>CM061349.1:95289046-105289046 GCA_030867105.1 Liasis olivaceus
ATCTCTTTGGCCTTTCTTGTGTCAACAGTCAGTTACAACAGAGAAGATCATGGCTTTTGCCTTTGATTAGAAGAATCATCTTTCTGCAGTTTACTGAAGGTCACAGTATTTGCAACAAGTTCTCTCTTATTACAAAATTCTGTGTGTAATGTATACACTTGTGGAGCATGCTGAAAAGAATTTATTTTATAAATATGGGTTAAAAAGGTTATTAAATCCACAGTGAATTTGGTTTTTCCTTAACAGATACCTTATGGATATCATTCTAAAAACTATGGAAACCTTCAAATGAGACTAATTAAGCTGTCAAAAGGTAACTGTGACACATTACTGTAACTTATTAATGATATTACCAACTTTCTATATGACATGATAGGACAGTGAATAATGTTCCCAAACTTCCATTCAAGTTAATTAATAAAGAACATTCTCAGCAATTGGTCCATGACATATCATAGATATGTGGGTTTCTCCCTTGGATAGCAGAGACTTTCTATATGAAGGATTAAGTCTGCAGAAATCCTGTTATGGGATTAGCCTCTATTCTTATCAACCTACCACCTTGCTCCAAGACAACCTGTTATATTATAAGCTTAAATGTAAACTTCATAACTGTTTGCCATTAGTCATTTCAAGAATAATGGGACTGCAGGTGGGAGGAGATTTATGAACACAATAGCACTGTACATCTAAACAGGCTGACATGCCATAAAGATGTACACACGGGTGTATATTTATTTATTTAACAAATTTATATGGTTACCCAACTCACACACGGTGACTCCAGCCGGCTTACAAAATTAAAATCCACAATACGAAAAGTCCATCAATCCCCACCCCCACAGCGACTACAAACACAATCAAATCAACCACTTGATCAGCTCTGTGACAAGCTGGGGTCCCCAGGTCCACTGGCAAAACCATGTCTTCAGGATCTTCCATAAAAGTATCAAGGTGGGGGCCAGTCTTATCTCCAGGGGAATGATATTCCATAGGGAGGGAGCCACCACACAGAAGGCTCTTTTCGTGGTCCCACTAGATGTACTTCCCTCATAGATGGGACCTGCAACATACCCTGCCTCCTCGTTCTGATGGGCTGAGTAGATGTAACTGGGGGAAGGTGGTCCTTCAAATAACCAGGCCCCCAAGCCACATATGGCTTTAAATTTGATAACCAGCACCTTGAATTGGACCTGGAAGCAAATCAGCAACAAATGCAGCTCCCACAAAAGAGGTGACACATGCGCAAATCTAGCCTTGCACAAAACTATGTGGGCTGCTGCATTTTGAACCAACTAAAGCTTCCAGATACTCCTCAAGGGCAGCCCCACGTACAGCGCATTACCATAGTCCAAACAGTAGGTGACTAGGGCATGTGTGACTGTGAGCAGGGCACGATGGTCCAAGAATGGGTGCAACTGGCACACAATTCACATTTGTACAAAGATCCTCCTGGCCACGACTGCCATCTGCTCCTTGAGCAGGAGTCACGAGTCCAGGAGAACCCCCAGATTACGTACCGGGTCTGTCTGGGACAGTGCAACTCCATCCACAACCAAAGATGTTAGTTCTCCAAGATCCAAGGAGCCCCACACCCAAAGCCACTCCATCTTGCCATGGTCCAGTTGCAGTCTGTTGCTCCCCATCCAGACCTCAACAGCCTCCAGGCACCAAGAAAAGGCAGTCACGGCATCACTTCTCACCATGAGCATAGATGTACAACTGAGTATCATCAGCCAATTCATCCTTGAAGGAGGGGGTATTTCCAGTCATTCTTAAAGAGGCACTGGTGCATCCCCTCCTCAAGAAACCATCCCTAGATCCCACCATATTTGACAAATTTCATCCAGTCTCCCACCTCCCTTTTTTAGGGAAGGAGGTTGAGTAGGTGGTGGCACTGCAGCTCCAGGGGATACTAGATGGATCTTTTTCAGTCAGGTTTCAGGCCCAGATATGGGATGGAAACAGCATTGGTCGCACTTTTGGATGATCTCTGGCAGGAGCGGGATGGGGATAGTGCATCCATCCTCGCTCTTCTTGACCTCTCCGTGGCTTTCTATACCATCGACCATGGTATCCTTTTGGGCCAACTTAGGGAACTGGGAACGGGTGGCACAGTTTTGTACTGGTTCACTTCCTTCCTCCAAGGTTGGTCCCAATTGGTGTTGATTGGGAGTGAGAGGTCCCGCCCTTGGCCCCTCTGTTGTGGGGTACCGCAGGGCTCGGTATTCTCTCTGCTTCTTTTTAACATCTACATGAAACCACTGGGTGAGATCATCTGCCACCATGGGATGAGCTATCATCAATATGCAGATGATATCCAATTATACATTGCCATCCTGGGTGATTTGAGTGATGCTGTGACCACCCTTTCTCAGTGCCTGGAGGCTGTAGGGGTCTGAATGGGGAACAACAGGCTTTAGCTGAACCTGGTAAGATGGAGTGGCTGTGGATTGGAAGCTCCTCTGTATCTGGGAGTTTACCATCTTTGGTTCTCTATGGGGTTGCACTGCCCCAGACAGACCTGGTGCATAATCTGGGGTCCTCCTGGACTCACGACTCCTGCTTGAGGAGCAGATGGCAGTTGTGGCCAGGAGGGCCTTTGCTCAACTTGGTGTTGTGCACCAGTTACGTCCTTTCCTGGATCAGGAGTCCCTCTGGTCTGTTATTTATGCCTTGGTCATCTCTCGTTTAGACTATTGCAATGCGCTGTACATGGGGCTACCCTTGAAGAGTACCTGGAAGCTACAGCTGATTCAAAATGCAGCCGAGCAGGCAATTTTGGGTGCCCCAAGGATGGCACATGTGACACCTTTGCTGTGGGAGCTGCATTGGGTTCCAGTTTGTTTCCGGGTCCAAATCAAGATGTTGGTTATCACCTTTAAAGCCCTACGTGGCATGTGTCCAGGTTACCTGAGGGACCATTTCACCCCCATTACATCGACGTGTCCACCTGGTCCAGCAGAGAGGGCATATTGTGGATCCTGTCGGTGAGAGAATGTCGACTGGCAGGTCCTAGGAGGAGAGCCTTCTCTGCCGTTGTCCCCACCCTATGGAATACTCTCCCCCCAGAGGTGAGGTGGGCCCCTACCCTCCCAATTTTTTGGAGGGAATTGAAAACTTGGCTCTGCCAACTTGCATGGGGCGAGAAAAGATACAACCGACCCTGGGGATGGCTGGTGCCTTGACAACACTCCCTGAGTTTATTAACACCTAATTAACATCAGCCTCTTGGAAGTATCCTATAGGAAGTTTGTTTTTTAGCAAATTTTAATTAATTAATTAATATTTATCTATTTTAATTAATGTTATTCTGTGTCAGGCCTAGCCCAAGGAACTCCAGGAGACCATGTAGATTCAGCAATGTTTATTAGCTACAACCTCTAGCAAGAACCTTCCCAGACTGAAACCCCAGTTCCCAAAGTCAGCCAGTCACAACAGTGTGAATTCCTCAGGGAGGTGCCAGCCTCATCCTCTTATCTCTCCCTCGCCCCTCAGGAGACGAAACAGCATGTTTTCCTCCCTGAGTTTGGCCTTCATAATTCCATTCCATCACATTCTGTTTTTACTGTAAACCACCCAGTCTCACTCTGTAGAGAGATGGGCAGTGACAAATTTGAAATATAAACAAATAAAAATAAAAATACTGATGATATCTCACTCCATGATGATGGATGATCTCACCCAGGGGCTTCATGTAGATGTTAAACAGGAATGGAGAAAGCACCAGCCCTTGCAAAATATTGTATGTATTACTGCATTTAATTTATAACATGTCCACTATCAGGCAATGGCATGGGAGTCCAATCATCACAGCTCAGGTTTCAGTAGAATCAAATCTAGATTGTAAAGTTGCCCCTCTTTAAACAGGAATATGGGAAAATGAGGAGTTTATTTGATGGACTGCGTGAGGGGATTTCTTTAAAAAAAAGTATATCAAAACATCTGAGTCATGGCAGGGTTCGGTTTCAGTAATTTATTACTTTATATGCAAGGTTAGGGTTCCTGTAATATGTGTAGTTCACAACATACCACTTATTGGCTGAAATAAATGTGATCAATACATTCATTCTGGGATTTTTTTTACTGCCCCTCTACAAGTTATCATTTTCCTGCAATACTGGCTTTTAAGAATCAATCTTATTGATATTACAGATCTGCCCTGGATCCTAAGACTGTTTTCTGTACATACACATCTTATTTGGATTGTCTTAACAAGAAACATGTGTGCTCTTTCTCTCTTCCGCCACTAACCTAAGCCTGAGGTAGCCATTCTTAAAAAGTGACTGTGAACTGTTTTCAAGGCTACCCAAGCCACCTTTATCTAAGCTGCGCAGATTTTTCTGCATTGAGCAGGAAGATCTAAAGATGACCTGTAAGAGTGTTCTGTTGGCTATAAATACACTGCAACCATGATCGGGACCCTGCCACACTAGAGTAGAAGAGGGACAGAACAGTATTTGGGATTCAATCATAAAATCCTAATGTACATCTGATATCAGTTTTGATTATGGAAAATGGGATTTGATAACAACATGAATTACTACAAGATAACTTTATAAAACTTCTATAATAACCACATGTCACTATGTTATGGTCCATTATCTTCAGTGAAAAGGCCTTCACGTCCCACAGTGCACATATTTGGTCTCATAATAATAATATAGATTATGGGGATGATATGCAGAAGATACAAGTATTTTTGGTTAGATACCATTATCCTTTTGTATCAGACAATTTAAAAGTATAGTTCTGAGACTGTATATATGGAGTTCAATTTTTCTTATCTTGTACTCCTGTTCCTTGCCTCCCACTTACTCATTTCTTGGCATAGTGATATTCTGTGAGATTTTTGTTTATCTGAGATTTTTCTAAGTATCTAAGGGACACTGGCAAATGTAACCTTTATTAAATCTTGGAGGATAAAATTCAGCACTTCAGTATAATAGAGAGGAAGGAATAAAAATTAGAGACAATTTCTCCTTTTTTTCCTCAGAAAAAAATGAAAGTGTAGAAAAATTGAAATACTTTTAAAGGATATTTTACCACTCCAAAATCACTTCTGTTCACTAAGAACAGAACTATATTATCTGTAAATTGGACTGTTCATAAAACCATTTTTGTTATATTACATTCAGAGTTGTGATTAAGTCATAAATTAAGAAGTGTATATCTTTCCCATAAAAGATCATATTAGTTAGGATTCAATTATGACTGAGATATTTTATGAAAGTCTACTAATTCCAAGTTTAATATGGTGTACTCACCATGGGAATTGCATGTGATCCTAGGTAGAAAAGCCTCCCTGTTGTAATTTTACAGGTCCTTTGGGAGAAGTAATGGATTTCAATGCAAAACCCTTGTCTTAAACATTTTATTCATCAGCCAACCAGTTTTCATTTTTTTCCGTTGTTTGGAAGAAAAATAAAGAAAGGCCTTGTAAGGGAGAAATGATCCAAGACAGGTTGGTGGATGATTTTGACTTCCCAGACTAGCCACGCTGACTCTCATAATCTATATAACAATAAAAATAAAGTTCATCCAGCTACAGAAAAGAAGGTTCAGTGAGGTGGTTCTTAGTTTATCTTTGAAAATGAACACAATCTGAAAAATGTGCCCTGTTTTGGATTTTTCTGATCCATCTTCTTCTTTGCTCTTGTACTCCTATTCACCTTCCATCAGAAAAGTACAGTACCCTCAAGTACAATAATGAATGAAACTCTCAGATTATTATTTCAGAGGCATAATGGATTTTCACTGTTTTTAATGGACTTACACAAAGAGGCTGTGTAAGATATTTTGCAATTTACACAAATAGACCAGTAAAGAGTCAGTGTTTGTTTTTTGTAATTAACTGCAGACATATGTCAATTTTTTCTATAGACTTTTACAAGTTGCCCATTAAGAGATGCACTAACCAGATTTCTTTTTTTAAAAAAAAAACTCATTCAAGTTTTCATTTTTACAATGAAGTTTCTTTAAATAGGGGAAGATAAAACAAAAGTATGCTTAATATTTATTTATTTCCATTACTTAGCAAGGTGATTAATTTTGAAAATAACCAGTGTAAGGCTGATGCAGGACCAGCTGAATCTCACATGTACGTTCATTAGCAACACTGTAGCCCATGATGGATGTGTCTTGCAAAACACACAATGGGAATGAAGAGTTACCATGGAATCAGGCTGTGGCATATAAGATACATGGATTGAGAATGGAAAACAAACTAAAGTAAAATTGTTTCTGTTCTGCTTTCCTAGCCACTATCTTATTAACATTTTAATAATGTAAATGATCCTAATTTCTAAAGAATTTGTGCTTTACAGTTTAAATCAGGGTTCAGTAACACAACATTTACAAGTGCCAAGAAATACAAAGCACCCCAGATGCCATCCCCAGAACCTCCAAATTAAACAAAAATGTTTTAAAATTAAAAAAACATTTTTAAATGGGCAAAATCTCACAAGTTCTTGAGGATGAGCTTTCTGAAATTTTGTATGATAATTCAAAGTATTCCAGAATTTCATTAATGCATTGTTATTTCTATGTTGCAGTGCCTGAAAGATTGCACTAAAGTGCCCAGCATCTGAAGTGATAACTGGTCCCTGGTTTTGATTAGATCAGGGGTCTACTGCATCCCCTGCAGTTTGGGACAGGTGTATATTGGAACTACAAAATGCAGTATCAATACTCAGTTAAAAGAACATGAGAGGCATTGCCATTTAGGACAACCTGAAAAATCAGCAGTAGTGGAACATGCTCTGCTTAGTATTGGACACAAACTCCAATTTGAAGACACACACAGGTACTGATAGCCATGTCAATCTACCATGTCTGACTACAGAAAGAGGCCATCAAGATCCATAAACTTTCCAATAACTTCAACAGAAAGGAGGAGAGTTTCAAAATCAGTAAAGCATGGATTCCAGTTTTATGCCTCACCAAGATTAAAAGAATCTTCAACAGCTTCCCCAGAAAGAACGCCTAGCTCTCCTGGCTCAAAAACAGTCCAATCAGGAACCAGCTCTCTTGGAATTCTCCAAAATAAACCAATCAGAAGTCCACCTATACAAGGAACCAATCAGCAACCTGGCTTAAAGACAGACCAATCAGAAACCAGTATCCTTGGAATGTCTTCAACATGGACCAATTGGACAAGGAACCAATCAGGAACCAGCTTTCTTGGAGTTCTGTGACATGGACCAATCAAAGATCAGATTCAAATACAAAAGCCAGTCAGCCTGATTCAGTTGCTTGTGAGCTACTCACTTTGCCTCAGAAGATGCAAGCCACAGCTGCCGGCAATGCCCCAGAATGAAAGAAAAACAGACTATGGCCATTCAGCCTAACAGCTCATCACTGCTTCAATATGTAGTACAACCAATTAACAGCTCTACTGGAAAAATCACAAACCTATGTCTACCTCTCAATTTCAGTCTAAGCTTCAGTTTTAGCAAAATGTCTACCTCTATAATAGGTACCTATTTGAACAGAAACTATGTAATAAAAATAATATATTTAGACAAATCCCCCTTATAGTATTTGGGGTCTGTTAGCTTTTCAAAGCTAAGAGGAGTTTTTCCATCATCTTCTTCTCCCTCCACTCCCCAGCAACTATAAAATCTAGAACTTTCCAGAGTTTGGGGATCACTTCAGTGGATTTAGAAGTAAACTGCAAAAATAAGCAAACAGACCAACAAGTCATGACTTGCCTTTCTTTTTTAATATATAGAAAATTCCAGGTTAGGCAGAGTCAGAGGAGGAAAGAAATTGAAATAATGAGCTTATGGAAAGAGCAACTTCCTGATTTTAGGATGTTTTTATTGGAGCTCTCTCACTGGGAGAGGATGGTGAGTATTAGGGACAAAGCTGGTATGTGACTTGAGGCAGGAGGGTCATATTGCTTGTACAACTGTGTGCATCTATCTTTTTATCAGAGTGCATTGGGCAGGAACAGAAGGCATCAGTCTGAGGGAAAGGATGCCCCTCAGGCTGAGTCCATACATATTGATTAAAAAATTAAGATAAGTATCTAAATAGAGAACAGGTCGCTAGCTAAGCATTGGTTCATCTATGATTGTGTTGTCATCAATGTATGGAAGAATATGCTGAAAGCAATAAACAGTACTGGATTTCTAAGTAGCAACTATATATTACCTTCTTAATTTGACCTCATTATGAAGGCAGGCCTAGATCTGTAGAGACAGATTTTATCCCACTGTATTATCACTGAGTATGTTGAGTTGTGCCAGAAAAAGGCAAACTATTTCTACCACACATCAAGACCAGAACCACACTACTGCATGATTCAGAAAGTAGAAATTAAGCAGAATTTTGCATAAGTGGTGCACAACACATGGTTCACAATAAGGAAGACCACGTGAGGCCGATACTTGTGGATTTGATGCTAACCACAAAGTAGCTGTAGCAAAGCAGAAAAGTGGGCCAGGGTATATAAACCAGGGGGCTTATGGGAAAAGGTTAACATCTCCCATTTTTCACGCTGTGCCACTACAGTTCTACATCAAATTGGGCAGCTTCAAAATCAATCTGAGATTGAGATGATTTTTTATTTCCCAATCTGGCTCCAAATGGAATCTTGTAGTTTGTGAATACTCCTGGTTGTAATTACTCTTTTAACACTGGATTGGCCTGATGAACTTTTTTTAGAAAAGGACATGGTGACACCACTTCATTTTCTTCCTCCTGCAAACATGGAAGTTCATATGCATGCATATAGTTCTCCTGCATGCAAAGATCTTTTCTTTCATTAAGAGGAACAAGACAGTTCTCACCAACATATGCACATTCTCCATTACATGAATCATGGAAATACACAGATTGTGATACCACAGTCATGTTCTGACAGAAACATCTTGACAAGGGACAATGTGGCAAGACCTCAGAAGCAACCACCTCCCCCTAGCAGATGAAAAGGGAAAACAATATATCCACTGTGTTTGATCTTGGTCACTTTTAAAGTCCTGTTAATAAACTCATTATAACAGTTCACTGTATTGCCATTTATGTGTTATAATTTACAATATTCTGCAGTTATTGTAACTTTTTTTTTCAAAATTTCCTTTTCATGGTGAAATTCAGGAGTGCTGCTCTTTCCTTCTCTCATCTCTTGCTCTTGTTCCTACTGTATCATTTTTTTCCTATGTATTTAAGCCTACGTATTAAATCTAATGCAAACAGTAAAGGCAAACATCTTAAATATTTGTCAGCTCTCCCAAAGCACAAAAAGAGGGACATGTTAACTCTATTTATAGATCTTCCATTGTTTTATTTTTTATTTATTTATTTATTTATTTGCTAGGCAAGATTCTTCCTTTTCTGCACTTTTTTAAAACAGATTGCCACACCTACAATGGCATATTTCATAGTCTACACAAAGTGCATGAAGCTATAAACAATAGCAACTGAATAACAAAGGTCAAACATTTATACTTGATCTTTTGTTACTAATTGTGCAGAGGAAGAAGTTGTTCCATAAAAACAGCTATTATCTGATAACTTAATACAAAGATATCTTTAGAAATCGTATAAAAACACTAGAACTATGACCAAAAGCTTGTAACTTGATCTGTGTTCACAGGCCCTAGATTCTTAGTATATCCTCAAGATGCCAGAGCCTGGGTGTAAATGGCTACAATAAAGATGAAGAATTAACTTGGCATATATCTAATATAGGCAGAAGGCTATAAAGTAGACATTCATGAGCCTGAAACACAGTGTAAAAGTGCTACTTTCTTTTTGCTGAAATGTATAAACCATGCCGATTGTAGGAAACACTTCCTTTTACAGTAATGAATAAAATGTTTGCCTGTTATTCTTATATTGAGATCCATTGTGCCTCCAAAATGACTCTACAATTACCCCAGGAAGATTTTCCTGTACAGGTTCATTGCAATTTCTGTGCTGAGGACAACAGGCACTTGCAGGAGCAAAAAGCATTTCTCCCTCCAGGCAGAATGGCCATTCTCACAAGAGAAAGAAGAAGGAGTCAATACTTTCCTTAACAGTCTCATTCATTTTCCAAGCAATGGGTGGATCTGTTCCTTTTTGTCAGTCTGCCTAGGATTGAAGGACTGGGAATACAGCGTAGTGGGCTGCAGTTCACTTATGCCTGAGAAATTAGGTTGGAAACAAGAAACCGATTGCCCTGCTTACTCAGGACAAAGCAATGTAAAGATTTTGAAACTAACTGTAAGGAACTTTTCCTCCTGGCTCTATGAGTCTTCCCAAGAGAGTCACAAAAGAACAGAGCAGTACAAAACACCTGAAATAAAGCATTATATAAGATTCACCTGGATGTAACAAAGACCAGTGAACAAACGAAGGAATAAAGGAATAAAAGCATACCCAGAGAAAGGCAATTAAAATACACTTCAAATAATAGTAACTGGAAAAGAAAATATTGGGAAGAAGATTATTAAACAACTCAAATGTTAATACAAGACATTTTAAATCACCTATTCATTAGTTTAAACATTCCCGTATCAATACTAAAAATGATAATACCTCTGGTTAGTTAATTACTAATACCTGAATATATCTAAACATTTACTACAAAGCAATCATCTTACTGAAATCAAGAGGGTTATTCCAAGTTAATTAGTTCATGAATTGTATCCCTACATTAATTTAATAGATTGCCTCAGCAACATTTTATATTGAAGTTACTTAACAAAATAACTACTGATGAACAAATAATCAGTCTTTTGTTTTGCAGTAACTAGCTGGGTTCACCCAATAATCCCAAAATGTGGCTTGTTTGTAGTTCCAAATGTTGCATGAACATGTTTTTTACTCACTGTTTTATTGCTCAGCATTTTGTTCAAATACAACCATTTGTGTTTTATTCAGTAAACGATGATTGCACAAGCCATGGTTCAGTTGCTGCATGAACCCAGGCATAGACTTTTACCAACCACTCCCATAATCAGATATACAATTCTTGCAATTTATTCTGCTAACGAAGTCATAGTGGAACCTTAACCCTAACCTCTACTGAAGTAGCATTCATGTTCAATACTGATATTATGGGGAGAAAAATAATCCTTTGCAACTAAAGGTAAAGTTATATATTTCAATAGCCTGCATATAACCATTATAAACTCAAATAAAAATAAAAGTTGCTATTTTATCAGTACTTTTATAAAGTTTCCTATTTTGTTGCCTCTTGATGAATAAAAAAGTATTTAAAATAAACTAAAAATAGGATTCTTAATTTCCAGCTATTCAACATACAAAATATCAATCTGTTTTCTTGAACCTTCTGCTCCTAGAAATACAAAGTAGATACATGCTATACCTAACCAACCCCATGGCTCTGATGGATCAGATTTCAAGTCAATTACAGTCTTGACTTTTTAACTATGACTTTCAATAGATACTTTAACAAGCTCATAACACCTTACAAGAGCTATATTGTCATTTGTGCTACACACCTGATGATAAACTGCCACCAAATTAAAATAGCTTCCTTTCTAGCCATAATGATTATTTTACTTGCTTATAGGATTTGCATATCAGTTTAACTTAGAACAATACAATAACCCTATCTACTCAGAAATAAGCCATACTGGGATCAGTGGGACTTTGTCCAAGGCCCTATTTCAAAAAAAGAGTGGGTGGGGCCTGGATGAAAACTAAATGCAATTTCATCTCAATTTTACTAAAATAAAATTAGATACGATTATTCTCCAGTTTTCCCCCCTTCCTATGACATTAACAGTTACATTTTTATTTTATTTATTATTTAGTAATTTTATTAAATTGATAAGCCACTTAACCCCATTACAACTCTAGGCAACATACAATATACAAAATTTACAATAAAACAATCTACACAAATACAAAAAGAACGTCCAGAGAAACAATCACAAAGCAGACAACCCACAAGGGGTCCGCCACCCTCTCTAGCCAGGAAAAATAGCCAGGTCTTAAGAGTTTGTCTAAATAAGGTCAGGATGGGAGCTGTACAAATTTCTGGAGAATGTCATTCAAGAGGGTAGGAGCTACAACAGAGAAGGCCCACTTCCTGAGTCCCATCCGGTGGCATTGCTTAATCAGTGAGACACAGAGCATGCCAACTCTTTTGTTAGATTTTCAGCCTTAGGGCCTCAGGTTGTTTATCTCCAATTTATAGGATTACTACTTGCGCTATTAAAATTAATAATAAATTAGCACATACCACTGTCAAAGCAGCATAAACGTTTCAGCAGCAACAAGTTTCCATTTTAATAATAAGACGTACGCTATTATAAAAACATACAAATGAGAAAGTCAGTGATAAAAAGTGCACTGATTTAAAAATGCCTGGATAATAAAAACAACTTTTAACTCTTAAAAAAAGTCAATGAGGAAAGTGCCAGGTCAGGGGCCCAAAATCCTTTGAGGCTCATGTGCATGTTTGGAATGTTGACAGCAAGCTACAGGCTCTCAAGGAGACTGCCATTGGGAAGGCATTGCTCATGGATATCTTCAGTGGGGCAAGGTGGGGGGGGGGGGGAGGAATGATGACACAAGCATCACGACATTACACAAATGGCATGGCTTATATACTTGCTTCAGACGTCACAACATCCTTGTGCCATTTGCACGATGATGTCAGGACACACATGTCATCATTTTGATGTTGTCACAGCTTGTTATAGATGCAGCTGTTGATAAATCACCAAATGCTGCCAAAGGGATGTAACCAGACACAAACCACTGACACACAGAGCATTCCCTGACAGCTCTTTAGCCTATCTTTAGGATAACCCCTGCCACTTCTAACATCCTTGTCTTTTTCCTAGATAGGTTGCCACCACTATTTTTATTCTCCAAAAAAGGTTACACAATTCAAATGGTGGTAAATCTGTTCAAGTTGGGTGGTTGTCTGTATGCAGCTATGGGCCTGTCACCCAGTGCCTGAGAACGTGCAATGTCATAGTCCAGTGTGGGCTTTGGATTATTTACAGTGCACTTGAGGTTGAGCTGTTAGCTATAGGTAACAACCAGTGGTCTTATGTTGTTTGGGTCTTGTGGTCTGTCTTTTAATATGTCTTCCCTGCAAACTGGAAGAAACCCAGATGTCTATTTTGCCCCACTTTTATACCAACAGCACCATCACAGGCCCCAACAACTTCACACACAAGATTAGAGATATCTTCACATATTCTTCCTCTGATGTAATATGTCGCATAATCTGCCAGCAGAGCCCCTCTGGATTCTGCATTGGACATACAGGTCAGAATTGTACAAAAGGATGAATGGACACAGGTTTGATATTAGGACTCAAAACAAGGACGAAATACTATCAGAGCATTTTAACCTCAAGGTTGGTGTTTTGGAACAAAGGAACCATGCCAGCATTATAGAGTGAGAGACTGCTGAACTCAAACACATCAGAAGGTTTCACACTATCTCAGAAGGTCTTGATAAACACAATGGCTGATAAAGTGAACTACATTTCATGAAAGCTTATGCTTCTTAATCAAAATTGTTAGTCTGAAAAGATGCTACCAGACCCTTCACAATTCATATGGAATCCAGAATAATTCTTGAAAATAAAAACAATGCTAAAATCCCCACTTGGCTCTGTAGCATTACAGCTTCCTATTTCTACACAATTAAAATATTTCTTTTTAATGTAAAAGGGTGAGGAAGAGATGTGTCTGCAGCACACTGGTTCCCCTAGACATTGCACTGAGGATGCAAACAAGAGATAATCCACCAAAAAGTTCTTTCTCCTAGTACAACCAATCTCTATTAAAACAATTCTAATTGTAATAGGAGGCAGGGGAATTCAGTGCATAGATAAACCATTACTTGCCAAACCTGGAAGCTTGTTCTGGGCAGAATAGGAAATTATCCTACTCTGACCAATTGTTCTTGCTTTTCCTCTACCATTTATTCTAATGAAAGGGTATCAATTACACTAGCTCCAGAGTGGGTTTAACTAAGGACTTATTTTAGGGTATATCATAGAGAAAGCAGCACTGGAACCAAGACTGCTGCTGAAATACTCCCCTACTCACCCATGACATTGCATGTTTCAACTTTGGCAGAACCACAGTTTAAAGTACAATTTGTCTGGAGAAGGCATACATGGGAATGGGAAAGTTTTTTCAGGAATTAGGGAATTTTCCAGAGTGAAAACAAAGTCCAGAAAATAACAGTATAAACTGTGCTTCCATGTTTCAGAGCTCATGTTTGGCCATAGAGTGGATGAATTAAAATTTTTGAACTCTTCAAAGAATTTTTTTTTCTTGGGTCTTTTTCAATCATAGAGTTCCTACATATTTTCTTTTTATATCAGTGATGGCCCACTCACACAGATGTACACAAAAAAACATACAGACAAGACAGTTATCCCACTCCCACTGAGCAATCTTGAGCAGGGTCTCTCAGTAGGTGAGAGGTGAATCCTCAATTCATCTTTATCAGAGATCCTTCTCACTCTGTTACTAATAGCAGCAGGAAAAATTGATCCATTCTCTGCTGTCCAATGGACAAAAAGAAATTCAAAATGTAAGCCCACAGCTTCCTAAATTTATGTGCAACTGCATTTAAATTATTTAAACTGTATTGAATTTGAAATTATATTCAATTATTTATTTTTTTAATTATTGAATGGTTATGGGCCATCAAGTCGGTGTTGACTCTTAGTGACTACATAAATAGATTTTCTCCATGACAATTTTTAATTATGTAAGTTTAAATTATTTATACTGTATTATTTAAACTATATTTCAAGTATTTAAAAGTGGAAGCAAAAAATGTTAATCTTATATCAAAAAAGAGTCAGAAAAATGGCACAAGGCAAACCTAAGACTTACTCATATAGGAAGATGCCATGGTTTTCCAGTTATGTTAACACTAGGTCAAAAAGAATGTTTATGGTTAAGGATACTTATAGATGACTAATAAGTTTGAACAGGGAAATTCCCAGTTTTTATTTTTCACTCCAAACCATTACATTACAAGGTAATTATACAATTCATATTGATACTACTGTTTTTCCAGAAAACTCAACTTCTGTCAGGATAATTATCTATTTTTAATGTTTCAGTACTGTGAAAATATAAATACTATCATGTATAATTCTTGCTGAACAGCAGAATATTGTTCAGTTTTATCCTGAGTTCAAGTGTTTGACAACCAGGTAGGATTACTTTAAAAAATACATTTAAAAACTCAATATACTTTACTTCTAAAGGACCAGACTATGAGTAATGAAATGCAAAGAATTAATGTTTCATGGTGGATTGATTTACTCTCTGGAACAATTAGAAAAGATCTTCATCTAGAAAAAATATGAATGATATATAAGGGAATGTGGTATTTAATCTGCAACTATAATGTGTATAGAAATACAACACCTTGCCTAATTCAACAAATAGGCAGAATGTGTAAAGCTGTGTGGTTCTGAGAAGAATATCCATGAAGATACTTCAAGATGAGTGTGATAATTTCAAATTATGCATCTTATATCATTTATTTGTTAGATTCTCTCCCACCTTTCTTTCACGAGCTCACACATAACACTTCTTCGTCCAATTTTTCTCCACAACTCTGTGAGATAGGTTGAGCTGAGGAGAAGCAAATGGCCCAAAGTTATTCAGTGAACTTCCATGACTGTGGGTGGACTTGAATCTGACTCTCTTTAGGAGACTCAATTCATCACCTTCAGCACTACGCCATACCAGCAACTTGGATACACACTGAAGATACCATCAGTTTAACCATGCTTACTAGCCAAAACAAAGTAGAATACTATTTTTTCTAATTGCCTTAAAATGATGGTCTTCTGGATATTCAGATAGCTTCGCTAGAGAACATACCAGGTATCTGCCTTTGTCTTCCAATGATTATTTCCTAATTTGAACACTGGAAACAAACCCAAAAATGAAACTACTGTACTGTTTACTGATTAGTTAGACACTAGTCCTTTACAGTACTCAGAAGTACTAATCAGGCTTAACAGGCTGTTGTCGCAGGGCCATTAATAGTTACCTCAGCCTGCAGCAACTGTAATGTGATGATAGCCTTAAAAGGAAGAGAAGAAAATTGGCAATACAGTACAAAACCACTCCACAAAGAATAACATGGAAACATTACAAACAGATTTTCCTTACAGCAATGTGCCATTTAATTGCACCCACTCTAAAATCTCAGTTCACAGAGTTAGAATTGTGCACGGTCTTACATACAATTCTGACATGTGGAATTTGAGGAGTGTTATTTAACATAAGAGCAAGAATGTTATGTAAGTTGAAAAACAGAATGCAATGTGTCTGAGCAAGAATAATTTGTTCTTCAAAGTGAGTGCCTTCATAAGGAAATTTCCCCAGCTGAAGTAATGGTTTTATCACAATAGCACTAATTTGCCTGGCACTGAGAATTGGCCAGGATTCCACAGAGATACATCTAAGGAACTACTCACGCCTTTCTCTTGGCTTCTATCATTTGCAGGGGCTATTGGAACAACAGACTTGAGGCCGCCTCAGAAAGTGATTTCCACAGGTTTCCACATTAACACTGAGCAGAGACTTGTGAAAGCCAAAGTCTTCCAATTTTATCAATACACCTGATCTGAAACGTGAAAACAATTGCCAAATACTGCACGGTAGCCAATGGCGGCTGCAATATAGGATGCAGTTCTATATAATAATACGGACCATGCCATCAGATGAAAAAAAGATGCTTGCAAATACATTTCAGTTGCTAAAAGACATTTGATAAGGAAGCGACTCACTGTTGCCAGAACAGCTGCTACTGTGGGAAGCACAAGATCCTCCCTACTTCTGAATACATCTTAGCTGAGCCAGGCGTTTGCATATTGGCAGCAGCGTCAATCCATAGTTTTTGTATACTGACAGAAAACAGTCTAGAGAAACTCTCCTCCTCTGCCAGAGAAAGTTGGTTCCTTTTGTTGGACACTTTAGAACAATATGTGCCCCACTGATCACCCTTGTGCAGAGTTCTCTTCTTAGCCCCACTTTAGAAATCATATGACAGAAAGTTTAACACTGAACCTATGTTCATATGCATTCTAGCTCCTTGACAAGTAATATATAGATACATGAAGAACAGGTTTATTTCCTTTAATTTACTACATTTGATCTTCAATTAGTTCTCAAGAAATGTCTTTAAATTGAGATTACTTCAAAGAAAACCTTCACAGATTGTACCATCCCTGTGTAGTGGTACCTGAACACTGGCAGTGTTCTTAAATGGGTTATTGCTTGAAAGAGTTGGAGATAATGTTTCAAGAACATGGTTTGCTCACTATTCCAGGGAGCTGCTAATATGTACATGCATTAATTCAGCCTATTCACATGCTATCGCCAGGTTGTTCAACAAAAATGTTGTAGCTACTACAGTACTAAAAATAAACAACCGTTCCAAACGACCACGTAAGTCAATCCATGCAGAAAACCTCTAGAGAAAAGCAACACATTCATTCTACACTTGCACGCCTCCTTGTGTATTATTCAGAGGGAGGTTAGACAGGATTGGTCATTACATGCAACAGGATAGACATTCCAGTGGTTTATGCTCTGCTGGAATCTTATTTTAGCTTTCATAAGAGGTCTTCGTCATAGCTGTTTGCAGGCTAGCCCAAAGAAAAGCAATGCAGGCAAACCATTTATTTAGCCTCCATCAGTAGTTGTTTTGAAAGAACCAAGAATTCATCAAGATGTATTTTCTTTTCCCTGTACAGCGTCCCTCCAACTGCAACACTCATACCAAAATTTGAATCAAGTTAAGAACAGATCCGTTTTTATCAGTATCTGTGAGTCATCATAACTATCCAGAATTAGAAAAACATCCACTTTAACTATTGTTTCCCAAGCTGACATGTAAGGAGAAGCAGACTGATGAAAAAGTCAAAGGAGGTGCTGTTAATCTCCTGTCCTAAAGAACAAAGAGGGAGTGGGGGAGGAGAAAATGTGTAATTCTTGACTTCCTATTACTGTATATCCATGTGGGGAATTTACATGTAGCCCATTATTGCTATCTTAATGAATAAAAATAATTAAAATATAGTTGTAATAAAAAGTATCCACTTCATAATCAATACTATTAACATCGGAATTGAAAAATTGACTTAACTTCTGCAACTGCCAGTCAAAATCCTCTGCTTTACAGAGTCGCTGTCAGATGCTAAGTATGGACTTCTGCACACTCCAAAACGTTGCACAGCTCTAACAGGGGTTAGGCCTCAGTCTGAACCACATTTTTTACTTACTCCTTTTTATCAACTCTTGATTGGTTGAAGGTGTGTTTGTGTGTTTTATTTCTAGAAATGGTTAAAATGGTTAAAATAACACTATAATAGAAGATCATTATCTTCACTGTTAATCAGTCTACCTAGGAGGAAACCTGCCGCTGTTTGCATATGACAGAAAAGTTTTAAATCTCCACTAACTTGAATTTTCTGCTACCACTCAGGTATTTAGAACATTTATGATTTGTGGTTGAGTTGATTTTCAAAAGACGACTTTTTTCTTTTTTTTTACTTTCCTAATAGATGAAGGCAGTGACTGGTCCATAACCATCTACTTATAAACTGAAATTTATAATGGATGTTAAATAGATTCCTGGTTCTGATTAGCAAAGCAGTCTAGATTTAATAGTATTTTATTATATCATATGCAAAAGAAAAAAATAATTAAAAGTTTAGAATTCTGAAAGATGTGGTCCCAAGGCGGACCCCAAGCTCCGGAAGGCTGGACTAAGTCAACAACCTTGTTCAAATCCCTTGTAATTGGGAAGGATAAAGCATGCTTTTAATATTTGCATGAAACATCCCGTAAATAATTTAACTTGAAATGTTTGGTATAATGCAAATATATTAAAGTCTACATTCCATGAGCTGTGTCATGCCACCCTCTGTTTGACTTCCAAGTCATCTTCTACACATTTGGACCTTCTTCTCAGACTTTGTTGTGAATTGCAAGCTGGGAAAAAAAATTGTCCATGCAGCTGGAAGATGCGTTCCATCCAGACCTGAGCTGAAGGAAGAAAAAGGGTTTCTTCAGAGGTGGCCAGGGACTGGATCTCATTTTGTTTGTGGCTGCAGATTACAGTGCAGCAGCTTGTGTGATGCCATTGCTGGACATATGTCACACAGCAGATGCTGCATATAATTCTCATATGATAGAACTCATCAGAGAGTGGTTTCATATATTGTATAGTGAAGAGATGATTTGCTTCATCATGTGTTACTAAATGAATTGCAATACAATACATTGAGCTAAAACTAACTAACTGTGTTATGGCTTAATATGAAGTGTGATCTCAGTCAGAGGTCTGGAGCCATTGTAGGATGAAGCCTTGTTAGTCTATGGTGGCAAAAAATCAAGGGTCATCTGGTAGTGTCTTTTCCAAATAACAAATGTTATTTAAAGGCATAAGCTTTCTTGAGCTGCAGCTGATGAAAGCTTATTCCTTTTAATAAAACTTGCTAGTCAGAAAAGGTGCTACCAGACTACTTCTGAGGTTTAGAGCCAGTGTCAGTCATTTTAGTGTGGAGCCATTGATAGAAAAAGATTAGTCATAATTTATTCAGAAATAACCCAAATCTGACTACCCTTTAAGCATGACTAAGTCTGGATCCATTATGATCATGCACACAAATTCCCTGGCAAGAGTTTTGAAGAATAATCGCAAACAGAATAGATTTTTCCATCTACCTCCAGACACTTTCTGTTTTATTCAGTCTCTAGCATGTGGGCTAGATATTAATCAGTTCACAATAAAAAAGTTCCATTTTGTTTCAAATAGGTAAGTTTTAATTGTCATAGCTGTGTTTGTTCAAAAAATATGTGAATCAGAAGATTTGAGAATTGATTTAAATCAACAGTTTAAACCAGCTACTTTTTTTTTAGTTATTTAAATTAAACATAAAATACCAATAAGTAAGTTGGAAGTGAACTTGAAATTCATTTTTATAGCAAATATAATTGGTAGTATTTTTAGTTTTAAAAACTACTAATGGTAACCCATCACCTTCTAAAACAGTCTGTTCATGCTACCAGGAATTCTTCCTCATACTTACCTGAACCCTTTTCTTGTACTCTGACCCCATTGTGCTGCTAGGTGCCCTCCAGTCATACATATATGCAAATTCATAGACTACAAATAAATCACTAAACATTGGAACAAGAGATTTATTCAGAGATGCTGATCATTTGTTTAAAAAGATAGAGGGGAAAAAAACCTTACCATCACAGTCATAGAAATGCAGAAATGCAAATATGCCTGTGTTCTTTTCATTATTATTTATTATTTATACTTTTTTACTGTATGGTCTTCAACATACAGCATAAAGAACAGTTCAGTATAAAGGACACTAATAAATATAGTACAATCCAGTATTAAAAATTATTAATTCGAGACATATTTTCAACTCTCAAATATTAAATTCAAAAAAGCCCCTGGGCTATCCAACTTCCTTTGAGGACATGAATGTCACCAATAGTATCATGCTATTTCTAGTCATATTCCATCTAATCTGAGAAGGCATTTATTGCAAAGCATCTTTGGCTGATCTCCGCATAGTGGCACGTAGCAATTACATGGGAATGCAATGGTAAAGCAGGAAGAAATCATGGATTTCTGCTGTACCAGCTATTGCCTGCTAGGAGTTTTGCAAAGAATAGGTGAATTTTGATCTGATCTTGCAACACATTTTTTTACATAAAATTTGATTTGAGATGGATTAGTTAAGCCTTAACTGTTAACAGATCTGGAACATACCACTTGCTATGTAAATTGAAAGCATTTCAGTAGACCATGGCCGTGTTCTAATAAGCACCTATATAAGACTTGTTGCGCCCTATGGCTGCAATACTTTGAGTTTAGTATAGAAGAAAAATGTTAAATCCTAGGGCTCAAATAAAATTGGTATGAAATGCTAATCTATGCTACAACATTCTGAAACAGCTGAGGCTGAAAGTCATTGAACTAGTCTCTGTTTTACATCCTAGGAATACTTTCTCTTGATTTATTTATGAAGTTTCTTCTCTTTATTCTCATTCAGATTTGGTGAACTGCTTTTCTCAGATACACTAGTATACTCTCTTCTGTGTCAGATACCTTGTGTCAAAGCTCTCAGTTCTCCAGATATCCTGTCAGAATGTTAAACTTCTCTGACCCTCTCTCCTATAGCTAACTCTTATTCTTCCAATATTTTGGACAACATTTCTTTCTCCAAGATGGCAATTTTCAAAGACAATACCATCACTTTTATGCTTTCTACACATGTTAAGTTACCATAAATGACTGTGATAGTGTCATCAGTGGGAGGAATAGGAGGAACTACCTAACCAGACTCTGCATTCAGAAAACACTGGGAACTAGGGAAAGTCAAGGAAAGCAAACTCCAAACCCTCATTTCTGACTGTGAAGTCCCTTCCTTAGCCCCAGTCTTCACTGTGGTTGGAATTCATAAAACATTCTAAACCCAATAACAGAATGGCTTAGACTATCAGGTACAAATCAGCCCAGTGCCTTTCTGCTCATCGACAAAATCCACGGTTCTTTTTGTAGCTTCCTCCACTGCATCAAGCCCTTATTTCATTGCACTATTACCACAATTAACATCAGAGCACATATATACCTGCACCATCTCTAGGAAAAAAATCCTAGTAGACTGTATAATATATGACCTATTTGTTTGTTCGTTTGAGTGATATCCCACCTTTACTTCAGGAGTGCAGGTGGCTTACATGGGCATTTCCCTCTATTTGTATCCCTACTATAGTAATCCTATAGTGAGGACGTGAGCTGAGAGAGAGTGACTGGCTGAAGTCACCCAGAGAGTTTCTACCCAGAGAGTTTCAGTCTGGATCTGGTCCTGCTCTAACACCACATTGAATTATCATAAACTACCCCAAACTCCCACTCCTACCCCTTCCTCACAGTAGAATAAGTATAACTGTAGGCTACTTCACTAAGCACAATCTATCAGCATAACCTTGCCCTGTGATAAGATTTTAAAAATCATGCCTTCGCTCATAACGCTATCATTTGAGCAGAGACACTGCTGCCCAGCCCCAGCCACATGAACATTCCTGGATTCCTGAATTGTTTTCTATAGTGCATCAGGCAATACTAGAGGGGAAAAAAGCGAGGTCTTTGAAATAAATCAGGAAGATTCTTTTTCCTACAAACACTACAGTCGTTGATTATTATTTTTATTTATTTACTTATTTTTCAAATTTATATATGCCACCCCTGTCACTATACAAGTGACTCTAGGCAGTGTCATTTTGGCTTCATTCACTTGCTAAAAACACTGAAAAGCAAGCCTAGGATAGTTTGTCACAAAACAAATGGGTCACATTGATCCTACACATTTTATTTCGTATTTTGAATTCTATAAGGCTTGGACATTTGCCTTTTAAAATAACAATAACAGTTTGAATGTTAAGCTTTTGATTTCATTTGGAAGTGAGAACTGTCCTTTCACCTCTCCACCACCTCTCTTTGTTCTAAACCACAACCATCCTTGGTTTCCAAGGAGAAATATGAAACACAGAAGGGTCAGCAAGAGGTATTTTGTGATGCCTGCACTACTATCATTTATCACATTCAGAAAATTCTGTGCTGGCTATGCCTGATAACACTATATAATTTTTAAAAATGATAGATAAAAGTGGTACCTCTAATAAGAGTTCAACAATATATTTTTAGCTTTAAAAACATTTTTAAAGCAACTATCATTGAAACTGTAGATCCTAGATGCCATCTTAGAAGAGGCATCCTTCCATCTTCATCTCCTTGAAGTGAGCCACACTTCTGGGCTTGTGCCTCACATTTCAATTAGCTGACTAATTTACACCCCAGGAAATGGTGCATTTTCTTCACCTTTTCTTCTATGGTTATGATATCTGTGAGCATACAGCAATTCATTACCAATTAAAACTCAATATATGATTAAAGATACCTTTCCTTTCATCAGATGACAGCCTAATATGTGGTATTACAGATGCATCAGTGCTGCAGCAATGCATTTCCATATACTTTATTTGAAAACATACTTTAGGAAGCGTGAAAAATGTTAGAACGGTCAGAAGTAAAGAGTTCATTTCCTATGAAACTTCTGGGTCTCTACCACAATTTAATCATATTCCCCACACGTCAAACTAGAATGCTATTCAAAAGATAAGCATGCATGATTATTTTCCATCTCTTCCCTAAATGTATCTTTTTGCTGCATAAAAATAAATGCTTAAAATTAAACATGGCCCTCATATAGCCCAGAGATAATACATTTGCATACAAAGATTCTCATGCTGAAATGGTGCTCCAGTGGAATGAACAGGATTGACTGAAATAGGCCTTGTACTCATGCTGTTCTCTGAGGATCAGACTGTTTGCTTAAAAGATAAATTAATTTGTTTGTGTCTAATGACTGACTGGAAGAGCACAGAAAATGCAGAACTGATAACTGGGAAGACGAGGCATCTGACAATCATTCTGTGAAGAAGACTTTCTTTAGAAAATCTGGCTAATAATTATTCCTTTCCAACAACAAAAAGCTTTGGATTGCTGAGCATTTTCCAATAAATATGCCATAGCCTGTCTCTACTTCACTTTCTTGTTGCCTTTTTTCTCCTAATGCTTAAGCTATGAAACTCATTTTACTGAAAATTAAGTGCTTTAAAAAACATTACTACATTCTGTTATGGCTGCATTTTCCATTGAATCATTTTGTTTGTTTACTTACTTTTCACTTCTACCTAGATTTTGCAATACAACAGAAATAATATAATTTCTGAAGTTGTATCATAAAGGATTATTATTTTAATGCCTTATTAAAGATGTTTTTCCCTAATCTCCTTGTACTTAACCACAAAGCACCTCTAGGCTTCAAAAGATATTTTACAATCTAGTAACATAAAGCAAAGTTATTGCCAAAGTAGCTTTTAAATGTATCATATATTTATGAGAGAAAGTGATTCAGAATGTACTATCAGGTTTTTAAAAATCAACTAAAATTAGATACTTACTAAGGAAAATGTTTAATCACCCTAGGAAGATATCTTTGCTTACCTGATTCTGCCATTCCACACCAACAGGCTGAGCAATATTATCAGCTCTTTGGGTACTAATTCTTGCTTACTGGATGGATATTTTTCTCTTGCTGGATTAATAATCAACTTTCTAGATCAGTTCATTTGCAATTCTCTTTTGTTAACCCTTTGCATTACCTTTCTTTGTAATCCAGAAATGTTCATTCACGATTTTATGAATAACAAAATAACAAAACCAAAAATGAACTAGACTACTGAAGGATTTGTTTGAAAATCTTAAAACCTGAGACCCAAAACCAAGCTATAAATAGTGCAGAAAGTACTTACACATTTGAAACCAACATTTCAAGTTTAGGCAATTAAGGTTTTCCTGTTCTTGAATCTAGTTACATGAGTAAGCAACACTGTTCAGCAAACTCTGTCCAGTTCCTCACAAATCCGTTGATTCTTGCCCCAGGAGCAAATACAGCAACAATTGTCAGTACTTTCAAATATAGAGTAAATGTGACTGACTACCATATGAGTAGTTATCTGCAAAATTTTTAGTTATCAGTTTATGCAAGGCTGTCCATCTGTCTTGGCAGAGAGAGAAACTGTTAAAGCAGCCAGGAGCAAGGAAAAGATAAGAAACATCCAGAATCACTTTTTTACAGTTCAGATGAGGCCAAGTTAATTGAAAGGGGAAAGCCTACCTATTATTAAGGTTTCTCCACTGTCTATGCTGTCAAACATAGTAATTAATAGCCAATTCTCAAAAAAGTAACTTAACTCAGAATTACAGTGTGTGCACATACACACCACTTAAACACACAATATGCATACATTCATACTCTCCCTCTGTTCCTCATGATCCTTCAATCCCTTCACTGCCCCATCTCTGAAATAATGATATTCATCATAGTCTTCCTCACTGTTATCATAATTAACAGTGGAGGAAGGTTGGATCCTAGATTATGGAGCAAGAAGGGGGAACAAGCTGGATGGGGGAGGGGGGAAGTCAGGAAGGAAAGATGAAGGCAAAATCTTGGGTTTGGGTTTGTCAGTAGGGAAAGAGGTGGAAAAATGGACAAGCAGCAAAGTAGGCAGGACTGAGAAGGAGCAAGGTGGCTGGGCACAGGCAGAGGAGGGAATAAACTGTGGGAGGTGGAAAGGAAAAGCAAAGAGCAGGGACTCCCTGGAAGAAGCGGAAAATAACAGAGAAGAGCAGAGAGGTAGGAAGAGGAAGAAGAGAGCCAGTTGGGCAAAGGAACAAGCAGTGGGAAGGCAAACAGATCTGAAACAAGGAAGAAAGCTAATGGACTGGTGCAGGGGGAGTGGGCAGGCTGATCAACCTCTTTGAAAACCCAGCAGAAATCCTAGATATTTTGGCGTGTTTTAGATTTCCAGCAGGCTGGGGGTTTCAGAGGCTAAAAACTGGACTCATTTGGGAAACACCAGATGAATTTGCTCTGGTTCAGATGAAGAGGAAGGAAATGAACTAGGGTGCTCCGGATAACTAAGGTGTCATGTCAGAGAAAAGGGAGTGATGGAAAGTTCAGCCTTGCTTCTCCTTTTTTAAAAAGCTGTGAGTTCGTGTTAGGGAGCCCTGGGCAAAATCCAGAAGATTGCAGCCTTTTCACTTTAACAAAAATTATTTCCCTGCAAAAAGCATGCTGGAGCTGTTTTATTAAACAGCCCTGAAGTGCCTTTATGTTCCCTACAGACAAAGAGAAAAATCTCTTCAAGATCAAACCTCACACAAAGAGGCTTGACCTTCTCTTCACACAAAACAAGTAGCAAATGTATGCTTTTACATGGGAGTAAGGGGCTTTGTAGCAGCAGGTTTTAAACTTATTTACTATATAGTTTCCATCAGAGGTGCTGCCGACGAAATGTTGTAAACTCTGGAAACAAATCTCCTTCCTATTTTTAGTGAATATTATTCTTTGTGGGTTTGAAGGCAAACCTTTTCAAAAAGCCAATAACGTGAGAAAGCACAGCTGCTAAATTTATTGTTAAGTATCGCATCACTGATACTCCTGGGGATTTTTCTTCATGGGAAGAAAGCTTAAATAACATTTTCTAGCACTTTGGAGTGCTTTCCATATATGTGATGGCCTACAGAGGCAGTATGGTACAAAATCGCACAGGAACTGTGGCTTGGTAAACAAGCTTCATCTTTTTTTTCCAGACTATGGACACAAATAAATGCAACTTTGTTTAATAAGAGTCAACTATAGCTATCTTTTGTGCTCCAAAAGGTACATTATCTCTCTTTCCTGTTTCACCTGACTAATCTGGAGGTATTTGTTCCATCACCTGACTTAGTAGTTGGCTAGAAATAATAAGACAAAACAATCTGCAATTGTTATATGAGACAACAGCCTTTCATGTCCTTCAGCTCACCATGACCTTTCACCCTGCCTATCCCCAATGGTCTTTCCTAAGAACTAAAACTACACTCAGGCTGAATTCCAGATTGTCAAATAAAGAGCCCTGTCCTTTCAAAACAAACCAATTTTTACACCAAGGTGGGGAGAAACACAAGTCCATTGTTCCCACACAGATGGAAGTTAGAGTTACTAAGGCAACAGCTCTAATCCTCCTTTTAACCACCTTTTTCACATCACTGGCCTATCAAGTATGCTACCTTTTAACTCATAAGCTCAGAAGCTGGTAGTCTAACTGGCTGCTCTAATTAGCTACGATTTTCACAGTACAGACAACATGATGAGCTAATCGAAATTTGCAAAATAATGACGTACCTCCAGCAAATATTCCTCCTCCTGAGGCCCAGTCTTAGAATAACAATAATGAGACCATTATTAGCGGAGGGCATTAAAATGCTGCACTGCTGCTAAACAGAGAACTTAATTGTTCTGGTCTTGTCCATTGAATCAACAACCTATTGTTGCGAACTTGAAAAATAAAGGACTAGAGAATGGGTGCCATAATGATTGGTCTGCTCTGCCATACCAGCACTCTGCAGAATTGTTTTTCCTTTTGAAACTCTTGATGGACTAGTAGTTTTGTTTAAAAGTAATATAAAAGGCAATTGTTTTGGATAAAAAGTCCTATTTATTGAAATCCTTAGAAGCGGTTGCAAGGATTGTTCATGACCCCCTGAGATTCTTTTTTAAAAACCACGGACACAGGAATACTACTATTTGAAGAAGTCTGTTACTGCTGCCTACATTACCCTAGATATCATTGCTTGTCTGGCTACTGTAATGAAAGAGGACACTTTGTTAGCCTTTCTAGTCACTTAGTAAAATGTATATTTCAGTTGGATACATTCAGTTAATTAGGAAATTGGGGAATTACAAAACATGATTTATTCAAGATATGACCTTGAATATTCATATAATTACTTGAAATTCAGCATTATTTTTAATAAACAATACATACATTCAACCATTTTTGGTACAATATTTAATCATCAAAGGTAATGCAAAATACCACTCCACTTTTTTTTTTCAGTTTCAAAATGTGACTTCCAGTTTCAAAAAAGGCAAGTATTTCCTCCAAATATAACAGAAACAAAAAAACAGAGAACTAACTATAAACAAGGGATAAGAGGAACTCAGAGAGAGAATTACATTAGGAGAATGTACCATGCTCAGACAATATTTCTGCTAGCTTCTTCAGTCTAGCTGAGGTCCCATATACCTTATCTTCCAACATGTCAGCAGGTGCCAAATCCTCATGAAAAGCTTTTTAACAGTATGCAGTGCTACAACCCGAATATACAATTGTACTTTTTATTCTTACCCTCCTGATCTTGTCCAATGGATGGATGGATGGACGGACAGGTGGAGAGACAGACAGTGTGTGTGTGTGTGTGTGTGTGTGTGTGTGTATTTATGTGTGCATGCACATGTATCTATGTAGGGGTGTGTGTGTCTGTAAATACATACACATACAGTATAATAAGTAACTATGAATTTTAAAAAACAGCACAGGAGGCAAATTGCTCTAGATTCTGAATTCAGAACAACTGAAGTCAACCTGAGAGCTTTGAGATAATCTTTAATTAAGCGATTCCTTGGAAGTTGGCGATCTCTAAGTGGATAAATGTTTATGAGCAGAAGTTGCCCCACCACTTATTAGAAAAAGTCTTTATGGCCTTTCCATCTTTATTTATAGCTCTTTGCTCTTTCCACTCCAGTTACTAACTAGTTACATGGCACTTGATTGAACTCCAACCAAGCTTCTGTCCCCTCCTAAAAGGGGAGGGACAAAGGTGCTGACAAGTAAGCAAAGGAAGGAAATGGAAAAATTATCTGAAAAGTAACAAATGGTTATATGCAAGGGATTTTGCAACCAAGGGGAATTCATTAGCACTATCCCACAACAATTGCCAACTGTTGTTCAGAATCAAGATTCCTTTGCGAGCTTGACAAAGTTTAAAGTAGGTAGTTACCATGCAGGGAAACATGTATACTAACAATATAGTAATAAGCATAACTTTATTAACCTATGGCCATACACATACAAATTTAGATAGTTAGAAATTGGTGATACATATACACAAATATACACACACACACACACACACACACACACAAACTATATACACAAGTATATAGACAAATATTTGAAAGGGTTGGAAGTCCAAAGTCAAAACAAATAGGAATAATCACATTTCAGCTGCATTGTGGAACTACCTTGAAATAAACATCTGATGCTTTCATGAGAAGTTTACTTTTGACTGCTACACTTTTTTCTCTTTTTTAGGGAAGCATTCTTTTTAGGCCTTAAAAGATTGGTGTTTTAATAGGAGAAATACTTGCTTGCATAGTATACAAGCACTTGGTCATAGAATCATACGACATATTTCCTTTAAAGTCCAGTACTTTTTTGCAATCTGAAAACTAAATTATATAATGTCAAGAAGTATTAAACTATAAACAAGATATATTGATTCATGCAATCCTTGCTTTGTTTCATATCTTCATCATGTTAGGCTAAATTAATTAAACTCAGCATTGTATACTTTCTCTTTTCATTAGATCACATATTTTGGTCTGAATGTGGCAAGAAATTCAAAGAGGGATTTTAGAACTCTACCTTGAGGAAGAGTAGTGTTAACTAGGCTAAATATATTAATTTTATACAAGATTTATTAATAATATTCTTCACTGATTTTTAAAAAATTATGTTTCAAGATTTCCAAAAACTTTTCAAACTCAAAATTTATCAGATATATACTTAAAAAACTTAAAACAGTGTCAGTTTTAATTATAGAAAAACAGATAAAAATAAACTGACATTGCAGGAAAAAACACAAGGGTTTTACACTTATTGAGGGAGGCCAAAAATAGGAAGAATAAAACCCAAGTTGTTGCAGAGTTTCTCCAGTTAATTTCTCTAAATAATGAACTTGCTGACTGGAATTATTTCACCAAAAATATAGTGGTAACAAGGAACACCATGTTGAATTGTTCTCCCTGTTTTCCTCTCTTTATTTACAACAGTATAACTCCTGGGACTATGCAAGTAGACAAAATAGCAAAGCCTTTTTTAATCTTACCCTGATCAACTGAACCTCTCTTTCTGCAACACAGCTTAGTGCATGGTATCTTTCTGATAGTGTTTCTTGTTTAATTAAAACAGACACTGACAGAAGGACATGGATTAGAACTGTAATGATGCATTTACTTAGATTAATCGGAGTCTCCTTTTGGAGTAATGGCTTAAACAAAGAACAAAAGGGAATTGTTATGAAACAGCCTTTTATCCTAAGCAAAGGTCATATTATGAGGTTTTTAATTTTGTCATCCTCTGTTATATTGGGCCTCGCTACTGGAACATGAGAAGTGCCCTTTTTAGTTTTCCAAAGCCCATTATTATAATATAGCCATTAAAGCTGCAAATTAAAATGTCTGATTTTAAAACAGGTTGCTTAGCTTTCAGAACCCTCTAATTAGCATGTTGTGCATTGTTGTGAAGGAAAGACGACTAAAACACTAATGACCACTGCCAGGTGACCGCACTGCTGCACAAAGTAATAAACCTCTTTTTCAAGTCACACAATGAATTATCCAAGCTGGGGTCTCCCCTGCATCATTTTATACATTAAAAAATACTCATACGCATGTGAATTCAGGGGTTATTACAGTGGGATTTAATATGTAACAGAAAACAAACCCAAATCTGAATGACGGAATTAATATTGTACGATAAGACAAGAAACTAAAAAACATTCAAGGAATCAGCAGTACAATTCTCTACATTTCTAGTCAAACCCACTGAACTGAATAGGGCTCGTGCCTATGCAAATAAATTAAAGGGTTGTATTTATTCTTTGTAACCCACCTTTTCTTCCTCAGAATATTCAACAGCTAACAAAAAAGAAAATATTTTTAATTAAAATCCATCTTTAAAATTACACAGCTTCTAAAATCAAAGAAATTCAAAAGGCTTGGCTGAAGAGGAAGAAATAAGAAGGGTGATTTTAAACAGCACTTCCCTTTCTGATTATGCCACTATCACTTAAAGTGTATCTACAGAGTAGCATAGGAGTGATTCTTCTGCTATACTGTCCCTCCAACACAGATGGGAACTTAAGGTTTCTAGTCAAATTGACAAGTTTTTTTCTCCGTGACCAGAAAAGTGTAATTTCATCTGGATCCAGTGGCGTAGCTGCAATGCAAATTATAGTTAGTCCAAAGGGGCAGCATTTTGCAGGACAAATATATGTGCACACAAGGTGTCTTATTACATATTTTGCATATTTTTAATACTTGAAAGCAAGTATGGCCATCCCCAACAGGTTGTAAGTTGAACATTCAGCTTTTCTTCCTGTGCTTGCTTTTTTATTGATTGATTGATTGATTGACTCAACTTATATGGCTACCTATCTCACATATTGATCCTAGGCAGCTCACTACAATGAATAAAAGCAGGAATAAAGGCAGCAGACACCAGACCACCAAACTATTACCCTCCTGACTCAATCCTCATCCTAGCCCAATGCCTGAGGGAAGAGTGAGGTCTTCATGGCCATCTGGAAAGCTAAAAGAGTAGGGCCCCCTTGAATCTCCAATGGGAGGCTATTCCAAAGGGCTGGGGTGGCTACAAAGAAGGTGCATCTCCAATGTCCCATCAGATGACAGCTTTTAAGGAAAGGGACCTGGAGCAAGTCCACCTTCTCTGACCCAGTGGACAGGCAGATAACCTCAGGGGGAGACAGTTCCGCAAATAACCTGGCCCACAAATAACCTGGCCCCGTGCAATGTAGGCTTCAATGGTGATAACCAGCAGCTTGAATTGCACCCAGAAAGTAACTGGGAGTCAGCATAGCTCACACAACAGTGGTATAACACGGGCGAATCACAGCACCCAGAAGCTGCACTGGACCAGTTGTAGCTTCCAGATGGTCTTGAAGGGCAGCGCCATGTACAGCACATTGCAGTAAACCAGTTGGGAGGTGGCTAAGGCATGAGTGACTGTGAGCAAAGCCTCCTAATCCAAAAATTATGCACAAGATGAATTTGTCCAGCAGGAGCCACAAGTCCAGAAGGACCCTGAAATTGCATCCCAATTCTGTTCAAGAGAATGTTATCCCATCAAGAGTCAGAGATGTCAACTCTCCTGATTCCAGGGGGCAAAAGACCCATAATCACTCTGTCTTGGTAGGGTTGAATCATAGCCAGTTTCTCCCCATCCAGGTCCTTACTGCCTCCAGGCACTGAGCCAGCACCTGAACAGCATCACTTGCCCGGCATGTGGTAGAAATTTATAATTGGTTATCTTCACCTAGTGATGATACTGAACCCCATGTTACTGAATGGCCTCACCCACCGGCTTCATATAGATGTTAAATAGGAGGAAGGAGCGATCCAAGCCCTGAGGCATCCCCACATAACAGGGGCTAGGTCTGGACTTCTTCTTCCCTACCAGCACTGACTGGTACCAGTGATAGAGGAAGGAGAAGAACCACTGCAAAACAGTGTTCCCCCTCTCAACCCAAGAGCCAGTCCAGCAGGATACCATGTTCAGTGCTATTGAAAGCTGCTGAGTGATCCAGGAGGGCAGGGTGGACACCCCCCCCCCCAAAGTCATCCTCAAGTGTGAACCATTTTCCCAAGGTAATTGTGCTTCCTGTGCTTCCCATGGGTTTTAGAACTTAGAAAGCACCTTAACAATGAAGAAAGCAAAGGGAATCCTTATTGTAGCACAGAAACCACTATTTATTGACTAGTCTCTAGTTTAAAAAACATATCCTCTCAATGATCTGAATATGGAGAACATTGGAGATTGTTCATTCTCCAACATCTTACCTAAAATTCACTGATTTAAAGCTTAGTTTGGCACTAGCTTTATAGAACTTTGTAGAACCTTGGTCAACAGTATCTCTTTGCCCCATAGGAAATCTGTAGGCCTACTTCAGGTGCACATACAGCATCTTTTATTTTATTTATTTATTTATTTTTTTTTGAGAAATAGTGCTGGAGCTGGCTCACCATTACTGGGTGTCACATATTCCTCCCAATAAAATAAGCAAATGGTAATTTTTGCCCAGTGCAATAAAACAAAGTCACTGAAATAAATCATATTTTTAAAAGACATTTTCTCTTTTAAAAAAAGAAGATTCTCTCAAAAATTTAAAAGGATTATTTAAAAAGAGGGGCTTGTTTTACTATGAAATAGAAAGAAAAGTTGACTCAGATGTGCTCCCCCCACCCCCCAGGCTTTCATTATTTTTAGTTTAGATCTTAAAAGAAAATACACCTTTACCTTTCTTATTTATGTGTCTTATTTATCTTTTGTCTTATCTTTTGTTTATCTGTTTAATTTGTATCCCGCTTTTGTTCAGGAGCTCAAGATGACAAAGATAGCATTCCGTCCTCCCATTTCTTCTATATGGTAGGTTGGGCTGTACATTATAAAGCAGAATACAAATTTCCTGCTGGCTTAATTTTTTCTCTCTCTCTCTGATGTAAAGGATCAGAATGGAACTGAGAAAGAAGTTGCCTTAATTCACCTCTTCAGTCTTTAAAAAATGCCAGATATAGATATGATATCTTTGTCTATATTCTTACATTGCTGCCTGTATACAGTACTTGGAAAGTTAGAGATCCATTTAATCTATACCAATATTCTTTAATATGCATGGCCCAAATGTGGACATATCAGTGGGTAGGTATACTAGGACTTGTGGTCCAGCAACATCCAGAGAATCACGCATTCCCTTTCTGAATTAAAGCAGGAGAAGAACTGATTAATAGTTGAACAGAGTAGAAGCATGGTAAAAAAAAAAAAAAAAGAGGTACGTATAGGACCAACTATCCATAGCAGGCATTTTTACTGATATCATACAAAACAAAATGAGTAAATGTCCACTGAAAGTACCACATTCAGTTTGGGAAGATGATAAATGTAAATGGTACTATACCACAGAGGCTAGAAATCTACCACAGAATGATGGATGTTCAAGGACCAACAGATCTATGTGGCTCTATAAGTACTAAGTCATTTTCACATATGCTTATTTTGATGCTTTGTCAGTGATGACTTGCAGCTGAATGTCTACCAAAACTGCAGTAGATCTAAAAGTATAGTTTTGCAGCAGCCAAATTCCATTGATGGCATTACCTAGACTTATCCATTCAGACCTGCAAATCATCTCTCATTGGGATAACTATTAAATAAATCAACATCCACCTTTGATCTATTCTGAATCAAAAGTGTATGTTTACTTAGTTGGTAGTTGCCCTATGTTGTGGAAAAGAAGCTGAGATATCACACTCCCAGTGTTTCATGAGAAACAAAATCTATAGTGTCCAAAGCATCAAAGCATCTACTCATAAACCTTTCAATGAATTTAGTGGTAGGGCAGCACTAAAGGAATTACAAGAATGGGTCATAAGAGAGAATATTTTAAGGACACTGTGTAATGTGAACGAATGCCTTCTGTGTGTAATTCAATACCCACTAGCCTAAGCTAGAATTTGAAAAGCACATTTTGATTTAATAAAAGTCAAATGTTGAAACACACACCGCAGTCATTTTAGCAAATAAGTAGAAAAATGTGGGGCCAGTCTCCCACATGCAACACGAACATTGGCTTTAAACATTGTTTAGATAGTAAATTAACTGTGTTGCTTAACCTTCACTGGATAAAAAGCCTTCCAGCCAATATCTGTATCCATTCAGCATTAGAACAATGAGCTCCCGCCTGAACAGAGTACTTAGTGTCCTGTGGTTTTTATCGAATATCCATATATTACATTAGTGTACATAGCACAGTAGCAGTAATTTAAGAGTTCAGCATAGCAGCCTGTTAGGATCAGGCTGGCATAACAGCAGTTAGTAGCATGGCAAAGCACAAATAGTAGCCAAACAGTTACACAAATTCAGGACTCATAGTGGTATGGAAGAAGAACAAGAGCTGAAATGGATTTCATACAAGGAAGGACCAGATTGTTAAGCTACAATTCTCAGAAAGCGTCTGTCCTTCGTATGAGTCACTCTTTCATAGAAGAACTGACAGTAGTATTCTTTGGTGATTGACTGACTTTACCCCAAAAAATCCTGTTATTGTCCCAGTTTGGATGCTCAATCTCTGCTATTTTAGTCAAGATAGGGACAAGTGTTTTCTCTGTGCCACAAACTGAAAAAGGAAAGCCAAGCTGCATACCTTTAGAATAACCTTTTTTGTGAAAGGGTTATGTTTAACTTGAACTGTTGTGATACACTTAAACAAACAGTAGTAAACTTTGTTGCACTGAGCAGCTTGCTCTTACTGTTCCAGCAAGGTGATTTAAAATCACTAGCTATGTGATAACTTGATTGATTGGTTTATTTAAGCATTAGAGGAGGAAAATCTAAATTTATTTTTTAGTCTAACATGAGGTTGCAGTATCACGTTGAACAAATAAGATACAAAAAATGCAATTACTGCTGTAACTAGCTGCCTAAGACCAATTCAACTGCAAAATTGTAAACCCAGCATGTCTGGAGCTGCACACATTTCTTCCTATAGGCTAGCATGCATGCAACTAATATATCTGTGGTGGCAAGGCTATTTTTCATATTTTCCCTGATAAAATAAGAATTAAATTTAAAAAAATATCTGTGTCACAAACATGCACAGTCCTCTGTTTATAGCATGTATGAATGCAATGCTGAATTAATTGTGATCTGCACAAATTGGGGAGCTATTATTAGTGACTTCAGAACAACACTAAAATCTTAAATCAACTTCAGATTATTGATAGGGTCATAGTCATTCAGTACAGACCATAATGAAAAATGAGGAAACATGCATTGCGATATCACCAGCCAAATCCTATCCTTTCATGCTTGTATTGAGATAATTTAACACATGGAACAACATCTTTACATAAGTCATGGGGCTTGTGACATCACAACACACCTTTTATTATTTGCCCCTGCTCAACTACCCCTGAACCCCACCCCACCCCAGCCACCTATATGTGGGTTCCAACATCACAAAGTCATAATGTGGCTTGGTTGTTCATGGCTTAGTGCAATGTGAAAGCTTAGATATTTTGTTTGTTAACCAGGGAGAATGGCTTCATGTTATACCTGTGGCTTGATTAGCAAATGATGATATAATGTGTTGTGGAAACTCAGTTCTTGCTTCAAAGCTTTCTTCTCATACTACAAATCGTTAATTCTTCTAACTACAAGATTCTCAGTTCTCCACAGAATAGCAAGTCATGACTTTTTTTATGAAGTATGAACCAGTGATATCAGGTAGTATATGTCAAGTAGTAGGTCTTAAATACTTAAAGAATCTTAGCCTTCCAAGTCTAGGACTGAAATATCTTGGGCTATCTATGTTTTTTCATCTTGGGGCTACGATCCATCCATCCATAAACTTTATTATATAGCATGTTGTCTCTTTTGAGAGTCTATTGGTTGAAGCATGCAAGTAGCCTAGGTCAGAAGCATGTTTTTAAAAAAATGAGTTATCCAAAACAATCAGTATCTAAACTATGTTCAACCTTCACAGAATCTTCTAGAATCATTCAACCATTGTTGCCAATAAAACAGTAATCAGAAAAGACTTTATACTGCCTTAGTGATGTTACAGTGATGCTAAAAGTGAATCAAAAGGAGGCATGAATTTGTGAAGTCATGGTTACAGAATCTATGTTGTTTCTCAGTAGTTTCAGTGTGTTTCTCATGACACACTGACTGCAAACCTTTAACTACTTCACATCCAGCATGATATGTGAATGCATCCCCTATGATTAGTTTATGGCTCAGTGTGTTAAATTAAAAAAAAAGAATTGACAGAATAAACCAGGGTTAACTAAACCATAGATAAACATTTCATGCAAGCACAGTTAGCTTGACCTGCTGATTGCCAGATTAGCCTCAAAAATGGCATTGATAGTATGCATGCCCTCAGGCCATGGGATCAGCTAATAGCACACAGAGAAGTTCAGTAGTCTACAGGATGCCCAGCCTATATCCTAAAGACCTTATTAACTAAGGTCCAATACACTGCTGTTATAGAAGTTAACATACTCCAGACTGGCTGCCAGAGGTACAGTTCAAGAGTATGTTCAGTGCTACATATCTATGTACCTAAACCTCCATAACTAACTGAATAAAGACCTTTGATTAAAGTCATTCTTAGATATCTTGCTCCAGGTTCCTCCACCAAAAAAAGATTTAAAGGTCTAAAATAGGTAAATAAAATCTTTTTGGCACCTAAAAGGCACTAGAGTTGATTCATGCAATAAACATTCTTGATATGGGTGCTGCCTTAAAATGCTCCTGTTACAGGTCACCTTTCATATAATCAGCAGAGAAACTCTAAAAGGGTTCTCAAAAGAACTGTTTAATATCTGGCAAATTGATGTAGGAATAAGCAGTCCCAGATGCCCTAGCATGAAGCCATTTATAGCTTTAAAGGTTAAGATCTTACAAAGTATCTTGGAAGATTATCAGCTGCTGTATTTTTTTTTTTCTTTTTCCTATGACTAGATTCTGGACCTTCCTCGTAGTTCATTCCACCCTTCTGCTAACTATCCAGGCCCAAAGGCTGTGTCATTTCAGAGGATGCTAAATCTCTCACTACTCTCCCTTAGTACTTCATTTATCCCTCTGCTCCCCCCCCCCATTCTCTTTAACCCATTATTATTTAATGTTCTACTTTGCTCTATAAACTGTTTCTTTTAAACCACTCTAACTTTAAAATGCATGTTTTTTAAAAAAAGAAATGATACGTGGTGATCCATGCAAAATGATATGTGTTGGAAAACTCAAAACCTTCCCCTTTTAAATAATAGCCTATAGAACATAGGTAGGAATTGAGTCTGTTGTCTAAAAATAACTAATCAAATATGGACAATGGACTATAATAATAAAAAGTATTACAAAGGAGACCTGAGAGGGTAGCAAGCAGCTTTTCAAAGACTCCTCCTGGGAGACATAATTCAGGCAGACAAGGTGGAAACCTTGAGGAAAGAGTGCAGTATGCTTTTTAAACTGACAACTAAAATCAGCTGCACCACAGGCCAAAAACATCAGAACTAGGACAGTTTAAAAGAAGAACTCATAGTGCTAAACTTTGAAAACTGAGGTTTTTGAAAGAGGAGTGACTTTGTCGTATGTTTAGAATCAAATTATACCCATAACTTGCAAGCTAATTGGTACAATGTGCTACAAATGATTTGCATGCTTCAGTATATTGTTGTCATACAGACTGGGCAAAGAGGAATGAGATCCTTTAGGTATCTTCTTTATGAGGATATTATTATAATTGAGGGGGACTAGACGGGACTGCCAGATAAACCTGGAGTGATTGAAGTTTCTGCTGCATGGGCACTGATCACAAGTAAAGCATAATGTAGATAAGCACCATTCACATGTATGCTTGGAAACTATATAAATAGCTAACTGCCATCACCTGCCTAGATCAAGCAATAATTGGGGGTGTACACAAACTAAAAGAGAAATCTAGTCAGTACGCTGAAAGAGAGCTTTGCCTCTCTATGATTCAGTGCTTGAACTGAACCTCCATTTGGAATTCCAATCCTCTGATCCCCAGGTCTTGCCATTGAGAAAAACAACTGATTATAACTTACTCCCCATCTGCTTGACAGAATTAAATGAAAGTTGCGGACTGTTATTATAAGCACCTATGGAAAGGAATATAGTGGCAAGCAAGATTGTGCCTCATGAGAGATGAAGCGTGGCAAATGCCAGAACATCAGAGCATGACATCAGAGCATTCTTTCCATGTTAGGGTCTCCCCTGCCAGAAAACCACCAAGGTGCTATTTGTTTGTTTGTTTATTAAATATATATGGCTGCCCATCTCACTTGCATGTGACTCTGGGCAGCGTACAAAGTTAAAATACAACTAACAATCACAGCCTTCCACTAATAAAACCAATTAAAAACAGTAAAAGCTACAGTTAAAAAATATGATAAAAAGATAGGGGAGAGTGCAGTCTAAACTTATACACAGTGTAACCATGTAACGGGCTCCACACTTCCTTGGGATCCCCAAGCCTGATGGCACATCCATTTTTTTAAGGGCCTTCCAGAAGGCCATTAGGGCTGGAGCCAATCTTTTCCCCTTCTATTTATTCTGGGTAATTGATCCTAGATGAGAAATTTGAATTTTTTCAGGAAAAAAGCCATAAATGTCTTTTCCTTTTGTTTTGTTTGATTTTGTTTTTTGTGGAAAAGCAGTATTTATGCTAGATTTTTGTTTGCAGAGTTAGGTTTTGCTATTTGTATAACAATGGCATGCCTAACTAAAGGCCTAATCCTTCATTATCTCTCCCCACAAATTATGGTGATTTCTGACAAAACCATTAACTGTGGTTAAATATTTCAGTTATCAGTCAGCTAGGTTACATGTAATTTAGAATTCATCTTATGTTACTTCATGGTTTAGGATCAGCAAGTTCCTCCATAATAGATGAACACAGAATTGAGATGCTCTTTGAAGGCCCTCTTATATGTCCCTTTCTCCAGGAATATGTTTAGCCTGGTCCAGGAACAGATTGCTTATCAAGATGCTGGTAATAAGGCTGGTAAATAAATTTTTCTTTCCCGTCACTACTTCATCTCCTGCTGCAGAGTTTCTCTGAGTAATCAGAAGGCTTTGACATCTTAGCCTTTGAAATGGAGGACAACTTGATGGTCTGCCCTGGTCAGGCACAAATACTCTTCAAAGTTTGCATGCCCAATTAATTAGACTGAATAAATTTCCATTTAGATAGGGTTAACATATGGACTTATCAGACACTGAGTGGAAAAATGGAGGTAGAAGAGTTTTTTAAAAATGAATGAACAAATCATTTACTCATCCCCATGCTTCTTTAGGTCCCCAGATGACTGGGAAGCAAAAAAGTAAAATCACCTTAAAATCTAAATTTCCCTTTAACAGTTGGGAGGATAATTTATCTCAAATAAACCAAACTATGTAACTAAATGTTGTTATGTGATTGTCAAAAGGATGCACTTTTCTGTTCTTATAATTCATTAATATGAGATAAATTGTGACTACTGTTACTCATATTAGAAAGGGCAAGTTAGAACATGAATTGGTGTAACTTTCAGGATTAGTTCCTATACAGCTAAAAGATGTACACAATATTTTCTATCTAGAAAGAAAAGAGTAATGCTCGACAACACAAAAGGAATTTGCTTCATTTGTTTTAAATGTGTATCTTATGCCACTATAAATGCTGACCCAAGTTACTAACCAATAATAAGATACAACTGTATAATCAAAATATAAAAATAGTTTAATTAAAACACATTCAGTTAAATTATTTTGTCACAATTTTTTTCAAATTTATTAATCTTGTTTTTCCATGAAAAATAATATGCCAGATTGCTAACAATGAAAAAAAAGTATATTGAACACATTAAAATGTATCTAGTGAAACTCACATAATAAGTCCTCAATACAAAACATACAACAGCAACTTCCACTTAGAGCTTTTGTAAATAAGATGACATTGCTTGCTAGCAGAATAATAGGAATGGCAATGTAATGTCTCTGGGCAGGGAATTCCAGACCATAAAAGTACCCAAGAAGGCCCTCTCTTGTCTTTCTGTCAAGTCCCACTCTAATAGCAACAGGTCAAACAGGGAGGTTACTAAAGCTGAGCAGATTCACATGAGAGAACGTGGCGTTTCAAACAGCCTGGTCCAAAGTCATGTACTGTACAGCCTTCTAGGTCATAACTGCACTTCAGCCAGAAACAGGCAGTCAGCCAGTGAAGCTGTTGTAACAACCGAGTCAGTACATAACCAATAGTCTGGCTGCAACATTCTATACCAGCTGATTTTTTTCCAACAGGGCACCCCATCTGAAGCACCTTATACACATCTAAACTGAATGTAAATAAACTATATTTCACATTGTAGTTAGATTTTACATTTCCAGAAACAAACAATTCTGGCTCAACAGCTTTAGCTATGCATCTATACTTCTGGCCATTATCAAAACTAGACTGAAGATGTTACCTAGCCGGATAACAAAACATTTGCAAGAAAACAACCAAGCTCAGAGAACCCCAAGGACTCCACAAAACTAGACTTTCCAGATTCAAGGCTGTGTCTAGAATTACACTAGAATCCAGAAATTGTGTGCCTGAGGTTTTAGCAGTGTTAGTCTCATTCAACACAGGACAAAATCTTTCTTGATTATCTGTTTTTTATTAACTTAACTGATTAGGATTATCTTTGTTTTTTGATTAATCCCCTTAATATACTCCATCACCTGCATCAGGTGGACTGGGATTTAAAACTTAACTCCTTGTTTTTATATAAAAGAATAGTGTTGTGATAATAAATATTCTGATAACTCTCAACTTTAAACATCCTTATCCTTCCTTCCTTCCTTCCTTCCTTCCTTCCTTCCTTCCTTCCTTCCTTCCTGACTGACAGACAGATGGATAGAGATAGTAGCAGAGAGGATAAGATGGAAACCTGAGTTTAAATGACTGTTACATATAATTACATTGAAATATCCCATCAATAACTGGAAACGCTGCCTCCAAATCCCTTCTCAAGCAAGTGATCCAGTCTGATACCATAGGCAATGTATAGAAAAATGCAGCAAACCTATGTCCAGTTCCTGGTACAAATCAGCCATCCACACAATCTGTTTCCCATAACCAGGTCTACAGCAAACTTGAGATGGATCTAGATGAGCCTCCTTATCTTAAACCACATTCAACCAAGATACTATAAGTGCTTATTTGTCTTGTCCAATAAATGGAATACCAGGGACTGACTACAAATTATGTGGAATTCAGGATGTGTGCTCTTTAAACAAACAAATCTCTTTTAAGTATGATGTAATCAATACCCTGTTCCAAAGAGGCATTAATGACTTGGGCTGGCTTTGGATTCAAAGGCAAAGGGGTTCTTTAGAGGTATCATCTGCCTGCAGATCCTTACGTAAACCAAACTTGTCTTTTCCTAGAATCAAACTGTATGTCCCAGGAAAAGATTCACCCGCTTTAAGCAATTGCAGATAGATATTATATCAGTCCCATGAGTGATACAATGAGCCAATTGGCTAGAATACATACCTGTAGATATTTACACAGTACTTTTTCTTCTTTTTTAGAACAATGTTCATATATGAGAATGTAGCACAGCAAAACAATCAGATTAATAACACTCACTTTTATGCTTCTGTAAAGCTTTTCTGACAGATGGCAACTGATATTTTCTCATTTTTTTCACATACTAACAGCCTTCCAAAACCAAAAGTACAGTTTTGGGAGTGATTTATTTATTAAGCAAGCATTCCAGTCAGGTATTAAACAATGGTAGTTCTGATATCTCATCAACTCCTTTTAGACAGCAAAAGGGAGGCTAACCAAAACGGGGAAAAAACTTCTTGACCAATTTAAGCTAGTATGATCAGCTGATACTCTCTGAATCCAATAATGGTTTTATTGCAAATGGTTTCCTCTGACTTCTGGTATAGAGAGCAAAACGCCTTCTTTTCATCTTTCACATTCTTAGTATTTGTTTACTAGATTTTATCCCACCTTTCTTCCACGATGGTACTCAAGGCTATGGACCCTGGATTGTAGGTTGTCTACTATTCAGGCACTGAGCAGATCCCGACTGCCTAAGCTTCAGGCCAGTGTTTTTTGTTTCTGTCTTGCCTTCAGACAAGCCATTCGGAGCGCTCCACCCTCAGCTGGGCAGGAACTAGACGCAACACCACAGGAGAGGCAGAAGAGCCCTGAGCGTGGCAAAGGTGGTCATAATACATAAGCCTCAAATGACAGCCACCTAAACAGTCTGCATCTTTTGTCAAATTAAGTATAGATTAATGGATGTACTTTGTCATGCTGATCAGATTTAATTGTAGCAATGCATCATTAGATGCAAATGAACATTCGAGCATCTTCAGTATAACAAGGCAAGTTGAACATAATGTTTATTTCAGGCTGGCCCTTATTGACACAGCAAGATTCATTGTCAACCCTCACTCAGTGAAATATTTTTGTTACCAAGCAGCTTGAACAAATGCTTTTTTCATTCTAAACCAGCCACCTACCCATGTTTCTCTAACAAGTAACACACAACCTTCCGTCCAACTGGAAATGCTTCTTAGAGTCTTTGGACAATCTCTTACAATGGGGGTGTAGTGATTTCACCATCTAAGGGCCAAACCAGAGAGTGGAGCCCTTCCAAAAAAATCTGGCTTCCTGTGAATGAAGTGTGTGCTTATGCACAAAGCTTCTGCTCCAACTTGGCTCCTGCGGACAGCAAATGAACCAGCAATAATTTAGCTAGCACATTATCATTACATCCCATACTTTTGACAAATCAATTCCCCCCCCCCTTGGCTTATGAATTCTAGCTTGCAAAGGATACAATAAACTACGATTCCCAGTTATTAGAGAGTGAATTCTGGTTTACTGCCTCATGCAAATGAACCTAATACATTAAAACAAATAGCTAGATGATCTCTATGAGAATTACCAAACCTAACAAAACTATCATTTTATCTCCAATAAAGACATTTATTGGGATGGGGGAATCGCTATAAACAGCAATACTTTCCTGAACAACAGCTTCAGTTCTACTTGGACTCATAGCAAGAAAAGTGTTTTGTTTTTGTTTTTTTAAGTTGGCAATGTACCACAGCCTCAATTCTCCCACTCTCTCTTAGGCACACTGTTATTTGGCTCTTATTTGGGCAGCTGTTAGTTAAAATCAAAGCATCGTATCTGTTAAATGCATCCATACATTAATATACTGTCTACTTTATACCTAATTTATTTAGCCAAATAAACAACAACAGTGGCTGAACAGAATTCTGGGTCATGATATTTTTACTTTGTTTCCCCTTCTAGACAGAATATGACTGACCAGGTAACAACCTTATAAAAATTCCTAGAAATCTGAGAGGCTTTTAGATTGTACAGCCAGTTAATCATGAAGCCATGATATAGCATCTCATTCCCTGTTCATGCCTCTTCTCTGCATCTTCTCCCTTTAGAGACTTTGTGTAAAATATGAAACTCATAAAGGACCATTATCACATTTATGGCAAATGTTCACTGCATGGCATGTTATATCTCATAGTTGTTTGCCCTGCAGTAGAAAAAATTTACATAGGGTTTAAATGTATGTGGTCTATACAAACTATAGTTAAAACACTATTAAACAGTTATAGGCTTTTCTGTATGAAATACTAAAAAAAATCCATTTTTATTCTTCTTTAGGGCAACATTTTATGACAATTAAATTAAAGGCTTAGCACTACTACTTCTTTGAAAAGGATTGTGACAAAAATAAATAAATAAATAAATAAAGGGCAGAGATGTTGGACTTTTAACTGAAAAGATATAAGATGCTTATGTTCAGGAGGTTATCTCAAAATCAAACATGCTTTTTTGATCTTTAAAACCTGAATGTTTCTCTTTTGCAATTCTTCTATCTGTAGACATCTTAGACAAGCATTTTGACAAAAAGAAAAAAAAATGAAGGGCTGAGAAATGAAGCACTTGCCTTTAGTCTTGACATTTTAATTTTTTAAAAAAGGAATTTAACTCTCCTCCACCATTCACTAGTGGCCATCCTGGCAGATCCATACCCCCACAGCTGTGAATTAGAACATGCAGCTCCCCTGGAAGCAAAACAGGAGATCCTTTTACTAACTTAGAAAAAGGGGGCATTGTAGAGGGAAAACACTTGCATTCCCTTCCCTTTTGAGTGTTAGTGTCATCTTCCTTATATAAAAGGCAAGAAAGAGCCACCTATACTATGTGAGTAGTTCAGAAAAAGAAACACACAGACGTACAAATACAATTCCGGGAGCAGGGGAAGCAGAGCATAGAATAATTATATACAGCAAACTGACTTAACATTGATGGGGAAAATCTTTAACAGTTGTACTAACACAGTCGTGTTAATGGGAAAATGTGTAGCAAAGTTATAATTTATAAGTTTTTTATTGCAGACCATGTTGGATTTACTACTTCACCTCAAAGCCACGATTTTTAAAAAGCACTAATTTAGACTTAGAAGCAAATTAAATGCATGCAAAGATTAATGCATTAAATGCATGAGAAGGCTGGATCCACAGAATAACTTCTAATGATTCATGCACACCAATATGCTCTGAAGCCAAATCAACCAGTATTCATAGTAGTATGATAAGTGATACTATTCCATTAATACCTGATATTACCATACCAAAACATACATCTCTGTTTTAGAAATGTTACTGAATGGCAGAAAACAGGGCACCTTTTTTCAGACTATGCTTGATGCTGGTATGTGAGCCCACAGACATCCACACCAATAACACTAGTACAACAAGGATACCTTGTTCAGTTGCTATCCCCTCCACAAATGAAAGCCCCTCCTCCCCTGACCCTGAATCAACAAAGTTTGTATAAAGCCTTTCATTGGATTCAATGCAGGCTTTTCCCAAGTTTAACAGAATCAGAAGAATGCTTGCTTTACAATAGAATCATATAGGATACTGCAGGATGGGTTAGCCCTTCTTTCCTAGCAATGAATCCCACATTGCCCCCCAATATTTATTTATTGATGTATGTATGTATTTCCATTAAAAAAAGGTTAGGACAAAAATATTACCCAATAAAGTATTATCTAGTAGAAGCATATTATATCAAGTAAAATTGGCATTAGCTATGAAAGCCATGAGAATCTCAACCACCAACTGCTATCCATAGAGGTAGGGAGTTACAAGGTGCATCCCCAGGGACCCTTCCACCTATGATCCTTGCACTACTTCAGAAGTAGCTCCACAACTGAGTAATCTCATGCTCTCTTCTGTGCTTGGTGCCTGAGCCTATTTATTTCCAGTTCATCTTTGGTGTATTTATCACCACTGAAAAGGAGATCTTTACATTGATTAATTCAATATTGATTGAAATCATATAATTCAATTATTCAATATTAAACAATGACTCAATGCTTTTATTAATGACCTGCATTAAAGGATGAATACTTATCAAATTTGCAGGTGGCACAAAATTGAGTAGAATACCTAATACTCTAGAAGACAGAAAATTCAAAATGATCTTGACAGCTTAGTAAAATGGGCTGAAAGTAACAGAATTAATTAAGTTTAAGGGACACAAGTGCAAAGTTCTTTACTTAGAAAACAAAAATGAAATGCACAAGTATAGAAGGAGTTATATCTGGCTGTATACACACCACACACACACACAGAGGAATAATAGTTATTGCAAACTGAATATAAGTAAGCAGCATGATGTGGTTGTCAAATAAAGTAAAGGTAGTTTTAGGCTGCATCAACATTACAGTCCCATATTTCAGAAAGTGATTGTTCCACTTTATTCTGCTCTGTCAGACTTTGCCTCAACCACTGTGTCCAGTTTTAGGCACCACATTTTAAGAACATTTCAGGGAAACTGGATCAAATTCAGAGAAGGGCAATAAGGGGACTAGGAACTAAGTCCTATGTAAAGAGTTTGGAGAAGTTAGCCATATTTAGGCTTGGAAGAGTAGAAAAGACTGCATGACAGCATTGCTCAAACAGCTGAAGAATGTCACACAGAAGTTCAAGACTTGCTCCTAAAGCGCATGAATAATGGTTTTAAGTTATAGGAAGGCAAATTCCAATTGAAGGTTGGGGGAAAAAACTTCCTAACCACAAAAGCAATCAATAGTGGAACCAGTTACCAGAGAGGCACTGGGATTTTGTTCACAGGTGATGTTCAGGCAGAGGCTAGACAGGAATCTGTCAGAAATGTTTCAGTGCGGGTTTCTCTACTGAGCAAGAGGGACTCAAATGGTCTAACTGGTTGCTTCCAACTCTTCTTCAATTCTCTAAATACCACTGTTTGCACTCTTCTGTTGGACAGCTGAAAGGCAAAACTGATTGGCCCCTCATGCTGTTCTCCGTATTTTGAGATTCAGCAGCAGTAAAGATGACTGTGGTCACCTTTCAGTTACTTTTGAGGCAAGCTGCAGAGTGGACTAGGACTGGTGTAGAAGTACTTTGGAAAGGCTCTTTCTGTTGTCCTTGCAAATTGTGCCTCCATCATAAGGGAGACACAGAGAGGGACCTCTTCATCCTATTCTAGGCTGCAACCAGGCTGGTATTGGAGCTGTCCCTAAATTATCCTGGACCTAAACCCTTTAGAATTTGATAGATCATCACTAACACTTTGAATTGTATTCAAAATTTAACTGGTTATCATTAACAGAACTAATAATATGGTTTGCCTATAAGCTTCTCCCAAAATTTTCACTATTGTATTTTAAAGGCTCTTCACAGACAGTCCCAAGTACAGTGTACTGAATAATCCAATCTAGATTGATCAACGCAATCAATAATCCAATTGCAACGCTATGGCCTGATCAAGTCACTGGCACCTCTCCTTAAGGCTATAGCTGCTACATGAGCCTTCAAAGTTGAATCCAGTATGCCTCTTTGTACAAAATGAACTACTAAAAATTTCATGGGGAATTTTGTGTGACAGAAGAGGAGGCTGCAGGCTACTTAAGGAGACAGCATAGGGTCTGCTATTGTTCACTCTTGCTACAACTTAAATGACCACATACTTCAAATGAAATTTTGGGGAAAAATTCATGATGGAATAGCAAATACATAACAGTACTCTAGGACTTAAATGAAAGGTTTTGTATTCCCTCTCTTGCCCCAAAAAAGCAAAGTAGTAAAGTATCCTTTAAGTCAAGATTGGTAGCTTCATGGATACATCCAGGTAGTTTTTGTGGGAGAAATGTATTTGTCATTGTCTCCTTCTGGGATATTTTTCAATTTCTCAGTCTGGCCTACAATCCTAATATTCTCTAGGAAATCTCCTATCTAAGTTTGAAACAGGCCCAACTCTTCTTAGTGTCTGAACCCACACCAGGTTGGCCAGGCACTGCCATCTTCTGAGACTAGACTAGAAAGATAACTTTCTAGGAGCAAAGAGCAGGAGGAAGACTCGGAAGACACCTCTTAAATGTGTCTTTAAAATTCATGTGCTCTGAATACAATAACTAGCTAATTGCCTTTCTAGCTAACTTCAGTTTTTCAAATGTCCCTATTTTCCCTTAAAGTCCACCAGCAGTCTTAATAGACAATAATTCTGTATGACACTGGCCTACATCTGGAACTGCTAGTTGGTCTCCAAGTGTATTTCCTGATCATGCACTTTGCCCCTGCTGCCAAGTAATGTTCTCTGGCATTGACAAGACTCCTTCAACTCATTTGCAGTTTGAGGTGCAGGCTCACACCTGCACTGCAAACCAATGTAAAAGAAAAACCTATGAAGCCAGTTTGAACATAAACCTAGTGCAATAAGGAGAAAAAAAAAACATATGACATTAGTGTACAAACAGTGAGATGACAACAAGCCAATGTGATCATTCACAAAAGAAAGCTGCCATTTTTTTCCACAATTCAGGATCTCTTTTGAGCAAGACCTTCTTTAGGCTTAATAGAGTAGGTGGAGATCTAGAGAGAGATCCAAACTTGAACTATGGAGGAATGTCCTGACTGTGAGACCGATTAAGCAGTGGAACTGCCTACCTCCTGAAGTTTTGGGTGCTCCATAACTGGAGGTTTTCAAGAAAAGACTGGACACCCATTTGTCTGGGATGGCCTAAAGATTCCTGCATAGGGCAGGGGGTTGAACTAGAAGACCTTCAAAGTCCTTTCCAACCCTAGGAGTCTATGATTGTAAGCAAAAGCTACTTATGTCCTTCAGTAGTGCATAATGAGTTAATAACTGTAGTTCCATACAATAACTTTTGAAGGGCAACTTGTTGAACTATCATTAAAATAATCAATGGCTCTTACATTAAGAGGTACGATATAGATTGCTATAGTTTCATTATAATTGACAGCTGCAATACAATTGTTTTAATTCTCAGAGCAGTGAGAAGAGCTTCAATTATTCATTTAATATTTTCACAGCCATGATTTTTCATATAAGCAATGCCCTTCATTGTTAATAACTAAGCATCTCCAAATAATTATTGTTTTGCAGTACTGGGTGTTTTATCACCAAAAGTAGCCACAAGAAAGCCTGGTACTACTATTACAAAAAGCTGTGAATGTGGATGTTTAAGTACATATTTTAAAGCACGCTGGTTGAGAATTCTAGGAGTTGTAATCCAAACATCTCTGGAGGGTGCCAGATTGAAGAAGGCAGCCCTAGAATAATCTAATTTGAATACTTTCAGAATGCCTAAGATTACTCTGACATTCTATTTTTACAAAATGTTAAAATAAAGTAGATCTATAACGAACCTGTAACACCTTTCTTCTTCCCACCCATAACCTTCAAATATCTCTTCTCTGTCAGCCACATGCTATAGTTCAAGTAGAATTTGCTGCATAATTAAGCACTAGCTCCAATTTTATTTTTAAACAGAATCTTCAACTCATTACTTACATTTTATTGTAATATCACATACCAGGGTGGTTTGTATAAAAAATAAATAAATAAGCCACAATGTGATGTTAGTCCAAGGACATTGTGTCTTTCAGGCTCTATAGCACTTAGCAGGTTAGTGGGCCTCCAAGGCCTAACAGATTTAACCAAGACTTTTCACACAATCAGGTAAAGAAAGCTCAGCCAGTCAGCAGACATCCCATTCAGATAACAAAGAGAATATTTTAGTGACAATGTGAGAAAGGAACAGTAAAAATGTTTTTAAAACCCACTCAACCATGCTGACTCTTTTTACACCCCAAGAACAGGCTCTGTAAGTTTCACTGTAGTAGGCACTCTTTCTAAACTTCTTGCAGCAGTTGTGAAGGAAAATGATGCATGGGTTTGCCAGAGCTCATCCAGATAGTATAGTTTTTTAAAAAGTCACTATATGGTTATTGAGAGCCAGTCTGGAGTAGTGGTTAAGGCACAAAGCCACCTGGGTGGCCTTGGGCCAGTCACTCTCTCTCAGCCCTAAGAAGGAGGCAACAGCAAACCACTTCTGAAAAACCTTGCCAAGAAAACTGCAGGGAATAGTCCAGGCAGTCACCAGGAGAAAATACTGAGTCGAAGGTGCGTACACAAACAAATATAGTTATTAAATAAATATGAAAACCAACACAAAGACTATGTGGGCATTAACATACTAGGCCTGTTTCAGTCACTCATTCACTCACTCACACACGCACAAACACACTTGCATACAAAAGACTGGTTGTGTTTCCTATATGGCTCTGTTCCTCCTATGCTATTCCTGTGCTTTCTTTTCTTTTTCAGCTTAAGCACCCTTCCCTTTCCAGAGAGGCTGAAAAGATCTCCACTTGGCCCAGGTAGACTGTGGAAGAGAAGGAAAAGGGTACTATACCACCTAACTGGTGGCTTCCTTGTAGCATCAGTTCATTGACTCTATGTTTCAGGTTTGAGGCTGTCTGCCCAAAATTGCATCCCTAAAACTGGAGTTTAAAATATAGCTGCCTTGGGGTGGCTAGGTTACTCTTTCCTGGGCCTCTCCAAAATGCCTTCGGGCAGAGGCAACCCCTTTTATTTCCCTGTAGGAATAGGCTCTTGGATACCAAGGGGGACAGAATAAATCTGGACTGCTCAGAGTCCCTTGTTTGAGATGGGTAGCTATACACATTCAATGAATGAATGAATGAATGAATGAATGAATGAATGAATGAATGAATGAATGAATGAACGAACAAACAAACAAACAAACAAACAGGCATGGAAAATGGCTTGAGAGCAAGTTTTGAAATAGTCACTGGAAGGGGGAGATATGGTAGGAGGAGCCTGACACCTGACTATTACAGAGAAAGGAGAGCAAGCGGGTGACTCGCCTCCTTTCTGTTCAGGTACCAGCCTAATCAAGGAAGTCAAGATGGCAACAATGGTGGCCCCTCCAATCTGAAAGGATTCTTCTTTAATGCCAGATTAGCTTAATTTAATTTTAATTTAATTAGTTGCTAGTAAAACATCTATTTACCATGGATTTCATATTTGATGGAATCACTGACCTAGTGCATACCACAGAGAACTGACAGAAGAGGGGGGAATTCACCTCTACCTGCTTTATCTGCCAGGGTACTCTGCGGTAGCAGGTTAGGATTGGAGGCCAACAGATGGATGTATAATAATTCCATCTTGCTGGCAGATGTTCCACTTGGCTGTTTGCCAATATTGAGTGCATGTGGTTGTGTTTGGGTGGACCGAACAGTGTAGATATGCTATTAGTGTACCATCTACCCTCAGTCTCTCTTCCTGAACTAGCTGGTGTGATCTCAAGCATGTGGTTCAATTGCCCTGAATTTATTTTGCTGGGGATATCAATGTCTGCTCTTGGGTTGTCCAAGCAGGAATGGCTCAGGATTTCATACTACTTGACCTAGCTGATATCTGACCCCATATGTGCACAGCATGGCATACACTGGATTTGGTTTTCCATTCGAGCGGAGCCGGTGAGATGAAGGGAGAGGCTCTGTGTGATTCCATTGTCATGGACAGATCACTTCCTGCGCAGCATAAACCTCTGCAATGGTGGACAGCCAATTAAAATGGTCCAACCCAGATGCCTGATGGGTCAGGATGAATTCCCGAAAGCACGTGGCAAATCACCCATATTATTTGCCAGGATGCTTTCAATGCCATAGCTGATTTGTAAAATATTGCTCCACACCACCCTTTTCCGTCTTGGGCCAAATCAGCAGCGGAGGCAGCCTAGAATGCTTATTTCTCTGCCTCCTTTACATACACATACAAGAAGCCAGCTTTGCTCTTCTTTACTGTGTGACATCTCTTCCACCAAGATGTTACAAGGAAGTCAGAAGAGCTGGAAATGTGATGTGAACAATTTGTAAAGTCAATTACATCCATCTCAATTTGGATTCCAGAACAGGGATAAGTCATAGAGATGTACACTTGGCAAGCGTTATTTCTGGATTCTGTTGCAGTTGTAAATTACAAGGGTGTTAACTGAATATATGGAGAGATGAGAACTACCATTTAAACCTTGCCCTTCCTAGCTAATTAAATTAGCCAGGATAGGATTGGACCCCATGGCTTGAGAAAGCAATCAATGACCCCTTACAGGAGGGATAACTTCCTCCTACCTAAAGGAGGCAGTAATACAATCTTTATTGAAAAAATCTCCCTTGACCTTACAGGCTAATCTCAAGTAGGCAATTTCTGAGAAGTGTGATTAATAAGATGGTGGCTTCATATCCAGACATATCTAAATGATAACGATTTCTGGGTCCATTTCAGTCAGGCTTAGGTCAGGATATTATATTGAAATTATTTTGGTTAACTTGGTGAATGACCAATGCTAGAAATGAGATAATGGATAAAGCAGGTCTATTATTCCTATTGAAACTCTTGGCAATTTCTGATAGTACTAACCATGTTATCCTTTTGGAACACCTGCTAGAACTGGTCCTTGTCCCCCATGCTGCTCCATACCTACATGGAGTGCTGTTGTTTAATATGGAACTGCATTCAGGGACTGACACTTAGCCTGCTTTGAAAGAGCAGGTTAACAGACTAGGACTGTTGATCCTCTGCTATGGCAGGTATGGCTTTTTAGCAATTATGTCTAATGATGTCTAGTACATCAACTGTACCCCTTCCTGAGATGGTTGGTGATGGTATCCATACCTTAAGTTACAGCCTATCCTGACTGTTGCTAAGCAGTCTATATAGGGCTACTTTTGAAGAGCATCCATACATTGCAGTTGGTGCAAAAAGCAGCAGCTAGACTGCTAACCAGGGCAGAGAGATCCTCTGCTAAAAGGGCCTCCTCTTCTGCTAGTTATTAGCATCTGCAGGAGAAGTCGTTTTGAAGATGCTCCTTCTATCAGAGACTTTTAGTACATTGGAGAGGGCCAGGGACACCTGCAGTAGGGAGGGTCAAAAATTTAAGATGGCAGCTGCACCCACAAGATCAAAGACCCACTTATTTGTATGTGGGTCACATATGTGATGCATGTAAAAAAGGTGTGGAGCTTTAATCACATGATTTTTTCACACACACATGCACACACAGCTTTCAGTCTATGGAATGCAGTCTCACAAGATTTTTATCTGGCCCCAACTCCCTACATAGGGAGTACATAGGAAATCAGAAAAGCTGTATCTCCTTCACCAGGCTTTTAACTGTGAGATAACTTTAATGTATCATTAATTTTCCTTTATATCTGTAATGCTTTAGAAGTCTGTTTTTGCTTCTAAATTTTGTTAGCTTCCTTATGTGCTCAATACAGCAGAAAAGCGGGATATAAATCAAATAAATGAATCAATTAACAAACATATTCAAATGGTTTAAATTAGAACAGACATGCACATAAGATGATTATATTTATTTTAAGTAATGGATAGGATGGAAGCTAACTATATTGTTTACTTTTTATAGGGAGTGAAATGAGGGAACTCTTTTACTCTATCAATGGTATAGTTTAGAGATCAGGACAATGATTGAATTACTCTTTTTCCACTTTCCAGTTGGTCAGCTGGAAGAAAAGAGGGTGAGCAGTCATGATGATCTCTGCATTACAAGGTCAGCCAAAATCAAAACTATGGATTTATCAAGCAAAGAATAAAAGAAGGACAGCAGAACCCCAGATTTACAGTCTTGGATTGATTACATGTGCTCACTCTCTGCTTATGAACTGCTCTTTATAGATGTAATGAAAAGACTGATCAATATTATTCTATGTAGTCACGGTTTAACATTATGTTTAAAAGCTGACCTGGGTTCTATACATATTATGTTTTTCTCATTTTTTTCTTTTTTTAATTTTCTTGGTTGAATCAATAAGAAAACAAATCATTTTCCTCAACTTGATAATTTTTTGAGAGGAGGATTTTCAAGTGGAAGTACTTTCAAACAAGTGATTCCTCGTGGTTATGATATCTTGTCAAAACAGAACTGGACCCTATAGTATTTTAAATTTAACTTAATAGAAGTGTTCCTATAACACTTCTCACTGCAAGAATCCCAAACCCATCTGAACCCATCTGGGGAGTTATGGTAGAAAAACATTACCTTGATTGGTTTCATTTTCAACTGGGCATATCTTTGTTTATATTTTTATAAGGTAAATTAAATTGTCTTGCAATAACCTTATTTTTATATTTCATTTATTTAATGTATATGCTGGTCTATGACCATAATAAAGATCTGATTTGATTATTTAATGTATACCCCATCAGTCTAGTGCTGATGCACTATAATGGCAATTAACAAGAATGACAATCAATAAAATCCAGTGTGAGGCTCCCCTGTCCTTTGAATATACCACTCCATTTAGAAGCATGTATCCATTTGAAAACACTGTTGTTTCCTTATTTATTTGGCTGTCATCCTTCCTTTTGCTCTCTGCTATGGGCTACATCCACAGCTGCTGACCCCGAGCATATGCCGACTTAATCACGGTAATTGCCTCGTCCTAGGAAATGATGCCAGGCAAAGTTTACCAAGTGATGAGCTTGATACCCAGCACCTCAACTAATTGTGGGAATTGGCCTCACATATCGGCAATTTGGGCTGAAGAAGATGCTGTCAATCATGTGGACATTAAAAGAAGAATATCTCCAAGTATCAGAAAACAGCAGTCTCATTGCAAGCAATTTATTCCTACCTGTACTTTCCTCCCCGCAAATTAAATGATTAAATTCATACTATGCCAAACTCTCTTCTTCCTGGCAGCTCTTGTATATATATTTTACCTGTTTCACTTACTGTTTTTCCCTTCAGAATATAAATAAAGCTTAACCTCTCTTGATTGACAGCAGGAAACAACAATATTTAATTAACATCCTTCATTTGTAACAAATCTTACAAGCTCCACCTAGTTAATAATGCTCTTTAAAAGTATTCCTCCACTGTTCTGAACAAAAAAAAAAGGCTTTTTAAGAAAAGCTCAGAACACTGTGTTCTTAATTCAAAAGCACATGCCAAATTAATTATGGTCTTATGCTTTGACCAAAAGTAGGATTTGAGGGATTTTCTCTTTTTAAATCAAAGGATTCTAAAGTAATTTATGAATGATACTGAAATAATGTTTGAGTTAGTTGCTAACACGCTGTTAACTTGCCATGTTCAAAGATGTTTTGAAAACAATCCCATTGGCAGAACATGTATTAAAAGCCATACCTCCTCAAAACTTTATTCAATGCAACAAAAGCTGCATTAAGCAGAAAGGGAAATGTTTTCAGATTATTGTTCTTGATCATATAACCCATCCAGTAGTTTGGCAAGTGTTTGTTTTCTAAAATTCTAGCATCCATTGCTAAATTAAAATCATTGAGCTAAGTCCCTAACAGTCATTTCTTTTTACAATGTAACAATATGTTAAATTCCATAATGTACATGTCCACATTTGTTGTGGACATCACCTGCATTTCTGGAGGCAGGGAAATACTTTAATATATCTAGATATGCATAGTCTTTCTATACTTCTGCAGTCTTTCCTGCATAATTAGTCACACAGTTTTTTGTAAAGCTATTTACATAATTAAGCAGATATTGAACTGTTTGCATATGTGAGGAAATCTGTTTGTATACTTACATCTTTGGAAACTCTGGTGTAAAACACAAACTTCACACAAGGATTTCATTATTATTTTCTATAGATAGGACAGCTCAACTTTCTCATCTGAATAATGAATGGGAGAACTTCTGCATGTATATTTAAAAAAAGAGATCCTAATCATGGGCATGAATTGCAACATATCCACACAAACTGACTGTAAATGAAGGTAATAGAAGGGCAATGACATTTGCACAAGATTATGCTGTTGGAGGCCCCCACAGACATGTCCACAAAAGACATGTCCAGGTAACTGGAACTTTCAAGATATGTTTATACAACCAGTTCATACAGTAACATCTGGATTATGTGAACTGAAGGTAAGCCCTAGGTTGGTGAAGGCATGACTGGAGCCTACTCCTTCTGAACTACTGGTCTGATCCAAACTACACATACACACACACACACACACGATTGCTTTTGGAGAAACAAACCAGTTTCTTAGTCTGACAAAATCAGAAATACGTGCTTGGGCTAAATCTGACTGGCATGCCATTAGACTTTGGTACTTTCTTGCAGATGAATTGGAAGATCTAAGTCTGAGAAATGCAAGAACATTTTTTAAAAAGACATTTGCCATGGGTAACCCTCTAGAATCCTAGAAAGATTGAGGATCAGCAATCCACAATACTTACAGAAGTACTATGTCTAGAATCCTTCGTTTAAAGAAAATGCCTGTTGAGGGAATTTAAATCAAAACTTAAGACACACTATCTATCCTTCAGAGTTTTCAAGTCCTATTGTCTGTGTTACCTAAATAAATAAATAAATAAAATTAAACCAGTCCATGATAAGGACTGAAATATGTTAAAACTACTTTCATAAACAGATTTGCTTGTAGTTTACAGATCAATAAAATGAATGAAAAGTCTTGTTATCACTAAAAAGTCTACAAGTGCTACATTCCATATTACAAAGTGTCTTCAGTGTCTTCTACACCTTGGCTTTTCCATACTTAGTACTGTATAACAACCAAATTGTGATAACTGGCTCATAATAAAATAACGCTCAACATCTTTAAGATTAATATAGAAAATAGAAAAGTAAGCATCTTTAAGATTAATATAGCAAATCTTTAAGATTAATCTTTAAGATTAATATAGCAAATAGAAACTAAAGATGCAGAGAGATCATTTTAAAAGAAGAATCATTCAAGGCAGTTTGGGGAGATTGTGCAGATGTTGGATGTCTTTTATTCTTTAGTACACAGCACAGAAAAATGGTCATGGACAAGGTGACCCTCTCTCCCACTCAATAATCTCACTTCTATGCTTGAAGAGATCAAGAAAAAAAGGAGTTTATTGATTGTTCAGTCTGGGAATGTTTGCCACAGAATAAACTATAATGAACCTAAAATAATTAAGTCAGAAGTGACAAAGAACTCCTCTTGTATCTACTAAAGACATTACCTTGTTTCAACTCTGGGGGAGGAGAACCCATCTCAGTTTGCCCATATTATTTAGTTCTGGAAAAGTTCCTTTCGACATAAATACCAGCTGACTCTTTGTTTTTTTTTCCTTTCTCTAAGGGACTGTCCTTCACAAATTGTATCAGGTCTCTCATACAACTGTTTTTCCACTTATTGTGTGGTATAATCCCAACCAGTACAAAGAATGTTGCCAGGGAGTTAGCAGAAAAATACAGATAAAACACACCAAAGGCAGTGTAAATGATTTGTAAATATATTGCTCCAGCTCCACAAATGGTGAAGTACTTCTAATGAGACTGACCATTACCTGATTTCCATCAAGAGTCTTATTATTTAACACTTCTACAGTTGTTTTTAGGAATGGACTAGGATGATTTGAGGGAGAATGTACATGCTAAGCTCCATGTTTTTCTTTTATGGAAGTATTCTATCTAGGATTACAGAAAGCCCAGATTTTAATGGAATCCCTATATCAGGAGATGGGCCAAAAATACTAAAAAAAAAAAAAAGAGTCTTTAAATGCAGAAAACTTTTATACCATCATTTTTGTAGCTCCTGTAAAGCATTTTCCCCACAACCCTAGCACTTTTAATTACTACTGTAATTGTTAATCACAGTTTTGAGGATTATTTTTTAAAAAAACAACAAAGCCAGGGTCCACCCCTTCCAGAAGTTGAGATACAGAATAAAACGTGCAGTCCATATTCTCCCAATTTGTAACAGAGACCTATGCCTGCTTATCCACATTAGAAACCTCAGAAACGTGTCAGAAGTCACAGTTTTAGGTATCTCTGTGATCAGCAGGAATGCATCTACCCAAAAGCAAAAATTAGAAGCAAATACATTAAATCTGTAATATTCAAATTCTTATCTTTTAAAAAGGTGTTTGGTTTCTTTTCTTTTTTAAGTTTCTAACTATTAGAAGAGTTTGCCCATCCAGGGAAATGAAGATCGTTTGTCTGTCTGTTACGTTGATATCCCCCAGCAATAAAAAAAACTACTCTTGGTGGAAGCTCATCGCTATTATATACATGTTACAAAAAGAGGAATGGAGGAACTGTAATGTCTACCTGGGAGGGAGGCCTGACATTGGGCAACCCTCTGAAAGGTCTATTATTTGTTTTCCAATTTCTTAGTGTTTTTGTGGTTGGTTGCTGTTTCTGTTATTTTATTATTTATTTATTTTTTATTTATTATCAAACTTATATGCCGCCCATCTCCCCCAACGGGTGACTCTGGGCGGCTCACAATAATAAAAAAGGAAAAAACACGAGTCCCTCCAGCAATGGGTAAAATCTATAAATAATTAAAAAGAAACATATATTAAAAATGTCCTAAGAACCTCCTATAATTTTTAGCCCTAAAAACCTGCAAGATGCTGGGGGGGGGGAACCCATCACCCCACCAGCCATCTCCCCAGGTGTGGGCCCCCACCCAGTCCCCAGGCCTTCTGGCAGAGCCAGGATTTGATCCCTTTCCTGAAGGCCATGAGGGAGGGGCACACCGCACCTCCGGAGGCAGGATGTTCCATAGGGCGGGCGCTGCAGCAGAAAAGGCTCTCTGCCTAGACCCCACCAATTGAAATTCCTTGACTGGTGGGGTCTGCAACCTGCCCCTCCTGCTGGACCGGGTGGGGCGGGCTGAAATGACCGGGGCAAGGCGGTTCCTCAGATAACCGCCTATAACCATTATAATGGACGGTAAGACTGAAATTTTTGAGAACGGGATATTTGTGATATCTGTACATACAGAGCTTTATGTTTTCCTTTGCCCAGTCTGAAGCCTCTTTGTCTTTGGTGCTAAGTATTTTCTCAGGTGCTGTGAAGAATATGCCCAAATTTCTGAAGAAGAAAACTGAGGTCTGAGCTGCAAGCTAGACCAAGCAGTAGTATCTCTACTGAAGGAAGCCAGGAAAAATAGGGTGCTATCAGATCTATATCCTGCAAGAGCCTTGCAGTTCTAGCAGGCCAGCATTGCCTAATGCTTCATTTGTCCCTGCTCTTCTACTCAGATCTCACCTGAGAAACCATGACAAATGTTCATCGGTGTTTATTAAGATGAAGGGAAGGGTATGAACCAGGAATTAAACGTCTGCATTTTCAGATGTAAGATCTCTGCACTGAAGTTTTGAAATATCCATGTAGGGCTGGAAAAGACTCCTGGCTGAATAATTTCATGCAATGAACGCAACGCTGAGCTAAATGGGCCATTTATACAACTTGGAATAATGCAACTTCCCACATTCATGTTTTAAAATATGGAGCTATTTTCCTAAACAATCAGGGAATACTGACAAATCAGCTCATTTCCTGACAAACTATGGTTTTTACTAAAACATCTCTAATCCATATTTAAAATTGCTGAACTGCGTTTTTATCATGGAATATGATACACTAAGCAATAAGCCACAACCATGTGTTTGTAGCAAAGCATGCAGATTATATTCACATCCTATTTAGTAGATACATTTTGGTTTAATGGGCATCTGCAGGAATCTGTGGCCCCATCCCTGAAAAAATCCTGTAGATGCCCATTAAACCAAAAAGTACCTACTACACAACTTTGACCAAAATGATCATGGGTGTCCATGAGAAGCAGGCAAATGGTGACATATTATTTGCATCAGGATATCTGATACAAATAGCAGCATTTGTGTTCTGGTATCATATATTTTGACATCATCACAGTTTGATGACCTTTTTTTAATGATATGTAGATTGTTTCTGTATTTTCAACCAAGAACACATGATAGACAATGGAAAAAGTATTTCCTCTATTTACCAGTGCTAACCTTAATGCTTACAGCCTTAATAGATCTGAAAGGAAATCTAATTGATATTGATCCGACAAAGCTGCAGTCTTCAACAAACTTGGGTAAACTGGTAAAAATAAGCCATTCCTAAAATGCAGAATGGATCCTGAATTAGAGAAGTTCAAATAGCATTTGCCATTCAAGTTCAGTTTGAAGTACTGTATATCTTCACTAATTCATGACATACATTTTATGACAAAGGTAACAGTGACGTATCAGAGGAGAACCTGACATCTCTCTACCCCATAGCATCCAATCATAGTCTACCCAAAATACTTCATGCTAATTAAGGGCAAGCTTAATAATATTCAAGTGGTTTGTTTTTACTGCAAGGATGCAAGTGTCAATCACAATAAAATATGTAAATGCCTCTAGAGAGAATATGAAGATGTCCCGCAAGTACATCTGCTATATGATTTATTATATGAATGAAACTGTATTCAGAGAGACAACCAAGACTGTGGACTCTTTCATTAAAGGCCTAAATAAATGATGGCTTTACCAGCTCCTTGAAAAATTATCTTAGTCCAATTTATTACATTGTTTCGTAGGAGAAGAATTACTGTAATGTTTCTTCATTTGGAGATATGAAGAACAAAACCTTTTAAACGCAAAAGTGAAAAACTTTGGAAATGAGATACTCAAGCTTGGATGACATTTTGCAAAGGGGTAAAGAGAGGCAAATACTTCAGAGCAGGTTCAAAGGCTGATAAAAGGGACAGTAGCTTTGAAGACTGTAGTCATGGTGGACTGCTAAAGAGCTGCAAAATACCATGACATCATGTGAAACTTGCCCAATATCCTCCACTGTAGAATTGGATTAGAAATCTGTTACCTTTTATTGAAAGAATATGATCTGAAGATGAAGAAAATCCTCATGAACTAGGAATTAATTAACATAAGCATCTGGAACAGGTAAGTGTGGAAACTAAAGCTCAGGGAAAGCTTCAACTATTACATAATTGTAATGATTTTAAAACCGTGGTCATAAAGATAGTTGCACTCATGTAAGCTCTAACATTTATCCTTGTAGGTCTATTTTGTACCTGAATGAACCATTATATATATATTTCAAAAATGCCTCAAGTATAATCACCATACTCAGTGCTTAATACTAATGTAAGGTTTAAAAAAAACTAGACTGGAACTGATTGTGCTTTGTTATTGTAGCTTTTAATTTCCCCAAAATTATCTGCTGCACTGGTTATTAAAGCTCATTAAAAGCAGTAGGAGCATGACTTCCTAGTAATCTCCTCTACAATGGTTAGATATTGTTTGCTGTTTAGTTAGCTATACATTCAAGGCCTAGCAGTTTGCCTCTTCCTACTATGTAAACAGGATCCAATAATGCCGAAAGAGCTGCTGGTTGCTTCATTTTCCCCTTATTTATCTATATGTTGCCAGTATAAGTAGAGGAAGTGAGAAACATTGTGCTAACAGGACTATAGAACTGATGAATAAAAACCGTAACCCCCCCAGGCTAAGCTGCCAAATAAGTAGTGAATTAATTTCTGTAAAGTACTCTAACATTACAAAGGTGTGTTGAAAGGTGTCTGCTCATGTTTCAAATTAAACGCACTGCTGGTCAGCATTAGCACCTCAGCTTTGAACAGCAGCCATTTGCCTACACTTCAGGGGTTGGGAAAAACGGATTTTCCGTTCACACTGGAATAATTAGAACATGTCAGGAAGAATTAATTTCCTCATTTTTCAAAAGGATACACAGAAATTACCATGTTATTATATGACAGGGTCCCTTGGAGAATTGTATTAAATTTAATTTCTAGCGCAGCCCACACAACAAATTAAAGTCATAAATAAGATGGAAAGAAGCGGGACGCAGAGCATATGTTTATGGCAATGAGTGAAGCCAAGGGACCAGAAACAACTATCTTCATTTCATTTTATTTAAATCAGCCAGACACTGTGTATCTGAATGACAGCACTTGTTAATGGTGCTGAGATTATAGGCTCCTTAATTTTAGAAAAACAGTAGCAGACAGTTGGTATTCAAACTGTATGCTTTCTAGAAGCAGACCCTCATTTAAATGTTATTTTCCTGCATAACCCTATGGTCATGCTCCAACTTCTGCATAAGACACACTCTTTTAACCCTTTTTTTCTCCCTTAATAGCAACAACCCAATCCTTCGATTTGCTGAACCACCAAAAAACCATTTAGGATGAGCTGTACCAGCAGAGGATTGAAAAACTGATGTCCCACAAACACTCAGGTAACATTATCCTTATGAGCCAATTAGCAATCTCAGGAGTACCATTTTTTAAAAGATCTTTTGGCAATGAAGGGAGGTTTTCATTTCAATAGTATAGACTTCCTTATTCTAAGTAGACCCAGAGCAGAAGACAGTGGCTTTTTACTCACTTAAAGGACAATGCTGTCACCAGGTGTCAAGAGCTCATGACAAACTCAGAGACCAGACCAAAGAATTGAGGGGTGGCACCTGTCAGGGACAGGGCAGAGCCTGCAACTACTTGTATTATTTTAAAAATACATTTGAAACCTATTCTTGGAGCTGATCTCTAGTACAGAATTTGTATGCACTCCTCTTAATTGCACTGCCTCACATTATTTTTAAAAATAGTTTTATTGCATTTCAAGACAAAGACTCCAAAGGGGATTTACATCATAACACTTTAAGACTCTAAATACGAAATGTAAAGAATTAAAACAATAGAACCGAATACTAAGTACTGTAAACTAAAAACAGCCATCTGTTTATTTAAAAGCAGACTGGAAGGTCCATTTAAACAAAAACAAAACCAAGGTGAGAGCGATACATGCGTCCTGTAGTAGGCTATGCCGTAGGGCTGTGGAGATCACAGAAAAAGCCTAGCTTGCCACAAAGACACTGAGACAAATAAAATGTCCAGGGAAAGAGAATGACACAAAGTCCAAAACAAGAATTAAAAGATGGGAATAAGTCCTTCTATGGTAAATAGTTTGCCTCTTGCATCTAGATTATTATTCTGAAGATCCCAACACAGATTAAAATCCTAAAACCGTGGGACAGAATTTCAGATCTAACAATGAACATGCTTTCCAGCTTTTATAATTCTATTATTTTCTTCCCAATATGCAAAACATTGCACAAATGTAGCCTCATGAACTTGTTTGCACAATGTTTTTCTTCCACTTCAATGAAAGTCACAAAGAGATTTCAACTAATGGTCAGATTATACAACATTAAAGTCAACTCACGTGCATTTTAATAGTGTTAATAAAAATTTAATAAAGCATCATAAAATATTAACAGTGCTCCAATACACTTTAATACCTGCATCTCTTTTATGCTGTGTATGCTTCAAGCTTTTGTTACCCATGTTATAGATTAAAATATTAAAATTGGATGCAATGACATGGAACAATACTACTTGTACTCGCTGTATTGTAGAAGGCAGCAAGAAGAGTCTTTAAAACCTATGCTCATGTAGACATAAAGCCGAAAAAAAATTGACCATTCTACATTTCAGTAAATAAGCTACTATAAATATTGAAAATCTGAAGAGCAGCATTTTATGAAATATTCTTCAATTACTGCAATTGCAATAAAAGTGACCTTCATTCTATTTAGCAACCAAAAAGACTTACTACAAAGCAAACAGATATTAGAACTGAGTACGATGAGAAGGGGGGAAAGTCCAAGAAAACCCGTCACAACTGTGAAAAGAAGTGTGTGATATTCTTGTTGGCATTAAGCTCCTCTCACTGATATCTTTAAACTTTGCCATGCATAATATAAAAATATACAAAGATACACACTGCTGAGGCGCGGTCTTCCGAAGTAATTTTTCAGCTACTGTATCACAATAACAAGAGATTTGCAACTGTCAGCCTCATTGTTAGCCATTCTGGTTTTCTTGCTTGTTAGCTTGTCAGTCTTGAAACAGAGCAAAAGTTGTACCTTTTGCTGCCATGGATATGAACACTCCCTTGGGTGCAACCAACTTTGTAATTTGTGAATCAATTAACTGGCAATTCAGCGCACAGCTCAAATTTCACACTCCCAGGTCACTGCATCATCAGCCTGATATGAATCATAACATTTTGGGGAAAAGTTCATAATTGAAATCATTAATTAATTTAACAGGACTTTTAGTTATGCATTGCATTACACAACTATAAAGGGGCAGGGATTAATTAGTTGTTTCTTTGACAGTTCTCTTTACTTGAAGGAAAACTTTTCCAGCAGTATCTTGGCAAATACTCAAGTCAGCATAAACTTGTTGCAGGATGCTACAAATTGTGATGGAAGGAGGAAGGAGGAAAGTGCCTCTGTTGTGGGCTTAGTCTGATTTAAATTGGATGTTGGCCATACGCCAAGCCTTTATCTTTCTAAGCATTTTGCTTATATGAAATCTCTCTTGCCTTGCTCTTAACACATACTCCGTTTTATGCATGTTAAGTTAGCACATCAACCCTCGCGGAGACTTTTGGCATGCTAACATTGCATCTGCATGGGATAGCCAGATCCTTTCAACAAGACAGTGGTGATAGAGAATTATTAGACAGCATATACTTTGCTCCTGAAGAGCTTCAGGTTCCAACTCTTTAGTTCAACACTCTACCCCACAATGGTGGTAAAAGCTGATGGGTATCATATTGAAATTCATCCTGTGCACAAAACACCCCAGTAGGGGGTTACAGAATGAATGCCAAATGTTAATCAACAGGACACAATAGACAAGGCTTCGGGTCTATGAAAACTCTAAGTCTTCATAGACTCTTCTGAGTAAAAATGGGCTTGGCCTACTGCCAAGGTGACAAGACTCACATCATCTCTACCCCAATCATATGTTAGCCTGCCAGACATACTCTGCTTCAGCTTTCTGTCTGGCCCTCAGGCTAGCAAACTCACAGTGAGATTTGAGGGAAGACCATGTCGGCCCATAGATCCTCAAAGCAAATGTTATGCAGGCAAATACAACTCTCTCTGGGGAAATGCAACAGAGCATGGCATCATAAGTCCCAAAGGGTAATGGAGAACAGGGATCCCAAAGCTGTGATCACTTACTCTGTGATCATTGCTTAGAGTCCCCACAAAAGGAATTTTAACTACTTGAGAAGGCAGTGACTTGTAGGCTCAAGTCTACACTATGCACATATATCAGCACTTTATACCACCCATTTTCCCACTACTGGCATAGTGTTAGCTAATCAACCAATGCTACAAACTACGGTCATCTCAAGCCACTATTATAAGTAATCCAGTGAAGTCTTCCTATAGGTATTTTTATACATACATAGATATAAATACTGGTTGAATCATATGTATATGTGACTTTGTATGTGAACAGATTTCAGTGCTTTTGATAGTTTTTCAATAAGCCCAGTTATTTAATAAAAGTTTACCTCTGTCCTTCCTTTGCTCATCTATCTCTTACCTCATTCATTTCCTTTCTCCAATCCCTCTCCTATACTTTCTGAACCAGAATCCAACCCAACACTAGCAAACAAAATTCATTTCAGATTTTGAAGCCACTAAAATAAAATGAGGCTTTTCTTTTAAATTAGTGTTATCAAAAAAAATAGTTTAGGTTCTGCTGATCAAAGAAAGTAAGAAATGACTTCATAAAATTAAAATTGCAAAGCAGATTTTTTTTTTTTTGCTAGTCAATAATCTGCAGTTATGGTATTAGCCAAACTTTATTTGAAAGATTAAGGTCTAAAATATTGTTTTAATATACAATTTTTCTTAAATAATCCAAGCAGAAAGTATATCATTATAATACTCAATAACATTAAAATCTTTCTTTATAAAACACTACTAAAGAAGGATTATTATCTGAAAAAAGATTAAAGTAAAATATAAACAAAAAAGCTAGTATTTTCATTAGAGAGGTTCTTCTTTTCTCACAATATTTTATAAACTTTTTCAAGTCCACCTTAATCAGAGGTAATACCTTCCCAGCACTATAGTTTTAGGAAGAATTGCTTTAATCCCACAAATTAAAACCCTGATTCTTAGCTTCTTAAAATTTCTAATGAATAGTTTCCATGTTCCTTTATGTCTATATGCAAGTATATTTATTTACATGTTCTAATCTGTATTGCTTTAATATAAATACATCTTTTCTTTTTCCAGTTTGAGCTGACTGGAGAAATCAGAAATATAAGTGAGATCTATAATGCACTATTCAGTAGCATATCTGCAACCCCTAAGAAGATATCCTTATTCATGAATGTAACCAACCTGAACCAAGAGCCTTATGGTAAGTTTTTTGAGAAGAAAGAATTTCAGGAATGGGAATGATGTTTACCCAAACATTTCTACCTGTGGTGTTGTATGGCATGCCACTTCTGCCAACCCCAAACCTGAGAATTTTGAAGGAATATCGCAGGAGATAAAGGTGTTCTGGAAGATGGAAAAGAAGAAGATATATCTACCAAAGAAAGCTTCATAGTGCAGGAAGTTTTCTGAAAGCTCATAATAATCATCATTATCCCAAAATTAATTCTCTCTTTCCCAAACCAGGATTACTATAATAATGACAAAGAACAGAACAGTCTATCTTCTCCCTCCTGTTGCCTCTCTTATTCCCCCACCCTGTTCTGACATTCTTATACTCTGTGGCTGAGTTTACATATCGTACTATAATGTGGTTTGTTTGTTCTTGCTTAATATGATGTGTGAATGCCGGCCATGTCACTTCTTTTCCAGTCATGGATTTATTTCAAGAGCCAAAATACATAATATATACAGCATGCAGAAATTATAGGCAAACGATGACAATCTTTCTTGGGAATACAATATGAAAGGAGGCGGAAAACATTAACTTTCTCTTCTATACTGTGTAATCTGATTGGAACCATATCCCTCACATGGCTAGGCTTCTTAAGAAAAAAGTTTTCACTGGTGCCAGCACGAACTCTTTTTCCCATCTTCTACTATTTGTGGAAGGGCATTTTAGTTCCACTTGCAATGGTGATAAAAGAGATAAATCTCCTATCTCAATTCAGTCTTTATCAGTAAGGAATGTCCATACCTCTGAAACTAATAACGATTTTTAAAAGTAGAACTAAATGCTATTCATTAATATGTCATTTGGCCCATGATCTCTTTATCTTCTGATTTCTTAAACTCTCCTCTTTCTTATTGTAGGCAGCCATTCTAAACAAGTTATAGCCTATGCTCCTGAGAAGAAAAATTAGCAATGAGAACATTAGTTACACTCCCACCAAATGCCCTGTCATTATTCTTATTTTTCACCAAATGTAGAGCACAACCTTCTATGGCAGGAAGCCTCCTCTGTCCATGAAACTTCTCCTGAAATTTGTAATCCTGGGAAATCAAGATTCAAAACCAAGAATGGACAACCAGCAGCCACATGCAGGCCCCAAAACATCTGCAGATCGCTTTGTTTTTAATTAAAATATTAGTCAACATCTATGTATTAAGAAATCCCCTCATCTCTATCTATCCAGTAATACCACTACATTACTGAATAACCCTCTGTGGTCCCTGGAAGCCAAAATAATAATTTTAAAAGTATAACCCCCACATTGAAAACAGTTGCCCACTCCTGTTCTAAATCATAGGGACAAGTTCTATAGCAAGGCTGGCTACAGCGCTGAGGTTCATTGTATGGCCACTAGAGCCCCTAGGATTGCTGAATATGATTATATGATTTCCCATAAAATTTCAGTTTAAATAAAGTACATTATAAGGCTTCTAGAGGTTCAAATCATCTTTTAAAGAATAGGACAGAGAAGATCAGGCCAAAACCTGGAGGCTTACACTTCCCAATGAAATTATTACATCATCACTTTATCCCCTGGGGTCTATGGTCACTGAATTTTAAAAGTATAATTAAAAGCATTACACAGAGAGAAGGTTTCCTTATGCAACCAGCAGCTGTTACAATTGGCTAAAAATACTTATAGAATCGAATTAAGTAGGACTACTGGCAGCACAGGGAAAACAAGACAACTTATTAGCTTCTAGTCTGAAACAGTATAAGTGATGCTACAAGGAATTCTCAGGGCAAAGGATATGACTTGAATCTGATACACCAGCAATTTTAAAAATGTACACTGGACTTTACAAACAAGATTCAAAGGTCTTATATGAACAAATTATAGTTTTTGGACAAATTAATGGCCAAGCTACTTATTCAGCTGCACATTATCTCTATAAGAATTCATTGATAGCATTATGTCATTAACAACCAGCAAGGCTCCTAATCCAGTTTCATCAAATTGGTATAAGGCATTCATCCTTTGCTCCTATGCCGTTGGAGGTATATAATATTTTTTTAGCAATTATTTTCTTTTTCTTTTAATTGTGCCTTTGTTAAGGATATTAAAGATCCTGCTGACTGTGCAAGTTATCATTTGATCTCATTCTTGAATATAGATGCTAAAATTTTAATTGTGACTCTGGCATGAAAATATATTGCCTTCAATAATTCATCCTGTGCAATCTGGTTTTGTAAAAGGGTATCAAGCATCAGATAATATCTGATCATCAATTGCTATGTGTGTCTATTTATTTTAATAAGTTTATATCCATTTTTCCTTAAGGAGTTCAAGATGGCATACATAGCATTCCCTCCTCCAATTTTTTTTTCAAAAACAACCCTGTGACATATATTAGATATTCAGTCTGATAAACTGGATTTGGCAATTAGTTTTTCACTGGTTGGTGGAGTTTAAATTTATTGAATGTGCTTTAGCCAAATATGTTTATTAATTGGATTAAAATGTGGTGTTTGAACCAATCATCCACTGTTAGTCATTAGAATTTTTTGTGTGCCATCTACTGAACATACAACATGTATTAAAAACATCCATACGTTTCAAACTTTACAATACATTTTTGAAAATCTTAAAAAATCTGGTGCAATCTTCTAACTCACTCCCCAAAAGTTATTACAAATGGGATTATTTCTCTGAGCACTGAACACAGAAATATTGATCGTTCCAGACAATTAGCAAAAAAAAAATTAAACATTACTTTATACTTATTACTTGAAAAAAGGACCAGATTGCTTCAATCTTGATTTCCACTATCATTAAAAAATGAAAAAAATATGGTGCTAGAGAAAATAAGAAAATTGTTGGCTATCACTAAGATCATGTTGTCTAAATACAGAAACATTGTATCTATGGTTGATTAAAGCTTCAGAGATTCCTAAAGTGATATAATGATTAACACTATATAAAGAAGGTATTAATTTATTTAATCAGTTTCAGTCTTCAATAAGGGAAATCATTTTAAAGCAAGAAAATCAATTAATGGCATATTTTCATTTCATTGGACAGAAACTGTCAACCCTATAAGGTAGACCAGACCAGGAAACAGACACCAAGTGGGCTTAAAGCTACTTTTATTAGAACAGCTATACCAGTGTTTCTCAATCTCAGCAAATTTAAGTTGTGTGGACTTCAACCCTCAGAATTCCCCATCCTCTATAGAAACATAAAATCATTCCTAAAACAGCTTTATATATAAAGAAAAAAGTTTATTGTTTTTCCTTGACTTCCAAATTCTGAATAAATACTTTGTTTCTACTTACTCAGAACTTCATATATGTATAAATGGATCCCCACCCCTGTAAATAAAGTCAGACTGACTTTTCTAAATAAAACTTTAGCAGCATTTTGATGAATGGAATTTGGATGAAAAAGAATTATTCCTAAACAATAAGGTTTTTTTAGCATATAGTGTTATGACAAATATGTTCTACCTGACAGAGTTCAATTATTCTTAAAACAATTTTAAAAACTGATTTTAAAAAAATAGTTTATCTTTCAAAACTATAGATGGATTCAAATTTAGAGTTGACAGAATTGTGTTTATGAAAGAGGCGCCAATTTTGGCTGATCCTCCTTCCCTTTTGCAGTCTTCTGGGGCTCCTAAAAGGATGGACTGGGGCATGGAACATCTTCTGAAATGTGGGAGACAGTGGTAAGGTCATAAGGGGGAAGGAAAAAGCCAGGGAAATCACTGTTCCATTTCGTTCCTCCAGTGAGAAATTTCTGCTCAGCCTCAATTCTTTTGGTAGGCCAGCAGTATAAAGAATTAGAAAACAATTAGTAATAGCTGTGTGGTTCAGAAAAGCCCTCTTTTAGGGTTTATGAACTGAAATTACAGGGTGGTATATATTGAGGAGCATAAGAAGATCAGAAAAATTGTTAAAATAGGTTAAAATGGGAAAACCAAATCTGGATTGAAAAATGTATTGGGTTTTTACTTGGGAGCCAAGGAGATCATGAGATAACCTTTGGCAAATTCTTAATTCTCAATCTGGTCCTACTTCACAAAGCTGAAATTCAAATAAATCAGGTAACATTGTAGAAATACCAAACTATACCACTTCTGAGACTGAGGAGGCAGAATGTATAGCATTCATCTTCAAAATAGTTTTGGTTACTTTTGATACTAAGTAAAAGTTTTAATTTAATTTATGTTATTTCTCCTTTTTCTTTTTCTGCATTGACTTTGTAAAGCTAACCTGCTTGTAGAAGAAAAAACAGATTCTTGGTAAATGATGTACCTTTATGGATAGAGATATACATTCATATTCATCAGGTTGGAGAAAGATTCTTATCCATTAGAATATTCTCAAAAAAAATGAGAACAATATTATTCCATAGTACTCTGCCTTCCTAAAATGTGTTTTGCTCCTGGATAAAAAATGATAAAAGCTACTCTTATCCCAGCCTTTTTATCCTCAGTTGCAGCTTTTGGAAGTGGTTGTGATTAGGGTTAGAGTTTCAGTTACAATCCCAGCTAATAGGAAACAATAAGGGAGAGTCAGATTCAATAACAGCTTCAACGTAGAATTTTAGGAACTGTTACTTGGAAGTCCAGTGTAAAATTCTAGCTATCTTCTCATTTGTGAAAGCAATCTAACCTGATAAATCTAGAAATACTGTATTTCTGCTTCCACAGTATACTAACTGAACTGGAGTGGAAATGTACTAGCTGCTAGAAAATGCTTTTGCCACTATTAGATAGCTAAATATGCTTTCATACAAAAAAAATCAGTATTGTTATTTGTAATCTTCTGCTGTGAATCTGAGTTTAAATCATAGCTTAGGTATATTTAAGGTATACCTGAACAATGGCAGGAATGTCCTTGATCGTTTCATAATAAATTGTAACATTGTTTTTAACTTCTGCAGTGACATAGTCTTTTCAAACCACAGGGAATCAGAATGTAACTATCTACTGACAAACCTTTGTAATAAAATTGATCTTAGTTTCACAAAGCTAAAGAATGATGCTTTCAACATCATAAATGTATGTTGTTGAAGAATAAAGCTTATAGATTTGCCCTTATTTTGTATTTCCTGAACATCACCCATCCAGACAAAAAGCTTCAGATGCAAAGAGAGTAAATGGAGAATGGCAGGCAAGAAAAACATTTTAGAGAAGTGTGCAAAAGTTACCTGGCCCCGTCACAGGCTGTCTCTGTGCTCTAGCAGTGTCCCGTGATAGTTGTCATCAGAAACGAAAATAGCAAGACAGCAGCTTATAGGCCTAATGAAAACAAAGGGGGAAAGTATGTTAAGAGCACGCCACTTCTTCACAGCTTCCAACAAACTACTGAAGAGTTTTACTTATTTTTAAAAGATGCAATATACCATTTTGCCTAAACAGTTTTGAGGATGATGAGAGTTGAAGGGCAGCACAGCTGGAAAATACCACATTGTGGAAGGCTGCAATATGTTTACGAACTCCTTCACAGCTAGAGATTACACAAAAATAATATGGAATTTTCCCTATCCCTAAAAAAAAAAAAAAAAAAAAAATCTGAGCAGTGCTTTTAATATTAATTCCAGTCTGAAATCATTTACAGGTATACAGGCTAATCCAAGAAAGGTCAGCTCCATGCAGATTATGTAATTAAAAACAGTAATGTTCACATTTTAATTATACTCTGCTCAAATGTTTCTAATCCATGTGAATAACTGTAGGGCCATTTGTACTGTGTACGAATCTGACCTTTGAAGAAAAATAACATTATAACATTTTAAAAGCCTGTCCTCAAATAAAGCCATCGTATCAAAAATAAACTACTATACAACTGATATAAATAGTACCCCAAACCAAAAAGGCAGCCCTACAGCACCAGTTATGCTCATTTTAACTCTTTCTGAAAAGCCAGTGGTGTGGGAGCCCAAAGTATCTCATAGGGTAAGCTGCTGAACACGTTGGGACTACCACCTAGGTCTGCCCTTAAGCAGCCTTTCTCAGGATGGGCTGATTCCAGCAGGAAAAGACCATCTGAAGGTAACGGGAACCAAACTATATACAGTTTTATAGCTCGACACCACATTTTGAATTGGATGAGAACACTTATTAGATTATTCTAATACATTCTTCATACAGTAGTTCTTGCAGATCATTCAGAAACTGTAACAAGCCCCCAATGTGTGTCTTGAGTGGTGCTTGCAAGATGTTCCACATCACCCTTATCTTAAAAATGGGTATCACTTACTGCTTGCTCTGGTTATAGGTTGTTTGGGGCTCAATTCAAGATGCTCACTGTAGTGTATAAAACCTTACATGGTTTTGGTCCAAGCTACTTGCAGGACTACCTATTCCCATTTAGACTATTCCATAGCCCTAGATTTTCCATGGAGCATATTTTGCACAACCCATCAAGGATATGCTAAACGTCAACAGTTAATAGTGCTTTCTTCATCATCTAGGCTTTACCATGACAAAGAAAGAATTTGGTGTTGATGTTCAGCAAATCCTTTGTCTTTGGAATTGATTCCTTTTTGCAATTTAGGAGGGGGCTTAAATTATTTCTTTTTAGCCAGATCTTTCAGAGTTTTTTTTCCCCAGAGATTTTTATGCTGCTGCTGGTTACTATTTCTTTATTACATGCATGTCTGTAAGCTTACTAGAGCCATAAGATGGGAGTGGGTTGGTATATATTTTAAATAAATAAAATTTACAATTACTTTTGCTGATTTCAAATAAAGATCAGAGTTGAAAGCATTTATTAAAACTGGTTTCCATAATATTTTCTTATTCTTACCACTTTCATCATCATCCTCATTATTATCGTTACAACCCTCATTCTCTCTGCCATCCTATTTTTGGGGTTCACAGCATTTTACCTTCTTCATGTGCAAGGCAAATTTCAGGAAATGATAGCCTGCCCACGCCTCCAAATCTATGGACTTCATTACAACAAATAAATAAATTAAACAAATCACATGTATTTGTTGAATTGCTGGGGGTGGGGTAGGGTCAGAGAGATCTTATATGAAATTTGGGTAGTTTTTTATTCTGATAGTTTCACTGATCATGGTTAAATTCTTCTACTAGTCAATACTGTATGACATTGCAAAAACTCTTCCACCTGTGCAGATATAAGGTAAAAGAAAGCCACAAATGTTCAGAGGGAGTAGGTCATATTATCAGCAGGAAAAAGGAGATATGTCAGGTTTCCAGGGATAATTCTAATAGTTCAATCAACGTACCATCTTTAAGAGATTTTGGAGAGTGTAATAATAACCTTACAAAGAACAAAAGGGTTAAATAACATGGAGCCTTAAAAATGTGGAGTTAAGATACATGTATCAAAATTAAACTGAAATATCAAAGTTATCTATAGCAAAAGGAGTTGTCTATAGAATACTGTATGTGTTGAGAAGATCCATAACAGAACAACAGATCTCTTTCTAAAGGAATAATTTTTCTTATAGAATGTCTTTACTTGGAAAGGAGAAACAGAACAGTTACTGACATTCTCCAAAAATGTAATTGAATTTTTAATTCATTCACTTTTAATACTCTGGGAAATATAATTCACCATTATGAAATATCACTCTGAGGTCCTAAAGGTACTTATTCTGAAAATACTTGTTTTCAGAACATTGCCACTGATCATGTGTAACAAACAAATAGCTAACACAGGATGGCAAAACAACTTCCAGTCTTACAATAGCTTTTTGTGCATTTTGCAAAAGCTTCTCAAGGCTGACCCAATTATTACTGTTGCTGGTATAAAGAAAAATTTACAGAGGTGTTTTTGGTTTTTCACTAGTATCTGAAATAGCCACAGTCCAGTTTGGAACTATAAAGTGCCACAGATCTGAGCAGCTATTTAATCCCAACATTCACCAGGTGGGAACAGAGAACTAGTACAGCTCTCTCCCCAAAAGCAGCATAAATTTATATCCCAAATTTAGGAGCAATTTTAAACTTGGCTTTTATGTTAGTAGAATTTTATTGTTTGTACACAATAGGCTACATCCCATGTTATGGGAACAAGTTTTGGTTCATATCACAGGACTTCCATTTGTTCTCTGACTCCGTCCACCAACACCATCCCACGTGCTCAAAATCTACTTCAGACAACCTTCCAGATTTCAAAAAGCAGAAAGGAAGATTTTCTTTGATGAATTGAGAAATGCAACCCACTGTTTCAACCACACATTTTGACCCCCACACAAAAAGAAACAACATAAAGAACTTTTCACTAAGCAAATACAGAAAAGATTTAATCATACAACTGTTATATTATCTGGCTTTTACGATTTCAATTAACTAGTAACTTGTTCCAAGAACAGATAAATGTTTAGGATTTGATAACTATGGTTAATCTTCATTCAGCCCAAGATTACACAAAGTAATTACATGTAAACAGGAAAAATGAATTGAATAATATTTCCTGTTCTACTGTTGGGCACTACGTTGTAAATTGTGCCATATGTACAATTACAGTTATCCTGCTGAGCTAAAAATATTGGTGAAGATCTAAAAATGATGAACAGTGCCTTTTTTAAATTAATGTCTTATTAGTTGGGTGAAGTACACTGACAAAGAATAATTTATGCTTATTCAAACTGCTCTCGACATCTTCAGGTGTTTCCAAATGAGCTCACAGAAGAGTGATTAAATGCATCTGATAACAAGCCACACATTGCTGAAATTACTTACCGCCTCATTTTATGATTAATTAAACATGTAGATTAAAGTTGCAAAAGAATTTAGATTAATGAGCAAGTTAAGTCTTGCTGATATAAGTGAATTGGGAATTGGATGCTCTGTGGAACTTTATAAACATGTATTTTATAATGAGTAAGACAAGGCTACATGTTGAATCCTGGCCACAAGGGCCTTTGACGATGCAGTCTTTTTTAACATGGTTTGACAGCTTTCAAATAACATTCTACTATAGGCTTTAAACTTTGTGCATTGCTGTAAAACATGAGACTACATAACTCATGTATTAGGAGTACAATTATTTCCAAGCTCTCCAAGGTAATGACCCCCTGTAGCAGCAGCTGTTCAGAAAAATTACAGGCTCAATTGTTATTTTAATCAGAGAGAGTTTAGTAGTTAAAAGCAGTTATGCAACTTGTAAAATTATATGACACCTCATCAATGCTTTCTCTGCTGCATCCTTGAGTCAAAAAGAAAAAGAAAAGAAACACAGAAAGCCCCACAGCTTGGGCTTATTAGTAAAGCTTGACACTCAGTCATTCATCACAAATTCAAAACCATTTACTATAGTGCAAGCCAAGATGATGTTCACATTTACAGTGACTCTTATCAGCTCCAAGAACATCTCAAAGTATTTGCCAGGTTTGGTGACGACCCCATTTTCTCTTTTATTTAAGACTGGCTTTCCACAATCCAGATTGGTAGTGGAAAGTCAAGTTGGATTTTTATGGTTTTACACAACAAGAACCAGTCACATAGTTCAAGGAGACAAAGCACTCCAGTATATTCCATATAGCAATTCAGGCCCAAGAAGTTGAAAAGCCTAACAAAATGGTTAAAAATAAACTTTCAAATATCCAGAAAATGCCATTGTTTACTGTGCTTTGAGTTCATCCAGACCAAAGGCAGGCAGTAAGAAATGCTAAATCACAGATCTGAAGAACCCCAACATTTTCAAATAAATCTGTCTTGTGAATTTCTACATTAGAATGTATAGAGTGTTCACTTTTATTTTTATTTATTTATTGAAAATTATAAACCACCCAATAGTCAAAGCTTTCTGGGCAGTTTACAATAAAACTCTCTGGCAGGTTTACGTGTTCCATTATATCCTATTTGAACTCCAGTGAAAAAGAGAAGTATTTTGTGTTTTTAATATAATAAAGAAAAGTTCTTTTCACATGTATAGCAAACATTCATTATACAGATAATTTTGAACTACTTTAGCAATGCTCCTAGTAGCCTTTGATCATGTTTTTATGTAAGCAAAATATTGTATACATCCTTTACCTATGAAATCTTCAGTTGTGATGTTAAATAGATATGCAGACATTATGCTTATAATTTTCTCATCTTAACAGGTCACTTTCCTGAAGCTGGCAAAATAGCCTTTTCAAACAAATGCTTTGGTAAAACCTGTAGATTATCTTAGCAAATGGTTTAGTATAACTCTCCATATTAAGATTTTTGTGCACAAATGCCTCCAATATAATTTTTGTGTTGTTCTTTTTCTCTTTTTCTCTTTTTTTCTCTTTCTACTATTTTACTGTTTTTCTTTGTTAATAAAATATATACCCATGTACGTATCACCCAACACGGGATTCCATCTCTCTGGCAAGTGGTCTGGTTCAGTGCTGGTAAACCACTGACAACAAGACACAAACCAGGCATTAGAGTCAATCATTCTTGAACAGCCTTTTTCTGGAAGGTGCCAAAATGACATGTGAAGAATCAGTGGACAAAGACTAAAAGCAAATGAGGATGTCCTCATGTTCAAGCCTACAGCATGGTGATAAGTGAAACAAAGTGGGCTCACTTCTCCTCTCTTATTATTGCTGACACATTGTCATCCAGTGGCCTTGTTTATGAGTCCTTATAGAGTTCTCCCACCTCCCACCAACTGGTTAATTTTTATTGATTTATTTATTTCTCAGATTTTGAGAAATAACGTTACAAATAAAAAGAAGACAATACATATCACAACTGATTTTTAAGAAAAAACACAAATATAACTAAAGAAGCTCCACAATCACCCTATCTCCAAGGTCTGGGAGAGCAACCAAGTCTTTAACCAGTCATAAGGGTGGGAGCCACACAAATCTCCAAATCCCTCAGATTCACCAAACTCTTGACTCCTCACCGGCAGAGTCTTTGGTAGTGACTAGACACCATCTTGCCATATTATATGGGACTCTTCTAGGCCTGTGACCTCCAAGGAAGTGGATAGTGAGATGATTAGACTGTCCTCTGCCACATGTTGTTTGGACACTTACCCATCCTGACTGTTGCAAGCAGTGGATGGAGAAGTGACCACCTGAATCCATGAGGTTGTTAATGCCTCCCAGTGTGAAGTGGAGCTGAAATTTTAGAGGTCATTTCTGGATCCTGCAGTCCTAGATAACTACCAGCCAGTCTACAAACTTTCTTTTTGGGGAAGGGGTCTTTTTAGACCTCTTTGAGGCTTCTGATACCATCAGCCATGGTATTCTTATTGGGCTTACTACAGAGATTGCAGATAGGAAGCACTGTTTACAGTGGTTCCACTCCTCCTTCAGGGGACAGTTCCACTCTGTTGTAGTGGGGAAGAAAGATCAGCCCAGTGGCCCCTGATTTACAAGGTGCCACAGAGAGGTCAGTCCTCTCCAGTCTGCTTTGTAACATCTATATGAAACTACTGGGGGAGATCTTCCAACTCTTTGAGGTGCAGTATCATCACTGTACTGATATTTATATAACACCACCCTTGGCTGTAGGGAAAATGTGTTGGTGTTCTTTAAGGGTCTGGATGGGGGAAAACAGGCTAAAGCTAAACCCAAACAAGAGAAAATTGCTCTTTATACATCAAGATTTTCCATCAACATCAGTGTGTTTTCTCTGTACAGACAGGCACTACCTGTATAGGGGCAGGTTGATGTTGTGTGGGTAATTTTGGATTCACAGCTCCTGCTGTCATAGCAGGTGATTGCTATGACTAGAGAGTCCTTTCCCAGCTTCAGCTGGTACACCAATTACAACCCTACCTGATGTAGGAAGACTTGGCTACAGTAACTCACACCCTTGTTACCACCCAGATAGACTACTGCAATGCACTTTACATGGGTCTTCCTTTAAAAACTACTCATAAATTACATCTGATCCAAAACACAGCAGCTAATTAATTAGTTAATTTAATTAACTTAATTAATTAATTAGTTAATAGGTTTCAATGCTGGGAGCATGTAATACCAATACCATGGGGGGGGGTGTTGAGAGAGAGAGAGAGAGAGCACGCACCACCCATCTCACATACATGACTCTAGGCAGCTTACAATGAAGTAGATAAAAATAGATAAAAAACAGAATATAAAAAATAAAACACACAGCAGGCAGGCATCATCCAAACAACTATCAACACAGCCTGGTGACGGGCTCCGTCACACCCCCAGGGCCCCAGGCTCAGGCACAAAACCAAGTTTTCAAGGCCTTACAGAAGGGACAGGCTCTCCTTCTGGGCCCTGCCAGCCAACACTCAGAGCATGCCTCTCCTGCCAATTGGGTAGGATAGGTAGAGACAATTGTCTACATATATATAGTCTAGAAGACTGCAACAGTTGACCATAGTTGGTCATTTTGTCATTTTTATTTTTACGATATATATTAATCTTTCTTTTTTGGCAGCAAAACAATGCTTATGGCCAATTAGAATTAGAAATTACAACCCAAAGGAGGGGAGCTGCTCCATTGTCTAGCTGCACCATTGTCCTTAAATGCATAAGTCATGGGGTTTGTCCAATCTGATGAAAAAGGAAAAATTGGATTATCCAAGCATGAATTTTCTGTGTCCTAAGATTAACCACACAGAGCAGAATTTAATATAGCCTGGATTCTATTATGACAAAACACACTTTAGATTAATATTCTATTTTCATACAGCATGAATCTGGGCAATATCAAGTATTGCACATAGATAAATGCAAGTACAAATTAAAGATGCCCCCAGGTCAAACTTGACTTCTGATATCTATATAAAACTTCCATGCAGTTTTCTTTGCAACAGAATAGAAGTTACTTGTTGCTGCCTTCTTTTCTGTCTAGCCTACAGTCCTGAAGTCTTTCATGGTCTCCCATCCAAGTATTAAGCTTGGCTTCCAAATTTAAAAACTGTCCCAGTGCTGTTGCAGATTACTATATTCCAATCCTAAAACCTCTCAGTAATATCCACTTACATTTCAAAATACCATCCCACATGAATATATTTCTCACATCCCTGTTTCATTGATCAGTTAGTGCTGTCAAATGGGATGAAAATATTCTGTCATTCACGATGAGGACATTGCTCTTGCTTCAATTTTATTTCATGAAGTCCTCCTGTGTCCTGACTGGTTAGGGTTCTCTCAACAGACTCATCCGTATAAAAGAGCAGAATACAAATAGACAGCAAGTTATATGCAGAAGTGGCAGAGACAGTCAGAGTGAAGGTATAATGAACTTCTGTTTAGTTTTAGACATTGTTTAACAACTAAGAGATATATAATTTAACAATTTTTATTCTTACACATCATTTTACATTATTAACTTTTATGGACTGTACTGGATTTTATCAAATATATAGCTTCGTAAAAGCACAACAATTTTCCTTGTAACTCTGTAGTTCTATGTCCTTTTCTGTAGGTCTTCGATGGAGATATTGTTGTTTAGCCTCCTCCACAAACATCCCACCTCATATCCCAGAATAGAGAACCAGCTAGAGCTCTGTTTTCATATGAAGCAAGATACTTGATGGCTGGAAGGCGAGAACATAAAAATAATCTACACACATACTGAGAAAATGTATAATCCTTGTCCTCCTGAATCCTGACCGAAATTAAATCTATCTTCTCGGTGAAATCTTATCACCTATCATAATCTGACAGAAATGTACATACTGGGCATTAGGAAAATTATGAATCACTCTAATTGCATCCCATTTCTTATAGCAAGTATTATTAGATGAAATGAGGTTTTGTTGCCACAGTTTCACTTGAAAAAAACACATTTACGTACAAAAACAGGAGCATTTGCCTATTAACCAAACTTATAACCGCAGTGCTATTTCATCACACTACCCTCCATGGTTCTCTAACATGCTTGGTCTTCTGTCTGAAAACGTTAGTAAAAATAGTATGAGAGCAAAAGAATGCTCAATGCAGACAAAAAACATAGCCAAAATAATAGTTCAATTAATCAGCCCAATTATGACATCTCTCAACTGCACTGCCCTTTCAAAAAAGAGCAATGTTGAATACCTAAAAAGGCCCTGCAGGAGTTGCAAGTTATTTTAATAACAAGATGGCATGAAAATTACTGTCCAGAGATCTGCCTGGGAACAAACACATGCAATAAAGTAGAACAACAGAAAGCTACAAATTTTTCCAGTTAGTAAAATTATTATTTTAAGAGTGGACTATTTTCATTTATTTGCCAGCTACATAGCAATTTAGTTAAGAAAGAAAGACACCATTAACATAAAAAAGGAAAACTGCATCAAGAACTGTAACAACAGTTGTATTCTGGAGACTGGCCAATGGAAAATATTGTTAATTGAAGTGTTTCTTTCAGAAAGCTTTATAGGAATTTCTCTCCTGCAAGAGGACATATTTTCACAAATAGAGATGAGGACAATTTCTAATGATCAAGTGATTACCAAGAATCAGCTTAAACCTTTTATACAGATGTATACATTTGCATGCACATACACACGCACACACACAAACACACCAATTATTAATGAAGGAATATGAAGCTGCAAGTTATAAGCCATATAAACAAAGGCTGATTTCACATATCACCCTAAGCCATAAGATGGTCTCCATTTTTGGCTGAACACGATGCATGAACCCAGCCATTATCATCTATAAAACATGGTTTAACATGCATCATAAAGCTGGCCAGAGTCTGTGAGAGATGTCAAAACCAGAATGCTCAAGACTTCAGAGTGAGAAGACATGGGCTTCAAAGTCCAACCTTTATATGTAATCTTTGTTTGACGATATTGCTCTGATTAACACTATATTTGTTAAATATCTCCAGTATTCCAATCATGCACTCTCAAGATTTGCACTAAAATCAGTGGAGATAGTGCAGGTAAGAAAGTTCCTAGAAATCACTATTGACTTTAATCAGGGAACAGTACTATTTCTGTACTTTTCTAAAGAGACTGTTATATTTTAATTTTATTTGTTTTAAATCGAATGTAGAAAAATATAATGTGAATTTTAATACTTTTATGGGACATTTGTACAATATGACTAGACTATTATTATGGTTATGCTCACATATTTTTTTACATAATCCACCTTTTACTGATGCCCATTTCGTGAGAAACTAAAACCATATTATGCAGCTTCAATGTTCAAAGAACGCACATTTGGAGCCTGCATTCACTTCAGACATAGCCATAAATAGAACCAGAGACCTGCTTTAAGGGGTTATTCTCCAAAGTGAAGTGGGTCTTGTCCATGTAGAAAAAAAGCGAAGCAGCTGTCTCCAACCCTTTGAACCTGGTTCACAGAATAGTTGTTCTAGTAAGCAGAATTGTAATTCTCCATAAAATAATGCCACCAGATGGAGTGGAGAGAGGTAACAGCTGTATTGTATGACTGATCATTCTAGCTTCCAGCCAGAATATTGTTTTACCAAAGGTCCTCTTTCACACTGAGTTACAATATATTGGGAAGAGATATGAGCCTATCAGAAACTTTTGGTGATTTCTGTGATTTTTCACAGCACGGTCTTTCCAAAAACAGCTTCAGAGCCACCAGTAATTGATATCTGCTCTCCCACTGCAGCCTACTCATTGAGCGGACCAGTACTTATTCTCCAATCAGATATGCCCATGCAAATTCAATCCAGCTTCTCCAGTACTTTCTCTGCAGAAAAGCAGCCTCTCATCTTCCTGCTAAAGCTGATATATGGTTTGTCCCAGCTTATCACAGAAGGCCACAAGCTTCAGCCAACAACTTAGGGATCAAAGCTGAAAGAATGGTTAGAGAGAATAGCATCGTCTTATCTTCTCTGCTGTCTTTCCCTGCCTGAAAAAAAAATAGTCCTATTATTCATTTGCTGCAAGCATTACTCTAATGCTATAAGTGTGCACATCCACATGCACACAAAAAACAATAATACCACACATCCAATCAAAAGCTAAGCAAGTAACCCACAAAGTCACAGCAGCATAGGGGAAGTATCCCTTTTGAAGTTACCCTAAACTTTAAATACCAAAAAAAAAAAAAAAAGAGTCATCTGTCTGAAATTTCGCTAGCTTCCTCCATCAGAGCAGGAACGTATACCTGCAAATATTCAGTGCTGCCCAAGAAATTAAAAAAAGTATAATTATCATCTTAAAATGCAGAACTTAAAAGAACTCAGAATGAGGCTATATAAATTAAGAGGTAGGACTCTTCAGATAATAAAGGTCTGAGGTCACTAGCTCAAATAACTCATAATGCACTATTAAGGAACCAATTATTGTTCTAGAAATGCAAATAAAAAACAACTCCAAACTATCCAGATGTCTACCTTGGAATGCAGTTACCTAATGAGAAAAAAAAATAACTTTGCTTCCATCCTTGTGATGTAGCTTACCTAAAAATGTGCTCCAATTTGTGATTGGTCCTATTCACCTACTTTCCCTCCATTTGTGTTCTATGCTTCCTCGATTCATTCTGTTTCCTAACATTGCAAAACCAGGAAGTCAAACTATACCCATAGCAACCACGAAAGGTCTAAGCCTCAGAATGCAAGAGGATCTTGTCACAGACTTTATATTCACCAAAATACTGAGACACCCTCTGACAGCTGCACAAGAAATGTATTGGACAGCTGAGTTATCCTTACACCAGCAATCTACCTTCCCAGTCATCACATTGGAGTGGACTGATATTGCAACAGGAACCTGAAGAACATAACTAAGAGAGGTTAATTTACTCTGCCTCATAAATGGTATCATTTACATCACATCAACTTGATATGGCTGCTATTCATTTCAATGGGAAAGGCCTGAGTGATGTATTTAGGCACATTACTGCAGTAGAATAAACACCAGCAACAAAGTCATTGCTTCACAATCCCATAATGGCAGATCTTCTACTAGTACAACATATACTTCTCTGTGATGATGATTAAACAGAAATCCCATTTACAAAATAGAATATTATGATGAAAGAAGGCTACCCAGGATAAATGTGCTATCATTTTCAACCAAGAAAATTAGCTTCAATATATGCTTTTTTCAAGTATACACAATAGAAACAGGTATTACTTACCTCAAGGGCTAGTTCATTTTTTCCCAACTATGAACAAGCACCAGATGTTCTTATCAGCCAAAGTCTGTGCCTGAGCCTGGAGCACACGGTGCTGTTCAGATATCAGTGAGAATATGACTACCCTTCAATGTATTTTAGTGCCAATTTGGCAGCAGTGAATAGAATGAATACTTTATTCTGAGTTAAGTTATAAGCACCATCTTATTTTGGTCTCAAAAACAAAAAAAACTGAAGCAGCTGTTATCTACTGTCTTTCTAGCATGCAGCAGATTAAATGTAAAATACTTCATGTGACACACAAAAATGTGACTATCATAATGCACAACTTTCATGCTTGTATTTAATACGCTGATATGAAATATATGAATGGTGGGTTACAGGCATCATAAAACTAATTTCCCTCCATCAATGGCAGATTCCAACTAGGAGAAAAAGACCTACAATTTTAAACAATTTTCTCCACCCTGCAGACAAACCCCAAATCATTTATGTATGTGCAGGATTTCTAATTCTCCAGAGTAGATTTTGAATAATCAGTAGTAGGACACTGCCGGTGAAAATAAATTAATTGGATAGATTCTATACTCTACATGCAGAATCACATGGTCATCTCTGGGAAATGCCTAGAGGAGAGTAATTTAGAATTTAGAAAATATCATGAAAGATAAAGACATGTTAATGACAACTACTTTCAGAATGGATAAAGCAGTGGTCTTTCTAGCAATAAAGTACAGCTGTGAATGCTGGTAGTGAGAAATAATGAGAAAAACAAAACAGATACCTTCAAATTAATGGATTTGGAAACAATTACTAAGAGTACAAGAAGGACCAATCAATCAGTCCAAGACCAATTATCAGCAAATAGACACTCATGTGCTTTGGGCATGTGATACAAACAGAGGGAAGACAACAACAAAAAAAACATGTCATGCTTAGCAAGGTTGAAGAAAGTAGAAAGAAGGGGAAGACGATCAATGAACATGATGGAAGAGATTACCAGAATGTATCTGGAAGAGCTACAAGTTATACTACAGATCAATTGAAACGGCAACCATTTGTCCATGCAGGGGTCAGACACTGCTCAGTGGCACCTAGCTATTCTCAGCGGCTGGTAATAAATACAAAATGAATAAGCAGAGTGGTCATGTACATCTACAATCCTATCTTATAAGTGGTATTCTGATAACCAGTTCATTAAGAATTTCAGAATTGGTAGCATTTTAGAATAATCTAATTTCCCCTCTTTTTTGAAATAGAATTGACTCTTTCTCCTCTGCTACTCCCTCTTGTTTAATCTTCTAATGATATTATTCACTCCCAGGATAACCCCATGAATAGGAAAGAATCGTTTTTAAAAAGTAGATTAGGTCAAACAGAATTGGGAGAGATATTTTTGAAACGTGGAGAATAACGTGAGATTACTAAGAGACTGGACAACGGCTTAAGAGCTAGAATAATTAAAACAAACCAAGCTAGGGCAAAACAGCCACTGTGGCTTAGTAGTTAAAGAGTTGGATTGGGTCAAAGGAAACCCAGGTTCAAGATCCAAGTCCACCCTTAGCAATGGAAGTTTATTGAGTGACTGTCCTAGGCCACACAGTGGGCATTTCAACATAAGGTAATTATGCTGCTGCTCCCCTATGATCCTATATAATCATCTCTCTTCAACAGCTGAGCCAATTTAGTTCTGGCTCAGTGCAGTCCAAGAAGAAACTATTTTTAGCTGAAAACACTGGAACTTGGGAGGGGGTGGGTGGGTGACTTTTTCTATTGGACAAATTCTTGCCTCAGCCTTCCTTCTAGCTCCTGAGTTTCAGCCACCTTAACAACTCAGATAAGAAAATGCTGGCTAGACAGCTTTGCATTGTCCCTAAGTAATCTTGGTGAGAATGTTCTATGTGCTGCCTTGTGATCCTAGAGATTTGGGGGGGGGGGGGTGCCTTTGAGTCAGTCTTGACTGCTAGTGACTGCCTGGACTAGTCCCTGCAGTTTTATTGACCCCATTTTCCGAAGTAGTTTGCCCTTGCCTTCTGCCTAGGGATGAGAATGAGTGACTGGTTGAAGGTCACCCAGCTGGCTTTGTGCTTAAGCCAGAACTAGAACTCATGGTCTCCTGGTTTCTAGTCTGGTATCTTAACCATTACACCAAAATGGTTTTCCTGGACAAATAGTGGGAGAGTGAACAAATAGATATTGATCTGATAAAAGACAAACCTAGTGGGGTGGCTGATGTGGGTCTTCCAGGCTGTGTGGCCGTGTTCTGGAAGTTTTGGTTCCTAACGTTTCGCCAGCATCTGTGACCGGCATCTTCAGAGGACAGGAGGACTGTGCTCCGGCCACACAGCCCGGAAGACCCACATCAGCCATCATATTCCAGCCGTGAAAGCCTTCAACAAAACCTAGTGGGCTTTGCAGGTGTTATGACTAACTACCCTACCCCACTGAATAATACACTATAAAATATTATGGGTCGTTTGGAGGAGTCTTTTTTTGAGAAAGAGGCAGAACCTCAAGAACGTGATAATTAGTTTTTCAGGCAGAAGATATGAAAGCCATGGAGGGTAATATCAATCTTAGACAGAGAGGATGAGCTCCTGTGAGTGCAAAACCAGAGAATGGCCACATCTAGAAGTGCTAGGCTACAAGGACAGAATATTCAAGAATGGCTGGATTACTCGTGAAGGAGATTTTCTTCTCAAATAGCCCTCCTGGCTGGTCCGCTGATCAGGGTGGAATGCTGCAGATTGAAGTGTAAAAGTCTGCCATTTGCAAAACACCATTGCTGGAATAATGCCTATGCTAGATCTGATGGTCTAGCCCTAATGCCTGGAACCTTGGTATACGATCCCTGGACCGTCAGTAGACTATGTTTCTGATTCTCTTCTATTAGCATGCCCTTTACCTAATGCTTGCTTCTGCTTGGACTCTTGTGTTATTCCATACAGTATTACAAATCTTAATAATCAATTTAACCCCCACATTAGAACATAAAACTATAAATGGCACAACCAATGATTAAATTCTCTGGTGACTTTCCACAGAGCTCACGAGGGATTGTGCTAACCCAGTGGAGTTTCATTTATTGTTCTCAAATGCTCTTATCAGACCACATATCAAAAATCGCTTTTGACATTCTCATCAGTTTCAAACACGGATGGCTGTGTGAGACACGAGAACAGGGGAGAGAGACTACTTTTGAAGAAAAGCTAACCTAAGCAACCATGGCTTCACTGGAACCTAGCTAGCATGACTGTGTGTGTATCTCGAATGCCAATGTCTAGCTGATTCCTTGTACACTACTACCTATACTAAACCTGATGTATTAACTTCTCATCCTATGAGCAAAGCTCTTGACTCTAAATAATGAGAGAGATTAAAAGGGGCAGAAGGCCAGCTCCTGAGCTAAATCATTTTCAAGGGAGAGGAAACTAGTTGAGCATGCCTACCAGACCTGAAAAATTATAGGAGACTTGGGAAAAGGGGGAAGGGGGGGGTGAGAAAGAAAGTAAATTGAACATTCCTTTTCTGGAAATACATCACTTGCAATCAAATACAGAATAATAACCACTCCTATTTATTATTCAACACCTTCTTCACTACAGGCTGTATAAAAATAGAACCGCAGCTAATTGTCTTTTTCATCTAAATATACTCCTAAAATTCCTTTAAATAGTACCTTGTTAGTATAATGGAAGACTGGAGTTTCCCAAGAAAGTTCATTTGCCTGCCTCTAACAGCACCTGATATTCCTTTAGCCACCAGAACACTTCGCCTTCTCCAGCTTCCACCAGAAATGAAGAGGCACTTTGCAACTGTGTGGGAAATGTTTGCTATGACTAAAAACTGAATAAATATCTGCTTAGCTTCTCAGTGCTTACTAGATATTGAAGGTTTTTAATATCTTTATGAAGATCGATGTTCTGCAGAAAGTCACTGCTATCTCCCTTGAAAGAAGAAAAATACAATAGACATGAATTTGCATAGCTTTATATTATTTTTTAAAATTGCCATTTCCTAACATTAAGAATCAAATGGACAGCTGGGTTAATAGCAGAAATTTGAAATGTCACCCTGGGCTAACCCTAGGGTGCCGCAAAACTCCAGACAACCACTAGATGGCAGAATAGTGATATCATAGGTAGATATATGTTACAGTCATCATTAAAACGGATTTGTTGGTAAAATAAAAGCAAGAAAGAAAATAGGCCTACCTCCTTGAGAAACTAGGTTTGTTGCAGATACTGTACATTAAACCTATTTTAAATTTGAACTTTTTTTTTTTAATTTGTGTAGAAAGTTCACCTTTGGAAAACTGTTTGTACCATTGCTTGTTAAACACTCAGTAGAACAAATAGCTTCCATTTGGGAGTTTGCATATCCTAATAAGCAAAACTCTATAGTTTATACAGTAAACGTTTTTCAAAACCACCAAAAGAGACTGAGGAAGACTTAGGAGTTCCAGGACAAGATATTTAGGATATCAGTTTAATAAAAATGTGGAGGGAGAATATAGATTTGGCCTGCTTGAATTTATATGTTGGAAAGAGGAATTAGCAGATAAGCGCCAATAGTTTTAACTATTTGATTCCCAAGTTATATGGACAGAATTCAGAAGAAATAAAAGTTCATCTTTGTCTTATCTATTCACAAAATCTCTTCCTCCTGCCTCTTTTGACATACCAATAAAGCAGTCAGGTTTGACACTGATAGTCATTAAAAAGCTTATCTTTTTAAGGCTTTATAGCAGGGGCGGGGGAAGGATTTAGGAAAAAGGAAAAATGTCTCCCTTTTGTTATCCTCTCTTGAAACCTTCTCTTCACTCCAACCATCATACAAGGTTCCTGATTCACATTCCTCAGAATTGAGTTAATACGAGACAGAGACTTTCTCTAGGGGCTTTCTCCTGTAAGAGAATGGAAATATACAGCAACATTTTGTTGCAAGCTCACTCTTCTAAGCTGAATACAAGCGTTGCAATTTCCAAATACTGCAACTATCGGTCTCTCTTTTACCTGTCCACCTGAGCTTTGTACAGATAGATGACAGACCACTGACTTCAGCACCAGTTTCTCAGATTTCTCCCTTCTCTCAAAAACAGCATCTTGCTACAAATGAGCTGTAATTCCTTCGTATCTGGGAGGATCAAGCTTTTAGCAGGATCCATTATTCTGCACCTCTCAATTGTTTCTCCATCATTTGTCATTTCTTTTAATTATATATACTTAAATAAATCTAGATTTCCTATTTTGTATGCTGAAATGAAAGGAGCACTTGAATCGTTTTATACCAGAATATTTAAGAGACCAATTTGTAGGGTCAAGTGTATAAAATCAAATATCAAGTTTTTTTCCCAATCTTCTTTCACTTTTCCTTTTTTTACATTAAATTCTTATTAAACAGTTAATGTTATTTGAGTATTAAAAAGAAGAGAAAGCATCCATTGCATTTCAGGATTCAATGTTGAACCATTACAGAAGCAGATGTCCTTATTGGTATATGCATTTTATTGGCAACTCTTAAAAAAACTACCCTCCAGCTACGTACAGTAACAGATTTCAAATCAAGAAAGTCCCCTCCTCCAAAGAATGTTGAATCATTTTAACATTGATTCTATCTAGCATCAGCCTCCCCTACCTTCAGTATCGTAGTAAATTCAACTTTACTACAGCACTATAAAGATGTGAGAATACTGTAATAATCTCTTTTTTAAAAAAAGCTGTTAGCATTGTAGTGTTCCATTTAGAAATCTCTAAAAAGTATAGTGATGAAAAAAACGTTAATAGTAGTCTGCTATATTGCCAAAAGGGATAGTATAATTCTTTTTTTTTTCCCTTGGAAACTGAAAATTGTGTTGTCCTTGAGGTATTCCTGAGATTACAAAGCAAGCTGAGTATATACCTTCTGTATCATTGCAATAAACTTGCGATTTTCCGTGTGTGTGTGTGTGTGTGTGTGTGTGTGTGTGTACACGCTATAATATATAGAAATAAAACAGGGAAAATGGGAAATACAAAAAGTGGAAAACACATCACACATATAGAAAACAGCCCAGTTTTTAGACACAATAAACCTGACCACATGGAGCGTTATTGATCAGTCTCTCCATTACATTAATAGAGAGTCACTTTGCAAGCAAACACATATTGTCAGTCCAGGTCAGTAATAGCATAGTCTTTCCATTGTAAAAGAGTAACTTTTTCTTTTGCTATACCCTATGCTTAATAAATCCATAGGTCTTCATAAATGGATAGGTTTCAAATGTTTGCTACACCATTTAGAATCCCATTCATATCTTTAAACCATATTACTATTCCTAAAATAATATTAACTGAAAGTATGGATCTTAAATCAAACTGTGACAATAGTGGGGCAAGCCCTATTGTATAGTAAATGTCCTCTCTGTTATTTTACACTTCCAGAATAATCAAGTATAGAACCAAACTTTTTAGAGCATTCTCTAAAGTCCCCAATAAACATGAAAAAAAAAGTTGAATTAATTTCATCTTAAAATCATAAGATACATACTTAATATTCTTTAAAACCCTTAGCCATTGATTACTAATTTGGGACATTCCAACCCATTATTTGAAGTTCTTGCAAATAACTACTTGATATTATCAAACACTATGGTAAGTTATTAAGAGGGCTGTTTTGAGAAGGACAATCCTCTTGATTTCCTTTATCTCAATGTTTACCATGTGAAGATGGAACTTCTAACTTTCCTGCTTTGGGCTATCTTTGGGCATGCATTTTGACTTTTTCTCCATGGAAGCCAAGTGATCAAGTCCAAAAACTATTATGGGCACAATTAGAAAGTTATTATGAGATCCTACAGATTTCATGGATGGAGCCTGGCTTCTTTTCTAGTCAAGATTCTAGTGTAATTGCTGCATTAATGGCTGCAAAGTATATTTGGAAAATGGTGGGTTGGAAGGATGATTTTGATCTTCATTCACATGATAAACTTACACTCTGGAATAATCTCAGTCTAAGAATTGCAGGGAGAGACAGAGAAAGAGAGAGAGAGATTGAGATTTAATCTATGGGCTAATAGCAATATTAATACTTTAAATCAACTAACTGCAATCTAGTTTTTAATAAATCATCCAAATTATTGCAAAAGAAGCTTCGATTTTCTAAAACTGCAATAAGTATGCTCAATTAGAAATCTTCTGATTTCACAATTGGTTCAGACACATTAGCAGCATCTTAAAATCCTGAATTACTGTCAGCATTGAAATATGTTTTAGATTATTCCAAATCTACATTTTTTATAGACAGTACAAGATTTTTCATACTGTTTATTGAATATAAATATCATAGCTCTCTAGTAAAGTATTGTTTAGAGATATTTCAGCTTTAAGCACTGATATAAGCAATGGATGCAATCCTTCCAAAGATACAGCGTAATCTTGATGTATTCACTGCATCTCACTCCCTTTTACATATGGTTAGGATTGTAATTTTAGTTACATTTTAGCCTACATTTTTATGCACATTCAACTAGAAAAAGAATCAACAGCACTTATTCTGAATGAACAAATATAAGATTGCCCTGTCAATTCATTAATTTCAGTGACAGAGAATTCAGCCTCTACTTAAACTGGGGTTTAATTCTACCTGGATCATGCCACTAACTTTTGTGAATATTTGCAAGGGTTCTCTGATGCTGAAGACATAAAATCTAATGATCAGATATACAATGATCAGCATACAACTATTATAAAAGCAGTGACTCTAATAGGTTCTAAAATCATTGGGAGAATAGTGAAGTCTTCACCTAACAACAAAAAGATGAGCTTGCTTGCAAGGAGCATTTCATAAGCAGAGCAGAGTACATGTGAAAGGAAACTTTTCTCTAGATAGTCTGGCCTTAAATCTTTTAGGTTTTTAAAAGTCAGCAGCAACATTTTAAACTGGGGCAGGAAACAAAATGGGAGGCAATTTGGTCGACAAAGCTCTGACATCATATGATTATATTGATCAACTCTGTTCTGATCAGCTCTACTTTGGCTCAATTGACCTTTCAAAGGCAGACCCAGGAACAAAGCATTACAGTAATCCAATCTCAGGTTAGCAAAGTTTTGATAATTGATGCCAGGAAAGATTACAGCTGCATATCACTCTGAGCTGAGAGAACCACAGTTAAGCACAGACTAATGCCAGGGTATATGTTATATATACGAGATCATGTAAGCATGCATAATTCACATGATTTCTGGAAGCAAACCTAAAAACGCTTCACTTAAAATAAGAGCTTGCTGCCACTATAACACAGCAGCCTCTGGAGAAAAAACTAAATAGGCTACTTTTTCCCTTCAGCTAAATATGAAATTGTGGCTGAATATTAATTATTGGCTGTTAGGTGCAGAATTAAAAATTATAATCTAAATACAAACGATCTAGAGAACATCCATCCAAGGACATCTAATCTCAAGACCACAGATTAAAGGCCAGGCCTGCTGACTACAACAGTCAGTTTATGGAGTTTCTTCCTGCATGCGCGCACGACACAACTGTTAGCAACTGAGAAGCCACTTCATGTTTTTAACTTACTTTCCTAGAAAGATTTTTTTTTAATGAGAACAGAACTCCCTGGAAGAGGGAAGGGGTGGTGCTAAAATACGCCACTTACAATATCTAGCCCTTTTAAGCTATACAGAGTTCAAAGCTTAGACAATTCTGTGCCTGCAGATACTGGCATGCCTGACATTTAAAACTATGAAATACCAACCTATTTTGAAATTGTCCAAATCATTAGTTGTGGAATTTTCCTAGCACTTTATGAATACCGCTGTTAATTGAGCAATTAACTTGAAACTGCAGAATGTGCTGTGATGGCATGATATGATATAAGCAATGTAAAAGAAGAAGCAGCCAAGCAACTCAGTATGTTGAAAGATATTAATGAAGTGGCAAAATCTGCCAGAGAAAAAAATAATAATGGATGATTTCAACAACCCCGATATTAACTGGCTGAATGACACATCTGTACATGGTTTGGAGAAGCAGCCTAGTGATTCTATAAATGGCTCCTTTTTGGAACATCTTCCTCTAAGAATACGGGGAGGGGGGCACCACACTGAATTTAGCAAGCACAGTCATACAGTGAGGTATATAACAACCCCCCCCCCAAAAAACAGACTTATTAGCCACAAACAGAAGGTAAAGGCAGGTGCATAGACTACAATACATATTTAAAATAATTAGTTTACAGGAGGTTTATAAAATTTAGGAAAATTAGAGGATTGCCATTGATTATATGCAAGCCTTGTAAAAATGTGAAAGGTATAGCACAATTATTTTGACAGATTTTTGGAAGTTTAACAGAATAGGGAGATTTTTGATTCCATCCGATCCTAGAAACAAGTTTTAGCATTAATGAATGAAATTATCAGCAAAAGCCTGTCTCTGCATCTTACATGCATGGGTGATATATGTCAGAGGATGGGTGACAAAGAAGAAAGTGATTCTTTTTCATGCAAAGAATTATTTATACAAAGTATTTGAAATAAATCAGGTATCTAGGAATAAAACATACATGTACATTAGGGGATCTGGCAATTCTGAATATATTATTTTTGGCTATTCAAGCTAGGCAGAATGTGGAATGTGTATTCATTCAAAATTTGAACAAGACTGGAAATGATTCAAGCAAGTTTGGAATGATAAACCAAATCACAATGACTGGTAAGGGGAAAAAGTAGTTGAGACAGAGAAGGGGATAATCTCTGGATTGAATTCAGACTGAGTTATGCTTTATGTTTTAAAATATGGCCATTGAAACAAATGTGGTTTTACTAGTCAAATCAAAATATTACAAAATGCTACACAGATCCACCAAGAAACCAAAAAAAAATAGTATAATATAACCCAACAAACGGCCTTTTAGCATATAGAAGGTTGGATTCAAAGTCAATTATGTCTAGAGTAGAATCATTGAAATGAATGTGACAATGTGACTTAAGCTACCCATAATAATTATCCCAAGAATTCCTGTGTGACTATTCTAAATAGGCTGAAATCTGGATCCAATCTTCTCTATATTAATGGGCTTCATAAATAGTAATACTATTTTGATTCCTTGGTTTATCTCCATGGCATTTTATAACCTTTTCAGTTAGAAAAAATAATATTTCTGTATCAACATTCTGCCCTCTGTTGTATTAATTTTTTTTAAAAAAATCTGTTTAAACTCAGAGGAAACAATAGGTACAAATTCAAAACTTCATTATTCAAAGAATAAATAAAGATATGCAAAATAAATACAAATACCCAAGAAACGTTAATGTATACAGCCCAGTTATATAGGAGAATGTTCTTGTTTTTAACTATCATTTCATTTCTAATTTTCTGTTCCACGTTGTTTATTTTAAGGAATTCTCTTCTTTATGAAGATAACTACTGTCAATCATTGTAATCTGTTTACCACTTCGAAACTGCTTTTGTGATTTCCTGGAATTAATGCAGGTTAGGTAAGTTCAAGACAAATTGTTTAACTTTATCATTGTCATATCCTGTAATTTGATATACCAATCTCTAGTGTTAATATCGGATATATCTTCCAATATTAAAAAGAAAGAAAAAAAGGGGGGAAAGTGGTCTAAATGAATAAGTAAAACATTCACCATAGCCCACTTACAAAGATAAATTATCTGTAAAAGAAAACCCTACATTTCCATTAATAAAGTGTCCAAGATGCAACTGCTTACATCCATGCAAGCTAATTGCTTCAAGATACTATTTTCTGGATATGGTAAGTATTCAACAGATTTGTTATAAAAGATATAGAGCTTTTCATTAATATACAGTAAGAAAAAAAGCTCTAATCACTATTCTCTGTGCTTCAATAGCAAAAGCGAAGGGTCCATCTGGCTTTGGGCATGATGTACTACTGGGAAAGTCTGTATAATTTAATGTAAGGCCTCTCCACCCACCCACCCACCCACCCATCCATTCATCCACCCACCTACCCACCCCAATCAAATAAAATTTGCTATAGTGGCTTCTGGCACAATGAAATTCCCCTTTCAAATATGTTTTGTAGATGCAATATACATGCTATAATAAACTTTAACACAGGAAGTCCAAACAAAGTAAGAGAACTTACAAGGGCTACTTTCCCTGAGACCAAAAAGATAACAATTGATGTACCAAACAAGTATTCCTGAAGACTCATTACTCTGGCTGAGGGCCACTGTGAAAGTTCCTTTGCCAGTTAGCGTTGCCTAATTTTACTTACTCATGGAGGAAGACACGATACCATAGATGTAAGGGGGAAAAAAATTCTGGAGCTCAGCAAACAGAAATCTGGACACGACTGAATAAAACAACGAAAGAACAATTCTTTCGTCAAATGTACAGGACAGGTTCATAATTTAAAAGACATTAAACAGGGAAACCACACAAGCTATTCTTAATACTGCTGATTGAGCAGTTTGATGACTGATGAAATCCAGTGCTGGAAGCAAAAGCTGTAAGATGCATGAAAGAAAAATAAACATGAGCTATAAAAAAAAAAAAACCCGCTATGCTGCATCGCATCAAGTAGGCTATTACCTACTGAAGTTAGTACTAAAATAACTCATTTGCTTTTGAAGTGACACCTGGAAAATCCTGTCAACGCAGCCATGGAGAGCAGCAGCGACTTCTCATATGGCTTATTATTACTGCCTCTGCATCTGATGCATCTCCCCTTAAGCTGAGCTGCATCTTCGGAAGGCTCAGAGCAAAAACTGGCATACAGGGACCTAAACAGCAAGGGCCGGACACAGCTTGAGCTGAAAATCCTCTCATCTTGCAGAATGCCAGGCACCAAAATTGCACATCAGGAACGAAGCGGCACAGAGCTTTTGACGAGTGACTTGCATTATCCTGGGGGGAAGGTGGGTATAAATCTTCAGCATAGCACAAGCAATAATTCCGGAATCAGTCCTGAATGTTTACAAACTCTTTAAGAAAATCCTTTGGATTTATTTCTACTTCTTACTAATGTACATGGTTGTGGTAATAAAAGGTACCCCCTTCATACACTTGTAAGCTGCATTCACTACCAAATCTCTGAGATGCCCCCACACACATATGAACTGCTTAAAATGCCCTTGTAAGAAAACATGTAGTGGGCCAAAGGTATATAAGCTCTGGTTCTGCTTTTGCTCATACTGTATGCATGTTAATAAAATTATGTTGTGTCTCCAGAGTGATTTAGTTGCTTTAGGTTTTGGTCACAACATGTTTCACTAAGTTATGCATTTTCTGTGGAGTCCTTGGGATTCTCTGAGCTTGGTTGTTTTCTTGCAAATGTTTCATTACCCAGTCAGGTAACATCTTCAGTGCTAGCCTGAAGCACCTAGCACTAAAGATGTTACCTAGCCGGGTAACAAAACGTTTGCAAGAAAACAACCAAGCTCAGAGAACCCCAAGGACTCCGCAGTTCAACCCTGAGCTACAGATATTCGCTTCTGTTGATATGCATTTTCTTTTTAGGGCTGTGCAAAGCATTCAAAAGATCACAGTACAAACAAAGCAGCCCTCCTTGAAGGCTTAAAGCAGCCACCTTCTCCAGAAGAGTCCATGTGGCTGCTTCAATCTAGTGTCTGAACAAATAGATGCATGCACAGCTGCTTCACTTCGCTGGCCATCTCAGAGGAAGCGTTGTTTGTACGCGCACATATATACACAGGCAACTAGGGATAGTCTTCCAAACAGCAATGCAAGCCTTCCAAAAGATGTGGCTATTTTAAGGCTTTGGGGAGGTTTGCTTTGCTCGAGCCAATGCATTTCATTGAAGCACCCCTTTGAATGCTTTGCAACTGTAGCTTTTATTCATTTTTTAACATTAGGTATGAAAGAGGGATATGAAGAGGAAAAAAAGGAAAAACAATCTATGTGAATTTCTATAGACTATTCAATCAGTCTTAGATACATGTTCATATATTATGTGCAATTAATTTCTTTACATTTAAGTCAGTTTAACCAAACTTTAAAAGAGGAAACAACATACATAAAATTAGACATATAGACTTCATCAACATATATTCAGATCAGATTTCTAAATAGTCCATCTAGTATTATCTTGATCAAACAAGGGGCTAAGTGAGTAAAAGCTCTCTTTTACCTACCATAAACTTCTATCACCAGGCTTCTAAACAGCACAGTTATTTATTATAGATCTCATCCATCCACTGAGCCGTTAACCTTTTACCGCACCATCTACTATGATGAATGAATGGCTAGAGCTAAGTGATTTTGTTTTTATACCAGCAGATGAATCAATTGCCCCTTGAGATATTTGGAGGTAGTGCACAGCACTAAAATATGTACATACACACACTACTGAAAAGGAAAAGGAGAAATCTAAGCCATCTGTAATTCCAATCTAGTTAATAAATTCAATTCGTTAAGAATTCATTCAAGGTCAGGACCATTCTATAAAAACAAGTCTACAATTATTTTCACAAAGTGAAGAGGCTTCACTTGTCTGTCTCTACAATCTTGATTTGCATCCCAAAGATTAAGAAGGCAGATATGTAGTGCTTTATTTACCTTCACCTTGTACAAACATATATTCTAAAACAGTATAAAAATACTGACAGATCAGTCACAAGTGTCCGCAAGAGTTCCCCTTCTACCCAATGGGCTATAATCCCAAACTCTCAGCTTTCATTTTAAAAAGGGCCAAATCTTTAACCATTCTAGAACCTGAGATAGGAGGCAAAATATTCAGCTCCACTTTGTAAGGCCTATTCCTGTTTTTGGTGTTTTGGGCTGATGAATGACCAGGTGCAGCAATAATTGGCATACAGGCTGTTTGGACTGCTGCCCCATAAAAAACAATTTAGGAATCATGATCTTGGTGTTGCTGTGACTAGATACGAGTGTATCCACCCAAAAAGAAAAGTATGAGTAAAGACTGGCATTTATAATATAACAAGCTCAGTTCTTTTAAAAATAGCTGCGTTTCTGAAGATCAAAAAATTATCCTACCAATGCAGATAGGGTAAAGTCCATCATTACTTTACAGTTGTTGCCCAAAATGGTGCAATAGTTGAAAAACTATTCCTGCAAGAAATTCTAGTATTCTTGTGGCCATCTGGAGGAAAGGGGATCTAGAATAGCAGGAAAAAAATTCTGAATAGCAGGAAAAAAATAGTAGAAAATAAGAATAGTAGAATAAGAATAGTAGGGAAAAAAATTCTGAAACCTGAGAAAGATGACTGATATGGGAATGACTTGTTTAGTACTTGAAGTATCTTTATGTAATTATATTGTTATACAGGTAGTCCTCAATTTAAGAATGAGTTCTGTTCTCAAGGTCTGTCCTTAAGTTGAATTTGGATGTAATCCGGAACAGTATTATACAATATTACTTATACATAGTATAAGTAGTATTGTGTAATTAACTTGAACCATTGTGTATTTAACTTGAATCATTGTGTATTTAACTCAAATTTTGTGACAATAGGCTCCGTTCTTAACTATGTCTGTAAACTGGCCGCTCTTAACCCCAGGGACTATCTGTAGTCCCATCAAGTCATTCTCTACATGAGCTCTACATGAAAGGAAGCTTTCTCAAGTTCTGTTTCTCCCTTCATCATCCACGTTGTCATTTCTGCATGGAAGGCCACAGTTTGGAGAGCAGCTCTTGTTCTGGTTATGAAGAGTTTCTTCAAGAATTTAGAACTTTAGGACATCAGGATTTTAAATCTTGGAAAGACCCTCCCTGAAGAGCTGGAAAGTCTCCTCTTTAGAAAGTGAGTTTCCAAGGATCAAAGTCAACAAGAGCAGTGAGGGAGGCAGATTTCATGCCTTTGTCTTTCTTTCCCTCTTCATATGTAGCATATATATGTATACATGAAAGAAGAGTAAGCAGAACGTATTACAGGATGTTTAATGGACTGAATGCAGGAATCACTCTTGTTTTAAGATTCTGCCACTGAAATGAAGCAAGAAGGAAATAGTGAGCTGACCATGAAAAAAAAATAAAGGGATAAATAAGATAAGGCAATGTGAGAGTTAATGTTTCATAGTTAATGAATATTTTGGTTGTGTAATTCCTTTATAAATCAGATGGAAAAAATAAGTTGTATTTGTTTTAATACAATATTAACAATTTGACTTCAGGCTTCAGTGAGGTGATATATATCACTGAGTTCCTTCCTTCTTCTGTATATAATTTTTATTAAAGAAATGTTTAAAAGAATTAAAAAAACAGTACACATTTTGAAAGAAAAAAGGAAACTAAAGAAAAGTAATAAGTGAAAAAAGTGCAAAAAAGTGCAAAAAAATAGAAAAGAGAAAGAAAAGAACAAATTATAAAGAGGTAGCTTCTGGTCTTAACAGCAGTTACATTTGTATTTTACCCTAAGATTACAACATAATTACCTTCTTTCCATAGTCTACATTTTCTAATCCTCAAACCCATAAATCACACTGAGTTCCCTCCTTCTTGTATACTTCATTATATATTTTAATTGTTCTGTTGTTTTGTTTAGTGTCTCTGTATTTCTGTTTGTTGCACTGACTGATCATTGACTGCAGTAACATATAGATATGAGTGCGTGTGTGTGTGTGTGCTTATGCTAACATACAATATATGACATTGCATGTTAGCATGAGGCCACTTTCATTATCAAAACCGTTCCAAAACTGTCAATATAATTTTTCACATAGTAAAACAGTGAAATATTTGCACAGATTCCAAACAATTACTGATGCGCCTTCCTTTCAAAAATGGCAGTACTTTGTGTCTGCTTCCCTCTGTTTTGTTTCTTAACAAACTACCTGGGAATTCTAAGGCTTTGGGCTGGATTCAGTCATCAAAAAATCCTGGGCAAAGACAGTGGCATTCCACACTGTCAAGAAAAGATACTGCCTGCGCTGTTAATAGAACCCAGAATCCCAAGGTATCTTTACATGATGTTTATCTGGGTAGAGTTCTCAACTAAAACGTGCCTTCTCCAAATGCATGTTATTTTAATTTGCCTCTCTTTTCTCTTATTTTAAAAAATATATATTTCAGTTGCCCTTAGTAAAGGCTTAATAGTCAACCAGGCAATGGGTAGGAATCTCATTGCATCCCCCATATTTTTGCTTTACCCTGCTGTCTTCAAATTCCTCCATGCCAGATGAGGTACTACATACTTCTAAGGCATTGCTTAAGTATCCCTAGACCCCTAAAGTTTCGCAGGAGAGGAGGACATATAAGAAATGACATGTACCTTTCTCTTAACTTCACCCAATCAGGTCCAGCAGGCACCAGGCTATATTAGGAGGCAGACACACTTAACTAGTGAGCAAGTGAAATTAATACAGTGTAATTATTTATGGGAAGACTGAGAAGTGCTCTCCTAAACTGAAAATGTTGTGAATATCATTTGAAATGACTGAAAGGTAAAAGCCAATGAGACTTTACAACTGAATTTAAACTAAACCAAGTTTATCCTTATCCCATATGATGCTTCCCTATTCACTATGGTATGGAACACATGGCTTTGTTCTGTTAACTGAATAGAGCTTGCTTGATTGCTTGTCTCTTCTCATCAACTTTAGCCAAAACCCTTAAGAAACTCTTACATGGGGAAGGATAGCATTGATGTTTCATAGATTAATATTTCATCCTTGTCAGATTTCCTTTGGGAGAAAACAGTTCTGATAGTTCTTCTATTTTATTCCACACCCAGCAAGGTGTACTGCATTCTAGAGCTATGCAATGTTTTGTTTCCGGTTTAAAGGAAGAAGGTGTTTCACAGCATGAGGGGGCATTTAAAGCAGCTGCATCTTTTGGGGGGGACTGTGCAACTTCCCTCTGCAATAGCAACACAGCTCAGGGAAAAAATGTGTTTGGTTTAAGGAGTGGTCATCAGGGGATTACATGCATGTCCCTATGCACTCCAAAGTACTTTATTCCCTTGGAATCCAAAGTGCTGCAGAGTCCTAAGTGCACTCAAAACTTAGAAAAGAACTGTATATAGTGGAAAATGTCCTAAATTAGCCAGTAAGGACCAATCTTCAAGTGAATACTCTACAATGTGAGTAACCACAGAGAAGAAGAGGCTTTCAATAGTTCTGCTCCATGCACAGAACATCATGATTACACCTGTTCCATAATACTTATTTTAACCATGGTTGAGTCTATGTATGTCAGTTTGAGTACTAGAACCCAAAACTTTAAGGGTTTTTTATAACCTTAAAAATATTTTTTTTTTAATCCAATATGGAAAAATAGTTTTTTTTAAAAAAACAGTACTTACAAATACACTAGAAAACAAATCCAGGTACCCAGAATTCACTGGTAAGTTTCTTTTGAATTCATGAAACTTATCTGCAGAGCAGGGGGGAAAAACAAAAGGAAGAATAGTTAAAGCAAAGAGTGTGTTTATAAAAATCAGTTTTCTAAATAAATCCGCAAAAGTTACTAGTCTGCGAAAAAGATGTATTAGTCTGCTGGAATTTGGAGAAGAGGACTAGAGAGCTGCATTTCAATAAAGGCAGAAAAATGGTTTCCCCTTTTCTAACAGGCTGCTTGGTTCCTACAGAGAAGAAGCAGAATTACTCCTCTGCCAGCCTATTTACTCCAATTCCAGGTTAAGCTAAGGCTTAAATGCAAGGTCACTCAAACCACTCACTGTTGCTATCTAACATGTAACAGGGGGTTTCAAATCATATCCCATTAAAATCACTTTGTTTCTCTAACAGTAATACTAAATACTAGTACTAATTTGCAGTGTGTTTTTCAGACAGTTCTGGGAAAAATAGGTATTTCACTATTATCCTTGTACCCAGCAACCTTGCCCATGATTTATTTACAACTATCTACATAGATATGTATGCTGCCTATACTCTGGATTCTAGGCAGCTTGCAATCATAAATAACAAATGAACAAATTAAAAACAAGTTATACCTCACAATGCCTTCCTACCATCTAATTCAAGTTCTCCTGTGGAAAATTAGTTTTTTTACTTCCTAAATTTTAACAGGGCTGTGGTCAACCCCACCTCAGGAGGCAAGCTGCTCCAGGGTGAGGAAGTTGTTGCCAAAAGGCCTTTCTCTAGTCCCTACCATTATGACCTCTCAGAAATGGGAGATGGTATAACATATATTGGGTGGGTGGATGCCTTCTGAAAAATATTGGTAGAATAATGCCAAAAACACAAGCATGTCAAAACTAAGTGCTATTAAGAGTTTTTAAACATTTATTTTGGGTTTGCACCCAGCTGCTAGGCAAGGTCATCTGATGGTTCAGAATGAAATATCATCAGTATGCCGCTGATACCCAGCTTTATATCTCCACCCCAGGCTGCCCAAGTGATGCCATGGAGTCCTGTCTCAGGGTCTGGAGGCTATGGGAGTCTGGATGGGGAACAACAGGCTTCAGCTAAATCCTAGCAAGACCAAGTGGCTTTGGGTTTTAGGGTCCCCGGGTTCTGGGGACCTTCCATCTCTTGTTCTAGATGGGGTTGCACTACCCCAAACAGAAACTGTGTGCAATTTGGGGGCCCTCCTGGACTCACAGCTTCTGTTCAAAGAACAGATGGCAGCCATGGCTAAGAGAGCCTTTGCACAGCTAGAAGTTGTGCACCAATTGTGCCTATTCTTGAACCAGGAGGCCCTGTTCATAGTCACTCATGCCCTGATCCCCTTCCAGTTGGACTACTGCAAGGTGCTCTACGTGGGCTGCCCTTGAAGAGCATCTGGAAGCTTTAGCTGATGCAAAAGGCAGCAGCGCGGGCAGTTAGGGGCGCCTTTCATTCAGCTCATGTGACACCTCTGCTCCACAAGCTGCACTGGTTGCTAGTATGTTTCCGGATTCAGTTCAAGATGCTGGAATTGACCTATAAGTCCTTCATGACATGCAGCCAGATTACTTGCAGGACCGTTTTTCGCCAGCTGTATCTCCTCATCCTGTGAGATCTGGTAGGAGAGGCATGCTCTGGGTCCCATCCATTAGGCAGTGTCATCTGGCAGGGTCCCTGAAGGAAAACCTTTTCTGTACGGTGGTTGCCCTCTAGAACATCATTGCCCCAGAGATTAGACTTGCCCCCACCCTACTGGCTTTCATTAGGCCCTAAAGACCTGGTTTATTGCTGGGATCTGGGTTATGTGGTTGAGACCGTATCTTGTATTGTTGATTGTGCTGTTCAGTTTTAGCTCAGCTCCTATATTTGTTATTTACTCTTTTGCTATGATGTTATTATCTTGTTTTTATTTCCTGTTAGTCGCTCAGAGTCATATGTTTGAGACGGGTGGCCATATAAATTGAACGAACAAACAAACAAACAAATAATTGAAACACTTAGATGCTTCAACATTCCTATTCCTATTAATAATTATTTATAAAATATAAATAAAATAATATAAATAATATTTATATATTAATTTATTTATTAATTATATACTAAATATAATAAAAATAAAATATATTTTATATATTTATAAAATAATTATATAAAATATAATTATTAATAATCTAATGGAAATCATAACAATAGCATAAAAACACAATGTTGTAATTTTTCATAGGACAAATTGTGTCAGAAGCACAAGTTTGAAGTCCTTTGGTTTAATTATTTGTGGTCTTGGCCTGAATGTGGAAAATTAGATTAATACAATGTGGTCAGTATTAAAACTCATTCAATTTTTTTTCTTGTAAAATGTCTCTTATTTCTGTCTAGAAAAGTAACAGATGAAACTCCAAGCCACAGGTTTCCTTTATATCATTTTTTTGCTTGCACAATGAGTCACTTTATGCCTCTAAATATCCTAGTTTCCTCTCTACAGAACCCCTGTGTGTTAGAAGGTAGTTTTACAGGAGTTTATTTTTATTGTTTGGTCTACATGCAGCCGTTTTAGTTTCTGAGACAACAAAAAGCACTTTGTTAAAAGGTCCTTGTTTCTTTCCAAGACGTGAGCATGGATACCCGTAATATTATTCTGAAAATAGAAATGAATAAGAAGCATAGCTTGGACTGAAAACATTTACTCCACCACTGAATTGTTCACAAGTGATTATTTTAAAGATGGAATTGCAACCAAATATGTATTCATTTTTAGAGCTTTAGGGGCATACCATAAAACTGCAAGTGTGACAGGTTCTTGCCCAAAGGTTTTCTGAAATTCAAAATCATTATTTCAGAAAGATTCTTTTGAGGATTGTAATCAAAGCAATACCATCCCAACTCATTTTAGTACACAATATGAGGTTGGGGATCATCTGTGACAATAAAATGCAACATTGTGCAAATATTTACTTGTGTTCTAACTCTATTTGGAAAAAAAAGGTTTCACTGGCATATTATTAGCTGCTTTTAGTTTTCAACTTTGCAAAAAAAAAAAAAGATGGCAGATAGAGAGAGTTAACATTTTGGATTATCTTCTATGTCACATCCTTTTCTAAAAACACAAAAGATGCACTGTACTTTTGATTTGTTAAATTTAGGCAAAAGGGGGGGGGGGGAAAAGCCAAGCAGTTCAATACTGTGGAACATTATTCTGTTCCAATAATGTTACACAGTACTGAACTGCTTGGGGAGTTTTGCCTAAACTTTTAACTTTTTAATCATTAATTTATGATAGATTCATTTTTAAGGGATGAAGTTCTTTAGAAGAATTACTTCCTCCAATATTCCTGTATACGAACTTTCAGCATGATAATAAATACTATGGTGAAAAAAATCTAGTCTTCCCTTTCCTTACTGTGAAATATTGCCCGCATTCTGATATATAGCCAAATGGTTTCATGTTATATGAATGAAGAGACATTACATTCTTCCCTCACGTGAAAATGTGGACAGTATACTGATTCAGGTTGGCTGGCTAGTTATGATTTGAGCAAACAAAGATAGATAACATTTATATACAACAGCAAATTCTACAAAATCTGAAATACTTTTAGGAAACTGCAGCATATAAGGAATTTCTGAGCTGCTGTCGAAGGTCTGGAAAAAAAGAGATAGCTACGCTATCTATAACTCAATATAGAATCAACGAATCTCATTTGCCATTATCAAAATTATGCTATTATATAAGTCTGCAACCAGTTCTGAATCTCATTATCAGATGATTTACACCATTACAGTGCTTTGGAGACACCAATTAAACAAGGACAGCAGTTCGTAAGGTCACAGCTAATTAATCCGAAAAAGTATAAATACACTTTAATATACACCACTTCATGTAGAGAATTTGGGAACAAAGCATCAACACCTCATAATGGGCTACACAATTAAGCATGAAGGTTAAATACACATAGACACTTAACTCAGCCTCTATGTTCAAATATATTTTTATTGCATATAATTTTTGAAAAGTAAATGGGGAAGGATAGGTCATCAAAAGAACAACATTGGGAAGATTTGCATCTGAAAGCTTTGATGCTTAGGGCAAAATGCAAGTAAGCGAGAAGACAAAAAGAGCGAACCATGTCCAGTGATCCTGAGCAAATTAAAGCCTCCTGTTGTTCAGATAACACCTCAGAACGGGGACTCTGCTGGAGGCTGCATCATTACGGAAGCAGTCAGGCAGAGAAGCTGAGGAACTAAATATATAAGGCTTAGTGTGTTCAACATACTTTCATCCAAGCAACATCCTAAGATACCTATTTTTTCAGCAAATGTTTCCTGCAGTGGGTTCTGTCTCCCACAACATGCAAACAATCTTACATTGACTGTGGTCGCTGTGTCCTAGACTATTGAACATTTCTTCTCTCTCCTGCAGATGCCCCCATCTTGCCCTCTCCCCCACCCCACCCACTGGCCATGAAGTGCATCCTACAGCAAAAGGGCAAGTAACACTACAGCTATAACCTGACAGTCCATAACATAAACAAACCGGCTGAAATCAAACACACTGTTTACTAAAAAGCAAAGAGCAGTCTTTGCCCGCATCTGTTCAACACAGCCATTAAAGTCCATCTCATTTGACCTTTTCAGGGTTCTGATTGGACCATATGATGAATTTCCAGGGAAAGGCAGGAGACAGGCAGCCACACTTGCTTTAAAATACACCCTTGGTCTGAGCTGTGTAAACTGCACAAACTACGGGTTCTGTAAGGAATCTAGCAAAAGTGATCCATTCCAAGGGCTGCCCTCAGTTAGGCTCTCAACATTTCCCCATGCACTGTGACCCTATTACTGCAGAGAAGAAAAAGGATGAGGAAAAATTCAGGTGTTACCTGCTAATGCCTATTTTGCAAGTTTTATACACAATTTCTGCCATTTTTTTTCAAGAGATATTATGTTGCACGTGAACTAAATTTCAGGTACCCAACTTCTTTCATACTTGTCTCATTCCACTGCGTTGCGTAGGGAAATTTTGAATGTATGACTCAACACTCGGGTCTTTACATAGTCAAACGCATTTCTGAATTGTACAACAAAATCAAGCTTAGGAGATGATGGAAAGCAAGCTTAATGTACGCTTGGTGATATACCTATGGAAAGCAGCAGTTGTCACACTTCAGGTTTTCAAGTGTCTCTGAGACAGAGTATATTCCAAAGTATTTCAGTATCCCTTGTAGCGTCTGGCACATGGGGATAAATCTCAATTATTTTTACCTTAATTCCTCCAAAAAGGAAAGAAATAGCTCAAGTTGTGCAATACAGTGAGCAGTGTGGCAGCAAATAATATATCTCAGGAATCCAAACGATGACTAATATAGAAATCTGACAAGGCCTCTACTTCCTGACTTTCTCATACCAAAGCTTGCATCTCATAAAGCAGACACAAAACAATTAACCAGATAAGTCCTGACATATTTCCAAGTTATTTTTCTCTGCTCTTCGCTTTCAAAATGAGGGCCTCTCATGCCCCTCCCCAATTTTCCTTTTCTTAAACATGACAAACTATATCCTGGCAATGCTAATTTCCCATATTCTGCAATCATATCTGAAGACTCCCTCTCCAAATCACTCCCTTTTTTATTTCAGCGTATTTCTCTCAACAAGGCTTCGAAGGTATACATTTAAGCAAATTTGGTTTTCATCAAGAAGAAAAAGAAAGTCCACAGTTCTGAGAGGAAAGCACATTAGTAGAACACTATCATGACAGCCTAACTAACAATACACATCTGATTTTTATGTCTGAACAGTCTGCCAAGTGGCCAACCCTCAGAGTTATTATGAGGACATTTTTTGTAATAAGTGGTTCCCAAAAATATAGATGCTGATAAGGGGTAACACAAAGCACTTTTTCCTATACCCCAGACAACCAGACAACATTGTCTGCCAATTTTTACTAGCAATTTAATTGTCTAAATATTTCATTATGTTGATCGCTAGAGAACGTAATATGGACCATTACTGGCTGGCTAGTTGTCTGTGATTTGTATTGCCTGGTTCCTGTAAAGCTACAGCAGCTGCTTGTGGTCTCAGTTTAAATTCACAACCCATTTTCAAAGCATGTATAATGTACACATGTGTTTAAGCAAATCCTACCCCTGCCTGCCTGCCTGCCTGCCTGCCTGCCTGCCTGCCTGCCTGCCTGCCAAGGTTTCATTGCAGATGTGGCTCATACCCAGTCTGTTTTCAGCGCATGGCCTCAGTGCTGGAATAAGCAAAAAGATGCTGATGGGCATGTACAGAGTATCTTTGCATCTCCATTTGCCCCCGTCCTGGTAATGAAACCTTTATCCTAAAAATTATTCTTAAAAAAAAGGTTACTATTAATAGTATTCTAAAAATAGAATAAGGACACTTACAGGGAAACTAAGACATGCTGGTCCTCTATTCGCATGTTTCACAGAGCTTTTAAAATGGTGCATTTCATATTTTTATTCTCAAAAGTGGGAGAGTATAATTCAGCACTGGAAATGTTCTGTAGAAAGCATCTAAGTTGTCTAGCATGCACGTGTTTTTTCCCTCTGAGAAAACACAGGAAACAGATCGTTTTCAGTGCCTATAGAGCCCAATATTGAAATCATTAAAGACAGAAAGCAAGCTTTTGTTTCTCCCCCTCTCTCTCCCACCCCCCCTCTCTCTCTCCCTATATATGTATATCCATCCCCATATACATACATAGATATAGCCACAACACAGGCGCTAGAACCATACTTGAGTTTCAGTTGAACCCTCAAATTCTAAGCATTGTGCGAATTTCAAGACTATTACAAGATATAAATAAAGGAGGGGGAAATAGTATTTGGCGTGGGCTTCTCCCTTGCTGACTGTGTATTTGTCTTTATTTCTGAATGTTATTTCAGTCTCTCTCTCACACAAACAAACACACAAAGCATTTGACTGAGTAATGTCCAATACTCCAGTCATTGGAATGGTGGCAGAGAATAGCAGTTGGCAAGCAGATGAGATTACTGTTGAAAACAACTTCCACTCAATGGATGTTGGAAAAGTTTCTATAAGGAATGTTGACCTGCATGAGCATAACAACTGCACATAAATCTTCTCAATTTAGCAATCTAACTAGTCCATGAAAGCTATGAATGAAATATTCCAGATGGACAACATAAGCCATTGGGAAATCAAGACTGGTTGCAACCATACATCTCTTGCTGAGAAATGGCCTACGATCCCCCTTCTGTTTAGCTACTCTTTTGCTTTGTTGTGCAATCTCTTGGCTGTTAAAAAAGATCTAAAATCATAGGACCCAAAGCAGAATGATCCACTCTGCATTATTTGCTGTAGCCTTTGGCTATTTATAATATTCCTATGAAGGTGACTCAGCATTAAATCCCATCAGTTCAATGGTACTTACTCCTATGTGTGCACGTTTAGGATTGCAGCATTTGATTATTTAGATATGTTTAAGCTTAGTTCTTTTTGATTTTCCCTAGTGAGTAGCATGCCAGGAGCCACACTCCCCAAAACAGACAGAATCAGGAAAAAATAGTGGTCAGAACCTGAACAAAGACCAAATTGGATTTAATTTAAATTTATACAACTTAATGCTCAATTGCTTAATTACATGTTAATATAATTAATATACTATATATTATATTATATGTTAATATAACTCTACTTTTTTCCTTTTGTCCCATTGAAGGAAAACAAATCTGAATCCAAAGAAAATCTGGTTTCACTTTTCACTAGAACCATCTGGAGAATCAAATGTCTAAAAGGACATGACATTCCTTGTTCTAAGTAATGTTGTACAATAAAAAAAATTATAAGAGCATAATTTGTTTCTATATACTTATTGCTTTGATGTACAAATTTGATGTACAAATGAGATTTCAGAATATTTTACATTTCTTTTTTTAAAAAATCAATACCAATCAACAGATTACACTGTAATAAATACGTCTGACGAATTATTGGAATACAAATATTGAAGAGAAAATTTTGCAAAAATTTTGGAGAGAAACCTGCAAAAAATTTGAAGAGAACATTTTGCAAAAATTTTTAAGAGAAAATTTTGCAAAAATTTTCAAAAACTGTTTACAAAAATTGCAATTCTTTTTTTTTAACTACACATGTCTGTAAAGCAAAGTACAATATTTTACAGTCATTCTATCCCCTTTAGCAGGTAAGTAGCCAGGAAGCGAGGGCCTCCTTTCATGCCCCACCCAGGTCCTTCTTTCATGAAAAAAGTCCAGGCATGGCGGCGGGGGGCAGGGCTGGGTGGTGGGGGCAGCTGGCAACAGCAGGTAGGCCGATGGCCAAAATGCAGTTGTAAATGCGAGTGGGCCCAAGTAGGCCCAAATTTTGTTCATGTGACCGTGGGGGTACTGCAATGGCCGGAACTTTGAGGACAGTCATAAGTCCCTTCATTCAGTGCCACTGTAACTTTGAATAGTCACTGAACAAATGGACGAATGGACACTAAAAGAATGGATGTTAAGCAAGGACTACCTGTATCCCATTTTCTTCCATATCCCAATGAATTAATAAATATTTTCAAATCCACCACAAGTATTCAGGTAGGAGATCCAAAATATTTGGTCTCTCAATAGTTCTATGGGGGGAAAAAAAGCCAACTTAAATATTAAGGCTTTTTTTAAAAAAAATATTGTTTATGAAGCACTGATACAAGGTATTAAATTGGACCATGCTTTTAGATCTTAGGGTGGGATTGATGGGAAGGATGAGCAATCCAATTATATATCTAAAAAGAATGCATTGTGATCCAGAAAGAATATACAATCTTCTGAACAAATATATTTATGACCATTTTTATTAATAATCTTCCTTGATTACTTACACCTACAGAATTAAGTTGTAGTTATGTGTAACATTTTGAACTGTATTAACGATTTATATTTCATCAGATAATCACTTCAAACAGTCACAGGCACGGGCAGATACAATTTACTGTTGAAAAAAAATCAAAATAATCACAGCTGAAAGAAAAGTTTCCAATTGCATTAAACTTGCATCTTCAAAAAAGGTATTGATGGCCACAACCCATTTTCTCTTAAGTAATGGCACTACCTGTAATGGTCCAAAGCTAAAAGAGGTGATCAAACCGTAACCCGTATTGGTGAATAGCTGTCTGAAATTGGTAAATTGGTAAATTTCACTAGGAAACAAAAGCAAGTGGGGTTTTACTCTGAATGGGTATATTATGGAAAAGTCTAAGGTAGCAGTTAGTGGGGTATTTGCATGCCAAGAGCTACGACGCTGGGCAGCTGCACTGCAAAACATAGGTAACAACTGAAGGAGAACACAAGAACTGCCTTTCTGAATGTATTCTGTTCAAGGATAAAACTGAAAGAGATTTGGATTCAGCAAAGCATAATTCATTTGATAAAGGAAATCTGAAGCTTTAATCCAAAGGGACAAGGCTATTTTCTTTTAACTTAATTTATTGTCTAAAGAAGGTTCTCCCAAATAATCATGTCATTTGGGTAAGATGAAACAAACATAGCTGAAGAAGTTAAGCCCCAGGAGAAGAAAGGGTTCGGCTTTATTTATGACCTGCAAGAACAGAACAATCCCACAGATGCTCTTTTGCTAGTAGAGAGATATTTCACTGCCTTTTTTGCATTCCTCCCTACCAATTCCCTACTCAAAATCGTTTTAAGCATGCATTAATTTACCATTTGGTATTCAGAAATGTTAATCCCTTCATACTGTATTTTCTCCCTCTATAATAATGAAAGGGAGAGGTGTGGTATGGTCAGAATGTAGCATTGTTCATAAGCTCTCCTGACACTTTTCTCCTTTCTTAACCCAGCACTGAGGTTTTTTGCTATAATTAAAGATAAAAGCCTCTTGCCAATGCATTCTAATACTCAGATTTCAACTCACCAAGAAACCTACTAGATACACTGGAATAATTGCATGCTCTTGAGTACTTAGCAAATACGTTGTTTGCAAGCCAAATACTGTCCACATCTCTGCTTACTACTCGTTTTTCATAATCTCTTTCAGTCAGTAATTCAGAGGTTGGTGACTCAAAGCCAGTGACAAGAGCTAAAATGAACTGCTTAATGCTGAAACTGTGTGAGGTTCATGACTTCAAGTGCACCCAGTCAAGCAAAAGAGAACAAAAGCATTAGGAACAATAAATAAATAAATTGCAAAATGCACAGACAAGAATCAAGTGCGTCGTCAGAGTCTATACGGCTTTGCATTTTTTCAGTTTCAAATACCAAGTACAGTTGGAGACATCAGAAAAATAAAGAGGAACCTTGTAGCATTTTTGAAAAATATTTCACACTGCAAGTCTATTTAATTACCATTTCAAAGAACAACAGTAAGTGTGTAACCTTACCATTTCTACCACCCAGAACTGGAAGGAAAGGAAGAGAAAATTGGAAATGAATCTGACTTCACAAGTTACCAACATGCAGCTATCATAAGCCAGGAGGTCAAGACTACTGGTGGTGGGATATCTTGAGAAGACATCGAATACAAATACTTAGCAGCAACTTAATGACAACATGTATAAAACCAGAATTCACAAGCAAATATGTAAGAATACCTAAATGTCCACTCTGAATATAAATATAGCCAGTGCTGCCCCAATTAGGACCTCTTTTGCTAGGTGCCTAATTTTTCATACCAATGGAAAAAAATGTCTGAAAGATTGCTGAAACCAACTGATACAGTTTTAATTTAAACAAAAAATTTCAAGAGAGCCACATTAATAATCTATTGCAGCGCAAAAAAAAAAAAAAAAGAATCATGTAACATTTTAAAAGGTAACAAATTTAATATAGCATTACTTTTCATGGACCAGAGCCCATGTCATTAATGTGCAATCACATTGTTGGAACAGGGGGAGTGTAAATAATGAGATCAAACAGAAGTGGAAAAGGTATATGCCAGTGGTCTTGTACTCAAGGCGGTAGATTCCTTAATACTTATATAAATTGTGGTCCAAAACTAATTACAACAAGGTACCAAGTTGAAGAAGACTAATCAAGGTAACAAAAATGGCATTATTAAAAGATGCCACTTACAGAAGTATTATAACATAGGCAGCCTTCTACTGGTAAACTGATTAGCATATATAATGTAATTAAAATAAGTTTTTCATTCCACAGATTTCATATAATAATTTCATTACTATATAATATTGAAAATAATTCTTTATTTTTGTTTATTATCTTTATTTGTAGAAGAAATAAAATATATTTTAAAAAAACACTCAAGCCCCATAGGTTAGATTTCAACTTCTGGAGATATTGTAATTCTGAAGTTTCAGAAACAAATGTGCATCTAATGTCATGTCAGGGATAAATTCTTTCATGTGACAAGAAAAAAAATTCATAGAGGTGTATATTATAATAATGTAGTAGCACAAGGAATACCTTATTTGTTGTAAAGAAGTTATATGTCATGATATGAATTAATGTATATAACAAATGTACATATAGGTAGTCCTCACTTAATAACCACAATTGGTAATGGAATTTAGGTCACTAAGCAATGCAGTTGTTAAGCAAACCAGCATGTGACTATACCTGAGTTTACAACCTTTTCTGCTGTGGTCATTACGTGAATCACCATGATCATTAAGTGAATTATGCAGTTCCCTATAGATTTTGCTTGCCGGAAGCCAGCCGGGAAGGTTGCAAATGGTGATCACATGACTCTGGGCTGTTGCAACCATCATAAGTGCAAACTGGTTGCCAAGTGCCAGATCGCAATCGCGTGACCACAGGGGCACTGTGATGATTGTAACTTTGGGCATCGGTCATAAGTCATTATTTTAGCATCATCGTAATTTTGAACAGTTGCTAAATGAACGGTCATTAAGCAAGGACTACCTGTATAAATATATAACATAAACTTGTCCAAAATACAATCCCAAGAAACATCTTTTTATGAGTTTAATTTTGTTTAAAAAACAAAATAAACTCAATCATGAAAAATCAGTGCAAATCTAGCTCTGTAAAAGTTAAACTAAGGTAGATAGCATGTAGCTGACCTAGGCTGAAATTGAAAAGTTATGCTCGAATTTGGAGAGGAAATATTAAGGTTGTAGGAAGTTGAAACAAACATCCCAGAATAGGGCAATGGCAAACTCTATCCCAAAAAGTACTGTGCAGTCACCATATTTAAAAAGGCCTGGGAAGATAACGGATATTTCCCTGGTACAGAAAAGACAAAAGAGATACAAGGTGAATCTCCCTGAAAGAGATTTCATAATCTGAGTGTCATCCAATAAGAAAGCTGTGGTGAAGCAGGAGAACTCATCTCAAGAAGTTCAGATCTGAAAGAATGAATCAATCAAAGCTGTAAATCTAGATAATGGGCAGAGACCAGCAAAGCCTGGGAAACTCAAACTCTGATCATCCAGTTCTGAACAGCAAGTCTTACCTCTCTCTCCCATTGTCAGACCTACCAGGTAGACCAGACCAGGAAATCCACTCCACAGAAAGGCTAAAAGTACTTTTATTGAGATTTGCTAAACAGGTAGTCCTTGTTTAGTGACTGACTTGTTTAACGACTGTTCAAGTTATGATGGTGATGAAAAAGTAACTTTACAACCAATCCTCACATTTACAACCTCCACAGATCTGTAAAGTGAAGCTGAAGTAAGATCATAAGCACAGTCATGGTTTTACTCAGTGACCGCTTCACTTAATGACAGAGTTACTGGCCCCAATTGTGGTCACTAAATGAGGACTACCTGTAATAACAGAATCTTGCAAGTCTGATTATGCTGTACTTCCATCTGCATATTTCCATCAAGGTCATCTTCCTTACTTTGCAAAATTAGGGCGGCATCTGCTTGAGCTGTTTCTGAATATTATCTCACTATTCTGGACTTTAAAAATGCTTCAGCCCCTTTTGCCTAGGTAACAGTTCCTGCATATCTCCATCAAGGTCATCTTCCTTCCTCTCTATCCCCATAAACTTTTAAAAAGGGAATGGGGCCAGCTGCTCTTGGCCTTTGTTTTTTTGTTAGTACCCTCTTCTCAGTCTGGCTCCCGCCAGATAAGAAAAGTGCCCCCACCCAGAGAAGAATTGGAGAATCAGAAGAAAATGGCATCTAAAAAAATGTGGAGCTATATGTAAATTAATTATTTTTTCTTTAATGAATCCTTAGTCCTATTTTGTTTTACCTGGACTGTGTGGGTGTTTGGATATGTATTCTTATGCAGAATATAAGATGTGAGTTACCCTGCAGGATTCATGTTTTCCTTTTCTTTTCACCCATTATCTTCAACATTCAATTAGCTTCTTAATCTTAATCTACATCATAAACAATTTATAACTTCCGAAGTCAGCAGAAGAGAAAATTTAGCTTACCACATCTGGCCACTTTGGTAGCTGCAGCACGCTCCTCCTCCTGAATCAAGCACCAGAGAGGAATTTCATCTCTAAAAGAAGGAAACGGTGGCAGTGACGAAACAGACTCCCAAAAGGGTGGTGGGAAGGTCCAACATGGTGGGTTCTGTGGATGGGTTTAGGGATCACCTCTTGAGGGAACCAACTGGGTCAACCCTCTACATGCCTGTGTGGAACGACACACGCTGGGACAAAACCCTCAGCTGCATTCACACCCAGTTCATTATAAACAGTGGCACGTGCGAAGGAAAGACTTCACCAAGATCTAATGGCAATGGAAAAGGCTGACAAATACATAATTAAAAACAAGGAAGACTGCACGGGTTTAAAAGAAAATATAGTAAGAGTGGTAAAGACACAGCCAACCTGCATAAACATGTTACTAAGTAAAGAATTCAGCATCTCAAAAATAATTGCTTAAAATAACAATATTTCTTGTGGAACTATGTTTTCAAATCTGTGGGCAATGCATTTCTTTGGAGAAGAACATTGTGAGGTGTTGTTTTGTTTTGTTTTGTTTTAATGTGAATACCACCAGTTGTATCACATTAGAAATAAAGGGCCAACCTAATTCAAAAAGCCTGGATTCTCTATTTGGGTGAGCTGTTGAACACCACAGAAAACGATGTGGGCTACCCACTGCCCTCTGTTATTGATTGCTGAAAGACCGTTCCTGTTCATAATCCAGATGACATTTTGAGGGAACACCTATAAGAATGAATCAGGGCACAGAGACACAGAAGTTAGAATATAGCTGTATTGCAAGAAGGAATCCAGCTTTTGCTCATTAACACATTGGGAGGAAAAAAACAGCCTGGCATAGAAATTCAAACTACTCCTTGAAAGAGCTTGAAGGGAACTGGAGAGGGAAAACAAGGGTACGTTGATGAAGCAGTGACTGCATTTGCTGCCAGACGTGACTGAGGAAAAGGCTGATCAGCAGCTACATAATTTTTTTTTTCCCCTGATAAATAAACTAATACTCCACAGCAGTCATTCATATACTTCAAAAAAAGAAAAACCACAGAGTTAGTATCAGTGGAGCAAATTACCATGCCCACTTGCTAGGAGCAACCTTTCCACACCTAAATGTGGACACTACAATTTTTAATCAAAAATTTGCATTTGGCAAGACTATTTTGAGCCAATGCGTAAAATATACCCCCCGCCCCAGTCACATATTTGCCAGGAAGCAACACCCTCTGGGTTTACTGAACTCCTGAATGAGATCAACTAGACAGGACAAATGCTAATCAAGAATATACTAGATTTCATTTTAGGTATAGAAGTTGAAAATTTGTCCTTTTATATAAAATATTCCCTTATCTCTGTCAAGGAGAAAGTGTTACAAGCTCTAATCACTTTTTTGCCATGCACTACTACAGTTAATGAAAATGGCTTTGTGCCTATATGCTCTTCCTCCTTCAAAATACACCTTTGTGCTGCATGATAATGTCTGAACATGTTCGTTTTCTAATGTTCATTTTTGGAGAAGTGACATATTTAGGTGGTATCCTAGCATGGAAACACTAATTTCCTTTTGCATACCAGGTGAACAACTCTTTTCATTCATTCATTCATTCATTCATTCATTCATTCATTCAATCAATGATGTTCTTCCAAACAAAGGGCCAATATAATCCTACTGACGGCTAGCTTCTGATTTCTGATTATTCTTTATGAACAGACTGGAAGGTAATAACATGGTTCAGAAAGAAGGTATGTTTTACAATTCCATTTATCTTCCCCTAATTATTTTGTAAGTGCTACACAGAAATTATTTAATTTGCAAAAAAAAAATGTTATATTAGTCTTTCAATTTCTTCCCACAAATGTCACGTTACTCATAAGTAGCAGTGGGAATCTGAAGAATATGAAGAGAAGACTGAGCACCACACTGCTATCGTACATTTTACTTTGGCCAACTACCCTGTGACATTCTCGCCACAACTGTGTATCACGCTGTCTATTTTGGCAGCAGGCATAACCCATCTCGCCTAATGGAATAACATCCATGGACAACAGTGACAATCACATAGGCTATTTTTGTAATCAGCATTAAAAGTTTATGATGTGAAAACATTTCCAACATCATAACAACACATAATTTATGAGGGCTGCTGAGACAATTAAAGGCCACCATTACTATTTCAAATACAGAAAGAAATACTGAACTTTACAGTGCTATCTAGTATCTACCCTTGCATATATAAAAGCAGTTCACCTTTGATTACTACAAGGGCTGGTCTTGCAGGATGTCGCTCCAAGAGCATTTCACTTAACCCTTGGCAGCTTCCTCAAAAAATTAAACTGCATTCCTGTGTAATTCCAGGATTGTTTACAATCATTAAAAATACAACCTGCAGAAGCATTAACAAGTAACAGGTAAACAATGTCAGACAATCAAGATTCTTGGCCAACATTAAAAAGTTAGTTGCAGGAGGATATTTCATAACTGGTGAGGTGTAAGCAGAGAGGCCTGGTATCAATCAATCAATCAGCTTAGATGCAGAAAGTAGGCTGAAAAGACAACCAACACAGCATCTTAGTATCTTACTGACTCAATACAGGAATTGGGGCTTTATCAAATACCAAGCTCTTAGAGCTTGATAAATAAGCACCTGCATTTCTGTTTGCACTATGAAGCAAAGAGGCCGTTCATGCTCAAGCAAACTGACCCATTCAGAATTCTCTCAATAAAATATACACTGCAGTTTTCAACCATCTTCAAAAGCAACTCCATGTATAGTATGCTGCAAAGAGGATTTTCTGAACAGGTCTGGATGTTGTTAAAATTACTATCTGAGATAACAAGAACACTTTGCTTATCCAGCATTGTCATGAATTTGTAAGCATGTAAATCATATTGCAAGATATATTCAAGCCATAGTGAATGAAAATGAATTTAGAAAGAGACCTAAGACTGCTGTGCAGAAGTATTTTGTAGAAATACCCAAGGATCCAAAACAGTCTTCAGAGAAGACTGAGAAGTTTGGAAAGCACAATCTGAAAAAATGTAAAAGAGGTTTACTGGGATAACCATAAGGTACCCTACAATGTTGGATAATGCTGAGTTATTCTAATTTTTAAAAAGGTGTCCATTATGGCCACGCAGCTTCAGTTTTATGCAGGAAAAAAAAAGTTATCTTGGAAAGAAGACGAAGTTGATATGTATTGTCGAAGGCTTTCACGGCCAGAATACGATGGCTGGTGTGGGTCTTCCGGGCTGCGTAGCCGTGTTCTGGAAGTTTTGTTTCCTAACGTTTCACCAGCATCTGTGACCGGCATCTTCAGAGGGCAGGAGCACAGACAGGAGCAGTTCTCTCTGGGCCCACTGCTCCTGTCTGTGCTCCTGCCCTCTGAAGATGCCGGTCACAGATGCTGGCAAAACATTAGGAAACAAAACTTCCAGAACACGGCCACACAGCCCAGAAGACCCACACCAGACAAAGTTGATAGTCTGCTTAACCCTTTGATATTATTCTTTTAAGAGTAATATGTCCAGTGTTGCATTCATAGGTCTGTCTACTTCCTATTTCCTGGCCCTCATCTCATAAATTTCTGTCCCTTTTCAGAATATCTCATTAAAATTCTAATTCTTCAAGGTTTGGCTCCCTCTCCAGAGTCTCTAGTACATGGGAATAATCTGTGGTTTACAAATATTACTGGATTACAATTTCCATCATTCCTGGACACCAGGTAGAGCAGATGGGTGTTGCCCAAAATCAACCTCTACATGAGAAACAAACTCTCATATGCTATTTTGAAGAACTGCAGATGCTCAGGTACTTCTTAATTGTAACTGAATTAGTCAATACTATTTTGCAGAATAAAAGGTGCTGTGAATAGTTAGGGAGAAAGAGAAGAGGGAAGAAAGAAAAATGAGCAAAACATTTAGGAATAAGGCTATTGAATATATTTATATTTTCATTTTCAAAATATTGAAGAATGCAGAAGTATATTAGAAGGCTGAATTTGCTCTTAGGAAATCCCAGATTCTTCCTTTCATGGAATGGCTTACATGATTTATATAGCCCTTATATATTATTAATACCATTTGTTAATGTAAATTAGTTTACAGCAATAAAATTAACAGAATTTATACTGTTATTCAATAATTAAATGCCCACTGGATTAAAAAAAAAATAGAAATAAATGCCAAGTTGGAACCAAAGTCAAAAATATTAGAGACTATAAAGTGGAAAATATCATACACATACAGTAACTGTATATGCTATGTATAGTGTCCTATATATATTGTACCACATTTCTAACATATTGACCAGGCCTAAGAAATTTAGTATGTACTGTAGAAAGAGTTTTATTTTCTGCACAACGGAAAACTATTTTATCTGACATAAGAGGGATATCCTGATTGTTTATCAAGCAATCTGTACTCAGGCAAGTATCGTATTGTTAACTGAGACAAGTGTGGATATTTTCCTATAATCCAGAGCTTTAAGTTAATCAAATGGTAAATTAGACTAAAATAGAATCAATTGAACAGGTTACAGCAAGCCGTATCAATCACAGACTACTATGCTGTTCATGTCCAAGCACAGCTGTAGTTTTCGTTTCACTTGAAAATCAAAACCCGACTTCACTATTCTTTTTGAAGAGCAGACATTATAAAATGAGTCAGGAAGGCTGATTTCCTGTATATGCACATGTGTGCGCACACACACGTACAAACACCCTCTGCATTTCAGTTGCCCAATTTTAAAGTAGGGCTAGGAAAACTAAAAGATTGATTGATTGATTGATTTGATTTGATTTGATTTGATTTGATTTGATTTGTATGCCGCCCATCTCCCCAATAAATCCTAGATACTACTCTGCCCAGATATATTTCCCTTAATGGCTCTCTGCTCTACCTGAATTTATTATTTTTATTAAGATGCTTTTAATTAAAACAAAAACAAAAAAGGGATCTGGCATGTGTCTAAGTAAAGTGCCGGTCTTCAGTGTCTTATCTATTTCAAACAATGCCTCTAGGCCTCACATAAGCTCTAGAGACTTAAAATATGATGGTGGGTGGCTGATCCCAGTGCTCTATTTGTCCTCATCTGTCCTGAAAAAAAACAAAGCTAAGCTGGAGGGAAGGGAAGGGAAGGGGAGGGAAGGGAAGGGAAGGGAACCTCTGGGGAGCTGGAAAGGAGGGCAGGTAACCAGTTACCTTTTGGAAAGTGACTATTTTGAGAGTCAGTTTGGTGTAGCAATTAAAGGCACTGTACTAGAAACCAGGAGACTGTGAGTTGTAATCCCACTTTAGGCATGGAAGTTAGCTGGGTTACCTTGAGCTAGTCTATACTCTCTCAGCCCTAGGAAGAAAGCAGCACCAAATTGCTTCTGATAATGTTGCCTACAAAAAGGCATAGACTTGTCCATGTAGTCACCACAAGTCAAGACTAACTCAAAGCCACACAACAGAAAGGTGCCTATTTAGCATCTGGTTACAGACACCACATTTTATGAATGTGAAAGCCTCCGGCCATCTTACAAGCATGCTTACAACATGGCCTCAGAATTTTGAATGTGCCTACTAATTTGAAAAGGTTGCTATCCCTTACTCTAGAGCAGCCTGTCTCAACTTTTTTTATCCTGGAAGAACCCTTGAGATAATGTTTAGGTCTCAGAGAACTCCTGCATAAAAACTACTATATTTTTACAACTCATGGTACATTAAACATAAAAAAAGGATTTTTTTTTTCTTTCCATCATCATTACAAATTCCAGCTGTGAAAGGTTGCTATAAAGAAATTATTGTAGAAAGGAAAAGGAATAGGCCTCCTGCTTTGAAAAGCTGCAACTATGAAACTTCTATGACATCAAATTCTGGCTTCTGACTGAAGATGCAGAGTCAAGATCACATATAGAGTATCACCCATAGCAAGAACCATACAGTGAAGAATACTGTTCAACTAATGAGTAGTCTATGGAGAAACTATAGGGAAGCACTCCCCAAACAATTACTAATAATATGTTATACCTAATATGTTCCTCTCACATATGAGCCATTTCCAGAAACACTGCAATGTATCAAAAATAAATTTTATATTCAAACCCTATAATATTGTGTATGAATAAATTATTCTTTTCATTGTTTGGACATCACCTGCATCTGGCATTTTCACTAATAGCAAAATTATGACTCTCAAAAACTAAAGCTGTCCATAATTTTGAAGAACTTCATTTTCACACAACCTTTTTAAATATAATCACCTTCAGAGATGATAACGCTATTTATTCTGGACAATTTCATTTTCAATGAAGTTATTCTAAATGGCTGTGATTGTTTCAACAAAAGACATCAGAAAAGAAAAGAATTGGCATGGTGAATCAGGCATGTGAAAAATTGCTTCTGGTTTTTCACTGCAAAGTTTGAATGAAAAAAAATCAGCAAATTGCATTATCAGAAAAAATGATATATTAGATGCATGTTAGGAAAGGAACAATAAAAACTATTCTGTTGCCTTGTTTATTTATTTGGATTATGTGAACAATAGTGATTCCATATATGATCCACCATTTCTTAATCCAAGTTATATGTATGTATGTATATGTATGTGTGTGTGTGTGTACATATATATAACATTTTTTAAAAGGAAAGGAAAAAGTGGTATGCATAGATCAAGATCAGACTGTTGTTTCCATTCCTGGCTTGTTTTTAAAACTATAATTTAACTATAATTTAAAGAATGCATATTTTCCTGAATTTTAATATCAGAAGCCAGAACTTCCTAAGTTTAATATCACAGTTAGTTAAAAATCTAGCTGCACAAGTAATCATGGTTTGCCAGGTTAGAGGCTGTGTCTAAACATTCTCATGTCCATAAAAACAGAAATAAGCTTTCCAAGCTGAAACATTCTGCGCATTGTTGCCTCAGAAATGAAAGTCAGAATGTTGGCCCAATCTCTGAGGTTTCTGCTTTTCTCTCCTATTATCTGAATGTTTGTATACTTTTTTAAAGCAAGTTGCTCTGAATTAAATGGGCAGCCCAGTTCTTAGGAACAGGAAGAGTCACTGGACTGCATATCTATATTATGGTTAACATTGTAGTGGCACCATTTTTTGTACATGAGCAATAACAACAAAAGTCCTCAGAACTGAGGAATACAGGTAGTTCCCAGTTTAAGAACGAGTTCCATTCCCAAGGTCTATCCTTAAGTCAAATTTGTATGTAAGCCAGAACAGTATTATGGTATAATACTGTATAAGTAGTATTGTGTAATGCACTCGAACCATTATGTATTTAACTCGAATCATTCTATATCTAACTTTAATTTTGCTACAACAGGCTATGTTCTTAACTATGGGTCATCCTGAAACTGGGTGTCCTCTACCTGTACAATAAATTGATTATGTTTATACTACAATCTGGGCAAATGCATATTTTCACACAAGTTGATTCTGAACACATATTGTTCAACCAATGAGCCATAACTCTCACTGAAAAGCATTGTACAAATCCCCCTTATTTTATGGATCATTCCCTAACATTTTAAGTCCTTTTTTGCTCACAAACTATTGAATGGATAAGGCTTCCAAACAGAAAATCTTCATGGTCTGATGAGCAAATAAAGCAGCTTTAAATATTTTATTCTATGAACATAATTATATATTTAAGCTATACCTATATGAAGCAATCATGACTTAACTAACTTTTAGACCTACTGAAAAAATTGAGAATTGTTGGCTGTGACTTTCCTGTACTATTGGTTTCAACAAGTCATAAGCAATGAGTGTACATGTGCACATACATCTGTCATATGGAGAGGTGTACTCTAAGCCAACCTCCCTCAACCTGATGTCCTCCAGATGTGTTGGAAGTACAGTTCTCAGAATTCTCCAGGCAAGATCATGTACATAAAAATATTATTATATTATATTATATTATATTATATTATATTATATTATATTATATTATTACATTAGGTGTCAGGCTGGAGTATAGTATAGTATAATATAATTGAGATGAGATGAGATATCAGGTTGGAAGAAGATCAGACTAGCCCATTTCACATGACCCTCATACCCATGTTTCTGTTCTTTGTTGAAAAAAATAATAATAATGGATATTCTTGCCTTCAGTCTTCTATAAGAGAGAGTCAGGTCACATATTCCCTTTTCAACTTGACATTTGGTACAAATCCTGTGAATATCTATGATCTAATCCTGACCTACACAGGAAGATAGTTTCCTGTCACTTAGGACATATCTGCTCTGCACCCATCAGCTTCTCCTCTCCTATGCTCATGCCAGCTTGATTATTATCAAGCAGCTGAAGAGAACCTTGTCCTGACCAAGAGGCTTCAGCAGCAGCTTGTAAAATATTCAGTCCAGGCTGCACTACCACATCTTCCACTGGACAATCCCTCTGCTGCTGGGTTCCCCCTCCCCTCCCCACCTGTGATGGAATGGAATGATGAAGGCCAGGCTCAGGGAGAAAAACATTTTCTTACATCTCCTGAGGAGTGTGGGAGATACAAGAGGATGAGACTGGCACCTCCCTGAGGAATTCACAATGTTGTGGCTGGGGTTTCAGTCTGGGAAGATTCTTGCTAGAGGCTGTAGCTAATAAACATAGCTGGACTGAATTTATATGGTCTCTTGGAGTTCCTTGGGCTAGGCCTGACATCAATCTTCCCCTCTTGTATCTCCCATGCTCCTCAGGAGCTGTAAGAAAATGTTTTTCTCCCTGAGCCTGGCCTTCATCATTCCATTCCATCACACCACCTTTCTGTCCCAGGAAAGCAACTGCCAATTGCTTTCTTTCCTGTGGGCGGGTCTTACTGAACATACACACTTCTTTATATAAATATAAAGCTGTGATCTCAGGTGAGAATGTGGAAAACTTCATGCAAGAACCTCAAGCAAGAACCCTGAAATCTTTGGGCTTTTGCAAGATTTGGGCTGTCTTAATTAATTTAATAAAATTTCATTTTAAAAAATGACATGGAACCCATCTAGATGGGGTGTATTCACTGAGGCACTACCTAGATGATTCCCATGGTACACTTTCATATTCCATTTAATAAAATTGACACTTCTATTCCCCACTTACCATAACTAGAAGTGTTTTCTATCTTCCCTTTTTAACATTTTGCATTGTTGCTGAAGCCATACAGGGAGCAACACAGAGATATCTAAATGAATTGAATAAAGAAACACCAACATGAGGGCTTTGAACTGCCCATTAAGAATCTACAACCTTATCTGCTAGAAGGAAAAGCTATGGAAAGAAGGGTTTACCTAAATAGGGAAAACTGAACTGTTAGATTAATATTTGCTTTCATTCACAGTTTTTTCTTTGATATGTTACTTTCCATTCCTTTCATTCCAAGTAGAAACCAAATCCAGTTCCAGATTTTCAAACTAAATAAAGGCAAATCTTATTTTTTTACTGTGTTCACTGTTAGTCTCTAAGATCACCCTAACATGAGGTTACTATTATCAATTGTGAAAGCACAACAGGTGGGTCATGAGGAAGGTCACGTTACTTTTGTTCACAGGCCCAGACACAAGGTTTTCATTATCCTTAATAAAAACAGAAGCTAGCAATAAAAATATATCACTGCAGGAATATATCTCTCCATTCATAGGCCATATATAACCTTAAACATTAGCTCCCAGTTTTTCAAAATACTGCTGCTGGCTTCAGTGCTATGATTATTTTTGCGGTTGCTACTTTAGAAAATAAATGTTATAAATCATGGCTCAACTTCTCAACAGTCCTTCTGAAGTGCAATTTAAAACGTTGGTCTAGACGAATCTAAATATATTGGTCCACTTCAAAATCTTAAGCACTTTAGATGTTCAATAAGGTGACAGAGCTATTTAGCAATTCTTGTCATTAGAGTAATATGAAATTATGATGACCTAGAAGCAATTAAGGGCCATGTCCAAATCCCAGTACTAAGCTAAAGTAGAAACATAATTTAGCTGTGGTGTAAAATGGCCCAGAAATTTAATCCTTGCATATAGTTCTGAGAAACAAGCTCATTCACAGGCTGATAGGCCCAAGCCTTATACTGAGCCTATTGGGGCTGGTATAAGCTTATACAGTAGAGTCTTGCTTATCTGACATAAACAGGCCGGCAGAACGTCGGATAAGCGAAAATGTCGGATAACACACAGTAACGATTGAGTGCGGTAAAAAAAAAAAAAAAACTGATCCGCTGTGCCTGTTGCAGTCGATTTTTGCGTTGCAGCGCCGCACCATCAGGAGCAACAAGAAAGAGTACACTCATGCTCGCAAACAAGCGGCACACTTTTCTCATCGCCGATTTATGTGTGTTGTGTTTTTTTTAGGGGCGTCAGATAAGGCGGAATGTCAGATAAGCGAAGGTCGGTTAAACGAGACTCTACTGTAGTTTTGACTTTACATGTTTTTCCAAAAAAACATGAGAAGAATTCTCATTTTATATATGTCATTTAAAGTCTCTCTAAAAACTTCACCTCATTTAAATGAGTTTGTACTGAAATTAATATTAGAAAGTCAACATTTCAAAGAGCCCTATTTGGTGTTAGGCCAAGGCAAGGAAACATTAGCCAAAACAGGAAGCTATTTGTAGCTCCAATATTTCCACGTCATGTATAGGCTATCATCTATACATCAGATTCCCCAAGATTCCCTTCAGATATGTAGAAGCACAGCTCCCATCATGCTGGGGGAGGGCAGGAATCCAAACAGCTGGAGAACCAGGTTCAGAAAGGCTGCCAAGCACCAACTTTTCCTTTTCCTAACATGAGAAAGCTAATTTCCTGAGCATGAGTCTGCCAGCTTCTTTACTTAGTTATGATATATACCTTGACTATAACAGCATTTAATTTATTCAGACAGCTAAGGGCACTTCCATATCACACTGCTTTGATTTTGCAATCCCTCCAAAGCATTTGGAATCACCCATGTGATCATCTTCATTCCTGCCAACCTCAGAACAGCGAGAAAAGGTCGTCCCATGACCCAACCATCTACCTGACCAATGGAGGAATATAAAAATCAACAATTAGTGCCGCCCAGTTCCCCTGATAAAAGTCCCATCACCAATGCTCAACACAGATAGGAAAAAATAAATAAATTACTCCCTATCCTCTATGATTTCTGTACTCTGAACACTTCTGGCCATTCTCCAAAAAGTTCAAGCTGGTATTAAGGCATAAATCTTTTGCATATAAATTTCCATGGAAAGGTGTGACGATGGCATGACACTATAGCTTTTCAGCCAGGCACTGTTCCCACCAGCTACAACCACGGCTGTACACTGTAGTGTAGAGCTGTATCTGTGTGCTTAGGAAAGAGAGTAATGGCTTGCTTGACTCCAGAGGCTGGGAGGAGAGCTGAGGCAAGAATTCAGTGCAACACTTCCCTGAACATGACTTTCAGACCCAGTAAAAATCAGGCCAGTCATCTTCTTTAACAAGAAATGTGAAACTATCCAGAAAGATTAAGATTGGCTTCTCTAATAAAGTTACTGTGAAATCTACTAAAGAATTCCAAGTGTAGGTGGGGGGAGAAATGCAGAATCAGCCCACCCTAAGAGCTCCCAGAGCTGCTGTCTCACAAATCTCAAACAGGACAGCGTCCACGTGAGGTCAGCACCAAAGCTCTGTGTCAAAGTGCCTGTGGGGCCTCGTCATAAATATGGCTGATCAGAGTTTCATTAAGATAGTAGAAATTCAAGGAAGAACATTCTGTAGTATGCTTTGTTGAGAAAAGTTGAAAAAAATGTTCTGGGGGTTTCTCAACAGAAAATATATATATTAAAGCTGTTTTCAATGTCTTTCTTTAAAAAAGAAAATGAAGATAATAAACATTATAATTACTGCAAATCGAGCGTGATGTGATTCAGTTCCAGTATTTAAAGAGAGAGATAGGAGGAAAAGTGATGGAATGTTTTAAGGGTTTTTTTTAATGGATACTTCTAATATATGCTCACAAAGCAGAGGTGATGCTGTACTCTAAAACCTTATCTATAAAGTGTTAAACAAAAGCAGCAGCAAGTAAATACTTCTGACATGAGAAACCTCTTCTGAAGGCAAAGCCTGACCAAACAGACTGTATTTTATTCTATTTTGTTTATACTAAAAATTCCAAAGATTTCTGCAGAATTAGTCCAAGCAGTTTAGTAGGCAAATTTCAAATCACATTTCAGCCGGTCAGATTTTTCATCTTCTAAAGCTGTTCAATTTATTTATTTACGGTCCCAGATCAACAAAACACAAGTACAAAATTTAAAATACAGGAAAAAAACAAACTTGAAACAATGATGAGAAGAGGTATCAGCCACCTTTTGCAAGCCATAGCTATTGCTAGCAACTTGGCAACTTTATAGTAGTTGTCTGAGTTAGGTCTTGCAGAAGAAATATTGCGATTTCTTGATCAAAGACAGCTAAGATTTCTGACAATTGGATTTACGAGTGCCAGTCCTCATAGATGGTACAAAGGGCAGTGTAACAATACACGGATTGTTGACACAACCTCTGTATCTGAGCAGACATATACAGTATATGGTCATTGTATGGGAGACTGGTATAATTGTCTGTAGTCTCCATAATAGGTAGCACACCAATTTGAGCCAAGGTAAAAAATCTCCTATGTGGAATATGTAGAATATTATAGAAAGGCACCATCCATTCAGAACCTGCAATTGCACCATAATAAGGTGGGTGATTTGGCCCTGTCATTTTGTAGATCTACACCCCAAATCCTCTGTTTACGTTTGATTTAGGCTTTCTCTGGGCTAAGTGACAATATTGCCAGGAGTGAGAAACCACAATAGATTAGAATCAATTTACCTCCTCAGGGATGAGGAAGACCGATCCAGTAGGGTGAGGTGAACCAGAGACTTTGTTTTGTTTCAGCCAAAATCTGAAATGGCAAACCTTAGTTTCTAAGTAATTAATTTCAAGAAGTTCCCTAGAACAGTAGAGCACTAATGCAGCTAGGCATCCGCAAAGGCCCATTGGGTAAAATAGCTGTGTCATCTGCATACCAAAAATCAAAATAGGATGATAAGCAGGAATTGGAGGGTGACATTCTGGGTTAGAAAGAGTCACAATGATGTCATTTATACAGAAGTTGAACAATGAAGGAACAAGAATAGAGCCCATTTGATGCCTTTGAGGATAGGGATGAGGGTGGTTGGATCCCATTACAATTGCCTCTAACCTGCATTGTAGTATTTTGATGTAACAAAATTATTAACCTAAGAAGATGACAATCAATGGCTGTTGAAGAAGAAAAAGGTAAAATCTCAGGTGAAGACATGATTTTGCCAGAATTACTGAAAATAAATCCTGATTGCTGAGCCACTGTGCAAGCCCCCTTGTTCACTGCCATGAATAACTCTTTTATCACTCCCCAAAGAGTAGCGTCATTCTATTACTCTCCCACCATACAAGAAAAGCGATAGACAAAATCCTGCTAACTATTGTCCAATTAGTTTATTGTCAATAATTAGCATACTCTATGCCTAATTTCTGCACCATAAACTTTTAGATTAGATATAGTCAGAGAATATCGTGTCTTCTGAACAAGCCAGTTTTAGATCAGGATATTTCACCATGATCAATGTGCAATTTTACACCATTTAACTGAAAAATACTGTAGTCCCACCAAAGGTGCCCTTTGTGTCGCTTTTATTGATTTAAGGGCAGCCTTCGACTCAGTTCCTCCAAGAGACTTCTAAAGCCTTTACCTATATGTGCCTGAGCCATGCTGTGCACCAACAAGAACATCCACTGTAACACTCAAGACCGTATGACATGACTATATGGTAATGAACTTACACTTATTAAACTGTACTGATGATCAAATAAACTATCATTCATGTTATGTTATGCAGTTAATTTCTGTGTACTTCATAGTATAATATTAAATGTCATCAGGTTTCAACGAGCTATAAAATAATGTATACTGTAATATATAAATATATTACAATACTACTAATTAGAATGCACCAAAACTCACACTTCAGGTACTTCATGAAGTTTCTTATTGTTTACACAGACCAAATTCATTGTTTAACCAAGACATTTCAGATGCAAAATAACAACAACAACCCCAACTTGGTGACTGATTTCTTCCAAAGACATCTAAATTTTTATTAAAATTTATATGGATATAATATATAAAGAAAAAAGATCACTGGCAGGTATAGATTCCCTTCCCTTGCAAAAAGAAAAAGAAAAAGGTAAATATCAGTACTGCAAAAAATGTTGCATTAAGAAAAGCAGTGATGCTGTGGCAAAGTCATCAAGAACAAATGGTAACTTTAATTCGTTTTATCCACATATACTTTTAACTTTAGATGGATTATTCACATGTTAAGCACAAGGGTAAGCATTGTGAGGGCTTTGATCCTAAAGAGAATAATGCACATTTTCATGTATCACATGAAATCCATTCCATAACACCATAGTGATTAAAGGATTATAGCATTTTCTTGTAAAGAATATTCTGCATGTGGGACAAGTTGCCAAAATATGCTTCTTCCTTCGTAAGCACTACATTTTGTCCAAAATAAAGACTACTTATAATTAACTTCTGTGTCTTCTATTCTCTCACTTAGGTGGCATTTTCTGGTAGGAATGCTGGAAAGTTAGTAAAATTCTTTCCAGGTGCAGACCCAGAGGCTCCAACTTTGTTCAAAGCCACATTTATAAATCTCTTCTAGAACTTGCCTCTCTTTCAAGTATCAATGTAATCTCTCAATCTCCTTTCTCATCAATTCATATTTACTTGTTGATGTACGTAGTTTATCACAAATTATTGACTGTATCAAAGCATGAAAACAGACTTTTAGCATTTAAATATAGCCAAATTTGTTACAGAATAATCTTCAGCAAGTAGGATTTTTTGTTACAATCAGTTTAGTAGTTTCTTAACTAATTTTGTCTTCAAAGCTTTAAAAAGTATTTAGAGAAATTAATGAACACAGATCATTAAAAAAAAATGACAATTCAGTGTTACAATTCCAAATACAGTTATTAGTTTTTAAAAAATACAGTTTTCATGTGTGAGAATAGACTTGCATATATTTTCTGTTCCCCATTCCCCATAGCAAAAAGGTTATTTAAGCATATGTATTTACACAGGAAGAGAAGTCTGAGGACTTGACCCCACGGAACTAGTCTCCTCACCCTCCACAAGGCAATTGAACCTGTGGAGGCTCTCTAAGATTTAGAACTCAAGAAAATCAAGGTTCTAAATTCTACAGGTAACTCCCAGGAACAGAGAAAACAGCTATTTTCTCTAGATAGGCCATTTCTACTTTTACTTAATCACAGCACAAACATGCATTGTCAACACTAATTCTTCCCTTTGGCTTTGCAAGATTGGTATTATCTCATCTCCAGCACGTGAGTTAAACATGTTTAAATTGTCATTAGATGTACCAGTATAAAACTAGTATTTTCCTCCTTATTCCAACACCATCTTATGACAGCCTCAAGGGGTATAAAATCTGTTACAGTTCACCACCCACTGGCAAAGTCTGGTGACCACTACCAGGTATGCTCAAAGTTGTGTTTGAGATGTTGGCCTTCTCCATTACCTATTTGTTTCCTATGTTTCTTTCATACCTTGTCCTCTACCCCATTGGTTTTTGACTCCAACTTAACTCCAGACTTCCAAAAAGGCAGGAGAGAGGAGAGCAGGCCTCCATTCTTTTATCTGAAGAAGAAGAGGGGACATGTTGTGCTAATATACTTGAACAGTACTTTGAAATGTATCTTTCTGAGATACTGAACTGGGCTTTTGTTGGTATTTTCCAGTTTCATCACTTTCCCCTGTGAAGAAGAAGAGTGGTTGCCCAGCAGCTAGTTAGTTATCAGGCTCCACAGACTGAGATAACAGCATAATTGTGGTATAGTCTCCTTTCCTCCTCTCTGGGGCTATTTTCATCCTGTATCTTCCCAAACGTATCTTTCCTGAGGGATACCCTGTCCTGTGATTGACCTGCTTTTTCAATTAACACCAGGAAGGCAGAGTGTTTAAACAAGCTAGCTCTTCCTAAGGTGTTTTCCGGGGTGGTGCACTACTTGCTTACCAAGCGCAAGCCACAAACTAACAAGTTCCCCACTCTGACTTAATAAGTTAATAGTTATTTGCTTTCATCTCCCATGCAGCTTGTGCCTGACCATCAAGCAGCTTAACAAAACAAGCAGCTTGCCCTACTGTGTACCTTCCTATGTGGATTCCCTATTGTCTGCCTACATGTTCTTTTTATCTTCTTTAATTATAGAATTTAAGTAAATAGAGCATTCAAACTCCTTCAGGTTACTCTTCCCCGGACCAGGGTGAGCATTCTGAGTGATGGACAGAGGAATGAGGGGCTATAAGTTCTGTACCATCAAGGCAACCCCTTTGTGAGAAGTTGCCATGGCATTTCCTCCTTACCGCTACTTTGGCTCACCACGGTGGTCCAGGAGGAATCTCCCCAGTGCTGTTTTTATTGGGATTTCATTAATAAACTTTTATTAAATGTAATTCTCTCAAGTTCACTTTTTTCAGTACCCAAGTTGCCAATGCTACATTAGCCAGCAACGTACCCAAACAGGGCGTGATAGGAGGGACAGACAAACCAGGCAGAGAAGTCACAGAGTCCTGAAGTCAGGCTCTCAGCATTCCTGCTGCAGTGGATGTGTTCTCTGATGGTTGATGTTGTGCTAAAGGGGAAATAACAACTGTGCCAGAAGACAAAACCAATGACCTTGACTAGAATGGCTGGCATGCTCATAAATCAAGACAACACCATATTCTGCAGTGTCTCAAAATAGACACAATAGAGTCAGGACAGAAATTGGAATGGAGACAGCCAATTTTATGCCACCAGTGTTTGCTGCCTACTCAAAGATGGGCAGAGAGGACTTTAGTTCAGCAGTGGAGAAAGGCCCAATATTACTGATTACATGTGAAGAGCAACCAGAGCTGGTGACTCATCTTTAATTCCTCTTTTTTCATTTAGAAGCTACTCACTTTGATCATACTTGCCTAAACTAACCTCAGTGTAGGATGTTTGAACACGATAACAGACTTTTTTTTTTCCTGTATTAGTAGCTTACAAATCAAATTCTACTATGATTGTCCTAAGTCATTTATATCCTGCCTTTTCTTAATACCTGTTCAAGACAGAAAGAAACATAAGCTAAAAGCAATAACTGGTAAATTGGCTATACATAAAGCACCCTTTAAAATACTAAAACAGCAGGAAGAAAATGATGCTAAAATGCAGAACAATCAAGAACAATTTAACTACTACAATTTAAACCAAGAAAACATAATTTAGTAGAGCTTTGATCAACTATAGAACAGTGTTCCTCAATCTCAGCAACTTTAAGATGTGTGGACTTCAACTCCCAGAATTCCCCCAGCCAGCATGCTGGCTAGGGGAATTTTGGGAGTTGAAGTCCACACATCTTAAAGTTGCTGAGGGTGAGGAACACTGCTATAGAAGGTCATTTAAAAGGGGAGTTCCAGAGCTTGGTGAATCCAGTGAAAGGTCTGTAGTCCCTAATTAATTTATTTCTCTTGGAACACAGATCATCTTGAATGCATATTATGATGCCCAAGATTTATACAGTTGAAACATCAAACATTTTTAGCAAAAACACTAAGGACAAACTAAGTGCAAAGAACTTCCAAGCTACAAACCTTCATATTCTACTGAAAGTCATGAGAACATATACTGGTTGAACTCTTATTAGTAGCAAACTCTGCTTACGAAGACCGCCTCAGTCTAACATGTACTAAGCTCTAATCTGTTTGCATAAATGTAGGCAAACAGGACCTCTACAACTTTCCTGGAATAAAATAAAAAAGAAAGATTGAATTGGGCACCATCCACACATTGATAACGCTGAACGTAAAAAACTGATCACCTTGTGAAGCAGTTTTATATCATTATGGTGTGAGACAAGATGGAATATTGTAGAAACCCACTGGCCATTGCCAAGGCAGCGAACAGTGCTCCATTTCAAGTACCACCTTCTGAAGCAGGACCTTTCAGAGACTCTGTAACTGTTCCCATGTCTCTGAATCTCATCTTGACAAGTCACTACAGAAGAAGAAGATTTATTTTTTATTTATTTATCATATTTATATAGCCACCCATCTCACATAAAAGTGACTCTGGGCAGCATATAACAATTAAAAAGAATAAATACATAAAAAACAATTACAAGTAAAAATAACTATAAAAGCACATAAAACAGGAGGGGTAATATAAATAAGGGAGCCATCACAAAATCTCCCTGGTCCCCTAGGACCCCCAGGCCTGATCACATAGCCAGGTCTTGAGGGATTTGCAGAATGTTGAGAGGGATGGAGCTGATCTCACTTTTGGGGGGGAGAAGATTCCACAAGGCAGGTGCCACAGCAGAGAAGACCCGCCTCTTGGGACCTGCCAAATATAATTCCCTAGCAGACAGGACAAGTAGCATGCCTTCTCTGCTAGACCTGATGGGACGGGCAGATGTAATTGGGGAGAGGTGGTCCCTCACATAACCCAGCCCCAGCAATATGATTGAATTGAGAAGCCACCAGGCACTGAAGCACCTTTCCTGGCATTAGAAATTGACAGAAAATTCTCTAGTCCAGTGGGGACTTCTGCAACAAAAGTTTCTGGATTCACCTTCCCATGAGAGAGAAGGAATATAAGTAGCCTGATTAGGTGCACATTCTTTCAATTTATTCAAAAGCAAGTTAAATCCACACTTAGATTCATTTCTATAATAGATTACCATGAATATTTAAGACAATTTTGAAATTATACTCTTAGAATTAGAACTTGCTTGTTAAGCTTAACAGTTTTCCTTTCTATAAAAAAAATTCTGAAAGAAGATAAAATTACTGGTTTACAAGTATGTTTTTCCCCTAAAGCCCCTAATTCCTTTGTCTACATATTATTTGGTAAATTATTTGTCTTTAGTTTTATGGGTTTGACTTTTTGTGAAACTGGCATTTTGTGACTGACCATTTACATCTTGGTAGCCATTTTGTGAAACTACCCATGACATTTCAAGATTTCCAATATGCATGCCACCCCCAAAATACTGGACACCCTTCTACTTGCTTGGTGGTTCTTATAGTATTTATACATATTTACAGTAATGTAGATATCTGCATTAAAAAAAAAACAGGAATCAGTTGATAGCTGTTACATTGAAGATGTTCTGTGTTGCAGCAGTAAGATAGCTTTGCTCCATGCAACTAATGGCTGCATACCAAGAACCAATTTACACATGCACAAGAGCTCATAAATACCCAATGGAGCGTTTCACTTTTTCCTGACAGCATCACTTGAGCTGCACTGGAAGATGCTTGTGAAATAGCCCTGGAAATATCAGGGTACTTATTAAGAAGCGCAGGAAACACAGGTCTCAGGAGATGCAATTCAGAATCCAACCCCAATGTAATTCATTATATCCTTGGCAATATCATTTCTCAAGCTCATGTTGTGACAAAGCTTTTCCTACTTAGGAAATCCTTATAGCACCAGTTTATAATGTGGGAAAATACCTTTAATTGGCCATTGGCAAAGCTGGAAGTGACTGTGGAAGGCAGAACAGTAAACATAATGTTTATTTATTACATTTGCCTTCTGTCCTTTTCCTAAGTAGTAGAGGTAGGTTGGCTTCTCCTGGATGTAGGAAAGACTGAGAAGACTGAGAGAAAGGATAAGAAAATGGCTCACAATCACACCATGAAATTTATCGCTGAGTAACTGAGGTACAGTTTTGTACAAAACTTGTTGCATAGTTGTGTGGCAAGTGATGTAATGTAGAATATTGAATGTGAAAAATCATATTTAAAAAAAAAGTATAATATATATCTAAAAAATAAATGAAATGTGTGAAATGTTGTGCAAAAATATCATCAAAAGTATCCTAATTATGTGTGTGTGTGTGTGTCTAGATGTGTGTGTAAATATATGTATATGTGCACATGTGTGGTATGTGTGTGGCTATAGTGCAAACTGGACTAACAGAGAACCATTCAAGTATTATGGAATGGCTTAGCTAGATCTTTTATCTGAAACTACTTGACTGGTGCATAATTTTTAAGCTTTTGTTATATTATGAATTAAACTGCTGGTTAGTTGAAGTTAAATACCAGGAAAATTAGAAGACTAATTTAGAAATGTTTCAAAACACTTAAGCAGACCATAATAATTTCTTCCCTAGAAGTTCTTAATAAGTTAGGCAATCAGTCGTAGGGAAGAATTTAAGCATAAGCTGTCCAGCCTTTGTGTTGTTGGTCATATTATTTAATTCACAGATGCCTTTCAAATCTAGCAGGTCATGAGAAAAGGACAATATCCTAATACATATAGCCATCATTTGCTCTACACACTCCCATTTAACTAAATGATTTCAAGGCAGAAGAATACTAAATTATTTTCTTCATAAGTAATTCAGCCTTTGTTCTACACACAAACACTCATTATTTCAGAGCTTCAAAGGATATCTCAGTAATGATGCTACTTCATCAGAACTATATAAAGACTAGAATAATCTGAAACCAGGAAGAATATATGGTTTTTATGCTTTGTATAGAACAAAAAATTCCTGTAATTTGAGTCTATAAACCTAAGAGAATGCAAGCTTCTCAAGATTCCTAGAGATATGCATCCTAATAATGTTAACTGTTCGATCTCATAAACTGACAAAATTTCATAATTTCACAAAATTTGTATTTCATAAACTACGTTTGTATTTCACACTAGCACCCTCTCATTTCCAGTAATTCCACTTAGTAGCTTGAATCACATCTCTTGGGCCAAGGTTTCTATGGGAAATCAAATAGAGGCATGGCCATTGGGCTTCCAACACTGGGGCACAGGTACTGAGCAGATTCCATCCCAACACGAAAGCTGCCAGAAGCAGTTACGTGCACTTAAAAAAGAAGCAGAACGCCAGCGTGTTAGCTATCCAAGCTTTTCCTGTAATACCCTGCTGTTGCCAAGTATCTGCTCTAAAAAGGAGGCATACAAACTAGGTAAGGAAGAAAAGATCTTTGTTCTTGAATGATCAATCTTTGGGGTGGAATTTATTTATTCATTTATTTATTTGATTAATTTATATCCCCCCCCCCCACCTTCATTCAAGTGCTCAAAGCAACATCCATAGTGCTCCTTCCTCCTACTTTTTCCCACAGGAATAACCCTGCCAGATAGGTTGCGCTGAAAAAGAGTGACTGTCCAAAAAAACCTGTCACCCAGTGAGCTTCTATGGCTAAGGGTAGACCAGGGCCTGGATCGCCCTGCTCCTAGTCAAGCACTTTAAACACCACACCTCCCGTCTTGTCATAAAAATACAACTGAATAATATGTTGAACTCTGCAGAACATCTTTTCTATGGGAAGTGAGCTTCTCTTTCCTATTTTTAAGGCAGCTTCTTAAAGCAGAATTACTGTGAACTACAAAGTGTCTTCATACTCTGTCTTGGCTGCAGCTTACTTCCTCAATCCATTTTCTTCTTATGTGATCTGCTAAAACAAAGGGAGTGCGGCATGTGTTCTTCCGCCCCTGTGGGGCTAGACTTTCTCTTTGTCCAAGAGAAAAAGTGACAGCAAACCTAACCTACTTTTACTCTACAGCTTTTTCCACATGGGGCATCAATTATAATATAGAATCTGTCCATTAACATCGGCCCTTCTCTGTCAAAGGAAGAAAGAAAAAGACATCCATTTTATAAATGTATACATTTACACTTTTCCTAGTTTTTCCTGTGTGTGTGTGTGCATGTGTTCAGAAAAATGTTAATTGTAGTAAAATGAACAATACTAAAGTTGTTTGAGGGCGGAATTAAATTTAATGAAATTCACAAACAGCCCCTTTTAAGAAAGTAGCAACATTTTTTGAACATTAAAGAGAAGCTCATTATATCAAGACAACTCCAATGTAAAAAGGAGCCCACCTTCAATCACCGCATATCTGCAAGTTAATGAACTTGCTGTGTGCAGCAGGGACTGAACAGGAGAGTACCAAGAAGCCTGTCTTAAAGCACACAGCGCACTATGCAAACGGGGGGGGGGGGGGGGGATGCCACCTTTAATCAATAGAACACCTTTTCCCTGGTACCTTAATAGCAACTGAAATTATTTCAAACGCAACACAAAAGGAAGATGATACTTAGTAAAGGTTTCTGTAAGACATAACATTTCTTGCACATTCTTTCAGCATTCACATGCTGTCAGCATCACTGCGGCGAAGACTTTCAAGTTTTGTCAGACAGATACCGCCTAGTACAAAGTCTTTGTCATAATAATTTCATTGCAGTGCCCTGATGAAACATCTCGACAAATCTGAGACTGAAAAGTGAGAGCTAACCATTGACCTTTGATTATAACCACCAGCGCTCGTTTTAATAAAACGTCTCATTCATTGGTTCCTGCTGCCAACAAGGAAGGTGTGTAACAGCCTTAGAAAAATGAAGTCAATATACCATTTACACCCATATAATGATTGCTATTATTCACAGCTGGACTTTGTGAATGTACCAAGTGAAACATAGTGATCTTAAAACAGCAAATAAAAAAAACCATACAAACAGAATGTTCTACCTTTAAAATAAATACAGGTCTTCAATAGTCTGATTCTTTTGCCTGCTGCTGGCTTTCATGTTGTTTAATAACCTTATTTCCACAACTTTTACTGTGAGTGTTTGCTGCCATTTCTGGAGCACTGCAGACTGGGGGCAAAGCTGAGTTGTCAGGGTCACGTGAATCCTTTGATTGATGAACAGAACTCCATTCAAAAGTCAGAAAACTATTTTTATCCAGATTTTTAGTGACTTTTTCACTATGTTATGCTTTACTTTAGAAAACAAAGATGACTTTGGGGCTTTGGAAGCACTTTCAGCTTACTTTGGTGTGCTCTACCCACAAACGCATTCAAACCCCAATGCTCCAAAGAAATGCAGTTCGCGTCGGTCTTGTCTATTTGCTGATGAGTGTAACACGCAAAGGGAGAAGAAAAACTGCCTGATCCCATTGATTCCCCACTTGAAAAGGGAAAGGTAATAAATATTCAAATGATTTTGCACCACTGAGCCACCATATCAAGCCTAATGATCTGAAGGTTGGAGCTCTTTAGAGGAGAAGGTTGCTAGCTTCATCACCCAGAAGTGTTGGGGCAAAGGCAGTAGGGAACTGGCCCTCTTAATAAGTGCGCACAAAATTTCACTTCATGATGCTTTCAAGAGTGGGGAGGATAGGTTGCTGAGCAGTACAGTCCAAAAAGTTTTAATTTATAAAATAGAAGGAAAGCATTGAGAAGTAAAAATGATCTTGAACAGTTTTTAAGTTAACCCCTTTGAGGTCTCGTTGGAAGCCCTTGGAAATAGAGGGCAACTGATTTTAATTTGATGGGAAAAGGGATTAAGAAGAGCACTAGCAGTCTTCAAGAAAATGACCAGCAAGAGATTGTTATGGCAATCTGGAGTTTTCCCCAAATGTCCAGCTAAAGTAGGGTTAAAGCAGTTAAGTTTTTACACAATCTATCTTTCTTGTAGGTTTATTTATTTACTAAACTTAAATCCTGCCCATTCCAAAGACAGCTAATATCACAATAAAAGTGCAACGGTATAAATATAAGAAAAGATAAAAACATGTAAGAATTAAAATCCACTAGCTTCCTTAATAAAGCAGGTAAGAGGATTTGGACAACTTATTTTTGAATGACTCCCCAAATTTTAGAAGGCTATTTTTAACAAAGTTTCCGTACAGTAAAATCATCCTGTCTCCACAACTTACTCTTGATTATTTTTTTAATACTTTGAGAACTCTGTGCTCTGTCTTTGAAGCTGGGACTGTGCTTTGACTATTCACTTGCAGTAAGATGTCCTCTCCCAAGGATACCATGTAGGCTGTAATTATATTAAACTTAACCTAGTAACTGAGTGAATGTTCTCTGCAGGGAAAGCCCGGATCTGAACTGCTGCCTTAAACTTACTAGATGTAAGTCACTGTCTCTCAACATCTTCTGCAATTTGAATGTAATACTGGTAGTTACCTTACATGTTATTATAAAGATTAATGGGATATGCATTTTAAATGCTCTAAATATTCTAAAGCATTTCATAAATGCTAAATATTGTTACTTATTTGTTATCATCCTGTTCCTGGATTGAGTTGGCAAAAATACTGAGGATAAAAAGACAGAGTTGTTATTCAGTTGTGCGTTAAAGAGGCCTGGGAATGTTTTCTTTTCCTTTGCAGCAAGGTAACGTTGTTGGTCACAACTGAACAGCATGAGGTATTATTGGCTTAATATACATCTTTAAATTGGAAGGGTTTTATCAAACATTATTACTTTGACTAAAGTATGGCTAATATGGAAAGAAGTAAAATATTGTATGGGTTTGATTTAATGAAGAAAAGATTATATATTTATTACTGATCATTGCTAATTCCCTGACCTCTAAAACAAGAGTCCTTCACTGGCCTTTAGATATGGAATATCCTTACCATGCAACAGAGAGATCTAGGATCACAGAAGGCTGCATGATCCTCAGATCATTGGTTCATCCAGCACAGTATCACTGAAATAGATTGGCAGTAATTCCTCAGGGCTTCAGACAGAAGTATTTCCTAGAATTATCTCCTGAGTATGACTAAACCAAAACCGACAGCATGCAATACAAAGCATGGGACTGCTCTCGCTGAGTTTCTTTCCTTCTCTAAAATGCTGCCCGTTCTTAGCTATCTAGCTTGTATTTATGACCAGACTGATATCTTGGAAATGTTGCCTAGTTCTGTTTGTATCTACATCCAACAAAGTTTTCTTTTTCTCCTTAAAGATCATCCTTGCCTTCAAGATCAGTTTTCTGTATTGGTAAAACTACTTTAAAAATTCCACCACCACCCCCAAACAAACAAAACACTAGCAATTTCATGGTTTCTGATTTGTCTCTAAATCTTGTTTTTTGTTTTGTTATTTTAGCTAGAATTTAGATTTTTGAAAACTTGAGCTCTTACAGGTATATATTTTTTTAAAAAATCAGTGATGAATCTGTGAAGCTGAACAAGAAAAGAACTGTTTGCAAACTGTCTCAGCAGAAGCAATGGATTCATTACAGCCTATAACAACTATCATCTGTTAAAGATGTGCCAACCTGTTACTCACCCTTTCCAAAGTCACAGCATCTGTCCCACATGTGGTTTGGAAGATGCCACACACTGAGCAGCTCAAATCCTTGCTAATTTGGCATTTGGTATTAAAAATGCAGAACAGACGTGATGAGATGAATCACTGACCACAAATCTAAATAGTTACCTGGTATTTCTCATATTTTGGGGGGGGGGGGGGGGGAGAGAAATAAATTAATCTAACTTTTCCACTATCTCAATTCAACGATTATAATTCACCAGCCTTGTATTATTTTGCACATACCTTTCGACTGGTAAAGAATAAGCTGAAAGTTCTGAAGTGTCATTCAAACAAGGAAACTTCTATTTTTAAATGATCCAATACTTGAATTCAGAAAATAAACGTTCTCCTTTCACTATATTCCCCTAATATTGCCTTCTGTAACAAATTTGAAAAATGTACGGAAAGCTACACAGGACCAACATTTCTTCGAGTTTACTCAGTAGCAAGGAATATTTCCCTAGAACAACTATAATCTAATTATGATAGTTCTAAGGGGTTTTTTTACCAATTAGTTGTTTCTCTTGGTCACAAAAATTTATGTTTCATCCCTGTTTGAGTCTCTTAACTATCTCAACTTAAAGCCTCGTGCTAAGCTTCAGTGTACACACGCACACATTTTTTCTTTGTTTCTTGATTTTCAACTCATAGTGAGATATATTCTAGCCACACTCTACCTCATGATCCAGTACTTACTCCTCTATTCCTACTGATCCTGTACTTTTTTTAACTTGATCTTCAATATCTGAAATTGTGTCTGGAACTTTTTGTTATTTTCACTGAGGTGTTCTATTATTATTATTATTATTATTATTATTATTATTACTACTACTACTACTACTACTACTACTATACACAGTAATGTGAAATCACAGCTGCCAGTTCTTTAGCTGGTCTTGGCCTTCATTCACACTGAGTTCTTCCCAAGAACCTAGGATGTCATAATATATCAGTGTAGTATAGGTGCAGATCCAAGCAGTGTGGCCTTTTGCAATTGACAGATGGAAATGTTGTCAATGCGCAGATTTTCTAACTGCTGTCCAAGGTTTTTTGGTATGGCACCCACTGTGCCAATAACCCCTGGGACCACCACTGCCGGTTTATATCATAACCTTTCTACTTCGATTTTCAGATCTTGATATTTTAATTAATAATTATTTATTATTGTTATTATTATGCAATTCAGAGTTTCAGCTACTGTATGGGACCAGAATGTTTCCTTGGCCACCAATAATCCAACTTTTTAAAAATCCCTAAGGCTGAGCTATAGGCTCCCAAATGCATCCACAGGGTTGCTGAAGGTGGAATTGTGACTAGATACAATGGTTAGCTCTGATACAAACTTTGTTAAATAAGTATTCATGGACAATGGGTGGCAACTCTAGCAGGATGTAGTTAGAGTGATATATAGGAAATGCTATTGATTTGACAAAAATGCTACATATAACCAAGGACGGTATTGTGACCTGGCAAATACAAGTTACCAGTAAATAAAGACATCCTTGTAGAAGGCAACTATTCTACTGGTAGCAACCATGAGCGAAAGAGTTGTAGTGGCATATATAATGGAATTCCACTGATATGGCATTATAACAGTGGTGTGAAAGACAGTGGAAAATCACGGCAGTACATCATCAGTGGCTGACACAGGACTGATGACCACCAATCTCTGGTATATTAGTACAGTCTTATCCAAGATAGTTTCACACTTCTAACTGGAGGCTCAGATCTTACCATATAGCAATTTATGCCTTTCATAACTGAGTTAATCTCTCAACTGAAAATATAATAATTTTCATTGAAACTTTAAAAAGGAAAACTAAGTCCCTAAATACATAAACACTTGAAACCCTAGTTTTCTTTTCTGAAAGATGTCTCCTGGAATGCTGTGTAAGAACAAATGTTGGTGGCTCAATCTTAGCCCAGTACCCAAAGCCATTATAGTCTATAGTTCCTAAAACTATGCTTACTTTTATCATATTTCTCCCCCTCCTAATAGCATTTATTTACATTGTAAAGTGAACTCTGAAAAAAGCCAATAAATTCTATATTAGTTATAACCATACATTCCTTGGTTGGATAGGAACAGATGGCTATATTCCTGATTGGATTTTTTTTTTCTTTCCGATTAAGCTATATGTGAATATGATATATCAGTGATGGAGTTGTCAACGTGCTGTATCCTTTCCAAGGAACTGTGAATATTTGCCAACATAATTTGAAGTTCTACATTCAAGTCTTCCCTTCCTCTATTGTTTGGCTTGCAACAGACAACTCAGATTGCAGTAATATAAATAATAACAATATTTATTGGCTTTTGTTTCATAACTGTATTGTGAACTGCCTTCTTTAATGCACTACACAAACAAAAGAAAGGAATAAATGCATAGTTAAGCTTTATTTTTCCCAACTCCAAGTTAAGCCGTAATACAATCTGCTCAGTGACATACGTATCAGATCAGTTCTGCTACTGTTTATTTAAACAGAAACGGAAAGATTAGCTAGCAAGCAAACATCAAGCACTCTACCCAGGAAATTGGACGAATTCTAGGTTTCCCTATAATGAAAGAACTTTTGACAAGCTCTTTAAACTAGTTTTCTATTCTAAAGAATAAGAAATGAAGAGTAAGAAAGAAGAAAATGGGATGGAAAAAGATCCTGAAATCATATGTAGCTTACAAAAGCCAAAATATATTACTGCTACTTTATAGACAGCTGAGCATTTCTAAGATGCCTGCTTCCTTTCTTGTTCTATAATTCCCAATCTTTTCATCAGTGGGTAGAATTAAACTTTCCTTAAAAGCAGTGGAATTAGCAGTAGCAAAATCTATCTTCCAGAACTCCACATTTCAGATTATCCCCCCTGCAGCAGTTGTGAACTGCCATGTTTTCATTTCTGGTTTTGAGGTTAGTTCCGCTCTCTGTGGTATCACTGGGACAACTGAAAAACACACACACACGAGACACCAGCCACCAAATGTTTTGATTACTTATCACATCTACAAATAGCACAGACCTATCACAGGGCATATGAGAAAGAAGAGTATCAGTTGAGAAAAGACCCAGTATTTTGCCTACTTCCATAATAGACCAAATTATTCCCTTTCCTTATCATTTATTTAACCAACGTCAGGATTTGTTTTTTGCCCCAGCTATGAGACTTTGAATAGCACTATTACTCTCAAGCAGCTTTTATCATCAGATTAAATGTACGGCAGAATACATTGTGTTCTGTTTTAAAATCACATCAGATAAATAAATAATCTGTCTAGAATCAGTTTGACCTGATACTCTTTTATGTAGATTCTGACATTGGTGTCATGGGGTATTACTGGTCTTGGTGACATGTACAATTATATTGTTTTATTGGACAAAGAGAGTGTCACAGACATTTCTTTACCAGATATATTACTGTATGGTTTTCTTGTGCTATCTTGTGCCCCCGATACTGGATAGGCAATTCCACATTTTCTGCCAATAAGCAGTTAAAATAACCCCCCCTCAAAAATATTTGCTCTCTAAGCATGGATAGAATTGTGCTAAGCACTCAGTTAAGTATCTTATATTAATGTTATCCAAAATAGGGCGCAAAAGTGGATTGTATTAAATATCAACATTACACCATGAAACCTGAACCATTTAGAATGCCAAACATATTTTCATAGCAGTATGGTACTAACCAAATTGGTTTTTTTTTTAAGTAAATAAGGAAAAAAAAAACCTTGACATTTTCAAAAATTGGAGAAAAATAACTTTCAAAATGTATTACTATCTCAGAACTCTATATACAGTATTTTAAAAAGTAATTTATCATAACACTTTTGGGTGTAATTATATTCATAATCTAAATTTCACATTAGACTAATAATTTTGATTACCAAGGACCTTGCTATACATTTATAAAAGTTTACCATCCCCTTAACTACAATTTTGTATGTGCATAAGCTGTCACACTAATTAGCAATAATTCTTTATAAGCAGAGTTTTAAATCACTCTGAGTCTGTATGCACAGATTATATGTTGTGTACTTTGGCGGGGAGGGGTAGCTTAAAAAATGCTGTTTGAGAATATAAAACTAAATGGCTCAAGTTAATTTTTTATTTTAATTTTGCACCTGCCAGAGAATATCCCTAGAGAATACTGCCATCATTTCCAAGTCTTCACACTCTGGAACAAGTGATATTTTTAGTGGCAGACAGTCTCATTCAGACCTGCATACATTGCCAAACATTCAACCAGACATGTTGACTTTGATTTGTGCTAGAGGTATTGTGCAGTGCAGGCTGGAAATTAACGCTAGCTAAGTACAGTGATCTTTACGGCACAGCCGCAGGTAGGCTATATTGCGTATCCCCATAGTCTTATGATCGGAGAAAACTCTTGTCCCCTCCCACCAAGGCTAAATCCTTTTCCAAAGGGACAGCTGTCTTCACAGGGTGGCAACAAAAACAAAAGAGCGCCTTGGGGCACCTCTATGCTGGCCTGTTAAAGTAATTAATGATGATCACTTAGCATGATATACTGCATAATCAGCATTTTGGGATCTGATCCAGAAAGAAGGCAGCTATGTGTTTTATTTTACAGATGACAAACCTCAAGCCATTCTCTCTTTTAACCACAATCCTCAGCTTGTTTAAGATAAAGGGATAAGATGCTAGACTAGGGGCTTTAAAGAGTTACCCAGGTCACCTGTGCCCATCAGTGTACTACAACATACTGATTTGTAAATTTGCTAATTATTTCTAAAAGAGCCTCTACACACAGATACAATAGCATATGCAAATAATATGCAAATTTACATCCTCTTTTGCAGTTTTCTTGATGATGGATTTCCTTTGGGGCATGCAATTTATATCCAACTTCCCTTTCAGAAGCATTGAGGCCCACAGCAGCAAACAGGTTTATCTAAAATACATTTGGCCCCCTCCTGATGTTAGTTGCCGAAAACAAGGGCCATTCTTGACTCTCTAAAATAGCAATAGAATGTCCTGTTACTATCCCCTTGCATACTTAATGTTTCTGCTTCACACTTGATACTGTAAAAAGTCTATCAACACTGATCAAACTTTATTACTTCTGCCCCAGTGAAGTTGTTGCCTTAGAATCTTATGTCAAATATGTATCTCTACCAGAACACATGGTTGACTAGCTATATCTATTGTGTTAATAACAGTATACTCATATATACGAAGAAGGACGCTCTGTAGCATTTATTGAGGCTTACACCTCAAGAAAAGCATGGAGGATTACAGCTTTGAGGGATTTTTTCTCAGGGCATTTTGTTTATAATGGAATTATTGTTCTTCAGGTTTTGCTAGAAATGTGCTACCATGTATCATTTTAAAAATATTCTGTCACTTATGCTAGTGAAATGAACGTTATTGTAGCTTAATCTAGAGAGCCAGATATAGCTTCTTCAATCAATTAATATTTCCTGTTGCAGAATTCTATTCCTAACAGAACAATAGCCATGTTGTTGATACTAGAAAGCTGATTTCACCAGTTAAGAATTTAAATGACCACTTAAAGCAATAAGAGCCTGAGATGGAATTTATTTTTCTTGTCCAAAAGAACCGTACAAGTATATCAGAAGTTCATACTGTCTTGTAGCAAATAAAAATATTAAGTGACAATAAGTAAAATCTCTCATCTATGGGCTATGGTTATGCAATGCTATCACGTTAAAAAAAAAAAGATGAAAAGCAAAAATATAGCTTTGATTCCAAACATTTTGTTCCATGAATGTTAAGAGCATACCCTTAACAAAACAATCTCTTTGTGACTGAAATGTAACTGGACACTCCTTCCATTCACATCATGAAGTGTAGTAACCAAGAGCAGAGAACCAAGAGACAATGGCTCAAAACAGGGGCCACATAGCTTCCCTTAGCCAGCCTGCAAAGGTCTGTTCACCCACTTAAAATAGATATATTTGAAAAAAATCTCGTCAGCACTGCCTTTCTTACACCTAAAAGCAGCTTGGGGAAAACCTGGGGGTGGGAGATTGCAGCTGGGGGGGGGGAGGAGCCTCCTTTCTTTGTCAGCTACAACAGGAACCTGAAAATAAGGTTGAAAAGGCCTTTTATTACAATCTATAGGAGGTTGGTTTCAACTCTACCTACTGCAGAAAGGGCATCTTTGTATATGTGCTGACTGTGAGAATATTGTGTGTTATGAATATTCATTAAGAGCCTGTAGATCCCTTTGGATCTACTCAGTTGGATCTGATTCACGCACTGGTGATAAATAACCCAACAAATGATATGCAGTTCTCAGGTTGAAAATCATTTCCCATTTGGCCACAGATTTTAATTTTTTTCCAATCTTCTTCAATAATTGATATTTTCCTCTCTTTCAATGCACTGGATAGTAACAAGCAGTTAAAATCCCAGACATTAACAGCACATTTACCTAGCAGGTATGATATAGTAGGTTTTACTGCTGCTAATCATGTATTTAGGTTGGCGTTTTTCAATCTCAACAACTTTTAAGATGTGTGGACTTCAGCTCCCAGAATTCTGGGAGCTGAAGTCCATACATCTTAACCTTGCTGAAGCTGAGCAACACTAATTTAGGCAACTGGTCATAACAAATTTTAGAATGTTATCAAGACACTACATCTTTTATATGTTGCTGTATTTATTCCCCCCCTCCACACACACACACACACACACACAGACACAAAAAATGTATTGGAACTGTAACTCCTAGAATTCAGCCAATTTAAGAATTATGGGAATTACAGTCTCAATACCTGGAGCAGTGCCAAGCTAATTCTGGAAATAAATAATGACTTTAAACATTTCCTGGATGTAATTCCTTTTCACTTTTATATAAGAGCTTCTCTTTAGCCAGCCTTTTTACGCTACATGTTTTATCAGCTAATTCTCATGAACTGCATTAACTCAATTCTATACCACATATTTGAATACAAGGTATTAAAAAATAATTGTTAAGAAGCAGCTTCATTTGCCAGAAAATTGATAACCAGAGAATAGTTAAAAATGGCACACTATTTGAACAAACTACAATTATCTAGGATGTGCAGACAAACAGGCTGGGAGGAAATGATTATTTCCTCACCTCCTCTTAACTACCAGTTCAGTATTATGTATGGTTTTCAAGCTCATATTAAAGCCAATCATATATGCTTAATTGAATTCTTTAAAATTGTAGTAGACAGTTGTATGCTAACCCTACAACTGGCCTGTCAGAAAATCTTTGATGTCACAGCAAAATAGCTTCTCAAAGAACAGCACTAATATGTATCGTAACATGAAACCAAGACCTGCAGTGCAGTTGTCTGCTGTCAGGAGCAAACAGTTTCATGATGGTACCCCAGAAGTGATAAGAGGATAGCATCTTCCAGCCTTCCCCATAAGATCTGAGCATCACAATGACTGGACTGATAGACGATTCAATATTGTCATTGAAAATAAATCGCCAGCCACTTTGGCAGTAGAATGGAGAAAGACCATAAAAGTGAAGTTCTCAACACAACTGAGGCTGAAATAAGTTCCAAGGCTTCCGTGAAAGCTTCTACAATAAAAACAATTAAGCACAGCCATTCTCTGCTTCTAAATACTACTACTAAATACAATGATTGTCATACTGGTATGCAAAAACACTCACTTGGAATTTAGTTGTGTGTATTCCTTTGGTATTGTTTCCAAGTACATAAGCACACTGAGGAACTGCGATCTATCCTAATAGTTTGTCTTCAAAAGAGCAAATATGAATACGACAGAAACAAAATAGATCTTTATGATTATTAATAATAGTAACATTTTGCTTATTGTTGCATATTTATGACTATCTGTTCACTTGGTAATAGATCAAAGTCTGTCAATCATCAGGTAACAACCCCCACAAAAGAGATGGCAAGATCAAACAATTAATCTTACTGGGATGATAGGAATTGTAGTTCAGCACATCTGGAACACACAGGCTGAGAAAGTTGCATTCATTCATTTTGGTTCAAAACATTTTAAGCCATTAGAATACTTAGCTCATTTTTTTCTTCAAAAGCCAGATAGGAACGTCATTTCAAATGACAGTGTTGAACTGAAGGAAAAAAGAATTTTAAAGAATTCCCAAATACACTTAAACTGTAAACATCAGACATAATATCTTTATATTCATGACTCCTAACCCCACAATATGCTCAACTAGCTGACCTTGGCTGATCTGAAAAACTAAATAGGATTGGACTTAGTAGTTGGATTGAACACCACCAGGAATCCCAAGGCTAGATGGATAAATCAAAAGGTTCCAGCAGGGAGCTGGGGTAAACCTCTTCTGTATTATTTGCTACATGGAAATGTCTACCATGAGAAGACAACAACTCAAAGGAGATTTGTTAAATCCCCCATGTATCAAGTTGAGTAAATATCCAAGTATAATAATTAAAATTGAACATCACCCCCATCCAAAAAGCTGGACTTTGATGGGAGGAGGATAAATTTCCCCCCAAACTAAGTTCTAAACAGTATTTTTCTTGCTAGGGAATCTTTTCTCTGAATATTGGCAGAATGTGAGTCCAGAAGTCCCATTCATCTGGAGGGGATGCAGTTCAATCATTTTAGGCTTTGGATACAAAGGTCTCGTGGGTTGTTATTTGGACCCTGGCTTCATGGAATTGCTAGATAGATTGCAGTGCAGGTAGCTTCAAAAGATTGGTGTAGAATGGCTCTATTCTTTAGGTTGCATGGGCCTCTGGATTTTTGTCCCCAACTCCTGTTTGGAGAACTACTACTCTGAGACTAAATATTAATGACTTGCTTGTTAGTCCTTAACAAACAAATAAGGATAAGCAAATGAATCAATCAAGGAACCCATAGAAACAATACAGAAGACAGACCGCTCACTGCATTTCAAAATGCCTTCTTTGTCGGAAAATTACTGTGGGTAATTTCTAGTTTAGTTTGCACCCAACACATTCCAATCAATCCCTGAGTCCAGATCAGAACACATGTGCCGCTCAGTTCAGCTACAAACAATATTGCTCAATGTTTATTTATGAAATATCAACACATGTTTAAAAAAATAGTTAACTGGCAAAACTGAGACCAAAGACAGACCAAAATAGGAAGAAACATAAACATGCAAGAATATACATTATCTATATATATTAAGTAGAACAGAGCTTTACAGAACCCCTAGAATAATACTGTGGTCAGTTAGCAGGAAGTGGCCTTTGGTTAACCCTTTTTTGTACATACTATACAGCAGCAGAAAAAAGATGGAAAGTATGGCACTGATGGAAAGCTGATCCTTCCTTTATTCTACAATGTTAAAAAAACAATTTGGTGGAGGGGGATGATGTATCCAACACCCTTTGTCCCTCCCCCCCCCCAGGGCTTTTGGCCAGAATATTATGATGGTCACAGATCTGATTAAACCACAAAGCACATCCAGTGGTCAAAGCATTCTCAGTAACCTTGATCTTCAGTTGTGCTACGAAAGACAGAGTCTCACTGAGCATCAGCAAAGCATCCTCTGCTGTGAAGAGCTGTGCATGGCCCGCTGTAGGATAAATTATCCCCAATATTTAGGAAGAAATGAGACATCACAATAAACAATTCCTTGTCTCTACCTTACCATTTCCACTGCTCTCTTTATTACCTCTTAATCACTATTACATCATAATTACTTTCCAAAGTAAAGTCAAAATATCACACAATTGCTATAACTTGAGTGTGTGTTTTTTAAGCCAGATATCTCTTTCTGCTTTTGGAAATGAAGGAGCATGTAACTTTCCTACCTACTAACCTATGATGAGCTATCTATCTTTTACCATTCCACGTCTATAAATGGTCGTGTGTTTGGGAATAGCATCCAGCAATCCGGAAGTACAAGGCTGCTCCATATACCTAGTACAACTCAACAACCCGGTAAGTTATGAACCTGACCTTGATCTTCTCCTTCTTTCCATAGAAGGAAAAGTTCACTCATTTGGAATAATCCCAATTGAACAGACTGGGACTTTATTCTGGAGAGAAGCATAGGATCCCATTTTCAAATGTCATGCCCTTTCCTTATGCTTCTATAAGCTGTTAATTAAGTTGGGTTTTTCTTACTAGAGCTGGGAGGTATGGTGGTGGGGAATTTGGCATTTTACATTTGTTCACCAGGCTCAAGCAGTTAAACAGCCATCTTATTTCCCAACCACTGCACTGCAATGTTAAAACAAGAACAGCAGCAAAAATAATAGCAGCCTTTTCTCTCATGTGTTCAGATTGTCCTTTTTTAATGTTTTTAAGTGGTTTTTGCTCCTCTACAAAGAAAATTCCTATACCTGTCCATGGTCTAAGACTTAAAATGATAAAAGATTGGATTTAGAAAAAGGCATACTAGACCCGTGTAATTCTGTTACCGTGTTCAAATATTGTTTGAAAGATACATTGAAGACTTTGGCTTCCAGCCACAATAATTATTAATGTATCAGTCAATACTAACACTACAGTATTTACTGAGATTTCAACACTTCTCTGTGGCTTACTCTGTGGGTATGTGGACATCAGCAAGGCCTGGACTACTTTACTTGTAAAGTAGTCTACATTATTCATCTTGTCATATTAATCACAGTATTCTACTATCACTGGAATTCTCTTCCAGAAGTTTGCATCATTAATCGTTGTATGCAATCTTCCAGGTTGCAGCTGCTTTTCGTTTCAGTACCTGTTCTAGCCTTTAAAAGGATATCTGTTAAGTTGCAAGAAAAATGTTTCAATTTTTTAAAATAAAAAATAAAAGATAATTTTATTTTTCATTGCCAATTTCTGAATGCAGGATATATGCACGCATGCATTAAAACGTATGCAATGATATATACTTTTAATAAAGATGTATACCTTTAATAATAAGTGAAGGCAGCAGTAGGTGAAGTTTCTTAATAGATAGAAACATAGGGGAAACTCCATGCTTACATCCCTCTCCGCTTTTTATCAGCAGTTGTGCTTCTGAGGAACCTCAGGGCAGATTAACTTTGAAATGCAGAAGAGAAAATTCCTCTCTGAGAAAGAAGAGTGCTAGATAAGAACAAACCTCCTTTCTCCTGCTACGAATAATAAGGCTTTAGAGGCTGAAAAGTGTGGGGGGGGGGGGTTCAGCTCTGAAACCATTCTTGATCCAATACTTCTGGAGAACTCAAAAGCAGCAGCATCCAAGGAGCTCAACCTTTTTAAAAAACATTATTGAAAGAACAAAGTTTTGTCCTGGTGGAGTCTCTACAAATGTCTCTCCATGGGAGGACATACTTTCCTCAAGGCTAATTAAGCTCCAGACTTTTTACAAGAATGAGCAGCAATGCCCTTAAGAACGCCTTTTCACAATGAATGATATCTCACACTAGCCAGACTTATGAGATTGGGCTTGAACCTTGCATTCTGCCCAACATAAGATCTGAAATACTGTTACAAATTCAGTTTCTACTACATTTTCTCCAAACCAGGGGGTTAGGCAGAAGAATTATAGCAGTGGTGCCACCAGGGCTGGACCACAGAGCCTGAAAGGTCCTCTACCAAATTGCAGGCTGAAAAAGCACTATGCTGATCATCCAACAGTGCATTCCGAGGGAGGACATGCTGCCATTCTTCCTCAGATAGGACTCTATGGAAAAGAGGAAGTCTCTTTCATGTTAAAATCTTCATAAGAATGGTGCAGAGAATTATGGTTTTGTTTTTTGTTTTTTTTCCAGAAACCATTCTCACTCCAATGATCACAGCAAGAGGTTTTCCAGCTAGGAAGAATTAACATTCAGATAATCTTGAGCCTTTGTAACTTTCTTGTATTTCTAGGATGACCCTTGCACTCTTTTCTTTAAATATGTATACAACCCTAAGTTCACTCTTATAAAAGGAGTACTCTGATCTCATGTTAATTTTTCTGAAATCTTTTCCTTTCATGGGGGGGGGCGGGCTGTGAGTTTTGAATTCTTGAAATTTTCTATGCAAAACATTGCATTAAAAGCAACATTGATGGCCATGAATTTAAGTGATTGTCCCCTCCAGAGAACAGAAGACATTATATACAAACACACACACACGCACAGATAAAAGCCCTCTGAGTTCCCAACTTGGCCCACCACAACAACCTAAAGTTGCCAACTCCAGCTAAACCCAATTCTGGCAATCTTCTCCCATAAATGTATGTATGTAACACATTTATTTATTAAATTTGCATATAGATATGCATTATATATACTTGCCGGAAACCACAATCCAAAAAGGGCAATTACAGTAACTGAATTAATAACTTCTAATTAAAATTAATTGCCTGTAAAATAAGGTATCTCGTTTACAAAATTCATTGATCTCTCTCGTATTAACCATTGTCTCTCACACACAGAAACATACACATACACATAAATGTAAACATACTCCAGCACAAACCACAAAAAAAAAAGGCAGGAAGGAAGGAAAGAAGGAAGGAAGGAATAGAGATGGGATTAGAGAAGGACTAACTGCACTGGGAGGAGAAAGAAAGAGAAAAGGGAAGAAAACTGGACGGGGATGAAAGGAGGAGCACAGGTAGTGGACAGGGAAGGAAAGAGAGAGAATTAGACATTATATCAAAGGATTAATTCATCAAGCAAACAGACCTTCCCAGGCTACAGCATCTTCTAGCTAATTTTCAAAGGAATCCATGCTTGGCAGCATAAGGTTTATTTGCATTTCCTACTAGTTTGCTTGTTTTCAACAGCTTCTTTTGTTCTTTCCCCAGTTCACATGTACAGTAATCATTTTGTGGGGGAAATCTGTATTGGTACTAAAGTGTATTTCATATATTTTAATATGTTACAGAGGCAAACAGAGAATCATAAAAATGTATTCCATTCAGTGTATTCCATTATTTTTTTTTTTTCCATCAAAATGTTCCTTGCAGAACTTTTAGGTCAAATGCTTTCTGTCCTTAGGAACTACCTCCTTACTAGACAGCTCTCACTTCCTACTGCTGGCACATTTGAACATCTATTATGCTGTTCACCAAGTCATGCTGCTGGACTAATTTCACCTTTAGCCTACTCACTCATGCAGAAGAGTGTCCCTGTTTTCTTCTGTGAGATGTTACAGAATCTAGTATAAATACACAAGATTTATACTAGATCTTTTCAATAAATAAATGTGGAACTGTTGAAGACTTAGAACTGGTTGCACCAGTTACAGCAGAAATATGTTAAAATTGTGGCTACCTCAGTTTAACTCACAACTGATGTAAGAGCCTCCATTCCCATAAGCCATCATGATACCCTGTGCAGAACACAGGCATCCTTCATCTCCATTTACAAGAGATGGAATTCTAGTAGCATTTTAAATGAACTGTACAGTAGTGCTATGCAAATCATCTAAAAGAAATGCCAGAGCCGCAAAACAGTTGCAACCATTAGATAACCGAGCATGGCTGTCCTCAAGGTTTTCTAGGCTTGAGTGCGCAGGCCTAGAAGACACTTCTGCAAAGATAGTTCTGCTTCTACGGCTGCTCTGTGCCATAGATCCAGAGGGGCACTTCACTCATCAAATCATTTGCACGGGCCTAGTATTCAATGCATATTTGTTACAGTGTGCATCTCATAATGATAAATTCAGTTGTAATGGTTCTTGTCACTTCAACCAGTGATCAACAGGAGTAAATGGAAACACTGTACCAGATAAACAATACCAAAAAAATGTGCATTTTTTTTCCAAAGAGGACGAAAAGGGCAAGTACAGGTTGCAGGGAGAGCTACTTGCAGTCAAAGAGTTTATCTTTGAGGGAAAGAAGGCCTCAGCAAAATAAAAAGAAATTTCATCCCTCTCTGTATCAAGGCAGCCACGTTCTTTTGAATGGCAGCAAGATCTCAATGTTTTCATCAATGTGAGCAAATGCAGGATTGCTACTGTGGTTTCTCCCAGCATGGCAGAGAAATTGGAATTGTTTGTGTCTCACACAAGTAGCACTGTAGGTACCACAAAAATAAAGTGTACAATATGTAGATTGTGAAGCGCACCTAACTATTAACTCACAATGTGTATGGAGGAGAAGCACACTCTCAAAACAGCAGCACAGCTATTAAGAAGGCCTTTACCTTCCCACATTTTGACCCCTTGTCCACACTTCTTCCTATTCAAACTTGTTGTGTGCTGCAATACCTGTGCAGACAGACCTCATTTTCTATCAACAAAGGCACAATAAGCCACATTCCTAGCATATTTCAGCCACAGACTTAAGCAACAGCTATGCAGCCAGCAACATATCTTCTGCAACATCTCTGTGTTCTGCCTTTAATGCAGGATCCAAAAAAGCTTGCAGGGCAGTCATGTGTATATTTACTCCAGGTTCCACTATGTTTAGTAGAGGTTACTCCCAGGTAAGTGCAGCACCTTACATACCTAACAGAATAGTCATTAAAAATCAGTCACAAAGGACAAAAAATAAAATTTTTACTAACATACAATGAAACTTTGCAGAACTAGGCACAGCCAGCAAGTAGGCTAAATGCATGTTAAAAGTTTTATGGAATTGAGCAATGCAGATCACTCAAACACTGCAGCCTGAATCACAGAGTGTTCAGAAACAAGCTCCAGATTCTACCAAGTATTTATTTACTTATTTATGCGAAGAGTTCTAACCCACCATTCAGTTTGAAGGGTCCTTCAAATAAATCAGTATTCCCATAAAATTGAGAAGAGTAAGAACACAAATACAGAACAAGCCAGATACAGCAGCTGTATCTGGCATTCTTCTTCCTCTGTTTTGATAGTCCTGTTTTATTGTATTGCTAATTTGGTTGCTTTGTATACTTTTTCCCACTTGCTGTCTTAATTCTTAAGAAATATGGGCTATAAAAGTTTCACATAAATAGTAAATAAATAAACAATAATCCTACAAATAGAAGCCCGACTATACGTCCATTATGAAAATGGCAGCTAACCCCGCAATTCCCATTCGATGGAAAATAAACTTTTACTCTGATTTTTTTTTCTTTTTTAATATCTTGACATGCACATTCCATGCAGAAGGCACCACTGCAGACACAGGAATATTTCCCTCATAAGAGCTGAGGGAACTAAAGAGGGCTGAGAGACCCCTAGAGCACCGCTGGCAGAAGACGGGGAGCGAAGATGATTGAACGTGAGCTAGAGCCGCTATTAGAGCCTACCTCTGGGCAGTAAGGGCGGCAAAATGTGATTATTCCTCCACCCTTACTGCATCCACAGACAGTCACCCAGCGGCCCTGTTTCGGGTGACCCAGTCCCTCCTTGGAGGGAGTAATACTGGGTTTCACCTACAGGGTCGCTATGAGGAATATGTTGTGCATCCAGCAGATAAAGCCGCTCATATCCACTGTATGTTGGGCTCCAGCTCTACGGCAGCACCGGTGGAGGCTATGGGGGCTAAGTCTTACATGGTTGTCTGGGGGGGCGTTTGATCCCATTGCACATGAAGAAGCGGACAGAGCTCTTGCAGCTATAAACTTGGCCACTTCTGTGCTAGATCTGTGTCCTTCCTGGCTGGTTGAGGCTGCCCAGGAGGGGATGCGTGATTGGGTTTGGGCAGTAGTCAATAATTCCTTGAGAGAGGGGGTGGTTCTGTCAGCTGTTAAGGAGCCATCGCTCAACCCAACCAGTCTGGACAGTTTTCATCCAGTTTCCAACCTCCCCTTTTTAGGGAAGTTTGTGGAGAAAGTGGTCATGTGGCAGCTGCAGAGGACCCTGGATGAAGCCGATTACCTGGACCCTTTTCACTCAGGGTTCAGGCTGGGTTATGGGACTGAGATGGCATTGATTGCACTCTTAGAAGCCCTCTGGTGGGAGCAGGATGGAGACAGTGTGACCATCCTTGCTCTTCTTGACAGCAGCCTTCAGTACCATCGATCATGGTATCCTTCTGGACTGGCTTTGGGAGTTGGGATGGGTGGCACTGTGTTGCACTGCTTCTCCTCCTTCCTCCGGGGTCAGTTCCAGTAGGTGTTGATGGGGGGAGAGATCCAGCCCATGCCCCCTACTTTGTGGGGTGCTCCAGGGCTTGATTCTCTTTCCTCTCCTATTTAACATCTACACAAGGCTGCTGGGTGAGGTGATCTGATGGTTTGGGGTGAGGTATCATCAATATGCTGATGATATTGAGCTTTATATCTCCGCCCAGGGCCACCTGAGTGATACCATGGATGTCCTGTCCCAGTGCCTGGCTGTCAAGACTTTGGTTATTTAGGCCTTCTGGTGACAAGATTTTTCCATTGCTGGTCCTGGATGGGATGGCACTGCCCCAGACAGACCCAGTGCGCAATCTGGGGTCCCCTTGGGCTCACAGCTCCTGCTGGAAAAGCAGGTGGCAGCCATGGCTGAGAGGGCCTTTATACACTTTCAGGTTGTGTGCCAGGTGTGCCCATTTCTGGACCAGGAGGCTTTGCTCAACGGCACTCATGCCCTCATGACCTCTTGTCTGGATTACCGCAACACATTCTACATGCGCTGCCCTTGAAGAGCATTCAGAAGCTTTAACTGGTGCAGAATGCAACTACACAGGTAGTAAATGGTGTCGGATATTTGACACATTTAACACCGCTGGTTGCCAGTGTGCTTCTAGGTGCAATTCAAGGTGCTGGTTGTCATCTTTAAAGCCCTTCAATGGCTTGGGACCTGGTTATCTGAGGGTCCGTCTTCTCCCACTTGTTTCTACCCATCCAATTCAGTCTGGCAGGCTTGACATGTTACGGGTCCTGTCAGCCAAGGAGGGTCAGCTGCAGGGACTAGGAGACATGCCTTCTCTGCCGTAGCCCCTGCCCTCTGGAACATTCTCCCTTCAGAGATTAGGATGACCCCAACCCTGTTGGCCTTTCGTAAGGCCCTAAAGACCTGGTTATGTGCCCGGGCCTGGGCCCCCGAGTGTGTTAAGGGCCCAGTTTCTTGGCTATATTAAAATCTATGGCAATAGTTTTACTCAGTGACCATGTATATTTATCTGTATTTTTAAAACAATTGTTTTAATTGTTGTATGTTTTTATGATTGTACACTGCCCAGAGTCACTTGTTGAGATGGGTGGATACAGAAATCAAATAAATAAATAAATAAAATAAATAAAAAATAAAAAAAATGGTAAAGGAAGCAACCATTCATTTTAAGATTAGTACTGAAATTTGGGTATTCGAACTCCAGTTTTTAAAAGCATTCAGCAGTACAGAAGCACAAGTGATTGTCTGAGAAGTACCCGGAAAAGGGAGAGGGTGTCCGTTTACATAAGCCAACATTTAAAACAACTCACTGACTGACAACGAAGGTACACTGAAATAAATAAAATATCGATTCACAGATAGGATAGCAATGGTCTTCATATGCTAACTAGAACCAACTTAAATCTTTGTGTTTGCGCAACTTGAACCCAAACTGTGTCACCGACATGCACAAATGAGGCATAAGCTATTGTGAGATGATCCCAAATTAGAACTTATTCTAAATATTTTTGGAATAAAATCCTAAATGGATTTTTAAAAACCAATCCATAATAACTCAATAGTGAGGAGTTTTACGCAAGTGGGGGTAGGGAGAGGGAAACTTTGACAATAAGATGGAAAGTGAAATAGATTGGAATGGCTAAATTGACAGCCAGGTGCAACAAAAGGACACTTGAATACAAAAATCTTTAGCAAGAATTATCCCATTATCTGGATAAGTCAGTCCTTGATTTGTGTTGAGATTGAACAACTATTTTAATATAGCTATTGGAGTGCCTCCAAGAATAAAAAATTGCCCGTAGAAATCTGGAAGAGGGAGAAATTAATATAATGGGAATGGCATCAAAATGTGTCCAGTCCCAATGCAGGGGGGAGGGGGAGACCAAAAAAAAAACCCAAAATGAGGACAAATGCAAACTCTAAGAAAGGCATGAAAAACAGACTGTTGCCATGAGGGAAGAATACTGGGGAGAAAATATGGCCGAGATTGTGAACAGAAGTCTTTTAGACTAGAATATTTTGTTAACAGAGCCCCACTTTCAGTTACTACTAACCTTATTCTAAAAAGGAAGAATAACCATTAAAAGGAGAAGAGCTTAGAAATAAGTTACTACATCTGAAGACGAATTCTCCAAAATATACCAGTTATAAACTGGAGCATCTTCAGATTCGTTCCATATCTGCTCCATAACACATGTCGCTCACAACGATTCAATAGGTACAGCAGGTTGTCCAGTCCTGGCAAAGCCAGTGCATGCCCTCCCCACAAGCATGCCCAGAAATCCAAGGGAAACATGGCAATACTTGACAGACACAAATGTGTAACTACTTAACCTCCTCTCCACATGGATCTCCTAAACAAATCACTGGTTTCCATACTCTTTCCGTCGTAGAGACTAAAACATATGTGACATGTATGAGCCATTTTACGTAATGAACTAGGATTGACTGGAGCTCACAGATTGTGGGATTTATACTACAATATGTCTAGAGAGCATCAGGTTTGGCAAGATTGCTACCTTTCTTTTCACCAAAATATATATTTTTTTAATTTCATGCAGGGCAATCATGAATAGCTGTGGTGACCATATTTTCTTGGAAAGGACAAACCTGAAAAAGGGGCAAATCTGAAAGAGATTCATACGGATAAAAAAATGTAATTGTTTATGTTTATAACTTTGCTTTACAAAGCAAAACCAAGAAAACTTTACAAAAACATATATTCTAATAAAAATATCTAAAATCAAATGGTATATGTAAATTTATTTTAAAAAGACAATTCAGTCTCTATAGTTTTCACATGAATGTGAAAGCCTGCATTAAGCAGTACCATTTGTACAATGGTAAATGACCAAAATAAAGGACGGAAGTGAGTTTTTGAAAAATAAATAAATCTAAAGGACAGCTTTCTGAAATAAAGGACTGTCCTTTATAAGAAAGGACGTATGGTCGCTGTATGTGTAGCAGACACTGTGACTATTGTCTGTCTTCTACAACATTTCATCAGATCCTTCTTTCTTCTTACTTCTCCCACATCCTCATGCCCATTCCACTTTAAGCCCCTTTCTTTATTCTCATTCTGGCGTGATCTTGCAATCCCATCTAATACCCAACTGTTTACTGCTCATTCCACTGTCCACAGGCCTTTCTTGCCATGTCTGTCATACCTATCTATGTGCTAAATTCCTCACTTCAGTATGCATTTGACCTCCTGCTTTGCCAAATTCTGTGGAAAACACTATTCCAAGGGTCACTGTATTCTGAACTAAAGCTTATGAAAATTGCTTTCCAGAGAGGCAAACTTCACTAGTTCAGGGAATTCATTTAGAAAGCTGTTAGAAACTCTAGAACTTAATGATTTTTCTGTTCCTTTAATATATGTCCCCTGGACTTTGGGGTCAGATTGAGGAAAATCCCCAAGCAAAACTCTGCAGACGTTTTCAGTTCTTTTCCCCATTTTATTGCTTAGTATGTGTAATGTGTAATGTTAGTTTTTATTAGTTATGTTTAAAAAAAAAACTTTTGTACACTGCCCAGCATTACATAGTCGGGTGGCCATATAAATGCATAAATGGAGTCCTTGGGGTTTCCTGAGCTTGGTTCTTTTCTTGCAAACATTTCATTACCCGGCTAGGTAACATCTTCAGTGCTAGAACGGGGTGGGGTTTGCTCTCTGTTTATGTGCTGTGGCCTGCCTTGCCAGTGTTGGTGGGGGTGGGGGTTTTGTTTGCATAAGTAAACATGCTTTTTAATAGAATCAGTCAATCTCACTAGCCCCACACTATGCACATGGGTGTATGTACGTTAAACACCATGAGCAAAATTTGGTAAGTTAGACACCAAAAGAAGTTAATTAAAACACATTATGTAAGTAGAACATTTGCTGTGGCAAGCCATTTTCTTTCATATAACACTTTAACAGTACTAAATTAATAAGCATATTTTAAATATCTTAACAGATAAGTATTATTGACTATGACTGTTTTTTATTGATACACATTTATATACTGTCAAATTATTTTTTGTATTTTGTATACTGTATAAAGTATTTTGTTTACTGTAAAAAAGGCCCAAAGTCACTGATGTCATTGTTGGCATACAAGTTTAACTTATTATTATTATTATTATTATTATTATTATTATTACTATTATTTTAAAATTGTCTATTAAAAAAGCAACTTAAGCAAGCATAAATCTTGATACACATGGAGAATACTGTGGGTAGCAACTGAATTAATTTAAGACAAAAATTAGAAGATAAATTAACAATAGTAAAAGACAATAAATAAAAAATCCAAAATATATTTTACCATAACTTTATCTATCCACCACAAAGATCACAAAACAGCAAGCAAGCTTTTGAGTTCTCCAGAGTTCTTCAGCAGGCAAGAAGGGGACACCATAAAGAAAATGCTTAGTCCAAAGCATGGAGAATACTTCTAAGGTTTGCTGACTATTTTGTCTGATGAAATATTTCTACTTTATAGTTGGCATATTAGATTGTCCTCAGAAGGGAAATTAAGGTGATTACAATATCTCTAGAAAAGAATTCATTACAGCAGCTGCTTACATGTTGCAAGACATTATGAACAAGAGAGACCTTGGGGATACTTCCATTTGATCTTCTACATAAGGACAAAAAAAGGGGGCTACTTTCTTTTAGTGTTTGTGATGCAAGAATGAAGGAGAATAACACCAGGAATGTTCAAGTATGTGTGTAATATATAGAGAGAATAATCACTGTTGGCCTGTTGCTGAATACAACTGAAGACTGAGTTTAGGCATATCTGAGAAAAATTATTAGCCTCCAGCTTCTCTGTTTCTTTTCCTTCTCTTTGAACATGCCCATCCCTTATCGTTCACAATGTCTCATTTCTTTTAGCTTCAGATGCATACTGTCCAGCCTGAAGCAAAATGTTGTATTTTCCTTGTCTCCTACTAAGTGCTCTTGTTTAACCTCAAACACAAAAGTTAGCAATAATTTGTGTGGCCTCGACCAAATCAATATTCTTGAAGTCTCGATCGCTGCACATTCTTTAAGGAAGCAATGCTGTGCATACTTCCTTGGAAGGAAACCACACTGGCTCTGCTTTAAATAAACGTGCATGGGACCATGATACATTAGAAATAAAAACACAATGAGATGGAGTTTAAGAGAAGAAAAAAGAACTAAAGTTTGGAGCAAAATGCATGTTTGCACCCACAGGAAATAGATCATATTTTTTTATTTTAGATTCATATCCTACCTTTCCTCCAAGAGCTTTGTGGAATCTCCTTTCTTTCTATCCCTACAATAAGAATTCTGTGAGAAATTTTGGACTAAGAGTTTCCATGGATTTGAACATGGGTCTCTCCAGTCCTAAAACACTATATATATATAACACACTACAAATGAGTACTGAGAATACAAATTAAGTTTTGCCATCAACTCTGTTCAATTCGTTCACTTGCAACAGACTTTGCTTTTCATCTTATGCAAGCTTTCTCACATGTCCCAACGCTCACTAGATCTTACTTCCAGGTAAGTGTAAGATTACATGTCCTAATCTTTTTATCATTCTCTACCTAATCAAGTTGCTATATTACTATCTCCTTAAAAAACATAATCAGCCAAAGAAAAGACTACTTATAAATCAGCCCAAACTGATACAAGGCATTTGGAAAGGCAAATTATGCTAGCAGACCTTGTATACCTCCTGAAATTACTGCACCAATCCACAGAAGCCCTGTTCTACACAAATGCTGCAGGTTTTGTACTGTAATTGGGGATTACACTCATGATTTAATGCTTAAGGCTGCAACTATGGCAGATTTTCATTTTGATACTATAAATGTGCAAGATTGGCCCTCCTCACTTTCTCCTTTCTAATTCTTTTATGGGAATGGTAGTAGTAGCAGTTGTTGTAGTAGAAATAATAGCATTTGCTAGTATTATTTTAGCAAATTTATTTTGCTCCTTTGGCATTCCTTGCAAGAAAGCTAGAATTGCATGCCTTTGGTTCTGTAAATTCTAAAGTGAAAATACAAAACGTTTTGGTTCAGTAAGAAACTGGAATGAAAACTGAAGTGGGATGTACCTGATACCTCAGTGTAATTACAGAAACAAATACAAAAAAATATTTATAGGAAAAAATTGTGGATGGCATTTAAAGTCACAACATGAATTTGAACAGAAAGCATATCTGAAGTATATAAGCTCAACAATTTAGTAATAAAATTTAAGGTACTTAGCATTAGCATATACATTTTAAAGCAGCAACTATAGTTTGTTTCCAAGTACTATCCTTTATTGCATGTGTAGTAAAAATATACAAAATGTTTCAAACTTGAAATGTTTTGAGGTTGGAACATTTTTAGTAAGATCAAAATACCCTGCTTCAAGGTGAAAACAATTCAGATTCAAAATATTTTGCACACCTTTGTAACGCAGTTACTAAGTAAAATGCCCTGATAAAAACTAGTGTGCTATACAAATATTCATGTGCCAAGAACTGTTGTTAACCTGTGAATCCAGTGCAAGGATCTCTTTCTTCTGAAGCAACACAGCCTGTTAATCTACTCATACATACTGCATGAAGAATAATCAACAAGCTGCATTTTGTTCCCCCCTGCCGCATACTCCATATCTCCAGTTTAGTTTTGTGTGATTAAATTATATGAATGTTATCCAGAGAATATACTTTGCATCTTTATAGCTAATGCCGTCTCCACTACACTGAAGATAATGGCAATGACTCAAAGGCACGTGCAAGCCATATGTGCACACATTTTTATGTGTCAACCTACAGTTTCTTCCAATGCACTGAATTCTAATGCAAAAAAATGGTCAGCCTTGGTTGATACATTTTGTCTATTAGTTAAATAAAAGGGAGTTATTTCCTGGGAACTCTGACTCTTCCAAGTCAGTATATAGTCAGCTAATCCAAGAAGAAACTTATATATAGGCCATCCTAAAGTTTTGACCAATAAAATGGCTTAATCTTGAGGAACTCCTGTCACAAAGATCAAACTGGTACCTTCTGGGCTAAAGGTGTGCTTCATAGCATGTGTAATTCCCTGGACCTTTCCTAAGAAAGAAAAGGTTATTGAGCCGTTTCTAATCATTGCATCAAAACTTCCAGCTGCCCTTAGAATTGGCACCAATTTTCTCTTTTTTCTGCATGAGGACCCAGCATGTTTGTCACTTAAGCTCAGCATTAAGAACGTAGTTTGCTCATTCTTAAAGACCATTCTTTACTATTCTTTCCTATAGCATGATCTCTGCTCCATTTGGGTACCTAGCCCTCATTTTCAGGCCCATCCACCCTGTGTGGCAACTGAAGGGGAAGGGGAGGTAGGTTAGTAGGATATATTAAGCAGGGAGCTGCTTAGATGGAAAGGTGGGTGATGTGCATCAGCTTTGCCCTTGTTTACCCATGCAAATCACTCCAGGATCCAGATTTTGGTGGAAATCTGGAAAAAAACCCTATGTTTGGGGGGGGGGGTTCCTGCCAAACCACAATGGATTCAGAATGATTGAGCAGAACATCTGAAATTCAGCAAGCTTCAGGTTCAAATCAAAATATATATTTTATTTGGTGCATAGTTCTAATACAATTTAATCAACAAAATGTGGTCTCTGGTGTATGTGCAAAATTACAGGTGTATTTCTAGAAATTCTGGTTCTGTTCTGCACAAGGTCCTAACAATACTCTACTTAAATGAAAGCAAAGTCCAAACCACTACATTTTAATTATTATGCAGCCTCAGATATATTGCCTTTGATATGGAAATGTTCTTGTTCTCTCATCTTCACATACAGTCTCATGCACAGAAATCTTTATCTGATTCATAAAAAATAAACTAGAATCCAATCTCTACACCTGACCTCAGTGCTTAGAAGTTTTTTTTTCCCCACTAAGCATAGTGTCACTATAAAAAGAATGGCTAATAGTGAGGTAAAGTTGGATATTCTAAACAATGATGGAAAAGGCCTGCAGTTAAGAATCCAGTTCATATGGCATTTCTGAGGTTTTACAATCTTCTCTCATTGCAGATGGAATGGGCTATTTGTCTCATCTACATAGAAATGGCAAACTGCGACATCCGAAAGCTATTTTATCTCCCAATTTGGTAAAAGATGCTTTAAAAGTAAAGGTTATACTCCTACAGTATAAATAAGTCCTTAATTGTTCCCATGCAGTTTTACTTGCAGCTTCACTCTATATCAATTTACACTTTTTAAAAACATGACATTACCAGAAGTCAGCTAGCAAAACTCTCAGATTTCCTGGTGGCACACAGAGCAGGACCACCTACTCCGTAGGTAAAACTGTTGTGGTACAGTTAAAACACGGCTGCACCTGATTTCCATTTTGTATAACTATATTAACATGAAAATTTTGGATTTCAACAAGTCTAATCTGTTCACCACAACATGAAACTATTCATAATTACAACTTCTGCAATGCCAATACAGTAACTAGGACATGCTGTTTTTATAAACCTATAAATAAACTTCAAGGATAACAATCCCTGCACTCCTGCTTGCTTGCTAAATTGCTTCATCAAATTCTGCCAAATATTCAGTAAACATCCAGTGCATCAATAAATGTAATCTTGCTTACAATATTTGTTTTATGTGTAAGAATAGGATTCAGCAGATACTGAAACACCTGTGACTTCCAGGGTTCCAGATTACTTGTACTTCCTAATTTATAGCACCTATCTCTGTTTCTAATGGAAAATTTTGCTTCATTTCAAAACGTAAGATCATCTACTTTGTACTATGAGTCACCTGGCAACCAGTATCTCTTATAAGTTTGATACTTTCTAATTAAATAAATACCTCTAAATTGAGTTTTAAGTTTTAAAAGACCTTTCTTTAGGAATTCATGTAAGATTAAAACTTACAGAAGAATTGTCAAAAAACAACAAGGAAGGGGAACAATCAGTATGTACCAATCCTTATTTCCTTAACAGAAATCCAGTTTTTCGAAGTTCCTGTTCTATTAACTGAAAGATAATTATTTAAAATTTCACTGCTTACTTGAATAAATATATGGTGGGTATGTGTAGCAGTTTCTTTAATACCAAATAACCCATAACTCTCCCCCAAAAACTGCAAACTGGAAATTGATATAATATTGTCATGTCAGTGTCAAAACACTGGCTAACATTAAACTAATTAAATGTAATAATTAAAGGGATATTTTACAATTATTGAAAGAAATATTTGAAGAACTTAAACATCCAGTCTTAACACACGGTGTTTTCTTAATTGGTAGACTTGTTCTGGGAGCTAGCATACTTATGTCTTGTAGTCCACATAATTTACAGTTCAGTACTACAAAATGTACAGCAGGACTGCAATCCTATCACATTTACCTAGGATTAAGTCCCATTTAATGCAGTAGGACTGACTTCTGAGCATACGTGCATAGGATTGTCCTGTAAATCTTCCGAGCTCAGAATGGCTTACATCTATGAAAATACAGATAGGATTGCACAGCTGTTGGACATAATAGGCTTATAACCCAACTCCAGTTCTAGGACTGATAGATCACATCATTTCTGTAGCAAACAGCTACTACACAAAATATATGTTTACTTAATATCTATTCCAATCCAAAAATACAAGAACAATTCTTAAAAAAAAAAAGGAATTCTTTTGTACCAGTTAATAAGGATACAATGAGCAACACCTATATGTATGTGCGTATGTATGTGTGTGTGTAATAAATAAATTTAGGGTGTGGTAATGAACTTTTACCTTGTTCTTTGGTTGCAACCTGTTGCAATACTGTAGAAAAGGGGAAAAGGAAGAGACATTTTTAGAATCCAAACACTGTCTGAAGAGATGTCAGTTTATAATGTTTTAAAGAAGTGACCTTCCAATAAATTACACTCAACTTATTATATTGGAGAAAATACCTCAGTATCCCAGTGCCATTCTGAAAATTCAAAGTCTGTTTTTGCTACTGAATTCCAATCCTAGCATATTCACAAAGTGATAAATTCCATTAACCAAATTTTACTTTTACCATTTTACAATAACAATTTAATAAGAAAAAAAAAAAGAAATTAAAAACGTACTGTGGAAACTTGGTTTGTATATATATGTGTGTATACACACATGCACACGTAAAGTACCTTCCAAGCACACTACATACATGACAGAAACACAGTATGAATATACAATACAGAGAGTGATAAAATATTTAAACAATGCATTGCTTCTCATTCAAGACACATTACGTGTATAAGAAGCTTCTCATCTTTTAGTTCTTGACCATATATGTTTTAGAAGTATAAGAGCAATTTTTAAAAGGTTGATGGATATTTCTTAGGGTAATAAAAGCACTTCCAAAACTTAATAAGGTTATGACTGAAAAAGCATTTTGGTGTTCATCAAAAACAGAACATTTACTTTGTTATTAAATATGGTCTCCATCTCTTTAATAGGCTTCCCATCATAAGGATGAAAAATGCATTTATTCATGTATTTTTCTTTCCAAGAACAGGTTGGCCCATTAACCTCTCATTAAAATAGACATGGTCAAAAATGGACTAGGATAGGAGGTATGCAAGTCTGAACCAAAGAGATCTATGCTTCGCCTCAGGTGAATAGCTCAGCATGATCTACTGCAATTATCTTCATGCGTGTATGTATTTTTTTAAAAAATGCTCTTATTTTAAGGAGGAATAGACTGGAACATGCACATATAACCCAGCAGTCACTTATGTGGGTTGGAATCTACGTGAACCTTAAAACAAGCATACTTCAGACGGGCTTTGGGGGATGGATTCTGACCAACGTGCAACATCCAGGCTGAACGGATGCAACAGGATCCCCACTGCAAGGCTAGCTGTATCCCAAACACCCTATGGAAACACTCCTTCCGCTTACCTAACATGCCAGTCTGTAGATGTTGAACTTACATTTAGTGCCACATTAAATTATTGAGTAAAGTCACGCAAGAGACGAGAGGGGCAGGATTGAGAAAAATACATGGAATTCATTTCCTGGGTAGTATTTATCTCCTGGTCTTCAAAAGAAAGTACTCCAACCAGCTTAGACGATGAATCAAATTCGCAAGAGAACGAGCAAAAAGAATGCACTCCTAAAATATGGTGGTCTGTGTAGGTGACACATTCCCAAAATGTTGGGGGAGAGAGATTATTGAACTGCTGTCTGCAGTATGGATGGCCCCACGCTGTAATACTGCAACACAATACCTGCACATTCCTATGGTTCACACGCAGCTCAGCTGAGATTTCTTGAGATGCATTCCCTGATGGAGACCAGCCACTACAAGTTACCTTACGTCAGGGTGGTCGTGTTAAGGTTCCCGGGACTACTGCTGTGTAAACGAGTTGTGGCAACTATACAAGCGCCGGGCGGGAGGCAACCACCCAACTACGGCCAAGCCAGTCTGGAAAAGTAAGAATGAGCGTGAAAGGCGATCACGCGCGGCCAGCCCGCTGGAGCAAGCAACCCCAACACGCCGCCTCGTCGCTAGTGCTCAGCGGATGCTGGCGAGAAGGAGGCGCAACGGCGCGTGGTCTTCCCTGCTGGCCCACTTAGGCGCTTCTCTCCGCTCTGCTCCAGCTGCCGCCGAACCATCTGGGGGAGGGAAAACTTTGCAGAAAGGCCGCTAAACCTCCTGGGGGCCTTCTCATCGTCCCACCTCAACACACACACACGCACACGCACTTTCTCAAGGGAGCAGACAATTCTGCAGAGCGCGCGCTTCAGCCACAGCCTGCCCTCCCCCTTGCAAGTTGCAAATCACTCGCTGCGGCTAGAATATAGCGGGACTTGAGCCCCCTTCCCCTGGCCTTTTTTTCTCCCGCCCCGCGTGCAAGGCTCCCAGCTAACCCTAAAGCTCCGCTCCTTCCTTCCCGAGACGTTAGAAAGTCACCGATTGGAGGGAAAGGCCTACGAATGCAAATGACCTTGCCCCCCCCACATCCCCTTCCCTCTCCCTCGGCGGAAGGGTGTCAAACCAGCCCCCCACCCCCAGGCTGAGGCGGCAGCGGGGGTTGCTACTGTGGCCGCAGAGAGTTCACGGCGGCCGGCGGTGGCCGCTCCTCTCTGCAGGCAGGCGCTCCCTCCGTCCCCAAGAATGGCTTAAGATTTTTCCCGAGAGTTTTCTCTAGAGACCTGGGTTCAGATCTAAGCGCAGGTGTAACTGTCCAGTTCTCTGGATGTCCTACACACACACACACACAAGCATCTGAAAGCTACAGATATATTTTTCTCTGAGTTCTCTCCTTCGAAATACTTCAGAAGGGGGGGGGGGCTCTTGCCCCACTTGCATGTGATGTGTGAATTCCAGCTACATTGCATGGGTTGCCTTCCTGCTATTCTTTGGCTTTTAACAGAAGCTGAGAAAGAAAGAGGGGCTGTGATCGGGTTCCTTCCCTTCTCTCACTGCCCATTCTAAATTTGATTCCAAAGTCGAAGTAGTTGAATTGGCTACTTCTTAGTACAGGCTATTGAGAGAAGCCAGGCACAGCAGTATATCCCTGTATAGCACTGGATACAATGTGCTGAATTGGCAGTCTAATTATAAATGTGGCATTTGGACCTCCTTTCAGAGCCAGTGCCACCTTACCTTATGAGGGAACTTCAACTACAGCAACTGTTCAAAACAAAATGCCATTACAGGATCAGCTTCACCCAACACTGGAACTAGCCAAGAGATTGTTTTACAAATTGTCTTTCTCACTTAACACAAGAATGTATTATAAGAAACGCAGTTGAGGAGAAGGAGGCAGAGTTTAAAGAAAACGCTTCAGGAGTTCTCTGCCAGGTGTCAAGCTACTCTGAGCTGCAAACGAAATCCAAGTAACCTAATTATTTTCCTTCCTATGGGTACCTCCCTAAAAATACATTTGAAGCGAGGGGGGAGGCAACTCGAATTTATTTTTAAGGAAGGTACAGACACTATGATAAAAGAGAGATGCACATACAGAAGACAAAGGCATCAAAAAAAATATCCATCCTAATTCATACCTTTGGGGTAACAAAAGTTTGAGTTGTGTGTCCTATTCAGGGTCCATTTAAAAATGCTCTGCTTTATGGCAGGGCCAGCGGGTGAGCATGCAAAGGTTTCAGTACAAGTGCAGTCTAGTTGTAAAAAAGTGTGTGTGTGTGCATGTTACTACCTCTTCTCTCTCCCTCCCTACCGCCCCACCTCCTCTTCACGTTCCTTTACGATTTAGCAAAAGATTAAATACTCTGTTTTGTCCTGAGGTGCCCATTCTTTTCAGGCAAATCATAGTGAAAGTTTACAGTATTTTTAAATGAATCCCTTTTCCTTCTCCTCCCCCCCAAAATTAAAATTAGGTCCAAACTTGTCCATCATACGTCAGCGGGCTATTAAAAAGAAACCCACACGTAAAACGTTTTCCGGATCTGCATAACAACAGAGCGAAAGAGGCTTGTTTATCTCAGAAAGTTTCCCTGTCTGTGTTTTGGGGGAAACACCCTGGAGGCTACAACTAATCTCCTATCCGCAGGCTCCCAAGCCCGGGCAAGCTCTCCCTGACACCCAGACACAACAACGCTCCGTTGCCTTTTCGACATTTGCCCCTTTTCTCTCGACGTCCTTAAAAACACCCAGGAAACGAGCCCCGTGCGAAGGCAGCGGCAATGAATCAAATCCAGATGACCGGTGCCTCTGATTGAGCCCCAGGGCCTGCTTGGCCCAGGCGCGCGCGTTCCTAGCAAGCGATTCTGGTGGCAAGGCGGATCCGAGGCCCCGGAGCGGCAGCGAGGACGCTGAAGCGCTGCGGAGCTCCTCGCAACCGAAAGCGGCTTAAATTATTCACGTGCAAGCTGCGGGTGCGTCGTGTGTATGCGGTGCCAAAGCGGACGGACGTCTTCAATCCCACGCTCACACACACAAACGCGCACCCAGCTCTTGGTATATCCCGCCTCACAGAACAGCTTTGGTTTCACTACTTCGGGCAAAGAATTTGAAATTCACGTACGCGTTCGTGTCTTTTTCCAGAACAATGCGGGGGGCGAGGGGGGGCGCAACTCAACTAAAGGCACCGCAGGTTTAAACTCCACAGACAGTCCCCGAAGAACAGCACGCAAGTGAGACCCGGCAGAATTACACGAAACAACCAAACGCGGGACTATCTTCCTATCAGCACATCTTACACAACGCAACTAAAAACGGGACCATCTCCGAGCAGCAGCAGCAGCAGCAGCAGCACTTTTGAGGGAAAAGGGGGCGAGAAGCTCAGCCCCAGACACCTTGCCGCACTCCCCCTTCTGCAAGCCCGTTTGAAATTACAACTCCACGGGCGGCCTCCTTGCGACTAGGGTTGCACAAAAAGGTAACAGAAAACAACAACAACAACGAAGCCCCAGAAAGAAGAGAAAGAGGGAAAAAAACAAGACTTCCTGGGAACTTACTTTACGATTACTTTAGGCGCTATCCTTTTCTTCCAGCTGGCAAGGAAAGCCGTTTTGTCCAGGTTAGGTATTGTTGTCTACTTACGGATCAGTCCGTGGCTACAGGGTTTATTTTAATTTATGGCTTATGCATTCTTTTAAGGTCGATTTGCATGACCTCCGGCAAGAGCTAAGACACAGCACGAAATCCCCCGCTGAATGTAGGGCGAGCCCACGACGCCGCCAAGAGCTCCCCTTCTCATGGTGTAAGCAGAGCCCGGTGTGTTTTTGAGCTCTGTTTTTTTTTTCTCCCCCTCCCTGTAGAACACAAATTAGGGTGTGATATCAATTTTAAAGTTTTCGGTATAACTTTATCCTAGCCTCTGCCTGCAGAGAGATAAGACGCCACGGACACAGCAACTCCTCGATATGCTGCCCCTCCGTGGCCACACGCAGCATTGCCTCGATCCCTCCCTTCTTTCTTAAAAATCTCTCGGCAGCTATATAAAGCACGCTAGCGCCGAACTTCTTGACAAGTTTACCCACCTCAAAGTTAGCGGACGGGATTCAAGGCGCTAACACACCTCCTCATTCCCCCATTCCTACTAGCTTTGCGGGCGAAGGCAGGCGCCTCTTAGAGGAATGACAGCCGCTTTGTGTTCCCCAAACTTGATGTTAGGGTTTTATTTTTCTTCTCTTGTTCCCTCGCCTGCCTGTGCTAGTATCTCTCTTACGCACAATCTCTCTCGAGCGCCATGTGTTCGCAGGCAGGCAGCGGGGGATCTTAAAATACAACATGGATCTGTCACTACGTTTTAAAATAGACGCCACTTGGAGGGCGGAAGGGAAAGGAACGGGGGGGGTGAAGAGACAGAGACAGGGAGGAGAGGAAGGGAGAGGAGAAAAGGAGCAGCATTGTTGTGATTGCAGGATTGCAGAGGAGCGGGATCTTTACGTAGACTTGGAATCTTTTCTGAAAACTCACCCCAGATTAGCAGCGCAAGGACTTTCTCCGTCAGTCTGCTGTTTCCCTTCCCATCCCCATCGCCGCCACCAAGGCAACCCTCCCCAAAAAGCCTAGGCGTAAGGAACCGTGCCGGGGAGTCATTCAGAAATCTCTTAACTTCACAAGCTACCTCCGGACGCGGCGGCTGTTGTCGCGGCGGCTGCTTTGGTCAATTGCAACTAACCAGCCCTTAAAGACAGCGCGAGAGAGTACCGTATTCTCTCGTATAGGTCGACACCCATGAAGCGTGGAAGACCCTCGTACAGCAGGACTGAGAGAGCCACACCAAAGCCAAGCTGTTCCCCACATACACACACACACACGCGCGCGCACCTTACACCTTACGCACGCACATGCACTCGCAACTCCAATCCACAACAGGTCTTAACAATACAATAAGCGCTGCCTGGGTTTCCTTCCAAATTACCTTCTTCGAGATCCAGTATGTCGATTAAAAAAAAAAAAAAGCCTTGGAATCTTCTTTTAAAAAACAACAATTGTGCAGTGATCGGAGGTAAGGAACAGGGCAGCGTGAATAGACGGCAAAATAATACACTATACTAGCGAAAGAAGCGAGCGCAACGGGCCGCTGCTGATGGTTCTCCAGGCCATGGTCATGTTGCAAAAATCAGATCTTCGGGATAAGTTTGCTGACGGGTTGCCTGGAAATTTAATTACAATCGGAGAGTCATTATTATTTGCTGTTGGGCTTGGCTTCCCCCACTTGGCCGCCTCCCGCCCCTGCGCGCCGTCCCTCCCCCCCCCTCCTCCTGCGCGCACACACACAAGGCACACAAGTGAAGGCGCCGCTTTACTCCTGTCAATCTTGCAAATCAATACGAGCGGCCATGTCGTAAGTATTCAAAGCATTTCCCTTCGCGCAACATCAGAGAGTGGCCGGGGCATCGATCGGAGAACGAACGGCGAAAGGAGGCAGGGCTGTTACCGTCGCTCCCGCCCCCAATGGCAAAGGCAGCACGCGCTGAGGAGCGGGAACGGGGAGAGCGGGAGTGAAGGGCCGGAGAGAAAGTGAGCGCCAAAGAGAAAGTGAAATCTCATTCTCTCCCCCCCCCCCCAACGCACGCGCGCACGCATTCCCAACCACAAGCCATCTACCTCTCCCTCGCCCCCCTCTTCCTGCTGCTCGGTTGCCGTCGCCTCCCGGAGAGCTATTAAGCAGAAGCCTGCAGCGCTCGCACTTTCCTGGGAGTAAGGTCCATCCCAAGGGAATTTTACCTGCGAGCGAATTACGAGGCAATAGGACTGTAAACATGCATACTTCCGATTCGACTGGCATAGAAGTCCCTAAGGTTTGCTACCAAGGAAATGCGTTTTGTGAGGCTCATCCATAAATAAGTGTTCTTCGGACGTAATAAATAGCTTCCGGACACATAGGTCTATTCAGAAGTAACCTTTACTTTGGACAATTAAGGATGCTATCTCCAATAACGTTATCCCTAGCTAGAAGTTAGATCAGTTAATTTAAAAATAAATTAGAAGTAACACAATTCTATGGAAACAATTCATGGATACAACTCCGAATTAACAAGCTTTTTTCACCAGTCCCATTTATTTACAAATGCCATAGTTAAGCCAATACTTCATTTTTGGCAGGCTTACACCTGGGCTGGTTGCCTTCAGAAATCCTACTGATTTCTATGATTCCTGTATGCATAATTAGGTGCTTCACAATTGCGTCCTTTTCTTTGAGTCTCGCTGATTTAGCCCTAAATTAGGATGAACAGACGCCTGCAGCTTCACAGTCCTACCCAGTGGCTGTTTACGCAGAACCGTTTCTTCAGCTTGCAGGTCACTACGCGCTCACCTTCAGCCCCCGGAACACTTTCGGAATCAGAGCAAAGTGACATCATTACAATATAATAAATGCCAATAAATATTCGGAGATTTAGGATAATGATAAGGGAACAGTCACAAACCTTCCGCACAATCCTTGGGGATGGGTTGATTTGAATGCCCCGCTTAGACCGCTCAGTCAGCGTTTGTCCTGCTGGCACGCTGAAATCAGTGGGACTCCCTCCGAGGGCGGGCGGTTTCCCTTTAGATGGATATGGAATTAACTGTTGATTTCTGGAGCCTTGCTGGGTACCCTTAGACGCTGAAAAGTAAGCCCTAATGAACTCTCACTTCACTTTCGAGTAAACATATCTGAAGTTGGGATGTGGTTGGGACCAACTGCGGTTGATGAGACAAGGCTGAGTAGGGGGAATCGGGGGGAGGGGGGGGAGAGGAGAAGGGAGAGGCCTTGTGAATTGCACCAGAAAGGAAAAAGCGTGAGATTATTCCCTTTGGAGAGGAACGATGCAGATCCAAATGAAGGAAGAGTGACATAAGAGGGAAAGAGGAGGGTGCGTGGGGATTGAAATAAGATCGGGAGGATCCCGCTCAGGTAGGAAGCGAGGCCTTTGGTTCTAATCCTTCCACCAAAGGATTAGACGTTTGCTGCCTAGCAAACAAGGGCAGAAGAAGCCCCGCTACCCCCTTCCCAAGAATGTGTCATGTGGACCATTCCGGAACGATCTACAAGAGCGGTTTCACTTCTACCGACGACCTCCAAGTCTACGTCCTTGGAAGGCACTCCCTGGAAGCCCACTGGAACTACTCCGGAGTAATCAGGCTGCGCTAAAGGCCAGCTCAGGCAGATGGGTACCTAGGTTCTGCAGAAATCTCAACTATTTATCACCGAATAACTGCGGAAAGTCTCGGAGAGGAATGCGTTAAGAAAGAGTTGTGCGTTAAAAAAGTGAGGCAGACATTCACTACGGGGCAAACGGGCAAAGGAAGCATTTGAATTTAACTGAGAAGTAAAAACCTTCGGCCGCCGCGCTGTGTAACCACTTCAGTCTGCATTGGCCTGTGAAAGTGGCGAGGGGACACTAAGAAACAGCCTGGGTAGAGGACAGCTAGGAACCTGGCCGGGTCGCGTAGGTGGTGAAGGGAGGAGTTGGGAAGAGTTGCTTCGCCCACCCCATTTTCCCGGGCCTCAGAGCGATTCTGAACATTTTAGGAACTTTAATTTCCACCTTAACAGCGAAGGAAGGAAAAGAAGCGCTGAAAAGAAACCGAGAGGAGATTAAAACACAACCTGTTGCTTGAAAGAGAAAAGGGTCTCTCAATCATTTTGTTGTTGTTGTTGCAATTCCACTCCTCCCCACCTTAAAAGTCAGTCCTGGAATGGGGCTTCTCACAGTCTCCGGAGGCGCCAGAATTAATTTTGAGGAAATAAAAGTGACTTTCCCTTTTTACGTTCTTCGCACCGAGGCGCAAGGGTTTTCAGGGCGGGACGCAGGCGCTAAGCCTACAAAACTAGAGACCGTTGGGTCTGGCTTCTTCGGCTTTGCATTTTGGGCTTTGCCTTTGCCACCTCCCGCCCCTTCCACAAGGTCTCCCCTTACCCCGCCCCGCCCCCCACCGTAAGGATCAGATTGTAACAGGGAAACTTTTCTGGTTTAAAAGATTTCCCCCTGCCCACCCCCCCGGCTCTCAAAGGCCTCAGCGCACCACCGAAATCTTCTGAAGCCCAGATTTGTGAGTTTGGGATGAACCTTGAAATCCACCCAGACAAAGCCTAAAACGATAAATCTCCCCAAATTCTCCTAATGGAAAAGAAAGCTTGTGGGAGTTTTTGCCCTGCTCTAGTTGGATTTCGATTCACCTGGGGAGGAAGGGGTGTTGTGTATGTGTGTATACGTTAATTTTTAGAATCTAATAAAAAGCTTTTCTTCTCTGACACCCGATCAAGGCTCTTCAAAATATTCAGAACCATTTGGAAAATCAGCGTTTTAAAATTCAGGATCACTAGAAATAGACAATTTAAAATTTAATTCTGATATTCCTCCCAAACTAAAAAGGGAGTGTCTCAATAATATATTGTATCTACAATTGTCCTGCTTCTTTTGAAGATGAGAACTTTATAATACATGTAATTTTCTTAGATATTTTGTAATTCCACGGGCCACGTTTTTGTAACAAAACCTATTTACAGCTACTTTTTCCATTCCGTCCAGACTGCGCCTAATGCCCTGAATTATTTTTTTTTTTTCTGTGCAACATTTCTCCTTGTTTAGTTTGCACAGTATCACATCGTATTGAAAAAGAGAGAGAACGTATAAGACGGCAGGGTAGCACAGTTTAAAAAAGAAAACGTGCGCAGGTCTTCTTTGAATCACTTTCCTTTTTTGGGGGGGTAATAAAAGTTGACACAGGGATTAAGAGAATGTTAACAGTGTACAAAGCGCGGTTAAGGTCCGATAAAAATCAGTAGATGATGAAGCGACCTGTGTAATTCACAAACGCGCAGATTCCCGTGGCTTTCCCATGGATGCTTGTCTAGTAAAAGATGTCGCTTACATAACTAACTCTTGAATATGTTACTTTGTGATACCAACGTATTACGTCTTGTTCTTACATCCAGATGAGTAAAAGCAGGTCCAAAGTAAAAAGTACCACAGATCAGATGCTCTTCCATCGATCTGGCAGCACACTGTCAGGCATGTTATCAGTCAATGCACCAACAAAGCATCAGGTGGGAAACATTTATTGGCAACCAAACGCATTTCCAACGCAGAAAGGGGCAATTTGGAAACACCTTTTGAACCTAGAAGAGACAGTGCAAAGGATGTTTGCTAACCTGAGGGCGGGGGGGGGGGGCAGAGATATATTAGGATTAAATTGAACAGCGGTTACAACTGCATACTTGTTGCATGGGGCTCAGGTGGGAATTTAGCACGCCTGCCCACTTAATTTGATGCCAGCAAAGTGCACGGAAAAGAAGCCCCTTTCAAGCTCCAGTATGGCTTTCGCCCACCAGAGACCTGCTTTCGAGGAGATGGGAGCCCAAAACCGATAATCCGAGGCTTTTCCAAATCGGAGAGGAAGCGAGAGTGTGGCGCCTTCTCGTTGCTCCTCCCGATCTGGAGGAACCCACGGATTTAAAGGGAGTGTTTCGTCGAGGTAAAAGGCGCAAGCATCCTGGACCCTTTATTCGCCCGCCCCCCGCGACTGGGCTCCGGACTTCAAAGCTGACAGAAGGGACAAGCCGCGGCTCCTAAGTAAGGATGCTGGGTTGATAGGGTCCCAGCGCATCTACCAGGCTGTCCGCCATCCCCCCAACCCCTGAGTTGCCTCGGGGCTAAGGTGGACAGAGGGGACCCGCGGAGCAAGGGCAGGAGTGGCGGGCTATCCGGGCACGTCGAGTCGTAGCAGCACTGGGGAACGCAACTCCGCAGGACCGAAGCATCCCCCAAGGTGGGCGAGCCCGGTGGCCCTTGCCCTCTTTTCGTCGGTCGCTCCATAAAAGCACGGCGTCCCCCCTTCCCTCCGTCTCCTCCATCCCCTCCACGCCCGGGAAGCCCCGGGGTTCTTCAGGCAGGCAGAGGCGGAAAGCGCCGTCCCGAACAAGTCTCCCTGGAAGGGAGGGCGCACGGGCAGTCTGGTGCAGATTTCCAGGGGTGGGAGAGACAAGACGGTTGGCTGAGAACAAGGAGAGGGGCGGAAGGCCAGGACCAAGCCCCTTTTACCTGAGAGTGAAGCCCACTGCATCTGGCAGGGTCCCTTTGGAACAGAAGGTCCCTGAGCCCGCTCCCAGGACGTTCAATAGGAGGACTAGCGGGAAGACGTTCCTGTAGGGAGGTCAGCGGGGCTTACGTTGGAATAAACGTTTAATGGGACCACGGAGGTGATGGGGAAAACTTATTCCCTATCTGTAATACTGGCTGGTGCTTCGGGGATGGGGGAGGGAGTTACATGTCCGAAGAAGGAAGGAAAGCGCTTGAAACATAGTTAACAATTGAAACAAAACTTTCAGAATGAAGCACAAGACCCAAATATATTTGCTAGGTTTGAAAGTTGAAACCAAAACCAGTACAAAGGTAGCAAAAAGTTTTGTCAGGCAAAGCTAGCACATTAGTCCTCCGGAGGAGCACCCCCTCAGTCGTTCTGAATCCACCCGCCCGCCACTGTTTTCTCCCCGAAGAGATGGGGAAGGGAGGGGGGAGGAGAAGCAAATCAGTCCAAATCACACCCCCATCCCTATGCACAGAGACATTGTGGAGCTCCCTCTCTCCAGCCGACTTTTGTCCCCGCAGCGAAAGTGGCACTGCAGCAATTACAGCGACTCCAAGACTCAGTCATATCCCCGCCTTTACCTGCCCCCCCCCAGGTTCCCCCAACAAACAAAAGCGGGCAGATCATCTGGTTTCCCCCCCTCCCGCCGCTCCGCCAGAGGCAATTCCACAGAAAAGTTGCGCGAGAGAGCTTTCCCTTCTCTGGGAAAGTTGCGCGGGAAGATCCCTCTCGGCTCCGCACGTGAAGTTCAAAGGCAAGCGGAGGGAGAAAGCGACGGGAGTGGGGCGCGGGGGGGGGTGTCTCCTGCTGCTGCTGCTGCTGCTGCTGCTGCTACTAGTACTGAAAGAAGGCTGGGGGTACTTACAGTGCGAGAGGGCAGGCTGTCTGCAGAAGGCTGTGATTCACCGATGCTGCGAGGAGGGAGAGAGAGAGAGAGAGAGAGGGAGAGGGGGGAGTGCCAAACTGGATACACCTTCACCGTAGCTCATCACATCTGCCAGCCTCGCTCCCCTCTCTCTTTCATTTCCACATTCCCTTTGTTCCTGCCAAAAAAAGGAGAAGTCTACACGTCACATCAGAGTCCCCAGATGCAGTCTACACCAAAAGAAGTGGGGGGGGGGGGGCGGGAGAGAGAAAAATGAATAATTCAATCAAATAGTAGATAGTCTCTAAGGCGAAAATATATACTGTATTGCACTTAAAGCAACCGAGGATAATGGAGGCATTCCAAGCAGGTAGTCCCTAGTAATAGTCCTGAAAGCCTAGCCTCTGCACTCTTCCAGGGGGGCAAATTCAAAACAAACTTTCCTTTTGTAAAAAGCCATTTGTCACACCCCATCTCCTCTTTCTTCCCACCTCCACCCCCCCCCCTACACACACACTTCCTCCACACCTACCCCGAAAAAGGGCAGGATGACACTTGCTGTGAATGGATGGGATAGAAAGTCCCCTGAAGTGTCGGAAGTGTGTGGCTTCAGGAATTGATCCAAATCCAGGGCCGGCGATGTTTTGAAGCCCAAGGAGGAGAGATGGCTTTCTGAAAAGTGTTTTAAAACACCCTCCCGGGCTCACAGTCCCGCCCCCCCCTCCCGCAGTCCGACCGCTCACGCCCCACGCCCCCCGCCCTCAGTCCTCCCCGCTCGCGCTGCCTCCTTTCCACTCCGCGGGATCGCCTGGGCTTCCTTACCGCTTCCTGGATCTCAGAAGCCAGCCTTACAGGCAAGAAGGCGCCCCGGCCCTCGGCTACTTGGTCCGCGCTCTCTGGGAGGACAGGGCGCGGTGGGGGCGGGGAAGACTGCGGCCGCGGTCTGGGGCGGCCGGGGGGGCGCTGTCAATTGACTTCTGGTTGAGCTGCGGCTGAGTTGGGGAAACGCGAGGCGGCGGCGGCGGCGGCGGAGGACGGAAGGAAGGAAGGAAGCGAAGGGACGGCGAGGGGAGCGACCGGCTCAGATGCCCCACGGCGGGCCAAGAGGCAGCTGAGCCACCCTTGGTGGCTCCTGTCCCTTCCTCCGCATCTGGAGTTGCCCTTCCGTTTGGGGAGGTCAGCTCAGCTCTCCGCCTCGGGCTCTTTGACATAGGACCGAGTCTTCAGCAGGCCCCCGGGGCTCCGCCACAGCCTGTTTGGGCCACTACCCGCTGCCTAACATGAGAGGTGGCCCTGTGCGGTCTCAGTCTGCCCCTGCCGCAGCATCAGCGCGCCGGCCTAACCGGGTCCTCTTCAGACGTGTTGGACTACAGCCCCCATCGTCCTTAGACAGGCCGGGCGCGGACGGTGGGAATTGAAGTCCGACACTTATGGAGGGCGCTCCGTTGGGGAAGAACGGCGCAAAGCCGAACAGCCAGCAAGGAAAAGAGGAGCCAGGTAAGGAGCGGGAAGGCGGGCGCGGAGTAAAGAGAGAAGGGCCGCTGGGTTTTAGGCAGGGCTCGGTCGTTGTGGTCGCCGCTCTTGGGCGAAATTGCGCTGCTCCTTTGCAGAGCAAGGAAAGTTAGAGGATCCTCTGCAAGCGTTTTCCTTTTCTAACGAGGCAGGCGGACGTGACGGATCTGAAAACCAAAACATTAGCGGCACCGTTAGTCAAATAAGAAATACGTTGGGGAAAGACGCTCGCCGGGCAGCTTTCGGGTTGATGTGCCTAAAACGCCACCTGGAGGCCAGCCCGCGAATAGCAGCCCGGGGGGGTGGGAGGCGGGAGGAGCCAGAGTGATGAATGCTTTGCAGGACCACCACAACCATAACAACAGTAGCAACAATAACCTGACCTTTAAAATAATGATAGGGACGCCAACAAAGGACTGGAGCGCTTAACTACATCAGTCTGATGAACGGAGAGAAGAAATCATCAAAGGCTGCAAACCTGAGCATGCTGGCTTGAGGAAACCTTCAAAATCTAGTGGGTTTGTGCTTCCCATCCTGGGCTGTGGGTGCCTGGAGGGTGGGGAGATCAATACTATTGAGTCTCTGCCCTCCACTTTCATGTGAGCCAGGACAGACGCCCTCAGATCAGTTCGGTGGGGATCTAGATCTTGCTAGCCGATCCTTACTTGCTTATTCAGAAGTTAGTCCCATATATTTAATTCAAGGAACAGGGCATTGGATTGCACTAAGCATTCTGATCCACTGCGTACTTTACTCAGGAATAAACACCAGTGAGCTTAGTGGGAATTTCTCCCCAGTATTTATGCAATCAATTGCAGTCAGCCTGCACCTCATGTCCATGTAATATTGTAAGGTGGGATCCTATGCATGTATATTTAGGACTAAGTCCCAGTAAGCTAGTCAGTGGGATTTATTTCCAGCTAAATGTGTATAGTATTAATAAACCATAGCAGCAATCTGGGAGCTACACTTTTCTCTGGCAATGTTTTTTAACAACTGTAATGCTATTAAATAAAATATGCTTGAAAGCAATACAGTTTGGGACTAAACCCTATATGGAACTTAAAATGAGGAAGGATTGCTTGTATTACACAACAATGGGAGATCTCTTGTTTAACTTGGGGGGATAAATTGGCTACCACTCTGGCCAACATTTTTATCTGAAGAAATATTAATTTCTTCTCTATGGTTGGATTAATAACTGGCAATTCTGAAAGGGAAAATAAGTGATCACTAACAGGTACAAAAGTGGAAAGCTAATACTTGAATAATGAAGGTAGCATTTCAATAATGAAAACTTAAATCAATTCCCCATCTGATTTAGATAGCCTAGACTTCTTAGTTGGAAATTTCTGGGTATTTCTGAAACCGATCTTAATATTTTGAAAACTTTCTTCAGGACATTCCTCCATTCTTAAAACTGCAAATAAAGATTCCATGAGGAACCCCTATTCCTAGATGGTCTTGCTAAACACTAAACACTTAAAGCTTCTGGTTAAATGTTAACAACTCTTATCTACAAAGAAGGCCACAATTTTATGAGCATTTACCCTGGGAAGTCAAATACGCTAAACAGGGTAGGCTACTTTCTGAACAAACAATTATAAAGTGAGGGTATATTATTTTTCTTTCCATAATGGAATTATGAGAGCCAGTTTAGTGTAATGGTTCTGCAAGTTAAAAGCACTGGACTAGAAGCTAGGAGATTGTGAGTCCTAGTCCTGCCTTACGCATGAAGCCATCTTTGGGCCAGTCATTCATTCACAGCCCTAGGAAGAAGGCAATAGCAAATCACTTCCAAAAAATGTTGCCAAGGAAACTTAATGCACTGGTCCATGTAGCTACCAGGAATCAGTACTGACTCAAAGTTACAAAAAGGGGGGAAAAAAAAGAAAGAATGGAACTATGTTCCAGAGTAAGTTAAGAACTTAAATAAGCTCTTAATAAGGCCTGAATTACAATTACTTTTTGGTTTCATAGTGTGAGTCAAAGCAGCTGATTTTTCCACTAGCTAAAGAAATAACCCAGAGGTCACAGAAGTATCTATATAAAACACTACCACATTATGGTATCAATGACCTTTTATTCCTGCCTTATAAATGCACCTGTGCAAAGCATCTATTCCCAAGTCTACTCCTCTAGCCCTCCCCATGTTCTAATCCCAAGGAAGAAGTCAGTGCTCTTGAATGTTACCTAATGTCCACCATGGGCTGGGTGAAGGAGGACAAACCAAATCCAGATGAGACCATTGGTAAACAGAGAGCTGGACTTGGGGGACAGAGATGAAGCCTCTTCTGGATGCAGTTGCACTCCCACAGGAAAAGCAAGTTTGCAGGTTGGGCGGGCTCCTTGACTCTCAGCTGGATTTGGAGGCAGTGGCTGTGGGGAGAGCCATTTTTGCACAGTTACTGCAAGAATGTCAACTGCAACCCTTCCTGAGCTGGTTGGACTTGGTGACAGTCATCCACACCTTAATTACAGCCTGTCTTGATTACTGCAACATGCTTTCCGTGGGGTCACCCTTGAAAAGTGTCTGGGAATTGCAATGGGGCAAATTGCAGCACCTAGCTGCTGAGTGATGCCAGGTCCAGAGACTGTACGATGCCCCCACTGAAAGAACAGCACTGACTACTCATTGCTTAGCGGGCACAACTTAAGATGCTAGGCTTAACTGTTACTGCTCTAAACAGCTACAAACACGATTACCCGCAAAAGTGCCTCTCCCTGTATGAACCTGCTTGGATACTTACATCAACAGGAAAGTCTCTTCTGAGACTCATCACCCCAAAGCTGGACTAGCAGGTACAAAGGAAAAGGGGTTTCTCCTGTGTGGCTGTGAGACACAGAACACGTCCCCAAAGGAGGTGTTGGCTCCCACTCTTCCAGTATGTAGGAAGAGAATAAAAAGACATCCCTTTTGCCGAGATTTTAATTTTTAATTATTTTAATGTTTTACTTTAATTTGGATTTTGATTTTAGCTGCATTAATTTCATCATGTTTTATACTCTGGATCTTTATTGTTGTAAGCTGTCTTGAGTGTTGGAATGAACAGAAAGGTGAGGTATAAATTTAAAAAATAAATAAATAGACATTTATCGCTTCTAGGAAGACTAAAACATAAGTTAATGTCCACATCTCTGGAAAATCAATGGCACAGTTTCATTGATTTATGTAAATCTGGATTGCTAGCAAAGGACTTTCCTTTGCTTACCATTTCACTCAGCTCACCCTATGTTCAAATAAATCAAGCTATTACTTTATTTGAGCACTGTAAGAGACTCCTAAAATCAATTGATACTATATCTGTGCTTTAACGGTAGCTGTTCCACTCATCAAGCTACAGCTATATTGCAACATCTGTAAAAAGACAGACCCAGTAGGTTAAAAAAACACTTATAAGCTTAGATATGTATAGAACTAATATTCACTGACTACACAGTCATGTGGGAACATTAAAACCAGAATACACTGGAAAGTTTATCTGTTCAAATCTCATTGGAATAAATAAAAAGTGCTAAAATGCTTTAATGTCTCAATAGTGTTTGATGGATTATGCTTTGCACCACTTTCTTGTAGATACCAGGAGGTGAACATGTTATTGAAAATGGTTTCTGTATCCTTTTTATGTGATGGTTATGTGTGCATTGTTATTATACTTGCATTTTGATTCCATTTGCACACAATTACCATAATAATCATTTTAAAACAATGCATTGTAGCAAAATTGTTGTAAAATGGGCCTGATTCTGAAAACTCCTCCCCCCCCCCTTCTTGTGATGGCATATTTCAGCTAGATTCCAAGACTGAAGCTGTAATTTACATCTATTTAAATCGGTGAAAGAGAAGTAGAACCAACTTTTATTTGAATTAATCTAAATGGACCCGCCATTATAGTCTTACAACCCATATTTACTCAATTTTCCATTTTGGCTGACATTGAAGTGACACTTACTTTCAAGAAGATATTCCAGGAGGTATCTATAAACTGGGGTTTAACGATTATTAGTTAAAGAGGCAGAAAGCAAAAGTTTTAAATCACATTGAAATAGTAATGTGCATTGTTTTAGCTACAGAACTGTTAAAATTAGTTAAATTGTCGTGATTCTCCCACTTACCTAGGAAATAGCCCCAGTGAAATCATTGGAGTCCATTTCTGAGTAAACAGGCAGAGATTCAGTAGGATGGATGTTACAAAAGGTTCACCAAACATCTGCTCTATAATAAAAAGCAAATCATTAGGGTGCAAAGCAACACTACTGTATGCCTTCTTCCTATATTGACTAATGGAGAAAAAGTGCTCGACTTAAATGTAATAGTTCTTTTAGTTGTCTTTTCTTTCAAACTTTTCCATTTTGGTTCCTAATTGTATAGATACAGACAAACAGAATTTTTCTGGAAGATAATTAATAAATGAAAGTGTAAGAAACAGACATTAAATGCTCATTAGCACATTCCAAATGAAAGGTGTTACTTTATTGCAACAGCCATGTATTCTGAAATAAATCTTCAGATAGAATCGTCTCCGTGTAGTGACAAGTAACTTGAAAAAGGCAGCTGTGGGTTGTTTTTTTAAAAAAAATCTTTATACCAAATAGCTTTTGACATATAGGGGTATTTTTATTTGCGCAGTAAGTATGCAACCTTTGCAATATGTCATTTGACATTCTGAAAACATATTCATTGTTGAGAATTATTTTTGTGATATGGAAACTTACGTACAAAATGCATATGCTGTTATTTGATTTATTCTACAGGCTATCCCAACTGTCAATTAACATCCCCACTTGAAAGTGCGAATGGCAGGGGACACATGTGGTAGATCAAACACTATAGATCAGCAAATCAGAGCAAAAATTATAGCCTGGTAGGCATTTTTTTAGTATATTATATGTACAGTATGGTATTTCTCCCCTGTTTAGTTGTTGTGTTTACCTTCTTTTTTCCTTCCTTCCATCCTGAAAGATTTTGTCAGTATGCCATAGCATTATCATATAAAGTTAAGTTTACAAAAAATATATAAAGCATATATATAAATATTTAAAACCTGATATCATAAGCAGTGTTTTCTAAAATTTAATTCCACAATAATGAGTTACAGCTATGTAAATTTATTTAAAATTAAACTTGCTGTTCCTGGTACCTAGATTATAAAATGGTGGGACTTGAACTTTTAAAACACAGCTTTTATCATAAAATGTTAGTTCTGACCCTTTCTTTCTCTTACTGTTCTGTATAAATTTTAGGGATCATTGGCATTATTGTATTGATGTTGTTAAAATTGCATTTTAATTACATGGCTTTGCAAGCAGCAACAAGGATTATGCCTACAGTAGTTTCATAAAACAACTAGCATAAATAAGTGCAAGAGGAAAATGAAATAAAATAAGTAGAGTAGTGTATTTCCAACGTCTATGAAGCAATGAACTAACAAAATAATGTAACATCATATAAAAAAATTAAATTAACAAGTAATTGAATATATTTGTATTTCAAAAAGATTAATATTGAAATAAATATATAGTGAAAAATATTTAACTGTGTGGTTCTAAATAGTTAATGATTGGTGAATCAGGATATATATATATATGAAATTCTATTAGTAGTAGTAGTAGTAGTAGTATTTTCTATGGTTCTAGGAAGGTAGAACATTTTCATGAATAGATTGCTTTTCCACCTAATTCTATAAATGTAGAAAAAAAATTTAAGACAGACTATAGTGGCAATAAAATTTTGATTTTTTTAAAGGAAACAATGATGTTCCATACTGTAGATAGTGTTTTGTAACATAAATACACTGAGAAAATTTCTTGCAGTTATTCATGATTGCTTTTTCACAACATATAGGTTTCAGCAGAGAGCTTATGACAGAGAACAGCCCCCAAATTCTGGCAAGATTCAACTACATAATTTTTTTTTCAGGACTTCGTATTTTAATGAATATTTTATGAAGGTTGTTTTCTCAAAGAGATGCCATCTCTTATGATAAAGCTACCAAAATATATGTAAAATTCTTCATTTGTTCCATATAAAAGGGTGAAAGCGATGTAGATATAAAGATCCCCACATAAATGTAAGTAAGATTTAATGAACAACACATTTCCACACCCTCACGCAAATGACCTGAGGCATGCCCCGTCATAATCAAGAAAGAAATGCCTGTACTAGAAAAGAGAAGGGAAGGGCTACAGGTCGGATACAGAGCTCATCCCTTGCAGGCAGAAAGTCTCAAACTGAATTCCCAACAACTCTGGGTGGGCGTCCCTGCCAAAAGCCCGTGCCCGTCACGGCCAGCGCAGAAGAGGAGAGTCACAGGACTGGGATTCAGAGTCAGGTTAAACTGCTCCTTGCACCCTGTGACAAGCTGGCGCTTTTCTTCATGGAAGATTATGGAAGGCTACAAAAGAAGCCTTTCACTCATTTTTCCTGACGATCAACCAGGAAAAGCAGATGTTTATAAAGCTGTTTGATATGCTGGCTTGTAAGACGCTCAAGGATGGTTGTGGATGTCAAGGAGGAAGAGCTGGAGAACTGCTTCCCTGGTGCGTTTCAAAAAGCATTTTCATTGGCTCAGTTATTGTTACTAATGAAAGAACCACTTTGTGCTACATGGCAGAGCCTCAACTGCCACCATACAGTCCTCAGACACACCAGCACACATGCACGCACCCACCCAGCCAACTCTTAAGATGTAATTTACAAAGATAATAATAAGATAGAATTATTTCACTTCTCTGAATGCTCCGCATTTGCATACCGGGACTGTGCACAATGCACTCATAATGACAAGGGATCCTTAGCAAGGCAAAGGCAGCCGGAGAGCAGCATGTTAAAAGCAATCTGAGAGCATGTTTCTCCTCCTGCCCAGATCCCAGGTGCTGGGGGCCTCCACAAACAAAACTCACATTCAGCTCCACACCTTTGCTGCACATGATAATCTGAATGACAATGGCGCCTTCCATGCTGCACTGCAAAGCAATTACAAGAGCAGTTATTTTATTCAGCGTGCCGGGAGGGTGTGTGGAAAATTGTCGTTCCCATTGATTGTTTACCAAGCATTATTATTGTCACATCCGGAGAGCACTTTTCATAGGATAAAGTGCCTTAAAATTGGCATTGATTGAGCTTCACCGAGGGCCACGTTGCGTTATCAGATTCCGACACAGGCAGGAATTAACACAAAACAGCTGCACGGAGAATGCACGGGATTTTTAACCCTACGGACAACACAGAATCATCACTTTTTGTGATTTATGTGACTCAACATCCATTTCCACCTTTACAGCATCTTTAGTTTTTTTTAAAAAAAAACAATGCATAAAGAGGTCCAGGAGTTCATGGCTCAATAGAGCTTTTCCCTGGCCTCTCTTACCTGTCTTTCCAATCTTGCAGACAGCGCCCTTTTTTCTCTTATCTGTTCCTACTAAGGAAGCGGCCTTACCTTTTAGTCAGGCCCAGGGCTCTTGTAACTCAGTGGACTTGCAGGAAGAGTAGGTGGAAGTGGGTCAACCCCAGTGCAGCAGATATGGCAGGAGCTTGAACTATAGGGGGCCGGGGAGGGCATTTTCTCTTGCACCCGTTCCACATGCAGAGCATTCACATTCACTAGAACATAATGTGGCTTATTTCGTTTATGGCTTAGTGTGTTCTGTGAACTCAGCCAATGGTGCAAGATGTGAACCCAGCTCAGACTGTGTATACAGCCTTCACCCTAGTTACTCTCATACCTCCATATGTAAATTGACATTGTTTCCATGCACATTAGACATCTTCCAACTCACACAGCAGCTATTTGACAAGCTACGAGAAGCACAGCTGTGACGGGAAAAAAGAATGTGCAGGATGACTTTCCTAGCATATGGTCATCCCCTGTCTTTTGAAGAGCTAAGCAGTGGGATTAGATGAGGCGCAGGGGCAGCTCCCCCGTCACTCAGAAGGTATCTGCATGTGGTCTCCTGGCTGTGTGGTCCTCCCAAGCAACCTACGCGGTTTAAGGCAGCGTTAGGGTTTATCATTTCTCTATTTATCGCATAAGCAAACAAATACTGCAACTCATAATAAAACAGACCCATACATAATCAAATCATAACAAACCAAAACATAACCAACCAGGAACAGAATCGTTCAATTTAAAAAATCCAGCCACATCTCCTGTAGGTACCATTAAAATAGGAGATCTAACTCCCCAAATCCATACAGAATAGCTCAGTTTTTACTGCTGTGTGGAAAGACATTACTTTCTGTGCCAGGCTAGAATTGGGGGTGGCGGGTGGGCAGGGGAAGGTGATTCAATAAGGTGGGGGCTAGAACTGAGATGTGATGGGTTAGACCCTAAAATCTGCAGGCATCGTTTTTGCTCTACTACTGTTCTACCGCTTTTCCCCTGCGCCTAAGGTCTGGTCACACACACACATGGGTTTCTTCGTTCTCTGAATCGTGCACATATTTCAAATGCGTACGTGTGAATACACACATGCAGACGGTGTCCAAAGCTAGGAAAAGAGTATCAGACGTTTCATATACATGATTCTTTACTATCCATGTGCATACGCTGGCTGAAGATTGGAGAAACGTGTGAACTAGTCCCATATTATCTGCAAAGACTGAGAGTGGAGATAAAAGGAATAAACTATCCAGTGCTCAGCACTCAATCATAGTACCTGCTTCCACAGAAATGAAGGCCAAAGAGAGTTAGAAATGCATAAGTTAGAAACGTTCTTGTCAATCACCATCTTTTCAGCTCTCAGATCAGTTCCAGAACGACTGAACCTTGAGTGCAGATAAATGAATTTCTGGCAAAAATCTCTAAATGTTCATGGCACGCTCATAAATTGGGACTGTAACATCCCTCATCTCTAAATGGGGTATTTCTCTTATGTCTATTTTCTAATGTTTTTCTAAATACATTTCTGAAAATATTAAAACGGAAACCAAATGTAGTTGTATGAATTGTTTTGTTTTCACTTTAGATGCTCACTACAGTTGAATTGGTCTGCCAGTCCAATCACAATAAAATTTTATGGAATTTGATTTGTGTTTGAACCTACTACAAGATAAATGTTTTTTTTTTAAATATTGCAGTTTGGGGAATTGCAAAAAAAAAAAAAAAAATCTTGATTCTGCAACCTTAATATATATTGGTTTTTATGACTTCATTGATTCTGAGTATACATAGCTCTATGCACTATGTAATCCTGGATTCCTTTAAAATCAAGGAACAATTGAACTAGCTAATCAACTACATTACTCTGGACAGCTAGCGAAGCAAGCAATTGCAGCAGATAAGGATGCAGGAAAATGGAGTTCTCCTTGGGAACTGAATAGCTAAATGAATTGCACCATTTTATTTCTATAATAAACCTTTTTCTAATGGTACTTCCAGGGCATATGAGCCTTGTGTCAAATGGAGTAACTATTATATTATTATTGTTGGTCGCACAGTCAGCCAGATGTTTAGACTGGATTTGGCATTTTTATCCACCTATCGAATCCTTCCAAAGGACCTGGGATAGGCAGATGTTGTCTGATGGTGTTAAAGGTATCGTCGCAGGATAGAAGCTGTTCCAAGTAAAGCTGCCTTTTGCAGTTGACTGATGGGGATTTTGTCAATGCCGATGGTGTTCAACTGGTGCTCCAGATGTTTTGGGATTGCACCTAAGGCACCTATTACTATTGATACTCTCTTTGCTTTCTTTTGCTACAGTCATTCTATTTCTATTTGCAGGTCTTTGCATTTTTGTTGTTGTTGTTGTTGTTGTTGTTGTTATTATTATTATTATTATTATTATTAATTTTACTTCTGTTCCTCTGAGTTAGTAACTTGTCAAAGGCCACCTAATAGGCTTCCTAACGAAGCAGAGGCCTGAACTCCTGATCCAAGTTGAGCATCTAGATGTTGGCAAACTGATATTCCCCTGAAGCTTTCAACTATAATTCCACAATCACCAGCCAGCATGGTCAGTGGTCATGGACTGAGAGAGATGTAGGCCAAAGCTTCAGGAGGACACTGCTTTGTACTGAGGGCCATATTTAAAGTAAAGTTGTACTACAGGTAAAGAATCTATTCAGAAGACTGTAAGTAAGAATACCTAAGCGCCGAAAACGAAAATGAAGGTCTAATTCGGTCCGTGCAGATTGGCACATAGAGGAAGAGGGCAGGGACAGGAGGGCGGGGTCAGAGGACAGAAGGGTGTCTCTTTTCCCCAGAAGACAGTGAGGGAGTTTGGTTAGCTGCACTTCCAACTGTTGCTGTACAAAAGATGAAGAAGCATGTGCAGCTTCTCTGGAATGTGCCTTGGAATATAAAGATGTTTCAAATAATTAAGATGCAAATAATTGTTTTTCTGCCCTACCCAATTTAATGACTTAAGCATAGTAAGCAAAACAGATCTAGCCATGCCCATTTTCAATTTTATAGCTTCATTGTGAAGAGCCTTTTTCTGGGGCTCTTGAGGCTGTTTCTTAGAAATGGATTCATACGATAGATTAACATAAGGCATCTTTTCAAGGATCAGGATCTAACATTTTTCAAAGGCTGTTTCATGAAGAGCTTGACTGTCTCTTCTTCCCTCCATCAAAATGAATAAATATGCATCATTCTGATTTGACAAGAGGGTTGGTTTTTGCAAACACTGTTTAAGGGATGCCGCTGTTGATATTTTTACATTAATATACATTATTAATGCAGGGCCGTGAAAATGTAGGAGTTGCTTAGTTTAGGTGGCAGGAAGTAGGGATCTTTACAGGTAACTCTTGGAGGTTTCATCGTGAAACAGAACATTTGAATAACGTCTTCCCATTTTTAATTTCCAATTCAGTGTTGTAAAGCTGCAGGAGATGCAGGCATTGGTTCTCAGTGCTAAGGCTCAGTTTCAGAATATGTGAAAATGGTTTCTGAGCTGGTGCAGAGTGCATTTCCCCCTACCATCAAATAAGGGAGCCCTCATCAGCCAACCCTACCATACAGCAGAATGAGGCAGTTACCAAATGCCAGGAGGCTGCAAGATGGTGTTTAGTTAATGGTGCCATCCTCAAGCTGTGAGGTAATGGCAACATTAACCGTTCATGTGGGGTACTGTCAATCTGTCATGGATGAGGATCTCATTGGCCAAGCACTCTGCCAGTGTTTCTAAACGTCTGGAGACTGCAAACCACCAAGCCATTTTTAAAACATGGAACAATCATCATCATCTTTTTTTAAACAAAGAAAATACAAATGGAATATTGAACAAAACATGTTTTAATAGCACCCTTCAGTTTTCATTCCATTTAAAACATCAGGTATAAATCTTAATGGGATGTAAGATATGCATATGCACATGAGACGTATTTCATTATTGTCTGAAATAAGATTTATTAAAGAAAGAGTCGGTATAACACCCAGACTTTTTCAATATTTGGGATTGCTTGACAAGAGTGCTTTCCCAAAGAGATGTTGGAAGAAAAGGCAGTAAGACCTTCACTATAGCTTCACTAAATCTCATATTTTCTGTCACTGTTGATCCAATATTCTTACCATGATTAATGGGATTCCCCTACCCCCAACAATTACAGTGTGACTTCTGAAGAGAGATCTGCCAATATTTCTTCTTCATTCATTCACAAATTTTTTTTTTCATTTTTTTGAAGAGACGAAAGCCCACCCAAAATCTTCTCTAGGATCTTCGTATCAACTGGCAGAACACCTTCAAGCAGGCAGAGGAACACTGGTGTTCCATGAGACAAGGTTTAAGGAACCCTGTGCTACACTGGCTTCTCCCTGGACCCAAGAGGCCTTTTGAAGTTACACAATTCCAAGTTTCATCCATTTCTTGACATGCCTTCCCCCAATAAACTGGTAATGACTCGATACAAGTCAGAATGGTGGACTCCATCCTTTGCGGTATCTCTGGGGCAGTAGAAGAGGCTGTCTTGTTACCAGCATGGAAGAGGCATCAGATTGCTAGTTCAGGCACCTTTTCTCTCAGCATTTCATTCCTGGATGTGCTCTCATCTTAGTCTCTATCCCAGGCTATTTTCTGTTAGACCTGGATCAGGAGTGTCTGTGCGGGGTGGGGGGGACTACAACCATGCAACTGAAGCTCTAGATTTTATTACATGCATCAGGGAGTTGTGGTCACCATCTTGACTTTTTTGACACCCCTCCCTCATTCTTTCCTGTTGGAGAATTATCAGCCAGTTTCCAGTCTTCCCTTTTGGGGAAGGTTGTAGAAAAGGTGGCTGGACAACAGTTACAGAGGATCTTGGTGGAAATGGATTATCTGGACCCGTTTCAGCCTGGCTTCAGGCCAGGGAATGGTACCAAGACAGCACTGGTCGTGCTCGTGGATTACCTTTGGCGGAGCCGGGATGTGGGTGGTGCACCCATCTTAGTGCTCCTTATCTCTCAGCAGCTTTCAATACTGTCAACCACATTATCCTTCTGGACAGGCTGCGGGGGTTAGGAGTGAGAAGCACTGTGCTCCAGTAGTTCTCCTCCCTCCTCCAGGGTCGGTTCCAGTCAGTGTTGACGGGGCAGGGGGAGAGATCACATCCACGGCCCCTCACATGTGAGTGCCTCAGGGCTTGATGCTCTGCCCTCTCCTGTTCAACATCTACATGAAACCATTGGGTGAGGTCATCTGCCAGTTCAGGGTGCAGTATTATCAGTACACTGATGATACCCAGCTCTGCGTCTCAACCCCAAGCTGCTCAACCCCGAAGCTGTTAATGTATTGACCCAGTGTCTGGTGGCTGTTCAGGTCTGGATAGGGCAGGGCAGAATTCAGCTCAGTCCTAACCAGACTGAGTCGCTGTGGCTGTTTGGACCCTCTGGGTCAGGGATGTTACCATTCTCGGTTTTGGATGGGGCTGCAATCCCCCATTCAAGACTGGTGCACAACTTGGGGGCCCTTCTGGACTTGCAGCTACCACGCGAAGAGCAGGTGGTGGCTGTGGCCAGGAGGGCCTTTGCCCAGGTTCATCTTGTGCGCCAGTTGTGCCCTTTCCTCAACAGTCACTCATGCCCTGGTCACCTCACAACTGGATTACTGCAATGCACTCTACATGGGGCTGCCCTCGAAGACTACCTGGAAGCTATGGCTGGTTCAAAATGCAGTGGTGCGAGCAGTAGCAGACGCCTCTCGGTGTGCCTATGTGTCACCACTGCTATGGGAGCTGCATTGGCTGCCAGTCGGCTTTCAAGTACTTTTTCGAGTACAATTCAAGGGCCTGGATATCTGAGCAATCCAGCAGAGTGGGTGCGCTCCAGGTCCCCTCCATTAAACATTGCCATCTTGTGGGTCGTAGGAAGTGTGCCTTCTCTGTTGCGGCCCCCACCCTCTGGAACAGCATCCTCCAGAGATCAGGATGGCGCCATCTCTCCTGGGGTCTGGAAAGCTTTGAAAACCTGGCTGTGGTCCCAGGCCAGGGGTTGATGTTATTTGTTCGGTGGCTCCTGTTTTGTTTGGTTGATTTTGCTGTCTATTAGAATATTTTAGCCTGGGCTGTCTATTTGATTTAATGTTTTTAGCTGTTTTTATGTTTTCTCTAGTTTTGTACACCACCCAGAGTCCTCTGGAGTTGGGCGGCCAATAAATTTAAATAATAATGATTCACCACAGAATATTCCAACAAACCAAGGATGAAGAGAAGGCTTTTTTAAAGGAAAGAAATACTGAGTGTAACGTTTTCTCCCTGTGATTTATGGGGCAACCCATGTAAGTGTTCTATCCTTAGCAAAGAAATGTATGTCTGTGTTTGCTACACTTCATTTTGAAAAGTTAACTAGCTTTTCAAGCACTATTACTGGACAAAGTAAATAGTTGTAAATGTAGTCCCTGGAATATTACCAAATTGCAGCAGTTAAATAATTTTATGTGGAAATCTTAAAAATACTGTGTTTTCAAATGTTTTCATTACTGTGTGAAAATTCTTTTGGGGGAGCCAAACTTTGCAGGCTCTAAATTCCCCATTAAAGTAAATATGTATGTATAATATTAATAGAGTAAGCCATGGAGAACAGAAAATATGCCATTTTTTATTTCAGTGGGCGGGACAAGAGATGGCAGTGTGGGTGGGTGGGGACAAGGATCAGCAGATTTTAAGAACTTTTGAATCCAGTGAAGATGAAATAATGAAGAAACATTGCATTTTTAGAGTATTTGTAATTGCAATATATGTGCAAACATATGTACAAAAGACATTCTAACACAATGGGTTTTGCACCTTTAACTAGTATTTCTAACATACAGACTCTCTTATTTTCAACCAAGCTTTTCAATATGTGATTTATCATGCAAAATCCATGTTTTGGAGACATAATCAGAATTGAGCTAAAATATAATGGATGAGGGAGGGGGAAGAGGATGCACAGGATTTCTACTATGATACCAATGACAAAATACCCTCTGTACTGAGTGACAAATCAGAAAGACTTCAGTTCAGGAGTTTCCTGAATTGTTTCTGCCCAACATTAATTCGACCAGGGAGTTAGAATCTGGCCAAAGAGTCAGACTTGGGCAATTCTGCGCTGCAGCCTAAGCTGCTTGCCTCCCATGCTGTTCCCTGCTGTTTCTTAAGCCAACTTCAGACATTCCAGTCTAGATCGCAGTGGGCTGACAACAGGGCTGGGTTGCTGCTCCGTCTGGACCACGGCCATGGCAAGACCTCTTGGTCATTCTTGCCCTTCCCATCTATTCAGGGAAGACAAGCCTTGCCAGCTGACTCCTGTATGGATGGTCTACTAGTGCCTGCCTTTTCCTTCTAGGGACGTCTGCTTCTCTCTAGTCCCCATGCCTTTCCCTTGCTTTCCCAGATGTTTACACACATGGATGCCTCCATACACACCCTGTCCACATTATCTCCTTTGACATCAAATCAGACCTTTTCTTCTTCTTTTTCCCTGCGTGGTACCATTATTGCTCTGATGCTACAATAATCAAAGTATAGTAATAAGGGAACAGATTGTTTTTTTCATTTCTATATTCCCCTGTAGAAAGGAAACTTTGTGCCAAGGAAGAATTGATCATCCAGTTTCAAAGAAATGAAGTAGCAATGTAAACTTAAAGATGTAAATGGATGGGTGGGAGTAAATAAATACATGGAAGGGAATACTTTGGCAGGAAGTGGGAAAGCAAAGGGGGCATGCTTTACCCAGCCTGGGTGAAAGCCAAAAGATACCCACTGGTAGATGGGTTGTATGGAGCATGAGCTTCTAGAATTGAGGATATTCATGAACATAATCATTGGATCAATTTCAGTACTATGAAAAAGCAGCAACAGCTGACCAGCAGAGAGCATGCAGCCAAGCAGCCCAGGAGGAAATGGCTGTCCAGGGTAGGGACCAGCTGCTGGAGGGGAAGTGGTATGCCAGGCACCAAAGCCAATCAGAGTTGTTCTGTGCCAGCACTCAGGAAGTGGTGAGAGTTGGGGCTGCTATTTGAATGGAATGAACTACAGGTAGTCCTCGGCTTACAACGGCAATTGGGACCGGAATTGCCGTTGCTAAGTAACATGGTCATAAAGTGTGACATCATGTGACTGCATTGTTCCAACAGTCCTGGTTGCCATCATTGAGGACCACACGGGTCATTAAGCAAGGATTTCATGTGCTGTGACTTCTGACTTCCTGCTGGTTTCCCCATTGACTTTCCTTCTGGAAAGCCTGCAGGGAACGTCAGAAATTGTGATCACCATGACCAAGGCTTGTTGTGATGTTGTAATCATGAGCCAGGCACTGAGTGCCCAGATTGAGATCATGTGGCCACGGGGATGCTGCAATGGTTGGAACTCTGAGGACTGGTTGTAAGTCCCCCTTGTTCAGCACTGTTGTAAGTTTGAACAGTTGCTGAATGAATGGTTGTAACCTGAGGACCACCTGTAGAATGGAATGAAGTGCTGGAGACCAACTGCTTTGAAGGGATCTCCGGTGAAAAGACAGCAATTGTGAATTGAAGCTGGAAACCACAGGCATAGGGTGCACTTGCATGGGCTAGAAATGGGAGAAGGACATCATCATTTATTCCTGCGCTCAGGAAGTGGTGAGGCCCGCACTGGCCAAGCAGTAGATCTGCCCTTTTTTCTTGCATACTTTTGGTTGCCTGATGCTCATGTCCTGCACTCTCTGACCATCCTTCCCCACTCAGACAAAGACTAGATGGAAGGAGGCCATTCCTGCCTCCTGTCCTACATTCCAGTAAAAGTTGTGCATTTCATAGTGCACAATAGGAGTTGCTGGAAGAAACCACCTTTATACTGTGGAGAATTCAGAATTTGATAATGTCTTGTCTTCTCCTGCACTGAGATGAAGGTGGATGGATGGCAGATGTGAGGTTCAGAGAAGATGAGTTATTTGAGGCCCTGCAGATGAGGAGACCTGGTGATTACATTTGGCTCCAGTTGAGAGATCTACAATCCCTACATCAATTATCTTATGCACACCACTGAGGCTTCATTTTCCCCTTTCCCAGTTCAGAGATTAAAAATACCTAGGTTTGCAACTTAGCTCTAACTATCAAGTATGCATTATTTGAAGGTCGCAAGGACAGAGTCTAGTTGGTCAGCATCAGATGCTTAATATATTATTTCTGAAAACCCAGATATGTTTCTTTTAATGTTACAACACAGTAAATAAATTACAAGGATTATTTTCTTTGTGCTTGGATGAATTTTGCCCTCTCACCCAATCATAACTATTTAGGCAACCTTCCTTAAGCCCTGCTAACTGAGACTGACAAAGGTCCTGCAATTGTTACGGCCAAAGGGCAGCCTTACTTGGGAATCACGGCCAGCTTTAGCCTAATGCAGAGTGACACAGCTGTCCCAAGTGGGAAAAGCTGATGATGGAGAGGAGAAACAGCTTGATATGTCCTTTTAGGGAAGCCTGTTGCTTAGATAAGTATTTTAGGATTGCACTCTGACTTGGAGCAAAGCCAGAATCCAGTCTAGTTTGGGTGGATTTTTCCTAGACGGGCAAATGACTCTAACTGGCTCTGTCCCAATTCAAATGGAGCAGAATTTTGGCAGTACATGAAATCAATCAATCAATCAAGGTCCCCATGTCTCATTCTAGAGCTCCATGCTAGTGAAAATGGCATTGCCATGACACATGGCAACTACTTTTAAAAAGATTTATTTTAGCCTCTACAGAAATGTTAATAAGTTGCCTGCCTGGAAAAGAGGTTTTTAAAAAGGCACTTGGCTGTTTCACAGTGGCTCTGTCAGGTAAATAATCGAGGACCAAAACACAATTCCTTGAGAGGGACTTTTTAAAAAAATGTTACAGGGAGAAACCTCCCCAAAACCACTAATCTCTCTCTCCTGAACCCCCCTCTGGAGGTGAGCTGGGTGTCTTCCAGAGCCTTGAAATGTCTTAGGGGGTTTCCACCCAGCTCTAAGTTTAGGAGTGATTCTCTATATTATGCGTATGTGCGGGATTGATCTACAGGACAAAAACAATTCCCAGTCAGCCAGTACAATCGGAATCCGTTATTAGTTCGAAAAACATCTTCAACAGCTTGAAAGTTTTCAGATGCAGGGAATAGCGCAAGATGGTTTCTTCATGTCACATGAAATCCAAAGGTAGCATTTTGGCCCAATGCATTTCTCAGTGCCTGCCAATTCAAGGCTTAAAAATAAGACGGCACATTGCAAGGAACAGGTTTCTTGTCTGCAGACAGCTACTCTTTGTTTCTTTGGTATATCTCACAAAGGATACCAGGTCTTTTGAAGTCTTGCCAGATGCTTAAACAATGCAACTAATTAAGTAATCAACATGTTTAAAGAAGTGTGTGCATGAAGGGTTGGGGGGGGGGAAGAATCCTGAACATATTCCTGCCATAAAATAAAATATTTTAAAACCTGGACATTTGGAAAACACTTAGGATATTCAATTTCTAGGCCTGTATTAATGATAGTTTAATCCCACTGAGTTTCAGCTATAACAGTTTAAGTACAAGTGCATCAATATGAGTGCCCTTGAATTCTCAGCTTCTTGTTAATTGCTTACACAATAGAATTACAAATCAGCTAGTTTTTTTCCTTATGTAAAGAAACTCTAGTTGTGACAGATAAAATGGCTAATTTTTATGCCACACATTGACCTTTTAATGAATGGACTGCTTAATGTCTAGTCCACCTGTCCCCATACATATTTAAAACCTCATTAAAACATTAACACACATTCATAGAAACCAATCTTTCTGCTAGTTACATCAAGAATCAGCTATTTCTTCCACTATCCTTTCTCTTCTATCTATATTGTACATAAAGCCATACAATGGTTATGTTTTGTTATCTATTCATGTGCTGCTACTGTTTGGAATTTGCCATACGTGGAAGACACTCAACTCATTTAATTCTAACATTTAAGAGTGGCATGGGATGTACCACACCAGCACTTGGAAGAAATTATTGGCTTGGTGAAAGTCAATAATTTGAAGGGCAACCCTGATGAGACAAAGGAATTTTTTGGTAGAAAAACCAGGTTTTTCAAGCTGAAAGGAGATACACTTTCTAAGCAACATCATAACTGTGGATCTCTATTGGACCTTGACCCTGAATCTGAGAAGCGATGGGTAGGAATCATAGGGTTAGGGCCACTTTGTCATAAGCCTCAGATCACATTCAGTTTTTGTTAGTGGAAGTGGTTTACTGGGAGTTGTACTTCATGTGGCAGCCGGCTTGCCTTGACAGATTTGGCTTCCCATGACTTTCCCACTCAGCTTCAGTTATTCATGCTCTGATGACTTCTAGACAAATTTGAGCACTGTGCTTTTGAAGACATCCTGGAAGCTTCAACTAGTTCACTATGCTGCTGGTTCAAAAGGGAGATTATCTTACATCTATGACAAAGCTATTCAATCCTGTTTAACAATAATCTCTACCTTGGTTGAGAGAGCTTGTCCCTTAGCCATGCCCCCTCTAGTTACCTGCCTGGGTAAAATCTAACACTAAATTATTCTTCTTTTGCTTAAGTGCATCACTGTCTATTGGTCAAAAGAGGCTCAACTGTCACTCAGAGGCATCTTACTTAACTAGCCAAAAGTCCTTTATTGTTGCTCCAGTGATTCTAGTGTTCCTTTCCACTCTGCCTCTGGAGTCTCTGTCTAACTAAACCATCGAAGTCCAGTGCATGGAAAGCTGTGATATCAGGAATCTGAGTTTATTGAAAAGAGAGCATCTACTCAGTATCAACATCTGTTAGATCAGCTTTCTGGTATAAGACATTTAGTTTTGTGCACCTAACTTTGTCTTGTCACTTCTTTTTCTCAATAAATCTTGATATTTGATTGATGGTTGAATAGTGGGAAGTCTTAGCATCTTTACAGGACTCTTCCTCCCTTTGCCTAAACAGTTTAATTTTGTTTATAAAACTGTGCCTAAAGGAGATGAGTAGAAATAGGCTCGTTTTCCCCACTCATTCATTCCTAGGTAGATCCACAACTCCAGGATCAGAAGAAATGGTGGGTTAGTAGTAGCTTAGTAGTTAGCCTGTACTTATCCTAGCTTATCTTGCAAGGAGCTCAAGGAACAGATGGAAGAATGAACCTCTGCTTGCACAGCAGAATTTATTTTGAAAACTTCATTCACTTTGTGTGCTTCTGGAAACAGTTCAAAGCCCTTGTGTTTTCCTTTACAGTCATGCTCAGAAGGGTCAATGCATGTAGGCTCAGTGATATCAGTGAAGCCTTTCCCAGAGACTTCTTCCTTTAGAAGCTAGGGGAATGGTGACCAGAGCGAGTGTCTTTTCAGGGATGCTCTCTTGGTGGAAGGCTTTCCCAGGAAAGGTTTATCCTGATGCCTATTTAGTTCTGATAGGATGTCTGGTGAAAGTGTTCCTCTTTTTCAAGGCTGATAAAAACTTGCAAAGGTCTACTCATTTTTAAGCTATAGTTTGTTTCCTCTGTCTCTCTGACTGTCTCTTTCTGTCCGTATTTTGATGGCATCGCTTCTGTTATGGATGATAATGTAAGTTATATTTTTTATTTTTTGTAAGCTAGTCCTTGGAAGACCAATTTGCATTCAAAGGCGGGGTTCAGATTTAAGCCATTCTTGTTATTATGGCGGCTACTTCTGTTTTGTAATGGACTGTCAAAGCATCAGGGCGGCAAGATCTGCAAGCTACGGTTTCTCAGACAAGGTGGGTGCTTGACAGTTGAACTGTGTAGACTTTCCTAGAACTTGAAAGAAATTAAGCTCTTCCCCCCCTTTTAAAAACTTTCGTTTTTACACCTATACTTTAAGGTATTATTAACTTTAGATGCCAGACTTGTATGTTGAGCAAATCCTGCCTAGATGTCAAAGTGAAAAAAACAACTCTAATGAGTGGGGTTAAAAAAGAGGGGAAAAAAAGGCTGGCCCCATTAGTTTAAAGACACACGGAAACAGCCAGGGATGACAAACATGCATAAAATTCAAAACATGATGGAAAAATGAACAGGCAGCTGAACCACATAAATCAGTGTTTTGAATCTTATTTCTTGGTGGGTATAATTGTACCTTAGTTTCTTATAATGATTTATTGAGGTAAATATTCTGTATGGTTTAACAGCTACAACTTCAAAGGGTCAGGCACACAGTCTCCCTTATTCATGAGCAGCTGAAGACGGGGCTTGTGAATTAGCTTCTGTGTTCTGGGACTTGGCAAAGTTTGTTTTTGAGATTCTTATAAAGGATTCATATTGATGCAGCTATTCAGATGTGAAAAACACTGTGCTGTAATGGGCAAAATAGAAAACCTTTATTGTAATTCCTGTGGAAAAAAAAGTAAATAGATGGAAATAAATGATGCAGAATGGCTTTTACCAAAAATAGAGGAATGCCCCAAAGTTGTTTTTTTTCCCCTCACTTTGGTTGATGGGTAATAGGAAGACAGTAAATTTCTCAGATTTTGAAAAGGAAAGAGGAACTGCATCTGTCTTTTTCAAAAAGGTTCAAAATGGAAGAAAGAAACGGAGCGAAGCTTTAAGGGATGAGATTTGCCAATTGCCTTGAATGCCAAACCACACTTTCCAGTGCTGTCTGACCAGAATAATCCAGCCATTAACCAATTAAAAAAAAAGTTGTCCATGAAATATTGGCATGAAATATTGATGAAGAATTTTAACAGTTCTTCATATGTTATTTAAGACTATTTTGCAAAATATATCTCCTTTTCTGCTTATAGTTACACTGCAGGGATGGCAGAAATGATTTGTGTTCCCATAATACCAACAGCCACTAAAGCCATGAAAATGCAACGAGATCCAGCAGGCAGCCTTGCTGTTGCCAATTGTTGTCAGTTACCCAAGATGTGCACGTGCTGATGGTTCAACATTTCTTGAACCCCAGGGGTCTCTGTGATGCTTCCTGGCACATCACTGTCCCGCTCCATCTGTCCAGAGTGCCACTGTGACTTCACCATTGCAAAAGATATGAAAGGCTGAGAAAATGCAGCATATGAGTTCCTTGCAAGGTCTCTTGGCAAATAGGCTGTGTGCTTCATTAGAAAAGGATGGCCTTGATTTGGAAAACTCACAAAAAAGGGGACCACTTTTTACATCCAATTTAATACTGCTCTGCTCTAGGGCTTAAATGTCGATGTTTGGGAGGTCATATCAGTGGCATGAGTTAGAATGCATTCTTGGATCAGCTTTTTGTAACAGGTCCTTCCTATAGATCCAATGAGGTTTAGATTCAGCAGTGTGATGCAGTGGAAGGAAAGCAAGGGAAACTCCCATTGCATAAATAGAAGCCTTCTCATGTGACTTTGGGTGTAGCCTTAGCAATTAAAGTTATGTTGTGTAATTGTTCATTATGTTTATCCTGAGTCTATAGCCAATCAATTTTGGCGGACAAACTCAACATCTAGCAGGATGAAATAAGTTAGTTTCGCCCACTGCATTTTATACACTTTTAACTCTTTAAGAGGAATGATATGGACATGTGTGATATGGACATGGAGTACACTAGATTGAGTCTTTTGTCATGGTCAGATCACTGGCTGGTCCAGATGAGACTTGCTTCTGCCCATTTCTTCCACACATGGATAGACCCATTAAGATGGTCCAACCCAGGAACTAAATGGATCTGGATGGATTCCAAAGGGCACCGGTGGGGGGGGGGGGGTCTCCCAACAATTTGTCTAGCAGTTTTGTTTGGCACCTGGCTCAATCCTGGAATCAGGAAGTGGCCAGGGTGTTTGACATGATTTTTCCCAAGCGACCTTGGGATTGAGGTTCAGAACTACCAAGGAGAAAACCACACCCCCACCAACAATGGCAGGGCAAGCTACTGTACATAAACAGGAAGCAAACCCCACACTCCCTAGCACTGATGATGTTACCTAGTCAGGTAATGAAACATCTGCAAGCAAACAACCAAGCTCAGAGAGCACCAAGGACTTCACAGTTCAACCCTGAGCTACAGATATTTTTTTCTATTGGAACAACCTTTCTCTGTTGGATGGCTCTTGGTTTACTAGGAGAAGTGTATGGAGAATGTGACAGGAGAATCACCTACAGAAAGATAAAAGTCAGTATGAAAGAGCACAGGTACAAACTCATGTTCAAGCCTAGACCATGACAATCAGAGCAGCAATAGATATCTTCAGAACAGGTTCCTGGATGAGAAAGAATGTCTGCCTCTCAAACTGAACTGGAATTTCATTCTCTGCCCTTCCCTGATTCATAACCAACATAGATGCTTTCCTGTCTCATTCTCCCTACACATACCCTGGAACTTGGGGAGAGGGTTACAGAATTGAATTGCCTGGCCAGGATGTTGGACTGTTGAACTTCCACCCTGTTTGGGACTTCTGAAAAGAAAGGGAAATTTCACTCTCTCCTGACTCTGTGATACAGAAAAAGGGGGGTAGGGAGGTAGAAAGGAGAAAATCTCCAAGTTTCTCTAGGGACCCGGAAGAGAGAGGGGGACTACAAGTGGGAGGTAATGTAAGAGCTCCTTTTCACATTGATAAAAAAAATCTAACAGCCATTTATTTTATTTATTAAGCAAATGTATATAGCCAACCATCTCACCAAAACTTGTTTTTTCCCTGACCAAATTGGTCAGCTTTGCCATTTAAACAAGCTTTGTCACATTTATAATTTGATCGTCTACTGTGGGTAACTCATTATTCTTCCATCTTTGTACATACAGTAATCTTGCCACAGTTACCATATACAGTACAATATTACATATACAGCAGGTTCGTAGGGGCCCTGGCTTTCGGCTGCTGCTGCTTAATGCCAGGTCAGTTAACAAGGCCCCCTCACATGTGACTTGATCACTGAGGAGGGGGCAGACCTGGCATGTATTACCAAGACCTGGCTGGGCCCCAAGGGGGGGGTGCCCCTCTCGGAAATGTGCCCAGCTGGGTTCACGGTATGGCACCAGCCGAGATGCCAGGGCAGGGGAGGAGGCGTGGCTGTTGTGATCCAGGAATCTCTAGTGGCCTTCAGGGGCATTGCTCCACAAGTTTCTGGCTGTGAGACACTGTTCATTAGGTTGGGCTCCCGTGAACAGTTGGGAGTTCTGCTATTGTACCAGCCTCCCTGCTGCGTGGCAGCCTCCCTGCCTGAGCTGCTGGAGGCCATCGCGGGGCTGGCGGTGGAGTTCCCCAGGCTTATGGTTCTGGGAGACTTCAACCTGCCATCCCTGGGGTGGTCCTCGGACGCGGCTCGGGAGTTCATAGCTACCATGGCAGCCATGGGCCTGTCGCAAATGGTGCGGGACCCAACCTGAGACAGTGGCTACATGCCGGATTTGGTTTTCTTGTCGGAGCAATGGCAAAGTGATCTGAGGGGAGATTTACAGCTTTCTCCATTGTCATGGCCAGATCATGTCCTGGTGACCCTGAGTTTCTCCTATGCCACCCCCCTCCACAGGGAGGCAGGACCCATGCGATTGGTCTGCCCCCGGCACCTGATGGACCCGTCAGGGTTTCAGAGGGAGCTGGGGGATATTCCCATGGATCTGCTGCATGGTCCAGCGGAGGCCTTGGCTGCTGCTTGGAATAGGGAGGGGCCTGGGGCCTTGGACAGGATCGCGCCTATGCGACCTCTCTTGCCACATCGGCCCCAACACTCCCCGTGGTTTACGGAGGAGTTGAGGGTGCTGAAGAGGGTCAAGAGACGTCTAGAGTGCCACTGGAGGAAGACAAAGACTGAATCCGACCAAACACAGGTTAGAGCCGCTGTCAAGGCCTACATTGTGGCAATAAGGGTGGCGAAGTGTCAATACTTCTCTGCCCTTATCGCGTCTGCAGAATGCCACCCAGCAGCCCTGTTTAGGATCACTAGGTCCCTCCTTGGCAAGGGGGATGTGGGGGTTCATTTGCAGAGACATGCGGAAGAATTTTCAGAGCATCTGCAGGACAAAGTCACTTGGATTCATTCCAAGTTAGACTCCAAGCATGGGGCAGTGTCTGGGGAGATACCAGGGGACCATTCTTACCCCTGGGAACAGTTTGATCCTGTTGCTCCTGAGGAAGTGGACAGGGTCCTGGGGACTGTGAAGGCCACCACTTGCATCTTGACCCATGCCCCTCCTGGCTGGTGAAAGCAGCTCAGGAGGTGACATGTGGTTGGATCCAGGCGATGGTTACTACATCCTTGCAGGAGGGAGTGTTTCCCGCCGCCTTTAAGGAGGCGTTGGTGCACCCCCTCCCTCAAGAAACCCTCCCTGGATCCTACCGTACTGGACAATTTTTGTCCAGTCTCCCACCTCCCCTTTTTGGGGAAGGTGGTTGAGAAAGTGGTGGCTTCACAGCATCAAAGGGTTCTGGAGGAAACAGATTATCTGGACCCCTTCCAGTCGGGTTTCAGGCCCGGTTATGGAACAGAAACGGCATTGGTCACACTTATGGATGATCTCTGGCAGGAGCGGGATGATGGAAGTGCGACCATCCTTGCTCTCCTTGATCTCTCAGAGGCTTTCGATACCATTGACCATGGTATCCTGTTGGGACTACTCAGGGAATTGGGGGTGGCCGGCATGGTCTTGTGCCGGTTCACCTCCTTTCTTCAGGGCTGATCCCAGTCGGTGGTGATAGGGAGCGAGAGGTCCCATCCTCGGCCCCTCCTTTGTGGGGTGCCGCAGGGTTCAGTTCTCTCCCCACTCCTTTTCAACATCTACATGAAACCGCTGGGTGAGATCATCCGCCACTATGGGATGAGGTATCATCAGTACGCTGATGATACGCAATTATACATCTCCATCCAAGGTGAAGTAAGTGATGCCATGACTGCCCTTTCTTGGTGCCTGGAGGCTGTTAGGGTCTGGATGGCGAACAACAGGCTTCGGCTGAACCCTGGTAAGATGGAGTGGCTGCGGGTTAATGGCTCCTCTGTATCCGGGACTTTGTCATCTTTGGTGCTCGATGGGGTGGTACTACCCCAGACAGACCCAGTGCATAATCTGGGGGTCCTCCTAGACTCACGGCTCCTGCTTGAAGAGCAGGTGGCAGCTGTGGCAAGGAGGGCCTTTGCACAACTTCGGGTTGTGAATCAGTTACACCCTTTCCTGGATCGGGATGCCCTTCAAACAGTGACTCATGCCCTTGTTATCTCCCAGATAGACTACTGCAAAGCGCTCTACATGGGGCTACCCTTGAAGAATATTCAGAAGCTACAGCTGGTCCAGAATGCGGGGGCTATTTTTGGAGCCCCAAGAAGGGCCCATTTAACACCGTTGCTCCACGAGCTGCATTGGGTACCAGTTTGCTTCCGGGTTCAATTTAAGGTGTTGGTTATTACCTTTAAAGCCCTACATGGCATGGGACCAGGTTATCTAAGGGACTGCCTCTCCCCTATGACTTCAACCCGTCCCACCCGATCACACAGAGAGGGCATGCTTTGGACACCCTCAGTAAAAGAACTTCAATTAGCAGGGTCCAGAAGGCGGGCCTTGTCTGCGGTAGCCCCCGCTCTTTGGAACATTCTGCCCCCGGAGGTGCGATTGGCCCCCTCACTCCTGGCCTTCCGAAGGACCTTGAAGACCTGGCTCTGTCACTTGGCCTGGGGTGGGGAGGGAATACTTCAAACAGGGAGATGGCTAGCCCCATAGTGGCCGGCTGTCCTCAGCCCGATTTTCCATCTTCTTGGATTTTCCTTTTTAGTATTGTTCTTAATTTTAGATGTATTATGTATTTTATATATATTTATAGTTTTAATGTTTTTTGTAAGTCGCCCAGAGTCCCCCATTGGGGGGAGATGGGCGGGGGAGAAATCCAACAAAATAAATAAATAAAATAAATAAATAAATATTAGTTTCCCATATTTCTTTTCTAGTTCAGCATACATAAAGCCCAATAAAAATCATTCTGGTTTCATCGTAATATTAATCCGCATTACTGTATGAATTTGCACCCAAAATTCCTTTGCTTATTCACAAGTCCACCATTCACAGAAAGAAGTCCCCTCTTCCTTTTTATACTTCCAATACTTATTTGATATTCCTTTGTATGATTTTCTGATGTAAACCACCAGGAGCTGTCGGGAATTATGGCAGTATAAAAATATAAACTATAAATCGATCAATAAATGTTCCCACTCAGCCAGCCAAGATTTTTAAGATTTAGGAGTTCCAAGTTCACAACAGCACATCCAGAGACTATGTCCCACTTTACTCAGTGCTACTTCTTTCCAAGGAATTAGGCAGTCTTGTTTTCAAAACTCTCCATAACAACACTGTAAAAGCTGGCATACTGACTTACTTTGGCATGTTGGACTTCTCTGTTTTAAATATTTGTGATTTTTATCAAAGGGGTTGTAAGTTTTGCTCTTGCATTTTACGCTGCTTTCCTCATTTTCCCAGTTTATATTTTTGTCTACATTAGTTTTTAGGTTTATTTGTTGTAAGCCACTCAGAGGATTTTATTTGATGAGGTAGTATTCAAATGTGAGGAGTAAGGAAGTAAATGAAAATATGCCTTTTAATAGAACCCAGAATTTCAGTCAGATGACTGGCAGATCAGCCCTGCTAACAACTTTGCCAAAATCATCCCAGAATGATAAGAACAATACTGAATGTGTTTCATTTTATACAAAATAATATTCTTTTCCCTACAATTATTTTTATATTAGCATTTGTACTGTAGCACTGCTCAGCAGAAGCCTGTGGTATGTAAAAGAAACCACATAACAAAGTTAATGTCACTATCTTTATAGCAAAGTGAAAATGGAGGATAGGAGTCTATTTTGATCCAAAGGCTAAACAGATTTTAGGCAGGGATGTCAGAGGACCTGCCAATGATGTAAAGTGGATATTGCTATAGCCCAAAGAGGTGGATGCATTCCACTGCAGGCCTGTGATCTCACTACTCTTCCAGTGACACACACACAGAGAAACACTCACCCACCATCCAGTCAATCACAGTTACTGTAATCCCCCTTCCCTTCCCTTCCCCTCCCCCCTCCCAAATACACACACACTCTGGAAGACAGAAATCCAAACTAGAGGTTTCTTACATTATTCTATGTTCCTTCTCAATAACAGGTTGATTTCACATTGTTTATCAGTAGCAAAACACTATGCAGAGAATGAAGTTTTGCCCTAAATTGAAATAATATGAAGGTCAAACTATTTAAAAATGCAAAAGCCCAATACCATTTAAAAAATCACTTGGTTCAAATCCTACTGCAAAAAACGCCTATATGTGTCAGGGAGATAGAAGAGATTAATTGTGAAGTTAATAGAAAGAGATAAGAAATTCAGGTACTAATGGCTCTTCCCTTCTAAGTATGGGAAGGGCTTAACTACATGATATAACATGTAACTATATCATTATTATTGTTGTTGTTGTTGTTATTCAGAATAAGTACAGTATCTGGTATCCAATTTGGAAGACATTGACCATGGACCACAATATGTTCCTTCGGAGGCAAGCAAGGGCAACAGCATCAGTTAAGGCAAGTAAGGAGAAGTACGGACAACCCATAATTAGACTGGATCTCCAGCAACTGCTTTCCTTTTGAAATCTGCAAATATCTTTCTGCTAAATCAGCCATTCAAATGGAGAAGCTCAGCAGACGTATGAACAACATGAGATTGGAAAAGTCAGCTTTGGATCGTGTTTAATATCATTATATTCATGGCTTTGCCCTAGTCAAACATTGAGGCAAGCTGGAGGTGCAGTGTAGGGAAGGGGAGCAAATCAGGTAACAAAACTATTTTACAGTTCAATATCACCTTCCCAACTTTGCCTTTGTTGTACCTTTTAACAAATGCTGAGAAACTGTTCAACTGGAACCAGAACATAATGCTTCACAATATCTACACCCCATTCATGTATATTCCACACTACACAAACTCCTTTATAGGGCTGGGCAGCAATACCTGGGCAGCAAAAACTCAGACAACCCCTGGGCGACAGGAAAGATGCATGAAAGTCTAACTGTAGTTGCTGTCCGGATTTTTGCGGTCCAGAAGCTGTAGCATTTATTTATTTATTTCCCCCTTTATTTTATAATAATAACAAGGAAAGAGAAAAACAAAAAAAGAACAAAACACAAAGATACAATTGCAATTGCTTCCAGATAAATGGAAAAAATACAACAGAAAAAAATATATATATAAGGTATAGTATGTCATTACAATAAACAGTTACAATTCTATATATTTTTATCTAATGTAAATAGTATGCGAGTATGTATGTATGTGTGTGTGTGTATAATGCAATTATATAACTATTGTGCTTTTTCCTAACCTACTGTATTTTGTATAAATGAGCCATATTTCATTATACTTGTCCATACAAAGTCTACATCTATAGGCAATCTGCTCATAGGTGGCAAGTGTAATCAGGTCTTCAATCCATTGAGTGAATGGGGCCATACATTTATCTTTCCAGTGTTACAATATCAGTCTTTTAGCCATAGTAAGAGCACAGAGAATCCATTTATATTGTCCAGTTGTCAAATTCCACGTAGTAGGTATGTAGTGCAAGAGAATGTTATCCTCTGAAAAGTTTAGCTTTTGTTGCACAGTCACCTTTATATGGTCCCCTACTTTCTCCCCAAACTTAGAAAGTATAGGACATTGTAAACACATGTTTTAAAGAAGCATTATCCTTGTGCTTTCATCTCCAACAAAATGCTGTCTTAGACAGTCCTTTAAATTCTAAATATAGCTGTAGCCTTACTCTTGCATTATTCTGTAATCATTGCATTTGAATTTAAAGTCTCTTCCACCCCAATTTGTAGAACCAATCTAATTGCTTGGGTGTATCTTCCACAGTGATAGGTTTCCTAGTTACTGCATCTGAGCTATAGGGAAAAAGACATACTCTTTGGTTATTCTATCCAGCTGCGTGCTGTATCTTGAGAAAGAGCTTTCCCCTTCTGAATTCTCAGAGGAGACTAGAAGAGAAAGGCACATTATTTTATAAATTTTCCAAGCAAATGCTAGCGGATAGCTCCGTGATCCAGAGTAAACTCTCGCCACACTTCGAAGCGAGAACCGACAGGAAAAAAAAGAATTCAGCCCCTGAAAAAAGGAAGGGAAAAAAGCCCTAAATTTTCATTCAGGGACCAATCGCTGATCAAATTTCCACCCCGCCTAATTCTCTTTCAACCAACCACAAGTGACGGGAGCAGCGCGAGGAAGGGAGAAGGAAGACTGCCCAGTTTCATGCCACAGAGGTTTCTGGGAGTTGGAGTCTCTGCCTTTCCGAGATTGTTGTTGTTCAGTCGTTAAGTCGTGTCCGACTCTTCGTGACCCCATGAACCATATTGCGCCAGGCCTTCCTGTCCTTCACTGCCTCCCTGAGTTTGCTCAGTTTCATGCTCACTTTCCGAGATATTCTACCGCAAACGTCTCCCCACCGCTTAGCGAGAGAAGAACTACAACTCCCGAGAGCCCTCGGTGACCCGAGAAGCCGAATGTTTTTCTCTCGCGCTTGCGCTGTGCAAAGCCTTGCAAGAAGGCGAGAAGGAAGCAGCAGCAGTGGCGGCAGGAGAAGGCGAGGCTGCGCGCAGGGCCAGAAAGTGGCCGTTCAAGGGAGCGTGGTCGGGCGGCGGCGGCGGCGAGATGAGCGCCACCAGGGAGTCCAAACCCGAGCACGGCCACGGCGTGAAGCGGGCGGCCTCCCCCGATGTGAATAAGGGCAGGGAGAAGTTGGGCGTTGCGGGGCGGGGAGTTCGAAGGGGGTCAGGACGGGAGGGGCTCTTGGGCCGGCGGTGGAAGAAAAGAGAACCCTCTCCCCACAATCTCTTCTTCCTGCCCCGCCTCTTACGTAGGAGGATTTTCTCCCCTTGAGGAGTGCGGTAGGGGTGGCTCAGTAGTACATCTCACTCAACCCGCCCCCTACAACTCCCATACTGGGCAGAAGCGGAGGACTACAGTTCCCATGCTGTGTGGGCAGTTGTCAGCCGGTGCATCTGGATAATAGTGGATGCGAGGAGGATAGCCTAGGTGGCCCTTTCCTTGCACATGGTGCCTGAAGGAAGGCCCCGGGGAAGCTCCGCTTCTGCCACTGGGAAAAATGAGGTTTCTCCTGTGGATGGAGACCCCTTCGCCCCCTTCCAGGACTCTGGGCTTCTCAAGGCAGCTTATGATTCATAATGGTAAATCCAGCATTGAAAAACGCTGAGCATCAGCCTCTCAGGAGCAAGGATGCAAGCAGCCACCGCCCGCAGTGTGGATAAGGGTTGGGAGAGGTTGGACAAAATCTAATGTTGAGTGACCTGAAAGCCACACCCGTAGCATCGCTCTTTTGAAAAGCAGGATAAAAATATTTGTAATTAAATAGTATTCAAAACAATATGTTGGTATAGCCAAAATAGAAAAGGGGGACATAGTGGAAATACAAATCCCCTTGCCAGAACAGGTTAGTCTTGCATATTGTGGAGAGTTGATAATAGATTTTCAATAGAAAAGTCTGAGTTGCAATATAAATATTTACAACAGATTATTTCTGTAGAATCCTCAGTCTCATGAAACTTGCTTTTCCAGACTTTGAGATGCTTAGAGGTACCGTCCCAGTTATCAGTTTATTTGACCGATGCAAATACTTTTTTTAATTTAACAATTTCATTAATAAGATGGATTGATTATTTTTTCTCTATTCCAATAGGAGAGAGTATTTGTAGCTCAGGGTTGAACTATTGGGTTCTTGGTATTCTCTGAACTTGGTTGTTTTCTTCCAGATGTTTCATTATCTGGCTAAGTAATATTAGTCCCCCTCACACTGATATTACCTATCTAGATAAAGAAACATCTGCAAGAAAACAATCAACCCAACAATTTTCTCTATTTTAGCTTTATTAGATGTATTTTCATGTGTACTAGTCATGCAGATACTGGGCTTGCTAGCAATTCTGCTTCATGTAGAGGTAGCTAAGCCTCCCATCTTTTGAAGAGGTATTCCTAAGCATTTTATCATATTTATATTCCTCTAGTTTTGTAAAAGGGAATTTATATGTCTCTTGCATTATTTCCATATTTTGTGTTTGGAACTATAATCTGTATTAGTCATTGGAAGGTGTCAGCAGGAAGCTGTTGCCAGGCAGTACTAGCTTTGCTGTTTGAGATCTAATGATGCCTGCTAAAAGTATATGATCCAGAATTAGAATATTTTCCTTGAAACCCATGACAGAATTTTTTTTTGACTGGCATTCATGTGAAGTAGATAGGCAAGCATGGTGTAGCCATATGGAGCTTACTGCATGTTTATAGTTGTAATGAAAGTTGTACTATAAATATTTGTACTATCTGTATAATCTGACTGGTTGATTTTTTCCTTTAGTGTGGCTAAAGACTATCTTCTGTTTTTCAGCTTGGAGCTGGTAGCTGGGAGGCAGCCGACTTGGGTAATGAAGAAAGGAAACAAAAGTTCTTAAGGCTGATGGGTGCTGGGAAGGTAGGGTTTTAACTTTCAACCCAACAGTGTCATGATTATAGAAGGGATCTGTAGTGAACAACTTTCAAAGCAGATTTGCTTGATTTTATTCAAGAATGCAAGGCCTTGTGGCCCATGTAATTTAAAATATTACAGTCTACTAAGTAAACTTTCAAAAGTATGACATAAGCAAAAAGTTATGGCATAAGCTTCTTTGGGTCAGAATCAGAATACCTGATGGAATAGTTGTGCCAGAATTTACTACTTTTTTCTTATGAATTAACATTTACCTATTCAGTGTTTTGTCAGATATTTTTTGTAATTGTGTATGACCACAGAATCTTGCAGTTATCTTTCTAAATGCCTAATACTGAGAATTTTGTTCTCTGTAGCAACTTTATGTGAATGATATTTTCAGGTCATTGCCACTACACCATCTCAGTAGTACCATTCCCATTCATCTTGTTGTCATTTTAAAGTATTCATACTTCTAGTAACAAAAATAGTCATGTATGGACCAGAACCCAGCTAGTACAACTTATTTTTTTAATAATATTAAGTAGCACTACTCTGTAGCTTTCCGTTTAAACAAGAAAGTTGGTTTCTAATAAATACAGTTAATGTGTAAATTCATTTTGTTCAGTGAATATGGATGAACAAAAGAAGGCTGGAGATACTAACTAATTGTATGGTGAAGTGGATGAATCTTATTGCACCAATTCATTATTGTTATAATACACAGAGTTTCAATGAGATGTCTAATAACCTTGCTTATGATTCTGTAGAACATTGATAGAAACACTGGTAAAACGGGCCAAAAGCTCATTTAGGCAAGAAAGCTCATACCTTTAGCATGAAATTGACAGAGTTCTTCCATTCTTGTTTCCCAGCAACTGATATTTAAAGCAAATTTTGGACCATGTTTTCAGTGTGACCTGGGACAAATGTTGTGGGAGGTGTAATCCAAATCGTCTGGAAGATACCACATTCCTAACTTTGCTTTAAAGTTAGGGAATTAATTGGTTTTCATTTAATTTTTGGTCAGAATCACTATCATCTGAAATTTGAAATGGAAGTGGATGTAACTAATTTTCAAAAGGAATTCATGGAAGTACAATAAAATGAATTTTCTTTAAAATACTGAAATACTTGGTTTGTCTTTCAGTTTACTATGAACCTCTGCTGCAACTGGCATCTGGGTAGCTGTGTTAAATCTTTTTTGTTGTTGTTGTTCCTTTGGCAGTATTATTTTAATCACTAATTCAAAGTGTTGTGTCATTTCCCAAATAAGAAGTGGTACAAGACAAGAACATGGGAATATAAGCAGTGCCCTGCTGGATTGGACCTCGGGCCCATCTAGTCCAGCAATCAACCAAGTGCATAAGAAAGCCCGCTTGTCTCCCAGCAGATGACCTTCAGAGGCAGTCACACTGCCATCAAAGCTAATAGCTCTTGATCCCCATGACTTCCATGAATTGGTCCAACCCTTTTTTGAAGCCAGCCAAGCTGGTAACCAGCACCATATTTCAAAGTAGATATCAGTGGTCACAGAAATCTAAAACTGAGTAAGATTTGGTTGGTCAGTGGCATATGAAAGTCTCCCTAGAGTTGCCTGATGCTTATTTGAAATATAATAACATAGTGATATTGATAAATACTGCTTTGGGGAAAATGGTCTGCAACCTTGAAAGCCTGTGCCACAATAAATCAGTCTACAATAGAAAAATAGAATGATTGTGTTGGAATAATAATTCCTGTTTTCTTCTAGAAAGAACACACTGGACGCCTTGTTATTGGAGACCATCGATCAACTTCTCATTTTAGAACAGGTCAGTTTAACCAAAGTGTTGAAGGGGAGTAAATGTTAATTCAACACTTACTTGAATTAAACATAGGTGTTTTCTAGGGAGGTCTCCCTTTGTGATTGACATACCCACAGGTTTTGTGTAGGATTTGATATTTCTCATGCTCAAAGCCACTTTTTTTTGGCCACTAACTGCTGCTGGCTCTGCAGCATTCTTCTGAAGAACCATGTTGCCCCACGTGTAACATAGCAGTGTGAAACCAAAATAGTCTCTGGCTTATTGTACCCTGAAGTGTCATGGTTCTGTTTGTGCAAAAGGATATCAGAAGTTTCGGCTTATGGGTGACATCTTAGTTTTGCCCTCAAATATTATTATTTATTATTATTTCATTCAATGTATTATAGCTGCCCACTAAGTTAAAACAATTAAAAACATAGACAAAACAAAACAGCCTGCACTAAAAACAGCCATTAATCACAGCACAACACATGCATCCTCCACACACACATTTAACCCCAGGCCTGGGACCAAAGCCCGGGTTTAACGGCTTTTTGGAACTCCAGGGGAGTGGGGGCCATCCGTATATCGGGGGGGATGCTGCTCCAGAGGGTGAGGGCCACAACAGAGAAGTCATGCTTCGTAGGTCCCACAAGATGGTAACATTTAATATAAAGAACATGGAGTGTACACACTCTGCTCTGTATTGGGTGGACAGAAACAATGGGAGAGAGGTGACCCTATGCCATGAAGGAATAAGCTCTGTTGTGGGCTGGATAAATTCATGAGTGGATTCTTATGGCTCACTTAAGATTTTGTTGATAATGTTCATCAGGGATCCATATCTTCCTTCATGCCTGGAAGCAGAATTTTTCTGAGGATAATTTTTGCAAAGTCCTTCCCAGTCATCCTGTCCAAAACTTTTAATCCATAATTAAATTACTCACAAGACATTTTGATTCACTTGAAGTGCTCCAATTCCAAAAAGTCTTATGTTCCTCCTTTTTTGTTGGAATTCAGGATTTGTTAGTTGACTGTATGGTAATCAGCATATGTAAACATATAGGGGAAGAAGACAAGAAAATGAATGATGAACTGGAGACCCAGTTTCAGCAAAGTATGGACAGCACCATGTCGGGAAGGAACCGGCGGCATTGCGGACTTGGTTTCAGTGAGGTAATCTTCCTTTGACTGAGGCAGTGACTCAAGTCTTTCTTTGGGGACCAGACACTGTGTAGCACGTGTATTATATAATACACTTTATATTGGCTAGTGGTTAAAAAAGACAAACTTTCACAAGTGTAAGTGTACAGATCTGCTCATTCTTCATTGCATTACATAGCTAGTAGGTATCATCCTTCATAGCCAGCACTTTTTTTTTTCCTGTAGATGGTGATCTGTAGAAGGCTTCTGTTGCTGCAGCATAGAAGAGTTCTGTACTACTATAGTAGCTGTTTTTGAAGATCCAATGGGCTTGATTAGATACAAAATCAAATGCCATTGTGGATTCATAACAGTGTAATATGGAGAGTGAGAATGGGGATATAGTAATTAATTAAAAGCCACCTGATCAGATCAGGCTCATAAAAGAAAGCTTTTGGACTCATGCCCAAGTTTACTGTTGAGGTGATAAAGATTTTGGGGGAAAAAAACCCTTCCAAAATACTTAAAATACCATGGTTGCGCCTGTGGTGCTTTTATTATTGGGTAGTACCAACTTTATCATGATACTTGTAAAAGCTTGACACTAACCAAAAGCCATTCTGTGTTGATTTTAATGGCTCCAAACATGCTGAAGTAGAAGTTGGCCTTGACTAGTTTAGAGCAGATGGCAGGGTTAGGTTTAAGGTTAGGGTTATCTCTGGCCAAGTTAGTTTCATCTGTTAATCAATCTGGTTAGGCTGTTTTTTTCTCTAGCTGGTGATTTCAGTTTTAATATATGTGGTACTGAAGTGAGTATGAGCTGGTGATCATCAGACCAGTCCAAAGCAGTCTCACGAGTATGCATGGGGAGCTATGGAGAAGACCTTGGGGAAGCCGTCTGGAAGCCATTTGGACAGCAACAGGTGCAGAAGAGTCCTGTGTTAAGCCCAAAGGGTTGGGGAAGTATTAGAGACTCAGACTGGTTCCCTCCCAATTCCCTGGAGTATAGGAGGGAGGGAAGAGAAAACACAGGCTTCCAAGCTTCTATCTCAATAAAGTAGAGTTCTGGTCTTCCTGCAGAGTTAGTTTCCTGGTCTATCTGGTAGGGCTGACAAACATACTTTATGTTAGATATTTAAAAAAATATTCTCAAATGCTAATCTGGATGTTTGATACGCATTAAATGGTCACCTGTAGGTTATATGGCAAAAGATCAAAGCATGATGATAATACTTGATATTAAGAACAATACACTGATTTCTGAGGAAGAAGGCTGCTAAAAAACCTGGTAGGCAGGATATGCCAACAGGGTCCTTTGTTGAAAATGTAAAAGCCTCATTCTTTTGCAAGGGGCATTTTATACACTTATTAGCTGGGTTATTGTACTGGGTTAAACCAATCTGAGGTTTGTTTGGTTTTAACGTGGTTTATAGCAGGAGATACACCTTCTTTTGGCTTGAGGGCTGCTGCATCAAGCTTGGTGTGACATAACAAGGGCTAGACTCCAAGAGTAAGCAGAGCCGGGGCCTGTTTTGAGCAGGGCAAGAAAGGGGTGCCAGCACACTGCATAGCTCCCCAAGCAATAGGCACTCAGGTTTATGACTTACATTGTGAAAACCCATCTAACTCTGGCTGATTCATTAAACTGTGGTTAAGTTGCAATTTACCATCCGCAATATATCAACCAGGCCGCTGTTTCTGTAGGTATTGATATTGGAGCACAACCACAATTTGTCAGAAAGGGCTCTGTTCAAAAAACAAAACAAAAGAAGCTCACAGAAACTGTTCTCTTAATCTGAATCTCTACTTTAGTTGGAGGAGGATAAAGGAGCACCAGAGGAGACACAAGATTCCCTGGAGCCAGAAAGTTCAGAAGACTCTGAAAGTGATTCTGACTCTGAGCAAGATGAAGTTGTGGAAGAGCCCCCATCTGCTGAGAAGCACAGCAATGCTGAGGACCCGCAAGCCAAGAAAGATGCAAAAAGCAGCTATAAAATGATGTTTGTTAAATCCAGTGGTACATAGCTGCAGAATGTAGCTAACTTTAGGCAAAGTAAGCCTTCTGGTTACAGTGCAAAGTATTGGACTGCTTACAGCACAGACCTTCCCTTGGTGGTTTTAATAAGGCCTTTTAGAGAAAGGAGTGTTTGCATTCGCAGCACCACACCAAGAAGCTATTTTTATCAGCATGACTGCCCATTTTGTTTTGTAAAATATGAAAATAAAAACGAGTGGGGTATGTACTTAGTTCTCAACCTGCTTTTAGATTCTCTCTCTCTCCATATTCCATGAAGGCTATTGAATCTTTCTTAAGCTTGTTGAATGACTTACTGAAATGGTATTTAATGTCTTTATGGATGTCTTATTTTTTAAAGCAGATTTGTGTTGGGGTTTTGGATGGTATAATTATTAAAAAGTGAGAATTGGAGCTCCTTCGTTCTGCTTGTCATCCAAAAGAAACAGCATTTTAGGATATGTCCTGCATTACATTTTGCAACTCCAGATTCTGTTAAATGCCTAGATAATGTCTAGATAAGGAATGGCAGAGCAATCTCTTAATGAGGAGGGGAATCTCTTTAAAGAGGCATTTATGGGTGGTTTGCGTTATGCCTATACAGAAACTCTAAACAGGTATGATCTTATTAAAGAAAATCTTAACAAAATAAGTTGATTTTCTTTTCAGTCTTGAAAAGAAAATCTTAAGTATTGTAATGTAAGTTACCCCAGTTTTCTCAGAATTCATTAATTGGTAGGTTCATTAAAATCCATTGACTTTAATATGGTTTATCCAAGTTGTTTTTAAGTACTACATAACAAAGCAATCATTCTAGGGTGTGCACCTGTGTGTGTGTGTGTGTGTGTGTGTTACTTTGGTTACAGCAATTTCCTCAAAACTAATGCCCTCAAATGTGGTGGGGCTGTTATATATCTAAAAGGTGAAGAAGCCAGACTACAGCATTTGTACTGCTTTTACTATGATTTACATAGTAATATATTTTTGCATAATAGTTCCAGCTGACCCGACCAATAACATTTCATATTGTTTACTACTGTAGTTCTTCTCAGTACCAGTCTATCATATCTATTCACTGTCTTGCATAAAATAAAATGGGATTCCTGCCCTCCATACCTAATGCTACATGTACACTTGAATTAGTTGAACACCATGATACTGTGTAGTAGACAAATTTGTATCTGACCCAAAAGGGATCCCTAATTTATTGTTCACTTAATGCTTATGCATACCTTCTGTGTACTGTAGGTATTCTTTCCATCTTGGGTGCTCTTCTGTAGCACCCGCAGCCCTTCCAAGATTTGCTTTCAAAATTTCATGATGCAGTAAACCTTAGATAAGTATTAAGATCTGACTTGGAAGCTATTCTTTAGAAAGAATAGAAAGAGGAGAGGTAGTTGGAAGCTTGTGGTCAGAGGGAGTGAACAAATGGGAACACGGTCATTTTTGAGGAAGTGAGAGTGTAGATCTGATCAATTGTGAATAAGAATTGTCTGGCTAATTGGATGAGGTTATGTGCTTTCTCTGGCTGAGTTGGGTATGTTGGCTTGCTAATTGAGCAATGGTCTGAGTAGAGTTTACAGCTACAGTTGACTCACTGATCACGTGACTAGTACTGGGGAGAATCTTCTGCTCAGTGGCAGCAAGCACTCGACGTGAGGTTGAGGAGAGGTATTGGGGAGCCATAACCAGAGCCAGCAAAAGGAGGTCAAAAAGGAACAGGATATAACAGCTAGTCTTAATTTGATGATAATCTTAGCTCTAGCATAATCAACAGGTTTAGGCTGCCACACCTGGACAAAAGAGAAAAACTATTTCCCCTTTACATTGGAAAAGGGTGGGGGGGGGCCTAAACCTCGCTGCTTCTATTTGCTACATACCGATTCACTCACTTGAAATTAGAGGACTTGCTGGAAATCTTGTATTACTTGAACATGCTTCCTAAGAAATTGTATTAATTGGCTCTTTAAGAGGTTTGTTCTTTGGGATTATCATTCCTAGTTAAGGTTGGTTCAAGAAAATTCTGACAAAAGTGCAGCTTTGTCAGGAAGTTAAAAGGGGAAGAGCAAACTCCTACTTCGAGAGACTAAGCATCAAGGCAAAATTAGTACTGTCTGAGGGAAGTATGAGCTCCAACTCATACCGTATGGGCTATCTTCCAAGTTAAACAATTCCTAAAGAGAAAGAAAACCAAATATTACTAATAATTGGTATGATGAAAGAAGAGAAGCAAGGGTTACCAGTTATTGCATGTGAAAGTACAAGTATCTGACTATTAGACATAAGTTGTGAGTTTCTACTTGGTGCAATGAGTTCCTGACTCTGTTTCCTTGAAATCAAGGTAGCTACATTGCAGAAGCAGGATGTGATAGTTTAGTCTGGCATCCAGAATGACAACTGCTTTCAGGCAGAAAGTCCTGGGGAAGGAGGGCATATTGAGGATGAGTCAAATGTTCCCAGAAAAGTGAGTGAGGAGCCCACATCATCTTGAACCACAGATATTCCTCCAGGGGGGCAGAAATCCTTTGGTTGTGATCTTTAGAAATGCTGAGAAAAAAATTGTGATAGGCATCTGAATCTTACGAATTGGTTGCCTGGGGCAAAAGCTACATTTTTCACACATCAGCTAGATAAGGTACTAACCGTTCTGTTGAAGAAGCAGCATTCATGGTCCACATTGGCACCAGTGTGGAAATGTAGCTGATCAGTCCTGGAAGCCAAATTTCAGAGGGTGGTAGGTAGCAACAAGCCCAGGACTGTCAAGCTAGCATTCTTAGAAATGTTACATGTACAGGACCCTTAATGGATTGATGAGGCAGCATTGCTGGGAGAATGGGTTTAGATCAGTGTTGTCCAAACACATGCTGGCTGGGGAATTCTGGGAGTTGAAGTCCACTCATCTTAAAGTGGCCAAGTTTGGACAACACTGGTTTCGAGTTTTTAGGTACCTGAGAACTCTCTGAGACAGTCAAATATATACAAGAGAAGCAGGCTCCTTTTAAACCAAAATGGAACCAGGCTGCTGATGCATACCCTCAAAAATGTGACTAAGCAGTTTTTAAACTGATCCCAGGGAGAAGCTGACAGGTGTTGGGCAGCATCTGATCCAGAAGAATGTGGATGTTGCACCAAATACTCTTAAGAGAATAGGACCAATGAGCGAAATGGATTAATGGATAAAATGATGACCAACAAGATTTTTAAAAGGATGTCATGAATAGGTATAGACTTTCTCAGGGAGGCAAGTGGAACAACTAAATGAACTCAGGTAATGAAAAGATATTCTAGCATATCTTGAGAAACTATACAGTTAAAAATCAAATGGTCTTGGTGACATCTAACTGAATATTTTTGTGATCTCTTAGCAAAAACACTGGAAGGTACCCAGCATGACACTGATTTTTAAAAGCAGAAGTTATGCAAAATCCAGAAAATTACAGGCTGGCCATCTTAATGTCTGTTCTGAGTGGATTTGTAGAAAGGATAATAAGTGTATAGAGCAACAAGCCTTGTTGAAAGAAAATCAATATGGATTCTGCAAGGGTAAATCCTGTCCACCAATCTTCTAGAGTGTTTTGTTAAATGGTTAAAAACCATAAATAGAATAGTAATAAATACTCAGCTTTCTCAATGGAGGGAAATATGAAGTAGAGTCCTCCAAGAATCCTAGTTGGGACCAGTAATTTTTAAGTTGTTCCTAAATGATCTTGAAATGGGGTAAGCAGAGAACTAGGCAAGTTTGTGGATTATATCAAATTATTCAGGATGGTGAAAACTAATTTATGAAGAGCTCCAGAAGAATCTCTTAGATGGACAAACAATCAACCAAACAGAAAATGGAGTTCAGTTGAAGTGGGTGTAAAATGATGTACACTGGGGGAAATCAACTTTACTATTATTTTGGGGTCATACTGAATAGCTTAATGAAGGTGTTTGGCAGCTACAAAAAACACAAATCTCATGCTAGGTATCATTAAGAAAGGGATTGAAAATAAACTCACACAGTAATGCCCTTATACATTCAATTCTGGAATACTGTACAGTTCTGGTCACAACATTTGAAAAAAATATACTAGAGCTGCAAAAAGTAAAAAAAGTAAAACAAAATATTTAGTAATCAAACACCTGCCTTATGAGACCAAGCTAGAACATTTAGTACTTAGAAAAAAAGGCAAGTTAAGAGGGGACATGATTGAGGTATATAAAACCCTGCATGACAAGGAGAATATGGGCCCTCTCTGAAATCACTAGGGATGAGCCAATGAAACCAATAAGAAGGAGAATACTTCACACAGTATATAAGTATCCTGTAGAATTTATTACAGCAAGATGTGATGGTCACTAACTTGAATGACTTTGGAATGGAGAAATCAATGGAGGAAAAGACTCAAAGTCAACAATTTATCTCTGAATCAAGGATAGCATGCCTCAAAATACCAGTTTCAAGGAACCAATGATGGGAAAGGTGTATCCTTCCATCATCTGCTTGTCAGCATCCCAGAAACATCTGGGCTGATGAGAAACAAAATGCTGGGCTAGGAGGGGGCTTGGCCTAATTCAGAAGGCTCTACTTACATTCTCAGCCTGCCTGAAAGAGCAATTTAATAGAACATGAGAGGTGGCATTTTAATATGGTGGCATCCAGATTTTGGAACTTCCGTACAGGGAAGTGTGCAAGGGTCTACAAGTTTTAAAGCAAGTTTCAACAAATGTTCATGTTCAGTTGCTTTTTCCTTGCTAAACCATGGTTTAAAATTGAAGAACACTTACACTTTTCGTAAATTATGCTGCTGCTGTACATATTCGTAACTGGCCAACCTTAAAAAAACAATCTGCTATGCTTTCAATTTTAAATTGTACTTTAGAAAACTATTAGGAGCCACCTAATAGCTGGGATACCTGATCAAACTGTCATTTTCGCAATATATGTCTATATGCCAAGGTCTATTTCTTAAATGTTCTCTTTGTGCAATCCTGCTTGGAGTGTCCTGATTCAGGAAAGGATTCATAAGGCTGGGAAGGAAGGGAGGGAGGGAGGGAGGGATCTCTTTGCAGAAATAATTGTGAAAACAAAAAAGCAATTATCAGGGAGATTAGGAGCCTGATTTTTTTTCCTGTCAAAATCATTTTCATGTGTTGTTAGGGCTGTACTTTTATATAGAAGAGCAGTCATGTGTGTCCTGTCCAGCTATGGTATGAAATGCCACAATATGCTTAGACGTCTCAACATTCTTAATATAAGAGGAAAAATCAATTAAAAAGGAAAAAATAAAAGGAGTCTAACAGCCAAGGGAAAACATGTTCGGTTGCATTTCATTATGGGGGAAAAAAGCCCTCTATGGCCCCAGAAAATAGGATCTCATCAGGTGTTTCTAAGAAAGGAGGCTCAAAAGTTTATTTCAGAAAGCCCAATTTTTAGGGCAGCATCAAAGGCCACAGGTCCTTCTAAGGCTATGGTTAGGGAATTCACATCAAAGATCATGTGCATGTTAGTTCTCATGTCAAGGAGGGCTGCTGGTGGAAATCTCTTGTGGATTTACTACAGTCCCCTGAAGAGATTAAATTATGCACTGAAGCTGCCTCTACAACATGGAGACAAAGAGAATCAATGCCACGGCTGGGTTTCCTAATCAAAGCTTGGCATCATTATTTGCTTTGAGGCCTTATGAAGCATCGGGAGAAAAGTAGCAAGCAAGTGCTCAGCAAAGATGGAAAGGCCAGGAGATGTATTTGGTTTGAAGAAAGCAATCTCCTTTTATCAAACTTTCCCCTGAAACTTCAAGCCTTTGCATGTGGCATCCAAAGAGGAGTCATATCCTTCTCCACAAGGTCGTTGGTACGTGTTTCACAATCATGACAAGGATATATTTGAAAGAATTAACCTGAATTAAGCTGAGGTAATAGTTCCTCTCTAAAGTATACCACTTTCAATTGTTAAAGAACAAAGGTTTGACAAACATTTAAAGAGTGTAGTACTTCCATTTAAACATATTGAAATACAGGCCAGAAACTCTTACCACCAAATTTAATATACAGGCAACTGTTCTGCATAACCATAATCTTCTTGGTAGAACAAAGTTTTCAGCAATTTGAAGTTTTGATAAATTCTACAGATACTGGGTTTCAATATTTTAGCAATGTTTGCCACACATTCCCGTATTTTCCTTCCTTTCTCCCGGGAGTAAGCAAACAGGGTTACTTCCAGGTTAAATCTGTATGATTTGCAGGGTGAGAGCTGTTTTCTTGCAACAGAATAATCTAGTCACACATATCCCCATTTCTCCATACAAGAATTTTGTCTCAAAACTGTCTGTACTGGTATTTAAAGACATCATTAAGTGAAATGCCAATTAAAATTGGAAATCAAGAGTTCATTTTTTTCCCAATTCAATTTATGATTAGATATTAGATACTTCAGAAGTTAAACATGTTTTCTGTTAGGATCTGTGTCTCCACCTATGTATTCATGTGATTTGATGCAATATAATGGTTTACTTTAAATGCGAAACGAAGTTTTCTACTGCAGATGTGAAGTCTTTTGCTTGCAATAGGTGAAACAAGTCCTGGAAAAAGCATGTAAAGCATGCTTTAGTGAAGATCACAATGCAGTGAATTGCGATATATTTCTCAGGTACCTTTCTAAATGATTGTTCTGAAACACCATGCTAATGCAGCACAGAGTAGAACAAAGTTCTCTCTCAAAGCATTATGTGACATTTTTATTTATTCCACAGGTCAAAAGGTTTCTTTCCCTTCCCCAGACCATGATTCTGCTGTAATGCCTTCATTTTTCCTTCTTCTCAGACTTACCTGTAGTTTAAAACATTCAAAGTGTGGTTCGGGCACAGAATACCTCAACAGGCTGTATTAAAAATGCCCTTTAAAAATTCCAAGGCTTTGAACTAAAAGAAATATCTCAAGAAGTTTTCATGGAAAGTTCATTGCAGTTGGTTCAATTCAGCCACACTTAGATGCACCTTTTCAAATAATAGAAAAAAGTGTAAAGAGGTCAGACCCAATCAATACACTTGTTCAAACAGAATTCCAGTCACTGTGATGTATGTACATTTTGTGCTTTTCCTTTGTACTGAACACTATGAAGAAAGGTTACTTTTGCTAGTAGGCAGTAAAAGAGTGCGTCTTTTGAATGCACCTCACCAATAGCAAGGTTGATCAGGCAAAAGCACCCCACAATTTTTCTGTGCCTTCTCTGGGCTTCTGATAACTATGTAATTCACACACTCACACGTGTCATTTGCAAATGCTTTAAAAGACAGAAAGACAGAAGTCAGGGAGACTCAAGCCTCAAAAACATGTTTTCCTGATCTCTGAAGCTGTGCTTCTCTCTCAAGGGTAGCAACATTAATGCATATATAGGAAGCCATTTCTATGAGCTGTTGTTTATTCTGAAACTAGTATAGCTCATTACCCCTTTTAAAAATCTTTCCCAGGACAGAAAGCTGTGTTAGACACAGGGGCTAACTCATTCGCCATAAATGGCCTGACAGTGATTAAAGTCATGAATTAGAGTTTTCAGTCCTAAAGGGAATGTTAACAGTATACATCAAATAAAAGTATACTTCATTGTTGCTAATAAATGGGGATAAGCAGCACCACATTCACAGTGCACCTTAATCTGAATCCAGGTTATATTCAGCTAGGAAAACACTATTGAACGTACCTGCAAATGGGGAAACTCAGATTGGGGATGGTAGTGAACATTTACCAGAAACATTTAGTACACTCTGTTCTTCTGGCCCACCCTAACAGCTGGGAGGATGAGAGTTAGGATTAATAAGAAAAATAGTTACAACATTGGTGTATATTTCTGAATCCTGTGGAACTTTTCCTAACCCAAGACCCTTGAGATAAATTGATGTTTGCACAATTTAAGCAAAAGCTACATCCAAAACAGATTTACTGTACTCAGAAGTTTTAATATACTGTTACATTACATTGCCATTAAGAAGTGCAATGTCTATAATATAAGGAATCAGTTGTCAGCTGGACATATTTGCCAAGAAACTCAGCAACTTACATGAGTTCTGTGTTACGGCTATAGGAGATGTGGAGTAAAGTCCTGTGGAATGAAGGCAGAGAAAAACTGTGATGAAATTCATTGTGGGTCTGAGAACCAGGGACAATATTTTGACAGTAAAAAACAAATGCAACTCATTTGGCACCAAAATCTGAGGAACAAAGGATGGAAGTCCAAAGGCAGATCAAGTATAATGTTAATAGTTTAATATGTACATATATATTGTCTTCAAATTGTTACATTTCATTTAAATTAAAATTTTCTTGCAAAATATGTCAACATTTTAATAAAGGAAAAAAGAGTATCATTTTGACAAAATGTTACGTGCTTGACACTGGCAGTATTCAATTAAAATATATTGTATTTTCTAAATACATTTATCAAGAATAGTTTCTAAATATAGCCAAAATAGAATACAAGTTTAAAAAATAATTTTCAACATAGTTACCATTTGATAAGAGACTTAAGTCAGGTAGAAATTGTATCACTTAAATGAATGAAGGAAAGGAAACTCTTTGTGTAATTCTTCTTAAGCTGCTCGAATAAGTATGTCCAATTACATTTCTTGACCAATCTTAAGGGAGAGAATTAGCAATGCAGGCTTGTATTTGCTTGTGTTAATATGTCAACAAACACAATTAATAAAAATAAGTCTAAGGGAAAAGTTAACACTATCATTCTTATTGATTTTTCTTTGAGAGACAATGTTGCTGTAAGAAAAACTATTTATGATATCACTTGGGATAGGTGAATATTGTCCAAAATAAACCTGGACGACACTCACTGACTTTTACAAGTGTCAAAACAAGATACTACTACTTCATTTATACGTGGTTTAAATTTAATAGCATCTTCCTCAGATGGAACTGTATATGCCTCTCAAAGTATTAACTTTGCCCATTTATTATTAGATATTTGAATGTTCCACATCTGTTTTAATAATTCCACTCCAGTCTGAAACAAATAATTAGGGACTCATTTCTACAAATAAATACATAATAGGTATGGTCTGTAATAGAGAAAGTGTTTTGTTCGTGTGAATACTTTCCTGGAAACATTTTTTTATTGAATGGCAGCCGCAAGGCAACAACACAAAGAGGTTTTTAAAGTACTTCAAACTCTCAAAATTAGTTTGCTGTGTCGTGTGCTCCTGTCGAAGAACAAAATCACATCAAAGACAACATGCAACTCTGCAAATCTTCTTGTGAGAAGCCAACACGGAAGTGATATCCTGAGGTATTTTTTTCCACACAGTAATTCCTCACATATTACACTCCCTCCACATTGATACAACTCATTAAAACTCAAGGATACCATTAATGGCTATGATCATAAGGATGTATGGAAAATCATGAACACAGACTTTGCTATCTGCGAAATTCTGTTCTCCATACACAAATGTGTTTTTTCCACAGCAGATTTTAGGAATTTCCTTTATCTGTCAGTTTTTGCATTATACTAAACAATGTAGTAACCAGTTGAAAAACTACATGTTTCATCTTTTATATAAAAGACTGCCACTTTACTTTTGCCCCATTTAAAACTTTGAACAATTGCACATTGATAGTAGCTACCAGTATGGATCTCTGCATCATTTACAGCACAGATAGGTGTGGTGTGGAGTTTTCCTCATAAAGATAATCCAAGGGCAGAGGCTTACATGTAGAAATAGTGATGTTATAGGTCCATTTTAAGGCAACAACATCTATTACACATAGGCAACCTGTGGCTTCTAGAAAAATACAATGTAATTTTGTGGTGAATATCCATATTTGCGCCAACTTGCTAATTTCAATCCATACCTCATCGCACAGACTGTGTTGGACCACAGGTAGTTGGGGAAAATAATTCTTGTATGGCCTATTATCACCAGGATTGCTACGTAGGGGTGAAATTAACTTTCATTCCCAAATTGACTTAATTTGCATTGTTAACAGCAAGGAAATATTCCAGCATTTGGCAGCTGTTTCTCTACCATGACAAACTGGTGGGAGGCTTTTATCTCATCTCCCTCTGTGATCTTCCCCACAATGCAATGGAGGAAAGAAAGAGTTTAAAACTTTTTCATGTCCCTAGAGTAATCTTAGTAAAGCTGCTTTTTGCCTGCTGATATTACTGGCAGGAATAGAGCACGTCAAATCACAGTTGAGGAGCAGGATTAAATCCTGCCCCTCTTAAGAGTGAGATGTATGGGGGAAAGGGTGAGTGTGTCACTGCCCCATCACTTAGCGCAGGCCCAAAGAGTCTTCCAGAGGCCAATCTTGTCTCTAACCCAAATGTGAGCCCACCTTGGCTTAAATCATAAATACTCCAAATGATTAGGATTTTTTAAATATATATTTGGCATAATAGAATACTGTAATAGAAAGCTGCAATTCATTGACAATTTACTGCTAGCGTGTGTGGGCTCACTTCTGCAGTCAGTATGAACGAAATACTAGACAGCTGCCGGCCCACATTTTGAATATCACACAGAAGCCTTCAAGTTAAAAAAAAAAAAAAATCATTAGCTGCTTTTATTAGCCTGCTTTTTGCCCAAGGCCCAAGAAGAGATATTGTACTTCAGATTTTAGCAGTCTGGGCCAAGAGCTCAATCAGCATAGTAAATTATAAATAGTGGACAATAAATCATTTTTTGCTGCTGCTGAAAACACTGATTATAAAGAAAATACATATTTGAGTAAAATGATAAATCAATCGTTGTATTGGTCACTTTAAATACTTCATTTTAAAGTGGGTGATCTAACCCCGCTTTGGATGCAGGACCCTTAGATGGAGCACTTCCTAGAGGGATCGATAAAGAACAACCTCTTTCTGAACATGCACAGAGATGGACACTGCAGTCCTTTTTTCCAAAAAATGAGATTTTGTGCGTAACTTATGTCCTCCATGTGACAAATGTGATGAATGTGCAAAGCTTGAGTAATTCAGAACCAGACATATGTATCTTAGTCTCCCGCTCTAACAAACGGGAAAAGCGCTAGAGGAGGAATTGCATACGAGTTGCATTTACATTGGAATAGGGACTGGACTGCATCTTATATATTTCGTCGCCCAGACTCAAAGTTGATACAAAAAAATGGATTTGCTTTTACAACAGGTGGACAGTGTTGTTAGATTAGTGCCATCACGTATTCACAGGAAAGAGGTCTATAATTATTCCCAATTATAATAGGCTGTACAATTTATTTATTAAAATGAGTCTATCTTTTGCAAGTTTATATCTGGGTTTGGTATTTGTATGAGATCCAGAATGATTGAAATGTTGATTACTTCAATAAAATTGCATCTGATTGTTAAACAGTGGTTACAAAGCCATTATCCACTCTAAAAATATATATTAAAACTCACTGTATATCTGTCTAATGGTATAATGGTTTTTAAAAATTTCCTTTCTAAAAACAAAAATCCAAAGGAAATAATATGCATCTTCGTAGTATGCACCCAAACTTTCAAACATAGGCAGCCCTTGGGTTTAACAACGAATCTAATACATATTCTGTTTCTAAAAATTCATTGTCATTTAGTCCAGCACACTAAACCTGTGAAATCGATGAACATCAGCAGGACCTGAATACTCCTGACCACGTGGTGAATTATGGCCACTGCACACATTTTATATAGTAAATTAAAAGTGCTGTTAATTTATCTGGTTTCTTTTCTTATACAAAGTTGTTCTTTTTTTTTTTTTGTACAAACATTCTCTGTATTTATTTCTAAAACATGTTCAAATGAGAACAATTATGATAGAAGGCTAACATGGGGGTGCCTCCTCCTTCATCCTGGTTGCATCTGTTCATTAGGCGATTGTTACTGGCACATTCCAGGAATCACTGTTCAGTTACTGCTTTGGCTAGCATAAAGAAAAACAGAATGCAGTTAGATATCATTGAAACAACTTTACTAAAAAGTGTGCATTTTTCAATAGCTATTAATAACTAGTAGTGCATATTTTGGACTGTGAATAGAAGAGGCTTAGGATGGGGCAAGCAGATTAGATCACCATACTGTTACTCGGCTGTAAAGCTCACTGCTTCCCCTCTTCAACTTTTTTACATACCTGATATGTTACAGACGCTCCCCAGAAAACCCAAGAAACAAAACAATCTTAATCAAAAAAGAACTCTCCCAAGCCTGTGCAGTTCACTCAATTATATCATAGCCCTATCATGAATAAACCACAATATGCATCCGATATTCTAATGCAAAACACACACTGACTTGGGAATAAGCATCATTTTCTTTTCAAGAAAAGACAATATATTTTAAACACAGAATAACCTTATGAAACTATGTACAAACTTGGTTCACTGTCAGGGCAAACCCCCCCAAAGTGTGGCAGGATTTGTTTCTGTGAGTATGATTGCCATAAGTATTCTTCAGTTTATGACTTACGAGAGGGAAATGAAGGCTCTTATTTCTGCTACCAAGTATAATATCTATTGTATTACTTAACATTTATTTTACATATGGACATATTTAATATTCAGTGAAATGTTATTTAATATTTTAGGTTTTTACAGTTTCCATGAGAGATGGCTTGTGGCAATTCCCATTTTTATGGTGTAATCTTCAGTAGGCGGGTGCTGCTACCGCAAAACCGCCTCTACGCATTTCACCTTAAAATAACATCATCATGATAGGGAAGTCAAAACCACCTGCAATCTCAAAGCAGTTCTTGACAATTTCTGTAAGTTCAAAGGTACCTTGTAAGAGTTTTTATTTTTCTTAATTGAAGGGGTAAAGAATCTTTAGGTCACTAAAGTTTGCATGCAGTCATTGCATTTACAGAGAGCTCCAACAACAGCAAAGCACATCATTAATGGAAAACAGGCAGCAAGAGCCGTGAGTTCTTACTTTCAAGGTGTTTAGACAAATGTGTAGTGAAATCCATTGCTTAAGGGGAGTGGCTGAGGTGCGGAAGGTGAGGGTGCTTTAGATGGGTAAGTCAACTGCGGAGCTAGAAGGGATCATACAAAGGAATTAGGCACCACAATTCTACTTTGTGTTTTTCTCTCTCACACACAGACATCTATATACAGCTTAATGGGCTTGACTACAAGATAGCAGGGCCAGCGATCACTATGAATTGTAGTACAAATCAACATGTACTTTCTGTACTAAGAAAATAGCACAGAATAGTCCTACAATACGAAAAACCAGTGAGCCAGTTTTATTTTATTTGTTGTGCCTGCTTCAAAAAGGAAGAAATGAACCAGAATCTGCCATGGATATTAAATTTGAAATGCTGACTTACTTTTTGAGAAGGCTTTTGCAATAACCAATTTTTAATATAATATTAAAAAAAAAATCAAAGGAATCAGAGAGTATTTAATAACATCATAAAATAAATGTTGACAACTTGTGATTTTGTATTGTAACTCACAACAGAATTGAAACTGAAATTGAAATCAATTAATAAAATAGAAAATCAGCTGGGCAGGCTATCGAGAATACTGGCCCTGCTATATACAATGAACATATTGTACTGTATTAGTAACATTTTGAAAGATTAAAGTACAAAGGAAGCACCATTTAGCAATAACAGCTTCACCTGCTATTTCTGTATATACCATTAGTTTCCAAGACGAAAAACTTTAGCTGAACCACATCAAGCTCTAGGAGGACTGAAGTGACTAAATTTTTAAAAATAATTTGCCAAGTCCAAGCCAATGACCAGTTCTAAATCTTGGAACAGTGCAATCAGTCAGTCAAATTTCAATGTTTTATTTTTATGAGTTTTTCAGCATTCTGACTGAAAAGCCTGAACGTGTGAACAGAAAAATAGATGAGATGTTGTGCAAGATATAATGATAAAACAAAGGTCTCAGGGCAAAGAGAACTCAAGTAACTGTCTTCCAATGCATTGTTGATTCTTTTGGAAATAGCCCCACTGAAGGCAGAGGTAAGTAAAGTGCCCCTATACTCAGCCAATTGCCTTCAGGATGAAGACAATCCACTAGCACAGCAGTTCACAGAGCAGTAAGAGGAATAAACTGCTGACTAATTTTCCATCTTCAAACTTCTACCTAATATTTTGTTCAAATTGGAATCTCTACCATACTGATGTCTGCAGATCTTTCAAAATTTTGGACTTTAAAAATGTTCATTTAATCTTAATATATGATGCAGCAATGGCAGACTTGCTGTACAGAAAATTTTGTGTGGCATAGCATCATATTTCCTACTCAGATAGGAGGAAACTATGCCCAGCACTAACTACTGATTAGTTCAATGCATTCATTGAAATTCAAATCCAGCGGTTCAGGTCCACAATGGAAGCCATCCAGTTAGGACGTCTAAACATAATATAAAAAGTCATGTCTTAGGATTGGCCCTGGTGCCTACAGTAGCCCAGAAGAAAGCTATAAGTGCACATTAGGTAGCAGTGTAACTAAGACAATGCATTGTCACAGCCATCGCTTTATAAAAAGAGCAATATACCTGCCACCTCTTTGCTCCGCTGAGAGGCTTCAGAAGCCAGTGCGTATGAGATGGTAATTATGCGTTCTTGCTCATGTAGTTGTGAATCTAAATTAGAAGAGTTGTATTTGTCCTGACTTGGGGGCTGCAGGTTGTGCATACTAGGGTAAACATGAAAAGAAAAGAAGAAAATAAATACTGCTGCACTTAGGCACATGAGGTACTCTTTGTCGCCACCACTTTCCAATACACGTTCATCATGGAAAGAAAAAGACTTCAGGATTATCCTGCAATTAGGAATCTGGGGACGTATAATAATTCCGTTTTTAAAATGCATTTACATAATTAGTGTATTACCAATCACGAATACCCTCTGAGTATTAAAAATACAGATAAGCAAACAGAAAAATATCAAAATCAACAAATGTGCAAGCTAGCTACATACATACACCATCAGCAGCAAAAAAATATTACCACAGCAAAAAGCTGAAACACGGAGGAGCTTAAGACAAATTTTAAGTGCCTTAAAAAGTAGAATGGCTTTTAAAGGGCCTTGCTGGGAAGGCTACCCCAGGTAAGTCACGGCCCAATGCTCTCTGCAGCAGGTATCTGCAACGGAACGCCCCTAAGAAGCAGTTTGCCATTTGGACTAGAGCCAGAAAAGGTTCCCTGGATGAAACATCCAGCTGCAAAATGTGGACCGGGACCCAGTATTTTACAGGTCTATGTTTAAAACATATATAAACAAGCAAGACTTACTGTTCTAGTAGCCTCTTCCTACAAGATGGCTTGAGGCATAGAACTGTTTATATGCACATAATATGGCTTTTCATAATTCCTAATGTTACAAAGAGGAATTATGCACAGAGCCTTACCTTGATTTGGTAAGAATATGCCTTATTTTTTCTGCCTTACGATGTCTTGCTGCTAATTCTTCAGGAGTGAGCGGGTCTTCAGGCTCCATCTCAACGTAACGTTCTGGAATTGCAACCTTTTCCGGTTTTGACAACTGGACATGGGGGGGGAGTTTAAATAATTATAGATGTTTACTATACTACAAACAAAACATTACATTTGTACATTCAAATACACAAAAGGGAGAAAAAAGAAGGGCGAAACAAACATTTTAATATTTCTGTACGTTCACTGCAAGATTCCTGTGAAACGTGTTATATAAGAGTGCCTGTCAACCAACAGGATGGTTCTTGGAGAAACAGGTATTTCTTCTCTGCTCATACTTCATATCTGCTCTAGAAGAATGGAAAACTCTCTGAAGTAGATATACGGCGTGTGTATGTGGAAATGCAGGAGTAGGTGTACCTGCCTAACGTCATAATTAGTATACCATGTTGTTTGTTTCTTCAGAATAACATTTATCAAAAAGTGATGTATTGGTACTAAATATAGGGTTCTAGCTAAAATCCACTAAAAGGAAAAATGTATAGAATATCTAAATTCAGATTTCCCTTGTGCCTTCATGTTATCACAGATATGCAATTTTTTTAAGGAATGCAGAAACAATACTAGTGGGAAAAATCTGAGGGAAATGCTTAGGTGCAATTACTGTATAAGGAATAGACTTTGAGAATTCAATTTAAGAAACAATTTCCCATACCTCCTGTTATAAAGAGACCTTTTCAAGAAATCTTCAGAGATTAAACCTCAGATATAATGCAACCTTAATTTGGAGAACAAAACCCAAACTCAAATGAACATATCTAGAATTAATGAAGTCATTTTATTTTATTTTATTTTTTGTTAGTTTGTCTTAATCTGGCCATTTATTCAGAAAGGTATTTTTTTTCTTTTGCTGTTCTTCAATCTTTCAGTGAAATAAAATATTCTTCTTTAGGCCACAAGATGGCTCTGTAGGTTTCTAAATATATTGTTGGGGGGGGGGACCCTCAAAAATCTGATTATATTCTGCCTGTGGTGATTTCCTTCCTTCCATTTCTAAGACTCTCAGCAGTATGCAAAAATGGAGCATAAAACAATCATGGAACAAGAAACAAATAATAATCAAAACAATCAGGATTTGATCTTAAACCTGAGTGACTCAAAAAATTATATGATGGTATCATCTCATAATAAGATTTAAAAAGCCTCCAGAAAAGCTCCTTTCGAAAAGGTTGTTTGTGTTGGGGCAAGTCTAATGTCTGCAGTAAAGTTGTTCCACAATGGAGAAACACTTCTTGACTTCAGCTCCCCTGATCTCATGAAAGTGGGGAATCACAAGCAACTTTTCCTGGGATTTTCAAATTGGACAGGCCGATTCTGGTTGGAGGGCGCAATCCTGAATGTACCATGATATGAAGTCTTGCACAGCTTTATAGTATTTTAAATTATACCCAGAAGCCTACTGGCAACCAGTGCAAGGTCTGTGCATGTAGAATGTGCTCTTAGCATTTAATCCCAGTTAGCAAGTGGGCCCTGCATTTCTAACCAGGTGGTCTTTAAAGATAGCCCCCTGAAGAGCACATTGCTGCTGTCCATTTAGGAAACGAAAAGAGCAAGTATTACCATTGAAAGATTCTCCTCCTCCAGGTAAAGCCGCAACTGGCACACCAGCCAGTTGGGCAAAGGAGCTGGGGGCCACAGCCTCCACCTACCCATGCTGCAGTAGCCCTGAATCTAGGAAGATCTGCAAATGGCAGACCTGCTTCCTCAGGAGCAGTGCTACCCCTTTGACAGACAACACTGGAGCCTGCAAAGAACCTTGATGAACAGAGAACAACTTGCTTTTGGCTGAGTTCTACTTCGGCCTGTTTCTTCCCATTACTGGAGAAAACAGTGCAACCTTTTATACATCACCACTTGGTAAAAGCTGTGATTGATAGCCTTTTTGTGTTTGCTTTTAATCTATTTGCTCTATTTTATCAGTGCTGTAATATTGTAATAAACAGTGGTGTCCACAGGGGAGGCAAGAAGGGTCAGAATGATGCAAGCAGTGTTATGGTGCCATGATGTAATCTACATCCTTTTCTGCACAAGGGAATGACACCCAAAGGGCATGATGCTGTTTCTGTCCTTCTGATGAAAGCTCTGAGATCCTATTAGCTCTACAAGATGCGTGGGCTAATTGTCTCTAAAACCATGCATTCCTCCTCTGCAGATTCAAACTTTTTAGTCACTTTCCTATAGCTTTTATGCCACTAGACACATACCAAACAGAAAAGGGCCCTGTACATGCCTCAGAAAAACTCTCCTACTTTGCTTAAAGTGTAAACTTGTTGAAAACTGTTGATTAACATTAAAGAAAACAAATGGAGAGAAAATTAGTATGTAAAGCTTAGAAAATAGTGAATATAAGACTTTATATAAAATACCAACAACTAGCCTTACCTCTTTGCTAATATCCAAGTTATAATCTTCAGGCTCTAGATCTGTCTCTGTTACTGCAACAGGCTTGATTTTTAACCAATTATCGCCCATTTTTTGTTCTGTACATACTGCTCTTTCCAATAACTGCAAGTCAAATTCTTGCTCCCGCTTCCACTAGTAACAGACAGGAAACAATGACATGTTTGAACATTATGAGTAATAAATTATCAGCAAGCGTTGCCTCTCATTACCTCAACCTCTGAGTAACTAAAATGGAAACCAAGGGCTAGCGTAATATTTCTTCCTGGATTCTCACTTGACGGCTGACCTGATGAAGCCTGCAACCTTTCCAACCAGCAGGGATTAATCTAATGTCAGGTCAAAACTGATAGCAGATTGGAGTTAGAGTCTGACTTTACATGTTAGGAATCAGAAAGAACTAGATTTATCTACATTCCATTGGAGTAGAAAAAAATGTATTCCTTGGGGAAAGCTCTTCCCAAATCTGATATCTGATAAGGGAAATAGGCATCTATTTTGCCTGTGAGAGGCACCCAACCCATAGTTCTTGAAAACTTTGGGTTAGATGCAGCCCCAAGATCTCCAAAAGTTATTATCACATTGTAATTCTTTAAGTGAATGAAACAGGACGTAACTACATTTAATTGCAGTTAAACATAAACAAAATGAAATCATGTTTTGCTTTGAGACTTCCGGGTGGGGAAAATGGCAAACGCATTTCTGAACATCAGAGATGCTGCTGAGGTGGAGATTGGCGGCTGGGCAGTGAGCCCAGGCCAGTGGAGCTTTAAGGACACTGGATTTGCTCAAGACTCCACTCTCTACTGCACATTAGAATTATAAAAATTTTAAAAGTTACAGAGATCTTCCAAGAAGCAGAGTAACTAAACCACCTGGTGAGAGTTCCTTCGACCCAGGGCAAGATTAAAATAAAAAGTGAAGAAACAATGATAAGGATTTAAAAACAACTGAAAGCAAAAAGCTTGCCAAGAGTCTGAACTATGAAAGTTTAAAACAGATTAAGGGGACAGCCGAATTTGGAATATTGTTTATTTTAAAGTACTTTTGAATTAATTAAATAAATAATACATACCTCCATGGGAATGAGGACTCTTTAAATTTCCTAAGAGGGTTGATTGGCTGGCTTTGTTAAACAAACAGATAAGGGAAAATTGTGAAAAATCATGTGACCATAGAACTATGGGGTGCTGAATGGGACTAAAGGGTTAAGGACATAGACAAAGGGGGGAAATAGCCTCTCTTTTACTTTTTCCTTTTCCTTTCTGGATTATAAATTAAAAGAGAGAAATGGCTACTACCAAGAAAGCAGTGAAAATCACAGGAGGGAGGAGAGGATCATTAACAAAGCAAATAAGAGAACAGAGGATTATGCCAGAGATTTTACAAAGGATGTTTGAAGAATTGGGGAAGAATATGACAGCATCAATGACTGAATCTGTTAAGAGAGATTTGCAAATATGGAAGAAAATATGAATAAAAAAATAGAAGAGTCTGTAATATAAATGAGTGGAGAGGTTAAACAAATTAAGGAAAAAATAGCAATTTTAGAAAATAAGACATAAATAATAAACAGAGATGAAAAAAGATCTAGATAATGTGGCAGTACTGGAATTCTGCTTGAGATTCGTGAAGATACTAGGGAGAGGGTCATTGAATCCATAACAAAATTATTTGGAATGGGATGAAGATATGGCTGCAGAAGTAGGCAAGGTGTACAGAATTAATACAAGATATGCAAAGCTAAAAAATGTATCAAGAAATATACTTGTGCACTTTGTCAGGAAGAAGACAAGAGACCAAGTTCTATAACATTTTAATACCAAGCTAAGGATTAATAATTCAGATGTACTTCTGTCAAAGAAATACTTATCAGAATACTGTGTGAGAGAAAAGAATATACCTTCCTGACTGACAAACTTAAACAGAAAAAGATACCATTCCATTGGGACAAATGGGAAGAAGCAATTTTAATTTTTAAGCAGCAGAGGTTTTGACTTAACTCAATCCAAAAGGCAAGAGATTTTCTTGAAAGGTTTAAAGAAGAACTGGAGAGATGCAAGTGGATCAAAAGAAAGGAGCTATAGAGCAAATACAGCAAGAGACTGAGGAAGAGACTATTACATTGAGTGCTACACATATAGACTTTTCTAAGATCACAACATAAATTTGGATTTTAAATGCCTAACATGGAATATAAATGGGGCAAATGCTCTGCAAAAAAAAAAAAAGTATTTCACTATTTGAAAAAGTTAAAACAAGATTGATTTATTTATAGGAAGGACATATAAGAAAAAAGGATAAACATATTTGATTTATACAAATTTGGGACAAGAATTTATCTCAGCAGGGACAAGTTAGAAGAATGGAGTTGTTTTGTATATAAACCCAGAAGTATGACCAAAACTGATATTGATATTTATGATTACGGTAGATATGTGGGAGTTGAAATTAATTTGAATGATACCAAGATTATGATACCGGGAATATATGCCCCAAACAATAACAAAGTCACAACATTTAAAGGACTTATGGAAAAACTGATAGACTTGCCCTATGAAAATTGGTGTTTATTGAGAGATTGGAATGGAGTAGTTTGCCCACAAAAAGATAGAACCTCTGTGAAAAGAATTAAAACAATGCAAGGCAAATTGCAAAAATATTTTTCAGAATGGGTAAATTTGAACTTATAGGTACATGGAGACATAAAAATGGTGACTCTAAAGAATATACTTATCTCCCTGAAAGACAGATCTTTCTCAAGAATAAATATGTTCTGTCTAAAAATCTTGTTACATGTGTTAACAAAGTGGAGATATTGCCAAAGACATTTTCAGACCATAACCCATTGACTTTACCATATAAGAGGAGAGTTAGAACTTATAGATGGAGGCTAAATGAAACTTTGCTACAAAAGGAATAAATATTGGAGGACAGTAAAAAGAAATTGAAAGAATTTTTTGAGAACAATAAAGGCACTGATATAAGGCCAGTATGGGATACTAGTACAGCCTTTATGAGAGTGCAATTTATACAGCAAAACACTAAATTGAAAAGGCAAAGACAAGAGAAGATGTGAAAGATTTTAATGGAGATAAAGATGAAAGAGGAGAAAGTAAGGAGATCTCCAGGAAGGAAAAATGTCTCACAGCAAATTAGACTTTTACAGTACCAGCTTTCTATGTTAATGATAAGAGAAGTGGAAATAAAAATGAATTTTGCAAAACAAAAGAATTTTGAGACAGCAAATAAGCCAGGGAAATGGTTGGCATATAAATTGAGAAAGGAAAGTGAGAAGAAAATGATTAAAATTACAAAATGGGAAAACTACAGTAACAGACAATGCAAGTATGCAAAGAATATGCCATCAGTACTATACAAAACTACATAAAAGAAAATAAATCTCTCCAGCAAAAGTGGATGAATACTTAAAGATTTTTTTTTAACCAAAGATAAGGTGTGAACAAAAACAGATGGTGAATGGATCTGTAACAATAAGTGAAATCTGTGAGGCTATAAAAAAGATGAAAATAGGGAACGCTCCTGGTCCAGGTGGATTGCCAGCCTCCTACTATAAACATTTGGAAGATGAACTTTTAGAACCTCTTCAGAAAATTATGAATTCTATTACCCACAATGGAGGAATGGTTGGTGAAGATGATAGAATTTGCAGAGATGGCAAAATTGACTTGCTTGATTAGGGAAAAAAAAGTAACTACATTTGTCAGTGACTGGAAACCCTTTATGGAATTTTTGCTGCAAACAGAAAAGAAATGAACTTGCAGTGTATGGGTTTGATGATTAGAAACGGTAGAATATAGAAAGAAGGGAGCCATGATATAACTGTATAGAGAGAGAGGATAAAATATAAACGCATCTATAACTGCTGTAAAGAAGATTGGAAGCCACTTCTTTATATCTCTTTTTTCTTTTCTTTTTCTTCCTTTTCCCATCTTTTCTTTTCTTACTTATTTACTTATCACTTTTCTTTTCCTTTAAATTTGTATTGGTTTTACTCTGTAAAAAACCTCTTCAATGAAAATTAGTTGAAAAAAAAAGATAAATTCTATTCTAGATAATGGAAGGATATCAGACAGTTGGACAGGTGCAAACACAGCACTAATTCCTAAAGAAGGGCAAGACCCGACCTTACCGAAAAATTACCAACCAATATCTTTACTGAATATTGATTATAAAATATTTACAATTGTTTTAGCTAAAAGGATGAAAAATGCCTTGCAAGGCTTTATCCATGAAGATCAATGTGGCTTTTTGCCTAAAAGGCAACTAAACATTACAGATATTATTAATATATTAGAATATCTGGAGCAGCGTAATGAAAAATAAGCTGCACTGATATTCCTGGATGCGGAGAAAGCGTTTGATAATTTGAACTGGACTTTTCTGTTCAAAATTCTGGAAGATATGGACTGGGGAAAATTTTATCACTGGGTGAAATTGTTATATAGTTCACAAATGGCACAAATTATAGTTAATGGGGGATTGACCAAACCTTGTGGAATACAGAAAGGAGCATGGCAAGGATGCCCACTTTCACTGCTGTTATTCATTCTGGCCCTCAAAGTTTTGAATAGAGACATAAAACATGATGGGAGAATAACTGGGGTAACTTTTAAAAAGGAAGCATACAAACTAAGGGCATTTGCTGACAACTTGGTTTTAATTCTGGAAAATCTCATGGAACGAATAGAAATATTAATGGAAAAATTAAAGGAATTTGGTATATTAGCTGGAGTTAAATTAACAATGAGAAAACAAAGATGTTAAAAAAAAATGAGGAAGATCAAAAAGAATTGATTGCAGAAACTGGTTTTCAGATTGAGAAAAAAGTAAAATACCTGGGTATTACTATGACTAATATGAATTGTATGTTATTTCAAAATAATTATGTTAAGGCATGGAATGAAATAAAGAAAGATATGTTAAGATGGGAAAAGGTATGATTATCACTGGGAAGAATTCTATGGTAAAAATGAATGTATTACCTAGAATGATGTTTTTATTTCAAACAGTACCTGTTTTGACAACTGATGCACCTTTCAAGCAATGGTGAAAAGATATATTTAGGTTCATATGGCAAGGGAAGAAACCAAGGGTTAAATATAAAATGCTTCAAGCTGCAAAGGAAAGAGAATGACTATGACTGCCTGATTGTATTTTGCAGCCTGCTGTTTGGTTTGGATGAAAGAGTCAGTGCTGTTGAGAAATAAGAGAATGTTAGAATTAGAAAAATACAACCTGAGGTTTGGATGGCATGGCTTTTTATGGTACAATACAGTTAATGCAGATTTAAAAACCATTATGTTAGAAGTGTCATATTAAGAATATGGAATAGATATAAACCCAGGCTGTGCCTGAAAATGCCTTTAATGGTTTCAGCACAAGAAGCATTTTCAAAAAAGAAATAGCAGGCAAAGAGAATGCTTAACATATCAAGATTTGTTAGCACACGAACATGGAAAACTTAAGATGAAGTCAAGAGAACAATTGACTGCAGAGGGATATTGTTTTCAATAGTTTTCATATGCACAATTGAGAGATTTAATATAGATAAAAAAGTAACTGGAATTGAACATAAGATGAAATTTGAAATTAGATTATATACAAATGATGAACATGTGATTGCTGAAATGTATAAACTTCTGTTGAGATCTGAAACAGAAGAAGTTAAAGAATGCATAAAAAAATGGTCTAAGAATTTTGGTTATGATATACACATGGATCAATGGGAGAGAATGTGGCTAAAAGGACTGAAATTCACATTGTGTTATAATTTAAGAGAGAACTTTAAAAAAAAGATGTACTGTTGGTATATGACAGCAGAGAAATTATCTAATATGTATGAGGGTACTTCTAATCAATGTTGGAAATGTGAAAAACATGAAGGGACATTTTACCATGCATGGTGGACTTAGTGGTTAAGGCACCAAGCTAGAAACCAGGAGACTGTGAGTTCTTAGGCATGAAAGCTGGCTGGGTAACTTTGGGCCAGTCACTCTCTCTCAGCCCAACTCACCTCACAGGGTTGTTGTTGTGGGGAAAATAGGAGGAGGAAAGAGTATTAGGAATGTTCACCATCTTGTTATTTATAAAAATAGTAAATACAGGTTAAATAATCGATAAAAAAGCGAAACTACTATATGCACAGAGATGGAAAAACACCAAAACATCGACAATGGGGGAGTGGATTGTGAAGATGATGGAACTTGCAGAAATGGCAAAACTGACCTGTTTGTTCAGGAATAGAACAGTAAGTACTTTTATAAAAGACTGCAAATCTCTTATGGACTTCTTGCTGAAAATGGTAAAAAATGAATTGGTGATTTATGGATTTGCTGATTAAAAAGGGTTGACTATGGGAAGAAGGGAAGCATATAATGTAATCTTAAAGAGAGTGGAGGGATAAGTTTGTAACTGCTGTAAAGAAGATCAGAAGTCACTATTCATACATCTTTTTTTTCTATCTGTACTGTTTCCTGCACTTTTTTTTTCTATTTCTTAATTTTTCTTTATATATTTTCATGTTTATCTTTTACCTATCTTAAAATCTCTCTCTATATATATATGTATATGTATATGTATATGTATATGTATATGTATATGTATATATAAATTGTTTCCTTTTTGTCCTGGACCTGCTCACAATTTTTTGGAGGGAACCTGAAGAATTGGGAGAAGAAACTTGAAGCTTTGTATACTTACTCTAAGAACAAGCTAGCCTACCTAAATGACTGAGAATTGTGGAACAAGTGAAAAAGTGGTAAAGAAATGCTGTGGAATATCCTTTTAAGATTTTGCTTTGTTTAGGTTTGCATACGTGTTTATTAGGCCACATATGAGTTCACAGAAAGCACTGAAACACTTCGTCCCTACACCTCCTTCTAAGGATGGATTGGCCTGTTCACATAACATATTCTGGGATGAAATCTTACCAATCACTGTAAAAGCAAACTGTACCTCTGTGTCAGTCATGGCTAGATGTCATTTTTACGTGCTGCAACAAAAGATGATAGCAGACAAGCAAAATCACATCATTAAAAAAAAACATTTGAAAGAAATGGGACTCTTAAAACACTAAACACATTAAATAATAAAAAGGGAGTATGTCATCCTGAGGATTAATAAGGTGTGATCAGAAGGGAAAAAAGAAGGAGCCAGTTTCCTATGACTGAAGGGAATGAATCAAGAGGCTCCAAACAACAAAATTCCTAGGCTCAGCTTCCTCCGTGCAACAAAACAAACTTAGCTGAAACTAAGTCCTAATGAAACTGAAAGGGCAAATTTTCCAATTAGAACTGGGAAGTAAGAGCTTTCTTGCAAGGACTCATTTAAAAAGGACTAATTGAAGAACTGCTGGTTGTAGAAAGCGTTTAACTCCTGCAAGCCAACCATCTAGAGAAAAGATTCTGCTGTTATTCTATTAAACTTCTTATAAAAATTATGAAGCACATCAACATTTCAAACTGGCATTTTGGATTGTAGTGTTGCTTCATATATTATGTAGTTTAGAAAACTATCTGCTAAAATCAAATAATATATGTCTGTCACTATGTTTTACATTTCTTACTATTTACAAGCACTCCATACTAATCTAGAAATACTTTTTAGCTTTTTCAAGAAGGGTAGAACTTTAGCACAATGTAAACTGACAAATTTACAATTGTTTACAGAACCACTGAATAGCTTCAAAATATGACAGAAAGAAATTAATGCTCAGAATTACCATAAATAACAAATATACATGAAATGTGTTGATTACTTCCAATTTTATATTACTGTACATCTTTTTATCAGAATAATCTAAGTTTCAGGTGTCCTATAAAGCCATTCTCCAACTAAGATATGCTAACTATACAACATTCATACAGAAATAAAGTATTTCATCTATTTACAAGTATTTCAAAGGTATCTTTTACTATAAAATAAAGGACAGCCTGAATGAAATATGAGGGATTTTTGACATATAAATTTGCAAATGTGATAAATGTATTTTCCCCCTCAGCTGCATTATTTCAATCCAAAGGCTACAGAAAACATCCCCTATGGAGCTGGACCTCCGGGCATTGTGTTGTTCAAACAAATCTTCTATCATGATAACTTCTGAAATAGGTAAGTTTCAGAATATGTTTGTGATACAACAAATAGGCCTTTGTTCCAAAGCAAAAGAAAGCGTAGTCTCGTGTCTGCATGGGTTAGAAAACGCATAATAGCTCTTGCGATCACAGTCTGTTACAACTGGATCATTTACATTCTCATTCAATAACATATATTTTGCAAAGCCACACAACAATATCCTATCTACTTGGACATCCTGCCCCACCTGTCATGAAGGCATAGCACTCGAATGGCATTAATATTATTGTTTCACTGATCACATAAAAATGTGCTACTGCATAAGCTTTCATTTGCACAGTAGAAGACCTCCCCCCCCCAACTTTTTGGTTCAACACACTTTGTATCATGAATATCCAAGAACAGAATTCCACTCAGGATTTTCCCACTGGATGGAAAAGGGGGAATTGATTTTGACTGCTTCCTCCTTTCTCGTGTAGCCCACATTTAGAGTACCGAGATTCCTTCTAGAACAATGCAAGAGATAGTGCAGGAGACCCAGTGGAGCTTACCTTCTCCCACTTACTCCAGCCACAACCTCCCTTAAGTATCAGTCAAGGAACCCTTCTGTCTGCACAGAAGCTACCTTGTGGATCCAGTCTAAATTGTTTTGGAGAAAAATATATCATTCATGCACAAGCTCTTGATTTTTCACTCAAAGCATACCTATATTTGTATTTGTTAGGAATAGAAGCATTTGCTTAATTCGAAGGCAACTGGACAAATAAAAATTGCAGACTTTAAAAAGGAAGAGTTTCTGGGGGAAAAGTTCAATCATCTTCACAGTTAAAGCACACTGTAGCCAGATGTCTACTCAATATTCAAGCCAGGCCTGATTGCATCCATAAGCATAATATAAAGCAATATTAATTCTACATGTTATATTAGAAGAAATACATGAATTCAGTATTGGGAAGCATTTTTATTGGTGTTGATACGGAGTCCTTTACATCAAAATTAAATGACAATCCAAATATTCTGCTCAATATTTTAATGTCATACTACATTTAAAAATGGATCTTTTAAAAAAATATCAGTGCACTGTATTAAAAGTAGATTTACACATACAATTTATGTAATGTTACAAATTGTGCAATCTAATTACATATTTCATTTTTACCATTTTGGCTGTTAAGTTATTGTCATGCTGTAAATTGTGCTTTCAAACATTACTTTTTATGCACTGGAGCCCTTTGGATAAATGAGGATTTTTTTTTTCCTGGGCTGCGCTATTTTTATTTTTACAGCAAGAATGAAGACCAATGTGGTATGAAAATGTTACATTGTTTCAATTGTTAAAATGTTATGAAATGTTTGCATTAGAAATAATTATAAGTTTAAGAGCCATATGGTTTTTTAAAAATCAGGTTCAAATTCTGCTACTTAAGCGATATAGCGGGGCTTTGTTTTTCCTCGTGTTTTAACACTATTTCTTAAAAAAATAACTGCAAAGGTAAATATCTGAATGCACCAGTTTCCTTTAAGTGTTTACATGTATACTTATCAAGTTAATGGCTCATGAGTGCCTTGTAAATTAGTGCAACCAAACAACTATTTAAAATGGGAACACAAGGGTGAAAAGTCAATAACCGCCAACAAAAACAGACATTTAACAAAAAGGATACTAAAATGCAATTAAGCCTGGCAGAAACTGAGTTTAGTTAGAAATAGTTTAAATAATTAGAAGCTAAAAAAAGCCATTATGTATGATGAGTGACTTTAAAAGCAAGAGATCTTGTGCAATGAATTAGGCAGGTGATGAGCATAATTCTAGTATGCCGAAAAGAGAAGACAAAACAGTGATTGTGTAAACTCTCAGTTCTAAAAACCCTAAATAAGAAAAAGTCTTATTTAGACTGTGGCACTTTAAAGACTAACTTTCACAGATCACAGCCTATCTTACAAACAATGAGGGAAAAGAATAACATTATTTGCTTACTTTAAAAAAAAAAGAAGAGGAGACCAGTAAGTTTCTCCCCTGTTCAAAGTGTTAGGCCTTTAAAGAATAGACTACGAATGAATGGGAGCCACATGGTGTTGCAGTGAAGGGGCTAGACTAGGAGTGACTCAGCTTGTAGTCCTCCCTTATAGGCATGGAAGCTGTCAGAGCGACGATGAGACAGACCCTTTCTCTCAGCCCTGGCCTGGGAAGTTGAAAAACATCTATCTCTTGTACATCCCACAGTGGACCAGCAGAGCAGACTACGCCCATAACCTTCAATGAAAAGGCCTTCATCCTCCAATGGATTGATTCAGGCTGATTATGTATCAATAAAAAGAGGGAGACAATCAAATTAATGTGAAACACTGTTGTTTATGACACAGTGTTCCCAGTTGGTTCTTACTTAAAACTGGGAATGGGGCTATCTTACAAGAAAACGAAGAAGCTTCCCACTAATGACTACCAAAAGGAAAAATCTTCTTTGAGGGAGAGAGATTCTATCTGAGAGCAATATTATCATGGAAACTAACAATATCAGCCATAATTTATCCATATAACTGTATCAAAAGGGCAGATGATAAGCCATTTGCACTTCCACAGACTCATTCTATTTTTAAAAAAATATGTACATTCAGAATAGTCATTTCTGAGGGCCAAACTAGCCTCAGTTTTGTACATGTGTGTGAGCGCACAGAATTAAATGTCTTCTGACAGGGCATTATTAGAATGGTCAGATCCTGATTTCTCTCTGTCATGCATTTCTTATGTAAATAATCAAAACCTGATATACTGAATACATTCTCATATTTAATGAATTATTTAGCTTGATTCTTATATAATTATGTACGTAATGAACTCACCTCTAGCCCCCAAAAGCTTATTATAATAACTTTGTTGTTTTTGCGGTAACAGACTAATATAGCTACCTCCAATTTTTCACAATCCAAAAACATGGCCTACTACCTTTTAAACTCCTAGGGCTATTTTAAAAAGTAAAACTTATAGTGATGTTTTTGTAGTAAAATTTTTCATGGTTATAAATAGAGAGTATGTTATTTCAATTTTAAATTGACTTTTTTATTTTTTGTAACTCCAACTTATAAAAGATGGAAGCATGCTGTGGTTTGAGGATAGAACAGGAAATCAATCCCACTGAATTTATCTGAGATCATTCCCTTATTTAGGAAAATATTTTGGTAACCTAATCCTAAATTTTACTATCCAAAAAAAGGCTTGACAGCTAAGTGAAAATGGCACCTGCAGTAAGAGCTTCATTCACTGCATCCATCACAGACAGTGGCTGTTTCTACAACCAACAACACAGCCTTTTTTTGGCAATTAAAAACGCAGCCCTAGTAATTTTCCATGGAATTGTCTCTCCTGCATAAACAGGTAACTTCTATGGATTATGGCTATTTCTTGTAAATGAATTATGTTACCATTGATGGAATATTCTTTTATATAAATATATTTATTGTGTATGTAAGACAGCAATGATTGCAGTGGTAATGACTATTTGCTTAGTTGCCAAAAATGAATAATTGTCAGTTTATATTTAATTTGAAATTATTTTTCTCTAATTGAATGGAGAGCCTTGCTAGAATATTGTTCATACCTTAAACATAAATGATCAAGGGGCATTAGCAACTATATGACTCCATTAGATTTGTTCCTATGTTTAATAGTTAATATATAAAATTTCTGAAAACCTAAAATGATAACCTATAAAGTCTTTATTTAACATAACCATAGGTACTATGATATACAAAATGGGAATTTTTTTTTTAAACTGTGCTAATATTGTCTATTGGGCTCATTCTTTTATGGTGCAATCAGAAAAAAAATCTACTTTCATAACCTAGCAAGAAAAAAATGGTAAGACCAACTCATTATCTACACTGAAAAATATTTTTTCCTTCTCACTATACTTTCCTTATGCCAATTTATTTCCTACTTCCTATGTTAAACTATCAGTATATATAGTTAAAAACCATTTTCTGTTATGCACACCCTAGTTACTGAAATAACATCATAATATAATTAAATAATACAAGGTGACATGCACTCTCAAATAAAAGTGCTTACTAGAGAAGCTACAAATCGTTTTGTTTTATCTAGTCCTGTTAAGGCATGTCTAACATACTGAGCCTATGTCTGCAGAACCAGGCTGGACGAACGATCGTGATGAGACAGTGTGTCTTTCTCCTTGACCAAGAGTTCTTTTGCGTTCACGAACTATTGCCTTTTGATGTCGCTTCATTCTTTCTAGTTGTTCCTCAGCACTCATTTTTCCCCTTTGGTGATCTCCAGAGTACAAACGTTCCAAGGCACTCTTTGGTCTCTCCTTGAAAATGACACAGAACATGTTCTTAATGAAAACTTTTAAAGAAGTTACTATACCTCCAAACAACTTTCACTAATTTACTATGAACAATATTGACACAGAACTAGGTTAGCGTAAGAAGCTGAAGATGACAGAACTATCCTTTCACTTTTTTCTTTCAATGCACACTGCCCACGAAAAACTGTCAGCTTTGTTTGTAAAGTGTATAGTTTGGAAAAATATCTGATCAAATTTCTAGGATGAAGCATATCAAATAGAAAAATTGGCTCTAATTTTCCTCTGGTCAATGGACATGCTTTGGATGATTTACAGGTACCTAATTTTTCAGAAGAATATACAATTAACAATTACATAACAGAAGCTGTAACCTAACCTAAAATGGGGTCTATATCCACAAACTTATCTTGAGCTGTGAATAAACCAAGATTTAAGGTGCTTCCAGACAGGTGGCTATTAGGGCTACTATTCAAATGGTAATATGCAGCAATTCTATCTTTCCCTCCTTATGAAACTTATTTTTCTAACAAGAAGGAAGAGGGAAGTAGCAGTGGGAAAATATGGAAGAATGACAAATGGGAAGGAACAGTATCTGGATCCCCAAGCCCCATAAAAATCTGTGAATGCAGCTGGGCAACTGTCTTAAAGCAAACATCATCTGAATGATCCATCTAGGTGAATAATTTTAAACTCAAATGGATTATCAAATACTAAACCAAAATGACATCTATTAAGTGTTGTTCAAAACAAGGGGCATCCTTAATTAAACATATATTACCTTGGAAGCATCTCTACGAAGTGTTGAGTATGATGAAACTGTTGATGATGACTGATGGAGTCTGGAAGTTGAACCAGATAATCCTTTAAAAAAGGAAAAAGAAAACCCTACTTAGAAAAAAAGTGCAGTTGGTGTTTTTTAAAGCTAGGTTTTGTGATCAATTCAATTCAAGTAGCAAGATTAGAGGATTACAGAACTTTTTATTGTAAGAATATTAGTTTTGTGTTCCACTGATTAAACTTTAAATTAAGTCAAACAATGTGTCCAAAAAAGTTTGGAGGAAAATGCTTGTCTTCTTAGGGCTTATCCACATACTCTTTTTGGCTCAGCTCTGAGATGGGTTGTTTGTGGAGAACATGTGCTCACAATTAAGCCTCTACCTCAAGGCCAGCCTGCTACTGAGGCAGGCTAAGGCCAGATCAGCAAAATCCAGCAGGAAACTGGTGTTTTCCAGCAGAAACGTAACCAGCCCTTCTGCAAACTTTCTACGTTGCAGGGAAGAGAGTGGTTGGTGACCTACAGGATTTCAATTGGCCTGCTGCAGGACTGCCCTTCCCAACTGTGCTTCCTTGGCCATTTCTGCTTTGATGTTGGAAGACATTTGAGAGTCTTGTTGACAGCTAATTATTTTGGGAGACTCTGGTAGGAGCAGTGAGCTTGTGGAATATACAACATGCAATCACTATTGCTACCAGACGTCTCTGCCACCTCCTGTTACAGTAATCCCTGCCTGCACCCTCCAGCATTCCACTCCTGGCCTCTGTGCTCCACAGCAGCAATAGCCAGAGAAGGTATCTCCATTTTTGAGGTGCAGCAAGAGAAATGCTGTGGGACAGACATTTCCCAAGTAGTATATTTTCCTCCTGTCTCAAGGATGGGTGGGAAGCACATTGCAAGGGTCAGGGGAGACAGCCTTTAGTCATTGCTACAATCATATTCTTCTTTCTTGAATTTTTTTATTAGGTCAGAGTGTGCCCTATTCCCACAGAAATATATTTGGCCCAATTGTAATATATGAATATGGCATATCCAAAGCAGAGAGGAATCTAAAATGAAACAGGAATAAAGAAGATCAAGTAGAGTGAACACAGGAATCAATATATATATTATGAAAAGTTATGAAAATAAAATCTAATTGGACCAAGGAAAAATTCCATCATGCAAAAGGATGTCACTGTATCTAATCCATTATTTTTCATTTTTCCTATTATTATTATTATTATTATTATTATTATTATTATTATCATCATCATCATCATCATCATCATCATCATCATCATCACAGGTATTATTATTATTACAGGTAGTCCTTGCTTGGTGACCACAATTGGGATCAACAACTCTGTTGTTAACCGCTGTGGTCACTAAGCGAAAAAACACATGACTGTGACAGGCTTATGACATCACTTCCCATTTTGTCGTTAAGTGAGTCAATGTGATCATTAAGTGAAACATCACATGACTGTGACTTGTGATTTTACTTCTGTATTTTCCATTAACTCTGCTTGAGCAAGCTGGTTGGGAAGCACACAAATGGCAATCACATGACCACAGGCTGCTGCAACAATTGTAAATGCAAGGATTGGTCACAAAGCTGTTTTCTTTTAGATCACTGTAACTTTGAATGGTTACTAAACAAGGCAGTTGGTAAGTGAGGACTGCCTGTATTTAGATTTATACCCCATGTTTCCTCCAGGAGCTCAAGGCAGCATATGTAGCACTCCAATTTCCCCCCACAATTACAAATAAAAGCAAGAAGTGTAGTATATACTGAATGTTTGACAGAACATTATGAAAACTTTGTCTTGGGTAAACTTAGTGTAATGTAATTGATCATACCAACTCAGTCTCAGAATGAGAACAGGCAGCTGAGAGCTTGAGACCCTGGTGAGTGAACGGACAGCAAACAAGAATAAAGGAGCTTTGTGTGAGGTTCTCTGAGGGAGAGGAGCAGGAGGAGAAACAAGCTGATCTCCCACCTCTAGAGATTAAGCATCAAGGTGAATGTAATAACTGAGGGGGAAGGCTATGATTTCAAAGTCTGTAAAAACATAACATAGAGGCTAGTTTTTAGGTCAAACAGTTCCTAAAGACACAGATAATCAAATTTACTAACAACAAATAGTCTTACGGTAGAAGGTCAGCTGGAGAGAGGATGTTTTCCAGCTTATTGCACAGTGTCAAATGTATAACTGTCTGCATGTGGGGCATAAATTGTGGGTATGTCCTCATTGCAACAAGTTCCTGGCTGCCAGGAAACAGGTTTGTTCCTTTGAAACCAAGGTGGCTGAGCTAGAGATGCTTAGAGAAGCAGAGAGGTACACAGATAAGGCCTTTGAGGATGTGAGAATTTCATCGCACACCCAGGATGGTAGCTTCCTTCCTGTAAGGGAGAATGAGAATCTTGGGGAAGGTGGACATAATATTGAAGATGAAGCAAATACTGTATCTGTATCTGTAAGAGGGACCCAACTTTTGGATGATGAATCCACATACTCTTATACCATGAATTCTTTTCCGGAAGGCAGGGTACTTTTAACTATGAGCAATTTGACTGATAGAAATGTAGAGATGGGCTTGTAATGGTGTGTAGATTGCACAGTGTGAAGGTTGCAGATGTCATGTTCCACTTAGATAAGTTACTACATAGTGCTAGGAAGGAGGCCACAGTCACAGCCCACACTACCACTAAAAACATTGTGAAATGTAGTTGGGCAATCTTAGAAGCCAAATTGAAGCTGCTGAGTAGCAGATTAAGATCCAGGACTGTCACTGTAGCAATCTTATGGCCAGATATTACTCAGGGTTCTCAGTGTGGATGACACAATGGAGTCAGAGTACTTGACTGTGAATGAGAACATAGATTTAGTGGGTATAACAGAAACCTGGTGGAATGGAGAGAATCTGTTGTATATAGTAATTCTTGGATATATATACTCAACAAAAAGGACTCGAAAGGGTACAATGAGGAAGACATTGTTCTGCATATTAAAGAAGTATAAGGTTAGAAAACATTGGAAGACTGGACTCTTCCTCAGAATTACTCTGGGTGGCAATATTTGGCAATAAAAGTAAATTAAACCTAGGGAAATGTTATTGCCCATCTGACCAAAGTGCTAAAGATGATGTTAAGAAAGTCAAATCAGGAACGCTTATGAATCAGAAATTATTGTAATGGGGAACTTCAATTACCCTCACATGGACTTGGGACATTCAAGCTCAAGCAATTACAAAGAAACCAAATTTCTAGGTACCCTAAATGACTATCACTTAGAATAGGTAACTCTAAAACTGACCAGAAATGAGGAAACTCTAGAATTAATCCTAAATAGTGACTATGATCCGGTCACTATATCTGATCAGTTGTTGTGAAAGTAGGTCTGATCAGTTGTTGTAAGACTATTGTATTTTTCCGACTATAAGACGATACTTTTTTCTAAAATCCTTACCCTAAAAATTGAAGGGCGTCTTATTCAAGGAAGTCAGCCGAGGAGAGAACCTCACTGTTGCAAAACTGCCCATACTTTGTTTCTGCAAAGAGGCTTCCTCCTATTGCTAGCCTCCAATCACGAGTGAAATAGCTTGTCTCCCAAACAGACTTCCTCCAATCACGAGCCTTATGTAACTGACGTCAGCTGATGCTGAACAAACCAATTAGAGGAAGTCTGTTTGCAGAGACAAGCTATCGGCAGTTTCACTCGTGATTGAAGGTAATCAGTTATGCAAAAGAGCATGGAAATAGAGCTGCAGAGAGACGGTTTGGACCTCCTCCCACCGAGTGTATCAGGTAAATGTTAACTAATTACTAAATAAAAATGTGTTCTGCACTATCTTTAAAATATTGATTTCTTAATTTTGGGTTGGAAAAGTGGGGGTCGTCTTGTACATGGGGGCGTCTTATTGACGGAAAAATACGGTATGTCTTAGAATGGGTAACCCTAAAACTGACCAGAGATGAGGAAACTCTAGAATTAAACCTCTAGTGACCATGATCTGCTCACTAGATCTAATCAGTTGTTGTGGAACCAACTGGAAGCAATCATTTTAATGCTATTACTTTAGCATGCACACAATTTGGAAACTGCCAGCAGGGTTCAACACAGCCTCAAATATGAGGGAGCTGATGAAAATGAGACTAAAAGAGGAGTCATGAGGACCAAATCTATCCCTAATGCCTGAAGGCTATTTAAGAACATAATAATCTATGGTCAACTAAAAAGTATTCCACACTGTAAGAAGTGATTAACCAAGCTACATGGATGGAAGTGGCATTGTCGACACTGCATGTGTGGATTTTCCAAAACCCTTTGACAAATCCCTCACCAAGATTCCTGAATAAACCTACTGTTCATGGGATAATATACAGTTGTGTATTGCTAACTGGTTAAAAAACATAAAGCAAAGGATAGGAATAAATGGATGATTTGCACAATGAAGATAAAAAGCAGAGTTCCTCGATAGTTTTTATGTTGTTCATTAACAATCCTGGCTTAAGCAATGCGCTAGCCAAATTGGCAGACAATACCAAATGATTCAGGGTGTTGAAAACTAAAAGCAAGTGTGCTCCAGAAGGATTTGGTAGATGAATGATCTACCAAATGGCAGATATAGTTCAATTTAAGTAAACTTAAATGATGTATATGAAGGTCAAAAAACCCTAACTACATGTATACAGAAAGAGGGTTTGAACATTGGTGCCTGTTATAGCATCATGGCGCAAGCCCTTTGTGCATGTGTAGAGTGTCAAACTGCCCTTTTTGTATATGTGGACAAAAGGTATGTGGCTTGCTTTGCAGTGCCATGATGCTGTTTTAGTCACCCACCCCCACCTGGCCTCCCAACGGTCACTGCTGGGTCTGAGCTGTCTCAGGAAAACCAGAAAAAAAACCTTGGGGTCATAATGATAGCAAAATGAAGCAGTTGGTTCAGCATGCAGCAGTTGCAAAAAAAGCAAATTCCATGCTACGGATTATTAGTAAAGTGGTTGAAAATAAAACTGCCAACACTGAAATGCCTTTATATAGTCTATGGTATGTCTGCATATGGAGTACTGCGTCCATCACTTGTATGGTAGAACATGGAGCCTAGAGCTTGGGCCAGCTGTAAGCTTATATGCTGGGAATGTGGCAGTCTCCTTTCTTATGTAGGTGCCATTCTAGTCCTGGTACAGTGTCCTTAGGCCTGCTTCCTGAAGCTCTTGGTGCTCTGGACCTTTAAAGGGTGTGGGTTGGGGGTGGCTAGCATCCTGGGGCACCTCTCTGGATGCCAGGACTGTTGAATTTCTAGAAGTCTGGGCCACCTTTCCAGCGGTAGTAGTCTGGACCACTTAGAACTGCCAGTGCCTGGGCTACTTGGAGGAATCTGTCAAAGTCTTCAGAGATACTGTATGGATGTCACTGCTCTCCGCTGCTGACACTGCCCTACTCGCACAGTTACCACTCTGCCATCACATCTTCTCAGCCATTGCAGATTTTTCTCTTCACAATGCTGCTATGAATCCCTACCATTTGGACACCTTTTTAAAAAGCCAGTCCAACAGATCAGCAAGGGCGGAGCCTTTAAAGGCAGAAGTTGGAGAATGGATGTGGGCATTTCTATCGCTGCATTTCCTTCCTTCCATACTACAGTATGTCATGTATCTGAGAGATCTAAATGTTTTATTCAATTCTTCACTGAACTGTATTCATTAAGGCTTTAATAGGAATCACTATACTTATGACAGCTCTCTGCTTCCTGGATGCTGTAATCTGAATTATAGGTAGTCCTCACTTAACAACATTCATTCAGTCACGGTTCAAAATTATGACAGCACTAAAAAATGGACTTACGATCCATGCCTGAAGATATGGCTGTTGTGGGGCCCCCACAGTCACGTGATCAAAATTCAAGCACTTAGCAGCCCACCAACACATGACCACAGGGGCGCTGCAACTCCCCCCACCCGCCTAACTCCCCCCCCACTATGCCCTTTAGGCTGCACTGCACAGTGGCACTCAGCGGTGGCAGCACCAGGACTGGGGCTGAAGTAGAGGCCTGAGGCCTTCAGCAGTCTCAGCCAGCTGCTACTACCCCTAGGCCTCCACTTTAGCCCCAGCGCTGCCACTGAGAAATGGCAAGCCCCACACTGGAGGCCTTCGGCACCTTGCACCATTCCCCAAGCTGCACCTCTCGTTCCTTCCCTAAAGCCAGTGTGCCATCGTCCCATTCCTTCCCAAAGACACATGTCCCATACCTTCTGCAAGCTGTGTCTCTCGTTCCTTCCCTAAGAGCCAGCATCCCATTGTCCTGTTCCTTCCCAAGCTGTGCATCTCATACCTTCTGCAAGCCAGTGTCCCATTCTCATGATCCTTTGGAAACCTTCTGGCCTTCCCTAGGTCTTGCAAGAATGGGACACTGGCTTTAAGGAAGGAACAAGAGGCGCCGCTTGCAGAAGGAATGAGACGCATGGCTTTGGGAAAGAAAAGGATGACGGCTTTAGGAAAGGAACAAGAGGTGTGGCTTAGGGAACGGTGCAAAGCGGTGAAGGCCAGCGGTGTGGGGTTTTAGGTGACATTGGGGCTGAAGTCGAGCCTGGGGGCGATGGCAGCTGGCTGAGAAGGCCTCAGTCCTCTATTTCAGCCTTAGCCCCGGTGCTGTCGCCAAGTACCTCTGCGCAGGGTGGCCAAAAGGGCATAGATGGGGAGGGAGATGGGGGTTGCAGTCGTAAGCACTACTGGGCCAGGCTGGGGCAACTGAGGCTTCCAGGGTCAGCTGCGGCTTTGCGCCGTGCTGCAGCACCCCCCCCAACTTGCGTGTGGCCCACACTCCTTACCTGGGACTCTGTCCACAACGACCCATGATTTTTGATAAACCACGGCAGCTGAGAGTGCCAGGATTGTGGTTGCTAAGTAAAGTGGTCACGTGATAATCTGCTTAATGACCACATTACTCAGTGACCTAAATTCTGGTCCGAACTGTGGTTGTTAAGCGAGGACTACCTATACGTGGCTTAGTGTTTCAGGAGTAGGATTTATGCATATGTGAATATACAATGGTACCTCGGTTCACGAACTTAATTCGTTCCGCAACTCTGGTCGCGAACCAAATTGGTCGTGAACCGAATCAAATTTTCCCATAAGGTTCAATGTAAATATGGTTAATCCATTCTGACTCCTACGAATTTGGTCGCCAACCGATTTTTGATCACATCCTGAATCAAATTTCCCTATAAGGTTCAATGTAATTACGGTTAATCCGTTCTGAACCATATGTTGTTTTTTTTTAAACCGCAAAAATATGACACAAAGTACAGTACGAAGAGAGAGAAAGCTAACCTTGCTCGATGTGACTTCTGGCGTGGAGGACAGGAAGGCGGGTGGGGAGGCGGTTACTGCTTGGAGGGAGAGTCCCCCTCCCTACAGGAAGCCGCGACCACGTGTCACGGGAGGGAAAATGGCCGCGGATCCTGTTCGTAACCCGATGCGGAGTTCGCGAACAGAGGCAAAATTTTGCGACCGGAGCTGTTCGTGAACCGAATTGTTCGTGAACAGAAGCGTTCATGAACTGAGGTACCAGTGTATATACATACATATAATTGATTCTTCAAACCTTGCCCTTTTAAGATGTATCTGGAGTTTCAACACAGCCATGTGTCAAATGATATTATCATTTGGAAATGCAAAACCATAATAGTTATACTCTTATAAAATACAGAAACATCAGTCTCTTCACTCACCTCTGCTAGGTAATGTTTGGTATCTACTGTCAGTACCAAGAAAACCAATGGAAGGTTGGCTCAGATCACCGCCTATTGTTACCAGTTCAGGTTCGCTCACATATGAGCGGAGTTCTACCTACATGGATAAATATACAATTAAACTAGATTGCAACATTTTTCATATACTGCCTCCCTGCAATCACAGCATATTGGATGGTTGTACTAGAACTACAGTAATGTTTGAACGATATAAATACAGTATAAAACCTGGGATTCACTGCTTACCCTGTAATCTCCATTTATATACTGTCCAAGTTCACGGTCTCGTTTTCTTTCATCAGATTGACGTTTGAGACCACGCACTGAGGTGTGCCTTATTACAGTAGCTTCTTTAGGAAGAGGTGGAACAGCTGGTGGGTTATCATCAGGGCTATACAACTGTGGGAGAGGAGGTCTTGGTGGTGCTTCATCTTCCTGATATAGCATGAAAAAGGAAACATGTGTTCATTGCTCCATGTGGAAAATAACCAATGCCAATTCTCCTGCTTTAATCACAGCAAATAATATATATGAATTTAACCCCACATTCCTTCAAGAGTTTTTCCTGGGATTTCCTCAGTTATAAGTCATTTATAAGCAGATTAAATCAAAGCTTCAATTGATCACAATCAAGAACACTGTAAAGAAACCTACAATATGTCATTTATCTGATATACCGTATTTTTCTGACTATAAGACGATACTTTTTTCTAAAATTCTTACGCTAAAAATTGAAGGGCGTCTTATTCAAGGAAGTCAGCCGAGGAGAGAACTGCGCGGTTGCAAAACTGCCCATACTTTGTCTCTGCAGACAGGCTTCCTCCTATTGCTAGCCTCCAATCACGAGTGAAATAGCTTGTCTCCCAAACAGACTTCCTCCAATCACGAGCCTTATGTAACTGATGTCAGCTGATGCTGAACAAACCAATTAGAGGAAGTCTGTTTGCAGAGACAAGCTATCGGCAGTTTCACTTGTGATTGAATGTAATCAGTTATGCAAAAGAGCATGGAAATAGAGCTGCAGAGAGACGGTTTGGACCTCCTCCCACCGAGTGTATCAGGTAAATGTTACCTAATTACTAAATAAAAATGTGTTCTGCACTATCTTTAAAATATTGATTTCTTAATTTTGGGTTGGAAAAGTGGGGGTCGTCTTGTACATGGGGGCATCTTATTGACGGAAAAATACGGTAAGTCTTCATTACTTCATGTTCTACACACAAGGAAATCCATTACCATTCTCAGTGCTTTTTAGGCCACTAACTACAAGAGTGTGGAATTACGAAACTTACAACCTTTGGTTTTAATTTTACTGGTGACTGGATTGGAGGTTCAACTTTTTTCACTTGTTGAGATGGAGGGAACATTCTGGGCTGTGTAAAAGGCTGAGGAAAAAGTCTGACTTCCAATGAGGGCTTGATAGGACTAGATGGTGGACTTCGCTGAGTAGAAAGTTTGCTGTCAGTTGACATGAGAGTAGATGATGATGAAGGCACTAGAGGCTTTGAAAATGAAGGCACTGTTTTTCGTTCTACAAAGAATACACATCACATTCAGATGTAGCACAGAAAAACGAATAACTCTTATCTCCATAATAAACAGTATGACAGTAAATCTAAGATTTAGAAAAGCACTTTAAGATATAGGGAACTGGTTTTTAGAAATATGCAAATACATATAGCATTTACAACACCCTCTCTGAAACAAAAGGCATCCGGAAGTTATTATGTAGGAGAGTTAATGATAAAATACCAGAAACATTGTGATCAGGGAGAGGTAGCTTAGGTTTTCATTGGAAATATTATGAATGGCAAAAAGTGGGCCAAAGAGTTCCTTCAGTGATACAGATATCATTAGCCTAAAATACAAGATGGAAGCACACATATACTAGATTTCATTCAAGATTCACTGCATTTGATAATATTATGGTAGCTACATTTGTAATATCTGTATTAAGATTTCTTACCTGGATTCTTGATAGATTCAATGATGACTTTATAGTTGGACTTATTTGCACTTAGGCCAGCTGTAACATCTTCAATTCTCCATAAATCTTTTTGCATTTGAGTTTTCTCCTAATGAAAAGGTCGGGAGAGGGGAGAATGAAAATCAATATTGATTATACAAATAGAAAATGCTCCTTCAAACAGGAGCTTTCTTTGCTAGAAAACAGCACACAACATAAATATTCTTACATTATTCAGCATTCTAGGGAAAATATATTTGCATATAATCTGTATAATTTGCTTCTGAAAAGGTACAGAGAAGTAAAATGAATGGGAAGTCTGTCATGCTTGCTGGATTGGGGATCTTTGTTGGTTGCTTAAAGAGAGAGAACAGAATAGGGCTTTTAATAGGATAAAATCCCTAAGAATTTATCGTAACGTATTTTAAAATATAAAATAAGCAACCAAACTATAAAACTAAACATCCCTAAAAACTCCCCAAATCAGATGCCATCACCAGATTACGCTTCATTTGACAGCAATAAATTAACATAATGCAGATTGAAACAAATAAGTGCTGAAAGCCACCTAAATGCTAGACCAAAGGAGACCACTCATATTTCCCAGGAAAATGTCCTTGGCAACTCAGAGATGTCTGGCTGCCTCAGAAAAAGAGGTCCTGTTCGTGATTTTTGCCATAGCATTCAATGGTTGGCCAGAGAATGGGACATCAGATGCTTATCATAAAGATTTGGTACATTTGCATGTACATAGGTAGTTCTGGCATATTGTGATATAATACGCACGTGAAGCTTTTTTTACTCTCTACAGGGAAAAAAAAAATCTCTATTCCCATCAAGAACTAGATCTCGCAGTGAGATGAGATCTGACTAAACCTTCAAACTGTTTAGGGAACTGCAAAGTGAGAAGATTGAAAATAGCCTGACCTGAGAAAAACACGATCTATTCATCTGTTCTTGCAGAGCTTGCTTCAGCTGGCTCACATCTTTTTCCAATTTCAAATATTCATTCCAGGCATTTTCCATTTCCTATTGGCAAAGACAACAAACTTGCTGTCGCCCTTTTATAAGCAATAAAAAGCTATAAAGCTGCTGGTTAATATAAATATTTAAGCAAGTACTTTATGCAAGCGTAAACGCAATTAAAAGTACTTTAGGGTGTAATATATGCAGACAGCTCTTACTTCAGAGTAACTTTCATTAAGGTCAGAAGGCTATATTTCTCTCTCTCTCTCTCTCTCTCTCTATATATATATATATAAATTGGACCATATAAAATAAAACAATGACATATAACATAAATGCATAGCTTCCTTTTCAACATCTACATGATACCACCAGGTGAAGTCATCTACTGGTTTGGGGTTCAGTTTCATCAGTATGCTGATGATACCCCATTATATCTTTCAACTCCAGACTAGCCAAGTGAGGCTGTTGAGGTTCTGTCCCAGTGCCTGGAGGCTATGTAGGTTTGGATGGGGAGGAAAGATCTCCAACTCAATCCTAGCAAGACAGAGTGGTTCTGGCTGTTTGGGCCACCCAGATCTGGGGATATTCCATCCTTGACCTTGGATGGGGTAGCACTTATCCCTTCGAGGTTGGTGCGCAACCTAGGGGTCTTCCTGGACTCACGGCTCCTGCTTGGAGAGCAGGTGGCAGCTGTGACCAGGAAGTCTTTGCACATCTGGTGCCAGTTTCATCCTTTCCTAGATCAGGGGGCCCTTCAGACAGTCACTCATGTCTTAGTCACCTCATGGCTTGACTACTGCTATGCGCTCTACATGAGGCTGCCCTTGAAGAGCATCTGGAAGCTTCAACTGGTCCAGAATGCAGCATTGTAAGCAGTGATGGGCATGTCTTGGTATGCCCATGTAACACCTCTGCTTCACGAGACGCGCTGGTGGCCAGTTGGCTTCCGGCTGTGATTCAAGGTGCGGGTTGTTATCTATAAAGCCCTACATGGCATAGGACCTGGTTACTTGAAGGGCAGCCTATCTCCCATATATCTGCCCAGCCATTTCCATCTTGCAGGGTTGGTACGCTTCAGGTTCCTTCAATTAAACAATATCATCTATTAGGACCCTGGAAGTGTGCCTTCTCTTGCAGCAGTGTCTACTTCTGGAATGAGGCTCCCCTGAGAACCAGAAGCCCCCACACTGCTGCTGTTCAGAAGAGTGGTAGAGACCTGGCTCTTCACCTAGGCCTTTGGCAAGGGAGAGTGAGACCCCTCACTTCATTCCATCTGGTCTGTCGCGCTTGCCATCTTTTATCTTTTATTGATCTTATTATAATTTCTTCATTTGATTGTTGAGAGTTGCCCAGAGTTGGTGGGAGTCAGGCGGCATATAAGTTTAATTATTTTTATTATTTACATCTAACGATAATCAAATATGAGCACAAGATAAACCTTAAAAGAACAGGATTCACTACTTGTTTTGAAAATCTAGGTTAAATACAATTAGCTAAAGCATACTGCATGACAAAATAGTTTTGCACTTTGACTTTACATATCAAAGTCAAAAGTAACATAAACAATTACAGAGCAGCAAAGTTTGGTATATCATCTTTTGAAGCCCAGCATCATATCAAGGAGGATTCCTTCAGAGAGGGCACAGATAAACCTAGAACCCCACTCTATAACTTCTAGGCCCCAGGATATAGATCTCCCATCAACCTCTGATTCACTTGCAACACTTCCTGTCCTTCAGCCATGTAAGAGTATGAAATTAGTCAGCATTCAACTAAGCTGTGGCCACTGAAGGTCGAGTCCTGACAGTCTTTTAAACCTTCATTTGTTATCTTTTCCCATATCAAATGAAGGTTTAAAAGACTGTCAATTCTAATAGGCTTGATGTGGAAATTATGACTGTATATTAAACCATATTCTACTTACTGTAGATACTTTGGATATTTCAGCCCGAATATGTATGAGATCTTCCTGCAAAAGTTTCTGTTGATATGAAATTTTTTCTGTGTGTTGTGGTTGGTCTTTGTATTGTTCCATCTGTCTATGTAACACTTCCAAGACAGATTCCAGCTGATCCTAAAGAAAGTATTTTAAAAGTTTTAAAAAATAAACTCTGTACAAGCAAAGTTTGAGAAAATTTTAGGAGACCCCCCCCTTAAATTTAGTGTTTCTAAAATGCTAATTTTCTACAACAAACATTAACATATCTATCTGTCTGTCTGTCTGTCTGTCTGTCTGTCTGTCTCTCTCTCTCTCCATCCATCCATCCATCCATCCATCCATCCATCCATCCATCCATCCATCCCAGGGTCCAAAGATCCTGGATTTTTCAGATCCAGTCTTGGATTTGGATATTCAAGTTGAGGGATTTTTGCTCAACTAGTCTTATCTCTGGAAAATGAAGATCTAGTCCACATAATATACATCACATCTCAATTATTGCAATTAGTTTTATATAGGGAGACTTTCCAAAGAGTATTGGTTCAGAATATAGTAATCAATTTGCTAATAGGGATGGAGTTTACAATTTGTTTCTGGGTGCCATTTAAAGTATTTGTGAACAATTTAGAACATCTAGTACAAATCTTTCCTCTTACTACAGTAGTCTTCTGAGGTTGTTTTGTATGTTCTACAAACCCCAAAGATATGCTTAATTGAGACTATGAAGAAAGTTTTTCAATGGCTGCAACCCAGCTTTGAAAATCCCTTCCAAAGACGATACCTGTCACTTCTTTATTAGTACAATTTCAGAAACTGGCAAAGAATTTATTTTTTAAGTAAGTGTTTTGTATATAATTTTAATTTCTTACTGGCACTTTATCTCTAGTCATTGGATATTTTAATTATTTTATTGCTCTCATGCTTTTATTTTCTGCTGCTGTTTATGACCAGTATTTATGTAGAAAACACGTTCTTTATTCAAAAAACAACTGTAAGTTGTTTTGAACTGTTCAAAAGAAAGGGTGTAAATAATTTTAAACATTTATTGTGGGAATGTGCATCTTAATCTACTTTCTCCCAAATACGGTAGAAACAAGGAAAACTGTCAAAAGCAGTTTTCCTTAAAGGCCTGTTGTTGAAAAGAAATCAGAGATCAATTATTCAGTTGATATACCACAAAACAGTTCTTCTCAGAGCTGACATGTGATGGAAACAAATTTCTAAGATATCTGGAAATTGTAAAAATTAATCTGATATTGAAATTCCAATCATTTCATGCTGGTAAGGCTTTAAATCCTGTTTCTCTTCTAATTATATAATCAGGAACATGACACAGCCTGAAACTTCTCTGTTGTCCTTGCAGTGAATCCCACCTTTCTGTCTTAAACTCAAACAGGTATGAGGAACCCTTTTTATTGGAACTAACATGGCGTTTAAAACAGGAAGACTAATGGCTTCATTTTATAAAGCTTATATAACTTTATATACTTTATAACCAGTTATATACCTATATAATTAATTAATGTGGATAGCAAACTTTTAAACTGCTATTTTAGCTAAAAGATTTCAATCAATTTTGTCAGATATTATTCATCCATCTCAATTTGGCTTTTTACAATCTAGACAAGCGTTGGATAATATATGCTCACTTGTTGATTTAACAATAACACAAAATAATTTAAATTCCATGGAAATAATGTCATTAGATGCTGAAAAGGCCTTTGATATAGTTCATATCAATTTCTTGAAACAGATTATGATTAGATATGGATTTCCTACATTCTTTCTTAGATGGATGTCAATACATTATTCTTCACCTATTCACTTTATTGCTAGAGTTATTACAAATCAGATAATTTCTGAACCATTTGAACTGCAATGCAAGACTTGGCAAGGATGCCCCCCTCCTTTATTTATTATATTATTTATTTACTTAGCCTTAGAACCATTAGCGGTACAAATTGGATCATCTGATATAAGCAGAACAAAAACTATTTTCTTGAATATAAGATTTTTCTTTATGCCAATGATATGTTGGTTGAGCTTAGTACTTTCTCATTGCCCACTCTAGTGAGTAAACTTTAGTCATATGGCTCATATTCTCGACATAAGATTAATTGGGGTAAATCTAATTTACTTCTTTTAGGGACAGATGTCTCATTGGAATGATGTATAGAGACAGGATTTATAGTTTCTGCTAAATTTCTTAAACACTTAGGGATTTATATTTATAAAGATATTTCAACATTTGTCCAAGTTAATGTGTCTACTGTGTTGGAACAAATTGCACCAGAATTTGATAGGTGGTATAAGATACCTTTGACTTTGTGGAGTAAAATAAATTAATTTAAGTCCTAGGCTTTTATACAGTATGTTTTAAGAGTGATATCCATATTTATTTCAAAAAATGTATTTTGATCAAATTGATAGGCTTTTGAGAAAATTTATTTGGGAAGATAAAATGCCCAGAATCTCTCTCTATAAATTGTCTTTGTCTATGACAGATGGTGGTTTTAATATATTTTAGTATCAATATTCTACTGGAAGGAAATTATTTTTGATAAATTGCCACTATGGGCTAAATTGGAAAGTCATTGTACTTACCCATTTAAATCTTGGCAGCTGTTAGGTACAAAGTTTACCAGGAGTAATTTAGTGTTTCTAACTTTGCTAGTGGTAAGATGTATGTGGGGCCTGTTAGGTGATAGGTTTAATTTTGATACAGAATCTCATAAATACTTAACTCTCTGCAATAATTCTACTCTTAAATTCGTTGCAAACATTTTACTGGAGAGAATGGGCACAAAAGGATATAATTACATTATATCATTTATTGTTTAATGATTACTTCAAATCTTTTTAGCAACTGCAACTATTCTAGTTTACCATCAGCTCAATACAGACCTGATGCTTTAGCAGTTTTTAAAATACCTGATATATTATTAATACTGAAGAATTTAATTTTAGAATCTAAACCTACTTTCTTCTTCTGTCAAAAATTAAAGGAACAGTTCAAAATATCTATAACAAATACAGAAAATCTTGGAATCAAGAATTGGAAACTGATCCTTCCAAACTAATGGACTCAAGTCTTGAAGAATACTAAGTTTATGTCCTATAATTTAAAGTTGAAATTAATCCACTAAAATATTGTTTTTCATATTTATTGGACACTATCTAGAATGTTTCATAAGGGATGGACTAATGATTACTTGTGTTGGTGATCATGTTCTTTTTTTATACTCCTTTTGGAGTAATGTTATACAATAAGTTGACAGAATTATTGAGAAAACTTTGGTTTCTAAAGACATGCATATTGTATTAAATTATATACCAGCTACGTGGAACTTAACATGTTCTGAACAAAGATGGGTTTTTCATGCTCTAGGATTAGCAAGAAGAATAAACCTTAGGAGATGAAAAAATACTGTAACTCCAGATATAAAGAATTAGATTTTAGAGATGCGTGATCTAGCAATTTTTGAGAAAATTATATAGACTGTCAATCAGATAATGTCACATTATCTCTCTCTTTGAAAAAAATTCTTGAATAGGTTTGGTGAATATTGAAAGCATGGTTTTCCTCTTTCAAAGATGTATAAAATCAGGTGCATGTTTGTTTGAAAATGGACAAATAAAAAAAAGAGGCTTCAGATTCTGGATGTTATTATAAATATGTGCAACAATATTTCATATTATTATAAAACAAGGATAAAAGTTCCCATTTTTTTATGCTACAGCAACAGTGTACTTTCAGGCACAAAGGAAACAATGAGATATACAGTTTGGCCAAAATTAAGTGGGTGGGTGAGTCCACTCTAAAATACAATATGTTTTGTGGATATCAGAAATCCTGGATCCAAAATTCTCTGGATCACTACTAATCACTAGCCATTTCACTATTTTCATGATTTTGTTTCTTTTCTTTTTTTCATTTTAACATATACTTGAAAGTACAACAAAGAAAAAAGAGCAAAAAAGAAATAGAAAAGAGATTTATAAGCTATATAAAATTGAGTAAGAATTTTCAAAGTAGCATTCGATTAGTGATGCATATAAAGGTGATCTTACATTTAATTTAGCACATAAGATCTTTAAAACCATTATTAAAATCAAATCAATATTCAGTAATTTACAGAAGCAATTAATATAAGAATTATCAATGAAGACAAAAGAAGATATTTAGAATTTGTTTCACTCTATTATTTTTTTACAAGCATGAAAAAATGATCCAATTTAATTGTAGCATTTGCAATAATTTTTTTAATGTGAATTATCTATTTTGGCAATCATCACTGGTGCAACATACCAACAAAAAAGCAATTTTTTTACCCATTTTCTCTGAGTAATATTCACAGTATGTTTGATATTTATCTTCCATTGGTATTCCCACTGTGGCCTACAACTGCCCTGTTCAAATTCTGCTTCCATTTAATCATACAGTCTTTAACTTGTTCAGGTTCTGAATCACATTTCAGTAACAAGTTATAAATAAGTCTCAACAGGTTTTCCAAATGTTGTGTTATAAGCTTTCAAAATTCAGTCAGGTCTCAGTCAAAATGTTCCATTTTGTTCTTCTCATTCCTTTGGACAAAACCTATCTTTCTACTATGAAAGGCATTATATTTCCTAGTTAACGATAGAGAGGGATGAATCTGAAGAAAGAAAAATAAAACAGGATAACTCTAGAAATAAAAAAAAGTATTTAAAATGTTTGATTCAAAATACCCAAATGATTAGCAATGTTATCTTGAAATCAGATAACACCAGATCATTCCAACTTGTCTGAAGTCCAGCTCTCTGCAAGCTAGGAAGGTGGAAATGAGGACAGATATTCTGGCATCATTCAGGCATCTTCCTAGGCTTTTTTAAAATGTGTCCTTCCAGTTGGGAAGTTACTTAAAACAAACAACTGGTTTGTTTGTTTGTTTGTTTGTTTATTTATTTTATGAGTCATAGTGGATCTTCAAATCCTTCAGAGGAAAAAAAAAATTATGATCCCTCTGTTATGTATTTACAAATTATTTTATTTTAATAATGTATTCTATTTTAAAAATAATAGCTGAGCACAATATCCAAAATAAGTAATTGTGATATTTTCAGTGATTTATATGGAGCAGAAGTGTACAGCCTGAGGCCCAAGATTGCATATGGACTCTACAAGCATTTGGTAATGTTTAATGCGACAGAAAAATTAGGAAATACATAATTTGAATGTAATTACAATACTTACGTTTAGCTTGGAATACATTTTTAATGTAAAGATAATTACATTTAAAGATCTAATTCTGGCCCTACCTACTACATACTCAAAATCTAAATGGGGCCTTCAGGCAGAAAAAGTTGCATACCCGAGAAACAGAGTATTATAAAAATAAGATGGTGTAATGAACTCCAAAAATGATTACTTTATTTTCTTTAAGGGCTCTTATTTTGTCTTCTAGGTCTTGCAGAATCCTGTCTTGCTCACAGAAGACACTTAGTTTTACCTAGAAATAAGAATATATATACACAAGGTTAAATTAATAAAACAGTGAGATTTTGCAAGGATCAGAAAGATGATACTTTACACTTACATCAATATCACTTTCTCCAATTTTGATGGGTTTTGCATGTCGTTCTTTTATTGTATCACGCCCTGTCATCTAAAATACAGAAAAAAGATTTAAAAGTAAAAACATGGAAGTCATAAGATGTTAGTAGCAGACAAAAGCATCCTTTTCTCTGCAAAAAAATGATTTTTTTTTTCCTTTTAGGAATGATTTGGCACATTTTTCTGGAATAGCTAAATCCTTTAAATAAGTATATATACCTTTCTTTACCAATTAGTCCTGATCCAAAAATATGTTACAGGCAAACTCTAGGTTTAAGTGGTTCCTTTAAATTTGGCTGGGTTCAATATGGCAAATTTTCATATACATACAACTTGTATTTGCAATATGCATTTGCAAGCTCCAGGTTTTGTCTATTAGGGAATGCCGTCTGGTGGGGCCCAGGAAGAGACTCTTTTCTGTTGTGGTGCCCACCGTTTGAAACACCATCCTCCTGGAGATGAGATTGGCCCCGACGTACTGGCCTTTCATAAGGCCTTAAAAACATGATTTTGCCACTGGGCGTGGGGATCTGGGTGTGCGGTAGAGCCTGTACCGTGGTTATATTGAGTGTTGTTCAATGTTTTTATACCTTGGTTATGGATTGTGTTATATTGTTTTCTTATACGGTTTAATATTTTTTTAATGTTGCTTTTAATTGTGGTAAGCTACCCATGGTCATGTATTTATAATACAGCTATATAAATTTAAACAAACAAACAAACAAATAAATGTAGCTAGTAGCTTGAATAAAATGTTATGGCTTTTTATGGTGCTAAACCTCTGTGCTATACTGGATTGAAAGGACTTGTCCACTGGGAACAGACACAATCCCTTCTTCATTGTGTGAACTTGCCATGGTATCATACCCTAAATTCCAGATGGAGGCCTCATATTTTACAGTATAGATATAAATAAGGTTAGGATGCTTCTTAAAGGATAAGGACTGAGCTCTAAAGAGCAAGACTACAAAAGACCATATACAAATATGTCCTCATAATTTTAGAGTGTGAGAGATATAAAAAAACTTATGAAGATTTGTTTGATTTTCAGAATCTTTCAAAACCTCTAAATAAACTTTCTTTATGTGCATTTGGTGTTTTTTAGGGGTCCCTTAAAATATCAAGAGAGGCTTGAATCTTTGTTGGACTTTTTTTAGCTACTACAATACTGAAGCTCTACTGCAGCTCCCACTTTCAATAGCTACATGTGATTAGAAAAGGCCTTATAATATATTATAAAAATATACAAGGAAACATATCATCCTAGACTTGCACACACTGTTCTATACATTATCAGTAAAAAGTTGGGAATCATTTTGCAGTTCTTGTTTCCATTACAATTTTCTTGAGAATTTATGTGATTTACAGAAAAGTAAAATTCTTGGCAAAGTGGTGACCATATTATCATGTAATATTATTTTACATTAGTTTACAAGCCAAATGGCTTATAATAAAGTTGGTGCCTCTGTTGGAAATCCTTCTCACTTCCTGAGCATATGCAGTTGGGCAAAACTTACCTGCATTTTTCATGTACAGGACATACTTATTACACTAACTTGCAGAATATTTCATTCTGATAACTTCACTGTTTTTTCTCTTACTTCTTAGCTAAACATTCCTTCCATATCTCAATTAAAATTACATAGAATTGAACCACATAAACTCATTCAAGAAACAAACCATCTTGTGGTAAACAAAGGATTTTAAAATGCTATTCATTCTTCAGGAAGCAGAAAAGAAATAGTTAAACACGGGCAGTGAGCTGGGAAATCATCAGTTCAAAATTCACCTCATCCATTAATTTGAGTCTTCAGAAATTACTACCTGTGAACTGCAACTATATAGCTGAATAGATATAACAATGCTGAACTCACCTGAGAAGTCTGTTGCAAATATTGAGATAATGTATGTAAAGTGCTTTGAACATTCAGAAACTGTTATTTAAAAACTAGTATTAATACTATTATTAGTTCTATTTACCATTCATGACTATCTGTCCCAGCTCCATCTTCAAGTTTCCATCATTGTAAACTGATAAAACGGAAGCCAGATTATCAAATACAGGAGGGCTTACTGCCTTTGGTAAATAACTAGACTGAGTGCTTTTCATTGTGATAAAGTACTGTCTTTAAAACTGTTGCTTAAAATATTTTGTAATTTTAAAACTTTCTAAATCAAGCAAAAATGGAAACATACATATTGACATAACAGAATATAATTGATAGAACAAATGTGCAGGCAACAAAACCTTTCTGAAACCTAGGGATACATAATCAAAGAAAAAAAAGTGCAATTATATCACATACTGAGACATGTAAAATTACGTCATTGTCAAGGCAGCAAAATTAAAGCACAAGAGCATGCTTTGTACTTCTGTAAAGCTAGAAATGGAATCACCACCATTAGCTCCCAACACATGAGAAAATGAAACCAAGCACTATCAGGCCAGCCAATAATATTGCAGAAAGCCTCCCCAAATCACACAACTTGCAGAAAGCTCTGGTGGTATATACGTGTCATGAGACACCTGTGAATGCTTAACTATTTCAACACGGAAGGCCACTTGAAAAGCAATGGAATGATTACATTTCTGTTACAGGCACTCTTACATTTATACTGGATAGTAACCCTTGCGCTGAGCTCTTTAGCACTTTGTAAACCATGTTGATCAGAGGTCCATTATTTTTTATCTGTTTCAGACAAAAATTACATATACATATCTTGTTACAGAGGAAAAGGTGGCATCAGAAGACTATGAAAACAGAGAAATCAGAATATGGTATGATTTTTATTAGCATCTTTTTTCTTTGCTACAGTTTCATGATGCATATCATAAACTGGAGTGGCAAGAAGAAAGGGTAGGGAAGGACAAAAGGCTTATTTTCTTACCCTGTGCTGTTCGTGAATGTTATGCTGCAACCCTAAACTCATGCAGTGAACACACGTAAAAGACCTCTGACAAAGATACTGTACCAGTGTAAGTAGAAAGATCTACAGGTAGTCCCTGGGTTAAGAATGCCCGGGTTACAGATGACTCATAGTTAAGAATGGAGTCTACTATAGCAAAATTTGAGTTAAATACACAATGATTTGAGTTAAATACACAACGGTTCGAGTTCATTACAATACTACTTATACAGTATTATACAATAATACAATCATACAATAATACTGTTCTAGCTTACATACAAATTCGACTTAAGGACAGACCTTGGGAACAGAACTTGTTCTTAAACAGGGTACTACTTGTACTGAATTCTGAAACAGTTTTAAACCTGCTGAAATTTTACAAACTGTACTTCCTGTTTTTGACTTTGACAATACTAGGATGATACAAGTTAAACTATACAATATAACTGTAAATGGAGCACTGGATACTGGATTATTCACACAAAAATAAATAGAGTTTAGGCAATCATACTCAATGTTCCCTATGTACAGGTGAATTAGAATATCGTGCAAATGTTCATTTATGTCAGTATGGCAACTCAAAAGGTGAAACCAATATATGAGATAGACGCATTACATGCAAAGCAAGATATGTCAAGCCTTACTTTGGTATAATTGTGATGATTATGGTGGACAGCTTATGAAAACCCCAAATTCACAATCTCAGAAAATTAGAATAGTGTGAAAAGGTTCAATATTCTAGGCTCAAAGTGTCCCACTCTAATCAGCTAACGAATCCATAACACCTGCAAAGGGTTCCTGAGCCTTTAAATGGTCTCTCAGGCTGGTTCAGTAGGAATCACAAGCATGGGAAAGACTGCTGACCTGACAGTTGTGCAGAAAACCATCATTGACACCCTCCATAAGGAGGGAAAGCCCCAAAAGGGAATTGCAAAAGAAGTTGGATGTTCCCAAAGTGCTGTATCAAAGCACATCAATAGAAGGTTATGTGAAAGGGAAAAGTGTGGTAGAAAAAGGTGCACAAGCAGCAGGGATGACCGCAGCCTGGAGAGGATTGTCAGGAAAAGGCCATTCAAAAGTGTTGGGGACTTTCACAAGGAGTGGACTGAGGCTGGAGTTAGTGCATCAAGAGCCACCACACACAGACGGATCCTGGACATGGGCTTCAAATGTCGTATTCCTCTTGTCAAGCCGCTCCTGAACAACAAACAACGTCAGAAGCGTCTTACCTGGGCTACAGAAAAAAAGAACTGGTCTGTTGCCCAGTGGTCCAAAGTCCTCTTTTCTGATGAGAGCAACTTTTGCATCTCATTTGGGAACCAAGGTCCCAGAGTCTGGAGGAAGAATGGAGAGGCAGGCACACAATCCACAATGCTTGAAGTCCAGTGTGAAGTTTCCACAGTCTGTGTTGATTTGGGGAGCCATGTCATCTGCTGGTGTTGGTCCACTGTGCTTCATTAAGTCCAGGGTCAACGCAGCCGTCTACCAGGAGATTTTGGAGCACTTCATGCTTCCTTCCGCAGACGAGCTTTATGGGGATGCTGACTTCATTTTCCCACAGGACTTGGCAACTGCCCACACTGCCAAAAGTACCAAAACCTGGTTCAGTGACCATGGGATTACTGTGCTTGATTGGCCAGCAAACTCGCCTGACCTGAACCCCATAGAGAATCTATGGGGCATTGCCAAGAGGAAGATGAGGGACATGAGACTGAACAATGCAGCGGAGCTGAAGGCCGCTATTGAAGCATCCTGGTCTTCCATAACACCTCAGCAGTGCCACAGGCTGATAGCATCCATGCCACGCCGCATTGCGGCAGTCATTACTGCAAAAGGGGCCCAAACCAAGTACTGAGTACATATGCATGCTTATACTTTGCAGAGGTCCGATATTGTTCTATTTCCAATCCTTGTGTTATTGATGTCATATAATATTCTAATTTTCTGAGATTGTGAATTTGGGGTTTTCATAAGCTGTACGCCATAATCATCACAATTATAACGAAGTAAGGCTTGACATATCTCACTTTGCATGTAATGCGTCTATCTCATATATTGGTTTCACCTTTTGAGTTGCCATACTGACATAAATGAACATTTGCACGATATTCTAATTTTTCGAGTTTCACCTGTATATCCAAGGTAAACTGAAACAATGCAGAATAAGATAGAAATCTAAACTAAAGCATTCCAATCCAATGGATACACAGATTCTTGAAAGAAGTACCTGAATTTCTGCTCCATGCTTGGTGTGGTATGGGGATCTGCAAGCTACTTGACATCTAACTGAATCTTTTAGGATACCAGAAAGAAGACTCTAAAGTCTATTTTTCATTTTTATCTAACCCCTGAAAAGAATGAGCAGATTCACTCATCCTACATTATTATTCTGATACTTCTCTATCCCCTAGATTCTCAGTCCACTACAACTTTGGAATCTGAGAGCAAATTTTGAAGTTGTGTCCTAAAGTCATACAGAAAGCAAAGACAGTAAAATTTAAATCCGAATACCATTCCTGTATAAAAATATGTATTTTAGAAAAACAGTCATGTATTAAATTAAACCCATTTTAATAAAACCTGGGCTGCCAGGAGAAGGCGCTTCTTTTTACTCTGTAATTTAGTTTGCTTTTTCCTGGATGAAAACCAAGCAGAGTCATAAGCTTGCATAATTTCTGAAATATTTATCAGGATAATGAAGTCTTGTAGCTTTAATGTAGCACCTAGCCAACTCTAGTTCCTGCTGAAAAGCTAGAAAGGATCAGACCTGGTTGCCAAGAAAAATACATGGATGTTTCTATGAAACAACTGGAAGTTAACTTCCTGTTTTCTTTTTGGTGAAATGGTATCTTAAAATCTGGAACAAAAATCTTGAGAGTTGGATTCCATTAAGAAAACAACAACACATAATGTGGAGACCTTATTTTATCTAATATCATGACAGATTTAGATGTTATTTGATTTGTATGCAAAGGGACAGAAGTTCCTTTAAGATACCAGATTCACCACCCTGAGAGCCCCATTAAATTTGTCCCTGAATACTGATATCCAAATTGCATCACATTTTTCATTTAAAAAATGTGCCATGTTATTTCCTCTTGGGCAAAAATGATCTTTTAACAGTAACCTATGTCTTGGCAACCTACAGGATGATTTACTACAATGTGCTCACTCTTAAGTTTTCATCTGAAACACATTCAAAAACTTCAAATGCTATAGGATATGGTAACAGATTGTTAATGGAAATTCTTTTTACTAAATATACCATTCTAACATTTAAAGAGGGGACACGGCGCAGCGGCTTAATGACGCTGAAAGTTGCCGGCCAGAAATGGTTGACGCTTCAGTGATTCGAGTCCGGCCTTCACGTTAACAGGGTGAGCTCCTGTTTCCTCCCCAGTTCCTGTCAACCCAACAGATCGAAAACTCACGTGAGTAGATAAATGGGGACTCTCACTCCGGTGGGAGGAAAAATGCTGGCGGCGCCTTGCAAAAGGAGTTGGGAGCAGTTGCTGGTAAGCGCGAAACCGCGCTCGCCCGAAAAGGGCGCGAAGCAACGGAAACCCCGCCTCCTGCGCTCGCCAGCTGGGCTCTGCTCTAGGAAGGAGGCACTGGCAAACCACTTCCGAAACACCTCGTCTTGAAAACTGCAAGGACTCGTCCAAGCAGTCACTGCAGAGTCGGTAATGACTGAGCGCAGATTAAAAAAAAAAAAATGTTTAAAGATCTTTATTGCCTTTCTGAATATTTCTGGGTACAATAAAAAAATCCAAAATGTCCTAAAACCAACAAGCACTTTCTTTTTAATTTATGAAACAGCTCATTATGCTGAGATTCTGTGACAGATATTTTTGACGTAGTTTCTTATTATCTTTGCTAATACGTAGTTATCAACTGCTTTACTCATTTTGTATTCCTTACTGTAGTTAGTTATCCTCTATTTTTATGGCCCTCGCCCCATAAATCATACTGCTGAATTTCAGCAGCAAAACACAAAAATGTAGTAGCACTTGGCAAATACCGTATTTTTCTGACAATAAGACGCCCCCATGTACAAGACGACCCCCACTTTTCCAACCCAAAATTAAGAAATCAATATTTTAAAGATAGTGCAGAACACATTTTTATTTAGTGATTAGTTAACATTTACCTGATACAGTCGGTGGGAGGAGGTCCAAACCGTCTCTCTGCAGCTCTATTTCCAGGCTCTTTTGCATAACTGATTACCTTCAAGCACGAGTGAAACTGCCGATAGCTTGTCTCTGCAGGCAGACTTCCTCTAATTGGTTTGTTCAGCATCAGCTGACGTCAGTTACATAAGGCTCGTGATTGGAGGAAGTCTGTTTGGGAGACAAGCTATTTCACTCGTGATTGGAGGTTAGCAATAGGAGGAAGCCTCTTTGCAGAAACAAAGTATGGGCAGTTTTGCAACAGCGAGGTTCTCTCCTCGGCTGACTTCCTTGAATAAGACGCCCTTCAATTTTTAGGGTAAGGATTTTAGAAAAAAGTATCGTCTTATAGTCGGAAAAATACGGTAGGTGCATCAAAGCTCTGCAGATCTTAGTTTCCTTTAAATTAATACCAGAATCCCCAAAAGAATAAATGGGCCAAGCAACTGACTGCTTTGCTACACCGTCCTCGCCATGGCTCCTAGAAAAGGGAGGAAAAAATAGAATTCTCCCCAAAAAGGAAGTTGCTAATTCCTCAACTAAATGAAAACCAGCAGGTGTTCTTTTCTATGCTTTGCTTAACATTATATATGCTCCAGGATCACTTATTTTTTCCTCTGCTAATAAACCAGACCCTGAAGTCAGGGCTTTGTTTTTGGCTTCCAATTATTGGCTTGCTTGGGAAAAGCAAAGCAAGGGTTCTGGTATGCAGGTAATGCTGAATAAACCACAGATGGGGCTCCCAATATCTTGTGACATTACCACTAAAATGCTTATATGATTATATAATTTTATAAATGATTATATAATTGCATCCTAATGCCAACACATACCTAAGTTGCAGCAGTTGTGTGATGATGTCATCACACTTTTTCTGATTTGTTCTCCTGCCCTAGAAATATTCATGGGGGCGACCTATTTTGTTTAGACATTCTATTGCTAGAAGGAATCAAGCAATTTGGTAGCCATGTTTAGGCATTACCTTCACATGTTCAATCTAACACAGAGTAGCAGGGAGCAGCTGCTCCTTTTTCCTAGTTGTGCTGGTAAGTTAAGAAAGATGATTCTATACTTATAGCACAATTGCCTGAAGTGGGGGATCCACACTAGACTGTATGCTAACACTAAATTTTAATTATAATTACATTTTTGCCCTCCTTAGGAAACTACAAATTTAATTTGTAAATTAAATTACACTGGATTGGATTGAGACAACTGCAAGTGGAATGTTTTCTCACTTTCTTTTGTAGCAGTCTTTTTCTTTTTCTATCTAAAAAGCTGGTTTGAAAAGTGGAGGAACAGCTGAAGAGGGGAGTGACAAAAAAGCAGAAATCCATCCTCCTGGTAATTAGGGGAAGAACCTTCAAATTTTTGTATGGAACTTCCTGGATCTCACTGAAAGAAACAGACTACATTCATTTTACAATGTATATTTTATTTATAATTTATTCTAGCTATACACAAAAGAAACCTAATTAACACGTTATTTATAAGTTGGCAGTATAACATATACACTAGGGAAGTACATATGGAAAAAATTTTAAAAGTAACATTATTAGAATGACATTTTATGTGGATATGTTTTACCTTCAGATCCAAATATTCAAGGTCCTTCTTTAGCTGGATGTAGGTATCGTCAGCCTGCAAACAGAAGTACATAACAATAGTAAAATATAATGTACTGCATAATTAGACTCTTTAACTGTTTATCAAATACCTCTAGAAGTTTCTGCAAAAATATACAGTACATATTTGACTGATAGATCTGGAGTGCAAAAATACTGATGACCACTATAGGGCAGCAAAGACTTTGAGCTTTCTGTCTTTCTTTGCTGCTATCTATAATCATCTGAGGTTTTGCAGCTCAGATCTGATAGATCTAGTATAAATGAAAACTATCCAACAAGGAAGAATAGTTTGTTCTTAGCTTTTCCAAACTGATAGGTATAGCTGAATGAGAAGCGAACAAGTGAATCAATGGAAGCAAACACTCAAAATATGAAGACTTGTTAGCTACAGAATTGGTTAACATGCAGTGCTACATAGATCTGTACATCTGAAATTATTTTAAAAACAAAGTCACTTTTAGGAGGTAGGTTTAATACCACATTACTTAAATTCATCATGTGACACCAGTGTCATCATTTTTAGCCACATTCATGATTTAAAGCATATATTTTCCTTCAGGGTAACTTTATAATATGAAACCAAAAGAACCAAATGGTTGTCTGAGCATATGAAAAATGGACAGTCTGGTGACTACCGCTATTGCTCATTAGCATCCTGTCATGGAGCCAAATAGACATTCGGTTCTGGTCAGATGATAAGCAGAAACTGAGAGAATGAGTTAACTTAGTTCCTGATAGGAAAGTTTTTCCCATAGGAGACTGAAAAGGTAAAAGGGGAAAAAATGTCTGTCATAGTGCCAAAATAGCACCAAGCCTGCTCCAAGAAAATATCCAAATTATATTCTGCATAGTTCCCAACAGAAAGTAGGAATGGTACCCATATAGGTAATTAGCTAGGAAGCAGAATCTTCTTGGACATCTGCAGTGGGAAAAATTTAGTGAGGCTACATCTAGTCAAAAGCATACCTAGAATAGGTTTAAAGGCCATCACTAGTTTCAAATCCCAGGGCAGAGACTGAAAATCACCGTTGCTATTGTGAAAAAGTTGTTATATGAAGTAATTATTGGTGCTGACCTGCCAATATGTAGACAACAGGTAGCTAAAGTGCCTACACTGCAACACAAACAGGAAGAAAAAGGAGCAACAGCCATGGCTAGAACACAAACAAAAATGTTCCAAAAGCAGGAGAAAGTGAGGGGTAAAAAAACATTCTCTGAAATCTTCCCACCAAGTTCTCATTGGTTTAGGAAAGCATGGCTAAACTGAGCATCATCTGGAGTTTTCCAAACAGCATCACCTGAGATTCATAGATGGCGCAAACTATCCAACAGATGCAGTATCAAAACATCAAGTAGATTGTTCCTGGGAATTACGGAGTACTGTGGGCAGTTTATGCCTTTTTCCACCAAAGCAAAAGTCCTTACAGATTTAACTAAGAAGAGTGACCCTAATAAAATTCACTGGATACCTGAATATAAAAAAGCTATCCCAAGAGATGGCAACAGGAAAATAGGAACCTAGCTATACATAGGTTTGAAATGGGTGAGGCAGAGGAGAGGCTTTTATAGCAAAATGGGAGGTGACTATCAGACCCCTCCAAGAAACAGGCCCTTCTTTAGCAAGTTGTAAATGGGCAGTGGCCGACAACGAAAATGAATGAGTAGTGGATGAATGGGTAGAACATCCTGTTTTTGTGAAAAAGAGGGGATCCCCTCTGAAAAAAAAAAGTGTAACGAGTTGTAGTTCCACAGAGTTTCAGAGCAAACATTCTAAATCTTGCCCATGAAAACCCCTTTTGCAGGTCACATGGAGCAAGTGAAAACACTAATCAGGCCAGGAATCACTAAAAATGTAGAAACTCATTGTCTATCTGCCCAGAATATTATGTAAAATCCAAGATTCCCATGAAAGAAATCCTTCTGTTTCCTGTTCCATTCTCCAGAACTGCCATAGGCATAGCTGGTCCCATGCCAAAATCAGCTGAAGACAACAGTATATCCTGGTAATTTGTGATTATGGGACCCTGAGGCGATATTCTTGCCCATAGTCCTTAACATCCTTGGATGGACTGGGAGGTTAAATCAGATGCTGAAAAACAAGTTAAAGTATGCAAAAGCTGATGTCTGGCTTCTCTGTATATTCTTTACATATACAAAAGTGCTCCAGGCTTCCTTAGGATTCAGCACTTTTGAGCTGCTGTGTGGGAGAAACTTGATGTGGTGAAGGAAAGCAGGACCAATTTGAGATCCAAAGAATTTATATGACTTCATTTTCACACAAAGAAAAAAGTATCAAACTGCCCAGAGCCACTTCCAACGAGATGGGCAGTGACAAATTTGCTAAATAAATAAATAAAACTGAAGTTGACACAGGACATACAAAAATGCTGGTTTAATATTAAGACCAGAAAGAAATTTCTTGAAATAGGAAGAAGGAAAAGGGGGCTCCTGAGTTGGCCAAGGAAAGTGGAGTCTTGAAAAACAGGAATAATGCCAATGGAGGAGGTGTAATGGCTGATAACTTACAATGCATTTAGACAGTGTTGGCTGTTGCAAACTTCTTGTTGGTTGTAATACTGAGCAATGTTGGCTGGTGAACTAGAATAGGCTGGTTGCAGGTTTGAGGAGAGCCTGAGGCACATCTCTTGAAGTGGGAGTGGGAGGATCCAAAGACCTTCTAAAGACTGAGAGACTAGTGTGGGACAGAAACTACCCAGCTCAGAGGACTCTTGGGGGCAGCCAGAAGATGCAGACAGGAGATAGGCCAAATTCTACCAGCCGGAGCTGAGCCAATGCAGCCTAACAGGAGAGAATGCCAACTGGTATAATTAGTCTCTTATTTCTCTCCTATGAGGAAATCTTTGTATTGGAAACTAAGTTCTCCTACGTTCAGCTTTTACTTATTGTCTGTCTGGGTTTCTCTGTAGCTATGTGAGGCTAAGGAGCTATGGGTAAAAGCAGGTCATCACAATTTCTCTAAACCATTATACTTGATTGATGATTGTATCATTATATGACCAAATACATCATGCTGCTTTTTTATTCTTAGCATCAAATTGCAGGTCAGTTGAATCTGCATATGTAATTCATAAAGGAATGCTGCAAACTCATGATACCATGATATGCTGAAACCTAGGATATGAGCCATACTTATGAATACCAACCCCTACATTCCTGGTATCTTTCTCTGCTCTTTCCTCTACTAGCATTTTTGTTTCATTTTAGTATGACCTTTTATGTATATGACTGAATCTGCTATCTTGATCTAAAACAGGGGTTCTCAAACTACGGCCCACGGGCCGGATACGGCCCGCCAGGGTCATTTATCTGGCCCGCCCGCCCGATTGGCTGCTGCTGCTGTCTCTCAGAAGCGGAAGTGTCGGGGCTCTGTCGGGAGCTGCAGGCACGAGGAGGGAGATCGCAGAGCTGGACTCTTCTACATTACAGGTATACCGGGTCCAGCAGCTCTACTCCTCTCCTCGTACTCCGCGGGAGGGATCCTCCGTGCAGGGTGATTGGTGTGTTGTTCTCCAAGCTGCTTGTGTTATTCTTTCTCCCAATTGCCCACCCCGTTCTTGCAATCCCTCGGAAACCATCTCGTCTTCCCCAGGTCGCATGAGTACAGGCGCCCTATTTGGAGAACGGCAGGAGCCCCGTTCTCATGGTGCTTCACATTTGCATTTTATGTTCCTTCCTGTTTTACCCACACAATGGATTTCATTGGGAATGTCATTAAAATATTCCCAATAACCTGCTGCCATGACTAGGTTTTAGTCAACAGAAGGCACTCTCAGTGCCTGAAACTTATTTCCAAGATTAAATTCCAGTTTTACAGGGACAGTCCTGATTTTGGGGAAGGCATCCTCGAACTAATGGGAGGGCTCAAGGTAGAGCAGGCAGAACAGTATGGGAACAAGTAGCCAAAGAAATGATGTCTTTCCATTACTCATCAAGTCTCGGGATACCTTATGGTGGAAGGGAACGTGGGAATGAAGCTATTCCATTATCCATTTTACTGGCTGATTGATTAGTACTAGTCTGCAGAAATCCAGAATAAGAAGCAAAGTTAGTGTTTCCTGTATCTCTTTGCTGACAACTAATGGATTTTTGCAGATCTGGTCTGATAGCCTTATGATGGAGAGAGTGGTCAATTGATTGTTAGTCATTTATTAAATTAATTTGGCCTGGAAATAATCTTTCACAGAGTGTAAAAGCACAACAGGGGACAGGAATGTTTGGAACTACTTAAAGTTGCTTCATTCCAGAGAAGCTCTTCTAAACATCTTTGTCTCCTTTTTTTTCTGGTAATTTTTGCCTGTGACTTTGGGGAAATTGACTTGTAGATTTGTATACATGTATGCATTTTTTAATATTCATATATCCAAGTTTTTATTTTTGGAAATCAGGTCAGCCTACTTCTTTGCAAATTATCAGGACCGCAGAAAGCATTGTACTCAGTTTCTGTTTCACTTTTTCTTCTCTTCTGTTCCTTGCATTTATATCCAAACTCCTCTTCCTTGCCCAGACCTGTTCCATCATCTCAAATTCTTTATACAGGTAGTCATCGCTTAACAACCATTCATTCAGTAGTTATGCTCAGTCCCCAAAGTTACAGCTGTTGCAGCACCCCTGCAGTCACATGATCAAAATTCGGGCACTTGGCAGCCCATCCACACTTACAACCACAGGGACACTTCAATTCATACTTCCTCATACTCCGCGGGAGGGATCCTCTGTGCAGGGTGATCGGTGGGGTCCAGGGCGCCCTATTACTTTCTCCATTTGGGCTGTGTGGTTGCCCCTCAAGTAGGCGAATGGCCACTGGCACTGACCAATAATGCGGGGGGCAGGGGGTGGGAGGGCTGGGATGGGGGGAGGATAACATTTACTGACACTGACCACCAATGCAGGGTGGGGTTTATGTTGGTTAAAATTGTTCTTTATTTTAATTATTGTATTTTTTTTCCTGGGTTTTTTTTTGTACTACAAACAAAATATGTGCAGTGTGCATAAGAATTCATTCATGTTTTTTTCAAACTATTATTGTGAGCTGCCCAGAGTCACCTGTTGGGGGAGATGGGCGGCATACAAGTTTAATGATAGATAGATAGATAGATAGATAGATAGATAGATAGATAGATAGTCCGGCCCCCCAACATTCTGAGGGACTGTGAACTGGCCCCCTGTTTAAAAAGTTTGAGGACCCCTGATCTAAAATAAGCTAAATTCTTAGGTTGATTAAAATTGCTTGAAGCACAATTTCTTAACTTCAAAACATACTGTGTGGATTGTCACAAATTTAATTACATGAGGCCTGTTGCAATCAAGATCATGACATTTTATTCTAAGTCACAACTGTATCATGACTATGTTCTACATTTTTTTTATCTGCACTCAATCGTGATTGACTCATCTGCTTATTTTATTATTTATTTTTATCTTAGACACACATATTTATATTAGAAAACAACACCTGATAGACAAAGTTCTATCATTTCAACTATTATTAGAAAACTAGGGAAGTACAATTCTTAAGATATGATTCCAAAAAAGGGCTCCAAAGCATGTAGAAGTGCAAATATAGCACTTTTCAATGCAGCTGCACAATCCTGGGAACAGACACAACTGTTTTAATGAGTTGCTGACAATTGTAACATCTGCATTCCTGTACAGTCCAAAGCATCTCTTTAGAATTGAATCTGAAGTATTGCACAGCTCTAAAAGTAATTACAAAAGATGGCTACCATTTTCTGTATAATTTTAGTCCAAACTTCAAACTGACATTCCTTGCTTAACATAAATAGCAACTATGTGAAACACCTGTGAAAACATCTCTGTGTTTAATTGTAATTGGTCTGTGATGCAAAAGAACTAATGTATGCATGAAGAAATGATATAATTCTGAAATATATACCATATTTACCCAACAGGAAGAGGAAAGGTTTTTTCCAAATAGATATCTGTAAATTGGGTCATTTTACATTTCCTGATTCAGTTTCAACAACTTCAGTTTTTAAATTGTTGAAATCAAAGGAATGAAAAAGAGGCAAAAATCAGCAACCTCCAGGTATCTTTAAAGATTAGTCTGAAAATTTCCTTGCTGAATTCAAACCTTTTGTAAAGGATAAATAATGGGCTTCTCTTTTTCCCTTCACTATCCAGTTACCACTTCACTTGCCTTACCTCTGTTAGTTTTGTTCCACCATTTTCCCTCCCCTCCCCTCTCCTGTACAGTTAACTCTTTTCTTCAGTTCTATTGCCATCCTAATTTTCTCTTTCACCTGCAAGGAAAGAGAAGATTGTGTGTGTACGTGCATGTGCACATGTGTGCAAGAAAGAATGGTTGCTATATGCAGGTGTGAACCACTTAATTTTGCAAATATAATTTACAATGGTAAATGTAAATTTTACAGTTTGCAAATGCATATTTTACAAATATAGATGTAATTATTAATTCAATTAATATGCATGCTATTTTATTCAGTTATAATATCTAGATATTGTAATGCTCCTAGGACAACTGGTTCACCACAATCCAATAAATCATATTTTAAAAAAATATGCCATATTACAAATACTGTATATTGTCCCTGCCCTTTTTTTTGGAATGGGATTCTGGCAGAATAGTTGTGGGTGAGATAGATAATAGTACGAGAAAGAGAATCTGTGTGAGAGAGAATGGTTGATAACAGCAGGATAAGGATCAATTAATTTTGTAAATTTGGTGCCTTATCTTACCGACAATTATTTCTAATTAGAAGTTATGAGTTCAGTTAATATAGTTTTTTTGGAGCGTGGCTTCTGGCAGATACACACATACATACATGTATAGAAATGTGTCATATACACCCACCCATACACTGGGTAATGGCAATGGGAAATCTTTAAGATTAGCCTCAGCTAGAATTGGCCACCCCAGATTGACCCAGTGAGGAAGCCGGATAATGTGCAGGATTTTGCCTGGGTGCATCATATGCATTTGTTCTGCCTACTCTTACTTTTGGTGGGATTGTCTACAAGTCAGGGCCATCATCCTTTCAGGTAAATACAATATATAACTCTGCTGGTATACACAGACCTTGTCTCATTATTAAAATATCTGACTGAAGGAGAGAAAAAAGCAAGATGTAATCAATGATGGTTTCCACTGTAAATGATCAGAATGGCTTACTTTTTTCAGTCAAAATTGATAAACTGCAAAATAATAACTTACTTTTTAAATAGGTTTCTTTTAAAACATAATGCAGCATTCACAAAAATAACATCAAAGCAAAATAATAGCCAAAATGCAATTACTCATATGCAATAGCACCTGTAGTTTAAAAATGCTGATACTTATTTGCACGCAGGAGCAAAGTAAAATTATGAATGATCCGGGGACTTGAACATACTGAAGAATGGGCAAGAAAGCACAGACTCAAGCATGGCACCAGAGAAGCACTTGCAGAGTCACAGAACATCATATACAGCACAGATGGGCCAATTAGCAGCTGACCTGGTAAGTGGAATTAGTTGGCAAGTGCTGTAGTAATTGGGCGATTGTGTAATTTCGTATATGAGCCAACTTAGCCTGATGTCTCCTTAATCGAATGAGAAGCAATGTTAGCTCTTCAGGCTGCAGGTATTTGGACACATTGTAAAGAGGAAATTAGCAGTTTTCAGGGAGAGTCACCATAGTTAGAATTCTTTACTTAACGTGCCAAGAAAATATTTATTTGACATGATTGAGCAGTTATCTTATATTTTCCTACTTTTGCTTGAATGCTGCAACTTTATGTCAGAACACAGAGAAACAAAATAGGGCCTATCCCTCTTCCTTCTATTTACAGTTCTGCTTAAGAGTCCAGTGGCAATTAAAAAAGGCCTCCATTAATGACAGGAAGTTCAAATTACTTCATTCCATAAATATGATAAGAAAAATCAATAAAAATTCTTTTAGATTCAGACATCCTTAGGAGTTCTATTAGACTCAACTAGTACACAGACAAGGAAATATATAGTAAACGCTTACCGATTTCCCATGCAAACTTGGAGCACTTACAGTATGTGTCATATATCCCATTGTAGGCATGGAACGCCTATCTATGTGTGCTGAGTTCTGTATAAATTGAAAGGCAGCATTAAAGAGACATTTCAAGAAATATTTTTCTAATCTTTAACACTTTAGAGTTCCTAGCCACTATACTCTGAACTGATTTATACAACTTTCTCCCTAAGCAAAAAATTTTTAATTTGCTAATTAAATTACACAACACATTATTTTACAATACATGCAATATTTACTATCTTTGTACATAAGCATTGTATCATTATACAAAGTGGTATGGCCGCTGATTTGTTGCATGGTATGTCTGTTTAAAAAACTATCAGTGGAAACCTTTTGCTTGATAACAAATATTTTTAATATTTTAATTGATTAAATCCTGATTCAATGAGCTACATTTCCAAAAGTTTACTCATGGACAATTTATAACTCATGGACAACTACTGAAATAAATGAGATTAAGTACAACATGCTTATAATCAGTGACAACATTTGATTCTCATTCAGATAACTTTAATCTACTGAGCAATTAAGCCCATATTCCATTTTTCTAAACCTATAATTAGCCACCCCCTTCATGGATCACTGCCTTGTCGTGGCGAAGGGGCTTGTGTAACTCAGTGAAGCCATGAGCTATACCGTGCAGGGCCACCCAAGACGGACAGGTCATGACAGAGAGTTCTGACAAAATGTGGTCCACTGGAGAAGGAAATGGCAACCCACTCCAGTATCCTTGCCAAGAAAACCCCATGGACAATGTTAAAAGGCTAAAAGATATGACGCCGGAAGATGAGCCCCTCAGGTCGGAAGGTGTCCAATATGCTACTGGGGAAGAGCGGAGGGCAATTCCAAGTAGCTCCAGAAAGAGTGAAGTGGCTGGGCCAAAGCCGAAAGGACGTTCAGCTGTGGATGTATCTGGAAGCGAAAAGAAGGTCCGATGCTGTAAAGAACAATATTGTATAGGTACGTGGAATGTAAGATCCATGAACCAAGGCAAGCTGGATGTGGTCAAACATGAGATGACAAGATTGAACGTCGACATCTTGGGAATCAGCGAATTGAAATGGACGGGAATGGGTGAATTTAATTCAAGTGACCATTATATCTACTACTGTGGGCAAGAAACCCTTAGAAGAAATGGAGTTGCACTCATAGTCAATAAGAGAGTGGGAAAGGCAGTAATGGGGTACAACCTCAAAAACGACAGAATGATCTCAGTGCGTATCCAAGGAAAACCATTCAACATCACGGTAATCCAAGTCTATGCCCCAACCACTGATGCCGAAGAAGCTGAAGTTGACCGGTTCTATGAAGACCTACAAGACCTTCTAGAACTAGCACCAAAAAAAGATGTCCTTTTCATCATAGGGGATTGGAATGCTAAAGTAGGAAGTCAAGGAGTAATCGGAATAACAGGCAAGTTTGGCCTTGGAGTACAAAATGAAGCAGGGCAAAGGCTAATAGAGTTCTGTCAAGAGAACAAGCTAGTCATAGCAAACACCCTTTTCCAACAACACAAGAGACGACTCTACACATGGACATCACCAAATGGTCAATACCGAAACCAGATTGATTACATACTTTGCAGCCAAAGGTGGAGAAGCTCTATACAGACGGCAAAAACAAGACCAGGAGCTGACTGTGGCTCAGATCATGAGCTTCTTACTGCAAAATTTAGGCTTAAATTGAAGAATGTAGGGAAAACCACTAGACCACTCAGGTATGACTTAGATCATATTCCATGTGAGTACACAGTGAAGGTGATGAATAGATTTAGAGGATTAGATTTGGTAGACAGAGTGCCTGAAGAACTATGGACGGAGGTCTGTAACATTGTACAAGAGGCAGCAACTAAAACCATCCCAAAGAAAAAGAAATGCAAGAAAGCAAAATGGCTGTCTGATGAGGCTTTACAAATAGCTGTGGAAAGAAGGAATGCGAAAAGCAAGGGTGAAAGGGAAAGATATAAGCAACTGAATGCAGATTTCCAGAGAATAGCAAGGAGAGATAAGAAGGCCTTCTTAAATGAACAATGCAAAGAAATTGAAGAAAACAATAGAATGGGGAAGACTAGAGATCTCTTCAAGAAAATTGGAGATATCAAAGGAACGTTTAGGGCAAAGATGGGCATGATAAAGGACAAAAAAGGCAGGGACCTAACAGAAGCAGAAGAGATTAAGAAGAGGTGGCAAGAATACACAGAAGAACTATACAAGAAAGATCTTAATGTCCCTGATGTCCATGCTGGTGTGGTCACTGACCCTGAGCCAGACATCCTAGAGAGTGAAGTCAAGTGGGCCTTAGGAAGCATTGCTAACAACAAAGCTAGTGGAGATGACAGTATTCCAGCTGAGTTATTTAAAATACTAAAAGACGATGCTGTTAAAGTGCTGCACTCAATATGCCAGCAAGTTTGGAAAACGCAACAGTGGCCACGGGATTGGAAAAGGTCAGTTTACGTTCCAATTCCAAAGAAGGGCAATGCCAAAGAATGCTCAAACTATCGCACAATTGCACTCATTTCACATGCTAGCAAGGTTATGCTCAAAATCCTACAAGCTAGGCTTCAGCAGTACGTGAACCGAGAACTACCGGATGTACAAGCTGGGTTTCAAAGAGGCAGAGGAACTAGAGATCAAATTGCCAACATTCGCTGGATCATGGAGAAAGCACGAGAGTTCCAGAAAAGCATCTACTTCTGCTTCATTGACTATGCAAAAGCCTTTGATTGTGTGGATCACAACAAACTGTGGCAAATTCTTAAAGAGATGGGGATACCAGACCACCTTACCTGTCTCCTGAGAAATCTGTATGCGGGCCAAGAAGCAACAGTTAGAACCGGTCATGGAACAACCGATTGGTTCAAAATAGGGAAAGGAGTACGACAAGGCTGTATACTGTCACCCTGCTTATTTAACCTATATGCAGAGTACATCATGAGAAATGCCAGGCTGGAAGAATCACAAGCCGGAATTAAGATTGCAGGGAGAAACATCAATAACCTCAGATATGCAGACGATACCACCCTAATGGCAGAAAGTGAAGAAGAACTAAAGAGCCTCTTGATGAGGGTGAAAGAGGAGAGTGCGAAAGCTGGCTTGAAACTCAACATTAAAAAAACTAAGATCATGGCATCTGGACCCATCAATCCCTGGCAAATAGAAGGGGTAGAAATGGAAGCAGTAACAGACTTCATTTATTTGGGCTCCAAGATCACCGCAGACGGAGACTGCAGCCATGAAATTAAAAGACGCTTGCTCCTTGGGAGGAAAGCTATGGCAAACCTAGATAGCATATTAAAAAGCAGAGACGTCACCTTGCCGACAAAGATCCGCATAGTCAAAGCTATGGTTTTTCCAGTAGTAATGTATGGCTGTGAGAGCTGGACCATAAAGAAGGCTGAACGCCGAAGAATTGATGCCTTTGAACTGTGGTGCTGGAGAAGGCTCTTAAGAGTCCCCTGGACTGCTAGGAGGTCAAACCAGTCAATCTTAAAGGAAATCAACTCTGATTGCTCATTGGAAGGATTGATAATGAAGCTCAAGCTCAGATACTTTGGTCACCTAATGCGAAGAGAGGACTCTTTGGAAAAGACCCTGATGCTGGGAAAGATGGAAGGCCAAAGGAGAAGAGGACGGCAGAGGATTAGATGGCTGGATAGCATCACTGAAGCAATGAGCATGAAATTGAGCAAACTCAGGGAGGCAGTGAAAGATAGGAAGGCCTGGCGCAATATGGTTCATGGGGTCACGAAGAGTCGGACACGACTTAACGACTAAACAACAACAACAACAAAAATAATTAGCCACATGCTGAAAAGCATGGAATTTGACCTTGATAAGAACAGTGGCAGTAGATAACATAAAGTGGTTGACGGTACCCAATTATCAGTTAATCTGCAGATTAAGAAACACTGTAATTTAATTCCATTAATATTACCTAACTGATTAGTAAACTAGAAAAACAATTACTTCAATTTACTCACTTTTAGAGTTTGGTTTCGAATCTTCCTTGGTGAACCAACAAAAGGGACGTCTATTGCTTGTCTCTCATCAGATGGTTTGACAGTAACCCTTTCTGCGGGAGTGTGTGGCCTTCGTGGTATAAAAACTTTAGGTGGTCCTGGTGGAGGTATGTCAGATGGGGAAGGGGGAACAGAAACTGAACGTGGAACTTCTAATGAACTTCTTCCCTTACTATAATCTGTAAAGTCTGGAGAACTGATATAAACAGGTGCAGTTGGGCTCCCGTGTTTAAATTGCTTTCTTTGTTGCCATTCATAGAGCTGCCATACAGTACCATCTTTGTTAGCTTTTCTCTCATCATGAGACATCTTCAGGTGGCTTACCCGGTCTTGAGCATATTTGTAGTCACTTGGCAAATCACGATTTGAGGGAGGTGAGCTTCCTGAAGGCTGCCTAGTATTCTTTGGCAAAGTATGATAATTTTCAGGAAAGGATACAGAATGGCTTGGTACTTGGCGAATAAGAGTCTGGTCAGATGCAAGACTGTGTAAGAAAATTGTTTTGTTAAGGATTAAGCAAATAAACTGTTGTTATTAAGCCAAACATTTGCAGAATTAAAGCTTAGAACAGATTTTGGCAAACAGATTCTTGTAAATTTTGGAATATAGATAACAATGGGTCAAAGTGTATAATCCATGGGAAACAATATTTATCAGAAGTCACTCCATAATTTAAAAAATATAACTATCTCAAATTTGTTAAGTCTCACCACAGTTTTGTATACAACCACCAGGAACAGTTGCCACTAGGTGGTGGACTATACCACTCAACAAAGCATTTTATCAACTGAAGTTGAAAAAAAGAAATTTCAGAGCTTAACTACTCAATCAGTATGTATACACGAAATTTAAGTGAGGAGAAAGAACTCTTATGTATAGCTGTCCAAGTGTAAACATATAATTTCACTACTTGACTTCACGACAGGGTGATTGTTTATGGTTCAAGACAAATGGAATTAAAAGGTATGACAAGTCATAAACTCATATAGTCTAATCTTTTGCACAATTAGGAGATGGTTGACTTAATATGTCCAGAAACTCTCCTGGGTTTTCTATCATGTTTTCAGAGAAAAGCTTTGACTTTATGCCTCAAGAAGTCAAGGAAGGCCTTGTAAAACCTAACCACAATCAATAGTATACATAATTAAGAGTGATAAGCATGACCTCTTGCCCAAAGTGAAGTTACAGAAGAGTACAAGTAAGAATGGACAAAAATTATTGATTGCCTCAATAAAGACAAAACTATATTTTAGACCAAAGTCTACACAAGCTATAAATTCATCAGCCCTGACCCAGAGCCAAAATGGATTGAAGAGGTAAAAGATAATAAGGTATATCCTGTTCTCTTCTTTCAATAGTTTCTCAATCTATTAGATCCTTGATGATAAGTTAGATAGGAGATTTTAAAACTTTCACAGTTCTGGTTTTTCAACTGGACCATTAGGCACTTCTTTCTCCCACCCAATTTTCCAGACTTCATAATATGGAAATCACTGTTGTTCTTTTTAGAAAGATTTGGTGAAAAAATGAACAATTAAATGTTGTATGAATATATAACATTTGAGCATTGAGATGGACTGGATTTACACTGGTTTGCACATTCTAATTCCTAAATTCCAAGAAATATTATTCAAGAACGAAAGAGCAGAGGTATATAACCTGAGGCTCCACATAGCCCCACAGTGCTGCCCCAAAAGTTGCTGCTCCTTGTGGTTGAAGGGAGAATTATGAGATCAGGAAAATTAACTGGGGGAGTTAAGAAAAGTACCAAACCTCTATTTTAAAACAGTGAAGCACAGAACAAACAGTCCTATCTTACTAACCTTTTTGTGTCTCCTTTCTGGAATTTTACCCAATGTTCTATGTGAGCCATGTTACTTTTCTTTTGTGTTTCCTTATTTTGTGCTGATCTGGGAATAAAGCCTCTTTTATAGAAACTGATACCATTCTGCTCTACTGGACCTGTATTTAATGAACTGGGAAGCATTCCATTCTTCTCAAGAGTCTGAGTTGCTTGAGGCCGAGAGACACTTGACGCTGGATTCAGTGTTCCACCAGGTTCTAACAGATGTTTAGGTTTCTCCCATCTGGAATCCACAGCATTCTTCCTTACAGTATAATGTTCATCATCTCTTGCTTTTTTCATTTCTTCATGTTTGCCATATGCAGAGCTTTCGGGCGATTTTCTGTAACCTCTTTTTGCATCAGCAGGTTCTAACTTTGTAACTTCTTTGCAGGCATCAATATGATTAGTTTGAGGGACAGCTTGCTGATCTGTTTTTCCTGTTTCTCTAAGAACAGAAAAACCCACAGGCACTAAAGTCAGCACAATATTTTGATTGTTAAAATTCACTTATGTTCTGAACAGATTTTATAATTTAATTGAACAGTTTTTTGTTTTATTGCAGAGGTTGGCAATTCTTTCTGGTCCCAGGCCTTTCAGTTCCTCCTCACCTTTCAACTCCCTCTCAAAATCTCATGTAATTGACATTCTCATCCCAAAATAGGACTTTAAAAAAATGTTTACATTTAATTTAATTTTATATAAGTTTTAGAAGTCTCCTTTGTAATTTTGCCAATCCCAGTGCATTGGCTAAAAGGAATCACCATGTACAACAATATTAACACAGAGTATTAGTACGATATACAAGAGCATTTGCAAACAAAACATTTCTTTGATATAATGCCATATAATTCCCCCATAATGGGGGAAATGCCATATAAATACAGCTTCCTGAATTTATTTTACACATATTTCCTTGTGATCTACAGTCTCCCAAAGACAGAAATCTAAAAGTGTAAATTATTAAAAATATTCAGTTACTATATTCTTTAAGATCTCTTGTTATTTAAGATATTTTCATGATTTTGTATTAAAAAGTGCATATTTTAATTTGCATATTTATTGTTCATTCTAGTGACTAAAACAGCTTACCCAAATTGATACCTCCAGGCATGATAAGACTAGAATAACTAGAAAGTTACAAAATGTAACCTTTCCTCTCAATTATTAAAATCTCTCTCTCTCTTTTTTTTTTTCCTTTGAGTAATTTTTGACTCCTGGCGATTGCCTAAATTAGTCTCTGCAGTTTTCTTGGGAAGATTTTGGAAGTAGTTTGCCATTACCTCCATCCCAGGGCTGAGAGAGACTGACTGGCCCAAAGTTACCCAGCTGGCTTCATTCCCAAGGTGGGACTAGAACTCAAAGTCTCCCGGTTTCTAGCCGAGTGCCTTGACTTCTAAACAGGAAAGCTGTTTTCTCCTGGCCCATGCAATTATTAATTTGACCAGGAAGGAAACTGAATAATGTTACTCAGTGTTGTTCTGTCATTACTGTCATCAAAATGGCTGCTGTTACTGCTTACCTTCTGACTGATCATTTTAAAGGCAAGGCACTTTGGAGTACTGAGGAAAAGGTAGTCAGGACTAGAGAACCTATTATCCTAACATACCGCTTGCATGAAAATTTAATAAAGTGTCAAGCAAAACAAAAAGTTTTTAAGCTCCACTTAAAAATACCGTATTTTTCCGACAATAAGACGCCCCCATGTACAAGACGACCCCCATTTTTCCAACCCCAAATTAAGAAATCAGTATTTTAAAGATAGTGCAGAACACATTTTTATTTAGTAATTAGGTAATGTTTACCTGATACACTCAGTGGGAGAAGGTCCAAACCATCTCTCTGCAGCTCTATTTTCATGCTCTTTTGCATAACTGATTACATTCAAGCACGAGTGAAACTGCCGATAGCTTGTCTCTGCAGGCAGACTTCCTCTAATTGGTTTGTTCAGAATCAGCTGACGTCAGTTACATAAGGCTCGTGATTGGAAGAAGTCTGTTTGGGAGACAAGCTATTTCACTCGTGATTGGAGGCTAGCAATAGGAGGAAGCCTGCCTGCAGAGACAAAGTATGGGCAGTTCTGCAACCGCGCGATTTTCGGCTGACTTCCTTGAATAAGACGCCCTTCAATTTTTAGGGTAAGGATTTTTGAAAAAAGTATCATCTTATAGTCGGAAAAATACAGTAATTCCTAAAATGACCATCCCTACTTCCTTAGGGAAAAAATTATTTAAATAATTGCCATAAAATCTGCCCAATCCAAGCCCAATAGCCATTTTAAGGACTGGGAGGGTTAGCCTGAATAAACATACATCTACAGATTATCTATTTTTATACTTTATTTTAGCAAAAGGAGAATGTTTAGGCAATCAAAGAGGAATTAAAATGTGAATATACAGAGAACTTATTTTCCATCCAGTAAATAAAAAGTTTTTATTTTTCTGCAGTTACCTATCTATGATCCTGTGAAGGTTTCAGATAAAGGGCTTTTAAGCAGTAAGGAAAACTGAGATACCTCCTCTCCCTGCAGTATTTTCTTTTGCCAGATGAACATGCTTCTTACTAATTCACAGGACCTAGAATCCAGCAGTCTCTGGCATTCACATGGTTAGTATAAAGATAACATAGTATCTGAACTACAACAACTTAAAAGTGTTGTCCAAACTTGGCCACTTTAAGATGAGTGGACTTCAACTCCCAGAATTCCCCAGCCAGCCATGCTGGTTGGGGAATTCTGGGAGTTGAAGTCCACTCATCTTAAAGTGGCCAAGTTTGGACAACACTGACTTAAAGCATCTATTTAAAACAATTTGTAAATGGCTTAACAGAGAGTTTTACATGATTGAAAATACGTATGTTTACTATTTATTTAAAAATCTATTATATGCTTTATATAAACAGCTCTAATGGAAATATGTTTCTGATTCTGAAAGATTCCTAGAAAAAAAAAAACTTTAAGGTGAAATTCACCTGGGCAATACAATTAATTCAATAAAAAGTTCACTCAGGTTCCTGCTATTCTACTACTAATCCCAAATTCAATCTTTGCTAATACTTGATACTTATTACTTTTATGATATGTACCTTTTAATAATTATCTCACATCATTAAAGAAATCCTTTCAGATACAGAAATTACCACGCCAAAAAATTAAATTTAATATAATCTTAGAGCAAGAGAAAGGGGAGAAGTTTTTAATTATATGGAGACCTCTGAGGTTTTTTACATTTATATTTAATTTACATTTATATTTAGTCTTCAAGTCTGTATTGACTCTTGGCGAGTGTCGGGACTAGTTCTTGCAGTTTTCTGCAAGATTTTCAGAATGGATATTATTATTGCTCATTATTGTAAATAAATGGGCACAGACTTCTTCAGGTGGCAATGACGTCTAATACCTTAAAAGTTAAAGAGTTTAAAAAAAAAAAAAAGACAAACAATGTTTTTATAACTATGACTGAAAATATATTGTTCATTTAAAATATACAGAAATACTTGAACTTGCCTCTTTGGTGAAAAATGTGTTTGCATAACAGCAGCTTGATTCATAGCCTGGATCCAGCCATTCATATCTTCTTGACTATCTGCACTAAAGTAGTATGTGCGCATCCCTGAATGCTCTGCCTGAGAGCCAATAACAGAACTCTTATTATAAATATAAGCCCTCATGCCTGTATGGACAGCCTGTAAAGAGAGAGACAGAGGCATTTTAGGCAATGTTAAAGAAGAAAAGATATGCAAGATTCCATGCTTATGAAAGCAGAGCAGCTGTTTCAAATGCCGCAGCATGGCAAAATGTTTTAAATAATCAGTATGGCCTCTGTTACAAAATATAAAGTGATACCATCAAAATCACTGCAGTACAGCATCTGCTGTTTCTATGTAATAGGACAAACTTGTGGGATTTTTTCATATAATTCTAATGATATTACACCTTGTTTCTGGCTTTTGCATCAGTAGTTTTAATATTTTATAACATTCCGCTTATCTCAAGGAAATGTATGGCAAAAATTACACTAATAGGCAAGCAGAATTTACATTTGCTCCTTCCTTGGCTGAAATTACACATATTAGATAGCTGTGTAAAGAAAAATTTATTGAGAAGAAGAAAACTAAAAATCTTACAATGCCATCAGTTTTCTTTTAGAATTAATATTCTTAAAGAGTTGTTTTCTGTTTTTATTAAAATGTAAAGCAAAGTTATTAAAAAAGTGGTTGCTAAATACTGAGATTGGTTATGACCAGCAATAGTTTGAATAAAATATTTTACTGTACAATACAGTTTTAAAAAGTGATAGTCAGCACCCTTTGGATCACATCACATTTGGGGCAAGTACAAGCAATGGTTTCTTATTTCAGGGGGTTTACACACCATGCTGCCAACAGCCACAACATGCAGTGAAACACTGGGCAGAATACAGTATTTTGGGGGAATCAGAACAAGAGGGAAGATCATACAAACTAGTTCAAATTATGCTACTACATACATGCTACATTAACATAGACAAGGAAGGGAATTTAATGCCACAACTAAAACTGTCTTGTTGTGGAGGCATAAAGTAACACTACATTCAACACAGAGCCTTAGCATGAGGGGAAAAAGTGTGGATAAATAAATAAAGCTATCAAGTTGCAACTGGCAGAATTTACAGAGTTAAAATCCATGGCCAAAGGAACAATTTTTATCTTTTTGGCAAATTCCTAACAATAACTTTCAGGTTGCGCATATATACCTGAAAACAAAGAACTGAAAGCAGCTCATCATCTTGAAATACTTGTCAAGATACTCAGGCCCTGAGTGTCACTTCTCCTTCTACAGGCAAACGTACACACTTTGTAGTATTAGCTCTAGAATTACCAGTTATCCAAGTAATGGTTGGAATGACCAACCCTAACCCTAACCATAGCTGATCTAATGAGCCATTTGCAGCTTCTATTAGTAACGATAAATAAATTATATCTGTTATCAGTTATGGGTTTTCTAAATTTTAAGATGGGTCATACAATCATACTAAAGATTGACTGAATCCTAATGTAGCACACTATTCCTCCAGAAGAGTGACCGTAGGCCAGCCACAATACAGTTTTTCATTGATAGTCAAATTAAAAATAGCAGCAAGTAGAACTTTGCCAATATCCACATTCGGTAGTAAAAGAAAGCCTACACAATTAGAGTAAGCAACACATGTCATGTTATCAGCAGACCCTGTCACTATCTCCAGCATGTGTAACTGATAGTGTAAAACAGCAATGTCTAAATATATGCCAGTTATCTCTTAGCAGCACACCAAACAAGCAACATGAAAAGCTATGATTGTAAGTGCAGAGACAATCAGTGACAGCAAAACACACACTGTGAGCCATAAATTAGGATACATAATTCTAATTCACAACTGTTTTTAAATACAGCACACACACATTCACAATAGGGATGAAAAAGTAATTATTTGGTACCTATTCATGCATTCAGATGCCCTTATTCTGGAAAGAGGGAGAAGGAAAGGCAGTCTCTTTCCCATATTGCACAGAAGAAGAAATGGAGAACAAACCCAGAGCACACATCAATAAGAACAAAACAAGGGCAAAGTTGAAAAAGTTAAAAAGATAGAAGTCTAAATCATTAATAGGAAGTTGATGTAAGTTCAAACCCTTAGAAACAGCCATTCACCCTTTTCACAAAATACCTATATAGAACTTTAACTTCTCAGAAGTTCATTTAAAATACCACCCTCCACAATTTTTCTCATGCAAAAACCTGGAATTGAAAAAGAGCAGGATTGCTAATGCTGATTTTTTTCATACACAATAGAGGACACCAACTAATATTACTCATATTAGCCTATGTAATGTAGGCTCTAGGCTTTCTGGCTACTGAATAAAGAATAAATATTAGATTCTGGCAGAGAAAAAAGTTTATTTCAGACAGACAGACAGACAGACAGACAGATTTAGCAGCCTGTTTTTGAAACTAGCTATTCTTCTCAGGTATGGAATGAGTTTGATAACTTACATTAAATCTGGGGGACAAGACTCTCTAATTTTGAAATGGAAAGCCGGTAGTCATCGGAAATAAGTTGTATGTTTCACTTCTAAGAAAGTACTACTAACATTATCTAAGAACAAACTATGTATTGGAATATTATCCATGAAATAAAGCTGAAGTTTAACAGGATAAATAATTCTGAAAGTAGTATTTATGACACAATAAACATTTGGAAAGGAACTGCCTAATTTTTTTATGAATAATGCAAAGTATTAAGCAGAAGTATTTGACTTCAAAGATGGAATAATTTAAATTAATACATACACTGATTTGGATGCAACAATGGAAAATAAATTACACTGAGCTCAGGACTTAGGATATAGAAAAGAGAAAGGCACTGCATAATGACAACCGATCTGACAGATTGCCTTTAAGGATTCATTCAGATACTACATTTTCCACCAAAGAAATGGGAAAACTATTTATTTTACAATTTCTTCCTGTGAATAGCAAATTATAATGTATGAATATACTGTTATTATAATTCATTAGCCATATTCACGCCCATATCACCACCGGGAGGGACTTCTGCAATGTACTCTCCAGATTACTTGGAAACTGCAATTGGTGCAGAATGCAGCTCCCAGAGTGCTGGAGAGTGAAAGCTACTTCAGCTATACTATCCATACACTGTACTGTGGGCACTGCATAGGCTATCTATAGTCTCCAGGTACAATTCAACATGTTGATTTTGACTTTTAAAGCCCTCCACGGCTTGGCTTCTAGGTATCTGCAGGAATGCCTTTTTCAGGTAGCACCATCCCATCCAATGTGTTCATCCCAGCTAGGGATATTATCCGTACCCAGTATGTGAGAATTTACACTGGTGGGGGCCCAAAAGTCAAGTTTCTCCGTTATGGCCTCTACCTTCTCTTAGAAATGAGACTTGTGTCAACAGTAACATACTTCCATAAAGTAGTGAAAACTGAATTATTTTGTAGGGCATTGTAGCTACTGAGCTACTGAGTATTCACAGATACCAATGAAGGTGAGGTTTGGCAGTCCCCAGGTTAAGAACATCCAACTTACGGGCAACTCATATTTACAAATGGGCTGCCTACTACTAAAAATGGCAGACGGCATTCTCCTTCCTCGAGTCGACAAACTGCTGAAGCCACACAATGTTTTCATGATCTGCAGAAGCCACATGTTTTTACTATACAGCCAATTTTCAGCAGTTCATTAAAAAATTGCATGGCTTCGACAGTTCATCACCTCAAAGAAGGAGAACGCTGCCTGCCATTTTTAGTAAAAGGCAGCCTGTCCATAAGTATGAGTTCCAACTTACATATAAATTTGAGTTAAAGACAGATTTAGGAACAGAACTGGTTCTTAACCCAGGGACTACCTATATTTTGATACTGTCTTTTTAAAACTGTTTTTGTTTTCATTGACTGCTATATTTTTATTTATTCTAGTTTTTATTTTATTTATTTGGTAAATTTATTTAGCCACCCATCTCACATACATAACTCTGAGTGGCGTACAAAGTTAAAAACACACAAAAAACAATATAACAAAATAATCAAAAACGTAACAGAAATTTTAAAAAATTAAAAACCATTAGAAAAATCACATGAACTGCTGGAGAGCACACTCAGTTTCCCTAGCAATACAGCCACTTTGCTGATCCCATACCCATGTTATGGGATCCCCAGGCCAGATGGCAAAGCCATATTTTCAGGCCCTTCTGGAAGGCCAGTAAGTCAGGGCCAATCTGAACTCAGAGGAGGATGTTCCAGAGGGGAGAAGCTGTGGCAGAAAAGGCTCCGCTCCTGGGTCCCAAGAGATAACATTCCTTCATGGATGGAGCCCACAACATGCTTTTAATAATATGTCATCATAATATAAAAACCTAAAACCTATCATTTTGCAAGATCTGCCCAAAGATGTTTTAGGTTTTCTTTCAGTTACAAGTTATCCCAATGCACTGGAAGGTCAACTAACTTTTCTACGACAGCTTTTCCAGGAAATACAATGACTATGTTGAAAAAAAGAGATTTTTCAATTCTATTCTTTCCATTAAATATATACTATGAAGTGAGACCTAGAATCTCTAAAAGTCAATATATTTGGTTGCTTAAGAGAAATCATATATTTTGCAAATACTGAATTTACCTTAAAGGAATATTTGCGATTTATATGATCTTCAGGTCCCACTGGTGAAATTACATAACTAGGTAATGGTATGCTTCCAAGAACAGATTCTTCTCTGCTGTCTTTTGAATGAAAGAAATAATCAGATTAACTTCCATTTTTCAATTAAAACACAATATACTTACAGCAGTTAACTTGTGTGGTACAGAAACCTAAATCTAGTAGGTGAAGGACTTACCTGATTCATTTGGGACTGAGGTGACTGAGCAAAGACACATACACATGCTAGTTCAGAAGTGCTAAATGTTCAGCAGACTCAAATGCTACATTCCAGCTGAGATAATGAGCATTATAAAAGCTGAGAAGCAGTTATAGTTTAGTGGGGAAGCACATGCTTGCATGCAGAAGGTCCTAGGTTCATTCTTTTGCATTTCCAACAAAAAGAGTAATCAACTGTGAGCTAGAACAAAATGTTATCTATCCCTGTATCAAGAAGATTCCAATTTCTGCCCATGTTGCTAAATACTCTGCAAATACTCTGCAGTATATAATTCCATGTAAATTACTTCCCAACTATATCAAAGAATATAATCCAATATCCTGTTTCCAACAGTGACCAGATCATCCTGGAAAGCTTAAAGCAGAGAATAGAATTTCCCAGCCACTAGAACCTATAGAGGCTTATTTATCTTGGAATTGCCTCCCTTCCCCTAGTAATTTTCATACCAATTCAAGTTCTTTGAACATGTCAATATCTAAATGATTACATTGATAAGTTCTTGTAATTCATGTATATATTTTATTAAACTACTGTTATCCATTTTTCAGACAAAATTGCAGAGCTAACATTAGAGAAATTATGTATGTATGAGGAACACAAACTGATGCATTAATAGTCTACTTCACATCTGAATGAGAAGATCAAGGCTTTTGTATTTTTCAGATGGTTGTGATTATTCATTCTTCAATGAGACTGTGCAACATTGTTCCCAAGGTTAAAAGTATTCAAAACAAAAAAGAGTGCCAGTGTGTGCCACACTTGAATAAATAAACAGTAATTCTTACTTTCTCACTGAAGATTATATGTGATAATTGATCTGTCAGTGCAATATCAGAAATGCATGCATATAAAAAGTAAATGTCACTAAGGATAACCTTTCCTTAAATGCCATATTCATCCAAACAAAAGACAAGCCTACATTCAAAATGGGTAAGCCCCAACTAGGAATAGATGGGAAAAAAATTATAAACACAGCAAAAGTCTTGTGTGATGCTTGTGCAAAAATCTTGTGCCCACTTTGTTAACCTAGGCTTGCCAACTCTATGTGAAACCAGTCTTGGAGATTCCTTCCCCCAACAAATGTGGATACATAACATACCAGTTTACATGTATGCACATACGGAAGCATGTATCTATAGCTGTTAAAAGCCTCACTCCAAAAAAGGGGAAAGACCAGAACAAAACCAGTATTAAATAAATTTAATTAAAATGAATTGTCTGAAAAATACGTTATCCTTTTCTAACATTAATTAATCCACATCTGCATATACTAACTTTTCTTTCAAACCACTCTCACAAAGAAAAATAATAAAATAATACACCTCATTTCTGTTGTTTCTGCAGGAAGAATAAAGAAGGAAAAATAGTGGAGATGAGGAATGGGGAAGGAACTGGGCTGGGCTGGGCTGGGCTGGGCTGGGCTGGGCTGGGCTGGGCTGGGCTGGGCAGGAAAGACTAAAGAAGGAAGTTTGTACCTTACAAAGAGTTAAATTCACTAGGTAAGCAAATCTTCTCAAGCCATTCTTCAGGCTTACTTTTAACAACATTTGTATTAATTTGCACCTCTACTATTTTTAACAGCTGTTTTTCATTCTTAAGGAATGCAATGCAGCTTCCCAAATTAATTGGTACTTATTTGAGGAAAAAGCTTCCTCTTCATTTGTGGTAAATATGGTAAGTGGGAGGTAGGCATAAATAAAAAGCTGATTTCTATTTTCTCCAGAGAAGATTACTTTTTCCATTTATTGAACTGCATATTGAACAGAAGCAATATGCAATTAGTTCTCAGTTGCAGAAATATTTCTAAACAAAGATTTATATTCACTAACCTTTGTAATAAAATAAACAGTAATCTGCTAGAACAAACCATCTTCTTTTCCACAATCTCATTCCAGAGCTATCCTGAAAACACAAATGACAATAGATATCTGGTATACTTAGAATAAGATAAAAGTAATATCGCAGAAATGTACTAAATACAGTCATTTGAAATGTATCTTTAATGTATGAAAATATGCTAAAAAAGAGTCAGCTATCATAGCATATCATTATCAAGCCCACTTCTGAATGTTTTTACAGCTCTTACAGAAGGTAGGGAAAGTTAGGAATTAGCATAAAGTAAAGCTCAGTGGAAGAAGAGCAGTGTCTTAGCAGAGATGATTAATGCACAGATGGTAGGCATGGAGAAGACACTCATATGACATGGTTTGTCCCACTATTGTTCCACTGTAGTTTCATATCCATAAATTTGTTAATATATCATTATGAATATCAGTATGGTTTAACAGCATGAATGCACTTCTTAATTATACAGTATATCCCAAAAGTGGAATTTATCACTATGAAGAATTTTGGATTTACCAACATGGGTATAATAAAAAAAGTTTATCCTTCAACATGGCCCCAAATTTACAGTTTTGGATTGATGATGTGTGTGAACTGAGTCTCTACTGGTGTAATAGAAAGATTGATCAGCAAGATTCAGTGTATTAAGGTTTAATTATGTGTTTAAAAAGTGGGTTGAGTGACTTTCCCCATAGGTATTATGTTTTTCTCATTTCCTTTCTTATCTTTTCTTGTTTAGCTCATTTCTTCTTTTCTCTCCCTTTTCTTTGTAAATTAAAGCAATTTTTGAAAAAATGCATAATACTTACTTGCTTATGAAGCCAGCCTCTTACCACAACAGGGACATTAGGGTTCCTCCTTATAGCCTGATCCCTTTTCCCAAAGCTATGAACTTTATTGCCAGATTTTATCAACTAAAAAGAAAACATACATAGGATAAGTAAATACAAAATATATTTAGGATTATCCACAAAGAAACCACATTGGAAAAATACAAGAATTGATATTCTACTATTGATTATATATTTTACTCTGCTAGTTGCCTAAGTACTAACAAAATAATTAGCAGAAGCAAACATTTGACATAATAACAATGAACTGTTGAATTATAATTTCACAACTTTTCAGTCCTCCAAATTAAATTGCTTGATCTCTGCAGACTGGGAGGTGGTAAAAAGGAAACTGCAGTACAAATCCATGGATCCTTGGGGCTACGGGGTGCCAGTAGGATGTCTTTTCCACGTCTGTCATTTTTTGAGATGGAACATTTATTTTTCCCTCTCACAGCTGCTGAAATGTACACGTTTCGAGCAATAAAAGAAAGGGAAACCAAAGTGAATTCTATTTCAAGTCTAAAGTGAAATAGATTTAGCGATTCCTCCAAAATTTCACTGAGTTAAACCAATAGATAATACCTCCTATCCAAATCCACACATAGAAAATTGTTTCGAAAGCTGAATCTTACTTCAGCCTAGTGAAACAACAATAACCTCTACTATACTTGAGAGAAATAAGCTAGTGCGAACAATTCTGCTGTCACTTCAAGCTCCCCACCTCTCTATTCCTGAGGTGCCTGCCTCAATGTCTTATGGTAGAACCAAAACCGATGTAAGCAAAGTAGTTCCATATCAAGAGCATAAAGCAGGTACCTGAAACTATATTTTCTCATTAGCACCTGTAACGGTCAAAGTATTCAGAACTTTTGTTTCACCCTAACCCCTACTGGTTGGGCCAGTAGAACATTCCCAAGTGGATTTATGCTCATAAAAATTCCCATCAATGGCAGGGAGTCAACTTTTATCTTTTCCCCCTTCCCTCCAAAATTTCCTGAGCTCTGGACAACGTGTTGTGAGGCTAGGGAATCCCCTGAAACAATATGGGTGTGAGATGGGAATGAAAGTTGCAGGGGAATCAAACAAAATTCCTTTATCATTTTGCCAAAGGGATTCTCTGCTGCTCCTATCCATGAAAGGAAGTGCTCGGTATTTAGACTTCAATTAGTTTATTTTATTCTGAATTAGAGAAATAATTTGTTGTTGTTCAGTCGTTAAGTCGTGTCCGACTCTTCGTGACCCCATGAACCATATTGCGCCAGGCCTTCCTGTCCTTCACTGCCTCCCTGAGTTTGCTCAATTTCATGCTCATTGCTTCAGTGATGCTATCTAACCATCTCATCCTCTGCCGTCCTCTTCTCCTTTTGCCTTCAATCTTTCCCAGCATCAGAGTCTTTTCCAAAGAGTCCTCTCTTCGCATTAGGTGACCAAAGTATCTGAGCTTGAGCTTCATTATCAATCCTTCCAATGAGCAATCAGGGTTGATTTCCTTTAAGATTGACTGGTTTGACCTCCTAGCAGTCCAGGGGACTCTTAAGAGTCTTCTCCAGCACCACAGTTCAAAGGCATCAATTCTTCGGCGCTCAGCCTTCTTTATGGTCCAGCTCTCACAGCCATACATTACTACTGGAAAAACCATAGCTTTGACTATGCGGATCTTTGTCGGCAAGGTGACATCTCTGCTTTTTAATATGCTATCTAGGTTTGCCATAGCTTTCCTCCCAAGGAGCAAGCGTCTCTTAATTTCATGGCTGCAGTCTCCATCTGCGGTGATCTTCGAGCCCAAATAAATGAAGTCTGTTACTGCTCCCATTTCTACCCCTTCTATTTGCCAGGAATTGATGGGCCCAGATGCCATGATATGTTAAATTATGCTATAACACATTCATGAAAGAGCTGGGGGTTTTTTTTTAAGGGAAAAAGCTCTTAATATGGGGCTTCAAATTTTCCCCCTACATTTTTGGCACATAAAGGCCAAAAGCGCCCTAGGGGATGTAAGATTAAAATATAAAAATATTCAATTTGTTATTTTTAAATGCCTATTTATCTTGTATAATAGGACAGTTATTCTTATTTTTTGTACTACCTATTTTCATTAAAATATTTATACACTGGGGTATAAACAGTGTTTTCCTAGAAGTGTCTACATCAAACTTCCCTACATGTACGAGATGCCTGTAACATTATTGATTTGGCATTTTTTCATAAAGTTACAATGCCCAGTAGAGTAAACTGTGGGGCCTACCACCAAAGTATACTGAATATTTTAAAGAAATGCTTATGATGGGTAAATACTACAAGAGCAATGTGTACTTAGGACAAAAACAAACAAACACAAAGAAAACCCTTAAGGACACAGAAAATACATAACATGGGAATGTCTAAACTCATCAATGATACCTTTAGGGATTTAATACAGTATAGTTAGCACAATGCCCACAAATCCAGCTCATTCTCTTAATATTCTTCATTTTTCAAATTTCATTAAAAACTAAAATTTACCTTGGATCCATGTTTTGTATCTGTAGTGGATGTAGTTACTGCAGTAGATGTTTCACTGACCATACTTGAAGGTCTTTGGTTTATCTGATGCTTGGACATATGTGAATTATGCCTGAAAGAAATAAATTACAATTTAATTCCTTGTTAGTCTTGCTTTTTAATCCTCACGTGTAACTGTGGAACTAGGATAAATTGGTGTTGCAAACTTTTCCATGCTTCTAGCTCATCAGTTCAATAAATAGTTCAAGCTAGATACAACATCTTTCATATAATTAAAAAAGATAAAATCTTCAAATCAAATTTGACTCCTAGACCATGTAGCTTCCTTAGAAGCAATATAGTGGTTTGCTATTGTGTTCTTCCAGCATGTTTTTTCAGCTTCCCAATTTATCTCACAAACCTGGGATTCTCTGAAAGTCTCTTAATTCTCTTAATATCTACATCCTAATCAGGCCTGGCCCTGTTGCACTTCCAAGGTCCAAAAAAGATTAGGCAGGTGGTGCTGTATAATTGCATACTTGGCTTTTCAAAAGGAAAGTATAGGCCTCGGAATCTGCCCCAGATTAGGTCTGCTACCAGGAACAAAGACTGCACCTTTCACACCAAAATCTAAATCTAGAATGAGGTCCACAATCTCCAAATTTAATTTCTAAAACTGTTTCTAGAATACAATAAATACAGTCTTATCAGTACACCAAACTTGGAAAGAAAAGCACGCTTTTTTGCTGCTATTTCTCCCATAGATATCTATTCCAAAGCATATTTATCTGTAAGAGAAACTTGGCTGGAAAAGGAGGATGATCAGAAATACTCTGGGTAGATAAGACTAAGCCAGTTTAAAAAATGTTGAATATACATTTATTGTTCAAATAATTTATTCTCAACATGAGCTTTTATACTTATAATTTATAATCAGAAGTGAATTAAATATCTCCAGTTATCACTATTTTAAACCACTGCATAATGTATTAATCATTCTTCTACAACACACATTTTTAAGTATGATCATATTATCACTTATTTCTTATATGAGCTTATTATTTTTCAGAGGTTAAACCATTGTTGTAAATCTTCCTTCCCTCAAACATTTTCACTGATATGACAATTTGTCTATAAATATTTCATTACAGAACAAATCTAAAACCTGCACCACCTACAGAAATGACAAAAAGTCCAACTTTGGTAATTAAGTATAGAATTTTTATTTATTTAAAGGGAGATTCTAATTTTTACCATTCAGACATATAAGAAAATCGTATAATACAATCTCCTGTCACTAACATAATAAAGTTATGTAAAGCAGAATAATCACTATAATAATCAAACTTAGTATATTTTATTCAGGGTTAGGAACCTGCTAAATATAATGTTAATTTTTATATTCAGGGAACACAACCAACTAATCTTTCTAATGGAATATTTGAAACTTTATACAGAAAAGGGCCAGGACATAAGGGAGGAAGTTTTTAAATACTACTGTTAAAATCTGTAGCCTATTACAAATAATATATATCATCTATGTGCTAAGTGGCCCCTTGTCTTGGCTTGGACTGAAAGATAACTGAGAGAAACAATTTCCAACTGCTGCCAAAACAATTACATGGATGAGTCCATGAAGTCACCAGGACAATACATGAGATTTATTTATTATATTGATAAAGAACTGTAATCAAAATTTAATTTTAATGAGGGAGGGGAGAGGTTATATTGTTTGTAACTGCTGTAAAGAAGATCAGAAGTCACTTCTTTATACAGTATATCTTTTCTTTTTGTTCTATTTATATTTCTTTTCACACATTTTTCTTATTTTCTCACTTCACATTATTCTTTCTTCTTTTCCTTATCTTTAATCTTTATATTATTTCATGTTTATTTTTTTATCTCTGAAAATTTTTAATGAAAATTACACACACACAGTATATATATATAAATCAACTTTACTTTTTAATATGCTAAGCACAGCTATCATACACAACTACTTCCTTAAGATACGGCCATACTATTTTCCTCAGTGCAAGAAAAGCACACTATGAAATTTAGAATACAGTATTTTAACACTTTAAATTTCAATATACAAATAGCATCTTCAGTGTGTGTGTGTTTTGAGGGATATGTCCTATTTCAATGATTTAATCAAAAGCTTTCATCAAGCAGAATTTATATTAGTTCACTTTCTAGACACCACCATGAAACTACACAATGTATATAAACATAAAGTGACTACAGGTGGTCCCTGGGTTAAGAATGCCTGGGTTACAGACAAACCCATAGTTAAGAATGGAGCCTATTGTAGCAAAAATCAAGTTAAATACACAATAATTCAAGTTAAATACATAATGGTTTGAGTTCATTACACAATACTACTTATACCGTTTTATACAACAGTACTGTTCTGGCTTACACACAAATTCAACTTAAGGACAGACCTTGGGAACGGAACTCGTTCTTAAACTGGAATTACCTGTACTACACACAAACATCCATGCTCCAACTTCTATCTGCACATACTACAAAATCCACTGTTCACAGTTAAGCTCTACAATACAACTGTACTGTCCTGACTCATCTGACAGGAACACCCAAGTAAGGGATTTAAATTGAATTCTCAAGCTACAAACGCCATCAATGCATTTTTTTATAAAAAGATCAATAAAGCCACACTGATTCTCAGGAATAATCTACTGCAAAACAAATCCAGGAATCTACCCAACAAAAGAGTTCTTCTCAAAATATTCACCTGAAACCTAAATTACCTAGGTGAAAACATTCAAGGACTGTGATCCAATGTTATATTAAATGCATTCATCTTCTATGCTTTTGTTGCAATATAGCAGGCCTACACAACAGCCCACCAAGCAACCTTGTGTGGTCCACCAATGTTTTTTTAAAAAGTTGTTAAATCCACTTCCACTGCCCCAAAGGACGTGCTGCTGAGCACCTCCAGGCCTTGCTGCCACTGCCAGCTCCAGTGGTACCACTGCTCTGCTAGCTGCCTATCAGCTCATCAGCATGCCAGGTATTTCTTTGCAGCCTAAAATGACTTTTAATTTATCAATGTGGTCCTTTCCCCTCTACAAGTTGTGCAGGCCTGCAATACAGTAACACAGTAATATAGTATTGTGAAAGACAATTTTAATATCCCATCTGAACTGGATTCTATTCGTATTCATTCTATCAGAGTTTCTAGTCCCATTGATTGATTGACTGAATTTATTTATTTACTTATTTATAAGACTTACATGGCTGCCTATTTTATCCATGATAATCCTAAGTTCTAGCTTGTGGCGGATTGCTGGTTCCTTTACTCAATAGTCAATCCTAGAAGGCAAAAGCTATCCACCAGTCCATTTTAAGGCTGGCTGCCATACCTATTTTCATTAAAATGATATTCAATAAAAACAGAATAAATATATCCAACAGAACTTCACCACAACATCATATATCCCAATCATAGTACCACAACAACCCACCAACTCTACATTTACATCTGATTATGTGCCATGCACTTGATGTCAACTCTTACTGACCACACTGATAAGATTTTCTCCAGGATGATCTGTTTTCAATTAGGTCTTCCAATGGTTTACCCATTACTGCTATAATTGAGTCTATTCACCTTGCTGGTCATCTTTTTTTCTTACCTTGCATCCTTCCCAGCATTATACACTTCTCCAAAGAGCTGGGTCTTCACATAATGTGTCTGAAGTAGGATAATTTGAGCCTGGTCATGTGTAAGAACCCTAGGTTGATTTGTTTGGTGATCCATTGGTTTGTTTTCTTGGCTATCCAGGAGATATTCTCAGGAGTCTTCTCCAACATCAAAGTTCAAAAATGTCAATACTCTTTCTATCCTGCTTCTTCAAAGTCCAACTTTAGCTTCCACAGAATGTCATAGGGAAAACCATTGTCTGCATTATTCTGATCTTTGTAGATTCCACATCATGGCATCTGAATATCTTTTCTAAAGCCTTCACTACTAATCTACCAAGTACTTGCTTGTGGCGGACTGCTGGTTCCTTTACTCGATAGTCAATCCTAAAAGGCAAAAGCTATCCACCAGTCCATTTTAAGGCTGGCTGCCATACCTATTTTCATTAATTTGGTCTTCTTTATATTCCACCTTAGTTCCACTTTTTCATTGTGCTCCTTGACTTTTATTACTATTGCTTGGGGGTGTTTTCAGATATCAGAGTATTCTAGGATAGATTATTCTAATTGTATTTAAGCAAGGTCAGGGATTGAGGGGACAGAGAAGTGGGCATGATTATGGGTAAAATAATCAAGATAATGTTATGTTCACAGACTGTTAGCCAAAACCAATAAAACACACACTGCCACAATGACCAAAAGTTGTTTAGTAATATACAATATTAGTTTTGTTGTTGTTGTTGTTTAGTCGTTAAGTCGTGTCCGACTCTTCGTGACCCCATGAACCATATTGCGCCAGGCCTTCCTATCTTTCACTGCCTCCCTCAGTTTGCTCAATTTCATGCTCATTGCTTCAGTGATGCTATCTAGCCATCTCATCCTCTGCCGTCCTCTTCTCCTTTTGCCTTCCATCTTTCCCAGCATCAGGGTCTTTTCCAAAGAGTCCTCTCTTCGCATTAGGTGACCAAAGTATCTGAGCTTGAGCTTCATTATCAATCCTTCCAATGAGCAATCAGAGTTGATTTCCTTTAAGATTGACTGGTTTGACCTCCTAGCAGTCCAGGGGACTCTTAAGAGTCTTCTCCAGCACCACAGTTCAAAGGCATCAATTCTTCGGCGTTCAGCCTTCTTTATGGTCCAGCTCTCACAGCCATACATTACTACTGGAAAAACCATAGCTTTGACTATGCGGATCTTTGTCGGCAAGGTGACGTCTCTGCTTTTTAATATGCTATCTAGGTTTGCCATAGCTTTCCTCCCAAGGAGCAAGCGTCTTTTAATTTCATGGCTGCAGTCTCCGTCTGCGGTGATCTTGGAGCCCAAATAAATGAAGTCTGTTACTGCTTCCATTTCTACCCCTTCTATTTGCCAGGGATTGATGGGTCCAGATGCCATGATCTTAGTTTTTTTAATGTTGAGTTTCAAGCCAGCTTTCGCACTCTCCTCTTTCACCCTCATCAAGAGGCTCTTTAGTTCTTCTTCACTTTCTGCCATTAGGGTGGTATCGTCTGCATATCTGAGGTTATTGATGTTTCTCCCTGCAATCTTAATTCCGGCTTGTGATTCTTCCAGCCTGGCATTTCTCATGATGTACTCTGCATATAGGTTAAATAAGCAGGGTGACAGTATACAGCCTTGTCGTACTCCTTTCCCTATTTTGAACCAATCGGTTGTTCCATGACCGGTTCTAACTCTTGCTTCTTGGCCCGCATACAGATTTCTCAGGAGACAGGTAAGGTGGTCTGGTATCCCCATCTCTTTAAGAATTTGCCACAGTTTGTTGTGATCCACACAATCAAAGGCTTTTGCATAGTCAATGAAGCAGAAGTAGATGCTTTTCTGGAACTCTCGTGCTTTCTCCGTGATCCAGCGAATGTTGGCAATTTGATCTCTAGTTCCTCTGCCTCTTCGAAACCCAGCTTGTACATCCGGTAGTTCTCGGTTCACATACTGCTGAAGCCTAGCTTGTAGGATTTTGAGCATAACCTTGCTAGCATGTGAAATGAGTGCAATTGTGCGATAGTTTGAGCATTCTTTGGCATTGCCCTTCTTTGGAATTGGAACGTAAACTGACCTTTTCCAATCCCGTGGCCACTGTTGCGTTTTCCAAACTTGCTGGCATATTGAGTGCAGCACTTTAACAGCATCGTCTTTTAGTATTTTAAATAACTCAGCTGGAATACTGTCATCTCCACTAGCTTTGTTGTTAGCAATGCTTCCTAAGGCCCACTTGACTTCACTCTCTAGGATGTCTGGCTCAGGGTCAGTGACCACACCAGCATGGACATCAGGGACATTAAGATCTTTCTTGTATAGTTCTTCTGTGTATTCTTGCCACCTCTTCTTAATCTCTTCTGCTTCTGTTAGGTCCCTGCCTTTTTTGTCCTTTATCGTGCCCATCTTTGCACTAAACGTTCCTATGATATCTCCAATTTTCTTGAAGAGATCTCTAGTCTTCCCCATTCTATTGTTTTCTTCAATTTCTTTGCATTGTTCATTTAAGAAGGCCTTCTTATCTCTCCTTGCTATTCTCTGGAAATCTGCATTCAGTTGCTTATATCTTTCCCTTTCACCCTTGCTTTTCGCATTCCTTCTTTCCACAGCTATTTGTAAAGCCTCATCAGACAGCCATTTTGCTTTCTTGCATTTCTTTTTCTTTGGGATGGTTTTAGTTGCTGCCTCTCGTACAATGTTACAGACCTCCGTCCATAGTTCTTCAGGCACTCTGTCTACCAAATCTAATCCTCTAAATCTATTCATCACCTTCACTGTGTACTCACATGGAATATGATCTAAGTCATACCTGAGTGGTCTAGTGGTTTTCCCTACACTCTTCAATTTAAGCCTAAATTTTGCAGTAAGAAGCTCATGATCTGAGCCACAGTCAGCTCCTGGTCTTGTTTTTGCCGTCTGTATAGAGCTTCTCCATCTTTGGCTGCAAAGTATGTAATCAATCTGGTTTCGGTATTGACCATCTGGTGATGTCCATGTGTAGAGTCGTCTCTTGTGTTGTTGGAAAAGAGTGTTTGCTATGACTAGCTTGTTCTCTTGACAGAACTCTATTAGCCTTTGCCCTGCTTCATTTTGTACTCCAAGGCCAAACTTGCCTGTTATTCCGATTACTCCTTGACTTCCTACTTTAGCATTCCAATCCCCTATGATGAAAAGGACATCTTTTTTTGGTGCTAGTTCTAGAAGGTCTTGTAGGTCTTCATAGAACCGGTCAACTTCAGCTTCTTCGGCATCAGTGGTTGGGGCATAGACTTGGATTACCGTGATGTTGAATGGTTTTCCTTGGATACGCACTGAGATCATTCTGTCGTTTTTGAGGTTGTACCCCATTACTGCCTTTCCCACTCTCTTATTGACTATGAGTGCAACTCCATTTCTTCTAAGGGTTTCTTGCCCACAGTAGTAGATATAGTGGTCACCTGAATTAAATTCACCCATTCCCGTCCATTTCAATTCGCTGATTCCCAAGATGTCGACGTTCAATCTTGTCATCTCATGTTTGACCACATCCAGCTTGCCTTGGTTCATGGATCTTACATTCCACGTACCTATACAATATTGTTCTTTACAGCATCGGACCTTCTTTTCGCTTCCAGATACATCCACAGCTGAACGTCCTTTCGGCTTTGGCCCAGCCGCTTCACTCTTTCTGGAGCTACTTGGAATTGCCCTCCGCTCTTCCCCAGTAGCATATTGGACACCTTCCGACCTGAGGGGCTCATCTTCCGGCGTCATATCTTTTAGCCTTTTAACATTGTCCATGGGGTTTTCTTGGCAAGGATACTGGAGTGGGTTGCCATTTCCTTCTCCAGTGGACCACATTTTGTCAGAACTCTCTGTCATGACCTGTCCGTCTTGGGTGGCCCTGCACGGTATAGCTCATGGCTTCACTGAGTTACACAAGCCCCTTCGCCACGACAAGGCAGTGATCCATGAAGGGGACAATATTAGTTACTTAATTATAAATATATTATGGAATAATTTTTATTATGGTAATTTCAGGCACCTTGTGTCACTAGTAATTAAGAAAGGAAAAAATCACTCAAGACACATAAATATGGCTTAAATATTTGAAAACCTGAATTCAGCAGCATGAGTAATGACTCAACTTTAGATAATAAATATTACAATTTTTATGGCAATATAGTTGTTTATATGACACTTTATATAAAAAGCAAAGTAAAAGCAGCAAGAGGGAAAAATCCAAAATCTATATTAAGATAATTTCTTAGTAGTAATAGAAATAATAATAGAAAGTGCAAGAAAAAAGAAAAAGAAGTAAGAAAGAGTATAATAAAGAAAATGAAAATAGTGACTTCCAATATCACACAAGTTTAAACAAATTTACTAACTCTTCACCCCCTATAAGGTTAAACAAATATCTCTTCCTCCCATATCCCATCCCTTAGCTATAAGCAAATCTATAAAACATAAACTTTTCAATCCTGGTGTCAGCAAAAACTCCATAAAGGGTTGCCAGAACATTGCAAAAAATGTCTTATTTTAACCTTGATCAAGTAAACCAACTTTACATTCCTTTCTTTTACTTCTAACAGTCTTAATATTTAATTCAATCAAATACTGTCATAGGATTTTATTTCTCTTCAAGTCTTCTTTATCCCATTGCACAGATTTTTTCAAGGCTCTAACAAGCATCTTTTGTAGATCCAATAAAAAAATATTTTCCAGGTCATTCTCTTGGTTTATCATTTGTATTTCCTTTTTAATTTTTAAAACTTTAGGCAGTTTCTTTTGTATATCCAGTAAAGTGTCCTTTTCCAAATCATTCTCTTGACCTGTCATTTGTAGTTCCACATTCTGTACTTTTTCTATCTTGTCAGATAAAATTTGTTCCACATCTGTCATTCCTTATTTGTATCTTTTAGACATAGCCTATCCATAGAAGCAGACATCATTACTGACAGTGTTGATATTGTAATTACTAACTTCTGACTCCATTCTTCAAAAATCTCCTTTAATATTTATGATGTTATAAAGTTTTGTGTCATTTTTTAAGTCCCAGTATTAACTGACATCAGGCATGTCTTTTTCTTCTTCTGCTTAAAATCTTTAGTTCCCCTCTAGAGTCCAGTTTCTAAAATCATCACTTATCTTTTGTTATGACTTCCAATAACCTGGATAGCCAAAATAAGTCTGTTTTCCACAAGAAGTTGTTTATTTTTTATAGTTAATTCCAAAATCTTATAGTAAAAGTCAATATTCCAAATTTGTCTGGAACCTTAATCTAACTTTCGTAGATCAAAATCTTATTTAGCTTTTTGCTGTTTATTTCAGATTCTTTAAGTTCTTAAGCTTGTAATTTTTCTTTTGTTCAGAATTGAAGATAAACTCACCAGATGAAGACTTGTCAAACTTGTCATTCCGAAGGTCTCTAATAGCTTTAAGGTAGTTAATAGGCAATTTATGAAAGTGATCGGAAAGTAACGTTTGTGAAGTTAGCATCCTTTAAAGGGGTCCGCCACGGTTGCGAGCAAGATGGATGACCCTGTCATCTCCCACTGCTCAAACCCGCAGAAAACTGCTGTCCTGCAGTCTCCTCATGAGGAGCAGCCATATGGAGCACATATGGGTGATCTCCCATCTTCTCCTTATCTGGAGAGGTTCTAAGGATCTAGTCTACTCACCAGTTCCTTGGTCTTTGCCATGGTTGTCGGCTCTGCTTTTGCAGAGTTATCTTCAGTTTGCCATACCTCTCCCAGAAGTCCCAAATTAGGAAGCAACTTTTGGTTTGCACTTTCTTCCTAGAAAGCTTCAGTAGAGTTCTTGGGCAAACTAATGAAACTTCTTTCCTTGATAGATCCAATCTGCACGGATATGGACCACTTACAGAATCCATCTGAGACTATAGTTTTTTTTTTTTTAATTTCCTTTCTTTTCTGCTTTTTTAACTATCTTGTCTGATTAAAAAGTATCTATCTTTCTCCAGGAAGATCTACCTACAGAAATTTGGGAAGGCACAGCAGCAGATGAACTATCCAATGGGAGGATGTGGTACTGTAGTCTGCATTCCAGAGTGAATCCTTGACTTACTGTTGCTAAAGCATACCTGTCTGGACAGCATTTTCTTAAACCAGCTTAGAATCAAGCCAAGATGAACACAGGATAGGAACAGTGTAAATGAGAGGTGCAGGTATGGCCTAAGATGATCCAGCAGGAGAACTGTTATTTTACATTTTGTTCTTAAGTATTTTGGAGACTCAGAAGAAGAAAACAGATTAAAAGGACAGTAACTTTGGAGATCAACAAGGATGCTCTGTCTTACTAACAGAAAAATGTTGCTACATTAAGTTATTTTTTGCAGAATCGAGTCTTAACAAAATCAAATTTAACTAAATATATTTAATAAACTTAAATTGGGTTTTATGTAGTATAATAATATTCCTGAATGAAGATACTCTTACGTATTGAAATAAATGTTAATTTAAAAGTTTACTTTGCCTTTTAAACCTATGCTGTATTACAAAATAAATATTACATTGCATTTTAAGAGTATAATTTGTAACAGTTTTTACTTAATTTGAATTTATTCTCTTTTTGCTGCAGGAAAATCCTATAGCTTTTAAAAACTCCTAATATGGAATGTACGTATCAACTACTACTGCTATTTTTCCAAATTAAAGTGCTCGTGCCATATTGCATTTTAAATCTTCAGACAACAGCACAGGTTACAAAAGGAAAGATGAGACTTAAATTAGCAACATGACAAACAGAATTTTCCATTGAAGGTTATGGATGAATGAAGCCATGGAATACAACATATTGCTGCACTGAAATCTCACTAGTCTTATCTAGCTCAACACAGCCAAATAAAAGGTCTGACAAATGGGATGTCCAGAATGCTTCCACTGTTGTCACTGATACTCAATCAAGGAATACATGAAAACAGGCAGCTAAAACAATTATTGGGTCATTGTTCATTATTTCTTTTATAAAAGAGCAAACTATCTGGGGAAAGCAGCTAGTGAAACCATGACAATGAATGTCATGGTTTTACTCAAGATAGCAGAAGGTTAACTGTCTATTTTGAATTTAATGTGTTTTCAGCACTCAACAATTTCACTGATTGTATTTTTTTTTACACAATATTTATTTTTTCCACAATTACAAAGCATCTGATTAAAGGTATAAAACGTTTTTAAATATCCCAACTACAATACTGTAGACAAATAATACTGAAAGCAGGATGATATACTATAATGCTCATAATGCTTTTGAACAGGTGATCTGATACATCTAATAAGTGCTATAACAGCTTTTGTTTCCTTATGTTTGCATCTGAGGAAAATATTTTAGTATCTTATATAAACAGTTGCATTTTATTAGATTTTTTAAAAATCCTGCCTTTATTATTTTTATAAATAACTCAAGGTGGAGAACATACCTAATACTCCTTCCTCCTCCTATTTTCCCCACAACAACCACCCTGTGAGGTGAGGTGGGCTGGACTGAGAGAGAGTGACTGGCCCAAAGTCACCCGCCAGCTTTCACGCCTAAGGTGGGACTAAAACTCACAGCATTTGCATCTATCCTTGTTTTGGCACATATCAATATTCTGAAGACTGCCTTTTTTTGCTAACTTCTGCACTTTTTGAAAAGGGGTATACAACCCTTTTCAGGCTGAGGGGTTTATCTGGCCTTTGAATAGCATGGCGAGAACTGCCTTGGGAGACCACCAGGACAAAGAACTGAGCAGGACTAAAATAAAAACTAAAATAGATTTCATTGTAATTCAATTAATTAAACAATATGTATATTATTATTCCCTATGCATCTAATAATTTTCCCCTTGTCACATTACAAAATATAATTCAGCAACAGCTTTTTAATGGAGACAGTACCCTTATTTTTGGAGCCTGGAATGAAAGAACAGTACAATGGGAAAAAATTGTTCCATCAGTCATTGATAAGCAATTGGAATGAAATAACAGTAGACACTAATGAGCAGTTATAGAGTAGGCTTATAGAATTTCAGCTACTAATTGGAGGTTAAGAATAGTTACTAGATGTGTAAGACAAATCAATCTACTTACTCCTCTTGTAAAATAAACTCCACGTTTTCTGGGGAAAACTGACCAGTCACTGGATGTTTAAATGTTGTAGTTTGGTGGTTGTGGCTGAAAGGAAAATCAAAATCTAGTTCAATACCAATGTAAGCACAAATATCATAAAGTAATATTCTACAAAAATATAATTACATCTGAATGGCTTTTGCTTTGCTCAGGTATGTTCCTTGCAATAAGCTAGAGAGATGAGATACCAGTAGTTTCTTGAATGTATTACAGATCTACTACTGTTTATTTAAGTCTGTAACAAGGATCCATTTCTATGTTCCCAGTTCTGATATTTAAGAAAACCAAGCAATGCGTATTCCATATTCACTTTCAAATACACTGCTTTTGTTTTTAAAAGATTAAATTATTAACACTTGTATCTCCTAAATCTTTGTAGTTGCACTTACTGCACCATATGAGTGTCTTCACCCTATGGCTTCAGAGAATCCTCCCTTGTCCACAATTGGCCAGTAAATAAGAGCAAGACTTGGAGCACCAGACAGTTCAGTGAGAGGGCAAAAAAGGCAAAGGCCACCATGCTGCAGGATGGAACAAACTGATGGGTGGGCAGGAAGAGCACCAGGCATCATAGTACCTTGACTGCTGGAGGGATAAGAAGGGCATATCTCAGAAGTACAAGGTAGGCTAAAGAGTGAATTCCTGCCAATGGGCAACCACCCCTTCCACAGTTCCAGTGAAAACACTGCAAAACACTCTATTTTTACTGTGCTTCTTCTGGAGCAATAGTTGAGCTGATTAACTTTCAAAATTAATTGGATCAGGACCAATGGAAACCCTGTGGCACTGCAGGGACATAGGAGTAGTTAAACCCATGTCTTGGACTTCATAAAGCAGATTTATATGAACAATGACAAGTACGCTCCCAGGGCACTTTAAAAAAGAAAGGAGACTTGCACAGCATTCAGTTAAATTCACAATACATGCTAACATTTACTGAGGAGAGGAAGCTCAAACTGGTTTCAGTGGGGGTTGCAAACTGCAACTGACAAGGTAGGAGAACTGAGAAGAACCCAAGATTGTATTTAAAACCCACTGTTTGTCTAAACATCTTCAGAGAGGGGTCATCTTAAATTTGGAGTCATTTTCCTAATTGTTGGATACAATACATAACATACAAATGAAGTGAGTTATTAGCTTGTCCTGCAATGTGGAGTTTTGGTGTTCTCTGAGCTTGATTGCTTCCTTGCAGAAGTTTCATGCATGGATGATGGTACCTAGTTGGGTAATGAAATGTACACAAGCAAACCACCAAGCTCAGAAAGCACCAAGAACTCTGCAGTTCAACCTTGAGCTACAGATACTCTCTTCTGTTGGATTCATCCTGCAGTCTTGCAGAAGCTCTGCCACTGTTCAATTCTTTAAAAGTCATTGCAGTTCCACTTCACAATCACATTTTCTTTGCTGACTTACAATCTTGTCAGAATTCCATATCACTGGCCACAGCTTGATTATTGGTAGTTTCTTGTGTACTTCTGAGGAGGCTTCAGAGATAACTGGACAGTTGCTATGTACACTAGGGAAGCTGCCACTGTTGCTGTATTTATGTGTATTTGAATAAGTTTACTTTGCCACAATACTTGATGTGTGGGGAATAGAACACTAGCTTTTGTTGCTTTATAGAAAAATATATGCACACCCGTGTGCATGTATACACAGACACACACACATACTGCATCACGTAATTTGAACAAATATTTAAACTGGCTGAAGTTCATTTGAACAAGACACGCTTGGTTATGGAGGTCAGCTGTTCTTTTCTACCAGTAAGTGCCTTGACATTCTTTCTTTGCTACCTGGTTAATTATTCATGCGTGGCTCAAGGTTAACTGTGATTTTCTGAAGACTGGGCTCTAATCAGCTTGAGTACAACTATTCAGAGAAAAAGGTTTACAGCCGGCTGTGCATATCCATGTTTTCACAGGTTAACTCCTATGTGAACATAAAAGCCCTCATTTGTTTTTAATACATATTCCCACATCCCTTTCCTTTTATCTGTTAGTTAAAATGTGAGGTATCCATCTAAAACAAAGTTTCTGATTTATAAAAATGTACACAGAAATATGAAATGAGATTCATCATGCTGAATTCACAGAATTAAATACAAAGTGCTGCAAGTCTATTCATATAAAATATTGTAACATAAGTTTCTTATTTAGAATAATCAAATTTGAAAGATTCTGAATTATGTATAACAATTGTCTAGGGCCAAGGTCTAACATTCTATTTTAAGCAAGTTCAATTGTTCGAATGGAAATTTTCTTTCTTCTAACATTTCTTCCTTTGAACAGCAAACACCTATATTATATACTGTATGAATAATGATCAGTGTTCTTAGGTTTTTAGCTATTTGCACCAAGACCATATTCAGAATCCATATGGCCAGTTCTTAAACTTTTTCTTCACTGCAAACACAGACATATCAATAAATAGAAGCCAAAACTGATTATGTTTAAACTTCCAATTCCAAATACATTTGTCTTTAAGGTGTCACAAGACTCTTCACTGTCTTCATTTCTGTTGAATAAAATAAACTCAGGCAAAACTGCTTCATCATTTTCGATTTAGCTTTCCAAAACCAACTTCTAACTTCTCATGTAATTTAAAAGCACACATTATTTATTATCATGCTACCTCCCCCCAAAAGCCCATGCTATTAGATTCTGAAATATTGCTCCTTTACGTGCACGCAATAGTGATTACAAAAACACAAACCGATGTTTACATTTTATCATACGTATGTAACTATTATTTTAAACCCTTTATGCCTATCCATGCTAAAATGTGTGTAAAGCTAGCACTGCTAGCAAACAGATATATTTGGGGATTAGGAATTCAGGACCACCCAGCCATGCCTGACAAAATATATTAAAGATTCATTTTTAAGGTCCATTTGGGAAAGTGGCAGCTGAAAGCTAACAGTGTTGCTAGGTTTTGAATATTTTAAATACAATAACTATGGGGTATAAGTATTAGTAGCTGATCCCTGTTTGTAGCCTTTCAACTGCAGCTACAGAATTATGTCTTTATCTTTCATAACAACAGGTTGCATACCAGTAATTTTGGTACTTCAAGGGGTCATTTGTTCTGGCCTGGAGCCTCATTCGTGAATATTCTAGGCAAATATTTACGTGGGCAAACATTATCTTAACTACATATGCTTAGTACACCACCTCTTTATTCTCTTCAATTCTTTTCTGAAGGGTGTAGATTAGCATCATTTGGTATGATTGCCTCATTTTCTGCATTCAGTCTTAGATAACTTATTTTCAGTGTTCTGTTTTTCATATTTTATTTTCTTTCCATTCTGCAATCTTAATTCACTTCAGGTATGCACAGTGGTCACTCAAAAGGTATGCACACATACATATATGCAAACACACACATACACACTCACTGAAGGCCTCAGATGCCATGATGTATCTATATCTACAAAGATCGGAATAATGCAGACAATGGTTACTGGAGTTAGGAGGACACGATTTGAGGTTTGGGTGGCATGGTTATCTATGGTACGATAAAGCTAAGGTTAGTGTAGGTTTCAAAAACCACTTGTTAAACATGTCATACTGAGAATATTTAATAGATATAAACCCAGGTTGTGTCTGAAAATATCTCTGTGGCTTTCACCACAAGAAGCATATTATAGAAGAGAAGTGATAAACAAACACAAATGGTTAACTTATGGTGACATATTATAATTTTCCCAGGGAAAATTCAAAATAAAATCAAGAGAAGATTTGACATTAGAAGGTTATACGTGTCAATGGTTTTCCTACGTATAATTATTAGAAAGATTTAAAGTAGACAAAAGGACTTTTTGTTTTGAATACTCTAAGACTGAATTTGAAACAGAATGATGTACAAATGATGAACTTGCTATTGCTAAAATATATAAACTTTTATTGAAATTTGAAACAGAAGAACAAGTGAAAGAATGTATGATAAAATGGGCTAAAATTTTTGATTATAACATACAAATGGAACAATGGGAAAATATGTGGATGAAAGGACCAAAATTTACATTATCTTATAATCTTAAAGAGAATTTTTATAAAATGATGTATCGTATTTGTCACCAGGAAAATTGTCTAAAATGTATAAAGGTACTTCAGATTTATGCTGGAAATATGAACAAGAGAGGACTTTGTATCATGTTTGGTGTACGTGTAAAAAAGCTAGGAAATTTTGGATCCAAATATGTATACTAATTCAGAAGATTTTAAAGATTAATATACAACTGAAGCCAGAGGTGTTTCTTTCGGGACTGACTGACAAAAAGTTGGAAAAAACTTGTGGAACTTTGTTTCTATATATGATAACTGCAGCGAGACTTTTAAATGCACAGTGGTGGAAAGATTTGACATTGCTCAAAATGGAAGAGTGGATGGTAAAAACGTTGGAGCTTGCTGAGGTGGCTAAATTGACAACCCTGATTACAGAAAAGACACTAATTAAATGTAATGCTGACTGGAAACCCCTTTTGGACTTTTTGTGTGAAACAAACAACAAAAAAAAAGAACTTATGATATATGGGTTTGAAGACTAGAAAAAATTGTAGACGATAGAAAAAATGGAAGTTATGTTGTAACCACAGAGTAAGAGTTTAATTTAAATTTATATACCTATAACTGTTGTAAAAGAAAATTGGAAGTCATTTTATATTTCTTTTTTCTTTTTCTGCACTTTTGGCTTTGTTCTCTTTTTTCTTTACTTTTTTTTTTCTTTCCTTTATCTTAAATATTAGTTTCTGTTAGTTTTTATCTTTCTTGTTTAAAAATCTAATAAAATTATTTAAAAAAGGGAAAATTACTAGATTTTAAAAGTGTACCCAAAATTAATTTATCAGGAGTACTGTTGTAGCAGTTGAAAGTTTCAGCTGAATTAGTCACGTAAATATGTGGGGTTTAGAAAGGCTATATTATTTGTTATCGGTTTTCCATGGAAAGTGGATTAGGGATAGATACCTAGTCAATATGTTACTAATTTGTAGACCTACGTAAAAAAAGACTCCAGAAATGAGATGGATTAATTTTTAAGGATTTTGTAACTGTTAAAGGAAGAATCTATGACTCATGGAAAAAAATACAACATATATTTATATGTGTGTGTGTGTATGAATGATTGTTTTTTATTCCACCTTTCTTATTTTTATAAATAACTCAAGGTGACGAACATTCCTAATACTCCTTCCTCCTCCTATTTTCCCCACAACAACAACCCTGTGAGGTGAGTTGGGCTGAGAGAGAGTGATTGGCCCAAAGTCACCCAGCCAGCTTTCATGCCTAAGGCAAGACTAGAACTCACAGTCTCCTGGCTTCTACCCTGGTGCCTTAATCACTAGACCAAACTAGCTCATATACCCTATAAGTGTGCCCTACATTCTGAAAACAAAAACTAATTTGCTAACTATTACACAGATCAGCTGTAGCCACTGTTTGCCAAATGGACATCTATACATTCACATATACAAGGCAATTAGTACAAAACGCTATACCAGAACTTTTGGTAATTGAGATTTTGGTAAGAACCTACTCTCACCTTCTTGTACCATTCCCACAAACTGCCAACACAACCCCTAGACCCTAAGACATTTATAGGAAAACCAGAAATGGGTTGTGTGAAATGACTACTCTTACAAGTAAACAATCTGTAACTCTTTATTAGATTTATGTATTACATATGCAGAAGAATAGTAAGTTTACTAACAGATGGTTGGACAGGTGTCTCAGGACAATATTCAGGAAAGTGGTGTTCCCCCAAAGGATGCAACATCCAAATGATAATGTTTCACAAAACTGGGCACTTGGGACTATAGTACTATCTTTCATAGTTCCATACTCACATACAACAGCTGCTGTATGGCCTTTATAGCTGTTATGCAACAGAAAATACCTTCTGTGCTAAAGCATATAGGAAAGACACAGCTAGACCCTGAGCAATAATCACAGTGACTCTTACAAATGAATCATGTGAAGTTAGGACAGAACACGAGTGATTATCTGATTCCAATAGACTTAACAGCTGAAGTAAAAATAGTGGAAGCACAATATCCTATGGCATGTGAACAGAGACAATGGAGAATAAAATGGGTCTAAGAACAGAAAGCTTGCTAGCATGGAAAGCTGAAGAAATTCACTTGAGTGTGGAATAAATTTTAAGTATACATCCTGGTATCAATTGATGCACATATATACAATCAACCAGATGGGACATGCAATCCCCACACCAAACTATGCCTTAAGAAACTGTGATAAAGCCTTCCCAGTACTTACTACAGGTATAAACTTAGGAAAAATGCAGCATAGTAAAGACTGGATCCCCAGAGTGATCGGGGCTGATTTTTAATGGATTATGGCAGGACCTTTGAATTTGCCATTCTGAAATAGAGAGTTATGTGATATCTGCACTAACTTCAACTTTTAAAAACCCCATAAATTATATTAGTAGTGCTGCACTGACTATGTCAACTGATAATATCTAAAAGCATCATAGATAACAAGAATGTTTTATCATCCAAGTGATGACAGATGTCATACCTGAATATTCTCATGCAAACCAAAAGCGCAGATATGTCAGATATCTGATACAGGAAATCACAGCAACATTTTCCCTAACAGGATGCTCTGTTTGAACAATATATTCTCATTATGCTGCACAGACAGATATACTCTATATTTTTATGGGGGGGGGGAACCCTCAATATTTTGTTAATTTATTTCTTTAAATTTTACCATATACTACTGACTTGGGCTGTTGCCTCTCTCAGTCAATTTCCTCTAGTCTTTCCCCTTCAGTTGCTAAGGCCCTTCTTTCATCCCCTTCTTTGCTATGGAGTTCTTAAGTAGCCCTGCACAGCACACACAACCAGCAGCAGGCATCTCTCCCACAGCATCTTTAGGCCTCTTTCTTTTTTCTTCCAGCCTTATTTCTCCAACTTCCTTCTTCTGAGCTCTCCAGCTTTGCTCGTCAAGCCAGTCAGCCAGCAAGCCCTCTTTTTAAAAAGCTGCATTCCTCTTTTCTCCTCGGTGGGCTGCTTCTTAAGTTTTCAGGGGAAGGGAAGTGGGAGGAAATAGTACTGTGCTTCTTCCCTCACAGTCATCCTTTCACATTTACCTACTACAGATGTAAGAGTGGAAGACATTAAAGCAATTCTATGGCAAGCTGCAAGAGGTGTTAAACACAGCATCAGTAGAGGAAGCAGTACTATTAATGAGAGATTGGAATGTTTGGAGAAACAAAGGAACTTGGAATTATAGGAAGATTTGGACTGTGTAATCGCTATATTGCAGGAGAAGGTTTAAGAAAGCTCTGTAAAGAGAATTCTTTCAACTGAAGAGAATATCACAGTTCAGAGGGTTGAACTGTGAAGTCCTTGGTGCTCTCTGAGCTTGGTTGTTTGCTTGCAGACATTTCATTACCCAACTAGGGAACATTTGAGTGAGTGTGCGGTTTGCTCCCCATTTATATACTGTAGCTTGCCCTGCCAGTTGTGGCGGGGGTGTGGTTTTCTCCTTGGTAATTCCTTGATTGGGGTATTGTTTCCTGCTTTATTGTTTGCCTGGAGTTAATCCCTGCTTATCTGGGGCTTGGCTGCTTTTTGTTTCCTTCTTAGCTTTTTTATTGTCTCTTTTGAATAGTGGGTAAATATGGTTTATTTCTATGTGTCTATTGATGGCTGATTTGTCTGAATGCCAAGCTTCCAGGAATTCCCTAGCATTTTTGAATTTAGCTTGGTCTAGAATGCTCAGTTTCCCAGTTGATTATGGACTTCCCAGTTGATTATGGACAGACTCAACCATAGTTTCAACTATGTTGCAATGTTGTGACACATATTTCATCACTTCCTTCCCTTGCTCCCTGCCATGGATGCCTACGGTCAGAATATAAGATCAGTGCAAGGAGCAGAGTTAGTAGGCTTAATATATGCAAATGAGAACCCAAGGAACTATGAAAAGAGATAAGTGACATCACAAAAATTGAAACAGAAATTTCAAAGAGGTAAAGATCCAAGCAGCTTTCAGGACATGCCATTAAAATATTCAAAGTATTCATGATATCAAAGTAAAGTATAAATGAATCAATAGTCTTTACAATGTCCAGTGTGAAAGATGGACAATGAGAAAAAATGATGGACAACTGAACATTATTAATTTGGAGAATCTGGATCAAAGACATTACTGGAATGTCCTTGGGTACGAATTATTACTAAAGACAGGTCAAAAGGTCAACATATTTGTCCATATGTTGCCAGGAATGTCAGCTAGATGGTGCCGAACTACTAATGAATAGATATTCCTATTCCTTGTGAATAGAAACTGCTTTCTCGTATTTTTCCTGCTGAACAGACTTCCTATCTGAAATCTTTTTACAGTTCTGCTTATCAGGATTTGAATACTTTCAATGATCTGACTAAGTCTTCTCAAAACATATTTTCTGTAGCAGTAAATCTCAAGCTAAACATTTCACAATTGTGTTGATGACTGTAATTTTTTTAAAGTCAAATATAAGACTAATATAAAACAAAATCATGACAATTATTTTTCAAATACTGTGATGGAATGGTGTTATGAAAGCCACGCTCAGGGAGATAAGCGTTTCCTTAGCCCTCAACGGGAGCGTGGGAAGTTTAAGAAGATGAGACTGGCACCACCCTAAGGAATTCACAGTGTTGTGGCTTGCTGGCTTGGGAACTTAGGTTCAGTCTGGAGAGATTTCTGTCTTGAGGTGGAAGCTAATAAACACAACAGAACTATATTTGCACTGTCTCGTGAAGTTCTTTGAGCTGAACCTGACAAATACCTGGCAATTATGCCAAAAAGTACCACTAGATGCTATCTTGTCTCAGATGTATATAAAGCATCCAGCTGTACTTCTCTGTAACCCCTGAATCACTCTTGTATTTTCAGAAGTATTGGAGCTGCTACCGCCAAAAATATATTAGTGATAACAAGATTGGTAGCCCTGTTGCCCTGTTATCTGCTTCCTCTTTCTTGCCTGCCTCTGAGTAAGCAAGAAAGTGTACAGCAAAATTCTGTACGCAGGGCTACCTACCATGGCCACCAAATACTGTCTACTTAATTTTTGAGGAGGAATGCTCTGAGCCAAAGATATTGGTGGCTGTACCTCTGAATCTAGTGTCTCATCAAGAGAACAAATAGAGGATACAAGACAACACAGAAACTGTATGTGGATAATAGTACATGTAATAATAGATCCATAATACTTTGTGGGAACTGATGCTACCTATAAAAATAATACAACACAAGGGAAGAGATAAATAGACGAACAGAAAGATGAAGCCAAACTAAAGTATTGTATTAATTGAAATAATAAGAATTATAATAGGAAGGATAAATGAACATGAACAAATGATTGGGGTTGAATTTATATTGAAAGTTTGTATTTTAGGGGAGAAGAGATAACAACCTGGGATGGAAACTAACAGAAAAAGAGAGAAATCATCATCTAGAATTATTTAAGATCTTAGCTTATTCTAGATTCTGAACAGCCAAATAGGAAATGGAAAATATGCAAATTGTCATGGGAGACAAGATAAAACTTGTACCCTTAGTGAGTAGGTGATTCTATGGGCAGGAGTTGAGGAACACAAAAATTATAGTCCCAGAAAGTTTAGTACCAAACACTGGTACCAAAATCACATGTTTTATTGACTTTCTGATCCTACATTAAGGTTGTCTATGGGCCAAAACAGATAACAACAACAACAACAACAGTGTTGGCATGCTTTTGTGTATTTAATAGGAGTTTGATATGCAAAGATTACCAGATACAATTTTTATGGCAGGTATAAACTTTATCACTTCTAATTGCTATGGATAAAGACACTGCTAAAGTACCTTTCAAATGTTATTATAAGTAGCATTTTTACCAAGTCCTTCAAGAAGGCATGACACAGAAATTAGGAATTTTATCTATGCTTTTTTATGGTAAAGCAGCCAGAGTATTTCAAATATTCCAGTATACTAATTCACAAATTTAATATGAAATTTTAAGAAGTTCATTAAACAAACATCCACATTTTCATTCAGCAAATTATTTTCAGTTTATTGTAATCATTCTTAGAAAAAAATATTTACTTTTATATTGTCACTCAAGTATCACCATGGCAACTATAAAAACAGAAAGGCAACGGAAATTTTAATTACTGACATTCATTCTGCAGTTCAAATAAAAATGTTTTAAAATGTTGCCAAAAGTAAAATACAGCCAATATAATTAAGATTTCAGTGCAGCTGCACCATGAGTAAAATTGCTTTTCACAAATTTATTTTATTTATTTTACATTTTATGAAATGTATGCCTATACTATTTACCAATTTTTTTTAATTGAAATTATTTGTTGAGGGCGAAAGTACTTTAACTAAGTTATCCCAGGTGCTCTTAGTAAAAAGAAAAAATCCTCTACTTCAGAGTCAAATATATGGTAGGAAAGCACTCAAATGCTTCTTTGAATGTATTGTTTAAAGTGTATAAGGAACTTGTTTCATCTACATGAAAAACTCAACCAGGAGAGGGAAAAAAGCCACAGGCTTCCAGGGAAGCAAAGGTGGATTGAAGATGGCTCCACACAAATGGAGCTGACGGCCACAGTGGAAAGAGGAGCCAGTGAATGGATCGGCTCCTCAGAACCCCTCTCCGGATCAAGGAGAGGATTAAGATCACCCACAAGTTTGGTCCATACAGAGGCTTGCCTGTGAAGACACTGCAAAATAGTGATCTCTGCTGAGTGAGAGCTCTGGGAGCCGGGGGGAAATAATTTTGCCTAAGCTGCGGTTTGGTGCCTTCAAATGGACATTGGGTTCATCCACTTCCTCTCTTAACTACTTTAGGAAATTACTTATTATCAAACTTTTGGATGTCAAGAACCTTCTGAACTGCAAGTTTTATCACACCAAGAGAGCTTCCTTCTATCCTGGATGAAAGAAGTTTTATGTAAGTTTAAAGATTAAATAGAAAAATTTTAATTTTGGAGAAACAGCAAAAGAGCATCTAGAATGTTGATTTTGAAAAGTTAAGAGAGCAGATGGACTTGAAAGAATATTTCAACTTGATTAAAATTTTATAAAAGTATATATGAAGATTTTGAAATTAACTGTAAGAAATCCTCCCATGGGAAAGTTTGGTGACTGGAGAATAAATATATGATAAAAGGAGACTTTGAAGGTTGACTAGAGAGAACCAGAGAGAACTAAAGATTACAATTAAAGGAGAAGAGACCTATTAATACAATGGAACAATATTATTTGACTATAGAACAAATTAAAGCTGTCTGGGAGCAATATACTCAGAAATTACTTTCAAGATTGTCTGCCACTACAGAAATGGATATAACACAAGTTACAGAAGAGGAACAGACTTTACAACTCTCCGACATAGAGACCGAGGCTGATTTGAATGTGGATTTGCAAATGGATTTTTTTTAAAAGGCCAGACTACAAGGAAGAAGATGGTGTGGATTTGAAAATGGATTTAAAAATGGCAGACTGTAAGAGTGACATGAGAAAAGGTGCCACAGTGGACTTACAGATGAAACCGGCTGATGTTTTAATAACTAAAGGGGACGTACAAATAATAAATCAGAAGAGTGACTTGCAGAGCTTTTTCATTCTGGACTTACAAAAGGGACCTTTAAACTACTGAAGCTGTTCCTGGGAGGAGACAAAGAGAAAAAGCATCTAGATGGCCATCTTTCACCAATTCATGCTGCTAGTTACTTGAGGAAGTAAGAGAGATACTTCCTCAATAGAATTCATGCTTAAGGATCAGATTAATTTCCTTTTTATATTTTCAGAATTAAAAAAAACTGCAGTCTTGTTGGATATTTTCTTTGCCTTGAACTACAAGGCTGTGTCTATAGCAGAAGTTAATCATTATGAAGATAGGAACTATTTACACCTTAGATCTCAGATGCTAAAGTTGATGTATAAATAAACCTTAGAAACTGCTTTGCCCAAAATGATTCTGCTCCTCCTTGCCAGATCATACAGAGAGGTCCTGCTTAAGATTCTACATCCACATGAAGTGCAGGGGATGTGAATTGGAAGGTAGGCCTTTTCAGTTGTGGCCCCTACTTTGTGGAATATATGGTGCCCAGAGATAGACCTGACCTCTTAGCTCATGGCCTTCAGGGAACTTTTGAAAACTTCTGTTTTTAGGTAGGCTTTTGATGATATTAATTATTAGACCGTCTCAATTTATATGGGAATGTGTTATTATTTAGTGCTGTTCTGGTGGAGATTACTATCTGAGATTCTCTGTACATTGCCCAGAGTTATTTGATTGGGACAGTTTACAAATAAATGATTTAATTAATAAATAAGCTGACAATAAAGACACTTTACTGAGGAAGCTTTTCAACTTCAATGGGATAGTTTACTTCTTAATTTTATATGAAATCTTTGCAAAAGTTCTCTCAGTATTACATACAGCCTGAAGCAATGCAGCTAGAGATTTGATTTAATAAGATACTATTTTAGACCTTTCAGTCCTCAGCTGTTGAGATTTCAATACACTGATCCAAAGGTTTCTTATGAGTTGTTAGCGAAAAAATGGAATGTTCTCTGCCAAAAAGAAATTCTCTAAGATCTTCCAAGAACACTTGTCATTACTGTTTCCAGTAGGCAGAGGTGGAGGACTTATGGTTCGTGACCATATTTGGGGCAAGGTGACATGTTATTTTTTGGAGAGATGAGACCTCAATCTCATGAGATAAGTAATCTGGGATTGGACCAGAGGGAAAAAAGCCCTTCACTTATCAGGCTGCCTGAATAGAGATTTACAGAAGACGATGTATTTTTTATTAATAATACAGAACAACCTTTACATACTACAGAAAAAATAGAAGATACAACTGCGGCAAGAGTATTATATGCTCAAAAGTGAAAAGGTTTGATGCTACCCACAATAGAGGAATGGCTGGTAAAGATGATGGAATTTGCAGAGATGGCTAAATTAACTTCCTTGATCAGAGGAAAGAGTATCTACATTTATGGTTGACTGGAAACCCCTTATAGACTTTTTTGCATGAAACAGAAAAAATGCATTTATAATGTGGTTTTGATGATTAGAAAAAAATTGGATAATAGAAAAAATTGAGCTTTTTTTGTAATCATACAGTAAGAGATAACTTTGTAATCATATTTTCTGCAAAGGAAATCGGAAGTGTCTTCTATTTCTTTTTTTTTTCCCCCTTTGTTTAAAATTTATTAAATTTATAGGCTGCCCATCTCCCCCAGAAAGAGGGGCACTTTTTGCACTTGTGCTGTTTCTCTTTTCTTTCTTTTTTCTTTATTAGTTTGTGTTAGTTTTTATGTTCTCTTTAAAACTGTTAATAAAAGTTATATCTAAAAATGGAAGATGAAAATAATTCCTATCATAATTATTTTCAGTACCAAACATTTTGGTTATTCAAGAGGCAGTATGGGTATCAACCTTACAAGAAGTCCAGATCAGGAAACAGAAAGATTAGGATTGTACTTCATTGAGCTAGCCTATAATAACAGAATCTTGTAAGTCCCAGAAAGTTGAAAGGAATAAAACAGATGAGATGATAGAATACAGAGGAAAAAGCAAAGCGAGCCTGCAAACACAGAAGTTCATCTTAGAGGAGCAATAGGCTGCCCTTCATCTTTAACAGACACATCAGAAGACATGCTAAATAAAAGCATTGTAGAAGGAGAGCAGTGTTAACCTACAGTAGCCAAAAATTAGGGGAATCTGGTAGCACCTTTTATGACCAACAGATTTTACTAAAAGGCATGAGCTTTTGTGAGCTCACTTCATCAGATGCCCTGATAGTATAAAGGTGCTTCCAGACTCCTCCTGATGAATAAAAACATGGCACTCAGGGAAAAATAATCCTAAACATTCTAAAAAAGTCAAACACTTTTAAAAAAACTTAAGGAAACATTATGTCTAAACAGTTCTCAGAGGTTACAGCATTTGCAATTTCATCAAATCTCAATGGCAAATCAAAGTAAGGAATTTCTGAAGCTGAAGAGTGGGTTTCTCTCCTGTTGTAGAGCTTATTCTGAGGCAGTGGTCGTGGCAAAGGTGAGGAAAGAAAGGTTTTCTTAAGAACATGTCCTTGCATTTCTGTAGGAAACATGGATCCAGTTTTTCAGCCAGATTGGAATATATTCTATGAGAACACTAGAATAAGCAGTAGCCTTACTGAATTTGGGCAAAGCACTGTTTCATCAGGACTTCTGGCTGCTAATGCTGCTAAAATTGAAATGCCAACAAAAACGGATTAAATTATGCACATAATCAATAAGCATAAGTTCTGATTCTCAATAAACCTTAAGCAATTCTCCAGGTAATATTTTACACTCTAAAAGTCATTATTTTGTTATATATGCATGTAAAGGAAAAGAATTATGCATTAACAATGTGATGGGTTGCAAGAATTTGCTTTAGATATTAATATATCAACACATTAAAAACAAGTAGACTGGCATTGGATGCTTTGGTATTTTACATATTTTTGGTAAGGGCTGTTTCTGTTGTACTACTGAAAAATATTGTCTCATAATACAAAACTATTGGAATATGTGAGCCTAAAAGACAAAATACATACTAAATACTAGAAAGGGGGGAGGCTAATAATTTGTGGTTAAATGATGTGTTCGGACCGTTCAAAACCAACAAACTATTATAGCTCCCACAAACAGGAAGGGATTAATCCGACTTTCAGAGGTCAATGCAGGATTTACAATACAGGATTAACCAGGATCTCTGTTTAAATACAGTTTTCTATAAATGTTTAGCTGAAATCTGTGCATAATTTTCACCCATGATTTCTAGTCCTACTTTGAGGAGCAACTGTCAGAACCTACAGTGCTTCCCTTTATGCAGGGCTTCCATTGAAACAAATCCAGTGACTTCAGATAGTGAAGAATACAGCAGCACGGTTAGTCGAAGGATTTCCAAAGCTCAGTTCTATCACCCCTATGCTCCAGGAGCTTCACTGGCCTCAAGGGTGTGCATCAAACTTTTACTAATGCCTTGGGACCTGTATACTTTGCTGAGCACTTCTTCCCACCCACCCCCACCCCCACTGGTTACTGGGTAGAAGTTCTTTGCCAGTTTGGCCTTCCCACCTTGTATATTTCCTATTTTTTACTATTTTTTCCTTTGTTTCCAGTTTATCACATACCTTTAGAAGTTGAGTGAGTGGTGGAGTTTTGGGATTTGGTCCACCGTTCACATTAAGGGATAAAAATAATTATATTCCTGCGGTGTTGGGTTGTGGGAGATATGGCAGGGACTATCGGTGTGGTATTTCAGGAGAAAGGAAACCTCCCATTTGGTGATGATCTTGACTTCCAACCCAGTTGCCTCATCTTAGGGGCAGATAGCCAGTTTGCTAGTATCCTTGTCCTCAAAGTGGTTAATGCCAGGTTTGTCTGCGACAAAACCACCGTCATTCACAGTTCACTGCTGGATGAGGCTGCAGGCCTGACATGCATTAGCAAAACCTGTCTGGATGAAAGTAACAATGTTGCCTTGTCAGAAATCTGCCTAGCCAGTTTTTGGACCCTTTAGCAACCTTGATGCCAGGGTCAAGAAGGGACAGTGGCTCTGATTATGACAGACATCTTATCAGTGGTCAGGGATTCTGCTACTGAGATAGCAGGATGAAAGTGCCCATAGATTGGGCTGCAGAGGCAAGCTTGGGATCCTGTTAGTGTACCAACTATCCTACTGCCTGGCAGGATCCTTCTCCAGACTCTAGGAGCTCATCTTCAGGCTGGCATAGATGTTGGGGGACTTTAACCTGCCCTGAGGTCTAGCTCCAGCAAGGCTCGAGAGTTCATGTCCTCCATAACAACCATGATTTGTCTCAAGTAATCTTGGGCCCAATACATATAATGGTTATGCATTGAGCCTTATTTCTGAGAGGAAGATGCTGTCAGTGTCCTATCCCGTGTGTGTGTCTGTGTGTGTATACACATACAGAGATACATACATACATATGCTGCAAAGGTCTGGATGGTAGTGAAACTGAAGTAATACAGAGTTGCTGTCAACTCTGTTGACATCAGTATTATCCCTAGATAGGCAGGTAGTATCCATGAAGGAGCAGTTTTGCGATTTGGGGGTCCTTCTGCATTCATGGCTCCTACTTGAACAACAGATAGAGGCTGTAGCTAGTGGGAGCTTCACCCAGCTTTAGCTACTGCACCAACTGCAATCTTACTTGGTGCAGGAGGATCTAGCTATGGTTACTCATGCCCTCATTAGAACTGGTTTGGACTACTGCAACACATACAGGTTTATATACAGGACTGCCCTTAAAGACTACTCAGGAATTGCAATGCATCAGCCCCTATACCTTCCATTTCTTAATACTGTGAGCGTGTAACACTTATTCTGCAGGTTCTGCACTAGTTGCTGATTGTTTCTGAGTACAATTAGGCACTGTTGTTGATCTATAAACCTCTTTAGGGTTTGGCACCTGGGTACTTGCAGGATCGTCTGCTCCTATTGGAATTGACACGACCCATTAGATCTTTCAGGGAGAAGCTACTCATAGTCCCATACTTTCAAGAGGTGAAGCTAGAAGGTACTGCTTTTCATGGTGGCACTGATGCTTTGGAATAGCCTTCTGATAGACATCAGGCTAACCCTCTCCTTACTGATCTTCAGGAAAATGTTAAAAATTGAATTATGTCAAAGGGCATTCTCCTAGTTTAAGAACTGTGCTATCATTTTTCCATTTTTGTTTTCTCATTTGTTGCTGATGTTTTTATTTTGTGGTCTTATGATGTTGTTAAATTATAGCGTGGATTTTTTTTTGTATTATATAATATGGAAGCAGCTAAGAGTTGTTAGATTATGGCATGGTAGAAGTGACACAAACAAACACATAAATCTTACATTTATCTCCTCCTCTGTTCAGAATCAGCTGTGAGGAGGAAAAGCCCTGTTTGTTCAGTATCACTAACTGGAGTGTGTGGCAGCTAGAGTTTCCTCAGTGGCAGTGTCCAAGCTACAGAATTCTCTTCCTGTTGAAGTCAGGCAGGCTCTGCCAGGTGGCCATTTCAAAAGCCTCTGTAAGGCTTTTATTTATTTAGGGATGTTAAGGTAAAATGTTTCATATTACATTATTTAAGAATACAATTACTGTACTATTACTATTAAAATACTACTATTTTATTATTTTGTTTACCTTGTTAAGCACCTAGATGATTAGGCATTATAGATCTAGCTAGCTAGCTAGCAGCTGGATAGCATAGTGGTTAGAACACTGCCTTTGATGCAGGAGACCGGGGTTCAAATCCCAGCTGGTACCTACCTTACCAGTAGGGGTTCTTGGGCAAAGACTCCCTAACGCTTCACCTGCCTACCTCAAATATGAGAGTGACATGAACTAAGAGAGTCATGCTGCCTTGGACGTCGCCAAGATCCATGTCAGATGTTGGGGAACCAGGACAATCTGATGTTAAGTGGGCTACTGGAACAAACCATACATGGATGAGACAAGAGAACTTGGAATTGATGGAATGCTACTACAACAGCAGACCTAATGAGAGGGGATATATGTAACGTATGTAGCAACTATGGATAGACAGAAGGCCTACATCCACACTAACTGAGAAACAACTAGTTACCCAGCGCTTCAACATATTGAAGAGGAAGCTGCTCTCACAACTTGAGATAGACCAACTCCACATTACAACCCGGACTCAAGCTAGAATGTCACCACCACCTCCTCCATTACAGGGCATAGCAGTAGATATGAGTCATAAGATCATGGATAAACTAGCTACAGTCAACCCTTGAGACCAATTACCAAGGCTCAGTGGAGAAGTACCATCAGATAGTATGCTAGAAGATGCCAACAGAGCCCTCCAGACAATCCCTACTACCACCATAAGTCAAACCAATGAATTGGTATATGCTACAGCCGCTGTAATCCTGGAAATGCTTGACTACACGATCAAGAAGTACATACCCACCCTGGAAAATGAGATTGGAGGCTAAGATCAAGGCAACTCAGAGAGAAGTCAGTCAGCTGGTGGAACTACAGAAGCGTGTGGAGATTAAGGATAAGACTCGGCTACTGAAAAAATATATGGGCCTGACTCCATCTGAAGCCCTAGAGACTGCTAAACAAAGCTCACAGCACTGGCTGCCAGGCTAAGGAGATACACTAGAGAAGCAGAGGCCAAGAAGATAAATGCCCTGTTCTCCAAAGAACCATCCAAAGTGTACTCCCAACTGCAGTGCAACCACAGAGTAAAAGCTGAGCCACCAGCAGTGGAAACTGAACAGTACTGGAAGAACATATGGGAGAAAGAGAAGACATATAACACCAGTGCAAAGTGGCTGCAGGACCTGAAAGCAGACCACAGCAATCTCCCAGAACAGGAACCAGTCACCATCACAGTAGCACACATCCAACAGCGGGTCAAGAACATGAAAAGCTGGACGACACCTGGCCCGGACATGATCCACACCTACTGACTAAAGAAACAAACAGCAATGCATGAATGCGTAGCAGCACAGATGAACCAACTGCTAGCAGCAGGCTCCCACCCAGACTGGCTAACACAAGGAAGGACAGTGCTGATCATGAAAGACCCTCACAAGGGAACAGCACTATCCAACTACCGGCCAATAACCTGCCTCCCCACAACATGGAAAGTTCTATCAGGCATCCTAGCTGCCAAGCTACAAGACCATATGGGCCAGTATATGAGCACAGCTCAGAAGGGCATTGAAAACAACACCAGAGGCTCAAAACACCAGTTACTCATAGATAGAGCAGTTGCTCTATACAAAGTCAACAGGACACTAAGGACCTTCCAGTGGAAGACAAGACTGGAAGTCAACTCAAGACAGCTCACACAAGTGGCCATCAAGTGCGGCATTTACCAAGGTGATGCACTATCCCCATTGCTATTCTGCATAGGCTTAAACCCCCTCAGCCAGATAATCACAAGGACTGGATATCGGTACAAGTTCAAGAGTGGAATCACCATCAGCCACCTTCTCTACATGGATGAAATCAAGCTGTATGCTAAGAGTGAACAAGACATCAACTCACTGATCCACCTGACACGATCTACAACGAGGATATTAGAACGTCATTCAGACTGGAGATGTGTGGCAGGATGATAGTAAAGAGAGGGAAGGTAGTTAAGACCGATGGTGTGGACCAGCTATAAATACCCTGGTGTCCCACAGTCACATGGGAACCATGATGAGAAGGCAAGGAAGACAGCAACATCCAAGTACCACCAAAGGATAAGACAGGTCCTGAAGAGCCAGCTCAATGGGAAGAACAAGATCCATGCCATCAACATGTACACCCTGCCAGTCATCAGATACCCTGCTGGTATAGTGAGCTGACCAAAGGAAGACATGGAGGCTGCAGATGTGAAGACCCGGAAGCTCCTCACAATGTACGGAGATTTCCACCCCAAGTCCAACACCCAGAGACTGTACACCAGCTGCAAAGAGGGCGGGCGGGGTCAAAGCCACTGTCCTGGACGAAACCCGGAGTATCCAGGAGTACATCAGTAAGATGGCACCGAAAGATGAGCTGCTGAGAGAATGCCTGAGGCAGCAGCAGACATGGGAGGAAGTTCAAGTGGAGGAAATACCATGGCAAGAAAAGCCCCTGCATGGGATGTACTGAGGTGGCTGACACTGGGAAATCCTATCAGTGGCTGAAAAGAAAGCACTGAGGCACTGATCATAGCAGCACAAGAACAGACAGTAAGCACCAGATCCATAGAAGCAGGGGTCTACCACACTAGACTCAAGGTGCAGATTGTGCAAAGAGGCCTCAGAGACAGTCCAACACATAGTGGCAGGGTGTAAGATGCAGGTAGGAACAGCATATACTGAACGACACAACCAAGTAGCTGGCATTGTGTACAGGAACATCTGCACAGTGTATGGACTAGACCCCCCCAAGTCCAGATGGGAGATTCCACAGAAGGCCGTGGAGAATAACAGGGCTAAGATCCTGTGGGACTTCCAGATCCAGACAGACAGGCAGGTACTGGCCAATCAACCAGACATCGTGGTAGTAGACAAAGACCAGAAGACAGCAGTAGTGTTAGATGTAGCAGTGCCAAGTGACAGCAACATCAGGAAGAAGGAGCATGAGAAGCTGGAGAAGTACCAGGGCCTGAAGGAAGAAATAGAGAGGATGTGGAAAGTAAAGGCCAAAGTGGTCCCAGTGGTGGTAGGAGCACTCAGGGCCCTGACTCCTAAGCTGGGAGAATGGCTCCAACAGATCTCGGGAACAACATCCGAGCTCTCTGTCCAGAAGAGTGCAGTGCTAGGAACAGCTAAGATACTGCGCAGAACCCTCAAACTCCCAGGCCTCTGGTAGAGGACCCGAGATTGAGGAAGACATGTACCACCCATAGGGGTGAGAGGGGATTTTATCTATCTATCTATCTATCTATCTATCTATCTATCTATCTATCTATCTATCTATATATGAAGATTGCTATTTTGTCTAATCTTAATTTTTTTTCCTCTAAGCCAAACATATAGTTGAAAGATTCTTTCTAGGACTTATTTTCCTAGTCCCTGTACCACCCTGGTTGAAGTTAATATTCCAAACATAGCATAACTAATACAAAACAGGAGAGGAACTATTGTTTCTATAATCTGGAACTATGCACCATTTAATAGAGAGGTAAAAAACTTACACCCTTAAAAGCCTTGAAAATGGCCCCCAAAGACCACGAAAAGTTGTTACCTAACTGTAATGTGAAAGAAGGTGAAGTAACTAATAATAATTAAAATATAATTGAATTTAAAGGCTGTCTTGGTTCCATCCACTACTTTTTGGCATGCAGTCTCTAGTATACTTAAAGATCAAGTAAGGTCTTTTGCCAGAAAGAGCTGAGTAAGCCTATGTCAATATAAACTAACATCATTTATTTAAATAATTTATATGGCCACCAATCTCCCAGAATCATATTAGATTTTAACTATCACACCATTGTTTTAGCTTTAGTTTATAATTAAGATGTCCAAATCCACTCAGCCTAGTGTTTCAACCCATGGAAATCCTTTTGCTCCTGTCTTCTATGATGTTGTCTAATGAGTCCCACTCCATGTCTATGAAAATTATCCATAAAAATGTTGAACAATTCACAATCCAGAACATAATCCTAAAGACCTCTCTTCAGGTTGATGCCAAGCCTTTAATGAAGATTTGCTGGGTACATGTGCATTGTTTCAAGAAAACAGAATTATGTATTAATGTAATAGGAGAAATAGTTTATATACTAGAATAATTTTGACATTTGTGCAATTATTTTGTGATATATGTAATAAAAATCCAAAATGACAAGCTATCTATATGTTATGTTCTGCACAGTAGTTCAAGGTCTGAAAAATAACAATTACAAATATTCATTCAATTAACTAAATTTCACAATAATTCATGTCCCTCATCCTCTTTGACTTCCAAAACCTCAAAATAATATTTCAACATTTTCAACATTTTCTTCCACTATTATTTCCCTATGTAGTGATTGTCTATTCTGAGGACATCATTACCTCAAGCAAAATATTTATTTTGCTAGTATTTATTTTCAGTATATTACTGCTTAGAAGTTATTTTTGGTAATGTGTAATTGTTAAATATGTTGCTTGTTCTATGTTGTCTAAATAAATGCTTACATTTTAACTATTTGCCAAATTGTTTTTCCCAAAATAAATCTTCTAAATTGTCAGGCAAAGATATTTTACACTGTCTAATTAAATTGCTCCTATATCCAATAATGAATGTATTAGATTATATCACATTGCATTTTCATTATTTTTTAAAATCTACTATATGCATAGTGTACCCATTATTAAGAAATAGAATTGTTTAGCAGTGGTAGAAATCATGCTCTGACCACTCTAAATCTAACCTCCCCGTGGTCTATTTAATTAATGCACAATTTTCTCTGGTGATTTAATATTTAATTATTAATATGGTTGTTCATATTGCCATTCTTTCAGTATGAATCCTTTCCTCACCCCTCCAACCTGAGAAGTTTCCACCTACTAATTACTTAACTAAAATACTGCTGAAATTTCAGTCATGTATACTGCAGCTTGGTGAGTCTGTCCTATCAGGAATAGAGTAGAATTCCTCTCAGACTCACTTCTATTCTATGTTATACAGATATAGCAGAACTGGAATTAGCTGAATCAGAAATCGCAAAATCAAGAAGTCAGTAACTTGGGGACAAAAAACCCACAGCATATTGCTTAGCAAAATATACCAATGTTCAGCAAGGGCACTAAACTTTGGGATGATTCAGGAAAATTTCCTATCCCATGAACTCAAACTGACTCCCATCTCTTTTTGTGTTGATTAGAACAATGCAAATGGTTCCACAACAAAACACTGTTTGGTATGTCTTATTTGGGGTTTCAGCCAGTTAGTATGAGAGTAATTATGTTCTCTTTTAGTATACTCCATTCTGTTTACCTCTCTGTTGTTTTCTACTATGCCGCATGATACAGTCAATGAGCACACATAATCTTCAGTGATTAGGGAAAGGCTCCCTCTTATTTTTTTTTCAAGTATCCTGAAACCAGAAATATTTTCTTATGCATGAGTCGGCAACCCTTGGCCCACATGAAGCCCTTCAACATCTCTTTTGTGGTTCCTCTAGCACCTCCAGTATGGATTGGACAATATTTCAGTTCTTTTCAGAGACACTAGAGTTGTGCGGCATAAAAGTTTCATAAATTATTAATATTAATATTATTTTGAGGAGAACTGGGAGCTTAAGGGGCAAAATAAACATCTTTCACTCTGCATAATCTTAAAGTATCTATTAACATCTTAAGATTACTGAAAATCCAAAAGCAAAATTGGGCTTGTTGTTCTCATCAGGAAGGGGGTTAAGTAGCACAATAGGTGCCTTAAGCATCTACAAGGCTTAAGGCATCAATTTCACCCCTTAAAAAAAAACCCTAACCCATTAGATCCAAAAATGTTACCCATCCTGCTTTTATGTAGAATGGTACCAACGCATAGTTATTGATTTTGCTACTAAAGCGAGCATTAGAAGAAAACCCTACTTATTACATCAAACCACCTTGGTAACAGATTTATAATATGCAATAAATTATAATTACAGTATCATAATATTTGTTTATAGTGCAAAAATTTCCAAAACAAACATTTTTAAAGGACAAATATAAATGAACTACTAAAAATATGCAATAGGTAAATAGCGCTTTGCAACATTAAAAATATTTTTTAATCCCCCCTCCCCAACTTTACCTAGCACTGAAGTTATGTGAAAGTAGCATCAGGCAAATGTCTCTGGTAGATGGTATTATGCAACTGTCAGTTGTCAAGAAAGTTTGGCAGCATCCATTTTACTCCATTAACACATGCACACTGAAATAATTTCTAGTACAGATCACAAAGACTTAGTTAAATATACATGAAAAAGGTAATCACTCTGATATGCTGGGGCCCAACCATTAAGGTATTGAAGATTAAAACTGTGTATGAACTAGGCTTGGAAAGTGATTATCTCCATCCAGGTATGGCCATATGCGGCATACAAAAGACACGCAGAGTTACCTAGCCAACTTGTAGCTTTAATGACATTACTGGATCAGCAAGATTCCAAACTTTATCAGATTTTCTCATACTTTAGCAGAATATAGCACTTTCCAAAACAGCCTAAAGCTGACACCACTTACTATTTCATTCGCCTTGTCTAGACTAAGCTTCAGATTATTACCTTGTTTCTCTAGTACATTATTATGCTCAAGCTCTGATGCAAGGCACACAAAATCTTGTCTGAATTTGATGAAAAGGACTAATACAGATATTAGTGACATGCGAGATCTGCAAACAACCCCTATAAGCTGTAAAAACTGAGAAACAGTAGAAAACTGTTGATGAAGATTCTCAGTCATCCAGGTGGAATTATCTGGAGGTTGAGTCATGGCAAATGGACTTCTTTTCTTTTGGTTTGATATATTTCGCTGCTTGTCCAAGCAGCTTCTTCAGTCTAGAAAGTTGGTTGGGGGGACCCCATAAATGTCTTCCAGGGTGGCTGCGTTTCTCACTACACATCTCCTATTGTCCTTTCAACGAGCCCATCATGTTAGTGAGAAACGCAGCCACCCTGGAAGACATTCATGGGGTCCCCCCTAACCAACTTTCTAGACTGAAGAAGCTGCTTGGACAAGCAGCGAAATGTATCAAACCAAAAGAAAAGAAGTCCAGTTGCCATGACTTAACCTCCAGTAGAAAACTGCAAAGAAGTGTCCCCATTCTCAACCAGGCATCCAGATAGAAATGCAGCTGTTGCCAAATCCAACAGCTCCTGATATAATATATAGTATGTTATATTAAATATAATATATTTAATATAGTTTAACAGCTTTATAGAGAAAAACTATCATGAACCGTATTACAATTTTAAAATACAATAATTAAAACAAAAAGGAAAACAAAACAAAGTAACAGCACCAGATAAACTTTTAAATCACTGTGCATTAAAAGTAGTACAAAGACAATTCAAAATCTACCTTGGATTTCATGTAGACACTGTTGGGCTCAATCTGAGACCATTTACTTTGCCTTCAAGGCTGCTTATCCCATTTTAAATCAGATATGAATATACATTTGAAAAAATATGTGTAGAGTCCTATTGCATACTGGTACTTGAAAACAGATTTCTACCTCTTTTTCTTTCCAAATGAATACCTGTACTATTAATTAAAAGGAAAGCTGTTATTTAAAAGTCTTTTCTAAACAGAATATTTTAAGAGGGGCCATACTGAGTCTTACAGTAAAAGAATCACAGGTTATCTCCCCAATCAAAGTCTAGAGGAACAATGGTGACATTAGAACATAAGAGTAATCTCAAATGATGTTAATGTTACTGCAAGGCAGAATAGGACATATCTACATAGAAGGCTAGACTGAGTAGCAAAAAGGAAGTAGGAAATTGTAAACTCCTTCAACAACATTGCCAAGAAAACTGCACTGATAACATAACCAGGAGGTAAACTCAAACTGAGGTTGTCAAAAGCATCTTTCATTATTTAGTATCACATGCTTCCTTCTAAACACCTAATGTTTCTTTATTTTTAAATGTTTTAACAATTGTAAACCACTCAGAGTCACTGCGAATCAGGTGGCATAAAAATTTAATCAATTATCATCATCATCAAGGCCAGAAGAGCAACCTGTAGTATCTCTTTCTCTCTCTTTCTGGATATATTAGTCATCCTAAAGCAGAGTTGGGAAAGTTTTGGTGGCCAGAAGCTGTACAACATTTTGGGGAGACAATGGCAGCACTGGGCTGAGCAATAATACAAAGTGGATGGGGCTGTGTCATGGATGTTTTGGGTCCAAGATTATCATCATTTTCTTGGGGTTGGGAGGTGGAGTTTGGAATTTAAAAAAAAACATGTTAACATGAAAAAAAATATTTTAAGGCTTTCACTGCAATGTTCACTTTTTCTCACATCAGCATGATGCAAAACTGTACCATTGATTTTTGGCAATTGTAATTAAAGAGTCCTCTTCCCCCACCCCCGGTCCAAATGGAAGCAATACATAGTACTGAAGTCTCAAACTGCCCATCTCTTCCTTGAAATATTTAAATAAAAAGGAATGAGAAGTTAAAAATCAAATGTAAACATTTAACTAGCCACAGATCATTGATTATTATAAGGAACCATTATCAGCTATGCTGCTAGACCCTGCCTCCTTAATCAAAACTGGACAAGCCTCTTTCTGAAGTAATTTGCAAGCCACATCCAAACTGGGCTGAGAAAGGTCTATCAGAGTTACTACCTACATCTAGATCAAACAATGAATAAGACAGGTCAGTTTCCCAATGCAGAACATCTTTTCATTCTCCAAGTGACTTTAGCATAGCTGTAACTAACTGCTAAGTACGTCCCTCAACATCCCAAAGAAAATGCAGCAGTAAAGCCAGGTATTCCTGTTTCTGTCATCCAATGTGAAGTAGGAAGATTAATCTCCGACAGTGAGGCCACATTCCATACATCCTAGAAGGATATAGATTTCTTTAAGACCTTTCTGAGAATTCTTTAAAAATTATTATTTTTATTTATAAATCTGTACACATCCATGAAATGAGGATGCACCAATTATTTACTACTATCTTAGTTTTGGAGTCTTTTTCTAAACTGGTACAAACTCAGACTGAAGAGGAATGCAATGGTTGATGTTCTTCACACTGTACAACTGGGCAATGGACAACAAGGTACTCCATTCATGATACTTTTTAATGATTGCTTTATGAGACTTAATAAAAACTAACATAAGTGCAAACATTCTAAGTCCTATTGCCAGATACAGATTGTGTTCTGGACACATTAATGATTAACTTGATTTTTTTTCTTCCTCAAACACATTTCAAACGCATGAGTAATTGTACAGAAACTCTAGCTAAACTCTAGTTCTCACTTCTTATTTCAGTCTTGCACTAGAAAGAGACATAAGCATCAAATATACAGTAAACAAAGACTACATTCCTTTAGAAAGGTGTGCCAGAAACCCAAGATAGCTAGTGAAAGCTGAGAATATGACTTGCTTAGCTCCTTTTTGTTCTTTATTACACTTCAGACATCAATACAAGGAAAAGTCATTTCTTTAAGTCCTGAAACCTATAAGTCTTGTCACAACATGCCTATAAAAGGTATATCTGAAACGATTTTAAATATAATATTTATTTCTTGCTTTACACAAAGGGGATCAACAATAATTCTTTATATCAACCTTCATTATTTTTCCACATAAAATATTTAAAGCCTATTTTGCTCTAATCTTTGAAAGTATAATCAAGTTAGTCATTGCAGAGCTGATTTACTGGGGACACGTAATTTGACTGAAGAGTTTTTTAGTGGAATAATGTAATAGATATATTTTTGCAATAAGGTGCAATGCAATAGCCTGACAAAACAACTATCACACATGCAATATAAACCATTTAGAAAATGCTATGGTAAAAGGATCTCTTTTGAAGCAATTCTATTTGCAACAATAGAAAACAATGGGCTAGAACAGCTAGTCATGAATGATCAGCTGCCTGTTTAATATGTACCATTGTTTTTTTAATAAAAAAAGCAACTAAAGATTAGCACAGAAATGCACATCAGAAATTTACTGTTAAATGTTGCCTTTGTTCTTCATTCAGAGTTTTCAGGCAACTATTTATATGGCTCCTGGAAAAACAAGGCACCACAGCACAGTTTTACGAGGTTAAATTCATCAACAAAACAAAAACCTAAACATGTACATACCTGCAGGAAAACTGAAAGAATGGATGTTCTGGCTGAGAAACAGAGTTTGAAAATCCAGACTTACTTCCCATTTCATATATTGGAGTCACATTTCTTTCATATTCCATATATTAAAAGTGAAGTATTAACACACACATCCATCTGTACAGAAATCGCTCAGCAACCAGCCAAAGAAAACCCAAATGCATTCTGAGCCGGTCTTAGAATTCTGGCTGCATATCTGACTGCTTCTTCCTGAACAGCAAAATTTCCCACTATCAAATCCCTCCTAAACAGCACCCATCACAAAATTAGAGATGGCTAATTTCTCAAGCAGGAACAACAAGCATCACATTTCCAAGTGGATAAAAAACCTTATGCGGTATTCTTTTTGCAAAGATGGGACACAGAATGCTGTCGTGAGAGAACAAGGGCGAGAAAAAGAGCGAGAAAGCCCTGGTATCTTAAACAGCAGTCTGGTTTGGCAGCCAGCCAACCACCAGCAGAACTTATTGCCAATGCTGCAAATCCCCCCTATCAGCTAATGAAGATCAAGACTGCAGGTGAAACATGCTTTTATCTCCAGGACAAGAATTCCCCTGGAAAAAGAAAGACATATGACCTTGAATTTTTTTAAGGGAAATGATTTGTAAAAACAATAAATAAATTGCACCAATGGTATACTATGTATGCTGTTGTTGTCATCGATCTATTGTTTCTTCATACTCATAACAATACAAGGATTCTTTCAACTAAACCAAGTATGTTTAAAACATCAGGCCTTCAGTCATATAAATCAATATATACATTTTTATGGATTTTATGTAAATTCGTGTTAACATTATTTATTTCATTTATTTATTTGGATTAAAATGAAGGTAAAATTAAGCGCAAAATTAAGCTTTGCCTACTCTGCAACGTCTCTATTTTGTATCTCTTCAAAGGAAAATAAAAATAAATTGAACTATCAAAAGAAAGTATGAGCAATAGCCACTTCTCCCTCTCCCCCAATCTCGTCTGCATTACCCACTGCCAATAAAACTTTTGCATCACAGATATATTGGGTTACATAGTACATGATTACATGATATTAAAAGGGTCTGGATTTAATATGCTAAGTAGAAATACATTTTCAAAACATTCTTTACAAAATTAAACACAATACAAGTAGAAGGATTTATTGTAAGGTGGTTTGTGGTTTGAAAACAGCACACTTAATCAATTCAGATGACAATAGGTACTACGCATAATGATATGTATAATAGCATATCTGCAACTCAGAAGAGCAATGGTGCAATGAAGACTATGATGTACAGCATTGAGTTTTCACAAAGAAAGAGTTTGGTAGAAACTGGCATGCATGGCCTTCACATAGATATTCCCTGCACCCGATACATGCCACTGAACCTACAAGGTCATACTGTGGTATCATTTATTTGCACGCAGAGAAGGAGGAGACTGCATTGCCGAAAAATATCTGGCATATCTGTGAGTAATCTCTCTGTCAGGAATGACTTCACCTTCACATTCTTTTTCAGAAGTGTAGCATCTTTCCCATGCAAGTGAATAGAAACTTGCATAAGAAAAATGTCTATGGTGGAAATTTGCTTTTGTTGTATGTGTACTCTCTGTGCATATGCTGTTTGAAAATATTTGTCAGAGAAAAAGAGATAAATATACATAGTTTCCACAGAGAAATAAATAGGAGAAGCTGTCTCAATATTTAACTACAACTATGTTGTGACTGATCATGCTCACAAAAGATCTATTTTGGAATATTTTGGTAATATTCAGTTTTCTTAAAATGTCAGAAGTGACTATGGGCCTAAGATGATTAAGGATCTGGCCTTAAGATTTCTTGTCTTGAGATTTCACTACATACAATGTTCTGTCAGGGTCTTCATCTGGTCTTTTGCAATCAATAACTTCTCTGAGAAGGCCATATTATTTAGGCATATCCAAGATAGAACAGGAAGTTGAAAAAACATCCCAGAAAATGAAATGGCAATTAATTTAATTAATAAAACTACCCAATTCATCAACCACTCTGGATGACGTACAAAATTAACAACAAAGTTATAAAATATCAAATCAAAAAGAAAAGAAAGATGGTCATCCTGGTGGAACAAACATCCACTAAAAGGCTGCAAAACCTCTCACAGAGGAAACCCACATTCCAGCCCAGTCCAAAGTTTGGGGAAAATCCAGGTCTTCAGAGCATGTTTGAAGGAAACCAGGACCAGAGCTATTCTGGCCTCTGGGAGAACACTGTTCCAGATGGCAGGCACCACTATAGCAAAGATGCACTCCTGGATCCCATCAGATGACATTGCTTAACAGAAGGGACGCAGAGCATGCCGACTCTGTCTGATCTTACGTTTCAGGCAGAAATAATGAGAGATGCATGATCCCTCAAATAAGTGGGTCCTATGCCATGTAGAGATTTGTAGGTGGCAAACTAGCACCCTGAAGAGCACCCAAAAGCCTACAGGTAACCAGTGCAGCTCACAGAGCAGAGGTGTTTCATGGGTGTACTACAGCATGCCCCAAACCAATCACATCTTTACTTTCTGAACCAACTGAAGTGTTCAAGTGGCCTTCAAGGGTAGCCCCAAATACAGCATACTGCAGTAATCCACATGTGAGTTGACCAAGGCATGAGTAATGGAGAGAAGAGCCTCTGAATCCAGGAATGGGACAATTGATACACAATACAAATCTATCCCCTTCATGGATCACTGCCTTGTCGTGGCGAAGGGGCTTGTGTAACTCAGTGAAGCCATGAGCTATACCGTGCAGGGCCACCCAAGACGGACAGGTCATGACAGAGAGTTCTGACAAAATGTGGTCCACTGGAGAAGGAAATGGCAACCCACTCCAGTATCCTTGCCAAGAAAACCCCATGGACAATGTTAAAAGGCTAAAAGATATGACGCCGGAAGATGAGCCCCTCAAGTCGGAAGGTGTCCAATATGCTACTGGGGAAGAGCGGAGGGCAATTCCAAGTAGCTCCAGAAAGAGTGAAGCGGCTGGGCCAAAGCCGAAAGGATGTTCAGCTGTGGATGTATCTGGAAGCGAAAAGAAGGTCCGATGCTGTAAAGAACAATATTGTATAGGTACGTGGAATGTAAGATCCATGAACCAAGGCAAGCTGGATGTGGTCAAACATGAGATGACAAGATTGAACGTCGACATCTTGGGAATCAGCGAATTGAAATGGACGGGAATGGGTGAATTTAATTCAGGTGACCACTATATCTACTACTGTGGGCAAGAAATCCTTAGAAGAAATGGAGTTGCACTCATAGTCAATAAGAGAGTGGGAAAGGCAGTAATGGGGTACAACCTCAAAAACGACAGAATGATCTCAGTGCGTATCCAAGGAAAACCATTCAACATCACAGTAATCCAAGTCTATGCCCCAACCACTGATGCCGAAGAAGCTGAAGTTGACCGGTTCTATGAAGACCTACAAGACCTTCTAGAACTAGCACCAAAAAAAGATGTTCTTTTCATCATAGGGGATTGGAATGCTAAAGTAGGAAGTCAAGGAGTAATCGGAATAACAGGCAAGTTTGGCCTTGGAGTACAAAATGAAGCAGGGCAAAGGCTAATAGAGTTCTGTCAAGAGAACAAGCTAGTCATAGCAAACACTCTTTTCCAACAACACAAGAAACGACTCTACACATGGACATCACCAAATGGTCAATACCGAAACCAGATTGATTACATACTTTGCAGCCAAAGGTGGAGAAGCTCTATACAGACGGCAAAAACAAGACCAGGAGCTGACTGTGGCTCAGATCATGAGCTTCTTACTGCAAAATTTAGGCTTAAATTGAAGAATGTAGGGAAAACCACTAGACCACTCAGGTATGACTTAGATCATATTCCATGTGAGTACACAGTGAAGGTGATGAATAGATTTAGAGGATTCGATTTGGTAGACAGAGTGCCTGAAGAACTATGGACGGAGGTCTGTAACATTGTACAAGAGGCAGCATCTAAAACCATCCCAAAGAAAAAGAAATGCAAGAAAGCAAAATGGCTGTCTGATGAGGCTTTACAAATAGCTGTGGAAAGAAGGAATGCAAAAAGCAAGGGTGAAAGGGAAAGATATAAGCAACTGAATGCAGATTTCCAGAGAATAGCAAGGAGAGATAAGAAGGCCTTCTTAAATGAACAATGCAAAAGAAATTGAAGAAAACAATAGAATGGGGAAGACTAGAGATCTCTTCAAGAAAATTGGAGATATCAAAGGAACGTTTAGTGCAAAGATGGGCATGATAAAGGACAAAAAAGGCAGGGACCTAACAGAAGCAGAAGAGATTAAGAAGAGGTGGCAAGAATACACAGAAGAACTATACAAGAAAGATCTTAATGTCCCTGATGTCCATGCTGGTGTGGTCACTGACCCTGAGCCAGACATCCTAGAGAGTGAAGTCAAGTGGGCCTTAGGAAGCATTGCTAACAACAAAGCTAGTGGAGATGACAGTATTCCAGCTGAGTTATTTAAAATACTAAAAGACGATGCTGTTAAAGTGCTGCACTCAATATGCCAGCAAGTTTGGAAAACGCAACAGTGGCCACGGGATTGGAAAAGGTCAGTTTACGTTCCAATTCCAAAGAAGGGCAATGCCAAAGAATGCTCAAACTATCGCACAATTGCACTCATTTCACAAGCTAGCAAAGTTATGCTCAAAATCCTACAAGCTAGGCTTCAGCAGTACGTGAACCGAGAACTACCGGATGTACAAGCTGGGTTTCGAAGAGGCAGAGGAACTAGAGATCAAATTGCCAACATTCGCTGGATCATGGAGAAAGCACGAGAGTTCCAGAAAAGCATCTACTTCTGCTTCATTGACTATGCAAAAGCCTTTGATTGTGTGGATCACAACAAACTGTGGCAAATTCTTAAAGAGATGGGGATACCAGACCACCTTACCTGTCTCCTGAGAAATCTGTATGCGGGCCAAGAAGCAACAGTTAGAACCGGTCATGGAACAACCGATTGGTTCAAAATAGGGAAAGGAGTACGACAAGGCTGTATACTGTCACCCTGCTTATTTAACCTATATGCAGAGTACATCATGAGAAATGCCAGGCTGGAAGAATCACAAGCCGGAATTAAGATTGCAGGGAGAAACATCAATAACCTCAGATATGCAGACGATACCACCCTAATGGCAGAAAGTGAAGAAGAACTAAAGAGCCTCTTGATGAGGGTGAAAGAGGAGAGTGCGAAAGCTGGCTTGAAACTCAACATTAAAAAAACTAAGATCATGGCATCTGGACCCATCAATCCCTGGCAAATAGAAGGGGTAGAAATGGAAGCAGTAACAGACTTCATTTATTTGGGCTCCAAGATCACCGCAGACGGAGACTGCAGCCATGAAATTAAAAGACGCTTGCTCCTTGGGAGGAAAGCTATGGCAAACCTAGATAGCATATTAAAAAGCAGAGACGTCACCTTGCCGACAAAGATCCGCATAGTCAAAGCTATGGTTTTTCCAGTAGTAATGTATGGCTGTGAGAGCTGGACCATAAAGAAGGCTGAATGCCGAAGAATTGATGCCTTTGAACTGTGGTGCTGGAGAAGACTCTTAAGAGTCCCCTGGACTGCTAGGAGGTCAAACCAGTCAATCTTAAAGGAAATCAACTCTGATTGCTCATTGGAAGGATTGATAATGAAGCTCAAGCTCAGATACTTTGGTCACCTAATGCGAAGAGAGGACTCTTTGGAAAAGACCCTGATGCTGGGAAAGATGGAAGGCAAAAGGAGAAGAGGACGGCAGAGGATGAGATGGCTAGATAGCATCACTGAAACAATGAGCATGAAATTGAGCAAACTGAGGGAGGCAGTGAAAGATAGGAAGGCCTGGCGCAATATGGTTCATGGGGTCACGAAGAGTCGGACACGACTTAATGACTAAACAACAACAACAACAACAAATCTATGCAAAAGCCTTCCGGGCCCCAGCTGTTACCTGCTCTTTGAGCAGGAATCCAGGAAGACCCCCAAACTGCACATCAGTTCCATCTGAGGAAGTTCAACCCCATTCAAAACTAAAGATGGAAAATCTCTGGGCTCTGATGGTCCATATGCCCACAGCCACTTGATCTTGCTAGGATTGTGCTTAGGTTTGTTCCTCACCATCCAGACCCCAACAAATTGCTAAAATATTTAAAGGAACAGGAAGACCTAATGGATGCATATAACATGCAAATTTAGAAAACCTTAATAAAAATGAATCTCAGGAAGAAAAAGGTATACATACACTAATGTTCATTAAGCTGGCTTATGAACAGGGTGCCTGTTCATAGAGAGGAACATGCAGCCAATGTTTTTCGGTAACAGACCAAGAAAGGAAGGAAAGAAGGAAAAATTCACACTTGAAATATACATTTCAGCTTAATCCTTCAGAGACCCCTAAAGTGAAGGGTGTTGCAGCTATAATTGGGAAGATTTCAAGATATTTATATTAAAATTAATTTGCAATTAGTCTGCCTCATAATATATAATGTACCTTTGTACTCTATGTTTCCTCTTGGAAATGCATCCACCTACTGAAATAAATAAATTGATTTAACTCAACTCATTGCAATATGCTGATATTCTTTTGAAGGCATTATTTGCTTATCCAAAACTACCTAATAATTACTTTCAGATCAGGAAGGGCTATTGTGCCGATGGAAAGGAGGATATTCAGAAGGCATGACTAAAGGAGAAAGAACAAAGATACAAAACTAGTTTTCTTATGGATTCCCTTCTCTCCATTTACATTACTGAGGAAACATCCTCTTTACAGGTAGTCAGCCAGTCTTGCATTTGCTGTAAACAAGGACATTCTTTCTGAACAATTATACAATTAAGAAAAGAATGACAATTTGATATAAAGTTTATAAAAAATTCTTATTAAATGTGTTTCAAATAACTCTTTTACAAAAAAAAAAAATTCTCTTTCATGAATTTGCTCAAATCATGAGTTTCCTCATGATCAAGATTCTGTTACTGTAACCCTCTAATAAAAGTAGTTTTAGTATACCTGGCCCTGGTATTTAAGTCTGGTCTACCTCAAAGGGCTGACACCAATCTTGCAACTCTCAGCATGCCTCCCCCCTCCCTTGCCTTTATCCTAAAGAGAACTAGGGAGGGTCAAGTCTGAGATGCTTTCTCAAATTCCATTCCTCCTTTGGGCAGAGATTTCTCTTATCTGACCATTGCCTTGGCTGTGGCTCTTCCTCCTCTTCCTCCAGGTTATTCTCACAGCCCATTACAGCAGCAGACCCAGCTGTGGTCTCAACAAAGTACCCCTTAGCCAGGCTTAGGACCAATAAATCAACCAGGCCACAACAGTGGCCATAATGTACATTACATCTTCTACCAGTGAAAGAAAGTGGCCATCTAATGCAGACTCAAATAAGATAATGAAAAGAGAGATTGATTACAGTCTGAATCCAATCAATTAGGAGGAAGCCTCTTCTAACTGTGGGATCTAAGACACTGCCCACATACTTCTGTAGCTGTACCTGTTATGGATAGAATGGTAAATTTTTCTGATTCACAAAAACGCTCAAGGCTTCAAGGGTGAATATCTCGATAGATGTGATGAATATCTCAATAAAGGCAACTGGAATGATGTGACCAGTAGCAGTTTTCCAAATATAGCTGCAAAGTTGTATAATGGAAAGAGCCATACACTTGGTCAGTACCCATGAAGCTATTACCAAGCCAAAGGGAGAATTGCACAGAGTTGGTCCACTGTGAAATACAAGACAGGACACATCATAGCTTTTCCAGATGGAAATATTAAAGTCGGCAACTTTAAGGTCCAGGAAGCATATCAGTCCTCAAAATGAAGGAGGGGCAATGTTCACGTAGGTAATCATGCCAAAGTGTAAAGCATTTCTATCATCTTTGCAACTATGAAATAGAAAAGTGATGGAGTTGGACACCAGTGGTCCAATGTGGGAGGAGGTCCAATGCTGAATCCTATGGAATAAGCTTCCTGAATGATGGAAAGAATTTACTTTTCTGATATTTTCAAGGATGTGGAAAAGGGAAAAGATGTCCAAAATCTGTGTAAGCCAGGGATAGGATGAATCAGAGTGACCAGATGAATACCAAAACGGAGAGATTATTCAGAATGTTTAGCCTTATGGTCACTAGTGAAAGTGCCTTCTCAAGGTCAGAGACATAAAGGACTTCAGTGTACCTTTGACAATGGCATTTAGTCCTGAAACAGGAAATGAGTTAGATTTAAATAAAGTGGCCTTCCTACACAGGCTGGACAAAAATCGACTAATGTCTGAGTCACTTGGAGCCAGGTCCTTACAGAGGTATGAGCTGGAATACCCTGACTTGATCATCATGGGCTTCATGCCTGCTTTCAGAGGTGTAGAATTGGGACAATTGTTTTTGGTGACTTTGAGTGTGAAATTCTGGTAATATGAGTAGGAATCATAGATTTGGAAATAGAAAAACCATAAACGTTCCTTATGAAGCTGCCAGAAAAGCAGAAATGAGAACTAAGGATTTTTTCATTGTTACTTAGGCAGCTGTAGGAAAAATGTAAATCCATCAATATGACAAAGATTTTGTCCCAGATTTAGTCTTGGATCACAAATATTTGTTCATTTTCCATTTATGAGCTGGATCTTTAACAACATGATGGAAGGACTGATGAATATTATTTTGTATGGTCAAAGTTTAATGATTTGTATAAAAATTAAATTATGTGTTTTGTTCTTTTCTTTTTTTAAAATCCTCTTCCTTTTCTCTTTCTTTTTTGTATGTTTTAAACATTTTAAACAATGTAATGAACAGAGAATAATTGCCCATACCTCACTGATTGCTGGGTGTTTGAAGAATAAGCAGAAGGAAGGAACTGGAAGGATAAGTGTTGAGAGCCTGAAAGATACACAGAAAGGCTTCCATATGTCAACTGCTACCATGGAAATCACACAGCAGGCAGACTCAGGAACTGTAAGTCATACAAGTATAAAATCACTATAAGTAGTGATTCCAACCTATCTCACATACAGTGGCCTTACTATCTTATTTCTGCCATGTAAGATCAATAACATTTTATGCTAAGCTCACACAGAACTTAGAATATTCAGAAGATCATTCTTTTCAGATGCTTTTCATTACCTGTGATGAGAAATTTCTATAGAAACCTCTTGTTGACTGTAATCCCTACATACAGAGATTTCCTAAAGTCTGCTCTTGAACTCTCTTTTCAAGTGTTTGAAGGACCAAAGCTAGATAGTTCACTCAATCACAAGTAACTCTTATCCAAGTTTTTCTTTTTCACAGCCAAAAGTTTAAAATTTAACTTGGAAAACAGCAATAACAGAGATATTGTCTTCTCCACATATATCCATTATCTGTTCCAACACTCAGCAAGAAAAAAAAGAATAAAGAGGTTAAGTAATATCTTTTCCTCCTTTTCCTCCATTGAAAGTCAGAGTTTGCTTTTGATTAAACAAGGGAAATGCCAAAATATATATTTATTTATTTATTTTAACCTCACTTTTCTGCTCTGGCAAGCACTCAAATTTAAAAGCAAAAACAGAATATAAAAATTTGAAAATACAGCTTAAAATTAGCAATAATGTGATTGCTAGAAGAACCTAACAATTAAAAGCATGGTGGGGAAAAAAATGTAACTTTTCTTAAACCCTGAGAATGTTGGGCCAAACCCAACTCTAGAGTGTTCCAGAGCAATTCAGGAAATGGCCTTCTCCTGAATGCCAGAAAAACAAACCTCTTATAGCACGGGCATTTTCAAGAAGGCCTTTTCTACCAGCTTGGTAAAGCAAGAGGTGTTTCCTTAGACATTTGGAGAGTTAATCTTAGATATAGGCAGCGGCAAGAGTCTGTAGTAGAAAAGTGGAGTTTGTAACAGTACTGAGCGCTGTGGTACCTACCGACCTCCAAATTTTTTTTAAAATGCATATAAAATATTAAACAATTTAAAAAATCTTGCAAAATCTCTGAATTCTATTAAGTTCTCTTGATATTTTGGTGTGATTTATGCATTCTAAAAATATATATTTATTTAAAATACTGGGGAGCAACTATGACACCAATCAAAAAAATGCAATGATTCCTATCAGTTATTGAACTCTAATGTTTAATATACAGTATTAACAGTTTGCGATTTTGGCTGAATTTCTCTGGTGAAATTTACTCTGCTTTCTCTTATTTGATGTACTACACTATACCCTAAGGAGAAAAAAAACAATAATTTGCTGACCAAATTATAAGTAAAAATTAAGATGTATTATTTCAGTGACTTGACAAAAATCTCCAAATAAAATAATTTTTCTTCCTTAAAGCTAGAGCTGTCCAAAGGAAGGAAATAGGTCCAAAATTTAGCTGAACTATTAAGAACCACCAGAGACTTCTCTAGCAACAGAAACAAGCAGGCCAAGGACGACAGTTTTAACATGACGAACATAAGACTCTGGACTTCCGGTGAGGCCAGGGCGAGCTACACATCCCTGCCACAGCGGGACTGCATTTACGGTGGAGATTGGCAGCCAGATGTGGGGTCCTGACTGGCAAACTCTCTCTGGAGAAAGCAGAGATCGTGAGATCGCCCATGCACACTTCAGACAGCCGCTTCTCATGAGTAGACCGCAGGAACCAAGGTTTTTGCAGTCGGCTTAGGAGTCGAGCGGCTGGGAGTCAGGGATTCCATCTAAGCTTACAGATGCAACGCAACCTTTATGGACAACAAGCTCAACCGAGCCTCATTTGTTAATTGCCTTTGGAATTATTTTCTACTGCTTCTGAAATATTAAGAACCTTCAGAACAGCAAGTTTTTATTGCATTTTATCACAACTGGGTGAGTTTCCTTCTCCTTAGCAAAAGAAATTTTAAATACGACTTTAAGGACCTAGAAATGTATTACTTTTTAGAATAAACAGCAAGAGGGTGTTTAGAGTGTTGATTTTGGAAAATTAAAAACAGGCTGAGGGTCCAGATGGATTTGGAATAAAAAATTGAATTTAGTTATAAAAATCCTTCCTGTGGGAAACTGTGGTTGTTTGGGTTCTTTGGAAAAAAACATGAGAGGACAGGATTTTGAAGGTTGGACCCTAGAGGAAACTAGAAGAAAATAAAGATTACAATTAAAGGAGAAGAATCCCTAAATTTGACTTGTTAACAAAGAATGGAGCAAAATACTTTACAGGTAGTCCTTGACTTACAACCACAATTGGGACCAGAATTTCTATCGCTAAGTGATGCAGTTGTAAAGCGAGACATCACATAACTGTATCACTTAGTGACAGCAATCTTATTACTCCCTGTTGCAGTCGTTAAGCAAATTCCACTGGTCATTAGCCAAGGACCCACCCCAATCCAAGCCATTCTGGGCTAGGTCCTTCCCAGCCTGAGCCTCAGTAAGATAAGAGACTGCCTCCAACTCCCCCCACCCACCTATATCCCCCCACATCTCTGCCTTTTTGGCCACCCTACACCCTGCCTTGTGGGTCGGCAAGCAGCCCCAGAACCGTGCAGGTCTAGGACTGCTTGCCATGCCCTGGGAAGCTGCAGCCACCCCAGTCCAGTCCCAGCTGCAGTTGCCCTTGTCACCCTGCATTCCAAGACCCCTGCCACCCTGCACTCCACTGCCCCAGCTGACTTTATCCATCTTCTTGCTCTCACTGCTGATGAGGCATACCCAGCCTGGCTCTTTGCAAGACAGCTGCTGGCCACATGAGGCCATCTTTTCCAGGTCTTGCAAGGAACCCACCACATGCGACTTGGGGAAGAAAGCCTCACGAAGGGCCAGGCCGGGCTTGCTCAGCCAGCAGCAGGAGCAAGAAGATAGCGAAGGTCAGCTGGGGCAGCAGAGCACAGAGTGGCAGGGAGCCAAAAGGGTACAGATGGAGAGGAGATAGGCAGGTGGGGGAAGCTGAAGCACTCCTGTGGTTTAAGTGCGAGCAGGCTGCCAAGCACCCACATTTTGATCACGTGACTGTAGGAGTGCTGCAACAGCTGTAACTTCATGGAATGGTTGTAAGTCCCTTTGTTCAGCACCATCGTAACTCCAAACAGTTGTGAATGAATGTCATAAGTCAAGGACTACCTGTAACAGTGGATGTTTTGAAGGATATTTTTGAACAGTGGACTCAAAAATTAATTTTAAGAATGTCTGCCAACATAGATGGATGGTGTGTTAATGATGTCACAGAAGAGGAACAAGCTATACTGGATAAGACTGAAATTGATTTGAATGTGGATCTAAATATGAAAAGTTATAAGTATGATATGAAAAATGATGATATATTGGACATATAAATGAAACCAGTTGATGTCTTAATACTTAAAGGGGACACACAAATATCAAACCAGAAGAGTGATTTGGATAACTTTTTTTTACTGGATGTACAAAAGAGATCTGTTAAAGTTTTGAACGATTCTCTGAGAAGGGACAAAGAAAAAAATGAAAATAAATCAAATTCTAGGACATTATTTGAAGGGATTAAAAACCAAGATTGTTAAAAGTACAGGGAAGGAATATAGAGTTGGCTTATTTGATCAAGGTTAAAATAGATATATATATCTATAACAATGGACTTTTGCTGATAAGTAATGAATGACAAGGCTTTTGGATTTTGTTTATAGTTAAGAGATGACAGATGGGAAGGAGAGCGCATTTGTTGTATTTTAAGAGATGGTGATAAGTAAATTGTTTTTACTTGTGATGAAGGGGAAGTAATTTCTTTATATACTTTTTTTCTTTTTATTCTTCTTTCTTATCCACATTTTCTATTTATTCTTTTATTTTTGTGGTTTGTATTAGTTTTCATTTTTTCTAATTGTAACCTCTAATAAAATTATTATTAAAAAAAGATGATGAACATAAAACTCTATAAATGTGTTTTAGATCTGATCCAATTTTATGTTTCCTATGTTCTTTCTAATCTTATGTCTGATTTAGGAAGAGTTATGTTGTCTATAAGGTATATAATGCTGTTTAAAATCAAGTTCTGAGTTTTAAATCCTGTTTTATTTTATTTTAAACTTTCCTCATCAGTTCTGGTAATGAAAAGGCAAAGTAATTGTTTCAGAAAGTAAAAATTATTGCCTTCTTTGCTGTCAGTACAATTTTAGAAAAGGAATTCATTTTCACAATTGGCAAATTTTATACTATTTAATCTAGTTATATACTGTAATATATGAGGGGAGAAAGAGAGAGCTAGATAGCTATGTGATTATATCAGCAACATATAATTTTATGTACCCAGAATAGCACATATAAACCCACTCTATTTCATCTCTGATTTCTAAAATAATCTTTTTTTTCCTAGTTCTATAAGGTATGAGAACTAGGATCAACTGACAAAATGAAACTGAAATTAAGGAGATTATACAGCCCTGATGTAGTTCTTGGAAGCACATACAAAACATTTATGCCTTTGCCTCAACCTCCAAGGAAAAGACGCAAGCATATAAAAATGCATAAAACAAATGAGCAAATGTTGCCTTATTCCTATGTAAGAAACTGTTCTATGAGTGAGTGAACAGGGAGAGCAAATAGGAGTTGGGCAATGGAGTTGGAGGACACAAAAGAGAGAGGAGAGCTAAGAAAAGATGAAGAGCCAAGGAGGGGAAAAGATTGCTGACTATTTACTGCAGCTTTCTGATTGACAACTAAATGCTGCTGAGAGTTTCCTGAGTGATTGACCATGGTGTCTGATTGGAACACAGTTCTTGCTGACTTAAACAGTTCTAGGGGACACAGAACAAGTAAACAGGGACCACAAACTGGAGTCTGGCAAGGGAATTGGCAGGGAAGTTGCTTTATTTTTTTATTTGCCCTTTCCTTTTTCTTCTTTCCCACCTTCTTCTTTCAGTCCAGGCTAGTCCTCATCCAATGAGACAGTTCTAGGAACTTATGGCCCAAGCGAGAAGAGTAGCTAGGGGAGTTGGCAGTGAAGGCTCCAATCAGCGAGGAAAGCATCACCGTGACTTGAAAAATGTGTGCTATGTTTGTTTTCATGGATAAAGGGGATCCAAACTACGCCTACATTGAAAAGCATCAGGGAAGATGAGAGATTCTTGGCCAGAACAGCTGAAGATCTCCAGGAGGGGCAGGGATCAGCAAAGAATGGGAAGCGAAATGGCAGAGGCAAACACATGGAAGATCAGGAGGCTCTCAATGCCACTGGAACTCAGTAACTGGTACTACACTGTCCCTCTAGAAGATGATCACAAACCACATGAACAAACTGTGTCATTGTAGAAAATGCTTGGGCTCCCAAGAATCTAAGAAATCCAAGAGGCACTCTGAAAAAAAAAAGGTGTGTGGTGGTGGTGAGTGATTCCCTTAAGCTGAGGAAATTGGGTGCAGACTCAATATGACATTGTGAGAAGTGCTTCATCTTCCAAGTGCGCTTTTGCAGAATGTGATGAAAAGGTCATCAAGTCTATTCAAACCCAAGCACAATTGTACTTTCCTCTTAATCCCCATGGGGATGAATAATACAATGAGAGGACACCTTGACTATGAGTCTTGAACAGGAAAGTAAAGGAACCAAGGGCACAAGTAGTATTTCATCAAGCCTTCCAGCTGAGGGTAATAGTGCAGATAGAGAAAATAGGATTCTAGAAGTTAACAACTGGAAGTTGTTGACTGTATTTTATTCCCAGGTCTCCTACAAGTGATTTTATTGGTTATGTTCTATGGTGGTACATTGTCATTTGTTTTTATCTCAACTTAAAGTGGTGGAATCATACATTGCTCAGAGTCAGTGCTGACTGAAGCAACCTATAAGCAACCTTGCTATGCAAATGGTGTTGCTGAGAAAGATTTGCCTTCTATGACTACAGCTATGTTACCTTCACAAAGGACTCCTGGAAAGAGACATGATATATATTACAAAAACCAGAAAAGAAGAAGCACCTTGCCAGTCTCATCAGGAGGATATCAAACTAGAAGAAAAGAAATTTCCCAGAACCAAAAATACAGCCAAGGACTGGAACCAAGAAAATAAAACACAAAGAAGGCCAGGATGGGGACAGTTTTGCAAGACACTACCACAAACACACCAGTAGGCACTAATCAAAGTCTCAGACATTTCTACACCAGAGTTGAAATACAATGAGTACTGGAAATAACCAGGGAGAATTAGAGGTCCCAATTCAGAAAGATTAACATGTGTAATAGGCATCCTGAAATGTAGTGGGATGATACTGGATACTTGGTGGGATTGGCATACCATAATGGAAGGCTACAATTTATTCAAACGGAACAGACCCAAGAGAAAGCATAGGGTATTGCGCTCTACATAAAGAAAAATATAGAGATTGAGGAATCAGAGCATGGAAATCCTATTGAAAGCATTTCGGTAGGAATAAAAGGAAAGAATGAAAAATGGGAGAAATCTAAAGAAGCCAGTGTGGATACATGAAGAGCTCTAAAATGTTGAAGAGAAAAAGGGACATGTATCGGATATGGAAGGAGGAGAGCTTAACCAAAGAAGAATTCAAGGTAGACTCCGGAAGCTGTAGGCTTCTGTCAAAAATGAGATGAGGCTTATAAGAGATACCAAAAATAACAAACCAATGTTCTTTAGGTATATTAGAACTAAAAAGAAAATCGAACTATAGGTTCATTGGAAGGAGAAAGTAATGAATCAATAATGGGTGATAGTGGGAAGGCAGAACATCTTAACTCCTATTTTTATTCATTTATTTTATTTAAAAGACTTATATAGCCACCCATCTTATGTACCATAATCCTGGGTGGCTCACAGAACAATAAAAACCATAAATAACACAACAAAAATTCCTGGCACCCCAAAAGCAACACCTCCCCATACATCCACATTCAATTGTACTGGGCTCCAACCTCAACCTACCCCAACACTTGTGGAAACAGCTTCGAGGCCTTCTGGAAGGCATCTATCTTCTTTCAGAAGTGAAATGTAACAACATGGATAGGTATGCCATAATTAACAGGATCCAGCATGAGGTTTTGCAAACTAATCTGATCTCCTTTTTCAGTAGAGTTACCAGCTTAGTAGATTAGGACCATACCAGAGAGAAAGTGTACTCCTCAGCAAAACCTTTGACAATTTTCCTCATGATATTCTGTTTCATGGAATGGTAAAATATAGGTTAGATGATACTAGATACATTCATAATTGGCTGAAAGAGTGCTCATTAATGGTTTTGTATTAATTTGGAGGGAAGTTTCATAGAATTCCACAGGATTTTGTCCTAAGCCCCGTGCTGTTGAATGTTTTTATCAGTGACAGGTGAGGGAGTTGAGGTGACAATTATAAAATTTGTAGATGATATAAAACTGTTGGCTGACATTCAGCTACCATCAATTCCGCCGCAAACAGTCTAAAATATTCCTGATAAAATTTTTGAAGTACTTTTACTGCTTGGCTCCAACCTTCAAGAGCACACTGAAGGTCATTTTAGCCCATAGGAAAACAAAATGTCAGGCCTAGCCCAAGGAACTCCAAGAGACAATGCAAATTCAGTTCAGCTATGTTTATTAGCTACAACCTCTAGCAAGAAACTTCCCAGACTGAAACCCCATCTCCCAAGTCAGCTAGCCACAACAGTGTGAATTCCTCAGGGAGGTGCTAGTCTCATCCTCTTGAAGCTCCCATGCTCCTGCGGCGAGCTAAGAATATGTTTATCTCCCTGGCCTTCATAATTCCATTCCATCACACAAAATCTCATATAGATATATAGATATAGATATGTAGTCCTCGCTTAACAGCCCTAACTGGGACCGGCAACTCCGTCGCTAAGCAAAGTGGTCATTAAGCAAAACATCACGTGACCGTGTTGACTTACAATGGCAGTTCCAGCAGTCCCAGTTGCAGTCATTAAGCAAATCACACGCAGTTGTTAGGCAAGGCATCATGTGACCGCAACTTGCAACCTCCTGCTGCCTTCCCCATTGATTTTGCTTATTGGAAGCCAGCTGGGAAGGTCACAAATGGCAATCATATGACTGCGGGATGATGCAACCATTGTAAATGTGCAACAGTTGTCAAACACCCAAACCACAGTGTGACTGCGGGGATGCTATGAAGGTTGTAAGTGCAAGGACTTTCAAACAAGTTGAAAGTAGTACAATAGAAAGGATAGTAAGGAGATAAAAAATGGTCCTATGAAGAGAATGAATAGAACTGGTTACGTTTAGCCTTGAGAAAAGATAACTGTTACTATTCTCTTAGTACATGAGATGGTGTCCCACAGAAAACAGGGTTTTTCAAACTATGTGGAACCCTAGGGTTTCATGAGAACTTGATCTGGTTCCATGAGAACCTAAGAGCAAAAAAAAAAAAAAAAAGTTAACTCAAATGCAGCCAATTTTCTATTACTAGAACTTTGCTTCTTGATCCAGGAATCTGAGAATATTTTTTAACTAACAGGTTCCTTGGACTGAAAAAGTTTGAAGATCCCAGACACAAAAGGCCACAATGTGTTCTCCACTAATCCAAAGTAGAAAGGACAAGGAATAATGACATTAAATTATAGTAAGCCAGATTCCAATTGTAAGACAGGAAAAACTTTCTAATGGTAAGAGCAATTTGCCAGTGGAATTAATTAACTAGGGAGATGGATGTGTTCAAGCAGAGGTCAGAAAACAAGAAGAATAATTTGCTTAGGATGCTGTAAGAAGATTCGATTTGATGGACTAAAAGGCCCTTCCCAACTCTGTGAATATATGATTCTTTTCTTCTCTAAAGAATTTATCATGAAAAAGTTCCAGTTCAACTCTAGTAATATATAGCTAGTTTTGCCTGACAAGTAGTGGCTTTAGACAGAAATCTACCATTTATTTCAGAGGAAAGATCAAGTTCTTTCTTTAAGATGCAGGTGCAAACAGTACAGTTCTTCTTATTTGCCCCACTAACTTGTATCTGGCCTCTCACAGATGACATGACTAAGGGATTTAAAAAGGACCTAGTTGTTAGCAACATCATCCCATCTCATAAGACAATGATTACTGCATACCTCTATTCATAAAGGCACCGGTCCTTAATGGAGTATGAGGAGACTTCTTTTCTTTCTCCTTTCATGCTAACTTGGCAAAAAGAAAGTTTTATCACATTGCTTTTGGAGTAGAAAGAAGTGCTCCACTGTCTGTTTCTACTATTATGTCATAAACAGTACATACCTACACTGCCGTAGCTTGCATGCTGAGGAAGATTGTGAACATTTTAAAGACTCAGATGACGATACTACTGTAGAAACTAGGCTTAAAGTAAAATGGAGCTTGAACTAAATTCAAGGAATCTATTTTATATTAGAGAATATAATATAAGGTCAGAAACCCCACTCATTTGTTGATCCTTAGGTCTAATGCCAGTAAAATTTGCAAAGCTTTCTGTTTGTTATATTTCTTTCTGATCATGTGTTCAAAGTACTTTTATTTATTTAATTACAAATTAAGCAAACCACTATCCAGACAGGCAGTTATGGATGCTGGATAGCAGCAAATGGAATGGAGAACCTGAAGTGCCAAACCCCTGAGTTAGTTTACAAATTTAGTTTTAAGATCAAAAAAAGCTCAATACAGATATTAATTTTGGTCTTCACAAAACCACATGCATACTTCCAATATTCAAACCATGTATTTGTAATGGAAAAGTTTTAACATTTTGTAAGTAATAATCCACAGGTGTCAACAAGTATTTACATTTTAAAACTGAGTTAAAAACCTCACTGAAATGTTGACAGGCCGATACAACTCTGAAAGGTTCCTGGACATAATGGGCTGATAACAAAAGAGCTTCCAAAATTAGTTTTCCTTATTAAGGCTTAGGAAACTGTTGGCTGACATTCAGCTACCATCGGTTCCGCAAACATTCTAAAATATTCCTGATAAAATTTTTGAAGTACTTTTACTGCTTGGCTCCAACCTTCAAGAGCACACTGAAGGTCATTTTAGCCCATAGGAAAACAAAATCTCATATAGATATATAGATATAGATATGTAGTCCTCGCTTAAAAGCCCTAATTGGGACCAGCAACTCCATCGCTAAGTGAAGTGGTCATTAAGCAAAACATCACATGACTGTGTTGACTTACAATGGCAGTTCCAGCAGTCCCAGTTGCAGTCATTAAGCAAATCACACGCAGTTGTTAGGCAAGGCATCATGTGACCGCAACCTGCAACCTCCTGCTGCCTTCCCCATTGATTTTGCTTATTGGAAGCCAGCTGGGAAGGTCACAAATGGCAATCACATGACTGCGGGATGCTGCAACCATTGTAAATGTGCAACAGTTGCCAAGTGCCCGAACCACAATCGTGTGACTGTGGGGATGCTGTGAAGGTTGTAAGTGCAAGGACTGGTTGTAAGTCACTTTTTTTAAGCACCACTGTAACTCTGAACAGTTGTAAAACGAATGGTGGTTGTTAAGCGAGGATTACTGTACCAGAATATCAGAAAGAAACTAAAGGCATTTTTAGAAGAATAGCTTTAAAATGTACATGCTCTTCTAGGTCATGACTGCTTTAAATTGAAATTGGTTCAGTTATTTTGATAAGCATTAGCATACAATCAATCAATTAAATTAGCCATAAACTTACTCTGTATTGCTTCTATTTTCTATAAAGAACAATATGTAGCATCACATTTCATTTCACGTGACATTTTAGCACTACTGCTATGTTATGAAAACAAACACGAATACCATATTGCGTAGTGTCCCCAAACCAGTGGGAATGTGTCTGGAAAGAAAAGCCCAAACAATTCCAACGCAATTTCCTTTCTTAGTTGCCAGGCTTCTCACTCTTCCCATCCTTGTTTTATTTTAGACCTCATCTCATCCTTGCTTTAGCTTATGTGTTTCTAAGCCAAAGGAAGGCAACATTTTCTGTGGTTGAGGCTACACTTACGTTAGCAATATGTTATTTCAGTACAATGATAGTTATATATTATACTTTGATTCCTAATATTTTCCAATTTTGCAAATAATATGTAGAATCTTATATTTAATACAGATGAAGGAGTCTTTGTTTTCTTCATCTCAAATTGTTTCAGAAGGTCAACATATCCAATCACCAGCAATACTGTTGGATAAGTTGGAAGAATTAAATCTGACATATCTGTGGTGACAGTGAGTCTAGCCAAATTTTGTTCTTAAATTTAGAACAGTTTGATATCTGAAATGTATCTTTTACTGTCCAGTAGGCTTGTGCAAGCCTCTTCTTGCACAACCTCTTAAAAGTACCTAAGGAAACCACAGAATTAACATGAAGCAAAGCAATGTGGTGTGAGCAAAGGGGAGACGAGTATTCAAAGCACTATTGAAAGAAGTACCATTCAAAGCTTTGCAAAGCCTCAGTGTTCACAAAAACCTAAAACAGGCTATATGCAACAGAAATTTTCTCTAGTTAATGAGTCATCAACAACCAGAATATTTAATTACAGAGTTCTAAGCCAAATAATTTATGTACCATAACAGAGAACCAGAATTATTTTATATACAAAATTATTGTGATGACTTTTACATTCCTTAATTATAGTTGGTATACTGGTTCGCTACAGAATTGTTTACTGAAGAATTAGGATAAGAAATAAAATAGGAAAAAGAAATATATCTTGAATTGAAAAGCTTTCCTGCATGTTACACAGAAGCTATGTTTTACCTACCATAGACAATAAGCTGGACAGGAATGAATGATATGAAGCATTTTTTAAAAAGTTATTCATAACCTTCATATAACATTATTTGCCTAGTCACCAGGAAGAAAGAATTTTCTTAATGCAACTAAATGAAGAAGACCTTTACAAAGGATGATTCTCAACTTACACCCCCCCCCCCCCGCTTCTTCCAAACATTTTAAGGCTACTCAATAAGTAACACATATGGGAAAGTGTGCTAGACCAATATAATTCATGTGAAGCTGCATTATCCAACTGGAAACCAAGGGGAAAAGCTCCAATATTAACAAACTAAAATCAGAAAAATAGCAAGATTAATTTCTATAAAGACTATATGAAAAAGCTCTCACTAAAACACAAGAAAAAAGCATATAATGCATAACATTATCTAATCTTCAATAAGAAATATGCTGACATTATGCATAAAACATATTTGTTCAAATTTACACTGAATACAGTAATATACACAGTCTAATTATAATAGACACTGTATTTTGTTACTTTTTTCATAGTATTATATATACAAAGCAGTAATTAGCTCATGAACTTTTTTAACTTTACACTTTGATATTCAACCTGAGAACTTCTCAAAAATTTAAAAAGTTTATAAATGATACATTTGCTACACACTTCAATTGCCTCAGCCACCTCAATTGCCCCAGCCACTTTCAGATTCTATTTCTAAATAGATCTCAATTTTTTCCCATTACATTCCTCTGAATCATAGGCAGTGATTTATGTCTCCATAAATATAGCTACAAAATAATGAATAATAATTTGATCTATCATTCTCATCCTCAAATTATTCTGACATATTATTCATGAAAAATATGCAAGAAAATTGATTTTTAGACAATTACTTTCCTAATCTTTTACATAAATAATATATATTCTCCCAATTAAAAAAGCTGTATCTTCTAACATGACTAGTAGCAAGGAATGTAATCAAGCTTTTTGATTTAGATAAAAAAAGGGTTACCTTACATCTCTTATGAAACACACTGTAGCCTTTTCGTTTAGAAAAAAAAATATGTAAAGTATTATTGTAGAAATTTATAAAAAATATGTACTGGATTGAGATAATGCACAAACGGCATTTTTTTTTCTTTCTTACAATATTAGAACCTGGGATTATCCCACAAAGCCAAAGGGTGATAGATTCAGGACAGCCAAAGCAAAGTGTTTATTTATCCAGCATATGCTCATGCTGGAGATGACTACAATTCTACAGTTTTAAGTTTTGGAACGTGGATAAGATTATGAATGCTTTCAAATAGGAATATGTAACATTTTCAGATTTGAACTACTGTAGATATAAAATAGATTTTGAGTGCAAAATACTTGCAGCAGGCCGATTCACACCCAACAGTCAAATTGCATTATTTTACATATTTTTTCGAATCTAGTTCTAGTGCAGAAAAGAGATCTCAGATGGGAGAGACTAACTGATAATGCTGTTCTTTTCCAATCTGTTACTGTTTCCCCCAACTCCAAAGGTGAACTAACATGAAGAACAGGAAAAAGTATAGGATGGTTAAATGTGTTATATGAGGGCTGCATCTGTGAGTCGGAATGCACATATTTGGTTATAAGAGATTCTGTGCATATTCTCTGTGCATAAATTCAATGTGAATCCCATTGAATTTACAGAATACACAGTATTAGTTTATTCATTCAACACATTCAGTTAGGCTAATCTTGTAACATGTGCTCTGAGGCTATAGGGGCAAAACCATCAGGAAAAAATAGAATGAAATTAGGTTTGTTTTTTAAAGTCGCACTAATTTTAACGTGTTAAAAATTACTTAGGATTACCTTTAGCCTGGCTTTACATTCGTTATTATTGTGGGCATCATTCTATCTGGCTGCATTTGGCTATGGAACAACTGACCTTCCCTTGCCATATCTTGTTCAATCTTTACATCCCTCTTTTTAAATCATTCTTTTGGTATGTCTTTTGGTTTTGCTAGCAGTTCTCTATGGCTACAGAAGAGGATTTAATCCAAAGGAACAGACCTGTCTCTCAACTGATAAATACAGTCTTCTCCATACTCTTTCAAAAGTAATCCTCATAGCTCTCCTTCTGAGTATGTGTAAACTGCTCTGTTAAGTCTTAGGTTTAGAGACTTACAAACATTTCTGTTAATGGCTGAAAATGTTAATACGTTGTCAAATGTATAGAACATTGTCACATAGAGGTAGTCCTCGACTTACAACCACAATTGGGACCAGAATTTCTGTCGCTAAGCAATGCGATCGTAAAGTGAGATATCACATGACGACATCATCTAGCAATGCCAATCCTGGCATTCCTCATTGTCGTCAAGCAAATTCCACCAGTCTTTAGCCAAGGACCCACCCCAATCCAAGACATTCCAGACTTGGTCCTTCTCAACCCCAAGCTTCACTAAGGTAAGGGACTGCCTCCAACTCCCACCCATCTCTCCCCCCATCTTTGCCCTTTTGGCCACCCTCCACCCTGCCTCGTAGGACAGCAAGAAGCCCCAGAACCATGTGGCTCTGGGGCTGCTTGCCATACTGTGGTTCAGGGGCTTCTTGGCCCACCTTCCTCCTTTGCTCGATCACACTTACTGTGCCCTCCTTCCCTCCATTGCTCACTCAGGGACTCTCCAGAGTCCCTTCCAGAGCTGAAGGAGCACTCCAGGGGCACTTCCAGGTGCTGAATGACTCTCCAGGGGCACTTCCAGTGCATGCTATGCAGCTCATGTTGGAAGCTGCTGGCTGTTTGTGATGCTTTCTCCCTCCTCCTGCAAAGCCCCAGAGCTGCAATGCAGCACAAAGGGGGCTTTCAGTGAGTGTGAGTGAGCAAAGGGGGAAGGAGGGTACTGGTGCATGAGTGAGCGAAGGAGAGTGTGATGCACACCTGTGAGTGAGTGAATGGGGAAGGAGGGTGCAGTGTGAGGAAGACTTACCCAAGCGACTGACGACCTCCCCACCAGCTTCCCCACTGACTTTACTTGTGGGAAGCCAGCAGGGAAGGTTGTAAATGGTGATCACGTGACCATAGGGTGCTTGGAAACTGGTCATAAGTGCGAACAGGCTGCTAAGCACCCAGATCACGATCACACAACTGCGGGGGCGATGCAATTGCCATAACTTTGGGGATGAGTCGTAAGTCTGTTTTTTTCAGCACTGTTGTAACTTCAAGTGGTTACTGAACAAATGGTCGTAATTTGAGGACTACCTATATAAGATGGTAAACAAGTTCATATATTCTAGAATTATAGATCTAGAAAGATGATAGTATAGATATACACATATGTAATTATATACCTTACCATATTTATTATCAATGACAAATGTAAATTCTGAAGGATAAGCTTTGCTTATCCCATATTTTCAGTACAGTATACTTTTATATCGTTCATTATCTTGTCTACAATAGATGGTAACTGATGCTAACTGCTAGAATAGTGGGCAAGGTCATTGGGCCAGAACTAACTACATATAGTTTCCATATAATTTGGGCAGGACAACCATTTAGGCTGCTTGGATATTACAGATGCCCTCCCTGGATATGCTTGCCTGGATTCATGTTATTTCTATTGGACTGGTGTTCATTTCCAAGAACAATTTTTAAATTTCTCACAGAAGCTAAGAAAAACCAAAAGAGCTTTTACTGAAATTATATTTTTAATAATGAACAACATTTGGAAAGCAAGCATACATCAATTTGTGTAAACTGATAAGCTCTTCTCATTGCTCAGTGTATAGATTTAGTCACATAATCTAGAAAAAGACAATACAGACAGCGATAAGATAGCAATCCAAATGAAAGCATGCTTTCAAGGTTAAAATATTTTGTACTTTCCATATGGGCAGATTAAAAAACTACAAAAGATTTGACTTCAAAGAGGAACTAAATTTAAAATGTGAATGCAAAGAAATGAGGCAGGTGGCAGAATTGTATCGCTGTGTGTAATTGGAGCTTTGAGACAATGGATTAAGGATATTGATATTCAACTAGATCTGGCATCTTTTCCTAAGGAAGTATTCCTGACTATCTCCTTTAGCCTCCTTTGACCTGCCAGGTATTTAAGCCAAATCACAATCCCTAAACATAGGAGGGCACTCGCTTCCACAGAGAACCGGTTTGGTGTAGTGGCTAAGGCACCAGGCTAGAAACCAGGAGACCGGGAATTCTAGTCCTGCCTTAGGCACGAAGCCAGCTGGGTGACCTTGGACCAGTCATTCTCTCTCAGCCCTAGGAAGCAGGCAATGGCAAGACACTTCTGAAATCTTGTCAAGAAAACTGCAGGGACTTGTCCAGGCTGTCACCAGGAGTCAACACAAACTCAGAGGTACTCCTCCCCGCAAAATCTGTTTGGCACAATGTAATGCCTTAGCTGCAGCAGTTTTATAAGGGAGACAGAAGGGCATTCCATTTGTACTAACATTCTACCCACGTGGCAGAGAGGCTACTGAAACTATAAATCACATTCTATTATGTTGTCGGTATTATGCTGACATATGCTTAGAGTTGGTAACCCCAAATTTAAATAAATTCTCTGATCACCCTGCCAGTTTTATTTGTAATTTTTTCTCAGATGCATGTATTCTTTATTTTAAGGGTAGCCAAACTTTGCTGTGTTATATGTAAAACTTATCAATGTGGTTAGTTTTACAATTAGCACTTATCTCTCTGTGTATTGACTTGTTATATTATCAAGTTAAATTATGTACTGCTCACTGACTGCAATGAAAATTTCTACTTCATATATATATATAAAAATTCAAAATTGCTGCGTTATTTTTTTCTTCCTAGCGTTTTTCCTAGCATTATATATAATTCAAATAACCCACAAAAAGAGTTATTGTGTATAGAGATTACTGTTATATATTCAAATATCTGAACATACTAAATAAAGATGTCAAACATCTACTAAGCAATCATTTAAAATGGCTTCACAATTCTTGCAACAGACCCAATTTTTCTCAGAATAGAGTTTCTCAGTACTATTTAGAACAAGATTAAGCAACAACTACAATGAAGAATAATAATTAGGGTCTAAAGCAAATCATTACCTTCCAGCAACTTTATTCTCAAGAATGTCTATCCCCTTACATACTTCAAAAGTTAAAATGGTGGATGACTGTGAATACCCACTGCCCAGAAAAACAAAGTCAAAGGAATGCAGGAGTGGTAGAAAATTTCCTGGCTTGGGGCAGGTTTGAGAGAAAGCAGGAGAAAATAAGCTCATCAGTTTCTGTGAGTGCCCACAGCTATTTTTTTCAAAATTCTAAACATGCTTACCAACCCAAAAACATTGCTACCCCACACTTAAGATGGCACCCAATGCTACCATCCCAGTGAATGCAAAACACTAAGGGCTGCATGTTTGCTGTTGAAAACCTGAACATAATGCCAGGTTGCCACACAAGGTTTAACACCATTTTGTCTAAACATGTCTTTTAAGTACTATTCCAGGACTTCCTAATTTTGCCAAAAGGTATGCCTAAGTATATCTGCTAAATTATAGAGTTATAAAAATGTTCATATTCAAGTGAAGAAAAAAAATAAGTAACGCAGCTCTATTTTAAGCACTAGCCTGATAACCACAGGAAACCAGGAAGTCCATGCAGGTAAGGGAGTGGCTGGTAAAAAGAAATGAACTGCTTTGAATTCCATTGTGTCTTACAGAGGACATGAGACTCTTTCTCTATATCTAGCAAGGAAATGTACCTCTCAATCCCTTTTCTGCTATGTACCACACAAACTAGGAAAAAAATGTTAATAGTGAGGCCTTATTTAAACGGCTAGTCATGGTATTATCAGATATTGAATAATCTCTGCAATTCTAGAAGAAAGAACTGGATAGCTATGGAGAACTCAAATAGAATTTATTTAAACATGGTGGTGGTACAAATAAACAGGATCACTTTACATAATAGGAATAATGCTACATTTTTACTTATCCTACAGATAAATTTATATAATTACAGATCTATTGGGGGAAAAAACTGAAGGTTTTATATGCAGAAAGTTTTTTTACATTAAAAAATGGCCTGACATCCAGATCTGAAAAGATACAATTTATTCTACCACCTCAGGCTGCTCCCATCTATGTAGATTCAAAGACTTATTGCACTTTGCACTGAACACTTTTAATAAGTTGATCTTTAATTGTTCTGACAAATTCTGAACAAATACTATAAGAGACAGGTATATGACTGAATAGTTGAATAACTCACTTTATGACTTCACCCTAATCTTAGAAACTGAAAAATATATTCTTTCAAATTATTTTTTGAAGTTTCCAAATTAAATGGTTAGTACTTCTGTATATAAAGTTTGCACAATGAAGACAGCAGACACATTTATTTTATAGTTTAAAGGTATTATACATGTTTTACCGATACATAATTTATTTTTATAGCTCTTTAATCTATACTTATTTAACTTTTTTTTGAATGATAGAATATTGTTTATATAATGCTCTCTAGTTCTGAAGTGTTCCCTTTGCTGTAGAAATGTAACATGAATTTTTAAAACTTTCAGTATGGGAAACAAAAATCAGTAATTACCAAACTGATTTTAAAGGGTAGTATCTGGGCTCAGAAGCTAAGCTGGTTGGTTGTGTTTAGTACTAGGATAGGAGACTTTGGGAACTGTAATTACAGTAAGAGGTCAAATAAATATTCTAGAAGAATCTTCTTGAGTCATCTAGCACACTGCTGAAAATTATGCTAGGTACTAATACCTGCAAGACTGATATAACATCCTGGTTTATAATAGCTAATGGAAAATGGAAACTGAATTCACCACAAAAATAGTCTGGGCCTCAATAAAAAAAAGTTTGGATATGCCAGTTTTGACCAACTCAACAACCTTGAGAGAATTTGTGCTGTTAGTCACCCAACACATTAGTGCTGCTCCAGAAAAACATGGATCTAATATTTTAATTACTTATTTCAGCCCCAATATGCAACGGGAGTCTTCATCAGTTTTGGCATTTCTGGGATGATATAGAAACCCAGTATCCTGGCAGGATGTAATTTTAATGTGGGCTTTGGGTCAAATGCAATTTGGGGTTGCCACTATTTTAGCAATCCACATTTCTCTGGTGTAATGCCATTGTGAGTTAGTTTGGGATTTATGGCATAGAAGAAGCAAAGTCATTTTTTTGCAACCAACTACTGTTGCTACAAATACAGAACTCTTTTACCAGTGTTTCAGCATCTCCAAGGAGTGGGGCAGGAAAACAGCTGTTCTTCTCAATGCCTTTGTAATCTCTGTCCCTTCTATGAAGTCAAGGGAAGAGATAAACACATAATTACCTCTTCTGACACTTTCGCTTTATAAGAATAGCTTGTTCCTGCTTTTTGGTGTTCTTGCAATGACTGGGACATTGCAGACTTTATGGATAGGTATTCAAAGATTCAACAATGAATGCAGCAGAAGTCTGCACCTTACAAACGTAGTGACCTTGAGGGGCAGGAGATGGAATGACAGCTAGCAGAGGAAGTTGGCACTTTTACCTCTTTTCCTTGCACAGAAATTCTTCCTTTTCTTGTTTCTATATAGCATGTCTCTTATTAGTCAGACTGATATTGTCAAGACTGTCATCACTTCCCTCTCTCTTCTTCAATGTTCTCTTTCTCACTGTTAATAGAGAAACACCACACTCATACCAAGATACGGATAGGCCAGCCAATTTGAACTCCGCTACCACAACGCCACTTCCTAAACGGAAGTTATCTTGCTATTATTTTCTTTCATGCAAGCACTGAGTCTGCAAGATTCCTTCTACAAACATATTTTTTTCTCATTTTATCTTTTCTCCCTAAAGACACTTCATCACTGTGGAAAACTACCTGCCAACAGAAGGATGTTACTGGAAGACCATTAGTTAAAAAAAATGCTGTTGGGAAGCATTTGTTGCTTCAGTGAAAAACAATATTCAGAAGTTCAGGATTATCACAGCGGAAAGATACTCTTTAGACCCCAGATTTATGTACTGAAAAAGAAGGGATCTAGAATACCAATTTTTGTAGCTCAAGCTTATTTATTTTAGTAGACCTACTGCTCAGGCTGCTTAATTATCAAAACTACCAGAAATTGTGTCCATTCTCTCGGTACTTTTCTTTATTAAATGGGCAATCAGGCATCAAATCTGCAGCTCTAGTGACAATCGTGTAGTTCCAAGGGCATTTGTGCTGTATAAAATTCAACTCATGATAAAATTGAAAAAAACGTTCTGACCAACATTGTGAAAATATGAGAGCCCTGGCCAAGCATATCTATTTCTCCCTATCTCTGTTGCAAAAATATGCTCTGAAGATTATGTTTCCTGTCCACAGAATGCTTCTCAAGATGAAGAGAAACGCTGGAGCTAAAGTGTAGAGCTTCTGTTTGCAAATATAAGGCCCAGGTCTAATCTCTGTCATTCCAGATGCAGATCACCAAGATCAACAAGACAGCACACAGTTAGTGGAGCTTCTCTGTGCCACACCAACCTGGACATGTGAGTAACCCCTCAAGAGTAGAACCACCATCAAAACATTATTATCCAGGATTGAAGGTAAATGTATTTATTTGTTGCATTTATATTCCAATTTTAATCTGGGAGCTGAATGTGGTGTACATGGAGATTTCCCTTCATTTGATCCCCCAACAACTCTTTTGGGTAAGTTGGGCTGAGAGAGAATGACCAGTCCAAAGTTACACAGTGACCTCATTCATCCTCATTCAGCAAAGATCTGAACCTAGATATTCTTGATTCCTTCAACTTAATTAAAATAGTGGTTACAGGCACAGATCATAGTACACCTGCTGCTACCCAAATCAGTCTGAGCAGATAATGGGAGTCCCAATGTAGAAAGAAGCTTATCAGAGGACAATATGCCAACAAGACCCCTAACCTGGATCTAGTCCATTGTAGCAGATATTAAATGTGATATGCCTTGATCTATATTGCAGAAACTCAGTTGGATTAGAACTGTATCTAAATTACTGAGAAGGCAAATCCTTAGTATTCAAGGTGTCATTTATGAGCTGTTGGCTCAAAACAAGCAGTACAAGTACATTGGCCACTTTGGGATAAAAAGCTATAGTGCCTAAATGTATTACCTTATTAAAGCTGCTTAAATATATGAAATCATTAACACACAGATACTCAATTTAGTAACAAAGCAACAGATACTGCAATTAATGCTTCTCTGCAGAATGGGATGGGGGCTCATTTTGTCATTTTGTGCCACAAGGGTTTGTGCATCCTCAAGGCTTTTACAGTCTTTAAACAAAACTCCCATCTTCATCTGCTCAGAATTTAATCACCATTTTCATAAGATGTTTAAGAACAATATAGTATGGGTTAAATAATTCTTTATATAATTATATATGTATCACTCAATTTAAGAATCATAACAATAACACCAGATTTTTAAAACACCATGACTTCAAAGAAACTGTAATTAAATCTCAATACAAATTTGAAATCATTTTGACAGAGCAACTCTCTTTACAAAGTATGAAAATCAATTTAAAGTTAAGGTTCCTAACTTCAAGCTCAATGAACTGCAGAAGAAATACAAATAAAAAGTTAAAAGTATTATGAAATATTACACTGTTATCATAAATTGCAGGCTCATTTCCCATGAGTATAAAGAGAATGTTCATTAACAAACGTAAGTAAATACATTGTTGTCACAGCCCATCAACTGTATCCCTACAAAAGTGGCATATTTTTACCAGAAAACAAAAGTGCCAACACTAGCAGTAGCGTACAAACACATGATTTTAAAAAACTGAGCAAACACATAAACTGGTAAAGCAGTGTGTTATCTTGGCAAAAGTTTCAATAAAAACTATAGGAGTGTACACAATCATTGGTCAGTTACTCGTGAGATAATTACTGAAAAGCCTTATTTGTTTGTTGAATGTATATTGCTGCTCAACTCATAATTTATGGCTCTGGGTGGTATACATCAACAAAATAAACCCAAAGCAATCAGAACCTAACCAATATAAAACCAATATAATAAACATACTCATTACACTCACAGCCAAGGCTGGATACAACAGACATTCCCACTCCAATAGAACAGGCTCACTTACCATCCTGGTCCAGCGCACAACAGATGAAACACTCCATATTTCCCTCACTATGTTTTTGATTAGGAAAAAAAGAGGTTGTAAATATGAGTTCTTACATTTAATAACTCTTAAGGGCAATTGTAGCAAAAACCATTCAAGAAAAGAAATGGGCATTAACTGAGTTGAACAAAAGTGGCTCCCAAAACATTCTTAACAATAGCTTTTTTCAAAAATACCACGTATCAACCATTAGCCTAATTTGTATATATTCCCTTTTCACATTATCACCACAAATGCTGGTGTCAAGGAAGTTTTCTCCTATTGTCTCTTTGTCTTATTGAAAGAATCAGCCATAACACATGTCTGGCAAAAATCCCAAAAGTGTATAATTAATATACTGAAAAATATTTAATATATTTACTATTTTATAGCTAATAAACATCTGGTAAAAATTGTGGAGAATAGAATCTCATCTAATGGTTAAGGCATTGAAATAGGAACAGGGAAACTTGAGTTCCAGACCTGCCTTAAGCATGGAAGCCAACTGGCTGACTTTGGGCCAGTCAGTCACTCAGAGCCCTAGGAAGAAAGCATTGGCAAACCACCTGCATGAACTTGTCCATGTACTTACCAGGAATCAAATCTGACTCAAATGCAAAGAAGAAAGAAAATCATGTGAGCACAATTTAATTTTAAAAACTCCTATGTGATTTTTGGTATCTACCATATGTCTGGATCTAGAGATGTGTTTCGGAATTAGTTCCAATTAAATTCCTACCAGCTCCTCTTGAATAAATAAATGGTTTGTCCTAAAAGTGTTTCATTCTTTTTTCAGCCTCTCAGAAGTGGATCTTTTGATCCTTTCTTACTTCAGTTTGCAATACAATTGATATAATGTTTTATACATTCACTACTGGGCTTTTTCTTATTAGGTGGTTCTTATCTGGCCCAAATACAGTATTTTGTTTCTATATAACTTCATATCTTGGGGACAGCTCCTCTTTACAATGTCTTTCCTATTTTTTCCCCCATTGATTATAACCCGGTTGCATGAATAGAGTTTGTGAGGCACACATAATGAATCTTAATTTGTCTCATACACGATCTGTTCTTCAATTTATGCACAAACTGTGTTGATTACAATAGGTTCAGAATTTACAGCATCCATGAGGTGTAAGTAGTAATTCAACACACTGAGGTCATGAAAGGTAAAATACGGAGCTAACTAAAAAACAAGACAACAATTTGCATTCAAGTTTTCAGTGCTCAACGCCCACAGTAGTCTATTCCAACCCACATCTTGCTCCATAAAGACAACATTGTTAGATCCTGGGAAGCAATTATTACATGCTCCAAATGAAAGATGTAAATATTTTTTCTGTCCAAAGAAATATAATTTTCCATCATCTCTTTTTAACACATGGATTTTATATGCAATAAAATCTTCATTAGGTGTACACTTTTTCTTTGTCACTCTAATTTACCTTATGGTAATATAACCATATTTTAAAAATTATGGTAGCCTTTGAATTAACAAAAAAAGGTTTTGCTTTAAAAGCTAAGAAGCATTTATGGTTTAAACAAAACTTGCTAGCTTGTTAGAAGACTATTAACTATATTGTCACAAAAGTGCTTTGGATAAGTGAGGACATTGCAGCCCTGGCATGCCTCACTTTTCCAGAAAAATCTTGACTCTGGGAAGATTCTTTCTTATCCAAAGGCCATATATCTTGGTGTCTTACAATGTTGTGGTCCTCTGGAGTAGTAAATTACAAAACCAACTCTTGTATGGTCTCTTAAATACTCTGATTTCAGTTTTGCTGTCTGTCAAGTATTGGGTATAAATTTGAGCTAACAAGGCACACTAAATTACTTCACATATTAAGCTGATTCAATAAGTGGAGCCTTGTAATTCTAGTTCATAATACAATTGCTAAGAAAAGAGAATATGATGATGGGGAAAGGGAACAGTTCAATAGGAGTTTTAGTAGGGGGAGTGAAACAGATCATGCTAATGTGAATAAGTTATCTAATGCACTACCACTACCACCCCAAAAATCTCAAAATTTCCGTCTTTAATTGGGTTATACATGACACTGTAAGTTGCAATTCTGCTTCTAAAAATGTTGAAAGGAAGTGAAAACATTCTCATTCCAACAGCTTGTACAAACCATTAATGTTCAATGTATTATTGTTATAATTTATTTTACAGTGATTATATTTATTATTATTAACTGTAGAACCTCCTTCAATTTGCCATTCTTGTGAAGATGAGTCACAGTAGTTAATATAAAAGTATGATTTGTTAATGAACAAACAACCAAGCTTTGTTGTTGTCTTCAGGATGAGATGAAATCTGCGTACAAAAACAGTTGCAGGGAGATTAGAGCTGAAAGCCTTTAAGTATTAATGTTTAAACTATATATATTACAGGGTTTTTTAAAAAATAATTTGGACAAAATCATGACATTTACTGACCCCTTCATGGGGGGGGGGGGTCCAACATAGCCTAGCTTTTTGCATAAGCAAAAAACACACAGTGAGGGGCGACAAAAGGTTTTCTAATTTCCCCTGTTGCTTAATGGGTAATGTCCATGGAAAGTGCAGACAGTGTAGGGATGCTCTTAGGAAAGAAACCTGTCGAATTACAAAAGAAGTGGTTCAGGAGTTTGGGAACTGAATAACTTTACATTCTGATGTTTTAAAAACAACAGAGATGCCTATAACTTTTCTTTTTGCACAAAGTATGCAACATTTGCAAGCCAAAGTCTCAGCAATCAAAGCATTGTGATTGGACAGCCTCTGATAAATCGTTTCCTGAAGTTAGAAGGTGGACCTATTCTTCAACTCTTTTTTTTTTCAACCTTTTCCCCAAACTGCGAAATTAAAAACTGATAGTTGTTTTTGTTTTTCTACAGTACTTGAAGGCATTTAATAGCTCACAAATGGCGCCAATGTGGCACCATTGGGATCCTACTTCACCATGTGAAGAGTACAATGGAAACTATCTACAATAATTCAGTTTGGAATTCAGCTACATTTTGTGCCTATCCCAAGAAATATTTCCCCCCAAAGTTAAATATAGTTAATAAATTATTAATCCAATGCAGTGATTATTTTTACTCTTATAAAATTCACTGATATTAACTTCATGATGTAACATTGTACCTAATCGTTTTATATTTAGAATTTCTCTACTATGTTAAGAAGTTTCTTAATTAAAGAAACTAAAAATGTAATTTATATCTCATTTTTAAGTGCTACCTGTTTATCATGCTTACAGCAGGTGGCAGCACTTAACTACCACGCTGATCTCGGGAAAAAAATAAGCAAGATCTCTTTAGTACTGGATAGGAGACACCAGGAAATCCAAGGGTAGTAGCTGGACTGGAAAGTTAGGAAAACGTCCCAGAAAAAGGCAATGATAAACTACTTCCCTACTAGGCAGTGTTGGGCTTCAGGTTTTAGTGACTGTGGTCGAAACAGCAGCTTTCTTGACGTTTTGCCAGCCACTGTGGCTGGCATCTTCAGAGGCAAGGTGGACTGCTATGCAGACCACAGGCAACTGAGCAGGGACTGACTGGGCCCCAGTCTTTACAGCCAGGTGTCCTGACTACTGAGTTGTCTGGCCCAACAGATACCAGCCATGACTGTATGAGGATGGACTTGAGCTCAATAGGAAGAAGTTCTAACCTTCATTTGGATGTAATATAGGGACATCATCATTTTAAATGGGTTACTCTAACTGTACATACTTCATGGTTCATCCAAGGCATGCTCATTAATTGAGATAAAAGTTTGTCTGTAAATTTTAACAATACAGTTCTGTATGTTTATGCAAAGTCAGATTTCAGTTGGGCTTGTTTTAGTTGGTTATTTAGTTGACAACTATTATATATAAATGTGACTAATAAATAAATAAATACATATACAGGTAGTACTTGCTTGCCAACCATTCGTTCAACAACCGTTCGAAGTTACGAAGGTGCTGAAAAAATAACTTTACAGCCCATTTACGACCTTTGCAGCGTCCCTCAGTCACGTGATCCCCATTACAGTCAGTATGTGTCGTCTTGTGCCTGACCTGTGGGTTTTTTTCTTTTCCCCCCTTGCAGAGCAGACTGATTGGAGAGAAGAGGATTGCTTTTCTTGCCACCGGCATGATGGCATTGCTTTTGATGTGTAGAAGAGCAAACAGCTTACTGTCTTGAAATCCCTCTCTAATGTCTCTGCTCTGGGGATGGGGGGCGAGTCCTTCAAACCTGTTCCAAGAGGCCCAACACTTGTACACAGAAATATGTTCCATGTAGTTTAACAGGATTTACTCTTTACTGAATATAATACTGAAACATCAGACATTTCAGTCATTTTTCTTGTGAGCAATAAGAGCCTTCCATTTGTACTCAGTTACATTATTTAGTAGTTCTGAATTAAAATGCCACTATAAGCAACTTGATTAAGTTTCAAAATTATTTGAATATTCAAAATATTCGTTTAAACATATACCATATAGCTATATAAAATATTCACCAATTATATTTTTAAAAGTTACATTTCATTTTAACATTATCATTATATGTTAAATCTTCTTTGACATTTTTTATTACATTTATTTGCACATTTCAAAAAAATAAATTTGATGTTTAGAACAATCATATAAGCAATAGGCTATCTGGATATTAGTCTACAACTCAGGAAAATTCATTGATTGTGGCACAAAAAGGCAATAAATTCACATATTTTAACAAAGCAAAAAGTGTGTGTCTTCAGCAGTGGAAAACGTATTTTCACATTGAGTCATGCCAAATCTGACAAGAATGTTGTTAAAAGCAGGCATTCAAATTATTCAACTGAAGTAGCAAAACCTGTTAGGATCACTTAATTTGAGGAATCTGGATTCTTTACTTCAGTTGAGGCACAAAACATTTGGTAAACATTTCACATTATAAAGCAGAACAATAAGGATCTTAATATACTTTAAGTTGAGTTTTTCTCATATTACCTTAGCCATATCCAAGACCACAACAATGCTGGTCAAAATACTGTTGACATCTCAGTTACTCTACATAACTAAGGCAAGTGACTGATACTGTAAACCCACTAGAATATTCACTGATTAATATGAATCCAGCAGATATAGAACACATGCAGTGCTATACTTGATTTTTATGTAATTTATAGCTAAATGGCAGTGAATTTGGAATAGCTGTTGGATACAGCTAGATACATGAACTGTATTTATTTCTCTGTCCATAAAAATAGCTCTTTTCTATTCTCCGTCAATAAAGACACCAACGAGATGAGGCCCTGAAGCTAGAAAAACTCCCTTGGGATTGGAACAATGGTTCTGAAAAGGCACTCAACTGAGAATTTTAGCGAAGTTTTATTTGAATCTACACACACAGAAGGAATCAATAGAACAAATACCTTGTATATAAATATAATCATTCAAGAAATCATGCCTTGCTTTCTTATGGTTTGATGACAAACTTGCTTGCTTATATGGCCATATGTTGTCATATTACCTGATCAAGCCACCACAGAAGAAATCAACCATGCCATTGAAAGATAGATGAAAAGTGAACTACAACTTCTGAAGCTGCAGGCTGTCATATTATTTTGACACAATAACCTTTGTGTTGCACATCAAGACTTACTTCTTCAGCATTGGGTTCTCCCTCAAATCTGGAGATATATGGAATTCACAAAATAGCTGAGCAACGAAAATGCAACCATACAATTTTAAAAGAATATCATGTTAAGATTCTGTGCAGCTGATAGGCAATTTTGGGAACAGAGAAGAAGCTATCCCACAAAATACAAGAAGCACTATAAAGATATCAGTTCTCATGCAGATGGCCTAGTTATAATGATGTGCAATAAAGGATTTTATTTTTTGTAATATTAAAACTGTTCAAATTATAATAGCATTTGACCAGCTGCACTGTGAACAAAACTTCTAAACATGATTAGGAATATCAAATATAATGAATGTTAAAAAAAAAAAAACACCAAAAACCAAAAATGGGAAAGAGAAAAGAATTATGAACTGGAAGGTAAAAATTTCCAGAAGGTCTTTTAATTCAGTCACTTCTTAATAAGCAAGTTGTTCTGGACAACCTCTGATTCTTCCTGGTAACATTTATGGTTTCAATAGGGCTCTAAAAAAATGAGTGTAGTACAGAAGAATAAATATAATGGTGACCTCAATGGACTGCAGATTCATAGTAGTGGCTGATTGTTTTTGTTTTTGCTGTTCAACCAGCTTATAATTTTATCTCCTTAAAAAAATGGTTGGAAGCCAGGAATTTTAAATATTTTTCTAAATCCAGGTTTGTAATTCCTGAGCAGCAAGCACACTTAACAATTCTCTTCTATTTAGCAAATAAAGTAACATCTAGGAAACACAATAGTGAAATATCCTGTTAAAATAGCTTGCTATTCAGTGATAAAACATGTTCCTGCATTTCTACTGATGCTAAAATCTCTTTAAATCTATCTGCCAAGACAACCGTACTGAAATTTTAAAGAAAACACCATCCTAGCTACATTGAAGATTTATAAAAATGGGAAACAATATGGAAAAACAATATGGTACTTATAAATGGTATGTGCATGCAAAAACCATGAATTTTGCCAAGATTATGGTAATTCAGGTAATATTATGGTAACTCAGTAATATATAGGTGAATCTGTGTATCAGATTCAAAATACCTGACCAATAAAGAATAATTTCCTCATAAACTGAAACTGAATATATTTTTAATCTTCATTATATCAATTTTTATCTATCCCAAACCTTTATAATGTAATATCAGTTAATGAATTGATATGCAACAAATCATTCTGACCCTTTTTTTGTTGATTAACCATGTCCACTGGGAAATTATATTACCAAATTACTACCTGCATCAAAAATACCCTTCAACTATTTAACAGTCTAATCAACTTTGGTAAACTACTATTTGGTTCTATGGGTTAGTAGCAATTCTGTGATATGCTCACAGTAATTAAATTATAAATTATAGTACAATACATTGAACAGTTTTAATATCTAAAACTCACTGAAGGGAAAAATTACAAAATTTCTGCATACCTCAAAATATAATAAACACTGTACAACAATAAGCACTGTATTATAAACAAAAACTCAAATCTGAATTTATTATAACATTTATATATATGAGCAAATATATGTAAAAGCAAAGTTCCAAAAATGCAAAACATAAAGAGATAAAATGAACAAAAATAAGAATGGCTCATTGCATAAAATTAAACTAATTTTTTTGCCTTATTTAATCCTTATTTACAAATCCAACTGAAAGGGGAAATACCCTTTCCTAAATAAAGAAAGCAGTATGGAAAGAATCAATAGGCATTTGACCAATGAGAAATACTTCCCATTTTAAAATGGTTAACATTTACTTCTTGTTGAACCAATTAACCAGACTGGAATGGCCAGATTGTACTCTGCACTGACAACATTATGTAGTTGTTGGTATCCACTGATCATTATTGTGCTGGGGAGGACTGCAAACAATGATCTATGTGAGTGTATAGAAAGAAGAAAAGCTTAGGTAGAGTCTGGCTATATAAGCAGAACAGCACTGCAGAATGTGGTAGATCTTCTGAACTATAATAAGTCAAATATTATGTTGGGCAAAAGCAGTTTCACATTTCAGGGTATATATGATGGAAAAGAAGGTAGAGTAATGGAGACCATTTAGTGCTATCTCCTCCCTTAATTTTGAAGTCATTCATAAAGGTTTTGAACTTGAGTGATACATATATTGTTGTCTAAACAAATAAATAAACACATTCCAACAGATTTCTGTATGAATGTAGGGTTGATGCCATTGTGCCATCTTTTATTGATGGCTACCTTTCAGTTTGTGCAGCCTGAGGACATAAACAGAATCATTGGAGAAGAAAGGTACAATGTGTGTGTTAATCTCTTGTTTGTTCTAACTGGTGAAAACAACCTAAAGAGGTTTGGAGATATTCATTAACCAAGACTATTAATGACTCAGCATACAAAATTGTACCAAAGTAGTACAGTTTTGGCTTCTGTTGAAAAACCTCAACTGTACTACACAGATTTGACTGGCTGTCCCTTGATCGCTAACATGCTGGTTCTTAGGAAGTGTTTGATGGCCTTGAAGTTCCACTGACTCTTGGATTAAAGCATTTATCTATATCTTTTTCAAGCTGATTTCAAGCCTGGTTTTGATCATCCTGGAAGATTATCTATGCTGTGAATCAAATATGGAAAGCCCATTTGCCTTCAAGTCCTCTCTTGGCATGAGGAGAATCAGGTCCAACTGTTGTTTCCTGGCTTTCACTACCATTGACCACAGTATCCTGTCTTGTCCTCTTGAATAGAAGAAATTTCTCTATATAGTAATTTTTCTTTAAAAAAAAATCAGTCTGAGGAGAGATTGGTGACAATGCCTTCAGCCAGAAATCACAGAATCTCAGATCATAAGATCTATTTACTTTTACCATGCAGAAAAAGTTTAATTTTTGTTTGTTTATTTCTTGTTATAGCAGCATATACTCAAGCCTTTATATCCTCCATACCTGGGTATTTTAATTAATTTGAAGCTGCAAGTTCCCAAAATATTTGGAAAGCTATAAAAAGGTGATAAGCAATCAAAACATGTTTTATCAATGTTTATTGTGCCTGGAAAGATGGAGAAAGCTATTAAAGCATTATGTTATATTTTTCCCTAACAAACCCCAAAGAGTCTCTCCTCTTTATTATGACTTTTTGGATTGGCCATAATGTAAATCTCTCACAATTAGAAGACTTCCTCTGGGGGGAGGGAGAGACTTTTGATATAGTAAGAAAATTCTGCAGGTACTCCTTCCTACACTCTCCCACATTCCATTGTGTAGGACTGATTTTTTTTTTATTTAAAGTTATGTATGATGCAATAGCCAAGAATAATTCTAAACATTTCCATCACCTAGACAAAAAAATATTCTCAACATATAATGTTGTTAATTGGGATATATACATTCAAAGAGAAGTGGCAGCAAGCAACTTAAGTCTAGATGTACAAATACTTAGGATTCACTGGCCTTGAGGACAGTATGTATGATTTTTAATTTATAGTTACAGAGAAACAGGTGAATGTACTCCTGCAGCGCAAAATATGCATTAAGTACCTGTACAGCATCATAACCTGCCCTAGCCTTACAGAACACTCTGCCTGTCAATGTAAGGATGACCTCCTCCCTTTTAACTTTCAGGAGGGAAGTGAAAGCAATCCCTTTGGATCATAATTTTGGAGGTGGAGGGTGAGAGCGGAACCCTGCTGCTGTGTTTAGTCAGTTCTGTTCACTTTTCTGCAACAAATCTAGCCCTAATGGGCATCCTCATGATGCCCATGTAACGCCTGTGCTTTAAGAGCTGCACTGGTACAGTTCAAGGTGTTGTTTTCCCTTTAAAGCCTATCATGGTTCAGGGTCTGGATATCCGTGGGATGGCCATCTCTCCCAATCCCTTCTGTCTGTCCAGTAAGATTGAGCAGAGCAGACACACTCATCTCCCCTCTTTCAGGGACTGCCATCTGCAAGGATTATGAAATAAGAGCTTTTCAGTCCCAGTCCCCCACCTGTGGAACAACTAAGACATCTGAATGGCCCCTTTCCTCATAGTTTTTAGAAAACCTGTAAAACATGGCTGTTTTCATCAGGACTTGGGGGCAGAATGTTATATCTGCTCCCTCTGGTGTTTTTAACATTGGGCTCTTGGCTGTTGCATATTCCTACTTTTTAAATCTTATTTGTTCTATGGATTTGTTGGATTGTATGTATGTATGTATGTAAGTAAGTATGTATGTATTTATTTGGGTGCCCTCAGGCCAGTGGTGACTCCTGGTGACTGCCTGAACAAGTCCCTGCAGTTTTCTTTGCCATTGCCTTCTTCTTCCAAGGGTTGAGAGAGAGGAACTGGCCCAAGATCATCCAGCTGGCTTCGTGCCTAAGGTGTTACTAGAACTCCTGGTTTCCCAGTTTCTAGTCTAGTGCCTTAACCACTACACCAAACTGGCTCTCTGGATTGTTATTACCTAATAATAACCTGAATTATGAAGATGGGAATTATATACCATTTAGTATCATTTTGACTGGAATCACTTATAAGCCTTCTAAAATAAATAAATAAAATTTAGTGTTGGTCTTTTATTAATTGATCTGTTGTTTCTCATCAGTTTTATTATGTAAGCTTCCCAAAGTCATATGACTAGGGTAGTAGAGCAATCTTGTAAAACAAACAAACAATTCCTGGTTCCTTCAACACCCAAGTGATTATTTTAATACAGTATAAAAATGAAGTACTCCCAATTTTCAGAATTTTAGTCTTCATGTCTAAATATTTGTTATTTTTGCTATTACCATTAGTTTATAGTGTAACTGCATGACTGTAAATTACTGTAAGCTACAGTGAATGTTTTTGGAAAAGTAAGAGATAATCGAGCTATAGGCTGAGTTCCAACATTATGTTAAATCATTGTTAATAAATACAGTTTGACAAGATGACTAACTTGACAACCCATTCTTCCCAATAAATCATAAACTAGAATCAAAATTTATGGTGCAAAATAAGTGTATACTAACTATGATTCAGTATGACATTACAATGACTGAAAATTATTACTTGCTGTGTTTCACAATTTTTTATGCCACCACCAAGCATACAACTCTGGGCATTGTACAGCAAAACAACAAAACATAAGTAATCTAAAGAATCCAATGAAAAACATAACAAATAAATGACTAATAATTAATAAATGGTAACTAATAAATAATAAGCCCCCATAGCCTCACTCTGGGCCAAAGGTCAGCTGAAATTAAACAGTCTTCAGGGCATTTCTAAATCTTGAGAAGAATCAGGGCCAACCTTAACTGTACTTCCAGGGGCAGTATGTTTCAAGGTGTGTGGACTATTATTGCAAAAGCCTGACTTCTTGTCCAAGCCCATTGCACTTCCTGTGAAGGAAGGATTCTCAACAGGCCTTCTTTCAATTACTGCATGGGTTAGTCGGGGCAGAACCGTGTTTAGAAAGGTGTTCCCTGATACATCCTAGTCATATACCATATAGGCAGCACTTTCCTTTGAGCCTTGAAACTTACTGGCAGCTAGTGCAGTGGCTTTAAAATGCATACACTTCTGTTGTCATGGGTTTCTCCTGCAAAGAGCCTAATCACTTCATTTCGCACCAGCTGCAGCTCCCAAGTTGTTTTCAAGGGCAGAAAACATGCATGCAGAATGCATTGCAGTAGTCCAGTCACATGGTGACCAGTGCAAGAGTCATTGTTTTGAAGAGCTTCCTAGTCCAGGCAGAGCTATAACTGGTGCATTGGATGCAGCTATGCAAAAGCCCACCTGGCTATGACCAACCTTCTTGGATGCTTATTAATGAACAATCTTAGCAGGGTTTAACCTGAATTTACTTCTCCCCATCCAGTTTCTTACAGCCTCCAGACACTGATTAAAGTTTTCCACAGCATCTCCAGCTCAGGCCAGGGCAATGATGTATAACTGAGTGTCATCAGCATATTGATGGGACATCATTCCAAACTGAGAGATGACATTTGACAGCAGTTTCATATAGATGCTGAATAACATGGGAGGGAAAACCAAACTCTGCCACACCCCACTTTGGAGCAGCCAAGGGCTTGAGTACTTCTCCCCCATAACTAGAGATACACTTCCTCTCCTACCTGAAACTACCCACTACCCAAGGCAGGAAAGGAACCACCATAAAACTGTCCCCCCTCCCAATTCTTGCAGGCAATCAATGGCATCAATGCCACTGAGAGGTCTAACAGGACCAGGAGAGACACATTGCTCCAATCCAGGTCCCAATGACAGTCACCCGGGAGGGTGACCAATGACCATGTCTGAACCCTGGCTAAAAGAATCAAGATAATCTGTTTATTCCTGGATTCTCTGTAGCTGATTTCCCATCACCTTTTCAACAACCTTCCCCAAAACAAAAGATTGGGCAAAGGTTGTAAAATACAGCTGGATTGAGAGATGGCTTCTTCAAGAGAGAGCAAAGCCGCTGCCTCTTGCAGATGCATACCACCCTCCCTCAGAGAAGCATTAACCACCTCCCAAATCAAGCCATCCATGACCCACTCTACAGCTAGAAGGTACCAGGAGGGTCACAGCAGGTTGCAGAAGTCAGGCTACAGAAAACCCTATTTATTTCCACGTGTTCCAGAAACTCAAGAGAATTGCAGATCATCACACAAGATTTGTGTAATAAACAAACAAAGATTTTCTTTGTTTATATTACTTGGCTCTGCCCAAATGGTGTACACTTTTTTTATTGATTATGTGCCAACAAGTCATTTTCTATGACTTCTCCTAGAAACCAGATAGATATAGATACAGATATAGATAAATAGATCACATGAATTGAAAACATAAAATGGTATACAAGACAGAGTAAATATGAATTTATTCACAAGAAAACTACCAAAATTATATGGATGACATGCAGGTGACTTGTCATTTCCCTCTTCTTATAAGAGTCCAGATTATGTGGCCTCTGCAGAGGATCAGGGTGCTCACAATCCATAATTTGACCAGAAAATGATGTGATGATGGCAAAGGACAGATGTCAAAATCCTTCATATCCAGATCATATCTCATCTGCTCTAAAGTAAAGAGCAGACTATGTGTGCGTGGGCATGTACGCCTACTTTTGTTGGAGTTGCAATTATTTGTGAAAAATATATGGTCATCATGGAGGCTATGAACTCACAAACCACTCTGGAATCCCTCCTAGGGCAAGGAAATTCATAACAAATCACATTTGGGGATTTCAAAACCAGTTTATGAAGGGCCACTGCCAGGCAGCTAGGCAGTCAGTACATCACTAGTAGCTCAAGCTTATCTCTGCAGCCCAGTTTAACACATGAGCAATTGCAATTAGTCACTTCAGGGGTAATGCTACTGGTCATTACAATAATCTCACAAATTATCACAACCACCCTTCCTCTCTGATTCTGACATTGTGGCTGCTGCAAGACCTGATATCCCGGTGGACAGATTTCTGACTGAGCTATGTCCCCATTGCTGCCTGGCTTAGTCTCAATAATACACACCAGGCCTGCACACTTACCAACAGCAGCCAAAGACCAAGGTGCCTGACGATTCAGCCATTTAGGCTCAGGATAGGGGCAACTAGCTTAGAGCACAAAATCTGCACTATCATCCCCATTCTCCTGTAGCGGCCTATTTAATAAGTCTCACCATATTTTTCTCCCCCATCACAGTCCCAATATGAGATCCCACTGTAACAACTTCAGCATCCTACACTGACTCATCCCCCAATCCCTTTATGGTCCTCACACATCACATGGCTGCTATGAGCCAGGCACCTCTGAGGGCCAAGCCTGGTTCTATATTTTTATTTATTTTTTATTTATTGGATTTCTCCCCCGCCCATCTCCCCCACAATAGAGGACTGAGAGGCTTACAAAGACATTAAAACTATAAATATATATAAAATACATACTATATATACAATTAAATATACCCCAGCTCACTCCAACCCAAGAAAAGTCACTGACACAATCTTCCAATCAAATAAATCTTTCTGTATGACATATCCCTCTCTTGAAATTTACAAATGCTCCATTAACCTTCCAGCCCCATCCCTGCTAACCATGCACCAGCCTAACATGCAGTAAACAGGACAGATGCTAATTCTACTGCCCCATTCTCTCATTACAGAGAGGAGTGCTATACCTCAGAACTTCCTAATCTGAGAGGTTAGATCTAAAAAACCATAGAAAATCCAAGTTTGTTTTCTCTGGCCTTTTTCAGCTGTCTGCTCCATCTACTCATCCATTGCTGAATCATTCCTGACCAGGCATTAAAAGCTGTTATGCTGCCAACAGCCATTCCAATTTCCTGCTTTCCACCATCCTTCATATCCACTCCTCTGTTCCAATATCTTTTGATTCCTCATCTCTATAACTATATCTCTCACTTATTTTTTCTAAGGCAGCCATCCCCAGATTAAAACAGACTCTCCAGACAACTCGATGTCTTCTTTACCATCTCTGACTTGGTAATGGTGGCTGGCACATTGCTCTTCCATCCACTTGCAGCAGTGTGTTGACAGTGCCATAATGTAGCTCACTGATTGTCACTAACCCCAGCACAGTCTTAGGACTCTGAGAGTATTGTGTACTTCCCAGTCAGGTCTGGGTATCAATCTCATTTGCCATTTCTCTTCTCCAGTTTGTAATTCTATTGACATATTTGGTCCATCCTAAAGATCCCTTTGCCTCCTCCAATCCTTCTACATCCAATACTTACAGTCGTGTGAAAAAGAAAGTACACCCTCTTTCAGCTCTATGGTTTTACATGTCAGGACATAATAAAAATCATCTGGTCCTTAGCAGTTCTCAGAAGTAGGTAAATACAACCTCAGATGAACAACAACACATGACATATTATACCATGTCATTATTTATTTTACAAAAAGAAAGCCAAAATGGAGAAGCCATCTGTGAAAAACTAAGTACGCCCTTACTGCTTCCATAGGTATGAAGAGGCTAAGTAGCAGTCAGGTGCTGCTAATCAAATGCCCTTGATCAACTGATCATCAGCAAGTGTGACTACCTCTATAAAAGCTGAAGTTTTAGGAGTTTGCTGGTCTTAAGCACTGAGGTGTGTGTTACCACAATGACAAAGAGTAAAGACATCAGCAATGATCTTAGAGAAGCAATTGTTGCTGCCCATCAATCTGGGAAGGATTATAAGGCCATTTCCAAACAATTTAAAGTCCATCATTCTACAGTGAGGAAGATTATTCACAAGTGGAAAACATTCGAGACACTTGCCAATCTTCCCAGGAGTGGACATCCCAGCAAATTCACCCCAAGGTCAGACCATGCAATGCTCAGAGAAATGGCAAAAAATCCAAGAGTTACATGTCAGACTCTATAGGCCTCAGTTAGCATGTTAAATGTTCATGTTCATGACAGTACAATTAGAAAAAGACTGAACAAGTATGGTTTGTTTGGAAGGGTTGCCAGGAGAAAGCCTCTTTTCTCTAAAAAGAACATGGCAGCACGGCTTAGGTTTGCAAAGTTGCATCTGAACAACTCACAAGACTTCTGGAACACTGTCCTTTGGATAAACAAGACCAAAGTGGAGATGTTTGGCCATAATGCACAGCACCACATTTGGTGAAAACCAAACACAACATATCAGCACAAACATCTCATACCAACTGTCAAGCACGTTGGTGGAGGGGTGATGATTTGGGCTTGTTTTGCAGTCACAGGACCCAGGCACCTTGCAGTCATTGAGTTGACCATGAACTCCTCTGTATACCAAAGTGTTCTAGAGTCAAATGTGAGGCCATCTGTCCAACAGCTAAAGCTTGGCTGACATTGGGTCGTGCAACAGGACAATGCACACCAGCAAACTTACAGGTGAAACTCTGGAAACTTCCACTATGTGGAAGGGAAAAGTGTGGTAGAAAAAGGTGCACAAGCAGCAGGGATGACCGCAGCCTGGAGAGGATTGTCAGGAAAAGGCCATTCAAAAGTGTTGGGGACTTTCACAAGGAGTGGACTGAGGCTGGAGTTAGTGCATCAAGAGCCACCACACACAGACGGATCCTGGACATGGGCTTCAAATGTCGTGTTCCTCTTGTCAAGCCAATCCTGAACAACAAACAACGTCAGAAGCGTCTTACCTGGGCTACAGAAAAAAAAAAAAAAGAACTGGTCTGTTGCCCAGTGGTCCAAAGTCCTCTTTTCTGATGAGAGCAACTTTTGCATCTCATTTGGGAACCAAGGACCCAGAGTCTGGAGGAAGAATGGAGAGGCAGGCACACAATCCACAATGCTTGAAGTCCAGTGTGAAGTTTCCACAGTCTGTGTTGATTTGGGGAGCCATGTCATCTGCTGGTGTTGGTCCACTGTGCTTCATTAAGTCCAGGGTCAACGCAGCCGTCTACCAGGAGATTTTGGACCACTTCATGCTTCCTTCCGCAGACGAGCTTTATGGGGATGCTGACTTCATTTTTCAGCAGGACTTGGCACCTGCCCACACTGCCAAAAGTACCATAACCTGGTTCAATGACCATGGGATTACTGTGCTTGATTGGCCAGCAAACTCGCCTGACCTGAACCCCATAGAGAATCTATGGGGCATTGCCAAGAGAAAGATGAGGGACATGAGACCAAACAACGCAGCAGAGCTGAAGGCCGCTATTGAAGCATCCTGGTCTTCCATAACACCTCAGCAGTGCCACAGGCTGATAGCATCCATGCCACGCCGCACTGCGGCAGTCATTGCTGCAAAAGGGGCCCAAACCAAGTACTGAGTGCATATGCATGCTTATACTTTGCAGAGGTCCGATATTGTTCTATTTTCAATCCTTGTGTTATTGATGTCATGTAATATTCTAATTTTCTGAGATTGTGAATTTGGGGTTTTCATAAGCTGTACGCCATAATCATCACAATTATACCAAAGTAAGGCTTGACATATCTCGCTCTGCATGTAATGCGTCTATCTCATATATTGGTTTCACCTTTTGAGTTGCCATACTGACATAAATGAACATTTGCACGATATTCTAATTTTTCAAGTTTCACCTGTACAACAGAATGGCTGAAAAAGAAAAGAATCAAGGTATTGTAATGGCCCAGTCAACGTCCAGACCTCAACCCGATTGAAATGCTGTGGTGGGTCCTCAAGAGAGCTATGCATAAACAAATGCCTGCAAACCTCAATGAACTGAAGCGATGTTGTAAAGAAAAGCGGGCCAAAATTCCTCCACAACAATGTGAGAGACTGATAAAGTCATACAGAAAACGATTACTTCAAGTTATTGCTGCTAAAGGTGGTTCTACAAGCTATTGGATCATAAGGTGTACTTAGTTTTTCACAGATGGCTTCTCCATTTTGGCTTTCTTTTTGTAAAATAAATGATGACATGGTGTAATATATCTTGTGTTGTTGTTCATCTGAGGTTGTATTTACCTACTTTTGAGAACTGCTAAGGACCAGATGATTTTTATTATGTCCTGATATGTAAAACCATAGAACTCAAAGAGGGTGTACTTTCTTTTTCACATGACTATACATCTTCAATAATTTACCTAACACTCCCTCCACTTTCCTTCTCTTACATTCCTCTACCTTCTCACTATTCTGCCAGGCAAATCTTCACTAAACATCCCTAAAAACAAATTTCTAACTGGGGGAGCTATCTTTAAAAGAAAAACTATTAGAATTGTTGTTCAGACTCTATACATGATCATACTATGGAAGAAAAGTAAACAGCAAAAAGGATGAAATTTCTGAACAGTTTGCCTTGAATTATCATTGTATAGTGAGCATTTATATCAAATCTGACAAATTTATGTATATCCTCTTATACATATTTAGATACAAAGATGTACAGTTCAGATTGGTCTTTCTCAATTAATAAAATTTTGCAACTCTAATACATGTCTAAGCAGATTTTTGAACTAGCAACACTAAACCAGTTGAGATATTATAGAATTATTACTGTATATCTTCTTGGATATGAAATACAGCATTCTAGTTTGAGACAAAGGGACAATGAGGGGGCCAAAATCAATGCTCAAAATGTACTATACATGTAACCTTAAGATAAAAATAGCTGCAGTAGGTAAACATATAATGGAAAGGTCCTGCTAATTTATGAATAGCAGCAAGACACAGTGACAAATACAGCTTCTAAAGTCAAGTATGCCAATCATTTTCAACCCCCAAGTTTCCATTTACACTGTATTCTGAACCAGCAAGCTAATTTATGAATAGCAGCAAGACATCACGACAAATACATCTCAAACTCTTTTTTAAAACCCACATAATACAATTTCTAAAATCAAGTACGCCAATCACCTCCAACCCCTATTGTTTTTCAACTGAAACAGCCTTCATAGGCATCAGTTTATTCATAAGATAGCCCTAGTACAGCTCATGGGAATTCAATAATTTTAAAACAGTATTATGTACTGAACAGGTAGAAAAAAAATAATCCTGCACATATATTTGTCAAGATGAATGCAAGCTTTTATAAAATGACCTTCCATCAAAAAAAAAAAAAAATCATGGGAAGAATACTTCTTTTATGTAATAACATGGCAGAGACAATGTGTCTCTCTCAACTTTTTTAGACAATTATACATGTAGGAACCAAGCCTTGTCTCCATCACTAACAAAACAAGAACAGTTTTAATTTCAGTGCCACAAGGAAGCTGGTTGCAGTAACACAAGGCAGTCACAAAGCAAAGTAATTCCAGAGGTTCAGCTCTATATAGCAGCAGAATAAGTAGAGTAAGCAGCAATATTTCGGCTTTATTCAAAACAGTGAGATTAGTGAACAGATATAAATATGAAGACATCATGTCTTGCAAAATGTTACTGTCCAAGAAAACATCCGCTTTCCTTTCTGCAATACAGAAGCTACAAAATCGTTAAGTCTCTTTGGTTTTCTCCTAAATAGGCTACTGTTAGAATTTAATTACATTATTTCCCCCAGTAAATGGGGGAAATTACTGAGTTTTGTTATCCTATCCTGTATCTTCAGCATGCATCTTGTAATATATCAGAATGGCTTTTATTATGCTTTTAATAGCTTCTACCTTTAATTGCTCTAAACCCTTTACTGGCATAAAAAAGGACAATCCTTCACATATGGAAGACCCCGCCTTCTGCCAATGTCCCTGCAACACTTCATTCAACACAACAGTAGGCAACAGGTTCTACCCAGTGTGTTAGTAAGTCATTCTGCCAAGTATGGCTGACATTTAGTCCACAAGTCCCTACAGCCCGAAACCTAGAGGCAATATAAACAACCACAAAGGTGAAACCTGTTGCGTGTGTCAGAGAACACAAAAGAAGTTTCAAAGGAAGGAACCTGCGCACCTGAGGTGCTAACATTAAAAAAAAATGTATCCCTCAACAGAAGTGCCAGAATCCATACTCCCTTATACTTAACAAAAGCAGTATTTCTTTCACTTCGGCAACACAGGACCCTCCCCCCACCCCTGACGCGGAGACAACTGAACGAAAGTCCGATGTCTGGAAACCGAACAAAATGCGATGTCTGGCACGGTTGTCCTTTTTTCCTACTACTGGACGCTTTACTCCCGGGGGAAAACGAATGCCTCGAAAGTGAGAAATACTCACTCAATGAAATAGCTGGCTCCCTCTTCCGAGAATCCCTCCTCCCAGCCACGGGGCAGATCTAAAAGAAAAAGAAAGAAGAATGACGGGGTGGGGAGGGAGCAGGGAAAGAAAGTGGCCCAGAGGAGGGAAGTGAGATGTTTGTGCCCTGGAGACAGACGAGCGTAATTCCCAGCCACACAAAGGTCGTTATCCTCCCCCGCACTCCTTCCCCAGAGAGAAAGGCAAACACAAACACCCAGCGCGGGGCGCGCGAGGGGGAGAAACGCGCGGGGGGCCGAGGAGTCCTTTCTCCGGGAGGACGGGGTAGGGCACCCACCTGAGCGGATCATGTGGCCTGAGTTGACGGGCTCCCCGGTGCGAGGATGCAGCCAAGTAGTTGCGCGGGTCAGGTCGCTAAGAGGAGAAGCGGCAAACATGCACCTGTTAGTCCAGCCCGCGGAAGGAGAAGTCGGCAGGGAGGGAAAGGGAAGCGCGGGGAAAGGGAAAGGGACGAGCCGAGCGGCAACCCCGCCCCCCCCGCTGCCTGCCTGCTTTTCCCGCCCGGTGTCTTACTCGATGAAGAAGACCCGGCCGTCCCTGCAGACGCCATAGGACCAGTGTTCAGGTAGAGTGTCCCGCCCCACCGCCTTGGCCGCCGCCATGTTCGCCGCGCGCCCTGCCTGCCCGCCGGAGGGGGGCTGCGGGGGAACGGAGGGCAGGCCAGGCCAGGCGGGCGCCCGATGCCCCGGGGCCGCTCAGCAGCGCCACCGGGCAGCGGTTAGCAGGAGGCGCAGGCACACGCCCCGAAAGCCGCGCAACGTGTCTCGCCTCCCGCTGCCCTTGGGCGTGCGGGAGGAGGGGAGCACACGCAGATTTCCCCGGGCACGGGCAGCCCGCACGGACGCTCGTTGCCGCGCTGCAAAGCCACGAAACCTCCCGCGCGCGCGGGGCGTTCGGTCGCCCGGAGCGATCCCAGCAACAGGTTCTGTCGCCCCCCCCGCCTCCTTTGTTGTGCTCTTTCATCTACAAAGTTTGATACTCCCAAGTGAAGTCAGGGCGTGATATAACGCAGCGAAGGGAAATGTTTCTCTCTGAGCACTGAGAGCTTTTCCAAGAAAACAACGCTTAAGGTCTGAGTCTTTATTGTTGTTGCCGCCTTCGGCTTTGAGTTTACCCGGCTGTCTTTAACTTCCACTACCAGACAACACTGCCTTGGGTGCAAAAGTATGCCGGGTCGAAATTCCACACAGGTTGCATAATTTAAAGAGAGGGAGAGTTCATACTGGCGGTGCTGTGAATGACAAAGCTGAGCAGAGCCATTCGTTTCCTGCCAGCGGGGCTCTGTCGATTTGCTGAACCCCAAACTGCACCGAGTGTTGTGTGTTGCATTTAGACTTTGTGTCATGCAAACCCAGAATATTGGTTTAATTGAATAATCAAGATTTAACAAATGTTTTGTGAGAAGATAACCTATATTCCTTTTCTTGAGTCGCTTCTGTAGCACTAAGCATAAACACTTACTTAAACAAAACATGACTATATCCTACAAGAAAGATTTTCAGTTTTAACTAAACTTCACCTGGTTTTTCCAAGAGGGCATTATGGCCCTGATTTTTATCCCATAATCTGCTGAGTGGGCAATATTTAAGAATTTGAAGTTCAGACTCAGAATATGCTTCACTGCCTGCAGTGTGGTCCATGTGGTAAAGTTATGATCTCATAGCTCTGTAACTTTGTTATTTTTATTATTATTTTAATATTAATAAATAATAATAATTTTTTATTATTTAATTATAAACCTCGTTTATGAAGTAGGTTTTTCTGGCCCTTCAAATATTTCAGTGGACTGTTCCAGCCTATCAAGCATGAATTCCTAACATATAGACAAGATGATACGCAATTGTTTTGCTTAACGTAAGTTGACCCAGATCTACAGGAGCTTCTCTCTGGATGTGACTTGTTCTTACTCTCTATAAATTATTTTGCTCTTGCTTCTTCTGTTCGTGCTGAAAATGTTATATATAAAAATATAGGGGGGGGGGGGGGAAACCAAGCATTAGACTTGGAGAAATGGGGAGTGAATATAACTTTGTTTCATTCTTTCTTAAAACAGGACAGTTGAAGCTCATTGAGGGAACTGTCATCTTGCCTGCAGACTTGGACTTCATTACAAATTGGAGAAATGGGAGACAAAGAATACATTTTAGCAGATACAATTTGATGTATATCTTAGCATTTCTAAGTTCATTAGCAACTAATCACATGTCTAGTAGTTTAGTTTTGTTGAAATTTTCTATTATTTTAGAATATGACCCAAGAGGACTCTTCACTTCCTGTGTTATCTTTGTTCCAAAAAGCCTATTTAAATTTTAATATTTCTTAATATTTCAAGAAAAGAAAAATACATTATTGATTGACATTTGTCTATCAATTCAGATTACAAAGAACATGCATCAGCACAACCATTTCTTATAATTGGCAATTCAGAAATCTTTGCAATAAATAAATACATTTATGCAGCAGATAAGCTCTTCATCCACATACTTATGATCATTTAGGAATATAGTTTTAAAATAAGACTATCTTTCAAATATTGAAGTGCTGTATAAAAATACCTTACATTTTCTATGCAAACAGCACATACTTTTATTTTTTTCATTTTGTATAAGGGTAACTTCAATTTACTTCCAATATAATTTATTATTATAAATCATATAGGAACTGCTATTAATTCCAATACTTCCTATATAATCCGGTGTTTTAAAATTAACAGTCAATTACGTAATAAGTAAATTATGTAAGCAATAAAAATAATTAGGAGTGTTCATCATACAGAACAAAATAATTACTTTGTTCTGAACTTTTTTCCAGCTCTACCACTAATTCATGATTCACGTAAAAATGAAATTGAGCTCAGATCCGGAGAACTTCATGCATATATCTATGCAGTTTTGGAAGGCTTTCTTCCAGGGTATATTGTACTTTCCAATATAGTTTACAGCCTTAGGGCTGGTGATCCACACTTCTTGCTTGCCCCAGTGCAAGAATGGGCCACCTATCACTTTGGAAGGCCAAATCTGATGACATTGTCCTCAACCTACTCAGCCCGCTAGAAAGGTAACCTCCATCTGAATTTTTTCACTTTGTCCCAACCTCCAGCCCCATTTCTTTCTTTCTTCGTTGTTCAACTGGGAAAAATTGGCAAGACTTCTGCTAAGTTTCACCTTCTAGCTAGAATGAAAGGAAGAAATGTAAAACTTATTTTCACCAGTTGTCTGAAGATATGTCCACCAAAGAGAAAGCATTTTTGCTTGTTTTGCTTGTTTTCCTGTTATGGGTGAAGGAGGGGAAAAAAGACAGGAATCCACCAATCAGAGTCCAGGTTGACTGCATTTCCAACAGAACACCTGGCTAATCACCATGGCCAGAGTGGAGGAGTGAGTTGAAATCTGGAAAAAGGTTCCTTAAACTGGCTTCTTTTCCAGTTTGTTCATGCACAGGAGACAAACTGAAGGCTGTAGTGAAGAAAAGCCCTTACTATTCCTTGTTATTCTCCCATCCAAGAACTAATTAAACCCAACCATGTTTGATTTTTAAAACCCTGACAATATTTTAAAACCCCGTACAGAATTCCTTCTACTCCTGTATCCTGTATAAGGTTTTTGCCTTTCCCTTTAAAACCATCCATGGTCTTGACCTTCCCCAACCTTATCTGTCTATTCTTTTATATCTCTCCACTTCTTATGAACTTTCTTTGCCTAGCTTCACTACCCCACTTAACTAAAAATGAAATTATATGAAATGATTGCTATTTTTTTTCTGCCCTTATGGATCTGATCACTTCTCAAAATACCTTTGCGTTTCCATATCCATTTATCTCAATTGTGTTCTCAAAACTTTTTATTTTACATCACCCTTCCTCTTTTAACCATCTTTTATTTTCCTCCCCTGTATGTGGTATTTTCATTTGCCTGTTTCTTTCAATTATAGCCACAGTGCATAGGGACCTGTTGATATTGTTATTTGTAAGATAATGAAATAGAAATAACAAATTATAATACTGTGTATGTACTAAATATGTACTAAACAGGGAATGAGCCCCATCAAACTCCCTGGGATGTACTTTAAACAAATCGATAAAGTTAATGGATGGGAAGAAATGCAGAAAATTAGCCTTTTTTTAAAACAAAGTAATGATAATCCAGAGAAAGAACAGGTCAGTGGCTAGAAAAAAGACATGAAACGTGAGACAGCAAGTTCATATTTTTATGTTCACACATTAACACAGGACATATTTCTCCAAATATGTCTGTAAATGACACTTCAGAAAATAAACCCTTCTGAAGCTTGAATGCTTGTGGAAGTTTAGCTTGAATGCTGTGATAGGGAGAAGCTTTTTCTAATACAACCTTGGCTCTATTCCAAACAAAACACATATTTACCAAGTATATCTGAAAGCCAGTTTGGTGTAGTGGTTAAGGCACTGGGCTAGAAACTGGGAGACTGTGAGTTTTAGTCCTGTCTTAGGCACAAGGTCATCTGGGTGACCTTGTGCAAGTCATTCTTTCTCAGCCCTAGACTTCCAAAAATCTTGCCAAGAAAGCTACAGCACAGGGACTAGTCCAAGCAGTCACCAGGAGTCAACACTGACTCAAAAGCCCCCCCACACAAAAAAAAAGTATACATAAATAACTGTGATGGTTAAGGGTGTATAAAGGAGTTCCCTTGTATAATACCCAGTAATGGAAAAAAGTAAAACATTTCCAAAGATGTTATTGAAGTAATAGACTAAATCACAATTACACTTTTAACTATGATAAAGAAAAGAATCAAAGGGAAGATTGGTGGTGACTTGTGCAATATGGCTTCAGCTTGAATAATAAAGATATGAAGAAAGTTAGAGAAAAACAAAAATAGGATTTCTGTTTTTGCATGAGAAGAGGCAATAATCCTAGTATACAAGCTGGATATCAGGTAGGAGCACAAACACTTGGAAAAGAGAAATGAAAATCTCAATAGAATAGGATGGAGGATTTTTAAAAAAAGAGCACAGGAATTCTGGGAGAATGAAAAAGGGAGAATATGGTTAGAAAGTTATATGCTTGAATATTTAATATCTTACCAAAAGAGGAGGAAGTCTGGACCGGTGCTTTGCAGCAGTTTTTTTTTAGGGTTTTTTTTTTTACTGAAAGGTTTTGTCTTAAACTTGATTGGACTGAGTACCAATTTTTTTCCATGGGTATTTAGTACTCAGTTAATTTTATGATGGTATTGTCTTCTTGGTTATTTCTGGTACTGTATTTTTCTTTTACAAGTCTAGAAAGTCAATCATTGGGAGATTTCAAGAAACTCCAGTCAGATTGGAACCATGCATAGATAGATAGGGCAGTCATAGTTTCCAAAGATCCCACATCTGATGAATCAAAAGATAAATATGTGCTCAGGTTGAACTCAATGGCTGGTGACCACACCCATGCAGTATTAGAGAAGTGGTTTCCCTGTTCAGTTCACAGCCCTGGAATTCCAAGCAGTCTCAATCCAGTTATTAAACAAGGCCAACCCTGCTTGGGCTTCTGAAATTGTTCAAGGTCAGCTGAAACCTGCCTGAGAAATAGGCCATATTTATACACTTAAAAATCAATTTGTCCTTTATGACCAATCATCTACCTCATGGTCTCTTCAACTTTTCAAGACCACAGATTAACAAACAATATTTGTTTTATGAGGAACAGCTATGACTGTGTCTTTTTAAAAAGGAAAAAATAAAAGGAATGTTGAAGATGATTGAAGATATAGTCTGGTGCTACTTCTACTACTTCTTCAACTATTTGCAGTGTGTAGGCACTAGCCGTTGATATAATTTTGGTTTTTTGCTGTGTCAATAGACACGAGTTAAAGTAGACAATGAAATACACGTTGGTGTAGTATGAAAAGAAGTAACAGGTGAATCAATCAGTTATAGTAAAGGTTAAGCTATAAGAATTGTTTCTTTTTAATTTCTTTTCCATATAATAGGTCAAAAATAGATTCTGTGCAGGAGTTTTTTGTATAATGGAATAGATCAGTAGGGTGCAGAATTCTGTTCTGTAATTTAGAACACTTACATACATATTTCACTTTTCATTTACAGGTAGATTGTAAAAAAACAGGCATGTCAAACTGATTGACAGTATAGACTACTTAATAAATAAACGTTTATTAATACTGACACTAAGCTGTCAAAGGGTTTTATATTACTTTAATTAAAACATTTCCCTGCTTAAATTGTGCTGCCTAATTTATTAAAAAATGCCCCTCCTTATATGCTATAGATGACTTGAATATTATATATTCAATTAACCAGTACTTACCTATACATGTAATTGTAACCTTCAGATGAATATCATCAGTATGTTATGTTGTAACATACACGTATGTATGTATGTATACACATACATAAGTACAAACCTACCTTCTACAAATACATATATACACACACATACACATAACACAACACACACAAATACCTTCTACAAATTAGAATAGATGTAGTTTGTGTTGAGTTCTACCTAGCAATTAATCTTGAGGATGTATTGTCGAAGGCTTTCACGGCCGGAATACAATGGCTGGTGTGGGTCTTCCGGGCTGTGTGACTGTGTTCTGGAAGTTTTGTTTCCTAACGTTTCGCCAGCATCTGTGACCGGCATCTTCAGAGGGCTGGAGCACAGACAGGAGCAGAGAGAACTGCCCTCTGAAGATGCCAGTCACAGATGCTGGCGAAACGTTAGGAAACAAAACTTCCAGAACACGGCCACACAGCCCGGAAGACCCACACCAGCCAATCTTGAGGACCTTATGTCAAGGGATGCTTAACAGAAGCTTGAGTGACTGCATGCTTGGGATGTTCCATTTATTTAAACGGACAAAACGGACTTTTATCTACAAGGAAATTGTGATGGAATGGAATTATGAAGGCCAAGCTCAGGGAGATAAGCATTTTCTTAGCTCACCGGAACTGCATGGGAGGAACAAAAGGATGAGACTGGCACCTCCCTGAGGAATTCACACTGTTGTGGCTGGAGGACTTTGGGAACTGGGGTTTTAGTCTGGGAAGATTGATGTCAGGCCTAGCCCAAGGAACTCCAAGAGACCATGTAAATTCAGTCCAGCTATGTTTATTAGCTACAACCTCTAGCAAGACTCTTCCCAGACTAAAACCCCAGTTCCCAAAGTCCCCCAGCCACAACAGTGTGAATTCCTCAGGGAGGTGCCAGTCTCATCCTTTTGTTCCTCCCACGTGGTTCCAGTGAGCTAAGAAAATGCTTATCTCCCTGAGTTTGGCCTTCATAATTCCATTCCATCACAGAAATGTACAACGACGTTTGACATTGAGACATAGAAATTCTATAAATTTCTTATCTATATTTACATATTTGTATTGTTTCAAAACTATGTATAACAAATTATTTTGATTATTAATATAGACATACACACATTTAAATAATAATGTGTCCTGACAGCATAATTAAAGCTTATTAATAACTGTTTTAGATTCCTACACATAAAAATGGAAAAGAAGAAAGACCTGTGTTGGCACCGGTAGCCAGTCAGTAGTCAATAGTTTCTAGGATTCAGAGACACTAGGCTCATGCCAGGGTGAATGCCAAAGAGATTGTATTGAATATAAATTAATAGAGTTACAGAAAAAATGTATGGCAGACTATGTCCTTCAGCTTGTGAGGAACCCCCCAAATGATAGTAAGTTGGCTGACTGCTGCATAACACTTTCCTGAGCCTGCAGTCTATGCCAAGATTCAAAATGTCAGGTCTCTTGCTACTTTTTATACTCTTTCAAATGACAGGGGGCATAAATAGCACAACATCTGGAGGTGGTTCTATGACACAACTTATCAATGGCTTGGTTACAGTTTAGACAGTCGACTGCCAAAGTTATCCTAAGTGACACATCATTTTTAGCATGCGACTGCTCATTTTCTCTGCAGGTGTTGGATTAGGGAGTACACATTGTTCTTTCAACTTTACAAGTTGTAATACAGATGAGAAGTTCAAAAGTGAAAATGATTATGCAATTATAAGATACAATCTTGTAAAGCTTGTTAAGTAACTCTAAGCATGGATATGGAGGAATTTATATTATATTTGTAAGGAAAGAAAAGTGGACCACACCATTATACTTCTTTGCTATTTCTTCTGTGGTGGTACCACAACTTGGCAAGTTGCCTAACACTTCATACTTTTTTTTTCAGAAATACTGTAAAATACTATATTTTTTCAGTGTCTCCTCAAGTTTAAGCTGGATTTGCCTATTGAGTCATTCAATTACAATGATAATAATCAAGTGAAAACTTAATAAAGCTAATTCCATCTGCGCAGCAATAATTATTCCTTTATACTCTTGTATAGAGTATAGAGAGTTTTACATTATTTGTTTCTCCAATAAAATGTCTGCATGCTTATTTGAGCCATTAACTGTTATTATGTGGGACATTGAATGTTTCACACTATCACTTATGAGATAGTGCTTTATAATATTACTACAGGGGATATTCCTAATGCAGAGAACAGCTAAAGGCTAGCAACCCAAAGCAGTTTATTAGAAATATGGCGTAAGATCCAAGTACCAAATCAGTTTTGTGGATTTAAAGGAACTTATTATTTGTAACATTTGGTGGTCCTTTATGAAACTAAAATATTTCTCATAAGCTACATTTAACCCATCTCTGCTTTTTGCAGTATACACAAATAGCACATTCCGTTCCACGCTAGTCTCCCTACATTACACTATGAAGCAGATAAAACAGACTATCATGAGTATCAAGTGTCTATGGGCAAGCCATCCACCTCCCTCTATGCATTACATATGGAGTCAAAGAAAGCTACTTTATATAAATAGCTTTAGAACACAGATGTGTAAGAAAAAGCTATAATGGTTAAATATTTATAATGGATTGATGTATAATATAAGCGGGCAGGAAATGTACTAAATTAATACTGGTCTGACTGAAGGGAGTCTATTTGTCACTAAGCAACCTAGAAGAGGGAATAGGTGATGAAAATAGGTATAATTTGCTTTGTGCTGGTTTCATGCTTTCATTTGTTTCTAGAGTTGGCAAAGATGTTTCATATATGTTGTGGGATATCTTATTTTTATTGTGAGTCTTTCATTTTCTATTTATATTTTAATGTCAAAAGATGAGATATAAATGCAAAAGTTAATAAATTAGGAAATATTAAATGCCATTATGTTGGCAGTCTGCTGAAATGGTTTCTCCCATTCCCTCATATCAAAGAAAAGCAATGAAATTATTAAAACTATAGGCAGATTAGATCTCCTGTATCTCATCATAGGCGTGTTATGAGGATTCCACCACACAATAAAAATAAGCACTTAATGCAAATGTGTGCCACCTTTCCTAGGCTGAGGGCTGCATTTGGTTTTCAGTTACATATTGTGGTTTGCATTCTAAAAAGCAATGGCTATGACTAGGACAAAAACTAAATTTAATTTGATTTCACTTACATTTCATTAAAATTAATAATTTTATGTGCATATATGGAGGGAATGGTGTCCTTCAAGCTTTAAAAGATCTTCATCATCATCATCATCACCACCATAAAAGTTTATAATATCTTTCCTGTTCATTTCCAAGTGGCTGGTGTATAATTCAGAGGAATATAAGCATCTACTAAAACTATTAAGTCCTCCAGAATAAAATTAGTATGCAAAATAACATTTATCCCAAAGGGAGCCACTATTACTCATAACCATAGCATTTGGACCAATGCTGTATTTTGAGACTGCATCTTCAACAATTAGCTGAACCTACCAGGATGGCCCAGAAGACAATTTCCAGAAGACAGAATTAATGGATGCAGAATATGCCATGTGACCAATGATGTGTACCACAGTGTAGTGTTCTTATCCAATGTGTCTCATGAGCCATAGGAAAGGTGTGTTTCTGTAGTTTTGTATAGCATCTTATGAACATTTTTGTACATGCAATGCTTTGTTCATAATTAAAATGAATAGCTAAAATATATGTAATGCTTTGTTTAGGCATCTCTAAGATTAATAGGGGGTGAGTGTTGAGGAAATCATACAACTGACTTCAGAAAGCACAGAATATCCATGATGTAGCAGGTCTGGAATGTAACATCCCAATGTTTATCTCTACCTACTAATTTTAATCCAGGATAATAAAAAAAAAAAATGGGAACAGATACATAGACATTTAATGGCATTTCATATGCATTCCAGCAGAGGAAGGTTTTTCATGAAGGATTAAGTGCAACTTTAACTCTGAGCAGACCATCTACAATTTTTTTAGCAACTGAACAGGATAATACAGGTAGTCCTCACTTTGTGACTGCCTCATTTAGTGACCATGAAAATTACAACGGTGCTAAAAGAACAACTTAGCAATCCTCATACTTACGACCGTTGCACCATCCTTCTACTCTTATTTTCACTTGCTTATTTACCCCATACTAAGATATCCCCAAAGAGAAAGAACCCCAGTTCAGCTGAAGGAAGTAGCAAGAAGCAAAGTAAAACTGAAGTAAAACTGTAAGCACAGTTGCGGTCATGTGATTTTCACTTAGTGACTGCTTCGCTTAACAACCCAGTTGACAGTCCCAATTGCGGTCACTAAACAAGGACTACCTGTAGATTTCTTGTGTTGATAGTAAAATTCCAGAGTCGCTTTTGAGTGAGATGGGCAGTAACTAAATTTGAAATACAAATAAAATTCAGCAATACAAGTGTAAACAGTCTGGGATATTTATCAAGCTAGCTACTGCATTATTAAAATAGCACTGCAAAACATTTTGATTTGCATCTGGTGACATTTTTAATCTAATAAAACTGTCCCATCAAAATAAGTATCTAACATTTTGCTGCCAAATGACTGCAAGGGTACAGTAAGGGACCAATTCAAATAAATCATTTTGAAATTTCAGAAGGAAATGAAAGCCACTTAGAGTAAACATTTGCTAGCAAAACTGTTTGACATGCCTTATATGCAGTCTCCATCTGACAGCAGACATAGCACATTACATGCAAAGCTATCAGCATATTACCACCACCCCCGCAAAAAAAAACTGCTGAGAAAATTAAGCATAATCCTATTTAATGATTGAAGAAACATGGAAGACAGAAAGTGTAAGGGGTCATATTGTCTAGGGTTATCTGTATTTTCTTATCAGTTATTAGCTGTATTGTCCACAGTATTGGGGAAAAAAAAAACATAAGCATGGATTATAATTAAAATTAAAGTATTACCAATACTGATGAGCCAAGCAATAATTAACAGGAAAAAACCCAAGATATATGCTATTAGTAGTATTTTTATTATACTTAAGCCATTGTAGAGTTATATTGCCTCAGAGGAACTGAGCCATTAGTTGCACCTTAGAAAGCTGCTGAGACACAATTCCAAGTACATTTTCAACATCAGTATAAATAAAGTCTAGCATACATTTTTTCATGAAAAGTCCCATGTCCAGTTGAAACAGACTCTAAACTGACATGCTTGCTTGATGTGGGATGTAATGATTGCACATCATGGATGGAGTCTTTATCATCATAACTGTTCAGCCATATGAAATTGCCAAGAGATATACAGGTAGATGAAAAATTAAACATAAAAAACAGAATACTTTCAGTTCTTTTTAACAAGGAAAGGGATTGTAGAGATCTTTTTGAATCTCTGAGCTGAGTGCCAAGTCTCCACTATTTTGTTATTTAAGGATACCATTAAAAAAAGAGAAGAACTACTAAAAACATTATAGGTGAATATTTAGTTTCTAACTTCCCCTTTGTTGTACTCTGACTGATATATAATATTTATAAACATTTAACATTTTCATGTATTTCTCATTTCAGTTCTTTGGTCAGTTCTTTCTCCCTTTTAAAAAATGCTCTAAATTTGCCTTGTTGCGTGATATGTAACATGTACGGAAGCCATTCTTGCTTAAATTTGGTCAAGCTTCTGTTATGAATATATGCTGTTAATTTTGCTGTTACAGTATATTCTCCAAGTTTAAGTTCTCAGTCTGATATCATAGTAATCTATCACTTTTCCAGTGTTGTGCTAAGTTTATTCTCACGAACGTGAACATGTAACTCAATAAACATGTAATATCTTAATAAATTGTGATTTTTTTGTTGATATATCTTGAAATTATGCCTAGTAAAAAAAATATTGTGGTTTCATTTCAGATATGATTTCTTAAATTCTCTGAATAGTGCTGTGTATTTCCAGTACTTTTGAGTTTTTTTACATGTCTAGCACATATGATAAAATATTCCTTTAGTCTCACGGCATTTCCAGCATTTATTACTACAGGATTTGTCTACCTTGGCAATTACTGATGGAGGTATATCCCATCTTTAAACATTTTATACCATTTTTCTCTTAAGTTATAACTTGGGGTAAATTTTATAGATTTGTTCCATAGTTCTTCCCATTGTCGTGTTGTGATTGTTTCTTTGAAGTTTTGGAATCCATTTTATCATACTTTTTTTTTTATTTGTTCTGTTTCCGTCTCATATCTAAGTAACAGTTTATATATATGCCCTAATAGGTGTCTGTATGAGCTTTTCAAATTCTGTCATTTTTCTTAGGCTTAGTCAGACTTCATATCAAGCCCAGCAGTAAATCTCAACATTCCAGATACCCAAGCCCATATTGAAGAACTTACTTATAGCAGAAGATTCACAGGAATGACAAGGCTACATAAGTTTCTTTTATCTATGTAGTCACTTAGAGTCGACACCTTCTTGATGGCACATAATCAATCAGTTGCAAGCAAGAAAGAAATCAGATAGGTGCAGAAGATCTTTCCAAGTCAGTGACTTTTTGTTGTCCTTTTCCCAGCCTTGGGTGGTGGATATATCTATTCAACGGTGTCATAATGATTTCCACCTTGTGAGTTTCAACCCTTGCATCAGAATATACTACAATACGTTTTGTGTTGATGTTTACAGTACAATTTCTGTGACCAAAGGAAAACTTGACTGTTCCCTTAAAATTACATCTTCACATATCAGTACACTGAAGATCTAGGGAGAACTGCAGTTATTATACTGTATATGGGTTTGCTATACTGAAAATTCTCAAAAGAAACTCTGGCCATGATTATTAATTAAATATATTATCAATTTACCCCAATGAAATATATTTTCATTCCATTTAGCCATTTTCATTCCATTTCATACCAATAATATAATCCTCTCTCTGCGCACATTGATAACTACACTCTCTCTTATCTTGACTCAAGCTGCTCATGTAATCTATTAGATAAAATACACTGTATAAAGATGCAATGTGTTAGTAAAACAAGGGGCTGATAGCTAGTTTCAAATAAAACTGGTTAATATGTCAAAAAACAGATTAATACCTGTAAGAATGATATAAGATAAAGTTCATATAATATACAGAACTATATATATAGTATTGTGTGGTGCTGTAAAGACTGTAATATGAATTACATTCAATATACAGTGTCCTGTGTGCAGATGGTATGTACCAAATAATGTTCCCAGTTTCTTTGCTACTAAGAGGAGATCTCTCCATTAAAGGTAAAGTTATATTGCAGGGCCTTAGAAAGCTGATGTTGCCTTATGCATATTTGACAGTGGAAAGGATGGTTGTAGCTGAATTGTTTTTTCTTAAAAAATGTATTTTTCATTGTGTTTTTAATCTGCATTTTATGTTTTTAGAGTTCTAAACAACCAGGAGCTATTGGATTCTGGTAGCTTGTAAATGAGAAAAGTAAATAAATACAGGGGAAAACAGAATCAGAGTAGGTTGCAGTTGTATATATTTTCAGTAAGATGGGATTGGAAAGGAAACGACTTTGAAAAAATAGCCATAAAGCAGCATACTTCCCTCACTTCCCCAAGTATAGATTAGTAGTATTAGGTGTTCCCCATCTTGAAGCACCTTAAAACATTGAAAATTGAAGAAGGGAAACTAAATAATTAAAGCCTATACACATACACCTATGTAGAATAAACTAGCCCCAAGTGCTCCCTGGCGGGGTTATTTATACTTGATATTTGAAAATCCATCAGAAACAGCAATGTTAACTAATTTTTATGGAGATTTTGTAGACTATAATGCAGCATCGCTCATGCCATACCCCAGGAAACCTGAAGGTGACAGGGTGTATCCATCACCCCAAACTAATTTAAAAAATATTGTGACAATAAAAAGGAGGAAAGAATAATCAATATGATTGCTAGGCAATTGGTTCAGTTCTTTTTCAGGGTATCATGAATAATGGGTATATGATAGACATGCATAGTGAACAGAAAAAAATTTTCTATATTTCTGCTAATATTAGAAGCTCAAATCATCTGATGAAACTGAATACTTGGTGACTCTGTTCAAGAGAGTGCTACCCCATCAAGAGTTAAAGATAGTAATTCTTCATATCCAGGTCACCCCAAAACCCAAACCCACTCTGCCTTGCTAGGGTTGAGTTGTATCTAATTCCTCCCCATCCAGACTGTCACAGCCTCTAGGCACTGAAGAGCATCACTTGTCCTGCTTGGGGCAGAGCTGTACAACTGAGTGTCATCAACATACTGATGATATTGCACCCCCACTACCAAAGGTGGCTTCATGTAGATGTTAAAGGGAAGTGGTGAGAGAATCAAGCCCTGAGGCACCCCATATAAGAGGGGCCTAGAGCTAGATTTCCTCCCCACTAGCAACACCAACTGGAACCAGCCATGGAGAAAGGAGGAGAATCACCACAGGACAGCACCCCCCACTTCTTAGTTCAAATACATTTTGTATAGTTATCAAAAATGTCCCCATCCAGACAAGTAACCAGAACAAATGTAGCCTAATTTTTATATATATTTTTAATCTATCAACAAAAGGTAAGTTTATTTCATATTATTTAAGCATTTTATTTTAATCAACTGATCTGTTCCTATAATTATTTTTATATATCAAATATCAAAATGAATCATAGGTGATTCTGCTTTTCTTGAGAAAACTTGCATGTTTTATTACTTTCTGAATGTAATTCCCCAGAGAAGGCATACATTAATGAAGTCACCATTATATTGAGCAGGGATTTAGAAAGTGGGATTTTTCTCCTAATGGTTGCACCGCCCTGGCTGGAACCACACATCCACATAATATATTTTTAATATGAAAAAAGTTAAGTATTTGGCTCATGAATTAGTCTGGAAAAATCAATATTGGTTTGCTTATTTGTTCAAAGTCCTTATGACTGCAAAAACAGTGCAAAAAGTATAAATGCTATCTCATTTGGTGTGGCACTAAACAAGATTTCTACAGGTCAAAAGAAAATATTTTTAAAACTTCTATTTTTCTCCACTATTAGGATAAAACTTCACAGTGTATTATATACAGTAAAGTGATTTCTTATATAACGTAAGTTTATTACATAAACTGTAGTAACTGGGGAGAAATCCTAAAGCCTCAACATGAAAGAATTAAAGGAAAACTTCAATCTGATCTGTGACTCAAGCCTAAGTCTAGATCAGCATTTCTTAACCTTGGCAGCTTTAAGATGTGTGGACTTCAACTCCCAGAATTTCCCAGCAAGCATACAAGAAGTCCACACATCTTAAAGTGGACAAGGTTAAGAAACACTGGTCTAGATAGTGGGCAGAGATCATCAGAGCCTGGGAAAATGGAATTCTGAAGAACTAATCAGCAATGGAAATATTCCTCTCTCAGGTGGGCTTTAGAAAAAGGACAGGGCAGTTCAATTTTATCTTTGCTCTGTGTTTTCTTCTCATGCGGTGAGGGGACATCTTTCCTCACTGGCTGATTAATTTCCATTATTTATTCAAGCTGAAAACTTTTGTTTACTTTGGAACAGAATCCTCATGTTTGTCTTCTGCACTAATTACCAAGTTTGTCGACTGGCTGACCACCCTCCGTGTATACCTTAAACAAAATTATTAGATAGTGTCAGATTCAGTCCATTTTACACAAAGAATGTTAGTCATGGTGACTTAAAAAAGACAAGCATGACCAAAAAAAAAAAAAGTTGCAAGCCTAGAAAAATCCCTGAATACACTAGTTGATGTTCGTATGTAAACTGGTTTCATAAGGCGATGATTGCAACGCAGCACCCAGTCAGGTTGGTATAACTCAGTCATTCTACTGCAGTGCTATTTTGTTATGTCAGGATAAGCACTATTGGCTGTCAGGTGGCTGATCAGGATTATGCCGACACACCCATTCGTCCATCTCCCACAATACATTTCAAACTATACACACAGGAGATCAAAATCTTTATTTTTTAATTAGAATTGCTATACCTTGGGGGGAGGGCTTTAATTGTGGAAGGAAGGGGGGGCAGTGTGCTGCCCAAAGGGACAAATGTGTTCCAAAATAAACACTTGCATGCATCCAGGGTTTAAAATCACTTATACCACCGCCACGTCTCATGCTTCCATATGTTTCCAGCTCCTTTTTTGTTTGTTCCAACTTCAGAATTGTGAACAGGATCCCTTTCCCCCATTTTAAAACATTACAACATTCAAGACTAGCAAGAATTGTGATTGCAAGAGGTAAAACTAGGCATACCATTTCTGGTCTGCAAACATCCAAATGACCACTAGATGGCAACAATTAATTACAGGTTTTTGTATCTCTTCGCTGCCATCTAGATTTCTAGGTTAGTCTGGACTTCCGCAGCTCAAATGTGATCCACCTATACAACACCAGCCCAAACATCTAATTTCAGGATATGTCAGGCAGACATTGTTTCCCAAAGTAATCTTAGCAGATGTTGGTTTCCCAACCATTATTTTACAAGTGCAAATAAGCACACATGTCTGAATGGTGGAACTATGATTATCTCTGATAACAGATTCAAAATGGCTCCTATCAAACATGGTGGTCTCCTGGGCCCAACTCTGAGAAAATCCAGCTGTGTCTAGTTCTAAGGATGGGTGGGTGGTTGCACATAACAATCTCTCCATCTGCTTCTATTACTGAAGTGCAGTTGCAACTTGTTTAAACTTGAATTAGTTTAAAAGTAAATGAGGTGGTGAAATAACATTTGTCTGATTTATATATTTATAAAATATATGTCCCAAAGCTGGAAGGAGGATGAACTCAGTAAGTTTACGGAGCACATTTATTATCCTATCTTCCAGTTTCTACTTTTAGATACCAGCATGATCATTTTTTATAAGTACAAGAAACGCTGCTTACTTACCTAAGGAAAAAAATGAAAGGCTATGTCACTGCTCTGCAGGTTAATAATACACATCCACAAGAACATTTCCCAAAGGAATGTGTCTCCAGAGGCTAGTTGGTCATGATAACTATTTGGCATTCTGTAAAAATTCCAGACTACCTCGTTGCTATTACATGGCTCCACTATCAGCTTTTTAATCAGGCTGCTGGTATGTGTACATCAGTCATTATAAGTTCATGATTTAAATCTGAGAAATTGAGAAAGCGAATTGTGATCCACATGAATTACTGATCAATTGTTCTTGCTGTTTTACGTTGTTGGGACAAAGAGATCTTCAACCCAAAAAGAAGAGAGTACACTTCTGGACTTAATTATCTTGATTCAGTATTGCTCCAAAATGTTATACATACCTATCATGATATTCCCATTCAGCCAAGCAACATTATGCAGGGCACAGAAAAGGAGTAAGAAACAGTACACCAAATAAATGAAAGGCATAAGAAATAAGATTTCCTTAAAGGATAACAAAAAGAAAAGGAAACATAGTTAAATCCAGTGTATAATTCACTATACCTCTCCTTCCCTTACATCCTTGCTTCCACCACCAGTATACACTGCAATATATGCCACATTTTGTTCATTAAATGATCCTCTCTTTTTGGGATCACATCAGTCCCATCCAACAATGATTTTCTCAGTCTTCCCTTCTCAACCCATTCACTCTCCCCCCCCATATATATTCAAACCACCTCAACATAGTTCTTTTGTAGTGGTTACTCCAATCCACATTCGTTCAGCACCCATTCATCTGGTGATGACCATGGCACATGGAAGATGGCAACTTGGAGCATAAGAGGAGTAGATATAAATAGCATGAATAAAAATAAAGAGAAAATGTTTGTATATCTGAAACCAAGAAAACAGGGAAGAAAGCAATAGGTCTGAATGAAGGTGGCCTGATTTTATGAGGTAGAATTGGTGAAGGTGCAGGTTTAATTGTGAATGAAAGGGCCAAAATGTATGTCAGAAAGTATGAATTGGTGTCATCTTCCTGTAGGCTTTTGTGGGTGCATATCAAAGGAAGAGGAGGAGGAGGAGGAGGAGGAGGGGATTTATTACAGCCAAAAGCCAGCCAGCCAGAACACTTAACGATACTAAGCAATAATACAAAAACATGTAAATCTGTTGTTAGAGAATATACTTGCATAATCAAGCTGTACACACACATTTACATTTACAATCTTAAACCACTCCAGGACAGACAAGATAAAAATTAAACTCTGATCAGCCAATAATGAAATAATCAATTCAGAAAGGTGATCCAGATATAATCTTGTGCCAGATTCTACATACTTCACTCAAAATTTTTCAACATTGTATGTAATGAAGTAACTTTTGTCTGACAGTAGCAGGGAAACATATCATTAACATAGATGTGAAGGATACACATCTAAAAGCATAACTGATTTTACTGTTTATGGGGAAAGATTGAGCTGATTACTGATGGATACTACATGAATTCTAAATGAGGGATATACCTTTTTTTTGGTAGTGTCAAGAATGGCTCTTGGGAGAAAAGGAACATAGAAGAAAAGGAAAAAAATGAAAGAACTGAGAGTGAAACTAGAATGACTCCAGGAGATAAAGTAAAATTCTGTATGAAGAAAGTATACTTACTCCTTTTGACATAATGAATGGAGAGTGGACAAATGACCAAGCATGGCAAATATTTTGTAGCTTGGAGTCACATTTAATGTTTGGGGAGATCTGAAGTACACAGAGAATGATGCAGTGATCAAAAGTGGAAAGAGGTGCACATTAGTGGGTGTAGGATTTTCCATTTTTTCATCTGGGGCTATAAAATGGTAAGAAAACACACCATGATTATGCTAGTGAAATTAAACAGCAAGGTTAGAGGGTGCTCTGGATCCTGCCCCCCCCCCCCCAAAAGTGCTTAATTCTTGATTTTGGGCCATACAATTTGGTTAGTCATTTTGATAGATAAATTTTGTGAGTTAATTATTCAATTATCACTATTTTTGTGGAAACTGGATTTCAGGTTTTCTGGCAACAGTACTAAGGCACATATATTAAACTAAATGTTACTATACTAGACTATACTAAATGTTACCATCCTAACATTTACACATTTATCTGTTTGGAAGAGTGTGTGAAAATTAAAAGAAAGCAGGCCTTAGATCCAAAAAGGAGGAAGATTCTTGCAGAATGGGTGAGGAGGCATTTTTCACTATTTCTTTTGGTCCTAAAGCCCTTTGCACCATCCCATTAAATCTAGAACTGACTGAGGTAAGGAGTAAGATATAAGAGAATGCAGAGGGAACAGGAAATAAAGATTAGAAGGGAGAATAAAATAATTATGAGAATGCTAGATGAGCGGTATCATGTTTATGGGAATCTAGGATTCAGGTCAGTATAGCTATTTCTACTTTTCTATGTGCCATTTTATAAATATATTTATGCCAATAATTTTATGCAATAAAGTCCCTCATAGCAGTATGAAACGTTAACATTTTTTTAATTTACTAAAATTAAAAAATCGGCCTATTGAGTCAAAACCTAAAATATACGTCACACCATTGTCTCTCATTTAACTTGTGGTCAGCAAGAACATGCAGGTCCCTTTCACATATGATGCTGCAAAACCAGGCCTCTTCTATTCTGTATTTATGCTTCTTATTTTTCCTTCGGAAATGCAGGTTCTCCCTATTAAATTTTCATTTCATCCCACTGCTCAAGTCTGTTGAGATTTTTTTGAATCCTCTCTTTCATTTAAATCAGAGTTCCTCAACCTTGGCAACTTGAAGATGTGTGGACTTCAACTCCCATGCTGGCTGGGGAATTCTGGGAGTTGAAGTCCACACATCTTCAAGTTGCCAAGGTTGAGGAACCCTGATTTAAAGTGCTAGTCACCCCTCCCAGCTTTGTTCCATCTGAAAACTTTTTAAGTGTCCCCTCATCTCCCTCATCCAAGTCACTGATAAAAAGTCGAACAGTGGAGGGCCCCTGACAGAACTATGTGGCACTCCGCTCAATACGTTCCGCCAAGCTGAAGTGGAGCCATTAACAAGCACCCTATGGGTGAGGTCATTCATCCCACTGTGAGTCCATCCAAGAACAATATTATCTAGCTCATATTTTAGCACTTTATTAAGGAGACAATCACAGGCACTCTGTGGAAGGCTTTGCTAAGAACGAGGTACACTATGTCCACAGCATTCCTTTGATTTTCTAAGCCAGTTACTCTATCAAAGAAGGAGATAAAATTAATCTGGCATGATTTATTTGCAACAAATGCATGCTGGCTCCTGTTAATTGCAGCAGGTCTATCCAAATGCTGACAGACATGTTGTTTGGTAATCTGTTCAAAGACCTTGCTTGGTATAGATGTTGAGCTGATAGGTATGTCGTTCCCCACTCCTCTTTCTTTCCCTTTTTGAAGATATATGACCTCCTCTGGTCTTCTAGCCTTTAGCAGTCCTACAGGATTTCTCAAAGGGTACCTCTGCTCTTCCTTCAGTACCCTAGAAAGTAATCCATCTGGCCCTGGAGACTTGAATTCAATTTGTTAAGTTCTCTCTTACCCTTTCCTTGCTTATTCTAAGTTGTAGTTCCTTCCCTCCCTCAGTGGAATGACAATGACCAGGTAGGGCTCTGTTTCTCTTCTGAGAGAAGACAGGTACAAAATAGGAGTTAAGAGGTTCTGCTTTCTCACCATCACTCATTACCAATTCATCATGTTCACCTCACAATGGACCTAAACCCTCTTTGACTTTCCTTTTAATTCTAACCTACCCAAAGAACCCTCTTTTTATTATTCTTAGTATCTCTTGCAAGCATCCGCTCATTCTGAGATTAGCCATTCTGACACAGCATTACATTTTGTAGAGATTGTTTTCTATTTTTTTCTCCTTCCATCTCCTGCACATGTCTATACACTGTATATGTATAAACTAATGATTTAACAAAGACTTTTTTCAATATTAAAGATGAACCTGTAATGCATTCCATATTTACTGTAGGGTGTGTGGTGTTACATTGCACAGCACCAAGAAGGAAACTGAAGGCTTTGATTGTACATATTTTCCATGTTATAGATAAGAAAAAATATTTTGGTCAGATATTCAAGTCTATTTTAGTGTCAGTATCAAGTGTACTAATGGAGTTAATAGGTACGTGTTGTCTTATTCTCAAGCCTTTAGCCACGCTTTACAAGACCACATAACTTTGATTAAATGCAGTTAACTATTAATTACTTTTGTCATTCTTGTTATGTGATAGTTGCAATATATATACTGCATATCATTTTCCAAAAAATATAGAGTGGCAGTATCTTCACTTGAAACACTTTTTTTTGTCTAAATATGGTTTTGCAGCTCTCTGAACTCTTTCTCTTATTGGGGAATTCAACATGCCCTTTACAAAATAAAAAGCCTGTAGTTGCTATTTAGAAATGGTTGCTAGAATACTATACTCTAAATTAGTTCAGGTCCTCAGGGCGGCATGGAATGGAAGACCACATTGGCCTTTATCAACTACATTTCAGTAGATTCAAAATGGTGATTAATTCTCAGAGATTATTATATTGTATCTACTGGACAATTGTGCATCTTTGCAGGAAGTATGATAGATTCAGCTACTAATTGACAAGTTGGTACTTAAACAGCCACACTGTTTTTATCATGTAAGGATATGCTATAGAGACTCCCTTTTGGACCAAAATTATTTGTGTTAATTATTTTTGAAGATTCCTTGTCTTATGTAGATATTTATGTTACTTTGAATTATGTACTAACAATTTGGAAAATAGCAGGGGGATAATGGAAATAGATATTTCATGTTTTTAAAATTGCAATTTTTACTATAAAGATGGAAGGATACCTATTATCCATCAATTATACTAGATCTCAAGAACTCATCTTTCTATATTTGAACAAACATTTTACCTCCAGGAGTCCCATTATGGAGGACTGTTTTGAAATTGGGACAGCATATACTAGCAGATATGCCTAATTTCCCATTTTTTCTATTATTTAGATGAATGACTTAAATTAAATAATTTAAATGTGGGATATGACATGAATATATGTGTCTGATTTTGTTTAGCACATAAGTGATGCTTGCTTTTGGGTTCTTTTTTTATTTAGCCTTTTTTTAGCATGCAAACAACTTTTAAAAATTGAAAGTACGCAATATATCAGGCTGCTTGGTGGGAGAGTTTCAAGCAACTGCTTCATACGTAGGGAACTATCGGCAGTTTCTTTTTTTCCCTAAAGGGGAAAAAGTTTCAGCAGGGGGAAGCAAGATGAGGGGATTTTGTTGTTACAAGATCACCTCCATCTCTTTCTTCATACATACCCAAGCAAGCTTTAACACGTGTTCCTGGTGCCTACGTGCAGTGTTGTTCAGAAGTTATCACCTCCTATACCCCCACTTCACCAGCTGCTTTAGCCTGCAACCAGCATTAGAAGCTTTTAGAAAATCACATGCTTGCAAAATTCATGTCATGTGGCTGTTAATGACATTTTCAGTAAAACAGGAATGCCGGTCTGCTAGCCAGCCCTTACAAACACTTTGAGCTTGCTTGCTTGCTTGCTTGCTTTGCAAAGAACAAGACAGACTAATCCAACATGTAAAATATGGATGGGGAAAATTTTATTTCCAGGCCCTGAAGTAATTTGTGGTAGAGCACTAAATAAATTATATTTTTATGCTCTCTTGTTAATTAAGTAGATGAAAGACATTATTCAGCTCACAGTGTTCCTTAACTATTCTCTCTGCTTTAATAGCTGGCTTCACAACTATTTGGAGGAAATGGGAAGTGGGAATTATACTGTATTGGCACTCATCTACTTCAGTGCTGCCTATTGATTCAGTGGCTGCACAATCCTACTTGAGAAATAAAACTGTATGTTGTCAGCAAACTCATTGTGACGGAAATCCAGGGTTGTAAGAAATAACCATCTTTTGTGTATATTCCTCCATTCTCTATAGTAGATGGAGAAACCTCCTCATTCAGACTTTGATGCGATGTGGATGAAGCATTCATCGCCCAACTTTGTTATTAGATAGCTATAAGCCTCTGTGTTAGATGAGGGTGTGGGAAGAGCCCTGTTTTGTATCCCAAACTGTAACTATTGTAAAGTCTGTTTAGTTAATCAGGGTGGGATGCTAAATTGTTAACACCTGTGGAGAGGAGTGGAGGCTGAGGCTGAAAGGGTATTTAAGATTAGCCCTGGAGGAGAACAGGAGGCGCTGGAGAAGCAAAGGTTGGCTATGCTATTGCTGTATCACAATAGACTTTGGAGAAGCTGCGGTCTTAAGTCCTGCCTCGGCTGCAGGAGAGGGGACTCACTTGTTTCATCCTCTCGCCGTCAAGACACGCTCACGTAAGGCTACTCAGGCAAAGAGGGCTTACACTTCTGCCTTTAACTTTTATATTGACTGTTGGTCCGTATGGAAGGACTTTTTATTTGCAGCTTATTTTATCAAACCCTTTTGGAGCAGTGAGTAAAGCCTTGGTTGAGAACTTACTGCTTGCCTCTTGAGTTATTTTGTCATCACGCCTGCACATAACCAGAAAGAAAAGAACCCAGAGAGAAAAACCGGGGGAAATCCGTCATATTCATAGTCCCTTATCCCAAACTCCTTGATTATATCTCCCAGTAACTTGATTAAAAAGCATAGGGAACCCTTGGAGATGTTTGGAATGAAATGGAATGTCGAGAGATGCTATAGCATAATTGCCTGAGTGTTGAGCAAAGTCTTGCAATGCAATATTTTGGAAACAATCCTGTAGTCAAACAAACAGCTTCCAGATATGAACAGAAAATCCACTTCCACATTTTGGGGCACCACATTTAGGAAGGATATGGACAAATTGGAATGTGTCAACCCAAGTGATAAGGCGCCTGGAAGAAAGAACCTAAAAGGAACAGTTGGAGGTATTGGGTATGTTTAGCCCAGAGAAGAAAATAAATAGTAAGATTTAATTGGATATTAAGAAACAAAAAGTCCTAACAGTAAGAGCTGTGCAACAATGAAAGAGACTGCCTGGGGTGGGGAATGACACTCGTTTGCTGGAGGTGTTTCAACAAAAGATGGCTGTCTGTCTGTCAAGCATGCTATAGTAGGATATACCTGCAGTGGGTGGGGTTTGGACCAGATGATCTTCAGGTATATTCCAATTCTTACATTCTATGACACATCTTAATCTAGGCATCTTTAACAGTTGTGTAGAAGTCACAATTGTAGGCAACGTAGCTTGTTCTCCTTCTACATGTTTTTTTTTCCCCCTCTAAAGCCTGAAGAGGGGTAAAGAATATGATCTCTATGACTGGATTAACCAGGTAAATTAAAGATCTAGTAGCTGTGTGGATTCACAACAATAGGTTTTATTAAGCTGTGAATATTTGCCCATTCAGTCCAACCTTTCTCCTTGTCATGAAGAAAATAGGATGATTGGTAATCTTTCTATCTTTCATTTCACATTTTCTAAGAAGTACTTTAAAATTACATTATTGAAGATCAATACAAGCACTGTTTATGGTGATCCAATATTTATAGCAATTAAGCATACAAATCTTCAAAGTATATTTATGTCAGTGGTCTCGTTATCTGACACATTATTTCTTCATCAAATTTGTTTGCCACTGCAATTGCCCAGTCCTGGTGATTGTATGTTTATTTTTATGCTGAAAGTATAGGCAATTATGACTAAGAACTAGCTGAGAGCCTTAAACTTCATGGATTGGTTTAACCCACTGTAATGGGCAGAAGAGAGAACCTTGAGGAACAGGAGGAAGAGTTGCAACCAAGGCAATGGTCAGATAAAAGAAATCTGAGTCGAGGGCAGAAATGTAATCTGAGAAAACACCTCAGGCATGACTCTCCCTAATTCTCATGAAGGTAAAGGGAGGGAGGGGTGAAGTGCATTCAGACTTGAAAGATTCTGTTACTGTAACCTTATAATAGTAATATTAGCATTCATGACCTTGGTTTCCTAGTTGGGCTTGGAGGGCTGACACCCACTTCCAAAATTACAGAACTTTTCAACATTATTTATATCCTTTGTCCAGAATACTTTAAAATGCACTTTCAAGAAAAATTAAAAGCTGAAGAAATCATAGCAGAAAGTCTTCTAAGACACAGGAAACAGATCTGCCCAGTTTTAAAGTTCAGCTGCCATAATGGCAAAAACCTGATAGAATCTTAAACTTTTAAATTGCCCAAGATTGCTTTGAGCCTTGAAACAGATAATGCAAAAGCATTAATTCTTCAATACTCCCATGCTTTTTCTTCTCCAGGCTTCTTCATGATGATTCAGTTATTTCAATAACTGAAGAAAGACAGAACGTTTGAAAACCATTCAATTGGGTTGTGCAAGTTAAATGGATCAATCAATGTATGTAGTGATAAAATAATAAAGGAAACAGGCCTACTTCAACTAAACAGCCACAGTGTAAACCTTCCCTTGAATTGGAACCTGGAGTCATTCACCCAAATCTGAGTTTGTGGCTGATGCTTCTCCATGCAGTATTGCAGGCTGATGCATAGTTAGTAACTTTGGGTTTTTTTGTTTTTGTTCTGTTTTGGTTTGGTTCTTTGAGTCAGTTTTCCTGGCAAGTTTTCAGAAGTGTCTTGCCATTGCCTGCTTCCTAGGGTTGAGTGCAAGTGACTGGCCCAAGGTCACCCAGCTGGCTTCATGCCTAAGGTGGCACTAGAACTCACCGTCTCCCAGTTTCTAGTTTGATGCTTTAAACACTATACCACACTGGCGCTCATAACTTTGTATTTCATATACCAAAACTGAACAAAAATGGTAAATGGGAAGCTTTGGTATGCGCAGAAACTGTTAACATTGGTTAGCTTTCAAACCCAACTGGCTCAGGAAAGTAGATTAAACCCTGGATTGACATAGGTTCTAATAGATTGTAAGGAGGAGCCAAACTGAATCAAAATGATTGCAGTGGTACTGCAGCCCTCATCTATGAGGAAAGAAAGGCCCTGTTTGCATGACACATTGAACTGTGTGAAAGGGGATGATGGCATGTTGTATACCTGTAAAACCCACTCAGCAGTGGGATTAGAGAGAGGGGCTAACTTGCCTTGGATACAAAGCAGAGGGTGAATGGAGAGTTAATCTCATTCAACTGCTAACTCAGAAATGAAGTCCCAGATTAGCCTAGCAAAACCCAAGCTGCTTTAAATACTCTTTTTCCCAGGAATGTCCACAGGAGGGGGTAAAAAAAGTCAAGATGGCAGCCACAACTTTGCAATCAAAGCCACACCCTTTTTTTACATACGTCAGCATCTTCCCTTTTTTTACCACCTTCCTGTGGACACTCTTGCTCTTTCATTTTACTTTTCACACACATACCCCTGCAGCTACCAGGAGAGGGACTGGCAAAACATGGGAGCAAAGTGATGGGAGGAGGTGAGCTTCATTTGACTGACCCCACTCAGATCACTTGAGAAGTTTTCCTGTGCCTGGGAATCATATCCTCCAAGCCACCTTTGCTAGGAGCTGTTGGAGATGGAGCTCTCTCTTTGACTACACCAGTTGTGCACCATAGTATATCCCCTAGGACAGCAGCTTACTGGTTCAGCTGGGTCATGCAGGGAGTGGAGGTGGGTAGGAAAAGGTGGGGGTTGAAAAAAATATGCTTATTGTGCAGAAAGGGTGGCTGCACAAACGATGGCAGGAATCTACAGATAAGCACATAGGTTGTTCTCAGGTAAAGAGATGCTATCGAGGTATTATAAAGTCTTCTCCCATGACCTTGGACAGAAGAAATAAGCAACTAATAATTGCTCCTTCAGTTCTGGAAGCACAGTGATACCTCATTTTAACAAAACAAATTGGTGGGGGGAGAAATGTTCATTATTAAGTAATGTCTGTTAAATAGGAGAGCAGTCACCCACAGTTATTTGCATCATAACATCATTATCCAACTGTCATTAATTTGATGGAAAATTGTACCATGCAAAGTACATTATAGGTAGGTTTCGTAACTTAAGTTTTCACTGTATAAAATCTGGCTGCTAATGTTCCATCTCACAGCCAAGCCAAGCGAAACTGCCTAGTGATTAGAAGCCATGCAGCAACAGAGAATATAGGCACAGCAAAAAATCCTGGTTTTTTTCCAGTCTAAATTTGTTGATTAAGTAAAGCTGTTGCCATAGTATACATATGCTTATTTCCATGACCAATATTTGTTACTTCTACTTTTTGTGGAAAAGAAAACAGGCAGTGCTTAGTTCTAACTTTACTGTGCAAAAAAAATAAAACCTATTCTTCTTCTTATCAACATATGGTTTGCTTTCAAAAGGGGAAAATATTCAGTTTAAATGTCACATGGAGCCACCATGCAGTACATCAGTTAGGGCTATCATTTCTGAGTCACAAAGCAATACAGAAAACAATAGCATCTGGGGGTCATCTAAATTTTTGCAGTCTAGATCAGAAGAGGGATGCCAAAACTGGGGCCCATCAATCCACATTTGTCTTGAGCACTTCTGGTAAGATCAGACCACCACCAATTGCTTTGCCTTTTTTGAACTGCATAATAAATTTGGAAATCTTCAGAGGAAACACGGGGAACCAGTTTGATAAAGTTGAGACAGAGATCCAGTCAAGTGAAGACCTTAGACACATTACTGAATCTGGTCTGGAAATATCCAACCCACACCTCAAAGATAATCAAGCAATGAGGCTTGCCAGGAGCTTTACGGAACAAAGCGGCAACAAACATACCAGAGAATAAAGTGTAATCCTTCCCTCTTGCTATCTGTCGGTTGTCCCCGTGGGCCTCTAACTTTCTACTTTTGGATAAAGCTTTTTTTTTTCAAGGACAGTTACTTGCAGTTGGAGTGAACTGGAGGCTAAATAGCACCCTTAACTTCCTTAGTAACTCTCAGAACCCTTAGCCTAGGGAATCATGTTCAACTTGGGCTAACTAGAACACCCAGATCCTTTTCAATGTGCTACTGTCAAGCCAGGTCTCCCTCATCCTACACTTAGCCTTTTCATTTTTTCTCCCCTAAAAAAAAGCTAAAATATGCTGTGAATGTTTTAATTCTTGAATACATAAATTGATGAGTATGTGCCATCAAATCATTTTCAACTCCTAGAGACCACATAGGATCCTCTGGCACTAGGGAGCCTCCATGCTGGTCATATTGTATGTAAACATCTTCCTTCTCATGGTCTTGTTTTGTGTTTGTTTATTGTTTTAAGGGGTTTACAAAATGTTTTAATTCTTGGTTTTATTGTACGCTGCCCAGAGTAACTTTGGGTGAGATGGGTGGCCATATAAATTAAATAAATAAATAAATAAATGAGATTTTTCTCCATGACAATCTATCCCTTAACTGGTCTTTTGGGTCTTTCAACAGTGTACTCATCACCACTGTACTGAGTCCATCTACCTTGCTGCTGGTCATCCTCTTCTTCTCTTTCCTTCCACCTTTCCCAGCATAAAAGCTTTGTCCAGAGAGTTAGGTCTTCACATAATGTGTCCAAAGGAGGATAATTTGATCCTGGTCATTTGTGCCTCAAGTGAGAATTCTGGGTTGATTTGTTCAATGATCCATTGGCTTGTTTTCTTGACTGTCCACATTATTCTCAGAAGTCTTCTCCAACACTAAAGTTCAAAGGCATCAATACTCTTCCTATCCTGCATTCACTTACATACAGTGTCACAGGGAAAACCATTGCCTGCATGATTTTGATCTTTGTAGGTATAGGCACATCACAGCATTTCAGTATCTTTTCCAAGGCCTTCCCGGCTGCTCTACCAAGTGCTTGTCTGCAGCATATTTCTTGACTGCTTGTTCCTTTACTGTTGACAGTTGATCTTAAAAGGCAGAAGCTATCCATGACTTTGATATGTTCACTGCCAGTTCTAAAGCTGGTTGTTACTTTGGTCTCCTTTGGATTTAATTTTAGTCCCATTATTTTCACTGTATTCTTTGACTTTTGCATTTTAGTGTCATCAGCATAGCACAGGTTATTGATGCTCCTTCCTCCAATTTTAAAACCATGCTCATCTTCTTTCAGTCCAGCTTCCCTTAATATACAGTATATTCAGCATATAGAATACATAAAGGCTTGCATTTAATATGGAAAAACGTACTAACCCAAATCAACTAACTTGTCTGAAGATTATGCCTTTTCCAGGGATAATCCTATACAACTCTATTTAGAAATAAGCCCACTGAAGACAATGGGATATGTTCTTCGTTAAATATGCATAGGATTTCAGCCTTTATATTTTAGTGCAATAAGATTTGCTAGAAGCAACACAAACTGAATGACTGGCATTTAATCACTTTGATAATGTTATTGCTCTAGCGTCAGTACTGCATAGATACAATCTGCTGATTCAGCCACATGAATAATTATGGGTCTCTTTGATGGATATGAAATTCTAAAAAATATGTAGAGGACCAATATTACTCAGCTGTGCCAAAAATTGCACCCCTGTCTTTAGAAGAGAGTATTATTTTTAAAAAGGCCATTCTTAGGAAGAAAAGCTAATAATATTCTATTATACTTTTAGTGGTTCAAGAAAAGCAAACTTTACAGAGTGATATGGATGCTAATAACTGGAAAGAGAAAATCAAGCAGTAAAAAATAAAGCTGCTTCTTTCAAAGAGAATGGCAATGCCAGAAAGAATAAAGGGACGCAATATTTAAAGGGAGCTTTAATAGCCACTAAATGTAGTGCCCTTCTTGATACAAGAAATGCAAAGCTGGACCAACCCAGCAAATGACGAGGTCCTTTGTTCTGTGTTACATTTCTCTTACCTTAAGGAGATTTCCCTGATGCTTAGTGAAATCTACTCTCTCAAATATTTATTTATAAATGTTTATATGCTCCTCTAATTCAAAGGCATCATTCAGGGCAACTTACAGTCTTTGAAATCAGTACAGGTAGTCCTCGGTTAACAGCCATTCATTCAGCGACTGTCTGAAGTTACAGTGGCGCTGACCAATGAGACTTATGGCCATTCCTTGAAGTTGCAGCCATCGCAGCCTCCCCAGTCACATGATCATGAAGTTTGTAGTGTCCTACAGTCATGCGATTGCCATTTCTAAACTTTACTGCCCACTTCTGACAAGCACAGTCAATGGGGAAGCTGGCCTGAACTGCCATTGTAAGTTGGTGCAATCACACAATGTTGCGGTTACAACCACATCACTTAATGATGGAGTTCCAGGTCCCAATTACTGTCATTAACCAAGGACTATCTGTATTAGATTTTTAAAATGTTTAAAAGAAAAGTGGGGGGAGACCAAAAAATAAAAAAATCTAATACAATTATAAAGCAGTATAAGGTAGCAAGATAACATTTTCTAACATTTACATTGTGTGTGAAGTGAGTATAATGCTGTCCAGAGCCACAACTGCAAGACAGGCAGGTCTATAAATCAATATAATAAATAAATATTTCCTGTAAGTCTCAGGAAGAGATGTATCCCTTCCAGCTGCCACCAGTGCATGGAGTGGTGGCAGGTGGAAGATCAAGGAGCATTGTTATACCGCAAGCCTGCTCTTTCAGAGGGACTGTAAAATTGGCCAAACCTCAACCCAAAATCCAGTTTTCTATTTGTCAACTGTGCCTCTAACTTTTCTGGATTTATTTTGTTTCTTCTCTCTCATTATCCAATGTAGGCGATGTTGACGGATACTGACTACTTCCTTGGATAGTAAGAAATAACAGAGCTGAGTGTGTACTAATGACACCCTCCTCCCCAACCCTGGATGATCTCTGCTAGTGTTTTCATTTAAACATTGAACACCATGGAGGACAAGATGGAATTCTGTGAAGCTCCAAAGATCAACATCATCCAGGAAGGATCAACATCTTCCAGGAAGAAGCCAAAGGAGTTACGGTAGTTTCAGAACCTGCTGCTCTAAGGGCACACTCCCAAAGGGTTGGTCTCAAATAGGATACTAACAAATACACATGTTTAGTAACACCTGGCAGAATTCTACAGCACACCATTCCCCAGGGCAGAATAGACAAAAACTGTGTACATCCAAGAAGGGAAGTTTGCTTCTACAACGCTAATACTTGTAGCAGGGAGCTTTCAAGGCCATAAAGCTAGCACAGAAGAGGGACTATGATATCTTGCCCAAACCTCTTAAGGCAGGGAAGAAACAAATACAAAAATCGACTAGAATAAAGCAAATTAAAAATAAGATAAAATAAATCAAGGAAAGGAAAGGAAAAATATATACTGGAACAATCACAAGAGAATGGATGTGCTTTTGCTGTGGTGGTTGAAGACAAACTAAGGATAGCCATCAGGAACCGTGGTATAGAAGGAGGGCTAGAACTGTGTAAGTTCTTGATGATTTGAAACAGGGTCTCCACAGGGAAATAATCTCTCTGTGTAAATTAGAGAGACCAAAATGAGAATGCCAGCATTACATAGTCACTCTTCGCCAATGTTCCTGCTATTCCTACTTATTATTTCAATTGACATTCCGCCAGCCCCACTTTCTCATTTGGATTGTACTCTTTGGATTGTATTCCATGTAACTCCAGCAGAAAAGTTGTATGATGGTGGTATTTCACCAGCAATTATGCTATCAAATAACGCAAAAAATTGCCAAATGTAGCTAAGATGCAATGACTTATAAAAGTGCATTTGTAAACAGAATGGTTGAAATTGACAAATGCCCAAAGATGAAATGGTTTTTACAAGCAGTAGAAGCTTTCCACTAGTATAACAGTGCATTACATTACTGAATACATCTCCTTTGTTTGTATTGTGGGTTGCTGACAGCATCTGAGAATAAAAGTATTGATAATAGCACAGTTGTGCTGACCAGCATAAAATGGGAATTCTTACCTCTTTTGTTTCTAAGGGAGAGCTAAGAATATTTGAAAACCTCTTCCAATGTCATGAAAAAGAAATTAACTATAACAGCAATAGACATTCTATTACCCTCCTGAATTTTGGACCCTGGTTTCCATCAGCTGGCATAGCCAGTAGCACAGGGGTTGGAGAATTGCAGGCCAACATCTGGCAAAAAATGTTATTTATCCCTGGACTACAGCTTGGAAGCTAAATGGCTTGATAGACATGATAAATACACAGGAAATCCTAAATAAAGGATGCAAATAATATATTACAGAATTGAAGGAGATGGATCTGAAATGTTTGTCAGTGTTGTTCTTATTAGTAATCCACAGTAATGTACTGCACGTTTGTGAAAATTCAAACAAAATTAATCTATTTTGCTTACCTCCTGACTTACCAGTATGGTTGAACTGCCACTCGGTTCTCTTGCTGCATTATTTATATTTACCCTCTGGACTACTTGCTGTGTGTCTTCTGCTGCCAAGAAGACTCTTTTTTTCTTTCTGTGAGATGAGCACAAGATGTATAATTACTTTCTTTAATCATCCTAGAAAAAATGGATATGTTAAACAATGTTCACTGACAAGTGTCAAATGTTTTTGAAACATACTGCTTTAAACCACATATCAGTAAGTTTTACTTCTTTGTAATACTGAAGTGAATAAGAATGAAAACAGCTGAGCCTTACAGATGCCTTAGGAAGTGTGCTGTAACTAATGGTCTGTGAAATCTAAATAAATCTAAGTAGATTATCCTATTATTCAAGAACAATGTCAGCAGTTACACAGCAGAAATTAAGAGGGAACTAGCACAAGGACTAACTACATGGCTTAATATTTTCTACCTACCTGTATAGTAAAGCAGGGTTCTGCAAACTTGGCAACTTTAAGACGGGTGGACTTCAACTCCCAGAATTCCCCAGCCAGCCTTGGATGGCTGAAGTCCACCCATCTTAAAGTTGCCAAGGTTGAGGAACCCTGTATTAAAGTTTCTTTGTATATGCTTACTTGAGTGTTTAAGTCAGATCTTCCAAGGTAAATCACCATCTGAATGGCTTTATACTATCCCTTAATGATCAACACCCAACCCAATTCACAGCCTAATGCTTTCGAGCAGGGTTGAATTCAAACTACCACTGTCCCTAGCAATTACTAGTAAGAGTGCTAGTCTAGCACATAGAAGACCACACATTGGGGAATTAATACTCTTCTATTAAATTGTTGCAAATCTGATGAAGACTGAATGGAACTTCTTCAATCATAATTCTTCCCATAGCCATCTTTTCAAAAAGCATAATACTTTCTTGATGCTAAAAGTATGCCCAGATTGTTTGGAAATGGGATTGGAGAAAAATCTAGAAAATATTTTCAACTTTTGAGGAAAGCCGAAAGAAGAATTTGATTCTAAAGGTGATTTAATTTTTCCCAACCCAAATACTTCAGACACATTTGTCCTAGTATGGAAATTAATTGTCAGCCCTCCAAGGTGGAACAAACTTGGAAACCGAAGACATGCAAGCTAATACTACTACTACTACAAGGTTACAGTAACAAAATTGTGCAAATCTGAATGTGCTTGCCCCCTCCCTCCCTCCCTCCCTTTATCTTCATGAGAACTAGGGAGGGTCATATCTGAGATGCTTTCTCAAATTACATTTCTGCCCCAGATTCAGATTTCTGTTATCTGACCGTTGACTTGGTTGCAGCTCTTCCTCCTGTTCCTCAAGGTTATTCCTCCTGCGCATTATGTTAATTTACAGTGCCTACAGTTTTTTGTGAATATATTCTAAAATGTTAGTTTTTAACACTAAAGTTTCCTACAGAATTGTTATAAATAAAGGTTGTTCTTGCTTACTGACTGCCTTGTTTAGCTACTGTTCAAAGTTACGATCGTGAAAAAAAACAGCTTGGCAACCAATCCTTGCATTTACAACTATGACAGCATCCTGAGGTCATGTAAACACCATTCGAGCTCTTTGCAATGGGTGGGCATTTATTTAGCATTCCACAGTCACATGATTGCCATTTGTGCACTTCACAACCAGCTTCTGACAAGCAGAGTTAATGGGGATGCAGAAGTAAAATTATAAATCGCAAGTTGCAGTCACTTGCTGTCTCACTTAATTACCAAATGGGAAGTGACTTTATATGCCTGTCACAGTCACATGATTTTCCTCTTAGCAACCACAGCGCTTAAAGATGGAGTTACCAGTCCCAATTCTGGTAGCTAAGTGAGGACTACCTGTAAATAAAAATATAGCAGAGCACAAGGATTTAGAACAGCTGTTGATAAGCATCCTCTTGTGGTTTAATGACTCCTTTTTCAGGCCTGACTGCAAACATGATGTGGGTCAAATGTAGAGTCCCAGAATAGTAAGGATATTCACTCAATCCCAGCTCCAAGATCATAAATCAGCTTCTAAAATACAGAATGGCTTTGCCTGCAATACACACTTATTCACAGTTTAGTGACTTCACCCAATTTTCTGAGTTCATAACACACTGATCCATAAACAAACTGTACAAGCTGGATTTGCACAACAAGTAGATTAAAATGTGATTGGCCAGTTTGTGGTTCTGATGTCATGTGATTACAAGCCAACAATTAAAATAGGGCAGGAGGATGTTAGGAGATTCTAGCAGTCCAATAACTGCAAATGAACTTATATGAAGGGGCAAGCTAACATCAATTAATAGGTCAAGCAAAATAACACTTAATGTTTAGAGAATAAATATTTTGCATAGAGATTCCCAATGTCATACTTTAAGCATCTCCCACCAATTATATAAGTGTCAAATGCTCATTTTCTGATAAGAAAACAAGAGTGGTTAAGAACCTCAGAAGTTAGACGAAAACAGGTCTTTAGTATTACCTCCTCTCCTATTTTTCCTTCTCCCAGCTGTTTTAAGCAAGATCTCTGTCTCCTCCAACTTCCTACTACATGCATGTACTCCACTGAAATTATTATAAATAAAGCCTTAGCTTTGATACTTCTTGAATTGCAGAAGCAAAAAGAAAGCTTGCCTTTCCCTTTTATTCCCTCACTACTGTGGCCGCCTGGTGTAATTCAGAAGCTATCACTGAAAATCCCACAGAGTTAAGCAGGTTTAAGCCTATTGTTTTCAAAGGACTAAACTGCTCTTAATTCTATATTGATTTGCAAGAACCATATTGTGATATCAGAAAGATCTCCTTGGCAGCATACATTGAATTGTTAACTCTATACTTGGCTGCCATATAATAGGTACATTCAGACATAACAATAAGCTACACAGAGAAGGAAGAAGGAAATGGCAAACCACTTCTTTAACACTGCCAAGAAAACTGCATGGATACACTCATCAGGACTGAGTTCCTTTTTACAATGAGGGAGCTTGCTGAAATTAATTCCCATAAACCTGGTGATGCTCCCTTCCTCCACTAGTGTGGCCTCTAGTAGAGAAGAAGTACTCCTTTTCATGTTCAGTCAGGCACAAAGCAGCCTCTAAACCCCAACTGTGGTTATTTTTAATTAAGGTATCGTAGAACAATAGAGTTTTGTAAATAATGGTTTTGAAATTGGCTAACTTCAATAAACCATACGGAACATGCCCACCATTTGTCTAAAACAGCTCTCCACCTCAGGTTTTGCCTGCTTCACCTCAACAAAACAAGATTCACGGGGGTGGAATGGACATATCCCCTGCCCCAGTGCCAAATCTAGCCATTCTGAGTAGCTCGTCCATGGGTTGAGCAGAAGGGGGATTTTCCCCTAATCTGCTAGGGTGTCTGCACTGCAGGGATAGAAGTCTACCATATCTGGGCCACAATCTGTATGACCACTAGGAGGAGAAAAGAGATACCGAAAAAGCCAACTCTGCTGCTTTATAGTGCCATATGGATTTTTACAGCCCAGACAAGACATGGTCTAATGATAAGGTTGTTTGATGTGTTACAGATCTTCTATATTTTCTAATAAAATTTGGTTTTTTAAACCCCCAGAAACTGGTGTCTTGACTTTATTCTGAGAATGAGTGTATGGGTGATAACCATTATTTATGACAGCTGATCTGGTTTAGACATACCTGCAAACTGTGTTTAGTCAAAAATGAAAATAAAAACTCTGATTTATTCATAGCCTTGGCAGGGGAGACAAAGAGTGTAAAGCAGAGTCTCACCTATGCTCAATTCTATAACAATAAATTAAAATTTATCCTTATTTCTATTCAAACAGAGCCTTGTGTATCTACAACTACTGTGAAGAATCTTTGATCAAATTCACATGACACATTAAACTAGATTACAGGTAGTCCTCAACTTACAAGCATTTGTTTAACAACCATTCAAAGTTACAACAGTACTGAAAAAAGTGATTTATGACTGGTCCTTACACTTATGACTGTCACAGCATCCCCACGGTCATGTGATCAAAATCTGAGCACTTGGCAACTGGCATGTATTTATGATAGTTGCAGCATCCCAGGGTCATCCCATTTGCAACATTCCCAGGGGGCTTCCAACAAGCAAAGTCAATGGGGGGAAGCTGGATTCGCTTAACAACCATGTGATTTACTTAACAACCATGACAAAAAAAGTCGTAAAATTGGGCACAACTCACTTAAGGACCACATTGCCTAGCGATGGAACTTCCAGTCCCAATTGTGGTCATAAATCGAAGATTATCTGTACTGTATATTTTTACTTTACTATGTTTATATTACATATTTGCCCATTGTTTACTGAATTAATCCAGTTTTTGGAATTTCCACAATACACTGATCCACAAACTAATAACTGGGGCTGTAGTTGCATAATATGGTAGGCTAAAATGTGGTGGAATAGTTTTGTTCAAAGAATCATACAAACTTAGACTTTACTTCAAACCATGTTTAAGGCCTTAATTACAGATTTTTTCCCCCAACGTTTATTGTGGATTATCTAATTTAAGTCTTGATTTTCTGTGTCATCTGGACCCAATGTTTTTGAAGCTTACTCTGTTCAAGCTCCAGTGACAAAGATGGAAGCTACAGCAGCCCAAAATGGGAGTGCTCTAGCCATCGTCTCCCCACCTCCATTTTTAATGTGTTTCATACACATCCCACAATATGTTTTCACACAATGTACTTAACCAAACTGCAATCTGTGAATCTGCATGTTGCATTTTGCATGAACCCTGCCATTAAAATTTTAAACCACAGTTTATGGCATAATACATAAGCTGATACAGGCAAGTCTGAGATGCAGCATGTCAGTGGTTCAGTAGAATCAGAATCAGATTTGAACAAGGGGACAGGAAGATTTCCTGGATTACTGTAGGTATTATTAACGGTTAAGAAACATTTCGTCAGGTTGAAAACCCAAAACTATTCCTTAAAGTTTACACAAAACAAACCTCCCCATTTGCTTCCAAGGAGTAGCTTGACAGGAAAAATGTATTTTTTTTTCTTAATTAAAAATGATATATTTGTAGCAGATTTGAGCAAACAAACATATTTTGTTTCCATGGAAAGTGGTGCAGCTTAAACTTGACTGCTGAAACTTTCCTCTTGTATGTATTAAACAATAAAACTTTAGCATCCTGGGATAAGGGAATTGTGTTTTTTAAAAGATTTTCTCTCTGTTGTTTCCAGTTCACATGTAGATATAAATGCAAATCTATTCTAAGTAACACAAAGCGTTCTTAATAAATGTCCGTTAAACCGGAACAAAGGTGCATTAATTCACACCCATTAAGGTGTTCCCTTTCAGAGTAACTAGCATTATAAAAGAGCAAAAAAGTGAGAGGTGGTGGGTAGAAGAAAGTAAAGGCAGCAAGTAAGAGGAGAGAAAAGGAAACCTAACTAAATCTAGTTTGATTATACATCTCCGTCCCTTTTCCTTGCAAACGTTCCTTGTTTCTACCGCATTCATAGACCGATTCACACAGTGCCTTTTGTTTTTAAAATTTCCCACCTTCTTGAAATAAAGGCCTGGCTTCTAGAAATACATTGTAGCTATCCTTAGCGTCTGTCTTTATTTACTTTTATTTCCATGATTAATAATAACTCAGTCGCTGGATGTAGAGAAATGAAATGGTACATTCCTAGTACCGTCCCCTTGTGCTCCAGCCATCAAGCGCGCGCTTGGAGAGGAATTCCGTGGCATCAACAGGCCTACGATTGCCCAAGGCTGGAGGGAAATTGGCTCCCCGAACTCTGAAGCATTTAGTGTGCTCAGAACGCATTTGCCTCAGGAAATCTGGGGGAGGAGGCTATTGCTGTGTTTGCAAAGGCCTGGCTTTGTCTTGCTCCCATGGTTTCTTTTCGTTCAACTTTAATTTGCACGCTTTGAAAAGCTCTTTTCAGGAGTCATTAATCTAGCCGCCTAGAAAGTCTTAAGCACCATCTACTACTGCATTCCTGGTTTGCCTGACTTTTAGAGCAACCGCAAATCTCACTGAAAGCAACAGGAGCTGTAGACTCCTCCTGTTTTCCTTAGAAAGTGGCAGCAGCCTTAAAGCTGCGTGGAGGTGCTTGCCCACCAGGGAGTGTGTCTTCTCTGATTACCCCTGTGCAGTCCTGCCCACCTCCAGCACATTTATTACCCTCCAGCTGCCTGTCAAGGCCTGCGCTCAGAGGTCAGCATGCCAGAGCGCTCGTATACTACTTTGCCGTGCACTGGCATTTGAGGCCTACTTTCCTCCTACACCTGCTTTTTTCAAATGTTTATGTGTCAGTAATTCCATTTGGATTTTTGGACTTTGTTTGATAGATTTTATATCCCACTTTTTCTCCAGGACTCAAGGCACTCCCTTTATTTAATCAATACAGTGGTACCTCGAGTCACGAACGCTTCTGTTCACGACCAATTCGGGTCATGAACAGCACCGTTTGCAAAATTTTGCTTCCATTCGCGAACTCCGCATCGGGTGACAAACAGGATCCGTGGCCATTTTCCCTGCTGACACACGTGGTCATGGCTTCCTGTAGGGAGGGGGACTCTCCCTCCAAACAATAATCGCCTCCCCACCCGTCTTCCTGTCCTCCACGCCTCAAGCAAGGTTAGTATTCTCTCTCTTCATACTGTACTGTACTGTACTTTGTGTCATATTTTTGTGGTTTAAAAAAAAAATACATATGGTTCAGAACGGATTAACCGTATTTACATTGAACCTTATGGGAAAATTTGATTCGGGTCGTGACCAAAATCGGTTGGCGACCAAATTCGTAGGGGTCAGAACAGATTAACCGTATTTACATTGAACCTTATGGGAGAATTTGATTTGGGTCGTGACCAATTCGGGTCGCGACCAGAGTTGCGGAACGAATTAAGTTCGTGAACCGAGGTACCACTGTATCTTCACAACAACGTTATGTGTAGGGCTGAAAGAGCCAAATTCCTTCATGAGCTCCATGGTTGAAGAACCTGAATTTCCCCATTCCCAGTCCAACTACTGCACCCAGTGGCTGTGTCTTGAAGGAAATTCTGTAAATATATGAAGCTGTCACTCACAAAAAGCTCACTACTGAGGCATAGAAAAGCAGAAATGTAAAAGTTGAGGTTTGTTATACCTAAATCAGATGACATAAATGGGCCTCATGTCCCAGTCTGAGTGGCAGGTCAGATGATATACTGGACTGTAGCTCAGTGTTCAAAGAACACATGATGTACATGCAAACAATTTATAGTTTACTCCTGGATACCTTCAGGTAGGAGTGGGAAAGAACCCTGTCCTAAATCCTTAGATAACACTGTGCTAGATGGATCAATGGTCTGAGGTTTCCTATGACCTATAACTTCATTGTAGGAATAAATTTGGGTTCCAGAGGAAGCTTGGGATTGTTCCTGAAAGTGTGATACATGGCCCAGTTGAACCCTTGGTCACCTCTTGGAATGAGAGGATGGCTGGGACTTCAGATCGGACCATGCCTATGTGGATCCCAGGGCTCTCCCTGGTTTACCAAGGAAATGAAGGAGTTGAAATGGAAGAAGGGATGCCTAGAGCACTGCTGGAGGACAACAAAGAGTAAACACAATCAAGCACAAGCTAGAGCTGCTATTAAGGCATACTTTGTGGTGGTAAGGGTGGTGAAAGCAATATTTCTCCACCCTTATTGCATCCATGGATAGCCATTTAGCAGCCCTCCTGGAGAAGGTGGAGTTGGTGGTTGCTTGCAAGGTTGTTATGAGGAATATGTTAGGTAACAGCTGGAAAGAGTTGCCCAGATTTATTCCAAGTTGGACTCTGGCCTTGAGGCAGGTCCCATGGAAGTGACTGAGGCTCAATCTGGCTTGGTTATCTGGGATGAGTATGATCCTGTTGGTCCTGATGAAGTGGACAGGGTGCTTGAAATTGTAAGCTTGGCCACATGTGAGTTAGACCCCTGTCCCTGTGGCTTCCCAGGAGTTGACTTGTGGTTGCGTATGGCAGCGGTGAATGCATCCTTGAGAGGGGGGTGGTCCCACTGACACTTAAGGAGGTGGTAATTTGCTTTCTCCTCAAGAAGCCATTGCGGGACAATTTTCATCCTGTCTCCAACCTTTCCTTTTCAGGGAAGTTTGTTAAAAAGGTGGTTGCACTGCAGTTTCAAAGAACTCTGGGGGAAGCAGATTATCTGGACCTTTTCCAGTTGGGTTTCAAACCTGGGTACAGGACTGAAATAGTATTGAAACGGTGTTTCACTGGTTCTCTTCCTTCTTCTGGTTCTGGTTGATGTTGATGGGAGGAGAGAGATTTAGCCCATGCCTGCTGCTTTTCAGGAAGCTGCAGGGCTTGACTCTCTCCCCACTCCTGTTTAACATCTACATAAAGCTCCTGGGTGAAGCCATTCAATGGCCTCAGATGCGGTATCATCAGTTTTACCCAGCTCTACATCTCTGCCCCAGACTGGCCAAGTAATGCTGTGGAAGTTCTGTCTTGATGTCTAGAGGCCTGGATGAGGAAGGATAGTCTTCAGCTCAATCTTAACAAGACTGAGTGGCTTGGGTTTTAGGGTCCCCTGGATCCATGGATTTTCCATCTCTTGTCTGGATGGGGTTGCACTATTGCAAGCAGAACCCATGTGCAATTTGGAAGTCCTCCTGGACTTGTGGGCTCCTGTTTTCTTAGATTCCTTTATCCCGCCTTTATTATTTTTATAAATAACTTCAAGGCAGTGAACATACCAAATACTCCTTCCTCCTCTTACTTTCCCCACAACAACAACCCTGTGAGGTGAGTTGAGCTGAGAGTGACTAGCCCAAAGTCACCCAGCCAGCTTTCATGCTAAGGTGGGACTAGAACTCACCGTCTCCTGCTTTCTAGCCTGGTGCCTTAACCACTAGCCAGGAGGGCTTTTGTACAACTTTGTTTAGTGTGCCAGTTGTACCTTTTCCTGAACCAGGGTGCTGCTCATGGTTGCTCATGCCTTGGTCACTCCTGAGTGGATTACTACTATGTGTGTACATGGGGTTGCCCTTGAAGAGTATCTGGAAGCTGCAGCTCGTTCAAAATGCAGCAGCCCAGGCAGTTATTGGCTGCCAGTGTGCTATTAGATGCAGCTGAAGATGCTGGTTGTCACCTATAAAGCCATTCATGGCACAGGGCCAGGCGATTTGCAGGACCACCTCTCCCCCACTGTCTCTACCCATCCCATTCAGTCTGGCAGGAGAGGTATGCTGCTGGTCCCATTGGTTAAGTAACTTTATCTTTCCGCAACCAGAAAGTGTGCCTTTTCTGTTGCAGCACCTGCCCTTTGGAACACCATTCCCCCCAAGATTAGATTATCCCTGACCTGCCAGCTTTTTGTAAAGCCTTGAAGACCTGGATATGTTCCCAGGCATGGGATCCAGACTGTTAGCTGGAGCCTGTGAAGTTGTCGACTTGGTTTTGCTTTGGTTGCTACTATATGTATTGATGTTTCATGTTGTTTGTATTTTAATTTTAAATAATGTTAACTACCCAGAATTGCTGTGGTGAGATACGGTAGGTGGCCATATAAATTGAATGAATGAATGAATGAATGAATGAATGAATGAATGAATGAATGAATTTGTGCAAAGAACTGACACAGTGTGAAAGAGAGAGGGGCCCTTGAATAGACTGAGCTATGCTTATTTAATAGCTGATGGGTAATTATTTCACCATAAAAACAACTTATAACTCAAACCACATACTATATATAGAGATTATTGAGAAACAAAATTGTCCTAAGGCCAAGAACTGAATCCATACATTGTGCTCAGACATGGTTTGTTTAAGTGTGGTTTATTGAATAAATTACCATTGGTTGAGTTCACACAAGATACTAGGCCAAAAAAAAAAAAAAGTTTACAAACCAGTGGTTAAATTAAACACAACATACTAAAACAAAAACAAATTCATGTGTGAACCCAGTTATTATGGCAGGAGAAAAATATTATATACATTAACTGACCACAAAGAATTTGTCTTCCTCCCACACAGCTAAAAAAATTGACCAGCACCTGCTATTGATTTTTTTTCTAATATAAACAATATTAACAAAATATCTTATGACTTGAGAGGAAGGTCAAAATATTATATTAAAGACTGATATTATAACCCCTATAACACCTGTGATGCCACAAACAGCCCAATCCTGCCCAAGCTTATTCTGAAATAAGCTTCACTGTAATCAATGAGATTTATTTCCCATTTTCATTAAATTGGTGATGAAGCAATTCACCTAGTTGCTAAGATCCACAAAGTAATTTTGAGCTTCTAGAATCACATATAATCAAAGAACCAGCCATGGTTTGTTGGGCATATAAACTCAGTGCCTTATCCCAAAGTGGCACCTAAGTATCACAGTGAAACCAGCCATCTAAACAGCACTATGTTGCTGCATCAGTGAAACAGATGACCTTCTATTCATCTGTCACACACATGCACAAAAACCAGGATGCATAGCTATAGAGCTAAAGATCATTTATCAGCCCTGTCAGGTATTCCTAAAGATACTTTTTGTTATATAAAGTAGCATCATAAAATATCTCAGCCCTTCATAGGGAATAAATAAAAGAGTAAAAATCAGATTCCCCCTTTTCAAACTAAATATATAGTAGAAGTTGTCAGATGTTAGTGCACTGCTTGAAGAATATAATATTTTTCAGAACACAGTTCCTGCAGGGGACTAGAGCATCTCTTATGTGTGACTGGCTCATTGCCACCTTGGAGCAGAAGTACACAGAAGAAAATTTCTCTAAGGCCATCATGTCTGGGCAGCAAAAATCTGGATGATAGGAGATACAGAGAACTCTGGAAGGAACTTTAGTGTGCATGTTATGTGTTCATGATCCAGAGGTATCAGACAACTATTACCTTCCCTTTGAGGGAAGTTTATTGAGTTTATTGGGAATCAGCCACAAAGCAAGCTAAAGGAAATGGTTTATCTGGACTCTCTAAAGTCAGGGTTCAGGCCCAAATATGGAACAGAGATGGCAGTGGTTGCACTAGCAGATGACCTTTGTGAGGACCTGGATAGAGGAAATGTGTCCAGCCTAGTCCTTTTAGACCTCTCAGCAGCCTTTCAACCATCAACCACCTTTTTGGAGCACCTGCAGAGATTGGGGGCACTGTGTTTCAGTTAATTCCAATCCTTCCTTGGTGGGTGGTTCCAGTTGGTGAGGATGGGGCAAGAAAGATCAGCCCAATGGATATTCTATTGTGGGGTGTCACAAGGGATGATTCTCTTCCCTGCCTATTGAAATGTACATGAAGCCACTGGGAGAGGCTATATAAAGGTTTTGGGTTTGATAACATCAACGTGCTGATGAAATCCAGCTTTACATTGCTGCCCCAGGCCAAACTGGAGATGTCATTGAACTCCTGTCCCAGTTATAAAGCTCTAGATGTGGCAGAACAGGCTTAAATTGAATCCTATTAAGATGGATTCACTGTTTGTCCATCAGGGTTATCTATCTGCTCCAGTGATGTCCCTTGATGGGATGGCACTACCCCTGAAGGTACAGGTCCGTGACTTGGGGTTCTTCTGGACTCATGGCTCCTGATAGAACAGCAGGTGGAGGCTGTAGCCAGTGAAGGGGGAGGGCTTTTCTGATCTTTGACCAGTGTGCCAGTTATGACCCTACCTGGAGCAGGAGGATCTTGGTATAATGACTCATGCTGTTATCATCACCTGGTTAGACTACTGCAATGTGCTCTACGTGGAGCTTCCTTTGAGGATCACTCAGAAGCTGCAGTTGGTTCAGAGTGCAGCAGCCCATGTATTGACTGACATTCACTGGTGGGGGCACACAATACCAGTGCTGCAGGCCCTGCAATGGTTGTCAACAGGCTTTCATATGCATTTTTAAGTGCTGGTGCTAACCTACTACATGGCTTGGTAGCTAGTTGTTTGCAGGACTACATTCCCCCATTGGAATTGGCCCGGCTACTTTGATCTACCTGGGAGACATTATTTGTGGTGTTCCACTTTAGGGAGGTAAGGAGGTCCAAGACGTGGAGGTGCTGCTTTTTAGTAGCTGCTCCAGTTCTTTGGAATGGCCTCCTAGCGGATATCTGTTTCATTCCCACCCTGATTGCCTTCCAGAAGCTGTTCAAAACAGCTATTCCAGAGGCATTTGGGCCTTGAGTCCATCTTGGTTTGGTTATAGTTTGATTTGATCAATTTTATTTTATTCTTTTGTTTGTAGGGAATCATGGAGATGATCTTGGAGAAACTATCCAAAGGCTGTTAAGACAACAGACGCAGAAGCATCCATTAAACCCAGGGAGGTAGGAAAGTATTGGAAAGAGACTTAGATTGGTTTTCCCCCGACTCCCTGGGGTGTAAGAGGGAAGCAAGGGAAACCACAAGCAGACCTGTAAGATTCTGTTACTAGAGCCTACCTCAATAATGTAGAGCTCTAGTCTTCCTGTGGAGTCAGTTTCCCAATCTGGTCTACCTTGTAGGGCTGACAATGTTTTAATTAGTTTGTGGAGATTTTATTTGTATACTTTTTGTTTACTGTACATTGTTTCTTATATATTTGAGAGCCCTTAGGGCTTTAGAGGTCTATCTGTATTTTCTTTGTATTTTCCTTACTGCTTTTTTGGTGTTCTTAATTGTTCTGAGCCACTCAGAGTCATGTATGTGAGAAGGGCAGATATACAAATTTAATTAATCAATTAATGTAATTTATAATAATATTATGGTCATGCTCATAGATAGTTCCTTATTGATTAGATTTTATTACTGTGGTGAATAGGGTTCTTGGAAGAAAGTTAAATACATCGATGTGTTATTAAACTATATTTCAAAAACTTGGAATGTATCCATTGATGGAAGTTCATGCCTGGATTGTTGCAGAGAAGGTTGATGCTTTACTCCTGGAAAGAAGTTTGGGTACCAGGTTCTAAATGTTGGTTCAATGAAATTTGCCAGTTCTCAGCCTTGGAACTAGCTTTGTTTCAACAAAGAGGCAAGATTGGACAATATGATTCCATATGGCCTAGTTTTAAATCAGTATTTAAAAGTTGCAATGTAGTGATTTGCATAAATATAATTGTGTAAATTATTTGCATATTTGTATTAGTAATATAACTTTTAAATTGAAGAATAGTGACATTTCCAATCTTGAATTATGTTTTCCTTTTGTTTCTAGTTTTATTTCATTTGTTTTCTTTCCCCTTTTTCCATTAGTTTTGCTTACATTTCTCCTTTTATGCATGTAGTAGATTCTACAATAGACTTATAGTTCATATGCAAGCTCATTATTATGTGTTATCAATTGTAATGTCTTTATAAAACTTAATTTTAGTGGATAATCACCTCAAAAACCAAATGTTATGTAGGGTTCAAGCAATAAAGTCTTCCAGGGGTAACCCTCCTGTGTTTTTCTATCACCTCTCCCACCTTTTGTTCTCATTGCAGAAAATACATGAAAGAGGCAATGTAGCAGGAGCTACACAGAGAAACTGATGGAAATAGAATTGTATTTACCCCCTTAGGCTGAGGTACGGTCCCTTTAAAAGGGGTTCCATCTACAGTATTCATTTGTCAATCAGCTTTCTGCTTGAGTGGAGGTCATGTTTGGAAGCTGGTAGTTGGTTTTTTCTCACCCTCCAGGAAACAGGCTCTGACTGTGAGAGCAGTGGGTTAGAAGGAAATATTTTTTAACTTATTTTGATCTGATGCCTGCATCTTTTCTCCCTTTTCCCTCACCCTTCTTTTCCTGAACCATAAACTAAGCAACCATATGTTTTAAACTAGCAGGTCCTGCAAAACCAGCTGTGCAAATCCAGGGGATTGAGCTGAGAAAAACACAGTTCTTTTCACTATGGCTAAATATGTCATATGAAGACAGCCTTTATCAATCCTGCAAGTGAAACTGTGACATGCAGAACATGTGGCTCTTTGTGGGGCAGCCCCAGAGATACATATGTGTTCATCCTTTAGCAGCACCGCAGTGGAGAGGAAGCCTGCTGATAAGAGGAGCAGGGAATCCGAGGGGCACGGGCTTCCTGGTAGGCTTCCAGAAGGAGGTGGTGGCAGCAGAAGAGAACTAGAGCAGGTGGAAATCCATACAATGAGGTAAAAGATACTGCGGACTAACACTACTGTGAAACCAGAACGATTCCTACTGGGTTTTATGGATGTGGGATTAGAAAAGAAATATGGGAAATTATTATTGTATATGGTAACTTTGGCGAGATTATTGTATCCAAAAAGATGGAAAAGTAATGAAATACCTACAACAGAACATTGGATTATAAGATTAATTGAACTTGTGGAAATGGCGAAGCTGACCAGTTTGGTCAGGGAAACAAAATGACAAAGACTTTTTTGAAAGACCGGAAACCTTATATAGGCTTTTTGTTGAAAGAAGAAGAGACTGAATTGATAATTTCTGGATTTGGGGATTAAAAAGGGTCAAAGAGGATGGGGAAAAGAATAAGATGGTAATTACTCAATAGAAAGAAGGGTGGAAGACATAATTATATGTTTTCTTCTTCTTTCATTTCTTTTCTCTTTTTTTCTTACTTTCTACCTTTTTTTGTTTTGTAGACTTTTACTGTATTGAAAAAAACTCTCTCTCTCTCTCTCTCTCTCTCTCTCTCTCTATATATATATATATATATATATATGAATGTATGTATAAATAGAGTGAGCCAGTTTGGTGTAGTGGCTAAGACATCAAGCTAGAAACTGGACCGTGAGTTCTAGTCCCATCTAGGCATAAAGCCAGCTGGGTGCCCTAGGAAGAAGGCAGTGTGTGTGTGTGTGTGTGTGTGTGTAGAGAGAGAAGGCTAGGCTGTGGAATATTTCACACTAATTGCAACTAAAAGTGATGGGAATTCTTTGTCTGGAAGAATCTTGAAGCTGTTGCAGGAATGTGAGGAAGAGAAAAATAACAACTTTATCACATGAACAGCAGACTGCTTGCATGGTGCTAGATGCAGCCCTTACTTCACAAGAAGGAATGAGTTAACTTTAGGTATGTTTGACTGGCTCCTTTAGAAAAATGTGGCCTCCTTCCTCTGTGAGAGTTGCTTAGTACATAGCCATTTTGAGACTTGGCCCCATTTTGCACATGGCCTCACCTTGCTCAGCTGATAAATTCATAATTACAAATCTCAGCTGATAAATTCACTGTTACCAAATCTCCATCCTGGCATGCTTGCAATTTTTCAGAAGCATCTTGTTAACCTCTTGAAACAAATTAAACAAATTACTGGATTAATGTTGGTAAGGCAGCCAGCTCTTACATTCTGATCAGAAGCAAGAAGGAATATCTTGTAAATACATTGTCCTGCCTGGCTTTTTAATTGCTGAAGAAGTTAAGTATGGCAGGCTCTTCAGCACAATTAGTCTGAAGTGCATATTTTAGCAGATCTAAAGATAACTTTTTAAAAAATCCCAATGGGAAAAAAATCATTGAACAAGTCTGCGGTTGATTTTTGAGGATGGAAGTGGAGGCAGACTAATGATTTGCAGTAGTATTAAAATGTAATAAAATAAAATGGAAAAGTCATAGATCCATTTTAAAATGTGAAATAAACCCATTTGGGAGCAATCCAGATTAACAAAACTTTCCTAAAGCTTGCTGAGGGGACTGACATGGCAGAAGCTATCTTCCTCCCAGACTTCCATAGAAGGCTTCATGGGCATGATGTAACAACCACAGAACTTGTCTCTAATAATAGGACTCAGAAAACCCGTTCTGGAAGTGCACCGTATCAAGACGTTCCTCAGAGCCCTAAAATCTAATTCTCATGGATGGAACCCTTAAACTTGACACAAGCAGGACCTGGTGAAGTTACAATTCTCCCACTGGGATCAATGGGAAGGAAAACAGGAAAAATGTGAAGAGGAAGCCCTGACCCTCTGATTTTGGTCCTAGAAAGTAGTGGTGGGAATTTGGTTTCTTCCTTCACTAAATCTCTCCTCACCTAACCTCCAGTTTAGAATTACAGTGAAAGTTTGGCATCCTTTTGTCACATTGAAATGCACTGAATTTCAACCTTTAATGGCCAACTTCTGTTGATTTCAATGGGATTTAAGTGGGCCTAACTGAGCTTGGATTCAACATACTGAAACGAGCACTCTTTGTGGAAACCCTTGCTCCCAGTTTCTCAAAATGATAGACTTACTTCACCAATGGTAGTTCCAGCCCGGAGCTGTAATCATACAAATGAAAGAAATGCCAAAGCCTTGCCCAGCAACCTTTCTGAATGTGATTAAATGCTGTTTTAAAATAAAATCAGCAGTGCCTCAGTACAGCAGCAAAAGAAAGGAAGCTCACAGGTTTGCCAATGAACTCCAGGATTTTGCCATTTAGAACAAGTACAAGGACTTTGATCTGGCTTTAAAAAAAAACAAACACCACCCTCTGTTTTTTCAATATACTCCTTGGCAGCATGAGGTAGAGTTGGCTGCAGAAAAGGAAGAAAAAAACTCTGGCCGCACAGTTTGCATTCCAGCGCTCCAGGCCAGGGTCCAAACAGAAGACTGCTGGAAGCATGGGGACCTCTGCTGATACTTCTCAGCAGCATCAGCATACAATATGCCTGTTACTAACTTAAAACTCATTAGCCCCAATAGCAGGCCCCGTTGCCCGCATTCTAACAGAACCTGGTCAGCCGTGCATCGTGATGCTTTAATTTGGACCCAAAGGCCAACTCCATGATTCTAAGCATATTACTGGATAGTTAGCCCTGGTTATTGCACAGTAAGAAGACATTTTTAAAAATGTTTTTATTACTTTTTGTCTTTTTTTTTTTAAATCTTCTTGGAGGATGGGAGGTTTCTGTTGGAATAGTCATATGCTCAAGATGAGTATACCAATTGCCTTTTCTTGTTCTGTTTCTTCGTTCGTTGTAATGGCAGTTTTTTTGTAATACGGAATATTAAGGAGGCTCACACTCTGCAGAAGAGTAAGCAGCGGTTGCAAACAGCTTGGATGGAGGAGGTATTTGCGAGTGGTAAATCTGAATGTATAAAGACACTGAAATTTTGATTAGCATTTTCAAGCTGATGGATGAAAATTAAATATCCAATACAGTTTTTTTTTAAAGAAATATTCATTGTTAGATTGGAAGATCAAATATGAATACTATTTATACAAATTTAACTACAGATTTTTTAGAACTCATACGTAATTCTTCCAAGTTTGTATAGTACATCAGTGGATCATGTACTAGATTTAAATCAAGTTCTAGATCCCTTTTTCAGACTGTAAAAGGATGCTGCCACCTAATATTCCTAGTATTTTGAGGGAGTGTATGCGTACAATTAATTTTCCAGATAAATGGCATTTTACTAATCTTTCTCAGGAAGTTTAACAACTATTTTTTTCTTTCTTCTGCATCTAAAAATAGTATTTGTTTAGATTATTTCCTGATACCCCATTGTCTGATATATAAATTAAGGCTGTAATGCTATAACTATCCCACACTAGGTATGATTATTCCAGCTCTTGTGAACAGTCTCAATTTTATAATAATTTGTATATAAATTAGAATAATTTACATATATTTTAAATGGTCTTTGAATGTATTTTTGTTGAAAGATAACTGATTTTAAGCAGATGATGGTAGAACTTTCGTGTACTAATTGGGACAAAATTTCATCATATTTTGATGTGGAATAAAGCAAAAGCATTTATTAAATGCTATATTATTGCATATACTTCTCATTAAAAAGTAGCAGTGATTAGTTAAAATGCAACCTATAGAGGAGAAAATTAGTGAGTTAAATCTTTATGCATTCCATACATCTGAGCAATGTGTATTTTTAGCTTCTGTTAAATATAACCAAATAAATTTTACATACTACTCAGAGAGAATTTTTATTACATTCTATCAGGGAATAAGACTGAGAAAAGGAAGTAGAGTCACAGGCTTTTAGACATAAGTAAAGCAGCATTATATTGTATAGTTGTGATACTGATTGGAAAATGTAGATTCTACATCAATCAGCATTTTTTTTAGTTTTATTCCAAATTGAATTGTTCCATGTACACTGGGAATTCTTAAAGTACAGAAAAAAGTACACTCACACTGATGTTACCTAAACATCTGCATGTTACCTAAACATCTGCAAGCAAACGACCAAGTTCAGAGAGCACACCAAGAACTCCATAGCCAAGTGAACTACACGGAATCTCCTCCCACGTAAATCTCATTCCATGGTGATGGTCATTGATTGAAAGTGACCACCAGATGAGCCATGCAGATCTCATCCGTTGGGCATCTTTCAGGTGGTGTGAGCCAGATTTATTCCAGTACGATTTGCTCCAGTGAGTGACTGACTGACTCAGTATGACCTAGGTGACTGAGTGTATTAAGAGACAGCATTCACCTTTCACCATTGGTCATATCTGAGCAGAGGGCAGTTTGTTACCAATAGTTTAGCTCTCAGTACATCTCCAGTAGGCAGATCAGAGAAGTTCAGCAAGGAGCCATTTATCTCAAGGAAGACAAATTGCTTCATAAGCATGGTGATAGGGTGCTACCATGTAACCTGTCTAAGAGCATCCTTTGAGTCAGCAAAAGATGTCCCTCTGTTATTGCCCTGTCTGGTCAGAACTTGGCAGTGGTCGCACAAGCAAGTGGGCCCATCTGCTGCTCCTATTCTTGCTGACTCAGGTAGTACAGAATGGAGCATTTTGCACTACTGGCCAAGTCAAAAGACAACACTTTTCCCTGGCAATGGGTGGGCCTACTGAGGAGAATCATTTGCCAGAACTGGGGTTTTGACTGCTCCTGCTAGGGAAAGAACATGCACTGGATAGTCCAGCTCCCTTCTTCTGTCTATGGCCTAGTCTTCCTTCCACCTGGTCCCCTTCCATATCCAGCACCTCTCTCCACTGAAGGAGATGATCATGATGGACGATCATTCTCTTTACCCTTCACGCACAGTGGCATGCATGAATACTTGCTCAGAACCCAAAGACAACCCTGCTGCTCTCCAGTGTGAAGTCAGGCTTCCAGTGCTCTGCCATTCTTGCAGGCCACTTTCTTCTAGAGTTCACCCAAGAACTTTTCAAAGAAAAGAACCAAGGACAGAACCTGGCACAGTCATGAAGAATGGCTCAAGTGCACAACTGCCTCAGCCATGAGTCTCTTCTCCTGGGGGCCAAAAACGCACAGCCAAGTGCCTTACCATGTCATGCACCAAGCAGTTAAACAAATAAAATATAGTGGAGTCAAACCAGGAATCAAGCGTTAGGGTGGTGGAGCTCAACTTGCATTGGTCTAGCATCCATTCCCCCTTTGCATTTCAGTGAAAATAATTGGAGATCTTGAACCATGTATCTGTAGGAATGCTAGGAATGGTAGACAACCCGATACTAACCATCTGTCACTACCACTACAGCAAAAGCACCAGCCCAGTGCCAAGTCAAATGGCCCTTGCAAGTTCTTCCTCCATGGCAAATGAATTTGATTGCTCTATTTTTGTGAAAAGTTACCTTAGAAAATGTGAAATTATTTTAATTTTAAGATGAATTATAAGAGTAAATTCAGCTGTATCTATATTAGACATTTCAGAAAATATTTAATAAAAGTTAGGTGGAACTGAGTTGCTGGTGGAGATGGAATTTAGAAATTGAAATATATGGCCTGAAATCCACAGAATTGGTAAAAGAACTTTAGTGTGATTATTACTGAGTTCAGGTAGTCCTCACTTAATGACCACAATTGGGACTGGAATTTAGGTCACTAAGCGATGCAGTCATTAAGCAAATTATCACATAACTGCTTCGCTTAGCAACCACAATCCCAGCACTCTCGGCTGCCATTGTTAAGTGAGAATCGTGGGTTGTTAAGCAGTGGGAGTCCCAGGTAAGGAGTGTGGGGATGCCTCGGGGTGGGGGAGGCTTTGGGAGGCCAGGCACAGGCCATGCGCAAGTTGGGGGAGTGCTGCAGTGTGGTGCAAAGCCACAGATGCCCCTGGAAGGCTTAGCCACCCTAGCCCAGCCATGCTTATGACTGCAGGGACACTGCAACTTCCCCCACCTACCTATCTCTCCCCCATCTATGCCCTTTTGGCTACCCTGCACAGTGGCACTTGGCGACAGTGTCAGGGCTCAGGCTGAAGTAGAGGCCCAAGGCCTTCAGCATTCTCAGCCAAGCTGCCGCCACGTCCCCAGGCCTCAACTTCAGCCCCAGCACTGCCACTGAGAAATGCTGCCTCAAGCTCCACACTGCTGGTCTTCATCACCATGCACCGTTCCCCAAGCCAGTGTTCCATTCCTTCCCCAAGCCGTGCGTCCCATACCTTCTGTAAGCCATGCATCCTGTTCCTTCCCCAAGCCGGCATTCCATACCTTCTGCAAGCCAGTGCTCTCATTCTTTCTCCAAGCTGGCATCCCATTCTCACGAGACCTGGGGAAGACCAGGTTTCCAAAGGATTGCGAGAATGGGATTCCAGCTTGCAGAAGGTATGGGATGCATGGCTTGGGGAAGGAACAGGATGTTGACTACAGCATTTGGAATAAATTAAGACACCAAAAATTGAGGACTTTTCATGCACAATAGTGACTAAACATTATTAACAAAACATGACAGTAGAGTCAATGTAGTTAACATCAGTATAATTAAAATCAAGTTAACAATTAAGAGTTTGGTAAAATAAATGTGTGTTTGCAATTTTCTTAAACATCACCCGGGGACCAATGCACTACCCTGCGGAGAGCCATCCATTGCCTGGAGGCCACATAGGAGAAGCCCTTCTCCTATGTACTAGGGAGCCAAGTTTCTGGCAACGGGCATCTTCAAAAAGGCTTCCCTTGCTTATATAACTAAGGAAATTCAGATAGACAGGCCTTAAACCATTTATATTTGTGGTCCTATAATTTGTAATGTGTTGCTACTCTTGAAGTCTGGTAATACTTCAAGAGTTTACTTTTTAAACTTAATACTGCATCAAGTGCAAACAATTTCTGCCTGCTTAAAACTTCTCTTGCTTAGACTGCATTGTTTCATTTACAGGTAGGAACAAAACAGAAGTCTGTTTTTTTCCATGGAGAACAAGCATATTGGGTCTCAGAAGTTCAGCCAGGCCATTTCAGGCAGGTCATGGCCTGGTCTGAAACCTAGATCACTTTGATTATCCCCAGTCTTCCATACTGCAGCCACACCACCCACCTGCCTCTTTCCCCTTATCTGCAAAGTGCTGACCTACCCCTTCCATTCTCTCTTTCATCTTCCTTCTACTTAGCTGCCTCACATCATCAACATCCTTTCCTTTTCTGTACTGTTTCCCACCCTGGAGTCCCCTGCCAGAAAACATGGGCTCGTCTGTGCCTGGATGAAAAATATGCTTTGGTCCCACAACAGACCACCAGATACCGGCGGATTCATACATAGAATGATTGCACATCCTGAATTTTGCATACTTGCTTACAGAAAGGTTCAGAGGAAAAAAAATAAAAGAACCAAAGCTTCATGTCTAGATTATCCAACTGACTATGTGCCATCAAGTCAGTGTCGACTCTTAGTGACCACATAGATTTTCTCTCTGATAATCTGTCCCTCACCTGGTCTTTCAGATCAGATTATCCAGTGAAGATTCTTTTATTCTGTTGACTACTGGGCTTTTTTCTTAATCCATGTCCAATTCAACTTTCCCTAACTAATGATTTAACATTATGGCAAATCTTAACAGAGATTCTAAAAACACTGTTCCTTATTGTTTTCATAACTGTTTAGAGTTGATTATAATATGATATACACAGTGGTATTCATTTATAACTAAACAGAATTGAATATGGTAAAAAGAAGCTTGAGGCATTAAATGCCATGAAGCCAAGACTGTATAATAATTGTGCTTGCTATTTTCCCAGAAGCAAAGGAATTATAAACTTCAATCTTGGTCAAAAAGGACTGTGACACATACATGCTTGTGTCTGTCAAGATCTTTATAGCAAAACATACTGAAGTTCAGACATTTGATGATGGGGAAATGTACAAAAGCTTCCAGTGACAATCTCTGAATTGCTGAAGATAAACTTAATGAATCCAGGAAAGCTCAACATTTGTCATGACTACACTTGGCTTGAGAGGCAAATTTAGATACACACAGTGACTATGTTCACAATGTGCTTACCGATTGTTCCCTGTTAAAACAATGGCTATGCAGATTTTTCAAGAAAACCCAAAGGAGGGCACAAAGATATAAGCTGTCTTCCATTATTTGCCTCATAATAACTGTCACTCAGAGTTTCCTTGCACCTGAAATATTTAACTGTCATAGTCTCTGGTAATTTACAAAATTTCTTTCGAACACTAAGCAGCATATTTTATTAAGTTAAACACAGGCTAGGGGACTTATTGAACTATCTTAAACCTAAGACAGTTAACTGATCAATGTAATTGGGAAACAAGAATGAGCTCTACCTCTATGAGAGAAAAATGGAAAACGCCTTAGGCTTTTCCCCACATCTCCACTCTGCAAACATGGGCTGAAGCTCCACTCACTTAAAACTTTGTCCCTTTTCCAGCTCTGCATCAATTTTACAGTTGGAGGACCAACATTCAATATTGTAATACTATGAGATTTTACAGAAGGGCATTATAGTACTGCCCATTGTGTCTTCTAATCTTTTCTGCAAGTCTACCACAATAAAAAATTAATCTTATCATTGTTCACATAAATTATGTTGATACCTTACTGGATATCCACTATCCAATAAAGCTGCTAGCAGTGATGTTTAAAGTAGGGGCAGAGACCTGTGGAATCTAGTTTAAGGGCCTAAGACAGAAAGAAAACAGTTGCAAAGGACCTGAGAACCTCATATAAGGCCATTTTTACCCTTTCCCAGTATAATTCAGTAGCTGTTTCTGCCTGGCTAGCTGAGACACTAGAAGAGGCATATCAGCAGTACAGCTAACTATAAAATGAACCTGTAGACGCACAACATCAGTTCATCTGCTCTTAAAAGCATTTAGGTTAGTTTTAGTACTAGTTGATCTAAAAACCATATACATAATTGATTAGTGAAACATCCATTCTATTCAGAGCTTGGCTTATTAAAGATAAAAGCCTAGTGGTATCTCCACTACCATAGCTGCACTCTTAAAGGAAAATCCACCTTTTCCAAATTAAATGAAGAATCTGTTCATGTAACTTTTGTTTCAAAAGAATTGTAATTTTCAGCCTACAAAAGCCAATTTCCCCCAACTCCCAATTTGGGCAAGTAACATTTTGAAAGACTGGTCCTTCTTTACTGGACATTCCTTCATCAAACACTACTATTTACTCTAACGGAAAACAAAATATAACTGAGTAATATAAACAGCACTTATTCTAGCCTCAAGCAACTTCAAGGAAGCCTAACTCTTGATCACATTATTGATCAAGTCATCCATTTTCATTAACATTCAGTCTCCCAAAGCACAGTCTTTGATAGGAAGAGTTCTAATACTCCAATATAGCACTCAATGTATACATAATTTATAAGAACCTTTAATAAGTAAATTTAGAGGAAACAAAACTATTTGCAGGACAACAGCAGCTTTCACAAAGAACTCAAATCATAAATCAAGTGGAAAAAAATGAGAGGCTTTTATTGGTGTAGTAAACGTGTTAACTTATCCATCCAATTTTAAATAAGAAACCAATGACATCACTCTGAAGTAGGCATAACACGATTACAAGATGTAGATGTTTAGATTCCCATGGTTGTTACAAGAATTTTTACGCAACCAGAGCAGAAGCCGTGGATGATTCACTGCAGAAGAAAAGAAGAACAATTAAGTAGCTTCATCAAAATGAGGCAATGTGGCATCAACAAGATTAAATTTAAACTTGTCAGCTACAGCAGCTCACTCAGACATCCAAGGAAGGACTAGCCAACACAAAGGAAAAACCTTTCTGGTGGAAACTGCGAATGGTTGGAAAACTGTCATCATAGTGAGCAACCTGTAACTGAACTTAACTGAAGTGGTAAAAGGACTATGAAGCAAAGCTCAGTAGCCACCCTAATTGGATTAATACTTGTATCATTTCCACCAATATCTGCTATACTGTTTCCCACAGCTCAGATCAGCAGCAACTTCTGAACAGGTATAAATTGAATGTATCCCAATGTACCCAATAATATTCATTACAACCAACAGAACACTTAGAAGAATTTCAGACAAGCTACCACTAAACTTATGTTCCAAAAACTGCTTCACTTTATAGAAATCTTCCTTACATGAATGCTATTTCTTTCTATGACATTGGACTGAGGAACAGAAAACTGCTGCCAACTTTAAGCAACATGCCCATACTATGACTGAGAGCAAAATATACTTACTACTTCCAATTAGGTGGGAGTACTCTTTTGGTCTTGTAGTAACGAGCCAGTCTATGAATTCTGCTCTCAATCAAAATGAGTCGGAACTTGGCATCTTTATCCTTCCAACAAAAACAAATATTTTCAAATACTGTTTTGGGAGACAGCCTAGGAAAATTTGCTTTGCATCTTGTGAATAATGATACACTTATACGTAACAACCATCATGCTTGCTTCCCTTCTCCTAATTCACCAGAGCAGATCTAGTGACAATATGTATGTTTCACCAGTGTCTATTCCATTAGCACCAGGATGTTGGATATAATCCAGCATTTTATTTTATTTACTGTAGAGGTACTACCTCTTCAAAAGCAAACTGTTGTTTTAGAGTAACGGTATGTCTCATTTTAAAATCTCAAGGATGGAATATAGTCTGCTATTTTACCTTGCGGTTTCTCTCAAGATGCTTGCGGACAGCAACTGCTTTCTTGATTAAGTGGTACAGATCTTCTGGGAGATCAGGGGCAAGTCCCTTGGATTTAAGAATCCTCAAAATTTTGTTACCAGTCACAAAACGAACTTGGGCAACACCATGTGAATCCCTCAGTATTACACCTGAAAAAGAAACCAAATGAAGCACTTCTGGAAGTACCATAAGTTCAAAAATACAAATTCATTTGGCATCCAAGAAGGACTAACTATCATAAAAGAAAGATTTCTGTAGGAACTGCAAATGGTTACTCACAGCCTGCATGGTAAAGGTAGTGAGGTAAAAGCTATAAAATGTACAATTTTAGTAGTAGCAATGGTATTTGAGGGCATTAAATAAACTATAAATTCAGTAATACCTTAAATAAAAGCTAAATTCTAAGACTTCAATTATATTAATTATCAGAACATGATTTAAGCAAAAGATCTTATTTAACTGGACAGAATACCAACTTATATCCCCTGCAACAAATAAAGCATTTGGTCCACTTTCAAACCATATACTTAGAACTATGAACATTCCAGCCAATAAATTAAGGTAAATTTATCAAGGTAACACCAAATCAATGAGGATTATTTGGCTGCCTCTCCCAAATGACTCTAAGTGGCTTATAACTAAAAACCAATATACACACCCACACACATATATTAATAACTATTAAACACAGAGCATTTTAGTTAGACATACCAATTTGTGAGGGTGTCAGGCCCTTCTTTGCCAACTTGTAGATCTGCTCTTTGACATCATCAGAAGTAAGTTTCAGCCACTAAAAAAATTTCAATTGTCAGCCACCCTAGTTCGTATATATGATAGCAAATTATGATATAATTTGATATGATAGCAACCACCCAAAACCAAATTAAGACTACACTGACCATATAATAAATAATTCTGATATTTCAAATTGCAACAATTACAAAAATACAAGCTCTCAGTAAAGAGAATTTAAAAAGTGCTAAAGCCTCCTTCCCCCACTACATCTTCACATAGAATTGTAGCTGCCAAAGAAAAATAAAAGTAGGATGCCTTGAAATAACACAGCTTTTTATTTCATCCCATTTCTTGATACTATGGTTAGAAGTAATAGACTTAATCCTGACAAAATATAGGAGAGAAGGGTATATTTTCATACACCTTAATGAAACTGCAATACTACCTAGTGCTACATAGTCAGCTGAATATTATTTTCCCCCAAATTAATGACTTTCATTCTAACTAAGCTAAGCTGATGTGTGACACATGTAAACATATCATGAATTAAAAATATGCAAAAGAAGGTTGTGGTGCAAGTATTTCCATACTCTAGCAAATCTGCTTATAATAAGTTTTTTTTTTTTAATTGTTGTCATGAACACAGTTGTCTTGGAGCCTGGAACTGCTTGAGCATTTTTTTACATTAACTATTTGTTATCCCAAATGCTAAAATATCAGATTTGCAGCAATCATCATTTCAAAATTTAGCTTTTAACAGCCTACTTTGAAATGGTCAATATTTAGGTTCTCATTTTAAATACTACAGTCTTTAGGAAATAAACACTTTAAAGCTTGTTTACTCAGACATAAGTCTTAAGAATAGGTAAGGTATATGTCAAGATGCTTCACTAATTTACTGTGAGATAGATCTTTTATTTCTTAACTGGTAAGTCAAAACATAGCATTGTGAGACATAATTTTAAGATAATTTAGCCTGTGGAATGTTTACAAATAATCAATTTGCATTGTTCACTTTGCACAGTTGGATGCTTTTTATCAAGTCCCAAGCATGGTAATAACTGAAGTCAGTACTTACCGTAGGCACACTTCTCCTGTAAGGCAAGGCTGACTGAGACAGACCCTTTCTGTTGAAAGAGAAGCCAAAGATTTTAGAAAACGTGGCAAATATACAATTCACTATAGGATACTAATCAGCTAGATGCAATAATAATTCAGAACTGCCAGCACATCTGAGTTCTCACCGTTCATTATCAATTCTATCAGTGAATGCAGAAACCAGACCTCCAGGATTACGACAGTTGCACAGCTTTTGATTTTATCCAAGCGATATAATAAAAATACTGCACGAGTATAGGGAGTCCAAGATCCGTTACCGCCTCCAAATTTCATACTTATTTCCCCCCATCCCCCAAAAGCGGCGCTTCTCGAGCCTTTTGCAAGAGATGTCCGGATGGTCCATTGAAAACAAGGCACGCAGGGAGCGAGTACTACACGGCGTCCCGACAACCCGCCTCCCATTTGCGAAGCTACTGCATTACTGAGGAAGCCGCCAGTCCCGCCGCTCTCAACGAAGTCGGCCTCTAAGCAAAGGGCCGCTCCTCACGACAGGAGCGAAGAAAACGCTCCTGAAACAGGCCGCAAAGCTACGACCAGCGGGTATCACGACCATTCTCGCAAACCCGCCTCGGATCCCCACGCCACCGCCACGGCCACGGCCGACTCACCCGGGAGCGTGCATACGACCCATGATGGCGCCGAAAAGAAAGAAGAAAGTGAGGCAGCCGTGCAGTCAACCTTTTTTTCCGCCGGAAATTACGTTTTACTCATTACACTTCCTGTTTTATGTGCGTTCCCTGGTTTGTGCTAGAAGCAAGATGGCTGCTATTCAGAATGGGTCTTCCGCCTTTTGACGAACTACATCTCCCAGCATTCCTTTCTCTGTCTTTTTAGTTGCGGGAGCGGGGTGGGGCATAGTTCCGTACAGTTGTGGGGCCAGGTGTGTCCGGCTCGGATTCATTCATTTGGGGGAGATGCGTGTATGTGTGTGGGGCAGAAGCGGCAAGATGGGCGGCTTATAAATCTAAATAAATAAATAAAATTTCATTTGTGCTGCAACCCTTATTTCTTATCACGCCTTTTGCCTTTTCAGCGTCAGTGCACAAGAGGAGGCTGATCGACCGTCGCCCGCCATCGCCTCTGAGCTCGCTTTCAGCCATCGTGTGGCTGATTGCCATATATAATGGCCGTACGCGTCTGCCAAGGTTGGATCTTCAAATACAAACTGCAAATCTTAAGATTCTGAACTTTACTATTTTGCGTAGTGTGTAGAGGTGTGGTGTTGCAATGCAGAACAGCAGCCGGCCATTTGTTTTCCCTAAAATGAGACATCGTGGTAATTGATAATCCCTCTTAAGAGGCTGTGGTGTAAGCTGGGATCAAATCTTCTAGGATCAAATAGCACTCAGACAAATCCTTTAGGGCAGGGTTTCCCACTGAGGTGTACTTCCCTTGGGGAGGTGCCGAGTCTAGGGGAGGTGTGAAGAACATTTTAGATGTACATTGTTACAATAAATCTACCTTTCCCGAAGTTGCACTGTATTTTTTTCATTGTTCATTTGTGTTCATTTTGGTGTTTGGATTTTTAGGGGAGGTGTGTACATTAAGATTACACTAAAGGGTGGTGTGATGGCAGAAAGATGAGGAATCCCTGGCTTAGGGAGATATATTATAGACACTCCAACAACATGGCTGCAATGAGGGGAAGGAGCAGCAGTCACAACATTTCAACTTACCCAAGGGTAAATCAATGAGGCCACTCTGTCATCCTCTCTGGCACTGAAGAATGCTCCCTACCATTCTTCAGTTTACCCTTCCCTGCATAGGCAGAAAAACTTTCAAACAAATAATACACCGGAGCAACCCTACATTTTAAAGAAAGCTTAAAAGGGTCCACAGGAATTACTGGAAATAAAGATGATATAGTAGGCTGGTACATTTTCCTTTACCAACTTTCCATTTGGTGCTTCTTAGGTAAAATATTCATAAAGGTAGGAAACCACACTGGAGATTGCAGTGACTGGCAGTAATTCTCAAGATCATTTATGGTCTTTTCTGAGTACAAGAGTATTTCACTTAGAATATACAGTGGTACCTCGCGTTACGAATTTAATCCGTTCCGTGACTCTGATTGCAACTCGATTTGGTCGCACCACAAGGCAAATTTTCCCATAAGGTTCAATGTAAATACGGTTAATCCGTTCCGCCCTCCGAATTTGGTCACGCCGCGAGGCAAATTTCCCCATAAGGTTCAATGTAAATACATACGGCTCTGCATTTTCTTTGGAGCCATGCTGACAAGCACACCAAAAACCTTCCAAACACCACAAAACACACCACAAGCCTCACCGAACGTCTCCTTGCTACCGCGATCTCGCCCACAGGAAGCCGCGAACACGTGGCAGCAGGGCAAATGGCCGCGGATCCGGTTCGTAGCGCGAGGCGGAGGTCGCACGGCGAGGTAAATTTTTGGAGCCGGAGCTGATCGTATTGCGAAAAATTCGTAAGGGGGGGCGTTCGTAACCCGAGGTACCACTGTATGCTCTATCACTGAGCAGTGCTAGGAATAATAGGGCCGCAGGTCACAGATTTAGGTGTAAGGAAAAAACAAACGAGGCAATATACAGAAATAGTTAACCTTTGAAGCAACTTTCTTAAAAATGTTCAGTGCAACAGATTTGACTAAAACACTTGCGCATAAGTTTGATTCACACATACAAATTGGTGGATTTAGAAAAAAAGAGGCAAAATGTTATTTATTAAATAGTATTTAATATAATTGTAGGACAGTTATGGAGTCACATTTAGCCCAAATATTTTGGGGTTAGGATGTTGATAGAAATAATGTACATCTTTATTAGCTATCAGTGTAATATAGCTGAAGTATTTGGTTCTTACAGATAAAGAGACAACTGAAGGCAAACATCCACATTTGCTTCTAATGCATTTTATTATCTATATCTCTTTGCCAAATTGTTAGTCACAGTACTGAGAATACAATGCAGAGAATATTAAGTTCCTATGGATTGTGAGAATGGTGCAATTGTATTGCTTTAATATTTTTTCCACATAACACATGGAAGCTTTAATTCAGACTTTAGCCCATTGATATCAATGAACATAAGCATATCTATTAAATCCACTTTACACAGTGATAATATTTTGCAGATTCTAGAAATAGTATTTCTTCAGTTTAAAAGCTAATTGTATCCTGGAAAAAGCAGTCAATTTTAAGGCAAGATATTAACATTTCTGATCGTTTTAAATTTTAAAAATAGAGAAATGTCAAAGATCTCTCATGCTTTTTATATATAAGTCATAAAAAGGCAGTATAAAAATTTTCAGTGCAAAGTCCTAACTAATTATTTAGTACAGAAAATATGGAGGTCATTTTTCTTATAGTAAGATGTTTTCCTCAACGTGTCGAAATAAATGTACAGACACCAATTGACTTCTAGCTGCAGTCTACTTTTGATGCATAGGATTTCATTTCATTCACAAAGTATAAAAATGCCACGAAACCACACTTTAAAAACATTCATTAGTAAAGTGTTACATCTGGTTGTGATTATTCTCTCTTACCCTTTTGAATGTCAGCTTTAATACAGATATTTTTTTTAAAAAAACTGGGTTTTGTGTATCACACAAATATAAATAATTTGAAAGAGATGCAAAATTAATGTTGCCCCTTTACATGTTTAATGATAATTGAAAAACAGTTTTATATGAATGTACCTGAAGAGCTTTAGTCATTGTGGAGTTATTTTGAGAAATGATGATGGTGGGCAAAGGCACAGGATGTACTAACGGCAAATACTACCATAAGGTGCAGCATATATTCTAACCAACATCCAGACAAGACCTGCAGTTGCAAACCACCGTCATTAAGAGTTTTTTTTTAAATCTCTAGATTTGTGCTGTGATACAATTGTGCTCTAGTTACAGACTGCAAAAAAGCAGTATATATTGCTTTCAGTTAATCTAACGCAACGTTTCACAAAAACAGTAGCCTACTTCCCTGTGTTTATATGACTTGTGGTTTTGTTGATGGAATGGAATACATCTCAAAAAGCATCAAGTGAGCAGGAAATACAATCTAGTTAGTTTACTCTATTTACTATATAGTTTACAACTTACATACTTAACATATTATAACTAATCAACCCTTCTAAAGATGTTAAGTAGCTTCTATTAGTCACAATGCAGTTTTAACACTGAGGAATCCCAAAATTTATTTTACAGTCAATTATGAATATTTAAGCACCCAAAGTTAACAACTATTTAATATCATACTTTAGTTTAATTGCCTGGCAATAGATTGTCACACTGTTTATCGTATATCCATTCATCATGCCATTGTTTTGCTTTAAATTCAGCAGACAGTCTGTATCTTTATTCTAAAGTATTTGGGTTTCAACATTAACTATTCTGTGGAATGTTAATGCAATTCCTACAACAGCTTTTTAAAAAAAAATTGGAGTTAGTAAATTGCAATTATATCCAGCCTTCTCCAAGTGTTACAATAGCTGGATACAAAATTAAAGAAATGAATTTAAAATGCAATCCACCATACCTCACACAGAGCATATTTTACTAATTTTACAAAGGGCAAATCAATTTTTATTTAAATAAAATGCTTTGTGGATTATTCCCTTAGTGCTCATGAAAACAAAATCTAAATGTTAGCTCCAATGGTCACTGTCAATTTCACTACCCAATATCTAGTGCAATTTATACTTGGCCTTTTTCTATAGCATGCAATTTTTTAATTCATATGATGCTAATAGATATTGTGCTTTAATGCGGGACTTCTACTTCGAAATCCAAAATTACTGAATAGCCCATACATCTACTTAAAGGAAATACATGTGCTTTGTAGCAAACCATTGTATAAAATCACTTGCATATGCATCCATACAATACTTATAGTTCATCAAATTACTTAATCCAATAAAAAAAAAAAGGCCAAAATAAACCTGATAAGATTTTTTTAATGAATCTGACCTAAAGAAGTAGACCTAAATTTAAAGGGGAAATGTTAAAGAATTTATATAGAGAACCACATAAGCATTATTTTTTTTAAAAGCATGTTTAACTTAGCACTGGTAAATGTTTTAAATATTAGAAATGAGGTATAAGAAGTAATAAAATAAGGCACCATTATGTATAATTTCAATTATTGGCATTCATTCTAATAATGGCCTCTAAGAAGCTTAATGACTCATTGGGCTAAATGCAACATAGAATTTCTATCTGTCTATTCAGGCCTCCCTTTTAACAGACTGAACAATAATTTTGTCGTGATCATTTTTTTAAAACTATGCTGCTGTATGTGCTGAGAGCAGAATTATAAAGCAATTTTGCAATATATCAAAAGACAAAAAATTCAAATTGGATTGAAATGAATCCAGGATAACCCCCCCAGATTGAATTTGAAACATCTGTTCATAGTTCAGTACTGCATTAATAACAAGTATTACATTTATACAATTCATATACATCAATGCTTAGATATTATTGCAGTAAAAGCATAAAGGAGATGACTTGCCAGAAGTCTTGTGTAAAGTTTTGCAAAGGCTGGTCCAACTATAATCCACCATATTGCAGTGTTTCAAGCTAAAGTGTATGGATTATCTTCAAGTAGAGAAAAGTGATCAAATACAAATGGAGTTAAGATTATTTAGTTCATATCTTCATCTCTGTAAGTTGTCAGGTTCATAAGTATGGTGCAGCAGCAAGCCTGTACCAGTTCACAGTCTCCTTGCTTAAGTTAAAATCCTTTAAGGAAAGAGTGATTCCACCCAGGAAAAAGTTTTCACGCAGGGATTCAGCACTGAGTACACTTAGCTGAAGTTCCCTTTGCTTGAGCGTTTCTTTGCTATATCCACTGTACACAAGCTATTAAAAAAAGATACTAATTGAGAAGCAGTGCAGGACAAGACAATTTACAAAATATCAGTAAGGGTTAGGAGAAGGTAGGTGAGCAAAACAGAAAGAGGAATGAATCTTTTAGTTCAAATATTTCTGTAGCTCACTGAGCTACAATAGGCTGTACCAAAGGTACAACCTACCCACTCTCCCCAAAGTTTCTAGTGTGACCCTCCGCTTCTCAAATGCAGTCTTTTCCTGATGTTAGAATTAAACTTTGTGGTAGGTTTTAGGATTGGATAAACTGGGAAGAAGTGAATTGGGGACAGACTATCCAAACAACTTAAGGAAAACAATTGGGAAATGAGTATTGCCAAATGTACATTCCATAATTCTACCATGAACCCTTCTACTGAGGATGGGGAGAGGATTACATCCCATCTTTTCATTTTGTATTGGGGGAGCTAAGGTACATCTGACCCAATCCGACAGTGATGCATCCTGAGAGGAGGAAAGTACAGGTAATCCTTGAGTTACGATGGCAATTGGGACCAGAATTTCCATTGCTAAGGGATGCGGTCGTAAAGTACAACATCACATGATTGCATCGCTTAGCGATGGCAATCCCAGCAGTTCCCGTTGCCATTGTTAACCAAATCCCACCGGTCATTAGCCAAGGACCTATCCCGATCCAAGCCATTCCCAGCTGGGTCCCTCCCAACTTCGAGCCTCAGTAAGGTAAGGGACTTCCTCCTCTTGAACTCACCCCACCTGCCTATCTCTCCCTCTGCACCACTACTGTACTGGCTGGGGCCTTTCTCATACCACCTTCTTTGAAAAAGGCAGGTGTGTGAAAGAAGGACCCTTCTAGCTACGTCCTTCTTTTGCGAAAGGCCCTGGCTGGCGCATGAACAGAGGCCCTGGCTCCAGTGGCACTGGCACAAAAGAAGATGGCATGAAGAAGGCCTGGCTGGTACAGTAGTGGTGCATGGTGTGGTGGATGCAGCAGGCAGGACTGGGCAGCGGGAGCAGCTGGCGGCAGTAGGTAGGCAGGCAGCTAAAAGGCAGTCATAAATGTGGGTGGACCTGAATTTTGTTCATGTGACCATGGGGGTGCTGCAACAGCCAGAACTTCGAGGAATGGTCATAAGTCCCTTCGTTCAGTGCCATTATAATTTCGAACAGTCACTGAACCAATGGATGTTAAGCGAGGACTACCTGTATTACTATTGTTTATTCATCCCTCAATGAATAATTTCTACACTACATTTGCTTTGAAAAGCTACCCAATTATTTCAACTTACCATTTCATTGAATGTTGGATTTCTAGTTTTCCGTGATATTTTGGTTTTCCGTTTAGATGTTTTATGCATGTCAGGAAGCAAATATGTCTTCACATATGGATTTGGATCTGCACCATCATCAGTAACCTGACAATAAGAACACACATTTTAAAAAAAATAAAGACAGGAACAACCATATTCAAAGAGAGCAAGGGGAATGCTTAAAATCTGCAATTGTTTGATTGAGTCATCAAGTCTTAGCAACTACATACACAGACTTCTTCAGAATGACTGCAATTTAAAAAATGGATAAAAGCTCCAAATCACTTAGGACCAAAGTTTTACCAGATACTTCAAATGGGTTTATACATTTGATTTATATTAAATGTTTATGGAAGAATTATACCTTAGTTTTATATTGGCATGGGACCAGGTTATTTGCGGGACGGCCTCACCCTAATCCCACTAGATGGAATACTGAATATCTGAAATACTGCCATCTAGTGGGACCTAGGAAGGCGTGCCTTTTCTGTGGCTGCCTTTACCTTATGGAACACCCTCTCCCTATCAACCCAGCAGGTCCTCATCTTCTTAGCCTTCTAGGAGGCCATTAAAACCTGCTTTTTACCCAGGCACTGGGGCAGAGTGGCAGAGCCTGTGGAGGGTTGTTGGAGCACCCTGGGAGGTTGATTGAAGCACCCGGTTTTTTGTTTTTGTTACATGGTTTTTATGGTTTTTACAATTTTACTGTTGCTGTGAACCGCCCAGAGTTGTTTTAAGTTAGGTGGTCATACAAATCTTTTAAATAATTAAAAAATTATATTGTTGTTTATTGTTTTATTGCTATTGTTTTGTACAATCTTCTGGATTCCTTAAGAACAGAGGTACATGACCCCAAGGCCCAGGGCTGCATGTTGTCCCTGAAAGCTTTGGTTCACCTCTCCAAAGTTGCTACCAATTGTAATTTTTAATAATGACAGAAGGAAAAAGTATTAAATACCTGACTGGAGAGTAACAATATTAATTATATTTAATTTTAATGAACTAGAAGTAATGATTTTCCTATATTTAGTTTTTATTTGATTTTAATATTTAATTGCCTCACTATTTTTTGGAGCATAGTCCTCATATCACTTGAGCCCTATTTTAGGTCCTCAGCCCCCAGAAAGATATGTATCTTGCTTTTGGAAGAAGATCTCGTAAAGTATACTATAATCATTTATATGTAAATACATTTATATACTTACCAAATCTTTAATGTGCATCACCATGATAAACAGAGTCTTGTTTCTATAGGAGATGGACAACTTAACCTCTCCTCCTACTTTGCCTGAGGTAGGACTTGAAGGGCCTACATCTAAAAAAAAAAGTAAACATTTAATTTTCTGTAATAGAAACAAAGTAAATATGATTCCATTTTAAGCGATACCATGCAAGCTGCTTCTGTTAGTACAAAGGGTGTGTTCCCCTTGCTGTTTCCCTTGTCTCTCATGATCCTCAAATCCTCCAGAACAGACAGAGGGGGCATGTGTAAAGAATTCTGGGGGAGAGAAAACCTGTTGCATCAGTGGTTTAAGTTCTGCTGGTAGATGGCTAGTATTACATACAACAAAATCATAGCCCCTTATATAGAAACTGCCAAACTGCTCCAGAATGATGTGGTCTGAGAGAATGTTCAAAATAGACCCAAGGGAAACAGAACGTCCCAGAGTTCTCCAGAATGTTTCATTCCTACATTGACACAGTTTAACACAATTTGCACAGTATATCTTCATATTCTATGGGAACTCCACGTGGCTGAGACTTCACAGAAATAATTGTGCTATTCAGGATACTGATTAAACTGTAAAACTGTATTCTTACCTGTACACCTAGTTATTCCATCAATTCCTTCAGCTTTTTCATCACGAAGTAAGGGATGGAAGAAAGTATAAACCAGATCACACTAGATCGGGGAAGATAAAATGTTAATAAGAACTGTTTGTCATACAGACTATATATAAAATCATCTATGTATTTAGCAGACTACTTTCAAGAATTACCTCTGATACATCTGTTGATGCATTCATTAAACTTTGTATGTAGCTATTCAGCTCTACTTTTCTCTTGGCTGCTACATCCTTTACGTGAGTTCTCCCTAGAACCATCTTACTGGGAAAGCTGCAATAACAGAGGTAAACAGTTACTTCTCTTTCATTGAGGCAAAAAAATAAAAACAATCATATAGACTAGGGCAGTGCAAAGCATTAAAGAGTTACTTCATGAAGTGTTCCTCCATGAAGTGTCTAAGTAGCAACGTTTTCTAGAAGGCTCAGCATAGGTGTCTTCACATACATTTATATGTACTTCCATTTTTCTGGCAATCTGGTGAAAGTGTTTTCTGTATATGTGCATCTATCCAAAATAGGAAGACCTGGAAAACATCCTGGATGCAGCTGATGCCACACTTCAAGGAGCAGTACTTTACAAAGTACTTCACATCTTTTAATACTTTGCACAACTGTAATATACTTCAGAAATTTGTATACCGGTAGTCTTCGACTTACAATCATTTGCTTAACAACTGTTTGAAGTTACAATGGCGCTGAAAAAAGTGACTTATGACCAGTTCTCACTCTTATGACTCTCACAGCATCCCTGCAGTCACGTGATAAAAATTCAGGCGTTTGGCAACCAGCATGCATTTACGATGGTTGCAGTGTTCCAGGGTCACGTGATGGTCATTTGCAACCTTTCCAGGGGGCTTCCAACAAGCAAAGTCAATGGGGGAAGCTGGATTCGATTAACAACCATGTGCTTTGCTTAATGACCATGGCAAAAGGTCGTAAAATTGGGCATGACTCACTTAACAACCACATCATTCAGCGATGGAAGTTTCAGTCCAATTGTGGTCGTAAGTCGAGGACTACCTGTATTCCTTGAAAAGTTGTCACAGTTCTTTTTTACTCCCTTTTATAAAATTGTCTATGGTCATACTCAAAATCAAGGGATTGTTCTAGCCATTTCCAGACTGGAACTGATTTATGACCAGGCCTAAGAGTATTTGTTTCAGAAAGCATTATTTTGTTTGTGAAACAAACTTGTGAAGTACAGTTTTATCCTTCTTTGATGTTTTCCTTGAAAAGTAGTTTACAACAAAGCATTATACTTCTTCTATAAAGAATAGCTTCTGGAATTGAATTTATAGATGCCACATATTCAGGAAAACATGTTTTGAAAAGGATTACTTTTACATTTTACTTGCAAAAATCCCTATAAAGTCAGGCCTGGATTGCAGAAAGAACTACTGCTAAGTAGATGAACGTTTGCTTTCTAAATATATGGTTCTATGCTTACAGTTTGCAAGTGCAAAAGACTGATCGTACAGAGAGGAAAATTATTGTTGAAACATAGGAACATTCAGTGGATTCATCTTTTTTTTTTTTTTGGCTGAATCAAAAAAGTTTTATTTAGCGATATTGGATATCAAACATCAGTTGCAAATGTTTTCATGTAGACGGCTTTAGTAAATCATATAGCAGTATTATAAGAGAAGCACATATGGTGAGATGAAAAGTATGCAACCCCATTCAGATTTTCTGACTTTCTGTACACAGGTCTTCCTCAGGTTATAACAGCAATTGGGACTGAAATTTCCATTACTAAGTGATGCGGTCATAAAACATGACGTCACGCATCATTTAGCAATGGCAATCCTGGCAGTTCCCGTTGCCATCAGAACCCCAGGACCGCACGGGTTGTTAAGTGAGAACCTCATGTTACTGCAACGTGGAAAGAGACAGGAGTCCCAGGCAAGCAGGCTGATGGGCAAGAGCTGCAGGTGGGCACTCAAGTATCACAGGCAGGCACTACAGAGCGTGGGTGGGTGTACAGGTGCCGCAGGCAGGCACTATGGAGCGTGGACGGGTGCGTGGGTGCTGTGACTTGCAACCTCCTAAATGGGGGGAGCAGGAGTGACTTGCAACCTCTTGCTGGCTTCCCCATTGACTTGCTTGTGGGAAGTCAGTACGAACATCTGAAATCGCAATCGTGTGACCACGGCTCGTTGCAATGTTGTAATTGCAAGCCAGACACCAAGCGCCCAGATCGTGATCATGTGACACGGGGATGCTGTGATGGCCAGAACTCTGAGGACTAGCCATAAGCTCCCCTCATTCAGCGCCATCGTAACTTTGAATGGTCACCGAACAAGTGGTTGTAACCGGAGGACTACTTATATCTTTGAATGTTATCAGGGCTTCATATAGATCCAGCTGATATATAAATGGAGCAACTGAAGAAGTAACACCAAAATTGGGTGCTTTTTTCATTTACTTCATAAAGAAAGTACTCTGACATGCAATGTGTCAATTTTAAAACTCTAAATAGGTAAAAGTCTTATATACGTTAAAAAAAAAAACCTCCCCAAACAGACAATTTTGACACTTACCCTGGTAATTTCCAAAGAGGAAATAGGATACCAAGCTTATTGTGGAACTCCTGAAACTCATCAAATGTACGAAAAATGAATGTGGGTTCAGTTTGCCCTTCTCTCAAAACTCTGACCACATAGATCTGCCAAATAAAAAAGCAAACACTTCATTGCCTATTAAAAAGTTTAACAGCTGTAATTCTCTACAACAAACTTTCTAAAGCTTGTGCTCTGTAGAAGTGATAGGATTTCAACTCCCAGAATTTGGAGGGGAGGCAGGGGGGAGATGACTAGACTTGAAAAGACTACAAGCTTTACATTTATTTCCAATCATCCAATGAAAGAAAAGCAATGCCAGTAGCTAGGTTCTCACCCTTTGCTTTGCCTTGAACCAGAGTTTACAAGCCAGAAGGGCTGGGTTGACATATTATGACAATATCATAGTCTTAAGATATGTAAGCTCTGAGCACAATTATTTCAATATTGGTGTCGCAACTATATATATTTTTTCCACTCCAACCTCACAACTGAGTCACCAAACCCCACTGAAACAGAACCATTTTGATAGCTGGAAAGTGCCTGGTGCACCTCCAGGGGGAGCCACCAGGGGACTACTATGAAGGATAGTCTTCAGGCTAGGAAGATTCCACATGGAGGAGACAGTCCCTAAGATAATTGGGAACCAAACCACCTAACATCCTGGCTGCCATATTTTGTACCAACTACAGTTTCTGGGTCATCTTAAAAGGTAGTCTGTAACATGTAGAGTATGTTACAGTAGTCAAGAACAGCATGGCAATGTGGGCATGAATCACTGTCACAGTTCAGATAGGGCCACAAATGGCATACCTGCCCCAGCTGGGCAAAGATCTTCTTGACTACAACTTCCACTTGCTGTTCTACCAGAAGCTGTGAGTCCAGGAGGACACCCACTTTAAAGACATTGAAAGGGAGGGTGATCTAGTCCAGAGCTGTAAGAACACTGGGGCCACTGATGAGTCAAGGGTGTTTTTGGACAAACAGAAACTCCATTTTGCTGGGATTCAACCAAGCCCAGCCAGACAGTCATAGATTCTAAATGTTAGGAAAGGGTTCACATAGCATCTACAGTCTGACTTGTGGTAGAAATGTATGAGTAACATCACCGTACTCCTCATCCTAAATCAGTGGATGACTTCTTCCTGAGTTTTATCCACTCTTGGAGGAACAGAAATAAAGCAAAACACAGGGTGAGAAGATTTTCCTAATTATAGTAGAAAGACAGCAAACATTGCTTCTCTGTTCAAATCTTTTTATTTTTTAAGTGGTAAGTATTATTTGTGGCCCCTCTATTATGTTTAAACCTAGTGACTAGTTTCAATGTAATATACAGATGGTGTAAATATGAGAAGCCTTTGCTTTATAGACCTAGGTAGCTTCACTTTCATTCAGCAAGTTATGTACAGGTAGTCATTGGGATCAGAATTTCCATCACTAAGTGATGCGGTCGTATTAGCAATGGCAACCCCAACACTCCCTGTTGCCATCATTAACCAAATCCCACTGGTTGTTAACCAAGGACCCACCCTGATCCAAGTCGTTGTGGGCTTGGTTCCTCCCAACCCCAAGCCCCGGTTCTTCCAAAGTAAGTGACTACCTCCCCTTCAACTCCCGCCAACCGCCTACTCCCCCCTCCATCTCTGCCCCTTTGGCTGTCCTGAATCCTGCCTTGTAGGGCAGCAAGCAGCCCCAGAAACAGGCAGCTCTGGGGCTGCTTGCCGCGCTGTGGTTCAGGGGCTTCTTGATGCACCATGGCTGAGGCTGCAAGAAGCCCCTGAACCACAGCGTAAAGCTGCAGCCACACTGCACAACAAAAGCCCCAGCTGCAGCCACCCTGCACTCTAAGACCCCTGCCACCCTGTGCTCTGCCGCCCCAGCTCACCTTCACTGTCTTCTTGCTCCTGCTGCTAATGAAGCATGCCCGGTCTGGCCCTTCGCGAGGCAGCTGCTGGCCATGTGAAGCCTTCTTCCTGAGGTCTCACAAGGAAACCGCCACACACAACTTCGGGAAAAAGGCCTCACGTAGCCAGCAGCTGCCTCTCAAAGGACCAGGCCAGGGGCCATGGAGTGCAGTGCGGCCAAAAGAACAGAGATGGGGGGGGTGATAGGAAGGTGGGGGGAGTTGAAGCACCCCTGTGGTCATAAGTGCAGACAGGCTGCCAAGCACCCGAATTTTGATAATTTGACTGCAGGGGTGCTGCAATGGCTGTAACTTCAGGGACTGGGGATAAGTACCATTTGTTCAGCTCCACTGTAACTTCAAACGGTTGCTGAGTGAATGGTCATAACTCGAGGACTACCTGCAAAAAAATACTAAACTTCCCCACTCATTTCCAAGACTTCCCTATGTATTAAATATCATTAATCCATGGAATTTCCATTAAAGCAGATGTTTCTTCAGTCATAATACTGCATTCAATATGGTTTGACTCATGGTTCAACAAGCTGAACTCAAAGGAAAAATAACAAAACCTGAAAATCCTATTATAATGGGATACATGTGAACAGATGTTGGTTAAAGTGAATGAAGGAAGCTATGGAAATCATGCTCAACCAAAATATAATTCACAGACTTACATAATATTTATCTGGGTTGTATCTTTTATGGTATGTAAAAACAGATGCTTCTTTGATACGACCGTCTTGTTTGAGTGAGTATGTTTTAGGTGAAAAAGAGAGGATTGGCTCATCATTAGAAGGCAGCCCTGAGAAACGTAGCTGAGCAAGGTTGTGAATAAAGAAGTTGAACTTTGTGGCAACACTTCCCAAACTTGATTCAATCAGCCTAAAAATAAACAAAGCATATTAGTTTTATATACTCTAAGTGTGCCAATATCTCTCATTTCTTACAACTTTCATTGTAATAAGAATATCAATGATCACTTCACAGTTCAAATTCTTAGTGTATTAAACACATTAGAAAATTTTAAAATTAATATTTCTGATATAAAACAGAAGATGGTAGAGCTATTAGTTTCATTATTACCGATTCCAAAGGACTATGTGTATATAGAATAATTTTCTTATTGGAAATGCAAACTCCACAACATATTACAAACTGTTTTTCAAATTCCCCTGTATTTCAGCTTTTTGTTGATGGAAGGGGACTGCTGGAAATCTAGCTTCAAAGAGCCGTTAGGGCATGAATCTAGCTGCACATTCTTTGAATTATGGCTAAGATTATTAAAACATTAAAGATACATATATACAAAGTTAAAGAAATAGGCCATTTTGCTAATAAAGTTATAGCTTGCTAATAGTTTATATGGCAATCTTCATTTATAAATTATAAAACTGTTAGAGCAAACAACTGCTATATTTAACAAATTGGCTAAGCTTGCTTACTTATTAAATCGTATGGAATTTAAAGCAACTTAATAGGAAAAATGTTATTCTACCATGACCTCCAAACATTAACTTCATCAGAATCTTATTTTCTCCTCCCAAAACTTTTAAATTTAGTAACAATATACAGATAATGTAATGTTCTATCAAAAGTTTTCTGGAAATTACTATTTTAAAAATGTTATGCGTGATATAATGAACATAGGCTGGAACCTGACTACAGGCAGCTGAGGCTGAATACAACAGATACTCCCTCTCCCAACAGAACAAGTTCAATTACTGTCCTGCTCCAGTGCACAGAAGAGTCAGGTTTTCATGGCTCCATGAAAGGCTAATAGGTCAGGGCCACCTGCACCTCATGGGGGTGGGAAAGCTCATTCTAAAGGGCAGGCACAGCATCCAAGGCCCATTGGATGACACTGCTTGAAAGAAGGGACTTGGAGCATGCCCACCCTATGCATCCTCTTGGGATGGGCGGCACTAACTAGAGATGGGCAGTCCTGCAAATAACCCAGTCCTGTGTGATGAAAGGCTTTACTGGTGATAACTAGCACTTTGAATTGCACCCAGAAACCTACCTGGAGCCAGTGCAGCTCATGGGCAAAACAGGAAAGGGGAAATTTCCTTCTCTCCACAGTCCACTATGCACTACTCAAATGTCAAAACCAGATGTTAAAGGTGCACAGAGATAAGGAGAAGCAGGTAGAGCCTCTATTTGGGGGAAGTCCATTGAGCCTCTAGCTTTAGCTGTAAGCAATAGGTGCATGCAAGCAACAAGAATTTAAAATTATTTGTGCAGTACCTTGTAAAGAAAATGGTAGCCTCGGCATCAGTAGTTTGGGGCTGAAGGGCATCCTGGATATACTTGAGATCTTGAGCTCCAGTAAGTTCTGGCAAGCCAGAAGACATCATCTATAAAGTGAACAGATACAGTAGCTCTTTCAGTGGAAAACATGCATTACTTATGTGTAAAAAAATTATTTCTCTATTTTAAAAAAGATTTCCAGATTTATGCATACTGTACAGTAAATATGACAGAACTTTAACTTGAAATTATGTGTGAACATAGTTGTGTTTAAATGTAGGGGTTCTTTGTTTTAAAACACAGCCTGTTTTGTTAACATCAGTGACACATAGAAATATTACCAGTGACAGCAGATTAAGGAAAAGGTTGGCTTGTTTTCTGATTAGATTATAAGCTTGGCAGCACAGATCAACGAACAACTGGAAACGAATAGTGGGCTTTTCACCACCATTGATAACGTAGGCCATATCTGATGTCAGCACAAAAGGAGCCCGATCCCTTTCAAAGAGAAAATAAGAATTTGTTTTTAAATACAGCATCCTACGTGCAGCCTGCTGTGACTTTTTTTTTTCTATTCAGAAACTCCGAAACTGAGTTGCAAAGGTAAATGCGTCACTTGTTTCTGCACACATATGAAAATCAACAGCAAATAAAGGTCAATCTCAATGAACAGAAATTTTTAAGATGTATTTAAATAACATGTGAGTTATTTGATACCTCAGATGATGGAATTTCACCAACATGTTCTAAACAAGACTTGGCTGAAGACATTGTATTTCATGAAAAACTTATACCCCACCCCAGTTCAGGGAATTTCTTATGGCTTGTGAAGCGAGACAAAAATACTTGTTTGTTCAAACTGCTGGTAGGAAACACTGCTATAAATTTATATCATTGTTACACAGCAAATCTGGCTTTGATAGTTTAATATTGATTCCCAATTGACTAGGAATGCTTCAGAAAAGAAGCCCCCATTTTAAAACAAAGCACCAAAATTGCAGAACACATTAAAAAAAAAAAGCTGTAAAAACAGCAGTCAACATTATACAAACACCTCCTCATTTCTCTGCCACTTCTATGAAAACATTTCATAACTGAAAAATCAGTACATCCCATGACTGACACCTTCAATGTGTTAGAAGCAGAGTCAACACAGTATGGCAAAAGTTACAGCCATTAGATTTTTCAATATAGTATATTATAACTGCAAAATCAGCCATATTTTCAAATTACAGTAGTGGAATGTTTTAATTTTCTCAAAGTTTCATACCTTTTAAAGCTTCCAAACATCTGTGCATGGCCCAAGAATTTTCCAAAATCAATATGGAACATATGTCCTGTACTTCGAAGCATTATGTTATCATTGTGGCGATCGCAGATACCTAGCACATAGGTGGCCACACAACATCCAGCACAGGAATAGATGAAGTTTTCAGAAGCCTAAGAAAGGCAAAATTAAATACATTTTCATTATATAATCTGGAGAATAACACCTTGGTTTAGTATTCAGAAATCAGCTGCAGTAGCAGAAGCATCCATTAAGTTTGTTTGAAGAACAATGTAATTTAGAGTGCTTCAAAATTATGATTATATATCAGTTCTTTGGAAAAGAACATTAGTAAGACAACATCCTTACCTGACTTTTAAAATTCTAGTTCGAAGAGATGAAAAGGGGAAAATGGCTTAGGCAAGGAAAACTGTAGGAGCAAGTTTTTCAAGCAGGTGGAGAGGCAAGGTTTTTAAATCATCTATCTGTGATTTGCCAAGCGTTAAGCATGTCACTTAAATGCAAAATTCCCACTACTTCCAGCTGTCTCAAAGAGTGTAACCTAAGATTATGGCATGCCAGCTTAGCATTAAACTAACCAACATGAGGTAGCACTGTCCTGTATTTAACTGTTGTTAAATGTGATGTGTGAATGAATCCCAAGTAGGATTAGCTCTCTATAGCATCAGATAAGAAACTACTACTATCAGTCTCCTATTTTAAGTTCCTATTTGGAAATGGTATGGAATTTACCTTTTCATATTCTTCTTCTGTAGAGTTGTATTTTCTTAGCCATTCTGCAAGGGGCTTATCTTTAAAGGATCCTGTCACTCCATACTCCACTTGAATTTTCCTAAGAGTATCTGAAGCTGGAACAAGTTCTACCATTCCTTTAAATCAATCAGCAAAACTTAGTAAGTATCAAATATCCATAATGTGTATTACTGTATAGTTCTTTCATGAAAATAATCAACTTAAAAGCTTTAAAGAAAGATTTCTATAAATCCAAATGGCTTGCTGATATAGATTATTGTGCATCATGTTCTCTGTGTTTAAAATACTACATGGTAATATAATTCAAAAATTCAATTTAAAGATTGTTAATGTACAAAAAGGGCAAATTCTGTTTTATTCTTAAATCCACTCAATAAAAAACATGGAACAAAGTCTCCTTTAAGTTGAGCTCAACTCCCAGTGACTTCATAGACTTGTAGTTTTCTTGGCAATAGTATGGAAGTGGTTTGTCACTGTGATCTTGAGACATTTTTTCAACTTCCCAGTCTGCAGTCTGGGATTCCACATGGTCTCCCATTCAAGTACTAAGCAGGTCCAGCCTCACATAACCTTTTGGAAGTCAGCCATCAGCTAGTTGCTGCTACCTGCTGTAGACTGATTAACTTAATATTTAACTAACATGGGTAAATGAAAAAAAGTAACCATTCTTCAACATTGTGTGTACTAGCAAGCAGACTTCCTACAGTTCTGAGCTTCTGGCCATGTACACTTGAGGTTTCTTCATACATGAGGCAAGAGTCTCCTAGGACAGCAGATGTGTTTTGCAAGTATATTAGGCAGTTCAATTAATGCCAATTATTTTTATGGCTGTTGTACCCTGGACTGCTTACAAATATGTGGCATCTTAGAAACAGGCTTTACAGTAAATACACTAAATCTGCCATTCCTACCAGAAATTGGGACAACAGCCAGACCAAAATTTAAAAGTGTATGTAAGAAAGTATAAGGCAAGAAATTAAAGCTCTACCTCTATCTTTGCCAGTTGCAAGGCACTTGAACATAACCATCCTCAAGTCCAGTCCTTCCTGTAACCAAATCTTATCCATGATCTTTATCATTTGCAACGCTAACATATCTTGGCGCAGATCTTCTCCAACCTAAGAAAAAACAAAAGTCGCAAGTGAGAGGAAGGAATGTTATCAAGGCAGGCCCAATGAAGGTTGGTTCTGCCTGTTTTATTATATGTTAGCACAAGAGCAGAAACTGATCTACGACACTTAATTTAGTGTGTCTTTTATGATATCAAGTTTCTAGGTCTTAATAGTATACAGCAAGGCTGAGAAACTTGAAACCTGAAGACTATATGTCTCAGGAAATTAATTCCCTTTCTTCATCAATGTCTGCTAATACCCGATTTCTCCACAATTTAGAATAAGAATGGGTGTTGTGGCCTGGCACAAGCATGAGCAGTTGAGTGGGGGGTGGAGTGCTGCAAGAGGGGGTGTGTGGCATAGAGTATGCAGATCTCGTACTCTGTAGCGGGGCTCTTCAGGAGAAAAAGCGGTGGGAGCGGGAACAACTTACAGGAGTAACTTTGACTTTGCTTGTGGGAAACCAGCAGTCGCAAATGGTGACCATATGACTGTGGGATGCTGCAACCGTCATAAGTGTGAGCCAGTTGCCAAGTGCCTGAATAGTGATCAAGTGAACATGGGGGTGCTGGGATGGCCAGAACTTTGAGGACTGGTCATAAATACCACTCATTCAGCGCTATCATAACTTTGAATAGTTGCTGAAGAGGTGGTTGTAACCCCAGGACTACCTGTACTGCAAAACAGTTTATGTGAAAGTGATCATACTGAGAAACTCAAGCTTTATTTATGAAACGATATTCAGTACAAAGCATGAATGAAAATACAATTCAAAAGTAAAGAATATATAACTCAAAGTTAATTTATCAGAATGCTTCTTATATTCTAGACATTCAAATAACATGCTGGCCCTCTGAAATGATTAGGTAAAGTCTCCTCTCTCCAGAGCTGTCAGTTTTGCTTTTATAATTGTCATTAATGTGATAATTTTTCCCCAATCCATGAGTACTGCTCTTTTCAAAAGGAACATCCAATTTTTCTGGCATTATCAAATAAATGCAAAAATGTATCCAGAGCAAAACTTACTGACAGATAAGGGCAAAAGTTTATTTTATTTATTATTTATTTTTATCAAATTTCTCCCCCGCCCATCTCCCCCCAATGGGGGACTCTGGGCGACTTACAAAAAACATTAAAACCATAAGTATATATAAAATACATAATACATCTAAAATTTAAAAACAGTACTAAAAAAGGAAAATCCAAGAAGATGGAAAATCAGGCTAAGGACAGCCGGCCACTATGGGGCTAGCCATCCCCCTGCTTGAAGTGTTCCCTCCCCACCCCAGGCCAAGTGACAGAGCCAGGTCTTCAAGGCTCTTCAGAAGGCCAGGAGTGAGGGGGCCAATCGCACCTCTGGGGGCAGAATGTTCCAAAGAGCGGGGGCTAAAGTTCATTGCAAAACAAAATTTAACAGTATAGTATGTACTGGCACAAGACTTTTTAAACCTCTCATATGCTCTGAAAGGAAACCATTATTCTTAGCAAAAAAGACCAGATCATAAATGCTTAAACATTCATTTAACATGTGCAAACTCTCCCCACAAATGCTCGAAGCATCCAGAGCATTCCTTATATCCATAAAAAGTCACAATTTTTCCCATGAGATTAAGACTGCCATCAGCACTGCAGGGGAAATATCTCTAGTTGAAACAAAAAATATACCTTAAACATTACATTAATTTCTTCTCCCAAAGGATCTGCATTCACCAAAGCAATTTTAAGAGGAACTGCATTAGAACTGAAATAGGAACATGCCTGTCAAAGATATAAAACATGGTTCATATTATAAAAACCAAAAGGTTTATAAATAGGGATGATCAACGTTCTAAGTTCGGTCTTGCTCAGTTTCTCGTATCATCATCATCATCATCATCATCATCATCATCATCATCATCATCATCAAAGATAGTACTAATAGTTATAGGTGCCTTAGGTGCAATCCCAAAACATCTGGAGCACCACTTGAACACTATCAGCATTGACAAAATCAGTCAATTGTAAAAGGCAGCTTTACTTGGAACAGCTTATATCCTGCAATGATACCTTTAACACTATCAAACAACAATATCTGCCTATCCCAGGTCCTTGGGAAGGACTTGATAGGTGGATAAAAATGCCAAATCCAGTCTAAACATCTAGCTAACTGTATGACCAACCATAATAATAGAAATAAACAACAATTAAATTATAATGTATACAATTACAAAATGGACACACTAAAGGCCCAGGCATCTCCAAAGTCAAATAGTGGTATTACAAACTAGTAAGCACTTTGCAACTAAAAGAATAGATTAATTAGACCCTATAAAACCTACTAGTAATATATAAGTAATTAATCAAATGGAAACAAACGTACAACATAAAAACCAAGGAACCCTGTTCCCAGGGCCAGTCTAGAAGCCATGAGTCCTCAATCAGAGGAGAATCCTTACTCCTCAGGAAAGTTTTAAGCCCAGATTTAAAAACTAAAAAGTTTATATTATATGTGGTTTGTCCTGTATTCTTTTTACTTAGAGAAGCTTTATAAAGATAATATGAAGCCAGCTGGTTGCAACAGAGTTGAAGAAATAAAGGAATTCAAGTTGGCACAAATTGGCAAAAGTTTGCCAGGAAAAGTAAGCAAGCGATAAACATTGGGGGTGGTGGCGGAGAAAGAAGAGGAGCTGAAGAAGAGGCATAGCTAGGAAAAAAAGTCAGCCTAGAAAGGGAGAACCCTTTCTAGGCTGACTTCTTAAAGGGAATAAGAAACAAAGCTTTAAATAAGATAGAATGACTACTTATGAGTAAAGAGGAGGTAAAAATAAAAATGCAGCCACTTTTCTCCCTGCAGCCCTTTGCCCAGCTGGGATTCCACCCCCTGCAGCTAACAAGGGGAGTGACACAGCTTGGTGAGTGCAAAGGATTCAGGAGTAATGGTTGGCAACTTGGACACTGAGGAAGGACAGAGGCTGCTAGTTTCACCAGTGAGGAAACTGCCCAGTGAAATGGCTGAGAGAGAACTCAGGCTTGAAGAAGGAAGAAGAGAAGTGGACTGGACCTGACCTGAGGAGGAAGAATCACAAGAAGAGTAGTGAGAGAAACTGCTATATGAGACTTTTGCAGAAACAGCTGTTCCTGTGGACATTTTGCAAGGCTGGGGAGAAAATTGGTTTGTTTAAACATGCTCTGAGCTTTTGAAATGTACTGTACCTTTAAGAAGACTGCTCTGTCTCTTATGTACAGACATCTAGCTCTGAGCAAGCCTCTCTGCAGGACACACTGAGATTTCATCTGACTAAGTACGATAGCCTAGCATAGTTTATAGTTATTCTTCTACCGTTCTTGTCTGCTCAAAACTAGAGGCCAGATATTTTTTTACTGGGTACTTGAGGTGTGGGGGAGGGAGATTGGCCTTTACAGTCCTAGCCCCCTCCAGCAGTGGGAGATTTGGTGGTAGGATTTGTTCACCATGAATTGCACAGGAGCTAGTGAGATCCTGCCTGGGAGATCTCCAAGAAATCCTCATCAAACCCAGAACAATTTCTGGGTTAAAACAAGACCTACAATACATTTAAAAAGGAGTTGTGCAAAGCTGCTTATGACTATTTTTATTTGATATGCGCTGATATCAGAGTGCAGTGTAAGCCCCCCCACCAACAACCCTGTGAAGATGGTCCAGTTTTTGCAAGTATAACCAAATAAACCATCTAGGAATTTTGTGACTACCTTTACATGTATTTTATATCCCCACTTTCTCTGAGCAGCTTGCAGATTCAATCTTCTAACATTTACAGACTCAAAAGATAACTAGGTAGAGATGGGAAAGGACAAGAGGAACCAACAGAGTAAAACCAACAATGATTAACGTCACACAGCTCATACCTTCACATTCAGTCCTTTAGCTACAAGACTGGGGCTGAGAGGCAGACGGCATTTGTTTTTCAAGAAAAAAGATTGGACACGTTCCATTCCACTTTGCAGAACCATCTGTTAATAAGCAATTCAAGGTTAAACACTAAACACAATTTTTAGAAATGTTTTCATTATGAATACAGCATTAAGTTGTATCAGTGTTCTTTTACAGCATAATCTGGCATGTGAAACAGCAAAGAAAAGGGGTGTATTTTGGGGTTATACATTTCAGTCCGTATTATAAAGCTGAGTATTTTGTCAAAGAGATGCAAAAGTAACTTAATAAACTCACACTGGCTGATTTTACCTATGAAATATGAACTGCATCATTAATAAATGTAACTGTGTTTTCATTCACATATATACATAACTTGATCGCTTCACCAACCTGTCTGGCTGATCCACTTGTCTGCTTTACTTTTTCTGCAACCATCCCTAAGATCTGCACAAGTCTTGACTGCTTTTCCAGTTCTTCTGTCAGACTTTTGCCACAGATGGAAAGGAAGGCACCAAGGATATGCCCATACCTTATGCCATGTTTGGTATCATGCAAGGTATCCTTTAGTAACCTAAAATATTATATAACATTAGATTGGTTTCCCTCACACATACTTATTTCATACATAATCTGCCTTTGTACAGGAGCCCAAGGCAGGATATACCATGTACCCTCCTCTTATCTTAACAGCAGCTCTGTGGGGTAAGTTGGATTGAGAGAGACAGCAAGTGGTCCAAAGTCACCCAGTGAATGTCTGCGGCTGATGGCAGACTGGGAGCTGGATCTCCCCTCTCCTAACCCAACACTTTAACCACTATAGCACACTGCCCACCCCCACCCCCCGTAATAAATTGGATTTCAAATACTTCAAAACACCAGGTTGATCCACCAGACAGTGGAAGGAGACAGAGGGTTGAAATAATCTTTGACTTAGAGAATAAGCCCCAGTGAATGCAGTGCTCACATTTAGAGATCCCAAGAAGACACGAATCCTGGTTTATGATGGACATGAGTATTCTGCATGTGCAGATACACCAGGAAGCTACATATTTAAAGTGTCTTTTCTTTGTGTTCAAACTCAGAACTTCCTTAATTGGGGTGCTCAGGACTTCATGGCTCCTCAACGTGTTACACATAGCAGATTGCACTCTGAGTTTGATTTTTTTCTACCAACCAGGAGGTTGGTGGTCTGAAAGTGAATTGTTTTAATTCCTGGTTTTTATTGTACACGGATTTGATTTTTTTTTAAAAAAGAAGTAATATATATGTATATAAAATAAAACAAAGTAAAAACTGTTCAGCTTCTTGAGAAGATTCATACTATAGATCATTAGAGAATGTGTGAAGAGAGGAGAGAGACAGAAAGATAGAGAGGAGGATGGTAGCATCTGAAACCATTATTTTACAGTCATTAATTTATATAGCACCTTCCTTGCATTTACAATATTATCCTTACATTACATTAAGATCAGTTAATTAATTTTTTGTTTCTGCATAAAGCATAATCTTGCTTAAGAAACAAACGTGTGATATGAATTCAATTGGAGAGAGACTGATGCAATATGTGGTACTAATGCTTTGGAATGGAAGAAGGCTATCCAGAACTTCAGAAATAATACAATAGGTTTTTCATAACACCTAATTAATTTCTATTAGCAGCAGCAGCATATATTTTTCTGGCCTATAAAGATCTATGAATCTTCCTCATTTTTTAAATTCTCACATCAGCTGTTCATTTATCCTTGGAAATATAAACATTGTTGAAAGATGATAAAAAAAGAATATAAATCTTCTTACCAATACAGGTAGTGTGCTATTCGAATATTTCCTAATGCTCGGGCCAAAAGGAACTTGACTAAAGAGTTGTCCAGATAAGTTTCATGTTTTAATGCCTAAACACATACAAAAGGTAAGTTTTATACAGAGTTATAGTCTAAATTTAAAGGCAGCTTAGCATAGGTGGCTTAGTACAACCAAGCATCTACAGTTTTCCAATTAGATGAACTTCCCAGAGTTATATTCCTTAAAATATGAAGTCTTTAGTTTAAATTTACAACTCATTCAGACTCAATCGATCAATCAATTTATCTATTTATTCCATTCTGTCTATCTGCCTATGTTCCTAGGGAACATAATCCACTAAAAGAACTGGACGTAGGAGAGATAGTATTTGCTACTTCCTCTTCTTTTGCATCTCCTTGTCAATTCACGTACTAGAAGGTCTCTCCAAGTTTTTGGATCTCTTTTTTACTCACAGCCTTTGAAAAATTATTATGGAAGCCACCTTATTAAACAGCAACACACACACAAAATATAAAAATAAACCTATTTAGGAAGCGTATGTAAGCATATTCAAAATAGTTCTGAAGCAATATGATAAACAGTAAAAAAAATATGCCAGCAACATTAAAATGACAACATGGAAGACTGTCAAGATTGTCACATAATGTAACCATCTCTTGTCCTTATAAATGAAAAGACCTTTGCTCTAGTCCAGTGTTTCTCAACCTTGGCCACTTTAAGCTGTGTGGACTTCAACTCCCAGAATTCCCTAGCCAGCCATGCTGGCTGGGGAATTCTGGGAGTTGAAGTCCACACAGCTTAAAGTGGCCAAGGTTGAGAAACACTGCTCTGGTCACTATGTGCCTAGTTTCAGATGAAGAGATGAAGGAGGAAACATTAACAAAGATCTTAGATGATACTTCCAACATTCAGGTAGGCTCACAATAATTTAATTTACATATGGACTAACAAACTTAATTTTACAACATCTTTTCAACTATTTCTCCTACATTTTCTACACATGTCTCTCCAGGCATTAAGTCTCCATGTGCATATTTTCCTTGCTTCTTGCTAATATGTGGAAGGAGAACACACTCCTCAATCCTCTATACTTCAGGTTGGTAATTTTTTCTGGCCCCAGACTCCAAGAAATTTAAATCCCCCCCCCAAAAGTGAAATCTCATGAGAACACGATTTCACAAGATTTCAAGTCAACACCAAAATCCCACTGAGATTCAGAGACTTGCAAAATCAATCTTGCAAAATCTGAGGACTGCATGAGATTTTGGTCATTTCCTTTTCTTTTTGACTATTTAATTCTGAGGTTTCACAGACACTATCTGTCTTGGTATCTTGTTGCTGACCCTCACGTATCCTGATTTACTGGACCCAATGCAAATGCAAATAAACAAATGCAAATAAAAATTATCCTGGTTACTTAACCTTAAGATGCCAAATAAGCAACAGAAATTGCATGGAAGTAATTGGGGAACAGAAAAGGATACAGATAAGTAGAATGAGTGGTTTGTCTACTGCAGCAATTACTACCGTTCAATTAAAATTACAAATTATATCTCATTTATTAGATTAAATACCAAAATTCCTAAGTTACTTCCATAAATTAATATGGTTTCTGATTACTTTTGTGCAATTAGAATATCATTTTTTTTTCATTTTCAGTATGTTTAATGTGGTATTATTCTGACCTGAACAAACTGGGGGAGAATGTCAGCAAGTTCATCATCGCTTATTGCCTCAATCCACTGCACAGCTTTTGTTCTTACTTCTTGATCTGCAAAACTACAAACCAGAAGATTGGTTGAAACTGTACTTTATTTAAGTTTGGCAAGAGTATATAACCCAAGGATATCTGGGACACTTTTAGTGGGGAACATTAGAAATAAAGTTTTAGCTTATGCAAAAAGGTTTTATGTATTTATATGGGACCCAAGTAAATTGTCTTCAGACACTCACTGGAATCATTGAATAATTTTTATAATGAGTGGGATAAAGTCCATTTTTCATATCAGTAGATTACATCAGAAAAGATACTGTCTTACCTAAGTGATATATTTAATCTTAAATTCTGATGTATCTGTATACAAACACTAATACAACATTACAGTTTCAGCCTAGTAAACAATCCAATTTAGAACTATAAGACATACATGAAAGTTTGTGGTCTGTAAACAACATCCACATGGCAAACGGCGGTGAAACCAGCAATGTGGCTTTTACTTCTAACAACCTAAAAATGTTTAATAGCTCATAATCTATGATAATTTTTCAAGGCATATTATAGTCCTGAAATAAACATATCTAACTTACTTTGAGTCCAGCAATTCTAATGCGATAAGTGGAGATAAAGGAGGCCACTGCTGAAGCAGCAAATATATTTCAGGAAGATTTGTCAAATCCCAGTTTGGAGCACTAGCCAGGATCCTGGGCAGGCTGTTTGCATGTGTGTAACAATAATGTCGTTTCTCCCACAAAAATGCTTTATCCTTCCTAGATAACCTATAAAAGGTAATTCCAAATGTATTTATTAATTCATAACACTGCCATTATAGTCATCACACACTTAGAAACCATAAAGCAAATCCTGGGTGAAGCTATTCTTTCTGAGGCAACACCAATCCAAATATTAATGTTATTATTACGGCTACAATGAGTTTCATCTTTCATCCTGCTCTCTTTCATTTGTCCAATCAGATCTTCTAGACATGAGTTTCAATTTCAAAAATCAGGATAGACTGAAAGAGGAACTGAAAATTTCAAGTGGTATTGTGATTCATGTTTTCATAAATTCTTTACAAAAGGAATGCTGGACTATCCTGATTCTTTTAGAAAATGTCAGATGCCCCTAACTTCAAGAGAGCAGGAAGAAATTCCATTAAATGGACATTAATTCTTTTGTTTTTTTCATTTTACTGATAATTTCACTCAAGCTAATTTTGTTCAATGCTTTCTGATCTGAATCATAAATTCAGATGCTAACAGTAGGAATTATCACTTTTCCTATCTTTGGCTGCCTTGCCAGCTATAAAAAAGCTTATTTTGCCAATTAAATGTTATGCTGCATTCACAATAATATACATTATAGTTTGAAAAGCATCAAGAAACTAACTGAAACTGCTATGAATGTCAACAATTAGCCTGGTGATAGATACCAAGCATTTTGATCAGATCGTGTTAAAGTTCCTTTAGTTGAACTGCACACTGATTGCTGGAGGAAGTCTTGTGTGTCATAAACGACTCTGAACATAAAGGCAACTTCATCCATTCTTTCTTCTCCATATGCTTCATCTGCAGCATTATTTTTGACCTCCCAGACTTATCAGCCTCCTCAGTGCTTGCTCTGCCAACAGAGAATTCTTAGGCTCTGACACTGACAGAAGGTAAAAACTTGAGTCTTTCAAATATTTTATTAAAAGTCAATAGCCCTTGAGTGTATTTCAACTTCTTATGACTACCTCTTTTTATAAACATTGTTATATGCTCGTTCAAGATTTTAAGACTGCTTGATAACTCAACTTCCTCTTTTGGGTAACAGTTGGAATATATTTTGAAAATAAATAAAGGATGTGTCCAGATCATATGTAGTTCCCAATATTCTCTAGAATCTTGTCAAAATTTGTAATACATGTAGCAGAAATAAATACAGGGGGAATGATCATATCTAATAATCTGCAAGCGGAATATTAGGTTTGAAGTAAAAAAAAAAAAAAAAAAAGAACATAATAGAACATACCCAAATATACCCTCTCTAGAAAGAATGGAAAGAAGACGCTCCCTTGAATCCTTTTCCAATGTTTCTATAGAATTACACACGGAATTGTTTGCAGCCTGAGGAATTTTGTATATAATGTCAAATGGTAAGGAAGGGAAGTCAACCTGAAATGTTAAAATAATAAATCAGTAAACTATGAAATAGAATGATCTGCTGGCACTTCAGAGTTTTTCCCACTTAAATTTCAATCTCTTTTTCACCATGTTTCTTTTCCCTCCCTACTGTCACATACCACCACAGGAGAATATTTGAGAGGTGTTTATAATATGTGAAAGTCTGTCATGTATAAAGCATATAGTAGATGTTTATGGGATAAGCATTATTGGTAGAAACTCAAATGCTTACTATTTTGCTTACCATATCAAAGTGGTACCATTTAAAAACAGAAACAGCAGTAAATCAATATTCACAACTGCTCCTAAGTATAGTTAACTGCAACATTATTGCATTGGGGCTTTGTGTCTGAACACTGCTTCTTCCCACAAGTAGACAGAAACGTGCAGTTTCCAAACCACTGTTTTGTGCTCTGGCTAAGGTTAAGCACGTTATCCAAATGCAAGATACATGCTACTTCTGAGTGCCACAAACCACAAACTGTCATTACGGTTTGCAGTAGGTAAGCAATATTGCCTGTTTTCAGTTAACAGTGGACTCTTATTAATCCACAAATGGGAACTGCATCTCTCAATATTCATGGGAGGAACCACTGGATGAAACTCTTGAATGCCCATGCAACTATTTCCTGATAATAATATAGCACATATCTCTGTATTACACAATATGCAGCATAAAAGAACAAATCAAATAAAAAAAATATAATGAGAAAATCACCAAACAAAATGTTTAGGCAAAGAGGGCTTCAGGACTGAACTGTAATATGTTCAGAAATATGAAAGAGGTTCTAGTTCATCTGTATTACTCTGCAATCAGTTTTACTTCTTTGCATGTGCAAAAGATTTTTTTTAAAAATCTTTCAGGTACAGACCTTCACAAAATGTCTTATCTCAAATGCAAAACTACTGTTCTATGTGCAAAATAGGCCTATCTGAGCATCCTGGAAACTTCAAAATAATTTTATTCCCATATTCTATTTTGTGGACTTCGTTGTATGCTGCCCAGAGTTGCCTGTGGTGAGATGGGTGGCCATGTAAATCAGTTGATTAAATAAATAAATAAATAAATAAATAAATAAATAAATAAATAAATAGGCATGGCGCCAATTTCTATTGGGAAACAGATTCACTAATTCAGCAGTATAAATAGCATATAAATGCTTTTTAAAAACAATTAAGGAGGAAATAGCATTACCTGCAACACTATCCTTTCCATTAGGTTTCCTTTTTTATGGGCCACTCCAGGAACAATGTTTGAGCTTGCAGAAGGTGTCCAAAGATGTAAGAGTTTTGTCCCACAAGTTAACATTCTAAAGGCACAGAATATAGAATTTATGTCCACATTTCAAGAGAGAACAACAGATTTTAGAAAACAGAAAAATCTATCACATCAGGAATACCACTGATTCCTCATGTATAAATGTGAGGTGCAGAGGTTCCTGTGTATTAAACCTGATATAATTTAATAACTTCCTACAATCTCTTTGTTTAAATGGAAAATTTTATATGGAGGCAATCCAAACTACTTGAAGTTATTAATGAACATAGTGGGAAGTTAATGCAAAACAGACAAACACAAGATTAGTCTATACAGCACTATACAAATCCTGTATGTTTTCTTTCAAATGCTTAGTTAAAAGCTATATTTACATATCTTTTTTTCAAAATACCCACTCTATGATACTTGAAAGGGAGCTCTGATCTGAAAGCTACAGTTAAACATGATTCCATTTTAGTTCTACAGTTCAAGTCTGTATATTAAGACAAGTTGTTGTTGTTATATCATGCAGTCAGCAGGAGTCAATGACATCTAACTAACAAACTGTATAATAACACCCACATGCACGCCATTTCTCAAACTACTGGCATGACAGGTTCTTAACCTCAAAGGAATGCAATCTAAGATGATACATAACAGCAAAAGATCCAACAAGTTCCACAGATAGAACCCACAGAAAAACCACAGCGGCCTTATGCAGAAGACCTGTGCAAACAATTAGCACTGAGGCATCTGCGTGTTCCGCAAGGCTTGGTGCATCTACTTCAAGGGCTCTTCCAGATTTGCTCGGGCTGCATGAGGACCTATAACCACCATGACAGCAGTCCCAACATTAGTGGGGTCTGTGCAGGCACAAACCTTTCAGAGCATGTGGCTATCTGACTATATCGAGGGGTGTGCTTTTTCAATGCTTTACACTTTACTATTTTGCTGACATTGTAAGTGAAGAGAAAAATATACTGAGAAAATACAGGATTATACATTAGTAGCAGAATATCTGGATGAGTGAATTCTTTACAATAGGGGAGTTACTGCAGTGCTGCAAATTCGGCTGCTTGAATTTTACTGACTTCAATAGGATTCAAGCAGATTACCTGAAGGATTTAATAATACATAGCCAGTGGTATGCTGGAGCTGGCTCATACCAGCTTGTGAGAGCCAACTGTTAAATTTTCAGGAATTTTGCAAACCGGTTGTGAGCAGAACCAAGCCACATGCCTAGGGCACCGATCAGCTGTTTGGCAACTTGCAGCAAAGCGGCAGCAATGGAGCCAGCAGATCCAGTGGTTATACATTTATTAGCACACCGCTACTTGTAGCTGACCTATTTTGTGCACTGAATTTAATGTATTTTCCTTCAGTAATGCTTTTTAATATATTTTTCCAAGTAGAAATGAGAGGAATTTAGAATTCCACTTGCATAATTTGTATTGATTTCTCTTTTCCTTTTTCATTACTCCTTTGAACAGCAAAATTAGGATTAAAGAAGCTCTCCAGCACTTAACTGACTGCTTCAAATACTTACCGTCCAAAGTCAAAGAGAGGTATGGAAACTTGACCCAACATCTCTGGGCCTTTTCTCTGTTTATTTGAATCAGGTGAATTACCACCATTTTGATTTAAAATACCAAACAGAGTAAGTGATAGGATGGATTCTAATGGCAACTGAGAGATTTGGATGGGAAAAATTATTCTGTAAAACAATAAAAGTGGTTTGTTAGAGATTTATTAACTATGTTTTAGAAAAAAACAATTACGTTTAATATGTCCAGTGCCAGCCAAATCTCATTAATGTTATCTTATATCACCTGAAATCATTGTAATAAAATATCTAAAAAAAGTGATCCCAAATGTAAATAATACACATAACTGACATAAACCTAAATATAAACTAAATTTATATGCAAATAAGGGCTAATTAAAATATGATAATTGTTCTTACAATGGTTAGTTTCACACATAAGATATAGTATAGGTTACCTGGTTTTGAACTAACTCAGTGTGAGAACCTAGCCAACAAGTTTCATTTTTTGCTTATCTGACAAATTCATTTTGTTTATGTGTCAAACATTTAACTCCACAAATGATTCCTCCTTATTCCTAGGCTTGTGCAAAACATTCAATGAGTGCTAAATATACACCTTGAATTACCTGTAGACACTCAAAGACTCAACGTGAGTGTTCTGAGACCTTCCAGAGGTCTTCTATGTATGCCATTATAGCAGAAATGTTTTTTGGCCATGCAGTGCATAGCCCAGAGACCCTGAGAGGGGCTTGCAGCAGCCATATTGAGATTTTGAACAGCTACGTGTAATGAATGGGATTCCTCTGCTGTCTTCATCAGACACAGAAATGAACAATAGAACAATGAGCATTTCTCCTAGTCATTCCCTAACCTGTACTTTTAGATTATGCTGAAAGGCCTTGTACAGGCATACCTATTTCTATTGCGCTTTGCTTTATTGTACTTCGCAGATATTGTGTTTCTTTTTTACAAATTGAAGGTTTGTGGCAACCCTTGGTCAAGCAAGTCTATCAGATGATGATTAGCATGTTTTAGCAATAAACTACTTTTTAATTAGGGTATGTACATTGTTTTTTAGACATAATGTTATTGCACACTTAATAGACTACAGCAGTGTTTCTCAATCACCATACTGGCTGGGGAATTCTGGGAGTTGAAGTCGACATAGTTGCCAAGGTTGAGAAACACTGGACTACAGTATAGTGTAAACATAACTTTTATATGCACTAGGAAAGCAAAAAATTTGTGTGACTCGCTTTATTGCAATATTTGCTTTATTGTGGTGGTCTGGAATTGAACTCGCAATATCTCTGAGGTATGCCTGTATATTGTTTACTAGCTGACCAAAGTTGGTGGAATTTTTGAAAATTAATTAGCAGTTTAAGGGAATGTGACAGATAGTACATAAAGAAATACTTTTATGAGTCTATAAACTAAAAAAAGCACTTACAATTCATCCCATTTAATCAAATAGAAGAAATTCTTATATGTGCCAACCTTCTTGGACTGGACTGGTTTGAAGAGATCTTTTCCATTATGGGTCAAAGAACAAACCAGATAATATTTTTCATAACTAGAAACAGAGCACAATGTAGTCAATAAAAACATTGTGATGAACATACATTCAGGGTAAAGGTACATTTTAGTTCAAATACTCACGCTGAAACCCAATTATTGGGAATTCCATGAGCAGCAAATATTGTGAACTGGAGGTGCTCTGTGGCAGTCCATGCTTCTTTAGTGCTTTTCGTAATCCTTGGAGTGCTTAATGAAGGACTGTGGCATGAGTTCAAGTGGAGTTGAAGAAGAGCATGGACTGCTGAGGTCAGCTGATCTATGCTCATTTGAAGAGGATTTTCAGATTGCAAAGGACCTTAACATTAAAAAATTGTTTTTTAATGTTAAGAAGGTAATGCTCAAAACTCCCTTATAAGATTGAACAAACATATTTAATTTATACTTACCAACTGGATTCTTGCTAGTGTCATCAGATGATATTACAGATCCCTGTCCAATAAGATACGAAAAAAGTTAACAATCTCCCCAAACTGGAAAAAAGCCTTGTTGGATTGTTGTTATTAAATGCCTGAAATATTTCTGCATATTACGCAGATATTCATGCCACAAGCTCTTTTGTATGCCTTATTTGCACTATAAAAGCACAGAGTGGCTTGGAGTCAGGTGATGCTGTCATCATCACCACTGCAAATACCTTTGAAAACTACAAAATTAGAAGCACTCTATTCCAAAAGTGTATTTTTTATTTGTTTAAAAATATTTTCTTTGCTTGCTGTTTATCTGTCAGCAAACAGAATAAAATATTTCTCAAACTCAGTCTCACTATATCAACTTGCCTAAAGATAATTAGCATGGTGGAGGAGATGGGACTGAATCAGCATCTGCCCCACTCTATACACGGCAGAAAACCACAAGATTGAACCAATTACCTCAGGGTTCTCATTCCCTGGAAGGTTGACTGTTCTTCTTAGCTTCTTTACAGCTGTAGTAATTGCAGGAATCTCTACCCCATCTAATGCATAGCAAATTTTTCTGACTGCTTTAATGACTGGTTCTGCTGCTTTAAACCGATTCTGATGAAAAAAAAAAGTAACAAGGTTCCAAAAATTAAGGGTAAAATCCAACATTCCTCAAACACATTTCTACTAAACCAGCAGAATGTTCCCATCAATTCTTCCCACAAACACCCTTAAAATTAGAGTATATACACCTCTTGGTTTACAGGTACGTGCAGGGAGGGAGGGAATTTGTTCCACTGACAGATGTCATTTCATTGGCAAACAGATTTTGGGGGGACACGTTAGAGAATAAGTAGGTATTATGTATAATGGGTCCAACTATATATATTTAATTGCACCCATTCTTCCACTGGCTGCCGCCCAACTCTAAAGTATACTGTACAGACACTGAAAAAGATGCTCACAAGTTCACAGTACAGTATTGTGTATGCAACAATCTGCATAGGAGGGTTTGTTAAGCATGGGGATGGCTCTATTATGCTTTGAGGTTGTATGGCAAACAGTGGCACAGGAAATATCATATGGGTGGAAGGAAGAATGAATTCATTTAAATATTGGCATATCCTAGAAGGTAATGTTGCAATTGCCCACTTCTCCTCTGTTAATAGATGGAAGTGCCAGACAGGTGGCATGGATAAGACAAAGTCTGGATCAGGGAACTATTATGTTTCAACTGGAAGACAAAAAGTAACTTATGAAGCTTGAAGTAACTTGGGAAGCGAGGCTCAGGGGAAAAGCTCTTACATGAGTAATAACAGCTAGGAAATCCCAAAACACAAACAGCTACTGGCGTAGTATAAATACATTTCTATATATAAACCTTATAATAAATGTATGATTAGTAAAGCATGAAATGTACTGGAAGTAGGGCTGAGTAAATCATTCATAAGGAAGTTTTGCAAAACAAACTGATGCAAGAAAAGCACTTCTCCCCAAGGAGCTGAGTCTTTCAGAAGGCTCAGGCCTTCTTGACAGTCCCAATGGAAGCGTTGACTCTTTAGGCGCAGACAACGTGGGAAAGCCCTCAGAGCAATCACTGAACCTTCCAGAGGACACAGCTACCTCAAGGATTCAAGGAGTATGCCGCTTACACCAATATGGATTGCCAAGTGCTGCTTTGCACAACTCTATTAGGAAGCTTCTTAAATGATAATGTTTACCTTATTTTTAAGTAGTATATCAACTTGATTGTGATAAGCTTCTAACAGTTCTTCAAGAGAGTGGCTGGAACCAATGAGAATGATTCTATTACTTGTGGCATACTATTAGTGGAAGCTTTGTAAAAGAAATAAAAAGGCACCAACATGACAAATGTCTGATTACAAAATGTATGTTTGATTGCCTTCTGGAATGAGGTTCCCACCAAGATCCAGATGGCTCCCATCCTGATGGCATTCCAGAAGGCCCTAACAACTTGGCTGTCCTTCCTGACACTCAAGGCGGTTGTATGGAACCCGTTGTCAGAAGTGCTTGAATATGTTGCATATGTTTTGGTGTTAGTTGTCTAGATTTTCCATCTTGTATATTTTCCTTTACTGTATTTTTATTTACCACACTGAATTTGTATCTTGCTTTTTTTAATATATTGTGAGTTGCCCAACCTAGAGTTGGTTTGGAGCTGGGCAGCACAAAAATCGAAACAAATAAATAATATTATGACAAAGTGGTTACCTCTGAATGGTCTCTCTGAAAAACTTTTCTACATGGCAGAGATGTTTTGTCAAATCTATTGGTGTCCCATCATCATCTTCCTAATAATAGAAAATATACAAGTGATTTGCTGAACTTATCAATATTCTCCCTTGCCCCATAAAAGGTAATCTAAATGTGGATAGCAAGTTCTATTCAGAGAGTTCTGAAAATGAGAAAATTAGCATTTGTTGCTACCTCCTTAAATGAAAAACTGATGATAATGTCTGCTTTCAAATTCTCTACTTAAAAGTGGCTGGCTGTAAAGCTCATATACACGCACTAATATGGGATAGCACCCTCCAATTTAACTAGTTTTGTTTAGCATGAATTAGCAATTTTGATAACAAAATTATCTGTAACATAATCTGTAACATAACACACAATTTTAGCTTCATTACTGGACTTCTTAAACTTTTTTAAAAAAAGACAAGACAGGATAAAAAAAAACCCATGCTTCCTGCATTTGTGTTTTCACCTGTAGGATTCTCTATCCTAGCCTTTAAGCTGCCAGGTAAATCTGCAAACAATATTTGAAAGTAGAATTTGGCAAAACAGGAATACTTGCTATTTAGCTGGTTTAATATGTATTAGTGTGTCACTAGGGCCAATGTCTAACACACTGGAGAAGAAACATCTTGGCTGATCTTTAAAAAAAGCTAAGTAAGGTTGGTTAGTATTTAGATGAGAGATCACCAGGAAATCACAGGGATATAGTCTATACTGGGAAGATGAAAACAATTTCAGAAGAAAACAATGGCAAACCACCTCTGTATTGTTACCAAGAAAAACTGTAAGGACACATCCATTAGACACCAGGATTTGAGCTCAATTTGAAAGAGTATTTTTTTCTTTCTAAAGCTAGTTTCAACATTTTTCTAATTCAAGAAATAGATTGCAGAAAGAGTAGTTCATATTCATATAAGATAAAATGAAGAAAATTAGTATGACAGCACAACTTGCTGAAAATGACAAAAAACACAATGTCTTAATATTTATTATTGGAAATTGTGCAATATTTTCTTCAGAAATGTTATACAATATGCACACAAATCTTATAATTAGCTACAAATATATATTTCTGCCTACATTTATATTGACCTAAGTAGCTGAAATAAGATTAATCCTAATTAATATGAATGTGAAAGTTGACACCAAAGATGAAAAAACAGAAGACAGCCAACTGGATGTCAGAACAAACTGTGAAATTTGCCAAGAAGAGTAGCCAAGAAAGACAAAAATCTCAGAAAGGAACAACAAAGAGTTTCAGAGTGCTGCTAAAAGAGGCAAGAAGCAGTATCACAACAACATCTATAAAGATGCTGAAGATGGAAACAGACATGGAAAAACAAGGTAAGTCTTCCAAAAGATTTCTTAACTCAGAAGGAGGTTCCAACCTTACATTTCTATGCTAAAGAACGCCAATGGGCAGATAGTAACTGATTCAAAAAGATCAAAGATGGAAGGACTATACTGAAATACTGTAGAGATGTCAACATCCAAGAAACCTTAGAAGATATTCCCTACTTAAAAGAACCTTTAGTAGTAGAATGTGAAGTCAGATCAACACTCCTGTCCTAACCAATTCAGAAAGCTACAGGAACTGATGGAAGACCCACAGAAACATGGCAAGCAACAGAAGAAGAATCAGTATAGGTTCTAACCAAGCTGTGCCAGCAAATCTGGAGAACGACACAGTGGCTATCAGATTGGTAGAGGTCAAACTACATTCCAATACCAAAAAAAAAAAAAAGGGAAAGTTAACAGTGTGCAAACTATCACATGATATCCTTAATGCTAGCAAAATAAGGCTTAGGATCATCCAAGGCAGATTAGAGCCTACATGGAAAAAGAGATGCCAGATGTTGCAACTGGCTTTAGAAAAGGATGAGGAACATGAAAACATTATTGTTGTTGAATGCTACATAATTTAGAAAGCTAAAGAATACCAAAAAGAAGTCAGTGTGTGCTTCACTGATTATAGAAAGGCCTTTGATGTGTTGATCACATCAAGCTATGGAATGTGCTTAGAAAAATGGGACTTCCAGAACATCTCATTGTCCTCATATGAAACCTATACACAGGTCCGGAAGCCACAATATGAACAGAACATGGTGAAACGGACCAGCTCCAGGTTGGCAAAAGAGTGAGACAAGCTGCAATCTCTCCCCTTATGTATTCAATTTATAAGCTGAATATATTAACAAAAGCTGGATTGGAAGAAGATAAACTTGGTTTGAAAACTGGAGGATGAAACATCAAAAACCTGTGCTATGCTGATGATGCTACTCTGATAGCTGAAAATGCAAAGGATTTGCAAACTCTAGTAATAAAATACAAGGAACACAGTGAAAAAATGGGATTCAACTTAAATATAAAGAAGACCAAAGTAATGACAACAGGTACAAAAACCAGCTTTAGAACTGACAATGAAAATATTGCAGTGGTAAATAGCTTTTGCCTTTTAGGATCTACCATCAACAGTAAAGGAACAAGCAGACAAGAAATATACCACAGACTAGCACTTGGTAGAGCAGCCATGGAGGCCTTGGAAAAGATATTCAGATGCCATGATGTGTCTATACCTACAAAGATTAGAGTAGTTTAGGCAATGGTATTCCTTGTGACATTCTAGGGAAGTGAAAGTTGGACCTTGAAGAAGCAGGAGAGAAAGAGAATTGACACCTTTGAAGTCTGGTTTTGGAAAAACTCCTAAGAATATCATGGGCAGCCAAGAAAACAAGCAAATGGATCATCGAACAAATGAAGGGTTCTCACTTGAGGCCCAAATGACCAGGCTCAAATTATTGTGTTTCCGACACATTATGTGAAGACCTAGCTCTCTGGAAAAGGCTTTAATGCTGGGAAAGATGGAAGGACAAAGAAGAGGACAACCAGCAACAAGGTGGATAGATTCCGTTACAGTGGCAATGAGTGCACTGTTGGGAGACCTAAAAGAACGGGTTAGGGATAGATTGTTATGGAGAAAATCTATCTATGTGGCCACCAGGAGTCAAAAATGACTTGATGGCATATAATCAATCAATCATTCAGACACATTATGTGAAGATCTAGTTCTCTGGAGAAAGCTATAATGCTGGGAAAGGTGGAAGGAAAGAGAAGAGGACAAGCAACAGCAAAATGGACAGACTCTCTTACAGTGGCAATGGGTACATCACTGGAAGATCTGAAGGACCAGGTTAGTGACAGATTGTCATGGTGAAACTCTATCTATGTGATTGCTAGGAGCTGACACCAATTTGATGGCACATAATCAATAACTCAATTAATCAATATTTGTAGTGAAAGTAGTTTACAATTTTCTCAACTCCAATCACAGGAATTGGGTTTCTACTGAAAGAACTAGCACCAGAAAAATAGACCTTCTGGCTGCTTTTGCCTCTTTATTACTTGAAGAGCTGCATAACAGAGAAAAAGAAAATAGACCAGAGATAACTCATAATTCTGCGTACATGTAAGTCATGGTTACAAGAAAGAGTTCACAACATAATAATAAACTAGGGTTTCCAAATGTGATCTACTATTGGAAAACAAATCATGCTTTTGTTTTTATGGATGGATTTGGACTTAACAGGCCATGGCTTAACAAACCACAACAAACACAGCTAGAGAAAATCAGGTACAAGGAATGTATACAACCTCAATATATATAAAAATCGTAAATGATGGTTGTTTTGATAGTGTGTGTTTATTTTATACTCACTGTTCGTGCCAGATCTCTGCATATAACATTATGGGTCAATAGCTGCAGAATAATCTCTGTGTCCCACTTTCGGCAGTTTTGAATATACTCATGGCTTCCAACACTATGCTTGCTGTGAAAACAATAAATGCTGTGATTATTCACTATTTCAAATTAGCAATAAGATTTTAAACATACATTAACTGGAATTTAAATGTCAGTATAACCATTAAAATGTTTACTTATTTATTTATATTTCAAATTTGTCACTGCTCATCTCACTACAGAGTGATTCCAGGCGGTTTACATTAAATTAGATATGCCTTTTAGATCCATGGCTCCCTTCCCCTCTTACTCTTACTAACTTTCCCACTTCTCTTTTTAAATACTGGTTAGCAGAGCCAATAAGGGGTCAGTACCAACCATGGTTGGTTTCACGCAAAAATATTAAACCAAATTTTATCTGGTTGGAAAAGCTTCCACAGATCATTCTGAATTCCTGCTTACTCCCATGTTATTAATCGTAAATAGTTAGGATGCTAGTCTTATATAAAGCATCACAAAACCTGATCAGATACATTCCTCAAATAAAATAACTCTAGGCATATTTAAGTCACTACATTATTTTAGTATATTTAATTGGAACAGAGATTGATATTCCCAGCTTTGCCTCTTCTGACATAATATTGTCCATTACTGCAGCAGGTATTCTAAATATGAAAAGATGGCAGAATCACCTAACTTTTAACAAAACTGCAGCTCAAGATGCAGAAACTGCAATAATCCAAAAATATGTATCTTTAAAAAATAAATAACTGACAAAACACATACTTTTACAACAAGCTGCCATTTTTGAATATCTACAGGGCTCTGCGTCAGACAACTGAATGTATTTCATGACAGCATATTTCTAAGAATAGTTAAGTTTGATGTTAGTATGACTATTACAAATCTGAAATTTAAACAGGCAAGAAAATGCATCTATCCTAAAATAAAATGTACAATATGCCATGTCTAAACAGAGTTCCAAGTTAAATGATAAAACATATACATATTTTAATTCTTATTGCTAAATTACCACTTATTACCACTTATTTATTTATTTGTTTCTTAACAGTCAAGTGTGCATTTCCTACAGTTTTCTAGAAGTCAGGCTCTAATCAAATCAAAACTTACTTCTGTAAAACTTCTTCTTGTCCACAAACTTTCAAAATATAACTGCCAATATCTACATCATTCAAGTCATCATGCACCCAGCAAAGAGCCTGCATTATTATAAGTTCAACTGGAGAACTCACTGTTTAGAGAAAAACAAACACAGAAAACAACAAAAAATAGTGAGTTGAAGACAGTCTATGTAAAATAGAAAAACGTGAGCAATTAACAGAGTTTGAATTTTATGAGATACACAATGTTCATACCTTCTTTGCCACATGATTAGGAGAATTATATGGATTTGATAATTAGAGAATACAAGCACAAAGTATTCTGTTGCTAGAGGCTACTTCACGGTTGAGCTAACACTCAACCCAAACATTTTTTGGAATACTGTAGTTGGCAATTTGGGGAGCAGTATAAGGAATTAAACAGCAATTGATTCTCAATAATCCATTCAGTTATAATCAAAAAGCATTACCTGATGCTCTACGGCTACATCAGACTTGGGAAACCAAGATAGGAAAGTATGTGTTGCAAACAGAATGGATGGGATCAGAAATACAGGTAAAAGCCCACACAATTTTAGTATCAGCTCCAATGCTTTTATCCAGAATTGGATAATGAGGAACCTGACATCAAATATTTTCATATTTAAGATCAGAGATTTCTCCTATTCAGTATGTATTAGTATTAATTTAGCAAACTTCTTTTTAATTCCAAATAAAAGAGAGAGAGAAGTTTAATCATAAACTCTAGTCAATTTATTTTTTATAGTGATGGGAAAGTAAAGAATGTTGAAATAAAGATATACAAATAAATGCTACCCAAAAACAGTATTTTGTGGTACCTTAGTGACTAAAAATCTGATGTAACAGCTGCAACTCAAGAGTCTCATCATATACTGAATTACTGAATAAGTATAATATATGGAACACCTAATATCACAGTTGAGAACCAGTTTGGTGTAGTGGTTAAGACTAGAAACAGGGAAACTAATTTTTTGTCCTGCCTCAGGCACAAAGCCAGTTGGGTGACCTTGGGCCCGTCACTCTCAGTTCTAGGAAGGAAACAATGGCAAACCACCTCCGAAAAACCTTGCCAAGAAAACTGCAGGGCCTAGTCCAGGCAGTCACCAGGAGTCAAGACTGACCTGAAGGCTTCTTTATCTATCTATCTCACAGTAAACCAGAAAGTGTTCAAATGTCATTGTAGCATTTTGACCCTAGTGTTATATGAAAATAAAGTTGCTAGAGTTGCCTTTGCCTGAATTAAATTATAAGACTTGGACCAAACTTAACACATCAGAAAAACCTCAAGTATTCCCAAATATCACGGACAATTCAGGAGAAAAACATATATATGTTATTTTGCATAAGTAGTACTCCAAATTTGCCCATTCAGTATTATCTGCAACATGTAGGGATCTTTGGGGAAAAATGAACCATTATTTGTAATAATCACCAAGCCCAACCAAAAACCTTCAACTCCCACTACTGACTCAGTGTCTGAGTTCATGCATAACACTAAAACCAGGATTTTTTAAAAATATGCTTTTAGCCAATCCATAGTTGCCTAGTTTGCACATAATACTATGACAAAATGTGTTCACCTACCATTGCTAAGTCAAAAACAAATCACATTATAATTTGGCACTACATACCAAGGATGTAGAATGAGAGCTAACAGAAAGTTGAACATTTGAAGGAAAATAGCCTGGAGCAGAACTATTAGCAAAAACATATAAAGTAACCAGGGGCTTAATATCAGAATTCTGATTTCTGTGCAGCAGTTGGTCAATTGACAATATAATGCTCTAAGATCTGGGAAAGCCCTATAGATAGTTATTCTGGAATCCAAAGTTCAAATGAGCCTTACATGTTACAAGTGTGAGTGACTACCAGAACCCTGTGGTTTATATTACTGGAAGGGAACTTAAAAAGAGAAATATTCTGGTTTTTAATTGTGAACAGTGATACAATTGAATAGACTCACATTGCAACTTTGTATCTAAAGCAAGAAAAAACACTGGTATTTGAGAATTTTTTCACTAGAGTTCTCTTATATGAGTTTGGACTTCAACAAAGCATCTCTCTCCTTAACAGGATTATGTGGACTTTCTCCATCGAACTATTTCCAGGCTAAGATTCGATGGCTAAGATTTCATGGATGAAAAAACATTTGGGGAAGTTGTCATGGGATGGGGCTTCTGTATTTTTTTTTAAACATACAAGGAAGTCCATGATAGAGTTGTACAAATTTTAAGCTGCAAGTAATATGGTTTATTCATTTTTTCCAATTTAAATTAGATAGCATCACTGAAGCAATGAGCATGAAATTGAGCAAACTCAGGGAGGCAGTGAAAGATAGGAAGGCCTGGCGCAATATGGTTCATGGAGTCACAAAGAGTTGGACACGACTTAACGACTGAACAACAACAACAAAAATACAAAAATAATGATGGTAATTATCCAGATTATTTATTTATTAACAAAGTTTAATATTGTGATTTCAAAGTATCTATATCACTGGTAGCCATACAGGTAGTCCTTGCTTAACAACGCTAATTGGGACTGAATTTCTGTCACTAACCAATGCAGTTGTAAAGCATGACGACACATAACTACATTGCTTAGTGACAACAATCCCAGCAGTTGCCACTGCTGTTATTAAGTGAGGATCACGGGTCATTAAGCAAGGACTTCTTTGCAATTTCCTGCCAGCTCCCACAAGCAAAATCAATGGGGAAGGAATTCAGCACCATCATAACTTTGAACAAGTTCCAGATGGCTTGTAAGCAGGCTGGCAAGCAGACAAATGGCTGCTATGGCGTGGTGCTCGCATGGCAGGGCCAGGGGTGGCTGCTCCCGGGTGGGGGAGGGTGCAGAGAGGGCCGCTGCAGGTGGAGGGGGTGCTGCAGGCATGCATGTGCTATGGAGTATGAGTTCCCTGGGATCTTGTACTCTGTAGCTGGGCTCCTTGGGAGAAAAAGCCACAGGAATGTGAGCAAATTACAAGAATGTCTTGCGACCTTCCTTGTTGGCTTCCCCATTGACACTGCTTGTGGGAAGCCAGCAAAAAAAGTCACAAATGGCAATCATGTGACCATGGGAAGCTGCAACAGTTATAAGTGTGAGCTGGTTACCAAGCTCCCGGATCGCAATCATGTGACCATGGAGGTGCTGGGACAGTCAAAGAGTGTCAAGGACCAGTCATAAGTACCACTCATTCAGTGCTGCCGTAACTTTGAACGGCTGCTGAACAAGTGGTTGTTAACCAAGGACTACCTGTATGAAACTGGACTGACTTATTTCTATGCAAGCTTGAATATCACCTACCACCCTGTGCTGCAGTGCTGGTTGATAAAATTTTCCTATGCAAAGAGCAGAGTCCAAATGAATGCCCCTTCAGCTGAAGACAAGAAAGACAGCACATCCAGGCTTCGTATAACCCTGATACAGCCTGAAATACAGGTAGTCCTCACTTAACAACCATTCAGTCAGTGACTGCTTAAAGTTATGACAACACTGAATGAATGGTACTTATGCCCTGTCCTTGAAGCTATGGCTGTTGCAGTGCTCCCACGGTCATGTGATCAAAATTTGGGAACTTGGCAGCCTGTCCATATTTATGACTGCAGGATGTGCTTCAACTCCCCCCACATCTATCTCCCCCCAATTGCCATTTTGGCCACCCTGCACTCTGCTGCCCACCACCCTGCGCTCTGCCACCTGCGATCTTGGAAAGGCCTCAGAATGCCTTGGGAAGACTACATGCAGTTTCAGGAAGAAGTTCTCATGAAGGGCCAGGCCAGGCATGCCTCGTCAGCAGTGGAAGGAAGAAGATGGAGAAGGTCAGCTGGGGATGGCAGGGATGGTAGAGTGCAGGGCAGCAGGGGTGCAGGGCAGCAGGGGCAGCAAAGATGGCTGAGCGCAGGGCAGTAGAGTGCAGGGTAGCCAAAAGGGCGAAGATGGGAGGGAAATAGGTGTGGGGGGAGCTGAAGCAAAGGCAAGTGTGGCAGGGCAGGAGAAGCATGAGGTCCTCACCTAATGACAGTGCGGTCCTGTAAAAACGGCAACTGGGACTACCGAAACTGCTGTCACTAAACAGTGCGGTCATGTGATGTTTCACCTAACCGCATTGCTTAGCAACGGAAATTCCGGACCCAATTAGGGTTGTTAAGCAAGGACTACCCGTACAATATTTCATGAGGCTGCATGTTACAAATAGCACTATTATTTTGAAGTCATCACTGCCCAGTTTCTGTAAGTGTGTTTGGGAGAATCTGTCCCCTTTAGAAATAATATCAAATGGTAGGTATTTATACTTTTTCCATCGATGGGCATCCTTAACAAAATGGGAAGTTTTTCCTGAAACTCTTGAGACATTACAGACCATTCGGTGGGGAGGGGGGACAGTGTTTCAAATTTTCTATCATCTAAGTGAGGAGCAGCATCTTATGTACTACTTTAGGGCTGGGTAGCAAAATTTTCCTTATACGTAGCACAAATGATTGGGACCAAGCTGTGAAACAGAATGGCATAAATCAACATAACTGAATATAATTCTACAACAAAATATAATTCTACAACAAAAACAACCACAATCCTGTCCTATTTAAATATATTCATTTATTTCTCCACTAAATACATTTTCTTAGATGGAAGTCTTATCCAATTCATATTTAAAATATATTTTTAAAAAACAAATAATTTTCATGTCTGTTGATAATTTAGGATACAATTCATTACTGACATTATTTTGACAATCTTTCAATCTACTGAAATATATCTATTAAAATGAAAATGCACTTACCATCACATGTAAATGTCACTGGCTGTTGGAAACCTTCAATTTCTATTGAAATCTTGATGCTGGAGTTTTCTCCACTTATATTTCTTTGCAACATGACCGGACTCAACACGAAACCCAAGTTCGTATCATGATTGCTGTGGGGAAACTTGGTCCTTAATCTGAAATCAACATGTTTATAAATCCAGTTACAATGATCACAGTAGTAATAAACAAGGACATAAAGCAACACAAAGTGCATCAAATTGCAAATTTAAGCATAATTACATAGGATTCCCATTGAATCAATGTGACTTCTGAGTGTAAAATCTTTAGGATTACATAGCTAATCTAATTTTCCTGAAATATTTATTTAATCTACTCTCTACTCTGTTAAGACAACATACCCTGACAGGTTCAATATTTTAATTATCTTAAATCATCTATCAATTCTATATTAAAAAAAACCACTGCAATAGTTTTAAAACTGACCAAGTTTATAAAAATCTACCAGTTCTGAAATAAATTGTACAGTTACAGATTTTCCTGGTTGCTTCTTTTTTCCACCTCCTTCCCTCTTATGCACTTATGTAGCCAAACAAGTGCCATTCATGCAAATGAGGGAGGTATCAGCAGGCTAGAAGGAAGCATGCAAAAGGGCAAACGGGTTAGAAAAAAGAATGGGGGTGGGGGAAGAGATAAAATCATCTCTTTTGCTTCAGCTAGCAGTTGAGAACTGTTTGCTTAGTGGCCAGAACTCTGACTGGCTGTTCAAAAAAGGAAAATGTGAGGAAAGGGAAATGGAATGGAATGACTTTGAAAAGGACAAAAAGATCCAGACAGAGAGCAGAGAGAGCCATGTCATGGTCTGATACAGAAGCTATTATCTTAAAAGCCCCCGAGGCTGGAGTGAGAGCTGCTCATAGAAAGAATGAAGAAAGGAAGGAAGGACAGACAAGCTAGATAGCTAGACTTGGTATTGCTGGGCCTACCTCTAAGTCTGAAGAAGCAAAAATAATTTCTGGCCTAGGTTTATATTTTATAAAAACCAAATTCCAAAGCTAGCATAGCTCCATATTCCAAATTCCAAAGCTAGCATAGTTCATTTTCCACAAATTGCAGATGGAAAGAGGCCCTAGCTGGATATGAGATATTTAAAATACCCTCTGATGTAATCTAGATGTATTCGTCTGGAAGATAGGCTAAAGCTGAGGAAGTAACTTACAGGAATTATATGTTATCCCATTACTTTCACTCCCAGGGGCCACAAATGTAGAATACAACAGTTGTACCTCAATTGAAGGGTGGAAGAATGTACTAAGAAAATAAATAACTTACAACAGAATTGCAATGTAGTCTATATTAACTCTGCGACTAGTTCATCTTTCTTTAAAACATCCCGTTTAAATTACCCCCTCAAACATCTACCTAGGTCAAAGACCAACTCAAACTAAACATCTGAGGTTTAAATAAGACAGGTTCCGCCAAGATCCTCTCTAATGATGTTCTAATCATTTGTACCTGATCTGGTGCACCTGATTCTAATTTTAGGTATTTGAGGTAGTGATAAACGGAGGGGTGTACTTATTTTCCACACGTGCAATTTGCATTTATATTTAAATTACACAATGGACTACAAAACTTAAATGGTGCATGACATTTGTTACATTATATCCTCTTTATCAATATTGCTGAAATGAAGATCAAATATCTGAATGCTGAAAAAGTCAAAAACTTCAATGTGGTATACTTACTTTTTCACATGACTGTCATGTGAAATACAGGCGAAACTCGAAAAATTAGAATATCGTGCAAATGTTCATTTATGTCAGTATGGCAACTCAAAAGGTGAAACCAATATATGAGATAGACGCATTACATGCAAAGCGAGATATGTCAAGCCTTACTTTGGTATAATGGTGATGATTATGGCATACAGCTTATGAAAACCCCAAATTCACAATCTCAGAAAATTAGAATATTACATGACATCAATAACACAAGGATTGGAAATAGAACAATATTGGACCTCTGCAAAGTATAAGTATGCATATGTACTCAGGACTTGGTTTGGGCCCCTTTTGCAGCAATGACTGCCGCAATGTGGTGTGGCATGGATGCTATCAGCCTGTGGCACTGCTGAGGTGTTATGGAAGACCAGGATGCTTCAATAGCGGCCTTCAGCTCCGCTGCATTGTTCGGTCTCATGTCCCTCATCTTTCTCTTGGCAATGCCCCATAGATTCTCTATGGGGTTCAGGTCAGGCGAGTTTGCTGGCCAATCAAGCACAGTAATCCCATGGTCATTGAACCAGGTTTTGGTATTTTTGGCAGTGTGGGCAGGTGCCAAGTCCTGCTGGAAAATGAAGTCAGCATCCCCATAAAGCTCGTCTGCGGAAGGAAGCATGAAGTGCTCCAAAATCTCCTGGTAGACGGCTGCGTTGACCCTGGACTTAATGAAGCACAGTGGACCAACACCAGCAGATGACATGGCTCCCCAAATCAACACAGACTGTGGAAACTTCGCACTGGAATTCAAAGCATCGTGCATTGTGTGCCTCTCCATTCTTCCTCCAGACTCTGGGTCCTTGGTTCCCAAATGAGATACAAAAGTTGCTCTCATCAGAAAAGAGGACTTTGGACCACTGGGCAACAGACCAGTTCTTTTTTTCTGTAGCCCAGGTAAGACGCTTCTGACGTTGTTTGTTGTTCAGGAGCAGCTTGACAAGAGGAATATGACATTTGAAGCCCATGCCCAGGATCCGTCTGTGTGTGGTGGCTCTTGATGCACTAACTCCAGCCTCAGTCCACTCCTTGTGAAAGTCCCCAACACTTTTGAATGGCCTTTTCCTGACAATCCTCTCCAGGCTGTGGTCATCCCTGCTGCTTGTGCACCTTTTTCTACCACACCTTTCCCTTCCACATAACCTTCTATTGATGTGCTTTGATACAGCACTTTGGGAACATCCAACTTCTTTTGCAATTACCTTCTGGGGCTTTCCCTCCTTATGGAGGGTGTCGATCGTTTTCTGCACAACTGTCAGGTCAGTAGTCTTTCCCATGCTTGTGATTCCTACTGAACCAGCCTGAGAGACCATTGAAAGGCTCAGGAACCCTTTGCAGGTGTTATGGATTCATTAGCTGATTAGAGTGGGACACTTTGAGCCTAGAATATTGAACCTTTTCACACTATTCTAATTTTCTGAGATTGTGAATTTGGGGTTTTCATAAGCTGTACGCCATAATCATCACCATTTTACCAAAGTAAGGCTTGACATATCTCGCTTTGCATGTAATGCGTCTCCCATATATTGGTTTCACCTTTTGAGTTGCCATACTGACATAAATGAACATTTGCACGATATTCTAATTTTTCAAGTTTCACCTGTATATATCAGCTTGTCCAACCAGGCCAGTGTAAGGTTGGGCAGGATGTGCTGACCAACAGTACAGGTAGCTCTTGACTTATGACCATTCGTATAATGGCTGTTCGAAGTTACAGCAGTGTTGAAAAAAGTTACTTACGACCGGTCCTCACACAACCGTTGCAGCATCCCCAGAGTCATGTGATCAAAATTTGGGCGCTTGGCAACCAGCATGTATTTACCACAGTTGCAGCATCCCAGGGTCACATGATCGCCATTTATGACCTTCCCAGAGGGCTCCTGACAAGCAAAGCCAATGGGAGAAACCTGATTTGTTTAATAACCGCTGTGATTCGCTTAATGACCATGGCAAAAAGTTAGTAAAATTGGGTGCAACTCACTTAATGACTGCATTGCTTAGCGATGAAGTTCTGGTCCCAATTGTGGTCGTAAGTCGAGGACTACCTGTTACTACTTCTAGATGCTGGTTCCTATTTATCCATGTGTTGGTTAAAAGATGCATGGTAAGAGAGAATATGCTCAGGGCTGTTTGCCTTTTTCTTTGACCTTTGGCTAGTCAAACAAATGGTTCATAAATAGGGTTTATTTCTATGTCTACTGATTACTAATTTGTCAGAGTGCTAGCTTCTAGCAATGCTCTTGCATTCTCAGATTTGGCTTGACCTAAAATATCTAGTTTCCCAGCTGAAATTATAGCTGAAGTCTCCATGCTGTGAAATTAAAGAATTTTAATCATATCGTCTCACTGCCAGTTGATGTTCATGCATGTATTCTGCCAATCTTCTAAACATTTGTCCTGCATAATGGTTTTCACATTGTATATAAATGACTCCTGTTTTGGAAGGATTTTGTTGGTTTGTGTGTTACAGCGATTCCAAAGGGTTGGATTAACCTGTTGGTGGTTTCTGAGATGCATTTGATGGATAAGTTATTCTTTTCATGAATTGCAACATTGTACTGTGATTAGTTAGTATTATACAATAATACTGTTCTGGCTTATATATAAATTCAACTTAAGGACAGACCTTAGGAACAGAACTTTTTCTTAAACTAGCGACTACCTGTATTGGATTTGGGTTTATGAGATTGTATGTCTTCCTGACTGTCAACAGTTCTTTTGCTTTTTGGATATACTATGTTCTATCCATGATATCTGTAATTTGTCTTTGATCTGCTGGGAGGATCGTGATGGTCTGGTCATTTAACTTGAGGTGGTTCTGTATCTTTGTTCTACTAGCCAGAGGTGTAACTGTCATACATTTTTTTGATCCTCCTTAGCTAGTCCAGTTGTTCTAAGTAGTCCTTCTGGGGCTGCAAAGATTTTTTTAAAATATATTGTTAATTTTATATCTCTTTATTTTGTACAAACCAAGGCAGCATATATAATGCATCCACCTACTTTTCCTACAAGAACCCTGTGAGGGGCATTGGGCTGAGAGATAATTACTGGCCCAAAATCACTCATCCTTCATTCATGCCTAAGGGAGGACCAGAACATATAGTCTCCCAGTTTCTACTCCAGCACTTTAACCACTACATCAGTGGTTAAAGGCACACATATAGATTACAATTCATTGTAGAACAAGAGCTGTGTTAGTCTATGGTGGCAAAAAATCAGAAATGTGTTAGCACCTTTTCAGACTAACACATTTTACTAAAAGACATGGGCTTTCATGAACTACTGCTCACTTCATGAAAGCTTATGCCTTCTAATAAAACTTATTACTTGGAAAAGGTGCTACCAGATTCCTGAGGTTACATTTCCATTAGAGTACAGTGATTTATTTTGACTTAAATTGCTGCTTACTTTGCAATGACAGCACAAAATGCTGTTTGTTCTTGATTTTGCCATTCAACATTTTTTAGAAGTTTATTTTCTGCTGGCAGGCTACTGGTCCCATTGTCTGTCTGAAATGTAAGGATAAAGAAGTGAAGCAAGGTAGATATAATTCAAAAAATATATACAGGAAAGGTTTAAAAAGCTAATCTCCATAGATCCATTTATTAAAAGTAGTGATTTTGTTAACAGAGAATTGGACAGTCTATACTCTGTTTTGCAGAAGATCACATATCCTAATCATCAGCACTGCTTTCAACTGGCAACTTTCAATTAGTACAGAAAGGGGTTTGCAGAAACAAGCGAAAGAGAGCTGTCCAACTCTACTACATTCAACAATGAAAAATACTAGTTTTTGCTATTGGGATAAACCTGGGTCTAAATTTAGCTGAGTTAGTGATAAGATTTAATGGACACAAGACATTTCATTACTCATTTACTGCATAAATATCTGACATTAGGTAAAGTGAAGCTTTGAACACTGCAGTTCAGCTTATAGCTGTAAGTTTTAGCTAGACCTATCTTGAGATCACAAGTCTTTATGCCAACTGTAAGGCTTCCTCCAGTTACTTCCAACAAATGTGGACTACCAAAGAGAATAGAAGTTTTCTGAGTTTCCTTTCCTACTGGATTTTGGTAAAATAAAATAAAATAAAATAAAAAAGATGGAAGAAACCATGGAAAGAAGTTCAACAGCCTAAAGCAGTAACTTCTGAACCCACCATAAAACATTGTGAATTTGGCAAAATTATTGTACAACAGAAGTTTTGCCTGGAAGCATCTCTAGATGAGCTACCTAGGAAGGGATTCACTGTAATTTTATGTTACGGGGAGCTCAGATGTGCTGGATATTTCTGTGCTTTATATGCTTTGTATTTTCTTTAAATTTTCCCAGACACTCTAGTTTAAAGTTTCCATTTTAAAATATTCAAGAAAAAGAGCCAAGCTATAATGTGGTAAGTGCTGAAGTGCCAGAAGTGTCTCTGTTTTTTACAATTCTCTCCATAATTAAGGAAAAACAGTGCTTCTCCTCCTAATTATATTAAAAGCATTTGCTTCCAGAAATATTATAAAGTAATAAATGTATCAATATCTAGTATGATCTTTATTACAGAATGCCTAGGGGCTCTACTGGATTGTATGAAAGTATGCCAATCTGCCCTGGAAAAAGACAAAATGAAGCGAGGCTGAGAAGTACTCTGGTGGACTACAGAGAGTGATGGGATCAGCCTTACCAATTTGCTTTTGCTCCATGGGTGTTCTGTGATTATTTATAACTATTATGGTACAAATTTGGGGAACAGAAAGTCCTCCAATAGTAGCTTACAGCATGTTCTCAAAAATTCCAAATACATATACAAACTTAAAATTGTAGTCTACCCTTGAACTATATATAGGCGTCACATATGGATGCTACATGGACAAATTCAAAATGTAAACTTAATTCCAGTTACATTTGTTTAGAGATACACAATCTAACATGAATTAATACTGGGTTACTATGAGGCTCTTGTGGTACTAAATTCTGAAGTAACTAGTAAGTGGGGATACATCAAAAACCCACAGATCATTTTGTTCCTGTTATGGAAAGATGTGAGCAAATATTTATACAGCTGTTCATAGTCAAGTTGATTCATAAAAGAGAGTTTGACTACTTTGAAAAGAGGACTTGCTACAGTTCCATAGTTCCTGCCACCTGTGTCATTTTGTGTCAGCCATTACAGTCACACATTTGCTTCTGATTTAAGGGACATGTCACATGATTATGTCACAGCAGGAAATGTCCAATTTAACATTGCCAAAGTAAACTCTGAGCAGCAGCATATAATTAAACAACATCTTCTCAATAGCAAATAATGCAACTAGGCTAGTCTTGCTTTTGGCAAGCTGTAGGGTACAATGTATTAAAATAGCTAGTACCAAAATCATCTCCAGCTAGAAAAGATAATTAGAATTATCTGCCATATTTATGTGAAACTGCTATAATCTCAAAACTTTATAAAAACTTACTAAGATGCACACAGAGTTTCAGTTATAGGAGCTTATTGCAAGAATTAGCAATTTCAAGATCCTATTTAGAATACAGAAAATACACACACACACACACACACACACACACAAATGTGTTATTAGTTGTTAACTCTGAGGAATGTTAACAAAAAGGATGCCACTGTACAAATATTTGTAGAATTGCAAGGGAAATAATTTTTCATCTAAATTGGGTAACAAAAATTTGTAAAGTAACATTGCATTTAAAATGAAAATACTTTTTAAAGATGTTTTACCTGTGAAGTTTGGCCCTGTAATTTAGCAAGCTGAGCAGTTCGAATATTTAAAGATTGACTTCTTGTAACTGTTGCCCCAGAAGTAGATTTTCCACTAACTTTTCTTTCAAGATGGCTCTTTCCTGGAGACTTCTCTTCTAGCAGCACAGCATCCCAAGGATCTTCTACAACTTTAGTACTAGTTACCTTTCCTCCATCTTCTGAAGTATAAAATATATCCATATTGTCCACCTTTGGTTTACTTAAAGGATCTAAATCCAACCAATCAAATTTACTAATATCACTGGAGCTTTCAGAGGTTGGCAAACTAATAGCAGATTTAGCACCAGTCATTTCTAAGTCTGTGTTTGATTTCCCATTTTTTTGAAATTCTGAAGTACTTGCAATCTTATCAAATACTTTTGCCATTTCAGGGGTAAGTGTTGAATGATACATAGGCACACTTCCTTGCGGATGGAAAGTTGAAGTAAATGGCAGTGCATATGAAATGTATTGGGACCTTTCTGGAAGACGAAGATATATAGGCTTTGTAGATTGATAAGTGGATATACCTGGATGAAAGCCATTTTGAAAGATACCAACTTGTTTACTGAAAGAAGGTGCTGAGTAAGCAGAAGGTCCAGCACAAGTAGAAGATCCAGGCAAACCAGATGTCCACTGCCCTCTTTGAGCAACAGGGTGGGAATAAAATTGTGAAGATGATGCCCCAAGAATAGGAGTGGCTGACAATGTAGATGGTTTGTGGGATTCAAGATTTTCTTCTAGAAGAAGTTTCTCTAATTCAGCACATGTAAGTTTGTCTACGTCAATTGAGTTTAACTTATCATGCACCTTCTTCTTGCCATCAGACTCTGGAAATACCATAAGATCATGATCTTGTTTTCTGCAGGACTGCACACTTGGCCAAGAGTAGCTTAAGGTGTCACTGTTTTGTCTACTGCCAACCACTACTCTTTCTTTTTGCATCTTAGCCAGAGCCTCAGCTTCCATTTGCAGCGCTTCTTCTTTATCCACTTCTTTGGGCCTTGCAGTATCCAAAACTGGTGATGAACGTTGTTTAAATTCATTACTGCTAAATATCTGGGCCATTCTGTGAAAGCAGATGTCCATTAACAATTTCAATTCTTCTTCTGAATATCTTTGGCCCCAAAATGTTCGCGCAGATTCAGTAAAACTAGTGGAAGGGGGAAAAAAACATACAATACTGAAAGTATTTACGAAGTCACTATTCTACATTTCTGCTTTAAAGTTCTGTATATCAGGGATATGTATGTATTTGGATCAGAAGCAGGAAAGATGTTTTTGATCCACTATGGACAAGCTTGCAACCAGTAGCTTCCTAAAAAAGCCACAACTTTCACAGGCTTGCATGGTAATTAGGTGGTCCCAGAAAAATACCTATTTGAAGCAGTAACAGGAGGCAACCACACTGCCCTATCTATCTATCTATCTATCAAATTTGTCCCCACCCATCTCACTACCTCCTTAATTCAAATATGTATTTTTCTAAGATCTTGTGGCTAATGTATGAGATCAGAAAAAAGGCACAGCAAATATACTCACACCAGATGTGAAACACCTTCCCTGCTTTGGATCTATATTACTGTACATTCCTCCCCAATATATAAAGGCAGTACGAATTTGAGTATTTGAAAATACTGTGTTAAACAACTACCACTGCTGACTTAGTTTCTCATTGTTCTGAATGATGAGACTGCAAGGTATCATTGTAAAAAAAAAATATTAAAATAATTTCTATGCCATTCAGTGTTTTCTCTTTGTGTCGCTGAGATACCCAGCCCTAAGAACTGCTGATGCGCTAGTTTCCCTTAAAACAGTGTTGTCTAAACTTGGCCACTTTAAGATGAGTGGACGTCAACTCCCAGAATTCCCCAGCCACTCATTTTAAAGTGGCCAAGTTTGGACAACACTGCCTTAAAAGTAGGCTTTCTGTTCATCAGTCTCTCCCCCTCTAGCCTAACAGAGGAGGACCCAGAGCTGACTGAGTTCCTTAGTTTCTCAGAGGGACTAAAAAAGCAACCACCAAGCTCCAACTATTTGCATGAGCACTTGGAGCTACTATGAAAGTAATTCCTGTTTGTCCACTCATAGCTTACCTGTCAGGGGTGGTTTCTGCTTAAGCCCTTTAGGCAAACAGGCTGGGTTAAGACCATCACAGGCTTCTAGTCAGCTTTCTTCCATTATTCCCACCAAAGCTGGGCAGAGTGAAGGAATGTGTGGCACTAGGATTAAACAAAAGAATACGGTTGATGGAAGAATGGGAAAAAATGGAATGCATATTAGAAATATTTTATAACTTATACTGTATACCAAAGACATTAAGTTACAGACAGGTAATTGCATTCATAAACATCAGTTACATGAGCAATCAATGCTAAAGAACTCTACGTGCTTTAGAGTAGCCTTATTGCATCAGCACTGGATTCCAGTTTGTTTATTTATTTATTTAACAAATTCATAAAGCTGCCCAACTCCACCAACTCTGGTCAGCTTGCGATAAAAACAACCAATACAAAACCCCAATAAGACCAGATAAAAATGACAGAAACCAAAAAGGAACAAGGCCTGATAACACAAAGATATGTTTAAAAAACCCAACTCTTTATCCTACACTCTGGGGAAAGAGCCGGGTTTTCAAGGCTCATTTAAAGGACAGCAGGATTGGAGCAATGCAAAATCCTGGGAGGATACCATTCCAGGGGGCAGGTGCCAAAACAGAGAAAGCATGCTTCCTGGGTCCCAACGAATCACATGGTTTCAAGGAGTGGACCCAAAACATTCCCACCATGCTGGACCTTACAAGAGTGGGCAGAGACAATGGGAGAAAGGCAGTCTCTCAGGCAACTAAGCCTTACATCATGAATGGCTTCATAGGTCAGCATCATGAATTTCACTCAGAATCTCACTGGTAGCCAACATACTGGGCTAGTACTTGCAAAAAAAAAAAAAAAATTGTGATGATAATTGGCTGCAAAATCAGCAGATATAGCTGCAAAAAGGCAAATTAAAATTTAATTTCTGGAAGTATGGTTTTTAAATAATGAGGGAAATAATATTTCCATTTTATTCTAACTCTGGTCAGACCACATCTTGACTACTACGCCCAGCTCTGAGAACTACATTTAAGGTTTTTTAGAAAATGATACAGATTCAGAAATAAACAATGAAAGTGATTAGGAAAAAATCCTATGAAGACACATTAAAGGACATGCTCAGCCTTGAGAAGACTGAAGGGGGATATGACACCATTATTTAAGTACACAAAGGGATTTACACAGAAGGTCAAGGAACATCTTCTTTTGTTCAGAGTGCAAGACATGAAATAATAGATTTAAGTTACAGGAAGATAGAACCCAATTAAATTTTAGGGGAGGCGGAACTTAGTTATTCAGAGAGGTGGTATGCTCCTCTTCAGTGAATCTGTTCAAGCAGACTTTTTTTTTAACTTAGTTATTTTCATTGATGAACTGAAAAAAATTGAGATCTAGATCAGTTTCTTGTGTTGAAATTTTCAAAGAATTTTTACTGGGAAGAAGTCTAATAATTTAAAAAACACAAATATCCCTGCTAATCATATTACTACTGTATTACCTTTCAAAATCCATCTAAGCATTTCACTGAGAAAAAAACAAAGTTACAGCAGAAACAGAATTGTAAATGACAATTTCATTAAATAAGCATTCAGCCAGATGTAGAAGCTGGGTGACTGCAAAAACTATCATAACAAGATCCTGTATGATAGTAAGGATTTATAAACAGGATAAAAACTTTAATATTTAATGCATTCTGTATAGCTTTGTTATTAAAATTTATGTTCAATTATATATATAATGCAAAGAACAACTATGAAAAAATAAAGGCCACTCTGCAACTATGATTGTGATGTAAGTGTGTAAGCAGTTAGTTCAAAAGCATATTATCAAACAAATAACTAACAGGGCTGATAGTGATTTTCTCATTTGCTGTACTATATCACTTGCCTCAGGCAAGAAATAAATAAAAATAATCTGGCTTAATCAATAGCAGCTGCTCAGTTGTATAATTCTGGCAGTTAAAACAAGTAAACAATATTTACACACTGATTGCTTTTATACTGCTACAGATTTAATGCTTGAAGATAAATAACTACAGTTTCTCTGGGTAAAGGCAAATTATTTATACCTGATATCTCATTGACCTGCTCATTAATACAACTCAATACTGTACTAACAAGAAGGTGATCTGTCTCTTCCAAGACCTCTTGCCTTTCCCAGTGAGAACAAGCTTTTTTTTTTAGTCCTTAAAGCCATGTCTTAGAAATTTCTACTAGAAGCCCAAGCATAGATGAGCCCATTTTTTTGAAAAGGAAACTTCTTCCATGCAAGGATGTGCTAAACTGGACAGTGGATTTCATTTGATATAATTCCCATAGAAGTAGTGTGCAATGTCTGAGAAGTTTTCAATGTAAAATAGCTGTAAAAAACTTAGTATTGCATTGGGAATCCTGAAAGTTATGAAATCAATTGCCTGAATTTTTACTATAGAACAAGGACACACCAGAATATTGCTTTACAATTTGAAAAAAAAAAAAACCCTGACTGCAAGTTAATAAACTGGACTAGAATATCAGATTTAGATAGGAAGGAAGTACATTCAAGTATCCATTCAGTTATGGAGCTCACTACACAATTGTGCCAACAAGTCACAGAGCTTTGTTTAGCACACAGCAGTCTTTATATGATAAAATATATAATACACACAAATACACATGCACACACCATCAGTGCCTGTTTGAAGTAGTAGTACTGGGATAGCCTCACCAGGTGGCAGCATCTGGCTGCTCTTGTCTGGCTCAGAATCTAAGCAGGATCAGGCCTGGTTACTACTTGGATAAGAGACTACAAGGGAATACCAAGGTTGCAGACTACACCAAGAAGTTGAAAAGCAATCCAAATGAAAGTTATGGCAAACCACTTCCATGCTGTTCAAAAAAAAAAAAAGACAAATAATATAAATGCATGGATTATGTCCATGAAATCACCAGATGCTGAGCTGAAGACTTTTACCTTTCTTTTTTTTTTATATAATCATAAGATTAAATTGGAAGGCACTATAATGTAGTGAAAGGAATATACTTTTGGACTGGATTTCAAAAACTAACTCAATCAGTAAGTTCACTACAGGGATTCCCAGGCTAGTGAGAAACATTATGAAAACATATCTCAGCTGCCTCACAAGGGCATCAAAAGTCTGGCCAAGGTAACAGATGAGAGGTAAAATCTTAAGAGTTTAAATTCTGGAGTATAATTATATACATGAAGGGTTTGACTTTTTGAACTACACTGGGAAATCAACTCTTGGGTTTCAGGTGTCATTTCTGTTGGCAGTAAAGATTCAAAACTAGCCAAGTTATGTTTGGGAGTCAAGCCTAGCCAAGAATTAATTAAGGGTTAAGTGTCTAAAGATCTGTGAATTACTGTTAAGCTCAGGTCTAATACTAACTAAGAGAGCTAGCTGCAAATGGTAATTTTTTAAAAAAATAAATGGTAATGTATAGTCCCCAGGAATATATCCTTAGTTTAAAATGTTCCCACTTATTTTTATAGCTTTTAGGAGTAGAGCAGTTAAATCCTTCAGAAATTTTTTATTTAATTTATCAGCCTATTAAGGTTAAAGGTCATTAATTTAAAGGTTTTCTAGATTATCCATCAACAAAATCTGCAAACATACAAAGAAATAATAAAACATCACATAAGATTATAAACAATGTACACAAACATAAAAAAGAGACAGGATAAATATTCAGGCGTGCATAAAACCTAATCTGTTCCCTGATATTCCATACTGGACAGATAAGTACACCTTTGCCTTGTGGCAAAAACTCAATACAATTCTATACAACAACTGAAAAGATTCTATCTTCAATAGCCACTTATCTAATTACAAATGGTAGAGAACCTAGAGGAAAGCATCATATGCTAAATGAAATATTTTGGTAGACTTATATGACAGAAGGTGGCAAAGCATTTGAGGCCCAAACTCTTCAGGGCTTCCCATACAACAGCCAGCATAAAGAATTGTGGTTTGGAATAAACTAGTAAATTTGCTTTAATGTAACTAGTTAGTAATCCAGCTGCTGTGTATTAACTGAAATTCATAAAAGATCTTCAAGGCAGACAGAGTCTAAATCACTGCATAATGTAACCTTCATATTACTAGAGGACTGGAAAGTGACCAGGCTATTTCTGTCCAGGAAATGTTATAGCTGATACACCAGTCTCAGTCAGTGAACAGCACTGGAAATTACATAAGCTTATTGTTCTGCCTGCAACAGTGCTCACTGTCTCTGAACTACAATTCTGAGGATTCAGTGGGTTAAACCCACCAGCCTAATTGAATTAGTCACCTATCAATTAAAGATCCATTTTGTGTGCTGAGTTTCAGTTTACGGACATTTGTCTCCTTTCTTAACAGCATTATCTTCTGGATCCTGGGCAACTAGGAACACAATACATTTTCTGTACCCTCAGCGATCTCTTCAAATGGATGCAAACTTCGTAAATTTACTTTTTCTATGAATTTTCTGTAACGTGCAAAAACACACAGAGCTCCCAAAGTAATTTTATGCAGTGAATAGGGCAAGGCTGAGATGGGGTTTCCCTACTCTTCCTTCTGCAGCTCCTAGCATGACATATCCCACTGGCCAGCCCAGCCCCAATGTGCCAGCAGCACCTTCTCTTAGCTGTTGCCACTACAGGTAGTCCTCAACTTATGACCACAGTTGGGATGGGAATTTTCATTGCTAAGCAATACAGTCATAAAACGTGACATCATGGAACCACATCGCTTAGCAACAGCAATTCCAGCACTCCCTGTTGCTGTCATTAACCAAATTCCACCGGTCGTTAGCCAAGGACCCACCCCACTCCAAGCTGTTCTGGGCTTGGTCCCTCCCAGCCCGGAGCCGCAGTTCTCCCAAGGTAAGGGACCGCCTCCCCTTCAACCCTGCCTTGTGGGGTGGCCCAGGAGCTGCTTGCCACACTGCTGCTCAGGGACTTCTTGACACGCCACGGCTCTGGGGCTGCAAGAAGCCTGAGCTGCAGAGAGTGCAAACCCCTTTGTAATGTGAAGCCCGGCCCCAGACTGGCCCAGCAGCGTGGCACGAAGCCCCAGCCACTGCAGCCCAGTCCACCTCGCCACCTTGCACTCCAAGGCCCCTACCACTCTGCGCTCTGCTGCCCCAGCTGACCTTCCTCCTTCTTCTTGCTCCCACTGCTGATGAGGTGCAAGGCAGCTGCTAGCCACATGAAGCCATCTTCCCCAGGTCTCCCCAGGAAACTGCTGTGTATGACCTGGGGAAGAAAGCCTCATGCGGCCAGCAGCTGCCTTGCAAAGGGCCAGGCCAGGCATGCTTCGTTGACAGCAGGAGCACAAAGACGGTGAAGGTGACCTGGGGAGGCAGAGCGCAGGGTGGCAGGGAGCCAAAAGGGCATAGATGGGGGGGAGATAGGCAGGTGGGGAAGTTGTCAGGTTTAGCCCAGGAAACTCCAGGAGACCATACAGATTCAATCCAGCAAGGTTTATTTGGCTTCACCCTTTACAGAGAATCTTCCCAGACTGAGAGTAGTTCCCAGGGTCAATCCATAAACATCTCTAGCATTCCTCAGGGAGGTGCCAGTCTCATCCTCTTATCTCTCCCTCGCTGTTCGGGGGATGAGAGAACGTTCTTGACCCCTCTTGCCTGGCCTCTCCCTGCGCTTACCCCCACAGAAGTTGAAGCACCCTTGCAGTCATAAGTGCGGATGGGATGTCAAGTGCAATTTTGATCATGTGACCACAGTGGTGCTGTAACAGCTGTAACTTTGGGCACAGGTCAATTCCTTTGTTCAGTGATGCTGTAACTTCCAACAGTCACTGAACGAATGGTCATAAGTCAAGGACTACATGCAATGTCTCATCATGGCATATTGCAAAGGAATGTAGAGTTGAGCTTGGTGCAGGAATGGATGAGCTGTTAATGGAGGAGAAATGGTAACTCAGTCCTGGGAAAGTTGAAAACATGAGAAAGAAACTCAAAATACCTTTACCTTGATTATGGCTGGTATAAGATTGGACAATGATAACATCTGATAGGCTGTCAAGATTCTGTTATTGCATTCTACAACAATAAAGTAGCATTCCTGGGATCCTTGCAGTGTCTGTTTCCTGATTTGGCCTACCTCAAAGGGCTGATACATATCCCACCAGTCCTTCTGCCTCCCAAGGTCTTCCCTTCCATCCCTCCAATTTATATCCTTGACTTCTACCTGCACTTTACCTCCAAATATACTTTTGCCCAGAACTACACCACAATCCCTATCCAGAAAGAAAGTTTTAAGCTTTATGAGGAACAAACACTTGTTTGGTTTGTGTACAGAACAGTTCACACATCAATTCTGTTACCCATCCTGAACTGTCCCCTTGATTTTAAAATTCCTTTCCCCAGGTCTTCATAAAACATCTTGATAGGAAATAGATAGCATAAATAGATAGTACAGATCAAGAGTTATGCATGTTTATTTCAACTTCTGATATAGTTCTAATGAAAATATTATTTCAGATGCATAATCTCTACCTTTTGACTCTAACCATTCTGTTATAGGAATGTCAAGTCATTATTCCTTTGCCCAACTTACTTCGTAAGTCTGCTGGCCTGAGGAAAAATTGAAGAAAATACTAGTTGTGCCCCTACCAGGAGGAAAGGCAAAATATAAATCTAACAAAAAATAATTAGATAGAAAATAATCTATTTGTAGTCTTCATTGCCTAGTTCTTTAAAAATATTATTTGCTGATAACTTCCAGAGAGGTATGACAGAGTCACTTCTAAGGGTTTGGGGAGCCACATGAAGCTCTAATGCTCCGGGCTATTTTATAAGAAACTGCTACAAATATTTACGTGCCCTCAGCTTCCATCAAGAGTATACTACAAAATCATGCACATTCATAACCTACAATAGAAATATATCTATTCAGATGTATCAAACAAATATAAACTAAGGAATTTAAATCAAGTATGTAAAACCTATAGACCTAAAAATAAATAAAATCTGGGGATAAAAAATGAGGTAAGAACAAGAAACGGAAATACAGTTCAACACCATTTACTATACTTCTCATGAGTCTCTATCTTTGCAAACCATCTTTGCTTCCACCATATCCATATACCACTCCATACCTGCCTGTAAACTTCTCACCTCTTCTCTCGAATCTCATCAAGTTCATCGAACCATGACTTTCTTAGTCTTCCTTTAACCCATTCACTCTTCCTTTGTATATTTGTTTTGCAATTTGATCCTCTTAATTCTCCCTCCATGGCCTAACTACCTCATCATACTTCTTTTATACAGTTCACTTACTTCTTTATTTGGTCTTTTCTTGTTTTACCATACATGCCTCTTAAGTGCTTTGTCCCCACTGCATTCAACTTTTATGTTTCTCCCAACATACCCAAATCTCACTTCTATATAACAAAGTGGTCAGAAGCATTATTTTACAAACAGCTATTTTCAGTTCTTTCAACGAACTTTTACTTCTCACAATGGACCATATCTTCATAACCATTCAACCAACATTTGAACGTACTTAACATTTCTCCATCCATTTCCCCAAAGTTAGTGAATATTCAGTCAAGGTACAAAAATTAATTAACTCTATTTTCCCTATCAAACCCAACTATGTTGATACATTATTTTTTTAGATTCATGCCCACATTATCTATAATTTGCTGTAAATCATTCAGGTTCTCAGCCAAATATACAAAGTTAATTCATGACCCCAGACATGACATACTTCTGCTACCAGAACATATCCTTAATTTACTCCCTGCTCAACGTTGAACCATTTACTAAGCATTCTATTTATTCTCATGCACACTTTACTTCCATAATATACTGCTTTTATTGCATTCTGCAACCAACTTTCAATATGTGTATAGTTATATATAGATATAACTATACACATATTAAACAACCAAAGGAATATAAAAAAAGGCCAGTTCGGTGTAGTGGTTAAGGCACCAAGCTAGAAACTGGGAGACCATGAATTCTAGTCCCGCCTTAGGCACAAAGCCAGCTGGGTGACCATGGGCCAGTCATTCTCTCTCAGCCCTAGGAAGCGGGCAAGGGCAAACCACTTCCAAAAACACTTGCCAAAAAACTGCAGGGATTTGTCCAGGCAGGAGTCAATAGTGGCTCAAAGATACCCCCCCCAAAAAAGGGGGGGGGAATAGAACATATCCTTAATTTACTCCCTGCTCAATGTTGAACCATTTACTAAGCATTCTATTTATTCTCATGCAAACTTTACTTCCATAATATACTGCTTTTATTGCATTCTGCAACCAACTTTCAAACCCATATTTGTGCAAAATATTCCATAGTTCAAGCCACTCTATCATACTTTTTTTTTCTAAATCAACAAACATGCCATAACTTTTCTTTCTCACATTCAAACATTTCCCAATAACCTTCTGAAGGGCAAAGTTTTGGTCTTTTCACCTGTCTGCCATAAAGCTATACTGAACTTCCAAATTTTGCTCAATGTCACCTCTTATATTCATTCAATTAGAATTTTGCCGTATACCTTCCCAGGCACAGATTTTCTAATAATTCACACTACCTTTCTATCAAGCCCTGGGCAACTTATTTCAACACAAAGGAAGTTTTTCTCAGTTTATTTTAACAAGATTTATTGAAAGAGGACAGGAAAGAGGTACAGGAATCTCAGCAACTGGACTGGTTTCATTTTAGAATCCAATTTTTCTCCTAGGTTGCTTAGAGATTTTTTTTTTCCAGTTTTTTTACTCACAACCTTAACATGAACTGGTGAGAAGGCTCCAGTTTTCTTAATGGATAACTGAGGAATATCCAGTGGTCAGCTTGTGACTCTCTCTGAACATACCATTATACTTTCCCTTTGTGTAGGGGAATAATAAAAGCATTCTTATAAGTGTCAGGCACAAATGCATCTTCAGACACATGTGAAACAAGTTATACTGTCCATCCATCAGCCAGCCACATCAATATATGAACATTTCTCCAATTACACTGTACTCCTACAGCCTTATCATTTTTTAACATTCTCACAATATTTATGATTTTTCTTTTAGTGTTCTTTTTTTCTGGACACTAACATTGCATTAATTTCAGTTCCAGCCTTTGAGCCCCTATCATTTCCATGCAAATCTCTAAAATACTCCTTCCAATATTCTTTCATTTTGGTTTCATCTCAAATCATTTCATCATTTTTATTTTTTAACTGCATTCACTGTATTGGAAGCTCTTCAACTTGGTCCTTTCACCCATTTCCAAAACTGTTTTTCTTTTTATCAAAATTGTTTTGCACTTTGTCTCTTTTAATCTTAATATCTTACTATACAGTCTTTACAGCTATCTTTTTCGTGATACTCATTATACAACATATTTCTCTCATCCTTTCTGCAGCAATAATTTTCTAATATCCATTTTTCCTTAGCCACAGCCTCTTTACTTTGTCATTCCATTAAGCATCCTTGTTCATGCTTCCATTCTTTCCATTAGCATAACTCCACATAATTCTGTGACACTTTGTAATGTAATTCTTTTCACTCTATTCCAAACAGCTTCCAGATCATATTTTCTTACAACTAGTTTCCGTTTATTCTGTTGGGAGATTAATCTATCCCTTAATGGTTTTTCATATAAGACACATACTTCCTTTCCCGAAATCATTCCACTTTAATTTCTTTCCTTTTCTTTCAAATCTATTTTTTGCTAGGATCCACGTTTAGAATCTCTCATCACCCTTATATCCTTCAATAATTCTCTCAATATTTTATCATTAACAATCAAATCAATCATAATTTCAGATTTATATTCATTCCTCTACCATCTATACATACAAATAGCTTTATGCTTGAACCACATATTCAGAGCAGATCATTTTCTAAGCAGATTCCTGGTTGACATTCTCAATAACTGAACCTGTATCTTCACTTCCCTGTGTGTATTTGTCAATTCTCTTCTATAAGATCAGACTACCTTCATTCAGATCTATTACATCCTTTTCATTTTTTGTAACTTCACAGATACACAACATATCTATTTTTCTTTAATTTCACTTCTTCATTTGTGCTTTTACCAGTTACATTCTGAGTTGCAATCTTCTCTATGCCATGGTCTTTACCTCCACTACTTATCACTGCATTGGCAAATCAAGGCTTTCATATCATGCTTTTTAGAGAGACACAGAAGGTATAGATGAGGTTAACTAGATCAACCAGTGCCACATGCAGTATGCCCTACTAACAAGGAGGACAGTACTGGTTAGGTTTGGTATATTTTAGCCAGTATGCCATAAATGCTACTGAAGCCCAGTTTCACCCCAAGCACATTCACAGTATGAACACCAGGATCTTTACTGAAAAGACTACCTTTCCAACCACCATACTGACACACACTCAGGATGCTTTCAGATATTTTAAATTAAGTATTTCTTACACTGTAATACTCATCCAATGAAGTAAAAAAACAAAACAACACCAGCCCAACAAGGCTGCAATGACTCCCAGAAATAATCTATTATAAGGCAGACCCCAAAGAAAATAAAATAGAATATCACTTGTTATCACCTACAGTGCCCAACAACAACTCAGTGAGGTAGGCTAGTGAGAGAAAGTGACTGGCCCCAAGGCACCAACTGAACTCTGCAGCTGAGGATGGACTTGAACCTGGGTCTCTATGAGGGCACTTCAATACTTTAACCACTAGTGACTGTTACATTATATTGTATAATTGTGCTACAATTAAATTATATCAGCCAGTTAATCAAAGGAAGAATGTCTTTATTGCTTCTAACTACAGCTTTGTTAATAGTTATAAGAATTTATTTTTCACATTTCCTGTTACCATTTCCCCCTTTCTCTTCCAATAACAGCTGTGTGTATACTATACATAATACTCTTTTCTCAGGACTATTCTCCATGCAACTGATGCAGCAGGATGTGGCCTACAAAGCTAACATGTGAGCAGACATATTAATCTTTCAAATTCTTTGTTGTTTCTACAATACTCAGTTTCATTTGGATGATGGACCTCAATTTTTCCAATATGCTTGTTACTATTTGATTATCAGTGTTGATCAATGAAATAAATACAAAAATTCACTTTTTTTAAAAAAAGGATGACAATCTTTGACATGCTTTCTGGTTAAACCCAGAAGCCACTGTGATTAAAGGAGATACAGCGAGGTAAAGTATACTATTTAAATGCAGAACATCTGAGATTCATTCCATGGCAAATTGATGTAGGGCTGGAAGGAATACTCCTCTTTCAAATACTTACATGCCACTGCCAGTCAAAACAGAATTAAGTGGACTGATGATCTGCTTCACTATAAGGCACCTCTGCATATGACATCAGAACATTCAAATAAGGAACTCAACATGCTATGCTTATATATTGATTTTCTAATAGCATAAATGATGGTGAGACCCAGATCTTCAATTCTTCAGCAGTAAGTGGCAGGAGCAGCATATGTAGAATGACACAAAAGTCTGCCACAAAGGACAATGGAATGTGGTGGGTGGAGAACAAAATTCCTGGGGGGTGGGAATCTAGTACAAAGATATGTAAAATATATAGTAAGAATTCACAGAAAACTGGAGAAAAGCTTAATTTTCTTCTCTGAAAGCATGTATAAAACCTTTCACTTGCGTTTGTCCTTTTCTGTTTTCTAAAGTGTTAAAGGCAAAACAAAGCTCCTTTATTGATAAGTTTTAATTCTACAAGAACCAAAGCTTAATTTTTATCTTTTTTAAACTAAAAGGAACAGCAATGGGTTTTCAAATATATTATAGTTATACTGAACTAGTTTCTTTTCATTCTCTATATTTCTTTGTACATACTAAATATAAAAATAAGTACATTAAACTCCGCTAAATTGCTCAAAATATTTGTATTTCTATATTTATATGTGCATTGGGATTGAACTGCATGTAAAAGATGTTTTCTTGTGTCTCTTAAAAAGACATCAACATATGCAAGTGCAGTTTAACTTGTTCCATCCTCTTCCATTCAAGCCACATCATTTTCCTTAATTCTACAGTCTTGTAACAACAGTTCTTCAAGAACTGGACAGGTCTGTATCACAAAGGCAGTTACAGTTAATGCATTCTTGCTATAAAGAAGGCTGGTAACTATGATCACTGAAAATAACTATAAGCTGTTTCATATTACAAACAAAATGACCACACATCTGAAAAAGAGTCTGAAGCATTTCAGCAGCACATTTTTAAATTAAAAAAAAAATACTTTAAAATCATGACATTCCAAGAAACAAAATTAACTCAGCTTTTCGGCCATACAAATAAACTGAAATGTGTTAACTTTTGGGACCCTGTAAAGTAATGAATATGACTCCATATACCTTGTATCTACAAAAACAATATCAATACTGTAACAAAACAGAAAGAAAAATTCCATGCAGTTTTATGAATACGAATACATTACTGGGTTTTTGGGTTTTGTTAGAGCATAAGTATCATGCATGGAATAACACCGGGGGTTAATCAAGTGTTGCCGGTGTTTTAAGCTGTAGATCCAGGAACTGTTCCTGGGCCACCTATGGTAGCCAAGGGCTTTTGCCCTTTCCTGTGCACCACAGCCATTCTCATGGTTAATTAACTGCTTCAGGGCTTGATCATCGGTAACCTACCAGCACCATTTACAATTCCTGCCCAAATATACGCTGTGTAGTATATGTCTCTCTGCCAACCTTCCGAAGGATGCCCACACCATTTATTTACAGATCCCACAAAACCCAGAGCTGGGGAAATAGGCCTCGGATACTCAAAAGGGAGCTATCGTCTTATTTCTGGTACGACGTTAACAGAATTTCGCTGATTAGAAATTCCTGCTTTGCAAGGCCGAAAAGCCTTGCGAGTATCGTCTACTGTCCTACTTGTAGTTGTAGGAAGCTTCTTTATCTACTCAACCCTCCCCTTTCAAGACCCGAAGACCCAAGCAGGCAGTTTCAGCTCGGCGCCGGCGTTATCAGCCTTCTGCCCCGCGGGTTGGAAGCCCGGCAGCGCACCCCCCATTCATTCCTCCCCTTCCCGGCCGGGTTGGGGGGGAAGGTCCCGACCCAGCAGAGTGGGGGGCGGGCGAAGGGGTCAGGAGGAAGAGCAAATCCGGGGAGCCCCGCGTAGGTGACAGGCAGGAGCCGAGAGGAAGCGAGGCCTCAGCCACCGGGAAAAGAGGCGACCCAGAAACCCCGCCAGGCGCCCAGCATCCGATCGCGCTCCGCACCAGCCGAGTCCCTTCCCGCCGGGGGGAGATTTCCTCGCTGGCTCCCTACCCCTCCAAGCCCTCCTCACCTCAGTGCGCATCCATCCCGAAGTACCCGCCGCTGCTCCTGCAGCCATTTCCCGTCGTCCTCGCCGCGGACAAACTTACTGGCAAGCCCCCCTCTCCGCCTTCGGCATCCCCGCCTCTTTGGCTCTCCGTGCTGGGCAGGCTGAGGCCGCCGCCGCCGCCCGCGCTCACTTCCGGCTCTGGGAAGGAAGGCGGGAGGATCGGCGGCGGCGGCGGGGGAAGCGCGCTCTCCGTGCCGCGGGGTGGCTCCGGGCTCCTCCGAGAACAGGGGCAGGATCCGGGAAGTGCGGGGCCACGTGCCTACCCGAGAAGGGGTTGCTCGCGCCCCCGCGCCAGCTCGCTCTGGGAGGGCACCTTGGCGGCGCCGTGAGGTAGAGCGAGGCGGCTGCTGATTATGGGGGCCCTTGAAAAGGCAACGAGGTATGGCTGCGTTTGCACGACACACGGATCGACCAACCAGCCACACGCATTCCCGCCGAGCGGGTGGTGTGAACCCTGTTTATGCTTCAGTATGTGGTGTGAACCCTGGAAAATTGGATTGATTCAGAAAGCGGTGGTGTAGTCACAACGACTGTGTTGTGCAAACGCTATTTCTCTCGAGTTTGCCTGACACACAAACCCACGGTTAACTTAATCGTGGTTTACTCAATCCAATTAATTGACACACCATATTAAGCAATTACGTGGTTCCTTTTTGCCATAGCAGGATGTGCTAACTGGTCTGTTATCGCTTAACATTATATGCAAATCAAGCCATTGCTAAAAAGCCAGACTTAGTATTATTCATAAATACATCCATGGATTCACCCTTTCTCACTGAGTGAAGTTGCCTTTGTTCATAAACCATGGTTTACCTAACCCAATTTTTCTGATTACATACAACACACATACTGGCTCTGGCTGTACTTGATATAACTACAGTAGGCAAAATAACCAAGTTCAGTATATTGGGTTCCCTTATCCCACCCTTACCTCCTCAGTTATTAAACTCTAAAGAGCAGGCACAATCAAGAATTGGTATAACCCCATTCCTTAATTTTCAATCCTAAAGGCAGGACAGGAGAATAATTCCCACTGTAATAATACATCCTTACCATTGACAACTACTGTTTGACAGGTTTTCCTTCAAAATAAAAGTGGCTGTATTCGTAAGAAGTGATTGATTCCACTGACCTGAAAGGCAAACCAATTTGCTCTTTTGAAAACCAGAGACAAGCTTTCAGATAAGACAGATTGTTTGTCACCTGAATCTCACTTAAATAGGAAAAACTCAACAAGTGAAGTTTTTTTCAGCCTGAAGAATTAGTCCTGGAGTTTCACCACCTGATTTTTATACAATTACAGTATCTGGCTGTTAAAGGCACAGAAGAAACAATATGTACAACCGTTTTGATTAACAATCTTGCTGTTACATTATGTTTTGTGTATGTACTTCTAATAGTTCTGGGAAGTACCTGGATATTGAACAGACTCTGATGTCATCTGAACACTGCCCTCTTCTCATATTCTTCTGCCACGCAGGCCACTCAGTATGTAACTTCACAGGTGACTCATTAGAAAGGCTCACGAGGGTTTCACCTTTTTGTTTTAGCAGCCAATGCATGTTTCATCGACTTTAGAACAGTTAAAGTCCAACAGCTAACACTTATCTCCGTACTGAGAAAAGCATAATCTTTTATTTCTGCTTGCCACACAGCTTCCTTTCCCTCCCTGCCAAAAAAGAACAAAAAACAGGCCCCTACAGGCTTCCAGTATTCCTTGGTATCCCTCAACTTGAATCATTTTCTGCACTCCCAAATAGTAGAATAATTAATACATTGTAAACTAGAACTTTAACATTTTGAACTGGACCGACTGCAAACTGTAGAAGAAGCAGACTAAATATTAGTTGCTTCACACTCACTGGGTATTTCTTAAAATGGGTGATGGCAAAAGAGCAGTGGTGTGACAGATAGGGGCTGGATTTCATGCTCACTTCCAGACAACATGACTTTTGTTCTTTACGATGCGCTGTTCATGACAGTATGTATGATTATCGTGTTGGGACCAGGCTGAGGATGTCACCCATTTCTGCTTAGGTAATTGCATTTTATACAGCAATGAGGATGATACAATGGTTATTTCTTCTGTCCTCCAATCCTCACTTCATATCTCAAAAGGAAAATAGTAATTTATTTGGATGTTTTCCCCATAAATAGAGTTACATCACTATTATAATTACTACAGATGTGACAGTTGGAACTTGAAACATGTTAAAAATATTCTCTATTAAATCAGCATACAGTCCTCTTATAACACAACATACTTGTTGACATTGGTTAAATGATCCTCTGACAATTAGCTTTAGTATATCATTACAGTACTATTCATTACAGTACTCTTTTGAATCCCTTATCATAAAAGCCTTTGAAAATGAACTCTGTGGCCAAAGTTGAACATCCTGACAGATAATTAATACTGCAGGCAAACAAAGTTTGCATGAGATATACCACTGAGTAAAGAATGTACCTCTATGAAGTGAGAACTTGATTATTTCTTCATATCAGTTTGCAGTACTACTAATGAAATTAATAAATAGCTTCTAGCTGGCATAAAGTATTCATTAGTGAAAATATAGACATATGGTATGAAATAGGATTGCATTCTGCAGTCCATTTTTTTTAAAAAGGAATGTTTATATTTTCAGAAATACGTGGATAAATCTGGGAAATTATGTTCTCTTACTCCTTTGTTTATTACAAAACATTTATGCCATTTTTCTATTTGAAAATATTCCAAAGCAGCTCCCAGATAATAAACATTCTTTAGATTTCTTAGTTTGATCCACTTATAAATAATGCCAAATGGGTCATTCACAAGAATACTACCTGAGATTACTTTTGGTTCTAATCTTGTCTGTACCTCTTACGCTTTTCTTTCCATATCTACACACTTCAGACTGTGATTGGCCATTCTGTGCTGTCGTTGCATTTCAAAAGCAGGAAATAGAAAAGCTTCAATCAGATTGGTTGTATGTCTGGTATATATTCTTTGCCTAAAGGACACAAGAAGCAATTACTGTACTGTACACACCATTCCATAATACTCTACATTTAGACTGTCACTTCATTTGAAAATCTTTAGTAGGGATGAGATAATAGTAGTTTACAAATGAGACTCTTGTGAACTGGAGTTCATTACTTGGGTTTATTAAAATGTACATAAGGTATGGTTCTGGAAAAAAATCTAATTTAGAACGTCTGCTTGTTCCTTTCTAATTGATATTTATAAATAAGAGGCTTAATTTAAATGTATATTTACACAGTACTATAGTGTAGTTTATCTTGTGAAATAAAAATGGTTGTTTTAGTTTGCTGTAAGTGGGTGGAAGGAACAGTTCTTTTACCAATGCTAGGATTTGCAAAAGCTTCTAAAATAAATCATTATATTGATTGAATATTAGTACATTTAAACTGCATTTTTTAAACAGTAAGTGCTAATTAAATAGCTGATTTCACTACAGAAAAGAATGTGGGACTCCAAAAGGAAGTGTAGTGCAACAAATATTACCCACATAACAAGGAGCTGCTATATTTTATACCAATTCATTATAATTTTAAATGCTCTCTCAATAGGAGCATAACTTTATCAAGACATCAAACATTACATATTAGACATGACTGCATTGTAAAAGTCTTTTGATATGAGCAGAGCAGATAGGTGCATGTGTGAAGAAATGTTTAATGTGCGTTTTTGCTCATGTATATTAGCAAGCCACTGAAAATAGCCTGCCTTTATAAAAGTTTAAATAAAGCAAGTAAAAGTATTATCATTTTACAGCAAGAATGGAGAGCATCCTTTCCACTGAGGATGACATAGGTGGTGGCCATATTGGTAGTGAGCAGGGTTAAAGGCAGAAGTGACAGGCCACAGGTAAAATTGGGTACAAGTACTCTTTTTTGTTAACTTTCTTCCATACGCTCCTCTCTCTTTTCTTTTTAATCAGTCTGTCTGCTATTCATATTTGTCTTTCTCCCTCTCTAGCTAATGAGAAAGAATACCATTCCTCACATCTTACCATCAACTTTCTTCTTCCCTGCTATTTCTAATTGTTCACTCTGCCTCCCTTCTTTTCAGGCAGAGAAGCAGATCTATCCCTTAACATTGCTTAATCTGCTATGGTGGCAACAGTGTCAGTTTTGAATAGAAGGCCAGCCCTGGTAGAGAAAGCAAGGATGGGAAAAATGTCAAAGTCTATATACAAAGGGTGTACAAAGCAAGTAAATATTGCATATATGGTTGGTGGTGCTAGTTACCCAATGGCAGAGTTGATCGGTAGATTTTGCCTCGATCATAATGCTGGAGTTACAGTGGGTTACATTCACCATGGAACAGCATGCATTAGGTTAGAATGGCAGCTATGTCTGTAAGCTGGAAAAGGTAAATGGATGCACTTATTCTGTTTTTCCAGACTGAAGGAATGAGTTTTTCTCCTCTTTGCATAACTCCATTCTAGATTTTTTTCTCTTTTTTCTTTTTCTTTTTAGTATGATGAAATAGTATGTATGTAATAGTTCTTTTTAGTATGATGATAAAGTATGATGAAATATTGAAATGGATTTTTATACCTACTGATTTATTCAAATAGCCCAAAGAAACTGGGGTTCCTCTTTGTTCCTTTATATATGTAATTGTGATGGAATGGAATTATGAAGGCCAGGCTCAGGGCAAAAAACATTTTCTTATATCTCCTGAAGAGCATGGGAGATACAAGAGGATGAGACTGGCACCTCCCTGAGGAATTCACAATGTTGTGGCTGGTGTTACTTGGGAGCTGGGGTTTCAGTCTGGGAAGATTCTTGCTAGAGGTTGTAGCTAATAAACATAGCTGGACTGAATTTACATGGTCACTTGGAGTTCCTTGGGCTAGGCCTGACAGTAGTTCTTTTACATTTTAGTTTATCTATAGGCTAAAGAATTCTAATTGAGTCAATTAAAAAATAAGAAAGGGTGGGAGGAAAGGGCCATAAGGGGAGATATCCAAACTGTGGAAGAAGAAAAAAAGAATATTGTCAATTTGAAATTTATTTATTTATTACGTTTATTTATTACATTTATATAGCTATCTCACATAGTGACCCTTATTCTTAACTCCTTACTGGATAATACACTTCTAGAATGTTTTTCTTTCTTTTGCTTCTTTAAGGCAAACAGCATCTCAAGCTAGATAATGTTTCACATTTTTAAAGATTTTAGAACCAAACTTAAACAGGGCCTGCTGTCAAAATAAAAGTGTCAGAGTAAACCTGGGACTTTTAGGTTCAAGTCCCCCTCCAGCCACAGAAACTCACTAGATGACTATAGGCCACAATTCTCTCTCAAACCAACCTACTTCATAGGATGATTGTGAGGATAACATTGGAGGAAGGAGTTCTGTGCTTGTTATCTTGAACTCCTGGAAGAAAGGTGGAATATACTGAAACCTTAATAAGGGCATAAAATACAGGGTAATATCCAGCATCCAAAGAGTGTGTATATTGGATGGATGGATGGATGGATGGATGGACGGGCAGAGAGATGGATATTGGATAACAGGCCCTGTTTACATCATCAATCTGTTTTTAACCTACTTTTAGGAGTGTTTCCTGAAAATTAAGGAAAAAGGGCAGGAAATGCAAGTTTAAGAAGAACAAGGCCTTATCTATGTAATATCCATCTCTCATTGCTTTATAAATGTATAGTGCACATTGATACAACACATCCAAACTTTAGTGTTAATGGAATCTGAACTGGGGGTGACTGATCAGGAAAGAGACGTGGAGACATGGTGAACAGCCTGATGAAAATATCAGCTCTGGTTGCAGTTGTAATAAAAAAGCAAATTCCACTTTTGGCATTATTAGGAAAAGAAAACAGAACCGCCACTATAATAATGTCCTTACATATATAAATCCAAGGGGAGGTTGCACGTAGACTAGTGTTTAAAGTTCTGGTCACAGTACTTTAACAAGGTTATTACAGTGTAGAGCTAGAAAAGGTCTAATAAGGGCTGAATGATTAGGAGGTGATGCACCTCCCATACAGCAGTTGGGGCTTTTTAATTGAGATAGGTGAAACGTACTAGAGATATATCAAAACATGTGTGATACAGATATCGGGAGGAGAAAGAAGTTTTTCTCCTCTCATAGTGTTAGAACCAAGGTCATCTATTGAAACTAAGTACAGGGAGATTCAGGCCAAACCAAAGGAGAGACTTTGTTACATAGCACATAGTTAAACTGTGGGATTTCCTGCCAGCAGTTGTGGTAAAACAGCAGCCAGTTTGAATGATTTTCAAAGGAGACTAGATAAGTTCATGAAGGATCATGCTATCAGTAGCTATTAATATCAGTTTACTATCTGAAATACTGTTTGCTGGGAAGCAACAATGGGATGGCTACCACCTTCCAGCCCATTGGAGCTTCCAAAACACTTTCAGTTATCCACTGTGTTTAATAAAGAATGCTGAACTAGATGGTGCTACGGTCTGATCTTGCAGACCTTTTCTTATATTATGTTCATAATTTTTAGAAAATGAAAAGGCCAGCTAAAAATATGAAGTTCTTTCTGCAATAATAGTTTTAAACATCCATCTAACCTCTGAAATCAATTATTAATGTTATCATTAGTACTGTACGTTCTCATTTTAAAAGCATTTTCCAAGCCCCATAGCAATTATACATTCAGTTATTTAAACCTTGAAGAATTTATTCTCTGTGCTAATTTGTATTTTGTTAGTGAGATCATTTTGATCCTTGACAATATTGATACATTACTGTACTGCTTGTAAACAAAGTCTAATTTAGTGGTGCTTTTCTTAAAGCATTTATTTTACAAAAAGTGGGATTATTCTGTACTTCTTTTAGAATGGAAGCTGCTGTATATCTGTATACTAAACAAAATTAAGAACAAAAAAAAGTATATTAAAAATATGCAAGACCATTAATATCATATATGAGACAGTTTAAACTGTATTTTTTCTGACTTCCACCAAATCTTTAATTAGGCAGAATGGAAAGACAATAAAGTTTTCCACTACTGTGAGAACAAATTTTCTTACTTAAGCACCACCAATTTCTTCATCACACTTTCATTTTTGTTTGTTTTTCAGTATATTCTTGTGTTCAGATAGTTATTTGGGATGGTTACTGGTAAGCAGACATACTTGTGGGTAAATGCCATTTCAAACAGCAAGCTACCGGTTCAAATGTTAAATGGTCAAGAACAATATCTACCATGTTTGTACAGGGTAAAGGGAAGAAAATTAACATGGAAGTTAAGTACCTTTTAATAAATACAGATTTTTTTCCTATAATACAATCCAAAGTTGGTAGCTTTCTTGCTGTTTCCAATAGGAATAGATTCTAGAAAGTATCTCACAATACACCAGGGAGAAGTGATAACTTTTGAAGCATGGATGCATTTCACCTCTACCTCTCCAGTAATACTTTAATAATATAAAAGTACTTAGATCATATGGAAGAAGTTCACATGGGAATATGGCAATAGCACCATCCTATTGCTTTGGTATGGGAAGAAAGCATCAGGACTTGCCAGTTCTAAGAACCTGATTCAGAGGAAACCTGCATGTATCCAAGTATATCCTGAAACCAAGAGTCAGTGCCCCTTGGTGTGGAGTCTAGTGTACCACAGTTTTATACTATTTGGTCATATCCGTCTGTGCCTGCTCTCCAGAAACAAGCTTTTGCCCAAGCAGAGACAGACACAGGACACTTGAACTGTTTCCCCCTTCCTCCCATCTTTCAACCTTCACTGAGTTCTATTCTTGAAAATAAAATCCTGACTTTTAGGATTAGAGCCTCCAGGAGGATGGAATTCCAAGGACAGAACAAATCAGACCGGGCCTTGGAATGGGAAAAATGCTTACAAACATCAAAGAGAAGGTAAAACTACTGCCTCACCTCCCCTGGCTGGCTGAAGCTTTGGAAATGGCAGACAATTCATTACTATGCTTTCTCTTTCCACTTAGGGTTCCTCTGTTCCTTGAGATTAGATTTCCGATGGATATACCTGAAACCGAGAATTAAGATGACAGAGCAATATTTAGAAAAACAGCATGGACTTTGAAGGAGTCCAGTGTCAGATCAAGAAGACAAATCCTATTCATAAGAATATTTGCATCCACTATTCCTGCCATAAGGGAGATAGTCAAAAGCATAAAAATTCGAATATAAATTGAAATAGGCAAACTCCAAAAAAGCACCTGAAGCCATATATATGAGCAGACCCGTACTGTAACACTCTGTGGAATCCCAACCAATATAGGCACAAATTATTTTAAATATTCTGTTGATACTGGATAGTTTTGCTTTGTAATTCATGACCTTGGCTGTTGCTCTTAGATGTTTTGTGTCAGTCTCACAGCTTTACTGTTATTTTTGTTGTGACTCCCACAAATATTTGGTGGGATCAGTCTGTGTATATGAAAGTAAAAGAAAAAGATACAGAAATAGAGAGTGTAAGTTTGTCTCTGTGTATCATTCTTTGTGTACAAGATAGCAAGCTACAGTATGTTTGTTGACTGTAACATGTGTGTGCATTAAAGAGAGTGTATATATGTAGAAAAGTAGGGAGCCCTAGAAATGTGATTCTGGAACACATTTACCTGTTTTTGTTTTTTTATAGAACTGCATATTTGTATAATTTAATGTACATTCAATCAGAATGATATGTGCAATTCACACCGTATCCGTTATTGTCCAGAACAGGTGGGAGTTGTCAAAGTGATGTTTATTTGGTGTTACTGGGCTCAACACTATTACTGTTCCTTTTGCTTTAGCCAATGTGAAAGTGTCATGAACACAAAATATTCATACCTGTAAGAATCATCAGACCTTTCCACCTGGGATCTTTAAGAAATGTACAAACTATGTGTATATATAAGGATAAATACATACATTTTATATTTACAGTGGGGAGGGCATCATTTCCATTGTCCCTGAATATCCACTGAAAACTGATATTGATTGCATCTAAACGCTGCCAGATGCATTCAAGAAACAAACCTCATTTGGAGATTTGAGACTGCGTGTAGCAGCAGACTTTAGGGTTTTAATATCAGGACAAACGCATGGTTTTCTTCTGTTTTCCTCCTCCTCTGCTTTTTGTAACGTCCTTCCTGATGAAGGACACTGGAGAAGTTGAAACCTTGTATTCTCATTTTGATTTTAATTAATTTATTGCTTAACTGTCAATTTTGTATACAATGAGGTGCTCAGTGATACTGTATCAAATTCATCTATCAAGCCCACTACCATCTGATAATTCTCACTATCAGTGGCTCAAGCCAAGCATTTTTGCCCAATCCTTCTTATATGACTGCCTTAGGCTGGTACACACTTTCTTTGAATTAAATATTGTCAGTACTCTATTCTATTGTATTCAGGTCTTTTGGCCAGAAATTAAAATCATTACAATTTTATATTGTAATAAGGCATGCTAAGGGATTATTGTTATGAACAGTTTAAATTACTTCAAAGAAAATAACCCCGTTTACTCTAATCTGCATGCTTGAATTTGGGATTTCATATTATCGATTAAATAAAGATCCACTGAGTTCACTGAAACATCCATTTGTTTCAGGGTATATATGAATACTTTTAAATAACCCTAAAATAAGAAGAGTGAGATGCTACAACAATTTCCAAGTAGTCCTTGCCTAACAACTGCAAATGGGACCAGAAATTCGGTCATTGAGTGAAGCAGTCATTGAGTGAGAGACCCATGTGACTGCTTCACTCAGTGACTGCAATCTGGGCACTCCCAGTTCCAGTCATTAAGCGATCTCCCAGATCATTAAGCGGACAGAGCAAAAGAGCTGCCTGCTGAAGGATTTCAGCTCTTTTGCTCCATCCTCTTCCCCCTCCCCTCTCTCAGCGGTGAGCTGAAATCCTGAGGATTTTAGCTCCCTGCCTTCGCATGGCTGAAGGGGGAAGGGAAGTCACGCAGCAGCGTGAAGGCAGGGAGCTGAAATCCCGAAATTTGAGGTCCGCCTCTTCGCACCGCTAAAAGGGGAGGGGAAACCTCACAGCAGTGGAAAGGCAGGGACCTCAAATCCTGAAGATTTGACCTCCGAAACTGTCCACTGCTGCATCCCCTCTGCTTGCAACCTTCCCTGCTGGCAGAGAAGATTGCAAATGGCGATCACATGATCACGGGGTACTTGGCAACTGGTTGTAAATGCAAGCCAATTGCCAAATGCCCAAAATGCAGCCATGTGACCACAAAGGGGGGCCACACAATGTTTTACGATGGCCGGAAGTGCTTTACGGGCCGTAAAGCACCCTTTCTGAGGCCGTCGTAATTTTGAACTGTCATTAAATGAATGGTTGTTAAGCAAGGACTACCTGTATTTAAAAAAAAAACTAATAAAGTTCTGCATTCAGTCGGAACTCTGGGTTGAATAGGAAATACCACTGGTTGATATACTGAAAATTATAGTAAGCAACTTATAGAGTAAGCCACATAAAAATAGTATACAATTCTTATAATCACATTAGATATTTGAGCAACATTTATCTGTCAATTCTTAAACATGCTAATTGCTACAAATACCAGATGCTGTTTTCAAATACAGTAACTCCTAAAAGTATTGGGAAGCAAACCAGTAATCAATGTGTAATTTTCTAACAGTTAAGATTTCTGATTAGGACATGAATAACTGTTCATATACTGGGCGGTATGTTTATTCAATATTTAAATATTAATATTTATTTTTTCCCTATGAAAACGTTTCTGTATTCACTTATGCTTGCAGAAATGAAAGTTTCCATGAAATTAAAGCTACATTTATTTCTTTGGCATTCATCACTGCTATAAAATCTTTGTATTCTATATACAAAATGTATATATATATATATATATATATATGTAAAATTGAGAGGTATAGGTAGTTGCTAAGGAGATACAGTATGAACAGTTTTCCAGTCTTTTCAAGTCTGGTTTGAGAATTACTTAATTAGACTATGAGACAAAATCCTTTTACATATATTTCTTCCAGAAAACCTTGTCTAAGTTGTGCTGTGTACTTTTCTGTTTCATTAAATATTATAACGATTTGTACACTTTGTTTCCTGAAAATTCCTTTTTAGGAACATTAAAAGAATGCCATATTATTTTCTTATCCATTTCCTGCTCCCTGCATATACCAAGTACAAATATTACTAGAGGTATGGAAAAGGCATTTGTAGCAGCCTGGCTGAGCCAACGGGGTGAAAGGTGAAGGTCTCAGACTTACTCTCCTGGAAACCCTCTGGGTCTCCACAACTTGGCCTTGCCTTCCTTCCTTGGTTCATAGTTACTACTTCAAAGTAAACTGATGACAGAAATGGGACTTGATAGTCTGTGGATACCACTGATAATTCTTCCATGATTACTGAGTCAATATAGTGTCTGAGCACATTCTAAAATAAGTCTCATTTTCAGGAACAACAGATTTCTTAGCAACAGGTATGTAATAATACTTTTGCCAAGTGGGATTTCCTTCTTTAAGAAAGGGAAACATTTGGCACAGTCTCCAGATTCCTTACTGTCACTGGGAAATCAATCATGATTTCCTATAACTGTCTACAAGAGAACTGGAAAGGCTAGTTTACAAAGATTATTGACAATATGTATTTCCCCTCCTTGTAATAATAATGACTGCAGTAACCAGTGTTAAGATTATTTATTATATGGGTGGGTTAGCATTTATTGCAGAATAATAAATATATTTAACTTCTTCAAAGATGTGGTACCACTGACTGGTAAGTTGTTGACACTGCTTTGTACTCCTTGCATTTCATTTCCCTCTGATCTCACAATTTACAATTCCTTCAAGCATGTTGTTGTGGAAGAAAAACAGTTCGGGCAGGAAATTCTTGATTCCGCCCAGATATAATTAACAGTAGTGCCATCTAGTGAATAAATTATATAGTGACTGTCATCACGTAACACTTAAACATAAACAAGCCAACCACATTTTAATTGTGTAAATCTAACCTGTGTGGTTAATTTATGGTTCAATATGTTATATAAACCCCCCAATTGGATTGATTCCTTATGTGGGTAAGTGCTGTGCAAACACAGCCAGTCATACTATGTACATTGTATGTGCCTAGTTGTGTATTTCTTTTATTGATACATAAAGATATGTATTGAATTACAGGATGGGTGTAATGAAAAAAAATTAAAAACATCCCTCCCATGGTGCATTAGTGCTCAGGCTTGAGAAATAACTTCTGAAGCATACTTATAAAGTAAGAAAGGTTAATTCTTAACAGGTAAAATATTAGTTAAAAAACAAAAACTAGTTGCATTAAAAGCTTGGGGAAATATGTATGTATGTATGTATGTATATGTTGAGCACCTTCTAGAACCATAGTAATGAGGCTTGCTTCAACTCCAGTTGCAATTCACTTTCACTTTATCACTTTCTCACCATATTCATCTGGACAGTATTGATACCTGAAGCATATGACAGATATCTGTTGGATACTTCTGTTTCCTTTCTTTCGCCATGGTATTTCAGTGGCACCAAGATCTTTTTGTAGTCCATCTCTTCATCTTGTCAGAGGTGTCTGAGTGGGTGTATGTGATTATAGGGCCATCACCGTGTCACTTTTTGTGTCCACCTATTGTCAGGTAAATGTGCAATAGGCCCTGCCCCATTCATATCTCCATTTTAATTCTATTTTAATGATCTTTTTGAAATTAGTCTGTCACTGGATTTCCTCATTTCTGATTTGATCTCTGAGAAAGATTTTTCAGTTGCATTTATTCTATAAATTAGAGAAAGTTAAATCGGTGTTGATGTTAAATGTGCCTAAAATGGGATTTGCAAAAAGTACTGTACTGAGCATGGAATGGTCAGTATGGGAATAGTGAGTTCAGAGGGCAACTGGTAACCAGTCCAGTTATTTCAACATGTGAGTATAGGATTCAAGGAATAGCTACATTCTATCAGGATTTTCTCATGGGAAGAAGGTCATCCCGTTTCCTATACAAAAACAGGTGTTGAGATTATTCTATGAAGCTAATGTAACAAAGAATCTTGTGACCCTGTTATGCTTTTTACTGCCACCTACTGTAATGTGTATGTTAGTTATTCAGTGGGGGTGTACATGCTGGCAATATAACGGGAGGGTAAAATGCCCAGCCTGTTCAGTTCAGTCAGTCTTGTAAAGTTAACCATGCAGGTTTTTATAGGTTATGTAGTCTTAACTGGTAACCAAGTAGTGTAGACCAGTTAGTTTATATTTTCTGACTGGATTTTCTTTGGAGAAGCAAACTATGGATATTGCATTTTGCAAGCTCTCATGCCGATGTGTAATTTTCCTGGGAGCAGGATTTTTGGGACCTTTGCTGCACTCTGCACAACACATTCTGGGCTAGCTGCAACTTGCAGATGCTCTCCAGTGGTCACCCCATAAATGGTCCTGTGGTCACCCCAATAATTCAGTCTTTAGGTTACTAGTGAACAAATTATTGAAGCCAGACTTCTCTCTTCCAGGTATAGACACTCCTTAAAAGGTATATATGTGTGTGTGTGTGTGTGTGTATATATATATATTTGTGTGTGTATGTATGTGTGTGTTCATGCTGCCTGACTCCCAGTGACTCTGGGCAGTCTACAAATTGTTAAAAACATTTAAAAACAAGGAACAATACACAAAACAGAAAAACAGCACAAAACAAAGGAACAGAGATGGCAGAGAAAACAAACCCAGATGGGAACAAGGAAAAGGAAGAAAAGGAGTGTCAGTCGTCCTCACCAAAGGCCTGGCGAAGAGCCATATCTTCAGGCCCCTTCAAAATACCAGTAGGATGGGAGCCGCCTGAATCTCAGGGGGAACCTCATTCCAGCGGCAGGATGGATGGATGGATGGACAGATAGCCGGCCAGCCAGTTTAAAAAAAAAAAATGAAAATATGAAAAGAAGCCAATTAACTACAAAAAGTTTAAAAAAAAAACAATACAAGCAAAAAAAATATAATTAATGATAATAACAAAAAAGGAAAAAAAAGGAAAAAGAAACTTACAACCAACCCAAGCATGTAGAACAGGCACCTGTGTTTTAACAGGCAAGTCAGATAAAAGCCCCCCCCCCCCACTCACTCCTGTTATGTGATTCTCTAGCATTAACAGAGGATCCAAGAGACCCTCAAACTGAAAACCTTCCATTAAGGTGAAGTGCAGGCCCAATAAAAACAAGGGCACCTCCCCAGAAACAGTATCAGCTCCAGCTTGTCTATATTCAGTTTCAGGCGTTAGAGCCTGGAAATATACAGGCTCTCCGTCTTGGTCAGGTTAACACACTTTCCTCCAGTCTGTGAACTGGTGCAAAAGTATCTTGGAATACTTTTTACTGCCCTTCATGTTGTTTAGCAACGAAAATTCCGGTCCCAATTACCGTTGTTAAGCAAGGACTACCTGTACCTACTGAAATATAGTAAACTCTTGATTCAGCAGATCTTTGTTCAGCAATCTTTAGATGATACAGGTGACTAAATCTATACTCTGTACCTTCAGTGCACATGTAACATTCACCATTTTATATATGCATAAAATACATACAGTAAGTCTGCATAAAATCCCATTTGGACTTAATGAACGTTCTACTTTAATGAACACCCCTTCCCCGTTTGTCTGTTAAACTGAGAATTTACGATCCCTTTGTAGTATGCTTTTTTTCTGATAACTTCCTCAGTAAAAGCTCCAGGTAACTATGGGGTGATTCTACCCCTGACCATATCTGTGCTGGCTTCTCCTGTGTATACTTCTCATCTCCTAGGATAAAATTCCAGATGACTGTTAGATGGAAGCAAAGGGTTAAGATTTTCTTTTTTCAGCCAGGATCAGGTAGCCCTACCTAAGATAACTCTGCTTTGTCCTGGACTTTTTTTGCCAAAGACAGGAGCACAACACTGAGGAGAAGAACCATGTTTATTGCAATGATCATTGAGTGCCTGCTTTCAAGAAAGGGGGACCCTCAACGATATAAAAGCATAGAATTTATACACTTTTGAGATTGAGAGGCGGGAAATCTGAGGGATGTGATTCAAGGACAGGTTTGGATAGGTGTTAAATGGGGGATAAATGGTTTTTCTGTTGTGAGATAAGAACCATGCAAACCCTTAAGCAGACAGGTGATGGCCCTCCCATTGTTTCAGTATGAAAATGGTCACTCTTGGGTCATGCAATAGCTTGGAGCTAATCCAGTTTTGCATGAGCAAAGAATGGCAGGAGGAAGTGGAGAAAAGAGATTGCGGGGGGGGGGGGGGGGAGTAAAGACTTTGCTGCAGAAGAGGCAAGGGGGGGGGGCGGGGAGAGTTTCCAGCTTTATTTAATTGTTTTTCCATCACAGCTTATTAGCAAAACTGTGGCAAAACAGTTTATTTGCTTAGAAGTGGCATAATTTCTTTTAAATTTATTTGGGATAAACAGCTTGCTGGCATCACTTAAAAATGATAAATTTAAGAGGTCTTATGCTGATATAATCCTCTTTCTTGCAAGTTCTTTTACCAGTAGCATAGGATATTATCTTCAAGAAATATTACATTCTGCTTCTTATTTTACTCAAGGGCCAGTTGCTCATAATGCTTTCATTTAACACTAATATTGTATGAACAGATAATATGAGATATATGTTGCTTGTTTATTGTTTACAGGAACAGAACCATATGCTGTTTTACAGTATAATAATTTACTTTTCCACAAGACCAACTAGTATCTCTTTTCTTTTATATATATGTTTGTTGTTTCCTTTTCTTTTCCATCTGTCTCATTGGCAACTGCTTCTTTCCCCTTGCCTTTCAGCCTCACCTTCCTTTTAAATGTATACTTAGCTTGTTTCATTACAAGCTCCAATAAGAAATCTAGTTTTAAAAAATTTTGTATCTGAGATATGTTTGAGATCAGGCTTCGATCAGGCAAGAGATTTCAGAGTGGGTTTAGGTGCAACGAATGCCTCCTTTCAACGAATGCTGCTAAGGAGTGTCGGCTGGTGGGACCCAGGAGGAGAGACTTTTCTGTCGTGGCGCCTGCCCTCTGCAATATCATCCCTCCAGAGATCAGATTGGTACCGTCAGATTGGTACCGTCCCAGTTGGCCTTTCATAAGGTTTTGAAGACTTGGCTCTGTGTTTGAGCCTGGGGCTTTGGGTGCATGACGGAGCCTGTCTCTTGTTTGTGCTGAGTGATTTACTGAAGTTTTTGTAATTTTGCTTGGCTGCTGTATGTTTTATGTTTTTTGTATACGTTTTAACTTTTTAAATATTTTTAGTCACCCAGAGTCATGTATTTGAGATGGGCAGCCATTTAAATCTAATAAATAAATATGTTTTATGTGGGATTTCAGGGAGCTATGCCAGGGAAAGGCCTTGGCCAGACAACCTGAAGTGATGTTGACCTGTGCTAGATTGTACAGTGCTAAATGGGTAAATGATTTAATTAATTAAAAGAAAGCGTCATAGGTTTCCGTGCAGTCCTATGCACATTTATTCAGGAATTCACCCCACTGAACTTACATACAATTATACCTGAATAGGAACAGTTTGTACATTGATACATGCGCTAATTGTACCCTTCAATCATTTTTTTAAAAAAGCTAATTTTGTGATTAAGTCTAAAATAGAAAGAGGGGAAGATTCTGGCGTTCATATATATGACTGAGAAATGTCTAGTAAGTACAGGCATTCTGTGGATTAAGAATGTCCAACTTACGGACAACTCGTACTTATGAATGGACTGCCATGAAGCCTATTATATTAAAAATTTGAGTTAAATACAATGGTTCATAATAATGAACACACACACTACTTTGTGATGCTCATGAAAACCTTGCACGGCTTCAGCGGTCGTCGACTCGATGAAGGAGAACACCATCCGCCATTTTAAGTCAGATCACGTTGCCGTTAACACTGTGTTGAGTGTTTAACTTTGTATTTGGCTTAAATTTTTCTCTTATTTACCCTTGTAACCATGCCTCCGAAGCATAAATCTGATGCAAGTGCTGGTGATGCATCAAAGAAGAGCAAAACAATCACGATTGAAAATAAAGTGGAACTAATAAAGCGATCAGAAAGAGGTGAAACACCATTGGTCGTTGGAAAAGGGTTAGGCTACAGTCAGTCAATGATTGGAACAATTTTAAAGGATAAAGTGAGAATAGCGGAACATGTGAAAGGCCCTTGCACTTTAATATTATCTAAAGTTGCCCTCACTTTGAAACGATTGAACCAACCCCTACTCAATACAAATTCTTCATCCCAATCACCTTCACTTGCTGCATGTGCAGCTTTTAAGTCATAGAAAAGGCTTTGAGCCTTACCTTTACAGCTGACGACATTGCCAAAACCAGGTAAGTTGTGGTTGATGTTGGTAATCAACTGCAGTTAGACATCAGTGAAAATCATGCCATATGGTTACTTGACTCCCATGCTGAAAAACTGAACAATGAAGACCTTACGGAACTAGAGCAGCAGATAATGGCATTTGAGGAAGAAGACTGGGACCTAGAAACTCCAGAACTGAAAATGTTTTTGATGAAAGAATTAGCTGAAGCCTTTTGTCTCATTGAAGCAGGGATGGCAAAGTTAGAGGAACAAGATCCTAATAGAGAGGTTCACCAAAGTTTACTGTACGGTTACCAAGGGCCTCAGCGGTTATAAGGCCATTTATGATGAGAAAAAGAAAAGCTCTGTACAAATCTCCCTTGATGCCTGCTTTAAGAAACTGACTCCAGCTGTAAACCCCCCATTTCCAGCAGCAGAATCAAACCCTGATTCTCTAGTACCAAGTCCATCCTCTCCAACATCAGGCCCATCATCTTCGACAACAGCCATCTCTCCATCATCATCTCCCATGTTATCCAATAACTAATGTTATCATAATGTTACCTCGTGAATGCCCCTTCTTGGTATGTAAGACATCAATGGAACAAGAGTGTTAACCTTTAATCATATATTTTTTTCTTTTTTCTATCTAAACTGTTTTAAGAACTGTTTCTTTAATGTGTTTTTTACAATAGTGTATACCTACACACACACACGCACACACAGATTCTCTCTCTTCAGTGCAGTACCATATGTAGTGGAGTTTTGTTTAGGTATTTCAGCATAAGGACCCTGTCATTTTGTAGCATATTTATGGTAAATTGATAAATTAAATGTAAAGCAATAAATCATCATTGGCTGATAACTGATCAACTTAGAAAAGATATTTCATGAGAAAGGCTTTCTATTTAAAGATTTAAGATCTTTTAAAATGCTAATATTCTGGGATAGATGTCATGAAGCTATAATCCAGTCAATAAAACAAATTAGTCATAAACTTTTGCAATAATTAAAGAACAGAAACAGATATCATCTTCCTGAAACTGTGTATTAATCTGTTCCAAAGACTGCATTCTGATGTGCATGTTAAAAAGTATATGACTATCATAAGTTTAAATTCTCAGTGACTGTGTTCAATGACTATGCTTGCTTCTGAGTTTTACATATGATTGTAAGCAACTAGCAGTTGCTAAATTATTTAATCTCTACACATATGGGGAGGGACATGAAAAAGCATGTTAGCTTCATCATCTTTTGGGTGGGTGTCCATTTACAATAGGCTTTATTTCAGACACCTTAAAAATGAGATTTAAGTTATATGGAGGACCTCTGCAAATAGAGGAGTTGCCCTTTCATATGAGCATCAATGAGAATAATTACCAACAGTAGTAGAACTAACATTATAATCTACATGCTCCCCTTTTATTTGTGAGAAGAGATTACACATTGTAAGAAAAAGAACCATAGTTCTTCATTATCTTCATTACTTGGCAAAGTTCCCATACAAAGTTAGCTCAGTACTATAGAGTTAAAAAAAAAAGTACTTTGGAAGAGATCTAGTGATGTTTTAAAATAATAATAATTTGCTTAAATTATTTAAAATGTCCATTCCAGGTGATTTTTATGAAAGCGTAAACTTCTTAACAGTAAAAAACAGAATAAAAATAAAATTGGATGCCAGTACCTAAGGTAAATCAAATTAGTTAGGTGCAATAAAATTAAATACTGTTTTATAATGCAATAACAGAATTTGCCAACTCTTTCTGTAATAATCAACTGTTTTATAATTGTCAAAAATTATTCTACATTATGTAGAATATTTTAAATTATTCTACATCACATTGTTTATCTATAAAATTTAAGTAAATTTCTTTGTCTTAACACTACATTAATTTTCTCTGGTATAATCCCATTGAATTGTACAAGATGCCTACTAGCCTTTAAGAAGTTCATGCGGAGTTTCTTTACTTTTTAAGGGAACATTTGCAAAGGAGAATTTAGGCCCATCCTTGTAAGGTTCTTGCATAACTTTCCCTCAAAAGATAAAGTAGTTCCTTATTCTAGAGTGACTAAAGTGCAAGCTAAAGTGACTAAAAAGTAGTCATGAAAAAGAATTTTCCCAGCAGCAAAGTAATTTTTTTCATAATTTTTTTTCCTCATCATCAAAGAGAGCCAGTTTAGGCTCCAGGCTAGAAAGCAGGAGACTCTGAGCTCTAGTCCCACCTCAGGTATGAAAGCCGGCTGGGGGACTTTGAGCCAGTCACTCTCAGCCCGCGACGTCAGGCTTGGGCGACAAGCCAGTCTGTCAATTCCCATCGTAACCAATGGATTGACATTTGGTTGATCCAAAAAAAGAAAAAGCAGACCCTGTACATGCGAGAAAAACGCTAGGATGAAAAAAAAATGTTATAAAAATAGTAATTTTTTAAATCAACTTAATTACATCTAAAAAAATCTACCAACATTCTACCTCAAAGCATTTATGAAAGACACTGTGGGGAAGTAAATAGTCATATCAATTAACATTACTTTTATAATTGTCTATTAAAAGCCAGGGAGTTGACAATTAATATATACTTTTATTTTTTTCAGATACACAAAAGATTACACGTTATTTCTTATTATTGTAAATTACATCTTACGGTATAATTCTGTCCCAACTTCTGTCCCAAAGGCTACAGGATTTTCAGTATCTCCCTCCCAAGTTGAGAGACAAAAACAGCTGATAGGGTGACAATTGTGTAGGATGAGTGAGGCTAAGAATCTGGTTGACCACGAACTCTCCAACCCTCTAAAATACTTCTTACCTACAGAGAATTTTTTTTTTTTTTGTCTGCGTTCAGTCATTACTGACCCTGCAGTGACTGCCTGGACGAATCCTTGCAGTTTTCAAGGCAATTGTTTTTCGGAAGTGGTTTGCCAGAGCCTCCTTCCTAGAGCAGAGCCCAGCTGGCGAGCGCAGGAGGCGGGGTTTCCGTTGCTTCGCGCCCTTTTTGGGCGAGCGCGGTTTCGCGCTTACCGGCAACTGGTCCCGTCTTGTTGTGCAAGGCGCTGCCAGCATTTTTCCTCCCACTGGAGTGAGAGTACCCATTTATCTACTCACGTGAGTTTTCGACCTGTTGGATTGACAGGAGCTGGGGAGGAAACAGGAGCTCACCCTGTTAACGCGAAGGCTGGACTCAAACCGCCGAAGCGTCAGCCATTTCTGGCCGGCAACTTTCAGCGTCATTAAGCCGCTGCGCCACCGCGTCCCTACAGAGAAATTTAGAGCTAACTAAATTCTGCCAGAAGGCTCACAGAATAAGGAAGTATATAAACATTGTAAATAGATAAATACGTTCCCTCTCATCCTGTTTGCTTCCCTTTAGAATTGCTTTACTTAAGGTTCAGCACTTACCTTTTGATCCTATTCAAGTGGGTAAATATGCTAACCAAATTATTTAAATACAACAGGAGCAAAAGACGAGGCCACATTGCAGTGGATTGTCGTTCTGCTATTGTTTTTGACTGGATATAGCTTTCCACTTTAAATTATAATAGCAATGAATGAATTAAATACTTGTCCAATCTGGGGAACAAACATTACAGTGGCAAATGCAGATCCAGGTAGACACATTTAAAATGATAGACAAAGGCAAAGTAATTCTAACATCAAATATAAGTTTTTCTGCTATGATTTGAGGTGATTGTGGCCAAACATGGATTGTAGTGGATGACTTCACCAGAATTTTAACTGTTTGCAACAATAAAAAAAAAAAAAAGACAAATTCAGAGTTTGGGATCATTAGGAAAGGATTGATTGATTGATTTGCATCTATTTAAAGACTAAATAAAGCAAAATCATGCCAAACCAAATCTTACAGTAAAGTATGAGAAAATAAAGTCATCAATTTTGTAATGCCAATCTATAGTGCAATTTCAGGGTCTGAGCAAGCCTTTTTCCTTTGTTCTAGTAGAAATAGTACAAAACAAAGACAACTATTAATTGGCTAGGCCATCCTCAGGATTCAAGCTTATACACATTTTTAAAATAAGACTGAGTTAATACAATGATGATGATGATATGTTTTTATCCCACCTTTTTTTATATATAACTCAAGGTGGCGAACATGCCTAATACTCCTGCCTCCTATTTTCCCCACAACAACAACCCTGTGAAGTGGGTTGGGTTGAGAGGTTGGCTGACCCAAAGTCATCCAGCTGGCTTTCATGTGTAAGGGAAAGACTTACTATTTCTGAATAGGTAGAAAGTCTCCCTCTCTCCCTCCCCTCTCCCCCTCCCCCCTCCCCTTATTGGTACACTTTCATTTGAGTTGTAACAAAAACAACGGCCTTGTCACACCTTTATCAAATATAGTATACTTGAATCCATGCACACTTATTTCGATTTCCCCCACTTGGTGCTTCCAGCTCCCCACCAACGTTATTGGGAGTTGAAATCCCACTCGTTATAAGATAATGAGAAAAGCAGATTTTCAATATGTCACATTCAACGTGTTAGTCCTGAAACTACCATCGTTTCACTATGCGTAGTAAGTGAAAGGATTCTGCAGAGTTCCACGGGGCTGGTTTGCTGCAGGGCTACCGTATCTGAGCTGCAAAAATCCCAGGTTGCTACACCGCTTTCAGTGGTCATCCGGATGTCTGCAGCCCAAACATGGTAGCCCTGATAGCTTCACTGCAGTGCTGAGAGAGTCTGCAGCGACATCCAATTGGTGATATTGTTTCTATGGTAAATTCCAGATGTTGGACAGTGCATTCGACAGCAGGATGCCCCATCCCCCCACCCCCAAAAAAAAAGCAAAGGGGAAAAAAACATTCGGCGGCTTCCACTGTCAGATTCGGGAAAACCTGTCAGGCTTCTCCCATTGGCTCCTCTGCATTCCATAGCTCCTCCTCCGGTTTCCCCTTCTCAATGCAGCGCGTCAATGAGGTAAAACAAAAAACAAGCGCCGCCCACTCTTGTTAGCGCCACGTACCTTCCCCAGTGCAACGCACCTTCGCTTCTTTATTTCTGCTCGCGCAACTGAACTTGGCTGTCTTGCGAAGGCCCAATCGTAGCCCTACGCGAGTCCCAGAAAGGGGAGCGCCTCCGCCAATCCGTGTGCTGCAAAAGGCGGTACCTGTCACTATGGGAACGGGGACTAGGTTTGTCTAGAGAGCAGCTTCAGGGGGTGTATCAGCAAAGAGAGGAGGGAGGGGAAGAAAGGAAGGGAGAAAGAAAGAAAGAGGGGAGTACACGAAGCAAACCGCAGCGCCGGGATATCTTGCTGCTGCGGGTCGAGGTTTTGCGGGCTCCCGTCGAGAGAGGGCAAAGCTGCTCAGAATCACCTGGTCCCCACCTCTAGAGCTATGGATCGTTGCCAGAGAAAGCAGGTAGGGTCTTCCCTAATGCCGGAGCAGTGAGGGCAGGCGGAGCTGAGCGCTGGGGACCGCCGAACAGTGGGCGATCAGCAGGGGTTACCCCAAGTTTCTTCCCTGCCCGGCAGCGCCTCGGGGTTTTGTTTCCAAATTGCGTGAGCTGTCAGAGGGGGGAGAGGGGCGAGCAGGGGCTTGGCTGCCCCTGGAGCGTGTTTCTCCGCGGGAACTTGGAAAACTTGATTAGCACAGCAGGGCTGCGGCGGGTCTGTGGGTGAGGCAGACCCGGTCCAAGAGATTAGCATCTCGGAGAACTCTCCTCGGCTTATGGATTCAGAGTTCCCCATTGGATGACAGAAAGAATGGCAGGAAGTAAAGTTTCTTGGGATGCCTCAGTTCCCGTGGGATGGAAGCGCTCTCCTTTTCCAAGCAGTGGCCGTGCAGTAATTTAAAGTCAGCCAAATCATACCAGCCAAGGTACAAGATGAAATAGCAAAAGATTTGTGTAATGCTCCCTTGAATGGGTGCAAAAGCACTTGAACAGCAGGCAGGTGCTTATGGCATTACTAATTGAAATAGGTGGAGGGGGGCTAAAATGTAGAAGTAATTGTTTTTATTTGATGATGATGATGATGATCCTTCACCAGCCTAGCCTTGCACATTTTGGGAAAAATTGTTGTTAATGTATTGGCTACGTATACTGTAGTTAATGGGGTTGTGGGAAACAGTATTTAAGCAATTTGATGAGTAATAATGTAAGCTGCTTGCATTACCACTTTTAAATGATGAAACGTTTATCATACAAGCTTCTAGTATGATCCCCATACAAACGACACGTTTATCATTTATCATCTATTTTAGGCATGGCCATTTATATTTAGAAAGAACCTGTGATATTCTAAGAAAATGAACCACTACCATAAAGTGGTATTGCTCCAGTTATGGTCTTGTAATGTGTAAGAATATATAAAAATGCAGTATTTTATATTAATGAGAATATTGAGTGAAATGTTTTTCATTATAAGCTAAGATGCATGCTATAACATCACATTTGATTAGTGCTGCCTTCTCTGAAGATTGAAATGGAGACTTGAGTGATTGTAGCTTTTACATTGTAATAATCATATTAGCAAATGAATATCTGCTTTGTTTAGTTATTAAAAGATGCATATGAAATACAGAACAGTTTAGAATACAATATTTATAGTGATTTGTATTAAGCAGCTTGTTAGACATATTTGCACTGGCACCAGAAATACTGTATATTGCTTAGAAGCAAATTAGCTTCTATAGCTTGGTTTACAATAGATAAAGATGCCCAATTTAAAGTAAGCCCACGTTTTGGTAGGTTAGCTCACTTGCCTGAAATAAGTTTAGCAATATTTTGATAGCAAGTTGAAAATTATTATTGAAAAATATACCTGAGAAAGAGCTTAATCTTGTTTTTTTTCTTGCATGCACAAGGTTTTTCATCTTTCCTTTGCTTGGGGATTCATGCTTTCATGCTAGTCTTTCCCTTTAGCATGCTAGGCATATTTTAAAAATATATTAAAATATATGATATTTTAACATATGTTACTGGAGATGTTCAAAGCATCTACTTGCATAGTGCAGGAATCCCAATTTGAACATTCTTCCCTTGATAATTGGTCTAGCTATTAAACTGCTTTTATTAATAAGAAGTTAAACTGGGATATATCTTCCTGTAATTTAAGAATATTATTCTGTGCCCTGTTGTATGGGAGTATTGGAAACAGGTAATTAACAGATTTAAGTTTTTGTAACTTCATTTGCATTCATTCTTCTCTTTGTCTTTCCCATTTTGTCTTTTAGATTATAGTCTCCTTGGGTACTTTTTTTAATCTCTGGAGTTCTGTAATCATGGCATACAGTTGGGAGTGCTGTATAAATAAGCCATGTAGTCCAAGATATTAGAGAGAACTGAAATTAAATCAGCCCTCAACAATGAGGCTCATTGGCTAATCTGGGACCAATCACTCTTTTAAAGTATTTCTTGAAAATATTCATACCCCCACCATTTCATTTCAACTACTTAGAAGTTAGTTGAGAGCTGTTTTCAAGATAAGTTAAAGAATTAAGTAACACTTAAGCTGCTTGAAGAAAGGGCCATTTATATATGAATGGTTTTTACATTATCATTAATACTCAAAATAATGTCAAATTTCTGTTAAGCTTCAGGTAATAGGCACAACCACAGGCCACACTTCAACAGTTTAGTGTTGAAATACTAAATAACGGCTTTACTATTTGTACACCATGAGAGTTACAACATTTTCTTAGGTGGATATTTGTTAAAGCAGAAGGAAGAACATTAAGTGAAATATTTTGAGAATCCAAATATCCAAAATCTGTATTACAAAAGGATCAGTAATTGTTCACCAGCATATTATTATTTTGATTTTGTCTTTATAATTATTATTTTTAATTGTGGTTTTACTTAATTTTATCTGTATTCACTTAGTGAATATGGCTAATGTTGAGGGATGAGTTGTAGTTCAACAACATCTGGAGGGTCACAAGTTTTCTAATGTTGGGACAGAATATCCATTGGATTCCTCTCCATTCTTTGATTTCTTAGCAACATCTCTGTGTGAAGTGTTGCAAGCAAAATAGCAGAAACTATTAGGGTGGACAGTGCTTTGAACTGAAAGGGAAAAAGATGTTTTAGACCAGTGTTTCTCAACCTCAGCAACTTTTAAGTTGTGTCAACTTCAACTACTGGCTGGGGAATTCTAGAGACACAGGTGTAGGACACGTCAGCAGCTCCTTAAATCAAATACCGATTTTCAAGGGGCTCAGTGTAGCTTTGGAGGGTAGTTGCATGTTGAGAGGTGCTACATACAGGTGAAACTCGAAAAATTAGAATATCGTGCAAATGTTCATTTATGTCAGTATGGCAACTCAAAAGGTGAAACCAATATATGAGATAGACGCATTATATGCAAAGCGAGATATGTCAAGCCTTACTTCGGTATAATTGTGATGATTATGGCATACAGCTTATGAAAACCCCAAATTCACAATCTCAGAAAATTAGAATAGTGTGAAAAGGTTCAATATTCTAGGCTCAAAATGTCCCACTCTAATCAGCTAATGAATCCATAACACCTGCAAAGGGTTCCTGAGCCTTTAAATGGTCTCTCAGGCTGGTTCAGTAGGAATCACAAGCATGGGAAAGACTGCTGACCCTACAGTTGTGCAGAAAACCATCATTGACCCCCTCTATAAGGAGGGAAAGCCCCAAAAGGTAATTGCAAAAGAAGTTGGATGTTCCCAAAGTGCTGTATCAAAGCACATCAATAGAAGGTTATGTGGAAGGGAAAAGTGTGGTAGAAAAAGGTGCACAAGCAGCAGGGATGACCGCAGCCTGGAGAGGATTGTCAGGAAAAGGCCATTCAGAAGTGTTGGGGACTTTCACAAGGAGTGGACTGATGCTGGAGTTAGTGCATCAAGAGCCACCACACACAGATGGATCCTGGACATGGGCTTCAAATGTCGTATTCCTCTTGTCAAGCCGCTCCTGAACAACAAACAATGTCAGAAGCATCTTACCTGGGCCACAGAAAAAAAGAACTGGTCTGTTGCCCAGTGGTCCAAAGTCCTCTTTTCTGATGAGAGCAACTTTTGCATCTCATTTGGGAACCAAGGACCCAGAGTCTGGAGGAAGAATGGAGAGGCACACAATGCATGATACTTGAAGTCCAGTGTGAAGTTTCCAGAGTCTGTGTTGATTTGGGGAGCCATGTCATCTGCTGGTGTTGGTCCACTGTGCTTCATTAAGTCCAGGGTCAACGCAGCCATCTACCAGGAGATTTTGGAGCACTTCATGCTTCGTTCCGCAGATGAGCTTTATGGGGATGCTGACTTCATTTTCCAGCAGGACATGGCACCTGCCCACACTGCCAAAAGTACCAAAAGCTGGTTCAGTGACCATGGGATTACTGTGCTTGATTGGTCAGCAAACTCACCTGACCTGAACCCCATAGAGAATCTATGGGGCATTGCCAAGAGAAAGATGAGGGACATGAGACCGAACAATGCAGCGGAGCTGAAGGCCGCTATTGAAGCATCCTGGTCTTCCATAACACCTCAGCAGTGCCACAGGCTGATAGCATCCATGCCACGCCGCATTGCGGCAGTCATTGCTGCAAAAGGGGCCCAAACCAAGTACTGAGTACATATGCATGCTTATACTTTGCAGAGGTCCGATATTGTTCTATTTCCAATCCTTGTGGTATTGATGTCATGTAATATTCTAATTTTCTGAGATTGTGAATTTGGGGTTTTCATAAGCTGTACGCCATAATCATCACAATTATCCCAAAGTAAAGCTTGACATATCTCGCTTTGCATGTAATGCGTCTATCTCATATATTGGTTTCACCTTTTGCGTTGACATAAATGAACATTTGCACGATATTCTAATTTTTCGAGTTTCACCTGTAAGCACCTGGCACGCTCTGAAACTCCTTTTACCCTTTAAATCCAAAGTGCTGCACTGCCTTAGATATTACATTGTATGTACCAAAATGTTCATAATTTCTTCCATGAAGTAAGAAAGAAAGAGTGCAAGTGATTTATAGCATGATAGTTCAATCTACAGTATTTTCAAACATCTGCTATTTCTACATTTTAATATTAAAAATTAGTGCTTGTCTTATCATGGGTCAGTCATAAAAACTCTAATTCCAACGAAGCAAGATTGGCTATTTCAGGAGAAAAGATCTGACTTTTGAGACATAGAAGAAGCATAGATTTAATGACTTGAGTTTAGAATTGGAAAAAAAAAATCTTCAGCTGGCAGAACCTGAAAAGGATTGCGTAGCCTCCAACTATTCCACTTCAGGTAGGACAAAACAATATGGGGAGCATCTATAAAGTCAGACAAAGAACTGCTGGACATTAGATGCCCACATTGGAAGGTTCAGGAGGGATGTCATATGACATCTACACAAAACAGTTCCTTCTTGATAAGGTTCATTAGAAACGCAGAGTTGGGAAGGGCCATTTAGGCCATCAAAGCCAATCCCTGCTTAGTCCAGGAATCCAAATTAAACACCGCCCCCCCACCCATAGCTGTTCACTGTCTGCTTGAACATATCCAACCAAGGGGAGCAGCGTAATTGATTTGTGTATTTGTAATTGATTTTATCATTGAACTGCTCCTATTGTTAGGAAGGTTTTTCTAGTATTCAGTTGGAATCTGTTTTCCTGTCAGTTTCATCATTCTGTGCCTTGCACTCTAGAACAGTGTTTCTCAACCTCAGCAACTTTAAGATGTATGGACTTCAACTCCCAGAATTCCCCAGCCAGCAGAATACCATCTTTCAGATAATTTCTCTAACTTGTCAAGCTTGTTTTGAATTTTGTGTCTGAGAAATTTACTCAAACTATATCATATTCCTACATGATCAGATCAAAGATCTATGTAGTCTAGTGACAGGCTGGATACCTTTTGAATGTCTTTTATGAGTCTCAACAGCAGTTGCTTCCTTGTGGTATTCATTCCCAGCAGTTAACATACTGTGGCCATACTCTCCAAAAATAAGGTTATTTTAATCTGTTAAAGCAAAATTAATAATGTTGGGTAGCATTTTAAAACTAACACATCTATTACTGAAGTTTTCAGCAACCTGATAACTTCTAGATGTATTGGAAGGGTAACGTCCCTAATTCCTAACCAGTGCCATATTGACTAGGAATTCTGGAAGTTCCAGTTCCCACTGAAGAGTGAATCTGAAGAGTACCAGATTCAGAAATGCTTTTAACTTCTATAAAATACAGTCCACTCATTCAGATGCATTGAATACTGTCTTCAGACTAGAATATCCACCTATGTTGATGGTAGTAAGCAATAACCAGTTGTTGGATGTGACATAGGCATTCTTGCTTTTGTCAGCTCGTTAACACATTTGGTGTGGTGGGAACCTTTGGTCTTGTTAAGGGGCTGAACCTCTGAAGGACTTCTAAAGCTGTTATTTCTTGCCAAAATCAGTCTTTGCAAATCATTTGAACTGACTTAGAGCCTGTGCCTATTGTGGGGTTTGTTTTCTGGGTCTGTTATCAATGTTGTTATTGTTCAATGTCTGTTTTAGCAAGTATAGGCTTACCAAGAGAAGAGAATATATATAGTTCAGGGTTGAACTGTGGAGTCCTTGGGGTTCCTTGAGCTCAGAGAACCCCATGGACTCCAAAGTATAGGCTTTAAAGGCCTATAAAAGAAGGCCTGTAAAAGAAATGTGTTTCCCCTTTTAACTGGTCTTAGTTGGAATTGAAGGTGGAAAGTAGTGTTATACTGTTATATTGTTTTCTCTTCTGGGACTATCTAGTTATTTAGAAAATTATTCATAGTATTATCCGGCATTGATTTTCTTTTCATTTTGTTTTGTGAGCATTGTATTTTGAGAATTGCTGGTTTAAATCTCATTGTGTGCGTCTTTCTGTTGAGTCTGGATAGATATCATTGTATATTGCAATTGGCTATAAATAATAGATTCTGTGATGTGTTACAAATGAAACTAGAAACATGTGTAACATTTATATGTCCATTACATACTTTCCTAGTATTAGATAAGGCATGTCTGTATGAAAGTTAGTGAAGTCATGATACAACATTGCCAGGACATCCCATCTATGCATCATAATTAATGAAAAATGCATCCATATGTCCCCAAGAAACTGCTTTTAAGGACAAGAGATAAGCAAGCCTTGAGTTAGCTAAACAAATTAACATATTGTGTAGCTATGGGAGTAAACCATAGTGCCTCCAATATGAGTCATTTGGCAATTGGGCAGTCCCAGAAATCAAATAAAATAAAGAGAAGTAATTGTTAATGCATACCAAATGAAAGAACATGATGATCCGAAGTGCTGTAGCACCAGCAAAGATGCTATTTCTAAAGATTTTAGTCTGTCTTTATGGGACAAATTTGTGTAAAATGACTTAAAATCTATGATAATTAGGATTATTTTTCGGGGAGATAGTTGATGGATGGTATTTTCCTCAGGAAATCTCATAGGTAACCTGGAACTTTGAGAATGGGATCCATAAAACCATACAACCCTGCGGTGATAATATCAGATCCAAAAACAATGGAATATCCAAGTTTCCTGACTCTGTACTTTGGGTAGCAAATAGGTCAGATTTCTGAGGTTTGTTATGCAGATCTGGTCCTAAACTTTAAGCTTCTTCATCAGCTTGTATGTTTTGATATTCCTTAATTGGATCTGATACAATAGTATGTGGTTGAACCTGTTCATGATAATGAGAGCTCCTGCTTTTTCAGCTTCTTTAATCACGCGTGTTGTTTCTGAAGTTTTGAATTGTATTTTTGTTTTACATTGATAATATTGTGTGGTAAATTATACCATGAACCGATTAACTTAGAGTTATTGGTGGAAGCATTCTGTAAATGTCTAATGTTTTGACCATCTGAAGAACTCTATGCAAGATTCTTCTTCCAGACTTGAAAGGAAGTTTGTATATGTCAGACACCGTATTGAGATACACTAGAAAAATGAAATTAGGTCATTGGTGTGCCCTTCATTCCTATTGTGGGGGAAGTATTCTGCCAGTCTTAAGTGGAAGAATCCACATTGTCTCATGTGTGCAGACTACTGTCTCTGCACATAAAAAGTATATTGATCAATTATCATTGATAAATCTTTCTTCAATTAATATGTTCCTTTTTTAAAGTGGTTATCACCACATTTTGGGTCAGGAAATTATAAATAGTGGCTTATTCTCTAGCAACTGATTAATTCTGTGGGCATAGAATAGAAAGAATATAAAACCTTTCTAACTTTAAAAGCTAAATAGTGATTATTTTATTCCAGGATTTTTTTTTTCAACTTCTTAGTCTAGCCTATAGTTAGAGGACTTCCTACAGGTCTCCCTTCCAAGTACTATATAGATCCCACCCTGCTTAGATTTAAAAAAAAAAATCATACAAGATATCTATGTGCTGCACATTGCTGGGGCTTCCCAGGTTTAGTGGATCTTAAATGGTCCTTCGTTATCACGTTGAGAGTCCAACTTGAAGGATTGACAAGAGAAAAAAGGGACAAAAGAAAATAAGCAGTGCTGTGGGGAAAAATGAGGAGATGGAGCCAAATTCATGCTTTTAATTTAAATGATGAATTATAGATCTTCAGTAATCAAAGTTTCCTTGATAACTTTGTGAATTACTTCTCTGCTTTTAATGAGCTTCCCAATCTGAGGACAGATTCAGTCCTTCAATGATTTCCTAAACAGAGACCCTCTTTGGTGTAGTGGCTGAGGTGCTGGGCTAGAAGCCAGAAGACGGTGAGTTGTAGGCCTCCCTTAGGTACGAAAGCCGGCTGGGTGACTCTGGGGCAGTCGCTCTCTCTCAGTCCAACCCACCTCACAGGGTGGTTGGGGGGAAAACAGGAGACAGAAGCATTAGGTATGTATGCTGCATTGAGTTGACAAAAAACAAAGGTAAAGTCAAATAAATATATAAATGTTCCTCTTTTAACTGCATCCCTTAATGTAGTACAGTAGCTCTTATCAGCTATTATTTTTCAAAATTAATGTTTAATTTTCAGTTAAAAAGTGAAAACTGGCATTTCAGTTATTTTTGTCAATAATGAGGTATAATCTGGCTCTTTCAGCTAGTGACTCACAATTATTATGTTGATATATGTTCTGTACCTTTAATTGCTGCAGAAGTAGGGCTGAGAAAAGCTGCATTTGCAAGCCTTTGTACCTTTAACTTTGCAGGTGTGCTTTTTCTCAACCTTGGCTTTCAAAGAAATTCTGTCTTTGTCACCACAGCCAAAAGTATGGCAGCTTTGTCCTTGCCTTGTAGCCTGTTCATTTCTCCAAGAAGAAATATAGATTAGCCATTTCACTTTAAAAGGAATATATTGATTAAATGTCATTGACTATGGCAGAAGAAACTTTATTAGGCACATTTAATTCATTCTCAAATAGGGAAATGAATATGGTTCTATGTCTCTTAGGCCCTTATGCTTCATCCAGTTTTTGTTTTAGGTCTGAGATGACAGTCCTGAGCACTTTGTTAGGGAGTTAGTTCCACTGCATTCTGTAGGGTTTAATTTTTGAGAAATCATGCTTAAGATTTCGATTGTGAGACAGACAAGGATGTTTTATCAGTCAGTGGTTGCAAATATCAAATAGTGGCTTAGCTGACCCCAATATAATTGGCACAGCTTTCTTAAAAAGGGAATGTAGTGCTCATCAATGAATCTTAAATAGCTTATATTCTCACTGATTCCATTTCACAGATTTTTGTGTAGATCACAGAATATATATTATGTCATTGCTAAATAAAAGGCCTTCTTTGATTATTTTTAAACGACCTTGAATCATTTTAGACTGGTTTGGAGCCAGGCTTTGCTACAGAAAGATCACTTGTATAAATGACCTGTGATCTCTGAGACATATGTGGGAGCAGTTTGCAGATCATGATAAACTAGCATATACAGGTAGTCCATGAGTTACGATGGCAATTGGGACCAGAATGTCCATTGCTAAGTGATGTGGTCATAAGGCACAATGTCACATGACCACATCACTTAACCTTTAGTACCATCTAACATGATGCCATTCTGGATACCCTTCCTGGGATGAGAATTGGAAGGAATGTGCTTCGGTGATACTATTCATATTTGGCAGGTAGGTTGTGGAAGGTGGTTCTGGAATTTCTCTGGCATGTATCCTGCAGATATTTCAGTGTTCTGCATGTTAAAATACAGATGAGTTGAGCCTCTACGTGAAATAAGTAACAGGGGGATAAAGAACAATAATTTGAAATCCGGTCTAGATAAGATAGAGTTGGTTAATTAATTGACTTTATGTGTAGTATACATTTTAAGCTGTTCTGTCTGGCGATTCTTTCCCCTTAAAGGATCAAATGTGCAGTTGGGACATGTTTCTTGAACAAGTCTTGTCGGTATTGTGAGTAACTCAGCTGAGGCTGGTGTGCCAGATCAAGCTCATTCTTGCTTATAGATAATATAACCACAGATACCATGCTCTGGCAACCTCTTGATTTGGTTGCCTTCAAAGATCTTTTTGAAAATTTGCTAGTGCATAATCCAGATTCTTACATAACTTTGCTGCTTATCACCCATTTCCAAGATTAAGCTGAAGTGCCAGTATTTATCTTTAAAAGTGCTACATGCTTTAAAACCAAGCTATCGGAAAAAAGACTTATCCCACTGTGCACGTGCATCACGACTGTCATTTAAAATAATTTTTACATCTGCCATGGGACACTGCAGCTGCAATGACCCAGTTACAATCTTTAAGGAAAGTTTGACTAGCGTCTACCTTTTCTTCTTTTGCAATGCCAAACAAGCCCTCCCCCTCTTTTCCAGATTTTTAATGTTAAGATCTTTTATTTATATGGCACTCAGCCTGTCATATAATGTAGGTGAAACAATTTGGGATTATATTTTTTCTTCATGGTGTTTATTGACAAAATGGAGACTGTCTAATTCTAAGTGATTCTTAGTAGAGAAGATATGAAGCAATGCAATATATTCTTTAACTAAAGAAGGTCTGGCTGTTTTATTATTGTGTCATCTAAATCTTCTGTTGTTGGTTATATTTAAATCTTTAAAGCTTGTTCTTGATTATTCTCAAGAATCTATTTACCACTGACACATTTTAATTTGATCTTTCTTTCTAATTTCATGAGAGAATACACTCTAAAAAATTTGTGTTAATTTCATAATAAAACCATAAATCATATCTGCCTTGTTCTATTGACCTCTTATTTATTTTATTTTATGTATTTAATATCCCATTCTTTCTCCAGAAACTAAAGGTAGTCTTCTGACTCCTCCATTTTATTCTCACAGCAGTCTTGTGTGGTAGAGAGAAAGTGAATGGCCCAGCGTCACCCAACAGATTTCCTGATGAGGGTTTCAGTTCTATTCTCCCCCGTCCTAGAGCATTAATTTCACTGGCCACAGAGCACATCTTTCAGTTGTCTGTACAAATACTGCATAGGAGATGATACCACCTAGACATGTTTGACTTCGGCTCCTTTCAACCTATCTAACATAGCCATTGGTAAAGGATTGTGGGAGCTCCCAGAACATCTGGAGGATACCAGATTGCCTAGAGCCTTCAGGAATATTGGCATTAGAGTGGATGGATATTGCTCAGGCAGTGAATCTTGGTATTGCAATTGGACTGCCAGGAATGTGGAATATTTCTATTATTGGGCTGTTGCTCTGGGAATTTTGCAGCAGGGTAAATGGCAATAAATTTATTCATTTTTTTCTTCAGAGATGATCTAGTGGTCTAAAGTGCCCTGTGTAGCGGTTGACTATTCAGGGGATTGATTTGGAAAGGGTACCATTTGATGCTCTGCCTCTAGCAGTACAATAACTTGGGCTACAGAACAGGGGTATGGGGAGGGGGTGCAAATGACTCTTTGGGACATGCTTAAAATAAGCACCATACAAAAAACTATAAGCAGAGACGGAAAGAAATGTGGGAAATACCTGCAAATTATGCCCTTCTAAATAATATCTTTTATTCCCTTCTGCCCTGCCCCCCCCCCCCATTTCATTCCCAGCAGAAATCCTCATACAATTCTTATCTTTTCACTATCTTTATTAGAGCATGAGTTGTAGGAGGGCAAATGATTAGCCTAGTGACCTTCATTGCCAACTGGGTGAATTGGACTTTGTTCTCACTGTTGATGTCTCACTGGCTCCTAGTCATGGTGGTTACATATTACCACCAGTATCAGAGGCAGAATATCTCTAAATACTTGTTGCTGGGAAGAGGAACAGGAAGATGCTGCTATAATTCTGTCATGCTATGGACTTTCAACATGGGTTTAATAGGTCTTTGCATTAGATGAACTTTGTGGCTCCCTCCATCGTGGTTTCTCTGAGGTTGACATATACACACACTGTTTTAACACAGTTGTCCTTTTCTAGCTGATTTTGAAACCATATTCACACAGAAGACTCCTCCAATTTTATTTATTTATTGGAGCTGCCCATAATTTTATACCCATGAAAACCACATTGTGAGATGGGTTTGATTAAGAGAGAATGACTGACCTGTAAGCTGGGTGACACTTTGGTTTTCTTCTGCTGAGTTTATTATTTTCTTTCTTCTATCCCAACTTTAATCACCTCTGGCCAACTTTTAACTATAGTACACTTAGAAGAACAAATTGGAGTAGGGACAATTATTGACGTGCTCCCCCTGGCCATTTCTCTACCATGCACTGAGAGTGGATCCCTTCTGTCTGCCTCGCTTACGTGAAACTTATCATATCTGAACTGCAGAAATCCAGGTGATTACATGATGGCAGCAGAGTTAGTGTTCTGTATTTCTTTGTTGCCATCTAGTGGTCATCTGGATTGTTGCAGCCCAGGTAGGGTAACCTTGCGTTCATCTGAACACCTGAGACCCAGCAGGGATTGTAGCCTCACTCTGCATTTCTGTCTTCTGAAATGCAGCCGAAGGAGCCAGTCCTCCCATTTGTTCTTCCAATTACAAACAAAGGAAGAAGGGGAACATACCCATACTTATTTCCTTTACCTGACTGAGATAAAAAAAAGAGCCTCAGGCCTCTTTGCTGTTTTTCTATTTTTAAGCATACAGTCTGAAGCTATGATTACCATTCATCCCCCAGTGTGCATTGTCCTATTTTGCCTAGAAGGTTTTACTCCTAATCCTATTAGAGGGTTTATTTGGCAAATACCTGAGGACTGGCAGTGTTCCAGCTTCAGAATGAAACCGAATCTGCACAGCTGTTGTCATATGGTTGATGTCAACCCTTCAAGGCAGACCAGATTAGAAAACCAAAGTCATGTAGGCCAATATATTTTTATTGTAAGGTTATAGTAACAGAATCTTGCAAGCCTCCCCCCCCCCGCCCATCTTCGTGTGAACCAGGGAGGACCCTGTCTGAGATATTTACATATACCTGTACTACATTCCTGCCCCAGATTCAGGTTTCTTTTATCTGACCATTGCCTTGGCAGCAGCTCTTCTTCCTGTCCTTCAAGGCCAGTCCTTCAAGGCCATTTCCTCTGTCCTGTATCATTCAGGAAACCTTAGAATATTTGAATTGCTATTGAGAACTTCTCCAATATTTCCATCCTTGCCAGGATAAAGTACATTAATGTTTTTCAATAATATCTGAAATAAATATTTAACATGCCACTTGAAAATTTAGAGTAATAAAGAGTAAATGGATTGATTAGATACTTTTTAAAATTTGCTATTGTTCTTGCAAGTATTTTTTTTGAATTGGTTTGAAATTTGGCTCATTTATAAAACTCAAAAAATTATGTAAACTGATTTTCAGATCACACTGTTACTAAAACTTTAATAATCTTGTTCAGTATCTCACAAAATAAATTAGCATTTATAATTTTATAACATTAGTATATGCTGCCAAAGCAAAGTTCTGTAGTAGTATCTGTCCCTGTAACTCTGGTGCCATCACACATGTTCTCTTATGTCCTCTGTCAGGACATAAGGAAAGAACTGATAAACATTATAGGGCTTTTGAGGTTCCCAGGAAGAAATGATTTTCTGTAAGTTACTGTTTGCCACATGCGAGCCTGGATATAGTTAAAACAGTGGCAAAATTCTATTAAAACAAGTGCCCAGTTATTGCTGATATACCTGCACAGACAGTTCTAAGATAATTTTATTTAAATATCATATTTTGTGGAATGGCTAAAGGCTCTAATAAAATTCATTCTTATCATTGGATTTTTTTTTTAAAGATAGAGCCCAGTTAAGTTATTGTTTTAAAACACTAACTTTGTTAGTATTGTTAGTCATGTTTGAGCAGGGTTTACATGGTGGGATAGTAGAATGTTAGCCGAAGGTGAGAGACGGGAATTGGAGAGAGTGCCGTGAAGATTATGAAAGGATTGGATGTAAATGGAGTAGCAGGGAAAGAAGTTTGAAATGGATAGAAGATAGTAAAGAAGTTTTGGATTTGGGAAAAAAGTGAAGCAATGCACTGGATTCAGAACTGGATGTGAGTGGATAGCTTCACAGAGCCCTTGGCGAAGGGCGGGATGCTTCAGCTGCAGCCCTGTCTGTGCAAATGGTTGGCCGAGGACAGTGAAAGAATGTGGCTGCCCCGGTAGTGATGAGGACAGCTACTCAGCTGAGGTCCAAGCCCTGCCCCAAGTTTATAAATACTTGGAAGTATCCTGGAAGCCTCATCCTGGAAGTATCAGTGAGAGAGAAAAGGACTGGAGACAGACAGGAGTTTAGAGCTTGAAGTAAAGCAGATGAGTCAGGAGGAATGAGGTAGAGAAAGTAGCTGGTGTAGCAGTTGTTTTTAGCATTGCAACAGAGGTCAGCTGGAGGTTGGGAAGAAAAAGTTGAGTTGGAAGGAATTCAGATTGCAAGTGGTTTTTAAAGTCAAGCTCCAGCGGTGAGAGCCAGGGAACCTGGAAAGAGAATGAAGGAGGTTGGGAAGTCTTGCTTGCTTAGCAAACCATGGGCCTGAGGATTGTGGGCACGTAATCCAGGTAAGTTTTCAAACAGGATTACAGTATTGTAAATTGAAAATGGGGAGAGGGAAATAGGTATAGATAGCTGTGGTCTGGTGTGAATAAAATAGATGTGTGTTGGTTGCTGTCAGAATAATTGATCCTTGGGTTGGTGTGGGTGGGAACCAGGCTAGGTTTGCAGCGGTGTGCTGCACATGAGAGCCAGTGTCAGTGTAATGTGTATTTGTAAGGACCTTAAAGGGATTGGAGGAGGAGAGACCAGTGCAGGATGCTAGGGGTATTATGGCAGGGGCATATATTGGCACTGGGAGAAGCAGGGGAAAGTGCAGTGTGCGATACTGGAAATTGCTTAGAGAGATATCTTGTTTTATTTCAGATAAGATGGAGAACTACTTTATTACAACAGTGTGTTTTGCTGCTGACCTATGTTGTAATTATACTGGAAGCAGTGCCTATAGATGTAGACAAGACAAAAGTACAGGAGGAAGAAAAAGAAGACAGCGCAAAAGTAGATAATACGGTAAGTCATTTAATTAAATATTATTTTCTTAATGGTAGCTTTTTCAACAACACAGGATTTCACACTGGAATGTAATCCATTACTGGTGTTTAGTGTCCCCTGTGGCTTACAATTCTGCTGCATCCAGGCATTTCCCTATTAGCTTCTGGGAATATTAGAGCCAAAGAAAGAGAAGAAAAAGTTAAAGAAAAGCAAAGTGATGTTTAAATCATTGTCCTGGGCCAAAAGGTTACTTCTCACTAAGTATGTTTAGGTATCTTTAATTTAGAGAAAAAAAAGACAAAGAAAATGCCTGTTCTTAAGTATTTTTAAACATATCAAAGAGAAGGTGAAAAGTATTCCTTTGATCTACATATGATGGGATTAGCTCAAATTCTGACATTTACAGGTAATCCTCCCTTAACGACCATTCTTTCAGTGACCATTCAAAATCCCCTGCTGCTGCCACCCTTGTTTTTTGCAAGGCCTTGCATAGCGCCGACAGCCACCACTGTTGCCCAGGGAGCCATCACCTGCACCGCCGTCCTGCCTCTTCCCAGGCCAGGCCTGGCAAGCTCCCTTTGGCAAACAAGACTCCGCCGCCTTGTTGTGCCCACCATGTACGTCCCAAGGCCTCGCCCAGTGCCTGGATCCTGGGCCAGTAGTGGGAGGAAGAAGATGGTGAAGGTCGATGGGAATGGCAGAGGGAGGTGGTGGCCGTGGAGTGCGGGGTGGCCAAAAGTGCAGAGATGGAGGGGAAATAGGCGGATGAGGGAAATTGAAGCACGCGCTGTGGTCATAAATGTGGGCCAGTTGCCAAGTGCCCAAATTTTGATTACGTGACCACGGGGGCACTGCAACAGCCATAATTTTGAGAACTGGTCGTAACTACCATTTGTTCAGCGCCGCTGTAACTTTGAACAGTCACTGAACTAATGGTTGTTAAGTGAGGACTATCTGTAAATGCCTGAATTTGAGCTAATTCCATCCTATATGGGCATAAGGAATACTTTTCATCTCCACAAAAGGGCAGAAATGGGGGGGAGATAGGCAGGTGGGGGGAACTGAAGCAGAGGCAAGCATGGCAGGGCGGTGGAACCTTGGCTGCTGAAGGGAGCTTGCCAGGCCTGGCTGGGGAGAAGACAGCAGGACAGAGACGGCAGTTTGTGCAGGGCAGGAGAAGTGTGAGGTCCTCGCCTAAGAATGGCGAGGTCCTCACCTAACAACCATAACTGAGACTACTGGAACTGCCTTTGCTAAGCAGCGCAACCACATGATGTTTGCCTAACAACCACTTTGCTTAGTGATGTAAATTCTGTTTCCAATGAGGATTGTTAAGCAAGGACTACCTGTAATTTATAGTGGAGCTTGAAAAAGGCTGGAATCTTTTTTTGATCCTTAAGCAACAGGATCCTTGATTTGGGGTTTTAAAGATAAAATTCATCAGATTCCTCTCATCTGACTTCTGGTCCTGAAATTTTTACAGGGAGATTGGCTTGGTCTAGGAAAAAATACATAGTTTGGTTTAAACTCACAGAATCCACCCTATGGTGGTCACTCTTTGCAAAGTGGGAGAGACTAATTATTTTCCTAAACAAAATTGGCCTGATTAGGAATCAGGCAGTTGCTTTCTGTTAGCAGAAGTATTTTAAGAAAGAGACTGAATTCACTGCATAAGAACTTGACAAACTTGACTTGCTTCTGAAGGAAAACAGGCTCAATTAATTCAAAGCAATCTGGCAATCTTTAAATGTATTGGAACTGTAAGACCAGTTCCTCAAACCTGGAAAGGTTAGCATTAGCTTGGGGAAATCTTCATTATAACTTCAGGGAGAAAAGAGAGAAAGATTTCAACTTTGTAGGAGCCAGTGAAATCCAAAACTTGGCATTTCAAGTTGAACTGAACTTCTCATAGGATGTGTGTGTATTTATAATTAATTCTTGCTGTGTGAATTCACTTCATCTTCAGCACTGAACAACAAAAAGTTATAATAACTGGTTGTTAGAAAATCAGCAAGGATAAGGAAGACCTACTGTAAATGTAACATTTTTATGCAAAAAAGGAACATTTTTCATCCCTGCCTCTTCTTTATTAAGCTAATAATAATTATATGTATATCTTAAAGGATACTGGATTGTATTATGATGCCTACCTCAGGCAAGTAATAGATGTTTTGGAGACAGACAAACATTTCAGAGAGAAGCTCCAGTCAGCAGACATAGAGGAAATAAAGGTATGAATAATGACTAGCAAAGTGTAATAAAATGAAAATAATAATAAGATCTGTGGTTTTATCTTCCCTGTGTTCAGTGAGGGAAGTAATCACTTCCTTTGTCTCTGAAACAATAATAAATATGTAGCTTTTGGAAAAAGAAACCTAAATACCAAAACCTGGAATTCTCTGTTTCTAGGATGCAAGTCATGAATTTTATCATAGAAGGAACAATCAATGAAAAATAAAATTAATTATTTTGGATCTTTGCCTCCATTGGTGTATTAACTTGTATTATCAATTCATCTTTTTCTCATGGAATATTTATCTTGAAATCTTCTTAAGTTCTGTAATTCAAAACAAGGTCTATATTACCTAGCTTGCACTGATACAAATAACAACTGGATTTTCATGCTGCTAAGCCAAAATACAGTATGTGGATTTGACTAAATTTGTTATGTGAATCCAGTAACTCTGATCTGTAAACTATGACTTATGACTTAGTATTATGCATAAGCTCAGATGTTGCTGGTTATTCCCCAGTTCATAGCTTAAATATCATGCAGCCTTCAGACATTGCTGAACACAACTCCCACTACCTGGCAGCATGACAATTGAGGAGTGTGCTGGGAGATACAGCTCAACAATATCTGGAGGGCCACATTCAGTGAATCCAGTCTATGTAGTGCAAGTAGAAAGCTACAAGTATGGGCTCAGATCTTTGGCAACTAAATAATCACAGCTCAATACAGAGGCAGCATAAGGAGGAGCCTTTCCAGTGCCTTGGGGACATACCCCAAAATGGTGTTTTTGTTTATGTTAGGTGTATAGTATGTTATAGTAAGGGTATAGAAGTGTGTATGTCTTCTAGTGCACCTGTAGTACAGAATTACTACTACAATACTAACTGGAGTATTTTGAAGAGTTTTAGAAATAATTTATAGCATTCCTATGCTATGATCTTCTGGAGTTGTTTTATTCCTCCTGTATGCAGTCTTCATCTTGAAACAAATGTCTTATCCAGATTTAAATATCCACTAACCCATACTTTCCTGTGCAAGTGAGTAACTTTGTTGTTCTCTGATGGATTGCAACCAGAAGTGGAAACAGTGGGCCAATCCAAGATATCTAGTTTGTGTGATGCTGTTTGATATACAATGGCTAATAAGCCTTGGAAAGACAGCAGCTCACTTCAAGTAAGGACTGATTTTCCTTTCTGACTCCTAGCATGGAGGAAAAAAAACAACAACCCACAGCTGAGACATAATGTTGGGAATCTACCTGTGAAACTAATGTTAAATAAAAACTTTATTGATTGGCCTTCACTAGACTGCATCTTAATAAGCCAAATTATCTCAATATATCAAGTTAGGACTAGTTACAGCTAAATTACAGCATGTGTTCTTGGTGTCATCCACTGCCAAGATTTCAGTTCAGTATAGATATGACAGTCTAATTCATAGTGATTATGATGTAGAAGATGCTGTATATTGTCAATTATAGTCTAAATATAGTTGTTTCAAGATAGTGACACATCTTATAAAACATTTCAGGAAAAGCAGAAATTGTTGCTAATGCTGAAAGCATTGGCTCTACCTCTGGGTGGTCCTCAAAAAATCTGTCTGGGAGCACTAAAATGTGCATAAACTCTGTTACACCATTGTGTACCAGTCTATAGTATATACTGTTTAGGCACCTTCTCAATCACTTTATTGATTTTCACTGAATTATTAAGTGAAAAAGATACTCACCAATGCTCATGCCCTCTGCTTTTAAAGTTTTGCTTGGAGTCTGAAGATATCAAATCTTGGTTTCTCTTGAGAGAAAGTACTCGGTGCATTCAGTTTTAGATGGTAGTACAGAACCAATGAAATTATCTTCCAGAAAAATAATGACTCAGTGCTTTGTTGTTGTTGACAGAGTGGAAAGTTAAGCAAAGAGCTAGACTTAGTTAGCCATCATGTGAGAACAAAGCTGGATGAACTGAAAAGACAAGAAGTTGCAAGATTAAGGATGTTAATCAAAGCCAAGATTGATGCATATCAAGGTAAGCACACAAAGGAAAAAAACAGATGAGTTGACAATAATGTTTCAGTTGTCTCCTTCATTTACAGCTGTGCTTAAATCAAATAAAACTATGTTTCTGTGTTTTTCTTGACATCGTTACTCATTCTTGTTCTTTTTAGAAATCAGGGATGATCAAGACAAGCTCATTCTGAAGAAACAACAAATGCAAAACAAAGAAATAACAGATGCAAAATAAATTATTTGAAATTGAATCAGTTTAAAGAAGAGAATCCAACTAAGCTTTCCATTTTGACATTGCCACATAGCTTTGTGTTTTTTAAAAAGTAAACTAATCAAGTAAATGCATAGGATCAATGCAATATTTCAAATAATACTAATCTATATTTCCAAATAATGAAAAATCAGCATGTGTAATGACAACTTAACTTTGACTGTGGAACAGTTTGAATCCTTCTCTACAGCAGCTGGCAGCACTTAAGTGACCTTGGCTGATTTAAAAAAGTTAAACTGAGTCAGATCTGGATAGTATTTAGATGAGAGCCCTTGGTCTGTATCCTTGGTCTGTAGACTAAAGTGGGAAATCCAAAAAAGCAACAATCCAGAAGAAGGCAATGGCAAACCACTTCCATATTGATATCAGGAAACAATAAGTGCTTGTCAACACTAGGAGTCAAGATGACATTGGAGAGTTAGGGCCAGTTTACACAATCATCCCCTTTACATTTCTTTCTCCTTCTATTTTGACTAAATCTATTCCACACCAGAACCTATCACTACACTGTAGGTGACTTCTCAGATATTATGAAGATTGGAGTGGGCTGTAGGAAGAAAGCACTTCATACGCAACCAGTGTTGCCTTAATGGGGTTCTGTGAATTATTTATATACATACATACGTACATACATACATACATACATACATACATATTTAGCTCTCTGGTTATACTCAAATAGGGTAAAATAAATAATGAATATTATTAATAAAATATTGTTACTTTAAAATCTATGTTCTCCCTCTTCTACAGAGGCTCTCAAAAGGCATAATTCTTTTCTTTCTCAAAATTCATAATTTTCTGGTTGGAAATGGCTAGTGCCCTTATTTTCTTACTAACAATTGTTTGGTGTATTAAAAAAAAAGTGGGAAGACTAATTTGATGTAGATGTGAACCTGCATCTTGCTTGGATGAGTATATCATATCAACAAGTAGCAAATGTAGAGAAGTTTTTCTCTAAGAATGTTGTCATATTTTGAGAACACTTTGAATCTCCCCCCCTCCCTCCCCCCTCCCCCCTCCCCCCTCCCCCCTCCTTCCTTCCTTCCTTCCTTCCTTCCTTCCTTCCTTCCTTCCTTCCTTCCTTTCTTTCTTTCTTTCTACCCAAGCATTGTCCTGTGCAACCTAAATTTATTCATAATCTCAAGCATTCAATGCTGGTCCAGTTGTAAGTTTTTTCTGTCTCTTATCTATAGCCTCTCCTGACTGGTGTAAATTCTCATTCTCTGTAAACCTTGACTCTATGGTTAAGGCCAAGCAGATTCTTATAATCTTTGCAGCAGCAGGCGTTTAAGCCAACTGAGAAATTGTCTTGAGATTAGAGGAGAGAATTACCCCAATGGAGGACAAAGTTTTGGCCTGTCCTCAGCGAGCCTATTGTCCTCGGGTGCCATGGAGGAAGCCATTCTATCACCAGGGTTGAAAACAATTCAAGGTCTGGGCTAGTCAGCTTTTATATTTGGAGAGTGTTTGTGTGTGTATGGGGGGAGGGGGTGCTGGTAGCAACAAAAAGTATCTTGTTCAGACCTACCTTTTATATGCCCTTGGTATTTTTCATCTGATTTAAAACCTCCCCTGAACCTTGTGAATGCTGTAGATTATGAATATATTCTTACAATATAAATTGCATTTTAAAATATGCTCTTGAATTCCACCCAGTGCTTGTTGTATTGTATCTATTAATGTAGTCACAACAGTTCTGTTTTTGTGTGGGTTGTTTTTAGATTCTGGCATAGACCATCAAGCTCTTCTCAAACAGTTTGAGCATCTGAACCATCACAACCCTCACACTTTTGAAGTTAAAGATTTAGACATGCTAATCAAAGCTGTAAGTGTTCAGCAAATATTTTCTCAGATGCTTGTTTGCTCTCTTTTAAAAAAAACTAGATTTTATATTGGTCTGCAATTCTTCTCCCTCTCAATTTCTCAGTTTTAAATATCTTTAATAGTTATATCAGGAATCGTAACTTGGAACCCCATTTGAATCAATAATACAATGTTGTGTTACAGAAAACTTGTGCACTTAACCACACACCCCCCCCCCCCCCAATCTGCTCATGTTCCTTGTAATGCATCATGGAATGAGCGTTATCATGCCAATATAAGCAGCTTTCTGTTTATACTAAGTCTTTAAACTGAGCCAACTTAATTCCTTCTCACATTTTGTTATATTTGGAAGTATCTTTATATTAATCAACCAAATAATGTTTTACTGGATTAACAATCTGCCTTAATTAATATACAAATCAGTTTAAATGTAGTCAGTTTTCCAAATGACATAATAGTTTATTTTGCAATATTAAGAAAGTGTAATCTAATTTGCAAGGTAAAAACAATATGACCTCCCATTCGGTGATGGGAGGAAAAGCCTTTTTAATTCAGCAGAACCTGAATAACTTTAAAATATAATTAAGAATAACATCTGCTCCACAGATAAATCAACTATTGCATTTGTTAATTAATCTATTAATTAAAACTTATTGGTTTTTTAAAATTAAATTCATATACGCATGTGGTCTTTTTTCTCTTGAGGGCTTCCATCGGGGAACAGAATTGCAGATATGAAATATATAACTGAAATAAATGAATGTATGAATGAATGTGTAAAGATAGGACAGTCTTTTATGAAAGAAGCTGTCCATGCATGCTGGGACGAAAGAGGAAGTTAATGCCCCTCCCCTCCCAGCTGAGCAGCAAGAAAACAACACTCTGTGCCCACACCCGACAGGTCAGTGATCGGGGCTCCTATCTTGTGGGTCACCGAAATAATGGTCGAGAGGCACAGATTGCGCATATATGATAGAGATAAATGATCCAAACATAAATGCACAGCCTCTTTTGAGTCAAACACTAAACTTGGAGAGATGTGCTGGGAGCTACATTTCAAAAACTAGATGGGCTCAGGTCTAAAACGAATTAATTAAATACAGTTAATTAATAAGAATCTTCCTCTTCTGATACCAGAACAATTGACGGTTTTGTGGTAATCTTTGGGGGTGTTTGGGGGCTGCATTCAAAGATTTAGTGAGTCCCAAACAGGCTCAAATTGTGCCCCTCTACTTTAAAGTGCCCATGGCCAGTTAGTTTCATTATGACAGCAACTGTTAACAATCATATTTCAAAATAGGCCAGTTTTGTTATTCCTATATTGTAGATATGGAGGCAGAGGCTGAAAAAAGTGAGCTTGTAGCACCCCCTAGTGTTAGTAACATTTATTATGGGATATTTAGTGGCAGAGAATTGTATTGCTGCTGTTACACCATACCTTCATAAGTGAAGCAGGAGACTGAAGAAACAGTGCTGAGTTTTCTCTGTGGGAGGAATTAATGCTGCTGAGTACCAGTGTAAGAATAAAAAAGAATTAGAATGCCAGGGAGAAAAACATGAATACAGAAATACTGCTGGTGAACTTGTGAATAAGGTACCTAAGCAGCCAGTAAAATGGAGGCATTTCCTCTACATTGTGTTAATTAAAAAGGAGATATTGTTGGAGAAAACCTGATGATTTAACATTAAACACAACAAGCAGGTGAAGGAAGAGTGGCGGAGGGTAGTATTAGTATAGTAAGAGGAAAAAATTGCAGTGCTTGCATTTAAGGAAACTTACAAGCACAACAAATATAAATGATCATTGCTCTGGATTCTGTTAGGACATTACCTGATATCTTTTGACTTCTGCCTGCAGGGCCCTGCTTTGGGATGTTATAACACTGGACTACCAGGATTCCTTAGTAACAGTTGTTATACTTTGCCTGATAAACAATCTAGGTGTTTATCTAGAATAATGTGGGGTAGTCCTCCTCCGCATGTACCTCAATATCCATGGAAAGTATGCTACAGATTTTACTCAACATGCATTTGGAAATGATACAAGCCAGGATAGCTAAACCACAGCTTTTTTCAAGGGTTTAGATCAGCTCATTCCTGCAGCTAAATGTAATCGGTGGTAACTCCAGTGATCACAGAGGTTCAGGTAGTCCTTGTTTAGTGACCAAAATTGGGATTGGCAACTCAGTCATTAAACAAAGTGGTCACTAAGTGTAACTGTGACTTTGCTTATGATCTTACTTCAGCTTTCCCTTGCTTTATAGACCTGGGAAGGTCATAAATGCAAGGATTGATTGTAAAGTTACTTTTTCTTTACCATCGTGACTGTGAATAGTTGTTAAACGAGGCGGTTGCTAAATGAAGACTACCTGTAGTTTTAGATAGTATGGCTGAGAATTCCTTATACTTCACATTTACTATAAGTCTAGATGCAGTGAAGATATTTAGTATACTATAATGATTCTAAACTACTTCATGTCGTCGTTTTCTGCTAAATAATTTGACAGGGATGGTTGTGGATTTTATTGTTTAGGGATTCTTTACAAACTTGGATATATCCTGAGAAAAAGGTCCTGAGGGAAACACAAGAAGACTGTCTGGTCAACAGGAGCTTCTTATGCTGCTTAGCTCAATGTTCATCTTCATTCTAGAAAGTCCTAGATTTTTTTTTTTCTTCTTTCTTTCTTATTTGCAGGCTACAAACGACTTAGAAAACTATGACAAAGCCCGTCATGAGGAGTTTAAGAAATATGAGATGATGAAAGAACACGAACGGAGAGAGTATTTAAAAACACTGGATGAAGAAAAGAGACACCAAGAGGAAGCTAAATATGAGGAGATGAAAAAAAAGCACAGCAATCACCCCAAAGTTAATCATCCTGTAAGTCCATTGTTTGTATCCATACCATAAAGAGAAGGTCTATTTGTTTATATATTTTTATTTATTTTGTTTATCAAATGTATATGGCCACCCATCTCACTCAAAGTGATTCTGGGTGGCATACAATAAAACCAACAATTAAAACTTTATACAAAAGCCATTTAAAACAATTAAATGTAAATAAAAAACAAGGTGACAAAAGGGAACCCATCAAATCAAATCTTTATTGCAATCATAGCATAACGGAACACATCGGAATATTATACATGGTGCAGCCAACATGGGGGCTTCCTGTTGGCAGGGGATCCCTAGGCTTGCCGAAAAAGCCATGTTTTAAGGGATTTCCAGAAGGTCATAAGGGTTGGTTAAATGGATAATAAATCATTTATTTATTTATGTATGTATGTATGTATGTATGTATGTATGTATGTATGTATTTATTAACAATATAATATCAATACCATGACAGTATTTATGACAGTAAAATATTCTAGCTTTTGAGCTTGTTTTTTGGTCACTGATCTCATTAAGCTTTTAGACTAAAAGTAAGCATAAATGCCATTTCATAGCTTCCCATAAAATCATTTCTTAACTAATTAGGACACTCTTTAAAAAAATGGAAGGATTCTGTGCTTCTTCAAAAATACCTCTATTTACATTTTTCACTTTTTTTTTGTGGAAACTGGAGTGTGACTAAATTCTACCCATCTTTTTCTCACAGTAATGTCAATCAATCATCCTAGGTGGGCATTGTGGAATGATTGAAATTGCTTTTACGGTGGATATAAAATATATATTTCATATCTGTATAGTCCTCTGTGACAGTGTAAGAGTTCGTACTGAACATGCAGGGAAATAATGGTTTCACACTCCTTTCCTTTCAAGTGCATGTCAGACAAAAAACAAAGAGCGCTTAGGGGAGAATTAACTAGATTTTGAAAGTTTTTTTGGGTGACATAGTATGATTTTAACTCTATGTGACAGCAAGAAGCTTCTGTGAAATCATTTGCACAATTGGTGTTCATTATCACCTTTCAGGGAAGTAAAGACCAACTGAAAGAGGTATGGGAGGAATCAGATGGCTTAGACCCTAATGATTTTGATCCAAAGACTTTTTTCAAGTTGCACGGTAAGATTTATATAAAAAATTAAGAAACAGAATTATCATATGGCATTGACAATAGAGAATCTTGTTGCACTTTACAGATTGACAAATGTATCTTGGCATGCACTTTTCCAGAGAACTTCAACAGATGCATGAAATGTTCTTCTCAGTAGGCAAATATACATTGTTATACATGGGTTTGCACTGGCTTTTCCTAACCAGATGACTCACCATATGTTTTGAGATTACAATTCCCAGCTGGGGAGGGGGAGAAATATACATGACAGCCAAAAAAAATTTGAAATGTTATCTTTGATAATATATACAGTATATAAAACAACACTGAGTTCAGGGTGGCAAAGGTAATTCGGAATGCACATTGGCACTTCTGTCACACCTGTCACACCTGTCAGCATCTTCTTTAAACAAGTGCATCTGTGCTGCATGAGCCCAAGAAAAGGCACATTTCTTTAAGGGGTTACTTGCAGGGGCAATATGCATGCCCTGGCATTCTTGGTGTCAACTTTTCTCCTTGGAATCTAGATTGCCACAGCGATATTATAAGTACAGCAATGATTTACAACAGCAATGGTGTCGATAATAAAACAGCATCACTAAGTAAATGAACACCTTATTGGGAAGAAAAAAATCTTATCATGATTGATCCACAAATGACAAAGTTGAATTTCTTGTAAGTTGCAGTTCTGTGCTTATGAATTAGAGGGTCCTATTCATGTTTCTTTGCTCAGGCAGTCATTCCCATTACTATTATGTTAACATAATACTGAGGATTCAGAATAGAAGAATGGGATACATGAAAATTAAAGATAATGAGAATGAATTTTAAATGCATTTTAAATCTTAAAGATTAAATTTTAAAGCACAATTTTAAAGTACAATTTTAATAACTGGTGGTATTGACATATGCGTTTTAATTCTGGCATTGTTAATTCTGCACAAAAACATCAACTCTGTACTGAGGGGAAAATACAAGCTTTCGAAGAAGATTTAACAGGCTTTTAAAAAAGTATATAAAAGTTATTTTTAAATGCATTGCAATCACTCTTTTAGAGATTTCAAAAATATTTTGGTAATTAATTCTCTGTGGCATCTTGATTTCTATTTCTGGATAGATTGAATATTATTTTAAAGATGCTTTAATTCCGTAATTAACATATATGCAATATGCAAGCCAGGGCAAATAAATAATTCAGTGACCCCTCGCACCGATGATGATGATGATGATGATACTGTAGGATTCAACCAGCTATTGGGACCAAAAAAAAGGAGCCTATACAATACCTGCAAATGGGATTGTGGCTCTCCCTTTATTCCTCCTATATAATTTCATGGTATTGGATGTAGTTGTAGTAAATAGTCACTCATGCCCTTGTTATCTCCCAGATAGAGTACTGCAATGCGCTCTACATGGGGCTACCCTTGAAGAGTAGTAGAGCTGGTCCAGAATGTGGCCATGTGGGCTATTTTTGGAGCTCCAAGAAGGACCCATATAACACGGTTGCTCCGTGAGCTGCATTGGGTACCAGTTTGCTTCTGGGTCCAATTCAAGGTGTTGGTTATCACCTTTAAAGCCCTACATGGCATGGGACTAGGTAACCTGAGGGACCGCCTCTTCCCCATGATTTCAACACGTCTCACCCGATCACACAGAGAGGGCATGCTCTGGATCCCCTCAGTAAAGCGGGATCCAGAAGGCAGGCCTTCTCTGCTGTAGCCCCCGCTCTTTGGAATATCTTGCCCTTCCAGAGGGACTTGAAGACCTGGCTCTGCCATCTGGCCTGGGGTGGGGAGGGAAGACATCAGGTGTGGGGGTGGCTAGCCCCTTAGAACCCTGGCATTTGCTGCTCTGAACCATCGGCCTCCTGGACTTTTTTAGTAATTGTTTTACATAGCTTTAGATTTTATGTAATTGTATTTTATTTATTGTTTTAATCAGTTGTAAGCTGCCCAGAGTCCCCCATTAGGGGGAGATGGGTGGGGATAAATTTAATAAATGAATAAAAATAAATAAATAAAATACACAGAATTCAGTTTTGGGTTGAAATGAGGATGATGCTGTTTGCTATTTCTAAAAAAAGTAGGTACGACTTCTAAAATAACAGCTGGGCTCTCAAACTTTAGAGATGGTTCACACTCTTCTTTAACAGGTATTCAATAATTGAAAAGTTAGCTAATATCCTGATGTTTGTAAAATAATGTACCATGAATAGAAATTTCACATACAGATTTCACTTTGCTAATTTACTGCTGAGGAAATTAGAAATGCCATCTCTTGCATTTACACTTGGGGAAAATCCTTAATAAACAACGGGAGACTTATTTCAAGTAAATATGTGCAAGATTGACTGTGGATCTTGATTTGGTTTTAATGTTTTAGCCCCTTTTAAGAAAAAAAGCTAACTCACTGGCAATTCTGGTTGAATTTTTTAAAACTTAGAATGCCCTATCCTTTCAGCTGTATGAGTATATGCAAAGAAAAAATAAAGGCAAATGAACAAAAAGCTGCTATGGAATTAGTTGATTATTTTCCTCCCCTTGCCAGAATGTACATCTCTGGGCATTTTTATTTGCTTTTGACAAGGCTAATCAGTACTGTGCAGTCTAGTTTGTCAAGAACAATCATGCTAGGAATGGGTAGTAATCAAGCATGAAATTAAGAATCTAAAACCCCTATTGTTTTCCATATATTTTTGTACTTTAAACAACTCCATTTAAAGTCAGAATCTGTTACCAAACGAGAGTGATTAGGGAAGCAATGGCAATTTACAGTTAAACTGTAGGCCAATCATTACAGCATTAATTTTCTAAAATGTATTTTATAAGATGTATATAATTCTGAAAAAATAGGGTCTTATCCAGAAGGAAAAAAGTATTATTAGTATGGTGATAAAACAAAAATTTGTGAATCCTTTTGAACTATCCAAAATCCTACAGTACAATGTGACTTGAACTTTATCTAGTTCAATCCGGAAAGAGATTCTGGTAAACAAAGAAAACACAAAATAGTTTATTGTAACATGTTTTAACTGAACACATCAAGTTCATTGTCTTTACTGAGAAAAATTTGTAAAGCTTTAGGTGGTACCTCCTTAGCAGCACTGACTTCGACCCAACGTTTTCTGTGCCCATCAATCTATTCCACACATCATCTCCTCTTTACAGAACTGCTTCAGCTCATTGATGTTTTGGGACTGTCTTGCTTGAACTCCTCACTTCCAGTCATGCCTTTTGATCAGTCTCACACATTGGCTTTGAAGTATTTTAGCCTATTCCTCTTTACAGAAACAGCTTCAACTCATTGATATATTCGGGCTGTCTATATATTCAGGGGACTTCAGAAAAAGGGTTGTTGATTCTCATGAGGTTTGGAAAGGGCTATAAAATCTTAACCCAATTGAAATGTGGCATAACTTGAAACAAGTAGTTTCAAGTTATGATTAGGTAACATCTTCAGTGCAAACAATCCAGCAGTGAACAACAGCCTAATCAAAGAACTACTGTACCAAGGAGAAAAAGAACACCCCCTCCAACACTGACAGGACAAGCTACTATAAACAGAGAGCAAACCTCACTCCCTTCTAGCACTGAAGATGTTACCTAGTCGGGTAACAGAACGTCTGCAAGAAAACAACCAAGCTCAGAGAACCCCAAGGACTCCACAGTTCAACCCTGAGCTATAGATATTCTCTTTTATTGGTACAAGTTTAAGCACCTAATTTTTTTTTTTTTTAATAAACAGCAAAAGAATGATTAGAACATTGATTTTGGAAAGTTACAAATGGACTAAGGGTCCAGATGGATTTGAAATAAGATTTTGAAATCAATTATAAAATCCTTCCTGTGGGAAAATGCTGTTGTTTTAAATTCTTAAATAAATTTAAAAAAAAAGATAGGATGGGACTTTGAAGGTTAGACACTAGAGGGAATCAGAAGGAACTAAAGAACACTTAAATTTGACTTATGAATACAGAATGGAGCAAAATACTTTAACATTGGATGTATAGAAGGATATTTGTCAACAATGGACCCAGAAGTTAACTGTAAGAGTGTCTGCCATTATGGACAGACTGTGGTTAAAAGATGCTATGGAAGAAGAAGAATAAGTTTTACCAGACAAGATTGAGACTGATTTGAAAGTGGCTATAAGAATGATATGGAAAAAGATGCTATACAGGATATATAAATGAAACCAGCTGATGCCTTAAGAATTAAAAGGGATATACAAATAACAAACCAAAAGAGTGACCTGGATAACTTTCCTATATTGGATTTACAAAAGAAACTTGTTAAAGTTTTGAAGAATTTTGTGAGAAGGGACAAAGAAAAAATGAAAATATTTCTTTTAAGACATTATTAAAAGGGATTAAAGATTAAGATTGTTAAAAGTAAAAGAAAGGAATATGAAGTGGGTTTATTTGATTAAGGTTAAAATAGATATGTTGTTATCTCTGGTAACCCTTAATGGACTTTTGCCGACAAGGACTGACTGACAAGGCTTTAAGGATCTCTTTATAGATAAGAGATGAGATCTGGGAAGAAGTGATCATTTGTTGTATTTTAAGAGAAGGTGATAAGTTACTAAAATGCTTATACTTGTAATAAAGGGGAAAGTAATTTCTTTATATATTTCTTTTCTTTTTCTCTAATATATTTTTATTTTTTCTTTCTTTTCTATTTTTCTTTTTCTGTTTTTTCTTTTATTTTTTAGTTTGTATTTTTATCTTTTTAATTGTAATGTTTAATAAAATTATTATATAAAGAAAAGAAAGATTATATTGTTTGAATTTCTACATTATTCTAATTATGATTTAAAAACCAATTGATCACCTGAAACTCACAGCTGAAAGTACCATGCTGTGCTGTGTACTACATTAGATGCATATATTAAAGTGGGATTGATTGTGATCTAGAGTTGTAGATGGGTGTGTTAGTGTCTCTGTCGTTTATATTCATATACATTTTTTTTTACAGATGTCAATGCTGATGGTTTTCTGGATGAACAGGAATTAGAAGCCCTATTTACTAAGGAGGTAAAGATGTGTAATTGGATTATTTCAGAATCATGGAGCTTCATTTGGCTCAGTGCATGAGCACGGAATGACTATTATATGCTGTTAGAATGGGAATTGAGTGTCCACAGTTTAATTATATACATTTTATTTATTTCTTTATCATATTTGTATAGCTGCCCATCTCACACAAAGTGACATATTGAAACTCTAATGAGTCTGTACAAAACAGTAATACTATTTCTGTAAGTGTTCTTTGGAGCAATCATAGCAATTGAAGGACAGTTTACATTAACAAATATAGTGAATGTCAGAAAAATATTTAGAATAGGTGGTCATCAGTATCTGCTATGTTTCAGATATTAATCGAATAATAAAAGCAGCTTATGAATTCATTTCAGTAGTACTAAATATCACTAGAGTGATATAGCCTAGTTCTAAGCAGGCTTCCCCAGCCTGGTGCTCTCCCATGTCATTTTGGACTTCAACTTTCATAAACTCTGGTCATTGCTGAGTGAGTTCTGCTAGCTTATGAGAGTTGCATTCAAAATATCTGGCAGTCATTAAGCTGAGATTTATACATGATATTGCTAAATGCCCTATAACTAGGCATATGTATTCAAGGAAATGTGGGATGTTTTTGTATGGACTGGAGATTAATTCCGCAATTTCTTAGTAATTTAGCCACCTTGAACATTGAAGTTTTAATCTCCTCTTTCAATTCTAAAACAAAATGCATGGATGGAGTTATCAGAAACTGATTGTTAGATATAAAGATATGCTATTAAATATGTAGAAAGCAGATATTTGTTTCATAAATGTTAATTTTTTATCTTCCTATTTTGTTTGTTGTTTCTGTTGTTTATGTTAGAGGTCTTATGATGTTATTGTTTTTAATCAGACTTCAGATATTTTAACTGTTGCTATTTCATATACTTTGTAAATTGCTGAGAATTGTCTGATTGCAGTGGGGTAAATAAATAAATAGCATTAAGTAACATATTTTCATAAACTAATAATACATTTGGATGACTTGTTCAAAATAAATTCCTTAATCTTAGCTAGAGAAAGTCTATGACCCCAAAAATGAAGAGGATGACATGGTAGAAATGGAAGAAGAGAGGCTACGAATGAGAGAGCATGTCATGAATGAGGTAAGGTTTAAGTGCACACATTTTATAAATAACTGTTAGCAAAATTCTGCTGTTGCAAGTATTCCAACAGAACATACATCTAATTCACAGGATGATTTTTTTGGAACTTATCATTGCTTCCAACCCATATTTGACATGTAAGAAATTTTAACAGGTAAATAAGCTATCTTCTTATAGCTGCAATTCTATATTGATGACACTTTATTATTTCTTACTGTCTCCATGATCCACGGATTCATGCATTATATTCATCCATTCAAAATATCCTCTGAGAAGGTGAGTCAAGATTTTTGGATGGGAGAAAAAATAACAGGCATGATTTTTTCCTACATGAATACACAAGAGTCCATGTATGGCATTATCCTCATAGATCATGGCAGAATGCTGATCCTCTTCCTCTTGGATTGTGTACAGGTAGCTTGACAGGTCATTGCAATGAATGTCTGCTCTATAATTTTCTCTTATTTCACATTCAGATCCCATATCTGCTTGCTCAGTTTCCAAACTGTCAGGCACCTTTTGGATGTGGATCTGGAAAGTACACACAGATTTTCAGTTTTGTGGACCATCCCAGTACATTGTCTTTGCATGCATCTAATGCAAATACACCAAGAAGCAAAAGAGGAAAAAAGGCTTCTTAAAACAATCAAAGATATGTGTCTGCAATTGGGACAATTGTTCTTATTGTACAGATAGGCACTCAGTGAGATTTAAAGAACTAAATGTGGAAAACAGGTATGTAAATATGCATTTCAGTAGTGGACATATTTCCAAAGCTGGAACATATTTCTGAAAATGCCTGTTTCAGAGCTTTCCTAAACCCACCCCAATACAATGTAAATTTATTATTACATGTCTAGTTATCCTTATATAAATACCTTTATTAAATAGGAAAACATATCTTTGCTATTGAATGATATCTACTAAAATAGTGCAACGTGTAATTATTCATGAACAGATTGTCTTGGGATGAGAATGTTTGTGTGAATCCAACTTTGTTTTTTAATCACTTAATATGAATGCTATTCTGGCTAGTATTAGGTTGGCATGATTGTTTTCTTTACAATTTTTTTACAGTAAGCATATCTAAAGCTATAAAATTATAAAAACTTCTACCCTTTCCTTCAAACTGTTGGAAGACCAGCATAATTTCATTGCCAAAACCAGCTTCTTGATGAGTGATTCTTCTGTCACATTGACCACCATCATGCAAATCTGTTATCTCTGATCTGGTTTTGTTGTTGTTGTTGTTTTGCTACTTAGCAAGAGAAGTTTCAATTCCCACATATTATTGATACTTAGAGTGATATGGAATTCTAAATGTTACAGATAAACTGCACATCTCTCACTAGGATAGAAATATTATCTTTGCAGCCACCTTCCCCCCCCCCCCCCCCCCATACGTTATTAGGACAAAGAGTTGTTGATTTAGGAAAGGAACATCTTTGTTCTTTATCATACATGGCTAATTTTAACTTACTTTTTTCTCTGGGAGTTTGTACAAGACAGCAATTTAGATTAAGAGAGCTTGTTTCTATCTTGTACATAGATGGTGCTTCTTATCACTTATTCCCATCCCTGCTATCATTTTGTTTTATGCAACATAACTGATTTTAGCTTATTCTATTGTGCACCCCTAATATGGCTTTGGTTATGTCTGCTAATGTTTACTGATGGGGTGGGGTTAGCACTAGTCAGGTATTTCTGTCATAGCTTTTCTGCAACCTCATTCCCATTACTTTTTAAAAACTGCAAATAAATACAAATTCTGTAGCTAAACTGTGTATAACTTTTTGCTTCTCTTTTAAAAGGTTGACATCAACAGAGACCGGTTAGTCACCTTGGAAGAGTTTATGAGAGCTACAGAGAAAAAAGAGTTTTTGGAGCCAGAAAGCTGGGAGGTACTAATGACACTTTTCAGCTAAGACATACTGTAGTTATCCGCAAATGGCCCATTTGTTTTGAACTTTTAATCATTTCCCTATTTCTTCTGTTGTATTTATGTGTCATTATTAATGACATTATGAAAATAAAATCTGAACAGTGAGTCCAAGAACACTGCATAATCCTCTCTGTGGAGCAACTTCACTGTTTGAAGCAGAGTAAGCATGCCCATTATGGCTACAGAATTTGAGCAAGGGAGTAACTAAAACTGGAAGCAAAGGCGAAGAATTGTTTTATCTTTTTTTTTTTTTCCCTATAGCAGCATGTGTACATTTTACTCCAAACTTGACTATAATTAAAAACAGTGTACAGTTGTAATACTGCTGTGTCTGGAAATTTTCTCCTTACAGTAATAGTCTGTAATTACAAAAGAACTTTAAGAATTTCTGCTTTGCTTCATGGTACCCAAGGGAGATTATGGGGATATGAAAACTATATCTATGGATAACCACCCATTTAAAATATAAAAATTTAAAATCCATATATTTTCTAGACTCAACTTCATCCAGGCAAAAAGACAGGGAAAAATCCAAGAACAGTACACACTGTTTCTGCTTCATCTTTATTATTGTGAGGAGGAACAATTTGTTCTGGAAGCAGCTCAGAAGATTTTCAGGTGTCTTCTCTTGGCAGATGGTCTCTGCTGGAGCTTGCTTTGTGATGCGGCAGGCTTCAGTTCTTCTCCCTTTAATGAGGAAGAAATTGATTGCAATTTGCTTGTTTATTTATTCCAAAGGCAAATTGAAGGTGTGTACATGCAATAGGAAACATGAAACTGATGGGACAGTAAAGGCAATATTGAGAAATTGTGTCCTGCTTTTACATGGGAGGAATTTGTGAGTGTGCACATGCTCCAAAAACAATATTTCTCCTTATCCAAAAGTAATCATCAAACATCTTGAATCTTGGGCAGAGATACAGATACTGTTTGTGATTCTGCATCTTAATTTTTCCCATTGAGCTTTCTTTTAGGGAGTTGTTTACAATTAATTGTTCTTGTTGTTTTTGAGACTCTGGACCAGCAGCAGATCTTCACTGAAGACGATCTGAAGGAATTTGAAAGTCACATTTCTCAGCAAGAAAATGAATTGCAAAAGCAAGCATTAGAACTTCAGAGAAAGAAGGAGGAGCTACAGCGACAACAAGACTTCCTTCAGGCTCAGAAACAAGAACTTGAAATGGTACAACTAGAGTACTGGCAAGCTTTCATTTAATTTTTAGGAAATTAATTCATTTTGCATTTAATAAGAAAAGGATAAATCATCACAACTATACTGTGATGTATACTGCCTATGAGATGTATATGGGATGGGCTTGCTAATGACAAGCATCCCCATACTGGAGACATTGGGTGAGTTCTGTTGTCAGGCAAAGTGAATATCAGACACTTGGCAGCCAACTTTACCTAAAGCAAGATTCTTATGGAGTCTTCTTTAACAAAATTTATTAAAAGAGAAGCTGGCTAGATTGCAGAAATGTCTACAACTGGATTATTTTCATTTTAGAACCAGTTAGGACATAAACTTCCCCCATGTTTAATGCCCCTTCTCTGAACAGGCCGGCTGTCTGTCTGTTAACCAGATCACTGAAGAATGAATGTCCAGCTGTCTGTTAATGTTTTCCCAACCACCTGAACCCTTATCAGGCTGTGCATATACCTTGGCAGCAAAAACTGAGTGTCATGGAAAGACTGCAGAGGGTTAATTATTTTAATATGTTGTTATTTCGCCTCTTCTGGGACTTTCTACTTCATCTGCCAAAATAATGTGGTTGGCTTTGAATTTTGAGTTCAGGAGGAGAGTGCCCATTGTTACTCCGCTCTGTGTGTTTGGGGTATGTTTCAGTTGTAAGTGCCTGCTTGGTCTGCCAGAATTTCAGGTTCTGGCTTCTTTTAACAGAAGAATCTTGTTTAGCATGGCAAGAAGGACTCTAGTTGAGGTACTGGAGAGGTGATGCCAGTTAGAGAAGTTAATGCTGAACTGGATGGACAGATTTGGGAAAAAGAAACTTCATGTATACTCTTTGAGTGTAGTTTATCCAAGGGGGGAACACCCCAAGTAAATAAATATAGAATAGAGTTCCTTTAAAAGATCAGAAAACCCAGCATTTATTCACTTACAGTCTAGACTGAGAGACTCTAAAAGGTCTTTTTTATGTACTCTGTATGTGTTTTCTACTTTATTCTGCTCTATTTCATATTTTTTCTTGCTTGAGTGTTGCCTTTTATTATGCTGTATTGGGATATTCCAAATGTATAATATAATATGCATTTAGAATAAAGGTATAATAAAGTTCAATTAAAAGTTCAGAAAACCCAGCATCCATTCAGTTATAATCTCTATTAAGAGATGCTAACATGTTCTTTTATATGCTTTGTATTTTTTTCAACTTCCATTATTCTGTTTTATATTTCTCTTGATTAGCTGTTACTTTCTCTTGTGCCACATTTGGTTGGCTATCCCAGATACTTTGTCATTGGGATTTTCCAAAAGTTTGGTGTCACTGTAAATGACCTAAGCCCTAAGACCTAAGCTCATTGATTCACTTTCTTTGTTAACAGGAACTAGTATTTATCCCCAGTTAGAAAAGGTTATTGCTAGAACCACAGTGACAATATTATATAACTTTATAGTTCTACTCGCAGCTTGTGCCATGTTTATTATAGGAAATGAAAATTTTGAGACCTTGGTTCATATATTTTCTATCTTCTAACATGTAAATTAACTGTTTTACAGGCTGTCAAACAAATGGAAAAGAAAAAGTTACAGCAAGAACATCCTCCTTCAGGTCCAGGTGGAGAACTGAAATTTCAACCATGTAAGCAACTTTGTCTTCCTCCTGCTCTGTTTCTCTTCCATTGGCTTCCTTTCACTTGCCTGCCCAGCAAAAACAAGGCAGTAAAGTTGTTTGCCTTTCCTTTACTATTACAGTATAGCAGGGTGTACCTGGTCTGTCCATTTGTTATGTTATTACAAAGAACAATGGAGAACTTATTCCTGCAAGTAGATTAAGTCTTTCATGCCTCAAAAATACCACTTTCATTGACTTCATTTAAGAGTGAAACAGGTGGGCATGCAACAGGACATTGCTATTCTGCTGATTAGGTGTGTTTGTATAGGATGAGAGGTGGTAGACAAGTAACTTATATCTGTATTTTGCTTTGTCTTCATCTGAGTTACAGAGAGGGAATTGTATGCTATTCAGAGTTGGCTGTGATCAGAGCAGCCTACAGGTCTTGTAAAATAAAATAAATAAAATATCACTTCCAATTACTAGTAATGTATGGAGAGTAGTGGCTAAAATCCAGAACTCCTTCCACCAAGAGAACAGGAGAGGAAAGGAGCAGAATCTGGTGTTTAGATCCACATGACATTTTTGCCTTCATGTTGACTGTTCTCACAGGAAGGAAAGAGCAAGACTGGTGTGAATTAAGCCCCATCTTGTAGACATTTGAGTTTATTAAGTCAGGATTTCTGGCAAATACAGCCACAGTGTGAGTCAGCATTTTTAACCAAATGGATTGAAAGTATTATGAGTAATATATTCAGTGTTGATATTAAAAAAAAATTTAAAATATAGACAGGTAATCTGATACAGTGGTAAGTAGTATATATTATAAGAAGGACTTAGCTTTTTATTTGACTGAAATTAATTTAGGCTGTGAATTAAGATATTGGAATGAATAATCACAGAATAAGTTGTTAGCTTGCATGTTCAATAAATGTTTTTTATTAAAAATTTTAATTACAATAGTAAAAACTAATACAAACTAAACTTAGAGAAAGAGAAGAGAATGGAAAGAAAGAATAAAAAGTGCAGGAAAAAAGAAAAGGAAAAGAAAGAATAAAGAAAAAGAAAAGAAATATATAGAGAAGTGACTTCTAACCTTCATCAGAACAAGTATAAACAAATTTAATAACTGTTCACCCCATATAAAGTTAGATATCTCTTCATCCCATATCCCATCCCTTAACTATATGCAAATCCATATAACATCAACTTTTCAGTCCTGGTGTCAGCAAAAAGTCCATAAAGGGTTGCCAGAACACTGCAAAAAAAAAAAAAAAAAAGTCTTATTTTAACCTTATCAAATAAACCAACTTTATATTCCTTCCTTTACTTCTAAGAGTCTTAATCTTTAATTCAATCAAATATTGTTGTAGGATTTGATTTCTCTTCTTCTTTATCCCATTGCACTTCAAGGCTTTAACAGGCCTCTTTTGTAGATTCAATAAGAAAACATTTCCAGGTCATTCTCTTGGTTTATCATTTGTATTTCCCTTTTAATTTTTATAACTTCAGGCAGTTTCTTTTGGATATCCAGTAAAGCGTCCTTTTCCAAATAATTCTCTTGGCCTGTCATTTGTAATTCCACATTCTGTACTTACTCTGTCTTGTCAGATAAAATTTGTTCCACATCTGTCATTCCTTCATTAACATCTTTTAGACATAGTGCATCCATAAAAGCAGACATCACCACCAACAGTGTTGATATTGTAGTCACTAATTTCTGGCTCCATTCTTCAAAGATCTCTTTTAATATTTCTGATGTTATAATGTTTTGTGTCATTTTGTAAGCCCCAGTATTAACTAACATCAAGAACAGGCTTGTATTTTTTTTTCTTCTGCTTTAGTCCCCTCTAGTGTCCAGTTTCTAAAATCATCACTTATCTTTGTTATGACTTACAGTAGGTAGGATAGCCAAAATAAGTCTGTTTCCCACGAGAAGCTGTTTATTTTTTATAGTTAATTCTAAAATCTTATAGTGAAAGTCAATATTCCAAATTTATCTGGACCCTTAATCTGTTTATAACTATCTTAGATCAAAATCTTATTTAGCTTTTTGCTGTTTATTTCAAATTTGTTAAGTTCTTAAGCTTATAATTAATTTTTCTGTAGTTCAGAGTTGAAGATAAACTCACCCAATGAAGACTTTTCAAACTTGTCATTCTGAAGGTCTCTAATAGCTTTAAGATGGTTAATAGGCAATTTCGGAAAGTGATTAGAAAGTGAGGTTTGTGAACTTGGTGTCCTTTAAAAGGCTCCGATGTGATTGTGAGCAAGATGACTGATCCTGTTGTCTCCTTGTGTTCAAACCTGCGGAAAACCACTGTCCTGCAGTCTCCTTGCAAGGAGCAATTTTCCAGAGCACATGCAGGCAATCTCCCACCCTCTCCTTATCTGGAGAGGTTCCAAGGAACCAGTCTGCTCACTGGTTCCTTGGTCTTTGCCGTGGTAGTCGGCTCCGCTTTTGCACAGCCATCTTTAGTTCACCATACCTCTTCCAGAAGTCCCATGTGTTCAATACATGTTGAAATGCTAATTCATGACTCTACCCTGAGCAAAAACAATATTAAAACATTTATTACTTTACAATTAGTTTTGATTGTGGAGAAATCTGTTCACACCACACCCCTTAAAGCTAATGCTTGCTTCAGGAAAATAACATTTTCTTCAAAGCTGTAGCAGGAAGGAAAGATTATATTGCACTTTAACATCAGCTGTGACTCCAGTATCAACCCCCACAACCAATGCCATTTTTGTTTTTTAAGAACATACCTTAACAATTCGGCAGAAAAATAAAAAGGGATCCACATTAGAAAAGAATGGGAATTTGATTGAGATTTTAAGTTTGCATCAATCCTCTTAGCATTAATATCTGAGCAGTAAATAAGTATTCACTTATATCATTACTGTGAAAAGGACAAAATATCCTTCTCACATCAGTCCACTGTTTTTCTTTTTTACTGGCTGTTAACGTAAAGGCTGACCTGCACTTCCTTCTTGCCCTGGTGCAAGAAAGAGCCACCTACTCTTTGAGGCCAGGAATGGATGGCATCCTTCTCAGCCTATCCCTAGCCTGCTGGGAAGGTGCCCTCCCCCCGAGCTTTCTCACTCCATGTCAAGCAGAGCAGTCCTGCCCACCAGTTGTGCTTCATTCTGTCCTACCCAAATGCCTCTCTTCCGGTTGGCTGGTCTGTGCTGGGCAGACACACTCCCCCTGGCTTCCCCCCCCCCCACCACACAGTCTCTGCTTTTGGCAGCCATTTTGTCCTGGGTGGGTGCCTGCCTGCCATGAAAGCCTGGATCTTTTCTTTTTTTACAGGTTCAGTAGTGGAATGGTAGAAAGCTGGCCACTACACTGGGTGAAATTGACAAGAGTTTTGCCAAGTTGTCTCTTCTAGCCCAAGTAACAGGGAGATCTATTAAATTGTGGGTTTGGTTTTTTTCACCAGTCCTCAAAAGAGCTGCCCACAGAATGGAAAGCAATTGGGGCTTGCTTTTCTGGCATGGGTGGGAAGGTAAAAGAAGCAGGGGAATCCACCCATAGGAATGTGTTAACTGCTGTCCAACAGAATGTCACTGTGGCCAAGGTGGAAGAAGGGGTGAAATCTGGAAAAGGATTTCTGAAGGGTTTTCATTTTCAGCAGGGTTAGAAGCAACTGAGGGCTCTGTATGGAAAGCCTTAAATTTTATCAAAAGTAGTTATTTAGTTATACATTTCAAATGGATTTGTTGGTGTGGTCTAATCAAGTTTATTCTCAAAATCATCTGATCTGTATGTAATGATTCTACCAAGGATATGCATGCAAAATCGTTGTCTGCAAATTGACATTATTGAAAGGAAGAATTTTCACAATCAGTGTAATCAATTTTTAAAGCAAATTTTATTGTGTCATTTTGTACTCAGATTCCTGCATATAACCACCTTCCCTATATCCCCCTGCAAATGATTAAAAGTACACATAGAGGAATGTATTACAAGAACTATTTTTATTTCTGTTTCTTTTGAGGTTTGCATCTATAACATATATACTGCATTTGAGTTCTACCAAAGACTGTATGTTCCATTAGAAAAGAATATATGTAGCTCAGGGTTGAATTGTGTAGTCCTTGGTGTTCTCTGAGCTTGCTTGCTTGCAGATGTTTCATTACCCAACTAGGTAACATCATCAGTTCCTGATGTTCAGCACTGAATGTCATTAGCACTGATGATGTTACCTAGTTGGGTAATGAAACGTCTGCAAGCACACAACCAAGCTCAGAGAGCACCAAGGACTCCACAGACTGTATATTCCTTTTGGAGCTTGCTTACGTCCTAATAATTCAATCCCACTTTCTTAAAATTGTGTTTTGGCCAGGATAGTGGAAACTCTTTGTGATTGATTTATCAGTGAGGTAACTACTGATTGAATTGAAAATTGAAGCATGCGCTCCTTCAGAGATTGATGCTCCGAGAAAGATTTTGTAACCCCAATAATAAAGGAGTGTAAAATTATAGCTCACACTCTAGTCATGTATTTAACAGAATAAAATGCTTTAATTCTTTACCTCAAAGTTTTATATGCCTTGGAAGAATTCCATATTTGAGGTGTTATCCTGGAAAGGCATCTGTCCCATAGCCTCACCCACCAAATCTCTTTTGGTGGTGGGACATTCAATACAGCCTCAGAAGAATATACTTTATGGGCACTATTATTGCAGGAGATGATGTCTTGTCCTCAAGCTGTTTCAGGTTTTATAGGTGACTGGCATCTTGAATTGGACTTGGAAACAGATCAGAAGTGAATGCAATTGATATAAGACAAATCTATTCTTTGTAAAATGCAAGCCCATCTACTTTATCATTTTTAAGGGGATTTTTTGTGCATGCTAGTGTGATAACCCCCCCCCCCCCACTCTTAACCCCTCTCTGCTGTTGTTTAGAAAAGCTGGGAAGATCTGGCTCTTCACCCAGGTCTTTGGCAAGGGAGAAGGAGACCCCTGGCTTTGTTTCCATTGGGTCTGTCATTCTTGCCACCTTTTTTTTCCTTCTTTTTAATTGGTTTTATTATAATATCTTTGTTTTGATTGTTGTGAGCCGCCCAGAGTCATTGGGAGTGAGGCGGCAAACATGTTTAATAATCAATAAATAATTAAAGTTCTTGGAAATAAACTACCATTATGTCAGAACAAGTTATAAACTAGAAATGGAAGATAATTGTATTCCTGGAGAATACGAGCATTCACTACAATTTAATAAATGTAATAAATTTTATTTTAATAAATAAAATAACATGTATTACATATTTTCTGCAATATTCTATATGTAGATGAAACATTCTGTTCTAATTTGCAAATACTGTGTGTGCTTTCCCTTCCACTGAATTTTTTCAAACGTTATCTAACGAGAAATGAGCTTTTGAGGTTTGTATTAAACAATTGCTTACAAAATTAACATTTTAAAAAAATATTTTGTCTTACAGCTGTGTCACAACCAGATGGAAATGCCCAAAATCATCCAGTGGGAGGCAGTCAGCCTTTGCCACCAGGAAATATACCAGTGCAAGAAGCGGCTGCTAGATCTGATCATGTCCAGTCTCACCCTTAACCACTTGTGCCTCAGTTTATACCACATTTTGGGAGTGGGTGGGTGACATAATCCAAGACTAAAAAGAAATGTGGAAAAAAAGGATAATTTTAAGCTCCATTTCAGATGTGGGATTCATAAAGGCTTAAAATCCAAATTCAGTGTGAAGACTTTCGAAGGCACAAATGATATAATACAGGACCTTAAAGTTGTGGATATTCTAGTTTTCTCAGTACACCTAAGTAGACAACAGGATATCTAACTTTTTCCCTGCAGAACCTTCTTTTTGTCTCAGGTACAATTTGGCTGCCTATCATTTGTGCTTTCGAAAATTTCTTCCTGTTTCACCTTTAAATCATTACCCTATAGAGATATTGTCAAAAAGAAAGTTAAGATGAGCAGACCCCCTAAATTTCTTGATGTTCACTATGTTGGCATTCTCCGTTGCCAATGGGTTTAAAGCTGGAGAAGTTTAGAACTGGTCTGAGCAAGAGGCCACACTTCTATCCCTGTTTTAGTTCATGTCAGTATGTTCCTAAAAGTGCCAACAACTTAGAGCTGTAATTTTATGGTTGTGGACTGAGGGAGTTGTAACAATTCCTTTGGTTTTCAAGATCTATTGAAAAGAAACATCTGTGATCTGATTTCAAAAAAATTCTACTTTTTAAAAGCAGTGTAATTGCAACAGGGAGCAATGGGAAACAGTGAATGTATTTTCTGTTTATAAAAGCCTATGAATATTAATATAAGAATTCTTCACACTGAAATGCTGTGCTTGAAGTGCATTGATTTAGCCATCTTTATTGTTGCTAACTAAATGCAGTTCATCCCTGCATGTTGGCTGCAAAGAGGGTACTTTTCTCCTCCTCCCTTTTATAACATGCCAGTTGCATTTATCTATGAACTATGAAACGAAGCTCTTTAGATGGCGAAAAGTATTTTTGGAATTAACAAAGACCTTTCATTGTCTTTTCTTTCTTCATAAAAGGTTCATTTCAAAATCATCACTGTGTTTCAAACAACATCTGCCAGAAACTGCATTTTGAATGTTAAGTTGAAATACTTAATCACATTACATTATTAGATAGGACTACGAAGGTAAAAGCCGTGCACGTAAACATTTTCTATCATTTTAACACAAATAGGAATTTCCAGTTCCTTACAGATGAAACCCAATTTATTATTTCACCATAACTCTTAAATGCATTTTTTCTTCCCGTGTTACACTGACTTTGATTTGATTCAAGTACTGTTGAAGTAAATGGAAAGGTTTGCAGTCTAAATTCTCTTCAATTCAGAATAAGACTTAAAATCCAGATTCTTTTCTGACGGTAACATTTCCAATATCATACTTTGTGACTGAAGAAGGGATGATTAAAAAATAACACAAAGCTATCTTGTTACTGAAAAATTGTAATTATTTTTATTTCTGGGAAATGGGACATAATCTGTAATATAATTATTTATATAGGGTTTCAATAAATCACAGTTTTTTTATATAACAAAATGAAAAACAGCTTCTTTTCTCAACAGAAAAATTAGGGGAAAAGAAAGTTCTCACAACTTGCTTCCTCTGGTTAGAAAGATAACAGTGGAAGTTTTTTATGCAACCAGCCTGTGGTTAGGCTTGTGAATGGAGTTTCCTTTTTTTTTTTTTAATATACCCTAACTGGATACTTCCCTGTTTGTTTTCCGTAGTTCTAGGATATATTGCATGGCACATGGCAGCCAAATGGAAGGAACCACTGGCAACTCAATGTTGAATGAATTCTTATTTGGATTATGCAGCTGTGGCCCAAAAGAATATACATGGCTTAATTCTTATTTATTTATTATACAGTAGACCCAGCTAGAATCAACAGAAACTTCCACAGAAAGGTTCCCTGTTTTCTAGAGACAACAGCTTGAACACATATTGTGAACCTTGCTTGTGGCTTACCTAATATGACTGATAAAAGGTCTCTCCTATCTTTTGTTTGCAACTGTGCAAATTTTTATAGCTCTATTAGCACGCTGTCCTTTAATTTTATATGGTATTCATTCCTTTGTTTTAGGTTATAAATACAATCAAATGACAAAGAAATGGATAATGCACAATCCAGTCCCAGTTATTGTATTTTTCAGTTTGCTTCAAAAATATTCAGATTACAAATGTCTTATTTTAAATGTCCTATTCTGTACTGAGTAAAGTTTGCAAAGAGAGATGGAGTATGATCATCCACAGAGGCCATTGAGACTATTCACAGAAAAGAAAGCCAACAAGTAGAAATGGGATGATGTTCACCCCAACTGTTAAATCGATTGGAATCTTTGAAGTACTATAATGCCTTGTATAGCTTGGGGGGCTAGTTATAAGGGAAAGTAACTTTCACAGCACAATTTCACATTGGATACTTTCCACCTGTATCTCAATTATTGTTAACAAAATTTGATAGTGATTGGATTTAGAGCAGTGAAGAGGGGAACACCATGAATTAGATACATCTTCAGGTAGAAGAGGAAGAATCAGCTGTTCCCAAATTATCTCCTCTTCACCCCCTCCCAAGATCACCCACCCAACTGTGAAAATCACCATCCCATTTGCCTTTCCATCAGGAGGGAGCCCCTGGCATTTCATTTCTAAAGGCATCGTAAGATAATTTATATACATTTGTTTTTAATGCAATTTACTTTCAAGTGACACATTTCTGGTGGTGGCCAATTTATCATGGAAGTGGTTGGCTTATGATGTTATCAGGTTTCCTCCTCCCTGGACAGCTTCATCTTGAAACTTATCAGGACAAAAATACCTTGGATGTAAAGAATGGCAAAGTTGTACATATCCATATGCTCTCAAGTGCAATATTTGTAAGAAGAATGTTGTTCCACTTGTGCTTTGTATAATTTTTAATTGGATTAAATTGAATTCAAACTCAATTTCTTTGGTTATTACTTGCCATCTTTTTCTTACAGTGGCTGTATGAATGAGAAAAAAGTATCTCAAAAGCATGTAGAGATCATAAATAAGGCTTTTAAAAAAATGGTGTATAACTATCAGCATATAGTATACAATCTGTTTCTTAAATTTCTATAGCTCCTCCCTTTGTAATACTTCATGGTAACAATAGCTTTAAGGTTTAACAGGTTTAACATTGGATGAAATTAAAACCATATACATATATATGAAGCTTCAGTCATACTCTGGAACTCTGCTCAATTTTTATCCCAAGCGTATCCCAGGATTATTATTATGCAAGCAAAACTTGCAAGATAACATCACCTACATTTATTCTTAACTAAATTGAGTCATTTATGAAATTTATTTGTCAGAAATAACCATGTACAACTTACACATTTTTAAAGAGGTTCTCTAACTCCAGGAAGTACAGAAATAATTTCAAAATCATACAGCCCTTTCACCCTTCAGATAGAACAGTTACCAGATACCAGGACTTCCGCTGTTTTTGAGTATTTTAAAAACTGCTTTCAATCAATTCCCCATTTTTTCCATCAGCATTTAAAATATGCATAACCTAACTTGGTGTCTATCAGGTTTTGTTACTGCAGTGTTTTGAATCCATTCCTACTTAAATATTTAAGAAAGAAAGCCTAATTGTGCTTGCTTTTCCTAATTTTTGATCACCTGAAATACATCCCAATGTTCCTCTTTACTTTTCTTCTTTCTTTTAATTACTCACCAAATGTAAACAATCTTGGGTCAATTTGTTTAGTTCTTTCTCTGGGCAGTTCAGGGAGATGCCAGAGAAGTTCTGGTGGGCATCCTTTTCTGCATCCCTGCTATAGGGAAATATTCTTCATGTTCAGTCTGCTCAAAGGATAATAGAGGTAGAAGATAAATGACTATTTGTACAACAAGGTTCTAACCCCCACCTCCCCCAAAATGGGAAAGTTGTCTAACAAGGTTTTTATTAACCCATTTTCCTACTTTATTCACAAAATGTTTATTGTTGACTTCCATTTATGAAACTTCCATTTCCCCTCCAGCCAACACTCATCTTCCCACACCATCCATATAAAATACCTTAAAGAGGAAAAGATGGGATGTCTTTAGACTGGTAGAACTAAAAACTCTCCATCTTGAAGCACCCAGGAAGGATGTCTGTTGGGGTCTTATAGCATCAAGACCCTCTTATTCTATATAATAGTCAATTTGCTTGGTTTGATTCATGCAAAAAATGCTGTTTGAGAGCCTTTTTCTGAAATACTGAATACTGTCCAGAGCAGGTAGCAGAATGTAACTTTCATAGAAATGTTTTAGTATTGTTTCATCAAATCATCACTGTTATGTATTGTTGAAGGCTTTCACAGCCAGAATACGATGGCTGATGTGGGTCTTCCGGGCTGTGTGGCTGTGTTCTGGAAGTTTTGGTTCCTAACGTTTCGCCAGCGTTAGGACACAGATGCTGGCGAAACATTAGGAACCAAAACTTCCAGGACATGGCCACACAGCCCGGAAGACCCACATCAGCCATCATCATTGTTATATTTGCTGGGCTAGCAAGTTAGCAAGAATATGAACTTTTGACTGAAAGAGGTAGCAGAATAAGACTCTCCATTTATTACATGAATGCAAATCTGTTTAGCTAGCTAGCAGACTGACATTCTGGACAGTTCTTCCCTGTTTGATACCATTCTGCATATTAAAAGTTTATATAGTTAGAAAAGAAAGCAATTATTAAATACTGCTATCATGGGTCTTTAACACTTCCCAGTATTTCTAGCATTAATTTTATTTTAAGAGGTACCAACAGAAGAGAATATGCACTGAAGATGTTACCTAGCCAGATAATGAAATGTTGGCAAGAAAACAGCCAAGCTCAGAGAACTCCAGGGACTCCACATATTTTAAGAGGGCCTATTCCATTCTGTTCCAGCTTTTATTCTGGAACAAAACAATGGGTAAATAATGGATTCAGAATGGAATCCATTGTTTATGGGTAAAGACTGCATTCACAGTGGAAACCCTATTCAGATCAGAAATGAGGATGATTATCATACTATTCTTCCTCACATATGTAGGAGATGAGGAACTCGCCTGTTGTCCTGTAAGAAAAGGCCCAATTTAAAAATACACTTTGGTTTGTCCTTTTCTTTTTCACTACCAATAATCCCTGGCATCCCTTGCTGACCCAAGGAGGGGTATTCTGCACAATGATCCCAAAAAGAGACAATCCCACCATTAATTAATTCATTCATTAGAATTCCTTGGCCTCAGCAGATGCAAAGAAATAGAACAAAGGCCCATTGCATCAGTAATTTGTTTATTATATGCTGCCAAATCAGGACAATTCATAGTGAATTAGAAGCAAATCAAAACAAAATGTGATGAAACTATGGCGATTAAATGATCCAATAAAACACTGATCATAGGTGCCAGGCCTTCCAAAATGATGTCAAGGTAGAATATGCCAACCAGGCTTCTAAGAGGGGCTGTTCCACAAGGGGGCAATTACTACTGAAGAGTATTGCTGCTGATTACACTGTCTAAATTCATTAAATTCAGGCAGTTAGTAGGAATTTGGGGGAGGGGGTAGATTTTGAAGATTAAGAATTTAAAGGTAGTAGCCCCTGTTTTTTTTTTTCTTTTTCTTTTTTGAGAAAGCTAATTTGACCCAGTATATTAAATGTTGTTCTAATCTAATTAAATGCAAGATTTTTGAATTTGGTAGCAGTCTTCAACTTAAGGGAGAACTAAAACAAAAACTTCCAGAGTCGGGATGTAGACTGTCTATGCTCCTTTAGTACGCAGGTGCCTTAGCATCCTACCTTAAGACTCTTAAGCGGTCACAGGTAACTGATGCAAGCAAGCTTTTCAGGAACTGAAAAATAGGAGGAAGTGAAAATGAAACAGTTTACGAGACAAGGCATTGGCTCGTCCCGCGGGAAAAAAAGAGGGAATCGGTCGTTCAGGAAAGGGATCTAGAGAGCCGCGCAGCGTCGGTTCTGGTTACTATTTAGAGCGCGACCATCTGGAAAACTGTAGGCCAGATTGAGAAATCAAAAGCATAGAGGGCAATGGCAACTCACTTTGGTCTCCGGCTAAGAAAACTGCGTGGATATGTCCGTTTAAATTGCCAAGAGTCAAGCGCCATTCGAAGACGACTTTGCCTGTTCTTCAGCTTCCTGGCATGTCTCGGTGGTGTTCCTCGTCCGGCAGGTACCGAAGCAAAAGCGAACTGCAAAACTCTGTGGGCAGTTCCGCGCCTAACGTATAGGCAAGGCGGCGGGGGCGCAGGTTGCAGGGCGAGGAGCGCGGAAATGGCTTTGCTCCGTCCTCGCTGCTGTTTGGGTGGCGGCGAGGCGAAGGCGCCTCCAGGGCAGATGTAATAGAAGTTGTCGGGCGAGGCAAATGTTGAGACTGGGCGGGAGGCCAGGGGGGAAGCCCGCTGTTTGAGAAGGAACGGGGCCGACCGCGACACACAGCGGACGCAGCTTTGGGCCAGAGAGCCAGCCTCGACCTCCTCCGAAGAGCGCTCTCAGAAGCGCCAGCGCATTTTGGAAAATGCAGTTCTCGCCCGTAGCAAAAGTAAACTCCTTAACTCGTTCCTCACAGAAACGAGCCCTGAAGCCCGGTCGCGGGTGAAAGGCTTTATTATTCGTTTAAAATCCTAGCCTTTCTTCTCCGCATGGCGCCGACGGGGACTTTCCAAATCTTAAAGCGACAACGGGAAATTCGCCTGTCACCAGGTGGTACTTTGGACCTCGGAGAAAGAGACGGAAGCCCTGCGTGTTAATCTGAAAAGGCCCTCAACCCAGAGTAATAGCCTGATGCTGCTTAGCTGTTATTTATATTAACTCCTTGTTTAAAGCTACAATAGCCTGGTTTGCCCATAACCCCGAACCATAAACCATGAATTACAACCTCAGGGGTTATGTTCATACATCATTTAATGAAACCCAGCCTCAGAGTACAGGTATTACCTTGATCTTTCCTTCAGTTTTGGCAAAACCACATATGCTACTCATTCATTAGGGTGAAATTAATTTACAGGTGTACCTTTTACAAGGGACACTTCATTCCTGGTGGGGGAGGTGTTGATCACATGAATGTTATAAGGGGATTTGTAGACTGCAGATGAAATGTTACAAACTGCTGATTACTGGCTTAAATTTAGTAAGTTGGTTGTCTTGTCCTCTGACATCTCCACAGGGGTGGACTCACACATTCTATTAAGCCAGATCTGGGGTGCCCAGATTAGAGTTTTCTGTGTCTCTTTACTGTCATACTGCACTAGCGCCAATTAAGACTTTTCACTGAAATATTCTAGCTGGACCATGTTCCTGTTATGCTGGGGAAGAGGGAGAGACTCAACTGTTATTAGCTGAGGAAGAACAAAACAACTATCCATCATAGCAATATTGAATTTGCTTGTTATTACACAGTCCACAGATTATTGTGTCATCTGGACTGTGTAACTCCTAGTTGCCAAGTTATGGCTCACTCCAGAAGTCGTCAATTTTCCACTTAGTCTTTTTGGCCTCTAATTGTTCTCCATCTCTTCCCATTGAACCACTGCTGTTTCCTTAAGAAATGGGAGGGGGGAAGAGGGGGAAGAGGAAGGTACCATTAATCATAATAATCTACAGTCCATTTTTTTTTTTTTTTTTGGTGAAGAATCCTTGGAAGTAAGCATGTCACGTCAGAAGACAGCAGAGTTAGGTGCAAATGTGATACTTCTATGTGAAATCTCTGGTTACCCTGGTACAGAACTGGATATCAACAAAACAGCTGTCATCTGGTATTTGAAGACATCTGAAGGGGGTAAAATAGAAACACTTTATTCAGTTATTGCTGGAGACCATTATTCAAACAGAACTGGTTCGAGACTGGATACAGTTCAATTAAAAAATGGCAATGCCTCCCTTTTCCTTCCACAAATACAGATTAATGAAGAGGGTAAATATATTTGTTTTGTGATTGTTACTCCTGTTAAAGCTGAAGGAGCCACCATTTTAGATCTAGTCGGTAAGTGACGTTTGTGGTATACCTTTGTAGAAAGCGAGCTTGTTATTTTGGGATTCTTAAACTGTATGAAGATTTACCTGAATGCCAGTTTTACAAAACTGTATTCCAAACTTCTTCCTCTCATGAAGAAGACCCCATTTAGAACCTTGTAGGAATGACTTGGAAAGAGGGAGATAGAAAAAGAGGAATGCCCCTCATCATTTCTTCATTTTATATTGCCTAATCAAAATGCCAGTTTGGTGTAGTGGTTAAGGCATCAGGCTAGAAACCAGGAGACCATGAGTTCTAGTCCCACTTTAGGCATAAAGCCAGTTGGGTGACCTTGGGCCAGTCACTTTCTCTCAGCCCTAAGAAGGAGGCAATGGCAAACCACAAACCACTTCTGAAATCTTGGCAAGAAAGCTGCAGGGACTTGTCCAGGCAGTTGCCAAGAGCCAACATTGACTCAAAGGTGCACACACACATACAATCTAAAGTGGCTTCTCTCCTTAAAAAGGCACTCTTGTGTACAATGAAAGAGTACAATTGTCTTACTGAAAATTGAGCCTGCTCAGGCTCTTACACAATAGGTAGAACTTGCAACAAAATGTTGCAGTGTGGACTGCTTCTGTTCAAGTTTCTGGCCAGCCATGCTGTCTTTCATTCTTGTTCACTTTTCCCATTTCATTTAACCAGAACATAAAGGTGTCCTAATAACACTTGTTATTATTAGGTTAGCACATGGTTAGTCACAGTCAGGCAATGCTTACATTGAATTAAACAAAGAAATACTATTTTCTTGATCCCCATGATATTGCCTTCATCCCTTGAATGAGACAGGCTTAGGATATTCCCAGCCTTACTGATATTTTTTTAAAAAAACTTTCCTTAAGCTGAAAGGTCTAAGGGATGTAAAACCGATGAGGCTTTGCTACCTGCTACATTGGAGGCAAGGCTGGGTGATCAGTAAGTAGGGTCAGAGAGATATTCATTGGATGTTTCAAGGTGATCCAGACACACCCTCTTCCATCTTCACTGGGCCCTGGTTGGCCTTGTCTGCCACTATTCTGCTGTTAGCTCCTTAAAGAGTTAGATATACTGTACATGAAGCATAACACAAAAATTAAAACTATTTGGTGGGGTTTGAATGGTATAACAGTGAAATGGCATAACAGGTTGAAATAGCATAACACTAGGGACCAAGGCCTCCTGAACAAAACCTGGAGGAATCTGGAAATCAACATTTGTTGCCTGTAAAAGAAAAAGTTAGAGAAATCCTAAATAAAAATGCTGCTTGTGATTCTGGTCTTTTGTGACTCTGATTTTTTAATTTTTAAATTAAACTTGGATTAGGACAGAATGGGGTACAGGAAGAAGCCTAGAGATGATGAACATTCCTGCTGCTCTACTGTGATGTGTGGTTCCTTGTCAGCCATATAAGGTAGACCAGAAACAGACACTGTGGGGCCTAAAGCTACTTTTATTAGAACAGCTACATTAACAGACTCTTGCAAGTCTGAATGTGCTTCCCTTCCTCCCTCTTTAATCTTCATGTGAATTAAGGGGGAGAGGGCTGTCTGAGGCATTTTCATAAATCACTTCCTTGGCCTGGGCTCAAGCCTCATTTTTTTGATCATTGCCTTGGTAACAGATCTTTCCTCTGTCCTTCAAGGCCATCCTTACATTCAGTACAATGCTTTTCCAGCTAGCTGCTTTTAAAAAAAATCACCTTCTTTTTAAACAGTCTTTGGCCATAATTCCTACATGTATACCCATCATGCTGTTTCCTTTTGGGATAAGTAACACTGTGTAAAGTACAGAAAAGGAAAAGAAATACTGAGCAAAAGAAATTACTATAAAGGTATGGAAATTTTAAAAAGGAAATATGACTAAAACTAATTTATACCTATACCATTCACTAAACCTCTCCATATCTTTCTATCCTTCCAAAACAACCTCCTTTCCACCACATCCTTACACTGATTCATACTTTGCCTTTTATTTCTTTTCTTTTCTCCTTCCTTCCTTCCTTCCTTCCTTCCTTCCTTCCTTCCTTCCTTCGATCATGTTCTTTGGAAAACTTGTAGTGTCATTTCTTTTCATTTTAGCTATTATTTGAATTGAATGTTAAGTGCAGTTGTAGTTGCTGTTTGGGGGGCTGAAAGGCAAATAAAAATACAAGAAACGTAGAAAAATCAATAACCAATTCTATTTTTATTCAACTGCAATATAGCTCAACCAAGTGTCAAACTGTCTCCTAAGGAACTTCAAATAGAAAAAGACAAGGAAAAGACATTGTCATGTATTGTGAATCAGTTCTATCCTGATTCAATTGTCATTCTCTGGCAAAAGCATTCTAAGCACACGTTGGATAAAAGTGTATCTGCAGAAGATATTTGCACAGAAGCTTCTGTGAGAAATGGTGATGGCACTTTCAACATCACCAGTAAACTGAGACTTCAACCATCTTCACAAGATCAAGGAAACATCTATAGTTGTATTGTGGAACATAAGTCATTTGTCAGATATCCAGTCTACAGCGTAACTTTGACAATAACAGGTATTCTTTCTGTGAATTTTTCTCCTTCTCCAGTTATAATTACAGTGGTACCTCGGTTCACGAACTTAATTTGTTCCACGATTCTGGTCGCGAGCCGAATCAAATTTCCCCATAAGGTTCAATGTAAATAAGGTTAACCTGTTCTGACCCCTACGAATGTGGTCGCCAACTGAATCAAATTTCCCCATAAGGTTCAATGTAAATAAAGTTAATCCGTTCTGAACCATATGTATTTTTTTTTAACCACAAAAATATGAAACAAAGTACAGTACAGTACAGTATGAAGAGAGAGAACGCTAACCTTGCTTGAGGCGACACCAGAAAGCTTCACGGCAAGTGTCTGTCTGCAACCACGATTTCGCCTAGAGGAAGCCACGACCACGTGTCAGAGCAGGGAAGATGGCCACGGGTCGTGTTTGTCACCCGATGCAGAGTTCGCGAACAGAAGCAAAATTTTGTGAACGCTGCTGTTCGTGAACCGAATTGTTCGTGAACAGAAGCATTCCTGAACCAAGGTATTACTGTACATACCAAACTTTTGCTGCTAGTTAATTCTGTCAAAATGTCATAAGGTGTTAGTCTGCACCCTGATATAGATACTAATGAGTTGGATATGTTTTCTCTGTTGCTGAATAAGGAAACACTCCACAGTTGGTAAGAACTCTTGTGCTATAAAATTAGTCCACAAAGAACCTCATCATGAGAATTGTAATATATTTTATTAGAAATTATTAATCCCAGAAGGGGTCATGTTGAAAGACTGTTGCTCTACATTTTTCTTTTAGTTACTCCAAGATGTTGTCAATTAGTATAATATTAAACTGACATTTGTTATTACTTACAAAAACTCCAGCTAGAGTTAATAATTACCAGAAATTGACATCAATTTTGCCAAACAAATTGTATCAATCTAGCTATTAGCTAACTTCTTAATAGATTGTGGGAATGCTGCAGACATGCTATACCTTAACATCAGTGAGGTAGTTGATAATATTCCACACAAAATGGTGATTAGCAAACTGGTTAAGTATGAGCTGGATGTCATAATAATTAGATTTTCTGTTGCAGCCCCTGCCCTATCGAACACCTTCCCCCTGGAGATCTGATAGGCCCCCTTTTAACTTTTCGGAGAGCACTCAAGACCCGGTTCTTCCCCCAGGCGTTGGGATAGGATGAGGTCAGAGCAGGATGAGAATATGGGGGGTTACATCAGGAATGTATGGTTGCAGTGACAGGTTTTTCTGTTTTTCATGTTTTTGGTTTTATTGTTTTTGTTTTAGCTATATATGTTATTTTTATTGTTGGGTTGTAAGCCTCTCAGAGTTTCAGTTTAAGATGGGTGGCTGTATGAATGTATTAAATAGAGAGTAGATAGGTGGATGGATGGATGGACTATAGTTCTCAAAGTTGGAGAAATAGGTTGAAAGTAATAGAAATTTACAGAAACAAAATGCAGAATTTTTCACATAAAACAAAAATAAAACACACTGGTATAGGATGGTGGACACCATGCTTAGTACTAGTACTTGCAAAAAGGGTCTTGGAATGATAGCTGACTAGAGTTAGGGTTGAATATGAGTCAGCAGGGTAACGTAGCTGAAAAGAAGACAAATGCAATTTTAAGCTGCATCAATTTCCAAATTAAAGAAAATAATTTTTCTGCACTATTCTGATTTGTTCAGATTCCTTTTTGAGTACTGTGTCCAGTTCTGCACATAGGGAAAGGCAATGAAAACAATCAGGATTAGAAATTAAGCCCCATGAAAAGAGATCAAAGGAGAAAAGAAACTGAGGAAGGATGTGATAGCTCTCTTCAGATACCCAAAACTTTGCCATTTAGAAGAAGATCAAGATCTAATCTCTTTCATTGCATAGTGCAGGATATGCAGTAGTGGATTTGAGTTCCAGAAGGCTGATTCTGATTGAATGCATTTTCTAGCAGTAAGAACAGCTGAACAGTGGAACCAATTATAAGGACATAGTGAGCTTCTCTTCATTGAGTGGGTTCAAATCAATGTTAGACAGCCATCTGTTTGGGATGCTTTATTTTGGATTCCTTAACTGAACAGGACTTGGACTTGGTGGCTTGAATGGCCCTTTCCAACTCCATGACTCCATGATTCTGCTTCAATACTACTTAAAGTATGAGATGAAATAAATGATCCCCCTCACTTCTCAGCAAGGTTGACCTCAGTAATGTACAACCTTTATCTATAATTTTACAGTCTGAGACAGAATCCTATGCCAGGAAGAAAGAATTATGAAAAAGTTAACAAGTTTGATCTCAGAAGAAAATGGTTATGAAAAAGTGAGAGAGAACTAATAGAAGAGAAGTGGAAAGGTGCACTGGGACTAGAAGTCCCAGATTTCCCAGCTAGTATGGCAATATTTCTGCAGGACGTCAGATTGTTCAGGTTGATAAAACATTCTGCAGACAAAACATTTTGCAAAGAGTACCAGTGGGCAATAAAATGGCATCTGCAGTTCAGTGTAAGGAAGTATAAAATGGTGCATGTTGGGGGCAAAAAATATCCATATCCGCACTGTCAGGTCTGTGGTGACTGACTGGAATTGGTTCTCATCTCATTAATTCTAAATATATTTTAAGATATTGCTTTTTAAAATCTATTAATGAAATGTGAGATTGGATTATGCCTCAAGCTCAACATTGTTGTGGTATTAGATGGTGCAGTAATTTCTTATAGCTTAGTGTTTTGCTTCCGATAGCAGATGATAAAATAGCCTATATCAGCATTGTTTGTTTCTTATATTGATGTAATCACACGTAATATGCTTGCTTATTAAAAGCATCAAGGGCAATAAGCAACATTTTCAGTGTTATCAGAAGCAGCATAATTTCTTTCTTTTTTCGTTTTATCTTTCTACAGAACCTAACTTGACTGCTGAGGCAATAATTGCAATAATTGGAATACCTGTATTTGCATGTCTCTTTTTGATTGTAATTGGTTACCTTCTATACAAGACTTTTTTAAAGAAAAGTAAGTCATTCTGAATATGTATTATCAATACCATCTTTTGTTTACTTACAAGATTGCAGCCTAAATTTATATTTGTGAAAGTTAGTTTTAAAGTACCAATATTAGAAAACTCCCAAAGAACAGCCAGGCAGAGGCAAAAAGCAACAGGGGAAAATGGAAAGGGAATTAAATAAAGGCATTATGTTGCACCTGCCAAATTACAGGTAGTCCTTGTTAAGCAACCAGAATTGGGACCGGGCAGCTCAGCTGTTAAGTGAAGCAGTTGCTAAGTGAAACTGCAACTATGCTTATGATCTTTCTTCAGCTTTCCTTTGCTTTACAGACCTGTGAAGGTCATAAATGGGAGGATTGGATGTAAACTTACTTTTTCATCGCCAATGTAACTGCAAACAGTTGCTAAATGAGGCAGTCACTAAACGAGGACTACCTGTATAGTCAGACATTAGTTTCCAGAACAGCATTAAACTGTTGTCCAAAGGAAACCCAGCTATCAGCTGATTACGGGGCTCTTCTAGAATGCACCTGTGCAGAACACTTGTACAAAGTCAGACCAGGTTTTGGCAGATGACTAAACGTACTGGTCTGGCCATCTGTTTGAACTTCCTTCCTCCCTAGCCCATTCTATCCCATGTGAAAGAGAGGGATTGGTGGATGTCTTTCCTATTGATAGTTGATACTTGGTGGGAGTGAAAAGAAAGCCAGGGAAACCCAACAGTCACTTTTCTTAACCTATCTCCCCTTAAATGTGGAAGGACAGCACCAGTCTTCTGCCTCATTCATGAGGCACAATGAGGTTTGGCTGTTGGAGCAGGGCAGAGTATGCTTGCATACTTTTCTGCCAATTCAAGAAATGCACAATAACACAGGAGTGAAGTGCACTAGGCAGGAATACATATAACTGTTTTTAACAAGTAGAATAATGCATTGTAAAATCTGGAAATAATGATCCTAAAATATTGTTGCAACATTTATAAGCAACAAGGTTTTCATTTTCCATTGTTTTTATAGGTTCACCATCCTTGGAAATAGTTGGAAATGAAGAATTGAAGCATTTGGAAGAAACACAGTTGCAATGCTTGATTTCACACTTTCGACCCAAGCTTTTGCATATAACTCTGTTCTTAGTAACCCAAACCCAGAGTACAAAACAGAAAATAGCCTCTTGGTGTTCAACATCATTTGATGATCCCGAGGAAGGTGGTGAAAATTTTCCTCTCCTTGGGAACTTGGAGGACACGTTTAGATTTTATCCAGAGTTGAAATCAAAACCAAAAGGCTATTTTGACATTCACTACAAAATCTGCATCAATCCAAATATACAGAAGCTGGAGAAATTTGACCTTTTATTAGAAGTTAAACATAAGGGCTTTCAGCATGGATTGTGTACTAAAACAAAATCATTTAAAGTCATAGGTAAGTAATAATTATGGCAGGTTATTAAATGATGCTGAAACTTTAAAATTTTGCTATGATTTTTGAGAGAACTGTTCGGTTTCAGAATGAATGAAGATAGAGGAGGATTAGCTAGTTTCTGTCCAGCCATGGTCCGGGCAGATATCTTGGATTACTATGCATGGACTGAATATGAGCTATGAGAGGCATGGATGGGCTGGAAAGAACATCTCTTATAACTCAATTTCTGTGACTATGTATTGCTTCTGAGACCCATGACCACTTTTCAAATTTTTCAGTGTCTTACATCTCAAAGAAAAACAAGGTGGGTCTTGGCCAGTACTTGGATTTAGGACCACTGAGGAATTCCAGGGCTGTTAGCCGGACTAGGAAGTTGAAAAATATTCCAGAAGAGAGTAACGGCAAGCCACTTAAGCAATGCTGCCAAGGAAATGGCATCTTTACTTCCCTCCCTTATACGCCTCATGTATCTTTCAGATTTGTAAAGAAGATGCTGTTCCATGTCACACCCTTTATCAATGTGAAATTTTTGTCCATGCTGTTCATCATTTTACCAGTTGAGGTGCAGCTGAACCCATAACTGCTGACTTTCCTGGCTAAAATTTGACTTGATTGGAAAGCATTTCTTGGTGGTGGACATGGAGCTCATTCTTCTTATTTTCATGTGTAGGATTTTTCCTTCCTGTATTATTTGTAACTGATTATGGTTTTTACAAGTGTAATTTTAGATTGTTTTAAATGTTTGTATTGTTATTCACAGGATTTTGCTAAACAGTTTTATTTTTATGATGGAAAATACACTCATATCTATCTAGATTTAGATACTGATAGATATCTAGATCTAGATAGATACATTTCCCACCATTTTTCTGAGCAGCTCAAGATCGTTGGAAAATTACTGTGGATAATTTCCAGTTTAGTTTGCACACAGTACACTCCCAATCAATCCCTTTATTCAGATCAGAGTAAACACATATGCCACTCATTTCAGCTAGCAAAAAATACAGCTTGATGTTTATTTGTGAAACATCGGCAAACACTAAAAATAGTTAACTGGTAAAACAGGATAAAAGGCAGGCAAAAGTAAGGAGAGAGAGAAATACGAACAACAAGCAAAAATTTACATTATTTATATCTATCTATATATGTAAAAAAGAACAGAACTTTCCAGAGCTATTGGAAACAACACTCTGCATATTTAGCATGGATAGTCCCAAAGGACGGGGCATTTGGTTCTTTCAGCTTTAACCTTTTTAGGTATATAATGGCAGCAGAACACAAATGAAAAGAAGGACACTAAGTGATCCCCATAAAGAAACAATTTGGTGGCTAGGGATGATGTATCCAACAAAGACACTTCCAGCCGCTCAACTGGCAGAGATACTGATGTTTCTACAGACAGTCAGGGTTTCTTGGCAAATGGGCTTGGCTTGATCCTTTCTTGTTTCATGCAAACAAACAGCTACTGAATGGTGGGCAGGGAAAAATGATAGGAGATGTCATTAAGGCTTTGGAAGGCTCATGTAGTGGCTTTGAAGGCTCTCCCTGGTTATCTGGGCGTGGCTGTGCACATCACATTTTTGCTGCTTGTCTTCCAGTATTGAAACCACCTTGGTTTTCTTCCTAGCCTTACCGCTGCTTCGTGAAGTTCAGTGTTCCACAAATGTGCCAAGACCAGATGAGCCTCTCACTCTTAGCTGCAAAATCCATTCTTATTTCCCGGAAACCCTTGAAGTCTGCTGGTATAAAAATGATGAAATTCTAGACAGTCCTTTTACAAGCCCACCCACAAAAGGTCCTGATGGGCTTTTCTTCTGCATCAGCAAGGTTCAATATTGCCCCCAGGTGGCAGATTCTGGAAAGAGGTTTGTCTGCAGAGCTAAGCTGGAAGGCTCACAAGAGTACAAGGAATCTGCATGGCAGATGAACACTCTGGGTAAGCGGAGCAGAAAAACTACACTTTTTATCTTCCTATATTGTACAGGGTATGTTTTACTCTTATGGTCCTAGGCACAGAGTAGTTCTGGTAAAGTGCAGCTCCTTCCTGCAAAAATGTTTCCTGTTCGTCCCATGCAATTTCACCTTTTAAAAAAATGATATTTTTAAAATTTTACTGATACTGTAATAATAGTCACTATCTCTTACTTTTTCTGTTTCTGTTCCCCTTTCAATTCTTCTCTCCCCAGCTGTGAATTTAATTAAGCTTCCTTTCTCAGAATAATACTCCATATATCTCAGAATAAGACTCCATTTGCAATTCATGTTATAATAAATACATGTATTGCTATTTAGGAGTCCACAGAATGCTCTGTTTCTTTCTTTCAGTATCCTAGTATATGATTGGGCAGATGTTAGGTTTTGAAAGCCATAAAGAGCCATAGTAGAGTCCTGAACCGTCACAAGGACCAACTTGGTAATAGGAGAGGGAGACATATATACTTAGAATTCAGAATATGCTTTCAGGCCAGGCTTTTGATTTTGGTTCTTTCATGCAAAAATCTTCTGAAGCAGAAAGGGCTATTGCTGAGTAGACTACTTTTTGATGGCTAGTCAGTATAGCTTCATGTAATACTTGCCACTGCCAGATGGCTAGCAGAAGTTGGATATGCAAAATAGGCATATATATGCAAATAGCTTTAGTTGCATCTATGTGCAGGTTACGGAATCTCTTAAAGCCAAGTTCTTTAAGGTCAGGATCAAAGAACAGAAAATCTAATTCCTCACCAAATTAGTCTATAGAAGCCTTCATCTGATACTGTTTTATTGTTCAGGCCATTTTCTATCTTTTCTCACCAGACTCATAATTTATATCGATTTGGCACTTTATTGTGATTGGATTATGACTTTGGCCTCAGTTGTCTAAGCTAAACAGTCCTATGGGAAGAGAAGCTTGTGTTTTGGCTTCTCAGGTTCTGAACTGAGTACTAACTCTGATATTTGTTGTTGTATTTTATTTACAGTGCTTGCCCCCAAAGTTTGCAAAATTGAATGTAAGCCCCCTGTACCTGAGTGTGGGAAATCTATCACACTGACTTGCTCATTGACAGAATACCATCCACCTGAGTGTGACTTTTGTTGGAGAAAAGGCTTTGAACAACTCACCAATGTTACACTTAAAACAGAGGAACCACAGTTGAACAGAACGTCAAAGCTGTACTCCAGGACAAGTGAAATAACCTTTACACCCAGTGCAGAAGACCATGAAGTAGACTTCTCTGTTGAAATAAATCATTACAACAAAATTTTAAGGAAAGGATATACAATCATGTTGAAAGGTGATTCTTATCATAGTTCTAATTCATCCATCCTCAACCTGTTGCTTTCCAGATGTTTTGGGACCGATCGATTGATTGATTATGTGCTATCAAGTCATTTTTTACTCCTAGTGACCAGGGCTCCATGTTGGGGAAACTAGTCCAAAAATACAGTTAAGCACTTAGTTCTTCCTTTTTTCTGCACAGTGAGTCCAACCTGACCTGAGATTTTTTTCTCCCCAGCCCTTCCCTTTCAAGCAAGGATGACAGATGGTGCTATCCTGGGCAAGTTTATGACCATATGGTGCTATCCTGGAACCTAATCAGAATTGCCATCTCTTTTTTTCAAAGAGTGTTGTATACTAGAGCTTCTGCAAAAAAATCTATGTCCCTTGCAGGCATTGATTATCTGTGTTGAATCTGTATGTGGAAGGGAATATCAAGAATCTAGCCTCCACCCTCCGCTGTTAAGCTCCCATGTTGAAGGATGTTGGGGAAATATCCCAAGTGAATCAACCAACAGGCTGGAGAGAATTAACAGTGTATGCCTATTACATAATGAAGAATTATGATCATCAAACACTTCTCCAGAAAGGGAAAAGGCACTTGGGTACAACAAGAACAGAATATGTATATTTCCAGTATATGTATTCATTTAACTAATATTCATATAATTAATCATGAATAGCCAAGCAAGGTTATATCATGTCATGTACATTTTGTTCTTCTAGAAGATTCTTAGCACCTGCATTCTGTATATATATTTTCCCTTTATCTGTAGATAAGAACCAGTTTGCCTAGCATAGGTCTAAGGTGGTCACACCAGGTCATAAGGTTTCTAAGGTTCCTACTACTGTCTGCACATCTTGAAAGTGTGTATGGGTGTAAATGGTTCTCTAAATCAGAGTATTCCTACCCATAAAGGTGTTAGACAGGGTTGTATTCTAGCCCCAGTGCTTTTTAACCTCTATGTCAACAGTATTCCAGGATTCCTATATGCTTCAGACACTCATATGCCAAAGATCCATGATATATTTATTAATATTCTTTTTTTATGCTGACAATATGGTTCTAATGGTGCATCCTCAAATAGGCCTGAGAAGACTGTTGCAAAAGCTAAATGCCTATTGCATTCTCAATTCTCTAAACATCAATGAAACCAAATTTAAAGTAATGGTATTTAGCAAAAAAAGTGTGAAATATAACTAGCAGCTGGATGGGGAGCCTATTGAACAAGTGAATTCTTTCACCTGTTTAGGAATGGCCTTTATCAACACGGGATCATGGGCAAATCATTTTAAAAGAAGCTCAGTGAGGGCTGAGGCTAGTACCAAAAAAAAAATTATATAAATAATTTAATTACAATTACCCAGGTACCTTGACCCCCGTATTGAAAGCGTTTAGGCAAAACTAGTCCCATTGCTGACCTATGGCATGGAACTGTGGGGCCTTACAAAAGCTTCTTCACTTGAACAAGTCCAGACCTGTTTCTTAAGAGCCTACTGGAAACTGACAAGAACATGTCAGCCCTCATGGTCAGAGCAGAAACAGATATAGACTTCATATATAGCCACTCAACCAAGTTTTTACCTATTGGCAAAGGATCCATTCAATGGACCCTGATAGGCTACTCAAAATATGTTTCGCTGAACAAATAAGTATGGCTCAGCCCACCTCCTGGGTAAGCCAACTTACCAAAGTTATTTTACAACATGGGTTTTCCACCCAATATTTACTCTGAACTGCCTCCCAGGCAAAGGAATTTTTTTAAATAGAGAGTCCTAGTTATCAGTGCCCAAACAGGCATGGAGTTATTGGCAAAAAATAGATCTTTAAATTGGATGGCTAAGAACAAAACCACTTTCCAAACTGAAAAATATCTGTCAATGAGTTTGACACAATTCCTGTGAGAGGCCTATTCTAGAGCAAGGTTTGAGTTGTTGGATTCCATGGCTAAATATGGGTTCTTTCATCACTTACCATATCATAAGAAGATGTGTATATACAGTGTCCCAGCCATCAAAGATATTGCTCGAGTTTTGTTTGCTTGTCAACTGTATGCCCCTTTTAAGCTTAGATATTTAAAATCTCTACTTGAAAGGACAGCCCACTGGGGCCTGAATTGCAGATTGTCCTATTTCCTCCTAGGCCCTAATGTATACATTGTTAGCAGAACTGCTAAGTTTATAGACAAGGCCGTTCAGCTAAGAATCCATTATATTGAACAGATCAGGGTATCATGTAAAGGCAATCTATTTATGTGAACATTGATTGTATTTAGTACATATGTATTTTATTATTGTATTTTCTTTTACCTATTTTATCCTGGAAATAGACCTTGTATTTTACCTTTATTTTATTTTCTTTGATATCATTGTAAGACTAATCAATCAATAAGCTCTATGTATTATCTGTCAATCGATTGATCTTCTGCACAATCAGTCTACCTCATGTTGTTCCCTTTGTTAACCAATTTCCCTTCACAAGGATCACTGAACATGTGTAAAATGTCAGAGTTGAAGCAGGGAAGGCCAGTTGTATAAAGGCTGCACTGAAATAAGTGCCCAAGACATCTTAACAAAAGTGTCAGTCACTTGATCCATTCCTTTTATGTTTACACTTAGCCTCTCCTTACACAATTTTATTCTCTCTGTTCCTCAGGCTTATCCATGATGTATTAAGAATTATATTCACCATGATGATTGATATCTTTATGACATTGTTATATGTGTTTTACTTCTAAGTTCACATCAGTATACAATAGTATGTCATGGCTTAAAGTGTAGTAACAAACAACCAAAAATAGTGAGAAGTGTGGGCACTGATATCTCACTGCATGGCCATCATATTTACATAAGAAACGGGAACAGAAATTATTGATATCTGCATAAATCAACTGAGAGTTGATTTAATGTATAAGCATTGTTCTGTGAAAAATTGTGCTGTTACAATAGATCTATTTTTAGGGGACCAAAGACAACGACTTTGTCATGGTAACAACATATCATTGGAAATTATTCTTATCTAGTTTGATGCTCTATATATTAGATACACTGCTATTCTTTGCATTTAACAGTGATTCCTTGTGTAATGTTGATTTCTCTGTTTTGTCGCATGTACAGGTTTTCCCAAAGTTTCAAATATTTTTATTGAACCAAGTGATGCTGATTATGGAGAAACTATAACTTTAACCTGTGACATCACAGATTTCCATCCTAAAAACATTTGTACTCAATGGTTCCTCGGGGATAATTCAATAAGGAATGGTGTAATCACAAAGGGACCAGAGATGGCTTCTAATGATTGTTTCAAGTTAACTTCTATGTTGCAACTAAGAGCTACTGCTTCAGTTTGTGATAAGGCCATTTGTTTCAGGGTGACTCATACAAAACTGAAAAAAGCCATTACGAGGGAAGTGTACCTAAAGCTTCCAGGTGGGTACCAAGAATCTTTTGGATTTATTCATCTTCTGATGTTAATTGATGAAGTTGGGGTGAGTTTACCCAGCTTCATCAATAATGAAATTCAACAAGTGAGGAGTGTGGCACAGCCTCACTTCCTGCAAGTTATACCTGCAATGTTACTTAAAAGCAAATCTCCATATCTGTAGCACAGGTGTCTGTCTGTTGTTGTTGTTATTCATAATAACAATAAATGGGCATCCAAAGGGCAGAAACATGACTTTTTTCTGCAAATTGCTTAAGGTGATCGAAAGCTGTTGGTCCCCTTGATATGTTGCTCCTGGTGGCCATAGAGCAGTGGAATCTTTTCCAGGTTGTAGGCATACTTGGTCACTAAGTAAATGCCAGAGGTATACTCTAAGATCTAGTGGATGGGACCAAGACAAAAACTGAATTTGATCTCATTTCCCTTACTCTTAATTAAAATCAAATATAGTTAATATGAAAACTCTCCAAGCATATAGTAACTGAGTAATTATTAATTTGGTAATTAATTTAAAAATAGTAATTTTATCACACAGATCAAAAATTATAAGTTGGAGATTTCTGGGAGATGCAAGGCCACAAATACCTTGGGGGGTTGTCACAGGTTGCACACATCAGCTGTAGATTTGATTGACTGATTGATTATGTGCCATCAAGTCAAGTATGTCAGTGACTACATAGATAGATTTTCTCCATTATGATCTATCCTTAGCCTGGTCTTTCACGTCTTCCAAAGGTGTACCCATCACCACTATAACTGAGTCCATGCACTTTGCAGTTGGTCATCCTCTTCTCTTTCCTTCCACCCTTCCCAGCATTAGAGTCTTTTCCAGAGAGCTAGGTCTTTACATAATGTGTCCAAAGTAGGATAATTTGAGCCTGGTCATTTTAGCCTCAAATGACAACTCTGGGTTGATTTGTTTGATGATCCATTGGTTTGTTTTCTTGGCTGTCCACAGTATTCTTAGGAGTCTTTTCCAACACCAAAGTTCAAAGCAATCAATATTCTCCCTATCCTGTTTCTTCAAAGTCCAACTTTTGCTTCCATAGAGTGTCACAGGGAATACCATGGCTTGCATGATTCTGATCTTTGTAGGCATAGATTCATCCCAACATCTGAATATCTTTTCCAAGGCCTCCATAGCTGCTCTACCAAGTGCTAGTCTATGATGTTTCTTGACAGCTTGTTCCTTTACTGTTGATGGTTGATCCTAAAAGGTAGAAGTATCCACCACATGGATATCTTCATTGCCAATTCCAAGGCTGGTTGTTCTACCTGTTATCATTAGTCTGGTTTTCTTTATACTTAATTTTAGTCCCTTTTTTTTTTTTTACTTTGCTCTTTAACTTTTATGACTAAAGCTTGCAGATCCTGCATTTTCAGCTATCAGAGTAGCGTCATCAGCATAGTGCAGGTTATTGATGTCAGGGTTGATTATTTTATTCTAGTGCTCTATTTTGTAGTTATTTATGTTTTATGTTTTATTATTGGAAACCACTTGGTGATTGTGAGAGGAAAAACAATGTAAAAACATCATAATAAAACAGTAACATAGCTGTATATCTCATATAGTAATGTAACCATGCTTTAGTTAGATTAGTACAGAAGTACTTAAATAAATGAATGCCTATGTTGGAAAAGGAACCTAAGCCCAACTCAAGCATGATTAAAAGTAGTAAAACTCACAGAGTGGTGGTGAGCAGGTCTGCTCCCAGGGATGTCCCACCTGGCATGTGGCTTAAATCCTGTTTTAATCTTCCTGCAGGGATGACTGCAGAGTATGTTAAAAGCATCAAGATGGCAGCCACGACGCTACAATCAAACTCCACCCATTTTTAATGCGTGTCATGTAACTAGTACACATAACAAACAGGCAGAGCTTTGATTGCACTGTCGTGGCTGCCATCTTAACTTTTTTGACCACACCCTGCAGACACCCCTGTCTTTTTATCAAATGTGGGAGAATGTTTATGGGATCAGATTATCTCACCTACCAGTAAGATGCATAGGCCTCCATCTCCAACCTCAGTGACACCCAAGTGATGAAGCATGATGTCACAACACAACCCCTGCCCTTTCATACTTGAATTGCACATCAAAACACACACTTGTCCTCCTCCCACCGCAGATGCCTGTAGTAACATATGTAATGCCATTATGGAATTTCAAGCCTATGATGGAAACAAAGAAAAAGAGGTGTAAACTGTAGAATAAGCCACAACAAAAAAGTTTTGTTATGTCCAGCTTAAACGGTTGGCCATAGAGAAGGTTGCAGAAATGAATTCCATCCATTGGGGTTTGTTACAAACGGTGCAGGAAGTGTCTTCAGCTTGTGGTTGGTGAAAACTGTGCAGTTGATCTTATGGAGTGGTCTCATACAGTAGTTCCTTTATGCAAGACTATAGAGGATCTGCCCTTAAATGATGTTCTGATCCTTCCTTTATTAATCATATTAATCCAAGGTTTGGAAGCTTACTACATTGTCATTTCGGCTCAATTTTTTTCCTTTTCATTTAGCCAAACGCCCTGTTGTGTCTGAAATAAAGGCAACCCCAGGTCATAAGAGCATCCTTCTTGAAATTTCTATATCACAGTTTGCACCTCATGATATACAAGTAAGATGGTACCAAGGCTGGAAACAAATATCTGAAAATATTAATCCCAGTAACGTAGACATTGGAGAAGATCACTTATGTTATTTTGTAAGTAAAATACACTTAGAGCCAAAAGCAATAGACTTCGGGAAGACAATACGATGCGAAGTTAAACATCCAACATCTACTGAGGAAAAAAGCTTAATACTGAATAGCAGAGGTAAGTGCGGATATGTACATATATACTGTATTTATTGAAGGAATATCCAGACTAGTGATTGTTTTCCAATAATTGAATGTGCAATTGTTTCCCAATTATTATAACGGATCCAAAGTTCTCCCTTGTCAAATAATAACAATAGAGAGAGAAAAACTGTAGAGTAAGCAGTGTTAGCTACACAAAGAAAAGTGCTGCGTATTAGCCTATTAGTCACTCCACCCTAACACATTATTGAGCGAACGCAACTCTCCTTTTGCTGTGCCTGCTAATGCAGGCTGTTGATATCTGTGGCCCAGATCAGTGTTTCTTAAACTTTTTGCTCTCAGGACTCCTTCACACTTTTAATAATTATGGAGGACCCCAAAAGAGCTTTTGCTTGTATGGGTTATATTTATCGATATTTACCCTATTGAAAATTAAAATTGATGCATTCGCTGCCACTACCACTTCTCACAATTGTTTGATGGGATTTTAATAATGTATTATTTTTCAATATCGGCTGGCAAATCATTCTGAATTCGGGGACCCCTGAGTGGGTCTTGGGGGACCCCTGGGGCCCTCAGACCACACTTTGAGAAGCATTGACCTAGATGCTAAGCAGCCCACGATCAGTCTGTAACTACTAGTGATGGTCCTTTATTCCAGGCCAGGAGGTTCTGTGACTGTTCAGATCACCTCTTGGGTGGCATCCATCCTGCTCCCACATTCTTCTAGGTTTATGACTTGACCATCCCTATCTGTCTGCGTAGGGGAGACGAGGGAAGGACATAACTACAATGGGTTAAATACTACGTAGGGCACAGGGTTGCAGCATGTTATCTTTTTGGCTTATAAAAGTTTCCCAAACTATGTCAGTTTGATTCCCATTTTGCTGGTGTGGTAGATGCCATCTATAATAGAAGACAGAAGCTCTTAAACAGTTTTTAATATACTTAAACAGTATATTAAAAAATGAAAGGCAAGCCACAAATAGGACTGACTTATTTCAACAAGTATAGAAAGCTATTTTTTTTTCAAATTTCTGAGTGATGGCCATGTAGTTCTATTTGCATGAGAAATACTAATGTATCTGGTACCATTTAAAAACAAATAGACTGATGATGCTGATGATGAAAAATTGTTTGATGGGCTGTTCTGGTGAAGCAGGCTCTATTCCACAAACATTTGTCCCACGGTCAGTTTTTTAAGATTCAGAAGACTTTTTATTTGGTTGCTAGAGTGGATTCTATTCAGAAGCAGCGGTGTCCGCAGTGATGCCCAAGCTGATCCAGCTGATGAAAACAGCATCACATTGACACCATACGAGCCCTGCCTCTTTTATATGTGCATTATGACATTACACACATGTCGAAAAGGAGGAGAGTTTGTGGCACAATATTGCTATTATCATTTTAACAAAAGCAGTCACCATGTTTTATTATCACCCATAACTTTTGGTTATTAAGAAGTATAAAAATCCTAGTAAGGAGCTTAAGTACATCATTTTTTTCTTTTGTGGTTTAATGTTGAATGTATCCAAGACCTAGACTGATTTTTTTGTATAAATATTACTTGCATGGTTCTTGGCTCTACAACAACATGAAATGCTCTTCCTGAAAGCATTGGGAGTGATTGACTGACTTGAAAGCATATTGTTTTTACTGTAAACTGCCCAGAGTCACTCCGCAGTATGATGGGTGGTGACAAATTTAAAATATACATACATACATACATACATACATACAATAAAATAAAATAAAATAAAATATTAATACTGGCTTTATGAAGTATGACAAATACTCATTAGACAGATTATTCTGATATGACTTGAAGTGCGTTCCAAAGCTTAAAAGAGTTAACTTATTGTTCTAATTCCAAGATTTCTCTGGATTTCTTGAGGAAACCCAACATCACTTATGAGTCATAACCACTTCAAACTCCTACAAAGTGAGTATTAAACTCTGAATGTAAGTAAAATCAGATATGCACATAGATTATCACATTGGTGATCATCTGTGTCAATTTGGGTCTCATACTTAGATTTATGGTTGACAGTAACCAAAAAATTATGATCTAGAAAGAAGGAGGGAAGGGGAAGACAGTCTGTGTAGGCAGAACAGGAAAGTATGTGGGAGAGGGAATCTGCTTGCTGTGAATCAAGTACAGCTTTCCTAGCAGACTGATGCATGGAGACCTGATTCAGTTATCACTGTCAGGGATGAAGGTGATAGAAGGAACTATGCTGAACTACAGTAATCTATTATTCATTTTGCCAAGTGCACCTGTATTAAACCCTTCCTTATCCATGATTTAATAGTGGATGAGAGGGTTGACATGGCATGTATAATTAAGACCTGGTGAGGCACAGAAGTCTTCTTTTGGAAAGGTGCCATCTGGGTTTTGAGTGTGGCAAAAGCTGTCACCCCAGGGCAGAGGCAGTGGAGTGGCTATAGTTTCTGGAGAGACCCTAATAGCTTTCAGAGGCCTCAGATCTCTGCTGTGTGGCTGAGCACAGATAGGAATGTTTTAAAGAATTACCTTGTGGTGATAAGAGCAGCAAAACAACTATTTTCCCACTGTTATTGCATCTGCAAAGAGCTGTCCAGCCACCTTGATCAGAATAATCCAATCGCCCCTGGGGAAGGAGGAACCTGCAAAACATCTACAGGGCCATTGTGAAGACTATTCTAGGCATCTGTTGGATAAAATTGCTTGCATTTGCTCTGAGTTAGACTTCAGCTATGCAAGTCCCTTGGAGATGACTGGGGCAATGTCTAGCCTAGTTATGTGGGAAGAGTTTGAACCTGTTGGACCCAAGGAAGTGGACAGGGTCTTCAGTGCTGTGAGTGCAGCCCAGTGTATATTAGATCCATGCTCACTTGGTTGGATAAAATCTTCCAGGAGAAGACATGCTTCCTTGAAGGAGGGAGTAATACCACCAGTTTTAAAGAGGTGGTGGTCCATCCCCTCCTCAAGAACACTTTGCTGGATCCAGCAGTACTGGACAATCATAGTTTACATTCCTTTTACTCTTAATCCCAACTTGATGCTTTTCTGGGGTGTGGGTGTAGGCAGCTGGCAGCACATTCACTGTGAATGGAAGCTAAAATAAAATACACCTCACCCATTCCTTATGATCTCCATTGACTACAAGTTCTTTTCTACTCCAGTTGAATATGGTAATATTAACTTGTAAAGCTCCTCATAGCTTGGAACCACAGTAACTAAAGGAATGCCTCTTCCTGTATGTTCCTACCCATACTCTACCATTGTCTTCAAAGGACTTGCTCTGGATGCCCTCCTCCTCCCTGGAAAAGGGCCTTTTTATTGGTGCCCCCTGGTTTTGGAATGTTTTCTCCAGTGATGTATGGTTGGCAATGTGTTTCTTGGGTTTTTTGGCACTAAATCCTTTTTTTTATTTGCTTGTTTGCTTAATTCTCCCAGTTCTATGAATACCACTGTGATAAAGGTTGGCTGAAAAAAAGTGCCCTCAGCCTTTGGACTGCTTCTTTATCCTCGGAAAAGCAAGACCAGACAATACGATGTTGTATGCTCATTGTTTAAAAATCAAATTACAGTGATTTGTATGAATATGATGTCACTACATTTGTGTTGTTATTGTTGTTCAGTCGTTAAGTCGTGTCCGACTCTTCGTGACCCCATGAACCATATTGCGCCAGGCCTTCCTATCTTTCACTGCCTCCCTGAGTTTGCTCAATTTCATGCTCATTGCTTCAGTGATGCTATCTAGCCATCTCATCCTCTGCCGTCCTCTTCTCCTTTTGCCTTCCATCTTTCCCAGCATCAGGGTCTTTTCCAAAGAGTCCTCTCTTTGCATTAGGTGACCAAAGTATCTGAGCTTGAGCTTCAGTATCAATCCTTCCAATGAGCAATCAGAGATGATTTCCTTTAAGATTGACTGGTTTGACCTCCTAGCAGTCCAGGGGACTCTTAAGAGTCTTCTCCAGCACACTACATTTGTACTTTAGTAAAACTAGAGACATTTTATTAAATTATTATATATATATTTTTTAAATTCTTTTGAGTTGGCTGTTTAGCCCTTTTTATATATATAGCTTTTTTCAAACAATTTGGAAAGGTATTAATACCTTTTGTTTTCAATTGCTATCATTTTCAAAACTCAGTAAAAGTACAAGAAAAAAAAAATGAATATACTTGTAATATTTTAAATTTTTATTGCCACTTTGTCTCTCCATGATGATTTTAATGGATGCTTTTATACTTGTTTTAACCTTCAGTTTATTTATTTAATTACAATTGTAAACTGTTGTAAAGCAGTTCAAGACTTTAAATGGGAAACAGCAGTCAAAAGTTTAAATAAATATAGCCCTGTCTTCATTATTATATCCTTGGCAAATCTAAGATGACCCTCTCATTATAAAGTTGAAATTATTATTAAAGTTAAAATTATTCTGGAAAACTGCTAGCTTCCTTTTGGTAAATACAGCATTTAAGCATCTTGATTTTTTAAAAAGAAGGGGTTTTTTGCAGTTAAATACAAGTCTTAAGACAGAATGGCAATATCTTGGCTTCCAAGGGAATGACTTGATGAAATCACTGAAGGGCTTATGCTTGAAATGGTTTATGCCTTTGGGTCTTCCAGCCTTAATTGTTTTAGGTACATAACAGCAGCAGAACAGAGGTGGAAAGTAAGATACCAGATATTCCCTCCTCTATTCTGTACCATGTATGAAGCAATTTGGTGGCCATAGATGATGTATCCAACACAATGAAGTGAAACACACAAAAAAATCCTTCCAACAGAAGAGAATATCTGTAGCTCAAGGTTGAACTGTGAAGTCCTTGGTGCTCCCTGAGCTTGGTGGTTTGCTTGCAGATGTTTCAGTACCTGACTAGGTAACATCATCGGTGCTAGTGAGTGTGGGCTTTGCCCCCTTTTTTTTAAGTTTCTGAAGTAAACCAAAAGACCCAGCAGCCTATGAAGAAAAAACAGGAGTTATCTACAACATACTGCGTAAAGACTATAACAGCCACTATGTAGGACAGGCAGGCAGAAGACTAGCATGAACACCAACTAGTAGTCAGAAGACATGATGAAAACTCCTAATCTCACAACACATGGACAAACTCAACCATGTTTCAACTGGAAAACTGTGAACATCCTAGACCAAGCTAAACCCCAAAACGCTAGGCAATTCCTGGAAGCTTGGCATTCAGACAAGTCAGCCATCAATAGATGCATAGAGATCAACCATATTTACACACCATTCAAAAGAGACAATAAAAAAGCTAAGAAGGAACAAAAAGACCAGAGCACATCCTCTCCAGCAGCCAACCCCCAGATAAGTAGGGATTAACACTAGACAAATAATCAAGCAGAAAACAATGCCCTAATCAAGGAACTACCAAGGAGAAAACCACACCCAACGTTGGCAAGGCAAGCTACTATATATAAACAGGGAGCAAACCCCACATTCACTCGCAGTGATGATGTTACCTAGCTGGGTAATGAAATGTCTGCAAGCAAACAATGAAGCTCAGAAAACACTGAGGACTCCACAGAAATCCTTTTCTTTATCAAAATGAATTAGAAAATGAGTTTCTATATGCATAAATAAGGTCCACATGTTTGCTAATGTTATAAATGGGAAAACCTAGAAAGGTGATACTGCTACTTTCCTTTTAATTTTGTTATCTCATAACAATCTCTCAGCAGGGACTCAAGAATCGTTCGTAATAGTTCTGTTGTGTACAAATGTAACACAAATATATTGGCGAAAATCTATGGAAAAAAATCAGTAAAATTTGCACCAAGCTACAATCTCAGGGAAAATTGGTACAAACTGTGCTACAGACAGTATATAACTCTGTTAACAATTGCCAAGATAGATAAATCATACAACAATAAATGTTGGAAATGCCACACAAAAGAAGGAATGTTTTATCATATGTGGTAGTTATGCAAAAACAAAAAAACTCTTGAAATTACTGGAAAGAAATTACACCCAAACATTCAGAAAATTCCAAAATAAAATTTGAATTAAAACCACAAATATTGTTATTGGGTATGATTCCAGAGAATATAAATGAAAGACATGTAATTTATTAAGATATATGCTGACATTGGCAAGAATCAGTCTGGCACAGCATTGGAAAAGAGAAAGCTTGCCATCAACACAGGATTGGGAGATTAAAATTGGAGAATATGTGGGAATGGGAAAAGTGTAGCTTCACAGCAGAAGTCTAACCAAATTCAAACAGGAATGGTTCCCTTATATACAACATATCTCACAGCAAGCCAAGCTCAGCCACTTAGAATAGGGTTTTTGAAGAAACAAAAAGTTTTAATAATAATAATCCAAACAGAAATGAGTAATAATGTCAAAAGTAAGGTACAAAAATATTAAAATAGTAATCAGTGGCTGGGGGGAAATGGTGGTAGGAAGATGAGAAAGAAAGAGAAGGTGTTACCAGATTGCCCTTTTTATAATTTTTAAAAATGCTTTTTATTTTTCTTTTTTTTAACTTTTTTTCCAAAATATTTTATGTATGCATGTGTATCTTTTCCATTTTCCCCTTTTTTCTTTCTTTTTATGCATGTTTTACTTAATAAAAAAAGAGTTGTTAAAAAAGAAAACCAAACATTTCAATAGATGTTTCAATTACACCTTTTTCAGCAAGAAATAATACTTTATAAATGACCTCATTGCATTTACAGTATGTTGCTGGAGATGCAGTGAAATTAATGCTTTATTTAAATATATTGTTCCATCTGGGAAAGGAGTTATTACATGTATAAACTCAACTTTGAGATTTAATATTTTCAGATGTTTATATTCTTTTGAAGTTTATCTCTATCACAAGGGAGTTGACATCTGAACAAAGAAAATGGATTTTCTGTATCTTACGTATAGCCAGAAGACTTACTGTTCAACATTGGAAAGACAAACATATGTGCCCAACTATTCAGTGGCTGCAAAAATGATTCATATAGATTAGCTATGGGTGACTGCAACAAATCATGGCTTCCATTTACTGATGTATATATGTCTGTATATACATGCCCTGCATGTTTTTGTTTTTTTAGCTCTTTTCTCCCTTCTTTTATAATTTTGTGTACTTTTTTGTTTTTTGTATTAGTTAATTAAAAAAACCCTTCTGTTTGAAGTAAGCCACACGTTTATCACTAATGGGATACATTTAGAGTTTTGAAGGGCACCCACAGACTTCCTTGTAAGGTATTGCCTGAACTTCCAAAAAGCATTTCATGTTCAAATGGTTCTCTGAGGCATGAAAGGCCTTTCAATTAACTAAGAACACAAATATATTACAGCATCAAACTGATACTACCAGTACATACGAATACATTTTTAGGTGAGAGCCATAGTTCAGCAGAGTTTCTATACAATCAAATAATTAATATATATCAATACGTTAAGGCTTCAGAATTAGAGAGCAGCTAACCCATTTGAGGTGAAGAACCAAGACAGCATTGATTTTCCAGGAGAAAGCAAAAACTCGATTTCTGGTAGGTTGCTGTTAATGCTTTCATAGTTTTATATATCTATATTTATATCTACATCCATATATCCCTAAATATTTAGTATCATGTTTGGAAGGGTTTAGATGAAATAAACAGTGAGCTACTCTAATTTCTTTTAGTAATATTACTAGGTTATAAACTTTCACTTTTTTCTTTTCTGAGATAAACTGTTAAGGAAAAGGTTTTGTTTACTTCATCTTACAGACAAATGATTAGAAGTTAGATTTATCCACTTATCTGCTCCTACCCCATCACACCTCTGGAAATACTCATTTCATTTCCCAATAGATACCTTATCACAGGACTTATATTATTATTAGTGCATAATTTGAGATTTATAATTAATAGTAAAAAGAGTAGCATAATTTAAAAGGTTAAACCATTGTAATAGCTCCACACTGTTTTTATCAGAAGTTATTTGAAATAAGTGCAAAACAGTGCAAAAAAGTGACACATCCCTATTAAATATTAAGTTATCTGAAACCCAACAGGTCCTCTCTCATCCCCTAAAAGCCTGCCAGGAAAGGAAAGGGAAGGAAAGGGAAGGAAAGGAAAGGAAAGGAAAGGAAAGAGGAAGGGCAGCCATGAAATCTGCACTATGGAGGAAATGAAGTTTTTGATTTGTCATTAATGACAATTCCACGTACTATAAAACTAATCAAAATTCTGCATCCTATATGATTAGCAAGAGCAAATACTTTGAATCATTCATCCATGGCAGCATTGCCTACAACAACTGTTCCAACCTGATCACCTTGCCATAGCCAGTTACTTTAAAAACACAAATAGAAAGGAGACTCTGCTAGGAAGCGTTTACTGTACACACGTAAGAAATCTGCATTCCTGGAGTTACTCCTCATTAAGCTGAAGAACCACAAACTAAACTGCCTCCCTAGATGTGGGCTTTTGATGTCCTGTCTTTTATTAGCCTCAATCTGGGACAGGATGTGCCATTTTGTATTACATAAATCGTTCTTGCCACATAATCAAAAATAGTACATAGTGTCATTTGCTGCACAGTAACTGAAATGTCTAAACACACTTCAAATTTGCAGACTTGCCCTCTCGTTAATCAAAGTGCAAGGGCTGCTTCAGAACGAGGATATGATTTTATCATGTATTTAATTTAACCAAACAGGTTTAGCTCACTCCCTCTTCAGGATGTCCCAGTCCTCTGCCCAGTCTCAGGTCACCTTCCCAGTTTTCCCCCCTAAGTGTGAAATAAAGGAGGCAGTGGGGCTACAAGAAGGCACAAGCAACAAATTGCAAAGAAAATCAGGGCTTTCAAGTGAGGTAAAGGTAAAGAAATGTGAGCAGTACAGCATGTCACACAAGCTGAAGTCACAAAGACAAAGCCAGGTAAATTCCTTTATAGCTTAACACCATGTGTGAACCTGGATATTGTGGTTGCTAACTCAAGTTTTAAAGTGTAGTACGTTCTGTGAATCTAGCCATTGTGGCTTGTTCAAGAAACCATTGTTAAAAGAACCCACTGCCTACAGCAATGTGTGAATCCAGCCACGAAAAAAAGCTGGTTCTATCGACACTCTTTTTTCTCGAGCAGCTTTATTGAATCATAAGCTTCAACCAGCTTATGGCAGCCATATTTGTTTGTTTGTTTGCTTGCTTGCTTGCTTGCTCACTTACTTATTTTTAAGGTCTCTAAGGCTGCCCAACTCAAAACAGTGTGACTCTGGGCAGCATACAGCCTAAAAATGCATTTATCTGAAAACATCATAGCTTATTTTAGACTGATTATTTTTCCCTGAATTACATAGAGTTTTTTTCTGATCATATATTTTGGTCAGGCATAATGGGAGTGATAGTTGAACAGGTCAAGAAGATGCCAGGCTAAAGAAGGTTGCAGTAATGTGATGGATGGGCTGTGCTGAGTTCTGTGTTGTGAGCAGGGGTGAAGCCCTCAGGGAGTGGGGATGGAACCTGGAGTGGGTGGGGCCACCCCTTGTCTTTCTTACCTTCCTTGTTTCTCTGACGGCTTCCCTCCTCCCAGGCTGAAAGAAAGCAGCTAAGCTTTTCCAGGGATTCAGATGGTACTTTTGCAGTGTGAGCTACAGATGATGTGAAATATTACTGCTTTGCAATATTTCATACTAGGAAAAAGAACTCAAAATGGAAGGTGACAGACTGGGAATCCAATTACATAACATGTCCATGTGGTGATTTCTGAGGAGCAACTATTTTTGCTTTGCTATTAAAAATGTGTCAGCAACAGTTCAATGTTGAATGAAGGAGTTTAATGAAGTTTAAATTTACAAGTTTAATGAAGGCAAAGAAAGCGGGAATTCCCCAACATCCCACGTGTTTGTTTATTCCATCTTAGTCTTGATGTGACTCAGAAGCCCATCAAGAGACAGCTGCTGGAATGCCTCCTGTGTGGTGAGGTCTTCTCTGACGGAGGCCACGTCTTTAGGACATACCAAAGTGTTTACTCACTGTACTGCCTTGAGCAACTCTCCTCCTATTACACTGACTCTAGATTCTTTGCATTTGCAACCTGTGAAGAGACAAGGGACTGGTGAAGTTGTCTAGCTTGTGACCTTGAAAGGTATGCTACTTTTAATGGAAGCAAAATATGAGCAAGCAAGGTTAACTTGGCTGAGGCAAATAAATTGCGCATCTCATCATCTCCTGTTATTTGTGTTAACATTTCAGTCAATTCTTCCTCCCTGGACTGAATTGTCAGCTCTTTTTCATGTGGCTGTTACTGTGTCATACAGATTCAATGCAGAAGGTTGTTGGATTGTGTTGTGATGCTCTCAATGTTCTGCCTTGCAAAAGAGGCACCTTGTTTGGCTCTTATTGTTCACATGTTCCTGCAGCTTGTTCTGGAGTTGTCCAATGAACAGATTAGCCTTCATGACAGTGCACCCTGTCATGAAGGTCTCCCCCAACCAGGCATTAGAAAACGGGTGCCCGCTGCAGTTCTCTGCCTCTGAGCTGAGCCAGAAACTCAGAGAATCAATAACGAGCAAGCAAGAACAATAGAGATGCTACTGTGCAAGTTCCCTCCCTCTTTGTATGCAGCTCCAAGCGTGCAAGACGTTACCTCACAGCCTGTCACTCCTCCCTGTTATGGGACAACAGCCGTGCGGAGCTTCCAAATATGGGATGCTTTCTGGATTCCTGCATGGCAAGCCAGGTGCCAGGCAGCCTTCTCCAGTCCGAAACTCTTTGGATTGCTGGACTACAGTTCCAACAATCCAGTGTAGTCAGGCTGGTGTGGGGTGATGGGAGAGGTATACCAACAGGCCAGAAGGATTCCAGGTTGGGGAAGGCTGATCTCAAGGTTAATGGGCATGCCATGTGATCTTTCTCCAGGCAGAACTGAATCAGTGGACGCTGCTGTCACCAAGAAAGAAGGCTGGTCTGGATACGGTCCCCCACACTCCAAATAGATTAATGCTATCCAAGTAGATACAGCGGATCATCTCCTTGGCACTGCCTGCACATATACAGTCTTAGGTGTTAGATTTAAAAAAAAAAAAAATTGCTATAATGTTTTGTGTTGCAAGACACAGTCTTGGAATGAGATCTGAATGCAATATCCAGCATCCTTATGTGAATTACGTTTGAGGACATGGGTGAGTGCAGTATGATTACCTCCTAAAGATTTTTTAAATTTAATTTTTTTTTTTTAGGATTCAAACCATCATATTGTTTTGGTCAGCTGAAAATTAGCAAAAATTGCACATTTGCTTATACGGTACTGTGTTTTCTTACTGTCTTTTTGGCCTTCTTTTTCAAAGAATCATAAAATGTAGGGGTTGAAAATTACAGATCCTCTGGCTAGACTCCTGTCCAGAGCAGGAATGCACTATTAGCCTATCTGACCCTCCAGCCTCCACCAGCCCCTAAGGCAGCCTGCTCCATTGCCGAACAGCTTTTACTGTTAAGATTTTTTTCTTTATATTCAAGGGGAATCTGTGCATGTGTGTGCACCTTTGGGTCAGTAGGTACCTTTGACTCCTGGTGACTGCCTGGACAAGTCCCTGCAGTTTTCTTGGCAAGATTTCAGAAGTGGTTAGCTATTGCCTCCTTCCTAGGGCTAAGAGAGAGTGACTGGCCCAAGGTCACCATGCTGGCTTCATGCCTACAGTGGGACTGGAACTCACAGCCTCCTGGTTTCTACCCCAATGCCTTAACCACTACATCAAACTGGCTCTCTACTACTACCTTCTCATTTAAACCCAATGTTTCCTGTCCTGTCTTCTAAGCAAGTCTGAAAAATTCCTGTACATGACAGCCCTTCAGACATGTCTCCCTGTTATCTCCTCTTCGGGCTAATATCCCCAATACCTCTAATCATTCCTTGTTTTTCCTTCCAGGTCTTGGTTATTCTTCTCTTGACACAGTTCAGGTAGTCTCTGCCTTTCCTGAAATGAGATGCCCAGAACTGGATGCAATATTTTAGGTGCTATCTGACCAACACAGCATAGATACGAATGGTGACTTTGGTTGATTTTGACATTATAATTCTGGTGAAATAGTGTAGGTTTAAATTTGTGTGTGTGTGTGTGTTTTGTTTTGTTTTAGCTGCATTATACTGCTGGCTTCTGTGCAACTCGTGATCCACCAAGATACTCAGATTCTTTTTGCATCTTGCTGGTTCTTGCCCACTGTTACAGCTTGTCAAGGTCCTCCTGAATTGTGATACTGTCCTCTAAGATGTTTACCATCCTACCTGCTTTTGCGTCATCTGCCTATTTAATAATTCCATTCTCTAATCCCTCATCCATTTATAAATATGTTGAACAGCATAGTATTGGCTATTGCCCTCCAGCTGGACGTAGAACCACTGATGTACCCTCACAAGATAAGATGGTTCAGTCAGCTCCATAACCATCTAATGATAGCATCATTAAGCCCACATTTTGCCATCTTCTCTACTAGAATCTCACTTTACTGAACTCGTTGCCGAAGTCTGTGTCCACTGCATTCCAGTGCTTAACTAAAGTGTTGTTCTATCAAAAAGGGAGATCAGATTGGTCTGGATGATTTATTCCTGATAAAAACATGCTGGCTTCTGCCAAAGAATGCATTCTTTTCTAAACGATGGCAAACTGACTGCTTAACAGTCTGTTCCAGAGTTTTGCCAGGTATTCATGTCACTGACTGGTCTCTAATGATCTGAGCCTCCTTTTCCCCCATTTTGGAAGAGCAGGGTTGCCCTTCTCAGCCCTCTGCTGCTTTGTTTCCACTAGAAGCTCCTTCTAGCTAAATTATTTTGCATTTAATATTGGCAGAAATCCAGCCAATGAAAAGTATTGATGCAGTGGAAGAAGTTTTCAAGATAGCATATGGATGCACCAATGGAAAAAATGAGAATCCTATTTCTGGAAGAATTCATTCTAAATTCTTAGTGACATGGCATGGACTGTTTAGCATCATAAACCATTGTTCTAAAGGCCAATGGTTAGCTTTTTTAAGAAGATTTTTCTAGCAATAGTAATATTTACTGCTTTCTGAGGAGCCTCAGACTTAACTTCAGTAGAGCACCATTTTTTAATTAATTACCATTTTTAACGGTAGAGCACCATTTTTAATTAATTACCACACCATTTTAATTAATTACCAGATCCTATCCATGTAATACAATTATCATTTTGCATAGGAATACTGGCATACTCCAAAATATCATTTGTATGAAGATTTCATGTCCCTTAGAAACTTTGAAACATGACTGAATACAATTTCATTTAATCCAAAATTCAACAAATAGTTCATATTTCCTTTTTTGTTGTCATTTTTCTTTTCCATCCAATACCCTGAAGGAATACATTTGGCACTTGGGCCTTATGTTAATGGAACCCATTTAAATTTACCTGAATTTTAGTCAAGTTTTTATGTCCTTGGCCAGCCAGGGTTAGAAAAGTGATTAACTAGTAATTAAGGCAAAACCAGTAACTCCCTTCCGTCTGAGTTCTATTGCATAGGAATGAGCAATATTCGCTGCATTCATCTTCTCCACTTTTCCGCATGGCAGGCTGTTCCTGATTTCAGGAAATTCCAGCCTCTGGGTATTGATAGGAGTTGGGCTAGAGTCTGGAGGAGCTTTGAATCTCTCACATCTCTCAGCTGAGGAGAAATTTAGATTAGTTGTTTGGTAGGAATATATTTGTGTGCGCGTGTGTATTTGGGGGTTGGACTCTGTGCCTGCATGTGTGTGTGTGTGTGTGTGTGTGTTTGGGGGTTGGACCAGAAGATTTCCAAGGTCCCTTCCAGCCCTATGATTCTATGATCCCTATCTGTCTGTCTGTCTGTTTATCCAAACATACATACACACATACATATCTGTCTGTCTATCCATATACATACATACACATACATATATATGAGAGCCAGTGTGGGTAGTGCTTAAGGTGCTGAACTAGGAGCAAGAAAACCCAGATTCTAGTCCATCCTGAGGCACAGAAGCTGGCTGGGTAACTTTGAGCCAGATACTTTCTCTCAACCCTAGTTTCAGAAATATGAAAAAACATCTATCTACCAACCCATGTTGAACCAGCCTGGTAGATTACAGTCATAAACTTCAGTGAAGAGGCTTTAATCCTGAAGTGGACTGATCAGGCTGATCATAGGGATCCTCATTCTCTCTCACATACACATACTTCATATACATTCTGTGCAACATGGCTAATATTTATTTATCATGTCTTCATACCACCGGACTCAGAAAATGACTCCCAGCAGCATACAGTATAAAATCAACATAAAAACATAAACAATAAACAATAAAAACCCAAAACTATATTTTAAAAAACTACGTTAAAGACAACCACAAGGATGAACTGATACAAACATTTCTCAATCCTTATTTCTGCTCTGCTCTGTTTCTTGGACAGCTCTGACTTTGGGGCAATCTAAATGTTTGTTAGGATTGCTAGTAGACTAGACATACTTATGAAGAAGCCCCACTGATAACAGTACAATGCACTTTTGCATTTAAACTAATTTTGATCCCATTTCAACCAAATCAGTTTCAATAGAGTAAGTGATAGCATTCCTTCATTACCCATAGGACTGTCAACACAGAAAAGGGCAAATACGTGTCCTCTGCTGCCCAGAGGGTGAGACTAGATGGAATGGGCTTTTGTTATAGTTGAAGATTAGGAGAAACCTTTTCATGGTGATGAAGATTGATAGTGGAACCACAGAGAGAGGTTTGGAGCTCAAGCAGAATCTGAACAATCATGTCCTATTCCCTGGTTGGGATAGAAAGCCCCAACCCTCTTCACTTGATGATTTTAGGTTTTGTTCTTGTTTTGATTAAAAGCAGAAGATTAAGAGTGGAAGAGCAGATAGGGGAAAGGTGTCATCTTACATGGAAGTATGGATATGCATCCTAAATCTGTAAGTGACCAAACCATGATCTGAATGATGGGAAGGGAAATATATGTTAAGTGAACAAATGCAATCACAATCTTAAGTGTAGAAGATCCCCTTAAACAGTTCCATGGTAGAAATTTTGCATAAGTTTACCACATGAAAGCATGCAACAGATGTTGAACGTGACAGGCCCTATGGCTTGGATGACAGCTAATGAGGGGTGAAGGAAAAGAAACCACCTGCTGTCACTATTTGAAGATACCATTTGATGCAGCAACAGCAGTTTAGCAGAGTTTGGGTGATAGTTCCAGTTATTTCTTTGTTATTGCTCAGGGGAGGGGAGAAGGGTGGAGCAGTACTTTGAAACCCAGGCAAGTTTGGAATCAGACTTCGGAAACACCTCAGGCAATAATGATGAGTAAGGAGATGTTTCATTTTAATCTCTGTCTAATCCATAGCCTAATTTTACCCTGTTCCAGCTGTTAGATGCTAGAAAAGTCTAGGAGGCTGATCCTGAATGAAGTTCAAGGTCCTCCACTGCCCTTCTGCAAAAAATCTCTGGTCCTGACCAGGGAGAATCACAGATCTTCATGGGGTGGGGATGACTTTGATATACTTTTCTGGGTGGAAACATCAGAAAGCACCTGCAGCCCCAACACTGAAATGGTTTCCCACATACAGTTCTGTTCAGTTTCATTCTGGATTGCTGCTCTTCACGTTTCATCAGAAGCTGTTCTAAAGGTTCCCTGAGCTTTTGGAACTGGACAACTGCCATGGATCAGGGAATATCTGAACAGCTCCTGAAGTTACTTTTGTCTTCTTTTTACCTTTGAAATCCATCCTTGGATATCATTTCTCAGGACCATCCATGGTTAATTAAGCTTGAAACTTCATCCTCCTGACCCCAGGGAGCGAAGGAGAAAAAGATTCCTGAAGGACGCAGATCCGTTTTTCAAAGTAAATTTGCAAGAACGTTTTGACTTTCAACCTGTGCTTGTTTTCTTTCTTTTTTATATCACAATTAACTCCTGTAGCTAATTATATCCTTCAACAAGGGGCAAAATATATACTTTCAACGTGGGTTAGTAAATTGTTTAAAGTAAGCAATGGCTAATCAGCCTGTTGAATAAGGGAGTTTGCCAGATTATATTATGTGATCTGAGATATGGAAAGGGAAGATGAGTTTAATTATCTGCCTTTTATAAAATGCATTGCATTAAACAAAAATGTAAATAGCTCCGAGTAACTGTATTCATAGAGAAATAGAATTAGTATGTGAGCATTGCTATAGATTGAAATTCAGAAATAAAAGCAGATCTACTGCCTTTTGATTTAAGTTCTCAAATTCCTTAACCATAACAAATGCAAAGTTGTGTATGAAATTAACTATTTAACAATAGTTAAATAGAGGCATACTGTAAAGAATAACAGGATCATCTGGGAAATTAAGAGTGCTTATACCCCTAGAACCACAAATGCAGAAATTGTAAGGATGACATATGAAAATGGTCCTTAATTATGCTAAACAACATGATCTTAATAGCAGGCACTTTAGTATTTTTTTTAAATAAATGCACCTTTTCATTTTGGGGTTATTAGTCTATAAAATTAACATTATGCCACTTTATTCCATACCACAGACATTTCTGATTTATTGGGCAGATGACATAAAAATGTTGTCTTACAAGTAAAAACTAAAGCATGCAATTATAGTAAAATATATATGGGCTAATGTTAAATACATTAAGACTTTATCTTTGGAATTCAATACATACAATATGCTGTTTGGTAAATAAGGTAACACCTTTTTTATAACATCACCATGCCTAATCCTTAATTGTATACTTGTAATAAATTATAGAATTTAATTTCTCTAGTTTCTGTACATCTATTCAATTAATTAAGTTCCTGATCTATTCTGTCAAATCACTTCCATTATTGAAAAGGTGATAAGTCCCACAGGGCAATTCAGTAGAATGTCTTTATTATTGGTAAATGGGTTAATTGCGTCCCGCCCCCCCAAAATGTCCTCATTCTGCACCAATTAATATAACATACATTTATTTTATCTCTAGCATGCTTTTGCTCCAAGAAAGACAAGGCAGCATAGATAGAAGAACTGTGTGAAGTAAGTATGGCTACAGCAAGAGAGTGACTGGCCCAGCATCACCAGTGAGTTTCATGGTTGAGTAGAATTTGAATCTTCATTTCTCTCACCCAAGTCCAACATTGCAACAATTGGACATTGCAGGCTTTTTTTTAAACTGTCAATTAAAATAAATAAAATAAATGCAAACTTATTAAATGATGCCATGTGATAGAGATGGGAATTCACATCACAGCTAGGATTACAATGTCACCAGTAAATTGTCAGCCCCACTGCTTCTACTCCGTTATTATTGTTGGAGCTGAAAGTCAGGATAGTTAGGAAGATCAAACCAGCTGCTTACACAGTATTATTTCCTTAAAAATGTCTATGTTTTTTCAAATGTTATTCTTTTTCAGAAGGCTGGAAAGACTAATTTAATTATAACATTTGAACAGAAGGATCTAATCCTGCAGTTAAATTACATAGAGGTGGCCAACATTAATGGATCTACCAATTCAGTATTACTCATACAAGTAACATACAGTGTTTAGTTTTACAATAAAAAGATTGGGGTAGCAGCGGAAGGGTGACTGTGACACTATAAACCCACTGAAGTTAAAATCCTATATTCACTGACTTAGAAATAAGCCCTTCTGAACTCCATGAATCTTACTTTTGAGTAGATCTGAATAGGATTGTAATATTCAGGAATCCATTTTTTCCTCCGCAGTCCACAACTGGGACTGCTTTCCCTCCTAACTGTCCAATTTTTAAAAATCCTTTTCCATATGCCCTAACACAACATGTAAACACAAGTGGCATTAATTTCATTATATGATCCATGAATATCATTGGCCAATAGATCTTCTAATTCACTGGCAATAAAAGAAAGCATACAGTATCATTTATGAATTACATTAATACATTTATTCATTCAGTACATAAAGCATTGCCACATAAATAGGCACTCTTGTGTCTACACTGTCTTTTCATAAATATGAATACCTGATTATTAGTGCCCTTTCCATGGTGCACCTGAAATAATACAATCCAATACATAGAAAATAAGTTCTCAGAAAAAAAAAAAGGGCATCTATCTCTTTGGGAGGTTTACCCATCTCAAGTGCAAATACACATAAGAAAATTGAAGGAAGCTTTATGCATGCTCAGTTTTCCTTGAGTCACACCCTGATACCCTGAGTCACACATTTTCTTTTGCACCACAAATATTGCACACTGAATACCGGTGGAACCAACCTGAACACCGAAACAGAGGCTGCCTCCGAGTCTGCTGTGCCTGCTACAACAGCCAAGTGGGCAGAGTTGTCATGAAGTCTCCCCAGCTATGGTAAATTTGGGCTTTAACCTAACAGATCTTTTCCTGATGGTGCCTCTGGGTGACAAGGAAATGGTGTCCATGATACTCCGGTCTTCTTCCAGCTGCCTGGCTGTGCAGGGTGGAGTGGGCACCTTCACAGTGTTGCCAAACTTGGAATAGTCTACGGAATATTGTCCATCCTCCTCGGTCACAATAGGCACAAACCTTTGGCCCCAAAGAATTTCATCGGCCAGGTAAGAGGTCCTGGCTTGGGTGGTGATGCCAGTGGTTTCCACCACCCCTTCTAGGATGACAATCACCTCCAGGTCCTCATGGTGACTGAGGCTGCTTGGAGCTACATCGTACAGGGGACTATTCTTGTCTATCATGTGGTAAATGATGAGCGGGGAGACCAGGAAGATGCTATTACCCCCCACCGGGTTCTCCATCTGGATGTCGATCTGGTTGAGGGGCACCACTTCGCCCTCCAGGCTGGTGGTCTTCTTCACCACCTGCATGCGGATGGTGGCGCTGATGATCATGCTCTTGCGCAGGTCGCCCACGCGCAGCATGAAGCAGAGCTTCCCCCCGCGCAGCGCGATCACGGCGTGCTTACTGAAGATCAGCGTCTCGGCACGGCGGTGCGCTTGCGAGGTCTTCATGAAAATGCAGCCCAGCATGATGGCGTTGATCACCAGCCCCACGATGTTCTGCACGATGAGGATGAGGATGGCGACGGGGCATTCTTCGGTCACCATGCGTCCCCCGAAGCCGATGGTCACCTGCACCTCAATGGAGAAGAGGAAGGCTGAGGTGAAGGAATGGATGTCGGTTATGCAGGGCACAAAGGGGGCCGCCGCCGCCGCCAGCCTCCCATCCGCGGCTTGCAGGTGCAGCTGCTGGGTGCTGTGGTCCAGGTCCCCGTGGGCGAAGGCAATGAGCCACCAGATCATAGCGAAGAGCAGCCAGCTGCACAGGAAGGTCATGGTGAAGATGATCAGCGTGTGGGGCCACTTCAGGTCCACCAGGGTGGTGAAGACGTCCTGCAGGAAGCGGCCCTGCTCCCGGATGTTCTTGTGCGCCACATTGCACGCGCCGTTTTTGCCCACGAACCTGGCCCTGCGCTCCCGGGCGCGGTACCGCGCGTGATCGGGGACATCCTCGGCCAGCCGGGTCAACACGTACTCCTCCGGGATGATCCCCTTCCTGGACAGCATGGTTGGCCTGGGCTCCCCCCCGCCCCGCGACCCTGCCGCGGCTACGGCCACATGCGCGCGACCGCTGCGGGGACGCCAGCCAGCGGAGCCATAACGCCGCCGGCGCCTGAGCCTCTCCGCCGGCGCTCGCGCTGCCCTGGCCGACTCCCCTTCTCCGCCCCGCCAGATCCTGCCAGCCCGTCTGCTCCCCCCAGCTGCGCACGCCAATCACAGCTCGCTTCGCGTTTGGCGAGGCGGCGGCATTTCGCGCCTTGCTCCTGACGGCGACAGACGACGATCCAAGTAGGGATCGACTGGCTTTGGGGAAACCCGGGCTTCGCGCGGCCCCCGTTCTCTAACCCAGCGGCAGCCAGAGTCGTCAGGGGGCGCTCTCACGCCAGGGAATCCCCGCGCGAAGGTTCCCAGCGATCGGCGGAGGCAGAGACGGCCGGGCAGCAGCCCGCCGCCGGCCGCCAAGAGTCGGGCGGGTTGGGGAGAGGTTTCCTTCCCCGTTCCACCTCAACCTCTCCCGCCAACGTTAGATGTATGCTCGATTAAAGAATACAGTGCATAAACAATTAGGACGCTGCTCGCCTTCCCACCCCCCGTGACATTTTCTTTAATTATATTCTCCTAAAAGGGGTGGGGGGGGGGAACCATCAACTCTTCGTCAGTGAAGTTGATTTATAGGTAAATAAAACATTTCTATTGTAACTTAGCTTATTTTATAATGGAAATAGATCAGAAAAGAAAAATAAATAAAGCCAATTCTATTAAACCACCTATTTAAAATCTTCCAATAATAATAATAATAATAATTTTAAAAAACAATTATTAATTGTTAATTGTAATTGTTAAGACTTAACAATTGTTGATAAGGAAGACAAAAAAAGTCTGGATAGTGGACATTGGAGACAACAGAAGAGAAGAGAAAGAACTGGAGAAAATCACAAAATACAAGGACCTACAAATAGAAGTAGAACGACTGTGGCAAAAGAAAGCAAAGATGGTACCAATAGTAATAGGCGCCTTGGGTGCAATCCCAAAACATCTGGAGCACCACTTGAACACCATCAGCATTGACAAAATCACCATCAGTCAATTGCAAAAGGCAGCTTTACTTGGAGCAGCTTATATCCTGCAACGATAACATCTGCCTATTCCAGGTCCTTGGGAAGGACTCGATAGGTGGATAAAAATGCCAAATCTAGTCTAAACATCTGGCTGTGTGACCAACCATAATAATAATAATAACAACAACAATAATACCATCACCCCTTACAGTCATTGTTTTTATCTTTGCCTCATAGAACAATTTCTGTTGTTTCAAGCCGTTTTGCCTTATGAGGTTTTGCACTTGGTAAATCAATATTTTAGCACAGGCTCTCAACTGAACTCATTTAATGCACATTAACCTGTCCCCTGATTAATTATCACAATGTAATAATTACTTGACATCCTTTTCATGGACTGTGTATTAAACACTGTTTAGTAGGAAGTCCAGAATGAGTTAATCAGAGGGTGAGGTGAGAATGAAGACTTTTCTATCTCCTCCCACGAACCTGGAGTGGTTCAACGAACAGAGAAATTTTAAGGTCAGACATACATCAAAAATAAGAGAACACTCTTATTTTATACTCAAAAATAAGAAAACACTCATTTAATAGCCTTTTGTTTTTCTGTGAATCTTATCATTATACATTTTTATGTGTTTCTTGGTAGGAATCAATGTATAGATATATATATTAATTTACAGAAATCTACTTCATAGGTTTCCTGTGGTGGTTAACAGCAATGTTTTATACTCTGTTAAGCTATATAAAGCATCAGCTATGACATATCATATCATAGGTTCACCAGATAGGATTACAGAAACACTCTGAAGCTGTATTCAATAAGCTTAAGATGAGGAAAGTAAAATAAAACCATACTGGACAGAGTTCATAAATTATACATTTTGAAACCATTGATAAGACAGATATTTGCAGTTCAAACAATGCTGGGTGCTGCCCCTGCTGTGTTAGCTATACATAGGTCAATGGACAATGCATTAAAACTTGCTACATTTTTCAATGTATTTTCATTTTTTTATTCTATTCAGATATGAAACATAAACATTTAAGTATGAATATAATGTTGAGGTGAGAAAAAGATGCAAGACTACAGATCTGCAATTTATCTGACTTAAGGAAATGAAGCCCAACTTCCTAATCTATTATACGGTCTATAAAGTTGCATTTCATACTAACTGCTAATTTCAGCATACTTCAGTATTGGTGCATGACAAAAAGTAATGTTTTATATATCATAGTCCAAATAATCATAACATTTCAACAGTTGCTCTGTTATTCTGTTTCCCTTTCCTAATAAATTTGAATGATTCAGTTTGCAGGATCAGTGGAAAAAGCAAACTCAGTATGAAAGATTTTAGAAAAGGATCTGAAAAAACAGCAGTGCAATGAACACCACTGTCTTCAGATTGCACTTCACATAAGCTAAACCAAAAAGCCAGGTAGAGGAGACTATTTACTACTACATTGTCTCCATTTATTTATTAATTATCAGATGCATCTTTATTTTTGGGCAACTCAAAGCAGCATACATCCCTATGGCTCCTGTTTTGCCCACAACAACAACCTTGTCAGGTGGGCCAGGCTGAGTGACTGGCCTAAAGTCTCCCAGCTGGCTTTCATGCCTAAGAGAGGACTGGAACTCCTAGACTCCTGGTCTCCAGCCCAGCACATTAGCCACTGTACCAAACTGGGTCTCCATCAGGTATAACCTAAGTACAGTATTACACTTCCTGTGTCATGATGACTGCCTATTTAGAGTTAAAGCCTGCCTTTCCTTCAGGAGCTCAGGATGGTGTCCATAGTATTCCCCCCTCTCCTTTTTCCTTACAACCACCACCCTGTGAGATAAGTTGGGTTGAGAGATGGTGACTCACCCAAAGTCACCCAGTGAGCTTCTGAGGCTGAGAGTGGACTAGAATTGAGTCTCCTCCATGCAAGACCAACATTTATAACTAAGGATCATAGGTAATGAGATTCTGGTTTCCATAAATCTCATATAGTGGTTGCTCTGCATTTGGAGGACATGGAAAGTTTAAGACTCTGGTTAAAGTATTGCATGCTATGCATGCTACGTTTCTGTGTGGTAATTAGCAATATGTATCAGATTCATCTTGCGGTGGCTGAAGGTTCCTAGAAACTCAGTGATTCTGGGGTAATACAGGATGTTTATTGTTCATCACTTGATTGCCTTCGGACACTTAAGGCTGCTGTCCCCATCTTAGCACCTTTTCCTCCTCGCCTTTCCATGGCTTGATACAATTCCTACTTTACATTTCCCATCTCTGTGCTAGGCAGCAGTTGGGTACTGACATTTTCGGGATTCCCGTCCTGGAAAACTCTAGTGCTGCTGTATCTCCCCCAGCATATGCATGTTCCTTCAACAAGGTTAACACGGTGTACAGCCACAATGAAACCTTTGTGCCACATTTAGTACATTGTGTACTGTGCTGGGTGAGAAAAGTGCGAATGGAGGGAATAGCATGGAGATGTGTGGTTGGAAAGACAGCAGAATGAATGGTTCATTCTGAGCTGGGTCTACTGAAAAATGGGAAAGCCTTGAAGGGAACTATGATGTAACCTTAAAAAGGGAGGATAGAGGATAAATTTATTTGTAACTGCTGTAAAGAAGATTGGAAGCCGATCCTTTATGTATTTTCTTTTTTCTTTTTTTCTTTTTTCTTTCCCTTTTTTTAATCTATTCACTTGTTCTACTTTCTTTCTTTCCTCTTTTTCTTTTCTTTATGTTTACTTTTACTATTGTATAAAATCTTTTAATAAAAATTATTTTAAAAAATGGGTGAGCCTTCTGTCCATACTAATGGCACATGTTTCTACATATTTAGGAAGCACAAAGCTTTTGATAGAAAGAATTTGGAATTGAAATATAGAGATTTTAAAATCATAAGGTGTGTGAAGACTGATATTTAACATGTCACAGGATTACCAGTGGTCAATTATGCAAAGACTTTAGTAAGCAGTAGAGTGCATCTTTGACAATTATAACTAGAGCCTGTATTGTTAATTAGAGCTAATTGCTTAGTTTTTGGTGTATTATACCTGCTTCTATACATCAGGTTTTGCATTATATTTTCATTTGACTAGTTTTCACCAGTAAAGCTGCCACTGGCTTGGAGTCTCCATAATTTGGTAAATGGTTTTATGTTAACATTCTCTATTACCCTGTCAACATCTATTCCATATCCACATGATGTTCAAATGTACATAAGGAGGTGCAGTTAGCGAACTATTTTGCCAGTGTAGCTTTTGCCTATTAGAGAAAGGCATGGCTTAATGTAAGGTTCTTACCCTAAGGTGTCAGCTTCTGACATCTGGTGGGGCCTTAATTTAAATATCTCATCATACAAACTGGATTTTATTTCTTTTTTAATTTTTAAGTCAATTCATTATGAAACTTGGAGATAAATCAGTACAAAAGAAAAAAATATAACTCAATAGCTCGTACTGGAAAAGTAAGATATTCACACTTAAAAGGTAAAGCAATTGTACTTTATTTTTCAAGAACTGATAGACTAAGCTTTTTATTATTAAATAATTGTTTTTATTTACAGATATTTTACATAATTAGAAAATAGATAATAAAATTACCCTTTCAAATAGTTTAATCATTTATACTATATCTACTTGTCAGCTTGAACAAAAGAAGCAAACACACTGTCTTCTTTTTCTAGCAGAGCTTCTGGTTTGTCATATTCCAAAATAACTCCTCTCTTCATGACAATAATCATATCAGCATTTAGAATAGTGTGCACCCGGTGCTGGAAAACAAATAGACAGGATGAAAATTTTAATTACCACATCTAATTGCTTGATCTGGAATGCATTGGGAGAATGAGTTAATGTGGGACAAAGAAACAAAGTTTTCTCCTTCCAGATATGTTGGACTACAGTCCCCATAACTCCCAAACAGAATGTTCATTGTTTTATTCTATTCAAAATACACATTTCAGAAAAAAATATATACAATTTTGGCTGAAATTATTCTACATGCTGGCATGTAAGTTGTTATCACTTCATTCTCATCAAACCACACAACAAACCTACTTCACAGAGAATATTATACCCGTTTTGTTTTCACTGGCGAAAGTTTGCTTCTGAGCACAAAGTCAAGGGTACAGGACTAGAAATTGTCCCACATTAACTCATTCTCCCAATGCATTCCAGATCAAGCATTTCACCTCCATAGAGAAATTGTTAAGAAGCAAGATAGGTTTTAGCTCTACTGAATTATGTTAATTCTGTTTTCATTTTATTATTAATTTACTTATTGACTTTATATTATTTGATTAATTGTATTGAAAAGGGAGGTATAAAATCAATCAGCCACCTTCAACTGGCTCTGTCCAATTTCAGAGAATTATGGACAATTTGGTTCCTTGCTGATATGCAGGTGTGTATCAACTATATAAATATAAATTGAACTGAAATAAAAACTCTAAGTGGGTACTACTTTTGAAGCAGGAAATAACAGGTTCAGTGTTACAAATCAGTAACATCTCAGCAGTAACATACAATATACTTACTGCAATTGTCACCACTGTACGATCAGCAAAGGCAGTCATTGCAACCTTCTGAAGAATGTTTTCCTACATAAGCAGGCAACAAATATTTATATTAATTAATTGTCTCACTTATATACATGGAAACATTGGGCATAATTTAGCTAATTAGTAAAGAATTTTGCCTCCTTATCAAAACCATTATGTCATTTGTCAGGAATGTTTGACACATTGAACTTACAGTTGCCATGTCAATAGATGCAGTGGCTTCATCCATTATTAAGATACTCGTTTTCCGTACAAACGCCCTGGCTAAGCAGAACAGCTGTCTTTGCCCTTGGCTGAAATTTTCTCCACCTTCTGTGACTATTGCATCTGATTAAAACAAATATTTAGAGAGGGGGAGACATATGAAAACTCATGAATATTTTCCTTATTTTACCAATTCACCATTCTAAGTCTCACTTTCTCATACATAAGTATTACTTATATTATGAAATCCTGTATTCCTGAATATGCCACTTCCATTTAACTGCCAAATTCATGTATCCCATTTCTCTCTCCTTCAATTGTATGTACACACACAATTGCGCTATTTGTACAGTTACAAATCACTTTTACCAGCATGCAAAACCACACCTAACAGACACATGACCAGGGATTGAGATTACAATGATCTGCTTTGCCTCCTTTGCTTTGTTTTCCACCCACCCCTGCAAGTGTCTCTCTCGTTTCTGTCTTACGCTGGCATATCGGAAGGAGAATTGAACTCCAAAAATCTGGTTAACTTCAGATGACCTGACAGGCTTGGGAGGCAGTAATAGACATTTCACCTTACTGCTTCTTGCCCCCATTGAGGATATTGTAGTCCCATTGCATCATGACAAGACAAAGTGCTATGGGTAGGGGGTTTCATGCCCCAATAACATCATAATTAGGTGGCTGCTGCGCATTCTATGTGGGTCTAAGCTTCAGGACAGTCTGAAAGCTTTTGCAGTCATAGTTGCTAGGAATCTAAGGGGCAGCTAAAGGAAAATGTGACCCTGAACCTCAAACCTGGCTACCTACAATCTCCCAGATCCAATTCAACAAATGGTAATTGCCTATGAGCTACCAGGTGCCACGGAATGCATTGATCCTTGAGTACTACACCCTAAGTGCTTTTGAGCCCCAGTACTTAAGAGTGGGAATGGCCTACGGTGTGCCTTCTTGATGGCAGCTCTTCAACTATGAGTCTTCTTCCTTTAGGAATTATAGTGGACCCCCTCAAACAGTAAACCTTGAGACAAAGCTGAAAAATGCTAGCATAGCCAGACTTTGAGAATATAATCTGATCACTCGACTTTATTACTCTGAAATTATATCTATAGCATGAAACATTTTCTGGAGGAAGAACAATTTCCAAAGAAAATGAGCAAATTATAAATACATTTAGCATTGTGCTCTCTGGCTAAAACAGCTAAAATTCAAGTAGACATTTTTTAAGTGCTGATCTCTCCACAGTTAAAGGAATTATTACCTAGCCCCCCAGGTAAAGCTTTCACCACATGTTTCAGCTGTGCTATTTCCAAAGCTTCCCACAAGGTGCTGTCAGTGCACTTCTTTTCTGGATCCAAGTTAAATCTGCAAAAATAAAAATAAAAACGACTAAAAAAACTGAAACTCATCTGCTTTTTTGTTAATCCATAGTGAACACAATGTATTATTATTGCTGGTATGTCTTACTTTTTAATTTAAAATGGAAGATACTGGTCCAGCAAATGAAACATTTTTTTTTTATGTGGCTATATAGTCACCATATAGATAAATGCCCATATCTGGAGGAGTTGTAGTGGGTTACAATTAATAAAAAACTAAGGCAGAACAACAACATCGAATGAAGGAATACATTCATTAAAACACACACAATAATAAACACGTAGCACTGGCAAAGAGGCACTTAAGGAACAAAAAGTTTGGTCAAAAGACAGTAGAAGCTGCTGGGATAGGAAAGTAAACAATATGAATAAATAGCTCTTTCATCCTGTATTATAAATTATGCATATGCATACAGATAAGCACAGGAAACAATTAGTCTCATATTCTTACAGTAAAATCCAAAAAGAACATCATTTAAAATAAATTTCAAGAGGGGGCATGGATAGAAAAGCAGAAATTCTTTCCCCTATACCTTTTTTTTCAAACAGGTTGTGAATTGTAGACCCAGGGGAGATGGTAGATAACAGTCCCAACCAAAAAGGCATCAAAGCATTAAAATCTTCTCCTATTTCCTTCATATTCTTCTTTATGTATTGAGATTAATGGAAGAGCAACTCCCACCAGCATTCAGCTATGCTTTTGCATATCATTCTTTATCTAAACTGGGGAATTTGGATGACTGAACCTGATCATTGGAACACTTACCTGATTGTGCCACTGAACAAAATGGGGTCTTGGAGAATAATTGACAATCTGGATCTCAGAGTTTGTAAAGGAAGCTTGGCAATATCTATGCCATCTATAATGATCCTTCCTGTTGTTGTTTTTTTAAAAAAACACAGGAGTTAATACTCTTAAACAAATTTTCTAATGACATGAAGTTACATTGATGGTAAAAGGATACATGCCACGGAACTATAGTTCATTCAGTTAACATGGGATGCTGTTATAACTATAATTACTTTGATTACTCTTTATCCCACTGAGAATAATCCCCCGCCAATATACAAGGCCAGGAAGTCATAGTATTTTTTGTGCCCTATTAATAACAACAATAAAAAAAACCTTAGAGAAATGGAAGCATGACATACCCTTAACCTAGAGAACTATAGGTAGTCTAATATAAAGCAATGCATGATCCAGCCAAATTAAAAGTTTTTAAAGCCTGTTAAATCTCAGAGACAGAAAATTCAGATTTAGATCAGTGCAACTTGAAAAACATCATTTAAACTGGATGGTGATCCAAGGTTGTTGCTGCTGGTTTTTTAATCCTCAGAACACTGATGCTTGCATTATTTATGTATAAGCATCTGAAGGGTGAAAAAATCATTTTTTAAAGAAAATGAAAACCAAGATTTTCAGGATAGGGTGTGAAATACCAGAGATGGATCCAAAGCTGAATGAACGTCATGACCTTGTTAACAACATAGGATTTAAATAAGTGGATGAAGTAATAAAAGCAGCACTACAGTATTGTTAATCTTGCCCATTAGGAAAGAAGTCAGACTCAATGGCTGAGTATGCACCTGCGCATGGAAAGAGCTGAGACCAGTTTCTGAAACAGCTGGATGAAACTTGGAAATGATGTGGTTGCTTTGCTTTGATAGAACATGCTTCACATGACACTGTCTGCTGTAAAGACCTTCTTTTAAAAGCTTTATACAGCCAAGGAGGAGATGTGGATGACGTTTTCCAAAAGTGAATTGCAGATCTTTAAAAAAAGCATGAAGTATTAGTGATGGGTCTAATTAGTGATGGCTCAAGCATGATCCTACCAGAAAATTCCTGGCAACTTTCTCCACCAGCAGTTAAAGGAAGGCACATGTGAATCAGCTAGCCTCGACTTGATTTTAACTAACAGGTAAGACCTAGTAGACAAAGTGGAAGGAAAATAGGGAGAAACTGAACACATGATCCTGAAATTCTAGATATAAAGGGGAAATGAAGCTAAATGTAAACACATACTTTGGAATTTTAAAAAGTAAAATTTAATAAACTATGATAAATAGGATTCCATAGCAGGACAAGCTTATGGAAAAAAGCCCAGTACAGGAGTTCTTAAAAAGGGAGATGTTAAAAGTAAAATTACAGACAGGTCCAAAAAGGGGACAAAAAGGAAAGATGTCATAAGAAACCAATGTGACTGCACAAAGAAATGTCACCTAGGAGGTGGGAAGAGGTACAGGGCACTAAGGAGCACATACAATTGGTCTGGATTTGTAGGGATAGCATCTAGAAAGCTAAAGCTCAGATGAGTTTACAGCAGTACAAAGGATTCAAATAAAATAAAAAAGGGCTTCTTCAGATATATTCAAGATAAAAGGAATAGCATATCAAGCTTTCGGTGAAAATAGCAAAAGAAAAGGCAGTCTTACCCAAGTCCTATTTTGGCTCAGTCTTCTCTAGAAGAGACTATGTACTACTCCATGTATTTGTAAATAGCTGTTGAAGGACCAGCATTCCAGCTTGAACTTAATATAGTTAGATAATGCCTACTGACCTCAGATGAGTACAAATGCCCAAGGCTAGAAGGATTATATCCTAGGATAGTAAAGAAATTTGCTAAGAATTTGGTCCAACCTCTATCAGTTTTGAGAAGACCAGGGTTTGAAATACCAGATGACTAGAGGAAAGCAAATACAAGCCCTATCTTCAGTAAGGGGAAAAGCAAGAGCCAGGGAAGTACAGACCAATCAGTTTGATACCAAAACTTGGGGAGATTCTAAATTATAGAGCAGACTGTAAAGTGATTGAACTGTAAATACCTAACCCTATGACATTCTGATTAACAAACTTGTTAAATATTGGATGTTTGGCATATCTGTAAGTTAAATTCCCAGCTGCCTTAAAAATCCAAACTCAAAGAGTGGTGACCAGTAGTTTGCTATCAAATAGAGATCAAGTGGGGTGACAGAAGGCTTAGTCTTTGTACTCATCAGCATTTTCATTAAAAATCTGCATGAGGCAGAGGGATGCTGTCAGATTTGCAGGTGGGAGAGCTAATATGCTAAAAGAGAGAAACAAAATTCATAGTGATATTAATTTTAGTGGAGTTTTAGTGGAGACAAAAGGAAATTTCTTCACTTAGGGAAAATAAATCAAATTCATAGGTATAGAATAGAGGATATTAGGCTTGGTAATAATACTTAAAAAAAAAGAACTTGGAACTCTAACTGATCACAATAATGTAATGTGAGAAATCTAACATACCAGTTAGAAAGAAAATGCAATTTTAAGCTGCATAAATAGATGTAGTTTCCAAATTACAGGAAGAATTATTTCCACTATATTCTGTATTGATCAGGCCCCCACCTCCAGTTACTGTGTCCTTGAAATACTGACATGTGAAGCAAATGCAGAGCAAGATAAAGAGGCTAAGGACGAAACTATGTCTTATGAGCAGAGGCTGAGGGATACTTGTTAAACCCTGAGAAAAGATGATGAGGAGATATGATAGCAATTTTCAAGAACCCAAAGGGCATGACCAAGAAAAGAATGGGACCTGTTCTCTTATCACCCCCGAATGCATGACACAGGGTAGTGGGTCTGATGTTCAGGTAGGAGAATTCCTGTTGAATGTTCTCTCCTTTACTGAATGCATTTAAACAGAGGCTGGACAAGAATTTATCCAGATTTTTGCACTCATCAGAGAGTTGGATTAGGTTGCCTCTTCCATCCCTACAATTCCATTATTCTAATGAAATATGCAGGAATGTTATATGGCCACATTTAGACATATAAATATGCTAAAATATTAATTAACATTCAGAAATCAAAATCTGAAGTCTGCTTCAGAAAGTAATCCCTTGCTAGTTTATGGAGATTGGGGGAAGCAAATAGACAGAACAAAATATATTTTATGTCTGCTTGAGATATCAAGGTTGTAGGAATGGGCAAAAGACAGATGGTCCCTTTGTTACAAAAGAAAAACAACAATGTTACTATAAATAAAACAAAAATGGGAGATGATCCTCTAACACTTTATTAGTGTAGAATTACCTTCAAAGGCATCAACCATTCTAAAAAAGGCAAGAGAAAAAGATGATTTTCCACTGCCCGTCCTGCCACATATTCCGATCTGCAAATCAGAAAGAAAAAATATCTGTGCTAGGAATGGTACAGGGGATAGTATTAAAAGCAAACAGTAGAAATGTTGTCATTGGCAGGTTAGATTCTTTTGAAGATGAGAAGTTATTAAAAAGTGACTTTGCACTTAGGAATATTATTATGTAGAAGGTGCACCTATATGCACGATGGATCTTTTTCTACATTAATTAATAAGTAGCACTTCAGTCTTACTCTTTTAAATTCCATTTTATCATAATTTCCTGAGACAAAAATGGGGAGATTGTATCCAACTTTATCTGTCCATGACTAGAATGACCCTAGTTCTGCTTTTGCAAATTTGGAGAGCTGGTCCAGGAGACGAAGAGAAAATCCTGTTGTATGAGATATCATCCCATAGTTGAAAATGTGATCAGAATGTACTGAAAATTTAAGAACAAAATATAAATGGCATGTCATGTGATTTTTAAAAAAATTGTTAATGGATGGTTTGAAAGCTTTTAAAAAGGGGAGAGATTAATTTTTAAAACTTTAATTTAAAAAAAACTTAAATGAAAAACAAAGGTTTTTCTTAAAACAGTATGTGTAATGTTGAGTATTGTATCTTGTAGGACCATAAATCTATGCATATTTACCTAAAAGTAAATATGCTGCTGAATTCACTAGGACTTACTTCTGAGTAAGCATACCAAGGATACACAGCAGAAAACACTTTTATAAGAAAAATATTGTTTCAAAATCATTTTTTAAAAGTTAGGAGAGCTATCCTATGTAAGTTTACTCAGCAGTTACTTCCACTGTGTTCAATGGAGCTTACCTTCAGATAACTGTATATAGTCATTCTATACAGGATTACTTTAAAATATTATTAAAACACTATTACTAAAATAAAAGCCAATTTGGTGTAGAGGTCAAGACACCAGGCTGGAAAGTGACAGACTATGAATTTTAGTCTTGCTTTGAACATGAAGCCAACTGGGTGACTGCAGGGACAGGTCCAGGCAGTTGCCAGGAGTCAAAATTGACTTAAAGGAACAAAAATATCTGTCCGTCTGTCTGTCTGTCTATCTGTCTCTCAACTAAGGATTACATTTCTGGAATAATTAAGAAATGTCTGTTTTGTCTGGTGGATGAAGTTTTATTTAACAATTACAGGCATCACTTTGCATGATAAATATCTGTATTACCTTTTGCCCTGGAGAGATGTGGGCACTGACATGTTTTAGCACAGGCTTCAGAGTACTGTCATAGCGGACACTCAGATTCTGTATTTGAATCTCCCCCTGATCAGGCCAGTTCTGAGGAATCTGTGCTGGAGCTATATCCCAAAAGCAAATAGCATAAGTTTGTTTCTTTGTATATATGTATCAACCATTGGCAGTACACATGATCTTTATTAAGAATCCAACACTTCACTAAAAATAATAAAACTTCTGATAGTCATGCAACATACTCACAAAGCAGCCCTTCATAATTTTCAGCCTCCGTTTTTATAAAGCCATTGAGTCTTTTCACAGCCCCCAGTTGAAGCTCCATGTCAGCTAGGTTGCGAACCATCCAGTTTAGGTAATTAGACACCTAAAATAAATACCTAAATAAGATTAGTATTTGCAGCTCACATGTAAAACAGAAGATCCTCTGAGGACAATCCACCATTATCCACTCCCAAAAGAAAAGGAAAATTCTCCTGATGCAAACATTTGAATATTTTGCAGTTCTTCCATACAAACCTGTAGCAATGAGGCTGTTCATATGAATAAACTTTTTGGAAATGTGTACCTGCACTGCTTGGCCAAAGCAACTTAATTCAACATGCTGTATATTTGGGGAGAAAATACAAGTTGCATCCCTTTGAATGGAGGGAACCTCTCTTCTTTAATTCACTTACCATCAGAGCATAGGTTAATCCTAAACCTACAAGACCTGAAGAGAGATTATTGTGTAGAGAACTGGTAATGGATGCAACAGCTGCGATAAGCACCACACATGCTCCAATATATTCCTAAAGAAATAAGAAGCGTGTAAATAATCCCAGCACACAAGAAAGTACTGTGGTTCTTATTCTTTATTGCATTTGAAATGTTTCCAAATGGAAGCAAGCAGGGTTTGGAAGCAGAGTGCTTCCAAATGGAAGCAAGCAGAGTTGCAAGCAGGGAGCCCAGTTCTTTTCCTGTTTTATCTTTGCAACAACTGTTGAGTTAAGTTAGTCTGAGAGAACAATCAGAAAAGTTAACCCAATGAAAATTGTGGTTGAGTAAGGATTTGAACAGGGGTTTCCCCAATGCCAGTTGAATACTACATCAATGGCTCTTATTCCACTGAGAATACCGTATAAATTCTGTTTGTGTTGCTTTTGCTTGCTGTCAGGAAATATGTTTATGAGCATTTAAATGTCCAGAGTATACCATAAATGTCATGATTTTTTTTCATTTTTTGGGAAATGTTACTTAGCTCAAAGACTAAAGACTAAATAGTTTTTAGTCTTTGAATTAAAAACTTTGAATTAAAAACTCAGTGAAGGAATGTGTCAACACCAATTTTTATCAAAGTCTTCTTTCACAAATGTACCATGTTAGGAACAGAGGAGTCTTTGAAATTCTATACTGATATTGTAAGTGTTGTTCAAAGAAAGTCAGAAAGGACAGAAAGGATGTCCATTTTCTGATTAAATAAGGAAAACAGTATTAGTAAACTCTTATTTCCCTATTGAGTTTCTCATCATTTTTTTTCTTCATTCAGAATTTGTTAGAAAAAAATATTTTAGAATTGATATTTTCCAGATTTTTAGCCTAAGCCCTATGAGTCATAGCCAGTAGGACCAGTGAGTTAGAAACAAGCCACCTCTGCAATGACCTAAATCAGAAAGCTTGGTGTGTTATCATTCAGAAGAGCCTCATAATTTGTGTTAAGAAACTAATCCAAAAAGAGGCTCAGTAACACCAGCTAAATCTTAAGTTATGTTTATTTTCTGGGCAATTTTTAAAATGTCGCAGCCAACGAAGATCATTTGGCCAGTAGCTAGGTAAATACCATGAAAAAATAGCAGCATGCTAAATGAGGATTATTTTTCTTTGACTCTAGTTCTTTTGGCATGATATGCTTCAGTTAATATAATAAAACAGCACTGTAATGTATGAATAAGAACTTACAGGAGTGATGTGCAAATATATTAACATTTTTCTTCTTTTCATAGGAAGAGTTTAATCTTGTCAGATTTTTCTTTCTTTAATTTAATGATTTACTAAATTCAATCAGTTAAGAATTTCCTGGCTACAGAACCAATAATGAAATGACCTTTAGCTTCTGAATACTGGTAGTTGTGCAACTGTATTCACAGTTGCACAACACAGTGCTCAGTGCACAGTGAACACAGGCATCCTGTTTAAAACCAATTGGCAATCCTAAATAAGATCATAAGAATGAGCGATCTTATGAGAAAAGAAAAGATTGGGGTAGGGGGCATTTATATGACTTTACACCAGAGTAAGGTACTTGCCATCCGAACTTCCAGCCAACGATTGGCAGCTGTAAGGAAAAGGGAAGCGATGTTGTTAGAATCCGTATATTCAAGAAGCTTCTGCTTAAACCGGGATTCATACCTTTATATGTAAAAAAAAAAAATGAACACAGTGGTTATTTTAAGAACTATGGTGTTTTAAGTCTCTTGTGTTGAAAGTATTTACATTAATTCAGTCTTGAAAATATGACACACTAGTTAAAATAATCATTTGGCCCAGTGCATTTTAAAATTCTATTTCTCTGCTATTCACCATTCGTTTAGTCATAAGTAAATTAGTGCTGGGTTTATGCAGCACTTACTTATACACTACTTATATAAGAGGAAAGAAAGGAGGTTAAGTATTTGGCAATAGCATGCAGAGCTGGTGAATTATTAGCATATATTTGAAAAATGTGCAGCTATTGAAATTTGGAGCTGCTAGCATGAATTTAAATAAAGCGAAGAGGTGCTAACTAGCTCTTTAACTTGTTTTTATTACTGAGTTAATTTTAGAAACTCAATATCTGAGTACTTTGCTTAGTGATTAGAATCCAAACTTCAAATGTCACTTCTACTGCACGTAAGGCAGCTGAAAAGAGTGTCTAAATATAGCTGAGTTCCACACAGATGCTTGATGGTAAATAAAATACAGGAACTGATAAAAGTCTAGTTCATTTTGGGTTAGAAGTGTATCAATTAGTTTGAATTCAGGTTAACCTGCCCCTACCAGCAATTTATTTTAAGGCAAAGTCTGAAATCTGGAGAGGACATTTTAACCCAATGACAGCATAAGGGAGGTAGCATGAGGGAAATGACTTATCCCAACAAAGCTGCATACAGATTTCATTATTGGTTACAAGGGCATTTTTATCTTCTTCCCATAAGGGGAAAACTAGAAATTAAAAATAGAAAGTAATCAACAATTAAAAAAAAAGAATGGAACAGTAGGTTTAATTTTCTTGTCAACATATAAGTATTAAAAAATGCTAATTAGCAGGGACAATTTCCAGCAGCCTAACAAATGTGTGATAATTATAGTAATTAAAACATAAATATAGAACTAATTTTGTTGCTACTCAGCCAGTTCATAAAACTGAAAATAGTTTGCATGCTATGATGACCCAGTATAGTCAAATACTGTAGGATGCTGCACTTGTGGAAATTGGAATTTTGTATTGGAGATGTATTGCATCATTTCTGATTTTTTTTTCCAGTTCCTAAGTTTTAAATTGAAATGTACAACGTCGATTTCACAATCCATTCAGTTGCTGAAACAGAGGAAGCATCATCTGTGCAATTTAATTTGAACAAAAAAAATAGTGAATCAAAATATTAAAAATCTCTCAAGAAAAATGTTGTCTCAGGTTAATGAAACAAAGGGAGTTCTGGACAGAACACGCTAATAGCTAACTTGATACAAGCAACAACATTTTTCCCTAACTCTATTCCTAGTATCTACAACATCATACAGGTAGTCCTCACTTAGCAACCACAATTGGGACTGGCAACTCCATTGCTAAGTGCTACAGTTGCTAAGTAGAAAATCATGTGACTATGATGGATTTATGACATCACTTCCCATTCAGTCATTAAGTGAGTCACTGCAGTCGTTAAGTGAAACAGCATGTGACTGCGACTTGCAATTTTACTTCCATGTTCTCTATTAACTCTGTTGCAAGCCAGTTGGGAAGCACACAAATGGTGATCATATGACCATGGAATGCTGCAATGGTCGTAAATGTGAGGATTGGTTGCAAAACTGTTTTTTTACACCATCATAACTTCAAACAGTTGATAAACAAGGCAGTCAATAAGTGAGGACTACCTGTATTAGTAGCAGTGTTATGCCATGCTAAATTATCTGCAATTTTTAATTCAATTTAAAAACTGTAAATGTAATGTTTAAACTGTCATGGAATTATATTTTAGTAAAAAAGAGAAACTTTTTATCTCAGAGGATGATTTAAAGATAATACTTTGTTCTAGACTCCAAAAGATTAGTCTCTTAGCAAATTTGATGGTATTCTTCAGTGATGCATGGTGTGTCAAGTTAACTGTTAAGCTAATGGCATAACCTCAACAGGGGTTTAATTTTGCATGACTCATATTGCTTCAGTCAGTTGGTTCTATGGTGACAAGGGTCTGTGCCAGCCATTCAAGTTTGATGTTAAAAAGTCACTGATGGCAAAGAGGATCTTTATTCATAACTAACTGCTCCCAACTGCTATTTAGCAGCATTTTGGGTTTCTGGGCAAGATTCTATCCCTGATGTCTTTCTTCAGTGCTGCTTCTTAGTAAGTTGCTGTGGAGTTTGTGGCTTTAGTTTATTTAGTGGAGTAATTAACCTGAACACAAATACCAATTTGTGCCACAGTAGAGCCCCACAGGACATGTCTCAATGGTTTTTCAAACATTTCGAAAGGAAGTCTGCATAAGATACAGCACTCTCCCATTTCTCCACTGATTTTTTTTTCTTCTGGATATAAGAACAAATGCTCTGAACAGATGACAATGCATAAATCAGACCTGACCAGGGAAGTCAAGACAAATGAATGAAATACTGCAAGCTGCCTATACTGAATCAGATCACTGAGCCAGTTATCCTAGGCAATATTGGCAGGATGAATTGACAGCAGTTATCTAGAAATTGAAGTAAAAGTTTTCTTTCCCAGTTCAGTCTGGACTGAAATGCCAGGAATATCTTGTCTTCTTCTTCTTCTTCTTCTTCTTCTTCTTCTTCTTCTTCTTCTTCTTCTTCTTCTTCTTCTTCTTCTTCTTCTTCTTCTTCTTCTTCTTCTTCTTCTTCTTCTTCTTCTTCTTCCTCTTCCTCTTCCTCTTCCTCTTCCTCTTCCTCTTCCTCCTCTTCCTCCTCTTCCTCTTCCTCCTCTTCCTCTTCCTCTTCCTCTTCTTCTTCTTCTTCCTCCTCCTCCTCCTCCTCCTCCTCCTCCTCCTCCTCCTCCTCCCATGTAAACAATAAATTCCATTATGGAGTTGCAGCCCTTCCCATTAGATGCTGCTAATCAATGAAGAACACAAAGCAAGTAGCACGTGGGGACACAGAATATTGATAACTCTCATAGATGAAAGAATATTGCAGCAATAGGCATATCAGAAAAGCAGATAATCAGAATGAATGTATGTCCAGAGAGCACTTTCATCATCAAGTATTCTCTGAGAGTGTAACTTCAGGCTGTTTTTATAATTATGGACAGCTGGAGAACTCACGATACAGTAATAAAATCAGGCTGATTAATTAGGACACAACAAATACATTTCTTGCAGCATCAGAAGAATTAATTTTTTTAAAAAAAAATACCTGAATGCTCGTATAGTTGTTAGCCCTTCCACAGTCTCTGAAAAGTGAGAAAGTAATGGAAGCTGTGTACTGTCATCCAACTGCTGTAGATCCCTAAAGCAAACATTAATTTGTAAGTAATGTGTGAGAATGTCCCCTTTTCTGATAATACTTGAAATTCAAAAGTGCTGTAGACTATTTTTCAAGCAAAGATAAACATAAAATATCTAACTCAGTGACACAGAAATGTAATCCTACAGTGAGACCCTGTTAAAATGGTAAAAATAAGATACATGGTTCCGCCCAGAGTCCCCTATTGTAGGGGAGATGGGCGGGGACAAATCAAATCAAATCAATCAATCAATCAATCAATCAATCAATCAATAAATTATCATGAACAGAATATTCATGAACTCAAAGGTGATCAGTTGTGACTGTTTTTTCATTTCTGTTTCCAGATGGATTCATATATATACACACAGACACACACACACTTAATAGCTTCATATAAAGAAACCAGTTTTTTTTTTCATAAGGTAACATCTTTTGGAATGCTTACCTTGATGCTACTCTAAAATATTTCTGGATGAAATAGCATATGATGGCAAGAGGTACGAGAGCTATGAGAAACACCGGTGTTACATATGAAATCACTGCAAGAGCTGATAAGCATAGCAAGGTAGAACGACTCAGGCACTCCAGGGTGGCAGGGATATGCTAAACAGATAGACAGATACAAGAAAGAAAGATAAATATTAAATGTGATATGATTGAATTAAGCCTTTGAAATCAGCAATTCATTGGATCTTCTCTAGTTCAAAATGAAATCTCACATGCTTTGAATATTTTATTTTAGGCCTTTCAGCAAAATAAGTGTGGATTCTATGAAACTCTGCACTTAGAACTCAATTACTCAGGCATATGTAACTCCATGGGTTGCAGTAGAATTTAGAAATAAATGAATCTGGTGCAAAAAGGCAGGAGTTCACCAGGAGAATTAAGAGGCTTAATTTGGGTGCTAAGGGTCTGGTGCAAAGGTGTGGAAGAAGTCAGATGAGAAATGAGATTAAGGAAGAAATGAAATGGCTGGTTGTCAGGCAGCTTGGAATTAGGAAAGAAATCAGAACTGAAGACCTCTAGGAGGGAGGCAGACTTTCCCAAAGAGTAGAGAGGCAAGAAATGAAACTTAGATGAGTTAGGAAAGCTATAAAAAGCTGTGGAGCTGTGGGTACACCCAGAGGCACAGGGATGCATAGACCTGCAGAGGGAAGATGATGAGCAGAAGAATCTTAACCTGGAGACATGGCGAAGAAAAAGTGGGAAAAGGAGAGGTTAAGCTAGCTAGACAGCAGCAGCCTATGAGGTAAAGGGATTAAGAATCAAACTTTTCAGTTAGAGAAGAGAGAATGATGTCCACTGAATGAGCAAGAGGTAAAAGCACAAGGCTTTTCTCCCTGCAGCCCTTTGCCCAACTGGGATTCTACTTTCTGCAGCTAATAAGGGCAGAGGGACAAAGGATTCAGAAGAGCAGGGAGCTCAGCCAATGCATGGTGAGAGGGAGGGGGAGGGGGAGGGGGAGGGGGAGGGGGAGGGGGAGGGGGAGGGGAGGGGGAGAGACTGGCAGTTTCATCAGTGAATTGGCTGGGGGAGTTTCACTGCTAGAAGAGATTAAAGGAGAAGTGGATTGGAGACTACTCCAGAAGGAGGGATCAAGCAGTTAAAAAACCCCCAAAAACAGCTATTTGAGATTATGTGCAGAAACAACTTTTTGCCAAGGGAGTGGGGAAAAATTGGTTTAAGCATATGCTGTGCTTTGATCATGTACTGCATTTTTCAGGAGATTGTTCATCTGTTGTATACTAATCTGCTAGCTCTGAGCAAGCGTTGCAGGATGCAGAAAGATCCATCCTATTGTCTGTTCATAAGTAGAGGTTAGATACTTTTCTCAGCAGAAGCCCCAGAAGGGAGGATGGAAATCACCCCTTAGAGCTCCTGCCATGCTTGCTGGAAGTTTGGTAGCAGGCTCGTTTAATGTGAATTGGATAGCAGCTAGACAGACCCTGCTTGGGAGATCTTTGGGGAGACAACTCCTTGAACTCAGTACCAGCTACTTCATTAAAACAGAAGCTGCACATAAGTAATGTCTGACAGTTGAATGACATTTTAAATGGCCATGATCCTATTGCAGAATAAGTATCTATCTATCTATCTATCTATCTATCTATCTATCTATCTATCTATCTATCAAATTTGTCACCACCCATCTTGTTGAATGACTTTACAAAACAGTTAAAATCAATTAAAATTACAAAATTACAATAATAATACTTCGCCTAGGAGTCAGGATGTAAAAAGTAATCTAGGGATGAAGCAGTCTTCTTGGCCAATACATATGAAATCACTGCAAGTCCTCCTCCAATAGCAGAGAGACTGCTTTGGAGCCAGAAGGCAAATGGGTCCCCAAGAACAGTAAAGAACTAAAAAACCCTCAAATGAGATGCCCATAGACTGCGGAGAGGCAGTCTTGGATCCACGGAATTCAGTGCATATTCACATAGAAGTCAAAGGAGACTCTCTTGCCAGTCCCTGAAACAGCTGATGGCATAAAAAACACTGTGCAGTGCAATCAAAGGCAAGTCAGCCACTAACTCTGTGCTTATCCTATCTTTAACCAGCTACAGATTTGGAAGCAGTGAAGGAGTTGCCATTTCATTTACCTCCCTGACCCCACTTAGGAATGTGCTGCACTATTTACAACAACATCTAAACATGTTTACTTAGAAATAAGATCCATGGAGTTCAGCAGGGTTTATTTCTGAATAGTGTGATACTGCTGTTTTTCATTTCTCATTCTGAGTAGAAAAAATGAAGATATCCCCATGGAAATGTTACATATCCTTCTTCTGACAGTGATACTGATAGATAGATAGATAGATAGATAGATAGATAGATAGATAGATAGATAGTATTATTCCACATGAATGTTATTTGTATGATCCTAATACGATCTGAGTATGGTATGCATTCTAATCAGTTTATTTTTTTGTATTGAGACTCAATACAGAAATCAGAATCCATCGTTAGTGAATATGTCTCTAAAGTACCTGATCAATAGTGTTACAATCTGCTGAAAATCTGTTCAAAATACTTCCCAGAGGTGTTGTTTCAAAAAATCTGTAATAGACAATAAAAGCAGAGTTTGATATTGAAAGACGATTAAAAACTGATTTGTGCATATAGTATTTCAGTTTTTTCTCGACTAGGTATGTAAAATTATTTTATTTAGCAATAGCAAAATTTAAAAGTTAATGAAAAAATACCCCATCTTCAATAAATTTTATAGAATTCCAAATGATTATGTTATTCTAATATTACTGCATTTTACAACTATGAATCATTGCTAGAGAAAGAAAATAATTAGTAAAATAGTTTGTATTAAGAGAAATAAAGAACAATAAAAATTAATATTGGAGATTAAGTAAAATGAAAGAATAAAAGAGAAATTTAGCATGATACTTGCTTTTAATTAAATAACAATAATGTCTGATTCCAAGAATCAGTCTAAATGTGTAGTTTGTTTAAAGACTGGACTATTTTATCATTAAATTCTCACTCATATCAAACATGAAAACAATTTAACAAGCCAGAGAGACGGCATACTGGTTTAGAATTCTTCTCACTGACATTATAGCTAACCAGACCTCAACTGCAATAATCTGGATGTCCACTAGACAATAGCAGAGGGTACAGAAAACTCTAATTCTTTGCTGCCAAGTAGGAGTTATACAGCCCAGGTCTGATTGCCCTTCTGTCATGCTAACTTTCCAAGAAGACTGGATAGTCAAGCTTCTAGACTTGACTATCTTCTAGAAGTTCTGTAAGGACTTCTTTTGAATGCTTACATGATAACTGTATAACCAGCATAAATGGATTATCTAATAATGGAATTTATTTATTTATTTAATTTCTCCCCTGCCCATCTCCCCCCAATGGGGGACTCTGGGCAACTCACCCAAAACATGAATTTCATGATATACCATATTATACAGTAAAAATAAAGGATTTGGAATATATTTCTAATTTCAACAATCACAAATACTACTTATTATCACTTTATGTTTCTTCTTGAACATAACAAGAAATGTATGTATGTATGTATATATGTATTACTGCTGAAATAAAATTCTCTCTTTTTAATGTAATCATTCAATTTGCTTCCAATCTCTCTCTTGAAGTTCAGTAACTGAAAAAATATATATAATTGGCTCTCTAGTGATTTCTATTCAATTCCATGAGGAAAAATATTATAACAGAAAGGAATCGACTAAGATGAGCAAAGACACATTGAGATGGATTAAAATTACAGGCTATATTGATTATGTTGATTGCATTAACTTGATTAGATTAAGTGGTAAATAAGGAGCGTATAAACATGGTATATTGAATTATGAGATCATTAGTGTTGTTATGTAGACTCCCCATGTCATTGTTTGTTTTATAACGTGAGTCCACTGAGACAGGAAAATGTATACTTTCCTAATACATTTCTACAGGATGTACAAATAATGAAATTAAATTAGCAACTAAATAATTATTTAGGACATAACTAAACATAAAAGATTATTTAAAAATTACACATAACTTTATTAACATAGCATTCCGTTTTCTTGTTTCATATAATACAATACCTCATAGGGGCCAAAATAATTTTATTCAGCAGACTGCAATGGAGCTTCTTGGCAACTTTTAAACCAGTCCATTCTACTGCTATTGATGTTACAAGGCATAATATAATCCCAACACAACCGAGAATGCTGAATATCTTTGAATAGGAAGAATGGCTAAACTTGGATTCCTAAAAAAAGGAAGGTAAAAAAAAAGACTATTGGAAAACTATAGAATTAATTATTCTATGTCAGGCTTATCTTAAAATATTTCCAGCCAACTTCATCTTTTCTTGATTGTTGTGAAAATAAAATACTCAGCATTTAGAATTCAGTTTTCATAAAACATATGATGGTGCCTGAGATTAAAAAAATGTTATAATCATTCTTATTAAAATAGGAAAAGATAAAGTTTCCTTCACAGCCAGTTTAAGTCCTGATGACCTCACTGACATATTTATGCTTTCTTGGCACCTATATCCAGGTGGTTTTGGATTGCTAGTATTTTTTTCCCCTTCTACACTGGCCTACAGTTGTGGTATTTGCTAATAGTCTGCTTTCTAAATACTAACCAGGCTTAGCTTGGCCACTAAGATATACTAGTATCAAATTAAGTGTATCTAATTGGTGAAACAGAGGAAGAGAATTTATCTTGATGAAGTCATGCTATGAGAAGTTATAATAAAAGATGGTGGGAAGAAGAAATATGGAAAAGTGAGTTTTGAAACATAAATACCTTACAAAAAGAGCAGTTTTTCCCTGTCTCAGAAGAAATAGCATCGGATGTCCACAAGGCTAGCCAATAGTCAATGGACACCATGACTGAATGTTTGAGGAGTTGAGAAAAGATCAGTAGAGGCAAGAGGAGAAGTCCTGCTGAGCTAAGATACTTTCCACATGCTCGCCAAGGCATCTTTGCTCTTCGATGGAGGACAGAAGACAAGTTGTCATCATCATCACTCTCAGGCATCTCATCTGTAAATTGACAGGAAGAGCACTAATGAGCTGTATAAATATTCCTTGATTCTGTAAATGTTGTTTGCTTCTCCACCATGTTATGGAATTATGATAGCCTTAAGTTTTATATCAGATGCAGAACAAGAATCTCAGAGATTCCTACCAAAATGAATTTTTGTTCCAAAAAAGGACTTGTGGAGTTTAATGGAATTTTTAAATAAAACTGCAGCCACTTACAGAGATCAGGACAAGAATACATGATAGAGGGAGATGTATTTGACAAACAAGCTAAAGGTCTTTTAAGTGAAGGAAGTAGCAAATTAGGAGGCAGAATAAACATTGGCAGCAATTACAAATCCTCTTTTCCAGTGGGGAACTGGATTATGAAGTCAGAGAGAATTCATCTTCATCTAAATTAGAACACAGCCATTTTTTAGTTTAGTCATCTGGTTTACCTATTATGTTCCAGCTATATCTTTGAAAGTGAGGTGGTATAGGCACAAAGAGCTAAGTATTTTCTTATTGCATGTAGTCTTTCAATGCTTAGAATTATGGGTGTTGTAGCCCAACACTTCTGGAGGGCGTAATATTGGAGAAGGCTGGCAATAGGGTTTCTCAAGTGAGTATGTCTTTGTGTGCATGTAATACAGGTAGTCCTCGCTTAACGAGCCTAATTGGGACCAGCAACTCTGTCACTAAGCAAAGTGGTCGTTAAGTGGGAAATCATGTGACCACGACTGTGCTTTCTGGCTGGAAAGAGACAAGACTACTCAGCTTCACACCTTCAGCTTTTGTTTGCCTCCTAACCACTCCCCTGCCCTTTGGAATGCTCGAGTGCCTGCTTACTGTCTTGTATACTGTCGCATATCAAAAGCAATGCAATCGCACTGCAGCCCGGAGCTGGGAGCTGTGGGTGCACTATGCAAATAGCTTATAGTTGTTGTTGTTGTTGTTGTTGTTGTTGTTCAGTCGTTAAGTCATGTCCGACTCTTCATGACCCCATGAACCATATTGCGCCAGGCCTTCCTGTCCTTCACTGCTTCCCTGAGTTTGCTCAGTTTCATGCTCATTGGTTCAGTGATGCTATCTAACCATCTCATCCTCTGCCGTCCTCTTCTCCTTTTGCCTTCAATCTTTCCCAGCATCAGGGTCTTTTCCAACGAGTCCTCTCTTGGCATTAGGTGACCAAAGTATCTGAGCTTGAGCTTCATTATCAATCCTTCCAATGAGCAATCAGGGTTGATTTCCTTTAAGATTGACTGGTTTGACCTCCTAGCAGTCCAGGGGACTCTTAAGAGTCTTCTCCAGCACTACAGTTCAAAGGCATCAATTCTTCAGCGCTCAGCCTTCTTTATGGTCCAGCTCTCACAGCCATACATTACTACTGGAAAAACCATAGCTTTGACTATGCAGATCTTTGTCGGCAAGGTGACATCTCTGCTTTTTAATATGCTATCTAGGTTTGCCATAGCTTTCCTCCCAAGGAGCAAGCATCTCTTAATTTCATGGCTGCAGTCTCCATCTGCGGTGATCTTGGAGCCCAAATAAATGAAGTCTGTTACTGCTTCCATTTCTACCCCTTCTATTTGCCAGGGATTGATGGGTCCAGATGCCATGATCTTAGTTTTTTTAATGTTGAGTTTCAAGCCAGCTTTCGCACTCTCCTCTTTCACCCTCATCAAGAGGCTCTTTAGTTCTTCTTCACTTTCTGCCATTAGGGTGGTATCGTCTGCATATCTGAGGTTATTGATGCTTCTCCCTGCAATCTTAATTCCGGCTTGTGATTCTTCCAGCCTGGCATTTCTCATGATGTACTCTGCATATAGGTTAAATAAGCAGGGTGACAGTATACAGCCTTGTCGTACTCCTTTCCCTATTTTGAACCAATCGGTTGTTCCATGACCGGTTCTAACTGTTGCTTCTTGGCCCGCATACAGATTTCTCAGGAGACAGGTAAGGTGGTCTGGTACCCCCATCTCTTTAAGAATTTGCCACAGTTTGTTGTGATCCACACAATCAAAGGCTTTTGCATAGTCAATGAAGCAGAAGTAGATGCTTTTCTGGAACTCTCGTGCTTTCTCCATGATCCAGCGAATGTTGGCAATTTGATCTCTAGTTCCTCTGCCTCTTCGAAACCCAGCTTGTACATCCAGTAGTACTCGGTTCACGTGCTGCCGAAGCCTAGCTTGTAGGATTTTGAGCATAACCTTGCTAGCATGTGAAATGAGTGCAATTGTGTGATAGTTTGAGTATTCTTTGGCATTGCCCTTCTTTGGAATTGGAACGTAAACTGACCTTTTCCAATCCTGTGGCCACTGTTGCGTTTTCCAAACTTGCTGGCATATTGAGTGCAGCACTTTAATAGCATCGTCTTTTAGTATTTTAAATAACTCAGCTGGAATACTGTCATCTCCACTAGCTTTGTTGTTAGCAATGCTTCCTAAGGCCCACTTGACTTCACTCTCTAGGATGTCTGGCTCAGGGTCAGTGACCACACCAGCATGGACATCAGGGACATTAAGATCTTTCTTGTATAGTTCTTCTGTGTATTCTTGCCACCTCTTCTTAATCTCTTCTGCTTCTGTTAGGTCCCTGCCTTTTTTGTCCTTTATCATGCCCCTCTTTGCACTAAACGTTCCTTTGATATCTCCAATTTTCTTGAAGAGATCTCTAGTGTTCCCCATTCTATTGTTTTCTTCAATTTCTTTGCATTGTTCATTTAAGAAGGCCTTCTTATCTCTCCTTGCTATTCTCTGGAAATCTGCATTCAGTTGCTTATATCTTTCCCTTTCACCCTTGCTTTTCGCATTCCTTCTTTCCACAGCTATTTGTAAAACCTCATCAGACAGCCATTTGCTTTCTTGCATTTCTTTTTCTTTGGGATGGTTTTAGTTGCTGCCTCTTGTACAATGTTACAGACCTCCGTCCATAGTTCTTCAGGCACTCTGTCTACCAAATCTAATCCTCTAAATCTATTCATCACCTTCACTGTGTACTCACATGGAATATGATCTAAGTCATACCTGAGTGGTCTAGTGGTTTTCCCTACATTCTTCAATTTAAGCCTAAATTTTGCAGTAAGAAGCTCATGAACTGAGCCACAGTCAGCTCCTGGTCTTGTTTTTGCCGTCTGTATAGAGCTTCTCCATCTTTGGCTGCAAAGTATGTAATCGATCTGGTTTCGGTATTGACCATCTGGTGATGTCCATGTGTAGAGTCGTCTCTTGTGTTGTTGGAAAAGAGTGTTTGCTATGACTAGCTTGTTCTCTTGACAGAACTCTATTAGCCTTTGCCCTGCTTCATTTTGTACTCCAAGACCAAACTTGCCTGTTATTCCGATTACTCTTTGACTTCCTACTTTAGCATTCCAATCCCCTATGATGAAAAGGACATCTTTTTTTGGTGCTAGTTCTAGAAGGTGTTGTAGGTCTTCATAGAACCGGTCAACTTCAGCTTCTTCGGCATCAGTGGTTGGGGCATAGACTTGGATTACCATGACGTTGAATGGTTTTCCTTGGATACGTACTGAGATCATTCTGTCGTTTTTGAGGTTGTACCCCATTACTGCCTTTCCCACTCTCTTATTGACTATGAGTGCAACTCCATTTCTTCTAAGGGTTTCTTGCCCACAGTAGTAGATATAATGGTCACCTGAATTAAATTCACCCATTCCCGTCCATTTCAATTCGCTGATTCCCAAGATGTCGATGTTCAATCTTGTCATCTCATGTTTGACCACATCCAGCTTGCCTTGGTTCATAGATCTTACATTCCAGGTACCTATACAATATTGTTCTTTACAGCATCGGACCTTCTTTTCGCTTCCAGATACATCCACAGCTGAACGTCCTTTCGGCTTTGGCCCAGCCGCTTCACTCTTTCTGGAGCTACTTGGAATTGCCCTCCGCTCTTCCCCAGTAGCATATTGGACACCTTCCGACCTGAGGGGCTCATCTTCCGGTGTCATATCTTTTAGCCTTTTAACATTGTCCATGGGGTTTTCTTGGCAAGGATACTGGAGTGGGTTGCCATTTCCTTCTCCAGTGGACCACATTTTGTCAGAACTCTCTGTCATGACCTGTCCATCTTGGGTGGCCCTGCACGGTATAGCTCATGGCTTCACTGAGTTACACAAGCCCCTTCACCACGACAAGGCAGTGATCCATGAAGGGGAGCTTATGGTACTCTCTTGAATCTCTCCCTCTCCAATCTCTCTGCTCTGTGAGAGGGGAGGGGAGAAAAAAAACAAGTGATTTCTGTAGGCAATCTCTTCTTTGCCTGACCTTTCCATCTGCCAATGCGATTGCATTGCTTTTGATGTGTAGAAGAGCAAACAGCTTACTCTCTTGAAATCTCTTCGTCTCCAATCTCTCTGCTTGGGGGGAGGGAGAAGGGTCAGGCAAAGGAGAGACTGCCTACACAAATCACTTGCTTTTTTTCTCACCTCCCCCCTCGCAGAGCAGAGAGATTGGAGAGGAAGGGATTTCAAGAGAGTAAGTTGTTTGCGTAGTGTGCCCACAGTTTCTTTTACTGTCACAATATTAATGTGAACAGGCTTCCTAGGATGGATCTGTGGGGTGGATGAAGGTTCCAGTGGATGCTAAATATGTGAGGTCATATCACACATATGTGAGTTAGTTCAGGAGATTCTGTTTTTTTTCCCTTAAGCTTGGGACAAATTACTTTTTAAAAACTACAGTAGGAGACAAAGCTGCTACTTTTCTGGGCTGATGTGCCAGAAGGGGACTCTGAGGCTTCAAAATGGAGGATGAGGGCCTTATGCAGCCTGGACCCTTAGGTCATCTACCTCTGCCATCATCTTCTGTGATTTTTCCCCCCAGTCTAACCTACAGCCCTGGTTATTTCCTAAATATCTATCATCTAAATACTGACAAATAATGACCAATGTTAATGAAAATAAACCTTTTTGAAAAACTAATTTACCATCATCCTCTTCTTCATCTTGGAGTAGGACTTCTTGAGAAAACACGGTCTTTTGAAGATTCTTCCTATCTAATACAGTTTTTCTTTCAATTAAAGTCTCCTAAGGGTAGGAAAAACAAGTGAAGCTGAGTACCACCTTTATTTATTTATTTATTTATTTATTTATTTATTTATTTTCCTGTCAAATAATTATATTTTGAAATTGTTTGGATATTAAAAATTAAGTGATTCAAATGCACTTAGATGTAATGAATTTTTAATTCCATATGAATACATTAAAAGGATCCCAGGACACACATTCCATCTATCACTTGAGGCTAATGTAGACATAATGTTGGCTCAGCCATTAATAATGATTAAGAAATCAAAACTATTATATAACTTTCAGAAGTTGGGTTGGAATATCATTAGGCTTATGTTAACCAGGTTTCAGGGTGATAAGCAGGGATTGCAAATGAAGTAGGTATATGTTGCGTGTGAGAACATGTGTAAATTGGACCATTCCTGATCTTCTGAACTTTAGTTTACAGCTGAGTTACAATTTTGTATACTGTGTTCCAAGGGATAAGATTCACACTAGATAATAAGAGTTTCAGAGGTATCCTAAGTGGGATTGGGAAGAAGCAGCACAGTAGATTCATCATAACATCTAAAGTCGATTATTTTTTCTGTTCTATCCACTGGTTCAAGAATGTAGAAAAAAAAAAATCCTCCCCATTGCAAGTAAGGAAAAATTTTACTTCACTGTCTCTAAGCTAGTATAGCTAAATTAATACAGGTAAGAAGTATAGTCTAGAATTTCCTTGGTCTGTAGGACTCTGAATCCAGCAGATGAAATTTGGGGACTTTCCATCAAGCTATGAATAGTGGTAACATTGTTGGTAGTAACTTTCCACTGACAAACATTTCTGCTGGTGGGAAAGAATCACTGGGGTGGAGAGTGTCTTCCACTATCAGAGGGGTCATCTTCAAAAATTGTAATGACTTTCAACAATCTTGTTATGTTGTTAGGACCAAAAGTTCTAATTTCTCATTTTAATTCTGCATGGTTTACTTTACTGACATTTTTTAGTATTCACATGACAGAATTTTCCAACAGAAGTATTAGCTTGTTGAAATGAATTCTATAGGAATGACTGGAAGAAAAAGCACCAATTTTTTAAAATATACTTCTGACTAGTATTAAGTTTCATTTTTAAAAATCAACATTCAAATTAAGTAAATAGCAGCACAACTGGAACTAATTGGTCATCATTCTTTACATGGAATTAACTTTTATTTATTATAAATGCTTCAACTCCATGTTTGTTATGCAAGAATATTTTTGGAGAAAGTATATCTAAACTCTCCTTTAATTTGATTAACTTTGTTTTAGTCAGCTGAGTCAAGAAGAATAATTCCTTCCTTTTAACTTCAAATATTATTCTGTATTTTAAAACTATAAACGTTTAATTTGCATATGACATCTTTCCTGAACTGGTACATTCTAGATGTTTTCAGATTTCAACTCTCAGAATTCCCAACCAGCAAGGCTGTTGACGAATGAGAATGAGAAACTCTATGTATGTATTTTTTCCTCATTTTTTGTATGCTACTCTTCAAAACAATATTTTTCCAAGATAATTTAGAGCACACTAAAATAACAATTTAAACTAGAGGAGTTAATAAATTGCACTATATAAATAATAAATGCATAAACAGAAAACAATAGTTAAAATCCTCCACTGCAACATACAGTTTAAAATATTAATATCTAAATATGTGAAAACGCTAGGATAATCAAAAAATTTTTGCCTAGCACTACTGAGATTTAAAAAAACCAGAGCAGGCCTTTTCTAGTTCTTGGTCCTGTCGATTCATTAGTGTTTTCCAATGTTCAAAGAGCTCAGATTCGGATTTCTGGATATCCTTCAGTGTGCCTTCTCGTTGAATGGTGCCATCCTTCATTGCAATAATCTGGAAAAATTAGTCTTTTAATTCATCACAAAAATGTTTTCTTTTTACATCATACATTAATAGCTGCTTTTTTAATATGTGGATTTAATTAAAATTTAACTCTTCCAGATGAAGTAGGATTACAAATATGATATTTTGTATATTTAGCTCATCTATATCAGACTTCCCCAATTTGACATCTAGAAGAACTGGAGCCCAAACTCCCAGAATTCCCAGTCAACTATACCCTCTGCATGTGAAGAAGTTTCAAGCCAAAGAAGACTTATTTGCCCTTTGCAACAGAGGAAAAAAAAGTTGCATTCCAAATCCAAAACACAATGAGGAGCAACCTTCTCAGCCAGCATTATTAAGGGAATGGAGATAAATAAATGTCCTGTTCTGACACAACTGTAAATTATCAGAACATTTCATAATATTTCGGGACATCTACATCTGTCTGGATAATATCTAACATAGTGCAAATGGACATCCATTTATGCATGGGATTTCCATCTTTTCCTCTCTCCTGCAGTCCAAGGACCTCCCTAAACTCTCAAAAAATTAGTCTGAGGAGCTGCAGAGAAAATCTGTTCTACTGACAGATACCATTCCATTGATCAATACCAGCCTAAACTTCTCTTTTACCATTTAGCTTTAAGAATATTATTTCATCAATGGGTGCTACATTTGATGACATTAAGTTACAAAGCATGAGACAACACAGGCACAATAAGAGCAGTAATAAGAAGCCCAAAGCCTCATCTTTCTTCAAGTGAAGATTAAAAGAATGGGTTAATGAAAAAAAATAACTCATGAAACTTTTACTGAAGTTCAATTATAGAAAGAAGAAAATTTATTTAAATAATTCACAGCTATGCAAATTCATGTGCACAAGCAAGCCGTTGAATATCTCTTGCTTGTTGGATTAGGCACCACATATATTTCTCTGATGGAAATTTGCATCACATCTAGATGAGCATGGCTTTTATTACCAGTGAATTGCTTTTACTAAATGCATATTTGAATGCATATTCAAATATATTACCATACTTGTTTTTTAAAGGTACAGATGGAAAGCAGGGTTTATATCCCTGTAAGTAATAGTTTTGGAGGTGGTGGGAAAAGAGTGACAAACTTTTAAAAAATGCAAGTATGGAGTGGTAGCTAAGGTGTTGGACTTGGATCAGGAAAGCTGTGGGTGAAGTTCCACTCAATCACAACACAAACTGAATGACTTTAGGCCACTGACTCTCTCTTTCAGGCTAACCAACTCACAGGATTGTTGCTGGAGATTAAAATGAGAGGAGGCAGCAATGTATGCAACCCTGAGATTTCAAGGGAAAAAACAGGATATAAATGAATGGAAAGAAGGGCCTTTTTCATGGTAAACATTAGAACATTGCATCACGGATCATGTGCTGCTGTACCATAATTTTGACCAAGATACCCACAATGAGTTACTAACATATTTTATAAGCCCATTCCAGGTCAGACAAAAGAATTCTAGGTGCAGCTTCTTATGGTGGATAAAGATCCCAAGATAACTCTTGCTGTTGCTAAGTTTGTATTGGTAGCCCGTAGAATTCACATACTGTTGACAGCAAAGGAGAGTAAGCATGATTACAGGCCTCTTTACTATGCATGCTATATTGTACTATGTATTATACTATATTTTCTTTTATGCAGTTTAGGTCTGTGACCCCTAATAAAAGAGAATATATGTAGCTCACGATTGACCTGCGGAGTCCTTGGGGTTCTCTGAGCTTGGTTGTTTTCTTGCAAATGTTTCATTACCCGGTAATGAAACGTTTGCAAGAAAACAACCAAGCTCAGAGAACCCCAAGGACTCCATACCCCTAACAAAATTTGAATGGGAATGGTAAGCATTATATTCAAGACATTTTGCTTTTGACATTATGCATCAAGAATAGGGCATTATTAATCAGGAGAGATGTTTTTAAGAATTGCACCTATTTAAAGTGAATGTTCTTTAAATGTTGGGGAAATTTTGCAAAAGGGAACAAAGGTTATTATTGCATCTTGATCAGACTATGATGAAAATGCTGTATTATAAGGTAATGTAGCAATGCAGACTTGTACTCCTATTGTAAGGTAATCATAGATTGCATGTATAACTTTTAAGTTAACTTCTGTCATCTGAATCACTTTTAACACCTGTAGTTTGGCATACAGATATGGATTTTAGAAAACAACAGATAAATAAAACCCTAATTATTTTATAGCATCTTCTGCCTTGCTTTCCTTTCCATTAGAGGACTTTGCAGGGCAACTGAGTTGAACAATGAGTCATAGTAAGAAGCCTTTAAAATTTGTTTGTGCTCAGCCATCAAAAATGCATCACTTGTGGAAGCTTAAGTGCTTTTATATGCTGGTCTATGACCATAATAAAAATTTGATTTGATAAGGGCTTTAAACTACAGAAAGAAACAAAAAAGACCAGTGGGGTCTGCAAGTCTTGCAGAAGATGCACATTGCATTACAACCTCTGCCCCTTTTGGATATGTGCATGACTTGTGACATGTGTAGAAAATGGTAGGGCTTGCATCCCAATTCTGCAGTATTGCTTACATCATTCTGATCCCCTTTGCAACTACTATGGACACTATTGCAAAGGTCTCTTAAGAAATCATTTTCCCTTGTCAGCAAAATTAATTGGATTTGGGGAGACTGCAATGGCTCACAGCTAAATGTTTGTGACTGTTTTCATATAATTCCTTTTCAGTCAATGAATTGTTTACTGAAACTAACATTTCTCCAAGATACATGGCCAGTCTTTTCTCTTCAAAGACTTTGAAGCTATAAGCTGTCTCAAATTGCCCATAAGCAAGAAAGGTAAAATGCCTGAAAGCATGTCAGACTAGTTATTATTTTAAGTGCTTCTGTTTTTGGACATTCATTTTAGGACTCTTTAAAAGAAACTATCTTTCATAAAATGCTGAATTCCTTTCCTCCAACAATCTAATTTTTAAACTTTTCTATGGATGGGACCCAAATGCCAATGTCAATGGTTCATTATTATTAGTGGCATTACCACTTCATTTGTATATCGCTTGTCCTACACAGTGAGACAGGTTAAACTGAGAAAGACTGAGCAATACAAGACCATCCAGTGTAGTGGGGTTTAGATTTTAACAATTACACCACTACATTGCACTGCATCATGCTTAAATTTATGACAACTTCATAGATGATCAGATGAGAATCTAAAACATATTTCAGAAATCAAAGAAATTGTTAGGTTTTGCTGCAATAAAGTACTTTTCTTTATTACTTAAAGCAAGAAACAAACTTGAAAGACCAAGAACTTCCCAGGTATTAACCTCTGATCAGAGGCCCTGTCCATAAACCTAAAGGGGAGAGTGGTACAGCTGGTGAGCAAGAGAGACAAAGTGATCTCTATGAGGCACCCCAGCCTTTGCATCTCTTTCCCCACTGAGGTATGACCCTGTTTATTTTAAAACAGTTTGAATGGAGCTTTTCTGAAATACATGGTAATTTAATGTTGCTGTTATTTATTCATTTTAACTATGCTTTTGCATAGTTTTAGACTGAGCTAAATAATTATGAATTTAGTTTAATTTATATTATACCTTTTCTCTTTTATTATTATGTGAGTTGCCTTGTGAGGGCAGTACCCTAAAAGTTAGCCTGTAAATAAACGTACATATTTATAAATAATTTAAATGGAATAGAAGAGATAGAGAAGTAGAGACCCACTCCTTTCCAAATTCTACTTCCTTGTTTAATGCAAATAAACATGGCCATAAACATGTATGCAAATGAGACATGTATTCTGCTGTTTATAGTTGGTTGCATTATTTAGCTGAGATTAATAAGTAAAGCATGAATTGCCTCGGAGAGTCTTACAACATCATCTGAGGTAGGGTTGCCAGGAGCTATAACAATACCATGTTACAAAGCAAATATTTTACCAGGGCTGCAGTGATATAACAACACCACTAAGGGCAGGTGGAGAAATAAATAACCAAAGTTAAACACATTTGTCTCATTGATTTTAGTGGGAGATGCAATTTACCTGCGTTCACTGTCTCCTCCCACCCAAATCAATACAATTTAAAAGTGCTTAGCTTTTGCTGAATCACACCTACACACCATTTCAATATTTATCAACATAATATTAAGATTAACAAGTCAGTATAAAAGAAGCTTCATTACCCAGTCAGCATGGGGCAGATACTGTAGTTTGTGGGTAACCAAAACAATGGTTCTCTTGTCTTCTCTTAGCAAATTCAGAATTCCTTCTTGCATGAGATGATCACTCAAGTGGATATCTAGTGCTGAAAATGGATCATCCTAAACAAGAAAAAGGCATTATCAACTAATGATATGTCAGCATTATTGTAGTTGTTTTGTTTTTAAATATTTTAGGAGAGTTAAAACCAGTGCTTGCTGACAAGATGGCTTTTGTTATTGTTGTTATTGGTACTGGAACTAACCAGTTCACAAAAACTAGGTAAGAGAGAAAGAGGAGACAAGTCAAGTTACAATTCACATTTTTCCAGCCTGAGGGAAAGGAGTTTGCTAACTTCAGCAGCAAATTGCCCCTGGTGGGGGATGGATTTGACATTATTGCCTTTGGGAAAAGGGCTCTTTACCAGTGATGTATGTGTGTGTAATAGTAATACTAAGGACTCTATTGAGAAGAGCAGCTCAGAACTTTACCCAAATACTCTGGGTCCACTTATGAAACATTGGAGGAAGAAAAGCCTATTTCTTTCTAGGCCACTACCCACAGCATCTTCCTCATTCTTGAGGAATGTAAAATAGAATCACCTCTGGAAATGAGACATTGTGTCAAATATTTTGCTTGTGGAAGAGACCTACCACATCTTGAAAATACTGTCTTCTTGTTGAGTTAGTATGTTGTCCACTGACTTTCAGAGAAGGAAGTGGAGTAGAAGTTCAGAAGCACAGCTCATACCTCATCCCTTATGGAGGGATTGTGGTTTTCTTTGTCCACTTGTACAGACTCAGGTGCTCATGACTGACACCTCTGCCTTTGACACTTAAGAACTGTCTGCACCATAGGTTCAGAAGCAGTGAGCTAAGACTTTGAGCTGCAAATGCCAGATTGCAAGCCTGGGCTACCTGGGAGTGATGGCCTTGTAGAGAATTGGAGCCAAGAGAAGTGTTAATAAACCCCAGTTGAGATAGGGAGAGCTCAGATGGTAGAAGCATAAAAGCACGCAGGCAAAGACCACTTGCTCTATAGTATTTGTAATAGCCAGTTTTGTGTATTACATCTTCTACCTTGCCTTGCTATTTGGACTTACTGGTCCTTGCTTGCACCTAAACTAAGGTAATTAACTAAGTAATATAGATACCTACTCAGCACATTACTCTGGGCAGGTAACAAACAATAGAAACAGAAATCAACAATAGGAAAAGAACTTAAAGCCAATTAAAAAAAAAGAGAACCCATTGTGCTTGGAGTCATTCAACAAATATCAAAACAAAACCAACAAGATGGCCCAATTCCCAGGGAAGAACCAAATTTTCAAAGCCTTAAGGAAGGCCAGCGAGGTCAGGGTAATTCGAATCTCTAGAGGTATGGTGTTCCATAGGGCAGGTGCCATGACAGAGAAGGAATGCTTCCTGGGTCCCATTAGATGACATTGTTTAATAGAAGGGATCCAGAAAATGCCTACTCTGTCAAAACTCATGGGATGGGCAGAAATAAGTGGAGGCAGGCAGTCTTGCAAATAACTTGGCCCTATGCTGTTACAGGTAGTCCTCATTTAGCAACTGCCTTGTTTAGCAACTGTTCGCAGTTACAATGGTGATGAAAAAGTAACTTTATGACCAATCCTTACATCTGTGACCTTTGCAGGTCTGTAAAGCAAAGTTGAAGTAAGATCTTAAGCACAGTTGCAGTTTTGCTTAGCGACTGCTTTGCTTAATGACTGAATTGCCTGTCCCAGTTGTGGTTGCTAAATGAGGACTACCTGAAAGGCTTTACAGTTGATAATCAGAACTTTTAATTACAGCTAGAAGCCCATTGGGAGCCAATGCAGCTCATGGAAGAGTGGTGTTACATGGGCGTGCTGAAACACGCCTGCACCTACCCACCCCATTGCATCCTGGATCAGCTGTAACCTCTGAGTAGCTTTCAAGGGGAGCTCTCCTTTTCTAAAGAGTCACCTTAAATGGAGCCATCAGCTAGCAGTCTGCAAATGTAATAAAAGCAGACAAATGCTTACATTCATCACTCTTATCACCATGAGTGAAGCCCTTACTTGTGTTCACTTCAATTTGTTTCTCATCTTCCTCTAATGGCTCTCTTCTGCTGTTTCATCACCCACAGTTCCCCTAAAAACCAGGGGACTCTCCAAGACAGGGAGAGGCAGCACAGGTGCAATCCAATCAAAGACCATTGCCACCCTTTCATTCAAAGTGGTAATTAGGGCCAATGCCAAATTGTGTATCAAAGGCTCAAGAAAAACCCAGGCTCCTTTTGGAACTCAGTAAGGTCTGTTAGGTACTGGGGCAGATCAATTGAATTGGTCCTACCTCCCTACAGTGAGGGGTGGCCATGGAAAACTTGCAGAGAGTAAAGAAGATGACATTGATGGAGAGAGGGAACATCCACTATGAAAACAACAAAAAGGGAATTATTGCTTAAGTCCAAACAATAGGGGAGAATTATGAAAATGTCTCAGATAGACACCCCCCTAATTCACATGAATAAAAAAGAGGGAGGAGGGTAAGCACAATCAGACTTCAAGATGGTGTTACTATAGCCAATCCAAATAAATGTAGTTTTTAGTTTTCCATGGAGTCTGTTTCTTGGTATGGTCTGCCTTGTAGGGCAGATATAACTTTAATGAATCAGAGAGTGATCTGCACATGACAAGGAACTGGTTTTAATGCCCCATCCTGCCATATCTCCATTGCCCTGAGATAAAAAAACAGATCAATGACCACAGATGTGAGTCAGGTCTTGATGACCTGAGTCAGGTCCATGGTTGCCATGATCTCCTGAGCCACTTCCACCCTGACACCCAGGGAAGGCAGGCTGAAGTCTCCCAGTACATTTCTAAGAAACCCCACTGCTAACCTGGCCACAGAGTCAAGCAAGTCTAGCAGGGAAGCTGCCATACAGCAGGAAGTCTGGTATAGTAGCAGCAATCCCCGCTAATCGTGGGAGGCCAGTTTGGTTATCTGTGATGCAGCAACTCTGAAATCCTCCAGAATCTCCCAAATGGCTGTAGCCATACCACTGTCCCTGCCCCAGAATCAAAGCTGGTGCCACACTCAAAATCATGTAATATCTCTGCTTTGTGAGCTGTACTGATTGCTGGTTCGCTTCTGGGTGCAATTCAAGGTGCTGTTCATTAAAGCCCTACATGGCACAGGGCCTTGTTACTTGAGGGACCACTGTCTCCCATAGTATCTGCCTGGCTGATTCAATCTGGTAGGGTTGGAACACTCCAGGTTTCTTCAGTTAAGCAATGCCATCTATCGGGACCCTGGAAGTACATCTTCTCTGTCACAGCACCTGCCCTCTGGAATGAAGTTCCCCCTGAGATGCAGATGGCCCCCAGTCTGCTGTTCAGAAGAGCCGTGAAGACCTGGATCTTCACCCAGCCCTTTGGTGAGGGAGTGTGAGACCCCTTGTTTCATTCCATGTGGTCTGTCATGCTTGCCATATTTTACCTTTTATTGATTTCATTGTAATTTCTTTGATTTTTGTGAGCTGTCCAGAGTTGTTGGGAGTTGGGTGGCATACAGTTTAATAAATAATACTGTGCTCAACCAAATCTCAGTTACACATGCCAGAACAGATCACTCAATTAAATCATGAATACAGAGGGCCTTATTATAGGCTGACCTGGCATTTAGTAGCAGCAGTAGAGGAGAAACTGAATGGAAAGGCTTGCACTGATAATGTTTCTCACCATACACAAATCTCACAAAGTATCTATTAGCAGTAGGCTTTTATGAGATCAACAGAGGGAATGCCTTGACTTCTAGAATTTATTTTTCTATGGCTATGATTTAAACTTCTGCTTCATGAAGACAGTCTTCTTTAATCATCCTTTATGTAGTTTGATGTTTTTAATCCTCTATTAGCTACCCAGAGTCATTTGGCAAATGTGCAGCCATTTAATAAATTCAATAAATGCAATAAATAATAATAAATAAATTCAAGGAACTGGGCCCCACCAACACATCAATTCTTATATGGGGAACTTGAAAAAACAGTTTTGACTGTCAGAATAAGTTTTATGTCTATAGTAGATGGTGAGTGGTAATTTATGAAGTCTTGATGTTGATCTAAGTTCTAGATTATTATAGACTGGATGGAATAGACTGAAACAAATAGCAATGAAGAATTATCTGTAGAATTCATCTGTCCATTGTGGTCTTAGATGTGCCAGATGTTGGGATACTGGCATCATACTGGGGAAAATATTCTATTGACTCTGTGGATCCAGACGATGAGTTCTTGATAGAATTGGCTGTTCCTAGTCCTGGAATTCTGGAATTGTTTGCTAGGCTTTTAGGTTGAAGAATATCATTTATAGTGAAAGGAAAGCCTTTTTGGTTTAGATAGTGGAATTAGTAACAGTAAGCTTACCAGAAACACCACATTTGTCTGTTGGTAAAGAGCTCTTGCTACACTGATCCTTTGACGCTGACCTCCAGATAAATTAATACCCTTGGGGAAAAGACAAAGTAATTCAGTTAGAAACCTATATAATTTTGAGACATTATTGTTCAAACTATGCTCTCCCAAACCTGGCACTTCCAGGCATGCTTAAAAGATAAGGCAGTCAAGATAAAAGTATCAAAAGTTATTAAACAAGATAGTCAGAACTTTCATACTCATTCTCAAAAAAAAAATTCCCTAATAATATTTGAATAATGTATACATTATTTCTAAAATACAAAGTGATTCATCATTCATTCTATTATTCATCCTACTAGCAGCTCCTGCAGTCAATGGTAATTATTCCCAGGATACCGCTGGAAAAGTAAGTCTGAGATAACAGCTTAGTCAGGATTGTTGTGTTCATGATTTAGAAATTATATACATCAATGCATGTTAAAATGCAATCGTTCATACAGCTGTCCTTTGAGTATGCTAAGTATTAACACACATATAGCAAGATATTAACATGTCAGTGATATACCTCTGTAGCACAGCTCAGCCTCAATGTTGTCTATTATTCCTTCAACATTCTCTAGCATTCTAATATTTTTCTTTATTTTTCAATATTGCATTTTAGCCATTATATTCTCTAATGATACTACCACATCCATGAAAGAACATCAACTAGAAGTCTAGATCCACTGAAGCAATGAAAAAAATGTCTAGATGAATAATGAATGAATAACAAATCTAGACTTCTACTGTTAGAAGACCCAAACTGTTTGAACATCTGAGCTGCTTTACTATAAGACAGTTGTCACTGGTATCTAGGCCAAAGAGTAAGTTTCTTTTTCATCTACTTCAACCTTCAGTAAGGAAATATATTCCGTATTTATTAACATGTGCCTTTCTACGTCTTACTTTAATTGGAGTGTTCTAAAATGACTTTCATAAATGCTTTCTAGATAATGAAAAAATGCTGTTTTCTCTAATAACTATATTTCCTCAATACAATATTTCAGTCAGCATCAGGGACATCAGAGATATTGACTGAAGTAAGGGAGATAAAAAAGCTGCAACACTGTGTGTTAAGTATAACACCTTCATACAAAGGATCTGAAACTGTGTTTGCTGTACAAAGCCATTTTTTCAAATACCAGTTAGAAATTTAAGACCATGTGATACGTTTGGGTGCTCAGTGTTTTAAAATTATACATAGTCACTAACCCTCTCTCCAATCTGAGTTTGGTCTCCATGAGGTAGTATGTCAATATCAGGCTGAAGACAGCAAGCATCAATTACTGCTTTATACCTGTGGAAACAGAAAGGGTAATTGTCAATTCATGTGGAGACTGCCTCACCAGCATATTTCACTTGCTTAAAAGCAAGATTAATCAGCTGGAAAAGTCACATATTGGAAAATGTATGCTTGCTAAGCACTTACTGTTCTAATGGGAATCCTGCCTGTTTCAGGCAAATATATGACATTCCAGCTAATAGCACACAGTCAAGTATTCTGAGGCTAAAAATAGACAAAGTGTGCCTTGGTTCGGCATTCCAAGGAGAGTACAATCTACAACTGCCTTTAGGGGCCCCATGATCTGAATGATTTAAAGCAGATTATATGCAAGTTTAAACTTGTCAACACTATAAGTCAGGAGTATCACATTCGTTTATTTGTTCTGGAAAGTGTAGATTACTACATAAAACAAATTGAAAAGATCTAAAATGTGGTGGCAGTGTCTAAAAACAATAAACATTAACAAGAGAAGAGGAAGGGCTTAGGAGAAGGATGGAGAAGGCGATAAAATGGAGAATTGTGAGAGTGCTATTTTTAAATTGTTATTTAATAAAGAATGCAGTGATACAGTGTTCTCTGGAATCATTCTTAAGACTCCTTTGAGAAAGGACGCGACACAATCTTGCCATGATCTACCATGATAATGATTCCATATGATTTCTGCAGAATCTGAGAATATGAAGTATATTGCCTGAGAATACTAGTACAAACGTAGATAAATGTCTTCTTAGAGAAGGATGTCATAAGCAAAGGCTGCATATTATAATCCAGAAAAATAGTACCTAGTAATGAAATGCAAAGGTGGGGGGTGTTTCCTCCTAAACTCAGACCCATTAGTTATGGGTTATTTTATATGTTGCCACTGCTTCCTGGTTTGAAAATACATTATCTGAAGATTATACTTCTAACATATTGCTCTTCAAATGATATACGACAGCATATGCAAAGATGATATCATAAATACTGAGAAGTATTGTATAATTCAGAGATGCCATGTCACAGTAAATTGGAGGCACTTAAAGTTGATGTGCATTTAAGAACTGAAGATAGTCTTCCTCTTTTACTAGTAGGAAGATCTTTTGAACAGAATTAAGTCCATTAGAATACTGGACACAACTGAAGGAAAGTTGCTTTCCAAATAAACAGAAGGATCAAGTGAATACTTATTATCCTTCCAAAATGTTCATAAATAAACATGCTTAATCAGGTATTTTTCTATGATAACAGTTTAGTTTGAAACATTAAAGTGTTTTTGTAACTAAGATATAATTAATAGTTATATTAGATTTTTCTTTTATTTAAAAGAAATTGCATTCATATAATCTTAGTAAGTCTATCTTTGGATCACCACAAATGTTAGGTTCCTGTATGGAGACTGCTGAAAGTAAGTTCAAATGGGCATCACAGATCTTAGGTTGCCCACATTGGATGTTTCTTATAAAGAATATGTAATGCTGCTATCAAGTCCCTCCACACACTTGGGCAAATCTTGAACAGTAGTTTCAACTCTCTGTGTAATATACTTTCCACATAAAAGCATTTTTCAATGGCTTCCATGTAAAGGTAATAATGTTTGAATAGGCATATAGTCAAGAAGACAAAATCTACTGTTGTCAATACAGACCTTCCAGGAAAAGAGAGATTCCCCAATCAATATGGTTTGATGTTTCAGGTAAGTTACATAGTTGAAAGGTAGCTATATCTGACACAACAACTTAACATCTGCACCATGTAGCTAGGAAAATAATATTATCAACAACAGTAGAAAATGTTTACTGTCAAGATGATAATGGGGACTGCCTATTATTAGTTTTTACATGGCTCTTAAATACATTACCTTTGTTTATTGAAGGGGCTTTCAAAAGTGATATTTTCTTCCACAGTGGCATTTAACAACCATGGTTTCTGAGAAGCATATGCCACTGGTCCTCTTTTCCTGAAAAAAAGAAAAGAAAAGAACTCACTTAAGTGTTTCTATGTATGATGTCTATTTACTTTGAAAGATACTGAAATGATTCTTCTCTATGATGTTATTTTAATGTCGTCTTTCAAAGACAAGTTAATATTTCCTATTGCTCATAAAAAAGGAATATTGTAATAAGAGATGCATTATCAGTTACACTACTCTTTCTAACATTTGTTTGCCTTAACTACTGTATGCAAAGCTGTAGTGAGGTTACTTTGAAGTGAACTTAGCTCCCAGTTTGGCATTTCTTTACATATATAATTTTTATTAAGAATGTTGATTATAATAGTAAAATTTAATACAAACTAAACTTAAAGAAAAGAGAATAGAAAGGAGTAAAAAATGCAAGAAAAAAGAAAAAAGAGAGAAGAAAGAGAAAAGTAAGAATAGAATAAAGAAAGGGAAAAGAAATATATAAAGAAATGACTTCCAACCTTCATCACAACAAGTATAAACAAATTTAGTGACTCTTCACCCCCCTCTAAGGTTACAATCATTTATCTCTCCATCCCATATCCTGTCTCTTATCCATAAACAATTCCATAAAACATAATCTTTTCAGGCCTGGTGTCAGCAGAAAGTCCATAAAGGGTTGCCAGAAGTAACAACATATCTTGTTTTAATCTTGATCAAATAAACCAGCTTTATATTCCTTCCTTTTACTTCTAACAGTTTTAATTTTTAGTTCATTCAAATACTGTTGTAGGATTTGATTTCTCTTCATTTCTTCTTTGTCCCATTGCACAGAGTTCTTCAAGGCTTTAGCAAATCTCTTTTGTAAATCCAATAGGAAAAATTATTCAGGTCACTCTCTTGGTTTAACATTTGTATTTTTGTTTTAAATTTTAAAACCTCAGCCAGTTTCTTTTGTAGATCCAGTGAAACATCCTTTTCTAAGGCATTATCTTGGCCTGTCAGTTGTAAATCCACTTTCGATACCATCTCTATCTTGTCAGATAAAATTTGTTCTATATCTGTCATTTCTTCAATAACATCTTTTGGACATAGTCTATCCATAGAAGCAGACATCATTACTGGCATTGTTGATATTGTAGCTGCTATTTTCTGATTCCATTCTTCAAAAGTCTCCTTCAATATTTTTATTGTTATAACATTTTGCAACATTTTACAGGCTTGTAAATCTTTCCTCTACCTACAAACTTTAGTTCCCTCTAGTGACCAGTTTTTGAAATAATGAAATTGCTTATCTTTGTTTTGTCTTGTAAAAACTAAAACAGAATCTACTTCCCTTGAAAAGCTGTTTGTTCTTTATAATTAATTCTAAAATCTTATTGTAAAAGTTTCAATCCAATTTCATCTGGACCCTTAGTCCGTTTATAACTTTCTAAGATCAAAATCTTATTTAGCTTTTTGCTGTTTATTTCAGATTCTTTAAATTCTTAAGCTTATGATTAACATTTTCTTTCATTCAAGATTGAAGGCAGACTCACTAAGCGTTTTCATACTTGTTGGTCCAAAGGTCTCTAATAGCTTAGGAGTAGTTAATGGGCAATTTCTGAAAGTGTTTAGGAAGTGAGGTTTGTGAACTTAGTGTCCTTTAAAAGTCTCCACCATGGCTGCAAGCAAGATAGCTAATCCCATTGTCTCCCACTGCTCAAACCCACGGAAAAGTACTGTCCTGCGATCTCCTCAGGAGGAGCAGCCATCCAAAATACATTTGGGCAATCTCCCATCCTCTCCTTATCCAGAGGGGATCCGAAGAACTGGTCTACTCACTGGTTCCTTGGTCTTTGCTGTGGTCATTGGCTCCGCTTTTGCGGAGCTGTCTTCAATTCACCATGTCTCCCCTGGAAGTTGTCCCAGTTTGGCATTTCAATATTAAAAGAAAGCTAATCTATTAATTCCTCTGAACTGTGTGGTAAATCATTCTAGATTAATGTATCACTGTATTAATTAAATATGAAAGATGACAAGGCTGAAAATGTTAAAAAGTCTCTAATTTTGAGGAAAACTGTTTCTTTCAAAAAGTACTATAATGGAAATTTTCAATTCATACTGAATCATTATGAATGTTTAAGTCCTTGACTTCTAATTATGACTTTCTTTGATAATCATAAAGACAGGGACTCAGACATTTTAATGAACAGAAACATTTATCAGCCATCTCATTTTTCCAAATTATGCATAATTTAGCAATTATGTTGCTAAAATAGTGAGCCAGTACTACCTTTAATCATGATTCAGTTCTTTCCTGATTTTACATCTCTCAATCCATTGAGAATGTCATTTAGTCAATAATGCCCTTTTGCCTCATTATAAATTCTTTGTCTTTTTCTTCATCTCCCTACCTCCAGAGAAAGAAATGTCAGTCAACTGCAGCAAAATCTAGGAGTGACACTCAGTATTAAGTGTGCTTTTACTTTACCTTAGCAGCGCAGAAAAAAAAAAGAGTTACAGACTTTAAAAGAATCAAAGAAACACTAGATACTATTTATATATGAGCTGTTCTGATGTTTGCACATCAGAAAATTGTAATGATAAAAGGTACACCCACTATTCTCTACAAGGCACAATTTCTCAGTTTATATAGTGGACAGGGGTTACCTAGATATTTGCATAAACTTCACAGCATGGATATTTAGGAGGTTTTCTTTCTCTCTTTTGATATAACACTATATATAAAGCACATAAAAGATCCTTGATCTTACAGTTATAGCAGAATGAAACTGTTTTGTTGACAGAAACCTTTGGAAGTTTTTTAAAACTGTTTTTAAAATGCTGTACCTGGATTCCATTTCAATAGTGGTTTCCATCTCGGAGCTGCAAAAAGGGTACATCGTAACTTAGTGGTTGTTACACATTTTAGCAAACAATTAGAAATGCTTGAATTTTAAAAGTAAATGAATATGATCAACATTCATAGACATGTGGTATACAGTAATTCTGGATTCAAGTCACTGTGGCTGGTCATCCCAAACATCAAAACGTTCTCATCGAAATAGCCAATGCAGTTTTTCTGACAAAAAATAATTTGATTTTTTTTTAAAAAAATACCTTCTAGTATATTAGATGTTTTTGTTTTCTCTGTGTTGTATGACCTAGAATAAAATGTATCATCATACCTGACATCTTCCCCTGTCTCGCTGTCAGGAATGCTGCTGTAATATCAGCCATAACAGAGAAAAGATTATTAATATATGAAAACATTTTGTTCACAGCACGATCTTATTCCATTTTGTATGGCACACTGAAGCAATTTTATAAACGTTATTTTGCAATTTGAAGACAAATGAATGTTCTTTTTCCTTAGACACACAGTTAATGCAATATGCTCAATCTTTTCTCAATCACAAGTACAATGATACAATAAGTGTTTAGCTGGTTGTGACACACATGAACATACACTGAATCTATGGTAGCTGCTCATATGGATTATTAAAGTTAAATGGGGAAAGCAAAGATATTGAACAACTATATGCAATATCAATACATTTCAGGGTTCAATGCTATGGTAATATAATTCATATATATTAAAGACATGACAGGACTGTACCTTAAAAAAAAGCTACATAGCAGCTTAAAGGATAAACAAAATTACCTGTTCCAGATCACATTCCCAGATATCTTCTGCATCTCTCCAAGTATTCCTAGCAAGAGAGATGATTTACCACAGCCCACCTGTCCCACGATCATTGTTAACTGACCTGCAATAATAGAAAGAATTTTGCTTGAAATGTCAACTTACATTGGCCCCAGTCCAGAGAGCAATTAAGCAGCTGAAATATTAGATGGACCATTTTTTCCCCTTGTGCACATTGCTAAAATCAATGTGCATCCCCATTCACACTGCAGTATGCAATACTGGTGTAAATATGGATGCACACCTGTTTCTGCTTTGTGCTCAGACGTTTACTGTTGTATAGTGATTTCTTTTGCTTGATTATGAACTTCTGCAAACCCTACCCATTTAATAGATGCATTCATACCTTGAGGAATTCGAATATCAATGCTGGACAGGGTTGGAACTCCTTCAGGTGTCCATGTGAAAAATCCATTTGTGACCTATGGTTGCAACAAGAACTTAAATGATCTGTGCTGATGCAAAACATCACTTGTATTTGTCCCTCTTAAAAATTTCTTTATAACTTTCTGATTTAACAGGATCCTGGATTTATCTGATCCCTATCTACTCCTACTCCCAATTTAAAATTATGCTTTGAGCATTGATCATAGGCAATTGCTGTATTAGAGGGGGGGAACCCAGCTCATGGGTTATAGCATATAGAATGTCCCTATCTGGTCTACCAGCTCCTTCTCAACGTTTTCCAATTCAAAGGAGGCAATTTTAAATTTTTATTGCAACATCATAGAAGATAGAATGCATGATGCAACATAGCAGATGAAATAAATATTTCTCTGTTGCATCAGTATGCTTCTTTCTGCATTAAGTCCATAACATCTTGAATTTTTAAATAAAAACACACACACCTTAATTTACCTCTGAGGTATAAGTAATACAAAACCAAAATCCCATAATTCTTCCTATCAGACTTTACAATTCCTCTCTTCCTTGTGTTCAGAATGGTTATAACAATAATATGTCCCTAAGTATTTTTACTGAGAAATAGGTTTAAATTAGCTTAGCTTGTTTTCTTGTAAATGTGTTTAGGTCTGAAAGGCAATTCTATGCACTCTTGGGGATAAATCCATCTGAACTAAGCATTGTTCATTTTTAAGAATTCATAAGATTATACAGCATAACTATGAGCAATGCTTAACATAAAAAATACAGATTGATTAAATATTGAGCACACAGTAAAAAAAATGTAACATCCAACAATTAAATTCTATTCCTACTTTCTACAGACAATTATCCTCATAGACTGTTGGAGAAACAAATTCTGGAATTACATAACAGTCACATGTACTTTTATTTTATTCATATAAAAGTAAAATCAGATTAAGGAACAGAGGTTTGTAAGTGGAGGTTCATTCAAGTGGTGGAGGAGATGCAGCCCTATAATCCATCCTCTAGTTGTTATACCAGATAGAGAACAATCTTGCCTTCATTTAAAAAAATGGTTGAGATATGTCTGGAAACACTGTCCTTTTCATAGAAGTCTAGCCCCTGATATACGGGGATTCTCAGAACATAGTTAATGTGGGGAAGGATGCACTATGAATCTGCTAAGAGGCCTTTTCTTTACTTTTTCCTCATAAACTTTGCATGAAGATTACTACAGATGCTACACCTCACATAATGTAACATAATGTAAGCCTGAAGCTTTCAGACTAAACAAGAGTGAGTGGAAAGAGTAAGTGGCTAGGTTCACGCATTATGCTAAGCTATAATGTGATCTGTTTGATTTTGGCTTATCATATTGAATAAACCCAGCCTCTCTGGTTTATGGCTTGGTGTGATGTCTGAATTTAGATAATTGTGGCTTAGTCAACAAATTATGGTTAACAAAACTATGTGGAACTACAATCTTCTCTCTCCTAGCAACTAATCCATGCTTCTTCAAGGGTCCTATCTTCCAGTCTGATAATCATATTACCAAAATCATTCTCTATATTCTCAGCTTAGTGAGAAATATCTTGGTGGCCCTCTTTTGCGATACAAATAAGGATGCTTCACATAATTAATATGGATTGCTTTCTCAACTTGGAACTATGGTTCTAGAACTTTTATGTGTATTACAAACAACATAATTAGAAAGAGTGACCTTATTATCACCTTTACACAAAAATCATCTGCTTCTGTGCTGCTAACAGATCTTCTCATAGGAGAGCTGTAATTGTTCCAGTCCTCTCTGGCAGGCCTCTTACGGTTAACAACTTTGAGGGTCTGTGCAAGACCAGGAAGACAGAAACATGGTGAGTGGGGACATGAATGCAGATGTCAGCAATGGACAATGAGTTGGTTTCCTAGCAGATGCACTCCTTACCACAAAAAGGGAAGAAAAGGTGGTTTTTATCACAAATATTTGGATTCAGTAAAGGCAGAGGCATATGGTCTTGGCCAGCTTTGGCTGTGTTAACACACTGTACTAAGCCATAATGAGGTTTTCTTTATGGTGGCATAGTGCAAAATGTCATCCCAAGTCTTTCTGGGTGCAAACTATGGTGCGTAGCTTAGTAGAATATGTGAACCAGGACACTATGGCTTCTTAAACTCACCATGTTTAATTCAAACTATGGTGCAGCATGATCCATGAAATCATTTTGTAACTGTGCAGTTGTTGATTGGCTTGGATCCCTTATTACTATCAGGAATTTAAGCTTGCTCCAGGGCCTGCTAACAAATTGGCGAACTGCATGCCTTTATACTGGTGACTGAGATGCATCCCAGCTGTTCTGATAAGGATCAGATTTTTCCCCCCTTGGATTGCTTCACAATACAACTGATGGTTCCTGCCAGCAAACTGCTTCATCATCCATTGCTGGCTTTAAAGAAAAAGCAGTCATAGTATAATCTATAATAAGTAGACATTAGTAACTTTTACTACTGTAGCTATTAATTGCAAGGGAAGTGACAGTTATTGGCATTACAGGCAAGGATTTAAGAATGGGATGTTGCCAATTTCATAATCAACTTAAAATGGCACTTACAAGAACCTGATATTTGCTGTGGTTGTCTTGGCTCCATGGCTCGGAATATTTATCATGCTCCTCTGCAATTTCTTCACTTGAGAGAAATTCACTTAACTTCTGGACACTATGAAAAGAGAAGAATGGTAGCAAGCTAAACAAATTATATCAGTGCTGCTTACAACAGCAAAGTTCACTACTCTAGGAAGCTGCAGCACAGGCAAACCCTTGATTCCACAAGGGACACTCTGATGTCCAGCCCTTGGACAGATAAGGGTTCCATTTTGATTAGGTAAAAAGCAAGGGAAGTCTGTAGGGATGCATAATTGTGCATTTAAATAGTTAAAAATGCACGCTGCCCTTTTAGGAATTTGAATAAGAATATTAAGCTAACCTGCTATTAGGACTTTATATCTACACTTTGCATAGCAATTTTTAGGGCTTTTATAACTGTCTAGGTATTGCTTGATTGTGCCATTTTTCAGTTTCTGTGGAGAATAATTGAATCCACAAAATATATTTTTGGAGTAGAGCTGTGGGATTATAATTATTGTTGAAATCATAAGCAGAAAAACTTTATTATTTTTAAGCATAAAGTTCTTGATGGCTTCATGATATCTATTCATTATTTATTATAATATGTACATGTAAGATATCAGACCAGTAAACCAGAAATGTGGTGATAAAAAAAAAATTACATATAACAGCAAAAGAACAGGATGGAAGAAAACACCACAGGGGCACAAAGGAAAAATGAGAGCTTCTGAAGTCATTTTCAATTTCTTGAAATTTCTTGATGGGGCCACAAGATGAAGTACAAAAATATGGCATAGTTGCACACACACACACAAACAGACTTTATATAGTAGTATGCATTACCATTAGTCCTCATTTAACAACTATAATAGGGACTGGGAAATTCATTGTTAAGCAGAGTGGTTGTTAAGCAAGGCATCACATGACCGCACCCAATGTTATGACCTTTTTGTGGTGATCGTTAAGCAAATCACATGGTTAAATGAATCATGTAGTTCCCCATTGCTTTTGCTTGCCAGAAGCCGTCTGGGAAGGTTGCAACTGGCGATCACATGACCCTGGGATGCTGCAACTGTCGTAAGTGTGAGCTGGTTGCCAAGTGCTCGGATCATGATCACGTGACTGTGGGGGTGCTGTGATGGTCATAAGTTTGAGGACCAATTGTAAGTTACTTTTAGCGCCGTCGTGACTTCGAACGGTCACTAAATGAACAGTCGTTAAGCGAAGACTACCTGTACTTTAAAGCACAATCTGCTGGAACAATGCAAATCCACAGTTTGAGCTATGAAATCCTTACTGAATTAATGTGGATTTGTGGCATATATCCACAAATATAATTAAGAGTTATGAAACAGTAATAAGAGAGGAATTGTATAATAGAATGTAGGTGCATGTGAAAGACAAAGAGCGACTGAGAGAAGAAAATATAATTAAACTGCTATGAGATATTATCAAGTACACAAAACCCATTTTAAAATCTGTGATAGCACCTATTATGTAAACTGTAAAAGTGTTATTGTCATTGGCTATTCCTAATTATACACTCACACCTCTGTCCTAAATAGGCTGCATCAATTTCATTAAAAACCCATCAAAAATAGGGATGCGCAAAATTTGTTGATCTGGGAAAGGAATATTCCAATAAACAATAACACACTGTGTTTCTCTCTGTACTATGCTGTTTCAGGGTAGTTTTGGGAATTAGAAGAAACAATTCCAAACTAGAAGCCATTTAAGTTGTTCCAGATGAAACAAGCCTGTTTCAGGGTTAGACTACCCCAGTGCAACCTTGAATTCCTTTCAGTATGCAGTACTTACTTCCAAAAACTGCTAAACCTCTCCTGAAATGACATGGTCAGGAGGAGGTTTAGTACAGTGTGGAATGACATGGAAAATTCCACAATTCTCTGGAACATTCTATTCCTTACTCAGCAAACTTTGCATATCCTTAGCTGGTAGTGTTCTTTTTAGGGCTGGAGGAACAGAACTGAACAGAACCTATTGTGTTTTGTATACAGTTCTGTACTCCATCAGTCCATATATAGTTTCTAGTCCACCATTATGTTCACTGGATGGATGATACAGCTCCATGGCACCCAAACACATGATTAATCTTAAATTCCATCAGCAGCTATGCTCAGATTAAATTCTAACAGGACACCAGCTTTGCAGTACCAGCAGGATTGAAATATATATTCTTAGTATTTCAGCAAAATCAATGCTGTTTTTTCCCCAAAGGATTAACAAGTGTTCTATACATCCTAATGTACATCTCCCACATAATTCACTGAATACTGGCAATAAGGGCTGTAGAGAAGCTGATAATATGATGTAGGGAAATTCACAGTGATGACCCTGACAATGAGGGACCTTTGGTAGGATGGAAAACCCATAAGAGTGATACCATAAATAAATCTAAACCAGATTTTAACTCCTGCAGTAATGGAGCTGAATATTTAAAACCAAGTCTCTAACCTTTTTGGGAGTTCACTCATGAAACCTTACCTTACAAGAGCTTTAACAGTGGATCTAACCACACTGGAGAGTAGGAACAGGGGTGTCACAAGGATGTGGAAGAGGGAGAGCGATGCAAAGGCCACCGAAGGAGAAAAGTCAGCATTTACAAAGAGATGGGCATGGACAACAAACGTCTTATTAGAAAAGCAAAAACAAAAACAAAACATATTACTTCAGACAACTTACATATCAAAGACATAATTTCAGTCAGATTTTTATTGAACTTCAAAAATCCAAAAGATCAGCAGAGCTATTACTGCTATAGAACTAAGCACTGCAAACGATTTCCAGGCATCATAAATATATACAACTATAAACAGAACATTTATGTAAGAGTTTTCTTCTTTCTTAATTTATTTTATGGGTGGGTTTATATATTCTTTTGGGGTGGTTGCAGCTTAGCAGTGTTTCTTAATGTTAGTTGTCCAGAGCCTTTGGGAATTGGTGGCATACAGATAAAGTAAATAAATAAATTAAAGAAGCATCTCTGAATGTGGAGTAAGTCCATGAGGTGTGACTTGAAAAGTGCCTGAGTTTTCCCAGTCTAGTAAAAACAATTAATTGCATCTTATTATTGGACTAGTTCTTGCAAAGATCCAAAAGGAAGTGCTACCCAAAGGAAGATGGCAGTGGCAATGGGCTGAACCCTATCCTACATGTTCCAGAAAGAATCAGCTGCAGTACAGTCAAGCTATTCAAGAACAACAACAAAACCAGACTTACTGTATGAGATGATTTTCTATAGCTTTTGAAAGATTATAGTAGCTACTCTTTTTTTACCTACATCACTCTGTCAGCTAATGCATCAAGAACATAGTCCATCCTAGCCCAAAACCAGGACTTTGGTTATGGATAATGATGAGCTTCAGTTCAGCATCATCTTGAAGTCTTGAGGTGCATCTGCAATGGGAAAGGCCAGTGATTTACACTGACTTCCCTGCAGTCCTTAGTATCATCTCTCATGTTGTTCCAGGGGTTCCTTAGCTCTCTGCAAATCTTTTTCAAGTGGCTATTGGGAAGAATAATTGCTGAAACTTGAGTCTTCCTTCCTTCCTATAGCATGAACAGACTTCATGGACCCAAATCTCCTTATAGTAATTTAGAATCAGCAAAAGCATAATCAACACCTTCATTACTAAAAAAGATGTATTTTCTCTATTTTTTAAAATAAAATCACATTTTAATACACATGTTTATACTTACTATAAGAACAGCTGCAATCGGTATTGCTGCATTCATGAAAACTGTAGAAAAAATGTTTTTTCGAATTATATTTACACACTTCGTATCTAAATGTCTTTCATTCTGCATGCATTTCATTTTCATTTACTTTTAGAATAGCAATAGTAATAAGAGTTATGTGCCTTTAACAAGGTGCAGTATAAGTAAAAGTAAAACCTCAATAATTACAAACATTCCACCCAATAAAAATAATGCTTAACTTAACAAAGAAACAAAATATGTATTTGCAACTCCAATAATGCCTTTTTCTTTTCTTTGACTTTTATTTAGATTGCTTGCTTTTTAGTCAGGTACTATAGCTACAGTACATTGACATTGTTCTGGTAGTGCCTCTGTACCATAAATGATAGCAATAAATTAATGAATGGCAGTTTCCCGGGAGTGTGGACCTTCTGGGTAGATTAGATATACAATCTAGGCAATCATAGGAGAATGCAGATACTATTAACCACAGATGGCTGGGGACTGGAATGTGTTTCCTATTGCCTTGGGTCTTTTTCACAACTGGTCATTAAAATATAAATTATACATTCTATTGTCACTAATCACTGTTATAAATATAGCCAAAATTTCTTCCTAATTTGGACAAGTGATAACTATGTCAGAAGTAGATATTTGTATTCCTTTCAACTTCCTGGTTCACACTGCAATCTTGTTGCAGCAGCTAAACAGGAAATATTTCAAAATATAATAAAATAAGCTATAGATAAGCATTCTGGGTTTAATTAAACATAACTTTGGAGGGAAAGCAAAGAAACATCATTATAAAGTACATGTTTTAAGGCAAAAATCTGAGATTCATTTCTTGGCATCTATAAGCAGGGTTGACTTCTCCCCTGAGCATTGGAATGATGCCTCCACTGTGGGCAATATAGAACTATTTCATTTCAGGCAGCTTTATTACGTATGCTGTAGTAATGGGCACCAATCTGGTGAACTTTGTTATGTTTTGTAATTTTGTAAGGTTTCCATTAGCCTGTAAGAAGTACAAGATTCTATGACAGGGTTCACACAGTGTTAAACTATGGTTTGTTTAAAGTGGTTTGTTCAATAAACTGAATTGGCTGGGTTCGCATATGCAAAATCATAATTTGTTTATTTATTAAATTTGTAGGCTGCCCATCTCCCCCAATGGGATACAATACAAATACAGAAATAAAGCACTATGATGAAATGTGAGAAGTATTTTTTAAAAATTTGCTGAAGATACTTCCTGCAATTTTACAGTATATAATACTAATTATTTCATCTATAATTTATAGTCTGGCTTCGCATTAGCTTCTAGGCCCAATTCAAAGTACTAGTTATTACTTATAAAGCCCCCTACAGCTCAGCAGCAGGTTATATCAGGCACTGTCTGGCCATAGTTAACTCCATCTATCCAGTTCAGATCTCTTGAGAAGCCTATCAAGAGACTCTTTTCCTTGCAAGGTTCATGGGACTTGGATGAAACAATGGTCTTCTTTGTGACAGCTCCTCTGTATTATGGAATGTGTTACCCTTGGAGGCTCAGAAGGCACCTTCCTTTCTTGTATTTAGAATCATTGTGAAAAACCTTCCTTTTACAATGAACTTTCAGTTCCAGCTGCCTGGTGCAAAGGGCTTTCCCTGTATATCTATATTTTTTTGTTATATCTCTGTTTTATTTTTACTCTGTAGACTGCCTGGTATCATAAGACTGGGGTAGTTAGGATAAGTAAATAAGCAAGTAAATCAATCTTATTAAGACATTTACAAATACTTTTATGCTTGCATATATTTGTTGATAAATTTTGCAAATCAGAATATTGCTTTCTAAGGATTCATAATTACCATAAAATATATAAAGCGATGGCGTCAGGTTCAGCCCAAGAATCACACGAGACAGTCCGGAAATCAGCTCAGCTTCTTTATTAGCTAGTACCTAGTAGACAGAATCTTGCCAGACTAACTCTAATTCCCCAACAAGAGCAACTATAACCATTAAGCCCCTTAGGGAGGGGCCGGTCTCTTCCTCCTTACTTTCACACAGTCCAGCTGGGGGCTGAGGAGATGCTTGGAATGTCATTCCCTCTCCCTGTAACCTTGAAGCTCCATTCCAGAATCCTCCCCACTCATGCCTTCCATCACAGATGGTTTGAGCATATTACAGATTTGTTGAAACAAAAAGATAGGGTATAAATTGAATAAAATAAATAACATTGTGTCTTGCTAAATGATGACGATAAAATGGTATCATTTTGTTGCATCAAAATATAGATTTACTTCTACCGGGGTTCAAAAAAAAAAAGAAGGAAAAAGTATCTTGAAGAAAAGTCATTAGAAAATTAAATAAGGATAATTTCAATGAAACCTCAGGCAAAATCTTCCAGTGCCCCACTAGCTTTAGTAAGAAAATATTAACTCGCATCAGTGGGAACATTTTTCTAAGACAGATACAAATATAGAGGCTTCTCATTATGCTCAGAGCTGGAAGGTTAATTGTCCCACATCCTATGTGCCAAGGACAATTCTTCCTCCCCATTAATACATTAAAAGATTCTAGTATAACATAATCTGGATTTACAATTCTAACTTTTAAAACAATTCATTATCATAGTCTATTTTCAAATTTAGTTTGTGGCTGGGTTCCCATATCATGTTAAGCCATAAAGTTTGTTTGGTTTCTTAGTGGAATTGAATCTAGACATTGTGTTCTTGTATGACTTATGACTTAGTGCAGTGGTCTCCAGGTCTCAACTTACGGACTGCATACAGTCCTCCACCTACTCTTCTGTGGTTTCTTCACAGACAGCTGGAGTGCAATGGTCAGAAGTAGGGTAGCAGGTTGGTAATCCTCCTCTAAGATGACATGAAAGCATGGTAGGTTCTTAAACTCATGGCTTCAGATGGGGCAGACCAGTGGCTATATCTCCCTGCCACCACCACAGCTTTTCCTTGCTATGGCTTTAGACAGTGAGAAGTGCAGTGGCACCCCCAGGCTGGGCAGGTGAGGGAGGGGTGGTTGTACATCTAGCCCCACCTCAAGTCACCAGGGGTGGTCAGTTCACGACCTGGGTAAGCCATAGTGTTTCACCTAAAGCCGCATCAAGGAGGAACTGTGGTGATGGGGTGGTGGATGGGGCAGGCCCTTCCCCTGATCGTTATGGCCTTGCTCCCTCACACTCCCAGGGTGTCTCAGGCAGAGAGAAGGCTCTACATAGAGTGATGGTAGTGGGATCTGTGAGAGATAGTTTCGGCCTGGTTCTGGTAGGAATGGGGGGACTTTCAGTGCTTCCTCATTATAACAGAGTCCCTGAAGTCTTTTCTACAGAGCCAACAGGTTTGCTGCTTCAGGTCTCTGTCCACACAAGAGTCATCTACCACATACCCAGCTCCAGAGTCAATAGCAACCCCAATAATCACTCCCACCACCATAGCTAAATGGCCACAATGCAATGGCAAAAAAGTAGCTCTGTATCTCAGTAAAGATTCTTTATATAATACACTTATGTTTAATAGCATACTTGACCTCTTCTTTTTCTTCATTATTGATTCACTAGACTTTTATAGCAATGCATGAAAAGGCTTTAGTATTGCAGCTGTTGGACTAACAAACTAGTGCTCATGCTGTCCCTGTGATGATTTGAGTTTGAGACCCCTGGCTTAGTGTTATGTGTGAACTCAACTTATTGAGGCTTATTCAAAAAATCCATAATTTTAAAATTTATGTGAAAGCAGCCTATATATCTAAAATTGATGAAGGAAACATGGAGACAGAAACGGGAACAGATCCTAGCTATTCTTCTCCTTTAAAGAAAAAGATGGAGAATCAAAGAGACTTCCAAATCTCCTTCACACATACCTGATTCTCTTAGCTCAAGCCAGTACTCTCTGTTCAGGTTGTGAATTTGCTGAACACTGCTAATCCCTTACCTCCAAATTTCTCCCATTAGCCAAAAGCCAGTTCCTAGGGTGGATCTGGTGACAGATAAACTGAATGAATTAGTACAGGTTAGAGAAAAGGAGTCATGACTTGCCTAACTAAGTAGATGTACAGATCAGGACTGCAAAAATCAGGACAATCATTACATGGCACCAGAAAGAGTTAGCGTTGTGTATCATTTTGTTGTCACCTAGAGGTGGTACAGATTTTTGCATCCCACATCTGTCAATCATAGGTAAGGAAAGAAGAGAAGACAGACAGACAAATGATAGATAAATAGATATCCCTCCCCCATTTCCCAGTGATGTCTTATCAAAGCCTACTCTAAATAAGAAAATTTGTTCATGGTAATTCACAGACATCTGGAGGGAACCAAGCGGATGAATTCTGTTCTGAAGTAATGTTCTTCAAGCAACTTAATTTTTAAAAGAAAACATTAAAAATCAAGATTGTTTATTCCCTAAAGAAAAGAAAATGAGTTAAAGTACTTATGATATTAAATATTGCCAATACACCATATGCTTTGTGCATTTGGCTGCTTATTATCATAGGCCAGTGTAGCACCATCTCAAGAGACCTCTTTCATGATGAACATTTAGTATGATAAATAAGATCTCATAGGAATTAAAGAAAACATAAGCAGCTTTCTAGGGCTAAAGGATGAAGTTAATGCTCGAAGTACAGCCAAATTTGAAAACATTCCCAGGGCCTTTCTCCTTGCCCCTGCTTAATGTTCTCAGCTGCTTAAAAACAGATTTGGGTTACACACTAATTGTCCTTTTGGAGATAATCAGTGAAGAACTCCTACATGCTATCAAATGTTTCACTTACAGTACACTCAGTTTTAATCATTTCAATCCATTACATTTATTTACAGATATCACAGTAATTATCTTTCTTGATATCCTTCCTGTGGGAGACTTGAAATGCTGTACTAGTATTAATTGCATAGTTACATGGTGTTGTTGTAAAACTACTGTTTTATTTTATTCCTAATATACATACATAGTTTAGAGACCAATTCTATATCTAGGAGCAGGTGCTATTCAGGAAAGTGGAAATATGCATACAAAATCAGTATTAATCTGATACTGTATAACAATATATTATTCCAGAAAATGTAACAATCAGCTTTTGCAAACCTGTACAAGCCAGCTTCAGCACACCACTGTGTGTCACTTCAGTCTTTGGACTAGCCTGTGTTTTACCTCCTTTGCATCTGTTTGCTCTCTCTTAAGCCCTGCTAGCCTTACCATACCTATTTCCTAACTTCTCCTGTCTATCCTAAAAATGAAGGAAACATTCTGAAAATGTCAGCCTTTCCCATTCTAGTGACATCACTACATTATCATCTTTCCTATAACCCTCAGAGGGTTTTTTTCCTTCTTCTTAAAGTATCCTCTCAGCGATAATGCAGTTCCTCATTCCTGACATACACATTTATTTTATAGTAAATTCCATTGTTTTCAATGAATTTTTAAAAAAAGATTAAGATTAGAATACTAGACTGCAACATTTCTTGGTAAGAACTACGTAATTCTGGTTGTCTTTATATGATTCAATTTATTATTCATCCCAAACAATGATTAAACAGTAACAGTCATTAGGTCTGAAATACAGGCAAGCAAATTTCATGGAGGAAGCTCTCCTCTGTATACCTACATTTTTTAGGTCTGACATATATAAAGCATTATTTACTGTATCAGGGAAGGAATTTTCAGCTAGTGGCATTTAAACTGGTCCTCAGAGGATCATCTGGAACTGCAAGTCAATTACTTCTTTATGTATTATTAAGTGTTTGGCTCTTAGTTTTCACATTATTTGTTAAAAATCTGAAATTGTTTCAGGCTTGGTTTCATTAACTTAAGTGGAATAAAAATGCCAAAGTGCTGTAAATGTTTTATAATAAAACACAATTCTTGTCTGTTTATAATGTTTAAAGATGGGAGGAATCATGAATCTGTCAAATTCTGTGATGATATAAAATTGGTACAACCAAAATATACAACCAAAAGTTAAGGAAGGAAACAAACAGCCCAGAGCATGTCCACCCTAGCAACCAATATCCAGATACAGAAAACAGCATCAGATAAACAGTCAAGGAATAAATAACACCCTAATCAAGGAACCATCAAGGGAGAAACCACACCCCAACCAAGACATGCAGGGCAAGTTATTGTATACAAACAACCAGCAAACTCTGCTCTCCCGTGCACCAGGATGTTACCTAGCCTAGTAATGAAATATAAGAGAACACCAAGAACACAACAGTTCAATCCTGAGCTATGCATATTCTCTACTATTGATATAAAATAGCTTTCTCCAATGACAGTCCCAATTCAGGAAAGTAAAATTGAATAAATTATATGCTATTGGCCTAAAAGCTAGAAGAAATGTATTCACAATAAAAAAAAAACAGGGAAATCAGTGATTTCATGACACAAGACTTTTAACTGTAATTATAGTCACTATATCCATATCTTACAATAGTCATTAGCCTATCATGCAAAGGAAGGTCCATGTATCTACGATTGTATGTATGATTGTTCTGTTTTGACCATAAGTAAGAAGATGCTAAACAATAATTGGGCTTGTTTCATTTGGGCTTAGAATGTTGTGTAAATTGAAGTTTGTAAACCATGATTTTCATGTAACATTATCTGTTAACCCAGTGAATTTGACAACAGCAAACCATAGTTTAGCATGATTCGTGAAGCCAGCTATTCTTTGGAGATATATCTCACTGCTTTGATTTTGTTTCATGCAAGCACATTAACTAATACTGATCTGGCTGCTTGAAAAAGGCTTACTTTAAATCTCAAAGACCATTGAGAACATTTGCACATTTTTGTTAATTCTTTTAAATGTAGAAAAAGGGATACTTTTATCTCAATGTTAAGGTATAGCATAAATATATTTCTAACACTGAAAAGATAAAGTAGAAATCAAAAGGCTGTGAAATCTTTCTTTTTTCAGATAATTGAAGAAATAGTGTTTATGTGATAGGATTTGCTCTCTCTCCTCATTTTGCTTCAAGAAAGTCCTCCCAATCCTTTGGATTGGATTTTGAGGGTTCATGAAGAATTCTAGGTGGAAGGGAACAAATGATTTGATGAAGAACTGGCAGGGGAAATTCATTCTATTGGCAGTTGTCATTTACATTTTTATAAAAAATATGCAATTAGTCTTGCCTTTGAAATATAATTTTCTAAAGACTATATAATTTCTTAATGCCATGGCAGTTTTGATGGTATATTATTAATGGAACTGATTCCTCAAATATGCAGTAAACTAACTGAAAATTAATATTTACAGTTATACAAAAACTCAAACTGATCATTGTGGAAAAAAAGGAAGTGGACTACTTACTTGATATGGAGGTATAAAGAGCAAAAGCCTTAAGACTAGTCATTTCCTTTTGCCGAGTTTCTTCCACACTACTATGAAAAATGTGTTCCCAGGCATAGAGCTTAAGAAGTTTTATGCCTCGAAGCATTTCATTTGTTTTCTTCAACCTCTCATTGGAATACTCCTGGACATTGGCATAAAAATTTTGGATTATAGAGAGATCATAAGATACAGTATTACATAACAATCCATGGTAGTACAAGTTGGTTGCAAAAAGACCTATGCTTCAATTTTGCTTTAAATACTTCTTCCACTCTAAATAGATTTATTTAATATATTTCTATGCCACCACAATCAAAAGAAACTCTCAGTGGTTACATAGAATAATACAGATTAAAATATCCACAGTAGGAGTAAAAACATCAAAAAAAACAGTAAGAATATAAAACCATACAACATAAACTAGAAAAAAAAATACAATAAAGATGGCAATGTTCACATCTAGGGAAATCCCTCCAAAACAATTCAGTCTTTAAGAACTTCGAAAAGACCAATAAAGAGGGAGCCAATCTGATCAGCGCTGCTATGTAGCAGCAATATCACCTGCACCTCCTGAAGGTGCAGGATTTGCAGACGTTTCTCCCTGGTGGCCCCTTCATGGATCACTGCCTTGTCGTGGCGAAGGGGCTTGTGTAACTCAGTGAAGCCATGAGCTATACCGTGCAGGGCCACCCAAGACGGACAGGTCATGACAGAGAGTTCTGACAAAATGTGGTCCACTGGAGAAGGAAATGGCAACCCACTCCAGTATCCTTGCCAAGAAAACCCCATGGACAATGTTAAAAGGCTAAAAGATATGACGCCGGAAGATGAGCCCCTCAGGTCGGAAGGTGTCCAATATGCTACTGGGGAAGAGCGGAGGGCAATTCCAAGTAGCTCCAGAAAGAGTGAAGCGGCTGGGCCAAAGCCGAAAGGACGTTCAGCTGTGGATGTATCTGGAAGCGAAAAGAAGGTCCGATGCTGTAAAGAACAATATTGTATAGGTACGTGGAATGTAAGATCCATGAACCAAGGCAAGCTGGATGTGGTCAAACATGAGATGACAAGATTGAACGTCGACATCTTGGGAATCAGCGAATTGAAATGGACGGGAATGGGTGAATTTAATTCAGGTGACCATTATATCTACTACTGTGGGCAAGAAACCCTTAGAAGAAATGGAGTTGCACTCATAGTCAATAAGAGAGTGGGAAAGGCAGTAATGGGGTACAACCTCAAAAACGACAGAATGATCTCAGTGCGTATCCAAGGAAAACCATTCAACATCACACTAATCCAAGTCTATGCCCCAACCACTGATGCCGAAGAAGCTGAAGTTGACCGGTTCTATGAAGACCTACAACACCTTCTAGAACTAGCACCAAAAAAAGATGTCCTTTTCATCATAGGGGATTGGAATGCTAAAGTAGGAAGTCAAAGAGTAATCGGAATAACAGGCAAGTTTGGTCTTGGAGTACAAAATGAAGCAGGGCAAAGGCTAATAGAGTTCTGTCAAGAGAACAAGCTAGTCATAGCAAACACTCTTTTCCAACAACACAAGAGACGACTCTACACATGGACATCACCAGATGGTCAATACCGAAACCAGATCGATTACATACTTTGCAGCCAAAGATGGAGAAGCTCTATACAGACGGCAAAAACAAGACCAGGAGCTGACTGTGGCTCAGTTCATGAGCTTCTTACTGCAAAATTTAGGCTTAAATTGAAGAATGTAGGGAAAACCACTAGACCACTCAGGTATGACTTAGATCATATTCCATGTGAGTACACAGTGAAGGTGATGAATAGATTTAGAGGATTAGATTTGGTAGACAGAGTGCCTGAAGAACTATGGACGGAGGTCTGTAACATTGTACAAGAGGCAGCAACTAAAACCATCCCAAAGAAAAAGAAATGCAAGAAAGCAAAATGGCTGTCTGATGAGGTTTTACAAATAGCTGTGGAAAGAAGGAATGCGAAAAGCAAGGGTGAAAGGGAAAGATATAAGCAACTGAATGCAGATTTCCAGAGAATAGCAAGGAGAGATAAGAAGGCCTTCTTAAATGAACAATGCAAAGAAATTGAAGAAAACAATAGAATGGGGAACACTAGAGATCTCTTCAAGAAAATTGGAGATATCAAAGGAACGTTTAGTGCAAAGAGGGGCATGATAAAGGACAAAAAAGGCAGGGACCTAACAGAAGCAGAAGAGATTAAGAAGAGGTGGCAAGAATACACAGAAGAACTATACAAGAAAGATCTTAATGTCCCTGATGTCCATGCTGGTGTGGTCACTGACCCTGAGCCAGACATCCTAGAGAGTGAAGTCAAGTGGGCCTTAGGAAGCATTGCTAACAACAAAGCTAGTGGAGATGACAGTATTCCAGCTGAGTTATTTAAAATACTAAAAGACGATGCTATTAAAGTGCTGCACTCAATATGCCAGCAAGTTTGGAAAACGCAACAGTGGCCACAGGATTGGAAAAGGTCAGTTTACGTTCCAATTCCAAAGAAGGGCAATGCCAAAGAATACTCAAACTATCACACAATTGCACTCATTTCACATGCTAGCAAGGTTATGCTCAAAATCCTACAAGCTAGGCTTCGGCAGCACGTGAACCGAGTACTACTGGATGTACAAGCTGGGTTTCGAAGAGGCAGAGGAACTAGAGATCAAATTGCCAACATTCGCTGGATCATGGAGAAAGCACGAGAGTTCCAGAAAAGCATCTACTTCTGCTTCATTGACTATGCAAAAGCCTTTGATTGTGTGGATCACAACAAACTGTGGCAAATTCTTAAAGAGATGGGGGTACCAGACCACCTTACCTGTCTCCTGAGAAATCTGTATGCGGGCCAAGAAGCAACAGTTAGAACCGGTCATGGAACAACCGATTGGTTCAAAATAGGGAAAGGAGTACGACAAGGCTGTATACTGTCACCCTGCTTATTTAACCTATATGCAGAGTACATCATGAGAAATGCCAGGCTGGAAGAATCACAAGCCGGAATTAAGATTGCAGGGAGAAGCATCAATAACCTCAGATATGCAGACGATACCACCCTAATGGCAGAAAGTGAAGAAGAACTAAAGAGCCTCTTGATGAGGGTGAAAGAGGAGAGTGCGAAAGCTGGCTTGAAACTCAACATTAAAAAAACTAAGATCATGGCATCTGGACCCATCAATCCCTGGCAAATAGAAGGGGTAGAAATGGAAGCAGTAACAGACTTCATTTATTTGGGCTCCAAGATCACTGCAGATGGAGACTGCAGCCATGAAATTAAAAGACGCTTGCTCCTTGGGAGGAAAGCTATGGCAAACCTAGATAGCATATTAAAAAGCAGAGACATCACCTTGCCGACAAAGATCCGCATAGTCAAAGCTATGGTTTTTCCAGTAGTAATGTATGGCTGTGAGAGCTGGACCATAAAGAAGGCTGAACGCCGAAGAATTGATGCCTTTGAACTGTGGTGCTGGAGAAGACTCTTAAGAGTCCCGTGGACTGCTAGGAGGTCAAACCAGTCAATCTTAAAGGAAATCAACTTTGATTGCTCATTGGAAGGATTGATAATGAAGCTCAAGCTCAGATACTTTGGTCACCTAATGCCAAGAGAGGACTCTTTGGAAAAGACCCTGATGCTGGGAAAGATGGAAGGCAAAAGGAGAAGAGGACGGCAGAGGATGAGATGGCTAGATAGCATCACTGAAGCAATGAGCATGAAATTGAGCAAACTCAGGGAGGCAGTGAAAGATAGGAAGGCCTGGCGTAATATGGTTCATGGGGTCACGAAGAGTCGGACACGACTTAACGACTGAACAACAACTACTCCCTGGTGGATCTAACTAGCCACACTGATGTTGACAGGAGTAGGCAATTCTGAAGGGACTGTGATGCCAGGGTATAAAGGGCTTTATATGTTAGCACCAACACCTTAAATTGCACATGGAAACCAATCAGTAATCAATGCAGAGTCTGAAAAACTGGTGCAATGTGCTCCCAACACTTGGAGCCCAAAAGGATGTCTGCTGCTGCATTTTGGACCAACTGTAGTTTCCAAATACTCTTTAAGAGAAGCTCCAAACAGAGTTGGAAGCTTCATTGTTAAATCTGGGCATTATATACCCAATATAAATGCTCACTAAGTTGATTACCTGGCATATCTGCACAGGTTTCCATTGGTTTAGTTTTGTGTGGAAAACAGATATTTATTTCTTTAACAGTACCAGACTTTTGTTTCAGAAAATGAAAAAGCAAACCTATATCCTTTCTCTCTTTTTTCAATTTGGTGGGTAGATATTTTGAAAATCTAAGTAGATTAAACAATATTAAAGATACAATCCTCTATCCTTATTTGTAAATTTGTCTCACTCAACAGAACTGACTTTTGAGTGGATATTTCGACTGTATATGATATAAACAAACTACACCAAAAACACTTTCATAGATCTGAAATTACAAATTTATAGTCTGAAATTGTGAAATTGAATGGGCACAATAATCTTGGCAGAACTTACCAGTGTGCTTCTTTGAGCTTGTGAAAGTTTTGTGGCTACAAAGTATTGGACAGGGGCCAGCACTATGATTACTGCTGCTCCAATTAAGGCACTGATTCCAAGCAAATAGTAGAGCAGAACAACTCCAACAATAATCTGAGATGATGGAAAGAGAAGGGACATTGATTTGTGCAATCAATGCAATTCCAAAACTGGACAGTAAGTGCATTTAGGAGGATGGGAGGTTCTAGACATGGCATCAATTGTTATTTTTGGAGGGAGACATAGACTCCCCTTCAGAAAAACAAAGCATACTCCACCTCAGAATAATTGCAAAATCAAGGGGAAAAGTGATGAAGATTCAACTAATTTACATCTCATGATCCCATGGAACGGTAGTAGGCAAACATTTTACATTGATCTCTGCTCCCATGGGCTAAAGTTAAATAATAATCCATTCATTTTCTTACCTGTACAGGCATAGCCCAGAGATTAGGACACAGGAAGAAGAACCACATTAGCTGGTTTGTGTCTATAGCAACCAGGTTACAGATCTGACCTGAGGTCATTTCCCCCATGGACATGTTGGAGGTTGATAGTCTCATGATCTTATTATAGATTTTTGTCTATAATGAAAATGTTCAGTTTTATTTGAAAGAGGAAAAACAGATTTCCACATTGATAACATCATTATATATTGATAACATCTGTAACCAATCATGAAGATACCAGAACATTGGCATGATCACAGTGATCTGATCATAAGAATGTTGACAATGCTGAGATTACATACTTGCATCAGGACATCTAATACGAATAGATACATTGCAGCATTTTTATATAATTAAGCTTATTCAAAAGAAATGCTTATTTCATGCTATGTGACTTACATAATAGTAGTATTGAATGTGTGTAAAGTTCCAACAGATTATGAAAGTTACTAATTACAAGTTGGTTTTATATCCTAGATGCTAGGATATAAAATGTAGATGCTAACAGTTTGAGAGTAACATTAGCATGGAGATTATAGAATATACTTCCTCCATAGTTCCCTCTGCACTAATCTGGTTTTAGATATGGGAGGCAGTCCACTGATTATTAGTAGGTATTCCAGAAATTTCAGTCTGAGAAACTTGAGTTGGCTGTAGTGGCCAACATTCTTTAGATGCTGAAAAGGTCTTCAATACGGTACAAATTAAATTTTTGGAATATGTTTTAGAAAAAAAAATTCTCCTCCACACCCACACCCAGGTGCATATATAATGTATGTGTGTGTGCATGCGAGTGTGTGTGTATGTATGTATATGAACATATATATGTATGGTGGTACTTTAATTCCTCAGCCAGAGTTATTACAAATGGTATTATTTCTTTGTCTATTAGAATGCATCATAGAACTCAGTAAGGATATCTGTTTTCTCCTCTTATATTCAATTTGGTATTTGGTCCTGTGCTATTAGGCAATCAAAGAAATTTTGCATGTCACAGTGGCTGGTGTGAATATAAACTGATACAGAATATGGATGATATTCTGAGAATTATTGATAATTTTCAAGATTCATATCTAAATTTGTGATTTTTTTACAACAATGTGGTAAAAATGTAACAGGTTATCCAATTACATTTGAATAAATGTAATATACTTCCAGTTAGATCATAGACACCTATAGAAATTTGTAAATAATGAGATCTGTCTATTGTCCAAATCTCTTTAAATACCTTGGAATATGTATTCCCAGGAAGATATTTTTGTTAGTAACTATTTCAAATTAAATAGGAATTTAGTATTGACATAAATAGATGGCTGAAAAATCCTATGTGTTTATGAGGAAGAATAAATAAATATAATTTTTAGACTAATTTTTATTTTAAGCAGAATTCCTATGTTAAGATCTCTCAGATATTTTAAACAGATTGATATTTTTGAGGAAATTTCACTGGGATGAATAGTCTCCCAGGTTTTCAGTAGCTAAACTAAGATTTAGAACAACAGTGAAGGTCTCACAGAGCCTTCATTTGATATAAGGGGATAATTATGAACAAATCAACCTATATTTCTCATTCTTATCCAATTGGAGCCCCTTCCAGCTCCACTGTACTCCAACATATAGTAGAGGCCATGTTAGAGAAAGCTGTTGTATATCATTTATTTAGCACACAATTTGATCTTAAAAAGAATAAGGTTCAATTAGAAAAAAAAAAATCAGTCAAAGCCGATATGGTATAATTAAATGTAATACTTTGATTCCATCCTTTTTTAGAATTGAAAGATTACATTCAACATGCATTAAAAAAAGATGGTGTCCTTTTTCTTTCTCAAAAAGCCACTGCTACCCAACCAGAATTAGGAATGTACTTTCCAGGATCACATTTAAAGTAATATGAATGTAACAAGATAGTGTGATAGAATAATTTAACTTTTTTGGGGGGAGGGGGGTGCCTTCAAGTCAGTTTTGACTCCTGGTGACTGCCTGGACAAGTCCCTGCAGTTTTATTGGCAAGATTTAGAAGTGGTTTGCCATTGCCTTCTTCCTAGGGCTGAGAGAAAGTGACTGGCCCAAGGCCATCTAGCTGGCTTTGTGCTTAAAGTGGGACTAGAACTCATAGTCTCCTGGTTTCTAGCCTGGTGCCTTCGGCTCTACACTACATTGGCTCTCAATTTAACTGTTGTTGTTGGTAATTAATTATTACTATTTCTGATATCAGAGGTTCATTTTGCTTCCTTTTTTCTTGCTTTCCTTCCTTTCTTAATACAGAAACCCAAGCCATGATCTATTTGTGCTGAAATCAGATGAGCTACTAATTTCAGGAGCCATGTAGGACAGCTGCAGTTTATATAAGAAGAGGCAAGGATATGGAAGTTTATCCCTTTAGAAAGAGGCTGTTGAATAAAATTATGGTCTGCCTGGAAAATGTACATTTTAAGAAAGCAAATAGTTGCATATAAACATGACTTTCAAAATCTTCTAGGCTATGAATGTGTACATTCAGTTAAGCAAGAGAAAGAATAGTGTAAACTATCCATCATTTCTCTTAACTCAAGAGCACCTGCAATCTTGCACATTTTTAATGCCCTCACCATCACAGTTAAAATGCATCTTAATGACATTAAGCATCTGAGTACCAAGCTAGGATGAAAATCAAGAGATTTATTAGGATGTCAGCCTTTCTTTGATATATTGCCATCTTCACTGAATACCTTTGATTCTGTTCTTTTTATTTTGAATATATTCAAGGAAGCCCCTTGACTTATTCTTCCGATCCCTCACTAATACTAGCTCAATCTGAGTTTTAGCTTCCCTGATACCATCTGTACAAATCCATACCACCTGTGTGGGGTTATTTTTATTAATAAAATGTTTTTTGCATAAAACCAGGTATAAAATAAAAATATTTCACAGCTATAAATCTGTAGGATATTTGAAATACCTGTATTGCTCCTCTCAGGTTAATTCCTGTTTCAATGGCCACATAGTATGATGCCTGGAGAAAGGTTCTTTGCAGTAGAAGTGCAAAAAAAAGGAGGACTGCCAAAACGTAAGCATTGGCCAAGAATTCTTGAGAAGAAATGAAGAAAACACCTATTATTTTAGTCTGTAGAAAAAGAGAATAAAAAGCCATTAAAAATCTTTTTTGTTTTCACAGAATTCCCATAATTGCAATAGAACTTTAGCACAATGGCAACTGCAGAAATACCTGAGTATATTTTAGCAAGCCATAGAACAATTGCTGAAATTATTTACAAGATCTTGAAAATGGGAAAGATGGTAAATATATAATCTAATTTTGAATTAGAGTGCTAGATCCCTAACAAAATAATCTGTTTATTGTTAAAAATAACTTTCACTGTATTTCCCATACTGAAGTCAGCCTTATTTCTGTCAAAACAATAAGCAAGGTTTATTTCTATTTTCCAAAGTGTAACACTTCATTTTCCTGTTGAATTCTCATAGGACTGAAAGTTTCCCCAGGCAAAACAAACAAGGACATTCTGTATATATAAAAACCAAGCACATCAGGAAGAGGTTTATGCTGAAATTTTATCTGATATATAACTGTCTACGTCCAAAGAATTTTAGTGTGGGAATGTCAGGTATGTTAGCCATCATTAGCAGAACAAAATGATAAAATGAGGTGGGTTTTTAAATATATATTCTCAAGCTTTAAAGCATGTGTTTTGAATCTAGGGCAGAGATTAAAGTCTACAGGGTGTCTCTTCACATGCAGAATTCAGCAAATAGCCAGAGGCATTAAAAATCCCCCTTCTGTTTATCTATGGAAGTTTTCCTAAGTAAATTTTGTAACTAGCACATGATGGAGATAATTCTGGTAATTTAGGCCAGAAAACCATTGTGTGTCATCTTTTTTATGGAATGTATTACTTTGCACGATATGCTGTATGATAATTTTAGAAATATTGGGCATATAGTTAAAAACACTGTTTTGCTATTTTCAGAATTATGCTGGCAATTGGAAATTATAATAATGCAAAGTGCTTCATTTTGCATATAAGATTATCACTTGTTTGTTCTCAGTACTAATAAAATCAAAGTTAAAAGCAATGAGAGAATAGCAGTGACTAAAATTTAGCATCTGAAGTTTGCTTTTCAACAATATGCAACTGCCCTTGCGAGAGGTTAAAGAGACTGTATGTGTCTGGTATTAGCTTTGTATTACATGTGTATATCAAGAATAACCTTGACTGAAAGACAGAAGCATCAGGATAATTTCATTTAACTGACTCTTCAGGAATGTATTTGAGAAGCAGAAAGATATAGTGGAAGGAAGTTCTTAAGATTCAGTAAAGTGTTGAACTGGGCCATTAAATGAAACATAATGAATTTGTGCCTATCTCACCTATATCAGCTCTCCTTTTTTATTAGATATAAACTAGTTAGGTACTTTGAATATCTTACACTGAATGCCTATACATCAGGAGACTGGGCTGGGGGGTGGGGAATTTCTATTGAGCACTATGGAATTCCTGCCATATAGACATTGTATGCCTACAGGGGACTGGATCATGCAACTGTGTTTAACCAACATAATGTAAATACTATTTGTTTGATTAATATCCCATCTTTCCCTTATTTGATCCCTAAAACAACAATCCTGTGAGATAACAGAAGACTGAAGGATACCATTGGCTCAGCACCACACAGTGAGCTTCCATGGCAGAATATTGACTTGAACCTGGGTCTCCATGCTCCTAGTTCAATACTGTAAATACTAAATATGAAAATATCTATCCAAAATCCATTAAACATAAGATTTATTAGCTATTTTATGACCTGTGGCATACAATTTGTCCAAGATAGTAACATATTTGAGTGTGGGGGGAAAATTAGTTTCTTCATATACCTAAACCAACAATAGATTTTAATATTTCAATTAATTACAGTGATATCTTGAGAAATGATTTGCTCTTAACATAAGAAAATGATTGTGTTTATCATGCCTCTTTTCCCTCTGTTTTTTTTTAAACTTAAAAATCTTGTGGGCGTGATTGCATTACCAAAATATGAGTGTTGGTTTCCAGACAAGTACTTCCTTTCTACCTTTCTTTGTCTTGAACACTGCTTATTGTTCAAGTTTTCAAAGTTCAAAGTTTTCTTTACCTTGCTCAAAACATCTCTTCCTCCCATCATAAGTAATTAACGTTAATGCATTTTTAAAAGACCCGGAAACTGCTGCATGCCTTCCTCTTTTGCATCAAGCAGATTTTGCTACACATATTACAGTGAATATTGATATTGAAGTCAATTTCTTGTTTTAATCACTTGGTGTCAAGCTGAGTGCTGATAAACAACCCCTCCCCCCAACATTTTATAGTCTTGATTTTTAAAGCAAGTGCATCCTTTTATTTGATTGTTATTTCCCAGAAGGCTATTGCATTACAGCATCATTTTTTGAAGTCTTAAACTTCAACAAGATCTAATTGCTTCAAAACAAATTTTTTAATTTAGCAAAGGCAAAGTAGTGTAATGGCACAAAACTAAAGTTGCAGGCTATGCTACGTTACTTTGAGAACTATGATTTATCAGTAATATGGTCAAATCCTATGAGATACCATGAGATATGGTATGCATTCAAGAATGTCTGCAGGCTGTGGTCAGAAAAGTCAAAAAACAGGCAAAGCTTCAATCACTCACTTGTGGCCACCATCTGAACTTCTTTTTTACTATATCCTGTGCACTCCCTATTTGCATTCATTGTGCTTTTCATAACAAGAAGCTGTAGGCAGATTGCATTTGTAATGAAAGAAGAACGGGCAAACGTACAGTACCTACGTCATTCTCTGTGCTCTCTTAGAGAGGCTATCTGTATTAAATGGTGAGGTTAGCCACACTATATTAATAATGCTTATATAAATGATAAAGCATTAAAGCAGAAAAGCTTTGTGTTACCACAGGAACCACTGGATCATTCTATAAATCACTAGGGTGCTTACCTTCTAAATATGTCATTTGAGATAAAGCAGAATCTTTCTCTATACAGTGGAACCTCGGTTCACGAATTTAATTCGTTCTGCGACTCTGGTCGCGACCCAAAATGGTCGCGACCCAAATCAAATTTTCCCATAAGGTTCAATGTAAATACAGTTAATCCGTTCCGACCCCAAATTTGGTCGCCAACCGATTTCTGGTCACGACCCGAGTCAAATTTCCCCATAAGGTTCAATGTAAATACGGTTAATCCATTCTGAACCATGTTTTTTTTTTAAAAAACCTCAAAAATATGACACAAAATACAGTACGAAGAGAGAGAAAGCTAACCTTGCTCGGGAGGGAAAATGGCCGTGCTTCCTGCTTGGAGGGAGAGTCCCCTCCCTACAGGAAGTCGCGACCACGTGACACGGGAGGGAAAATGGCCACGGTTCCTGCTTGGAGGGAGAGTCCCTCCCTATAGGAAGTCGCGACCACGTGACACGGGAGGGAAAATGGCCACGTTTCCTGCTTGGAGGGAGAGTCCCCTCCCTATAGGAAGTTGCGACCACGTGACACGGGAGGGAAAATGGCCACGCTTCCTGCTTGGAGGGAGAGTCCCCTCCCTACAGGAAGTCGCGACCATGTGACACGGGAGGGAAAATGGCCACGCTTCCTGCTTGGAGGGAGAGTCCCCTCCCTACAGGAAGTCGCGACCACGTGACACGGGAGGGAAAATGGCCGCGCTTCCTGCTTGGAGGGAGAGTCCCCTCCCTACAGGAAGTCGCAACCACATGACACGGGAGGGAAAATGGCCACGTTTCCTGCTTGGAGGGAGAGTCCCCTCCCTATAGGAAGTTGCGACCATGTGACACGGGAGGGAAAATGGCCGCGGATCCTGTTCGTCACCCGATCCGGCATTTGTGACCGGAGGTAAATTTTTGCGGCCGGAGCTGGTTGTGACCCGAATTGTTCGTGAACAGATGCGTTCATGAACCGAGGTTCCACTGTAATAAATTACATTATTTCTTTTATTCTTTTGAATAATTTTAATCTATAGTCCAAAGAACTGTTATTGATTCCTCTTCCCAAATACTTACTTGGTGAAGAAAACATGAGAATATCAGTATACTGTTTTAAAAGCTACAATTATGAAAATTATCTATTTCCATTCTATTATGCAAATGCCAATCCATTTACCATACTGCATATTTTCAATCAAACTGACTAGTCGTTTAGGGAGTCTTAAAGAAAACTCATTAGTTGAGACAAAAAAATTGTTCATCTCTTAATCTTAAAGCTTTTTTTGAACTTGTATTTATAAAAACTTTTTTTGGGTGGGGAGCTGAGGGTATAACTTGAGGGGGGAAGCTGAGAGTATAACAACAAAGTATAGTCTAATTTTCCTTGGATATAATTTTCTTGCAACACCTCGTCCCTTTATTGACCTTTCCAATATGATGGCCCTCAAGACTGTCATGGAAATGTTTTGTCACAACAAAATCTGTTTTTTCTTAGTTGCTGTGTACAACAACAACAACAAAAAGAATGCCATTACAATTGTCTGGGAGATCTGCATGTTTCCCATTCTAAAGCTTCTTTGTTATAGGAAAATGATAATCCTGGGAATGGGAAAATGTAACTGTTGGTTTAAATACTGTACTTTATTTTTGACAGCCTTATGGTCATCTCTTGTGGCTTACTGCCAGTTGGAACAGAGTCAAAGCCAAAACTGAGTGACTCATTCACTCATGCTCATTCACTCACGCACACAAAAGGGAAGAGGAATCAGTTACCACAGGGCTGGTCGAGAGCAAGAGTGGATTTGAAACATCCGCATGTCCTCATATAATTAAGCCAGGGACCACGCATTCTGTAGCTGAAGTTTAGAAAAAGTGAGTTGAACAGGTCTATAACAAAGAAAAACCTGACAAATGTTTTAAAAATGATTCAAAGATAGTACCTGGGGATGGAAAGTGTTGTTTCCTTTCCTAACATGAACAATTCCAGAGATACAAAGTGGACCAGCAAATCCAAGCAAATCTGCCAGAATACGGAAAGTGCTGCTTAGCACCAAAGGTCTTCCAAAACCATGGCAGAGGGCACACCAAATACTCTTGGATCCTTGTGGGTATGGAGTGTCTTTATTCTGTCCAATAATAATAAATATTATTAAAAACTGTCAATTCAGGTGGAAGGACATTTTAAAAATGTCACATTCTAAAATAAATAAAACATACAGATTGTTTTATAAGTCCTGACCTTTACTAGAAGAGATTATAATTGTTTTGTTTTCTTACAAGTTCAAGTAGGCCATGGGAGAAGGGGAAATGAGTTAAAATGACCATTCCAATTTGTTACCATTCAATTATAGATCTCTCTCTCTCTAACAATTAACTCATAATTACTTCACTTTGTATTATTTTATGTTAGAAAAGCATTCCTATACTGTATGAAATCCATTTGTTTTGTAGTCATACCTTTTGTGCTTGAAAAGCCTCATTAAGGCGCATGTAATTGGTCAAAGCTCTCATTGCAATAGGCAGTTTGCCTATAGCTTTCAAATCTATTGGTTTCTTGTGGGCAGTTTTAATGAAAGTATTCATCCACCAGTACGTTCCTTTGGACAGGAGATTCACAAAAGGCTGCAGGAATCTGACTCCAAGATCCTGAAGATCCTCAGGAGGTTTAACTTCTTTGGGTTTTTTGAAGAAAACGTATCTCTAAATTTCATAAAGTCAAAAAGATCAGCAAATTAATGTGAAGGCAGATAAAATTACCATTATTCTGTAATTATTCCTCTGCTCAGGATGACCAGGCAATCATGAATTTTAGAGTTTGTATTTCTCAAGGGGTTCTTTATTTTCCAGTATTTGAGTGGAAAAGTTACTCAAACAGCAAAATGCAGATCCTCTAAAACCAAAATGATATAATATGAAATTTTAAAAATACTTTGGCTGAGCTACTTTTACAATGGAAAATGTTTTTAAAAAAACATAATAACTAGAATTCATTCACATGTAATATCATCCAATAGGCTGATGACTTGGAAAATAGTAAATATTTGTCTGACTAGTGCTATGTCTCTATTAGATGCCATTCATCCTAGGAGTCAAAAGTTAAGCTCAATTTGGACTGATAAGCATTTTTAAATTCCAACAATTCCAGGGTATTGAATTATAATTTCTATCATAGTGTCATTAATGCTTGGGAAAAGATAGAGGTTTAAGCATTTTGTGCCCTAATCTGAGTAAATAATAAGAGTTAATTAAACTGATTTAGGGCTAGACTTACATAGCTTGCAACTTAATAACTTACCAGACCAAACCTCATTTTCATCAGAAGGCATGAAAAAGATAGGACCTAAATGCAACTAGGTGGATATTATGTGATGTCCCATCCCTCCCACTTAAGAAAAAAAATATATATATCAAAGTCTCAGAAAAGTATTCATAGAACTTCCAAACTATGGAATTTTTCTGAAAGTAACTAATGGTGAACAGCATTAATTCTCACTAATACAAATAATTTATTTAATCTGATTCCAGATTTATTTTTGATGAGTGCCAGACTGTTTGGCACCATCTTATGGAACAAACTAGCTTTATAAGCCTTGTCTCAAAATGATTTCAGCTGGCTAAAGTTCTGGCCAGCAGATCAAAGTGGAAAGAACCTAGCTCTCTAGTTGTCTCTCCTGTTCTTCTTCCCTAAGCTATCATGCACATACAATTAGCTCTTCTGTACGGATTATTTTCTGGGAGAATGTTGGTCCACATATCCCTGAAGATTTATTTCTGTTTATTTCCCTAAAAGATAATCAAACATGAGAATCCATCACCCACTGTAACCCAAGGCCTGGGGAAAGAGCCAAATTGTCAGAGCTCTTTTGAACATGACCAAGGTGGGAGCTATATATCTCTCAGGCGATGCTGTTCCAGAGGGCAGGTACTGAGCAGAGAAGACATGCTTCAGATGATACTGTCTGGTGGGTAAGACCTGAAACATGCTGACTGCCTGATCATACTGGCTGGGCAGAAGCAACAAAGACAGAAGGTCCTTTAGAATTGAAATTTTAAACTTGAATCTGTTCAGGCCAAAAAAAACCCCAAAAACCTTTACTAATTTTAAAATAAATTATAATTTTAATTTTAGATGAATTAAAAACTAATACATAATAATTTTAACTGAAATCTCATAGAATCCCTTTGAGCATAGTTGTATGTATAGGAATTTACCATATGTAAGATTTGTTGCGCTTTTAGATAACATAGATTTAAGCGTTTAACTTTTAAATTCTCATAAATTTATTTGACAATCAGATTTCTAAAGAATAGATCAGGAAATACAACTTACCCTCACTCGGATTACATTAATTTCTACAATTAGCAGCATTCCATAAAGTACAACTAAGAGTGCTGTGAGGCAGAATCGAAGCTGGAGTGGTCCAATATTATTATCACAAAACTTGACAAACTTGATGGTTTTGGTTATAAAAGCCAAAGTCCAGTAGAATAGCAAGGCTGTTGAAAACAAAGGAATAGTACTTCAGATGCTGATAATTACTGAAGACAAACTCAATTATATTATTTTAAAAAGGACCTACACTCTGAAGATTAATATAAGTACTGTATAATAAAGTAGATTGCAATGGTTACTAGAAAAGCTGCATTGTTAACCAAGTATATAACCCAAAATAATAGATGGGCTTCTTTCTTATTGTTTATAATCTTTGATTCTCAATTTCAGTGAAACAGTCACTGTGTTGGTTTGTGTGTGAGGGAGAGTTGAAGAAATGCTAGTCAATTTGTAGTGGGCAGAAAACAACCTTTGTGGATCTCAAATATACAGGTAGAACACAATCCTCAGAATTTTTTTTTTAAATCAATATAAAAAGAGACTACACAGGTATATGTTTAAGTTAACAATTTCAACATATTATCTTTTATTTAAAAATGCTTTTACATGCTTTTGGTAACATTTGAAATGTAAGAAGAAAATAGGATTTGAAAAAAATCTGATAGTAAAGAAAACGTAAGATTGAGTGCCAAGTAATTGCTCTGATGCCAGATTGCTAAAAAAGGACATCATAGATGTTCATATTGAGAATACATATAAAACATTTTTTAAAAAATAAAAAATTGCTTTTTCACCAATAAATTGAGCAATACCACAGATGATAACACTACACCTTCACAACATTATCATTTTCTGCCAGTTTAATATTTTTTTTAAAAAGATATAGCTTTTCGATCCCTTGAACACCAAGTGAATTTATGTGTGATATAAGGTTATGCAAAAATAAGTCTGTAGTTTTAGAAATCTTGACAGCCATTCAGCATAAGTTTATTAGAACTATCCTTGAAAATGCTACACTTCATCTAGAGCCAAACTTTGTCTCCATGGATGGTAGAGCTTGGTACCATTTTTTTTTTAAATGTGTGGCAAAGATAAATCTGGCAGCTTTTAAAGTACCATGAAACTTGGCAAAGTTTACATTTTACGACATATGTCTCTTTTTGTTTATCCTGTTGCTGCATCATGCAATAATAACTAATCCTCTAGTAATTTTGATATGATCGTGCAACGCTTATTGGAGATCAAAAGACTTTTGTCCTAAAAGGTTTCATGTTTTTGAAACATGTGGGACTCATTTGGGGAGGCTCGCTGCTCAGGAAGTTTGAGTCTTCCACTAAGAATCAAACAGAACGGCATTCAGCTAAGATAAGGAAGCTGCCCCTGATGGTTCTAGCAATAATTTCTTCTGAAGCAGGCTAGTAGCTCAGAGATTCAGAAATCAGTTAACATCTAACATACTCCCCCCCCCACTCCTTAGTAACTCTTCCTGTCAAACATTAAATGTACCGTAACGTCCTTTGAGAATTTCAGATTCAGATACATGGGCTGATAGCATTTAAAACAAATAAAAACAAATAGCCTCAAACTATTTTAATTACTTTTGTTAACTTATGTCCTTGATAGACCTTATGTCAATAGAAAGGGATGACTCTATTTAACTACTGTGATTTTTTAAAAAAAGCCTTAAAAAGTTCTAAAGTTCTTTGACCTAATTAGGTAGCTCTTTGAAAATTGGCTCATTCATTTGGAGGCAAACAAAAGAAAGTTGCTTTAATTTACTATATTTCATGGACACCTATTCTACCTTTCATTATTACATTTCTTCTTCAGTCCTTACAAAAATGTTCCTACTCATTTTTTACTGAGTCTCTAGAGCAAGACAGCTCTTTATTGGTTGAGCAGCTGCAATAATTAATTTAAATTTAGTCTTACACAATTGTTAGAATTTTACTGTCAATAAATAACTTTACTTCTACTCTAACACCATCTGTGAACAATAGAGTCATTTTTCATTTAGTGTTCATTGCATACATCAGCCTTGGAAAATCTACAGGTAGTCCTTGATTAATGATAGTAATTGGGACTGGAATTTCCATCGCTAAACACTGTGGTCATAAAGTGCGACATCATGTGACCACATCACTTAGTGGCGGCAATCCTGGCAGTCCCCATTACCAACATTAACTGAATCCCACCAGTTGTTTGGCGAGGACCCATCCCAACCCAAGCCATTCCTGGCTTGGTCCCACCCAGCCCCAAGCTTCAGTAAGGTAAGGGACTGCCTCCTCTTCAACTCTCCCCACCTGCCTATCTCCCCGCTATTTCTGCCCTTTTGGCCACCCTGCACTCTGCCACCTCTGCTGCCCTGCCACCCTGCTCTCCGCTGACCCTGCCACCCTGGGCTTTGCTTACCATGCTGCCCCCAGTTGACTGTCACTGTCTTCTTCCTCCCACTGCTGATGAGGCATGCCTGGCCTGGCATTGCCGCCCTCGTCTAAATTGCACCTAGCCTTGTCCAAATTGCATGTGGCCTTCTCACAAAGCTTTGGAAGGCTTCAAAGCTTCCCAAGAAGGCTGCATGAGATTTGGACAAGGCTGCACATGGCCTCTGGAAGAAAGCCTGGTGTGGCCAGCAGCCACCTTGCAAAGCGCCAGGCCAGGCACACCTCGTCAGCAGTGGGAGAAAGAAGACGGCGAAGGTCAGCTGGGGGTGGCAGGGCTGGAAGAGGCAATGGAATGCAGGGCAGCCAAAAGGGCAGAGATGGGAGAGAGATAGGTGGGTGGGAGGAATTGAAGTGCCCCTGTGGTTGTAAGTGTGGGTGGGCTGCCAAGTGCCTAAATTTTGATCACATGATCACAGGGGTGCTGCAATGGCCATAACTACAGGGATTGGATGCAACTACCATTCATTCAGCGCTGCCATAACTTTGAATGGTTGCTAAACAAATGGTTGTTGTGAGGACTACCTGTACTCTGCTTTCACCAAGAGCTCTGCAGGAAAGCAAGGAAGCAAATGATGTGGGTCATGACGCAAACTTCACCATATGTGCCTGAACGCGGTTGTACTTTCATAAACACAAAATCGGTTGCATAGCAAACTGCAGTACTGCCACAAAAAACACACTCTTTACTGGATTTCACCTTTGTATTTCAAATATTTTGAGCACTAATGCAAAATAAGCTAAACTCATTTAATAAAAGCAAAATAAAGGTATTAATAGCAATATAAGAGCACTATTGCAAAAAAAAAAAAAGGTAATATATGCGGGAAAAAGGTCTCACCCATCTGAATCTTTTAGGTGGTTTAAGAAAACCTGACAATAGCTAAAATTTCAGAGAAATAATACTAGAAAGGTCACACTTTCTTTCCCAGTCTCTAGGTTAGATCATCTATCATAGTTAAGCTTTCTCAGTCCTAAATTTTGGCTTGCAGCCTAATGGAAATGAATGCACAATAATGAACTGAGTTCACTTGCTATTGCTTGCTTCAGTTAAAACATATGGCTAAAAAGAGAGGAAAAAAAGAGACAGGACAATTCTCAGAATGATTTTGTTTTTTTCTCCACACATTTTGGACAGAGGAAAACAGTTCCCTTAATTGAATTCAGGAGTTATGCAAAACAAACAATAATAATTGCCAATCCATTTCCTAAATAAATGTAATATTTATGATCTATTCCTTTAGAAAAAGGCATAAAGAGGCAGCAGACAGTCAACCTACACTTTACAATATTATGGAATGAAGATATTGCCATTTGTAGCTCTTTTCTGTACATGTATGCATACAGATATAGAACACTACTGTTTAAGAGTGTATAATACTTTTTCACTAAAGTATTGTCCAGACTTGGAGAAATTAAAATGTTATTTTTATTTCAAGACTACCATATCATACAGATCACATACAATAAAAGAAAAGTTTTAATGCAGTAAGTGTATTCCTTATTTTAAAATACTAATGAAACGTGTACAGCCTTAACATAATTCCATCCTTGATACTTCCATATATATACTGTATCTATTAAACAAAGAATAAATAAGTGATGTTGTACTCAGTACAATCTTTCCTAAACAGTCTAAATGATCTTTGCTGAATATTATAAATAACTCCTTAGGACAGACATAGGACAGGGAGAGCTCTTCTGAGAATGAACCTGAATAAAAATTATTCTGGGATCTTCAAATATGCTGTTTTGAATATCAGAACTTCCATTGTATGTTAAAAGCCTGGAAAACGTTGTTTAATTAAACCATAGTAATTACAATGCACATTAATACGTTTTATTTTATTCTGCTTAATCCATATTCAACCATGGTTTGGCTTGGTTCAACTACTGTAAACTAGCATAAAATATTCATATGCTGTTGCCATATATACAAACATAATAAATAATTAAATTTCAGTCCAGCCTTTCTCCAAATGTCATGCTAAGTTTCCCAAGTCAGCTGTCATTCAAGCACTGATGAGTATGTCTGGATTTGTTTAATTGCAGCATTGTGCGTGCAGTGCTTCTCACCATTTCCTTCTTAGCAGATTGCTTATTCCCTAGTCAAACATGTCATAAAAATAACATTTTAATTTCTCCAAGTCTGGACAATACTTTAGTGAAAAAGTATTATACACTATTAAACAGTAGTGTTCTATATCTGTATAAATACATATGTCATATTTCAGGAAAGGAGCCTGGTACTCCACAGAAAAAGCTGTATAATATAGACTAAAAACACTGTTTTCTCTTTCTCAACAATATCAGACTAGCAGACTGCAGATTTTGCAGGGTTATCTTCAGTCTGAGACTGATTTATAATTTCTTATTACTGATCAAGTAGATAATTAGATCTTGACCTACTAGTCTATACATGCATTACCAAGACCAGGTAGAGGACTATGTACACAATACCAGTTTATATGTCTATGTGGTTTATGGATACACTTTTACCATATTATAGGTTTCTGTAAATCCCATATCCCACCATAGAGAGAGATACTCTTTGTCTGGCTCCTCTGATGAGACCTGTCCAGTATGGTTGAACCACTGGCATAGCTGTCATCCTCCTCAGAGCATGCTAGCCCCACAACCCTGTCAAGGTGGTGACTCACTTGGGGTTTATTATTATTATCATCAGTGGTAGTAGTAGTGGTTGCAGCAGCAGCAGCAGCAGCAGCATTTTTTTCCAGGAGCATATGGTTTTTCATTCATTTTATCTCCACAATGTTTTGAGGTAGGTTGGGCTGAGGGTGGACAGTCCAAATCCTTAACTATTTCATTAAATTCCATGGTTAAGAGTATGTGGAGATCTAATTGGTCCTCCATAATGTTCCAGCATGCTTAGAGTATGGACACACTTATTGTATCTGCTGATTGCTGACTAAGAACATCTACAAGGCCACTGTGAGAACTATTCAAGGCATCTGTCACTTGGAGCCACTTGGAGTTGAACTCCAGCTGGATGGGCAGAAACAGGGTGAAGCTCAACTCTAGCAAGACCAAGTGGCTATGCATTCATGGATCATTCTGTTCTGGGGACATCCCAACTTTAACTCTAGAAGAGATTGCATTTCCACAGCTGGAACTGATGTGTAATCTGGATTTTTTTTTTCCTGAACTCACAGCTCTCCTCAAAGTGTGAGGAGCTGGCAGCTGTGGCCAGGAAAGCCTTTGTACAGATTCATTTGCTGTGCCAATTATGCTCTTTCCTTTCTGTGAGGAGAGGGCTTTCTCACAGTCACTCACACCTTAGTCATCTTGCACATGGATTACTACACTGCACTCTACATGGGGTTGCCCTTGAAAAGGGGACTCAGAAGCTACCTGGCAACATAAGTAGTTACGAGCATGCCTTGGTAAGAACGTGTTACACTCTGCTATGGACTTGCACTAGTTATCAGTGGGGTTCCAGTTGTAATTCAAAGAAATGGTTGTCTCCTATAAGGCCCTACATGGCATACGGCTTGGATAGTTGTGGAACCCCTATTCTCAATTGTTTCTGACCAGCTGGTAAGATCCAGCAAGGCTGGCATGTTCTGGATTCTGAAACAACGTCAACCTACAGGATCCAGGAGGCATGCCTTCTCTGTTGCTGCACCTGTCCCTTGGAACAGCATTGCCCCTGAAGTCCTTATGGCCCTGACCCTGCTATTCTTTAAGAAAGCCTTAAAGATTTGTCTCTTTCTACAGGCACTGGCCCAGAATGTTATGTAAGCTGACCATTGAGACTGAGGTTGTTATTTAATTGTTGTGTCCCTTTCCAACCTTAGCTACTTTTTTGTCATTTTTATTTATTAAATTGTTGGTTTGAATCCTTGTAAGCTACCCAGAATCATAGAAATTGAAATAGGAAATAAATAAATAAATTCTCAGTCTGTTCCTCCATATATTCATTATTAATAAAATTTAGTAGACTGGGCCAGACTGTTATGACTGAATCCAAAATAATCTTATTCCATGCATATTTATCATAATAGTGCCATCTTTAAATGCAATTCTTTCCAAAGAATAGTAGACTGTAGGAAGTGGAAGTAAGACTAGAGGAATTGAAAAGTCAGTGCGAGAGTTGAGACAGACTTTGAATGATCAATCCCATTTTTGAATTTGTCAAGCACTTTTGAAAGCTTTTTAGAGCTACCTAGTGGTACATCTTGTGGATTCCATTAAATTAATCCATTGCTAACATTGATGTTCTGCTAGGTATATCTAAATTCAAGATGCAGGACATTTTTTCTGGCCTGAATCTATCAAGCCAACAGCAATCCTTTTTGTTTACTTTCTCCATATATGGTGTGTGTATGTGTGTGCATTTACAAATGTTAATCATATCCCTTCTTAGTCATAATTTTTCTTCAGAGTTCAAAATCTATTAACATATTAACTTTTACTTGCAGTAAATATGCCCTGCTTCTTGATTATTTAGTTACCCTTTTCACTTTTTCTAGTTCCATATCCTTTTTGAGACAGGAGAACAGAATTGTACAGTTTTCTGAAAGTAGATACACCATAGATATACACAAATGCATCTTGCTAGAATTCATTTTATTTTCAGTTGTTTTTGTCTGACGCATTCCATATTAATAAATGTGAGTTATTCATCACCATTGGATTGTGAATTAATAGAAGGGTATTGTCTATCTCTTTTTATTATTTTCATTACAATAAATGAACAGCAGGTTATTTATCCAAATGGAAAGACACCTTTTACACTGCATATTTGGGCTGCAGTAAAACCAAAATCTTCAACTAAGTATATAGCTAGATTTAATATATCAACATTACTGCAAAAACCTATTTAATATAGTGACTCAAAAATCTCATTTTGAGAAGATAAAAGTATCAAAATCAAACAAGGATATAATATTATGTAAAACAAGCCCTAAAAGAAATAACAGGGACTTTGAGAGAATCTGAGGAACTTCATTGACAGGTTCATTCTACAACATTGTTAGCTGGTTTCCTGAGACATTTCTGGTTAATGAAATCTCCATCATCTCTTCTTAATCCAAGATACAACAAATAACATGAAATTTTGATAACTATGTGCTCATTGTTGAAAGGAATGCCTTATGTAACAGTGAAAAGATATAAACTATTGTTTTGTTATAAATTATTATTTTGTACATTGCCTAGAATTCATTCAGTGAAGTAACAACAAAACCCCATAAATAAATAAATGGCATACAGCACTATTAACGTAAATTGCAGGTGTATAAACTTAATAGATGATTCATGCTTCTACATCATAACTATGTTACAAGAAAATTATGGGAAATATTAGACATGCTTGGGAATGGTGTCGTGGAGAAGTAGACTCTTACTTTCAACTAAACTAGGGAGTCAACAACATTTCCCAGAAAACTAGGAAACTATTCTAAATTCTTGCAATATGAAATTACTATATTGCAGTATCATATTTCCTCCAAAACTGTTTTGGAATAACTAAAATCCTGTATATTTTTGTCCATAATACAGACAATTTCATAAGAACATATGAAGATCAAAGGCTTATCTAATCAAGCATTATGTTCCCAAGCTGGCCACCCACATTCCTTACAGCTGATACATACCTATTAATAATTTTGGAAAATTGGATGTTTCAATGTTGTGATAGTAAACAATTGATGTGATGGCTGCCAAAAATGCCATTCCTGGTGGCATGTATAGGTGCAAGTGACGAGATTCTGAAACCCTAAGTAAAATGAAACATGTATTAATAACTAGATTTATTTTTTCAAAAAGAAATATTAATACACATGCATAAAAGAATGCACATATCTCCAACTCTCTCCAGATGGAGGATTTTCATATGTACACATAAGGAAGCACTTCAGAGTTATATCATCTAAGATAAATCACTGGATCAATATAAATCCAGTGAATAATTTTGTATAGCATCTTCATAATTCAGAGTAAGGATTCAGGAAAAAGGGGAATTGATGTGTATGTATTTGTATTGTTCTGATAAATACCAAATACATACAGCAATTGAGAGCATCTGGGTGACCTTATCTGGGCTTGGAAGCTAAACAGGGTTACCCAGTTAGTACTTGAATGGAAGACTGCCAAGGAATATCAACATTTCAAAAATTGTGGATGAATGAAATTACTATTTCCATACTATTACCAAGAAAATAACATGGGCATGGTATTAATTCATCACGAATTGAGCTCACTTCAAAGAAAACTATGTTAGTAAAGAAGCCGGGGGGGGGGGGTGTTAAAAAGTTTAGTGACCACAAGCAGCCCATCAACATCTCTTTTGTGAACCTCAGACCTCCCAAAGAGTGGGACCTAAATGTAGTTTGTTTATTTACTCACTCAATTTTGTATTTCTGAGTTTTGGGAGCAAAATAAGCTTAAGAAATTCAACACACTCTTTCTAACTCTTGAACACCATTCCAGATTGGGCATTGGACTTACCCACTTTTTGAATGTGATCTTCTCACATGCTGTACAAATCCTAAGCTTCTATAGCCAAGTAGAATGTTACAAGGAGACAATGCTTGGGCTTTCAATGCTGACAGATAGTTGAACCATAAAAAAAATCACATTTCACTCCTGAGATGTATGTGCATATTAATATTCCTTAAATGCAAGCCAAGGACTGGGATTACTGTAGATCTTGGCTTCAGTCTCAACTGAACTTTCATTCTGTGAGAGGAATGGAGTTAATATTTATATAATGGGATTTTCCCCCTTCTTCCTACAGCTCCTGCTTTCCAAAATTGTTCTTAGGTATTGGGGAAGATTAGGTAATAAGTGGTTTAGGTGTAACCCTTAATCTTCCTAAACCTTTCTGGTGCTGCCAACAATCTTCCAATTGGCTTGCACACCTTCTATCTTTAATTGTATGTTTTACAACAATAGTTAAAAAGAAGGTGTTTTATTCAGTTTTAGTGCAGAATGACAAAAAGATGAAGTATAACTTAGAAAATCAATAAAAATCAGTTTGTACAAGTCAGACCAAACTGGCTAGATAACACTGCAGGTGGAATCCCTTCAGCATCATGTGCTATATGGTATGAAACACTGCCAATGGAAAAAATTATTCATTAAAACACATCTCCCCCCCCCCATGTGGATGGAAGAATTATTAATTAGACAAATCAATGAATAATAATTGCCAGAAAGGAGCCATGTTAGTCTCTGATAGCCCAAAATCAGAAAGAGTCTGGTAGCATCTTTTCAAATTAACGAATTTTACAAAATAAAATAACAAGTAACTGTGAAATACTCCTAGAGTAACAAGTGTCTGTTTGTTCAACATTGCAATGAAAAATGTTGGTAACCTTTGCTTTTTTAGCAGTGTGGTCTCATCATATATTTTAAAGTGAACAGCACTATAGGTTGAAGGTCTCAGAATTCCTAAGTGCTCTTACAGGTATTAGGGGAAAAAAAAACCCCTTTTTAAATAGATTGGATTCAGCTTCATACATTTTGAGGACAGTGCATTTCTTTTCTCTCTCCTTGGATATTATGAACCTTTATAGGTATAGGAACCATAGAGAATAGAGAAGTTATTTACAACAAAGTGACAAACAGAATAAAATCATCTGGCTAACTAAAAACAATTGAGTATATGCATGTATATATGCAATATCCATTAATTTTTTTTTTGAATATACGTCACAAGCTAATCACCACAAACTTAAGATTCAGTTCCTAACAAGCAGAATGGTCCAGCAAGCTACAGTATGTTAGAATAAAAGTATATACATTGTGTATACTTACCCATCTGACACGATCCCCTCAGCTATTTCACATACCAGCACAAACAAAAGGATAAAAGTCAAAATCCACCGTAAATTATGGCCAGGAAAATGAAGCCAAGTGCTGTGATGGATATGAACTTTGGAACTTTGACTTCCCCATCCTAAATATAAAAAGCAAATCATCACCATTACCTTAACATTTTTGTGTAAACAACAATTCTGGTTTCCTGTCCTGACTATCCTAAACTGGGAAAAAACATATTAATCTTTTCAGATTTCTTACACAATAAATTAAGAGAGATTGTAAAAAACATAGTGAGACATACTTGATTGAAGACCAGCTTTGGCACTGATACTGCATTAGTAGAACCCCCCCCCCCCCCATTTGTATTAAGAGTATAACATGACACACAGATGGAATCAAAGATCTACTGTAGTTAGGCTAGGAATTCAAAACAATCATAGAACATTTCAAGGTTATTCATCCTATAGATTGAGAACCTAACCATTTGGATTTAGTTTCACTGAAGAGAACAAGGAAAACATTTTCAGGTTCATAATAGCCATGAATAAAACAGCAACAATAGTGAGTATAGTGTTAGACTGTGGACTTCCTTGGGAAATACACACAGACAAGCCACATTCATTCCTTACAGAGTAACTGTGAAGATAAAAGTGAGGGGGATGGTTAGAAACTCTGTGAAGGAAATGTGGGAAATGGCTATACTATTTTCTCCACAAGTAACTTCAGGAAGACTGGGTTCAGAATCCATGTGAATAATGCCTTTTCTTTATATACAACCCCCTTTTGAAACTGTTAATTGCTTTGTAATCCATCCAGAAAACTCTTGTTGTTGGGCAGATTAAAATAATAAACAAACATACATCCATGATTACAGAGAATGCTCTCTCCACAAACAAGAAAACAATGAGATGCTATGAATGACCAGTGAACCACTAAGGGGGGAAAAACATAATTAACATCAAAGAAAGTTAGCACTGGTGCTTTTTTATGCTTCATATGTATATTTCCCATATACAAATTCTACTTTTTTTTGTCTTGAAAAAGAGGCCTAGAGATACAACTTGTCAAATAACTTGTCAGTCAATATGGATTCATTAGCTTAGGAATCTAATTCAAAGTATTCTATTAAAAGTCCTAACAGTTCAAGGACATCCCTGGATTATTTTGTTGCACACTGGCAGTGTAAATGATTATTAAACTAACTGTGAAAATTCATAATTTTATTAATGTTATTGTATTTATTAAACAAACAAATCTATCTATCTATCTATCTATCTATCTATCTATCTATCTATCTATAACTTTGGGTAGCTGTATAAGTGATTTAAAATACTAAAGAAAATCTCTCTGTCTTCAGATAGAAAACTCCTACTGTTACTAATTAAAACCACTATACACTATCCATAGACTTCCCCCATCCAAACACAAACACAGTTAGAAGAGGTAAGAAAACATAAGGGGGCTGAAGGTAAAAGAAATTATCATCTGGAAGGTCCCTAATCATCTCCCACACATTGAGGAATATCTTCAAGAAACATCTGTTTACAGTGAGATTATTTTCTGTTATTTTCCTCTGCTTATATATTTCAGACTCTCTCCTTTAAAAGTCACCATAACCTCATTGCTCCATTTCATTTCATATTGTGCATCATACATCCCATTTGTTATGATACCTGACAATTCAGCTATATGTGCAAAAGAAAAAAGTTTGATTTCACTAAACCTTTTGGAGACCCAGCGAAGTAAACTCGACGGCACCTACATCCTATCCACGCCATTGGCGGCTGCCAAAGGGGAATTGCCTGGGTGAAGCAGAGGGCCGGCGAAAGAAGAAAGCAGGTCAGCTTCGTTCAGCCGACAGGAGTTCGCTTACTTCAATTCGCCCGTTCTCTGGAGGTCTGCGAATACGCAGACGGTTCTCCTGCTTCCTGCGCCCCACTGAAGATGGGCGACGCCAAGGAAGGCGACCCAGAAGCGCAGCCCATTAGGGAGGACGGTCCGCGGGAGAGCAAGGAACGAGGACTGGGAATCTGCTGGGAAACGGGGATGTGAGCGCTGCAAACCGGGGGAAGGACAGGCGCTAAGAATTAGAAAGCATTTGCCCGCTCTGCGCTCCTTCCCTCCCCCGCATGCTGCACTCACCTATGAAGAGAATGGGGAATGTGATGAAAAGCAGGAAAACGTGGGGGACCACGTTCAGGGCGTCCACGAAACAGCCGTTGTTGAGCACCCCGTCGGTCACCTTGTAGGCAGCCGAGTTGTTCTCGCTGCCACAGAAAGCCAACGGCATGGTGGGAGAGTCAGCGGCGCTGGCGGGATAAAGGCGAGGCCGGACCGGACAGGCACACGGCGCGGCTGAAGGACTCCGGGTTTCCTGCCTTGGCGGCCTCTCCGCGCGCCTTCACCTGAGGGACGCGGTGGCCAGCCCGGCCCGCTCGCGCGGCAGTAAGGCGGTGCGCGTGGGGAAAGCCATCAAAAGGCGGCCAAATGCGCTTCCTCGGGAGCACGCGCGCGCGCTGGAGGGCTTGCCACGGGACGCGCGCGGACCTGCCTTTCGGCGCCGGCAGGTGAGCGACAGAAAGAGGAGATGCGCTAGTTGCGCCGAGCCAGGCAGCGGGCGGAGGCGAGGGCTCCAGATGGCAAAAGCGGCGCGCGCGTGCGCTTTCTCCAACAATAGACCCGATGCTTTCGCCTCGCCGCAGCTCCGGGAGCAGCTGGGGGAAAGAGAAGGCGCATCCCGGTACTTAAAGGCGCCGCTTCCTCACGCCGGCCAAAAAACGGCCTCTCCTCTTTCTTGGGGTCAAGCGTCCGTGCATGGGAAAGCCCGCGTCCTCTGTTTGTAAACAGTTCTAATGCAGACAGGCCCTCTTGACACTTGGCCCTGATTGCCTGGGGAGAACATCTCGCTTTGCAGAGAAAAAGCAGCATACATAGTAAAATAGGAATGGAAGCGCGCAGTGTAGTGAAGCGTTAATTTCAGCGGAATTTGGCCCGATGACAACGGAGCCCAGCTACACCCACCCACCCACTCACATGGATGTCCACTGCCTCAGCTGAGGCACTACAATTGGCAGCACAATAAAATTCCAGTGCCATCATATTTATTCATTACTTATTCGTTTCCTTGGGAGAATTGCTTTTCTTGAGAAAGGGGGTGGAGATGTTCAAAAGGCATGTCATCCTACACGTACTAGTAAAAGTACTAATAAAAACCTCTTACCCTGTGTACTTTTATCCAAAACAATAGTTAACTTTTACAAAAATGTTTTTTTTTCAAAATGGGACTTCATAATTAAATCAGATAAGTGGCTGGAAGGATACAGCTATATGTATTTGATCTATTGAATGTTGTTTGTTTGTTTATTTATTTATTTATGTTTCAAATTTAGTCACCACCCATCTCACTCAATGAGTGACTCTGGGCAGTTTACAGTAAAAACAAAAATAAATGCTGGTTAAAATACTGATTGAAATACAATAAACCAATGTTCAATTAATAAATAACAACTTCCTAAGGTAATTGATGGTAAGTGACAGTTGTTAACCTGTGGGAGCATCTTCAAGGTGCCAGCTATTCTCAAGGATGGTTATATCCCCTCTCGCCCCACACGAGTTGGCAGAGCCAGGTCTTCAGCCCTTTCTGGAAGGCCGGGAGAATGGGGGCCGATCTCACCTCCAAGGGAAGAGTGTCCCATTGGGCAGGGGCAATGGCAGAGAAGGCTCTGCCAGTCACCATTCTTTCATAGATGGGGTCTGTAACATACCTCTCTGCCTGACTGGGTGGGACGGGTTGACGTAATGGGGATGAGACGGTCCCTCGGGTAGCCTGGTACCATGCCATGTAGGGCTTTAAAGGTGATAACCAACACCTTGAATTGGACCTGGAAGCAAAATGGGACCCAATGCAGCTCACATAGTAAAGGCATTATATGCGCCATCCTTGGGGCATCTAAAATTGCCCACGTGGCTGTGTTTTGAACCAGCTGAAGCTTCCGTATACTTTTCAAGGGTAGCCCCATGTATAGTGCATTGCAGTAGTCTATATGGGAGATGACTAGGGCCTGAGTAACTGACTGGAGGGACTCTTGATCCAGAAAATTAGTTGGCGATTCTGGAGTTGTGGCCCCAATTCATCCAAAGACTGAGGAAGGCTGATCTATTAAATTAAAGAGGAGAGGCTTTCCTTTTGTAAAAAGAGAGGAAGGGCATTTGTGAATATTTCAAAGCTTTAAGAAAATATAACAGATTTTTGATTTCAGATTTAAGTAACTAATTATTTAATTTAATATGAAATATGAAAGGGTCTCTTTTGGAATATTAAATGTCTATTTAGAGAGCCAATGGAGCATAAGTGCTGTGTTCGAGTAGGACTCAAGAAACCCAGGTTCTAGTCCATCTTCAGTCATGGAAGCTCCATGGGTGACTTTGGGTCAGACACTCTCAGCCCAGCACAACAACACAACACAACACAACAACACAACAACACAAGGTTGTTGTGGGGAAAAGTAGGAGGAGGGAGTATTTGGTACTGTATGTCACCTTGAGCACCTGAATGAAAGGCATGATATCAAATAAATAAAGTTATAGTTAAACAATGATAGAGGTCTTAGATTCACACCAAATTGCTACACCTAAATATTCTGATAATATATACAATTCTTATAGATAGCAATTGATTTTTTTCTAACAAATGAGGAGATATGATTGACAATGTATGGCAAATGCTGAAAACTCAGAAGCCATAGAAGCATCTGGATAAGATCCTCAGTGGTTATGGCAGCTCCTCAGTGTTCCTATTCTCCCAGGGCTAGCAATGTTTGAAGGAAGCATGTGAAAATAACAAAAATGCAGAATACATTTTGCGTTGTAAGAGAAAATTGGCAAAGTGACTCATTTTGAAGAGTAGAAGATGCAAGTAGTGATGCGGATATTCTGACGTCTTAACCTGACAGCTGACAATGCATACTCCTACCTCTGTTGTCATCAAATGTTTCCCTGCAAAGTTTTCTTAGGGAAAACTAATGTATGTGTAGACTTAACATGCAAGATGAAACTAAGCAAGCCACTGCCTGAAGTCTTGTTCCTTTAGTAATATGGAGATACTGAGATTGCAAAGGCTTTACAACTCTTTTGCCCTTTTGGATTAAATATTGTGGATCTTAGCAAATTCATTCTGATCACATATCTCATAAAAGTTCAGCACAAAGGTCAGCTCCTTATAAATATGTTCAAACTTTCTCATTCCTCTCATTTATCCCATTTAAAGCACAGTTAATTCCCACCCAATACCAAATACCTGAATTACAACATCTTTTAGAAAAAGAAATAGAATTTCTTCTGAGTAAAAGATGGGATCCTTACGTTCCCATAAGCAGAATAATATTCATAAAATATTTCTGCTGGTGAAGGGAGGAAAGGAAATGGAAAAGGTTTATATACTGATCTTATATCACACCTCTGGACCCCTTTGCTCTCACAATTTGCTTCCAAGCTTGGGGGACCTGATACTATTGCCAGTATAATTTTTTTTCTCCTTTTCCCTGAAGTCCTTTCTCTGGATCAGGATTCTTTTCATAAATTGGGATAAAAACCCTTCCATTCATAGAAGGAAAAATCAAGCTATAAATAACTCAATTTCAATATAGCAAAAATATTCTATGGATAGAATTGGTGTAGTTGACTTTAATGGGCAATCTCGCTCCATCTAACTTTTTGAGATAAGACCTGGTGGCATTTTTTCCCCTTCTCTAGGCTATACTTTGAGTATGTATGTTTGCTTTTGCCAGCAACATTGCTGTAACATGAACAGAAAATGGTGTTTTACTTTTTAATGTGAAACCATTAAACATTCTAAGGAGAAGCTGAGCTTCCAAGGCAATTCTACAGAGAGTGAATAAAGCACAAAAATACTTTGTTTTCAGAATGCAACTATTTTATCAATAACTTGTGTAACACAAAAGGAAATGGATTTTGTGTTGATACCAATGAGAAAATAAGTAGGAACCCACTTTAAAAAAAGTTTCTTTTCCAAACATTTTTAAACAAAGATTAGCAACCGTATATCCTGCTTAAGCTTTTGAGCAACACCAATATGAATATAAATGATATGAATATATAATTACATATTTAATTTTATTTATTTAATGTAATTCTATGCTGCCACAATCAAAATGACTCTTGACAGCTCAATTACAAAAAATACAATGTAAAACACTATTCAATAAAAACAACAACTACAACAACAACAGGGCTACAATAACACAAAGGGAACAAAAAGTTGGCAAAATCAAATCAGATCAGCTCAAATGATGGGGAGGCTCTCCAAAACAGCCTGGTCTTCAAGAGCTTTCAAAAGGCCAGCAATTATATTTCCTGTAATTATAGGAATATCTCAAACAGAAAGGTATCAATGATATGGAGAGATCTTGAGGAGCAAAATGGATGTGTTTTGATTCTATAATGCTTAAAGCATTGCCCTCATCCCTGAAAGCCTGACAAATCAAATCCAAAATATTTGGTTCCATCTACTTCCATGATGTCACAGTCTCACTGCTCGCAAACCCTATTAGCTTCAAGCATAACAAATCCAAAAAAGTTTGTCCACCACTATCTTAGAGTGATCTTACTGAATAATGCCAAGGATTAGGTTGCTGATCAGATTTGGTCCTCTACTGAACCCACTGAGAGTAAACCAAGTTAAACTAGACAAATGTCTTATGGAGTGGGAGATATCTGATCAGGGAACACAGAGGTGCTTTGAATGATGGTTCCTAAAAAAGCAAGATGTGTTATATTTTTTATCACAATTTCTCCCCAGCCCCCAGTGTTTTTAAGCATTGATGAAAATGTTTCTGAAAATAATTTCCTTTTCTGTTTAACCTTTCTGAAATGTATTCTTCTTAGTCATAATGTCATTTACATTTTAATTATTTTGCATATGTATTTTAAAAATAGTATCTCACTTATATAAAAAACATAAATGGGAACATAGCTTAAATATTTTTCTCAGTTACTATTTTGATTCTTCAAGTATACTGTAGTTTTAGGGTATTCTCATCATGCCAAGAATGTCGTCTAACTTTCTTCTAACAAACTACTTAATGGTCTTGATTAGGATACAGGAAAATGATTATCTGGAACAAACTACAGTAATTTCACTTGTGTAGCAGTTCTAGAAAGTTCCAGAGCTTGGATAGAATAGAGTCTTCATTTATAAAATTAACTAGGCACTGACCTTGTAAAAGAGCTGGATTTCTGATAGCAATGTGATAACTCAAGGGTCAGTGGAAATTTTCTGCACCACCTTATTTAGAAACATATGTATAAAAAAGATGCCGTATCTGTTTGGGAGTGAGCTTGGCTTGCATATTCTCTCTGGTCTGCTTTTCATTTGTGCTGTCATTTCAAGGAGGTGTAAATAAACTGAATCACATTGTGTCCAGATGGAGAGTAACGTCAGAGTGATTACCTTATGATATGTGAGCCAACAACATTCTTAACTGAGCTAAGCTTATTTTATTTTACTTTTGTGCTTCCATGTGTTTTTTCATCTAGCCTGGTTATGAAAAGGACAAGTAAAATCTTAAAATTCAGTTGCTTTTTAATCTAGCTCACTGTCTTCACTTTTGCTGCTGCTTCAAAATATTTTCCTGTAGTTGGATCCCAGGGTGATCCCAGCCAACCTCTTTGTCTCTTGGGTACTTTGTTCCTTCCTGCATAATTTTTGGCCTCCAGGTTCAAAGACAGGCATCAAGAATACAACATCTTACCCCAAATGTATGTATGATTACAATTTGTAGGGCTGTGCATGCTTTAAAAATTATTAGAAAGAACTGCTTTGGACCTCACATGCATCTCTCTACTACTCATTCAAGCGGACTGGCTTTTTTCAGGCTTCCGCAGAAACCAGAAAAGGGGTGGCAGGGAGGAGATGCAGCTGCTTTAAGAGTGGATTCCTTGGATCCAGATGATCTGGACAATTTCTGTCCGGTCTCCGTTCTTCCCTTTTAGGGAGGTGGTTGGCCTCCAGCTTCTGAGGGCCCTGGAGGAAGCAGATTATCTGGACCCTTTCCACTCAGGATTCAGACCTGGGTAACACCACTACTCCATGACCTGCACTGGCACCCAGTAGGCTTCTGGTGTGATTCAAGGTGCTGGTTATTACCTTTGAAGCCCTCCATGGCATAGGACCAGGTTACTTGAGGGAGTCTTTTCCCCAAGACATCTACCTGCCTCACATGCTTCCACAGGGAGGGCATGCTCCAGGTTCCTTCTTTTAAATGTCATCTTACTAGAAAGTGTGACTTTTCTGTGGCTGCCCCTCTTCTCCAGACAGTCTCCCCCTTGATATTTATTTATTTATTTATTTATTAAACTTGTCCCCGCCCATCTCCCCCCAATGGGGGACTCTGGGTGGCTCACAACCTATTAAAACAATATACAATAGGCCTTTAGGACCTGGCTAAAGACCTGGCTCTCCCCCCAGGCATTAGGGGCCAGCTGAATGGGAGTCCCCTTGTGGTTGTTTTGTTGTGTGCTTGGTCACTATTTTACATTACTATTTTACATTATATATATATATATTTTCTGTTTATTGTTACATGGTTTTGTTTTTTCTTCTTTTTGATTTATTGATTTGTGTTTGTGCTGCACACTGCCCAGAGTCACACTGAGTTGAGCAGCCTTATAAATCTTAAAAATACGTACATACATACGTACATACATACATACTTAAGGCAGTGGCATCTTTTTTTCAGGCTCACATGGAAGCTGAAAAAGGGAGGTACAACTTTGATAAACAGTAGCTAGATAAGGGGTATCTGCAGGGAGAGAGTAAAAAAAGTCAAGATGGTGCCATAACCTTGAGATGAAAGCCCCACTCTTTTTGTATATGCATTGTGACTGGGCTTTGATCTCACGGTTGTGGCGCCATCTTAACTTTTTTTACTCTCTTCCAGAAGACACTCCTGAGAGAGATGCCGTGCTTGTAGAAGATACAAAGTACTTTAAAATCATTTTCAAAGGATGCCCAGTCCCAGTACATTGGTTATGCTTACGTTCTTGACTTCTACTGACCAGCTTACAAATATATACAGACTTAAATAAGGTCTCTAAAGGTAGCTTTGAAGCATTGAAGAAATAGTGGTAAATGTCCAGTGACTTACATCTGGCTTTTGTAGCTCTGAACTAATTCTGAAAGGCCCAGATTTTTTAAACCACACTCCAAGAGAAAGAGGTGGAGTGATGGGTCCTATAAATATTCTCTGTCTCGTTTACCCTTTCAAAACTCTTGGGTAAAATTGCTGGCCTGATTATTTTAAAAAGCATTTCATTCTAATGCAACCAGATCAGAGACAGTGGATAACAGTCTGATAGTTTGCCCTTTCATTATCTCAGCTATGAAACTGACTTTCTTAGCATCCATGGCCAATCTTTTTTTTTTTTTTTTTAATTTGGGAAGAAATTCCTTTGGCAGATGAGCAATCCTAATTATTTTTTAAATAACTAAGATATGAATATTTTTGTACTATGATTGGTACAAAATGGCTCTTTATTTGTTACTGAACTTGGTGTTTTTCAAAATGGCTTTTAAGAAAGGAAGGAAAGAAAGAAAGAAAAAGAATATGGTTAATAAAATAAGTATGAAAACTCAACTTGCTTCAGGTTTTTATGTATTAAAATGATTTTATTTTTCCAGCCCAAATCATGTCAGTATAACTGTCAGATATGTCTCACATAGGAAAAAAAAATTTTTTCTCTCCCTCTTCAATTTCCTCTTAAGCAATGGGTGAACAAAAATATATTGAAGCTAAGGAAGGATGAGATCAGTGACCTGCTTCTTGGAAAAAAGACAAGACTAGAAGAGTAAAAAAGATGCCTGAAATCCAAACATGGTTTAGCACATCCCCCCATCCCCATGACATGTTTGCATAATTGCTGGGGAAGAATTGAGATTGTTTTATGAAATAGTTTTTGCATGAGGAAAATTACTCTAAGTATAGAGAAATTGTGTCTATAACAACAATAGTGCATTGCTTTGCAGCAGTTTTCACAATCCTGATATTTTTTTACCCTATTTCTTAGTCGGAGAAGTTTGTTAGCTTGTGCAAGTACAGCATCAAGAGCCAGACTCCTTCCATTCATAATTCCTTGGATACAAACTTAGGAGTTTGGTTGGTCTGGCGCCTGGTGAGAAGGGATGGTCTGTTTTGAGTCTATTGTTTTTATTGATTGTTGTGAGGATCACTGAGATAGGCAGCCATATAAGTTTATATAAATAAACAAATAAATAATATTGCTGACATTTTAAAATCATTAAAAATATTGCTTTTCTGCTGTATGACAGTATCATTTCATCAGGAGTAATTAGAGTTTATAAAATACGTGAACTTTATTTCTCTGTGATGGCACTAGGATTTGTACAGTCCAGCTATCTTTCACCCTTTACACCCCTCAAATGTAGATACATATATATGTACTCGTGGATAAGCCGAGAATTTTAGATGCCCAAATTCACCTAAAAAATCAAGTCTGGCTTATTCACAGATGAGCTTATCCATAAGTATATACAGTAATACTTTAAAAAAGTACCCTATTTCCCATATATGCTTGTGTATAAGCACATCCACAGATAAGTTGACCCTCACATTTTTAACCAAAATACCATGAAAAATGTGGGTTGGCTTATCCACGGGCTGGCTTGTCTGTAAATATATATGGTATTTTGATTACTTATTAATCTCCCTGCCAAAGGCAGGAATCAAGAAAATTGAGTTATAATTGGTTTTGAACATGTGCTTTTCATTGTCATAGCCTACTCCTTACTTAAAAGTGAAATGTGAAAAAATGGAATATATTAAGCTCAATGTGATACTTTTAACCATGACACCACCAATATTACACAGTGATGGGTTTTTAAATAGGACAGGAGAACAAGCAGAATTTCTAGGATTGTTTATTCCTACAGATATCTATGACATTTAAAATACTGTGTGATAATCAACATCTCAGGGTGATTTCAGTACATTTACCTATGTCTGTGGAAATATGGGATGAGAGAACTTAAAAACTCACTCTCAAATGTGTACATGTCCATATGTGTGAAGACATTTACAATTTCTACATTTCTGCCTAAATCTAATAAGGTAGCCCTTTGTCCATGGAATTCTTTACAAAATAACTTGGTTAGCATTTACAGTGCCACATAATTCTTGTTTTTTGTAGTTCCCATTTCCTTTCAGAGTTTTGTGAGGACATGTTGGAAAATGTGTAATGTTCCTAGCAAGGCCAAGAAATCCCTAAGAGACAATGAGTGCATTTTAATTATTGTGAGAAAATTTTGCTCCAGATTATTGTCTCAAATACAGATGTCAAGCCCTTAAAAAAATAATAAATAAAAGGTTAAATTAAATAAACTATCCTGAGAAACTTGAAACATTTGTTCAAAGAAAATAAGCCTATAAGCCAATAACAAACTCTTTCCCTAAATGCATCTCTTTCAAAACAGTACCACAAATTTACAGGAAGGGAAAGAATTAGTCAATAGAATTTAAAGAATCTGAGTTTTATAGAAAAGAATTCATCCCCAAAACTTCAGGGGGAAAAAAATCTTCAAGGGAAAAAGAACCCTGAAACCAAAGAAAGAATGCCAGTGTGTGTAGTAGCCATGGCACACTGCTGGTTGGAGGTGGAAAAGCTGAATTGGAATATCCTGAAAAAGGGCAGGGGCTGATTGCACAAGAATACGCCATGTTGCAGTAACTTGTGCAAGTCTGACATATAATACCAACAGCAGCACAATGCTTGTACAAACACACTGACCCAAAAAGCTTGGTTTTTATTTTTTATTTTATCCAGATTTGGACCTTATCCTGTCATCCAAGCTTGAAGTAGTCTCCATGATTGGTTTGCACAAGCCAATTTAAGTTCCATGGGTTACACATTCCAGTTTCTATTAAACCACTGGCAGCTGCTCTGGATTTGGATGACCAAATAAGCCCACTATATTAGCTAAAGAACTGCACATGACCAAGGGCTATGATGCCAGCTTGTTAACTGCACTGTGTGAACGGCCTATGTAAATGCTTGTAATAATGTGACTGTAAAATATCCTGTAATTGCTTTTAGAATGTCCATACTATCAAGAAAAGTTTCATATCTTAGTTTACTAAGAATCCCAGTGTTTTGTAACTTTTCAACTTTCTCTGCCATCTCTCTCAAGGCAGAGATGTCACATTTTGTTAGAGGTGTAACTATTAGATCAGCCCAGCAACTAATGGACCCGGATGGGTTCCAGAGGGAGCTGGGGGTTGTTCCTGTTGGACTGCTGCACGGTCCATCTGAAGCCTTGGTCACCGCTTGGAATAAAGGGGCAGCTGAGGCTTTGGATTGGATCGCGCCCATGCAACCTCTCTCCTCACGGGGATCCTGGCACTTTCCATGGTTTACGGAAGAGCTAAGGGAGAGGAAGTGAGAGAAGACACATCTAGAGCATTGCTGGTGCTCGACAAGGGATGAACTCGACTGAACATGGGCTAGAACAGCTATTCATGTGTACTTAGTGGCAATAAGGGCGGTGAAGCGTCATTACTCCTCAGCTCTTATTGCGTCCGCAGATAGCCGCCCCGCAGCCCTGTTTTGGGTGACACGAGCCCTCCTGGGTAAGGATGGGTTAGAGAACCTTCTGCAGGGATGCATGGAGGAATTTTCTCGGTATCTGTAGGATAAAATCGCTTGGATTCACTCACAGTTGGATGCTGGCTTTACTGCAGGTCCAGTGGAGGTGCCTAGGAAGGGGTCTTGCCCTGTTATCTGGGAACAGTTTGAACCTGTTGGACCTGAGGAAGTGGACAGGATCCTTAGGGCTGTGAGTTCAGCCAGCTGCTCTAGATCCATGCCCCTCCTGGCTTGTGAAAACAACCCCAGGGGGTGTTGTGTGAGTGGGTTCTAGCAATGGTTAATGCATATTTTAGTGAGGGGGTGGTTCCCTCACCTCTTAAGGAGGCCTTGGTTCACCCACTCCTCAAAAGGCCATCACTAGATCCCACTATACTGGACAATTTTCATCCAGTATCTAACCTCCCCTGGGGAAGGTGATTGAGAAGGTGCTTGCACAACAGCTTCAGAGGACCTTGGATGAAGTGGATTATCTGGATCCTTTCAGTCGGGACTCTGGCCTGGGTATGGGATGGAAACAGCATTGGTTGCACTTTTGGATGATCTCTGGCGAGGGCGGGATGAGGGTTGTGCATCCATCCTTGCCTACTTGACCTCTCAGCAACTTTCGATACCATCCACCATGGTATCCTTCTGGATGGGCTCAGAGGATTGAGGGTAGGCAGCACTGTGTTGTGCTGGTTCACCTCCTTCCTCCAGGGCTGATTTCAGTTGGTGGTGGTTGGGCAGGAGAGATCCCGCCCTTCACCCCTGTTGTGTGGGGTGCCACAGGGTTCGGTGCTCTCCCCCATCCTATTTAACATCTACATGAGGCCTGGGTGACCTCATCCGTCGCCATGGGGTGAGGCATCATCAGTATGCTGATGATACCCAATTATACATCTCTGCCCCTGGTGTATTAAGTGATGCTGTGAATGTCTTATCCCAGTGCCTGGAGGCTGTGAGGGTCTGGATGGGGAACAACAGACTTCAACTGAATCCTGGCAAGACTGAGTGGCTGTGGGTTTTGGGGCCTTCTGGTGCTAGAACTATGCCATCTTTGGTACTGAATGGGGTTGCACTGTCCTAGACAGACCTTGTGCACAATCTGGGGGTCCTCCTGGACTCACGACTCCTGCTCAAAGAGCAGGTGGCAGTCATGGCTAGGAGGGCCTTTGCACAGCTTCATGTTGTGCACCAGTTGCACCCATTCTTAGATCAAAGGGACCTAATCACTGTCACTCATGCCCTGGTCACCTCCTGTTTGGATTTCTGTAATGTGCTCTACATGAGGCTGCCCTTGAAGAGTATCCAGAAGCTTCAGCTAATGCAAAATGCAGTGGCATAGGCAGTTATGTGTGCCCCTAGGGCGGTACACATTACACCTCTGCTCTGTGAGCTGCACTGGTTGCCAGTTTGCTTCCAGGTCCAATTCAAGGTGCTGGTTTTGACCTTTAAAGCCCTTCATGGCATGGGGCCAGGTTACCTGAGGGACCGCCTCTCCCCGATTACATCTGCCTATCTCATCAGATCTGGCAGAGAAGGCATACTGCGGATCCCATCTGCTAGAGAATTACATTTGGTGGGTCCCAGGAGGCGGGTCTTCTCTGCTGTGGTGCCTGCCTTGTGGACTCTTCTCCCCCCAGAAGCGAGGTTAGCCCCATCCCTCTTAACATTCCACAAGTCCCTCAAGACCTGGTTATGTGATCAGGCCTGGGGCTCCCAGGGGACCAGGTAGATTTTACAATGGCTCCCTTATTAATTTTATCCCCCTCCTATTTTGTGTGTTTTTACAGTTTTTTATGTGTAATTGTTTTTATGTATTTATTTTTTTAATTGTTGTATGCCACCCACAGTCACATTGTGTGAGATGGGCAGCTATATAAATATGATAGACAGACAGACAGACAGTGTTTCTTTCCTCCTCCTTCAAGTCAATGGTCCTTTACGTATTGAAATCCTAATACTATTATTCTTATCAGTTATCATCTGCTGCAGTATGGAAATGATGAGCTCAGAATCTAGGAATAATACAATGCAAAAATTAAGATACTTAACCATTTTGTCATGAAAACTTACGCTGTTAGCCTAATGTATTATCTAGTATAGTTTGGGTTAAAAATCTAGGCAGAGATCTTTAGCTGTATTATTTGAGATACCAAGAACTGAATCTGGAAACTTCTATTTCTGGATGCTTTTCCACGCCTGGTCTACCACTAGGAAATATAAGGTTGTAAGTTCAGACAGAAGGTCCTGAGAATCAGGAAGTGGTGGCAAAGGACTGGAAGACAGAGGTGGAACTGCCATCTGCTTATCCTACGTCCCCTAGCTGAGTGCAATGGAGAATGCTAGCCTACTACAGGGGTACCACTGGTATCCCACCAGCAACGTCCACAGGAGAGGCTCAAAGCAGGTTCATTGTCATGATAGAAGCCCCCTCATTTTGTACATCTAGTGACACCGTGGCCAACTTGCACATTTTGATGCTATCCCATGGATGCTCATGTGTTCAACTGCTAGTCCTGTTGGCTTTTTTACATGGAAAGCTGAGAGGGGTGGATATCAAGTCCTTCACTTCACAGATCAAAATACCTTAGGATCAGCTTCAGCTTTTCAAAATATCACTACTCTACTATGACCACCACATACACACTTAGTATGGGTGTAAGTGCTTCTTAATTATGCCCTCAAAGACATTTGACTGTTTGATGTATCAATAATGTGAGTGATTTTTCACTAATAACTATCAGAGTACTATTAAAATTCAAAATCGTTCATATATTTGGCAATACGCATTTTATCTCAAAACATTGCCTTAAAATACAGTTTAAGAAATTTTGATGCATATTTAGGTATCTTTTCACACTGCTTTAGGGTATCTAGCCATTTAGCAATAAGATTCAAGATAGCAATTCAAAAAGGCATAATCTTTACAAAATCTGTATTATCCTTTTTGTAATTGCTTAATTGTAAATATTTTAAATACTAGTAAATTAGAAAAGGACAATAAATGCAACATAATATTTACCACAATATTTAAATGAAATTGCAAACACATAAAAACTCTGCTTGTACTAAGAATAAATTTATATGATTCTTTTAATGAAAAATTGTTTTGATTGACAATACAGGACTTTGATTCCAAAATGCTATTTCATCTATTAAATAATCTTATGAATGTAAACTTTGATACATAGGTTCAAATTAAATATCTGTAGTACTGAGGATTATAAAATAATCATTTATAATAAAGCAATCAAATTTTATAATGTTGTCCCTTCAGTATTTATACCAGTATGGAAATTATTATTATTATTAATTTTTTTGGCCCAGTGTTATGTGCATATTACTATGCAAGAAAGACACAATGCCACATAACTGATCTATATAAAGAGAATTTTGTTTCCATGTGTGGTAAATATTCAACTAAACATTTGACTAAACCAGAGTAGTGGCTTTTGAAGTAAAGTATGAATATGATGCCAAAATGATGATACTGTACATGCACAGTGACATCATCAAGCACATGCATCCTTAGCGACTTACATCCTGACATCTGGTGTCATAACATGAAATGTGACATTTGCTTGATGATGGCATCTTGTACCACACCCTCTGCAGACGCCCATGTCTGGACCAATAGGATTTCACCAGCATAATTTATCTGACACGTTAATTGTATAATTGATTTTACCAGAATGTGGATTGCCAAATTAGATGAATATAGGAACAGTGTATTATTTTACATTATTTTATAGTTGCCTTCCCAGTAATGAATAGCTTTAACTCTGATGCAAAGTAAATCTGCTGAAAACTTTGTACCAGTGCAATTGTAGCATTAGCTTCTGTGCTGATTGAATTAAAACCTGCATAGTTTTAAAATAATGCAATTCAGCTATAGGAATTGCTAGAGTGAAATAAAACATACTACTCTGTTCAACTTATATTTTCTGATCTTCTGAGAACTGAAATTACTCTTCCTGTAACTCTTCCTGTTTAGCAATAGAGCCAGACACCATCTCATTCTTATTATTCCTTTCCTTTCATCCCTGCCATATTCCTATAATGCTGACTGCAATCCCGCTTGAATAGAACAAACTTGTGTTCAGTACAGTGCCAAGTTTACGATTTCTGATAAATAAGTGTTGTAATAAATGATGAATAGGGATCTGTGGGTTTGCTGTTACTGGATTTTTGGCTGATCTAATTAACTGAAATGTCATCAAATAATCAGTAAGGTAACACTTAGTACATAACATTAATTTCTTAGCAGAGATGAATTTTATTTTAATTTAAATCATGAAATAGGAATCCTATTTACACTTTGCAGAGCTATAATCTCACTAAATCTCTTAGTAATTTTGCAATAATATGTTTTAAATCCTAGAAAGTTAGATCTAGTGGCTTTTTCCAAACCTCTGTAGAGAATATTCATTGGATAGATTTTGAATTAATTGAAAAGGTAAGGCTATTTATATAAGGTCTGCATAAAGGTAGTTTATAACTGAGAACCCCCCCCCCCCCCAAGAATATAGAGCTGATTTTCAGCCACGTTTTTCTGAAACTGTTTTTTCCATTTCTATAGATACTTTCCTGAAGGTAAGTCCCACTAATTTCACTTTATTTCTGTCCAGTTATGTATGGGACTGTAAACATATTACTTATGGAAAAAGATGACTCTCTCCTTTATAATGATGACAGTTACTACAAGATTTCATATGAATTGCACTTAGCTTTAAAATTGGCATTTGTCTCTTTTTATCACCTGCAGCGAATTTTTGAGCTATCTGCTGTTACTGTATAACTGAGCAACAGTAATAGCTTATGGGAGGAAATTACACGATATGTTGCTCCAAGAGCATATTGTCCTGAATCACTGGAATAATCTTGTGTTCTTCTTTTTCGTCCTTCTTAACTAAAGATTTGTGGTTGGGTAAGAATGACAATACACTGGTAGCTTTCTTCAAAAGATGTATTTAGTTTCTCCCGTGTTGTTAAAAAAATGTTCTGAAATAGAGCAGAGTAGGAAAATTGAGTTAATGCCCATCTGATCAAACTATGATAAGGTGAAAAGCAAACTGAGCCACAGTGAAAAAAAAAAATCCTTTACATCTCTTACCCCTTACTTTTCACAAAAGACTAAAAACCTGTCATACATCAGCATTGCAAGGCCCCTAAGGAGATTTACTAAGGATGAGTGAGGATGTGGGAAGAAGAACGCTTTTGTGCTTCTGGTGGTAAAAGAAAAATGCATGACTTCCTTTTTTATTTTTATTTTTTAAATTCTTTGTTGCTCTCAGATTTGTGGATCTAAGATTTCCTTGGGAGTCAATTCCCTGTGAACGCAATTAAGTGTACTTCTAAGCAAGCCAGTATAGGATTGAACTGCCTGAAAATTATATCAAATGGAATTTATGAGACAATATTTGGATAATTAGTTACAATAAAACAGAACAAAGGGAAAATAAAAAAGAAAACAGAAACAGACAAAAAAAGCCCTTTATACTCAAAGCCCATTGGGAACAATAAGAACAATAAGTTCCAGGGTATTTAAATGTTAGATTTGATTTTCATGGAACTTGAAAAACAAGTAACTATAAACTATACAGATCTTGGTAGATTCTGAAATTAGGAAAGCTATTCTTACAGATTCTTCTAACAGCACATGCAATGACTAGAAAGGACTTGTTTTCTTTGGGAGCACACTAAACAGTAACCTAGACTGAAAAGATGGCTTATAAGAAGGGGCTGGGGAAAAAAATGCACATTCAACCTGGAACAGCTAAAGGAAATGCCACTACCTATATTGTATAAACATTGCACAACACAGGATTATTCTTAATATAGGATCTATGGTTAGTATGAATTAGGAAAATGTAATCCATTTTGTTTTAAAAAGAATGTTACAATAGAAAGAACATTTTGACTGGCTTTTAATTGGCATGCAAAACACAAGCAGGCACGTGCTTTGCAAAGGATGTATTTGAAGAAAGAATAAGATACATGAGTTTAGTTCCACTATCACCCTTGGGAAAATGCTGCAGGGTTTACAGAGGCAGGAAAACCCCTCCTCTAGACAGTCCTCCAAAGCCTTTCTGCTTGGCTTGGGACTATCAGATGATTAAGGAACAGTAACACTAAATACACAAAAATCTGAAACATGAAATAAGGATGGAAGTTATTCTTTTGCATATCTCTAACCTTACCCCTAACCCTGACAGATTTCTGTAATAAGAGTTTTTCTAACCCTTTCTTGGCTATGGCATAATGTGGATTGCAGGGGCTTCTTGAAAAGCAAGAAGCATTTAAGGTTTGATTTTTAAAAAAATCTGCAACAGCACTCCCCCCCCCCCCGCATTGTTATATAAAATCTATATAAAATTAGCACAGTTGTTTAACAGCCAGCCCCTGTTTATGATATCGAGGATTCTTTCTACTTCTACTGATACTGTGAATTAGTATTTGAGATGAGTTTGGACTTGGGTGGATATGAATAAACTGTAATGTAATCCACCCAGCAGAGAACTGTTACAAGCATAGATATATAATTGTCCTTAAAAGGGATGGGCTCTCCAGGAGATATTAAGTAAACATTCTGGAGATGTTCCTAGACATAGCGCTGCCCCGGTGATACCCAGGAGCACATTTAACCAGCTCTCAGGAGAAGCCGAGTGATTTGGCAGCTGCAGTTGTTCCTCTATCCATGTTCCTCAATTACATATAGGTTGAATTTCAGGATGTTTAAAACATCTGTTGGAGTCCTTCTAAACATGGTTCAGAAGCAGCATATTCCTTTTTGTACTTATTCAGAGATAAGATACCCTAAACTGATATTCTTCAGCATGTATGCATAGAAGTACTAACTGAACAGATTGCAACTGACATCACACTGTTTTTTGTTTGATGTACTAACTCTATATCAGCTGGACTGAGGATCTACTTGTTTCTGTCCAAATTTAAATGTTCAGATTTAAACTATTGCTTGCCTGACTTTTCTAAAGCTTTTTCTACTACATCATTCTGTTTTGTACATTTAAAATCTTTAGTTTTTTCCACAAGTAGAATTGGACCTGGTTACTACTTGGATAGGAGACTCCCAGTAAATACCAGGGCAGAAAATAGCAAATCACTACTTCCCAGGAGTTAAGCTTGACTCAAAGGCTTCTCCTCTACTTCTTGTCTTGATAGTTAATTCTTTTCTTACAGCATTCCATTGCTAGCTGTTCTCGTGTATTTTTACTGGTATACCTATTTTCTTCAGATTTCTCTATCTTCCAAATTGATTAGTGGCTCATTTTCCTTGCTGAAATATATCCAGTTTAACTACATGCTTCTTAACAGGTGATAACTAGAGGCGGACTTAAGTTGAAGTTGAATAAAAGGGTAATCTAGTTTATGTCCATTAACAAATACAGAAGTCTTACATTTCATCATCATATTCCTTGGGAGGAGACACTGAAATGACCAAGTCAATCCAATCCTGTGGAAGAAATGCTTCATCAATACGAGTTGTAACTGATCAGGGAATGAAAATAACACTTTCAGAGAACATTTTACTTATAGAACATATTAATAAGGTTGCTTGTTATGAAAATGTGGTATAGAGAAAAGTGAGCAGACCCATCACTCTTTTCCCTTTTGGAGTAAGCAACATTATGCAAAGCACAGAAAGGGAGTTGAAAATAGCGAGCCAGATAAATTACGATATGAGGTAATAAAAATAAAAGGAAATATAGCTAAATCTCCACACTTTTCTTTTCTTACATACCATCCTTACTTTGACCACATCCATAGATAGCTTCATACATTGCCTTTTCTTTTTTCAGCTTCTCAACTCTCTCTTCTAAGGATCTCATCAATTCCATCCAAGTACATCCTTCTTAGTCTTCCCTCTTAATTCACTCTTCCTGATGCATTTGTTTTGCAATGCAATCATTATTCATTCTCTTTATGTAACCAAACCACCTCAATATACTTTTGTATTCAGTCCACATTAATTAATCAATCACTCACTCATTCTTGACCCTATCTCTTGCTTTACTACAAGCACTTCTTAAGAATCCCCATTCCCGCTGGGTTCTACTTATCTTACTGTTCTCCTGACATATTCAGCTTTCACTTCCATATAACAAAATGGACAGAAACTTGATCTTACACACAGACATTTTCACTTTTTTGACAAACATTCATTCTTCACAACAAGTCTTAAACAAATAAACAGCAAATCAATATTTCTATCTTCATCTTAACCCTAACTCTAATCTTACCGCAGCACAAAGCTGTGCTTTCCACTTCTGAAATTCTGCTAATTTTGTCACTTTCCTACCCTTCCTGATCAGAATTCTGCCAAACACTTTCCCAGGCACGTTTAACAAACTATTCTTTCAGTAGTTTTTGCATTCACTCTTACTACTTTTCTTTTCCCTTTGTGTAGGGAAATAATAACACCATTCTTCTAAACGTTAGCAGCTTTTGCACACACATTAAACAAATCACAGAGTCTCTCCATAAGCAAACCTAATTTTTCTCTGGATACATCATTTACACCTGCAATCTTAACCCATTTCAACATTCTCACATTAATCATTTCATCACTTTTTTCTTGGACACTAACATTTACAGCATTCATTTCAATGTCTCTCTTTAACATACAGTACAGGTAGTCCTTGCTTACTGACTGCCTCGTTTAGCGACCGTTCAAAGTTACCGCAGTGTAAAAAAAATAGCTTTGCAACCAATCCTTGCATTTACAACCATCACAGCATCCCACGGTCACTGATCGCCACTCAGGCACTTTGCAACCAGTGCCCATTTATGACTGCCGCAGCATCCCGCAGTCATATGATCATCATTCAGCTACTTTCCAACAGGCTTGCAACAAGCAGAGTTCATGGAGAACACAGAAACAAAATCGTAAGTTGCAGTCATGTGATGTCTCGCTTAATGACCATGATGACTCATTTAACAACTGAATGGGAAGTGAGGTTGTAAGCCTGTTGCAGTCACATGATTTTTTGCTTAGCCACTGTGATGCTTAGTGACAGAGTTGCTGGTCCCAACTGTGGTCACTAAGCAGGGACCACCTGTATCACTATCATTTCCATACAAATCTCTAATATATTCTTAACATTCCCTCACACAAATCTCTAAAATACTCTTAACATTCTCTCATCCCAAATAATTTCATAGCTTTTATTTCTAATTCCATTCACCCTGCTGGAGGCTTCTTGTTTAGCCCATCTCACCCACTTCAAAACAATTCATTTTCTTCAATAAAGAAATAATGTATTCTTTCTACTTCGTTTAATCTAAACTGTTCCTTGCTTTTTGGCTATTATTTTTTCTCCATATTCATACTACACAGTATCTTTCTCTCACCCATTCTTTAATATGGATTTTTCTCAACCTCTGCCCCTTTTGCTTCATTCTTCCACCAAGCATCCTTTTCATATTTCCCATGCTGTTCCAAGCAGCTTTCACATCCTCTTTCCTTATACCCATTTTCCATTCCATTTGGGAGATGAATAGCTTTGCATGTATGACATATGTTTTCTTCCAGCAGACAGTCCAGTTTCTTTCATTTCTTTCCTTTCCTTCCATGTTCATTTTCCCTCAAGATCCACTTTTGATGCTACTAAAAAATGGCCCGTCCCACATTCAGAAACTCTCATCTCTCTTGCATCACTCACTAATTCTCTCAGTCTTTCATCATAAGCATCTCACCAACTCAGAAGAACATGCAGCGTACTAACACACTCTCAAGAATACTAAAAGAATGGATTACATCCCTGAAGCATTTTGCTTAAACAGAAATTAAGCAGTCTAGTCATTTTCTCTCTCACCTTTGCCAAGAGCAATTTCTATTCTATGCAGAATCTTATTTGAGCAGTACTATATGAATATATACAAAAGATAAGTCACATGAATATCATTGGGGATTTCTTCTTATGGAAGAAGAAATTGGGATGGAAATAATACTGAATAATTCTGCATATATTACAGCTGTTGTGCTTAAATAAACCAGTGCTTAACTGCCCCCATGAACTTTTCATTCTTCATTGGAAAAAGGAATGGGATTGCTTGGCATATAATTATATATTTTTTGCACACCATCAATTAACTCATTATTTGTACAATCTTCAAAATACTTTCTTATAATTTGTTTAGAATAATTTTTTGTTTTAAAAAAATAATTAAAAGGCCCAATTTTTAATGAAACTTAAGGACTGCTAATAACATCCATGCTTTGGCTGGTGTGGGTCTTCCGGGCTGTGTGGCCGTGTTCTGGAAGTTTTGTTTCCTAACGTTTCGCCAGCATCTGTGACCGGCATCACGTTAGGAAACAAAACTTCCAGAACACGGCCACACAGCCCGGAAGACCCACACCAGCCATCGTATTCCGGCCGTGAAAGCCTTCAACAATACAACATCCATGCTTACTCAGCAGAGTTGTGTTTTATATTTCATTATATCATTACGGGGTTTTAAGATGGCAATACAATTTTCAGTTTGTTGTTTCTACATTTGTTACAATTCCTGTAGAAGACAGAGTTGCTAATTTTTATCTTAAGTTTATTAGTAGGCTAGGAATTATTTACTGCCACTTCGTGAGAAAAATGAATATCTGATACGTAATTTTGAGACGAGACTAAACCCTTCCAACTTACCCCTCCCACGTTCCATGCTTTTGCAAGAGCGGCCTGAGCTTCATCCAGCTTAGCATCCAGCAAAATCTTGCCATTTATAGCCATTATTTCATCCCCTTTCACAATACCTCCTGATAAAGGAAATAAAGGGCAAAGGAACAAACAATTCCATATTATCTTTCTTCTACCAAAGCAGTTACTGAAAATTAGGATCTGAATGGTAGAATCTGGGTTGTACCATGCAAGATTTGTTTGTTTGTTTGTTTATTTTTCAATCTTTCCTCCAAAAAAGATTACATTTATCATACCTGGGAGTTGGCTAGAATGAGAGACAATAATTGGCCCCAAATCATCCAGTGAATGTTATGGCTGATTAGGGATTTCAACTTCACTCTCCACCACCACAGTCTGATACTTTAAACACTAGAACACTTTTCAGAATGAATGGAATAATATAAATAAATAGAGATCACTAGCATCTGTATGTAAGCTACAGTTAAAGTAATGTGTATTACTCCTAACCCTCCTATATTTCTGTACTGTTTTTCTGACTTTTCTTCTTCCACAGAAGGAAGATGAAATAGCTGTATAAGGTATTTTGTCTGGTTGCACAAGAAATGCTTTTCTGTAAGCAGCCATTTTCTCTACTAGAAACCTAAGATTGAATTATCACAATGTAAAATCATGACATATTACACTACCCTTATTTAATTATGCCATTTATTATATATGGTTCTTGTTTATCTTCGTTCTGAGTTAATAATGAAATTTAAAATAAACAATATTAGTGTTCCAAACTCATTTATTTTACCAGACACCACAATAGCTATATTGATGAAGGTATTTAGGGAACAGATGAAGGTAGGGTCCCTGGTGTAAAGTGCTAAAATAGCAAATTTAATTTTTTGATTTTATATTGGTCCTATCTCAAATACAGTTATACATTATAGAGACATCTACTTTTTGTAAACATTTTGATATTTGAGCAGTTTGGGAAACCTTGAAGACCACATGACAGGAAGAATTAATCACTTCCCAATGCACCAACAAATTAGATCATGCAACTTTCCTCCCACTATAATTTCCCCCAGAGCATTTCAGAAAATTGGAGAAAACTGTAAATACTTAGTAGTTCTTAATTTAAATATAAATACTTTAGAAATAAATGTATGCCAGTTGAGGGGTATAGTTTACACATCTAGTTAAGGCTAGCTTTATTTAACAAGTATTATATTCCAACTTTATATTCCAACTTTTTTCTTAGTGGCTACTCACCATGCTTGTCTGCAGCACCCCCCTCATAAATAGCAGATACCACTATTTTTCCAACTGGGGAATTGATTCCTCCTTCTACTGCAAGGTCTAATGATCCTTCCTATTAAATATTTAAAAAGAAAAATGAGCATATGGCATTTGTCAACCACTGAATAGGAGTTTTTGGATTAAACATCATCTGTTAGGAACATACAATATGAGTTCCCCTTCTCCCTCTAAACCAGGTTTGGAATTAAAGAGTTGTAGGGAAGGGGAGCACCAATTTTACAGTAGTTCCACTGGTGGATGGACCAGTGGGTACAATCTTTATATACTGCTTTTCTATTAAAATTATTTCAAGCTTTACAATAAAAATCATAATAGAAAATACTAGACAGGACCAATAAAAACAACATAGTCAGCAGAGTTAAGCAAAGAAATTATCTAAAATCATATTAAGTCAGAAGGAACAAATAAATACAGCAACACAGATGTGACTAAAAACCTCAGAGAACAAGAAGAATTGTCTAAAAGCTAAAAAAAATGGTTGCCTATCCTTTTGCTTTCTGAGAAAGATGCTCTACAATGATGCATTAGCACTGAAAAGACTTTATTACACACTATACCTACCCAATCTCAAAAGGCAGAAATATTGGAAGGTGAACTTGTAAAGAATTTTCTAAGATCAGGCAGGTTCATTTAGAAGGTCCTTCTGGTGTCCTCAACCTCAGTGAAATGTCAGTGAATTATTGTTAAATTGTGGAATTGCAGACATATATTTAATGTTCATCTGTCACCCACACACTGCATGTATGGGCACTTTATCTGTGTTTGCCCACTCACCTCATAGGTTTTGTCTGCTGATTTTTTCAGTAGCATAATCTGATTTGATTCAAAGCCAATGGATGAAGAAACAACTAAGTTGAAAAATGAAGCTGTCCTTTATAACAGTAGAACAAATGTAAAATGTACAGCTAAGATCACAGCTTAATTTTCAATGTTTCCTATTTTCAGGAGTAAGGCTCATCTCTGAATTCTCTGAAATGGCATTCCTTTACTTACAGTATCTTTCTTCCATCACAAACAGTACCTTCTTAATATGAAGGAGTCGTACATCTTTCCCCATAATCTGATCTGGTGAAAACTAGCAAAATTAAACAAATGTCAGTAAGCAATCTCTACTTTCTCAAATGGGTAACATGAAGTATGTAATATAAAAACAGAAAGAGAACTCTTCTAAATCCAATCTCTGAAACTTAAAACAAAAATGAAAATACATAGATCCTGCCTTATATTGAGATTATTCATCAGCCCATGTAGCTCAGTATTGATACTCTAGGGTTTTCCCATCCAACTTGTACCAAAATTATTACGAGTTAGAATCACTCCCTTATGAGGAAATATTACAATTTGGTGGGCTTTTCAGCTTAGAAAGAAGGTGGATAAAGGGGAACCTTACAGGATTATATAAAAACATGAGTGATTTGGAAAATGTGCTAAATGTGAGGAGATTCAGGAATGGTAAAAGAAAGCATTGTTGTTATTTTATAACATATATTTAAACTATAGAATTTGCTGATACAGTGACAACTTCTAATTATGTATCATGTATGAAAGATATGGTTATTAAATTTTAGTGTTACATCCATAATCAAAGGGAAATTGTTTCCCTTGTTTGACTGTTGATTGATATGCTTTGATAACAACTGCTACACAGAAATACTGAAAAACTATCAATGTTGCATCCTACTTGTAAGCTTCCTGGATACATTTGATTAGCTGCTATGCCACCCAACTGGACCGGCAGGATTTTCATCTAATCAATCAAGGCTCTTCTTGGGTAGATGCCGCATACTGAATGTGGAATGTCCTGCATGCATAGTATATGAGCTACCACTAAGTCATAGGTCCTTCCCCCTTAGTGGTCACTTACAATTCACACTTCTTACCATGGTGTAGGGATCAAAGTCTTCCACATATTTTTGGAAGCCCTGCAAATAAGATTGGTAATCAAATACATGCATAGCAGGCTCTAAATAAAAATAGACTATCAAATGAAATGAAGAAAGAAAGGCCAGAAAGAAAGAGAGAAATGGTATGCTCCTCCTGACATTAAGTCATACAACCTTCTTAAATCAGATTTACCTTTTAGAATGCAAGAGTTAGATAACTTAATCTGAAGAGGTTTACTGAATGTGGAAGAGCTCTTCAGACTTAGCTACTGACCATTTATTTTAATCTAACCAATATGAAGGTCATGGGCAAGATAAATTTTGATTAAGACCATTGTACTCCTCTAGCATAACTAGAGTATAACATGTGGGGAGTAAAAGCAGGATGACATTGGAGTGCTAACTGCCATGAGAAACACAAACCAGAAAGCATTTCTAGAGCACATTTACTTAATTCATCAACAATCATCTGTACCAAACAAACACGTTTAAATCTCTGAAACATAAAACATCCTGCTTCACAGCTCGGCTGCATTGCTCCACTGAACTTCCTAGGCAAGGAATTAAACTATGTTATGATGACTGTTCATCTGACATAATTGTGGCTGGAATCCCTACTGTAGCCCTTTTCCCTCCCATTGACATAACAAGGAATAGATTAATATGCTGGTTCCTGGACTGCTTTGAGGGTTTCAAAGGAAAAGAGGGCTTTGAGTCAAATACCTAACCTGACCCTCTTCCTCTATCACCAGAGCACTGACAGAGAAGAAAAATGGTGGTTCCCATAGCCCTTCACTGCCTAAGGGGAGGGAAATCTACAACATCTAATAACCTCTGGGATGACCTAATGATGTCTTCAATTAAAGACAAATGAAGCTTCCTCTTTAGTTTGCCTAGAACAATTTTCATCAATATTTTGCTGTGGGCATTTGCTCAAAAGATATTAATTATGATACCTGCTAGCTCATATTACTGTTCCTAATTTTATTTATTTACATAATTTATATCCAGCTCAATTCCTAACACTCTGGGAGGCTCAAAAAATAATAAATCTCATCAAAATCATGTGAACAATCAGTTAAAATAACATCATAAAAAGAGCAGCACATAACAGGTTCTTGTTGCCTCAAAATGCAGAATAGCCACCTCTTCACTTCCACAGAGAAAGTCTTCATCCAGCCCATGCTCCTCTGAGTTTACACAAGTCTTCAGTTTCCATAGCATAATTTAATCAATGTATGATGAATACCTGAAGTCTTGCCTTTTTGTTCATTGGTAGTTGGAAAGAGTAAGTCATTTAAATTGATTAAGAATGTGAATAGCTAGAGTGGGTAAGATAGTGATACACAGGAATTTAACATATGTAGCCCTAAATTTAATTAGAGGTCCCTCTGACAACTGCTTGTTCAACATGAAACAAATGCTTAATCTGTACAACCATTTTGTTCCTTCTGAAAAATCATTAATATTTATAGTCCTTGGCATGGGACTGGATGTTCCACACACCTACTGCCACTTTTGTCTCCGTTTGCTCCTTGTAAGGTTTCTAGGCCCGGCAATAGGCAGGGAGATTTGACAGTAGCATGGATGCAGCAATGGTATCTTGAGAAGGGTAAACAAACCTTCCTGAAATCCCCAGGATCAGCATCAACTGGGTCCAGCTCCCCACTAGAAACAATGGATTTTGTTAATCCCTCACATCATTCTTTCCTACCCAGTATTTCTTAAGCAGTGAGAATCTTTGACAGTTGGGCAGAATTGGGCTTCAGGGTTTAGCCAGCAACTGGCTGGCATCTTCAGAAGTATGGTGTGCTCTGCAGACCACAGGCAACAGAGCAGGGACTGACTGAGCTGACTGGACAGCAATTGTGCTGTGGAAACTGAAGACTGACAGGGAGTCCAGTCAGTCTCTGTTCAATTGCCTGTGGTCTGCAGAGCACACCATGCTTCTGAAGGTATCAGCCACTGTTGCTGGTGAAATGTCAGGAAATCTGTTCTTTAGATCATGATCACTAAACTCTGAAGTTCAGCATTGTCCAACAGATACTGGTCATGAAAGCCTACATTAGAAAATCTTTGATAGTCTTTGAAAAAACATAATCCAAACATTCTTTGACAACTAGCTAAGAATACTTGAAAAGCCAAGATTAAAACAGAATGCACTCTTTTACAAAATCGATCAGGGACCCTAATTACAACCACTGGAAAAGAATTTACTAATTTGAGAACTCATCTATACCACCATCATTTTTTCTTTGATCATTCTGGGTGGATTCATGCAATCTAGCATTTTCCTCATTTATTACCAAACTACATTTTCTGAAGGAGATCAATCTTTTCACAAGTGACCTGGTAGAAATAAGATAGAAATGAATGGAAAAAGAATATTTATATTCCTTATGTTATGTTATATTTGAATGAAAAAGTCTAAGAGTCACTAGTGTGTAATATCAAATGGCTGAAGAATTTACAACATCAGATCTTTTTGTATTCATAGCCAGTTTCTTAATACTCTAGCAGAACTGCATGCATCCATTGAAAGAATCAAAGCTCACTATTTTAATGTATATTCCATCTTTATCTCAATGTTATGAGACAAAAAAAAAGAGAAAAAACTGGGATAGCACACTAGAGTCGAAATGCAAAAATACCACACACACATGCAAAAAGGAAATATGATTTTACTTGTTTTTTGTTAGTTTTAAATGATGAATTGTAAACCACCATCCTTTTAAACATCTCTTGAGGCTGAAAGGAAAAAAAAAATCTTGCTGAATTAGCAACTAGTTCTTTAGACATACATTTCTCCTCTCCTTCATGTTCACATGCATATGAATGTCCTTCAGCTTTAGATATTCTATTTATAGCTTCAAAGTTAATTGGAATTCCTAGAAAAAATCCTGTAGATGTACATGATTTTTAGAACTGCAGGAAGGCAAATAGATGACGGTTACAAAAGCCTGCTCTGCTGGACTATTCCAACTTCCCTTGGGAAGAGCCCTAGAAAGGAAAGGTTAGAAATCAGGTGACAACCATCATTATTTAATGGAATTCTTCCTTTCTCCTCCACCGCAGGCCCATTACCATCAGGTTGTCCTGTAGGAAGGATGTCTAAAGGAAGAAGCAGGGGACAAGCACCACAGAAACCTGCTCAGATGGTCTCTTCTCCCCAGAGAATTAGATAACTACATTGTTTACTATTATTTACAATTGCTTATATACTGCTTTGGGAGACTGAAAGGAAGATAGAAATAGCTGTCATGAGTAAATAAACAGAATATGCCTGACAAATAATGAAATGGGAACTAATATATTCACATAAAATTGTCCTACTGATACTAGATAGAAATAATTTTTTTTTTAAATTGCCTTTGAGTCAGCCTACATGGACAAGTCTACACAGTTTTCTTGGTCACATTTTCAGAAATGGTTTGCCATTGCCTTCTTCCTGGGTCTCAGAGAAAGTGATTGGACCAAAGTCACCCAGGTAGCTTCTATGCCTAATGGAAAATGAGAACTCACAGTCTCTTGGCTTCTATTCCAGCACTACCCTAAACTACCCCACACTCCCAAATTAAGCACCTTAATTACGCACCTCTTGAAACTGTATGTTTACCATCCAATCAAAATTTGAAGCACCCAAAGGTGCCAACAACAGGACTGATTCTAACGTATATCCAATTATTTATGACAGAAGCATAAGCATTTTAATTATAAGATCTTCTTCAGGAAAAGCCCTTCCAACCCTATGGTTCTAGGTTAATGTACATTTTAACAACTTTGCAGATTTCTGAACACCTACCCAATGATTTAGTATTAACCTTTCTGTGTCTCTGTAGGACAGTATAATGTATAATCTAAAGAATAACAGTGGTCAATATTGTTGCTGAGAGCACATACATTGTTGCTGAGAGCAAAAAATTGTCCAGTTAAAAACAATTATATTATTCTGGAAAGATTTCACAATGGTTTATTGAAAATAAATTGCAGCTGTGTTTTCAGATGCTAATTTTGAGTAACTGGATGTATTTAACATTTATGCCTTCTATAAAATGGGCTAGAGTTTCTTTTCATTAATTTGAGACTGTGTGATAGAGCCTCAGAGCAAATTTAATTTCTTATAGCAGTTCCTTGCCAGTTCCTCCTATCATTTCATAACATGATTCAGGAGTGTGCTATGGCCAGGGAACCATATAGAAACTTTAAATTCAGAATCCCATGGCAATGGTAAAGAAGTGATGCTGGACAATAGTCTGTCGGCAGATGTGTTAGAATGGCAACATAATTTAAATGTGCTGATGAAAGTCTCCTTCCAACTTTTCAAAGCTGACTAAAAACTAAGTGATATTTTAAGCAATTCATTCACAAAGCAGAAGTAAGATTGGTTGGCACCAAAAGGATTTGGGACGTAGATCCTTAGGACACTAGCTTGCATTACACTTATTCGTTCTAATTTATATTAATATATGCAAATTCAGAAATATAATTACTAGTATTTATTTACTGTTACATAAAGGACAAAGTACCAATTCATTTCCCAGCCAAATCCCTGTAATTCAAACTGATAGTTAATTCTCAATGGACTTCCAGTTGCTAATGGAAATATGCTGAATTTACTAACTTGGTCCTCTTCCAGCTTGAGCTCTCTCTCACCTTTTGCCTGCTTAATTGCTAAGCAGAAAACTTTAGCTTTGTTTTGTTTTTTAATTTAATAACCTAATTTCTATATTGACCCATGACACATGGTGATAAATTATGGATCTAAAATCAAGAAGACAGAGAAAGCACAAGCCAACTTCTTATCTGAGGGGGAATAGCTTCTCATAGCTGAAGGACAAGCAAAAGCTGAATTTATTCCAAATTTACAAGAGAATGAAGTACAGAAAGTAATACAGTGGTACCTCGGTTCACGAACGCTTCTGTTCATGACCAATTCAATTCACAAACAGCTCCGGTCGCAAAATTTTGCCTCCGTTCGCAAACTCCGCATCCGCGGCCACTTTCCCTCCCGTGACATGTGGTCGCAGCTTCCTGTAGGGAGGGGGACTCTCCCTCCAAGCAGTAACTGCCTCCCCACCCGCCAGAAGTCACATTGAGCAAGGTTAGCTTTCTCTCTCTTCGTATTGTACTTTGTGTCATATTTTTGCGGTTTTTAAAAAAAAAAACATATGGTTCAGAACGGATTAACCGTAATTACATTGAACTTTATAGGGAAATTTGATTCGGGACGCGATCAAAAATCAGTTGGCGACCAAATTCGTAGGGGTCAGAACGGATTAACCATATTTACATTGAACCTTATGGGAAAATTTGATTCAGTTCACGACCAATTCTGTTCGCAACCAGAGCCGCGGAACGAATTAAGTTCGTGAACCGAGGTACCACTGTACAAAGTTCTGTAGACTTGCTTATCTCATGATAAGCCCTTTCTCATGATTTATAGTCTTTTAGGAAGGCTGAATTCATGCAGAAAAAACCACAATGGACATGGTGAAATAGAAATTTTCCGAGATGAAGCAGAGTATTTTAAAATCAGAAATACACAGAGTAAAAATATCTAGTGAACCTGGAGAGGACACATATATGATTTTGATTTGTTCACTGTTGTTCTATTTTGGTTTAATATCTAAGTTTCATAATATGATTTTGGGAAATGTAATACAATTTAAATGTGATTTTGAATCATATAGCAAACATCTGGAATTTATCAATATGAAGAACTATGGATTTACTGAAATGGGGTATAGTAAACAAAAATTACAATGGAAAGACAATGCCATTCTGGATTTATAATCTTAGACTGATGACTGGTGTTTGCCCTCTGCTGAACTGGCTCTTTATCAACTCAATGGAAAGACACCAATTGGTATTTATCAATCATTGTTATCCTCATAAATAAAAATCAAAGTGAAATAAAATGGAGCATGACTTCATTTGGGAGATCTTTCAGAATTGACAGATGCATGGTGAGAAATGAAAACTCAAAAGTGGAGTACAGTAGATAGAGGAATGGAGCAAAAAAGGGGGAATGGAGCAAAAAGGGAGGGAGGGAGGGAGGAACCTTGGATTGATTATAGGAGTGAGGGAAGGATGGAATAAGGACTGAACTGCATGGAGGAAAGAATGGAAGCTTTGAAGTGAAAGACAGAAATGGAGGCAAGAAATAAAAAGAATGGTTATTTCCTTTTTCTCCTCTCTGGGGTTATTTCTGTTTATTTACACAGGCATCTGCAGAAGGCAAGGCAGCAAATCACGAAATGGATGTGTGACATCACAATTAAAACTCTACCACTTTTGTACTTGCCTCTGACCCAAGGAGTCAAATATAAAAGGCTGGGGTTTGCCTTGTGATGTTGTGATACTTGTTTCATCACTTTTTCATCATCAGAGTTTGTACCAGATACTTATGCTTATTTATTTTATGATATACCATCCTACTGGCAATTGTCCATGGAATGGTTTCCAGAATAAAAAACAAAAGCGCAGACTTGATTTTCTCTTTACTAATGCACATGTATAGAGATTATATAGATCTCCAAATAGGGGATGGTCATCATTTAGAGATATAGATATTGCACCAAGCAGGGGCTTGAACTAGAGACCTCTACGATCTCTTTCAATCCAATGATTCTGATATATACACACAGGAAGAAATAGCAGAGTATGATAGGAAAGTAGCAAAACTCCATGTTTTACCATGTCGGGCAGGGAGAAGCAGAGTTAATGAAGAACTAACCAATCAAGCATGTGTTTACACAATGAGGATTTGATATACATTTGAGCTGCCTGGAGAAGGTCCTCCTCCCCCTTTTTATAACATTTTACAAGATTAAGTAAAATTCACGATTTTCTCAAGCCTTCTCCTTTTCTCTCCTAACACAGGAGGAAAAATATCTTCACCCCATGAAATTAAGCTCCGGAGGACAAAAAGCAGCCATTGGCATCAGTGAAAGACAGTTCACTCCAAGCTTGTCGTGTTTGGCAAAGGATCATGAAAGGCAGCAGGTGAAGAGCAGATGGTTTATTTTTCCCTCCCTAGTTATGCTCCTTATAAGTAACCTACTACACAGCTAAATCTAGAAAAAAAGCTTCCAGTGACCTCAATGCATATGTGAAAATTTGGAAAATAAATTCAGAATTTATGCTCCACAGGGCCAGATCTAGTAATACCCATCTTGACAAAGCAAAATCTTTCTGAATACAATTGTCAATTGAAAAATGCAAACCAAATTTTTACTAACTATAGTACCTTTGAGATGATATTGTATTAATTCTTAAAAACTTTCAAATTACTTAGCTGTGCTGTTAATTGTAACTGAATGGACTGAATGAAAAAAAGTCTGAAAGATTACAATTAGAAATGGTAAACTGCAGATAATGACTACAAATGACAATCAGAAGCATTTTAGTGGGAAACCTTTTTTGGTCAATTAATGGTTATTTTTGAGTCATCTTTAGCTGCTCATTGATTTTATGTTAGAATAAATTCTTAAAGAGTAGGTTCACTTTAAAGATGCTTTAAATATTTTACTTCAGAACAGATTTCATGGAAATCGAATTTCTCTAATTCATTTTTTATTAGCCCACAGAGGTGAAAATGAGATCCCTATTTCATTACAAAGGATAATTGGTCTCTTCAGTCCTGGAAACAGAAGCCAAAAGATAATATAATTAGTGCTACATCAGGATGATAACTGCTATTTTTTAGTTTTACTGGTGGGATGGCCTTAACTGGTATAAAAATGAATAAGCATCTTTCAGCTTGCTTTTGCTTGTGGTCTAATTGATAAATACAGAAGACCTTTCATTCTATTTTTCTGCTTGTCTAATTCTACAGAGATATTAATACTTAATGCCAAATTTTACAATGTAGAAAGCTCAGTTTACTCAGTTTGTATCCTGAGTAAAACTCAAAATGAGTATGATATCTCCTATCCTTATTATTAGTTCTGCACTTTAAACTTCTGTTTAAAAACTTTTATTTTATTTGTAGTAACCACAGGAGAGATGAGATGCACTGATTCTATATCATGTGTTGCTGGATACACTGAGCTTTTGGTGTCAAAGGTTTTGTAATGATTGGGTGGTGGAACAGCCAATAAAGGATGGCAACACTGGGCATGTTCTCCCAGGAGGGTGGCAGAGGAGGGGAGACCTAAAGGATTTGGGAAGACAGGTGGAAGGACTGGTCTGCTACAGGCTTAGATCCAAAGCCTGGGATGCCAGTAATTTTAAGGCCAGGATAAGCTGGTAAGTGACCCTTTTTAAAAAACTATTTGTTTAGTTTTTTAATAAAAGTCCATTGGTTCCCTTGTTCCTATGTTAAGCAAGTGTCTGTTCTATAACTTCCCTACATTCCACACAGTTACATTACTTCAGAGCAGGATTTTTCAACCTTGGGAACTTTAAGATGTGTGGACTTCAATTCCCAGAATTCCCAGAAATTTAGAAGTTGAAATCCATACATCTTAAAGTTCTCAAGGCTGAAAAACCCTGCTTTAGAGGTTTAAAGAATTTCTAAACCCTTCAAGTGATTGAGTAGTGGCTACAGAACAAAAGGAGAGTAAAACAAAACAGAACAAAAAACCACAAGGAGATTATGCAACAAATTCAACCAAATCTTCATTGTGCAAAAGGTGTTTCACATCTTTTAATTCTTAAAATATCTCTGAGTTATTCAGTGTACACTCAAATTAGAACCACAGAAAAAAAAGGTTGACACTGATAGTGGGACATTCTGTTCCCCATACATTCAAAGCATGCAGAATATATTAGCATAGACTTACCAGTGCTTCTGATTTGGTTGTTGGCCTGACCATAATATTATGGTCAGGATGCAGCATGACTGGTTTGGACACTATAGATACAGCTGGGTGACGCTGGGCAGGAGGGCCTGGAGTAAATTGCTACAGGGGTTCCAATGTAAGAATGTTACAGAAAGGATTTGTGTATTCTATGCAGACCAAACACTTGAAAGATAATTCAAATACTTCATTTCTGTCAACATTATTTACAATGAAGAGAATGTCAGCCAAAAGAATTTACATTTGTTTAACTAATGTAACTAATAGGTGTGAAATTCTTTTCAGTATGAAAGGTGTCTTTCATTGTGCCTTGAAATGAAGGGGTTATTTTGATATCCTCAATTTGATATCCTCAGAAGGGGGGCGGTAGTTTATAAAAGCAACATATAATGAATAATCCATTTTACAAAAAAAAAAAAGGCTACTCAAAAAACAAAAATAAGAACAAAGCCCCAAAACAAACAAACAAAAAACAACAACAACAACAGGGAGTGAATGTAGCTTCACAAAGATGAATCTTTTTCTCTTTGCTCTATTAAAAGATGACTGAAATTTAAGGTACAATTAGGACTACATAGTATAGCTCCAATGAATGTAGGAGACAAAATAATACATCCCAAAGTAAACATACTGGAGAGATTATATTAAAAAGAATTTGGCAAATAGAATAACTCATGAAAGAGATAGATTATTTATTTCTCTAAACATGCACCCTTTTGCCATCACAGAGCAGCTATTCTTAGATCAGTGCTTCCCAAACGTTTTCCTTTATTACCCAAAACTCAGGGGTGAGGAGGGCGCTGGTGGGTGCGTGTGAGTGAGTGAAGGGGGGAACGAGGGTGCGGTGTGTGTGAGCGAGTGAAGAAAGGCCTGGGAGAGAGACTTACCCGTCACAAGTGACTTGTGACCTCCCCTGCCGGGTTCCCCATTGATTTTGCTTGTGGGAAGCTGGCAGAGAAGGTTTCAAATGGTGACCATGTGACTGTGGGACACTGCAACCGGTCGTAAGCGTGAGCTGGTTGCCAAGGTCCCAAATTTTGTTCACATGACTACAGGGGTGCTGCAATGGCTGGAACTGCAAGCACCACTGTAACTTTGAACGGTCGCTGAACGAATGGTCATATCAAGGACTACCTGTATTATAAAAACAATATCATTGAATGAACTTTATGTCATTTCAACAAATTACCATTAATTTCATCAATTTTTGTCTTAATAGAAATACTTTGGGAGATTTTCAAATATATTTTAGTACACATGGCAATCTTTAAGTCAATTTAAATGTCCCTGTCATGAATGGGTTCATGTGTTGTTACCCAAAGAAAAACCACTTTTACCCAATTTTGGGTAATTTACCCAGGTTTGGGAAGCACTGTCTTAGATTCTTTTCCTAACTAAACTTCTTCCCCTTTTAGTTTTTGTATACTTTTGCCCACTTCTTGGTGTGTCCATATCATTGCACTGATTCTCTTTTCTCCCAGGCTCTCCCAAACTTCATGTCTATTAATTTCTTCTGCTTCCAGAGCCAATTCTCGATAGCCTATATAAATCATTCAATAAGATAGTTGACTTAGTAGCAAAATACCACTTTAAATCTGCTTCTGGAAGCCATCCTTTCATTACTTTATTCATACAAAAGCTAGTACAGTAACAGTCAGCCAGAAGAGAACCAGGACATATACAGAGATTCTAACTTAAAAATATTGCAAGATAAGTGCCATTTCTCTGACATTGTATACAGGATATAGCTCGTAATATCCAAAAAATATTCTAAAACAGTAGAAATTTGTAAAATGATGCAAGATAACTAAGATTTATTTTATTACTAATGACATCACTAAAGTCTACCCATTAGACTCTCATGAAATTCACAGAGCTTCCAAATTAGGTTTGGTGAATACAACCATCCTTCCTAATTCATGATACTTAGAAGACATTCCGAGACCCCTTGTCTTTTTCCCACCTTTTTGTCCATATTTTCCTTTCTGAAGGAAAACGGGTGGGGTGAGGGTAGGGGTGGAATACAAAATAGCTGCCATATCTTTGGGCTGGTAATTTTAGGAATCCTACTTCCAGGAGTATTCTCACAGAAGCTACATACAGTATCCATAATATTAATGTATATACTATTATGGGGGAAAGTGCACAATGTAATTGTGCTGAATGTATATGCTGAACAGCACTGCAACTTCAGGGCCATGTAGAATGATTTTAGCATGAATTGGCTGATACAGATAATATTCTGAGATTTTTCCTTTTCATGTATTTCATGAAACCTGATAGCAAAGATTCCATACTGATTATGACAGTTCATAATGTGACACACTGCATAATCAGTAATTTTATCTGAAGAACAAATGCAGTCACATTAAGTCTATTACACAGGTAACAAACCTCTTTTCAAACACACTTGATAATGCTCTGATGGCAATATAAAATCAATATATTTTTCCCTTTCAAAGAGGTCTCATCTTCAACTAAGAATGGCTAGATAATTTTTCTTTTTAAAGTATTCTGAGTAATGAGATGGGTAACATTTCCAATGTTCATTGCTGAAATAAATGGATCATATACAACATGCTGTTTTCCTATCAATCTTCTTGATGCACAGATTAATTCCTATTATGTCTTTGAAACACACAATTATGCATAAACAACCATAACAAAGTGCAAAACAGAGACAAATTAAACCATTAAAACGAGTGTTTCAATTTTAACAAAGAACCAATACTGAAACCACATCACGAACAGAAAAGATAAACTGGAGAAAGTCTTCTGAAATAATACAGAATCACCTACTGGGGGGAAAAAAAGGGCCACCAAAACTGAAAGGCACAACTGGAGAATGAGGGAGATGAGTCTTCTCAGTCTGGTGTCTTCAAGGGATTTTAATCATAATCCCCATAAATCCCTGATGTCTGATCATGGGAACCACAGGAGCTTGAGACAAACATGCTTGGGAGCAATCAGGTTGAGAAAGGCTGGATTAGAGCATCATGAATGGCCTTTCATAGCAATCTACAAGGAAGGTGTATTATGGTCCCCATTACGGCTAACAAATAGGACATCAGCTAATCTTTCCTCAAATGCTGATGTACTGCTTAGTATTTAATATGCCATTAAAATAAGCAATACAAAGTATGTGTTTTTCACCTGATTTAAATCAACCCCTGATGGGCCACTGGAATACACATTTTCATTGGAGGAGGGAGGAAACCCACAGGATAATGGAGGAGGCAGACCTAGGTCTGAGGAACAGAGGTCTAGCACTGCTTCTGCCCCCTCACTTGCAGACTCAGATCCCAATCTTGAGTCTTGATTGTTCAGCTCTTGACCCATTATGAATGGGTCAAAAGTTAAAGAGCTGGGAAGGAGAGGCAATAGAGACAGATAGTTTATTTGAGAGTAGGTTTTTATTCCTGACCAATCTTGTTCTTAGAGCTTATTGGTGGCAAATACATGCTCAAGTAGAGGTTGGGAACTTTTAACTTAATAGATGGTGAAAGCAGTTGGCCATTGGAACAATCTCTGTATTTCTCTTTCCTGTCTGTCTGTCTGTCTGTCTGTCTGTCTATCTACTTTATACCATTTAGAGGTCACTCAACTCCCAAGAACTCTGGGTGGCTTACAATTAAAAAAAACCCAACAGGGGTTCAACCATCACCCCATCCCAAAGCCTGGGAGAACAGCCAGGTCTTTAATAGCTTCCTGAATGTCATCAGGGTGACAGCCATCTGGATGTCTGGGTGGGGTGGGGGGGATATCATTCCAGACAACAGCTGCTGCAACAGAGAACGCATGTTTTCTGGGTTCCGCTAGATGACACAGCTTAATTAATAAGACCTGAATCACTGTACAATCTTAACATTATGTGTTAGAGCCAGAGGGTCCCTCAAATAACTAGGCCCTATGCCATGAAGGGCTTTATAGGTGTAACTAGCATCTTGAATTGTCTTTGGAAGTGCGAGGGTAACCAGTGCCTCTTGCAGAGCTGTGAGGCCACATGGGTCTAATGAGGCAAATTCAGCCTTCCTCTGGATTTGGCAATACTTTTCTTTTCAAATCACATCTGCCAGTAAACAACACTGCTCATCCTGAATCTTGGACTAGACTTGAATTAAGATGTTACCTAGCTCTTCAGTGACCTGTAGTCAGGGGGAAAATAAGTAACACAATCTATAAAAATACTTCCATGCAGCATAGTGGAAAAAAGAGAATGATGGCATGACAAGCTAAGTAATTAAAATGCACTTATAGAAAGTTATTAAAATGGGAAATATTTTAGCACAGTATAACACAAAGTAAAAGACACAGTGGAAAATATTTTAATACCTTGATAACTTGAAGCAGTAGCAGAGAATTGAGAATGCCACAAAATATATATTTTATTCTATATCATACCTTTGGACTGGAAAAGTAGGTCTGCTTGTTGCATTGAGCATTAACTGGATTAATTTTTCTTTCTTTGTAGTTTTTCATTTCCCAGTCATCCAGGGAATCTTCTGCCCCTCCAGGTTGAAAACTGTGGCAGCCATTTTTTTCATCCAAATGAGTGGAGATGGGATGATGGAGAGTGCCAACAGTCTGCATGGAAGGATGAATGGGTGGAGGAGATGGTGGTGGCAAAGGAGGTGGTGGGACATGCACCCAAGGAGATGGAGAGGATGATGGAATCCATGAAGGTGAATTGGGTATTGGTGCTGGTCCCTTAGCAGCTGGAATATTTGGTGAAGAAAGTGGGTAAGCCACTGAGGATACAGGCACTGTTTGGAGTAATGGAGGTAGAGGCGCTGGGCGTTTTGAAAGCTTGCCTGCATCACCTAAGCTGATATCATCAAGGTCAGTGGTATGGAGCTGCAAGCCACCAGCAAACCTCCGCACAGATGTAGCAGAAGCAGAAACAGCAGGACGCACACCTGTTTTCTAGTATAACAGATTTACTTTAATGCAGCATTTACTTAAAATGGCTAAATACAACTCCATTAACAGTAAAAAGCAAGCAACTAGGCTCAAGAACACAATGCTGCCAATTCCTATAAAACAATAATTACAGAAAACATTGTGTAGCTGTTTCACACCAATAAATAAGAACTTATATGAAAGGAAACTATTATGCATGAGACAACTCCTACTGCCAAAGAAATGTTTTAACAAGCTAAGGATAGTCAGTGTAGCAAAATGGAAAGAAAGTTGCAGCTTCTCACTCAAGATTTCTGTTGCAGCTAGCATCATCTAGGCAAGGAGTCTCAAACTCAAATAATCATGAGGGCTGCATGAGAACTAATTCATTAACCCAAGATCCATGCATGCAGAGTAGGAAATTTAAACAGCTAAGGTGATGGCTGCACAGTGACAGTTAAAGGTTTCTACTGACGGCAGTGCTAGATAGATGGTGGATATCTCTTGCATGGAAAATGGCTAGGAGCAGTGGAAGTCCTCACCCTGCTCATAGAAGTGCTGATCCTGGGCCACTGCTCTGCGCTTGGCTCATCCATCCTGTCACCACCCCCACCACCCCGTATGGAATGTCCATTTGCCTGATTTTTCAATATAGTTTTCTTAGTAAAAACAAAACAAAACAAAACCCACAACCCTACATTTTGTGATGATCAGAACATTTAGCAGTGATAAGGACTCATGCCAGAAGAAATGGCAAAAAGGAAAGAAAGAAGAGATTGGGTCATATCAGTGTATTAGAAAAAAAAAATTGTAAGAAGCCAGCAAAGGAGGAGGCGAATGAGTGGGGTAAAATATGAGTGGAGAATATGTGGTCATCCAGGGTTGGTCCCATAATGGCAAGGCCAGGTGTCCCAGACAATTGCTGATGCTGTCTTGGAATCCTTACATTGTTCTATTGGTATAAGTAGTCCTTGTTTAGTGACCACAATTGGGACCAGCAACTTGTTAAGCAAAGCAGTCGCTAAGTGAAACTGCAACTGTGCTTATAATCTTACTTCAGCTTTCCTTTGCTTTATAGACTTGCAAAGGTTGTAAATGTGAGGATTGGTCACAAAGTTACTTTTTCATCACTATCATAACTGCGAACAGTTGCTAAACAAGGCAGTCGCTAAACAAGGTCTACCTGTAGTATCATTCATGGGTGCTTTGGCACTTAAGGACAAAGGACAGTAAGCAATGAAGGCGCTGGAGAAAGGGACAGTGTCAGGTCCTGGGCTGGCTGGTTTATGCACTTAGGTGGTGAGCTAGCTGGCCTTGCTGCAGAGCTAAGACTGCAGCTGCCCAGCTGTGAGTTTGAGAGAGAAGTGTGGCTCTGTACCAGAGTTGAGCAGGCAGGCAAGACGCTGCACTTCTAATCCTGTGTGAGGTGCTAGCCTAGGGCCTCTTGGCTCACCACCTGAATGTGAAGCCATCCTTCTCCAAAGTAAGGAGGAGTTGTGGTGACAGCAATGGGAGCATCTCCTTGTCCTGGCTGTTTTGGTGCCTTGCTGTGGGGTAGGATGGCAGCCACCCTTTAAGCTACCCTGAAGGCAGAGCTGGGCTATGCTTTCTTGTCAACTAAGGATCATGTCCCATCCTGCCCACCTAAGGATCATCTCCCATCCATCCTGCACTTGTGAGGCAGACGATGTACAAAATGGAGGGTCACATGCAGCCTATGGGCCACAAATTTGAGACCTTTGATCTAGGCCTTTCCTGAACAACATGATGTGGGTCTTTCCTGAATTAAAAAAGATAGAAATAACAAAACAAGCTTAGACAATTTGCTTAAGTCAGGCAAAAACAATGCTTAGCTTTTGTAAGTACTGCACAATTATATTTGAGAAAAGAACAAGCTACAGTTTTTTCAGCATTATGCTGTCATATAAAAGCTGTGCAGCTCTAAAAGAGGTCTATGCATTACTTTTTAAAAGACAAGCCTGTTGCAAAGCCATTTTTTAAAAAATCTGCTTCTGTTTATTCCTTTATCATGTCAAAATGCTTCTTTAGATGGATGTGTCCATTTCTACATATGATCTGAAAAAAATCTTTTCATTACATACCTGATAAAATAACAAGTAAATCTGCTACAGATCATACTGCAAACTACCTCTTAAAAATAATTTGTAGAACACCAAAACAAATATTTTACTGGGTGGATGAGAATCTTATTTTACCTCAGGAGAATCATTCTCCACCGAGGAGATTTGTTCTAAACGTGTTTGACAAAGCTTTTCCACCCAGTGCTGAGTCTTTTCTGATTCTTCTAAATCTTCTCGTTCAGTCTCAGACACCTGAGAGTCATACCATAATTTCAGAAGAAAAGAGTTTACATTTACAGATTTACATTCAAAAACACACTTGAAATACATTTCAGCACTAAAATGTTGTGTACAGATCTAAATATTATTGTAATTCATCTCTTGCAATCAAGAGATGATCTCCTGCATCTCTTGCAACAAATTCCTGAACATGGCTTCACTCCATGATAAAATTGGCTGATTTACACACACTCATTGTCAGATTCTAATTTATACACTTATCTCAACAAATTCTGCTGAAATAAATGGGGGGAATTATGTACAGGATTGCACTGCCAATTTCTTATCGTTCAGTGATTTGTGACTGAATGTCCTAAACCAGCATCCGGCAATCTGGTCCCTTCTGGAATTATTCCAGTCTCATGTCATTGACTATCCTTGTTGGGGCAGATCGGAATACAGTAGAAACCCCAAACATATGGCAGATACCTGGTTGCTTACTCTTGGTATAAACGGCTGTTCTAAAAAAACACACCATTTTAGAGGTGATATTAAAGTTTCTGGTCTTGCTATTTCACACATATAAATCATCCTTTGATGCGCATTTATCAAGTATTGACCATATACTGGATATGTGAGTATCTAAATATGTATCTCCACTGCCCATTCTACTAATTCCTGTGGTAAGCAAAAAGAGAGACTCCAACATACTTCCTATTTCAAACATCAAACACAAAAACAAGGATGATCCAATTCTCCAAGCATTTAATCCCAGGGAACAGAAAAGCATGACTACTTATGCCTGCCCACCGCTTATTCCTCCACTTTGGAGATAATCCATGCTGTTGCATGTGGAAAAAGCAGTATGTAAGGAAGTCACAGGGGAATCCATTTTCAGAATAGAATATATATATGAGGGTCACGTTCACACAGTATGGCTGACCTAATTAATTAGCTGTTCCCTAAATTAATGGACTCAGGTGGATACAATCAACTGGTAAATGGCTGTTTTCTAAAAAGGCCAGGACACTGTCACTTCCTTTTTCCTGGCTGAAAAAAAGAAAACACCTAGAATGGTACAATCACAGTTGGCGGCATCTTGTCAGATATGGAGGGACTTGCCACTCCACTCCTTTGTGCCTATTTTTACCCTGTGTAGCAACAGGTGTATGTGCTTGAAAACTGAAATGGCAATAGCGAGTTCCTATAGCAGCCCTGATTTCCCTAAGCCTATCCTTCATTCAGATGGACAAAGGGTGACTGTTGGAAAGAGGGAGGGACAATGTTTGCTGATTTTCCTGTGCCATCTGAACATCTGGAAGGGGGCAGGTCTTACTCCCTGTTGTCATGGGATCTCTCCACTTGACCAAAGACTTTTGATATACAATACCAAGAAAATGATACCACTGTATTCAACACATCCATTCCTAAGTATGGAAAGATTCATTGGTCTTCCAATATATCTAAATGCCAAATCAAATACATTTCAGAACCATATTAATGTAATCATCTAAGAAAATTATTCACTTGTATATATGTTAGAAGAGTTTTAATTATACTGTGACGTTACAGCTAAACAAACGTTGGCAATCTACAGCTTTTAAATCACGTTCTCCATGCTTTGATAGCTCAGTCAGGTTAGTTAACATTCAACCTCAAAAATACGTTTTAAATATGCATATATTCAAATATAAGTCTAAATACCCAGGAGCATGCATGTTTTCACGCGTTTCTTACAGGAAGGACGGTAGAAAACAAAGTTACGCAGATCACAAAGAACATACCTCTTGTACCAGTCGGCTGATTTTCAACTGTTTTTCTCTTTCCAACTTCTCTTCTTTTTCCTTGAGAAGTTTTAGCTCAAACTCCAGTTGCATTTTGCTTTTTTTCTGTTCACTGAGACTGTCACTTTTGGATTTTTTTATTTCTTTACCTTTCTGGATTATTGTTATATTATTATTGTTATTATTAATTATAAATGTATACTACAAATGTGTGGGAGCTTCTCCTAGATAACTGGGACACAATCATCCAGTTATTACTGCAGCAAGGCATAAAAACCAATCTTATAACGAGTTATGTTCTAACACAACCTGCAGCGATACATCAGGTTTTGAGGGAAAGCGAAAGATAACCAGGTACAGGCAGACTGCTTCTCCTCTGTGCGCACCTGTTAAAAATTTCCCACTACACTGATTTCAGAAATGATCCCAAAAATCTACAGTTTTGCATGCTTTTAAGAAACAGGTGCTCATATATGTAATGGAAGTATTCCATCATGCAATATACTGCACAACATAATGCCGAAATAATAAAGCAACAAACTGCACAAAAACCAAAACCAAAACCAAACCTAAACAACACAACCAAAACCTTCAGTGGAAAACCAAACTACTTATTTGGAATTTCATTAAATTGCTCAGATGTCTTAATTTGACAACCTTCATATGAGTTAATAGACGTCATTGTTTTTCATGGACTTAAGTAAATTAGCATTCTGGAAAACAATGTCTGTCATCTTAAAGAGAAAAAAATATTTGCAGAGATAAACCACTCAGAGTCAGATGACTGAAATGGCATAAACCAGTGGATTTAGGTTCAAAAATAATGCTTGTTTCCCTAAATCAGTGTTGTCCAAACTTGGCCACTTTAAGATGAGTGGACTTCAACTCCCAGAATTCCCCAGCCAACCATGCTGGCTAGGGAATTCTGGGAGTTGAAGTCCACTCATCTTAAAGTGGCCAAGTTTGGACAACACTGCCCTAAATCAAAGTTCCATGAACTGAGCATTGTGATCTTAACATGTGACTCTAAGCACTTGCAATAGCTTGTCATAGCAGCTTAAGAAAAGTCCAGAACTACAAAAGAAAAGATAGTTCATGCTGATGGGAATGGTAGCTTTAATTTATTTTGGTTATATCACTTTTTATAAACCAACTTCAGTATCATACTTAATTATCATGAACTTATTTCTCTTGCTATGGAACAGTGCTTCATAGGACTTTGTTTGCTGGTTTGAATCAGCTCTAATTGTTTAGGTTCTGAAATTAACTTGAAAAGTTGCCATGTATTTTAAGGAGAAATGTGGAATATGTACTCAGTTCATTCACAAGAGGGTTTTCCAATGATAATTCTATAACTTACTTACTGGGAAGCCTGAGAGCTGCATGATGTTCAGTTGCTGTCACTGTTGAGTGGCAGCAAAGGATGTCCAGGCTCATTGGACACAGCCCAAAGGACCTAATTTTGTTATTTATCTTTCAAGTAACAAAACATGAGATCTCTACAAAAATTGCTACTGTGCATTTGATTTAAGAATATAAATGGGATTTGGGGCTAGGATAGATGTACATTAATGGTCCAAATTTTATAGTTGTACAGGGACTCCAATCCTCCCTGTTAAGCTTTTTCCCAAAAAAAGGATTCTGGTGAATCTCTGTTTGGCTTGTGGCATCCCACAAAGTTCCCTCTTGTCCCCCATCTTGTTCTATATCTACTTGAAAATGGTGGGGGAAGTTGTTTGTAGCTTTGGAATCAGAGGTCATCCATATGGTGAAGACATCCACTTCTATTGTTTCTTTCTATCTCTAGGAAGCAGCTGATTTCCTCTACTGTTGCTTAAATTTAATAATGGGCTAGATAAGGGTAAATAAACTGAAATTTAATCCAAACAAGTGTGGTTATTTGGTAGGAAACTAGCTGTGGGATGGAGGTTCAATATTTTTTTGGACAGAGTTGCACTCCCTCTGAAAAAGCAGGTTCAGTAGTAACAAAGAATTCCTTTGCACAATCATGCCTAGTGTGTCAGCTGCAACCATTCTTGAGCTGGTCAAGCCTATCAAGAGTTACATATGCCATGATTACACACATAAGTACTGCAATGTCCTTAGGTGGGGGGAGGGATATGCCCTTCAGGAATAAGCAGAAGCTTCAGTCAATGCAAGATGTAGCCACTAGACTGCTACATGACACACAATATGAGAAACATTGTGCCTGTGTTTTGCACTACCGATTGCAATTCTTTTGGCACATAACTTAAGGTAGTGTTTGCAACCTTCAGGTCCTAAACAGCTTAGTGTTGACTATTGGAGAGACTGCTTATTTGGGTAAGAACATCTCAAGATGCTTCCACCAGCAAAAAGGGCTCTCTTTCTAAAGTCTGGTTGTGGGTAATATGGGAGAGACACCTATGCAGTCCCAAGCTATATAATGCACTTCCATGGGAATTGTGTTTGAGCCCCCATTCATTCTACTTCGAAGGAATCAAAATCTTCCTGTTTAACTAGGATGTTTCAGTCTGAGCTCATTTCAAATGATTTTAATTGTGTTTATTGTATCTTAAATGTTTGTGTTTTAAATTATGCTTTGCTATTAGAGGACTTAAACCTCCTATGGGCAAAAAAGCATAATAAAATTTATCAGTCAATCAAGGATATTAAATGCAGCAGCAAATTTCAGAATTATTCACCAATGTTTAGGAGGGTGGATTTGAGTTTGTTACTGCACCAATAAAGTAAGAAAAATATTTGCAACTTAGGATAAAGAGGTCTAAACTCCTAAGAGAAAACATGAAAACTTTACATGCACACACACAAACACACAAGAGAAGAAATAAATTAACTAGTAGGCCATTTTATAGCGATCTATTGGTCCTCCATAAAGTTTTAATACCCTTGATCCATTAATAAAAAAGCAAGCAAGCAAGCAAGCAGCCCACTTTAGCTCTGCTGTTTTAGTTAAATCACAAAATTAAACTAAAATTAAGTCCCAATGGGGTTTATTTCTAAATAAGAGTACTTGCATTATTTACAGTTTTGCCCATCCCAAGGAAGAAGCTGCTTGTGTAGATATAAAATATACTAGACAGTAAGACAGTGGATTTTTATTCACACAGTGGGGTGTTCCAATCTGCCTTCCTATTACATTCCCTTGCATCCCTGAAAACCTATTCTTGAGGACTGAGGTTCTCCCAGTTGATGTGGGTGACAGAAAGGGAATGCACTGCGAGGGATTTGGGACAGGCACCATGCAAGGACTGAAGTGCTCTTCTATACAACACGTTTGGATCTAAGTCATTATAACGTATACAGGCCTTCCTTCCTTTCATGCTTATCAAGACCTGAATATAACTTATGGAGCAAAATGCACACTGGATTGGAATGCAGTGATCACAGCAAACTTTTCAAAACACAGTAACACTCAACATGTTTTCTACCTTGCGAATAGTAGGAAATTTTCCTTCATACCGATAAAACCATCCAAAAGCTATATGTATGCAAAGGAGAACAACACATTATAGATATTTGCATCAGCAGATTACCATGTACAACTGACATAAAAGGGTGCAAACAATAGCAATGGAAACAGAGTACATTTTTATCTTAACTTTGAAACGGCTATAAATAACAGGCAGAAGTCTATTCTTCTTCAGTTTATGTCAGTTCTAGCCATTTCACTTTCATAACCACTTCATACACTCTTAACTTTCATTTTTATTCACTTTCATGACTATTTTGATACAAGTACTTTAATCCAAGTATCAGAATTTAATTTTTCAGAAACATACTGTATGACACTCTCCAACTAAAAGTTTCACTAGTTATATTGGTAGAGAGCATCTGTTTAGAGTTGCTACTAGTTGGTGTGCAGGGAAATGATACCTACTCAAGCTAGAACTTTGATCCCAACCATAAATAAAATAATAATTTTGAAAATTAAAAGAAACATGATCTAAGAATGGGATGATAACCCAGTATACTATTTTTTATCAATAACAGCAATTTCAACTGTTATTTTTCCACACAAAATTGCACTGAATATTCATCTGTTCTTTAATGGAAAATATATTAGCTGAAATTGTCATAACACTGCTAATATGGAAAAGACTTACAATTTATACTGAAGATATATCAAGGAACTTATTGGCATTTCACCAGTTTTAGATCAGCTCAATACAGTAATGCTATTTTTTTCTAGCTTGAAAAGTTGGAATGGTATTTATACATTATAAGGCATGGATATAATTTAATAAGTCGTCTCCCTGTGTTGAAGTATCTTCTAATCCTTTAAAGACTACACTATATGTCTTCAGTTCTACATGTTCAGCTTATAATTAAATTACAGTTTCATATTTGGCTAGTCACCTGGACATAAAGAAAAAAAGGCTGGTATTTATACTGTGGACAGCAGGACCAAAATTAAACTTGTTAATTAAGAAGACAGTATATTTAATTTTTTGGTTTGCCCAGAAAAGCTCAGTTTTTAAGCAGAATTAGTTGAACAAAACCTTTCATTTTTACATGTTCTACCTAGCTTCCTGTATGCCTTCCTGTAACAATTTACAGTAATTGTTAAAGGACATTAAATAGAAGGGTATACAGACAAAAGGCACTTCCTTAGCTTTCTATTGGAAAAATCACTTCTGACACAGCTTGATTTGAACTATTCCTTGATCCCAGCTCTGTTTTACGTTGGTAATGAAACATAACAGACAAAGACCCCATGCATAGCCATTTCATAATGCTTTTCCCTTGTGTTGAAAAATCATACAAAATGATGTTGGCTAGTACAGCAAATAAATATTAATGCTTCCCTTAATGTGAGAATTACAGGAAACCAAGAAGAGCATAGTCCAGTCCAGCATTAAGACTGACTGTCAGGAGGAGGAACAGTGCAGGAAGTAAGAAAGTCAAGAGGAGAAGTCAAGGTGCTACAGCAAACCTGTTGGCTTTCCTTCAGCTCCAATCCAGTCCTGTCCTTTGCTGTGAACTGATCGAATGCAGTTTCCTCTAAATCTACTTGAGAAACAAAGGAAGAAAGAAACAAAAGAAAAAGAAATGACAATTCTTTGGCAGGAGGGTGGTTCTCATGAAATGAAAGAATTAAAAACAAAAGAGTTTATGAAGAAAGTAGGCACACCTACAGCTAGATGAGCTCTGGATTCTTTTATGCTTTAATTCTACAAACTGATGCTCCATTCCTGGACTGCCATGCAGGACTACTATAAACTGATCTGAAATGCCAGTCATTTACTGTACATGTCCCAAGAGTCTCACGGCAGCAGTTAAAGTGAGTCTATGTACTTGGACACAGACACATAGATTTCTGGAAATTATTTCTTACAGAAAAGAAAACGAAGGTGTATTCATTCTTCCTCAGTTTGCTGCAGTTTTTGTTCTCCTCCGGAAAAGCCTTCAGAATGTACAGCATTTAATCAAAGCAACAGAAAGTGAGAGAGAAGAAAAATCAATAGCTGCCCTAGAGATTCATTCCACAGCTCAGAGCTCTTGCTTCTCCCCAGGCATACGTTCTGAGAAACGTACCATGCTGGAATTAATGAAACGTATTTCTTACACGTAAGAATAGAAGTTCTTACTTACACTGATGTTTAGGATGAGGTGGAGGATGTACTTCTGCAACTACAGATCTGGCAGCTTTTAGTGGCTCTTTAGGGCCCCAATCTTCCTCCCACTGCTTTTTAAATTTCTCTTCCTCTGCCTTTATTCTGGAAAAGAGGAAAATACTGCTCCTTTAGAGAGCATAGGGTGAAAGCACACGATAAAGCCACCTTAGTGGTTACACAGATCTAATGCTAGTCAATCTCTGGACAAGAAACCAGACGGAAGTGTTCTTTTTTTTATCCTGCCTTTATTATTGGTTTATTTATTATCTGTTTCTCTCTTTGTTGTTTATTATTGTTCTTTCTTTGATTGTAAACTGCCAGGAGACTTAGGGAGTCGGTGATGAAAAACAACAACTCAGTCAATATATAAACCAACTAACCATTCTGAGCTTCATGATGGAAGAAAGTTGTGCTGTAAACATACTAAGCGAGGCTGAGTTTATTTACTTTGTTATTTCTCACTTATAGTTAACAAAAATGTCAAAAGCATATTAAAATAAACTGTATGAAGCATTTAAACATCCCCCAGTCCTTCTGATTTCAGAGTATGCTGTTTCAGCATGTGCTTAACTTTTCAATTCAAAAGCGTCAAGCGTGGCTAGCTCTGTGGTTGCTGCCCTGTAGAAAACGCCATCCTGACTTGGCCAGTTTTTGGTCAGAAGAGCAAGAAAGTGAATCTCCAAGGGTTTTTTAAACTTACATTCTTATGTTATTTTATTTCTATATACAGTATTTCTATACTGCTTCCCATACAAAGGCATCCCAAAGTCACTTATATAAAAGTATAAAAAATAAATAAAACAATGTAAAAGCATATTGATTAAATTAAAGGAAAAAGAATAACAAATAGCCATTCTAAAGCAGGGAATTCTCAGCAAATACTTCTCCAGAATTTTGTTTTGGCCTAAGTCTTAAGCTGTACTCTGTTAGATATCTCTCCTGCAGAAATTTCTCACTCTTATGGGTCAATGGGTATAATGAATTCAATAATCTCAAGTGAGAAGCACCAGAGAAATATATTCCAGGCAATAAGTATTTATGAATGCATAACCATAATTAAATGAAAATGGAATTTGTTAAAATGAAATTCGAATCGACCCGCAAAGAAAGAATGCTTATAACGGGCAGTTTCATCATATCAATCTCAGTGGGCATTGAGAATTGTGAGAACAGTCCCTTGCTACCACCTCAGGTCCAACCTTGGTAGTGTTATTCTACCGAAATAAATTCCCCACAGATTCCCAGAAGTGGCTCTTTGATCTGAATCAGACTGGAGTGGAAGTCACAGTCCTGCAATCTGAAATGACGAAAGATCCCATAGGCACCTCTACAGAGCTGCTTAGGAGTCACAGAAGTGGCCAAAGGGTAGATGTTTCCTAACCACACCTCCTTACTCCACCAAGATCCCAATACAGATCAAACACACTCCTGAGAGTAATTTGTGAGGGGAGAAAAGTATGTCTGGTTGACATTTTCCTCCTCAAAGCCAATCATTACTGTGATGTAATGCCACAGTAATGCCACAGTGATTCCCATATCCCCCTTAGCCTTTAACTAAGCCTAGGCATCTATAATCCATATGATTAAATATCCCATTCCCTTATACTCCTGCCACTACTTCCCTTCCTTTATGGCAATTTTTAATTGCTAGTTTCACACAGCATGAACCTGCGCGGCATATATAGTAAAGAAACAGATATATTAATGGTTCTAACAAGCAAACAAACAAACATTGAAGATAAACACATACAGCAAGCATGTAGCCTTTCCTAGATTCAGAAATCTTTAGAGCTTGGGCCACAAATAATCCTCATTGTCCCTTTTTATACAAATCTTTATGCCTATTACATTCTCAGTACAATTTTGATCCAAATTTCTGCAAGACTCCTTGTTTAGTTAACATTTCATACAGAACCTAATGTTCAGAAGAGCTGTTCTCATCACTTGAAGTGGTGTAGACCAATTGGAACCAAAGTTATATAATTTGCAATCAAATGAATAGTAGAATATCTTAAAAGACAATCATGACTGTTGTGCTTACTCCATGTATAATTGTGAAACAAATGCATGAGCAGCAATGCATACCTTGCCTTTTATCACCCTTTCTCTATGACAGCTTGGAAGCTCACCAATATAAGAAGCTGAATGCTTTATTTACTATATATTTGTTTTATATATTTAACATAATATAATTTAATTTACTTATAATTTTGACCAGTTTTGACATTCAGATAGTAAGCTGGGATTTATTATAGATACATCTGTTTTATTTAACATCAGATTTTTTTTTTAAAAAGTATTTTCTAATGTTATTGTTATCCACCATGAGTCTTAATGAAAGGCAAACAATCATATGTATATGTAAAGCAATTCTTGCTGTACTGCAGGAAGTGGGGGCAACCATTTTCAATCAGTCTCCATGGCTAATCTTCCCTGGTCTTTGGTTGGGACCAAGGGATAAAAGAGTAAGTCCACCCTATAGATTTTCATGTGTACATATCTATTCATTGGTGTAAGGATTCATGTATCTCTACACATCCATTTGCAGAGTCATCCATCCATTATCCATCTAACCATCCACCAACAACCAGCTAGATTCTCCCCCTTACATATCTCTGTATACCAAACGTGCTTTAAAAATCTTCCCTTGAAAACTTAGCTGCTTTTTTTAGCTTAATTGTTCTGCAGGGGGGCATTTTTGTAGGGATTACAGTGTCTACAAAAGAAAACTTCACCCTTACCTCCCTCTTCTCAAATCACTCTTATACCTATTTACTCAATTTTAATTCATATTAATTAATTAATTAAAAGCTTCATTTCATACCACTATTACTGTGTTGGGAAATTCACAAATTTAATTGGGGTGGAAATCATGGGCCAGATCTGACTTTTGGGTTGGAATGTTCCTCTTCCTTCTATACTGTACCATTTGAGAAGAGGTAGAGGGCATGGATGATAATCTAGTCCTTAACCAAACAATCCTTGACATGTCAGGAAGAACTATTCTAGTTAAGCTTGAACTAATTCAAACAGAAGCTTCTACCACTTGTGATTTGAAACGAGGCCTGATTCTTGTATTACTATAGTTTGAGGGAGGGGTTTTGGAAGTGGGGAAATACAGTTTGAATTTTCCTGGTTGCTTTTTTGTCATTCCGAAAGTCATAGCACCATTTTAAAAAGCAAATATAGGCGTGTGAACAACATACTGCAAGAGGAAAAGGCATGCATGAAAGAATGACTTAACTGTTCAATTTCTTTGCGATATCGTTCTTCTTCCTCAGCAGCCTTCTGGGCAATCTCCATTTTCCGTCTAGAAATATACACCCCATTGAAACTAATGATACTTAATGTATCAAGTCACAATTTGTAGGTAGCCTGTTCTGTTGTTTGATAGATCACAATTTTATACCCTGAGATAGACAGATATATGAGATATGCAAGACTTATCTACCTACTAAGAAGCCTAAGCCTTATTCCTTCTGATTCTTTCTGATTAACAAAGATGAGTTACTAGTAGGATTGATCAACATTTGAACTTGGGCTTTATTCACCAATATCTTTTATGATTTGAGAGTCATTGAATACGATGACTGAACTATGGAAGCCTGATGTTTAATGTGGCTATTTTGAGGCTATTTCCTGGCCTTCTGAACAGGTTTGAGCATGAACAGAAGACGTTTCTTCTGTTCTTGTCTTGAATTATTTAAAAAATAATTCAGTCCCACTGAGTCCCACTGAGCTGTTATTCTAGGAGTTCACTATTCAATGTACTAGTTGTTCAGTTCAGTATTTCACTCTTAGTTGTGTTAGGATCTCAGTGCTTTTCTCTGAGTTAGATTAACAGAAAAGACAGAACTATTTACAAACGCAACTTCAGTTTATTTTATTTTGTGCGCATATGCTAGCGTGCATGTCGTAGTAGGCTTCAGAAAACCTTTACTGCTTTTGTCATGCTCCTCTTCAAGCGTATACTTAATGCTGAAAGGTGATCATGACATATGTTGGGTTCTGACAAATGTTGAGTTAAATTTCTGAATTGGTCAACATTTTACTTCATTAAAGAGTAGATAAGCATGTCATTTAATGGCACAGAAAGAAAATTTAATTATACCATTTTGAGTGGCCTTTCTTTTTAAATCAAAATTCCACTCCTGATATTAATATACTCTGCTTTGCATAATGAAATGTAACTTTGCTTATTGATCCTATATTGGTCAATTTCACATTAATCATTTTTAGGCTCTAATAGCATCATCCAGCCATTATAATGGCAATATATCAGTAAGGAAGATAGGCTTTATCTGCAGCTATAAGACATTATAAATCCCTAATGTGGAGAGTCGGAAAACAGATAAAAATCATTCTCTTTTATTAATAACCATCTGCTCTTGATTAGTACTATTGCCTTTTGACAAGAAAATGCTTCTTTGCTTTAAAATACCTTACTGATTTCTCTGTACTATTCAAAATCAGGCTTTGTATCTAACAAACATAGTAATCTTCAATGATCATGATGCAGAATCACTGCAATGCTCTGAAGCCTTCAGAAAAGAAATCAAGTTAACTAAGTTCTGATAGTTATATGAATCAACAGTTGCATGTTATGGGGATTCATTAATCCATGAGACCCCTTCTGCCCCAAGCTCTTACAGTTTTTCCTTTTCTTGCTGTTCTTTCAGGATTTTATTGGTTTCCAGTGCAAGCCACTTCTGACGCATTAACTCTTGGCGCTCCATCTCACGGTTATATTCTTCCCTTTGCCTCTCTTCCTCAGTCATAAACAGCTCCTTGCCCTAAATATTATTTTAAATCCCTGTTAATTAACTTAGCCAGTCAGTTGTCATAGTAATTAACATGAGTGTTTGAGAAATAACACCTTTCGCAATATTTTCTTCAGGGAAAACCAAATGTCTCTACAAAACCTATAGACAAGCACTACCTTCTTTCGTTTAATGATCTGTGAGAATTTTGATAAAACAGAAATAATGTAAAATAAACACAGCTGTAACAAATGTAAAAAGGAAAATGCTGGAGGCACGTTAAGGTGCAGTTGTCTGAATTCTGTTCTTATTTTTATGCGTGCTGTCTGTGTCTGCTCCTCTGCCCTCTGTATCGTGGGAATTCATTTGTAAAAATTTGCCTTTGAGAACTTTGAAATCCATTTGAAATCTATTTTAGAATCATGATGTCTCATAAATTTAAATCTGCATGCTATTTCATTTTAGCGTTGTCTATCGTGGTTTGATTACCTTCGGGTTACATTCTCACCTCTATTTTCTTGTAACTGTACATCTTTACACTGAAGGGTGTGAACACAGCACCAGAGGTGTTATGCATAGCTAATGATACAAGCAGTCTCTGGTTGAGCAACGATCCAAAACAAATGTGGATGTATTTCTGGAATTAGGACAGCACACTGTTGTTTGGTTTGCTTTTATCAGTTTGAAACAGATGATTACTTGTAGCAGAAGCTTGGTCTAGGTACAATGCAAGTAGAACACTTGATGAGATATTTAGGTGCCTAAGACCTAACTAAAATCTCTCTGTGTGTAACTTGCAGAGCTATACGCTGCATCCACTTGTAGCCTCTGATACATATATATTACATATATGAGTGTAACTACAAAATGGCATCTGCTGTAGGTGGACATGGATCAAGATTTATGATGATGATTTTTTCTAAGGTTACATATGCAAAGTAAGAGACAATAATTGCAACAAAGCAACGTACTTTCAATGGGTCACCAAATCTAATTTGATATCCTAAAATATTTGTATATACATGGACAAAGTAGCAGACATAACAAACTAAAATCAGCAGAGAAAGTACTGAACTGGCAAAGATGATTAAAGACAATATTGTGAAATTTATAACTTACCCAGGCTGTAATCCTATATCTATTTACCTTCCTGTAAGCCCCTTTACATTTGATGGGACTTACTTCTGAGGTTTGTAATGTTAAGTTACTTACGCCCAAATAAAACTATTTAGGATTTTAACTACATGAACTTGGACGTAAGGGTGTATCTCCCACCCACACTTCCTGCTTTTAGTGATCCTGGCATATGTGCTTTGTGTGTACTTCATGTCTTACTGATGTACACAGAAGCCTTCTCATTTTTCACAAGTCTTTTGCTGATTGCTGTGACATTAATACTTACAGCTCCTGTTACAACAGTGATTGTCAGGGTTTGACTGCTTTTCAACACCTTCACAGCCTGGGATAGAAAAAGAAGAAAAGGAAGGTGTTGACAGGAAAATCAAATGATCATTACAAATAAATCTTGTAAAAGTGTATCGTTTCTACAGGACTAACAATGCAGTTAGAATGGCTTTTTATTTGTCTCAGTATGTTTTTTCCCCTGTTATTATTCTAAAATATAGGGGAACTTAACTCTTTTCTAGTCATAAACACTGTTGCAAGAGACTTTCTTTTGATCATTTTGTTCAAGCAATGTGATAAAATTACTTTAGGAACTTCTATTAAAAAAATAAACACCTAGAGTTAGTTCTTCAGTTTTGAAATGAGGATTCAGTTTTATGCAATTTTATGCAGAATGCAAAGTAATTCCCAAGTAAATATGTTAGGATTGCAGGTGTATAAAACTTTTGACAAAGGTGACCTGTTTTCAAAAATATTTTGAATTACAATCCATTTCTCTGGTTCAAAATCTTTGGCTGATTTTTATTTTTATCAGATAAAATTCTAAATTGTAGCTATAATGCTTTGACAACTAATGGGCTTGAATCAATCAGTTGTATATTTATTTATGTTTTATTTAAAATAACACTTCATCATCATCATCATCATCATCATCATCATCATCATCATCATCAAAATACTGTAATAATAATTTATTAAATTTATATGCCTCCTGACCCCCAGTGACCCTTGGCAGTTTCAACATTGTGAACTTTTAAAAAACAAAGAATACAGAAAACAAAAACAGCACAAGACAAAGGGACTTCAATGGCAGAGGGGAACAGAAAGGAAGAAAGGGGGTGTCAATCCTCCTTTCCAAAGACCTGGGCAAAGAGCCAGGTCTCTAAGGCCCTTCAAAATCCCAGTAGGGTGGGAGCCATTTGAATTTCAGAGGGAACCTCATTCCAGAGGGCAGGCGCTGCTATAGAGAAGGTGCACTTCCAGGGTCCCGATACGTGGCACTGTTTAACTGATGGAACCCGGAGCGCACCAACCCTGCCAGATTGAACCGGTCAGGCAGATACTATGGGAGACAGGCGGTCCCCCAATTAATTAGGGCCTATGCCATGTAGGGCCATTTAGGCTTTAATTACCTCCTTATGATCCACATTAGAGAAGTCCATACCATTTACTTCAACAATCTGATCACCAACCTAAAAGCAATCAACAGAACAAAAGTGCTGATTTTTTTTGTACACTTCTTAGTATAGTAAGTGGCGGTTCAAATCCTTGCTTTGGAAAACTCTTGAAATAAGACAGATCCCTAAAGCTTTGCTCTTCGCTGCCCTTTCTATCATTAAAACATATATGTGCACGCACATATGCATATACACGCAGTATTCCCTGCCTCTTGTCAACAAAGAGAATCATTGATCAAAATTCTTATCCAAGGTTGGGGGGCATGCTAGAGGCTGGGTTAATGTTGGAACACTCAGCCTCTCAGGAGTACCTGATTTATCTTCGATTATCTTATTCAGTGTCACAATTCAATATTTAAGAGATGAGCACTGCAGAATTCTCTATTCAATGAAGATCTAATAATGGATCTCCTCCTTTGAGATTAGATCTTTATCCCTTGTGTCAAAGAAATTTCTTATCTATCCTGGCAGCTCAGATGAGAGGTACTGAATGTACCCTTAGCCTGGAAAAATGTGATTTCCTCTATTTGCTTGCATTGGGGGATGTGGGGAGAGGCCTCCTCCTCCTCCTCCTCCTCCTCCTCCTCCTCCTCCTCCTCCTCTTCACTTGACTTCTTTGCAACTTGTCTGCAGAGCATTAGAGATTTGAAGGTTCTGAAATCATACAGCTCCAGGAAAGGTAACTGAATTGCTTGACCCATGAGATTAGATCACTTCAAAGCAACAAGATAAATGTATATTCCTATCAGAATTTTCTGAACCTGCTCATTATTTTACTTTAACTTCTGGAACACATGCCTGAGTCCTCCCCACCCTTATTTACTTAATTAACTGATGATCTGTATTAACACTAACAAATGCTCTCAACACAGCTAACAATAATAGTATAAAATATACTACGTTCACCTGCAGGTTAAAAACCAACTTCCACAAAGCAAACTTTTCATCATTAGAGAATGGCCGTTAGAAGTGTTCCAAATTAAAAGTTTCCACATGACTAGATTTTGCATAGTTTATACTCACCTCCAACCCTACTTCTGCAGATAAAGAATTTGGTTTAACATTGCTTATGTAAATGCCGGGTTTTTGTGTAGGACCACTAGAAATACTGGAACAGAACAGGAAATAATTAAAATAACAAATTAATGTAATTCACATCAAGAATAGACCAAGCACATCCCCCACATCCTTCATATATACCAAATCTAATCTGGTAGGTTGGGGATTTTTCTGAGCAAGAAGAAGAGAGCAATACATGGTTCACTGCAATAAAATGAAGAGGTTTATTGTAATGCCTGTGTGTTAAACAAGTATTGCATCACACAAATGTTTTGTTTGGATCTATATCTATGAATAGGACAAAATAAGCTCAGAGAAGAGAATTAAAGTGTTCTAACCCATATGAAAAGAAAATTACTTTTACAGTCAAGTGACTCTTCTAATGTTCACATCTCAGTAATTAATAAAAATGTCCACAATGATTCACATGAGTCAAAGGGCAAAGAACTGAGATGCTTATCCAGAATGCAGATGTGGTATTTGTAGTTTATCTTTGCTTTGGGGCTTAATAATTTCTACCAGCATTTTGAACAATAAAAGTGCCAAAATCAGTCTTTTTAATACTTAATGATTGATATGAGAAAGCAAAAACATGTCTAACAAGACTGTGCAGCACTTCATATTCTGGTCCAAAAAGGTGTTTCAAAGCATGCTAGACGATGAACATAGCACCAATCTGTAACTCTTTAAAGCAGTGTTGTCCAAACTTGGCCACTTTAAGATGAGTGGACTTCAACTCCCAGAATTCCCCAGCCAGCCATGGTTGAAGTCCACGCATCTTAAAGTGGCCAAGTTTGGACAACACTGCTTTAAAGTAATCGCTTCTTTTCCCAGAGCCACTTCAAAGCACCTTTTTGGAATCCAATACAAAGCACTGCACAGCCATCATATTTAATTCTCCAACAGTGAAATTAATGGCTCATTCCTACTAACTACATTTTCTTGGAGAAACAAATAACAAGAAAACATGGTTGTTCACCTGCATCCCATGCCCTTTGTACCAATTAAGCTAATGAACACTTTCTTTTCTTTATGATGATTTCCTCCAGATGATGCAAGACCTGCAATGCTGTTTTGACCATCCTAAAATAAGAGAACAGGCTTTCTGAAATTGCAGTGTATTGGCTGCCCCTAATTAAACAGAGGAGTTAACCCACTGCTTCCCCCTCCCAATTCAAATGGATTCAAATTTCACAAACGTCTGCAGTCTAAAATGAAACACAAGATCTAGTTGATCTGTTTACTCATATTGGAAGAGCTAGGACTGAGATTAGGAGAACTGCCTAAGAAGATAGCATAGAGGAGCAGCAGTAGCAACTCTGTACCTGTTCACCTCTGTGGGAAATCAGATATGTGTGTTCCAGACAACCTGCTTTTTATCTCTACGTAATCCCAAGGGGAAGATCCTGTCCCATCATCCGGCCTGAAGTTAGATTCAGCTGCAGTCCAGCTGGCATGGGGGCAGATCATGTTTACCTCAAGCAGCAAAATGCCTCAGGCTGACCATAACTTTTTGACATTATTCCAGATGCTAACTAATTCAAAACCTAAAGCACCTCTCCTAATGGAACTGAAATAAGCATTTATAAAATGGAGAAATCAGAAGATTTGAAAGGAACATTTTTGGGGGGTAAGTAGAACACAAGTTTATGGGGGGGAACTCTTCCAAAAGACCCTAGGGAGGTCTGAGAGTACTCAGGAAGGGTGGAATGCTACCTGGGATGGGGTTGGGGGTATGGAAGAAGAAAAAACCATGAATGACATTTGAAATGGAGTGAAGAAAATCTGATTAAGATCATTTATTTATTTGTTTGTTTGTTTGTTTATTACATTTCTCCCCCCGCCCATCTCCCCCCAATGGGGGAACTCTTTAGCAGAGCAATATTTGCTGAAGCTCCCACATATTACATTAATAACAATAATGATGTGATATGATGCTTGTCAGAATTGCATGATATCTTTCATTCAGTGCATTATAAACTATCAGATTAATTCTACAATCTTAGCCTGTCTAAATCTCAATAGTGGCTACATTAAGCATTTTGGAAGCAGTCTTCAAAAACAAACAAACAAACAAACAAACAAACAAACAAAAAACGTCTGAATACAGACGGTCATAGGTATAATTGCTTCCAGAAAAATGATATAATTATTATTTGATATAATGATTATACCTATGAAAGTGAAACCTGAATGCTCTAAACTGCTTTATTCTGTTCCGTTCTGTCACTTTCCCTAACCTTGTTTTTAATCCTCCAGTCAGCACTGCATGCCCACTGCCAAGCTCAGTCCTCACTGGGTTATTTTTGGGGGTAGGATGAACCTTAAGGATGTCTAGTACCTAATCTTCATTTTTGTGTGCATTTTAGCTAATCAAGCTAAATTTAGCTTCTGTCTGTCTGTCTGTCTGTCTGTCTCTATCATATACATTTTATCCCATTTTATTCTCAGAACATATTAGAATGAGAAAGACTGGTTGGCCAAAAATTACTCTAAAGCAACATCTTCCCATTCAGCCTTTTTAGCCATTATATCCAATTTACTTTTTAAAGGATCGTTGCCCATATAAGAATTTAATTTTGGGAGACTATTTAGTAGGCATTTTCTTCAGCCAGTTCCATCAGACCAAAGTTCTCCAACCTGGGCACCCTCCAGATATACAACCTTCAAGTCTCAGAACTCTTAGCAATGATCATTCTGGCAAGGGAATTATGGGAGTTCAAGTCCACATACGTGGATGGCATCCAGGCTGGTAAGGCTACATCAGACTAGGTGACAGACTAGTCACTTAGCAACAGGCATTTTATCAGGCTGTCTTTACAGCTTGCATTTCAACTAGTTATTCTTGTAATAACTTTACAGTTTTTAAAACATAAAGGGTTAGTGTCAGAATTTTCACTGTCCCTCCTAATATTTTAATTGTGTAGGCGATAACTTGAGGAAAGGCACTGTCTATTTTTAATGAACCTGTTAACTGCTCTGGGAAACATAAAAAAAACTAAGCTGTCACTCAGTAAAATATATGTATAAATCTATCCCATCAGATTAAACAACCCAGCAACTTCCAGACATTTTTTTGATATCAACTTTTATCAGTCCCAATCAGCAAGTCCAGTGGCAAGGAACACGACTGCAAAGCAATAGTCTGTAATGAGGATGGATGTCTAGAAAAGAGTTTTAAGGCTGCAAGATACAATTTGTGATAGCTGAATGGACACCTTACCCCAGGGTCTGATACAAACTGATCTACATATTGCCACTTGAGAGGCTCATCTGGGGAACTAAAAGAAAAGATATGCAAATGACAAAATGTAAGACTGATATGTATCAAAATCAAACCAAAGCCTACTAGACCATTTGCTACTTCTCTATGATGCCTGTAGCACAGTATGTATAAAGCTATGCAGTTTTTAGTTTTTTGTAAGTGAACTTTTTTAGCAAAACAAGCTGAAAGATACAACTGAAAACTACTATATACAATCTACATTGTACATAAAAGATATGTTTTCAGAAAAAAGCATTACCTTTTGACAGGTATCATCCCGACATCTGCAATAAAATCATATGTAATGATGATTAACAAATTCTGCAGATCATCTTATCTAATTAACATAAAATTATGGCAATTATATCACATATCAAAGCAATGCTGTACTCACGTCGCACTTTTATAGATACTGTTTTCTTTGTGCGAATAAGATTGATGACTTCTTCATGAGTGCATGAAGAAATGGAGTAACCATTTATTCGGACAATCTCATCTCCAACCTTAAATAAAAATCAATCAATCAATCAAAACTGAATAGCACATTTCAGTAGAAATATTCCATTGCAAATCAGCATTGGAAAGAAGATGCTTCCGGTACAGAGGATGTCAGTTTCTATTCTATTATGACATGGACAGAATGGATAAGAAAAAAACTTTCAAGCCATATAAAGTCCCTTAAACATATCTCAGGTGACTATGTTTTGCTGAGAAACATATCTCTACAAGGCTATCCTCCATTTAGTTTCTTTACAGTGCACTGGCTGGATCCTGGGAGTAAATGGAATTTTCAAAACATAAAATGGCTGCCATAGTGGGGCCTACCTCTTCCCAATCGATCTGCCACGGTGGTTGTGCCTTATAAGTTGTTATCTAGCTTTTTATTACTTTTGTTACCATACAAACTAATAATCGTGTAATAAAAGAACTCAATAGATGCAAACTGTTTTTGCTATAATTTATTAATAGAAATGACTTCTAGATCTTATGAAGAGTATGACTTTAGAATTCTGTTATATGAGTGTAAAACCACTGATTATGTAAAAGATGTTGTTTTATTCAGTTCCAATTTATTTTCCTTGCGGTCACAGAAACTCATAATAAGTACTGTATATTGTTTCCATCTGATAGTTTAGAAAGAAAGTCTGGTTGTGTTAAAGCACACTGCAAGAACAAAGTATTCTTTCAATACTACTGCTCAGTTTTGGTTTAAAGCACTCAAGCTGTCAGATATAGTTACATCAAACTCGCTTTACTCACATAATGAGTCAAATTTAATTCAATCCTGAATTAACTGATTTTAAACCACACTTTCTAGCCAAGGAAATAACACTCTGAACAGATTTTAGGTGATAATTAAGCACTCTTAAAAAGAGACGGAGACTAATCTGTGGTGATATGTCTTAAAATTCTCTGCCTTTGGCTCCTTTGATTAGACTATGCCACTGCACTCCAACTTACTAGCTTAAAATGGGATGGTATAGTGTGTGTCTTTCTGTGTATGTGTCAGAACCATGAATCAAGGCTAATGTGATGTAGTCAGAGCAGAAATGTCCAGACTGATATTCTAGGAATCAGCTAACTTAAATGGACTGGAACAGATGGCTCTACAGATGGACAACATTAGAATCAAGTTGATTAATTGCTCTGCAAAAAAAGATGGAGAAGCTCTGTTCAATCTGCAAAAACAACTGTAGAGAGTAAGGAAGATGACCTTGATGGAAATATGCAGGAGCTGTTGCCTAGGCAAAAATGGCTGAAGCATTTTTAAAGCTCATAACAACTAGGTAATATTTGGATGCTTCCCTAATTCACTAAGTATAAGAAGGGGAAGGAAGTTCAGGCCAGTCAGACTCGCAAGATTCTGTAATAATAGCCAATCTCAATAAAAATAGTTTTAGCGTTCCTGTGGAGTTGATTTCCTGGTCTGGTCTATCTAGTGGGGCTGACAACAACAGATTTGGTGCTAACTGTGGCTCAGATCATGAACATCTTGCGAAATTATAACTTAAACTAAAAAAAATAATCAGACCAACAGATAAAATAATCTCAGCAATATTCCCTATCATTGTGCACTGACTGTAAATAATAGATTTAATAGATTATATCTAATATAATTCTGAAGAACTCTGGACTGAAAATTGGGATATCATTAAAGATGAAGCAAACAAAAACACTGCAAAATATTGCAAACACAAAAGAAGGGAAAGTGGCAGTCTTCTGACATGTTGAAAATAGTGGAAGAAAGGCAGAAAGCAAATAAAACAGGGACAGAAGAAGATCTGCCCAGCTAAACACTGAGTTCCAGAAAAGGGCAAGAAGAGACAAGTTAGATCTAAATAAGCAGCGCAAAGAACCAAGACAACAATCAAATAGCGAAGACAAGAGATTCATTTCCAAAAATTATAGAAATCAAGGAAACCATTCATGCAAAGATAGGCAGGATTAAATAAATAAAGACCAACTGTGTTAATCTCACATACTAATGGTCAAGATGTTGAAATCCAGACTTCAACAATACTTGGAATGAGAGCTGCCAAATGTACATGCTGGATTCACACGAAACAGGGGCACCTGAGATCACATTAGTAATATCTGATAGATAATGGAAAAGACAAGAAAGTTCCCCAAAGGTGTTGATTTTTGTTTTATTGATTATACAAAGGCTTTTGACTGTAGGCCACAGAACATTGTGGGTAGTCCTTAAAAACATGGACATACCAGGCCACCTCATCTGCTCATTGAAGAATTTGTATGGAAACCAGGATGCAACAGTTAGAGCAGAATAAGGAGTAATTTAATAGTTCAATATTGGAAAAGGAGTGCAGTAGCACTGTATACTGTTACTGTATTTATTTAACTTACATGCAGAATATATCATGAAAAATGCTGGACCAGAAGAAATAGAAATCTGAATGACAGTAAAATTGCCAGGACAAACATCAACAGATATGTTGCTGATATCAGTTTGATTGATGGAAGCAAGTAAATGGAAGATGAAGAAAAAGTCTGCAAAGGCCAGCCTTCAGCTCATTTTTTTTAAAAAAAAGATTGTGTAAACAAGTAGTAGCAGAGAAGAATTAAGTAGTAACAGACTTTATTTTCTTTGTCTTCAAAATTCACAGGACTGATCATTGCAACTATGAAGTAAAGAAGCATTTGCTGATGATATGTCTAGACAAAATATTAAAGTGCAGAGATATCACACTGACAAGAAAGATGTGCAATGTCAAGACTATAGCTTTTCCATTGTAACATACGACTTGAAAGCTGGATCATCAGAAAGATTGGACATTGTTGGAGGTGTTGGAGAAAACTGTTAAGAATAACTTAACAAGAACAAATTATTCAATACCAGATGAGGCAAATCCAGAAAGCACATTGTACACACTAATTACAAAGCTTACATTTAGATATTTTGAATACATAACATGAAGGCAAGAGAAGGGAAGAAGTTCCTGATCCCTGGAAAAAGTGAAGGCAATCAATTAGATACTATTACAGATAACCCAATCATGATTTTATGAGATCTAAAAAATGCTGCTACTGACAAACATCCCTGGTGAAATGATGTCTACCAGGTCACAAAAAAATGGATGTGACTGAATGAATGTGTGTGGGTAAATACATTTACTTACAAACACATACAGAGCTGAGTTTACTCATGGACAATTCCATGGAAGCCACTAATTCCATCTTGTCTCTTCCAGCTCCTTTTCCTCCCACACCCATCCCACCAGCCACATTTGTTCAGAGGAATACCATGGGAGACAGACCAAGGTTTGTAAAAGGAAGGGTAAATCAGTGAAAATCACCAACCCCACAATTTCTAACAGCAGATGTACTAACTGCATCAAATTGGCTTCCATAAATGGAAGGCACTCTCCTGTTTACAGGAGGATAACTCCAGAACCCTGCAACAGGCTCATATTTTATTATAATAGGTTGCATTTGAGGCACCATTTTTTTCTGAAAGAGCAATATTTTTCTAGGAAAAAAACCTGTCTTTCTCTAGAAAATGATGAACACTTCTCTTGGCAATCATTTCCAAGAAAGTGGATCCTACTGAAGGGAGACAATCTACAACAGCATAACCTACCCCTTTATGTTAATGAGTAACCATTTAAGTAGGAATGCATTGCAAGGGAGAATGAAGGAAGCAAGTGGGCTTCAGTGATTTTCTTCTGCTCAGGGAAAAGTTTTCTGAAGAGTGGGCCTTTGTTTTGGCATTCCATGCAATGAAGGGTTAGGGTCTCTTCTCCCATACATCAGTCAAAAGGCACATTCTGCACACCGTTGATAATGAATACACTAAGTAAAAGCTTTTCAGTATCTTGGACAGCACATGGAACACCATCTGGAAGCTGTGATGCAACTGAATTAGGAAAGTGAATTATGCACCAGCTAGTTTGCGTAAATCATGCTGATGCTATGTAACATAGTAGTAACTATTTTCCCTCCCTTTGTAAATATCATTTCCTCAAGCCTGCTTTTAATCTCAGGAAACAATGATTGGTCCCTTCTATTTTATTTGGTCCTCTTCCCTCTTATCTGACCCTCTTACTTATTACCCTTAGTCTTACTCTAACCATTTCCATTTTCCCCACCAATACCAGTAATTTTCAAAGCTCTAAACTACCTCACAATAATTACAATGCTCTGCATCAGAGCTAGCATATATATTGTTTAGAGTTGCTTATTTATACCACCCTGCTATGCTTGTGCTTGGAAATAAATTAAAACACAAGTAATAGTGCAAAGATCAATAATATGTAATCCTTTAAAAAAAAAGCTGTTACTGACAGGCATTCCTGGTGAAATGATGTCTACCAGGTCACAAAGACATGGATGTGACTGAATGAATGTGTGTTGGTAAACACATTTACTTACAAACACATACAGAGCCTTAAAAAAAATTGGGGGAGGTTACAGAGTGCAAAAAAGGAGAAGAGAGAAAAGGAGATCATAGATGGAAGATCACCATAGGTTTTACAAAACTGGCTTTTTATTTAGTCTTATTCCACAGCTTGGCAAATTCACTACAGTATAGTAGATCTTCTATTATATTCTCTCAGGCAGGGCTTTCTTACAGTTATGCAACTGATAATTTAGACCTCCCTTCTTGTTGATTATTTATTTATTCATGCTATATGGTTATTTAAGCCCAAAGGGACCTGCTAGAATGGATAGGTAGCAACTATGTAGTGCACAGAAGATTTTAATTTAGAGTCAAAGTATTACTTATGGATCAGGCTGAAATAAGGGAATGAATAATTGTCTCCATAAACTTTAGCAATGATATGATTGCTCCATCTACTGGGCAAAATCCTTATTGCTAATAGTGTCCCTCCCCCACCCCTCCCCCCTTTTTTAAGTGCAAATCTGCTGCTGTTGTTGGTTTTTAAGGTAATTAATTGTAAGCTGCCCAGATTCACTTGAATTAATTAATTCAGATTCAGTTGAATTAAACAAAACAACAGTCTGTGGTTACAATGATGGTAAGTCAGAGCAGAATGAAAGCAGATATTGCACTTGCTGAATGGGCATCCTGATGATGCTGTGTAGACTGTCAGCAAAGTAATCACGTAATAAAGGCAGACCAAACTAAGGGTAATCCGTCCTCATTATGTCTGGGTAACAGTTCTGCTAGCTTTTAAAGATCCTCCTCCAGAAGCTAGTTTTGAAAAACTTCCACTCCTCACTTTGACAATTCTCTTTTCCATGGCCATAATCTCTACATGTTTCCTTTTTTTAAAACAGAGGACAATGATGATGATGATGGTTAAGACTAATAACAATGCCTTAATGAAGAGCCACCATGGGCTAAAACCCAGGATTCTTTTGCAACCCAGAAAAAAGTGGTAAACTAATATAGGGGCTTCAGGATAGTGGTGTTTCTCCTATCCCCCAGAATAGGGGTTTTCCATACCCCTGTGAAATTCCCTTGAACAGAAAGCAAAATGTACTATACTGTACTTGCTGTTAGACTGGCATAAACTCCAACTCTGTTTTGAGGCACAACAGAGACTGGTCTAATTCTCAGGATCCTTGGCCATTCCTGACATTATCCCAATGTGCCTTCAAAGCAATCTGCTTCCCCTCAAGCAATGGTTAACCACAGTATGTGGAGCTTTCCATCTTTACCCAAGAAGAACTGCAATTGTCAGTCACTCTTGGCCAAAGAATCATAATTTATTTTTATTTAGACTTTATCAAAATATTTCCAACATATAATGAAATGCTCCCTGTGTCTTTGAGTGACAAGAGCTTTACAGGCCATCTGTTGAACAATACCGTGGTGAGAAGAAAAAAGCATCATGTTGTTTCTATTTATTAATAAATGTACAAAATGTTTTTGAATTGCACACTAGAAAGATTATGTCCTCTAAAATAATCACAGTTTAAAAGATAAACCAATTAATGTTTCTTGCCATTCAGTCAGACTGCTTCCTCTAGTGAAATTCAACCTGCAGCTTCTTTAGTTTTGAATCTTCATTCAGTACACTCTTATCACCTGAACCATAGCAAGTCCTGCTGAATTCCCACTTGGATTATGAGCAAGGAAAATGGGATGGTACTTCCCATATTAACGAGGGCCCTGCCAGCAGAGCTGGGCCTGTCTTGGTCCTATTCCTATATAAAACATTTGTCCAGACTGAAGCTTCTTATATGATCTGAAGCACAGATTGGTTGTTAGTTAATTTTACTTCCATATTCCCAGAAACAATGGCCATGGCTGATCTCAAAAAGGCTAAGGAGTGTCAAACTTAGTACTTGGATAGAAAATCAATAGCGAATCCCAAAGCTGCAGAAAAAGAAAATAGCAAATTTTTCCACATTGTCCATATTGGCATTAGGAATTAAGTTTGACTTGAAGGAGTCTTCATCTTTTTATACTTTCCACAGCACAGCACAATTTTTCTAAGTTTGTAGATGATGATGATGATGATGGTGATGATGATGTAGCCCTTTCAGAACGTCATTTGTCCTCTTCCCTCCACCCTCACAAATATTCTAATCTTTTTCTAGCATGCCACTCACTGCTATTTCCATCATTGCCATAAAAGAAACAAGAAACAAGGCGTTTAGAATTGAGGGAGTTATAAGGTAGAAAACGCCTCTTTTATATACAAATGGGATCATTCTATCTATTCTAAAATACCTTTAGGGAAACATTTTATGTCTTGCATTTTCAGCATGTATTAAGCAGCTAGTGTTAGTACTGGAGAACTATGGGGCTAAAAAGAAAAGTATCAAACAGAAAATGCTTTGTGCTGACTTCTGAAACAGCCTCTTTACTAGCTGAACTATAGGAAGCAGAACTGTGGTTTCAAATTTTCTGTTTTCTCATTTTGCTGTACTTCTATTATCCATAATAAGTTCCAACTCCTTTTAGTCCACAAAATCCTCAAAGATATCTGTATCCAGGAGAATAGCTAAAAGAATATTTGAAAAGGTGAATTACATGAAAAGGCTAAACACTACCTAGTTAGAAAAAAAACAACAACGAAGAAATCATAGGAAAATAGGTCAGAGCCACAATGTTCCTCAGTTACAGGTATATATGCAGGCACTTTTATTGGTATAGAAACCTTTTAATTTCTCATAGATGAATCAAAACAGTATACAGAAAAAGAGAAGAAACTGATATCCTGATGGTAGATCATTATGCCTTTTCTCAGACCACATTTTTTCCAGCTTAGAAAATGTGTGGAGATTTAATGAAATAATGCAGATGGGTGAAATTTCAGAAGCATTTGGCGTTATCATGAGACAGCAATTTAGAACAATGGACCTCCTGTCAACTTCTCTTATTTACTTGGTTTCAGAAAGTTTCAGAGGGTGTCCCTCACAGATTATTATGAATACATCTTATGTTAATACTTAACATTACATATCAACAAAGTAAGGTCAGCAGCTACATCTGTTGCAGATTCCTAACAGATTTTTAGTAAGTTTTGATTATAATACAGGGAGACTCTGGTATTTGTTAATATGGCTTCTATTTAAACATGGATTTGCTCTTTTTTTCTTTTTAGCTTTTTCTTGACATCAGTTAGCTTATGAGTTAATATTTAATGTTCATGATTTTCTAAATCATTCATAAAACATAAATGTGCATGAGTTCATAAGCCATTGCTTTCATGTTATAAGCAGCATTTGGGTGTGTTTCATCCCTCCCCCTTTGTGTATATGCAATAGAAAGCCAATTTTTTTCCCAGCATATAGAAAATATCCAAGGAGATATAAAGTTACAAGTACAAATGGTAACTTTAGTATCTGCTAGCTTGGCATGATTGACATAATCAAAGGCCTTTCTATAATCAATGAAGCATATATTGACTTCTTTTTGATAATGTTTGACTTTCTCAATTATTTAGCATCAGCAATAATGTCTCTTGTTCCTTGGCCTTTACTAAAGTCAGCTTGAACATCTGGCATCTTCCTTTCTACGTAGGGCTCTAATCTGTATTGGATAACCCTAAACATTATTTTGCTAGCATATGAAATTAAGGATATTGTATGATAGTTTGCATACTCTGTTAAGTCTCCTTTCGTTGTTATTGGTATGTAGACTGATCGCTTCCAAACTGTTGGCCACTGTGTCATTCTCCAGATTTGCTGGTATAGTCTGGTTACAACCTTTACAATTTTTCTTCTGTTGCTTGCCATATTTCTGCAGGTGTTCCATCAATTTCAATAGCATTCCAACTTGGTAATGACTGGAGTGCTTATCTAACATCATATTCTACTACTAAAGGCTCTTTTAAGTATGTAATACCTTCTAAAATATTGATATATTTACTGTACAGAGTTTCAGTATTTTCCTTCCATCTTCTTGGATTTAGTTACTGTCTGTCCATTGGCATCCTTTAGCATGCCAATTCAAGATTGGGACCTCCTTCTGAGTTCAGAGACCAGAAGGACCAATTTGGGGACAGATCATCTAAGAGAAAATCTATCTACATAGTTGCTAAGAGTCAACACTTACTTGAGGGCACACATAAACTATCAATAATGGATCTTGTGTAAGGTTTCATATTTTCTAAAGTATAGTCTATATCTCCAATCAATGACTAATGTTCCTCCCGTAACTTTCACTGTTACTGGCCCTTAGACCTAATAAGCGATAATAATGGGGTTAGAATCAGCCCTGTTGTAGTATGAAAATAACAACTAGATTTGGCAACTTATATAAGAATTGCTTCATATAAGTGTCCACCACTGATTGAATTCTGCCCCAAAATGGATATAAGACCAAACAAGAGGTAAACTCTCACCATGTATCATGAAGATGAATTTAATGGAGACTTCCAACATTCTGTACTTATTTTAAAGCAGTCTGTGAAGCAAACTGAAGCCATTTAATATCATTCTATTCCATAGGAAGTTTGTATCTGATACTAGTGATGACATATACTTTTTAGGGAATGTTCCCTTCAACTATTCTTTACAATCTCAAGGTATTTTTTTCTAAAATGCATTTTGGTTATGGTACCTGCCAGACTTTGTTTTAGCTATATACACTTTTTTTCCTCACCTGAAGTCCAACATTGTCTGCTTGTCCTCCTTTTGTTAGCTGCGAAATAAACAGGCCACAAGCAAATTCAGCACCCCCTCGCACACTTATTCCAAGGCCTTCAGGATGCAGACGATCCAATCTCACTTCCTTCAGTTTCCTATAGAAGTTGGAATAACAGTGGCAACTCAAAGAATTTATAGTTGCAACTTAAAAGTTCCTATAAACCATACATATCTGCCTTTCCTTCGTAATTAGGTTCTAGGCTTTCAAAGAGTATCAAGTATATGAGCCAAATTTCATTATCTGGGCTTTCAATTATTGTATTGTATTGTATTATTTTCTGGCACTTATATGCTATTCCAGTCTGATTAATTTGTGGCAAGGATACAGAACTATATCAACAACCATTTCAGCTCTTGTGGTGCTACAGAAAATGTACATTTTTATTTAGCAAACTTGTATATTGCAGAATGCTTTGTTCTTCTTGTTCACTAATCTTTTGCTACTGATTTCATTTTTGGATGATACTTAAAAGGTGCATCCTTCCCAGCATGGCCTAGCCATTGTTTTTCACCAGCTCCCTAAAGACAAAACAAATTTCACTGAACAGAGTTTTCTAAGGGAGTGGGAATAGATTTGAAGGAGGAAAATTCAAACTGACCAGTCAGTACCTTGGATGACTTGTTGGTTTTTTTTTAATAATAGGAGCTTAATGATAAGAATTTCAATCTAAGTGTGGATTTTGATAGACTTTAATCTGATGATGTCTGGCAGTTCTTTGTGAAATAAATGGTTAGCAAGGGGGAGGGGAAGCTAGATTTGTCATGCTTTATGATCAGAAAAAGAGAGGAAAGAAAAGGTGAAGAAGTTCAGAAAGAACCTGGTAGTGGTTCTATAATTGGTATGGGCTTTATAATACAAAAATAATTAGTTACTTGAAAAGTATAGAAGTGTGGTTTGATGTTAGATGAAGATGTGTTCAGAACACTGTTCAGAATGTCCATATATACTTTGAGTTTTCATATAAGAATTAGCTTAGTTCTGAAGCAAAACTCTTGTTCCCAAATACAAAGAAAGATATTGTTCAAACCTACCTTGTTCGTTTAGGTGTCAACTGATCATATTCCACTTGATGTTTTAATGGAATAAGAGGACAAATGGCTTCAAACAATGGCAGTCGACTTGGTTCATTGATTACATACTTCAGATCACCAACCAACACTGGAAGATTCATGGATCTACAGAATTTGTAAGAGTTGTGTTAGTCTATGGTAATAGAGAGCCACCCTATGCGCTTATGACAAGTGACAAAGTGTCAATGCAAGATGCATCTCATGAAAAGTTATTATTTTTAATAACGTTTGTTAGTTGGAAAAGGGGCTACCAGACTCCTTCTGATTTTTAGATCTACAGAATGAAATTGTCGACTTGGTTCATTGATTACATACTTCAGTTTGTCAACCAACATTGGAAGATTCATGGATCTACAGAATTTGTGAGAGTTGTGTTAGTCTATGGTAACAATGAATGGTACTAGTGTAAAATGTAACTACTATATATTTCTTTTTTCACATTTCATGTACCTAATTTCTTTTGGTTAGCACTCAGTACTTCTTTCTCCTTTTCTGTACCTTGCACAACACTGCTTACTCAAAGAAGAATAGTAGGGTAGCTATAGGTATAGTGTTGGTATGTATTCATATGCATATGTATGATTGTAGTGAAAACTCAGTAAATTGGAAAGTAAGCTATAATTTAATTTCACTGATTTCAATGCAAAATAAATGCAAGTAACTTTCTTTGGATCCAATCACTTAACTGTAATTATATGTTTAAAACTAGAAAGATATTTACTAAATTTTCTGGCAGGGATATTCTGACCATGATAGCTGGAAATCCTTGAAAATATAGTCTTAACCAGGTTTGGGAAGGTTGAACTCATTCTGTACTACCTATTCATCTATGTAAAATGTATCATCATAGATATTGAACACCCTAGTATGTTACTTAAGTGCAAGCAGTACATTATTAATAGCAATTAAATTCAAACCAGGGTGATGCTACTTCCAAGTAGTCAACGACAAAATTCACAGTGCCTTCAACGGAACAACAAATAAAGTTGAGCTTTCTGTTACAGAATTCTGAAATTTTAAAACCATCAGATTCATAAATTTTGTATGCACTGTTTTCCTGTATGACAAGTAGCTATCTATTAAATAAAAATATTTCCCCATTTAATGAAGCATTGTAGAGATACACTGTAGACCATGTTCATTTGTGATGCAATAATAGGGAAACAGTACAGGAGTACTTTAAAGATTCATACAATTTTAGTGGCATATGTTTTTGAGAACTAGAGTCCATCATGGGGGTAGCAACCTCAGTACCATTTGCCTCAGTATTATGTCTTTAAGTATCCCTCATGTAAAACATAAATTAAGACAGAATCCAATATGGATCCATTCCTGATCCAAGTAATAAAATAAAAAGTATTAGTTTTAAGAGCCTTGGCAAAGACAGGACCTCTGGGAAGGATGGATAAGGATAGAAGCAAAGGTAAATGGGGACTAATATTGGCAAAGGAGTTGTAAATACTTAAGTTTCTCATAGGAAGCAAAGTACAGCCTCTTGCAAAAAGAGTGGATTCTCTGAAATGTACACTTTTGTGACAGTGTATATTTATTTAATTAATAACATTTCCCAGCATAGGGCAGATAAGGATTAGGCAAATAAAAGATGTGTGTTCCTGTCACCAAAGTTTTAAATAATTAACTCAGCAGAATTCTTTCTATTCTAAAGAGCTGCAGACCAACCTTTAAGAATGGAGAAGCAATTATAGTCTCAAGGGAAACCAAACTGAGTTAGTAGTCAAAACCATGCCAAGCTATCGCTTTGTAGAAAAACCACACAGAAAACAGCCAAATGTCATTCTGCTGAGATGCTATTAATTAAGGTATGTTCAGAAACTGTAATAATCTGAATCACTCCCCTATGAAAACTGGAGAAATACTCCCATTTTTTCTAAGTAAAATAAAATGGGCTCATACCTATTTTAATTATTACTGAGTGGAAAATGAAACTATAATTGTATCTTATTAATCACTCTGCTTATTTGTGTTGAGAAAACCACAAGGAAATACAGCAAAAACTGTACAGACATTTTCTTGTCAAAGAAACTAGCCGGCTGCATATTTAAATTATATGGCACTTTAAAGATACAACTGTATATATGTATATGTATAGATCTAAACTACAGCATAACCATCACTTTCTTTATATTTTTCATTTAATTCCTCTGATCTCACTGCTCACACTGTTTGAAATCCTTCTTATACTGCTACATTGCCATGTCCATATCTATCTGGTACTTCAAAACACCATTCCACAGATATGATGAAATTAGTTTTGGCTACATGAGCTCACGTTATAATGCATTTGTCTGTCTTTACAGAGCCACAGCTCCTATAGAAATATACTGATGTCCTTGTCGTAAATGCATAAAATAAATTTAATACATTTAGAGACAATGAAGCAAAGTTAACAAAAATATTATATTTTTCCAAATAACCATTTGTCCTTTATTTAATAAAAACAATTGCTCAAGGAGGTGTCTGATGTTCCTATTAAATATTTTTTATTTTACTAGTTTACAATGAGTGAAAATAGAGGGATTTTTTCCTATTTATCTATTACCTCCAGCTAAGTGCAGTGACACCACAGAAATAAAAGCAGTAACTATGATATACAGACTTACTGGTGGTACATCCGCAGCACATCGTATAGATAATCTTTCTCTGCTTCATTATCAATTAACAGGTCAACCTGAAAAATGAATAATTTTACTATAATTCTCTCTGTTCACAAATAAGAAATGCTGAAGATCTTCCCTTTGCCATTAGTCCCAAGACGGTATCCACAAAGAAAACTGTTTATGAGATGGTTTGAAACCAAAACTACCCATCCAATTCTCTAATCATTTCAGGGTTCGGTAACATCATACTGTAGTGCAACCATTACAATATCTAATTCCCTTACCTGATAATGACTAAATTGCTGTATAAATATTTTCAAAAACCGTTTAGGTCATTCATTGATGTAGCCCATGATTGCAAACGCAACCATGAAGGAATGGGCCAAAACCAGCTATTCACTGGCTTCCCTGAATGCGAACATCCTTCTGAAGATGTGCAATGAAGTAAATTTCTCCAGTCCACTTTGATACTGTGGCTAAGCTTGCTGTTAGATAGTTATCCTTTCTTCACTCTCTGAAACAGTATGTTCACTTACCTAGTGTCAGGTTGCAAGACTTTCGCTCTACTAATTGTTCTAAAATAAATAAAAATAAAGAGTCTCACAGAATGACTTGCTTCTGGGTACTTTTCTGAAACCAGGAATTTCCACGGCCTATTAGTTTCTATTAACAGTAAAAGTGAATTATTTCTGCATTTTACTGAGAGTTAAATGGTTACAATATAATTCAAAGCCAGTTAAGAGAGAACATACTAAGCTGCTTTATGCTAAATTAAAGCATGGGCTCCCACTCAGTAATGGTAATACAGTAATACATATAGAGAGCCTGATCAAAAGATCAGGAAGGACTAAAAAACTGCTGGTCTGAACACTTTTCCAATCTACTCAATAGGCCATCCACAGTTGATCATGATGTCTTACAGCAGATTCCTCAGCTGCCAGTCTTGGATGCCCGAAACCTGCGTCCCTCTACTGATAAGATCAAGAAAGCGATCTTGCAGATAAACTCAAATAAAGCAACAGGACAGGATTTCATTCCTGCTGAGATCTACAAAGCACTAGACCCAAATGCCTTACAGGCATTCCAAGACATCTTGGAAGGTATTTGGTCCACAGAGGAGATGCCTGATGACTTCCATGATGCCCTAATTGTGGCACTCTACAAAAATAAGGGAAGCAAATTAGACTGTGGAAACTACAGGGGTATCTCATTGCTGTCCATTGCAGGCAAGATCTTTGCCTGCATTCTCCTGAACAGACTTGTCACTGTCCCAAAAAGGAACCTCCCAGAAGCACAGTGTGGCTTTCAGCCAGAACAGAGTACAGCAGACATGATATCTGCCGTGATGCAAGTCCAAGAGAAGTGCATCGAGCAGAACAAGCCTCTTTACTCTATCCTCATTGACCTGACAAAGGCATTTGACACTGTAAACAGGGAGGCTCTCTGGATAATCCTGAGACATTATGGATGCCCAAGGAAATTTGTGATGTTGATTCAGCTACTCCACAATGGAATGACAGGACAAGTTCTTTACAATGGTGATATATCAGCTGCATTTGCCATTTCCAATGGGGTAAAACAGGGTTGTGTGCTAGCCCCAGTCCTCCTCAATCTGTTCTTCGCTTGCATGTTGTCACGTGCTGTCCAGGATCTGAAGGAGGGAGTGTACATAAGGTACCAAGTGGACAGCTCTCTTTGACCCTCACTGCTTGTACACATGGAGAAAGTGCCTCCATAGAGTAATCCAAGAAATCCTCTTTGCTGATAACTATGTGCTCCTGGAACCCAAAGACAGTGATCTACAGTTGGTGAACAAATTCTCAGATGCTTCTATACTCCTGGTATTCAGCCTGTGCCAAATACCAACCTTGTAGAACCAAAAATCACTGTTGACAACACCCAGATGACAAATGTAAACAGCTTCAAATACATGGGAAGCATCATCTCAAGTGATAGGTCTTTGGACAAAGAAATTGACTCCAGGATCAACAAGGCCAACCAGGCACTGGGGCAGCTGCGTACTAGAGTCCTTAATCAACACAACATCCATATCTCCATAAAGCTGAAAGTCCACAGAGCTGTGGTTATTCTATCTCTCCTATATGGATGTGAATTCTGGACTCTGTACCGAAGGCACATCAAACAACTGGAGGAATTTCACATGCACACTCTCCACTCATCCTTGGCATTTGTTGGCAAGAGCATGTCTCCAACCTGGAGGCCTTGGATCACACAGAGAGCACCAGCATTGAGTCCCTGATTATCAGAACCCAGATGCAGTGGCTGGGATGCATCACCGGAATGGATGACCACTGTATGCCTTGCCAGTTGCTCTACAGTGTACTGGAGTCTAGGAAGAAACCTTGAGGTTGACCATGCAAGCACTACAAAGACCCTGTGAAAGAAACCCTATGCCACTGTGACATCCAGCCAAGGGAACTAGAAGCTGCAGCTGCTGACAGAACCTGCTGGCAATGAAGCTTCCACTGGCTTTGAAGACAGGCACCACCAAAAACTGATAGAAATCTGTGAGCGGTATCATAGAATAACACCCACAGTTACTACAACAATGGGCTTCCAGTGCCCCCATTGTGCTAGACTCTGTGCTTCCAGACTGGGGCTGCAGAGCCACCTCCGTGTCCACAGATGAACTGAACAACAGTGTGCCTTCTTCAAATCCGAAGGACTACTATATATGTTTTATACATATATATTTGTTACACACACACACACATGTTATATTTCTACAAGTCATATAATGACATGCAAATAGGCCTAATTTAAAGTGCTAGCATTGGCTTTTAAGGCTCTAAATAGTTTGAAGCTACATTCACAACACAAAAACCTGACTCGCATTATGATTGACATTGGAGGACATGTATACAAATCCACTTATAAAAATAATTGGGCCAGTGGACAGTGGAGACAAGGAATAGGGTCTTCTCTGCTGTGCTCCCACTTGGAACCAAGTCAATGTGTTCAAAAGTATCACTCATATAAATAACATTCTTTAACAAATTAAAATATCTTTTTTATGTTCATTAATCCCAATAGGGTTAACTGTAGTATGCAAAATAGTGGTAATCCTAAAGTTTTCATTACAGTTTTTCCAGTTTCACTCCACAGGTAGGACTGAACCACTTAGTTAAGCTCACAAGAAATCCAAGAATTCCAGCAAGTAGTACTTACTAATGAAAGTTAGGAAGCCATAATCCAAGAATTTCAGCAAGTGCTGTGTTTCAAGAACACTTATATATGGAAACAGTATTCAAAACCTCTTACATATCTTTTTCTTTCTTGCCTACATAACAGAATATTTAGCTCCCTCTTCTGAGTCAACTGGGCTGTTTCCATCAGTCTCTTGTTGTTATCATCCGTTTGACTTTCATGGTGTTTTTCACTGACTGTGTGAGAACTAACTTTCATGTCCAGACTAACATAGCTTGAATGGGTGGTCTAACAATCTTTGGTGTAATATACCTTAATTAAAGTTATTAATTAAAGTTCATGGCTGTTCAAGGCCATCTGGAGACCCCAAGGTATGTAGTTATAGCCATAAGTACTTCCAATAACGGTATTTTAAAAGAAGCAGATAACGTGCACAAAAAAGTATTGTAAGAAATGTCAACCCAAAGAAAGTAATCTGCAATGCATATACTCTCAATTAATCATTTTAAATTATTTTTCTTGAGAGGGGTGCCAATAAATTATGAACAAACAAATAGTTAAGAACCAGTTGTCAGTTTTGTATATATTCTGAACAGAATGTTGTTATGATGAAGAAGACAACACATCCAGAGATATGTTAATAGAATATTTACAAGAGTCTGCACATATTCAGTGCCTTCTGAATGTGCAACAGTGAATGGAACATAAATCTAAAAGAGACAGTAGTATTCTCTATTGCATCACTTGACCTTTCCATGGCATTAAACCACATAAAATAAGAACATAAATAACAATGATGAATTCTACACTTGGAACCTAAAGTTGCTCCTTTAGAATCATATCACCCAATCCCTTTCCATCTTTGGCCTCAGAGGCTACAGTGGCATGAAAACAAATTATAAATAATTACTTCAAAAAAACTTATCCAAGTTTCAGTATGAAATGTTTTAATAACAATATTAGCCTGAAGGTTCATATAAAATATTTAAATCTTTTGTACAGAAGCCTTTGCTTTAAATTAAAAAAAAGGTTTCCTTATAGAGTCAGTTACTGAAAGTAGTTAATTTTATTTAGTCCTGACAAGTGTTCTAGGTACCTGAATGATAACACTACAGAAGCAAGATTCTGAACAGGTATGGACTATGTTCATAGTTTAAATAAGCAAGTTTAAATAAGCAAATTAGATTGAATTCAGAATGATTTATGTATATTACCATCACAAAAGGCCACAAGTACAAAGTACAGGACCATAAATATATTAGATGCACATGGCTGAAATGTGCCTGTTGCTCCACAGCTAAATGTTAATAGCTCTGAGAAATAGCCATAATTGTAACTAATTGATATCTTGTGTAAAAAGCTGCATAAAACATCTTAACATTTTCTACTTCATGGCATTCTGAAAATTTGCCCTAATATTATACAGGATAATTTTAATTCTTACGTATAAAAGACAAAAGATATTTTGTTGTACACAGAGGAGCAATCCTAAATAATTTTGCTGGAACCTAGTTCACTGAAATAATTATTATAGTTTTTCCCCTTAGAAATGTTTTATGCCTAGGAAAAGGAGGAAACCCATGAAAAGAAATTATGCCATACAAATTATATTTTAAAAGAAACATGTATGACTTACAGTATGTATATTTTCTGATTGTTTTCTACACCAAAGAAGTAGTAAGCCTGGCTTAGAGCAACGTTTTTCAAACTTGGCAACTTTAAGATGTGTGGACGTGGTCTGCCTGAGAAGTAAATGGGGCCAAAAATTGCAATCCCCCACTTTTTTTGCAGTGTTGGGGTTTGGTGGCTTAAAGAGCAAAACAGAAGGTCTCCTTATGCCATGCAGATACTTTTGACATCAATTTCACCATGTAACATTCCTGAGCCTCCCCAAATGGCTTTAACCCTACTCACTTGGAGAATTTGGCCCTTAGCATGCCATGCAAAGCATGATGTGACTCTTCAGCCAATGCAAATTCCACACTCCTATTCTAGACTGCAACCACAATTTTTTTCAGGGGAAAAAGGAAGAAATGTAAGGTTAGCTCTTCTACAGTGGAGTTGTTGGGATGATATTCAGGATCATTTGTACACTGCAAAATAAGGACAGCTGCATCTGGAACATGCTGGTTGGAGAAGAAGGCAATTGTAGGCCAACACATCAAAAAGGTGTTAGGCTGGAGAAGGTTCCTCTTTTGGGAAACCTCTAAGAGGAGTAAACAAACATATATTATATGTAAACAAAACTGGAAATTTCAAGTGCTCATTTCTTTCTGCTGTCCATCATTCTCTCACTAATGAAATCACATATTTGAAAAAGGCCAATAATAGAATTTTGTCTTTCACCCACAGAGGCTTTTTTGAAAAATTGTGTTCAAATAATATATAGACACATCTGTATACTCCTGAATACTTTTTAAAGTGTTAACTTGCCACTACAGTATTGGTATTCTTTTTATTTTCTTACTCTTTTGGGAAATACAAATAAAAGAATTATTTATGTAATGCAACTAGCCTTTCCAAGCCTTTTGTGCATTGGCAAAGAGGTTCTACAGGGAAAAAGGAAAGCAGAAAGGAAGGAAAATGATGTTCGAAGTATTCTCCTCCCTTTGAGTGAGGATAAGAGTCACCATTTTAAAAACAAGGATGCCTCCTGTAAAACTAACTCATTTTCTCAACTTTAATCTGCCTAAACTAACTTCGAGAGGGGTATGCATGGAAAGAGGGATCACTTTGGAGTCCTTGGGGTTCTCTGAGCTTGGTTGTTTTCTTGCAAACGTTTCGTTACCGGCTAGGTAACATCTTCGGGTAACGCAACGTTTGCAAGAAAACAACCAAGCTCAGAGAACCCCAAGGACTCCACAGTTCAACCCTGAGCTACACATATTCGCTTTTATGGGGTTCACTTTAACAGCCCCATGTTTGGCAGCACCAAGGACTTCGCAAGCAGCCCGCGCACAAGCAGGGAATGCTCCTCTCTTCTCTCTTCTATTGCTCCTTCCCCTCCTCTCCAAAGAGCTGAACCGTAATCCCCCACATCTCGCCCCCTTGAAGAGCCCCCCCACTTCTGCTGAAAGAAACTTTTCATCTTCCCCTCTTCTCCTCTGCCCGCCCCGCCAAGCCCGAGTTAATTGACTCCAAGAGTCCAGAGTCCCAGCAAAATGTCACTTCCCCCTTTCTCCGTCAGCCGCCACCGCTTCCACCGCGCGCAAGGCCGCGACACGTCCGCGAACGCCGCCGAGATGGTTCGGTGGGGCGCTCCGAGCGCTTCCCGCTCACCTTGTGCCGGAATTCCCGGGCCACCTTCCGTTCCATGACAACGGGGAGAGCGACCTTTTGGCGCCGCTGGCCTCGCGCAACCTGCCTCGGGGCGCGCCCACGGCGGATGCGGTTTCCTCCCGCTCCTGGGGACAGGTCAGTGAGCAGAAGTCTGGACCAACGCTAGAGGGCGCGGCGTAGCACCGTGAGAAAGGCCGGCGGACGCCAAGGAAGGTCCAGAGGGAACGGAGGCGTTCCCTTGTTCGCCTCTGCTGCCTTGACTTTTTTTTTCTTTGAAGTGCTCTAACTTCGCATTAGTTTCAGTGAATAGACATCAGCTTGACGCCGACTGCCTCTGTTGCACCAGCCCGTCTTCGCTTTCCCCGACTGTGCTGTTTAAACATCGTCACCATTCTTTTTTCACGCGTGAATTCTATTTCTGCCGCACGCTGGTGACCATCAAGTCATGAGAATTTGATCGAGACCTGAAGATGTTTACTTTTTTACTTTCAAAATACAGACAATAAAATTTAACTAAAACTTTTAAGGCGCATGGTGGAAGTGAGTTACACATATCTGGAATTATTCCATGTAGATGATGAGGTTAGAACATGTGAAAGGTCAGTGCAGAGTTTCTCAAAGATTTTGCATGGGGGGGGGTACTCATACAAGGACTCTGCTTCCTCAGCTCTTCCCATGAGCCTAGTGATATGCAATGTAAGCTGATGTTGGAGGCTTAGATCTTTACCTTACTGCACATAACTGGCTTAGGTTTTCAGAATTTCTGAAACTGTTCTGATATTCTTTGGGTCTGTGAAGATGGACTAGGTTTATAGAGTCAGGAGGGGCCATTGAGGTCATTGAATCCAACCCTGTGCTCAGTGCAGGAACTACCTCAAGGCATCTGACAAATTGTACTCCCAATGGCTTCACGTACTTTCAGGCTTCCCAGAAAGCATGCATTTAGTCCACAAAAGCCAGTGTGGTATAATGATTACAGAGCTGGGCTAGAACTAGTGAGAGAGAGAGAGAGAGAGAGAGATCCAGGTTCGAGACTCCACTTGCCTTGGGATTTACCAGGTAGGCTACACAAAATACTATGCCAGGCTAACATAAGATTTGTGGATCAACACGCTGTAGAAACCCAGCCACTGTCTTCGCTTCCTGTGTGAAGCACACTACCATATTAAGCCCTAACATGGTTTATTGGTTTTGGCATGGCATATTGTGTGAATGCAACAACTATGCTGTGCTAACCTAGGTTCCATGTCAGCATGTTGCATGAACCCAGTCAGTGTAAGATTTTGTATCAGTCACTGGCCGAGTTATACAATATGCTAGGCCAAAATGTGGTTGCTTGTTATGAAAACTCAGTTACCATAGTATCTAAATTATGGCTTTATATTATGTATAATGTGCTTTAGTTATGCATAGTTAATAAAGCCATGGCATAAGATGTTGTGGGAACAGAGCCAATATTTCCTAGTTCAACCTATCCCATGGAGTTGTTGTGAGAAGAAAATGAGGAGAAATCATTTTCACCTTCCAGAAGAGAGAGAGACATAAATGTCATAATGAAGGACATTATGTTGAGACGGTAATTAATGGGCTGATTGCCTCAGAAGGGAACTATTGCAGTGTAGGAGTATGTGAGGCTGCTTTTGAAAGTGACTTAGAGACTACAACTGGTACAAAATGTGGTGGCAGCCATGCTGGGGGTCAGAGAAACCCAGCATTGGCTCCCAGGAGGCTTCTGAGTTCTTTTGAAAGGGTGTAAAAATGTGACCTTTGGATAGATACATTAGGACCAGGTATGAGTCCAAACATTCTGAGACAGCTTGCTAAACATCTTGCCTCCATAGGAAAGTAAAGGGGCCTTGGACTAGGAGGTAGGGTGTAAGAACCACAGTACTCAGTTCCCAATGAAAGCAATTCACCAATGCAGGTTCAAAGAAGAATTCATTTATTGGAAAAGCAGTGCAAAGCTCTAAGCGATTTCTGGAACTAAGTTCCACTCATGCCAAAATTCAGTTTTACCTCCTTCCCCTTTCACCTCCCCCCTTCTGTCTTTGAATCCTTCTTGATCATGTCGACGATTCTCTCCAGGTCTCATGCTAGTACAACCTTGGGCATTCTTGAGAACCAGATAACAGTCCATCTGCGCCTAACAGTCAACCTCTCCATTTCTCCCCCCTTCCTCCCCATCACTGTAATGGCAGAAACAAAGCAAGCGAACTAGCAAGGCAGTTGATCGATGATTGCAAGGTTCTGACATAGGGCTTCTCAGGGGTGACTCCCCCTTTGTGGATTTGCTCCTAATCTCCTTATATTTTTGGGAAGTCCTTAAAACCATCCTGTTTCAGCTGGCCTTTGAACCTGGGATAATTGGGGGGTGTCCATCTTTTATTATTACTGTTGTGATTATTTGGATTTTTAATTTTTTAAAAAAATTTTTTGAGGTATTCTATTTCTGGTTTTCTCATGTACGGCCCCCAGTGTCAGCCAAATTGGGAAAGTCTGTAAATGATGTAAATAAATAAGTGAATGGATTTATATTTAAAAAGGGGGAGAAGATTTGCCATTCAATTTAAAGTTAAATTAAAGGCAAGATAGGTATCCCCAAATGTTAAAAATTTCTTGGCTATCTAGAAAGCTAAAAGTCATTAATTTCAGACCAATTCAGTAATTAGAGTAAAATGGGATGCTACTTTTAACAGAGTGTTTGCTGTGTTTGTATGTTTTAAAATACTCTATTTCTTCCATTTTATTCTTTTATTAATCTTTTTAGTAGTATTCTGAGAGAGGCATGTGGAATCTAAGTGTCTGTAATTTGAAGTAATCTATTCTTGTAGCAAATATGTCTGTCTGAATTCATACATAATGGCTATGTTACATAACCACAAACTAGTTAAAATGCTGGCTGGGGAATTCTGGAAGTTGGTCCACACATCTTAAACTTGACAAGTTTGAAAAACATTGCCCCAGCCTGTTGGGTGAACCCAGATTGTATGATTAGTTTATAGTTCAGTCTGTTCAACAAACCCCAAACATAAATAGGGTTAATTAGATAAACTATGGCTCAGTTAACCATTGGTAAGTATGTTGTTCAAACATAAGTATAATGATTACTTTGATTTGGACTTAATGTTATATGAACCCAGCCAACTGGATAAATCACAATTCAGCAAACCATAGCTTAGCTTAGCATCATATGTGCACATAATGCAGCCTTTTAAAAGGTATAGATGAGACACAAAAGCCTAAGGAATCAACTGACATTGCTAATCCTGACTGATTTCAAAAAGCAAGAGGATCTGACTTGGTTAGTGCTTGGATGGGAGATGACCCAGGAAGCACTAGGGCTATAGATAAGACTGAAACTGGGGGACAAAAGAAGACTATGGCAAACCATTTCCATGCTGTTGTCAAGAAAACTACAGGCATGTACCCATGAAATTACTAGGAGTGCGGCTTGAAGGAGGTGTTAGATTCTTAAGAAGATACAATTCTTATATGATGCTAAACTGTCTTGTAGTTAGACTTATTGTTAGACATACCATGATACCACAATAATAGTTTATAGTTAGTTTACTTATCTAAATTATGGCCCACTCTGCCATCCAAACCCAGTTGTAGCATCTCTCCTTTTAGGGTTCTGATATAAAGAGCTGGAGTAGTGGCAAAATGGGACCAGTTCAGGGATTCCACTTCTGTTGTTCCTGTATCTCTATCCATTCCCATTGGGCAGAAATGGGCATCTGAAGCGTGTGGGGAGTTTTAATGAAACAATAAAACCCACAAAGCAAGAGGTATCAGCCAACCAGCTTTCTCAGAGACAGCTGGAAAAATGGCCAAAATGGAGGAAAATCGACAATATGCATGATCAGATTTAACCAGATTTAATTTAGAACTTTTTGTGTGAATATGCTCCATCACACTTGGTGTCTCAGTTCCTGTCTCAGAGAAGTTATGTATAAATTTAATATATATTTTCTACAATTAGCAGATCGGTTGCAGAAAATAAAAATGTTTCTTCTTCAGGTAACACTTCTGTTCCAGAAAAAAACAGTGATTTCCTTAAAGTCAGTCTGTGACACTTTGCTCAGAATGTAACCTTTACCTTCCTGCTGGTTAGCTGCAGCACTTGTATAAGTTAGCTGGTTTTCCCCCCCCCTGCACTCAGGCTAAGAATTTTGATTACACTCAAGAGTTAATGTTGACTATTAGAGAGAATTGGATAATCCAAGATTTGAAAACAAGTGTTATCCTGAGTATTTTTCAAGGTTTCTTTACAGTGTAAATACAGCCTAAACTGTTAATGAAAAGCTGCAGTCTCCTCTAATTGTGATTTTCCCATTGGAACTTACAAGAGAATAAAGTCCTTGGTGAAGATGTCAGTGCTGTTCCATCATTTGTAATGAAATGAACCACTTGTTACAGCTGGAAATACAATACATGGGGACTAATTACAAAGAGGGAATGAGATCTTTTTAATTACTTACTGTTAACAGACTTCCTAGTAGTTAAAAAAAATCCTTTTAATTTGAGACAATTTCTCACCTGACATTGGCAGCTTTTAAAGCTTCTTTTATTAAATAGTTGAAGGATGAAGTAAGAGAGATGGGGCGAGAGAAAGGATGGCAGATGGCAGAGGGAGGAGGGAGAAAAGAAAAAGTAGATAAAAGGGTAGAAGAATGAAAAAAAGAAAGTACACACAGAAGAATGGCAAGAAATAAAAGAAAGCAATTCAAAGTATTTCTTTAAATAGGGACAAGAAGATTCTGAAATCTCTGAGGACTATACTTTTTAAAAATAAAAAAGATATGTATGAAAGCTAATATTGACATAGCTTTGAATATTTAGCACATTTAGAAGTCTTCAAATAAAATCATTAACTTTTAACCACAATTTTTAATGTATAATTAATAGCTGCAGCTTCCTTGAAGGATAAGTTTTGGATATGACTGAAAAATTGGGACCTGTTGTAATGAACACATTGGAAACCTATAGATGTTTACTCAGAATAAATATAAATGACAATATTCACAGCAGGTGTGCAGTGTGGTCTATGAAAATCCTTAGAGATATTTGCAGTGTAAGCTTTCCATTACTGACTGGGAAATTAACAAAAGTCCCCCAGTAAGTTTTTCCCCCCCATCTGTGGACCTGAGTAAAGAGATGTGCCCGTTTGCCTACTTAGTTTTTTTGTCTGCTATGAATGAGAGCTAGAGAACTGCAGAAGAAATGGAGGGAGGCTGAATAGGATGATAGTCCTTTCATTAGATTTTACCAGGAACCACAGCTCAGCAGATGACATGACATCCAGTTAGGTCCTTCATAGAGCTTGGCTTACCTGTTTTTTGTGCTTAACAGAAAAAGCATTCTGTATGAAGGCTGCTGTCTGGCATTGCTGTCCTGTGTTTTCACAGTGCCAGGTAGCCTGTAGGGGATTTAGAGGAGCCAAACTAATTAATTTTAATTAAGCTAATGAATGATTAATTGTTGGCTGAGTTCTTGCAGAGGGAATGCGAACAGAAGTTTGCAGTATTCTTTGTGGAGCTGTGGGCTGGGTGCCTTCTCTTGTGGTGCTTTCCCATTCATAAGACCTTCCACTTTGTCCCACCTCCTGGGATTCCTCTCTTTCTCCTTCCAACAAAGCTCTGGCCTGTCTTACCATCATTCCCACCATCATTCCTGTTGCTTCAGGCGGTGGCTTTCCTTCATTGCAAAAAGCAAGTGTGGATGACAGAAGAATTTATTTATTTATTAATTATTTTCTGAGGTTTGTGATATCACTCCATTTCAATAGGATTCTAAGGGCAAGGATAGGGCATGGCTGGTTGCTGGGTTTTGCACCCTGCTCCCCCCTTGAACAACTGGACGAAGCACTGGAAGGATGGAGTACAGCAGTGAAGATGCTTGAGCAGTTTTATGGCCAAGTGGAAGTGCTTTTAGACTGACTCATGGCACAAAAAAGGAGAGGCTCCTGGATGCTTTGGTCAAACCAACCTGATCAGCTAGTCGGTCCAAACACTATTATGGTCACTGACACTTGCAGGCTATTTTCTCAACAGGGTTATTTTCAAATGTTCCCAGCGAAGGAAGGTGAAGCAACCCATTGGTTGCTTTTGTAAGAAGAAAAAAATACAATGAACTCAGTGGGATTTTGTCAGGCATAAGCCATCTTGGGCCAGTCACACTCTCTCAGCCCTAGGAAGGAGGCAATGGCAAACCACTGGGAAATCTTGCCAAGGAAACTGCAGGGAGTAGTCTAGGCAATCGCCAGGAGCCAACACTGACCCGGAGGCATTAAAAATAAGTGGGGGCGGGGGATGAAGAACAACGCTTCTAGTCAATCCAGTTACTGCACTTAATTAAGAGAAGGTTGTTGTTGTTGTTGTGTGTGTGTGTGTTTGGTTTGCTTGTTTCTCTTCCCCTAAGCTATAAAAGACGCTCAAGCAGAAATCCCCATCGCTGACCAGGTTCCCGTCTGAAGACCAGACCTGTGCTGGCTACAAATATGACCAGGGCAGGGGGACGGGGCTGCCGGAGGGGGCAAAATTATGTTAATCAGGGAGGCGTCCCCAGGTGCCCAGTCTGGGTGCTGCTGCTGCTGCCGCCGGCGCCACCCGCGCGCGGAAGAGCAGAACTTGGACGAGGGCAACGCGAGTCCGGCAGCGGGCCCGTCCTCGCCTTCCCCCGCCCAGCAGCCGGACGCGCTCCCTGGCGGGGAGACCTTCCCTAGCCGTGGGAAACGCGAGCAAGAGCGCTCCTCCTCCCAGGTTCGAGCGGCCGTTTCTGAAGCCTCCCGTCGCACGCCCAGATGGAGCCGCGCTCCGGGCGTTTCAAGGCGCTTCTTCGCGCATGGCTTCTTCAGGGTGAGTTGCAGAAATCGTGGGCTTTCGGCGGGCGTGATTCATGCTGTGAGCGATCTGGGGCCAAGAGCGATGAGAGAGAAGAGCCGGAAGGCCGCTTTGCGGGGCCACAGCTGAAGGAGCCCGAGGGAAGGCGCCTTCCACTTGGCTCATGTCGGCTCCTCTTTTGCAGCACTGTTCTGGCGGGGCGCGGCGGAGGCGCAACTGTCCCCGAGTGCGGTCCCCGGGCTGTCAAGGTAAGGAATGTGGGACGCGCGCGAGTGCCTCAGTTGATACCCTTTTTCGCGCCTGGCGGGCCACTGGCTGAAACTCTTCTGCCGTCCCTGGACCAGAAGGGGCCTTCTTCGCTACCTTCCAGAGTTGTACCTCAGAAGGGCAGTTTGCGAGGGGAAGAGTGTCTGGCATCTCTGCCGCCCTTGGGATGGGTAAAATGATACCTGGGGAAATTCTGCTCCTGCGTGTTGCCTCTTGAAGGTGAAGGAACTCCCTGCTCTGGCCTGTCCATCTTGTATGTGCTGTGGTTGTCCCAGGAATGTCTTTCTGATTTGGAAAGTGATGCTGAAAAGTTTTTCAAGCCTGTCATGTCACAACTCTTACTAACGCCTTCTACAGGTGTTGGACTATGACTCCTGAGAGTAACAGTTAGGGAATCTTGTTTTGTGGGGTATTGAAATTTTCAAAGATGTATTTAAGGTATAAGAGGGGCCACAGTCAAAGGAAGCCATGAACCCATTGCAGAAAAACAATGGTGTTGTGCAATCTTTGAAGTCCATCAGTGAATATGATTTAATATGGACTAGAGTGTACTTTGCCTGCAATGCTTGGGAAAAAAGTCCCATTGAATTCTTCATGTTTAAGCAAAGATATAGCCTGACTTCATATATTGTACTAAGCCAAACTCTGGTTTGTTTAGAGTTATTTAATATGGGTGAATCAAACAATGAGGCTTATATAGCAAACTGTAATTACATACATTATCACTTAGCATTGTATAAACCTAGTCGTAGATTGAACATTTCTAAAGAAATGTGTTCAGATCCATAAAATACAAAAAAAAAAAAAAAATAGTCTTAAGATGTCACAAGGTAAAGACAAGACGTCTGATAATCATAGTCTAATAACATATGATAAATATATGTATATGTGTTCTGCATGCTAAGAAAGGAAATTTAAAATAACTATTTCATAACATCTTTAGCATCCCATGGTATTTCGTAGACAAGCCATTGGGCTTGAAACTCTTTTTGGTTTGTGTGCTAAATATTTAAAAGTATGGCATTCTTTGGAAAATATATGAAAATGTAAGATAATGGTTCTCTATATAGTTAAATGAAAGCATTTTTCTGCAGAAGACATCTGGGTGCAAGGATTGTTTTTCTTATTACCAAGAATATGATTTGGTAAATGGAAATATATGGTGCTCAATCTGCAAAGAAAGTTTTCACAAAGATATAAACACAGCAGCATTTCTACCAATAAAATTTAAAATGCATTAAAATGTTCAACATCTGTTAATGCCCCCCAGCTTCAGGAGGGAAGAATATATTTCTTTAAAAGTAACTTAAAATTTATCAGGTTATGTAAAGGAAAAATAGAATGACTAAAAGAACAATAAAAAAGGAAAGGAGTTAGTTATTACTGATTGAGCAATAACAATCAAAGCTCTCAAAGACAGGGCTTTATTCTCTGCAGCATCAAGAATTAAGGAGGCACCCCTTAAAATCCATTTTTTTTGTCTTCTAATTCAGCCAGGAGGCCTCAGTTTGAGTGGAAGTGCAGTCTTCGTAAGTTCTGCATGAGTAAGAAAGGTGCAGATTACCTCTGCTCAACAAATCCAGCCTTGTTCTTTTCCTCTCTAGGAATGACAGCAGTGCAGTACCTCAGAAACGAGATCCTGGTGTCCTCGGCGATCAGGTAAGGCACCCACCCCGCAGCTGTTTTTTAGAGTTTTAGAAGCTGGAGTGATAGAATGAACAATTCCCAGACTAGCAGACTAGCATATCCTGTATGTAAGTTTCCGTTCCTGTGATTATTTTCTTTCAGTTATTTGACACCACGCTTCTAATTCTGATCTGAATATCTATTCTACTTGCATTTTTAGCAGGGTTGACTAATAAGTTATTATAGACAGCTTTGCAGGACTGTTCAGAAAGGGTTTATTTACCCTTACCAATAGACATATTTGTGAGGAAATCCTTTGATCTTTGTTCTTTTATTGGAATGATATGGCGAACAGTTGGATGATTTATGCACTCAGCATTAAGCAAAATGCTTCCTCTCTGTATCTTTTGAATGGAAGAAATGTGTTAAAATGTGTGAATGTATCATACAACTGATGTAACACATTAAAGAGAAAATGACTATATCACTTTAGAAGCATTTATTACTACATATATTTAATAATGCATCATACTTAAAAATATATTTTTCTTCAAAATTCTATCTGTACTGAAGTTAATGAAAATTTTACAAAGGATCAGTAGATTTGGATTTTTTTGTCCGCCGTATAAGTTTACAGTTATAACATTTGATTAGATTCTATAAAAATTCATTTTATAAGATTTATAACAAAATGTATAATGTGAATGACATAATAATCATTCTTTCAATCAAATTTGCAATAGTTCAAAATAATAATTTGATTGTTTTCAAATTCATAATAATTTGAAACATATTGCCTTAGCGCTTTTCTAGCTCCATCAGACTTTGATTATTAAATTTTAATATGGAGGAAAATAGTATCAGTTTTATTACAAACAGGTAGGCAAGAACAAGAAAATAAGCATCATGTTGCGTTACTGGAAATGATTACTGTATTATTCTTTATCTGTTTCTCTAAAAAAAATTAACTAAAATATTTTTTCCCCCTGTTTTTAACAGAGAGAAGGCTTGTTTAGCATTTAGGCCTCATTCAGAAGCTTGGGAGTGCTGTTTGACAGTAGCCAATATTTATCTTGCTTTCTTTCCATTAATTCCCAGTTAGTGGAAGCAGAATACTTATTAAACCAAATTTCTAATATTTTGGCAACATTTAATAAAAGTGCATTTATTATTCAACATGTAGTATTTCTACATTGCTTCCTCTGCTATTGAATCTTGCAGCTGTTTACAATAAGAATAAAAACAATTAAAATACATTTTTAAATTTATTGTACTTCATTATTGCAAATATATTCATTGAAAGTGGAAAGAAAAGAAAAGAAAACAAAATCATTCATCCATATCATTTGCACAAAAAAATCTATTCTGCTTTCTATTTTGTGCAGCCTATTTAAGCTCCTCTAAATGAATCAGATTCTGTCTCTTGTTTCTCTCCAATCTTTGTTACTGAAAAGATATTCTACGAACTATAGACAGGAAATTAAATCAACTGACAGTAAATCTGTGTTTTTATGAAAGGAGTCCAAGAATTGGAAGCAGCCTCTTTTGTTGTCTTACCGTCAGGCTGTTGATCCTAAATAAGTTGCTCAGAATACATGTAAAATATTTGGCAAGTATAAAAGAAAGGTTCTGAATATTATTAAAGCCATGCTAGTGCCATTAAATTTCTACTAACATTAATAGTAATGAACAATCCTTTGAATATTTCAGAAAGATAGGAAATGGCAGACAAAAATGTAGAAGTGCAATCAGTAAGATCTTAATTGGCTATAATGCCTATCCTCAGTAATTCAATATCATAACATTCCCACTCCATTATTCCAGTTACTGCAAGTCCTTTCATGTTGCTCACAGCTACTGTTTTGTAGAACAACAGACACACACACACAATAAAATAATGCAAGAATATTCATACATAGCTTGCTTAGCGAGAAGCCTGCAGAGAGCATACATAGACTTCTCTTAGGAGAACATTTCCTGCCTGAATCAGTGGAAATCCTTCATAATTAAGGGGAACCACATTAGGGAAGCCTCCAAAGTCACATTGCAAAAGCATACGATGGAATATAGCACATCTGGATTTGAGTTGCAATGCACCTGTATTTGTATACCTGGCTAAAATTAGTCATGGCATGGCCCACAAAAAGGTACTTCCCTGGACTCAGATTGCTACTACCAACACTCTAGAGCAGTTGCTTACTCATCCTGAAGCAGTCAGAAGAGTGTTGCAACCATACGATTCCAAAAGGGACCTATCCATCCTTTTTGCCCATCCTTTCTTTGGCAGTGACAATGATGACCGATCCACTACCTGCTATGTTAATAGACCAGACCTGTTTGGGAGCATCTCAGCAGCTTTCCCATTTCATACCTCTATGTTTACCTTCTCATGAGTCTTCCATTCTCACCATAGCATTCACTGTAGCTTACATTCTGGCAGCAGCATCCGTTCCATGTGTGCATCTTGAAAGGCCTGCTTCCTTATAACCAGTATCTTCCAGACCTGAGCCCATGAAAGTCCCTCTTTCTTCCTTCAGAATCTTTTTGTAAGGCCAGGTTAGACTAGGGGGTGGGAGAAGGATTCCAAAAAACAAAAACAAAAAAAAACCCACATTGAAGAAACAACACTTATGGCAATGGCCATTTGGACCCTACTGATTTAAAGTTCTATCCACACTATGTCAGCACAAAACAATGTTGTCATAAGATTGACTATCCATAGGGCCAATGTCTCTCCTGCCTTGCTCAATCCTGCCAAGCTAGGCTGTCCATTGGGTGTGAACTGATTGTTGGCTTTGCTGCCATTCCCTTTTACTTGTACTGCTCAGCAGAAGAACATCAGGACTCTGCAGCACGAATGGGCTGGGTCTGACCTCACCAGTGTACAGTTCAGTTCTGCAACTCTGCCTGGACTTCTCTAGTCTGGTTTGTCTATCCCTGCTCCCAGATTTCATTTGACAATCTTGCAAGTTGAAAATGATGTGAAATGAAGGAATAGATGGAATATAGCTCCAAATCATAAAATTGTACCTGTGAAGATTTTGAAATTAAGTGAATGGCACCAAACAGATTCTAATGCATATAAATACAATTAGAAGGAGACAAGAGTGAAGAAATAACTCCAGTGAGATAGACGCTACCATGATTGTGCAGCTAAATAGGTTCTGTAAAGTTTCAATACCTTGAGGCATATTTTTGAGGAATTAAACTTAAGACTGCAATGCACCATACTGCATGATTTTAATTTGCAATAAAATAATACTGTGGTCACAACTTTCTTAATCATCGGTACATTTTCCTAAACCGTTTAAACATATGAATAATGGACAATTATATATTATTTCAAATTAATATATATTTTTTTAATACAGGTGTCTGGATTTTCATCTTATAATTCTTCCTCTACCACAGTATCTTCTTACAGGGAAAGAAGATTCCATAACATATTCTGTGACTCATCAAGTAAGCTCCTCACCTGTTTATATATTTTTTAAATCACTATGATGAATCTTATTGTGGTAAATTAAATCTAATTTCCGTACCAAAAATTATTTGAAAATTTTCCAAAATTGAGCTTTCAAGATACAAAATTTAGCAACAAAATGACTGATGGGGCTATGCCATCATTGTAGAATAACACTAATGTTGAGTTACCTTACTGGTTACCGGTAGGCTTCCTGGCCCAATTTGAAGTGCTGGTTGTTACTTCATCAATGCCTTCCCAAAATAGAATCTGCCCATCCAGACTGCACATTTGTGGATGGCCTGTTGAGGGTCGTCCCCCCCACCTTTCTGAGGTTCGTGGAGTGTATACCAGGTGGGAGACTTTTTCAGTGGTGGCCCCCAACTTATGAAACAGTTTACTCCCAGAATTATAAATTAAATTGATACTATTACAGTGAGGTTTTGTTCTGGCAACTATCTTAGATAGTTGTTTTATGATTTTGACTTGTTTGTATTTACGATGTTTTAAAATATTGTCCATTGCCCTGAGTCTGTATAGTTTGAGGAGGGTCATAAATATTGTTAAATAAAATATATAAATAAATAATTGCAGAACTAGCATAATATCTCCAAATGAGTATCGTGATTAGGTCAGTAGAGTGCCAGTTTATTTATAATTGAAGGGGGAAAAAATCCTGGATTTTGAATAGGATGTTCAATCAAGTTATTTAATTGGCCATATAATTTCCCTTTATCGTCTGGCTGGGGTTGCATTTCCAAAGATGAAATAAATCATGCTATATTTTAATTCATATATTAGTCTTTGACCATGAGGATATAGTGTGTGTGTGTGGGTGTGTGTGTGTGTGTGTTGCAATGCTGTTAGTTTTGTTACAAAAATGAACATTCTCAGAAATTTCAGCTTGTAAGGAATAATGCATTGTCAGCTGATTCCTTTCATGTTTTTTTTAGTTAAAAGAATTCTCCCCAACAAATTAGGTGGTGTAGGATCTTGGCAAGCAATAAGGAAGTGTGCAAATGACTTGTATAGAGCTTAGTAAAGCTGCCTGAAATAGGAGATAGGGGTGCAAAAAAGCTGTTTTATTTCCTGGAGAAGCTTATCCATTTTTATGATGCTCAGAGTTACTAAAAACTCTGTTGTATGATGGTTGTATGATGGTTGTGTTGTATGATGGTTGTGCCCACAGTAGCAGAACAGGAGATTTTGCTCCTGTTTCTTTATAAAAATAATAATTGTGTACCAGGGGCAGGAAAAGGGCAAGGGAAGGACAATTTCATAAAAACCTGAAGATGAAAGGAAAAGAAAAAGAGTGAGGTGAGAGGTATTTGAAGGCCCTCAATGAGAGGCTTCTGACTGGAGGAATTATGTAATCAAGAATACTATTTCTATTAAAATTCTGCAGAGCTGGCCTCATAAGCTGTGCAGCTGTAGAAACAGGTGTTGAGTCAAACAGGTAATGAAAACATTAATAAAACATTACAACAGAAAATTGTATGGAAAGTAGCCTGTAATTGGCTGATATGAACTGCTGCCCTCAAAGTATAGGCAATGCTTTGCCAACTGCCAAACATTACTTTTATTTGGTTATGGAATTTAGCAGACATTTAATTAATGAGAGCTGACCCTTCTCAAGAACGCAGAATAGGAATTTCAATTTTATTAATCTTAGTTCAATCACACTGAGTGTTCAAAGAACTGTGTCTCATCTAAATCAATGGTAGGTCAATCAATGGTAGGTCACTTGAAAGAAAATCTGGGGATGTCTTCAATGTAATTTGATCCAAAATAGTTTCTGCTTTGATGGAATATTACTGAAATGTCTAATGTTTATCCAAAGTACACTGATTACTTTTTGTTGTAGTTAGACAGGAAGTCCTCTTGATATACAGAGATCATTGTTGTATAGAATAAAGTACCATAAAGTATAATTATTTGCTGAGATTTCTTACGTTAGTCTAAAAGGTATGGTATATTCTAATAATCTGCTTTCATATATCCACCCAGTTAGGATATGTGTAACTTGTAACAAAATTATTGCATGTTGTTTTTTAAAAATAGATTTAGATTCATTTACATGCTTCAATGGAGGTGAATGTGTACATTGGAAAATGTGCAACTGTAGTCGATACAATGCAACTGGATCAAGATGTCAGATAGGTAAGGAGAAAATATAATTTTATGCTGCCCACTTTACCCAGTATGGTCTAAGATAAAAAAGTAACCTTTAACACAGCTGATAGATTTATTCTCAGAATCAAACACAATTCCCCAAAAGGCACAAATCTGTAGTTTGGAGCTCTCGGGTCATATTATGAAGAAGAAATGGTTGAAGACAGTAATCCCAACAACCATAAGTGCTATGTATCACCATGGTTGTTGTGTAAATATCTTCCCCCTTCAGATAAATGTTTATAGTCATCACTTTCTCTGGCTATAACAAAAGCCAACAGTGGTACTGCTTCTGAATGTTTTTTTTCCTCCTCTTTTGCTATAGTACACAACATGGGAACAGAACGAGACAACATTTGCCGAACATGGGGACAATATCATTATGAAACCTTTGATGGACTTTACTATTTTTTCTCTGGGAAATCTACATATGCTCTTGTCAGGCAGAATGAATTAGATGAGCAGAGTTTTTCCATACAAGTAAGTGAAAATAAGAATGAAGAGGTATTGTGTAGTATAGCTGTTTTCCTCTGCTCTGGGGTTAATGAATCAGTCAGTCTAGTAGATGGGTTACTTGTATAATATGACACTTCAGACACTATCTATTTCAAAGAATGTCAGAAAGAATAGGGGTCTATGATGAATGATTCTGTTTTTTTCTACTGTTGCTTGACTGGGATTTGATGCACCCACATAAAGTGCTTCTCTGTGAATGCGGGTGAAGAGGGTTGATACCTATTACTGTTATAACCCCTTGTACTTCATGATTTGTGGCTATGAAAACCTTTTTAAGCTTGGCAGAGTTTGAGGGGCAACTACAATAGATGAATGAAACGTGTTAAAGGCTGCAGAGATCCCAGATAAATGGGGTTCCAAAGCATGTGGATCTTGACTGAACCCAAATATTCCAAGCTTCACTTATGTGTACTGTTTTGTATTTTGGGGAGTAGAGTTGTTACCAAATGTGGTGGTATGCAAGCTAATAATTCAGCAATAGTTAAGATACAGGCACTGACCTAGTGTTTACATTTTCAATGTTATTTGGGGTCCTGTTGCTGAAGTTGTATGCAAATTGTAATATAATTTTTCTTAAAATTGTCATCTCACCTTTTTTTTACAGGTCCATAATGATCCAGAATGCAGTTCTTTTCCATATTCCTGTAAACGATCTGTTAGCTTATATTTTTCTGGAGAAGGAGAAATCAGATTAAGTAGTGAGGTTACCTACAAAGGCATTGGGTAAATTAAATGTGTATTTCCACATACCATGGTGTTTTTACCTACATTGTTATTTTAACATTGCAGATTTAAGTATTCTTGTCAATTCCTAAATATAGACCAGTTTAATTCCTGCAGACAATACGTAATAAATAGTTTATCATACATTATACATGCATCTGTGCATATGCATGTATTGTCAGTTGGGGTACAGTAAATCAATGTTAATAGAGGTGTCAGATTTCCAACCATAGAAATCTTGTCAGATGTTGTCAGGCAACAGGGAGGGAATCTTATTCTTCCCTCCTTCATCTATTCTATTCATTCTATCTCCCTTTCTGTCATTTCCCTCTCCCATTACCAAGGGGGAAAAACAATAATATTCTCAAGTTCTTACAGGCAAGTTGTCTGATTTCCTAATCCATCTGGGAAACCAAGGGTGTTTGGCTCTATTCCTAAAGTCTTCCTGTTGGGACCTACCATTGGTAGAAAGTTCCTGAAAATTCAGCTCTACACTGATTATTTTTTTTTTAATGAAAACTTCCTATTACTTTCTGTTGAGTGATAGGGGTTGCCAGAATCACAGGGATGCTTTCACCCAATCTCTCAAAAGCCACATAGCTGGCCAACTCAAGAAGCAGGATTTCAGAAAGGCATCTTTAATGCCAGTGGGGGATAAAAACAATCTATAAAAATGCAAACTTAAATTTCCAGGCAGATGATCGCAAGCCAATTAAAGTGCAGTCTCTTTGAAACATTTCCATCCCATGGGCCCCAGCACACCTCTGGGCCACACTGCCCTTTCTCACACCCATTGAAGTCCTCCTCTGCTTGGCTTCCACAGTTTCTCACATAGTCCTAGCTCTCCTCAACAAGTGAATTAGCTGTTCACAACCAGGGAGTTAGGATTATTCCCTAAGCCATATTAAGAGCATTGCTTACTAACAAAGTCATCACAAAAATGGTGTCTTTATTCTCCATTAATAGGAACATTACCCAATAATAAGATCTGTGCAGTTGAAGGCAGAATACTGTTTGATTGTGATTGGCCGTTACAAAGTTACAAAGCTGAAAATGGGAATGACTTTAGTAACATTTGAAAAAAAGAAAATTATTTGTTCTTCTCTTTATGGTGATGTTTGTTTTGTTTCCTAGAATACAATTACCATATACCGTAGGGAAATTATATATCCAAAAAGTAGCTGGATATGTCATTGTTAGACATCAGTATGCATTCTCTTTAGCTTGGGATGGGATGTCTGCTGTTTATATTAAGATGTCTCCTGATTACTTGGGCAAAACTCATGGATTATGTGGTAATAACAATGCCATTCTGCAGGATGAGCTTTCCACAAGTTATGGTGAGTATTTACTTTAATTCTAATATTTGTTCAGTATATGTTTATGTTATCTGTAGTCCTTACCATCTACAAACAATAGACATGTCCAAGGAAGTAAAATGTAAATAAAATATAGATTACAGTTAATAAGTGGTTTAAGTGAAATCTTAACTTTTGAGAATAATTTTTTTGGGCAGCTCAGTATGAGATATTCTAATATGAAACTGAACATAGAAAAAGGATGTATCTATAGTACCAGATTGTGTGCATGGAATATTCAAGACACAGGAGCAGTAGTATTAACCTACTGGTGATGTAGCAGTTTTTTCCAAGACTTAAGTAAAGGTAATATTGTACCAGCAAGATATTTTTGAATTGTACAGCCTAACCTTTTATTCTGGGTCATAAGTACAGATTTCATTATATGAAAGAATGGATGGCAGCTGGAAAGTCAGGGCTCCGGTAGTCTGCCAGATAAAAGAGAAAAATCATGAGATCCTTTTATTCCACTTTAGAAAATTTCCTTCCAAGCTGTATGCAGAAAATTTCTCATGCCACCCCTCCCCCCAGTCTGTACAGGTGGATTGCTTATGTTATGGGATTGTAATGAGTATTGTATGTCCTATGTCATGCATTTTCTATGTGTTAGCGGGTGCATGCTTTGACTCATCCCATGATTATTAGAGGCCCAGACAGCATGGCAGAAAATCCCTAGAGAGGACTAATGCAAAAAGAAGTTTAAAATTCACACAAGAAACATCATAAACTCCAATAAAAAAATATTTTGAATGAAGGTCCCCAATGTACCCTACAATACTGTTCTATCAATAGCAGTGAAAGCATTTGAACTGACTTCACTGCACCTGATTGGTATATGTACAATGACTCCATTAAAAAGCATGGTGTTAATGGCTGGGTTGTTGAACAGTGACTAGGTTTCATAACTCATTAGAACTAATTTAATATTATTTGAGAAGTTAGGTGGAGTTGTGAAAGAAATACAGTGACTATAAAGCAAATTTCCTCCATTAATGCATTCATGTATTTTTTCCCCCTAGGAAAAATTACAGAAGACATTGAAGAATTTGTAGAAAGCTGGAGAGAAAATCCTCCCCAGGAGAACATCCGTTCCTGGGGCTCATCATTTAACTATGAACCACCCTGTTTGACTCAAACTGAAGCATTTTTACAGGTAGGTATGATAATTCAACACACCACACAAACTTTAAGATTTAGTTCTAAACGTAAAGCTTCTTTGTTCATAATGATTGCCCTTTTATTATATAAGTTTGCCCTACTGGCTTGTATTGTTTTCATAGTTGACATAGTGTTGAGAAACGCTATGGTCTAGAAGACTTTATACAGGCTGACACTGTCATAGGAGCACTCAGTGATGAGGTATGGTAAAGTGGTTAATGGATTGTGACAAGGAAGACCCAGGTTTTAGTCCAGGCTCTGCCATTGAAGCTGACTAGGGAAAGGCTCTCTCTCAGCTTAATATGCCTCACAAGATGGCAGCTGTAGGAGGAGTGCTGGATATGTTGCTTTGAGTTCCCGAGGAAAAGACAAGATCAGTCAGTCAAACAAAACATCCTGATTCTATCTAGTTTCAGATATAATTCTCTACTTCAAAGACATAATTCTTTACTTCTTGTACAAAACAAGGTTAGCCGATGAATTATATTTCTTAATTATGCCTGAGTTGTTTTTAATACCTTATTTAATCCTTTATTATTTTTCAGAATTTGCTATTTTAGCATTTAAAGCCTATGGTCAGTAGATATTTGAGATGTCTACTACCAGAATTTAATTAGCTTTTAAACATTTATATGAGCACATGTGAAATAACGTTTCTATCTATAGGCAATTGTCAGTAATAAACAAACAAAAAAACAGATAAACTCATTTAATTTTGGCTACCGGCGCTCAATTTTCCATAAATTTCCAGCACTTTTTCCCAATCTACATACTGTATAGTATTCTTTATGAATCTTGCATGGGATAAGATTGGAAAATTGATTTGCCTATGGGGAAAATATACTTGTGTTAATGTACATTTATCTAGAGTATAGTAAGAATGCATCTTGTAATTGTAATAGTGTCAGCCCTCCCAGGCAAACCAGACAGGAAACACAACCAGATGAGCTAATTCTACTTTATTGTAAGGCTACCTTAACAGAATCTTGCAAGTCTGAAAATACAGATCTCCCACCATCACTTTTAACAGCCTGATACATTGGGGTGGATCCTTTTTAAGTTTCTTTCTTTTCCCGTTAAGCAGTTGCAGGCTCTTCCCCCCTTTTTTTGATTATTTCTTAGGCAACATCTCTTCCCCTCGACCCTCAAGGTCATTCCCACATATCATACCAAATAGAAATACAGTGGTACCTCGGTTCACGAACGCATCTGTTCATGAACAATTCGGTTCACAAACAGCTCCGGCCGCAAAAATTTGCCTCCGTTCGTGAACGCCGGATCGGGTGACGAACAGGATCCACGGCCATTTTCCCTCCCATAACACGTGGTCGTGGCTTCCTGTAGGGAGGGGGACTCTCCCTCCAAGCAGTAACCGTGGCCATTTTCCCTCCCGTGACATGTGGTTGTGGCTTCCTGTAGGGAGGGGGACTCTCCCTCCAAGCAGTAACCGCCTCTCCACTCATCTTCCTGCCCTCCACGCCGGGAGTCGTGTCGAGCAAGGTTAGCTTTCTCTCTCTTCGTACTGTACTTTGTGTCATATTTTTGCGTTTTTTAAAAAAAAACACATATGGTTCAGAACGGATTAACCGTATTTACATTGAACCTTATGGGGAAATTTGACTCGGGTCGTGACCAGAAATCGGTTGGCAACCAAATTTGGGGTCAGAACGGATTAACCGTATTTACATTGAACCTTATGGGAAAATTTGATTCGGTTCACGACCATTTCGGGTCGCGACCAGAGTCGCGGAACGAATTAAGTTCGTGAACCGAGGTACCACTGTATATTTGATAAAAATGCAAATCTGTGTTAAATTTCAAAACTTAAAATCCCCCCCCCAAAGAATCAGAAACTACATAAAATTTGTCAAATGATAAAGCAGATTACTGTTAATGGAACAACATTGGTTGATATCCTGATTTCTGATGCATAAATGGAACGGCTTCATTGAAAGAGAGGAGATCTGGCACACAGTTTAGGGGAATAGCATCAAGAGTTGGGAATCGCTGCATATTATCTTCTCTGTCCATAACTCTAAATGTCTTTATTTTGGCCCAACATCACTCTCAGTACAGTATTGATTCAAAGTAATGAGACAACCTGGGTTTTTTTTAATGCTAGGTTTGTTAATTATTTTGGTATTGCTTAAAACAACTTTTCTCTCCCTTAATTCTTTCTCTCTATTTTCAGAGGACATACACATTATGTAGCATGTTGCTCTGGACCCCCTTTAAAGAATGTCATGAATTTGTGAGTCCATTTCCTTTCATGGCCAGTTGCACAAATGATTTATGCATGTAAGTATCCCTTTTTGAGATCCAGAGTTAGGAGAAGGTAGCTAGGATCCAAAAAAGCTCATGTATGCACATGGGTCTATTTTTATTATTATTGTTGGTTGCACAGTATCATCATCATCGTCATCATCATCATCATAATCATCATCATCTCTTCTCACACCATTCATATTTCAGACAGTATCATGATCTCTAGGAGCAACTTCTTTCATCTTGGCCAAGTATTTTTTTCCCACCTGCTTCTTTTCCAGCTGTGTTGAATGATATTCATTTGTTCATTTCCAGACAATTGAGCGAAAATGGAGCAATTGGAAATAATTGTTGATCTAAATTTATGTATTTTGGATTCTCATCATCTGATTACATTTTGATTTAATACTAAATCATGGTTTAGTTCTATAATAATGAACTTAGTCTTCCCAGGATGTGGATGTTACTCACACCCTTGTTTCTGAGTTTTGCTTATGAAGAACAGATCTGAAATTTCTGTTTTAAGTTACCTGCAGTTTAGTGTGCCATTTTGAACTGGGAACTTAGATTAATCTATTTTAATTTTGTTTTTTAAAAGCCACTTCATCTAAGTTTAGGTGTTATAAATCATTCTGAAAATCTTTCTCATAACATGAGAACATGATTTAGAGTTTAGCTTAAACTGAAATAAGCATATTTTAAAATGCAGTTCAATTAAGATCTTGAAATAATTATAAATAAATAAATGTTATGATTGTACCTGCTGCTTCTGATTTTCTATCAAAATAAAATACTGAAATTTTGAACAGTTTACTGGTAACACTGCTGCAGGATCAGAATGGTAGTGAACAGATAACTATATGTATTCTTAGTATTAATAGCTTTTAATGGTCAAATAAAATATAACTATTATTTGTTTTGTTTTTATTATATATTGTTTTAATTTTGTGCATTGCTTAAAATAATAATAAAATAATGAATATTATTATCAATAATACCTGTGGATTATTAATAACAATGTTATTAATATTACCATACTGATCTTGTATGGAAATAGGGATAGTAATGTTATGTTAATTCTAATGTTTTTAAGGTCAGGAATTGATAATGCAACTTGGTGTCGTGCATTAACCGAATATGCAAGGACTTGTGCTCAAGCAGGAAAACCTCTCCATGAATGGCGGGGTCATTTTGAGCAATGTGGTAGGCATTGAAGGGCTTCAGAATATTTTCTCGTCTCAGTAGTTCTCCATGTCTTTGTCTTTTTTTCCTGCAATTAGTTTTCACATTTTTAATCAGTGCAGCTTTCACTGAGTTTATAATATTTAAACCCAGACTTTTAAAATGCTATATTTTCTAACATAGAACAGTAATGATTAGATAAAATAGTAGCATACAAAACTAGAGAGAACCACATTTCAGCAATTAATGTTATTATAGATAAAATAAAGTTTGCGTATCAGATCAGAAACACAATACATCATAATACAGTGGAACCTCGGTTCACGAATTTAATTCGTTCTGCGACTCTGGTCGCGACCTGAAATGGTCGCGACCGGAATCAAATTTTCCCATAAGGTTCAATGTAAATACAGTTAATCCGTTCTGACCCCAAATTTGGTCGCCAACCGATTTCTGGTCACGACCCGAGTCAAATTTCCCCATAAGGTTCAATATAAATACGGTTAATCCATTCTGAACCATGTTTTTTTTTTAAAAAACTGCAAAAATATGACACAAAGTACAGTATGAAGAGAGAGAAAGCTAACCTTGCTCGGGAGGGAAAATGGCCGTGCTTCCTGCTTGGAGGGAGAGTCCCCTCCCTACAGGAAGTTGCAACCATGTGACACGGGAGGGAAAATGGCCACGGTTCCTGCTTGGAGGGATAGTCCCCTCCCTACAGGAAGCTGCGACCACGTGACACGGGAGGGAAAATGGCCACGGATCCTGTTCGTCACCCAATCTGGCGTTCGTGACCGGAGGTAAATTTTTGCGGCCGGAGCTGGTCGTGACCCGAATTGTTCGTGAACAGATGCGTTCGTGAACTGAGGTTCCACTGTATACTATATACGAATTATGTAATATACACTTACATTTTTAAAAGATGAAGGCAGGAATAAGAAAATTTAGCATTGATCCTGGGTGATAATGATTTTCATTCCCAAAGAAAGTAGGAAATAAATGTTCTATTGATGGGTTCAGTGCTCATATATCAATCCTGCCATCATCTCAACTGCCTAGAAGCAGTGCCCAAAGACATTTGGGGAAGTGAGCATTTTGTGTCTGTTACCCTTATCTCCATTCAATCATCCTTCTTCTTGCACATTTAGACTTTAAAGATTTCAAGTAATTTAAGCATATTAAGCAACCCTATAAGGGACTATAGGAGGCACATAGAAGCAAGATAGAGCTACTGTGCACTGTACATCAAAGTGAGGGCAGTGAGAAAAAAAAGAGGTCTTATGAACCTATCTGTGTACAAGCTTATAATATCTTGCAGATATTGTTGCAAATGTTATGTAAATGAATTTACATTTGATTTTACTATAGTTTTAGAAAGCATTTTTGAAATGAAATGAAATCTACATCTATGATTGGCTGCAGGGATGGAAAAGGAAAATAACACATAATTTTTAAAACCAGCTTTCAAATAGATTAAACATTAAGAAGTCTTGAGAGACATTAAAGCCTTATTGATTTATAGTGGCATAAACCTTTGAATAGAACTTTTTTCTTAAATGAAATTGAAACAAGAGCATAAATTAGGTGACATTCTCTGTCTTCTGTTTTGCAGTTGTTAAATGTGAGGAGCATCTTGTCTACAATGAATGCATTGATTGTTGCCCGTTTTCATGTCGCCAAAAAACTCTCTGTGTTGACAGTGAACTTCCCTGTGTTGATGGATGCTATTGTCCAGATGGTAATATGGCCATAGTGTGGGTGGCATTCTTGTAAATCTACTGCAGAACAACTATATTTCAGGAGTTTGCCACCCAAGTTAATGTTGTTTGTGAAATTGTGAATTCTTATGGGGATAGATGAAATCAACCTAAGGGAGTTCTAGGAGTAATCTAAAGTGCCCTTGTGCATTTCAAATTCCATTTACCCCTCTGGATCTGGATATTTTTACAGTCCTATTTGTTTGCAACATGTGGTTATATTTGTCCTTTATGATCAGAAATAAATATTAACTTGGGGTGTGTAAAACATTTCAGATTTGAACTGTTTTGAATCTGTTCCAAGTGTGAATCAGGTTGTTTCAATCATTTTCAAAGTGTTTTAAACGTAAAACCAGTGTTTTGCCTACAAACAGGGGCTGTTTAAAGTCAAAACACTTTCCAACCCTAAAAAACCTTTTTGCATTTGAAGCAGGGCATTTTACACTTGAAATGAGGCCTTTCAAATTTGAAATTGTTCATATTTAAAACATTTTGCAGACATCTACTGTTAACTTATAATATTGTGCATTGTGAAGCAATTTTATTAAGTACTATGCAGTCAAAGATATTTTATAGTTATTATCAATTGCATGACTTGATAATTATCTGCCTACTATTGAATATACCTTCTAGGACTTATTTATGAAAACAGATTATGTGTGAGGCCAACTGAGTGCCCTTGTGATTATCATGGAATTGTCCACAGAACTGGTGCAGTAATTCAAGAGGAATGCAATAACTGGTAAGTAACATTCTGCAAATTTTATGCATGTTTTACTAACCCCAAACAATAAAAATATATTACTATTGGGCAAATAATTGTCAAAGTCATACAGGTTTGTAAATTACTTTTCCAAGATAAGGGAGTTTCTTCCCATAAACATTTGGTAGAATTCCAGAGCTTTGGAAGTTCTAGGTTAGCCTGACTCTCAAATCCTTAGAATTATTTTCTTTTGGAAAAACTTGAAGAAGTTGAAAATAACACAGTGGTGGTATATACCAAAACTAAGGATGCTTTTCAATATAGCTTTTACTTTGCAGTTACCTTACTCATGGACTTTCTGATGATATCACCTTAGGGTAACTTTCCTGCATTGTGCTTCTATTTCTTCACAATTTTCCTCACAAGAAAAAGTATTTTAAGGAGCCAAAATTAAGGAGCCATTCACTTTCTGAATGATAGCACTATGAGTCCTCTGTATAGAAACATATGAAGTTCACTATGTGGCACATTCTCCTTTGAAGAATGTGGAGAATTTTTGAATTCCATAGCAGTCAAGATCCTTAGTAAGTTTATGCAGATAGATACTGTGAATGTATCTTGAAGCATAGGGTTGTTGGGATATTTTCTTTCATTCAAGAGAAAGCTGCTGAATTTATTATTATGAATAGAAGAGAGGGAGCCACAAAGTGCAGGAGTGTTTTGTAACTAGAAACAAGATGCATAAGTAATCCCACACATTGTCTCAGTTAAAGAATTGGGTAACTATATGGGTTGTTATCTATTTTGTTAATGAATAATATATACTACCCACAGTGATGAGGATTTTTATGTTGCAATATTTGAAACAGGCTTTTGCAGCTTGCGGAATCTGCCATGCAAATGTTCAAAATTGCTTGGCAGTTTAAATAAATAATTGTATTCTGTATGCATGAATTTAAAATTGTATTTTTCTTACAATGGTATCTGTATATTCATCTGAATATGGTGTTTTGGTGTTTACATTACTTTCGAGTTTGTTGCCTAGACTGCATACTTGAAGAGTAGTCTTTGAAAAAATGTTCATGTTATTTTTTTTTAATATATTAACATATCTGTGAGGTAATATGCTTCACCTTGAGCACTCTGTGACAAAAGAAATTCATTTTCGTCCTTGTCCCAAGCATGTATAGCTTTCCCCTTTTATAGGACTGCAAGTATCCTTAGATACCACAGTACATCTGGTGAATATGAAAAGATCTCATATTTATTTCCATTAGTATTCCCTTAGTATAACTTGTTTTCTGAAATTAGTAGCATACATTCAGTCAGAAATCTTGATTCAGCTTTGGTTTCTGACTTTTCATGGCTTAATCTCAGTTGAGGCTTTCAGGATATAGTTTGTTTAGTGTTACATGATAGCTGCATTTCTCAGTCTCAAAACTTTTTCTCTTTCAGTACGTGTTCTGGAGGGAAATGGATTTGCACTAATCTTACCTGTCCAGGTACATCAGTTTTTAGATGATTCATACAAACCTTGCTTTCTAGCTTGGAATATTAGTGATAACGTTTTTGCAAGGTTTCTCATCTGTCACCCTATTACTGTAAATGAATATATATTTTTTTCTGTTTCTGACTACTTGTCTTTTATAAACTGTAGCAATCTACTTACGAACGTGATGTCTAAGTTTGCCAGTATTCAGTGCAGCATTAGCCCCACTCATTTTCCAGACATTTCATGTACCTGTTTGCTCAGTAAGAATATGCAGAGCCCAACCACATTGATATAGGATATCCATGACCAGATCTTCCAACTTAAAAACCAACCAACCCACCCACCCATCCACCCACCCACCCATGCACCCACCCTTTTCTGAAATGTTTAACCCTTTCTTCATGTGTTATTTCTTTCTTTACGCCTTATTTTCCAAATATAAGTCATATTCTGTCCCCTCATCTTCTATGAGCTTTCACTCAGTGCCATAATTATGCTGTGGATCTAAAAAAGCCCCCCAAGTTACTGCTTTAATGCTGGAAAACAGTGCCAAGGGAATGGATTTAATCCTTCCCCAAAAAGAAGATCCACCACGCTGTTAAAAATCTAGACATAGGTATCTTCCACACAGACTAAACAGCCAAGCATGAATATCTCCTATGCATAAACTCAGCATAAAAATAAGATTTCTTTTACCCATATAATAAATAGGGATAGACAATTGCTTTTTTGCATGTTTGTTTCTAGGGCCAGGGAAGGGAGGACGAGACCTATCCATATGTGTGCTATGACACTGAAACAGGTCCTTAAAGGAAATAAACATTTTTAAAAAGATGGAAAGGGCTATAATATAGCAAGACAGCTGCTTTATTTCTCATTGTCATCCTTGTATGGTTGCCTTAATATTATTCAGCAAATATTATTCAGCATTTAATATCAAATACAACAGCACAGAACGTTCTTGTAGCATATTGAAAAAAAATCCTTTTTTCATTCATTGTTGGCAGCTCAGTGCTCGGTTTCAGGAGATATTCACTTCATGACATTTGATGGACGCAAGTTTACTTTTCAAGCACCTTGCCAGTATATCCTGGCAAAAAGTCGCATCTCTGACAAATTTGCTGTGACTCTACAAAATGCTCCTTGTGGACAGGTAAGTTTATAAAAGCAAGCATGTTGATGGCTTAAAATTAAGTCATCTTTCTGACAAATACATCGGTTCCTGCTTTCTGATGAACGGATCTCTGAATTTTGACTACTGTGGATCCAATACAGAAGTTCCATTCTGAAGACACAGGCGTGCTGTGTCTTATGGATTTAATGCAGGGCAGATTAAAGAAAGCAAGTGGTGGATCTCCCTGGCTTTGAGTCCCTTTCCACCCAGTATCACTTACCAGTGGGACAAATAAGCACTATTTGCCCTTCTTAGCCTGGAAGGCAGGAATGGGCAAGTGTAGGCAGGTACTTAAAACAGCTGGCTTAGCCACTGGTTATGTTGCCAGGTTGCAGATATGGAGGTCTGCTAAAAGAGTGCTAAACCCGTGTCTGAAACAAGCTCAGCTGACAGTTCACCTGTGCAGAAGAATGATGCAGAGTGAAGTGGGAGGAAACAATAATGAGCAAGCTCTGTCCTTGACTAGCACTGCAAGGGCATGGCAATCTAGCAGTGGCTGCCATTGATCATAGCACCTGGAAGTAGTCTGTGAAGAAACAAAATAGTGCAGGAATGGGTTATATGGTACCCTCCCCACTGAAATAGTAAACATAGTTTAAAGTATAGCCCTGAGAAATTTCTTATTGGCAGAAGAACCAGGAAACCTGCACTACATTTACTAGTGACAAAACCAGCAACACATTGGTGGTAGAACCCAGTTCTCTTTCCCACTTTAAATAGATGAAATATCAAGCCTGTTACTCAAAACAAAATGGTGGAATTATATTGACTTAAAAAATGGCTTTCTTCTAGTTAGGTTTTGATAATATTGGTTTTCATTTAGCTTCTCTAATCTGCTTGATGTGGATGGTTTAATCTTATTGTGCTGCCCCATTGTATTCATCTGGTTTCTTAGACTCACTTTTTATTGAACAGTGTAAAAGTGTTTCATGGAATGTCATGTAATTTCCAGAAAAAACTATTTTGGATCTACAGTAGTTTGCTTTCATCGTTTGACTGTGTATTTCAGATTGAGGACATCTAATAAAGCAAATTGTCTTCCAATGAAGCTTGTCTATCACCACTTTCTAACTAGTTGACCAAAAAGGTATAAAAATGGAATGATAAGATCTAGAGGCAGTAATTACCCGAGGTAGCTTAAATTATTCTGGGAAAAAGGAGTATTTACAATAGAAAGTCAACGCGCTGAATTGTGAAGGCTAAATCAAGTTGTAATTTCAAATATTTGGCTTCAAGTTATTTACGAAAAATGATACTTAAAAACTCAATAAGAGCATAATTTCAAGTAGAGGATTGTGATCTGAAAAATAAGACACACAATTATTCTAATCCTTTGATAGAGTTTTGGGGTTAAATATTTTTTTGAAATTACAGCTATCTGTAAAAGTACATTGCCAGGATAATGGTTTTGGGAAATCTAGAAAGCAAGTCTGGATGTACAAGTTCCATAAATTTTCTAAACCTGAGAAAAAGGGAAGGGAAACATTTTTGTTTTGTAAGTTACCATGGCTAGAGTTATTTTATATTTAAGGTATTTAATATCTAGAAAGCATCTAATGCTACAGTGTGTCCGTTATTACATTCATAGCTTGTTTTGAATAGCTTGGAGCAATCTTATTATCTCACACAAATGCTCTGAGATGGCACCAACCTTTATAACTAAGTATAACACCGATCTTGGGTCACCATGTTTATTAAGGAGCGAGTTCGCTTGTGGCCTATGGCCCTTCTGACTAGCCCTACCTATTGCCAGAATGCAGACCTCAATATGCTACCTTGCAGATGTAGCCCTCGATGGAAGGTTTCCTGCTCTTATGTGTGCCCTGCTGCATTTCACTTAACCTTAAATGCTGCTATTTGTGAAGGTGAATGGGTCTGGATAGGGAGAAACTGACTCCAACTCAATCCTGCTAAGACTGAGTGGCTATGGTTGTTGGGACTGCCTAAATCTGGGCATCTTCCATCTCCTGAATGGGATTGCACTTCCCCATTCATGAGTGGTGGGGAGTTGGGGGTCCTTGTAGATTCACAGTGGCGAAGAACAGGTGGCAGCTGTGGCCAGGACAGCCTTAGCACAGTTCCATCTGATGTGCCAGTTGAATTCCTTCATGGATCAGGTAGCCCTCTAGACAGTCACTCACACTCTTGTCACCTCACTGTTCAACTATTGCAATGTATTCTACATGGGATGCCTTGAAGACCACTCAGCAACTTCAGCTGGTCCAGAATGTAGCAGTATGAGCAGTGGTGGGTTTGCCTTGGCACGCCCATGAGACACTCCTGATTCATGAGCTGCAGTGGTTGCCAGTGTTTTTCCTGGTGTGGCTCAAGTGCTGGTTATCACCTACAAAGCCCTACATAGCATGGGTCCAGTTGTCTCAGGGACCACCTGTCTCCTATGGTTTCTGCTAACTGGTGGGCATGCTCTGGTCCCTTTGATTAAACAATGCCATCTTTTGGGACACAGGAAGCACTCCTTCTCTGTTGTGGTACTTGTCTTCTCAAATGAGGTCCTTCCTGAGATCTGGATGGTTCCCACCCAGATGACATTCCAGAAGGCCTTAAAGACTTGGCTGTTTCCCAAGCTTTGGGGTAGGATGGATGACACCACTTGTTAGATGTGATTGACATCTAACTTTGTATGTTTTGGTGCCAGATGTCTGGATTTTCCATCTTGTAATTTATTTTATTGTACTTATTTATCATATTGTAAATACCATATAGCATTTTGTATTCATGTTTTATTTTTTATATTGTGAGCCTCTTGGAGTCAGTTGGAGTTGGGCAGCACCGAAACTGAAGTAAATAAAGTGAAGCAGCAGCTATATGTGAGATCATAACTCACCTCATATTCATTTACAATTTTTTTTCTATGAGAATTATTATACTTTATACCTTGATCCATTATGAACTCCATATTATTTTAAGATATTATTTGTCTTCATCATATTTCTAGAATCATGATGGAACATGTATCCAATCAGTCAGTCTTATTTTCAGTCAAGATTCTAGGAGGCAAGTAACTCTGACCCATTCGGGAGATGTTTTGGTACATGATCAGTATAAAGTTAATCTGCCATATATTGATGGTAAGTTAGAATAAAATTGTAATAAAAATAACATTACAAATATGAACATGCTATGAATTTAGTTATATGTTATTTGTCATGGAAATCACAGGTTTCATGCTCCTTATTTGGTACAATTTATATGGTTTCTTCCTATTTTTATGCTAAATTATCTATTTGACCAGAATCAGGGATGAGAAATGAAGAGACTGATCAATACATTGTAGCAGAATAAGCCATTAATAGACCAATTAATTAATAAAAAGACTAATTAATAGACACATAGAACAAGAGATACAATATATGCTCATGGATAAGCCGAGAATTTTAGCCTCCAAAATACACCCCCAAAACTGGGTTTGGCTTATCCACTGATGGGCTTATCCAGGAATATTACAATAATTCATTCCATGCCATCTATCAATCTTTCTTCTTTTTTCCAACACTGGTTAGGTTATCTGCTGCCTCTCCATCTTAAAGGATGGGTTATATTTTACATGGTTTTATATCCTAGGATTTAGTAGTCTGTATTGTATTGTATTGTATTGTATCCCAGCTAAGAACAACACATGGAGGATTTTTTTTAGTTGTGGATGAAGTAGCTTCAGCTCAAATCTGAAGGAACTTGTGTAAAATGAATTACTTTTGGAAGCATTCTGTAAAGCTCCTACTTAAATAATATAAAGTCAGACCTACTCTAAATGATTCCATCACTTCATGACACAAAATGATGGAAAATATTTGCGGAGGCATCCAAGATTTAGGTTTAAGGCCATCTCCACCATGAGCAATCAGTGCCAGCAACTTGGAAATGAACTTACAGCCTGGGTAAAGTTGAATTGGACTGAACTTTTTGAAATGTGGAATCTGTGGCGATCAGTCTCCAACAAGCTTTAAGCGACGGGTAAAATAAAATCAACATTTCAATAGTACGTGAGGTTACTATTGACGCATTTTCCTTCTCTTTCTGTCTTTTAGATTCCTTTGAAATTAGGAAACTTTCCTCTGTATTCTTACAAATTAAATCATACGTTGGGTTACAAATACTTTATGACTGGAAAGGTTTAAGACTCTATCTTGAAGCTGATGCTCAGTGGAAAGATGACACTATTGGCCTCTGTGGAACTTTCAATGGAAACACTCAGGATGATTTTTTGTATGTATAATTGTAACTTCTAAAATCTTCATAAATACTAAAATAAGTGTTTAATCAGTGCATTTTTTTCAACAAGGTAGAAAAAAACATGAGTAGTTCGTTACTAGAAGAAAAAAATAGTCACATTTGACTATTGGTAGAGCTGTGCTCAGATGGCATGATTTTCTGTCCCCAAACCATGGATGTCAGGCATCACTTAGCTCATATTTTGTCATTGTAAACAATAGTTTGGCAAATCTGGGATTTATCATGCACCTGTTACAATGAAGTATGGTAAAAAGAAGGGCATTATACATGGATTTTTTCCTTAATTCTAAATATTTGGGCCATTGTTCATATACAGAGTTCTGAACATTCCTAAATATTCTAAATATTTGGCTCATCTCTTCATATGCAGTGTTGTTTTTTTGTTTTGGTTACTTTCAGATCAGGGGTTTTCAAATTTTCAGGCCACAGAACCTGTTAGTTTAAAAAAAAAAAAGTTCCCAGAACTCCTGATCAAGAGGCAAAACTCTGGTGATAGTAAATTGGCTGCATTTGAGTGAACTTCTTCTCTCACAGAACCCCATCAAGTTTTCACAGAATGCTAGAATGCCAGGGTTCCGTGGGGAACATAGATTGAAAAACTTGTTCTAAATACCGTATTTTTCCGACTATAAGACGATACTTTTTTCTAAAATCCTTACCCTAAAAATTGAAGGGCGTCTTATTCAAGGAAGTCAGCCGAAGAGAGAACCGCCTGGTTGCAAAACTGCCCATACTTTGTTTCTGCAGACAGGCTTCCTCCTATTGCTAGCCTCCAATCATGAGTGAAATAGCTTGTCTCCCAAACAGACTTCCTCCAATCACGAGCCTTATGTAACTGACGTCAGCTGATGCTGAACAAACCAATTAGAGGAAGGCTGTTTACAGAGACAAGCTATCGGCAGTTTCACTCGTGCTTGAATGTAATCAGTTATGCAAAAGAGCATGGAAATAGAGCTGCAGAGAGACGGTTTGGACCTCCTCCCACCGAGTGTATCAGGTCAATGTTAACTAATTACTAAATAAAAATGTGTTCTGCACTATCTTTAAAATATTGATTTCTTAATTTTGGGCTGGAAAAGTGGGGGTTGCCTTGTACATGGGGGCATCTTATTGACGGAAAAATACAGTAGTTTGGAACAATGGCTCTTTAGAATTTTTCAGCCCTTCCAATTTAAATTTAGAAGGATAATGTTTAGTTATATACTTTATAGAAGTAAAATAACTGGATATCCTAACTTTTTATAAAATGAAATATTTTTGTTCACAGAAATAATGGAGAAGGATATATTATTTAACGACTGTCTTCCTTTTATGCCCAAAAGATAATACGTTAACTAGTATTTTTGTAGATATAAAGCATCTGAATAAGGAGACTTATAGATTCCTGATATCAGGACTCCTTGACAAATGAGTCAACTCTATTAATTTCATTGTATGCACTCAAGAATTGAAGTATGTTTTTTTAATTGATGTTACTGCTTCTTTTCAAAACCAATCATTTGCTAAAAATCAATCAATTAAAAAAAGATCTCCAGTTGGAGTGCCAGAAACTACGCCTCAGCTTTTTGGAAATTCCTGGAAAACGTCATCAGGCTGTAGTCCTGGGTATGACAGTTCATCAGTAGATCCATGTGATGTTCATTTACAAGCAGGTGGGTATGAACATGGAGAGTAACAATGACAGAATGTTTAATGTTGCAACATAACGAAGGTCATTTTAAGCTTCTGAAGCTGTGATGTCTGTACATGTGTATAGTACTTAGACTTCAAACTCAATTATGTGCATAAAATTAAGAAAATAGCTAACCCAGGCCAAATATATATGTTGTCACAATATCCTTGTAAGAACAAGATGACAGGGTTGACAATGCTCTGCCCACGGCTGTTCTATGCAGCAGTATGGATATTTCTTTATTTAAAGGTTAAGCTACCAAAGTTTATCTTTAATTTTTGTTGCATTCAGATTCTTGTGTTGTTGTAATTCAGGTCCTGAATTGCTTATTTCCTTCTATGGATAAGCTGGACAAATGAATGCTAAATTACCTAAAAAGAATTAAAATGCACTTATTTTTAAAAAATATAAATAATAATTGCAAAACTGCTTGCAATGATTAGGTGCTGGAGTGAAGCCTTTTCTTGTCATAGCTCCCACAAAAGAAGAGATGCTTTAGAGGTTACATCTTTTGTAATACTATTTGCATAACAATATTACTGGTATTTTTATGTGAAATAGCAGAATTTAAGTTCAGCCGGTCAGCTACTAATTGTTTGAGCAGGTCATCTTTACTGTATGGGGAACTTGTTCCCCTCTGGTTGTTGCTCAAGAAGAAGTCTCAGCATTCCTCATAAATCAGTGTTGTCCAAACTTGGCCACTTTAAGATGAGTGGACTTCAACTCCCAGAATTCCCCAGCCAGCATGGCTGGCTGGGGAATTCTGGGAGTTGAAGTCCACTCATCTTAAAGTGGCCAAGTTTGGACAACACTGTCATAAATGATCATCTGATGAAGCTACTGCAGCTTATATCTCTGCAATATGTCTAGTGCTGCAGATTCCTCACAGTGCTCTAAATATGAATATAAGAATGAGCTGTATGAAGAACAGAAAAGAACATATTTATGGTGATTGTGATTCAAGTGTACCTTGAAAAAAATTCAGCACAATTTATCTGTACACATTCCATCAGTAATCCTACTGGCATTGGCTACCAGAGAAGCTGAAAAAGACGTTTTTGTTCCCCAGGGGGGAAAAAAGGCTTTACAATGCTCTTAAATTGAAGGATCTCAAACTAAAACTTGGTTATTTCTATTTATTACTTTAACAGCTGCTTATGCAACAGAAGCTTGCAGCATCATTACCAAAGAACTCTTTGCCCCGTGCTATCCCTATCTGAGTCCTCTCCCCTATTTTGAACAGTGTAGAAGAGATACCTGCAAGTGCGGGCAGATCTGTATGTGTTCCGCTCTCTCCCATTATGCCCACCTGTGCCACAGATTTGGAGTGGAGATAGACTTCCGGAGTACTGTCCCAGAATGCGGTAAGTTATTTTTCCATATCTGAATTTAACAACTGTCCTTGGCACCATGACTGAATCTCATGACAAAACGAAATCCTGTGAAGTAGGTGAAATACCTGAACTTAATTCCTTTGCTTGTTTCCATGCAACTGTGGGCATCAATAGAAGATTAAGCTAGAGCTCTTCCATGAATCCATGCAGCTGAAGAAGCTTTTTCCCTGTGTTTCTTATATTGGTTATATTACAGTATGACAAACATGGCGTGCAAGGAAAATGCAGACTTCCTTATTCTTTGAAGCAGTCCTGGGAAATAATTTGTTGGAAGTCTTGTATAAGGCTAGTATAAATGCAAGATGTTTTGTCATATAGTGCTCTTCTCCTGAAATGGAAAAAAAAAAGTGTCTATAGTGGAGGTGACTTTTTGTGATTGCAAGAATAGGAAGGCTTCATTCCCAGGGCCACATGTGGCTATCAATCCCATTATTGTGTCTCCCAGCTTAGGGCTACGCAAAATGTTTCATCACAGAACATTCTAACTCTGAAACAGGCTGTTCTGAGATCAGAACATGCCTTTCTGTTGTCAAACAATTGTTGGAACATGACTGCTAAAAATATATGCATGATTTTTTGTCATTTTGAGATGGGAGATATACAGAAATCATACTATAAATTCCAAAACAAGCACGCAGTACTTACCCCCCAAAACTAGGGGAAAAAAAATAAGAAAATGATTCAAGTCTATGTTGAATGTTGAATGTAGTAAACAATGTAGCCTTTTTTTCATGTAGTAACATGATTTATTGCTAATGAAATAGTGTCTTACACTGAAGTCCTGTGCTTTGCCTAAATTTGCTGGACCTAACCTCTGAGTAAGCATGCATAGTATTTTGTAACAGCAGCTTATGTTCAGTGAATCTTACTGACGTTTGTGAGATAAAATGTTAAAGAGTGTGTGGGGGCTGGGGGGGTTGTGTGTGTGCATTTGGCTTGTAACATGAGAAGTTTTCTTCTTTTCATTTGAGCAGCTCTTTCATGTGAAGATACAAAGGAATACAGTACTTGTGTATCTACCTGTGGTAGGAGCTGCCGAGCATTCTCCGTGCCAGAGACATGCGATGGTGATTGTGCTGAAGGCTGCACCTGCCCCTTTGGAACGTATCTGAACATCAAAACTGACAGATGTGTGCCACAGTAGGTTTAATTATGCTGATAGCATTTCTTTGTAACTGTACGTTTTCAGATCTAAGCAACCAGCAGAAAGCTACCAATAGAAGTGAATATGTGTAGCTCAGGGTTGAACTGTGGAGTCCTTGGGGTTCTCTGAGCTTGGTGGTTTTCTTGCAAATGTTTTGTTACCCGGGTAGGTAACATCTTCAGTGCTGAAGATGAAGATATTACCTAGCTGAGTAACGAAATGTTTGCAAGAAAACCACCAAGCTCAGAGAACCTCAGAGAACCCCAAGGACTCCATAGCAGAAAGCTTTCACATAAATATTGCTGAAAAACAAACTTCTAACTTATTGAGTAACTGGACAGAAAGCAGTGCTGGACAAGAGAGACAGTAATGATTCCATACACTGCTCTGTGCCAGTCATGAGATGTGGTCCCTCACCCTTCTTGCTTTCCACTTTTAGCAGCATTATTAGAGTTTGGTCATTAATGTTGTAAATAATCATATTTATCTCATGATTAAAATCTTAAGATGGTTTTCTAAAATTCTAATGAAATATTCCCCAAATATAATTTATTTTGTGATGGTATAACAAGGATTTCATTAGTTAGCAATTGTACTGGTTAAAAGTAAATACCAGTTAAGTTACTAAGAATCAAAAAATCAGTTCTGTAGGTGGGAAAAATAGCAAGCAGATGGATTGATTTTTCCAAGCAGCATGCTACAGTTAAGCTTTACTTGATTTGACTAAGTCTGTAGGCATTGTATCCTTTTTCTCTGGATTATGTGAAGACAAAATCATACTTTATTAATGTTTCTGATAGGAAGAACAGTGTTTACACCCTACCTTTTTTAAAAAGAGCATTTTATGAATTGTTGAAGGAAAAATAACTCTGGTACATATGTGCTATCATTTGTATATCTGTAACTCAGCTTACTTGGCTGTATATAGGATTTACTTGATAAGAAAACATTCCAATACATGATGCTTGGTTGGAATGCTTTGGGTTTTTTATAACAGTTAATATTTTCAGCCATATAAATTTTATATCAATATTCAGTACTTGTTTTCATTATAGAAATGAATGCCCCTGCTATTTTCATGGTATTGATTACCCCCCTGGAGAAAATATAATCACATCTTTTGGAAAGTGGTAAGTTAGTCTCATATTTCAGATAGTTTACAGTCAAAGTTTATATATTTCTTAATTTTCCATTGACTGGGTATGGAGGGATGCTGAATTTTCTTCCAGAAATGGAAGAACTTTTCTGTCTATGACTTTTTTCTGCCTGTCTGCCCTCAAAGAAAGAGGGCAAGGGAAGGATTTACACAAGGCACTTTGTTGTCAGATGCAAAGGTGCCCATCCCCATTTCTCATAGTTAGGTTGATGGGATGACTGCAGTAGGAGTCTGAGATAAGATGGTAGCTGAGAAGGTACAGTTCTTTGATATCTTTCCAATCCAGCTACTTCCTTCCTCATCTCCTCAAATACTTATTGTCATTTCCTGTATTTTTGACTGTGCTGTCATGATTCAAACATATTAGATATTTTCAGAAATCTTGTTCATTCAGGATATCCACATTATGTTTTAAGTATACACATTCTATTCTAACACATAATCTATGGTCTAGCACAAGAATTGTTCAAAAGGTTATTTGTGAAAAAGCAATGGAAGTTTTTTGTTTGTTTCAAGAAACATTATGTTTAGATTTCCAATTATTTAAAAAAAAAGTTTTCAGTTTTATTTATTGCATTTTTTCCACAGTCACTGCAGAAATGGGATGATGAACTGTGAAGACAGCACTGGTATGTAAAGGAAAACAAAAACAAAAACAAATTGAACCCAGATCACTTTTCTTCAAACCTTAGTCTTGTTGTGTACTTTTGTGTGATCTATATGCAAGAAGACTGGACCAGAGATAATTTAAGAAAGTACTATTGCAACTAAACCAATTTATGATTTTGGTAAAAAATATATTAGTGATACAGGTGATAGCCATATACTCCATGAAGCTGTACAATCCTCTTAAAAATATGTGATTGCTAGGCTTCTGTATTGAAGAGGTTTGTAGAATACAGACAATCTCCAGGTTAAGAATGAGATCCATTCCTAAATCTGTCTTTAAGTCAAATTTGTATGTAAGTCAGAACTCATACTTATGAACAGGCTGCCTATTGCTAAAAATGGTGGACGGTGTTCTCCTTCCTGGAGCCAATGACCTGCTGAAGCTGCGCCATGTTTTCATGAACTGCTGAAAACTGCTGAAAACAGGCTGTATATTAAAAACACACAGCTTCAGCGATTCATGAAAACATGGCGCAGCTTCAGCGGTTCGATGACTCAAGGAAGGAGAACGCCATCCACCATTTTTAGTAATAGGCAGCCCATTCGAAAGTATGAGCTGTCCGTAAGTCAGACATTCTTAACCTGGGGACTGCCTGTATAGTAAACTGACTGTGACCCTATGTATGTTATATTTTTCTAGTTCATGACTGCCCAGATGACCAGATCTATGTTAACTGTAGTAATCCACCAATCATGGAACTTGGCAGGGAGAGAACATGTGAAAATCAACTGCTAAATATCACTGTGTCTGCACAACTTCCATGCTTTTCAGGATGTATGTGTCCCGCTGGGTAAGTAAACGAACATGAGGGTAACATTTTATTTATTTATATCATGCAGTACAGCTTATACTCCGTCAGCAATTAGTGCATACACATTCATGTATGATTTCTCATTCCCTTTTAAATAGTTGAAGACAGTTGAGGGACATGTTCAGCTCCAGAAGTAAAGAACAGTTTTACTCCCTTAAACACCTTTCTTATGTTGAGGCAACACATACGGGGCAATGTAACAAAATCAAAAGCCTAAGCAGCACAAATAACTATCTACAGTACTTATATTTATTCCTTCACAGCCTTTGAGCATCATTGTCTATCCCTTTAAAGCAGTATATTTCCTTCCCATTAATGTTGGGACTTAGATTGTGGGTGGGGCCTTACGTTTTTCAACTTCATACATAGAGTTCTATTTTGTTAAAAATAGTTACCTGGGAAACTATAAACCTAAGTCCTGAAATTTCTACCTTTGTAGTAGCTCTAGAGAAGGGAGAGGACAATCTGTGTTTGTGTCTACAGGCCCTGCGCAGAGAGACTGGTTTTTGCAAGTTTGCCTTCCAGTAAACATTCTGTGGCTGATGCTACATTTTGTCAGCCCCCGTAATTGTGAACTAGTCCTTCAGTGGGTTATACGTGTAGGCCAACACTTTCAGAAGGAAGTATATGCATTGTGTTTTGTATGATGATTTCCATTAATTGAATTTCTCCAGGGATGTCAATATCTATATTTAATGTTCAGATAATTCAGTCTATGTCTAAAAATGAAAACTCATTAAAATCGTAGGTACAACTTTTATCTTACCAAGGTGCCAGGCATGTTCCTTTCACTTCCTTGAGCTGCTGTTTCTGGCAATAATTAGCACTGAATTTTATGACAATATTAATGTTTGTTCATAATTTGTTTTTCTAACTGTGATAGCTTCCCAATGAAATCTGCTCCTTCTTAGAAATCAATACTTGGCACACAACCTTCCCAGATTTTTATTAGCATGCAGCAAGACGAAACACTGCTATCATTATGACAGAGACATGTCCAAAATGAAAAAAAAAAATGCTCTAGACACTGATTAAAACAGCTCTTTTTGAGTATTCTCTTTTTCAGTGGAACAAAACTTGAAAATGTCCAAGTGTTCCATCCTAGCAAACAGTGGGTACTTGGAACAAGCCATTGTTCCCTCATTTTTTATACTAGGGCCACAAACATGATTGTTAATCTGTGCTTAGTAGTACTGTCCTCCCCCCTGCTCCAAATTTACAGAACATTGGGAATGAAGATGATTTTTAATCTTAAAAACGATTTATAAGCAGGCTGTAAAAACATACTTATGTCTGCTGATTATTGCTTCCATAGCTGTGAAAATATTTAAAAAACATTATTTTTTTAAAAAAACTTATACCCTTGGCCAATATATCTGTGGATTGGGTAGTTGTTAGGTAGTATTAACCTTGGACTGTTGCTACACTTTTGGGCCCTAGGAGGAAAATGAAAGGGTAAGGGGTTTGCTTTCCTTTTTTCCCCTGTGATGGGACATTCAAAATGAAAGATACTATTTTGTTAGTATGTGGTATTTGCTAGCAATTTGGGAAACTTTAAAAATGTGTGTGTTTTCCCAGACATGAGGGTTGGGAGATTAATTGGTTCATGAAATTGATGTATTATTTGCTAATGATTTATGTTGTAGTCAGTTACCATTATGTGTGTGCATGTCTGTGTATTATTGTTTACCATATTTGTGTTTTTAACTTTGTCAGCTCCCCAGAGTTGCTATTACAAGGGCAGCCTTATACATTGGTTAAAATAAACCATAAATAAATATCTTACTATATCTGAACCATGGTTGGATAAAGTGGAAAAATACCTGTTCAACTATGTTTTCAGGATCCCTGTTTCTTAGGCTTTTGCCATTTCAGCATTCCGGTTTCCATCGCTTGAAGCCATGAGGGGTGGAAAGGACAGCAGTAGCATCTGCTGTGTAGCACTGAAATAAAGCGTTGTTGGTAAACTTCAACACAATTAAACGTTAACATAACTCTCTCTCCGCTCCCAATTCTGAATGTTGCAATCATCACTAGCACTCATTTGAAAATGAAGCATTGAAACAGCAGTGACAATCTGCATGGATGACTGTTTTGCTCTTCATGTTTTTCTTTCTCTCAATTTAAAATATCTTCCCTAACAGATGGCATAACAGATCAAATAACTTATAAGAAGCTTAAATAAATTCCTGGAAGGTTTGCTAAAAAAAGAAAAGACAAAAAAATCATCACTTTCTAATTTGCACACAAACACACACACAAAATAACTTTAATGGAGTCCAAGAATGTCTCTTATCAATGGCCAGAGAGAATTAGCAGACTGATTGCATAGAAAGAATTTAATTTTGAAGCCATGTTTTGTGAGAGTCCCCTTATGTTATTGTTGGAGTAAAATAATGAATAGACTTCTGGTGTTTTTTTTTTTAATTAAATAGGCAGCAGTTCCAAATTGATATCATTCAAAATCATGCACACACGTTACAAATATAACATTAAAATAACCTGCAGTATATCATAAAGTGAAATGTCTTATTTTTTTTAAAATTTCATGCAGTATTTCAAGTAGGAAGCCCTATAACTTATAGATTGCATTCAGTGTAACATTAGCAGTAAAGTACAAGAGGCAGTGTTGCATGTTATGTTAGTGATTGTGTCTTCCCCTACTGGGACAGTTACCACAATTAGCTGAGCCTAAGAAATAAATAAAGAATTGCAAACTCACTTTTGAAAAGATTGGTACAGTGGCTTGGCCAGGCATTTGCACAAGTAAAATCCAAGTACTAGATTAAACATTTGTGCAAAAATGAAAGGGCCTATCTGCAAAATAGACTTTTGTGCTACCAAAATAGCATCATGCAATGTATATTTTAGACTAAAAGGTTAAATGGTGGACTGCAAGTTGATTAATACTTTTAATAGTGTTTCTATAATGCATATGTATCTAATCAGTTTTTGTACTTAATAATCTTTACTTGAAAGCTATTGACATGAGCTGTATCTTCTCATTTCAGTTCTCCTTTTAGTATGTGATGAGGTAAAATGTGTGATTGCTTTATGATCAGTAGATACAGCAGATGAATTTAATGAACCATAGCTTTATTTGTTCTAAGTACATTCTTTTATGTTTGAGTACAAATTTGACCAATCAATCAATCAATCAATCAATAAGTATTGTTTAGCTTTATTTTATCTGGACATGCATATCGAGAATATCAGTCCTATATCAGTTAGCATACAACTAACAATTAAAACAATGTTACAACCATTAATATACTTAAAACAATGAACTTAATAAATACAGTGGAACCTCGGTTCACGAACTTAATTCGTTCCATGATTCTGGTCGCGACCCGAAATGGTCGTGACCCGCATCAAATTTTCCCATAAGGTTCAATGTAAATATGGTTAATCCGTTCCGACCCCAAATTTGGTCACCACCCGATTTCTGGTCGCGACCCAAGTCAAATTTCCCTATAAGGTTCAGTGTAAATAAGGTTAATCCGTTCTGAACCATATGTTTTTTATTTTTAAACCACAAAAATATGAAAAAAAGTACGTACAGCACAGTATGAAGAGGGAGAATGGGGTGGGGAGGCAGTTATTGTTTGGAGGGAGAGTCCTCTCTTCTTTGCCTCTTCTGGGGAAAAGTTCTGGGGAAAAACCTGTCTAAAGTCAGTTGTTTTTTCCTGCGCTGCATAACCCTCCGGAAATGAGAGACCACGTTATCGTTCATCATGTTCAACGCTCTGTTCATTACAGTTCTGTTGGGGTGGTGCTTCTCAAAGAAGTCCTGGCACGCATTCCATTGTTTCATAATGGATTTAATCTCGGCACTGCTAACCTCCTCCCTGTCTTCCTCTTCCTCAGTGGAATGCTCCTCACCAAGCGCTTTCTGTTGCTCACTCTGGAGCTCAGCAAGTTCTTCCGTGGTCAGCTCCTCCTCATGGTCCTCAACAAGCTCCTCTATGTCTGCACCATCGGCAACCAGACCCATGCTCTTGCCCATGGACACAATCTCCTCCACTACCTCTGCATCAGACCCTTCACGGTCATGTTCAGTGACACATTCTGGCCACAGTTTCCTCCAGGCTGAGTTTAAGGTCCGGCAGGTGACATCTTCCCAGGCTTTGTCAATGAGGCTGATGCAGTGGAGGACATTGAAATGTTTCTTCCAAAACTCTGCCAGAGTCAAGGATGTTTCCTCAGTGACATTGAAACACCGGGTGAAGAGCGCCTTTGTGTAGAGCTTCTTAAAGTTGCAGATCACTTGCTGGTCCATGGGCTGCAGAAGAGGTGTCGTGTTGGGGGGGAGGAACTTGACCTTTATGAAGTCGTATTCGGCGTCCATATCATCCACCAAGGCTGCAGGGTGTGCCGGGGCATTGTCCATAAGAAGAAGGCACCTTTCAGGCAGCTGGTTCTCAGAAAGATATTTTTTAACGCTGGGTGCGAACACCTCGTGCAGCCATTCCATAAACAACTGCCTTGTGACCCACGCTCTCTCATTGGCCCTCCACATGACAGGCAGTCTGGCCTTGTTCACATTCTGTTCCCTGAATGCACGAGGGGTCTGGGAATGGTACACCAGTAGCGGCTTAATCTTCAGGTCGCCGCTTGCGTTCGCACACAGCAAAAGGGTCAGTCTGTCCTTCATGGGCTTGTGCCCTGGCAGTGCCTTTTCCTCCTGCGTGATGTAGGTTCTGTTTGGCATCTTCTTCCAGAAGAGCCCCGTCTCATCGCAGTTGAACACTTGCTGAGGGACGTATCCTTCCGCCTTCCTGAATGCCTCAAATTCCTTCTTGTAGGCTTCTGCAGCAGCCTTGTCAGAACTGGAAGCCTCTCCATGTCTTGCCACATTGTGGATGCCACTTCTCCTGCGGAATTTCTCAAACCAGCCTCTGCTGGCTTTAAATTCCTCACTTGCTGCGCTGGTAGAGGGGTTTTTCCGCAGTAAATCACTGTGCAGTTTCCTGGCTTTTTCACAGATGATAGCTTCACTCACGCTATCACCTGCCAGCTGTTTCTCATTCAGCCACACTAACAACAGCTTTTCCACCTCTTCCAGCACTTGTGGTCTCTGCTTGGTTAACATCGTTACTCCTTTTGCCACATCAGCTTCTCTGATGGCATCTTTATTCTTCAAAATAGTCGAGATTGTTGACTTCAGCATCTTGTACTCCGAGCCCAGATCAGTCACACGAACACCACGATCGTGCTTTTCTATAATCTCCTTCTTCAATTCAATGGTTATTTTCTTCAAACCCTTATTCTGACCAAGCTTGCTCTGTACCTTTTTCGGAGCCATGCTAACAAGCACACCAAAAAGCTTCACAGGACGTCTGTTTGCCACCGCGATCTCGCCTACAGGAAGCCGCGACCACGTGTCACGGGAGGGAAAATGGCCGCATATCCTGTTTGTCACCCGATCCGGCGTTCGTGACCGGAGGTAAATTTTTGCGGCCAGAGCTGGTTGTGACCCGAATTGTTTGTGAACAGATGCGTTCGTGAACCGAGGTTCCAGAAGAAAATCTTGTTTTTCTTTATAAAGATTGCAGGAGAATAACAACTATCTAAGCACAATACAACCATCTCACAGGCTCCCCATGGGATCCCCAAAGTTGCTGGAAAAACCACATTTCCAGGGTTTTCCAAAAGGCTAACAGGGATGGGGCTAACCTCTATATTTAATTAAACATAAAACAGTAGAAGATTAAGGTTAATAACATTAGTTGAAAGGTGGTACTAGGGCAGGAAATCATCTTTCCAACAGTGAGTTTTAATGCAGGGTCTCTGTGAGTGTGCATGTGTATCTGAATAATGGAAATGGACAATACCAGAACTCAACAAATATGAGATTGCTCTAAATAATTTGTAATAGAGGAAACATGAGAGCTTCACTCTTCATCTTAGAGATTGTACTTCTGAAGCTCAAGAACCAAACACATGAAGGAGTAATTCTCTTCTTTTCTGTAAAAGTTTCTTTAGAACAGTGAAAATAGCCCTTAGTAATGAATATAGGTGTGGATTTTTAATTTTTCCCCCTAGGACTTCATAGCTCTTTAAAGTGAACAACAATTAAGTGCATTTATCCTTGAATGGGGGCATGGTGCCAGGCTATGACTGTTCTTTAAATCTTATGCTAAGGCACGTGATTGAGGTGCCCGTAAAATTAAATAATATGTTGGTCAAATTATAGTATTTATGAGTGAGTGCATTCATTTAATTTTATCTGTAAGTTATACATCAAACGTTGACATTTGCAAATAATGGCCATTCACAGTAAAAAGAACTCATTTGTCATCTGAATGGCATCTTCGTTTTTTATGAATTCTCAGATCCTTGTAATCAATCTGTCTGCTTGGCTTTTCAAGAGAGAAAGCTGTTAGCACTTGTTTTATGTGGGATTATATTTCAGAGATGAAACTTGCACTTTTGTCTTGCCTGGCTAGAGTGACACTCTTTGTTTCTGAAGGCGACCTCTTTAGTTGGTAGTATAAACCAGTGGGAATTTTGTAGTTCATTACACATTCACAAAAGGTGGGAGGACTATCTTATATGCCTTAAATAAGACTCTAATGTTAATAGGTAAGAGAAACTCTGATGTTATTGTTTTTTTTTCAGAATAATTGGAGAAGCTAGAAAATTATTTTAATAAAACAGCTATGTTAAAGAAAACGATGCCTTCGTTTTCTCGTCTGAAGTATATAAAAGGCAACTCCTATAAATGCAGCCAAAGAATTTTATGAGTTCTTTGGTTGTATTTATGTCAAGACATGGATCAAAAAGAATAGTCATGCCAAAAAGTTGCATCCTTTTCCCTTTCCTATTGCATTTGTTATATTGAGTTAAAATATATATGGTTTTTCTTCAGATTTTTCCAGAGGGGAGGGGTATGAATTAAAATTAAGAGAAAGACTCACTTTGTTTTAATTTGACTTTAAAATATTGAATTAAATACAAAATGATAGAAGGATGTATTTGTTGTTCTGGTATTGCTGAACAAGCCCCAGCATCAAAATGCTCACCGAATATACATATTTCTGGATTTCTTCCTCCAGAGTTAAAAGGATTTTTTAAAAATTGTTCTCTGAGAAATATTGGAAGAAAAAATCTTATATCTGAAAACTTGTTATTTTTTTATTGCTGAGAATCCTAGGTGAGAGGTATTTTTCTGCTTTGTTGAAAACATTTTATTCTTCATTGTTTTTGTTTGACAATAGTACCATTACATTAAACACAGTGACTGCAATCTTGCATCTGGAATCTGGGAACTTTGTTGCTGGGAACAAGCTAGTAGAGAGCCGAGCATGGTGGCTGTAACAAGTGTTCATTTCTCCCACCGGGCCCTAGTACTGTGCTGCTTTCAAACACTGATATGCAGGAGTTTGAAGTTGTAGGCACCAAAAGAAGTTCTTGCTGACTAGACCAATTTCTTTGTTGCTTTTGCTCCTTGTACGGGAGAACTGCAGGTGTCCAGATTTCTAAGAGTGACAGCTTCAGCTGAGAGAGATGCCCATTCTTATATCAGCCTAGGCCTCTGCAGTCCTGTGAATCCCACGTACATCCCTATTTACATGACTGCAGTTGCTGAATCAGGATTAAACAAAAGAGATCAAGAAGATGATGGAATCTGCCATTCTGAAGAGGGACGGGAAATTGCTAGGGTGAAATTAGATAATGTTGAGTGATTTTCATTATATCTGCCATGCAGTAATGCTTATTCCATTCTTTACAGTGTGCATTTCTGACTCATGGTATAATATGTTGGTATAATGGTATAATACTTTTCATAATTTTCTTTTGATTTGAGTTTTTGATCTCTTATGATAATAATTTTGTATTTGGGTTACTTGATCCTAATAGCGGCAAATGTGTGCTGCTCAGGATTGAACTGTGGAGTTCTTGGGGTTCTCTGAGCTTGGTTCTTTTCTTGTAAATGTTTCATTACCCAGCTAGGTAACATCTTCAGTGCTAAAATGGGATGGCATTTGCTTTCTGTTTATATACTGTGGCATGTGCTTGGGTTTCTAATTTACTGTTGTTTCCTCTGCTGATGAGGATATCCAGGAAGGGTAGTATGTTGTTGTTTTTTTCCTCTCTGGTGAATTTTATTCCTTTGAAGATGTTGTTGATGGTTTCATGTGTCTTCTCTAGTTGTTCCTTTTTTATTATAACAAAGGTGTCATCTACATACCGGATCCATACTTTAGGTTGTATGTGAGGAGGTGCTATAGCTTCTAGGCATTGCATTACAATCTCTGCTGAGTCCTGACAGTGGTGATCCCATGGATGTGCCTCTGATTTGTTGGTATATTTGTCCATCAAACTAAAAATAGGTGGTGAGGCAGAGGCTGATGTGGTCCACTATTCTGGCTATTTTGATCTGGGTGTATTTGGTTAAGTCAGGTGTGTTGTATAGTACTGCTGATATGGATTCTTTCACTAGTTCTGGGTTTATGGATGTAAAGAGTGCTGTGACATCAAATGAGACCATAATTTCATCTTCATCTATGTATACCTCTTTGATTTTCTGGAGGCACTGTAGTGAGGGGTTGATAGACTATTCACTGTTCTCTGTGAGGTGTCCAAGCCTTTTTGTCAGTTCTTTCGCTATCTTGTAAGTTGGAGTCCCTGGTAAAGATACAATTGGTCGGAGCGGTATGTCAGGCTTGTGTATTTTTGATTGTCCATAGAAGCATGGGAGGATGGGTCCACTGCTTTTCATCCGCCACTTTTCTTCCTTTGTGATCTGGTCTTTCTTAGTTAGGTCGTTGAGGGTTCTCTTGATTAGGTTGTCTAGTTTCTGTATTGGGTTGGTGTTAACAGGGATGTAAGTTTCTTTGTCCTCTAATAACTTTTTGGCTTTTTGCAGGCATTGTGATTTATCCATAATAATTGTGGTGCAGCCTTTGTCTGCTGGGAGGGTGATGATGGTTTGGTCCTTCCTTAGGCTATTGAGGGCTGCTCTGTCCTCTGCTTTGAGTTGGTGTTGTGTGCTGTAGCACACAAGCCAACAAAATCCCTCCAAAATATCTTAAGTAAACCAAAAGACCCAGTAGCACAAGAAGAAAAAACAGGAGTCATCTACAACATACAGTGTGAGGACTGTAACAAACACTATGTAGGACAGACAGGCAGAAGACTGGCAGAGCGCATCCATGAGCACCAACTTGTAGTCAGAAGACATGATGAAAACTCCTTAATCTCACAACACATGGACAGACTTAACAATAGTTTTAACTGGGAAACTGTCAGCATTTTAGACCAAGCTAAATCCAAAAATGCAAGAGAATTCTTGGAAGCTTGGCATTCAGACAAGGTAGCAATTAACAGACACATAGAGATAAACAGCATCTACATACTATTCAAAAGAGACAAAAGATCAGAAGATCGCCTCACCAGCAATCATCACCCAGATAAGCAAAGGTTACCACCAGGCACACAATCAAACAGTAAACATATGCTAATCAAGGAACTACCAGAGGAGCAAAACAAAAAAAAACCCACCCCCACCAGCACTGGCAAGGCATGCCACAGTATATAAACAGAGAGCAAACCCCATCCCATTCTAGCATTGAAGATGTTACCTAGCCAGGTAATGAAACGTTTGCAAGAAAAGAACCAAGCTCAGAGAACCCCAAGGGCTCCACAGTTACTTTATCCTGCCTCAGGAAGTGGCAGCCCTGGTCAATCTTGCCTGGGCTTGAAAGCTAAGCAGAGTGTGGCTTATTCATTACTTGGATGGGAGATCACTATGGAATATCAGTGATTTAGGTTAATTGGAAAGAGACAGAGGCAAACCATTTCTGGATTGTTGCCAAGGAAGCTACATGGTTTGTCTACTACAAGTTATGAGGAGTCAAGCTTAACTCAAAGGAAACTGTCCTACTTAATGCTAAGAATATCAGCTGCCCTATTTTAGTTATAGTTCTTATTTCTGTATAACATAATGGATTTTATTCAGTATATTATATATCATTAAAAAACCATTTTTCTGGCATTGATAGTCATATTTTGTTGTATAATCATCCAGATCTCTTTAAGAACCTTTGTCTAAGGTGCAGAGATTTTTCTAGAGAAAAAGAATGGGGGAAATATGCACTTTATGGGCACCTTTCTGATGATACCATTTTATATCACAATTCACAATTCTTATTTTGCTGAAAAGTTATCTAGCTGAAACTCCCACCACATGATTTTGCTGCATCTGTGCACCCATACTTTCATTTAAAAACAAAAATGACTATAAGCCAAGTCTGCAGCAAGGTGAGCCTCTTCTCTTCAGAGATATGGGATGGAAAAGCCATCAGCAATGTATCTATGAATATATATAAAAAGATATTTATAAAAATAATATTAAAAGTACAACTGACTATGAATGTCTATCTGCTATTTCAATAGCCTTTTTAAATATGGTGATATGTGCTTCAAGCCAAATGAATGCCCATGTACTTGGAAAGGCAAAGAATATTTTCCTGGGGACAAAGTAATTTCTTCTTGCCATACCTGGTGAGTAGAAAACATTTCCTTTATTCATTAATGTTCATCTTATACATGCCTTCGCGCTACGATGTTTCTGAATGATGTTTTTTCTTCTTATTGGTCTTGAGTTCCATTTGTACTAATACAGATATTTAAACAAGCTTTCAGTGGCTACAAAGTGGATTAGAAAAGGATGAATACAAAGGGACTACAATTAAAATATTTTATCGGGGTCATGATTCAGGAGCAGCCTCTTTCTCCTTCTTACAAATACTCAATCTAAATCCCATGGGGAAGAAAGCCCCCAAAATGATTTGGGGAAAAAGAAAGGGTCAAACACACGGTCTCCTCGCCAAGGCTTCTCTTCTTAAAGTCTTCCTGCCAAGAGTAGTTTGCTTTTATTATTTTTTAAAATTATACAATATTGTTTCATACATTAATACGTAAATTGCAGTTTATTTTTATTTATTTATTTATCATCTTTGTATGGCTTCCCAACTCACAAGAGCATGACTCTGGGCAGCATACAACAATCAATTAAAAAGAAAACTAATACATATATAAAACAATAATTATAAAAACTATAAAAATACATACATGCAAGAGAGGATGTTGTTAGCCGCAGAAAGGGAGTCATTACAAGATCTCCCCATTCCCCTGGACCCCCAGGCCTGATAGCATAGCCAGGTCTTGAGGGACTTGAGGAATGTCAAAAGGGGGAGAAGATTCTATAAGGCAGGTACCATGGCAGAGAAGGCCTGCCTCCTGGGACCCACCAAGCATAATTCCCTGGCAGACGGGACCTGCAGCATGCGTTCTCTGCCAGATCTGATGGGACAGGCAGATATAATCAGGGAGAGGCGGTCCCTCAGATAACCCAACCCCATGCCATAAAGGGCTTTAAAAGTCAAAACTAGCACCTTAAAGTGGACCCAGAAGCAAACTGGTAACCAATGCAGCTTGTGTAGCAGCACACATAACTGCCTGCGCCACTGCATTTTGCACCAGCTGAAGCTTCCAGAGGGCAGCCCCATGTAGAGCACATTACAGAAGTCTAAACAGGAGGTGTCTAGGGCATGAGTGACGGTAAGCAGAGCCCTCCGATCCAGGAATGAGTGCAACTGGCGCACAACATGAAGCTGTGCAAAGGCCCTCCTGGCAACAATTGCCACCTGCTGTTTGAGCCGGAGTCGTGAGTCCAGGAGGACCCCCAGATTGTACACTGGATCTCTCTGGGGCAATGCAACCCTATCTAGCACCAAAGATGGCATAGTCCTAGAACTGGAAGGCCCCAAAACCCAGAGCCACTCATCTTGCCAGGCTTCAGCTGAAGCCTGTTGTTCCCCATCCAGACCCTCACAGCCTCCAGGCACCGGGATAAGACATTCACAGCATCACTTAATTTGCCAGGGACAGAGAAGTATAATTGGATGTCATCAGTGTACTGATTATAGCTTACCCCATGGTAATGGATGAGCTCACCAATGGCCTCATGTAAATGTTAAATAGGGGAGGGGAGAGTACCGAACCCTGTGCCATCCCACATAGTAGGGGCCGGGGGCGGGATCTCTCCTCCCCAACTACCACCGACTGGAATCGGTCCTGGAGGAAGAGGTGAACCAGCACAGCACCATGCCACCCACCCCAGTCCCCTGAGCTGATCCAGAAGGATACCGTGGTCGATGGTATCAAAAGCTGCAGAGAAGTCAAGTAGGGCCAGGATGGATGCACAACCCCCATCCTGCCCTCGCCAGAGATCATCCAAAAGCGCGATCAATGCTGTTTCCATTCCATACCCAGGTTAATTTTTTCCCAAGTTAGTCCTCATTGTCTTTTCGTATTTGAATTCAAAAGAGTTTTTGGCACAAGGGTGTAACAAAGAACTTTCTGACTGGATTAATTTCACCCCAATTTCATCTGTACTTTCATAGACTTCTCAGTTTTTGTTTAAAAAAAGAATCTAGCTGTATCACCATTTTTTCATAAACAGTTTCATCTAGGTTTGTCAGCCAAGAGCTGAAGACTGCTTTTTCTATAAACCATATGAACAATTATATAAACACCTAAAATATAAAATAGCATCCCCTCACCAGGACTGATAGGAATGTATCATAGCAAGGTAGTAAGGCATGGCATTACTGCAACCCACAATATGCATTTAGCAGTAATACAATGCCATATTTCAACCCTCAGCTCCTTGTTTTTCTATCAGACTTCCGTTAATTGGGCCTTTTTATTCTGCTGGGTAACCATGGTCCTGCACAGCAGTACTGAAGCAAAAATCATCCAGGCTGTTCCAGTCAGCACTTGTCCATGCCTTGCCTGGATGTCTTTGCCCACTCCAGCCTTGTGCTGACTGACTGCATCTGCCTCTTATCAGGTACCCAATATCTGCTTAGAAGACATTTGTAGACTTTTGGCCGACTGGCGAAGCGACTTACAAGCCATCTCTACTTGGCAGGAAGGTAAATGACCCCCCCAGTAAATACCTCCCTTGTTCCCAAACTCCTGTACAGATATAGCTAACAATGATGGTTGGCATACAAACAGAGAGAAAAAGAAAATCCTGCAAGAACCTTACTTCAGGGCAGTGTTTCTCAACCTTGGCCACTTGAAGATGTGTGGACCTCAACTCCCAGAATTCCCTAGCCACCATCTTCAATTGGCGAAGGTTGAGAAACACTGCTCCAGGGGCTGGTAGCAATTCTGAAAATAATTGTCCACTGCTTTTAGCTTAAACAGAAAATGTATTTGCTGAGAAATCTAATCATAATTCTTAACATGTAGTGCAAAAGAATAAATAAGTTGTTAGTATATCCTCTTATGTACTTGTTAAGAAATGAAACTTTATCACAATATAAACTTCTAGTTCTTCTCCACAAATGAGCTGGACATTAACTTCACGTCTTACATCTGAATTAAATCTCAGTATCTTTTATGGAATTTTTAAAAAGTTTGATAAAAAGTTATTACATATTATTACTATTGATCGTTCTTACATTTTACCCATGATTCAGGTCTAGGGCTGAGTGGTCACTAAGTTAGGTTACATTGAGTGTTACTTGTGATGGTAATAGATTCATTTTTCTTATATAAATAATATTGAGAACAGGAGCACCTGTATAGGAAGATGCTATGTCTGCTGCTTTGCAGTATGCCCGGTCTGTTTTTAAAATCCTGATTTATTGCTTTCTATAAACTATATGACCATTAGAGACAGTGGGTGGAGTCTAGAAGGCAGGTTTTTGTCAGTGGAAGTGGCTTCCCCTGTGGCTAAGGAGGGAGAGCAATGTCACCTTCCCTGCCGCCCCCTATTCTATGGCAGAGTCTGCTTTGAAGACCCCCCCCCCTGCCCCCCACACACACACTTTGAATTTTGGGATGCAGTGGAGACTGCAGGGTTGAGAAGAAGGAGTAGACAGCACATGGGGGCTTCTGCTCATTTGCTGCAGGATTCTGCTCAGTGTTTGGAACAATAAAAAATTAAAAGAAAATCATCAACTAAAGGAAACAAGACATGACTTTGTAACATGCATGCAATGTAGTTTTTTTTCTCCTTTTGATGGTTTGCTATTTTATGCTTTTGTGCTTCTCCTTTCTTTATTGTTCTATATTTCTTTGGTTTATTGTTAACAGTATATCATTATTAATAAAATAAGTTCCTCTGACATAAGACATGGAAGCAGCAATAGGAAGAAAGCATGAATAACTCATGTTTTCTGATCTAATCATATCAAACGGGAAGAGACAGGTCTCATAGTTCTTATAGTTCATAGTTCATACTATGAACTATAGTTCATAGTATCATAGTTCACACAGATATATACTGTGTGTATAAATATATATATATATATATAGAGAGAGAGAGAGAGAGAGAGTTCATAGTTATAGTTCATAGTTCTGAAAGTTCTGTACATTCAGTGGAAAAATACATGTCATAAATAAACACATTGAAAATTCATTGAAGAAAAAGCTAAAATAAAAAATTACTGTTTCAGCTATATGAATTAATGAATTTAGTCTTACTTGTTCTTTGACCTATCCTTCCATACCATTAAAATATATTAAAATAAGGATCTGAACTAAAATTATTACTGACAGCATGTGCTGAGTTGGGCTAAATTGGCAAGTAATAAGCTAGTTGCCCAATAAAGTACATTATAATAATTTTTACATAAGGATTTAGTTTCTGATGTAAGATACATATTTTATTTATTTAAATTTTTAATTAAATTTATATGCTGCCCATCTCCCCCAGAGGGTGAATCTGTAATATATATGTCAATTCATTTAATCAGATGTTTTATTCTTTTGAATGTGGGATGTCAGGATATCACTGATTTTTCCCACAACAATATTATGTTAAAGTCAGCAATCTCTTATGGGCATAAGAATAACCATCAGTGCTTAGAATGATTTGTCATTTATTTGTGAAGAGTTCTGAAAATTAATTGCTTTACGTACATAGATCTCTATTTAAATAAAAATCAGCTTAGCTGCATGTACAAGAACTTTGTTTTCAAGCACAATTCTGCATCAGAGGACTTGTCAATAATTTGTAGGAAGATATTTTGGTTTGATAAGAAGTTACCAGAATCATGCTATTTGCTTACAGATTACATTTATAGATTATGGTTTATATTTGATGGTGTAACTATTGTAAATTTACCCTTTTTTTAGCATCTGCAGTCATGGCTCATTTGAATGTAATTTCCATCCGTGCCCATCAATGTGTACTACATATGGAGATCGCCATTATAGAACTTTTGATGGTCTCTCATTTGATTATGTTGGAAACTGTAAAGCTTACCTGGTTAAGGTAAGACTGTATTTTAAAGCATCTTCAGATTTTAACTTAAGTATTGTGCTCTGCAATAAAAAAAGGCCTGAACACTTGTAAATTGAGAAGGGAAAGCATAACATTTTATTACTTACAATGAAGATATGTGTATGCTATTCAAACTTTAATGACTATAATTGGTCCTGTTCATATATTGATATATTATATTGAATGCAACTGTATGTGGTAATAATAGGTATTAATAAATCAAAATACAGTCCAGCATGTGAAATAAGTGGTTCTCAGGCTACACCAAACCATTATGTAAAACACCAAGCAGATGTCTCCCAATCCCAGGAGGAAGAGAATGGTCAAATATCAGCTGACTTGAATCAATGGGAGGGAAAGCCTAGAATGTAAACACTTGAGCAGACATAGATATATAGCCATTGATTCAGCAGCAGGGGCATATGCTGGAAACAGAGCCCTTGGAAGTCCTGGTTGCTTCCCCAGTAATTGCTGCTGTCCTTCTCATTGGCTTCCTCCTCCTTGTTTATGATGGAATGATGGAAGAGGGAGTAGGCATAGCATATATGGCTGCAAAAATCCAGAAGAATATACTTAACAAGATGGCAGCAGAGTCACATCCACAATTCTGATTCATTGCTACCACTCAAGTGGTCCCCTCAAGTTTCATAGTCTAGATAAAAGAAGCCTAAAAAAGAATGGCTTTCAAATGGCTGAGTTAGAAAATGTATACTTTGGGGGTCTGAAAAAGTGAGTGGAGATCTTTGCAGTGCTCACATCCAGTGCTGCTTTGGCAGGGAAGAAACAGCTATGTGACCTTGTTTTTCCTTTCACTCTCCTGTCCTCAATTGTTGCAACCTGGAGGTCTTGGCACCCAAGCTCTCACACCAATGGTGGGCTCCATCTGAAAGATTTTGCCTTGGGGGCCAGAGAGCTCCACTTACTGCCTCACTGCTATCTTGTTAGATTTGTCAATAAGAGGTTGTTGAGTTAAAATCATGCATGAATTTAAGTGCTGAATTAACAATCTTCTTAATGGCTGATTAATGATGTTGGGCATCTTTCTTTTTGCTGCATCATGTAAGTAGCTGTTCCTGAATCTTTGCAACAGATGGTAGAGAAAGAAGAGGAGCAGGTAGGCTGAACAGTTGGAGAGGTCTGAGGTGCACTTAATGTTTGCAAATTGGAATCAGCTACCTTATTATTTTTTTCTGCAGAGTTCCTCAGTTACTAGTTTCTCAGTCATCATAGAAAATGTTAACTGCTTTAACGCTGGAATAATTTGCAGAAAATATGTCTTTATTAACGTTGGAAAATCATTCATAATATTTGATGATGACACTGGAGATCCGGTAAGCTATAGCAGAACAGAAGTTAAGATATATAGATGATACTGTGTTAACCAAAATTTTAAACCTATAACACCCTTATTCATTTTCATATTGCATGGTATATACTAGCTATCCTTGAACTTCAAGAAACTCTTAAAAGTTAGTTATGCTTATTTATTTATGTTTTAGTCATCTCTCCTTTTCTGACCACTAAGAATACATATCTCTTCATGAATGCTGCCTATATTCCATCATACAATACATATTTGCTTCTTTTGTTTTGCATTACCATGTTATACCAGCATCTGGCGTCATCTAGTGGATATGTTCTGAACGTGGCTAGAAAAATAATAAATAGCTTACAGGATAAGCGGATTTTGCATTTTAAATGTATGTCCAAAGCCATTTTTAACAAGTCCAGTGTTTCTTGGATTGCAGTTCTTACTCACATCAAATGTTTCTAAAAGTAGAGCCACATAAGAAATAATACAATAAGCCTAGAGAGAACCATAAAAGGATAGTTTTCCTAAATATATTTTTATAGGTCATTATAAAGCTTTCATTAAAGGTTTATAATTTGTTATGTATGTCTGATTTTTAACAGAGTCATCTGAGTTACATAGACAGATTGCAGCAAGTGTATATATGGAAGGCTGGATTTTTCACAATTGTTCATTTTCCTAATGAACACATTACAGTAATGTGGGATCAAAGAACAACTGTTCATGTAGAGACAGGGCCTCAGTGGCAGGTAAGACAAAACAGCTCTTACATTTTTAATTCCTTATTTACTTTACTGGGAGAGATTTAAGTTTCTGCTTATATCATCCCCTGGAATAAATGGAATTTCAAAGAGTAGAAACTTGGGTTGGGTTTGTTGGCCTTTGTGGCATATGGATTTTAGTGGCCTGGCGTGGCTGCTATTCTGCCGATGTGAGCCATGAGCATATGGACTGAGTGAAAGGGGAAAAGCAGTTCAATTTTGACCTTGAAGGGCAGCTGTGCTGTCACGAGGGCTGATGAGCTGACCTGGCTGCTAGCCAGGGCTGTTGTAGTGAGATGTCAAAATATCAGTGCCATTGGTCCAGCCTGGTACATAGGTGTTGGGGACTAGAGCCCTGAGTAGTTGTTGGTTCCTGGTCAGGAAGGGAGAAGAAAGGTCCAGGGGTGACTTCCCTGGAAGAAGGGAACACCCAGAGAGATGAGAGATCCACCCAAGGCCAAAGAACAGGAAGGAGGGACCTGGCTGTCTAATGACAGTGGCTTCAGCCAAGACCCAAGAGGGAAAGGAGAGGATCAGCTGTCGGTGGAGAAGCCCTGGTCTCCAGGGAAGGACTGGGCAAAGGACTTGAGAGAGGTTCTTCCTCCAATGGAGAAGCAGCAGGTATTTGGCTGAGCAGGAGGTCAAGCTATGCTAAGCACGCTGCAGTAAATTCCAGCCCATTCTTTTCTTTTTATTCTCTCTCTTGTCAAGCCCAGAATCAGGACAGGGAGACGGAGAGCTAGAGGTGGATAGTCTCTGGGAGGGAAGCTTAGGAAGAAACCTGACACCGGGTGAACATCAGTATTGTATTGTATATACCTGTCAAAAATGCCTGCTGTAAATAACATCGCTGCATATAATAACAAGCATAAAAGCCTCCACTGTCTTGTTTTTCGGTGTCAATTGCCACTGTTGCAAAACAATACACCTCCAGTTCAAAAAAGTACCTGTCACACTGTGACAGTCTTTCCTTGGCTTAAACAACAGTAGTAAGGAAACAAAGCCCACAGGGGGAGGGGGAGAAGCTTAGAATTACACTGTGTGGCATTTTTTTTGGTAATGGCACTGGTGTCACTGGTAATGGTAATGGCACTGATGTCACTGGAGGAGTGGTGCATAATTTTCAGCACCTTTTTTCAGGTTACGGATCTTATTTATTTACCGTGAATATGTGAGTTAAGCCTATTGGAGAATTAGACATCTATTTTACTATTAGGAATTTTTTTTTTTTTAGCAGACAAACCATTCAGTGATTTACCACCAAATTTTGGTAGCATAAACTTAGGGTAAGGGGGCTACAAATAAAGATTGGGGAGGCTGCATGCAGATTGTGAGTCTACTGGTTGTCCACCTTGGCTTGTGAGGCATCAAAGACATAATTGGATTAGGCAGTGAACAAGCATAATTTGTGATTTACATCAAAAACAGCACCTGCAGTCAATCTTACACATTAATGGTTTATCTACTGTTGTAGCTTATGCTGTAATAAAACTGAAATGGAATTATTATTGTTGGTCGCATAGTCAGCCAGATGTTTAGACTGGATTTGGCATTTTTATCCACCTATCGAGTCCTTCCGAAGGACCTGGAATAGGCAGATGTTGTTATCGTCACAGAATATGAGCTGTTCCAAGTAAAGCTGCCTTTTGCAATTGACTGATGGTGATTTTGTCAATGCTGATGGTGTTCAAGTGGTGCTCCAGATGTTTTGGGATTGCACCTAAGACGTCTATAACTATTGGTACTATCTTTGCTTTCTTTTGCCATAGTCATTCTACTTCTATTTGCAGGTCTTTATATTTTGTGATTTTCTCCAGTTCTTTCTCTTCTGCTGTCTCCAGGTATTGCAATGTCCACTATCCAGACATTTTTGCCTTCTTATCAACAATTGTTAAATTTGGGGTGTTATGTGGCAGATGCTTGTCTGTTTGTCTGTTTGAATTATAAAGTCTCAGAGCGCTTTAGCTTCTTCATTTTCTCATTTTTTTCATTTCTTCATCTTCTCTGTTTGTTTTGTGATCTCACCAGTTCCTGCTTGCAGGCAAATGGTATTTCTTGAAGATATTCCAATGCACAATTGTTGCTACTTTGTCACGCCATTCTTTGTAGGCAGTCTGTGCGATCTTCTTGCAGCAGCTAACTAGATGGTCCACTGTTTCTTCAGCTTCTTTGCAGAGGCGGCATTTGCTGTCTGTTGCTGTCTTCTCAATTCTGGCTTTATATGCATTTGTTCTTAAGGCTTGGTCTTGTGCAGCCAGAATTAGCCCTTTTTGGTGTTAATCTCTGCTTATCTGGGTGATGATTGCTGGTGAGGAGATGTTCTGGTCTTTTGTTTTCCTTTCTATTGTCTCTTTTGAATAGTGTATAGATGTTGTTTATCTCTATGTGCCTTGTCATCACCCAGATAAGCAGAGATTAACACCAAGATTACCACCAGACATACAAGCAGTAAACAATACCTTAATCAAAGAACTACCAGAGGAAAAAACAAAAGAAAGCAAAACCCCCACCCGCACCAACACTGGCAGGGCATGCCACAGTACATGCAGAGAGCAAACCCCATCGCATTCTAGCACTGAAGATGTTACCTAGCCGGGTAATGAAATGTTTGCAAGAAAACAACCCAGCTCAGAGAACCCCAAGGACTCCTCAGTTCAACCCTGAGCTACGCATATTCGCTTCTATTGATTCTGTTTCAGATGCTGTTTTTCCATACAGCTTCAGATCATCCATGTAAAGGAGGTGGGATAACCTGGCGGTTTTTTTTTTTTTTTTAATGTTTGATAGCCATGGCCTGACTTGTTCAGTATTGTTGACAGAGGAATCAATGCAATGACAAACAGTAGTGGTAATAATGAATCTCCTTGAAAGATTCCTCTCTTGATGTTAGCCTCTCCCAGTCTATCAGTAGTCTATACTACTACTACTATATTTTAATCCCACCTTTTTTATATACTGTATAACTCAAGGTGGTGAACATACCTAATACTTCTGTCTATTTTCTCCAGAACAACCACCCTGTGAGGTGTGTTGGGCTGAGAGAGAGTGACTGGCCCAAAGTCTCCCAGCTGGCTATCATGCCTAAGACAGGACTAGAACTCACAGTCTCCTGCTTTCTAGCCCAACACTTTAACCACTATACGTAATTGGCTCTCCATCTTTGTAATGATTGTTTTTCTCATTATCCAGAAAATTAAAATATAATCTAGATGATACTCTTGATAAGCCTAGGGAGAATGGTGCATTCATGCCCCCAGAGTTAGATGTTCGTTTATTAAAAGAATGTTGTTGGACAAATGCGAATACATTACCTGTCTGGGGCTTCTGCAATACTTATACCAGGTTTAGCTTTTAATTAAAATGATATTGGTTCTAATTTGAAGACGTACTGTATAAATTAGGAAAACAATATATGCCATTTGATAGGCTTTTGTCTCACTGGAATATAAAAATTGTCTATCATGCATTACAGTCCTTTAAAAATACTTCTGTGATATAAAACCACCTCACATTCTTTATTAGAACAAATTACTATCTTGCTGTGAAACAGGTTCTTTGAGAATCTGAGCCCACATTTTTTGAGACACATATAATTCTCATTTAATCAGTTTTATTCACTTCAGAAATTCCAGGTGTTATGACTCAAGTTGATCATAGACTGCCATAAACACATCTACAGTCATTTTAAATGTGTTTTATGACTTGGTCTTTATGTAACAGAAAAGGAACATTGCACGCATTATTTCTTAATGTAAGAATTGTGTTTCTTTATAATCTATTTTGAGCACAATAACAGCCATTAAAGTATGTCTTCTTTGCATAGCTTTTTATAATGAAGCATTTCTCATAGGGGTACAGCAGAATTCTATGTTACTAGTGTGGAAAATAGTCATGTCAGATCTTAGAGTTATAAGTGACTGTAATTAAGAGTTATTAATTTTGCTTCATTTCTAGGGTGAACTGACTGGATTATGTGGAAATTTTGACTCCAAAACAATAAATGAAATGAGAACTCCAGAAAATTTTGAGTTAACGAATGCACAAGAATTTGGGAGCAGCTGGGCAGCTGTTGAGGTAAATTGTTCGAGAATGGTCCCTCATTATTTTGTTCTTTATCATCTAAAATTAAGCACCAACAGTATTTACTGATTTAGAAAAGTGTTCAGGTGCCTGATTTCTATGAATAAAAATACTTGGAGGGAGTGCAAGGAGATAGAGGGTGAATGTTCTGGTTTTGTCACTGAGGAACCATTGAAGTAAGAAGACATTACCAATGAACTCTGTTTTCCATATGATGTAACTTCCTGATTTTTCCAAGATTCTGTACATTGCAGAAGTTATTCTTCCACTCATGAAGGAGGGTGGAAATAAGAGGCAGAGTGAAAGCAGAATGCTTGACTTCATATAGACCCCTTGCATGTTTATTCACAGATGTAGAAGGCTGGAATAAGTTTGCATGCTCCTGGTGTGAACACTGCAATTAGACAAACTAAATTTGGGTTTAAGAACTATTCATCTAAGTTAGTGTTCTTTAGTGTTGCAGCTTTGTGATTTTTTAATTTAAATCTTAACGTAATCGTGGATTTTTGACTGCATGGGGCATTTTCAGAAGGCTACTTATGCTTAAAATGGATTTTTAGCTAGGTTTCCTATTCTTTTTTTTAGATTTTTTTTAATCCCACCTTTAATATTTTTATAAATAACTCAAGGTGAACATACCTAATAAGCCTTCCTCCTCCTATTTTCCCCACAACAACAACCCTGTGAGGTGGATTGGACCGAGAGAGAGTAATTAGCCCAAAGTCACCCAACCAGCTTTCATGACTAAAACGGGATTAGAACTCAGAGTCTCCTGGTTTCTAGTCTGGTGCCTTAACCGCTAGACCAAACTGGCTCTCTTTTTCTCATATAATTCCTTTAATTTGTTCGGCATACTATTTTTCCTCTGTTTCAGTGCTTTGTATAATATTGCTTACCCAGAAAGGGAATTACACGCTGGTTATGCATGTAAGTTGGCTTTTCAAACCACCAACATTCTTTTGCTAACATGTATTATAGATTTTTGGCACCACCTGTAAAGGAATTTTTGTGTATGAGATCACAGTGCCATGCTTTTTCATACTTTTCATGATAATCTGAAGAATTAGAATTATACCAAAGAATCACATTTCCACAGAAATTAAAAATATGACACATTTTTCATGATTCCACATTCCAACCTTTCCCCAACGTATTGCTTTAACAAAAGGTGTGGCGATATACCAAGATGCATCTTGTTTTGGTGAATGGTAGGGATTTAATATTTCCTCGCTGCAGGTAGTCAGACATTATCTGTTCTTCTGCGATTCAGTATCTGATTCAGTATGCAGTTGTGTAAAAGTCTATGCCCCTCTCCTAGGATGTGTACCTTACATATACCCTACCTCAGAGTATACCAATTTTTGATCATTATTCTTTTGTTTTATGATTTTGTTTTTGGATTCAGTGTGTTGACAGCTCTGATATTCGGCATCCGTGCCTTTTAAACCCACTCAGAGAAGCATTTGCAAAGAAAGAATGTGGAATACTACTAAGTGAAATATTTGAGTCATGCCATCCAGTGGTGAGTAGCAATGCAGAAAAGAACGTTAAGGGTATAGTATTTAAAACAAGATACATCCAGATGGTCCAGAAGGTGGTCCTGGAATACTGCTATTTGAAACCCAAACTATTGATATTTGGTGTCCCACAGGGTTCCATCTGTTCATCCATATGAAATCACTGGGGGGGGGCGCATCTGGAGGTCATCAGGGGAGTGATCTGGAGCTCTGCTTCTCCTTACCATCCAATTCCAAAGAAGCAAATTATGTACTTCCTTCAATAATAGGCTGGAGAATGGAGAGCAAGCTGAAATTAAATCCAGGCAAGATGGAGTTTCTGTTGATAATAATAAACTGAACTTAATGATGGAAATTAAGCCATTTTTGATGGGGTTACACTTCCTGTGAAAGAGCAGATTGCATCCTGGGAATGTTCTTGGTACTTCACTGTCACTGGACTCACAGATGGCTGCTGTATCTAGTATGGCAGCTACATCATTTCCTGAGCAGGCTGGATCTGCTGCCTTGGTTACCTCCTGTTTTGATTAGTGTAATGCACTCTACATGTGCCTATCTTTGACATATATCCAAGAGTTACAGCTGGTATAAAATGTGTTAGCTGGGTTTCTAATTGATGTAATACACAAGGATAACTCCTAAACTGAAAGAAGTGCATAAGTTGCCAGTTTTACTGGATGACAACTTAAGAGGTTAGTATTGACCTTTAAAGCCCTAAAGGGCTTAGGACCTGATCTTTTAAGAGACTGCTTTTTTCCACCTCTGTCCAGCTGTTAGGTTCTGCAAGAGATGTCCTTTTGAAAATACTCTACTGTCAAAGATGTGTTTTTCTTGCATGACACTTATTTCAGATTCAAGTGTTATTTATTTCATTTATTTAATAAATACATTTCTATCTCTCTTGCTTCCACTCAAGCCAGCCCATGGAAAGAAAACATGTGAATGATTGACCTACCAGTTCTAACTTCCAGAAAATGTAGTGTATCAATACAGGCCTGAACAGAGATCCAGATTTGAAAAGCAAATCTGATGCAGAGCAAGCGCCTGTCAGAAATATTTTAAACCAAACACATCTTTTCCCTGGGATTGCCATCAGCTGCAAAAGCAGCCATGCAAGCCCAGGAAAAGATACAGCTACTTTAAAGTGTTCCTGCCAGGGTGCAGGAGCATAGCCACAAATACAACATGGCACATTTTGTCTTTTGAATCCAAGTCCCTGCATAGTCTTCTCTCATTTTTAGGATGTCAGTAATCATCATACACACATATTTTTTGTCAATATAGAAGTTATTTTTTCTTAGTAATAATTTATCTCCTTTCATAATTTGAATAATACAAATACCTGAACATGCACGTATGTATGTACAGGACATAAACTAGCAATTTAAGCATTCAAGCAGAAAAGCATTCTACTTCTGTTCAGGAGTAGAATAGAAGAACCCACTGGGACAAAGGATATGGGAGATGGCTACTACTGAAACCCTCTCCTTTATCTCCTCCCTCCCCATTTCTGAGAGTTTCTCAGCATCTAAAGCAGATTTTCTTTAGTGAAAGTGGCTGCAAAGAGAAGGAGAAATTGGCTAAGGGCACCTCCTTCCCTGAGTTGGAGCATCTGTGGATTGGAATGCAGAGAATGTTCCCACCAGCAGGAGAAAATTTAGGATTTGACTGTAGTGCTGAATACAGATAAGTAATAAATACCACATGACATGTTTCATCGACATGCCCCCTAAAATTTAGTTCAGTGTTTGTTCTTTATGTATAAGTCAGCATTTAAGTAGGGGATGATTTATTACAGTAACCTTTACATTTTTCAGGTTGATGTCACTTGGTTTTATTCAAACTGTTTGACTGACACATGTGGTTGCAACCAGGGAGGGGATTGTGAATGTTTCTGTACAAGTGTTTCAGCCTACGCTCATCAGTGTTGTCAACAAGGAGTTACAGCAGACTGGAGATCTCCTAGGCTATGTCGTAAGTATGATAATCAGAACACAGTTACAAACTTTGCCATACCATACCATCAGTTTAATTTTTAATATACAATGTAGTGATTCCAGTGGACAAATTGAAATGGAATGAGGCAGTTTACTTTTGCATCCATGCATATTCAGTTAGCTTTTAATTGTGTAATTTTCTTTTCTCACCTTTAAGAATTGGCTAAAACTCCCTGCACTATTCTGAATCAGTCATGTTAAATGTAGCACAAAAGGATCAGTCATAGTAACAAATCCCTCCCTTGTATCCATCCATCCATCCCAAAAGATTGAAAAGTGCTGCTCTATGCCACAGTGACTTTTATCTTTCAGTTAGTTACACTACCAGAGATATCCTATCCTATTATCACATCTGATAATGGGAGGCCAAGTTCCTTATATAGAAGCTTCATTGTTACTCTGGCTGCACCTCAATAGGTTTATATATAAATACAAATTCAAAATGGCAACCACAGGCTGCAGAAATTTTGTCCATTTCTGATTTATATCCAGAATTCTGTTCTCAGTATCAAATGTGATTGTTATAAAGTGAGGAAATATGTTAAAAGGCTGTTTTTTTTATGTCTGTTGGGTCAAACTGTAGACTCAGCAATAACTAAAATCTCACAAGTACACTTTGGTCTGAGCACAGCTCTTTCTTACATCTTGTACTTGACTGATGGGTTAAAATTATACTCAGCACTCAAGTATTTGGAGAATGTCTGTGTTTGCTATTTCAAATTCAGATTATTCTGATACAAATGTGATTTGTGTTCATAAATGATTGTGATACTGTTGTTTGTTATAGGAAGGACAGCTACACTTATTATTATCCACTAGAGGTCATAAAAGGATAAGTCCTATTACAGTCAGTGAAAAAAGTTTAATTCATTTCAAAGCAAAATGGGTTTGTGTATACATATATACATTCTAATTATTTGCATTTATTTTTTATAGCATATGATTGTGAATATATCAATAAAGGTAAGCAATGATGGGAGAACTAAGTATTTTTCTTTCTGTCCTCTTCCATGTTAGTAATATTTTGTGCAGTGCTTTGGAATACGTTATTATTTAAATATAGTTATGTGTGTAGCTGTATTATTATGGTGTTGAAATAGCATAAATATTCTAGCAATTTGTCAGCCATTCTGATCCACAGAATTATCATCTCAGACCAAGTTACACCCCTGTACTCTTGACCAATTAGCTTTTATTTTGAGCAGTGTATCAGGTAGAAAAATGAGAATATGAAGATAAAGTTGAAAACAGCATGAATGTCTTCAGTGGAAATGGTCTATAGCAGTGTTTATCAACCTCAGCAACTTTCTGCTCTGAATAAATATTTTATCTTTAACTTAACACTTCATGTTTAAAAGTCATTTATTCTTTCAGTTTCCATTAGAGCAAGGGATATATTGATTCAGTTCAATGCTTTAGCATTGATGCATTTTGTTTCATGTATATTCTGATTTGCCTGTTGGCAAATGGGTATTATGCTATGTTAATTTTTTTTTGAAAAAATATCACTATATATTGTGATTGTATTATTTAATTCATAATGAATCTTTTGTTTTGCTATGTAGATTTTTAGTCTATTAATAGTACATAGTGCCTTTGTCCTAGCCATTTACTTCCTAAGCAGTTACAAACATTCCATAGTATCATAGAAGCTCAGCCAATATTTAGAAGGTTCTAATTTCAAAAAAATGAGTCCAGATATTTGCCAAGTAAAACCCTCTGGACTTTTATGATAGTATAGAGTGCTCTGCATTTTTATTTTATACTTTTTCCATATTGCTATTACATTCTTAAAAGTATTCAGATTACCTGAGGGACCGTCTCGCCCCCATTACATCAACCTGTCCCACCCAGTCAGGCAGAGAGGGCATGTTGCAGACCCTGTCAGTGAGAGAATGTCAGCTGGTGGAGCCCAGGAGGAGAGCCTTCTCTGCCATTGCCCCCACCCTTTGGAATATTCTCCCCCCCAGAGGTGTGGGTGGGCCCCCTACCCTTCCAGCTTTCCAGAAAGGATTAAAGACCTGGCTTTGCCAGCTTGTGTGGGGTAACAAGAATTTTATCCAGTCCTGGGGGTGGCTGGCGCCTTGATGACACTCCCTGAGTTACTGCCAATTTAACATCCATTCTTGGGTTTTATTTATTTTCTATTTATTCAGGATCTTTTTACATTGTATTTTTAATTGATTTTAATTGCTTTGTAAACTGCCCAGAGTAGTTTTTAATGAGATGGGCTGTGACAAATTTGATATATAAATATAAATAGATAAATATATCTATATGCCAAGCCTATGTGCCATAAGCTGTACAATGGGGAACAATGAAAATATTTTACAACTGAAGGGAAGGAATTAGTGTCACAGAAGTTCCATAATTAGAAGCAAATAATCTCTTCACCACTTCAGTCCTTTTAGTTAGTGGTTTCTGTTTTAAAAGATCCTAATGAACTATAGCTTCCATGGAATGCAGCTTGGGGTATGATTCTCCTTCCTTTGGGGTCTCAATATGAAGAAGCAAGGAGGTCCAGCAGGTGAGGAACATGTACAGATTTATTACTTACCACTCCCAACATTTGGAAAGTGTAGTTAAAGTATGTAGCTTGTCCTTTTTTACTGATTTTGGTTAAGTAGGCAGACTTTCTTTTCCTTCATTCCTTATTTACTGAGTTTCACTTTCATCCCTTTTTACCCACTTTAACAATGTCTGATATAATTATATTTCTGTTTGACAGATGAGGATAAGATTCAGACAGGTCATTTATGAAATCAGGTTTGCAAGAGTTCTGTAGTTCTAAATTTATGTTTCTCTAGGAACCATGATGTTTATTTTGGGGAGTGTCTGCTAATGATTGTATTGTCTTTGCTGCTGTCGGACTGATCAGTAAATCCATGATACAGACATTGAGAGCACTCATCAGAAAATGTAACTTTGCTCTTTTTTTCACAGTTCTGGGAAAAGGTCCTTACAAATTGGTTAGCTACTTGGATGGAGAAACTACAATTGCAGCAAAACTGCAGGATGGTTCTGTTTTCCCAGCAAGAGAAGATGACTTAACTTCGGGGGATACTTTAACCTTCATGCTAACATCAGCGATGTATAAGCCCAAAGCATATGGTAAATCCAGTAGCTCTGTAAAATAGATGTTTAGATCAGTGTTGCTCAACCTTAGCAACTTTAAGATGTGTGGATTTTAACTCCCAAAATTTCCCAGCCAGCATGCTGGTTGGGGAATTCTGGGAGCTGAAGTCCACACATCTTAAAGCTGTTGAAGTTGAGAAACACTGCTTTAGATAATACATCAGAAGTGGGTTTTTTAAAAAAAAAAATCAGAGGCTGGTTCACAAACAAGAAGAGCACGATATAATGGTCATGTTGTGTTAATGAGCACTCAGGGACATCTGACTGGTTATTATTGGTGACAGAAATACTGTAAGTGGCTTTTGTTCAGGTCCAGCAAAGCAATTTTTATATTCTTGCAGCCAAATTAATGAAAGTGACTTCTACCACTTCAGAACGTAGAGAGTTTTGTAGCTGAAACATTAAATTTTCCTTATCGCCTTCAGTGGTTTTTTGACATAGCTATCTGCCAAGGTCTCCACTTAGTGAGTGGGTTTTTACAGGGCAATTGCTGATTTATAAATAGCGTGACACTTAGCTTTCAGATCAACAACTTTGTAAACACAGTAGCCTTAATATTCCCTATGGTGAGACAGAGGTAGAAAAACCTAAGAGGAAATCTGGAAATTGACAGCAGCTGGTTAGCTGTAAAACTAATAAGATACAAACAGGTCAGCTGAGGTTACATTATGGTGGATTGGCAGCTAATTGAGATTATGGTTAAGTGAGAAGCTACAACTGTACCAAAAATACTGCTTTTTTACAACAATTGCCGTTAATTGTGTTCTTACACTAAAATATGGATTTTGCCAACTCCTTGGGATTACCCAGTTACATGGATGTTTTAGATGTGTATGTGTATTCGACATTTCTAAAATGCACATTTCTAAAATGGTTCACTTTTGCCTCTGTGCCTTTTGAAATACAAGCAAAGAGTGAGCATCACAATCAATGATACTTAAAATCTAAAGTGTAACATCATTCTTATCATAGAAGAAGTACCAACTTGCCTATAAAGCAGTAACAGAGGAAATAAAAAGGAAGCATATTGCTGAGTAATATCTGAAAAAAAAGGATATTACTAGTATAATGATAAAAGAGAGTCTATTTCCCATCATCAGTTAAAATGAACATTACCTGAATATTTTTTTTAATGAGCAACCTTTATTTTTGGAGTACTGCTTTCTTACGCAATTTCTGGAAAATGTTTTTATTTCTGATAGAAAACCAGGACAGAGATATCTCTCCCTAATCTAGCACATATATATGGAGAGACTAGAGCATTGCTGTCAGCTTGGCCCAGTGACCATGAAAGAGCTGCCTTCGCAGTCCTGAGATGAATCTTTTTAGCTACATTGTTTGAATACAGTGTTTGTGAAGTTAATAATAGTTCCAGACTTGGTTGTTAATCATTGGATTTTTTCTGGAAAATCTACCATTGGAAAATAACCTATTCATTTTCATTTTGAACATTTTGTCTTAACATTCTCTTCATAATCTTGATTAGGAAAGATACAGAGCCCTTGCATTCATCAATCTTTGTTATGATTCAGTGAGATTATAACAAGCAAGCAATGGTTCCTTATGCTAGGATCACTAGATTTTCAGCTTCAGTACTTAAAGAAGAAAATATGAGCTGCTTGTCTATATTTCTGGTTCATATAATAGAGTATTCCAGGATAATGAACAATGCATCCTATAACATCTGTTTAATGGAGGAGGACAATTGATTTTACAGTAGTCTTATGGTTATGTTAAGCAGAATAATGCAGTGTATGGTGAAATAATATTTGGGACAAAAGATGTTCAATTAGGTCACCCTTTTAATCAGCATTACTTTAAATCTACTGGAAATCAGTGTAATCAGTTTTAAAAAGCAAGTGAAAATCTTGCAGTACAAATTTTGCAGTTCACTTTTTTGAATAATGTATTTGTTGAGCACTGGGATGGGGGTGAATGGAAGTCTTAGCTTCTTAATAAAGTGTAATTTTGTTAAATGTCATTTTCTTTGCTTTGAATTTCTTCATTCTGTATTTTCAAAAATTGAAACAGTGGCAGTGTTATAGGTATATAGTTTTGGGTTAAGTTGCGCTTGGTAGAATGGGACCCTTCAGATGCATGGAGCGTGGAAAACAATTCTGGGATATTTAAGAATCTTAACTTAAAGATCAATAACGTTCCCATTAATGTGCCATCTATGTTTATATCTAGGGGGTCTCTTTGAAAAGATTATAATTTTGGGGTTTTGATAGTTAATAGCCAAGTCTGTGCAATATGAGGCAGCTGATTAATGCTCTCCTCAGTCCTATAGGTGAAACTGAGGTAAGGCTGCATCATCTGCATATAAAAATAAAGCAATGGGTCTATCAATCAGGCTTAGCAGTGATGTTCCAGTTTTGTCAGTTTTGCCACCATATCTAAAATTAAATAGCAAAGGGGCTAAATTACAACTTGGAGTATACACCCCAGCAAAATAGTTGTCCAGCCTAATTTGGATGTGGGTATTACCATGCAACATTTTAATAAGTGTCAGCAGCCACCTATTAATGGAATTATAATTGACTTGTAACCTAGGTACTAGAAGCTAATCACTATAAACTATGCTTGCCCATTTCATATTTCTTCATTGTTTTTTGCTTTTCAGATCCACACCTGGTTTCATTGGAAGCAGCTGACAGACCAAATTATTTTCTTTATTTAGCTTCTAATAATACCCTTGTTCTTTCCAAGTGGGAAAGAAATGAACGTTTTCAGAACAGATCAACATTTGCTATCCACAAAAACACATGGTTCTCAGGATATAGTTCTTTTGAATCATTTGCCATACCAGGAGTATTCATCCACATTTCAACTTCCTCTGTGACTGCTGTTAAATATCATCATTCAGAGGCATTCAGACTCTCTACACTTTTTAAACTTGTAGGTGAGTAGTTGAATATGAACACACTGGCTGTATTTTCATATGGTTTTGCTATACTTTATATGAAACCCCTGTATTAAGAAAATGAAAGCTATAAAAACTTTCATGGAGAGCAAACCATTATCATTTATGTACTGAAGTGCTTATTCATGTGATGAACCACAGCAGGATAGGTAATTGATAGCCATCCAGAGACTGCTGAAGTTTTAATAGCCATAGTCAACTTGATCAGAGATGAAGAATGCTGGGAGTTGTAGTTCAGCATGTCTGGAGCGCCAGAAGTTCCTTGTTTTTTTCTCAGAGTATAATTACTTTATTCAGTACACAAATTCATCCAGATTGTAGTATAACGTCTGCTTATATTATGAATCAAGTGTTCTCAAAACATACCAGCTGTTTTGTTGGTGCATGTGCTACAGTATTGACTCACCCATCCAGATCTAAAATTCATTCTTGTTCCTTTTAGACAGGGAGCAGCTGAATTATTTGGAAATTATAATTCTTATGGAGCCACATGATTCATTTAGTATAATCTATATGAAAGAAATGTCTTTATTTGTGGGCAAAGAAATTTCAGAAAACATTGTTTCATGAACAGCCAGTTATTAATTATAAAATTAATATTTCTTAATTTATACACTGCACTATCTATACTCAGTTGCAATGTAAACTTTAATACCATGACAATTAATGGGATAATACAGTAAGTTTCATTTAATGTGAATTCTTGTACAGGGCAAAAGTAAATAGAATTGTAGGCAGAGGTTTTTGTGTCCATGAAGTATGTTTGGGTACAGTAAAATATTTAGGTCACTACACTTCATGCAAGATGGTATGGCTCTTAACATGCAAACCCTCTAGTTACCAAGTGTTAGTCATCCTAAAAATACTTTTTAGAAAGCTGGGTCAGCTACGTATTTAACTTAAATGCAGATGAAGAGAAGCACATCTTTCCATCTTTCAAAAAATAATATAATTCCTGTTCCCCAGCTTCCTCCCTCAGTTATTCTGTGAAGAGACTGAAGACTCTCCAGAACAGATCTGGGGAGGCTATTAGAGATAGAGATGAAAGGGAAGCGAAATCTTGCTGATGAGTTAGAAATTCAGTATTGTTGAATCTGCTGAACCAATCTCAATCTTTGCAGTCTAACAGTTCCCAAACTATTTCAGAAATGTGACTGAATTAATTCAAGGTAATCTGTAACATTCAAGACCTCCAAGAACCGAGGCATTTCTTGAGCCTCCCCACCCCCAAAAAGGAAAATTAGAGACTGATTGGTAATCATTCAGGTAAGAGGAGGCAAAGAACACTTTTTAAAAATGTTTTTGCAGTTACATCACAGTTCCATAAGACAGGTTATCTACCCTTTAGCCAAATTTACTTTGAAAGGAGAAATATACATATTAAACACTTCAGAGTTTCAAGGATTTTAATGTTCTTGGACTGAGCAAAGTGATTTCTATCACAGTTCAATAGAAGAGATATATCCACAGGCTTTCTAAAGCTGTTGAAGTAATAGTTTCCCAAATTCCCAGAGAACATGTTCTTAATATTGTCTTCAAAAGCTTCAGATATGTGCTTTTTAATAAAACAAATATTAAAAATGCTGCAATAAATAAGGTTTCATTTAGGTGAGTTGTACGGTCACTGATGGAGTGACTTCTGTAATAGAAGGGGTGAACTACAGGAACTGAGATGTTCCTTGATATCAAAAACTCCTGAATTAAATGGTTAGTACTAGTGCTACTAATACCTTTATATTTGGGACATATTAAGATACAATGAAGTGTTGTCTGGCATACTTCAGTTTCATAAAAACCATGTCAGGTCTTGTCACTGCCAAACTTGTTTTCTGACAAATTCCTTTAATCAAAGTATTATTGAAGCTTGGAATGGCAAAACAGATTAAGCTAATGATATTATCAAAATAGGGATTTTTGTTAATTTGGGACATTATTTGGACCAAACACAAATGTCATGCTTTTTTAACTTTAAGAGGGAAAGGAGAAGTTACAATTTCCAATGGTCTCCTTCTCTAGTGGTTCATTTGCAGAAAATGGTGTCTCTTTTTTAAAGGGAGAAGGCTTTGCCTTCCAGTCATGCCAAAGAATCCTCTTCATGCCAATGGAAAACTAAAACAATTTACCTCAGCAAGTAAGGTCATATCAAATGATCATGAGGCATTTCATTAATTACCACATCTGTGGATTTGGGTTTCAGAGTTTTATAAGCAAAGAAACATTGAGCTTGAATCTTTCTCCAGTGTTCTTTCAGAAGGCTGGGCTAGCTGATGCAGGCTAATTACATGTTCTAAAAATATAGCAGCATTTGTTAATGGAAATGGTATACCAATTCTAGAGTGCAGGGGCAAAGGCAGATTAAATTTCCTGCTGACTATCATAAATGCTTTGCTTATTAGATCAGAACCTTTCCAAGTGAGAACTGCTGTTCCTGAACATAAATATTGGGACTAGGATAATAGGTCATTTAAACTCCCTTCACAAGTTTCTTCATGTTCTCTGAATTTTATCAAAAAACTTTTAAGTACCAAAGAACTTTTGATAGAGATCATCTTTTCTGAAAGTCATGGGAAGATTCTCTTTTGATAAAAAGTAAAATAGATCAGTAAATATAACCTTGATAAATGTGTATGTTTTCATATACAGTATATGTGTGTGTACCATGATCTTGTAGATGTATATCACATGTAGACATGATATGTTTATCATAGAATCAGAATATTTTCAGTATAACTGATAGCAGTAATAAGATTATGGCTTTGCTATAACTATTTAAATTACTATTTCCAGTTTGTAACATTACATATATCTGAATTTGTTAGTACAGATTACATTTCTCTCTCCATCTATTTATTTTGTGCATAAGTAATAATAATAAAAAGTAAAAAAGTATGCACTAAATTCACTGAGGTAAGCTTTTGTATCAGGTTTCCCCTGATGTGCTGGATGAGAATTTATCATCTCCAGCTGGAGTATTAAGAATATTCTACTAAAATTGTTTAGGCTGTTTATTGCAACTTGATAACTAACTTAAATAAAAAATTCTATCTATGAAAGTATATCCTCTTTAAAAAGATTTAAGAATTTCAAAATGTAAAGATATTCCTATAATATTCGTGTCAGATGAAGCAGCATAATTACTTTTTCTGGAAGAAAAACTGAAGCAAAGAATTCTGTCATATAGAAAGGCTGAAACAAAGTAGAACATTTTTAATAGTTAAAAATGTTAAATGGGTGAGAGAATGAAATTGTTTTATTTCTGAATCATCTTGGAAATTATAGTTTTCATGCTTTTTTTTTTTTTTATTGCAAGTGAGAAATGGGTTAACTGTTAATTTTATACAGTGCTAATTTTTACTAGGAATAAAACTGTGAATTCAACAGGACTACTTCTGAGTAGATAACACATTTCTGTCTCTAATCTTGTAGGCATTATGGATTATTTGGCACATTTGATAAAATATTTGATTTGGTGATAGGCAGATTTATTAAACATATATAATGTGTTTATTAAAACTTATTATTAGTTTATTAGTCTTTGTATTTATAATGTGTTTTATGTTGATAGCCTATAGCAGGACTGTGCCCGTATACTTCAAACCTCTGTGAAAGTAATGAAGTAACTGTAAGCATACATCACAGAATAAATGCAGGAGAGAGGAAATGGATGGAGACAAAGTGATATTTATTGAGTTAGGGCAGGTGGCAAAACCTAGCAGACCTTGGCTGAAAAAGCTAAGTAGGATGAGTAAGACCCGATTAGTACCTGGATGAGAGACTTGAAGGAGACTCTTTTTGCATTTATTGAACTGCTGATTTAGAGTCTGTACCCCAACTTAGTTGCTTTATTATTTTGATAGTGATATAGATACATAGTACAGCACATTAAAAAAACTTAATTCTTCATATTTGTGTGATTAAAGTGTGGGAATCACTCCTGCAAGAGATAGTGATGGGACAACTTCAGAAAGGCATTAGACAAATTCATGGACTACAATGCTGTCAATAGCTGATCACTATACACTGTCTGCAATATAGTTATGACCAAATAATGTTTCCTAGAGGACATGAATAGAAAAGTGCTACTGCATTCCTATGTGCAGGAGGCTTCCTATAGAAAGCTATAGTGGGTAAGAATGGTTGGGTCTGCTCCATTCTAGCTCTTCTTTGGTTCTTAACCCTACATTTTCATCTTCATGATTTAACCTATTGCTTAAAAACTCCTTGCCTCCACCTTGATGAAAGTACATTTTGCTACAACAGAAATGAAATTCAGAAGGAGCTGTTGCCAAAGTATGACATTATCCAATACCAGCAGTCATTCACATGCCAGGCTGATGGATTTCACTGTTTCCTGAAGATGTTATAATATTTGTTCAATAAAGCAAGGATGTATATTGTCCTACTCTATCACTTAAATGTATCAGCTACTTTTTGCCCTTCAAATCAGTTTTAAAACCATATCATTTCAAAATCACTTTCAAACTAGGTTATCTCCGGTTCGTATGCCATCCAGATACCAGCAGCAGCATATAGAAATTATATGAATGCTGCTCTGTATGAAAATCCCACTGCTAGATAAATTGTTGGCATTGTTAATGTTGGGCACACAGTTTGAGAAGGCATTTGTATGTACCCCAAAACATATGACTGCCACTCTAAGAATGGAAAGCATGATATAGCAAAGAGTGCCTGCTGGTATTTTTTAAAAAATATCTGTTTTGTTTCTGTCTCTGTGTATCATTATCTTCCTAATCTAGAGTTTTCCCACCATAGAAACCTCCTTCCATGCACAACTTTTCATGACTGGACTGGGCTGATTTCTTTCAAATCTTTACATCTTGATACAGTATTTGCTATCCAAAATATGAACTGCAGTCCTCTGCATTTACATACGAGGATGCCTCCTTGTATTCATTTGGACTTTTTTTGAGCCAACACAGGATTGTACTATGGATTTATCCCAGCCTTGTGTGCCTTTCAAGGTGTGACAAGTAAATACTAGGGCTGTACAACTTTTTTGAAAGCGAAGCTTCATAAGATGCAGTAGCATCTAGCATATCTAGTAGTAGATATGAAGCACTTCTCTGCATCATTAAAGCACCTGCATGTTTTTCCAGCCTGGTTCACCTGCTTCGTAAAAGTCCAGGCTATCTCCATGTGCACGAACACACAAGACCATTTTGATTCTTTGGGGTGAAGATTTCTCTCTCTCTCTCTCTCTCTTTCTTGGCAATCATTTAGGGATGGGAGAACTGAAACTGTTGTACTTACGCATGTGGAGAAATAGGATTCTTTCACAGGTACTTGAAACTGAGTTGAGATTGCTGTATACTATAAATAGATATTATTGCTGCATTTGTAATACGAAAACATTCCTTCCAACTGAGGCAAACATAAAGGAACTCTGTATTGGATCACCCAGAGATGTAACCCCTGAGTAAAATGCAATATGAGGACGTACATGGAAGTTTAGGGTCAGTTGAGCCTCTGTTATATGAAAACTGTATGAAGTATCACCTACATTTCTTTCCACTTTGGGGGTAGAGGTGGCATTTGGGGACTGCAAATAGGCCCTTGCCATATATTTCCAACATTTGTCTTTTCTCAGATCTGAATGAGTCAGAATTTCCTAATGTCTGTGCTTGATGTGAATGAAGTGAAATGGACAGAATGAGAGAATAGATTATAATGTTGAGAATAAGAAACACTATATGGCATTATACATATAAATATAGGGAAATATAGATAAATCATTAAAATACCTAAGGATAAATATTAAGGAGAGAGAAGTAAAGAGTTTGGCTTTAAACTTTTCATTTAATCATTTTACAAAATACTGAATTCACTGTCCATTTTTTAAAGACAGCAAAATAGCAAAAAGTGTTACTTTCATTTTAAAATTGAGAAGAACCATTGCAAAATTGAATCAAACATCCTGCTTTTTTAAAAGCAATAAAACCTCCCACTGCACTTCTTTTTCCCAAGCAGTTGTAATCCAATTTTGAATAAAGTAGAGGTTTTAGTAGTTCCAAAAAATAGAAACAAAAAACTGGCAACCTGACTTTTGCGGAGAAGGGAAGGGAGGACCTCCACACAGTCACTGAACCCTGGTCACCTCCGGGTTGGACTACTGTAATGCACTCTACATGGGGCTACCCTTGAAGAGTATCCAGAAGCCACAGCTGGTGCAGAATGTGGTGGCACGGACAGTTCTTAATGACCCTAGGAGGGCATGAATAACACCGCTGTTGCGTGAGCTGCATTGGTTACCAGTTTGTTTCCGGGTCCAATTCAAGGTGTTGGTCATCACCTTTAAAGCCCTTCATGGCACGGAACCAGGTTATCTGAGGAACCGCCTCGCCCCGATCATTTCAGCCCGCCCCACTCGGTCCAGCAGAAGGGGCAGGTTGCAGACCCCACCAGTCAAGGAATTTCGATTGGTGGAGTCTAGGTAGAGAGCCTTTTCTGCTGCAGCGCCCGCCCTATGGAACATCCTGCCTCCGGAGGTCCGGTGTGCCCCCTCCCTCATGGCCTTCAGGAAAGGGATCAAATCCTGGCTCTGCCAGAAGGCCTGGGGGCCGGAGGGGGGCCCGCACCTGTGGAGATGGCTGGTGGGGTGATGGGTTGTCCCCCCCGCCAGCATCTTACAGGTTTTTTAGGGCTAAAATTATAGGAGGTTTTTAGTGTATTTTTAATATGTGTTTTTAAATTATTTATAGATTTTATCCATGTTTGGAGAGACCTGTGTTTTTTCTTCTTTTTTATTATTGTGAGCCGCCCAGAGTCACCCATTGGGGGAGATGGGCGGCATACAAGTCTGAAAATAAATAAATTAAATAAATAAATAAATAAATAAATAAACCTCCATTGCCAGTAAAATTTAGCAATACAGGATGGTGAATGGGTCCTGTATTTATTAACTACCGTATTTTTCCATCTATAAGACACCCCCATGTATAAGATGACCCCCACTTTTCCAACCCAAAATTAAGAAATCAATATTTTAAAGATAAAGCAGAACACATTTTTATTTAGTAATTAGGTAACATTTACATGATACACTCAGTGGGAGGAGGTCCAAACTGTCTCTCTGCAGCAATGTTTCCATGCTCTTTTGCATAACTGATTACATTCAATCATGAGTGAAACTGCCGATAGCTTGTCTCTGCAAACAGACTTCCTCCAGTTGGTTTGTTCAGCATCAGCTGATGTCTGTTACATAAGGTTTGTGATTGTAGGAAGTCTGTTTGCAGAGACAAGCTATTTCACTCGTGATTGGAGGCTCGTGATAGGAGGAAGCCTGTTTGCAGAGACAAAGTATGGGCAGTTTCGCAACTGCGCGGTTCTCTCCTCAGCTGACTTCCTTGCATAAGACTTCAATTTTTAGTGTAACAATTTTAGAAAAAAGTATCGTCTTATACACAGAAAAATACGGTAGAATATGTGAGTGCATGTGTATGTAAACATTTTATTCATACAAATACATTTCTATTTGCAGATACAAAATTTACATTTTTATCCCGCTCAACCTGTGAATGGCGCTATGATGCTTGTTCAAGTCCTTGTTTCAAGACATGCAGAGATCCTTCGGCAAAACACTGTCAGACTGTTCCAAAGTAAGTGTTTTTATAATTTAAATAATAGCACTGTCTCTAATAGGGAAATGATACATTGCTTATCAGCTTAGAAGCAAAATAGAGGCTCTATGGAAAAAGGTAGCAGTTAATACATACCTGAGGACTTTGTAATTGTCAAGGCTGTGCAGCTCTTGAAAATTGGAAAACAAGTGATCTGCAGTACACAAGGCCATGAACATAGCACCTGCCTGCTACTCCTTCAACCAGAAGACATTCTGGTTGAGTCTACGGTTGAGAACAAAAAAGGCAGATATTATTAGCCTGCATTTTGAAAAAAAAATAGAAAGATAAGCATAGAATATTGGCAATTTCAAGAACATCACAGCTTATATAAAACTATGGAATATGTTGCATTTTTAAAAAAATCTGTTCAATCATGTCTGATTCTGGACAAGTCCCTGGACAAGTCCCTGCAGTTTTCTTGGCAAGGTTTTTCAGAAGTGGTTTGCCATTGCCTCCTTCCTAGGGCTGAGAAAGAGTGACTGGCCCAAGGTCACCCAGCTGGCTTTGTGCCTAGGCAGGACTAGAACTCACAGTCTCCCAGTTTGTAGCCTGATGCCTTCACCACTACACCAAACTGGGTCTCTAAAGTTGCAGTAGTGAATGCCAAAAGATTAATACCCCTATATTAACGCTTTACCCTACCTCAGGAATATCTCATAGATAATATCTAGGGATACGTCCTCCACTTTAGTATGGTCTTAGGCCGGTATACAATCAAAAGAAAGGCAGAACTTCTGTGGAATGGGAGTTTTGCAGAAGCTGCCATCCATGTGTGCCAAGAGTAGAGCACTGAAGTGAGCTCTAGAGAATGCCTAGCAGTATTTGGCATGGATAAGTGTACACAGGTAACCTGCTGGAGTGGATATTTGGAATTTTCTAAGAGTCGATAAATCATTCTGAAATTCCACCTCCTCTGTTTGGTAACGTTTTTAGATTTTTCTGATCTTAGGGATAATTCATGCTCAAGTAAGAGACTGTATGAATATAGTTTGCTTATGATGGTCTTCCACAAAGTGGATTTAAAATGATCAGCTAAACTGTGGCTTCAGTTTTGGGTAACCTGCTTCTGGTCTAGGCACCCATCTGGGGGACTGAAACAAAAATCTAATTGGACTTTTTTCAAGGGGGACATACCGTATTTAAAATAAGTCTCTAATTATGTCTGATAGGATAAATGCACACTGGATTGTGTAATGTTTAGTAGCTGCTGGATTAAAATTCCATTCCTGCTTTTTGAGGAAATCGTAATGTTGCTGTGGTACTTTTCTGAGCCACAGAGGAGGCACAGTAAGCATGAGCACTTGTCCTAAAAGTTTGGAAAACAAGCCTCAGATATTTAAAACATTTAAGGTGTTCTATGCCATAGTTGTATCTAGAGATATAGTAACTTGGATTTTCATACTTGCACAGTTGTGTTTATTTAACTTCTTCACCCTGTTTCTATGGCTTAGAATGAGTTCAGCAGGTATTTACAGGTAGTTCTCACTTAATGACCATTCATTTAGCAACCGCTCGAAGTTACAATGGCGCTAAAGAAGCTACTTATGACTGGTCCTTGCAGTGATGACTGTAGCAGCACCCTTGCAGTCACATGATCACAATCCAGGCACTTGGCAACTAGCTTGCACTTAGGACAGTTGCAGTGTCCTACAGTCATGTGATCACCATTTGCAACCTTCCCAGCTGGCTTCCAGCAAGCAAAATCAATGGGGAACCACATGATTCACTTAACAACCACAGTGATTCTTTAACGACTGCTGCAAAAAATGTTGTAAAATTGGGTGTGGTCACATTATGTCTCACTTAATGGCCTCCCCTCTTAATGAATTTTCCAGTGCCTATTTTGGTCATTAAGTGAGGACTAGCTGTATATTATATTGGGAAAAAATTATAGCACATTCTTAAAACAGGGTTTCCAATCTGAATTATGCTTGTAGTGAATATAGACATCAAGACTGATAAGAAGCAAATACTTGGTATAAAGCTCCCACCTGTATTCTTCCTATAATTTAACTTCTCTCAGTTGTAATGGTTCATGCATGCTTTTTCTTTCTTGTGATGTGTACCTTATCCCTACGCTAATCACAGTTCACTCATACCAAAAAAACAAAAAGAGGCATTTTCTTGCAGCCTTCGTTTCTTTTACTGATAGATGGAGAAATAAAATACATATTTTATTTTTCTATTGGAAACAATTATATTGTCATAGAGGAAGCAGCCACATTAATAATTATTGTAATAGCAACATAGGAGCCACATCCTTGGATTTTGACTCATAGCCACTCACTGTAACAGTAACTGGAATTATCCAAATTGGGTGGGAAAAACCTTCACAAAAGATGCAAGTGATGATATAATCTATTTTTACACTTTTACCATATCTGTAATTCTTTACTCGTGTGCTTGGGGGTTAGTCCCCTTAACCTCAGTCAGGTTCATTTATGAGCAGACATGCATTAGATTTTGTTGTTAAATAACTAGAATTTACTTCTGAGATTTAGCATTTTACCCCTAATATCTACAAGGGTTTATTCATTTTTTTCATGTAAATAACTCTTGTCTCTGTGACTTGTAATTTTCCGTGCAAAGCAAATACGTAGCTGAGTTCTGATAGGATGTTACCATTGCTATAAACAAACAAGGAACATAATTTTATACAAGCAGGCAATGGCTTTCTGCCAATTCTAAATGGAAATATTCATCATTCAGCAAGCATATATATATATTTGTTCCAAATGTCACATCATTCATGAATTAGCTCAGCTTAGTAGAATAGTAATTTAGCCTGGCCCCAATACTAGTTAAAGAAGAAAAAAGAAGCAGTTATCTAAGGTTCTGGTATCTTCAGTTATTTTGAAGTTAAGGCTGTAATTCACAAACCATTTAAAAGAAGTTGACTTCTATGATGAATCAGCCACATTAAGAATAGTTGTACCCATATACTGGTATTTCATTGATCAGTCTCTAAGAGCATTACTCAGTACTTGTTTCAATGCTACATTTTGCTGTATGAAAAGTTAATCTTAATAATTATTGTTATTATTTTAGAGTGGAAGGATGTGTTCCTATGTGTCCTTTGAATATGGTGCTGGATGAAGTCACTCAAAGATGTGTCTATTTTGAAGATTGTATGTATAACATAATATTGATTCAAAATTATAGGGTTTAAAACTGTTATTTCAGGCTTAAATTTAGGAAAGTAATCTAAGTTAGTTGAAAAACTTTGTCCTCCCAATATCGTGTGCAAAGGTTTAGAATCTTGGCCAAGTGAGGATCCCTCCCGTTTTCTGCTTGACCATTAGTTTCCCTGCTTGGTCTAACTGGAGTGAATAGGCCTATGAATTCCATGGTGACATCTGGAAGAACATATACATGGTGCTTTCTGTTATCAAACTTGCACTCTGTTGTTCTTTTAAGGAAGTATAATCAAGAAGATTAAGATAGTATCTTTAAGTCACTTTCGTGCCCAAGGACCTTAAATCTTATTCTGTAAGAATACTGACTCCCTGAGGCTTCTTCTTACGTAAAGAATTTTAGAATAGATACATATGGAACAGCTACATATGGAATTACAGCTGCTAAGGAAAAATAAGTCTTTGGCAATAAGACACTGTGAGAAGAGCCTTAATCTGAAATATGAAATTATAAATGTGTTCAGTAATGGTTTCATTAAATTATATTTATGATGTCAAAACATGTTTTGAAATGCTAACATTTAATATTTTTTAAACACATTTTCTTTCAGAATAGACATGTTAGAAATGGATAATAGTTTATTAGTGCAATAAAAATCACACACTTTTAAGTCAGATTTAATTCTGTGTAGCACAGCACTAAACACATCTCAGGTACAAGTCATCTGTTTTTGTCTTATTTCAGGCATTGAACCGACAGCAGAAGTTCAAATTCCACCATCCACTTTAAAAACACATACAGTTTTTGAGGCTCTTCAATCTTCTGCAGCAGTTCTGAGTAAAGAAATAGCTTCATCTGCGACACCAGAATCAAAACTTAGAGAAACAACACCTGCATTCAAGCAGCAATTCAGCTCAACCATAGAAAAAGCTAAACTTTCAATTGTTTCATTACCAAATGTTACTTTAACTACACCAGCTGTTTCAGTCCAATCAGCTTTTGGTACAAGTGCAGTGCCAGAATTTTCACAGCTGGTAACTGATTTTAGCCCTCTATCTGTAGTTCCTCCATCAGCAACTGATGTAGTTATGGATACTTTGCAGACAAGCAGTATGACAAACTTTTCAGTCCCCTCAACATCTACAATCACTGAAGCAGAAAGTAAATTGACAGCTACTCCAACTTCCATTGTGACTCCATCAGTTATTAGAGAAGATAAATTACCAGCCACATCTAGATTAGTTTCACAAATAAAAGTAATAGGTGTTCAGAGTTTTCCTACAGAGGACATAGAAAGAAAACTTGAAAACGTTACAAAAAGCCAAACTTCATCTGTAGTAACATCAAGAACAGAGCATACTAGTCACTTTTTTACCAAAGCAACACTGCCAACTTTGGAAATATCTTCCTATTTGCCAACAGTAAGGCAAACAACTCCAAGCAGAACTAAGTTGGGAGTAACTCAACCAAGTGTAACAATTGCCAATGTTACTGAAACTTCATTTTCTCCTTTATTTACTACTTTAGTAGCCTCAAAACCAGTTCTAGAGCCAGGTCCTTCAGAAACATCAAGGACAACTGTTGCTTTAATCAAAGAACAACTTAAAAGTACCATTATTCCAATAACTCCAGTTCCCACACAGCTTCCCCACACCCTCTTGACACATCCAAGTGTTTTTGTTTCTACTATTAAAAAGGAAATGCCACAAACAACATCAAGTGTTACATATCAAACAAGTTCATATTTTTCTTTGTATTCACCCATAACCTCAAGACCTCAGGTTTTTACTTCTAAACTTCCTGGAAAAGCTGATGTATCTTCTCCTACTACAATAGTTTCCAAAAAATATTTACAAACAGGAGAGCAGTCACTGTTCATACAGCCAAACACGACAAAGGCTGTGTCTGTTTCATCTTACAGAGTTACACCTCAGTCTACAATAGTAAGCTCTAAAACCTCAACTTCATCTGAATCACCAATTCCAATCTCCCAGAAAACATCTACAGAACACAAAATACCTTTGCTCCTGAAAACTACAAAGGTGAGTGTTCCAGATTCTGTTGGTGTAACAAAATCAAAAACAGAATCTACTTTTATAAAAGAATTCATAGCCACAGTTGTCCCAGGTCCACTGGTGACTAAAAAGCTAGAATCAGTTGAAACAACTGGATATCCATTTATTCAGCATACTGTTACTGATACAGAAAAAGCAACAGAACATTTTAGTAAAAAAGAATCAGTAAAAACAACCAGTTTATATACAAGAAAACCATCTATTTCTCACCTTCCAGTGTCAATTTCTACAGTTATAACGTCAAAGATAGTCACTGGTCTTGTTCCTTCACCATCTGAAATGGCTACTACCATTCATCCAGTTACTTCAAAGACCACCTTCAGGACAATACCACCAAGCACTATAGTTTTAAGGTCAACTCCAGAATTGACAGTAAAAGAATCTAGGGTTACTTTATCTCCATACACTAAACTTAGCAGCAGGTCATCAACTACTGAAGAAGTAGCATCAATCAAAGAAATATCAGCTTTATCTTCTTCTGCTACTCTTTCAGTAACAAGATTTCCTTCCATAATCCATCTGGTAAACACAACATCCTCTTCACTTACTTCAACACAAAAAATATCTGCAATACCAACCACTTCAAAACAGTCAATTGAGACAACAAAATCATCTATAACTTCCAAAATCACTACTTCCTCTGTTCATATTTCTCCAACAGAAAGCATTTCTTCTCATGTAAAAGACAAATCTGTTCTTCCATCTTTTATAACACAAACAACAGGGAAGCATGATTATTTGCTGGCCTCTAGAGCTTATTTAACCACAAAAGGAACTACTACTGCATATCAGTTTCCAGTTAAAGTGGTACAGACAAGTGTCTATCCCCAAAGTACTTCAAGTACAACAGAGTCTCTCAAAGTAGCAATGTCTTCCCTCTTCCAAAGTACTTCACATCCAGTTGTTGCTCCTTCAGTTGCTTCACTTACTTCTTTATTTTCACCAAAAATTCCACTTGTAAGTGATAAAGAAATAAGCCAGCAAACAATAGAGTCCTTTCCTACCGAAAAGTTAAAGACCCATTTACCCACCACAAAGCAAGCATTAAGTCCTTCTCTGTCACCTGCAGAATCCAGCACTTTGTTTCATATATCAAAATCAACATCACCTTCACTATTTATATTGGAAGCACCAGAAACTTCAGTTGTGAGTCAAACAGGCTCACAAGAAGTATTTGTAACACCAGCAGTATCAACAGCTTTCACACCCGTGAAGACCAGTGCTGCAGAGAAGATGTTAACTTTGTCTAAGCAAGTGCCACTTTCCACTATTTCTTATAGTTCAACACCCATAGGACTAAGTGGACTCACAACCAAGAGTGTCACAAAATCCTTAGAAAAAACAGCAGGAATAAGAGAATCCATCACATCTTTATTTTCAGTACCTTCTGTTATTTCAGAAACAAAGAGCATAACTTCTAAAATACTAGAAACTGATAGAGAAATATTGTCTACAAAGCTTACTGTATCACCTTCAATTAGCAAACATTCACCAACTTTCCCTGCTCTGCTTGGTTCTAATGAAACAACAATATCCAAGTTCCCATCTGTAATAGAGGCAACTCTAGCATCAACAAGATCTTTGCCAATACCACCAATTCATCCAAATGCTTCAACAGCTATACCAGCTCCCACCTATTTATCAACCAAACCAGTATATGATTCTGGCACTGCATATGCTGCAAATTTTACTACTACTGAAACTATCTCAGGTGCTCTAGCATCAGTTTTCATACCATCTAGAGAGACAGCGACTCAGCCAACATGTATAGTGAGTAACATAATTAATTGATCTTTATTCAACCATAGGAATGTTGTGTGTGTGGGTTTTACTTCAGGGATCATGGATGTACGATATATTAAAATATGTCTTCTAACTTCTATTATTAGCCATAAATGTAACTACCCTGATTGTTGAAAGTCAGGTGGCACCCAAGTTTAAATAACAACAACAACAACAACAACTTTCACATTTTTCTCCTGCTTTGGCACTTCCCTGAAAATCTTCTGAGAATCAGGGAACCCTCCATTATCATGTGGAGGAGAAGCAGAAAGGAGAAATCAAGAAAGTATATTTCCATTTGCAAAACTATAATTTGGGGTATAAGCTATTATTTCAGTTGTGTCTCAAATTTGGTAGTTGGACTAAACTATATGCTTATTATTTTACATTAGTTTGTGACATAAAATACACCATGTCACCAGGATAAACACCACGAGAGGGAAATAGAAATCCTGTGATTTTGTTAGGATCTGTATTTTCTTTGGTGTAATCTGGAGGGAGCCATGTGTTAAGGGTGGGTTGGTGAGTTCACTATGCAAAGAAAAGGATCAGAAGCAAAAGTAGGTGGATCCATCTAGTTTGTCTCTTTCTGATGCCCATTTTTTCCCTTCTCTTTTTCTGTTGCCCTCTCTTCCTCCAACCCTCTCCCCACTTTGCCAAAACTTTGAATAGTTTGCTTTGCAAAAGCCTTTGAAATTAAGGTCCATGGGGCTGCAGGTTGTCATCCCTTGTTATTTCATGGTTGAAGAATTTTCAGCAATAACCAAGAACACAAATACGTTTTTAAAATGCAAGCTGCATTAAAAAAGTAGCTCAGATTATAAAATTCGTTGCACCATATAGAAGTATTGTATAATGCAAAATATACTATATTCAGTTTTTCAGACATAAGTGTATAGTATAATCACAGACTTATATTAAAAGTTGAGGAATCAGAGAGAGATTATAATTTGATTCTGCTATCTGCTACTCGAATAATGCAATTGGACCACAGTTGTTCAATATAATCCATATATAGCACATAGTTGTCTGTACAGAGCACAAGTCTGTTTTTCAAATCACTCCACTGTATGTTTTATTTTTTCCAGCCATTGTTGTCCCATCATGTTCAGGGTTGGACTGACTGTCCACAAAATAGATACCACAACAATTGTAGTGTGTGTGCGTGTTGCAAAAGAGCACAGAATAAACAATTAAGAATAAAGCATGAGAAAGACTTTTTGTTAGAAGGATAACATAGAAAATACTTTTAAAAGCAATGAAGTAGCCTCCATTATGATGTGATGGTTCAAAATAAAAGGTCGATGGAAGAAACTTGTGATTATTTCTTTAAGCAGTATCAGGGATGATCAGAGAAGGGAGGTCTAGAAATATTCTGCAATGTTATTTCAGACTTGACTTTGCTTTGCTTTTTCCATATGTTACAGTCATTAAAACACAACCAGTGATGCAAACAAATCTTTCTAGCCAATTGCATTTTTTCTAGTGACAAGTTCCTTATAACACATTACGCTAATAAAGTTGCCAAATGCCCATACTTAGATGATTTACAGATCTAGTTGCATCCTAACATGATCTGGAAGCAGTTACTTGAACCAGCCTCTGTATAATTCTGCTCATGTGTAAAATATTGATGCAGAAGCCTAAGAACATATTCTGGGCTTCTCAACTACTGAGTATGATTGTTTGAGAAAAAATGTTTGTGTGTGTGTATGCTGTTACATTTTTAGTTTTAATAATTATCTTCACTTTGTAATTTTGTTGTTTTTATGATCTGTATATTATTAATGTTGAACTAAATGTTGAACATTTTTCAAGGCTGCTATTTCAGAATTCAACCTTAATTCCAAAAAAAGACTCTTGGATACTCAACCGTTTGGGCTCCTATGTTTTACTGTGTTGATTTTTTGAAAAATATGTTCTCATTGTTTTTGTTTTGATAAGAGTAGTAACCAATCTTTTCTAAATATGCCTTAGCCTGTCACAGAGAATGAGTGCATAAAACATATTTGCCTAGATGGACAATTGATTCAAGTGAACAAATCACAGAACTGCCCATACAGTGCAACACAACCCAGCTGTGGATTTCTTGGATTTGCTGTTCAGATTCATGGAGACAAATGCTGCCCCAAATGGGAATGTGCATGTGAGTTATTAGTCATATAATACTTATTTTAAAACTGCATTAAGCCAATGAAACCTTGAACTTCAGAGCAGGTACAGAAGGAACAGATGGTAGGAATTATTCCTGCCATACCTACAAAACACTAGCAGTTTAACAAAAAGAAATAATATTGGGGAGGATTATGCTGCACAGTATGTAATAAAATAACCAAACAAATAGAACTCAGTGAAGAGGTGTTAATGTAGAAATAATATTAATGATACCATTACTGATAAAAATTGTAATTCCTATTTTGGCCAATTCACTGGTTACTGAGGAGAATACCTGTTATGTAGAGATTTTACATAACAAATGTTATGGGTTGTATCTAGAGTCTCCAACTCCAGTTCTGAGAATGTTTCCATTAGAAGAAGGCAAGCTATATTTTTCATTGAATCCTCCTTCCATCTGTAGCATCTTGTGCCCCTTAAAATTTTGGTGAGGATTGTAGAAATTTCTGGAGTAGCAGAAATGTGAAACTGGGTCTTCAGGGGGAAATGAAAAGGCCTTCAATTCTCAGGAGACCAACCCTTACTTTGATCCCAAGTAAATAGTATATGGGGGCAAAATAACATTTAAAGGTAAGAAAATAGCAAAATGTCTTACTTTTCAAGACTTGGGTATCAACAGCACACATATTGGGATTCTTTTGCTCACAGACCTATTTATCAGGAAATTACTTCTCAAATTTTCAAAAAGCTTGAGTTGCTCCCTAAATCACTGAATTCAAGGAACCACAAAACATTATCTCGAATAAAATAATGTTGTTCAGCCAATACTACAGTCCATTAAGCTATGGCCTGACATGTTAATATACAATGTGTTTGAAAAGTATTTACCATTATTTATTCTATTTGTTACGTATTTTAATCTACAGTAATTTAACAAAACAGTGAATTCACATTTGCCAGCAAACATCTGTCTGTTTTGTAAAATTATTTAATTAACAGTTCACATTATGTTTGATCAGGTCGATGCACTTTCTTCTCTGATTTGAGCTTTATCACCTTTGATGGACTTCATATGGCTTTATTTAAGGAAGCATCTTATATAATCAGCCAAACACAAGATGAAAAAATAAGCATTCATGTTGTTGACTACAGAAACACTAATATGGTACTAAATCTTGTTTATTATTATTTTGTATTTATAGAATGTGCACAAACAAATACAATCTTAGAGCTCTGATCCAGTAGAAGCTATGAAGCTAGAAGATCATTAATTTTGCTTTTCTTGTGTGCTGATGTTTGAATAATCCTTTCCATGTATTTTCAGATAGTGAACTTTTTGAACATTTTCTCTTATATATCAAGACAGTTGAATGTAGGCTGCAGTTGAAATCAGTGTTTACATGGCAGATGAATGTTTTTGTCACACTGTTTAACTTTATGAGACATGGAATCCACTGCTGTAATTCTTTGTGGAATAAATTCCTATTTTTGCTGTTTTATTCAGAGGATCTATTCTAAGCTAAGTCTGGCAATGCTGAATTTAACATATCTGTCTAACCAGATTATCATTGACCGCTTAAATAGAAAGGTAAACTTTACTTCTCCTGTTATTTACTCTTGGTTGTTGACCTGTAATAAAGAATTTGATTTGTTAAAACTCTAATTCATGACTTTTTGTTTTATGATTTATGTTGGGTGGCATAACTTGAAGCCTTGGGACTTCTGCAGCCTCTGAAAGACATGAGCAGAGTTCCTAGAGATGTTAATGATTTAAAATCCAACTGCAAGGGGAAACTTTTAAATGAATTGACTGATTGAACTGATATAATTTAAAGTAAAAGTTAAATTAAATCCAAATCAATTCTCTCAATGCTCTGCCTATTTTTTTTTCTTGGCCTGGCAGTTTTGGGCATGTAGTTTGTGGTGGCCAAGTCTCCTAAAGCTTGTGCAGTCTCATTTATGTCTGTGTTCAGGTCAGGTTTCCAACTAAAGACTGTAACTTGAGTAATTAATATTAATTAATACCCAATCAATTAATATCGATAATAATTATTGATAATAGTAATTATTATTAAATATTATTTATTATTTCCTGAACACACAATAATGTGGAAGTAAGGAATAAGAACTTCTTAAGCAGTAGTGGCATGTTAAATCTCCTGTCCTCTATGTGCTTATTTAGGAGAAATCTTAATGAATTTAGTGGAACTGTATTCTGAATAATCATGCATAGGAATTCTCAGTATTTATAGTTTGCAGTCAGTGCTAGAATATTTTCCTTCCTTTTTTTTTACATGTCTTGTAATTTTTTACCAGTTTAATAAGGGCTGAATAAACAGAACATATTTGATGAAGGTTTATTACTGTATGTAGTAACTGTAGGTTAACATGAAATGCCAATGACCCAGCCTTGAAGCTAGTAATGACACTTAAGCTAGCTAAAATTTAGTGATGTTGAGAGAGAAAGGTGTTTTGTTTGTTTACCATTTTAACCACCCAGAATTTTTGGAATGTCCAGTTAATCTTAGATTCTGCTATGAGACCACATCAGAAATAGATGTGTAAGTGTGCTAACAAAAAAGATAGCAGCCTCACTATGTAATTTTAGAATTTTGGGGGAAAAGGGTAAATTTCAAAATTACAACATCCAGCTTTGTTGGTTTTCCCAGTTGGCATACGTTTTTAATTCTCTTGTATTGTATCCTCTATTTCCTTTCTGCATTTCAATCAAATTACATTGTCATTGTGCTCCTTAAAGAACTTAATTTCTCACTGGCTTAAAAAGTAAATGCTACCCAGTGCCCTGATGGTATTGAACTATACCTGCACAACTTGAGTCATAATTATCTCATCTAAATGCTGCATACATTTTTATTGTTTTCTTCCCAGATTTGCTACCTAATTGCTGCTCAGGAATTTAATATGCAAGTTGTACAGGTTTTCATTAGAAGTTTCCATTAGAATTCCTTTGATTAAAAGATTTGCTTTTAAAGAAAAGGAGCAGGACTTGTTAAAAATATTATTATGACAAAATACAAACTCTAATCTTAAGTGTTGCCTAAATGTCTCTTTATATATTTTCTAGATAGCGGTCAATTCAAAATATGCTTGGCCTACTGTTAGAAAATATGGTTTTAAAATTGAGGACACTGGCTTTATGTATCTTATTAAAACCCCAACAAATACTAAAATTGAGTGGTTTCATAATACTGGGATGATGATAATTGAATATAATGTAACCAGTGATCAAAAAACAATGGGACTGTGTGGTAAGCAAACTCTAGTAAGATTTATTTTGTTATATTTTGTTTTATAGCTTTATATAGCCATCCACTCAGCACACCATTTTGTTAAAGGGGGAATATCACATTGGCTTGTTTATAAACTATATTGCAACTTGAAGAGTAATTCTGTAAGGAAATTAGAAAATGATACTATAATAATTTATTGCTGAAATGAGGCTAATGTTCAAAGCACAGAAGAAAAATCCTAAATTTGCCAGCCCAAGTATCTGCAGTCAAAAATTTAATTCCTCTGAGATTATATTGCAAATACTATGGGTGAGGTAAGATTTGTTTCTACATTTAGAGTTTCTGAAACAGAAGTATGAGGGCTGAAGTAATGTGAAAATAAATAGAACACAAATAAGTAGAAAATGTACTTTACATTATGCTTTTCGTAAAGTCAAATAAGGTATTTTAAAGATGTGTGGCCTGCTCTCTGCTAATACACTGAAGAACATGCTGCATAAAGGTAAGATGGTTCAATAAGAGTTTAATTTGAATCAGATGGCATAATCCTCTCCCTCACTAAACCTACATGGGAAAAGGCACTAATGGAAATCTGAGTTGATCTCTGCTATTGAGAAGAGAGTAAAGATGAATGTATAGGCTATTGAAATTAAATTTAGGAACAGATACTTTGGAATTTTAAGCAACCTGTATCATTAAACAAAACACCCTCATCAGAAGAGCCTCACCATGAGATGCATATGGCATAGATGTACAATTTGTTATTAGGTACATTATGTCAGAATACTAATGAAGTTCAGTTTTTTCCTACCTACAACTTGTTAACCATATCTATAAACTGTTAAAAAGTGAGCCTCTTTTAGCCTGATGGAGGACCAGAAAGAAAAATGTGATTAAGCATACATTTCTTTGTTATAATATATGAAGATGTCTGAATAGAAATGCCAGTCAGTATGAGTACTAGCAGGTGGCAGTACTCATCTCCCCTTGCCTGAACTAGGAATCTAATCAGGGTTGGCCTGGTTAGTACTTGGATGGGGGTCATGTGAGCAGTCAGGCAGGCTGGGAATCCTGGAAGAAGGCAATGGCGAACCACTTCAAGAAACCTGTTTGGATCTGTCACTAGGTATTGAGCTCAGTTCCCAAGACCATAATAAGTTTTCAAGGTTTGAAAGGCTTCCTTACCCTCAAACCTTAAATAACTGGCTTGCACAATAACCCTTTCCAAAACTGGTTTGCAACAGCCCCAAAGAAGGAGCATCAAGCCACCTGACAGCCTTTTTCAAAGAAGACAAACAATGGGGGACTGACACGCCTGCCAAACTTCTCATTACCCACTGAGCCTTTCCAGTGAGGAGCTGGTTGAACCTCCTAGTTGACAAGTCTGGCAGATAAAGGAAGTGGGGCGATGTAGTATCTCCTGTCGCTGCTCATTCTCTATGCCATGATGACACATAGTTTCTAAAAGGAATCATGTTTTTCTTAGTTGCTTTTATTTGGTCTAGGAACAAAGCTGTCCAGATGAAGGGGAACTTTAAAAAACTAAATACTAGTGATCTACCTGATCATCAGTCTGGTCCAATAATCAGTGCCTTTACCAAAATTTTCCCCAAACCTGCATATGATCAAGCCTGAAGCCTTATAGCAGCAAGGCAAAACTTCCATGAGGGACTTTCAGACCTTGCAAATAGTAATGTTGCTGTAGGGAAGAAACACTTGAAGTAAATGTTAGTGACAATTATTCTGATTTTGAATTGTTTGAACTAGCTTTGACTAGTTTCTTATTTATTTTTGCTTAACACAGATCTTAGACTTTAAAACGTAAGACAAGAAAAAACTATGTTTCAACAGTCTCTTGAGCTTCATTTATGCTGAAGTCCTAACCACATTTCAGCTGCAATCATATACAAACGTATGTAGGGGGGGAAAACCTATTGATTGGACTTAAATCTTGATTTAATATGCCAAGTGTTATACATTTACTTACTTAAAGTTGTCTTAATTATATCTGAGAAATGTAAGAGATTTGGATTTGAAAAGATCTCCCCTTGGAGGGCTGTTCATTATCTACATTGACATCTTTTTGAGCTTGGCAAAAATTGTATTATTATTACAGACATTTAAAGCTTTTGTTTGTAATATTTCAATTCAATCAATATTACAGAAATGTTGAAATGTGTTTATATTAGTGTTAAACCCTAAGTCCTCTCAAACTGGTTCTATAGTATCCCTATCACAATTTTTGCTTTTGCTGATTGTATTTTAGTGGTTATTTACTCACCCATAAAATATTACACATGTTTATACCACACACATGCACACACACACACACACAGAGGATATATATATATATATATATATATATATATATATATATATATATAGCCATAGATACATAAAATGGTAGGATAATTTATGTATTGGTTGATAGATTTTGGTGTAGTTTCATAAATGATTAGGAATTAATTGGTGTAAACAAAATGTGAGACAAGATAACTAAACTAATCAAATTTCAGGGCAGTTATCTTTGAAATACTAATTACAACGTAGAAGATGGAATTAGAATCTCTTCAGTTCCAATTCCATTTCCATACAAAAATTGTATTAACTTTTATATAGAAGCCTTCAATGAATCCAAAAGCTTTCTATGAGCTGAGGATATCCAATTATATATATCAGACTATTCTTTAACACAGAGTGTTTAAGATGTAGCCACATATAGCTGTACTTCTGCCAATGGTATAACGTAAAACCCGTCATTATACCATACATTACAAGACTGTATAATGTATGGTATAATGACTGGTTTTATCAAGTCAAAATCAGCTCCTGGTCCTTACAGTTTTCTTGGCAGCAATGCAGAACTGGTTTGCCACTCCCTTCTAGGATACTTTTTCTTGCTAATCTATCATAGAGTTCCAATGCTTCTTGGTGATCTCTCACCAAATATTAATCAGGTCCAACTTCATTTTGACTTTTGAGATTAGCCAAGGTGTTCCAGGTGATGCAGTTATCTCAGCATGTTAGACACTGCATGGAGATTGGCTAGTGGTATAGACTGAAGATTTTACACATGAATTAGATGAATTTGGTTAAATCATAATCCAGAGGCTTTTTCATAATTATATTGATGCCAGCTCTATTATATTATATCACATGATATGTACAATAATATATGTGGGCACCAATCTTGGAGTTTTGTCTTTGCTTTCTGTAGCTATTTTCTGTTTCTGATACTGTTGTGGTTTGGCATATAAGTTTCCTTTTTGTTTGTTTTATGCTGTATGCTGCCCAGAGTCCTTTCAGATTGGGGTGGGTTATAAGCATTGTAAGATAAATAAATATGCACTGTCCTCTTTTGCAGGTTTCTGTGATGGAATTTCAACAAATGACCTCATGTTACCTAATAATGCTGTTGTAAGCACTATGGCTGCTTCAGTTATCTTCACAGATAGCTGGTTGGTGCCAAATACATTGAAGTATATTGGAGAACCAAGAACCCATGAAACTAACTGTTCAGCCATGAATTGTTCACTTTGTTTAAATATGTTGTTGACCCAGACTTTCAGCAGCTGCCATCCTTATGTATGTTATCTTTGATTCCTACTTCAATTATTTTGATTATTGATAAATCTGTTTTTATATTAATAGCAAACAGCCCTTGACTTATGGATTGTATTTTATTCATAAATTGCCCCACCCTTTCAGCAAGGCCAATGAGATAGTTATTCAAGAGAAAATATTTTGGTGGTCTTGGCACAGCTTGAATGCAATGCAATATTTCTATTTGAAGTGGGATCCAGAATTTACAATAATCCTATCCGGGAACAAATAGTTATTGTATAGTCTGTTATCCATTATATAGGCTGTTTCTTTCCATCAGATTGCTAATGATGCTCGTTTTGTAACTCTATCAGTTACTAATCCAAATATATATTTTTATGTGTGTTAAGGTTTCTCCAGCTTCTTTTTGCGATTTGTGGATCCAAGACACCGAGTATATCCAGAATCCATGTGTAGCACTGTCTGCTTATGTTGCCATGTGTAATAAATTTAATATCTGTATAGAATGGAGGAATTCTAGTTACTGCTGTAAGTATTTGTATTGAGATTCTATATTAGCTGTTAACCCCAATAAAGATACACTACTGGATGTTGACAAGAGAATGCAGTCGGTGAAACTGAATAATAAACTAGGGCCTAAGTGATTGAGTTTAAGTCCAAAGTCAGTCGTTTCTTTGAAATGTTGGTAATCTTTGGGCCCAGCTTGTCTTGCAAATACAAGTAAATATTGGAATAACTGTTTTCTTCAGTACAATAAAATTATATGAACAGAAATACCACTAATAACATCAGAGTAAATGATAAGATACATTAGCCAATATTAGTCTCCAATCCAAATTCTAATAAGATCTGACCCTCTTGGGCGTTTTTGGAACAGCCACCTAATATTACCGGTGGTATTCTGTTGGCTGGAAACTGTGTTAAACTGCACTGAAAGTCTCTCATCCTGACAAACATTTGAAATCGGGTAACATTAGCTTGTTTTCCTAGGTACTGATATTGTTCAGCAATTTTATCACTGGCTTGGACAAAGAGATTATTAAATGGGAATTGTTTTGGAATTATTAGATCGACACAAATGGAGCGCTTAATTTCTCAGAGCAGTTTGAGACTGAAAGCAGTCCCTGGGAAGAGTAGACATTTTTTTTGTGATGGCCTCACTCTGGATTTCCCACTTTGAGAAAGGATTTGGCCGGATGGCTGAAAGATCTTTCAGGTTCTGTGATTTAGTATCTGGAACTGTGGGGAAAGTGCTTTGAGCAGGGTAATTAATGGGACGACTGGTGAGCAAGTGAAAGATTAAGCATTCCCAGCTCTCCAGCTCTAAATTTCTTTGTACTTTACTTTCTAGTGAAGAAGGGGGTAATATCGCTGCTTATTAATGCCAGTGTATGTGTAATATAACCTGATGGCTCCCATATCAATAGCATCACTATGTTAACACTGTATCAATTGTCTTGCTAGCCTTTCCTTGTCCAGATGGTTTCTCTTATAAGGCCTGTATACATCCATGCAACACACCAAGTGCTTGTCAGAATACAGAGTCAATAGCAGAAGATTCAGACTCTTGCTTGGTGCTCACTGAGGGCTGTATCTGTGCAGAAGGAACCATCCTTCATCGAATTCATTCTGCTCTCTGCATCCCAGAAGAGAGGTGTGGTAGGTGCTAACTGTTTTCTTCTGTAGCCTACACTCTGATCTGTTTCCTTGGCTGTCAAACACTTATTTGAGAAATATGTAGTCCATCTTTCCAGACAGCTATGATGGAATTCAGATAACATAATAGCCAATAGTTCTGAATTCATTTACATACAGGTAACCTGTTCATGAACAGAAGCCACTTTCAGTTTGTGAACCTTGCTTATAAAGAGAGAAGCTATTTCTTATCTGTCTGTCTATCTTTGGATCAGTACCTTAGTCTGCAGAGGTTCCTCTTTTTTTTAAGGTCTATTTGGATGTTAGGAATATTCTGCATATTCAGAAAATACTTCTGAATTTATCTCTAGTGGAATATAAGCAGAGTCTGGACTCAAGCCTGTAGTCATAACAATAGGTGACATACCAATGTCTGTACGTAAATAAATAAGCAGAGAGGTGGAGCTAGGGATTACGGTGTGAGCATCCTAATGATTCTGTTTCTTATAGATTAGACTTCCTGTTTGTATAGGAATTTAAGTATATTATCCATCAAATTCTGTAGTGCTGCAATTCAAGACTATATACATTTGCTGGCATTGTTCACTCTGTAGAAGACTGTTGTTGTTGTCTTTATTAATTACATTTGCATATTGCATGATTCCCAACCACTTTGGGCTTTGCATTTATACAGGCATTAGAAATTTAATGACGCTGAACCAGTGACTAAAATATTTGTAGAAAAAGTTAATACATATAGTTTTTCTAAACAATTCAGCCTGTACAGATAATTCTGGAGTGCCTCATGCAGTGGGTGAAATTTGGAAAACTTCCAGTAGCAATTGCTGCATGCACAAATGTGTGGACAGTGATACCATTGCTGCTGTGGAGTACAATTGCTCCGTTAATTATGACTTTGGATGCCAGCGCTTTGGGGAAGTGGCCTCAATTGTCCCTGATGATCAGTCCTGTTGTCATCAGAAAGTCTGCAGTAAGTATTCTTGCAAGTTCCGGTATCTGAATGTCTTTCTTTTAGAAACAATAACAAGGACAAATGTTTTTGTGTTTAAAGTGTTTTTTTAATTTATTGTTTTAAAAAATCACACTAATGGCAAATGACTTGACTTGCATATATTTGAATATACTAGGTTGTTTTTCATACATCTGTAAGGCTGAGATCAGAGAGAGCAAGGAAGAAAGTTGATAAAGGGTGATTGAGTAGGAATATTGACTGAAAACCAATGAGACAATTTGGAATTTCTTACAGCCTGGCAAGATATTTTTCAACCAGCGAAGGCCCTGCTGAAATTCTGTGATGTTTCTGACAATTTAGGGGATACTAAACAGAGGTTTTCCAGTTTTCACTAAACATGTGGACCACTTAACCATATAAAAATAACACTGAATGGCTGCTTATGAAAAATAAACCCTGAGGTGAAACACAATAACTAAATGTAAAAGCAAGAAAACAGTATGAAATGCTTGTCATTAGCATTTATCTCTATTATAGCTATTTAATTGTCATTAAAGTTGCTAGGGTTACCAGGAAAATGAATATATGTGATTCATTATACTGGGCAAGAAAATCATGTTTCAGAAGTTTACCTAAAGGACTTTCTGTTGATTTTGACTGAGTTGCAATTATAATGTTTTCTCAATTTGGTTAAAGAAATTTGACCAGTGAAACTAGTTTAGGCAGAATAGAGCTTGAACAACAGACTGGAGAAGCACACTGGCTGTTTATACTTATTGGTATTTATTTCAGACACTGTGAACCAAAAGGTTGCACACAGTGTTGCAAAAAAGTGGCACATTAAAATGATGGGATGAAACTGTATTTATAATATAATAGGAATAGCTAGGTTGTTCAGATTTGATGATCTGGCTACCTGTGTAGTGTTCTGGTTAAGGTGTTGGACTAAGGGTACAGAGACCAAGGGTCAAGTCCACCCTCAGCCATGGAAGCTCACTGGATAACTTAGGACCCACTCTCTCTTAGCCCAACTCACCTCATTGAAAGCCACATATAACTATCATATTGTTGCTCTCTTGTTAGCTAAGGCTACAAGACGTCCTTCTAATGAAGCTAAATGTATATATGAAAAAACAGTCCAATCGCAATTGCCTGTTGGCTTCTGCTTCTCTTTGCTTGGCCCCAGGATCTTCTACAGGGCGCAGTAAAACAGTTTTTGTTTGTTTGTTTGTTTGTTTGTTTTAATTTATAATTGTCAATATTTCATTTGCAATGTTTAGCGTGGGTGCCAAAAAGTGGTACATTTTTAAAACTATACTTAGCAATATTTTCCTTTATTCTTTTTGGGTCTGTTTGGCTATCTGTAAAGCTTGCAATCAAAGCCTTTGCGACACACTGATTCCTAAATGCAAAGTCTTAGAGAAACTGGTAACCTATTATCAAGATAATTCCTGCTGTCCAAATTATACATGTGGTAAGTACTGAATTTTAAAAAATTTAATCATTTTCAAAGCAGTCTCTACCAGCTTGTAGTTTTTATTGTCTTTTGTCTAACTAAAATCTTGTAAGTTTTGTACCATCATTTGCTATCTGGACTCAGATCTGGACCATCAGATCTGTCATCTGATTTTCCCATAGCTTTCAATGGGAGACTAAGGTTTGAGATACTGTACTGTACTGTATGTATTTTTGTCAAATGTTTTATTCCATCCAGTTATATTGTTTGGACATTGGCTACACAAGCTGAAAGGAAGTTTTACTTGTTCTTATTTGTAATGAATTAAAATCATAAGACTGAGACTTTTGTTTTCATCTCCTCAAGAGGAGATAGGATGCTGTTCTCTAGCCACCTGTCTCACACATACTAGGAGGTAATGCTACTGAGTATAACTTTCATTATTATTCCTCCTCCTCCCCAATTTATGGGTAAGCTGCTCAGGCTGTGAGAGACCCATCTCTCACAGGCCAAACCAATCTTAAGGGGGAGGACTCTGGACAACGCACTTCCTTTCTCCAGGAAGATCAATGGTGGCCGCAGGAAGTGCTATGTAACCATAATAGGAAGCTGAACCAAGATACAAGGGAGGCAGACATCAGTTCTTATTAAGGAAAGTAGAATGGCAACCCAATGTATACTAGATATTCTTCTGGAAATTAATAACAGTAATACAAATGAACATCAATTCAAGTATTATTTTACTTCTTTTTCTTGTTTATGCTCTGCTTATTTCAGAATGTGATTCAGAAAAATGTAAGTCTATGGAACAAATTCCCCATTGTCGAGCAGATCAAACTTTGATTGCTGCCCACGTGGAAGGCACCTGCTGCTTCTCTTATATTTGCTGTATGTCAGTTTTAGTTTTTACTTATAGTTTGATGCCTCAAAGATATAAGAATGGTCTACTATCTCAGATCAATAATACCTGCTGTCTCATGCCAGATGCCTCCCATCACCTGTATCCATATTGCTTCTAAGAAACATTTTGGTGACTCAGGGCCATTTTTAATGTTTGGGTGGAGGTGGTTTGAGATCTAGTTAGTAAAGAGAATAGGGGTAGGGGTTCTTTTAAAAGGAGGAGGAGGAGGAGAAGGAGAGAGAGAAAATCATAATCTAGGAGGACTTCAAGAATTGCAAAAATGGGGCTATGTTTGAATCGTGTGTGTGTGTGTGTATCCATCCATCCCCAGTAGTCACTCTAATCCTGGAGTAATGTATACCTACTGAAATTTGTCAACGGTGAACAATTGCCCAAAAATGATATTGTGAAGAGATGAGCTATATAATGCCAACATAATGGTACACTGAAAGCTTAACTAAGAGTATGTACCTTCCCCCTTCTTCTAGTAAAATTTGTTTCCCCCAATTTCTGGTCTGTAATGTTTTTATTTGTTTGAGGCTATGGTTAAAGGAGAATAAAAATGTAATTTACAAAAAATGTATGCTATTACAGAAAACAGAATAAACAATAGCACACCTTGTTTTCAGATAAATTAAATATTTCTCTTTTAGCATGTGGCAGTTGTTCTGATCAAATTCCAGTGTGTCAAGAAGGAGAAATGCTTACCGTGGATGGCAATACTACTGACAGATGTTGTCCTGATTACCAGTGTGGTGAGTTTGCTATCAGAGATTATCCTAATTATTTTGCAATGATTGTTCTGTGCTGTAAATATACAGAATTGTCATGAATTAAACTTTTTATTAATCTGCATTCATTTTCAAAGTAGTCATGCAAGAAAGATAGAAGGTTAATGTATTAACATGTAGTATTTATCAAATGATACCTATATACAGTCTATTAAGATGTACATCAGTAGTTAAATAGTTAAGACTGAGAATTTAAATACAAATTTAAACATTTTATGATAAGTACTATTGTGACTGATTTATTTATTTATTTATTTATTTATTTATTTATTACGTTTGTATGCTGCCCATCTCCCCCAACAGGTGACTTTGGGTGGCTCACAATTAAAACAAAACCCACAAATAATTAAAAATAAATACCATATTAATTAATTAAAATTAATGAATGAATTAAAAATTGATTTTTAATTTTACTTTTCATCATCCATTTCAAGAATCTGAGGATAAAACCATTTCTGTCTTTTCTTCTATTTTTAACTTGCAGTCTGTGAAACCTTTCGTTGTCCTGAATTTAAATGTGTGTTAGGAATGTCCTTGATAGAAGTGTGGAGTCCAGAAAAGTGTTGTCCATATCGTAGATGTGGTAATTATGGTTCTTTTAATTTACCTCTAAGCAATTAAGAGCTTTTTTTTTAGAAAATACAAAAGTCAATGGTATTGGATTAAAATTCTAACTGTGGTTCAGGATGATCTAGAAATGTGGTAGGTTAATACTAATAGTTTTCAGAGTTGTTTTATTGGTTAGAAAGTTTTTCCTCAGTCTTCAAAATATCACAATTACAACTTATAATTATGTTCTTGTAAAATGCTCATTTTGGGGGTTTGATCTACTGTACAACCAAAGTTACTAATGTGCAAAGTCATCCCTTGCAGTGGTGTTGAAGTGGGAGCCAATATAGGCAAGGTAGACATGAAGATTCTGTTGAACGATTGGAGAACTGTTTACATACAATTGAATAAATATTGAACGTATGAAATGTATGTATTTATTCAATTTCTATAATTGCCCTTCTCAGGCACAAAGCCAAGTTTCCAAGGCCTTATGAAAGGCCAACAGGGACCAGGCCAATCTAATCTCAGGGGGGAATGATGTTCCAGAGGGCGGGTGCCACGGTACATGGGAACGACCTTGGGAGACAGGAGGAAGAGTCACAGACTAGGCAGCCATCAGATAAGGCAGCTGAGTGTGCAGAAGAATGGGTATATGGCAAATGTCTCAGAAGGGGCCCTCCCTAGTTTCTTGGACTGTAAAGGCGAGACAGGAGAGATGCACTTTCAGACTTGCAAGATTGATGTCAGCCTTGGGAGGTAGTCCAGACAGAAGCACAGAAATACTAGCTGTATCTTTATTTTAAGGTTACATTAACAAAATCTTTGTTAAAGTAACTTTACAATACTTACAGACTTCATTTCATTGAATGAAGTGGTCTCTTTTCTTTGAAAGTTTATACTATAATGAATCTTCAAGGTGTTTAAGGTGCCAAAATCTTTTGTGCAATGTTGGCTGTACTGTTTAAACAATATCAGCTGAAAAAATGCATTTGATGGGTGTTTCACCCGTATTCACATAATCTTATGGATAGTTTTGTGAACACTGATTCTCTCTTTTTAAAATTATTTTAGAGTGTGCATGTGACACAATTCCTAAGCCTCAGTGTAAACTGGTAAGAAATCTTACTGAAATATGCTTAAAGTATGTGAAACCTATGGTCATTTATTTATTTTTTTTAGAATTTAGAGTACACTTGAGATCTATTGAATTCACTAATATTTATATGTAAAAGTAATTGGAGTACTCAACAAGCATGAGTGGTTTATTTATGCTTCATCAATTGTTATAATTACTGGTTTAGTAAAGCAAGTGCATCTTGCAAATAAACACCCATTGTAGCACCTGTTCCCATACATGAGGGCTTCCTATGTTCATTAGAATGCTCTTGAAACTCAGATTAGAGACATAGCATTCAACAAACTGAGAAGAGAGATTGCCTATTAAACTGGCATGCATTTTTCCACTGATAAAGGTTAACATCCTCAACATGTATACTTGGGATTCTTAGACTGGGAATATCATCCTGGACGTGCTGACTCAGTGGGATCAATAGGAGGGAGTCCCACTGATCTCACTGAGATTTACTTCTGTTAAACAAGCACAGAATTTGCTTGAATTTAAGTAATGTGTCCTAGTATCCCAAAGTTAGTGATTTATATAAGACCCCTTGAATTCAGATTTCCTTCTGGATATATATGTAAAGGAATAATCCAGCGAAGAATTCTGAGGGAACCAGGATTTTGCTTTTTTTTGTTTTTTGTTTGTTTGTTTTTAAGTTAGAATCCTTAACTCTATAAGAAATGCCAATGAACAAAAACACGGATGATATTTATGAGATAATATTGATATTTTTCCTGTGTGAACAGGGAGAGAAAATGATTTTAGATGAAAAATTCCAGAACAGCACAGAAAATGTTTGCCACTGTTCTAAATATAAGTGTTGTAAGTAAACCCATTTTTCTTTTGAAACCTCTAATTTATGCTATTATGAGTAATGTTTCTATTTAGAAACTGAAATGTTAAGGCAGCATAATATAGAATACAAATTAAAATAAAGGAGTTTCATATGCAGATGCTATTTCCCTGCAACTTTTTATGCAAGCCTTGAAAGTAGCTTCAGGGAGAATTGAATGGGTAAGCTTGTGGCTAGCTCCATTGTTTTACTACTACTGGAAGATTCTATTGATAGAAATCAGGAGAAAGCCATGAGTAAGTATCAGTGGGTTCATTTTCTTTGTCAATAGCCTATTGTGTTTAGGAATGTTTAAACATATTGTTAGTTTCACATTCCTTTTTTTTTGCTTGAAATATCAATAGTATGTGAAACAATTTTACACAATATCTTCCATATTTGTTGAAATTTTTCCAGCAAAAGACAAAGTATGCCTGAACAATGAAAGAGGTGTTCTGCTTCCAGGACAATCCATTGTTGAACACTCACCTGATGGCATTTGTCACACTTCACATTGCACAAGTATAATTGATCCTGTTACCAAGTTCTGTTGGATAAATACCTCCATTGTTGATTGTGCAGCAAGGTGCAAATCTGTAAGAAGTTCAGAATTAAACTATAATCTTTCACTGAGAAGTTTAAAATAAGAGGGAACATTTATGGCAAGATAATAAATCCATCTCATCCCCATTTGGGTGTGCTAGATCAGTTCTTGAATTCAGCTGTTCTCTGAATAATACTCCAAGGCCCTTATGCCTCCCTCACCTGAGATGCAAAGTCCCAAGCTCTAGTTACCAACAAAATGGCTCTGGCCCAATGACTATCTCCAAATGTAAGTTGTGAAGAAAGGTTAAGGGTCAGCAACCTGATTATGTGTCATCAAGTTGATATTGACACTTAGTGATCACATAGATAGACTTTCTCCAGTATGAACTACTCCTGGTCTAGTCATCCAGGTCTTCCAAAGCTACACCCATCTGCCTTGCTGCAGGTTGTCTTCTTAAAGAGTATAGAGGATGGCCTTGACAGACAGAGGGAAGGTCTGTTACCAAGGCTAAATGTGGCTTGAGCCCATACCAAGAAAGAGATTTATGAAAATGCCTCAGACAGCCCCCACACCCTTCTCATGAAAGTAAAAGGAGGAGGGGGAGCACACTCAGACTTGCAAGTTTCTGTTATTATAGCTGTTTTAATAAAAGTAGCTATAGGCCCACATCTCATCTACCTTATAGGGCTGAGCTCTCTTCTTCTTTTTCCTTCCACCTTTCCAAGCATTATATAGGTAGCCCTTGCCTTACGATCACAATAGGGACTGGAAAATTCATCATTAAGCAGTGCAGTCATTAAGTGAGGCATCACATGACCACATTCAATTTTATGACATTTTTTGCAATGGTCGTTAAGTGAATCATGCAGTTCCCCATTGATTTTGCTTGTTGGAAGCTGGCTGGGAAGGTTACAAATGGCGATCACATGACCCCGTGATTCTATAACCGTTGTAAATACATGCTGAGTTCCCAAATTTTGATCATGTGACCACAGGGATGCTGCAATGGTTGTACGTGTGAGGACTGGTCATAAGTCACTTTTTCAGTGCCTTAACTTTGAACAGTCACTAAATGAATGGTTGTAAGTCAAGGTCTATCTGCAGATTTTTTAAAAGAGCTAGGTCTTCATGTAATGTGTCCAAAAGATGATAATTTGAGCCTGGTCATTGTGCCTCAAGTGAGAACTCTGGATTGATCTGTTCTGTTTACATTTTCTATCTGTTGCTATGGGGAAAGTGAAGTGAGGCAGTAGTTGCCCTTTCAGTTCAAACTGCTCATACAGAAAGACCCACAATGAATTTTGGTTTTGAGCAGCTATAAACAGATGACCTTAGTCCATGTTAAAGTAGCCACTGAAGGACACTGTAATTCTAATAATACCATGGTAAATTAAAAAAAAAAAATTCTGCTGAGACTGCCAGGGCAGCAAAGTGGCTATAGGTGCACATACATGTGCAGATAGCTGGGGAAAGCCTTTCAAGGAGGACATGGATGCTTTAATGCTTCGAGGAGGGCTGGTTTGCTCATGCCAATAAATTTTGCAAAGCTCTCCTTTGGAAAGTTTTGAATAGTCTTAATCTCTTGTATACTTTCCATTATCATTTACTGACTACAGTACAGAGCAATTAAGGTATCATTGTGGGTTTTTTATTCTTGTAATTTTGCTACTTGCTTTAAACTATGTTTGAAAATTTATCCTTATCCTTTTCAGCATCAAGTGTATGAACCTCCAAAGGATTTAACAACTTGCTGTGGAAAATGCAAGAATGTGTCTTGCGTTCACACATTCACCAATGGAACAGTTTCATATTTTAAGGTACATGTCATATTTCTTTGAGAAAGGAGAGGGTGTTCACTGAATAACAGTGCAAATGCTGAGTTTAATTTGGAACTCCAAATACTAAGATCTGCACTGAAAAACTGAGTCTTATCTTGGCTGGGAATTTGCATTTCAATTATCACAGTAATCTAAAATAAGATAGTATTCTGGAAATAAAAAGTTGTGCATATTTAATAATATTAAGTGCATACTTAATAACATGATAGATTTAATGTCATGAATCCTTACTATATTTAATAGGTGAGCTCAGCCATTCTGCAACCCATTATAAAAGTCCCAATTGTGCATAATTCCCCTGTATTGGAAGTCCTAGTGAGCATAACCTTGATCAACTACAGCTCATAGAACACAAGGAAATGCTGATCTTGGTGATCAGTTAACGCAATTCCTGATCATTCTTCATGGTGGCATTTCTTCATAGTGAAAGTTGTCTATACAGTATCATAAACAGTGAGTTTAATTTGCTATCCAAGAATAATGAATATTGTGTAGTACAACATTCCTGAACAGTAAGTAGGCTTTGGTACTGATTTGCACTTCACATGGACCTACATTGCTCTGAACGTTATATTGACCCCATTCAACTGTGGCAGGATTTTATAGGGGTTAGTATAATTATTATGAGGGGACGCGGTGGCGCAGCGGCTTAATGACGCTGAAAGTGCCGGCCAGAAATGGCTGAAAGCTTCAGCGGTTCGAGTCCAGCCTCGCATTAACAAGGTGAGCTCTTGTTTCTATACCCGCAGCTTCTGCCAACTCAGCAGATCGAAAACGTACGTGAGTAGATAAATGAGCACTCTCACTCCGGTGGGAGGAAAATGCTGGCAGCGGCTCCACAGAGAGACGGGACAAGTTGCCGGTAAAAAGCGCGAAACCGAGCTCGTCCGAAAAAGGGGCACGAAGCAACGGAAATCCCGCCTCCTGTGCTGCCAGCTGGGCTGACGCTCTAGGAATTAGGCTCTGGCAAAGTCTAATTCTGAAACTAGAAAGATGCAATTGCCTTGAAAACCGCTAGGGGGTGGTCACTGCAGGGTCAGTAATGACTGTTAAGCAGATAAAAAAAAAAATTATTATAGCTACAAAAATTCTTTCTCAAAGTAGCTACAAAAATTCTTTCTCAAAGAGACACAATATATATATTGCATTGTAAATTAAGAAAAGGGGTGATAGCACAACAGAGCTTTTGGTGTTTTGGTCTAATGGTCTAGTTTTTCCAACTTTCTGCATAGTACTGTAGTGCTTTTGCATTTCTGATGATGGTTTTTAAATATTTGTAGCCTGGGTCCAGTTGGATCTCAAACTGTCTCAAATACGATTGCACAAATACACCAGTTGGATCAGTTCTAATGACATCACCCATCAGCTGTCCACCTTTTAATGAAACAGAATGTGTGAAGGTTAGTGCTTCAACATGTTTCTTTTCATATGATTTTATGGGGACCATAAACCTATTGCAACCAAATACATCACAAAATATTTATAGCTGAAGACCAGAGTATAGGTTACTTTTTCCATGGAAAGCATTCTTTCTCCTGACTCTTACATCTACAGCTATAGAGCAGTTCTATCTGCTTATAGTTTAGGTTTCATAACAGCAGCTAAGCTCAGTTCTAATTGCACTTTTCATTTACAGTTAGGATTGTAAAGAAGAGTTTTACAATGTATATACAGTGCACCTAACTTTTATTTTTGTATATATTTAGATTGGAGGATATATTGTCCCATTCCTTGAAGGATGCTGTAAGACATGTAAGTTGCTACTGAAGCGTCAGTATTTGGGGACATGCAAGGGAAGAAATTTTAAACATTCATTATCAGCAACAGCAATGTAAATAATAAAATGTGTCTATTAAATGGTTGTAAAATAAGTAACACTCTGACTCTAGCCTTCATTTACAGGAGTTTTAAAAGCATTTTACTCAGTGGAATTTCATTCCTCAGAATGAGTGGCTGATTACTGTGAGATTACTGCATTTGAATGAATGCAGTTCTTTAGGAAGGGGGAGAGTTTGCAAAAAACGACTTCTTATTTAATTGCATTAGTGCAATGAGTTAGGTTAGAATGGTACCTTTGAGTTATTTCTGTTGGCAGAGGCTTGATGAATTGCTACATTTCTATTTTTAATAGTAATTTAATGAAAGATCATGTAGAAACTATATCAGGTTTCAAAACTAATTCAGGATGAAGAACTGGAAAAATGCTAATTATGCATTTCTTATTGTCTTTGTCTTCAGATATTTAATTTGTTGAATAAAGGTCCAGTGATTTTTTCCCTTAACAGAGGACATGCTTAAACCTTCACAGTTTGTTAATTGTAAATACAAAATTTAAAACAGGAATATTGTTGCTTACATCTTCATAAACAGATTCTAGTTGATGAAGGTAACAGTTCTGGTTACCTGAAGCTAGGGTGAAACAAAATAAATCGGTAATAAAAGTAGTATCTTCACTAGTGATGAGTGGACAGTTCGTTAATAATGTTTTTTTTTAATTGTCATTTTTAATACATATGTTTATTGCATATTAAATTTAGGCTGGGATCTTGTCACATATCTCAGAGCTTGCTCAATATAAGGAGGTATGCAGGTTCTTCATCACATATGGATTTTGGGCTTGTGCACAGCCCTGCTGAGAACCTTCAAGAATGTACAGAACTGTCTGAAAGGGCTGTGCCTGCCCTGTGCATCCCATGCCTGGATGTGGCTTCTGCTGAATCCCTTCAGTTTGAATTTGACTGCCACAACATTAGCACATGCATCATATCAGAATTCTTTTTTCTTCTTATGTCTTCTCCAATCCTTCTTAAGAAACACCTTGTCCTGTTGCAAGCCGTGGTTTTCATCTTTCTGGCCTTAAGGGTTGCATTTTGCAATTGTCAGCTTTGTGGGTTAGGGGATATTTAAATCTCTGCCATGCCATTATTGACACTAAGGAAATCACCTTCTCATCTAATCTGAACCAGGGTATGAATCTCAAAGGGGGACATTTGATCCTCCTTGAGATCTTCTCTTTCAGGTGGCCATTTCATTCACTGGGATAGTCAAAATCACGACCGCTTCACAGTCATCTCAAGTTCACCAAGATAAAAATTGGTCACCTCATGCTCATTCTATTTTTAAATGACATCTCTCTCCTGTTCTTGGGCAGATCATTGGTCCCCTCATGCCAGCCCTTCAGGGTAGACCAGTTCTAGAAAAAGATGCAAACAAGAAATACTAAAACTCTACTTTTATTGATATAACAGAATCTTGAAAGCTTGGCAGTATTTCCTTTCCTTTCCTTATAGACCAAAGAGAGTCTAGGCAGGTCAGTCCTGAATTTCTTTCTCACACTTTGTTTTTCTGGGTTAAGCTCAGAAAAACATCCATCTCTAATCCTCAGAACTCTTCTCTAAGGCACAGAAATTACACATAAATGGTTTTATGAGTCCCACATAGAATTAAGCACTCTCCTTTCTCTCCTTTGAGTATGCATTCAAGCCTCTCCCACTTCTTCTGATTAACTGTTTGCAAGTGATAGTGACTTGGCATCTAGAAGGAGCTAAGTTTGCACAGCTGAGGAAAAGAAGACAGGATTTTATGGTAGGATAACATGCAGACACCATTCACTGGGACTCTTTTTCCTAATTTTCCTAAGGCACAGGTGGTAGAACAGCTAGAATCTTTCAGCAAGTTGTTTGGTTATTCATTTTATAAGCCACCTGTCTCCCAGATAAGTCTGGGCACCTTTAAAAACCAACTTATAAAAAGAAGAGTACAACTGACCAGAAGTACAAAAACAAAACCAGAATAAATCAAACCAAACCAAATCAAAACAGAAAGGGGGCTCCACAATTAACCTGTCACCAAGGCCTAGGAGGCCCTCTGCTTTTATAAATGCACAATGTCCTTTAGGTTATGAAACATTATTGAATGTTTGAAGAAGAACTTCGTTTGCGCTTAGCATCATACAGTCACTAATTCTTCCTTTCACTCAACTGACTCTTGTGCCTCAGAGTTGGCCAAACATCTAGCCCAAGAACATGGGTGTCCTCTAGCCAGATAGAAAAACTCTGCTGGACTTTTTTCTTTCTTTTCTTTTTTATAGTCTTGCCAGTTGCTGGACTAATTGTCTCACACAGCTTGATTTACATGCTCTCACTTTAAATGTTTATTCCCCCAGCATCAATCTCACTCTTCTACAAACTGTTTTCCTGTTCCTAAGAATCTGGTATGCCTACTATTTGATGAGATGTGGACATGATAATGTCTCCAGATAATGTCTACTTGAGCTCTCTTCCATAAATGCTGGCTCTAACTCTTTTGTGGCTTTCTTTTCAATTTTATCACACATCCTACTTCCAAATTTCATCATGGCATGCCCCCTTGTACAAAGATCACTGTCTTCTCCTGTAGGCCTGTGACCTATATTTTGTCCACTGCCCTTGCCATAGGGCCAGCCTCTAGTGAAGCTCATGCTGAACTCTCTGAGGATTATGGTTCTGATGATTCTTCAGACTGACATCTTGGAAATCATACAATGCTCAAGTTGGTGACCAAGGCCCAGATTTCTAGAAGGCCTCCATTCCTACAGCAAGCATGCCAACTGGGTAGCACTTTCTCTTGCACTTGAGATCCAAGAGTCTTAGCATACTGTTGAGAACTCAGTGTATCAGTTAATCCAAGATAAAGTTATTTTGCCAGTCCTAATTCCAGTTCTTCCAATCTTGGTGAAGACCACAAGACACTCTTGAGCCAAATTTGGTTTTTGCCTCTACCACTTCAATAATCTTCACAGACTAAGAAAGAGGGATGCTGTTTCATATCCCAATATCCTCCTAATTTGATTATAGCAGAGGTATCTCAAACAGGCTCCCATTATCAATGACATTTTACACCCACAGGATCTATAGATTTGGAGGATACATACTTTAATGTATCTGGAACAACTACTTCTTAGTAGATGGAGCCCTAGATGGATCCATTTACTGTACCAATGCCATATCTTAACATTTGGCATTTCCATGGCCCTGAGGTTTCATTTTTTCCTTACCTCTCATTGTGTCCCTTATTCTAGTAGTCTGTTCCTGTGATTAATTATCTCACCACATCTTCCATGTTCTTCTGCTTCTATAGTGTCTTGGCCTCTTGGCAAATTATGAGAAGCCTTTCCTTCTTCCCTTGCAAGTTATCCAGCTCATAGGAACTAAACTAGATACCACGAGAGGAGCTGCTTTTCTCCCATTGCTACGACTTCTCTCCAGGGTGTTTGGAGATAAGATCTCCTTCTTATCTGGAGCCAGGTGTCAGAGCCTGCTTCATCTTCCAATTACTAGGTCATCTGTCAGCTACAACCTCATTTGTTCACTTTGGCCATCTTCAGATGCATCTTCTATAAGCATGGTACTTATTTATTTATTACATTTATATAGCTGCCCATCTCACTAAATGTGACTCTGGACAGTGTATTTCCATTTGGCTTCTCCAGGTACACACATAAAACATATTATCCTCTTGGTTCCTCTCTGCATCAAGAAAGTCTTCCACTGGTAGTTGATTTCATATAAGTTCACCTGAGTTGATGCCTTTGTGCCTCTCTTCCCAGCTCATGTTCTAAGAACTGAGCTTCTTCCAAACAGTATGATAAACTTTAGGTTTAGAGCTGTCAGTGCTTTATGCAGGCACCTAACCTGTGTGTAAATTAGACCACTCAGACTGCAGTTGTAAGTAAGTAACCATTTTTTCAGCATACCCAGGTATGTGCAACACAAAGTGATGTGCTAATTTCAGGGATGGAGGAGAGATGACCATGGTGATAGCTCTCTTTGCCTGTCTGCTTTAAAAACCACCAACACTGATGGTGATTTAAGTGATGCTCAGTAGTAGAGCTCTGATACAACTTGCTTCTTATTTGTGCTGTTTTATATCATGTATATTCTGTTTATGAAGAGCATAGTAACCCATAGAAAATCCTGTTGATAGATAAACTGGAGATAAAATGCTGAATACTGATTTGGGGCATCTATTCATTGTGTATAATATGTTCAATTTGTAATGTTCTTATTAGGTTCTGGAGTATCATTTTTGTTCCCATTCCCTGTTAGCCCAATTATACCTACACCTAGCCCTAAGTGTCACACAGGTACATTTTCTTGGAAATCAGTAGGAATGAACCAGACAGAGCCATTGTTGATTTCCAACAATGTACTCCCTCATAGAAGCATAATGCCCCTCAGGTCACAAAATCTGATTTAAAAGAGCTACATTATAGTACTAACTGCTCATTCTTCAGATTTGCTCATATCTTTTCATTTTGCACTGTATGGGCAGTGCATTGTTGTTAGCCAACAATGTACTGTTGGCAGTAAGCATTTGCATAGTATTTAATTTGCTGCACGATTTACTTTATTTGCATACCTAACTAATCTCAACACTGCTGTAGAACATAGAAAAAATGTTTTGCTTATTAAAGCTTGCTGTTCAAATAACACTTCTGCAGAGAGCATGGCTTGTTTTTCTATCCAATGGTATAGCCTAAACAAATATCTGAATATTCTCATCAATTATAATATAGTATTAAATATAACAATCTGGCATTAGGACAAAGTGAAGAAGTGAAGAAGCAAATCTACAGTTAACCAAACTGGCTACGATGTGAAAATACAGGGTTCAGCCATCCAGGGAAGCCAGGAAATGGAGCCATTAACAAACTCATAATAATCATGGCTTTGTCCTCTGTCTTTTAGGCAAATGAAGCTAGAGGCCTATGTTATATGTCACACTGAACTTAATTCATCAAATTATGTTGGAGATAGGAAGTGCCTTTTCTGCTAAGCCAGCCTTCAGCTTAGCCTGATTGCAGACTGCTTACTGTATTTAAAATAGACGGCCAGTTCAAGAGGGATGAGATAATTAGAAAGTGTTCAGAAACTTGCATAGCTGAATTGCCTCAGCCCTACTGTTGCATGTCATTTGTTTAGTTTTATGTGACCGGTTTGACAATAATGGCTCTTCCTTCTCTCACATTGTTGAATTATGGAGCTGAATTGAGATTTGACTCACAAGGTCATATGTAATGCTCATAATATCAAATCATTTAAACACAATCCTCAAATTCCTTACACTTAAGCTAAATCTGTTATAAACTTCAGCAGAATAAGATACATGTATATCTATGTATGTTAAGCATTATAAATATTGGATGGACACACTACATTGATTTATATACATATCATGTCCACTTAGTTGTATCATTTCACTCAGATTAAACTACTATCAGAACTGTATTTCAGATTCTGGAGTAGGTTATAAACACTACACAGTTTGAGAACCTTGGGTCAAATCCATTAACTATGTCATTCTGAATTCTTATTTGGAAGTCACAGCTGACATCCTAGGATTTTAAAATAAATGCATGTGGTTATGTTTCTGCCACTTTAGAAAGTGGACATCAGGCAGCTATGTAAGTTTTACTCATTTTAGTGGAAATTGTATCAGAACAAAGTATAATCTTTATAGTACCTACTGTATATCTAGTGTTTTGGGCAAACTTTTTTGGTTTTTTAACCCTTATTAAAAATACCTCATTTAAAAGTTATAATAGCATCAGTAGTTGCCTTACTTTCTTTTCATAATTATTTTGTAATTCTACTTAGCGTATTTTTATAGACTTTTTTTGTGTATAGATGTGCATAGAGAGTTCATATTTTCCAAACAATTCATTACTGTAGGCAAAGAAGATGGGAAATTCTGTAAAAAAGTGACTGTTAGGATGACAATACGCAAGAATGACTGTCGAAGTAATACACCGGTAAGCACTGAGCCATGACTGTTGGCATTAGTTCTGTTGATACTTGGAAGTTATGCACAAATATAGCCATTTTATTTACTCAGTTCTTTGTGTATTTATTCCCAGGTAAACATTGTTTCCTGTGATGGAAAATGCCCTTCTGCAAGCATATATAACTATAACATTAATACATATGCAAGATTTTGCAAGTGTTGCAGAGAGCTGGGACTACATAGACGAACTGTGCAATTATATTGCAGTGGTAACTCAACCTGGGTCAGCTATACAATTCAGGAACCCACAGACTGTTCTTGCCAGTGGTCATGAAACAGTGCTAAAAGAGGTCTGTTTCTTAAACAGCTTTGGAGGGAATTAGTTTTATTCCCAGAAAAAATTCAGAATGTTAATAGTTCATCCCTTGACAATGCAGCTATCTATAGTTAGAACAAGAATTACTTTTAAAGATGAGTATATGCCATCACATTGTGGATTGCTCTCCTTCACAGATGGATGTTCAACATTGATGTTATATTTTTAATATGCAACTCCATAAGAAAATGATGCTTCACTGGAATTTTCAATATTTTTAAACATTGGTTCATCCTGTATAATTGGCTACTTACTTAACTGTGCAAATGGTCTACTTATATAAATAGTACAGTGTGCAGAAAGATAATGGACAACCCCTTGACAATTATAGCTGTCAATCAAATTACCCTATTGATGGAAATTATTGCCATTCTGTACCATAAGTTTATAATTAATGTCGCATCGTTCATATGAAGAGGCTGAAAGTGTGAAATATGAACACATTGTTGATTGTTGATTATAACCCCCTTAGAACCATTAAAAAGAATGGGTATGATCCAACTGTAGTTGTAAGCAGATAGCTGTATATAGTGGTCCTGGATGATGGGATGTGCCAGTTCAGTCATAGAGAAGCATATGCATTCAGATACCTTCCATTAACTACGCACAATGAGCCACGTCACATCTTTGCCAGGTAAAAATAGGGCTTTTCGGTCCAAAATACTTTTTGTAAAAACAAACCAATCTAAAACTGACACCCCCCTTTTCTTAGTTTATAATCAATTGCTAACAAAAAACATCCCAGCCCAAAAGAAGAAAAAAGTTCTGGGGCCTTATTAATTTCATAAATGTAAGTTCTTGTCGTGTGCCAACTTTCGAAAGAGAAGAAGTTGCATGTAAAAGAATGCAAATGATGTAATTATATGCATGTTTATCAGGGAAGTATTTTCAGCATGGATAACTGTATATATAAGCTTGTTCCCTGGTAGGAAACATGGCTTAAAATAGTTTATGATGTAATGAGACATATTTTTATAGGAAACGTAGATGATCTATTTCAATTGTATAACAAGGAGCAATCAATATCTCTTAAAAACAATATGACAATCTGAAGTAATATTGCAGTAATGTTTATCACATTAAAAATACCTTTCTCTCATATGACCACGGTATCTGAGAAATAAATATTTAGCCATCTAAAATGTAAAACTAGCTGTCTTTGTTACTTGTGGGGTTCCTTTCCAGCCTAGTAGCTGCGGATAATAAAACCATGGATAATGAGACTTTGAAAAAATGTACTTTAAGCATGCACAAAAGTCCATCTGCCCTTTTGCATATCTATCAAGGAACAGAAAGTATCCAAATTATGGGTACAGAAAAAATGAATCTACTCCCATCCCTCATAGTCACATCAACTTAACTATTCCTACAGAGACTAAGCTCCATAGTTCTCCAAATCTTCATTAGGGCAGCTCAAATCCTTTAGAAGAGTTCTGAAACAGTTTTCAAAGGATTTGCTCGGCCTTCCTTTGTACTATTCACGCTCAGGTACAGACAGCTTTTATTATCTACAGTTCCATTTCCCACAACTTCACAGATCCACAGTTGCTAAAAAGAGATCAGATGTTGGTATCCACAATAGATTCATTTTTCTCCATCCATGTGCTGTATTTCAAACTACTTTTGAAACTCTTGAGAACAAATGGTTGGCTAAGTGGTAATCAACTAAAGTAATCAGAACTTAAAAATAGCCCAAAGTACTCTGTCAACAGAAAAAGTTCAGCTTTTAAAAGATATACAGTACTTTTCTTTTGCAAAGAGATTATTTAATCAAAATACTCATGAATCAAAAGTCCAATGAAAATACATGAAAACAGCTTTTATCTAAGTAGCCAGTTTTAATTTAAAATAATATTGCAAACCTGATGGTTTCAAAATAACCTGTTTCTGCAGTAGAATGCATTTTCTAAGTAAGTAAGAAAGACATTTCCCAAAAGCAAAAGATTCAAAATCTCTGTATTATTTATGGTATCAGAGCCAGTTTGGTATAGTGGTTAAGACACCGGGCTAGAAACCAGGAGATTGTGAATTCTAGTCCCGCCTTAGGCACGAAGCCAGCTGGGTGACCTTGGGCCAGTCACCCCCACCTCAGCCCTAGGAAGGAGATAATGGAAAACCACTTCTGAAAAACCTTGCCAAGAAAACTTCATGGACCTGTCCAGGCAGTTGCCAGAAATCAAGACTGACTTGAAGATACCAAAAACAAAACAAAACAAAAATGATATTTAATATTTCTGCTTCAGGTGTAAGGCATGGCTGCCTCTGTCTATTGAGAAACCCACCGGAATGTCCTTTCATCGACTCAAACGTTGTAGTGATACAGGTGGATTCTGACCATTCATTTTTTCTTACAATTAAATTCAAAATGTTTGGAAAGGTTACACCACCTGCTTTTTTATGTATGCTGCATGATATTTGTTTATTTTACAGGAAGGTCTGTATTTTTAGCTTACTACTTGTGCTTTAAAATGTTAGATATCATGATTCTCCTGTACATATCTTTATTTCATTTATATTAACTTGATGTAAACCGCCCAGAGTCCCCCATTGTGGGGAGATGGGCGGGGATAAGTCTATGTATAAATAAAATAAATAAATAAAAAATTATACTGGACAACCCTTAATAGCATATTCTGAAATACAGCAATCCAATGTTGATTTTAAAAAATAACATTAAAAAAATCAAATTAAAAGTACGTCATTTTTGTTTTTAAGTCTAATCCAGCTGAATAAATTGTTCCTAACAAAAATTTGAGACATAGACATATTTTATTCTAGGTATCTCTGCCTTTCAGAGATTATGTGTTTCTGCCTTCTGTATTAACAGTAATATTAATATTTTAGACCAATGAATTGCCAATTGGGTTTTTAAATTATATGAGTTATTGTAAGAGGATTTTGGATTGTCTAAAACCAGAATAGCAGTATATTCAATTAAACAGATTGGTTAAGGTACATTAGCAACATCTTAAATTCCTGAGTTACTATTGGCACTGAAATGTGCTCTGGGCAGTTCCAATCTCTAATATTTTTTAAAAGACATAAAGCATATTATGGAATAGTTAACTGTCTTAAAGAATATTAAGTATGATTCTTATATTCTAGATGAAATTCATTCAACAAAATATTTTTTCATGTTCATTGGACATCCAAGAGAATGTTTAAAATGGTTGGCTATCAACTTTATTAATGCTGGAAGTGTAATTTGATGGAGAGGATAGGAAATTGTCCCACCATTGTCCCATTAACATGATTTTGAGAACAGCAATGTGGTTTAAAGATGTGAATGTGATTTTTGAATATATATATATAATATATAATATGAGGAACTGTCAATAATCATGGGGAGTAACAAAAAGATTACACTTTTATGACGGAAAGACTATGCCACTGTCACAGTCTGGTAATGTGAGTTCTCTCTCTAGCTTTCTGCTGACCTAATGGCAAAACTGATTACTGCCCAGCTGGGGTCAGGGTTTCATGTTGCATTTAAAAACTGATCTATTTTGTATGTGACAAACAAACAAGGATTTCTTAAGATGGTTCTCATTGGTTAGGGCCAGCATCAATCATATGCCCCATCACAACGTGTGGCATTACCTGTAAGAGAAAGCACATAAACACAGAAGACAAAATCCAATCCAGTGTTTCTGCTAGCAGAAGTAATTTCCACTGATGGAATAGGAAATATGTTCTCCCATAACTCTTCATGTGCCCCCACCCCCCACTTCTCCATGGGGTCCCCTGAGCTTCTTGAGCAGATTTCAAATGCACACAGGTAACTAAAAAGAGAAGAGGATTAGAAGGTTGAATAGATTTTACTTTCAGATAGATGATGAGATAATAAGCCACCTTAAGTCTTGGAAAGATAGTACATTAGTATAACAATAAATAGAAGAATAAAAAGCTATGCACAGCAGTTTCTATTGAAAATAATACAGAAAATATTTTTTAACCCAGAAAACATGCTGATCTGAGGCAGTTTTTTAAAATGTAAATCTTCAGTAGAAGGTCTTAGTTGCTACTATTATTGATGAATTGTTAGTAAGTTTTTCACTGAGTATGTTTTGTGGCCAGAATGAGTGGTTGTGTAAATATATACCCAGTATTTCCTTGTGTTTTCATCATTGTCTTCCTGTTAGGAGAACCTGAAATACAAATAAAGCATTTTACAAACCTGATCTCCCAAAATGCAATTTGTTCCACATTTCATGTTTTAATCACAGTAGAAGCTTAAACCACACTTGTCCTTGATCTCTTCTTCCTAATCCCACAGCTGTGTTATCTAAGCCCTATTCCCTCTTGGCTGCATTACTGACTTCTTGCTTCCTACGTTTTTAAAGAGGACAGAAGACAGGCTGGTTCTATTTTAGCTTAAACATTTTGATCATACTCTAAGAGGCCTGAGCTATATTCTTCATAAATGCAGGGTGATGTCCTTGAAGTCTTGTTTCCCACAGTCATCCTGAAATTCAGCTGGATTATCACTACTACATACAGAAGATGCTGCAGTCTTGTGGGTTTTTACAGCCCAGATCTGGTGGCCCTAAATTGGATGCAGTCTTTGCCATATATTCTTACATTTCAAGGAGAACAACTTGTTTCACTAAAATATTCAACATTTTGTAATAGCAGTATTTCACATTATTAGTCCTCCTCTCCCATTCACACATTCACCTCCACTGATCTACATCTCTCCACTGACCTACATCCATTCTTCCCCCTGCCCCTTGCCCTCCCCTGGCCCAGTTAATGCATCTATTCATATATACTCTCCTATTACCTTTCAAACTTCAGGGAAGAAGAATCTTCTCTTTTCCCCTAGCCTAGCTGAAAAGCTAAAGCAGCAAGACAAGAGCATTGTGGATTAAGAATTTGATGTGGGGTAGTTCACAATGAACACCATACTGGCAACTTCCAGCAGCTACCATGGATTGCTCACGTGATTTTTTTTAACAGGGTTATAAATCTTCAGTTTCAAAAGACTCTTAAGTCATGTACAAGAGAAACAGCATAATAAACCAATGCTAAACAGTAAAATACAATAAAACCCAATATAACAATTATATACTGTGTTATTATAACAATTACATTATTACTTATAACAATTATTTATTATAACATTCACATATTGGTGCCAATAGCTCTAGAACAATTAGGTTCCCAAAGCTTCCTGGAATAATAAAGGTTTTACATATTTCTGGAAGGCTGTGAGAATGGGGACCAGAGGGGAGCCTCCACTGAGAATGTCCACTGCTGGGGCCCCTCCCGTTGCACTTCTTGGTAAGGGGGCCTTCCTTAGGCATGCTTTGTTAACTCAGACTGGTTGAGAAGAATCTATGTGAGATGTGTAGTCTCGTAGTTACTCAGGCCTGAGTGATATGGCATCTTGAATTACTGGAAACATATTGGTGGTCAATGCAGCTCTGGAGATGTAAGTCCAAGAGGACCCCTAAATTGGAGCCTGTTATTCCGTAGGGAAACACACACCCCTTAAGTGCCAACCCAGTGCAATCCCAGAATCTGAATCAATAGGCAAGACTATTTTTCCTCATCCGGACCCTGACGACCTCTACACTTCAGTTCAGGACTTCTATCTCATCCCCTGTTTGTTCCAGGGTAAAGATAAACATATGGATATCATCAGCATATTCATGACCCTCCACCCTGAACTAGTGAAATGACTCCTCTCTGGAATTTCATATAGAGGTTAAAGAAGATGAAGATCAAGCCCTAGGGAATCCCATAATGGTGTGGCAAGAGCCAGACCCTTCCCATGCTGCAACCATTGACTGTTGCAGGACTACCTGTTCAGGAAGCACTGGAACCATAAAACAGCCCTCCAGCCCCTAACTCTTGCAGGTGGTCAGTAAGATGCTGTTTTTAAGAGTATTGAAAGCTGCTGAAAGATGCAGCAGAACAAGAATGGTAGTGCTTCCTCCATCCAAGTTCCACACAAATCGCCCATGAGGCCAACCAATGTGATTTCAGTCCCATGCCCAGGCCTAAATCTGTCAACCATAGGATCAGATAACCTTCTTTTCAGAGTTATTTAAGATTATTGTCTCATCTCTTTTTCTACAACCTTTCCCAGAAAGGGGAATTTGGATATGTGATAATTCCATTCTTTGACAAATTTTCAATTCAACTCTCTAAGATACCATTCATATACCACTTCAGTTTTCTTCCATATCATTTCATCACTTTTTAATTCACTTCACTTCACTGAAGGCTTCTTGTTTAGCCCTTTTCACAACCTCCATAAACAAATGTTTATTTCCTACAAAGTTACTGAATTTTTTCTGCTTCTTTTACCCTAGCTCTAATCCTTCCTTTTTTCCTAAGACCCACTTTTGTCACTACTAAATAATGTTCTACCAAATAATTCAGAACCATACATTATTCATGTATCTTAATTAATTCTAAATTAATTCTCACAAGCTTTCTTCATAAACCAATTTTTTCAATCATTCTTCTTTCATGTTTTATGACTAGGCTAAATGCTTAAACCATCTGTTCAAAACAAACAGACTTTTTTTTAAAACAGATATACTGACAATAACCTTGATGATACAAATTCATACTTTCTTACATACATTTTAGCTCTTTCATTCTTAATTAGACCTGTACCTTCATTTTCCTGGATGCATTCATTCACTCCACAAAATTAGGCCAATTTCATTCAGATCTATTATCCTTCCCCTTTCTCTTCATTTCACAGATGTAACATTTTTTCTTTCTTTTCATTCATTACGTCATACTCTCTACCATTTAATCCTTTTACACCCCAAGTTGCCGTCTTCCGTATGCTACGGTAATCAGCAGAGGGCCCATTGCCATTGACCTCCACCATTCATTATTACTTTGGTCAAATGAGCCTTTCACATATTCCTTTTTAGTAAAATAGAGAATATGTAGACTAGATTACCAGCCTTAGTAGGACTCACAGCACATGTATGATCACTTTTTAGAACATTTTAGCCAGTGTGCTCAGAAGCACTTAAAGCCTAGTTTTACTCCATGCCTTCTAATGCTGTTCTATACAAGCTGGGACCTTTAATGTTGAGACTACCTTGTATACTGTTGCTTGTATCCCACGAACTATAAAGTATATGCAGAGTACTGAAACGTACTCTGAATCAGCATGAGAAAATACAATGTTTCCCTTTTATTTAAAAAAATTGAAAAGCAAATTACCTAGATACAGGAACCTACCCTTTCTGATAATGCTGCTTCCTAAGTGATTCACTTTATTAAACATTCATTTTCCAACATTCTTGTCCCTAACAGAAAGAAAATATGGTATGGTGACATATCCCAATTTTGGCTGGGCTATATTGTAACACGTCTAAATCTTCTGTCAACAGTGGCATGGTGTTGCATTCATTTTTTTAAGTCTCCTTCTATGATCCATCTGTTATATAAATAAAAATAATGCAGCCCTATATTTTTATGGAACACTAATCCACCTTGGCTATGGTGTAATTATCAAATGATTTCATGCTATGCTGGTGGCAGGCTACATCCCGGGCCCTGAACACATGCTGCTGAGCTCTTTTTAAATCCTCTTTGCACAGCTCCATTCATAAATTTGCCATGGCTTTTAAAGCAACATAGTTTGAAGCTTCATAGAATGATATCAAATAAGATCATTTATATTTCTGAAATGCAGCCACTCCCCCACCCCCACCAATCCAGTACATTCTATTATGCTTGTCTTCTTCAGTTCTGATCCCTGAACTTATCAAACACTGAGAACCAATATTTTACAAGAGCAGGCATGGCAGATTATGGGGAACCTTGAATAAGTGACATGAATTTTGATCCTGTGATGACAATTCACAAACTTTTGACAAACTTTAACCAGAGAGGTTCAATCCCTGTAAAAACTCCTTCCCCATTTCAGGAACAGCGTGAAACATTTTTGTGTTTCTGGTAAAATGGGCCATTCTGCCTGCTCGGTCTTTCCGACTCTTGTAGCCCATTCTCTGACCTACAGCATCAGGCTTGGCAAATCATCACTTCTAGTGGTGTTCTCTTTTTCTCTCCTTTCACGACATGTTCAGATGACAAGGATTGGCTTAATGCTGAACATTTAAATCCCAATTTCACAATATTGCTCTCATCTGATAATGCCAACTGTTACAAATGAATTGGGTTTGATCTGAACCTATTATATAGAATGAACAATCCTAATGGCAGCTTGGTCTGAAGAAAATAGATAGAAATAACATTTGTTTCTTTCCTTTTTAACCCCAAATCCAATCTCTCCATAGCTTTCCTTACCTTCTGAGCAGTTTTATAGTGGGGGCACAATGACTGCAGGAGAAAAACCAATAAAAAGTTCCCTACTTCCTTCAGCGCTAGTGGACCCTTACTGTTCTCCTCTTTAGATCCAGACCACTTTATATTTTTATATGGTCCCATATCAGTGTGGCCCTGTTAGATACTGGTTTATTCACACATGGATTAATTTGATTAAGAAAAAAAGGATTGATTTTGTCCCAGGCCATAACTATTCCCTAATCCAGGGGTGGGCAACATCTGAGGGACTGGATAGGTAACAACTCAGGCTCCCAACCTTTTGAAAGTGCACCAGAGGCAATCCAGTGATGCTGTGATGTCACTGGAAAATATGTACCTACTTTTGTTTCAGCCTATTTGGGGCTTCTGGGATGGGGTTAATATTGAGGATTAGAAGGGAAGGCCTCTGAAAAGCAAACTGCTCCCATTCCCACACTTAAAATCAACCCAAAACCTGAAAGTCACAGCAAAAATACTGCACTGCCAACACTTAGCCATTTTGCCACCAGATTTCAGTGACATGACACTCATTACCAAGGACTTCCCTGAGTTTTGCTCAGTTCAATTCTATGTAGCACATTCAGGAAGTTTTATTGGCAACAATATGGAAGAAATTTGCTATTTTTTTCTTCTGGGATTTTTGTTCTTAACTTGCTAATTTAGCTTTCAGCCCCTGGGATTTCCTAATGGTATGCCATCTAAATATTAACAAAGCCTGAACTTTTATGAGTTCAATCTCAAGATCAGGCAGGTGCTGCCACCAGAGCAGGACTACCTACTACACACTCCAAAGTAATGTTTTTCCAGTCACTATTTTAGCCACTATGTCACTGAGGACACATCTCTCATTACACTCTTGCAAATTCCTTCTCTTCATCAGCTTAGTTGATTTATGTGCTTACTTAATAAAGGCTGAGCCTTGCTGATTGCTCATCTATTCTATTTTAACTTAATACGTCATTTGAAGTTCAGTTTCTTTAGCAGGGGTGGTGCAAGATAATATTTGGTGCAAGATGCAGTTTAAGAAAATCCTCCTTCAAAAGTTCTGCTTTTAATATGAGGACTTAGTGTAAATCCTGCCAGATTATTATTTCACCAAGAGGTACTTGAGAACAGACTGGACATGATGTCAGATGCATGTCCAGTGCCAAAGCTATTTTAGAAAGTCTGTTTGCTTTAATATACAGGTTCACAGACTTTTTTCTCCTCATCAAATGCCAAACCAGTCAATAAAATATCAACTGGAAATTTAAACGTAAAACATTCCAGCCTCCATATACTTATTCATAAAAGAAAATAATCTGCATGGTGGACACTGAAATATTATTATCCAAACTGAGATATCAAGTTCTATTTCTTTCCTTATTTCGTGCTTTATTTTGTGGTAAAACTGCTAGATGTCCCAATAGATTGATTTGAAAATGCCAGTGGAGCCAAGGGGAGAAGGTTCATTCTGCCATCAGTGGCAGATCAGCTTCTAGTCAGCTCCATGGCCCTGCAATACTGTAGCCTTTAGGATAGCCCTCTTCTTTCCTGGTGTGTGTGCCAGTCAATTGTGGTCTCTGAGAAATGGTCTTGAATCACTAATACACGGAGAACACTGCTTGCTTCTATAGCTATACTGTAACCAAATTTTGCTAAGACCCAGCCAAGATTTCAGTGGAAAGCTTGTTTTCTTGAGATGATGATGATGATGATGATGATGATGATGATGATTCAGCCTCAGGACACAGCACCTGCTGGATGTAAACTACTAGAATTATGCAGCGCTTCAGATTTGATTCCAAAAGAGTTCTTCAGAGCAGGGGAGGGTATGCAGGTAGCACCTGTCAGCAACTTTTTAAAGCAGCTGCCTCTTTTCCTGGGATTGCATGGCTTCCCTCTGTGGCTGCTATATCATCCTGGGAAAAGATGTGGTTGCTTTAAAGAGTTACAGATAAGTGTTACATTTGCATGCCCACACCCTCTAAAGGAACATTAGGAACTGAATCCAAAGCACTGCACATCCCTAGAAACTACAGAATCATGGATATGTCATAACGGTTTGCCTATGTAGGGAAAAAAACCAGGGGATGTTCTGACTGAGCAGAATGTTGAAAAGATGGATACTCTGTTTGATTCATCGAGGTCATTCTCATACCCTTTTGTAAAAGAAAATTCTAATCCCCAAACCAGTACCAAACATAATAATCTAGGATTATTTTATCTCCAGAATTTTGCAGTCTTGGCTGCATCTACGGTAAATTCCCAGCAAACAGTATCTCAATTCAGAGATTGATTCAACATGGTTGCTTTTCAAGTAAGCTTCTGCAAGTAAGAAGTTAAGAAATGATGAGAGGTCTTGTGAAATGAAATAATTTTGATGAGCCATGCTTTTTGGGATGTCATTGTAGACATTAAAAAATGTAACATTTGTCCAGAATGCCACTATTACTACTTCTTTACCTTTTGGTATTTTCTCAGATGACTCACAATATTGTCCAAATGGTTGAATCTCTTGCCTGCATTTTAATGTATTTTACATAACATAAGAGGTTTTTAGCACCAGAAAAATGCCATTTTCCTCAGTCAAGTTTCATGTTCCTAACCTGATTTTCTGGGCTTAATCCTTTTCCTGTTGAAATCAGTAACTACATTGTAATATAATGATTCACGTTCAAGGTTCAACCATGGAAAATTCAAGCTACATGCTGATTTTACTTCCATTGTTGAAAGATGATCCCCTAACGTTTGCAAGAGCACAATAAACTTTTAACTCTTTCAGCTCTGCTCAACCTTCTCCAGAAGTCCACTCTGAATGACTAAACTATTTGATATGTTTATGGGGGTGGGGGGGCACATACAAACATATAAACTAGTCAAATCAATTAAGAGATATCTCAGCTGTTTAAATTAAAGCTATACTGAACATTTCTTCCACACTTTCTTGATATCATTTTCCTTTAATTTAATGGAAGATAACATTGGTGCTTTTCTTTTTTCCAAAATAGAGAAAAAAGCGAAACAAAATTATCATAATAGTTTATTTGTATCTCTGTGTTTTTATGCTTATCTAAATAAAGGCCAGAAGTGAGGATATTTGTGGAAGGAAGGAAGGAAGGAAGGAAAGGAAGGAAGGAAGGAAGGAAGGAAGGAAGGAAGGAAGGAAGGAAGGAAGGAAGGAAGGAAGGAGGGAGGGAGGGAGGGAGGGAGGGAGGAAGGAAGGAAGGAAGGAAGGAAGGAAGGAAGGAAGGAAGGAAGGAAGGAAATAAAATCGCTGAACACCGAGCCCTCTTTTTTTAACGAGTTCTTTTTTTAAGAACTATTTTTTTTTTCTTAGAAATAGAACACAGTACTGCATTACTGTTCCATCATTGGAAGTCTTTGGTTCTTACAGACAGCAATTTCCCCCCTTCTTCTCCTTGCCATCCTCCTTTGCTGCTTCGTCTTTTTCTCCAGAGGTTCTACCCTGTGATAAAAGTTCCTGTCACCTGCTGCCTCCCCTCCCTCCCTCTCCTGTATGCAGAGCCACCACCAAAGATGATGAAAGGGAACTACACCCCTTTACATTCCACCTTGTTTGTCACTAGGTTTTTATATCCATCAGACATTTATCTTTTCAAATATATATTTTATTAAACATTTTCAGAAAAAATCAACAAGAAAGAAGAAAAGGGATAATATATTTCCTTTTATTTTTGTAAATGTGTCTTGTTATAAATTTTAATTGTATATTTATTTATTGTTTTAATATGTTGTGAGCTGCCCAGCGTCCCCCATTGGGGGGAGATGGGCAGGGACAAGTTTAATAAATAAATAAATAAATATTTCATTAATACATAGCATTAAACCTTTAACAACCTGATTTCTTTTTCTTACTGCCTCCGCTATCTATGAATGAAGAAAAAATCCTAATCACCTGGTCTTCAAGGGGGGGTTCCCTAAAATCTCCTTTGAGGCTATAAACAAATGGGGTTTACATTCTGAATCTCTGCTTACTCAGGGAGTCACTGGGTCATTGCCTGCATAGCCATTGTGCCAACCTCCCAGAATGATTCTTCTGGGGAGTTGTGGTTGAAAGGACTATTGTGATCATCTTTCTTTTCCCCTGTTGGAAGCTGGATCTCATGACTACTAATTGAGGACTGTTCATTGAGATTGATGAGAAATATCTCACACATGTAACCTCCCGGCATCTTTTCTAACGTTTCTGAAACATTGGATAAACTGAAGGGGATGTGAGTTTTAACATGGTCATCTGGATCTATGACAACCCGAAAATAACCCTGGATCCAGAGTGGAGAAAACCTTCGCTCTTCCCACCCGTTAAGAGTTTGTTTGTTTGTATATGACAGAGGGTATTAGTGGTTCTTACCTTGGCATGATTCAAATTCCATACATCTCAAAGAAACATACATTACCATTTGGGGGGGAGGGGAGTATGATGATTGCTGACTAGATTCCCAGGATTAGTACTTTCCTCCCCCCACTGCTTATTTTTGGCGGGGTACTTTCTTGAATAATGGTTTCTGTAACCCATTCCTGCCTGTGTCTGCTGTATGGCTATGGTGTCTGATGGGGGCAATGTCTCCCACAGGAATAGTGTAGCGGTAGTGGTATATCCAAAGTCATTGTCATGGGAGGAGGAAACATCTTTATCTTTTGTTAGCAGGGTGATTGGCCAGGTTTTTTGTACAGAGGTGAGGGCCTTTGCTTCTGCCACTCACATTCACAGGCATTGAATATAATACATAATATTATATGTTGCTTTGACCCAAATTATGGATTTGGGGAGTTCTATCCATTCAGAGTCAGTTCATTGGAGGGGCCTATAAGCCTTGTAAATAAATAAGCAAACAAACTTTGACAATTGTAATGAATTCAACTAGCCGGTCTGTTACAGCACCAATCTTACCCCAGCCATAGTTCTGGATATATAACTTTTTCCAGAGGCATTCATGAAAGTAATTAAAAGGGCCTTTTATTAGGCCTTATAATTTGAATGGGCATCTGTCTTTCTCCATTCACTATGAGGCAACTGTCAGGAGAAGCTTCTCTGGGGTGTCTTCAATTTGGAGAGCTTTTGATTTCAAGATGAGCAGAAGGCTATACCTCTACATTACCACGCACACATGAGGGGAATATGAAATAGTCTTCTTCACAGATTTGTAACATCAGCAGTGTTGTCTTGGTTGACACTGTGATGCACTGCTGCTTAATATTTGTCCCTAGATTGTTTTAAAGTAGCAAAATGTTCTCCTTAGTCTTCTTGTTCCAGCATTTTTCTTCTAAACTCTTCCTAAACTGCCCCTACTTCCTTCTCAAGATTCCACCCATCCTTCTGATCAGCTCCCCATCCAGGAAGACCAGTTCTGACATGTATTTGCTCCAGGGAGCATAAAGGAAGAGTGGGCAAGCTATACTTCTGGTTTTAAACATAAAAGTAAATATTGCCTTTTTAATTTTAAGTATTATTTTTTAAAACTAGCAAGCAAGCTTTGCCACAGTGCCTTGGATGAGCCATGTTCCTGGACAGCAGTGAAGATGGCTGAACCCACTGTCTTTAAAGCAGCAGGACTTAATTTTTTTAATGTAAAATTTTATTTGAGTATTTTTATTTTTAATGTAAGGTTTTAATGATAAGCCGGGTAACCTAACTTCTCAAAGCATCATATTTTCTCTCTTTTTTTGTCAGTAATTCCTAAATTTTCCCAAATAATATGTCACAAAATTAATACAGGCATACAAGGAACTTTTCTGGAGAAGAAAGAACTTATACTTCAATTGTAGTCTTCAATTATATTTTTATTTCTCCAGAAATGTTTCCTGTACATCTGTTTAAAATGCAAGTTTAACCATTTTTGAATGATCTGAAACTGTATTCCTTCAATGTTTAATTTTGTTCCTGAATTTTATCATTACTGAAAAACTAGCTTTATACAAAGTTGTCTTTGCATTTTGAAAAAAAAGTGAAGTGACTAAAAGAGATAAATCCAACTCTAGAAATACTTTGTGAACCCTAAATAATAATCTTGTAAGTACCTTGGACATTGGTTGCTGATGTGCATATTCAAATCTTGGAGCCATATCTCATTCCTTTCTCAATTGTTTGAGTGCATATTTCTTTAAAAATATGCTTTTATTACACCTTTCCTTGGTGTTGCCCTTAGTTTCTACAGAGTTGGGAAATACTGCACTGTGATTCATTTGCTCATTAATTTTCTTTGTTCCTGTATAATTTTGTTCCATCTCTCTATTTTTAAAAGAATAGACTGGTTATTGAGTCATTGTATTCATTGTTTGGAACCAAGAGTGCAGATGTTGCCTGGGCAAGAATGGGTTCTTCCAAGATCACAGCATCCTTCAGGTTTTCAGTACAAAGCCAGGCACCCTTTTTCTTTTCTTATCAATTAAAAAAAAAAATCCTCCAATGATAGTATTCATGATTGTTGTAATGCCCTGGTGACTGAATGATCAAAGTTATACATTACAAACTATTTCTCTATTATTTCTCATTTTAACCAGAAGCTTTCTAGAAATTACATACTAATATCCAGTATTAGTAAGTCAAAGCAAATACCATCTTGATAACTGTATATGGTATGGTGGAATTGCTTAGTGAGTTTATCCTCTTCCTTTTCTGTGCAACATTATAGAACATTTGGCTTAATTGAAAAAAAAATGGCTATAAAACCGTTCCTTTTATTCAGCAGTAATTATGCTGTTGTCATGTCAAAATATAAAGATACATAAATTTGGACAAACCTGTCTTTATTATTCTGTGCAGTGGAATGCAACTATCTGTGACTTCCAGTACTTATTGGAACATAAATGCCCAAATGAGAGGCAGAAAACAAACTAGCATAACAATAAACACAGAGTCCTACAGAGAAATTAGAAATTACAGAGAAGTACAGTAGTAATTTTTCCAGACTTAACTTCATCTCATTTTCTTTCTGTATCAGTTCACCTTTTAACAAACATCAGTACAAAAATATGCAATTATATCTACGAATATGCAAACTTTATGCACAATTTTAACTAACATATACATTCTTGTGGGTAATTTCTCTACAATGACCCAGCTTTATGTATATCTGTATGAGTTTTTATGAATCCTTTCTCATAAGAAATACATTTTTAAGAAATGGAGAATTGCATCACAAGTTCAGGAAGCTCTAAATATCTACATTTTAGTTCAGATATTAGTTTGGGAATCATAACATTAAGGAAACTTGCATGAAAATTCAAGTAAATGCATTTTTTTCCCTATTCTATAGAGCAAGTTGAGCCTTCTTTAAAGAATTTATCATTAACAAGGAGACTTTGTCTTTGAGGAATTTTTTTAAAATTACAAATGTCCCTGGTAAATAAAAGGTTAATAACCATGTTTATAGTACCAAACGTCCAATTTTCTTAGATACACACACTTGACTGTGGTTGGCTAATCCCTGAAGCAAGGAGTTTTAAGGTAATTTGTGGCGCAGCTGTCCTTTTCTGGAACACAAGCAAAATGTTCCGCCCAGGGTCAGCTGCAGGAACAAATGCCTAAAGCAAATGAAAAAACAAGATTTTCGTCCACAGGCTGCAGCTCCAGCAGGAAGGTCACGTGAGCAGAGGGGTTGGCATTGTCTGAATCAAACCATACAACTCAACAGAGTTTACTGTATGGCTTATGGTCAAGTAGAAGCAGCAGGCCAGGGGTAAGGAAAGAATGCTGGTGATAGAAGCCAACCTGACTGACAGACCAATGCTATAAACTCACAGTAAATCTATTGTTTTACTAGAAGGAAATAGGATTAGAGAATGTGGACACATGACAGCCTCTGCAGGATAAAGTACCAAAGTAACAGTTGCTTCTTCAGTGGTGGATATGTGCTGAAGAATCCAAATTCTTTAGCCCACACTGGGACAAACTTTCACTGTACACATCTTGTTAAAATTGATATTCTTCCTGAATGTTGGGCTTTTACTTTCTATACGTTCCACAATAATTAATCTATGATAGCCACAAAGTTCATATGCTAGAGCAGCTTCCCCCAACCTGAGATCTTCTGGGTGTCCCAAGATGACAATTTTCAGAATTTCTTGCCAGTGTTTCCATAGAGAGTTGTAATCTCAAGGTTGGGGAAAGACTCATAGTTATTGCAGAAATGTAGGGGCTTTTCTGATAAAGCTGTAATCCTGGTAGTGAGACAAAATGACATCATGAGAATGATCAAGTGTCATCATCCCTAGAGGTTTGCAGCTGCAAGCAATCTCAATATATTCCTGTGCCAGTGGGGTTTTATCTGTGGATGCTTCAAAGCAGTGGATTTCAGTTCAGATACTGCAACGTACTCTTGCTTTGTGCTGAGTCTGGGCTCTCATCAGACGGGATTCTTGTCCGATTCTCTCTCCCAGCTCTTAGCATCGTGCTGGCATTATCAGGTAAAGGAGTCCAAAGACTGCTAGGGTGCTAGGATTAGGAGTTTGGAAGGCAACAGGAATTTGCCCTGGGTTATTGGAGGAGGGGATTAAAAAAAAATTAAGATGATGGGTTTTTTACATGCAACTCTTTTTTACATGCAACACACTTTAAAAAGCGTTCTCAATTGCATGGCTATTGCCATTACCTTGATTCTTTTGACTCCCCAAGGACACCCCCAAATTTGCCACCAGTATAAGCATAGAAACACAGGAAAATGCTAGCAATTTATTTCCCCTCCTGTCTCTGTCTCTTGTTAACAGGAAAAGGCATGGCCTTTAGGGGATGGGAAGATTGACAGGCAAACAAGCTCTGATTTGATGATGATCCTTTATGCTCCATTCTTGGCCAGAAAGAACAAAAAATGACAGGGTGATAGTTCTCTGCAACATCTAGACTTCTAGGCATATAAAAATATCCATGCTCATAGCATCTTGATTTCTAATAGATCTGAAAATTGTCTAATAGATCTAAAACTGCCTGCAACAAATTGGGTGAATTTTAAAACTGGATTCAGAAAGATTGGGGACTAGGAAACCCAGTTGCCCATAACGTCCTTAGCATGCTCAATCCCCATGTGATCCAGACATTTGAAAGATGGGAAAGGACAAATGCATCATTTCACACTTCCGTTCTGACTGACACAAAGAGAATGATACTAAACAAAATTTAACACTAAAGTTTTTAAAATAATACTTTTTCTACAGCTTTGTGCTTTCATCTTAAAGCTTGAACGTGCTGGTTAAAAATCCCTTTGTTCCATGCTTTGTTACAGGGTTTAACCCTTGTGGTTTGTGTATTGCTTAACCTGACACCAGAGGGTGCCATAGAATAGTTCATGGAAGAATTAGGGAGATCTCTGAAAACACACACACACACACACACACACACACACAAAGTGAAATACTGTAATGCTATTAAGATATACTTGTCAGTAAATTATACTCAATTCAATGGCACTTTTAAATGGCAAGGAAATTCATTGCATTGTTATACCTTATTTTTGTGTGTAAGGGAAGAAGAAACATAATTTTATATGACTATGATCACTAATTTTTACTACATGAGTCATTCTACCTAGAACCCTGAAGAAATCAATTCTAAGAGAAGATCTTTAGGTCAAAAGATTACCCCAATCACTAATACTTGGAAGACTGTCCCTAGTTGTCTCTGTGTGGGAGTTGTGTGCAGTTACAGACAACAGTTCTGCTGGGACTGTCAAGAAAATGAAGTTGTACAAGCTTTCTGAAGGCTACAGCTGCCCTAATATTTTGAGAAGGGGCGCTATTTATTTATTTATTTATTTATTTATTTATTTATTTATCACTGATGGACTTTGTGAAGCACTTCCTTTGAGTGCTTTGTACAGCGTGAGTAGATGCAGTCTCTTAGAAAGTATCTTCCTGCTTAGGAGAAAGGACTGATAGGAGCTAAACCAGTTATTTATCATCTGGTTGCTATGTTTCCAATGTAACCCATGGAAAAAAAAGGTTGACCTTCCCTAATTTGGGCACATGTATGTCACCAAGGAGAGCCTATCTGGTGTAGTGGTTAAGACACCAGGCTAGAAACCATGAGGTTTAGTCCCACCTTAGGGATGAAGCCAGCTGGATGACCTTGGCCAGTCACTCTCTCTCAGCTTTGGGAAGGAGGCAAGGGCATTTGCACTTCCAAAATCCTGCCAAGAAAACTGCAGGGACTTGTCCAGACAGTCGCCAGGAGTCAGTATTGATTTGAAGGCGCGCGCACACACACACACACACGTGTCACCAGGAGTAAAATAAACAGTATTTCTTTCCTCTTTTCTACTTTATATTGGAAGAATTATATTAGAAAACCTTTAGAACATCTGCATTTTATGTACAGATTGGGTTTTTTTTTTTTTTAATTGGAAACTCCTAAAGAAACACATAATTTACAAAACCTCACATTGATAATAGGTTCTTTTTTATCTATTTGAGAATTGGAAATATTATTGTATGTCACTTTTGATATGGTGTGGAAATAAAATCTGTCTTTAGGTTTCTTCAAACTGGAGAGCAACTTCTTATTTCTTTTTCAAAATACATGTTAGCGCACAGAATGCTATCACTAAAGTTGAACACTAAAGTTACAATGCTATGGCCTCCTTGAGACTCTTGGCTTTTTGAATCTACATCTCTAATATTGGAGACATGGCTTTGACCTTTGACAGGGAAATATAACATCAGATCTCCTCTTCTGTCTTCCCACCCACCACCAGCTTTTCCTAAGATCGGGACATTCCGACTGCAGAAAGCTTCCAGTGGCAGAATGGCAAGAGGATGACAGATGAAGGATGAAGACTGGAGGATGGAAGAAGAAGACGGTGTGCTGAAAGTCCTTTGGGTCCCAGAGAGCAAGAGGAAAACCTGCGAAAGCTTCTCAATTTCCTCCCTGCTTGCTTTGCCTGGGCTATTGAGGGGAAATGTAGAGCTGTCAAGGACTTCTTGTGGGAAGGGTGGCTGACGTTTAGGATCCATGAAGTGAGTTAAATAAGTGTTCCTTCAATGGAGAAATGGCCCACCCCAAGCTTCACAGAGTTCCATTATTTCTAGTTGAAAACTGCCTTCAGAAAGATCATCTTACTTCCAGTAGCTGATCTGGAAGTAAATCAATTCAGCTGCTCAATAGACATTGAGTTGTACTTGCAACACACTTTAAAAGAAATGTGGAGCTGAACCAGTGGAAAACAGGAATAACTTGATAGTTGCATGATTCGTTAGAAACATATTTAGCAATCCTTTCCCTACATAAAAATAGCTTCTGTAAATGAGATGCTATTTGAATTGTTATTTATTGGTATCTATTTAAAGTGTTCAGCCTGAAAAGTTAATAGGCATCTTAATTCTGATAATACTTCACAACATATTCTGTAACTTTGTGAAGCATTTATGTACTTACTATATCTGTGCATATAATAATATATGTTAAATATTATATTACATTTAAAGCAAAAGCATTAAGTTGATCAATATCAGAGTCAACCTGTATTATTTTACTCTGTTCTTACACCTGACTTATTGAAGATTACACAAGCTATCCAGCAGATCAGGTTTACTCAAGTTTATTTTAACTAAGCTGGCAAAGGAACTGAGATTCTATAAGAAGCTCAGGTTTTGCAAAGCATGCATATTTACCATGAAGAAAATCCCTCTGATTTCAGTTGGGCTTAAACAAATAATTGCCCCTAGGATTACTTTTTGTTTTTTTGTTTAAATTAATTTTGGGGGAGTATGATGTTGTACAAGGTACTTGGCAAAACACATTTATTGAGTTTTTGAATATGTCCTACCAATAAAAGGAGGGAATATGATATATATTAATCACCTTACTTTGTTATAATTTACAATAATGTTCTATATAAAACATTTTTAATGACTGAACAAGAACTGTAATTGGCCTTACATGGAAAGAATGTAAGGAAGCAGGCAGGTAAACCAAACAAAATTTGCATTCATATGCAACACTAACTTTAATCCAAAACAATGCAGACATTAATTCATCATATGCTTTTCTTCCTCCATGCTGAGAGATGGACACCTATTTATTAATGCTGGTAAAATTCTAAAGGCATGCTCCAATTCAATAAAGTTTTATCTGAAGTAGCCTTTAAAACCACTTCATGTGTCCTCCCACTGCTACTAGAAGCGGAATGAAGTGGCTGTGTTTTTACATGTCTCTCTGAGGTCCCTCATGTGGGAGATTCTTTAACACATGTGTGCACATATGCAGAAATTTCTTCCAAACAGCTTTTGGAAGGCTAAATGTGACTCAGTGTGACCTTTTCACTTACAGTTCAAAGGAGAAAGTATGAGGTAGTTTGTAATATCATTTAAGGGAAGTCTCCACTATCAGAGGGGCCATGTTTCTAGCTAATATTGTTTGCTGTGAGTAGGGCCAGACATAACCTGGAACTCAGCTTGGTAGGTTAAACAATAACCTTATGTTGGGCTTACCATTACCTGTAATAGCATCTACTTCATGATGCAAACATTTCCCCAGACTTATGGGAAAATGCAAAAGGGATGAAGGGCTAAAATGTTGTTACACATTATGATGGATGAATGTGGAGAATGTCAATTTCCAGTATCTGCCAGAAGATTGAGGATTACACTATGCATGAAAGCTGTTCTGCTGAAGGCCTTCCCTCAGAGACTGAAAGGATAGCTCTTCTTAGACCAAGTAGTCTTTATGAAGGAGTTTAGAAAGTGGAACTTGAAAATTTAATGAGGTTTTAGAAGCTAGTGTGGCAGACTGAATACTTGGAATAAACTTAAAGTCATATTAGCACTACTGTTGAGATGAATTCCAGACCCAGATACTGTATTTGCTGCTCCTAAGACCCACAAAGCTCCATATGGCTGTAGGTTAAATCAACCACAGTCGTGCCAATAATCAGTTGAAAGGCCACTACAAGAAGCAAGGTATTATCTCCCAAAGCACACAATGCCTGGACAAATGCATATTAGGATGAGGGCTGACTTGGTCTGAGATCTTAAGGCAACCTTTTCTAGTTTGGTGCCTTCCAGATGTGTTGGAATGAGTCCATGCCTGTGTTTTTGTGTGACAGATGTATGGCCATGGACATCACTTTGCGAATTGAGAATTTGCAAACATCTAAGAAGTCTCTGTAGAGTTTTAAAAGGGTTAAATAGCAGCAGCAGCACAGCTGCTGATCTGGAAGAGTCTGTGTTGCTTAGTCCTTATCTCACTGTTATTCTGTACCATGAACTGCCCACAATTACAGAACGTATCAGTTACTGCCATCTGTTTTTTGTGAGGCGCTCCTAGGATCGTGGCCAGCAAAAAGGGATTAAGTGGAGAAAAGCAGAAATGGCAAAATGATTCTACAACAATTGGTTGCTACAGTCAGCTTCCCTTGTACGTTGTGCACACCAGTAGATTCTGCAGCTGGGAACAGCTGCAAAGAATTAGGCATAAAGATAAACTGTGAAGACTGTTTCAAAGCTGCTATAAAGGAAATGCATTTCTCAGCTCAGTGGTCATGTAGGGTTGTAAAGGAAAGAAATAAAGACATACGAAGTGCACATGTTTTGTAAGAAAGAGCATTTGGGAACAATGCTTTCTTGATAAATACTATCCAAGATTACTTCACATTAGGGAAGTTCCTAGAGAAAAATCAAAGTTTAGTGATACCATATTGGCAATTAGCTTACACAGATGTAACATCACTCCAAGGTAATAGGATGCTATCATATAGGGTGATCTAGCCCATAATCGTCAACAATGACTGAAAGTAGCGATCTAATGGAGATCCCTAAGTGCTCTAGCACTCAGCTATACCTCCTCCTCAGCCATGAATTTCCAGCAGAAAACTTTAATAAACAATGATGTAAAAATCCCACTGTGATGCCATCAATAATCTCTCTAATAACTATGGCAACTCTGTTAGTACACAACAATTGTGAAGCAGTATGGTGAATGAAACAATCCAGTATCAATCCTTTTCTCCTGTTTCTATAGCTGAACTCTAAATAGCAACCTTTTGACTGAATAACACAAAGGAAGGAAAGATGGACAATACAAACTGATAGTTTCTTTGGGCAGAGAGGAGAGCTATCAGACCTGGCCTGCAAAAATCCAGTTGACCATTAGACGGAAGCAAAAAGATACAGAAATCTTTTTTGCAGTCCAGATTTGATAGTCCTAGAGGAATGATGAGAGGATAGTTTAGCATACAGGTAATGCATAGTTAGCATAATGCTGTTTGGCCCCTACATGTTCACTGAATACATGGAGATGCTTTTAGAATGGAATTTTGCCAGAATCTAACCATCCAGTGTGACAACATAGTTAAGGCAGTAGGGATATAATGGCATATATTTGCCCTGCTCATATCTGATATTGGGATATTGGGACCTTCTGATGCTCATAGTTCCATGATCAGCTGGCACAGGCAATTTATACTACAGTATATTGTAAAATACACTCATCCAATTTTAACAACTTATTTTTGCTTTCAACTTCAGAATGACAGGAAAGTTTATTTTAAGTATACAGCTAAAATGAGTATTTTAGACTTGAAAATACAGTGTAAAATCTGAATATTATATATGGTTGTTGGCTGATGGCTTTGTTGCATGTTCTTATGAGTTTAATGTTTTATGCTTTTGTGATGTCAGTTGCAAAGTATCTTTTGTATGTTGCAGAATTATACAAAACAAATAAGCAGACAAACAAATACATATTTTGCTATCTTCCTTTTAATACACAATTGAGAATCAGTATAGATAAGATTAACTCAGTCAAATCTCCTTTAAAATAATAGGAACAGAGGCAGACTTTATAAATGTTTATAAATCTTTGGACTGATTTAAGCCAAGCTAATTATTTTTTTAAAAAATCCTTCTTATACATTGCCATTCTTTTAGCAGGAGATAAACTGTCCCATTCAGTGTCATAGTGAAGAATCATTATTCAACAGCTGTACTTTTCTTTTTGCCCCCTGAAACCAAATTAATTGAATTATTCCTTAATATGCCATGCTGCCAAAATAAAGTACATGGGGCTTTATTGCTTACAGTAAATTAAATTATGTCCCTAATGCAGATAATGCTTCAGATCCTTTTCTTTGCTTATATAGAATATCCCTCTTTAAGATTTACTCAATACTTGATCATCAGTATCTTTTGGATTATCTTCAAACGGTAAATAAATCTCATTTTCCCATATAGCAATAAACAAATGCAGAAAAGGTATACTTTAATGAGGCTATTTTGTCATTGGAATTATGATAATTAAATGCTATGGCATGAAAGATAGTGTTGTTGCAATGCCTTGATGTGCTCCTATCTCCCTGTGGTTCACCACCACAATTTTTGGATTACCCTGGTGGTGGCGAGATTTTAATCTAATTCCTGCTTCTTCTCTAAAGCCCTGGCACATGCCAGCAGAACAGCTGTGCATCTTGAGCTTTTCTTTGTGTGGATCCTCACCCAAAAGTAAGGCCAAGCTGTCTCAAAACTAGGTTCCTATGCCAGGAGTATCTGTAGCAAGTGGGACCAGGTGATGTCAAAGCACAAGTCCCTACGTGATGCGCCTGTGTATGTGTTATGACACCACAAAAGTACATCTTATTCCTTGGTTGCTGGCAAAAAAACCAGGTTTGTTTTCTGCTGGCAATTGCTAGTTACTGGTTGAGAGTAGACTGGCTGCAGCCTGCTGCTTCTGGCCTGTTTTGCTTGTGGGTGTGTGGGTGTGTATGTGTGCCAGTAAGCAATAATGAAAATGCCTTTATTTTTGTTTGTTTGTTTGTTTGTTTGTCTTCTGCTTTGATTGTTAAAAATATTTTCTGGGAATCAGCTTATGTCAGTGGACTTCACTGGCTATAGATACAGATGCCCCTGTCTTGTCAGAGAGAAGAATTCCGTGGGACTTACCCCTAGGTAAAACTTAGAAGATAACCTAATTTTGAATGAGTATTGTCAAAGGTAGCTAGAAAATTAAGTGTTAGTTTCTAATAAATAGTATTAGGTTTATGGTACAACTTGGAAAGTCAGATTTGTTTGTTTCATTTTGCAGCTCAAGCCATTGGTGTGAAGCTACCTGAAGCTAACATCAGCAAAGTCTTATTCCAAATCCCTTTTATATATCTTATTCCCTTATTAAAGTCTTATTCCCTTTTTTATATCTCACTTCATAATTCTAATTCATTCTTTTGTCTCTGAAAGAAGCACAGCAACCCCAGCTCTCTTATTCTAATGGGAGCCAAAGGAAAATGATATTGTTGGTGGGGCTAAGGTATAAAAATCTTTCCCTCTCCCACCATCTCTGATAGCATTCTGTCATGAAATATTAAAAACACTTCCCAAAACTTATTCTGTTTATTAAACAGCACAGAAAGATGCTGCACACACTGAAATAACACCATAATCCTCCTTTTAGGAATTGATCCTATTTAAAAAAAAAAAAAACTGAGCCAAGCTCTAGGATAGACCTGCACATCAAAAGATCCTTTGGGAATCGCACATATCAATTATTTATAAGTCTTTTCTATTTCTTTATTAGAATATATAAACACTGGTCAAGCAATCAAAATTTAGAAAATCTTTGAATAAAGGTACAAAGTTCATGGGCCTCATGCACTTCCTTAATATCCCATGATTGTGCCTCCAGAATTCAGAGGTGCAGTTTCAGGCCACTCTAGGAAAGGAAGTCTTAAGGATTGGAAGGGTAGCAGTTTGCCTCCCACTCCCATTCCCACAAGGACTGTCCCTTCTGTTGATGTCAAAGTGCTTCTAATGGCTTTAAAGAAGATGGGGACGCGATGGCCCCCGAGTGCTCAAAATTGCCCACCTTCACTTTACTCACCGCTCTTCCAGACCACTAACTTTCCATCAAATGTTAAGACCACTTGAACAGCTGTATTCTCCTTCCTGCACTTCTTTATCAGCATTATGGGTAGGAAAGGAATTGTTGAAAAGGAAAACCAAAGCAAGAATGATAGCTAGGTTGCTTATGGGGAACCTGTAAACCTCTCCCCAGAAAAAAGGCCCTGTTCTAATCCATTCTTTCTATGACCTTAATATAAAAAATCTAACTGAATACTTCAGAGTGTTCAATTCTCACCTCATCTTTATGTCTGTCCTCTGTATCCCCTGTGTTCTCGTTTGACATGATGAACCATTTCAACACATGATCACGTGTAATTTGATGTGCTAAATTCTCAGGAAGCTTGTGCTGTGAGATAGAACTGAACTGCAAATTCAGAAATAATTACCGGCCCTATCATTTGGACTGATGAGTTTTAGCACGTGGGCCAGCATCTTGCTTATTGAGTATCATGTGCATGGAATATTATGTATCTAGAATTAAATAAAGAAATTCCCTCTTCCCTGAGATACAGATTGAGCTGAATATCTGAAGTTTTGCTTAGCTAACTAACCTCTGCAACATAACCAGGATGAAACAGTCAAATGATAAAAATAGCATTTTAAAAGCTAGATTTGATATGTGTACTCACTTATCCAGAAGTCCCACTGAATTCGGGGGAACTTAGGTCTGTTTTTAGCTTTATTTGTATTTTCATTGGCTTGGAGCAAGATTAAACTTGCCGTATTATATGAAACCTGTAGAACTTAGTCATTGTGATCAAATTATCCCACTGATTTGAATGGGATGAAAATCTGACCAGGGTTAGCCTTTAATGTCACCCTGGCACAGTGACGATGGTCAGCCATGTTTTATGTTAAAATTCCCATGTGGCATTGCTGCCACCCAAGCCTACGAGCATTGTTTTTTAGGGGCCAAACAGCATCCAACACCCAAAATTAGTATCGTGGCTGGCAGATAAGATGGTATATAAGCTGGTATAGGGTAATGGTAAAAGTGCCAGGCCAGGCCTAGGAAGGCAGACTCACATCCACCCATAGGGTAACTGAGTGACTTTCAGCCACTCATTTTCTCTTGGCCCAGCCTACCTTACAGGGTTGCAGTTATAGGGAAATGAAGGGAAAGCCCCATGTAAGCCACCTTGAACTCTTGGAGAAAAGGCAGGCTATAAATCTAACAAATAATTAAATCAACATAAAGTACAGGAAATGTGTACTTCTGAAGTAAAGTGAGCACATACTGAAGGAAACAAAGAACGGCTGCCACCAGAGCTTGGAAGTCCGGAAGACAGTAAGTAAATGGGTTTCAAGGATGAGAGTGAGGAGCAAATGACCGGTCAGGCTAGCAGGATTGAGTTCTGCTTTGAGTTCTTAGGTTTTCAGTAAATACTCAACCATAGCTAGATGGTTAATCCTAGACATAACTTAATTGGTCCCAAACATATTCGCATTTGATGCAGCAAATATTTCTAGAAAAATATTTCAGAATGTCACAATCATCTGGTGAACATACTTAATTCATCCTAATGCAATGAAAGGTACTGTATTTACTTCCACAAGGAAAGCGGTAAGGTTTCTCTTCCTATGACTCTTACTGGTTGACGACACACGTACCCAAATGAAATACATATATATAAATTGACCTGGGGCATTTCCAAATGAACAGCCTTTTCATCGCCCAAATGTTCCAACTTTATCAGCTAGGCCTCAGGACACAGTGAGTACAGGGATGTCTACATGTTTGCAAGGCTCTAGAGTTCACAAAGAACTTCCAGCCAATTAGCACTTGCTTTTTCTGGCCGGTAGGTGAGCATAGAGAGCTGTCAGTAATCAGTGCTTGCTTGCTGGCCGCTAACAGAGTGCCTTGTCCACCCTTTGAAGTCTATAGCTAGACACACATCCCATCCTCCTCTTTGTGAAAATAAAGGAGAATAAATTGCTAATGGTTCCTCATATCTCTGTGCTCATTCTGATGGCAAACCATTGTTGTGTTACAAGCCACCATAGCTTGAGCTCCTTGACTTAATCATGCCAGCATCCCAGTCAGAAATGAGAAGTGGGGCAACCAAAAATCTGCTCCAGTGACAGGATTACAACCTTGTTAAGCAGAAACAAACAAACAGATAAACTGTCATTTTTGAAGCAGCGTATGCTATCTCGAAATATTTCCCTATTCAGAGCTGCAAAACCTGAATAAGCATACTTAAATTGCTCACAGTTGCAATCCTTCCCTCCCAGACAATACTTTTGACCGGGGGGGCGGGGGGGGGGAGCATCTCACATAAGTAAAAAACTGCACCATCTTGTGGAAGACAACCTTATGATCAATTGCTTTGCAGTGCTTTTATCATGATAGAATTACATGGGTTGGAAAAGAGAAAGAGAAAGAAAAGGATCTTTTTTAAAAATTTAATACAATTTGGTTTAACTGAAATTAAGGATATTTCCTGTCCATAAATCACACAAAGAGCAAAAATGCTAAGGATATTATCTTAGAATTTATAGTAATGTTAGAGAAACTGCGGGTCAAGTAAAACCAAGTCTTCTTCGGTGGATCCAGGAAATAGAATTATTTCTGTTGTGAATTACAATCGAGAGCAACATTTAAGAGTTATTGCGCATAGCTGACCTTTAAATCCCCCTTAAAGGTCAAATATTCCCTCTGAAAAAAAATTGCTATCCAAGCAGAAAGCTAACAGAATGTGCTTGCTAGCACTCAACTTTCCCTGTCACCACTTTTGTTCTGTACTTTGACTGTGTTTTCTTCAACAGACCTGTTTACTCAATAACAATGCAACCAGAGGCAATGAATACAGCGGAGGGGAATTGTTAATGTATGAAAGAAATTATTTTCCTCACTTTCAGGAAAAAAAATACTTCAAAGTAAGTTTTTTTCTGCATGCAACCAAAACCTCAACCCCACAAAAGGGGTTGATGAAGCTACTTTAATTTATGAATGATGAAGCTACATTTGTAAGTTCAATGACTTTCTGTTTTTAAATTCACTGTTGCAGGTACAGATATATTAGGAAGATGACCCTGACAAGCATGGGCAGGGCATCCTGAATAAAATGTTGTGTGTGAGTATGGTGCAGTTTCTTTTCTTATACCTTGCTTTTGAAATTCTCCTAAGTGTTATTTCAATATGATGCATATTGTGTGTTTCATTCAATTTCCCTTGTGCCTCTTCTTTCTATATATATTGCCATGTGTCTTTCTCTCCTTCCACAGTGTGTTATTAGAGTGGTTTAAGCTGAGATATTTTAGATGCCCGTAAGCGACCAAGCACATGTGCCTGTAAGAATTCCACACTGATTACATCTCAGGGGGAAATTATTAACCAAAAATATACCCATCAATTGTTTTTTTTTTGCTTATTAGAGAAAAAATGTAATGCGCTATCAGTTGAGACTAATTAGGAGAATATGGTTCTTGTATTCACTCTGGGCCATTGACATCGGCTGAATTTCTGCCTAATTAACTAAATTAATTGGCAGGAAGTTCTTTACTCAGAAAAACAAACAATTCAAGTAAAAGCATGGTAGGAACTCAGGTTGTGGAACAAAGCACTGTTGGCTTCATTGTAAGACCAAGCCAAATGTTTGAGAGGCAGTGTGTTTTGTTGAAGGTTTTAACAATCTAGAATGTACTCAATCATTAAAACAAGTTTTAATTTCAAATGAAAGTATCGGGCTCATTAGATTAGAAGTTAAAGTCTCTGCACCCATAGTTTGCGTTGATCTTGCTGTGCTACCTCATTGTGCAGTGTGTGTTTGTGCGTATGTGTTTGTTTCTGGGCAGGACGAGTGAAGAACACCAGGAATGTATGCCAAGAGGATATATTCCCAGCAGGGTCACCCGAGGTGGGGAGGTCATCCCAGCTGCCCAACTAAAGCAACCAGACACCTATTGAGCAGTAGAAATGTAGGAAGATACTGGAGGTGGACAATCACTTTAATAACAACAGCAAAGGCTATGTGGGAGAATACAGTGATAAGCCACTCCAGTATTTTACCAAAAAAACAAAAAAACAAAAAACCCAACAACCCATAGCTACTGCATAGACAGAAATTCAACAGTTTGTTACTTCCTATAGATATACTTCCTATATTTCTGCCTGATATATATCGATATAATAGCTGCTTCATAAATATATTGAGGTATATTGACTTAATAGTTCCTGCCACTATAGTATTTGGATGTTCAAATTGGCAGGGAGAGGCAAGGACAGAATGAGAGATGATTTTTCTAAGTCATGGCCTTGCATATACCTAAAAAGTCTAACACCTAAGACATTTTGGAATATATTCTATGGATTGCAATGGGAAAAATACAGTTTTTGTCTTTTAAGGAAGTACATCGAAAGATATCTTCATTTTTGCAATTCTTAGTAGGACTTGCAAAACCATGTGATCTGTTCTGAGAAGCATTCCAGTATTCCCTGGGAATAGTGTGTTCCTCCAGGAATGTTTGTTTCCAAGAGTGAATCTCCAGGAATATCTTGGTCCAAATCACATTCAAAATACTACAAATAAACAACTTCTTGTTCTGGAAGATTAGCTTCCGGAAACATAGGAACCATCCCTGGAAGACTCTGATTGGCCCATTTTGGAATGGAATTCAGAAATGGAATGTTCTGGGACAGGTCATACTCTCTTGTGTGCAATCTTTAATGAGTGTCAAATGGAGCATGTCAGGGGGCATACTAGGGTTTTTGGACTGTTGTTATCAACTGCAACCCTGAATTCACTTATTTAAAAGTAGTCACTGTACATTCAACTTTCCATTTTCTTACAGCTGTTTTCCATGGTTAAAATTATAAATACTGAGCTGCTCTATCAAACTGAATAAAGGCCAATGTTGCACCAAATAATTTGTTACATGAAAACGCAATAAAGGTGAAATAAATAAATGCCCTTGACTAAACAGGTACATATGAAAGAGTCCAATAGCAGAACCTCAGTAGCTAGGAATAGTGGCTCAAATTCCAAACACTGAGATCCTGCAACTCTTCCTTCTGTATCCTGATTGAGTATAAGGGCCACAACCTAAGTGAAACTGGCTTCAAAGGAAACATGCAAAGGATAATGCAGAATCAATCCATTGCTGCAAGAATCTTGGCACAGGATTATGTATGAATTGTTAAAATGTTGTTTTACAATATACAACTGCTTGACTGCCACACAAGGAACAACATAGTATTTAATGGCATGGCCCTTGGTTGGAGGGTTGTTGTAACTATGATCACAGGGGAGAAGTGGGAGGCAGAGGCTGCAGCCTGGCAGCTTCCCACGGAGAGAAAAATAACTCCATGGGGTCAAAGCACATTTTTATTGGACACATGCAGCTGAGGTGCTTACCCACAAGGGGAAGCAGCAGTCCTAGCAGTGGCATTCATAGCTGTCTCATAAAACAGGAAATAAGCAGAGCAGGCGCTGTACATTTAGTGGTGGAAACAGTACCACCACCTCCATTGCTCCAACTCCCACTATTAGCAGTGCCAGGCTACCCCTTCCCTCAGTAGGAGACCTGAGATGAGGAGAAAGAAGCAGCATCGAGCGCAGTTGATCCCTCCTCCTCTGGCCATGGTAAACCCCTACCAGGATTCTTCCTGAACATGTAGCTGAATCTGTGTCTTGGTATAGATTGAGAAGAGTGAGGGTGTGGTGGAGACCAAACAAAAAAGAGTAGGGACTGTGGAAATCATACAGGTATTACAACAGAGTGGAAGAGCATGATGAGAAACAGATGGATGCCTCTGAGTAGGGTAGATCTTCAGTTTGATTGTCTCATCAAGAACGGGGTGCTGAAAGCAAGGACGAGTGGGGCAAGGCTGACCATGCAATGACTGGCTAAGACAAGATACCCACTCACCCTCTCTAGCATCAATGAACTTCCTGCTGCCCATCCAGGAACAAAACACAATGCCATTTTGGCTCTGTTCCACAATACCTTATTGCACCTGTATTAAGAGTCTCATTTCCAAGTAACTGAAAGTCATGTAGGGGTCTTGAGCATTTGTGTTATAATGGCAAGTTCACTACTTCAATATTTCCACTATTAAAATGGCAAATGGCTGGGAACATTTGTGATATTACTTTAAATGACCCGAACTGACAGTAAATTGCCCTTGAAAAACCTGGGAAATTTGCATTTAAAATGAGTCCAAATACTTCCCCTTTCTTTTTCTGTGGGGATTTTTAGGCGGGGAGAAGAGAAAGATTGCGAAATCTGCCTTCTGCTCCCACAGATCTTGGATGGAAACAAAATCCTGCTGGGTATAGATGACAAGAGCTTTAACCTTTAACTTTATTTTTCAGATTCCGAGGGCTATTTTTATATTCTAAATGGCTCAAATGTTAATATATACTACAGGACTATTTAGTAATTAAAGACACTTCCTGAAGTTCCAACTATTTATGTGTGAGTTGGGAAAACTAACTGTAACCACCTCTGACTGTTCTTGCAGTTGAGGCAATTGCAAAGTACTACTCATGAGCAGAGTGAATTGCAAAAAGAAAAGAAAAGAAAAAAGAAATGACTCCAATGTTTCTCTTTTTCCTCTGCAAAAGCAGTTGTTCATTGATATTTATAGCCCATAGAAAAGTTCAAGTCCTAGTCTGCTGTTTTTGAGGGGTGAGAGGTATTTCAACTATGACCAGACTGGATTTCATGTTCCTCTAGTTTCAGACACTATTATTTTAAATAGTTCAGTTCCCTTGTGGGCAGAGCCAGTTTCTCTTACATTTTTATTTAAGGTTGTGGAAAAAGAGGAGTAAAACATTTCTGGAGTTTGAGACATTTTTTTTTGTTTTGCTTTTAGATAATGTTCATAATTCAAGACCCATATTCATTATTAACTGCTTGGAAATTCAGCTTAGATCACAGGTCATACCACCCAAGAGATGTGAGCATCTTAGAGACACAAGGATCGATCTATCTATCTATCTATCTATCTATCTATCTATCTATCTATCTATCTATCATCTATGATCAGGCTTGAACAGACAAAATCAGAGCACTGTCAAAATTCATTCCTACGTTTCATGGACAAGCCTGCACAGGAAAAGATGTTAGCAAACCCTGGAGTGAGTTTTGACAGATGGTTAAACCCATGGGCCTCATCATCTGTCCAAATCATCCATCAATTAATGCAGCACTATTTACTTATTTCCAGAAGATATGTGAGTGTCCTGCAAATAAAAATTTGCTTTTGTCCCAGCAAATAAGATTATGTTAAATTCATTTACTTGACTTAAAGGTACATAGTGGCACAAAATCATATACAGTGGCACAAAATGGTACATAGTGCTATATAATGACTCTGTATGCCACAAAGTAATATACAGAGGCACTGTACAGAATTACATACTTAAATTAATATTTGCAAAAGTTTCACCATATATTCAGTTTGTAGAACAATCATAAATATTAATTTGCTCAGGTACTGAAACAGATGACCATGTGATATTAGACTAGGATGAAACTGATTTTGGCTCTGTACAAAAACCCAGATTAGTGTCCATTATCTCTGTAGTTTTGCCCTAAAACTCAGTTTGGTGTTCCTGAGGAACTAAAATCAGAGGATTACAGTAAGAAATTATGCTATATATTTCCAATTTCAGCCACACCATTCATAAAACATGATGGACTCAATGAAAAGGCATACTTTCTGTATAGAATTGTTAATTCAATTGATTTTTTAAAAAGTTATTAAAATGTATCACAGTTTTTTGGTAAGCTGTGGGTAATTATCGCAGGTGTAGAGAGTAAGGAAGATGACCTTGACGGAGATATGTGAGCTCTATTACCAAAGTGAGGAGAGGAAAAAAAATATCAAGTCCACAACCGATAGTGTTCATTAGTGGCTCAGACAGACACCTCCCTAGTTCACAGGAGTATAAGAAAGGGGAGGAGGTACAGCACAGTCTGACTTGCAATATTCTATTACTATAGCCAATCTCAATAGAAGTAGTTTTAGCCTTCCTGTGGAGTTGATTTCTTGGTCTGGTCTACCTAGCGGGGTTGAGATCAGGCTCAGTGTCTAGTGATCGTTCTCAGATACAGGGTGTGTGGATGCAAATAGCTGACTAAGGCATCCTGACCCCCATGATTTACCTCAGCTTAACATGGCAGCCCAAGCTGGAGGTGTACTCATTCCCACTGGTCTCAGGTCCTCGGCCTAAGGGTATTTATGAAATTGAAATGGCCCAGTAAAGTGCCAGATTCTGCTGTATAAGACAGAAGAATGAGTTGACTGGCCTCCCTGCTGCCTCTGCAAACCAGTTCCTTGAATGACACAGCTGGCTGGGTGGTGGGAGCAATTTTAGTCCTCAACAGACTTGGAGCTATTACCTGACTGACAGTTGGCCATGACTCACTTAAGCATGTTGTACAAGCAAGACTATTAACTAATGGCTCAAGTTAAGCTGCACTCTAGCTATGGAAGGGTGAAATGGACTCTGGCCATCTACAGAGGCATACTTCACAATACCTAGCCTGACATGGATTCCATGTTCAGTCTTACTATAAAGTCCTAGACACATACCATTCTCTCAATTTCCTGCAATGCTGTGTTAGCCCATTTAGAATGTCTTAAGTGCTAACCTAAACATTGTCTGTTTTGCTGGCTGACCTATCAGTTGCCAGCTGCTCTCTTTTTTCAGCCCAAGTGCAATTTTGTTCCCATTCCTGAAACTCTCCAGAGTGAATTCGGTTTACAGACAGGAGCCCATTTCAGCTGAAGCTCTACTGTTCCTGATGAATAAGGTAGGGGTGGAAGGCCAATAGTATTTTTCCCTATGGTGAATTTAGAGTTTCCTTATACCTAGAATGCCTACCTCTACCAGCTGATTTATGCTCTTTGTCCATGGTTTGATAGCTGTGATGTGTGCAGAAAGCTAGCTTTGAGACAACCAACAGGCAGAAAGAGAAATTGACTAGATAAAATGTTGGAAGTCTACAATTAGTTCTTCTGCCGTTTACATTTTATCAAATATTAGCCATGGAACTGGGATGATCTGGAATATAAACATCTCTCTTACCTCCCAGACTGGGAGGAAATATTCCTCTAAATTATGTGCAGCATATTGCTTATTTGGAATCCATTGACTATAAACTCTTGCCATTTAAAAAAGTGCTCCCTTCCCCAATGCATGTTATATAATGGACAGGAAACCTTCCAACTTGAATTCCCTAATACTGCAGATTTATTCCTGTTTCACTGAATGCATTTGCCTCACAGGATATTCTTCTAAGACAATGCACACTTAAGCAGATCCAAAAAAGGAGCCAGGGAGCACTTATCAGATGCATAGAAAGACCAACAATGTCTATTATAGGATAGGTAAGCAAGTTCCATACTTACAAAATAAATATCAGGGATTTACCAAAACCCAGTATGTAGTTTATGGCAACAGAAACCAAGACAGCACCAGACATTCCTCTGGGCTATCCCAAACTTAACATCTTACCTAGTTAAGTAACTGAGGAGAGATGCCAAAGCTGCTCCATCTTAGCTTTGTGCATTGAGAAGGGAATCTGCAAATCAGCTGCCCCTTAATGGCTGTTGCTGAGCAGTTCTATGGGCTCACATGATACAGTTGCAATCGTTGTTCCCTGTGGTGGATCAAGAGAATGTAGCTTGATGTTTACAAAGCTCTGTTTAATACTGCTATATTTCAACCGGATGAGAAAAAAGAAAAGATGTGAAGTTCAGTTCCAAATGAGAAACACATACAAAGGCTTGTTTTGCAATGTGTTACATCTCACTGCTGGCCAAACATGATAAATGCAAGAAGCCTAGCTAGGAAATGGTAGAACAAGTAGAATGGTTTCTATAAAAGTTTCCTTGGCTTTTGTAAAATATTCTGGGCTAGACATGAGTCAACTAGAAAACCTGATGCTGAGTACAACTGAAATCTGCCTTTTCCACATGAGTCTCTCCTTTCCTTTTAGAAGAGCTGGAATAGAAAGCCACTTGCTTTCTTGGAGAGTCAGAGCAGTGGGATCCACTCTGCTCTCAGCACTCAAACCGAATTCTCCCTATTTAAAAAAATGACAATAATAATCCAAGCAGTTGTAGTAAACTATTTACTTTGGATGATTTGTGTCTTCTGGAGTTTGAGAAGAGAGAGAGCGGGAGGGAGGGGGAGAGAGAGAGAGAGATGGTTCTATTATATATTCAAACTAGATGAACTGCATTTTACGGTGTGAAGTGAAAGATCTAAGAACTGATATTGACTTCTTTGAAGATAATTGGTTAAGCTGAGCCTAACAAAATGAATATACCATAATAAAGCCAAAATCTACCATAAAATAAAAGACTCCATCTATGTAGTCTATCAATTAAGAGAGATGAAAAAGCAAAATAAAATAGCTTTTTTCACATAAAACAATAAGCCTATTAGCTCTGATAATCAATTTTAAAATATTAGACAATAAGGCAATCACAGATGTAGAAGCTTATGTTCCTTTATGGCATTATGAATCACATCCTTCCTTAAATCTCTCAATTCCTTATATTCTAATCCCTGCTTGGGTATCGTTTTCATTGCTAAACATACTGTTTGCCAATCAATTTATTAAGGTTTGTCTTGCTTGTGCCAAAACAAATGCTCTTGCTCAAAGATAAAAGGAAGTCTAACATTAAAATAATAATTTCACATCTCTACTTGCAGGGCCTAATTATGGGAGAAATTTGGCACATAGAATCTCTTGAGGTGATATGGAATCCATATGTCAGTACAGCCCCTTTGAAGTTGACCCTTGCTGTTCACAGCTATGTTGAACAATTCATGTCTGCTGAGATTGTAATATTAGGGAGACTGTCCCTTTGAAAACAACAACTACATTCTATAAAGTAGTCTTCTCCAGTTTGGTATCCTCCAGATGTATCAATCTTCAACTCCCATCATACTGTACTGCTGGCTGGAGTACTGCAGGAACTGAAAGGATGTCAGGTCAGTGAAGGTTGAGACAAAACTGTCTTGCTTTCTATATCCCTTCCCCCATACTTTATTAAAGTATCTAACGTGATACTTTTTTCTAAAACAGAGAAACAATAAAGAAGGAGATAATTGTGAAGCTGCAGGGATTCAAACCCATATCAAATATATGGAGATTTCTATCTGGTATACCTGTCATTGCACTGAATTGGGATTTCCTACAAATGTCTAGAAAATCCTGGCTAATTAGCAATGATATACTTTTACTACTGACAGGTTAGAATTAAGAATATTTAGCAATAACTTATAACAGAACCCTTTGGAGGAAGGAAGGGAGAAGGAAACCACCTCCTTGTCTATCAGGCTGTAGGGAGCTCTAGAAGTTCCAGCTACAAGATCATGGAACTAAACATTGGTCTATATTGACTCAGAGAAAGAAGGAAGTCTCTATTAGAAGGGCTGTACTGATTTTTAAAAAATTATTGATTGTCCATGAAATGAAAGGATGGTACTGTGCATGCCCATGCTTGTGGAGAAAGGAACATTTTTGAAGCAGCCTTGTGAATGTTGTAAAAGATGAGGCTGTTTTCACGCTTCAAAAAGGTGCTTTGTTAGTACTGTATTTCTGTGCATTGTAAACCACTTCTTTCAGATGCTTCACACAGCCCTGTTACATGTCTCTGCTTCTGGATGGCTTTATCTACATACTTATAAAAATGCTCAACCAATTTATTTGACCATTAGGCTGAACTTTACTAAATATAAAGAGTTAATCAAAAGCAGCACATTCTTCTCTAGCATAGAGCATCACTGTGTTAAGAAAAGAAAAGGACTATGGCTGACATTGGTAACTGAGTATTTGATACACAATGTGAGTATAAGAAAAAGAAATTAGTTCTGTAATGAACTGCTTAAGTGTCCTCATCTTGAAAGTACCCTCTGACCCATCAATGGCATGTGTGAAGAAGGCATAAATATTTGAGTCATTTAAAATGTGCTTTTAATACTTCTGGACACTCTCTCACAAAGTGTGAGGGATCTTTGTTTTCCAAGGACTGGACACACCACAGCATAGCAAATTTGTACAAAATGTTTTATTGCAGTGCACACCTTCCCCAACAACAGACTACTGCTCTCCACCCATCTAGGACTTCCAAGGTGATATTGCCATGTAAATATGCCTTCAGTACTCAGCCCTTTAATACTTAGTTCAAGCAAAAGTCTATAAGTCTGAAAAGTGACATACAACCTTTGCCTTTTTGCAAACGTTCTTACTCTAGCTGGGATGAGCTGCTGCTTCAGTGTGGTTGTCCTTCTTCTAGTTGCTGCTGAGCTCCCGTGCCAAAGCTCCAAGCAGCACTCCCACCAAGATATGCTGCTCACCATAACTTGTGGTCCTGACAGTTGAATGATAGTCCTCCTGCCTGCTTGTAATAGCTGTCAATCTCCAGACTTCGCCTCCGCTTCCCCGTCTGTAGGCCATTTGCTTATCATCTTTCCTCCTACACACACCTCTCCACTCTGTCTTAGCATTTGTTTTCGTGGGGTGAGTGGGACATCCTCTGGATATCGGCACATCCTTGAAAACATCAGGATGTGACTCAATTATCGTAGGCAGCTGGAACCCTGGCTTGGATGCTTGTGAGTAAAGTTTGAGTTAATGAATGAATGTATGAGGGAAATGGGCTGAGAAGCGTTTCTGCCTGGCTGCAGCTACTTTTGCCAAGCAAAACAGCAACCCCAACTGCACTCCCTCACACAAAGTATAATAAAATTATATGTATAATATCATTTCACATTGAGGAAGCTGGAGCAACTGAGAAGTAGCTGTTATATATCATATGATATATATGATATATGATATGATATATGTAATAAGGTTTTTTCATTTTCATTTTCTAATTACTTTTTCACTCACAATCTCCACAGTTTTCTGAAAGCTAACACTAGGGTTATTTACAAACATTATTCTTACATAATCAGATGTCATTATCTGAAAGCAGTTAGTCATAGTCAGAAAAAGAAAATATTATGAGATTATAATGACATTCTTAATATTAACATGAAGGATCTGGCCTAATTACTTCAGACTGATAATTTCTTTTTAAAGTTTGACTTGTAAAGAAATAAATGTGAGATTTGTGGCATGAAGTCACATAAAAGTTAATATCTCAGCTAATACACAATAAAAGGAATACAGAAATATTATTTATACTTAAACGAACAATATTTAGTATGCCCTATGACTGAAATGTCATGTGTAGTTATACAGATTAAAACAAAACTACAATGAAATTACAAAACACAAATCAAACAGAAAACTGAAGAAAAGAAACTGGGAAAGAAGAAATCAATTTAAAACTGAAAGTAGAGGAATAAAACCTGGGAACTGAGTCAACACATAAAGAGTCATGAAAATAAGGGCATCTTTGCCTTATGCCAGAACATTATAAATGCCAAGGTAGCTGTATCCCCATATCTGATACAGGTAGTCCTTGAGTTACTACCATTCGTTCAGTGACCATTCAAAGTTACAACGCTGCTGAAAAGATGGACTTACGACTGGTCCCCAAAGTTACAGACATTGCAGCGTCCCCACAGTCATGTGATTGTGATCTAGGTGCTTGGCAACCAATTTGTACCTACGACCGATTGCCAAGCACTCCACAATCACATGCTCACCATTTGCAACCTTCTCTGCCAGCTTCCCACCAGCAAAGTCAATGGGGAAGCTGGTACGGGAGGTCTCATGTCACTCAGGTAGGTCTCCCTCACCCACCCCAGCCCTTCTTTGTTTACTCGCACCACTCCCTCCTTCCCCCCTTTGCTCGCACACACCAGCACCCTTCTTTTTCTCTCACTTGCATGCAGTACAGTGTAGTACTTGCTTACCAACAGTAATTGGGACTGGGAACTCTGTCACTAAGCGACACAGTCAAAAGGTGCAATATCACATTACCACAACAATTTATGACAGAGTTCTGGCAGCCCCAGTTGCCATCGTTAAGTGAATCCTATGGGGTTGCAGCATCCCGTAGTCACGTGATCGCCATTTGCTACCTCCTGCTGGCTTCCCCATTGACTTTGCTTGTCAGAAGCTGGCAGTGAAGGTTGCAAATGGCGATCATGTGACCACAGGACACTGTGACATTGGAATTGCAAGCCGATTGCCAAACACCCAAACTGTGATCACGTGACTATGGAGATGCTGTGACAGCCACAACTACAAGGACCCATCAAGTCCCCCTTGTTCAGCTCCATCATAACTTCAAATGGTCGTTGAATGAGTGGATGTTCAGTGAAGACTACCTGTACTAATTGGCTCCTTTCTTTGGTTGCCACCTGCCATTCTTCATTAGGCAGCAGCTGTTGGAGAAGAGACTCAGATGCCAAACTCAGAATTTAAGTGTCTGCATGTAGGAAGGAGTTCAGTTCTCAGGTGAAAAGGACTTTAAACATCAAAAGCAGCTCTCTGGATTGGATCCCAAAATGGACTGAAAATCTACCAGATCTCAGCTGCAGAATTCTGAACATGGCATCACAGTTTCTGAATCTTTTTTGCTGCCATCTAAGTCCTCATTTTTGTAGCCATGATCTGGGAGCTCTCATGAAGGTGATGAAGCACTGACACAGCTGCTGGAATCCAGATAATGTGTCTCCATCAACACAAGGTTTCTGTCAACAAAATAGAGAGAGGAGGCATTTTCAACAGTTCTTGTAACTTCCAGAGGGCTGTCCAAATTTCCTGAGCAGATTTGGTGGGACAAAATAGCCTACAAAAAGGGAAAAGCTGAACACTGCCTTTCTCCTATTGTGCTGATGGAAGGTTTCTATTGACAGAACATTTGTTGGGTTTCATCCAAGATCATAATACCCAGGACCACTTAGTATTCTCAAAACCATATTTGATACCACTTGAAGCTATAGGAATATTATGTACAGAACTACATACTGCAAAAGTTTGCTAAATGTTGGTTACTTAACAGCCCTTGCATCATTTAAGGTTTTATGTTTTATACTGATTTCCAGATTGCTCAAAAGGAAAGCCATATTTAAAAAAAAGTGGCCTGGGAAGTCAGAGCTTGATCCTATTACTAACAGAATGCCAACTTTCTCTAACATAGTGTTTTTCAAACTTGGCAACTTTAAGATGTGTGGGCTTCAAGTCCCAGAATCCCCCAGCTGGCATGCTCTCTGGGGGATTCTGGGAGTTGAAGTCCACACATCTTAAAGTTGCCAAGTTTGAAAAACACTGTTCTAATGCATAGTACAATTATGTTGCATATCAAGTGGGCAGCCATATCAATTTAAATACTGGATTAAAAAAAAACAAGCCTTTATTGAAAAATAAATCCCAGTTTTAGGAGGGCTTACAGTCTGGATACCAATTTTTTGACAGTCCATTTAACAGATGATAACAACTGTGAAAAACTATCATATTTGTTTCATAAAGGTTTCTAAGAGAGAAGAAAAATATTTTCCCTTTTTAATTAAACTTTTAGACCATAACAGTCTCAATACATTGATTTGCTGGGATGAAGCTGTATTTTATCCTGACTAGGTCAAGCACAATAAAAGAACAGCAAATAAGGCCCTCAAACAAAAGGCTAAAAAACAGGCATTGATTCAACAGTTAAGATTCTCAATCTGTACGCCTTTAAGCTTCAGTTTTCAAAGTTCCAGGCAAGTTCATCCAACAGAGAGATCCTTGAAGAGAAGGACTAATCTTGAATACATCTTTCCTCATGAGGAGTCCTACTTAAATGGGTCTTCTGTACCTAGCAGCCAAGAAAGCTTGCATCCCTTTGAGGATACTTTATCCCAACAATGTATGCTAGGCTAAAATGGGGTTGGACTGTTTGTGGTTCACTATGTTGTTGCATAAATTCAGTCAGTATGATTCATTTATGGTCCAGTGTGTCATGCAAAACTATCCAACTCAGTTAATTCAGCAAATCATGGTTCCTAGGATAGTTCCTAGAAGATTTGCAGCTATAAGATTTGGGCTGCAAAAATGTGGACAATGACTAGATGGCCCCAAAGAGATATAGAAAAGTCTAACTGTGTTCTAGTGGTTGTCCATATATTTGTAACCACACATCAAAGAAAGTTTTCTATATCTCTTTGATGCCATCTAGTGGACATCTGGATTTTGTGTTGTATGAATACAGTCAATGTATCATTTAGGGGATTAGAATCTCTTTATTCAACCACCTGTTCCCAACAGGAAATTACTCTTCAGAGAGTACCAGATTTCTTATTTGACTTGCTAGTTTTATTATTGATTTCATAAGATTATGGAATTCTTGGTGCTCCCTGAGCTTGGCTTTTGCTTGCAGACATTTCATTACCGAACTAGGTAACATTATCAGTGTGAATGAGTATGGGATTTGCTGCCTGTTTATATGCAGGAGCTTTAGATAGATTAGATTATCTATGCATGTTCTCATCTGTTTTGGTGAAATTGGAGAAGGCAGTGATATGAATCAGAATATTAAAAAGTTTACTACTTTATAAAATGAGGCAGGCTTTCATTCCCTGGCATACTGGGAAAGAGATCCATGACTAGCATGATTATTTATAAAAAATGACTTTGTATTGTTAAAAACAATCCCTAACGATTTGGAATTTGGTATATTATTAGGCAAAAATAGTAACAAAGCAAGGTTTCCCCCATAGCAGTATTGTATGTATATACAGTAGCATTGTGATGTCAGCAGAGATAGTATCCTCCTCTAATCTTTCAAAACAGTCAAGGCCATTGTTCAGGACCTACTTACTTGGGAGTAAGTCCTAGTGAGAATTACCATGCTTAACTTCAGTTGTTGATGCTCTGCCCATTTGACAACATGATTATTCCAAGTGAAATGACATCCTTGAAGACAAAACATGGGGGTTCCTTAGTACCCAATCATGTCATCATTTGACAGCTTGGGCAGTAAATGGATATGTGAAGGGTGGTTGGCACGTGTGTTCTGTTTCCAGATCAATGGCCTTTAATGGCCACTTAAAGCAACCTTGAGTTGGTTTACAGAAGGAAAGGCAGATGATGGGGGGTGGAAAACCCTCTCCCAATGTAACTCAATTGAAAGCACCAGAAAGGCTCATCCCTCCCCCACTCGAGTAATTAGCACCGTTCCTCATTTTAACAGCAGCTTGAAGGAAGCATGACAATATCTTTGGGATATTCTCAGATTTCAAAGGGTGTCCTCAGAACCAGCTGCAGCTCAGTCCGGCTACTTTTTCTGCATAAGATATAATGCCAAGCTTTTTGAAATGAAAGCTGTGGCAGGACTAGTAGAGATTAATATAGGGAGTGAAGGGAAGAAATGCTTCTTGTTTGATAAAGCACAGATGTCTGCTTGATTCGTTGAGATGGCTGACAGTTGCTGATGGCTTGCAGCTTGAAATTTATCCCTCACCCTCACTCATTCACTGATCAGTTTAGTATACCAATGTGCTAGAGATGCATTGCTGAGATCCAGTTATAAGCTGACTGGCAGGATGAAACAGTGAGCAAACAGTGAGCAAATGATAGCACAAGAGTGGTAGCTAATTTCTCTGATTATTTCCCAGGTAGATAAGTATTACAGAATAAGTAAGAACCATTGGCTATAGATCCACTTTGGCATGGCCTTTAACTAAGATCCATTTTGGCATGGCCTTTAACAGGCCTCATGATAGCATAGTCTGGATGTGTATATATATTCCTGCATAGGAAACTTTAGGAATGATGTGTGTTCCTGAAGAATAATTGTAATCCTAAATATATTTAATACAGAACGAGTTGCGCTCAACTGAGTTCATATATCAAGCCAGCCCATAATGTAGGTGGTTTGGTTTTTTTCTTAGCATGCTCTATGGACCCAGCCATTGTTTGCAAACAGTGGTTTATGGTTTAGGATAATATGTGAGCCCAGCCCTTAAGGATTTCCTAGCAAACCATAGTTAAGCAAAACATGGCTCTGTGTAATGTATTAACCCAGCCAATGAGATTTAATTCTGAGTAAACCTAATTAGGCCTCCATGCTTTCTTCATATTATGCACAGTGATATATACTTCTACCAAACTCCAACTATATTGAGGACTTTCCCTCCAAATTACAAAGACCCAGACATTTTGCTCTAGGCCCCAGATAATTTTGATTGGCTTTTTTTTTCTTTTATCATCTTTTTTCAGTTGTACAGTGCCTTTTTGAAAATTGCACGCTACGTTTCTCATGTGGTCACACACTGTGTATGTTGGCAGTGTTATTTTTAAATTCCCTTTTTAATGATCCCAAAGAAAGAATTTTTCCTTTTTACTATACTGGTACAACATTGTTGACCAGTCAGCCATTACCCCAATAGAAATACTAACAGCAGATTCTCCTTCAACCCTTCTCTACCACCACTTACATGGGCTTCTGTACACTGAGTTAGTGCCCTGTTAGCAAGTTAGTTGATACGAAAGCCCTATGAGTAGCATTTGCTGCTTCTCCCAATAAATGATTTTATAAGTTGTTTGGTAGAATATGCATCTGAAGTTTTCAACTGATCTGACCCTGAATATTCCTAAATATCCTACTATTATCTGTATGGGAATACTTGTTCTTACAGATATAATCTCATACTGTTTAGTATTTGTCTTTGGCTTTTATTTTCATTAAAAATGATATTTATTTGTCCACTGCATCAATCCAAGTGAACTTTAGACAGTTTACAGGTATTAAGACATCAATAATAAATGATACATTATATTAATGATTAACACTACAAAAATAAGTATATAATAAATACATAACAAATGTATACATGATTTTGGCTCCATAGTCACCCCCCCCCCCCCCGATGGCTTCTGGAAAAGCCAGGTTTTTACAAGCCTCCAGGAGGCCATGAGAGTGGGGGCCCTCCTTGCTTTAGGAGGCCAGGTATTCCATAGGAGGGGATCTGCCACAAAGAACACTCATAACGGGGTCCCTTTCTGCTGCATCTCCTCATGGGGGGTCCCTTAGGAGATGTCCTCTGGCTAAGTCAGATGGGCAGAATCTATGTAGGAAAGGAAGATACTTCACCTTGAACTGACAAATGACTGGCCTCTCCCTTTTGAAAGAAAATGAAGTGTTTAAAGGAACTAAATTTAATATTAGAAGTAAATCTTAGAATGATACACCTATCATTAGATAGGTTTTTGTGTACATTCAGTACTTAAAGATGTGTTGCATGGATGCTTCTTAGAAGCCTGTCCCTTCCTCCCTCCCTCACCCTTTTCTGTCAGTTCTGTCTTACATCCTCCTTCTCTGTAAGATTCCAGTGTGATTGGATATTATTCCCTGTTGACTGATAGAAGTAAAATAATTGTTTGGAATGTTTGTGTGAGCTGTTACCAGATATGTTCAAGAGTGTGGCTCAAACTTGAGGCCACTTCCTAATTGATATGCACAAAGGAGATTTTAAACACAGACTAAAATTACCACCCAGTTACCATTCATAAAATAGACTCTTACAATTAATGGTGTTTTTATTAACCTAACCATAAAATATGCAAGATGAAATTATTCCAGGAATTGAAGCTGAATCCCAGGATTGGGGTGACAGAATCATTGGTCCCTTGTTCCATATACAAAGGCTTGAGTACTTGACCCTTTTTGCTGCTGCCTCAGGAAAGTGCATTATAGAAGAGGGCTGTAAAAGTAGGATTGGAGGAAAAGAATATTATGATTAATTAAACAAAGTATATAATCATTGAAGTGCAATTTTGAACAGATCTTTAAAAGGCAATTCTTTATGATTTTTGTAATTGCAGTATAATAATTTACTTCTTTATGAGAAAGAAGTATACATCGTATGAGATAATATAAAAAACAATCATTGGAAAGAAGACTTATACAGTTTTCCTTTAAAAAAAACCAGAAAATGGAAGTCTAAGCTTCTAAAATGCCATTAGAAACAATGTTACATAAAACCAAAGTACTTAAAAAAATAATCAGGCAAAAAAGTAATTTATGAAGGGCTAGTAGTACAGCTTTAATACTGAAATGTATATTATGTGCAGAAATAAAACTAGAGGAACTTTTCATACCTGCAAAGCATATGGAATTCCAAACAATTAAAATCCATGAGTATCTGAACAAAAGAAAGAGAAAAACATTGTTCATGGACAGAGCAGAAGTCATCACTGGATGAAAAATTCAGTGCAGCGCATATTTAGTTAACAAAGGTGGTCTGGTCTTTGAACAGAAGCCTTGACTGTAAATGATCCTCTTGGGCAAAAACAATGTCATTGTTCACTTTTATAGTCTAAAATGCACACATTAAATTGTCAGGTAAAGATATGTAATTAAAAAGAAAACTTTAAGGAAAAGCAGTGCTGATTCAAAGGTTTAGAGGACCTGCCAATATGACACCAGTGGATCCCCTAAGTTGAAAGAGATAGGACAAGATAACTGAGATTTAGATGAAACTGCATCTAAATCTTCTTGGATCCTTTTTTATATATTAATGGCAGGGTACTGGAACTCCTGTTGATCCCAAGGCCCAGGTATGCCACTTTCTGGAACTAACCCTCAGGATGGCCATATTTCAATCAGAAACCCTAATCCAGATCTTATGTAAGGAGCTCTAAACAGGGCCTTTCCCCAATGTTATTGTATTGTAGGGCAGCGTTGTAAAATAAACCAGTGTTAAAATCAGCACTACGAACTAAAGGACAGTAAAGGCCAAGTACTCTACATGGGGTTACCTTTGAAAACCACCCGGAAGCTGCAGCTGTTCCAGAATGCAGTGCCTCAGGGAGTGATGGGCATGCCTCAGTATGCCCATTTAACATGACTACTTTGTGAACTGCAAAGAACAATTCGAGGTCCTGGTTGCAGTATCATCTATAAATCCCTACATGGCACAGGACCGGGTTACTTGCAAGACTGTTTCTTTCCAGTTGTCTCTGCTTGTCCCACAAGTTCACATAGGGTGGGCAGGCCCCTGGTCCCTTTTTCGAAGCAATGCCATTTAATGGGGCACAAGGGACGTGCCTTCTTTGCTGTTGCACTTACTGTTTGGAATGAGCCGTCCCCTGAGGTTTGGATGGTCCCGACCCTATTGGCCTTCTATAGAGCCATAAGACCACAACAACAGATGAGCCAGTTCTGGCAGGAGCGTTTATTACTATTGCCAGCTTTAGTTATGTGTTGATTATATGTTGTTTTTGTCTGTTTATTTTGGTTTTGTATAGCATTTATTTCTTTAAAAAAAAATTTTTTTTCTCTAGATTGTTATAGTTTGTTGCCCAGTCATGAACTGTGAGAGAGGAGAGGGGAGAGAGGGAGAGAGAGAGAGAGAGAGCACTTCAGCCCAAAGGGACAGGGGCAGGACAAAAAAGTTGGAGTGAGGATAAAAATAAATTTTGATTTAATTTTAATTTAAATCATAAATGTGATCTCCCTATGTATTCAATCAATTTTCCTTCTGTCACATTAAACCCTACAATTTAGCTGCAACTTTTGCAGAAGTTCTGGGGACAATTTTGTGAGTCTGAGATGTCATATACAATTCTAGGAGAATTAAATTAGGTTGGGATTACATAGGAACTTTACCTGTAAAATAGCCATTTACAGTCTTATAGAACATGTCTTGCATGAGTAGGAACTCAGGTTCAGTCCTAGGTATCTTCCACTGGATATAAGATATTGGATAAAGATCTTGGATGGTTCCTGGAATTTGGGTAGATAAACTACTCAGGGATGTCATCCAACTCAAGGAGAATCTATCCCTCCAATTGTTGACCATTGCTTCCACAATACAGGTCATTACTATACGCTATAGCAAGCATAAACAAGAACTATGTGCAAAGTCAATAACTGACAAATATAATCTTATTCCTGACTACAGGAGTATATATTCCCCAATAATTCTTTCTGAATTTTTTTTCCTTAAACTATTAGGGAGGTTGGCTAAAAAAATGTTCTATTTTTCAAATTGAGTATTACAGTAAAAAATAACTGTACCGTTTATTGTTAATATGATTTAAGTAAAAAGTTAAATGCTGAGATTCGGTATAACAATCATTATAATTAACTGGACTTACCTTTTAAAATATCTAGATGAGTTGAACTCACCTGCATGCTGGGGACTATAAGACTAAATTGGTCTGGGACAATACTTTATGTCTTAAATGAATCTTTATCCTTTTTGCAATATGAGAACTAACTGTAAAAATTAAACTGACGTTTGAGCAAAGTGAACTATAAAAAATCACTCACAAATCTTATGAAGCTATGCCTTGTCCAAATCTATCTTAAGGCCATTACAAGTTAACTCCAAAACAGGTATCATCACTATGCATAGTGCAGAAGTTCCACCAAATCCAAAATGAATATTGCAAATATCAAGTGAGATCGTTTTGGCAGCAATTGTGCTAAACAGGGATTTTCCAAGCTTGGCTGCTAACCCAAGATTCCTTTCTTAGGGTCACATTGCTTGCAGATTACAAAATTGGCTGCAGAATAGACACCCTACTCAAATGACAGATTTGTCCAACCTGTGCGGTGTTAAAGGAAACTGGGCCATGTTTTGTAAACCAGAGCTAATATTTTCCATCTGTAACTAAGTACAAGGCTGATGAAGGACAAAAGAATAGTGTGCAGGCGCAAGGGATTGCAATGGGAGCCACAGAAGAGAAAGAGAATATGTTTGTATATGTATATGTATATATTATATATAAAAGTATTTTGCCTCCTTTATACATTTTTTATCCTTTAGGAACATACAAACACACAGGTTAGTACAGCTACTTGGAGAAAGATGGATTCCTTCACAAACTCTCTCCTACTTTTTATTTAGATATATTTGGTTGACGCTCTGTCCATGATCCCTTTTGTTTTGCAATGGGAATGTTGCAAAGATGAATCAGTGGTGAACTCCAGCTCATAAGTAAGAATCCTCCTTTGGCTGAGGATGCTTTCATTCCTTAATCAATGTGCTTAAACTCACAATTGGGGAATTTCTACTAAATTTCAAGCAGATATATTGGAACAAGTTTCTGCAAGAGAAATTGGATTTATTAGGAAAGGAGTCATGAATCATTCCTGGCTAACAATGGTTTGGGAAAACACCTTCTAAGAGTCCTTTAAGGGAAGAGTGGACAACCAGGGGACTTTCCCGTGGTGGAAAGATGGTAACAACAACATCACCACCAACATTACTTCTGCCGCTTCCACTTCAGAAATCCATCAAGAGAAATTTGGAAGAAATTCTCAGGTGTCAGGAACATAACATTGAAAAAAGGAAGGTTCTTTTGCAGAGGAAGAGAATTTTCAAAAAATTGCAAGGAAATGTTAATGTTTTCTCCTTGAAATACCACAAGAATGCCCACATCTGTAAATGTGACTCAAGTGCAAACAATTGAAAGCACAAGTTTATTTTTAAATGCTCTCAGAGTAAAGGAGTCCATTATTCATCTGTTTCTTATTCATTTTAGAATGCCAGCTTTCTTCTATTGTATAGACAAATCTAAGATTAAGGCATTGTACATGGGAATGGGCAGTTTTAATTTTTGACAGACATTGTGTAGTCCCTGAACTTCCGGTCCACTACTGGCTCTTTTCTAATCTCAGAGTCCTGGAGTGGAGTAGAGCCAGGAATCTCAGCATTGCACCAGGACCCGCTGAGTGTTCTTCTCACTCAGACATAGTCCCCACCCAGAAGCAATCAGCTTTGATGCTAGACCTCTACTCAGCTCTGGGCAGGAAGATGGACTGTGATGAAAACCACCCCCTCCCACCCCCAATGGGAAAACAGACCTGCCAAGAGGAATGAAGTGAGAGTGACACTGCTGGAAGATTTCATCAGGAAGCATGCAAGCAGTATGTGGGTAAACAATATATTATAATTAATCATCCCTCAAGTTGAGAGGCTGTCAGGAAGGGGCAGATCACAAGGCCATTATGAAGTAGCTATTTAGGGAAGTCTCTTCATTCTTACAGACCACATGCTTGGGCTTGTGAAAAGCAGAGATGCCTCAGGGAGAAATAATGTGGCCATTGGGTCAGAAAATCATCTGAATAAACAAACAAGCAGGTGGTTGCAAACCATCCAGAGGATGTAGCCACAAAACAGGCCGCATCGGAAATAAAGAAATGGCTTTCTTAACTATCTTACTGAACTTGAAGTAGATCACCCACTTTTTGGTTTCCTAGGATGCTGTGTTTTGTTTTGTTTTTCTGAAAAAGCTTCATGGGAAACCTAGGAAAGTACTGTGGGAACAGTTCACGTTTCTCTGGAAAACTGCAGCAGCAAATGTTTGTCAAAGTGCCTTTCATTTCCATGTGCTAATTTTTAGTGCCTTCAAAGGTGATTCCTGTCCCTGAGTCTGGGAAATATTTTTATGGTATTGACAGCCTTATGCTCAGCTTCTTTATGCACTTTTAGTCGGTATTTATGCAATTAATTAAATGCATCATAAACTACTTTCTGAAGGCATTATATAATTTATAGAACATACTAATAAAATATCAGTAAAACATATTCCTAATATAACATTGATAAAATAATATAAATACCAAACTGAAAGAAGCTCAACTTCACTTAAGAAGTTTATAATGCATTTTAGAATTAGAAGGGCACGATCTGAGTTTTGGATGGGGTGATTTTCTATGGTTATTATAAAGTTAAGGTTAATGTAGATTTTAAGAATCATTATATTAGAAGTGCCATATTGAGAATATGGAACAGATATAAACCCAGACTGTGTCCAAAAATGCCTTTATGGGTCCCACACAAAAAGCATTTTATAGGAAAGAAATGGTAGGTAAAGAAGTGGTTAACTTATTGAGAGTTCTTAGAACAGGAACATGGAGAATATAAGATGAAATCAAGAGTGCAACTGGCTGCAGAAGGATTTAGTTTTCAATGGTTTTTGTATGCACAGTTAAGAGAAAGATTTAAGGTAGACAATAGGACATTTGGAATTGAGCAGCAAAGGACAGAATCTGAAGTTGAACTATGTACAAATTATGAATGTGTAATTGCTAAAATGTATACACTTTTATTGAAATTTGAAATGGAAAGAGAACAAGTGAAAGACTGTATGTTAAAATGGGCTAAGAACTTTGGACATCACATATCGATGGAACAGTGGGAAAATATGTGGTTAAAAGGTTTGAAATTTACATTATGTTATAACTTAAAAGAGAATTTTTATAAAATGATGTACTGTTGGTATATGATTCCATTAAAAATGTCTAGAATGTATAAAAGTACTTCAGATTTATGTTGGAAATGTGGACAACATGAAGGGTCATTTTATTATGCCTGGTGGACTTGTAAAAAAGCCAGACATTTTTGGGTTCAAGTATGTATAATGATACAAAGAATTTTAAAGATCAATATTCAACTGAAACCAGAACTTTTCTTGCTGAGATTAATTGACAGTCAATTAGAAAAGAGCCATGGAAAATTATTTTTATATATGATTACTGCTGTGAGACTATTATATGCACAAAAATGGAAAGACTGTGAAATACTCACAATGGAGGAATGGCTGGTGAAGATAACAGAACTAGCAGGGATGGCAAAATTAACTTTTTTGATTAGAGAAAGATTAACTATTACATTTATTAGTGACTGGAAATCCTTATGGATGTTTTGCTGAAAAAAGAGAAAAATGAACTTGTGATTTATTGGTTTGAAGATTAGAAAGGGTAGCTTATGGAAAGAAGGAAAGTATGATGTTACCTTAGAGAGAGAGGGTAAAATGTATTTATAACCGCTGTCAAGAAGATCAGAAGCAGCTTCTTTAGAATCTTTCTTTTCCTTCCCCCCCCCCTTTTCTATTTGTTTTTCACTTTCTTATTACCTTTCTTTATTCCTCTTTAATTCAAAATTTGTACTGTTTTTAACTCTGTTGAAAAACTTCTTCAATAAAAATTATTTTAAAAAAGAAGTCTATAATGCATGACGTTCATGATATTCATTGTGGGATATAGAGTTGACAAAGACACTGCTTTTGAGTTAAGCTAGTGCCTATTTGGCTTTTAGGGTTCTGTGGGTCTGTGGCACAAATTAAAAAGCAGCTCTTATTACAAGCAAGAGCTGATAGAAGAAAGGTTTACTAGAATATCAAAGAAAGCAACACTGTTGGCTTGTTGCCATCCCATAATTAAAGAAACATGAGAATTAGATGACATCTTATGAGATAGTGCTGAACAGAAATCAGACACGTATATATGGACAGAAGTTCAGATACATAGCTTCAGTAGGTAATTTACCAGTACTTGCGTGTGTGGATTGCCTGATCTAGTCTGAGGCAGAGAATGTGGTCCAAATGCAACAGCAGAGTTCCACTCTTGCACAGCTTCTATAGACTGGGGATTGTAGGATGCACTTAGTCTCACGTAACTGAGAACAAAAGGAAAGTCCTGCTTAAATCAGCCAGCATGGTGTGGGATTTAAGGTCTTGGCCTGGGATTTAGAGGACTCAGGTTCAAGGCCCACTCACTGACTTTAGCCTAGTCTCTCAGTAGAAGTTATCTCACAAGGTTGTTCTAAGCGTAAAGTGAGGTGTGTGCATGTGTAAGCCACCTTGAGCTCCGCAAGGAAAAGTTCAGATATAGCGTATGTGATTTTGAGGGCTATGCTTGTGTGTAATTAAACATAGTCATAAATAACATTTGGTTTATAACTAAACCTAGATTGGGACAACGGGTTTTCTGCTGGAGTCACTTATTACTAGCCAACTATATCTCTTTCACATGATCTGTTCTGAAGCTATTGTATTTTTCCACAGAAATAAAAATATATAGGAAAATTGGGATTGGCGTTGGTTGGGTTTGCTGGGGCTTATTTATTGTTCTCTCTTCCAGCTAACCTCTTCTGCTCCTATTTGTAAAGGACACAGTTACAGAGGAGAAAAAAGTCTCCAGAGACTACAGGATGCTAGAGAGTTGGTAGAACACAAGCATTTGAAGAGAAAAGAAAAGCTGTTGTCAGACTCTAGTGCCACAATGCCATAAAGTGGAAGCGCACGTAAGCACTTCTTCTAGCTTGCCTCCCTGGTCTGCAAGCCTTTAAAAATAGCACAGCTAACACTCTGAGTAAAGCAAAGATTAATTTCTATGCCACCTGGCAACAAGCTGTGGATTAAAGCCGGGCCCTTCATACTGGGCTAATGTTCTGTGAACACTGTGCTCAAATGCCCAACCAACTGGCCTCTTGTTTCAACAATGAATGTGTTGCTCTTGTTAGTCAGTGCTCTTAAGTGTTCGTTCTCCTGCTCCCCTCAGGATGCAAAGCTCATTCTTCGAGCAGAGGGGAGAAAAAGACAGTAAACCTGTTCAATTAAAGCACATTATCAGAACCAGCTGTTAAGGCTGCAAGAATGCCAGTGGCTTTAGCAAAAGTAAATATCCTTAGCGAAAGAAGGCAGACACACTCTATCCTTGGAGGCAAGACAACAATTTCCCTCCTGCTGTTCAGAAAGGGAGCCTTTGTTTTAGACTGGATGCTAGAACCATGCGAAGCTCACCAGTGCGAGTGCCCAGCAAGTGTAGTCTTTCACAGTCTAGAACAGTAAGGTCTCTATTCTGCTGCTCTAGGAAGTGACTATTTGTCAGGCAAAAAGTCATGTAATTGTGTGCTTGATACTCTTGTTTCTAAATTGGCAGCCTAGTCTTTCCCTTTTCTTCCATGAAAATAACTAAAGAAGCCTATCAGCCTGCAACAAGCTGCACTGAAATCTCTGGATGCTCTCTGCCCTCAAGTTCTGTTGGGAACACCCCTTTCCAGATGTGTTGGGACTAAAGCATGGCCAAATGGTGGGCATTCTGAGAGTGATTAGCCCCCATACCTCCATGTCCCTATGAACTGGGGAAGGCTGTGATGATAATAAGATGTTAGGGAGGCTGTCACTGGCAAATAGTACAGAATGCTATAAGTACAAAAAGACAACATACCTCAAGGAGACTCAGTGCTATCATATCTATTCAGAAACACGCCGATTGTGTTTAATGGGACATAATCTCAGGTAAGAGAACATGTAGAAAAATAGACATGGGTCTTTACAAAAGCAAAAAAAGCAGGATATAAATTTAATAATAAAAATTTTAAAAAGTTATTTAGTTATAGATAAGCTTTCATGGTGAAGTAACTGAACTGAGGTGTAATTGATGGCACACAGTAGAGGAAACTCTTGAGATATAAGATGCTTCCATACTGAGGCTCCTAGACTTTATACAGCTATTCCATATTTGCTTCCTTAACAGATTTTTTTTGTTTTTTAGTGGTAAGAAAGAATTTGCTGGAAGAAATGAAAAGCATTATTTGGATTCACCCACCCTACATTCCATGAAAGAAGCATCATAAAAGATTCATCCAGAAGCCCTCTCAGGAATATCAAACTAGTCTTACTGTCTATAGTACTGTGTTAAATAGAATAACTATTATATTTAAAAACCTCCACTTTTCAGTTGCTGGCCTTTTTTCTTTCAACTTTCTTCACATGGCAATTCAAGGTATGAACAAACAAGTCAGTTAAATTCATTTTCACTACACTTACCTTTTTTTTTTAGACATTATGTTTGTTCTATTCCATTTCTGCATCACTTTCTGAATTATTTTTATTGTCTGCCCAAATGCTGATATGCTCTTTGTGTGGATTTCTACTAATACATTTATATCCTTTCATATGTTAAATAATAATGTATCTGTTAAAACCTGACAAGGCCTGGAATTAGAGCACTTGTAAGAATGCCTTCTCTGCCCAATTTCTACCTGCCTGAGTTGGACATGCTGGGAGAAGCTGCTGGTGAGGTAAGGGGTGTGAAGACTGTGAGAGGAACCTTTTCCATGATCTTACTTACCTTTTGGAACAGCCTCCACCCCAAAATTCCATCTGTCCCTCTAATGGCTTCTCCGAGGCAATTAAAAACTTGAGTTATTTCAAGGGGATGAGCTGACTGCCTGATTGATGATGTGCTGTTTTTGATTAACTATTTTTATAGTCTCTTACTGGGAATGTTTTATTGTCTGTCTACTGATGTATGTGAATACATTGGATGTATGTGATTATGGCAGACTGTGGAAGGGACGGAGGGAGGGAGGGAGGGAGGGAGGGAGGGAGGGAGAGGAAATGTATGGGTCTTCTCTTGATCCCACCACTGTCAAATATATCTTTGGTGGGATGTTAGAGAGGACAACCTTCTCGGAGGACCTTCTAGACCTTGGAACTCCTGCTAAAGAATGTCTGGCCTATTGTCTCTATTGTCTTCCCTAGCAAGGAAAATCCTATTACTGAGGCAGGCAAAGGGAAAACCTAAGCCGTATTGTTGAATTGATGAGTGCTGCCTACTTCCTTAATGTGCTTGTGCAATAATGTTTAGTCCTGTTTAATTGTACATTTTAATTTTTTAAACTATTATAATTATGATGGTCAGCTGCCTGGAGTAGTTTGAGCAGTATTCTTTGGTGGAAAGGGAGGCTTTAAATTAAATTAGCTAATAAATATATACTTTATTCTGTGAAGCAGTGATATTTCAAAATGGAAGATTATATAACATTTTGTTTTTAAATATTCAATTAAGATTTTTGTGAAATAAATTTCAGATAGAGGAACAATTTCAGATTGAATCCACTCATGCATCACATACATTCTATTACATATCAAACCATCATGAGAGTTGTTCACATGCATCCAATCTCTGGTTCAGGTTCTATGGCCTTTCAGATGTTGCTGAACTACAATTTCCAGCAGGATCAGGGAAACTAAATGACACTGTCTTTTACAACATGAAATTGTTCTTTTTCTTTGATGACATGAAGTGCTTTGGAAGAGGAAGACACCCTGCTCCCAGAACTGGCTTTGGTTTTCCAACAATGGTTTTGATTTGGGTCCGTCACCTCTGAACACGTTACAACATCACCATTGTTTGCCAAGTTGTGGTTGAAAGAAAAGACTGTTTCATTCAAGCCATGACACCCACAAGCTCCAGAGAGCCTTTCTTTGCTTACAGCAGCAAGAACAACACAAGTTCTTCTCTCCAAAAAGCCCACTGCGGATCCAGGCAGTCTCTTATTGCAAAGCCGTCAGACTGGCTGGCACCCCCAAAGTAGCTTCTTCATCTCAAAGACAGCTGCAGCGCAGGCATGACGGCTGCTTTGCCAGTCAGGAAAGAGCTGGCTGAAAGCTGTCAGAGCACACAGAGCTCTTGCATGCCAGAGAGACCAGCTGTCCTGAGACAGTAAACACCATTCCACAAGAGTTGGGGTCAAACAGGCTGGAGGAGCCTTCTCCATTCATGCAGAGCTTCTAGTGTAGTGTTCAGAATCAGCAGAGATCCCTTTAAAGAGTTCCACCTCCAAAGAGATGTAGCAGTGACAAGGGCTTCTACATTGCTGGCAATGAGAAATGGTTGGAGGTGTGACCAGGACAGCAGTCAGAGTAATTTCATGGCACATGCGTGATCTTGCGTGCATTGGATATGTGCAATTACACTTTCACAGGACTTGAGTCAGGATGCATCAAAGGAAAAGGGGCATGGGACTGTTTGTAAGCTTGCAAAAAGTACGCTTAAGAAGTGAAGTTTTTTTTTTTTAACTGTAATGCCTAAAAATGTTAGTTCTTTTAAAATAAACAGATAAGTAGATATTTCTGTACATTGTTTATGATAATATATGTCCTGCATTTTTATTCATTTTTTAAACGTTTTTTTAACTACAGTTTCTCTTTTTTAATTTTTTTTTCTTTTTTGGTCTTCTGCTCTTTATCAATAAAGTAGTTGCAACCATCTTTTCTAAGATGATTGATTGATGATGGCTCACCGAACTTTAGAAGGGTCTGCTTTGTACATTCATCTTAGTTCTTTTGTATTCCTTGTAATTTAGATGGCCTATCATCTGGCAGTCCTGTTTTATTATTTGCAAACCTTGAAATAAATGTCATGTGTTACCATAATTACTCTGAATACAATTGGCCAGTTCCAGCATTCCTGCCTGAATGTAGAATTCCACATATAAGAAGCACTAAACATGCAATCCATTTTTCTGGGATATCTAATGAATGGAACTGGGCATGCCTACCCTTAAAAAAAGTAGAAATAGTTCTGCTTAAGAGATGAAGCAGTGATATAGATTCAAAGCCCCCACTTTCCCCAAATAATTGATTGGCAGAGTTTTCACTTTTTCAAAAGGGTGTCAAGGCCTACCACGCCATATTTTTCCCTCACCTCTGCCATTAAACATGTTCCCAACAGTCCCCAGAATCTGAAAACAAACCAGTGCAGATCCATTTCAGACTCCTAAACATTCCTTGCCATCCTTACCAAACCAGAGGTTTTTCCTTCCTACTGCAGCACCACAGGAAACTCATATTCCCGCAGGTACATCCTATGTTTCTGGGCGTTATTGTCTCATGGCATGTCCCAGCCTCTTAACCCCATTTCAATCAGCTCACTTGCTACAATGGGTAGACACTTCATCAGCTGAGTTGATGTTGGATCCATGGAGAGAAGATAGTTTTTCAGATTCTCAGTGTATTTGTTAATAGTTTCAAAAATCATTTTTTCCTTGCAACCATCTTATACTAGCCAATTGGAAGACTGTTTTGCCAGCCACCAAATGTGGGCAGTCAAATTCATATGAACAATGCATGGACTGCATACACATGGGTCTGTAGGAGCTAGAAACGTATTTACTTTTCTTTTTTTGAAGGAAGGGCTGTTTGTTATTTCACAGGGCACTGTTAACTCTCTGGGGAAGTGTAGTGTAGTCAGTAACTGGCGAGTCTGAAACAGAATGAGAACTGACTGGATGGCATTTCCTGTACTCAGTTATTGACTGGACTGGACTGAGCAATGCATGGCTGAAGGAATCCTCTTTGCCAGCTCCCACGTCACAAAGAATGAGCAACATGCTAAATGCATTTTTGATCTGCAGTTACTGATGGCAAAGTGGGTTTTAAAGTGTCTTGGGCATGAATTGCAGAAGGGATGGTTGGAGGAGTGACAAGGCTGTCTGTCCTATTTGCGCTTTGTTGAAGGCAAAATACATACACTGTGGAAGGAAAATACAATTGCACTCGTTTATCAGATCATTTTTATCTGCTGCAACCATCAACAATTTTCCTACAGATTGCTGGGGCAAAGTATACTTTCAAATATCAAAGGAGTCAAATACCAAATATGTGGCCACTTCCACCTCACATTGTTTCCAGTCTCCAATCGTCACAAAATGATTTGAAGCAGACCTGTGACAATTGTGACTTCAGGCCACCCAAACAGCCTGGAATATGCATATGTTAACTTCCAGCTGACCAATAGAGAACTGCAAAGAAAGGCATTCAGGTCAGACCTGCACTTTCTGCCTGGCCATTACCAGTATGGGCCTCTCACCACTTCCTGAGTGCAGGAACAGATGATGATGTCCTCCTCCCACTTCCACCCATGCAAAGGCACCCTGTGTGTGTGGTTCCAGCTTCAATTCACAATTGCTGTCGTTTCACTGGAGATCCCTTCAGAGCAGATGGTCTCCAGCACTTCATTCCATTCTAGTTCATTCCATTCTACGAACAGCCTCAGGTCTGATTGGCTGCAGTGCCTGGCAAACCCTCTACCCTCCAGCATCTGGTCCCTAACCTGGACAGCCATTTCCTCCTGGGCTGCCTGGCTGCTATGCTTTCTGCTGGGCAGCTGTTGCTGCTTTTTCATAATACTGAAATTGATCCAACGATGGCCCACTAAGTTCATTAATATCCTCAATTCTAGAAGCTGCTGTTCCATACAACCCACGCATCTGCCAGTGAGCATGTTTTGGCTTCCGCCCAGTCTGGATGAAGCATACTGTCTTTGCTTTCCCACCTCCAGCCCAAAGTAATGTAAAGCTTTCCCATTCCTTACTTCTTTTTTTTTTAAACCATCTTTAGGTTGCAGTGCAGGAACTTTGTTTCTAGGATATGGAGCTACCAGTTCTTCTTTGATAGAGTTTCCACTGACCTACAGAGGAAGGTAGGAATGAAAGAACAGCCTGTTTCCTGTAGCTTTGATTACTGTAGCATTGGCACTATGATAGTACCTTAAGGGAAAGAAAGAAAAAGTAAAAAGGGTCTGTTTTCATATCCCTGGAGAGAAAATGAGAAGGGGGATGGGGCTGAAGGCATCCATGTGTGCAAACATCTGGGAAAGCAAAAGAAAGAATGGGGACTAGTGAGGAAAGAACAATCCTAAAGGCGTATCTTCCCTGAAGGTTGGAAAGGTAAGAAGTCAGGTCTTGCAGTGGCTATAGCCTGGACCAAACACCAGCCTAACTCCATGGCCAAACCAATGCAGTCCAGACTGGAATATATGAAATTGGCTTAAGAAACAGATGGGACCAACATGGGAAAGAAGCCCCTTAGTCTGCAGTGCTGAATTGCCCTCGATGAGTATCCTTGCCCCCCAAACCCTGCCTGTTGCAAGGGTAACTAAAATGACCTTACCTTTATTCCATACAAAAAAGGGGAAAAGAAATCCCCTTGCAGAGCCTTCTTTCCTTTTAATTGCTCTGATGGGAAAAAGGAAACATCTCATCTGCCTTGTAACCAATCCTTTGCTTTGTTCAAATGCCTCTAAAGGGGAATTAATAGTTCATTGGCAGGAAAGGGGGAAGACAGATGAAAACTGTTCATAAACACTGCAGAGTCAAAGCATTTCAGAAAAAAATGTCTAGCTTTACTGCATTTTCAGATGAGCTTCAATGGAGCCAGAAAGAAGGCTGGGAGGGAAGGAGGGAGGAAAAAATAAAGACCTCACTCTCAAAATCACCTGACACTGCAGTTGCACAAGTGTGCTGCTGGCAGAGAGAATTTTTTAGAGAGCATTTCCCTGAGAGCATTCCTGAGATATTTCTTTTTCTTCACAACCCACCCTGCCCAGAAGAATATGGCAAATATTTTTCACCATGTCTTGGATGGCTGACATTTTGTTCCCACAGTATCCCAGAAAGAGATACTGTCTTAGAAGAAGCAAAACAGTTGCCAGGCGGCCAGAAGAGTTGCTGAAGCTGGTACTTGCTGTGGCACCAAAACTATCACCTAAATACATGCGAAAATCTTGTGTGTGGTGGGAGAGGGGATGGATTGTGCTACTAGGTCACTGCCAATGGTGATCCCATGAGATTAGAATAAACTTTGGGGTGTTTCTTCCCCCCCCCCCACATGATTCCTCAGATGTTTAGGTCCAAAGAAGATTCTGCTTTTAGCTTTGGATCTCCCCCTTCCATGGGTATGGAAAAAGAAGTCCATCTTGAGAGGAAATGTTCTAGCCTTAGAAATTCTCTCCTAGATGCTACACAAACCTTCCTGCAGGAAGCATGTAAAAGCAAGCATTCTGTGGGAGTAGGACTGGAGGAAGGTTGGAATTCATAGGATCCAATGACTTTCTGTATTTCTAGCTTGCCCTCAAACCAGAAGCTGCTCTATGGTTTGGAAACTCTGGAATTCTCTGGCCAGCCATTCTCCCTATGAATAGGATTCCAAAATCAACATTTTTTTTTCTTGAAGGATGCATTCCTGCAGGATTAGCTCATTTCCATATTAGTACCTTCTAGTGTCTTCTAGACTCATTCATCCATTGTTACATCAACATAACAGTAATGAGAATATGATTTTTGTCACTTCAACAGTGGGTGGGTAATGCTATGAAGATATTATCATTTGCTAGTCTAGAAATTACTGTAGCTTGTTGGGGATACATCACATGGTCTGGAAGGAGATAAAACAAACAGTGGGGGGCACTCTCTGCCTTTCTTGTTCTCTGTTCTTCCCCACACAGCATGTTATGGGGAAGATGATTGTTTTTCTGAAAGACTGAGTCCAAGGATTTCTGAAATTAGGCTGAAAGCTATGTGAAATTAGGCCAAGGGTAGATTCATCCAACTCTAGGGCTGGGGGTAGGTTGTCCCCCCACTGCTTTGACCTATAGTATCAACTAGAAATAGTAGAGGAAGACACTTGATAGGCAGCTTCCAGTAGTTTACAAAAGCAGTGAAATCACTGTGGAACATCTGGGTTTTGATTTTTCTTCCCATTAATTAATAATTAATACTTAATACATTTTAAAATATCTGTTTATCATTAATAACGTAGTACAAAGGAGAAAAGATAATCAAAATAATCACTGGAATGCAGTCGTAGATTTATTAGGTATTGAAACAGAATTAAATCATGTAATACAGTATGAGAAAAACAGTACTTGCTCTTTAAATGTAATTTATGTTGATAATGGTTCAATTAATTCAGTGGAGTGTTTGGTTTAATAAATAACTGAATATTTTATTTTATTTATTTATACTTTTACATTTCTTATATTTGAGAAATGACTAATTAGGATAAGTATTAAAAAAAATGCTCAGAATGTGTATCATACTTTACTGGTTGTCTTGTCTGATGATCTCAGCTGAAATTCCAAAATGTGGAATAGTGGTTAAAAGCCTACATGGAAATTCATTCATGAGTAAATATATGGTCATGGTGACTAAAAGACTATGGAACTCTAATTAGTCATTATCATTGCTAGAAAATAATTTTCCTCTACATAAATCACTATTTCTACTCGCATTAGAATAAAAACTGGAAGAAAGCAAAAACATATAGTCTAACTCTACAGCATGAAATCTTGACTGAGTCATAAATGCACTGGATATAATCTCATTTTGTTCTGTTGTATGTACTACCCTAGTTTGAGAACCAGAGGAAATTGTGTTTCTCTTGAGACAGAAACTAATCTGTTATGATTAATGTTAATCTTGTCACATTGCAGTCTGCAACTCTCCAGATTGTATTGGACTTCATCTCCCACCATCCCCTTTGGCTGTGCTAACTAGGGCACACGGGTTTTGCCATTCTGCAACATCTGGAAGATCACAATCCCAAATTCCAGATAAATGCTGGTACAATCAACAGACTATTGTCCTGTAATATACAACTGAGACACATCAAGAGTGAGTGAGTAACTTATGGCATATAGAAGATTGCAACTTGGAATGTAAAAGGAGTAAATGGCAAAGAACATGAATTAAGAAATGAAATGAAGGAAAGAAAAATAGGTGCATTCCATGTCTGTGAAAAGGAAGGAAAAGAGAAAAGCTGTAATAGATCTGAATGAAGGTGGGATGATCTTGCAGACTGGAGTTGATGAAAACATCCAGGGAAGTGAAGTAGCAGTTCTATATTGACAATGCAGAACTGCAGCTGAGGTGCTTCCCTAGGTAAAGATTGTGGTCATCATTTTCACCTTTCCACTGTGCCTTAGAAAAATTGCTATGGACACTGCTGGTAGCATTCAAGTGAACTTTTCCCCCTGTCGTCTGTCATGGAATCCTAAATGTATAAGAAATGCTCGTAGTGACTTAGAAGTATACTAGACAGGGAAGTGAATGAACCCAAACGATTTGCAGCAAATGTTAGGTAGGCTATATAATGTAACAAGGAGAAGGGATCTGAAAATTAATTTGAAAATTAGTATATCTAAAACTAAGTTAATTGTGTTTGAGAGGGAAAACGGAAGAAAAGATTGCAAGATTGCAGGTTAGAAATTTTTTTTTTCTAATTTGTGAAAAAAAGTAGAATAAATAGACGAATTTGTGTACCTTGCTTGAATTTTTACTGAAGATAGGTAAATTGAAGAAGAAATTTTAAAATATGCAAGAGCTGTATATAAAAATAACGGATACTATCTTTCTTTTTTGTGGAATGAATGTCTACTGAAAGAAGAAATAATGGTCTAAAAGTATGCTTCTGCCCACTTTGGGGAATGTCAGAAGAAATATAAAAGTAAGTTAAATGCAGTGAGAATAGAATACTTAAGAAGTTTACAGCAGTGAAGCAAGAGGAGATAGGGCCAAGCATGAACGGATGCTCAGTGAATATGGATTGAATACAAAGCATCAAAATGTATAATGAATGTTGTTGGAGGATATTAGTTTTAGCTGTGCATCTTTTTTATTTTTCTTTTCTCAGGCCTTTATTCTCTTTGGTTCATTATTTCTTACTTCTTTTGTGCACCCTATGCAATGTAGCTTATCCTGAAAAGGGATAGTGTGATGGGTATATATGTTCATAGGTAGGTTTTTTTATCACGCAACTCGTTGTTAGACATTGTAGATTCTTATCCTGTGCTGGAATTATAATATAGCTGTTAATTAATAATTAACATACATTAATCTGCTCAACTCAAGGAACTGTACTCTTGTATGTACTCTGTAACTATTAAAGCAGCGATCTGGAAATGACAGATGTCGAGATGGAAACAATAGCTGGCTTGAATACAATGAATGGGCAGGAATATCACTGCACTCTGTGGTATAAAATAACTGCAAGTGTTGGTAAATGGTAGTGGAACCTTAAATCTCTCCTACATTCATCAGTGAAAGCCTATTTCCATTGCAAAATACACAAACTATTTAAGGGCTAAATAATATTTAAAGAATGTTTGCAATAAACGTTCATAAAAAAAAAGTTTAGAGCGAAAATTAAATGTCATTTTCCAGGAAAGTGTTAAAATCAGTCAAGTGATATAGTAGCTCAATGGGGTGCGGAATTTGCAGTTCATAAGCTATCTCTTGTATAACCTTGTTAACCTTTTGCAAAGCATTGAAGACCTGGCTGTTTCCCCAGGCATCTGGATCAGGCGGGTAGATGAGCTTTGTTATTGTTGATGGTAAGCGGGGTTATTTTTTTACCCATGGGTGCTGGGGGGAGGGAGTATGTATGATGGGTTTTTGTATTTTAATCCTGTAAGCTGCCTAGAATCACTAGTGTGAGATGGGTAGCTATATAAATCAAATAAATAAATAAATGACATAAACACCTATGTCATAGCATTATTCAAGTCACTATCTTCCAGTCTGACTATAAAACAAATGTCAATAAGCATTATCTCAATTTCTTGCATAAATCACATGCAGCTTCAAGTTGTACATACAAAGACTTTTTAAGTAAATATCCACATTTTCTAGATCATGCAGAGCACTTATGCATAAGGATCCTATTGTAGATTTCTGCAGAAGTTCTGCTGAAGATGCCCAGGTTGACAGCAGGGCTAATAGAGGGGACCTTGATCACACCTACGTTTATAGACCATAGAAATGCAGAAGGTAAATTTCATCGTCTCAATGACTACAATCCACTAGAAACTGCTGGTTCTGAGATTTTCAGTAATGTTTAGTTTCATTTAGCCAAGACTTCCCCAAGTGAATTACAGATATATTGGACCTCAATTCCTAGAATTTTAAAAATCTTTAGGATTTTAAAAATCTTTAGGAAAAGTGCTGAAGAGGCAAGGGAACCCTAAACAATTCAGTGTGTACTGAGTATGCTTGTGAAATACAGAACATTCCATCACGACTCTGCTAATGGAATAGAGTAGAACTGAGTAAAGCATGGCTGGTTGACTGACACAATTTGCATAAATATTTAAACATCTGGTACAAACCACAGTGATGTCATATGGGTCATGTGGTCATTGTGCAAATAATACAAGCTGCACAATTTGCATTAGACCTTTGCAAATTATACAGTCCATATCTTTCATGCAAAAAGTAATGTTGCATGTGGCACTCCTTGTCCCCCACTTTGTGAATGTCTCTGTATACCTGTAGATATTGTTGGTAAGTAACTTGTGCTAAGTTTGATCTGCAACACTGCGTTACAGATCCAACTTGCATATACAGGTCAGCCACATTTAATGGTGACAAAATATGAAAAAAGGATATCAAAGAGGGCAAATATACAGTTAATCTTTTTCCAAAGGTAAAAAAAACAGGTGAATCTGTGAAATCTTTAAGCTTGAAATCACAACCTGAAACAAAATAGTATGGCTTTTTAAACAATGGAAGACTAAACCTGATTATTATTTTTTTCCTGGATGCTTTCTTGATGGACAGAATGCAGAATCCACTGCCCTCTTATATTGCAAAAACTATAAACTATAAATAGAAGTAATATTTTACAAAAAGCCTTTTATCCTTCAGGCACCAAATGCAAGCAAATGCCATTTTGAGTGGAAACTTTACATAATCCAGAGATTTAAAAAAATCTTCAATGTAATTAGACTAGCTCTGATTTTCTTAACTCCATGACCAGTTATGAGGTCAAAGCACAGAGCACAGTCAAAAATAAACACTTAATTTTAGTGCATCTTTTTAAAAATAAAGTGCGACATACTCATATGTATTTAAAATATTTATAGGCTCCTTTTTAGAGGCAGTTTAGAAATCTGGGCAGTTAATGAATGTAATAAAATAATAGATCGGCACAGACATTAAAAACAAACAAGTTTGCCTTCAATTAAATGAAACATAGAAAAAGAAAGAAAACAATAGAGAAAGAAAGAAAGAAAGAAAGAAAGAAAGAAAGAAAGAAAGAAAGAAAGAAAGAAAGAAAGAAAGAAAGAAAGAAAGGAAAGAAAGAAAGAAAGAAAAAGAAGGAAGGAAGGAAGGAAGGAAGGAAGGAAGGAAGGAAGGAAGGAAGGAAGGAAGGAAGGAAGGAACAAAAAGAGAACGAAACAGACAAAAAACAATAATATTCCACAGACAGAAAAGTGCAATTATGAAAACTTCTCATCACATTAGCCTCTGAAGACCACTATAAATTAAGGAGTAACATTTACTCTGACAACTTGGGAAGTACTTCCTCAGCCTCATGTCAACCTTGGGCATTATTTAGAATTTACAGTATTCAACTGAGACAAGGGGACAGGAGGACTGTATCTTTGCTCAAACATGAAGTGTGGGGGATTTTGGTCCCTATCTCTCTTGATAGGATTGTTGTGTGGCTAAAATGCCACTGTGAGCTCCTTAGAGGAAAGATTCTGCTAATGAATTCTGGTGACAACAAATGAAGCAGACTCTGATCAGAAGTTCTTAAATGAAATGGGATCAGATTCATACAAGGCCAAAGGATCTCTCCAATGTATGTTGGCTCATGGTAATGAAGAGTTTTAAAGAAAATCAATGTCTTGCACTAGACCCACAATAATATAGGTTCTTTTGACCAATGATTTTCCATCAAAAGCAGCTGGTGCATGGTCATGTCTCCATCTAGGACCCTCCATCTACGATGTGGTCTTGAACAGGAACTAGCCAAGCAAAGAGATTGGAAGATGCAAGCATTCTGTATTCTGAGAACACAGAATGAACTGGCTGTTTTGGATTCCCAAGACCTAATACAGGATTGAGGATTTTTCTCCTGGTTGTCTTCAGTAAACCAGTTTGATCTACCAAGTCAGGCATTTTTCACCTAGTAGCTCTGCCAACACTTACTTTGAGATAATGTGCCTGCTTAGCTAACTTTACCCCCTGGTTTGTGCAGCAATTAAGAGTACATATCTGTATTTTATAAAATTGCCTGATCTCTGTAATTTTTTTTAATCTCCCGGTTGACAAGAGGTTCAAAAGAAGCATGTGATGAATATTTAAGCTGGCTCCAATCCTGTTGCTCCAAAGGAGCAGGGTTCCTAAGCAGCTGAAGGAACACAAGTCTTTTATACTCTTCCTGAGATTAAAATAAAATCAGCTTCACATTGGCAATTGTGTTTCTCCATCCTGAATCCATCTAAAGACTTGTGTTTGTGACAGTGGCAGTACAGAAGGTTTGTCTAGAAAGGAACCTGGCCTGTTTTTGAATAAATTGGAAAATATCAAACAAATAATTTTTGATGATCACAGTGTTTTTTAATTAAATAAAACACATTTAAGAAAAGCAATACTGCAATATTCAGCAAGACTTGCCCTCTTCAGAAACTGGTTGTGCATTAGAAAAAGCAGCAGGAAAGGTCTCTGCTAGTATCTGAGGAACAAATGTCAAAGGGACTTGACTATCAGGGATAATGAAAGAAAATTTCAGAGTCTCTTGATCTGAAGTCAGTCGTTGATGAATTTGCAGATCTGCTTCTGGTCAAAAAAGGCACATTCTGTTTCATTATTAATTAATTAAACCTCTTTAACTGCCTTACCTCTTGAAGCATTTGATGTCATGCAAGTTCTTGATTCTGCTAATATCGTTCTGCATATCCAAATAGTAAATTAGAGAGCTTGGGAAGGCATTACATTTTTTAAATCAAAGCAAAGGAATCAACAAGGTTTCAGAGATTCAGTCAAATTTAACTATCACTTCTGCCTGGTATGTATAGTAAATCTCAAAATATAAAGGGTAGCAGAAGGTATCTACTTAGATAGCCAGATGACACACTAGATGAGCTCCTAATTATAAAAGTATTCCCATCTCCCAATATTTCAATGAAGCCAAGAAAGCTACTTTTATAAATACAGCATAGCTATTTAAACATTATATAAGCTGATTTATTCAAATTCGCAAAAAGGTATGGCTGAAGGTATGGAGCCAAGGCACCACACATAGAAAGCATATACCTCTGAATAACAGGGAATGATTTAAAAAGGGAATAACTACCACTGCAGGACTGACTTGTGATTTCCTAGAAGAGGGGTACTCAACCTTCAGTTCCCAGAAATTCTCTCTTTGTGACACTGGAAACAATCAGGGTGATGTAAAGGCAGAAAATTGGGAAACACAAGACCATCTGATTGGAAACAGAATGCTTGACAAGAAGTTGGCACTTCATCTGGAGCAGTAAAATAGAAATGACATACCTACGCAGGGCCTGAGGACTGAAATTCGTACCAGGCAGCAGATAGCCTTTCATCTTCATGGTGTTCCTTGACTTGCCAATACACCAATGCATTCATCCTTCCCCACCCTCCAGATGTGTCCTCCAGATGTATAAGACACATAACTCACACAACAGCAAGTTCATTCTAGGAGTGTAACAGATTTGAAAGACCTGGGAATAGGAGAAGGTATGCTATGATATAATGTTTTCTTCAATCTTGGAATGTCATCAAATTGTACTTTATTCAAAAGTATGTCTTTCTCCATGTTAAGAAATATAAACAACCATTCTTGATCAGGCCAAAAATCCATCCAATGCAGGAAGCTCTTTGCACTGATGACGTTACCTAGTCGGGTAATGAAACATCTATGTCAGGTTTAGCCCAGGAAACTCCAGGAGGCAATACAGATTCAATCCAGCAAGGTTTATTTGGCTTCACACTATTCACAGAATCTTCCCAGACTGAGAGTAGTTCCCAGGGTCAGTCATAAACACCACGATCATTCCTCAGGGGGGTGCCAGTCTCATCCTCTTATCTCTCCCTCGCTCTTCTGGGGATGAGAGTACATTCTTTATTCCTCTTGCCCTTACTCTCACAGTCTACAATCAAACAACCAAGCTCAGAGAGCACCAAGGACTCCACGGTTCAACCTGAGTTACATATATTCTCTTCTATAGGGAGCTCTTTACTCAATGGCCAGCCAGGTGCCTCTGAGAAGTCCCACTAGTAGGACACAAGTATAGGAAAAAGTATTTCCTTTTGTCTGTCTTGAATATCTCATTGATCTGTGGCACTGGGTGACTCCAATTTCTAGAACTGTCACAGTGGAAGCAAAACTTAGTCCTATGCATTTCTTCCCTAATATGTGAAATTTGAACCACTTATACTGTATATTCTTTTGTGAGTGTGTGTGTGTGTGTGTGTGCCTTTGAATCAGTTTGTGACTCCTGGTGACTCCCTGGACAAGTCTCTGCAGTTTTCTTAGCAAGATTTTTAGGAAGTGGCTTGCCATTGCCTCCTTGCTAGGGCTGAGAGAGAGTGACTGGCCCAAGGTCACCCAGCTGTCTTTGTACCTAAGGTGGGACTAGAACTCACAGTCTCCCAGTTTCTAGCCTGGTACCCTAACCACTACACCAAACTGGCTCTACTCTTACCCCCCCCCTTTTTTTTTTGCAAGCTAAAGAACTCCAAACATTGTAACCTTTCCTCACCAAGTCCATTGTCCATATCCTTGAATTCTTCGGTTATTTTGTTGTGCGTCTTTTCCAGCTCTACAATTTCTTTGTAAAGATTTGGTGCCCAGAAGTGTATATTGTGTTCTACATTTGGTCATACTGGATTTACATAAAAACGTTACAGTCTTGGTGGTTGAATTTTCTATTCCTTTTCTCATGATACCCAGAAAGAAATTTGCCTTTTCCACAACAGCCGCCCTGGGTCAAAGTGTTCTTGGTTGGAACAGATCTTTTGATCTATAGCACAAAGGGTGGACATTCCATTCTGACGACAGATGCAATGTGATGCCAATAAAATAAGAGGGTGTCCTCCTCTCACATTTGAATGAATAGCATTATGCAAGGCATATTTTTATAACTCCCTTCTGGATCCATTTCTTAAAGGCATGTCCGTCACCACCATTGCATCATGGTCATTGGAGGGCCGTTTTTGGCTTTCTATAACTTTTGGATGTAATTTTATCTTATTCTTTTATGCCAAAGATCAGCCAATAGCAGCTGGTAGCAAAGCTGTTTAATCTCTCAAAGGAGTCAGGTTAAAATCCATGACTTGCAACCTTCCTTAGGAGAATGCCTTAAAACATTAGTACTGTACTGACTTCAAATTTCCCCATCCAACCGGTTCATTCTTGCCTTGCAGAATACATTGTTTCTCTGGTCCTGTTTATTTCTTCTGTAGAAGGAGAAACTACTCACTTGGCCCTATTCTTGCAGTCACTCCTTTACTCAGTCCAATCACCTTACCTTACCAGCTCACAATCACATGACTTGGGTCTAAAAACATGACTACTTGAGAATACAGAGCGACCACATTCTCCAGGAAGGACCTACCTGAATCTGAAGAGCCCTTGCCACAGACGTGTCCTGACAAACTTCATGACATCAGCAACCCTTTCCCCATGGTCCCGGCTTAGCAATCAGTGTTTTGTGGTGTCTTCTGTACTGCCAGGTCTTAGCAGTGATCTATGCAATGCTTGAATCTTTTTTCTATGTTTCAGAGGAGTCTTCCCATTTGGACAACCTACTGAATATGATTTGCTTTGTTTCTGCAAGAGAATGTTATCATGTACCTTCAGATAGTCTTGATGAAGATAGTACTTTCTTTTTCCTCTTAGGTACTATATATATGTTCTGATATACATTAGTCCTGCTATTAGGAATATTCATCAGCATTTGGGCCTCTTAAGCAAATGAAAAGTAAAGGGTTTATAAATGGATGGAAGAGGGGGCACTTCATTTTGGCCCTTCCACCAAGACCAGCAGCATCCTCAGTGAGAGGTCAAAAAATCCAGCTGTGATCACAACCATGCAACTGAACTATGCAATTAAAGCTCCACCCCTTTATATGTGTGTGCAGGTTTGGTGCCCCTTTTGTAAATGCATCCACATTGCACACACACACGCACAAAGAGGTGGGGCTTCAGTCATGATCTGTGATCTTGACTTTTCTTTAATGCTGTATGCAGGTCCATCTAGAATGTAACTGTGACATATAAACTGTAGGAACATGTGTATGTTTTCCTTCCTGGGAATGTTAGAAAAAGGTAACTGAGAAAAATTCCTCACAATAATTGCTTTTTCATGTGTGTTTCCCGCTCAATTCTCTTTTCCAATCCCCCCCCCCCCCCCAAAAACCATTTACAAAAAGAAACCTGGATGGCGACAAACATGTTTTGGCAACTAAAGGACAGAGAAGGCCACAATCATTTGTCCTCCATGAAATTATCCCTTTGGTCATCTCTGCTCAGAAAAATACAAAAGCAGAGCTTTTTAAAGTCTTACGTCCTTTTGAATAAAGTTACTATTTCTCAGGGACAAACATGGGCAAAAGAAGTTATCTGACCTCTGTTCAAGTTAAGTATATTTTGCATGGTAAGAGTGGGCCTATGGCTAGCAAGGATCTTTCATCTTCATTGCACAACAGAGATGATTCACACATGCTCTCCTTGAATGTGAATTTTAAAAGGGAACAGTGGCTCAATTCCTCTTTCCCTGCAGATTCCAATTTAAAAAAAAATATTTTTCATGGCTAGATTACGTATTTTTCTTGGCCTCTTGAGTCCTCAGATTCCTTGTTTGAACACCATTAATCCACATTTACATGGTTCATTCACTGGGCCTATCTATCAGCATTAAGTTTAACTCTAGCAGATGAGTAAATACATGAATTCGCATGACTGTGTATCTATTTCGGTCTATCAGCTTTTGTTGGCTGTCTTCTGAAAGTTCATTACCTCTTTAGGCTGATTTTTCAAATATAATACTTCATTCCAGTATTACTTGCTAATATAACTGAGCTAATCCATACCTGACATGATACATTCACTACAACAACAATTTATTCTTTGTTAGATCAACTGTTTGAATATACTATTTTTATTTGGAAAATAAGGACCTATCAGTCATCTAAAAACCCATCATCTATTTAACACAAACCTGCCAGACTCATAATCACTTAATGAACTTCTAATTACAATAGTGCTGGAAATTTAAATAACATTTGCACAAAACTATGAAAATCCAAATTGTCTTGTTTATCTTTCTTTTATTTCTATAGCCAGGAGAAGCCCTACCATTCGGCTGAGTAAATGACTGCATCAGGCAAAAAGATTTTAGGTATTATGACAGGGTAGTTGGCAATTATTTATTTTATGTTTTATTACTGAATTCCTGCCCGATATAACAAATCCATGCGGATATTCTGCAGGTGGGTCCTATGGACCTGGATTTCGGTGAGCGAGAGTTACCATATGCCACCCTGCCTCATTTTTCAAGGCTCTGACATAAGCTCCACCTTTCCCTTCCATGTCAGGATGCTACACTCAAGAGTTTGTGCCACCTGAAGCAGGAAGAAGACATCTCACTTGAAGTAGGCCGAGTACCTGCCGTTCTCTCCCTGAACCACTTTTCTGACAGCAGCAATGCTACCACTCACCATACTGCACATTCCAAAGTGTCTCTTTGAGGGCATCCTCAGATCAACACTATGCATTGTTCTGCAAGTAAGGCAGCTGGCCAGAGTGGCCAGCTGTTCCACATACGCTTACATCATACAAAATGAAGCTGATGTTCCAGGCAGCAGATCTGGAGGGCAACAAGTAGAGACTTGTCCCAGTTTGCCAGGGGGCTACCCTTGTCTTTGCTTCTACCACAGACCTCAATATCAATATTATGGTATTGAGGATTTGAACATCTACTTGATATATGTTTCCTGAAATGTAAAAAGGATTCATTCATTTAAAAATAATAAGCTATCTTCTCATCTTGCTCCGTGATAATGATAAAATCAACAAAAATAACTCACGCTATTGAAAGACTTCCCAAAGAAATTGCTTAATTCTTTCACGAAATCTTTCTGTTTAGATTCCAAAAAGTCTTCACCATTTCACAGGAAGCTGAGCATCATCAACAGCCCTTCTCTTTGTTATACTTGTTGAAAATGATCTGTGTTCCTCCAAGAGTTGAGGGGGCACTGATTCTTTCTTTTCTTATGACAATAGAAGTATGCTTGATTAGAGTTTCAAGACAACTGTGTGGGCTTCCCTGCGGCCACCCCCACCCCCCATTAGCCTCAATATCCTAGCTGACTGTTCTGGAAAATATGACAGCCTCTGGAGCAGATATTAAGGGGACAAAGAGGACTCCAAGAAGTGAGACTCAAAGATTGCTAACTCCTTGATTCTGCCATAGGATTCTTCCACTGGATTTGAGCCCCCTTCTTTCAGCCGATTTAGATTCAGTCCATTCTATTACCATCTAATGCTCAATAACCAAAAGTGTTTCTTTGGAAATACTGGAGCTCTGTATGTTCTGTCACTGATCTTTTGGATATGGTTTCAAGATGGATGCCAGACTGAGAACTGTAAGAAAAGACCAAAGTTATTGGGTTACTGCTGTAGCTTATATATATAGATAGAGATTCAAAAGCTTAACCTATTTAGATTTTTGTTTTTTCTCCAAGCAGCTCTACCAGTAGTCAGGGAGTGACAGCTATATTCATACAACAAAGTAAGAGTGCTATAAAGTATGACAAATTATCATTAATTTAGTTGGCATCATTTTGATGGGATTTCTTTTGAAAATGTTGAGCGATTTCTTTGAGAAAAATGAACTAAATTGCATTCTATCAGGCAGCAATTCTTACAATTAAGTAAGTCAGAAAACAGGTTTAGTGTGAGAGATAAAAGTGAATCCCAATACAGGATCTATAAGAGATATTACAACAAATGTCCAGATAAAATATTTGCCTAGAGGACAGACAAAGAAAGATCTATTCTATCATTGATTCCCCTAAAGAGAGATCTCAGTTAGCTAGGAAAGATTATCAATTATATTTTAGTTCAAGCTAATAATGAACATTCTGGTAGCTAGAAGACACTGGTGTAAAACCTAATGTTAGTGCCTAACAAATGGGAGGCTGAACAGGATTTTCTCACTGTTATAACAGTGCCCTCTGGTGGATTATAAGAATCTGAATCTAGATGAGACTGATTTGTTTCTGCTTGTTAATGTTGTATGTGCAGATAAAATGAACCCAATGCAAGGATGGGAAATGTGTCCTCCAAAGAATCTATTCCTTTGGGCTGCCAAAAGCATACAAATAAAAACTCTCATATCGAGGTGGTCCAGAATGTTAACTATCTATATACCATGAAAGGAAGGAAAGTACAAATATCTTAATGTGACAAACGTGGAGTAACTATAATGGCATCTCCATGTGATCATCTTTCCAAAAGAGGGCAACCCTGTCTGATTGCTTATTCGTAACTTGAGAAAAATGAACAGATTCCAGTGTGGCAACGCTGACATTATGTCCTGAACATTAGAAGAGAATCCAAACCCTTTTTCAATAGCGAGAATGGTTCAGCATTTCTGAGCGCTGATTGCTTTGCTGGAATCAGTTCCAAAATTAGTGTCTCTACAGAGAACATTTCCTTCTGAGAATTGACTGGGTAACCTTGGCCACCTTCCACTCTTCCCCCTTTAAAATTATGAACGAATAAATCGGGCCCCTCATCAAATACCCCGTCTACTGCAGCTAAGCTGCCCCATGGGGCAATGTCTCAGAAAAACATGTAGCTATTCCAAGGTGCTGTTTTCGTCCATCCATTGCTTTGCAAGCCATTAAACTGCATAAATTTTATAAAAACGTTCAAAATTATTTGAGTGGCAGTCTCAGTTTGGTGGCAAGTGATATATTCATTTAGTATGCTTTTCCCATTTAAGGTAAAAATCATCCATTTCTATAGTATAGGTTGTGGAATAGTGAGATTTGCTCCCAGATAAAAATGCACAGATTTAGTAGCAAATTATATTACCTAATATTTTCAGTGATACTTAGTATTTGAATAAAAGTGCAACAAATGACACTTCTGGGGTTTGTTACTATTTTTCTTTTGCCAACCAAAATATTGAAAATTAATTCAAAATATTGAATTAAATCAGAGTTTACCCTGCTGTTAGGTGAAGTGAAGCAGCTGCACCAACCCCTTGCCAACCATCATGGACATCTGGAGAGGGGGTCATGGGGGGGGGCAAGAGAAATGACAAAAATGTTCATTGTCACAACGTCATCGCACAAAATCTTTTCTAACTGTTTTGTGATGTCCCAGCATTGTATAGAGCAAAGACAGTTTAGTGTTTGAAACTTGAGTCACTCTGTGACAAGCCACAGTAGAACTAGTTGGGGCTGTTAATATGGGCAGAAGCTCCAAGGCTTCAAACAGAACGTGAAGCCATCAAACCTGTGCATGAGGAACAAGCAACTCAGAAGTTTGTTTTCACTGTTTTACTTTATTTCAGGTGTTTTATTGTATTTTACCTTGTAAGCCACCTGAATGATTTGGTGTCATACAAATTTAATATAATACTAACACTTACACTAACTATTACTACTACTACTACTACTACTACTAATAATAATAATAATCTTTGCCATCTAACCTGTTGCATGAAATCTTGCTTTCCCCAGCTTCCCTCTCCCCAAAGACCACAGATGTTTCCTAAATTAGACAGTAATCCATGCAGGTATGGAGTGTGGCAAGCAAAGCAGCAGGAGATAGACCAACATGCTTGGGAATGGTTTTCCACAGTGGTGTGGGTTGCTCCTCCTCCCACTTGGCCAAAGTAGCTGGATTATATCTCTGCCAAATGAGTAAATATACAGAGCAAAGAAACAGGTATCACAGAAAATTCTGATTATCTGCAAGTTCCTAGACTTTGTGAGGTCTCTCTTCTGTTACATGTTCAGCTACTAAGGGGCTACTTATTAGTGCACCTGCAACATTTCATACCTTGACATATAAAGGCATTTTCATGATTCATCACTTCATTTGCAAACTATGGCTGAAGCAATCACAGCAAAACATTCTAGAAAGCTGCAAACACTGTATGGAAATACACCAGAAAGGAATATTTTTTTCTACATGTACTGGATTTGCTCATGTCATATCTTCACATTTGTTGCTAAATGATAAGATGTATATGTGATACCTCCAAGTTATTCAAAATCCCCATTTTGACTATTCAATCATTCATTTCAGAGGTCATTAATTTAAGAAGAGTTCAGGGTTTTTTTTCCCGTGCCTAGGAATAACAGCTAGCATGACTTATTTCATGCTCATGATTCCATCATAATCATGAATTATTAGGAATCTGTGATTTTCTCTAGTGCCAATTATTTTGTAGGAAGACTTGAATCATCAGAATTTTGAAGGCTCACCATGGCAAGTGATTCTCAACATCTGATAGAACGCAGGTGTTCTACCCCACTAACATAGAGGACCACATGGGGAAAAACAGTTGTTGGTCAAACTGTTGAGAGCAGTACTTTTATATCTACAGTATTCAAGCACAGAAGGGCATTCATTTCTTCTATGAATGCTGTCTGGGGATAAAGGCTATCCCTGTTTAGTCAAACCAGGGCTATGCAAATGTAGTGAAAGAGAAAAGATTTTCCTTTCTCTCTCTTCCACATTTTTTGGGGGGTGGGGTGGGGTGGAAGTTGCAAGTATTTGGGAAAGAATAGGTTTATGCCATTTCCAAGGCTGTTGTAGGATACATACCAAGAGTGAGGTCCTAGGAACCAATAGATCCTTATCTGGCATGCATCTTGGCCACTCCCTAACATTATGTCTTTGGACCAATTCTGACAGTGGACCTTCTGGCATTGGTATGATCTGACCTCCAAAGTTAGTGGGGTTGTGCAAAAAGGTATATCTAATATTGGAGTTCCCCTCTGGATTGGACTTCTTTCTCCAGTTTGGGGCCCATAAAACTGACTCCAAGGAGCTTTATGCAGAAACAAGCTCTTCTGTTCCTGAATCTGAATTCCAGTGAAATCAATAACCTTACTTCTGAATAAACATGTTTGGGGTTCAAGTTAATACAAAATCAGTCATTAACGGTTATTTGGCTAATCTAGGTATAAACTCCTATTTAATATCTTCCTACATAAATAAATCCCCTACCAACCTAGTACAGTGATCAGCAGCAAGCAGTTCCCCTGGGAAGGCAATGAGAAATGCTGGACAGCATGTATCTAGCCTCCCCTAAATGGGCAGAAGTGGAGAGGCTGCTCACTCCAATAGCATGGAGAGAAGGAGGCATGAGAGGGGCTAATGCTGAAAGCCCCTTTACATCTGGGACCAGTCTTAATTTTCAATTTAAATAGAATAGAAGGTTTGCTTTCTTCCCCTGTTTTGATTTTCTAAAATAACAGGTGGTAGCCTTCACCACAGTTGCATTTTAGAATAAGTACAGAGTACAGCAAGAAAATCATTTGGGGTTGGCACTCAGGTAAATAAATCTCTAGGAGTAAGTAATGGGCATAGGGTTGCTGCCAATGGGCTTGATAATGCTTCTGAATCTGCTGTAGCCCCGAAGGTGAGCAATCAGCCACTGCCCTTGGAAACATTCAGAATCCAATACATGATCATTTCAAGGCACACAACAAAACAGTATGGCAGCGGGGAAAACACCAGAAGGCAGTGGTTGAGGGTTGTTAGGAAAAACAAAAAGAGTATCCTAACTGGGTTAGAGGTAGAGAAAAAGGCTAAATGTGGAAGACTGGAAATATTTGAGACAGTAGCAGAGGGAGAGAGGTGGGTGGATGGATGGATGGATGGATGGATGGATGGATGGATGGATTTTAGAAGTTGGGGGGGAGGAGTAAGGAAATTCCAATGAGAGCCATTTATGTGTTGCCCATAAAAGTATTACTTGCTATGACAAAAGGATGACAAAAATTCCACATCCACCTGTATATGTAGGTAACATGGTAATGATCAAGAGCAGCGCTTGGGATTCATTCTCTAAATTAAAACCAGAAAACAACAGAACAACTCCAGTTTAATGAAAAAGAAGTTACAACAATCAATCACATAACCATATAGCTATGGATTGGTGTGACTGAAATGAATGAAATTGTGACATCATTTCATGCAAAGAACTGAGTTTCCCAATGGTTCCGTGACATCACTTCCATATTACTGATCCAGTGTCCCCCAGATGTATTGGACTATGGCCCCATTATCCCAGCCTCCCACAAATCAAGGGCTGGAGGGGTGATGGGAGAATGTTTCAATTCTCTATACCTTCCTAGGGATTGCCTGGAGGAAATTATAGTGAAACACATCTGGTGGGAAACATACTGGAGAAAGCTTCAGGAATAACTTCCACTTTCAGGACTTCCAGGAAAGAAATGGCAAACTGAAGACGGCCCCACTAAAAGTGGAGCCAATGACTGTGGGAAGTAGACTGGCTCTTCATAATTCCTCTCCGGACAAAGAGAGGACTTGAGATTGCCCACAAGTGCCCCAGACAGTTGTTCCTCATGAGGACACTGCAAGGCAGCAGTCTCTAGTGGGTTTAGAGCTCTGGGAGATGAGGCAAAGCCATCTTAATTCAAACCATGGTTGGCCCCTTTATGGACATTGGGTTCACATACTTCCTTTTCTAATCATTTTTGGAAATTGCTTGTTAACTGCTTTTCAGCTATTAGGAATCTGTGGATTGACAGGTTTTACAGCATCAGGTGAGTTACCTTCAATCCTTAATAAAAGAAGTTTTAAATACAAGTTTAAGGACTTTTAATTATTATTTTTTGAATAAACAACAAAAGACTAATTAGAATGTTGATTTTGGAAAGTTATAAACATACTAAGGGTCCAGATGGATTTGAAATAAGAGTTTGGAATTAATTATAAGAATCCTTCCTGTGGGAAAATGCTTTTGTTTTGAATTCTTTAAAAAAATATGATAAAATGGGACTTTGAAAGTTGAACACTAGAGGGAACCAGAAGGAACTAAAGATTACAATTAAAGGAGAAGAACATTTAAATTTGACTTACTAATACCGAATGGAGCAAATATTTAACACTGGATGAATTGAAGGATATTTGTGAACAATGGACCCAGAAGTTAATTTTAAGAGTGTCTGCCATTAGATAGACTGTGTTTAAAAGATGTTATGGAAGAGGAACAAGTTTTACTGGACAAGACTGAGACTAATCTGAAAGATTTAAAAATGATGGGCTACCAGAATGATATGGAAAAAGATGCTATACTGAATATACAAATGAAATCAGCTGATGTCTTAATAATTAAAAGGGATATACAATAATAAACCAGAAGAGTGACCTGGATACCTTTCCTATATTGAATTTACAAAAGAGACTTGTTAAAGCCTTGAAGAGTTTTGAGAGAAGGGACAAAGGAAAAGTGAAAAGAAATCAAGTTCTAGGACATTATTTGAATGAATTAAAGATCAAGATTGTTAAAAATAAAAGGAAAGGATATAAAATTGGTTTATTTGATCAAGGTTAAAATAGATATGTTGTTATCTCTGGTAACCCTTAACGGACTTTTGCTAATCAGGACTGAATGACAAGGCTTTAAGGATTTGTTTATAGATAAGAGATGAGTTATGGGAAGAAGAAATCATTTGTTGTATTTTAAGGGAAGGTAATAAGTTATTAAAAGTGTTTATACTTGTTATGAAGGGGGAAGTCATTTCTTTATATATTTATTTTCTTTTTCTTTACTATATTCTTATTTTTCTTTCTTTTCTATTTTTCTTTCTACTTTTTTCTTTTTTCTTTTCTGCACTTTCTATTTTTTATTTTTATTTTTTATTTTTTTACTTTGTATTAGTTTTTATCTTTTTAATTGTAATGTTTAATAACATTACTCTTTAAAAAAGGAATATAACTTCTGAGTTTTGCCAGAAGCTATTTTAGTCTCCTGGAAGAATAATTCCATTTGAATTCTGCTTAATTATTACCCACAGGCTTTCTTTTACTTTACATGGCTCCATATCTGTTCCAGTGAGGTCTGACTCATGTCCACGTGGGTATGCTGTAGACTGTGTGTGCATCAATAGTAACACTCAGTTGTGTTGCTTATTCATCTGGCACTAGTATGCCAGGCAGTATGTGTGGGTTAATTTCTGCTTATCCTCATGAGACATTTAGAAACAATTTCCCCAAAGATGCCAGCACAAGGTCAGGAATAACATTGGTCCTCCTCCTGGATTCCTGCCATTCTTGTCTCCTATCATGAAGGCCAGGGCTTAGTCACCAGCTTGGAGAGAAGAATGTTTTGCGGAAAAACATTATCCACAGAGAACAGCCAGTTCTTACCTTTATAGTACCCTGTAACCTGAAAGGGGGTTTATGGAAAGATGTTTATGCTTCCATTTTGTAAAACTTCCATCACGGTTTTGAAATGATATAGATTTGTTTAAAACCTCTTGTTTTAATATCTATCTATCTATCTATCCATCCATCTATCTATCATCTATAGATTGGATGGATGGATGGATGGATGGATGGATAGATAGATAGATAGATAGATAGATAGATAGATAGATAGACAGATATTAAAACAAGAGGTTTTAAACAAACAAATCCACAACATTCAGATACATTCAGATACATTTAAAAATGACTTTTGCCTGGCGCTGAACTAACACAAATAATGGCTATTTATTTATTTATTTATTTATTTAATTTTATTTGTACACCACCTGAGTTCCAGTAACTCTGGGCAGTAAACAAGTAAAAAATATAGGGAAAAAAAACAATAAAATAATGCAATAGTAAAACAAGGAACAGAAGTTGGCAAAAACCAGGCAAGAGCAAGAAGCAAACCCACACTACTGGTGTGGTTGAAGAAGACGGCTTCAGCCACCCTTGCCAAAGGCTTGGGCGAAGAGCCAGGTCTTCAAGGGCCTCCAAGACATCAGCACGATGGGAGCCACCTGGCTCTCAGGGGGAGCCTCATTCCAGAAGGCAGGCACTACAACAGAGAAGACACATTTCTGGGATCCCAATACTGTAGAAGGCATTGTTTAACTGAAAAAACCCGGAGCACACCAAACCTGCTGGATCAAATTGGCTGGGGAGGTACAGATGCTATGGGAGACAGGCAGTCCCTCAAGTAACCAGGCCCTATGCCATGAATGTCCAACATGTTGAATTGCACCTGTAAGCAAACTGGCAACCAGAGCAGCTTGTGAAGCAGGGGTGTTACATGGGCTTACTGAGGCATGCTCATCACTGCCTGCACTCCTGCATTCTTGGTCTCAGGCAGGCAGAATTTTCTTGGGAGGGAAGCCCCAAAAATGGGCATCATCAACTCACCAGGCTTCCCAGTTGCCACCTGCATTGCCTTCATAATAGAGGTCTTGTTTCTTGGTATACAAGAAGTTCAGTATGGTAGTGGGAGATCTTTTGAGAATTGCCATTGCCTTCTTCTGGGAGGCTTTATGACTTCCTAGTGTAGTCTACAGCGATTGATTGATTGATTGATTGATTGATCAAATTTGTAGGACAACCCATCTCACAAAAAGCAACTCTGGGTAGCGTAGAACAATCCAATAAAACAACACATATATAAAACACTCAGTATAAAAATATAAGAATCAATATTAAAAGATAAATAATATAAAAAAGTATACAAACCCTAGGCAAAGAGAGAATAAGAACAGAGTAAGAAAAGAATAAGAATAGCCACCTCAGCAATGGAGCCATCTAACATGTCTCTGGTTCCCTGGGATCCCCAGGCCTGGTGACATAACCAGGTCTTGAGGGACTTCCAGAACATCAAAAGGGATGGAGCTAATCTAATTTGGGGGGGAAGAATGTTCATAATTTGGTCCCCCCCCCCCCCGGCACTAATCTGAATGGGATTGGAGAGAAGATCCTGGAAGACTACAGGAACTGCTAGAGAACAACCTTGACAGTTTGATAATTGATGGAAAGCAGGATGAATCTTCACTGATGCTAACAGTTGCAAATGAAAGGCCACTGGGTGTGTCTCCTGAATGATTGGGAAGGGGTCAATAAACTTTGAGTCTACCTTCTTAGAGGATCAGGCAGAAGACAAAAATTTTGTAGAAAGCCATGTCAAATGCCCGTCAGGAATTTTAGCACCCTCTTGTGTCTGCAGCCCACTTGTATGCTGCTGTTACATGTGCTCCCAGGTTCGGCTTATGGTCATTCACTCACACATTTGCAACCTGTTGAGGCACAGGGAACTTGTAACCCCCACTTGCTTTCTACCTGAGTTTTCCAGATAGGTGCAGCTAGAGCAGACAAGACACACACACACCCCTGGTCAGCAGCTGAGAAATAGGGACACACACAAATCACTTTCAACCGAACACTGCAGCCACTCGTATCCCATGACCATGGGTACTTGCAAGGAAGCAGTCACAAAGAGTAGGAAAAGCCCTGTGTGATCTGCAATGAGTTAGTGCCCTGCAACACTGGCCTCAGTCTCAGCATCTGTCCACCTATTGTCTCTACCATCATCAGCTTTTTGAGAGTCTGGGTGGGTAAACTTAACTCTAGTGCTGTGGACTCATCTATGAAATTAGCAGTCACTCCTGAGTCTACAAGAGCAATGAGTTGTACTTTCTGGCCTGAATCTATACAAAATGTAACAGGAACAACAAAATTTGCTTGCCTGTTGTTGGCCCATCTGAGCTCTCCTTAACGTCTGAGGGCCCCTCTTCGGAGCTGTTGGGAGAGCAGCCTGTGAAGTTTCCCAATGCCACTGCCTTGAAGTGAGTTGGGCACTTGCTTGCTACATAGCCTGTAGATCCCCAGATGTGGCATCTTGTCACTGAGTCAGAGGACAGGGTTTTAGCTATATGCTAAATATAACTAGCTATATGTCTGAAAGCTCTGCAGTAAATGGATAAGCCAAGCTCCCTCCTTCTGTTTCTCTCCTGGTGACAGAGATCTCTTGACTGCTCCAATTTGCATGGGTTCCGTGGTGCTGGATTCTGAGGAGGCCATTGGGAGGGAGTCTATGGGAGAAGAGAGGCTGTAAAACCTCTTCCCCTTGCCATTTCTCCCCTGACTCAATTCTTCCAGTCAGCCATCTTTTATCATGCAACATTGGAAAACTTATTCCAAATTATTTGGGGTGCCTTGCCTCAACAGCTCATCTCTGTTTGTCAGCAAGCCCTTCTCTAAATTGGTTAAGCAGAGTCAGATCGTTCCATCTCACATCTCTAGAAAATAATTTAAAATCCAATATGCACACCGACACTCCATGTTGTCATATTGTCCATTTGACTGCCCCTTCTCTCAACAAATTCAGCATGAAAGTCATTTTGGTGCAATCTATGGGAAATTCCATTGGTCAACCTGCCATAAACAGTTCACACTGAGTTTTGAAGGTCAAGAATTGGTCTTGGTCCCTTCCAAACTTCTCTGGTAAACTCCCACAAGCCACAGAAATACCAACTGTACTGCAGGCTGCTGTGCTGCTGGCGGTTGAGGTCCCACCTGTTGTGTTAATTACATCATGGCATTTTGCATTTTGCAAGTTGGTTATTTGTAAATCCACCTTTTTTGTGTTGTGCAACGCTGCAACAAGGTGCTCAGCAGACAGTTCCATACCCAGAGGATCGAAGGCCATCTCCACTAATAAAAGCAAGACCTTCAGCCTCTCTTGAAAGAGAATAGGAGACTTGCAAGACTGATGTCAGTACCACTATGTAGACCAGACCACAAAATTATGTTTACTGAGATTGGCTATAACAACAGAAACTTGCAAGTCTTTGTGCTGTACCTCCTTCTCCTTCTTTCAGTTCAGTGACTTAGGAAGGTGTCTGTCTGTCTGAACTGCTTCCAAATGTTATCTGGATGTTCTGTGCATCTCCATCAAGGTCATCTTCCTTAGTATTTACACACACACCTTAGCAGCCAACTTGTGACAGTACTTATCACTTGCTCTTAGAATTCCCAGGGTCTCCCTCTATAACAGTATAAATAAAACCAATACTAGCAGAGAGAGGGACTTTAAAGGAGGAACGAGAAGTAAGAAGGAGTGTGGATCACTCAAAAGACTAGAGTAGTCCCTGTAATGACTTTTAATTTAATGTAATATTAATTTATTTTATTTTATTTTATTAATTATTATTTAATTAATTTATTTTAATGTAATTAATTTAAAATAATTTAAGAATTGAACTTAATTTTTAATCTTATTTATTAATTTATTTATCAAATTTCTAAGTTGCCTGACCCTGATGACTCCCTTATGCTGGGAGTTGGTCTTGATCAAACCCAAGAAATGGGAAACACTCAGTGCTCTATTACCCCTTCCCTAGAGTATGATCAAATTCTACATACACTACTGTTTTTCAGATGTAATGACAAAATCAGCAGAAACTTAGAGAAATGCCACACATTCTTGGAAGCTCACCTACTTCTCTCATCTTTTCAGTGTAAACAAGAGGATCCAGCCTTTGATACAAGGAGAAACAAGTGCTCATCCTCTGGGAAGAGCAAAAATATCCATATGAAACCTGAGTCCACTCAATGTGGCATTAATAGCTCAACTATCAAAGTAGCTTTCCTAGTCATGAGTTCCATCCTCCAGATTCCTGCTAATGATAGCCTGCAAAGAAGTGTATGTGTGTGTAAGCCACTGAGGACATTTCACTTTTCAAATTTACCTTGAACTTTGTGTACACAATGCATTTACTTTGCAAACACAAAGATCAAAAGATAGCTTATTTGAGTCTACTTATAAAGAAACAAGTGGAATAGAAATGTTAAAAAAGCATATTATAAAAACAGAATAGTAATTTATTATGCAAATAATTTAGATTATGTAACCCAAATGAGGCAGAAGATGCATGAAGGTGATAGAATATTTTTAGTAGCAGTAGTATTGCACGTTACCACTGTATTTTAATTTCTTATTTTTAAATTTTTAAAATTTATTTTATTACTATAATGTACAGAAAAAAGATAAAAACATGTATCTATATATGCACACATATACACACATATAAAAAAAAGAACAAGAAAAAATAAAACCCACAAAATGTATTACAATATGCATGTTTTACAAAAGATGCTACTTGCTTTTTGAATCACAGATTGCACTTTGACCATCTGGTATAATATTGGTTGATCTCTCCATTATGTTCATATAGACAGAGAATCTGCAGAAGATCAAGCAGAGCAGACTGGCAAAAGTAACACGGTGTTGTCATGATACAAGCCCTGCCCTTTTGTTTGCGTGATGTGACATTGCATGCACACCCAAAAGAAGTGGAGCTTGTGCTGCAATGGCGTGATGCTGTTTTCATCAGTTTGACAAAGCATGAAGCTTCTGCTCTCAGCCATGATCAGCTAATTGAATGATTGCTTGGGGTGCCTTTAAGGCATGTATTTGTGGCTTGATTATTGCATTTACTTCATTAAAAAATGGAAGGAACTTTTGAATACTTACACAAGTCACTCTACTTTGGAATCCTATATTTTTTGTGTGCCTGCTAAACTGGTACTTAACCATCTCTCTGCATGTGATACTGAACACTCTACGTTGTCTAAAAGATTACTAGGAGTGAAGGACAAACAGGTAACTTCTGGCTTCCCAACTGAAACAACAAAACATGATTTCTACAATCAAAGATTTCCAGGACAATGCTTATTTTTTAATTTGTAAACCACTTTGTCACATGCCTTCATTGGAGCAGTATAGAAATATACAGAGGAGGAGGAGGAGGTCATCATCTTTTTTGCCAATCCCCAACAGACATCTTCCAGGTGTGCCAAGTTAAAGTAAGCATTATTCTCAAATGTCACAAGCATGCTGCTAGCTGGAATAGTGAGAAATCATAGTTTAACATCTAATGAAGCATCAAAGGCTTGGGAAGGGTGATTCTGAAGAATTACAAGTTTTTGTGGGCACTTTCACATGAGCACTTTTCACAGTTCAGAACTGGCTTTATCTTCTGATCTCACAACTTCAACTGTGTTCAGTAGCTGAGTCAATTTATTTCTGACCCTGTGGTGGAATATTTGAAATCACAGTAAAGGTGCATTTTTTGTTTACGTTGTAGGTAAGCTACAGAGCTTGTAGGTCGGCTGTTTGGTGATTGGTAGGAACATCTGCCTCACCCTGATTCCTGGACTGTATTTCGAAGGGTCTAGTCAGTGAAACAGAGGAGTAGTTGGCAGTTTAGCAGCTCAGCAGCTTCCCCTTCACAGCAGTAATTCAGACAAAATATACAAGAAAAGGGGAAGATGATGGAGGATTAGTAATATATTTTATTTCCAGAATCAGAGCTGGGTCTAACCCTCTATTCTCTCTTAGTTCATCATTGCTGCAAGCCTGGTTTTTTGTCAGTTCTTGTTCATACTGAATTCAATGACTGACTAGTAAGAACATGAATTTGATGAGCAATGAGTGGATTCACATATCACAAGAAACCATCCTGTGCGTGATTTGATTTGGCCGTCCTCTGAGCACCTGGAGATTACACTGCTGAAATTGAGCAGCAAAAATGAACAGCAAAATGGCCAATTTGGGGCAATGCAAATTTAAATTTAAATTTTCTTTTGGGTAATTTGGGCAATTTAAATTTTGTTTTGGGAGATAAACCACTTCTATTCCCATCCTTAAACAGCCCAAAACCACATTTGTATGTTGTGTGAACTGAGCTGTGGTGATCTATAAACCATAGCTTATGGCATTATGCATGAACTCAGCCAATTGTTGTTATTCAACAAACCAAGTTTAAATAAAGTACAGCTTAGCATGACGTGTGAGACTAGCTAGGGTTTCCCCCTAATCTGACATTTGTATGTGCATGTATGCTTTGTTTAAAAGTGAGGGTTAAAGCCTTAGAGTATGGGGTTTCACTGAAGTTTAAATTAAAATTAGCTTCACTGATGTCCCTTTTGGGGGTTTTGGTTGTAATTTTGCATGTCTGCTTAGGAATGTCTCAAATGCAGTGTGGTTATTTTAATTTTCAACCCTTTATTTTCTGTCTAGCAATAGCAGTCCTACAGTTCATTCATTCATTCAGATCAGACAGAAAAGATTTTTAGATGCTCGCTACATAGGAATGAGGGCTGAACAGAAGGTGTTGTGCGATAATTCCACATACACAGTTGACTTCAGAAAATATGGGAGAAAAATGGAGTAAAAAAACCTTTTTTTTCCCCCACAAGAAGATGACAATTCTGTATCTGACAATTTGATCTAAGGAAGGGACAGATAGCATTCTGAGCTATTGAACATTTTCTGCAAAATCAGTTTTTAATTTAAGGCAAATTTCCTTAACAAGATGCCTGCAAACACGGAGACTGAAACCCTATTCAGCCAACAGCATCCATGACAAACTATGATTCCAAAATTATACTTATGTCATGATACTGTCACACAAATGCCCTAATTATGTGATGACATCATCATGTCTGATATGAGCATATTAGTTGCATCATTTCATGCTGGCATCATGATGAAGGCATCATCATTCCACAGCCCCACCTCTCCCCACCTCCCCATGGATGCCAGTGTAGTCCGTGTGGTCATTGGCTGAGCACGATAGGAACTGTATAGAAAGTGCCAAAATGGGAAATGCAAATGTATAACCTCTGGAATTCTCTGGTGCTGAATGTGTGCTTTCTAGTTCAGTTCAGCATTTCCGATTAATGTAGCCCTTTCTGTTTCTCCACGCAGCTGTTTTTATAACACATCTTTAGCTTTTGGACCCACTCACCTCTATTTCATCTGGGGGAAGGGGTGGAATGTAACCACAGGCTTAAATTTCCATCTCAACCACAATAACAAGGATGAAGGATTTTTATTGTCCTATTCATCATCCTAGCAATAATATCTCTCCTATGGAGATTCCCTTTTTCCCATGCACCTGTTGGGTTTATCTAAAGACAGACAGATCCAGCCAAAGTGGTGAATGGAACTGATCGCTTACATCTTGTTGGATATAATCCAGGCGAACCCTTTTGAGCATGTTTTCTTCCATGACCCAGCCCAATCTACAGAGACCAAAAATCCTTCAGCCGCAGGACTTAGATTTAAACATTTCCATTTATATTGAACTGTGGTCGGGGTTAATAATTTCTCAACACAATTTGAAATATTGCAGTGTACATTATGATGGAAACAAACATGAAAGAAAACTGGGGGAAAAATCAAGTTTTCAAAGAACTTTGTCTCAAATTAGATTGCAGGGAGAGGGAAATGTGAGGGAATATGAGGAATATGAGATAAATGTGAGGAATCAATAAAGCTTGCACTGCCCCCCTCCCACCCAGTAGTATGCTAAGATGCTGATAAAGTTGGAGGGATGTCATTTTAAAGGTGAGCTACCCCACTTTCTGATTGGTCAACTACTGTACTTGTATTGCTATACAGGCCTCATACTTGTACCCTTAACGATTATTTTCTTTAATGGTTAAATATAATTTGATCACTTTACTTACACTATAATATAATGATAAAGGTGACACATTTTTTTAAATGACCAGACCAGCTCTCTCTCTCTCTTCTCCTTTCCTTTGTTCAGAATCTTGCTGCATTGAGAAGAAACATTCAGAATATACCTTAATTTTCTCTGGTTAAGAAGAAACCTCTTCTCTTTGAAGCTCTAAATTTTCAGAATCTTAAATCATTGTCCTATAGTTCCCACCATATTCCTATGACATTTCTTGATTAATTACTGTTATCAGTCATTTTATAGATAGACTTAATCCTAGAGTTTACTGCAGAATTTTTCTCTCTTGCATCTGGAATCATTGCTGGTGAGTTGATCTTCTGATCTTTGGTCTCTTTTGAATAGATGCTGTTAACCTTTATGTGTCTGTTAGCAATCATCACCAGCAATCGTCACCCAGATAAGCAAAGGTTACCACCAGGCACACAATCAAGCAGCAAACATATGCCAATCAAAGAACTACCAGAGGAGCAAAACAAAAAAAACCCCACCCCCACCAGCACTGGCAAGGCGGCTACAGCACATAAATAGAGAGCAAACCCCAACCCATTTTAGCACTGAAGATGTTATCTAGCTGGGTAATGAAACATTTGCAAGAAAAGAACCAAGCTTAGAGAACCCCAAGGACTCCACAGTTCAACCTGCGCTACCCATATTCACCTCTATTGGAACAAAAACTTCTTTGAAAGACTGGAAGCCTTATAAGAAAAACTTATTCTTAAAACTAGAAGAAGGCAACATTCACTTCTTTCAGGAAAGAGATGAAGTAGATTTTTAGATGTCACAATCACGACAATCCAATATCATTTTCCTTCAGTTTTCCATATATATCTAGATCAAAAGAACAATCCATTAATTCATTTCCCAGATGTCTAATACTTTGTAAGAGAAAAAGAATTGTGCATTCCAAATAAATGTAATTAGAATTGTGCATTCCAAATAAATTTCATTCAACTTTATTTTATGAAAACACCACTTTCATGCACTGAATTACTGGATATGAGTTTTAGTAATATCAGCTTCGTTCTCAAACATGAATCATTATCACCATGTTAGAAAAGGCTCTAGATTCATTTTGAAAAATGTGTGAAATCACATGGATAATTTTGACCCATACTTGTGAAAAGTGAAAGATAGTTCCTGTTATTTCTCTATCTTTAATATTTCTTTCTCTCTCATAGGCACACACAGTTTCATTTCTTTATCCCAATAGCAAATTATAAATAATAATCTAAACAATCAGATGATTTCCCTAGTAAAGTAAATGGGTTGCCTTCCATGTAAATAGTTTTCTCATTAGATGGTGGAAAATGTGAAGCAAAGTATTTCAATGAATAAAACAGAAAAATTTACAAAGCTGGAACTGTGTATTACAAAACTGGGGAAAATGGTGAGAGAATATGGCTCACATCCTTGGTAACTAAACAAACTGCACAGCAGGAGAATACACCATGATAATTAGGGAATTACAGTTGTTAGTCACAGAAAATATGCTGCAGTTGTGGGTCAAAGATCTGAGGTCATGGCACAGGAAGCAAAATTGTAATTTAGAGACAGTGAGGAATTGGGGGCACCCATTCGAGTATTGCAGATTTAAGATCTATCTTGATGTCTGTCTGCTCTTGAAGAGTAATTGCAATGACAGAAAACAAACACAGGGTTGTAAATTAAGGCCTGAGATTTTGTGGCATGCAGGTAAAATTCAGTTGCTGATAAAGGTGGTTGTAGAGGGATTTGCTGCTCATGAAACATGCACTCTGCATTTATCACGAACTCAAATCTTTTAGATTGTTTATTTATATGGTTGATGTGATGTTCTCCACCTTTAGCAGTTGTAGCAATGTAGAGATTTGACAAGTCAAGCAGTGAGTAGCTGGCCAGGTGTGCTCAGCTTGACTCTAAAATCCATAGCCACAGCTCATACTTGTCACTGTTAAGAACAGCGGGTGCCTAAGAGTTTGGTATATTACAGATCAGAATAGGATCCTGTGCCCATCTCCACCTTTTTTATATTGTGCTTCCTCCTATAAGGGAACAGGAGCTGAAGTGTATAGTTTTGCTTCAGTGCAGAAGATCACTAGCACATTCTATCTTCATAGACAAAGAGAGCTACAGAAAAGCAGAATATGGATTGCTTAGCATACAGAGTATTTAGGCTGTGATTTTAAACATGTTATTTAACATATTATTTAAGGAATAAACCTCAGTGGGACTTATTTCCAAGGAATCATATATAGGATTGCAGTGTTAGAGGGACCCCAAACACTCTTAAGTCATTCATTAACACTGCCTGTGTTAAGAATGAAAACATAAAGCTGGAGGTGGTAAGTAAAACTGAGGATATTATGTGGTTTGGTTCAGGTACCACACTAAACCATTGTAGGAGCTAATTCCCATCTGTTTCCTTACTTTTTCTTAACTAAACATAAATAAATACTCAGGTGCATGCACATACATCAAATTGATGCCCCCCCCCCCCCATGTTGTCTTGATTTATCTGGGAGAAATGTTGAATTAATGAAACTTGTTATTTTTCAAGATCACAGAAGGCTCTGGTCTCTGAAAAATAAAAATATCCAGTTTTGGCAAATCAGTGGGTCCAAAGCTTTAAAAAATGTAAAATAAATTTCTTGTGATTTAAGAATGAAGTTAATTCATCGGAAATACTCTTTCATGTTTATAGAACTCAACAAGAAATGTTTTTAAAAGGTTGGAAATCAGAGTTCTTGTTCTGGTTTTGTAAGAAGTTTGAGGATTCTTCAACTCTCATGATTTGGTCATGTCCAATCCAGTCCTTTTCATTTTGAACTACAACTTAAATTAACATGCCCTTGGACAAAAATAGTGGTTAAAGATATTAATGTGATGCTGAATTATACTCCTGAAATATGGAATTTAACATTCTGAACTCAGCAAAGATAATTATTTTATATAGATGGAAAGGAATTTATACTCCTAATGTTAAGGAGTACATTCAAGATGTGTGTTTATCATTTTTTGACGTATCTTTATATTCTAAAAATGAAAGGCTAGAGCAATGTATTTTTATATAGTCTAGATTTAATAGATGTAAGAACTGAATTAATATTATATTGCTATTTTTCTCCTATTATGTTTATTTTATTTTAATCACTGACATGTATGCAGTTTCTTCCTGAATTAACACTGATGTATCATTCTTTATTATATTTCATTAATTTTTATTTTAAAAATATAATTAAGAAATAAAACTCATTGAGTTTTTTATAACAGATATTCAGTGTATTGTACTGTATTGTATTGTAATCTTTATTGTCATTGTACTTCTCGTACAACGAAATTAAATGCCACCCCAGTGCACCTTTAGAAATATAAAAACTGTAGAACACATAAAACAGATAACACACATAAAACACAACCTTCACATTCCAGTCACCATTGCACAATCCCTAATGCTACATTAATATTGCACTATACAGTAGAGTTCAGTATAGTTACGGCTCTGAGATAAAAGCTATTCTTCAGCCTATTTGTCCTTGTTTTTATTATCCTATACCGTCTGCCAGATGGTAATAGTTCAAAAAAAAAGAATGTCCCAGGTGGGATGGATCCTTAAGGATGTTTTGAGCTTTCTTAAGGCAGCGGGAACTATAAAGTTCTTCCAAAGAGGGGAGAGGGCAACCAATGATCCTCTGGGCAGTGGTGGTAACCCTCTGGAGCGCTTTCCTATCTGCCACTGTGCAGTTAGCAAACCATACACAGGTGCAGTAGGTTAAGATGTACTGCATTTACAAGAAGTATAGGTAGTACTGAGGCATAATCTTCTGGGGAATGTTTTTATGGAGTAAATGAGATATGTTTGAATGTATATATATTGCACGAATTTACATATGCAAGCACTCACTGAAGCTTTTAGGCCAAAAACCCTCCGCTATATGTTTCACATGTAATGCAAAAAGATGATTTAATAAACTACAATGAACTATACATGTTGTGGTAAACAAGATGAAAGAAACAAAGAAGAAAAAGATTCTGGGGATAACATTAAGGGAAAATATTGAATATCCATCAATCAAGAAAATGTGCAGACATACAGTTTAAGAAATAAAGGCATGATTTAGATCAAGTGAATAATTTCGAACTCCAGTTTATTTCTCTAGAACAGTTAAGCTTATATTTAGTGCTCTTGTTAAAATCAATGGAACTGAAACTTTCTTAATTTTGGCTGGATCATGGCCTAAGGGAGAAGTGCTTAAGGAGTAGGAGTTAAAAAGAGTCCAATCAATTGTCTCCTTTAAACTCATCTTTCATGGGAAGCTACAAAAAGCTACAGCAAGCTGCCAGCATATTAATAGTTGGCTGAACTAATTAGATCCAGCTAATGTTGCAAAGTTTATTTCTGCAACATTGAAACAGCTGTTAGTGTGAAGTCAAAACCTGGCAATTATAACTATGATTTCTCCTCAAATCTCAAATGTCTTTGTAAAAGGTTTTCACCATAAATTCAGTATTACTTTAGGAAGAACTAAGGGCTTTTATAAACACAGAAGGCAGCAATGGGATAGCACAGTGCCCTTGAACGATGACAGAGACCCAGAATTACCTGCACAGATTTGGAAACACGTCTCAAAGCTTTCTCAGTTTTCGCTTCTGGTTGCAGCTGCTTGTATCACATCCCACCCCCTATATCTCTGCAATACATCTGACCTGAGTCTCAGGAAAAACTCACAACGCATGTTAAGAGACTCTGTAATTCGCTATTAAGTAGACTTCACTATTAGCTGATGACAACTAGAGTATAAAACTAAATTGCATACTGAATAAGACGTGTTGGATTTACACACTAAACTAATGAGTAAAGAGTTCTGGCTTGGTATGATGTGTGAAACTGGTCAAGATGTGTACATCCAGTCCAACTGAGAAGACTTTAAAGAGTTTATGTTTAGATACAGCAAAATTGATGATGATTATAATGCAAGTATGAGAAATATAATAAACATAACTGAAACTTTGCAAAGTTGAGTTTAGAAAGCAATACATCTATATTTAACTTACTCTTCTTTCAAGTCAAGCTATTTACTATAGGCTACCCTGTTGTAAATTTTATTACTAAAGTCACATGGCAGAATGTCAAGTTATAGTTACAGGATTTTATACTTGCATACATATATCATGATGCATATTAATTTGATAGTGTCCATGTTAAGAAGCAGGATAGGAAGAATATTGAAGCCTTTGAACTTTGGTGTGGGAGAAGATTCCTGAGAATACCATGGACAGCCAAGACAACAAACTGATGGATCATCAAACAAATCAACTCAGAGTTTTCACTTGAGGCACAATGACCAGGCTGAAATTATCATACTTCAGACACATTCTGTGAAGACCCAGCTCTCTGGAGAAGGTTCTAATGCTGGGAAAGGTGGAAGGAAAGAGAAGAAAAGGATGATCAGCAACAAGGTGGATGGACTCAGTTACAGTGGCAATGAGCGCACCATTGAAAGACCTGAAGGACCAGGTTAGGGATAGATTGTCATTCTGAAAATCTATCTGTGTTTGCTAGGAGTCAAAAATGACGATGGTATATAATCAATCAGTCAATCAATCAATCAATCAATCAAGTATCTGTATAATCTTCACTTTAAACTCTCTGACAAAAGTCTTCTATAGTAGCTCTAAGATTTCCTAATCACTGGACTGAAATATTTATATGATTCCTATTCCAATCCACTCTGGGAATTGGTATCTGTTGGACTGCTCTTTTTTAGAATTATTATTTTTAAAATCTCAATTAAGTGTCAAGTGCAAAGCTCCCTGATTTTTCATTTAGTGATATGTAAAATATGAATCTCACTAAAGATAAGGGAACTTTCAGCATAGTTTTCTTTTATTACAATAAGCATTTAATTCTTAATAAAAGGCCTATCAGATTTAGCCCAGAAGTCAGAACTTTGCATCAAGTCTTTGGGCTTACCAGACCATAGTAATTCCAAAGTATTCTGGAATATTCTAGATATGAATATGTTGGATTATGATTCCCACTCATCATTCAGGTAGTGTGACAGAGCATGTATACAAGTTCCGAGACTTGACTAAAAAAGAGTTACAGTTTTTCTTCTCCTTTTTGTATAGTTTCCAGGGATATCAAAAGTAGTTTGGGTATCAGTCAAACCTTACACCACAGCAGACAAGCACTTTCACTTTTGCAGCTTCAGCACTGCTAATTGGTTAGCATTCCTTTGTGTGGGCAGCTTTTTGCCCTTCTCCAACAAAGCAGGTTTTCTTCTTTCTTCTTTCTTCTTTCTTCTTTCTTCTTTCTTCTTTCTTCTTTCTTCTTTCTTCTTTCTTCTTTCTCCTTCCTTCCTTCCTTCCTTCCTTCCTTCCTTCCTTCCTTCCTTCCTTCCTTCCTTCCTTCCCTTTTTTTGCATTTCCCATCATGATAGAGCTCAGCATATGTGTGTCCCTGGCATGTAAATCCCCTCTATGCCAGTAATTGCTAGGACTACTCCTATTTACCCGTCTAGGTTTAAGGAGACTGCTTACAAAATGAATTGGCAATTTACCATCTCTCACAGTCCATACAGCTTACAGGTGACCTTGGCCTTCCTTCTCCCATGAGATCTATGCATTATGAATTCTCTTATGAGAACTATCTACTATAAAAAACTAAACTACCTGGCCACTGCCGGCTTATCACAGTTAGGATGCCTAAATGTAAGTTAATTTTTAATATGGATTTACATAATAATGACTCACATGCATTGTTGCTGTGATTAGTTCATGGAAGATGGTGCTGATATGTACAGACATTTGCTATCTATATTAAAATTGCATTACAATTTATAAGCAATGTATCCAATTATTCCCAATATAAATTAGAATTTAGCTGACAATTAACTGCTTATTTCACTTTTAGTTGTGTGTAGAGAATTATCAGAAATACTAGTTATGTTCTAGAAGTCATTGTCAAAAAATTAAAGTGACTTAGTATTTATAGTCAAAACACTGTGATTTTCTCAGAACTTCATTGCTAATAAGATTCTCCTACTCATATTTCAGATTATGATTTACGAGGTTTATTTCAAACCTCAAGATGAATTGTCTAAGATGTAATCCTGTTCTGATTTCAAGATTATAAACTCTTAATTTATAAAACAAGACAAATATGCTGGGTCTTCAGTTCCCACCAGCCCAGTCATCACAGCCCATAACATGGGATAATAGACTTGCAGTTCAAAACATCCATCAGTGGGCATTAATCCCACTGAACTCATTGCAGCATGCTGCAAATGCCAATATACGTGTGCTGAATTATAAACTGTAATTTCAAACTCTGTATAGATCTATAATCTAAACTGCAAATACCTCCAGTTCTTTCACATGATCACGAATGAGCCTACTGCTCATACTAGCTATGTCCACTCTCAAACACATCTAAAAAATGAGAATAGTCAAGAGAAATACAGGTAGCCATAAACACACCTTGGGAACTTACTAAGAGCTAATTGTCAAGTGGCATAAGACTCACTGAAGAAACAGTGGCAGAACCTGTCTGGCATTTTTCTCAAGGGCAAATGAGACCTGAATAACATATAGGGATGCATTCATCCCACCCACCAAAAATGACTTTGTGATTTAGGACTAAGATGGGAGCTTTTGATGGTTCACAGAGAAAAACCAACAACAAGAATGATACAGTGTGATGAATTTTACAAACAAATGAAGTTTTCCAATGTTTCTGAAGATTATGACCATGATCCAGCTCCATTTAAGCACATTTAAATTCCATTGAATCTTATAATTGAGTTCTGTTCCAGTTTTTGTTAGATTAAGTCCAAAACAGTCTAAGAGGGACACATCTCTCTCTTTTATTTTGCTAACTGATTGATAATGACTAGGATCCATATAGCCAACAAAACTCAGCTTTAAAAAATCCATATTTTAATTTCAACTTTAAATTGCTATAGAATTTGTACCGCATGGATGCATGAATGTTTACCTGCACAGCTGTTTCAACTATAATCACTCCAGCTTCTCAACAAGGCCCTCTTCCTGCTTGTTTTGTTTTCAATAATAGTAAGTGGTTTGGTTTCCCACCAATCAGCAGGGGAGTTCCAAGCTGTCACAACACTCCTAATCCAGTGGAAAATGATTTTATTGTTGGAAGCAATGAGGAGTGTGAAAGTTGCATGACAGATGGGATTGCACATGGAAAAATAGTCTCTTAGGGAGTAGCGCATTCGAACAGTAGAGAAAGATTCACACAAGGAATATTGGCTGTGAGTCAAAGGTAAGATTATAATCATCTTGACCATTTGATGCTCTTCCTAGATTTAGGTCCGTTGACCATGCTTAATGGAAGGACGAAACGCAGCTATTATGAACCATGAAGGTCCATTAGATGCAGCACAGTCTTTTGAATATGCTCATAAAGTCCAAGGGGTTACTCAAACTACATATATCTAAAACATAAAATACTAGTTGAATGGATCCCTTGTGAGGAGGACATTTTAGGAACTTATACCTCCTTTCAGCCAAATCACGTATTAGTAATAATGGAAAGAACATACATGAATAAGGATTTCAGCATTATACTATATTTCAATTTCCAACAATTTCAAGCATGAGAAATACTTTCCCCAAATATTTTACTTGTGTGTGTATTTACCTTTTGTAAAATCACATTTGGTTTCATCATTTCATGTTGCTACTATCAATTTGGTGTCATTATTCAAATTATTTATCTTGTCAGGTAATTATTTCCACCAACCAGATAGCATATAATGTCAGGATGGATACTGCCAAAATTGTTTCTGAAAAAATAATGAAAGAGTTGCTGGAATTTTTCAAAATTGGCATTTGGGTTGCAGATGTGTGAAGTAACATCATCAGTGCAGAAGTTTTCGAGAAGTGAGGGGTTTTGGGTGGTTAGGGCTATACCTGCTTCTTTGTGTTAATGAATGGGATAGTCCTGTGGGTGGATGTTGTTTTGGAAGTGACTGATACTTTATTGTTGGTAGTTTATTTATCTGACTGAGAAGGCAATGAGTCTATCTTATCTGGGTGCTGGTTGATTTCGGTATGAACTGTGGTGTTTTGATAGCTATGTAGTACAAGGGTTCACAGGAAGCCCTTTTCTTTTTCTGTTCTTTTTCTGAGATTGTTAAATTGTAGTTGTTCTTTGGTCATTAGGTTCCTAAGGAGATAGCTGTAATTTATCAAGAAGTTGGCTGATTGTTGTGTGATGGGGAGGAATGTTGCTGTGTATTGGGCAGATACACTAATGTTGGGTCTTTGGTTATGTTTTTTGGTAGGTCCATGGATAGAATTCAAGCCTAAATTCCTGTTGAACACTGGTTGATCAGAGTGCCATGCTTCTAAGAATTTTCTTGCATTGTTCCATCTGACTTGTTCTAAGATTTCAGTTGAAATTATTTACAAAATGAAATGCAAGGACTGCAAACACATAAGAAAGACAGGCAAAAGATCAGCAGAAGTATCTACAAACACCAGCTGACTGTCAAAAGACACAATTAAATTTCACTCCTCTCCTGCCACACAGACAATCTCAGGCATAGCTTCAACTCAAAGGAGAGCCATCTCCTTCCAATATAGATAAGACAAAAGCAGTACCTTACAAGCCAAATAAATAATGTAGTAACTACCGGGCATCAAACACTTGCCAAACAACATTTGCCCACAGGACTATCCCATCCAAGCATATGAAAGCAGGTAAGTCAGAAGGATATATAACCCCTGCCAATCAATGAACCTTGCTTTTCCAAAATTCATGCACTGATGATCTTACCTAGTAAGGTAATAAAATATCTGCAGCCCAAAAACCAAGCTTGAGGACTCCACCAATGCAACATGCTACCCCTGAGCTACACATATTCACTACCATCAAACAAATCAAAACAACTCTTCACATTAAAATTAATCACATAAAAGAAAAAAAAGTTTTTATGAGATTAATCAACAAAACATTCAACTGTCTAGTAATCTAAGTCAATTCCTTTTGTGTCTGTGTGTGATGACTTGCAGTTATTTCAGGTATTGTGGCATGTGTTTTGGGAATAAGTTTTTCATATGGGGATTACTTAAGTATGGTAGCAAATGGCTGAATCTTTGCTTGCAGAACTAAAGAAAACTTCTATGTGGCACAGTGAACTAGAGTGACATGTCCAAGAGGATTTGAAGGCCTGTGTTTCTGGAACATGCAACTGGGTAATACTTGATAAACTCACCAATATTGCAGTGAATCAAATGGCACATAGGAGGATTCGAATGCTGCTGCTAAGGAAAAACTCAAAAATCCCACGGGGTGACAAATAGCATTTGGCCTGTAGTTCTGCCATACAAGCCTGTTCCATTTTGCCAGGCTATAAGTAAGAAGGTTAAAGGGTTATAGTAGATAGATAGATAGATAGATAGATAGATAGATAGATAGATAGATAGATAGATAGACAGATAGATAGATTGTTATATTGTTATATTGTTATATTGTTATATTGTTATATTGTTATATTGTTATATTGTTATATCATTATATCGTTATATAGATATAGGTATATTGATTATAATTCAAAATTGCTTCACATCAGAGACATATAAAATTCTCTGTAATTGTCTTACATGGAGCTCTATGGTCAGCAAAATATGCAGACCTTGGATGCAACTGAACCACGAAAAAGACTAGTGGACAGTCTGATTACCAGAAAAAGGCAGGGAGTTGTTTCATTAACCAGTGTCAACATGAGCAACTAAGTACTAAGAATGGAATCTCTTAAATGTAGCTTGGAAAATGCATACATGTACTATGTATGTACTTCTCCAACCGTGTAACAGAATGAATATTTCAGGGCATACACTGTTTCTATTTCTTCCATAATATCTTTTCTCCAAAAGGTAGCAAAACAGATGAGTAGTGTATAGAATAATTAGTTTTCATGGCAATTTGAAGACGAGATAATAACACTTAGCCAGGTCTTGGGAAGCATCTAACAGCTGGTTAACATAACTAAACCACACCACTGCTTAAATGTGCAACAATGAACTTTTGGCTGAATCCTGCTAGTTGCAAGCTGGGTCATTTCAACCCATTCTTGCCCATCTGCTAAAATCTGGTGTTTTTTTCTCATTATTGTAAAACAATTCCAATATTTGAAACCAGGAAATACTGAGATTAAGGTAAATGTTCAGAAAGATAAAAAAGCTCAAATACTTACAAAATTGCCCCGGATGCCTGCCATAGACTTTCTGTGACTGATCACTCAAATTAGTAGATAGCCTGATGCTCTGTGTATACTGGGTACTAATACTAATTCCAGGAAATCGTAGGCTAGTTATGTTAATGTCTCTTTGGAACAATTCTGAATGGGAAGTTCCATTAGTAAATAAAATTTACAAGCATGTAGAAGAACAAGTCTTGCTGAAGAAAAGTCAGCATGGCTTTTGCAAAGATGAAGACTGACTTAGTAAATATCTGGAGTTCTTTCAGTCTGTGAACAGGCATGGGGAAAGGTGACCCAAAAACCACTGGATTCCAGGATGTTCCAACAGCTTTTCAGTTGTGCTTAATATCAAGACAGTAAAGGGAAAGAAATTCATTTTTTTCTCCCCATAAAAAAAAATAAAATCCCATTCCTCCAGTGAAGCTAAATGTTAGGAAGACAGAAAAAGGAACAATTTCTTCACAAAAGCTACTTGGTTTGCTATCAAACTAGGTACTGATGGCTATCAGTTTAGACAGCTTCTGGTCATAGTGTGAATCACCAATGACCCTAGCTCACCATTTAAAACAATACAGCACAACAGCTTAAGAATCCTTGAGTGTTTCAAACTTTGTGTGGTGTTACTCTTCCCTTCTCAACACCAAACCTTAAATGAAACAAATGACGTCTTTAACTATATTTGCATCCCTCTGTTTGGCAGCACCTAGCTGAGCTTGGCTGATCTCAAAAGCTAAGCAGGATTGGCTCTATTTAGTAGTGGATGGGCAATCCCAAGTGTAGCTAGCTAGCCCAGGTAGTGGAAAAAACATCCAGAAGAAAACGATGATAAGCCACTTCCATAATACTGCCATGAAATTTGCATGAATGGACACCAGTCATCAGATGTGGAGCACAGCTGAAGGGTGTGTGTTTTAACTGGTGTGTTTATAGGAATTTTAGACTCCCTGTCACTCAAGTTTCTTGATGCTGTGCAAATACTAAAAATATAAATTTAAATTATTACAATTTAAATCCTACAAAACATATAAAATGCATACAAATGATTACATTTCCCATGAAATAGTATTACATGAACAATTTGGTGAAGGATTACAGTATTAACAATTGGCCATTGTAGGCCATCTGAAAGAGATCTGTCTTCAAGCCTTCTTAAAGGCCATACAGCATTAGGAAGCATCAAACTGCAGATTCAGGACAAGCACAGAAGGAGATTGACCCCAAGTGGCAGCCAGATGGACCAGCCCAGGAGAGAGCCTTCTTCGGGTGGGTTGGGGAAGGCATTCTCTCTGGTGCCTCAGGTCCAAGCCATTTAGGGTAATGCTGCTGCTGATAAACTGTATTATAGTTCTATGTGAACACTAATATACCTACCCCTTGTTTAGTGACTACTTTAGTTAGCAACCATTTGCAAATGCAATAGTAATAAATGGTAATAAAAAATTCATCTTCCAACCAATGCCCACATTTATGACCAAATTTTGTGTGCCTGACAACAAAAGCCTTTAGTGTGAAACTGATTAAGGTCTGGTCAGTTTCAAGCAGCAGTTGGTGAGGGTTCTAATCCCCTAAATAAGGTCATAGAGCTGAGCTTGTTAATTTACTGTTAGCACTTTTTAGGGACAGGCTGTGCTTCACAGAAAAGCATCTCAGGAAGAGGTAGCTTCTTTAAGCAATCTCTCTGCCCTGTGAGGTGGCAAAAAAAAAAAAAAAAAAGGAAGAGAGTGTAAGCCACAATGATATGCAATTTTTCTGGTTACAATTATCAAGGCTCTTAATAACACTGACAATTTGAAATTGGTATGAGTATTAGGATGGGAGACCACTAGGAAATCCCAGATAGACCAGGATGTTTTAAAAAACCCCAGAAGACAAAGGAAAGCCACTTCCATACTGTTGCCAAGGATATGGTTATAACCATGAAGTCACTAGGAGTCAACCTTGACTTGAAGGAAACTTAATCTTACAAGGTAAGGTTTTCAGGTATTCAGCAGTAGCAGCAGCAAGTTATGATGATGTCAAAGTGACATGTGCGTCATGATGTCGTCATGCTAATGCACAACTTGCATCATGCGCATGAGGACATCATCACACACATGGTCTTTTGTCCCTCTGCCCTCCCCTTCCCCCAAGATAGCTGTGGTATTCATAGCACCAGTGGGGAGCCTACATTCATTCCTCAGAGGGGATCCATGCCTTTCCCAGGCCCTTCACCAGGCATCCTGCAGAGACTGCATCTGGGCTAACATTATTTGGAGTATGGAGTATCCAGAGTCCAAAAGGTTGAAATGCAACCCTGTCTTTCATTTTTATCCTTGGATTAAGAATTTGGGCATACACCAACTCTCTAAATTCAATTCCCTTAAATGAAACAAGTGAACTTCTGCTCTCACTGTAGACAGATGTTGATTGGCATTGTCCTCTCTTGTGAATATTAGTCATTGCCCACTGCATTAAAGGGAAAGACTCCTTGAAATCCCGCACAATTCTTAGTAACTTCCATAACACGATCGCGAAGGGTTTTTTGTTTTTTATTTTGGCAACAACACACAAATGTCTTCTTCTAGAATGGGGTTATTATTGTTGATCATGAAGTCATCCAGATGTTTAGATTGGATTTGGCATTTTTGCCCACCTATTGAGTCCTTCCCAAGGACCTGGGGCAGGCAGATGTTGTTGTTTGATGGTGTTAAAGGTATCGTCACAGGATATCAGCTCTTCCAACTAAATCTGCCTTTTGCAATGGACCGATGGTAATTTTGTCAATGCCAAAGGTGTTCAAGTTTTTGATGTTTTGGCATTGCACCCAAGGTGCTTATTACAATTGGTACTATCTTTGCTTTCTTTTGCCACAGTTGTTCTATTTGCAGGTCTTTGTATTTTGTGATTTTCTCTAGTTCTTTCTCTTCTCTTCTGCTGTCTCCAGGTATTGCAATGTCCACTATCCAAACTTTTTTGTCTTTCTTATCAACAATTGTTAAGTCTGGGGTGTTATGTGGCAGGTGCTTGTCTGTTTGAATTCTAAAGTCCCAGAGCACTTTAGCTCCTTCATTTTCTATTACTTTGTCTGTTTTGTGGTCCCAACAATTCTTGCTTGTAGGCCAATGGTATTTCTTGCAGATGTTCCAATGCACAATTGTTGCTACTTTGTAATGCCATTGCTTGTAGTCAGTTTGTGTGATCTTCTTGCAGCAGCTAAGAAGGTGGTGCACCATTTCCTCAGTTACTTTGCAGAGGTGGCATCTGCTGTCTGTTGCTGTTGCTGTTGTTATTATTATTCCTTCTCAATCCAGCCTCCAGCCCCAGTATTCCATTTCTGATCTCCCACCGAAAACGGAGCAGGCCGAGTCCTGCTTACCTTCTAAGCCTAGACAAGGTTGCCTGGATGCTGCCCCCTGCTGAGAAGGAGCGAGTCTGGCACAAAACAGGAAAGGCCATCCCATTCAGATCCGAACTGGAATGGCAGCGTAACCCAAGAAAGGTCAGGAGTCAAATCTGTTTGCTTCAGGGAGAGCCCAAACAATTTTAATCAGAGATCCAAATATGAGCTCATGTGAACAGAGTGCATGAACTGAACCAGAGATGCCCAGAATAAAAGCATTTGTTAAAGCTTCAGCTAGCTGGATGGCCTTGTCTAAACAGGGGTATCTGCAAGGTGTGGTCAAAAAAGTCAATATGGCAGCCATGAAGGTGCAGTGAAAGCTGTGCCTGTTTTTTTATGTGTATCACACACACAAAAATAGTGGTGCTTCAGCTGCATCATTGTGGTTGTGGTGTTGACTTTTTTGACCACACTCTGCAGATACCCATGTAAATGTAATTATACACCATGTTATCATATGATTATTCTATTCCCCACCAAACTCACTCAGTTTTGCTGCTGATCACTCCCACCTTTCCACCACCTTGGCCTCCTGAAGAGGCTTATCTCACTCTGACCTTCTGCTTCCCGGCTTTTTATTTTTTCCAAATATGCACATTGCTTCTTGTTTTCTTTCTTTACTGCTTTTGAAAGATATATATATATACATATATATATATATATATATATATATAATTTTTATTTTATTTTTTTTTTTTGCAAGAAAAACAGCTACCTGCTGAAAAGACTCCAGAAGGCCACGAAGGGTCCGTTTCATATCATTTTTGCCTCCCTTCAGAAGTGCAGGTGCAAGCAGTGGGCGTGGAAAGAGGCTCTGATCATCTTAGAGAAGGTCATTTCCCAACGCTGCTATAATGGTTAAAAGGTCTGCTGAAGCACCAGCTCCTTCCTGTCTGTCATCGGCCAGGCCTTAATGTTTGGGCTTGTGGGTTTTGTTCACTGCAAGTGGGCATGCTCTCTTTCTCAGCCATTTGCCAGCAGATTTGCTGGCCTGTTGCCCACCTTAAGTACCGTGTAGGCAGGATGGCGCCTCCGCTACTTAAAACAATATTTAATGTTTTACATCACTGCGGGCTTGCAGATTAATTTCCAAATCCATGAAGTATCAGCGGATCAGCATGAGGCTTGCTAATGCTGCACTAGGAAATAATGCATGAGAGGAAGAGCTTAGTGTACAGAGCACAAGAAATTAGAGGCAATATTAGCTACAGAATAATTTTTCAGCCTGCAATAAAATGTCCTTCTCCTACAGAGGCGCGTACAATGGGCTTGGGGAGGAGAAAAGCACATTCAGAGGTAAGGAAATCTGGGCAAAGCCTTAGATACAGTTCCTACATTTAGGCAATGCTAATCTGCACTAAAAGGAATCCAAAAGTGCCTTTTGGAAATGTTTATAACCCTCATGTGGACACTAAGATAGGATTTTCCATCCCTAAAAATATATGAGTGAAGGAGTAACAGAGACTTTAAAATGAACATACAAATTTACTCCAACATTCATAAGGAGGATTGAATTAGCCTGGAACAGCCATCTTGTCAATAAAGTAAGCTTAAAAAAACTTTCGGTGGGATGGGGAGGGCCAGAGCCCTTGAAATCTTCAAGGCAATCTTAGGATTAAAAAGAAAGGAAGAAAATTGACCCCAGAGGCCAACAAGATGAGTTGCACTAAAGTGGGCCATTTGTCCTTCTTTGCAAAGGAGAGGGATCTGTTTATAATCTTCTATTTACAGGACTTACCAATCGATTCTGATCTGAGAATAAAGAGTGATCAGAGGAAGAAAAGGTCTACAAGTTGCCTCTTAGCAGTTGACATCTGGAGAGCAGCAGAGCAAGGAGATGAGTAGGGCAACCACATCTGGACTGCAAGAAGCCAGATGACCACTAGAGAGCAGCAAAGAATTGACAAGACTTTCCAACTCTGAAGTTGGAAGTCTTATGTTTTTATTTAAAAGGTAGTACACACACACCCTGAATCAGAATATGCATATTCGATGCAACTCTGTGTTTTCTTTCTGGTGGTACATTTCTTCATTTGAAATGAGGTGCCTTAGGCTGAGCAAGACAGACCTCAAGGACAGAGCACTTCACAACTCAGATGCCAAGCACAGGTGTGCTCACCTAAACATTTACAGGTGAAACTCGAAAAATTAGAATATCGTGCAAATGTTCATTTATGTCAGTATGGCAACTTAAAAGGTGAAACCAATATATGAGATAGACGCATGACATGCAAAGCGAGATATGTCAAGCCTTACTTTGGTATAATGGTGATGATTATGGCGTACAGCTTATGAAAACCCCAAATTCACAATCTCAGAAAATTAGAATAGTGTGAAAAGGTTCAATAATCTAGGCTCAAAGTGTCCCACTCTAATCAGCTAACGAATCCATAACACCTGCAAAGGGTTCCTGAGCCTTTCAATGGTCTCTCAGGCTGGTTCAGTAGGAATCACAAGCATGGGAAAGACTGCTGACCTGACAGTTGTGCAGAAAACCATCATCGACACCCTCCATAAGGAGGGAAAGCCCCAAAAGGGAATTGCAAAAGAAGTTGGATGTTCCCAAAGTGCTGTATCAAAGCACATCAATAGAAGGTTATGTGAAAGGGAAAAGTGTGGTAGAAAAAGGTGCACAAGCAGCAGGGATGACCGCAGCCTGGAGAGGATTGCAGGAAAAGGCCATTCAAATGTGTTGGGGACTTTCACAAGGAGTGGACTGAGGCTGGAGTTAGTGCATCAAGAGCCACCACACACAGACGGATCCTGGACATGGGCTTCAAATGTCGTATTCCTCTTGTCAAGCCACTCCTGAACAACAAACAACGTCAGAAGCGTCTTACCTGGGCTACAGAAAAAAAGAACTGGTCTGTTGCCCAGTGGTCCAAAGTCCTCTTTTCTGATGAGAGCAACTTTTGCATCTCATTTGGGAACCAAGGACCCAGAGTCTGGAGGAAGAATGGAGAGGCACACAATGCACGATGCTTGAAGTCCAGTGTGAAGTTTCCAGAGTCTGTGTTGATTTGGGGAGCCATGTCATCTGCTGGTGTTGGTCCACTGTGCTTCATTAAGTCCAGGGTCAACGCAGCCGTCTACCAGGAGATTTTGGAGCACCTCATGCTTCCTTCCGCAGACGAGCTTTATGGGGATGCTGACTTCATTTTCCCGCAGGACTTGGCACCTGCCCACACTGCCAAAAGTACCAAAACCTGGTTCAATGACCATGGGATTACTGTGCTTGATTGGCCAGCAAACTCGCCTGACCTGAACCCCATAGAGAATCTATGGGGCATTGCCAAGAGAAAGATGAGGGACATGAGACCGAACAATGCAGCGGAGCTGAAGGCCGCTATTGAAGCATCCTGGTCTTCCATAACACCTCAGCAGTGCCACAGGCTGATAGCATCCATGCCACGCCGCATTGCGGCAGTCATTGCTGCAAAAGGGGCCCAAACCAAGTACTGAGTACATATGCATGCTTATACTTTGCAGAGGTCCGATATTGTTCTATTTCCAATCCTTGTGTTATTGATGTCATGTAATATTCTAATTTTCTGAGATTGTGAATTTGGGGTTTTCATAAGCTGTACGCCATAATCATCACCATTATACCAAAGTAAGGCTTGACATATCTCGCTTTGCATGTCATGCGTCTATCTCATATATTGGTTTCACCTTTTGAGTTGCCATACTGACATAAATGAACATTTGCACAATATTCTAATTTTTCGAGTTTCACCTGTAATAGGAGAACATTTGCTACTTTGTAGTAGGAGCCATTTCCTGCAGGCACAAGTAAGGTTGGTAATTCTGTCGGATTCACAGTTTTGTAACGATGCAGGCAATTTGAATCAGCAACATAAATCAAGAGGACTTGTCATAAATGTGAAGCAGTTGCTTCACTGAACAGGTCAAATACATTCCTCCATTTGGTCACAGTTATGGCTAAACAAAGGTGTTAACAAAGAAAGTATCTAAAAATTCACATTTCACAAAAATAGAGATGGTCAAAAACAGTCCCAAAACCACAAACTTGGAAAATGCAACATATATAATCCTTTTATAGCTCAGTTGCTGTTAAAAATTGCTCCTGTATACATTACTTGCTTGAAGCGACAATAATATTAGTTGTCCACGTTTAATCAAAATAATCTTGGAAAATAAAAATACAGAGGCAAAGTTTCCTGATGAATTCATTCAATTTTGGGGGGACAAGAGTAATATGATTTTCTCCATTGCAGAGGTTTTTGTTCTGCTCCATCCCATCAGAAGAGCTTTAAAAGCTAGGATCTCACTGGATATTATCAGCATCGTTGCAGTTTCTCCACTCTGTGTACAGGGTGGGTGTGCACACTGAGACGTGAAAAAGTGGTTGGAAATAATACCTGAAGATATGAGTGTAGTAATGCTTGGAGTGTATGTACAAAGATGTCTGTTTTGTGCATGTATGCATTTGTTTCCATATGTAGTCATGCATAGGGACCCCATCAACAGTCAATCGTCACTTAGTTTCCTTGGGAGCCATTAAGATTGTCAACCATTCTCTGTTGTCCCTCTCTGTAACATCTGAAGACGTTTGCTGTTATCCAGCTGTGTTGTGTTTTCTCTTGCACTCACTAGCAGTGATCTATCTCTATAGTAATTGAAATCCAAGTTTCTGTTCAGAAATTGCTGCCCATTTTTGCATCGTGTGAGTAATGGATCAAATCCTCCCATATTCTGTCTCCAAAAGAAAATGTATGTTTACTTCTGACAACACATATTCTGATCTAGTGGTTCATTTCATTTATTTATTGTTTATCAATTAATCTAATTTTTTATCCTGATGTAATCCAACAGACTCTTGGAAGCTTAAATATACTATAAAACCAAAATATAGAAAGATTTTTAACAAAACATAAAAAGCATAAATCATTCCGTGCCAAAGAGAGAAGCATCATAAACCAAAACACTCTGAAAAAAAAAACTTGGCCACTTTCTGTAAGATCTCCATCTTCAACTTCTTCCAGAAGATGACCAAGGTAGGTGCAGACCTAACTTCAATCAGGAGGCCTTTCCAAAGGGTTGGTGCTACTACCGTGAAACAACTGAGCATTGGCTCCCCTAAAGGGAGTTTAAAACTTCACTTGCAACTGTTTTTGATGAAATATAAAACTGTCCCTCTGTACAGTCTATCCTTTAGTCTCAGTAGCTCTGCCATTCAATACCTTTTCTTTGCTGACCACAAACTACTTCCCATGCTTACGCCTGTCCCTTGATTGGAAATACAACTAAGGGTCAAGCGTATGCCTTGCACATAGAATAAATCTGCCACCCACTAAATGAAAGGCTTTGGGAGCAGATGATGTGAAAGATCTTTGCCTCGGATCTTTGAGGACAGCTGCTGGTTTGCACAGAAAATAACAGGTGAGTTGGAGTTAAGTATTTGATCTGTCTTGCTATGTACCTGCAAATTGCAGATTCTGTGTCCCTTCCTGTGTCCCTTCCTTGGCCCTGTGTCCAAGGTTGCTTGGACATGAGGAATTGCCACAGTTTGGCAACTTGCCATTCTGAACTTGATGTATACTCAGAATCAATATATACTTGCTCATTGGGCATTAGGTCCCCAGTGGAAATCTACTTGAAAAAGGCAAAGCAAATCATCTTAGATGTGAATTAATGAAGATACAGAAAGGCATGATCTGGTGTGCAGAGCAGAAGCCTGTCTGGCAGTTGTGAGGGACCACTACAGACCTATACAACTGTGTGAATCAGCATTTTTTCGAGCCAAGCCTGTCATGGCTATAAGGAATTCAGCCACCAGTGTTAACCACTAAATGATATTACAGATGGGTATTTACATACTTACTGTCAAACCTGATCCATGTATAGGATGAATAAAGTGGTCCAAGAGGTGGCTGTTTTGATGCTAGCCAGACGGCTGAAAGCATCATTGCATCTGTTTTACTGCACTGACCTCTGGTCTTGAGTGTTATAATTTAAGAACCAGCTGTATATTTAGACACACGAAACTGTAGTAAGTCATCCTAGCTGAGTAGGACAGTGTTGTGCCTTCAAATATCATCTCCAGAGGAAGTCAACCATGTAGCTCCTGACTGAGACAGGTGCATTCTACAGTCCCAACCACAGCAGGTATCAACTTAGCTTAGACAGTGGAGTTGTGAGTAGAATCAGGCTCCACACTGTCCCAGGTTTATCTTCAAAAAAGAGTTCATTTGGAGAAAGTTATGGTTCAAATGATCTGTTCCAAACATCAGTGCAGGGATAACGATTTTTCAGAATGTCATATATTTCATAAATTAAATAATGTACCATATATTTAATATAAGAACCACCTTATATTAATATATTTAATATATTTATCTCCTCGTCCTTTTTAAAAACTGCTTACCTGAATTGTATGCAGTACAACATGGATGGAATATGCACCCAGGACAAAACTTGCAGAAAATATTGCAGCAAGGTTATACCCACCATTGATGAGGATTAACGGAGTAGTTCCTTCATGCACAGAGCTTCATTTGCAGATGGAACTAATTGACCGTACTGGAAAGGTAGCCAGTAAGAAGTTCAGGCATACCTACAGAGGGATGCAGAAGGGGACTGAATCATACTTCTCCAACGTATAGCAAAACAAAATGAAACCAAAACCAAAGAAGGCAAAAAGTTTGTGGATACTGCAGTCCTATGCACTGTTATATGAAATGTCAGGGGGAATAACTTCTGAATAAAAACAGCATCCGATTGTGATGCAGTTGCCTGCAGCCTCACAGTTTTTTCATATGTCAAGGAATATTGATCAGCAAATAACCCAACTGGACAGATGAGAAAACTAAGATGATCATAGGAAGGAAGGTAAGAGACCCAGTATCAAGGCAAAGACATTAGTTCACTGACAGTTCACATTTTCTTTTATAAAATGTTGCCAGTGCATTTTCAGGTTCAGTTTAAAGCAGTGTTTCTGAACCTCAGCAGCCTGAAGATGTGTGGACTTCAGCTCCCAGAATTCCCCAGCCAGCACTGATTGTCCTTTAAAGATCTGAAAAATTTGGATTCAGAGTTGTTTGAAAACATGCTGTCATTTAGCAGCAGTAAAAGTAGCAGAAACTAGAGAAAGAGAAAGAGAATGGCCTCTACCTATGAAAGGCATTCCCAAGCTCTCATGGCTTTCAGTTGAAAATGCTTAACGGTATTTGAACCACTTCAGGAAACTGTATTTCAACTGTTATTTTAAAATTGTTTATGTTTCATGTGCTTTTATAATTTATTAATGCTGAATGGTACAATTTTTATTTATGGTATGAAACTTAGGAAGACCGTGATCTGAAAAGGGAGATAAGAAATATATTAAATAAAAATATAAAATAATGAATAATGAATAAATACATCTAGAAAAAAACTTCACAAGTTAGCTTATATTGAAACTTGGCTCTTGGTGATTGCACAGAAAGTACATGTTTTCTTGGCAACAGTATGGAAGTTATTTTCCACCGCCTTCTTCCAGGATGTTTTGCAACTCCCTAGCTTGGCCTATGGTCTCAGATTCCCACGTGGTCTCCCATCCAAGCAGTAACCAGACCTTCTTCACTTTTTCAAGAGCAGTTTGATGCTGCCATCTGCTGTGATGACTTAAAACAGGGTTGAATTGTTTGCTTTGCACACCAAAGGTCCCAGCAAGTAGGACTAGGGAAATTCCTATTTTAAACCCTAGAAAGCTACAGTCTTATCATACAGCTACCTAATCCTCTTTAGCAACTGCACCCAAAAGGAAACTTCATCAGAGAGAAGATATTTGAACTAGAGATATCTTATATTACAGCAGGAGGGGGCAGTTGGGACCTTACCTAGCAACCAAGCCCCTATTTTGTTGCCCTTGGATCACCTCGGCCTGGAAATGCTGAAAATTGATAGAAGAGCTTCCTGCCATTTTGAGGGGGGAACACTTAACTATAATGTAAGCTCCCAAAAAGATTCAATTTTGGTTTAACCCCCCCCCACACACACACACACACATACACACATTCACTAACTGCAGAGGAAGAATAAGGAATAGTTAATAAGAGGAATTAAAGGAATGAGATAAAGTGAAAGGTAAGAACATCTAACTAGCGTTTGGTGTGATTGTTTTGGTTTTTAATTTTGTAAAACAGAGTGTGATCTGGATGGCCTAGAAATGTTGTAAATAAACAAACCCAGCTTGTATTGACTCTATTCACTGTATACCTTTCTACACCTCTCTGTCCACCCAAATAAGCCTTGCTACCTCCATACACTACTTTTTATACATTGCCTTTCTTCTTTAAACTGCTCAGCTCTATCTTTCTGAGGATTTCATCAGCTTCATCCACCCATGATTTTCTCTGTCTTCCCTTTCGTCTCAGCTCATTCCTCCTCCCTTCATATATTTGGAGGACCACAGAGATGACCTTGGAGAGGGTATGTGGAGATGGTTAGCAAAACACAGGCTCAATCTGGGGAAACAAGAAAGCATGAGAAAGAAACTCAAGAATGCCCTGTCTTGACTCTCTTTGGTTTAAGAGGAAGGGAAGAAGAAATACTGTCAGGCATTCAAGATTCTATTGTTATAGCCTACATCAAATAAATTATAGTCCTAGTATTTCTTGTGTCATCTATTTCCTGACCTAGCCTATTTTGTAATTCATTCTCTCTCTAGGACCAAATCATCTCAATGCACTTTTGTTCTATTGATCACTCAATTTTGCATTCAGTCCACATCCATTCCCGACTCTATCATGTTTCAGAATAAAGACATTCACCAAACTCCCCTCAAAACCCAAGAACCCTCCTGGAAATCCTGGCTATCTCAGCTTTCCATAATTGGGCTTACCATATTTTCAAGCACTTAAAGGGAAACTCATGACAGTCCTAATATTAAAATATGCCTTTCCCTGATCAAATCTGTCACCCAGTTCTGACTGTCAGAGAACACCTGCTCAGGGTCCCCACCTACCAGGAGGGGTGAAAGAAAAGGGTCCAAAGGTGGGAGTTTCTGTATAGTCCCCCCCCCCCCCCCCAAAGAATAGTTTGCTCTCTCCCCACACTTGGGACCATTCAGAAAGCTTTGAAAACTTAGCTTTTCTGGAAAGGATTTCAGGGCTGATTCCAGAGCCATCAATAGGAGTTTTAGTGTTATTATATTTATATATTGTTTATATTATTGATGTTGAGTCATTTTTTTGTGTCTTCAACTTAGTCTTGACTCCTGGAAACTGCCTGGGTAAGTTTTATTGGTAACATTTTTTGGAAATGGTTTGCCCTTGCCTCCTTCCTAGGGCTGAGAGAGAGTGACAAATTTGCACTTAGTGAGAAATGTTTTTCTGTAGTTGTGATTGTTTTAAGTCAGAAGGTTTTGCCACTGTAGAACGCAACAGGGTGGTTTCAAGACCCCTGAAGGCATTCAGCTACACGCCGGGACTTCCTAATGGGTTGTTTCTTATGAGAGGCCCAGACGGTTGGATGCACAGAAGACAGATGATCTGTTCTGCAGGTGCAACGCAATGCAAAGTTATTAGTAACAGAACGTGTGGTCGACTCAACCTCTGTGCGTCCAAATGCTTATGACCTTGCATTCAGTTCTGCTTTAGGTCTCCCAAGTGGAAAATTTGTGCCATTTGTAAAAAGATAACAAGCAGGCCACCCACTGTATCTCAGATCTCATTCATTTCTCTTCCTACCTGCTGTTTCAGATCTCAGGCACCTTCACAGCCTCTCTGGGTTCGGTTGACAGAATGTACTTTAGAGGCACCTGTTCACATTGTCAGCCATTTGTGATTTGTACCACGTATAAAGGAGAGAGGGCAACACATTGCTATTTATGGCCTGTTGTCATTTTTGTCTGGCTAATGAGAATCTGAGGTTCTTTGCGGTGCCTAAATTCTTTGAAGGCTCTTTTTTAATGTTCAGCAGATAAACCAAACTTTACAAGTGCCTCACATGGAAGATCTTATAACTGTATAATTTAGTCATTTTCAAGATTGTTAAAGACAATTCTATGTTACAAGCTACTACGATATACACAAAACTCTTGTATAAAGTAAACAGTACATAAAAATAGTGCTATTTAAAATGATGTAAGGTTGATTGACTGCCAATGAAATGAAATTCTGGGGACCTTATTCTATTCTGAATAAGAGAACGGATATATCCTTTATTTTGAAATAAACTTTATTGTATTGTAAAATATTGAAGAGTATAGAACAGAAGAAAAAATATTAATTTTCCAAAAGTTGGATCTATTTCATCAACTGTCTTACTAACAACATCATTTTAGTGCATCTTCAACATATTTTGCTAGGGCCTATAAGAAAACAAATACATTCACAGGTTAATCATGTAAACAACAGGCAATGAAGCTACATTGCTAACCTTGCCCCATGAATAGGTTAAGTGCACTAGATAAAACCTGTGCATAAGCAGGTGCTCACACAGGGCTGGGCCAAAACATGTTGTTACCTGAAGTCAAGGACAAGATGGGGCCCATTCTGGACTAGCAGTTGATTCCAGTATTCATGGTGTACTAGCATCCCCTATCAGAATGGTACCTTAGTAGGAGCATGACAAGGTGCGTAACATTAATAATTCTGATGATTGCCTAGCCTTGATAATGAAGAGAATACACTGAAACTAAATCTAGAAAGATTGGATTGCTAATGAAAAAGCACTGGGACTGAGGCAAAGCTTCCTCTGGATCAAATTGCACGCTCTCCAGAAGTAGCAGGTTTGAAGCTTGGGAGTGTTTTGAATTTGACCCTGGCCATGGCAGCTCTGGTGAGGAATGCATCTGCATAGTTGCAGCTAATGAGCCACCTGAGAATCTTCTGGAACCAGCCAGACTTAGTAATGGTGATCCACTGCTTGGTCTCAATGCACAGTAGGTGGAGGGCTCTTGAAAGTGCCTGGACATTACTCTTGGTGCAAAATGTAGCAAGAGGCTGCTGACTGGGACAAGGTACCAGGATCACAGGATTTTTGGACTGAAATGGCAGCCAGGTCCCTACCAGGCATAATTCAAAGTGTTGGTATTGATTGATAAACCCTAAATGAATTGGGATCTGGCTATCTGCAGGATGATCTCTCTTGCTATGAACCTGCCTGGTTACATAAATAGTAGGAGAGGCTGTTCTGAAGATACCCTTGCTGCCAAAATGTGCCTGTCTGTTACATGGAAAAGGGCCTTCTACTGTGTGGCTCTCAGGCTGTATAACACGCTCCCTAAAGATATGTACTTGGGCCCCACTTTCTCAGTATTTCTGACGCTTTTAATTCTTTGTTATTGTTGTTGTTAATATTTTATTTTTATCTGGATTTTAATTGTATCAATGCTGCTTTGTTTACATGTTGTATTTTCTTTACTATGGTAAGCTGTCTTGTTTGGGATAGGGAGGCAAGATATAAATCCAATAAGTAATTTAATTTTAAAAATCATAAATATCTTTGTTCAGTGTGCTGTAATAATCTTATAATGTATTTAACTTCTATGCCTTAGGCTTAAAATAAAATGAAATCAACCTACATTTAAATTCCTGCCAAAAACTAAGCTTTTCAACTCAAAATAGCTTCTCTTTGAAAGTGTGAAGGTGTATTTGTGTGTCACACCCACACCCATCCCTCTCTCTCTCTCTCTCTCTCTCTCTCTCTCTCTATATATATATATATATATATATACATACATACAATACATACACATACATACATACATACACACAGTGTGTGTGTGTGTGTGTGTGTGTGTGTGTGTATACAGTTATTATATCACATCACATATATGTACAGTTTACACACACACAGTAAGTTTCAAATATTACTCTCTCCAGGTACTGGATCCTGAGATCTTGAATTTGTGTGGTCTTTTTGAAGCAACTTATTGTTCATGTTTTTATAGGCATCTACTTGAAAGTACCTATATGTGTTTGTACAAGACAGCATTGATGGGTAACGCAGACTTAGGCACAGTAGGCCATTCAGAATACTGTCAGAGAGGAATGCCCTCTTCTGATTTATGAGCACATTATAGTTATTCAGGTGGAGCAACAGGCCCTGTTGTAATCTCCACTGTGTAGCTTATGCATGTTTTTAAGTTCAATAGATCAGACTAGATTTGTACCAATGGTCAAAGGGTGGTAAAGAAGGGGTAGGGTCATTCTTACAGCAAGCTCTTTAAAATAATAAATCTAAAATTATCCAAATTCTTGTCTTTGTGAGCTTTACAAGCTAGGATCAGGTTTTATGGCTGAGTTAAAATAGTCTGACAACTTGACAACAGATTCAGGTACAACTTAAATACTTCTGCCATCAGCCTACAACACTTGTTTATTTGCAAATCTGTTGCAGTATTTTCAGGATGATTTTCCTTTATCCTAGACAAAGTTGGACTCGAAGGTCTATTCTCGGACTGCCCCTAATATGAGATGAAGTGAGGAAACCACCTCCGGTGACAGCTTCTGTATGGCAGCAGGGGGCATCGCTTTGGCCATTCCAGCGGAGTCCCTTTCAACCATTCTGCTTCTCAGACAAAACAGCTTCTGGGCCACGTGGCTGGTCCGTTACCTCTAAATTAGTCGCTGCCCTCAAATGTGATGCAGGACTCCATCCCATTGCCAAAACTGAAGTAAAATTAATCATGGAGTCATCAAAATGTTTCAGTACATGTGAGAGCCCAAGCGTAGCACCCCTTTAAAGCTTCTGTGTTTTAATTTCAGGATCACTGTGACAGCCCCCTTGTCTCACCTCTGAGACGTCCTGTTTACTGGTTGAGGGCATGACCTCACTTCAGAGCCTGCATCTCACAGCCAGCCTGCAACTGAGGCAGGTTGATTCTGGATCAAGGACTTTTGGCAGGAAAATGATTTCCATGGAAACAGGTACAAGCCCTCCTCTATGGGAACATTCTAATTTGCATAGGCAAGGAGCTGAGGGAGGTCTGCAACCTGCAGGGCCAAATGGGCCCAGTGCAGAATTGCCACCTCCCATCTGGCCATGGGGCTCTGTGCCTCTGTGGTCATCCCTCCTTTGACTGCCAGAGAGAATGGGCCTGGCCTGGCAGCCAACGTTTTCTTTTTCTTTCTTTTTGGCTCCGAGGGGAATACTAACCATAAGGTCAGTAGCTCCATAAGGTCAATATTCCCCCCAATAAAGCTTGCCAACTCTCACCACAACAATCCCTGCCTTTACCACCATTCTTGCTGAAGATCACCATGGCTGCCCTTGACTATGAGCAGCATTGACCAGCAAACTCAGAGGAAAGGACCTGGATCACTGTGGTGAGAGATGGTGAGGGATCCATGCTTGGGGGTGGGGGAAAGGGAGGGAGCAGCGAAGGGGAAGGGTGCCTTACCTGTTCCTCTTCCTCTAACAGTAAGTATGGAAGTAATGGTGGGGCTCACTTGGTGGGAGGTGGGAAGGGATCGGTGTTGGAGGGGAGGCAGGAAACAGAGAAGGGAAAGTGACCCCTTTCCTGCATCTTGTTCCCCCATAGCACCAGCAAAAATCATGACCCCTGCCTTTGTTTGAAGACAACAACGTTGGAGTTGTTGGGGCAGCAGCATTTTCTGGAGGGGAACCCAAAGGTGAGAATCTGGGGAAGGGCCCTCTTTAAGGAGTGAACACATTAAAGTGCACGCATCTGGAGGAGATGCTGCAGTCATACTCTGGTCAGTTCTGAATCATTTTAAATCATATTCTGCATGGAGAGGGAGAGAGAGAGAGAGGAATGATACACAGATGTCTATAATTTTAGCAGTTTGGAAAGTGCAATATAATTGTCAAAACAGATACTGTCTTCCTTCTTATATTAGTGATTTGAGTTCACATTAATGATTCTTCAAATGGTCAGGGACATAATTCTGTAGAAGACATAACTACTCCTATGTATGAACCACCATTAATGTTTCATTATTTCCACTGCAACTGATCAAGTAAAATTTTCAGTATCACCCCTCCTTTAACAATTCACTTGATGCTTAGGGACCCTGGCATCTTCTTTCACTTTCCTTTTTTTTATTAAAAAGGTCTTAAACGTACAAACAAAAATAGTAAAACTGATAAAGATGTCACTGCAATTATCCAGTGCTCTAACATCCAATTTCTAACTGCAACAGTCAGTGTTACTGGTTATTAGTACACATGCACATTAACAGGACAAGATATAAATATTTATATGTTTCCCCACTCCAACTTCCATTATGCCTCTTTCAGGAGCCCCCTTACTCCAGAGCATTACATGTACACATAGGAACCAAAGTGCCTATAGTCTCTTCACAAATGATATAACTGAGCATGTTAAGGTAAATGATGAAATTAGAAGCATGTCCCAATCTTCCTCCAGGCCTTCATTTGCCATCGAATATGATGAATACAGGCAGTCCCCAGTTAAGAATGCCCAGGTTACAGATGACCCATAGTTAAGAACAGAGCTGATTGTGGCAAAATTCGAATTAAATGCACAATGATTCAAGTTAAATACACAATGGTTCGAGTTAATTACACAATACTACTTATACAGTATTATACAATACAGTAATACTGTTCTGGCTGACATACAAATTCAACTTAAGGACAGACCTTAGGAACCAAACTCATTCTTAAACAGGGGACTACCTGTATGCTTTAAGTTGTCCCACAAAACCTGTTTCAACACATTGCTAGTGCCCTTTTTGTATATTTACCATCTTTGTCATTAAGAGCTTACACTCACACGACATGGACCATCTTTGCTAACATCAAAGTCCATTTTGATTTTTAGATATGTCAAAATAGCCATGTGCCTGCCTTTCTATCTTCTTCCTTGACTTCTTTCAATTCACTTCTGCCTGATATCCTGCAGCAGATCAAGCCCTTGTGTAAATTGTACAAAGATCTATAAATCTATAAATGTACAGTTGAGGCTTATGCTGGCTATCTTCCCTTCGGGCTGCCTCTAAAGTCCATGTTCTTCTTCTGGCATGAGAACAGAGATGTTTGAATTGATTCACCAATGGCTTCTTAAAAGGGATTTTTGCAACATATGAAAGAAATTAGTTCCAGTGGCAAAATTGCAGCAAAAAGTAACCCACTCAGTTCAGCTTCCTAGTGACCTCCTCTCCTGGCTGCCCAGCTGAGGTTGGGATATGTGAGATAACTACGTGTTTCCCCTTATGTCTCTAATAATGATAGTAATAATCATTTGGATGTCAGCCTTTACTGAGATGACAGTAGTACTTGTAAAGAAAGGTTGTAGTTGTCTCCAGCAATGTACAATAATGTATTTTTTCTGAGGTTTACACAATAATCCTTGATATACCAAAAGATATATTGTTCCAAGTGCATTGCATTTTCCACCAATCCAGTGCATTCACACAAAAAAAGATTTGTGCAATTTAAATGCACAAAGCCACAAGTCAACCAAAAGCAGTTACAATCAGATGGAAGCTTCTGAATATGTGATAGTTGATTCATTGGCTTTATACAACTTAGATAATACAGCTGCCATGTTAGGAATGAAACACTGATTTCATTTCTAAAACCATTCCCAAACTTGGGTCCCCATATGTTTTTGAATATGACTCTCATTGATAACTGGCTACATCAATCATGGATTATGGGAATCATAGGCCAATAGCTGCTGGTAACCTAAAATTGAGAACAAATTGTTTTTAAATTTGTGTCTGGTTTAAGGCTACCAGATCTGGGCTACACAATTTTTTCACATCCACCAGGAGATCGTGAAAGCCAGTTTGGTGTAGTGGTTAAGGCTCCAGGCTAGAAAGTGGGACATTGTGAGTTCTAGTCCCGCCTTGGGCACAAAAGCAGCTGGGTGACCTTGGGCCAGCCACTCCTTCTCAGCCCTAGGAAGGAGGCAATGGCAAAACACTTCTGAAATCTTGCCAAGAAAACTGCAAGGACTTGTCCAGGCAGTCAGCAGAAGTCAAAAACTTGGAGGCACACGTACCGTAGATGGTAGCAAAGAATAGAGTTTTCTGTATTTCTTTGCTGCCATTTGATGTTTTGGGATTTTTGCAGCCCAAATCTGGTATCCCTAATCCAGTCTAAATATTGTGTATCTTCCATGGACAATATGGTGCAAGTAAGATCCAAAATCAGATGACTTTAATCAATCAAAATAGCTTTCTAGATAGACTGGAGGGTTAAACAATGCATAAAAGCAGCTTTGGGGGGTGGGGGAAGAAAGACCCCTGACATTGTTAAAAACTGAGACCACCCCAATGTTAAATAGCATGTGAGGAATTAGGAGGAGGAGGAGGAGGAGGAGGAGGAGCATGATGGATTCTGTTAAGTTAAAAATGGAGCCAGGCTCTAAAGAGCCAATTAAAAAGTATAAATTGGATCCAGCTTCCTGCTTTTTCTTATCTTTCATCACATACTGAAGGGAAGAAAAACATCCGTGTATTTTTCTGTCTTAAATTAAGAGACAAACGCTGCCTTTTCAATGAAATGGCTTTTGACCCTCCATACTGATAGTAGTCGTGTCTTGTGGCTTTTCCTCCAAAATTCGGCTCTCCAGCCCATCCGTCCTGGGCAAAAAGCATTTCAGGCAAGAACGGGAGAGTGAACTCCCTACGGAGTTAACCCATTCCAGTGTTTAGGCTGGGAAGCAGGAACTGCTTTTTTCGAGGAAGCCGTGATTGTGGGGATGGAACAGAGGCACCGCTGGAGAAAATAAGGTTTGATTTCAGTGTTTTCCTGGCCAAAAGGCTTTTAGCTCTTTTGAGATTTGTCAGGCTATTCAAAGCAACACACACTAATGACAGTTTAAACCTGAATTGTGCACAGCCTGCCAAGAAGTGTCTTTCTTCATTTGATACTTTACACTGATGTATTGCACCTTGGAGTGTCTGCTTTGTCCTCCTAATGGTGAACACCATTCAAAGGTTATTAGATAAAGTAATAGACATCCTCATGTGGGACCACTCAGCCAATAACAATGGATGAGTAACAAATATGATACCAGCCAAACCAATTGCCTGCCTTGATCATCCTGCCAGGGTAACGTTTTTTCCCCAAACCTCACCCCTCAAAATCATCCCTACTTGGTGGGTGGCTTTTCTTACTTCTTTTGTCTCCAGTGACATTCAGGATTGGAGCCAAAGGCTGACATGCTAAGCAGTGCTGGTGGCCCCAGTTGTACCTCCTCACACCCAGGACAAATCTGCCGAAATCAGCAATGGATTTTGATTTAACTTTGTGGAGTCTGTCCCAGCTGTTTCATTTTCCAAATGATGCATTAAACCTATTTGAGATACTGTTTTGCTTACTGTTTAATTTTTTTTAAAAAAGGAAAATTGAACCAATACATTTTCCCAACAATCTGGAGGACAGTTCTGTTGGTCACCTTGTTAGCTGCTGGAATACAGAGGCAACTGAGGAGCTAGACAGATTTCTTCTGGGTGGATTGTTCTTATCTGCCAATCTTAGATGGTTCCTTGCTTTTCTAAGAAGCTCCAGAAGATGAAGTAGGTACAAAACAGCACTGGTAGAAAACAAAAAGTACAGGTATGAGCTGAAATTCAAGGTTACTCTGTGGTAATAAGGCAGGGAAGAAAAACTATTTTGTCTTTTTTGCACCTGCAGAATGCCAGCCTGCTGCACTATTTAAAATGTCCCTGACCTGATGGGGAAGGACTGGCTAGAAGATCTAGTTAATGTAAGTCATGATCATCTGGCAGAGAGCATTTTATGGATAAAATTTCTCATATTTGCCTCAAGTTGGAGCTAGATGGATTGGAATCCGATAGAGGTCCTCACTTTCAGTGTTACCTGGGAGGTATGTGAGTCTGTGAATCTTGAGGTAGTAGACAGGGATCTTATGATGTTAATTTTGCCACATGTGCACCCATCCTGGTGGTAATCAATGCTGGTTCACCCATTCTTCAAGAGACTAACCTTAGTTAATGGATAATTTAATGTTAATGGATAATTATAATCCTATCCCAACCTCCCTTTTGGGGAAAAGACTGTTGAGAAAGTAGTGAGTGACAACTACAACATGTTCTTGAGAAATACAGGTTATCTGTACAGATGGAAGTCTGCATTCAGACCTGGGCAAGAGACAGAAACTGCATTAATCACACCCAGTGATGATCTGACACAAAACGTGGATCTTTATCCTGCTGAATCTCTAAGCAGCCTTCAATGCTGTCAATCACAGTAGCCTTCTGAACTGCCTGTGATGGCTAGGATCTGGTGGCACTGCATTACAGTGGTCCTACTCTGTCCTGTTAATGGTTGCAAGGGGAGAGGTTGGGCCATCAGACAGCCCCTTATGGCTTCCCCCAGGGCTCAGTTCCTTCCCTAAACTTTTTTAACATCTACACTTAGGCAGGAGAGGAATCATCTCAGAGATTGGGTAGGGTACCATCACCATTTTTTTATCTTCTGATTACAGATGATTCCAAGCTGCTTCAGTGATAATGACTCTAAGCAGCTTAAAGCATAACCTGGGTTACAAATAATACACTGTAATAAATAAATATTTATCAAGATTATTGTTATATCACATACATTCAACATAATTATAATAGCCTCATGAGATATAAGACCAAGCACCAGATTCATCTCAACTCAGGTACATCATTATACAGATGATACCTAGTTACGTATCGCCACTCTGGCTGAATGGGAGATGCAGTCAAAGTTCTTACACTGTGCCTGGAGGCTGTCAGGGCCTGGATGGGGAAAAACACTCAGCTCAACTCAGGAAAGACTGTTAATTCTGAAGCCTAGTAATGTTAGGACTATACTAACTTGAAAGGATTGTGGTCCCCCCAGCAGAGCAGGCTCACGGTCCAGGAGTCCTTCTGGACTCATGGTTGCAAGGATGCATTAAGACCCTTGTAGGCCATCACTGCAGGTAATAATCTGGATGCTGAGGGTTCTAAAGGTATTCCCTGGAGAGATATATATTTTGTTCATTGCATAGAGTGTATTTTGAATAGAGATAATAAATAAATCTAGTAAATAGATAAATAAGGTGGGTTTATAAAATATTCTGCTTTTAAATAATAGAAATAGGTAACTATCATCCCAGGAGTTCAGTTTGTCCTTCTACATAGCTTTTTCTCCTGTTCCAGCATATCCCTGTCCCAAGAATTATCTTCTAATGGAGATTGATTCCTTTTGTTTACATGACTTCAGATAACTAAATCTATTCTTCCTGAATGTGAACAACATCAGAGCTTTTGGATGGGCATTTTTTAATAGTTACTTTCAGTTGTTCTTCACCATGTAAAGTGACCTAAGGCTACTGTAGTTGGGAGTGCTGACTACTTGAAGGAGTGCTGCTTTTAGCCTGAAATAGTCTGAAGATGTGCAAAAGTTTTTAGCTTTTTATTCTATTCTAGTTTTGTAAATTTCTAGTTTTATAACTTTTATAATTTTTAAACTTTTTATAATTTAATTATGTATTGTGATTTTAGTGACTGTAAGCCGCCCAGAGTCCCCCATTGTAGGGGAGATGGGCGGGGACAAATCAAATCAATCAATCAATCAATCAATCAATCAATCAATAAATGTTGTTGAAATTTACCATTCTATCCCTACTGCCTTGCTCCACAAAGAGATTTTTCTGCTAGACTGAACAGGATTACCTAAATAATGTTTCATCATTTGGATAAAGCCCTATGCTCCTTACTTTAGTTTTACTAGTATTTATTGACTGCTGAATTTGTACAAAATGTAATTTAATCTCTATGCTGCAAAGTTTAAGAGCATGTGTGTGTGTGTGTGTGTGTGTGACAGAGAGAGAGAGAGAGAGAGAAATAGAGAGAATGTGATAAACATTACAACCATCCATTGTGCCAACTTATCACTGTTAATAAAGAGAGTACATTTCCCCATGGCCAATTCATGGGGAATATTAATATTTTAACTGCAATTTTGTCCATTCTTTGTGCAACGTGCAATATCCTTCAGTCAATAGGCATACACTCCAAGAAACATGCCTTAGTTTCTGAATGGTCAGAATGGATAATAATTTTTCTTGTGTGCTCTTCTGTTTTAATTTACATCTTTGGTGTAGACAAAATAAGTGTGTTGGTAGTTTTCCTCTCGAGCATGCAAATCATGTAAGACTCTCTGCCTTATTCTTTCTGGGGGGAGAGAAACAGATTGTGGTGCTTCACAGTGTGTTCCTCCTTCTACAGTTTTGCTTTACTCGGGAGGAGGCAGCAGTAGACACACACTCGACATTTTCAACAGCATCTGTACACACCTGCTTTCTGAGTGTCCAATGGAAGATTGACAGTCCTCTTAAGATGTCAACTTGTAATTTAGAAATTAGTCATTATCTGTAAATTTTGCCATTTATATATATTGCCCTTGAAGTCAAGTATTAGTGGACACAGAATACCTTCACCTTTGCTCATTTCCTATGTGGAAAGAAAGCTGGCCACTCTTTTCCTGTATAATCAATTTGAACCAAATCAGTTACGCTGTTTTATAAAACTATAGCCTGGCTGAAAGAAACTTAATGTGATGGCCTTTTATGCCTGTGGATGCATACAGAAATGCTGGAATAATGTGCATGGTCACCAGGCATGTGAACCGAGTCTATGTGATTCTATGGAGAATGGAAAATACAGATCTCGTTTTGGAAAACATGCAGTAGCCTTCTCCAACTTGACAGCTTCCAGATGTGCTGGGTTTGTGGTTGTAGGGTTGCAGTCCAACATATCTGGAGACACCTGGATTGGGAAGTTGATTTAGAGGTTCTCCATTCTTTACTATGCTCTTTTACCAAAATTTTCACTCTCATATACACAGAGTGCATAGAACTGTTTATAAATGTTAGCCTTGACACCGAGCACAAGGTCTGCTAAAGCTTCTGCATCTACTGCTATGATGCTGAATTGTCCACACTGTCAGGGAGAAGCTGAAGAGTTGCTCAGCATGTAATTTGATCTGTGCTCAGCACAATGCTTTGCTTGTAGTATCACAGTTCAAGTCAGCCAGCTACTGTTATTCTCAGCAGCAGGTGTGAAGACTGTCACTTGTGTAATTGTACATTACCACTTAGCTGAGTTCCACTGCTGATATCACTTCACTCAACATTTAATGGGAGGAGGGGGTTTCCAGCACACCCCAAGCAAATTGTAAACTAATTGTAAAAAGGACTGCTTAGATATTTATATTATATTGGAAATGTCTGTGTCATATAAATGTGGAGAAGAAAGATTGTATTTATGATGGACACTGTCAAAATCTTTCCCGTTGCTGCTAAAACCTCATTTCCCACATTCAGACCAGTCAGTAAGTTTTAATATGTGAAGGAGCTGGTATATTGCAATTAACAGAAATGATACTGACATTCACACAATGATTTGATCAAATTTCAGGAAACTAGGGAAATATTAAAAGACGTTTTGTAGGCCAGCCTGATGATCATGACACCTCATGACAAATATTACGCCTCACTTGGTTTTAAAACAAACACTGCATTTCTCCTTCAAACTGCCTGCCAAAGAATGCTCTAGTTCTCATAAGACACACAACCTGATTTTCAGTTGTACCACATCGGTATGAAACTGCCGGGATGTGCGATGCAATATGCTCTCAGGCACAGAAGGAGCCACATCGTTTTCTCGTCCAGAGAAAACCATGATTTTAGGCAATGTAAGGGGCATACATTTCAGGTGATTCAGAATATTTCAGTCCTAGGAACCTTGACTGTCTGAAGTAGATCCTTCCAGAGGTATGTTTCTTCCACAGAGAGATCCAAGTCAAAATCATGGGGTTCAGAGGATACGTCCTGCATTGAGATAAGGCCATCGGCCTCACGCTGAAGATAACGGTGCACATGCAAACAGCTGCCAGAGGATGGATGGAGCACCTGCCGTGGAGAGCAGCAGCTGGAGTTCATTTTGGGTGCAAAGGGCTGGGGCCAAGCAGACAGGCTGCATGTGCACTAATCCAGCACCATCCCCAACTTCACCACCGACAGGTGCCCCCTTGAAGAAGGGAAAGTATTTGGGGAGGAACCAAGTTTTATAAGAACAAATCCCCAGCTGGCTTAATCAGCAGAGCTCCAATTACTTCAAGGGAATTATAGTGGTTTCCACAACTGAGGAGATGACCCATTCCCCATCCAGTTGCTGCCTTGACTCACTGCTGTTCATTTTGCTGTGTTATTTCATTGCTTTATTTGATATGAATTGGGTTCATATCAGAGTTATATAGCCAGTACAAGAATTTCATTCCACAATCATTGGTCCTGTTTCATTTTGTGACCTGGTGACTGGTTCCTCTACTTGTGGCCTTCTCCCTCCCCGCCTCAAAATCATGCTCTGAATGAGATGCAACCCAGTGCACAATGATGTGTTGAGTAAATAAGTACAGCACAGAAACTGAATAAAAGATTGGCTTAATGAATATTCTTTTTCAAAAAAACATTAAGGTGCCTTTCGTAAATGTAGGAACAGTGATCCTCATGCTTATCTTGCAGCAATATGCTGTATCAGTGGATGAGCAAACTGAAACTTATGAAAACGTGTGCAGGGTTGCTGGGTTCTCCAATGGCTGCTATAGTTGTTACAGCTTAATCTGCAACAATTCACCAGGTGATGCTTTCTTGCTGTGAAAAAAATTCAGATGCTGTTTCACAAACTTCAAAAAGACACAATGAAAGCACTAATTAAAGTGCTGGCAATACTAGTGGAGAATGGTTTCTGAGGAAGGTATGATACAGTATATTAACAATGTGCAAGCTTAGATTTGATGTAACTGACCAAGTTATCTCCAACATTATGGATGATCTCTCTCACAAGGAGCCACTTGGAGAAAACCTGGGCCATTTTGGAAAGTTTCAAAGACCACAGAAGTTCCTTATGATTAGCTGCTTGATAAATCACCGCATTAAGATATGAGAAGACTATTTATTTTTGCAAGCATTGTAGTTATTTGGGCTATCCTTGCTAACTTCATTTACTATTCATGACCGAATCCTCTTGAATCTTTGTCCCTGCTCCCTTTCAAGTAAAATTCTTAACACACTTTAGAATATTTTCACTCATCATGAACATTCAAGAGTTGCTTTAAATAGAAATGCCTAGAAACTAAGACAGTTGGTATAACAGTGCTGAAGAGAGAACTTCAGCTATAAAGCTGCAGGAACCTTGACCTCTTTGGCATATGCTTTCTTGTTCTATGGGGAGATTTACACATCATACTAAACTATGGTTTGTTTTACGATGGGTTATGGAAAATGCAGCTGGCTGGATTCACACAACATGTAAAACCATAACTAGTTTGCTGATCTACAGTTGTTAAGTATTCACAATCAGCTCAGCTCAAGCACACTATTTTTGGCTTTATATCTGGTTTACGTGAACCTGGTTGGTAATAACACAAACAGAAAAGCCATTGTATACTTTGGAAATATCAACAGAATAGCTATTTGTACTCTAGATTATTTATTGCTAATTTATTTACAGTTAAAAAGGTTGGACACTTGTGATAGACAAAATATAACACAGAAGTCTATCACCCCAACTCTGGCAACAAAATTGCAGGTATTCATTTCACCACTGAAATATGAAGCAGGCTATGACTGAAATGGCATTTCTATCTCCTTGTATCTTCTGATTTGTGTAAAGGATTGTGCTATGAAATTTTGGGCAGAACTTTACGTGTGGCTGAGAGATAGCTGCTCATATTGTCCAGGACAAGGAATCCTCAGCAGGAGCCAAATGTCATATAAAAAGTTGAGAGATAAATTTCATCTGCAGATATATGACTACATTCCGGTTTTCTGACATGATTTACTAGAAGGTAGTAAAATAATATCTGTCTAGATGCTATATATAAACTGTTCAAATATCTAATCAAGCCTTGATAGTTTTGATGCCAAATTTTTTCAAGGAACTAAAAGTAAGTTTGACAAGCCTATCTTTTGTTTAACCTACATATGTATTTGCTAGAATGGTTGGAAAGTAGTCCGGTGGGCAATTTAGAGAAGAAAGAAGTTGGCAAGAGATGGGAAATACCTCTTGCCAACTTCCTAGTTCTATCAGTTGAAGGGCATTGTACAGCAATTCTATTTTGGGGGCAAAATAAGATGGATAAGGAGGTAAATAAAGGAAGACAAGAACATATGGACCCTATTAAAACACTACGAGGCAGGTCAATTGCACAATAAGAATATCACCAGAAAACACTATGAATCCTCCTTTCAAATTTTCTTTCCCAACCATAGAGGTTTGGAAGGCAATCAGCATTTTACCATATAACTCCTTCAAGTTAAGTTAGACTCTTGGTGACTTCATAGATGTGGACATATCGTTTTTTGGAAATGGTTTGCTATTGTCTTCTTCCAGGATTTTTTTTTTTCAACTCCTTTGTGTAGCTTAAGGCCCCAGAATTCCCCAGTGGACTTCCATTCAAGTAGTCATCTGCCTAACTCTGCTTAGCTTCTGAGCCCAGGCATGGGCAACCAGATGCTGCCACCTGCAGAGTCAATTTGTTGATTTGTGTGTGTGTGTGTGTAATTTTACTTCATACTTTGTGAATAATGTAGTTAAGAGCTCGGTAAGCAGGAATATTTGCATCCAAAGTCTAATACTAGGAAACCTCAAGCAGAAAGAATAAAAGGAGAATCGTGACCTCAGAAACTAGAACATAATTTTCCACTGGTGAAATAATCATAGCTTTAATTCTGCTTTGGGGGATGGAAAAACTACTAAAACTAGCTTAAGCAAAAATGAATCCCAGAACAATGTAATACTGACCTTATAAATCCCCTGCATTAAGAGATGGTCAACTTTTTCCTTTGTAAAGTGCAATGTATTATGGTGGTGTATAAATAAATATCTTTTAAAAGCCCCCAAACATTGCTATGAACTGGGGAAAGAGATTTAGCTTCAGTTCAGCATGACCGAAAGATAAGCCATGTTCATCTACTGCAGAAACTGCTACGGATTTTTCTTTGGGATGTGCATTTTATACCCAGCATTGCTATGCCAGTGCACTGTACATTTTGTCACATTAAGCTTGAAGAAAAGGCCATCAGATGGTTTTAGACTTCACAGGTTTCTATATATAAATCACGGGTTTCAGATTATCTGCAAAGGCTTTTCAATGAGAACTCTGGGACCAATCTGCCCAGAACATGTCTTGTGTGAACTACATCAGAAGGTTAGTTTTACAAATAAAACTGACTCCGCAGGAAATAGAAATGTTGCATATTTAAAGAGCTTTACAAAGTATATATCCCCTTTCTGGAAAAAGATCCAATAGGGAACTCGGTAAAGGAAGAACATGGAGACAAAGGAATAATCCATAGTCCATATTGTTCAGTTAACTACAACCGGTCTTTTCCTAAGGAAACTGTGTTATTTGGGCTTCCCCAACTTGGTGTTGTGAGGAGCACAGACTGTCTAACCCAGTCAAGTAGGATGTATAAGGCCTATGGAAATCAAGATATAGCATATGTAGACCATCACAAAAATCAATGGATGGGAGACTCATTTAGTGATGGACAGTTTGACTGGTCTGATAGTGAAATCTACCTGTGCTGTCAGCAGACAAAAATTTATTCTGATGATCTTAGCTAGTTTTGATTTTTTTCCCCCCCATTCATCGACTATCAGCAATGGAAGAAAAAAGGCTTATGGGAGATCAACCTTTCCAAGTAAACAGCAACAACTGAGATATCTATCAGGTGTGCATCCACATTTGCTGCAAAGCCTTACAGCAAATCAGAGAGTCTGGTGGCTTATGGTAGGCAAGCATGTCATGAGGAAAGGAACTAGAAGAGACAGTTCATAATATAGTCCAATGTGAACTTGGTGAGTATTTCAAAGTCATATACTGAAGAGTGAATACAAATGGCAAAAGGCAAGATTCAGGAATCTTGCAAAGATTCATATAAATTGTACAATCACGTTGTACTGACAGTACTGAAGCTGGAGCTTGTGTCCCCCATTCTTCACAATTTAGGAATAGGACTTTAGTCAGAAAATGGGAGAGCTGAGATTTCAAGAAACTCATCTACGTCATGAACACCTATCTTCTTCTCTGCCCTTGGCAACTCTCCTCCCCAAGTTGTCTTCAGACACAGGCTGAAAGGGGCCTAAACAGATTAATGGAGGGATCCAGAGCATGAATTTATTACTGCCTCATAATACTCTGGAGAAGGAAAAGAGAGAGCTTTCAGCCACTGCTGGGTTGGCAATATGAGTATGAAAGCTTCCATTTGATTCAAGCTGAAGGTGGTACAGTATCTCTAGTAGCTAAGCAGCCTTATGGTTACCACCATTGAAGAAGAAACACGAGGATCTGGATCACAAACTGAAAAGTCAGAGCAGCATGACTTTGTCTCCCATGGAAAAGATCAAGCAAGTATACCTCTCAGGGGCTGAAGACCATGAGATCCTAAAACCCTGTATCCATGCAGGCTTTAAGCTGATGGAAAAGGAGTTTTGCCTTCAGAAATTAATAGAGGGAAAGGAACAATGCCCTGTACTCCTGGCCTTTCATGAGATGTGTATTTATAATCCCTAACTGTAGGAGTCCTTGTGGATCTAATCGGTATATGTGAGGTTTGATTGGACTGTTCTTAGGATGATTAATGTAACTGACAGGTTCAGCCAATGTGTTTGGAGACTGTTGCTTCTGAAACATGTTCATTAACTTGCCTCTCTGGAATATAGCAGAGCACTTTCCTATGAGTACTCACTCCTTGGCATGACTTGTGACAGGAGTATAGCTGATGAAGCGAGCTGCAGCTCACAGGAGCATTTGCCTTTTAGTAAAAGTGGTTAGTTGGAAAAGGGGCTACCAGACTTCTTCTGATGTTTTGTTACCATAGACCAGTGTTTCTCAACTTCAGTGGGCTGGGGAATTCTGGGAGTTGGAAGTCCATACAGCTTAAAGTTACTGAGGTTGGGATACACTATGAACATAGCTGAGAGATGCTGAAGAAGGGAGTTAACCAAGAATAAGGTGTATGATGGAAATATTCAACCAGGCTTTACCTGGGAAGGCAAGCTGGAATCACAGTGCTAGCAGAAAACCCACTTGTTCTTAAGCTTGCTTCTGATCTGTAGTAATTGAGCTTGACTGATCCCTCTACTGCCTTTGAATAGAAACTACTGGAATGAATATTTTTAGTAAGCTGGCATAACTAACAGCTGACAAAATAGTGATACACATTTTTAAATTGTAGTGCAAGAAAAAAAAATGAAATGATATATGGAAACAGTAAGGGAAAAGGTTGTAATTTCAACTGCCATGTGCAAAGTCATTTTGAGTCACTTACAGCATATACAATACATTTAGCTTGTTCAATCAAATCCATTTTGTATTTTTTTTCCTATAGAAAAGTGTTCTAATCACCTAAAACTATTACAAATCTGGTGATTCATAAGTCTTTCTCACTGCCTTTGACTAAAAGAAAGAAAAGGGGAGGGAAACCTTTTCTGCACCATAAAAATGAGCTTTGGAGAGCAGCTGCACATTTTCTGTGCCAAGTGGAGATGCGGTAACTAATCCAGAAAATGAACACAGCAACCATCTTGCAAGATAAAGTAAAACTTGAAAACGGACGGCAAGTTTGCATTGGGTATTTGAGCTAAGGGTAGCAATGAAGTATTCTCTTTTTCCTGAATATTAATATCAATCTCATAGCCACAGAATTTGGCAGAAGAAATTCCTGAAGTTTTTATTAAGTAGAATTTCCTGTGATTGTCTCAGAAACAGTGTATGACAAAGAATGGTCCAGTGTCATAATGGCTTCAGGCTTCACTCTGACACCAGCAGAATGAAAACAACAGTGATTCTTACCTGCTACATGGATCCTGCATGGCCTGGTCATTGATTGTTATAAAGCCAATGCAACAGTAGCTTGGGGATCTGGGCCAGTGCATATATATCCTAAAGGGTGTTTAAAATATTTGATGTCAAGCATCCCAATATGCCTGGTGTTCTGCAAGCAAACAGTCCATGGAATTTAAGTGTATGGCTTAATTTGATTCTCATCTTCGGCAAGTAACCTTTAAAGTTTTTTTGAAAATTATGGTATAGTTTTAAAATAAATGTATTAAGTACTCGTTACTTCAGTACATATAAACAGTATCATAGTATACTGGAAATGTGTGGATATGTATACCCCAAATTACTATACTTACAGTTAAAAAGGAGGGAGTTACATTTTATATTTTCTTTTCTAATAAAGTTTGACTTTACTTATCTCCTGTGAGATTGGTTTAGCTCCCAATGAGGGAAAGGAGTGAATCCTCTAGTCACTATGCCTATATGATACAAGGCCAGGAGGTGGCACTACTGAAATTATTTCAACTTTTGTAATTTGATCTTTTAATTACCAGAAAAGTAGCACAAAGTATGAAAGGCCTCTCTCTCACACACACACATTCTAGGGTTAGGGAGGACACCAAGATGAGAGGCAGCAACAGGAACAACCCAACTGCAGAAGGTGGCACCAGGATACGAAGACCCAGAGAGCTTCTTGGAGAGTGGACTTGGAAGAATCAGCCTCCTACCCTGCAGGCCTCAGTCATCTGCTACAATAGGGGAAGGCACTAAAAGAAAAATGAGGGAGAAGAATACGGGACAAGATGCTAAAAAAGTGGCAAATCTTGAAGGGCAGAAAAGAGATTATCCTACTGCTCCAATCCAACCAACCCAAAGTCACAGTCTCACACCATTTAATTTTAGAGCAAGTTGATAAAAAGGAAAGCTAAGCTCTCAGCTAGCCATTCCCCTTTTTCTAACGAAGCTGGGCAGAACGGCATTTCAAAAATCTCCACCAATGAAGAGTTGGCCTGAGTAACTGGTTGGATGATTTCTCCAAAGGTATCCAACCCTAACCCTAATCAACATTTCAACCCTGAGCTGCATATTCACTACTGCAATTTCTCAAGAGTAAGATTCTCCCTTAGCAGTGATAGCAGTACTGCTGCATAAAAAAGTTCAGTGGAAGGAATTCCTTTAATGATAATTTCCCTTGGTATTTAACTGAAGTGTGGGAAGCCAGGGAGGCTGTGAACTGATGGAAGCATGATTACACAATGAAAGAAAGGAAATTCACGCACTCCTTCCTCTCCCCCCCATCCCCATATTTTTAAGTGGAAGAATGCCATACTCTACTGATGATCATTTCTTTGGAATTCTCTTCATTCTTGAAATAACTTCTATCCAGTTGAATGACAGTTTTAAAATACCGAATTTCTCTTAGCAACATTATTTCCTAAGGCAATTAAGCTCTGTGAAGCTACTAAGTGACAAAAACTGATTCTTGATCTTAATGCATATAGTCTTTTTATATAGTATGATTTTCTTATCTAATTTAATGTGGACATGTATATTTTTAACTGTTTTCAGTGCTTGACTTTAATTGTGAGCCGCCCAGAGTCACCCTTTGGGGGAGATGGGCGGCATATAAATTTAATAAATAAATAAATAAATAAATAAATAAATAAATAAATAAATAAATAAGCATTTATGATATTGCAGTTCCTAGTGGTCAAATGTCACAGAAGCTTAGCCATTCACACATTCCATCCTAAGCATGGGACTCCTAGAAGTAGGCTATAAAGTATAGATTTATTGTTGGTTACAGTAAAAAGAAACAGAAACTTCTGCACTAAAGTAGGTTTTGTCAGAAGAGAAAGCCATGGGTAAGAATGTTGTATACACCCCATCAAAGCTGGCCACTAGTCAATTATGCTAAGAGGATGGCTTCCTGGAGAACAGCTGGTTGCACTCAAGTTAAGTGATCCTATGTCAAAGGTCAACTCAATTTAGGACCTTAAGTGGTCAGTTGTCCATTAATTGCAGCCAGAATTGGCAAAACTGGAGCCAAGCAGGGTTCAAGGTGGGCCTTTGCATACCTGTCATTTACCTGCTGGTTTAAGGTACTTTTTTATCCACCTCTCTATCCATTTAATTGCCTGGACTAATCTGAACTTACTGCATGATGCAGATAAATGAATTACATTTACAATAATCAAGGTCAAACATCATAGTGCCAAAATTAGCCAGCACTGTGGCATATGGGACATTCTTTTCCAATGTCATGCAATACAAATACAGTAATTAGTAAAGTAAGAATGCCTTGCTCATTTGTGACATTTAATATCTGAAGCTTGAGGTAACCTCACTCTACCTCATGGTAGAGCTGGTCCTTTTGTAAGAGTTGCAGCTGGTGGCATGCAAATCACACAACAAATAGCGAACTAAAGAAATGAGGCTTCCTCTTCTGAGTGGACAGTTCCAGTCAGTAACTATGAGGGATGGGTAGTCAAGCCTAAGAATATCGAAACATATTTTGTTACCAAAAACGATGAAGAAAGAGATTGATATAGCAGTAAGTGTTGCAGTCTGCAGCTGGAAACTCCAGTTTGTTTGTTTGTTTTTCAAATTTGTCACCGCCCATCTCACTGCACAGCAACTCTGGGCAGTTTACAGTAAAAAGAATAAATATTAATTAAAATAAAATAAATATTAATTAAAATACTTTACAACAAGACTTCCTATATGAATAATTCCTATATAAAAAATAAATAAGTTTGCTGAAACTTAGTATACAATACAATACAAATACTGTATTGTACTGTATGAATACTGTATGAATACTGTATGAATCTCGATCTCCTTCTGTTCTTCAGATTTAAATATTATTCAGGTCTTATTGAATGCTCTGTCCAGTTGCCTGTTTGTAATCCTCTGTAGTCACTGGCTCCCCTGTTGGGGATGTCATGGTACCACATGATGCATGCAAATGATAAATCCTCAAACCCCGGCCAACCAGAGAGGGCCCATGAAGGAAGCGTAAACTACGTACAGTATGGTTGGAGGAAGAAGTCTGGGGAAAAAATTCTTTGGGTGTATGTATTTTATCAGGGGTATAGTGATGCTGGACTAGGAGTTAGGAAACTCAGGATCAAGTGCACCCTCAACCATGGGAGTTCATGGGGAGACTTTGGGTCAATCACTCTTTCTCAGCACAACCTACCTCACAAGGTGGTGGTTGTGGAGAAAAATGGGAGGTTGCAGTGCTATGGAAGACCTTAAACTCCCAAACAAAAGGCAGGATATAAATAAATAAATAACCTGGTAGTAGGTGGCACACAATTATTGATAAACCAGGTTCTATCAGATTATTGATAAACATATGACCTAAAGAGATGGAGTGGGGAGGCCAAGAGGCAGAATTTCTTAACATTAATAAAGTCAATGGCAGATGCAACTGTACAATTAAAGCCCCACCCCTTTTTTACATGTGTGCACACATATAAAGAGATGGGGCTTTTATCGTGTGATTGCACCCACCATCTTGATTAAAAAAAAAAACCTCCTTTTTTTAAAAAAAAGCCACTACTGTGAGACTACCATACACACAAAAATGGAAAGACTCTGATATACCCACAATGGAGGAATGGTTGGTGAAGATGATGGAACCAGCAGAGATGACAAAATTAACTTCTTTGCTTAGAGAAAGATCAACTGTCACATTATTAGTGACTGGAAACCCCTGATGGACTTTTTTGCTGAAAAAAGAGAATAAACCTGTGATTTATGGGTTTGATGATTAGAAAGGGTAGCTTATGGAAAAAGGAAATTATGGCGTAACCCTAGAGAATGAGGGTAAAATATAAATGCATTTATAACCACTGTCAAAAAGATTGGAAGCCGCTTCTTTGTTTTTTCTTTGTTTTTTCTTTTTTTCTTTTCTATTTTATTTCTTATTCACTATTCTTTATTTCCTTTGTTTCTTTTATAATATTTGTATTGCTTTTATCTTGTTAATTTTTTTCAATAAAAATTATATTAAATAAATAAATGCCTCCTGCTGGAGCCCCTGCACTATGGTATGTTTAAGCATAGTTTGCTGAAAAATTCACATTTGGCCAGATTTGATGCAACACACCAAGTCATAACCAAACAAATCATTTTATGGCTTAATTTCAGATGTGAACCAGTCATTGAGTAGGTTCACATAATACAGTGAGATGCATTTGGAGGGCACCTGATTGGGAAAGTTTGGTTTTGTTGCTAAATAGATATAGACTGAAGTGGACATTCTTGTTACAGGCATGTGAACAAGTTGCTGGATTAATCTTTTAATATGCATCCAGAACCACTGGTGAGGTTCCCAATGATATCAATAAGAATACATTTAGTAGCTATATTTTCTGCACTTAAAAAAATCCACTGTTTCCCAAAATCAATTTGTAACATTACTAACAGCTGTCCAGGCATTATGGTTAAGTAGCTGTAATTTTTTTGTGAATTGTGTCTATGGAAATGAAGGTTGGACTTCGAAGAAGCAGGATAGAAAGAGTGTTGATGCTTTTGAACTCTGGTGGTGGAGAAGACTCCCGAGAATATCGTGGATAGCCAAGAAAATAAGCCAATGGATCATCAAACAAATCAACCCAGAGCTCCCACTCGAGGCACAAATGACCAGGCTCAAATTATCCTACTTTGGGCATATTATGCAAAGACCTAGCTCTCTGGAGAAGGCTTTATTGTTGGGAAAAGCGGAAGGAAAGAGAAGAAAAGGACGACCAGCAGCAAGGTGGGTAGACTCAATTATAGTAGTAATGAGTGCACTGTTGGAAGATCTGGAATACCAGGTTGGGGATGGATCATCATGGGTAAAATCTATGTGGTCACTAAGAGTTGACAACAACTTGATGGCACATAATCATTATCAAGGTATGGGGCAAAAGCTTGTCCTCATATAAGATTTCTGAGTTCATCTTTCATCATTTTATTAACTGAGCAGTAGAATTCTTTTTCATACATGCAATAGATAGATTTGTTTCATTCTGTATTATTCCACTGGTAGATATTGCCTTGGTGTTGAAACAGATTTTTTATATGTTGACACACATTTCTGTACATTGTCCTAAATCTGTTCTGGTAGGTTGGGGAATCCAAAGCATATTTGGGACAGATCAGAGATGGAAAGTTGGGGAGCAACATAAAATTCCACTGTATGAGTAGCAATACAATAATTTAATGTTGGAAATATTATTATTTATTTAAATTTATTATGGAAGCCCGTTCCCATAGACTTTGCCCACAATCTTCCTTCTTTTATTTATTATGTTTCATTAAGACATAGACTGGTCAATATATTCATAGTTATTCATATGTAGACTGAATATCTGACATAGAGTAGAACTCAGTATATAGTTTAGGATAAGGAGAAGGATGTGGATTCATATTTCTAATAAACCATTTTTATAAGGCTGCCAAGAAAACCACATGAGTGTGACCAAATAGTCACCAGGCATTGAGAGGACTCAAAGGAATCCTTAATATGGAATAATGTATTTTTTTTACATCACAATCAGTAATAGCACCTAGATGATTTTGTTTGACCATGAAAGAAGCTAAGCAGGGCCAGACCCAGTAAGTAATACATGGCTAGGAGACTACAAGGAAATCCCAGGTCTCTAGGCTGGATTGGGAGGTTGAACATAATTCCAGGATAACGGAGCATCTTTAAAGACATATGTACATCAATATTCATACAAATGTGGTCACCATGCAATAGCATATGAAATCCATAATGAAGCACAATGTGTTCAGAGGCTGTTCAGAGGCTATTAATTTTACTCTCTTCACACACTGCAAGAGCCAGCACAACCCACTTACTTTTAAAATCAGACACTTAATTTAATACTTCATTAATTTATCTGCTGTGATTGTGATTCTTCCGCCTACAAAGGGGTCATACTGGTTTGAGGAAATTTGTATGAAATGTTCACATCTTGCCTTTTTCTTTTCTTGTCAGTTTTTAACATCTGGCAACTGCCTGGACCGCTCCCTGCAGTTTTCTTGGCAAGATTTCAGAAGTGGTTTGCCCTTGCCTCCTTCTTTCCAGGGCCAAGAAAGGGGGACTGGCCCAAGGTCACCCAGCTGGTTTCGTGCTTAAGGTGAAACTAGAACTCACGGTCTCTCTGTTTCTAGTCCGGCGCCTTAATCGCTATCCCAAACTGGCTCTCTCTTCCTCTTCCTTATACCTTCCAAAATTTGCTCAGGAAAGATGATGAAACATGGGAAAGAGGGAAATTCACTTTGCTTCCTACTGTTCCCACATGAGGAGAAGCCGTTTATACTCTGCTAAGAATCTTAGGTTGCATCTGTTCCACAGTTCCAATGATGACATTGAAAAGCATGAAGTGCCTGTGCACTTCATGCTTAAGAAGAGAGGAAGTGGTTTATGACCTATTACGAGCTCTGTCCCATCTAATTTCAAGATTGGTGATGCTGCTGGGTAGGGACCCTCTGCAGTTGGCTCAGTTTCCCACCCTTACACTGTAAGTACAGTATGCAGACGCCATTCCTTATAGGAGGGATAGGCAACCTTTTCTCAGCATGAGGCCATCTTTGTCTTTGAATGCACTAAGGTAAAAAAGTAGGAGGAACCAGAACTAAAACTATTGATTGCATTAAGGTTTGACCAAGTTAATTAAAACAATATATTCCTCTCTGCCCTTATCATCATTTTCCCCTTCTGTTACACCAGAAGTTATAATTGAAATTCAGTAGTGACTTTGGAGAAGACTGTCAAAGAGGCCTTGGGAGAGTTGCATGCAATTCTTCGCTTTATGAATTAGCTTTGCACCTCTGTTTTATAAACTAGCAGGATCTCTTGTGCTGCTCCAGAATTGCTGTTCTTTTACCTAGTTTTATGGAAAGGTGAGAAATAAATAGCCTTAGAAGATCTTGAATCACTTCATTGTCAACTAACTGGAAAGCGGGTAATAGAAAGTCTATCGGACTTGATCTGGGGTTTATCTCTGACCCCTCCCCTTCAGACAGTTAGCCTTAGGCAGACTGTTCCACCTCAGGCTGACCTGTCACACAGGGGTGGTGTTCGAAAAAACAGGACAATTCTATAAATGCTGCTTTGAGAGCTTCGGAGGAAGATTGGATTGGCATGGTAGTCGCACTTTATTAGAGAGCCAGTTTGGTGTACTGGTTAAGGCACCAGGCTAGAAACTGGGAGACTGAGTTCTAGTCCTGCCTCACGCACAAAGCCAGCTGGGTGACCTTGGGCCAGTCACTCGCTCTCAGCCCTAGCAAGGAAGCAATGGCAAGCCACTTCCAAAAACCCTTGCCAATAAAACTGCAGGGACGTGTCCAGGCAGTTGCCAGGAATCAACAGTGACTCAAAGTCACAGAAAAAGCATTGACCAGCTCAAAATACAAAACAAGAAAACAAACTGGGAGAGAGCAAATAAAAACCCCAATAAAACCCAATAATTATAATATTGGAGTCACCAAAATATGGCATATTTTACAAAAAGTAAAACAAAACTTGGCCACATTGAGAGAAATACAATCATGATGATCAAATAATAGCATCTGTAAATAAAATGGATCTGAGTGATCTGGAAATTTGACTACATGGGGCATTATTAGCTGCAGCTGGGTGCTGGAATAGCAATGTGCTAATAAAAATACCCCTCCCTCCAGTTCATTTGTTGAATTTGTTTGCTTTCCTGGAGGCACAGAATCACAAATCTTTCTTGGAAGAGAAGACTAATAATGGCTATTCGTCTGGTGCTGTTAATACAAGATGCTCGGGGGCCTCCCCAAAACATCTTGTCTTTTGCTGTAGGACAAGACAGGCTTTTCATTTTCAGTATTATTGTAGAATATTGCACTGGGTAGAGTTAATAGTCCAAAAACTAGAAAGAGCACCCTTGAAACTAGATAGTGCTATTTGGATATATTATATTACTCCAAGTATGACTGAAAGCAACATTATAAGGCAGGAAAAGAAAAATCTCTGTTTAATAACTCAAGAACAATATAGAAAGAGCATCCCCTAGTGGACATGTAATATAAAGCACCCTGAAGCATTGTTGAAGGTCAGAGTGATAAAGTGTCCAAGCTGAACTCAACTCCTGAAGATTTCATGGGCATGTTCAGATAGTTTTCTTGGCAGAAATATAGAAGAGGTTTGCCATCTTTTTTTTTTTCAGAATGGTTTTTAATTTCCCAATCTAGCCCTTGGCCCTGGAATTTCTACATGGTCTCCCATCCAAGTACCAACCATATCTGAACTTGTTTAGTGCTTACACACACACACACACACACACACAATTTTTATTAAGTTTTCAACAGATGATCTTGCTTAGCTTTATCTGTAATCTTTTAAGAAGAAATCAACCAAAATTCATTTATTTGACATTAACTAGGACAGTACCTGATGATTTAATAAATGGCCTTTGTGCAAAGATCAGACAATCATCCTTGGATTCCTATTTAAGTCTTTTTTTTGTTTTTTTTTTTGCCTGCGCTCAGTCATTACTGACCCTGCAGTGACTGCCTGGACGAATCCTTGCAGTTTTCAAGGCAATTGTTTTTCGGAAGTGGTTTGCCAGAGCCTCCTTCCTAGAGCAGAGCCCAGCTGGCGAGCGCAGGAGGCGGGATTTCCGTTGCTTCGCGCCCTTTTCGGGCAAGCGCAGTTTTGCGCTTACCAGCAACTGGTCCCATCTCTCTGTGCAAGGCGCTGCCAGCATTTTTCCTCCCACCGGAGTGAGAGTACCCATTTATCTATGCTTGTTGATATAAACCCCCTGTCCTGTAAAACACTCCATGACAACATACCACTGACTAATTACTTCTACTTATTAACTTGTTCATAATTGTGCTATATCAACAGACAAGAGAAAAAGTAGAAATTTTAATTTGTTTCTCCTGCGTTTGTTGCTGTTTCCAGGTTATGGTAAAAATAAGTCATTAAACCTATGACTATATTATAATGTAATGTAGCCAAAAAAATTACACTGCCCGTCTACATCTCATTATGCAAACATGGATTCTTCGAAGAAAGACAGTTTATTAGAGCTTGGCAGCCTGGTGCTCTCTAGATACTTTGGATTATAAATTTCATCATACTCCAGCCAACATCACCAAGGATGATGGGCTATTATGGCAGAAGTACTTTCTGGAAGATATGATTAGTCCCACTATAGGAGCTACAGTACATATAGGAGTACAGTGCAGTACATATGGGAGCATATAGATCAGAATCCTGTTTGCAGCTGGAGAATAAAAAGGCAAGGGGATCCTTCCTATTTATATGGAAGTCAGTCCCACCCTGCACAATGAGACTTATTTCTAAGTAATCACCAATAAAACATGCTCCTAATTATTCCGTCATTCCTGTATTTCTGGAAAATGTTGAGTGCATACCAACCTGGTGCCAAGACTTAGAAGCGTCCACCATCTATTTAGTTTTCCCTGTTTAAAATGACAGGTCCTTCTTTCTGGTAGCTATGGCACTCTCATTGGGCAAATGTCCTATTGTCCAGAAGGACAGAACAACCACCTCCTGCTCCTTCTGTATGCCAAATCAGCTAGGCAAGTCTTTCAGGGCTCTCCTTTCAGAAAGGAAAGGGCTGGTCCCCTCCAGATCAGTGTTTCTCAACCTTGGCAACTTTAAGATGTGTGGACTTCAACTCCCAGAATTCCCATGGCTGGCTGGGGAGTTAAAGTCCACACTTCTTAAAGTTGCCAAGGTTGAGATACACTGCTCCAGATTTACTGGGACTCCAACTCCCTAAATGTCCAGCTAAGCTGGGGATGGGCACCAGATTGGGTATCAAGCACCAAGTTTGCAAACCTTGGTGGCCAGCATTGGTGAATCTGTTCCGTAGACCTTTTTAAGTGCTGAGTCACTTAAGTGCTGAGTCACTGGAGTACAAAGGAAGATTACTATCAAAGACATAGAAATAAGTAAATAGGACTGGGGTTGACAAATTCTGCCCACCCCTCAAAAGGAGATGCTCTAGAGAGGAGGAGGGGGATGGAAAGAGAAAGGTGCTTGGGTGCTTGGGTTACAGAAAGGCCTGTCGAGAAGCACCGCTTCCTCCCCCCGGCCCAGGGACTTTCCTGCGGGATGCCGGCTCTCCACTCCGCTCCAGGCACTCAACTTTTGGGCCTTCGGAACCGCTTTTCCCACCCCTTGCTCGTCGGCTGGGGTCTTACCCTTGCAACTGTTTCGTGGGTTGGCTGAATGTTATCAACCATGCGCAAGCCCTCCCCCTCCGTCGTCCCAATTTATAAAACACCCAAAGGATCTTCTCCCCGCTCGAACCAGATTTCGCAGTAACGTCAAAGTTAAGGGGCTGCGATCCACAAATCCTTTCCATCGGACGTTGGAATTCAACGCCTCCTATCACGATGCCTCTAACGCTTTTTCTACTGGTCTAAGCACTCTTAATTTACTTGTAGCTCAAGATAGCCGCTGTTTTCTGATCCCGGCGATTCAGTCTTTAAAATCAGGTAGAGTAGAATAAACTCGAAAAGTAAAGCAACAAACGTCGACGGGTCGTCTTGAAAAACTCCTAGGCTGACGGAGAAGAGACGACATCCCGACCCACCAGAAATTACCTGCAGAGCGCCCTGGTTTTGTAATCCCACCCGCTTCAAAATCCTGCTTCCAATTTGTCCCCAGGGACGGCAAGGTGTATAGATCGCAATCATGCAGCAACTGGAGAAGTTTACCACGGCGACCCTTTCCGTCTCTTTTTAAAGGGCGGCTCTTTATCATCCGAAGGCGGCGGCGGCGGCGGGGGTGGGGGTGGGGGGAGCAATGGAAGAATCTTTAGTTTTGTCCCCCTCTCATTCTCACAATAGTTGAAATCGAAAAACAGACACGGAATCAAATCCGCCTTCAGATGAGCAGCTACGATGGAATCCCACGGGATTACTCCCCCCCCCCCCGCCCGTGAAGTAAAAAATGTTGAACTGAAAAACCAGAGCGTGTTCATTCAAGAACGAGAAGACGCTTTTCGCGGACATTACTGCCTCCTTCGATGATGACAGATTTTCACTCGTGCGCACCGAGATTTAAAGCGGGTGGGAAAAAAAGCCGAAGTTGCTACCACCTGTGGCCACATTTCGGGAAACCCAACCTTGGGATCGAATATTACAAACCGGGTCATCGTCGTGTTTTATAGATAGGTCGATTAAAAGCACCCGGCGGGGGTAAAACAGAATAAAGCAGTTGCATAAATAGGACGGCTTCGATGGGACAATCCTCCAGAAGCCTCTTCCAAACGGAAAAATAGTGATATTGACACTTTCCGAAACCGGGGAAATTCCTGCAAAGCGACTCCCAAACGCCTTCAATTTAACCATCAGTGATTTCGCGACCCTGGAAAAAATAAGTAAATTCGGTGTCGGTCTCAAGATTAGTAATTTTTTTTTTTTACCTTTCAGTAGATAGCACAGAATGTAATGTTTTGACACGGTAAAATGATGAATTGCCTTATGGAGAGGGAGGGGGAGGGAGAAAGAATGAATACATGAATGAGTCTGGGGTTGGAGGAAAAAAGACCATTCGTTTGCAAAAACGGCTCTTATTACATAGCTGCATTTATTCCTTTCTCAAGTTATTCCAAGAGCTGGACAAAGACTAGAAGCACACGTTTAAAACGAACGAAACCCGAGGGCAGTATCGCCTCCCTTCTGACCAGGGTCGATTAGGCGAGCGGATTTCGACCTCTCTTCCGGCTGCGAGGCTGACTCCCCGACAGGCGTTTTGACATTTGCCCCCTCCCTTCCCCAAAACACGGCCACGTTTTCTCCAACTCTCGCCGGACGGGCGTCTCTTCGGCTGCCGTCCAATCACGACGGCGCGGCCTCTCGCCTCTCCCCTCCCGCCCACTTGGAGACCCCCCTCCCGGCGACCGGCTTTGCGAGGCCCAAGGGGATAGGCCGGCAGGTGGAGCAGAGGTGGCCGCGGAGGAATGCCCAGCCTCCTCTCCGGGATAAATAGAGCCACGAGGCGACCTGGTTGGATGGCATTGGGAAGGGCCTGTCATTTTCTTCCAGGCAGGCAGAGCGGCAGAGGAAGGGGAAGGTGGGGATTAGGAAACTAGAGGCGAGAGCGAAGCCCCCTCCCGCCCAAGGCAGTCGGCTACCTCTGTCTCTCTCTCCGCGCTCTCACTCTCTCCGAGTTAGGGGTCGCGGCCATTCGGCTTCGCTGGAAGAAGAAGCCGACCAACGGCACCAGAGGCCCCGGTGCCCCCGTCCCGCCCGCCTTTAACACTAGGGAGCCCCGCGCCGTCTGCCCGGGTGGAGAGCCCGGCGGCTACCGCTCTTCCATGGACGTGCTAGGCCACATGGAGCTGACCGACGGCTCCCTCTGCTCCTTCTCGCCCGCTGGCGACTTCTACGACGACCCCTGCTTCAACACGTCGGACATGCACTTCTTCGAGGACTTGGACCCGCGGCTGGTGCACGTGGGAGGCCTGCTGAAGGCCGACGAGCACAGCCACCACCACGGCCACGAGGACGAGCACATCCGGGCGCCCAGCGGGCACCACCAGGCCGGGCGCTGCCTGCTTTGGGCGTGCAAGGCCTGTAAGAGGAAGACCACCAACGCCGACCGCCGCAAGGCAGCCACCATGCGTGAGCGGAGGCGACTCAGCAAGGTCAACGAGGCCTTCGAGACGCTCAAGCGCTGCACCTCCACCAACCCGAACCAGCGCCTGCCCAAGGTGGAGATCCTGCGCAACGCCATCCGCTACATCGAAAGCCTGCAGGCTCTGCTGCGCGAGCAAGAGGATGTCTACTACCCAGTCCTGGAACACTACAGCGGCGACTCCGATGCCTCCAGTCCCCGCTCCAATTGCTCCGACGGCATGGTGAGTCCGCGCGCTGGCGCGAGCACCCACTACCAAACCAGGCGCTTCGGTCTGCCTGTGCCTTGCATAGCGTGGGGACACGGACAATCAACAAGGGCAGCTCCCCCCCCGCCCCCCGCATGTCTTGACAGTCCGCCTTAAAGATGAGAAGTCTCTGGCCTGAAATAGGACTAGTTGCTCTGGGGTCTGGGGCACCAACGCGGGAAGTCCCCATCCGTGCCTCAGCCAACCCAAACCACAAAATCGGGGGGAGGGGGGGGGCAGGATTCAGCCTGTTGCCGCGGCTGTTTCAGAAATTATAGTCCCCAGGTGGGAGGGGGAACCCCGACTTCCAGTCTGTGGTTATGGCTTCCTAAAAAGCTTCTTAGCACTGTGAGTGTTAGCACACCTTTCTGGGAGTAGTAACTACTGAAAATAGGCTGGTGAGCTGCTTGTAGCACTAGGAAAAATGGAAGACTTCTGTGTGTTAAGAGGAGATATGGTGCAGTTATTCTTCTTTAGTCAGTATGGCATTTTCCCAGGTTTTCTCTGCATGTTTTTTCTTTCCAGGGCAAAAAGGAAAGCTATAATCATTCTGAGATGCCTTTTGATGGGCCATGTTTAGAGCCATCTGTCTGCAAATGCCCTCTGATTCCCTGGCAAAGAGGATGAGTTTCCATTCACCCTTATGCCCAGGAAAATAGAGAATGCTCCATTCTGGTGCTGAAACAGGCCTAATCTAATCTGAGGCAAAGAGAAGAAAAAGTTTCTTAGTTTTTTCCATAGGCAATTTTTTTTTTGGGATGCTCTGAGCCTTGAGTAAAGAGGGGGGTCTGTTGTTTCAATCCCAGTTTAGGCTGTTTGTTCCCTCAGGAATTAGGGTGGAGACAGGAGTTGCCCACAGGAGGAATTTGATATGGAAATTCCTATGTGTCCATAGCTGTAATAAATTGATGGAATAAATTGTCTCTGTTCTGCTTTTAACCGTGTAGATGATTTCAGTTCATCAGGGAAGCTAAAGAACTTTTCATCCAGTAGTGAACTTTCCATCCATAGTTGTATTAGTAAAGCTGCATTCTAAGGAATGAGCACCACTGAGCTGGTGGGATTTTACTTCGAGTGGCCATGCTTCCTAAACTACAGAGTACATATATGTATTTAGTCAAGTAATGGGTTGCCCTTCAACAGAAGCAGCTTTGGTGGCTCCAGCTCAAAGAAAAAAATATACAGTTTTTTAAACACCTTCAACAAGAGAGCCAGTTTGGTGTAGTGGTTAAGGCACCAGGCTAGAAACTGAGAGATCATACATTCTAGTCCCACTTTAGGCACAAATCCAGCTGGGTGACCTTGGGCCAGTCACTCTCTCTCAGCCCTAGGAAAGAAGCAGTGGCAAGCCACTTTTGAAATCTTGCCAAGAAAACTTCAGGGACTAGTCCAGGCAGTCGCCAGGAGTGAAAAACTGACTCGAAGGCGCACACACTCAAGGAAGCCACATAAAATACTGTAACAGCAACATCGAATAGTTAGGGAACAAACCATGAGTATCACTCTTTCTGTTCCAGAGGATCTGTAGCATGAAATTCAATCTGTGGCTTCTGAAATTCAAGTCCCTCTGACCTCCTTGCAGTAAAATGAGCCCTTCTGGGGTTTTTTTTCTTGGAGCAAATATAATTACTATTTGATTATGAAATTTAATCACTGGGGGGAATGTATACTTATCCTGTAAGTTAAATGGAACATTCTCATTTTTGCCTGTCCAAAGTATATATCTCTGTTCTCCCTACCAATACAACTATATATCCTAAAGGTATTATTTTTGAGATGGTGGATGGTAATTAAAATTATACCCTCATCTCATTCACCACCTCAGGAATGGAGCATTCCGAAGTAAATACTTCTGTATCTACTCGTATCTGGAGAACCTTCACTGAAAGGTGCTCATTAAAGTATGCTAATTCAAAGCCTTTCTAGAAGAAAAGCATTATTTACAAATGGATCCTCTGCATGTCTGCTAAGGACCATCCTGACTTCCTTGGAACTTACTCTCTAGTAAATGTGCATAGTGTTGCAGTTTTAGGAGGTTTTTTAGTTTTAGAAGCCTCACTAGGCAAAAATTTATAAGACTGCTGTGGACATAACTAACGTATTGGAGACTTCTTGCAATGATAAACTGGTTTGATATATCTAACAGCAACATGGGAAAAAGTGAAGATTGTACTTTGCAGCACGCTACAGTGAAATCTGTTTTGCAATTTCACAGACTTTTCTACCCAAAAAAACCCCACCCTTTTTTTTTTTAAAAAACCAACTTTTTTCTTGGGATATTTTTCCCTTGAGGGTTCAAGGTAACATTTATGAGAGTCTCTTCCCCCTGCATCCTGTTCCCACAATAACAAGCTCATGAATTGGGCTAGATTGAAAAGGAATGGCTGTCCCTGAGTGACTCAGTGAGTTCCATGTTGAGCGGGCCTTGGGTTTTCTTGATACTTAAACTTTTGTTGAGCTGATTTTATTTTATTGTTGCAAGTGTGACAGGGTTACTGTTACATACCTTTCAATCGGTTTGAAACCTCCCTGGCTGCATACATATCCCAGTCTAAAATAGTCTGAGAGGAGGAGTCTTCTCTGAGGATTTAACCAAAGTACAGGAAGTCTAGGAGGCTGTAGCTTGCCAGAGAGATCATCCGACAAGGAAAGACAAGTGAGTCATGCATAATCCTTGGCCACTCTGTTACTAACTAAATTTCAAGAAGGCCACTCTGTGCAAAGTTCTCTTGTAGTTTAATTTTGTTCCCTACTTTCATGAATATTTGGAATTTAGTTAAGAGTAAAAGAGTTCCTCCAGAACAATGGACTTCTCAGTCATAAGGTTTATTTATTTACCTACTTTTTATTTATTAATTTAAACATTTTGTATGGCCACCCATATTATATAAAATACCTCTGGATGTATAACAGCAATTACATTTTAAAAAGACAATAAATATATAAATAAACCCTTTCAAACCACCAAGCGCTGTTAACAACTCCATCACAGAACCACAAATGCAGGGTTCCCCTCCCCTCCTGACCCCAACCTGAGGGGAGAGCCAAGGTCTTAATGGCCTTCTGGAAGACAAAGAATGTTTGCTTTCCTGTTCGTTTGTTGAGGCATATATGCCACTTTAATCCAGTGTGATTCTAGGTGGCTGCATGATATGAAACTAAAAAATAACACCACAATAGAACAGTGCATAATAAATAAAACTATTTAGTATGGTAATAAAGGCCACTGCTACCATTAGGTGAGATTTTTCTACCCGACTGCACCCTCGTTAGTTCTCTGGGTTGACAGTGGTTCATTCCAACTTCCAGCACCATCTCACATAAAGGGTCGTTGTAAGAGCACACAAGACTAGTATTTATATATGGAAAACTTTTCCACAAGACCTAAATAACTAGAGTAGGGATTTGTATAATTCCTGAGCTTGCTCTCAAATGCAGTAAAGATCAAACGAAATACAGAGGTTTCAGCAGAATGAAAATATATATATATTTCAAGAGTTGTGAGAAATGTGTGACATCTGATATTTAAAGGGCTGCATATTTATCACAATATGAAAGGATCATTAAGCTTTTGAATGGAGATTTGTGGTAAGTTTCTGACCGAATGCCTTATATTGTTGGGTTTTGTTTCAGCTGGATTACAGTGGACCTCCTTGCAGTTCTCGTAGAAGGAGCAGTTATGACAGCAACTACTATTCAGAATCGCTCAGTGGTGAGTATCTGCCTTTAAAAAAAAGATTTTTCTAAATTAAGATATATAATATTTGGGGGGGGGTTACTCATATATAAATAACTGAAAGCAATACATTTTATCAAATATAATGTTCCTGTTACTAATTTGCATGCATTTAATTTTCAGTGGTGGTCAACATGAGCAGTTCGGTCAGTGCGTAACATTAGGCTTAAATTTTAAAACAATTAGTCCATTTTTATGTTCCCAGCTTTACACTTTATTAATAGCTTATATGCCATTACTGTAATTTCCATTGAATTGCCAACTACAGGGGGACTAAGTAGGCATTTAGCTAGGGTTAAGTTGAGTTCACTTGACTGCTGAATAGCAATGTATGATATGAGATATAAAACATGTATTTCATGTGTGCGTGGGTGAGGAGTCGTACAAAAACTAGCTTCTCGGTTTTGTGCTGAGATTGACTGATCTCCCTGTCTTTAGATTCCAAGCAAGGGAAGAGTTCAGTGGTTTCCAGCCTAGATTGCTTGTCAAGCATTGTGGAAAGGATTTCAACAGAGAGCACAGCCTGTCCTGCTCTACCCACAGCTGAAAGTGGGATTGAAGGGAGCCCTTGCTCACTCCACGAAGCGGCCAGCCTGAGTGATACTGGAGCCCAAACCAGTTCCCCAGCCAGCTGTACTCAGGTTCCTCAGGACTCTGCCAACAACAGTGCCAGCAACCCTATTTACCAAGTGCTATGAAGTGCAAACAAGATGAATGCTCTCTTTTAACCAGCAATCATACTTAAGCCTGCATTTCCAAGACTGAAAATGGACAATACTTACGGCTTTTTTTTACTCGCTTTCAAATCTAATAATTCCTTTTTTCCATGCTAGTATTACTCCAAGAATGCACTTATTTATTTGTTATAAACAAAAGCTATTTAATTTGTATATAGAGATCTTTTAGAATTATGCACCATGAAATGGCCAATGTTTTTACCGTGAAATGGTCAATGTACGGGGATCCTTATAGGTCCCAGACAGGCTGCTTAAATCCCATTTCTATCTATATAGTTAAAGCAGCCTGATGCATTCAGAATTGCTGCCTCTCTTTGCAATTCCCCCCCCCCATCTAAACCCCCCACCCCAGAATCACATCCACATATATGCAGAAAAGGTTGTGGACCATTTTTTTTTTTGTAAAAAAAACAAAAATTAATTATTTTGTATACTTTGCCAAAAAAAAAAAAGTTTCCATGGAAAGAACAATAAAAATGTATGTATTTAATGTTGCTTGGTTTGTTGTGCCAAACTTTAACTTTATATATTTATACAATATGGATGCTGAGAATGTTTTCAACAATATTCTAAATAAAGATCCTTATTTATAGAATCGTTGGAGTTATTTGTCTTCAGCTAGGAATTTCAGGAATGCTCTCACTATAATATTGACAAGTAATTCTTGTTTTGTTTTGTTTTGTAAAGTCACATATTGTTAAGTTCCCAATAATTTCATGACCAAAATAGAGTTTGGAAAGACCTGGGTGTGCTATTATTGTGGATGTTCTGACATTTTCATTGTAGATAATTACTTGGCAGGACATGCAAGGAGTTCACACATCTTGCTAAGCCATGTTTATTCAATAATTCTGTGCATAGAATCATGCATTGTGGTAAACCATGAAACAGAGTTTATAAACTATAATGACTGGATTCCCCCAACATGCTGAGTTCTAATCAAATGCAGAGTGATGTGTGAACCTAGTCCATGTTTTCGTAGGACTGCAAACTCAGTCATAAACTACCCATTTCTGAAATGAGCACTTCCCAAATACACTTTTTTTTATAAACATGCAATTTTATTTTTGTCATGATAGGTCAATAAACAAATGGAATGTTATAACAAATATGTTGTGGGCTATCCCTTATAATTAAATCCATTATATATTTTGAGAGGTCACTTAACTATCATAGGTTCTTTGTGAGATGGCACTAATTAAAGTCAGGGAGACCCACAATTCTCATTAAATGGGATTTTTATTATAAGATTCTAGAAAAATATAGATTTTTTTTTAACAGCACCAAGAGATTTCTTCTTTTTCTTACAATAGAACTAGTTGTCTGCTTTATTTTCTCATATCTATTACTTTATATACTGTCCTATTTTATCAACAATTTTACCTTCTATATTCTACAGTTCTCATTCCTGTTCTTTAACTTTCCCTTTTAACTTGAACTCTGACCCCACGGGGACTTCTGACCTATGCCCAGTCCTCCATAGCCCACGTTAACCCACACTCGTGTGGCTTGTTGGATCCTGCTGGAAAGTGAAGGTTGTGGGAAGTTTCTTTTAGCCAGACTCTAATTCCTCACCTGCTCCCAGTAGCTCTTTTTAGTAGTATTAACTGATGTTTTCTGTGTCTTTATGGAGGAGTGGGTTAGGCTGCCTCCAGTGCTCCATTACTGACCACATGTTGGGGTTCTCTCTGGATGCTTCTTTTCTACTAGTGCTTAGTTCTCAGAGCTTTAGGTTCAGAGAACTTCCCAGCCTTCTGGATCCAAAACTGCTCACTTTCTAGACCCTCCTGCTTTGCCACTGGTCACTGCTGGTGCTGGCTGGTCACTGCTTATTGGGGAGTTGGCCAAGCCTTCCAGATCCCCTGAAATCCCTGTGGCCACCAGAAGGGTCTTCCCAATCCTTGGAGGCCTCTATTTCTTGAGCCTCTTCTTCATCCAACACTTCTAGATCCTCTGTTGTCAGCTTCTGGGTTTCCCTTATCAGTGGTCTGGCTTGAACTGAGATGCTATAAATGACCAAGTAGCCCTTATTCCTCTGGTCTTCCCTCACTTCTGCAGTTCCAGGGCAACCAGCAGCTGGAGTCAAATGTTATTTCTGGCAGGGATGGGGGAAATAACTTCCATGCAGCTGTTCTTTTTCTGGCCAGTAAGCAGGCTTCTTGGATTTTCCTCTGGCCAAGTTGTTCTTTTTTTGAAGCAGAGGGTACCACCTTCGGGAATGCTGTGCTATTAGCCACGTTTACCATTTTCCTCCTCCAATATATTATTTCTATTGGTGTACCAATAGTCTTCCCTGGTGCCTTCCAGATAGAACTGGCTTCAACTCCCATAATCCTTAACCAACATGTGGAGGAGGTAAGATTGAAAAGGCTGGTCAAACATGGTGGCATTGCACATTGTACCTTTGGATGACACTGATTTTCAGGACCCACTTAAACCAGTCTTTCAACCAGGACATGAGACTGAGTCTGCTTTTCAGATCTATGTCAGGACCAAGAGGCGGTACGGGGAGTGTGGCTCTGTTACTTCACATAAATCTTTTTCCAGCTTTGGACAGAGGCTTGGCAGATTGAGCTCTGAGGGTACTGTATTATTCTGGATCTGATACTTTCTGGCTTAAGACATGTCCAAACATTCTGATTTTAATGTGACCAACTCATATAAAAATGGGCAAAGCTTCATTCTCACCATTGAGGCTGCCAATCATGACTTATTTGACTATGTCCTGCAGACACTCCTATCTATAAGGAAAGATAATATTGACTTATTATTTTTATTTATTTATGTATTTATTTATATTTCAAATTTGTCACCACCCATCTCACTGTGGAGGGACTCTGGGCAGTTTACAGTAAAAAAAAAGTATTTTATATTTTATTTTACTTTATTTTATGTATCTTAATGCAAATTTAAGCACATTGATCTGGAGCTGCCCTCTTTGTCATGGTTCAGTCTCCTGTTTGAAGGCTGTTCACCAATTTGCCACTCAAAGAACAAGTTCAGCCCTCACCCTGAAAAAGATTGTGAATCTTATCTTCAGAGATTTAAGCCCAGGTGACAGTACTTGGCTGACCTTGGCTAGGCCTGGAAGCTGAGCAGGGTCTGGACTGGTTAGTACTTGGGCAGGATTCCTTCATGGAATACCAGGGCTGGAGGCTAAATTGGGAAGTAAAAAATATCCTGTAAGAAGGCAATAGCAAGCTGTTGCTTCTTGCCAAGAAAACTGCATGGACTTCCCCATGCATTTGCTTGGCATCACTTTCAAGTGGAAGAAGACTTTCCCTTTTCTTCCTAGAAGGTACCTGTCTCCTCAGGGATCTGGCAAAACCTGCAGGAGAAACCCTTTGGAGAGCAGTGACTCTTACAAAGCCCAGTTGCTGGGCATAAAGGAAGGATCAGTTTTGGTTTCTGAATCCCTCTCCTAAACTGAAGAATTGCATTCCCTTTGGCGTTAACAGTTGCTTCCCTTTCTCTTGGCTTTTGGGAGTGGTTAAACAACTTTTAAATATGGCCTTTTAAAATGCTTCAGTAGCAAATTGGTGAACAGCCTTCAAACAGGAGATTGGTGAACAGCCTAAAAACAGCATTATTCTTGTTTTTAAACTTTGGGGATATTATTATTGGTTCTTATGTTTTTTATGTTCCTTTTGGAATTGCATTGCTTTGGTGGATTTTAAATATTAAAATAAACAATTTTTTTAAAAAAACAGACAAAACTAGAAGTTATCTAAGTCACACTGGACCCTTTCCACCTTATTTACACACAGACATTAGGTTGGCAAATGGGTATTTATTTTTATAAATCCTGCTTTAAAATTATTTATTTGTTTACTTATTTATTCTTGGAGAAAATCTATGTGGTCACTAAGAGTTGACACCGATTTGATGGCACATAATCAGAAAGAAAGAAAGAGAGAGAGAGAGAGGGGAAGGGAGGGAGGGAGGGAGACAGACAGACAGACAGACAGACAGACAGACCCAAGCAATAGATTGACTAGGAAGGTCACAGTCATTGTTTGTTTAAACATAATGATATTGCAAAACCCCTTCCCATGCACTTCTCAAGTCTGATAAATTTGTATTTCTCACTGGAAAATTCTTTCACTGTTGAAAAGAGGTAAAGGATCAGAAACGGCCACATACATTGCCATAAAAATTTGTCTCACAATTCCCTTGCTTTCTTTTCTACAGCAATGCTTCCTGAAAGCAAGAGAAATTATCTGCTCACATAAAGATGGAACCTTACAGCTCTCTGTCAAAATAGTTGTGCTCAATAACGAACACCCTATTCTACAAGTATTCCTCTGTATTGAATTTCAATGATTTATTTTAGCAGTCCAACTTTCCACAGGCTGCTTCTAACGTTACAACAGAGAATATGCATTTAACACATCTCAAAATAGACACATTTTTTTTCACTCACTCACAGGGGCACATGGTTCAGATGTGCATTTTTTTTCTAACACACCAAGAAAAAGCTTGGACAATGTGACAGGACAATGAATTAATAGGATATCAACTTCTCAGTTATACCACCATAGGACAGAAAGCTGCAGACACACAGATCTCTGTTGTCCATGGATCCAGTTCCAGCAGAATTATCCTATTATCATTTCTACCACCATTACTACTACTACTATACCAACTACCATTAGTAAGACTGCCATTAGGTGGGGAGGCAGAAGGAGCAGACTTTTCCAATTATAGAAAAAGAAATCAAGCTGTAAGTTTGGAACCCCTCTAGCCGACATTTTTTCTAGCTTACTTTAAACATTGTTAGCTACTTTGGAAGCCCAGATTAAGTTTAATTCATTAATCAACCAAAAAACCAACCAAAGGAATATCACGGGCAGGCATAACTTACTTTTCGTCAATAGTTATAAACATGTAGAGCAAAACTACAATGGGCAAAATAAAATATAAACAGAACAGAGATCATTAAGATGAATGGGATAAATGCTTCTTCACAGAAAATATTGTGAACCTTTGATACTTCATGAGAATCATGTTTAATTTAGGAACGTTAGAATCTCCCAGCTAATTGAATTGAAATTCTGTTTAGTCCAGCATCCTGTATCACAACATTTCTAAATCTAGTCAAGTCTCCCCGCTTCTGATCTTTTGGAATTAAAACCTAGATTTCCTACTGGCTGGGAACCGTTGTCCCTGTTCTCTGAAATATAAAATCCTCTGTTTAAGTAAAATTTATTCTTGCCGTCTGTGAAGTGCACCAATCCATTGCAGATGAAAAATGGAGAAAAGATCAGCTCGGCAATCTTTATCTCAGGAATGGGAATCTACAGTTTGCAGGGCTTGATGTGGCCCTGGCTTCCTTTGGGTCATCCCTGGATTCCAGCAAGATCATGCTGCCAAAGGGTATCTATAAATTGCCAGATTACATCAGCACAATTTCCCAAGGACTTTCAGCAGCAAGTGGAATTATTTAAATGTTTTTTCTTTATTCCATTTAAAACCTATTTTAATTACTATTTAAGCGACTTTCTTGCCCTTCACTATAATAACTGCAGGCTAGTTATGTCTCCAAGCTCCATGTTTGTCAAACAGAAAATAAAATGTAGAACATAAAGCTTTGGAAAGAAGAACTTACACAGCACCTAAAAACCCTATTCCTTGGCATTGTTGCTATGCCGTATCCTCATGAGTTTCTAAATCACCAAGAACTAATGGTGAAACTTTCTACCAAGAACCTGAGAGCCAGTAACCTGTTTATTCTTAAGAAAATAAGCTATTACCAAAAAACAAAGCACTGCTAGCTGTGAATAGTTAACTAATGATTTCTATCCCATATGTATCACTGAAGTGTGGCAGAAGAGGGTGAGTTGGCAGACAAACCTTATTCCCTTATGAGTCACTTCTCCATAATGGCCTGAGTGTTTCAAGTTTAGGATGAGACGTTAGTCAATTTTAGAAATCATGAAACATTCAGAGCTTTCCTAGGAATAGATATAACAAGGCTTTCTCCTCACATTTTTCCCCCAAAGGTCAAGAGTGCTGTCATAATCTGTGTGACTATGACCAAAGCTCAAACTATTGCAGTCAACAGATGATGCCAATGTGTTGAAAGGTTGTGTCATTACACAAGCAAATGATAAAGAGAATGTGGCATGTTATTTAGAATATACTCTATCAGAAAATGTTAACATCCACAGAACCCTTTAAGTAGAGGGATCATTCCCCCTAAAATAGTGATGACCAGTATATATTTTCAGATACTTTGGTCACCTAATGCGAAGAGAGGACTCTTTGGAAAAGACCCTGATGCTGGGAAAGATGGATGGGAAAAGGAGAAGAGGACGGCAGAGGATGAGATGGCTAGATAGCATCACTGAAGCAACGAGCATGAAATTGAGCAAACTCAGGGAGGCAGTGAAAGATAGGAAGGCCTGGCGCAACATGGTTCATGGGGTCACGAAGAGTCGGACACGACTTAACGACTGAACAACAACAAAAAGTATATATTTTCTAGAGAATTTCAAAGCATGAAATGCTAAGCCTTTTCCCTCCCTCTCTATGATTCAAGAGCTAAAGAACTCCAGAAAGAAGCAAAACCATTTCAGTGCCTTGCTGAGAAAGTTGCATCAAGCTCCTCCATCCATCAAGTTCAGTAGATGTTCCATCAGGCTGTAGCCAGGGGGAAAAGAAGACTTCTGCTGAGAAGTCAGGTACATTTGCTTTCCCTTCCTTCCTTCCTTCCTTCCTTCCTTCCTTCCTTCCTTCCTTCCTTCCTTCCTTCCTTCCTTCCTTCCTTCCTTCCTTTTCATTACTGGATTTAGAGGCCCCCAACTCTCAGAGACTCTGGGCAGCTTACATCTCTAAAAGTAGGAGCAGTAAAATGAAAGAAAAAAGACACGCAGTTCTGGAACAAACAACTCAACACATATCAGTTTAAGAACGGATATGAGCTGCTATGCCTCTTTAGGAACGGCTGCCTGAGCATGCTTGTTTTTCTCTTTCCAGGCCCTTCCTCCTTTCCTATTATGTGTTCTGAACTGCAAACCTGCTCTTCCATTGGCCACCATGGCAGCACATTTGTTGAAGAGCAGAGTTCGACATATTTTCAGCCACTTGGCGCATTGATCTTCCTCCCTGATATAGTAAGGACAGTGAGGCATACTGTGTTTGTCTGCCCAGGCCTCATATTCTCTCATTTGTGTGCCATTTGCAGTACCCACCATTCCACCTGACAACATGCTCCTAAAATGTCGGGTCAGAATATTATACACTTCTCTCATTCCTGAGTGCTAGCCTTAGAGACTGTTGTTTACCTGTATTTTAACCACTTGCAATGCCATCCTTCAAAACAGCCTTCAGAATCCCCCCAGATAATGAAATGGAAATGGACATTGGCAAGTAAAAGAAATATATGGAAATTAATTAGCAGGTAGAATGCCATGCAGCATGAGATTCCTTGATGAAAATGGAGCTGTCATTTGCAAAGCTGATGTAGGATGAAGTCACAAAATGAGATTCCATGACGTTGGTGGTGGTTTTCCAAACTGTCTATAGAGCAGATGAAAAGAATTAGGATGTGGTGCCGTCCTTCTACTTAGTTGCTCAGGTGTCTGTTCAGGCAGAGGCCAAGTTATTCCTTTATACTAAAGCAGCATTTCCCAAATTAATTCCCTCCAGGTATGTTGGAACTGTCTCACTGTGCTGGAGGTCCAAGAACTTTATTAGCACTTGAAGAGAGAAATACACAGTCAGCATGTTATGAAAAAGCAGTTTTGGGTAATCACTTCATATGGGACTCAAAAGCAGTTTGATGGAGGAGATGTGCAAACCCCAAATCCAGAATTAAACTGCTGCTTTGAAGTGATTCTATGGCTCCATAAGGTGAAACTGGATCCCTTTGGAGTGACCTGAACCAAACTGGGAACAATTTATTGCTTCTGAGTACCAGTGAAAGGATACAATGTTCCTGGCAAATTAGCTACACTGAGCTTACACATACCTATAATATATGAGCATGGGGATAGGAGAAGAAAGGAGCTGAATGACAGACCAGTCTAAGTGGAAGATTCTACAGACTATATCCAAATAAAAATACTTGTTTGCACATTTTACACAGCATGCTTCTGGCTGGAATTTGTAAGGTGTTACGCATACAAGAAGAGGCAACTATGTCTGCAAATGTCATTTAATTTTCTCTACAGATATCAAAAGAATATAAAGGAGCTGAGTTCAAAAACCTCTGCATTTACTTTGTTGAAACTGGGTGGGATGATGAGGGAGAGAGGTGGGCAAGGTCTACATCTCCATAGATTACCCACAGTGTCTGCAAATTTCTTCCTATTATGATAAAAGGTTTTGTTTGTTTGTTTTGTTTGTCTGAGAAAAATTTACAGCATAGCTTCCAAGTCAAAGAAGTACATCTCACTGCAGAGTCCTTGGTTCTCTTCTGTTGGAAGTAGATCTCATTTTGGACTCCTGGGGCCAATCCAAATATTGTGATCAGAGTATAACTTTACAAACTTTCCCAAGCCTGTACAAAAATATATGATAAGAATTATACAATTGAATTTGACTACGAAGAACTGTACGGCTCTGCCATCTACAGGATAAAACATGAACAATTTAGGAATATTTAATAATAATGAATGTACAAAGGAGTTATGTTCTAATCTGAAGTATTTCACTGTTTGAAAAAACTGAAACAAGATGTAATTTGTTTGCAAGAGACTCATATAAGAAATAGAGATACGAGGTATTTAATATGTAAAAATTTGGGAGAAGAATTTATTTCAACAGGGCCAAAAAACCAAAACAAAACAAAACCTAATGGGGTTATCTTATATGATAACCCCCATTAAAATCACAACCAATGCTGACTAATCAACAAGGTAGATTTGTGAGGGTGGAAATTGAACTATATGGAGTTAAAACTCTACTTTTGGGACTTTGTGCTCCAACCAAAGATAAAGGAAATTTCTATAAAAGACTTACGGAACAATTGATAAATTTTTCATATGAGAACTGGATTTTGATGGGAGATTGAAATGGTGTTGTTTCTCCACAACTAGACAGAACATCTGAGGAGAAAATTAAAACTACTCAAAGTAGATTACCAAAGACTTTTTTTGATTTGATGGACAATTTAACTTTAGTGGATATCTGGAGACAAAAAAATGGCGATTGTAGAAAGCATACTTATTTCTCTGAAAGACATAAATCATTTTCAAGGATAGACATGATACGGATATCAAAAAACCTGGTTACTAGGGCAACCAAAGTTGAGATTTTACCAAAAAAAATTTCTGATCATAATCCAGTGTCTTGACTCTTAAAACAAAACCTACTACCTTCAGATTGAGATTAAATGAGACATTATTACAAAAAGGCTGGATAATTAAAGATTTAAAAAAATAATAGAATGTTTTTGAGAATAATTTAAATAAAGGCGTGGATTTAAAAACAGTTTGGGATACAAGCAAAGCTTTTATTAGAGGTTATTTCATCCAATATAATACCAAATTGAAAAAAAAGCACAAATAAAAACACAAGCTATTTTATGGGAGATTAAGAGAAAAGAGGAAGAATTAAAGAAGTTGCCAACAGACAAGCATTTTATATCAAATCAGAATATTACAGCAACAGCTATCTTATGTTGACAGTAAGAGGAATGGAAACTAAAATGAATAACGTAAAACAAAGGAATTTTGAATTTGCAAACAAACCAGGAAAGTGGTTAGTTTATAAATTAAGGAAGAGAAAGAAAAGAGGATGATATTGAAGCTTCAGGAGTGAAATATGGTTTTATCAGACAATCTGGCTATACAAAAAGTTTTTCATCAGTATTATTCTAATTTGTAAAAAGGACAGGATATTTCTCTGGAAAGAACTGACAATTATTTAAAATTGCAAAATTTACCATGGCTTACAGATAAACAAAGACAAATAATGAATGGGCCTATAACAATAATGGAATTTTCAGAACCCATTAAAAAAAATTAAATTAGGAAAAGCACCCAGGCCAGATGATTACCAGGGTCTTATAAACATTTTGAGGATGAAATTTTATGGCCACTTCAAAATACAATGAATTTTATTTTACAAGGAGATGGGATGCCACAACCTTGGAAATAAGCTAATATTGTTTAATAACTAAAGAGGGACAGGATTTAAACTTAATAAAAATTATAGACCAATATCATTATTAAACAGTGATTATAAGTTATTTACAACAATTTTGGAAAATAGATTAAAAATAGTTATACAAGATTTTGTTCATGAAACCAATGTGGATTTTTGCCTAAAAGACAATTAAAAGACAATGTTAGAACAGTAATGGATGTTATAGAATATCTGGAACAGCATAATGAAAAACAAACTGCACTGATCTTTTTGGAAGAAGAAAAAGCTTTTGACAATCTTAATTGGCCTTTCCTGTTTAAAGTTTTAGAAGATTTGGATTTTGGTAAGAACTTTATAAAATCGGTCAAATCGATATATAAATCACAGAAAGCAAAAATTATTGTTAATGGAGATTTAACAGAACCATGTGAAATCCAAAGAGGAACAAGACAAGGATGTCCATTATCCCCACTTTTGTTTACCTTGGTTTTGGAAGTTTTAAATAGAAATATAAGACAAGATGAGGGGATAATGGGAGTAAAAATCAAGAGAGAGATATAAATGGAGAGCTTTTGCAGATGATTTGGTGTTGGTGTTGGAAGATCCATTGAAAGGGATAGAGATACTAATGAGAAAACTAAAAGAATTTGGTTCATTAGCTGGTTTTAAGGTTAATAAACAAAAACAAAGATGTTAACAAAAAATATGAAGATACAGGATCAGATAGAATTGATGAACAAAACAGGTTTCAAGATTGAGAAAAAGGTAAAATATTTGGGTGTTAATCTGTCAAATATAAATTGTATGTTGTTTCAGAATAATTATGTTAAGACATGGAATGAAATTAAGAAAGATATGTTAAGATGGGGAAAATTACAATTGTCATTGTTGGGAAAAAATTCTGTGATAAAAATATTTTTCCTAGGATGCTATTTTTGTTTTAGACAATACCAATCGTGACTACTGATTTACCATTTAAGCAATGGCAGAAGGATATAACTAAATTTATCTGGCAAGATAAAAAAACCACGAGTTAAATATAAGGTGTTGCAAGATGCTAAAGAAAGAGGAGGCTTAGCCTTGCCTGATCTCAAATTGAATTTTGCTGCTTGTTGTTTAGTTTGGTTGAAAGAATGGGTGTTGCTGAGAAATAGCAGACTTTTGAATTTGGAAAAACATGAATTGAGATTTGGGTGCAAAGCATAAAGTTAAGGTTAATTAGATTTTAAAAATAATTTTATTAGATGTGCCATTTTGAGAATTTGGAATAGATATAAACTTAGATTGTATCCGAAAATACTCTCATGGTTATTTCCAGAAGGAGCATTTTATAGTAAAGAAATGGTAACTAAGCAGAAGTGGCTAATTTATGGTGATATCCTTGGTATTCACCAGGGAGAATTTAAAATAAATCAAGAGAGGATTTGATATCAGAAGGACATGTATGTCAATGGTTTTCATATGTAGAACTTGCAGAAAGATTTAAAGTTGATAAAAAGACATATGGTTTTGAACGAAATAAAACTGTTTTTGAAACTGAAATGAGCCACTTGACAGGTGGTGAAAGTCTCCATCCCACACCCATAATCCCCTACCACACATTATGAACAGCCCAAAATGGTGTTTTTTCCCATCAGCGTGTAGTGCTGAGTGGGAGGGGAAATTTAATGAAGGGGCTCAACTTGAATTGTCCTGCGTCAAACCTGTAATGTAACCAGCTCATTCAGGCAGAGTAACACTCAGTAATCGGAATTTATGTTGGCTTTCTTTCTGCTTCCTCCTGGCCTAGAGGAACGAACATCAATGTGGTTGAGAGGATGAGCCCAAAGATGGACTAAAATACTTGTGATTGTTACACTGAGAATAAACACTAGGTGGCAACATTTACACAACATTGAGGTCTTACTTTAATTCCGATTAATGCAAGTCCTTGATGCAAAATAATTGCTCCAATTTAGTAAGCCATTTTTTCCCCTTGCATTTTCTCTTTGGAGAAGATACAGAGGAATATTATTGTCCCAAACATTAAGCCATCCTTGGTGGCTCACGTTTCCTACTTGATAAATCATATACAGTCACCTTTGCAGCTTACAACAGAAGTATGTATTGAATCCTCTCTTGGAGATGCTTCTGTAAAGCTGAACTCTTGCATGAACATGGGTTGATAATGGTAAACCTGCTTTTGTGACCATCTGATTGCCATCAGAGCAGCACTTCAGAACCAGAAGGTTAATTTTTCTAAATATTTACACTATTATGCTATATTGTTTATTCAGTGCAATTTATATCCTATTGCTTGCAAATTGTTTAACAGAGTGGCCCATAAATGTGTTTACTTGGAAATGTTTTTGGATTATTTTCATGGAGCTCTTTATAGAAGTTTTAGGAGACGCCCCTGGGATTCAGCCTCCCCTTTTCTGGCTCTTTCAATTTGAATGAATGCCTCAAAGAGATTTGTTTGCAAAACTTGATGTCTCTCTGCCTGAGTTCATACAACACACCTAATCAGATGAATTGAGGATCCAGTGAAACCAGTTGTACAATGTGTGAAAGAATTAAGAGTTTGAAACTTGGTTAATCTTTATAACTCTAGGTAGCCTAGTATTTTGTGCACACCTAGCTCATTTCATTAATTTATGATTCAGTGCAGTCTGTGAATCTAAAACATGGATTAATTCAGTAGCAAAGTATGGTGTGTGAATATTGTCTTTAAACAAGTAGTAAGCAAGCAAGTTAGTATACAAGTAGTTTGAAAAACTTGCCAGAATCTTCAAATGGCTGTGTGAAAAAAGATTGTATGACTATACTATTGAAGTCTATAAAAGCCTTCCCTAAGGTAGCACACTTCAAATGTATTAAACTACAGCCCTTCAAATCCATCTGCCTGGGGATCATGGGAATTGTAGTCCATCACCTTTAGAGATGCCAGACTGGGCCCTGCCAGTTGACATTTTTTTGTAGACAGGGTCCGTAACATACCTTCTCTGCCTGACTGGGTGGGACGGATCGACATAATGGGGATGAGGCGGTCCCTTAGGTAGGCTGGTCCCATGTCATGTAAGACTTTAAAGGTGATAACTTACACCTTGAATTGGACCCGGCAGCAAACTGGCACCCAATGCAGCTCCCACAGTAAAGGTGTTACATGTGCCATCCTTGGGGCACCCAAAATTGCCTGCATAGCTGCATTTTGCACCAGCTGTAGCTTCCAGATACTCTTCAAAGGTAGCCCCATGTAGAGTGCATTGTGATGTCTATATGGGAGATGACTAGGGCATGAGTGAGTGACCAGAGGGCCTCCTGAACCAGGAAAGGGCATAATTGGCACTCTACGCAAAGTTGAGCAAAGGCCCTCTTGGCCACGACTGCCACCTGCTCCTCAAATCATCAGTCCAGGAGAACCCCCAGATTCCGCACCAGGTCTGTCTGGAGCAGTGCCACCCCATCCAGAACCAAAGATGGTAAACTAACTCCCAGATATGGAGGAGCCCCCAACGCACAGCCATTCCATCTTACCAGGGTTCACCTGAAGCCTATTGTTCCCCATCTAGACCCCCACAGCCTCCAGGCACCATGAAAGAATGGTCACAGCATCACTCAAATCACCCAGGATGGAATAATGAATATTTAATAGCACAATACATATAAATAGTTATTTATTTTCTCTGGAGCGAAATATAGTTTATGAGCAGTTTGCAAAACTGATTATATACTACAGCATCAGGCTGCTTCATGAAGACTACAAATAGTCCTCAACTTATGACCATTCATTTAATGACCGTTCAAAGTTATGACAGTGCTGAAAAAAGTGACTTACGACCAGTCCTCACACTTATGACTGTCGCAGCATCCCTGAGGTCATGTGATCAAAATTTGGGTGCTTGGCAACTGGCATTTATTTTCAATTGTTGCAGCATCCTGGGGTTATGTGATTGCCATTTGCAACCTTCCCAGGAGCCTTCTGACAAGCAAAGTGAATAGGGGAAGCTGGATTCACTTAATGACCTTGTGATTTGCTTAATGACCATGGCAAAAAAGGTTGTAAAATCAGGCACAATTCACTTAGCCACCGCATCATTTAGTGATGGAAGTTCCAGTCCACATTGTGGTCATAAGTCAAGGACTACCTGTATTTGGAACACATATATTAACCCTAGAACCAGATTTAAGTTCATAGAACAGAATTGAATGACTCACTTTATGGAAGATTTTCTGGTGGATATACGTTTAGTTCTTCCCCATCAAACTCAACACTCTGACAAGCTGATGAAAATATCAGTAGAATTCAGAGTTGCCAAGCTATCAATTTATGCCACTACTCTGTGCCCTTGGAATTTTGAACCCCAGTCCAGCTGAACCCATTAAAAAGCTGTTTGATCTTAACATGGAATCTCATTAAGAATAGCACAACTGCTGATTAAAGGACTGCACTGTTTTCATTTGAAGTGCAAATTTAAAGCACAATTTGCAGAAGGCTTCAACCAAACCTGCAAACTTTTAACATTTATTTTTAAAAATTCCTGAAATGGATTGGATTTAAAAGTCATATTATTTAGAATAGATCAATTTAATTCCCACTAATTCCAGTTAAGCTGAACTAAATATCTGTATAACTAAGGGCAAATCCTCACTTGCCCTTGCCTCATTGTCAGCATAGGCCCCCCACTGCTTTTAGAGTGCAGGAATGGATGACGTCATCCTCCCCCCATTCCCAGTCAGAAGGCACAATGAAAACTCCTTAGTCTCACAAAACATGGACAGACTCAACCATAGTTTCAGCTGGGAAACTGTGAGCATCCTAGGCCAAGCTAAATCCAAAAATGCTAGGCAATTCCTGGAAGCTTGGCATTTAGACAAATCAGCCATCAATAGACACATAGAGATAAACCACATTTACGCACCATTCAAAAGAGACAATAAAAAAGCTAAGAAGGAAACAAAAAGACCAGAGCACATCCTCTCCAGCAGCCAAGCCCCAGATAAGCAGGGATTAACTCCAGGCAAACAATCAAGCAGGAAACAATAGCCTAATCAAGGAACTTCCAAGGAGAAAACCACGCTGGCAGGGCAAGCCACTGTATGTAAACAGGGAGCAAATACCACACTCACTAGCACCAATGATGTTACCTAGTTGGGTAATGAAATGTCTGCAAGCAAACAACCAAGCTCAGAGAGCGCCAAGGGCTCCATGCTGAGAGATCCACCCACACAAGCACCCGCCAGCAAGACTTACCTTCCCTGGCACAGAGACAAGTAGACACAGGACAGCTGTAGTCTGGACTGAGCACAACCCAGGCCTATTGCCAAACCACTGCAATCCAGACCAGAAGGGTTAAAGGTGGCTTCAGGAACTCCTGGGAGCAGCAGGATAGAGAAGCAGATTGGGCTGCAGTGCAGAGTTGCCCTAAATTTGGATTTCCATCTGTTTATGTTTGTTTTTAACCTGAAAATACTGTGTATTTAAGATCTGAGGGGCTACGAAACACGACAGGTTTCTAAGGCATGCAAATATATTACAACAAAGGCCCATATATATCAGTTATTGAGATTGAAATTAATACTTTTTAATTTGTATATAACTGATCTGAAGTTTGAGCTGAGCAGTGGGGTGGTCATATTTGCTGATATTACCAAATTGTTCAGGATGGTAAGATCAGAAATAGCTGTAAAGAGCTCCAGAAAGATCATACTGGGAAAGTGCACTTTAATATGTCAAAGGTAAACAAGTGAAAAAGTTATACATGTTGTCACAAAAGGAAATGATTTCAACTTCAGCTATAGATTAATGGATCTGAGCTGGCCGTGACTGACCAGGAAAGAAATATTGAGTCATGGCAGACAGGTAGGGAAAACATACAGAGTATGGCTCCTGGAATTCTTTCCAACCCCCTTATTAGCAGTGGTCATAGGAGGAGTCTGTACTTCATTCTATGTGACAAAGTAATGTATTGTGTGTGTGTGTGCACGCGCACACACCTGCATGCACATGCATTTCTACTTTGCACTTGTGTTGCATCAGCCTGCAAATGTTCTATTATAGGTCATGTGACCAGGAGGGAGGACGGAGGGGCTTAGAACTGAGCAGACAGCAACGTTCTGAGCCACTGCCCAAGAGCATCTGTCATAGGGGTGCATTAGGGACTTATTTTCCTCTGCAGCCACCAACTAGACCCAGCCCATTTTCAAATGTGAAATTTATTTTGCCAGCTTCTTCTGCCACCCAAATTTGGTCTTGCTTAGATCAGCCAATAGCTTGATCCAGCAGGGCTCTTTTTATGTTTTAACACTACACCAAGTATTTTGGCTTAGTAGACAGTAATCCGGGAAGGTCACTCAGCAACTCAGAAATGCAAAACTTCTTCAGTTGCACCACCTTAACTCTGAATATAATGGATGGCATTACTGCTGTGTATATTTTATTTATTTATTTTAAATATTTATATGGCCACCCATATTACATAAAATAACCCTAGGCTGCTAGCAAGCAGATAGCCTCACTAGGCTCATTTCCAATTTCATAGAGGTCTAGGAAACACTTACTGTTCATTTAAATATCATTTGGGAAATCTAACATAAGTCTGTTGTAAATAGAAATAGGATCAAGGGGAGACCTGATAATAATTTTCCAGTACTTGCAGGGTATTTTGCAGAAAATGAAGCAGATTTGTCCTCTGTTACTCCAAGGGCAGTACTAGAACCAAGGAGTGGGAATTACAAAAAAGCCGAGTTCTGGTTACACTTTGGAAGAAACTTGTTATATTGCCCTAAGTCATTTGATTTCTATGTAGGTCTATCCTATGGTGTGGAGAAGGTGTTTGAAATGCTTAAGTTTGTTTGTTTATGTGATTTAGAGGCTGCCCAGATCCAAATGGCTCTGGGAGGCTTACACTTTGAAAGGAAGAAATAATAAAACTTGAGAAACAGATCATGTGCATCCAGAAGAGAAAAACATACATAACACACACAACACCCCACCCCCAACTGACAGACGCTCAGCATCCACCCTACCCCAATGGCCTGGACAACAGCCAGCTTTTCAAGGACGTTTGGAACATCATCAGGATGGGAGCCATAGAGATCTCTGGGGGAATACTATTCCAGAGGTCAGGTGCCACAACCAAGAAGTTCAGCTTTAATGCAGGTACATCTTTTGATTTGTTTTTATTCCATTATGCAGCATTTTCTTACTTTCAGTGGAATTTGTCTCCACTGCAAAATGTTATATTTGAGATCATATTGGGGTACAAAGATTTTTTATTTGTTGTGATAAATCTGCCATGTGTAAAAAAGTTCTTTGTAGAGTCAGGGCATCCAAACCAGATATAGAGAATAAGTCCTGATGAACTTCCATCCCCTTAATAAAATATATTATCAAGTGATGCAGAATTTCATCCCTTTTCCCTTTGAAGTTTTCACACTGCTGAGAATTGCACTGTAGTATTTCATTTAACTCAATAGACATGAGACACCTTCCTTCTCCAACTGAAAATAAACTTACTAGTTCACCTTGAGACCTCTAATGGTGAGGTGATGTAGGAAGTGCCAGCATTTACTTTTGTATACTGAGATACAAGATACATTTGTCATTTTTATCCCCGTCTCCATCAATATACCCAAAGAGTAATTGTATCTCTGCTGTACAGTGATAATGTAGAGCAGATATTTGATCAAAATCTGTTTAACCAGCTTCCTTTCCTAATGAAAGATGATATATTTTTGACAAATTTTGGTGTAGGCTTGAAATCCAGTTAATTTGGAATAATTCACTAGCTGAAAACTTGATAACATTGTCCATAGTTCAGTCTCACATATTTTCTGGTGTTTGCTAAATCCCTAGTTCTATTTTATCTTCTGTAATCTTTTGTATCAGCATAATGATCATTTGTCCAAGTTTGCCTTTTGCTGCTTAAAAAGCAGTTTTATCTCCAGGGAAAGATGCTTGATCCACAGTTCTGGAGGAATGATGGTTTCTTCAATTAAATGAGAAAAGCAAGGCTTTGCAGGATCTTCACTGCTGCCCTTAGAAAAGGTGGACTGAAGCAGGTCCAAACTCAAGGAAAAGGACCGAAGGCATTAATTCTAATAGGAAGCTCATCAGAATGGTTAAACAAAGTAAAGAGGGCAAAGCAAGGGGAAAGGGAGAGAAGCAGGTAAGTCAAGAGTCCAACAATCCAGTTTTACATTGGTGCTTCTGAGTGAAGATTTGTATGTTCTGTAAATAGCTATGCATAAGCTAGTTCAGCCTTCTCCAACCTGGTGCCCCCCACCCCGTACTAGGTTTCTGCTCTCATAATCGCCCATCTGGCATGATCAGAAATGATCACAGATTGGATCTTGAAGGGGTCCTGAGCAACCATTCAACATTCCTTCAATCTTTCAGCCTTGTTTTTAATCTCATAACATGATATTGAAAGCATGAAAAGCCTGTTTTAGATGTGTATTTTTTGGATAGGTATTGAAGTACAAGGGTATGTCCACATATAGAATGTCCGGTTCTGAAGTCCACTTGCTTGTCTGCCAATATATGCTCTTGGTAGATCCAGTCAACTAATTTGTTGTATTGTGTAAATATCTGGCACAGAGCTTACTTATTATACTTAAAAGGCTAATAGGCCCATAATTAGCAGGCAGGTCTTGGGTGCCCTTTTTATAAATAGGCACTATGAGGGCTAGGCCCCAGTCCTCTGAGATTCATGCAGTGCAATCAATATAAGTAAACAGGGAAGCAAGAACGGGGGTCCACCATTCCAAATTATTGGGTAATACCAATAGAAGCGAATATGTGTAGCTCAGGGTTAAACTGTGGAGTCCTTGGGATTCTCTGAGCTTGGTTGTTTTCTTACAAACGTTTCATTACCTGGCTAGCCACAGTTCAACCCTGAGCTACACATATTCGCTTCTATTGGTACCACCTATGGGCGTCAAATGCTTCAGGAAGCACGCAGATGGGAGAAATTTGCATGCAGGTAAACTGCCACTAAGGAACAACTATTGTTTCTACATGAATGCCTAAGACCATACCCTGCCCACCAGCATCAGATACAAACCTCCAATAAATATTGGGTAATATTTCGGGAGTAATAAAATCATTGCCTGGAGCTTTACCAGGCTTTAGCTGAAATATAAGTGTCTTTATTTCAGCCCTTGAAACTGAGCCTCAGTTAGGGAGCAGGTTAGCATTAAGATTTAAGTCGAATTTAGGAGACTCTTCCTAGGCATATAATGCCCTAAAGTGGTCCTCCCACATAGATGCAGGTAAGAGTGAGAAGCGAGAGGGGCCTGTCAATCGGGTAGGAAGTTATCAGGCACCAGAATGGAATGGGATTTCTGACTTGAGATGCTGTTATCAGTTGCTGCCAGGAAGCCCCAGTGAATTCTCTTTTCTTGTTTTGTAACAGATGTTTGTATTGTTTCTTCAGGAGCATAAAGTCCTGGATGGAGTGCTCAGCTAGGTTCTCTTTATGTAATTTGAATTTCTTCATCAATTTACTCTTGGCCTCAAAACATTCCTTTTCAAACCAGGGATGAGAGGGATAAGCCTTGTCCCTATGTTTTTCTCTCTACCTCGATATCTGTGTGGAGAGCACTGGCTGGAGTAACTGAACCAGTTGGGTGAATGTCTGCAGAAGGGAATTCCCAGACCCTTTCTTTAACTATAGCAGAATGGAATTGCAGTGCTGCTCCAGACAAAAGCAACTGAAAGATTTGCTCATTCAACTGCTGAGTCAAATTGAGTTCCAAAACTGGAGTAAGTTCTGTTTCCAGAAAGCAATTGTTGAATGCTTTTATAACTGTGATACCTGGAAGATGGTCACTATGGACAGTTGATTGTCTAGATAACATTTTTGTATAAGAGTAATTAAATTCCATGAGATTAAAGTGTAATCAATCAGGGAAGGTCTTGAGCCAACCCAGTGGGAGAATTCCTTAGAGAAATCACTACTGATAGATCCATTCAATAGATATCAATTTAGTTTGTTATTGTTTGTAATAAACAAGCCCCTTATAAGCTCCTTTTGAATCTTTAGGGTTGATAGAGGGGGGATTGTAACTAGTTCTGGAGGGTATTGATGGAACTGAGTAAAAAGTGCCTTATTATTTGCTCCCATCCTTGTGTTTAGGTCACCAGAAACTATCACATAAGCAGAGGGGTTATTAAACAAAAGGGTACTTATGTAAGCTTCATATTTGGACTATATGCTGTTAAATTGGGTCCTATTTTGAGAAGGTGGAAGATAGACATTGACCAATAGTAACAGAGCATTATTATATTTTAGCGGTACAGACATTGCATAGCACTCCATTGGGTCTAACTGTGTAATGTTTGAATGTAGCTTAGTTGAAATTTGTATACTTAAGTCACCACACAATCTACCTTGTCCTGCTCCAGGAGCTGCTGCAAGTAAGAAAGACTTATATCCACTTATAAACTAGCTGTTATCTAGCCAGGTTTCTTGAAACAGGAGCATGTCAAATTCAGCAACATAATTCAAAGTCTCTGGATTTAGCATTCCAGCCTCAAAATTCCATGAAAGAATTGTTAGGGTTTTAGAGGTATCCAAATGTCAATCTAAGTTCCCAGTAGTGACCATTGTAAGAGGCAGATCCTCAAGAATGGTGGGAACATAAATTGGTACATACAGTTTGGTGTTAAAATCAACTGTTGGAGCAATGGGTATATTTTGGGTGTCAGAAAAATCAATATCAATATCAGAAGAGGCAATTCCAGGGATGGCATGAGACCCAAAACCAGACTTCTCTCTGCGATAAGGATTCTTCTCCTTTGTCAGTTTGATCTTCAGCATCCCTATCTAGTCCCCACAATGATTTATAAGTATTGCAAGGGGGGGGGGAGGTGGATACAATTGGGAAGCTACACTATAGGAGGGTATTGGTGTTAAAAGCTTGCCTGGATCCTTACCTATTGTCAAGTATTAAATACTGGAAGCCAACAATTGGTGTTAATTTTCCAATTTGGGCAACATTGGAATATACATATATAGCACCTTTAGTTGGATGGATAGTATTAGGATCTAAATACAACAGAACTCTAATATTTTTGGAAACAATTATGTCAGTTAGAAAGCTATGGAATGGAATGTCTAATAATTTTTCCTGTGCTAAATTAACTCTATGGGGAAGCCCGACATTAAAAATTGGGGAAAAAATGATGATATGGAAAAGTTGGATGGAAGCAGGCATATGGACTCTGGACCAATTGATAGACGATGAAGATGATTTTTTAACATATGCTGTGTTAAGAGATAAATAACATCAGATGTATCTCAATGGCAATATCTACAGCTACAACATTTGTTTGGACCACAGCATTTTCAGCTTTTGAGACACCTGAGATACTAGAACAACTGTTAAATCCTTTAGAACTAAAGAACCTACTATTAGCTTTTATAGATATTTGTTATCAATAAGTCAATTTGATATGCAGATGTTAAGGGATGAGTGGAATAAAGAATTAGAGGTTTCTATATTGCCTAGACAATGGGACAGTGTCTTAACTTCTATAGCAAGAGTGTCAATGGACCTAAAACTCCAACTTATACAACAAAAAATAATATTTAGAATTTATTGGACTCCACTACACTTGTATAGAAAAAGACTGTGAAAAAAAAGGATTTTGTTGGATATGTAATAAGGACAATGCCCCTTTAAAGCATATGTTTTTACAATGTCCCATACTTAGTAAGTTTTGGGAGAAAGTAGTGGACTACATAAATACAATTGTGCAAGAAAAGCTAAGATTTTCAGAGGATAATATTATTTTGAACTATATATCTAGTACATGGAATTTGACATATGGACAACGTAAATGGATTCTCTGTGTCCTTACTATGGCCAAAAGACTGATATTGCAGCATTGGAAAGATAAATGTATGGCCCCATTTATTCAATGGATTGAAGCCCTGATTGCACTTGCCACTTATGAGTGGATTGCCTATAGACATAGACTTTGTATGGACAAGTACAATGAAATACAGGACTCATTTATACAAAATACAGTAGGTTAAAAAAAATGATAATCACATACATTTATTGGAAATATATATGCATTTGAATAATATTTGCATTAGATAAATATATATAGATTTGCAACTATTTACTGTTATAATGATATATTATGCTAAGTTCTCTTATTTTCTTCACTGTATTTTTGTCCCTTTTACATAATAGCACTTTTTAATGCTTTTTTCTTCTTCTTGATAGTGCCTTATTATTTTTGTGTTTTGTTTTTGTTTTTTGTTATTAATTAAAAAGCTATTTAAATTTTTACTTTAAAAAAAGCATGCCTGGATCTAATGTTGGCAAGAAACGAGCCTTTTTCTTGGGGTCCGTGTACTTTAGACTCTCTAACTGATGTAGCATTTTGTCAAGCTGCAGACTATCAGGGACTGGGTTAGACATTAATGGTTCTCTATTGGTGGTCTGTGGCATGGGATTTTTGTGGCTGTGGCAGCATTAGCAATTTGCTGATTGAGTTTCTTGCCACAGTCCTGAGTACATGGTAGGAGCACACTAATCAATGGTTTCGCTGTGGAGCGTATTGTCCCCAGTGTTTCTCTTAGTTCACCCAGTCTCTGTGTAGTGTCTGCTTGCTCTGAATTTGGCAATGCACCAAATGAGTCAAGCAACTTTACTTCCAGTGAGTCCTCAGCAGACTCTCTAGCTGTAGATAATGCAGTTTGTTGATTAGAGCTCCTCCTTCTCAAGGTCATTGCTGAGGTTATCTGGATTCAGATTGTTACAATTAGATCTTAAAGTGGTAATACCCTCTTGGGAAGACTGATCCAAAAGTGGGCTAGTTTTCTCTGGACAGAAGACATGTACTGGCAATACTGAGACGGTGTTCAGGTTTGAAAAGCATGCTAAGGACTGTAGATTGTTTAGTTGTGAGCAGAATTTGCATGCAACCTCTTCTAGATGGCAGCCATTCGGCATTTAGTAGATCTATCAAAGAGCTTTCACAGTGGAGCAGCTTGCTCAAGGACAGAATAACTGCCTTTTTGAAGTCCCATCGCCCTCTGTTCACTCTGTTGTTGGAAATCTGCAGAGTGATCTGATTGGTCTGTAAGTAATAATTGCACTTTTCTTGTTTCTGCCCTTTTTCTGCTTGAGAGTTCAGCCCTCCACAGTTATTTCTTTCTCTCCTCGTAGATTCAGGAGTGGGGTCAGCTCTAAAGTCCTTGTTAGCTGTTCGTTGCTTGTTGGGGTAAGCAGCAGGTGTCTTTACAGCTTCTGTTGTTTTATTTGGGTGACTCTCAGTATGCTTTACAAAGGACTCCTTTAGTAGGTCAACCTTATTTTTGACTGAAGTCAAAAGTTCAAAAATCGAGGTCACCGTTTGTTCAATATATATATTTTATTGAGTTGTGGCTGGAACAGATAGATGACCTCCCAGGCATTACAGTTTACAAAAAAGTAAAAGTATATAAAAATGAAAATAGCAAGTTGAAAGATAAAATAAAATAGAATAAAACAGAGAGCATAAATTCAGAGCTGCTCATCCATTGCCATCTTGAGGCCACCCCTAAGTAATTGGATCTATAGCAAATTGTACAAACCTTAAAGCTGCATGAGAGTATTTTAAATAGAGATTTTAAACTGGTGCTTTGAATGACAAATATCAGTTCTGTATGGATAAAATGGTCAACTGCATTAAGCAAAAAACAATAGAAGTATAGAGCACATTCTTTCAGTGTCTTTTTCTTTGAGTATACAGAGAAGGCAGAAAGGAAGCAAGATGGGAGAAACAGATTGATTTTTCATTTATAACAAACCTTTCTATATTGTTATTAATTTTCTACCCAGCAAGCTATGTCTTCTAAGATTCCACAGCTCTAAGCCATAGTCATTCGTCTTTGATGTGGATGACTATCAAATGTATTTTGTAAATATAAGTGCATTTCATCACTTGGATCTGTCTTATCTGTTTCAACAGGAATATTTTTTAAAGATTTTTGCAGCTTACTTGAGTTTGACTATTTCTTATGGATTCCTTCAATAATACATTTAATCAGACAGTGTGCAGCTCCTATGCCCTAACATTATTCTATACTTCCCAGGTTTATATAAAATTTGGGGAAGAGTTGCAGCAAACAAAATAGGCCCAGTTATAAACAGTATTGCTTCTTCCTGGACCACTCAACACCTAACAATATAAGTTGTCAGGTAAGATCTGTTTGGCACAAATAACTCTTCTTGATAACATGTAGGTGGATTATGAAAATACATTTTATTCAGTGTTATATTTCCTAGAAAAAAGTTTTCACTAGAGGTCAAAGTACAAGTGATAGTATTTGTTTTATACCAACCTACATAAGAATTCTATGTCCATAAGTCACTCTCCTCTAACCTGGTTCTCTCCAGAAGCTCTAGTCTACAACTCTCATTTTCTCATTATGATGGGACATATGGAGGAAATTAAAAACCAGAAATTTGACACATATGGAGGAAAGTAGACTGGGGAAGAATGCCTTATGTGCATTACACTGAGAACACTATGTTAAATCTCAGAAATCTCACCATGGCTAAATTTATTACACAACTTTCCTAACATTGGTGCATCAGAAGGTTTGGGTGGAGATGCACAGATCCAATACAGATCCAGAACAGCTGACTTAGTTTACTTCAGTCAATAAGACCAGCAAAGCAGAATGAGGACAGATTACGAGTCAATATTTCTGAACAATCATAAATATGCAAGATGAGTCTGAGGACTCCTGGCCCACTGTAGAAGACAAGGAGGGGGAGGAGCAGATGTGATTTTTAAACATATTTTCAGTAGCTTTCTGAAAAGAATCAGGGCATTGCTACAGCAAAGAGCTGCCTCCTCTTAAATGAATATGTATATACAAAATGTTAAGTATCAGCATTAAGAATTTGAAAACATAATGTGGCACTAGCATTCCCATATAAAAGAGTTGGTCCAGTTGTATATCATAGGCTTTCTGGACAGGATTATAGAAATGTTTGCAGACCAAAAGCCTAAATGAAAATCTAATATCATCTCAATTTCTATCACCCATGCAAGGTAATAGAAAAGAAAAAAAGGGGGGGTAATGATTGTAGAGTGAAGGGGGGGGTTGAATCAAAGTCTTCAGCTTCATGTCACTTTGACTTGAAATCATCAGTTCTGGATTCTCTATGGAAAAACAGGCTTTCATCAAAATGCCATAACTATGGATTTTCTGTTTCCATTGTACACTATGCGAGAAGAGCTCATCTATATTTCTGTTTCTGAATATGGGTGAAGCAGGACTTTGATAGAGACTAGGTGGTGCCCCAGGGACACCCTGTTTCTTGACTCTTTATTCTCAGTAAAGCAAATCTAACTTCAGGCTGAGAGCTCATAAGGGGATGGATTTCTTCCCTGAACTCCTCTTTCATTTGTAGCTTTTGATTTCTAATTGTAGGGTGTTACTGTAGCAAATACCTACCAGCATGGCAGAACTTTCATTTCTTCTTCCCCTGGCAACTCCAGAATGGTCTCAAATCTGGAGTGAACAGATTATGAAAGGTGGCTGCAGAAAAAGGGGAAGCCACCTCTTCCATGTTGTTAGCAGAAGCTCCCTCCTTGGAGAGATGCTTCAGCTGGATTTCACACTCTTTACTGATTTTTTAACATTGCTTTTTTGTATTATTCCATTATGTACACCTTGGGGTTGAGCTTTAGGCTGCCAGAGGCATCCATTGGATTGTAGGTGGTAGAATGACCATTATACTTGTTGGCTACAAAATAACCTTTGCTAAATACATGGATAATTAATGGCAACACTAGCAGGATGTAGAAAGAATAATGTGAAAAAGTCAATAATTCTTATATCCAAGGACAGTGTTGTGACTTGGTGAGTAATGCCACCAATAAATAAGCATACCCTGATAGGAGAAATCAGAATGAGTATGATAGCACCTTTTCCAATTAATAAATTTTATTAAAGGGCATAAGCTTTCATGAGCTGCAGCTCTCCTCCTACAATATACCTTAGTAGGATGCAGCTGTTCATCAGTGGCAACTATAAGTGGAAAAGTGTAGTCTGAAACAGTTGTAATGACATACAGAAGTGAGGGGATGAAATGCAGTAATACAGCAATGTAACAGTGGTGCAGAAAGCAACAGAAAACTAGCACACTGTATTTTCCCAGGGAATTCAACAATGGCTGAAAACTAGTATCCAGTAGCCCTGATGGACCTTAGGTGGTCAGAGGGTATGAAAAACTTCAGAACAAATAGCACTGAGGGTCACCAAGCTCTGGTAGGAGTCAACACTAAAAGAGGAAGAATGATGAATACCCAACTATCACCCTAGTGACCTAAAAGCATTTAAAGAAATAATTTCCACATGCATTTTCTGATTCCTTAGCATCATGAATTTCAGCTACTTGGCACTTTAGTGTCTTTTTTAGCATCCCCCTTTCTCATAATATAAAATATTGAAGTTTAGCACCATTAAAAAGATTTCAGACCCAGAACTATAAACTAGAACATGCCTAGACATCCAGACTTGAGCCCCAGTGGCATTTTTTTTCATTAACAGAACCCTCAAATGGGGGTGGAGGGGATGAACATTTCTATAAACAAATATTGAAAACGAAGCAGCACATGCATATCTATCTATGTCAAAGCAAGTAATGGTTTATATTTTTCGTCATTTGTCATTTGAGCTGAAATGATATGAGCTCTCTTAACCAATATTGGAAGAGCCATTTATGCCTTTTGTCTTTCTACTTCTGCTGAGAAATAACTCATGTCAGAAAGGGTTTCTTTCTTTTTTGCTTGAGCTACATACATCAACTGAAGGGATGGTGCACGGATATTGGGGGAGACACACATTTTCTCTGGGGAAGAAAAAATGCTATGTGGTTAGTGTCAGATGTTGCTATCTTTGGCAAAAGCGTGAGGAGAGAGGTTGCTTCCGCCCTTGCAGTTGGCTCAGCTTGTGCTCTCACAATGAAGGCTGAATTTAATCCCTCTGTTAGACCCACAGACCTCTGATGGCTCTGGCCATTTCCTCACTGGTAATTTATAGCACCTTCCAGTGTCATCCAACCATCCTGATGCTGATATCTCAGTTATGAAGATGGGCTTTCCTATTGCCACAATGATGTTTGGGTGATGCTAGAAGATGCCATAAATCACTAGCAAAGAGGAAATGGCCTGAGCATCTCAAGTGCAATGCAACACAAAGCCTAGCCTATAATCCCTTTCCCACTTAGACGATTCCCACCAGAATCCGAGGCTGATAGACCTAGACAGCAGAAATGCAGGGTCTCTCTGGCGCTGCTCCCTCCTTCTTCAGCGCTAGGGCTTGCTTTCTGCTGGAGCAGCAGATTCGAAGGCGCGGTTTAGGGACGTTTCGGAAGGTCTCTCCAAATGCTGAAGCTCTTCCATCGGAAACTCTCACACAATAAAGCCGGGAGATCCGGCTGAACCGAGAACCTCGCCAGACGGAGTCAGGATCTTCTCCCTCTGCGTGACTAATGGTGTGGTTCCCGCCTTTCCCTTCCGGCGCTGACTGTTGCAAAAAGCTAAGAAGACAGCACGCGCGCTGCGCATACCCTCCCCGTTCGCTGTGCATCTCTACTCGGACGCTCCTTTTCCAGGTGATTCCGCTCCGCATGCTCCCGCTAGGATCTGCCTCTCCCGGTGCTGCATTAGGACCCAGAGAGAACTGCTCTATTCCTGGCCCAGTGCGCCTGCGCGGAGTGTCCAGAGACCGGGCTAGCTGGATTAGCGGCAAGAACGGCGGCGGCAGAGGCGGCGGCAGTGGCGGCAGCAGCAGCAGCAGCAGCAGCAGCAGCAGCAGCAGCAGCAGCAGCGTGTTCTCTGGCACGGAGCCTTCAGCAGCACCTGCCAGATCTTTTGGGCGGCGGGCGTGTGGGAGGGGAGAACAGAGGGAGAGCGAGGGCAAGACGCGCCGATCTTCCTTCTCCTCACAGCACAACCCACCTGCGGCTTCAGCCTTGCTCAACCTGCCTGGATCGCCGGCTCCTTCAGCCCGTTGTGAAGAAGGGATAAAGATGCCCTCGCCTTGATTTTTCTGGCCACCCGGTCCCCGCATCCCGTTCCACCTTCCGCTTCAAGGCAGACCTATGCCAGCCAAGGCTCTCTCACCGAGAGAAGCTTCCTTGGCGGAGGACCCGAGCGCTGTCCAGTTCAGCACCACGCTCTCGCACCTTGCGCCTCTGGCGCCGCTCTTTGATCAATCCCAGGAGGGGCCCTCAGGCAAAAGCTGCAGGCGCGAGGGGCGCCTTTTGGGCTGCTGCGAAGTGTGAACCGCATCAGCGGGGAGGACGCCAAAGAAGACACCAAGAGGGAAGGCGGATTTCGTGATCTTTTGTTTGAGCTGGGGAATTATTAGATACATCTTCCCCCCACCCAAACATTAGTTATTGCTTCATCACCACCATCGTTTCTTTAGAGCCTTTGAATTTCACGTGCTTGTTGAATTTCTATTGTTAAAAACCGACGCCAGTATTAGGATTGTTGTGTGTTGAGCTCTTCTGAAGAGCTGCCTCTTGCGCCTGCCTCTGCTTCTAGGACAGAAAGATTTTGTTCAGCATTTTCAGGAGATTTGGTCTGATTGCTGCTGCTGAGCATTGGTATCTGCCCTTTCTTCCTCGCACTGTATTAATTTGTGTGTTTGTGTGTGTGTGTGTGTGTGGGTTGTGTCTGTGAAACCCTATTTTACTGCCCTCAGCCTCTTGTTGCAGGCCCCTATCACCACCCTTTGCATCTTCTTTGTAGGTCAGCAGTGTGGCACTGATGTGTTAATTGCCACAGCTAAGCAAGGAAGCAATCTTTCTCACTGATAACCATACTTACCTCCCTAACAAAACACCCCTCACAATCTTTGTTCTTGGAAGGAGCATTTCATCAGCATATTCTATCTGTAGGCACCTGAACCTTACATTTAATGATACTCTAAGATCATGTTAATTTTCTAATAAAGAACTTGAATCTGCCATCATTAACTTTCACTGGTACTCTTGATTTTGCATCACTAGCTGTGAAGGATATAAGTGGCTAAGAACAGTGGGCGTCTCTTGCCCATATGTTTAAGGTATCAAGTTGGTTACTGATTGCAGATGAACAGCCACCCCTCATGTGCTTGCTGTGTGTTGTGCTTGCTTGGATGATTCCACGACATGCCTAATAAGAGACGAGATGGGCCAGGGCGATGAAAGTGATCGTATTGTGATCAATGTGGGAGGGACGAGGCACCAGACTTACCGCAGCACCTTACGCACCTTGCCTGGCACTCGGCTGGCCTGGATCGCTGAGCCAGATGCCCACAGTCACTTTGACTATGACCCCCGTGCAGATGAATTCTTCTTTGATCGGCACCCAGGTGTCTTTGCCCACATCCTGAACTATTACCGGACAGGTAAGCTGCATTGCCCAGCAGATGTGTGTGGACCTCTGTATGAGGAGGAGCTAGCCTTCTGGGGCATCGATGAAACAGATGTGGAGCCTTGTTGTTGGATGACCTATAGGCAGCATCGTGATGCTGAAGAGGCCCTGGACAGCTTTGGTGGAGCACCTCTGGATAGCAGTGCTGATGATGGAGATGCAGATGGCACAGGAGACTCAGGTGATGGTGAAGAGGAGCTGGAGATGACTAAACGCCTAGCCCTGAGTGACTCCCCAGATGGAAGGCCTGGGGGCTTTTGGAAGAGGTGGCAGCCCCGGATCTGGGCACTCTTTGAAGATCCCTATTCCTCCAGATATGCAAGGGTAAGCCATACAAATCAAAACTCAGACTACTTGTTTCCATGCACTTTAAGAAGGTTTTTAATTTGGTGTCCCTGAATCCCTATTTGTATTTCATGTCCTGCATGTTCTTGCATATACTTAAAGGCAGACAAGGAACAATATTGCCTCTAAGGCAGACACCACATGAAGCCAGCTCTTTGGAACAAGGGCAGATACAATGGCACAACACGCTTTTCTTCTTTTGGTCCATGAGGAGAAAAAACATTCTAACAAGTCAAAATCCCAACAAAAAATGAGACACCTTTCCACGCACATACAAGTAATTGCCTGGAACATGTCTTGGTGTCAAGATTCCTTGTTAACCTTCCTTCCATTTTTTTCTTTCAACAAGATGAAGAGATATTCATTACTAAAGCTTCTTAATGGAAGACTTGTATCTGAAAGTTTTTTTGTCGTGTTTCAATAAGCTGCAATGGCACTGTCTTTTATCTGATTTCCAAGCCAAATGGCACACACAATGTTCCAGATTTAGTTTTCTCTATAGTAATTGCATTTTCATTAGGCTAAGGCAACTCATATCAAGACATGCATGTAAACAATTATTTTACTGTAGGGCAAGACAACTATTCTACCTTCTCCTCACCAGCAGTTGGAAGCAACAGAAAACGAATTCTACACTCAGCTTATCACTAGGAATGTGATCAAGTTAGGCAAAGGCTTGTTAAAATAGCTGTATATGCTGTTGTGAGGAAACACTCTTTTGTGCTAACATGGGGACAGATTTTGCTCTCTCTGATGTCATCAACAAAGCACACACTGACGTCACTGGGGGATGGATCAATCATATGCAGCTCTTGCTGCATGGAATATGGAGAGAACTGGTTAATGGATGCAAGGAAAATACAGTTAATTTTAGTGAGATCGTACAGTATCTGTGTGGGTACATCCGTACATATTCACACAATTATAAAACCATACAGAAACGAGCTCCCACATTTATTCATTTATCCTTGGCCTTCCCACATTCTCCTTATGCATTACATAGGGGGAAAAAAATGATGATGGTTCCCCCCTCCCCCTGCTAAGGCATGTTTACTGGTATCTGTCTGTCTGTATGCCTGTGCATGCATGCATGCATACAGAGAATTGATTCATTCCTTCCTTGATATTTTCTGTATGGAGAAGGAGAAGGCTCTAAAGCACTTCAAAAACAATTGTTGATTGTCTAAAGATGAACAGAAAATTTGATGGGAACAACTAGATGAATTATTAGGTACATAAAACCATTTTTGTTATTTACTGGAAGCACTGAGGTCAGCAAATATCTCAGAATAATTGGTGCCAGGTTGGCAAAGGAATAAATGAGATGTTCTGTCTGGAGGCAAGCCCTGAGACGCTTTCTACACTCTCTTGTAGGTGACATTGTTTTCGTTGTGTAGTCTTCTGAGATTCCCTGCTGAATTTAGTGAGTTGAAAGTAGTGAGTCTTTAAATAGTATGGAACAGGAAAAGATTAATTAAATATTTACTACAAGATAAAAGCAAAAAGTGTTATTGAGAAGCAACTTTTGAGTCCCAGTAATTTTTCTCAGGAGCATGTAACAGGATGGAAGCAAAGTTGGGGGCTTTTTCAGGTGAACCTTGCTGGCTTTGAGCAAAACTACAAGCATAAATTGGTTTCGGGAAAGTCTGTCCAATGCCTTGCATCCCTGGAGCTGTTAAATTACACATATATATCAGGATCAAAGACATCCTGATCTAATTTGCAATTGTTTGTGGAAAGATCCAATTCAATACCTTTAAGGAGAAACTGTAGTTCATTGCTAAAGCACATACTTTGTATGCAGAAAGTTGCATTCCTAGCAGCTTCAGTTAAAATTGTTTCAATGAAAGATATTCTGGGCCCAGCTAGAGTAGAAGGCAAAGTAGAAAGCATAAGTGAAGGTTCAAGTCACTAAGGCTTAAGAGAATCAGTATGTGGTGTAAAACATATATTGTTTTGTGGGTCACCTGCATCAGTTTTTGCTGCACATGCTCTGGAATGCTATTTTATGTATTCCTTTGATATGTATATCTTCAAACCTTTTGATTTCTTCTGCTAATAGGCCCAAACTATGGTTGTAGATAGTCCTCATAACAGTATTATTATAGACAGGTTTTGCAAAATTTCTGTCAAGAATATATGCATATTCATGCAGACATTTGTTTAGGTTGGTCTGTCCTATTTTTCACATGCCACCCATTAAAGATACACTAATGAAGACTTAACACTACTACATACCACACAAAGAGCAATCAATGAATACGTATATAAGAAATACTTGGATGTATGTTATTATAGTTTAATGGTTATACTACAAACCTCAACTTAGCTAAAATGCCATTAAAGAAAGAAACTTATGTAGACTATTTTTAAAACATCAAATGTAAAGAATAAAACATTCATCTAGCAAAGATTCTCCCCAAAAGTATTATTAACCTTTTATTATACTTTTCCAATATTTGCATTTCTATTACAGTTTACATGTATTTTTAATAATGATTATATATTTAGCTGTAACCAATTTCCAAATGGCACCCATATGATTGTTTGGATGAGGCTGAATCTCAGTTTTATGAAGTCTTTAGAGCTGGATGTGTACTGAAGACTTTTAGATACCTGCAATGAAGCATTTGCTTTCACATTTCTTATGCTGTGGACCTGTCTAAGTCCAGGAAAGAAATATCAAATTGCATAGAGCATAGTTGTAGTAGTAATCATCATCATTATCATCATCTGATATGGAATGGAATGATATTGCTTCATCCAGGCCAAAAAGGATGAACCTTTATTATATGTCTTTCCAGTATAATCTGCAATATGTATTCATATGCATAAAGCAAAATGTCTTGCAGGACACATTTCATTATTGACTTTCTGCAATGGATTCATTGATGTGGGACCACCCCTTTCACCCCCTCATATTAGACAATTAAAACAGAAGGTTTAAGTTGAAAAACTGCTATAAAGTACGTATACCTGTTCTAGAAAAAAGCACCAATTCCTGGTCAACGTAATTAGAGACATTAAGGATTTAATTTTAAGGGTCTAAATGTATTACGTATTTAATTTTAAAACCTTGCATAATACATTTAATTTTAATATCAGAGGCACATGTTACTATCTTATGCTAAATTGTTTAGCATAAAATAGATATGCTAAAACCTAGGAGAATATATTCTACATCCACCTCTGAGACAGACACCTTCTTCTTCCTGATATACAGGCCACCCTTGCTCCTAAGGGCTGATCAGACTCAGTGGTCATGAACTAGTTATTGTTCCTAGAAGTTGATGGAAACGCAGGGAAGGGAGCTGGCTTAGAATAACATGGATTGGGTAGTATCCTAAATATTGTAGTTGCATCCCTTTGGCTGTCTTCTTTTTTGCAGGTTCCCCTTATACTAAAAATAGAAGCATTAGGATCAATAGTTGTAACATGTTTGAAGAAGGCATGGTAAGATACATTCTAGGGCCTCCTACCTTCTTAATTTGACTACCCTCCTTAATTTAACTACCCTCTGTATTAACTCTGTCTGTCCTATCTCCATCATTCTACTTCTTTTCTGGCTTGTGGCAAGCAAAACCTCTTCCTTCCCCTTGACCAAGGTAAAGCCAGTGCCCAGGGTGTATATGTCATTTCTATTTTCTCTCTGATACCTTCTCCTTTCTGTTTCTTTTTTCCAAGCAACAGGCTCCAGGAAGGCATAAGTGATCTGAACTGTTTAAACTAGGCAAGGTGGTATGAAATTAAGCTGAGGATTACATGTGTTTTTAGGACTCCAAGTTCCCCACCCTTGCTATAGCTTGAATTTTAGGTGGTTGCATATGAGAAGGAAAGTTTGTGTATGGAAAGGGCTGATATGAGTAACCTGTGGTCTACCCAACATTGTAGGCTTAATAACAAGAATCTATATATTTAACAATAGGCTAGATTAATCATTCAAATAAATCAACACACACAAGCTTTAAATGTAGATGGAGGGGCTAAATACTTATTTAAATCAATGCTCAAGTAGTTAGTATGTGATCTATTGTATGGTACTGAAAATGATTTTTTTCCTTAACTAACACCAGCCATAATTAATTCCTAAACAGCAACAACAACACCTCTAGCTATTACCATTCTGGTTCACCACATCATCAATCATTTCTACACTGTGTACATTGTAAACATTTCTGAGAACATAAAATATCCATCAAAATAAAAAGAGTTTCTCTCCATGGGAAAGAAGCAGCACAATCTAGTAAGTTTGCAGTTGGGATTTCCACTCATATCATGTCCAGAAGGTTTGGATTTGGATCTAGGTTGTGTTTTTTGATCTTTCATAGTCTCGTCATGTGTTTGACCTTGGGTAAGCATCCTCCTCCTCAGTTTATCTATGGAGTGATTTATATCATAAGGTCAAAGCAGTTCAGTATATAGGAAGTCCCCAGGTTAATAACACCTGGGTTACAGAAGACCCATAGTTACGAACAGAGCCTATTGTAGCAAAATTTGAGTTATATACACAGTGATTCAAGTTAAATTCACAACGGTTCGAGTTCATTGCATAATACTACTCATACAGAATTATACAATGATACTGTTCCAGCTTACATACAAATTCGACTTAAGGACTGACCTAGGGAACTCATTCTTAAACTGGGGACTATCTGTATTATATTTTGAAGCTACATTTAAATATACACCTAATAACATGGCAATATGATAAATATGTTTGTAAATTCCAGTACACTCATGAGGAAGCCATGATTGACTGTCATTTCCTGTAAAGACTTTTGGGGGTAGGGATAATGTGTGAATGGTACTTGGGGTAAAAACGCTTACAGTTAAAATGGAAAAGCACTCAGCAACATGTGAACTTTCTCAGGTTTTGAGAATGGGATTTATAACTCAAAGACAGAGTATGTATTGCCTGCAAAAAATCCCAGATTTAATTCCAACATCTCAAGTAGTTGATGAGAAAGATTTCTGCCAGAAACCCTGGCAAACACTACCAGTTAGAAAACTACACTGAGTAGATGAATAGTCTGATATGGTACAAGGCAGTACTTTATGTTTTAAATTAATTTAAGTGCTTCACTAAATGCAATAGGAAAATTAAAATGAACATCCTTGCTCACGTCCTGTTTTATTTACTTGGTTGCTAACTGAGAAATTGAAAAAAAGCATACTAAAAGATGACAGTGACAACCTGCTCCAATATCATGCCAAGAAGTAATGCTAAAGTTACTCTACCCTAAACAAAAGAGAAAGGATTTTTCACTGTCCAGTTTTTGTTTGTTTGTTTGTTTTGATGCCTTCAGGTCAGTTTTTGACTCCTGGCGACTGCCTGGACAAAGTCCCTACAGTTTTCTTGGCAAGATTTCGGAAGTGGTTTCCCATTGCCTCCTTCCTAGAGCTGAGAGAGAGTGGCAGGCCCAAGGTCACCCAGCTGGCTTTATGCCTAAGGCAGGACTAGAACTCATGGTCTCCCAGTTTCTATCCTGGTGCCTTAACTGCTATATCAAACTGTCTCTCCTAGCTGGTTAACAGGAGATAATTAACATTAAATTTATATGCAGACAGGAATAACCCTCATCCCTTACATTGAATACACAAAAATGAAGGACATTTCCCAGATATATACATTCCAACCTGTGTATGCATAGACATTCCTACAACCAATTCCTATCCTAGCATAAGTGATCATGGTAAGCATATTATATAAAATAATGGAACATCTCATTATATGGAATGCAGAAAACATGTGGCTTCATAACTTCTGTCAATGTTAGCTATATATTTGCAAAGGAAAAAAAATGATAGCAATAAATAAGATAATGTATGATTTAAAAAAAAACTTACTAAATTAATCATAATACTAATGAAAATGGTAATATTCTGAAAAGCAACTTGAATTGTGATGCTTAAAACCTGATGGTCATTATTTAAAATTTGCTAACTAATTGGGAATAAAGATAGTGGGAATAAAGACTTTTTAGGAAAGAAATCTCAATCTTTGAATTTTGTAATATAGTATCATTTTGTAATATAATAATTAGAATCCATAAACTCAATCAAAGTATATGCTCACTGGGCAAAAGAACTGAAGTAGTTTCTTAGGTGAGAGAACATCTTCTCTAAAACAGGGGAATCTTGTTACTGAGACCATATGCCATGGGGAATTGGAAGCTGCCTGTGGTGTGGGTAGGCCAAACCCGTTGGGTGAGACCTCCATTGCAGAATCAGCCCAATAAATTTGGCTACCCTAGACTGAAACCACTTAACAGGCATTGAATCTTATTTCAACAAAGACTGTAGGAGAAGGGTTTCCTTTATATCTCAGGGCAGCAGCCTAGTTTAGTCAGTTCAGGCCAAATTATATGGCACATGCAACTGGGTCCTGCCCAACAGAGAAGCGTTTATGAGGAAGAGCTGGAAGTTCTCTCTGATGTTCTCCAGCATCTTCCACAGGAAATGTTTGCCTCACTTTGCCAATATAGTATAACAGCTAAGGTATCAATCTGGGACTGGAGAAACACAGGTTGAAGTCTCCACTCAATCATAGTATTGGTTATTAACTGGGTGACTTTGGGCCAGACACTTTGTCTTGACTTGTTTTTCTAGATATAAAACCAGGGATACCCCACTATGTATGCCAGTTGAATTCCCAGAGAAACGGTGGGATATTATGATAATGGTGATGTTGACAACAAGAACAAGGACAATGGTAGGACAGATCCTACAGAGAGATCCTTTTCATCTCTCTAATTTCTCTCTCTCTCTCTCTCTCTCTTTCTCACACACACACACACATCCTTCCTCATTCTCATATTCACAGATTTTCCATGCTTTAGCTCACCCTCCCTCTACATTTCAGAACATGGGTCTGGGGAGATTTAAACCACTGCTCCAGCACAATGAAATCCCATGCAGCATCTCCCTTTCCCCATTACCCAGGAGAAGAATGAAGAAAGGTATATTATGGGATCACTGAAATCCCTCATATGCCTTTCTGGACCCAGCTAACTGGAAACAATAGAGGGACATCCCAGTCCATTAGGACAATTGTCAAACAGAAGATACTTCTTGAAATGCTAAATCACTAAAAGCCATGTTGACAGGATCAGAGGGGTTTCATGACTTGGCTACTTTAAGGAAATTCAGTAAAATTCAACTAATAATAGAAGTGTCTTCATGTTCTTTCTTACACTTTCTGTCTCTTTCTCTCTTTCTATATAACATTATTGGACATTTAAACTGTAAATCCAATAATCTCTGGCCCACAGATTCTTTGAACTTTCATTCTTTGACTCTGAAGGAGGAATTCTGTGATTTATCTTCTCTTTCTGTTTTCCCATCAATCTGTCTGTCCAGCACTTTCTGAAGTCAGGAAATCACAACATCAAAAATCTCCACATACCTGCATGGGATTGGACAGGAGAAAGAACTGACAGATGCTAAGGATCCAAAGGTTGTTCAAAGGCCCTAAATTCTTTTCTATGCCACTAATCCATAGGTATATTTAGACTACAGTAGCTCTCAAGATGGACAAAATATGTATATTCCTATTGTGAATAGTGGGTGGAAACAGGGCCTTTTGAAAAACATTAAAAAGAAGTTTCCCTTGTGAATAATGGAAGAGGAAAAAGTTGAAAAAAGAGGGGGGTTTTCTTGCTCATTAATACGATTGTTCTATCCATTCAGTTGACATTACTTACTAATGTGTAATTTTAGTACAGAATATGCTTCGTTATAAGCCCTAGTTTAAAATGGCAATTAATTACTCAGCAGCTTTCTGGTACGAAGTAAGTAATAAACAATCACCCAAGGATAGAGTATGTCATTTTGTTTCTGTTTTTTTTATTTATAATGTGAATATAATGGATCTAGTCTTACTATGCTCACGTTTGCTGCCAACATTTCCATTTAAGGCGGAGAGAGAGAGGGAGAGTAATGTCTCTTGGGTTTAAGGCAGAAAGGCACACAAATCTCAGTGACACAGTTATTTAAGACAGACATTATGCAGACTCATATAATTGAGAATAAAAATCAAACCACAATTTCAAGCTTTCTATAGTTAAAGTCTTTTAAAAAGTAGATAGTTTATAGATGTAATTTTGATAATTGTTTAGATTTAATACTAGTTCCTAACAATACCCTTTGTAGAAAATACTAGAAAAATTGCAAAGATCTAATTGTAAGAACAATGAAGAACTGAAAAATCCATAAACATGCTATATTTCTATTACAGAGAACTCTGACATTTTACCAGAAATAATAGGAAATGCTAATAGAATTTCTCTTTATTTTTATCAGTTGTAGTTAAATGTTAGCTTATACCAGATTACAATGTTATCTGCCCAAATTAATTCTGACAGTGATATCTGGTACTCTAAAATGAAATGAATCCAGAACATATCTTAACACATATTTTAACAAGCAGGCATCCAGATTTTTCCAAAGACAGATTAGAGCTCTCTCATTATTTGTACATTTATATTTAATTCATATTAGCATTCACAGAATTTTTATTTACTTTACTTTCTTTAATCAAACAGAAAAAATAAAGGAAAAAAGGAAACACACACATAAATATATAATCTCATATACACTCCTATATATGTTTATATATATACTCTATATATAACATTTTAACACAAAAGAAGTTTAAATTAAGGATGATTTTTTTCACTATAGTCTATAGTACATCTGTAAGCAACTGTTTCCTAAGTCTCTAATAACATCAGGTTTTCAGCCCACTGAGTAATTGGGATCATACATGTATCCTGCCAACATTGAAAGACAAGTCTCTTAGCCATAAGAATGGTGCAGAGAATCCATTTTTGTGTCCATCCATTGATTTCCACATAGTAGGTTTTGAACTATCTTCCTGGACATCCAAATAGGGAAATCCCAAAATATGAAAACCTGTTTCAAAGTCAAATTACGACATGTAATTATGTCATCCCAGAATATAACACTTTCAGGAAATCATAAAAACTTATGTTTGAATAAAACATTATTGCATCTCATGCAAGATGATTTACTCACTCCTTTTCAAACACAATGGGATCCAACAAGTCTGAAATATTATTTTCTTGGGAATAAGTCAATTTAAGATCTATTGACATTTTTATACAGATGTTAAGACATCTTCCATTGTTTAGACAAACTGGGGTCTTCCATTCAGCCTTTGATATCTGTATATCAAATTGATTTATTGACAATACTTATAAAGACTACTTGTGAGTTTCTCGGCTTCAAACATTTGATAACCACTTCTAACTATTTAAGTATCTCTTAAGCTGAAAATGCTCTGTTTCAAATCAATATGTCAAAATTTGTGACTATGGAATATTTGGGTGTTATATTACTCAAGAATTGTTGCCTGTTAGGAAAGATCTTACATGTTATAAACCTGCAAAGTTTACTTGATGTGGTATTTCATTTGTGTGAAGAAGAATTGTTGCTAAGTAAAGACAGAACCAGTACTTTCTTTTATTCAGATTTCATTTAAGCCAGTCTGCTGCATTTTTAAATAAACTGGAATAAAAAGCAATTATCAGCCATTTTTGAGGATTTTGAAATTAGCTTTGCAGTTTTTATATACATTAATATACATTGCTGCTGACTAAGCTGGTATCTTCTACTGAGGAAATTACATATTACATATTCCTACTGCAAAGGAAATTCATTGAAATAATTATCACAGAACGGATAAATGCTAGATTAAATGTGCTTTAAAATTAGATGGAATCTTTATCTCTGATCATTCTATTTCAAATTTTAGGCATCTTGAATTGAGTAAGTAAAGTTGAAGCTAACTACTCTAGGCTCTTGACTTAATTCAGAAAGTTTTTTTCTTCTTCCTCTGTGTAAATATATGTTAATATGATCCTGGGCAATACCCAGTCTTGGTTATGTAACATTCTGAATCACTTTGAGACAGTCAGGTATATTTCTGAAGTTTCTTCTGTTTCACAAAGAGTCACAATAATTTTTCTGTCACTAACAACAAAAATCAAGGGCAAATGGATCAGATTTCACGGGATTCTCATTTTCTTCAACATGATTTATGCATGGCACTGCTACTCAAATTAATCATGCTAAAAATTAAGAATAAATTTGTGCTCCAAGATTTTCCAAGGTAATTGCTCATGAAAAGGTCCTTTAATAACAGTATGTTAAAATTACATGGTAATGACCTGGGATAGGGGGAAATGCAATAAATCTCTAATTTCAGGGAGCTGCACAGAAAGCAGTAATGTAGTTGCAGCAGACAATGCTCCATTAATACTCTCTTATTCTATAGTACTTATTTAATGTTTTGTTACCTGTCTGGGCTCCTTGATCAATAGAAAAATGGAATATAATTTGGATAAATAGCTATGCCAATATTTAGCAAGACATGGTAGATATCTGAGCAGTTAGATTTGCTTTGGAAACCTTGTGAGAAGTAGTATAGAAATAAGCACAGACTCCTGTGTCTTCAGTTCCCTTGGCTGTGTTTAGGTCTGGCTCTAGCCAATATACTCATACATTGAATAACATGCTCAATTCTTCGCATGGATGCAAGACCAGGATATTATGTGGGGCAAGTCTTCCTTCACTGAGATCCTGATTGTTTAGGAGTTTTCCACATCCTATAAAGAAGTTTGGGGAGGGAGAGCAAGGGGCAAGAGAAGACTTTCTCACCATTAGCTTCCTTAGGTTAATTTATGGAAGAGAAGATTTATGATGCAAATCTCTCGTGTAATAAATTCCATGCTTAATCTTCCACCCCTTTTCCTCAGATTAACTGATACCAGATTTTACGGATGGACCAACAATTTCATCAGGCTGCAAAAAATGTCAGGGATAAATGGTTTATGTATAAAACTCAGTGGGACTTATTTCTGGGAAAAGATATATAGGATTGCACAGTAAATGCAGCAGATGCTATATGGCTATTTGATACAGAAGTGAAAGGGTTGTTTTCAGAAACAAATGCATTCACTGAACTATGCTCAAGCAGTACAGATGCACTATAGCTGCACTGATTAGTCTGAGGTGTTTATTCCTTTAAGAAATCCCCAGAGTATGAGTGGCTTTATTAAAAGACTTAATGTAAATTGAAATCACTATGGATTACTTGAAATGTTAGCTACATCTAGGCAGCAATAAATCAATATCCCAAAGTGCACTGGAACTTCTTGAGAAAAGATCATGTGGGAAGACTATTCCATTTTCTTCTTTGCAAGTTTCATGAAAATACATTTTCTTTTCAAGTGTCGTCATCATCATTCCTTCTCGTTAAACTGTTTCTCAGGAATGCAAATATGCACATATCTACTGAGCAACAAAGGCAGCTTCTCCCAGCAACATAAGCCTCTGCAAAATGTGGAAAGATGCGTCTGATATCTCATACTGTTACAGGGTTTACCAGTTGTCCACTTGGGCCATGGCAGCTCTTGTTGAATCTTTGCCTTTTATAACACAGTCCCAGTGTTGTGACTTCAAAATGGAACAGGTGACTTTTAAAAAAAAAATTCAAGGTGATCCTTTGTTATCTTAATAAACCTTTAGATGGGATCCATCAAAGAGCTGAGAAGCTTCTAGACTTTTCAGGAAGCATGTGAGAAAGAGGTGGCTTTCTAAAGATATGTCAAGATTCCTTCTGCTAATAACAGAACAGTATATTTTGCAAAGTGAGGTTGGGAAACACCCTCAGTTTAGATACTCTTAGTTGCCTAGGAAAGTCCTGTGTATTCATCTGAAGTCACTAACTCTATGAATTGTGAATGCTTTTAGGTTAGTGCCGAAGTTAAAATGGTGACCCACAATTAGCCCATCCTTAAAATGCTCTTCTATTGTGCACCCTAGTGAAACAACTGATCTTTGAGAACCGCAAAATTGCCAGCCAACCTGAGTAAAAATTAAATAGAAAATATGTCAATAGAAAAACACCTGGTCTGACTTCTTAAAGAGCTGAATAACTGCATGATTCATGAGTACATCCTTCCCACATTTTATTTACATGGTACACAGTGTCTAAATAATATAAATAATATAATAATGCACTGCTTATTGAAGTTAATTTAGCCCAACTAACCTGATGGGTCATCTAAGGATCAAGGAAAAGAGCCAGACTTTTAACAGCCTAAAATTTCTCCCCAGTAATGAGAATATAGTGCCAATCAGACTCTGGGGAGGGACAGAAATCCATCTAGTAGATTCAGATGGAGAACCTATTTATCTTTTGCCAGGTTCAAACACAAAATGAACACAGGTCGGAGAGCTACGCCAAGCATGTTTGGGCAAAAGCCAGACTGTTCCTAGAGCCACCTCTTTTTTAAGCAAATAAAAAGCAACATTGCCACTGAATGACTGTAGAGGCTGACCATGTGTGGCTATCACAGAACCTCTATGTTTCTGATACCAGAAACACAGAGATTTTTAAAAGTTTTGAGGGGCCTCAGCACAAAATATTGCCTTGAGGTACCTCCCACACACAAGGGTTTTTTTCCATCGCGTGGCCCAATGGAATATATGGAGAAGCCCAAAGCACTATAAGGAAATAAAACAAACAACAACAACACCCAAAAAATCCCTGAGGTGGAGAAAGCCCACAAATAGTTCTTTAGCAAAAGATGTCTACCCTTCACGGAAGCCTAGAAATACATTAAATAAAAATAAATACACATGTGATTGCACTCCTATGTTCTGAAGCTACTGCTTAAACTTACTGTAGGTGCTACTTGTTCTAAATTGTTTTGGACTAAAAAAATAGAAGTTTAATGGCCTTGTACAATTAGCAGTGGACTATGGTTAAACATCTATATGACACTTCTTTAAAGTAGATTCCACCCAGAACATAAAGAAACATAAGTTGAGGGCATTCCTTGTCCTGCCCCATACTGATCACTGGAATGGCTTCAGAATTGGCAGAAGTGTTCTGGAAGTGCTAGACCAGAGGCCTCAGTAACATCTATGGAGAGATCTGCAGGCTGTGGGGAGGATTTTAATAAAGGAAAAAACTTAATTTTGCTGGTTTGGGCAATTTCCACATCTGCTAATCCACAGGTTGTGATGTACTATGGTCTGCATAATAATATCTGCTCTCTGCATGAGATGGTAGAACCATTGTTGTAAATAAAAATTATATTCAACAAGGCACATTAGAGAATAAAATAGCATGAAGCAAGACAGTAGCAATGATACTTACAGTTTATCTTTGAGCTAAGATCATTGATTATTGGAAAGCAAAGGCTGGATTTAAAGGAAGCCAAAACAAATACTAATCTCTCACCTATTTGAATATTGGTACTTTGGGAGCCAAAAAAGTGTTAAGCTGCTGTTGGTAGTTTCTCTCCAAACATAAAGCCTTGAATGGGAGGGACACCCCCCCCCCAAAAAAAAGGCTCTGTCAGGAAGAAAAAGAGGCAACTCTACCCCCCACCCCCACTTTTACCTCTGGGGTCTGGCTAGCATAAACCAGCAGGATTGGGGATAAGAATGTAACCTGGCAAATGAGCTCATGGAGTGTCATCGGGGTGGCTGATGCCCTGATGACACTCCCCAAGCTGTTCACCAATTTTATCATTCCTTGGAACTTATTTATTATTTATTTAAGATGGTTTTATATTGTATTTTAATTGATTTCACTTTTTCTGTAAACTGCTAAGAGCCCCTTTTAATGAGATGGGTGGTGACAAATTTGACACGTATATAAATAAGTAAGTAAGTAAGTAAATAAATAAATAAATTCCACTTATCGCTCCAGATCTAGGATTGCTCTATCCTTCACAGTTACCATAAAACAAATTATCTTCAGCAGGCCACTGGCCAGTGGCTTTGATCATATTCATAACCTTTCTCACATAAAGATGAGAAAGCACTTCAGAAGCTAACTAGAAACAAGGAAGTATAATTTATGAGGCACTACGTAAGACTCTGTTGATAAGTCTTTCAAATCAGCCAAAATATTGAAATGCATGATTGCTCTATGAAGAGCACGAATCTGATCCCTAAATGCAGTTTGCGAGCCAAAGAAAACTGAAAAATCAGAAAAGATGTGAGAAAAAGTGGAATAGAATACAGGAAGAAGGAAGGACAATATGATGGAAAAGCAGGCAGAGATCCGCCTATATCTTGGTAACTTTGTAAAGGGAGATTTATGTCCACATTAGATATTTTAAGTCCAAGTAAATCATACAAGGAACAGCCACAGATCTTTAATCTTGTAGTATATTATCTTTTTCTGCAGCTATGGTCACATTCAAAATCATATCACCCTTGGGGTTGCCAAGACATTTGCAATTCAAAGTTAATAAAAAGGAGCCTAGGTCTAGGTATCTTGGGTTACAAAAAAATCACAGCTATATTCTATTGATAGGTAAGTGGGTTCAAAAATAATGTCAAAGTGTGTTCATATATCATACAGGAATTCTTAAGGTAGTTCATGCATGCACTGCCCATTTCGCAGACAAAGATGATGCTGGTGGTATCTTGGTCACGAAATATGCTTGTAAACCAGCTGCATTTTATAAAGGCTATTGGCTGCTACGGAATCCACTATTTAGGGATCTGATCTTTGTGAAGTAAAGTATTGCTCTCTGTCTAAACAATCTCCTAACAGGATTCTGTTCTAGTGAAGCCATTAGTTTAGCTATCAGACACATAGAGAGTTTTTGATGTGTACCATCAGACTCTGCCAGGACATGTGACTCCTGTGGTCTTAGGCGTGCAGTATTTATCTTTTAAAGTTTCTTTGTCCTTTTTGACTCAAAAACAAGCTTATTACAACTTAAAACAGGCTAAAATAATAGCAACAGCTTACAAATGTAAGTTAGCAGAACATTTTCATAATCAAATCACTAACACCTTTCTACTTATCTCAGGGTTTATAGAAATAACTGCTTACCAAAATCTACTTGAAAGGGGGAATAAGTTTCCATTTCAGGTAGATAAAATGGCCCCTTCCAGATTTGTCTTGTCTAATTATTTACTTAATAATTCATGCCTCATGTTTGGCCAGACACCATGTTCAGTTAACCTGAGATAGCACAATCTTCCTTCCCAATTATAAAATCTTCTTGCATCAAACATTTTTATTTTTATTATTTTATTCATTCTTGAGGTACATTATTGTAGGTAAAAAATCATATGCATGAGTTTTGAGTTCTGTGAACGACATTATCAATCCATCATTTTACCACTTCCTGTCATTTGCCGAGAAACACAAATTAGTTTGACCCATCTTGCTTTATGGCCCTCCTTCTGACATGGTCCTACCACCTGATACCAAGTCAAGAAAAGCTGGATGCTTTCTGTCTTGTTGGCTATCACTCTTCGCTCAGAAGTATTCCTTGCATTTCATTTGGTCTTCATTATTAAATTCTGTTTCTTTGGAGCCCATATTTATTGGATTTACTAATATTCTTTTCCACATACATGGTGCTCCTCTGATACATCTGGATATGTGAAAGTACACTTATATTTCAGGAGACTCAGATCTGCGGCTTCTTAGGAATGTGTTCCTATGTTAGTTCTTTTAGAAACTACATTATCTACTTGGAATAGAAGGCTGATTCAACCTCCAGCCCTACATAAGACACAATGTAGAGAAGTTTGGTGGTATAGGGCAATAGAAAGAATTATGTGGCATAAATAGTGTTGCCAGCTCTTAAAATAAAAGTGTTGCTACTTGGGTGGACCTGAGAATAGCTGTCTGGATCACCACCAGAGAAACAGAAAAGATGCTGGACTCAACCCACATGAAGTTGCAAACAGAAGAATAGCTAATGTTAGTTGGTGTAAAATAGATCTTTAAAAATATTTTTTAACAAGGTATATTGATAATGAAGCTCAAGCTCAGATACTTTGGTCACCTAATGCGAAGAGAGGACTCTTTGGAAAAGACCCTGATGCTGGGAAAGATGGAAGGCAAAAGGAGAAGAGGACGGCAGAGGATGAGATGGCTAGATAGCATCACTGAAGCAATGAGCATGAAATTGAGCAAACTCAGGGAGGCAGTGAAAGATAGGAAGGCCTGGCGCAATATGGTTCATGGGGTCACGAAGAGTCGGACACGACTTAACGACTAAACAAAAAAAAATAATAAATCTAGATTGGCTAAAGGGAGAATGTTCAGGAGATATCCTTGCAAAGGAACCACCATTTTAGCCATGGTCTTAGTTTGAACAACTTGCTAAGACTCCCCAAAATATGACTTCTTGCATGACAGATTTGAGATAATTATTCAAAGGTAGATGTGGTTGCTGAAGGATGAGTGATTATTGTCCTGGCCTGAGGACATCCCAACAAAGCTAAGAATTGACATTGATAATGGAATAGAAATACAAGTTTTAGAACTTTTGAGAACTTACTGCAGAAGGGTACGAGGGCTTGAACAAGGAGTTTTGATTCAGTGAATCTTAGACTGAATCACTCCATCCAAGCAGATTTGCAAATCTCTACAGAGAGCCGCTTTGATGGAGAAATTTGAATCAGGTAGCTGTGAAGTGCTCCTCATATTCAAGGCCTTCTCTGCTGTTTTTGGGATTGTTGCAGACACTATAAAATATTGCAGCTTCACTTATGCAAATACAGAACACTGAGAGGGAGTGGAAAACTGTAATGGGTTTTCTCATAACAACATTAGTTTTATGACCTCTTTAAACTCTCTTTCTGTAAGAGCTCTTTGGGGGTGGCAAAGTTAACAGAGCTTTGGTTTTCATTTGCTTTCTTGGCTTTTAAATTCTTTTATGAGGACAGTCAGAAGCCTTAACTTTGCTCTGTCTTTGCTGCAGGGTGGGGGCCTGATGGTGGGCATCCTCTGTGGAGGCTCCCCTTCACTGGAATAGCTTGCCCCCTGATATAAGGGCATGATCTCTTGATCTTCCAGAAGCCCTCTAAGATAGAGAAAGATCTCATGATCTTCCAGAAGCTTATAGAAACATGGCTGTTCTAGAAGATCTTTGGGATTTGAATGGTGTAGATCTCCCAGTGCCTGGAATGTAATAGCTATTTCTGTGATTAATTGAAGCTTTTAGCCTATAATCATATATTATTTTTATTGCACATCATTGTATTTTATTGTTACATTGGCTTTATCTGTTGCTGTTCTATGCTGCTTAGAATAAATTGCTGTGTACATTCAAACAGAAAGAAGGAAGGGATGGTTACTTCTGTGTTGATCCTGGCAGCACAACTGGGGCTTCAGCTCTCAATACTGAATATGGACTCAGCACTGATTATTCAGGTATTCACTTTGGGGTGAAACTTTATTTCAAATTCTGCATGTTTGGGATAAATCTGAGTTTCTCAAGAATGGGTGAAAGGACACCAATGACAGTGCTGGCCTGAATGCTTGCTGGTTTCAGAAAGGGAGGTGGGAGGGAGACAGGTACAACTGCAAGGCTTTGAATCCCACTTTCTTTATGGCCTGCCTGTCTTTGTGGCATTGTGTCACACTGCTCCAGGCTGCTTCTGTTGCCTCTGCTAATTAAAAAACACAGAGAATTGCCAGCAAGTTACAAACCTGACCCACCTGAGTCCTGCCCAGAAGAGGCCAAGGTTTGCCAGTGTGCCCTACCCAGTCTACAATGTGAGCAAAACCTGTGATGAGGAGTCCCTTTTCAGGAGGGGTCAAGCTTGCTAAGTGCTTATGTCAACCTTCTTGGTACCCTCTCAAATCCATTGATCAGCTGTGCTGCCTTACAAGAACAAATCTGTAGTCATTCTTCAGAGTCTGCACAGAAGAGGCCAAGTTTGTCATTCCCCTGATACCCAGTCAAAACCAGGGATGAGTGAGTGAGTCCTTTTCATGAAGATCAAGATTCCCAACCAGCCAACTTTCCACCATTCTGTTACTTTACTCTGCTAAATAGTGATTAGAGACATCATCTCAGAAAGGCAAGGGAGAGGGCATGCTTCAACGTCAGTCGAAGCCTCCCACCCCAGAAAAGTAAGTGAAAAAATAAGAGCTTGCTTATTAAAATGCTTTTGAATATTTTATTTTTAAGTAGAGTAGAACACTTTCTACAGCACATCAACTCCATGCCAGACAAGCAGGACGCAGCTGTGCTATCCTTTCTTCATTCCTGCTATTGCTTTTTTAAAAGAGGCACAAGATAAATAATTCAAAGCTTTATTGAAACTCTTGGAGATATCTGGCAGATATCTGACAGGGTTATTCTATGAGGAATAAGGTTATTCCTTATTTTTTTCATCCCATTCTGCCCCCAAAATACAGCTATAATTAATCCCATTGTAGCATATGACCAAAACTTTTCTTCAGATTGAAACTTTGTTATCAAAACAGCTTGAATCAATTCAGTTTGTCTGTGAACCTTGGATCACAGACTGATAGAATCACGCCATTTTCAAATACTGAATCTCCAATTAAACCAGGGCTAGGTCACTCAGGCCTCAAAACCAGCACGGTGCAGTATTTAAGTTGTTGAACTGAGGAGATTTCAGAAGCTCAAGGGTGATTTTGGAACTCCTTTAGCCCAATCTACTTCCCAAAGTTCTTACTGGGGAAAATGGGAAGAAAGAACACTATGTATGCCACTTTGATCTCCTGACTGAAAGGCAGGATATAAATGTAGTAATTGAATAAAGAAAAGCTAGAGAATGGGTTAATTCAATAACTGTTAATTCAACTCTTGTGTATGGTCAGTTGAGATTTTAAGAAGGGTGGCAAGTCCAAGACAACCTTTAGCTCCACCCCACTTACTGTTTCATCGTAACTTAGAGCCCAAGACCCTTCCTCAAGCCTCAGGTGCTTTCATGGCTGGGTCTATGGAAGGGTCACCTTCTGGGTCTGAGCTCTCAATGAATGGAAAGATTACACCCTCGGACTGAGACGGTGTGCAGAGGATTCCTCATATTCAGAGTCCTCTTAAGGCCTTCTGACTCCTGACTCTGGAGAAATGACAACTATGAAGGAATTTGAGGAATGGAACTTTATGGGGAACGAATATAAAGCATTCTCCTAAAGGAGCTCTCTAAATCAGGACTGTGCAGAAGTTGGGAACTATTGGTTGATCTCTAAGCAATGAGCCATCTATCAACAAAGGTTTCTGACTCTCAGTAGTTTAAGAATGGAAACAACAAATGATTTTTCTCACCTAAACTGAAATGAGTATGAATAGTGCTTGGAGTACATTTATGTGTGAAAGGGATTGAGCTCTACTGACAATAATTTCTTAGGCTTTGAAGAAGCATTCTACTTCTTCATTCAAGAACATGCCTTTTACATCTTGCTTTAGTTGGTACAGTGATAGTGCACATGTTTTGAATAGAGAAGGTCCTAGGTTCAATCAATAGCATTTCAAAGAAGGATGGAGAAAAAACCCCGTCTAAAACCCTGGAGAGCTGTTGCCAGTAAGCACAGAAAATACTAAGTCTAACTTGCTTTTTCTATGCTTATTGTGGGATTATTACAAAAAATTGTTTTTTAAACATAATTTCTAGAGTTGATAATATACAAGCAAATTGTGAAGACATTAAACTAAAATATCACAGTAATGATTTGGGCTTTCTTTTCTCAATGACATTTGTGATGTTGCATGTTCTACTAGAGCATTACTGGCAAGAGGAGAAACTTACAGTGTGACAGTGTGAGTTCCTCCATGTGTCTCAAAGGTGGTCTGATTCCACAAATAACCAGGCCAGCGGGGCCTACTAACTCCAGCTCTCACCTCCTCTGCCTCTTATGGTGCTTGTGTCACAAAAAAGTTACTGAGAAATTAGTGCCAGTGATATTTTGAGAAGTTGGGGTGTTTTTAAAAGCAATTAACTTTATTGAAAGAGATTATGCTGCTGAGCCACTCTCCCCATTGAACCAGAACTATACTTCTGGTTATGTTACTGTGATGGTGGATTTTTCAAAATTGACTGTGTTTCAGTATTTTGCATTAAACAGCAATTCAATTTATTTCTGTAAGCCACCCAGAGTCAACGTGAGTGAGTTGGGCAGCCATATAAATTGCATAAATAAACAAACAAACAAACATACATTCGATTAAGGCTAATAGATTGCCCAACATTACTTATTAATTTTCTCTAAGAGTTCTAGGCAGCTTACATGGGTACCTCCTTCATTTTAGTCCCACAATAATCATGTGAAATAAGGTAGCTCAAAGTCATCCAGTGAGTTTCTATGGCTGATGATGAACTTGAACCTGAGTTGGGCTACTTTTGGCTCAAGCTCTACGCCACAAAGATGTCCCAAAAGATAAATGCCTTAAAAACCCATTCTTAATATTAAATGTCCTCTAGAAATGATTACAACAATCCAGCAGTTAAAATAGCTGTTCCTTATACACACAGATTGCTCAAGCTGATTTCCTAACATTACATCTCTTGTTGTTATATATGGTTTTCTCTTCTGGAGTAACACGTGATCTGCTCCTCTGTTTTTTGTTGCTTCTTGCTTTTAAAATGTAAGCTGCACAGAATTATTTGGAGTCAGGTGGCCTCTAAATAATATAAATAAATCTCTGAAGTTCGCAGCACAATTTCTGTTGTGATTTCCAACTTTATAACAAGCTCAACTATTGCCAACAGTCTAGTCCACAGTTATTTCTTCAAGGCTGCTAAAATTCAGATCTATTGCCAAAGATTAATTTAGACAGCCACATTCTCCTAAGCCCCCTCAGTTTCTCTTTTTTAAGTCAGGAAAAATTTCTTCAAGTATCCATGCCCTGCATTTCATTGGCATCATATAATTTTGTAGAGATTTCCCCATAAAGAGAGGATGATCATGAATGTAAGCAAAGCATATGCCTGAGATAGTTACCACCACCTCCACCTCCTCTTGCTGCTGCTGCTGGTGGTGCTCCTGGTGCTCCTCCTCCTATTACTGGGCCTCTTTTATTTGGTCAAAATTAGGTTTACCAGACATCTGGCAAAAGGAGGACAGGTTGAAAAAGTCAAGTTTACAGCTGCAACTGTGCAGTTGAAGCCCTGCTCCCTCTTTAAGTACCCCATATGTAAAAAGGAGTAGGCCTTCAGGCAATCATGGCTGCCATACTGACTTTTTTTTTTTACCCCTCCCCATGAATGCTCCTTGGGTCATCCTTGAGTGGCATCATAGGAGCTACACTCTAGGGCCAGGGTACCACGATATAGTGTGTCTGAGAGTAAAATATTCACACCCTGCAGGGGGAAGGAAAGTAATAGTCTACATGCTGCTGTCGCACATGCTTACACAGTTACTGATACAAAAATACCACTAAAATTACTCTAAAATATTAGTGAGATTGGTTAGGTACTCTCTTTCACTCTAAATGTTTCTCTCCTGTCTTGTTTCTGGGTTCTTCTCTGTCCCTTATGCCCCAGTGGATTTCTTCTCCTTTTCCTCCATTGACAAAGTCAGATCCTTGGAAAGTAAATTTAGATCATTAAGTAGCGTGCACTGCAAATGATTTCAGGTAAAATTATCAGCCTAACTCACCAAGCCACTAAAATATAGAGATTGAATGCTTGAAAGAGAGGGTAGTTATATGTTATTGATTGATTGAAATTGCACAACAGCTTTTAAATGAAGAAACGTCGCCTCCTGTGAACACCAAGCAAGGCTGCCTTCCCAGACCATGTTTAAATGATACAATAAATACATGCAGATTTAGCTCTTCATAAAGGGAACAGGTAGATTATAAAATAAAGCAATCTAGTGCAAACCAGTTAGCGAAAAGAAACAATAGATGTATACCAAACATAATATCAAAATCAAAACACCAAACACTAGATTATTTCAGGGTTTAGGGTTTTGAAAGCCAGCGTAAAATTGGCTTCTGCTCTCTGGGCACAGAGTAAGATTAGGCACTGGAAGAGATTGTCTGGTTCTAAATTACTGAGAGGATTTCTGGAAGCAAATTAACTGATTAATATTAGGCTCCAATTGCCTGCTCTTAAGACCACAAAGAAGAATTGCATTTAGCGTTGGAAACCATATCTCCTCTTGTAGATTTTTTAAAAAATAGCTCACTTTATTGGTTGTTTGTCTCCTTGTTGCCTTGATGTAGTGAGCTGGTCACAGCTGGCAAGGCTTCAGTGCAGAGGCAGCCTCATATTTCTTATTTTAAAGTCTTGAGATAAACAGACACCTCTAATAACTGACTCCTTTCACTTATGGAATTTATCAGCAGAGCTGGTTGTTGTTGTTGTTGCTGCTGCTGCTGCTGTTATTTTAGGGATAGAGGGATGCATTAAATACCCGTTTTGCTTCACCTAATTAAAAAAGTTATTTGGCAAAACACAGGAAACCAAGTGGCAAAATATAGCAGAAGTAGACTAGCCCTGTGAGAATACCGACACTCTCTAAGATTGTTATGGGATGATTTATCAGTCTGTAGGGAATGCACTGAATTTATTCCAAGCTTGTTCTAATCCAGATACGGGCCACCAATACATTCACAGTGCTCATCTCCTCAGGCAACCAGATGTCCAGTCGGAATAGCATCTTTGATATTTCTAAATTGGTTGACTAAGTCCACAGATTGCACCAAGTCAAAATACAGTTTATGCTGCAATGAGTTCTATGATCTCAGCCATTGTAGTCTGCAAATCATCAGTAACCATGCTGGTTGCAGTTTATGTAATTAACTTTGATTAAACATACCATAGCTTAATGGCAGGTGTGAACCTCCATGTTGGTGGGAGACATTAGGAACATTAGAAGTTAATAACCAGCAGTTTGGGGAATGGGTCTCAAAAAGCAAATGCATTGTGTAATAATGTAAATGATGTAAACATCATAGATACATTGCAGGGTATCTTTCCAGCTTAGAGTATTGCTACATTGTAGCGTGTATCATTTTGGTTCTCCTAAATCCACAGTTAGAGCCAGTTTGGTGTACAGGTAGTCCTCAACTTACAACCACAACTGGGACTGGAACTTCCATCGCTAAGCGATACAGTCGTTAAGTGAGTTGCATGCAATTTTACAACCTTTTTTGCCGCAGTCATTAAATGAATCACCACAGTCATTAAGCAAATCCAGTTTCCCTCATTGACTTTGCTTGTCAGAAGCCCCCTGGGAAGGCTGTAAATGGCAATCACATGAGCCTGGAATGCTGCAACTGTCATAAATACATGCCAGTTGCCAAGCACCTGAATTTTGATCACGTGACCAAAGGGACGCTGCAATAGTCAAAAATGCAAGGACCGGTCATAAGTCACTTTTTCAGCGCCGTCATAATTTCAAATGGTCATTAAACAAATGGTTGTGAGTTGAGGACTACCTGTAGTTGTTAAGGCATCAGGCTAGAAACCGGGAGATTGTGAGTTCTAGTTCTGACTTGAAGTGAAGCCAGCTGGTGATCTTGGGCCAGCCCCTCTCTTTCAGCCCTAGGAAGGAGGCAAAGGCAAACCACTTTTGAAAAAGCTGCCAGTAAAACTGCAGAGATTCACCAGGAGTCAACAGTGGCTTGAAGGCATACATACAAGTCCACAGTTGCCTTCCATATTGGTTCTTGCCTGTAATGTTGAGGTCAGGAGAGGGAGACAAGTAGGATCTGGAAGCTCAGCTTTCTGTTGTGCCTCTTGCAAATCAGTAGCAGCTGTCACACCCAAGAAGCCATTTTCCTCATGACAGTTCATTTGAGGGGTCAGTGACTTCCTAGCATGTTTCATAAATTGAATCCAAAGCAGAAGCAGTGTGCTGTTTCTGGTTGTAAAAGTTATTATGCAAATAATAAGTGTCTAATGTACAATGGTACCTCGGTTCACGAATGCTTCTGTTCACGAACAATTCGGTTCACGAACAGCTCCGGTCACAAAATTTTGCCTCTGTTCGCGAACTCCGCATCGCGTTACGAACAGGATCCGCGGCCATTTTCCCTCCCGTGACACGTGGTCGCGGCTTCCTGTAGGGAGGGGGACTCTCCCTCCAAGCAGTAACCGCCTCCCCACCCGCCTTCCTGTCCTCCACGCCAGAAGTCGCGTCGAGCAAGGTTAGCTTTCTCTCTCTTCATACTGTACTTTGTGTCATATTTTTGCGGTTTAAAAAACAACAACATATGGTTCAGAACGGATTAACCGTAATTACATTGAACCTTATAGGGAAATTTGATTTGGGACGCGATCAAAAATCAGTTGGCAACCAAATTCGTAGGGGTCAGAATGGATTAACCGTATTTACATTGAACCTTATGGGAAAATTTGATTCGGTTCACAACCAATTCGGTTCGCGACCAGAGTTGCGGAACAAATTAAGTTCGTGAACCGAGGTACCACTGTACTTAAATTTTTGAATGGTACCTGGGACTGACATCCTAGGTCTCTCAAACCACCAACAGTAGAGGACAACCAAATGAAAGCTTGGTCCCCAAATACAAGCAGACAATGCTGATCTGCCCTTCCTTCTTTTTGGAGGAAGAGCCTTTTTCACATCTGGAAAGTGTGATTCCTACTATCCCATGGCCTGCCTGTCATGTTGCTCCAGGAGGCGTATCCCCACCAGCATCAATGCAGAGTTGAAAGAACATTGTAGCCAGCCAACTGGCCAGCAATGGCTTCTGATAATGGAAATCCCAAGGCAAAGAATAAAACAGTCCCAGGTGAGCAGGTGCTCTTGTGCCATTGCCCAGAGTGACTTGGAGAAGCAACAGAGCAAGAGCAAACAACCTGCCCAACACTGCCCAGAACTGACAAACACTAGAAAGAAATGATGGCCCATAGAGCACACTAAAGATGTTCCCTGGGAATAAGTTTACTTTCAACAATTACTGTTTCACATCTGCTCAGTGTCAGCTGGGACTAAAATGTCTCTTTGGTTTTCTCCTCTCTGGTGCAGTCGGCATCTAGCCTTCTGGTTAGCTTTTCTCACATGCTTAATGCTCATCACTTTCTGAATCTACCAAACACACTGCTCTGCTAAATACTGATGGCTGTCTTTCAGCCTATCAGGGCTGGCAAAATAGCACAGATTTCATGAACCAGTGCATAGGTTCTCTTACTTTGCTCTTGATTATTATGGTCTCTTTTCTCCCAGGCCTTCTTTAAATCCTTCAAAACTCACTTTTTAGTGACAAGATCTTGATTCAATCCTTTCCACCTTCTTCCTTCAACTTCCTTGAAAGAAGCAAACTTACTTGCCAACAGGCTATGTGAAACATCTTCCCCCAGAACCAATATCTTCCACATTTTTCCAGCCAGCAAGGTCTTCCCAATTCCTTCCAACTGCTGCTAGTTTTCAAAAGAATGAGGGGACAAGTTTATTTTATGGATATTGATTACTGGATGATAATAGGCAGAGGAGGAAGAAAAATCTGTTTGTTTTTTAGGAGAAATAGAAAGCCTATGCTCTCTACCCTTTTAAACTCTGGGGTGTGTTTGTGTGTGTGTTTAAATATGCTTACCGTTGAAGAAAGGACAGTGTTTAATATCCTGGGGAAAAAAGCCTACGGTGGATTCCAGCTTATGGCTACTCAAGTCAGGGAGCCATCTACTGGGTGGGAAAGGAAACGCATTTTATTTTTTCTGGCTGTATTTTTCACCACTCATCAGTAATAGAAATTGTGGACCCGTGATCTTTTTCAAATGGATTCATATCACTATTTTAATTATTGAACCAGCCAGAAGATAGATTAGATGTCTTTCTATATATGTGGGATGGGTGTATGCATGTGAGATAGTCATGGGACCTTTCATATCATGATTCTCATTCATAGCCACCATGGAGTATCTAAATTTCTATTATATGTTTTTTTTTTAAAGAATTACAAAAGGAATTACAAAAACAAGGTGGAATACTTAGAGATCTGACTCTGTTTGAAAAATGTATAAATTTAAAACATCTGTTGGGGCTGATTTACAGGTTGTTAGCAAAACACAGCTCAGAAACCCAACCAGTTAAAGACTGTGTTTAAATAGATGCAGAATTTAAACAGGATAATTTATATGCAACACTCGGAAAATTGATGGAAGACAAATATTAAATTTACCATGAATATTACACTTACAGAAAACTGATACAAGATGTTTTGCTAGTGGTATATTACTCCAGCGTTGACTGCCAAAATAGACAACACATTTTCTAAAAACTGTCAGAAATGCAATAATCAGTCCAGATCATTCTTTCATATCTGGTGGCAATGCTATAAAGCTCAACAAGTCTGGAAGGGGATTTATTATAGAAAGAAACAAATTTTAAAAGTTGAATTCTTTTTCCTGCCAGCTGTTTTTCTGTTAAACATCACCAAATCTTATATTCCTACAAAGTGTACTGAGTTGGCTCTATATATGAAACCAGCTGCCAGGACAAATTATGCCTTTTATTGGAAATTACACATAATTCCCTCCTTAGAACAATGGCAAATTAAACTGTGGGAGTATGCATCAATGTCAGAAATAACTTCACATTTGAAAAACAAGTCTGATACAGAATTTAATTCAACTTGGAAACCATTTATGGATTATAATTCTACAGATGGACTTCTACCACATCGGAAGGTTGGGGTTCTTTCACATAAGGCTTTCATATATTTGCTTTTATTTGATTTGTTAAATAATGATAGACATGTTAGATTAGAGAAAAGCTTTTGTTAATGGTTCACTCTGACTTATTATTTATATTATATTGGTCACTTTTGTTAATTATTGGATATTGACTTGATTTTAATAATGGTTTTGAAGCCTTAAATGGATACAAGATACTTGAATATGCTGTACTGATCTAAATTTACTTCATTGTTTTTATTCAATATTATACAGCTTGTAAATATAATTTTTCTTTTTTAAAAAAATCCTGTTCTTTCTGATGGCTGTGCTTTCAGATATCTACTTACACAAATGAATGAATGAAAATATATAAAACTAGCATCTTCCTGGAACTTATCTGGAAATTAGAAAGAAGTGTCTGATGAATATGAAATTGCTAACAGTTCCATAGGTTTCAAAAAAGAAAAATTGTTGGAAAAATAAGTTGAGGGGCAGGTTGTGTGCTCTGAAACTCTTCTATGAAGAATGACTTCACAATGGCATAGTTGGATGGACAAATTCTTTGGTGCAAACACTGACATAATGGTTTAGAATAACTATACTGTGGGTTTCTTGTGATGGGGAGAAGATGTGATATCCAGGGTGAATTCACTATTGATAAATAATTTGTTTATATTTTTAATTTAAGTATGAGTATTATATTTGTAGAAAAGTGAGCATGCTAGGTAACAGCATCTTGGATGAGTATATTTACCAAGAACTATTTTTAAAAATTGATGCATTTCTTTGAAAAATAAACTCTGCAGGGGATTTATTTATTTATTTATTTATTTATTTATTTATTTATGAGGATTGTGTTAGAGATGTTCCAAAACTTGGAAGATGAAGAGAAAGCCAGCAGCAATAGGTCTGACACCAAACCCTTGCATTATTTACATAATCCAGATCAAGAATTTTGCAAAGGTGTGGCATGGCTCCTAGAAGAATGGCAAGGCTCCAGCATGAATATCTCCTCCAAAAACTAAAGTACAAAACTTTGTGCTTCTAAGACCCAAGATTCATAAGAATTGAAGTCTAAAGTAAGTTCCAAGAGTAGCTGGCAGGTTCCCAAAGCGAGGAAAAGGCACTGTGAATAGAGAATGTTATCAAATCATCAGTTATTTTGGGCAAAGCTGAGAAAAGGAAAGAAATTCCAGTTGGAAAGCATTCAAAAGAAACTTCCTGCTTTCATGTTCATAATATAAAAGGATTGTGTATGCTGCTTTATAGGCTGGCTGGCCAGCATCCTCTCTCTTTCTTTGCCAAAAGCCCATGCATTTGTTCTAAGACCAAAAATGTAATCCACCAAATGTACTGCAGGATGGCCTCCTACAAACAAGCAGTGAAATGGCTCTTTTACATGGTTATCCACACTGCAAAATGGTTGCTCCGACCAGCCTTCCCTAACCAGGCTATCTTCCAGATGTTGATTTGGGTTCCAAGAATTATCCAGCCAGAATGCTCATTGCTGAACATTCTAGGAGTTGACGTCTACACATCTGAAGGATAACCAAGTTGGGTTAGGAAGGCCAGCCGACAGCTATGTAGCTTTTCTTCTAAAGACAAGTATATTCACACTGCGGCTCTGCACACCTTTTGGTTGTACTCAATGGAATTTTGCTGGAAATGGAACATGGTTCTTTAACATATCTAGAGCACAGCTCAGATCAAGAAGACTGCTTGGCTTATGCTTGTTCTAGATTGCTGCTGTCCACAGAGTAGATGTAAGAGTGCCTCTGTAGGAGCAGAGATGAAACGATCACTTCAGATGTGAACTTCACTTGTAAACTTCACTTATTAGATATACAGTGAGGCAAGGATTATGGGAAAGGTGCCAGACAAATTTTTACTCAAGTATTTTGCAATATTTTTATGAAGATCCACCTTTGATATTCTGCTTTTTCTTTATTTGTTTAGTTAGTGCTTGCTTTTTCTCTAGGAGCTTGGTAACACTCATGAATAGTTTCCCTTCACTGTATTCTCTTAAGAATACTTATTAGGTTGGAATGGGAAACAGTAACTGGCCCAAAATCTCCCAGTGAGTTTTTTGATTCAGTGGAGACTTGAATCCCTATATAATATCTTTAACTTCTACATCACTCTGTTCTCATACACGAAGTCCAGAATGGCAAATCTTTAAAGGTAGTGAGAGGACATGGACTGTGAATACTTAAGGAGATACATGCTTGGATAATGTTTGGTAACGATCTAGCACTTTTCAGTTAAATGGTGTTTCTTAAATATGCATGTATAAATGAGATTTTTCTGCAGAGATTAGAATTAATGACACTGTTGCACGGCAGAAAAATTCAAGAGAGTGGCTTTAAAATAATATAAGTAGCATCTTAACAGTGATTTATTACAAGGAAAGTACACATCCATTGAAAGGTTTGCCATCCAAGCATAGCAGAAGAGAGTTTTTGCTTCTCAAAGATTCTGGCCAGCCCACACAGCCAAGATGGTTGAGAGGTGCAAATGAAATATAAAAGAGATAAAAGGACTTGCCTAAACTAGTATAGTTCTGAAGTAATCAGTGTCTTTATACATAAAAGGGAAGCAGCGGATGACTAATTTGTAGATTTAAGTACACTAATTGGTTTCAGACACATTAATGGATTGGAAACTCATCTGCAAAAACAGTGTGTCGTGTGAACAAATTTATGCCCAGACCACATTTTCTTCCTTAACCCTCCGTGAAATTTTACAAATAATTCTTTCTTCAAAACCTATTGCTACTTTCTATTTTTTTTCTCCCCATCTGTAATCACTGATCATGGGAAGATAGAATTTGCACAGACCTCTAGTTGAAGAGATTAGATTCTTCACAGGAATAAGAAGCAGCGTGTAGGGATTATCTCTTCTTTTCATGACTTCTAAATGTGTTCTCTTCAAGATGCTGTCCCAGTTTGCTGCAGTGAGTGGGATGTGCACTTAGGAGTGCATGTAAGGTATTTCACTTGGTACATTCTGCCCAGGGCATCACTGGTTCTCTCAGATGATTGCTGCTTGCACTCACACAGAACTTACAGTGGAAAAAGAAAATACTTTACTTATATAAGACTTGGTAAATGCTAACCAGAACTGAAATGTCCACATATTGTCTGTGTGTTCAGCCTTCAGCATTTTTTTGCAACACACTCTGTTTTATTTCCCTCTGTGGTTGGGTGAAGGAATGAATCCCTAACCATCAGCCATGGTAACAGATTTCAGGATACTATTAACAGGCATGAAATTATTGATTATTTACTAAAGAGAGATTGTAAGTGTGCAAAAGATTGCACTCTATGTTGTTATTTTTTGTCATCACCACGAATCATGGTGATATTTTGTCTCAAACGATGTGAGTGTAACTCTCCAGTATACAAACATTTAAACCTTGCAATGGGGGTTACTGTAAGTTTCATTTTACAGATAAGAGTAACAGTTGTATGATAAGCTGTGATTTGCTTAAAGCCATTCAACTAACTTCATGACTGAGTCACAAAACTGAATCTGGGTCTCCTGTGCCAAGATTTTATCCTTCAAATGGCACTGAGCAGGATTAGACAAAGGAGTGGTTTTTCAGATACCAAAAATGAAAAGGGGTGGGTTTTGTTATCAGAATGAAAGAAGTTTTAATTGTTCTCTAATAAGGAATAAATCCATATTCACTTCACAGTTCCATCATGAAATTAATTCCAAGTAGCTTAGAGGCATAATTTCTTGACCATGATGGTTTAGAGGGATGCAGAAAAGATTGTTTAAGAATGAGATATTATTATCATCATCATCATCATCATCATCATCATCATCATCATCATTAAAATTTGTATGCCACCCAACTCTCAATGACTCTGGGGGGCTCAGTTGAACAAAGAAATTACAATAAAATCAATAAAACCCAAAAAGAAAGATAAAAGATGGCAAGCATGATGAAACAAGGGGTTTCAATCTCCCTCACCAAAGGCCTGGGGGAAGAGCTAGGTCTTCATGGCTTTTCTGAACAGCAACGGAGTGGGGTCCATCCAGATATCGGGGGGAACCTCGTTCCAGAGGGCAGGTGCTGCAGCAGACCAGGCACACTTCTGAGGTCCCGGCAGATGACATTGTTCTCAATCGAAGGAACCCAGAGCGCGCCAACAATGCAGGATCAAATTGGCCGGGCAGATGCTGTGAGAGACAGGCGGTCCCTCAAGTAACTAGACCCTGTGGCGTATTTAGAGACACTGCAGAAAAGATTGTTTAACAGTCAGATGCTATATTATGCCACGTTTATTGCCATACATTGCCACCTTGAAGTATAATGTGACTGATACATAATATCATATCCATTCTTGCTTTTTCTTGCTAGTTGTATATACCAGCAAAAACAATCCTATTAAGAAGCTTACTAAGATAACCTGCACAGTTAAACTGCTCTCTGATTTAATATCAGAGCTATCCAATTAACTGATTCTGCATTTCAAGCCACACAGTACACAAATAGCTTACCATAAACAATTCAGCCTTTGAGTGTTTCCTTCCTTCCATGGAATAATAAAGTATTTTACTCCTTTATAGATTGATTTTTTTTTTTTAATACCAGAACTGATGGGGCTACATCTACACAGGATGCTGCACTTAAGAAAAACACTAGGCAGTGGTACTTTGTGAAGAAACTTGTATGGCTATTTTAAAGAAGCTGTTTTTTTTCACTCATCTTGTCATACATATGGCAGCTGAAGCAGAAATTTAGGGGCCTTCCAAGATACTATTTGTCTTTAAGCACAAACCAGGAAGAGTTTGGATTTTCATGTTGCTGCCATTCCACTTGTTAATTTCCTTTAGCAGCAGAAGAATAGCAGCCCTATGTATGAAACCCCAACATCTCCTAATCTTCTTCAGCATTCACATTGCACACTAATAGTGGAAAGCACGATTGAAAGTGAGGGCATGTCAGAGCTGGGTCTCTTAGCAAAGTAAGGCAACCATCTCAGGTGGCAGATGTCAGGGGCAACAACCATGAAAATGTCAAATGGTGACCATTACATAGTTGCATCTTGTGGTCTGATGCAGACATAAGCTGTAGCATTTGTGTGATGATGCAACATACATTATGTCATTTGTCCTCCTTGCCCCCCTAGATGAACACATGGTGGGGGTGGGGGCAGAATGGCAGCATTAGCAACTTGCTAGCTGTTCCTCTTGAAGTTCCCAGCCATTCCCCTTTCCTGAAAAACCATAATGCACTCCCTAAACTATCCGCCTGTCCTCAGGTATACTGGGAAACATTATTCCATGATCAGTGGGATTCAATCAGATTCATCCAACAAAAGTTTACAGAATAAAAGTGGCTACCATTTGGCCTCAAGAAGTGAAATGTCTTGCACTGGCCCTAGAGCACCCTTAGCAGACACCTTCAAATAGGTCAGTATAACTAGGCTTGCCCCTGTGGATACAAGACTTTGTTTCCTTTCAACTGGTTTTAAAATTTTGAGAATAGAAATAATTTTTAAAAAGAGTTGGGTTTGCACAACTTGCTAGACTAGACTAAAATGAGGTTGGGTAATTTGTAGCTCAGTGTGTGGTCATATTATTTCCACACTGATGTTTTATGGGTCAGTAATGTCTTGGATACAGATTATGCTATAATGATGATAAATGATGATAACAAAAATACGATTTTGGTTCAAGTTGTTTGTAGGCATTTGTCCTAGATATCTGTGTGTCGTTAGCATTGTTGTTTATTTTATTATTATTTTGTTGTAATTGCTTGCGGCAGTTACAAATAAAATAAAACCAAATAAATGAAAAAACAATAATTCTTCATAGGAAAAGATAAATATGGGATATATGCATGTGTATGTGTGTGTGTGTGTGTGTGCGTGCGTGTTTGTGTGTATACATATGGCAGGTTCTCTTGACTTGTCCATGTAGACAAAGACCAGCAGACAGCGGTGGTGATAGATGTAGTAGTGCCAAGTGACAGCAACATCAGGAAGAAGGAGTTTGAGAAGCTGGAGAAGTACCATAGCCTGAAGGAGGAACTAGAGAGGATGTGGAGAGTAAAGGCCAAAGTGCTCCTACCACTACAGGTAGGAGCACTCAGAGCTGTGACTCCTAAGCTGGGAGAGTGGCTCCAACAGATCCCAGGAATGACTTCAGAGCTCTCTGTCCAGAAGAGTGCAGAACCAGGAACAGGTAAGATACTGCGCCGAACCCTCAAACTCCCAGGCCTCTGGTAGAGGACCTGAGATTGAGGCACACCACCCATAGGGTTGAGAGGGGATTTTTTTTTTTAATGGAATATACTGTATATAGTCTCCATCTCACATTTTTCAAAGATTTGTGGATTCTGCTGCTCTGTTTGATTCAACAAATCATCTACAGTGCTGTGCTGTGGTTTCAGAGTAGATCTTCTTGCCAGCAAAGGGGACCAGGTTTGTGTAATTACAGAGATTATTTTTCTGGAGCTGCATCTGACTTTTCCATTTTGAAGAATAGGCCAGCATTTCATCCACAGGTGCAGAGAGAGGCATAAGATAGACACCCTTACAAATCCAACAGAAAAAGGCACAGAAATGTAACCTTTATTTTTTACTGCTTTCAGTGATATATCATTGGTTATCATTGTTAGAAACTAATTCCCAGTGTGAATACAGAATTGTCTCTGCTAACTGCTTATTATAGCCTCCCTGGTATCTAAATAAATCTTGATAGAAAAAGAAAAGACAGAATAATAGAAAGCAACTGGCTTTTCAGATTGTTGCCAGTAGAATAAAAAATCATTATCCAATACATATTTTGTACCATAACATCAACAGTATGTTTCCAATGGATATCTTTTAAAAATCTGTTTAGAACGTTTTAAAATGTTTTGGTCTGATGTTATTTGCCAGTGAAGAGTTCTATAATGTATCAAAACAAGAAGTGATAATGAAAAGATTTTGGATTTAATTTTTGTCTACTATTATGCATGGGCTGGTTTCTGCATTTTGGGGTTGTTTTTTGGGGGGGGGTTTACTCAGACTTTTAAAAAACTGATTGCATCAACTCAAGGTCTGCACCAGCTCTGGCAAGGCAAAATCCACTCCCAGTTGGGTGAAGCATAGATCTGTTGGGTGGGTTAAGGGGTCAAAGGTTAGCAAAATTATTTGCACTAATATTTCAGACCTTTAGAATGCCAAACCAATCTAGACAAGTATTTGATGGCTTCATATAAATAGATACTGTATTATGTTATTGGCAAGATTTTCAAAATAGCATAGTCAATGTTGAATTTTAAAATAAGATAATATTCTTGTAGAAGAATAGCATGGAATACCACAGGTTCTAATTATCCCAAACTCAATTTTTTAGGGTTTTTTTTTTAAGTTGTCCTCTGACTTAAAAGGGTAGTATATTTTGCTCCAGATTCCAAAAAATGATAAAAGAGGGAGCCAAAACTTTTGAATTAAAAAGTGCCTGACCACTCAACCCACTACAGCACAACCAACACAAGCTATGAAAAGGATAACACTGCATACATCAGAAACTTCTCAGAAACAACCAACAGACTATTACAACCACATGGCATCTCCATAGCACACAAACCAACTAAAGCCCTCCAAAACATCTTAAGTAAACCAAAAGACTCAGTGGCCCAAGAAGAAAAAACGGGAGTTATCTGCAACATACAGTGTAAGGACTGTAACAGCCACTATGGAGGACAGACAGGCAGAAGACTAGCAGAGCACATCCATGAACACTAACTAGCTGTCAGAAGACACAGTGAAAACTCCTTAATCTCATGACACATGGACAGACTCAACCATAGTTTCAACTAGGAAACTGTCAGCATCTTAGACCAAGCTAAATCCAAAAATGCAAGGGAATTCCTTGAAGCTTGGCATTCAGACAAGTCAGCCATCAACAGGCACATAGAGATAAACAACATTTATACACCATTCAAAAGAGACAATAAAAGCTAAAAAAGGAAACAAAAAGACCAGAACACCGCCTCAACAGCAATCAACACCCAGATAAGCAGGGATTAACACCAGGATTAACACCAGACAAACAATCATGCAGTAAACAATACTCTAATCAAAGAACTACCAACTCAGACAAACAATCAAGCAGTAAACAACAGCCCCACCAACACTGACAGGGCAAGCTACTGTACATAAACAGAGAGCAAACCCCACTCCCTTGTAGCACTGAAGATGTTACCTAGTTGGGTAACAAAATGTCTGCAAGAAAACCCCAAGGACTCTACAGGACCTACCTCCTGTAGGATCCCTAAAAGCTGCCAAAGGGATGCCGGTAGACATGTGGCCTTTGGACTGTTTTTCTTGCATGTCTGTAGGAAGCTACACCAATGGTTACTGCAAACACTGGCCCACTTCTGTTCTTGTTGTGTGATGTAGCTACCAACTATCCTTCTGTAAGTAATGTGTATTCTCTATTGCCAAGGTCGTTCTAATTGCATAATTTCATATAATTTGAACCATGGGGGTTACATTACGGTTATGATGACCCAAAAATAGTGGTCACACAAAATTATGACCTATTTTTAAAAAGTTACAGCCAGGCTGGAAGCAGTGAGCATATTTGGGATATGTCTGCGCTAACCATTTTCTAAGCTTAGTGTGACTGACATGAAAACATGGTTATAGAGAGATATTCACTAGAGGCCTCCCAGGACAACCTGTCTTTCCTCAGCCCTTTTGATATGCATACGGTAGTGCCATTGCCCATGTATTTTTATGAAACAAAGAGCAGCAAGCTATATCCAACTGACGTTTCTGAAGAAGAGCCATGGAACCACCACAAACTGGTGAAATAACATCCACATGAAACTTTTTAACTAGACACCTTTCTGTTCTAATATACTCCTGAACAATTTCCTTAATCAACATATAACGCTCAATATAAAACTTTAGTTTATGGAGATCAGTGAACAGCATTCAAAGTATCTGGCAAACCCAGCCAAATGAAAGGGCCTTATATGAAGATAAGAAAAAAAACCAGGCGTATAAAAATGGGGAAAACCAGACTTCCATTTGCCTGTTTGGAAAGAAAGGTTCTCTTAATAATGGCTTTGGAGTGTTAATTTGATATGACATCACCTTCATATGTAGTACTAATCTAATGTTACTTTAAAAATATTTTTCATTTTTATCCAGCTTGTAAATCTCTTTTCCATTTCCTGTTTTGTTCTTTTATCTCTTCTTGGTTCCCCTTTCAAATACCCATTAAAATAAAATAAATAAAAAGAAAAGTTCTCATGGCGGCCAAGATATCTTCAGATTGATTACTGGACTAGTGAAGTTCTGGCCCTATTAATCACACCGTGCGAGCTTGTGAGAACTCCAGGCTTTCATTGCTTACTAACAGAAAAAAACAAGAAAACTCTCAGGTCTGATCTTTCTCAGCCATTTATAATGAAATAGATGTTGAGCTCCCTCTCTTTTTAATGAGCAATCTGCCTCATTAGAGAAGCATGGCAATGTGCTCTTCCACTGGAAAATACTCCCGCAGCAGTAACATTTTGAAGAATCAGATTCAGATATAAAAAATGGGATCTTGAGAGACAGAGAGAGAGAGAGTGTCATTACATAATTATTCTGCACAAAGCAGCAACTGTAATTAATCGCAAAGGAAATTAAAGGCTGAAATTAGAATCGGAATTCAGACACTGCATGGCACCTTCGATTAAAAATGACTAAGAATAAATACCAATGATGAGTTTAAATAAAGGACTAGATCGGCCCAGCAATGGAGGTAAGCTAAGAAAGGCGACAAAAATGCAAAGCGGAATATCTGAACCCTAACCCATCAGGCTTGCATTGCCCTTACGGCAATGACATAAAAGTACAGCTGTCCAAAGGGATTCCTTCACAACCCCCGCCCCCCTACCCCTTCATTGTTTTAAAAGTGCAGTCATGCCATTATGCAATTAAAACACGTATTTAAAAGAAGAAATAATTGTGTCAAAAGGAAATATGTTCAGCTAAATATATGAGGGAGAAATTGCCGCTCATCGTGGACCATATTCTCATGGTTTGTATAACTTTGTCAACCAGACAAGAAATAGGATTGTGCAGACCTTCAAAGGAGCGTCAGGCTTTCAAGGCAGATTGGTTTCATTTCAGTCCAGGAGGAGCAGCTCTGACTGTTCAAAGCAACAGAAACACATTTCCATTAGGATGTGCGTAGAGTCATCCAAATGCAGAAACAGCTTGGGCTCATTCAGGCAGATTTGATCGTGTTCTGAACTCAAGCACAACTCCATCTGAAGGCTTTTGTTCTGGAGAGATTTCTAGGGACACAGAAATAAGGCGATGTGTTATAAAAGCTGATACATTTCTCCTGAAGCTCTCCATGCTAGAAAAATTCCAGGAACAGGAGGGAAAAGAAGGCTTCGGTTTTCTGACTGACAACTCTAGTTTCTACTTGCATTAAGTGATTTTTAGCAGGCTCAGCAATCACAGGGCATTGTGGGGGTGATGCTGAAGCGTTATTGCCGCAGCATTCTTTTAGAACAAGGCGGTATCGCTTGTTTTCTCTTCCAAGGACAGACATTTTTACAGAGCTTTGGTGGAGCTTGTGAAATCGGGATGAGTGTATTTTAAGTGCACAGATTTTATTCATCAGAGCTCCCTGGTCCTTGCAGCCACTGTTCTGGAATATTTCCAGATCCCTGCCTAGTCATACATGTATGATGCATGCTAGTTTCATACAGGTTGCTTAGTGGGAGGAAGAGAAAGCATGACTCATTCCCCCCTCTTTTTTAAAAAAAGATTTATTTCACAGGAATTACCACTGCTGCTATTCCTCTGAATATTTTATAACATTACCCACTAAAAACATAGGAAAAGAATGGCATCCCTTTTTTTTTTTGTAAACCCCTCAAAATGTAAGTGCTGCTCTTACATAATCCACCCTGTGGGTTATTGTGATGGCTGATTGGTTAAGCATGTTGCGGACCTTGTGTTGTTGTTGAGTTGCCTTGGCCTGCCTGTATAAGTTGCCATTCTTGCAGACTCATTGGAGTTAGTTCTTCCAGAGGTTTTGGTAAACCAAGGAGCAGAGAAACCTAATCCTGCTTCAAATATCTTTTGTCTGATCAGTAGAAACGATGCCACAGTGGTAATGAAATAGGCTTTTTCAACCTTTCAAGCCTCACCTTATCTCCAGAAGGGCAGAACGGGCAGAAGCAAAGCAACTTCAACAAATACGTAATCAGAATAATGCTGAACTGGTCACAGTCAGTAAAGGCCACAGGAAAAAAAGTACGGCAAGATGGCTAGTTTTATCGAGAAGATTTATGTGTTTGAGAGTGCCAGGAGATATATGGAGAGACTTGAATAATTTTATCAGGGAAATGAGATGGTTGTGGAAAAAATGGTGCCTGTTTTCCTGAGCGTTATTGGAGGCAAAGCATGCAGTTTATTAAGAAGATTCACTGCCCCTTTCCAGTCCAGTTCGGCCTTGCAGAACTAGTAAAAATAATGCAGGAACTTTTGGTGCCCAAACCATTATTAATTGCAGAGTGTTTCAGATTTCATAAGCTAAACAAAAAAAAAGGGGGGGGAAAGTCCACTAGAACATTTGTAGCTAATGCTTAAAAAGCTATCTGAATATTGCAGATCTGGGGAAAGACACCAAATCTCTATTGAGATTGGCTAGTCTGGCATTCTGAAAGTAAACATTAAAAAAACTCATAACCGAGGCAGATTTAATATTTAAGACAGCATTTGAAGTTGCTATCTCTATAGAAGCTTCCACTAGAAATACAACAGACCTGCAATCTGGAGTAAAGACAAATGTGAATAAGCTTGTCTTAGTAACAGAGTAACAGATCCAAATGAATTGTGCTATCGTTGTGGCAGAGAGTCACACATGGGATGGATGCAGTTTTAAAGAAGAAACTTGCAAGAAATGCATTAAAGTGGGACAGAGAGCCTGTCGCTCAGGGAAAAACAAACTATTTGTGAAAAACCAAGTCAAGCCATGACTTTTAAAGGAGTACAGTGATGTATGCTATACATAAAGAATTTGATCATGAATGTGAAATAGGATATCTTCAGGAAAAAAGGTGAAATGAGACCAGCAATATGGCTCAACACAGCAGTGAATGACAAAACCATATCGGTGCATTTGGACACCATCCTATATATCACAGCATGCATTTGAACAGATGCTATAACTAACCAGAAATACAATTAAAAACTTACACTAGAAAAAATATAATACCCATTGGAGCAATATCTATAACTGCAAGATACAATAACCATCAAGGACTTATATGTTGTAATAACAGATGGACCAGCACCGGTGTCTTGACTGGCTGAGGGAGATGCCACTGGACTGAAATTCCATCAACAGTCTGCATTCTGTTTTCCAACACAGAGACCACTGACAGCAAACTAAAAAAAAATAGTTGGGTGCAGCTGAGCCTGTTTTTAGAGTTCGCATTGGTACACTCAACCAGATCAATGGTACAATACCACTCCAGGAAAATGCCACACCAAAGTTTCGCGAAGCACAGCCAGTGCATTTACTTATTCATTTAAGAGATTAATCTGGCTGCCCAATTTGGACAAATGCAATTCTGGGTGCCATAAATCAATAAGAAGGCACAAAAATACTGATAGGGTTAAAAGCACAACTATTCAATATGCCATACACAAAAAGGTAGACACTAAACTAAATCAGATGGAAGTTGTATTGCTCGGTCCCCAGCCCAGCAGAGTTGGGTTACGGGTTCTATAGCTTCTTTTGGATTCAGAAGCAATGACCACACCAATAGGAGGTCTTTATTCCAAGGGAGCATAAGAAAATAACATAATCAGAGAACATGAGACAGCAATCAAAGAGTATTAACATAAGAGCCATTAACAATATTTAAAAATACAATAAGAAAAAAGAACACAATAAGGAAAAAAAGGGGGAAAAAGACCTTATGCCTCTTCTGCTAGTTAGAGAGCCCCAAAGAGATGACAGCGAGAAGACCCTCTGCCAATCCAGGGAACATGTAGCACCCTCTCAGTTAGGTCTGCATCAAAGTTCCATCACATGCGGCTTTCTGACTAGCTCATATAGGCTCTGAACTCTACTTAAGCACCCCTACTTTTCAGCAGTCTCATCTCACTAGATTTTACAAGGAGAAGGGGGGAAAGCCTATCTTATCCTGGAATGCTTTGCAGTTCTGCCAAGAATGAGACTATCAAGGTTCAAAGTTGAGGAGTCTTGCCAAGAATGAGACCAACAAGGTTAAGGAGTCTTTGTTTATACTAGGTGTTGATGAGACCACCTCAAAGGTTCTGTTTCTCAAGGTTAACTGTACTGATGAGACAAATCGTTGTACTCTACATAGGTGTCTCACCAAGGACAGGGCAAAACAAAGTATGACCCAAGTATGACCCTTTAGTGAGTAAAATAACTGCTTACTTAATTCTACACTATGTACTGAACTATGACATTAGAATATAAATTCATATAGAGTTCTACGTATCATGCATCTAAAGTAAAAAGGTACACACCACTATTTAGTTCCTCCTCGTCAATTTTCCAGTGGAACCACCAGCACTACAGAAGCTGAGGGAACTCTCAAACTTTGGAAGCCATCAGCTCCATGGCTGTGTTCCAGTAGATAAAACAAATAGAACTGTCAGGATCTGCAGGGATTTTACAGTTACCATTAATACACTATTACCCAGAACTGAGGACATTTTTGCTAATTTCTTTGGGGGACAATATTTCAGCAAATCAGACCTTGCAAAAACTTAGAGATGGAAACAGAGGAAGATTCCAAGGTGTTTCTCACCATAAATACACACATTATATCATTACAAGAGAATGGTTTTTAGAATAGAGTTAGTACCAGGCCTTTCCCCTTCATGGATCACTGCCTTGTCGTGGCGAAGGGGCTTGCGTAACTCAGTGAAGCCATGAGCTATACCGTGCAGGCCACCCAAGATGGACAGGTCATGACAGAGAGTTCTGACAAAATGTGGTCCACTGGAGAAGGAAATGGCAACCCACTCCAGTATTCTTGCCAAGAAAACCCCATGGACAATGTTAAAAGGCTAAAAGATATGACGCCGGAAGATGAGCCCCTCAGGTCGGAAGGTGTCCAATATGCTACTGGGGAAGAGCGGAGGGCAATTCCAAGTAGCTCCAGAAAGAGTGAAGCGGCTGGGCCAAAGCCGAAAGGACATTCAGCTGTGGATGTATCTGGAAGCGAAAAGAAGGTCCGATGCTGTAAAGAACAATATTGTATAGGTACATGGAATGTAAGATCTATGAACCAAGGCAAGCTGGATGTGGTCAAACATGAGATGACAAGATTAAACATCGACATCTTGGGAATCAGCGAATTGAAATGGACGGGAATGGGTGAATTTAATTCAGGTGACCATTATATCTACTACTGTGGGCAAGAAACCCTTAGAAGAAATGGAGTTGCACTCATAGTCAATAAGAGAGTGGGAAAGGCAGTAATGGGTTACAACCTCAAAAACGACAGAATGATCTCAGTGCGTATCCAGGGCAAACCATTCAACATCACAGTAATCCAAGTCTATGCCCCAACCACTGATGCCAAAGAAGCTGAAGTTGACCAGTTCTATGAAGACCTACAACACCTTCTAGAACTAGCACCAAAAAAAGATGTCCTTTTCATCATAGGGGATTGGAATGCTAAAGTAGGAAGTCAAGGAGTAATCGGAATAACAGGCAAGTTTGGCCTTGGAGTACAAAATGAAGCAGGGCGAAGGCTAATAGAGTTCTGTCAAGAGAACAAACTAGTCATAGCAAACACTCTTTTCCAACAACACAAGAGACGACTCTACACATGGACATCACCAGACGGTCAATACCGAAACCAGATTGATTATATACTTTGCAGTCAAAGATGGAGAAGCTCTATACAGACAGCAAAAACAAGACCAGGAGCTGACTGTGGCTCAGATCATGAGCTTCTTACTGCAAAATTTAGGCTTAAATTGAAGAACATAGGGAAAACCACTAGACCACTCAGGTATGACTTAGATCATGTTCCTTATGAGTATACAGTGAAGGTGATGAATAGATTTAGAGGATTAGATTTGGTAGACAGAGTGCCTGAAGAACTATGGACGGAGGTCCGTAACATTGTACAGGAGGCAGCAACTAAAACCATCCCAAAGAAAAAGAAATGCAAGAAAGCAAAATGGCTATCTGATGAGGCTTTACAAATAGCTGTGGAAAGAAGGAATGCGAAAAGCAAGGGTGAAAGGGAAAGATATAAGCAACTGAATGCAGATTTCCAGAGAACAGCAAGAAGAGATAAAAAGGCCTTCTTAAATGAACAATGCAAAGAAATTGAGGAAAACAATAGAATGGGAAAGACTAGAGATCTCTTCAAGAAAATTGGAGATATCAAAGGAACGTTTAGTGCAAAGATGGGCATGATAAAGGACAAAAAAGGCAGGGACCTAACAGAAGCAGAAGAGATTAAAAAGAGGTGGCAAGAATACACAGAAGAACTATACAAGAAAGATCTTAATGTCCCTGATGTCCATACTGGTGTGGTCACTGACCTTGAGCCGGACATCCTAGAGAGTGAAGTCAAGTGGGCCTTAGGAAGCATTGCTAACAACAAAGCTAGTGGAGATGACAGTATTCCAGCTGAGTTATTTAAAATACTAAAAGACGATGCTGTTAAAGTGCTGCACTCAATATGCCAGCAAGTTTGGAAAACGCAACAGTGGCCACAGGATTGGAAAAGGTCAGTTTATGTTCCAATTCCAAAGAAGGGCAATGCCAAAGAATGCTCAAACTATCGCACAATTGCACTCATTTCACATGCTAGCAAGGTTATGCTCAAAATCCTACAAGCTAGGCTTCAGCAGTACGTGAACCAAGAACTACCGGATGTACAAGCTGGGTTTCGAAGAGGCAGAGGAACTAGAGATCAAATTGCCAACATTCGCTGGATCATGGAGAAAGCACGAGAGTTCCAGAAAAACATCTACTTCTGCTTCATTGACTATGCAAAAGCCTTTGATTGTGTGGATCACAACAAACTGTGGCAAATTCTTAAAGAGATGGGGGTACCAGACCACCTTACCTGTCTCCTGAGAAATCTGTACGCGGGCCAAGAAGCAACAGTTAGAACCGGTCATGGAACAACCGATTGGTTCAAAATAGGGAAAGGAGTACGACAAGGCTGTATACTGTCACCCTGCTTATTTAACCTATATGCAGAGTACATCATGAGAAATGCCAGGCTGGAAGAATCAAAAGCTGGAATAAAGATTGCAGGGAGAAATATCAACAACCTCAGATATGCAGATGATACCACCCTAATGGCAGAAAGTGAAGAAGAACTAAAGAGCCTCTTGATGAGGGTGAAAGAGGAGAGTGCAAAAGCTGGCTTGAAACTCAACATTAAAAAAACTAAGATCATGGCATCTGGGCCCATCAATTCCTGGCAAATAGAAGGGGTAGAAATGGAAGCAGTAACAGACTTCATTTATTTGGGCTCGAAGATCACTGCAGATGGAGACTGCAGCCATGAAATTAAGAGACGCTTGCTCCTTGGGAGGAAAGCTATGGCAAACCTAGATAGCATATTAAAAAGCAGAGATGTCACCTTGCCGACAAAGATCCGCATAGTCAAAGCTATGGTTTTTCCAGTAGTAATGTATGGCTGTGAGAGCTGGACCATAAAGAAGGCTGAGCGCCGAAGAATTGATGCCTTTGAACTGTGGTGCTGGAGAAGACTCTTAAGAGTCCCCTGGACTGCTAGGAGGTCAAACCAGTCAATCTTAAAGGAAATCAACCCTGATTGCTCATTGGAAGGATTGATAATGAAGCTCAAGCTCAGATACTTTGGTCACCTAATGCGAAGAGAGGACTCTTTGGAAAAGACCCTGATGCTGGGAAAGATTGAAGGCAAAAGGAGAAGAGGACGGCAGAGGATGAGATGGTTAGATAGCATCACTGAAGCAATGAGCATGAAATTGAGCAAACTCAGGGAGGCAGTGAAGGACAGGAAGGCCTGGCGCAATATGGTTCATGGGGTCACGAAGAGTCGGACACGACTTAACGACTGAACAACAACAACAACCAGGCCTTTGGCAAAGAACGATGGACCAACTGCTACAAGGCTGTCTAGGTACCCAGGGCTATTTAGATAATGTCATTGTCACTGGAGAAAATAACAAAATGTATCCATAGAGCCTCAATGCAGCACTGAAAAGGTTCTTTAATCTAGTGTTATATATTACAGTCATACCATTGATGCACAAGGCCTACAGATGTGTATAGGGAAAATTCAAGCAGTTCTGAATGCCCTAAGGCCACAAGATGTGTCACAGCTATGATTCTCTTTAGGATTTGCTAATCATTATAACAGGCTCCTGCCAATTTTGCTACTGTGCTATATTCTTTGAACTTTCCTACAAGTGGGAAGGGCATGGCAGTTGATAAAAAATGTGAATCAGTTATCACAGAAGTGATATCAGACACAGGGTTCACATGTCATAACCTGCAGTTACCAAGTGAAGTTGGCTTGGGATGACATCAGCACAGTTTATGTCCCATGTCATGAAAGATGGCAGTGAATGCCCAATAGCTTTCACATCACACTCATTCATAGTTGTAGATAAAAAAAAAAAGTATGCAAATAGGAAAGTACTGACTTTGGTTTGGAGTGTTAAACACTTGAATTAGAACTTGTATAGAAGGGAGTTTACCCTCATCCCTGATCATCAGTCAGTACTGCCAATCTTTAATCCAAAAAAATCCACTTACAACAGCTGCTCAGATGCAATATTGGGCTTTGTTCCTTCAAAGACATCAATACCAAATAGAATTCAGAAGATCATACAATCATGCACTGAGACTGAGAGTTCTCCCATCATAGCTGAGATTATTCAAACAGAAACTAGGGGAGACCCAACACTGTATCAAGTTGCGCAGCAACCTAAAACATCTGAATATCTGTTCTGCAAACAGCAGAAAAACCTACTCCTGACTCCTGACACCACACCTTGCACCTGCTCATCGAAACTTTGCAGGTATAACTCCTCAATATGGTCAGTTTTATCTACAAGTTTCATTTATTTCCTCCAAGAAATACAAATATGATCAGTAATGCCTTTTTTAAAAAATCACAAGGTAAAGGTGCAAGAAAAAACTCTGCAGCTATTTGTCTGAAATGTGTCACACTTTCTGAGTTTCCTGGAAATGCAATTAATTAAAAAAAGAGAAAAATAGCCATTTCTAATACACTTCTGTATTTATCAATGGGAGATTCAGAGTTCCACATCAAGATTTGGATTTGGCCACAAAGTTGAATTAGAAGTGGCCTCTGAATCAATCCGAGATGATGTTATTTCCTGAATCTGTCTATCAGGATACATATTTAATTGTGTGATTCATGCATACTCCTAATCTCATATTTTTCCTGAAACTCCCTTTCTATTCTGCAATTATGCAAGATGCCCAGGTCAAATGACAAAAGTAGAGGCATGATGAACCACAACTGGAATGTCCTTGCACAACTACTTGCACATGGCAAAAGCACAGAGTTGCATTCCCACTTCAGGCACTATGTCACATATTTTGGATGGAAGCGATCTGAAAACTGGATTCTGAATACCTGATTCCAAGATAGAAAATACCTCTAAAAGATCAGAAGGAGCTACATGGTTAAAACAGATTAGCAATTAATCACAATAAAATAAGAATACTGCAGGATCAGCTTAAATGCCTATTTTTTTTCTAGTATTCTTTGTTACATGGTGGCCAGCAGAAATTTAAGAGAAGCCCTTAAACTGTATGCCACTGCTTTAAGAATCACATCAACTGGAATGAGTGGATTCCTTAAAGCAGTGACATCTCGTTTTCAGGGTTTTCAAGGAAACAATTACTCTCAGTTCCACGTAGGCTGAACAAATGCATAGAAAGACTAAATGTGTCATATAAAAGCAGTTCTGGGCACCTGCTAAAGGATCTACTTTGTAATTTGTAAATTACAACAATAATCTTTCTTTAAAAGATATTTTTTATGTTCCCTGTTGATATATTTTCAAAAGCAAATTCTTCTGCACCTCCTACTACAAAAGCCATTCAGGCAAATTTTTGCTCATTCCTCAAGTGCTACAGTAATATTTGTCAATAAAATATCTTGTCTTTCAGAGAATACACACAATACCCAAATATATCAAAGTATCCTTTGCAAAAAATGGACCTTTATTTATCCTAGGTTTGTCCAGCCTTCCACCAACGGGACAAAATTCATGGCAATAATGTTTAAATAAGAAGACATCTGAGAAGAAACAGAATTTACTTTGCAGGGTGACATTATTTCAAGAGTGAGAAATATCAACTGTAGACTGCGGTTTTGGGATCAACACAAAAAACTCATTTGGAGGATTGAATTTCTGGTGCCCAATTTTGTTGTTCAGATTAAGAGGACCATGCTGATTTTCCACACAGCAGAAATGGATAGCTGTTGCTGGAGAGTTAATGCAGCTCAAAGACCCCCTAGAACGATGCTTCACACATCTCCGTGATAACACACATACAGGTTTACTAATTTTTGAAGGAAAAAAGGCTTGGCGTATTCATCGATTTCCCTTCCCCACCCCGCCTTGATCAGATTATGTGTCAGAAGCAATGAACATAATGCATAGACTTTAGGGGAGCTTTAGTGCCAGCTTTGAAATCTTAGCATTTTCCAATCTAAAGACGATCTTCTTTCACAGCTAATGTTCGGAACAGTGCATCTTACTTGCCTAACATGCATCTGATGTTTTACATAGGGGAATCTCCTCATGGGGCGCTCGCATCATAGCAGAATCAGCCCTGACCTCTTTGCTCTTATATCACTCAGGCTCAACTGCAGCATATCCAAAGTTGCAAGGGGAAAAAAAGGGACATTTCCTTTTCTACTGCTAAAACTCTGCTAAGACTGCACGGTCCGCTTTTCCATTGGCAGAAATCATTCAACCTACTTTCCAGTACCTGAGTTTTAGCCAATGTTGAATTTAGTTCATACAGGGTGGGGCTACAGATATAGGCTAGAAATATTCTGATAAGCACTAGAGGGCAGCAAAGAGAGTTTTCAGCGCCGCCGATTTTTGCTGCACAAATACAACCACCATAGACTCGAAGGTACGCAGAACTAAGTGTGAAATGCTGAGTGAGTGAGTAGAAATGCAGAAAAAGAATGGAATTGGATTTGAGTATCCTAGGAAAGACATGGCTCAGGAACGCTGAATCCCATTCCATGCCTGGAAGTTTGTTTTTTTGGGGGTGGGGGGGGGTCAACAGTTTTAGGAGGTTCATGTTCACTGTATCTTTGGGAGAAGATTTCTTCCCTCACTTTGCAAGTGACTTATGGGCGTCAGCCATAAAAATGGGTTGCTAGGGAATTTAGCTATAACCAAGAATCACAATTAGGTGGGTATCTTATCATTTACTTGTTAGAAAAGTGGGAAACCAGAATTGTGAGTTCGCCAAACCAATTCGTTCCATACCTCAGCTAGAATGATCTGATGATATTACTTACTTTTTATGGGAGATAGGATTTTATAAAATATCCACATGACTGATTGTGATAGTTTATTTTTGCTTTTCCCAGTAAAATATTTAGTATGTTTTGATTAATTTCTCAGAGCTTGAGCATGTGATCAGTGACAGAGTACTCAGTAATAACATCAGAGAAATGGTAGCCCAAAATCATCCAAGCTTGTTGAAACCATTTCAGAAGGAACAGGTGCAGCACAGATGGGAGTGACCTGGATGTGTTTGGCCATGTCATCGCAGAACTGAGGTAGCCAACCTGAGGGATGTTGATGGTGGGACTGGCAGACATTGTTATACAAATAGAGCAGTCATTTTCATAGTCTATCCTGTGTTCATGGTCACTTACATGTTTACAGTTAATGGAGTGATGGTTGCTTTATTCTATTTTGCACAAAAAAAAAGTGTATATAAAATTGTAGTTTTATGCCATAATTACCCAAGATGATATCAATAAATATAGTCTGATAAAATCAATAAGACATCCTTTCATTATAAGGAAAGCTACTCAGTTGGTATCAGATCTGGAAATTCTTGTCAAATGAATCATGGTGGTTCCGTCTTCATGTTTCAATAGTTGGTTTCTTCAGATAAGAGCCAAAATTGAAATAAACAATGTGGGAAATCATACACAAAATGCTTATATTATCATGGAATGTTATTAATGCAGCTGCTGGGTGGCCCTCAATGGTACTAAACACAAAATAGGTTGCGGCTGCACCCCTGGCTCAAAGAGAAGACATGCTTCAGTGCTTCACATTCTTCATATTCATCCTTTAATACTAAGATCTCCAGGTTTGTAGAACTTTCATAGTGTCACCAGCTAAGCAGAAAGTGAGTTTATTGTTAAACTATCTTGTTAAAAGGGGCATGGGGAGAGACATATTCAGTGCACTTGATAGGCCTGACACTATGTTGTAGAAATTAAGGTTATAGGACTTGAGTAAAAACATTCATTTCCAAATGCATTTTTATATCAGCAAATAAAAATCAGTACAGTGGTACCTCAAGATACGAATTTAATCCGTTCCGTGACTCTGATCGCAAGTTGAATTGGTCGCATCCTGAAGCAAATTTTCCCATAGGGTTCAATGTAAATACGGTTAATCCGTTCCGCCCTCCGAATTTGGTCGCACCACGAGGCAAATTTCCCCATAAGGTTCAATGTGTTGCACGGCTAGGAAATTCCCCAGGCGCGCTTTAGTCAGTTTCACCACTCGAGCCTTAGCGCAGAAAGAGGAAGTGCTAATGAAAGGGCCACCTGGCACCGCTTCACTAATCTGAGCACGCGGGGGAAAGGCTTTCCTCGCGCGCACCATGCCAAGGGCTATGGACAAAGGAAAGTGTGCGGAGTTGAGGAAGAGGAATCAGTGCGGGGGGGGGAAGCTCCCTGTGCGTGCCACAAAAGCCTTTCCCCCGCGCGCTGATTGCTTTCACTGGACTTTTGTCGGTGCACCACGCCAAGGGCTATGGACAAAGGAAAGAGCGCGGAGTTGAGGAAGAGGAATCAGTGCAGGGGAGGGAAGCTCCCGCTCCCAGCTGTGCGTGCCACAAAAGCCTTTCCCCCTTGGTGCACTGACAAAAGCCCAGTGAAAGCAATCAGCGTGCAGGGGAAAGGCTTTTGTCACACGCACAGTCGGGAGCAGGAGCTTTCCCCCGCGCTGATTCCTCTTCCTCAACTCCGCGCTCTTTCCTTTGTCCATAGCCCTTGGCGTGGTGCACCGACAAAAGCCCAGTGAAAGCAATCAGCGTGCGGGGGAAAGGCTTTTGTCACGCGCACAGCCGGGAGCAGGAGCTTTCCCCCGCGCTGATTCCTCTTCCTCAACTCTGCGCTCTTTCCTTTGTCCATAGCCCTTGGCGTGGTGCACCGACAAAAGCCCAGTGAAAGCAATCAGCGCGCGGGGGAAAGGATTTGTGGCACGCACAGGGAGCTTCCCCCCCCCCGCACTGATTCCTCTTCCTCAACTCCGCACTCTTTCCTTTATCCATAGCCCTTGGCGTGGTGCGCGCGAGGAAAGCCTTTCCCCCGCGCGCTCAGATTAGTGAAGAGGCACCAGGTGGCCCTTTCATTAGCACTTCCTCTTTCTGCGCTAGCGCTCGAGCGGTGAAACTGACTAAAGCGCGCCTGGGGAATTTCCTAGCCGTGCAACGCCGGCTGACACATTAAACCTTATGGGGAAATTTGCCTCGTGGAGCAAGCCTCCTTGCTACCGCGATCTCGCCCACAGGAAGCCGCGACCACATGGCAGCAGGGCAAATGGCCGCGGATCCGGTTCGTAGCTTGAGGCGGAGTTCGCATGTCGAGGTAAATTTTTGCGGCCGGAGCTGGTCGTATCTTGAAATTTTCGTAAGGTGGGGCGTTCGTATCTTGAGGTACCACTGTATAAGAAGGTACATGTCTTTCAACACTATAAAAAAGTAAGTCCTACCGGTTCTGCCACTTGGCCTGGGGTGGGGAGGGAATACCTCAAGCATGGGGATGGCTAGCCCCATAGAGGCCTCCCATCTTCAGCTCCAGATTTTTCATCTTCTTGGACTCTCCTTCCCCTTTTTAGTAATGCTTTTAACTGATGTTTTATGTATTTGTATATATTTATGTTTTTAATGTTTGTTGTGAGTCGCCCAGAGTTCCCCCACTGGGGGGAGATGGGCGGGCGAGAAATTTAGTAGGTAGGTAGGTAGGTAGGTAGGTAGGTAGGTAGGTAGATAGATAGAGAGATAGATAGAGAGATAGAGAGATAGATAGAATTTTGGGCTTATTTCTGAGTAAACATGCATAGTATAGTGATAAAGTATGTAGTTTCAGGTTTATAGTTTATCCATCCATATACCACCCACTTGCCAATCATGATGGCTTACTTGTCATAAAAATGGTTCAGCATGAGGGCCAAGATCTGAAAATGAAGATACTGAGGTACCAGTTCTTTCATCTTGCTGCAAGGAAAGCTACATGATGACCAGGTGGTTTGGGCACCTTTCATCTAAACATGCAAGCAGGGCCATAGGAAGCCCTTTTGGAGGAGGATGGTTCCTTCATGATTTGCCTATTGGGTCTCCTCACAGCAGAGGGCCTGGTCAGCCAGCCCATGCAACTCACACTCTGAGGCTTCTTGCACTCGGTGGCACTGCTCTCTGGAAACCCCAGCTGACCCTCGCCCTCTGGTGAGGATGTTAGGCAGGGATAGTGGGGAGGTGAGTTTTGACCAGAGGAGATGGGCTGATGCTTCCCAGGGTGGGAAACATCAGGGAGGAAGGAAGGAAGGAGTGTGCCAGGCAAGAATAGAAATGGGAAGGAAAACAAATGAGAAACAGATCAAAGGAAGGAATCTCTCTACTCAACAAATACAGAGAAGAAAAAGAAAGGCAGTATTTGAGCAGCTCTTAGCAGGTTGAATTTCCTTCCTAGATTATATTAACCTGGATATGAACTTGAAACTGTTATATATCAATCCAATAATAAAACTAAATATTACAATGTTCTGGTTAACAGACGTCACTGCAAAATTGAAATCAGATTGTTTCACAGCCCTGATTTGCAACGAGTTCTGTTTCTTAGAGAAAAAAAAAAGTAATTTATGTTTAATGGCATATCATGACACTCTTTATTTTCTTCATTTTCAAATAACTTTTGCATCAATATATGAAAAGTCTTCAGTGTTTTAGTCTTCAGACTAATGAACTTGGCTTCACGTTACACTTGTGACAATCTGTGTTTAAGGCCCCTGCTCTAAAGAATCTGTCATTTCATTGACAGTCAATCTTTGCTAAGATTCCATCTTGGACATTTTGTTAGGAAACTTAACCAAAATAAAAATTAACTGCCTTTAACTCATTCATCAGTACTGGTTAAATAGCTACACTTTCATCAAGTCCAAACCAGAAATAGTGATATTTGGCATTCAAGATTTAGAAACAAATGAAATACAGGTAGTCCTCAACTTACAACCACAATTGGGACTAGAACTCCCATTGCTAAACTATGTAGTCATTGAGTTGCACCAATTTTACAAGCTTTTTTGCCATAGTAGTTAAACAAAGCACCGTCGTCATTAAGCAAATCACACAGTCATTAAGCGAATCCAGCTTTCCCATTGACTTTGCTTGTTGGAAGCCACCTGGGAAGATAACAAATGGTGATCACATGACCCTGGGACGCTGCAACCATCATAAATACATGCCAGTTGCCAAGCACCCAAATTTTGATCACATGACCGCAGGGGTGCTGTGACAATCATAACTGCAAGGACTGATCATAAGTCACTTTTTCCATCACTGTCGTAACTGTGAATGGTTGTTAAATGAATGCTCGTAACTCAAGGACTACCTGTAATCAAGGTCAGCCACAATGACTGGCAAATGAAAAATGATGTCATGCAGGGGTATTCACCCTTACCTAGAAGTACTTGCAAAATGAATGAGATTTAGGTTTGATTAGAAATGAAAAGGATTACAGTGTTGAGGTTTCAGCTCACTTCATTTATGAGAGGCACAGGAAACTGCAATTGTCTTGACATTATCCCTGATCAATGGCTAAACCTGAAGGGATTATAAACTGTATTATGAATTTCAGTTTGCCAAGACATATTAGCACAGGGATGGATAACTTGTTGCTGTATGTTGGGACCACAATTCCCAACATACTCAGTAGTCAAGAATGCTGAGAATTATACTTCAAGAACCTCCAGTGGGTTGTACAAGTACAATAAAGTATTTTCTAATACTTTATTGGTGGCTGGGTAATCTTACATTTTCACAGAAACTACTGATAGGCCCCGTTCTTTGTGAGAGCACTCTTCCAGACTAACAACAGCAGATAACACAACCATGGATAATGAAACGTTGAAAAAACATACTTTATATGTTAGAAAATTACTGTGGATAATTTCCAGTTTAATTTGCACCCATCACACTCCTAATTAAACCCTAGATCCAGATCAGAGCAAGCACACACACAGTTCAGTTCAGCTAGCAAAAATATATAGCTTGATGTTTAATAAATATCAGCATGTATCAAAAACAGTTAACTAGCAAACCGGGACAACAAGCAGGAAGTGAGAGACATGAGCAACAAGCAAGAGATAACAAGGGCAAAGGAGTTTAATATCAACAGTTTACATTATCTATACATTTCTATATCTATGTCAAAGGGCATAGAACCGTTCAGGGCCCCTGGAAACAATACTGTGGGTAATGAGCCTGGAGAGTCCCAAAGGGAGCCTTGACCCTTTTATGTACATAACAGTAGCAGAATAGAGATGGACAGCAGAATAACAGGTGATCTATTCTGTACTTGGGAGAAACAATTTGGTAGATGGGGATGATATATCCAATATTATGCATATGCAAAAGCCTATCTGCCATTTAGCACATGCATAAAGTAATTTTAAAAAAGGTCCGAAATAGCTTTATGTGAAAAGCTTTATAACAGATACTGAAATCTGGTCTCTTTTTAGCAAACATGAATACATGAAACCACAGATAAGATGGACTACCTGTATTTTACTGAGTTGCTCGTCATTATATAACAAATCTCAGCTCTGAGTGCAAATAACGGTATATATCACTGCAATGTTGCTACTTTCCCAGATTTCACAAATTCAGATACTTAGGTAAATAGCAGCGTGGTGAATGACTTAAGACCACATTTATAAGTACCCATAAAATGGATAAAGCCACAAGCAGCCACATGTAGATGGTTTCTGTGATTAAATACAAGCAGAAAAGGAACAATTTCCAGTGCTGAATGCAACCACGTAGGGGATGTTTATTCCACAGGGCATTTCCCAAAAGAAAATGTGGTTAAAGGTTAAACTTTAAAAGTTGGCTGTTACTTTGCCTAATTACACACACACAAAGAGAAAAGAAATGCCTGGCTGGATCAGGCCGAAGCCCCACTTGGGTCACGTTCTGTTTTCAGCAATGTCCAGACAAATTGCAATCAGGAAGCAAATGTGATAGGCACAAAAACAATCTTCTTCGCTACTGCTTGTCCACAACATGTGGCGTTCATAGATACATTCCCTCCCCACATGAAGAAGTTCCACTAAGCTCATGTTTACGTTTGTTAGTCCAAAAGATCTCATAGAAATTTCAGTTGCACAGTCCACATGGTGGTATATAAGGAGGGGGCGAGGAACCTGTGTCCTTCCATTATCCCTGGCCATTAGCCAAGATGCGTTAGCCCCAAGTCTCCCACCCCTAATAGCAGCCATCTATTGCTTTCATGCGAAACATTGCCAGGAAGAAGCTATACACAAGGGGGGAGAACGGTTAGTGGGGAAAAGAAGTAGATAAGAAACAGATCGGTCACTCCACTGCTTCTTCACAACAAATTGCTCTTTCTGGATGCTGCTTTGCAGTGAGGAAATGGGCTGACCTACATTCCCAAACCATATATAATAAGTAAAGCTGTGCAGCAATCTGGATTCAAAGTGGAAAAAGTTATTTGGATTCCAGGAAAAGACACATTTGATTTCAGGAGTTGCCAAAAGAAGGGACATGTGTGTCCCTGTGTGCTCTGTGTCACTTTTTCCGCTTTGAATCTAAACCACTGCACAGCTTTTATTATTAAACCCTAAAGAAGCTCTTTGAGGACCTGTATGACCAATTATTCAGTTGTGAACAAGTACTTAGACATTCTTTCTAAACATCTTGTCATCGTACCTCTGAACCGATGAAAGCTAATTGAGGTCAATGAAGCACTTGGTACCTGTTTCAAATTGTTTTGTATTTTTTTAAAAAAACCTCATTTTTAATTTTTGGCCATCAAATAGAATAGAAGGCATAATATGGACATATCAAAACATTATGGGCTAATCTAGAAAAATGTGCTGCATGAAAAGGTGATATGAAGAATATAACCTACTTGTGGATCCTAAAAGTACTAGGAAGAGTTGTACAAAGCACATCCCCCCCCCCCCCCCATGTACTTATTTATAAGTACATGCATACTTTGAAAAAATACATTCCCCTGTGATGGCAAAATAATAAAATAAAGCTGGAAACTCTCCCCCCCCCCCCCCGCTTGCCTCTCCTGCAGCAAACTCTTTACTCCCCCCTCCCCCTTGCCTCACTTTCTCCCCCCCTCCCCCTTGCCCCTCCTGCAACCTCTTTTTTCCACTTCCTTCTGCCATTCTTTGTTCATGCAAAACAGGATCAGCTCCAAGCTATTGCATGACCCAAAAGCAACCATGTACTGCTGTCAAAAATAGCCCTCTTAACACTATCATACTGAAACAATGGGAGGGCCATCACCTGTCTGCTTAAGGGTTTGCCGTGGTTTTTATCTCACAATAGAAAAACCATTTATTCCCCCTTTTAACACCTAACTAAACCTGTCCTCCAATCAGATCCCTCAGATTTCCCGCCTCTCAACCTCAAAAGTGTATAACTTCTATGCTTTTCTATTGTTGAGGGTCCCTCTTTCTTGAAAGCAGGCACCCACTGATCATTGCAATAAACATGGTTCTTCTCCTCAGCGTTGTGCCCCTGTCTTTGGCAAAAATTCCACGACAACCCCTTTCATTACATAATGTACAAGATGGCTGGAAATAATAAACTGCAAAACAAATGATAATAGAGCCACAACACAACCATGTATCCCAAATTACAGAAAGAAAGAATTTTTAAAAATGCCTGCTAAAGCTCAGCATGATATGTTAGCAAAACAATGGTGTGAGGCAAGAAAGCCGAAGGACCGTCAACAAGAACAAGGTGACTCAGGTTCCATGGGCAGCCACGTTCAGAATCTGGGCAGAGCCACTGAAAATGCCTTCTTCTGCATTGCCTGGTGAACATGGCTCTCCTCCTACAATTTCTGGTGGGCTGTGCAAGGCAAGCTGCTTGTAATATTGGCTTTACAGCCCTTTGTCTCATATATATCTTGTTCATCTTCTCCAGCTTCCCTGTCGTCATTTTAAATTTCTTTCTCTTCTTCTTTTTCATAATTTTTATTGACAATTTTTATTACAATAGTAAAAGCAAATACAAACTAAACTCAGAGGAAGAAACAGAGCGAAAGAATAAAAAGTGCAAAGAAAGAAAAAGAAAAAAGAAAAAGGAGAAAGTAAGATAAAGAAAAGAAAAGAAATATATAAAGAAGTGACTTCTGATTTTCATCACAATAAGTATAAACAAATTTGATAACTCTTCATTCCTTATAAGATTACAAACAGATATCTCTTCTTCCCATAACCCATCCCTTATCTATATGCAAATCCATAAATCAAGATTCAGTCCTGTTGTTAGCAAAAAAATCCATAAATCCATACCAGGGCTTTATAGGAATGGTCATTTTAACTTTCTGACAAAGTTCTGAAGATAGGTTCAAATGACTAATAGTTCCTCAAGGTTTGGACTGAGTTGCTAACTACACGGTATATGTAACTATATCTTCCCCAATTTCAGACATGTTGAAAATACAGCTCTCCAAATTCTGAGCCAGGACATCTGGAGGACACTAAGAAAGCCATAGTAAGGCATCTAATTTCTGCTCAAATTGCTTGAATATTATATTCCAAATACCTGCTATTTAAGCAATGCTTTATGCTCTGCAGTCTATTTAAATAGTTCTTTTTTAAAAGTCCAATCCTTTTATAGCTTCACAGACTACCGTAGCATTAGCTTCATTTGAGACATTATTTGATTCACTTTTTCAATATGCCCTGTCTTCTGAGATACAGCAAGAAAGAGAGGGAATTTTCTGGAACAAGTTGGGGAAGATGAAATAACGTGGTTGCTCAGCTGCATCAAAATGTCTACCAGCTACAGATCCAGCCACTGGTTCTCAAAGCAATACCAGAAATCTAGGAAGGCCCAAGGCAGCCACATTGACCAAAGAATTGTAGCCACTCTTGTAGAAGAATTAAAGAATTCCAAGTTTTTGATTTTGGAAAGAAAGGCAACTAACAGGATAGAGATGTATAGAATTATGCATGGTGTCATGGATACCCACAACAAATGCGACTTTTGTGAAATAATGAAACATGCCTCTGTCCCTTAAATACTTGAGTGCTAAATCATGGGAGAGTATGATTATCTACAGAATCAGCTTCTAGAGTTCAAATAGTCATTTAGCTGGCCACGGTGGCAAACAAACATGGGCATATAGAGAGACCGTTGATTGATTCCCTGTAGTGCTTCTTATTTTACCAGCCTGTGGAATCTGGCTCCCTACATGGTAACTGTTAGGCTCCTTAATCCACCTGATTGCATTTATTTATTTATTTATTTATTTATTTATTTATATTTATTTATTTAAAGAAATAAATAAATACATAAATACATGAATCAGAGAGAGAGAGAGAGAGCACGTGCTAGCATTCTGCAAAGCACCAACCATGAACATTCTTATCTCATGTTAAAGAGTAAATGCAGAGTTGAAACAGCAGGCTGACTTTGTCTAGGCTTAGAAGCTATGCAGTGGTGGGCCTGGTTAGTATTTGGATATAAGATATGTAACCTTGGCCAGGACATCAAAAAACATCCCAAAGGAAGCAAGGGCAAAGCACTATTGTTGAGAAAAGTGCATAGGTAGGTCCATAAACCTATCAGGAGAACACTTGACTGAAAGGGGTTTATGGAAGAATAAGAATAGAAATATTTTGATTTCCAAAAGTAATAACACCGATTTTTAGTTATTTTGAAGCACCTGATTTCCTTTGTAATGTCTAAAAATTCATTGTTACCATAGTCACCCATGCTTGGATCAAAAGGAAGTAACCCATTCATTTCCAGTGGAATCCAGTACATTCTATTCTATACCATATACTGGACTTCCAAAGATAATGCAAATGTAGAACACTCTAGAAGACAGAGGCAGATACTGGTCTTGGGTTATAACTGGACTGTAAGTTTATTTATTGCTGTATATAAATGTGGGGAGGAGAAGACAGCAAAGAGCAGAGAAGATAGAGAAGTTAGGTCAACAGAGCCAATCCAGACCTCTTATTTTTCAAAATAGATTTTTGCTCCATGCTATTGCCAAGTAACTAATAAAAAAAGAAATAAAATATCAGAAACAGCCTAAGTCGAAAACACTATAAAACCCAACACCTGTTATATACGTGATCACTGAATTGATTTGAAACAAGCCAATCCTGGATGCCATATGAAACCTATCTCCCTAATCTACACTTCTGATATTTAATTTCATAGTCTGGAATACCTTCCCTTTAACCACATTTGGTGAAACATGCTGACTTTTAAAAAAAAATGACTCACATCACACTGTTAACATTTTTCAATCTGTTTTGGAGATAGGGGTAATTTGAATTGCAACAGTAGTTCTCTTTGTTCTGTGCTATGATTTGAATTAGTAGAAGAGATTAATTCCTCCTGGGATTCCATGATCCAAAATGTGAAATATAAACATAGTAGCCTGAAGTCTTGGTTACAGACCTTAAGCTACAACCAAACTCTATTAATGGTATGATCTGGTTTGCCTGTTAGAGCATTGCTCCTCCTTAATACCTTTTGACTTGTTTTTACATGCTTGGGGCATATTTTACTTCTTTTAGCTCTCTGCTGTATTTTATTATGATGCTTTATAACATTTTGAAATGGTGAGTTTGGGGTTTTTGTTGTGGTTTTGATTTGATTGATATTTAATGGTATCCTCATGTATCAAGTACACATTTATTAAGACATCCTTCCTTTCCTCTTTGAAAGCATATCCTGAAGTCAGTAATTCTAACTGAGAACATCTACTCCATTATGATGACATTCTGTATTACTAAAAGAGATTCTCCTTCTTCTTTGCTTTCACTCCCTAAGGAATCCCTAAAGAGAGGGAGAGACCTGGAGCCTTGCTTTTCTGACAGTGTGCAGGACAACACTGGCTCTGCTTAGTGCTCAACAGAAGATCATTCATGTATAATAGCAGGAAGGTTACCCAACCATTTAATTCAGGATGACAGCAGATTGCTTCCCATGAATGATCTGCTGCATTTACATACCGCTTTATTTAACCAACTCTTCAGCAGGAGGATGTGAGCAGCCAAGGTGCAGGGCAGTAATCAGAGGTGAGGGGATTTTCATTCCTCTATGAAAAGGATGGATTCCCTTTGTGCTACTGAATGCAACTGAACAGAGGCGTATGAATGCATGCATGTAGGTTGGTAGCTAGATAGATAGATACTTCCAAGCTTCTCATTAACAGCCTGCCAGTTATTAACACTTGTCTGTGCTCAAGAATAAAGCCAAGAAAACCAGAATCCAGAGGTGATTTGGCATTTTCAAAAGGGTTGTATTTTAAGCCATGTTTTGGCAACACCTCCTGGCTGCATAGTGACCCCATCTACCACCCCCCCCCCCAGGGAGGGGATGCGTTTATTTATTTCCCTATCATTACTGTCATTCATTTATTATTGGAAAATGATGCTGCCTGGGTGTATATGTGTCTAAATCTAGCTGTCCCCCACCTCTAGCTTCATGCAACCTGGCTTTCATCCATAGTGACCCATCAGGGAGGTATTGCACTGAGGCATTGCATCAGCCCCTTTTCCCTCTGAAGATGGGCGTTCTTCTTGGTCTTCTAGAGCAGGTTGTTCACTTCTGACTTACGGTCATGCTGAGCATTTGTTCCCGTCTAGATGAAAAGAGCCCAAATGAACGGCTCCTTTAGTAACCACTGGTAACCTTGATGGGCTTGGTCTTACACTGGAAGTGGGTGAGATTTAGCAGCCTTTCACTCTTCTCTTCTAAGCTTCATCTGACTCATTTCTCATAAATGTAGTGATAAAGGACTTACTGTATCACATGCCTTCTTATGTAATAAACATGAAACCAAGGTTAGGCCATATGCAGCTCTGAAAACTAGAAAAAGCTGCATTTTTATGATAAAAGGTGGACAACATTTTCTTCTGTATCATAGTCCAGATCCCCAGTAAAGATGATGAACTATTAAGTTACTTTGGCAATGGTATTTAGGTTTTTTTTTTAAATTAAGCTTCATATTATTGTGTTCCTTTAAATTTCCTTCATAAAAAAGTAACTATCAAGGACATGGTCCATAAGTACTTTTTTAAGAGAAAGATCCTTCTCTTGCAATCATTTTACATCAACGTAACAAAACTTTGTGGCTAAACTTAGATTTTAGAGAATTGCAATTACAGTTTACACAGGAAAAGATATCATCAGAAGCCAAATGATTTTAATAGACATAATCAACTTAATTAAGACATAAACAACCCAATTATAATTTATGTGCAATTAAAATCCTGTACATTTCCAGATCTCATTTCTTTAATGATATGATGCTAGTTATGCTGAGAAATATTCAGCAGAAATAATCATTCACTTTTTGTCCTGTCCTCTACAAACTTAAAAGTTAAGTGGTAAATTCAGTACTGCTACATTCACTATAAGCTGCATTATACAATTCCTATCCATACCCTTAACATTTGCTTCCTTTTGCCTTCCTTGTAATGAACATGAAAATGCCATAATTTCAGACACTGTTTCTGAGTATGAGTTTTGCCAGTCCTCTACAAAATCATTGAAAACTTGTCAACTATCATTACTGATATAATTTCAAACTGCATTTCCTGCAACTTGAGGTTCTCTTCCAAATTGTTTCTCTCCTCCCACACATACATATCTTTGTTTTCTAATTTATCCCAAACTGGGCTTTTAATTTTTAATTTAATTTTTTTTTTTTTTTTGCTATTTATCTTACTATTTTAAGCCTAAGCTTTTGTATAGAAATCTAGTCATCTCCTTTTACAAAGCTGCCATAATACAGGAGAAAGTGATTCAGCTACCCCAGTTCTGACAAATGAAAACATGCTCACAGAATGAGCCTGGTACCAGTTCTTAATATTTCCACATTTGGTAAATGGTAAATGGTAAATAATCTTGGTAAGTGCTATAAATGGTATCTTGGTAAATGGTATTTACCAAAAATAATCTATCTTCCCTAAAATATTATAGATGCCATAATCTTTTAAAATGAGAACTCATTATGCTTAATAAATGGCTGAGATCCCATTACTCTAAACAAAATTGGTTAATGATTGTAATAGCACTCTTAATGCTATTACAATACAATACTAATACAGCATCTTAATGCTGTATTATCAATCAATCAATCAATCAAATCTTTATTATGGTCATAGACCAGTATAAATGCTGTATTAAGATCCCTAGGTCTTAAAATTGCTTTTATTGAATTAATGCTTTTTTTAGGGGGGGGCATTTTCATCTAAAAAATGGAGAGGAAAATGGGTGAGATTATTGGTTGATGTTGGCATTGAATTGATTCATGTTTACATCAGTTATATGGCTATAGAAGTGGCAAGATCCCTTGTTAGCCTTGAAATAATTTGCAAAGGATCTTTCACAACCTCTATGATTTTAGTCAATATCAGTGAAAATCCCCAACACCTTTTGATCTCGCAGGGTTGTTTATATATCTGTACATGACCGAGGGAGTGTATTCCCAAATCAAAGCTGATGGGGAGGGAAAAGTTTCCCATGTATGACTCATAAAATAGACATCACATTTAGAGAAGCTGTACATGGCATATCTAACATGCAAAACCAACATTGCATGGCAGAGTTGTTGAAATTACAATATCTAATATGACAGAGAGAAATGCATACAAATTGTGTCAAAAAAATGTGAACTGAGCAATGCACATTGGGTTTATACATCACTGAATAAATCCCAGTGCTGGGATTCTCACATCACACTAAGCAGTAAGCCATGATTTACAAACTATCAAGGCTGGGCTCACCCACCTTGCTAAATTCAAATCAAGTAAACTCCATTATGGCTTAACCAAATGGGTAAACCTAGCAGCAATGTATAGTACCAGATTGTAATCCCCCTCTTCTATTGTAGTTACTTCTTCCTAGAAATGCCTTTGGTCAATAAGGTAGACCCCCACAGCCTGGAAATTCTGTGCAGACTCTTTTCTCTGATATAAGAATAATCATACTATAAGTGAGGGTGTACAATTAATTGGAATAGCATTTGAAAAGGGATTAACACAGCTTGTTCAGTCTCAGAGGAAGGACATAATTAACACAGCTTTAAGTGTATGCATGTACTTAAGTATATGAATGTTTCTTTAAAACCTCAACATTTAAATTTAAGAGGTGATTGCATTTAAGCAGAGGCCTCTGGCCAAGAAGATAAAAAGGATTCATTGTGAGAAGTATAATAAGGGGTAATAAGTAGGTAAAGAAAAGCTGTTTTACAGTCTTTTTACATATTTTTTTACACATCAAATATTAGTTTGCATGTTATGTTACTGGAAAATGTGGGTTGGTATGTGAGAGATATTATTTTAACTGAAATTAATTCAATTGGAGATGAGGGAAGAGTTTATGAAAATATTTTTTTTCCTCTGGTGAAGAAAGGATCATCTTTTTTAGAAGTGGGACGTGTAATTTTAATCTCCTGATTTTGAATAGGTTATAATAAACAGATAACCCAGGAAGAAATCAATGCTTGAAGTACCAGGAACAGAAAGCAGAGACCAGCCATCTTTCCCTCAGTTGGCCGAAGCTGCATCTAAGACAATTAGAACCAGCTCAAGGCTGCTGGGAAATTAGAATTGCTTCCCTGCCAGCTGGCTTATTGCTCATCTATTTGGTCTGGTCTCATGGCAGATGACCCATTCCAACACAAAAGCACCCACATTGGTACATGACAGAGTTGCTGTAGAAACTCAAGCTGTATTCATCTCTAACAACACCTTACTGCTATGCTGGGAATGGCCCACGTAATTAGTATATGGCACTCCTAGACAGCAGTGTTGGTGGGAGTGCTGGTTTGGATTTAGAGGCAGAGGCAGAGAGATTAATTCTGGTATCTCAGCCTGTTGTTGTGAAGGTAAACTGTAGTATTATTTGTTTATATAGCTGATAACTCACCTATTTCTATGACAGGGAACAGTCAACAAAATGAGTAATATTCAAAACTATAAAAAAGCCAAACAGCAAGGACTACTTAAAGCAATATTTAAATCCAACAAATGGTAATAACTTTAGCAAAACTGCACTTCCAAGCCAAAATACACCCAAGGGTTACTCATTCTTTTGAGGAAGTACATTTTATATTATACTTCATCTTTAAAAAATGACATAAAAGAAGAAAGTGCTTGGACCTGGAGCTGTTCTTCTAACATACTCAGGGTGAAATAGACTACTGTAAATAAATAAAATAAAGTAAAATGAATGAATAAATAAATAATCTATCCCATCTTCCAAAGAGGCCAAAGGGTTATATCAGCAAAATTTACGATGATGATCATGATGATGATGATGATGATGATGATGATGATGATGATGATGATATGTTTTCTGAAGAATGTTCAGCAAATGGTGGTGATTTGGGATCAATTCAAGCTTTACCTAAAGCCTAAGAATTAACCTAATAAAGGTTAATAATAAACCTAATAAAGTCTAAAAATTAACCTAATAAATAAGAATGATCACCATAATATATTTTGTGAGCTGAAGGTTGTGAGGTCCAATAGTTCTAATTTTTTCAGCTGTTTTGACAATTTTACTGTTATAATTCCTAAAGTTCCAGTAACAGTAGGGAACCCTTTTGCCAGTTTATTCCATAATCTCTATATGATTATGATCCAATTCCAATTTTACAATCTCTTCCAGTTCTTTTGAGCTACTCTGCTGTCATTTGGCATGGTCACATCTATAAGTAAAACATGCTTTTTTTCAACCACTATAATGTCTGCCATGCTGTGTTCTAGGGGTCAGCCCATCTGAATTCAGAAAGTTCATAAATTTTTTACATGATCATTCTGGAGCACTTTTTCAATGCCATGGTTGTAACAATACTTTGGAGCATCAAAGCCATACTTTTTACCTAAATTCCAATGTACCATTTTTACTATGTGATCATATCTTGTCTTATAAACTATCTGGGCAATTTTGCTACAGACACATACTAGGTAGTCAACAATCTCAGCATTTTCTTTGCATATTCTACATTTGCTGCTGTTTCTGGTTTCTTTTTCTCTTTTTTGTTTTTATGGCATGTATTGCTGGTGCTTATTCTTGTCCTGCAAATATTAATCCTGTTTCCTTCCTGATTAATCCAATCTGACCCAGACATCTATTGATCCTTTCTGGAATATTTGATTGATATCATTTGCAAGACATGAATGTAAAATGTTGGAGTTAAAATTCATATAGTCCCCTTTGTCTCAGGGGATCATTCTGGAGATTCTGGAGGTAGTTCATGGGGGTGGGGCTTATGTTAGAGTTTCAGATGGAACTGGCAAATAAGTTGTGGTGCATGGACATTCTTTGTCCCCTCCCACAATCTCTCCAGTTCAGGTTAGACCTTCCAATGAATAAGATAGTCTATGCATCCTGCATCCAGAATCCAGAATAGATTCTACTTCATATTCCTCTTCTCCATCCACCAGAACAGGGTGGGGGGAAGGAATATGTGCAGAACACAAGGGACAAGATAGCTCCTCTCAAACAAGGAGCAACTAGTGAAATACTGGATGAATGTTTATTGAAGCAGGCAATTGCAGATGAAAGGCCACTGGTCTATTTTGATGTGTAACAGGGAAAGGGCCAGTCAATGTTGAATCCAGCTTTGAGTCCAGGTGGGAGGATGGCAAAAACATAGTGGAAAGCCACACCAAATCCACCATTGCAATCCTGGTGCCATGTTCCCTATGCACATCTGCTGCATGTTTGTACAGAGCCTTGGCCAAATCTAACTGATCCTTTAAGAGGAACTGAGCAGCCTGTTTCTCTTGGAGATAGTCAGAGCTCAAGGAATAGTGGAGGCAAGAGTGTGGTGGTGGTGGTAGCCATAGACTGCTTAAAAAAGAGACATGTCAATGGAGGAATGGAGGGAGTCATTATAAGCAAATTCTGCAGAAGGCAATAATTCAGTTCAATTATCTTGCTGATAATAAATGACACTATTCAAGTACTGTAATGCATTCATCTTCTCGATTGTCCATTAGATTCTGGATGAGGAAAGAATGACAAAGGAATACAAAAGTCCAGTAAATGGAAAAGGGTCTTTCAAAACTTGGATGTAAATTGAGAGCCACAATCCAAGCTCACATGATTGAATAAGTTCCAGTATCAAAAAATGTGGTCTAAAGAGAGATGCATGGTCTCCTGATCTGATGGTAATCCCTTGAAAGGAATAAAATTAGCCATCTTGTAAACAAATCCACTATCACAAAAGCAGTCATGTAACCATGTATAGCTGGAAGATAAGTAACAAAAACCAGGGAAATCATATCCTGTGGTACAGGAGGAGAAGGGAACAGCTGGAGCAAATCAATCAGCATAGTCATGATAGCCTCTGCCCAATAACATGACAGCATTAAACATAATATTTGACATGTGCTTATACTCTTAACCACGAAAACTCTCTGAGCACACAATGCAATGTGTTGGATATTCCCCCACCCCTCCCCGTGCCTAACAATTTTATTGTTATGACAGATACATGAGAATGAATTATATCTTTTCAGGATCCATTTCTACTCCTTCTGCAGACTACAAATAGTCCAGCTGGAGAAAATAATATGCACATTACTCCAACTTGGCAAACAGCTTGTGCCTTCAAAAGCATTTCTGACATGACTTTTGAAAAAATTAGTATGTCATCCAGATATACCACTATATATTTGTCTAAAATATTAGAAAATATCTCATTCATGAATCTGGAGAAGATTGCAGGACAATTAACTAATCCAAAAAGCATTACTATGTACTCAAATTTACCATGCCAGCAAACATTGTTAATAAATAGCAGATATTTAAATATCCATGGCCCTCTTTCATTTGGATCAGACTGTAAGCTAAAGTCCAACGTAGTGAAAATGACTGTCTTCTGAAGGTGATCCAATAGATCTGAAATAAGAGGCAGTGGATAGTGGTCCGTAATTGTTACAGAGTTCAGAGGTCTATAATTATGCACCAGTCAAGGAATTATCTTTTTTTTTTTTTAATGAAAAATGGTGGTGCAGATGCAGGTGATGTAAACGGGTGAATAAATCCTTCAGCCTGTAATCCAGAAACACTTTTAAAGTGTCTATTTCTTGAGTCTTGACTATGGGGTATTGCCTTTTAGAAGGAATGTGGATTCCAAGTTTTAAGTTGATGGTACAATCACATGCCCAGTCAGCTGTTATCCTGTATGCATTTTAAATTCCCACAAGATCCTGATCTCCTCATTTTCTTAGCCTTTTTCAGGTGTGTGGTCCTAGTGGTTTTTGTTAACAGTAAAGCCACGTATTTATATAAATTCCAACCATTTTTGCAATTCTATCATGGTATTACTTATACTCAGTTTGGGCAATTTTGCTACAGGTGCTAATAAGGTGATTGACAGTTTCATCTTTGATCTCACAGAGCTTGGAAACATGTTTAATTTTGGCTTTGATTATGTTTGTTTGCATAGCCTTTTCTTGTACTGCCATAATTGTTCCTTCAGTTTTTTTTTTTTATTCAAGTTTTCAGCCTCTGCCAAGTCAAAATTTGACCTTATTTTCTTTCAATATCATGTACTGTATATATTGATCATGAAGAGGTTTAGAATTCCAGGAATTAATTTGGCTTTCAGCTGCTTTCTTTTTATGTTATTCTCTTGATTTTGTGTTCTGCAGTAGTTTCTCTTCCCTAGTGGTTGTTTTTACTGTGCCTGATACAGTCACTCCAGTTGTGTTTCTCTTCTTCCACTGTTTGATTTAGTTACAGTAATGTCCTCCCATCTTTACTTCTGGCAGAGTTAGAGCCTGTCAACATTGCTTCTTGGGTGGAAAGCAAGATTCATGGCCATTAATTTTATTTTCCTATCAAGTATGCCTAATTCAGCTTGTGTTCAGTTATACCTGCAGTATATCAAATAGAGTAGCCCATGTGTTTATGGCTTTAATTATATTTCTTGCATTTAATTTTGTTTTCAAAAAATTCAGTTTTGTTTTATATAATTAGAGCTCTTTTTAACTTGTCTTTTTAACTTGTCACATAATGAGATAGAAGCTTCCATTAATCCTAAGTATTTGTATCCTTCTTCTGGTGCCAGTTGTCTTATGGTGTTTCTATTCATTAGCTGTAATCCATTTTCTTCAACAATTTTGCCTCTTTCAATTGTCAAAGCTGCACATTTCCCTAGACCAAATTGCATTTCTACATTCTCCCTGAACACACAGACAGTGTTCCGTAGGGATTCAACTTCCGCTTTTCATGTTGCAAATAATTTTAGATCATCCATGTGTAGCAAATCGGCTAATTTTGTTTTGTGAGCTGATGGCCACATTTGGGTTTGTTTAAGTTATTGTAAGTGGTATCACTGCTAAAGCTAATAGTAAAGGTGACGATTAGTCACCTTGGAATATTCCTCTTCTGACTTCACCAGTCTCTTCCTCATTGTCTATTAAATTTGTTTTCTATGCATTCATCAATGCTTTCAAGTATCTTTGTCAGTTTTTACTGATTCCAAAACTTTCTACTCATTTTCTAATCCAGCTATGCAGAAGTTAATCAAATGCTTTTTTTAAACGATATGTCCAAGATGTAAAAAGGTTTGTTTTTCTTCTTTGAGGAGTATCTTGTCCATTAGTAGCTGGTCTATTGTGCCTCATGAATTTTTGGAAGTTCCTTTTGGCTCAGTGGAAAAAAAATGTATATTTTTTTCAGGTAAGAATAGGTTTACTATGAATCCTGTGTAACTTAAATAAGTCTTTTCCTTTATTTTTCTGTATTAGATTCTGCCAATTGTCATCTATTCATCATTCTTTGCAGTTTGCAGAAACTCACTGAGTTTGTTGACAACCTGAAGTGTAGGTGTTTCATCCAAAAGCCATAAAATTCATCCCTTCCTGGGACACTCCAATTCTTTAGCCTTTTGGATTGCAGTTGAATCAGTTCAGTATTTCATTTCTTCTCCTTCAAATTCTTTCCTGATTTGTTGATCCATTCTGCTTTTTTAGTATATTCTCCTTCATTTTTCCATAAAGCTTTTACAAACTCAGTAGTTTTCCCCTAAGCAAGTTTTGTAGGTGTTTCACATTTTTCCCAATGAGCTTCAGGACTTTTACAAAATAAATGCTGATTCATTTCAAATAAAATGCTTCACTTTAACTGATTAATCCTATTTTCATATTACTTATTTTCTTGGCTATTTCCATCGCCATCTCAATTCCACAATTTATGTCTTCCAAAACCTCTTCAGTGGTCTTAGGACTAATATTATACTGATTTATAAGACTACGTTTGAGATTTTCATTTTTAATTGCCCTGTTTCAAATTCTTCAAATTACTTAAATCTGCCTAAACTTTTCTGAGTTTTGTTCAAACTGGATTTTCCATTTTAATTTTCCTTTTCTAAATCACTTTGACTTCTTTATATCAGTTTCCAGGTCTTTTACAATACAAGCAGTGGCATACATTAGTTTATTTATTTCTGTGGTATTTCTGTTGGAATAGTTTTGATTGGTGACATCATGCAAAATAGAAGCCAAATCTTCTTTTTTTAATTTGCTTTCAGTGTAGTAATCATACTCTTTCTAATTTTTTCAATTTTGATTTTTCTTTGTAATTATTTCTGAGGATTACTTAGGTGTAATTCTTTTAGTTATTCAGTTATTTGTTGTCTTTCTTGATTCTTCCATATTTTCTTCAATCCCTTACGTATCTGAAAAGTATTTTCTTTTCGTCTCTGTTCAGTAAAATTTGAATCCCGGAATCTCTGCTTGCAAATTTCAAACATTCTCTTTTGGAATCCTTTTGTAGTTGGTTTGGACAGTTAATAACATTCTATGATTGGGTTGATTTTCCAGTTTGCTCAATTTTTTTTTTTTCATTTTTTTCTTCCTATCTAGTCACATTACAGTCCCATTCCCCGGTGGCCTAGCAGAGGGAATCAAACCCTGTAGTCCACTTGACACTGGATGCACAAGAACCATATTCCCCATCACAGTCCTTGTTGACCTAGGTGATGGCTAATCTGGAAGGGAAATTGAATTTTTGTTTTCAACATTATTAAGGTGGTCTGGAGGTACTTAGTCTGACTTGCTTGAAGTTTGAGGAAGCAAGTATACCACCAGTATAGTCCTCAGCATCACTGAAGCATGCAATACCCCCACTACAAGAAGGTGACCTCCATGGGGATAATGATATCATCGTTGTCATCATCATCATCATTTGTAGCACCAAGGCTCATATGCAGACTTTGAAACTTTGGAAAATCTTTAATGGACTTGGTTTAAATGGCAAAATTAATAGTATTAATAAGAGATAATATTGTTTTTTAAAATCATCTCCTTATGGCAACCCTTCCTAGATTACATGCTTGTGGGGGGGGGGAATGAAAGTGTTGATTGTGGATTTTAATAATTAGGTGGTTTGTGTTGATAGAAATAATGTGAATGGTAAGAGATTAATTTTTTTTTATTTGTATTTATATCTGTATGGGAGATAGTCAGAAGTTGCTTTCTGTTTTATTCTATCTTCACTATTTCAATTTTTGTCTTTTTTCTTTTAGTTCTATTTTCTATCTTTACTGTATTCTCTTTTTTGTTTTTAACTGTATTCTTAATATAATATAATAAAGTTTTTATTTTTAAAAAAAAAGGAACTTTGGAAAATCGTTAAAACTTTTGAAATCTGAGCTTCAAACCATTTCTCTTTCTCTCTAGGTTACTCAGAGTGACCTTCCAAATGGAATGTAATCCACATGCTATGTACTTTGTCTGCATCGTGCTTGACAACTCTCTACTGGTTTCCATGCTATTATCAACCAAATCAATAAATTTAGAAATTAGATCACCAGTCTACCTAATGTAGCTGGTTTCACTTATACTGACCACCTGGATGTATCACATGACATGGTGTTGTTCCATTGGGACTCATCAGACATGGGCAACCAAATGTTGTTCCATGAGGTTCAGACTACCTACGGGGACTGAACTGATGGGCCTTTGCACTTTAGATGACTATGTATGGTGCATTAGCTTTAGGAGGTATCCAGGTCCTGGTGCTCAGTTGTTGCAGGAAGGGATATCTAGAAGCCCGCAGAAGGTATATACAGTCTACCTTCCCTTAAGCTCTCAGAGCTGAGAGATACAGATGTTACATTATGTCATGCTCCCATAGTAAAATCCCACCCAAGAGGGGTGATGGAAGTCATGTAAAACCCCATACTGGGGTCATGACATAATGTAACATCTGTATCTCTCTGTTTTGGGAATTTAAGGGAAGATGGACTGTATATACCATTCAGAGAACTGTTAATGTAGGTGGATAAGGCATCAAGCCCTGACTAGGGATTACACTACATTTAAAGATGAGGAATGCTGGTTTTGTAAAAGCGCATTTAGCAAAATCCATTTTACTTATAATCTGCGTAAAAAACCAAGTATCATTTCTTAGGGAGCGAAGGTGAAGAAGCTATACACTGAGCAGCCTCTCCCAAGAATAAGCATGCAAAAAGTCTGTGCTGATAACGTGTGTGCCGGGAAGCCATAAAATCCAGCATACAAGTGAATGTGCAACCTTGTCAGGCAGGATAAGTGAAGAGGAATGATGAATACTAGAATAGCCTGGCTTTGCTGAACTACTTCCATTAGTAACTTGCTGCAACAAGATTCTTCAGTAAGAGAACTTATCATCATCATTCTTTTTATTGGAAGCAGACAGTGGTGGCCCTCAGAGCTCCCATAAGCACTTCACAAGTAGGCAGGCATGGTCAGTTTAGAATAAGCAGGCAGGCAGGAAGCCAAGGCAGACTTAGTGAGTTCACAGAGGATCAGTTCTGCTGTGCTTGCATATGAAGCAACTAAGCTGAAGGCTGGAATGGCAAAGGCAACCAGGAATGAAAAGCACAGCCAAATGTTGAGAAAAAAAGTTTGGAGGGGTTCCTTGGTTCTGAGTGGCCATTGGCTATGCATCTCTACATTTAAACTGAAACCTCTCTGACAGAGCAATAAAATCATGCATCCAGGTTCTAGGTCCATCAAAGCCTGGCAAGTCATGATTCATATTATACATCAGAGTTGAGCAATTATATTTCTGCCTAGCAGCACCCCTGGTGACTTCTAACCTCCAGGGCATGATGGGGTAGAAGCCACTTAATATACCATCTAGCACTGAACAAGTCAAATGCAAAATTTACATACATTCAGAGTATCTTTTAGACCAGGGGCCTGGACTTGGTGGCCTATACAATGGCAGCACCCACGTTAAGCACGCCCTGATTGTATTGATGAACCCACAGAGTTGTGTATGGACAAAAGTCTTGGGCATTCTTTTTTCACATGGGAAGGACTACAGCTCAGTGACAGAGTATGTGCTTTGGCCCTTGGATTTTTACATCCAGCACCTCAGAAATACATTCAAATTTTCCTTTGAATTTAAAGTCAAACTTTCTCTGAATGTAGCAGTTCGTGTCTCTTATTCATCAAGTCTACTGCACATTATGGATTGTGTCAGGATGCCAGAAAATATATTTACTTTTATACCAAGGTCTAGCAAGTACATAACAGCTGTAATGCTGTAGCATCTAACTAACCCATTTTCTACCATATCTACAGGCTGTCTGCTTGAGAAAATATTATATGCTTTAACATCCCTTTAAAAAAATAGGGCAGTACTAGGTTCTAATTAGCAAGGCATCTGTAAATTGCCAGTATTGGATTTCTATTCGACATTCTGAGGAATTTACTTGCCTATTAGCTTTTTATTGAAGGCTGGGTGAAATGAAGACAGAACTGAACCTGGTATTAAACAACAGGGATGCCCTTTGATGCTGTACTCTATGGCAGCAAATATGGCCTGTATATAAATATGAACAATGAAAGAAAAGAGTTTAAATATATACTGTAATTAGCAAATACTAGGCCTGTACAACATTTGATGAAATGCTTCACTTCTGAGCAAAGCACCTCTCTGGATTCTCTCCTTGAAGCTGTAAAGCAGCTGCCACGGCTCAGAGTTTTGGTGTGGCTGAACTGAGACCCTTCTAAGTTCTTCGGGAGGCTTTCAAAGCAAGATTGGATGGCCAATTGTCTGGGAAGGTTTGAGGATTCCCACCTTGGTCAAGGGCCTGGGCTAGAACACCTCCACCCCTACGATTCTATTTTGGAGTAGACTGACATGGCCACACTGTATTGTGACCTTGAGAAGCAGATCCCAGGCTGTTTTGCTCAGAAGCAAAGTGCCTCATCAACTGTTGTCCAGGCTTAGCTACTTGCTCCTTGGAACTGCTCCTCAGGTGTAGGCTCTTTGCTTTTTTCACCCCCACCCCCACCCCCACCCCTTCCTGTAATACTACAGTAAGGTGACGAGCAAAGACACCTTCTGGATTTGGTGGGCACCTTAGGCCAGCTGGAGGGAGCAGTTACCAGTACAAAGAGGGGAGATCGTTGATTCTACAGCATGTAGTGATAAATACAGCTTAGTGGCTAAGCCAACATTAGACAGCTATTTCTTAGTTGCTTTATTTTCCACGCTAACTGGAATTTTATTCCCAACAGGAAAAAATATTAGTGAGAATCATGTTTAATTTTACATGCTTACCAGTGGGATATAAAGCTGAAATTGGGGGCGGGGGCCCTGCAGCTGTCCACTTCAATATATATAGAGAGAGAGAGAGAAAGAGAGAGAGAGAGAGAGAAAATGACACTGCTACTAGTGATTCAATTAGTTAAGTTGCTGGGATTTCTAAATTTATATGTGGGGGTGGTCAGGTTTATTTCAAAGCATTGCACTATTTGGCACCCTAGGCAGTCTGCTTAGCAGTTTCGGGACAGGAATAGCATAGTGATTACAGGTCAGGATTGAAGAAAGCAAGAGCAGGCAGCATAGATGACTGCAGAGAAGTATCTCAGCATATGTTCAGTAGCTGTACCTATTTCTGCCTTCCCCCCTTTCTGTCAGTGGACTTACTTTATATCTGCCTTAGGACAAAAGGCACTATGAAGTATGTCTTCGTCGGTAAAGTGAACTTCCTCTACTATTCTATGCATTTATAATCTCTGCAAGTTTGAGAAGTATAGTTTCTTGAAAATAAAATTATTTCTCTCCCCCCCCCCCCCCCGCCGCATCAAATTGAACAATACAGATGAATTCAGTATGGAAGCATTTTTTAATTAAGCTAGCTTCAAATGTGGCACTAATAGTGACTTTCTCACTTATGTCTTCTCTATTTTTTTTTTTTTTTTAGCATTGCTCTTCTTTTGTGCTGCTCAGAAGGTCATTTTCTTTCAGAAATCATCTGTACGTCTGAATTTGGTAGCATGGAAAGTGCTGATTCATGAGAACACCTTTATTTTTAAACTTGTCATATGGTAAAGAAATCGATCCCAGCATGTTTAAATGTTCCTGCCATAACTTTTTTTCAGAGTCAATTTTAATGGTCATATTTTGGGATGTATCTTTTAAATGCTCTGCAAAAGATTAGTAAATACTTAATCATGTTGCAGATATTAGTCACAGCACAGTGCAAAATATATTACTGGGGAAGCGAGCAGTTAGACCTTAAGACCACATGGAGGCAAGTGAAGTGCTCAGTAATGGATCTGATAGATAAATGAACGCCCATGAAACAGGTCAAGGTCAAGGTCATCCCAGTTAAAAGTGATGCATTGCAATGCATGCATTCAACTGGTTGGCATGTGGCATCTCCCATTGGCTTGGGACTCTCACACAAACAAAAGGGTGTTGCATTTTGGACTTCTGTCATGGAACATCACATTTAGGCCTCTGTTCCATTGCTGGATTACATGGCTAGATCACTATCTTCTGATTCAGTTTTGATTTCTCTGCCTTCTGTCTTATTCATAGAGAAGCTGATAACTGTGTATCTCTGAACTGGGACTATTGAATTCATTGGGGAAGGCTGGCATAAAAGCATAGCCGAGGAAATTCAATTGTGAACCAGGTTTATATGTCACAGTGTGACTGGCTCCTTTTTAGAACTGGAGGTGTATTTAGGTTTTCAAGGATGGCAATTGACACAGAGAAACCAAGACAGTGTAGCCTTTTAGGCTTCTTCTTTACTATATACAGCAAAACTATTTACAATAGGAATTTACGACAAGATCCCAACTTCTACCCAGTGTTGGGTTTCCTCCCCAAAACTATTCCCCATTAACTCTCCTCCCGAATACTTAACTTTCTCCCCTTTTACCCCATCTCCCTCCCCCATTTCTGGGATTAACGAGAGAGAGTAAAAGGAAGGAAGATGCTGGCTTTATGAATGTTCAGTGCTGCCCATCATCTTTTCTTGAATTTGATCAATGGATCACCATCTGCAGCTCCTCCATCAGGAGACGAACCTCTCTTGGGAGTCTTCTGCCAGGCCTTCCCCAAAGATTAGGGCTTTGCCAAAGAGAGCCGTCTCCCTCCTACCTGTCTTGAGTGAACATGCCACCTCTCTGGGACTTTGCTTCTCTTCCTGTGGGGAGCCACCCATGGACTTTTCTTCTCCTCTTCCAACCTAGGAACTGACAACTGCTCCAGAGTCATGCAACTTTACTCTCCAACTTTTGTCTCCAGCTACTCTGTTCTACAACAGTCTTTGCAGTTTTCTCTCCTCATTTCATTTCATTTCTCCTTCTCTTTCTCTTTCTCTCTCCAATTTTGGGGTAGACCAGCAGCATGTCTGCTCAACAACTGAGGAGGTGAGTGTCCCCCAGGGCTCTAGTCCCTGACACCTCTATACAAGGCTGGGAATGCTGTCTACCTCTGTCCCACAACAGTATTGGCTAGCAGCCAGTTTAGCTCATCAGCCTTTGTGACAGTATAGCTGCACTTCAAGGCCAGAATTGAACTTCTTCTCCCCTTTTTCCCTCTCCATTTGCTGACTCACGCTAGCACAACAGCAGCCATAAAAGGCCACTAAAAACCATATGCCACAGTTTCCCTCACGTTCTTCATTTCACTCACACACACACACACCCCATTATATTTGGCTATAATTTAAAACATCATTAAGGACCGACATTGACTGTGTAAAGAATAGGAAAATGACCCATTAAAGATGAGCAATTAAAAAACAAGGGAATAATTAGAAAGCTGGTGGCTCGTTCTGCTTGATTCTTTAAGTCTGATTTAAAGATGAAAAAAAAAAAAAGATGCTGCCTTTATATCAAGTCAAAGAGCTTTTCCATCTGGACCAGTATTGCTTACTCTGACTTTCTGTTTCTCAGATGAAATCTTTCCCTTCACCCGTGACCTTATTCTTTTCATCAGAAACACCAAGGCTCTTCCAAATTCAGCGTTTTGACTTTACCACTGAATTCCCATCCCTTCTACTGTATGCCCTTCAACTTACTATGGTCCTTCCAACAAAAGGTGCTACAGAGCAACTTTAGCTCACTGTTCCTCAAACAACAGATAGCCCCTATTCCTTTACTTTGCAATTCCTGTATTTTCATACTTGGATCCCTAGATATTTACTGGTGGGAAAGTACCCTTAACAAGACGCTCAGTATTCTTTAAGAATATGCTTACTGTATGCTTATGGCCACACAGTAGTTAAATAGCTCTAGGTCTAACAGATCTGGGCTGCAAGCATCTGGATGACCACTAGATGACAGCAAACAATTAGAGTGTTCACTATCACTTTGCTGTCATCTAGCAGTTGTAGGGATCCTTCAAACCTTGATCCTTGAAACCCTAGTCACTATAGATATCTGTAACTGTGCAGGGATTTTCCCCCATGCTTTATCACCTGCAGACAATTCTTTTGAAGACATTATGGCTTGGCATTAGCAAGTAGATTTCCCAAGCATGCCATCAAACCATTAATGTGGGTTGCCACAAATATATGGAGAATTACCATCATGTCTCTAAATAGAACACAGCTTGTGTGTTTCATTATTTTACTTCTGATGAGCAGGAACAAAACTTTGGATGAAAATAGCTGCATTCTTTATGTCAGTAAAAAGAAAATGGGCCACGCTGTTGCTTTGTTTAGAGCTTAATGGAGTCTGATTTCCATATTTTACAATGGCATATCCAAGATATTTGGCACAACTCCAAGTCCAAACTCCACAGTTAAAACGTCCTCTTGCTAACTTCTGTACCACTGAAAATGTTGAACAGCCAAGGGAGGAGAGAATCATATTCAAATCACTGATAGCCATTAGCAACAGCCCATCCAAATGCTTCAATAGCATGATAGCTTTATTATGACTAAAATGTAATAAAACAATCAGCAGATTCTTCAGCTCTTTTTTCAGATCAACTTTAAGAAAAAATGGGGGGAATGTGTGGGGAACTGCACCCTTTTCTAGGCAGGTGAGTGACATGAGGTAAGAAGGTCACAAAATATCAAAGCTTTTTGAAATCTGAAAGTGAAGCCACGCATATCTGCCAGAAACACCTTCAAGGAAGGAGCCAAGCACAGAGAACTTAAAGCTTGTTCCTATTCTGGTAGGTGAAAGCTGTTTTGCACAGTTTCACATCACCATGGCTTTTTCTGTGACACAGAGGCTGGTTTATTTGGATTTAGCTTAGCATATTGTGTGAACCTGGCCATTATCATTTATGGCTTAGCACCATGTGTTAATTCTTCCACTGTGGTGCATTCAACAATATAAGAACAATTTCTTTAGCATTGTTTTTTTAATGTGATATAAGCTTATATCTAAGTGCAGTATAGGATCTATTTTTCCCCATAACAACAGCCCTGTGAGGTAGGTTGAGCCAAGAGAATGTGACTGGCCAAAAGTCACCCAGTAAACTTCTGTGGCTAACAGTAGACTACAACATGAGTCTCTCTGCTCCTAGTCCACATTATTATTACAATCAAATAATCACTTGAACTGGGCTAGGAGTTGGTTCACTTTTACAGTGAGTCAGCCAATAGCTGAGTGCCCTTAAAAGGACTAACAAATACAATGTTATTTAAAAATACAAAGTATTGTTGTCTTGAATGATGTCGGAGAGGTACTTGCTATCTGGTACCCAGAAGACCTATACAATCACATTCTCCATGTTCAATTCAAAAGGGAAAAGAATTGAATTGGGGGTGGGGGCAACTGAGCTGGGAAATTATTTCTCCAATAAAGACTGCATGCTAGGTGAATAAAATTCGGAAGTCAGCATGGAAATAAACAAACAGAGAAACTTATTCTTCACTTTGCAACACTTGTTATTATCCTTGCCTAGCTGAAGAGAGAGAACCAGGCCTTTAAAAAAGACTGAGGGCTGCTTGATTGTCCCTTAACCTGGGGGCAAAGCAATCAAGGGACCGAATGGGGAATCTAACCTTGTGTTTTCAGAAGTGGGCGGGGGAACATTCCCTAACCCAAATGAGGAAGCAGAAGGCCAGGAGGATGTCTTCCATATTTCCAGCTAAAGGCCCAGATTGGAAGTTGAAATGCCTTGCCTTGGTCCAGTAAAGACTGATTTCAGGTGCAGCCTCCCATCAAAGAAAGGGACTGGCCTAGGCACGTGTTCCAATTACGTCACCGCAGACAGGCTAGAAATACACTGCCAAGAGGACTTGCAATTCTCTTTGCCCATCCCTACTTCCTCCCAATTAAAATCAATAAAATATTAGCTTACCTCTACCTGACAGCAGTGCCTTGCACAATTCCCCCCCCCCCCCCCGCAAATCTGGTCTTGTTTTTCCCCTTCAGATCTGGAGAAATCAAGGACAGAATTTGACCTTCCACTTGTCTTCCACAAATATGAGCAGACAATCCCATTGCTTTTATTTTATTTTTCACACCCTATATTTGTCTACAATACCTTTTTGCTTTCTCCTCATTTATTTGACCAATTTTTTCCCCTATTCATTTTAAAACATCATTAACTTTTCATCTGTTTCTTAATACGGCTTTTATTTGCTTTCAATACTTTCTTTAGCTTGGTCCTCCCTCCCTCCCTCCCTCTCTCCCTTCCTAGAATTTCCCAACCTATGCCATCCATCCAGATGTCTTTAACAGCTACTCTGATCACCTCTGACTCTTTTGGGGATGAGGAGGCTGTTCTGGACCCTGGATTTCTATCCTTTGTCCCAGCTGAATGCATTTTGTCAATGGCTCCCTCTGTTTGCGTTTTTGAGATCCAGTCTGTTTGCTTTTGATTCAGATTGTCTTTTCTGATTGCTTTAAATTGTTGCTGACAGTTACCTTTCTGAGGCTGAATGGTGAAAAGAAATATTTTCCTCAATAAATGAATCTTTCCTCCTGTAAAAACCCACTGCCAGGGAGAAAAATTATAAGAAATATCATTCGCACAAATAATGGCTAATAGTTAGATTTCAATATCCATATTATACTAGGACATTACACTAGGACACTACTGCACCTCTTGCTACCTAGTAGCAAGAATCTCTATTGCCCAGGATACTTTACAGTTGGTACCCAGTACAGAGGCAGAGAAAATTAACTTAAACTTTACGTGCTCCATAATCAGATACATCATCTGTCTGGAAGGCACCATATTGGTCTCAATGGACTAGCCTACTGCATGGAAGAACAATCCCCACTAGTGGCTACTGGTCTCAAGGGCACATATTGCATTTTGAACTAACGGTAGCATATCTTGAAGAGCAGCTGATGGGAGCGGCAGTGGAAAAGTCCCACCACCCACCCTTGTCAGCTTTCCGAATACAGTGGTACCTCGGTTCACGAACTTAATTAATTCCACGATTCTGGTCGCGAGCCAAATTGGTCATGAACCGAATCAAATTTCCCCATAAGGTTCAATGTAAATAAGGTTAATCCATTCTGACCCCGACGAACGTGGTCGCCAACTGAATTGGTCACCAACCGAATCAAATTTCCCCATAAGGTTCAATGTAAATAAGGTTAATCCATTCTGAACCATATGTATTTTTTTTTTAACCCCAAAAATATGAAACAAAGTACAGTACAGTACAGTATGAAGAGAGAGAACACTAACCTTGCTTGAGGCGACACCAAAAAGCTTCACAACAAGTGTCTGTCTGCGACCGCGATCTCGCCTAGAGGAAGCCACGACCACGTGTCAGAGCAGGGAAGATGGCCGTGGGTCGTGCTCGTCACCTGATGTGGAGTTCGCGAATGGAAGCAAAATTCTGCAAACGCTGCTATTCGTGAACTGAATTGTTCATGAACAGAAGCGTTCGTGAACCGAGGTATTACTGTACCTATAACTGGTCATAGTGTGTCACAAGGTGTTGGGCTACAAGGCTTCTTGGGCTCTTTTTAGGCATGTATGCCTTCAGTTTATGCATGGATGGTGTCATTTTGGCTATATGCTATCAGGCTTCTTAGTCATATGAGTTATAAAAAAAACTAAGCACCATGTAAACTATAAATGCTTTAGCCAGTGATTGTCAAAACAACCGTCAATAAACATTACGCAGTTCTTTGCAGATCAAGATCAATCTGATTCGTTTCCAGAAACAACTGTTTCCATTTGTTTTTTCTTCTCCATATTTCCTGCTGAACTGTAGAGTTATGGCTACACTCTGAGATTTGCATTTCCAGTATAGGATCATTTATACTAAAGTAAATCTACATTATCCTTAATCTTTTTTCCACTTAGGTCAGGATATAGTATGAATTACATTATAAACCCAAAACAGTTGCTACTGCTTTATTTTATTCCATGAAGGGATTGGAAAGTTCAGCAATCCCACATAATATAAAAAGAACCAACTCAAGATCTGCAAAGGATGACATCATCTGGTGTAGCTCATTTATTCATCCTCGCAAAGGTTCTTGCTTTGACCCTAATTCTCACCTAGGACCACAACTGTTATGATTGCGTGTACCACCACCATGTTGGGCCACCAGCCTTTAGTGCAGAGGAAGAGATTTTGCTGTTTATTGTAATCCTCAAAACTGCTCCAGATGATGCCTTTAAAAAAAAAATCAATAGTTCATCTCATGTGGGAAACAAACTGACTTTCAGTGCAAAGTAATAAAAGCCACATAAAATTCAGTAGCAGAATTTGCACAACAAAATGTAGATGTTATCTGTGCATTTCTTCAAGTCATCAAGTCAATCAGCTAAAACCATTTCTGCAGGCAACATATAGATGCTAAAATATGGCATTAATTTGACCCCATCTGGATTGTGTAGATTAGCCATTAGCCTTGACCCTAGATTTAAATCTGAAGATCGGTGAGGAGGGGGCTTTGACCTCTGTGCTTTGATGGATGCACATGATCTAGAATTGTCCCTAAGGATTTTCTATCCAAATTTTCCTGATCTTGCACAGTAATGTAAATAATGTTTAACAGTCATAAATTATTTCTACAATTAAGGCACTGTAAATGGATCATCTTGTAGATCTTTATTTACTTTTCACACTCAAGCCCATACAAACCACCATTTTAAGGTACATATGTGCAGCTCCAAGGAGCATTCCTAAAGCAGTACTCAGGGCTTCAGATGGGAATGCCCAAAAGAGAGGTAAGAGCATGGAGGCTAATTTGCGATATACTGGCTGAAGATTACACTCTTCTTAAGGCCTGATGCTATTAATTGTGACACAATCACCCCTCATCCTAGTTATCAGCAGTGAATCAAAGAGGTTTTCAGGAGTTGCCATAAATTTGGAACAATCCTCTGGTTTTGACTCAGGGAAAAAGTGGAATGGTATGTGGGAATGACCTTGGGAGGCAGGCAGAAGAACCACAGACTAGACAACTGTCATGCAAAAGTTATCTCAGCCCATAGAAGGAAAGGGGGCATAGGAAGCATCTTAGAGGGGACCTCCCTAGTTTTCTAGGAAGTAGAAGTAAAGGAGGGGACAAAGGCTTCAGTCTTGCATGATTCTGTTTAAGTAGCCTGACAATAAAGGTAGTGTTAATACCCATGCTTTGTACTTCTTGTCTGGACTACCTCAAAGGGATGACATAAAGACAGTCCTCCAAAAGTTGAATGACACTGAATACTAATCCAAAGTCAGTATCCCCTCCCAGAATAGCAAAACCTTGATAGCCAAAGTCATTTGGCAATCCCCAAGCTACTTAGACACACTAACCATCCTCAGGTTGAGGAAGGATTTCTTCAGGCCCAAGCACAATGTCTATCATCAACATTATTACAGGGAAGATTCACTAAAATTCCACTAATAGGATGCCCCCGCCCATGTGACTCTGGAGAAAGATAAACTGTTCTACATGGGTCACCACTGCAATTTCTATAAGGAACTACATAAGGATTATATATTTCTCTTGCTGCAACCCCTTCTTCCTCCCAGGAAGGACCAAATAATATTATGCCAATTTTCTCTTCTCATATTCCACCAACATAATAGCCAAATTCTGCATGGCTGCAGTGAAAATGTGGCAACAATTACAATAAAAATGATAAATTTTCCAGCCAGGACCCACTTTATTAATTTTATTTTTCTTTGTTTATCCTATTGCTTATCTTTGGTCATATTAATAACCAAATTTGCTTCTCCACAGATGTCTTTCACACTCCTTCCACGTTTGTAGCACATTTCTTGTAAAAACTTTCAAGTTGAGCCACTCTTTCGTGTTAATCACTCACCAGATTATAAGTCATTTTGTAAAATCCAGAAACCTGATCAAGTTGTGTAATAAATTCTGCATAATTTGAGATATTCTGAAAGCTTGTATATTATGGGAAATAGCTTTTTAAGTGATAACCAAACTGGATTGTCTTTCCTTTTTTTTTTTTTTTTTGTTTGAATCTCAGATAATTTCAGCTGTCAGCTAATCTGCCAGCTCAGCCAGCTGTTCTCCCTCAGAGGAAGAAGAGGACATCCTTGCTTTTTCTGTTTTCTAGATTTAAGATCATAATAAATAATAAATAAATACAAAAACCTACAAGCCAGTAATTTAGTTGGAGAAAGACAAGAGAAGTTTTCTGTTTATCAGTTAAACAGCAAAGCTGTCAAAAGATCACAAAATTGCCACTTGGGAGAGATCCAGGATCATAAATTCATTGCCATAACACCAGGAAATGCTAATGTTCCTCTTATTGCAAGAGCAATTCCTTGCAGATGAATTGCACTAAATCAAAAATTGTAGTCTTTGACTATACTTACTCTACATGGGTGGTTAACCTAAATGAGAGGAGATGACCAAATCACAAAAGAAATGGAAAGGTCTATACTTCAGTGTTTTGTTTACATGGTCCATATATATAAGTTGTGACCCTATAAATTATCCTTCCCAGAAAGCTTCAGTTACTCAATCTGCTCTTCCTCATTTTTTTTATTAAAAGGGGAGGGCATTATATTTGTGCTGTTATTATCAGGGCTAAAATAACTTCGCAGCTCCTTTACTGAGCTGTCATTTGGAGTTTCTTCAAATCTAAATCATATGCAGGTTAATTTCTTGCATGCTGTTTACATTCCGCCCCCCGCTGCCCCCCACAAATGTGTTCCAGGGGTTGTCATTGTACTAAAGACAGGATAGGGCCCTTTAGAGATCAGAACATGGTGACTTGCCCTAAAGGTCCAAGTGAGAATATGCATCTTTAAGATAGCTACAGGGTCACTGTCACATTGCAAGTAGCCAGAATGGCTCCTGAGTACCTCAGGTAACATAAAGAACTCACTGTATTAGGTAATCACCTGCTAAGATGGGGCATAGTAATGCAGTCACAGTAGTAAAATGATATACTTTGTGATAGTTCCCTTTAGGATCTTTCTGTTTATGCTCATTTATCCTGTTCACCAAGCCATTTTGGAATTTTATTTGAAGAAGCTTTTCATTCAGTGCCTGTCATAATAGCCTTCATGTAATTACCCATCAAACTGCCTATTTATTTCCCTCCTTTATTTTCTACAATTCAAAATGGTACAAACAGCTGACTTTACTTGGGCAAGACTAAACATATTCCCCTCGCCAGCAATGCAGGGAATAAATGTTGAAATATCTCTTCCTGAGTCTTTGTCTGTGCAGTGAAGGAGATTGTGCGGCACATTCTTCTGTTTTGCAGTTTTTACACTGGGGCTCAGCAATTGATTACACCTATTTTGACTATATTGCCAGGAAGATCTACTCGGCTTTATGTTAAATATTTACTGGAAGATAAAATCCCAAGGATAATTCCTTTAGTGGCTAAGTTTCTGTCAGTGGCTATTTTCAGAGAGCAGAATTATTTTGAGGCCCTGTTGCATCATATTTATGTACTGTCTTATTGGCTGTGGGCCTGCCTTTTGTTGAATTTACTGTGTGCTATTTCACCTCTCAACTACTGACGGTCATAAACTTCAGAGTTCTATGTGCTATCAGTCATATGCTTAATTTCTTGTTGCTGGGTTGACCAGAATGTAATTTATTTTGTTGACTATCGAGCATGTAATATTCAACTGTGAAAAAAAGAGAGCTATTTCTTTTTCCATCACATCTTTATACTGTTTCGGGTAAAAATCTTAAATGTATGACTTCAGGCATTACACAAATATTATTGTGGTTCTGAGTCATTGGATCAATCTCTGAACTTGTTGCTGATTTAAGGGTTAACCTTCCTGTTTTGTTTGCTTTCTTGTAATGCCCTCTGCTTTTTTTCCTATTTGGAACATAGGAAATTATTTGTCTTCTCATATGTGCCTTGTATACTTCCCAGGACAGCTGTAGGAGGGGTCAAAAAAAGACAATATGACAGTCACAGCCAAGCAGTCAAGCCCCACTCATTTAGGGGTGGGGCTTTGCCATTTTCAATTGTTTACATCCCCCCAGACACTGTTGCATATTTGTTGTTCAATAACATGAAGATCCCTCATTTATATAAAATATTTTTGAAGCTGGATTGTTAGTCATGTCTTAAAATTGTCATTTAATCAAGAAGACAACCAGCAAGGTTTTTTTGTTTTTGTTTTTCCAATTTAAGGAAATTCCCCAGTAACAAGGAAACCATGCCTAGGGCATGCTGATTGCAATTGTATAATGTGACAGGCTATTATGTTCTGGAGCAAAGATTAAGAACTAAAAAGATATTCCAAGCAAGAGCAATTCTAGAAGAAAGAAACAAAGATATAATCTCTCTCAGGTGGGTGGAATAGACATCAGACAATAACTAGAGCCATTTCTCACAAAAGTTCAATGGCAACTATACCTTCTTAGCTGAAGGACTTTATTTATTGAATTAAAATCTCTGCATATTATCAGAAACATAGGTAATAAGGGCAAGTTAGTTTAGATAATCTATGATGCTTGAAGAATATCTAAATTACATCCATAAATATTGATCCAAGAATCTTTTTTTTTTCAAAAGACTTTTGAATCTCATATCAGTAAGATAATGGCATTTAACATTGATCACTTGCAGCATGGAAAGCAAAGCATATTTTTTTCCATAAAACTTTAAATATAAACCTAACCCCACTGAATCTTTCTCCATTCTATTCTCTCCTTTACCCAGATATGTGTTTCTTCTCAAAATGCAGTATCAGCATTGATTCTCTTACAAGAATTTGTTTTCTTTGATTAAGAGTACTCTAACATCTTGCCTTCAGTGCCACAACATTCAGTGTTGTAATACATAGATTCTTAAAAAATACAGTGTTTAAAACATACAAATTCAAAAACTATTTTCAGTTTTAAACACTAACATTTGTCAAATTAATGCAGACTGCGGTGTAGCTGTGACCTCTTCCATTTTTTTTCAAGTTATTTGGATAATGAATAAAAGTATAACTGGTTACTTAGCATATAAATATTATGCACCCGCGCGCACCCACACCCCAGCCAGCTTTCTGGCAAAACCAAAGATTCGCTTGTCCTCCATAATTTCCTTTCTGTAGCAAGGAAAGAGTTTTATCTGATTTTGATCATATCCCTGCTTAGAAGCTCATGACCATATTTCTCCCTTAGTTGTAAATCTCAAGCACTTGACAATAAATATCAGAGGTTATCTATTCCTATTTGCAGTTTTCTTCACCCAGTGAAAGAATGGGATAGGGGATAAGGTATCTTTGAAGGCTTAATTATATTTCAAGAGACAGTATACATTTCATTCAGTTTTCCTGAATACAGTAACCAAGGGTGCTTCCAGATGAACCTGTTACTGCACAATCACATTCCCTAAATTACAGAATTTTACAAAGGTTCCAGTTGATAACATTGTCTGCTTGTAACCAACTCACCTTTTCCCAACACTTTTTCTGTAATTTTTTCTTTCCCAAGAAAATCATTAAGGAGGAAGAGATAGAATTGCTGTGCCATCTCTTTTGATTTTTAGCACTGGGAGCTGTCTGTCTGGAAACACTCCAACGGCAGGTCTATGGATACTTTACCGGAAGGACAAAAGTGGGTGAGGGTTTGCCAGTTTGCCTTCCATTTAACATGTAGATCATTATCCAGTTTCAAGTGTCTTTCTGGCATAATTTAAGGATATCACTTAGACTGTCAACATCTTAAAGGTGAATCCACCCTTTTGTTTGTATATGAGTCACACTGGAAGACTCTGGAAGTTGTCTTCTTGAATTAGGGTCACTCACTGCACTGATTTACCACAATTACATGCAATTCTTTCTATAATATGGGAAAGTAATATTTTATGTTCAGCCAAGTTCAGCTTAGCTGTATATCTGGAGGGAAATAACAAAGGAGTGCAGAGAATATGCAAAATGCTAGAAAGAACATCTTGTACTTAAGCTGCTCATCAAAGAGTTTGGAAGGCAGACAAGCCGTCAGACTAATTAGATTATAAAAAAGAAATTAAAGCAAGTTGCAATCTTTATGATAACTGATCAATTGATAGATATGCATGTGAGCAATACCCAAGTCATATCTATAAAAAGAAAAGAAATAAAACCCAATAGGAATGTTTTTGATTTTGAGGGATTACTTCAGAACATGTTTCTAGAAGAGGAACATGTAATAATAAGGCAACAGTGTATTTATGAACCTTAATAATCTTAAAATCTTGTAGGGGAGTTTTCTTCTATTATTAATTGACATCTGAAAACATCCCCAGATTCATCATCAAAACCCCTTGGTAAGATTTCAGGGCTGAACCCAGACAGGTGTTGCCATGGAAATGATCATCTGTTTCCCTTTATTCTGAAGAAGTAACCCCCCTCCCCTTGCCACGCTTTCTCAAAAAAGATAATTGGTTTCATTCCACCCTTCTTTCAATCAGAGAGCTGTATTTGACACCCCCATGCATGTCTGTGTTTCACAGCACTCTTGCACACACCCACGCAGATCTTCCTACCAACCCGTGAAAGCCTGCCCCCTTAAGCTGCATATCAACGATTGTCCAGTTTCATCCATTAACCAAAAGCCTGTGCTGAGCAATGGATATCCAAACATGGGTCAGGCATACTGAAAGGAGACAAGCCAATTTCGGGTGGGGTGGGGAGGGGAGGAGAATACACCGCATCGGTACCCTGCATCCAGCTTGGCAGAACTGCCCAGCCTGCCTTCAGTGATATTGATCACAGTGATCTCTGTGGAGATGGCTGGTGGGGTGATGGGTTTTGGCTCCCCCCCACCAGCATCTTGAAGGTTTTTAGTGCTAAAATATACAGGGTGGGTTTAGGACATTTTTAATGTATGTTTGTATTTTAATTATTTATGGGTTTTAGTCACTGTTGGAGGGATTGGTGTGTTTGTTCTTTTTTGTTGTTGTGAGCCGCCCAGAGTCACCCATTGGGGGAGATGGGCGGCACACAAGTTTAAAAATAAATAAATAAATAAATAAATGTCCTTTCCAATAACAGAATAGTTCAATGCTGCATTTTGAAGAAAGCATCTTGTAGAGAAGTCTGCTCAATTGGCCATCCCAATTGGCTGGTACCAACTTCTATACAATTTGGCCTTCCTGACTGGGAATTCAGGGAGCTGCAGTTCCCACACATCCAGAAGATGCTGTTTGGGCTTGCGCAACATCAAAAGTCATCCAGTGAGTCAAGCAGGGATTCAGGTAAAGAAGAGAAGGCCTATGGGACAATGAGAAATCCTCCTCATCCATCTTCATGTCTCCTGAGAATCAACAGAAAGAAGTAGTGCAAGGTTTCGGTTTCCTGAAGCCCACCATGCTACGAGATGAGCTATAGAGCATGAGCAAGTCGATTGCAGCTTGTTTCACATTTCTCTGATTCAGAGTTACTGACAGCAGACAAAGATTGAGAAGAACAAAACCACATGCTTCTTTGCCTGTTGCAACCCATTGTATTCAGTATGACTATAAATGCACTGTTCTAAATGATAAAACACAAAATCAATTACAATTTTATTTTGACCAAGTTCTCCACTTTCCCGTGATATATCATTGAGCATAAATTGATTGTTCAGGATGGAACTCATTCCAGATTGTATGACTTTAATTTATATGTACGTATTTAATAACGCTTTCTTGCCATAGCAGAACAAGAATGCAGATCTCCGAGAAAGCATTCAGGCATATTGCTTGGAGTTAAAATCAGTACAAAATTTATTTGCTTTTAACTCAAAAGCTCAGAAAGTGGTGTTTTTTTTTTTTGCTTTGAAGATACTGTTAGTCAAAAAAAAATCTTACATTCACACCATTTTTGTCAAAGGATTCTTCTGTGGCATATTACCCGTGTTAACAGGCCATACATTATTCTTAAGTCTTATGGACTTGAGTGGCTCAAAATGGTTGAACAATTTCTTCTCAAACCAACAGAACGTGAGTAGGTTTGTCTGACTTTACAATAAATAGTATTACTCCTCCAGTTGCCTTGGTAACCAAATGAAACTCAATTACCTTGGTTGCAGCTTTCAAAACTGAATCCCAGCTAGAAGAGTAGCCGTGTTGGTCTGGTACAGCAAAAAGAACAAACAGCTTACCTTGTGCTACCTTAAAGGCTTACAAAAGGCTTATTGTGCTTCAAGCTTTGGTGGATTTGACCCCATAACACAAGATTCATTTGATAAAATCAGCTTCTAGTCTCAAAATGCTTCTGCCACAATAAATCTGTTACTCTGCATGGAACCTCATACCAACAAATACAAAAATCACATCCTTCTTATCTGTGGATGTGTAATTTTAACAACTAAGCCCCATGCTGCAGTGTATACATTGCTACTTAATGGATAATATAAAATACAGGCTTCAAGGACAAATGAGGATCACTTTGACAGAAGTTTAGCTGTGTTATTTCGATGTTGCAACTCATGAAAACTTCTCCCAGAAACTATAGAATAGGAAAAGTAAATTTCTGATTGAGTGGACACTTCAGACCTATTTTTAAAAGTCTCAATTCCCACTTTTCTTTGATGTACTTTCATATCTCAGTCAGCCATTCTAATTTTTCACCCTTGCTAAATGCTATTGTCTAGGGCTCCGTGAATAATTTCTTTTTGCCAGGCAGCACTAGTTTTTGACATCTGCTTCCCTAAGCAATAGCGAGGGTCTTGTTGAGTCTGTACCTATTCTTGGAAGCCTCTTCTGGGCAAAGTTTGGCTATGAGACCCTCTGGGTGAAGCACCTTTCATTGATTTGACCTTTGTTTCCAAAGCCGATCTGTTACCAAGGGTGGGCAGTGTCAGCAGATTGAGGAGAACCTGTGAAAATAAATGCTATCGTCAAAACCTGCCTTGCAATATCTTACAATTGTTATTTCCAATGCAAAAGAGGCTTCTGTTTTCCATCTTATTTGTGGAATGCCTGAGAATTTATTTCAGATTTCTCTGAGTGGTCCTCTGGAGTTGATTTGATGGGGGTGATGGTAGAGTTTACAACTGTTGGTATTACTGCTTTCTGTATACAGCTTTCACACTGAAGCCACCCTGACTGCCAATGCCCAGTTGGAGAAGTTCCCTTAAGACGTCTCTTTCCTTGGAATGTAATTGAAGCTTAAGATGCCAGGACTAATAATAATTCATAGATGGAACTACACCAACTTAAAATTGCATTCTATTCATCAAAGGCTTTCTAGATTGTATTTGAGGGATCATAATCAAATCAGTGCAAACTGCCATCTCTGAAGGCAGGGCCCATTTAGTTATTCCTTTTGGCAGAAAGTTTTCAAGGAAATTGTTGACATTATGGCTATCTTCCAATAGAGACAGAAAAGAAATCCTTCACAGATTGGATGATCCACCAGTATGGATTCTATCATATTTCGCAACTCTAAAGTTTAAGGCAGTACATATTTATTTCTTAGATTTTTATCCCACATTCCCTCCAGGTTCAGGCAATTTACACAGCATCTCCCCTGCAATTTTACACCCCTAAGAACAAGCCTGAGTTGAGAGACTGGCTGGTCCAAAGTCACCAGTAGGCTCCCATGGTTGAGTTACAGCTTGAACTTGAGTCTCCTCAGTCTTGGTGCAGTGCCTTAAATTACACCACAACATACATAGCTAGTAAAACTTATACTGAAGACTATATATTTAAGAAATGCATGTTTAAAGAGCGTAAGTTTGGAGAAGATGCATCAGGTAATCTGCTACATTTCCTTTTTTCTTTTCTAACAGAATGGAGTAAATGAATACATGCTACATTGACACAGACTGGATTTAGACTGATCCATTTATGACTCTTTTCTTGCAGCCAAAGCTTCTTAGATATCAAAGGTCAAATCCCAGAAAAATATCCTAGGAATAAGTAAGTCCTATAGGATGGCTGCATAGAGTAGGAGACAACATTAGGCATTCTGTGGAAGTCTGGAAAATGGAAGCAATAGCAAAAGCTAAATATTTTGTGTCACACCAAGAAAAGTGCTGAAATAGGTTAAATGCATCAAGTTCCAACCATTTATGAATACCTGTAAATGGGCTCTATAGAAATGGAAAAGTAGAAAACATATTTGCCTAGCCAAAAAGGAGAAAAAAGAGGAGGGACAGGGAGTTGTCAAGTGACTGGCTTACTACCTGCATCATAATCTTAGCAATAGTCTGGTGCCTTTGATAAAATAAAGCATTGAGTTTCCTTTCCAAAAATGTCCCTTCTTTTGCTGCCAGAGATGCCAGAGTTTATGAAAGAAAAATGACATTTGCTGAATTGTACAATGCATATAACTGAAAGCTTTTAGAAAAATGACTTAATGTTTCCCAAGGCCAAGTAAGGATGATGAGTGTCCTGCGAAAAATGGTCTTATGATTGTGCTGTAGGACATGGGCTTCGTTGAGGTCCTTTGCTGTGGCAATAGCAAAACTGCAAAGAGGAGGCCGTGATGGCTATGGATCATGCCTGCCTCTGTGCAGTGTGTCATCAGTGCAAATCAATGAGCTTAAGATGCAAAGGCTATAAACGTCTGGCTTCTAGGTGCTGCTCTGCTCTCCCTCTTCCGTCACCTATCCAGACCTCCATTCAGGTGTTAATAAAACCAGAAAAGCCCCCTCCCTTCTCCCTAAACTCAGTCAGATGAAATCAGTGCACATTCAGTGCAACTGTCTGCTGGACCGCAGCCTTCATCTTAGATTGTGCTGCAATCCAGCAAACTGTTCTGAAAGCTGGGCAACCTGCCAGGAAAAAGCCACATCTAGGCACATGACGTACCTCCACAACGTTCCTTGAAGAGACAGCATCACCCAGAGTTCCCCCTCAGTGCTCTAATTTGTTTACTGGAGGGGGTGGGATCATTTTTAAGGGGGTTACTCAGAACATTCCCCTTAATAGGAACGTATAAGATAGCTGGATCGTGGTAGGATTGTTTTGCTATATGTGCAAGTATCTTACACGCTTTATGGTACTGTTGAAAAACCAAATGTATTGGGGGGCAACAGGCTTCTTTGGGGCCTTATTTCTTAATTCAGCTCTGGCTATGAGTCTAAAAACAGTGCCAATGTTTGTGTCAGTACATACCTGCTTGGACATGATATAGTTGTTTGCATCTGCTTCTCTAATACCTAAGCAGTACAACCTCTCCCGCAGAAAAAATAAACCACAGAATGTCTTTATTGTTAAATGGGACTGGCCAATATTGAGGGAGGGGAAAGCATGCCTGTAAAAGAAAGCCCTGGAATGGCAGAGTGTCCATTAGGAAAAGCTCTGAAACCGCAGCACAAATCCATTATTAAATTAAAATTGCAAGCAAAGCAGACATGCATCCCCATGACAACAGAAGGAGAACAAACACCCTCTTGAAAGCAAAGAAGAATAGATGCTTAAAAATGAAAAGAGCAGAATTAGAGGCAGAGAGAGAATTTCCTGAAGGAGAGTCGGAAACAAGACAAAAGAAATTTCCTTGGCTGGGCAAACTGCAATATTTGTTCATTTGTCCTGTAATTTTGCTCCCACAGAAAACCAGAGATCTGGTCTGGACACAAGATAGAGTTCAATCAGCACCTCCCTTATCTCTGGTATGATTTAATGGAGTATGATAGATAGATAGATAGATAGATAGACAGACAGACAGACAGACAGACAGACAGACAGGAGTAGATGAAGGAAAACACCACTTGGAATCATTTTTAGTTAGCGGAAGTGGTGTTTTCCTTGTTGTCCTGACATGTCTTTTCTCAAGGGAGAATCTTGATGTGGGTAAAGGCAGTGATCTACTCAAATTCAGTAACAGGATTGATTGTTCAATCAACCTCAAAGGACATTTACTTAAAAAATCATGTCTATTGTTATAAATACATGAAACCAAAATCATCTGTAGTTGGTAGTCTTCACCAAACATGTTTCTGGAGCTGGGAGAGCATTTGAAATACAGATATGAACATACACATCTAATTTGTTTTATTTGTTTTCTTTTAAATGCAACTGTTTATAAGCTTCTCTGAGAAGCCAATTCTTTCAGAGGCATTCTGAGACTATAAAAATACAGTTGTTATAATAATAGTAGTAGTGTTGCAGCAAATTTCTTTTCATAATAATAGTGGCAGTGGCAGATAGGGAATGGAAGGGTATCATGGTAGTATCTGAATCTTAAAAAGCAATTCAAGTAATGGTACTGTATAGGCACTATATGGCACACTTAAAGAAGTACTATAGACTGCCCATCATTTTATTTTAATTTATTGGGTTTACAGTTTGATACTTTAAAAAATGTAAACTGTCTTTTAAAAATAAGTACTGTATGGTCAGGTCAGTTAACAACTGAAAAACAGTCCAAGAAGCTGAAAAGGAATTGTTCTTTTGGTAGAAAGTGCTTAATGAAAGACAGCTTCACCCATGATGTTGGGAGTTTTATAAGTAAATCTGATGATGATGGCTGCAGATAGGCCCCCCTGGGTAGTCCTGAAGAGGGTGGGTTGTTTTGTTTTTGTTTTTGTGCCTTTGAGTCAGTTTTTGACTCCTGGTGACTTCCTGGACTAGTCCCTACAGTTTTCTTAGCAAGGTTTTTCAAAAGTGGTTTGCCATTGCCTCCTTCCTAGGGCTGAGAGAGGGTGACTGGCTCAAGGTCACCCAGTGGCTTCATGCCTAAAGCAGGACTAGAACTCATGGTCTCCTGGTTTCTAGCCTGGTACCTTAACTTCTACACCAAACTTGCTCTAAGTTTGAAGAGCTCTAGATAGACTATAATTGCTCCCTGTGACCAACGTAGCATTTAAAAGATGTCCATTTAAAAGCCCTTTCTTCTGCTATAGCATCAGATCAGGATTATAGCCTTGCGAGATTATTGTACACACAAAGATGGAAAAGATTTGGCAATACCTACGATAGAGAAATGGTTGGTGAAGATGACAGAACTTGCTGAAATGGGCAAACTGACTTGTCTGATCAGAGAAAAGACAATATCTATGTTTATTGGTGACTGGAAACTCCTTATGGACTTTTAGCATAAAAAAGAAAAAAATAACGTATGATTTCTGGTTTTGATGATTAGATAGGACAGATCATAGAAAGAAGAGAGTCACGATGTAACTTTAGAGAGAGAGGTCAATTTATAATTGTGCTGATAACTGCTGTAAAGAAGCCACTTCTTTATATCTTTTTTCTTTCTTTTCTATTTTCCCGCTACTCTTTTTCTTTTTTGCACTTTTTTTTTCTTTCATTTTTTCCTTTCTCTCTTTTTTTTTCACCCTATTTTAGTTTGTATTAGTCATATATATATGGATTATAGCCTCATCCACAGGTTTCGTGACATCTGATATGTGCATACAGTATTTGAATTGTGTAAGGAGGTGCACGATGTTTTTGCATGGATAAAAACTTTAGACATTGCTGCCTGGAGGCAGCTCAACATTATGTCTTCACTAGCCTGTCATTTCCGTGGTTCTTTGCAGTAAGAAATTTATGTGTACAGCCAGCAAGGCTACATCATATATATTTAGGAACAGCTGAGACACAAAAGCATTAAAATAATTTCTCACACTTCGTGAGCACTGGCAAATCTCCCATATCTATATATTTATCTCACTATCTACTGTTGTGGATGTGACAAGCTGTACCTTTTAATTTATTACAGAGTCTCACCTGAATAGCACCAAGGACTCAGTGAACAAACTAAACATCATGACTCATACACTAAATCAAAAATGTCAGTCCTGCTTATTATCTTTTTAGATGTTTCTAATTTTAGGACCAAACACATCCTATCTGAAATATCCTTCAATTCAGAGTTATCTGCAAATGTCTCATCTGCTTGCACTCATAAGAAAGGAACATTGTTTTGCTGCTTTGATTCTCCCCTGTCTGGTTTTGGCCTCATATACCTTTTGGAAGGCTAAGCAGAAGCACACTGTCTCCCATGATTTGATCAGGAACTTCTTTAGTCCTTTCATCCACCACAAAAGAGACTAGGACACTGATACTGCTTTCCTTTCCAATAGTATTTTTTCCATCCATTGGAGAGAAAATCAAAATCCATTGTATTGTGATTGGAGTCGGCATCACAGTGGAAGCTTTGATGGGGCTGTATAACCTAGACCCATTTCTATCTCTTTTTCAACTTTCAGGGGTACCTGAAACTTGAAATGATCACCCAGAGTAAGTGTGTAGAAAAGGATCTGTTTTCATAGGGCTTCTCCAGGGTTCTATCTCTGCCACAGACATTAGAAGGGACAGTGAAACATCTGATAAGTTCACATGACTAGGGGAGTTAACTCATTCAGCAGAGCAAGTTTAACTCCAAACAGGAGTGAATTTGTTTGGAGCTAAATCTAACTTCCTGGATTAACTGAGCCCTTTCAAATGTTCCTTTAATGCCCTAACATTCCTCTCTTGATAGTTAAGCATGATCCTTGAGCTCTATTGAGTTTCCACAACTGGTAGTTGCAGATGAATCTGTCTGGATTCAAGACAGATAGCTCTAACTTGATGAACTTTTATTCTAAATCTGCAGTCAGATTTACAATGACTAAAATGTCAGTCTATCTTTGATTAAGGTACTGGATTGCATGAAGTTGTGATCCTGCTTCCCAGATTTCCTGATGGAAGAATCAGACAGTGATTCTGTGCTAACTTATCTGGGAGCAAACCCAACTGAATTTGATGGGGCTTATTATAAAATAGAAATCTATAGGATTGCACTGTCACTGGGTTTATTTTAAATACTGGGCAGTGTTTTAGAACTCTAAATCAAGTTATTTCATTCCTGAATGCCCTTTCATTATAACTCCCCAACTTGATTTCAGATGCTTAAATTAGGGAACAGTCTTTCAATCCTGTTTCATATATAAATAATACTCAGTATAGACTGAGTACCATTTGCAAGTCACATGTGCTGTTTTTCAGAGGACAAAAATTAGTGAAATGTATGTCTCCCATCAGGGGTGTCTGCAGGAAAATTAAGCTCATAAAAGGCCCCAGGCTTCAATCCTATGGCCATGGCCACCATCATGACTTTTTTGACCCCAGCTCCACAGATACCCTAGCTTCCACTGACTGCACCTCAAAATTTACCCACGAAATATTGTGTTTTTTTTTATAGGCAAGGGATTCAAGGAGAAAAAAAAATTTTTTTTTCTCCAGATGGCAACACATTGATTCTTTCACAGTTTTCTCATCTGAGTGCTCTTTCCCAAGACAGAGCCAGACACCTTATAGAGCACAATGCATTCTGTTTTTCAAGATTGCATAATCATGTCTTTTTGCTTCTTTGAAAGCAAATGGGTGATCTTTATCCACCAGAGCAAGCTTAGTCTATCTGCAAGCTTGTGGCTTCATTATATCTCACAGCTGGACAACATAAATGCAAAAGGTTCTGTGGCTGAATGAATGGTGTTCATTGAAGTGAATTGTTATATTGATTACCTTAATATTGGTTCACAGCACTAACCACAAGGAGAGAGAACTAGAAGGCAGATTATTATTTGCATAGAATCCTTCTGTAGAAGAAATAAAACTCACACAAGCCAAGCATCAGCTTCCATAAAATTCACATTTTGGGGAAAAGAAAACAAAAAAACAAAAAAACATGACATCATGCCCCTCTTGCTTGTTAGATAGTTGGAATAATCTATATTCTTTTTGTTTAATTTTGAACTAGAAATAGAGAAATAAAGGAGTACTTACTATTTTTCCCCTTCTCTAGACAAACGTTCTGAAGCATTGAACTTTTAAGGCACAGATTGATGTGCTATTTGTCCTAAGAGTGGACAGGAAACCAGCAGCATGTTCAACTCCTGAGGTTCTATGAAGTCCACTCATCTTAAAGTGGCACTTTAAAGTGAAGTCCACTCATCTTAAGTTTGGACAACACTGTTCTAAAAGCTCTCAGTCTGGTATACTTTTATAATCCAGCCAACATGAGAAATTATGTCCTAGGGACTGCATTGTGTGCTTAATCTGCTGACCTCTCCTGACTCACAGCAGAGAAGAGATAGCATCATACTATGAGGCAAGCTACTAAGTACATCTTTGTTCATCTCTGCACTATTATAGAACCTGGTTAAATTCAGGAGCTGGAATGTTTCCTCCTCTTCTCTCCTGAGCATGTCTCCTCTCACTAATGGACTAGATTCCACTGCTGGTGCGCCTGGGTTTGGAAATGCAACCAGTTCAGGACAGGCTAGCACTCCCTCTGGAGGAACAAGTATGAAAATCCAATGCTCTTGGATCTGAGGAAGCTCCTAGGTGGCCACATGGCTACAATGGCAAGGAATCCCTTAGCAGACTCTTGGATAATTCATCAGTTGCATCCCCCCTCTGATATAGATGGATTTGGCCTCAGTGACCCCTTGTTTAGATTACTGTATAGGGCTTATCTTGAAGAGTGCTTAGAATTTTAGCTATTGCAAACCAAATTATAGTCAGCATGATATATTATGCATTATGCATTCTATAGATCAGAAAGTGTCATGCTTCATTTGTTACATTGTTCTTCTCTTTATTAGCAAATCTCAGGCTTGTCAGATCGCCTTGAGTCTTTCGTTTGTTTGTTTTAGCAGAACACTGCAGAATTGCCAAAATGTCCATTTAGTAAAATAAAGTTTCAGTCAAAGCCTAACTTCTCGTGACTTCATAAATCTATATATTTTTCTTGGCAACAGGATGGAACTGATTTGACACTGCTTTGTTCTGGAATAGTCTTTTGCTTCCCAATCTAGTCTACAACCCAGCAATTTCCTTGAAGTCTTCCATCCAAAACTAACAAAACCTAATCCTGCTTAGCCTTGAAGCCCAAACAAGGTCAGCTAGCTATATCTACCTGCTGAGACTCTAGGTAGAGATGTGCATTTCTGAGCATTTTCTAAGTCTATATATTTATCTGCATAGAAGAGTCAAGGTGAATTCATACAGTAATGCATTTCTGGCTACCACCAGTGATGTTAATTTCAGCAAGTTCTTTTAGATGCAAAAGGTCATTTTGTTGTTGCTATTATTAAAAACAATCCTAACCTAAATGTTGAAGAAACCATTTCTCAGATTTGTATATGAAAGGGGAAGGGGAGTGACCATCTCAATCGTCCCCAAATCAATCAGAAGCATTGGTTGATTGATTATGTGCCATCAAGATGTTTTCAACTCCTAGTGACTGCAGTGTTGTGTTCCCCATGCTGGCTGGGGAATTCTGGGAGTTGAATTCCACTCATCTTAAAGTGGCCAAGTTTGGACAACACTGGCATAGATAAATTTTCTCCATGATGATCTATCCCTAACCTATTCTTTCAAGTCTCCCAATGGAGCACTCATCGCCACTGTATCTGAGTCCATCCATTTCTTGTCCACCACTGCTATAGGCAGCTGATGAAAACAACAGTGCTGCAGTTATATTTGATATAAATAAATTCTATCACTTTGTTCTCTATCATGATAAAAGCTAAAAATCATTCATCAGCCAGGATGGACTAGGAACTTCCCATTGCCTGCTGTTACTAACATAAGTGCTTAACATTTCAAGCCACTGAGTCAAAGAACTGCACTTAAGCAGACAAGGCATGAACACACTCCATTACAACACCAACACAGATACAGCATGAAAACTGGGGCCAATCATTTGCTATTCATGGCAGATAGATACCAGTTCTTGTACAAAGAAAGCAGCTTCCCATTGTAAGCAAGTATTGCCATACAATTATGTTCTGTATTATAAAAGCATCCAATGAAATCCTGAGTGATGATAACACTCATCATGCTATTTCTTAATAAAGGTCACTTAGCTGCAGAGACTGAATAAACAAGGACCATCTGGAAAAATAATTACCCAAACAGCATCTTGATTAAAATCAGGGAGGTATTTAGGGACAGAATAAAGCAAACCAAGAGCAATTCAATGGCAAAATACAGGCCTGTCATGCGTAAAGTTCCAAGTTTAGGCCCTGGTATCTCAAGGTCATTTTAGGAGACTTCTGGAGAGCAGATGTCCCTCGGTATAGATAAGATCGGGCTAGATTCATCTATAGTCTAATTTAGTATAAGGAAGCTTTTTATGTCTAATATAGCTAAGGCATAATGAAGTCTTTGAATGCACGTGAATGTTTTAAGTTAGCAGAGCTATGTACTGTAGTACTCTGGATATGATTTCCAAAAAGTACTTCAGAATAGGAAGATGCTTATCCATTGTTGAGTAATTGTTCAGTAGCAGCAGGCCTAGTGAAAATACAGAAGCGTTCTTAGAATTCAATTGGGGGTTGTATGGTGGGGGGAGGACCATTCAAACCTCACCTTTCACAACACACAGAGACAGAATTCTTAACAACAACAATAACAACTGTTACTTGTAAAAATTATTTACACTGTTTTAGAGATAATAAGCTTCTAACACAGATTAGTAGCTGATACCAAATAAATGAGATTGGAATTAATCCAATTTTCACTGAAGTCTTCCGTGGGTCATGAAATCCCTTCCAGTCTCAGTTTTCCTAAATCTGACAGTTTTTTTCTAACAGTCAACTCAGTTTGAATAAGAGAGTCTTTATGTGTTTTTTGCAACTGGAAGACATGAATTTGGAGAAACATGATGCTAAAAAATATAAAGCAATTCTATTCAAGCAACTCTTCAATCACATTAATTAGATATAGAGAGCCTGGTTTCTAGAGTAACATGGATGGATGGATGATGGATGGATGGATGGATGGATGGATGGATGGATGGATGGATGGATAATGTGGCAGCATGTGTAACAGAGAAAGTGAGGGGGGGAGGAAAAAAATAATGAATTCAGAAAGAAAAGGGGAAGTAGGGAGGGGTATCTCAGTGGATCTTTTCTTTGACAATCTCAACAAAACTGGACTGAAGTTAAACAATTCTAGAGCATTATTTCTAAAATCCATTCCAATTCCTTTACCAGCAGTGACCATAAGAGGCATAGCATGCTTCATGGATTGTTCCTGGTAGTGGTGAAGGACCATCCCAGTATGAGCTATACTGGTGTCAGTATACATTTCCAGAAGTGTCACCTGTGACGGGCAAGTCACAGATGAGGTATTAAACTAAATATGATCCACTGCAGAAGGAAATGTCAACCCATTCAAGTATTCTGCCAAGAAAACTAAATAGACATTCACAACCTGGACAATGTTGACATGATACTGGAAAATAAGCCAGCCAGGTTGGAAGGTATAAAATGAGCTACTGGGGAAAAACAGAGAACAAATATCAATAGCGCTAGTGTTTATGACGTGGCTGGATTAAAGCTGAAAGGATGTCCAGCTGCTAATGTGGCCATAGTTAAAAGGAAACTTCAGTGTTGCAAAAATTAATATTGGAACCATGAATCAAAGATATATCAAGTTTGAACATTAACATTCTGGGAATCAGCAAACTGAAATGGACTGGAATGAGTCATTTCGTATCAGAGGAGCATCAGATCTTCTACTGTGGACAAAAAAAATAAAAGAAATGGAACAACCAACTTTATTTAGAAAAGGGAATCAAGGCAATGGATACTTATGGTGAACCAAGAGAATGCTTCAACTACAGAAGCAGAAGAACAAATAATTTGCAACACCTTACTGACATAACACCAAAAAAAAACCCAACCCCACCATAATTATTGGAAACTCGAATGCTATAGTTGAAAGTAAAATATTATCTTGAATAATGGAAAAAAATTGGGTTCAGTGTATAAAGGAAAGCAGGAGACAGATTAATAATAATCTACCAAGAAAATTCAATGTTGTAACAAATATCTCTTTCAAACAATCTAAACTATGACTCTGCACATGGATATCATTGGATAAACAATGTCAAAATCAAAATCATAGTTGGAGAAGCTTGATTTGGTCAGCAAAAACAAGAGCTTGTGTTAATCATGAACTGTATCTTGCCAAATCACAACATAAAAAGAAAACAGATGAAATAATCAGGCCAAGATATCACTTCAGCAATATTCCATACAATTATATGGTAAAGATGAAGAATAATTTAGAGGATTCAATCTGATAAATAGAGTGCCTCAAGAACTCTAAAATTTGTAACATTGTTAAAGATGAAGTGAATAAAAATTTCCAATAATAATAACAACAACAACAACAGAAGACAAAATTGTTGTTTGTTTAAAATAGCTGGAGAAAGGCAGAAAAACACAACAGAAACAAAGGAAAATTTGCCCAACTAAATGCTCAGTCCCAGAAAAGTGGAAGAAGAGACAAGGAGTTATATTTAAAGAACTTGAGGATGGCAATTGAATGGAAGGGACAAGAGATTTATTTAAGCAAATTTCAGAAATCAAGGGAACTGTTTATTCAAAGAGGGGTACAATAAAAAACAAGGAAGCAAAGATCTACTGGAGAAAGAAGATATAAAGAGGAGATAGTATGAATATACAGATTGTACAAATTGTACAAAAAACTTCCCCAAATGAATGATACATATGAAGGTTTAATAACTGAACTAGACCCAGACATTCTGAAAAGTGAAGTGAAATGAACTCTAGAAAATATTGCTAAAAACAAAATTGAAGGAGTTGATGTAATACTAGCAGAACTATTTAAAATCTTGCAAGATGATGTGGTTTGTAAGCAGGTTTGGAAAAGATAGCTGTGGCCAAAAAAGCACAGTGCTAAGAAATGCTCAAACTTCCAAACAATTCACTCATCTTACATTAGTAAAATAAGATTCAAAATTTTGCAAGCCAAACTACAGCAATACATGGTAGAAGATATACAAGCTAGATTCAAGAGAAGGAGAGGTTCCTGGAATCATGTTGCTAAAATCTGATGGATAATTACAAAGTGTCCAAAAGACAAGGCAGTATCAAAATCATATCTTTTTGTTTGTTTTATAGATTATGCAAAGGTTTTTGATTGTGTAGACCACCACAAATTACAGATTGCTCTTAAAAACATGAGTATACTGAGCCACCTCATCTGCCTAGTGAAAATTTATATGATGACCAAGAATAACACAATGGAGGACTGGTTCAGATATGGTGAACCGAAGACGTCTCTGCAAAAGTGGAGCTGACAACCGCAGCAAAAACCAAGGAACCAGTGAGTAGACCAGTTCCTTGGAACCTCTCTGGATAAGGAAGGGATGGGAAATTGCCTACATGTGCTCTGGATGGCTACTTCTCACAAGGAGACCACAGGACAGCACTTTTCCATGGGTTTGAGCACTGGAAGATGAAGGGATCATCTATCTTGCTTGCAACTTTGGTGGAGCCTTTTAAAGAGTACTAAATTTGCAAGCCTCACTTTCTAGTCACTTTCAGAAATTGCCTATTAACCGTCTTAAAGCTATTAGAGACCTTCAGAATGATAAGTTTGAAAAGTCACTGGGTGAATTTAGCTTCAGCTTGAACAAAAGAAAAATTAATTACAAGCTTTAAGAATTTGAAATAAACAGCAAAAAAGCTAAATAAGATTTTGATCTAAGAAAGTTAAGGGTCTAGATAAATTTGGAATATTGACTTTACTAAGATTTTGGAATTAAGTATAAAAATAAATGGATTTTCATGGGAAATAGACTTATTTTGGCTATCCTGGCTATTGTAAGTCATAACAAAGATAAGTTTATGAGTTTAGAAACTGGACACTAGAGGGGACTAACGATTCTAAGCAGAAGGGGAAAAAAATACAAGCCTGTTCTTGTTGTCAGTTAATACTGGGACTTACAAAATGATACAAAACATTACAACATCAGAAACATTAGAAATATTTGAAGAATGAAGCCAGAAATTAATAACTACAATATCAACACTGTTGGTGGTGATGTCTGATTCTATGTTATTCTATCTGATTCTATGTTATTCTATCTGATTCTATGTTGATTTGATGCTAATGAAGGAACGATAGATGTGGAACAAATTTTATCTGACAAGACAGAGAAAGTACTGAAAGTGGAATTACAAATGACAGGCCAAGACAGGGATTCTCAACCAGGGTTTTGTGGAACCCTAGGATTCTGCCAGAGGTCACTAGTGGTTCCCTGGGAGATCATGATTTATTTTAAAAATTATTTCAAATTTGGGCAATGCACTCTCGTAGTGATGAGCAGAGACTGAATAAAAATCTAGTTACAACTCGTTCTGAGCTGTAGGGCGCTGTAGGACTGTGTTTATTTCACTGAATCCATTCTTAATTTTTGACATGGGATAGGGGAGACCATTGATAACAGGTGAATGCTATATTGCAGGAAGGGAGGAATATATTGAAGGAAGGGGAGAGAGAAGTGCATTTTTCAAGAAATTAATGGACTCATCCAACTTAATCTGTGATGTCAATCTCCCACTCCTGTATCTTTTCCCTGAGGTTTTCCTGTAGTTATTTTATACCGTTATTTTAAATAAATTTCATACATGTTTATTTAGTCATGTCTGTGGGTCCAGTGTGGCAATTTTTGAAGAGGAGGTATGAGAGAGAAGAGGAGGATTCTAGAATGGACAATACAGATAAATTTAATGATGATAATGATAATGAAGAATTTAAATCTTCTCAGACATTTCCCTGCACTGGTACATCAATGGGCTCAAAAAAAGTCCATCTTTACAATGAAAGCTATTTATCAATGGATTTTACATGGACTGGTGATCCAAGTTGTCCTATTCTGTTGTGCCTCATCTGCAGCAAACAGCTTACAAATGCAGCAATGGCTCCAGCAAAATTAAAAAGATACTTAACTACCTATCACAGCCTTATGACAAGTAAAACTTCTGAATATTTTAAACAGAAATAATGTTGGAATCACAGAACAAACAGAGTAAAAATAAAGAATAAAACAAACAGAATTTTTTAAAAAGCCCAAGAAGCAAGTCATTTAGTAGCAGAACTTAAAATAAAAGTCATGCTTTGGGTGAGAGAGTAATCATGCCAGCATGTAAAATAATAGTGGGAAAAATGCTAGGACCAGATACAGTACAAGAAATTGTAAAGGTTCGACTGTCAAGCAGTACAATAAGTTGGCATATTGATGACATGTCACATGACACAGAAGAGGTTTTGTATGGTAAAGTGAAGAAGAGCAGTTTTTCTATCCAAGTTGATGAGTCAACAGATTTCATCAATAAATGTCATGTTATGGCATTTGCAAGATTTGTAAATGATGGTGAAATTCAAGAAAACTTTCTGCTGCAAAGAACTACATGAAACATGCAAAGGTCAAGATGTATTTAAAGTTTTGCCTTCATATCTGGAAACAAAAAGTCTGTCTTGGAGGAACTGTGTTGGCATCTGTACTGATGGGGCTCTATCAATGGTTGGCTCCATGAGAGGCTTCATTTCTCTTGTAAGAAAACAAAATCCTGATGTCACAACACACTGCTTTTTTCACAGAGAGGTGTTGGTGTCAAAAACTCTTGGAGATGAAATGAAAAAAGTTCTGGATGATGCTACAAAAATGGATAACTTTACTATTTATTATTTATTTATTAAATCACCTTTATTAAACAAAGACGTTCACTCAATAATGTTTAGTGTGAAAACCTGGACAAAGAGCACATAAGTCTCCTGTTTCACACAAAAATATGGTGGCTCAGCAGAGGAAGAGTTCTCAACAGGGTGTTTGAGCTGAAGGCAGAATTGCAAGAGTATTTTAAAGAAAATAGTATTCCACATTTTGCTGAGTGCTTTGAAGATGGAGAATGGTTGCAGAAACTAGCATATTTAATGGACATCTTTCATCACATGAACCAGCTGAACAAATCTCTGCAGGGCACTGGAGAAAATGTTTTGACTTCAAGTGACAAGATTTTTGGATTTAAAAGAAAACTGAATGTTTGGAAATATCATGTTGCAAAAGGAAATATTGAAATGTTTCCACTGCTCTTGGGCCTGAGAGTGAGGAAAGATATCAGAAAGTCTCAAATCTAACTGAAAACCACCTGGAAGTACTGCAAAACAAAATTGATCAGTACTTTCAACACAAATGTATGACTGGGTGAAGGATCCTTTCTCTGCATTTTCTGCTCAGCCTAAGAACACTGTTAATGCATATATATAGGCCTACACATGAAACGACTATAATAATTTTGTAACTTCTGGCCTATATTTGAGCCTGAATGTGCAGGGGTTCCCTGAGGCCTGAAAAATATTTCAAGGGTTACTCCAAGGTCAAAAGGTTGAGAAAGGCTGGGCCAAGAGAATGATTTGAAAAAGGACGCTTTACTGGATATACAAAAGAAACTGGCTGAAGTTTTAAAAATTAAAAGGGAAGTACAAATGATAAACCAAGAGAATGACAAGGAACATGCTTTCTTAATGGATTTACAAAAGAGGCTTATAAAAGCCTTGAAGAAATCTGTGCAATGGGATAAAGAGTGTTTTTGAAAAAATGTTGAGAATACCTTGGATTACAAAAAGAATAAATTATCCAATACTAGGTGAAGTAAAAAGCATATTATTTACTAGAAGCACTAATAATAAAGCTAAAGCTTAAATATTTTGGACATGTAAGGTAAAGACAAGAGTCATTGAAAGAACTTTGATGCTTGGAAAAATCAGAAGGCAAGGTGATTAGATATCATCACTAATAACACAAGCCTGAGCTTACAAGACCTCAAGTAAAACATTACTGAAAGACAATCTGGTGGAATGATGTTCATCAGGACACAAAGTGTTGGAAATAAGTTACCAATCAAGTAATGACATGTGTGTGTGTGTGTGTACTTTCTCCCCAGAGATTAATCCGAATGTGTGTATACATGCTCTGTGTGTGTGTTTTTGTGCGTTTGTAAGGATCTAATCATGATGGGTACATATGGGTTGTCTCTTTTTTCATGTCTATGTGTACTATTTGTGTGTGAGAGGTCTAATCAAATGTTTCTGCTCTTCCCTTATGTTGCATCAATATGTGTTTGTGTGTATGTGTGCACTGGCTAGCTCAGGGTAGATTGTATATACTCCATTCTGGTTCATATGATTGGGGAGAAGGAGGGAGGGAGGCTTAGAATGCAGGTTAGTGTGTGTGTGTGTGTGTGTGTATGCTTTTGAGTCATTGTTGACTCCTGGTGACTGCCTGGACTACTTGTGCAGTTTTCTTGGCAACACTTTTTCAGAAGTTTCTTGCCCTTGCCTCTTTCCTAGGGCTGAGAGAGAGGGACTGGGCCAAGGTCAGCCAGCTGGCTTCGTGCCTAAGGCAGGACTAGAATTCCCGGTCTCCCAATTTCTAGCCTGGTGCCTTCGCCACTATGCCAAACTGGTTCTCTGCAGAATGGAGGAGTCAGCAGCATTCTGAGCCACTGCCCAGTTGCCTCTCCCATGAGGATGCGGTGGGGTTTTTCTCCTCTCTCTCTCTCTACTGTGCCTGGCAGGATCTAGTGTAGTCTGAAACCATTTTGTTCTTTTTTGCTGAGTTTTTTTGCCATCCCAAATTTGGTCCTGCTCTGTTCTGTTGCCGCTGTTGTTGTTTTCTTGGAAAGTTAATCTGATGATGGCAGGCAGACAGGCAGAGTCCCAACCTCTTTATATAACTTCTTTCCAACAACCAGTTGGGTTGGAAAGAACAAAAATCGAAATCCCCTCAAGCTGAATGCAAGCAAACCTGAACAAAAAACTCTTTAAGAACATCACACCCGATATATTTATGTCCACATTGGAACACTCTGACATGTCCAGAGTCCTGCTGATCCAAACAAACAGGGCAAAAAAGAAAGAACAGCATCTACCGCCCTTCTTCTCTGCATGTTTTGCCCTCAGCTCCTGATTTGGGGAACTTGTCAGAGAGTGGAAGGAGTTTGGCTCCCCTCACAGTCACCACATCTCTTTGGGGTCTTTGGGATGCATCTTTTGAAAACATAAAGCAGGATGCTGCCACCTGTGAGTTGCCATTCTGAGAATCCCAAAGAAAGGTCAGCAGAAGATGAGGCCCTGTCATCGTTTGCTCTTTCAATCAGAAGGTGATAGGAGAGAGGCAGTGATATACTTCCCTGACAAGGGAAGCGAGAGCCTCCTTTCCACTTCTCTTAAAATAGCACAATTGAACTATCTGCATTACAATTTGCTGCCAGCTGTAATTGGAGATTATGCATGCATATCAACTCTCCTTTCAAAACATTACATTTTGCATTATTTATCCAGGGATGCAAATTCTTCCCTGCTTCTCCCTGCTTGCCTATTGCCAGTTTTGAAAATCTGATACTAAAATCCATGTTATAGCTTGATTTTTAAAAGAAGGGAGAGCAAGTTGCCCTACTGGTGTCACAGCCTTTTGGCAAAGGTGCCTAGCACATTGCTTTGTAGAAAAAGGCTTTCATTGCTTTGAGAGTTTCTAATGAAATTGATAGTTTAACTCTAGATATGGTTATATCTGTTATGTAATTTGCCACCGCTTAATCTTGTTTGGCTACAGAGATCAAGGAAGGTGATCCTGAATGAGAAGTTGTGGGAAAAATCAACCACGAGGTTAAGAAATACAGGGTTTAGATCATCCTGAAAAATCTATTTGCAGTTCAAGGGCATAGATGAGCCCAACAGGTTTCGACTAAAGATTGGTTTTAAACACACACATACACACACAGATTTATTCACTTATATATATATTTCCTACAACATCACAGTATCACATTATCTCAGATCTGATCATTTTTCTACAGCTGGCCACGCACACATCATCAACTCCAACACATCCAAACATCAACTGATTTTACACACAACCAATTCAGTCTTCAGATTCGATGTTGGACATCTGTGAAGCAGGGAAATCAGGAGAAGAAGGGTTTCTTAGCTTCCTCAGGCTTATCACTGTATACAAGACTTCTGTTTGTGCTGGCTCTTGGTAAAGGTAGACAAAAGAACTTGATCAGTAGCTAGAGCTTGCTTTTGCTAATATTAATGCTAGGCCTGAGAGCAGCTGAATAGAAAGGAGGAGGAGGCAGGGCGATGCATTTGAGCAGAAAGAGCATAGGTTGTAGTAGTTTTACAGGCCACATTCTGTAATGTTTTCACTGGAGGTGGTTGAGAATGCAACTCCCAGCATTACTGTTTTCTGCCACATACATTAACATTGCTACAAAGGCTCCCTGGCCTGCTACAACTTCCCAATTTAAGAAGGCTCCAGTGGGGGACTTTCCTCATAAGATCTGCACTTGAGATTTTATCACAACGTGACAGCCATTGTAAGATTTTACAAAGAAATACAGGAAATTCACACCAACACTTTATCCATCTTACCACTAAGTGTAGGAACAACACGCTCCACCCATGAGTACTCAGAAATTCTCTCTTCCTTTAAAAGACATTTCTGAAGCAAATTTATGTTCCTCAGTTGGGAAGAGAAGTTGTAAGAAAAAAATGGCAAAGAGATCATCTGTCACTATTAGCAAACACATTGTTCACATTTGCATCAATCTTGAGTACCTCTCAGTATTATACTGAAGTACTGCCAGATAGGATGTTGATGGCGGGAAATGGCTTGCTAAGGACTCTAAAATGAAAGCAGTGGTGTCAAGGCCTTTCCGCACTTACCTCTCCTGACTAAGCAGCTCTCCAATGTTGTCCACAAAACCGTGGTTTCAGCCCAGTCCTTTAACTCAATGAAAGGCTGGACTCGAGAAACTCAGTTACCCATTTATTAAGGCACCTTAATAATTGAGGACTCCTTCCCAAGAAGAGAGCCCCGAACAATAGAAAACATTAACCTTTTATACTTCTCAAAGACAGCATCATTACCAGAAACTTCATGATTGGTTACACAGTTGAGCATGCGCACTCAACAACTAACATCCCATAATAACACTACACATTTTTAACATATATGTGCCAGTGTCCATGACAATGTTTCTTCAAGTCTTATATAGTTTCACATCTGCTTCTTTTCTTCTGTCTTTTCCTCCTCCGGATTCCCCCGGACTTCACAACTATTTACCTTATCTAATCAACATCTTCCCACTCCAGCCTGGCACACTCCATTGTGGAATGCGAGTCTGGTAGTTTATTGCTTACATGTTCTGGTGAGGAATGCAAGCCTGATAGTTTATTGCTGACATGCTTTGGTGAGGGGTGTAAGTTCAATAGTTTAAGACCCTGGCCTGACTTCAACTCTATCAATTAATTCCCATTTTGCTGACATCACCAAGAACTCACAGCTGATGGCTGGGAAAGGTGTAAAGACCCTTGAATACACTGATGCCAGAAACTAGCATTTAATCATTGGTGTTATTCAGTGAACTTGCCTTGGTGACCATAGCAACTGCATGCCACGTAACTTTGACAATGGGTCAGCTTAGGGTGGGTGGGGAAAGCGACAGAAACATTTGTCAGCCACAACATTTTATGACCATCATACTAGAAAAATAATATTCTTTGTAACTAAAGAATATCTTGCCATGACAGCACTTCTCTTATTACTGTCTATCCATTATCTGGTCAGGAACATTAGAGATGAGGCATTTGCATGATTAGTTAAGACTGAATAATTATTTATCCTATTTGGAAAACTTTGGTCCTATGTTGGTTTCTTAGCTGTGATATAAAATGCAGCCTTTTTTGAAGCAGAACAATGAACTAGATGATGATGACGACGATGATGATATTGTTCAGCTGTGGATTTTGGAATGATGATGTTCTGACTTTTAAGTATAAAATAGTATATGTCTTTCCTGGAAAAAAAATTACATAGTTGTCTCATATCCCTTTGGTTAACTACCATTCCTTAGAAGTGTCGTTGCTCTGTGAGTTAAATCATATCACACATCTGTGCTTTTTAATCTCTCCACAAACATTATAGTGGCCTTCTTCCATTTTATTTCATTGCTTCCTGACTAGGCTTCTAATTTATTGTTATGAGTTTTAGTTGATCCTCATTTCTAAGGCACTCAATTTATCCCATTTTCCTGTAAAAAACAATACTGTATGCTATATAAGATACGGCTGTGTTTTTTTCCCGGCTAACTGATAGTGCTGTTGGACTCAGAGAAAAAGGTGTTTTAGAGTGCATGGAGATGGCTGCCTAAATCTGCCACTTTAAGGAGTTGCAGACAGATGTTTCAGGTGCACTCCTGTATGCTCTGAAGCATTGTGCAGCACTATAGTCTAGGGAGTGTGAATGAGGACATGAACAAGGGCTGCTCCTCAAAGTTTTATACACCAGTCTCTGGATGTCATAGTCAATCAAAGTGGTCTAATGTTAGCTGCTTGATTGCTCCCACTTGGCTCCCCTTGCCTGGGAGACTTATGGCTCATTTCATATTAACTGGGAACCTGGAATGGTTCATTCCAACTCTAAAAAACTAGAGTCATAAACCATATTTGATTTCTTGGCTTGTGGTCCTGCTGTGTTACAAAACAAACAATCCAAAGTTACTGGTTCACACACTAAACAAATCATAGTTGGAAACATCTGGAGTCTAGTTTAAGCATACAGTAGTTTCATTCATCATAAGTCCATGATGTCTTAGTACAATCTCTGACTTTTTTCTGCACTGATATTTAGTTGAACTGACAATTAATCTTTAACTCAGAATATTTGTGTTTCGCATTTTAAGATATCTATCTCTGGATCGTTAATTCTCATTTCAGAGACTACAACTCGGTAGGCATGCCTAAGGCATTCTTGTAATGCATATGAATAAACCTGATGTTCCTATTTTTACACTGATATAGAAGTGCAATTCTCACAGAAATGATAGTAGCACTGAAGTGAAATAGAAGCAATGCTCTTGTCACTAATGGTTACACTGAAACTCACAGATGTAAAACTGAATCAATATTACTTTGAAAGTTTGGTGTCCTTGACAGAAAGTTATCACTTTCTGGAGGCTTAACAGTGCAATAACCTGAATAGATCAAGTGAGTTCTGAATACCGTAATGGTAGTAGATTATTTGGGAGAAGAACGACTGAAGACGATGGTGTCAGGATTCCAAAACATTTAGGTCTTTTCCCACTTCTGAGATCAGAAAAACAGGAACAGCGGAAGCAATGAGCATATAATTGGAGACATTCTTAATAAATTATTCCTGAGCTTTAAATAAGTATTTAAACATCCACCTGATATTAGTAAGATTCAAGTCTTGTGTAGTAATAAGTTATGTATTCCTGATTTTCTACTTATAAAACCCTGTGACTTTGGTTGGAGGTTTTAGCTGAGCTTCACTGGAACAAGGGCTTTGCAGTACTGTATAAGGGTTTCATTTCAGCACTAGGTCATATGTATGAAACAGCCCAAGTGGGAAAAATGGATCGAAAAGCAGAGATTTTAGGCATGTGAAATACTACTTTCCTGATGTTACTTACAACATTATAATCTAAAATATACCAGCAACCCTGTCCAAATAAAGAAAAGAAAAGAAAAAATGTATGAAAACATCCAATTTGAAATACCAGGATGTTTTCACTGCTGTTACAGAACAAGTGCAGTTCATATTGACATTTACCAGTGTCTTCCATTTTCACTGGCTGGTTCTTCAGCTATTCCATAAATGAAAAAAAAAATGTATTCATTTCATAAAGCATTCAGCACCCTGTTCCAAACCACTCTTGTTAGTGTACGGATCCTCCCTCTATCCTGAAATCCTTGACCATGATATCTGATATCACTCTTCACTTGTTTTCATACCTACGTCACCAACATCATGCCTGCCCAACGCATATGGACTATAACTGTGATCATGCTGGAATGTACTGTAATTCTGGGAGCTGAAATTAAAATACATCTGAGGAACATCAGATTAAGAAAGGGTCTGGCGACTGAGTTAATTATCTAACTTTTCTTCTAGTTATACCTATGATTATCACCTCCCCCTTTTTTAAAAGTCTTGCCTACATTTTTATTCACTGATGTATTTCTTTTATTGAATTTATGACCTGCTTTGCTCTTTGTGCAAATATTCAAGGAGGCTTACGACAATTAAAATGCTCTGATCCCCAAACTAAAACAGTGCTATGACATAAAATAACTTTTAATATCTTTTTTTTTTTCCTCAGTGCTTAACCTTACTGATTATAGTAGCATCAGCTATCATGGGATACAATGTTAAACACTGGGAATTTTCCACCACACTGAATGAACAGTTGGCCTGGCTCTTTTCACTAATGTCATCTAAGAGTAATCATGCCATACCATGTATTTTGGCAAACACTTTCTTGCACTTAATATAGCACCTCTTTTTATGATTCCAGAATGTTGAGTGCCAAAACAAGATCCACTTTTCTCTTTGAGGCAAAATTGTAAGCATGTTAATTTTTTAAAAAAGAGAAATTGCAAAACAAATTCTGCACAAGGGAATGACAAGAAGATTCCCAAGATGTTTCCTGAACCGTAGGTGAGCCTTCACTTTGCTCATAAATTAACTAGGCAAGGGCCTGGTTACAAAATGAGGACCAAGAATCTGCATTTAGGTGTTTGTGCCAGCCTTATTTTCTTTAATGACTCACAAATGGATCTCTGTATGCTTGGTGATCTTTCTATCCTTCCCAAAGAGGCTTTATTCTCTAACTATTTTCTTCTATTTTTCTTTCTACAGTATATCGCATTTGCCTCCCTCTTCTTCATTCTGGTTTCCATCACTACCTTTTGCCTCGAGACCCATGAGAGATTTAATCCTATCGTTAACAAGACAGAGAAGGAAATTGTTGGGAATGACACCCAGGTGCGGGTCTATCAGGAGACTGAGACGGAGGCTTTCCTGACCTACATTGAAGGGGTCTGCGTGATTTGGTTTACTTTTGAGTTTCTGATGAGGGTCATTTTCTGCCCCAACAAGATGGAATTTATCAAAAATACCTTGAATATCATTGACTTTGTGGCCATTCTCCCTTTTTACCTGGAGGTTGGACTCAGTGGCCTGTCTTCCAAAGCTGCTAAGGACGTTTTGGGTTTCTTGCGGGTGGTCCGGTTTGTGCGAATCCTGCGAATTTTCAAGCTGACCCGCCACTTCGTAGGACTGCGGGTTTTGGGTCATACTCTCCGTGCCAGCACAAATGAATTCTTGCTGCTCATCATCTTCTTGGCACTGGGCGTCTTAATCTTTGCCACGATGATCTACTACGCCGAGAGAATAGGTGCTAAACCCAATGACCCTAGTGCCAGCGAACACACACATTTTAAAAATATCCCCATTGGCTTCTGGTGGGCTGTTGTCACCATGACTACCCTGGGCTACGGAGACATGTATCCTCAGACTTGGTCAGGCATGCTGGTGGGGGCCCTCTGTGCTCTTGCAGGTGTGCTGACCATTGCCATGCCTGTACCCGTCATTGTGAACAATTTTGGAATGTATTACTCCTTAGCTATGGCTAAGCAGAAGCTACCAAAGAAAAAAAAGAAGCATATCCCGCGGCCGCCCCAGCTGGGATCCCCCAATTATTGTAAATCTGTCATAAACTCTCCACACCACAGTACTCAGAGCGACACATGCCCGCTCGCCCAAGAAGAAATGTTAGAAATTAACAGAGCAGGTAGGAAACCTCTTAGAGGAATGTCCATCTGACTTGTAATCTCCATCCTTTCTAGAGCTTGAAAGATTCAGTCAGACTGCTTTCGTAGCCCAATGGGTAGCACGTTATCCCATTACTGTCCCACTACCACAAATGGAATCATGTGTGGGACATACAGGTTGCAGGGACAAACGACTAACAGGAGAAGCTGATAAACAAAACCTAGTGCACAGGTCTGTTAGGAGCCTTCAAATCAATCCTGTTTAACAGGATACTTAAAGGATCTGAAGGAATAACTAGATTGAGCAGAAGAATATTTTTAGAGTTCTACAACTTTCACTGACAGACTATGTTTTTATTTCGAGATGGTTCTCAAAGTTTGTCTGGTTCCTTAGCATATTAGCAGCCAAGGGCACAGTTTTTGCCCCGGAAAGAAAACACAAATATACAGTACATTTTCCCCTAGCTACTTTCCTTTTGTACTTAGCTACTTCTAAGGTTGCAGAAAACCATGGATTTGGGGGGGGGGGGGGGGGGGGGGGTTAGAGGAACAAAGCAAACAGTAACTTATATCTACATGCAGATCCATAAGAAAAACACTTTTTCCCCCCCAAGTGGTTATTTACTCATTAGAATGACAGCTTAGATTTCCTAAAGACATGTGATGGGGTTCAGAAAGGAACAAAGCTAAATGTAAGGATTTTATGCTGTGGCAGGCAATTCAACCCATTTGATTATAGTAGAATCATACAGAAGCTTAGCACTTAGAATTCAAAACACGAGGTGCATCAATGCTTTCTCGTGAAAACTTAGTCTACAATCAACAGCTTCTTCAACCATCTACTATTAAGAGGCTGATTGAAAAAGGGGAGCACGGTGGCCATTTGGGGCAGATTTGTTCTGAAGAGCCTTGAGCGATAATCTCACAGGGTATCTTTTTTAAACGATGATGATAATAATGATGATAGTGATAAATGAAAGCAATAAGAAAATATTCCCATTCGGACAAAACTATTTTTCACATTGGTTCAACATAGAAGTTGGGGAATAAAAATACTAGTCATCATGGAATATGTTATAATATCCCATGGCTAGTGGTCAGTTATGGGACTATCTCAGTTTTATGAGATTCCTCAAAGAGCACACAAACATACAGGGCTTTGATCTGATTAGTTCAACCCCATAATCTACCTCTACCCATGGAATATCATTGACCTATTCTGTGGAAAAAAAATGTAATTTTAAGGAAAATAGACACAAATTATTATGGCTGGTGAAATCAATGTAAGTTGCAAGCCATGTGCAATATTCAGCCTAAGTGTTGGGAGGAAAAACACTTCTGATTGGTATATATTGAGAAAAAAATCATTTATATAGCAGTTCGTGCTAAACGTTAGTGATTAAGAAATCTGTTTAAAGGATGAGCTTATGATGGTCTTGCAGTACCATTTATTTATTTACTTTTGTGGAAAATCTAATGTATTGCTCCATGTGGGTGAGGACTCTTCTCTTTCCATCTCATAGCCATGCATGTGGATGCTATTGAAAGAACACAAAAGAAGTACAACTTTCCTTTGTGTGTGTGGCTTCACCAGTGCCAAATGCTAATTTCTAGGAGATGACAAAGTGATAGTAGAACTTTTCAGTTATTTCTTTGTGGAACTTGAAAATCCATCCAGATGGGTAAAAGTTTTCATTTTTGCCTCTGTTCTTCCCTGTGGATTTTTTTTTTTTAATCCTTTAATTTAATTTGAAGACTTCCATTGCTCTAGGCTGGCCACAATTCATGCAAATGACTGCCTCTTTACTATTTTACTCTTTGCACATACCTACGTGATTTGTCTCTGCCCATTCTTCTCAGGTTGCAATTGCTTATCACAAAGTCATCACCAAGAATAATGCAACTTCTTCATGAGTAAAGAAGTACATGTATGATTCTGTAACACAGGGACGATAAAACAATGCTTACGAAGCAGTATGCTGCATATTTCCAATTGCTGAGCAATGTCCCTGCATATCAGGTGCCTGTAGTCCAGAGTAGAACCATTTGGTTTTCGTGGAGGCTCTAAAATCATGTCACCCATGTGTGTAACAAGGTTCTGTGGCCACCTGACCTTATCGCTGGTCTATTTCTTCTTACATATGGAATTCTGTGCAGTATGAAGTGAACTGGACTGTATATGGCAAAAACCAAGCAGCTACTTTGTACTGGTTATGACTGGACTAGCACTTCTATGCAGCCCAGTTCACATTAGGGCGTCAACAAATGGTTCTATACGTGAAAAGGGTTATGTGCAGAAAACAATTGGCCAGCTTGCATGCATGAGCCTTAACGCCAACAGTTTGTTCCTGCTTTCCATCAGCTCCAAGAGCCCATTTGTAATTTGTTTAATAGAGTTGGATTACAGTACCTGGTTGTCTATTCAGTACAATTGAAGCCAATGTTTAATACTTAATTGGCAGGGAGGGCAGTAAGGAATTGAGGAGAGTTCTGTTATATTGAGAATCAAGAGATCTGGATATTCCAAGGAGATCACGTATACCTTATTTTCTGGGTATGAGCACCATCATCACTCAAGCTTCTAAGTATCAGTCACAGGACTTAGATACCCCAATCATGGAAGTGAGAAGAAACCGAAGGGAATCACAACCAACACACAATTATCAGTGGCTATGGAATATATAGCATCTGAGGAGGACTGTAGATGCCCACTTTATCCTAAGTAACTTTAGTTACTCTTATCTCCAAATCTGAAGAAGCATGCTTTCTTTATAATTTTATTATAATTCTTACCATGTAGTGATCAGCTACTACTATGTTGTACAGAATACAAGGAAGCAAGCTACTTCAGAGGCAGACTTAATGAATGTTCTGTGCACCTTGCAATAAGATATTGATAAGCTGTAGTCAGTTTCTGGTGCAGTAGGAAATTTTAAAAAGAGATTATTCTACTCTTAATGTAGTAAGATATCCCCAATTTCATTTAAATCTTCCTCTAATGGCTGATGTCATTGCCAACACTAGTAAATTCCAGTGCAAAAATATTCCTACAGGTTTGTTTTCTCCAGCTTTTACAGTCCGTGTAAAGGAAGAGACAGTTGTTTTTTTTTCCTAAAGAGTTCTGGAGTGATTAAAAAGCGACTGAAAAGAGTAAAATGGGTGTATTTGTGCACCAGGTATCTAACTGTCATCAGTCTGGGAGAAATATGTGATGTGGCTCTGTGCTTGTTGCAACTTTCCAATGTTTAGAAGTAGGGAACACGTTCTAGGCTATCAGATGAGCTGAAGCAACTGCCATGCCCAGGCTCAGGCCAACTCTAATAATGTAGTAAAGGTATAATAGAGGATAATATGTATGTTTGCTGATTCTCCTAAGGTAATACAAGCCTATGCACCACACAACTTCATTTAGGATGGTCTAGATGTCTCGGTTTTGAGGATTCATTAGAAACTGCATAACCAGCTTCACGACAGGATTGCACTACCTACCTCATAATGGATAGTTTACTTTAATAGAACTGTTTTGCCTTATTGAAGGAAAAAGTGATTCCTGATCTTAGTTGCACAGAAGCAAAATCACTAAAGCCAACGAGGTATATTTGAATGCAGTAAAAGTCAGGCGAGATTTTGTGTTCGGTGAGCATATTTGCAGTTTTCAGAGCTTGATGTGAGCACTTTCACAAAATGGCTGCCATAAAAGCACTTATCTATTCACATTCATAGATATGTTCAGTCAAACAACACCAGTGTATCCAATGGCAGGCTAGTGATGGTGCTCCCTGCCTTCCCCTCTAACCAACCGTCCTCCTCCGCCTCCAAAATGCAGTCTGTAATGTCATGTTAGTTTTGCATTTTTCCTGGAACTTTCCTGGAACTGCAGCCATCCACCATTACAGCATTATTTCTAAGAATGCCTGTGGGGCCCATGTGAGCCCATAGACACTCTTGCAAATCTGTATGGAGTAAACAGCTGGCTCTTTGCTTTGCAGCAAGACAACTTCCCCCTGCTTTGATTACAGAAAAAACTGGTGGAACGTGGAGTCTGGTGGCGGTGTCCACAGGCATCGTGACATTCCCATTACCTATCCCAAATGGAACAGTACATTTGGTGCATGTCATCACTTAGGAGTAAAGTGTGCTCTTTGCATGCAGAAGGCCTCAGATCCATTTCCAATACATCGAGGGTGAGCTTGGAAGTTCTTCTGGAACCATGTAGAATCGCTCCCATTTAATATAAAAATATGCACCAAGTAGGACCAGTTTTGCTTAGCAAAAGTTGGCTCCTATGTTCCAGTGAAAACAACCCTAAACTTTATCCTTCATTAAATGGTAATTTTACCTCAGTTCATCCCACACCCACACAGGCAAAAGACAAAATGAAGTCATCCCAGTGTTCAGATTTACCACAGGCTTAAATAACAGATATAACAAATACATATTTGTTTTAATTTGGAGCTAGTTACAGAAGCACCATTGTTATGTTCTTTAGACTAGAGCCCTTACCTTTCTTGATATTTTTAATCAGGACCAAGAGGAGAGAATTTGCGTTTCCCTTCAGACCTTTCCCTGAGAGAGAGAAAAATTACCAGAGATTAACAGGCCCTTTGTTTACAAAAAGAACAAAAACAAACAAACAAGCACAATATGTTTCAATCACTTAATTTAACCCTGTTTGTTGCAATGATCAAGGCATAACTATGATTCAGCTCCTCATAGACCAGAGAAAAGGATATAAACATGGTGAGGAAACACATTCCATTTCCATGGGTAGGCATGGAAAGGGGGTTTACATAGCAAGCTTCCTCGCTTGAGCCTATTATACTGAGAAACACTTTTTAGAGATCTTGCTAACATTACACTGAACATTTCTCTGCTGAGACTGATGAGGCTGGAGAAGCTCATTGTGTGATTGCGTGATATCATACAATAAGAAGTCTAAAGCATTATGAGGTTAAGGAGGAAAACATGATTGAGGGATGCAGCTTTATTAAATGGAGTTTATAATGCTTATTCACATCTTAAAGGATAATTTGGAATGGATCCATTCTGAATTGAAACAGCAAAGCATAAACAGTGACATCTTGCTATTTTGGATTCTTCTGAGACAGGGAAAACAGATTTTTCCAGATTTCAATTCAAAGTCAATTTCACTTTGGCTCTCTGCTTTTGCTATGTTAGAGTTAGAGGACACAAGTAGAAATGGAACAGAATTTGAAGAGTTATTTACTTATTTCCCCAAACTTGCATTGAACTTGAATTGTCACTGGAACATTTCAGCACACCTTGATTTAATTTGTCTCCCTAGAATCAACCATAATGGTCTAAAATTCTACATTTCTTTATTAAAATATATGAGTTCAAATAGTATGCATAGTGTTCTCTCCTCCAATATTATCCTTACTAAGAGATTAGGTTAAAAGACAGGGATTGACCCAAAGTCACACCTTCAGTGGCTGAGGTAGACTAAATCCTGACTTTTCCTGGTTCTAGACTTTCACGTTCACCATGACACCACACTGGCTGTCTTTCAACAAATTTCATGTCTCTACACTTAAAAAAAAAAAAAGTTCAATGATTAGGCTGTTTATGATCATCCCAGTTTGAAATTCTACCTTTAGCAATACAATATAATCTCTGTCTAGGAATGTCTAAATCCTGGATTCACTCATGTGTGTCTAGTAAATAGAGGCAATTGTGTTACAGTTCCTTAAATACCAAGATTGGACAATCATTCACTCTCTGTTACAATGAAAGCCTAGCAGCTCTGTTATTTACTTGACACTGGAAATTCATGAATGTGAATGTCAGTTACCCAAGTGAAACTGGGTAGGAAGAAAATGAGCAGCTCTCTACCTTGAGGCATTATCCAAATCTATTTGCTTCACTGAAAATTATGCAATCACAGGTTATGTTGACAGCCATCTGACCTTCATTGGTCACTTCCTGCACCAATGCTGATCAACATCAATGCAGCTGTGCTAAAAAAAAAATCCAAGACAATGATCTGATCTGAATTTGGAATTATGTCTTAAAATCAGAACTTGTAATAAAATGGGAAGCTAAAGCACTGGTGATTTGAATCCTGGAGCTGGCGATAAAGTTTATGCTAGGCCACTAGCAGAGAACAAATGATGATTAGTGTACACAACTAGAAAAAGGAACAAATGATCATTTCATAGGGATCTTTTCAGTGTACTTTTTCTTACTCTCTTATACATGATGTAAACTTCTGCTGAGGTCCTTCCGCATCTGCTATTTTCATTAACTAACCATTCTTGCGCTCGTGATCCTTCACATTCATTCCCACTCCATGAATGGCATATATCCCATGATCATCATGTTGCAGTGTTTATTATCTAAGAATGAACCTAAACCTAGGGATCAAGGGGTAATAGGGAGAGGTAGTACCCACATTAAGCCTCCCTCTCCCAGCTGTATCATGAATGTAATGTTCCCTCAATGTCTGACCTGTGCATAGAGCATCCTATTAGAACATTGCTATGGTTTTAGTATGATTTCATAGATAGGGCCACTATCTATGATAGGCCGTAAGTACTGCAAGACCACTTCAAATTCCGAGGTACATTTTTGGAAGTGCTGCTGGGAACAAACCTTTTTTTCAGGATTGCCCAACTGAAACTTTCCAGAGTGACCTGTTAAAGAAAGACTGCCTGACCTTCACATGCTTATTTTGACCCCTTGGCTTCAGCTGTCAGTAAACCATTGTGCCACCTCACTCATTCTTAGAGGTATGAGACACTGTGCCTCTAAAAATGGAGGTATTGTCTAGGAGGGAGGTCACAGTGTTGGTCAGTAAGGTGTGAGAGAGATTATTCGCTGAAGGACCTTTACTGGGACCTACACTTCCTGGAGGGATCCAATTCAACACACTGGTGAGTAAATACTCACAGGTAGGTTGGGTATAAGGGCCTCTGGGTTTAGCATGCTAAGCTAAATTTTACCAACATAAGATCTCTTGGTATGAAGATGACATTGAAGATAACACAGAGAGATACACACAAAAGACAATTGGAAGGTTTATTAAAAGCAATAATACTGGTTCAAAAAGCTAAAACTATAAAGCTTTGAGATAGCTAAAAATTCAGCTGCTGTATAGGAACAAATGAAGTCTTTGCATGTTCTTCATGTTTCTCTTTTTCTCTCTTTCTCACTATTTAGTTTGTTTGTTTATTTATTTACTCCTATATGTTGCTTCCAACTTATATATGTTACAGACTGTCACATTTTATATTCTGAAGTTTTTCTTCAATTGTCATCAACCTGAGTTCCATACTGGGCAACAGAAGGACATTAGAATACAGTTCTTTAAATCCAAAACAACAAGGGATATCACAGGCTGTAGGTAAACTCCACTGAGGTTGTGACACACACACAAATCCTGATGAAAAAGGTATAAATGCCAAAAGAAAAAGTAAGTACTTGACGCGACATGGCACTAATTCGCTATGTTGCTCTCTTTAGTACTGTCTGCATGGAAAACAAGTGAAGATGCATAGCTCTCCAGCGGAATAATTCCAAAATGTATCTGCTGTAAGAGAATTCCACTCCTGTTTTCAAAATCACTTCTACCATAGCTCCAAGCTGTACTTGCATCCCTCATCTTTCTAAGCTGTCATTTCCTCATTTCATCATTACTTGTCTGGTTTTCTTGTCTCTTCTGTAATTCTTCTCTGTTATAATTAATGACAAACGGGCTACCCTACCCTTAACAATCGAAATGAGCCCATGATTTTCAGTGGAACTTACTCCTAAGGAAGGGTACTTAGCCCTGGAATAAGTCATCTCCTTTCACAGCAAACAATGGAGCAGGAGCGCTCTTCCTTCTGGAATCCCTCTAGAGCTCTGGCACATTTAAATGTCCAGCTTGTCTTTCTGAGCACGGTCTGCTGCACAAGGCAGGTGGATCTTTTGCTGCACTAGAGCCTAACTGAAAATGTCCCTTTTATTTTCAATGAAGCAAATCTTGATAGGTGGTCTTGTGTTTAGTTCTCAACAAAAGACAAATAAACGTATGGTTGTAATCTATAATGATGTATCATTCCGAATGCATACAGAAGGGCAAAAAATATTGAGGCTGGATCCTGATTTGTCATATTTTAGTTGAGCCAAACTTAAGTCACAGTGATTAAAGCATGAGGACCAACTCCATTATAAATAACACGTATAAATATGGGATGGGGTAGGAAGAACAAGCAAACAAAAGTTATTAACAATTCATCCAGAGCACATCAGAATTCTAACTTAACCATGTAAGTGCAGTCTCACAAAAGTGAGTTAAATGTATGATTGAATTACAATTTTACTAAATCTAATGAAACCATGCATATAATCGAACAAATATTTTCACTTTGAGACCGATAGTTAAATAAGTTGCTCTCAGCACATAAACAAAAGTTTGTTTTTATGCAGAAGGAAAATCCTATTTTTAAGTTGGTTTAAAGATTTCTTTATTAACAAGAAAATACCATCTTTAAGTTTGGTTTCATTGAGTCAGGCCCAGTCCCTGGCAACTATATGGATAAATGCCCACCATCTCAACCTGCCCCAAACAACAATCCATACCTCTTCCAAGGGCATTCCAGGGAGCTCCTAGACCCCATTGATCCACCTGATCCATTCCCCATTGATTCATACTTCCCTCAATTTTGCCAAGCATAGTTGTTTTTCCTAGCTCATCACCTGCTGCCATCTGAAGCCCAAAGTATGTGACTTTCTGCTTCTTGATCATCACTTCAAGTGACTAGTCAGGACTTTGTTTCATCCAGGACCAACTGGTTTTTCTTGAAGTCCATGGTACTTAATAATGGTTTCTAAATCCATTATTCAAAGGAATCTATGTTCTTCCTTTTGATTTTTCTCAATGTCCAGCTTTCACAGTTGCATGTTACTCCTAGAAAATCCATTACTTTAATTATTCTGATCTTCACTGTCACAGAAATACCCTTATCCTTCATGATCTTGTTTAAGTTTGCTGTTGCCTTCTTCTCTTGAACCAATCTCCTCTGCTGTCCATCTTGATTTCTGAGTCCAAGAAAACAAAAACTATCAACTACATTTACTCCCTCACATCATCTGTGAGTTCATTAGCATGCTGGTTGACAATACCTTTGTAACTTTAATTTTTAACTTTAATCCATATTTTTCACTTTCCATTTTACTTACTTAATGACCTCATTTAAATCTTCATTTAAATCACTTAAATCAATGAAGTAGGGTTGTCTAGATATCTCAGACTGTTAGTATTTCTAGCTTGAATTGTGATTCTAGCTGACATCTCTTCCAGTCCTGTCATGTTTTATACTAGATTTGCTGAACAAGTTAAACAGATACGGGGACAAAATGCATCCTTGTTTCACTCCCTTCTCTATCCTGAACCACTATATCTCTCCCTACTCATTTCAAAGAGTAGGTAATTTGATCATTTGTGCATTCTTCTGCATCTCCCTCCAGGAAACACTCTGGGGCACACAGTCTTCTTTCATGGAGCTGTTAGCTATCTAAGTGCTGCTTCTCCTGTAGCTTTAAATAGTTCAGTGGGCATTTCATCTGCACTGGGTACTTTTCTGTATGAGCTGTTTTACTGTCTCTTATTTGGTGAGGAAGTCAGTTCCTGAATATATTGTCTCCGAAAATGTTTCTGTTCTTCTATAATCCTACTGGTAAAGGATTGCAGTAGATATATTTTTTCTTTAGCTTCATTTGCATATATTGGACCTCTTCCATGATTACTCCAGTCCTACATCAGTGGTAAATTTTCTGTGATTGTTGTTTTTTAAAACATCACTAATCACTCAAATAACACAACATGTTTGTGTTATTTTCATCTACTTGTTGACCATCTTCTTGACTGAGTCATCTTTTTTTGTCTATTTTGCTTGGCATTAGAAGTCTGTGACCATACATCCTTATTGCTCAAGGTGTCTTATTTGAATATCATGATAACTTGGATATTTTTTCATCTTGGAAATTTTAGATGCTTTTCCTGCTTATATCTCTTATTTCAATCCAGAGGTCCTTAGATTCTCTTTTGTGTACGTTAAGTATACTAAATCTGTTCTTAACATTGATCTGATATTCTGACTGTATGGGTGGGTATGGATATTATGGCTGTATGGCTATAACCTGTTGGTGCACCCAGTCTCATTAATTTCCTAAACATAATCATATATTTAATATCAGTAATTCATGGTCTGTTGCACAATCTGGAAGCATCCTGGCTGACAGAATTGCACTTCTTTGGTTTCCTATTGTTAGTTGATTTGATTCTGATGTTGCCCAGGGGTAGAATCTGTGGTTATGTTAGATGGAGTGGGTATCAGCAATCAACACAATATTTTCGTCATAAATCTGTTAACTTTTCTTCTGTATTATTATTTTCCCCAATCCAAATCTTCATGTAATTCCAGGTTTATCCATTTTTCTAATTCTTGCATTCCAATCAACCATTTGTAGTACCACATTTTTTCTAAATGTTGTATTTAGCACTTAGTACAAGTTGCTGTAGAAGCTGTCAGTGCTTTCCACCACTGCATTTGTAGTAGTGACATACACTTATATAACATTAATATTCACCAGACATTAATTAATTCTAATAGATAATATCCTAACATTTATAACCAAGCACATCCTTAGTGAAGTTGTTGTTGATAAACATTACCCCTTGTTTCCTTCGTATGGTCTTATGCCTTGAATATATATCAAAAAGTCATCTGATTTAAAGTAACTAATCTGGCCCACTTAAATTTACATATGCCTAAAACATCCAATTTAGTGTGCTTCATTTCTGCTTTAACCATTTCAAATTTCCCTTGGTACATGCTTCTCACATTGTGTTTTCCAAATTGTATTATGTCCTTGAAAAATGAGAACCTCCTCTTTTAATACTGGCATCATCAGTGACCGGACTTCCTTACAGCTTTGGTTTGGTCATGTCATCACCTCTGGTTCCTTTCCAGTAATTATAGGGACTGCCTTCTGACATGAGGTTTTCATAATCTGGCAAAAAATTTGTTTCAATTTTCTGCCATGTCCATATAATTTTCTTCACAACTGTACAGAAGTGGTTTGCCATAGCCTTCTACCAGGTTTGATTTTAGAATTCTTTCTTCTAAGTGGATTGGCTTCCATCTTGTCCACAGAGCCCCATCTTCCCTCATGCCTGTTGTGGATTATCTTTAACCCTCCATATCAGCAAAGATGACCCTACCAAGAGCTCCCATTCCATCAGCATTGCTCTCAGGTCTTTGAAGTTACCAAGTCATCCCATCGTGTCAAATTTCTAATCTCCTAGTAGGAATAAATTATCACTCTGCCAAATTAAGTATGATACTGTAAGGTTTCTTAGCATGTCTCCTAAGATATTAAATGCAAATTTTATTTTAGACTGCTTCATCTGCATTTTTGGCTTCAGTAAAGTGCTTCACTGAATCCCTAATCACAAACGCAGATTTCCGGAGCCTTTAAAAAAAATAGTCAGTGTTCTTTTTAACATGCATCCACAGTGACAGTGCAAATAATCTCTTGATGGAGTTACAGTTGCTTATTGGTAAAAATGCTCAAATGAAATGATTCAATTGATGAGACAGATCTCATCCCATTTTCAGCTATCCTAGTGATCATCCCTTAAAATGTTCCATTCCTTCAAAATTAGGTTTTGATACCCATTTCACTTTGTAAAAACCCTTCCCCCAAACACAAAGGGCCAGGGACTTTGGCCCCTCTCCATCTGGTGACATCATGACACTCACATCTATAGACCCTTGGAAGCCAAGCAATTTTTTTGTTTTCAAGTGTGGCCCTGGTCTTGAAAGTAGTTGCCCACCTGCTTATTTTTGAAAAATGCTACAATATTCTGTCCACAAGCATTTCCTCATTCTGACAGTAGAGAAATTATTTTTTATATTGTGTTGTTTTGAAGCATTATGCTTTCTAATACAACTGTGCAATGCTTGTGTTTTATTGCTATGCCAATTTAAGAAAAGATGCAGCTGCTTTAAAGCATGCAAAAAGATGGTGTATTCTCACTCCCACATACTTTTTCGAATCTAATTCAAAGCATGAAACAGACCTAGTATCTAAAACTTATGCATATTGAGCATATAGGTAGTGCTCACTTTGGTATCATTTAAAAAAAAACACCTGTATTTTACATTTACAGAATTTGCAGGAGGTCAGAAGCAGAGGCATGGAGAGAGGTCCATAATTCCATGCTTTTAATTTTTTTTCATTTTCTATTTGTAAATGCAAGCAAATAAAATATAATAGAAAGCAATAAAACTAAATGTGACATCCATTAAGTTTTAAATAAATACATGAATCAAATGTTATATAAGGAGAAAAATAATATCCCTTATCAAGAAGATAATAATTGTCCTTTGTACTTTTCCTCTACTAATATAACTCAAACTCACTAATATTGTGACAAATTTTGAAGCTCAGGCCTCACACAGAGATCATCTGGATATAACATGGTTTGATATCTGAGCTTTCTCTGGCTCCTTCAATGCCATTTCTTACTTCCTGGTTTGGGCAGCCATTGTTGCTGAATCAAAAAATTAAGAATTGTGCTTGTCCACCAAATCCGAATTGACAATCTGTTGTAAACTGTGGGTTAAGGAAAAGCAGCATAGGCTATCGTTTGTGGATTCTGATGTAATGTCTAGATTCCTTCCTTGAATTGGGAATTCAAAAAAGTGGAGTCCTTGGGGTTCTCTAAGCTTGGTGAAATGTTTGCAAGAAAACAACCAAGCTCAGAGAACCCCAAGGACTCCACAGTTCAACCCTGAGCTACATATATTCTCTTCTCTTGGTAATTCAAGAAGGATTGGATGAGAATCAAGGAGATGGAGGATAGAAGATTCCTGTAACTCTTGGCAAAATGTTCATATGTTGGGCACCATGAAATCATTTTTCATGATGTCCAGACACTTTTTTTTTTTAATCATTTTAAAAAGAGGCTGAAATCTCCAGTATCACAAAATGTTATGAGAGTTCAATTGTCTTGGCCTAGTTCATGTGCTGTCTTAAGAAATGAACACATAATACCCAACTTGTAAAAGTGCCAATTTCTGTGATCTCCCTTCTTTTTCTGGAGAATTAAATGAATAAATTTTATTAAAACCCATGTATTATTTATTAAATATAATTATTTACATCCTACCACATGTCCACATGCTCGCTTGCCTTGGCCACTCTTATATGTTGGCATTTAATTGATTTGTTCTGTGGCAAAAGTCCAGATTAGGTGTGGAAAATTAAAAATCCCCATGATATTTTACAAAACACTATAAGATACACCATTTCCTTCTTAGGAATGGCAATATGTGTATGAAGACTCAGACTTTCTCAAAATCCAAGTGTCACTTTTTGGCTAGAGGAAAACATTAACAAACATGTAAATGATACTGTAAAAAATGAAGTACTCTACTTCTGCAAGCAGGTCAATACAGAGAATGTAGGATTGGGGTTGGCAAATTTTTCAGGTGGCGGGTGCCATCAAGCGATTTCACATAATGACACAAAAGACTGGAAATATAGAATTAAAAATCATCAATTTTTCACAAGTTCCTCCAATCTCATGACATTTTGGCAATCTCACTGTGAAATCTCCTCAGATTTCAGCATTTGCACTTAAAATATCATGACATTTCAATATTCTCACCTGAAATCCTGTAAGATTTTGAATGAGAACATTATATTCTCTGGTGCATTAGCAGCCTCTTTGCAATTTTAGCTTTTACATTAAATTTTAGTTTTTCATTAAAAATGGGATTGCTTGGATATTCCCTGGAGATGTTACAAGTATAGTGTTGTTGCCACTTGCCATTAGATTTTGTGTCTATCAGGATCCAGTTATATTAAACTTATGAGGACCAGGTTCTTGGCACTCTCCATCTATAACAGCTTGACCCAAGAGGCTTCAATAAAAAAAAAGCAGGGTAGAAGTAGATATGCTTAAAACTCAGCATACTAATTTGGTAAGGAACAACATAATGCCATGGGCTATTTCTATATTATCATTGTCTTCTAGATAACTGTAAAGGTAAATGTAAAGTAGTTAATGCCTAAATAAGCTATAGAGTCAGTATAACAGGTATAAACTATGGGAATATAAAAATCAAAAGTAATTTAGCAAAAGTAATTTGCCCACCAATTCCACTTACTACACAAGTACCAAATGGCAGATTCAGAGTATCCTTACCTAAAATTTTAGAGCAGGAATAAGAAAGCGGATCAGCTTAGGAAGAAACTTCCTAATGTTATTTGTATATATTATGCTCTTGAAATTCTTAAGTCTCAGAAAGTTTTCAAATTATTTACTGGTGAATACATGTTATTGTTACATGGTCTCTTTTAAATGAGGAGATTGATTTTATTAATTACGCATTATGAATCAGTGAAACTACAGGCTGTGTTGAACAAGTTTGAGCATTAAATTTTAGCATAAGAATGGAGTATACTAGTGCTCCAATTTCCCTTTTAGCTAAAACTGTTAGGGCCAGCTGCTACGCCTGTCCAGCTATCTTTACGTAATAAGCACTGGGCAACTGAGAGTTTGAACGACACAATTATCTATACTGTGTCAGTTCCTCTGAAAGGGTTGCTTTTACATAAGGTGATTCCTTCTTGGCCACACTGAACTATGCCATATTTCACCTATATTCTTAATATACTAATTTGCACTTTAGTAAACTTTTAGAAGAGCACTTTAAATTGCTTTGAGATTGTGAAGCAAGTCACACAGAGGAAACAAAGTCAGTTCTCTTTAAAAAACATGTAGATGGAAACATGTTTACAAGCCATTTTTAATCATGTGCCATGTATGTTTGTTTTCCAATCTCATTTGATTATCCAGAGATACCAGCATCCTCTGCTGCCATAGAAATACACCAGGGGGGGTGGGGGTGGGGAACCATCATTCAACTTCTTGGCACATGGATTTTTACTGTAAAAGAAAAATCCATGTTCTGCTTTCACATTTTCATTGCATGCTATGTGTGTCTGCATAAAATGAGTGCCACTGTTTTGTATGTACAAAAATGGAAGCTACTTATGTAAGGATGATTTTGTTCAAAATTCACACTGGAAAAGATGTAAGACAGCAGAGCTAGAATGTACTCTAGTACCACAACCTGAATCATCATTAGTGCCAGCCTCAAAAATGTTGTGAGTTCTAGGCAGCTAGATGAGAAACGGATAATTTGGGTGCCAGCTTCCATCATACTGGATATAATCGCATTTTGAATTACAGACTTCTCACAGAGTTAGGAGCCATGTTTCTAGCAAGCTAACGTTCTCTTTCTTCTGTTTTCCCCCATTAACATTTTTCCTTTAAACAAGAGTGCCCTGCACTTCACCAAGGTACCTAGGACAAATGGGCTCCTTTTTCCCCATACTGTTACCACCTAGTTGTGGAACTCTACCGAGAGATTTCATTTCAACGCAAGCATGCTTAGTGTTTCAATAGCCTTCTGCTTATATGTTTGAAGATTCGAAACTGAATGGGGAGGTGGCCAAGGCGGCGCTGGCAAATGAAGACTGTCCCCACATAGACCAGGCTATGTCACCTGAGGAAGGTCTGCCATTTACCCGTTCTGGCACTCGGGAGAGATATGGACCTTGCTTCCTCTTATCAACCGGGGAATATCCCTGCCCGCCTGATGGAGGAATAAGAAAGGGTATGTAGATAAGGTCCAATCATCACATAGATAGTAAGATAGTTTAAGATATGATTTATTGACCAGTATTGTTTGAGAATATTAGTTGCACTAAAAACAACAGCCCGACACCTTAATCCATGCATCAGGCAAGAAATGGTGATGCCCTAAGTTTGCACTTGTGGACCCTTTGCAGATAATCCCATCTGATATGTAAGTCCAACATATCCTTTTATTAAACCCTATGACCTTAGTGGCCGTATGACTCCACATTTCTTCCATATTGTTGTTGCTATTGCAGTACTGGGCCAGGTTGGTGCCAACTCTTTCAGCATCACAGATATTTTCAGCACTATTGAAGTTCTGCTGTTGGTTCCTTCTTTAACTCTTCTTTCCTGTAAGGTGGGCAGAGGCAAGAAGGAAGGTCACTTGTGGCAAATGCAGGCCTTTGCTGAGGGAAAATGGTCATCATTAAAACATCTCTTTACCATTTCCCGTCTGGGCTTCAAAATCCTAGTTTGGGGACCACCAAGTTAAGAAAAGCTCCATTATCAAACAGGCTAGTCATCCATGTGTCTTGATTTCAAGGGACAGTATCTCTTCCTGCTTATTCCTGAGACATGTGGAAGACACTATGTTGTTAAAGTTAGTAATTAGTAGCTAATTGGACAAAGCAGGCATATTACATTATTTGCCCACCTCTGCATTTTATGATATCTAAGTTAAAATTCTTAGTTAAGTGGGAAAGCATACATGGCTTTATAATTCAGAGAAATAGCCACTTCCCCACATACTGTACCACTACCACGGCTTCTACCACCATTTTATGCTCCGGTGTTCAGCTGTATTGACTGATGTTACATTTTTGTTTGTTTCACTGCAGTTTATTGCTGAGGTCCCTGAATATTTCTGACAGTATTGACTGCACACATTAAAGAAAGGAAATAAAGCAACTGGTGGCATATTTAATCTAAATCTGTGACAATTAAAATGCCAATCTCTTAAGCTCACCCCTTTGATAAGATTAACAAGTGCATATTTAGAAAATGTATATTTTCTCATTTAAGTCAGTGCAGGCAAAGGTGCTTCAAATGAGCAGTTCCTTCATATGAACAGTATACTGAATGGTATGTTCTCAGTTAAGTAAATGGAGAGTCTCTGCTCAGGCTGAGTTTTGGGTGATCATCACAAAAAAAAACTTGTGGATTGTAGCTGCAGATTATAACAATATAGCTAAAGGCACTGCAGAAACTGTAGAGAGTGAGCCATGGCACAAATCAGTACTTCATCAAACCTGTAGGATGCATTGCATGTTGACAGGAAAAAAAAAAAAAGCCAGTTATAGAGTATACTTAATTATAATGTCAAAGTTTACTAATGATAAGTTGTAGGAGGATCATTGTACTTTCATATGAAAGTGTTTTTGCTTAAATTTACCTTTGTAGCAAAGTGCTTTATACCTGATTCTGTACTGGATACATGTTGGTCATTTTCATTCAACTTGAGCCCTGGTTCTTGTTCAGTGCCTTGTGAGTTTGCTGCTAAAAGGCTCCACTTTTAGGATGACAAATGGACAATTCCCACAAAGCAACGGAAAGAATGAGGCTCCACCAGTTGATTGAAAGTGTGGCCAGCTGGCTAAAGGAGTTATAAATGTCAGCATATTGTTGGCCTGTGTTGGGGTGGGTGGGGGAATAGATCAAGGACACCTTTGGTGTTTCTACAGAATTTCATTCCATAGATTGCATAACAATGCCTATAATTTGCTGAGCTGTTTTGTGCATGACTAAAAACTGGCAGAGGGAAGAGGAAACCAAATGCATGCAAAAATGCTGGTAAACAAATTGAGTAGTATCTCTATAGCAACAGAACTATAAATGCTTTTGATTTGGGCAGGGGGGGAGATAGAGACATTTTTAGTATCAGATAATACCATATGAAATGCCAAGGGTTCAGTACAATCACATACAACACAGTGACTTGGTAGTATTACAGTTGCTCTATGACAGATTGATGGTTTGTATTTATTTCTTTTATTTCCAGCTCCTCTATAATGCTCCCTATATCATAGCAGGGGGACTTCATTTAAACATAGAATTTTTTTTTCCCCTCCACCATTTCCAGCTAGGGCCATGTTGCAAGGGATACTACTCGTGGCATGTCAAAGCATGAAGATGCTGCTGATCAGGCTATACTTCACTGATTTTGACCATTCTGTTGTGGATCCAATACTCTATGTTTTGCCTTTTGTTTTTCTTTTAAAAGAAAGTTATGAAATGTTATAGAGCCTTAACAGCATAGTTAAATGGGAAATAAATGGAAAAATGGTAGAATAATCCTTCAAGCCTGCATCCTGAAATTCTTCTAACTGAATGAGACATTCTTGGTCTCCCATTCTGTAGCATGGATCAGTAGCAAAGAATGGTCTAGATAATCATAATAAAGCTAATAAAAAGAGGGGAAAGAAGAGCAATGATATCTAATTAGCTTATGTGATGTCACTTGTAAGCAGATCATGATGTTTGAAAGTATTATGGCTTTTGGTAGCATCTCATGGGGTTGATGTTACTACTGGTGTTAGTAACACTTATTTTGACCACATCCTTGAACACGTAGTACTAAATTGACACTAGATGGGTATTAGTTGCTTTGGCGGGCCATAACACTGCATGATATTGGTACATAAGACGCTAAGCTGGAGGCACTACATAGCTTCTTCTAGTGGTGCACCCCATCCTGGTATGTGCTTTTCTCAGCTAATGGTAGATCCACCGGCTTTCATGAAGTGGGTTAGATTGTCATTTAGTCCAATGCTGAAACTTGCCAATGACTGAAGATTTTTGCTTTTCTCAGGATATTTTTGAGCCATAGGAACCTTACAGGAGTGTGAGCAAAATACAAGCAGTAGGACAAAACTGTGCATGGTGTCTCTTCTATGTTGAAAGCAATAAGATACACTGTAGAGAGGTCTCTAGCTGGCTGGCTGACTGCATGGGAAAAAAATATTGTCGGAGAAGAAAATTGGCTGCCTCTGCATGTAGCTCTTTCTCCTTTAGTCCTCCTTTCTATAAAACACCCAGCTTGGTTTGAAAAGCACAGGAGAGAAGCTCAAGTATTGATTATATTCTTTACATGCAGATCTTTGCAAAGAAAGTCCTGTCATTGCTAAATATATGCCAACAGAGGCAGTCAAAGTGACTTGACATGGAGAGAACGAGATGGACAATGATGGCTTATAAACGTCTGGGTGGAACTGTGCAGGCATAGAAGACCTCTTCTTTTGGACAAATGTAATCTCCCTCCATGCAAGTTTGCAGGATGATTATATGTGGTTTCAAAGATAAAAAGGGAGATATGCAGGATTTCTCTATGGCCAGAATGTAACAAACGGCAGATTTTTTGTTGTTGTTGTTTCATAGCATGAATTGCATGAAAAAAGAAAAGAAAACCCCTGCAATTGTACAAGTAACTTACTTTACTATTAAAGGGGTGTTTGGGGGGGAGGGAGGGGAGACAAAGTAATATATTTTCTTTCAAAGCTCTTTACTTTTACATATGTTGTGGTAGCCAAACTGTAAAGATATTCTAAAGCCGTACATTCCTTTGCAATGGATTGCTTTTTTGTATATGGGATCAAAAGGGTGGATGGTTTTAAAAAGTGCAATTGGGCAGTCACATTGACCATGCCTTCATAAATTCATCACACAGAACATGAAAATCAAGAACTTTTCATTCAACTAGACTTGTGTAAAGTGTACAAACAATCTTCTTTTCCTGTCTGTTTTTGTTGGCATGCTTGTGAAATCTGGGACCAGTTTTTGAACCTGACAGAAACGGCTGGTCTAATCTCATTTTCCAGCTCTGTACTTTATTGGTGTATAGATCCAGTGTGAAGACCCTTCATGACAAATTGTTTATATTAAGTGATCAGTAAAGAATTTAACCAAAAAGGAACCAACATTGTTTTTTTTAAAAAAACAACAACAGCAACAACAACTGGGGATTTACAATATACAAATCAGGAAACTACTTCGATATAAACTTATCTCAGAGTTTTAAGAAACAACAGAACAACATTGTATGCAATTTAGAATTCTGAATAAAATGCATGCACAATGTTATGCAAAATAATTCTAGCATGAAATAAATTTTGTATAATGGTTTCAATGCCTGCTGTATAGTGTAAATCAGAATTCCTTTCTGAAATGTTCAGGACTTCCCAAAGAAATGCTTTTGAAATTGTGAATGAGTACTATACAAATATTCCCAGTGGAACTATAAAAGAGAAGAAGCTTGCTTATGCTTTGCTTCTAAAATGGTAAAGTGGTGAGTGCCTAATGAAGTCACCTCCCAAATCCTTGATACAACTCATGTCTTCACTCCTCACAACAATTTATCACAATTGAATAGATAAGATCTAGAGAGTTTGGTAGATCTCACTCTATCCCTCCTTTCTCCATTAATAATAAAAGTTTGGCTTTTTAGTTGATAATGTGAATTCAGTTTTTCTTACTTCTGTGGTTCTCTTAACATCTGGAAGAACTTAGAAAGATGTGGAATTAAATACATTTTAGTAATATTAAATGATGTCTTAAAGGTAGTGACAGAGACTCGAATCGTGCCATTTTATTTCAGATTCAAAGGAGAAAATATATAGAACTTTTGTCAGAAACTTACTTGTAGCTAAAACACTGAAGCAAAGCATTACAGTTTCACCACATCATATGATCTGACTACTTCCTAGGAAGAAGGTAAGGCTTCTGGAACTCGATGATGATGATGATGGTGATGATGATGATAAAGCACAGGAATGAAATATTTCATAGAATAAACATAAGAAGAAAAACACAAGGCAGTAGCAATAAGAGTTACATAAACATACAAGATGCTTTACTTTTCCTCATCCCACTCCCAAAAATCTTTCCATTCCTTTTTAAAAAATATAATAAATGAAAAACAAAAAAGGGGAGGGAAAAATCCAAAAGAACATATCTTTCTTAACCTTGAATGTTTAGGTCAGTGTATTTAATAAGAAAAATGAGACATCAAATGTATTAATTAGTATATGCAATCCACATTTCTAAATAGTCCTTTAATGAAGACATCTATCAAAACATTTATTCATATATAGGAATGTATGTATATTCTTCAAAACATTGTATAAACTGATAAGAACATGGATATTGCAGTATCAGGATTTAATCTATTTATTTACATCGCTATCATAAAAACACATATGTTCCTTTGTTTTTGTGTAAGTTTCCCAACCATCAGTATATAATACCAGAGCGCATGAAAATCTACAAAAACCTTCAGTCTCCAGAACAATAATTACTCTGTGACATAAGTCTAAAAGGGAGTTGCTACATTATAGGATCACATTGCATGAACCAATGGTGCACTTGGAGTGTATGTCCAGCAAATAACTGAACCAATTAATTTTTTCCCTAAGCAGACACAAAGTTGTCAAATAAACATAAAATATTATGGAAATAATCATAATCTGATATCGGTTAAAAATGTGGCATAGATGCCAAATTGGTCTTCTATTGCCATTCATATACTGGAGATCTCTTGTATATCTAATTAGGTGCCTTCTAACAACTATTTACAATTAGTTATTATAGCCTTATTATTTTGCAAAGAACATGTTAAAGTCTCTCATGCTAAAAAATTCAACACATTCCACCCCTAAAATTTACCATTAGACCAGGCTGGTTGTCAAATAAAGCTCCATTTGAAAGCCAAAGGAAGCACTCTTGGGCTCCCTGGGACGGTAACTAAGAGGACCTTGGCCTCCCAAAACCTCCTTGAGGAGTAGCAGAGGCTGTTCTCAGAAGCAACCTGTGGAGCTACAGAACTCTAAAGCTTTCTTATTCTTCACACATGTCCCCAGAAGGGACTCCAAAACTACACCAGCCCTGAGAGAGGGATAGACGATGGGATGAAGAAGCAGCAGCAGCAAGAAAACCGAAAGACACACTTTCTCTCTCTCTCTCTCACACACCCACGTTCTTCTGCCACTCTGGCTTTAGGAAATGGCAGTGATTTGAAGGTGGTAGTTATGCCGTTTGCATAATTCTGCTTCCTCTCACAGAGATTTCTGTTTTTCTAGTTTGGGCTTAGGGTGCTTGTGAATGCCTTTCCAATTTTTCTTGGTATCTTTTCAAAGTCCCCTTTGTTGCTGGAGGTGGCAGAGGCTCCTAGTGTGGTGTTGATGTTTATGGTTACACATCTTTCAATCTATCTGAAGCTGACACTGAAAAAGACCCATAGGAAGAGTTCCCTCACGCCGTGTTCCCTTGGGATTCAGTGAAAGTGGGAGGCTGCAAACAGCTGAAGACATGATTGTACATGGAAAGATAGCATCTTACATAGGCCACCTGGCTACCTGGCAGCTCAGTATGTACAAGAAAATCATACTCCACCAATGGGCATTTTTCTGAAACTCTTCTTGGAAAGTAATTTCCAAAATAGGTTCTTTTTCATTAAATTGGGTGATACAAGAGACGTTTTATCCCACAGCTCTAGTTTTGCCATCTATGCCAAACTATAATCCTATACCCGTTTAAAAGAATTTACTCTTATTTAACGTAAATTGGTTTGCTTTCTTTCCCTCAGAGAGTGATTTACTGCATGAACTATCAGAACAACCCCTTCTCTGAATTGGATACTTTTAAAGTCATATATATTCTGCATCTCATTCTTCTATTAATGCCATAAAATGTTTATTTTTGGCAAGCATATGAATCCTAGGTGCTACTTTTGCCTACTGCCGAGTCAGAGAATTCTGAATTTTTCTGATAATTGGCAGCTTGAACCTCCCAAATTGCTGAAGTGATGGTGATTCTACCCTATTTTACCAGTTCTAGGACAAATCTTTCTTTTATTTGGCTCTTTTTCATAAAATTGTATCTATATTTAGTCAATCCCAGGGGCTTTTCACAAAGTCTGCAGTTTTTGATAAGGCAGGAGAAGCAGACTTTCTCTCCACAGTACTAACAGTATGGCAACTAAGCTGTGGACACTTTGAAAATTACTCCCAAAGAATCTTTGGAACTTTCAGGAGCACAGAACTTCTCTGTTCCTCATTAAAGCAGCCTTTTTTTTTCCCAGGCTTCGGCCTGAAAAAATGATGTAGCTTCTTGAAGATTTGTTTGAACTAGGGATTCTGTGCTGACAGGACCTCAAGGCCTTACTTAAGGAATAATTCTATGGGTCTATAGTTGTCCCTAAACTACAGTATTTTTTTTTCCTGGCCCCACTAGCAGGATATAACATCTGGCAAAGCAATGTATCTGCCTGAAAAGAGTTGGCTTTTCTGCATTTCTTTACTGCCATCTAGTGATTTTTTTTCTGCAGACCAGACCTGACAGCCCAAATAGTAGTCAGGCTTTCCAGCTTTGCACCTGGGAAACTCCCGGTTGTGGGCCTCCATGTCTGGTGATGTAGAAGGAAGTGGTTTCATTTACTGCATCTTAGAGCTGAAATTTGTGAATTCTATTTTTTTACTTACTTAAGTTAAAAACAAATGGAGGGGGGAAGAAGCAATAAACTATATTTGTGGAGTCAACCATAGTTAGACTGCTTAGATGCCATATTGGTCACTTGAATGTAAATAGACCTATTTGTGTAGTCAGTTATCACCCAGGAATTTTGTAATACTTGAATTGGGTGTATCTAAAACTGTTGGGACTAGATTAAGTTTTATTTTTGCTTTTTGTTCTTTTTATTTTTTGCCTAGAATAAATGAAAAGAGGCAAAAGTATTTTTAGTGTTAAAAGTCAGACATGAAAACGATTCAAGGTAATCATTGGATTGGATGGAAATTAATATAGAGCATATAAATATTAGGCAAGTTCCCAATAAAAATACAGATTAAATCCATACTAAAATGCATATAAAGTAACACTGCCATCATATCACTTTAACTTTTTACCAAAACTTGATTCTGCTGTTTAAACAGACTCTAGGCCTGAGAGATAATAGGGCAAGAAGAAAAGATGTGCCAGTCAGGGTATACCTCCTCCCTCCCCAAATTCTGCTGGATTTCTCACCTGTCATGAGATCTAAAAGCCTCCCCCTCTCTCAATGATTCACTTTGGGTAAGATCCATAATTCCCTATATTACAGCAGAAGGGGAGAAGGGTGACTCACTTGCCTTCCAGCCTGGCCTTCTTTGAGGTAACTTCAGGACAGGCTCCCAGATCAATCATCAAACAATTCTGTACTGCAAGGTTTTGGAGAGCAAATGGTGTAATCAGGAGGCCTCTTTCAGGATTCATGATCATGAAAGGCTGCAGCAGGAAAGGAACTCCCTAGGGGGAGTAAAACCTAAGCCACCAAGGTTCTGCTGATCAACACCAGCATCTTGATTTGCTGGAATGTCACAGCAACCCCTTACAGACTCTTCAGAAAAGGATTCCTAACAACCTTCTCTCTTTAAAGGAAGAGGATGTACCTAACTAGAGTAAAACCTGCTAAGATTTAATTCCACAAGGCAAAAATATCTCAATAACCAATTCTATAGCATTTGGTAGCATTATCATTCTGTTGCAGTAAAACCAACAAAAATGTTGCCGCATCTTAAAGATTAACAAGGTTGTTTGTTGTTTTTGATTCTCTAATGGACCCCAGGCAGTTGTAGGTGGACTCATTCTACTTTTAGCAATCCAAACACAGTATCTGGCTATTGTTTGATTATTTTGTTTTGGAAAAGATATTTTATTTGTGAATGAAATAAGATGCAAGCAGCAACTGAAAACCTGGGAGGTCAAAAGCAAAAGATATCCCAGTCTAGACTCCCCATAAAATTCTGTGGCTAGAGCATAAACAAATGTACAATCTCAGCATCAAATGGGTTCAATGAAAATAATGTTATATCCTCCAAGAGATTTCTACCTAAATGACTGCTTGAGTCTCACATTAGAGTACATGCCTATCTTAACTGAGGCTAGAAAAGTTTTTCTGAAAGCTACACAAAAGGACATACAGTAGTAGTTGCACAGAGCAGATTAATGTTGCATTTTCAAGCAGCAGATCCACGGCTTGCCGCATGAACCAGTGGGAGGTGAGAGGCATGGTAGGCTAACCCGGCAAGAAATAGTCAGGAAAAGTCACTTCTATTATTCTCTTACTCAGAAGAAGATTCTAGCTAATGACTTTGTGATAAAAGCCAAGCATAAGCAGCATTAATCTGGGGTGGGGATGGGGGATGATTATTTCATGCAACTTGCCTTTTTTCTTTGTGCTGAGGTTTCACAACACAAAGGGGAAAAATGATCACTGAAAGAATACTGGGCAGGACAAATGTGGGTGCAAAAAAGGGAAGGAAACAGAGAAGAGGGAATGCAAGAAGAGACAGAAATTAGCGGAGTATTGAAGCCCATCAGAAAAAGATGTGACTGTGGAGTCCTTGGTGTTCTCTGAGCTTGGCTGTTTGCTTGCAGACATTTCATTATCCAACTAGGGAACATCAGTGTGAACCTGCACTGATGATGTTATCTAGTTGGATAATGAAACTTCTGCAAGCAAACAACCAGGTTCAGAGAGCACCAAGAACTCCTATCTATATTTTAGGGTCCTTTGTCCCCAAATGCCCTGCTGAAAACCAAAGCAGTACTGTATATAAAATGTTCTCCTTGATCTTAATCCATACTGCGGTACTCTAGAGTTTGTTCAATGATAGCAGAAAAGTGTGTGTTACTTGAAATACAGGAAGAGCATTTCCTACAGAGGTCTTTAAAATGTGCTCTTTTGCAATGCTGTTTAGGTACATCAACATTATGATTACACCATTATGGGAATAAAATTCTGGAGACCTATCATCTTTTTATAATATAAGAGGAAACAGGTAGTTAAAAAGTATATGTTTTCCCCCAAAGCAAGCATCATATCCTAGCTGTTCTTCACAGCTAGTTCTCACTAGCCAGCGGCAAAATGTCCCTCTCCCATTCGCCAGCTGCACTCTAAACTGCAAGTTATTTCTTCCCATCAGATTCATCAAGCCAAACACCTCCCCACAAGCGTGTAAATATGAACTGCAGTTCTCTATCAATGGACTACCATGAAAAACTGAAATTCCTTCCAGAACACAAACAAGGGTGTATGAATTCCTGTCACTGCTGCTACCTGCAGGTTGGGATGAGATACATTACTCCTCAATAATAGCTACCCATTTTTCAATTATTTTCCATGGAAGTAGTCCCTGCTCTAAGACAGTAGATCAAATATTGGATTCAGACTGAGCCAGAAGTTCCTTCTACGGTTCAATCTTTGGGTAGCAATCCTCATATATTGGTCATCATGGCTGTCATTTAATTGGGTGAATAAATTAAAGGTTGGTACTTGACTTCTTTCTCACAGATGGACAAATGGACCAGATGGCGCCTGAGCTTTTTGCCATGTACCTCTGATTTGACAGAGACCATTTTTGTGTTTGACAGCTGTGAAACTGGGCTAGCTAATCACCCCACTCAGTTTTTATTTATTTATTTAAGTCGGTTACAGCCACCCACTCCCATAGATTCTGGGCAGCTTATGCTGCAATCTCACTCATGTAGATTTGCTCACAAATGTTCTAGTTTGTTCATCTGCTTATCAAATGTGCTCCTCTTGTTTGAGCTTCTTTTTTAATGCAAAATATACGAAACTCTTTTAAGAAATAAAATTCTAGCCCTCTTCAATTTTAATTCTCGTACTCATCACTGCCAATCTAACGTTTGAACAGAAGGTCTGCGTTCTAGTCTTAGCCATATACCATGCCATACTTGGTGACTTAAGGCAATTTTCTTGGGCCAAGACTAGAATCAGCATTGGAAGAAGCCATTTAAGTAATTCCCAGCTTTCTGTTCAAGGCAGAAATCCAAATAAAGCATCCCAAACGACTTGAAACATATCCAATGAAGAGAGGCCAATCATCTCTCTGAGTTTTACTGTTGAACTACCCTTAATTATAAACTTATTTCTAACCGTAAATTTAAGCCTGCTTTCCTTTAAATGTAAATCCATTATTTTACGCCCTGTGCTCTGAAACAAGAGAAAGCAGGCCTTGACCTTCTCCGCATTATCTTTTCAGGCATTTAAGAATGCTCTCCTATTTCACCCCCTCCCCACCCATCATCTTTTCTTGCAGCTAAACATATCCAGCTCCTTCAGTCAATCTTCATAGGCTTCTTTCCCAGATCCCTGATCTTCATTGCTTTTTCTCAGTTTTTATGAAACCTTCTTAAAATGTGGTGGACTTGAGGTGGGATCTGATCAAAATGGAAAAAAAGTAGAATGATTACTGTCCATTATCTGGAAATGTTATTTCTATTTCATTGCCATAATTGCATTTACCTTTATTGTAGCACCTCACACTGCTGGATGATCTTGCTATCAACTTCTGTTCCAAAATCTTTTACATAAGTATCATTACTGAGCCATGTTAGACCTGTGCATTTGATGTTTGTTGAACTTTTCACTTGGCCCTGTTTAATTTCATTCTGTTAATTTCACCCCATTTCTGGAATATATTAATTCATTTTATTTTGGTCCTCTCTGACTTTGGTGTTATCTGCAAATCTTATATGCATTTCCTCTACCTCTTCGTCTAAATCATTATTAAAAATATGAAAGCTATTAGTCCTCTCCAGATGCACTACCATTTCATCATTGGTCAAGATGACAGGGCATAATGGAAATTGATTCAACATATCTAAAGACACCAAAGTGCTCATCCCAGGCTTAGGCTACAGTACCTGCCAAGAATAAGTCCCAAAATGTGGCTTGCAGCTGAGTAGCTACATAATATCACAGTGTTTATGTTTCAATTCTATAGAATTTTACTCATAGTATTTCTATATCTCTTTACTTCTAAGTAACTCCAACTTAGAGTGCAATTCTATATATGTAGTACATTCAAAAGTCTGGTGAGAAATTTTGTTGTTGTTCAGTCGTTAAGTCGTGTCCGACTCTTCGTGACCCCATGAACCATATTGCGCCAGGCCTTCCTGTCCTTCACTGCCTCCCTGAGTTTGCTCAGTTTCATGCTCATTGCTTCAGTGATGCTATCTAACCATCTCATCCTCTGCCGTCCTCTTCTCCTTTTGCCTTCAATCTTTCCCAGCATCAGGGTCTTTTCCAAAGAGTCCTCTCTTCGCATTAGGTGACCAAAGTATCTGAGCTTGAGCTTCATTATCAATCCTTCCAATGAGCAATCAGGGTTGATTTCCTTTAAGATTGACTGGTTTGACCTCCTAGCAGTCCAGGGGACTCTTAAGAGTCTTCTCCAGCACCACAGTTCAAAGGCATCAATTCTTCGGCGCTCAGCCTTCTTTATGGTCCAGCTCTCACAGCCATACATTACTACTGGAAAAACCATAGCTTTGACTATGCGGATCTTTGTCGGCAAGGTGACATCTCTGCTTTTTAATATGCTATCTAGGTTTGCCATAGCTTTCCTCCCAAGGAGCAAGCGTCTCTTAATTTCATGGCTGCAGTCTCCATCTGCGGTGATCTTCGAGCCCAAATAAATGAAGTCTGTTACTGCTTCCATTTCTACCCCTTCTATTTGCCAGGAATTGATGGGCCCAGATGCCATGATCTTAGTTTTTTTAATGTTGAGTTTCAAGCCAGCTTTTGCACTCTCCTCTTTCACCCTCATCAAGAGGCTCTTTAGTTCTTCTTCACTTTCTGCCATTAGGGTGGTATCATCTGCATATCTGAGGTTGTTGATATTTCTCCCTGCAATCTTTATTCCGGCTTTTGATTCTTCCAGCCTGGCATTTCTCATGATGTACTCTGCATATAGGTTAAATAAGCAGGGTGACAGTATACAGCCTTGTCGTACTCCTTTCCCTATTTTGAACCAATCGGTTGTTCCATGACCGGTTCTAACTGTTGCTTCTTGGCCCGCGTACAGATTTTTCAGGAGACAGGTAAGGTGGTCTGGTACCCCCATCTCTTTAAGAATTTGCCACAGTTTGTTGTGATCCACACAATCAAAAGCTTTTGCATAGTCAATGAAGCAGAAGTAGATGTTTTTCTGGAACTCTCGTGCTTTCTCCATGATCCAGCGAATGTTGGCAATTTGATCTCTAGTTCCTCTGCCTCTTCGAAACCCAGCTTGTACATCCGGTAGTTCTTGGTTCACGTACTGCTGAAGCCTAGCTTGTAGGATTTTGAGCATAACCTTGCTAGCATGTGAAATGAGTGCAATTGTGCGATAGTTTGAGCATTCTTTGGCATTGCCCTTCTTTGGAATTGGAACATAAACTGACCTTTTCCAATCCTGTGGCCACTGTTGCGTTTTCCAAACTTGCTGGCATATTGAGTGCAGCACTTTAACAGCATCATCTTTTAGTATTTTAAATAACTCAGCTGGAATACTGTCATCTCCACTAGCTTTGTTGTTAGCAATGCTTCCTAAGGCCCACTTGACTTCACTCTCTAGGATGTCCGGCTCAAGGTCAGTGACCACACCAGTATGGACATCAGGGACATTAAGATCTTTCTTGTATAGTTCTTCTGTGTATTCTTGCCACCTCTTCTTAATCTCTTCTGCTTCTGTTAGGTCCCTGCCTTTTTTGTCCTTTATCATGCCCATCTTTGCACTAAACGTTCCTTTGATGTCTCCAATTTTCTTGAAGAGATCTCTAGTCTTTCCCATTCTATTGTTTTCCTCGATTTCTTTGCATTGTTCATTTAAGAAGGCCTTTTTATCTCTTCTTGCTGTTCTCTGGAAATCTGCATTCAGTTGCTTATATCTTTCCCTTTCACCCTTGCTTTTCGCATTCCTTCTTTCCACAGCTATTTGTAAAGCCTCATCAGATAGCCATTTTGCTTTCTTGCATTTCTTTTTCTTTGGGATGGTTTTAGTTGCTGCCTCCTGTACAATGTTATGGACCTCCGTCCATAGTTCTTCAGGCACTCTGTCTACCAAATCTAATCCTCTAAATCTATTCATCACCTTCACTGTATACTCATAAGGAACATGATCTAAGTCATACCTGAGTGGTCTAGTGGTTTTCCCTACGTTCTTCAATTTAAGCCTAAATTTTGCAGTAAGAAGCTCATGATCTGAGCCACAGTCAGCTCCTGGTCTTGTTTTTGCTGTCTGTATAGAGCTTCTCCATCTTTGACTGCAAAGTATATAATCAATCTGGTTTCGGTATTGACCGTCTGGTGATGTCCATGTGTAGAGTCATCTCTTGTGTTGTTGGAAAAGAGTGTTTGCTATGACTAGCTTGTTCTCTTGACAGAACTCTATTAGCCTTTGCCCTGCTTCATTTTGTACTCCAAGGCCAAACTTGCCTGTTGTTCCGATTACTCCTTGACTTCCTACTTTAGCATTCCAATCCCCTATGATGAAAAGGACATCTTTTTTTGGTGCTAGTTCTAGAAGGTGTTGTAGGTCTTCATAGAACTGGTCAACTTCAGCTTCTTTGGCATCAGTGGTTGGGGCATAGACTTGGATTACTGTGATGTTGAATGGTTTGCCCTGGATACGCACTGAGATCATTCTGTCGTTTTTGAGGTTGTAACCCATTACTGCCTTTCCCACTCTCTTATTGACTATGAGTGCAACTCCATTTCTTCTAAGGGTTTCTTGCCCACAGTAGTAGATATAATGGTCACCTGAATTAAATTCACCCATTCCCGTCCATTTCAATTCGCTGATTCCCAAGATGTCGATGTTTAATCTTGTCATCTCATGTTTGACCACATCCAGCTTGCCTTGGTTCATAGATCTTACATTCCAGGTACCTATACAATATTGCTCTTTACAGCATCGGACCTTCTTTTCGCTTCCAGATACATCCACAGCTGAACGTCCTTTCGGCTTTGGCCCAGCCGCTTCACTCTTTCTGGAGCTACTTGGAATTGCCCTCCACTCTTCCCCAGTAGCATATTGGACACCTTCCGACCTGAGGGGCTCATCTTCCGGCGTCATATCTTTTAGCCTTTTAACATTGTCCATGGGGTTTTCTTGGCAAGAATACTGGAGTGGGTTGCCATTTCCTTCTCCAGTGGACCACATTTTGTCAGAACTCTCTGTCATGACCTGTCCGTCTTGGGTGGCCCTGCACGGTATAGCTCATGGCTTCACTGAGTTACGCAAGCCCCTTCGCCACGACAAGGCAGTGACTATGAAGGGGGGTGAGAAATTTAAATGTATTTTTATACTGAATTTATATTATATGTTTTAATCTTGGTTAGCCAGCCAGAGTTGCATTTGTAAGATGGCGGCCATATAAATCAGTATAAATAAATAACTAAATTAAGTTAAATTAATAAATAAGTCCAACTGAGTTAAAATTACTTACCCCCAGATAAGTCGATACAGGTTTGCAGCACTGACTATACTTCTCTTCTTTGATATATTATTTCATTTATCCATTCATTCAATTTATACGGCCACCCAAGTCCCAAAATCAACTTTCGGCAGCTGACTTAAAATGACGAACAACAAAAATAAAACCTACATTCCGGGCTGTCAAATTCATCATACACCTCTCAAGATGGGCATATCCCAGCCCAAATGCCCAGCAGCTTCCCAAAGCCACAGGCTAACAGGGCTGGGGCCAATCTAATTTCCAGGGGTGGGGAAGAGCATTCCAGAGTGCAAGCTCTGCCACAGAAAAGGCAGGCTTCCTAGGTCCAACCAGATGGTAATGACACAAGAAGGGACCTGGAGCCTGAAAGAGCAAGTGGAACAGGACAAGACTAAAGACAGACAACCCTACAAGTTATCCAGGTAGGGCTTTATAGATAAGAACATCACCTTGAATTGCACCCATAAGCCTACTGGAAGCCAGCACAGCTCACAAAGCAGTGATGTCACATGGGCACATCATGATACACCCATAACTCCCCATGCTGCCTCATCCTGGACTAACAGCAGTTTCCAGATAATCTTCAAGGGCAGTTCCATGTAGAGTGTACTGTAACAGTCCAACTGGGATGTGAGTAAGGTATGAGTGACCGTGAGTAGAGCCTCCCAGTCCAAGTACAGATGCAATTTGCCTTACGTATATATATACCATGAATGAGAAAATAAGATTTTGTAACATATAAAAGTAATGTCATCCCCCTCCCACCCCCCAAGGTTTCAGGTTGCCTCTGAAGTTGTTCTTACTAAAAGTTACTTTATTAGCTCTTATTCTCAGTATCAGCACTGGGCAAATAATCAGGCTTCCCTTCACTGTTTATTTATTGGAAACAATTGCATCGTTGTTTGCCAAACTATTGGCTATGCTGCATTATATCCTTGTTACTCGATGCTATTTACCTAGAGGATACAGAATTCTTATGTTAGAATGTTCTAATTTCCCTTTTAGTGATGGAACTTACTGTAAATGATTGCTTTTGATCAACCTCAATTTTTTATTACTAGAAGTGTGTTCCAGGGATATATGATCCAGTAGAAACTTGTCTAGCAAACAGATGAAGGGACTGTGAAGAACATGAACAGTAGGAACACAAAACTTTACATGAACAATCATAATTCAGCTACATTTAATAATGTTCCATTTGTATCACACAAAATAATAATTCAGCAGCAGCTTTCAGAGGGCTATTAGGGTTGCATACATAGTTTAAGGAGGACACATATGGCACTGGAGTTTTTATTTCTATGTCCCAGTATACATGATAGGCCTTTGCTTTGATCCAACAGGGTCAGGATATTATTAACATCAAAAACAGTGAACAAAAGAAGATTGTTCTATCCATCTATCTCATATCAAAAGGCCAAGCTCCCCCTTAAAAATGAAAACAATAATAAAGAAAAATTACAGTGATAAAAATAAAATATATACAACATGATCAAAGGTTCTGCAGTGCATCTTGATGCCCCGTGCACATTAAAAAAACTAATCAGATAATTTTTATTGTTAATATTACACAAATCAAGGGGGATAAAGGAAAAAAAATCTATTTATTTATTTTATTATACTAAATTAATTAACGAATACAAAAGAATAGATATATAGTGCAGAATTAACAATGTAATGTAAATCACTGAAGGTGCACACCTTACATGAACTTTAAGGGGAAGAATAAAAAGGAAATGCAAGGGAGGGGGAGCAAGAGAAAAAACAAAAACAAAATGCAGCTGTGAAAGAAAATTCAATTCATAATCTTTCTCTTTAGCCAAGGACATACAGATATAACAAGCACATGCATAATCAGGAGCTAGAGATAAAAAGTTTAACAGCCTGGATACAAGTAAGCCTAATAGCAGAACATCATTTAAAAAAAAATCCTTCTGCAAAAGGATGTCAGTAAGAGCTTAAAGAGGTAAAACAGTTTTCAGCATTCTCATCATTATGAAATGATTTCTGAGTGCTGCTGATAGAACAAAAACAAAACAAAGACAGCTGGAAGGAGACCTAATGAATACTGTTTTTTTTTCTTTCAAGCAATCTTTCTCATCACATTGAACATCTTTCTGTGTTACTGAACTTTTGTGGTGCAGTCTGGGGAAAGCATAATACAAGACTTTTTATCACCCCATTCAATTTCATTCAGTGAGAAGGAACTAACTAGTTCATTCCCTTGCTCAGTGCAAGATCCACTAGAGCATCCCTGATACATGACCATGTAACCTCTGTGTGAACCAGGCCAGTATCTTGCCTTGCTGAAGAATCTCCTGCTATACACCCACCTTAATGTTGTTGGATGCTACAGAATATGTGGAAGCTGTGTGTGGAAGACCACTCTGTCTCAAAGTTGTGTGTTGTCCTTGGTAATCTGGGGGGAAAAAGTCCTTTAAGAAAGCACAGAACTAGCAATCTGGTTTGCTTCATCAACTCTGAACCCAAAGCAGATAATACAATATTGTTATAAACTAAACATTATTTATTTATCTTAGAATCATAGAATTGAAGTCCAGTCTTCTGCTCAGTGCAGGATCCACTAGAGCATTTCTGACAAATGGCAATCTAGCCTACTGTTTCTCAACCTTAGCAACTTTAAGCTGGCTGGATTTCATGCTGGCTGGGGAATTCTGGGAGTTGAAGTCCAGACAGCTTAAAGTTGTTTGAACATTTTAGCCTGTTTGAACATTTCCAGTGAAGGAGAACTCTTCACTTGGCAGCTTGTTCTACTGGGTGATAATTCATAGTCAGGAAATTCCACCTGATGTCTAGCCTGAAACTGATTCCTTGTAATGTACTGGTCTTGCCCTCTGGAGCCATAGAGAATAAGTCCACTCTACAAATGTTGCTTGATAATCTTTTCAAACACCTAGCCCAGGACAGACTTCAAGCTGATAGGTCTGTAGTTTCCTGGGTCCTCCTCCTTCCCCTTTTTGAAGATGGGGATGACATTTGCTCAACTTTTGAGGCCTCAGCAGTCCTCCAGGACTTCTCAAAGATTACTGAGAAAGGTTCCTTCAGTACTGTGAAATGTAATCCACCTGGTCCTGGAGATTTGAATTCATTTAAATTAGCTAACTACTGTCTTACCCCAGCCTGTCTTCTACCCTCTCCTTACCCCTACTGCAGTTTTCTGCTTCCCCCAATGGCATAACCATGATCAGCTACGGCTCAATTTCTGTTCTGAGAGAACACAGATGCAAAATAAATGTTAAAAAATCCTGCCTTCTCACCTTCACCTACTATTGCTTCTTCACTGTTTCCTCACAATGGACCTATACTCTCTTTGGCTTTCCTTTTACTTCTAATGTACCCAAATATACTTAGGTTATTATGATTTATGTACACAAGAGTATGTACAGGTGAAACTCGAAAAATTAGAATATCGTGCAAATGTTCATTTATGTCAGTATGGCAACTCAAAAGGTGAAACCAATATATGAGATAGACGCATTACATGCAAAGCGAGATATGTCAAGCCTTACTTTGGTATAATTGTGATGATTATGGCGTACAGCTTATGAAAACCCCAAATTCACAATCTCAGAAAATTAGAATATTACATGACATCAATAACACAAGGATTGGAAATAGAACAATATCGGACCTCTGCAAAGTAGAAGCATGCATATGTACTCAGTACTTGGTTTGGGCCCCTTTTGCAGCAATGACTGCCGCAATGCGGCGTGGCATGGATGCTATCAGCCTGTGACACTGCTGAGGTGTTATGGAAGACCAGGATGCTTCAATAGCGGCCTTCAGCTCCGCTGCATTGTTCGGTCTCATGTCCCTCATCTTTCTCTTGGCAATGCCCCATAGATTCTCTATGGGGTTCAGGTCAGGCGAGTTTGCTGGCCAATCAAGCACAGTAATCCCATGGTCACTGAACCAGCTTTTGGTACTTTTGGCAGTGTGGGCAAGTGCCAAGTCCTGCTGGAAAATGAAGTCAGCATCCCCATAAAGCTCGTCTGCGGAAGGAAGCATGAAGTGCTCCAAAATCTCCTGGTAGACAGCTGCGTTGACCCTGGACTTAATGAAGCACAGTGGACCAACACCAGCAGATGACATGGCTCCCCAAATCAACACAGACTGTGGAAACTTCACACTGGACTTCAAGTATTGTGCATTGTGTGCCTCTCCATTCTTCCTCCAGACTCTGGGTCCTTGGTTCCCAAATGAGATGCAAAAGTTGCTCTCATCAGAAAAGAGGACTTTGGACCACTGGGCAACAGACCAGTTCTTTTTTTCTGTAGCCCAGGTAAGACACTTCTGACGTTGTTTGTTGTTCAGGAGTGGCTTGACAAGAGGAATACGACATTTGAAGCCCATGTCCAGGATCCGTCTGTGTGTGGTGGCTCTTGATGCACTAACTCCAGCCTCAGTCCACTCCTTGTGAAAGTCCCCAACACTTTGGAATGGCCTTTTCCTGACAATCCTCTCCAGGCTGCGGTCATCCCTGCTGCTTGTGCACCTTTTTCTACCACACTTTTCCCTTCCACATAACCTTCTATTGATGTGCTTTGATACAGCACTTTGGGAACATCCAACTTCTTTTGCAATTACCTTTTGGGGCTTTCATGCACATGATGGTTTTCTGCACAACTGTCAGGTCAGCAGTCTTTCCCATGCTTGTGATTCCTACTGAACCAGCCTGAGAGACTATTTAAAGTCTCAGGAACCCTTTGCAGGTGTTATGGATTCATTAGCTGATTAGAGTGGGACACTTTGAGCCTAGAATATTGAACCTTTTCACACTATTCTAATTTTCTGAGATTGTGAATTTGGGGTTTTCATAAGCTGTACACCATAATCATCACAATTATACCAAAGTAAGGCTTGACATATCTCGCTTTGTATGTAATGCGTCTATCTCATATATTGGTTTCACCTTTTGAGTTGCCATACTGACATAAATGAACATTTGCACGATATTCTAATTTTTCGAGTTTCACCTGTATAAACGGGTTGGCTACTACAATAATTTCTGGTAACATGCCTACAGGTAAAGTAACAGAGATCACAAATAGCTAAAACAGACTTCGTTAATCCATCTTAATTGGCTTTCCAAATTACCTGTTTGTAGACAGATGGACAAGGCTTACAGAGTTATCAGACTATTAACCCAAATACCTAGACTGGTACTGCTGTCACTGATTCAGTTAATGTGGCACAGAACTCCATATACATATATAGTTTCCTTGTTTTCAGTGATACCATGGAAGGTTCTGCATTTTATACACATGACAAACTCCAGTCTAGGAAAATAAAACACTTTTTTTTTTTAATTAACTAGCTTACTTGTGAAGGCTACTATTATATTTGTGCCCCTTCTACTGCCTAATATATACATATAAGGGCTGTACAATGCCTTTGAGTCAATTCCCCAAAAAATGTCTTAGAACGCACAGGACAGCAAATGTAGCACCTGCTTGCAACTCTTTAAAGCAGCCACATTTTCCCTTGTGTTATACAAGGTATCCATCTAATATTGGGAAAAGACATGAAGATTTTAAAGAGTTGCAGGCAGGTGCTATGTTCACACATCTGTGCATGCCAAAACACTTTGTTGAAATTGAATCAAAAGGGCTGCACAGTCCTAATGGATATATTCAGGAGGTTGACTTATAAAACATGAATTTTTGGAGAGGGGTGCTCAATCTAGGATTTAAATAAAGAATAAAGGAAGAGGATTCGGGAAAAGTATTTTTGTGTCTAGTGTTGTCACTCAGAACTTGTACTAATTCACAAAGCACTTTCAAAATGCCATCTGGATATGTGATCCAGCAATGCATTCAGTCAATAGGCACTAAAATGTAGAGAGGTAAAGTTGAGGGCCCATGAGTAATGGCAACATTCTCTAGTACATACCTGATTTCATTTGAGAGAGAGAGAGAGAGAGAGAGAGAGAGAGAGAGAGAGAGATGAATAAGAATTTTACACAGAATTAACAACTACAGAAACTTAGGGAAAAAAGTAGAAAAAAGATATAAAAAGATAAAAAGAAAAGCGAGAAACAAAGAAAAAAAAGATATCTAAGGAAGCGACTTCCGATCTTCTTTGCAACAGTTACTAGCATGAGTATTCACCATTTCCACCCTCCCAAATTACGTATCTTGGTTCCCTTCTTCCCATAAACAACCCTTTTTAATCAGTAAATCCTGAAATCACCAATTCATTTTGTCCATTTTCAGCAAAAAATCTATGACAGGTTTCCAGTCTTTTATAAAAGTAATTATTGTTCCTTCCTTAATCAGGCAAGTCAATTTAGCCATTTCAGTCAATTCTACCATCTTCACAGTCCACTCCTCCATTGTGGGTATTTTTTTTTAATTAACTCACTGGAATGTACAATAAATAAATCCAAAAAAAATACCACCGGTCCCTTTATCCATTTAAAACTTTTTTTTTTTCTCTTCTATTGGTAAAACTTTTGTAGTCCAAGCTCTTAATGTGCTTTTTGCTGCAAGTTAATTCCTGTAGTTTTTTCGGTTCTTTTTCTGTTAAGCACGTCACAGGCCATAGGAACACTCACCAGATGGTCCAGTTAAACTGCTGCTCTGAAGATTTCTTTAGCTTTTAAACAGTTATAATCCAAAGTGGTTAAGAAAGTGGGGTTTGGTTGGACCCAGTGTCCATTAAAGGCTCCACTGAGGCTGCAAGCCTGGTCTTCCTTCCTTAGCTCCCAGCGCTCTTACTCATGAGATACCTGCAGAATCCCTTTGGGTATTGCAGGCTTCCTCATGAAGAGCTGCCATCTGGAGCACACATGGGTCATTTCTTCAGCTTCTCCTTGTCCAGAGAAGCTCTGCAGGACTGGGCTTGCTGCCCGGTCGCATTTCCAACCTCAGTATCTTCTGTGCACTTTGAGAGATGCATCAATCCACCATTTTCCCCACTCAGAAGTCTCCATATCTGATTCCATTTGTGTTGATGAAAGATTATAGACCAGTTAGAAATCCCCAGTACTGAGAATAATGCTCCAATATATTTTCTTCCATAAAAACAGTACAGGTAGTGCTCACTTAATGACCACAATTGGGACCAGCAACTCCATTGCTAAGTTGTTAAGCAAGACCTCATGTGACCAAGACTTGCAATTTTACTGTTGGCTTCTCCATTGACTCTGCTTATCAGAAGCCAGCTGTGAAGTGCACAAATGGTGATCACGTGACTGCAGGACACTGTGACAGTCATAAGTACAAGGACTGGTCATAAAGTTACTTTTACAGCACCATCATAACTTTGAAAGGTCACTAAACAGGGCAGTCATTAAGCGAGGATTACCTGTAGTAATCATGTGTTTGATATCAATAAATAGGTAAAGCACATATTGCTTCATTTCATCACACCTAAATATTTTCATGCTTTGCCCCCTCAAACAAAAGCAAAAAATATCTCCTCCCTTCTTTTAAATACGAACCCAGCAAAATGACTATAATGTCAAAATATAATATGGATAATCTTGCCAAAGCTAGACATGACTGAATTGCTTTGACATTAATGACACTGAATTAAGTGCATTTATTAACCAAGAACCAACCCCAGAGTGAACTTTAAATTGTGCTGATGGTTCTACAGTGATATGTCTAGGCTTGGTAAACAGCAAAATGCTAAGGAGTGTCCAGCTCCACATCCAACTAAAAGCAGTTCTGCAGAACTGAGAGCCCCAACATGCTGAGGAAGACAAACATTTTCTTCTGTTTCATTGCCACACATGCCATGTTCATTCCATCCCCAGGAAAAACACTGATTACCTAAGTGAAAAGAAGAAAAATTAATCAGGATATTAAAGCAGCCAGTGAAAAACCACGACATCCAAAATCCTAGTGAATCATACTTAGCAAGGCTCACTAACTTTGCTGAGTGCTATTCTAAAAAAAATTGAAGAAAAAGAAGCTATACTAATTCACTGGCCTGTGAATTAGCTATACTAATTCACCAGTCTAGGGATTAAAAATTATGACGCAAATACCACAATTGAATTGATTATTACATTGCGGATCATTCATAATAGTACAGTTAAAAAAGAATAACATGTATGGTGAGAACTTTTTAGTTGCAATCCAATTTTGTTCACACAGCATTCCAGTATTTTCCATGGTATCTTCTCTATCCATTGTCAGATCAAAAACCAAGAACCAATTGTTTATTAGTGGTATTTAGAGTTATAAATTCAGTATGAAATTCTCAGATACTTAAAATAATCTGATGCCAAAGGAAACTCTGTCTGAAATGAAGCAGTTTGCTTGTGGGAGAATTATTTCAGCTATTCTAATGCTCTTTTTGGCATTTACAATCCAAGAAAAATGCTTATAAATGAAATTATTCTTTAAAAAAAAGACTTTCATTAAAGTAGCTACATGACATTTAGTATTGAGTAGATTTCTCCAGGAAAGAAAATTCATCTCAACAACAAAAACCAAACAAGCATCTAGCAGCATTTTGGGGAACACTTCAATCATTGGGGAGGCAACATCTTTTATTATCGCAAGCAGCAGCTTTGTTTACTTCAGCTATCTTTATGAAAAAGGAGATTCTTTATAGCAGTGTTTCTTAACTCATCAACTTTAAGAAATGTGGACTTCAACTCCCAGAATTCCCCAGGCAACATGCTGTCTGAGGAATTCTGGGAGTTGAAATCCACACATCTTAAAGTTGATGAGGTTGAGAAACACTGCTTTATAGAATTCATGAAGATCCCCATTCTGGAAAAAATATAGCGCAAATTGTGTTTTCCCAGTATCTTATAAGAGATTTGTTGAATTTTGCTCTTGAAAATCTCTTCTCAAGTCACATGGGTCAAGAAAAAAAAAAACTCTAATGAGGCTTAGGGACAGATACTTTTGGCCAGGAATGACCAGAGAGAGGGAAATTCATTGTCAATCCTGCCAAAAATGTCAGTATATAAAACCTAAGGGGAAAAAAGATAAGGCACTTGTGGAAAGAATTCCCTTGGTTCTTACTCCATTTTCTAGAATTGCTATGGCCATAGCTGGGCTTTTGCCAAAGAAAGAAAGAGGAAATCAGGATATGCTTGTGATTTCTGATTGTAATACTAAATACCCAGAGGCAACCTCCTTGTGCATAATCACAACAGTTACTGTTGATGAACTGCTTAAATGTACAATAGTGAGGAGATCCCTGATGAGATTCTCATGGATCAAACCCCAAACTTTGAATCCACTTTGTTAAAGCATTTGTACATTGACTTGGGTTTATCCAGGGTATGAATTTTCTTTTCTTTCTCAAACAAATGGATTATGTGAAAGATTAAATCCGATTTTGAAAAACATGTTAACGGAATATACCCAGGATGACCCAAAGTATTGGAACGTGTGGATTTCCTCTGTGCTCTTTGTATATAGTGAGGTGCCACCAGCTTTCACAGGATTCAGCTCTTTGAAGTTGCTGCATGGGACAAAACCAAAAGCATTCTTGGTTGTGATCAAGGATGGACCAGTGAAATTCCAGATCCAAAAACCTAGTTGCATACTGTATATTGTGACACAAAGGAAGAAATTGCAAAATCTCAGTGACATGGCATAGGAGCATTTAAAACTTGTGCAAGACACTAAAGAATGCTATTATATGAAAGCTGCAGATAAATCTCTAGAAATGTTGCTTTTGTTGCTATTCAGAAATGTAAACTGCAAGCTAAGTGGTAAGGGCCATTTACTCTGATGCAGAGAACAGGACCTTTTCATTACAAAACAGACTTAGGGATGAAAGAACCAAGTCTATCTTACAAACTACCTGAGCAAATGGGTTGAGAGAAAAGAGCTAAGTTTTAGCAGAGCAACTATATAACTCCTTGTCAGAGGCACACAGAATTCATAGAAATGAACTTATCTTTAGAGAAGAAGGTCTAGAAATATTTTTAGAAGAATTCAAAGAAGAATTTACAAGCAAACCAGGCACTACAAAATTAGTACATGTTTGACACCATAGGCACAAAACCAGTAAAGCAAAAGCCTTATCACATTCCAGAAAGAGCCAGAGACACACTGCAGAAAGAAGTACAAAACATGCTACAATTAGGTAAGCAAGTAGACTCACGTATATTATTAGTTCCAAAGCCAAATAATGAAGTTAGATTTTGTGTAGAGCTAAATGAGCTCAACCAAGTTTGATAGTTATCCTATGCCAAGAGTAGATAACCTACTAGATCAGCTACATGGGGCAAATTACTTATTTACTATAAACTTATGAAAGGGCTAGTAGCAAGTTCCTCTCAAGGAAATCTCCAAAGAGAAAATATCCTGTGCTGTGCCTGAAGGACTATAAGAGTTTATAAAAATTCCTTTTAGCTATAATGGAACTCCTGCAACCTTCCAGAGACTCATGGACAGCATACTTCCAGGCCAGGGAAAATACTGAAAAGCACACCTGGATGATATTTATTTACAGCTCTATCTGGGAAGGACATATGCAATAGTTAAAGGAAGTTATTTCCAGTTTTAATGCAGCAGGCGTAACTACCAATTCAGCCAAATGTCACCTAGGGTTTTCTAAACTGCATTGCTTAACTTACATAGTTGACCAGCAAAACATTAAGCCACAAGAAAATAATTTGCAAGCTACTCAGCAGTTGCATTCTCCAAGAACAAAGCAAGATCATTCCTGGGAACTTTGGGATATTATGGATATCTCATTTTTCCACCAAAACAAAAGCCTCAGACTTAACCAAGAAAGAAGGAACCTAATAAAGTTTGCTGATCTCCTGAGTGTGAACAAACTTTTCAAGAGTTAAAAACTGCTTGATATAGTCATCCTGTCTTCCATTTGTTTTACATGCTGATACTTCTGATATGGTGAGAGGAGCAGTGTTAATGCAAAAGGCTGATGATGGTAGGCATTCAATCTTATATCTTTCAAAAAAGTTCTTACCAAAGGAAAGGGTATTGTCAGCCCTATAGTGTAGATCAGACTAAGAAACCAATCCCATATAGGTCTAAAGCTACTTCTATTAGAACAATAGTGACAGAATCCTGCAAGTCTCCTCCCTCACTTCATCTTCATGTGAATTCAGGAGGGGCCTGTCTGAGGCATTTTCTCAAATTACAGAGAAAGCAGCCTGCGCTCTGAAGTGAGCAGTGGAAGCTCTGTAGTATCTGTGGGGTTGTGAATTCAATACAGTCACAGACCACCAACCACTAGTTTGGTTAGAAAAAATGAAACTTTCTAACAGAAGACTTGTACTTTGGTATTTGATCCTTCAATCACACAAATTTGTTGGGCAGCAACAGGCAGAAAAGCAGCACCAAGCTGCTCGCTTTCTGTCTTCATATGAAACTGACCCAGAGATGGTATCTGTAAACTGGGTATAACTGACACCTGTGAAAGTCCCAGTCATTTTCATAAAGGGGAAGGGTAGGTGATGGCCCTGTGCGCCACCATAGCATCTTTTTGGCTCTTCACCTATCCTTATCCAAACAAAACAGTGTGTTTTCACTTTGCTGATAAGAAGCTGAGCGTAGGAGGTAGTTTTGACTCTCATGGAAAAGCTCTCATAGGAGATGAAGAGACAGCAGGTGGGCTCATACTAGTATCAGATGCCATGCTGGCATTAGAGGTGGAATGAAATCCAATCAGGGAAGAAAAGCTTGGAGAGAAGAAGGTTGGAAATGGAGATAATGGCCGGTAGCTCAAATCACTGAAAAGAAATTAGCAAGTTCACTGAAATGAACTTAGAGAGCAAGTTGATGTTGGGTTGTTGATTTTAGTAAAACCCAATATGGCCTGGTAAACCTGAGCTGGACTAGTTCATGGGCAACTGGAAAGAATGCCGAAAAGAATTGTTTGGGTATGACCCGAAGAAGCATGCTGCACAGGTGGAGATGCTGTGGGACCTTTCTACTCCATGCAGGAAGTTCCTGGTGGAGCTGAAGATGGCAGAAAAGAAGATGATCAAAGGTTTACCTGCCAGAAAAGAAAAAAAAAAAGCCAGGAGACAAGAAGTTGTTAGTCTGATTGATGGAGGATGCTGCCAATATAACTTTAAGCCCTTTTCTAACTCTAGTTAGAAACACTTTAGTATTTAGATATATAAAAGGCTGTATATGTGTTAGGTGCATACATATCTTAAGTTCATATTATAACTTGATACATGATTCATGTTTAAAATGGCTTTGAGCTACAAGTTAGAGTTCAGAGGAAAAAATGTTCATTTAATACATCTGCAACAGACTGTCAGTTGAGAGGGGAAAACTATTCACAAAGTATGCAAAGCAATTAGTGAAACTGCTTGACTGTTCTAATAAAGTTTGGCTGAAATTGCTTTCTACTGTCTTTTAAGTGAATAATAAAGGGGAAAAAACTGGAAATCTGTGTGGTTCTGCCTCTTTCAATCAGATCACTTGAACCCATGTACATAGCCCATGACATATTGTCTGCAGAAAGAGCAGTCACACAAATGTGACCCAGTGTCAATTAAACCACTGTGTCCCATGTTCTTCAACTCTGTGTCCCCCAATTTCCTGTCTTGATCAGTTATATAATTATGTTTGGTGAATTTTGTTAGCTGAGCAAACTGATCTGTTGATTTATTGATTTATTATTACTATTACTATTATGAATATTTTATTAAAGACTAAAAATACCACTTCCTTATACTTTATCCTCAGCCCTCAACGATTAACTTCAACACATTCAGGAAGGAGAATCTTCATTCCTTAGGAACACCTGTTTTCTTAGGACAACTCCCATCCTGCATGCAACTGCCTGAAATTTAAACAGCCTATTTCTTGCTATTCCCCCTGAAAATGTTATCGCATTCTGTCCTGAAGCAGGTTATACACTAATGTACTTATATGGCAAACATTAAAGGGAATGTAGCGTGAAAACTGCATTGACTTCTATGCTAGATGATGATGCTTCTTTTCTGCATCTCATTCTGGAAGTGGTCATCTGAGTCAAATAAAAGCAGAGTGAACTATTTGTAGAGCTCTAGCTTGTGGTGTGCCTGTATTCCTCTTCTAGCAGACCCTCTCTGGAGTAGACCCTCAATTGTGAAATATCCAGTCCACAATGGTATGTTTCCAATCATATCCCAATCTTTTCAGTGTGAAGTCTAAACCTTTTTCTTTGCCTATGCATTTCAAATGGGGAAACAGTCATCCTTTATTTGCATGTTTTAATATTAAGCCAAAGGAAAGTTGGAATGAGGTTCTATAAGCTTTCATAGGAGAAGGACAGATAAGCAGGAACCCAGGACTGGACATTCTTCAAAGACAGCAGATGTCCTGTCTGGTAGAGCAACACTTCAAAGTGAGCTAGTCCCACGTATGGTCATTTTGTGATTGATCTGGAAGCCCCCTGTAACCATTTTGTGAGAGTGCCCACAACGTGCTTCCAAAATACCCAATATGCTCTCCAGCCTCTGTGGCAATATAAAGAGGTTTTGGAAAAATATTGTGAATCATAAATAAAAATATCATCCATCAAGTTTTGTGGTTGAGTACAGATTTGGATCCTCCTTTCTTTAGAGCAGAAAACAATCTATTACATATCCCAAAAAAATTAATGTTGAGGAAATTTCCTCTAACTAAGGTGTGGCTTAATATCACAATTGGTGAAAAGTCTGTTAGAAGAGACATAAGACTTTAATGTCTTACAGGGCACTAAGTTTCAAAGTACCTTTTTGAACTTGTTTACTATTTAGCTGGTATTTGGCAAATAAGAGTAGCCACATGAAAGCTGACTTCAGATATAAAAAGGACCACCTGTGATGTAATTTAGTGTACCCTGTACTTGGTGTGAGACGCTTTTTCTTTTCTTCCTCCTTTCTGTGTGTGTCTCTCCTTCTCATATCAAATGATTCAGCAGTTTATTTTCTTTCAGCTGTACATCTGAAACCATACTGTAAGTGGGAATATCAATATAAAAAAATAAAAGCTATTCTTATATTCTATTCTACCAGGGCTTGTGCTTATGCATGTCAGAAATCCAATGAGAAAATATGTTCTTTTCCTAAGCTTATTCTGCTGATTTGAACAAGCAGAAGATATGCATTAGGATCTCAGAACTTGGCTGCTTAAATAATTGTTAAACCAACCAGGCTGAAGTTTCCCCAGTTGTAAACTGGGACAATAATACAATTCTACCTTTACACAGATTTATTTCCTAAAAGCTTCTCAATTTTAATCCAAGTAATTATAGCTGCAACCCCTTCCTGCCTGCCTAAATTGGCTTATATTTTTCCCAGTGTTTAAAGAACATAACATTTAAGTATAACATAAACATCTATCAGTTTTACATTACCACCAGTACCCTGATTCAGTTGGAATGTGAGCCATTTGAAAGGTTGAAAAAAACTTTCTTTTCAGAATGAAAATCAAGGAAAAGGATTAATTCACACAATTCAGATTTCCCTGTCATATGATATGATGATGAAACAAGGATGCTAACCAAGATTGGCAGAAGGAGGAGCAGTGATGAGTTGCATGATCAGCATTCCTTACAGAGCTGCACTTTGGCTAACCTGAAGATCAGAATAATTGAACACAGCAGAAGATCATAGAGATAAAAATACAGAAGGTTTTGTCTCTTAAAATAATTATGTTTGTGAATGTAGGTACATGTAAGATGCAAGAAATTTGCTCTGCCACTGTATCCTTTAAGTGAGGTTCTGAACATAATGTTAATGACACTTTTTAATACAGAGCAAGTCAGTGAAGATAACAATGGACAGCAGGCATTGATTCTCTCAGTTTGTTGGAAAACCACAGCTATTCTTATGTTTTTTAAGATCACATCACATCTGAAAAGGCAAATTACTTCCCTTTACAAAAAATCCAAGTCTAAAAAATAAACAGCCTTTTTGTCTAAAAAATTACAGTTTTCCAGGAGGAAAGACATTTCTCCCTCTCTTTTCTTTCTTAAATGCCAGTGCATCCCATTTTCATGCACAAACACTTAGGAAATGGAAAGACGCTCAATTGTTAACATAATTCTGCTGAATCTAATACCCCTGCAGCATACTTGCTATTTTGAAAGGACAGAGATGCTGGGTTGCTATAGAAACAAGGCGGCAAGTCTTTAGATTGCTCATCCCTGAAGAGCTACCCTGTCAATATATTTAAAGACTGCAAATAAAAATTTAAGCAGCAATGAAAAATAAAAGAAACTTTGAACAATTGTTTAATATTAGTCCCCCAGTTTAGACACTGTCATGCTCTTTTTTATGGGCCACCCAAAACAATGTATTTCAACAATCTAAAGTATGAATGAAAATCATCAACCTGCAGTAATATCCAGCTTAGCTACTTAAAGAGATGCATAAGATACCCATTCTTACACACATACACATCTACTAGCTATTCCTTTTCATGATAACCAACATTATGCTGAGTGCAAAAAGTGAGTAAGAAACAGTAAGCCAAAGAAATTAAATAAATAAGAAACACAGCAAAAACTAGTTTACACCAACACCATTTGCTATACTTCTGTATACTTTTCTATCCTTGCAAACTGTATTTCTCCCACATGTATACAACATTTTTTACATTGCCTTTTGTGCCTTTAAAGTTTTCACACATCTTTTTTTTCAGAATGTCATCAACTCAATTCAATGACAACTGTATTCATCTTCCCTTTCCTCTTGATCCATTCATTCTTCTTTCATATATTTGCTTTGCAGTTTGTACCTCATCCATTATCTTTAGATAATCAAACAACTTCAAATACTTCTTTCATACTAGTCATTCACTTTTGTATTCAGTTCACATGTATTCAGCAGCCATTCATTCTTGGTCCTACCTCTTCTTATCGCACTCTTTAAAGTACCCCATTCCCACTGCATTCAATTTATTATGTTCATCTTTATATACCCAACTGGCATTTTCATATAACAAAGCTGGCAGACACACGCTCTTATACTTTTGCTTCTTTTGGCAAACATGCAATCCTCACAATAGACTGGATACTACCTGTTACCCTTCTACCTGCATTTACTTGTCTCAATTTTTTTCCATCCATTTTCCTATATTTAATTCACATTCTACCAAGGTATACAAATTCACCTATTTGCTCTATTTTTTTGTCATTTACAATTTGCAATCATTTGCTTTTGTCAAATGCAGCTATCTTGGGTTTCAATACATTAATTCTCAGATCCATATTTGCTGAAATTCATTTGGGTTCTCAACCAACAATATGTTGTCATCTGCATACAAAAGTGCATGTAATTCCACATCTTCAACCAACACACCTGTACTGTCATCACCAGAATTCCATGTACAATTATCCAGAAATGCATTAAGCAACCGAAGTGGCATCACACATCCTTGATATTCAGTACTGAACCATTCACAAAGCATTCCTTTTATTTTCATGCCCACTTTATTATTTAACTTATTATCAGGAAAGCCGGCTGGGTGACTTTGGGCCAGTCACTCTCTCTCAGCCCAACCCACCTCATAGGATTGTTGTTGTGGGGAAAATAGGAGGCAGGAGTATTAGATATGTTCACTGCCTTGAGTTATATATATGAAAAAAGCAGAATAAAAATCTAAATGTTGTAATAATAGTAATAATAATACCACCACCACCACCACCTGGAGACAGCAGAATAGAAGAGAAAGAACTGGAGAAAATCACAAAATATAAAGACCTGCAAATAGAAGTAGAATGACTATGGCAAAAGAAAGCAAAGATAGTATCAACAGTAATAGGCACCTTGGGTGCAATCCCAAAACATCTAGTGTACCACTTGAAGACCATCGGCATTGACAAAATCACCATCAGTCAATTGCAAAAGGCAGTTTTACTTGGATCAGCTTATATCCTGCGACAATACCTTTAACACCATCAAACAACATCTGCCTATTCCAGGTCCTTGGGAAGGACTCGATAGGTGGATAAAAATGCCAAATCCAGTCTAAACATCTGGTTGACTGTGCAGCCAACCATCATCATCATCATCATCATCATCATCATCATCATCATCATCATCTTATTTTACAATGCTCGTAACCCACCCCAAAACCAAAGGGTAGCATACGGCAAAAACAAAATGAAAATACATAGTCATATATAATCATAAATACAGAAATTAAATATCAAAGATGAATGCCCCAGTAAAGGGTACTAGGGACCAATAGGTCACTGAAACAATGTAGCCTTCCGTACTTACGGAATATTAACAAGTTAGGGGCTATATGTATTTCCAGGGAAAGAAAATTGCATCAAGTACAAGGCTGCCACAGAGAAAGCCTGTTATCTAGTTCATACCACACAAACCTCACAAACTGCAGGGATTTTCAAGAGGCCATCTCTAGATGGCTGGACTGCATAAGCAGATTCTGTGCTGGCAAGGCATTGCCTGACATATCCTGCTCCTGTACCATATAGAATTTTAAAGATGTCAACCAGCACTTTCAATTGGCCCCTACTGATAACCAATGCAGCAACTTTAAAATCAGGATTATACCTGCCAACAGCTTCACCACCATAGAACATAACTAACATTCAGTGTTCTAATCTACAGTACCTCATTAGATAAACCCATTTTTTGCTCTTACCATACATTATTTTTAAATACTCATTTCTTATTTTTTTCTAAGAGGAGAGCAGCCACAAGACATCAGAGAAATACATGGTTTTATATGAACTACAGTTTTAAACAGATCTTGAAAACTGGATCAGGCTTGAACAATCCAAAAATGTTATGAGTCTTAAAGTCAAACTTAGCCAAAGCAAGTGAAAATTTTGGGGAAATTCTTAATTAAGGTTCCAGAACATGAAAGTATTGAACAGCAGTTCAAATGACACAGCTCCACATTCCACATCAAATCTGTACAATAGCCACAAGGGAAGATGGTGGTATCATCTCTAAAGTTACAAATATATAAGTAGCAGCTTATGGATCTTCTGTATCTGTCATGGCCAGCTCAGACTCAGAAGATGAAGAGGAGTTACAGGAGGATCATCAGTCTGAGGGGATTCAGCTGGAAGAGTCGCAGGCAGGGAAAGCAGCATTGCCTAGCAACCAGGAGACACAACCATCGCTGGCCTCTGAGAAGGAAGAGGCAGAGCTAACACTTCCCCCCAATGCAAGGACCCGCTGCAGAGAAAAGAGGGCTGAACAAAGCCACTCAGCAAGACTATTGGCCAGAAAGAACCCCACCTTGAAAAAGGAACAAGTCATGCCGCCCCTATATAAGGAGAGCTGAGCACCTCACAGATCTATTGGCAACAATTCTCTATTTATCTCACCATTGTGTTCCTCCACTCCCTAGCTTGCCTTCCCAAGTAATGACCCTAAAACCTTATATCATGTTTGTTTGACCCATTAGTAGCTTATTAACAATTTGAATTCTCTCTTGCCTCTAATTTAAGCTGGTTGAGTTTTCTTTTTGTGATCTGGGTATTTTGGGCGTGAGGGACTACAATTGAATGTTCAAACCATTTTCCCATTAGAGTTCTGTTAGAAAATCTTTTTAGTAAAGATATAAGACTTATCTGTGTGTCTGTGAATTCTGTGGGCAGGACAGGAGAGTATCTGAGAAAAAAAATTCACACTAAAAGGGCTTCCTGAAAAGTGCTACTAGATCCCTTCGTTCCGAAGTATAATAAAACCACTCTATAAACTGAAGATACATGATGGTCAACATGCAGTTGCTACCAGAATACAGGTAGTCCTCAACTTACGACCATTTGTTCAGTGACTGTTCAAAGTTATGATGGTGCTAAACGAAGGGACTTACAACACGTGCTCAAAGTTGCAGCACCCCCACAGTCACCTGATCAAAATTCAGGCACTTGGCAGCCTGCCCACACTTATGACCACAGGGGCACTTCAACTCCACCCACCTATCTCTCCCCCATCTATACCCTTTTGGCCACCCTGCACCCTGCCTTACAGGATGGCAAGAAGTTCCTGAGCCACAGCACAGCAAGAAGTTCCTGAGCCACAGCACAGCATGAAGCTGCAGCTGCCCCAGCCCAGCCACGCAAAGCCTCCCTACACCACACAAAGCCACCCCAGGAAGCATTTGTTTGCCCTGCTGCCTTCTCTCCCAGTTCCCTCCACTGACCTTTCACCTTTTGTGCCCAGCCCCCACAGCCAAAGCAGAAGCCCTCACTGTCTTTGCTGTCTCCTTTTCAGGCCGAGCTTCTCTGGCAAATGTACCCTCCATGTGGCTCCCTGAGCCTTCAGAATGCTGTCTTCAGAAACTTGCGCTTTGTTCGCAGAGCTTTCGGAAAGGCAGGGCAGGTTTCCAAAGTCAGTGCAGCTTTCCAAAGGCTCAGGGAGCCATGTGTAGGAAAAGTTCACCAGAGAAGCTGGGTTCAAAAAGGAGACAGCAAAGGAAGCAAGGTGCTTCTGCTTCAGCTGCGGGGGCTGGGTGCAAAAGCCAAAAGGTCAGTGTGGGGAACTGGGAGAGAAGGCAGCTGGGTGAATGAATGCTTCCTGGGGCAGCTTCACCAGCTGGGCTGGGGCAGCTGCAGCTTCATGCTGTGCTGCAGCTCAGGGCCTTCTGCAGCCCCAGAGCCATGTGGTTCTGGAGCTGCTGGCCGCCCTGCAAAGCAGGGTGCAGTGCAGCCAAAAGGGCAGAGACTGGGGGGGGAGAGAGGCGGGGGGGGGGAGTTGGAGGCAGTCCCTTACCTTACTGAGGCTCAAGGCTGGGAGGGACCAAGCCTGAAATGGCTTGGATTGGAGTGGGTCCTCAACTAATGATCAGTGAAATCCACTTAACGATGGCAAGGGGAATTGCTGGGATTGCAGTCGCTAAGCAATGCGGTCACATAATGTCTTGTTTTACAACCACATTGCTTCTGGTCCCAATTGTGGTCATAAGTTGAGGACTACCTGTAATATCCATTCACCTACACTCTTCCCATCTTATCATGCAATCTTATGGAACTTCCTATTGAGATATCACAGTTTTCCTACCATTTTCACGTCGTTGCCTGCCACCAATGCAGAGGAGAGAAAACACAGATTGTTATGAAGTCCCAACAGGGAGACTTCATGTGGGAACAATGGCGGCTTAGTTATCTCCATGAGATGGGAGACAGCACTGTAGCTGGATTGGTGGCTGGCAGCAAGCACTGGCCACCCAACTTGCTCCAAATTAAGGAGGAAGTGAGAAATCAACCCATTTCATCTCCAGACAGCTGTTCCTTGTAAGCTAATTGCAGAAACGGAAGTTTCTATGAATGGCTTGCGAGCGAGCAGCTGGAAGGTGGGGGATCTATCTTCATTGACAGCTGTGGTGCAGCCTGAATAGGGACACACTAGAGCCAGCCAAACCCCATTTCTAAATCACTTTGGAATATAACTATTTTTCATTGTAAGAGAGACCTTCCTTTGCAACAGATAAGTAATTCTCTTGGTATTTTTTTCATTATTACTGGGACTATAACTTTAAAAGAAGAATTAGAGTTTTAATAAAGCTGGAAGATGAGAATACAAAAAAGATATAAAAGTTACTTATGGTGAAAGGGGAAGATTTGTTAAAAGTTTAATTTTACGAAACTCCATCTGTATTAATTGGATTTGATTTTTCTATGGGCATTTTTTTTGTTTTTCTGTGATGTATGTTGATTGGCTGGATTTTCAAAATAATAAGATAGTAATTTGAGCCCTCTGTGTATTTTTTGCTGGTGTGTGTCTGAAATTACAGCATGAAAGGCAACAGAAGGTGTGAACTATCTCCTTACTTTCACTTATATACCTATGGTTGCTTGCTTTGGGGGAAAGAAAAAACATGGCTAGAAGAGGCCCTTTGGAGCAGCCTTCAGCAGATAAAATGACTTCTTTAAGTTTACTCCAATCAATGTTTGATGAATTAGGAGCTAAATTCAAGTCCCTTAAAAAAAAAGAGGAAAGATTGGATAAGATGATTAATTTTGAAATGGAGGTGGAGACTGATTTGAATGTGGATTTGGAGTTTTAAAAAATGCTGGATTATGATGGTGATATGAACAAAGATGCTGTGGATTTGAAAATGGATTAAAAAATGCCAAAGGATAAGAGTGATATAGAAAAGAATGCCAGAATGGATTTACAAAAGAAACCAACTGATGTCACAGTGATCAAAGGGGACATACAAATAATGGAAAAGAAGAGTGACTTGGAAAGACCTTTTATCTTGAATTGGCTGTTTCTGGGAAAAGACAAAGAGAAATTACTGGGCCCGTTTCTGGGAGAAGGCAAGGAGAGAATGATGGGGAATCAATTTGTGGGACATTATTTGAAAGGAATAAAGCATTTGTTTACTTTTTAAAAGTAAACAGGTTTACAAAGTGAACTTATCTGATTATGGTTAATATATATGGTGAGGTGTTTGGTAGTTACTAATGGGATTTTTTTTGTGACCAGGACTGAATGACGAGGTTTTAAGGATATGTGTATAAAGGGGGAGAGGTTTCATTTGCTTTTTTTTTTTTAGAGAAAATGATACGTTGGATTATAAAATAGATGTATTTTTGATTAAGGTTAAAATACATTTGTTATGAAATTTATGGAATTTTATTCGTATATATGATAACAGCAGTAAGGTTTTTGTATGTACAAAGATGGAAGGATATGACATTACCTACAATGGAAGAATGGATGGTGAAGCTGATGGAGTTGGCTGAGATGGTGAAATTGATGTTTGATTTGAGAAAAGATACTGTGTAATTTTAATGTTAATTGGAAACTTTTTTTGGACTTTCTGCGGGAAATAGAAAAAAATGAAATTATGTTGTATGGATTTATTAGAAATAATATGGGTTTGTAGTAAAAATTAAACTTATGGTGTAAACTTAGAGCAAGGGATTGATGTATACTGTTACTTATATCTGTTGTGAGGAGGATCGGAAGTCAATTCTTTTTCTTTGTTTATCTTTCTTTTTCTTTGTTTTTTTGCACTTTTGATCTTGGTCATTCTTTTTTTCTAATTTTTTTTCTTTTTCTTATTTTCTTCCTTTAATATTGGTTTTTATTAGTTTTTACTGTTTCTATTTTAAAATTTAATAAATTTATGAAGTCCCAACAGATGTTATTCTAATAGGTGTTATGGAAAGTATGGGTGCAGTTAATTATGCAATTGGTGCACATGTCCCACACATCTATATTTAGCCACTGGCTAATATCTTAAATGATTTATAAAAGGGCTTACATAAATTCAGGACTGGGATTCATGGTTACTAGCCTCGATAACTAAATGGTAACTACATGTCCAGAGTCAATTAGCCTCAATAAATATCAACTAATGAGAATAAATAGGAAAAGGATAAAGTCTGTAGCCTTCAAAAAGACTATTTGGAATTTGGTATTGGAAACAGGACCTGGCCCAGTACAATTGGTTTTTCCCAAAGGGAGACAAAATAACTCAAGTGAAATGAGTCAAGATCATATTGCCTATGAACAATAATTAACTGAGCAGGTCTTGCTTTCTAAATGCATTACTTCACACACTCTACCACAAGAATAGTGGTCCCTGTAGATGCCATCCATTTCTGCTCTTAAGCCACATTCATACAACTGCATTACTGTGCTCCTCACCCATCCTGGAGCTGGCAGAAAATCATGCGCCTTAACTCTTGCTGCCCTCACAGCATGCCTGTAATTGTGTACCTGGAACAGGTCTGTGTTCCACTGCTGCCATACTGTGATGGAATGGACTTATGAAGGCCAGGCTCAGGGAGATAAGGGTGTTCTTAGCCCCCAACAGGAGCGTGGGAAGTTCAAGAAGATGAGGCTGGCACCTCCCTAAGGAATTCACGGTGTTGTGGCTGGCTGGCTTGGGAACTAGGGTTCAGTCTGGGGAGATTTTCTGTCTGGAGGTTGTAGCTAATAAACGCAGCAGAACTGTATTTGCATTGTCTCTTGGAGTTCTTTGGGCTGAACCTGACATCAATCTCCCCAGACTCAACCCTAGTTCCCAAGCCAGCCAGCCACAACACTGTGAATTCCTTAGGGAGGTGCCAGCCACATCTTCTTGAACTTCCCACACTCCTGTTGGGGGCTAAGAACACCCTTATCTCCCTGAGCCTGGCCTTCATAAGTCCATTCCATCACACATACAGCTTTAACTCACAATATTAGAAGGCCTGTGATAGTGGTTCCCTTAGCTAAAATTCCAGCTGTGCCCAATATCATCCAGCATGTAAAAAGCCCCCTCCAATCTGCATGAGCAACACACTAGTTCTTCATGCACTGCATTTTTTTTCTTTCCTGTTCTACCAATTATCCCATTATTAAACAATTGAATGTATTATTCCTTGAAAGTAAGGGTCAGCTATTTGACTTAGGTACTATTAGCTGGTAGCAACGAGTTAGGATTTTTGATATCTCTAAGGTGCCATCTAGTGGTTGTCCAGATTTATCAAGCTGAGATGCAGCCAGTAGATAAGTGTCGCTGAAGAGTTGGAGTTTGAGGATGATGCAGGGAACAGTGTGGGAACTGTAAAGTACCCTAAGAACATAATGTGAGGAGAGAAAGTGAGGAACCAGGGCTTCCCTGGGAGCAGCAGCCTGTGGGAAGGGAATAGTCCCACCTTAGGCCCGAAGCCAGCTGGGTGTCTTTGGGCCAGTCACTTCCTCTCAGCCCTAGGAAGCAGGCAGTGGGAAACCCCTTCTGAAATCTTGCCAAGAAAACCGCAAGGACTAACCCAACAATGATTTGAAGGCACACACACACACACAAAAACCCTCTCTAGACAGAGGAGATGATCAACCCTTCAAAAAAAATGTGGCTCTGGAAGCTGGAGTTCCGGTCTTCTTTGTGGCCAAAAAAGAACTAACTGGTGGGCAAAGAGGTCAGAGACCAAAGTAAAGCAGTTGGCTCCATAGGAAGTTGGTGAACTAATCTAAACTGGAGCCACAAGATTGCCAGCACACAGCATTTCAGGCTGCTTCCCCAAGCACATCAACATGCCTGGACTTCCAGATGAGGCAATGGTGAGCTAATTTCATGCCCACCTTAGGCATGAAAGCCAGCTGGGTGACTTTGGGCCTGTCACTCTCTCTCAGCCCAACTCACCTTTAGTTTGCTTGCATCTAGAGAAACATGATATATGAAGGGATAGCTAACAAAACTAGGACTTCATTTCACAACTCCGTATGTCATTTTAATAGTTACAAACACCTACTGAGCAAGAATGAAGACAGGGGACAGCTGTACAGGGGAGATGTTGGTAACAGGATAGTAACTCATAACACTGTTATATATTTGGCATACCTCCACTCCACAGAAAAAGCAAAACTGTTCACTGGAGAGGAGGAATACAAGAAACCTGATAAGATCTTCAATTCTACCCATGTGAACATTTTCTGCAGTGGAAATGTGGATATGCCAATGGTTAAAACTTTCCCCAATTATAGCAAGAACTCTCTGGAGGGTGGTACCTTAATTGCTTCATATTATCTCCCACTTTTTTTTTAAGAAATCATTAATGACATGTATTATTAGGCTTAATCTTCATTTTCGAAAAAGGAAATAGAGTAGCAGTTTAATGCATTAATACTTCTTAGCAGTCTGCTGTTCTATGCAGGCTACAGAGATTAAAAGACAGTTTGCCACAGATGAGAAAATTCCTTATAAAAAATATCATAAAAAATAGAAGGTGTCATTGGAGAAAGCAAAGAAAGTGATGAAGTGAAACAAAATATAACATACAATCACAGGAAGAACTTGCTTATAAATAAAAATAAATATGTAAAAAAAAATGACAGAAAACAGGCTGACATAGCCACAAGTTCGAGTGGCAAAAGAAGCAATTAAGAGACATTCCTTTACGTATCTACAGGATAAATCTGAAGGTATACCTTCTCCATGGCAACGTAATTGTCTCAAGAATAAGACACTACTTCTAAAAAAAGTTAAATAAGCTTCAGCTCTGGTGTTATTATATTAATAACAGCATTTTAAAATAGAAAATAGTAGCTGAAGAGAAGTTAGATATCCTTCTTTTTAAAAGATGCATATTCCTTATTCTTACCCAAGGTGAAACATTTGAAATGTTATCAGCAAACATGTCTTTTAGCAGCATAAGCAGACTTCAGCAGAATGCAAGGAATGTCAATTGTTTTATTATTTATTTACTTCAATGTGGATGCCACCTGACTCCAACTCAACAATAAAATAATACTAAAAACCACAAAATACAGAAAATGAACCAAAACAAGAACAAAAACAGCTACAAAATAATCACAAGATGGCAATCCAACAACAAAGCAAACATAAAACATCACAAACGGGAGTCCTATCCACCAGACCCCAAGGCCTGCATAAATAGCCAGATCTTTAAGGATTTTGGGAACATCATTAGGGTAGGAGCCAGATGGATCTCAGGGAGGACCTCATTGCAGAGGGTAGTTTATAGGATTCAGTTTATAGAATGTAGCTCTTTCCAGATCTCTCAACCAGGTTGCCCCCAATTCATTCCCCCCTGCCCTCAAATCACTCCCACTTCAGAATGATTTCCTGGATGTGTAAGAAAACAAGACCAGGGCAGTCCCTTTCTGAAGTTATCATCACAACTCAAGACAGTGTACATGGTGCTCCTTCTTCCTCTTCTTTCCCACAACAGCCCTGTGAGGTAAGCTGGGTTCAGAGAAAGTGACTGGCCCAAAGTCACCCAGTGTGCTTCCATGATTTAGGGTAGTCTACAACTTGGGTCTCCTCGCTCCTAGTCCAACACCTTAACCAGCACCCCACACCGGCTCTCAGTCATAGCCTCCTTTTCCATCCTGATGCTTTCCAGCTATAGGAGACTTCAGCTCTCCCAGCCTTGATCCAGTGCAGCCAGCTGAAAGCAACAACAATACAGAGCAAGAGTCTGACATCACAAAAGTGACATCAGAAGGTGGCCTTTTGTTAAAGAGGACAGTAACATAAGATCTGATTTTTCAGTGTTAATTAGCAAAAATTCAAGAATGAAAGAACATTACAAGGGAGCTTGATCTTTACCAAACAACTGAATGGAAATAAGCCAAGTGCTTATTTTCGCAGATCACCTTTTTCAGTATTGAGAATAAAAGGGGGAACAAACAGTGACTTCACTGACAGAGCTTCACTTTTCTGGAGAACACTAGTCTCATTAAACAGTCCTAACAAGAGCAGTTCTAATTACAGTACCTTCCTCCCAGCCCCACAACAGTGCACTTTTACCTTGGAGCATTCTGACATTTCCAGTGCCCTGCTTAGACACAGGCAGTCTGACTAAAATATAGGAAAGAACAACAATTGTTTCTCTCCTCTTGCTGTTTCTATTTATTCCCACTGTGTGGAAAGGAATAGATTGACACTAGGCCTGCAGCATATTGAATATTTAACCCACGCACAGCTGGTGGGGGAAGATTGGGAGGACTTTGGATGCTGCCAGACCTCCCTCCCTGCATGTCTCCATTAGGGTCTTTATCTGGTCAAGGTTTCCTAATTTCCAAAACAGCCTGCTTCAAAGACTAAGAGAGGTAAAAGGTGGATCTGATATCACACATCTACTGGTGGTGGTGGTGTTACTGTTATTTCTATTACAAGATTACAAGTCCTGACTCTAATCCTGGATGGGAGGAATCAGATGAATTATACAGCCTGAGGTTCAACCAAAAGATATTTTATTTGAAATTCCTATTTTGTTTTCTCTTCACTGCAGTCACAAGAGAGGGGAAAAAAGAAAGCCTTCTTTTTAGAAGAGATACTATAAGAAATACCTAGCAAACAAAACTACATTACACAAATGTATGCTATTATGGCCCTGTAACTCAGACAATTCTATATTTAGACTTGCCAAGATGAGTCAGTCTCATTCCCAAGGGGAAATACTGCCTGCAATGGAAGTAAAATGGAACATGAGAAATAAAAATGACAGAAAGAATCTGGCAAGTGAGATGCTAGTAGAAGTTCCCTAAAGCCTTACCTTGCAAATAAATATACCAATCTGAGTTAAGGGAAACCAGGGCTGTGTTTGCCAAGAGCAGCTAAAACAACCAATTTCTATTAGCCCTTTATTTCAGAGGGTACACTAACTAGCTCTGAACATTCAAATTATTAAAAAAAAAAACTTCTCCCAAATTAGATCACCAAAATATTCATCTGAGACAAAATATACAGTGCATTCAGAAAGTATTCAGACCCCCTTCACTTTTTTCAATTTTGTTATATTGCAGCCTGCTACTACAATTGTTCAAATTCATTTTTTTTTCCTCATTAATCTACACTCAGTACCCCATAATGACAAAGTCTCGTCTCATGTCAGAAATGCAGGAACTGGAAGGGAGATAATTATTAATCTAAATTTTAAAAAATTAAAAATTTTAATAAAAATATAGATTTATATAATTCTTGCCCAATGCCAGGCCATGTTGATGGCAAAGGTATTTCTGACCAGCAAGTCATTCTGTGTGCATGTCAGTCCCAAGGGGCACTGCAAAAGATGGATAATTGTTTGAACAGTGCCACATTCACAATAAATATCCTTGTCCTCAGGAAGAAACCCCCATTTTTCCATTTGATCTTTAGTTCTACCCAAACCAGTGCAGAGTCTATTTAAACATCTCCAAACCATCCACTCCTCCTCTGAACCTCCAGGCAACTCCCCAGGCGGTTCTATCCAATTGTAAAGATGTTTTGAATGCAAGAAATGACAAAGTGAAAACAGAATTTTAGAAATGTCTGTAAATGTATGAAAAAGGAAAAACTGAACTATCACATTGGCATAAGTACTCAGACCCTTTGCAACTACACTTGAAATTTAGCTCAGGTGCCTCTCATTTCTCTTGATCGTTGCTGAGTTGTTTCTACACCTTGATTGGAGTCCACCTGTGGTAAATTAAATTGATTGGACATGATTTGGAAAGGCACACACCTCTCTATAGAAGGCCTCACAGCTGACAATGCATACTGTATCAGAGCAAAAGCTATGAGGTGAAAGGAACTGCCTGCAGAGCTCAGAGACAGGATTATTGCAAGGCACAGATCTGGGGAAGGCTACAAAAAAATTTCTGCCGCACTGAAGGTTCCCAAGAGCACAGTGGCCTCCATAATTCTCAAATGGAAGAAGTTTGGCACAACCAGGACTCTTCCAAGAGCTGGTCACCTGGCCAAACTGAGCAATTGGGGGAGAAGAGCCATAGTAAGAGAGGTGACCAAGAACCCGATGGTCACTCTGACTGAGCTCCAGAGATCCCGTGTGGAGATGGGACAAAGTTCCAGAAGGGCAACCATCACTGCAGCCCTCCACTGATCTAGGCTTTATAGCAGAGTGGCTAGACAGAAGCCTCTCCTCAGTGCAAAACACATGAAAGCCTGCTTGGAGTTTGCAAAAAAGCACCTGAAGGACTCTCAGACTGTGAGGAACAAGATTCTCTGGTCTGATGAAACCAAGATTGAACTGTTTGGCCTCAATTCTAAATGCTATGTCTGGAGAAAACCAGGCACTGCTCATCACCTGCCCAATACCATCCCAACAGTGAAGCATGGTGGTGGCAGCATCATGCTGTGGGGGTGTTCTTCAGCAGCAGGGACTGGGAGACTGCTCAGGGTTGAGGGAAAGCTGAATGGAGCAAAGTACAGAGATATCCTCAATGAAAACCTGTCCCACAGCGCTCAGGACCTCAGACTGGGCTGAAGGTTCACCTTCCAACATGACAACGATCCTAAGCACACAGTCAAGACAACACAGGAGTGGCTTAGGGACAACTCTGTGAATGTCCTAGAGTGGCCTAGCCAGACCCCTGACTTGAACCCTATTGAACATCTCTGGAGAGACCTGAAAATGGCTATCCACCGACAGTCCCCATCCAACCTGATTGAGCTTGAGAGGATTTGCAAAGAAGAATGGCAGAAAATCCTCAATCCAGGTGTGCAAAGCTTGTTGCGTCATACCGAAAAAGACTCGAGGCTGTAATTGCTGCCAAAAGTGCTTCAACAAAGTACTGAGTAAAAGGTCTGAATATTTAAGTACATGTGATATTTCAGCTTTTTCTTTTTAATAAATTTACAGACATTTCTAAAATTCTGTTTTCACTTTGTCATTATGGGGTACTGAGTGTAGATTAATGAGAAAAAAAGTGAATTTGAACGATTGTAGTATCAGGCTGCAACATAACAAAACTGAAAAAAGTGAAGGGGGTCTGAATACTTTCCAAATGCACTGTACAATTGTTTGTGCAATGTCCTTTTAATTTAGCCAATTAAGTCATAGCTCAGAGATAAGTTTGTCTGTCTGTCTGGAACACAGATTTCATACATGCTTTGGATCCCTTTTATTGAGCTACTCGCTTTTTTTTAATTACAATCTGAAGCAAAACTGTTCTTGCATTGCCATTTGTATATAAAAGGGGGTTTTCTCTCCCTCCCTCTCTCTGTATCTGTACAAACATGATGTTTTATGGATATAGAGAAGCCCACTGACCAAAATCCAGCCCGAGCAAAAAAATTGTAAAAAATGTAGTCCTGATCACAAAATTATATTAATAAAAATCTAGGTACTTCATAGAATTGCCTTATAAAATATGAAAACAGGTACAATTCTTATGAAATTATTTTAAGAGGTGTTGGGAAAGAAAGGAAGTGTGGTCAAGGGTAGGCAAGTTAAAACTTACAAGCTTTGAGACAATGTTAAAACATATAGAACAGAAGATAAAAAATCTCTTGGATGTGGGGATTAATCATGTTTTCTTGCTTGGGAAATAAAATACTTGTCAGCATTATTTCTGGATGGCAGCCAGTTTAATCAGTTCCAGGAAGAAAAAAAAACAAAGCCCATATTGTATCTTAACTAACAAATTCCTTTCTGTATCTTACATAATTCAAGAAAGCTTATCTTGTAATTTATATTTATTTTTGTCCTAACAAAGGACAATAAAAAATTATCACCTCCCCTCACTAGGAAAATTGTATTTCTATTATTATAAATCAAAAGAATGGAAATCTTATTCAGAGATCATTTAAAATATGAGCAGCTTAAACTTGGGATCAAGTAACTTATCTGAAATTCTTCCAGTTGCAGCTTTGTAACAAGCAAAGAGCAGTTTTGGGTGCCAATACCCACCCTGTATTTAAGCTATGCAATGATCAGTCAAGAGAAAATGTAGCTCTGAGCCTGAAACAAGATGCTTTAGCACCTTGGAATCTTGTACTAACATGCTCCTGAACAGATGCTTGCTTTGGAAGAGATTGCCCCCTATGGTCAAGCAGATGTTGGCTTGTTGCAAGCAAAATAATTAGTTGTTTTGCAGATATACAGAAAGATAGAGATATAGCCTTCAAGTCAGTGTTGACTCCTAGAGACTGCCTGGACTAGTTCCTGCAGTTTTCTTGGCATGATTTCAGAAGTGCTTTGCCATTGCCTCCTCCCTAGGGCTGAAAGAGAGTGACTGGCCCAAGGTCACCCAGCTGGCTTCATGCCTAAGGTGGGACTAGAACTCACAGTCTCCCGGTTTCTAACCTGATGCCTTAGCCACTACACCAAGCTGGCTCTTTGCAGAATGCAGAATGGAGTGTATTCTTCTTGATAATAATGTCTACCGGTTACTGTTCAGAAATAAAATATATTATGCACATCCACAGTCACAGACCAATCAGAACAGTAGTGGCTGTAAATGTTGCAGGAGCACCATATCCCAATCCTCTCATCTGAATTTCCATATTCATATCAGAGAGAGCATTCGTACATGTCCTTTTTATTTAACTGAATCCATTTTCCTGGCAAATTTCTATTTATAACATCCCTTTGAATCCATATCAACTCCTAGTAGCATTATGGGCACATCAGTATGGTTTGCTTGGCAATAATAGCAAAGTATTTTGTGATTAGCTCATTCTAGATTTTTTTTAAAAGAACACTATCAGGGTGAGAATCAACTGGATCTCGGGGCAACCTCATTCCAGACATCAGGTACTGCAATAGAGAAGGCTTGCTTCCTGGGTCCCAAAAATTACACTGTTTAATCCGGGGATCCAGAGCATGCCCATTGTTAGCTCTTATCTGCTGACAGACACCACAGGAGATAGGTAGCCCTTCAGATAACTGGGCTCCATGCCATGGAGGGCTTTATAGGTGGTGGCAACTGGCACCTTGAATAGCATCCAGAAGCATACTGGTAACCAGTAGAGCTTCTGAAGCAGGGGTGTCATTGGGCTCGCCTGGGCAGGCCCACCACTCCTCAGGCCAGATGTATTCAAGTATATTTGGATCTAAATCCATTAATTGAAGACAAATACTGATCTTAGACCTTGATTTAGAGAAACTTAGAGATTTTTCAAAGTGTATGGCAGATGTATAACAAGGAGTTAAAATAATAGAAACAAAGTCATTCACAATGATGCTAATAATGATGATTTATATTCTCAGAATATATAAGAGTATAAAGTACATGTGAAAGTTGCTTCATTTCCATGCTATCATTTCTTTAAATATGATTGGAAAATATTAAATAACCAAAACCAGGTAAGAAATTGTTTATTGTTGCAGCATGACCAGTCTTGCCTCTTTTTCTCTGGAAGGAACACTGATGTTTTGTGGAGCACCACTGAAAAATAAAGGCCTGAACAAATTATCTAAGTTATCTGAAAAAAAAGAAAAGACAATGGCAACCTCCAGTGCAAATTACTAACAAGGGGTCACATCAAGCCTCCCTCCAGATTTTCACTTTGCAAAGACAGCTAGAGATGAGAGTTCCTGCAGAGATCTATAAACTTGTCTCCAGTTATGTATAGAGCAACTGTGATTCCCAAATTCATATATGAATCAAAATACTGTTCCACTGCACAATAGGTTCTATAGATTGATCTGGACAATGGCGACAATGCTCAAATACAGCCCTACTTTTCCTTAGACAAAGGTATCAAAATCAGTGTAAGATTTTCAGTGAGCTAAGCTTTTTGATATATTAAAAGCCCATTAGTAGTATGAACAGTCTCAGGACAAGCTTTTTCCAAAACTCAAATTTTGTTGTCCACATTTTTAGTGGGCCCATAATGTCATTCTGGGAAAGAATAACTCTATACGGAGTTATACAGAGAGTTGGTGATCCCATGCTTGGTCTTTACATTGATAAGTCACCAAAGCAGAAAGATTGTAGTGTATTTGTTAAGGTTACTGAATATTTTTTTTAAAATTCTCATATATACAAAATCAATCTGGCACACCTTGAGCCTACAGTTTAATAGGGCCATTCAGTGATTTGGACTCAATTCCGGAAAAGATGCTTTGGAGCATGTGGGGACACAGAGGCACTCTGCAGCTCTTTAAAGTAGCCACATCACTTCCTGATGTGTGACAACTGTGAAGAACGTCCACGCAATCCCAGGAGAAAATATGTCTGGTTAATGAGTTACAGACAGATGCTATATTTGTGTTCTTATGTTCTGAAGCACCTTTTTGGAATCAAATCCAAAGCACCATGTTGCACTACTGTTGAATACTTAGGTTCACTCTATCTCAAATATGCATAGATTATCTGAGACTTGAAATCAGACATATATAAATCAATATCAAGATGATAAACATAGTGCTACATGTTAAATGAAGCATGTCATCACCCCCCACCCCCACCCCCGGTATTATTTCCATGTAGAATTCAAAAGTTTTTACATTTCAAGTCACAAAAATATAGTTCTTACTGACCTCCACAGCAGACTTTAGAAGAGCAAGAACTATAGTCAGGAAAAAGCCATGACTTCAGGTAGCAGAAAGGGAAGATGCCCAGAGCCAGCTGACACCTCAGTGCTTTATTCTGAGGACACAGAGTAAACCTTTAGGGTATGCATGGAGCTTGCTAGGATCCCAGTCTTTTCCCAAGTCTGACCCTGAGGGGGTCCTCAGAAGAAGACATTGCAGATGAGACAATAGCTTAAGGACCACCTCAAAATGAGGGCATTTATTAGATATGCAAGGTGGAACAAAGTTGATTGGCTGGCAATGGGCACACAGCACATATCTCAGGTAGTGACCCTCTAAGCCCATCTTAGTATGTGGTGGATAAAAATGAAAACAAGTGAGCAGGGTTCCAAATTCCTATCCTCCATCAAGACTTGTGGAGGAGATAAGCTGAACATTCCTACCTTATCTCAAAGGGCTTATATGGGGAGAGAGAAAAATCATCCTAAATCTCATGTACGTTTTAGTAAAGTACTATTTTTGTTTTTAATTCAAAGCATCAACTATCCCGCTCATCAGTCTAAAAGGACTCCAATTCTACCACCTCAAACCAGTGGCTGGAGGCGGTTTTGAGCTTGATGAAGGTGAATCAGCTGAAGCTTAATCCAGACAAGACAGAAATGCTGTGAGTAGGAAAGCCAATACACCTGGACAGAGGCATGCAACAAGGTCTGGACGGAGTACACTCCTCCTCTTGAAGGACCAAGTGAGCAGTATGGCAGATTGCAGGACTTAAGTCTGTGGAAGCATAAGTGGTTACAGCAGATGGAAGCACATATTAACAATTTTGGACAACAGATCAGAAAATGTGGGTCTTGACTTAAATCATGCATGCATTAATTATATCCAGATTAGGCTTCTGCACTTTTCACTCCATGAGACTGCACTGGAAAACAATTTAGAAACTGTTCAGCTAATTTTTGAGCTAAATAGTTGGAACATATAGCATCAATACTATACTTTTTGCATCCATTTCTGATTCAGTTCAAAGAGTTGGTACTGACCACTAAAATCCTAAACCCTTTAATGTCACTACAGCCATATGAACCTGCACTAATCTTAAAATCAGCATCAGAGGCCTTGCTTGCTAATCAACTGCTGAGAAAAAATTGACAGAGATAACAGACTGTGGATATCACAGACAGGACATTTTCAGTCATGGCCCCTTCCCTTCCAAGAGAATAACTTTTTGTTTCAAATTACTTTTAACTGAGATAATTCTATTATGGCTGCTGCTGATTTCAGATTCAAGATTAATAGATTTCTATTGTTGGTTTTGCATTATTGTGCACTGTTCACATTTGCTAGACTGAACAGTGCTAAATGTTTGTAAACTGTAGCTATTGTTCAATTGTTTTTGGAATGTTTGATGTATAAGCTTTGCATTTTAAATTGTGCTATAGCCTGGAATTGCAATTTTACTGTATTATCTTTTGTAAGGCAGCTTGGGAGGACAATGTCCTTTCAGGCAATCTAAAAACCCTAGTAAAATATAAATAAATATTAGTTTATATGATGTCATTGGTGTTCATGGAGTTATATAAAACTAAAGCAGACCAGAGTCTTATGTTCCAAATACTGAGTGTGGGAAACCAACACAAAAAAAGAAAAGAAAAGCGGGAGAGGCAAGATTAACAAGGGATGTACAGGTAGTCCTCATTTAGCAACCGCAACTGGAACCAGCAACAATGTTGTTAAGCAAAGAGGTCACTAAGTGAAATTGTGACAGTGCTTATGATCTTACTTCAGCTTTCTTGTGCTTTACAGATTTGTGATGGTTGTAAATGCAAGGATTGGTCATAAAGTTACTCTTTCATCTCCGTCTTAATTGTGAATAGTCGCTAAACAAGGCAGCTGCTAAACGAGGACTATCTGTATATGAACATTTAGGATTCACGTACTTATGCCAGAGGCTTTTTCTATGAGGTCTGAGCAAAAATATGAAAGCAAATATTCTGGAGCCAAGCAATGGGGAAAACTAAAGAACAGGAACAAACTAGTGTTGAAGCAGCTTTTATTATGTCCTTTACTGGATGTCTCCTCTGAAACAGAGGCAGTGGTGATTTTTTTTTAAGGCTCCATCAAAGGCACCACTGCTCTCATTTCATTTTAAATGCTGGATTCCGTCACAGCAGTTTGGTAAAGGCAAAGTGACCTGCAGCATCCTTTCACTAGCAGCGTTTATAGGAAGTAGAGTTAATTGCTAGGATGGATTCTTTGCCTTCCTCCCTGCACCAAACCACGTATTACAATATCCGGTGCTTTTTCTTCCCTCTTCCCTCCTCCCTTTGTAAACAGTTCAGGAATCAAGAGAAGAGAGGAACAGACAAACCCAGAAAGCTGCCTTACCCTGAATTGGACTAGTGGACAGCATAGCCCAGTATTAATGACCCTGAGTAGCAGCAATTCTTCAGGGTTTCATGCAGGAATTTTTCCAGACTGATCAGGAGATGTCAGGATATGGATCTGGGATCTTTTGCATGCCAAGAAGGGCTCTCCCACTGAGCTACTTATCAAATTTCATTCTCAAAGGGCATGATGCACACAACAAATAAAATACTAAACCAAAAAAGAAATTAAACCAAAGGATTTGCTTAGCACTACAGCCAAATAAAGCTAGCTCTCATATTCCACATAGGCACACGGGAGATAACCATAGGAAATAAGCACTAGGGAAGTTAAAAATCTCTGCCTATGGTTGGTGTTGACTACTTATATCCCCAGATCATGTGGGACACTTGGGAAGCATCTTTATACTCAGAGAAACACCTCAAGGCAATGAACTAGTAGGGACATTAATCAAAATAGACACTAATTTGTTGGTACTGATCTACTCAGAGATGCATCAGAACCTACTGGATGAACCAAAGGCAATGTCAATTTTACATGCTTTGTCACCCAAGCCAGTGAATACTCTAAAGCTATTGTTTGTGACAGGAATGCTCTCATCCCTTCCCCTGACATACAATATCACCCTGAACTTCAAGGCTTCACTTGACAGAAATGGCCATCTCATCATGTAGTCAAACAAATACAGCAGTGAGAACATCAGCATGCCTGCAATGAATAAAAGACTTCACAAGGCAAGGCAAAAGCATATCTGCCCTATTGCAAATGGGGAGGAGAGGCATAAACATATTAGATGGAATGCGTGTCATAAAGCTTTCACAGACCTATTAAAACCTACCAAAATTCAGACCATTAGTGCTAACCTGACACTGTCAGCGTTAGATGATCAATCATTGGAGAGGAGGAGTACAATTCCCTTATCCACAAACTACAAATTTGATTAACCTTATATGCTGTAAACAGTACTTTTTATCAGCCTTTTGATCACATCTGACTAGGAATGTCAAGAAGCAAAACACAATTCAATACTCAAAAATGTTTAGGGTTAAAAAGATAAAATAAACTAGTGTTAACATCTAAAAAGAGAGAAACACAGCAGTTAAGCTGGCACCATTGGGGTGCAGTCCAAAAGAAGCTATATTTAGGCAACTGGTAGCTGAGTGCTTGGGAGCATCCTTTTGTAGTGTGTTGGACCACCACTACAAAAGGATGCTCCCAAGCACTCAGCTACCAGTTGCCTAAATATAGCTTCTTTTGGACTGCACCCCAATGGTGCCAGCTTAATTGCTGTGTTTCTCTCTTTTTAGATTTTAACACTAGTTTATTTTATCTTTTTAACCCTAAATATTAGGGTTATCTTTTTAACCCTAAATATTTAGGGCCATTTATAGTAATAATTAACAACATAAAGAAGCTGCCCAATATTGCCCAATCTTATTTTTTTTAAGATGAAAGAATTAATAGAACAGCTAAAGGCTGAGAAGACACCAGGAAGTAATCATACGGTCCCAGAGTTAATTAAGACAAATGTGGAATGGTAAGCTCCAATTGTGGCTTCTTTCTTCATGTACATTGATAAGACAGCAGTGATACCCAGTAATTGAGGGTTGGCTATTATAATTCCCATTTTTAAAAAAAGGTACAGGTAATCCTCATTTTGTAACTACCTTGGACAGCAACTGTTCACAGTTATGATGGTAATGAAAAAGTAACTTTGCAACCAATTCTCACATTTATGATCTTTACAGCTCTATAAAGCAAAGGAAAGCTGAAGTAAGATCGTGAGCACAGTCATGGCTTCACTTAGCAACCACTTCGCTTAATGACCGAGTTGCAGGTCCCAGCTGTGGTCACTAAACAAGGACTACCTGTACTAGAAATGAGCCTGGCAATTATAGACCAATCATTTTGCTAAATATTATAGATAAACTCTATGTCAGGTACCTATTATGGAAATTGATTTGATCTAGAAAAAAATGAATCTATTTTATGTGAGGAACAAGCAAAATTTAGGGCAGGATGCTGCCCAAAGGATCATAGCATTTTGCTCCAATACCTAACTGACACCAATATCCACCAAACTCTGGGACAAACTCAGGTACACTGATACTGACAAATAGCTATTTTACTTCTCAGCAGATTACACACTTACACCTATGTAAGAGTTAGAAGGAATCTGAATGGGATACTCTCTATCACAATTCCTGTGCAAAAAGGTGTTAAGACAAGGTTGTATTTTGGGGTTTCTGCTTTTCAATCTCTATCTCAACACTTTAGCCAAAAATATACTGCAGCACCATGTACAGTGGTACCTTGGGTTACGAACTTAATCCGTTCCGTGACTCTGATCGCAACTCGAGTTGGTCGCAACGCGAGGTAAATTTTCCCATAAGGTTCAATGTAAATACGGTTAATCCATTCCGCCCTCCGAATTTGGTCGCACCACGAGGCAAATTTCCCCATAAGGTTCAATGTAAATACGGCTAATCCGCCCTCCGAAATTGGTCGCACCACGAGGCAAATTTCCCATAAGGTTCAATATAAATACATACGGTTAAACAGTTCTGAAACATTTTCTTTGGAGCCATGCTGACAAGCACACCAAAAACCTTCCAAACGCCACAAAACACACCACAAGCCTCACCGAATGTCTCCTTGCTACCGCGATCTCGCCCACAGGAAGCCGCGACCGCGTGGCAGCAGGGCAAATGGCCGCGGATCCGGTTCGTAGCTCAAGGCGGAGCTCGCATGTCGAGGTAAATTTTTGGGGCCGGAGCTGCTTGTATCTCGAAAAATTCGTAAGGAGGGGCGTTCGTAACCCGAGGTACCACTGTACTGTATTTCTTATGGCCAGCTCGGACTCTGACAAGGAGAACGTCAATGAGCAGTCAGTTCTATAGTTGCTGGCAAACTGCTGCCTGAACAGCTGCAGGTAAAGGAGGCTGCGCAGCCTGGAACCAGGAGACACACCTGCCAAAGGTCTCTGAAGATGAGGAGTCTGAGCTGCCAGCCCCTCCCAGTGCAAGGGCTCGCCATGTGGAGAGGTGAGCAGAACAAATGCACTCTGCAAGGCTCCTTGCAAGAAAGGAACCTCGTCCTTCCAAATACTGCTTCTATTTAAGAAGAGCAGCGAGCTCAAGCCTCTCCCTTGGCAACAACCGTTCATTTACCCAGACTCCATGTACCTTGAAATCTTGTGACTTTGACTCTGGACCTGGACTGGCTGATGACCCTTCTATGATGTTTGGACCCTCGGACTTCCTTTGACCTCTCTTGTGCCTCCTGTTTTGGATTTGGAACTCTCTCAAGGCAAGCTTACTGGACTTTTGGGGACATGTTTTCTCTAGCGTGTGTGCATTTGCACTCACATTTCCTTTGCTGCTTATTTGCTTCACAAACTTTTCAGTAAAGTTTGCAACACCTCTCTATGTGTTTGCAGGTGCGTGGCCTGAGACAGAACAGTATTAAGAAACACACATGTCTTCCACTAAAAACCATCATCTTCTAACCAAGCACCATAAAAAGCCCACACCCACTGCATATGCAATGGGCTCAGTTCACATCCTGGCCCATCACCTGGGGAAAGAACCAGGTCTTCACAGTCTTCATGGACTTCCAGAAAGCCAAGGGAGTAGGGGCCCTCCAGATCTCAGTGGGAGGTTGTTCCATAAGGCAAGCACTGCTACAGAGAAGGCATGCATTCTAAGTCACACCCAATGACATTGTTTGATAGAGAGGACCTGGAGTGTACCTACCATGTCAGATCTGTTGGACAAGCAAACACCCTTAGAGAGAGGAGGTTCTGCAAATAACCTGGCCCTTCAGGGCTTTAAATAACCAGCACACTGAACTGCACCTGGAAGCAGATCAGGCAAAGGCAATGTAACACAGGCAAACCTCAGTGTGTGTGCCACCACATTCTGGATCAGCTGAACCTTCCAGGTGGTCTTCAAGGGCAGTCCCCATGTACAGCACATTGCAATAGTCCAATCAGAAAGTGATTAAGGCATAAGTAACTATGAGCAGTTACTTACAACTGAGTAACATTAGCATACTGATGGTATTATACTCCATGCCGATAAATTACCTCACCCAATGTCTTCATGTGGATGTTAAATAGAAGTGGCAAGAGAATCAAGTCCTGAGGTACCCCACATAAAAGTCTCTCCCCCCGCCTGCCACCAACACTGCTGGGAGTCGGGCGGTGTACAAATTAAGTAAATAAATAAGCCTTGACTGGAACCAGTCACAGAGGAAGGAGGAGAACCACTGCAGACAGTTCATTTCCAGCCCCTTAGGCCAGTCCAGAAGGATACCATGGTCAATGGTATCAAAAGCTGCTGCTCTAGGAGGGACAGAACAGTTGCACCACCCCCATCCTGAGCCCTGCAGAAGTCATCTAAAAGCATGACTAGTGCCATTTCATAATTATAACTTGGCTTGAATCCCAACTGAAATGGATCCAGATAATCCGCTTTCTCCAGGGCTCTTTGAAGCTGAGCCCATACCACCCACTCAACAACCTTCCCTAAAAAGAAAGAAAGTAGTCCAAAACTGTCAGATACAACCTCCACCTCCTTTGAGACAAGTGGAACAACCCTCTCCTGCATAGTAGTATTCACCACCACTTGGACCCAAACACAGGAGGCCTTAACCAGCCAGGAAAAGCATGGGTCCAGGGCATAGGTGGCAGAACTCACAGCACCAAGGACCCTGTCCATTTCCTTAGGATTAATTAGCTAAAACTCTTCCGAAAAACCAAGCAAGATCATGTCTTGATCACTTTCATAGGACCTGCCCAGCCAGGGTCCAACACAGAGTGAATCTGAATCACATTATCTGACAGATGCCTAGAATAGTCCTCACATTGGCTCTGCAGGAACTTCTCAAGCTCCTCATTGCCAAAAAGGGACCTGGTCAATTGAAACAGAGTAGATATTGGCAGACACAGTAAGAGTGGAGAAGTAAGCCCGCTTTGCCACTCTTATTGCCACAATGTAAGTCCTAAGAAAGGCTGTCACCTGTGCCAAGTTGGATTCACTCTTTGTGTTCAGTGCTCTAGGCATTTCTTGCATCATTTCATCTCCCAGAGCTTCTCTATAAACCAGGAATATCTATGGGATCCACAATCACAAACAGTCCACACATGCATGAACCAATCCATGGCCCTCATTGCACACTCATTCTGAGCTGTGACTAAGGTCTTGGCTGAACAGTGCACTAGAGCTTTGAGAATAACCCCAAATGTCCTCTGAAATCCTACTGAGTCTATCAGCTGCCTGCAGCAGGCCAATTGAATAGGCCCTTTTTCCTTGTAGCAGGGGGTGGCTACAGAGAACTGCAGAGCCAAGGGAGAGTGATCTATCCATGACTGGGGTTAACACCCCACAACCCCAGATCATGTCACCACTGCTCCAAGACAAAAATCTAGTGTGGGACCTCTGCTTTCAGTTGGGCCCCCAATAAGTAGGATCAAGTCCATGGTGGCCATGAACTCCTAAGCTGCCTCTGTGGGCCCGGAGAAGGTAGATCCCTCAGAGACATAAGTATGGGGAACTCCACCACCAACTGAGCCACACAGTCGAAGAGCTCAGGCAGGGACACCACTATGCCTCAGAGGGGAATAGGCTAGCGCTAGTCCCAGATTATCCTTAAGGCCCAATTTCATAAATAAGGTCTTACATCTGGCTGTATCTGAGGCAACACCCCTGAAAGCCACTAGGGATTCCTGGATGACAATAGCCACACACACCCCTACCCTGGAGTTTCAGCTGGTGTCACGCTTGAAACCCAGAAGAGCACATTTCTGACAGGGGACCCCCCCCCACACCATGCCCAACCAAATTTCAGTAATGTATACCAGGTTAGCCCTCTCATCCAGTATTAAATCAGGCCAACCTTGCATTAAATAGCAGCAACCAGATGCTGGAGCCTCCAGAGTTCCAGAGACCAGTTCTTGGGGCTAAACACAGGGGGATGGAATGTGATATCAATATTAGGCAACAAGGCCAACTTCCCCAAGAGCAGCTGACCCCTTCTCCCATCATACCTCCCCATACACATCACCACCTCAATGTTCCTGCCTGCCCTCTCCCTCCTTGCATCATCCAGCCCCCTCCCCCATTCCTTGGCATCCTATCCCCAAGCCAAAGAGTTCCATCCCAAATTCTCCAACTATCCTATCAAAGGTGGGGCAGATAAACAAAATCCCAGCACTTCTGCTAATGCTAATTCAGTGCCTACAGCTTGGGCAGCTCTTCCTAACCCCTCTCCACACTATCCCTCTAGCCACCCCACTCTCATCCAGGTCATCACATCTCACATTCAACAGGCTAGGCTAGGATCCACCCCCCCCCATCTCACACCTAAGAGAGGTGATGTCAAGCCCCACTAAGTAGACCAAACCAAGAAATGAACTCTACAAGAAGGCTAAAACTACCTTTATTAATATTGGCTATAATTACAGAAACTGGTAAGTCTGACTATAAGAACTCCCCCTCCCTCTGCTTTACACTCATGTGAATTAAGGAGGTGTCTACCTGAGTTGTTTTCCTGAAGTTCTATAGAAAACACGGGTAACAGCACTTTTACACTAAATCTATCACTGCTATGATGTTCCACAGTTGTCTACAACAAGCAGATCACTGAAAACATTGCTAGCTATACTTTGTCTAAATTAGAATTGGCTCCTTTTTCACATTGAAAAAAAATTGGAATGTTATATGATCTAATCTAATGTTTTCTTTTCAATTACATAGTATCTAGGAATAATTTGTACTTCTCCACATTCTTTCCTTTTCTTACTTTATACCTTGGAGCAGTATTGCACTGTACATTGTAGTATAATAATCATAATGTATTGAAGTTAATATCTGTATTTTGTACTTATTAAAAAATTAAATATAGGAAAGGCTGGTCTGGTAACAACACGAGTTGTTACACTGGTTTTCAACAAAAGTGTGAAAATTTACAGAATTTTCTATGTATTTCATAATGCTGATCTATCTTTATATGCTAAGCCATGATTTTTATACCATCTGCTTATAATACTGGCCAAAATATGTAAGATATGTGAATACAGATTTTTTTTAAAAAAGACTTATGTATAAATGAAAATGAAATGAAAATCTGAAAATGTCAAACCAGCAACAAACCTCTATTTTATTTTTTTCACATGCAATAAATGGAAATCTGGCCTTCATGATCCAAAAAAAATAAAAGGAACTAAAAAGAAAGGGGGGGAGGGGAAACAATCCCAGCAATGAAAACTGAGCTCTGCCAACTTGTGCTTAGTACATCTAAACTATATTTTAAACAAGCTTTACAAATGCAAAAGTATTATTTAGAATTCCATTGTTTTAACACTGAAATTCCAGAGCCACTACTTCCCAAGTATCAGTTTTGTTCTAAGTCTGAGATTGAGAATACACTGCTTTTTTTCAACAATGATTTCACAATGGAAGATTCAAGGACTGATCATGCAATAATACATAATTTGGTTTCTCCACCTTGGAGCTGTCTTGTTATACAAGTAAACAAGTCCCTGGGGGGCAGGGGGAGGCTTTTCATTTATCGGTTTGTATGACTATATATCCCCTGACCTATTTCTTTTTACTAAAAATAGCCCTTCTTAGGTCACTATTGCAAATTGAATTCTGCTGCTTCATTGCCCAGTGCATCTTACTGAGGTGCCTACACACAGAGCTTTAATAAGGTTAACACATTCTCTGCCAGACAGATGTGACTGATGTTCAGCAATAAGCAGGCATTCAAAGCATAGGACTAGCAAGCGTAGTTTCAGCAACACCCTTCCAGAGTATTTCATATAGATATTTATTTAGAATCTAAATTTGATCTCACCATAATAAAATCTTGCACAGAATCACAGAATGTAAGTATTGGAAGGGACTTTCGAAATAGGTAGTCTAATTCCCTGCCAAGTGCAGGAAACCAATATTTCAACATTTCCAACAGACGACTATTGGCCTCGGTTTAAACACCTTCAGTGAAGAGTCCTCCACCTTCTGAAACAATTTTATTGATGTATGACTCTCATCGTTATGAAAATATTCCTGATGTCTAACCAAAATCTACTTTCCTGTAATTTAAACCCTTTGTTCCCTCTCTTATCTTCTTGAACAGCTATGAGCAATTCTGCATCGTCTTCTACATGACAGCCTTTCAGACACTTCAGGACAGTAATCATGTCTCCCTGCCCCCTTTTTTTTCCAGACTAAACATATGGCAAACCTTCAACTATTCAACTAAGTTTTTCCTTCCAGGCCTTTTATCATCTGGATTGCTCTTCACTGGCCAATCTCCTTCCTAAAATGCAGTATCCAAAACTGGATGCAATATGCTAAGTGCAGTCTGATCAACACAGAATAAAGAAGAACAAGGACTTATCCTGACCTTGACACTATACTTGCAGACTAGAATTTAGTTTTATTTTTTGCAACTGGATCATTTTATTTATTTATATTTTATTTATATTTCGAATTTAGACACCACCCATCTCATGAGGAAATGACCCATGTCCACCCACCACCCATCCTACTGTGACTCATGTCCAGCTTGTGTTCCAGAAGACATCTAGATCCTTTTCACATGTGCTGCTGTCCAGTATGTACTCCCCATTCTTGTTCTTTCCTATCCAAATGTAGGACTTTGCATTTGCCCCTGTTGAAATTCATCTTGCTGGCTTTTACCTACTGCTTCAGCTTGTCAGCAACCTCCTACATCTGGATACTGTCTTCTAAGGTGTTTGCTATCCCATCTATCTTTGTGAAAATTTCAGAATCATATTTTCAAACCCCTCATCCAACTCACTTATAAATATGTTGAACAGCATACAGCTCTGAACAGAGCCCTATGCACATCATTCCACACTTTCCTCCAGCCCAAATAAGAGCCACTGACGTACATTTGTTGGGTATGATTGTTCAACCAAGTCTGTAGCTATGTAATGATAGCACACAGTTTGATCCACTTTTTGACTTCCTCTCTGTATAATTTCATGTGAGACTTTGTTGACATCAAGGTACCCGTGTCCCTCACAATCTTATGGTTAACTAAAGCTGTCGCTCTATCAAAAAATACCAGTTTTGTTTAGCATGATTTACTGTTAATAAACCCATGCTGGCTTTTATCAAGCAATGCATTATTTTCCAATAATCACTGTTTAATAATCTGTTCCAGAGCTATGTCTGGTATCAGCATCAAGCTAATTAGCCTTTAATTAACCATGTCCCTTTTTGGCCCTTTTTGAAGATAGGAACAACTTGTGCCCTTATCTAATCTTCTGTCACTACATCCGTCCTCCATGATTTCTCAAAATTCATAGAAAGAGGCTCAAGATGACATCTGCAAGCTCCTTCAAGACAATGCAACTGATCTGCATTGAGACATAAGCTCATTCATGGTTAGTGAGGTGCCCCCTTTCTATCTCCTTACTTATCTTGAGTTGCTACTCCCTCCTTTTATAAATTGTTCTCTTTAGATCCATTTGAACACCCTGAGTTCAAGTCATGAACACATAACATCTATTGCATTAAAAAAAAACACTCAAACACTACAACCCTATACATGTTAATTGTGTAGATGGAAATAAAATTGATAGTGATTATTTGATTTCAGTACAAAACTTATTTATCAACAATGAATGGATCTCTTTTACAACTTGGTATCCTGCAAACATGTTGGGTTACAACTCCAATGGTCATACTGGGTAGAGATAATATGATTTGGCCAGCATATCTGGAGAGCACCAGTTTTATACTGCCTTCCCAATAAAGGATATAAGAATATTTCAGCTTATGACTATGTCTAATTTGGCTAGTGAGTAATCTCTTGATTCAACCATGTATTTTATAGGTTGCAAGTCAAATTATGGAGGATGGGGTTAAGGGTAAGAAATATTACTTACTGTTCAAATTAGGCCATGTAGATTTCAGCAGTTTTGTTTATTGTACACAAATCATGGTTGCCCTAAGGGAAAACAAACAATCTGCTCTTCTTGAGTTTGGGCCAGTAGAGTTCAGGGCCATGCCATGTTGAACACAGCTGAGGTTACCATGTGCCAGCTGTGATTTTCACAATTTATACCTGAAGTTTTTTAGTCTATGAAGACAGAAGTTAAACTGTGAGGAAACCCAATCAGGAAATTATTATAAACGAGAAAATTTTAAGGACAGCTTCCATCAGAAGACTGGATTCTCCCTTTCTTCCAATATATTTGAGAGGGTCAGGAACCCCTTCTTGGCAGTTTTGGGAAATTCGCAAAGAGCTATGATCCAGAGGCCAGGAAAGCTCCACTGCATAAGTGAAATCATGTAACAATAGATGTAGCTCTGAGGCAGCCCAATAACATTTATAGAAATATACATTCTAACACAACCTTTTCCAACCTGGCATCTCTCAGGTTGTCAGCTCAACAAGGTAGACCAGACTAAGAAACCAATGCCATATAGGTCATAACTACTTTTATTGTAACAGCTATAGTAACACAATCTTGCAAGTCTGAATGTGCTTCCCCCTCCCTCACTTTATCTTTGTGTGAACTAAGGAAGGGCTTGTCTGAAATGTTTTCTCAAGCTATTTTCTTGGCCTGGGCTCAAGCTCCTCTTATCTGACTGTTGCCTTAGTACTGGCTTTTCCTCCTGTCCATCTTGGCTGGAAATTAGGGATATTACAGCCCAAACATATTTGGAGGGTGCTAATTTGCGAAAAACTCAACTCTTCAATGCGGCTTCTCAGATACTGCTGCTCATATCAGATCTCTGCAGTTCTAAACCTACTCAGGGTTTTTGGTTTCATAGTGGAATGGATGCTATAACACTTCCATAGAGCTCTACTGCTTCAATGATTATCTATAGATCAGCAACTTGATATTTACATTTTCCTGGGTACCAGTAATAATTCCACTGTGTCATAAAGGTGTTTAAAATATTATTGAAAACTGCCCTTGTGCAGACAATAAGCATGTAATAACTGTGCAGCCATCTGGGTTATGTAACTGTCCAGCCTCCCATACCCTAAATAAATTGCCTTTTAAAACCAATTAAGATAAAAGCTTTGTCACTGGCTGTGATTTTCTTTCAGTCAAAAATAACCTTCAAAAGATGTACTTAAAAAAGATAAAAGAGATGTATATACAGGTGAAACTCGAAAAATTAGAATATCGTGCAAATGTTCATTTATGTCAGTATGGCAACTCAAAAGGTGAAACCAATATATGAGATAGACGCATTACATGCAAAGCGAGATATGTCAAGCCTTACTTTGGTATAATGGTGATGATTATGGCGTACAGCTTATGAAAACCCCAAATTCACAATCTCAGAAAATTAGAATAGTGTGAAAAGGTTCAATATTCTAGGCTCAAAGTGTCCCACTCTAAGCAGCTAATGAATCCATAACACCTGCAAAGGGTTCCTGAGCCTTTAAATGGTCTCTCAGGCTGGTTCAGTAGGAATCACAAGCATGGGAAAGACTGCTGACCTGACAGTTGTGCAGAAAACCATCATTGACACCCTCCATAAGGAGGGAAAGCCCCAAAAGGTAATTGCAAAAGAGGTTGGATGTTCCCAAAGTGCTGTATCAAAGCACATCAATAGAAGGTTATGTGGAAGGGAAAAGTGTGGTAGAAAAAGGTGCACAAGCAGCAGGGATGACCGCAGCCTGGAGAAGATTGTCAGGAAAAGGCCATTCAAAAGTGTTGGGGACTTTCACAAGGAGTGGACTGAGGCTGGAGTTAGTGCATCAAGAGCCAAGGACCCAGAGTCTGGAGGAAGAATGGAGAGGCACACAATGCACGATGCTTGAAGTCCAATGTGAAGTTTCCACAGTCTGTGTTGATTTGGGGAGCCAGGTCATCTGCTGGTGTTGGTCCACCTGTGCTTCATTAAGTCCAGGGTCAACACAGCCATCTACCAGGAGATTTCGGAGCACTTCATGCTTCCTTCCGCAGACGAGCTTTATGGGGATGCTGACTTCATTTTCCAGCAGGACTTGGCACCTGCCCACACTGCCAAAAGTACCAAAAGCTGGTTCAATGACCATGGGATTACTGTGCTTGATTGGCCAGCAAACTCGCCTGACCTGAACCCCATAGAGAATCTATGGGGCATTGCCAAGAGAAAGATGAGGGACATGAGACCGAACAATGCAGCGGAGCTGAAGGCCGCTATTGAAGCACCCTGGTCTTCCATAACACCTCAGCAGTGCCACAGGCTGATAGCATCCATGCCACACCGCATTGCAGCAGGATAGAGATGTTACATAGCCATAAAAATAAGAGACCATACCACATTAATATTTATTATTATCATTGTTATTATCATCATTTTTATTACAATTTATAGGCCACCCAACTCCCAGTGGCTCTGGGCAGCATGAAATTAAAAAGTAAAAAAACTACAAAAAACAAAAATAAATCACGAGCAGCCCCCAAAATAAGATACAACCATAAAACTCATTTAGCAGGGGGAAATTTCACTCAGCTGCAAAGCTTAGGACCTTTAATAGTTTCTATATCCTAGAAAGGATCCAGGTCTTTAATAGTTTCCTGAATGTCATCAAGATTCTCAAAGGGTTGGGGGGGTAGACATCATTCCAGAGGGCAGGTGCTGCCACAGAGAAGGCATGTTTCCTGTGTCCCACTGCTTGATTGATGGGACTGCCTGATCTCATTGCATGGGCAGAAACAACTGGAGACAGGTGGTCCTTCAAATAAGCAGGGCCTATGCCATGAAGGGCTTTATAGGTGATAACCAGCACCTTGAATTGTACCCAAAAGCCAACTGAAACCAGCCATAAAAAAAGGGGAACTACCATAAAATGGTGCCCACACTCCTAGACCTTGCAGCTGGTCCAGAAGGATACTGTGACTGATTGTATTGAAAGCCACTGAGAAATCAACGAGCACAAGGATGAATGCACAACCTCCACTGCAGATCCACCACAAGTCACTGACAAGTGTGACCAATGTTGTCTCTCTACTGTGACCCAGCTTGAAACCGACTGAAATGGGTCCAGATAATCTGTCCCCTTCAGGATCCTCTGGAGCTGAAGCCAACCACCTTCTCAACAAAGTTCTCTGAAAAGGGAAGGTAGGAGCCTAGATGGAAATTATCCAGAATCACTGAGTCCAGCGACGGTCTTTTGGGGAGGGAGACCATCAGCCTCCTTCAACCACCTCCCTCAAAAAAGCAGATATCACTGTATGATCACCTCCCAGACAGCCCTGACCAGCCAAGAGGGACCTGGATCTAACAAAGAGGTGGCTGACAATACAGTCTGGAGGACCCTCTCAAATTCCTCAGAAGTAACAACTACAAAGTAATAATGTCTGGCTCACTCACATGGCATACATGATACATTCCTGAAGTGTTCCTCCCTCCCCCCCTGCTAAATTCCATTCCTCCCCACCAGCTCACCCTATTTCCCTACTGTGGCTTCTGACCTGTGCACTTACTTTAAACAGATTTTATTTTCTTCTCCCCAAGCACTGACATGTGGAGCATAGATCTAGATCTTTAATATTTATCCCAGCTGAATGTATGGCAATTTTCTAAAATACATGTCAATTAATTATCTAAATTACTTTCTGAAATTTTAATTATGGCCCATTGGGTTCAAGAACATTTCTCACTGTCTATGTCATTATAGATTGTCTAGGTTACTCATTCTCCCTTTCCCACTTCTTCCAATTCATCAAACTAGATGTCCAGATATTTAGTAGATGAATTACCATCATGAATTTGAGAGATTACCTGACTTGAAATCCAGAAGAAGTAATATGAGGTAATATTAACAATAGTTACTGTTATTTTCTACTGCATCATGAATTGTGAAAACCATTTCAAGACACATCAATTGTTAGATTGCATTCTAATAACTTTTCAGAGAAATAGAATTACAGTCCAGGCTTATAACCATTTTCTCATTCATTCCTTCTAATTTTAACTTATTTTTGTTCAAGATAAATTCAGCATTTGTTATGGTGAATTAGAGCATGCTGTAGGTTCAAATGTTTCATTTTTCCACAGGCCACTATTTCTTTTATACACCATCAGTCCTACAGTATCCCAGCTACATTTGGACTTTATAAAAGTCAATTTATTTCCATTTTCAAAGAAATACTTTCTAAGAAAAACCTGGTACAGCCTGCAAACAGATTATATTTTTTATACAGTATAAATCCATCTGACTTTTTTGTCTCATATGGTTAGTAGAGAAGCAAAAAACCAAAATAGGGCTCATCAGACCTAATTCTCTAATGGAAAAATCAAACTGGTATTAATTAACATTAGCTGTACCTTTGGGGGGGGGGGGATAATGTGGGCACAGAAAGGAACAGTGAAGGGATAAATCTAAAGTGAAAGTTCAATTGCAGTAAATGTTAGTCCAATTCAGTTTTCCATGGGGATAATGTATGTTCAGTGGTTCCAGTAAAATCAACCAGAAGGCTGACCATATTTATCTGGACTAGAAACTGCCCTTTTAATCAAATGTGTGAAGTACTAATCTCAAATGGTAAATAACCATATATAAGTTTAGAGAGAGAAAAAGCCTAGTCAGATGAATATAAAATGCAAATAATATTGTCTGTGAGTACTATATTAAAGCATAAATGTATACAAAAGATATTATAAGTGATCTCCTCATACTGGCAGTGTTTAATAATGTAACATTTTAACATTGCCAAGTTATTTAACACCTCCATAAAATCATTAGTTCTGTTCAAGCTAAGAGGGATAGAATTTAACTTCTAGATCACTTGTGATCACAATTGGTTAACATCAAAACAGCTGTAGTTTTACTGAAAACCAGGTTCTCATTACATCTGATTTCTTCAATGTAAATATATTCTTAAAAATTCTGTCTATATGCATATATGGTACAGAGGCGGACTTGGGATACAGTATTTGTTGCTAATCTCAGTTATTGCTGGCAAGTAGCTATTTTAGATGAAGGGTTCTATTGATAAGTGAGAATCAATGGAAATAAATTATTATCCTGAATAGACTATAAATTGTTGATTATATGCTGGAAGCAGATTAACCTGAGAGGTACTGTTGAATTCCTTTCTCTTCTAGACCTATCTTGCCGTATATGGGTTGTGGATACAAAGCTTTCAATCTCCAGACTTTTTTATCCTTTCTAGCAAAGCAGTAACAGAATATTTAAGTCCAGAATGTCTTGGAACTATAAACTCTATCAAGTGCCAAGAAACACACAGATCAAGTTGAATATAGGTATTTTCTCACACCACACATTTTGAGATGCAAGGATGAGAAACTTAACTAAACAATGGCTATTTTCCATGTTGACACATATACAAATCCCAGCAAAAGGATACAGAAATACCTAGAGTTTGCATATAGCTACTAATGATTGCATTATCACTTATGTGTCTTTATATGTTTCTTTCTTTTTGACACTGGCATGCCTTTTGCATGTGTATTCAAAACAGTATTTGTCTTGCCAGAAATATGTACAGTGGAACCTTGGTTCACGAATTTAATTCGTTCTGCGACTCTGGTCGCGACCCGAAATGGTTGCGACCGGAATCAAATTTTCCCATAAGGTTGAATGTAAATACAGTTAATCCGTTCCGACCCCAAATTTGGTCGCCAACCGATTTCTGGTCACGACCCGAGTCAAATTTCCCCATAAGGTTCAATGTAAATACGGTTAATCCGTTCTGAACCATGTTTTTTTTAAAAAAAACCGCAAAAATATGACACAAAGTACAGTATGAAGAGAGAGAAAGCTAACCTTGCTCGGGAGGGAAAATGGCTGTGCTTCCTGCTTGGAGGGAGAGTCCCCTCCCTACAGGAAGTCGCGACCACGTGACACGGGAGGGAAAATGGCCACGCTTCCTGCTTGGAGGGAGAGTCCCCTCCCTACAGGAAGTCGCGACCACGTGACACGGGAGGGAAAATGGACGCGCTTCCTGCTTGGAGGGAGAGTCCCCTCCCTACAGGAAGTCGCGACCACGTGACACGGGAGGGAAAATGGCCGCGCTTCCTGCTTGGAGGGAGAGTCCCCTCCCTACAGGAAGTCGCGACCACGTGACACGGGAGGGAAAATGGCCGCGCTTCCTGCTTGGAGGGAGAGTCCCCTCCCTACAGGAAGTCGCAACCACGTGACACGGGAGAGAAAATGGCCGCGCTTCCTGCTTGGAGGGAGAGTCCCCTCCCTACAGGAAGTCGCGACCACGTGACACGGGAGGGAAAATGGACGCGCTTCCTGCTTGGAGGGAGAGTCCCCTCCCTACAGGAAGTCGCGACCACGTGACACGGGAGGGAAAATGGCCGCGCTTCCTGCTTGGAGGGAGAGTCCCCTCCCTACAGGAAGTCGCGACCATGTGACATGGGAGGGAAAATGGCCACGGATCCTGTTCGTCACCCGATCCGGCGTTTGCGACCGGAGGTAAATTTTTGCGGCCTGAGCTGGTCGTGACCCGAATTGTTCGTGAACAGATGCGTTCGTGAACCGAGGTTCCACTGTAGATCAAAAATTATTTTAGTGATCTACCCTATTTTGTTGTCTTTACTTTTTAATACATAATAGTCTATTATTAATCATTTAAGAAATATGGAACCTGAACTTGCATTACAATGTCAATTATTATGACATTTATTATTAAATAGAAGGGAGTAAAAATATATTTTGTATTTATTCTAATTTTAAAAGAACATTCCCACAGCTTCCATCAAATATATTTCCAATATATTTCTGTTTTACTTACATTTCTATTTTAGGAGGCCTGAGTTACATTCTTTCCTTTTATTTAATCTTCATATTTTTAATAAGTTTTGCATTTGTTACAGGGTGTTTGTTAGGCAAGTTGTGAATTGTAGTAATTTATTAGCCTAATCATACCCTAGAATCACATAAGAAATGTATTAGAACAGATCAACCATCAATCTAGTCCATTATCCTGCGCCTCACAGCTGCCAGACAGGTTTTTTTAAAGGTCATTTTTAAAAAATGAAATATCCAGAAAAAGAATGGCTAAAAATCTTAAGTGTGCTGATATGATTATTTATAGGATAGGAAGCCTCTGGAGAAGAGCCAAAAGCAAAACACCCACAAAGCAGGATTCGTGACAAAATTTGTTTATGCTTCTATCCCAGGAAAAATTGCCACTGATATTCCGCTAGCCACCAAGAGGGATAAACAACATGATGCTTGCTATATATTTAAAAGAGGTGCTTTAACCAGGTAGGGTCCAGTTCTGATCTATACTATAAAATGCATAAGCAGCTTATACCTTCATCCCAACCACTTTCTGCAAAATCTCTCCTCAAGGGTTTAAACACATAAAGTCTGAAAAAGAAAAACCTCAGCTGGTGACAATAGAGAGTTGTCTTTTAAAACCTTGTATGGAAAATTTGGCAAAGCAAGTGGGAAGAGAAGCAGCCTTCTATCTGTTCATGGTGGTCTCGGTCAAGGTTGTACTGTCATCTGTTTATATTACCATAAACAAAAATCAGAAGAGTAACTATGCACTACACTTTACATCTCACATTAAGTCATAATGTAGGCTGTTTTGTGTTTAGTGTGATTTGCACATGATCCATGAATAAACTATAGTTAGTTTAGGGCAGAACCATTTGTACTCATGTTGTTTTCTTACTGTACATGATACGCAACACATGAAGGTATTGTTTGTAATTTCCTGGATTAAAAAAAAATGTTTTGCCACACCCAAGCCTCATTCTAACCTATCTATAAACTGCAGTTAAAAAGATTTTCTTTAACAGCAGTCCAGATTACTGGAGGAACCTGCACTCAGGGGTAGAACTATACAATTTAGATCAGAGTTTCCCAACGCTAGCAACTTCTAGATGCGTGGACTTCAACTCCCAGAATTTTCATCAATGGCCATACTGGCTGTGGAATTCTGGGATCTGAAGTCTACACATCTCAAAATTGTTAGGGTTGGGAAACAGTTATTTAGACCATATAATATTTGACTGTAACTACTGGTCATCAGGACAGTGAATTCTGTAAGTTGATTATGCATTTAATCACTGATCTGTATTCACACTATGCCAAGCCATTATTTTCTTACTGATGCTACACTGCCTATACTATAATGGCTAGATTCATACAGGACATGAAGTCACCATCGAATAAATTTAAGGATGATCTCAGAATCCAGTAGTCCATTGGGTTCAGACAAGTCTAAAATGCATTTGATGGTAGCTTTGTGATCTCAATTCTAGCAAATCAAACTTTCTCAGATGGCCCTGAGAAGTAGTGTTATCAGAGGGTAGACCAGCTTTTCTCCATCCCATTTTTTATGTTATACATATTTTTAAATAAGCCTCCATATGAGGATCTCATCATTTCAGGGTAGGTGAATGCAGGAAAGCACTGTATAACAGGCCAAAGCACACAATTTAATCTATCATGATTAAACTCCTCAGCAATTTCCATCAACATCAGAAAATGTGGATTCAGCTATGTGACAGTAAGATCACCCCACTCACAAATGATGGACAGCACAAAATGTTTGCTACAGAGGGAAAACCAGCAATTGGCCTATTTCTCATAACTAGCTGACAGTGATATATTCTCATTGTTCAGCCACTGAAAAATTGGGAGATGATAACGATTGAAAGCCAGAGGTCGATGGGCATTTTAAAATATCTGATTAATGCTTGCATATGCATTTGGCTTACTTTAATTTTTCCTCTCAAAAGCAGCTATATAGATATTTGGATTCTGATAGCTAGATCTTCCAAAGCAGGGTGCATGTTGCTAATGCCCCCTACCTAGGCCAGCATGTTAAATGTTAAATGACTTGGTTGATACCTAAATTGCAAGGCTTTGTGAGGTTAAAATGGGATTGATGGGTGAAAGAGTGATATATGCTATCCTGAGTTCCTGGTTGAAAGGTGGACTACAAAACAGAATTTAAATTTGCTTGTTTGAGGAATTTATTAGCCACCTCTATCACTGAAGCAACTCTAGGCAACATACACCGTAATAAAGAATTTAAACAAAAGAATCCCTGTTAGCCTTCCGGAAAGCCCTTAAAATGTGGTTTTTTCAGCAACCTTGGGGATCCCAAGGGGAGCCTGCAAGGTGGTTGTATTATGTGAGTTGATTGGTATTCTCCTGCAATCTTGGTTTTCCTATGTTTTTACTTTTATTTGTACTTTAGGGTTTTAATGATGGTTATACTGTTTAATTGTCACTGTGGCTGTATGCCACTGGATGAGATGGGCGGCTATATAAATTTGCTAAATAAATAAATAAGAAAACATCTATAACAATAATAAAAAAAAAACATAGCACCCACTTTTGGGGAGCAATACCATATAATTAAGCTCAAAGACAGGCCTAAATAACATCACAGCTAGGTTCACACAAAATACTAAAACATACATCTTGGCCATACCATTTTATGACCAAATTTTGCTTAATGTAATAACTTGATTCACACATGTTAATCAGCCCAAACCCACCAAAGCCTCAAACCCAGTTTACAGTATTTTTGCAAACTGAGCCCACGCAATATCAGAAGAAATTGACAAAGGCACTAAAGAACCTTTCTAATCACTCTTCAGCCACTAGGTGACTAATCGCTCTCTCTCATTAAAACCTACTCCCCAGGATTGAAGTATGGTAAAACAAGGTAGGGGAGATCTATGTACATTATCTCAAGTTCCTGGAGAAAATACAAACAAGCAAGCAAGTAGGCAATAAATACATAGGTATCATTCTTAAGCTAAAAAGTATTAAAGTATCTCTATGCTACACTTGGCATGCTGACAGCTACAGCAAGTGAATGATGCTGGGGCAAGTACTAAATATACAACATTTATTTTTAATGTACATTAATTACACTTAACATTACTATGTTCCACACATTTCAGGTTTCAGGGATTTGTTCTGTGTTCAAAAAGAATGCAATAGTTTTTTTTTTGTTAGTTTGTACTGCAGTTTTAACTTTTAGTTTTCATTTTAACCTTTTGTAGTTTTTAACCTATATACTTTTTCTAAGATTTTAGAGTTTTTTACTTCTAATGCCGCCTAGAGTTACTTGTACAGAGAGACAGACAGCATATATTAACTTGAAAAATAAATAAATAAAAATAAACAGGCATTTTACCCCAAAGCAAAAGATGTTGTTGTGAGCCATCCAAAGTCATTGAGAGTCAGGCAGCGTACAAGTTTAACAAATTATTATTACTATTAAAACAGAATACTATGCTTATCAGTACCTAGATAAACTATTTTTTCAACTGTTTAAATTTATATTTCAAAATCTCTGTAGGATCTGTTCTTTCATGATAATCTACTCAACCATAAAATGCTAAGTTATAATAAAACTCTTACATTCTTAAAGGGAAAATTATTGTGTGACTAGTAAAGCCTCACTCTGTGAGAGAATCTCTTTGAGTATGGAAGCAGAGTAAGTATGAAGATAGTTTACTGTTAGATCCTGCATTTACATAAAATGCATTAAATTTAAAATGTGCATTTTTCATTGTAAACTGTGGCTTGGCAAAAATTCCAGAGACTTTGTTGACTTGGCATTCACTACAAAACAATGACATTGTCCAAAGATCCATTTTTTTTTCTCTAGAGAATTTATTTTCTTTTACTCATTGGAGTTAGCAAACATAAATATTAATGCTGCACATTTATATTTGTTTAACTCTTCTTATCAGCTAAGATCCCCTGTATCTATATCGATTCTTCCTGACATAACTGCCTTCTAGTTATGTTTTATTTTGTGCTGATATTTCTCACCTATTTGTTATTACTGTGTTTTGTTCAGTTTTCATTTGTACAATCAAATTTAGCTGCTGCCTAAATCAGAATGTGTTATTGTAATACAACTGAACAAGGACTTTGACAACAAGCTAATTGAATAGTTATATCTCTTACTCAAGCAAATAAATCTCAGTGGCATAGTGATATAAATGCTAGACTTAATATGTGGTTGTTAGGAAGAATTCCTGCTAAGTACCCTTTAAGCAAACTGTGGATATGATTAGGACAGCAAGGAGAAAGAAGAAGGGGTTGTTAACATGCTACCATGCTGATCTTTCAGGAAGCTCATACAATGTAGTCTTAGTCAAGGCAGAATTTATCATGTATAATTGATAAAAGTAATACAAGGGCATGCTGTGCTTCCTTGCTGTACACAAATGCTCTGTGCTGGGTGAAAAGATTTCCCCACTATTAGAGCATTAAGTGGGGAACCACTGTAATTGCATGTATTGGAAACAACAGATTTGTGTGTGTGTGTGAGAAGTTATTAATGGTATTATTTGAGATTTGCAACCCAAGTTTTGTTGGAATTTCACCAACAATTCCAATGTTCATGCTTAAGATGATATACATAAAGAACAATATTCATTTTGTGACTGCAATTTTTATCTTGGTTGTAGAATACATACCTTGGCATACATTCTAAATCTTGGCATACAGTTGGCATACAACCAAAAGAGGACTTAAGAGCATTTAACAAAAAATCATGCTACTTACCAACTATTGCTAGATTGTGCTCTGAACCACATGCAACCTGCAAAACAAGTGGTAATATAATAGTAAACAAAAGTGCCAAACAGGATAATGCATTTGGAATATACAATTTTGGAAAATAATACATTATATTTATGATAAAAATAAGCTTGGTATTGAAAGGCATACTGCCTCTCATATTGGAGATGATCTACAGCAATTATATCTCTGGTAATCTAATCCTTTTTGCAAAGAAATCCAATCTCAGGAGCAATACCACACAATGTATAAAGGAATATTTTCTTTTATCTGTCTACAAATTCTTTTCATTAAGTCCCAAGGGTGTCAGGTTGGAGGAGAATGGAGGCAGTCCTTAACAATTTTGAGTGCTACAGTCAAAGGTATTGATAAGCAAGCAGTAATTGCCCAGCAGTGAAGCATAACTACTGTAATCAAAACTATTGATAAATATACATATCAAATTATGGTAAATCTGCTTTATAATACAGTGTTGGCACTGCAAACAGCAGTGTCCTTAATTCAGCTCTTAGCAACCCACCCCTCCACTTCCAATAACTCCTAGTGGTTATTTTTCAGTGCCAATTAAACAAGAAAAGTTTACAATGACATAAATTATAACTACATACCCCCTTCACAGTTTAACAGGACTACAGGGAAGGAAGAAAATTGCTTGGAAGTTGCATCACAATTTGACTTTCTGATGGTTGGGCAACAAATCTCATAATCTTCAGTGAACAGTGGCTAAACTTCCATTGAAGCATGTTGCTGCTAAGCTTCCCAAACACTTGTTTTGCCAAGATGCAATGGCAGAAGAGCAGGGTTAAGAAGGAAAAAAGATTGAGAGAATAGTGGAAAAGAATAGAAAGAGAAATCAAGATTTAAGGGTTGAGTAACCAGCAGATGGAAGAAAGCACCATAGAAAAGTTAAACTAGATAAACTGAAAGGTAGCTGAAAAAACTATGAAATTAATGCTCAGCCATCTCTTCCTCCTGCTATGCTGATTTCTTTCTCCCTCATTCACTTGTGCACATAGACGTGCACACAAACAAAATGAGAACCAAATCCTAAACTGCAGAATTTGGTTACTCTTCAGTAAACAACTAAGCACCATTCTAACCACTAGAATGGTGCTCAAACTGAGACTGCTGGATACTTGAATTGGCAAAGTATCCCCACAGGACAGAAAGAGACAAAGTCATGATGTTTTAACATTCCCTTTCAACTATCGTAAAAAGATATTTTTAAAGCCACCTCCTGGATTTGAGTGCCACTGGGGAAATGTTATACTAATCAATACATAATTCAATTGTTGGAATGGATAATTGAGTTATTACATCTCTCAGGGGATTAGTCATCAGTAGAATGGTTTCAGTTGTCTTATGAATCTCCAAGGTGTTTCCCTGGTGCTGCAGACCAAGTGCTTTCATGAATGAAGAACGTTACCTAAAAATATTAGGTTTGAAGAGTGGGATTATGAACATTTCTCACTGTCAGTGTTATAACATTGAGCCACTCTTTTTTGTATCATGTATGCTAAAAGATTATAAATTAAAGTGGAAGCTGAAGTGGAGGATGAGTGAATCTTCAGGGTGACTTATACAGACTGTCAACCCCACACAACAGGTTTTTTGGGTGGGGAAGGAACTCCTCTAATAAAGTCTCTATCACTGAAGTACAGGAAACAAAGAGCAAAGAGATACCTGGAGGCAAAGGAAGAAAGCTACAAAGGATACGGACTGTGGGAACAAAAATTGTCCTCCTCCTCACTTTCTCTTCTCTCCTCACTATCACTCACTCCAGGCCTGAGATTTTACAGTATTGGTTCACTTCCAACTAGTACAGCTAAGAATAATCCATGTCATGTGGGAGCTGGTGTAGAGTTGCTCTTTCTTATTAAGTTATCAATGGACCTTTTCCCAAACACACTGGGCTTTATATAATTTCATATAAGTGCCAAAAAGTACCAAATTTCTGTTCTTTGAATTACCGCCCACCCCATCCCAAAATAGCTAATGTTTGTGGAGTCTAGATCTTTTTCCTGGTTGGTTTTCTTTTGTTCATTGCCACAATATGATTCCAACTGTACTTTCAAAAGTCAGATATATGTACAGTAACAATTACCAGTGCAGATGGATACCCAAACATGCACCCCTGAAAGGAAGCCAATGGAATAAATCAGAAACTTGCTCCAATATGTGTTTTATGCTTTATGTCTGCAACTTCTGACCCAGAAAGAAATATACAAATGGAAGAGGACTTATTTGCAGAGCACTCCTAAGCTGCAATGCAGAATGCTGCCAAGAAAAGGCTAAAGCCAAAAGTGGCAATTCATTAATATAGCCACTTAGAAGTGAGAGTTGAGGAATTCAAATGCACCAATAGAGGTGAATTCAAATGTAACACTGTCCTTGTGAAGAGCATTGCAGAGTATTTACATAACAATGCATCTGTGGGGGGGGGGGGGGGTTATATATAAATGACCAATTTACCAGTACATTATTGCTCACTTAATTAGGGTTCAAAAAGTCTCCATAGTTCATAAATCCACTAGAATACTTAGAGAAGCAAAACTCTTCCTCCTTAAAATTAAAATTTATTTTGCTTTGAAGAATGTTTAATATATCCTAGTAACCAAAGATCACATACTGAATATACAATTAAAGATCTACAATTTCCAGCTTCACTGCTGGTCTCTTGCCAGTGTCTCACCAAAGCACTTACAAAATGTGGTTAATAAAATCCCTTGTCTTGATCAGACTAGAAGTTTATCTTCTAATATACACCACTCATCACCCTGCTGCCCCAGTTGTAACTTTATATTACCTAGTAGTCTGGTTTCTGGTTCTAAAAAAGAAACTCAAAGAAATAAGGACATAGTGTTTATATTTAACAATAAAGGTTAGTAGTGATTTTCCAAAGAAGTGGGTCTAACAATCATTCACTTATTTCTTTCCAGAAAGCTTTGAGAGAGTTCCTGGTACAACATAATAGCATCACTCTTCCTGCTAACATAGTTTGCATATCTAGAGACATCCTCTCATTCCACCTAAAAATCTAAATAAAATTAATACTTTGCACATTTTAGCATAGCTTTGTCAGAGACCCACACTATCCAGTTCAGAGATCTGACTGGGACCATCCTACAATCTTATTACCACTTTCTACAATTTAGACAATTTGCAATTTAAACTGAAGATCTTACTGTGTAGATCTCCAATAATAGGGACAGTAGTCCTTCAGAACTGAATGTATCATCTGGCATTGCCAATACCTAAACAGTTGTGAATAAGTGTAGTTTAAAAACAAAAACAAAACAGGGAGGTAAAATACATTGTGAAAAATATTAGCTACCCTTTGTTAAACTGATTTGACTTTAAATGGGCAGGGCTCAGAGAAATTGTTGAGAGAGAGTTGCACTAGTAGAGCAAAACATTTTATGGCAAGCAGACCTGCAACCTGATGCCCTCCAGATGTGCTGGGAATACAGGTCCTCCCAGACTGGTCCTCCCAGCTGGTCAGAAGCTTTTGATAAGAAAGATTATATACAACTAAAATAATCTGAATCCACAAAATCTGTTTGCACATTCCACATATGGCGAAATATCTGTACAACCTCATCCTGAATTTTACATTTTGACAGATTGCTGGGAACTGGTTCTTAGAGAAAGAAGGCATTGGTTTGTGCATTCCCTGAAGGTTTTTATACAAGGTTTCTATATATCTTTTAATATATCTGAACACAAAATCACAACTTTCACCTGAAAGGAAAGTGACCTTTCTCATTCAGTTCTCCTGAAAACTAAAATGCTTTTCAAAAAAAGTTGTAATCTGAATAGTACTATGCATAGGAGCATTTGGACGTTTCATCCAAGTATTAAAGACCCATTAAATACTTTTTATAAAAAAAATTAAGATTGCTTTATGTAAATTGTCTGAGTTCACACAATGCACTACAATGAAATGCAATTTTTGACAGATTCTCCTGATTTTTAATAAAAAAGCATTAAGATTGCTTTACGTAAATTGTCTGAGTTCACACAAAGCACTACAAATGAAATGCAATTTCTTTTTGGCAGATTCTCCTGTCCCCCTCCTTATAATCCCCAGTCATTCCCACACAGTTCTCCAGAAGATATTTTATGTGGTTTATTTTTTAATTTCCTTTGTGATGGAAAAATAATAAAATAAAGCTGGAAACTCTTCCCACCTCCCCCTTGCCTCTCTTTCTGCCCCCCCCCCCCCCCCGCAAACTCTTTCCTCCACTTCCTTCTGCCATTCTTTGCTCATGCAAAACAGGATCAGCTCCAAGCTACTGCATGACCCAAGAGTGACCATTCCGCTGCCAAAAATAGTCCTCTTAATACTATCATACTGAAACAATGGGAGGGCCATCACCTTCTGCTTAAGGGTTTGCTGAAGGGGCAATCCTGATAAGGAATTCCTTTGCTAATAAGTGAGAAACCACAGGAATTCCATCCTTATTAAGATCACTGCAACATTCCATTCCCTTTTGCAATAGATTCCTTGACTCTAGTTCTTATCTCACAATAGAAAAACCATTTATCCCCCATTTAACACCTATCCAAACCTGTCCTCGAATCAGATCCCTCAGATGTCCCGCCTCTCGACCTCAAAAGTGTATAACTTCTATGCTTTTCTATTGTTGAGGGTCCCTCTTTCTTGAAAGCAGGCACCCACTGACCATTGCAATAAACATGGTTCTTCTCCTCAGCCTTGTGCTCCTGTCTTTGGCAAAAATTCCACAACACCTTGCTCTCTCCTTTTTTCCCAATCCAGCTTTGCTATCTAATTTTCTATTTCTCTGACTACTGGCTAACCATCAAAAACATTTTTATTTCTTTTTTCACCTGGCACAGATACAGGCATTTTAGAGGGATTCAAGAGAGAGAGAGACGACCAATTCAAGAACTAAAGTAGATTTTATTTTCATCACAGAAAGAATGACAGACATTCATGTCTCTTCAGCTGCCAAGAACCACTCTGTTGGAGACATTTGCCCTGGGGTGTATCCTGTTGCCATAAAGGCGCAGACTGCCCTGTAGCTGAAAGAATGTGAACCTCTCTTACTTTTTCTATGAGTAAAGTAAAATAATCTACTCTTCTACAATAGTGTGCCCCTTCAATCCCTCTGAAAAAAACTGTCCAAGGTGACAGTATCTTATTTTTATCAGGAAGAAGGGGAGGTGATGGTGGTAGCAGTAGTAGTTGTAGCTATTAATGTATGGAGGGGGTGTCAATGAGGCTTTGCAATACGTTTGGCTGCTACAGATCGTACGAATCTAAATGAAAGCATCTCCAACACATGGCTATCCATCTCCACTTGAATACATCCAGTGAAGGATAGTATACCATCTCCCTATCATCAAGCTGCTGCAACTATAAGGAAGGTTTTCCTTCTAGAACCTGCCTTCTTGTAACTTCAAGCCATTACGGCATTTCTTACCTTGCACCTTGAGACAAGCAGACTATGTCTTGATTTTATTCTATGTGATACACCTTAGGAATTTGAAAAGTGCTACCCTATCCTACCTCAAAGAAAAGTCATCTTTTCTCAATATTACAATCTTTGATCACTTTTTTTCCCCTTCTCAATTCTTTTTCACATTTTTGGGACGTGGACAGGAATGGGTTACATTGTTGTTCTTACATACTCAAAATTGCAATGGTGCCTTTTTTCTTGTTCTCTTTTCTAATATTATTTCTTCTGGCAGTTTCCTTTGTCTCTTTCCAAACATAAGCAAGTGTTACCTAGACTGATGGTCTAGAATTCCTCCGAATATGTGTGGTAAGATAAGATGAATTTAACTCAATTTTAAATCAGAAGTTTATTTCTACTTTAAGAATTTTTCTCTCATTTATTCACCCTAGACCCCGATGCCATTTCCTGTTTCTGAAATTCCACATTGGTTAAAGGTTTCTGAAGAGTCACTTTGGATCCTAAGCCAGTAATTCATTTTATAGGAAACTGAAGGAATTTGATTACATGTATATTAATTATTTGGCAAATCTTAAGAATAATGATAAGTGTTCATTGTAATCACCTTTCTACTTCAGATGTAATTCAGGAACTCAAACATTAGGGCAGTGTTTCTCAACCTTGGCAGCTTTCAGATGTGTGAACTCTAACTCCCAGAATTCCCCAGCCCGCCTGGCTGAGGGGGGAATTCTGGGAGTTGGAATCCACACATTTGAAAGCTGCCAAGGTTGAGAAACACTGCATTAGGGCTTATCCTATACTTAGAGGGCTGGATTCAAATCCACTCTCAGATTAGCTAGATGACATTCTTTTGCTTGTCCAACTTCTGTTTCTCCTTATGAAAATATATCTACTCAATCTGCTTGTGACCCTCTTCAAGATCAGATTTACATAGCTCTGTGGTTTTGTGCGGTATATGGTTCCTTTGGTCCCAATTAATGCCTAATATTTATGCTACGTGCCTTGGTTCTTCTTTTAATCAATCCCATGTTCTCTACCTCTTACTGTAAATGCTGCGGGACAATCCGAAATCTAGCACTAAGCAGGGTAAAGTTAGGCTTTCTTGAGATTGTACATTAATTTAGTGTGATGCTTTGGTTTAGGATAAGGTTTTATACAGTCTTAGAATTAGATTGCACACTTTTTTATTTTACACCTAACACCTAAGTTTTAAAATTCCTATTGGCATTAGAGTAAATATAGGATTAGAGTTAGGCTTCCCTGTGATTTTAGGCTAACTTTATTGTGATGCCTTGGTTTAGGGTGAAGATTTATGGTTAGTGCTAGTGACATTTTGTTTATGTATACTGTAAAAGTTTGGGTTAAAAATTCTTATTGGCTTTAGTGTAAACTAAGGGATAGGGTTCCTTGAGATCTTATGTTAATTTTAGTGTAATGCTTTCATTTATAACAAGCTTTAATGCTTGGTGCTAGCCTTATAAATAGAGTGCAATGGCTTTTTCTTTTATATGCAACCTACAGAGTTAAAGATTCCTAACTGTTTAGCTTGAGATTTTAGGGTCATCATTTGGTTTAGGGTGAGGTTTTATGCTTAGTGCTAGAGTTAAAAGGGCATGGCATACTAATTCTATGTGTATCACTTAGGGTTAAAAATTATTTTGGCATTAGGATGCGCTTAATGTTAGAGTTAGTCTTTCTTCAGATAGTAAGTTAATTTTACTATGATTATTTGATTTAGAGTGAGATTTTTGCTCAGTGCTAGTCTTAGAATTATCTTGTGTCATGGTTTTTGTTTACCTGTTGCTGTTGGGATTACAAATTCCCATTGGCATTATGGTGAATTTAGGGTTAGACTTCCTTGATCACTTAGGTCAATTTTAGTGTGGTGGTTTGGTTGAGGCATCATGCTTAGTGCTAGTGTTATAAATATTTTGCAATGCAGATTTTGTTTATGCATAACTCTTAGGATTAAACTTTTTTATTAGTATTACAATGACTTTGTTGTTTGTGATTTTACTTATAATCATTTTCCCTGTTCCTCTTGGGTTATTTAGATTAGATTTAGGGAAGATTTAAATTTAGTTTTCTTTTCCTTTGACCCTTTATGATTGGCAACCCACACTTTGTACTTTGGCAGTACCGAGGTGGAAAGCAAAACCTTCCAATATCCTACATGGTCAACCAGGTTATATTCATCAGAAAGAAAAATCCATTGTCTTGGGTATGGTTAATACTACTTATAAGAATTATTCTTTTTAAGCAACCATAAGTGTTGCTATAGCATGATCCAGTGGGGGAGAGGAAAGGAGTTGAGATTTAGATATGCCTTTATCAGAACATGCTCTACGGACATATTCTGTTGAGGCAATGTATTTGGGTATATTTCATGCATAACCACCCTCAGGTTTGGTCAGGATTTGATTTTTCCATTCCTGGAATCTTGGGGCCCAAACAACTTACTGGGACCATACTACCCAATGCATCTTTGTCATATGAGAGCAAGCATGATATAGTTATGCAACAGTGCGTTTAGTGTTATAGATCAAAATAAGAACACACTTTCAGATAAAAGTCATGTTTATAATTGTAACTTTGTAATCATTTAAGCCAAAAGACATTGCTGTAACATGTTATGTAGCAAACATATACAGCACTTGCACTTACTGTATTCCCTGTGTTGGGATCTAAGGCCAAGACCATAGCTGATGGGCAATTAGTAAGTAAGAAAAATGCTTATTTTAATTTCTATAGCAATGCTGCCATTTTTGTGGTTAAAATCCATAGGACTGTTATCATGATTTCAGACTGATAGTGACATGTTAAAAATGTACATTCTCCTCTTTGTTAGATCCTCAATCTTTGAATTCTATCAAGATAGCAAGAAACGTGGACATTTAGTTCTTAGGGGAGGCCAAAAAATATTAAGCAATAATGGAAGCATAAATCTACATGTCATTTACAGCACTGGATTTCTGATATTTGCTGCCTGTCAGTATTTTATTTATTTCCCACCCCAGCCCAAATAAGAAGGCAAGGAAGGGTCCTTTGAACAAGTTGGTCAATTTTTTGAAGTGTCTTGCTTGTAATATCATGTTTCATTTTCTTTTCTTTTTCAAATCTTAACATTACATCATATTAATGTTACCTCATATGATTAAGACAGTCACAGTTATTATGAGCTGTTAAATACAGTATATACAATGACACCTTTAAAAGCTTTTTTTTTTAACTTTCACTTTTGACAGTATCCTCTTGACATCTTTCTTGCATTGTCCTATTTCTTTAGGCCAAGGCAGATCCTCTAATAGGTGGAAGTAATTATTCTGGTTGTGGTTTGGTTTACTGGACCCACAAACAAAGATTCCCCATAGAAAACCGCATGTCATAAAGCAGCTTATTCATTATGAAGGGTGATTGATGTATTATAGCCGAACTGGCACAGAGCTGGGCAACAGCCAAGAGATTTCCTGTATTTGGGCAAAAAACAATGTCTCCCTAGCCACACACAACATTCTGTTGAGAACTAAAAATACGGTCAATGTATTTTTATTTTTTAATCTATGTTCTTAAGTAATATTCTTTCTTTTCCTTCTTGTTTTCCTGTTCCTATACTTCCAACTGTACTTCCATCATGCAGGGATAGTTAAGCCTTTCTGGGGTGCTTATATGTTATTTATATATAAAATAATGATTTTAAACACAACATAAGAATGGAAAAGGAATGTATTTAGGTGTAACAATTGAAGGGAACTGCCTCAGCGGCCAGTGCCTGGTTGTCCTTGCCTGCGCTAGAGGTTAAGCGGAAGCAGGTCTGATTATTACTTGCTTGGGAATACCAGGGCTGCAGACTAAGCTAGGAAGTTTGAAAACCCTTGTGGAAGAAGAGATGGCAAACGTCTTGTATGTTGTTGTCTAGAAAATTATATTGATAAGCTCATGGACTAAAAAGGAGTCATGTTTACTTGAAGCAAACTATACTTTCTGGAACAGAATTAGAGTGACTACAATTCTCACAGTTTTTTGTTTGCAGGGAATATGAGCGATGCAGTGGCATTTAGATTTTGGTTAGTGCCTTTACATCTGGGTAGCCATGTAAACATAGTTATCTTCTTTCTGACAATAACACAAATCACCTTCTAGATTAAAACATATTTTATATGAAACTTTTAACCCATTATTCATTAAAAGTTATGCATGAAGGAGGATGTAACTTTACTAGTTCTCAAAAGTTGGTCCTATCATTTAGAGACTGATATATATTTTATGTCAGAATTGCTGGAGCCACAAACAAAAATTCCATATAGAAGGCTGCATGACATAAAACAGCTGCTCAGACAAGCCTATTCAGTATAAAGTGTGATTGATGTATTACAGTATAGCCAAACTTGAACACAACTGGGCAACAGCCAAGAGATTTCCTGTATTTGGGCAAAAAACAATGTCCCCCTAGCCAAAAACGTTAAAGAAATCACGGCTACGTTTAGATAAATTAGGACTCCTAATAGTTGTAGGCACAGACAAGCAAGTGAGTTAATCCTGAGTATATGTGGAAATAGTCACCCCACTGAGAAATTCCCCTGACTGCAAAAGGTTAAAAGATGAGCAGGTTTTTTGAAAACTCAAATAACCCATGTCCTCTCATGAATACATGCCAGTCTGTTTACAGATAATTCCTAACACAAGGCTTAAAGATAAATACGTGTTATGGTGAGATTTTAGCAGAATTTTTATGCTTCAAAGCCCACTGCAGATTTATACTTTTGAGCAGCCTTTCCAGTCCTGTTTTCCAGATGTTCCATAACAACCCCCATTATTCCTAGACTGGAAGAGACCTGAGGATGATAGGTGTGTAGTCCAAGAGGTCTAGAGGTCTCTGGGCTAGGACAAGCTGACCTCACAATGCTTCTTCAAATTCTTTTAACTGTTTTCACAGCAGAAACACTCCTACCAACTTTTACAGATTCTACAAAGAAAACGGCAATATACAGTCTTTTCTGTTCAACTTCAGGGGCCTGCCTTCTGGTGCCCATAAAATCTGGCTTGCCAGCAGATACACTTAGCCAACATCCTACAGAAATTGGAGGGAGGGGGTCATGGAGGAGGGTTGTTTGGTTTTGTTTTTAACTATCAGAAGTATGACAAAGGAAAAGAAAATAGACTCTTCATAATCCAAGCAACACCATTAAGAGCTACAGGTGAAACTCGAAAAATTAGAATATCGTGCAAATGTTCATTTATGTCAGTATGGCAACTCAAAAGGTGAAACCAATATATGAGATAGACGCATTACATGCAAAGTGAGATATGTCAAGCCTTACTTTGGTATAATTGTGATGATTATGGCGTACAGCTTATGAAAACCCCAAATTCACAATCTCAGAAAATTAGAATATTACATGGCATCAATAACACAAGGATTGGAAATAGAACAATATCGGACCTCTGCAAAGTAGAAGCATGCATATGTACTCAGTACTTGGTTTGGGCCCCTTTTGCAGCAATGACTGCCGCAATGCGGCGTGGCATGGATACTATCAGCCTGTGGCACTGCTGAGGTGTTATGGAAGACCAGGATGCTTCAATAGCGGCCTTCAGCTCCGCTGCATTGTTCGGTCTCATGTCCCTCATCTTTCTCTTGGCAATGCCCCATAGATTCTCTATAGGGTTCAGGTCAGGCGAGTTTGCTGGCCAATCAAGCACAGTAATCCCATGGTCATTGAACCAGGTTTTGGTACTCTTGGCAGTGCAGGCAGGTGCCACGTCCTGCTGGAAAATGAAGTCGGCATCCCCATAAAGCTCGTCTGAGGAAGGAAGCATGAAGTGCTCCAAAATCTCCTGGTAGATGGCTGCGTTGACCCTGGACTTAATGAAGCACAGTGGACCAACACCAGCAGATGACATGGCTCCCCAAATCAACACAGACTGTGGAAACTTCACACTGGACTTCAAGCATCGTGCATTGTGTGCCTCTCCATTCTTCCTCCAGACTCTGGGTCCTTGGTTCCCAAATGAGATGCAAAAGTTGCTCTCATCAGAAAAGAGGACTTTGGACCACTGGGCAACAGACCAGTTCTTTTTTTCTGTAGCCCAGGTAAGATGCTTCTGACGTTGTTTGTTGTTCAGGAGCGGCTTGACAAGAGGAATACGACATTTGAAGCCCATGTCCAGGATCCGTCTGTGTGTGGTGGCTCTTGATGCACTAACTCCAGCCTCAGTCCACTCCTTGTGAAAGTCCCCAACACTTTTGAATGGCCTTTTCCTGACAATCCTCTCCAGGCTGCGGTCATCCCTGCTGCTTGTGCACCTTTTTCTACCACACTTTTCCCTTCCACATAACCTTCTATTGATGTGCTTTGATACAGCACTTTAGGAACATCCAACTTCTTTTGCAATTACCTTTTGGGGCTTTCCCTCCTTATGGAGGGTGTCAGTGATGGTTTTCTGCACAACTGTCAGGTCAGCAGTCTTTCCCATGCTTGTGATTCCTACTGAACCAGCCTGAGAGACCATTTAAAGGCTCAGGAACCCTTTGCAGGTGTTATGGATTCATTAGCTGATTAGAGTGGGACACTTTGAGCCTAGAATATTGAACCTTTTCACACTATTCTAATTTTCTGAGATTGTGAATTTGGGGTTTTCATAAGCTGTACACCACAATCATCACAATTATACCAAAGTAAGGCTTGACATATCTCGCTTTGCATGTAATGCATCTATCTCATATATTGGTTTCACCTTTTGAGTTGCCATACTGACATAAATGAACATTTGCACGATATTCTAATTTTTCGAGTTTCACCTGTATATTGTGGCAACATGTTTCCATAATCTGCAGTGTCTGTGAAGCAGAACCCATATGGTGGAGGGGTTGCACACACAATACACGTACAAAAGCAGCAGTTTCCATAGCAACCAAGCCACAGCAAAATGTATCAGGACAGCTCTTTACCCTCTACCAATTATTGGCAAGCATTGTATGAATCAGCTGACACCTAGTGTCTGTTCTAAACACTCCTGCGGGCAACTCTTTCCAAGCACATTCCCACAGGCTGTTAAAATCTTCTCCTACTCAAAGACAAGAGAGCACTTGGTTTTTCAAGCCCCCCTCTCCAAACGATCAAGCAGCCAGGAGATCAAGCAAGCTGATAATCATTTACGCATATCAGCCTTCCCCCAGCAGCTTGGTTCTTTTAAAACTACAGGAATGCCAAAAATTACATAATTTATTCCACAGATATACAAAGCCACAACCAGCTTCTACCTGGAAGGTAACTAGTATGAAACTGCACAAAAGCTGGTAAGCCAAAATGCATCCAGACAATATGATCATAAACTTTAAATTACAGAGTGAGCATGGGATTTACTTCTGAGCAAACACAGAAAAAATTGCATTCTAAGGGTGGAGCAGCATGGATGAAATTGCATTTATTGGCAAAGCCAGCTCTCCCTCCACCCTCATCCGTTTTGAAGAGTTGAAAAATTATCCTCTCCCAAAGGAGAATAGAACAGAAAAAGAAATAAAAATCTTCATTTTCCCTTGTACTGAGATAAATGGGCTTTTCAACAAATGAAAAACCAAGTGGAAATGAAAAAAGGTATCAAAACTGTTTCCCTTGCAAACTCAACAGAAGAAACATGTTTCAGTCAGCACAGATTACACAATCAGGTTGATTTTTCTTTTTCTTTTTTTTAAAGACACTATTATATTAAAATTGGAGAAGACTCCTGAGAATACCATGGACAGCCAAGAAAACAAACTGATGGATCATTGAACAAATCAACCCAGAGTTCTCACTTGAGGCACAAATGACCAGGCTCAAATTATCCTACTCTGGACACATTATGCAGACCCAGCTCTCTAGAAAAGGCTCCAGGGCTCGGAAAGGTGAAAGGAAAGACAAGAAAAGGATGACCAGCAACAAGATGGATGGTCTCAGTTACAGTGGCAATGCGTGCACCATTGGGAGACTTGAAAGAACAAGTTAGGGATAGATCATCATGGAGAAAAATCTATCTATGTGGTTGCTAGGAGTGGAAAACGACTTGATGGCACATAAACAGTCAATTAATTATATTAAAATGTTAGTAGCCTATTAGGATTGCGGAGCACTAGCCCTCTGGTAGTAATCTGTTGCATTCATATGCTTGGATGCAAAGGAATTTCTTCCTCAAGCAATCCACCTATTTAATTCAAATCTCTCCCAAAATAACATCAGCCTGGTAAGGTTGGGCTTTTCAGAACATCCAAGGGAAGACAGGAATATTTGTCAAAGAAATTGTCTCATTTCTATTTAACTTTTTATCAATAAATCTAATACAACAGATGGCTACACACACACACAAATACATACAGTCTTTTGGCTTAGGCAAAATTCTAACTCAAATGTATACTGATCATTTAATTCTGCTGCCAGTCAAACAGGCTTGCAAAGAATGGTGAGCAGCTTTCACTCCTTTTGCAATAAAGAACGCTGAGATGGGAAGGAAAAAACTTGGGGAAATCCAAATAGACAAAAGAGAGCTCTCCACAGTGCAAGGCAATTCTTCCAATTATCTGAGGACATATTTCAATGAAAAACATGGTTAGAAAACCCATTCTGAAACAAATGCAAGCAGTACTGAGAACTGTCCAACACTTTTTCTAATATATATTTCAAAAGGGAAACAATGGAAACGGTTTTGAAAAATATTTGTAGCAAATGAAATTGCTCACATTAGCTACTACAATTTGAGATCTAGTGCAGTGGTTCTTAAACTGGGGGTAGCTACCCCAAGGAAGTGGTTTGGCATATCCTGGCAATAATGGAGGAATTTGTAATTGCTTGTTTGTGAGTAAAGCATCTAGTTTGGGGACTGCTGCCATCAAGGCACTTGTGCAAAGCAACAGAGTCTGTGGTCTTTTGGGGGGGGGGGTTTGGTTGTTTGTTGTTTGTTTTTGTGGGGTAATGACATTATTCGAGATCAGGAAAGGGGGTAATTGGATCAAACAGTTTAAAAACCACTGATCTAGGGTAATAACATCAAAATCTCATTGGAAATATTCTTTAAAAAATAAATAATGCCTGCCCATGCCAGTGACCATGCTAAAACAGAGACAGACCTACTCTCAATTGGACAAAGAATTAATAAAAGTATGCTTTAGTACTAGTACAATCTAAATAAAATGATTGATTCAAGACTCACAATAAAAGTTGGTTATATTTCATTATGAGAGTTGTTTTTGTACATCAACTAGAATCTGTTGATGTGGGCATGATAAAAACACTGTTACTAAATAACATAAATAAATTATACATTTATGGGTCATTACATGATACTTACAGAGCAAAATGTGTATTCGTCAATGTGTCTTGGTCTACTGAGTTAATAAATAATGTATTAGCATACTTAATGTTAGCTAAGTATAAATGCATATCTTATCAAACAGCATTATTTGAAAGATCAAAGAAAAAATGAACTTCAGTGTTTTGATAGGCCAAGACAATTATCAAATCTCACTAAGCTAAATCAAAAACTTTTGCTTTTGGAAAGCTCAGTTACTCGTGTTTTAAATCTTTGTTTCAAACAGATTTACCGTTTCAATGGCCTATGGCACTTTTTGTATTCATAACAGCTTTAAAAAATAAATCAATAAAGGTTAGTAGCCTGCAAAACATTTTAGCTTCCTGGAGGCTTGTAAACAAGCAACAAAGCATTCTTTAATATTTCCCCTGTCATTTAGATGTCCTCACAAACCAAAACTATCCTGTCTTAATTCAGAGGAGAGGAAGACTTCTTTTCCATTTCAGTTTCGCTAGGAACAGTTTCTTATCCCAGGAGTTCTAGCATTCTTTCCATCCTCCTTCCCTATCCATCTCAACTTACCCTTTCCAACCTCATACCATGAGTGAGTTCATATGGGGAATCTGTAGTGTTAGCAGCCTCATACAGAAAGGCTCCAAGACAATACAGGTAGTCCTTGTTTAGCGACCACAATTGGACTAGCAACTCGGTCATTAAGTGAAGCATCACTAAATGAAACTGCAACTGTGCTTCTGATCTTACTTCAGCTTTCCTTTGCTTTACAGACCGGTGAAGGTCATAAATGCAAGGATTGTTCATAAAGTTACTTTTTAATCACCAATGTACCTGTGGAGAGTCACTTAAATGAGGCAGTTGCTAAACGAGGACTACCCGTACTGCCTAGAAGCCACATGGCATGATTGAAGAAAAAAAATGCTCATTACAAACTTCCCAATTTGGGAAGACCACAAATTAATTTCAAGGTTTTTATGGAATAGTACAGAGAATAGTTCTTGCTATTAATATTGTCAAAGATCTAGAAGCAGAGATCAAGGTTAGATACAATTCCACAAGTATCTGTATATTTCCAGCGAACTTTTATTGGTCATGTTTCAACTGCCAAAACAAAATTGAGGTGCAACGAAGTGCTAAGAAATATACAGATCATGAAAGTGTTGCAATCGTGATAGAAAGATCTGACAGAAACATTTGATGGACTCATTTTGCTGTCCATGATGCTACAAGCCAGTTAGAATTTATTACAATAAACTTATCCAGTGCTGGAAATAACTGAGAAATGCAAAGAGTGTTAGATGTCAGTGGTCGGCTCTTTAAGAAATCTTTGTGCATGCATGTGTGTTTGCTTGCTTGCTTGTTTGCTTGAAGTGGGATCTCTCTTCTTCCTCATTCTTCCTGTAAATATCATCACCTAGTTACACAATGCTATATTATAATTTGACAAATGTGTGGACATTTGATCGTTCTTTCAAGAAAAAGGAAGGCAGTGTGATAAATACCATCACAAGTGAGCAAACATAAGGTTTGGGTTTTTTAAGAAAAAAAAAGTACATTGGGGGAGAGAAGTTGAGATATCCTTCCCCACTTCATGAATCTTTTACTCAAGGCCCAAAAACCAGAAAACAGACCCCTTTTGCAGGAATTAAAGAATCTCATGAGCAGAAGAGGAAAAATTTGGCTCATTCTTAATATGACTTCAGTTAAGATAGAAATAAGAACAAAAACTGCTAATTAATACTCTATTCTCAAAACAAACTATATTATAAAACATGACAAGTTGAAAACAGTGGGGAAAATGTTTACTTAGTAGGGCAGTGCAAAGCTTCAGAAGGGCGCCCCATTTTAATTAGCATTTATGCAAAGCACTCCTCCTAAGAAGTTTTATGAAACAGTGTATCTCTCCCTCACCCTTTTTTTTTTTTTTTAAAGGCAAGGTTAGGCAGTCTCACTGTTTCAATTTGTTTCTACCAAGGTTTCATCTGAGTATACATAGAATGTTCCTGTTCTTTTTTCCTTATACTCTATATACTGTTGCTTTGCATATATTGGAACAACTGTTGCTTTAGTCATATATTTCATTTCTATCTCCATCACATGTACTGAAATATTGCTTACTCGATCTAAATAAAAATACAAGTTAATTATGCACATAGTTCAAATGTCCCTAGATCAGCCTTCCCCAAACTGGTGTCCTGCATATGTGCTAGATTACAACCCACCTAATTCTAGTTAAGCACGGTCAACATCAACAATGACTGGAAATTATGTGAGTTCAAATCTAACATTTCTAGAAAGCACAGGATTGAGGAAAATTGTCCTAGGTTAAATATCTAGATTAAAACCCACCACATATATTATTGCAACAATTGGAGACTTAACCAGGTTCATCTTTGTGTTATATACATTGTGATGCTCAATACAAATACTCTTCCTGCCTAAGTATTTATGTATGAAGTTGTATCGGCTTCATACAGAGAGGAAAGAGACACTATTCTTCAAAGCACTATAGACAAAAGTCTTAAAGGGCATTACATTGAATCTATACAAAACCATCATTGCTACATTCACTTGGCAATCACCAGCTGAAAGACATATTATGACAAACTCTTAGCAGTTTTTCCCATTATACTTAGTAAGACAGTGCCATGCTGTGGACAGTCCTCTTTCCATGCTGTTACACTCCGCAGTCTCTTGCAGGTACAGTAAGCATGTTTTCTGACCCAGTTTCCTCACCAATCTCTACTTAGCAGTATGCTAGAGATGCTTCTAGCATGCCAATCGGGGGCTGCAGCCTGCAGTGCAGTTCGTTGTAGCACATTCACAGTTCTGACTTCTTTTAAAAAAATCAGTGGAAAAGTACTGGATCTGCTAAGCCTAGCTGAGCTAAAACCACTTTTATACATCCATTTCATATATCTTTTCTTGTTACTGCTCTCAGCAAACAGAAAGAAATTTTTAAAGCTATGTTTGTAACAGAGAGGCTACTGGGAAGGAATTCAGATTTCCCTCTTCTGCTCATGGACAGTGGAAAAAAACCCCTCATAAATCTATAAGCCTGAACATATCTGTTTGGACTGGCTAATGTGGTATAACATCCACTATAAGGGAGACATTTCTTTTATACTTGCTTGCTCAATACTCTGTGTGTGTGTGTGTGCACGCGCGTGGGCTTCCAAGTCAGTGTTGATTCCCGGCGACTGCATGGACAAGTCCCTGCAGTTTTCTTGGCAAGGTTTTTCAGAAGTGTCTTGCCATTGCCTCCTCGCCAGGGCTGAGAGAGAGGTCTCCCAGCTGGCTTTGTGCCTAAGGTGGGATTAGAACTCACAGTCTCCTGTTTTCTAGCCTGGTGCCTTAACCACTATACCAAACTGCTTTGATATTATACCAGGTAAAAAAATAAAACCCTATCCCACCGCAGCTAGCAAAGGGGCTATCAAGGGCTATGAGGCAGTGGAATGAAAAAATATATCCAAGAGAAACTCCTGCACATACAACTGAGATCAACCTTTGCTCCAGAGAGGGGTTAATGTTTAACTAAGGCTGCTATTATATTATCCTCTCTTCATCATGGTATGCTAAAATTCAGCCACTACTTTAAATCATCAACGAAGACTTTGTTGAGGATAAAATAATTTGTACTGGGACCAGATAAACAAAATCCTTGGGATGATCAAGGCCCAGTGAATATTTAAAACCTGATAAAAAATGAAAGATTCATACAAGCAGGTGCAATAATCTAAAATTTAAAGGGATACTCAGGAAAAACATTAAAATATAGGGACAATGACAAGCAAAGTAATATTATGAAGGAACGATGAGGTACAGCTTTGAGTGTCTGTGTTCAATAAAACATAAAACATTTGAATTATCAAAAAACAAAGATGAGGCATAGCAATCTCTCCTCTAAAACTGCACTGTCACTATTTCAGGTAAACATGAGAGGCTTCCAAGTGAGATTCTATGGTGGGCTAGATGTCTCCAAAGGAGTGGAGATGGGGCTGCAGCAGTGAATGGTGGCCAGTGGAGATTTCTGGCCAGCGAAATCTTTCCAGATAAAGGAGAGACTGAGAGATCACCCACCTCCACACCAGACTGCTGCTCCTCTTAAGGAGACCGCAGGATAGAAGTCTTGTGGTTTTCTTGTGAGCAGAGAGGCAGGGAATCAAGGGAGAAGCAGCTTGCTCACACACACAAGCACAGCCTTTTAAGGACACTAAGCTCGACCAAACCCTCACTTTCTTAATCACTTTTGGATACAATCAATTTACACTTGAAAAGAGGTCTTTGGAAACAGCCAACAAAGAAAGCAAGTCTCATTGTGTCAGCTTTCCTTCCAAATTACAGAAACTAAAACAAAGAGGACAATAATATTTTTAAAAGACTTTAAAATAATAGCAAAGAGCTTAACAAGATTTTGACTAAGAAAGTTATAAATGGATAAAGGGGACTGTATAAATTTGGAAGATTAATATTTTGGTGAAAGTGCTTTTGGTGCTATTTGGAATTAATTAAATAAATAGATCAGACCTTCGTGGGAATGTTGATTGTCTGACATCAAAGGGAAAAGGCAGTTGGCGGAATTTACAAAATAAGGAGATAAGTATAACATGAGATTGACGATGTGATTAAAACTACAGAAAGGACTAAAGCCTTAAGGGAATAGAAAAGGTGAAAGAGGAACAAAAATGGAGAAGCCTGCCTTTTACTTTCATCTTTATAATTGATTTACTTTTATTTTGGATTATAAATAAAAGAATGGCGATTACCAGAAAATCTACAAGGCTTGGTGAGGGAAGGAGAGATTCATTGGAGCAACTGACAGAAAAAGGGATTACTCCAGAAATATTACAAAAAATGTTTGAAGAGATGGGGAAGCAGATATTTGAATCTGTCAAATCTTTTAAAAGTGAGTTGATTGCTTTTGAAGTGAGAATGGAAGAAAGATTTGTAAAAATGTAAGGGGAGATAAAAGAAGTTACCAAAAAAATTGAAGAATCTATCAGACAACTTACAGGAGAAGTTAAACAAATTAATGACAAAGTAGAAATTTTAGAAAGTAAAACAGAAATAATAAACAGGGAGATGGAAAAGGACTTAAACAAAAATTTTGCTTGAGATTTGGAGCAGTTCCAGAGGATCCTGGAAAACACACCAGAGAAAAAGTTATTCAATCTTTAACAAACTTTTTGGAATGGAATGATGATATGGAGGCAGAAATTGACAACGTTTATAGAATTAACATGCAATTTGCAAAATTAAGAAATGCACCAAGAGATATTCTTGTGCACTGTATCAGGAAGAAAACTACTGGGTCTTCTATTCACAGCAGAATTTTACTACCACACTGAAGATTAATAATGCAGATGTGATTATACTTAAAGAAATTCTGATCAGAATGTTTAGCATATGAAAAGAGGTGGTTTTTTGGACTGACAAGCTCAAGCAGAAAAAGATACCATTTTGATGGGATAGCAAGACTACTATATGCATGAAAATGGAAAGACTGTGATATATCCACAATGGAGGAATGGTTGGTGAAGATGATGGAACTAGCAGAGATGGCAAAATTAACTTGTTTGCTTAGAGAAAGATCAACTGTTACATTTATTAGTGACTGGAAACCCCTTATGGACTTTTTGCTCAAAAAAGAAAAAAATGAACTTGTGATTTATGGGTTTGACGATTAGTAAGGGTGGCTTATGGAAGAAGGAAATTATGATGTAACCTTAGAGATGGTAAAATATAAATGCATTTATAACCGCCATCAAAAGACTGGAAGCCACTTCTTTATAATCTTTTCTTTTCTTTCTCTTTTCTTTCTTACTTATTCACTATTCTTCCTTATTTTCTTTGTTTCTTTTCTAATATTTGTATTGCTTTTATCTTGTTAAAAATTTCTTCAATAAAATTATAGTAAACATGAGTGACAACTTGGACTTATCTTTTACTTGGAAGAACAATTAATTTGTTCTTTTAATCAACAAACACTTTAATAATCATATTGTCATTCTACCAATTTCAATTAAATAGCTAACAATGTAGAATTCTTCTATAAAACAAATAAGATTTCAACTTCCTCCATGCAGTCACCAGGAGTCAATCCTCACTCCTAATTAAACTCTTTAGCGCTACTGCAACAAGAAATTGTTAGCAGATTCCTAATAAGGGGAGTTGACAAGCAATTACATGTACTAGAAAACAATAGGCTAATTCCTGGATGTTGGAAACCACTCAGATATCACGATAATGTGCCATCAGCTTCTAAAATAATATTACCTTCTCCGATCAACAAGTGATTCCTAGGCCAAAACAACTGAACTTAGAATGACATGCAGTTAATCAAATGGGACAGGGTCAAGGAATAACTCCAGGTTTCAAGAATGTCCTAAATAGCAAACAGATAGTGGATAACATGGAACACAATCTTTTTAAATATGCAAGTAGACTGATGACTATTCTTTCTTCACTAGAAAAACTGAATAGTTTTGACATACCTTGATTATAAATTAATAGAGCCATCAGAGGCCAAATATGCTAATGGAACTGGAGCTGGTCCACAGATTACCAATTCACAATGCCTAATTAAAAGGCCATGAACTAATTTGGTTGGGCTGAGGAAAAGAACACTGTCGTTTGGAAATGAAACAGCAATAATACCCCAAAATTATCATAGCTGCTTTGCTGCAGCAACCATAATTCAATGAGACGACTAAATTTTCCCTGAATTACAAGCTTCCCTGAACTACATTTTGCTTTTGTTTATGCATTAATAAATTATTATTCAGAAAAAAATATTACACAGCAAAATAGGAATAAAATTGCTTGTATTATGTTCTAACATTTTGAAGAATAATTACAATGTATTATGGATGCCTTTAGAGTTAAGTCTCTTTATCTAAAGAAACAACTCTAAGACATTCTAAGCATGAAATCAATATAATTAAAGACTGCCCATTGCCAGCCTATCTTCACAATCACAAGGTACACAACCAAGAGTTACCTTTGGGTCTCTCTATTGAGGAAAAAAATGGGAATGAAATATGTGGAAAACAACAGTTTATGACAGTTTCTACAAAACTGAAGGAGGTAGCAATAAAAGCAGTCAACAAGATGGTATTATACACAGTGAGGTTCAACTAAAGTTATTTTGCTGTGTTGAGTATGTGCTTCCACGTACCAAATAATCTCAGACACTGTAACTTGCATAACTGAATGGAAATCTTAGAAATTTAAAAACATTTAGACCATATTGAAATCAACACTTTTTAAGCCTGAAACACTCTCTTTCATGCCAGACCTACAACTGGTACAGTTATTTACCCTTTCAGTTGGAAATTACACAATTTGACACAAATTTCCCCCTACATTTTCAAAAATAAACTTGCAATTCGTGCTTTAAATTAGGGAATCATCAAGGAAAATAAGGAAAGTGTGGAAAGTGGGAGCTGGGATTAGGTGAAGGTTAGGGTTAAGGTACCAGAGGGAGATTATCTTCTATTTATCCATGTATCCAACAGTAAAGAGCCAATCTGCAAGTAGATTTGGTACAGGTAGTCCTCGACTTACAACCATTCGTTTAGTGACCATTTGAAATTACGGCAGTGCTGAAAAAACTGACTTACAACTGGTCCTGGCATGTATGATTATTGCAGCATCCCCGCGGTCACGATCGTGATTCTGGCGCTTGGCAATTATCACGCATTTATGATGGTTGCAGTGTCCTGCGGTTACGTGATTGCCATTTGTGACCTTCCCAGCTGGCTTTCGACAAGCAAAGTCAATGGGGAAGCTGGCAGGGAAGGTCGCAAGTCATGGTCACATGATGCCTCACTTAACAACCACACCACTTAACTATGAATTCTCCCATCCCTATTGTGGTTGTAAATCGAGGACTGCCTGTATCTAGAATGCTTACCTTAGAATACAATACAATACAATACAAAATACTTTAATAACCAAGTATAAAATATATACAAGGAATTTGTCTTCGGTGACGAACAGCAAGATCAACAGTGCGTTTGGATAGCAACAGAAAAATAATAAACAATAACACTACACAGTAAAATAACTTTTTCAAAGGGAAAAGCCACTGTCCAGCACTTATTGAGTCATGTAGTGTTTAACAAAGCAATGGCACAAGGGAAAAAACTATTCCAATATCTAGTTGTTTGAACATATGGTGCTCTGTAGCGCCATCCTGAAGGAAGAAGTTGGAACAGTTTATATCCAGGATGGGAAGAGTCTGCAGATATCCTCTCTGCCCTCCTTTTGACCCTCACAGTATACAGTTCTTCTATAGAAGGCAGGTGGGTTGCAATTATCCTTTCTGCAGACTTAACTATCCATTGGAGTCTGAGTCTGTCCTGTTTGGTTGCAGAATCAAACCAGACAGTTATAGAGGAACAGATAACAGACTCAATGATTCCCCTGTAAAACTATACCAAGAGCTCCTGGGATAATTTAAACTTCCTAAGTTGCCACAGGAAGAACATCCTTTGCTGTGCCTTTTTAATGATGGCTGTAATGTTAAGCGTCCATTTCAGGTCTTGTGAAAGTATAGAACCCAGGAACTTGAAAGACTCTACCACTGATACTGGGCTCTCGAGTATGGTAAGGGGAGGAGTATTAGAAGGATTCTTCCTAAAGTCCACAATCATCTCCACGGTTTTAAGTATATTCAATTCCAAGTTGTTATGACCGCACCACAAGACCAGTTGTTGAACCTCCCGTCTATATGCTGACTCATTTCCATTTCGAATTAGACCAATGACAGTTGTATCATCCGCATATTTCAAGATTTTAACAGAAGAGTCTTTTGAAATGCAGTCATTGGTATAAAGGGAGAAAAGCAGCAGGGAAAGCACACATCCCTGAGGGACACCTGTACTGATTAACCGGGTACTGGATGTAGTTTTGCCTAACCTCATGTGTTGTTTCCTACCTGTTAGAAAACTTACCTTAGAACTTTATATAAATGGAGGAATGGAGGTCTATACCCCTTAATATAATTCAAGTTGTATGGGACCCCTAATCTAGTGCTTCCATAACATGCTGGGACTGCAGCTTCCACAATTCTTTGATCTTGTCAGCTACCAATTCTCAAGTTGCAGTCCCAGAGAGATGGTCATGGAGAAAGGCTGGCCTAGGCTTTTTTCTTATATTCTTAGAAGGGTGAGGATTTGGGGCGGCTATTATGGTAAAAGAATCAGCACCATTTACATTGTTCATACCTGATTATACAAGGGGGAACCCAAAAAAGCCACAATTTATTTATAAAAAATTGTGTATTTATTTTTACATGTTCAAACTTCAGTTACCTTCAAAGTACTCTCCGTTTCATGCAATATACCTATCGAGACTTTTTTCCACTGCTCAAAACAGGTTTTGAACTCGTCGATTTTGATGCCTTTTAGTGCTTCTGCCATTTATTGTTTCACCTCCTCCACATTGGCAAAACATTTCCCTTTGAGGACTTTTTTCATCCAGGGAAACAAGAAAAAGTTGCACAGGGCAAGATCGGGTGAATAGGGAGGGTGGGGCACAAGGGTCATGCCGTTTTTGGTCAAAAACTGCTGAACACTCAGCACGGTGTGTGCAGGTATCAGGGTCAGTCTCCAACTGTTCCTTCAAAGCACAGCATGCAGTCTTTGTTCAGGTGTGAGGAAGTGAGGCACGAATCACCATCACAAAATAGGCAAATGCATTGAAAGAGTCTCTTAAAAAAAAAACTCACTGAAGCCGAATGCAGCCTCTCACAACAACCCAGCTGGTACACTGATGCAAATGGGTTCCTAGAACACTCACCTAGCGGGGGAAGCCTGTACTACAAAGTGCCCGCCCTCCATAAGATAATTTCGGGGTTTTTTGGGTCCCCCCTCGTATTTGGCCTCTCTAAATCATTAGCTATCTATTCAGAACTGTATGCTCAAAACATGACAACTCAATATGTCAAAACTGTATTGGTTGTAATTAACAATACATGTCAGGTTCAGCCCAAGAAACTTAGCAGGACAATTCAAGAACAATTCAATTACTTTATTAGCTTACACCTACTAGGTAGAATCTCACCAGACTAACTCTAACCCCAACGACAGCAACTAACCACTCTGCATTCCTTAGGGTGGTGCCAGTCTCCTTCTCTTTACTTTCACACACTCTGGTTGAGGGCTGAGGAGATGCTTGGGATTCCTCTCCCCCTCCCTATGACCTTGAACCTCTGTGCCACGATCCTCCTCTCTCATGTCTTCCATCACAATACACTAAAATAACATACAAGTGACTCCAAACAAAGTTCAACACTTTTAAAGCATGAACACATGCAAATTTTCTGCTGAAAATTTGTCTGTTGTGCTTCTGTGACTTAGAAAAGAGCCTTTCCTTTTCCTGGTTGTTTCTCAGAGATTACTTCTACAATTACTATCACAGGAGTGGAAGATAGCAATCTGCCACTGTTTTTATCAGACTATGCCACTTCTTTCTGATATATATAGCCTGAGAGGTACATATGACTCTTGCATTCTATCATAGATAGAAAACAAATCTCTATGAATTTATTTTAGAAAGAAATGGAACAACTTGCTAGTATGAAGTCCATAATGTTAGGGTGGTAATAATGAATGGAGATCACTAAAGCCAGTCTTTCACAATTCAAATATTTTGTCCAAAACAACTTATATTTTAGAATTATCTACAAAAAAAAGTGTGCATTAGAGACTGTTGTGTTGTAAAAGAACAAATATCAGGGAAAGTTATAATTAAACTATTTACTTGAAAGAGTAGCATATTGCACGACATTTGGATTTACTTCCAGTTTTCACAAACCAAATAATTGGCAGAATACTGGATAGAATATAATAAGTAAATGCATGCAATATTGATTCAATGGATTGAGACAGTACTGTATCCCTTGTACCAGAGGTACCATTCAAATTAGGAAGAGAAGGCTAGAAACCAGGAGTTGGTGAGTTCTAATCCCGCCTTAGGCACAAAAGCCTGCTGGGTGACTTTGGGCCAGTCTCTCTCTCTCAGCCCAACTCACCTCACAGGGTTGTTGTTGTGGGGGAAAATAGGAGGAAGGAGTATTAGGTATATTCACTGCCTTGAAAAGGCGGGATAAAATAAGAAAGGCGGGATAAAAAATCTGAAAAAAAAAAATCTAAGCTGACAACATGCATAGTTTTTCCTTACCTCAGATGCACCAGAGAGTCTGGGTACTGTAGCAGGAGCATAAGATGGCTCTTTCAAATGATGCTCTGTTGATCTCTTTCTGCCCTGGCTCTGTCCTTCATGTGGCATCCCACTTCTTCCAAGCTGACCGTAGTCTCCTCTACCCCATGTGAAGACTTTCCCTGTCTCTAAATATCAGTAACATAATTGCACATTGTTAGTTCTTAGATAAAACCATAATAAACTTAGATAAAACCATAATAAAAATTATTAAGCTGAGCAAAATTGTAATATATCACATTAAGCTTCCCTTTTTATTAAATATTTCCTTCTCTTCAGTTTACGTATTTTCTATGCAATGGATTCAGGGACTGAATTCATAAAACGTACTAACCATTTATGGGGTTGCCTGGTTTTGGCTTAGTATATTCTATGAATTCAGCCATGGTGATTTGTTGAGTATGGTTCCTTTTGTTCATTTATTATATTTATATTCCACATTTCTTCCAGGAGCAAAAGGCAGGATATATTGTATACACTCTTCAAATTTTATTCTCACAACTTTAATGGGTAGGTTATGCTGAGAAATAATGACTGCCCCCAAAGCATCCAGGGACCTCCCTGTTCCTAGTCTAGCAATATAACTATGCAAACATTCTGGTTTAAGACTTAACATAGGAGTGACAAGTTATATGCTGCACCTCATATCCATTTTGAGTCTTCAGGATGGTCACCTCATGTTCCCTGCAGCCTCCAAAAAAGAAAAAGGAAAAGGAACTACCCTCCTAGCAGAACAAAATCTATTCACTTTTACTTTAGTGCAATCTGTGAATTTAGCTTATTAGAGTTTAGTCTGACAACTACTGTATAGTTTAGCATGATCTATGAAATCAGCCATAAACTGAAATCTAAAAATATCTGTATGGTCAAATAACATGTACACATCACTTTCAAGATGAAGAGATGCCCAGACCCAAAGCTACCATTCAAAATTCATGACACTAATATAGGGACTTGCTTCCCAGTTTTCTTGGCCTCTTGACAATCTGTCATTTCAGCCCTTAGGAATCATCAGGAACAGATCTCAAGTCTGTGAATATTTTAACTTACTTCTCACCAGTTCTCTCCTGATCTCCTCACTGTGAGAGGAAATGAGTCAAGAAACCTCCCTACATATGGATAAAATACTCAATTAACATTTTTCCAATTCCACCAGGAAGTCACAAGTCTACTACATTAGCCATAGCTTTGTCCTATTTAAAATTCATAACACACCTTTTCCTTTGAAACTTTTAATAGTAATAACTGCAATCTAATTTTAGTGGTTTAATTATAAACAAATCTAATATCATTACCATTACAAACTTAACTGCAGCTCTCAAGATACAAGTCAAGTCTTGATTTCCAGCTTAATAGAGCTTAAAAAAACCAAGGGACCTAAGACATACTTTATATTTGACCTGAACTGTGAACTGTGGAAATCACCTCTAGGATACCCCAGCTTTCATGTTTCCAATACTAACCTAGTTTTAGACTTTTGGATCAGTTTTTACAACCACTAGCAAAAATTACTATTAGGGAGATTTCATCTGAAGAAAGAAAAGTTCTATTTACAAAGAAAGTTGGTTCTATCTATATTTTTATTTTGTACTGTGAACTATGCCTTAGTTACACATGATTGTTCCCTGTTATTATTATTTAGTTTACATTAGCATTTGTCCATTCCATGAGCAAGAGAGATGCTGTCTGAGCAATACACAGAAACACCACTTATGTTTAGAATGCGAGTACTCATTCTTAATTTACACTTTGGAAAGTACTCAACTTGCACTTGCATATGACAATTGTTTCTATTACCACTTCCACTGCTACTTCATCTTGTTTTACCTTGTAATTTGATCATTCTTTTATTACAGTTGACAGTAGGAATTGAATTGTATATTTTCCCCCTTGGGCTTTGCTTCCTTTTATGATTCAGTATCCTCCTTTTTGTTAATATGCATACAGCTAAGAAGAGGACTGTGTCCAGTTGCAGCCACAAACTCTGCCCCCATATGATCTACAAGAGTTTATACACCTTACCCGCAACATCAGGGACTCTGCTAACTCAACTGCATACTGAATATATTTGAGCCTGTTTTGAGCTTTCATTCTGAACAGATAATTTCTTCAAGAGAAAAAGAGTTACGCAGGCTGGCTGCATCCCTCCAGTCCTCAACCTTCCTATGTTAAGTAGCATGGCTTGAAGCTTGGTTCTGCATGTATTCACAGGAACTTTCTGCATAATCAAGGATCTTGTTTAATTACATTGATTTATGCTCTCATATATTTCAATTTTTATATAAAATAGCTGCTGTAACTCAGAGGTAAAGGGATATCAATTTCTGGAGACTCCATGCACATGTAGAAATATTTAAAGGTAGATATTAATGTGGCCTGTAAGAGGATAGTTATCACTATCACGTATCAGAATCTTTGTTCCAAACTTAACTAAACTCCAACAGGCAACCAGACAAGTAAGTTAATACTATGTTAATTCAAACTTTTACAAAATGATTTTTCAATTCATATTTCACTGCATATTCAAGACTCAAAAGTTCAGAGAAACCCAAACTTTATTCCTGAGCATGGGTAGAGAACTGATATCCTTTCAGAGGTTGTTGGACTTCAACTTCCACTTTGCCCTTAGTTGATTTTCCGTCTACCACCTAATTAGTACATATCAGCTTGCTACTCACTGTGTGAAAACTCTAAATTAGTATGGATACGTATTTTACAATAAATACATTAGCTTTTTGCCTTTATGCTTTCAGTATCTGCTGAGGTTTCCCACCACTACAACTTCAGCTTGTCATCTCAAAATACTTTAAGATTTATATGATGACATAAGACATAACATTTGCAGTGTAATTTGCACATGTTACCCTGAAGATATCAAAAACAATCAAAACTATTTTTTATTCAGCTTAACATTCAACAAAGCTCTTTGAGTCTGCAACAATTGTCATATGCAAAAAACTTCAATACTTATACATATAAGTGTAATTCTTTGAACAACATATTTACTGTTATAAAATACATATATATGAACACCCAACTTTCCTGCAAAAGTTCTTAATATAACTACTGTCTGTGCTCAGTCACTCATTAGATGGACTTTGCAATAGGGTGAGACATAGTAAATCCTATACACTTGCCACCAGGTTTGGTTCTAGTCTTGGCTACCTGTTCTGGTTCAACTATTTGAGAAAACATTATACAAAGATAATAATATGTAAAGCTCCTAAGTTAAGCTTAACAACCTGAAGCTGTCCATGTTTTGGATTCCAGCCACTCTAGCTGCTTTTTATTAGCCATGTTGTGTGGAGGGAGACGGCAGTTCAAATCCAAACATCTCTGTGACAGAATTGAGAAGGTAAACACTGACTGCCATCCTGTTGTTTTACTGCCTAGACATACAAACTGTACTTGTGGTTGATAGCCTGAATCTGGAAAAAGAAGAAATAAAGGGCTTCATACACAGAAAGTCTTTTCCGGGGGGGGGGGGGGGGGGGAGGAGCTGAAATGACTTAAGAAGCTGGAAAGGAGGACTTGAGGGAAAGAAGATAAAAATAGCTAGGAAGCAAAGATGGCATTACACTATCTCAAGCTGCTGAAGAGATACATGTCCCAGAACGATTCAAGATGAGGGATCCTATAGGATTGCTATGCAAGGAGGACAACGCAGTGTGAGATCTATCTACCCTGCACAGATATCCAGAAGAGGAAGAACCACAGACACCAGAAAGAAGATCCAAGTTTTGTTAACCATAAGAGGTTGCCAGTTAACTGAAGCACTCAATTAGCTCTTTGGGAAATTTAGTAGCAGTTACATTTTTGGATAAACATATTGTTGTTTTAGCAGAAACAGTAATACCGCAAACAGAGACAGACAACTAATCTCTGAATTGTGGAGTAGTTAGGTCATAAAATAATTTGCACTCTCCCCTGTCTTTTTGTTATTGTAGTTTTTAACTGTTTTAATTGGTTTTAAGGGTTAAATGCTGTCATTATTAGTTGTGTAGTCACATGCAAGTGAGATGGGCAGAAGAAAGAGAGAGAGAGAGAGAGAGAGAGAGAGGGAGGGAGGGAGGGAGGGAGGGAGAACAAGGTAAATTTTTTAAATATTAAAACTACTGTAAGAACTCTCACCTTCTTTCTGCCACTGACATAAAATGCATATTCACATGTATTTGGCAAAAGCTGTAAAGAGGGAACTATTTACATTTACACCTTTTGTGGCCTACATTTAAAATAGAAACACCATGCTGCCAAAAAAAATTAATTAACTGATTAAAAGCTATTCCATAAAGTCCTGCCAAAAAAAATTAATTAACTGATTAAAAGCTATTCCATAAAACTGACCTGAATTACATGGTATCTACCTTTAGCAATTACAGCTGAAAGGTCAGTATACAGAAAGCTTCAACATGCTTGACAAAAGCCTTTGGAAGGAACGGAGGATACCTATGAAAGTCCACACCATGCATTTTACATGGCCTAAGATGTTTGCAGCAGTTCTGAGATTTAGACTAAAGTCACAGAATAGCCCCAAGAACACAGAAGATGAAATATAATGAACTTCCTAAGTAAACAGCATTTCTGTAATAAGGCACAGCACGTAAACCATCAACAGACCTAAATCTCAAGAGTCCGCGTGTGTCTTTCTGTCTCTCTCTCTCTTTTCAGCCATTCTTTAAGAATGCTTCTGGGTCCATATGAGAAATAGGGCCTAGAGGCTTTTTGGAAATAGAGGTTATGCCTGAGGCTGGTGTGTTGCTTTGTGGTATGCTAATTTTCTTTTCTTTTCTTAATTAGATGACTTAAAAATATACAAAAATAGGTAAGGCAAAGAATTTGGAAGTACCAAGGAATGAATACTATTATCCCTATAAGCCACACTGTGAATCCTGGATTTGACCCTTTCACATCTTCCTATACCAGTGATGCGAAGAGAGGACTCTTTGGAAAAGACCCTGATGCTGGGAAAGATGGAAGGCAAAAGGAGAAGAGGACGGCAGAGGATGAGATGGCTAGATAGCATCGCTGAAGCAATGAGCATGAAATTGAGCAAACTCGGAGGCAGTGAAGGACAGGAAGGCCTGGCGCAATATGGTTCATGGGGTCACGAAGAGTCAGACACGACTTAACGACTGAACAACAACAACATACCAGTGATGGCAAACCTATGACACGCATGTCAAAGGTGACATGCCATGACGTTTTGGGTAACACACCAGCATTCACCAACACCCGACAACAACTATTCTCCCTGTCTGAGTTACCAAAGAAACTGAGTTTGTTTTACTTGTATTTCATTTTTGTAATTATCTGACATTTCTTTATATAATACATATCACCACACATGATTAGACTGTATTTTTTTTAAATAAATTAATATGTAAAGAATTGTTTCTCTTTTGTTTGGGGGGGGGGGGTGTGACATGCCAGCAGAGTCAAGTTAGGCATTTTCTGAATTTTTGGCACACCAAGCCTGAAAGGTTCGCCATCGCTGTCCTATACAATGGATTGCATGAACCACAGCCATCAAGTGAAGGATGCTTAACCCCAGCAGCACCTTCTAACAGAGTAGGGAAACATGAAATTCCAGGGCCAGATTACTTGCAGGAGTACCTCTCCCTGAGGGTTCCTGCCCATCCTATTAAGTTAGATAGGGTGGGAGAGCTCCAAGTCCACTCCCTTAAATATTGCCACTTGATGGGACCTCGAAGGCACACCTTCTTGATGGCCGCCCCAGCCCTTTGGAACAGCCTCCCACCTGAGATCATAGGGAACCCTACCCTTTTAGCCTTCCGAAGGGCTGCAAAGGTCTGGCTCTACCCCGGAGCACTGGGCTAGGATGGGGGTTGAGCTGTAAGGATGTTTGATCTGGCACCTTGGAGCAAGCATACTTTTGTTTTTAACCATGTTTTTATGGATTGTTGTGAGCCGCCTAAAGTCATTGTATGAGATAGATAGCCATATAAGTCCTGTGAGTGAGTGAGTGAGTGAGTGAGTGAGTGAGTGAATGAATGAATGAATGAATGAATGAATGAATGAATGAATAAATAAATAAATAAATAAATAAGGCAAAGATGCATTGGGTCCCAGTAAGTTGTCTGGGCACCAAGATTCCAGGAATGGAAGAATCAAATCCTGACCCTATCTCAGAGTGTGCTATACACAAAATATATCCAAATACATTGCCTCAACAGAATATGTCTGTAGAGCATGTTTTGATAAAGGCATATGAGTCTATCCACCTTGCTGCCTCTTCATCTTCTTCTCTTTCTTTCAACCTCTTCTTTTCTTTCTACCTTTCCCAGCATTAGAACTTTCTCCAGAGAGCTAGGTCTTCACATAATTTGTCTGAAGTAGAATAATTTGAGTCTGGTCATTTGGGCCTTGAGTGAGAACTCTGGGTTGATTTGTTCAATGATCCATTGGTTTGTTTTCTTGGCTGTCCATGGCATTCTCATGAGTCTTCTCCAACACCAAATTCAAAAGCATCAACACTCTTGTCATCTTGCTTCTTCAAAGTCAAACTTCCGCTTCCATAGAGTGTCACATGGAATACTATGGCTTGCACAATTCTGATCCTTGTAGGTATAGACATATCACAGCATTTCACTATCTTTTCCAAGGCCTTTATGGTTGCCCTACTGCCTACCAAGTACTAGTCTGTGACATATTTCTTAACTGCTTGTTCCTTTACTGTTGATGGTTGATCCTAGAAGGCAGAAGCTATTCTCACCACTTCAATGGCTTCATTACCAATTCTAAGGCTGGTTGTTCTACCTGTTGTTATTAGTTTCTTCTTTATATTTAATTTCAGTCCCATTTTTTCACTGTGCTACTTGACTTTTATTACTAAGGCTTGCAGATCCTTTGCATTTTTGGCTATCAGGGTAGTGTCATCAGCATAGCACAGGTTATTGATGTTTCTTCCTCCAATTTTAAAACCACATTCATCTTCTTCCAATCCAGCTTCCCTAATATACAATATATTCAACATACAGGTTGAATAAATAAGGGGAGAGTATACAGCCTTGACATACCCCTTTCCCAACCTGGACCCAGTCTGTTTCATCATGTTTATCCTGTGGCTTCCTGATGCTTATAAGTCCCTAATTTCACTAAACTGTTTACCTTGTTTGTAAATATGTATATCATTTTCAACTTCATAGAAGGACTAGTTATTTAAAAATACTTGAAAATGCTTATTACTTTTTTATCTCATCAGAGTTCACCTATATTTTAGGCCTTATAAAAATCCTAGATTAGATATTTGGCTCCGAGTCTTCCTAGTTTGAAACATTAACCACAAGACAACACTACTTTTCAAGGTTTTTCAACAGAAAAAACAAATAGCACAAAATTGTGCTCATTAACCATCTTCCTAGTATTTTCTGGCATCCTATTGCCAGTTATGGGAAGGAAGACATAAAACAAATGATGAAGCCTCCCAAGAGTTCACATGTTATTTTGACAGCACTAATTTATCTATCATTTCTTTCAGAAGACCTTGGGTCACTAATTCTTCATATTTTACCTAGGAGTTCAAACAGAATTAAACTGCTCAAGAAGACCAACAAAGGTCTTGTAGAATACATTCATGAAGCAAAATAAATCCTATTTAGTACTTCTCTAGAACATCACTACATGCCTTTATAATACTGCACATGAACAGAACTGTTTTCCAGAAGCTTTTAATACAGGGCCCCAATCCACAACAGGAGCCTACTGGGTGGGACAACATTTTTCCTTTCCACCACAGAACTTATCTAGAAGAAGCTACCCAACTCAGCCTATAATTTTATGGTGTATTCCTTCTTTGGGTCTTTGGTATAGCTGCATTTGGACATTTATAAAAAGGGAAAAATTATACCATAAACATTTTTTTCCATTTTTTCAATCCATTTTCACAAGAAAGAATGTGTAACCTTTAATGTACTGAGAATTATTTATCCATTTTAATGATGCATAACAAACAGATCTGTGTATTTATTCAGAAAAACACAAAGATAAATAAACTTCCTTAATTAAGGCAGTCTTTGTTATTGGCCCTAGCAATATAAGGAGGAAGGCAGTTATTCTGAACTAAGGATGAGTCACCTTTTATAAGGCTTAAGACTTTGTTCTCTCCTTTCTCTTCAACACCCTTCTGCTATATTTAGAACTCCCTTTGGTCAAACCATTTGAATGAGATCCTTACATAATCTAATTTACATCCGCAATATTATTTATTTATTTATTTATTTAATTATTAAACGTGTATGCCGCCCATCTCCCCCAACGGGTGACTCTGGGCGGCTCACAATAACAAAAAAGAAAAAACACACCAATCCCTCCAACAGTGGCTAAAATCCATAAATAATTAAAATACAAACATACTTTATTTATTTATTTATTTTTCAGGCTTGTATGCCGCCCATCTCCACCAGCGGGTGACTCTGGGCGGCTCACAATGATAAAAAAGAGGAAAAAACACAAGTCTCTCCAAACATGGATAAAATCTATAAATAATTAAAAAAACATATATTAAAAATGCCCTAAAAATCTCCTCTGATTTTAGCCCTAAAAAACCTGTAAGATGCTGGGGGGGGACAACCCATCATCCCACCAGCCATTTCCACAGGTGCGGGCCCCCGTCTGGCCCCCAGGCCTTCTGGCAGAGCCAGGATTTGAGCCCTTTCCTGAAGGCCATTAGGGAGGGGGCACACCGCACCTCCGGAGGCAGGATGTTCCATAGGGCGGGCACCACAGCAGAAAAGGCTCTCTGCCTAGACTCCACCAATCGAAATTCCTTGACTGGTGGGGTCTGCAACCTGCCCCTTCTGCTGGACTGAGTGGGACGGGCTGAAATGACCGGGGCGAGGCAGTTCCTCAGATAACCTGGTCCCGTGCCATGAAGGGCTTTAAAGGTAATCACCAACACCTTGAATTGGACCCAGAAACAAACTGGTAACCAATGCAGCTCACACAACAGCGGTGTTATACATGCCCTCCTAGGGGCATTAAGAACTGTCCACGCCGCCGCATTCTGCACCAGCTGTAGCTTCCGGATACTCTTCAAGGGTAGCCCCATGTAGAGCGCATTACAGTAGTCCAACCCAGAGGTGACCAGGGCATGAGTGACTGTGCGGAGGTCCTCCTGATCCAGGAAGGGGCGTAACTGCCGCACAACATGAAGTCGTGCAAAGGCCCTCCTAGCCACGACTGCCACCTGCTCTTTGAGCAGGAGTCGTGAGTCCAGGAGAACCCCCAGATTACACACCAGGTCTGTCTGGGGTAGTGCAACCCCGTCAAGAACCAAAGATGACAAAGACCTAGATCTTGAGGCTCCCCGTATCCACAGCCACTCCGTCTTACCAGGGTTCAGCTGAAGCCTGTTGTCCCCCATCCAGGCCCCCACAGCCTCCAGGCACCGCAAGAGGGCAGTCACAGCGTCACTTAAGGCACCTGGGATGGAGATGTATAGTTGGGTATCATCAGCATACTGATGATACCTCACCCCATGGTGCCAGATGATCTCACCCAGCGGTTTCATGTAGATATTAAATAGGAGCGGTGAAAGCACTGACCCCTGTGGCACCCCACAAAGTAGGGGCCGGGGGCTGGACCTCTCGCTCCCTATCAACACCGATTGGGTTCGGCCTTGGAGAAAGGAGCTGAACCAGCACAACATTGTGCCACCCAGCCCCAACTCCTGCAGCCAACCCAAAAGGATACCATGGTTGATGGTATCGAAAGCCGCCGAGAGGTCAAGAAGAGCAAGGATGGATGCACTCCCCCCATCCCGCTCTCACCAGAGATCATCTAAAAGTGCGACCAATGCTGTTTCTGTCCCATAACCGGGCCTGAATCCTGACTGATAGGGGTCCAGATAATCCGTTTCCTCCAGGATCCTCTGAAGCTGCCGCACGACCACCTTTTCTACCACCTTCCCTAAAAAGGGGAGGTGGGAGACTGGACGAAAATTGTCCAGGAGGGTGGGGTCTAGCAACGGTTTCTTGAGGAGTGGGCGGACCAAAGCCTCTTCGAAAGGCTTCGGGAACACCCCCTCCTGCAAGGATGAATTAACCACCGCCAGGACCCACCCTAAAGTCACCTCTTTGGTAGCTTTAACTAACCAGGAGGGACAAGGATCTAAACCACAGGTGGTCACACTGACAGCCCTGAGGACCCTGTCCACTCCCTCAGGGGCAACAGGATCAAACATTCCCAGATATTATGTTAAAAATCAAACTCTACATTTTCTTGACACAAGATTTTGCCATGCCTTCCACACATTACAAGCCCTTTTAGGAGCCATCCAAATATTATTTTCAGTCAAATGGATATTGTTGTATTTTAGATACAACTTTTTAGGTTATACCTGATTGCACCACCATGTGTGTCCATCCACTCCAGATTCTTCTGATTTTTTCACCCTCAAAATAGTGAGCTTCAATCTTCTGAGGTTCCAGAACAACAACATCTTTGCTTAGTAGTTGCTTGTGTTTATTGTTTCCCCAAACATATAAATCTCCTTCACCTTAAAAAGAGAGGAAGAATAGAACAGCAATTAAGACATTTTCTGTATTTTTTCTTAAGGTCACAGATATTATGATTAAATGTCATTGTTCTATGCACAGACAGTAAAGATCTTAAATTTTAAAAAGAAACTACAATTCAGAAATGTTAAAGCCCAAATGAAGCATAAGTCACAATGTATGCAATTAGCCATAATTGCACATTAAGTTTCCACAAAAAAACAAACTTGTAGTATATTAACCAAAACAGCCCCATGCAAACAAATGCATCAAGAACATACAAACGCACAGCCTTGACTTCATCAAGATAAATACATACACACAAAGCAAGCATAATGAATGATCCCGTGACAACTCCTCCTAATGAAAAAGCATACTGACAAAAGTTCTCATACTGTCACTAAGAACAATAAGAACAATTCTTAACAAAGGACAGATGGAAATAACCTAGGCTACTCAAAAGAGGGAGCCAAGGAGTCCATTAGGTACAGTGAGAGGAAAAACTAAACACAAGGTTTGCACTTTGTCTTTAGTGACAGAGCTTGTGTGTTGTGTGTATGTGTGTGTGTGTGCACGCGCCTTCAAGTCAGTTTTGACTCCCAGAGACAGCCTGGATAAGTCCCTGCAGTTTTCTTGGCAAGATTTTTTCAGAAATGGTTTGCCATTGCCTTTTTTCCAAGGCTGTGAGAAAGTGACTGGACCAAAGTCACCCAGCTGGCTTTGTGGCTAAACAGGACTAGAAATTCAGGGTCTCCCAGTTTCTAGCCTGGTGCTTTTAACCACTACGCCAAACTGGCTCTCCTCAATATGGCTAGCAGTTGCCAAAATTCTTTTGGCTTTAGTTTCCTGACTTTTTTCAATACATTTCATTTATTCTCAGTTCTTGGATTTTCTTGCAAGCTTATCTAAGTGGTTCAGCTCTGCTTATGAGGATGAAGCCTGAAAACAGCTAATAAAAATACAGACAAAAAAAAACACACAAGTCAAAGTCACATAAAGCATATAAACAAGATTTGAGCTAGGACTTCAAAGTAATAATAAGCCAACCTCCATATTTAATATAGTTTATATAATATTCTGCTGTCTTTCGGAAGGGTTACAAATTTGTTAAAACGGGAGAAGGTAATAGGTGTTGGAATTCTGTTGGAAGACTGAAACACCTAATGCATACACGCAGACACAGACACTTCCAAGGAAACTTGAGCTAATATCAGAAACAGAATGTTTTGTATGGTTCAGCCAAGCCATAGGAGTAGTGACAGACAAGGAAACATACCTGTGAGTGACATGACATGATGTGAGCCTGAAGCCACACTCCTCACTTTGATATTTTCAAAACCTAGGACAGTAATCCATTTATGTCATGAGCTGAAGAGAGAGAATTCCTTTCACAGAGGTTTTCTGTGTTACACAATGTCATAAACACAACTGTAAATGAAGAGAGCTAAAAAATGTAAAATATGTAGAAAAGATTGCTGTATAGGTCATGTTGGGTTACTATACCACAAGCAAATTTTAGATCAAAGGTCACTTTGATATGGCCGAGTGATTTTAAAAAATACAAGCATATACATTTACAAATGGAATTTATTTTCAAGAACCATGACTTGGCTTAGGCAACCCAAGTTAGTCACTGCTACATGGAAAGACCTGAAACAGGGGCCTGAACTAAAGAAATGTCGCTACTATAAAAACCACTGAAAATAAAATGAATAGCAATAGTGAGGTTTGAGGATAATGCCTGGATTCCCAGGCTTCCTGTAGGAAAAAGAGCTGTAGATTATGTGGAACACAATATGAGACAAAATATGAGTTTCTAAAGGGGTTTTTAGAAATGTTTTTTCTGCTTTTCAGTGTTTTCAGTCAATGAATAAAGCCTTAGCAAAGACTGACAACCCTACTATCTGTTGAAAGTAAACGTGCAGTACTTCCTGGTTCTTTTTTTAATAGGATGGGGGCAGGATGTGATCATTCCTTCACACAAATCCAGGGATTATGTAAATATTATTAGGTAACAGCAATCGCAAATAAAAGCAGCAAAGACAGGAGCTCATGATCTTTCTAACCCCTATTTTAAAATATTATTTCTCTCTCCTATTGATTGTTGTTGCTCAGTCGTTAAGTCGTGTCCGACTCTTCATGACCCCATGAACCATATTGCGCCAGGCCTTCCTATCTTTCACTGCCTCCCTGAGTTTGCTCAATTTCATGCTCATTGCTTCAGTGATGCTATCTAGCCATCTCATTCCTCTGCCGTCCTCTTCTCCTTTTGCCTTCCATCTTTCCCAGCATCAGGGTCTTTTCCAAAGAGTCCTCTCTTCGCATTAGGTGACCAAAGTATCTGAGCTTGAGCTTCAGTATCAATCCTTCCAATGAGCAATCAGAGTTGATTTCCTTTAAGATTGACTGGTTTGACCTCCTAGCAGTCCAGGGGACTCTTAAGAGTCTTCTCCAGCACCACAGTTCAAAGGCATCAATTCTTCGGCGTTCAGCCTTCTTTATGGTCCAGCTCTCACAGCCATACATTACTACTGGAAAAACCATAGCTTTGACTATGCGGATCTTTGTCGGCAAGGTGACGTCTCTGCTTTTTAATATGCTATCTAGGTTTGCCATAGCTTTCCTCCCAAGGAGCAAGCGTCTTTTAATTTCATGGCTGCAGTCTCCGTCTGCGGTGATCTTGGAGCCCAAATAAATGAAGTCTGTTACTGCTTCCATTTCTACCCCTTCTATTTGCCAGGGATTGATGGGTCCAGATGCCATGATCTTAGTTTTTTTAATGTTGAGTTTCAAGCCAGCTTTCGCACTCTCCTCTTTCACCCTCATCAAGAGGCTCTTTAGTTCTTCTTCACTTTCTGCCATTAGGGTGGTATCGTCTGCATATCTGAGGTTATTGATGTTTCTCCCTGCAATCTTAATTCTGGCTTGTGATTCTTTCAGCCTGGCATTCTCATGATGTACTCTGCATATAGGTTAAATAAGCAGGGTGACAGTATACAGCCTTGTCGTACTCCTTTCCCTATTTTGAACCAATCGGTTGTTCCATGACCGGTTCTAACTGTTGCTTCTTGGCCCACGTACAGATTTCTCAGGAGACAGGTAAGATGGTCTGGTATCCCCATCTCTCCAAGAATTTGCCACAGCTTGTTGTGATCCACACAATCAAAGGCTTTTGCATAGTCAATGAAGCAGAAGTAGATGCTTTTCTGGAACTCTCGTGCTTTCTCCATGATCCAGCGAATGTTGGCAATTTGATCTCTAGTTCCTCTGCCTCTTCGAAACCCAGCTTGTACATCCGGTAGTTCTCGGTTCACGTACTGCTGAAGCCTAGCTTGTAGGATTTTGAGCATAACCTTGCTAGCATGTGAAATGAGTGCAATTGTGCGATAGTTTGAGCATTCTTTGGCATTGCCCTTCTTTGGAATTGGAACGTAAACTGACCTTTTCCAATCCCGTGGCCACTGTTGCGTTTTCCAAACTTGCTGGCATATTGAGTGCAGCACTTTAACAGCATCGTCTTTTAGTATTTTAAATAACTCAGCTGGAATACTGTCATCTCCACCAATGTATGCATTTGAAGCCCGTTAATTTTCCCATATGAGGAAATGGAATCTTATGTAACAGCATAAGCATTATAGCAGTCTTGCAAATTAACTGAGGGCTAGAGTGGGAAAGGGAAGCCAAGGAAAAAACTGAAAAAATGACTTGCAAAATGAAAAACTGTCTGGACACCACCTTTAAAGATAAAGCTTTCTTCAACTGGGACTTTACTCCTGGTGTAGTTTTCTTGTTAGCAATACAGAAGTGGTTTCCTCCAGACTATTTTTTTAACTTTAATTTATATCCCTGATATTCAGAGGGGTAGGCCTGATATTTGAATTTCCCAATGGCCAGCAATAATTGCCTTCATAAACTTGGGTTGATATACAATCATCACAAATGCCTTCTGACACTAGTTAAATGGCTCTTCATTCCATTAACCAAACCCTGTGAACCAAATCCCTTGATTCATCAGAATCAAGCTACTATAGAGTACTGCAGCTTCCCCAGGATCAGGTGTTCAAGTGTTTTGGCCAGGCTGGCAGCAGACTGCACCCCCAACACATCTGGACTCTCCTAGACTCTCCTTGCTGTCATCCAGTGGTCATCCGGATCTTCTGCAGCTCAAATATACTAGCTCTAGAGTTTCCATTCTGTAAGGCACTCCAAAGACTTTATTCACACAGCATACTGCACAGCATCAGACTGATGATGCTTCAACCTAGTGATCTGAGCTACATACAGAGGTACAGGGGAAAATATCCTCCTGCCCAGAACAAAGATCTCTTCACTGGAGTTCTCCATAATGGCAGAATATTGAGGAGAAAGAGCAAATCTAGTATAAAGGATCAACAAATGTTGCTCCCCTCTTTAATAGGGAAAACTGAACACTAGATATCCTTGTCAACTATAAGTTAAATGTGAGCCAGTATCATGATGCAGCTTTTAAAAAGCCAAATGCTATCTTGGGATATATTAATAGGATCACAGAATCCGGACCATTAGAAGTACTTGTTGACTTCTATTGTGTCCTGGTCAGATCCCACTCGGGGTGGCAGGGGTGTACCACAATTCAAAAAGAGCAGTAACAAACTGAAGCAAGTTCAGAGGGCTACTAAGATAGTGAGGGGTCTGGAAATCACATCCTATGAGAAGGTTAAAAAATCTGGGTATGTTTAGCTACAGAAAAGACAACTGAGGGAAGATTTCATAGCAATCTTCAAATATCTGAAGGGCTGTCAAACAGGGAGTAGACTTATTCTCTATTTGTTTCAGTGGGGAAGACTAGAACCAATGGTATAGAACTACAAGAAAACAAGTTCAGCCTAGATATCAGGAAAAACTTCCTGACTATATGAACTGCCAATGAGTGGAATAGGCATGAAGTGGTAAATTCTCTTGTGCTAGAGTCTTCAAAATGAAGCTGGATGGTCTTCTGTAGTGGATTCTGCACTGGGCAGAGGGTTAGACTAGATGACCTCCAACTCTATGATACTATGATTCCACTCAAGCCAAAGTGCCCTCCATATGTCAAAGCCACAATGGCTGGAAGCATGGGAGTTTAAATCCAATATTTCTGGAGGGTACCAGATTGGCAAAAACTGCAATACATACTGAGGATTAGACAGATTTTGAAATGTTCCATGTGATCAGCATTAAGTTCTGAGGATGCTTGAGATGCAAGAACCTGAACATGTTGCTCTGAAGGAGCTTTGGAATCAGTCTAATTTATGTGTGTTTACCCATAAATTAAAGCAGTATTTCAACTTAAAAAGAACAAGATTAGTAACCAAAAGCTCTTCTGAAGACTTAAGTTTGGAAGTAGGCTCCATCTAAAGGAAGGATGGGCAATCTGTAACCCCAGGGCCAGATGCAGTCTCTGGAATAATTTCACAATGCCCCCCACCCCCAAGAATATAGCTTGAAAGCCATACCCAGTCAGTCAAGAGCTGCAGTCCAAAACTGGGCCCAGGAAGCAGGTGTCAAAAGGGGGATCCAAGAGTTCTAAATGGTGAAATGGATGCTATAAGCATTTGTAAGGCTTAATGCATCTATTATGCCCTATAGTTCTACCCCAAATTCTGCAAAAAGGGCTCTGGCAGGCAGAAAGGGGAATCTGGCAGGCTAGATGCAGCTTCCATGCCATATTTTTGCATTTCTGCATTAGAGCTCAGGTAAAATCTACCTTCAATGTCAACCTGCTGCTTGGGGGAGAGAGAGATCAAGGGTAAAATAGGTGTCACCAACAGAAAGAAAGTGAATGGTGTGCCCAGTTTTTAATTCTAATCCAGTGTTTCTCAACTTTATCAACTTTAAGATGTGTGGACTTCAGCTCCTGCTCGCTAGGGAATTCTGGAAGTTGAAGTCCACACATCTTAAATTTGATAAGGTTGAGAAACACTACTCTAATTCCATCCATTATGCTATGCAGTCGTCAGCAAATTAACTAGGAGAGAACAGGGGAAAGGATATAACTACAGTAATGCAACAAGGAAGGTACTAATCACTTGCCTCCCCTCTAAAGGTGGGAACAGGACTTTGTGTTTGACCCAAACATTACATTGAGATGAGGTAGTTTTCAGATATCCTATCTGACTAATGGCTATTTAGGAGCCAAGAGATGTAGAAGCAGACATAGTATGGCAGGGGACATGCTGTTCCACACCTTCCTTACCACCTCTGTCTCTCGTCTGTTAAGAATGGAGGATGACAGTGATGACTTTTGCAAAAAATGGGGTACTGAGATGTCCCTTTGTTAAGGGTCAGATGGCTTAATTGAGTGAGAAAACACCTTCTTAAAGTAAGATACAGCCCAACAGCAAAAGGCTGAGTGGTAGAGAGGTCAGTAGCATTGTTAGTTCACCACACAAATAGCTGTATGCCAAGTGTGGTAGACATTTGCCTGTGAACAAGACATAGTTCCTTCCCTTCAGAGTTTTTGTGTCCAATATATGCACAACAGCCCAAAACTTGCAGAAATATCATGTATATCTTTTAAAAAACAAACCTGGTACTTTGCAAGGTTCATTTGCCCTCAGGAAAGAAGGAATACTTTTTCCTTGGCACATTCGCTTTGCTTGAGACGCCATACCAATTCCCCACTGAAACACTGAACCATTTTCTGCTCACACAGAAGGAAAATAAATTGTCAAGATTAAAAACTATTCCCCTGACAAGAAACTGAAGAAATACATTAATGTGTCTTATTGATACCAGCTTAACAGTTAATGTTTAGCACATAAAATGTAACAGTTCCCCAGCTGGCTTCTGACAAGCAAAACCACTGGGGAAGCCAGCAGGAGGTCACAAGTTGCGGTCACATGAGGTCTTCGCCTAATGATCGCATGGTCCTTGCCTAACGACCACAACCAGGGCTGCCGGAATTGCTGTTGGTCATGCGATGTTTCGCTTAACAACCGCTTTGCTTAGCGACAGAAATTCCAGTCCCAATTAGGGTCATAACCCAAGGACTACCTGTAACATTTTAAAGACCCCTAATACATTACATCTTCAACTAGTGAGGGCCACTTCATGCACCCCATTTTTAGAATGAGTTCCATACCATCCGAGTTAATGCCAGAAGAGACAATTTAATATCAATTTCCAGGGCTTTATTTAATGAAAGTTATTAAGCAATTTATATGGTTTAAACGTCTGAAGGTAAAAGACCAAGATTAGCCTAATTATAAATTCCTTTTAAAAGTCTTCCAAACCACTTTTTATTAAGAGATACATGAAAGGTAAATGATCATCATACAATACATTCCATAAAGTACCTGATTTATATTAGTCTGTCATTGAATACTGAATCAGTGAATTATTTCTTAAATACTTCATGCTTTTTCTAGACCACACAGCAATTTCAGCTACAACATTAAACTCATCTGGTCTGGCACAGTATTATATATGTATTATTGTTAATTTCACTATAAAGGTGTAACTCACCAACCACAGCAACTGCATGCCTGAGTCCAGCAGCAATATTTACTACTTTATCCTGTAAAGACTATGGGACAAGGGGGGTGGGTGGGGAGGAGACTTTTAAGAAAATGTGTATCATAAAAAATAATGTCTGTTGAACTGAATACTTGATTTTTCAAGGTGGCTTAATAAACAGGAAGCATAAACATATTACAAAACATCCTCAGAATCTACTGCAAAAGTCTACAGCGATGTGTAGGAATCATTTTTACAAAACTGCTGTTACTTCCCTGATGAGGAAAAAGCTTCGGTTGCCAAAGCACCAACTTTTCAAGGCCCCTTACCTTAATCAGTACTGGAATAGTACATCTGCCTGAAATATCAGGAACTCCCAGTTGCCCAAAGGAATTAGAACCACAAGAGTATACTTGGCCACTTCCTGAAAGATAGAGCAGTGCATTTTAACACCTTTATTGTCTACTTCAAGTCAAAACTATGTGAATTTTCAGTACCATATGCCATACAATACTTATTATTATTTGCATAGCTCTATGGTTGATTCTAATTCATGTAATCATAGTCATTCCTTGAGTCATCTATAGTCATTCATTATTTCTAGTGTGACTTAAATGCAATGTAAGAATTTTAGAACATCAAAGGGAAAACTTGAGGAGGCAGAAGAAAGGGAGAGACTGAGGTAAAACAATTGCAAATAAAGGACCTGTTTACAAAAACAGGGCCAGCAAAACAACTGAAATCCAGAACTGAAAGGAAGTCTCCTAGCTGCAAAGTAGCTTCAGAGGACTTACAAGTTTATAAGGGAATGATTGTTTTACTTGTTTTAACCTTCCATAAGTCACCCAGTCATTGGCAAGTGGGCATGGAAAATGAATGGTCTATTATCTTTGAGCTAAAAATATTGCTAAAACTTACAAAAGGCCTATGATAGAAAGCCCATCTGAACAAGTCTCCATGAGAAATATGCCAACCAATTCCAGGAAAGCTTTTTGAGGCTGCAGATGACCTTTGAAGAAATCCATCATCATTCCCTGAGGGAAGACCTCCTTTACTGTATGAGTCATCATGTGGGCATACCTAGAGAGAACATTACTAATAAATAATAATTTAAGCTGTACTAAATTGAGGTGTTGATCTCATGCTTGGATGTTCAATACCCTCCCTAATGAACGTGCATTGCAGGATTTATACTCTGGCTTTGATGGAGTGGAGGGTAAAGTTACTTAAACAGAACTGTGCTTTAACTTTGTACATAACTACTCTGAGCACAGCACACCATATCCTGTCTAATCTAATTCTTGTTATTTTAAAAAGCCAATATAATCCTGGGGGTCTTTGGGAACCAGACATTCTTAGATGGCTCCACTATGATTGATATTCTGCTCTCTCCATGGGGTTTGTATATTTTAAAATTTAAAATTTTAAACTTTTTGATGATGTTGTATTTTAATAATCACTTTTTTATCTTTTATAATGATTGTTTTTATCTATTGTAATTTTATTTAATTGTTGTATGCTGCCCAGAATCACTTTGTATGAGATGGGCAGCTATATAAATGTGATATATATATAAATAAATAAATAAAACAATCCAATGAATATTAGCCACATCTGCATCCCACTGGAAGCAACTGAATGGGACTTTTAATACTAATTTAGCTTCATTTTAGGGCTTTATTGTTAAGTTGTGCAGCACTACAGGCACTGGCCACACAGAGAGTACAAAAGTCTTTGTTCGTAGCTCTTTTTTTTAGATTTTTTTATCCCACCTCTATTATTTTTATAAATATCTCAAGGCAGCAAACATACCTAATAATCCTTCCTCCTTTTTTCCCCACAACAACAACCCTGTGAGATGAGTTGGGCTGAGAGACAGTGGCCCCAAAACAGCATTTTCTTAATTATTGTGCTTAATTCAGCTGAAAATGGTCCCATTTCAAAACACTCAATAATAGGTTATTTTGTAATTTGTATATACAATGCAATACCCTCTGAAGATCTTGGACACCCTTGGAGGCATGCATAGGGTCCAAGGCTTTCACTGCATGCAATGATTTGCTTCAATGTTCACCCAGGTCTTTGGCAAGGAAGACAGACCCCTCACTTCATCATGCTTGCCATCTTTATATTTTATGCTTTGTTGATTTTATTGCAATTTCTTTGTTTGATTGTTGTGAGCTGCCCAGAGTTGTTGAGAGTCAGGTGGCATATAAATTTAATAAATTATTATGACAGATTTACCAGCAAGTATAACTGTAAAATCCCAGCCACAGGCAACTTGTATGACAGGACAGCCACAGAGAGAAGAACATAAGGTAAAATGTGTCATATCCTCATTATGACCAAGTCCCAACTGTCCATCTTTATTCTGGCCACAGAAAAAGATCTCTCCAGTGTCTGTGAAATAAACAAATAGCATCAGAATTATCTATGGCAAATGAACCATGTAACTCAATAGATTTAACCATCAGGGGCATATTATGACAGCAACTGCTATTTAGGAAATGTTTTCATATTAACAATTCCCAGTGCTGTTTTCCTCTGTTACAGAATGCTAAATCTGTGGCTTTCGGGTATTGTTGGATTCCCAGTCCCAACCAGAATAGCCAACCAGGATAGCCAATAGCCAGGGATGAAGTACAGAATCGTCTATAAGACTAGTTCCTCATTCCAGCTCTTTTAATACTTAAATAAATATACCCAGAAACTACTCAAGGTAATGAAGGACGTGGGAGTCTACAGCTCCTTGACACTTATACATGGACTCTACTTGTGCCCTCAAGATAGCTGTCTGAACTCCCAACTTGGATGTTTTGCCCTACAAATGAAAACTTGCAAGTTCTGTGGTAAAAATACAGGGGACCTTCGCAGGTCTTGTCCTACCTGTACAGGTAAACCATGAGGAATTAAATGAACACATCTGACTATGGGTGTTTGCAGAGGAATGGCAAGTGGGAGGGCATGTGACATCACATGCATCATGATGGAAATGACATAATGAGGGACATGACATAATTTGACATCATCCTGGCTTTTAACAGATGCCAAGGCAACTGATCCTCAAATAACTCCTATACAGATTTGACCCAATTTGTTTATTACTGAACTCACTGGATTAGTTTATGATTTAAATCACTGAATCAGTCATAATTTGCATCACTGTCTTCTAAAGGACTGGTACATTAATTCTTACAGAACAATTGTGTGAGCATTGTGGTACTTACTAAATGGGTTCTTTAAGGGTATAATTACTGTAATGAGGAGTGATATAATTATTTCTTAACTAACTGTATTTTGTTGGTTTGTTTTTAAAATATTCTTCAGCCCTGCATAACTTTGGCATAAAACTGCCCATCCAACAAAACTGAAGCAATGATATCCACCATAATCCAATTCTGAATGGATGTTTATCTTCTAAATTCCATAAACTCTATTTCCACACAGCTAAAATACTTAGCTCATCAAAAATATTTAAAACCTAATTCCATTTCAGACTAGCTTCATATTTAGATATCGCCCTGAAACAGTCTTCAATAAACCCTGATTGATGACCTTAGAGACATAGTAGAGACATAAGGGAGAGCTACCATGTGGATTTTTCTGGATCTCTCAATGTCCTTTAATAGCATTAATCACAGAATATTGCTGGAGTGCTTCAGTGGGTCAGGAATTGGAGGTTCTGTATTACGCAGTAGTTCCATTTCTATTTACAGACTGTCATTGGATAGTAGCAATGGGAGATTTTAGTACACCCCATGGCACTTGCATTGTGGAGCCCCACAGGGTTCTATTCCTTTTAAAAATAGTTATCCAGAGATCTGGCATTCTGTGTAAACAATAATGTAGATGACAGTTCTATCTCTCCTTTCCACCTCAAACAAGAGAAGGTGTGGAAGTTTTTGATAGTTGCCTGGGGACTGTGATGGATTGATAATGGCCAACATACTGAAGTGGAATCCAGATAAAATGGAGGTACTGTGGAAAAGGCATTCTCAAGCCTGGGACCTGGAAAGGTGTCCTGTTCTGGACAAAGGGAACACACGCTCCAGAAGAGGTATACAATCTGGGGGCTCTCTTGGTTTCCAGGCCGATTCTTGAAGAACAGAAGCCTCCATGCCAAGGAAGCCATATATCCTGCTACAAATATACATGGACTCAAACAGTCTAGTCTCAAATAGCGTAGCCTCAGTAACCCTAACCTCAATAATCTACAATTGAATTACAGCAATATGTCAATGTGGTGCTCTAGGATATAGAAGTTGCAGCTGGTACAGAATGAAGTTGCCTGATTACTAACTGAAGCAGGAAAATGAAAACAAATCATACCAGCTGGCTGCTGTGAGCTACCAGGCCCAATTTAATAAGCTTGCAGTAGTCCATAGTGCTAAATGGTTTAGGATCAAGTGCTTAAAACACCAATATCACTCAACCTATAAGATTAGCTGGGGAGCTGGCTTCTTAGTGGCAGCACATCTCCTGAAGGAAATATAGTGGCCCACATCCTGTCTTTTTTAAGACAACAATTAAAGTCATGCCTGTTCACCCAGGCATTTGCAGAATAACATCTGCTCGGGGACAAAACTGCTTTTGGACTGCCTCTTTGAAATGAATTGCTTTCAGTTTTGGATACTGTTTTTATTGTTTTATTTTAGGAAAAGTAGTTTTATCATTGATTGTTTTATTTAATTGCTGTGTTCAAGTTTTTATTATCTTGTACAGCATGCTATGGCTCTTTGGGGAAGAAGAATGGCATAAAAATATAATGATGATGACAATTGTGACAAAATATCTAACACAGCCTAGGAACATAGAGGAGGGAGCATGACCCTTACAGGAAGAAGCAGGCCTGTTACAGAAAAGATTCCAGAGTCTATTGGGGGTGGGGGGAATGTCAGAAAGAGACTCAGACTAATTCCACCTTAATTATGCTAGGTATAAGTTGAGCTGGAGAATTGATTTGACAAGTTGTCAAGATTTGGCCACATTACTACTAGCAATAAAGATCTTTCCAAAAATCCAAGTGGTTCTTGTTTGATGAGTTTGATTTGCCTTAAAGGGTTTGATAAAAATGATGATGATAGTAATAATAATAAGTAGCAGCAGCATAGCTTCAACTTCCTTTTCTCCATACAATTACACATATATTTCAAATTGTTCTATTATTATCTACAGGGAGCAGGGGGGACTTGGATTCCATAAGCATCATACAAAGACAGAAATGTGGATGGGGAATATTCTGACTGATCGTGCAGGAAGGATCTACAATCTGCCAGAGCTGAACTTCACAGTATGCAAGGAAAGATTATAGTTGGATTCTCACCAGTAAGAACAGCAGAATGACCTCCTCCTCCAGTAATGCTTTTGATACAAGTCTGATTAAAAAGAAATGCCTTCACAGCCTTGGGCAGGAAGACATCATTTTTATGACCAAGACCAAGTTGTCCATAGCTGTTTGCTCCCTGTAAAAAAGTGGGGAAGGGGAGGGAAATAGACTTGTTTATTTAAACCCTGATTAATTCAGAGATGCCCAAGATGCTATCTATTTGTATCTTACAGCCAAATAAACTATACATTGAAATATAGTTCTATTTTGTTATATGGTATTTATTAGATTTACTTAATATTAATACTTGTAATAGCCCTGTCAGGACAATCTAAGACAGACCAATTCATGGTCATTCAGATATCATCTTTGCCAGTCAAGAGTTCAGTCTTTAGACATTTAACCCAACATTCTACCCATCACACACACAGCTCTTTACTGAAGTTCACATTTGCTAGCACATGTTTTTATTGTTTTATTTTAGGAAAAGTAGTTTTATCATTGATTGTTTTATTTAATTGCTGTGTTCAAGTTTTTATTATCTTGTACAGCATGTTCACATTTGCTAACACATTTGTTATTGAAAAGATAATCTTTTACAAACATATATATTAGAAACTGGCAAAGCTTACAATGAGTCAGGCCACTGAGTCCAGTTTTGTCAACACTGACTGGCAGCAGAGAGGGATATTATACTTGGGCTGCAAAACTCCAGATGGCACCAAGGTGATTCAGAAAATGCTATCTATTTAGTTGTCAGGATTCTTACAACAAAACTCTGGAATTTCAGAAGGGAATTTGTCAGCCATACCTAGAGATATCAAGGGTTGAAATGTGCCATTCTCCAAGGTAGGTATTATAATAACTGTAAATTTATGAAAAGTACCTAATGTTGCTTTTTCTCTTTCTCCTTTCCAATCATATTTTCTATGTGAATTGTGTCTTTTACATTATAATTCTGGGATTTCATATTAACACTCTCCTGCTTTCAAAGCAATTTTAGATTTAAAAAATCCAGTAAGAATATTTTATATATCATAAATAAATAAAATATCTACTCAGGCAACTCCATCTTATATCTCAGCCACAGAATCAAAGATTTTCACATGTTCCTCTTCCAATGTCATTAGTTTATGTATTTATTTATTTATCTGAGCCTACCTGACACTCCACAAAGATTCTGAGCAACTTAAAAGTCCCTCTCCAGTAAGAGGTAAAAGGACAATTATAATAAATTTGATGCCAGAGGAATAAATATCAAACACATACCATAGCAGCAGGTATTTTATTCGTAACTAATTCTCAGTCAAGGTCTTTTTGAATAACTGAATCATAGAATTATAGAGCTGAAAGGGAGCACAAGGATCGTCTACATCTAGTCCTCTGCAATGTGCAGAAAAATCAGTGAAATCATCCATGAGAGGTGGCTGTTCAGGCTCTTCTTAAAAATCTCCAGAGATGGAGAACCTACAGCCTCCATGGTAGGTATAAACAAGACCAGTGTTTCTCAACCCTAGCAACTTTAAGATGAGTGGACTAAAACAATAATGTCCTCACTGAACCTAAGTGATGTGCAAGACATTGTCACAAAAGGTTTTGGAAAAGTGTTTAATGCAATAATAGATGGTCCAGCCATCAATTTACAGAGATTATTTTTTAATGAATGCTACTTTAAAAGCATATGCAAAATTAAGATCAGCCACAAAAATACATTTGGATATGGCATTTAACTAATGATATGCATAATGTATTGGTAGTAAGATTTAGAACACAGAGATAGAAAATAATTCTGGTTCCATGGTCTTTCCATTTATACAAGCTTTGATAGTGGAAATATTACTTTGTGGAAATAAAATTGTACTTTTGCTCTTTACCTCTTTGAGTCAGGACTACAAAATAGAGTGATAGCCTACCTGCCCTAATCGTATGTCAAAAACAGTATGTGATCCTAATGGAATTACATTGAAATGGAAAGTTAACACTTTACACTTAAAAAGTTATATAGTTCACTATTCACTCTCTACCCTGTATTATTTCCACCATCTGCCTTATTACAAAATGAAGGCCATTTTGTGTGAGGGAATGGGTATGAAACACACACATTTTTGAGATCTATGTAAAACATTACAAACTTTATCAGGTCCTGCCTAAAGAAAGTACTTTCTCTGTAGAAGCCAAGTGAGATGAATCTCAGTCATATAATATCAGCAAGTTTTCTGAAGCTCATTTCTCCCTGTTTAAAGGTATGAAGAAAACTTACGTTGTATATCATGTAACATGGCTGGCTGGGGAATTCTGGGAGTTGAAGTCCACACATCTTAAAGTTGCCAAGGTTGAGAAACACTGAACAAGACTATACCACTTCCTCTCTTGTACCATGTGTTCTTCTGAAACAAGGTTGTTCCAACTGATGGATTTGGTCTTTCCAAAAAATTGACAAGACTAGCCAGCCTAATGGGGGCGGGGGGGGGGGGAATACTTTTCCAAAAAACAAGATCTGTGGACTGAGAAGCCTCATTCCTGTGGCACCTCTTTAAGGGAACCTAAAGAGATCCCACTGATCCGAAAAATATCCTAGTCCCAAACCATAATATAAGCTGTTATCATCCACAAATTCCTTTCTTCATGCAACAGAGGAGGAATAAGGTTGTCACTGCACAAAAGAATATACGGATACAAGTCTGCCCATATTTCACATTCCTAGGATATTCAGCTAATATGGTGGCTAATCTTCGATGCAGCAAATTCCAAAAGACAATTTCCAGCATGAAACTAGTGAATTAATATTAATCAAGAATTAAGTTTATTGAGTTTCTGTATTTTGACTTACAGGTTTTTATCCTATTGGGTGTTCATTAATTTGCCAGACCAGAGATTTAATGCTATTTTGTGAATTGTGGAGTCCTTAGGGTTCAGAGAACCCTAAGGACTCCACAGTTCAATCCTGAGCTACATATATTCTCTATTGGTATTTTGTGAATGTTCACTACAAAGAAGCTACGGTGGAAGTGCTAATAAAATAGGAACCATTGGCCAGCAGAGAGCAGCAAAGCCTAACGCTCCTCTCACGGCTGGCTTGCAGGACAGCGAAGACCTAGCCCTTTGGACAAGCCTTAAAAGAGATCTTTAACTTCTGCCTTACAGTATGAAGTCTTCAAAGAATTTGAAGGGGTAAATCTTCAGCGACGCTCTGTAATTGCAGTCGCTGCAACTACACGAACAGTTCGTTCTTCCGAGCAGCGCTGCCGAGTATGTTGTGAACGGAGCTCTGCGCCTTTCGAAACCGCGCGACAGCGAAGACTTTAAAGGGGTTGTTAATTTGGATTGCGATATGATGTGTGCCTGGATCTACACAGGTATTACGTGTGACAAGAGGAGCTTCTCTCTTTGCTGGCCTGCCTGCCATATAATTATTACAGCCGCAGGTGTTCCCCTTTTGGATTTCAACCCAACCAAAGCAAATCGACGACGAATTCCTCCGATGATAGGATTTGCCAATATCCTGTTTGTTTCAGTCATGGATGAAGGTGGTGGTAGGAATACTAATCTCCACCACAGGCTTGCTGCGCGATGAAAAAAACATTTCAAATTTAGAAACAAAACAATGGTCTGGAAAACGCGGGAAAAACGTATTTGCAACGAGAAAGTCCGCCCCTTTCCTCCTCAGCCATAGCCTGACCCAGGATAGGCCCTTTTTCTTCCTCCCTTCCGCCCTCTTAGCACCGCTACGGGGACCTACCCAAGCGAGCAACGCTCGTGAGGCGTCCTGGCGGGCGACGGCCATAATCGCCGAGGAAGGCGGAACCACTTGCGGAAGCGCTCGTGGCAGGGAAAAGGTCCGCCTTTTTCTCGTTCTCGGTGCGGCTGCAGGAGCGGGCGAGGTATATTCAAGCTACCAGCCAGCCAGCCGGGCAGGTAGAGGGAGGACTGAGGCCAATGCAGCCCCCTTTGCCCGTTCGGTGCTTGCAGCTGTGGCTTGGAGTTGCGGAAGATGTGGCGATGCGAACGCTTGCGAGAAGTGCTGGGCGTGAACCCAGGAATATGCGGACAGGACGTGTCAAAGGAGTTGCTGTGTTTGTCTGGTGTGAAAGGCAAAGCCTCCTTCGAGTGGAGCTCGACTCCTGGGGACTTGGTGAACATGTCCATGTGGTTTCTTGGCAACAGTATGGAAGTGGTTTACCATAGCTTTTTGACTTCCCAGCCCTGGGATTTGGCGTGGTTTCCCACAATACATGTTAATGAATTGATTTAGGTGAAAGAAAATCTTCACACTGGGATATACAGATTGTCCTCACTTAATGACCACAATTGGGATTGGCAACATTGTTGCTAAGCTACGTGGTTGTTAAGCAAAATGTGACTGCACCAGACTTATGACATCAGTTCAGCTGCAGTTGTTAAGCGAATCACCTGCAGTCATTAAGCATGACATCATGTGACCACAACTTATGACTTGCTACCAGTTTCTCCATTGACTTTGCTTGTCACAAGCCAGCTGTGAAGCTCACAAATGGCAATCACTTGACCATGGAAAATGCTGCAATGGTGTAAGTTCAAGGACTAGTCATAAAGCTACTGTTTCAGCACTGTCATAAATTTGAATGGTCGCTAAACAGGGCAGTCAAGGACTACCTGTGTTTTCCTCTGTGCCCAATGGTGGTCTTAAAATAGCTCTGAATAAAAGTGACCTGTGGCATTTGAATTCACAGGTAGTTTCATGGTTGTAGCATGTGAGTCATCACCTTAGAAAGGTTCTGTTCATTTGGTTTATTCACTACAGTACTAGGAATCTCTGTTGAATATACAATTTTGGTTGAAGACCTCAGAAGTCAGTTAATGTGGGTCTAAATAAATCTCTGCTTTGGTCAGACAGGCTGAATTTGTGACATGCACTAGGCTACAATGGCTGGCTGGTTTATGGTTTATTATTGTATTTTGAGAATCTAGTTAATTGGATTAATTCACTAAATTATTGTGTGAACATAGCCATGTTTTGGAGCAGAAAGGTCAGGAAGCTACATACAGTAATCACAATTCATCATATTTTGAATAATAAATAGCTCTAGAATAGCCTTTCCCATCTGCTTCCCTCCAATTGTGTGGGATTACAATTTCTAACTTCCTTGGTCAACATGTCCAGAGTTCTGACAAATAAGAACCACTTCTGGCGAAAGATATAGTCTTGCCCTGGATGATCTGCCTGTTTGAACGGTTGCAGGAAACTGTCAAGAAATATCTAAAGCAGTATCTGTCTGAATATTGTTGATACATATTAAGGCTTTTTCTTCATTTTTGCATTTCTTATTGTGATTGTTATGAAAAAAAATCAAAATCCTCTATTAACAGCATAACAGAAGTAATAAAATAGGAGAATCAGATATAAAATGTAATGCATTGACAAATAGCTTCCTGAAGTCTTGTATATTTTTTAATGTTTCCATAGCTCTGTTCTTTTTATTTCTTCCCTCTTTCCTTGTTTTCTTATCCAGAGATCAGCATTTCTCTTTTAGTGAGTGTTATAATTAAACTATTATTTAAATAGAACAGTTAAGTAATTCAGTTATCATAACAACATGGTCTTGGTTTGCCTTTCCACTATAAAAAGGAAAGGAGCTAAAGGAAATACATGTGTTGGCATAATCTCTAGTTCATTTCACTTTCACTTGTCCTAACTTCCACCTGATGCAACAGCCATCATTAGTTGGACTTTATGGCATCCATGATACATTTGTTGTCCAACATATCCATGATGAGCAAGGCTACCTAAAAACCTCAGCAGGAAGATTCTCATGAAATCAACTTTCTGAGAAAAAAAATTCTGAGAAAAAAAACTTAAAATTTCCTGAAGGTCCATCACTGACACTTTATGCTCAATCATTTCAGAAGCTGCAAATTTATGAAATATGTTAGTGTAGAAAGAGAGCTGTGTTAGTCTATGGTAACCGAAAATCAGAAAGTCTGGTAGCATCTTTTCTAACTAATAAATGTTATTAAAAGGCATAAGCTTTCATGAGCTTTGATGAAGTAAAGAACTGAGCTAATGAAGTGAAATATGTAATACTAAATTTTAGAATTTGGTAACCTTTGTTGACCTCTAAGCAAAAACACTGCTGGCTGCCATTATAAGGGCATTTTACAAATAGTATTTCATAGGAGTGATCTCACAAGTTGTTATTGCTTACTGAAGCAGGAGAAAAAGCTTACATTACAGATGTAAGAGTGTTAATCAAGACAAAAAAGACCGGGGTTCAAATGTGAACTTGGACAACTTGTTTGTTATAACCTCCTTTACAGAAAAGAAGTGAGAACTAATATGTATACTACATTAACTTGAATTGATCATATAAAAATTGAATAAAATGCCTGTGAAACAAGTGTAAAGATTCAATGTAATCTCTCAAAACTATTTCAAGTAATACTTGTTCTACTGTAAAAAAGATTATCTCAATTTCATCTAAGAAATAAAAATGCAAAAATCCATCTGTAGTTTACTTTGTTTCTATAAGATTATTTTTGTTGGAGATCAATGGCTTAAAATTTAATTCAAATTCTAAATTAAGACAAAAGCATCTGATTTCTAGCATTTAGAGAGGATGGCTTAGCTCATATCTGCATAGGGTAAGGAAAAACTGAAGTTGGAGCATATCTCTAACAGGGCTGCCCATTAAAGAAAGTAACCTGAAGTTAATCCTCTGTTTGGGTTCTAATGATATAGAAATCACTAGATTCTCTGGGGTTAGTTTGCCTTGCTCCTAATATGTCCAGACTATCAGGTTCAGATGATAGATTAGGTTAACTGGTAGTACATTACATGAATACAGGTAGTCCCCAGGTTAAGAACACCCAGTTTAAGGACGACCTATAGTTAAAAATGGAGTTTATTGTAGCAAAATTTGAGTTAAATACACAATGATTCAAGTTAAATACACAATGGTTCGAGTTAATTACACAGTACTACATATACAGTATTATACAATACAGTAATACTGTTCTGGCTGACATACATATTCGACTTAAGGACAGACCTTGGGAACAGAACTTGTTCTTAAACTGGGGACTCCCTGTACATCTTATAAATTCAACTGATAATCTAACACAGCCTTCCCCAAGCTGGTGCCTCCAGATAAGTGTAATGTTTAGAAAAGATGGGCATTAGATTACAGACTTTTCAATCACAGCCAGTATGATATTGGGTAATTAGTCCACTGTATCAAGAGGCAATGAGGTTGGGAAAGCTGATCTAGTGTATAATATCAGGTTTTACATTTGCAGCTGGTAGGAACATTTTATAACATTCTGAATTTTTCCCCTATGTGTGATCAAATCAATACATGGATTCAGATGATTTTCTAAATCAAAAATAATTGTTTGTTCTAGTATTGATAGCTAAAGCTATAATAATACAAGATGTTAATGCCATGATTCTCAGGCCAAGCACATTCTAGAGAAACTGCAGAATGTTTTGTCGAAACATAAAACACTTGCATGCATTTGACACTGCTAAATACTAAACCAGACCTGATTTATTTGTTTATTTTTGGCCTTGCCTACAGATGATTTGTGGTGATTTATCTCACCTTCATCTGGCCTTACCTCAAGATACCAAGGACAGAAACTGGGACTTACTGCATGCAAACTCCATTTTCTGCAACGTATTTCCATTCCTGCTGAACTGGTATCACTGGTTATTATCCCAAGCTTTGCACTCCCAGGGAGTTCATGTCTAATTATCCATATGTATGACCTTGGCTGCCTCTGCCCAGTTAAGTCTAGTCCTAGCACCTGCCATTTTAAGGCATCTCAGAAAACTTGGCTTTGCCATCTGGCCTGGGGATCTGGTGGTGGTGGTGTAGAGCCTGTAAAATGGCTGCACGGTTAGTGAGACTGAATGCACTCTCCCACAGGTTTTTTTTTTAATGGTTTTAATACTTTTTATTATTTTAGTGTTTTTTAATGATTTTTGTGGTTATTTTTTGGTTATTTTGTTTTATTGTTTTGTGCTGTAACTTCGTTTGCTACTCAGAGTCACATATGTGAGATGGGCAGCTATATAAATTTACTAAATAAATAAATCTGCTGGAGCAGGCTTCTTATCTGTTTGGTCAGCTAATCCATCAGGTTATTGGATGGTAGTGGCTGGGAAGTTTTATGTTTCTCACAGTTCCTCAGAAAGTCCCACAAAGTTCTGCTCAGGTGTATTACAGGAAAATTAATTTTTTGCCCTTTTCTGCTTTGTAAATTCTAGCTTAGAAAGATAACATTCAGCACATTGCTACTGACTCCCTGGAACCTGATATAAAGCAGAAGCCTAAGCAACAAGGAAGATAGCCAATCCTTTGTCAACTTCTGAGAACTGAACAAGTTTCACAATGGGAAGAAATTTGGATTTGGTTGCATGAGGTCCTCAAGCCTGTTACTGACCATGAGCATCAATTTTCAGGAATTACGAACCCTCAGATAACATTGCCCCTAAAGGTGGCTGCTGCTGCTGCTGTTCCTCCTTCTCATCTGTCCTGCATAATTCCAGGATCTGCTTGTTTTTCCACTGCACTCACCTAATTCTTGCTGCAAACCTATTAGTGCATAATGCAACAAAGGATTTTTGTTTAGCAGATGGGCTGTCACAGAGCTTGATATTTATTAAGGACAATAGAGAGTGACTGGCCCAAGGTCACCCAGCTAGCTTCCATGCCTAAGAGGATACTAGAATCTGGGTCTCCTCACTTCTGTTCTTACACCTTAACTTCTACACTATGGTGGCTCTCAATGCCCCTAAAGGCTGACTCATAGCAATATATAGTTAATACCAGACAACCCTGAGACCCATCAGGTCATCCTTTAAGAGAAAGGTAATGCAGTTTGATTTGACCAGAATGAACATTAAATTTCATATATTAAATTTATATGACCATATTGCTGGATGGTTCCATGATCATCTAAGAAAAGTACATATCATAAATAGAAGAAGAATTGTAGTGGCAAACGAACTTCAGTAATAAGTCAATATTTACTTACCTAAACAGATAAACAGAATGACCACAGGTGGGCAAAAAAGCAGTGGGAGCAGGAGCGACTTCCGACTTCCTACTGGCTTCCCCACTGACTTTGCTTGTGGGAAGCTGACAGGGAGCATTGGAAATCATGATCACGTGACCGCGGAGATGCTACAATGGCCACAACTTTGCAAATAAAACTGGTCTGAACATTGTGGAAATTTCAATTCCACAGGAGTAATGTGTCCCAGACATTTTATGCATTCTTTAAGTTAGCAGATTTTAGGTACCTTGATTCGAACATTGTTGCAGTATAATGCACCATTTGGGCTAACTTGAGCATACAGACAGACAAATAGATAAACACAATGAGAGTTTTAGAAGTATATAGATTATGCAAAATCTGGTAGCAGCCAACAAATGTGTGAATTGTTTCCATGATCAAATATGAGATGTATTTGCTTAAAACACTATGCCAAAAAAGTGCTATTTTATATGCACACACTCTCCGTTGCTTGGCTCTTTCATCAGAATTTGCCATGTCTTCTGAACTAGTAATATGGGTTTATGAAAGTGTAATATCACTTACAATAAACTTTTATTACAAATTCTAGTTTCTGTCAAGCCAAAATGGACCATTCCAGGTTTGGATGACACAGTAAACTTGATCTGATTTAAAAATTGCAACTTGCACTGAACAACTAGGCTTTTTGGCATGGCATGTTATAGACGTGTAACCAAATGGTATCAGAAAATATTGAAGTTCTGCATGGCTAATTTATCTATAAGTGATGAAAATAAATATATGTATGAAGCCCCCCCCCCACCAAAGATTACATTTGCCAGATAAGAAGCATCTATACTATCACATTTTTGCCCAGTAGCATAAATATATCTGGTAGGCATCAGCTTTCATCCCTTATATCTGCAACTAAATTTGATAACCAAATAAAGATATAATGGGATGAGTCAACATGTATCCCTACTGATTTCATAGCTTTTACTAAATCATTGTGTGATTTCTTTGATTTTTGTTTCAGGTATTGTGTGAACCAAGTTACTGTGGTTTGTAAACTATGCGGTAATCCCAATTTTTTTACTTGTGGGCACATTTAACATGCTGTGGGCACTAGAGCTGCAATGGGGAAGCAGGGCCTGTCCATTCACAAAATAGCTGGCATGATGGCTTGTTGAATCATAAAACAAAAAGTCAGGTCAAGCATGGAGCCTGGTGTGCCCAATGGAAGTGGTTCTTTGGCACCCTGGTACCCCTGGTACCATGATGGGAGAGCCAGATTTATGGATTAGCATGATATGTACATTCAGCCAATTGTGGCTGGTTCAGTAAACCATGGCTTAGTATGATATACAAATCCAGTCACAATTTCCCAAATTATAAGTTCTGTATTCTATTTCATTTTATTCATATAGAAGAGAAATGTAATAGGTGAAATGGAACATGCTATGCTTCTTCAGAAACAAGTCCAATTGTATTCAGTTGATTTTCCTGCTAGGTAAGTATGTATATGATTATAGCTGTGGTTCTGTAACTAAAAAAACACGTTGGGAGATAAACCAAAATACAGCCTTCTTGAAATAGCTTTAAGGTTTTATTGCTCCTTCCATAGCAGCTAATACTAGCCATCATTGGTTACATAGAACGGTGGACTATATGGACCGTTAGCCTTTAAATGTAGCTTTCCCTAATATCTTCTATCAATTTTTCTAGATAAATTATTTCTACTTTCTTTTCAAATCATTGAGGAAGGACCTGAAAAGAGGAGGGGAGGATGGTTTGTAAACATTGATATGAAGGCTTTCAGGAAACTATATTAAAACAAAAATATTTCCCTTTCATTGATCATTTTGGGAAGAAGCATTCTGCATAAAGCACATAAGCAGTAATATGTTGGTAGAGTGGGGGGGGGGGGAAATCCACAGCTACTGAATGCAGAAAGGCTGTTAGACAGATTAGACTCCCAGTTGCTTGTCCATCTTGCTGAGGGCCTCACTGACAATGTCCAGTTCATGGCGTAGCTCGTTCACCACATGAGCAATACTTCGTGGATCTTTCAGGATCTGAACACTTTGGGTATATGGATTGTAACTCACTCCAAATGGGCGTTTGATTGTCTTTGCAAACTCTCTGTTCAAACAGGAAAAAAGGGGAATTAATTGCCTACATAGTGGCAGTTTCAGTCAGTTATAACCATTTATGTAGCTCAATAATTGTCCTAGCACTCTTTCTAATCTATTGGATGAGAGAAGAGGAAGATCATCAAAGAGAAAAAAACTATGGTAGATGTGATACTGTGGACCAGGAATAGATAAACTGGTGCCCTCCAAATGTTTTCAACCCCAATCAGTAGGTCCAGTGGCAAGGGATTGTGGGAGCTGTAGTCAACATTTTCCTACTGTATTGTGGACAGTGCAGAAATAATGTCCCAGGAAAGAGACAAGGAAGGAGAGAAATATCCCATAAATTTGTCTTAACTTGGGCAAGGATAAACCCAGAGAAATGACTAAAGAATGAAGACCGCTTGTGGGACTCCGGCAGAGAGAGGCACTAAGGTTAATTAACCCAGAAAAAGACAAAGATAAAAATGAGAAATAAAGTTAAATGGAAGCAGAAGATAACCTGAGATCACACAGCATAAAAGGCCATAATTTTGTTTGCTTGCTTGACTTGTAGTTTAGCCCTTTTGGTGAACCCAGATATCATAGTTTATTCCATAAACCATGATAAAACCGCAAATTACCCTCATCTACGAGCAGACACTGGAAAAAAGCAAAGTAACAGTATCTAAAACAGTGTTGTCCAAACTTGGCCACCTTAAGATGAGTGGACTTCAACTCCCAAAATTCCCCAGCCAGCATGGCTGGCTGGGGAATTCTGGGAGTTGAACTCCACTCATCTCCACTCCACTCATCTGGGAGTTGAACTCCACTCATCTCCACTCCACTCATCTGGGAGTTGAACTCCACTCATCTAAAATATAATATTTGGCGTTATTTTCTGAGTGTGACTTTGTCACTGGGATAGATAATAGCAATATATAGAAAGGTGCCTCTGGCAAATCTCAAGACAGCACTGGCAATGTACTTATTAAAAATAGCATTTATATTGTGCTTTTGAGTATTGGGCCTTATGGTAATCTAACACCAACCTTATGAGATAGGTATTATTTTTTTTCCAAGGTCAAAGAGTGGGACTAGAGATTTAGATGTCTTTCACTCTGCTACCTTTCAGCCTTCCAGTGGCAATCAGTAAATTACCTCATCTTTTCTTTTGCATCTTCAAAGCTTTCAGAAATGAAGTACACTTCCTGGAAGGTAGTAATCATGCATTCTTGCTTGCAGGTGACACTAGGTTCAAAAGGCTTGACTCTGGCACTTCCAGAGAGTGCATGCTGGTTATGAGAAACACCAAAATAGAAAAGACTGAAATGTGCATATTTTAGAGACATCAGTACTGAAGAATCTACAGAGATAGCTAGTGACTGAAAATCACAGCATTACATTCCAGTGGACTCTAACTTTTAATGATTTTTTGTTTGTTTTTATTTTTAGCTAATTACTGTAATTCTTAACAATACATCTTGGTATATAAAGTGCACAACTTTCAAACCAAGAGTCACCCTTGACTTTGAGTAACTCAGAAGTAGGGAATGGGGCTAAGATGAAAACTAAAATTCATTTCATTTACATGTAATTACAATTAAATAGAGTTAAACCTACAGATATTCAGTCATAATTCCTCCCCTTCTGTCACATTCGAGTTTGTATCTTGGTAACGCATTTTGGAAATTTCCATGGGCCAGAATGAAAACTTTTGAGGGCTTCATGTTGCTCTGGGGCTTTAGGTTATATATTTCTGGACTAGTAGCTGCCATTCTATCAGTTGAATGACGCTGTTGTATACACTAGACTCTTGTCAATGTCAAGCTTCCTTCTGCCAATCTTATTCTAACTAAGCAACATTTTACTGGATAAAACATTATGCTAGAACACATACAGTAACATTGGAACCAGTGAATATTGCATTCAGTGATCCTTAGCTATATTTAATGAGATTTGTGGTCACTAAGAGTTGACAGTGACTTGATGGCACATAATCAATCAATCACCATAACATGTCCCTCCCTGAGAAGATAAGCAATGACAGATTTCTCTAAAGACACACCTATTCTTCCCTGGCCATCAATAACCGTTCAGGTGAAAGTCTAATGTATTTGAAGCTACATTATCAGTTCAAGCAGAAGAACAATGAAGTGAAACAGAACAAAGAAAATTCTACAGTGTAAAACTATTACACTAAATTACAGACAGTATTTTGAAGGTGGTTTGGGGGCTTACCTTCAGTTCACTAATAGAAGAGAGCAAACCAGCTCCATAGACTCTCAGCTGCCCTTCTTGTTTGCATAAGCCAAACTCCACTGTGAAAAAGTAGCACTGAGAAGGAAGAACGTTAACATGAGAAGAAACAGCAGCTCTCTAATAGAGATGCACACAGTGAATAAAGCATAAACACTGAGTGTTCCCTGTTGTCTTTCCTTGGTGAAAAGTAAAGGCCATTTCCCCAATCTTTCCAGATATCTCAGCTGCATGCACATCTCATGGTTAACTGAACAATGGTTAACCCAGATTGGTTGGATTTGCATAACTAACTAGGCCGCACTCTAGCCAATAACTTTTTAGCCTCACGTGCACTGTGGGTCCAGTCTTCAATGACAGTAATACCTCAGCCAGCATGGCCAGTTGACCTCAGAGCTGCATGAATCCCAGAGACAAACAAAAGTGAGAAGACCATTCCCTTTCCAATTGGGATGGATCACTTCAACTTTCATTTCTTACTGATATCATCATCCACTAATTGTAATTTTAAGATCCCAGTCTGAGAGTTACAAAAATCTCATAATCTTGAAAACCGCTCTGAGTAATAGTAGCACCGTACCTGCTGCTATTGTACCTGTAACACTGCAAGGGTTAGGTTCCCTTGCATGAATGAGAAATAGAAGATGTCTTCAGAATTTTTCATATGGCAGACATCTTATCTACCTCAGCCATACAGGAAAGGGAAGCCACTCAGCATTGTTCTTCAAAGAGAATAGGGTTTCTAGATTGCAATCACCTTTGAAAATGCAGCGTTCAGTTTGGGGGAAAATAGTAGTGGAATTTCTGTCACCCAAGAATGCAGCTACAGCTGCCATATTTCCCAGTTCATGTGATGGTATTAAAGCCATGGTAGTATAGTAACTAAGGTGTTGGATTAGGATCAAGATGACCCAGGTTCAGGACCATCCGCTGCCACACAAACTCACCAAGTGACTTGGGATCAGTCACTTTCTTGCAGTCCCACTTATTTCACAGTTCCAACTTTTGTGGGGCACAAAATTGAAGGAGGGAGCATTATGTATGCTATGCTGAGCTCCTGAAGGAATGTCAGAGTACCATTTCAGTATTATTTATATTAAATAGTTAATTTAAAAGGCAGATTGACTTATATTTTCCAGCTTGCAACATGGATTGCAGCCATCTTCCATTCTGGCAAATTTGTAATGAATAAGCAGAAACAAACTTAGCAGAACTTTCTACTTACAGTGGCCAGTTTTTGAACAGCTTCATCTGAGGCTCCAAGTGATACCAATCCAATTTCCTGTGAGAACTGAGCAAAACTGGGTTCAGCCAGAAGAGGGACATGGCCCAAAAGCTCATGACAAGTATCCCTGGAAAACAGGGAAAACAAGGTGATACTGAAACCTGAAGGTTAGAATTTTGCAATTGCTAGATAGAAACCATCTCATATTAATAAAGTTAGCATAATAATATATTTTTTAAAAAACTAACTTCCCAGTTTTGCTGTCTTCTCTCCCAAGACTACTCTAAAGGAAGAAATCTGTCCCAATAGTAGATGTCTTAGTGGAGGGACATAGCTAGATACAATCCAGTACATGGATTTGCAATATAATAAAATAATAATAATTTGCAACACTCAAGTTCCAAACTGGATACACTTGAAAAAGCTTATTATAATGTAGAGTGATAGCCTTGAAGAAAATAAGGGACAACCATTAGTAAAGAGCTTAGTCTGGAATAAAAGGACAGCATGAGAAAGAAACTCAAGATTGCCCCACCTTGATTCTCTTTGGTATAAGAGGAAGGAAGAGAGAAATTCTGTCAGAGTTTCAAGATGCTAGTACTTTTTGTAGTGTCTATTTCCTGACCTGGTCTCCCCTTAGGGGCTGACATATAATCAGAGTCAATGGGTTACAATCACTACTTACGGTTCTGGTGTATAAAGAGGATCTGAACTGTGCCGAACATACTGAGTGCAATGAAATACTCTGAATGCTAAGCCCGCCAAGAAATCCCTGGGCGACAGGTATCCAGCAACAGGGCGGATGGTAAATCCAGTGCGCTCTGCAAAACCAAGGAATAGTTCATAATTTGTTTTTATACATCTTTTAATGCAATGTTGAAAATTAATTTGGCATCAAAATATCACAACAGAGGAGAAAGTGGTGATAGCAATCTAATGTAACAGATTTGGTAAAAAGGCCCAACTGGGGTTGAAGGAATTTATGTCTGAGCAAGAAGCTGGAGAAATTGAGGTGTGCAAAAAGCAAAAGCACAATTAATAATATGACAAAACATCAAAGCAGTGATATACCACCTTGAATCATTTTGACCTTGGGCTGTACAGAAATGTTGCTATAAATAAATAATTATCCAAAAATACCCACATTTTGATAAAAATGTTAACATTCTCAGTAAAGGAAATTAAAAGCTCAGTTAAAAACACCTTTTCCAAAACAGAGGGGGTCAGTCACACAGTACAGCAGAAAGTGGATTTCCCAGGTTAGGACTGATACAGAAGACAGCCCTTCCAACTGTACACATCAAATGGTGTTGTCTATGGGATAGAATCCTCAAATGGACTTCTGCTGCAGTTATTTATCACCAGACAGGTTCATAACAAGACTGGAGGGTCCTAACTGTTTAGAGTTTTAACAATTAACCCTGGAAAGCAACTGACAAGCAATGCCATTTGATACTGGAGTGACATCGCATAGCAGTTATCATCCTAATTATTGTCTTTTGATTAATGAATTCTTGACTCTTTTCAGCATTCCTCTTACCCAGTGCATGTTGCGATCCTCTGCAGAACTTTTAACCACCACTATTGTATGCTGGATTGCAAGGGTGCTGAGCTCAAGAGAAACATCCCCTTGATGCAGCTTCCAAAGCAGTGGGTGATCCTCCCACATCTGTGTTCTTCAGCACCGTCTATCCAGCACTTACAGATGCAATGCCTCAGGCTTCCCAGAAGACTCTTACTTTTTTTTTTTTTTTTGCGGGTACTGAAGGAAGCTCCCAAGGCAAAGGGCATCACCCCTTTGTGTCAACAAGGAGCATCTCATTGCCTTTGCAGCTTGAACTTCTTTGTCAAAGTAAATATAAACCGTCAAACACAAGCCACAAACACAAGTAGTCTAAACATAATATAATCAGGGCATGAAGAACTGTTGCTGAAGCAGACCAACATATTACTCTCCAAATAAAATTGATCCTTAGTGGAGAAAGAGCTTGCTGCTCCCGTTGTATAATAGAAGTTCTGTTCAGCAGGACCTCATCACTGGACAGACATCTGCCCCTTACCTTTGAGAAAACGGGACACATCCTCTAGCTGGGGTATGTTGTCTTCTCGATACCCACAGTACTTTGAAAGCAAAGGCAGATTTTTCAGATACTCTCTGCATGCATGGGTTGGATACAGTTGATTGAGCTCCCGAAATACAGTACCCCAAGTCTTGATTTCCTCCTCAGTGAATTTGACTTTGGGAATTGGATCACCACTATAGAAAGAATTAAAAAGTTAATTTTCAGTTAGTTAACATTTGTCCGATATGAAAAATAATGACTTTTTGCATAATGAACATCTTTCCTATTACTCTGCATACTGGCCATTGGTTGTAAATTGGGATGAGCCAATGGAAAATGGAAATTGAGCTTTTACAGATCTGGTGTAAATTACTACAGCTAGACATTGAGTTATATTCAAAGAGGAAAGGGGGATCAGAATGTGCACAGGAACAGGTGTAGCACCTGTCAGAGCCTCTTTCAGTCAAATGTGTCCTTAAGAAGCTGCTATAAATGCCCCATGCCCAACTTTATCAATTAGCAAAGGCAGGAAATGAATCAAGACTTATCTAGAAGCATTATAACCTTTGGCAGAGGCTGACAAGAGTTTTAAGAGAAAACTCTGAAGCTGAATTTATACAATGCACTAAGTCAAAATGTGCTTATGATGTATTACGAACATAACCACTATCACTTTTTGTGATTAGAACAGTCTGTCGGCCTTGTGAGATAGTCGAGACAAGAAGCACACCTGGAAGTACTAGGTCTAACTTTATTGTAAGGTTACATTAACAGAATCTTGCAAGTCTGAAAGATTTGCTTCCCTCGCCTTTACAGTCCAAGAAACTAAGGACAGTCCCTTCTGAGATGTTTGCCATGCTTCCCTTGCTTCTAAGCTGTCTCTTATTTGACTGTTGTCTAGTCTGGGGCTCTTCCTTCTGTCTCCCAAGGTCATTCCCACACACCATTAGAGTTTGTCAGGCCCAGCCCAAGAACAACAGGGACAGTCCAGCCAAGTTCAGTTCCTTTATTGCTGACACCATATAGACAGAATCTTGCTAGACTAAATCTGTACTACTCTAACCTAATGGATATTCCCTGGGAGATTCTAGGTAGTGGCTATTCTAAATCTCTTCCTTTTCCCACGCTCCTGCTCTGGACTGTGCTGTCTCTTGTCTCACTCCCTTCTTGGAATGTGCTCCCTCCTTTCTGGGAAGCTGCTGCACTATTGCAGTCTCTCACATCATGTCCCTCTTCGTAGACACATTTCATCACACAGTTTGATGAGATAGCACAAAGTTACTCAATTTTCACAAGGTAAGTGCATCAAAACAGCATAGCGCGTCCAGAGGCTTCAAAAGCAACTGTTCTAAAAGACAGTTGTGCGTAATTAATAAAGCAAATCTTGCTTGCTTTCCTCCTTTGTGCCCTTTGTTTTACTTCTGCCCAACAATGTTTCTATATGCTTCCTCCTCCCTATGCTCTGCCACAGAAAAGGAGGAGAAATTATTAGTCACAACAAGGCTATTGTGCAAGACCGTGTAGGCCCACCATACTGAGTTCACCAGGGTGGAACCTACCCAGTGCTCTGGGCATTGCTCTGGGGTGCGTCACTTCAATTGCACTATTGTGGTTGCCATCTTGATTTTTTAAACCATGCCCTGCGGACGACCCTGTGTTGCTATCATTTGCTGCAGTTGGCAGTCTCAGGGTAGGAAGCAGGGGGCATGAGAGGATGTCAGCCTCCCCAACCAGAAAACAAAGCAGGGGTGGGGCAAGTATACATGAATATGTATTCCTCTTATAGCAGTGGCCCAGGAACAAAAAAATAATAATTTGCAAAGGCATGGAAGAAATGGCACATTTAAGAATTTACTACCTGTCATTGTTGCTTTGCTGTCAGTAACATGCAATTCAGGTGTAGGGGGGAGTTCTTGTGGGAGTATTGTCCACATGAGGTAGATCTCAACTGTAAAAGCTTGGCCTTGTTCACACATTTTATGTACACAGCAAAGTTGAGCACAGGTAGTCCTCGCTTACCAACTGCTTGTTCAGCAACCGTTTGAAGTTACAACAGTGCTGAAAAAGGAGACTTATGACCAGTCCTCGAATTTGCAGCCATCGCAGCATCCCCACAGTCGTGTGATTGCCATTTGTGACCTTCACAGCCAGCGTCCAACAAGCAAAGTCAATGGGGAAGCTGGCAAGAAGTTGCAAGTCATGGTCACACAACGTCGCACTTAACAGCCCAACGTTGATTCACTTACTGCAGCCAGAACTGACATCATAAGTCAGTGTGGTCATGTGATGAATCACTTTACGACTGCATTGCTTAGCAATGGAGTTGCCAGTCCCAATTGCAGTCAGTAAGTGAGAGCTACCTGTAACTGCAATTCCCAACCCCAAATTATTCATAGAATGCCTGGGGAGAGTTCTTTTCCACTTCCCATAGTGAATACTACTCCTCCCTCCACATCAAAGCAGTCTACTAGTTAAGGGGAAGAATTAAAACTGATCAATGGACAGTCAGTTTTGGAGGATTACCTCCTTTCCATGAATGGTGACCCACACCAAAGTGAGGAGTCACAGCCAACTGCCAAGTATGAGAAATAAATACATTGACCATACATCCTTTATTATAAAGGACAGTCCTTTATTTCAGAAAACTGTTCTTTAGATTTATTTATTTTTCTCACTTTTGTTCTTTATTTTGGTCATTTACCATACAAATAGAACCACTTAATGCAGTCTTTCACATTCATGTGAAAACTATGGAAATTGAACTGTCTTTTTAAAATAAATTTACATATACTGTTTGATTTTAGATATTTTTATATGTGTTTTTGTGAATTTTTTCTTGGTTTTGCTCTTGATTTTCCTTTGTAAAGCAAAGTCATAAACATAAACAATTAACATTTTTTATCCTTATGAACCTCTTCGAGATTTGCCCCTTTTTCAGGTTGGTCCTTTATTTGTTCCAAGAAAATATAGTCACCATAGGAATAAAAGCACTTCTGTCAGGTCTAGAAGTCCAATTAATTTATTTCACAGGTCCTCTTAATTTTGGTTTGCTCAAATCTAATGAGGATTTTGGAACACCAAGGAAACTTGTCTGTACTTTCTGTGTTGTAGAATGTCCTTTCACTAGGTATTTCTAAATGTCTTCAGTGCTCTATCTTCTTTCAGTTTTTTTAATAGTCTTCATTATTTCCCTTCAAATTTCTCAGACCTTACTATCAGGCCATTATCAACAGTAGCATTTAGTAAGCACTGATACATACTGTTTGTAATTCATAGCCAAGTCCGCAAAATACTTCCGTCTCTTGCGATAAACGTTGTCTTTGAAACCCTAGTGCCAAAGCAAACAATAATTTCCCAGTTATTAAGATTAAAATGGCTTAGTTCTATTAAGCAGCTGGACAGGAGACAGGGAAAGAACTTTTGGGAACATTTTATGAGGTAAATATATGAAAATCAGAAATCTATTCTCTCTCTCTCTCTCTCTCCTTTTACTGTTATTTACCTCAGTCTTCAACCTGGTGCCCTCTAGATATATAAGACTACAACTCCACCTCCCCATATCTACTCAGCCTTCGATCATGCTGCCTGGATATGATGAGAGATGTAGTCCTATACATCTGGAGAGCATCAGAGTGGGGAAGACTGATTTACATACACTCCTGCAATTAAAGGAGTGACAAACTGTCCAATATTATATAGACCCCATATCCCAACACACTGCATACATGCCACTCAAAATAAATGAATGGTATCTGCCAAGAGGAAGCAACTGGACCATTTGCACGGTCCTTGCTCCATCGTCCATCAGAGCCACCAACTTTCGGCCACATGAGTGGTGCGACTTTCTCAGAGTATGATTGGAATCATATGCATTTATAGCATTTATCTCTCAATTCAGCATTTTTCTCCTTCCTCTTTTGAGACATTTCAACCTGCGCCAAGCAAGCACTTTTTGGAACTTGCATGAGCACAAATGGAAGCACATGAAACCTTATGCATGATATCAAAAAGATAAAAATGTTTGACACTTTAGGGCCTAAAAGGGTATTTTCCACCAAGTCTTCCCTGAATCTCACACATCTTCAGCATTTCCAGCTTTATCTAAATTCTACATATTTTAGTATATTTAATATGTAGCACAACTCTGATAATGGAGTGGAAATTAGGTGAAAAAATATTCAAGTTTGGGAGTTAGATTTCCAATGATTCAAGCACCTTTTTTCAGAAAAGAATCAAAATATGGGGAGTTAAAGGGCATTACAAATCTACTCACTGGATGGTCTGCATCCAGGTCTGATCCATACATCAGAACACGGTTTGCACATTTATCCAAATCTGAGATCTTCTTAGGAAACCAGGGTATATTTTCCATATCTAGGGAATGGAAAAAATACAGTTATTAATAAAAATTAGGCTGTTCGAGGAAAGGAAACTAGGCTCATGACAGTCCAAAATGAAATCTAGCTGTTAAGAAGTAAATGACAGAAAGGGAAGTCAACTTCTTCTTATCATATATATGCACAGCACTAAGCATTTCCTGCTGCAGTACTTACAATGAAACAGAATAACAATATTAAACGTGAGGGGAGATGTTTGCATTAAATTAGCATCATAACTGCAATTCTCACAGAAGTTAAACATGGGCCTAAGCAAAGAGACACCAATATTAAAATGCTCTGGAAATCTTTTGGAATGAAATGCAGGGCAGAAATGCTTTAAATAAAAATATATCACCCCAAATGTAACAAAACAATCATTTACTAACAGAATTGTTAGTAAAAGAATTGTTCTTCATTGTCCCAGAATGCAGAACACTGACAAGTGGCTTCAAGTTGCAGAAAAGCTGTTTTTTGTTAAATGCTTATTTAGCAGAGAAAACTTAAAACTAAGAGACAAAATCAACTGTATTTTTAAATTTAGTTCAATAAGCTTTGGAATAGCATGGCATCTTTATAACAAGCATGCAATTTTAATAAATCACTTTCTTCTTTTCCTTCTTCTTACCATCTTCCTGTACGGTAAAATTGTTGATTGGGTTCACAATCACGAAGTTCACATGGGATTTCAGGAGATGGAAGACTTCATCTAGCTGTTCTCTGTTGCTATCACAGTCAATAAAGATCTCAAATTCTGAATTTCGTCTTCTGGATTTTCGAGATTCAATGTGCACCAAATTCACATGTTTTTCCTGAACAATAAGACCATTTTGGTTGGATCATGAATAGCATCTGAGAACAAAAACCTGGGGAATTCAACTCCTTCTTTAACATGTATTTAGTCAAGCTTTACACAAATGAATTTATGCTTTGAATTAATTCATAATGAATTTAAACTTATAGTAAATACTGTTCATATTAAACATATCCATGTTCAATTTTCTATTCCTCCCAGTTCATATGCAATTTTTTTTTTTTTTAATTTCCCACTATGTGACTGAGTCATTGCAAATGCACCCTTGCACCCTTTCCATCTCCTCTCTCTCCTCTTCAGCATGATCAGACCTGGAGAAGGGAAACACCCACTTTCATTTCTGGACAAGCTATGATCCAAAATAGATTTAATCTGCTTGAACTTACTAACTGTATATCTTTAAAAAGTCATAGTTTTAAGTTTGGACTATGCAACAAGGGACTTTTTATTTCCAATTAAAAGAATGAACTTCCAATCTATTCCTTGTGGAAGTGAAGTCGGGGAAGAGGTAGTAACCCATGTAAAAGAAAACAATTTTACAACTGATTTGCATAAAAGAGAACTGTTTTATAGCCAGCAGCAGTGATGGGGTAGGGGTGGGAGATGTCAAACCAGTCTGTCCAATGAAAGGAGTATTGCACTATCCTGATGCAAGCTGTGCCTCTGTGGGACCCATGTAATGACATCACAGAAGGGTAGACTTTATGGCACTGTGCTGCTTTCATTATTTTAACAAAAACAGCAGAAGCCTGTGGACATCCATGTTTACAGCTGATCAGGACCTGTCATCAACAGTGTTTACCAGCTCAAACAGGTCCACTGGAGAAATTGTGTCCAACAGCACGCTCAAGTGATTCATCCCAGAGTTTTCCATTTAAATAGGCCAATTCTGATCCCGTTGAACATTATAGTAGAAAATGCAGGAAACTGAACTGTGACAAAAAATAATCCCCTAGGATCATTTCTGCAAAAGCTAATTCCTTGATTTACATCCTTGAGTCAGATTGGATTCCTGGTACAATAGCTTTTGTTGTGCTCTACAGCAGAGGCTTTCAGAATTTTTTGTGTGATCAGCTGGTGGTCTGAAACATCATATGGGGAGTCCGTGGAACCTTTTGGTAGAGTTGTTCTGCCTTACCATTTTTCCAAGAGGATTGAAACAAAAGCAATTTTTATTCTGATCTCCATTGCTTGAATTTTCAGGAAATTCTTGTGGACTAGCCCTACAGATCAGACTCTGGTATCTCATTCTTCATTAAACAGGCTGTTTACAATATAGAATGATACATAACCAGCTAGAATATTTAAGGAACAAAGCAAGATGAAAAGCGCATTATGGCATTCTCAAGGTTGCTCCTATCTATTGGCAATGCCCACACAATATATTTATTTTTTTCAACTGTAGGTAAGAGAAACAGCTTACCTGAAAGAGTTTTAGAGCTTTGACAAGTCCTCCAACTTCATTCTTTAAGGAGAAAATAATGGCAGCTCTACTCCTTTCAGATGAATTGTCCTTGTTCTCTTTATTATCTTCATTTGCAGTATAGTTTGGTTTGAAGATCTAAAATGAAATTTTGTGGCCATCAGTGTTAAATAAGTCAGGTCCATTTTTATTAATTAGAAAAACATCCAACTTGCACAGTGCTCTATTATTTCAAGGAAAATTATTTCCCTTTGGTGGTTGAATCCAGTGATATCTGTCAATGATTTTTTTAGATGGGAAATAGTCCAATGGCCAGAATTCTTATAGCCCTGTCTCTTTCTTTTCAATAAATCTTGCTAAGGAGACTTTCTGAGAATTTTTCTTGGAAAATAATTACTTTTGGGTTAGGCACATCTCAAAGAGCCTGACAACTCACAAATGGTCTCCTTTGACTTCCTTGGAGCATACCTTATTTAATTAAGGACAGTTATGATCATGGCTTTGTGATTGCTTTTAAGCTGACAGCATTTTGAAGAAATCCCACAGATACAATAGATGTGCAGGTGGCATTTCAATGTTCAAGTGCATTTCATACTTGCTCAAGTTTCTTTGTTTCAAGGAGTATCATAGCTGCATCTAGCAAAACATGCATATATTTTTCAAATTTTGCACTTTTTTATCAATCAATCTTTAAAACTAATTATATAGAATTCTGTTCTTGGAAATAAGGTTTTTTTTAGCTGCGTATCCAAAACATAACACAGAGTGATGCACTTAATCTCCTAGATTTCAGTGAGCGTAAATTCACATAAGGCTGTGTGGGATTAAAATGTCCTAAAGTGACTTTGGCTGATCTCAGAAAAGCTAAGCAGGATTGGACCTGATTAGTTCTTGGAGGGGAGACCCCCAGGAAATCTCAGGGCCATAGTTTAGACTGAGAAGTCAAAAGAATAAATCCCAGAAGGCAGCAACGGCAAACCGCTTCCATAATATTGCTGAGGAAATTCCATGGATGTGTCCACATGGAAAACCAGGAACCTAGCTCAATTCAAGGAGACTTTACTTTTTATGTCAACAATTCTGAAAGATAAACTAGAAAACAAGACCCAGGATAATAATATTAAAATATAGCTGAAAGTAATAAGGATGTGTAGATGCAATCCAATTGTGCTCAGCCACTGATGAAATACCATCTACCAGCCCTCTGTTCTACAGTTTGTGATGTGCTCTGGTAGCTACAGGAAGAGATGAGCAGAAATCCACTCTATGAGCAGAAATCTATTAACCTTTCTTCGGGTTTAGCTTTGCTTTCTCGTGCAATACAAGGTCCCTTTGGTAGTGGTATGCCTTCTCATTCTAGGAACTTGTACAATTATTTGAATCTATTTTCCATATATTTAGACTGCTTTCCAACACAAAAAAACAATTTATGAGGCAATTGTGATGGAAAGCTAAATGTAAATATTGTTAATTTGTGGGATAAGATAATGGTAATTGTCTAAACTGATTCCCTAATTTTGTCTTCAAGCCAAATATTTCTGTTTGTTTAAAGTCCATATATAACTTTTAATTCCCCTAACACAAAAAAAATCACAATCACTTGCCAAATTAACCTAAGCCATAGAGTTACTTGGATAACAAGTTAATTTCTCTACAATCCTTGACAAAGAAACATGTGCAGTATGAACTTTGACTGAAGAAAGGGTAGACCGTTCCTAGGATTAAGAAAATGAAATCTATCCAGGGAATCACCTCTGGTCTCATTAGCTATTAAGGTTTTGTTTATCAAAATGACTTGAAATTATGCCCTCAAAAGATTTATTTCAATTTCCAGCTGCTGTGACTATCAGAGATGCTTTGGGTTGTTTTGTTTTGTATCATGTTGAATGGGTTGCTGATTTATGATTTTTCACTTCATGGATGGCACTTTTTAAGGTTATTCTATTTTACACTCTTCTGGATGCTATACATGGAGTGGGGGAGGGGGGAGAATATAACTAGAAAAAAAAAATTAACTAGCAATCTAAGCCATCTTAAAAATCAACAAGATTTTTGACTTTGTAAATTAAGCCCAGTTCTTTAACATTTTTCCTCCAATGTTGGTATTGATTTTCTATCCACCTGTTTTATACCCAAACCTTTTAACTGGCTTTCTGTAAAAGCAGCCAATCTGATGCAAAACGGTTTATAAAATCCAATACCTAAAAACCCCTAATCTAGGTTCTTACAAGAAAATCTTCAATCATCATCATCAATTCCTAACAATATATTTGCTCGAAAAAGAAGTTGGAATCCTTTAAAATAGTTCATCCCAACTTGAGGTTTGTGCTTCCATTAGAACTAGAGCATCCATTATTCTTCAGTCACCATGGCCAATTACCACAACAGCCGAGGAAAGGTCCAAGTTATAATCAGGTTCATTTGGATGGCACATCTAGCTGGGGGGACTGAGTTACGCATTCAAGGCCAGAGGGAAGCCCAGAAGAGCTGTCCTTATATACAAGCCAAAGCTTCCTGTCTGGTGATATTAAGCTCTCTCTAATTATTCTCTGTTATCAGCCCTCTAGCAATAAGGCACTTCCTTGCTTTCCGCATCCAGGCCTCTGTCATTGTCATCTGTTTCCTAATTCTTTTACAATCCCACTAAAAAGAAAGATAAACTTCCAAAGTTGCTACAAGCATTTCATAACTTGACCATGAGTGCAGAAAAAAGATCCTGGATGTAAAATTTTAATTTATTTGTTTGAAGAATTGTCATCTCATTTGTCAACCACAAAGCCCCCAATGCAAATTACAAGACAGTGCAATCTGTCAAACTTACAATCCAAACAGTTCAACACAACAGGAAGAGGAATGGGAGGAGGAGGAGGAGGGCAAGTGTAGGAACTAGATTTTAGTTGCTGAATGTTTAGGCATGGCAAACTGAAGATCCCCATTTTTTCAACTGACTTAAATTTTAGAGTTTTTCCATACCACTGAAAAAAATTATTTTTAGGTGACTTGTGGCTGGCCATTTGATTATATGAATCTCTGTGTTATGCTGAGCTTTTCAGCTTCTCACTAAAATAAGGCACTGTATTCACAACATTTTTCAAATACACATGCCTATAAAGTATTACCAGCTAGATGCATTTATTGTGAGAAAATTATACTCTCTGGAAGCTTCTGTCCAATTCTACCAGTGTTACACTGTAATTCTGCAACTTTATAACTCAAAAATTCAGATCATAGAGCAAGGATGTTCCATCTCTCTAAGCTGAAGACTGATCTTATCTTTTACATGGGATGCTGGGGAGTGGGGTGGGGGCGTAGGATGACAGAGGTGTGGCCAAGGTCAGGATTGGAAAAAGAACATGTATTCCATTTCCTTTTAATTAAAATAAATGTAATTCAGTAAAAATGCTTACTCCCACTGTTTAATAATTTGTCATACTTAGTCACATTAAATATTATAACATTAATACAGAGTTAATGTTGAGTATATTTATTTAATACAGCCTAGCTGACATGGAAATCAGTAGTAAAACTGTAGTGTTTATTAATTTATAGATCCATCCCATTTAGACTGCTTGAAATCTTCAAACTGATGAGATGTTCAACAAAGGTAAACCATCTTGTTATCTCCTAAACCAGCCTCCCCAAAATTGCCTCTTGCAAGTCCCTAAGCAGCTGCTCAACATAGGAACTGCAGGACCATTTCACTGATTGACAGATGATAGTTATCAATTCTGCCATTATAACTTCTACGTGTGATTTTTAAAGGACGCTTAGAATAAGTGTTAATTGCAGCTGAGAATTTTTTCTGTGTCTTTTTATGGCGAACATCTTTAAATCACTAAAGTAGAAAAATATGATGAATATGATAAATCAGGAATTGAAGTCCCATGGGCCAAAGCTAGTCCCCAGGAAAATGCTGTAGTAGCTAACCTTGATGCAAATGCTATTGTAGAAAAAGGCACTATTCTAGGAGTTGATATACTTGTCTGCCAAAAATGCAGCCTTCATTTTCCAAGCTGAACCTTCTTACCACCACTTGTGGACAGTTAATGTCAAGAGATAAAGTCCATACCCATTAATGCTCATGAGTACGCCCCATATTTGACAGGCAGAAGAGAGTTAAGTGAACCAGCCTAGAAGGTCTTAGGAATATGTGTGGAATTTAACATTTAGTACTGATAAAATATGAACAAGATTAGCAGAAATGAGTACTGCCGGAGGGAGAGATAGCAAAAATGCAGCCAAGAGGTGGATGGAATCTAGATTAAAGACTACAATCAGCAGTCTCTTTTTAAAAAGTCTACAACATGAGCATGTCCATGTGTCACTATGCAAAGAAGCCTCTCTGATGTACTAGACTGCTATAAATGAACAATACAAGAGGACAAATACACATGTACTTTTTGACCCAGTCTACTTAATGCAGTGTTGTTCAAACTTGGCCACTTTAAGATGAGTGGACTTCTTCCCATGCTGGCTGGGGAATTCTGGGAGTTGAAGTCCACTCATCTTAAAGTGGCCAAGTTTGGACAACACTGACTTAATGTATAGAATGGCTACTACAAGATGTAGCAAAGACCACCAAGCAGACAGCCTACTTTTCTGGTTGGTGGCTGGCTTCTGGGTGGCCGCTTCAGGAAGAGTGCTGGGCTAAACAGGCTGTTGGCAGTATCCAAGGTCCTTTTTCCTATAGTTTATGATCAGTCAGTCTCATTCCAAAGGGCATTTGGGTAGGAAATCTCAACTTACTCTAGTCCCTGGAGTTCATGTAGAAATTACAGGAATGGATCCATCTGCCCTGCTGATTTCCCATTCAAGGATCCAAGAAAAAAAAAATGCATGCCACTTTTTCCAAGGCATGCTAAAAGAGCCAGGCTAGGAAGCAGGCAATTGGAGACAACCTTAATTAAAGAAGCACTTGCCAATCCTCCAGTGATTTTATGCTAGTTCAACTAGATTATGCATTTTTGAACAAGAGATGTATAAAACAGAAATATCAGTATCCATACCCAATATGGATCTTCAGATAAGTAATTTTGAACTTTCCTCGCCACATTTTTTTTAACTATCACAAGAGTTGCCACTTCTCAGTGGAAGCTCTCTCATCTTCCTCTTCTTCCCCAAATCTCCTGTTTGATTAGACCAGTCAACCGCCTTTAACAGGAGCTCCTGCAAAGAGCCCACTCTGATGTGGAGGCAGCCCTGCTCTTCTGTCATATGGATGGATACAGAACTTGAAGGGCCCCAACATCTCATCTCATCCAAATGCATTTCTCATCTGAAGCACAGATGCAGAAAAAGCACCAACAGCATTGTCAGGTAAAACATTCATACCAACAGCAGGAAACAAAAAGTTTTCACTTGCAAAGGAAGGGAGAGCGTGGGATTCTTTAAAGTACTTTCCAAAGCACTTCTAAGTCTTTTTGGTTCTAGCAACCAAATTCGTAGGAAGAAGGGGGAAACTGTTTTCCAAAAGGAGAAGGAGAAGGAGTCCAGCCCAGTACCTACCCCATTCAGGATCGGGGGAGACGAGAGATTGCTGAGCTGATTCTCATCCAAGTTGGAGCTCACGGAGTCGAAGGATCGACCTCTTCGGGGCAGCTCGAGTCTATTGGAGTACATGATGAAGCCAAGCAACCCCCACGCGACGTAAGAGCAACCGGTGTCCGCGCCGTCCGCCTCCCCGCTTCTGCTGCTTCTGTCGTCGCTGCTGGGCTATTTATGGGCAGGGGAAAGGCGGAGGGGCCCGGGGCAAGGCTCCAATCTCTCGCCCAGGCTAACCGGGGCAAGGAGGAGGCGGGGCGAGAGCGACGCCCCTCTCCAGCCTTCACGTGAATGTAAAGGAGACATTCGCAAGAGAGAAGCGGCCGCCCGGTCCTGCAGTCTCCTAAAGGAGGTCTGCGTGCCCAGGAATAAGGCCATGGTTGTCCCCTCGATCCGTCTCTCTTGTCCAAGGCAGCGTGATGAATTCCCTTCTCGAACTTTTTGAACTTCCTGAACTGCCAACTTTTTCTTTCTGCCTCGGTGGGGCTCAGGGGTCCAGCAAGTATGTCAGGCAGATATACAATTGGTATGACTTCCCAGTTGCTGAGGACTGGCCTAGAGAGGAACTCTGCCATGAAAAACGGGAAACATACACACACCCCAGTTTGTTCTGTCAGGAATGGGTGACACGTTTGGCGTGGTGGTTAAAGTGTTGGATTAGGAGCAGGGAGGGCCACGTTCTAGTCCACCCTGGGCACAAAAGCCCACTGGGTAATTTTGTACCAGCCCCTCTCTTTCAACTCAATCTACCTCACAGGGCTGTTGTTGTGGGAAAAGGGCAGAAGAGTGAAGACTTTGCATGCCATCTTGAGCTGCTGAATGAAATGTTGGATATAAATCTAACAAATAAATAAATGCACACACAGAAAGTGTTGGAATGAAATAAAAGCACTGTCTTCTTGCCTTCCACTGGCTGAGCTAATCCAATTCCATTAGGCTTGTTCTGCTTCCTGTCTGGTGCTTAGAGAGTCAGTGTGGTGCAGTGGCTAAGGTGTCGGACTAGGAGAGGGATCTGGTTTAAAATCCATTTCACCTGTGGAGGTTTAGAGGGTGGTTTAGTGCCATCTGCTTTATCCCAAAGCTATCTACTTCACAGGGTTGTTGTGGGGTGAGAGTAGATATTGGAAGATGGAGAGCTCAGTATGTTACCCTGAGTTCTTGGAGGAAAGGCAGGCTATAAACCTAACATTTAATAGTACACAGTGCTGATAAATCAGTATTTACTATTACTCTCACAGGAGCACATTTGGATGGATTTGGGTTTAAATTCATGGCACCACTCAGCCAAATAGCTGAAAAATGATGACTTATCCAAGCTATCCACTGAATACCAGACATAACAAAGAAACCTTTCTTATATCTCCATCCATAACAATAATTGATTCCATCTTCTTTCCCTCACTTCCATCTCCTGAACTGTTATAATACAAAGGTGATCATATAAGATGAATCAGAACCTAAAAGCCAAAATATAATTTCAGTTCACTATTTGGAGAAAAGGATGTTCTCCACAACTTGCATTAGAAAATGCACTCACAGAAATGGAACTCAGCTGATCCTTGAACCAAACCTGAACTCCCTGGCAGGATGCAGAGATGCAGAAGCGCCTATGTGCACTGAGATCACCTGGAATACACTGTGGAATGCATGTGTATTGTTCCCTGGTCATGAAGAAATTGCTTTATGAAATCCCTTTGTATTCTTGTCTCTAGAAAATGCAATGATTTCCCCCCATAGATGGCAGAAGAAAGAAAAGAAAGAAAGAAAGAAAGAAAGAAAGAAAGAAAGAAAGAAAGAAAGAAAGAAAGAAAGAAAGAAGGGAGGGAGGGAGGGAGGGAGGGAGGGAGGGAGGGAGGGAGGGAGATCTCATATCAGGTTTTGTTGTAGGATAGATACACTCACATACTGTTGTTGTTTTACTATAAGCCTGCCTGCCTGCCTCCCCTTTCTTTTTCCTCTCTTCCTCCTTAATGCCACTGTCAGTTTACTTGAGCTTTCCCATCATACCAGCAGTTCAACGTGAATCATTTGCTTTTTAGTCTTCATTTAGGCACTTGTACAGATCAGAATCAGATACAAAGAGAAAATCAATAGGTACAAAGAAGAAAGCAAGTAGGGGGACATTCCATAGGTATTATCTTGCCCAATCCAGGATACATCCAAAAATTGGATCCTCATATGTTATAGGCTCTGCCCAAGGCAATACTAGCTTAGAATAGTATAACAAACAGAATTGCTTGCATATATCAAGCCAAGCGCTTCACTGAATAATCACTTCTGGGAGAAGTGAAAGCAGCACATGTGATCTAGAATAAAGCATCATGTTAAGAGTTATTTTAATGGTTTGTATGGATGTAGAATAGGAACCCCTTTCTCAGGACCACTTGAGCTATCTTGTTATTAACTAGTAAATAGATCACCTACAAGCCTGGCCCAGGAACATTTTTTTGATGAACATGTCATATTCAGAAAGCATTTTAAAATCTGTAAGAAGACTATGCAACTTACAGATAAAATACTTTAATAATCTAAAAGATGTTCTCATTAGAAAGTGGGGGGGGGGATGGAGAGAGAGAGAGATTTCTGTAGTAGATGCATGGAAGCTATTCCTGTGGAAATAGAAAGGATACCAACTCATAGGGCGTAACAAGAAGGAGCTGTTCTTTTTTTCTGGGTTCTGAAATTGGTTCTCAGTCATCACTGATTGCGATCAACCTAATCAGTGTTCTGAGCAAATTTCAATTTATATATTGAGATCACAGTACTAATAATATAAGGTAATCAACCTGTGGAAAGTGATTTATGCTATCAGTAAATGTCTCATGTGTATAAAAGTCATTACTGTGGATTCCAGCTCTACTCTCCCTTTGCGTGATTTGCTTGCTTTTTCTTTAAATATTAATTTTGCTTCCCTTTCCTTTAAATATGGTCATGTCAACAGTGATAAAATAAGGCTCAGTCAGATGCAATGTTTGCTCATTGATATGAAAATGAAGAGCAAACTAGTTACCTATTACAGCAAACAACTGTAATCCTTAAGGGCATATCCTGCTATACAGAATTTTCTGCCACTCTCTTTGAAGGTAATGGGGTTGGCTGATTGGATGGACAAAACAGTAGACTTCTCCAACCTCTTGTTTTCCAGATGTTTAAGACTTCGTTTCCCATTCCCCAGCCAGAAGCCATCTGTCTTAGAATTGAAATCCAACACACCTGAATGGTACCAGGTTGAGAAAGGCTGGTAAAGAGAGACGAGATATGTCCCTTTCTTCCTTAATTCAAGCTAAGACAGCTAAACGGTAGTCCATGTAGGCATGTTGGATCCCTAAATAAATATTAGCCATGGACTGGGGGAAGATTCTTAACGGAAGAGAATTTCAGTCCCTTAATATAATGCTAAAAGCTTATATTGCACAGAAGCATGAACATGTAAAGTGTATGTATTGTTGTTGTTATTGTTAAAATTTATATGGTGCCTGACTCAAAATGACTCTGGAGAGGTTCACAAATAAAAACATTAAAAACAAGAGAAAAATACAATAATAGACAAATTGAAGAATAGATGACAAAAAAACAGACAGTAACGAAAAAGAAAGAAGCCCACACAGTCCAAAAGGGACTTCACTCTCCCTTGCCAAAGGCCTTAGTGAAGAGCCAGGTCTTTCAAGGTCCTCTGAAACACCAGCAAGATGGGGGCCATCCAGATCTCAGGGAGAACCTCGTTCAAGGGGGCAGGCCCTGCTACAGAGAAGGCACGCTTCTGGGGGCCTGATAAATGGCATTGTTCAACTTAAGGGACCCAGAGCACACCAACCTTGCCAGATTGAACTGGCTGGGTAGATACTATATGAGACAGGCATTATGATCATTTTTTTTTAAAAAGTCCTCATAATAAGCAAAAGCGTTTAAAGAAAAACCAGGTAAGTGCCTGTCAGGGAGTGCACCCCGGGCATGCCTCTCCATGAACACAGACCCGCACTCATACGGCTTAGCCAACGATTCAAGGATGAAGCACAGATAAATAAGTAACTTTATTGTAGATCCCAAGCAATTCTCATGTCAATGAAGATCGGCTTTTATAGGGTCTAAGAATCTAGCTCTTTTTACAGGTATGTCCCAAGGTTCAGATCCAGAGTTTTGTTCTCCTGCTTTTTTGTTGTAATGGGCCGCTTGCTGCCTGTTTCTCACACTGGCCTGTTGATGGCACCCAGCCGTGTTTACAAAATAATTTGGCGCCTCCTTTTGTAACCTATGTCTATAAGACAATCCTTGTTTTTTGCCTTGCCAGCTCCATCAATTATGCCACATTTTCTTTCAAATTAAACTAATTTGGCATACTTACTTAATTCATAGATTCATTTATGAATAATTATTTGTTATTAAAAATATGGAGCAGAGGAAATACTTCCTAAATGGTACCTTTGATAGAGGTTCTTGCATTGCTAAGCCATGGTTTGTTTTCACTGTGGTTTGTTGAACAAATCAAAGAGGTCTGACTCACACATAATACTAAGCCATAAACCATGGCTTACAAACCAGAATAGCTGGTTCACACATTGTGCTATCTCAAGACAAAACAAGCTATGTTACAATTTGTATAATTAATCAATCTAACCATTGCTTGGGCAGAAAAAAGCCTATTGGCATATATGCTATATATTTTCAGTCAGAATAGGGAGGTGAGTGCCTCTTTTCTAGACAGAAACATTCTTCAGCACAAATCCAACACATTCAGTTAAAAACAATCCCAGAGTTCAATTAGATTTATTTAAAAGTAAATAGCTATCAAACTGCATCCCCAAGGTATCTTGAAACACAACCTGGTCTCTCAGCTAGTAGAGACCATCTCACAAACACTGAAAACTGCTTTTGAAATTGAGTTTTGAAAGCAGTGAGAGATAATGCAAAGCCTTATCAGACTTATATTTTTAAAAATCCATAATAATATTCATCCAAATTATAATTGATAAAACAAAGATAATTTTAAATGAAAGCTCCTGACACAAACAACAGAAAGCAGGAAAAAATTATAAAATACAGAATAAAAAGCCCAATGAAAAAGTATCATCTTGCCATCCATCAAAAAGAAAGGAAGGAGAAACTGGTTGCTGCCTCTTGAGCGATGTACTTCTCTACCTAATTAATCTCCCAACGTTAGAGCTTTCCCCTCAGCTAGTAATTTCTATTCCCTATATAAATCCATTTCATTCCCTGCATTTTTAAAAAGCCACTTCATGCTACTGTTGTGGATGATCAGCCTTGGGACTCCTCACCCTAAGCCAGCCTTTCTGGAATCTGGGTCAGCAACTTGATCCCAGTTGAGGGAAAACAAATGTCTTTTCCACGTGTGCCAGTTGGGAAATGGAGCATTTGGTCATAACCCACAACTAACACCCTCCTGAGCAGCTTCAGTAGCTTTGCTTCTAATTTCATTATCCCTGATACTCTCATGTGAGAAGCCTCCTTTCTTCACAACCTTATTCAAAATGTCATGATTTAGTTGCAGAGAGACAGAAGGAATGCTATTGCTGACTCTTGATCCACAGAAACACCTCGGTAGGTTAGAGTTTATTAAGCAAAGCTCATTATACAGCAGGTTACTTGTTAGCCATATGTGCATTCAAAGACTTCTACACTCAGTATCAGTAACTCAATAGCAATTATTTAGTAAGTTGGAAAATAATCTAGAATTAGAATTTAGGAAACTGCCTTTGCGTATTTTGCCCATTGTTGCTTACTATGACAGCCACCGTCTGAGTTCTCAGATAGCGTTTTCCCCCTGTAATGTAATCTTTGATCCATTCAACTTGAAATGCCAGAGATTGACTCTGAGACCTCCTGCATATAAAGCATGTGCTCTAACCCACTGAGCTCATGACTCCTTCCAAACTTTCTCTGAGATTTATTGAAAATTGATATGGTTTAGGAACTTTGTATAGCAACCAAGTTCCACTTTTCATATCATTTTCTTGAACTTCACTCAACCATAGAATAGGGCTATATGTTGGCACTGCCTTCATGCCTCTATGTCACATCAATACTCAGTTACAAAATCAATTTACAATAAATACAGATTTGTGTAGACATTCCTGAGGAGATTGTCCATAACTCTACTTTTGCCCTGGTCCTTATCCAGTTGGGACCTCTTCCAAGTAATCCATTCATCCATTCATATTCATACATTCATTTATAAAATTGCAAGTGCAAACTACACATTTAACATAGCGGATAGCCTGGCCCAGAGATGATCCCTGTTGCATCCATCCAGTTAGTCACAGTGTCAACCTTGCAGAGTCAGTTGAGGATTGAAGGAGCTTATAAGTCTTGTAAAAGTAATTAATTAATTAAACATTGTTGCAATCACTGGTGAAGTGTATGCTGTCATACAGGAACAGTAGAACTCTATGTCAGCTTATTGGTTGTAGCTTTTTCCAAACGACTTCCAGGGTTCACAACTTTTCCTAACCTAAGAGCCTCATTTGGCATTTGGGATGCCACATTCCATGATGTCATGAAAGGTCGGACAAAGAATACACTTCATTTCATTCCATTTCATTTCATTTAAATGCAGTTTCTATCAGTTAATACTCTCCAGTCATGTATTCAACACATTTCTTCCTCTGTCTTATTAGGAATTCAAATTTGGTGGTAATCTATACTATATTATATATACATACTGTGTAAACTGTCACTGGGCTGAACCTAAGACCAGATATTTCTTCAGAAACTGAATTTTGAAAGCAGTGAGCAGTAATGTAGGACCCTGTAAGAAACTTAAAAAAAAAAAAACTATAAATGTTAATTCCTTACTTGTTCATTATTCAAAATGCCAAAGGAAAATTAGCTCTGAGAAGACCAGTTTCAAATACTTCCTCAGGGGCCTCAAATGTTAGCTCATCACCAAGTCTAAAACAAGGCAGTTAATGTACCTGAAATCAAAATGTAATACAGACTGTTGAAAAGTAATGTTACAAATACCTCGAGTAACCACCATATTGCCAGTTCATACATGCAGAACTTTCAGTAATGTAAATGCAAATGTATCAAATGAGAGAAGGAAAATGAATATAAAGCAGATAACAAACTATCACCTGAACTAAATTATCAGCGTGAATACTGCTGCACACGCCGATGCCCTACTTTTCATCTCCTTCACCCCTCAGAAACAGGACCAAACTTTTACCAGAGGACAGTATGTCAGTCATGGACTGCCACAAACAATTTAGGTTTCAGGAATTTGGGGACTATATTTCATTTAGACATTTTATGTATGTTTACCTTTCATGATAGCATTTACTTCTGAGTAATTGTTCTACAGTAAATAATTTGTATTATGTTCCCAACTGCAGCTAATAAGGAGTTAACCTAATTTGTGCTTTGTCTTTACAATTTTACTACAGGTTTTAGTAACTTCGTTTTTGTTTTGTTTGTCAAGAATTTAAGAATCTGCCGTAAATACTGGATTATAACAATCCAGTTGATTCTGAATCTTGTTAAGTTACTTCCAGGTAATGAGTCTAGGATTAGAGACTAAAGGTGTCCATCTTTGGCTGGACTGCACGCACTGTATTTTGAGGCTGGGCTCCTTGGTTTTCCTAATCTGTTTTTTTCAATTACAAATAAGGGCAAAATCTTAATGGAACCTTCCCTCTCAAGCTACATTGAAGCTGGTGAAGCTTTTCCCTTGATACAAATAACTTGAGGTTCCATCAAGGCTAACGTGGAGATGGAGTTTAGCACTGAATGTGCTGCCTTCCCCTCCTCCTCCCCTTGCCCCAATTCATCTTCTATCCAGTGGAAGGTCACCTGACAGCTATAATAAAGAAGGAAGATAATCAGATAGCTATAAAATCTTCCCTACCCTCTCAAGGTTATTTGTGTTGAACAAGCGTTATTTCACTTTCAAAAGAAGCCACTTTGTGGCATCCTTAATTTTATTACTAAAGTGTTTTATGGTTGAAAATGTATTGTTGTTTATAAACTTCCAAGCTGCCTATGGAAAACTTTATTCCAAATGTTTTTTCATCAATAAATATATTCTGTCAGAAGAGAGCAGGCTTTGGGAGTTGTCTTGATCCCTCACTTTGCACATGCTCAACTTTTTCAGCCTAGAGGAATGGCACATGGGTAACTGAAGAAGAAATCAGGTGAGAAAAGGTACAAAAGGCATTTTCTCTTGCACAACAGGCTTTGAATTCATCTTTCCCTGAGACCAGATTGCTGGAGATTCACACAATACATTAAAACATAAACATAATGAATGATCCTACAATCCTAAGCATTTTTTCCTCAGATCTAAGTCCCAATGAATTCAGTTTGGTGTAATCCAAGAGTATTGTAGTCTTAACACTCCTCTAGATTGTGTTACTTCCTAGTTCACAGGTCCCTCTGTGAAAGAATGTGCATTTTGCTCTTTGGTTTGTACATTTCCCTCAGTGTAGTACTTAAAAAGAAGAGGCAAAATGCAACTATTACCTATGTTTGAGCTTAACATTTCTGAGTAAGGAGATAAGCATCTTTTGGAGCTGAAAAGCAAGACATGAAGAGGGAAAGAGTCATACAAGAGTTTCCACAGCATAGACCTTAAGAAGAAATAATATTATCATTCCAGTTAATGCAATTTTTTCCAATTCTACAAAGATGTTGGTATATATGATTAATTTTTATCTTTGGCAAGAAGAATTGTATACTGATCAGCTCCGAATACAATGAATAAGTCAATTAGATTATTCAAAATATTGTAAACATTTATGGCCTGGCGGGTAGAGTTCCTTCCACAGCCAAGGGGAGAGATCAAAAAGAGAATCAAATGTGGAAAATTAAATGAAGCAGTTGGGTGGGGAGACAAACAGAAACTGTTTTAAGCCCTGGCAGCAGAATTGCAATAGAACAGAAGCAAAAATAAAATGGTTCTGTGTTTGCTCACAGTATTATAAGCAAAATAGGCATAAAATTGTAATCTGATAAGAAGCATCACTTCATCAGGGTTTATTTCACAGATGAAGCAGAAATGAATGTGGCCAAAATGTAATTAAGCCATGTTTAAATCAGCAATATACCAAGCAATTGCATGCATAGGAACAGAAATTATTGGTCACCTATATGCATTATTTTCCAGTAATTTCAGTATTTTTTTAAAAAAAGTAAATTGCAAGCAATAAGAGATTAGAATGTTTAAATTAGATGAATAGATAAATCAGTGCATTCTCAGTGAGATAAAACTTAATTCTGGGAAAACCATGTTAATCAAGACATCTTTGGGCACAAATTTAGTGGGGGGGGGGGGTTACACAGAAATTCATGATTTTGAGGTCCACATAGCAGTTCAATAGTATGGCATAGGCCATGTATTATAATGCTGCAGCTGGATAAATAAACTCAGCAACAGTCATGTTTTGGAATATTGCTCAGAGCAAAAAAAAAGTTTCCAAACCTTACCTCTTTAATTATGCACTGGAAGTGAAATATTACATTAGATTATTCATAGTTAATAAGTACAGACTGATAATAACTAGTCACGTCAATCAAAAAAGAAGCGAGATGTAGTATAAACCAAGAAAAGCACATCTACTCACAGCCTAATCACTGTTTGCACATTTACCTTTGCAACTGTTTGAAAAAGTAATTCTGACCTTTTCACGAGAAATAAAACAATTGTTTATACAGAAATCAAACATCACTTTGGCATTGATGAGTGAAGGAACTACTCAGAGCAAACAAGTGATCTATTTAATCCACTGGCAAAGTTGCATGTTTTCTAAAGTGGAACAAAAGATTGGATGTGATGTTTGTTGTGTTTATGAAAGAATGTGGGAGGGTTCAGTACAACCCATTAAGTCAAGGAGAAAAACACTGGAAGGAGACCTAAGGGAGAAATAGAATATAGGTAGTACCTGAACACACCTTCCATTATTCCTCCCCACCCACTTCCTACAACAATCAGCATGTGTGCGTATGTATATATGTATATGTGTGTGTGTGTCTATCTATCTATCTATCTATCTATCTATCTATCTATCTATCTATCTATCTATCCATCCATCCATCCATCCATCCATCCATCCATCTACCTGTCTATCACTACTTTTGTTGAACATTACTCCATTTATCTGTCAAGGCCAATGGTAATTCACAAAAACATATATGCTACGAAAAGTCTTTCTTAATTTTTATTCCACTGGCTTGCCCATGGACATTGTTTGACTGAAGCAGTTTCCAGACATAAAAAGGAAATTTGTTCACCCCCAATCCCCGTCCCCATTGCCTCCATAGCAGATTTGTATGTTCATTGGGAGTCTGCAAAGGAAGAAGATACAGAAAAGTCCCTTTGAATGGACCTATAATCTGGCTGTTTTATTTGCCGCATGCCTTCCTCTGTTCTCACTTTGGTTCAGCGTGCCTTGTCAGAACTGTCAGGAAGCAAGAGAAAGAAGATAAATTAAAATCCTTTGGGGTGGCTTATGAGCACCTTCAGAACATGATAACATTATATCAACATGTAATACAGCCATTGCAGCATAGATAGGCAGGGAAGTAGAAAATGGCCACATTGCATAGCTGCCTTAAACACACGCAAACAAGCTGAAGACATGGATCATGGATCTACTGAAAAATCTGACATTTAAAAGGATGAAACTGTAGCCTGAGAACCATGTCCACAGCAACTTGGAAAGACCTTTTCAGCCCATTCTCAATGCTCCCTTGATTCATGCAGCTCTTTTTCAGGGATGCAAAATAATCAAATTCATAATCACAGCAAATAACAGCTGCTGAGTGTTTTGCTGCAACAGCCAAGTGGAAAACGTAAGCTGCTTATTAACATCAAGAGAAAGATATTACAAGCATTGTGCAATTGGCCAGGCTTTGTAGTTTAAAAGATATGAGTAAGCAGAGTTTGGAGCCGTGGAGAGGGCTTTGAACAAAGGATAAGCTTCTTTGTTTTCATGTTCAGCTCCTTGTTTGTGTCAGTTTTTCCATATTTAAACTTAACCACCCCACGGTGGCTTCATTCTGTCTTTGCCCTATCCCACTCTCAAGCAACAGTTCTGTACCATCTATCTGGCTAAGTGTCTAGAGAATTTTGCCCTAAAGCACACAGTTCTATGCTGATCTGTGTACTAAAATGACTATCTGTCTTCTTTATCTTGGTCAAACACCCCAAAGAGCTCCTTGTGCTAATTAGCACACTCTGATGCCAAAAACACAGAGAAAAATTTCACATGAACAGAGCTGGGGGGGAAAATGAACTGCCTACTCTAGAATCACCATCAGAATAACACTAGAAATGTTAATGGTGCATTCTATGATGATGTGCAACAAAATCCTGGGCACTTGGCAAGTTTGTGTCTTTAAAATTGCAGCCTAAAAGACTGTTTGCTTCCGCTTGCATCTCATCTGGATCATATACAGAAGTTAACCCCCCCCCCACACACACACACACACACACGTAGACAGGCATAAGCACCTGTGAAAGCATTCTCAAGGAACCTGGAGGGCATAAGTAAGAACCTGGGAAATGTTCCCATGTGTGAATGAGCTCATGCTTCGCTTGTGATACTGGCATTTTATCTTGCAATTCTGATTTTATGGATTTTGCATTGTGTTTAACACTGTTTTAAAACGTTTTTGGAGAGCTTTGAGCTGAAAAGCAATATAAACTGTTACGTTTTGTGCATATATTATATCTTTTTCCTCCCTCTCTTCTAAAATTAGTTCCTGCATTGAAAAAGGCAGCACAGAGGCAATGATTTATGAAGATCTTGGCACTATCACAATTAAATAGATGGCTCAAGCAATCATGTATCCCATCTATTGAAATTCAGTGACATATTATAATGTGATGAAGTAATGAAGACAATTTTTTTTTTACAATACGGAGTTTGGAGGTCAGTGTTATAAATTAACACTATGTGCTATGGTATATAGATGAAACATTTATTTGTTTAGAATACAAATAAATAATGATACAAAGCAAAATCAACAACAAATCATAAGCAATAGAGGCATTGATTCTTACCCATCCAAATCCTAGCTTTCAGAAATGTTCTTAATTATTACTGAGGCCAATACTAGATGTAAGTCAATTATATTTATATAATTTTATCTAACTTCTTATCTTACCCAGGATTTTGTAACAGCAAGGAATTGTTCATTTAGTCATTAAAACTGAAATCATTTCTAGGATCAGAAAATTGCCCTATCACTAAAATTAAGATTTTTAGTAACAATTATTAAAAAGGAAGATAGCTTCTCGTGATAATTGACAAAGTTCAAAGATCTGAAAAGTTCATACTCATTCATTTTGTTCCATTCTTTGTACAGGCATCCTGGCAACAGATGTTAATTTCTTCTTGTTATATTTAAGTTGTCATAAGAATTAGACAAGTTTTTTTAATGGGACAAACAATTAACATCAAAGCAAAGCTTTTTCAAACTGTGATGCAGAATATAGCCAAAGAGCTAATTAGAAGGATTTGGCTTTTCCTTTCAGCATGGGCAAAAACTCATCACAGAGAAACTCTACTTCTCAACCCTACTTCTTTTCAAATGACAAAACAGTGGGACCAGCCTAACAATCAATGAAGATGCAACAGCCCTCAGTTCTGAAACCACTTATTGAACCTGGGAACACTTTAAAGAATTGAATTAGCCTTTCAAACCTTCTTAAAGTCCTTTGTTAGTTCTGGCAAGAACAGTGCACATGTGGACTGTTGGATTAGCTGATCCACATAGATGACTCAGCTCCTCCTGGATCTAATTTCTTTGTGAAACATAAGAACGTCAATTGGGTTGTACTGTCTACACATACTAGGACTACCAGATCTGAGCTAGACAACTACTAGATGATGACAAGGAGATACAAAAAACTCTTTTTTATATAATTGACTGGTCATCTGTATTTTTGCAACCTAGAGCTAGTAGCCCAAATACAAAGAATCTTGACCATGAATACAAGCTCCTGGAGTGTCAGGTTTAGCCCAGGGAACTCCAGGAGACCATGCAGATTCAATCCAGCAAGGTTTATTAGCTACAACCTCTATCAAGAATCTTCCCAGACTGGAACCAGTTCCAAGGGTCAGTCAGTAAACACAGCCTGCATTCCTCAGGGAGGTGCCAGCCTCATCCTCTTATCTCTTCTCCGTGCTTCGGGAGACGAAAGAAGATTCTTCACTCCCCGATTCTGGCCTCCATAATTCCATTACATTACATGGAGGTAGTTAATACAGGAATCTTGTGCAGAGCTGTATCTGTGTTTCCATCAGCTGAAAGTGGCAAACACCTATGGAGAAAAGGCAGTGGCAATGCAGTGTTAAATAGCCAATTTGCTCTCTCAAAACGAGACTGCTCCACCACTTCAGATGTGTTTCACATTTTATTTATTTTTAGTTATTTATATTTCAAATTTGTCACCACCCATCTCACTGCAGAGTGATATTCCTTAAATGGAGGCATTGCTTCTAAAAAAAAGATGGGTCTAATGTGAGAAAATTAAAGTATTTACCAAATACAAATAGCAAATACAAAATTGCCATCAAACCTGATTATGACAAGTGTGCCCAACTCTAGTAATTATATTTTAGATTTTCAAAGTGTGCCACAAAAACATCCCAAATTTTATTAAAGAACTGAACAGACTACAGCTTTTTGATCAGCCAACTACCAGTTTTTCTTCTTTATGATGCCACACCCAAGTCAACTGAGCACATATTTACAAAAGGAACAGCATCGCTCTGATATTTATCACCAACTGCTATATCACGCATGCTCGGGATTTACGGAGCTCATTTTAACATGTTCCTGTGCCGTTCCTCTTCATCCCATCCTTTGAGCATGTTGCACCTGGACGTCATATTTCCTTCATTACTCTTGCCTGACAGGAAAACAAAAAGCAGGGCTCCCATTATTTATAGCTTCTTTGTCATCTCAGAGAAACAAGAAAGGGACTCAACCATGCAAAGACAGGAAGGCTTTGTTTAATTTTAATTAATTCAACTTCTTTCAGATCTGAGTAAACCCCAGAGCCAGAGCAACCAAGCTAATTATATCATGAAAGCGCTCTTTCCCCTGTCTTAGGAAAAGCAACATGGGGTATACAGCAATTGGCACGTTCCTCCAATGGTGAACTTAAACTGTCTACATTTTGAGCCTAAACAGATATTCCATCACTTCAGGAGTAATATATCAGTACTGCAGGGCCATTTTCCAAAGCAGGAGCTGGTGACCATAACTTATTCACATTACTGATCCTGTTAAGACCCTCACAGTCACAGCCTGAGTCATGACTCTTCTGATACTCAATCCTGCATGCTCAGTAACCATCTAGCAGTGGAACCTTCAGGAACTCAGCAGTTAGATAAAAAGCTTCATTGCAAAGAAGCTGTCATATCCACACAGATCAACATTACAAATTACCAGAATCCAATCATCTATATATGAATGCATGTGCCAGCCCCCTGATTTTAAATCCTAGTTCTTTCTTTTCATAATACTTTTTGCTGCTTTTTCTAGACAGGAATGTGGAAGGAACCTGCATCACATTGACGTAATAGTTTTGTTTGGACTGAGGGTCTTTGCTTCCCTCCTTGTCAGCTTCAGCCCTAATTCATTCCAAGAAGACTACTGTATTAAAAATTAAAGCTCTGAAGATAAATATTTCATCACCACCACCCTATGTTGCTGCAAGCCTTTGCTTTCTATAATGGAATATCCATGTATTTGTACACTGCAAGTATGTATGCTTATCCTTGTCTCTTATTCCCTTTAGCAGGGCACATCCATGTTAATTGCATGACTTGCTGCTGTATTAAATAAGCACTTGGCATTTATGAATGAACCATAGATCTTTCATACTGGTTCACATCAGCAGGAATGCTGTTTCCAATGGACATAAGTGACATTCATCTGAAAGCCCAAGGACATATAGATGGAATTAATATTCATGGAATTAGGGTTTTATATTCATATTTCATATTCATACTTGTTCACTGTTTGCCATTTCCAGAATCAACAGCATACCTTAAATGCTAGCTGATAGGAATCAACATTGGAGGAGACCAATCTCTTTCTTACCTGTATTGGTGAACTTCCCCAATCTACCTGACTGGCTACAATGTGGACTAGCAGCGTTCTTCTTATGTAGCTTCATATTAATAACCACACAAAGTTATAATGGGATAATGGTGCATCTGAATGATGGTGATGAAAGATAGAAAAGCCTGTTCTGGCATTTTTGAGCTGATTATATAGTTCAGCTTACAGCTGTGAAAAACATTCATTTTATGTCAGGGGACATGTATTTGTTTGTTTATTAAATACAAAAGAAGTTAAAAAATAAGGTTCAAATCTACAAACCTATGCTGAAATACTGCACACAGATTTGGTCACACCTCAGATAAGGTATTGTGAAGCTGGAAAAAATGCAGAAAAGGCTGACAAAAATGATCAGGGGACTGGAGTAGCTCCCTTCTAAGATCACAACAGTTGGGACTTCTGCATATGCAAAAAAGATAAATTGGAGGTATGTTGACAGAGGTTCATAATAACATTATACATGTATGGAGACTTTCATATGTTCTCATAGCACTAGAAGTCAGAGTTGATGCTTGAGTTTCAAGAACAGACAAAAAGATCTATCTGTGGCAGGGAGGTTTAACTTACCCTTTGATGTCACTAGCTGTTGAAGATTTCACACAAGACTGCATCTACAATGTAGAGCAGCCTGGACTTCCTTGTACAACTCATTACCACCCTATTGACAGTAGTTATGGAAATTGTGCTAGGAAAACAGACCAGGAAATATCAAGTGAAGTAACTGATACAAAACATTTCTCCTTCAAGGAGGAATAGCAGATGGCCCATTAAACATACAACTACTGCCATACTGCCATTAAAAAATACTCTGCATGGTAACAAGAATAATATTGATGCAAACTTGGTATTCAATTAAAAGGTTGCCTGTTGTGGTTCAGCTGGGACTCATTTTCACTGCAACAAAAAGTACATTTGATCACTTTTGGGTTTTTAATGAAAGAATTTCAACATGAAAAATAACTCCAGTGCCGAAGAGAACCAGAATGAAAAACACCACCTGAAACAGCCTGATAATGTCTGGATATTCTCTATAACAGTCTTCTCTGTGGTAACTTTAAATAGTCCTTCTCTGCATCAAATGTACCCAACTTTTCAATAATTTTGTACAAGATGTTGGTTCAAAAATGCCCTATATTTCCATGAGGATGCCATTATTTCTGCCTTAAGAAAAATGTAAAAAGTAGTCTGACCTGATCTGACCATTAGGAATAGACTCATATCTAATTGAGAAGAGAAACCGCTTGGGCTGAGCAATCCTATAAAGATGGAAGAGATGCTTGTCAACAAGAGACCACGTCCTACATTTTTTTCCAGGTTCAACATCGTGGAAGGGTTTCCTTGATTATTTTCCTTACTTTTGTTTCAATAGAAAGAAAATGAAATACATTCCAAGTTTAGCATACTTTTTCCCCCTTTCTAGATGCATCTTGGGGAAATGAGGCATCTTTTGGTGTCAAGAGACCATAATTTCTGATGATCCTCTCCTAACATGCATTCCTTCCTTCCCCAAGTACAGTAACAACAGGAGTTTTTCATCCTGTCTTTCCTTCAGAAATTGAGGATGGTGAACACAGCATTCCCCCCTCCAATTTTTCAACACAACATCAACTTTTTCTTTTTCGTTAGTTTGACTCAAAATAGCTTTAAAATTCATTGTGTTAGGCATAAAGTACTAAGTTACCTCCTTTTATAAGAAATATTGCTAATTGACTTAGCTTTATATTCAAAGCAACCTTTCTAAAGCACTCATACAAATAATATACAAGTTAGCATTGGTGAAGTGTTTTAAGTTTCCCTGTTTACATTAAAAGCAAAAACAAACTCTGCCAAGATAACTCACTATTAACATTTTATATATGGGAAACACAAGATGCAAGCTGGTCATGAAGACTCCTTGCTAATTTGGTATTTGTAGATTTAAACATGCAATTGTTTTATTCAGAAATCAGATTGTCATGTAAATTCTAACATGACACCGATACCATAAGAACAAAGTAACAGTTTCTCTTAGCAGCATTCCACAAATATTATATACAAAATTATATATTGTCAGATTTACTTAACATACACCCTGTTAGCTTAGGATCACTGAAAATTCTATCTGACATGACCAGTATATATAACAGTATTCAAAAATTTGAAGTCTTTTTCTCCCCCTACCTTCCTTTAGCTTCTTTGCGGTACCCCAAAGGTATTTGGGAAATTGTATCATGTTATGGGCAAATGAATCTGGCTGAACTAAAGGAAGCAAATTTCTCTCCCAGCTAAGGTGGGTTTTCATGTAATTGTATGGTTATATTTTAAGTCATTGCCAAATAGAATAGATAGGATGGAATTCTTAAGATGTTTGAAGAAGTTATGAATGCTATAATTTTGTATAATTAATATCAAGAGGCAGTTGCCTTTGAATTTAAAAGGCAGTCTACTTCATTGCACCCCTTCATGGATCACTGCCTTGTCGTGGCGAAGGGGCTTGTGTAACTCAGTGAAGCCATGAGCTATACTGTGCAGGGCCACCCAAGACAGATAGGTCATGACAGAGAGTTCTGGCAAAATGTGGTCCACTGGAGAAGGAAATGGCAACCCACTCCAGTATCCTTGCCAAGAAAACCCCATGGACAATGTTAAAAGGCTAAAAGATATGACGCCGGAAGATGAGCCCCTCAGGTCGGGAGGTGTCCAATATGCTACTGGGGAAGAGCGGAGGGCAATTCCAAGTAGCTCCAGAAAGAGTGAAGTTGAATGAATTTGAAGTTGAATGAAATTGAGCAAACTCAGGGAGGCAGTGAAAGATAGGAAGGCCTGGCGCAATATGGTTCATGGGGTCACGAAGAGTCGGACACGACTTAACGACTAAACAACAACAACAACTTCATTGCAATGTCCAAGCATGGGTAGTCTATTTTATTTGCCATTAATTGCAATGAACTGAATATGGAGGTGTGCTACAGGTAGGGATATAGCCCAATACTATGACTGTTTTCATTTCTGACATTTTAGGTTCAGTCTCCACCATCTCTGTTCTCAGCTACTGTGAAAGGTTTAGCATATACCCATTTGAATTCCTTGTTTATTTCAGACTGGAGTACATCTCAATTGTGTGCTGAAGACTACAGTGACTGACCCAGTTCCTGTACCTTGTCTTCAGTGTATGCATAATAGAATATGCATCTTCTCCAAACTTATGAGTGTAGCAAATCCAGGAGTACTAGGTTAGGTGAGACGTCTAGTTTCACTTAAAATAAGGAAACCCCTTATTAAAAGCATGACACTGTTGGACTACATTTTCTCTAGCAGAAACCATACATTTTAAAGTTAAGTTAGGGCAGATTAAAATTCCTTAGTCTTGTCAACAAAATTTCCATACTTCTATGTTACTCGCATGTTGTTGTTGTTATTTTTATCCCACCCTTTTTTATATATATAACTCAAAGTGGTGAACATACTCAATGTTCCTGCCTCTTAATTTCCCAATAACAACTCTGTTATTTTTTTGGTTGGGCTGAGAGAGTGACTGGCCCAAAGTCCCCCAGCTGGCTTTCATGCCTAAGGCAGGACTAGAACTCAGCCTCCTGCTTTCTAGCCCAATACCCTAACCGCTACACCAAACTGGCTTTGTTATATGTTATGCAGGACCTGAAAGCAGACCACAGCAATCTCTCAGAACAGGAACCAGTCACCATCACAGTAGCAGACATCCAACAGTGGGTCAAGAATGTGAAGAGCTGGACGGCACCTGGCCTGGACATGACCCACACCGACTGGCTAAAGAAACTAGCAGCAGTGCATGAACGCCTAGCAGCACAGATGAACCAGCTGCTAGCAGCAGGCTCCCACCCAGACTGGCTAACACAAGGAAGGACAGTGCTGATCATGAAAGACCCACACAAGGGAACAGCACCATCCAACTACCGGCCAATAACCTGCCTCCCCACAACATGGAAAGTCCTATCAGGCATCATAGCTGCCAAGCGCCCGGGTGTAAGACGCAGGCAGGAACAGCATACACTGAATGGCACAACCAAGTAGCCGGCATTGTGTACAGGAACATCTGCACAGTGTATGCGCTAGACCCTTCCAAGTCCAGATGGGAGATTCCACAGAAGGTTGTGGAGAATAACAGGGCTAAGTTCCTGTGGGACTTCCAGATCCAGACAGACAGGCAGGTACTGGCCAATCAGCCAGACACTGTGGTAGTAGAAAAGGACCAGAAAACAGCAGTGGTGATAGATGTAGCAGTACCAAGTGACAGCAACATCAGGAGGAAGGAGTATGAGAAGCTGGAAAAGTACCAGGGCCTGAAGGAGGAACTAGAGAGGATGTGGAAAGTAAAGGCCAAAGTGGTCCCAGTGGTGGTAATACTCAGGGCTGTGACTCCTAAGCTGGGAGAGCAGCTCCATCAGATCCCAGGTGTTCCTTTTCTGGCCAGAAGAGTGCAGTGCTAGGAACAGCTAAGATACTGCACAGAACCCTCAAACTCCCAGGCCTCTGGTAGAGGACCTGAGACTGAGGAAGACACATACCACCCATAGGGGCAAGAGGGGATTTTTTAATGTTATATATAATGTTATATATGTTGTGTCATATGTTATATGAAATTCATATGAACCTTCCTCCAACACTGCAATTTCCATATCAGTGGCACTGGCAAAGAGTAGCTATTGCAAGCTGTTGCGTGGCACTAGAAAACCTGTGGCACTTCTGAAGTATAGCTGAGTTATAGTTTATTTCATTTAACAAAAATAATGCACAAGCAGGATATCTGTTGCGTAGGTTAGAATACTTATTTATTAGTTACAAAAATGTCCAATTTTGGATATTACTATAATGTTAAGGTTTATCTTGGTACAATGTTCTAAATCATCTTTTTTTAACTCCATAAGAGAAACAAACCAAAGCAATAAATATTCTCTGTAAAAATCTTAATTAATTTTAATTTTAATAGGGGGAAAAGAACAACTTTTAAGACTAGATGAAGCATTGTTCATTTTTTTGTTGAAATTTATGACCTCAATAGCTATTAACATATAAAATTATGTTGCATTTTGACACTACCTACAGCACTAAAAAATGCAGAGCTGCAGATGCTAAACAGTCTTCAGGGAGTTTGTTTTTCAGGCCATTTTCTATCACTTCTATTTAAAAGGATTGTCATCTAGGTCTCAGTTTGTTTGGAATTCTTTATCCATTGCTTTCTTCAATGAGAAATGAATTATACACAATTTCCTGCACAAAGTAGACCCATGCGCTTATGTCTGGTGCTTCAAACTTGGGAAGCTTTTGCTCAAGCTGTCAGCAAGAGTCTGATCCGCTCCATGCAGCACTTCAAGAAAACTCTCCACCTGGGAAAAAGAAGAGTATATTTTGTCATATACTGTATAGCAAGTTCAATCAGGTAAAACATGGGAATTGCTAAGAAGGATGAACCTATTTTATCAAGCACCTTGATCAGGATGTAGATCCTTTCCAAATTCCATTCACTAGTTCACAGGACGTAAAATAATTTCTACTGTGCTACGTAACCAACTGCCTTCAAAGCTTTCTAGGTGTTGAACTTCACAGATATCAGTCAATACACCTTCTATGACAATGGAAAACTTCCTTCCTAAAATATTCATTGCTGCCCTTTAAACTATATAAAGGTATGGGGAATGCATCATGTAAATAAAGTATTTCTTGGCTTAGAAAACAAAACAAACAAGGCTGTAGTATTTCAGAAGGACTTTGGGTAGCATACAACAATGAACAAAATTATAACACCAACATGACAATAAAAACCCTCTAATCATAGAATACCTATGATAGATGTTCTCAGTCAAATCAATTGGTGAAATTCAAAACATAGAAAGCTTTGAAGGCAGTTGGCTACATAACACTGTAGAAATTATACTAGAATTTACCTCCTATAACTACAAGAAACCCCCTTTTGTTCTGGCAGCTTCATCACCAGTGTTTTCTCCAGCACCAACATGTTCCCTTATTTTAACAGTGGGAACCCCAAAACCTAAGCACAAAAGTAAATTCTGGGAGTTTATTTATTGATATATATCCTGTCTCTGGTTCAGGAGCTCAAGATGGTAGGACTCCCTCCCATCTTTCCCCACAGCAACAACCGTGACAGGTAGTTTGAGGTGAGAGCAACAGCAACCCCAAATCACCCAGTGAGCTCCCATGGCTGAGGGTGGACTCAAATCTGGGTCTTCCCAGTGCTTAACCATTTTTAAGACATGGGTTATACAGCTTGAAGCTGGGCTGGGGAGAGAGGAAAAGAAAGAGAAGAGAGACAGGTTTTCATTCTATCAATGAAATTTTACCAGCCACATTTCTGAACATAAACTTCTAAATCTTTTTTTAGGTCAAGCTACACACATCAGCTATATTTATCCTTGACAATACCTAAGAATCAACTTAAACATGGCTTTTGCTTATTTCAGAAGTCATACATACCGAAGATGAATAAAATGGGAGAAGATTTTGAAATGCACAAGAACATTTCTGTTCATTTATATGACCTTGCTTGAGCCCCTCCAATATGTTTTCCTGAAAATACCAGCAAAGAGTTACATGCTGTTTTAATAAAGAATTTTTAATAAAGCTTATTAAATTTGGTTGCTCAACCGTGAAAGACAAATATAAACAGTATGCTCCAATGAAAAATGTTAGTCATGGCAACCCAATAATCAAAGAGTATTTAAAATTTTTTAATATTAATAACAGCTCTGCATATTGAAAATACAGAATGCTGAATCTTGAATACTGAAGTATTTAATATTCCAATGTGCATAAAACAATCTTTGAATCAGTCTGGCTGTAGAAAAGGTGTTAAATATTCCATAATTGCTGGAAGTGTTCTGTAGGGTTTTTTATAGAAGAGCTGAAAAATAATCATTTAAAACAAGAAGATAGATACACATTCTCCCTCAATCAAAATAAATTGATATGTTTCATTAAAAAGGCTCATCCCACAGAGGACTGACCTTCTCTGTCTGCAGTGACAATTTTCTAGTGAGACTCTTGCCAAGCCATAATATGCAAGTCAGCCACATTTTTCCTATCATTTTTAACATGGTGAAGGTGTTCTACAAATATGCTCGTAACACATCAAAATATAGATTCCATTCCTTTCCCATTCTGGAAGACAATTTCAAAATTAGTAAGACTACACATGCTTCAAAAATTATTCAGAAGTACTTCAGAAGATGTGACAGTGCAAGTGTAGCTCCATTAAAAGCAGCCATGTCTTTTTTTAAGATCTGGGGAAAAAAAGTTGCTTTAATAAATAACATTAAAGATTTTTTTTTTATCCGCACTTCAATCGTTACCGATTCTGCAGCGACTGCCTGGACGAGTCCCCGCAGTTTTCAAGGCAAGGTGTTTCGGAAGTGGTTTGCCATTGCCTCCTTCCTAGAGCAGAGCCCAGCTGGCGAGAGCAGGAGGCGCAGTTTCCGTTGCTTCACGCCTTTTTCAGGCGTGCACGGCTTCCACGTTACCGGCAACTGCTCCCTTGTCCCGTGCAAGTGCTGCCAGCATTTTTCCTCCCACCGGGGTGAGAGTCCCCATTTATCTACTCATGTAAGTTTTCAAGCTGCTGGGTTGGCAGGAGTTGGGGAGGAAGCAGGAGCTCACTCTGCTGCGCGGAGCTGGGCTCGAACCGCTGAAGTGTCGACCATTTCTGGCCGGCAACTTTCAGTGTCATTAAGCCGCTGCGCCATCGCGTCCAACATTAAAGATACATCTGCTTTAATTAGTGCATGGGAACTTGTAACTCCCATGCATTCCATAACATCCTTCTAAATCATTTTTGAAGCATGAGCAGCCCTAAAAATGAATTCTTCCATCTCAAAATTATGAGAGCTACTACACTAATGAGAAAACCAGGGCTGAAACAAATCAGTTTGAGTACCATCCCTTCTTAACTTTTAAGTTTATATGATTTTTTACCTCTGATAATTCCTGAAGCATATTGGAGAGTAATTCACAACAGATGTCCTTCAAGATTTTTAAATGGAAGTCTTCATCAACTATTTCCAACTTTTCACACTCTTCTGACTGGGATTTGTTTGAGCTATCTACAGATCTCTTCACACTTTCATCCATATTTTGTAACACTCTAATCACACTGTCAATAAGAGCCATATCTGAAATACAAAAAAAATTAAAAATTATGAATGAAAGTATTTTGGGGCAAAGAGGAATTTCTAGTAGCAAAGTAAGTTTTAAAATAGGTAGACTTTGTCTAGAGTCATTGACAGTATCACAGCAGTCTAAAAAAAGACCCAGAATAGACAAAAGATCAAATATTAGGTCAAGCAGCAGGTCTTTCTTCATAAATTAATATAATAGATTATATATCTATTTAGATTATAGATCAAATTAAAATATTTTCCACAAATATTTATAGACTGAATAGTCCATTTAAAAGGAAAAATATTAGAAAGGGAAAATGCAGATGTGTCTTATAATATTATATATTGAAAAAAACAATGTATTTTTATTAAGAATTAAGAATTATTAAGAATGTAATCACTTCGGTCAAATATGTATGGCCTCAGACAAACTGGAAAAAAATAGTCATATATATTAAGATATTTATCATAAAATGTGGAAAAACAAATTCAAGATGAAGAAGGGAAATTTACACTACAGGTAATCCTCGACTTACAGCCACAATAGGGACAGGTAAATTCATTGTTAAGTGGTAGAGTCCTTAAGTGAGCATCACGTGACCACACCTGATTTTACAACTTCTATTGCTGCAGTCGTTAAGTGAATCACTGTGGTCATTAAGCGCATCATGTGACCACGACTTGCAACCTTCCCTGCTGGCTTCCCCATTGACTTTGCTTATCGGAAGCCAGCTGGAGAGGTCGGCAATGGTGATCACGTGACCACAGGACACAGCAACCGTCATAAATGTGCAATGATTGCCAAGAATCCAAATAATGATCACATGACTGTGGGGTTGCTGCAATGGTTAAGTCCGAGGATCTGTTGTAAGTCACTTTTTTCAGCGCCATCATAACATCCAACGGTCACGAAACAAATGGTCGTAAGTCAAGGACTACCTCTATTACAATTTCAAATTCCACATAGGAAAATTAACAATAGCTTCAGTTTATGTCCAAATGACAATAAATAAAATGTTATGAAACTATTTTTCAGTTAGTTCTTGAAACTGCAGAGGGAGTTTTTAGATATTGGAGATATAAATGGGCCTCTTTTATGTCAGTCTTTTCTCTTTTAGATTGAAACATAAATGCCCTTTAGGGAAAGTATATACTTACTATTCTTCTGCTCACTAAACTTACTCAAGAACACACATGGGCTATATCTCTAGCTCATTAACCAATTTTATAAATGTGGAAGTTGTAGCTCTTACTTATGCAGATCATAATCCAATAACTGTAAGACTGTGTAGAAGAACCTCCAGATCAAAAAGATGAAGGCTGAATGGCCTACTATTATTGCAAAAAGATAGTAAACTGAAGTGCCAATGTGAATTAAAGAGATTCTTCCAAAACAATTTAACTTCTGAGGTTTCATTATCTACCGTGTGAGATTCTAGTAAAGCTTTCATGAGAGGACTGTTTATTTCTTTGGCATTAAAGAACAGGAAAACCATGCAAGAACAAAAAGACATATTGATGAATGAACTGAAGCAATTATAATCAAGATATAAGCAGAATCCAATCTTGATTTTAGAACAAAGTGATTCAAAATCAACTGAACCTAAAGGAAATGAATTAAACTTACAAGAAGATTAATTTTGCTAAACAGAAAAATTAGGAAATTCATACTATTGAAATAGGAAGAACTCAAGATATGGCAAATTTACCACTTGTGAATAGCATAGTAATTGTTCACATGGAAATGAACTGAGCATATTCCTGCAAAATTCTCATTCCCCAACTCCGCTATGACCTATACTATCCTTCAAATATTCAATTTTGAAATTCTTTGATTAAATTCCCTACCATTTTGGCTTTTGTAATATATATGGTATAACACTTACTCTTTTCTATCTTGGCATAATCCTGTTCAGTCTGTGAAGCAAAGATGGCTGATAGCACAGATAAAATAGAAGCCAACACGGTCTTCTGTTCTTGAACAATAATTGGTGGATCATCTGGCTGGCAGAGTTCATTGCAAAAGAGATTATATAACAAGTTCCACATTTCCTTTCCTCTATCAGGAGACTTTACTGGAAAATGAGGGAAAAAAATCAGTCAATCCCTGGAAAAATTCTTTATCAAAGGACTCTCTGCAAATACTTTTTCATTAAATGCTTCGGAAAACATACCAATTGTTTGAATGCCTTCATCCACAGTAGTGAGCAGCTGTAGAATATGCATATAAACTTCAAGTCCTTCGGAATTGTTATCCGAGCTGCAGTAAAGCATTATGAATTCTATTTAGAACTATTTACCAAGAAAGATTTGTGTGTCTTTGTATGAGAAAACTCAGACTTGAAGGGCGACATATTGTTGAAAAAAGCAAATATTTATTGAAATGTTTCTACCTCATTCAGTGATTTCCAAGATAGTTAAACTCCAACATTTCCAGTTTAAAATATTAGTACTGACATGATTTAGCGTTTTCGCTACAAAAGGCAGATATAATTTGATTTCAGAGGAAAATGGTATCTAGACCATATTGTGTCATGCATTATATGGCAATTCAAGCACCTTGGATGCCTTGGAAATAGTACACTGTAGCCTGAACATTACTTGTCCTACCTGGATTAAGGTGGTTTATATTTCTATGCTTGCATGCATACTGATAGATGCTTACCAGACTTGTTTTGCAGCTTCAAGCAGACAAGGTACAATCTTAAAATCAGGAAGTTCATCTGGAGAATCATCTGTGGGTTGTCCCGCTGATGGACAAGAATCTTTTTTAATCCAATTTATCATTAATTCTTCATCCAAGTCAAACAACTTATCAACCACCTCACCAACTTTCACCAGCAACTCCACTGAAACAAAAATTAAATTTAAGTACAGTTGAATTAAGACCACATAAAATACAAAGCAAAATTCAGAAAACAGAATAATTATTTTAGTATGCTTTGTTTAAATCACAACAGTAATTGATTTGGAAGTATGCTGCTTTGAGAATCTTTATATTAGGAAATGGAATACAATTTTATTTTCAAATAAATAAATACAAAATTACCAGAGAAGTAAAATCCCCCCAAGTAATGTTTGTTGTATATATTTTTTCCTCTCCTTTTTCTTAACTTTTATATTTCTTTTTTCAGTTCACTCTGCAGAGTGATATGATTTTCAGAACATGAAGCATAGCATTAAGAATTAGGATGACGAGTCTGTTGCTTGTCCCCTAACACTTTGAGGTATTAAACACACTGCATTCTATGCATTTCCAAACAGCAGTTTAATGTTATGTTACTATGTATTACTAAATACCGGAGCAGCACTTTGGATTTGAAGGCAAAAAGGTGGTTTGGAGTATGAAAGGACACGCATATGCCACCTGTCTGCAACTTTTTAACTGGAAATGTACATTTTCCTTTTATATCTTGCATTCTTTCCCTTTTAGCCTATGTTTATGTTTGAAAATATATTTTAAAAAATTCAGAAAATCAGAGTGCCTACAGCACCTAATCCTGAAGTTTATTTTACCCAAGACTTGGATTGCCAGAGATTCAAAGAAGACTTTTCTATTGTTCCTTCAGTTTGTAAACGTAAGTGCCAACAGTACTTTATGAAGATCCAACCACATTCATACTTTATATTTATATAACAGAGTACAGAGGTACCTCAAGATACGAATGCCCCATCTTACGAAAATTTCAAGATACGACCAGCTCTGGCCGCAAAAATTTATCTCAACATGCGAACTCCGCCTCAAGCTACGAACCAGATCCGCAGCCATTTGCCCTGCTGCCACGTGGTCGCGGCTTCCAAGAGGAAGTGCTAATGAAATCTGAGCGGAAGGACAAAAGCCCAAGGAAAGCAATGCAGAAAGAGGAAGTGCTAATGAAATCTGAGCACGCGGGGGGGGGGGGAAGCTCCCGCTCCCGGCTGTGCGTGCACGCTGATATTGCTTTCACTGTGCTTTTGTCACTATGGAGAAAGGAAAAAGGAAAAGGAAAAGCCATTTGCCCTGCTGCCACGTGGTCGCGGCTTCCTGTGGGCGAGATCGCGGTAGCAAGGAGGCGTTCGGTGAGGCTTGTGGTGTGTTTTGTGGCGTTTGGAAGGTTTTTGGTGTGCTTGTCAGCATGGCTCCAAAGAAAATGCAGAGCAGGCGTGGCAAGAATAAGGCTTTGCAGCTAAGAGGCAAAGAAGAGAGGAAACCCCTGAAGGAGATCTCCCCGAAGTCCCTTTGGAGGGGGACTCTCCCTCCAAACAATAACTGCCTCCCCACCCCATTCTCCCTCTTCATACTGTGCTTTTTTTCATGTTTTTGTGGTTTAAAAATAAAATGCATATGTTTCAGAACTGTTTGTATTTACATTGAACCTTATGGGGAAATTTGCTCTTTCCTTTGGCCATAGCCCTTGGCCTGGTGATTGCTTTCACTGTGCTTTTGTTGCTATGGAGAAAGGAAAGAGCGCGGAGGAATCAGTGGGGGGGGGAAGCTCCCGCTCCCGGCTGTGCGTGCGCGCGACATAAGCCTTCCCCCCCCCATTCCTTTCACTGTGCTTTTGTCGTGCGTGCCAAGGGCTATGCACAAAGGAAAGAGCGCGGAATTAAGAGGAATCAGCGTGGGGGTGGGGAAGCTCCCGCTCCGCTGTGTGCGCTACATAAGCCTTCCCCCCCATTGCTTTCACTGTGCTTTTGTCGCACGCGCCAAGGGCTATGCACAAAGGAAAGAGCGCGGAATTAAGAGGAATCAGCGTGGGGGTGGGGAAGCTCCCACTCCGCTGTGTGCGCTACATAAGCCTTCCCCCCCCATTCCTTTCACTGTGCTTTTGTCGCGCGCGCCAAGGGCTATGCACAGAGGAAAGAGCGCGGAATTAAGAGGAATCAGCACGGGGGTGGGGAAGCTCCCGCTCCGCTGTGCACGCTACATAAGCCTTCCCCCCCCATTCCTTTCACTGTGCTTTTGTCGCGTGCGCCAAGGGCTATGCACAAAGGAAAGAGCGCGGAATTAAGAGGAATCAGCGCGGGGAATGGGGGGGAAGCTCCCGCTCCCGGCTGTGCGCGCAGGAGCCTTTCTCAGATTTCATTAGCACTTCCTTTTTCTGTGCTAGGGCTGACTAAAGCGCGCCTGGCGTATTTCCTAGCCCTGCAACGCCGGCTGACACATTGAACCTTATGGGGACATGTGCTTCAGGATGCAACCAAATTCGGAGGGCGGATTAGCCGTATTTACATTGAACCTTATGGGGAAATTTGCTTCAGGATGCGACCAAATTCAGAGGGTGGAACGGATTAACCGTATTTACACTGAACCCTATGGGAAAACGTGCTTCAGGATGTGACCAATTCGACTTGCGATCAGAGTCACGGAACGGATTAAATTCGTATCTTGAGGTACCACTGCATTTTACAAATAACTGGAAGACTTTATAACCATAGGGAAAAAAGACACCAAAGACTATTCCACTGGTTCACATGGTTTTGCTCTGTTGTGGATTCTTTGTTTCTTAATAAAAATGCTTCAAGCAAAGTCTTCCTTAGAAGTAATTAAAAAATATTTGGTCCCCATAATCAAAATACATTGGGAGTTGTGCATTTTTCTTTACTTTAAAAAAATGCCCTTTGGTGCAATATTCTCCATGTGTTAGCTTACCATTTGTAGAACTAGACATGATAAAGCAGACACAGTCAAAGAAGCATGGACTTTGTCGGATTCTCTCCACCCAAATATTAGCCACCTCAGATTGACAGAGGCAAGTGAACAGTAACCTAAAGGGGAAATGGAAATGTAACAAGTATGGGATTTTTTTGAGAAGCCCAAATTTATACCCCAATCTTATAAGCATCTAAAAGTAAGCTCATCAAATATATTTCTAAGTAAACTTGCATAAGACTGCACTGTTAAATTTTTATCATGGTATATGCTTCTTAGGTACACAATTAAAATTACATCTAGCAAACAATGTGTGAAATCAATTTAAATGTAAAAATTGAGTAAAGGGAAAAGTAAGAATATAGAAGTCCTAGAAGCACTCTACTGAGTCCAGTCGTACTTCTCCCAAGTACATTTAAGTAATAAAAAGGGAATCTACTAGCTTTCTAATTGCTTTCTAATTCATATTGCTAATGGAAACCAAAGTAATACCTTGCCTTACTAACTGCTGTGGGGACCAGCGGCCATTAGGAGGTAGGACCATGAAGAAAAACTTCATGGTGGAGCAGAGAGCAGCCTGATTCTTTACAGTGACCAAATAAGCAGTAGTTAGATCATTTAGCAAAAGGGAGACTAACTAGATTCCTTACTTCAGCCTTTCTGCCAGTAGAATACTCAGGTAACCCTGACAGTTGCCAGGGATTGGAAGGATCAAGAGCAATACACGTTGCGCCTATTATCAGAATAACGATTCTATCTATTGTCCAAAAGCACAAGAACCAAAAATAGCTTCTTAAGCAAGGCCTCTAGGAAAGGAAGATCAACCCGTGCTGAATGGAATATATACAGGTGAAACTCGAAAAATTAGAATATCGTGCAAATGTTCATTTATGTCAGTATGGCAACTCAAAAGGTGAAACCAATATATGAGATAGACGCGTTACATGCAAAGCGAGATATGTCAAGCCTTACTTTGGTATAATTGTGATGATTATGGCGTACAGCTTATGAAAACCCCAAATTCACAATCTCAGAAAATTAGAATATTACATGACATCAATAACACAAGGATTGGAAATAGAACAATATTGGACCTCTGCAAAGTAGAAGCATGCATATGTACTCAGTACTTGGTTTGGGCCCCTTTTGCAGCAATGACTGCCGCAGTGCGGCGTGGCATGGATGCTATCAGCCTGTGGCACTGCTGAGGTGTTATGGAAGACCAGGATGCTTCAATAGCGGCCTTCAGCTCCGCTGCATTGTTCGGTCTCATGTCCCTCATCTTTCTCTTGGCAATGCCCCATAGATTCTCTATGGGGTTCAGGTCAGGTGAGTTTGCTGGCCAATCAAGCACAGTAATCCCATGGTCATTGAACCAGGTTTTGGTACTTTTGGCAGTGTGGGCAGGTGCCAAGTCCTGCTGGAAAATGAAGTCGGCATCCCCATAAAGCTTGTCTGAGGAAGGAAGCATGAAGTGCTCCAAAATCTCCTGGTAGATGGCTGCGTTGACCCTGGACTTAATGAAGCACAGTGGACCAACACCAGCAGATGACATGGCTCCCCAAATCAACACAGACTCTGGAAACTTCACACTGGACTTCAAGCATCGTGCATTGTGTGCCTCTCCATTCTTCCTCCAGACTCTGGGTCCTTGGTTCCCAAATGAGATGCAAAAGTTGCTCTCATCAGAAAAGAGGACTTTGGACCACTGGGCAACAGACCAGTTCTTTTTTTCTGTAGCCCAGGTAAGACGCTTCTGACGTCGTTTGTTGTTCAGGAGCGGCTTGACAAGAGGAATACGACGTTTGAAGCCCATGTCCAGGATCCGTCTGTGTGTGGTGGCTCTTGATGCACTAACTCCAGCCTTAGTCCACTCCTTGTGAAAGTCCCCAACACTTTTGAATGGCCTTTTCCTGACAATCATCTCCAGGCTGCGGTCATCCCTGCTGCTTGTGCACCTTTTTCTACCACACTTTTCCCTTCCACATAACCTTCTATTGATGTGCTTTGATACAGCACTTTGGGAACATCCAACTTCTTTTGCAATTACCTTTTGGGGCTTTCCCTCCTTATGGAGGGTGTCAATGATGGTTTTCTGTCAGGTCAGCAGTCTTTCCCATGCTTGTGATTCCTACTAAACCAGCCTGAGAGACCATTTAAAGGCTCAGGAACCCTTTGCAGGTGTTATGGATTCATTAGCTGCTTAGAGTGGGACACTTTGAGCCTAGAATATTGAACCTTTTCACACTATTCTAATTTTCTGAGATTGTGAATTTGGGGTTTTCATAAGCTGTACGCCATAATCATCACAATTATACCAAAGTAAGGCTTGACATATCTCGCTTTGCATGTAATGCGTCTATCTCATATATTGGTTTCACCTTTTGAGTTGCCATACTGACATAAATGAACATTTGCACGATATTCTAATTTTTCGAGTTTCACCCGTATGCCAGTACAGTGGTACCTCGGTTCACGAACGCTTCTGTTCACAAACAATTTGGTTCAAGAACAGCTCCGGATGCAAAATTTTGCCTCCGTTCGCGAACGCCAGATCGGGTTACGAAGAGGATCCGCGGCCATTTTCCCTGCTATGACACGTGGTCGGGGCTTCCTGTAGGGAGTGGGACTCTCCCTCCAAGCAGTAACAGCCTCCCCACCCGCCTTCCTGTCCTCCACGCCAGAAGTCACGTCGAGCAAGGTTAGCTTTCTCTCTCTTCGTACTGTACTTTGTGTCATTTTGCGGTTTAAAAAAAAAAATATATGGTTCAGAACGGATTAACCATAATTACATTGAACCTTACAGGGAAATTTGATTCGGGACGCGATCAAAAATCGGTTGGCGACCAAATTCGTAGGGGTCAGAACGGATTAACCGTATTTACATTGAACCTTATGGGAAAATTTGATTCGGTTCACGACCAATTCGGTTCGCAACCAGAGTCGCGGAACGAATTAAGTTCATGAACCGAGGTACCACTGTATATATTGCTCATCACTTCTTTACGGCCTTAAAGAACTGGTCCCTCCTTTTTGCCTCCACTTATTTGGACTGTCAGCTTGTTTAATTTTAAAACCGATATGAGTAGCTTTTGGAGACAACAGTTGTAAGAAGATAAAAATGCACTGAGTACTGATACTTTATATATACATTTTTATATTTATATTATATTTATACTTTACCTGTGAGCATTAGTAAATGGCTACATTTACACCTAACATGAAACCAGAATTGTAAATAATCATGGCTAACTTATATTCAAGCAACTATAGTTGCAACAACAGTTCCATCAGTGGTTTGTTTATCCTTACAAGTAAAGCAGGCATACATGGCTTCTGAATTGGGAAGAAATAAATTAGATGTCTTGGTCTCTATAAAACAACAACACACAGAGTTGACCAGATCTGAGAACTGCACTTCACTGCAAGAGAAGCTACAAGCAAATAAACCGTGTGCACAAGCCTACTGCCTCTTTCCAGGTAAATCAGAATTCTGCCATTCTGGCTTATCGTTGTCTCTTATGCTAAGATATTTTAGTCACTCAGAAACAAACAAACCAACAAAAAACCCTTGCTTACCGGCTTGTTTCAAGCAGAGTAGGGGAATCGGAATCACATAAACGTTGCAGCACTATTTGTCTGGAAAAATTACAGTATTGGTTAAGCAGCATATAAAATATGAAACAAACATTATTTTCTATGCCTTTACTCAGACATCTACCAGTGCTTCCTGAGCCCTGTCATCCTTAATGTTTAGAGTTGCTAAAATAAAGAGCAAGTGCAATATTAGAGGATGCTTTACTACAATAGAAAGCAGACCTTTTCAAGTCTAGACCCAACACTATGGAACATGCCCCCCCGCTCTTTTTTGTCTATAGAAGAAGGGTTAAAACTGTTCTTTTTAAATAGCCCTTTGAAGGTTAATGCCAGCCGGTGTTCTTAGACTACCACTTATTTATTATTGCTTATGCTATGTGGAGTGAGATGGGATTGATGTTGTACGAGACTATTATTTATCCTTAGGTTGATGTACACTGATTGGAGCAACATGCAATAGATACATACTTGATTTACTAAGTGACTTCAAGAGAATGGTCTACCATATTAATTCAAGTACCTGGTTCTACACAAATCTGCTTTAACATTTCTAATAAAGAAAACCTGCAACAAAGGCTTTCAGGGAGGAAACACAGTAAGATTTATTGCTTCTACTAATTAATAATTCAATAATTATTGAATTAATTATTCAATTATTCAATAGCAACAATATTGTTCTGCTTGCAAAAGAAGAGATGTTATACAGGTCACTGAAAAGGAAGTACAGTTAGTCCTTGTTTAACGACCACAATTGGGACCGAGCTTATGATCTTACTTCAGCTTTCCTGATCTTCCTTTCGTTTCCCCGTCTTTCCTTTCCAGACCTGTGACGGTCATAAATGTGAGGATTGCTAATAAAATTACTTTTTCATCACCATCATAACTGTGAAAGATCACTAAACAAGGCAGTTGCTAAACAAGGACCACCTGTATGGCTGCAGCATTATATAATTAGATCACTAGTCCTTAAAGCATACATTCTACCACTGAGCTACTCATGTTCCACATTTCATTAAGATGACCGGGTTCATAGTGTTTGCTACAGATGTAGAAATATCTAGAGGTATGGACCCCTCCCCTTTGGTCAATCTTCTCTACCCTGTTAGATCTGTTATTTTCTTGCTCCCCATTTACAAATTGAACAGAATATTAAGCTGTAGACAAGCCCCACTGCTTTTCCCAAAACATTTCTCTCTCTCGCAACACACCAAAGAAAAAATTGGTTTTAGCAAGTGATGCAGTTGCCAGGAAACCAGAATGGGAAAAAGTTACTTCTGAACTGGCTCCATGTCAAATTCAATGCTTTTCCTTAACACATAAGCCTTTCGATCCCATATAAAATGCCACCAGCAATTACCGTATTTTTCCGACAATAAGACGCCCCCATGTACAAGACGACCCCCATTTTTCCAACCCCAAATTAAGAAATCAATATTTTAAAGATAGTGCAGAACACATTTTTATTTAGTAATTAGTTAACATTTACCTGATACACTCGGTGGGAGGAGGTCCAAACCGTCTCTCTGCAGCTCTATTTCCAGGCTCTTTTGCATAACTGATTACCTTCAAGCACGAGTGAAACTGCCGACAGCTTGTCTCTGCAGGCAGACTTCCTCTAATTGGTTTGTTCAGCATCAGCTGATGTCAGTTACATAAGGCTTGTGATTGGAGGAAGTCTGTTTGGGAGACAAGCTATTTCACTCGTGATTGGAGGCTAGCAATAGGAGGAAGCCCGTCTGCAGAGACAAAGGACGGGCAGTTTTGCAACAGCGAGGTTCTCTCTTCGGCTAACTTCCTTAAATAAGACGCCCTTCAATTTTTAGGGTAAGGATTTTAGAAAAAAGTATTGTCTTATAGTCGGAAAAATACGGTAAAACAAAACAAAGGAGAGGAATAGAGAGTGAAAGCAGAATTCCACAAAGCTGAAATAGGGCAAAGATAAAAGGCCACAAAGACGACAAATGCAGCACTCAACTTTTTATTGTGCTAGCACCCTTATCTGGGTATGTTTCCTGCCAGAATAACACCATGAGAGGGGGCATACTGGCACATCTATATACAAGGGCAGCATAATCTGGCACCAAGTCGCTGCAGAATCAAGATGGAGTCAACAATCCAGACATCCAAATTTAAAGCAGCAATGTTTTTGCTGACACAAGGATGAATGAGTGGTGCGTTAAACCAACAGTGGGAAAATGGCTGAGATAAACATCTGATTACCTTGTTTCACTATCAGTAAGTTTTGGAAGAGCAATCCTTTGCATCCATACTATGTAACTCCTTTGAGATAAAAAGGCAGTTTGAACAGATGCTTGCAATAGCAGGCTTTATCCTTTAAAGGAGGTATCAAAGATTTTATCTGGGCATCCCTAAGGCTCAGGCCATACTCAGTATGGTTCTTTGCACGCTGTATTAAGACTCTGCTGCTGAAGCAATGGATGAACAAATAATTAATGGAAGTTAAGTGAGAAAAGAAACAGTTGTTTTTTGTGGGGGGGGAGCATGAAAGTTAAACAGCTGGATAAATTAGATTTCAGTAAAGATATAGAACCTGCTAATACAGCCAGGCCAAAAAAAATCTTGTCCTTGATAAAGTTTGCAACAAGGTTTTTAGTAACAAATCAATGAGTTGGGATTTTAAGTGTATTAAGTAATATTTATTAAATATCTTATTTGTTAAACTGTTTTATATAATGCCAAATTCAAATTATATTTGTAACTTCCTTTGGGGCCTTTTGGCCGTAAATAAAATTGATTGATTGATAATGTTTGCAAATACGTACCTATAAAATCATTTTTTTTAATTCTTACATTTGGACTTGACACTGCTTTTCCTGTATCTTCCTCCATGACAAACATTTGAGACATCTTATAACCATCTGCTGAGTCTTACAAATGTTAACATCAGATATATATTTTTCTTTCATTCTATTAAGAATCAGTGTGTACGAAATGATGTTTTAATAGCCACAGGAGCTAAAACTGGAGTCTGAAAATCCTGAAATAAAAACTTACCCAAGGTTCTCATCTTTACTAATAGATACGCATGTATCTTGGCAACAGGCCATATTTCCCAGAATACCCACACAGATTTCCTGCAATCAAAAATATAGTAAATTAGCATAAAGTTATATATACATTAAGACAAGAATTATCAAGGAAACATATGCTTTAGTGTTCTCAATAAATGCAGAATCAATCAAAGCAGAAATCTATATAGCCCTCACTTCTTCTTAAAGAATGGCCAGATCCTTTAATAAGGTTTAATAACATATTTATTAAGTACTAGGTTTCTCATCCCCTTCATGGATCACTGCCTTGTCGTGGCGAAGGGGCTTGTGTAACTCAGTGAAGCCATGAGCTATACCGTGCAGGGCCACCCAAGACGGACAGGTCATGACAGAGAGTTCTGACAAAATGTGGTCCACTGGAGAAGGAAATGGCAACCCACTCCAGTATCCTTGCCAAGAAAACCCCATGGACAATGTTAAAAGGCTAAAAGATATGACGCCGGAAGATGAGCCCCTCAGGTCGGAAGGTGTCCAATATGCTACTGGGGAAGAGCGGAGGGCAATTCCAAGTAGCTCCAGAAAGAGTGAAGCGGCTGGGCCAAAGCCGAAAGGACGTTCAGCTGTGGATGTATCTGGAAGCGAAAAGAAGGTCCGATGCTGTAAAGAACAATATTGTATAGGTACGTGGAATGTCAGATCCATGAACCAAGGCAAGCTGGATGTGGTCAAACATGAGATGACAAGATTGAACGTCGACATCTTGGGAATCAGCGAATTGAAATGGACGGGAATGGGTGAATTTAATTCAGGTGACCACTATATCTACTACTGTGGGCAAGAAACCCTTAGAAGAAATGGAGTTGCACTCATAGTCAATAAGAGAGTGGGAAAGGTAGTAATGGGGTACAACCTCAAAAACGACAGAATGATCTCAGTGCGTATCCAAGGAAAACCATTCAACATCACGGTAATCCAAGTCTATGCCCCAACCACTGATGCCGAAGAAGCTGAAGTTGACCGGTTCTATGAAGACCTACAACACCTTCTAGAACTAGCACCAAAAAAAGATGTCCTTTTCATCATAGGGGATTGGAATGCTAAAGTAGGAAGTCAAGGAGTAATCGGAATAACAGGCAAGTTTGGCCTTGGAGTACAAAATGAAGCAGGGCAAAGGCTAATAGAGTTCTGTCAAGAGAACAAGCTAGTCATAGCAAATACTCTTTTCCAACAACACAAGAGACGACTCTACACATGGACATCACCAGATGGTCAATACCGAAACCAGATCGATTACATACTTTGCAGCCAAAGATGGAGAAGCTCTATACAGACGGCAAAAACAAGACCAGGAGCTGACTGTGGCTCAGATCATGAGCTTCTTACTGCAAAATTTAGGCTTAAATTGAAGAATGTAGGGAAAACCACTAGACCACTCAGGTATGACTTAGATCATATTCCATGTGAGTACACAGTGAAGGTGATGAATAGATTTAGAGGATTAGATTTGGTAGACAGAGTGCCTGAAGAACTATGGACGGAGGTCTGTAACATTGTACAAGAGGCAGCAACTAAAACCATCCCAAAGAAAAAGAAATGCAAGAAAGCAAAATGGCTGTCTGATGAGGCTTTACAAATAGCTGTGGAAAGAAGGAATGCAAAAAGCAAGGGTGAAAGGGAAAGATATAAGCAACTGAATGCAGATTTCCAGAGAATAGCAAGGAGAGATAAGAAGGCCTTCTTAAATGAACAATGCAAAGAAATTGAAGAAAACAATAGAATGGGGAAGACTAGAGATCTCTTCAAGAAAATTGGAGATATCAAAGGAACGTTTAGTGCAAAGATGGGCATGATAAAGGACAAAAAAGGCAGGGACCTAACAGAAGTAGAAGAGATTAAGAAGAGGTGGCAAGAATACACAGAAGAACTATACAAGAAAGATCTTAATGTCCCTGATGTCCATGCTGGTGTGGTCACTGACCCTGAGCCAGACATCCTAGAGAGTGAAGTCAAGTGGGCCTTAGGAAGCATTGCTAACAACAAAGCTAGTGGAGATGACAGTATTCCAGCTGAGTTATTTAAAATACTAAAAGACGATGCTGTTAAAGTGCTGCACTCAATATGCCAGCAAGTTTGGAAAACGCAACAGTGGCCACGGGATTGGAAAAGGTCAGTTTATGTTCCAATTCCAAAGAAGGGCAATGCCAAAGAATGCTCAAACTATCGCACAATTGCACTCATTTCACATGCTAGCAAGGTTATGCTCAAAATCCTACAAGCTAGGCTTCAGCAGTACGTGAACCGAGAACTACCGGATGTACAAGCTGGGTTTCGAAGAGGCAGAGGAACTAGAGATCAAATTGCCAACATTCGCTGGATCATGGAGAAAGCACGAGAGTTCCAGAAAAGCATCTACTTCTGTTTCATTGACTATGCAAAAGCCTTTGATTGTGTGGATCACAACAAACTGTGGCAAATTCTTAAAGAGATGGGGATACCAGACCACCTTACCTGTCTCCTGAGAAATCTGTATGCGGGCCAAGAAGCAACAGTTAGAACCGGTCATGGAACAACCGATTGGTTCAAAATAGGGAAAGGAGTACGACAAGGCTGTATACTGTCACCCTGCTTATTTAACCTATATGCAGAGTACATCATGAGAAATGCCAGGCTGGAAGAATCACAAGCCGGAATTAAGATTGCAGGGAGAAACATCAATAACCTCAGATATGCAGACGATACCACCCTAATGGCAGAAAGTGAAGAAGAACTAAAGAGCCTCTTGATGAGGGTGAAAGAGGAGAGTGAGAAAGCTGGCTTGAAACTCAACATTAAAAAAACTAAGATCATGGCATCTGGACCCATCAATCCCTGGCAAATAGAAGGGGTAGAAATGGAAGCAGTAACAGACTTCATTTATTTGGGCTCTAAGATCACCGCAGACGGAGACTGCAGCCATGAAATTAAAAGATGCTTGCTCCTTGGGAGGAAAGCTATGGCAAACCTAGATAGCGTATTAAAAAGCAGAGACGTCACCTTGCCGACAAAGATCCGCAGAGTCAAAGCTATGGTTTTTCCAGTAGTAATGTATGGCTGTGAGAGCTGGACCATAAAGAAGGCTGAACGCCGAAGAATTGATGCCTTTGAACTGTGGTGCTGGAGAAGACTCTTAAGAGTCCCCTGGACTGCTAGGAGGTCAAACCAGTCAATCTTAAAGGAAATCAACTCTGATTGCTCATTGGAAGGATTGATAATGAAGCTCAAGCTCAGATACTTTGGTCACCTAATGCGAAGAGAGGACTCTCTGGAAAAGACCCTGATGCTGGGAAAGATGGAAGGCAAAAGGAGAAGAGGACGGCAGAGGATGAGATGGCTAGATAGCATCACTGAAGCAATGAGCATGAAATTGAGCAAACTCAGGGAGGCAGTGAAAGATAGGAAGGCCTGGCGCAATATGGTTCATGGGGTCACGAAGAGTCGGACACGACTTAACGACTAAACAACAACAAAAGGTTTCTCATATTGACAGCCTTTGCATAATAAGACATTTTGGTATATATATTATTATCTTTTAGGAGCTGCATTATCTTGTTGTAGGGGAAAAGCAGAAGGAGTATTGTATATACTGCCTTGAGCTTCTAAACGAAAGGTGCAATGAATCTAACAATTCAATCTATCTATCTCTCTATCTCTCTATCTATCTCTTGCTAACAGTGTGAACGGGTTCCAACTATATCAAGATTTTCCTAATTATAACTGTCCCATTGTGTAGATTTCTTTTATATGCTATTTTGGAAGCCATATCCAGTCCATTCAAAACCTTAAAATTCAGAAGCCATTTTCAGTTGAAAACAAGCTGGAAGCCAATTAAGTTGTGCCAAGGCATGGCCAATCAGGATACGTCAGTTAACATTTCTTAAATAGAAGCATTCTAGGTCACTTGAATTTTCCGAACTATCTTCTTGGGCAACTCTTCATAACATATATTGCAATAGGCTAATCTGGAAATCATGGAACACAAACAATAATAGCTGGGTCTTTTGCCTTCCAGCAGAGCAGGCCTGCAGGCATGGAAGCCAAATCAAATAACCCATCTCAAAGTGGGGCAGAAAAACTACACTAGATGAATCCACAGGATATTACACAATCTTATGATTCTATAACCCAGTGTTTCTCAACCTCAGCAACTTTAAGATCTGCGGACTTCAACTCCCAGAATTCCCTAGCTGCTGAGGTTGAAAAACACTGCTACAACCAATGTTAAAACATTTGGAAAACTATAGAAGTATATTATGAGTAATAGATTACTAACAAGAGATGTTAAAAATTCAGAAATATTTAGTCAATTGTATATTTAATGTCTTTCTTCTGGAAGATCAAATTTTCTACGTTTTAATATTGTATCTTTATTTGCTTTTTGGGCTCTATTCAACTGCATAATTCCTATGATGATCCAAAGCTCACCACTTTGTAATAAACACAGATTCATAATGGAACTTACAGCAAGTCGAGGACACTTGGACTTTGCAAGAATAACCATAAATATATCAGGGGCTTTAAACTCTTGTAAAAATAAAGCAACATCCTGAAAGCAAGAAAGTTGGATTAAAATTAACAAAGATTATTTGGTCAGGAGCAGCATAATTTTTAAAAGTTTTAAAAGTTCATTTTGGAATTTGATATACCGTAAAACATTTCTGCCAGCACCATCCCAAACAATAACCTTAGTTCTTAAAGTGAGGTTTGATCTTATATTGATGTTATCTCCTCTGAATGGTTCTTTTCTTGGTACTATAGTATCTTAGACAGTAGTGTGGATATTATGTATATTCTTTCTCTCATTTATTCAGAGGACCAGTTGATCATAAACAAATGATCAAAACAACATTGTATGAACAGATAGTACAAGATATGTTATTTCTTTTGAAAGAGGTACATCAACGAAACTCTCCAGTGCTTAATTTAAAATATGATCTGGAGAACATACAGAATGTAAGATCAATGTCAAGAACAGATTTAGTAATCTATGCCAAGGGCTCTTAGGCAGTGTGTTACTGCAACCCCTTATACTGATAAATCTGGGGGGGAAATCATGAATAAAACTAATAATTTTACAGGGGTCATGACTGGGGAAGTAATAAATATACCACTTAAAAATACCACTTACTTTTAATAATTACATTTTAATATGTATATCACATAGATTCTTAAATTTGTCAGCCTGTGCAGGTAAAATGGGGAACAAAGCATGGAACAAGATTTGATCATGCTCCAACTCTGCCTATACAAGCCTGATTGGCTGTAAAAGAAAAATGCGACCTACATTTTGAGAATCCCTGCCTCTTATAAGCAAGATTTTGCTTAAAATCTTACAAAGTAGAGCAAACCATGGGGAAAGAAATGCCAGATAAATAGGTGGGTTTTGGAGGGACACAACGTACGATGGATAATGCCAAGCAGGAAAATACAAGACAGAATTTTATTTCATTGACTACAGCCAAATCTTTGCAGCATAAATCATGTTAGATTGTTAGAATGTGGAACATGTTAAGACTAAATGGCGTAACAAAACAATTGATTCTTCAAAGGAATTTTAAAAATTCCTTTTTAAACTACTGTAAAAATTCAGTTTGCAGTAACAGTAGTTCAGAGTAAGGAATAGGTGTTAGACAAGGATGCATATTGTCCCCATATTTGTCTAACATATTTAGCAAATATATCATAAGAATGGCAAAATTAGAAGAAATTACAGCTGAAATCTACATTGGAGGTTGACAATCTGAGGTATGCAGAGGGCAACATTTTCTTAGCCAAATGTGAAAAAGACTTTTTAAAATTATCTTTGAAAGTTAAAAATGGAAAATGAAGTATCTTGGTTAATGTTAAGACAAAGATAATGTCATTTCACATGCTAAGTGAACTTGCAGTTAACAGTGATTAAGTGAAGACAGACAGCATGTTGGAGAAATAAAAAGTTTAATACTAGGAGGAAGGCAGTGACAAACATAAGGCAAAATCATGATGAAAAAATAAATTTCAATGACAACAAAGATCAGAATAGTTAAACAAATGGTCTTTTTGGTTGTAATGTAAGAATATGAAAGCTGGAAACTACTGTAACAAAGAAAAGAAGATATGTCTTCAAATGATGGGGCATTTACAAAGAGTAGCACAAGTGCAAGAATCACCAATACCTCCAGGAACAAGTAAAGGCAGACTAGAAAGCACAAGCTCATAGACTTTTGGCATATGATATAAGCAGATGATGGCCTAGAAAAAAATTATTATACTTGATAAGATTGAAGGAAACAAAAGAATGGGAAAACAACAGATCAAGAAAATAGACCGTATCAAGGATATTGCAGGATTGTCCTTGGAAGCATTACTAGATATTACTAAAGACAGGCCAAGATAATATTTCTATAGCAGAAACTTAAGCCAATTTGAAGACACCTACCTAATTCTAAAAAGTAATTCCAAATTTTCCAACTTAAAAATATATATTTTTGAAGATACCCTTTTTTGCTTAATCTCTAAAAAGCAAGAGACCCTCTCTCTGCAAAAAAAAAAAAAGCGCTGTCAGAAGTCTTCAATCTATCTATGATTGTACTAGCAGCTACCTTAGATCACAACATAGCATCATGCCCATAGTTTTTAATCGTTCCTGGTTAATTTTAGATACGCTTAATTCTATTCCCAAATGATTTTAATACTCTACAGAAGATAGTTTTAACCAATACCTTATCCATTGACATGTCCCATACTTTGCAAATATCATTCTCCATCTCTTCATCTAGTTCCATGGGTTCTTCTACATTGTCCAGTTTTGAAGCCTTCTTTTAAGTGTTAACAAAGTTGTAAAGTAAAAAAAAGAACACAGACATCAAGTTACCAAAGCAACTCAAGTGTTTCTGAAAAGTTATCCAGGGTTGGATCCAAATATCTAGCACTATTAGAATGTGTCAAATGCAATTAAGACCTATAACCAAGATAGTATTTATGATAGGCACACACCCTACTGTTTCTCTTCTGAGTATTGCTGAAGAACATCATTAACTGTATCATTTGGAAATCAAATACTCTATTGCTCTCTTTCATCCCATTTCCACATCTGGATAAATATGGTAACATTTTGAACAGTCCTTGGAAAGTGCTCTCAATTAGGAGAAAAATATCACCATTTCCAAACAGTGCCCCCTCTTTTAGTTAAGTCTTTGTATTAATATTAAGAATTTTGTAGAGAGATTCTAGCATTTTAATATTATAGTATTGTATTAGCAATGCTAGTTTTTAGATTTTTTTTTAATCTCCCAAAAGTTTCAGTGTTATTATTGAAATAGTTGTAATTCTTTGTGATTGTACCTTATACCTGTCTATGAAAAGATGGGATTGACTGATTTTTCCAAACAGTAATAAAAACTACAAAGAATGTGGCAGAGTTATTGGGTGGGAGGGAGGTGGTTGAGAAAAGGGATCTTTCTCTCATTCTATATACATTAGTTTCTGTTTATTTTCAACCACCCACTAGGGTTTATATACTGCAAACCAGATGCCAAGGATTTCAAACTCAGGAGAGAAAGGGCTGAAGGGAGAGGGGTAATTTCACACTGTTAGAACAGTACAATTAAAATAACACAAAGCTTTTCTCCTATACATGGGATATAACATGCAACTTCTACCCAAATACGATAGCCCATGGAAAACATACCAGTAGACTTAAGCAATTATTGTAACAATCTATTGTTACTTTCATAAAGCATAACAAAAGTAATGTTCATACTGCAATTATACTACCATAGCAGATGTAGGAATGTTATTTACTGCAGCCAGAGTCCATCCATGTTTAGTAAAAGGCAAGTCTTTCTAATTTCAGTTTTTGTTGTTTTACATTTTATGTATTTTACATATAAAACTATAATTGTACATATATATATATATATATATATATATATATATGTATATGTATATGTATATGTATATGTATATGTATATATACATACATACATACATACATACATCTATATTGGGCAGTGATGATAATCTAAACATATTTATCACCTTTAAGATGACAGATTGGCTCTTGTGGTTCTGTGCCACACGTGACTCAGTTAATCTAATTGAGGATTACAGATGACATCAGATATGCTGACGCACTCTTAACACGTGCTTTGCTTAGACATTCTGCTACTCTGTCCCTCTTGGTTCAAAGCTAGGAACTGTTAGAAATAAGAGGATTTATTGTTTTTTACTCACACACTTCTATTGCTTCCAGTTAGTTAAACTAAAAAGAATTTATCTGGAAAGTCCCAATCTCTACCATGTCTTTGGACTGTTGACATTTACTTTGTTGATAAACCCAGGATGGAAATGTTGAACTTTAGGTGAATATAAATGCCATGATAGGAAAACACCTAACAGGTCAAGATGTCCCAAGACAGCACTACAATAATTCTACTGTATACAATGATTATATTTTATCTATGACATCTATATTTTTTCTTTTTGTTCTGATCCATCCTGAATTAATCATAGAATAACTGAATATTTTTAATAATTATTTAATCCCCAGTCAATTTTTCCCATTAGAAAATTGTTCATGTTTTTGCCTGACCTTGTTCAAATTTTAACATAAGACTCTGGGTGAAGTCTTTTAACACTGATTAATTTAAAATGACACCTTCTGTGTCTGCAAACTTGAGTGATAATTTGAGTTAACTATTCCTAATTAGCTGTTAAACACCTGCTCCCAAGGTACTAAATCACTGATGCATGATAAAACCTGACCTGTGCAGGCCACCCTTCTACGAAAAGATCCCTCGTTTCGGCATTCAGCAATACAGCCAGTGCACATGAGGAAGACAATCAATACCTCAATTAATTTTGTAAGCACATTAAATAGCCAGAGTTTGCTGTAGACTGTATTTCCAATGGAATCCCCAGCAGCCACTTCTTCCTCCTCTGAATCACTTGAGGGGGGTGAAGGATTTCTGTCCATATTTATGCAATGCTGTCCTATTCATAGATTGAAAGATTCCTAAAAAAGAGTACAAACAACAATGTATTTTAGAAAGAAAAACAACTCAAGGCTAAGGCCAAAATGCATTAATTTTAGCTAGAGACGTAGAAGTTCACTCCAATAGATTCTTGCCCTGGTTGATATCCACAGCCCCTCCCAACTTTTACATTTGGATGCTTTGCAAATACATGTCACTTATTCGTCTTTTCATGCCTACAGCAGTACCTTGCAATACTTCCCTGTCAAATAGGAAAAATGTGTCTGTGTTACTAAAACCAATAATCTCCTAGGTTTAAAAATAAGAAATACATCCAGATCCAAACGTTGACAAGCCTGTTAACCCTCACGTTGCTCATAGTGCTTCAGAACAATGCACACTCACATTGCACCTAAGAAATTATTTAAAAAAAAACTAGGTGAAGATGTATACACGTATATTCAATTATTCATTTGTTAAGAGTGAGGAGGAAATATGCTGACATGTTTTCAATACCTGGAAGGTCAAAGCGATTCACATCTGTCCCGTTGGGTTTAGATCTCCTAAAAATGATTTGCAAATAACCCCTTACTCCCTAGGAAAAAAACAGGGCTGTTCAATACAGCTAATTACAAACAAATATCAAACAAAACCAGAAAAGGGAAAACCAAGTCAGGGAATTCAGTGCGAATGGAAGACAACCGTTTTGCCAGCTTCCGTGTCAAATTAAAAGCCCTGTTGTTTCCCTGGAGCCGAAAACAAATCGGGGCTCAGCTCTGCGTCGAATTAAAGGTTGGCCTCGCAAAATCCCGGGGATTTTGCTGCTGACGCTGCTGCTCCTCCTCCTCCTCAGGAAAGCCCCACGCACGGAAATCACTTTCCAAAGGCCGCCAGATCTGGAGATCGGCTTCTCCCGCCGCCCACACCAACCTCCTCCGCACTCCCAGCGGGTTCCCCCGTCCCGGCAATCTAGCTTCCCGCCCGTCCGCTGACCGATACCGATTGGTCCGCGTTTTGTTTTGCTCCTGGAGGTCTCCACCTCCTCCCAGCTTCCCGTCCGTTCCCGCCTCCCCGCGGCTGAGCGAACCTATCAGCGGCGCCAGGCCGGGGCTGCTCGAGCGGGCCGACCAGCCCTCGCCGCCTCTCGGCGTTGGAAAAGACTTCGGGGTTGAGCCTGGAGCGCCCCGGGCCTCCCCTCTGGGCGGAAGGAGCTTCCTCTTGCAATGCCCAGAATTGGAGGCGTCCCCCTCGGAGAAGACAAGTCGTTCTTGCGCGCGCGCAGCGCTTTGGCTCTGACGCAGCGCGGGAGTGGCCGCCGCCAAATATTACCGCCCTCCGCTGGCTTCACGGTGCAACCTCTTCCTCTGGGTTGTTGCGGCGCCAGCAAAACGCGAAGGCGCGCCGAGATGCTGGAGGAAAGGTGGGCGATCGAACGAATCAAGATTGGCACGTTCACACGTCCTGTTTGTTGCTTCAGGAGGTGACAGCGCCCGGCCCAACTTGACTGCCTTTAAAAGCTAAGCAAGTGGCTGGGCCTCGTTAATACCTGGATGGAAAATCACTTGGGAATTTGAAAAAATCTCCCCCAGAAAAAGGCAGTGGAAAGCCGTAAAGCTGCCAAGAAAACCATATGGTTGCAATTACCAGGAATCAATGTCACTCAAGGGTGTTTATCTTCGTACTTTTTTTAACATCAAATTAATAAGGTAGGAAAAGCCTGCTGAGTATGGCTTTTGGAATTCTTCTCAGCCCCTTAACAATTAACTACTCTGTCAGGTGATCAGGAAAGATAAGGAAGGAGGACTTGGAATGGAGGAGCTGATAACCTATCCAATTGCCTTTCTCCTAAGGATTCACTGGGAGATTTTTCTTTCTCTGCAACCCCTAGCTGGATTCAGCCTATTTCCATACTTGATCCTTTTTTTTTAACTGGCTTGTGAGAACAACTGAAACATGACTCTCATAAGATGCTTCTGCCTTTATTGCCTACACAAGCAGCATTTCCACTAGGCTAACAAAGCAACATCATGCATACATTGACAGCCAAATCATCATCAACATATTGACAGCCAAAGTAAACCTAATGTTAAATATGACTTTGTATTTAACATACAGGAGTACAAATAATGAGATGTATAGGAGATAGTATCTCAGAGGCATAGAGAAACTAACCTTTTGATCTTTTTTATTCTGAATGTTATTGTGTTTAATTTTAAAAAGGAAAAGGAGGCATAGCAAATTATGTTATGAAGAAAAAATCTTTACCTGGTGTGATGTGCTTTGGGACTGAGATGTAAATTATGTCATAACAGATAGCATCTATCTGACCTTGACTGGTCTAAAAAAAAGCAAAGCAGGATTGACCTTCACCAGTATTTTGATGAGACTATCAGAGCTGTAAACTAGACTGGGAAGTAAAAAGAAAACATGCCAGAATAAGGCAACAGAAAACAATTTCCATAAGTTTTCCAAGAAGCCAACATGGACATGTTTATGTAATCAATTAACCAAGAGTTAAACTCAACTCATGGAAGACTTGACCTCTGAAATATCAGCCAAAACCAGAATTAGAATTCCACATAAAAATTTGATTTCAAAGCATAAGAAAATTCCCTTCAGAAAATTTGTTTTGATCTACACACATTCTTATATTTTCCACATGCCAACAGTCAACTTATTCCCTAACCACAGGACAATGTGGTTGTTTGACAGCCCAATTGTTTTTTCTCATCCACACACACATGCTTCAGGCAAGGAAATGAAAAACGAGGGATGTCTGGCATAAATAGATCCAGACAACACTAAGCAGATAATGGAAGTAACATTTACCTATTTAAATCTACCTATTTAAATCTACATGCATTTTATGATTCAGGTTACCTTCTCATAAATATATTAAGTATATGCTAAATAGGAAAGGTGTAAGAGAGCTGATGCTGAAGCCCTTCAGCTCCAAAATAGGAAACTCAGTTGCCCCCAATTACTGTATAGTTATTGTTACGGGTGGGAGCAACGCAACATTTATTGATGACGAGACTCTCACTGGGTCATTCAGGGAGAAGCTTTATTTGCGCAAAGGTTCAGTTTGGACTCGCAGGTCCCTGCAAAGAACTGAACCCCGAAAAGGAGTTCAGCAAGCCTTTTTATCATTACAAGAGCCGTTTCTCCCCAATCCCCCCCTCAGTGCCCTCCCCATGCCTTCCGTACTCCAAATTTGGTCAATTGCTGGTAGCTAAACCACAAGTCCTTGTCTTCACCGGTTGTACCTTGTTTTGGGTACATTTCGGCCTTGTTGTCTAGAGCATTGCTATCTGAGGAGGGAGGGAGATAAGAGCACTCAGCATCAGCAGAAAGGAAAGTTATAGAGAGTTACATTTAAAATGTAAAACTTCACAAAATACCAGTTTCATACAAAATATAGGATATAACAAAGACTTCTTCTCATATTTGCTTCCGAGACTTATCGCTGCAAAGCCTCTAGCTAAAAAAACACTTCCAGAGAAGAGGTTCACTACTTGGTTACTAGTGAGGACTACATAACCCAAAAATGTAGGATAGGACTACATAACCCAAAAATGTAGGATAAAGATCAGAATGAAGTTACAAATAATTTTCCATTTGTATCCTGCCACCTCATTCCCCCCTTTGAAAGTCCTTTGGCTTTGCCGAAGGGCTTTCACTCATCAGAGTGGGAATGGGGTCATAATGCCACAGAGCCATTATTTGAGTTGTTGCTTCCCTTTTGGCTATGAGGGAGAGGGTACTTGTGATAGTGCGAATAAAAATAGGTAAAATGCAAGGAATAAGCACACAGCCAGCAGCAATTATTCCTATAAGCGCAACTATAGCTTGGAGACCTGGGAGTTTGGGAAACCAGGACCCAAAGAGATTTTTCATATTGAAACCCTCCCATGTCTGAACAAAGACATGGACAATTTTGACCACCCGGTCAGCAATTTTCTTAATAACCTTTTCAGTATCTTTTATCACATACACCTTCTTCCTTTCCTTTTATCTCTCTTCTACTTTCTCCACTCCCTCCTTCTTACACACATACACATACTCAGCCATTGCTCATCACATATCCTGTTGCCTGCATCTGCTTGCTCTCTTTCCCTTTGCATACGAACCATCAAAACCACTATAGAACAAGCATTTACATCCATTCTTATCGTATGGGTGATGCCAAATCTTCTGGTTGTTCCTGAATTAGGTCACTACCGGTGGACCTAATTAGTCCTTAAAAAGATTTGCTGGTGAAGCTAGAGAACGCTGCAATTTTAATTTAAGTCCATCGACCAAGGAAACTTGCCAAATGTCTGGGGGTTCCTTCACCTGCCCGATCCTGGATCCGTGCACCCAAGCTTTGATGTAGGACTTTCACAGCAGTTGGCATGCTCAGTAGGACTTGCTTCGGTTGGGACCACTTCAGATCAGTGCAGGATGGGAACAGCTCTAACCCACTGGTCTGGCTGGGCAATGGGTTGTACGTCAGGAGTGACTGGCAAGGCATCTCGGACCTGCAGGGAAACAGAGGATAGAACGTGCGCCAGCTTCTGCAAGTATTGAGAAATGTTCTTTTCACCAGTCCAGGCAGTTTGTACTTCATGAGATCCAAATGGTCTCCCATAAAGCATTTCAAAGGGGGACAGTAAATAGCCCTGATACGTGTTAAAGCAAGGGACAGTATTTTGGGCCATGGCAACTGAGTCTCCTAACAAAGCTTTGCAAGCTGAGCCTTTAAAGTATGATCCATGTCTTCAGCCCCTTCTTCAGGCCAGTTGACTCCAAACGTTGGCCATTCTTGTTTACAGAAAATCTTCAGGGTATCCGGGTCGCACCTGGGATCCCCATAGTCGCCACTGAAGGCAGCTTTAAAGTTTTTCAGCATGCACGACAGAGGGGTAATTTTGCTTCCTGTGTTCCCCATGGTGTGGGTCTCCTAACGTGTACCTGATGTTAGACTTTGGCAAGGGGTTCTCCTGTCAGGCCTCGGTCCGGCTCAGGGAAATGGCGAGACAGTCCTCCCAGCACTCACTGGCTCTTCCTTTTAAAGGACCTGTCCCCTCCTGCCTTGGTCTCCCAGCAAACGCTGGCTCTTCCTTTTAAAGACCAATCCCTGCTACGGAGCGTGCCAGATTTCCAATCCCTTACTCCTTTAGGAGAAGGGATGTTCCCAACCCACTTGCCTATACACTACAGCCGACCTACGGTGCCGGACACTCAACAGTCACCAATAGGAACTGCGACTGTTTAACCACCCACACAATCCTAGAAGGCACCCACTCTTGGGCCCTTCACCCCCAGGAGGATGCGCTTTTCCTCCTCTTCCGCCTCACCGGTTATGACGGGTATTCCCCACTGAGTATACTCGCCTGGTCTGGTCGCTAGTCGGCCCACTCACTCTTCTGTTCCTCCGGCCGTCCGTCCACTCACTCCTCTGCTCGTCACCGTGAATGGATCCTTGGATCCAGGGGAAGGCTCCCTGCTCTCTGTGGCGTCCGCTGGTCCCGAGGCACAGGAGTCAAGGGGTCCTGCCAGCTGGTTGCGTCGAGCCGCCGGGCGTCGCTGAGTCTCAGGAGTTCCACTGGTCCTGCTCAAAGGGCCGGGAGAGTCCCATCTGGGGTGCCAGAAATGTTACGGGTGGGAGCAACGCAACATTTATTGATGACGAGACTCTCACTGGGTCATTCAGGGAGAAGCTTTATTTGCGCAAAGGTTCAGTTTGGACTCGCAGGTCCCTGCAAAGAACTGAACCCCGAAAAGGAGTTCAGCAAGCCTTTTTATCATTACAAGAGCCGTTTCTCCCCAATCCCCCCCTCAGTGCCCTCCCCATGCCTTCCGTACTCCAAATTTGGTCAATTGCTGGTAGCTAAACCACAAGTCCTTGTCTTCACCGGTTGTACCTTGTTTTGGGTACATTTCGGCCTTGTTGTCTAGAGCATTGCTATCTGAGGAGGGAGGGAGATAAGAGCACTCAGCATCAGCAGAAAGGAAAGTTATAGAGAGTTACATTTAAAATGTAAAACTTCACAAAATACCAGTTTCATACAAAATATAGGATATAACAAAGACTTCTTCTCATATTTGCTTCCGAGACTTATCGCTGCAAAGCCTCTAGCTAAAAAAACACTTCCAGAGAAGAGGTTCACTACTTGGTTACTAGTGAGGACTACATAACCCAAAAATGTAGGATAGGACTACATAACCCAAAAATGTAGGATAAAGATCAGAATGAAGTTACAAATAATTTTCCATTTGTATCCTGCCACCTCATTATGACAAATCTAGAAAGAAGTTGTAAGCTTGCTAGTGCATAACAAAGAAAATCCTTAACAGAATTAAAATATTGGGAGAAGCTGATTATATTATTCATCTGAAAAAAAACCCTAAAGATTTGCCAGACCAATACATTTCCTTGGCTTTAGAATCAGAGATCAAGATAATGGCAGACATGTAAGAAGAAATTTTCATATCTCACAGGATGAAAAACTTTTAAGGATTGCAATCCTTGCTTGGTTTCTTAAATTCTGCTCACCTTTCTATTCCTCAATAGGTGACTATGGTATAGCCTCTTTATGATTTAGTTGCCCCAACAACACTGCAAGTCAGTTTGGAAGACTTGATTTAAGTCCAAGTCTTTCCTTGCCACAGGAAACAGTGTGCCAAAAATAAAGCTTTCTCTCTGTGCTTGTCTCTTTTGGGGGATTTTAGCTGAAAAGTAGAGATTTTAGTTTCAAAAATTCTAAGCTTTCAATATCATGAAAACTTGTTAGTCATATATTAAGAAAAGTGAAATGTTTTTCAATGAAATACTCATGACGGTTATAAAAAAAGCTAAATCTAACGTTCAGTGGTAACCTTTATCATTGAAAGTCCTGAAAAATAAAGAAGCAACAAGTAAGTTATATTAACTTTATTAAACATCAGGTTAGGTAAAATCATGAGCACAATTTCAGATTTCTGTTAATATAAAAATGTTTACAAAGTAATACTGAGTGCTTATGAATTGTTTCTTTTAAAAGCAGAAGGCAGATAAGACAAATACCAAAAATAATAATTTTGAAAATAGAATGCAGTGCAAAATATAAGTATTATTTCATGAACTCCCTGTGCATCTAAATCAGTCTTAAAACAAATGTGAGGTAGTACTCATTTATACAACAGGGTGAGTTCAGATTTAAAGAGTTGAAAAGTTATGGCCGCAGCCTTACCTCCATGGTTCCATCAAAAGCTTCCTCAAAATAAAATAGCAAGCTATGTAGAAACAGGAGATGAACACAGATCAAGCCTGCAAGTGGGAATGGGACTCTTTGGATTGTGGCCTATAGTTACAAGGTCTTTTATTTAGTGCTTTGAAACAAATATTTCTTTTTCGTTATTCAACATAAGAGGAAAAGAAACATTTCTGCAGGTTTAATTACCCTGAAACACATGAATAAGTAGGAGCATGAAATGCTTGATATTGCAATGCTGTAAACCAGAGAATAAAGATGGTGCAGTTCTACTTCATTTCAGGAAAAGATTCAGCTGAATGCAAGACTAATCATAATAATTTTATAACCTTTCCCTTCCCCAATTACCAGACCAAAAATCAATACCTTAGCAATAAACAAAAATTAGTAGTACATGATCCATGCCAAATATACATAAGCATAATTTATCTACTCAAGCCACTATAGTGAATAAATGAAAAACACAACCAGATACATGGTAAGAAAGGACACCAGTTTCATATCTCTACCAGCAATGTCTTCAATTTCCTGAAAACCAAGCAAGAGAGTCCCCTTTCCTACCCCTTTCAGACAGGCTTTTAGAAAAATACAGCAAATTTTTCATAACTCTATTCCACAATGAATTGTACCAACTCTCTAAATGGTAAAACAGGTAAGCTTCAAATACATATAAGTTCCATGAGTGTCTATTTTGAATTAGACATTGGTATTGCCAGTAATACCAATTAATAGAATTACTCAATTCTATTAATTACCACTTCAGTTTTTTAATGTAACTAGTATAATTTCACAATATTTTTTACATATGTGGAAGGTTAGATAAAATCATGTCATGCTTAACTGAACAATGCACCATGCCAAAGATTTTTATTTTATTCAGAAAGTACATGGTGACTCTTTAATTATAAAATATTTGTAATTATATTCATGTGCAAGCTGTTTTATCCAAAAAAAATCCAAAAACGTCTGACAGAAAAGTTGTTAAATATTTCATTCTTAACCAAATTTAAGTACATACGAATTTGTTCCAACATAAAGAATCCCATCTTCATGCTTATTCCCAACAGCTGAAAAATATTTTGCATATAAATGTTTTTCCATCTTTTTGGTAGCGTCATCCAATACTTTCCATAAATAATTGGGAATATACTCTTTAATACTGAACAGAAATCTAACTGAAAACAAGCTTTATTATATTCATTACTGTGCCTTTTCTGTTCAGAAAGATTTTTCTTTAAAATGGTACAAAGTAGGAAAAAATGGTTTTATAAATGTCTTTATATTCCAGAATGTTTTTTATGCCTGTTGAGACCACAGAAATCGGTCACATCTTTCTAGCATGGACTGGATCAAGGCTCTGCAACAGAAGTGAAGCATAAAGGGGAAAAATTGTAAAGAAATGTGTTATTTCATCTAGCTGATTGGCCTATAAATAAAACATACTTGTCACCACCACAGCTCTAACTTTTAATGAGATCCTAAGACCTTTCTATTACCCACTTTGCTAAGTTAAAACAATCCTAAATCAAAATAAAATTGAAAAAACGTACAAAGACAATACACAAAACAAAACTATCTTACTTGACTTTCTTCCCAAGAGATTTATTTAATCCTAGTTTTAAGAAAATATAGCCAGGACAGGCTGCAGCTTTCCATATTTTATTTAAAATCAAAGGAACAATTTCAGTATTGTATCAAATACAATAGGGTATCCTGAAAGTCTTTAAAAGTTATGGGCGTTGGATTTGAGAACTCATGTGGTATAAATCGCTTTAAATACTCTATGATAAGTAATTAGAAGCTATCTGTAACAGCAGTGCAGAAATATAACATAGCCTTTTAAAATGACGCATCAGTCAGAATCTTTCAGTACTGATGGAGGAGCTGTAATCAAATTGCTACCTATTACAACTCTGGTGACAATACCCATTTAAATATTACCTTTGGTCAAATGTTTTTCAGAGAATTGGAAAAAAAATCACACATCTCTTTGTTAGTTAATTTGGCTATAAATTTTCCCAAGACTTATAAACCATAAACTTATAAACCATCCAGAATTGTTGAGAGTCGAGTTTTTTAATTGCCAGATTTATTATAGTGAAATACTGAAAAACTATCTTTTGATCTTTCTTTTGATCAATGCTATTAAAAGTGTAGGAAATAATACTGATTGTAAAAAAATTGGCACAACAGAAAAGAATCTTGAATTCTTTAATTATGGATTGTTTTATTCAAATTTGGTCTCCATTTTTAATTGCTCAATCTAATAGGCTTATTTTTGTCTTTTTGGATAGAAATAATATGAAAATTTAAAAGTTGTATATTTCTCTTTAAAAGGAAAATGCTCATGCAACCAAGTAGTTTTTTTTCAATGTTTGCTTTTGTGTTTTTTATTATTTCATGTTGATGTTCTGTTTGTCACAAAAAAAAATCTTGAAATCATAGTATTCAAGAAAATTGATCGTGAAGCACTGTGATTGTGATAACAGCTCTAAATCATAATACAGTATTTCTGGATCCCATCTATGAGAAATTTATAACACTTACCTTTGCCGTTTTTCAGCAATTCTTAGTATGTCACAGATCTTGGCAAATCTTTCTGATAATTCAGGTACCAGATCACATTCCTGCAACAGCTGCAAAGAACGATCTGGGCCAATTATTCTGGCTGCAAGGAGTGCAACATTTTCAACAGTAACAGAATTTGACCATTCAGGAGTACCATTACTAGCAGCAGTGTCATCTTGTGAAACAAGGATGTTGTCATGATTCTTCACAAGGCACAGAAGGAACTTCCATTCTTCTATTGTCTTTGGAACTGTCCCTAAATACAGATTTGATTTATGAAAAAAGCTATTTATAGCAAAATGCAAATTACTTTGTATTACTTGGTATGCAGCAAATGTCTTGGTACAGCTATGCATTATGCAACATTTCTTTCACTACATTCTGATCTAGACAGCAATCAATAGATTTATAAAGTCCAGTACACATCAGTGGAAGATACAAAGCCAGTCTAACATGCACATGCAAGATAATATATTGGGTAAGAAACAGAATATGTTCAAAGCATATTTAAACTCAGTTTTCTCAGGGGTAAATTCATAACTTCTTTTATCTAATTTAAATCTTTCCAGCAACTGTGTATATGTGAACCATTGGTCTTCCCATCACATTATTGAGTTAATATTGGTTAGTAATACATGGTATGCACTCTATTTGGTTTACATCAATATGTTCCTTCCTAGTAAACTAAAGGCATTTTGCATGTATATAAAGGAATTGGTGGGGAGAGGGCTATCTTCAAATCATGGTGACTGCAATTGGTTGCTGAAGTTTGGAAGGGGACATTAAAAATGAATTTGTTCACAATTTCCAAGGTAACACAGAAGATAAACCCATACGGGAAAATAAAGAAGCCTGATTAAGGGAATAATTTTTTTGTTTCCAGAGTGGCTATTGGATGCTGTAGAATCCTTTCCAATGGCAAAGAAGGAACTGTGCAATGAAAAGTCTTCCCTGGAGAATTTGGGCTTTTCTAGTTTTCATGGTTATTAAATCTGGGTAGTTTGGGGACATATTAGGTTGCCAAGGATGCATTAAATTCTACATCCTTACATTCCCTCAACTTACATTCCAAACAGAATGGAATGAATGTCAACTAAATAAAAGTAGAATTCTGGACATAACTTTTTAAACATTGGAGCCTGGAGGGAAGAATGGCAGAAAGGGACCTCACCACCAATTACCACTATTCAACTTCTGACTAGAGCCAGCAGGATTTAGGAAGTCATAGTACTTTGACTCTACTTTAATTACATGAATATAACAAACCTAAAACAAAACTAAATATAACAGGCTTTCAAAATCTACAAATTACTTTTGCAGAAAATAGCAGAACCATATTTTTTAAAAAATCAAATTTATCGTGTGCAAAATTTATGTTCTACTGTCTTCTTAGATGCAATTCCAAAAAACAGAAGGATTTTTTTTGTTAAATGTAATTGTTTTATTTCAATGTTAATGAAATTAAAAATGCATGTCTTAGATACTTAACACACATAATTTGATTCTTAAATTATACTAACCATCTTTGGTGTTCAACAACTCCATATCATCCAAATGGACAATATTAGCAAATATTTCAGGTCTTCTATCCAACTCCAAACAGAGAGAAATAAATCCAGGCCAGAAGCTATAACAGTAAGACAAAACATTAGACTATAGTTCTATTTTTTATTATAATGTTTATTGAAGTTTAAAAATACAAAGATAAAAGCTAATACAAACTAAGAAAAATATAAAAAATAAAAAGTGCAGAGAGAAAAAAAGGGGAGGAAGGAAAAAATATAAAGAAAAAAGATATGTAAAAAAACAACTTCCCCCTTCATCAAGACAAGTACAATTTCAGTAACGTATCACCTTTTCTAACATTTTAACCAAAAATCTCTTTATTCCATATCTCATCTTTTATCTATTAGCAAATAATAAAACCTCATCATTTAATCTTAATCAGGAAAAATCCATTGAGAGTTACCAGAATTAACAATATGTATATTTTAAACTTAAGTAAATCAATTTCATATTCCTTTCCTTTCCTTTCGATTATAGTTCTAAATAGACATTCTAAACCTAAATGAGAAGGTGAACAATTTCTTATTTCAACTAATATATAGATTCAGAGTATAGATCACAAATCATATATACTGTCAAGTGCACATTCATGAATTGGAGCATGGAAATCATCTTGAGAACATTTGGGTAAGGATAAAAAGAGAGAGAAACAAAAGCAATATCATCATGGGAGTTTATTATAATTTGCCTGGACAGGCAGAAGATATGGATGAAGCCTGTCTGTGCCAGATGATCAAACTTTGAAAGAGGCATGCAATAGTGCCAATGGAAGATTTCATTTACTCTGACATCTGGAAATCTAACTCTGCCACAAGGTAGAGGTTCAAAAAAATTGACAGAAGGTATAAAAAGGAATAAGGAGATCTGCTATCGTGGATGAAATCCTTACCAACAAAGGAATTAGTTGAAGAAATGACGGTGACAAAAGTGATCGTGTTCATAATATCAAGGGGAAGGAGAATAGAGAAGAGTCAGATTTGCATATTGGATTTCAGAAGACTGCAGTTTGGTGAACTAGAAGCTAGAAGGTAGGTAAGGTCTAGCAGCCTGAAATCCTGAAGGAGAAGTGTCCAGAAAAAATGAGTTACTGAAACTATAATTATAAACAATTCCTACTAGAAAGAAAAAACAGGAAAAATCTAAAGAGACAAGTGTGGATACAATGAGAGCTTTCTAAAGCTTCGTAAAGAAAAAGAGACATGTATAGAAAATGGAGGAGGGAAATATAATCAAAGGATACAAGACAGTTGCCAGAAACCACAGGAATTGGGTCAAAAAGCACTAAATCAGAAATTGAGAAGAGCCTTGTGAGAAATGCCCATGGGCATGTCAGAAATGAAAGGAAACTAAGTCTGTCATGAGGAGAAAAGAATGAATTGGTAACGGGTGATACTAAGGAGGCAGAATGTCTTAATTCATGTTTTATACTTGTCTTCTCTCAGAAGGAAAATGAAGACCTAACTGGCCATTGCTTTGCCACTAGTGGAAAGAGGAAACTGCACCTCAGGACACACAAGGAGAGGTTCAAAGAACTCCTAGCTGATTTAAATGAATGCAACTCTCCAGAGCCAGATAAATTTCATCCTAAGGTACTGAAGGAACTAGAGGAGGTGACTGAGAATCCCTGGAGAACTGGTGAAGTCCCAGATAACTGGAAGAAAGCAAATATTGTTCTTATTTCCAAAACAAGGAAAGAGGATCACTTGGGAAATTAAATACCTGTGAGCTTGACATCTTTACTGGGAAAGTTCCTCAACTAAATTGCTAAACAACATATATGGAGGCGGCGGCAGTCGTGGCCAGGAGAACCTTTGCCCACCTTCATGCGGTATGCCAGTTATGCCCTTTCCTGGATCAGGAGGCTCTCTGGTCAGTCACTCATGCCCTGGTCATCTCTCAGCTAGACTACTGCAATGCGCTCTAAATGGAGCTACTTTTGGAGAGTATCCGGAAGCTACAGCTGGTCCAAAATGTGGCCGCATGGATAATTCTGAGTGCCCCAAGAACAGTGTATATAATACCTTTACTACGTGAGATGCACTGGATCCCAGTCTGCTTCCAGGTCCAATTCAAAGTGTTGGTTATCACCTTTAAAGCCCTACATGGCATGGGTCCAGGTTACCTGAGGGACTGTCTTACTCCCGTCACATCAACCCATCCCGCCTGGTCAGGCAGAGAGGGCATGTTGCAGGTCCTGTCAGCGAGAGAATGTCGACTGGTGGAGCCCAGGAGGAGAGCCTTCTCTGCCGTTGCTCCCACCCTTTGGAACATTCTACCCCTAGAGGTGCGGCAAGCCCCTACCCTGCCAGCCTTCCAGAAAAAATTGAAGACCTGGCTCTGCCAGCTTGCGTGGGGAGGATAACAACTCTACCCAATCCTGGGGGTGGCTAGCACCTCAGTGACGCTCCCTGAGTAATCACCAATTATTTTGGATCTTTTTATTTTTTATTTATTACTGTAATTTTGTAACTTTGATTTTAATTGTTTTGCAAACCACCCAGAGTCATTTAATGAGATGGGCGGTGACAAATTTGATAAATAAATCAACAAATAAGTGAGCCTTTGGATAGGAATGCAGAACAAGGGTCAGCATATCTTTGCAACCAAGTTATGCCAGACTATCCTTATCTCCTTTTTTGACAGAGTTACTAGTTTAATAGAGTCAGGGATTGATGTGGACATATGTACCTTGGCCTTAGCAAAGTAGTCAACAAAATTTATCATTATATCCTTATTAATAAAATGGCAAAATATGAGCTAGGTGATATAACTGTTATATGGAGTCATGACTGACAATGACTGCACCAGAGTACTCATAAATGGTTCCACATCAGCCATGTTATCAAGTAGAGTGCCATGGGAATCTGAGTACATTTAGCCTGCACAAGAGATAAATGGGAGATAAGATAGCAGTCTTTGGATATATGAAGTATTGCTATATAGAGGAGAGAGCTTATTTCTTATCTATTGCCCCACAGAGCAGGACCAGAACCAATGTGAAAATATAGGGAAGCAAATTCAGGTTAGATAATAAAAGGAACTTCTTGATGGTAACAGCTGTCAACCTAGTGGAATAGGCTCATCTTTTCACTGGAAGTATTCAAACAGAGGATTAATAGCCATCTGTCCAAAATGCCTTAGCAGATCCTGTACTGAATGGGGGTTGGACAAGATGACCTCTGGGGCATCTTCCAATTCTGTGGTTCTATTGAATGCAAAGGACTAGCAGTGTACTAAAAGGACCAACACTAAGTCACCAGGCATACATATAGATCATCAAAGTTAGGAAAAATCTCCACTCATTTTTTCTTGTTCAGGGAGAGGAGAATCCCAGTATCTCTCTCTCAGTCACTAAAAATAAGCAGCCTTGGCATCCATCTTTACTTTAATATTGGGGATACACAGATTTAATGGCAACTATAAAGGAAGCTGGCTTTTGATCCCCAAGATGGCAACATGGGAGGCTGAGCATCGCACGAGTGCTGACAGTCTCCTTTGTCATCATATTTTACGAAATGTTTTAGATCAGATGCATTCTGTAATTTCCTGAAGAAGACTATGCTTCTGAGTTTTATCCTTGTTGCTGCTGATTATTTGACTGTATTTACAGTCTTAATCTTGCAGCCTTGAGAAATTTCCTTCATTGCCACTACAACTGAGGCAGCTGAATGTTACAGTAGAGGTGGTGGTAGGGATAGTTCCTTTAAAGAAAAAACAAAGAAGAAAGAAGAAAACCCAAGAGAGTGAAGATGCCCCTCTTTATGTAAGGAATAAATTGACTAGTTATAGTCAGGAAATGACTTAGAGTATATACCCTTTTTAACTAACATCTTTACAAAAAAGACAGTAAGACCAAACTAGGAGATGCTCTGTTCCAAAAACATATTCCTATTAATTGTTCACTTTGGAGTGATTCAATACCAAAAAATATTTCATTATCAATTTAAGAAATTGGGGTACAATCTAGACTAAATAATTAGACCCAACTGAAAATGAAAGAGTTGAGAGCTGAGTTTCTAAGTTCAATGAATTTATGCATTTGGTACCATTCACATTTAAATTTTTTAGGGCTGTACTTTTGACAGGTAAAATTACTTCAATTTTCAAATTTAGTCAAAATAAAGTAGCAAAATATATAATTCAATAGTACTTTCTTTTTTATTCTATTCAGATGCACTTTGAGAAAATCTATCTATATGATCACTAAAAGGTGACACTGACCTGATGACACATAATCAGAATCTTCTATTCAGCAGCAACCATAATCAAGGTCTCCATATATCACTAGCTGAGCCACAAATGAAATTCTAGCAATGGCTATTATGGGCTGAACTAATAAACTGATAAAAAAAAAATGTCAACCAAGTAGAAGGGAGGAGAGAGAGAGGTTTCTTTTAACTGAAACACAATTTAATAAATTGTGGTAGATGAAGCAGGCAGATAAGGTATCTGAAAGCTAAAAGAATACAGAATACACAACAAGCAAATTAGTCACTATTAGACCACAAATATATAGGGAGCATGTTTGTGCACAAGAGTAACGCGTATCCTAGACTGAAGCTGAACTGTGTGAAGTGATAAATTATGAAAAAGGACAAAACAAAGAATACATGCATTATACGATGAAAATGAAGTTTCAAGACTGTTTTAAGTCTTGAATTTAAGAAAATATTCCACATTACCCATGGCTTCGACATATGTCAGTCATCTTCTCCTTCCTTACAACATCAGCCGGAAGATTAAGCAAAAGTACAATCAGTTGATTATACCCCCAAGTAAACAAATGTGAATGTGGCCTGAAAACAGTAGTAAAAAGCTTTTTGTAAAGAAGGCTCAATAAATAATTGTAATCAAAATCTATACTGACAACATCTATTTGTTTACAGTTTTAATACTTTGCTCCAAACAGAAGACTGGGTAGATTAAAGTGGAATAGAGTTATATTGGCTGTTTTTTTAATTGCCAAGAGGGAGCAGGCTACGTGGACCTCAGTGGCAGAGAATTCCAAAGTAAGGGGGCTACCATAGAAAAGGCTTGCTATCTGATCCATATCTCCCTGATGTCTGATAACTATATTAGCAAGGAATATAAATATTATTAATACCTAATATTAATATCATTAAAGGGAATTGTATATACTGCCATTAACCAGAGAAAATATCACAAAGAGGAGCAGAAGGAAAAAACACTTAAGGAGAAAATAAAGAAAAATTTACTGATAAACCTTTGAAAGAAAGTCTTGTTTTTACAACTTCCCATTACATCGGGCCCATTGTTTACAGGCAGAAAATACTATCTTGAATCTTTTTTTGTTTTAATTATACCAAACCATTAGGGAATTCGTTTCAAATGGCTTTATCTGTTTGAAGATAAAAGTGGGCTTCCAAGTTTGTATTATTTGGAAAACGTTAAGCATGGTTTCTGATTCATGCAGTCTAGGGTGTGCAGCTATTTGGATCAGCACTATAAAAGATGTTTCGGAGGAGATAGGGGAGCTTTTAACCCAAATAGCTGCATAGCCTTAATGCATATTTAAAAGCAATGACTGATTGCAGCTTTACAATATTCATTTAACACAAAGGAGGAGTTAAAAATGAGCAAAAGACTTGCATGTAACTTGTACATATTTTGTTTCCTTAAGCTAGCATCTAATCATCCAGATTGGGCCTTAGAAAACTTAGGAGAAATTTGTAGATGAAATCTAGGAAGACGACTTTTTGGAGCTACATAGATAATCAGAAAAGCTAGTGAAGTACAATTCATACCGTGGATTTCCTTGGATATCCATTGTGCTTGTTTTATGTGGGGCATCATGAGACATTGCTAAACACAGCCACTCTACTTGTAATGAATCAGGATGAAGAAGAGATCTAAGGAATGACAAACTAAAAAAAAAATATTTATTAGTAATGTTTGTAATTATTAATTTGTCAGATTTACAGTATCTAATTGGGCCTCACATTTTTCACATCTAAATTCAGTACAATGTATTTAAATATTTAAATAGCATTTTTTTTTCTTTTAAGAAAAAGAGAAGCAAATATTACCACAAAGTTTGTTTAGTTTTAGGAATTCTAGAGTTTATAAAAACAAAGAAAACAGGAAATGCTTAATGCACTATGTACCAGATTAGTTTAGCACATCTTTTTGATGAACTGACAAAATAACTAGATCATAAAACTAATGAACAAACTCTTCTCCTAACAATTACTAATACCTACTTAATACTACTTTCTTTCCTCCAAGTGTCAAATGTCATTATGATGGGATTAATATTTTTATCATTTTCCTGTATTCCATCTCTTGCCTCCCTTCCCAAAATTAAGAAAACATAATACATACTGTTCATCTTCAGCCTTTGATTTTATAAGGCTGTCTAAATATGCTAGAAAATGTTCAGGATTATTTTTACAAATTTGCTTGATATCTGAAGGTGCAATCAAAGGATAAAACTTGATCAAAGGCCTTAGAGAAGTTTCTCCAAATTTTTTATAAAGCCTACAATAAGACACAGAAGATAAAATTATTTAAAACATAATTCTTCCTAGAATTATCATTCAGCTAGTAGTAAGCATGCTTTCAATACATTCGTTGTACCACATACTGCTCATACCAAAAAATTATCCAAAGTTTGTCTAAACTTAGTTTATAAAAATGGAAAGGAATATGACAATCATTCCTCTGTATGCAACAGCATGCATGATCCACTATGAAGTACAGAAGTATAGGATTTCTTCACAAACTACACGTGTTTCATGACAGCTCTCAAGAGGGATGTGATTTTTCTCTGTGTCAATAGCTAAGAAAGTATATGTATTTAAACAAATCTAAAGGTTTATACCTTTCAGCATGTGCCAGCAAAACAGGAGCATCCCAGGGCCCCAAATCAACTAGCAATTTCAGTGTTTTAAACATATCTCCATTTTCAAGTGCCACTGTCACAGGGCTAGTCAGAGTCAGTTCTGAAACCAATAATTGTATGTTACAACCATCATATTTAACAGCAGCATTATGCAAAACATTAATTTTCACAGTGCCAATCTTAAACCAACTTTGCTGAACAGGTAACAGACTTTTTGTATTTTCAAAGTACATATGTTTCATTTCAAATCTGACCTATTACAGCTATGATAACTGGATTATGGTCATATATACTCAGCTACACTGTTTCTTGATGAGTAATTCCTAGTATTACTGATCGAAGTGCACTGGGCAACAGACAATATTATTTGAGAGGATTTCCACTCATAGTGGAATTTCATTGTTTCCTCTCCCCATCTCTCATATCTATTCTGAATTATTTTTAATCCTCAGAAGTAGGTATGAAGTATAAGGAAATATGGAGGGACAAAGGAAAAAAAAAGTCTTACAAGTAGTGGGGAGCATAATCTTTGGGCCAAGGATTGCACTTGGCCCTTGAGTTACATTCCTAGAATTCCAAAAAATGGGTGGGACTGAAACTAATACTAAATTGAAATTACTTAACTAACATTTAAATAAACTGGAAAAAAAACGAGATTTAATATGGCTATAATATTTAACTTCTCCCTCATATCTTTGATTCTGAGATGATATGATTGAATCACCCCTTGGAATCAAACCTCTGAATCAATCTGGTACTTGAATCAAATGAGTCAATGGATTTTTGTATATGCACATATACACTATTAATGACAGCTTTTCAAACCACAATTTCAAATCAAACCAACAATTTGAATGTATTGTTTATTAGCAACTCCTAATAATTTATTGATCAGTAGCAACTTTTAAAGAGATTCTAGAGCCTGGAAGTTGCTACCAGAATGACTCTATTAAAGGGGCATCAATGTGCAACCATTCTCTCTCTCAATGAATTTCACTGAAAGAAAAGAAATGAGAAAGTTTAGATGTGGGTTTATTGCACTCACAATCCTTACTGAATAGTAATAGGTTTCTCCAAAGAATCTTGAATGTTATACTTCAAATCAGAAGAAATCTCCAAGACAAATGTGAGGAACTTCCAGTCCACAGGCCTAATCTGGCATCAGGGATTTTCCATCAAATCTATTGGCTCTTTTGCCAGTGTTAACCCTACTTGCCCATCTTTTCCACTGGAGCAGGAAAAGAGAAAATCTCACAGCCTGGTAACTACTAATCAAAAATATTTTAAAGGCTTATTGTACAGGGTTTGGTTTGTTGTTTTTTTTAAACAATGAGCTTTGTGTGTGTGCTCGTGCATAATAGGAAATGACATGCGCACAGTAAGTGCTGTCCAATGACTTAGGTTAAGGCTTGCCTGCATTTTTTTATTATAGTTTCCAACTGGGCCTTCCTGCCTTTCAGCCTTCAGGTCTTTTGAATGTTGTCTTATTTTTTAAGAATATACAACTGTCCTGCAGGAAGATTTACAGAAGCTTCCAAAGATTTTCTACAGATTTATTTGTAAGACAAAACTCTACAGAATGGATAGACACAAACACACAAGATCCTAAAAATTACTTGCCTTTCAGACCTTCCATATAGGCATCCCAAACTTCAGGATGATTGTTGTGGCAGGTAATAATACACCTCTTCAGCCTTTCTAAATCAAGGAGGAAAAAATAGTCCCTAATGAATTTAGAAGCCAGAGCACATGAAACATCTGGTACCACACACAGTTCATTATTTACTTGTGAACTTTCATATATATTTAATTCAAAACATAAAGTTGTCAGTTCTATCAGATCTTTCTGAATGTTCTGTGCTATAAAAAATGGGGGATTAATCTGATAAGGCTGGTTGAAAACAGTCTCTGTCCTCAAAGGCTGTTCACATAATATATTATCAGCCTGATAATTTGTACTTGAATTAGTATTTTCTTCCCAAGTTTCACCCTGTACTGTATTTGGATCTTCATTTTCACAGTTTATTCTCAATACTGTGTTCAGTTCCTTATCTTCAAGTTCATTATATTGATCCTTTAGCACATCTTCTTGAAAAGTTCTGTCTTCAGGTTGCAAAGGCATTTCTTTGTCTCTCTCAGTTGTCTCATTATCTAAAATGACAGATGCTTTTAATCCACAGGCTTCTTCTAGAAATGGAATCCAATCCAGCAAAATTGCTCTCAAGTCCTGTGGTTGTAACAAAACAAGTGGATCCTGGAGTCTTGCCCTTTAAAAAATGAAAGATATTCGATTTATACTTTAATAAATACAAAACTGTTGGCAAAGAATTCTGTTCAGCTAATACTGCAATTCTAATTAACTACAACATTCAAAATACCCTTTTTATTTTCTTCACCATAATTTCTGATTATTCAAATAATTACAGTTTTGAAGTATGCCGTATTTTCCTCATTGACATTTTACTTATACTTCAATGATTGCAATTACAACTACTAACAGTTTCAGCACAACCTGGCTACTACAGGTAAAATTTCAATGCATGGGTTCTCAAAGCCTTTGTAAGATACAGAAAGTTGTTTTTCTTCTTACAGCCTGTGCAATGAACTGTCTGTGCAACTCCCATATTCATATTCAAATTATGAACTTCCATGGTTCCTGCAATTTCCAGAGGAAGTTGAAATGAAAAATTCTTTATATTTCAACTGAACATTCAGCGTGGCTTATACATAAAAATACATATCCACAGACAAATAAAAGTCCTTCTTGTGGACAGAAGAGAAAAATGCTTTTTGTCAATTCCACTTCTCCCTATAGCCTATATACATGCCACCCCACCGCAATCTGCTCTGGATAGAGAAAATGTTGTGAAAATTATTTTTCCACCATTTTTTTCCAGCAAACATCTCTGCTGGATTGGAATACCTTCCACAGAAAGATGTAGCTCATCTTCATGCAGAAGATATGTCTGATCCAGCCCAATATACCCTGCAAATGTGTTTATTGTATTTATTCTGCCTTTCCTCAAAGGAATACAGAGCAGTACACGTTTCATTTAAAAAGACCCTGATTTTACTTACAGAGTTTCTGTAGTTACTGCTTTGAGGTCTTTAAGGTAATCCTCTTCTGGAGGCTGGCTCTGTAGCTCAACTCTTGACATTTTAATAAATAATAGGTGCATGTTAAAAAAACATCCTTACTTTCTTATTTAGTTCCGTAGCATTTAGAAGATCAGTCTAGTCTTGTGATTCCTTCCACATTCAGTCCCTCACATTTCAACAGTACAAATACAGATTTTAAAATCTAAATTTAACCATGTATTCTCAGCAGCATTCTGAATAGAGATGTAACCATGTTTGCTATCAAATATCTATTTTGTATGCTTGATGTTCTACACCATATATTCCAATGTATTTTTTATCCCAGTTCAATTCCTATGTAACTGTGAATGGCATTTTAATATGTTTCAAAAATAAGAACTTTTAGGCATGCATCTGAAATATGAGTAGTCTAGCAAGGTTCTCATAGCTAACTGACAAAGCAGTAGTTTTCCTAATTCATTATCGTACTGAAAGAAAAGTATTGGCACAGGTGAAATGAAATTTTACTCACTCTTTTTCCAGAGGCTGTGCTTCTATTCTGGCAGCCACTTCTGAGAGTGGTTCTTCATCTTTAACGTCTTGTCTGATTCTATCAGGATTCAGATGAAGGGTACCAATTTTCTCAATCTTCTCTGTGGTTTTGCGTACAAAACTAGAAACACTAGAAATCAAAGTAAAAATGGTATAATCCCCAGAAAGAGCAGAAAGCTAAATGAAAACATATTGGGTTAATATCACATGAGTTTTCACAGGCCCTTAAGGAAATCTGAAGAAAGAGAGTTTAGTTAAGCATAAGCAGAGATTTTGGATCATTAAGAATCATCCCAATTTTCAACTGTTAAAGCAAAATAAGGTTAGAAAAAAGTACAGGTTCTACAATTAAAATGTTTAGCATTCCTTGACAGATGGCTGTTATGTTTGATCTAAATATTTAACAAAATGCCAGAAGTCTACTATGGAAAATTAAAATACTGGCCAAAGATTTTATGATATAAAAGCCATTAAGTCTTTTCATTATTTCAGTTCTGAGTACATTGCTTAAAATCTAATATATTAATTCAAATTGCAATTTGATTCTAATTTCATATTTTACAGCTTTGGGGGTCTGTAGCAAACAAAATTAAATGGAATATTGCAGCAAACAACTGTCAGAATTAAGTGCACTAGTTCTCTACCACTCATATAAACACATTTGTTAAACATCTGTATTTTCCAAAATATGCAAAAATTGCCAGTAGGTATAGATGTCCGCTGTATTGGTCCACTAAGAAAATATACACTAACAGCAGTATTAACATCTATAATTGAAATAATGTTGAATAATCTTTCAGTATTCTCAGAACTATTCTTAGGATTTAAGGCTAAGTAATTGGAGGGGAGGGGGGTAGAAAGAATGAACACTGGACCTGACAGGACTATTCCAAACTTTGAACTCTGAAGTGCTCTTAACAAGACATATAGAAGATCATATAAAGACTTCACTGATTGGATTTGCTAAGTGAAAAACATTTTGGAAGGATTACTTGAAAGGAGAGAAAGAAGAAAAAACAGTTGCTCATCTTTGGAAAAAAGCCAGCAGTTTCTTGCATATATGCGGGAAACAGATCTAAATAATTGTTGGTGTTTGTATTTACACTGTATGCAAACCAAAAAATAAATTCTGTAATTTTAGGCACACAGGTAGTTAGACATCACTTGTTTTATTTAAAAAAGCAAGATTTTTTAAATAATAGCATAAATAGTAAAACACAGCAAAACCTGAAAGTAATTTGTTCCCATCTTCAAAACAGCATACTGCTATTTGGGGCAAAATAAACTAGTAAAACTACTTTCGTTTTCTTTGTAAGTCACAATAATTTCCTATGTGGTTTCAGCTGGTTTTTTTTAATGCTAACTGAATAGAAAGAATAGTAAAATTTAGATCCAAAAGATACCATACATGAATAGAAAGGAACTTCCACTAGGAAACATCACCAAATCCTTCCAGTTCCTCCCTTGATGCAGTTTTGCCATCCATAACATATCGGGGTCCCTCTGACCTTCAAGATCAACTTAGTACATGAGCAAAATTTCATTTCCTCTTTCCAGGACTGAACTGAAACTTCTTAAAAGTTTGTGGGGCGTTATTCCATGAAGCTAAATGATAGGAAGTTCAGGACAGATAAAGGGAACTATTTTCTCTTCACAATCAATGGCTACCAATTCAGATAGCTTTAAAGCCTAATTTATAGAAGATAATTCTATTAATTATCTAAGATATTTCTATTAAGTAGTCATGATAACTATGCTTTATACCAAGTAATAAGTTACAATATTCATAACCTGTTTGTGGGCATTGACATAATTTGGCCACTAGCAGACCAGAGTGCTGACCAGATGAATCTTTTTGCCTGTTTAAGCCTGACTCTTCTTATGGCCATCTTTTCCTGTTGAGCCTGTCTCTCCTGGCCTTATAATCAGGTTTTGTGCATATTGTGGTGGAATTTGTTCCTGGAACATTCTTCTGTGGAAATGATACAACTTAGTCTTCTGATCAGAATCCATAACCCCAAATGGCTTGTATGTAGTACCAATCATAGAAGCATTTACTTGTCTGCTTCCTCTGCGTTTAATATTAATGGATCAGTGGTCAAGGAATTGATGCTTAATTGACAGTGTTAAAATGGTAAATTATTTGCATTCTATAAAGTAAATTAAGGGCTATTTTGGACAGTTTCTTAATAAGGAAGGATGAGCAGTAGACAGAGTAAAGAGTAGAAGGAAAAGTCAGCATATCTTAAAAGGAAATAGACACACCAGTGAAAAAGAAAACTATCGTTCTGTAAATAATCATGGAGTTCTATACCTCTAAAACAACTTCTATATTGTATGATCTGTTCAAAAATATTCTTAAATAAATTTTGTTTATAAAATTGGCCCTCTAAGTACCTCCCATGCCAAAGATATTCTACCAGGAAAAGAACAGAGAAAAAGAGGCACATATATTACCTGCAGCCTTGTTATCTGTGGTTTCACGTATCTGTGGTTATTACAGACCAGACCTCACTTCAAGGTTTGCACAGTTACTCTTTTGGGCCCTCTTTTTTGTTACTTTACAAATTCACAAAATGGCAAATGGGCTTTTGGTATGCATAAAGTACCTTTTTCAAAGGATGTGCTCTTCCTCCTCCTCCATCAGCAGTGGCAGATCTTGCTGGATCAATCTAGTCACAAGGCTCCATGCAGCTTCCTCATGGCAGGAGACCTTGTTCTTCAGGGCAACTTGCTTGGCTGGTGATGGAGGAAGTTGCTTCACTCACACCATATGGTTCACACTGGCTTCTCTAACATATGCAACTTTTTCACAATTTGGTGGAGGAGCTTCTCAATCACATCACTGGAATCAGTGCTGCTCACAGACCATTGGCAGCTTGCTCCAAAAACCCTGGGGGGCTTATGGTTAGGGCAGTCCTTTCTTCTGAAGGCTCTGATCGCAGTCTTGGTGATCATGAAAAGTCTATACAGAGCAAGTGTAAGGCACATGGTGTGAGTGGGGAACTCCCCTTATCACCAGCTAAGAAAGTTGCTCCAAAGAAGATCAGCTGCCACAGGTAACCTATATGGAGTTTCATGACAGGGCTGACCCACTGAGATCTGTTGCAACCAAGCAAGGAGAAAGAAAAGCTAATACAAAGTACAGACAACTTCTCATGAAGGAAGTGGGCAACTGTTGGTTCTAAACCCCACAATTCCCAAAGGCCCAAGATCTTTTAACTACACTCAGTGATATCTGGAAACTCATAAGCAAAATACATACTGAAGAACTCCATTGCTCATTCCACCATTCTGACATTTTTAAAAAGAATCTTTAACTCTCTGTTAGCTAGCTTTAAGCAAGTTGAAAGTTAGATTGGAAAAAACAGATATGGATTAACATGATATGTTTAAATTAAACTAAACAAAAAGGGTGATGTAATGGATAAGAAATTCACACACAATTTTACCTGTCCTTAACAGCTTGAAGGGAGACGAGAGGAGATGGGGAACGGAATGACAATGGAATACTGAATGGAAGAAAAGTCTCATTCCGAACATTGTCGACCACCACAGAAGCATGAGATATGCTGTCTAATGAACAAAATTAAAATGTAAAGTCATAACATTAAGTGGTTTGACAACAACATTTAGAAATTTTGTCAAATGATTTGCCTATTACATTTAGGAATGACCACATGGCATTCCCCACTAGTTTTTTCACCTCTTTCAAGATTGAAATAGATTTAAAAACTCTCTCCAGCCATAACTGCCACCTTTTAAAATCTATATGGAAACAGATCATTCATTTTGAATGTCCAATAAATAGGGATCTGAGAAAGTTCTTTCCCCACAGGAAAATTATTTTATTTGTTAAATAACTGGGAGAACATTTTAGCTTAGCCTCAGATTGACTGATTATTTGCCATTAAGTCATTTTCGACTCCTAGCGACCACATAAATAGATTTTCTCCATGATGATCAATCCCTAACCTGTTCTTTCAAGTTTCCCAATGGTACATTCCCACCAATATTTGAGATCTGAGTACAGTTTGATTGTGTGCCTGGTGGTAACCTTTGCTTATCTGGATGATGACTGCTGGTGAGGTGATCTTCTGGTCTTTTGTCTCTTTTGAATAGTATGTAGATGCTGTTTATCTCTATGTGTCTGTTAATTGCTGCCTTGTCTGAATACCAAGCTTCCAAGAATTCTCTTGCATTTTTGGATTTAGCTTGGTCTAAGATGCTGACAATTTCTTATGGTTAAGCCTGTCCATGTGTTGTGAATTTAAGGAATTTTCATCATGTCTTCTGACTGCTAGTTGGTGCTCGTGGATGCGCTCTGCTAGTCTTCTGCCTGTCTGTTCTACATAGTGTTTGTTACAGTCCTTACACTGTATGTTGTAGATGACTCCTGTTTTTTCTTCTTGGGCTATTAGGTCTTTTGGTTTACTTAAAATATTTTGGAGTGATTTTGTTGGTTTGTGTGCTACAGAGATGCCATGTGGTTGTAATAGTCTGTAGGTGGTTTCTGAGACATTTCTGATGTATGGTAGTGTGGTCCTTTTCATAGCTTGTGTAGGTTATGTTGTAGTAGGTTGAGTGGTCAGGCACTTTTTGCTAAAGTTGCGTGGATATCCATTTTGTTGGAAGATGTTGTATAGGTGACCTTTTTCCTTTTTCTGCTGTTCTGGGTTGCTGCAACATGTTTGTGCTCGCTTGAATAATGCTCTTACACAGCTCTTCTTGTGGGTGGTTGGATTGTTACTTTGGTAATGGAGTACTTGATTAGTGTGGGTTGTCTTCCAACAGACTTGGATTTCTAATTTGCTGTTGTTTCCTCTGCTGATGAGGATATCCAGGAAGGGTAGCGTGTTGTTGTTTTCTTCCTCTCTGGTGAATTTTATTCCTTTGAAGATGTTGTTGATGGTTTCATGTGTCTTCTCTAGTTGTTCCTTTTTTATTATAACAAGGGTGTCATCTACATACTGGATCCATACTTTAGGTTGTATGTGAGGAAATGCTATAGCTTATAGGTGTTGCATTACAATCTCTGCTGAGTCCTGACAGTGGTGATCCCATGGGTGTACCTCTGATTTGTTGGTATATTTGTCCATCAAACTGAAAATAGGTGGTGAGGCAGACGCTGATGAGGTCCATGATTTTGGGTATTTCGATCTGGGTGTATTTGGTTAAGTCAGGTGTGTTGTGTAGTACTGCTGATATGGATTCTTTTGCTAGTTCTGGGTTTATGGACGTAAAGAGTGCTGTGACATCAAATGAGACCATAATTTCATCTTCATCTATGTGTATGTCTTTGATTTTCTGGAGGCACTGTAGTGAGGAGTTGATAGAATATCCACTGTTCTCTGTGAGGTGTCCAAGCTTTTTTGTCAGTTCTTTCGCTATGTTGTGTGTTGGAGTCCCTGGTAAAGATACAATTGGTCGGAGCGGTATGTCAGGCTAGTGTATTTTTGGTCGTCCATAGAAGCGTGGGAGGATGGGTCCACTGCTTTTCATCCATTCTTTCCTTTGTGATCTGGCTTTTCTTAGTTAGGTCATTGAGGGTTCTCTTGATTAGGTTGTCTAATTTCTGTATTGGGTTGTTGTTAACAGGGATGCAAGTTTCTTTGTCCTTTAATAACTTTTTGGCTTTTTGCAGGTATTGTGATTTATCCATAATAAGTGTGGTGCGGCCTTTGTCTGCTGGGAGGATGATGATGGTTTGGTCCTTCCTTAGGCTATTGAGGGCTGCTCTGTCCTCTGCTTTGAGTTGGTGTTGATATCGTGTTCTTCTGATCTGTGATATGATTGTCTGCCTTATGTTTTCTTGGGTCTCTGTGTTGAGTCCTGTCGTTTTGAATGCTGCTTCTAGGGCTGTGCAGAAATCTAGTTGATTGGCATTGTCCATGTTATAGTTGAGGCCCTTCTGGAGGATATTGTGTTCTGCAGTGAATAGTGGCCGGCTAGACATATTGATTACCCATTCTGGTTCAGGTACTTCTTTGTTTCCAGGGTTTAATTTGAGAAGCATCTACATACTATTCAAGAGACAAAAGACCAGAAGATCGCCTCACCAGCAGTCATCATCCAGATAAGCAAAGGTTACCACCAGGCACACAATCAAGCAGTAAACATATGCTAATCAAGGAACTACCAGAGGAGCAAAACAAAACCCTCACCCCCACCAGCACTGGCAAGGCATGCCACAGTATATAAATAGAGAGCAAACCCCATTCCATTTTAGCACTGAAGATGTTATCTAGCCAGGCAATGAAACGTTTGCAAGAAAAGAACCAAGCTCAGAGAATCCCAAGGACTCCACAGTTTAACCTTGAGTTACACATATTCGCCTCTATTGGTTTCTTCACATTGTAATTTAAGCAAACTGCACACCAATTATTAAAAGACTTTTTATATTCTAAAAGAAATGGGTTCAATTCAAACAAGAATAGAAAAGATTTTCGTTACACATGTTATAATGTAGCGGGTCTAAATGAATTTGTATGTATAATTTTATACAGAAACATGCAAAACTTAGTTATCAGTGAATTTTCACACAAATTATGTGTGAAAATTATATCTCAGAAGGTGACAGCACTTAACTGGCCTTATCTGGGTTTGAAAGTTAAGTTAATTAGTACTTGGATGGGAAACCTACAGAACTCCTATAGACTCTTGGCTTGAATATTATCAATAAGTCAAAGCACAAAGTGCTCACAAAGCACAGCATACAAAATAAACACTGTCTTACCCTAGTCAGCATCTTAAGACTGCCATATGGCAAATGACTCAAACTTATACAAAACTACAGAAGGTGGCTGACAAACAAATTTTATTAAAAAGCAGCTTTCATGAACTGCCATTCATTACGTCAGATACAGTTGATGAAGTGAGCTGCATCCCACAAAAGCTTATGTCTTTTAATAACATTGTTAATCAAAAAAGATGCTACCAGACTCCTGCTTTTTGGCTATGGTAAACTAGCACAGCTTTCCTCCTACAATGTATAAAACTTTACAGTATATTAATCTTGTTCAGCATGGTCCAGAGAGGAACATTACATTCCAGAGTTCTTCAGAATCAACGAGTTCTTCCCCAATCTATGGATTTTGCATATCCCTGCTTTTATACAAGCATTAATACAAGAATATTAATGAGAAAGGGAAACCGCTCCAAATGTGGATTCTCCAATAGACTAAAATGTATCAAATATATGAAGATTATGTCTAATTTTTAAACCACGTTGTTTTAACAAGCCAAAATGGCCAAATTCACAAATACTGTGATTTACAAATCACCATGGTTTAACTCTCATAACACACTAAGCCAAAACCAAAGAAAGCATATTCTGCTCTGGAACAATGAGCGAAGCTGGCCACTGAATTAGCTGATCAGCTAACTTCTGATAGCTCATCAAGATTTAGAATTACCTATGGCTAGGCAAGAAAAGGGGACAAAGAGAGGAAATACCCAAGATATGGGTGAACACTTACGAAAATAGCACACAGTGCTGTCTTTTTTATCATTTAGTCTTGATATGAAATCAGTATTCAAAATCAATGCAGACCTATCACAATGTCAATTCAATGACATTTGTAGAAACTTCAAATGATGCCAAATGATCAGAATTACCAGCAACTTTGTTCTCCAAGTAATCACAGAATGTCCAACCGCATGTTTATAAAATATTTAACAAATATTTAAATTACCATGTTCAAGCTGCTCCTCTTCTTGTTGTACATGAAATTCTTTCAGTCTTTCATCTTCTGATAAAGTTTGGCTATGTAAGGAACAAGAATCTTCATCAGACTGACTGTTTCTTCTACTAATAACACGATAAATTCCAGAATCTAATATGCTGAAACTCTCCTGTTAAGAAACCATAATGTAAACTTTGAATCTCCTCTTATAAAGCAGCACCTAGAATTAAATGTAGATTAAAAGATTTGTTTTATGATAAATCAAAGCCAAGTTGTTTTAAAGGCCTATAGATTTTAACAGGAAAGATTACAATTTTAACTTTCCAAGTAAATGAAATGTATAGAGAGGGCTCATATGTGGCATTATTCATTTCTACAGCCCAACAGTACAGCAGTATCCCAAAATACATATGATACATGCATAAATAAATATAGCAAGTGCCTTGTTAGTGCTATTATAGCAAAGGTCATTTGCAGAAGGAAAAACTATCAGTCTCACAGAGTATTTTTATTATAGGCAAAATACACATCGAATTAACTTTTTCTCTGAATCATACTGTGCTCTAATTTTCTATCAATTCATTGGACCCTTGGGATAAAGCATACAATCCAAATGTTAGTTTCCATTTTAAAAAATTGTAATACATGCTACACTTAACAACTTCCTAAAATATCTAATGCAATGCATATAATGAAAATAAATGTATAGGAACATATTTACGTGTGAAGAAATACTGCTTCTTCTGCTGCTGCATGCAGAATCTAAAGGCTCAAGTTTTGAGATCAGTTCTTCAAGTTGAGTAATGAGATCAGTTTCTGTTGAAAGATCCAACTGTGACTTCAGATGTTCCAGCTTATCTACAGGAAGAATCTTTCTTGCCTAACAATGCACAAAATGAATGTCTGAGGGAAAAAAAACTCAAGGCTTTATAAAGTTATAGCAGAGTTTTGAATTTGTTTGGGGAGACATATAATACATTTATTAATTATTAATTTTTCCAATTTATATAGCCACCCATTTCAAATATCTGACTCTGCGTGGCTCACAGCAATTAAAAACAATATAAAAAAACCAAAACAATACAAAAAATAATGTGTAACTGAAAGTGCTACAGGCAGTCCTCGACTTATGACCACAATAGGGACCGGAAAATTCATCGTTAAGCAAGGCATCATGGGATCACATTAAATTTTACAACATTTTTTGCGGCAGTCATTAAGTGAATCATGCGGTTAAGTGAATCACACAATTAAGTGAATCACATGGTTTCCCATTGATTTTGCTTGTCAGAAGCCAGCTGAGAAGGTTGCAAATAACAATCATGTGACCCGGGGATGCTACAGCCATTGTAAACATGTGCCAGTTGCCAAGTGCCCCAATTTTGATCACATGACCGCAGGGACGCTGCAACAGTTGTAAGTGCGAGGATCGGTCATAAGTCACCTTTTTCAGCACTGTTGTAACTTCAAACAGTCACTAAACTAATGGTTCTTAAGTCAAGGACTACCTGCATTTGGATTTATATAGGATTTATGAATGTTTAAACTGATTATTGAAGAACAATTTTATAGAATTTCAGTAAAATTATAGTTAACATACCATAAACAAAAAGAATTAAAATAATATGTATCTGATACTGAAGAGATTAAAGAAACAATAAAACTGCATTATTAAAAATTGATGTTACCAAAAATGAATAATGAACTGAATAAACATGAACAATCTTAGGTTGTCTTAATATAATTTGATCTTCATAAATTAAAAGTATTGAGCTAAAAAAAATGACATGTTTGGAAAAACTTTTTCTTCCAGAAAAGCTCCTGCCCCCATCCTACATGGTTCAAAGGAGTTCTGAAATCCCTAGAGACTCTGAAGGAGACACAGGGGAAAGGGGGGAAATAAGTAAACATTCTTAAGATGTGTTAACTTATAAGATAGCATAGCAATAGATATTTATATTGTAATAAAAAGCTCTCAGAATTTTTTAAAACAAAAAGAACATATTAAACTTTAAATAAAAACAACATTAAATAAAAACATTGATTACCCGACACAAAACAATAGAATTCTGGAAAAGATAGCACATTTTGGCTGCAAGAGTCCAAAAGCTTCTTCTAAGCAATCGTTCTACACATTTTTCAACTGTCAGAAGTGAGAGATGAGAGACTTTTCCATTGGTATGTAAGCAGAAGAGTTCATTTTTATATACTGCAATATCATAGATATCTAGAAAGAAAAATACTATGAGGTCAGTCCAAAACCGACTTCAAATACTGCACATATATCATAATTAAGAAAAAACTTGCTCTCCTCTTAAAATTCTCTGTTTATAGGCATATGAAGGGCAAGATGATAGCTTATCTGTTCTGCCTCAGAAATAGCCAATTTTCTACTGCCTTGCTGTGGTGTCTAGACTATCCCAGTTAGGCAACACAGAATTTGGGCTTTTTTCTTTCCTTATAGTGAGGACTTCCTTCATATGCTGATCATCACTGTCTGTGAAGAAATAAATGCAAAACTAGGAAAATCATAAAGGTATCATACCTTTTCCTTGGTGTGCATGTTTGGAACAGTTTACAACATGTCCATATGCAGTAAATATATAAATCACACTTTCCAATGAGATTCTATAAACTGGAATTTGACACTTGTCTATAGAATGTATCATGTATGAAGATACCTTTTTAGTTCTCTGTGACTGATCATGTTGCATTATTCATGTATATTGCCTGTTTATGGGGACATAAGCTGATTTTTCATTCACCCATTTAGATGAACTTCAAGAACCTTCTTTAATTTTAATACAATTTTGCTAGCAATCAAAATCATTTTGATATCTTGGTCATAAATTTCTAAGACACAAAAGATAAAAAAGGATAATCTGAGCCTAATTTACATTCAGCTATATAAAATCATATTTAAAATGACAAAGAGAAATAAATAAAAGAGAAAACAAAAGGAGAGGGAAGATTACCAGCAAGACAATCGCTACTACTCTGCTCAAATAAGAAATCCAAATCACTAAGTCCTGGGTGTGCGCAATAAATATCTGCACACATCTATTAGGACATCATACAGGTAGTCCTCGTTTAACAACCACAATTGGCACCGGCAACATGATCATTAAGTGAAGCAATTGCTAAGTGAAAAATCACATGACATCTGTGCTTATGATTTTACTTCAGCTTTCCTTTGCTTTACAGTATCAGAAGGATATGACCCAAACAGCTGGAGAATTTTCCAGAACTTGACTCACAACGAAGCCGAGTAAAAGGGCAAACCACCACCCTTTGGAATGCTCACCTTGGCATTGGGATAATTAGTAAGAAGAGAACTGATGTTTGTATTTACATTCATTGGAGAGGAAGGGATTACAAGAGAGTAAGCAGGCACACAATGGGGAATACACATCCAAAGGAATGCGCTAGCACCAGCTGTTTGCCTAGCATGCTCAAGGCAAGCTGCTTAGGAGGCAAACAAAAAGGTGTGAAACTTCTTAGGGTCTTGTCAATTTTAGGCAGCAGCTGGGAGCCAGCTAGAGGATTCTAATCACACAGCTGAGCTTGTTAACTTGTGGTTAGCACTTTTTAGCAGCTGAGAAGAGCAGCTCAGAAAGAGATAGCTTGTTTAGGCAATCTCTCCACTCTGCGAGAGGGTGGGGGAAGAAAAAAATGGGTCAGGCACAGGACAATGCTACTGACTGACTGTAATGGCCACACATGACTGAGAGAGAGGCTGCGAAGGTGGTTAAATGCAGGCATTGGTCACAAAGTTACTTTTCCATCACTGTCGTAACAGCGAATGGTTACTGACCGAGGCAGTTGCTAAACTAAGACTACCTGTAAAGCTCATTTGCAATTGAGATTGCTTTTGAAGTTGTATTAAATTGTGATTTGTCTTATAACAATTGCTTAAAACTTCTCTAGGATAATATTTGGAGACACTAAAAATTCTTTTGCATTGTTTCAAGTATGTATGAAAGCCATTTTCAAGGAAGGTCACTATACATTTACCTTTCACTTCACTCCAGAGCAGAACTTGGACATTCTGAGGAATGAAAATATAAATGCCTCTTTCTGTCCATGTCATTATACAGTGCTCACTGCAAGGAAACAGAATGCTTGTAAAGAAAATGTAAGTGGCCAAATATTTTATATTTGTTTTTCACCAATACTATTCTTCATTTTTGAATACTCAAAAAATTGAATAATGAGAAGCATTCACTTCCTTAGAAATAGGTGGTGGGAAAAAGACTCTTCCCTCTCAAACAGAGCAAACTGGTTTATCCAAGAGCATAGGATTTGTTCTCATCTGCCCTCTAACTTGCAAATCCCCCACTGAACTCAAATAATTATTTCCAAATAAACATGCATAGATGGTAATAGTGTAATGTGAGAAACCACTGTTTAGGTTTGCAGCACAGAAACAGTGCACTGCACTCAAGTCATACTTGTTGTTAGGGCAAGAAATGTTTTTATTACAAATAAAGGAGCAGAACTGTGATTCATAAAAATTGACAGAAATTGGTCCTATGACAATGCAATTCTAAGTCAGTATTATGTGGCACTTACAACAGTAGATTAATCCAAGACTACATTAAATCCCAATTCTGATAAGAAAACACTGTGACTTTTAACCAATTGCTATCTCAATTCACACATCTTGCAAATTCATAATGTGATTTATTTGGATTTTGGCTGTGTACAGAGACTTATTTATTGTGTTTTGTAAACCATGATTAAATAGCTTGCATGTTGTGCAAACCCAGCCAATTTCCCTTTATTCAATAAATATTGTTAGGCAAACCATGGCTTAATGCAATATGTGAAGTCACTATCTCTTAATGTCACAGTGTTGCTTTGAAGAACAAGAAGCAATGTAAGCTAATCTGAACATCTTTGGATATAAATGACATATAACACAATTCTTAAATATGTAAAAGATAAATATAAATTTAAGAATTCTTAATTTGTAGAAATAGATAATATGTTGTTTTACATCTACCTTAAATAAAGCAGCCTGGGAAATGCCAAGGACTGAGGAGAGCATGCAGAAATGTTATACTCTGGATCCTCCCTTTAAAAGGAAACATTTATGTATATTAGGACTTAGTTCTACTAATTGCATCAGTTTTCATGCTTCAGAATTAATTTGTTAAATCACAACAGTGTGCTGAATATTTAGTACTGCTTATAATTCTGAACAGCTTTATTTTACAATCTTCTCTTGAACCTACTCATTTATTTTCTTTCCTCCAACCTTTATTGTATTTTTTAAAATGTTCCCAAGCACCTAAACGTATTGTTCTAATTAAAGCTATCTATAACAATAGATAGAATATTTTGTGCAAATGTTACCCATATAGGTATTACAAGTGAAACTTTGTAGACAGTTTCAGACAAATATCTGAAAGCTTGGTGCGACTTCAATCAACATAAATCTATTTCTTGCAATATTTCTACAGCTGGATATCGTCAGGATTTTCTACATAATCATTTGTACAAAAAGATATGTGTATCATTAAAAATGGCTCAAACTGTGTATCTCTGCCTGCCTGTATCACTTTTCCTCAATGATTCTGTGAACATATACCACAAAGGAAGAGGAGGAGTCTGATAGTACCTTTCAGACACCACATTTTATTGAAAGGTGTAAGTTTTTGTAAGCTACAGCTCATTTCACCACATGGTTAATGTGAGCAATACTCACAAAAGTTTAAGCCCTTTAATAAAACGTGCTAGTCTGGAAAGATACTATCAGATGTTATAAGCAGTTGCGTTATCATTGTTGTGCATCTCTCCCTATGCGAAGTAGCACTAAAATTTTAGAAGCATTTCAACTGGCATCAATTTAAAGGCATCTTTACATAATCTTCATGATCTTGTACATATATCATCACAATGACTATATTAAGGTCACAGACAGAATTTGGCACTGATGACTTCTTGAATTTTCTTTCAACTCTTCACTATAGCCTATACATGGAACTCTGACAGAATCCTTTCCAAGTACTAATCAGGCCTGACCCTCCCTAGATTTCAAGCCTAGACATCTCATGATTGCATAAGAACCAATACCTGATAGTAATAACAGGGAGAGGTGGTGATGACAACAGCTGTTTGAACTGATGTGTACTTAGCACTTCCCCTTCAAAGTTCACCTCCCACATCCGTGAACCAGGCCTTGCACAATATATCAATGACTGCTGGTTTGCACAACTCTTTCCAACTGGAAAAAAACAAGCTCCATATTCACCATCTCTTTCCTTATTTCCAATCTTCCAAAACTTTTCCCTATTTAACCAGAAATATTGAGACTTTAGAAGAAAATTTACTGAACAACACTATAAAAAACCAAAGGTTTAAGGGCCTTCACATCTCCACTAAAATGTATATATGTGTATATATAATAGGCAATGTTTGTATCTCACTTATAAAATATAAGGAATTAGATCCAACATCAGAAAAATGGAAGTCCTTTAGGTCAATAGGGCTTTCCTGTCTCCTTCCCCAACCTTCACTTTTCTATATTATCAAAAGCCACTCCTGAAAATTGAAGAACTTGCAGGAACAATGTATGACAAAGCACAGGAGGCTGACATGATGCAATCAGGAGAACTTGGCTGTGCTACCTTGTTTGATAAATCAATTCAAACCATTTTTAATTGCACAACATTCCATTTTGAACATTTCTGAAAGTGCTTCAACAGCAAATCACTTCCAAAATGCTAAAACAGCCCAGTTTGCACTCAGAAGTTCTGCACTTGACATAGGAAATTTTGTAAGTTTTGTGCTTGAAACAGTTCAGATTGAAAAGGTTGACAAGCTCCTACAAACTACAGTTTTTACTTGTGCAATACCTGCAAGATACAAAGCTTTTTGTTTAATAACACTATATCCTTTTTTGATAAAGTTATTTTGTCATCTTCATAGTTACCATGAAATGTTTATGCTCAAATTAGCATAGGCAACAGAAGAATTGGAACTAAAATTGGATCAGCATTTATTCAAAGTAATGTAAAGGAATAAGAATGATCTTCAAAAGGATATTAAAATCAGCTCTTGGGTATATGCAATTATGTTTGGCAATAAGGGGTAAAATGCTGTGAAATTTCTTTAATCAATTAAAATGATGTGGGAAAAATAGTTACAGTAAAACCTCAATTTAACAGATACCCATTAGTGGACTTTGGATACAACAAACAAAATATTCATTTAGACACCCCTCTGAAATGATAGACGTGTCCACTGCAGCTGAGATAGTCCAGATGAGGAACTTAAAAAATAGCCCCCCTCAAATCATTATATTTACCTATTAGCAGTATTCACACAAATGATATAAAGTGACACAAGTGAAATATCTTTATATTTAATGGGCATTCAGGAGGAAAGAATACCCCCTTTACCCAAGCAGTATATTAAATTACATGACCCTTAATGTCACTGCATTTGAGACAAAGGGTATAAGTGTTTCTCAACCTTGGCAACTTTAACCAGTGTGGACTTCAACTCCCAGAATTCCCCAGCCAGCATGGCATCTTCCTTTCTGTTCCCTTCTGGGTTTACTTCTTGCCATCATTGTTCCTTTGTCTTGTGTTGTCTTATTCTTTGTATTGTTTTTTAAATCGTTTTAAATGTTTTAACAATTGTAAACCACCCAGAGTCACCGGGAGTTGGGCAGCATATAAAATTAATAAATAATTATTATTATTCATGTGATCTGCCACGGGCGCTGCTTCTGGGATGGCACCAGGGCAGTAGGGAGGTGAGGCTTGGCCAGCGGAGATGAGCTAGGAGACTGGAGAAAGGGTAGGATGAGGTAACCAAGGAGAAGGGCTGGATCTGACCACCCAAACTGAGGGTCTGGGCAGTGTGAGAAAGACAGCAAGCAAGCAACATCTCTTTGTGGAGGGAGGGAGGGAGGGAGGGAGGGAGAATTCTGCCAGGCAAAGAGAGAGAAAAGAAAGGAATAACTGAAGGAAAGAAAGGTATCTGCTCAGCAAGGAGGAAAAAAAACAAAAGCAGCCTTATGTCATGTGTTCTAGTTAATGAAAAATGCTGCCAACTAAGTAGCCACTGTAAAATACCTGTTTTGCAGCTCTGTTTTGCAATTTAAAAAAGTATTTAATTCATGTTTAATGGCAGATTATGATATTCCTTACTTACAACTCACTTGAAACCATTATCTCAATGTATGCAAGGCTTCCATGTTGCGGCCTTCAGGCTAATTAACTAGTCCCCGTGAAGCACTCATGACAATTTGAGTTTGAGACTCTTGATCTAACAGATATAATTTAATGTTATCTTCAGATGTGTGACAAAAATATTTGCCCTTATTTCTAAGTGCAAGGTATTATTTTCAAAGGTGCCTTGCAGATTACCTGCACTGGATCAAATTTTCACACAGACAATACTTTATATTTTAATTACCTCTCTGTGTCACATAAGTAAGAGCGAGTAAGAGAAGAAATAAGCAACCTGCCATCCAGATAATCAAGCTGAACCACACGAGAATCAACCGTGGTTATAATATGAATGGGAAACATCACAAATGCAGTAGTGACCTATAGAAAAAAATGGAAAGTGTACTCATTTTTTTCATGCCTGACAGAACTCCATTCATAGAGGAGTTTCAAAATTAAATTACTTAAATTGTTCAAGAAAACAAAAGCAAAAGAAACCAACTTACATTATATATATTTTATCTTTTTAAGGCTGCATTTCATGCTACGCTTGAATGTCTGGAACTGCACATCATTAATATCTAAGGATCAGCGAAAGCGTTTTTCTAAATATTAATGTGCACTGGAGGAAAAAAAGCACAGACTGCATGGCAGCTTCTTTAACTGTGCTTCTTCTTTCAACTGAAATCTACATCATACTTTAGATATTATCTTCTTACACAATACAAATGGAATTCTCCATAAGGGTGCCAAGATACCCAAAATGCATGTTCTTTGTGCAGTAATTGTTGTTTTTTTTTAATCTAAACTGCTGAATTTGGGCCCAATAAGTTTGAACCCAAAAGTCTACCAGAAACCAGAGTTTCCCTTTATATAGCAACTCACAGATTGACCTCCTATGCTCACCATGAAAATATTCTATTTCACCCCGGCAATCATCATCAGACCTAGACCTCTCCCTGACTTTGAAACTGAGAAGAATAAAGGGAAAATCCTTCAATCTTTGGAGGACCTCCTTCAAAAATGTACCCATTAACCTCCCAAGGTTGGGGCTTGTGCTATCTTAGAGTTGAAAAAGAAGCCAATATCTTGGAGATCAGAAATCTTGACTTTTAAGACTTGCCAATATTTGTAGGCTTGGCTCTTATGTTCAAAATTCTGTAAGGACATACCTTTCCTTGTCTGGAGGAATTAATCTTGATCACAGACACTTTCCCCACATGATCACCAACAAAAACACGGAGTGCATTAGTATCCCAACAAAGAGCTGTTACTTTTCTGCCTTTGTGCTCAGAGGAGACATAAATCCTCTCTGGTTTCCCACGACGCTCTTGATTCAATTCCCATACAACAACAAGGCCTTGACTGTGAAAATAAGGTTTACTATTTTTAAGCCACAATTCATTCAATATATTCCAGCAAGATGAATAGCAAATATGTCATTGGACATTAAATGATACAATTGAGGCATAATGTTAATTATAAAATGAAGCAATTTCAAATCCTTCAGCTGCCAGCTAATGGTTAACCCTTACAAACAAACAAAGAAGGTGTATGCCTCTTCTCTTAACAATTCCCTTCCAATGGATCCCACTGCACAAACAGAATGTTGTTCAGAGACAGAACACTCTGGAGCCTAATATATTCAATAAAGTTCAAAATCTTCTTGTGAACATTATGCATGAAAAAGGGCCAGAGTGAACATGCTGAAGTATCATGAGTTATTTCTAAGCAGCACTTATCTCCCACTTATTCTGAAGGACAAATAATATTAGCCTTGTTCAGACAATCATAGTTTGGCATCTTAACTTAAGTATTTCATCCTCCTTTTCCCCCTTATTTATATAAAAGGGGAAGAGAACATCATTTTCCATTTATGATATTCTGCAAGTCAGACGTGACCACAGCATCCAAAACACAGCCCACTGCTTCTGGATACCAAAACAAGGTGATAGTGTATTTATTCTTCATCCCATGCACACAAATGAGGGGAGGACAGCAGAGCATCTGAAGCTCTAAATATATTATAAACTAAAATGGCTATTAGTTAAATGGATGAGCAAATGGAAAAAATACTGTATATCTCCAAGTTCAACATTTGTTTCACTTTCATTTTTCTCAACACATATATGTACTGTACATCTTGCCTGCATCATTGAAATACTCCTTCCGTTGCTGAAATGTGATGATGGAACAGTACATAACTCATTTAGTTAACAGGTCCTCACCTGGTAGCTACAGCAACATAATCCTCATCATGTAAACAAAAGGCAACACAGGAAATGGCACCTTCCTACAAAGAGATAAAATGATCAAACTTATCCTAGTACCATATTGTTTCCACAATGCCTGACTCCCACGTCCTATACATTTTTTAAATTAATTATCCACTCCAACCATATTAGTTGATTAAATTACTTATTTTTACTCTAAGGATTGTTCACATTTTAAATGAATTTTCTCAACCTCTTAACACTCAGACTCCAGCATTACAAATGGAGTATTAATGAACAAAGTAGTATTACGTCTCTAAAATTAACAGTTTATTCTTTCATTGTTGGATGTTTTTATGAATCAGCCTTCCCAGCTCCTGCCCATTACAAGTTTGCTGCAAGTTTCATTCAGTCTTACCTTATGAGACAGGAAAAGCCTCTGTTTCCAACAATCTTTCTGGATGAGATTTAGGCCTCCACCTGAGCTACCTAGTGCCAACCATTTTCGAGAAACTCCTATACATGTGCACTTAAAGAAAAAAAAGGAAAAGTTGTTATTAAAAGCCCACACACTGTTTCTGATTCACATAATTAACCGTACTTTCACTTTCAAGAAAGGGAAAACTGGCAGGGAAGATCTTTACTTAATGTTTATTTCTACTGCTTAGTATAAAACATTGTTCTTAAACTAGTGGCTCCTTGAGACTTTTTGTGTGGCTCCTTTTTCCCTCCACAGCTGACATTATTTTTTGATAACTTAACATTAAAAAACACAATAGACTGGCTAAAGTAGAAGAGCTAGGGAACAAGGATAACCAACATGAAAAATGGAGAGGGACTGAAGAAAAAGTTATCTCACACTGGGCAGGGAGCCACTTTGGGCTTTGAGACATTTCCTTCCCCTTGCCTCTCACCAGGTGTATCCTGATACATACCACAAAATCTACATGCTGCCTTTGATCAAAAAAGAGGATATATTTATCCTTTAAAGAAATGGTCCTGTTCACAAACACCATCATACTATGTTTTAATGTTAAAGAATCCTCCTTAGTGAACTTTAGATGTGAGCATGCCTCTCCACCTCCCCCCAGCAACTCAGACACTTTTGTTTTCATTTTAGATTAATAAACCAGTGTTTATGATTGTTAATCTATTGCAGACAAAAGATCCAATATGAAATAAGCTACTGCGTCTTCCAAACCTTAAACAGTGATATATCTTGAACATGCACAGTTAAAACAAACAAGTGTCAGAAACAATTGTTTGAAATTGTCTTATTTCAAGTAACCACAGTTTTAATGTTTATAATGCTTCTGGACCCAAAATGCACTGGGAAAAAGAAGACCCTGTGGAGAATCTATTATCTATAGCGTAGCCAGGATTTAACTTACAATTTGAAACAGAAAATTAGTTGTAAAAAATTACAACAGATTTATAAGAATTGCTAGATTATTCTTTGCTGACAAGCCTAGCTGAAAAGTAGAAAGATGACCTTTCATTAGGGCTAACATGGACATGCACACTTTACTGATAAGGGAAATCTGTTTTGATAATTCCAAAAAAAAGTGAAACTAAAATTAAAAAATATTTTTGCTGACCATTAAATCAAATACACATAGCTGAAAAATGAAATGGGAAGCAACATTTAATCTGGCTAAACTACACAGATGTTATATCTGAACAAAATGTTACTTTCAGTTCCTCAGGCAGTTTGCAATTAAGTTCCTCCTTCAATTCCATTATTCATTATCTTCTGTTTTTATAATTTGCTTTTTACTTTTCTTTGCCCAAAACTCCTGTTTCAGTTGCACACCCACTAGCATGGTTACATACCAACAGATCGATGATTATAAATGCTGCTTTATAATATATCATGCATTACAAATATATGGGACATCAAAATATGATCAAAAAAGGAGAAACTACAGAAGAGCAGTTGTAACTCAAACACACCTTCAGACGGCTAGAATCCAGCCTGAGAGCAGAAAGCAGGGGACTAAGGCATTCAAGTTCGGCCAATACATAGCTGTAAGGTTCAGGTATCACTGCCATGATAACAATGGCCTCTTATAAAAAGTTATTGCTTCATTTTTCTTCTCCTCCTGTAAGGACAAATCTGAAAAATGATTTCATACTGTTCAGTTAAATTTGGCTTCCTAAACATATAACTTTGATACTCAGGCTGTAAAATGCCTAACATTCATAAAATGGCAGCTCTACTTTAACCTGGTTCATCTGTGCTAACCTATGTTTTGCTCCATAAACCACAACAATTACTGTAAGATACTGAGCTAAACTAAAACCTATGGTTTACAACTATAATAGTTAGATCCATGCATTGCCTTAAGCCAGGACTAATCAACTTCTGGAAGAGGACATACATAATCTGGCCAGATTATAGCAAGACCAATTGTCCCTTGAACACTTATTTTCCTTGTACCACTGGGGAGTTTTGTTTTATTCTTTGCATTATAGTATATCAGATTTGTTCTTGTTAACAAATTACATGGAAAGGGAGACTATTCACATAAATTCCTACCTGTAGTTTAGGATAACTACATACAAGAGACTTACACATGGGGCACCCAACAAACTATTTCTCTCCTCTTCAGTCAGTTTCCAAGGTACATTTATAGTGATTGGTGGACCTTCCGCAACTATTCAGCTTTTTTTATAAACACTTTAGTCATAAGGTGGCTTAATAACACAACTAATATTTCTCTTGGCACTATTTTGACAATAAATAACCATACATCCAGGGGAGCAGGGAGAAAGGATAGGAGGTGTAGACAACTTAGGAGCTACAGAGGAGTGATTTTGCTGTTGCTTCTGCTACATAATTCAATATTTAGGAACTAAATGTAGAAATTAAATCACTGACTCTCCTATCTGATTCAGATAAACCAGGGTCAGGGTTGAGATAAATATTGTTATAAGTCATGGTTTCAGCCTCATCCACAATCTCAGTCTTCATCATGGCTAATATACTGTGAAAATGCATTCTATGCATTAAATATTTCTTCCATTCTGTTGTGTTGAACAAAGCTACACTTTACTACAGTGGTTTCCCTGCCTTTCTCCAAGTTAGATTGTTCCAAAACAGAATAACATTAACTTTATAAACTTTTATCATCAGATATGAATCGAGCACAATTCACACAAAAACATTAGAAACTTGTTTTGCTTTTTTACCGAAAATTATCTAATTTTTTTTAACCTCCTTATCTAAAAGCATAGCCAGAGGCTGACTAAATAGTGGCTCTGAATATAACGACACCCTTGTAATTTAAGTACATACTCTGCCGGGTTAAGTTCATTTCCTAGGGGGCTCTTTCCCAGCACAAGCAGCCCAAGGTACTCTCAAATAGATTATAGCAGATATAAATAGATCTGACAATCACTTATGAATCGAAGACGGGGCTCTGCACTTCAGAACCCCCTTTCGTGCAAATCAAGAGAGCTCCGCACTATAACGAGCAACTGCAAGGAGTATAATTGGAGGAAATTAAAAGCACTGCTTAGGAGGTGGCAAATCGTCTTGTCCCCCATGGCACTCGTACGCGCAGACAGTATTTTCACGAAAAGTATTTTCGCGATTTGATCACAAGAGCGATCAAATTAGTAAGAAACGGCTTCAACCACACGCATTTCCCCCCACGGCTGTCTGTCACAGTCCACAGTCCACAGATAACACCAAATCTGAACAGAAGAGCCCTTGAGAGGAGCAGTGCGGGCTCTTAAAGGACTTACAACTACAGTACGGAAGAACACTCCTTAAGACCTGGTCGTCGTTCTCTTTTAAAACTCTCCTCGCTCGAAAAGGAGCACGCACCCGTGCCACAGCTTGGGATACCCACTCAAGCACTCGCCTGCGGCAGCTTCATCCAGAGATCCAGGCGCCGCAGCAACTCCGAGCTCTCTGCTCCCCCATCCCCGCCTCTCGACAGAAGCCTCGGCGCGTGACTCCACAAGCACCCTACCCTCTCCTCCAAACCCGCCCATCGCCGAGACGCCGCGTCACTTCGCAGCCGCCCCCTTCTCGCGCGATCCGCATCACGTGACAGCCTCCCCTTTCTGCCCCCCCGTTCGAACCCTTGCTCGGGCAAGATCCCCCTCCCCCCTCAGTGAGGCGCCGGCAACCGAGAACGGATCCATCTGATATACCGAAGAGGAGGATTGGGAGCAAAAACAGGAAGGCACCAGTTCTGCGGGACTCGACAATAGGCTCGTAAGGAATGAGGCGGGAGCGACCGCGTTGTTACTGTACTGTCACCCACCCCACCCCATTTTTTTTCTGGAAGGCTGTCATGGCGGCGGAGATGCGAACAGACCGTTACGTGACCAGAAAAGGGGCCTGGAGAGCGACAGGTGTTATCACGTGAACGGGTAAGTGTCATGGCGGCGCAGCCTATCACGTGGTGTGTTCTTGCTCCTGTCGTGTATGAGCTCGCTGTTTCCGGTCACGTGTTCCTTTGCCGTGCTCCTGGCCGCCCCATGGCCCCAGAGGAGGCGGCGGCAGTGGCCGCTGAGCTTTTTACAAGCTGTGAACGAAGCCGCGTTGAGGTTTAGAACCATCTTTCTTTTGAAGTTAGTGGTTCTGTGTGGAGAGCAGAAAAGGAAGAACCGGTGGTGATAGCACAGGCACGGTAGCCACCCTCACGGTAGGTAATGTGACTTGGTTCAACGGTTCCGGGTTTGGAGGCCGATCTCGCTCTCTCCTGGTAGAGATGTTGAGGTGGGAGTAGTGAAGCAGTTAGTCTTCTATCCTAGGATTACTCTTCCTCCCTGTTTCCTCATCAGATTCTTGCTTTGCATGATTGGGCACTATGAATCTTACAAGCAGGTGGCAGATGCGGGCGAGTGTAGGAGGGAGCATGTTTTTCATTCATGCTGCCTTTCCCTGCTCCTAGGAAATTTTCATTATCTCACCAAATGTTTCTTTCTAAATGGAGTGTATTTTTCCTTTAATAGGAAGTGGGGTCTTAATGAAGTAAAAGTTTCTATTCAGCATTTTCGTTTCTTTCTTTGGATTTCCTATCTGTATCTGATCCCTGAGGAAGAGGTATATCAAGTTCTGTTCTCCAGAATTGTCTTGGTAAGAGCAAGGAAAGGATTTGCTAGTAATTCTGCTAGGGTGATGTACAGGTGGGAGTGGAATTTGTGATAATGTTTTTATTTATTTAGTTTTTATTTATTCATTTATATTTATATAGCTGCCCATCTCACACAAGGTGACTCTGGGCAGCATATAACAATTAAAAAATAAATACATAAAAACAATTACACACAGAAAACTGTAAAAACACACAAAACAGGAGGGGATAAAATTAATAAGGGAGCCATCGTAAAATTAATAGGGGGGCCCCCAGGTCTGATCACATAGCCAAGTCTTGAGGGACTTGCGGAATGTTAAGAGGGATGGAGCTAATCTCACTTCCAGGGGGAGAAGATTCCACAAGGCGGGCGCCACAGCAGAGAAGGCCCGCCTCCTGGGACCCGCCAAATGTAATTCTCTAGCAGACGGGATCTGCAGCATGCCTTTTCTGCCAGATCTGATGGGACGGGCAGATGTAATCAAAGAGAGGCAGTCCGTCAGTTTTTTTTTTTAATATATCACTGATTTACTTTAGTAAATTTATCTATAAAAGTGATTTGTGACTTATTTCAGGTACGCTGACCTAAGGAAAGTGTATATAGAATTAGATATTAACAGGGTTTGCACCATGGAGAAAAAATGATTGTATATAAAGAAATATCATCATGCTAAGTCCATTTATAACTGAATGCATTATATAACTTATTTATTATAAACCATGGTTAACCAGTGTACTTTATGTACTAGGGTACTGACTCTTCCTCTTTGCTAGTAATGCATTCTTAATGAAAGAATAATAATTCAATCTCTGGTTTAAAAATATATATTTGGTTTCTGTATGACATGATTTTTTTTAGTTCAGAGCAGTTGAGGATCTCCCAAACTTGTTTTAGTATGTGAGGAATCTATATATTTAGTTGTAAAGTTTGAGTAGAGGATTTCCTGAGGAGAAAAATGCTACAGTGTAATAGGACATGTACATTTACTGGGCTGGGAAGGAATTTTCTTGGATGGGCATGGATGCTCAAGGGGATAGGATGGCGCATTGGTTTTTTCTCTGTTCTTTGGTGTAAAGAATAAGAATTTGTAAATCATTTACTTTTCTTACAGCAGAAAAAATACCTCAGCAATAATCTTCTGTTTCCTGATACTGAATTGCTGTGAAATAGAATTTATTATATTAATTCATCTTTGCAAACTTTTGATTAGGAAGTTAGTATAGATCCATGAATGAGTATATTAATATTACAATTAATTAGAAGTTATTTTTGTTCATTTATTTAAAGCTATTACATGCCACTTCCCATTTAAAATCTCAAAGTAGTTTATAGTAAAATTCAAACAGTTAAATATTTGATACAACTTACAGAAATCATACAAGATAAAATAAGCAATATAGAAAGTAAAAGCAGCTATAAAGTTGTTTAAAGTAGCACTTCCTTAGGAACTGTTTCTTCACCTGGCACCAGAAGAAAATATAGACTACTCTGTGCATACTTCACTGGCATCCAAAATCCTACTCTCAACTCCTTCCTCCACCCCTCTCACTCAGACAACATGGTGTTTTAAATGATTACCAGAAGAATATAAGAATGCCTTGTCTGAATATCCCCACTTAAGAATAATTTTGCTATATCAATGGTTATATTTAAAGCAACATGGGTACATATATCTGTTTCAGAAGGTAAGCATAAATTGTTTGGGCTCTCTATGCATGAAGAGATTATTCTTCTCATGTGACAATGACAGGAAGAGTATATATTTTTCTGACATTGGGACCTTCCTGTGAGAAAGTCTGTGCAAAATGTTGTATTACATACCCTTTAGAGCAGCCTTTTTCTACCTTTTTACTTTAATCAATTTTTAGTCTCAGGGAAACCCTTCCTAAAAATAGCAAAAAAAACAAAAACCCTTCACAATAAAATTCACTTCTGACATACACAATCCATATTTTATAATGTTTATAACAACAGCAAAGTGGCAGGCCAGCAGTTGAGTGCAGCACAAAAAAAATTCTCACCACTGTGAGTGCTAGCATTGCATGGTGCATGAAGTACAAAAAACTATGATTTTTGTTGTTTTGGTCACAATCTTTTGTGGAATCCCTAGTAACCTTTTGTGGGACCTAGGGTTCCACAGAACCACAGTTAAGAAACGTTGCTCTACGGCCTCAAAATGTTCAGAATTGTGCTGCAGAGTTCGAGGAAACATGAGAGAATGTAAAATTAATTCTCCCCTTGTTCCACACACAAAAATAGTTCCCTGCAAGCAAGAGGAGTTAATCTGACACCTTTCCTAAAAACAAGCCTACTGTGCTTTCCAAAATTTTGAGAATTAAACTTCATTTCATTTCTTGTCAGATCCAAGGCACAAGAAACAAGTGATTAGTTTATATTCTAAATGTAACTGCACTATTATGCTATCTTGCCAAGTAGAAATTTAAAATGCATAGATACATATCTCTCTTCTATGTTAATAGCTAAATAAAACAAACTAAAATAGATGTAGTTACATAAATGGTTACTTTTTTATGAGGATACCTTTATTTCTATCAAGATTTTAAGGCTGTATTATCACTGAACATAATTTTCTAGGTCCAGTTTGTGTATTTCAATTGGAATTATATACAAGTATTCCAAATATGATGTATTAATGTTTGCAACTCTTTGATTTTTCTAAAACAATAGAAATGCCAGTCCTGCAGAAAAATATTGATAGAGGATATCCAATTTTGGCACTGAAAGAAACTTATTACTGAAGAGCTGCTTTTGTGGAATGATTGGAAATAGCAATATCAATATTTGGAGTAGTTTCTATAGCATTTTCTCAAAAATTAGCATGAGATTAAATTTTCTGGGACCTAAAGCTGGTACAAATTATGGTATAGATAGTTTACACCATTGTTTACTTTATATCCTGCCCAACTCCATTGAGATTCATGGAAATAAAAAATTGAAATGATCATAACAGAAGAATAATATAGAAATAAATGAAACTTCTAAAACCTTTCATAAGTTATAACCAGAAATAATAGTAATAGTAGGTGTACCAATTATAGGTTTAAATGAATGCTCTTTTGTAGCTCAGTTTTAAAGATAGTTCCAAAAATTAGGAGTGATGGAGCCATCCAGATTACAGGTGGGAGACTGTTCAATAGGGTGGGTGCCATGATTGAGAAACAATGTGATTTTGTTTTCCCCTGGTTCTCACATATGGATGGAATCTTCAACTTCATTGGCTACTGAACATTTTTTCTGGCCTCAGTTTAAAATTCTAATCTTTACAACTTTATTTGGCATGGATCCTAATTGTTTCCAGAACACTTTTTAAAAACTGGGAGCTCCTTGTCAAAGTCTTTACCCTTCTACAAAACATTGTAAAACTTAAACTTTGATATTATCATATTGTGCATTTCCTTGCCCTCATTCCTTCCTATAGTTCACAGGTTGTAATGATCATGAGTAGATATCCTTACATATACCGTAAGGATTGGAACTTAACCTGAAAGTACCAGTTTCAAGAACAGCCTTATAAATTTTCTCCAACTCAGTTTACCCAGACAGATTTTGATCTGCAGTTAGCAAGCTAATTGCTTACATTTAATGGTTAGGTTCAAATAAGAAAGTTATTGGTCTGTCTTTCAACAGAATATGACAAAGCTAATGAAATTCAGCTGGATATATCCATTGAAGATCATATAAAGTGTGTCTACCCCATTTTGTGTGATCCCTCCCTCCCACAACAGCCAGTGTTCTTTTTGAGAACTCTGGAAAGGTACAGGGGAAGGAACATTTGGTTCTGCTTTTATCCTTCTATTTTTACAACTGTTAGATACAGTACAGCCAAATATATTTACAGGTCAATTCTTAGCAGGCTTGGGGGTTTCCTATTTGTAGAGCTTCCAGTGTGCTCCTGATAGTTGGTGGCCCTGTATGGCATATTTTGAGGCTGTGCTGGGAGTTAAAGTGGGGAAGGAGAATTGCATTTATTATGGAAATGTGTATCCACCTAATCCCAAAATTCTAGGTGGATCATTAATAATCAGATTATTGGGAGGGGTTTTCTCTATACGTTTTTGCATGGTTTTAGAACATTCTAACTAGTAGCAAAGAAGTAATGTAATGCCAGATGGACTAGGTTTAGAAATAATTAATAATTAGTTATGAATTAAATAATTAGTTATGAATCGTAATTATATATTAGATAGAACTTTTTTGTCTTAATTATAAGTCATAACATCACATTTTGAATGTATATGTGTGTGTGTGCATGTGTACATGTATTAAAGGTAAAGTAGCTACTGAAAGCATCTTGCTCTAGTTTAAATCTAATGATCTTCTGGTGCCAGAATGGCATCCCCATTGTCTTAAGTGGCCAATGTATTGTTGGACGTAGTCCAGTATGTTAAGTTAGTAATATCCAAATGCACACACAAATTCATGTTGTCCTTGCCCCTTGCTATCTCTGTGTACCCCCAATTGTCTTCAGCTCTCAAATATACTTTTGACAGCAGATTTTGAGAGTCAGCTGCAGCGGGGAATGAGGATATTATCTCTTTTCTGTGAAAGGAAGCATACTATTAGATTTCATTTAAAATAATGAAAGAAAATGTGATTTCTTTAAAAAAATACCTGTTTGAAGACCTGTGTGGGGAAAGCAGGAGAAACTTTTTATGTCTTTATTCTGAAATGTAATAGTTAATATAGCATAACATTTGAATGAATGTATTTATGTACATTGCAGTACTTGACATCTGCAGTTCCGTCACAACAGATGCAATATCTTTTCTTGTAAGAAATCCTCTTACAATATGCCAGTTAGAGTAATAGTTGATATCTAAAATTAAGAGATTATTGGAAATCCTGTAATAGTTTTGTATATCCAATAGAAACGTTCAGTAAAATGTGCCTTGGTACTTTAAAAGTTCTTATGAAATCCTGTGCAGTCCAAATCTTTACTTTCTAATGTCAGGTAAATAATATGAAATATCATTGTTAGTGGTTTCTGACATTGTTGGTTAATGTCACCTAATACAAAGTCATGGCTTGTTTTAACCACCATAAGCCCAAAGCAAACAAACCACATTATAGCTTAGTGCAATTTGTTAATCTAATCAATGTATTCAAATCTCTCAAATTATGATGGAAAAGAGGGGGGGTACTTACCCCACTATTGATTTTTTTTAATGATGTGCACTAACAGTGAGCAACAAGTAGTGTAAAATCACAATGTAAATTTAAACACTTAGCTATGAAAACAAAATGACAAGATTGTTTTTAATTCAGTATCCTATAGTCATCATGGCAACATCATCTGAAGAAGTGTTATTAATAGTGAAGAAAGTGCGTCAAAAGAAACAGGATGGGGCTCTTTATCTCATGGCTGAAAGAATAGCTTGGGCACCTGAGGGCAAAGACCGGTTCACAATCAGCCATATGTATGCAGATATAAAATGTAAGTGGATAACCTTCTCATCATACATTTTTTTTCTGAATATTGAGATTTTCAGTTACATTAATTTGAGGGCAAGTTTACATTTGTTTAGTTAGATTTATATCCTGCCTTTCATTCTGGAACTCAAGGAGGTGTATATAATAGGCTTTCTGCACTGTACTTTCCCACAACACCCACATCCCCATTTGCACCAGTATTTTAAGAAGTTCAGGAAAGAGATGGAATATACACTTGTTTTTATGAAGGATCTAAGAATGGAATACATTCCTTTTCATGCTTAGTTTTTGTTGTATTACCATACAGCATTAAATTAAAATGTACAGGATTTTGCTGACCTGCTTCATTCTCCAGGACATCCTTTGTGAGAATGTCATTCTACATACGCTGGTTATTACACTGGTTATTTTCATTATTCAATATTATTTGCTGTCATTACATCAATGAGATGTACTATTGATGGTTACTATTTTTTAGACTAAATTTTCAATTTTTTTCATTGCTGTTTATAACTCTTCAACAAAAAATTAAATGCCTTTCTGGTTTGTAACTAGGTGACTATCTGAAGAACTCATCAATCATTAGTGCAGTATAAGAGAGGCTGGGGGCTACACTTCTGAAAATTACCATTTCAAGGTAGTTGAGCCCAGCAGACAGGACAGTGGCATGATAATGTCACATAAGTGAGTGATGCCATTTTTCCATTTATGGTGACTTGCTTATCCCAGAAGCAATGCCATTTTCTGGGGATTCTAGTGACTGCAGGTAGAATTTTGGGACTATGCAGCCTATGGGCTGCTCACCTCTGGATTAGGAGAATGCTATATATAGTTACAGAGAGAGGCTGCAACTTAGGATCATAAAAACCTAATGCATATATGCATAAAAAGAACTAGAAAAGGATTGATATGCTGCTCTTTAACGAGTTGCAGTTCTGTGAAAGACATTCATCCAGTGTCTGCCACACTGGATTGTTGGATATATTAATTCCTGATTGAAATACTTAATACAGTTTATATTATCTTGTATTTTAATGAGAGTGTTCAGGGTGACATTCAGAAAATTAAAAGCTATTGTAATATATGTCATAAAAACTGTACAGTAAAAATGGGAGCTACCTGTAAGGTGATCTCTTTAAGGCTGATTAATAAATCATTTGATCTTATACATGTTCTGTTTATTATAGGTCAGAAAATCAGCCCTGAAGGAAAAGCTAAGATTCAGCTTCAGTTAGTATTGCATGCAGGAGACACAACCAACTTCCATTTCTCTAATGAAAGTACAGCGGTAAAAGAGCGTGATGCAGTAAAAGATCTTCTTCAACAGCTGCTACCAAAGTTCAAGAGGAAAGCCAATAAGGAACTTGAGGAAAAAAACAGGTAAGTGCCTTCAATTACAAATAAAGTATTTTGAGTAAATTGTTAATACTGTGCAGTAGTAATAAAGGCTGATTATGGTTTAAACATTAGGAGCTGCTGTGCCAGCTATAATATAAGCCTAATTTCTTTCAATGTATCTGGATGCTCTGCTATTGGAAGTATAGCTATCCTCTCTTTTGTTAGAGATAGGACCTATTTTTACTATCTTAGTGAAAATATGGAAGTCATACAATCAGTTGTAGGTCTGAATGAGATTGCATAGTAAAATATTGTAGTGCATGGGGGCATCAGTATTACACTGAGGTCCCATTTTTCTGCAGCTCAAACTATTTATTTTTCCTGAAGTTATCATTTTGAAGAGCAACTTATAAAGTAAACTTTCTGATTGATTGGTAGCAATAGACAATGGTAAAGTAGGGTGGCAAGCACATTTAAATTCATTGCAACGTATTTTTGTAGAATTGTACAGAACTGCACTAAGAATATGTTTTCTTATGTGTGAAAATGAGAGTTTATTCAGATACCATGTGATAGGTCCTTGAAATATGTGCTTGTTTGCTTATCCTTTTATCTGTAACTTAATGGATGATTTCCTAATCAATCAAGACTTAATTTTGGGCTTAGGAAGGTTTCCACAATCATATTACTTGTTTTGATTCTTCAACTCAAATTTATTTCTTATTCAGTATCCTTAGGATTCTACTACATGCCTAGGATTCCTGAGTAGTGTAAAAATGCTTTTATTTTCAGAGACTTGGATGAAAGTCTTCATTTTTTCCATGCTCATTATATACGTATCAGAGCTGGGCCAGTTGGATTTAGTTGCCCTAAATTTTCAGTCACCTTTCTTTAAATTTGCTTAGTCATCTTACTTAATGTGAGAAGGGAACAGTGCTCAAGAGTACAAAGTAAAAGAAAGGCATGGAAAATCCCATTGTAAAGTAGTCTGCTCAGTGTACATTAGGTGTGACCATTCAATTCTTTGTATGAGAAACTCTAGTTCCTAATGCCCTATAAGCTTAACAATAAGTTTTAAATATTTTCTTTACAGAATGCTGCAAGAAGACCCTGTTTTGTTTCAGCTTTATAAAGATCTTGTTGTAAGTCAGGTGATTAGTGCTGAGGAATTCTGGGCCAACCGTTTAAACATGAATGCCTTGGATAATTCTACAGCACCTAATAAGCAAGATGTTGGCATTTCTGCTGCTTTTCTGGTATGTTCATTGATTTGTTTGGTTTTTTTAACAGGAGAAACCCAGAGAGTTTTACTGCAGTATCTCTCCAATTTATCTTGATATGTCTTCAATTCAACTAAATTAAAATTTCTGCAATATTGAATAGCTATTTCATGTTTTACAGTGAATACTGCCTTCTTTTGCACATGAATACACCTGTTTCCATAACCGAACTACATATACACCTGTTCCCCCCCCTTTCTAATTATCGAAACTGGCTGGGGTTAGAAGAGCTGTGTGTACATGTCTAAGCAATTCTGGGTTCACACTGAGGCTGTTCTATCCATTTTAAACTATAGTTTCTCATGCTGCATTGGATGCCACTTCAGAAGTTTTTCGTATTTTTGGAGCATAATATTTAATGAATAGAAGTCTGGAAAAAGCACAGTATTTCCTGTTCTGAAACTCTACACATTGCTTTCAGTCTGTCTTCCACTCCACAGTTAAATATACTCATAGTTCTGTAAAAGTCTCCTAGTCTTAATTCTATTACCTGTTTCTTGTCTGGAGTTTGTAGTGGAATTTGTAGTGCCTAGAAATTGCTTTTATAACTAGGGTCATAAATGCTTTACCAATATGGAACAGCCTTTTCCTGCTAACTTGGTTTTGAATATTGAATGTCATGTTTGACAAATCACTCTCCCTATTGTCTTTCATACTCAGGTATCACTAGTAGTTTGTGGTGTCCTTTACTAGTTTTGGCTGGTACACTAGTTGCACCCTGTTGTGGAGGGAAATTACCTGGATGCTCTGGAAAGATCCAGATTAGTTTATGTAATTGGTTGTGTATGAAGATCTCTTGAGGAGCATCTGAAAATTCCGCAGATTTCAGAATGCTGCTCTTTGAAGCCTACCAAATATTTTCCAAGCTCAACCCAAGATACTAAATGCCCTGGGACTAGAATATTTGAGGAATTGCTTTCTTTGATACAATTCAGGTTTTCCCTGGCAGCCTACAGGAAATGTCTTTTCTATGGTAAAATTCTTCTCAGTATTTGCCTGGTGGTTCCTTTAATGCCAGAGGACTCTTATCCTTTGTTTCTTTAGGCTTAGTTCAGTGTTCATCACTTCCCCTTCTCCCAAACACTGAGTTACAGTAACTACTGTTACCAGGGCTATTCATATATCCTAGAATCACAGATTTAGAGAAGCCGTTTAAGCCATCAAGTTCAACTCCCTGTCAGTGCAGGATTCCAAATTAAGGCATGGTTTGATTCCTCTTCTTGGATGATTTTGAATTTTAGTAACCATTCATTCTGTTAATAGTAATGCTAATTTCTATAGTGATGATAACTGTTAGTAATTTCATATTTAAAGCAAGAAAATCAGATTAAAAATTCTTTCAGAATTCAATTTTTTGAAAAATAAAAGTATAAAGTATAATCAGATATATAAATAGTTAAATGGAAAAGATAAGTGATGAGATCTAGCTGATTTCTATCACAGAATGGGAAGGGAATAATTCCTTTACCACCCTGCATCCTTAAATTCTGTTTCAGAAAGTTTCCTAATATTCCAGGGTAGACTTTACATTGTATGGTGCTACAAGAAAAAGGAGAGTAACATGACAAATCCCATATCCAAGCAGGTATTTCCTCATATAGCTGGGGATATAACCAAAATAATTATTCTGTTGTTGCCTTGTATTGTATATTTTATAATAAGATATATTAGGGCATTCATTACAGTCAGCTGACCAAATTTTATATCGAAGTTCTGTCATTTATTTAGATGGGTGTTTGAAGGAAAGGGGTGGTGCATGGGCTATCCTGTTAATCAGACTCCAAAATGGAATTCTGAAAGCTATTCTGATAAAGAAGAGCTTTGCATATGTATTCTAGACTACATGGCCCAAGAAATATGAGAGCAGCAAAATGTTTCATCTCAACATCCAAGGTACCTTAGAAAATATTCCATACTTAAAAGAACCTCTAGTACTTTAAAATGAAGTTTCTCTTTTTTTCCCAGGCTTAAATCATGTTTTGCTAACTGTTACATTTCTTCTCCAAGGTCATCTCTGTGGTTCTCTACAGGTTCTAACCAAACTGTGTAACCAAATCTTGATTACATAGTAGCTACAGATTGGAAGAAGTCAGTCTACATACCAGAACCAAATAAAGGAGACTAAACAGTATGTGTAAACTATAACACAGTATCCTTAATTTCATATTCTAGCAAAATAATGCTTAAGATCATCCACTGTAGATTAGAGTCCTACATGGAAAAGGAAACACCAGATGTTCAAGCTGGTTTTAGAAAAGGCAGAACAAGAAACATTATTGCTGATGTACGCTAGATGATTGAGAACGCCAACAAATACTTAAAAGAAGTCAATATGTGCTTCATTGATTATAGAAAGGCCTCTGTTGATTATATTAGACTGTGGAATGTGCTTAGGAAAATGGGAGTCCCAGAGTATCTCATTGTCCTCATGCAAAAGCTTCACAAGTCAGGAAGCTGCAATCCAGACAGAACATGGTGAAACAGACTGGCTCCAGGTCAGCAAAGGAGTGAAGCATGGCTTTATATTTTCTTCATTTTTATTCAACTTAAATGCTGAATATATACTGTATTGAGGAATCTGGATTGGAAGAAGGTGAGGGTGTTTTTAAAATTGAAGAGAGAAACATCAATAATCTGTGCTATGCTGATGATGCTATTCTGATAGCTGAAAATGCAAATGGTCTTCAGGCTCTAGTAATGAAGGTCAAGGAGCACTGTGAAATCATAGGACTAAGATTAAATATACAGAAGACCAAATTAATGATAGCCTTAGAACTGACAATGAAGATATGGAAGTGGTGAGTAGCTTTTGCTTTTTAGGATTGAATATTGACAATAAAGAAACCAGCAATCAAGAAATGTGCCACAAACTAGCATTCAGTAGAGTAGTAATTAAAGCCTTGGAACAGTTATTCAGATGTCATGATGTGACTATATGTAAGAAGATCAGAATTGCGCAGGCAGCGGTTTTCTGTATGATACTCTATGGAAGCAAAAGTTGGGTTTTGAAGAAGCAGGACTGAAATTGTATTGGCACTTCTGAACTCTGATGTTGGAGAAGACTCCTAAGAATACCATGGATAGCCAAGGAAACAAATGGATCATGGAACAAATCAAGAGTTCTCACAAATAATCAGGCTTAAATTATCATATTTTGGATTATGCAAAGGTATAGCTCTCTTGAAAAGTCTATAATGCTGGTAAAGGTGGAAGAAAAGAGAACAAGAGGACAACTAGCAGTAAGGTGGATGGACTCAATTACGGTAGCAGTAGGTGCACTGTTGAAAAATCTGAAGGACCAGTTTGAGGACAGATTGTCTTGGAAAAAATCTATGTGGTTACTAAGAGTCAACACCAACTTCATGGCACATAATCAAACATCACGGAAACCGGTATATTAGCTATTGATGGAACATAGAAAATAAACATATGATGTGTCACTAGCGCTTCTGCAGCTTGCTCTTTGGTAGTATAATCTCTAGATGGTGATCTAAAAAATATAAAATGCTATAGTGCATGCAAATGCTGTTCTCACTGGGATTTTGGAAATAAATCTGCACTTTCTCTTACAGTTTTTCTGTCAGGACTGAGGAGGGCTTATGTGTGTAAGTGACAAAGGAAGCATAATAAAATATGGATTTGGGGTGTGGTAGGACATCTGTGCCCTTTGGCACATAGTTATTTTTCTAGTTGTAACATTTTTTTGTAATTTATTTTGTTAGCTCCTTTAAAGCAGTATACAGTGGTACCTCGGTTCACGAACTTAATTCGTTCCACAGTTCTGGTCGCCAACCGAATTGGTCGCCAACCAAATCAAATTTCCCCATAAGGTTCAATGTAAATAAGGTTAATCCATTCTCACCCCTACGAACGTGGTCGCCAACCAAATTGGTCACCAACCGAATCAAATTTTCCCATAAGGTTCAATGTAAATAAGGTTAATCCATTCTGAACCATATGTACTTTTTTTTAACCACAAAAATATGAAACAAAGTACAGTACAGTACAGTATGAAGAGAGAGAACACTAACCTTGCTTGAGGCAATACCAAAAAGCTTCACAGCAAGTGTCTGTCTGCGACCGAGATCTCGGCTAGAGGAAGCCACGACCACATGTCAGAGCAGGGAAGATGGCCTCGGGTCATGTTTGTCACCTGATGCGGAGTTCGCGAACGGAAGCAAAAATTTGTAAACGCTGTTCGCGAACCGAATTGTCCGTGAACAGAAGCATTCGTGAACCAAGGTTTTACTGTATATATTTTAAAAATAATTAGTGTTGAAACTGTTGTTGACTCCATATAACAGTGATGGACTGGAACTGAATATACAGTCCAGTACTGAGTACACCTTATGATTCAACAGCTTGTAGAACCACCTTTAGCAGCAATAACTTGAAGTAATTGTTCTCTGTATGACTTTATCAGTCTCTCACATCGTTGTAGAGGAATTTTGGCCCACTCTTCCTTACAACGTTGCTTCAGTTCATTGAGGTTTGCAGGCATTTGTTTATGCACAGCTCTCTTGAGGTCCCACCACAGCATTTCAATCGGGTTGAGGTCTGGACTTTGACTGGGCCATTGCAACACCTTGATTCTTTTCTTTTTCAGCCATTCTGTTGTAGATTTGCTGGTGTGCTTGGGATCATTGTCCTGTTGTATGACCCAATGTTGGCCAAGCTTTAGCTGTCAGACAGATGGCTTCACATTTGATTCTAGAATACTTTGGTATACAGAGGAGTTCATGGTCAACTCAATGACTGCAAGGTGCTCAGGTCCTGTGGCTGCAAAACAAGCCCAAATAACAGGCCTGTAGAGTCTGAGATGTAACTGTTGGATTTTTTGCAATTTCTCTGAGCATTGCACAGTCTGACCTTGGGGTGAATTTGCTGGGATGTCCACTCCTGGAAAGATTGGCAACTGTCTTGAATGTTTTCCACTTGTGAATCATCTTCCTCAATGTGGAATGATGGACTTTAAATTGTTTGGAAATGGTCTTATAACCCTTCCCAGATTGATGGGCAGCAACAATTGCTTCTCATTGCTGATGTCTTTACTCTTTGGCATTGTGTTAACACACACCTCAGTGCTCAAGACCAGAAAACTCCTAAAACTTCGGCTTTTATAGAGGTAGTCACACTTGCTGATGATCAGTTGATCAAGGGCATTTGATTAGCAGCACCTGGCTGCTACTTAGCCTCTTCATACCTATGGAAGCAGTAAGGGCGTACTTAATTTTTCATGCATGGCTTCTCCATTTTGGCTTTCTTCTTGTAAAATAAATGATGACATGGTGTAATATGTGTTGTTTGTTCATCTGAGGTTGTATTTACCTACTTTTGAGAACTGCTAAGGACCAGATGATTTTTATTATGTCCTGATATGTAAAACCATAGAACTCAAAGAGGATGTACTTTCTTTTTCACATGACTGTAGAATGTGAATGTATGCTGATGACTATCAAAGCTCTTTACCTAATTTTGTAGAAGCTGTTCAGCAATATGGTAAATATTTGGGATATACACTCAATTGGAAGAAGTCTGATATTTTGCCAACAAGTAACAAGATTTTTATGAAAATAAATGAAGAGGGGATTCATTTTTTGCTTGGATTTTCTTAAATATTTGGAGATAATTATTATTAGGAAAATATCTTTGTTGGTAGATTTGAGTACAGGTAGTCCTCAACTTATGACCATTTGTTTAATGACTGTTCAAAGTTACAGTGGCACTGAAAAAAGTGACTTACAACCTGGTTCTCTCACTTACAACCGTTGCAGCGTCCCCACAGTCAAGTGATCAAAATTCAGGCGGTTGGCAACCAGCATGTATTTATGACACTTGCAGCATCCCAGGATCACATGATTGTCATTTGTGACCTTCCCAGGAAGCTTCTGACAAGCAAAGTCAACAGGGGGAAGCCAGATTTGCTTAACAACCATGTGATTCACTTAATGACCTTGGCAAAAAGGTTGTAAAATCGGGTGCAACTCACTTAAGGACCACATCACTTAGTGACAGAAGTTCCAGTCCAATTGTGGTTGTAACTCGAGGACTACCTGTAATTCAGACTGCATTTAATTAACAGTGATATTAATAGATGGTTGAAAATACCTTTGAGCCTATGGAGAAGAAAAAATTATGAAAATAAAAATGACCTCATGGTGGGCATATGTTTTAAGAAGGATGTTTATATTAATTCCACTAAAATAAAATTAGACAAATCGACAAGTTGATTATAACTTTTATGGAATAGTCAGACTCAGGGTTCTTCCAAAGTTGCGACCCTCTGGGAATATAGGGTTTTTAATTTTCCTGATTTTCAGTTGTATCATTGGGCATATTTGTCTCTGGTTTTACTGGAATGAAAATGAGATTGAATATGTGCCACTATGGGTATAGTTAGAGTTGTTATTTGGAACTGTCTGAATCTTGGCAAGTATTCCAATTGTAGCTGGATTTCTATGGTTTTTCCAGCAGTGAAAGCAGTTGGACATATTTAGCTATTATTAGAAAAGAACATGAATTTTGATTTAATTAACTCTTCAGAATAATCCTTATTTTAAAAATGGCAGGTAAAACTTTTTCTTGGTAAGTGTGGGCTGAAAATGGGATTGCTACCTTAGATTACCTCATTGTTAATGATACTTGAAAACTTCTGGGAGATTACAGAAGGACTATAACTAGCCTAATACCTGCTGAATGAATGTTTTGCTCAAAGAACATATGCTGAGTATTTGTTTGGGATCTGATTAATTGATAGCCTTGGAAACTCCTGGCATGTTGAATATAGTATATAATTTTTTAAAATACATTATGCCAACAATTCCATTTCATCAACAATTGAAGTAAATAGCAGCACAGTCTCAGTCCATCCCTACTAAGCCTCCTGCAAGAAGCAACAGCAGAAAGGGATGGGACAGATATTAAATACAATCCAAGCAACGTTCACCTACTAAGTAGCAGAATGTCATGCCTTTCAAAGCTGTCTGATAAAAACAAAAACAAAAAGGTTTATGCAGCAGAGAGGGAGCAGGGCAGTGGACAAACCAGGGCTCTTTCAGGTAACAACAGTAGAGTCTCAGCCAACTCTAACCCCAGACTGACCTACCTTTCTTCCCTCCTTCCTTCCGGTTGATTGGACCCTGAAACAGATATTCAAAAAAAAATGTTGGTTGGTTGCCTACCTTCCTATGCTGTAGATGCAGCAGATTTGAAGGCATGTATATGTACATGATTCGGTCATGTCCTGTAGTTTCTCGGTATTGGTTGAATATTCTTAATATGGTGAGCCAGGTTTTACGAAGAAGGTTAAGATTTAAATATGTTAATGTATTATTAAGTTATATTCCAAACATTTGGAATTTATCTGTGAAGAACTTTGGATCTTTGTGGTTGAAATGTTACAAAAAATATATACATGCTCTTGGAAAGACACTTGTGTTCCAGGAATTGAAGTATGGCTTGACAAAATATGTGTATTTTTAGCCTTTGAATTTGCCCTTCATTGATGCAATGGAAAGACTGGACAATATGATTCTGTGTGCTCAGGATTTAACTTGTTATTTAAAAACTGGTTTGAATTACTTTTTATAAATATCTCACTACATTTTTTCCTCCTTTGCTTTCTTGTATTTATGTTTTTTTCTTTTTTGTTGTAATTCTAGTAAGCTAATAAAAATGATGGGCAACCATTTTAAAGATATTTTTATGTTGTAGGCTGATGTTAGACCTCAAACAGATGGATGCAATGGCCTGAGATATAATTTGACTTCAGATATCATTGAATCAATATTTAGGACTTATCCTGCAGGTAAACTTATATAATATTGTAATATACACATTTGTAACATTGCTGTTACACATATACTCCACTTTTCTTCTGCACTTTAAATGTGATTTGAAAGTATTATCCCTTCAATTAAATATGCCACTTATGCTATATTTTTGGTTTATAGACACCACTAGGAATATATGGATCCCTCTAAACTATTTATACTGTATAAATTGGTGCTAAAGATAAAGTTCCCATAATAGAAACAGTGAGGCTGTGCAGAGATGTGAATTCAGAGAGAGAAAATTGATTGAGAGTATGGGGGTGCTCTAAAGGCCCTTATCAGCAAATCCTTTAAAAGCTGTCCACTCTTAAGCTCCCGTTTCCCACTTCAAATACAGGTCACTGCATAACCCTAATAAGCAATATGATCCAATAATTCCCTTGTACAGGAAAATGTTTCCAGTTTGTCTTTTACATGAGCTGAACCATTTGTTTGGCAAATGTGCTGTTGTATATAGAAGTGGAGACCAAGAATTAATCTAGAGTAATTTTGCTCTGTTTCATGAAAGGCCAGCTCTGAACAAGAATCCTGGTCTATGCTTTCAAAGGCATTGATGAAGCCGCCTTTTTTCATTATAGTGCCATATCACTATTAGGCAGAACGTAGAGGCACCTCAAATGGTTGAAGTTTGGAAGAGGAGTTCAGTAGTGGAAGTTTTCTATCATTCTCCTTCTCCTGGACTAATTCCTGGCAGCTCAGTTTATTCATTGCTTGCCTGGTGAGGTTTTCTGCCTTGCCTGATAACCTCCCGATATATCACAGACAATCTCATTGGGAAAGATCCTGGAGTGAGCAGGCCAAGAAGTGACCCACCCAGACCATATGTCCCAACAGGCACTGTATATGTATATGATACTGAGTGTTACTGGTATGATGTACAGTGATGATAATGTCACTCTGCATTTTGAGCAGATGGTGAGAGTAGTATTAAACGTTAAAGAACAGAACCTGTGTGTCCCTTAAATTGAAGACTCTGATTTCCAGTGCTGAAATACTCAGTTTCTTTCTGTGGAAAAGAATACAGGTAGTCCTTGATTTTGGTCCATCGACCGAAGTTATGATGGCACTAAACAAAGGGACTTATGACCCGTATCTGAAATTACGGCCATTGCAACACCCCTGCAGTCACATGATCAAAATTTGAGCACATGGCAGCCTGCCTGCACTTAAGACTGCAGGGGTGCTTCAACTCCCCCCATATCCCTACTCCCCCCCATATATGTCCTTTTGGCCTCCTGCTGCCCTGCACTCCGCTGCTCCAGCCGATTTTTTCTTCTTTTTTTGCATTCCAAAAAAAAAAGCCCAAAAGAGCAAAGGCAAAGGGGCTTTTTGGCACAACTTGGCTCGGGCTGCTTTTGGCTTTTTTCTTTTTTGGGGGGGGTGGACATGAAGCCCAGCCCTGTCAAGAGCTTTTTGCAAAGGAGCTTTTTGGTACGCTGCAGCTCCGGGGCTGCTTTTGGCTTTTTTTTTCGCAGTATGAAGCCCAGCCCCAGCCCGGCCCAGGAGCCAGGCCGGGCACCCCTCATCAGCAGCAGGAGCAAGAAGATGATGACAGTCAGCTGGGGCGGTGGAGCACAGAGCGGCAGGTGTCTCGGAGCACAGGGTGGCGAGGGTGACTGAGGCTGGGGCGGCTGCAGCTTTCCTGGGTGTGGCAAGCAGCCCCAGAGCCGTGCAGTTCTGGGGCTGCTTACCACCCTGCAAGACAGGGTGCAGGGCAGCCAAAAGGGCAGAGATGGAGGGGGAGATACTTGGGTCGGGGAAGTTGAAGGCAGTCCCTTAACCTTACTGAGGTTCGGTGCTGGAGGGACCAAGCCCAGAATGGCTTGGATTGGCGTGGGTACTCAATAACTTGCGATTCTCAGTTAACAACGGCAACAGTGTCGGGATTGCGGTCACTAAGCAATGCAGTCACATGACATCTCGCTTTATGACTGCATCACTTAGCAATTGAAATTCCAGTCCCAATTGTGGTTGTAAGTCAAGGATTGCCTATACTATATTTGCTTCAGGAAACAACACCAAATAGCTTTTTATTGCATGCCGAATGCTCTGTATGTGATTTGATGCACTTTTTCATCTGAAATCCAGTATCTTAAATTGATAAATGAGTTTGTGATTACATGATAACTATTAAGTCTTAATTTTTATATTTATTATAGTAAAGCTTAAATATGCAGAAAATGTTCCACACAATATGACAGAAAAAGAATTCTGGACACGATTCTTCCAATCTCATTATTTCCATAGAGATAGATTGAATGCAGGATCGAAGGACCTTTTTGCAGAATGTGCCAAAATGGATGAAAAGGGTATGTGCAAGAGCACTGTGGTATTCATAGCCAACTGTGTTAATTTTGAAAGAACTAAACTATATGTATTAGGTGACTTTAGGGACAAACACATGTAGTTTTCTTGGAAGCAAGAGAGTATGAAATCACCAAGAGTTGGGCTGAAGAAGTTTTTACTATGAAAATTACTCAGAAGTAAATCCTGCTTTTAGTGGGATTTATTGCCTACCTTTATATAGGCAAGGAGAAACTTTTTCCTGATTTCATTTCTTTCTTTGGCTAATGTGTATTTATCTATTTGTGTATCAGAAAAAGAATGGAAATTAAAGACAGGACATAAAATGATCATTGCAGACTCCTTCAGAAACGGTTTCCATAATTTCGAATCAGAAAGTGCTAACACATGAGGGAAAACTATGGACCAATTTGTATATTTAGGAAAAATTAGAGGAATAGAAGTCATTTTGGAGAGCCTTAACTGTATTATATGCAGTAGAAGAAACTTGGCTGACTTACAAATTAGCCTAAAAAGAGAGAAAGTCTCAAATGAGACTTCTAAAACACACTGGGCCAGTTTGCACATATGATGGACTATAGTCTGTCATGACCAGAATGGCATGCAGCTGCTTCTACTCTCTCACAGGGCTGGGTGGAGAATATTAGAATCTTCTCCTTCTGTTCTTGATTATTCACAGTTGATTGTTTCATATGAGAGATGAGATGCAGGCATGAGGAAGAATCACTGTTTCCATGAGCAAAACCATTTCCGTCTCATAGAAATACACCAGTGGATTCTCCCCAATATTTAATGTTAAGTATATTGTAATATCATAAACCATTATGAAATAGTCAGTATTCCATGAATAATTCTAAATAAGAATATTCTCTCTCTTTCTGACAGTTGTTCCTGTGACCTGTATATCTTAATAGCTTCTTAGAATAGTACCATCTGTGGAAAGTTTTGGTATTCTATGGGAGGGCCCATAGCTTAATAATAAACCACATATTTTATATACAAAAGGTCTTAGGTTCAATCCCTAATCTTTAGTTAGAGCTGCAAATATTCTCTGAGATTCTGGAGAACCACTGCCTGACAATATTATTAAGCTACATGGTGAAAAATATAAGTTGGAAAAAGGTAGTGTCCTGTGGTTCTTAGGGCTTTGAAATCATTTATCCTTTATATATCTGACACAATATTTCCAATATAAATTTGGTTCATTCTTTCTGTAGGGTTAAAAGCAATGGTCTCTCAAGGAGTGAAAAATCCTTTATTAGATTTAACTGCCTTGGAAGATAAATCATTGGATGAAGTAAGTACAGGTGATTTGAAAATATAAAATAAATTCTATACTGAGGGTGAGCAGAAAGGATATTCCTAGAGTATGTGTGGCACATCTTATTCAAGCATAGATCTTTAACAGGTACTGGTTGTTAGAAGATCCTGATTAGGCAAATTTATAACATACTACTGATCTAAAGGAAATGTTATGTGTAAATGTAAGAAGCATACATGTAAGTGAAAAATTGACTCATGTTTCATTTTTATAAAAATTGATATTCATATTTCTCATTAGTCTTACTGGAAACTTTAAATAAAGCTCATTGGCCTAAAAGCAATTCAATAGTTTCAGAAAAAAAACATTTCCCACTGAGCAATTTTTAATTGTAATAGCATGATATATCCCTTAAGGACACCTGGTGTAATTGCACATAAATAGAAAAGGTGTAGTAGATAGAAACCTTAGAACAGGATTTTTTTTTTCATAATCATCCTATATACTTTTACATTGTGCTGCTAACATTGCTAGATTTAAATTATTTTAGCCTGATCTTTGTTCAATCAAAGACAGAAAAAACGAATTCCTATAAAAACTGTTAAGTATATTTTGGCACAGCCCTGATCTAGACCACATAATAATTAGTTCTTCATCTGTCATGAGTCAACATATATTTTAGGGTTTGTTTGTTTTTGGCAGGGTTACGGTGTTTCCTTGGCACCATCCACATCCAACTCTACAAAATCAATAAAGGAGAGCAGCAACGCTGCTATTATAAAACGCTTTAATCATCATAGTGCCATGGTCCTTGCAGCTGGTCTCAGAAAACAGTAAGTTTCAGCACAGGCCAAATCTAAATATGGGAACTGTAGGGCTGGGAATTCTCTGCCTTTGTATTGTCAAGAGATCTCTGAGGCAATGATTTAATAATGTAGTTATTTATTTATGGCATATTTATGTATTTATTATGACATAATTGGAAAAAATCAGCTAGTACCTTGCACCAGAATTACCATTTGAAAATCACTGATGACTGATTCTTCTCCAAACACCTCTCAGATATGGAAGATTAGGGATATTCTCCAGAGCAAATTTGAAAGCAGAAAGAGAAGGATGAATCCTGTAGTAGGAAAGGAATGAGAGAAAAGCTAGCATTTAGCCATGTATATACTGGCAAATTATTTGTATTGATGTTTGTTTTTTAATTAAACGTGTAAGACATCCCTTTTAAAAACATGCCATACAATTATAATATTGCTTACTTAACTCTAATTTTAAAAATGATTTTATCTATGTTTAAACATTTTAAACTTATAAAAGTATTTAAAAAATAATAAAAGTAACGCTATTGCTCGACTTTAACATTTCAGTTTGCAAGTGGAGGATTGTGTAACTGAATGCATCTTTCTCAAATACGTATTCCTTCATATATGAATTCTATCACTTAGGAAATATCTCAGAAAATTATTATTTATTTATAACACTCTTACCCCATCACAATCAAATGATTTCTGACAACTTACAGGCTATATAAACAAGAGCACTGCATTTATAATCCCATGTTTCTTTGCTTAATGTAATTCAAATCACACTGGCATTTGCTCATCCAGACACTGGGTAGATGTAAATCTGCTCATTCAGACTTAGGATAAGTGCATCACATGCTGTCAGACAGATTTTGTTTAGCTCCTGGTTTCTCCTGGTATTTTCATTTGACATTTTGCTAGGGACAAAAGTGTAGCACACAGGTGTTTACAAGTTAATGGGAGTCGGGCTTCTGCATACAATTGAATGATGACTTTGGCTAAAAGAGGTGTCCCCTTAAAACTTTATACAAAACCAATTCAAACTGTGTGTGAAGTGTGTGATGTTCTTTAAAGAAAATGCAGGCTTTGGCCAAGGGAGTTATGGAGTTGATTTTGGAGTAAATGTTGGAAGATAATGTATAGCTCTTGTTCTTGCCACACGTTGTTTCTTCTGCATGAATTTGTTTCTTTGCCATCTCCCTCCTATGGGTATAAAACATTTTACATGGAGCGTAGTTCAGCATGTGCATAGAGGCATTTCAGACATACTCCCTTCTCCCAGGGTCAGTGAATATCCTGGAATGACATCCCACAAAGCTTAAAAAGCTCTTCCTAGAACAAAACGAGTCTTTCACCTATCTACCCAGACTTTTCCATTGTACATTAGAAATGTTTTCTGCTTTCATGCAGAGATGAATGGGTTTTTATTCATTCATTGTGCAGATTTAAACTTGTGTTACATGTTCAGAGACAAAGCAATTGTACATACTTTGTTGTTTTCAGAGAAGCACAAAATGATCACTATAGTGAGACCAGCAGTATGGATGGAAACTCTAGGGATTCAGATATCTTTCAGCCACCGGTAAAAAAGGTAAGGCTACCTTAGTAATTCAAAGCACAGCGTACACATTTTACCTTTTTTTGGATAATGCAAATCCTATTTCTTATGCTAGGTTTTACAGAGCCCTGATTATATATCTTCTCTTATAGGTAAAGCTGCAAGAGTCTATTGAATATGAAGATTTAGAAAACAACAACAGCGTTAAAACTATTGCACTAAATCTAAGGAAATCAGATAGGTATGTTTTGGCCTGAGAGGTGGAAAAATGCAGACCTGAGATCTATAAATAATGTAAACAGAGACCCTGTGGAAGAAGTGGACTATTTCTCAATAAAATGCTGAAGCACTAGATACCAGTCAACAGTGAATCAACCCTCCCTGAACCAGCCTGTTCTTTCACTAGGAGGTTTTCTAACAATGGGCAATCCTTTAGTTTCCAATATAGATGTCTGGCATAGAATTTACTGTTTGTGCCAAATGAGCCAATTGATCTATAGTTTTCTGGATCATCTCTGTTACCTTTTTTAATAGTAGGAGAGATGATCTCATAGTTTTTAGGCATAGACTATTTTTAGGTCATGCTGATCAAATGGCACTAACAGAAGAAAAGGTACTAAAGTCTTAAAATAATCTGAAAATACTGAGATTTAAGTTTTTATTCCCAGAATGTTAATTTTAAGCTCTTCTCTATTCAACAGGTATTACCATGGTCCAACACCAATTCAGTCACAGCAATATGCAACTAGCCATGATATTATTAATTCTTTGTATAGTATTAGAGAAGAAATGGAAGGCTATGTACCCAAATTAACTCAGGTAGGATAAATGTTCCTGCTTTTAAAAGAAAAGCATTCAAAATGGAGTGCCTGGTATCCTTTGGGGATTAGACAGGGTATTGAAGCTGCTTATTTACATTGCTGGAGGGAATGTGGAATGGTTTCAGAATGATTTTTAACAAGCACGGGGTACTTGGCTGGCAAGTTAGAGGAACTATTATTGTTGAGATTTCTCCAGTTACATGTATAACCCTATTTTTAACTTATTTATTTACTTGCCATTAGTACACATATTTTATTGATTACAGTCTAAATTTTACTGCAGAGGAAGGGAAGGATAGGCCAGGATAAATGGGAAGGCAGGAGGAATGTGCCATTTTTTTCAGTTGCTAACACAGAACAAAGAAATCATTGTCCAGCTAAATCTGGGACCCTTTCCTTCATCTGCTAGTTGAGCAGAAAGAGAAGAGGATGTTAGAAAGAGCAAGAAAGGTACCAGAGAGAGGAACAGCCCCTACAGTTGAGAAAAACATTTACTGGCCTCAATGGTTCTGATATCAGACAGACTACTTTCTGACTAGCTTTTCCTTTAATTTGATGGATGTTAGTTGTGCCTTATGTTTTAGTTGATTATATTGAAAAATAACTTGGCAATAATTGAGATAGGATATTCTACTTCTAGTAAATATAGGTACAAAAGAACTGTCACTTTAGTAGTGTAATATATAGCTGTTATAGATTTTTGTCTAAGTCCTTACGATTCAAGCTCCATTTCAACTTTTTGTTTTCTTTTTGCTACTAAACTAACTGAAAATAAATATTTATCCTTCCAGGTTCTCTCAAGTGGTGCTGCCAGTAGTACTATTACAGCCCTGTCGCCTGGAGGAGCACTTATGCAGGGTGGAACACAGCAAGCCATAAATCGTAAGAGCTTGATATCTTGCTTATTTGTGACTAATGAGTTGTGCATAATCAACTCAAATGGTCATGACAGTACAGTAGGTATATCAGTCTCTTCAAGCAAGGTTGGGAAAACATGCGGAACAGGGCTTCTGGAATTCTTTCCAACCTCTCAAAAACAGCTCCACTCTAAGTCAGAGAGATGAACAGAGTACCAAACCTCTTTATCTAATATATTCCAACATTCTCTTGGGTTGGAAAGAGTAAAATTAAAATTAAAATGCATCTAGTTGTACAGTCCAAGCACTGACAGAATTTAGAGTTTGCTATCAGCCCCTCCAGTTTCTGATCAGCACTGAGAGCAAATTGATTTTCAAGCATGTCTTATGACATACTCTTCCACACTTACTTCAACATGCCCAGGAAGATTTCAGAGCCATTCCGTGACATAGTCTCTCTGCATATATATATATATTCTGGTTTTCTGGAAAGGACTTAAGACCTGGCTCTGCCAGCTAGCATGGGGCAGTAAAAGTTTTAATCAATCCTGAGGGTGGTTGGCACCCTGATGTCACTCCTGAGTTATTCACCAATTCCATCATTCTTGGAGTTTATTATTTTTAAGATTGTTTTTATATTTTAATTGATTTTATCTCCGTTGTAAACCACCCAGAGTTGCTTTTCAATGAGATGGGCTGTGACAAATTTGATGTGTGTGTGTGTGTGTGTGTGTGTGTGTGTGTGTGTAAACAAAATATGGAATATTATCTATAATGAAAGTAGTCAAGATATACACAATATGGACTTAGATACAACACTTCTTCCTGGAATCCTTCTTGAGGAAAGTTCCACTTTAGCTGATGGTGAGTGCTTTTTGCCAGTTCCTCCCTTTGTCTTGCAATCCTAGCCACTTATCCTGCAGAGCAGACTTGCGGGTAATGGTGGTCACCTTTCCCTTTTGTCCATTGGAAACCATCTGCTGGATCAGAAGCTTTTTGTGACCTGAAAGAATCTCAGTGTCTGTGGAAGAAAGATCTTGAATGGAATTGTTGACCTGAGAGCTAAAAGTTTTGAGATCTTGTCAGTACATATGAGAGACCTTTTATGACTATGTACTTTCCTTCTTTATGTTAATTGTAGAGATGTTGCCAAATGATGTTCAGTCTGAACTGAAGCACTTGTATGTTGCAGTGGGGGAGTTATTACGACACTTCTGGTCCTGTTTTCCTGTTAATACACCATTCCTGGAAGAAAAAGTAAGAAGAATCTGCAGTAAAGTTAATTAGTGTTTCATAGAGGGAGCAGTTAATTCAAAGCAAACATGCTTCTTATAATGACTATCATATATTAAAAAAAATTACAGGGCATTTGGGCATTGATATGTATGGCTATTTGTACACAAGAAAAACTTTTGTATTGGGGTAAATTTAATACTAATTTCCTAGTTTTTGGATCTCATATTTTCTAGTTACTGTTGCTTGCTTAGATTGTAACAAGGATTTAGAAATTAAAGGCTGTAATGCATTATAGAAATTATTATATCTTAATCGGGCATAAAGTCTAAATTGAGTATGCATATTTCAATAATAATAAAGTAAACCTTTTAAGCTGCTAAAATAAGAGTAGTGATATATCTGCTTAAAAACAGAATATGTGATATTATTAAAATGTAGGCCATACACAATGCAATATTAGGTGCAGGCAAAACATTACATGCATGGATTGTGTTTCATCCCAACATGGACCTGAAGGTAGTGGTGTTCCATGATGGGGAAGCAGGAAAAACAAAGGTCATTGAAAGATGAAGCAATTGAAGGGATGTTAGAGAAAGGAAAGTGTGAGAAAATGGGATGAGAAGCTGGCTGAGCATGCAAGGTGGGGAAACACACATGGGAAAGGAACGAGCAGGAAGATCAGGTGGCGTTGGGCACTTAGGCCATGCAGAGAACAGAGAAGGGTACAGGATGAGCCAGCCTTGCCCCATTCCTCATATAAGACCTCTCCAGATTTGTCTCACCCCAAACATGGAACCACCTAGATTTCCAGGCTTTGATTTGGCTGAATCACAACTCACCCACTTGCCTGGAACTTTAAGGCCACAACGTTTTTGTGCAAAGAACAAAAACATAGTTTTTGTTTCATGGACACCTATGATACTTACTAAAATGTATATATTAAATTCATATTTATTATTTTTGAAGGAATGGTGTGATTTAAGTAAAAGAGCTCCATGTGATTGTTTAATATTTTCTATGTGCTTTCAGGTTGTAAAAATGCGGAGTAATTTGGAAAGATTTCAAATTACAAAACTATGCCCATTCCAAGAGAAAATTCGAAAGCAGTATTTAAGCACAAATGTAAGAAAAAAACATTCTTTTCTCTTACCCTCCTTAAATATAATGTCTAAGAGTGGCAAATTGCTTTGTTCATAAATAACTCAGCCAATCTTATTGGTTATTAGAAAATAAATTGGTTAAATTAGTGAGACTTTATAGATTTGGAAGTTTTTAAATGAATACATGTTTCTGGAGTGAACAATCACTATAGAGTCATAGGAACATTTCCTATAATTACATTTTTCATTTCTGAAATATCCTATTGAAATTCAGGCAACTGTTAATCCACTTTTATGGGATAGTTTTATGTAGATTCTCTAGCTGTGATTTTGATCTATCCATTGTCTCTCAAGAGAGATGTTTGATCTAAGTTAAAAACAAATATGGTTCCCTTTTCTACAAATTTAAGAAGTGCCCCCATCTTATTTGCAATTGTTAGCCAGTGAAAATATCTGACTTTAAAATAGCTAAAATAAAAGAGTAAACACATAGTTTGGTAGAGGAAAAGAGAGAGAAGTCTTCGATTCTACCTTTGTGTATTTCTTAAATATCGCCGATTTCTTGTGGCACATTTTCTTTTGTAGTAGTGGAGATTGTTTTTGTAAGAAAATTTGTATTCTTTTCAGCTGGTAAATCACATAGAAGAGATGCTCCAAACAGCCTACAATAAATTCCATACATGGCAGTCCCGACGTATGTTGAAGAAAACGTGAAGACCACAGTGTTTCTAAATGGAGAAGAATTTGCAATAGCTGTAGGAGCACAACTACTAACAGTGCGTAGATCTTACAGAAATTGCAGGGGATGTCAGCATCATAAAGACTCTTTAAAATGATGCTTACTGAGCTTGCACCTTTTTGGAAGAGAACAGAGGTTAAACTTGAAAACTAAGGAGTTTAAAGGAACCAAACCAGAAGAGCTAAGTGGCAAATATACATATATATACATATACATATACACACACTCACCCCCACACACAAAAGACACTGTTTACTGCAGTTACTCAGGAACTGCTTTTGATTTTCATAAGAGCTGCTTTCAGAAATAAAAACTTTAAGAGAGGTGTATTAATAAACTTCAAGATCGTTCGTCTAATTTTTTAAAATGTATGGCACAGGGTAGAACTTAACATTTCTTTATTTACTGTATCCTAGCATTTTATTGAATTCTGTTTGTACTTCTAGAAACAGGTTTAAAATTTTACATGGATTAAAACCATTTGTTTCAAATTCCTAAGGAACTTAGATGCAAGAAGACAAGTTTTTGTCATGGTTTCCTTACAAAATCAGTCAGTGCACTGAGAAATGCTGTGTTTGAAGGAGACACACTTGCAGGCAGTGCAGAATTTTATGCAGGATTTTCACCAGCCATTGTTTGCATGTTTTCTTTGGAATGTGAGTGTGTACTACTGCGGTTTTTTTTAAGTCTTGACTTTGTTTGGAGGTGAGAAATTCATTTTTAATGTAAGTTTAAACACTTACAAAAGTAATAACTTTTATACTTTTCACAAAAACAATCTTAAATGTGTTTTCTTCAGTTCTTTCCTGATGACTGTTAGCGCTGTATTTGGCGACTAGATAATCATTGAAGAGTGACTATCCCATATCTTTAAATATATTGGGAATCCTTACAACATTTAGATACAAAAAAGAGGCAGTTCACTCTTACCTAAAATGTACCTGCCATGTATTAAGTACTTGACTTACTAAAGTAAAAGTAAACTTGTTTTGCATAATCTGTGGAGTCAGACTCCTTATATTTGTTGTCTTAATGTCTTCCTCATTAACAATTCATTCTTGGACCAAGCAAATGGCTTATATTATGTGTAATAAGATGTATTGAAATGACAAGCCAGAGGCTTATGACTGCATAAACAATAATTTTACTGGCAGATATTGGAAAAGTGGAACCCTTCTATTATATTCAGATAGTTAATGCCCCTCCCCACTAAAGATTACTGGAGTTGTATTACTAATTTACAGTGGATTGATATGGTGGATTGCTATCCCATCTACACTGTAGCACTGATCACTTTGTGAGCTGCAAGAGTTTCTCCTTATATAAGAGCGTGTACTTGTATACATGCTCTCAGTGTATGCCAGTGATTTTGATACATAGCAACAAGTAAAACTTTAAGCAGCCACTGTTCTGTACTGAAATACTATGGAGTAGATTTAAGGCATTAATTTTAAATTTGCTACTGCTTTTGTTTTCAGAGAAGCTGCATGGTATGTACTACAAAATGATACTTGTACCCACTTACCGACTCCAAAAAAGTCCCTTTGTATTTTAATTGTGTTGCTCCCAGCAGGTTAAAATGGTTTGTGAAAAGCTGAAATTAATCATGAAAAATAAAGAATTGACGCTGCTATGGGAATATATCATCTTGCTGAAATATAATTCTGGTAGTATGTGATTACTTAAATTTATTTGGGTAAGTTAATTTTGATGACCTTGTTGACATTGTGCCCAGTTACAGATTTTACACACAAATCCTCAAACATCATCTCTGCAACAAAGAGCAAACTGAAACAGATTCTGAAACAAATAATTTGATCGGGCTTGAGAGCTAGATTGACTTTTACAAACACATTCTAGCTCGTCTTAGAGCTGTGAAGACAAGAATACATTTGCACTGATATTTTTTTGAGCAATAATTAGATGATGTAAGCTTATAAATGTGGTTTAATCAGAACTTGTTCAGGCAGATAACTAGATTTATAGTCATTTGGCAAAAGATGAACTGCCTTCTTCCTGGTTTTTTATTTCAAATATATAGGCTTTGAAGAAAAACTACAGTTGCAAAAATATTAAGTGTTTTGGCTATATTATTTGACAAATAAGACCCATAAGATTCTTCTACCAGAAGGTGGCAACAGCAACTACTGGGCATACTATTTATAGACAGCTCTTTTCTACATTTGCCATCTGGCTTGTTGATTCCATTTCTACTTAAGCATGATCCAAAACAGATAAGTGATTTGAACATTAACTGTGAAATGTCTTTTGCTAACCATACAAGCATTGGAATCTGAACTTATATTTAATAGAAACTCATATAACCTGTATCACTGGCATTGATAAAAAGCTGTAGAATAAATCTGAATTCTCTACTCAAGTGTTTGCTGGTGCTTTAGGATGTATTTTGTGATTTTTCTTACAGAGCTCTAGAATCAAGTATCTGCTAGTGTTTTATGCCTCTGAATATTTTAGAGAGCTGATAATACAGTCTAATACATTGGTCCATAACTGGCTTTCAAACTTTGTCTGCAAAAAGACTGGGTTTCTATATTTCTTAAAATTTCCAATTTTCTAACTTCTACTTCAGATTTTAAAAGTAATACAGTGCATTGGCAATCACAAGAACTAGCTCAATATTGTTATCAGAGGAAATGTTTTTCACTTTTTTCTAATTATAACATTATTTAGGGATAGACATTCTGGGACATGGAACATTTATGTTAGTGAAGGGGGGCGAGGTTGTCTTTGCATCCTAGCTAGAAAGACACCATTAGCTTGAAGCGAGAGGGACATGTATGCAGGATACCTTGAGGGTATTCAGGAAAGGGTCTACAGTTAAACTGGTTCAAGCTGCCTTGTGTACCTTGAGGGTCTCCAGGAAAAGGTCTACAGCTAAACCAGTTCAAACTGCTGTTCAAACTGCTTTGTCCCTGTAAACTATAAAAACTCAGCTTGCATTTCCGGTGGGGTGGCAAAACCCTGGCATAGTTGCTGCCTATGCGTTGGGCTATTGACCACCCAGCTTCCTTTACTCGGCCGAATAAAAAGCTGTTTCTTTCTCAGAGCCACCTCCTGAATTCTTGGCATTGGATTTCTCTGGGATTCAGGGTTGCAAACCTTACATTAGGGAAGTACCAGTAATACACCAAGGCCTGCCTTCTGTTGCGACACCTGCCCTTTAGAATTATATCTGTGTGGCTTCCACCTTGTTGGCATTCCATAAAGTCTTGAAGACCTGGTTGTTCTAGGCCTTGGGGTGAGATGGATGAGGCTGTGTGTGCACGTGTTTCTGTCTGAACATTGTGCTTAGATCCCATCTTGTTTTGATTTGTATTGGTCTTTATGCTGCCAGAACTGATTGCTCTATCCAGTAGCAAAGACTGAAACAAAGAAAAATGTGCTCTTGACAGATTTTGCATACCTTCCTGAAAACAAATAGCCTCTTCTGAGAAGACATTAAGAGGCATTTATATTCTCTTGTCAAAGCCTGAGACTTTCAATAGGCATCAGGAACTCATCACAAGATCTCTTTCGCAGAGATCAGTCTCTTAACAATGTGAAACTTCTTTTGAAGACTTAAAAGGCTAAATACAGTAAAAAGGCGTAAGAATTGCCTATAAAGTGCAAGGCATGGGAATTGCAGGCTTCACAGTAAAATAAAAAGGCTAAATCATGCCATGGCCTTAGCACAATCATGGTCTTCCAACAGCAGTCTGGCTGGAGTGTTTGGGACCATCTGTAGGATCAGAACACTTTTCAATTGAGGCACTATGGCTGAGATCATAGTCTGCCTCCTTATCTGTAATTTCAAATATGTGCCTGGTAAGTAACCCATGATTGTGAGGGGCAGTGTTTGAAATTGTAAGATTATTCAAAAATCTAATAGTCTGCACACAAAAATGGCTTAATGTGGCTGTTTTTACTTTCTCTGCTTTATAGTTGACAATCCCATACCTATTCCAACCCTTTTTACAAGTTGATAAATCTTTAGTAGATGGTAAGTGAAAGGAATCATACAACAGATGGAACATCAGCCATACTTTTGATTGTAGATGAGTTTATAACTTGATTCAGGCTCCATTGATTTGGTGGTCTTTTATTCATTAGATCCATTCATTACTATGTATGCCATCTTTTTCCAAGGAGCTTGAGGCAGCACCCATAGCATGTAACAATCTTGTGGGCTGATTGTACTTACTGTAATCCAACCAGGTTGCTTCCACAGGTATCTTTGGGTGACTAATAAATGCTAGATGGTTGTTGAGTTTTTCAAAGCAGGCTGGATAATTTTTTTGGCAGTCATTAATGTCATGATTCATTCATTGTTCTACTGGAGAAACTACTTACATTGATTAGACATCTGCTTTGAATCAGACACACGGAATTACTTGATGCAAAACAACAGTATGTCTGGTGACATTTGGGTGGATCTAGGCATCAGAGGATTCGCCTTCAGAGTAATGAAAGCTTAGAACTATCTGCTTTTGATAAATACTACAATGAGAGATAAACTTTTACTTCAGCGTAATGTTTTCTTCAGACATCACTCCAAAAACATTCTTGAAACTTTGAGCAAATTTTTCAACTAATTGTTTTGCAGCTGGGTGGCAGGAAGCTGACTCCATTCTTTTCAGGAATGTCTGAAACTCTTCAGCTACAAATTGTGATCCATTGTCACTTAAGTGTTCTGCCACACCTGTCCATCCAAAGAGATTTCTCAATACAACTATAGTATGAGTAAGTGTTGTCGAAGTTACTGGAAAAATCACCGGCCTATTCGAACATGCCTTAATAACTAAAAAGGTTGTGCGCATAAATGGCTCTGCAAAGGCTATATGAATTTTTTGCCATGGCAAAGCAGGCCATTCCTATGGCTAAATGGTGATCTTTTAGACATCTTTTGGACAAGTTGGCAACCTAAGCAATTCTTTGCAAGCTGTTTTGTTGTTCTATTTATAGCCACCAAACGAAACTACAAACAAGTGTCTTCGTCTTTACCACTCTGAGATGTCCAACATGTAAACCTTCTAATACTCAAGCCCCAACTTGAACTGTACGATGATTTTCAGTAACTACATAATACAACTGCTGTCAAATGCAAATTCATCGTGGCAATAAAACTCAATAAACAGCTTTTTGCTATGTATGCTAACCATTTTGAGACAGTGTTGGATTTCTCCTGGTTTCTCTTTGAATCATCTGAACTGTGGTGGGAAGATTCAATCTCCGTGAAAGAAAACATATCAAAGGAATCCCCATCTGATGTGCATTTTTAGATGGTTTATCCTGCAGAGACAAATACAAAATCCATCTCCATTTGCGCTGATGTGTGTCCTTTTGAATTCTATTTTTGTATCTCTCTTCTCTGAGGAACAAAGCCCAAAGCATTCAAGCAGTTGCTGTAAGTGGAATCTGTTTTGTGGATTGAGGATTGATAGTAATGGCTGATGATTAATGATGAGAGTAAATTCCCTTCCATACAAGTTCTAGCATTGTAGTGTTTAACACCCCAAACTAAACTTAGCACCTATTTGTGCAGAGTTTTCTCTTCTGCTATGAATGAATCTAATGCAAAAACTATCGGGTTCACTGTCATCTTTTATGATTTGTCATAACCATGCTAATATATGCTGGAGCATCACAAGTCAAATTCACTGGTGAGTGCAAGTTATAATTTGTGAGCACCATGTCTGATGTCACCATTTTCTTTACTTCCAAAAGCTTATTTGCACTGCCATTCCTCCCCACTTGTAGTAAAATTTCAAGAGATACAGCACAGCAGCTACATTTGGCAGGAATTTGTTATAATCATTAATTATTCCTAAAGAGGGTTTTTAGCTATAACATATCTTGTGACTTTGGAGCATTCACAACTGCTTGAATTTTGTGGAGTCCTTGGTGCTCTCTGAGCTTGGTTGTTTGCTTGCAGACATTTCATTACCTAACTAGGTAACATCATCGGAGAAAACCACACTCCCACCAAAACTGGCAGGGCAAGCTATTGTGTATAAACAGGTAGCAAACCCACACTCACTTGCACTGATGATATTATCTAGTTGAGTAATGTCTGCAATCAAACAACCAAGCTCAGAGAGCACCAAAGACTCCACAGTTCAACCCTGAGCTACATATATTCTCTTCTATTGCTTGAATTTTCTCTGTACAATTGTGTAGGCTTTGTGCATCAAATGGTGTGACCACCTACTGTTAGGTTTAGAGAACACATATTTACTACATCATATTCAAAGGCCATAGTCTGTCAATCTCTGTAATGCTACCTTGAAATTTTGCAGATGTATTTCAGTGACAATATCATCTAAATAGCACAGTGTTTTTGGACAGCCTTGTAGCACTTAGTCAATGGCTGTCTGCCAAAGTGCTGAAACTGAGGCTACTCCCAAAACAAGTCTGTTTTTTGCAATATAACCCTTTATTAACCTTGAAGACTCAATGTGACTGCCAGGTTGGGGGCAGCATTCCTCCAAATACCAATTGCTTAGGTACAACAGAAGAAGGAAATGTCTCCACCTTCGGCTTGTAAGCACCCCAGGGTTTCTGACTGACCACTACGAAAAACAAAATGCTGAACCAATTTGGACTTTGGCCTGATCTAGAAGGATATTCTTATGCTCCTGCAAACTTGCATTTCATATAAACAATAATGGTGTACATGTTGACAACATTCTACAGAAAGCAGTTAATATTTTGTCTTAGAGAAGGACTGATGATTTACCATCAATTTGAAGTTGACTCTTAGCAACCAAATAGATTTTCTCCATGACAATCTGTCCCTAACCTGGTCCTTCAGGTCTTACAACTCTGCATCTATTGCAACTGTAACTGAGTCCATCCGCCTTGCTGCTATTTGTTTTCTTCTTCTCTTTCCTTCCACCTTTCCCAGCAGTAGAACCTTTTCCAGAGAGCTAGGTCTTTGCATAATGTGTCCGAAGTAGGATAATTTGAGCCTGATCATTTGTGCCTCGAGTGAGAACTCTGGGTTGATTTGTTTGATGATCCATTTGTTTGTTTTCTTGGTATTCTTGGCTGCCCATGGTATTCTCAGGAGTCTTCTCCAACACCAAAGTGTAATGATCTGCCACCCGCTGCTCCCAAGTCCAGTAACTTCTCTTGCAACCAATATTGATTCAAAAGAAAGTTCATTTATTGAGAACAAGTGTACAGTTCCAAAGCATTGCTAAGACTAAGCCTGTGCGTGCCAAAAGTTGTTTTTTACTTTTTCCCTCCTTCACCCCCCCTTGCCTCCTTAGTCTCCTGATTCTCCTGCTGGCATGGCCTTGAGCATTCCAGCGCCTGTGATAAGGAGCCGTCTGCCTCTAACGGTGTTTCATCCATTTTCCCCCCATTCCCCCCCCCCCAGCTTTTACTATGGCAGAACCGCAGCATGTAAAAAGCAAATATCAACTAGCCAACATTAAAATCTACTATTAAATCTTGCTAGGATTCTGACACAAAGTTCAAAAGCTTCAATACTCTTCCTATCCTGCTTATTCAAGATCCAACTTTTGCTTCCAAGGAACTTCACAGGGAATACCAGTGATTGCACTATTCTGATCTTTGTAAGTATAGACATATATATTTTCTATAGCTTATATATATAAAGGTCTTAGAAATAGATGCTTTTATAAATTAGACATTGTTCTAGGAAGGTAGGTGGTACCTGAATTTGAGAACTATAACATCATTTTGTTTCCTTGCCTGGTTGACCCTTCAGATGGTTACTCCCGCCCTAGTCTCCCCAAGATTGGACAAATGCAATGTGCTATATGTGGGGCTGCCTTTGAAGACTATTCAGAAGTTACAGCTGGTTCAAAATGCAGTGGCATGGGCACTAATGGATGCTTCTCATTATACCCATGTGCCATTGCTGCTTCGCAAGCTGCACTGTTACCAGTTGGTTTCTAGGTGCAATTCAAGGTGCTGGTCATCACCTATAAAACCCTTCATGGCAAAAGGCCTGGTTATTTGAGGGACCCCCTGTCTCCAACTGTTTCCGTCCTTCCAATATGATTGGATAAATGTCATCTTGCAGGGTTGTAGAAGTGTGCCTTCTCTGCCGTAGCCCCTGACCTGGAACAGCATCCTTCCCAAAATATGGATGGCTCCTACCCTTCAAATGTTCTGGAAGTCTCTTAAGACCTGGATTTGTTCCAAGGCCTGATGCCAGGGTGTTTGTAGAGCCCCTGTCAATTTCTTTACTGGATGTTATTTATGTGGTTTTGTCTGAACAATTATGTTCCTTTTTAAAATTATGTATTCTTTTAAATACTGTAAGGAACTCAGAGTATTTTTGGAATCAGGTGGTCTTGAAATCCAATAAACAACAAACAAATCTATCTTACATTTTATTTTCCGTGCTAAATCTTCCTGTTTTTTCCCTTGATCTTTTGGCTTCAACAAATTATTTTTAAGCATAGTCTAGCAAACTTTTAAGAGGTTCATTTTGCTACCAGTATTCTGAAAGTAGTTTCTAAATAATTCATGCATGCAACTGCATCAGTGATATAACTATATTTGTCATGCAGTAAAGATTAATAAATCCAAGATTTTGTGCTCTGCTATGAAATCAACCCCTTCATGGATCACTGCCTTGTCGTGATGAAGGGGCTTGTGTAACTCAGTGAAGCCATGAGCTATACTGTGCAGGGCCACCCAAGATGGACAGGTCATGACAGAGAGTTCTGACAAAATGTGGTCCACTGGAGAAGGAAATGGCAACCCACTCCAGTATCCTTGCCAAGAAAACCCCATGGACAATATTAAAAGGCTAAAAGATATGACGCTGGAAGATGAGCCCCTCAGGTCAGAAGGTGTCCAATATGCTACTGGGGAAGAGCGGAGGGCAATTCCAAGTAGCTCCAGAAAGAGTGAAGCGGCTGGGCCAAAGCCGAAAGGACGTTTAGCTGTGGATGTATCTGGAAGTGAAAAGAAGGTCCGATGCTGTAAAGAACAATATTGTATAAGTACGTGGAATGTAAGATCCATGAACCAAGGCAAGCTGGATGTGGTCAAACATGAGATGACAAGATTGAACGTCGACATCTTGGAAATTAGCGAATTGAAATGGACGGGAATGGGTGAATTTAATTCAGGTGACCATTATATGTACTACTGTGGGCAAGAAACCCTTAGAAGAAATGGAGTTGCACTCATAGTCAATAAGAGAGTGGGAAAGGCAGTAATGGGGTACAACCTCAAAAACGACAGAATGATCTCAGTACGTATCCAAGGAAAACCATTCAACGTCATGGTAATCCAAGTCTATGCCCCAACCACTGATGCCGAAGAAGCTGAAGTTGACCGGTTCTATGAAGACCTACAACACCTTCTAGAACTAGCACCAAAAAAAGATGTCCTTTTCATCATAGGGGATTGGAATGCTAAAATAGGAAGTCAAGGAGTAATCGGAATAACAGGCAAGTTTGGTCTTGGAGTACAAAATGAAGCAGGGCAAAGGCTAATAGAGTTCTGTCAAGAGAACAAGCTAGTCATAGCAAACACTCTTTTCCAACAACACAAGAGACGACTCTACACATGGACATCACCAGATGGTCAATACCGAAACCAGATTGATTACATACTTTGCAGCCAAAGATGGAGAAGCTCTATACAGACGGCAAAAACAAGACCAGGAGCTGACTGTGGCTCAGATCATGAGCTTCTTACTGCAAAATTTAGGCTTAAATTGAAGAATGTAGGGAAAACCACTAGACCACTCAGGTATGACTTAGATCATATTCCATGTGAGTACACAGTGAAGGTGATGAATAGATTTAGAGGATTAGATTTGGTAGACAGAGTGCCTGAAGAACTATGGACGGAGGTCTGTAACATTGTACAAGAGGCAGCAACTAAAACCATCCCAAAGAAAAAGAAATGCAAGAAAGCAAAATGGCTGTCTGATGAGGCTTTACAAATAGCTGTGGAAAGAAGGAATGCGAAAAGCAAGGGTGAAAGGGAAAGATATAAGCAACTGAATGCAGATTTCCAGAGAATAGCAAGGAGAGATAAGAAGGCCTTCTTAAATGAACAATGCAAAGAAATTGAAGAAAACAATAGAATGGGGAAGACTAGAGATCTCTTCAAGAAAATTGGAGATATCAAAGGAACGTTTAGTGCAAAGATGGGCATGATAAAGGACAAAAAAGGCAGGGACCTAACAGAAGCAGAAGAGATTAAGAAGAGGTGGCAAGAATACACAGAAGAACTATACAAGAAAGATCTTAATATCCCTGATGTCCATGCTGGTGTGGTCACTGACCCTGAGCCAGACATCCTAGAGAGTGAAGTCAAGTGGGCCTTAGGAAGCATTGCTAACAACAAAGCTAGTGGAGATGACAGTATTCCAGCTGAGTTATTTAAAATACTAAAAGACGATGCTGTTAAAGTGCTGCACTCAATATGCCAGCAAGTTTGGAAAACGCAACAGTGGCCACGGGATTGGAAAAGGTCAGTTTACGTTCCAATTCCAAAGAAGGGCAATGCCAAAGAATGCTCAAACTATCGCACAATTGCACTCATTTCACATGCTAGCAAGGTTATGCTCAAAATCCTACAAGCTAGGCTTCAGCAGTACTTGAACCGAGAACTACCGGATGTACAAGCTGGGTTTCGAAGAGGCAGAGGAACTAGAGATCAAATTGCCAACATTCGCTGGATCATGGAGAAAGCACGAGAGTTCCAGAAAAGCATCTACTTCTGCTTCATTGACTATGCAAAAGCCTTTGATTGTGTGGATCACAACAAACTGTGGCAAATTCTTAAAGAGATGGGGATACCAGACCACCTTACCTGTCTCCTGAGAAATCTGTATGCGGGCCAAGAAGCAACAGTTAGAACCGGTCATGGAACAACCGATTGGTTCAAAATAGGGAAAGGAGTACGACAAGGCTGTATACTGTCACCCTGCTTATTTAACCTATATGCAGAGTACATCATGAGAAATGCTGTACTTAGATCATATGGAAGAATCACAAGCCGGAATTAAGATTGCAGGGAGAAACATCAATAACCTCAGATATGCAGACGATACCACCCTAATGGCAGAAAGTGAAGAAGAACTAAAGAGCCTCTTGATGAGGGTGAAAGAGGAGAGTGCAAAAGCTGGCTTGAAACTCAACATTAAAAAAACTAAGATCATGGCATCTGGACCCATCAATCCCTGGCAAATAGAAGGGGTAGAAATGGAAGCAGTAACAGATTTCATTTATTTGGGCTCCAAGATCACTGCAGACGGAGACTGCAGCCATGAAATTAAAAGACGCTTGCTCCTTGGGAGGAAAGCTATGGCAAACCTAGATAGCGTATTAAAAAGCAGAGACGTCACCTTGCCGACAAAGATCCGCATAGTCAAAGCTATGGTTTTTCCAGTAGTAATGTATGGCTGTGAGAGCTGGACCATAAAGAAGGCTGAACGCTGAAGAATTGATGCCTTTGAACTGTGGTGCTAGAGAAAACTCTTAAGAGTCCCCTGGACTGCTAGGAGGTCAAACCAGTCAATCTTAAAGGAAATCAACTCTGATTGCTCATTGGAAGGATTGATAATGAAGCTCAAGCTCAGATACTTTGGTCACCTAATGCGAAGAGAGGACTCTTTGGAAAAGACCCTGATGCTGGGAAAGATGGAAGGCAAAAGGAGAAGAGGACGGCAGAGGATGAGATGGCTAGATAGCATCACTGAAGCAATGAGCATGAAATTGAGCAAACTCAGGGAGGCAGTGAAAGATAGGAAGGCCTGGCGCAATATGGTTCATGGGGTCACGAAGAGTCGGACACGACTTAACGACTGAACAACAACAACAATGAAATCAAACCCAGAAACACTCTCAGCTCTGACTAAACCCACACCTGGATGCTAACTAAAACAAAACTCCAGTTTGTCTAAGACTACAGTATGATATGCACTAATTCATGAATAAATTCCATGGAATTTAGCAAGACAGAGTTCTGAATGAACATACTGTACACAGAATTGGACTGCATGCCTGCAAAGTCCATAGAGAAGCTTATAAACACACACATATGTGCCAGTTTGGGGTAGTGGTTAAGGCATCAGGCTGGAAACCAGGAGACAGTGAGTTCTAGTCCTGCTTAGGCACAAAGCCAGCTCAGTAACCTTGGCCAGTCACTTCTCTCAGGCTGAGGAAGAAGGAACTGGCAAGCCATTTCATTCATTCATTCATTCATTCATTCATTCATTCATTCATTCATTCATTCATTCATGCGTGTGCGCGCACACACACACACACAGTCTATTTATTAAGTGCATAGCCTTTCTCATTTGGTGTTCTGCAGAAACCTGAGAGGTCATGATTGAAAAAACATAACATCATGTGAGCTATAGATATATTGTAATAATTTTTATGCAAGAGTTCTCTGAGACCTGAAAATTATTTTAAGGGTTCCTCCAAGGTAAAAAGATTGAGAAAGGCTAGTAGACACTATATCAAGTTCCAAAGAAATAAAGAGTGCTACTTCAGGGTTTCAATGGTGTCTTTTGAGTATACTTTTCATCTTTTCCAGATTTTCTCCCTCTGGTCTTCTCCAGATGTGTTAGACCGTAACTACCAACATTGGCATTATTGGCTGGAAGATAATACTGGTTGTAATCCAAAGGACCTGGAGGGTACCAGTTTGAGGAAGACTTACTCTAATTTTTTAGCTAGGCTCACTTGACAGAATTAGCCAAAGCCAAACAAACTACTGTTTGATATTCTGAATGTGTGACTCCAGACGCATTAGTTTGCAATCCATCATTGTGCTTTAGCCTATTATACAGACCCAACAACTATAGCTTAATAAATCATGAGTAGAAAATCAATGTTATAGCCCAGTGAGAGCCCCAACATTGGCTAGTTATCCTGGCAGCTGCCAGGTTCAATTTTTTTCTTTTGTCTACATATCTGTGTTTACCCAACACCCTAATCTAAGGAATCTGGTTCTGTGCACACTACCATCTTACATATTCCACCACTACCACCCCCCACCCACATTCCATTTGGCTCTTTAATAAAGGGTTGGATATCATCTGAATTCAGGGAAGCTGCCATTTGGGGTTTGCAGTAACAGGAATTAAAACCTTATGTCAAGCCTTTCAGTAATCCCAAAATGGTGGGTGCTCTGGGTTCTGATGACACAGAAAGTCCAAGAGTTTGATTAAAGAGATGCTCATAAGAGTAGGTAAGATGGAGGCACAATTGCTTGTTACAGGAATGTCCAGTCAAGATTTGGACCATGACTATGTGACTGCAGACCAGGTGCATTGCAGGGAAAAAAGGGGCAAGGTTTAAATTGCATGGTTCAGTCCCCACCCCCAGATGGCCCTTGGACTTAGCATGTCATGCAAATATTTTCCTGCTGTTTTCTCTTTGTGGCATTCTGTGATCTGGATTTCCTGAATTGCCTGTATTAGTATGCAAAGAATTTCCCCCAAGTAGAAGACTGAACAGATAACCACTTAAAGGCCACTCTCAGCCTCTTGGACCAATTGTATCTACTCTTTGGTTCTCAGGGGATTGTGATTTCCACACAGATTTAGCACTTCCTTCCCCCTCCCCCACAAACCTTTTTTTCTCTCCTTCTTTGCTTGCTTGTGTGGTTCCTGCCAAAATGATGCCCTTTTTCTGAAAGACAGCACACATAAGCTTGTTAGCCAACTGAAATAAAGGATGCACTTGCTTGATGGTAAATGCTGATTTAACTAGACAGATGCAGTCACCAGGAGATGGGCTCAACTTGAGGCCACAAAAAAAAAAAAATTAAAAAATTTACCTGTAATTTCAGCTATAACCCTGCCTTAAAAATGTAAAACAAAACAAAAACAAAACCCTTCTGAATGAAAGGTTGGGCCCTGCATCATCACTCCTCTTCCTATCAATACCAAAGCAGAGGTGGCAACTTGATAAGCATGAATTCAGTTGCTCTTTAAAGCTGTCAGCTGCAACAATGGATAACCTACATGCATATTTTCCATGAAATATAAGAGTCACTTTGTGTGAGGTGGGCGGCTATATAAATGTGACATATAAATAATAAATAAATAAATAAATATTAAGCCTCTGAGCCAACATCCAGCCCATAATGCTAATCATTCTCTATCATCATACTGAAGAAGTCTCAAGGCACATGGCAGGTACATTGGGTGGTTCCAATTTGTTTTAAGCACATCAAGTACTTTACAGGTAAGATAAATTATCTTAAAAAAACAAACAAAAACAAAATCATTGTTTACATTTGCATTTTGATGCTATATTTTGGATGAAATTCCACTGAATTCAATGGGGCTTACAAATAGGGCTACCAGACTTAGACAGTAAAAATCTGGATGACCATCAAATAGTAGCAAGAAGATCCAGGTAACTCTAAAATTTTTGCTACCATCTCATGGTCACCTGGGTGTTTGCAGCTGAGATCTAGTGGTTCTACTTACCAACAAATATGTTTATTTGCTGGAACAAAAAGAGCCTTCCTGTATGATAGCTGTAAATTAAGACTCCAGAGATTTTACAGAGGGTCAGGGAGGCAGGGAGAAAAGCCTTCTTGACCTTCCAAAATGCTATTTTTGGACGCTCAATATCTCTTACAGGGTTATAACTCAGATGAAATGTCCTTATGCAATCTTTGCTGGGAATGCTGTTAAGAGGTATTTCTGAGTTACATCCCTGGTTTGAGAAGTCATGAACAAACTAGGGAATATGGCAACTGCTGTTCTCTCAGCATTCCAGCTAGCTACCTGAAAGGGCAGACAGAATTGACAGTAGCAGGATAACAGACAGGACACCTCAGCCAGCCAGGCAAAATACAGACCATTTTATTGCCCTCCAGTAGGAACAAGAGCAGCCTATTCCAGAAACAGAGTCACTTCTAGCAGGGAGTAGAAATAGGCAGAGAGAAGAGTAGGTTGAACTCTTCTCCTTGATGTGCTACCTTTTCATTGTCACTGGGGTAGTCCAAATCTGCATTCCACTTGGCAACTTTGTAGTCCAGTGGTTTACAGCATCACTGTCACCAAAGATCACAAATTCAAAATGTTCACTGACATGAGTTGATCAGTTTACTGCTCTACCGTATTTAAAGTATTATCTTCCTATAGATAAGATTATAAATATGAACCCCATTATAATAACATTAGAAAATACTATGAGTGGTTGAAGAGTATTACAAGAAAGCAATCCACAAAATGATGTTAGAATTAGTATTTAAAACCTGGTATTACAATCTGAATATAATTCCTAAACCAGCATCTCCTCCCTAAGAGGAGGCCTAGGGTTCTCAGGCCTGGGCTTAATGTGTTTGTTGGGCTCCTGGTATGTTTTTATTGTTATGGCTGTTTTTAGTTGGGGCTGTCCATTTTCTTTTATGCTTTTTGAATTGTTTGAACTGTGTATTTGAATTTTGTAAGCTGCCCAGAGTCTACTGGAGTTGGCAGCCATAACAAATTTAATAGATAAATAAATAATAACAATTTTCTTGGCTGTTTTAGGTTATTTTACTGTGATATACAAAATGTTTACTAAACAAACACAATAGTTCACACATTCTTTCATTTCCATCAGAACCACAATGCTGGAAAGAAGGAAAAGCAAAGAGAGAGAGAGGGAGGGAGAGAGAGAAGGCCAGGAAGAGACAATAAAACAGAACAGAACAGAAACAGAATAGGTTGGAAGGTGTTGTCCCTTCTAAAAGTAACAATGGACACTCTTCTTGTATTGATCAGTGATGGGATCTTATTATGTATTACTTTCTGTCATTTATATCATTCATCCCCACATAAGATTACCTCTATCTATCTATCTATCTATCTATCTATCTATCTATCTATCTATCTATCTATCTATCTATTTTATATGGCTGCCCATCTCACAAGAAATTACTCTGGGCAGTGTACAACAAAGTTATAAAACAATAAACATGTCAAAAAACAGTCATTATTAAAAAGTTTAAAAAACATAAGGCACACAAGAGATTAGATTAGCAAGGAAGCCACCTCAAGATCTCACCAGTCCCCTGGGATCCCCAGGCCTGATGACAAAGCCAGGTCTTGAAGAACTTCTGGAAAATAAGTAGGGAAGGAGCTGACCTCACTCTGGGGGGAGAAGGAGAGGGGAGAATATTCTATAAGGCAAGTGCCACGGTAAAGAAGACCCACCTCCTAAGGCCTGCCAAGTATAGTTCCCTAACAGACAGGACCCACAAGATACCTCTTCTGCCAGATCTGATAGGTCAGGCAGATATAATTGGGAAGAGGTGGTCCTTCAAATAACCTGGCCCCATGCCATGAAGGGCTTTAAAGGTCAAAACCAGCACCTTGAATTGGACCTGGAAGCAGACTGGCAACCAATGCAGTTCGCAGAGCAGAGGTGTAATATGTGCTGTTCGAGAAGCTCACTTAACTGCCCGCACCGCTGCATTTTGTACCAGCTGAAGCTTCCGGATACTCTTCAAGAGCAGCCCCATATAGACTGCATTACAGTAATCCAGTTGGGAGATGATTAGGGCATGAGTGACTATGAGCAGAGCCCTCCAATCCAGGAACGAGCAGGAGTTGTGAGTCCAGGAGGATTGCGCACCGGGTCTGTCTGGGGCAGGGCAACCCCATCCACCACCAAAGATGGCATAGTCCTGGAATTGGCAGGCCCCAAAACCCAAAGCCACTTAGTCTTGCCAGGGTTCAGCTAAAGCCTGATGTTCTCCATCCAGACCCTCACAGCCTCCAGACACTGGGATAGGATGTTCATGGCATCACTTAATTTACCAGGGGCAGAGATATTTAGTTGGTGATATATACTGATGATACCTCACTCCATGGCGAGGTATCCTTAACCTGTCATCTTATGTGTTGAACTTTTATTTCTGATAATCCTAATGTCCATGCTAGTGGAAGGACTATGAAAATGAAAGTAAGGCTACTAGATCTAGGCTGCAAAAATCATCTACCATTCTAGTTGAGTAACTCTTATCACTTGCACTATGAAAATCATTTTTGTTGGACATTTGTACCAAGGCACCAGTACTCAAGCACAGCAGTACTGCAGTTGAGCAGTCTGGTTCACCTATCAACCTATACCTCCCTTCCCTGTTGTTTAATAGGTTTGAGCTTAACACACTGTGTGTATCCACCTATCATGGATTGTCAACTGTCATTATGAGCTTAGGGTACAAAACAAACCCAGACAATTAAGGCTTATTTAATGTACCATGTTTAAACATACCATGGCTAAGCACATACGTATCCACAGATAACCCTAATGAAATGCAAATGCAAATGTGTTGGTGGCATCATGACACAACCACCACCACCACCACCACCCCCGTTTGAATCCTGAAGGCAGACAAATGTATGTTAGTCACTGGGTTTGAAGTATATTATATCACACATTTTATCATCCCTCATGGATGCCTATGGTTAAGAGTGTTCTGTAAACAAGATCTTGTATCCTGCTGTGTTTGTAGGATCCAACAAGCCATTGTTTACTGAATGAGGTATTTAATTAACCCAATTGCCTAGATTCACACCACAGCAAACCAGTACACCCTCTAAACTAGGGAAGCAGATGCACGTGCAGCAATATCTTCCAAACAGCAACCGGGTTGGGGTGGGAGGGATGTCATCTTAGAGAGAACATTGCACCAAACCATAATCTAAGTTCACACAACACAGTAGGCTAAAAAGGGAAGGCTGGTTTGAGGACAAACGTGCTGTATGAACCTAGCAAATACAGTAAATGGTTCAGCGAGCAAACTCAACCAATTGAGTTAGCTCAATAAATCAAAGCTAGAGCTAATACATGGGGCTGCACAAATCTTCACGACCACTGGATGGGCAACGCAGTTAATGCTTTCTGCCATCTAGTGGTCAGGTCACCCGGGAAAGGCAGGCGCTTGATTTTCTCAACCTAAAGCACAAAGGAGACCCGAGCTCCCCACTGAAACGCCCACAACGGGGAGCAAAAGAAAGGAAGCACGTTCCTCACGTCTCTCCACCGGCATCAATTGCCCATCTGCTGCTTTCCCCTCACAAGGCAACGGACGATATTGAGGTTAAATCCGAAGGAGTCTACCATCTCGAATCGCCCGGGCTGCCTCCCACCCCTTGTTCTAAAGAGGCTACACGTGCCTCGCGCAGTCCTCCTCTTTTGGCCACCAAAGAGATTTTCCGGCCCCCCCAAGGACTGGGGCAATAGAATGGAGGGACTTTCGAGCCCAGGCGCTGCCGAGCAAGTGCGAGGAAGGGGCGACTGCGCAGCCCGGCCCGCGGGACCCTCTCCCCCAGACGTGATGCAGGACACGTCCCCCGGCGCCCGCCCCACTGACGTCACGCAGGGAGTCCCTGCTAAAAGACCCGCCGCCTTCTCTTCGCCTCGCGGTACTGCAGCGGCAATTAGCGGGGTTGTAGCGGCTTTGCTTAGACGACCAGGTAAGGGAGCGGGCTGGAGGGAAAGAGGACCGAGCGTTTTGCACAGGAAAGGCAATCTTTCTGGAAGCCGCTAACTGGGAGAAGGATGCGGAGTCCTGTAAATTTGAGGAGGGGGATGCATGCCCTCTGTAAATACTCCCGCGCGCGCGAACAAAAGTATGGACGCGGTCTTCTTAGTGGGATTTGGAGGATCCGCCGCCTTCGTTACCGCTGAATTCTTTGGCAGCAAAAGTTTGGAGAGGGGTACTTAATTGCTGTCTCCCTTTGCCCCTCCCCGGGTGAAAGAACTGGAGGGGAACAGTTGCAGACGGCTGTCTGTGGAGAGCCCCGAGTCTCTTCGGGGACACGGGGAGCCCCGGGGTTTAGGTACGTCGGAGGAAGGAGGCCATCCCTGGGCCGGGCCGATAGAAGCCTGCGAGACGAGCGAGGAGCTCTTCTGAGCGAGCGGCTGAGGGGCTCGCTAAGCCCGGCGGCGTGGGTACAACTTTGCAGGGTCCTGGAAAGGCAGTGGGGGCGTCGGCTTGTCTGAAGCCTCCGTTTCGAGGGACTCCGTTCTGCAGCCCACCCCACCCCACCGTCGTCCCTCTGTAAATCGGCTGGCGGAGCTGAGGAACCAGCCGCCTTATCTAAAGCTGCGTTCACTTCGGCTCGGCCCCTCGCAATGGGCTCAACAGGTTTCAGCGTTCCCGAAGGATTTAGTCAGGCTGGCTCCTGCCTCGCTGCCGCTCCTTCGATTTCCTGTGCAGACCGGGCGTCTCGCGCTCTGAGGCTCGCGGCCGCCTTCCTTGAGTCTCCGGAGCTGGAAGCAGGGCCGTAGTCTCGTGGGCAGCGGTCACTCCCTTCCTCTTTGCGACCGGAATGCAGTGAGGAGGGAGCGAGGGGGCATTGATTCATTGCTTTGACCGAGGGGCATTTCCCAACGGCATCGTTATCGTCTGTCCCGGAAAGACGGGGATTTAGAACTTAGCGTCGGGAAAGGAAAGGTGGGGGGCGGGCGGTGGTTTTTTGCTCTGTATGGGAATCGGGCTATGGGCGAAGTGGGTTTCTTTCAATCCGTAGCTGGATGCGATTGTTCACAAGGTGCGCTCGTTCCCAGGAGCGGCGCTGCTGGAGATGGGGCAATCAACTTGTAGGGCCCTATAGGAATGCTGCGCAGGAGATGCGAGTCTTACAGCCATCTGGCCACAGATGGGGAAAAAAGCGATCACCGTGTAGATTCCTGCATAATGCAACATTTTTTCAAGCTCCTGATAGCGACAGGAATATCCTATTGTATTATTATTGGCTTACTTTGTCCTTCCTGCAAGGAGCTTAGTGGAGCCTAGATAGTCTCAACTTCTCCCTATATTATTCTTGCAACTGCCCCATCAGGTATGCTGAGAAAGACTTGGCACACAGAATGTCCCGGGGTCATTCACAGAACAATAGGACTTTCAAAGGGTGATCAAAATCATGCAGCTCAGCATTCCTCAACTTGGGTGCTCCCTAGAGATTCCGGGGTCACAATTTGTCTGGATGGTGCCAAATTGGAGAAGAGCCACAGGCAGGGAACAAACACTGAAGAATTTCAGAGAGTTGGTACACACAGTCTGTCATTGAGTAAATTAGCCCTGAAAATTCATGTGCAGGAGGTAATGCAGATATCATCACCTTGTGAATAGGATGCCTTTACCTGGCTGCTTTTCAGTGTTGTGAAGTTTGAAAATTGTGGTTTATTTTTATCCTGCATTGTTCACTGAAACATGATTTTTCCTCATATGTGTGAAACATATATAGGCCTCCATATATCCAGAACGCATAACATCCCTGGGAAATTCCTTTACTTTCTGACTTGCTACTTGTGTAATGCAAGTATGCTTTTATGTCTAATTGCATCCCTGATATCTTAGTCCTGTGGAGCAGCTGAAATGCATTGCTTTTAAAATTGGCACACATAATGTCCTAATGTCATCTAGGATGTCTGGCTCTAGAAGGAACCAGTTATATCCCATGAGGCATATAAGTGGCAGACTGATCAAGGAAATATTGCAACTGCTAATTGTCTGTCTGTAAGAGGTTTGAGGCAGTATACATAGCTTTGACTCCACTGTGAGATAGGCTAGATTTTGAGAAAGAGGCTGGTCCAAGATTGTCCAGAGCAGTGTTTCTCAACCTTGGCAGCTTGAAGATCTGTGGAGTTGAAGTCTACACATCTTCAAGCTGCCACGGTTGAGAAACACTGGTCCAGAGAGCTTCATAAGAATTTTGGAGTGGGAAGCTCTGGGTTCCATCTTGACCATTTAGCCATTATATCAAAGTGCTTGTAAATACTCTTCACTTTCATAATCACCATTCATTCAGGGTACAGCAGCAACTTTTCAGTTTCAGTGCTGTCAATTTGGCTGGTTCACATGTACTTGCCTATTGTAGATCTGTAATGTCTGGTGGGCAGCATGTTAATTTCTGCTCTATGGTGATACATGGTGTGAATTTCATGATATAGCTAAATCAAATTAATATTTTTTAATCAGTAGAGAAGTTCCTAATATTTCACATGTTCCCATTTTATCATCGGTGATTGCATTAGAATTTGTTTAACAGCTGCCTATGGGTAAGCAAATGTCCCAGTAATAGAACTGTGCTCTGTGGCCAGCCTGCTTGATGGACATACTCTTCAGACTTCAGTCTGTTTTTAGTCATCATGGTATTTTTGCAAAATGCAACCAGTGCCGGTTGTGGTGCTTCACCACAACACACCAATGTATCTGGAGGGCCTCCTTCAGGGATGCTGTTTTCTGCTTTAACCAGCCACGAATAGCTACAGACTGCAAAAACAGCAGAGCCTTACCCTGGTTAATGCAGACAGAGGATCCGCCTCTGAAGTAGTGCTATTCTTAGAGCAGCATGCAGGATGTAATATATTGAATTCCTTGCTCCATATCAATTCTGTTTTATGCCAGGACCGCACTTGGATTGCTTTGCCTCGAGGGCTGTTCATGCACTTTGGCATCAAAGGAAAAAAGTACTTTGCAGCAAGTAGGAGAATGAAAGTGGCTCCTCTCTGCAGCTCCTAAAAGCAGTCACACTCTTTCTTAAGATCATGCAGCTGCTGTCTGCAGCTGCATCAGGATCCTAAGACATGAACTAAGACGTTAGTTAAAGGGGTTGCAGGTGGGTACTATGTTCATGCCCCCATACTTGTATGTTCATGTTTCTTTAAAATCATGTGAGCAGATACTGAGGTTCTTGGGGTTGCAAGCTGTCTTCCTCCATGCAACTGCAGTTGAGGAGCTACTTCATGTACAGGAATGTAGAGTATGAACTGCACCATTCATGATTACTGCAGGTAGTCCCCAGGTTAAAATAGTAGGTTACAGGTTACAGATGATCCATAGTTAAGAACAGAGCCTACTGTAGCAAAATTCAAGTTAAATACACAATGGTTCAAGTTCTTTACACAATACAGTATTATACAATAATACCATTCCAGCTTACATTCAAATTCAACTTAAGGACAGATCTTGGGAACGGAACTTGTTCTTAAACTGGGGACTACATGTATATAGCTGGCTGTTCTATAAACTTTTTAAACTTTGTCTTGGATCATAAGTAGTGGTGTGTCATTCCATGACTGCTTCTAGTTCTGTAGAATATATGTAGGGTATCTCCATCCTTCTTATGCTGCATTATTTCCTCCTTTTAACAAATTTTTGCAATATGCATTCATATGCTGCCCTGTTTGATTGCATCAACTTTGGATTAAGCAGTGATTTTTATTTATTTTGATTCAGAATAAACTGATACTTTAATCCTAAATGTTTTGGATGATAAAGATTCTGGGAGGACTTGCTGTTATGTCCTCTGTCTCATCTATCCTTCATAACCCCTAGTCTTTTTAAATAGACAAAACTGCACAACTTCTCTGTTGGTACTGCCCACCTCTTATTTTCTGTCTGCCGAGAACTACTTCTCTTCCAGCTATCCCTGCCTTGTGACTCAACATCCTGAAGATTTCCATGTGTTGCCCTGTCAAGCGTTACTTTCTTGATGCCTGCCATTAATTTCATAGCTGCTCTGGCTGGCCAAAGCATACCTGTTTTTCCAAAAATATACATTTTAAAAATCTGTCATAAAAATGTGCCTCAGGAGCTTGGGAAAACAGTGGTAACTGCTGTTTCAGCTTACAACAGATGCATACATAATAAAATTGAATACATTGTATCTAGAAAAGAGGGTTGAGTTGAATTCAGTTGATTGGTCTTATTTTATCCCCAATAGTGTGTTATATATAATCAGGAAATCTAGTTAAAAGTCAGACTGTATAGATCTGATTTAATTCTCTCAGCCACCAAGCAAAAATTGAGTCTCTGTCTCTTCTTCAAAGCTGCAGTGAGCCCCATTAATTTCCACTGTTCTGAATGGCATCACAAATGATGGGACAAGCTGTGAAAATCAGAAGCCTAGACAACTTAGCACAATTACAGACTCAAGCTTTTAACTGAGCTTGAGGTAGAGATGAAATAAAATGATTGCACTCGTTTGGTTTCTGAGAACAAGATATTGTAAAGTCACTTTGTCTCTGCCTTGGTGAATCTGTTGATTCGTTCTGTCTTGCCTGAACTGTGTGTGGATTCAGTGTTGGGGAATCACTGATTTGGACTAACAGTAATACATTGAACAAATTGTGCTTTTATAACATATGCATACACTTATCTGTGTTTTGGCTTCTAACATCTGAATGAAAAATCCTTTACAATCATAAAAAATAATGGCAATATTTTTACACTCATAAAAAATTGCGGGTGGTAATGGGGAGAGCCAGATTTTTAAAATATCACAGTGCCCTATAATCACTTGTCGTTCACTGACCATTTTGAGCACTCGTTTTGTTAATTTGGGCCTTTGTGTCCATGGGAAGCACCATTGTCCATGTTTATATGGGGCACAGCTTTCAATAAAACAGCATTTCTTAAAGTGTGGTCCTAGGACCCCTGGGGGTTCCCCAAGACCCTCTCAGGAGTAATCAAAATCAAAATTATTTGCCAGCCTGAAAATAATACAATATTAAAATCACATCAAACAATCATGAGAAGTGGTAGCGGCAGCAAATGCGTCAATTTTAATTTTTAATATGGTAAATATCAATAAACATAACCCATACAGACAAAAACTGTTTTGGAGTCCTCTGTAATTTTTAAAAGTGGGAAGGGGTCCTGAGAGAAAAAAGTTTAAGAAACTGCAATAGAATATGTAAATGTAATGGTTGGTGAACTGCATCTGGATAGCATCAAGGTGGGGCATAAATCCTAAGCAGCAGAGAGAACTACAAAATAATAGCAAGTATTGTGTCTATAAGGAGGAAATATTTACAGTATATGGAACAGAAGAAGGTTTTAATAAACTTGGATAGTGAAGCAGTGTAATGATGCTCAGGTGACAGGAAAAGGCATAGGTTTATATTTCTCCTTTGTGCTGTAGCTAGTTAGCTGGATGAAAGGGCAAAATAAACTTGTGATTAATGAACTGTGATAAATTAACCTTTGCTTTTGATAATTATTGGAAAATTCTTTTAAAAAGCCAGCAGCTTTACCGATAAAGCTGAACAGAGGCGTAATTTGTTTGGCTGAGGAAGTGGATTCCCTGTGGATCAACAATCATGTAAAGTCTACGAGAAGCTCTAAAAGTTCACGCAAACTTCAGTCTTTGGAGGTTAACTTTCTAGTATGGGTTGAGCTGAGACTTCTGGATCTAACTTAATAGTTACTTCTGTTGGGTGGCAATCAATCATTCCCCCCTGATTTTTATTCATAGCTTATGTACATTGTAGCACTGCAATTTGTAGATTCCTGTCCTTTAGCTTTGTTGCTTTTGGGGTTTGTTGTTTAAATTTTATATTTTGTCACCTCTTCTACTTTTGCGTTTAATAGGCCAGTTTTTCATAATGTTTAAAAATAAAAAAAACACACAGCTTTCGTCTCATGATTGGCTTCCATTTAGGGAACAGAAGGACATAAGGCCTCATTAGTTTAATCAGTATCCAGGGCTGCTGGTGTTCATGTGCCCAAGTTAAATTGTGTATCAGATTGTACCCTGAACCAGACTGTCTTTATAGCAACAAACTTTCTGAACTTTAACTTTAAGCAATCAGTTTCATACTAGTTCTGTGATCTCTGTGTGCATAGTGCAGTTTACCTAAGACAAACAATATGTTGTTTTCACTGCTCTTGTCTATATGACTCCCATCTCCATTGAGTTTCCCAGTTGCCATCTAGACTTTGTGCCTGAATGTGTACTGAGTAGGTTGACAAGAGACCGCAGGATGATGCCTCTCCTGATACTCACTGGTGTTGCCAGATCCTATGATTAGATATGGTAAAATGTTGACCGTGCAGATTATTGTGCTGTGAGAAATTATTGTGAGAAATCAGTAGGATCAAAGGCATGTCTCATGGGACCCAGTGGTACAAATTCTCCAAGTCTAACCTGGACCTCATATTGAAGTGTGTACAGCTTCCATGATCAGTGAGGACAACATTCCCTGACTCTCAGTTCATGTGCCTTTATTCCATTGCATCCACATTCCTTGTGAAAACAAAATCTGTTAAAAGCCAAATTGAAAATAAAACAATTCTGGCACATGTGCATAATTAAATAGATATGTGTGTATGTGGGGACATAAAACACCTGAGTGCTGAGTTAATGCTAGAAATTAACTGACAGCAAATGTAATAGTACTATCTAGCAAATGATGAATATAGGACAATGGGCTTCTTGTGATTCTTTCTTCCAGTGTTACAAGATGTCTCTCAAAGAAAAGCTGATTGAAAATGTCCATAAAGAAGAACATCCACAGGCCCACAACAAAATCACTGTGGTTGGGGTTGGTGCAGTTGGCATGGCTTGTGCCATCAGTATTTTGATGAAGGTAAGAGTAGCATCATATGCTGTGTCCATCTGAATTGCAGTGTTTGGTCTTCTTTGCAGTCTGTTTGAAACAGATTGCTGCTGTGGATCCAGTGCACAGATTTGGACTACTAAAGATGTGATCAGTGTCTTTAAGCTGGTATACTTGCTTCTAATATGACCCTATTCCTTCCTTCAGTTTTTGCCCATTGCCTTCAAGGGTGCTGTATCTATCTGACGTTACTCATAACATAGTGGGACCGTGCCAGTGGTAACATAACATCTTACCAATTTTAATGCAACCTATAAAAAAAATACTCCTTAAGACAATAGTTTAATGGAAAACTGCTGAGCTCTGTAAGATATAAATCCAAGAAATTATTTTTGAAATAAGTTGTATAAGCAGACTGCATTTCTGTGTAGTTCTGCATGTTTGTGTTCTACATACTACTAAATGTTGTACTGATTGTTTATTTATTTTTGAAATGTTAAGAAGCTAGTCTTGCCTGTCCAGATAAATAGATATATGGATAAAAACTTTAAACCTTTCATTCTGTTGAAAATACTAATACTAGGTTACTAGAACTCATCCTATTGGAAGGGTCAGAATTTAACCAACAGTTCTTGTACTATAAGTCATCTTACAGGATATCATACAAGCAATGTCATCTAGTGGGACCCAGGAAGTGGGCCTTCTTTGTTACAGCATCTGCCCTCTGGGACAGGATCCCCTGGAGATTTGTTCACTTGCCTTCAAATGAGCCCTAAAACACGATTCTTCCCTCAGGCATTGACTTTGGAGGTTGGGGGTAAGGTGGGAGATTGTTTTTTCATTGTTTTCTCAGGGTATTTTTTTTTAAATGTTGTTTTTCCTGTATATAATTTTGTGAAGTTGCCCAGGGTAGCTTTTGGGTGGCCTAGTAATTGGGCAAATAAATAAGTCTGACCTCTCATACCAAACATAAGCCATGTATGAGAGGTTATTGGAGGCTCTGTAAATCTCCTGGTTTTGCCCAGGAAAGTGATAGATTACATCTGGGATTGCATTTGGCTAAGAGCTGGAGAGGGTCTGTGCTAGTGCTCAGTTCAGGTCAGTGAATGCCATTCTCTCTCTCTCTCTTTTTTTACTATTTGGCCCTTTTTTAGGATTTGGCTGATGAACTTGCTCTTGTTGATGTTGTGGAGGACAAGCTGAAGGGAGAGATGCTGGATCTTCAGCATGGCAGCCTCTTTCTCCGAACACCAAAGATCGTCTCCGGCAAAGGTTAATCTTTTATGTTACAGAAACCCTCTTTTGTTTTAGAAAGGTGGCAATATCTGATATTTCACTGAAGTGAGTGCTTTTGGCCATGGAAACCAATGCAATTCCTTTCTTGCTGAGATAGCTCTGAAGTTGGTGCTGCTTAATTCTGCTTCTCTTATGAGGGATGAGCTGCAGATGGTGGATTTAATCAGCCACAGACCTGAAGGTTTACAAATTGGTGTGGTAGCTACTCATTGCTGATATGTTTCAGGGACACACCCCAAAAAATCCCAAAACAATACTAACATAGATAGGATCATATACCATACGGTATATCTATTGCCACAATTTTCGAAAAGTTAATCATGTCTAATAACATTGATTTCAGTGGGATTACTCAGAACATTACTAAATTTGGATCCATCTCACTTGGCTTTCCAGAATTGTAAAAACAGAAATTCTGCTTCACTGTCACTATGTCCCGGTGGCAGAATTTTAGCCTTACATTTTTTTCTGCTCTTCTTTTGCCAGTACTGCCAGACTCCATACTTCAATAGCATAAAATAAGTTTATTTTTACATTTTTCATAAAATTGTGTTGTAGTCAGACTACCATGCTTAGAAAAGGATTAGGTGGATTGTAGCCAAACCAGACGGGTGTCACTTTTTTTACTCATTATCAAAGATAAGCAAAAAGGATTTTTTTGGAATATATGCAGGTAACTGAAAACAGAAGCAACAGAATCAGACTTCTCCCTTTCATTATCTCAGGTCTAAAATGGGAAGATCTTAATACTATTTCTATATTATAATAGTCCTTTAGGCCCGTTCTTAAATTCTATAGCCATCATGCATTTCCTTCTTGGAGTGTACAAGGTCGTATGCAGGCTGGCTGGTATCATATTGGCTGTATGCATCCGTGCTTCCATGTGGCTCCTTGCTATTAACTGATTCCTGTTATAGCCATTCAGGAAAGTGAGATAATGTTGGACTGATTTATGTGTGAAGAGCAGCTATATGACCTCACCTGAGAGAGGGTTACATTAGCTGGGGGCTCCAGCTTTCAGTTGGTTCCTTGGCTAGTTTTAGATATAAGAAATTCGGAGAAACACAGGGAAAAAATATATGAATTGACCCTGGCTCCTAGAACAAGAAGGCTATTAAAGAGTGTAGAACATAAATCTGAAGTTGACCAGTGAACGAATCAAGAAGGCAGAAAAATTATTGGTGCATGTCCAGAAAAGATATCAGCTAGGTTTAGAAGTAGACATTTTGGCCTTTGGCCCTGAAACAAAACATGCTGCCACTTTGCGTATAGATTTGTGAGGCAGATAATAAAAGAGAAACAGAGATTTGCAAATCAGAATTTGCTTCCAAAGAACAGTGAGCTCAGTAGTGAGTAGAGCAGTCTTCTGTTTTGAATTGCTGTTTCAGAGATGTTTTCTTTTTGCTTTGTTTAATCACAGCCCCGCCTGTATTAACAATGTAGGTCATAGCGTTTCATGACCAGGCATCTCCCTCACCCCTTCTCAGTATCTTTCTTATCAAACCCAAGAACTACAGGTTTGGGTTAATTATGGGTCTGCCTCTGAGGCTACAGAAGAGACCTGGGCTTTGCACTGACTCTGCTTGAAAAGAGCTAGTAAAAAAATCAACAGGATATGAAGCTCTGTTTTACTGTTTTTCCCCCAAATGCTTTTTTGCACGGAGGCTTGAACATTCTAGCAACCATTGGAATTTGGGGATGTTTGTTGAAAACAGACTTACATTTTCTCTTAGATACATTTAGGAACACATAGGGTCATCATCCTCAACCGGCTTTCAGCACTGTTGGACTGTGAAGTCCCAAAATTGACAGATCTCAGATGAGGAAGGATGATGTACTTCTTATTTGCAGTTGAAACAGCCTGTAAGTCTAAATGAATAAATGTCGCAGGAAAGCATAGATTCCCTTATCATAGTTTTATGTCTCTCATGCTTACAGGCCTATTCTCTGACTTTTCATGCAGTCTGTTCACCTGTCACACAGATACATGCTGAAATGTATGTTGATCATACAATCTCTTTTTGGCAGACTATGCTGTGACTGCACATTCTAAACTGGTCATCATCACTGCTGGAGCTCGTCAACAAGAAGGCGAGTCTCGCCTTAACCTGGTTCAGCGCAATGTGAATATCTTCAAATTCATCATTCCCAATGTTGTCAAGTACAGCCCTCACTGCAAGCTGCTTGTTGTTTCCAATCCAGGTTGGCCATCTCCTTTTCTGAATGTTTATAGTCTATCGTTCGTTGTCTAGTGTTTTTAATGGGGGAGGGGCATATGCTTTTTTGATGGAAATCTAAATTTTCTCTTGTTCTGCATCTTGTGGATACTGAATCTACTTTTTTGAGTGCTGAATCCACTTTAGTAAATATTTGCAAAAGTCTGGCAAGTCCAGTACAAGTGTAGCAATACCTTTCTTCATAATGAAACTGGAAGTCAGCCTTGGGAATCTTATGTCCCCTTCCACATGGGATCAAATGTCTTGTTCCTTATTTAACCCTATTCCTTATTCCAGGGTAATGGTGACATGGGAACGATAAAATAGGAATCAGGATGGTTTGTTACTGATTTAATAGGGACCCCAGCAAAATGTTTCAGTATGAAGTATTGCAAAATTCCATGCTCTCTCCCAAGATATTCCATTCTTTCTTTTCTACCCTTTCTTTTTTCAGATTTTTTTTTTAAAAACCTGCCTGCATTCATTGAGCATACTAGGTCTTGATTCTACATTTGGATTCTCATTTCTGCTCAAGGTTTTCCTCCCTAAATTTGTCTTGATACTAATGCAATTATTAGAGTTTTGCCTCCCCCCACTGGGACCGCCTCCTTATGTGTAAAAGTGGCTCCGTTTTAGCCACATAAGGACCCATACCTTATGCTAAGCTGTAATATAGTTTATTTAGTTTTGGCATAGCTTTTTTTGTGAACTGAACTTTTTGTGAACTTTTTTGTGGTTTAGTTACCATGGTTAGAACAATCATGTAATCCCAGAATAAGTTTGCTATAAAATATAGGATTATATGAATCTAGGAAAGTCAGTGGCCAAAGTCAGTGTTCACGTTTTCTCTAACAGTAACTAAAGCAAGAAGAGTGACTTAGTTCACAATAGGGAAATAAAAGTCAGGGACAGGCAATCAGTTGCAGTTGAAAGAGAGTTTCACTATGTAACTTTGAGTCAGGAGGGTTTAATATACTTTTTTATTTGCTAATTAAGTGTCTTTTTGATAATTAGAGGGAATGCCTAGATTCTGTACAAAATACTGCTCTGTAGCTAAATTCAAGCATGATATAAAGCCAAACAAGTCCACATCATGGCTTAGTGTGATGTGTAAAACCTACCACTCTGGGAATGGAATGTTCCAAAGAACTCAGGAACATTCTGATTCTGCTCCAGATGATGCTGATCTGGCCGTTCCACAGGTGGTCTGGAAGTTAATCCTCCAAACCGGAAGTGGTATATAGTGTTCTGGTGAATGCTGAAGTCCTCCCCTCTGAGAAGTAGGCCTTATGTGTGAACCCAAGCTTGATATCATCATAATGAATCCCAGTTTCTTGTGATGTCTTACTGAATGACTGAATGCAGCCAAATTGAGACTGAAGCAAAAAAGAAAGCTTTCATTGCTCTCCTGAATAGCCAGAGTGGGATGATCTTAGGTGAAATTGTTGCTCAACCTCTCACTTCCTTGATGTATGTTTTTCTGCCCTACCTTACCTTGTAGAGCTGCCTAGTGCTTTGGATTCAAAGGGGGAAATGGTGTTTTAAAGCATCTACTGGTGTGCAGTAGCTGGCAACTCCTTAAATCAAAATGTTTTTTCCAAGCATCATATGACAGTTGTGCAGAATAGTTACACAATCCTAGGGGAAAATGCAGCTGCATTAAGGAGCTGATTCTGTGACAGCATCCTTGATGCTCCAAAAGTATCATTTTTCTCCTTGATTTGGCAGTGCTGCACAGCCACAATATCTTGCTCAAATGAAATCTCTTACAACTAGCCTTACATTCCCCCAAATACACAAAGAACTCGAATAGTTCTCTCATTTACATGAAACATCCAGGAAACTTGGAAGAGGTACGTGACTTACCAGGCACTTCATATTAAAATGGGAGCAGGGCAGGTATAGGATTTCTATATTTGCCATTCCCAAAGCAGGATCTTGTTCTTATCATCATCGAGGGAGTCCTATGTACAAGTGGAAATAAATATACGAAGTTGCCTAACTTAAAATGGTCTGTGATTCTGACCTGTGGACAAGGCCTGCTGGTTCTCTACAGCAATTAGCAAGCTGTTCTTCACAGTTTCTATCCTTAATATGGTAGATATTTTCCAATTTAATCGTTGTTGTTTTTTTTAATCAACAGTGGATATTCTGACCTATGTAGCATGGAAAATCAGTGGCTTTCCTAAGCACCGTGTTATTGGAAGTGGCTGTAACCTGGACTCTGCCCGTTTCCGCCATCTGTTGGGTGAGAGACTGGGTATCCATCCTCTTAGCTGCCATAGCTGGATTGTTGGAGAGCATGGAGATTCCAGTGGTAAGCAAGAATTTTTCTCTTGACCTTAAGCCTAATTATGTACCAAGATAGAATTGAGAAATTATTCTGATAAAAGTTGCAGTTTGCAACATTTTGTGAAAGAGCCCAAGACTGTAGAAACCTGTGTTGGGTAATCTACTTGCTGTCCTGCACGTGAAACCTTCTGACTTCTTCCATGTTCTTGGATAGTATGTGTGTGTATAAAATTTTGACAAAATCCTAACTTGCATTAGCTATACTGATATAACTGGAGGTCTGCGGAATTGGAAGTAGATCTGGCTCCTGAATGTTAGATTTACATGCTGAGCAAACCTAAAGAAAGTTTTCTCTGTTCCTTTCTCAATATAAAAATTAATCTACCCTGCCCTGCTACATGAAGGTAACACTAGATGATCTATATTTGACTTCCGTTCTATTCAGAAAAGGTCAGTTCTGTAATCCAAGTAGGCTGAACTCATATCCAGCTGAATTCTGTACTCATAACATGGGAGTTCAAAATAAATCTGTTCATGTAAGAGACTCTTGATGTATGTTGGTATTCTGTAAAGGAAGGTTGGAGGTTTTTTAGAGTTTGTCCTACCTGATCCCCTGACCATCCTACACAGAAGTTAACATAATAGCTCATAGTAACTAATATAATAATCTGTATGCACAACATGGAGTATTGTGGAAATGTTCTAAAAGTCATATAAAAAAATTACTTGCAGACTTTAGGGAAAGCTCATCTTAATAGCATCAAATTGTATTATTGCTTTTCTTAACAGGATGTCAGGGCCCAGATTAGCATTCTTTACTCTCATTGTGTTGGATGGTTTTTCTCTAGCAGAGCCAGGGCATTTTACATATGGAATAGCTGAAAAGATGCTGACATTGCTTTCAGTGGGGAGATACATCAGTTTCCCAGTTCCAGCCTTGCATTGCTCCATAGGGCACACTAGCTTGTCAAGAACTCCCTCAACTTTGGCAGATCTCCCGCACTTTTTTTTTCCCCCTTTGGCACTTTATTTTCCTTTCTTTTCTCTTTATTCACCTCCTGTAAACTCACTAGACTTCCCAGTATAGCTGCAAAACATAGATAGCAATTTGTTGTTCATAGATGTATTAAGTCTATCTTACACTTTCAATCCCAGGAACAGAAGCCTCTGGGCATCATCTGGCCCCAAGAACCAGTGTACACTTCCTCCCCTACTATTCCCACTAATTTCCAGGTTCCTGGGAATAGTGCAAGATCAGACAGTGGAGTTGCAAGTAATAACTCTGAATTGGCCCAGGAGACATAGGTTCTTAGACCTGTTCACCTACTTGACATCTCAACTGTGGAGCCTCTTAGCATCACCAGACCTATTGAGTCAAGAGGGGTTGAATCACTGGTTGCAAAGTACATGTTGGAGATTGAGTAGGACTAATTCATCAGCTGAGGATAACAAATCCATGCAGACCATTCTAACCCAAGCCCAGTTTGAACCCTTCCGTGACTCAACCTTGGAGCACCTGACATGGGAAGTGATATTCCAACTTGGGGCCAAAATCTCAGCAATAAGGCACTATCTACCAGGAAGGATTTCTGTATCACCCAGCTGGACATTATCACTCTCTACTGAGACCCAAAGTTCATGAATAAGATGAACTTGATTTTTCACTAGAGCCAGGAAGAAATAGTCCCTTCTGCCCCAGTCCCAAGACCCAGTTAGAAAGGAATTGGCTCAGACTGCACAGTAGATGGGTTGTTGAGATTTATCTGAGCAAAGCAGGAATTCAGAGTCTCCCAGTGTCATTCCAGCAGTCCCACCTGGGCCACAGAGTGTCTGTGACCATGGTGTCCTGGTGGATCAAGGCTTCCATGAAACTAGCTTACAAGACTCAGAACGACCCTGCCCTGCAAGAAATTATGGCCCATTCCACTAGAAGCCCTGTATCTTCCTTAATAAAGTGCTGTAAGCTTAACCCTTATGTCTTGGCCGAAGTCTCCTTTGGCAGGACAGTACTGCAGAACATAGTTCTGAGCAAGGACCTAGGATTCCATGCCCAGGAACAGCTCCAGTATGTTTACTGTAGAATACTTTGGCTCTGCTATAGAAAATAGCATAGTGGATTTACCATGAAGGTCCTTAATGTAACATGTCTCTTCTTTGTTCCTATGTTTTTCAAGTTTTTCTCTCCCTTTGAGCTCTCTGGTTTGCCATTCCATAACTAGGGAGAGAGCTCCCCCACTGGAAAAAAAAGTCAGAACTTTCTAGTCTTGAATCAGGAGTAGGAGGGAATTTTACTCCTTGTAGAATGTCCTATCTTCATTGTAGACAAGGGATTTTCACAGTTAAATCCAATGGACGATTTAGTGAGATTTCAGTTTTCTTACAGGTGCCCAGGAATATCCATTCTCTCAATAATGTTATTGTGTTACATCAGCCATTGATAATTTATCCTTAATGTGAAACACTACACACTGGAAGGTTTGCTTTACTTTGCTCTTTGTGGTACAATATGTGCTACCTGCCACTATGCCATATATTTCAAAATACTCAGCTACCTACTCTGAACAAAATTTAAATACATTTATAGGAAATACTTAGTTAATCATTCTTGCTTTGAGATACAGTGTTAAATCCTTTTCACTTCTGCAAGTCCATTTTTGCCAGTCCTCCATTCCAGTAAAATTATCAGGAAAATGTTGGTCAGATCTCATAAATTTGCATTAATTGCTTGTGCTTCTTTTTGTATTGGCATCAAGGCAAAATTACTACTAAAATTCTGTTTCACACTGTAAACTCTTAAATAGTTTACAGTGTGAAACACTGTAACTTAAGCAAAAATAAAAGAGATCAGAAATATAATATCCAACTTTTAAAATCTGTTACTAGTTTCTCTATGCCTGAAAGGAGCAGTGTTTGCTGCTCCACAAGCCCTTGAGGGATAAATTATACATAGTACATGGTGTCCAAGCCAAGTTCTATCTGTAGAGGCAGAGAGGACTATTTGCAGCTTGCTTACTGCATCCAAGCCATTTTGTGTACAGTTGCAATGACATATTAAGGAAATCAGTGAGTCTGGGCTTCCGCACTAAAAAGATTAAGTTGTTAGTTAATCTGATTATGAGGAGGATAAATCTAGGGGATTCATCTAATTCCATAAGGCCAGTGTGAGCTGTCATTTACTAAATTATTTTATGCTAATTATAAAATTCTGTGAATACAAGGAACTTGGATTCTGAAGGCAGGGATAATATTTAAAATATAGATTGAGGATAAAGGATCAGGCTGAAATTGCCGAGGTTGACTTTCATCTCTCAAAATAAGGTTGAGAGACACAGATGCAGAGAACTAGGGTACTGAGGCACCCCAAGAGAACATCTGAGAGTTCAGAGTAACCATCCAGTTCTAAGGGGTCTAGATATCAAGTGGACTTAGTCCTGAAAAAAAGTGAATGTCAAACCAATGCAGAAATAAAATGAAATCAGGATGAGTCTGTTCGGCACACCAGCTAGCTATATTCTAAGAGAGTAGCTGCGAGCAGGAAGCAAAGGTAATTGTCATTTGATTGAAGCTTGCCCCCTCATGAATCTAGAAGTAATAGGTGCAGCTCACTCTTGACTGGCTGATGATTCCCACTCTGAAGTGGAATGAATCCTTGGAAGTTGATTCCCCAACTCTCTGTGTCTTCAGATGACTTAGGACAGGCACCTAGAGAAGTCCTGGCTGTTACTTCTCAAGGTTATCTTATCTGCTTTTCTTGTGGAATCCTTAGCCGGGATATTTTTGTTATTGACAGACTTGGCATAGTACTTGTACTCTGAAGTAGAGAGCAGAAGCTTATATTCATGTCAAGGAAGACCTGGACTGGAAGAATTGAAAATAAATCAAGTAATTCCTCATAAGGGGAATTGTTGAAGAGCAAAATGTACATAGAATCCTGAGGCTATCCATATTAGCAAGAAGCCATTCAACTAAGTCCACTTAGGGAATCAGGATATGCAGGAGCAGGCTCAGAGAGAGGGCAACTCTTTTGTGAGAGGCCCAGCTGTTCTCAATAGTAAGCATTATTTGAGTTGGTTGAAGCAAGTATTTGGAAATAGCAAAAGAAATGGGAGAATGAGGAAGGTACTAATCCAGGGGTTAAAGACTGATTCACTTCTTCAGATGATGATGGTGGATAAGATTTCTGATTAACAGAGATCAAAATATGTTTGGGCAGAGGATATAAAAGCTGGAGGAGCTTCACATTAATTGCTGTTACATTCACATAAAGACCCAAGGTCCATAGTAAAGAGGCACTGATTTGTCAGCAGGTCGGTATGAAAAGGAACTGCTGTTAAAGATTTACTCAGTACTTTCCTGCCAAAGTTGTTCAGCCAAAAGTGAGGGGAGATTTGGATTCGGATTGCCTGGAGCTAGTCCGTTCTCTTTTTCAGATAAAGCCAGAGGCTCAAGCTGATTCTTTATGGTAAGCACATCTTCCTTGCTTACTGGAATGAAGCCCATATTTGGAACCAACTCATCAATTTCCAGGTGTTTCAGAGCTTTCCTGGGGCTCATGTGCAGAGCTCACTCGAGCTCTCTTTTCCTTTTTTTTTTTTTGGGTCACAAAGATGGATGGAGGAGGCACCAAGGCAGATGCCAACTAATTATGGCAAAGAAGTGAATAAACTAAATAAAAGCCATGATTCAGAGTAAAATCCTCTTGATATATGGCCAGAATGAAACTAAAAGAGTAAATCAAAAAGTAACGTCGTTTTTTATGCTAACTATATCATTTTGTGAATACAATGAGCTTGTGTTCTGGAGGCATGGATAACCTGGAAAATCTTTTTATTTAGTGCCTGTCTGGAGTGGTGTGAACGTTGCTGGTGTCTGCCTAAAAGAGTTGCATCCTGAGTTAGGTACTGATGGAGACAAGGAGAACTGGAAGGAAGTCCACAAGCAGGTGGTAGACAGGTAATACTTCAAATTTATATGCCTGAGAATAGTATAAAACAGATACAGTACATTAATGTCATGACAAAATATCATCTCCAGTTGCCTGTATTTAACCATTGACTTAGGTAGTGTCATAACTATTACAAAATCTTAATACTAATGTGAAGTATTGAAATTCATTGACATGGGCTGTCTTTTTTCATGTTTCTGGATGTATTTCTGAAGTTACTTCAGAACTGAAAAAAATTGGTTTAATTTGCAAATTAGTATATCGTGTGTTAGATCATTGCCTAGCAACATCATGAGTAATATAGTTTTGCAGACTGATCTAACTTGTTAATCCTTTGCAGTGCTTATGAGGTGATCAAGCTGAAGGGATACACATCATGGGCAATTGGTCTCTCTGTGGCTGATCTGGCTGAAACCATCATGAAGAATTTAAGGAGAGTACATCCAATTTCTACAATGGTGAAGGTAATCAACTGCTTGTTAGGACATTATAGTTTTATAATTTGAGTATTTAGCCATAATCCAGTTCCAACTATCCAACCGGAACTGGAATGCCAGCAAGACTAAACTAAAGAATATTTAAAAATTACACATGCCAGAGTAAATATGGATCTCAAAAGTACCAGCCCCATACACCTCAGAGAAAGGGATTGGATTTTGTTGAGGAACAGCACAGTGAAGACAGGGAAAGGGCAATGAAGGAGACACATTCAGTGGGAAACAGCCTTTACAATAATAAAGAGGTGAGGAAATAGCAAAGTAAAGGTGAAAAGCATTCATGAAGCACTTAATGGGGGAATGAACAGTCAGTGGGAAATAGTCATGAAAGGGAAAGTAGCTGTCGTTGGAGAAATAGCACTCAGCAGGGAAAAATATTTAAGCAGTGCTGAGAAAATAGCGGTGAACAATTCTTAGGAGTAAGAATGGGCAGCATGCAGTTTTTAGGGAAGAGAGTGAGTCTAATACATGTTCTGTAGAAGCCCCTTTTTTTGTCATTCAAATGACGCATTGAACATGTAGAGGGAGGGGGGTACTGTGCATGTGCCCTAACTTTGGGATTCCAGAAGGAGAAAAGAGGGATTGAAAAGGTAGCTCATATTTAATATTTAATCAGGGTAGATTGTGGAGGGGCAGGGAAGAAGAGAAAGTGGGTAGGTTAGGGGGAAGAGGAAGGGAGGCTTGTGTACCTTTCAGTCACATGATCCTGGTTCTCAAGAAGGGGGTGGACAGAGCCTTCAGAAGAGAGAGGAGGTCCCTTTCAGTCCTGAAGCCATAGTTCTCCTGGAGCTAGGGGCTCAGACCAGTTCAGAGGGTGGCCTTTGGCACGCTGCTCCTTTGTCTGATCTGGACTCAGTTAATAAGGCAAAGCTGGTTATTTCTTCCATGTTGCAAAATCCAGTTCTGGAAGGGCAGCTCTAGGGATCTGGAAGGCTGGGCTTATAAGGCCTAAGGAGCCAATAAGGCAAAAGGGATAAGTCTGCTTCTGGAAAGCTCAGTAGCTTCCTTGCGGCTGTAACTGCAAACCCAGAGGATCCTGATGGTGCTGTCCACTTCCTTCCCATAGTCCAGTCCATTAGGAGCCCTGTCTTCAGAAGTTCCCTGGTATAAGCAAAAGTTTACATGGTGAGGAGTGGGATGGGGAGCTTAATGGGGGCTGCCTAATTCAGCAGTTCCCCCTCAAGAGAGTTCAGCTAGATAGAGAAAAGAGCTCAATATGAGCCCTATTTCATTGTTTCTCTGCCTGGTCAAAAAGTCAATTTCTATAGTGTCTTCTCAACCCTACGGGCAGCACTGGCATTAAACCTGAGCAAAAGATCACATTTGCAAGTGGTTGTGGGGAGAAAGGGAAGCTTCCTTACAAGCATTGCCCTGTAGTAATCCTGGGCCTCTCCAATACCTGCCATGTTCTGAAAAGGGTTTTCTCTTATATAAGCCTAAAATGGTGCACTAGTGGCATTTCAGGGGTGAGTGTCACAGGATAAGCTGAGGAAGAGAGAACAGGTGTTTCTAATCAAATTGTTGGGACCTTCATCACAAGGAGTACATTTCCCATTCTCAACTCTCTTTTCCTGTTTCTTGTGCTTGAAGCAATTTTTACAATGCACACTCTATCCAAGATAGAACAATGAAGCAGAAGCTTTTTAACATATTTTCTCCCCATAAACTTTGTGGCTTTCTCTAATTTCTTCCAGTGATGAGAAAAATGCCTATTATATTTAAAGAGAAGTGGTATTTCACTGACACAAATATTGTATCTTTCCAGGGTATGCATGGAGTTAAAGATGATGTCTTCCTAAGTGTCCCTTGCGTTCTGGGCTCTTCAGGCATTACAGATGTGATAAAAATGACTCTGAAGAGTGAAGAAGAAGATAAATTGCGGAAGAGTGCCGATACACTGTGGGGAATCCAGAAGGAGCTTCAATTTTAAGTCTGTCTCTTTGCTGCTTATTAATGCGTAACAGGTCTTAGTTGATTGTTATCTGCACTTTTCAAATAGGTCAATTCCTTTACCATATGTATCTGAAGCATCAACAGTTAAATTACAACAAAATGCCTGTTCCTCAGTTAGGAAACTTGCAGCTTCTGTTGCTATCTTGATCTGTGAACAGAATAGGAATGTAATGTAGTCTTACAAAGAGACATACAGTAGATCCAGCATGTACTTAAAAACACTACTAAATGAAATTCTCTTGCTTTCCCCCAGTTAATGTCAGATCAGAAGATAAGTTACTTGGTTTTCCAAAAACTCAAAGACTTTGCTATCAAAAATGATTGGCGAATACACTGACCAATACTTTCTGCTGACAGATTATTTAAATTTCCACTACTGAGCAACTGTAAATGTATTTTTCCTGACATTGCTGCTTCAAGTCTTTGTGCATATTTTTCAAGAGAACCCTGTGTACTCTCCTGTGGAAGCTGTATATGCAACAATTAGAATTGATACAGTTGTCTAGCTGTGGTACCAGCCAAAAAGAGCAAAATAAACATCAATTACTTTTGTCTGCCTTCATTCGTACACACCCACCATTCTGGTGAGTGCTCAAGACAGCTAACAACATTATTTAAAATGAATTAAAATTAATGCCAAAATTAATATCAGTTAAAACTGAAAACTTGGTGAAAGGGGTGACCCTAAATGCGGACTGAATGTATCCATTGCCCAGAAGCATTACCTGAAAAGGCCACTTCCTGCATGCCAAGAAGATGATTCTCTGAGACAGCAAAGGCTCTTCAGTGAGGGCCTTCTTGCAGAACTTGCAGTCAAATGTATTTGTAATGGGTGAGGTCCTAAGATGTTTAGGGCTTTGGCGGTAATACCAACACCTTAAATTGAGTCCTATAAGAAATTTCAATCAATGCAGATTTTTTAATGCTGGGATTGGATACAAGCCTCACTGCTTTGTGGATAAAGGATGCTACAATACTCAACATGAGGTGTAAACATGGGGTGTAACCATGGCATAACAGTTACCTACTCTAGAAGGGGAGTAACTTAACCATGCTACAACTGAAAATCAAGGAGCATATTGATGACCTGCAGTAGTTTCGTGTACATGTTGAACAGTGTGGAAGACAAGATAAAATCCTCTTGCCATGCTGCTCAACAGCGTAGGTGCCCAAAAATAATCCTTGGTGCCACATGGCTCAATAGGAAGGACCAGTACTATTATAAAAATAACTCTTAAGATAACCTGTGAAGCTGTCCAAAAGAACCATGGCTGGTGGTATCAAAAGCTCTAAGAAGTAGCAGCTACACTGCCCTCCCCATCCAGTTTCATCTGGTTGAAGCATTAAATAAACAGAAGATTATTAGTGGAAAGCTCTTTCTGCTTAAGTACTAGTGAGAAAAAAAGAAAAGTATCGGTTAAAAATCTCGCAATTCAGGAGAAAGTATAAACCCATATAGTAAATAAGCTTAGCAGTGTTCCTGGTTTCAGTAGAAAGGAACTCACAACTTTTGACTGAGTATGCTAATCCATGTTTGCTTGAAGCAGAAGGAAAAGCTTTGGTTCTTGCTGCTTGTTTAGAATTGGTTGAGAAATATTTTCCACTAGTTAAATGGACGTTTTCTATATACATGGCCTCAACCGGAAGACAAAACAAAACCTTCCTTACAGAGGCAGTCCTGGTATTTCTAAATATAGGCAAGGATTTGAGATTCAACAGAATTCACCTGCTGCTGCAGTCCATAAAGTAGCATGATCTGAAGAATACCTATGTAACGGGGACCTATACAATACATTCATAGGTGGAGAGTTCCAAGCTGATCTTAGAGTTGCTGTGAACGGTGGAATGTGGATACAGCCATCAATATTTACAAATACAAAAGAGGCTATATAGGCACGCCCAGAATCTATACATCACCATAATGACCTGTGTCAACAACAGTCCTATAAATCCCAATACATCAATAAATTCATTTTAAGAAACTTCTATCTCTGAGATTCTAGGAGGGCATAATGTAGCAGTGGGGGAGGGGAGGTTGCCTGAAAATAGTTTTCAAACCTTGGAAACAGTCTTTTTTTCCAGCAGGACACTATTTAAGACTGCTACTGTTAAAAATGAGCAAAAACTACTTACCTGTAATTCAACTTTGGAACCTTCTTGATTTTGACTCCTACGATGCATGGTACATATGACTGACTGAATTTCAGCTCTTGAGACCAGCATAATGGTTTCCAAAAGGAACACTTGAGGCCACTCCAAGTAAGCTAGAATTGTGTGAATTAAGAATTAATTAATTAATTAATTAATTAATAGAATTGTGTGAATTAAGACCCAGTGGGAGGAAATTGGGATGGTTCCCAAAGCTCTAGTGCACGGTCTGGGCCAAGACCTTAGTCACAGCTTGGAATGAACAGGATGTGTGAATTCTCTGACTGTGAATCCCATATAGCTTCCTGGAACTCCAGAAGATTAAAGAAGATATGCTTAAAACACCACTAGAGGAAGACAAAGAATAAATATGAGCACAGGTAAGAGCTTTTCTTAGGACTCATCTTGTGGCAATACAAGTGGCAAAGTAGGCTTAACTCTCCACTCTTATGGTATCTGCTGATAGCCAGCCAGCAGCTCCAGCCTTATTTGGGATGATCTTTCTTGGTAATGAGGGCCTGGAGAGCCCTTGGTGGGCTGCTGTGAGGATTGTTCTAGGCATTCATCAGATAAAGTTGCTGAGATATGCTCAAAGTTGGAATCCAGCTGGGCAGGACCTATGGAAGTGAGAGGTGCCATTTTGCCTGGTTATCTGAGTAGAATTTCAGCTGGTTGGTCCTGTGGAAGTGGGCAGGGTTCTTGGCACTCTGAATTCTGCCACCAGTTTTTTTTAAATTCATGTCCCTCCTGGTTGGTCAAGGCCTCTCATGAGGTGGTATATAGTTGGGTCCAAGCAGTGGTGAATGCTTTTTTGCAGGAAGGGGTGGTTCATCCTGCCTTGAAGGAGTAGTGGTCCATCCTCTCCTCAAAGGACCATCCTTGGATGTAACAGTACTGGGTAATTGCCATCCAGTTTGCAACCTTCCCTTTTTGTTGAGAAGGTGGCCCGTGCACACCTTCAAAGGCCCCTGGAGAAAGTGGATTATCTGGACCCTTTTTATTCTGGATTCAGGCCAGGTTATGGTACCAAGATGGCATAGATTGCACTTATGGGTGACCTCTGGAGGATTCAGGATGGAGGCGGTACATCCATCTGTGCTCTCCTGGATCTTGTCAGCTTTTAATACCATCAATCATGATATCCTTCTTGACCAGCTTAGGGGTTTAGGAGTGGAGGGTAGTATTTTGTGGTGGTTCTTCTTTCTCTAGGCTCAGTTCCAGTCAGCATCATGGAGGGAAGAGATGTAGCTGTAAGCCCCTCTTACACAGGGTGCCTCAGGTCTCAGTTCTTTCCCCACTTCTATTTAACATCTATTATGAAATTGCTGGGGAAGGTCATTTGCCAAAACAGGGTGAAATATCAGTATGCTGTTGATACTCAATTATACATCTGCACCCCCGGCCAGACAAGTGATGTTGCTGAGGTGATTACCCAGTGCCTGGAGGTTGTGAGGGTCCAGATCCAGGATGCAGTGGTATGTACAGTTTGGGGCACATCAAGTTTTGACCTGGTTACTCCACTCTTGCAAGAGCCACCCTGGTTCCCAATGTGCTTCTGAGTACAATTCAGGGTGTTGGTTATCACCTTTAAAGCCCTATATGGCAAAGGTCCAGGCTGCTTGCAGGACTGCCTATCTCTGAGGGTCTCTGCCCATCCCACCAGATCCAACAAGGCGGCTGCACTCCAAGTCCCCTCTATTAAACATCATTTTGTGAGTCCAAAGTGTCATGCCTTCTCTGTCGTGGTGCCTGCACTATAGAATAGCCTCCCCCCTCAGATCCAGGGGGCCCCAGCTCTCTTGGCTTCCAGAAGGCGGTGAAGACCTGGCTTTTCCTCCAGATGGTGGGCTGGAATGTTAGTTAAGTCCCAGCACTATGGCGTGTGGGCAGTCTGTCATATGGTGCCTCAGTTATGGTATTACTTTAATTCTGCTTTTTGCCTGATTTATACCGGTAGTCCTCACTTATTGACTGCAGCAGGGGTGACAACTCCATCACTAAGTGACACGGTTAAGCGAAATGTCATGTCACCACGCCAGATTTACGTCAGTTCTGCTACGGTTGTTAAGCGAATCACCAGATAGTTAAGCATGACGTCAAGTGACTGCAATTTGCAACTTCCTGCCAGCTTTCCCACTGACTTTGCTTTTTGGAAGCCAGCTGTGAAGGTCACAAATAGTGATCACATGACCGTGAGACACTGCAACCATCATAAATGCATGCCCGTTCCAAAGCACCTGAATTGTAATCAGATGACTGCAGGGACACTGTGACAGCTGCAAGTTTGAGGACTGGTTGTAAACCTACTTTTTCAGTGCTGTTGTGACTTTGACAACATTTCTCCATAAATAAATAAGCAAACAAATGTAAAATGCTCCGAAACTAGAAACTAAATTTCCAGTCCTATGAAATGAGATTGTGAAAGTTTTGCCTGTGGAAGAAAAGTCTGATGGGGAAATATGATGACACTCTTCAAATATTTAAAAGAATATCAAAAGCCCAGAACCAGTTCTCCATTTTTTTGAAGTGCAGTGCATGGAACAGTGTATTCAGATGATAGGAAGGCAGATTTTGAGAAACAAGCTGCATAAACGAATCTTTACAGAAATACACATCATCTCCCTGGTTACATCTACCTATCCCATCAGATCCAGGAGAGGCACGTTAAGGGTCCCATCTACTAAGGAATGCCATCTGGCGGGACCCAGGAAGAGAGCCTTTTCTGCATGATGCCCACCCTTTGGACCATCATTCACCTGGAACTCAGACTGGCCTCAACCATTCTGGCCTTTAGGAAGAGCATGAAGACATGGCTGTGCCATCATCCTTGGGGATCTGATAGTAGTGGGGTGGAGCCTGCTAAATGGCTATATTGTTCGTAAGTTAAATTGCACTCTCAGAGATTATGTTTTTCATGGTTTTAATGATTTTTATTGTTAACAATGTGTTTTAATGGTTTTTATTGTATGATTTTAGTTATTTTTTGGTATGTTTTGGTATGTTTTAACTTTGTGGGCTGCCCAGAGTCACATATGTGAGATGGACAGCTATATAAATTGAACAAATAAATAAATAAAATACATCTTCAGAGCAAGGAGTGTGATCAGACAAGAAAATGAACTCTCCCTCTTACAAAATCAGTTCCAGAGGATTTAGATGTCCATGATGAATACAGGAGCATCAAAGCAAGTAGGAGAAATCCTGTTGCATAGGAATACTACCTCACAGATCAAGCAGAGCTAACAATTAATGAACCTATCCTTCATTGGTTTATTTGGTTATAGCTCTCCTTTAAAGTAATTTAAACTAATGACCATCCTCAAATGGTGTTATTAATTCATCAAATTAATGGCATATCTTAAGAGACATCTTACAGAATGATTCTAATCAAAAAGAACAATAGGTGATTTAACAATGAGCAAATTAATTTATGGCTGATAAGGGAGAAGTGATCATGTGTCTTTTTAATGTTAGGAAATGTCCACTGCACGTAATTGGGTTTATTTCTCTGAAAAGTATGCAAAGGATCAGATCATAAAACAAGTTTTAAATAATATAAAACACATTTTATCTCAGCCTCCAGCTATCTTCTATGCTTTTATTATAAATTAATCTTAGAAGTACACAGACATTTCCAACCGTATTCTGCAGATGTTTAATGAAAACAAAGACATGTTCACTGCACAAATGTCTGCTGCACAAGAAAAAAGGGGTTATGCAATGGATTTTATTTAGCCATCAGTCCACCAATGCAAAAGATTTACAGAAAATTGAAAGTGCATTCATAAAAGCTAGTCCTTACCAAAAAGAAGAGAAAGAAAAATATATATTATTCATTCAAAATATCTTACAATTGAATGATGTAATAACTTATTTTTTTCCACCTACATATTAAAAGGAAAACTCAGAATATGACCATTTGGCCTTATTTCCATTGCCGTTGATTAGTACAGATCACTGAGTCCTGCAGTCTTTCTTGCTTTCTGCATAAGCGCCCTCAGTTGGAATTGCTTGCGAGACAAGAGACGGACATGCTGAAAAGAAATAAAACAGGTCCAGGATAAATCGTATGAGCATAATAAAGCAAAAATGATATAGACTTATTTGAGATCATCAATTACTCCATTATTGAAAAAAAATATTTAGAACTACAAGTCCAGAATTTGATTTTGAAAAGAACTTGTCAAAATAAATATGTACAGTAAGAAAAAGCACTTACCAAACTGATTTTTAGTACTTTCCCCAATGGGTTTTAAGTTTACTTCCCAATATTTTCAGGAGGCTTAGCTCTGCACAATGATATGTTGAGGTTTTTACTAAAAGGAATTTTAAATTATCAACTACATACTAATAGAGCCATAAAATCAACAGGCAGCTGCTCTAATTAGCAGAAATGGGAGAATATTCTAAGGCACTCTACAGGGTCACAGTCATGTAAATGTGGGCCATTTTTATATAATACACAGTATTTTCAAATACCAATTTGGAATGTATTAGTTTAATGAAGCAGGGATTATGACTGGTTATGTTATCAGAGAATTTTGGAAGTTGTAGTCCTAATCTTACACTATACTACACTAATTGGGAAATGTATATAAAGGTGCCTAAATCTATTATTTCCCAGTCTTTAATTGACTGTTACCAATTTCAATGTATAGTTTTGCTCATCAGAGATAATATACAAAGAAACAAAAGATACTTTTTTATGAAGCATGGTGTTGTTGTGAAGGATGTATGAGTAAACTACAAAGAACCCTACTGATTTTGCTTTGGTGATTCCAGGTTTCTTCTCTCAATAGATCTCACTGTTGAGAGAGCTTTTATTTTATTCAACAAAATTTAGTATGAGACACCAACAGCCAAGTCAGACTCATGAGATCTCACACCTCTCCGAAATTTCATTGTATACATGGATACTAAGTATTTCAAAAGTAGCAGGATTACAGTCTGAACAATCTGCATATGATGTTAGATCAGGAAAAGAGAATTGTGCACCCTCTCTTGTGTATCACATTTACTAAATAGCATTAAAGTTCAGAACTGAGGTGGACAAGTTAAACCATTGCTCCAGCAGTATATTCATGCATATTTGGATATTTCATTAAAACTACCTTGAGAAAGATATCAAGGTCTATAACTCCACGTCTCAGTGCTTCACCCAGATAAAAGATGGTATCTTCAATGGCATTTTCCTCAGCATACAAGTTCAATATTTGTTTATAAAGTGGTGCAGTAGGAACAATAACTTCATCTATGTCATTATTTTCTGACTGACTTTCCATTTTTTCCAAGGCAGAACTTAGCTCTTCATCTTTCTTTTTCAGGAGATCAATGTTTTTGTCAACTTCAGCCTAGACAGACAGACAGACAGACAAACTTGTTTTAAAATGTCTTCATATCCATTTAAAATTAACACTCTAAATTTCACCTTTTGCTGCTGAGTATACTTTTTTGTTGTTCCTTTGAGTCAGTCTTCACTCTTGGCGACTGCCTGGACAAGTTCACTCTTCACTCTTGACAACTGCCTGGCAGTTTTCTTGGCAACATTTTGGGCAATGGTTTGCCATTGCCTTTTTCCCAGGGCTGATACAAAGTAACTAGCCCAAAGTCACCCAGTGGTCTTTATGCCTAAGGCAGAACTAGAGCTCTCCCAGTTTCTAGCCTGGTGCTTTTAACCACTGGCTGTCACATACAAATACAAAATAGCCTAAGGAATGTAAGGGCAGACCTACCAGATTTGAATGAAATCCTGCATTTCCTACAACAGCCATTTTCCTCTGATTCAATAGTGAATGATAGCCACATGCACACTGTCTCTATTCCTAAAAATGTCTTATAATTATGATTTTTTGCCACTGATAATCTTAACTATATACTACATCTACTTTGAATCTTTTATCATTAATTTACCCTAGATTACTCTAGGTTCAAGTACAATATATAAATGAGTGAAGGAAACGCTGATTATCTCTTTCTCAATGCCATCATAACTTTATATGTCTTTGTCATAAACTTTTATTCAACTTTTCCTTTAATTCACTGGATGTTACTCTAAACCTCAAATACAGTTTGACTGCATTTTTTCTACTCTTTTTCCAATTTCACAATAACCATTCTGAAGTGCAACGAACTAGCTCATCACAGATTTGTATAAGAACATGTTATTAAGAAAATAATTTTCAATCCCTTTCTTAATGAATCCTAATGTAAAATTTAACTTCCACAATTGCCTCACATTATTTCAATATATTTGTCATGACTTCAGATCCCTTTTGTGATCAGTCCATTGTTTAGGGGCAGCACTTCTTCCCCACCACCCACCATAAAATTTCCTAGGGCTACCCACTTTGATGGCGACACTGTTTCATTCTAGACATGTGAACTCCCCAAATAATTAAAAACTGCTGTGTCAGATCCAGGGTAAATTACATGCACGTTATAAAGCAAAAATGATTTCAGCTTACCTTCTTAAATCAACACATGCTCATGTGCTTCCTTGCAAGATTCACCATATTTTAAAATACATTTTTAAATATATAAAAGTACCTGCTTAATAAGACTATATAATGCCCTTCAGCCTAACTCCTACAGTAGGTGAATAGATGTTTGAAGGAAGCTTAGCAATTGCCTACTAAGGTAAGAGATTTCTCCAATGACAAGGCTGCTCTATTCTGTCCTTTCAGTAATATCTTTTTTGAGATTTATTTATTAAGCAAATTTCTAGGCCATACAATTCTAACAACTCTGGGTAGCTTAACATATACAGACAGTGAAATCAAAAATAAAACCCAAAAGATAATGTCATCCAAAGGAAACAACAACCAACTCTGTCCCCCGTCAGAAAGATAAAAAAGCAGACAAGAAGCCCCCTGTCCCCAGTCACCCTAACCCAATGTCAGTAGAAGAGCCATGTTTTTAAAGCTCTTTAAAAATTGGGGAGGGAGGTCATGTGAATTTCCAAGGAATGCTGTTTCAGAGGATAGGTACTACAATACAGAAGGCCTGCCTCTTGGGTCCTGCTAGATGGTATTGCTTAATCAATGGGACTAGGAGTGAGTTAGCTCTGTCAGGTTTTACTGGACAGGCAGAAACCATAGGAAACAGATGGCTCCTCATATAACCAGGCCCTATGCCATGAGAAACTTTAAAGATGACAACCAGCATCTTGAACTGCATCCAGAAGCCAACTGGTAACCAGTGCAGTTCACAGAGCATGGGTGTTACACTGGCATGGTTCAACCTGTCCATCACTGCTCATGAGATAAAGGAAAGATCTGCAACAGTATATATATATTTACATGATGAAATATGAAAGGAAAAGCATTTAAGTATAAAAGAAAGAACCTCTTTCATAGTGGATCTTTACTTCCCAGACTAAGAGTTTTATTTCTATAAAGATGTCTTAGTTAATGGTCCTTCTCTTTCACTGAGCCTGTCAATAACCACAGATGTAATTGTAGTTACTATATTTCTATCTCTAAAATTTAAAGTCCAGAAGAAATGTACAGACTCCACACACATATGATATGATCTACTTATTTCTTGCAATTTGTCTCTCCCACCATTACGAAGATAACTTTGACAGCAGGTCAAGTGCTACAAGCAGTAGAAGCAACTGGAAGGAAAAAAACCAGTGTAATCACTTTACACAACCAAGTTACTCAGGAAAGAACCTTTTCTCCTGCTTACCACTTCTTGATCTAAGCGAGTTACCATCTCCTCAAGCTTTTGATGACCCTTTTTCAGATCCTCTTCTGTGCGCTTCAAGGCATTGAGCTCTGCCTGAGCACGATCCATTTCTTCTTTCATTCGCCATCTTAATTTATCACTGACTGCTGATATAAGAGAAGCTCGAATAGTATCTTCACTAATTGTGCCATCTCTGCTGGGACCTGCAGAATAAAATTCACAGTCACAGAAATCTTGCTGTCAATGTCTTCAAATAGACTCTTTGACATGATCTCTAAATATTTTAAAGAGAAAAACAAAGGAGTATCACCTCAGGCTAATGTGCAAAAGTCATACTTCAGAAGGTATATCTGTGAACTTTCAATGTATTTAAGAATACATTTGTCCCTGCCCAATTTAATATGGGTTTACTTATCTCACCACAGTTTACAACTAAGTTTTAAAAACCACTACCAATTCTCTAGGAGTTTTCATTTAGAACAAAAAGCATCACTGGGCTTCCATGTATTCATTAATTTAAAAATATGGTGATAAAATAGCAGGCCTTCCTTAGAAATTAAAACTTCATAAGCATCTAGCACGCTTGAATTACTCAGATGTAGGTGAATACACCATAAATTCAAATTTTTATTATGAAAACACAAGATGTGCCTATCTGAGACTCTTATTGACAGTTATTGCTTGATGTTACTTATTTTAAAAGAAGACTTGTAAGAGAGCTATAAACTGCAAACAAAGAAACACTATTTTATTATTATACAAATTTTCTTCTGTTTCCATATTAGTCATAAAAAAGCTACAGGGCAAATATTATGATCATTTGACATGTAATGCCAGGTATTTGTCATGCACAAATGATTTTCCTTATTATAATTCTTCTTCCCAAACATTCAGTCTAGAATTCATGCAGCACATTTCAATCTAAAGTTTTTCCATCACCTCCTGTCAGACAACATTGACTAAGGAGTTTCCTTAGATTTCAAATTTTGTAACAAATGTCCCATTCTTAATTACTATCATTTACAAAAGATTTTTTCAATTAAGTGTTTTTAAAAAGCATTCTAAGTTACATATATTACAACAGTATAAGAACTAGCAAGAATTAGGAACAGCACTCTATGATAAAAATTGTATTTTACCTTAACACACCAACTCAAAGTGCCCCAGGTTTCATATGTAGTCTGAGTTTGCCGCCATCCATACATGTTCTTAATATTAACATTCTTCTTCTTAAGCAAAGCCTTTTTTCAAAATTATGAGTCCTTTTTGTTTCTTTTAAGCTGTTTCCACTGCTGAAGCATTCTGATATGTCCATTCCAGTAATATCCTGACCTGCTGATCCCCAACACCAATCTTTTTAAACTGTCCACTCAGCAAAAATGAATGAATTACTGAAAATGTCTATTCATCCTGTAATTTCCATTCTTTCTTGCCAACTTCATTTATTCTGGTTTGATCTTCAGATGAAATTGACTTTCAGGGTTACAGTTTCTGATCCAAATTTCTTCAGATTTTGAACTTCAAATGATGCTGAAGAATATGCTATGGTTCATTTAAAAATTTTCTTTCTTCTGGCTTTCACATTTCTAAATTCAGGTCTTAATGATGTATAATGCAAATGAATATAAGGTCTTCAGGTTCAGAATCTAATGAAGGATGGCTGAACAGTACTAGAGTTCTACATTCTTTTCAATGCATTTAAAGTTCATTTATTAATTTCAGCATATACCAAAGTATTCTTATTTTTTCTCATACTTCCATTTTGAGTCTTAGGATCAAGTTTAGTCAAGGTTCTGAATGAATGTCTACCATGCTGTTCACTGTTCTCTAAAATCTCTCTGCTCTTGTCTTGAAAATATGCAAGCCTGCCATATACGAAGAACTCTGAAAATTGATACCAAACTAAGAAATCCTTCTGCATAACAAATGTTACATCAATTAAACTAAACATTTTAGAAGAATTCTAGACATTTTCCACTAATAAATAAAATTTCCTCCCAAATGCCAATATTATGTAGTGTATTAAAAATACAATTTATACAATATATTGGGTAGAATGTTCCATTTGCCAGGAAACACACTGAAAACCTCATAAAGCCAGTATCATCATGAAAAGCCACCAGTTTTACATTACTTGATGTTTAACAATTTTCCTATAATATTTAAAGGACACACACATTTTTGAAGAATGAAATGAAGTGGAGAAACTGAGGTTGATACATGCTGCTAGATGTATTCTATTTGTACGGGCAAATAAAGAGTTCCAAACTGGTTTTAACAAATTTCTTAAAGCTCCCAAACAAAAGATTAACTAACAGGAAACACAGAAAACAAGTATAGGAAAAGAACAATATAGGTCAACTATGTATGTTTTTCAACAAGACACTTCCATACACAAGAAAGTTTTGTTGGAGTTACAATGTTTAATGTGCTTAGGCACCAAAAATACAATTCAACTAGAATAAAGATGGAAATAAAGTTGCAGTATAGAATTTCTCTCTTGTTTTTAAAAGTATTGTGATACATTGTAAACTCAACCACTGTCCCAGATACTTTACGCCCAAAATGACAGAGTGAATGCAAAATTGTATGTAGTTGTCTTATTTCAAATTCACCTGCCTTCTGTCAAAGAAATCAGGAGTTTGCTAGCATTTTTGCTAACAAAAACAAATTTTGTTGAAAGGCACAAGCTTTTGTGAGCTGCAGCTCACTTCATTAGATGCACAGAGTTGCTAGACTAACGTAGGATTTAAATTGGGGTGAGTTGTGGGAAAAAGGAGGGGAAGACAGCTTGGTAATGCAGATGCAGGTTACACGGGAGACAGATTACAATTACAGCATCAGTTAACAATTATAATGTGTTAAAATCCCATTGTGTTTCTTGAGACCTTCTGAGATTGCCTGGAACTTTTTGATGTATGCGAGTTCAACAATTTCTTGCTTGATGGTGCTGTTAGTCACACTTTTCCAAAACAGTCACTCTGAGGTCTGCTATGAAGCGTCCTGGGAGGTTGAAATGCTCTGATCTTTCTTTGACGTTGTTCTGAGTCCTGATGGCAAACTTGTGTTCGTTAATTCTTTTGTACAAAGTTTGTCCCATTTGTTCTAGGTAGAATCCAGAAGGGTATTGCTGGCAGATGATGGCATATATCACACTGGAGGAACAGCAAGCGAAAGTGCCTTTAATCTTCTATGTGTACTTCTTGGGGCCTGTGATGGTGCTGCTGGGATAAAAGTGGGGGCAAAATTAGACATCTGTTTTTGTTGCATGGTCTGGTTCCCATGTTGGCATCATTATCCTGTTGTTTCTTGTTGCTTGTGAGAATCTGCTTCAGGTAGGGTGGTTGCCTTTATGAGCCTGCCACCCAGGAAAATGCAGTGTGATTGCCCAATATTGGCTGTAGCTTACTAATAATACATTTGAGTGGTTTGAGGTGTGAGCTGTAGGTAACAACCAGTCGTGTTCTGCTGTTCTGTTTCTGTCTTTTAATAGATCCTCCCTGGGAACTGATCTGGCTCTACTGATAACAAGAAGCATCAAGTTCAGCCAGATGGAATGAAAATTCATGAAATGTACCAAAACTGGCATAAATACAAACAGATATAATGTTCCTGTGAAGTGAGCTGCAGCTCATAAAAGCTTATGCCTTTTAATAAATACTTTTTAGTCAGAAAAGGTGCTACTATGCTCCTAATTTTTTGTCATCACAGACTAACACAGCTCTCTTTGTACAATGTCTACATTTTGCCAGTAAATGCAACAGAATGAATTAAGGTTATTACTTAACAACTTTACATTCCTTAGTTAAGCTACCCAATATCAAGCTGACTTCATCCTCTCAAGGGAAAGGTGCTATATGCCAGGAAATATCTGATAACACAAAAGGCCAGCAAATCTAGAATGTAATTTCTACTCTCAAAAACTATGTACATCTCTAAGGTCTGTATCAAGCAGATTTCTGCTTCAAAGAGAGCTACCATAGATGCTTTCAGGCAGATAGCAAAATAAATCCAAACATCCCAAGCAATGAAGTTCTTAAACATCCTAAGAGATGGGCACTCATTATTCAAAATAAATTAACTACCCAAAAGCCATACGGAATACAAAATGCTTCACACATACTATTATTTGGAAGAAGTGCTTTGGAATGTGCAGGAGCCTGACCACAGCATCACATCAAAGCAGGCACATCTGTTTTCAGGTCTCCACATGAGTCTGGAGAAGACATAGCTATTCCTGTGCATTCCAAAAGAACTCTTCCAACTCATTTTTGAAGCATGCACAGTTCTAATACATAGTCTGCTCATGGCTGATTCCCCCTCCCCCACGCAGTACCTTTCTGTACCCAGCAACCGCATTACACATCCTATTTCTATGGCACTACACCTGAACAAACATTAGCTTGCATGTCAGGGTTTTCTCTAGCAGATTTTCCTCTCATACACTGCCCATCCCTGGAGTACAAAGGAAGGTGAAGAAACCATTCTAATGTCATTCTTTTAGTTAAGATAGCTACCATGAACAAATACAGTATACTGTGCACTCGCTATACTGACAACACAAAAACCAATTGGAGTTCTTAGTCACAACTGGTTATTTATGAAGCCCTTGCATACAACTCAAATTGAAGGCCAGAAAAAATAATTATGTGTATAAATTTGTGTGTGTGTGTGTGTGTAAAATAGATTTATACATCTAAAAAGGGTTGAAAGTGCAAAGAACCAAGGAAAGCTGTATATTCAGAACAGGAAAAAAAATAATGGTTTACTCTTTCAAGAATATGAGTCTTAACATTTTCTCCTTCCTTCTTCCATAATTAGCTACCCTCTAAGAAGATACTGTGGCATACAGCCATTTATTTCAGGGAATACTCAAAATATTTAACCTTTACTATATGGAATCTGGTTTCAGAAGTGACCTTAAGATACTGTGACCTTACAGTATACAGACTACCAATTAAGTCATAAAGAAAAGCCGCAGCCAGCACCGAATCGGCTGTTGAATAAACTGACATTTAATAGAACATAAGTATATGTCACCAGTAGGACAGATTTTTTTCTCTTAAAATATTAACACTGGTAGATTATTTTGTTAATTTAACCTAAAGAGATTTATTTGTTACACTTAGATTTCTCTTGGCAGGAATTCTATTTAAGAGAGTGAAATACATTTAAAGTTATAAATCTACATAGGAATCTCAGAACAGGTTTAATATCACAATTTGTTGACTTCTAGAGAATGCTATATACGAAGTCTGTCTTTAATTCAAGTTTAGAATGAAACAGCCTTGACACTATCTTGGAACAATAAAGCCACATTTCTTATACTAAAAATCTAAAAGAAAGAACATTGATACCAACCCATCACTATTTATCCCTTCGTTAATTTGCTCTGGGTTGAAATGCTCTTGGTCCTTGAGAAAGGGAGAACAGCTAGAGCTCCAAAACAACAGCCGCTATCAATGGCATAAGCCTTTGAAGACACATTCTGAGTAGCTGCCATATACAGCATTTTCAGTCTACAAAACTGATCTGTAGAGCAATATGGTGAGTAAAGTTTTTGTTTGCTCGTTTGCTAAAAATAAATAGGAACAATAATATTTCTTTTAGTGGGAAGTATTTTCAGAAAAGCAATATCCTTTTACTTCAGCGTTACCTTCTCCTAACTTGCACAGAAGAGCTGAAGTATTTATAAAACTCGTCTGTTAGAAAACTATTTGGGAGATGTAAAATATTTACTGGATTTAGCTAATAGGAAGATGATCTTGAATGGAAGACTAAACAACAACAACAAAAATCTTGCCTGCCACATTTACCAAAAATTCTTAGCACCTTACATTTTAAAGTTAAACTATTTGGGAAAAATTAGTATTCATTTCAGGTAAATATCATCATCTACCCCAGAATGCCACCAAATCACCCTCTTTCAAATAAAAACTTAACAGAACTTAACCAGTAGTACACAGAACATTTCAAATACAAACTGTTTCAAATTTAAAATAACCCATTTCAGGCTTGAAACAGTTACTTCATTCATTTTGGAAGCATTCCAAGCTCAAAACAGCTGATTAGAGTTGAAGCATTCTGTTTTGAGTACTAAATACTACTTTCAAAATGATTGAGACAACTCAGTTTAAAGGAAAAAGAGGTGTTTCGAGCTTGAAACAATTTGAAACATGAAAACATGTGCTCTATCATTGAGACGTGTCTTCCTTCCTTTCATCCCCTCTCCAATATTGCTCTCCCAAATTATGAAGTACAAGGGTCTTCCAATGCAAGGAAACATTACCAGTGTAGAATATCAAAGTGCATGTGCTGTGAGATTTGGAACCTGGGCAATATATAACAATTACATTTGCTATTATGTAAAGGACACAGAAATCTTTAAAAATTAATACTGGCACCTACTAGTTTCTCAGTAGTGTTCTCAGGAGTTGAAACTAAAATAGTGCTATTTGTACTACAGAGTTCAATGGAAGTATGCCCACTAAGGAAATCCCATGAAACATGTTACTACACACACTACTCTAAGTAATTATCTGCCAAATGTGTGAGTTTTAATAAAATCTGAGATATCTAGAATACCATTGGTTGTGAACAGAGAAGCTATTCACTGATATTTAAATATAGTAGTAAGGCTTATTTTGATGGCAGTATTGCTTATTCACAAAGAGAGAATGCACGCCGTAGTTGTTTCAATGATTTTATACATATTAACCAAAAGTAATTATATAAATATTCAGTAGTTGTGACTGTGGAGTTCCTACTTCTAATAGTTTTAACAAGTTATTGTCCAAAGAATATGAGCTATACTCTATTTGTAAACCAGGTCAATCTCATCTCTTCTTCTCTGCAGTCCCCAGAGTCCCTGCAAAAAGCCACTTTGGCAATCACGTAACCCACAAGAGTAGAGTGCAGTGATGAATACTGGGAGATGAAAATCAGGAGACTACAGTGTGCAAGTGGAAGGCATTTTCAAATCCTGGTAAAAAACAAGCTTGAATCAAAGCCATTATGTTTAGCCATAAATAATGGCCACTAAATACTGGAATCAAGTGTTACTTCCAGTTTTTGAAATACTGGACAGTTGTTTTATTTTTATGCTAACATAAATAATTGAAAATGCAACCATTTCCAATATATCTGATAACAGACTAAGTGCCATGTCAACACATCACTGTTAGTGACCAGAAAAACAGGATTTGGAGAAAAATAAGTTGCATGATAGTACTAGGTGCCCACTAATATCACACAGTACAACAAGAAAATAAAGGCTAATATTTTATTATTTTTAAAACAGAACCCTCCAAATTATAGAAATCAGATGACTCAAACAGATGTCCAATGTCAATAGGTTATAAAAGATAAATCCTGACAAAATATTGGAGCTTAAAGGCTCTTTTACAAGAAAATATACAAAGGTAGTCTGCTGAAAACTTTTCTATGCTGCTAAACCCTCATTGGAAAAAAATGAACCATGCCATACAAATTTAAACACAGACCTACTTCCTCCCACAGGTGGTATAATTCTCCTCATCTGGCTGGAAACTTCAGTGATATTCAAGAGAAGTTACATAAAATAAATCTGCTCAAGTATTTCCTTCTAAATTGTCATAAAGTTCATGTTCAGAAGATGCAGTCTCCACAGCTCACTCTTCTATGTTCTATTCCTGCTGTCCTACTTTCAGTCAAGTTTGAACTGAATGAAGCTTTCAAAATCCCTCTCCTAGAAGTTCAGCAGACTTGGAAACCTTTTGAGTAAGGAACTCACTTCAGAAATGACAAAAAATTGACATAAACCACTGATGTTAAATTCTGTCTTGCTTTTGAAGGAAATTAAAAGTCATAACGCCATATAAATGCAATGTAAATTGAGTTCAATATTGAAACACAAAAAGAGTCTTGTTTGATTTGTTTTACAATATTGTTTCCTCCTTAATAACCAAATTGTTATTGCACAACAGGTCAGTTTTTTTGTTGTTTGGAAAAAAAGAAACATCTCTGCATTTTAAATTTTCCTTAATTACTTCTAAAATTGTACTTCTCTTGAACAATCCTTCAAAGCCAATTCTGGTGCAGATCACTTGCCTTTTACCAGGCAAAAGGGATTCAATGATGTCAAAGCAAAAAGCAGCATAGTTCTCTTGCAGAGCTACTTTCAAACAGTTCAATACCTTTGGGATAAGCAGAACATCGATCTTTATACATTTGGAATAAAAAAAAAAGTTTTTCTTCAACCACAACAAACAAAAACTCTAAAGTGCTTTGCTATCTCTGCAGGAATATTGACAGAAATAAGTATAAATATCATTTTAGTTATCTCTAGAGATGTTTTCACTCAGAATTAACAGAACCATAGCAACAGTATTTTTGCAGAACCTGTCATTTAAAATGTCAAAATTTTTTGCAAGTATCATAATTGCTCTAAGAGGCATATGATACTATTTTGCATGCAGTAGGAAAATGAAGCATCTAAATCCTTTTTACAAGCCTAAGAACTCTATCTAGAACAACTGCTCCATGCGTTTCAATGGAGAAGCAATTCTTCAGTCCCTGTTTCTTTAAACCAGTTTCCCATGATGCCAAAAATAGGGAGATATGGTTTAATACATATTATTAATCAAGAGGCCAGTAAACGAAACAACTTTATACCACAGTTCCCCAGCTCAGTAATAATAAATGTGGTGATATGGATCAAAGCTGGTAAAAAGGGCAGAAAAGTGGGGGGCATATGTGGGACCAAAACTTATTCCTAGCTTAATAAACTATGCTGTATTAAGCTGAGAATGTTACATTTAAACCAGCCACTAGTCGCTGCCTATAAGACCCACAATCATGAAATATAATTGCTTAAATTCTTAACTAGGAAAATAATTTTCAAAAACCAATGGGTCAGAAACTAAAACTTCAACTGATCTTCCTATTATATTCAAAAAATCCTCCACTCTTTCAAAACTACAAATTTCTAAAGTGTAACATTAAATTGCTAATAGTAGGCTATTCCAATATTACATTAGCTGACTTCCATTCACATAATGGGATTTCCCTTCCCCCTCCTTCAATTCCTTGTGCATGAACCTCGAACATACACAAAAGGGCTCGCCAAACTTCTAGAGGAGATCTGAAGGCATGTAGAGGTGGTGGTAGGGATTATGAATTCATTCAACTGGCAAAACAGCATCTGCCAATGGAATGACACTATTGAATACTACCCCAATAGTGATGATACTTGATGATTAGTCCCATCCTACTCACATGAAATAACTTTATAAACTGTCACTTATACTGTAGATTGATATAATCATGCTATATTCAGTGAGCACTTCTGGATGCTGGAATCAATTAAGGAATCAATTTGTTTGGCAGTCTCTCTCAAACAAACATGAGAAGTGAATTAAAGTAAATGCAAAAACAAGCTGAATTTGCAAAACAGTTAAACATATTAACAAAAAATTCATTGCAGATTATAGAGCAATGCCACAGACAACTGCATTAGTAATCGGTTCCCAACTAACATCATAGGCTAAGTCTGTTGTCTATAAATTAATGTTACCACACTGTCCACAACTTTCTCCATTTGTACAAAGTCTCCACAGCTGTTAATACATAAAGGGTTATCATTTTGCTTCCAACTAAAAATCAAATCAAAGTTTCCAAAGCACTTTGTAAATCCAGGTTGAAGATATCTGTACCACTCTGAGATAAGAGTACACCATCTAGATGGAACAATCCAGGAGATTCTGGTACAAGTAAATCGTGTTTGATCACAGCCCCTCCAATATACTGCACAAAATAGCCAATTTCCTGATTGATTCTTCTCCTGCTTTTCTCCATCACTTTATGGGGTACCTCTTGATTCCATACTTTCCGGGGTACAATATTAGACCAGACTGGAATGCTATTCTTGAATATTTGCTTAAGATGTCCTAAATCTTTCTTCATTCGGTTTATGATATCCACATTCCTGGCTGTCCCCAGGTCATTGCCTCCTAGATGGACCACCAATATATCAGGATCTGTTAGCCTCCGTCGTGTATGCAGCAGGGTGGGTATTAACTGATCCCACATCATTCCACTCTTTCCTAGCCAATGTAATTTGGCATCCTCCAGTCGAATTCCCAATTGTGGACCAAAGCTTCTTTCAAGTGCCCGTTTTTCTGCCCAGAAAACATAAGAATGACCACAAATCCATACCTGTTTCTGCTTTCTTCTGCCATCTGCTATTAAGAGAACAAACATACATTAATCCTTCATAAACTTTGTGGTCCAAGCACTTTCTGAAAACTCTACCCAGAGTAGTTTTATTCTGTATTACTCCATGTAAAAACAATCAAAACATTAGACATAAAATACATGAGAATCTTCCACATGGCCAATTTTTGATTTGAATACTACTTCAAAAAACTGTTAATATGTTGGTGTATGCAGTTTACAGAAAAATGGTTGTATCTAAATTATATAACAACAAAAAGAAAACCTCACTTACCCCCGTTCCCCCACTTGTTGATATTTTCCAAAGCAACTCAGAAATATCTTTGCTGAATGAAGATGCTAGTACACATTTAGCTCTTGAGAGAGCAGTTAAGATTGTTAACTTTCAACACTCAGAATGACCAATTAGTGATAGACTGAACCTAGACATATTCTACTAGATTTTTTTCTCCAAAACAACTAGATATCGATAGATACAAGAAAGATTATAATTTTCAAGACCAAAGAACACAGAAAGCAACTGAATGCCAGAAGTAATTGAGGTCATCAAGCATGGCAAACAGTAATTGGAAAAGCAGTGCAAATAAAAATACTTTTCTTTATTATATCCATTATGGACATGTATCTATGAAGCCCTTTCACAACTTTCCCAAGGGGGAATCAATATTTTTGTTGCTGAATTACATCTAAATGTTTAAATTCCTTTTTGAAACAAAATATAAAAATGTGTGAAGACAGTAGAGATTGCCCATTATGATTTCTCCCAAGACTCCTCTTCTTGAACTACCTGGTACGAGCTCAGGGATGTCTCTGCATTTCACTAGGCTTCTTGTCCTCGGGAATATTCAGTGAACATGCTGAAGTCACTCAGTAAGAAACAGCACAGGATTTCATGATTTGGGAGAACCTGTCCCAACTAATAACTGATCCCATACATGGAAGAGGATGCACTCTTGATTTGGCATTCAGTTCAAGAAGAGTTGGTAATATGAGGTTCAAAGAGCTCTGTATGAAGTGTTCATAGAAGATTATGAATCTCTGCAGGTATGACAGGTTACAAGTGTCTATTCCAGGCAGTTAATAGATCTGAATGGCTGCATAAACACACTTGTTTTTTTTCCGAGTCTGTGAGCATGACTGTCAAAATAGTCCTGCTTGATCTGTAGAATACAAAAAAATCCCAGGCAGCGGACACTGTTGCTTCATAGCATACTTTTCTCTCTTGCAGACTCCTGATTAAGTAGAGGGATGAAAATGATGAAGTAGGAGGGATGACAGCTTGAACACAAATAAAGGAATCTCAGGAAGATCAGACTGAGCAGGTACTAGCACCTATTTGGATTCTGTAAGGTGAAGGCAGCAAGGAATCTTATTTTCGTATTCATATTGTGCCAGATCCAGATAAGCTGGTGTTGCTTTTCCATACTGAATAGCATCTTCTTCTATAGTATGCTGGAGAGGAATAGCTGGACTATGAACAATTTGCAGCAGCAGATAAAGTTCATTATTCATTGTAGAAGATGTGAAGGCTATCAACTTTCGCTTGATCCTTTAGAATTTCCACTAATTAAAGTAGCCAAGGTGTGACTACCCTCATGCTTAAACACAGAGGCAATTATAAGAATTTTTTTAATAAAAAAAAAATCCTAAACTCAAAAGATTTGTGTAATTACAAGCCAGTATCAAATATACAATTTTTTTAGCCAAAGTTATCATGAAGATGGTGACCTTATAAATAGAGCCTCTGGCAGATACAGATTAACCTGAACAACTTCAAGGGCTGGACTAACTCTCCAATAGTCTTTAAGAAAGTTCCACTTAAAGATATTTTTTTGAGACACCAGTGAGTTCAGAACACAGGAGAGAGCTTTCTCCATGTTGTCCCCAAGTTATGGAATATGCTACCTTGGGCACTGTATTTAGTTCCTTCTATCCTAGCTTAAGATTTACTTTTTTGAAAATTTTATTATTTTAATATTAGGCATTTAATTAAGCCTTAATTGTTTTCTTTTTGAATATTTTCTGCATTAGCTGCCTTGATAATCTTGGCTAGATAGGAAAAAGGGGTATAAATATATTTTTGCCTTTCAAACTTACATAATGTTGTTGGACAAAGTATGATTGCAAGACAGATAACTTGTCCTGGGCTGCTCTCTGTGCTAAATAATGCTGTGCCTTCTAAACAACCTTTTGGGTTCCAAGATTTTTGTTTACTTATTGGGAAGGCAAAGTCCCAATACAGAACTACAACGTAAAAGCCAAGGTGTGGTCATAGCTTTCAAATTTCTAGGACTTTTTAAAACTGGACTTTACTGTAAATGCAGTATTTAGCCCAAAGCAGACAAGGAATTTTTCAGCATGTATAATATAAAAAACAGCTGCTGATCTAAATTTTTATCTGACAGAAAATAAACTTTACATACAATAGTCATACATCTATTGAGTATCTACCCATGAAAACTGGACATTTATGCTACTTCTAACATGATGTAACCGCTCAATGATACACAAAAAATATAGACCTGGAGGCCTGAAAATGTATTGGAGAACATATTGAGGATACCTAACTTAACTCCAGCAAAGCACATTCAAACAAATTTTCAGCAGTACGGACTCTATAATGATCAAGGTTTCCTATGTTTATCTGTAATTATACTCTACTATATTCAGCTGCAGCCTCACTATTTGCATTGCAGTTATTACACTCTGGGTATTCCTGTGTATTTGTCAGCATGTTAAAACTTCTCCCAAATTCTAAATGCTCAAAACTAAGTTTAGTTGCCCAGAATAAGATTAGAGAATAAAACAATTATGTAGGTTTGTTCTATTTGCTTTTCAGCTTTAATTAATTTTTGACTTGCTAACACCACATTTTCAAACACATACAAAGTTTTATCACATAGAACAATAAAATAAAAATAAAGCCCCTTCATGAGCGAAAGAACAGAAGTCATTCATTGTTCTGTAAATCAAATATTGGAGGAAAAACAATACATGTAACATTTCAATTAATAAAATACCAAACACTGCTTTTATTATAACACTTTTTTGTTACTATAATCAAATTAATAAGCCTTTTGGTTTGTACATCTGTAGCTGTAAATCTCATTCTCCACCTCTGAAATTGCTCTATTGAAATTACTCACCCACAGTGGTTACAGGAGGCTGAGAAGGATAGTGTTGTGTGCTAGTTGTTGCTGGAAATGGCCCGCTAGGTGCAGGATAAGAATAGCCCGAATAACCACTTGAACAGGAAATGAAAGGGAAGACAAAATAGTGTTATTCAGGCTTAATGTATTCATCTATGATCAGATTACAATTCAAACTAGTGATAAATTCATTGTCGTTTATAGGTTCCAACAGTACAGCATGTTATTTCCATATTTAATACTACGTTTTCAAATTCCTGCTCAAAACATCTTAGGGGAAGACACCCAACCCAGCTATTCAAGGCTTATTCTACTAATAATGGTTTTCATTCTGCTCTGTTATTTTCATGAAAAGAAGATTATGTAACCTCTTAAATTATGACACGGACACCAAGCAGGCTCCTATACCTCCCAGAAAATAAATGTGAAACGAATGCTACAAATTATATTTCTCATTAAATTGTGCTCTCCTTATTTCCCATCCTGTACACTGCCTTCCACAGCTTTTTTGCATTAAATATTTCACATACAGATGGTAAAAATGAGCTATTACTCCTTAACAGAAAATCACACAGAAGAATGCTACAGGACAAAGAAAACCAATAAACTGAGCATGTTGCAGGGTTTCCTTCGAGACTATATCTACTGAGAAGAACTCTAGCAATTCATTTAATAGTGCTGCCATTAATTAATACTTAAAATTAGGGAATATTCAAATGAATACAAATAATGCAGCCCTTAGCTTTCTTCAGAAATATTTTAAATTAGCCTTGCAAACTGCAGTTCTCTGGATGTTGCTGAACTATAATGTCGAGCAACGTGAGCCAGCATGATCAATAGTGAAAAATGCTGTAATTTTACCATAAGGCCACAAATTCCAGTCCTCCTTTATACATTTGAAAAATTCATAAAGAAAGGAAAAGCCTTGCACTCCCCAGTATCACCGACTGTGTTGTCCACTGCTGACTCTATCCCTAGACCTACATGTGACGTTTGGTCATATATAGGAACCTCATTTGCCTTCATGCTGTATACAAATAGACTGCATTTGCATATTAGTGTGGCATACCAGTAAGAACTTGGACAAGGATCTGTTACAGAGCATACTCATTTGAGACTTGTGCACATACATATACATACACACACACATACATATATATGTGTGTGTGTGTGTATGAGAGAGAGAGAGAGAGAGAATTGAACACACATACATAAATCTTGTGACACTGAACCATATATGCCTAAGGAAAATCTGGCACCCCTCCAAATATCAGATAAAAGTTCTGAAATTTTCTTGAGAAAACTGAAGCAAGTTCAAACATACATTGGGGAATGACAATCAAACATTAAACTGATAATGTGAATAGATCAGGGGGAATAAGGATCACATATAAAACACATTAATCATGAAAGGTGATAATGCAGATCCAGTGAAAATAATGTATTTGTTGGAAAGTTTGATTAAAAAATTGCTAGCTAATCTAACAGCTTTTGAAAATGAAATTATAGAAAAGAGAACTGTAAAGACAAGTTTATCCAGCTTTTGTGAAGAGTTGGGAAAAGGGAATGGTAGGTGAGATCTAAAAGAACTGAAAACAAGTTACAATAGTAGGACATAATTAGTACTGTTGAATGTAAGCTTTAAGGTTTGCAGAGACTGGGCTTGTGGTGAAAATGTAAAAAAATACAAATAAAGAAGAAATTAATTGGCTTGTGGACCAATTAGGAGAGTAAATGCAGAAGTACCTGTCCTTATTTGTCTTGGATATGATGAAAGCTTCTTCAGAAGAAAGGGAGATAGAAGAAAAAGAAAGGGTGGCTTGCTCATTTGAGCACTAAGTATGAAGATCTTTCCTGGCTGGAAAGAATCCTTCCTCAAAAAGAAATGCCACACTGATGCCTCCTGTATGTCTGCTGGTTTCTCTCGCAAATCACTCAGCTATTGCTTAGCAACTACTGAGTATCAGTTGACAACAAGAATGCACTATTTTATGTCTAGTTACCACAAACCACAGAATGAAATCATGATTTGCAGGTTAATTTAGGATGCAGATGACATGAAAGCTATTTCAAAACCATGCACAACGGATTTGGAAGCCTTCTTTCTCTGAGTAGTTGCAGAAAAAGCTACCAAGTCCAAGTAGATCACCAGCTTGCTGCTTAAACATTTTAAGTGTGATATGTAATGGGGTTATAGATTCTCCTACAGACTTTCTACCCAATATGCAAAGTTCTGAAGGTGGAGCTACTGGGAATGAAGTAATACATACAGCTTCCATTCATCTGCTGTGTGTTGCCTGAACAAGCAATGTCTTATTTCTAAAGAAGACTCTTGTCTAAAGGAAATTTAGCAAAACCAAGCTTAAAAACAGGAAGTAACTCAAAGGAAAAAGCTTTGTAAAGTCCATTTGGAAGTGTGCACATTTTAGAAATATGTTAGGTTTAGACTAAGAACAAATTTTGCTTTACTTTTTCCTTAATATTTCTTTCATATATAAATATGATAAATAAATAATAAATAAATAAATAAGTGCTCACTAAGATTGGGAATTCTTAAATACAAACACCGTTATGTATGTAATTAAAAACACCCAAGAAGTTCCCATCAGATTGCCCACACAATACTGAGTAGAATACAAACGTAACATTGTGCTTTAAAAATTCCATCTCAGAAATACCATAACAGAGCATAATCAAGTCACTATGTTTCTTATTATGCAAGTAGATTTATTTTACCTTGGGTTAGGAGGTGGTCCAGGAGGAAAGGGAGAGATTCCACTTGGCATTCCTGGCATATAGGAAGCTGAGCACAAAAGCAATTTTGGAAACTTTATCAATCTGAGATAACTTTACACATCAAAACACTACTTTTACAGTGCAGTAGTTTTTGTATTAATAGCTAATAATCTTAACAGTTTGGGGAAGGCCACTTTGTTATTAAATAAGATTTTAATAACATACAGATAAACGAAAACAAACAAAGCCTTATTGAACAAAGTAAGGATAGGCTATAAGCAGTCCATGAATAAAATCCAATTCTTGGATTTTTTTTATCTGGTCCCTAGCAGAACTCCATATGCCTGCAGAACCCATTAACCACTTTTCTGGGTGAAAACAATCATAAAAGCTGATATGAAAAAGCCACAATTACAATCAAGTAACCTAACGTTTTGAAATATTCCACTGGTGATGCCACCCTGTCCAAAAACAAATGCTTTAAATGTTTATGACATACATGGTGCCCTCTGACACCTCCCTGGCATCCGTATGACCTTATCTTCAGTTGCAGTTAGTAAGAGCAGGATGCTTGCTGCTAAGCCAAGTACCAGTCTCTAGCACCACCTTTACTGATAAGAATGTATCTCAGTGCCCAAAGGAATTCTGAGAAAATAAAAATGATGTGTGGCTGCAACTCTGTGCTTTACTTGGAAATATGTCCCTCTGCTCAGAAAAAAAAAAGTCAAAGGACAAGTAGAACTGATAGATATTATCTTAGCAGATTGGAAGGGATAGAAGGGAGTGACTACACTATTGTTTTCTGGGTAGCAGTTGTTTTATGAATAGCTACTTCCAGTTAGGGAGCTATTTTGTATGGCTATTACCCTCATTTTTAAAATTGCAAATATCTCCACCAGCCCTAAAAGATAATCTCTTCTTGACCTATAGCACAAAACCTAGAGCTGCACAAGCAAAAAACTGGTAATATAATGAGGCTTTCCTTTTAATTTTATTCCACTGCACTCCTTAAAATCCACTTTAATATATGGGAAGCTACAATGTTGATGCTGAAAAGAAGCATATTAAACTTAACAGATTAAGTTTAAATAACACCTCCTATATACCAATTTAACCTACTTAAACTGTATTTTTAATGCTTTTTCATTATAGGTTTGTTACTGCACCAACTCTTGTTTTATTTAACATCTGGCCTGAATAAATTTCTGAAGAATTTCAAAGCTTGCTCATTATTTTTCAATACTCCTATAATTTGTAAAGCTTTACTTTTGCATACAAAGTTATTTCTTAATTAGAGGAGTTCAAACTAGTGGTTAATATATATTTGACTGACACCTACTGGCAGAGATAATGAACTCACTATGCATAAAAAAGTGAATGAGCTATCTTGAAGATATTACTGCTGAGAGATCTAACAAAAATAGATTTCTGTTCTATAAAACATATAGCAACATACTTTCCTATGGCAATTAATTTGTATTAAACTACTAAACATATATAATTGAAATAAACCCAAATACCTTACAGTGGAAATTGCAACAAAATCACTAACAGTTATTAAAAAACATGAAACTCACACACTTTGGACATATGATGCAAGTGAATTATGGACTGGAAAAAATTATTCTTGGCAAAGTTGAAGGAAGCATAAGAAAAGGAAGACAATGGATAAAGTAAGGAGGTACATCCACAGCAATGGTCATTGGCTTCAAAATATCAGGCACAATTTGGTGAACAAACCTTGCCTCTTTTTAATCTATGTCGCACATAAAAAGGGGCAGGGCTTTGATCACCTGTTCATTCACATCATTTTGAAGCTACTGACCATCACTGCAGAAGTCCATGGAGACTGTTGGGATCAAATTGATCACAGGATTGTTTAGAAGATCTAAAGATGTTACTAAAAAACAAGTTGAGAATTATAAGCATTTGTCCATATGCTCTCCAGGAGTCCAGATTGACACAGTGGTATCTAATTAATTAAAATATTATTTCCCTGAACTCTAAGTAGGGAAGGGGGGGTAGGGGATTCTTTATTAATTCAGTACTCAGAAGGCATGTTTATATGACATGGATGAGACCAATTGCTCTCAGTAGCTCCTCTCCAATGCTGCATAGCTGCAAGCTATTCATTCAAGATGTGTTTTAAGTATTTGAGCTCAGTCCAGTGGCTTCTTTTCTGCAAAGCTGACCCTGTGTTAGCCCTTTGAGGTAGTCAAGACAATAAGCACAAACTGTGAGTATTAAGACTATCTTTATTGTAAGTCTGAAAGTATTTCTCCCCTCCTTTACTTTCACTCTCTAGGAAAACTAGGGACAGTCCCTTCTGAAATGCTTCCCATGCCCCCTCTGTTTCTGTGGGCTGAAATCTTGCAAAATCTTGCAGGATTTTGGCAGATTTTCACGAATCATTTAGCACTTTAAAAAAAAACACATGATCTTTCAATTCAGTTTATGAAAGATATTGATATCCAGCTGAGACTTCCACTCAAGTTGAAGAAGAAGGTAAGTATTATCTTTCTGCTTCCCACTCTGAACCCATCCTTACATCTTGCCTCTATATTTCCAGAGGACCTTATACTTCCTCTGGAGATGCTTCTGAAAAGGCACAGAGAGCTACAGGAAAAAGCAGCATTTACTAGATATAATGTTCACCCCAATTCTTCCAGCAATAACCATATTGTAAGATATTTTTGGAGGGGTTCCACTCACAGGGATGCTGGATCTAAACTTTAGGCAACAAATTTTAAGGCTGTTGGTAGCTGGAATAGACTAAATAGACAAATACTGGTAAAATATAAATTAGATTCTCTTAATTGGAGCTTCTGAGGCCAAGAAAGCCAAACAATAATCATAGCAAGCATTTTAGTAACATATCTTGGCATTCAACTTTTTTAGATAAGTTATATACCTATTGTAAAATTTCCAGAGTTTTACAATACCCTCATCATGCCATACTGTTTTTAAATACCAACTATTTTAAAATAAAAATTGTTCCAAAAGTCAGTTTCTCCCGAGAGCAAAAATTAAATTTCAATTTTTGCCCAATAGGAACCAAATATATCTAGTATCTTCAATACTGGAAAAATAACCAAATTTATATTATAAATAGATCAAAGAACTTGCCAGGAACATAAGGGTGTTAACAATCCACTGGAGTTGGGCAACCAATGAATTTAAATAAATAATTATTATTCCCAATTTGAGTCCGCAGTGATGGATAATCAACATCAATTTCTTTCCAACAAATAATTAAAGTTAACAAGGATGCTCAATGATATTCTTGAAGATCGAGAAAATGAAAACCACCATCATCATATGAAAACTGTAACTTTGATAGAAAAATCCTGTTTGTTTCATATTTATTCTTTCCACAAAAAAAAATCACAATTAACAATCTGTTTAAAATATTTGAGTGGAATAAACATAAGCATTGTTCCCAAAATATATATAAAACTTGATGTAAGAATCATTTTCACCACATTAATTCTTCCCCACAAATTTAGAAATAGTTTCAGCTACCTATTAACATCCTTTTTCATTTGGGTAATGATACAGAAATAACCTTGTCTAATCAACATATTTTCCTGGGAGAATACCCCCTCCCGGGGTATTTAACAGATTATGGATAAGAGATAAAACCTAAATGTTTACCTACACCCAGCAGGAATTTCTTACCAATTCATGTAATATTTGACTTATTTCAATTTACTGCACACTCAAAATATTTAACATGTAGTTCTATCATTTCTACAAAATTAGATACAGATTTTGATAACCATTAAAGAAACCTAAAATATAATCTGATATAACAGCAGTTTATATTCAAATTTGTTTAGACAAATTTCACTGGTTGTCTTATTAGGCATGCCAAGGGTTCCAATACCAAATTAAAAATTAATAGGCATAAAGGGCATGTGCTGCATTGTAATGTAATTATCAGTGAGATAATCTCATTAGTAATCACTTCAACAGAGGGATTAGAATACTAAATTGTTATTCATTAAATAAATCTTGCTGGAAATCTAAACTTCGGTATTACTTGAACCAAAAACTTAATTTGCACTATATCAAAGGATATTTCTCCATCTAATTAAACTAAAAATGAAATTTATGAACATACAAAGCTAGCATATCAGCCCAAAGTCTAGTGTTATCTGAGGGCTGACTCCCTTTTAAACAACCAGATTGTGTGGGATAGATTACTGTAAATAATACCTTCTGTAAACTTTTCACCAATGTAGCTGTTAAAATCATGGTTTAATAGAGATATCAGCCAAGAACTTGTACAATGGATAGGGTTATCAGACTTTAAAACTACAGCAAAATAAATTCATAATATGAAGCTGGCACAGTCTTATTTACATAAGATACCCAATATATCTCCAAAAGTATGACTCTTCAAAAACTATTCTCTCCTCAATTTTCTTATATCACTCTATAATTATTTCATCTGGATTGGGGACCTATCTGAAATTTATACATGTTAATTGTTTTATAGATTTCCTATAACATCATAGAGGGACCTAAATTCCCTGTCTATATAATGAAGATTTCTGGAAGCTCTATTACATTAAAAAAGCATCCATCTGCTCTCTGGCAGAAGCAAGGGGCACTGAGTGTATTGGAAAAGGCTGATACATAATTTATTACTATCCTAAAATGTAGTATAATTTTATTACCCTGCTATTTTTATTAATATTTATGTTTTTCTCCCCTATTTTCTTTTTTATTTTAATTTATTTGGGATCTCTTAAAGTTAATTTAGATTATTTATTTATTTAGGTTTTATTTTTCTTTACTAGCATATAGGTTATCATTTTGAAAAAAAAAAGTTTGATTCTCTTAAAGTCTGGGCTGGGCAACTGTCAATAACAAGATACAAGCCTGTTATCAGCAACATTCTTCTACACTAATAATAATAGCAACAACAATAATACAAAATCACCATCAGTCAGTTGCAAAAAGCAGCTTTATTTGGAACAGCTTATATCCTGCAACAATTATCTTTAACACCATCAAACAACAACATCTATCTATGCCAGGTCCTTGGGAAGGACTTGATAAGATAAAAATACCAAATCCAGTCTAAACATCTGGCTGACTGTGAGACCAATGATAAATAATAATAACAATGAATTCACTGGGGGAACTAGGAGAACTAGTTGCACTGACTGACTACAAACAATGGCATGACAAAGTAGCAACAATCGTGCATTGGAACATCTGCAAGAAATACCACTTCCTGCAAGCAAGAACTGGTGGGACCACAAAACAGACAAAGTAATAGAAAATGAAGGAGCTAAAGTGCTCTGGGACTTTAGAATTCAAATAGACAAGCACCTGCCACATAACACCGCAGACTTAACAATTGCTGATAAGAAAAACAAAAAAGTTTGGATAGTGGACATTGCAATACCTGGAGACAGCAGAAGAGAAGAGAAAGAACTGGAAAAAATCACAAAATACAAAGACCTGCAAATAGAAGTAAAACAACTGTGGCAAAAGAAAGCAAAGATAGTACCAACTGTAATAGGCACCTTGGGTGCAATCCCAAAACAACTGGAGCACCACTTGAACACCATCAACATTGACAAAATCACCATCAGTCAATTGCAAAAAGCAGCTTTCTTTGGAACAGCTTACATCCTGCAACACCACATTTAACACCATCAAACAACATCTGCCTGTCCCAGGTCCCAGGTCCTCAATAGGTGGATAAAAATGCCAAATCCAGTATAAACCTCTGGCTGACTGTGTGACCAACAATAATATAGGCACAATAACAATAATTATTGCAATTATTATTGTTATTATTATTCTGCAACAACCTAAATACAATGACACAACAGCTGGACTCTTCCAGAGAAACAAACAGAAAACTATATGTTTGTGCCCACGATTATTGACATATTATAGTGGATGTAAGATGCTTACTGTTTGGTGGCCCTGTTGCTTGGTAGGGTGGGTAGGAAGCTGAAATGTTAGGTCGAGAAAAGACTGGAGGTTCCTCTCCAAACACCACAATCATAACTTGAATCAGTCCTATCAAATCTGACTGTGGCTAGAAGTTAAAGCAGAGAAGACAGTTAATTTTTTTCTTCAACAAAGATAGCTTAATTGCTCATTAACTATAACAACAGATCAAACATCTCATCAGTTGCTGAAAATTAGTTGGTTACCCTTTCCTTCTATGTACAGGTTTCACTCACCTTAGTCACCATTCAATTAACAGGAGCTGCCAAAACTTAAAAAATAACATATCACTGGGAAAATGCTGATGACAGTGTGAACTCACATCAATGAATTATACTAATTATAGGCAACAGCAACAGTTTAAAACATGTTATTTCAGTTGCAAGTCTTAGTAACACCAAAGGAAACATTGCAAAATCGTTAATGTTAAAACCTTGTAAGAATCTAATATTACACTCAACAGACCCCCCCAGGTGCCCAAGTTCATTCTCCTATTACTTTAAATGGCCAGAGGAATATAAAATAAAACTAAATTTATATCTCAAAACAATTTATTATTAATGTTTAAAAACCTTAAAATTATACTTACATGTTTCCATTCATGTAGATATGGAAGATATATCCTGCCATTTGCATCAACATGCTTCCCAGTTTTAATTGTCATTGAACTAGTTGGTTTAACGAAACAGATTGGGGGATTGAACGGATATGTGTCCAGTAGCCATAGGCATATTGGGATATTATAAGTGTTGCCTGAAAAGATTTTAAAAATAATGTTATATTTCCTTGTTGTTAATAAATGGTACTGTGTTAAAATACCGAGGTAGCAAGCTGTTGCTATAACATATTTAAGTGCATAGGAATGGTCTTGGAATATAAAAGTGAAGCATTTTTATAAGCGCGTACAACATGGCTCTGGAAACTAATAAGCAAGGTATAATGTAAACAAGCCCATTATTCCAAGTACGTGATACTCAGTTACATTGCACATAACATATCCTCCTTAATTTTGTCTACTTTTAACACCAGTGGGTTTATTTGCATTTGCAAAACATCCTGTTTTATGTGTTTTTATAGTTTTTTATGTGTAATTGTTTTTATGTATTTATTTTTTAATTGTTGTACACTGCCCAGAGTCACCTTGTGTGAGATGGGTGGCTATATAAATATGATAAATAAATAAGTAAGTAAGTAAGTAAGTAAGTAATAAATAATTTTATGACACTGAAACTTCTAATCCTCCTCAGCCCCAAAAAAACAAAACAAAAAACTGTGGATGTCCCCCTCCCCTTTTTTTCTTTTTCCATTATCTATCCCAGCCAGCTAATGAAGATTTAAAGATTTTGAGGAACTAGTTCAGAGTGGATGAAGATGAGAAGGGGGAAAAAAAAAGGTTATTTACATACAACACAGAGGTTAGCTGGGAGTTCTGGCAATTTAGGTATAAGCGTGCAACCTGTTCTGGAAGAGTAGACTTCTTTTTAAACACTGAACCTGCATCAGATTGCTCCTAGAGCATCAAAGGAATAGCTACTAATATCTTTGTAAACATGTCCCTGAGAACTGGAATCATTATATAATAGGACTGGCAGAAATTGATAACAGGAGCAAGAGCACATGCCATAGCTACCTTTGGAGATAGTCATACAAACTCAGAACAGATAGCCACACCCAATACACAATGTATCAGGTGGCCTTTTCGGAAGTCTATTTCTATGAATTATATATGGGTGAAATTCTTTATCCAATCTGATTGAATGTAATTTGCTCATATGGTCACCTGTTTTCAGCTGATCAGTCAGCTGAAACTAGGGAATGTTCCAGGAGATTGAGATTATTAAAAAATGTTCAGTCCTCACTGTTCCCTGATTTGATATCCCAACCCAAATCTCCATTGGATTTTGGCATTATTCCTCCATTTAATAAAAATCTACTAATAAACTATCACTCCACTAGCCACCAAATTTAAGTAGCAAAATTTATGTCATATAAACTGTGAGACTAGCTGGTAGCAGAAAATATTTCAGTAAACAATATGCAGGCTTTAGAACAGGACATTCTTCAGGGGATTATAGCTTGGTTGTACATCAAGTAGTGGAACAATCCACCTGAGCGCCATAGATGCTATTATTTGCAGCATTTGTACTTTTTAAGTAAGTATTTGATTCCGTTTGCAGAGAAATTCAATGGCAGACATTAGAAGCTTCCTTGATAATCACCATCTGCTCATTCTCATTCACAATCTTTACCTAAATACTTGCCTGGGAATGAGATGCAAAGAGGTAGCCAGCTATCAGAACTGATTTCAATTAATGAATTCTTGCCTCTCTCCTATTTAATATTTATATTAGCATCATCCCTCAAAACTAGCAAATAAACATTCAGCAGTACTGGCAATATATGACAATGATACAATGGTTTTATCAAAAACTCCAGTAGGATTAAAAAAACAGTGAGGATAATAGCACTATTTTGGTCAAAACACCTGCTAGAAATTTTGGGGAAAAAACCCTTAAAATTACAACTTTGCAAATGACTGGTTTTTTTCCCAGGAATTTCAAAGAATCAAGATAGCAATTTTATATACTTAAGAATATTTTTTTCAGGCTCCTAGAAGACAAAGACCCCATATTACATATACTTCCTATAATGCAAAACAAACTCATCTTCTAGTATATCATTTATCCATATCAGAGGATATATTGCAGCTATTATTAAATTATTTGAAGTCAGAGCAGTGACACATCTTCTTTATGGAACACAATTAAATCTAGTCCAAATTCCTAAGGACATTGTTCCAGGTGGTACAATTATCCCAAATATGGTATTCCACACTGACACAGGTTTAAGCAAAGTGGAAACCAGGACTTGCATCATCATCTTTACTGACTAAATCTCCACTTGGCCCCTGAAACTTGCATTATCAGTTCTCTTGGGAAAGGCAAATAGAAGCAAAACTCCTTTGAATCAGAGCTAGTCTTGGGCTATGATTGAGGAAAGACAGAACTTAGGATAAATGTCTTAGATACGGATTGTAAAGCTGAACCCAGCAGAATCTCTACTCTTATTCCTCCAGGAAGCACTGTTTCTGAACCAGGTAAGTACTTAGATCAGATTGTGATTTCTAAATACTACAATTCATGCTGCTGTGTTTTGATGTCCAACCCACAGCTATCCCGGAAAAGAGTTATAAGAGTTATTATATAAGAACCTGCTCCTGTGAAGTTGAGGTAGTGAAATCTCTGGTCCAACTCCTCCTATACTGCTTTATCGATGCAGACAGTTGATATAGATTAATAGCACCTTATAATAAAACTCTCCCAGGTCACCTGATAAATCCTGTGTTCAACATCTGATCAAGATTCAGAGATAACTATGACAATATAGTCAAGTTTATTGTAGCAACCAGCAGAATATGCCAGCAATTATCAACAGTCAGATTTCCTTATACACCATGAAAGCTCAAAACCTCTTTGCAGTAGGGTCCTACTCAACATTTCTGCCATCTCTCTTGTCTGATTCCACTAAGTTATCGAGCTTCTTCTGCTATGATAGTGCTAAATGACGTGTAAGATATTTATTTTAATGCTATTGTATTGTTAATTGTATTGGTACCTGTGAGCATAAGGACAGACTGATATGTAAAGGTTCTGCAAACCATTCAAATGAGATGCTTCATAATGTGTGGGAGCACAGATAATGTATCTCTGAATCATTCCATCAGCCTCATCTTTTGAAAAATCTGAGCAGCTGTTTCCAGCTGATTCTTCATGCATTCACATTTATAGCTACTTTGCTTTCAAACCATCTTTTTCAAATGCTTCATATAATTACATTATAGAGATTTGTATCTACCTCGACTTTGCCAGCTCTGTTCCAAAGTAATGCCATTTGCATGAGAAGAGATAGGAAATTATAAACTGTTTTGCTTTGAGATAGTAATTTTGGGATTGCATTAAATCTGTGCTTTAGTTTTGCTTTCATTGCTCTGATTGATTCAAAGGAATGTACAGAGATCTCTGAAATACGCAAAATAAATACAAAGTTACAAAATGAAGAATATAGTTTATGAATTAACTACAGAGACAGAGGCTTCAAATAATCCATGGAAACGATTCAAAATACATACATACCTCTGTAACTTACAGGAATGGTTCCAGTGAGGCTCATCAATTCTCTTGATGAACCATCATTAAAAACTGAAAAGAAGCATTATATAATTTATTCAATATACAGATCACAGACATTGTGTACATAACAAAAATAAGCATATAAACTAGGTGTCAATACCTCACCTTGACCAGAAATAAGCACACATCTTTTAAGAAAATAAATATTGTACAATGTAAAGTGCATGGCATACCATTTTGTATGTAGCCATAAATTTATCACTATGGGTTCTATGACAAATGCATATTGCCATGTACTGCAACTCAAGAAAACGATACTCCTTTAAATATGAAGTGCTTATCGCAATTTGCAAAACAGACATCAAGTGATAATAATATACGGATTAAATGAAGACTATATTCTTTATTTCTATATTACTTGGATATTTGTTCCTCAACTGAGTGACTATTTCTATTACTAGAAATAATGACTACTTCTATTATTAGAAAGTGAAACAAGATTGTGTACTAGTCTCATGACCTAAGGTCATTCAGTAAAATACCTTGTTTCACTTTCTCAGTACAGGTACTCCTCGTTTAACGACCACAACTGGAACCAGCAACTCCATCACTAAGCAACATGGTAGTTAAGCAAAACATCTTGTGACTATGTCAGACTTACGATGTCAGTTCCGCCATAGTTGTTAAGAGATTCATCATTAAGAGAGATGTAATGTGACTGCAACTTGCAATTTCACTGCGGCTTCTCCACTGACTTTGCTTGTCGGAAGCCGACTATGAAGCTCACAAATGGCAATCATGTGACTGAGATGCTGTGACAACCGTAAGCTCAAGGACCGGTTGTAAGGTCACCTTTTCAGTGCTGTTCGAGCAGTCACTAAACAGGACAGTTGTTAACTGACGACTACCTGTAAAACTATTTCTGTGCAATATAATGAATTATTGACTAGATTGTTACAGAGTAGTTGAATGTTAACAAAAAACACAATACAAAATACAGAACATAATGCAGAAATTTACCATAGCTATCCATAACAGGTTTGAGATCTTTGTACTGGCCAGTAACATTGACAGTTTCCTGAACAGCCAGGTCTCTGTACTTGTACTAGGAAAAAGAAAAATGTTTTAAAATACTTCTCACTAAAAGCAAGCTTACAAATAGCACATCAGCTTATTAGAACTTGAACTCAGTGTTTGGAATCTTCTACTGCAGGTTATGACAGATGAAATTCTATGATCACATATTATTTTTCCCTTAACCATTTTGCCTGTGAAATTGTTCAACTGATTATCACCAGGGATTGAAGAGCAAGCATGATTAACCAGGGACAATTACAAATATATCTCATGATACAAAGTGAGTTAAACACAATTCTATGTTTAAATTGCTTATGTGAAATCAGAATGACCCTATTCCAAGATTCCATGTTATTTATATGAATGGAGGTCCAAAAAGTAAAGGAATTTCCTAAAGAATCAATATGGAGTAGGCAAATGATATTGCAATTACATAACATGTAAATTAAGACTAAAATACTTGGGAAAGTCCAGATGTTGAATTCCCAGCACTCTTTATCTCTGTTCATTTCTGCTCCAGAAATATCTTGAGGACCATAGACCCCCAATCCTTAAGGCAGAGAAATATGAGCTGTATCCAATGGTGCCATTCCACATACAGAATGGCTTCTGCTAATTGAGCATATTATTCCTTTCCTGCACTCTTTATTACTGCTTTGGAGGGTTGGGAGATTTGTAAGGGAAAGAAAATTTTGGGATATCAAAATAAGAGAAGCTCCTGCTACATGAGCAGAGAGATGTATTTCTGTAACATCAGAAGCAGCTTGCACATATGGATTTATTTCATACACAGAGACACATATAGAAATATGTGTGCAATATGTATTGATCATTATTGGACAGACCAGCTGATTGAAGAGTTAGATAGCAAGCTATAAATACCATTTCCTAGTAAAGCTGTCAGGCTGTTTTCTAAATTTCACTGTTTATGGGATAACAAACTTAAGTTATTAAAACTACTTAAGTTAAACTTATTTAATTCTGCTTTGTCCACAAATATAAGTGTGTGTCTGCAAACATGCACATATTGGTTACCTTGTAGCTCACAAAAATCCACAATCTTTCAAAAATGTTGATAAACATCTTCTATATACAGTATAATATATAACAATCACATTAGGTGCATTTCTCTGCCAACTCTTCTTCAAGATGATGCAGCATCCACAACAATCCGGGATGATGCCAAAATGACATCTAATACAAGTGAGGTGCTTGTATGTATTATTTGCACGATTATGCCATCTTGCATACGTTGTCATTTGCCCTCCTTGCCTGCCTCCCAATCTATATTATAAGGATTTTTATATGCTGCCACGTCTAGGTGGCAGGGAGTGCATATAAAAGACAGAAAATCAAAAAGGAGGCAAACCCTCAATATTAAAAGGAATAATATTTATTCAAGTGCATAGTAAGCCAAAAAGTACCTATTCTTACCCCAAATTCATCTTTCAAATGCATTAAAAATTAATTTCATTTTTTATTTATTTACTTAAATATTTTCTTTCTAGTTCCTTGTATTTCTTTAAGTTAAGCCCTACTATGCAGCTAATGTCAAAGTATATATTTTTAAATATTCATATGGAACAGAAAAGGAAATAATAAAAAATAAGGAGCCGCTACTTGGAAAATGATCTGGAAAAAAAGGAAATAAAACAAAATAAGGGGTGACTAACAGAAAACTTGGAAATGACAAGCCAACCAAAGGATTCTAGAGAAAGACCAGTGCCCACTCGTATTGATCTTTCATTTGGAGCTGGCTGTTGGAATAAGTGGGCCCCCAGGATTTAGTCGCTTTTTATTTGTTGGTGCAAAAGTTGGTGTCTGACGAGGAAGCGGCAAACATTGTTCGCTAATGAGAAAAAAGTGAAAGGCTAATGCCTCCGGAAGGGACCCTATTCTCCAAAGGTAAGACGCTTTTGTTTTTCCTCTACCATCGCCACCCAGAAAGACTGGACAGAGGCCTTCAACAGGGGCGACTGGGCCGGGCCGACTCAAGGCTTCTTTTAGAAGGACGCCTCAGAAGCAGGCTGGCGTTTACCTTAATGAGCATTTTCTTCAGCTGACTCTCGGACAAGGCCATGGCGGCGGCGGTGGTTTCTCCCGCTGCCGGTCGCACTCCCTCTGCGATGCCCCCCCCCCACCTACTCCAACTCCCGGACGAACAAGACCTTTTCCCAGCTCCGCTTCCGACAGCCCCCTCGAACGTTTCCGCTCGGCGATACTCGTCACTTCCGGCGTCAAACCCCTCCCCATTAAGGCACGTGAAAATAACCATAGAGTTTCGACTTTAACTCCTCTAGGAAGCCAAATCATAGCGAGGGTTGCAGGGCAGTCCAATTTTACAATCCGTTCTGGGTTGTCGGTGGTTGGATGTAAATGTGGTACTGTATATTAATCACTAAGGGCGTGGGACTAAGAGCAGGGAGACTCAGATTCTAGTACTTCCTCAGCCAAAAAACCTATTGGGTGATTTGGGGACAGTCGCACTCTCTTGACCCAACCTATTTTAGAGGGTTGTTGGGAAAATAACGAGAGGATGGAGTGCTGTGTATGCCACTTGAGCTCCTCAATCAAAGTCGGGTATAAATAACACCAAGAACAATGCGCAATTATAAGTAAACTCATTACTGGTATAAATGTAGTAATTTAAATTTAACTGCCCTGAGTCCCTGGAGGTTGGGCAATATATAAATTTATTATGGTTGGTCGCACAGTCAGCCAGATGTTTAGATTGGATTTGGCATTTTTATCCATCTATCGAGTCCTTCCCAAGGAGCTGGGATAGGCAGATGTTGTTGTCTGATGGTGTTAAAGGTATCGTCGCAGGATAGAAGCTGTTCCAAGTAAAGCTGCCTTTTGCAATTGACTGATGGTGATTTTGTCAATGCCGATAGTGTTCAAGTAGTGCTCCAGTTGTTTTGGGATTGCACCCAAGGTGCCTATTACAGTTGGTACTATCTTTGCTTTCTTTTGCCACAGTTGTTTTACTTCTATTTGCAGGTCTTTGTATTTTGTGATTTTTTCCAGTTCTTTCTCTTCTCTTCTGCTGTCTCCAGTTACTGCAATGTCCACTATCCAAACTTTTTTGTCTTTCTTATCAACAATTGTTAAGTCTGGGGTGTTATGTGACAGGTGCTTGTCTATTTGAATTCTAAAGTCCCAGAGCACTTTAGCTCCTTCGTTTTCTATTACTTTGTCTGTTTTGTGGTCCCACCAGTTCTTGCTTGCAGGAAGTGGTATTTCTTGCAGATATTCCAATGCACGATTGTTGCTACTTTGTCATGCCATTGTTTGTAGTCAGTTTGTGTGATCTTGCAGCAGCTAACTAGGTGGTCCTCTGTTTCTTCAGCTTCTTTGCAGAGGTGGCATTTGCTGTCTGTTGCTGTCTTCTCAATTCTGGCTTTATATGCATTTGTTCTTAAGCTTGGTCTTGTGCAGCCATAATTAGCACCTCTGTCTCTTTCTTCAACTTTCTTCTCTTAGCTATCGCCAGGTCTTGTTGTTATATGCTTTGCCTGCTAGTTTTTTTCTGTACTGGCCATGTAATCCTTTGCCTTGCCATATCTCTTTTCTATTCTTCATGTGTTCTTTCTTATAGGCCAGTTTGGTCTCTTTGGTATTCAGTAAGCCTTCATGGTGTACTAGCTTCAGTGCATCTTCTTCACTGTCCTTCAGATTTTCTTCCGATGCCCTTTTTTCTTCTTCAACTGTCTGGTGTACTTGTAACATTCCATGCTCACCTATGCTCCTTGGTAAGTAGAGTCTATCAATGTTGCTGCATGGATGAAGGGCATGATTCATTGTCATTTTTCTGGTCTTCCTATCCAGAAAGAACAAAGCCCTCTAACTAAAAAACAAGAGGAATTGAAAAAAAAGAATAACTGAACATCTAGAACAGTGCCAAAAAAATATTATTATGGTTGGTCGCACAGCCAGATGTTTAGACTGGATTTGGTATTTTTATCCATCTATTGAGTCCTTCCCAAGGACCTGGGATTGGCAGATGCTGTTGTCTGATGATGTTAAAGGTATCATCACAGGATATAAGCTGTTTCAAGTAAAGCTGCTGTTGTTGTTATTATTATTATTATTATTATTAAGCACAATTAACCTCAAGACATGTTTACAAGTGGGCTTAGTCTTTTTATTACTGTTATTTGTTTTAAGATAAGGATAGGTGGCTTCACAGTATGCTATTCCTGCCCTTTTTAAAAAAAAATTGTGCCTTTCATCAGTTCCTGGCGACTGCCCCCTGCCGTTTTCTTGACACCGTTCTTTAGAAGTGGCTTGCCAGTTCCTTCTTCCTAGGGCTGAGAGAGAGTGACTGGCCCAAAGTCACCCAGCTGGCTAGTGTGCTGAAATTCTGTGGGATATTGTTAATACTGACTCAAAATACCAGGAGTGCATCCATGAAATAGGGCATCACTTCCTCATTAAATTTCAGCTCTTAAGATCACAGAATGTAAAACAAAAGATGTACATCAGATACAATTAGCTTTATTAATATCTCATTAACAAGTTTTTTTCCATATGGTAATTCTTAGAAACATAATCTAAAGAAAAATGGCAAAAATCATTATAGGCATACATAAGTACACTAGACATTTTATGAAATTTGGCAAATATTTTGTACTGCTAAAAGCTTAGTGCAATATTAGAACTGATCAGCCAAACTTATTAAAACTTACTACTATACTGCATAATAATGAATAGTGCATGTATGTGTTGATCCTGTCCTTTTCCAGGAGCGTGGATCCAGCTTCAAGAGAAAGATTACTTTGGTAGGTCCTTCTGAACTTTAGGATGGGATAAAGGAGGACAAAGCAAAACACTTCATGTGCCTAAAACAGAGAATCCTCTGGGTCTTGGTGGTTGATGTTCATTTGGAGAATACCAGCATAATTACATTCATTTCATAAGCTAACCTTGATAGTGCAGCATGTAATATGCTAACATATTTTTAATATCCTTCATCCAAGACTTCTTCCTAAATCTTTAGAATCTATACAGAACACTCAACTATTTTTAGACATAAAAAAGTAATATTTGTGCAATACACCCAAACTTCAGCTTCAGATTATTGATTTAGTAGTGTAAACATTTTTTTTAAAAACAGATAAATATCAGTTGAATCATGAATATTGATTTTAGACAAAACTGTGCTGCTGGTTCTTTCTAAGAATTGTATATTATCCGTATACAGTCAATAGTGTATTGGAAATAACAATCTGATGGTGATATATCACCTCCGACTGCAAAAACCTAACACTTCTGATTAAAATAAAAACTCACTTTTGAGAAGAAAGTCGAGTGGTAGTAGTGAAGGGCACAGCTTGATGAGGAAAAGGCAAAGAAGTAGTTCATGATTAGCGTAGGAAACATCTTACAGGGAAGACCATGGCCAAACGGTAACAGCTTCCTTAACCCAAATGTTTTTGTCTAACTTTAATAACTATACAGTAATATTCAGTAAAGTTTCCGCACTGAAAATTTGTTGTTGGATCCAGTCAGTCGTTAATACTTTTTCTGCAACTCTCAAATATTTTAAGGACAAAAAGGTGGTCAGAGTTTCAGTTGCTGTTGAAGGTCATTAATGGATGCAGCACTGGTTTGTAGTTTTTCAACTACATTATCCTCATCTACAGGCTTCATCATTTCAATTACGCCATTGATTCCAAGTACACAAGGCATACTTAAAAATACTTCACAGTTTATATTATAATACCCCTAGAAAAGAAGAACATGAGCATAATATGTTGTATATACCTGGACTTTACCAGAGGAATATAAAATGTAAGCTACTTCAGGCTGGAATTCTATATGCCGGCCACTAATACTTGTTAGATTAAATAAGCAGGCAAGCAATTGCACAATTTAATGTATTTTTATCTGAGCTGCAGAATCCCAGCCTGCCACTAAATGACAGCAAAGAGGTGCAGAAACGGTCATTCTTTCCTCTTATCTAGTGGCCTCCTGGAATTACAGTATTCCAAGTGCTTTATAGCATACAGACCACAAAAGCCAAGAGTGAATGTTGTCTGCATTAAGTCACATTGGTATTTTAAACTATATTAGTTATCAAAAGGTATGATTGAAGATAAGCCAGCAAAAAGACTGATTATTTTAGCGTTTGACATTTATTGCTGAGAAGTATAATTTCTTCTATTAAAAGTGACTTTTAGAATTGTATTTTCAACTTCATTAAGAAACAGCTGACATATTAAAAAAAAACAAGTGTATTTCAGAGGATGTGTGACAAAAATGTAGAAATGTAATATACTTTCCTTATAAAGGAGTTTATTTTAAACTAGTGTATCCTACACTTTTCTAGACATCATTACTGTCCTGTGCTCATTTTATGATAATATATTAAATGATTTAACGTGGTTTCCTGCAGCCCCAGAGGGAGCATAAACTATGCTAGCCTAAATTTGCAGTGTCTTACATTGCTGGTTTCTACTCCACCTCAGTAATGAGGTCAATGTGTGGAACTACCCAAACAGTTTGCTGCAGGACAAGCTATGATGTAGCAAAGGTGAACAGGTTTTTCTCTGCTGGCAGGAGAAACATCCATCAATTGCCTTTCCTGGCCTGGGCTGGGCTGGGGCTGGAGGAGGAGTGAGTTTAGTTAGATGGCTAGAGTGGTGGATTTAACCATCTATTAGAACATTAAAGTTCACTTTAGAGAAGTCCCAGTCTACCAAATTCTCTAGCCATCTTCATGTTGCTATTGTTAGTACAAACAGACCAGGAACCAGAAATATACTAATATTCAGTCTGTTTCAAAAGTAAAATCAAATCAGTTTCCTGCTTACCTTCACTATGGCTGATACAGAATGTATTTTCTTTTTATCATTCAATATAGTGTCAGTCAGATCAGCTATCGACAGACCTACAGACCAAGACCTTTGGCCTTTTCCTTTCAGAATTTCCATGGCTCTAAATAAAAGAAACATATCTAGGACTTAAAATAGACTTTTCTAGCAAGCAGTATATTCTTTTTAACATCCACATATTTTCACCAGAGTTGTTATGCTGAAGTACAAATGTTTTATAGTTAAATAATATAGACTGTGCTACTCAGATACAGGTGAACATTTAGATTTGGGCTAAGATCCTATACCCAATTATATAGAAGTCCCATTAAACTAAGTGAGATTTACTTCTAAATAGATATAAACAAGATAGAGGTATAGATGTTTTTACCTGTTAGTCAACATCTGTTGTTCATTATGATTTGTTAACTTATCACCAGGATGAATTATCGCTGAATTAAAAGAACTCCATGCTGCCACTGTGTAAGACAATTGCAATTAATTTTCTTTTCAAACATTTGGATAGTTGGCATAAGGTGACTTTGTTTTCAGCGTATGTGCTTTTAAAAAGAGATTTATGTTAACGTTTGTAAGCCTCTAATCATAAATGTTTGATTTTAAAATTGTGATATGCTCCTTGCAATAAAATTTAGTTATTTCTGCTTCTGATTGCATTTTATATAACCTCTCTTTTGCTAATGGAACACAGCATTAATGAAAATACAGAACACATCCTCTGAAGCTAGCCAAATAACCAGCACTTGCAAAAATATTGTACATGAGGTCATACTGATTTCGAAACACAATAATCCAAACACACTGCAAGGAATACAAATTAGTACTACTATGTATGTAACTCCTGGAAAATATGTCATGCTGATAGAGGTACAATATTCCCTCTAATTTCTTCCTTATTAGCTATTAATTAAAGCAGAGGTGGGCAAATGTTTTACAGCTAGGCCTTGCTTACCAACTACCTCGTGCAGTGACCATTTGAAGTTACGATGGTGATGAAAAAATAACTTTGTAACCAAGGCACACATTTATGACCTTGGCAGTGTCTCCCAGTCATTTGATTGCCATTACAGTCAATACATGTTGTCCTGTGCCTGACCCGTTGTTTATCCTTTTTTTCCCCTCCCAGAGCGGAGAGATTAGAGAGGAAAAGGGATCTTCCTCTCCAATGAAGGTAAATACGAACATTAATTCCATTCTTGCTAATTATCTCAGTGCTGGGTGAGCATTCCAAAGGGGGAGAGGAAGGGAGCAAAAGGAAAGCACAGTTGTGGTCATGTGATCTCCTACGTAGTGACCACTTTGTTAATGACCGAGTTGCCAGTTCCAATCATGGTTGCTAAACGAGGACTAGCTATGGTTAGAACCTCACATTTTCCATTTTTAAAATTGTATCTTCAGCATAAATTTCAATGTTTTACAAACAAATATATAAGTGCCCATTTATGTTCTAATTCAAAGTTCAGAGAAAATCTAAAACGTAGACTCCTAAATCACACAGTAATTCACAATTTTACCTTTGTTTCCTCCTTGTTCACCAATAATCCAATTGTCTTTATTTCTGGTTTGGGCTTTCAACAGATTTGTAATAACATACTGGAATCTTGCTGAATCCAAATTACAACCAATTCCAATAACTCTGCTTTTAGGAAATCCACTCATCTTCCACGACACATAGGTCATTATTTCTACTGTACTTGTGATAAAAAAAATCAAGGAAATGGAAAATTATATTCTTAATTCAATATAAAATAATGATTTAAAATTAAGCAAAGACCATGAAAATGTTCATCTGTCCTTCAGTAGGTACAAGAAACTAGGTATCAGTCATTCTTTTCAACAGCATAAAGCATCTTGTAAATGTGACTGATCTTTTGTATTTAGATTCCATTTTTAAGCTGAAGAAAAGCTATACTGCTGTTTGGGCAACTGATTGCAATTAGGTAGAACAGTGGAATGGTCTACAATACAGCAGACATCTATTCATTTATAAGACTGCTGATGAATCAAAGGTTTTACTATTTCTCTGTGAACAGCAGCAGGGACATAATAAATGGTCAGGATTTCTTGCATAATGAGAAGCTTTAATCACATTCAAGATTAGATTGTGTTGGAGAAAATATATGAAAAGACTTAGTTTAGTATTATTGGATACTGGACTTTGGATAACACAAACTATTGAGGTTTCTCATATCTTCACCCATCCTCATTTAAAGCACAGCAGGCCTCTTTGGAGACCTCTGAGGACTAATCAGTCCATATGTCAACTATTGGATGTATGTCATATAATTTGGTAAATAACAATTATACAGTTTGTCCATTGCTTTTGTTATGTTTCGGGGAAGTCATTTTTAATCATGTTCCTCTACAGAAACAAGCAGAAAAAGACAATGGTGAACCACTTCCAAAATCATGTCAAGGAACCTGCAGGAACATATGCAGGCAGTCACCAGGAGACAACACTGACTTGAAGGTGTGCACACACACACCGAAGCAAGCACTACAATATATACTTAGGAGAGCCAGCAGCATCCGCAGGGAATCAAAAAGTCAGTATGTTTGGTCGCAACTGTGCAACTGAAGCCCTGCCCCTTTTGTAGGTACACCAACACTGTGCACATGTACAAAGGGACTGGGCTTCAATTGCATGGCTGCAACTGCCATTTTGACTTTTTTGATGCTCCCTCCCATGGAAGCCCTGGGTAGAGCTCATGGCAACTGGGCAATTGTTAGGTTCCCAAATAGCAAGATAATATACCGTATTTTTCCGACTATAAGACGATGCTTTTTTCTAAAATCCTTACCCTAAAAATTGAAGGGCGTCTTATTTAAGGAAGTCAGTGAGGAGAGAACCGCGCGGTGGCAAAACTGCCTATACTTTGTCTCTGGGGCTTCCTCCAATTACGAGCCTCCAATCACGAGTGAAATAGCTTGTCTCCCAAACAGACTTCCTCCAATCACGAGCCTTATATAACTGGCGTCAGCTGATGCCGAACAAACCAATTAGAGGAAGGCTTTTGCAGAGAGAAGCTAGTTTCACTCGTGCTTGAATGGAATCAGTTATGCAAAAGAGCATGGAATAGAGCTGCGGAAAGACGGTTTGGACCTCCTCCCACCGAGTGTATCAGGTCAATGTTAACTAATTACTAAATAAAAATGTGTTCTGCACTATCTTTAAAATATTGATTTCTTAATTTGGGGTTGGAAAAATGGGGGTCATCTTGTATATGGGGGTGTCTTATTGTCGGAAAAATACGGTAGCTTTAATCCTATAGTACTGGGTTTTTAAATTTTTCCTTCCAGAATTTACATAATTTATGTAAATAAATTCTTATGGATGCCAAAGTTCCCTTCAGCATAAAAAACTTGTCCTTCCTTGTTCTGCTGATGCTTTCCTTCAAATCAGAGATAGAATGGGTGCCACCCACTGATTTCAGTGAGACCTCCCAATAAATTAGGTAGGGCTGATTCTTGAGTAATAGAATGTGTTAGGATTAGGGTTAGGGTATTAACAAGAGTATTGTTAAGATACCTATTAGTTATCTGCAAGGACTCCTGGAATAAAAAGTTGAAATACCCCATATTCACAAATCAATGGCTAAGTGTCTTAAAGAATATTAATTATATTTCTTAAAGTGAGGTGAACTGTACCAAAAAAAAATGTTCCATCTTTACAGTACTAAATACCCAGAGAATGTTTGAAAAGGGTTGGCTGTCAATTTCACTATGCTGGAAGTATAAAATAATGAAGAGACATTTACTGATATGATATGGGCTTATCCCATTACTGCTCCATGTTGGCTTAATATCCTTAAGTTTGTTAATAATATTACAAAGATCAGTATGGTTTAAATATGTGAATGTACTCTTGAACTGAACGTACCAAAACCTGAAACTCATCACTATAAGTGATACAGATTTTTGGATTTATCGAGCATGGAGGGCAGCAAAAATATTGCTCTTCAGTGTTAGAAAAATAGCACAATCCTATCTTTACAATTGTGGGTTGTCAATGTGGGTTCACTTTTTGTATATGAACATAACAGAAAGAATTATCAATATTATGCCAGGTCAATAAGGTGTTAAAAAATTAGGCTGATTCTTTGTAAGAGATATGCCGTGTTTCTGTTCGTTCTTTTCTCTGCTTGTGTTTGTGTGTTTTTGTTCTCTTAAGGGATTGTAATCCTGATACTTCCTCATTGTTTGTGGATAAACAACGGAGTTTAATCAGGCAGCAAATCAAATAACCTTTATACAACCTTTGGAATCAGGAAGAAATGTATTGAGGTTTTAATTTGCTTAAAGGGAAATTCCAAACACTAGTTCATTATATAGAGCAAAAGAAAACAAGTAGATTTTAAAAAAAATTTGACCTAATACTCAACACTGCTGTTTTGTGTTCAAGGATTATGACAAAATAACTTACCTTCTAATCCTCATTAAGAAGGTGTCAAAAAAAAATTAAGAGAATATCAACTGCAAATCATACCTTGGGATCAAAAACTCATAACATTATGTTAAACATTGCCATACAGTACCTGGTTGAGAGGCAACAAGCAGTACACTGTGTTGACTGTAATGAGCTATTGGTGGAAGAATGCCTCTGAACAATTCCACGTTGCTCTGCACAACATCCAGATAGGACTGAGCATTGCCTAAAGAATTAACTGTAAGCACCACCAATTTTGAGTCCACTGAGGCAGAAAAATCTAAAAAAATATAAAGAAGGAATTGCAACCCATTGCTGAATATAAGTCCGGTTTTTAACGACTTTTTAAAGTAAATCTATGATAATACATGGACCATTTTCCTGATTGAGAGAGATGGGCAAACATATCATTTCCAACCACTTACCAACATATATAGTTAACAGAGGAAATATTACTAATAGTACAAAATTAAACTAATGGCAAAAAACTAGAGAACTGAGTCCATGATCTACTATCTTTGCAAGAAATTTCTGCTTGCCCTCCTTTTTTTCTTTCCCTTGACTCATAGAGCAGTTTTGAATCAGGTAGTGGCCACCAATGAGGATGGGAACTCTACTCCTCTAAAGTCTATATTGCTACATATACTGAACACAATCTATGTGTATTAAATTACTTAAAATAAAATCTCATGGGTTATGACATAAGCACACAATGCCTCTTCACACATGCTACGTTCTGCCCATGTTTTGGAATACAGGTAGAAATTCTCAGGAAGAATGTAATACACATTAATATTGTATATATGCAAATAACTGAATATGTTCTGTCTGTATTTGCTTAGCTTTGGGATGAGTACATTAACCATTTACATATATGCAGGATCCTCCACAGGGTACAATCTATGTCCAGGACTGAAGCACTGAAGTGAAAGAGGCTTCCAAATAGGAATTTTGCACCCTGCAGAGTAGCCCGGATGAATACTTCAGCTTGCAATATTGCTAGAAGACACTATATAACACTACCTCGACTAATTTCCACCTTTGGCAAGCCAAAGATTTCCAGGTCCATTGTTCCTCCTTTCACTGTAGCTTCTGAGCAGTCCAAGACAACAACTTTGTCAGCAACATCCTAAATTGATTCAAAAGAAAGAAAAATGTTTTTCATCAAAGTGAATATGGATTGTATTCTGAAAAGAATTCTGTGGGATTCAAGCCAGCAAGAATAATTACTGGACTACCAAAAGGTAAGCAGCTACTTTATAAAATATCAAATTCTAATTATTAAACTAAAAAGAAAGTAACAGTGAAATCCTAATAACATCTAATCAAAAATTCCACTAAGTTCAATAGGACTTATTCTGAGATTAGACAAAATAAATCTGAAGTAAAACACTTTTTAAGCATTGGCAACAAAACTATGCATTTAAAAATCAGATCAAGAACAATTTTTCTTGATTATTCATCAATGCATCTTATTGTTTTAAATGTCATTTATTTGAATATAAATTACTGACAGTATCATTAAACTATCAGCTTTTTCCCTTTGTAGAAACCATTTGTTTGCATGAGATTAAAACAGACCAGGCATAATTCAGCATACACTTATTTGTCTGAATCATGTTTAGTATTTAGAATTCTTATTTTTTACTGTTAGAAAACATAATTGCATTGGAGGCAACAGTATGTTCAGACAACAGTAAGTTTAGAGAAGATCAGTTAGTTTCCAATACCAATTTACTTAAAATTATTTGAAATTCCTTAAATCAAATATTTCATCCCCTCCTGTACATGTCATTGAGATGTCAGATAAAAGCCAAATAAAATCAAGTATCCTGTTCTGGAGGGCATATAACCAATCAAACATCAATACATTTCTACTTACTATAATATTGATTCCTTGCAATAATCCTTCCTATCTTGATCATGCAAGAATTGCAACATATTAATCATGTATTCATACTATAGAAATGTTAAGAGTTTTCCTCCTGAGACCAGTAAGGCATATCACAGTCTGTTTTTAAAATCCCTCCATTTTTAAACAGTTTTCCATATGGTACTAAGAATAATTTTTTAAAAGAACTTAAAGTGAAAAACTCTCTTGAACTAATGAAACTATCATGGACCTTTGGAACCAAACCAATCTATTTAATAGCTCTCAAGTCTTCTACGACATATAAAATGCCTTAGATACTATCTGTATGTTAAACAAGTAAACCTCAATATGAATGATACTTTGAAGATAAGAGGGTTGAATGAAAAGTAATGCCTCCGCTTCCATAACTTTAGTTTAAATAGTGATATTTTAATATAAGAAACATAAAAATAATCCTTGAAATGATCTCTTTTGTTACCTGTACCTGCTCTTCCACATCACCACCATTCACTACACACTTCTGGACAAGCTTCTTAAAGTTGTTACAGAAGAACTTTCTCTGTTCAACCAGATCCTGACAGTCCTTTCCATCTCTTCATTTGAATCAAACAGATGTCCACAAAGCCATTTCTTCAATTTTGGGAAAAGGGGAAGTTGCATGGCACCAAGTCTGGACTGTATGTTGGATGACGTAAGAAAGAAATCTAATTTCGCAATTGCCTCTTTGGTGGCTTGTGAGGTGTGAGGCCTAGAGTTGTCAAGTTGTCAATCTCCTTCTTGAGCTTTTGAACTCTGCTTAATTGTTGTTTCAAAGTTTTGAGTGTTACAATGATGATAGTGGTGCCAGGTTCAAGGAAATCCATGTGAACAATACCATCTGTGTCCCAAAAAAACTGTAATTGTGAATTTTCATACCAAAATTTGGGTTTTGAATATTTTTTCCCCGCAAGTGAATCTTTGTGATGATATTCCATGGACTGACACTTTGCTGTGAAGAAATTCCTCACAAGAAATTGTGTTTAGCTATGGAGATTCTCATAGCTAAACACAATTGCTGGCAAATTCCAACACTTGAAGCTTTCATCTCTGCTATCAGTATGCAAGGAACCTATATTGCACAAACTTTCTTATATTGAAAAACCTCAATAATGTGACCCACACATTCCTGTGAAATGCCAAGTTTGACAGCAATTTCCTTTTGCGTGATCCTCTGTCCTTAATCTGTTCATCAGTCTTTCTCATATGAAACTCATTGATTACCGATCACACAAATCAGCTCTTCCTATTCACCATTTTTACATTTTGTGGCCCAGACGTATACAATACGCATGTCAACACAGTCATTGCTATGAACAACTTGCATTCAACAGTAAATTTAAACTGGAGGGATTCCTCCAGTAATCAAGCATTAAATTATGGCACATTGTTTAAAGCACACTAACACTCATTGCAGGCTTCCATTTCATGAACAATAGCAATACAACCTTTTCTCACAGCAACATCCCACCAACTGAAGTGAAACAGATGCTAAAGAACACATCAGAACTTCTAGCATATCAGAACTGCCATCTGTTGGTGACTTATAACATTGGAGGTATTACTTTCCATTCAACCCTTGTATTTAATGCAACAATTCTTCTTAGAAAAAAATTATCCTGTGGAAAAAATTGTTTTCTGAATAAACATACATAGGAATGCACTGTTAATCGCTAATAAATTAATTACCTCCAATCATAATTTAGAACACTTTTAGGGTGAATATATTCTATATATGTGATCCTAAATATTCCTCCCCCATTGTTTTGTTTCAATACAAACTTATTGCAGAAGCAAGCATAACAGTAACTCTGTATGAAATCCATACCTTTGCTGAAATAGCCAGTATACAAGCAAGGCCCAGATCTCCAGCCCCAACTATTGTAACTTTGCGTAATCCTCCACCATTTTTCTTTTCTTCTCCCTTTGATTGTCCATTGTTTTCACCTAAAAATCATATGCTATTTATATAAACAAATATGCATAGCTGTAAATGCTGATGCTCAATGAAAATAATTTTTTAAAATGCCTTGGTCTGTTTAACTGTAATTATGGTACTTTGAAAAATAAGAAATGTTATCCAACCCAATCCTATGCATGCATGTTTACTTAAAAGTAAGCTTGCTGTGTCCTATTTGTCTTACTCCCAAATAAACATGGAAAGGATTGCAACCTGATTTTTTTCTTTTTAGGTGAAAAGAGAAATATTGTTGTCCGAGCTAATGGAGATTTGTTCCCACGTGGGATATTATTTCCAGTCCGAACTGTGGGAAGGGCAAAGACCTCCTTCTCTATGTTTCAATTTGGCAAAGGCTATTCCACTCCAACTGTTTGTTACACAAAAAGCTGATAGATACAAGCAATACCAAACTCAAAAATGTACTTTGGCCCTAGGCATAGTAGATTTAATAAAGGAGACTAACATTTTTCTAATTTTTCAGAAACTTTTTAATGAACTTTCTACTCCAGCACCCATTGCTGATTTCTGCCATTTTTTCCTACTTTCTAGTGTAGTGCTCAACCCTGGGATTTCTGTCTGTTTTTAAAATTAGCATATTTTTTTCAAATGAACTTCCTGAGGTATTAACACTATACAGTTTAGTAACTGTATTTATTATTCCTTCTAATAAATACAATTACTCAGAGCCTTTGGATTCTTGTTCCTTGATTAACTGTTTCCAGTTCAGACTAAAAGGACCAAAGTCTGATAAAGGAAACCTTCCACTGCACCACACTTGTTCTAGATTCTATGCTTTGCTGCTATAATGTAGCAGTTTACTGATTTGGACTCTTCCAGGAAAAGCCAAAACAACATTACCAACATATTACAAATTATACACATGAATGCCAGATAAGAGGTTTCCAGGAAAGATGAATACCTTCAACAATTTTTGTGATATATGAAAGCAGGTCCATCTGTCTGGCTTCATCAGAAGATGATAATGCATATAAGGGAAGTTCCTCTTCAAATTTTGTGCTCATTTCCTTTAACAACCCTATAATTACTGACTGTGGCTGTAACAAATACAGGAGAAATGAGAATTTATTTATATAACAGATATACTGCTTACAAACATTTTCCAATAAAATCTTAAGAGGTAGCTCTTTAGATATCTAAGCTGCCTGGACATATGAGGCATCGCAGGCATTGATATTAAGCATTGACACAAAAAGATTAGAATACATGTCAAAATAGTATTTTTCTTCATAGTTTCAGGACCCACTTTCTCCTACAGACTAGAATAATAAAGAAACAGCATAGCAGCAGGGCTATACAGATGGAAGCGCCCTGACTTACACAGCTAAATTTACAAAAGGACAACACTGTTGCGGAATGAGTCCTTAATTGTTTTTATTTATGAGTGAGTGTTATTAACTCAGAGCTGGGATGCCGCTGAAATCCTGTCTTGGTGCCCGAAGGCTGTGAGGGTTTAGATGGGAGGGAACAGATTGAAACTGAACCTTGGCAAGTTTTGTACATTGGGGTTCTCTTTCTGCTCCAGTGACTACTGTGAATGGGGAGGCACAATTCCTGAAGAAGTAGATCCACAACTTACAGATCCTCTTGGACATGCAGCTCCTGTTGAGCATCAAGTGATGGCTACAGCTAGGGGGCTGTTGCCCAGCTTTGGCTGGTGCATCAGTTGTGACCTTCCCTGGCACAAGAGAACCTTGCAATAGTGGCTCATGGCCTCATCCCCACCATCTAGACTACTGCAATGCAGTCTACATGGAGCTGCCGTTAAAAAAACATCCAAAAGTTTCAGTTGGTACAGAATGCAGTTGCCTGAATCTGATCATTGGCAGGTACTGCTGGGAACCTCTCATACTTATATTGGGAGCCCTGAATTGATTGCCTAATAGTTTCTAGATTCAGTTAAAATGTTGGTGTTATAACCTATAAATTCTTTTATGGGCTGCTGCCAGACCACCTACAAGTCTGCATCTCCTTACAGAAGTCAGCTCGACCATTACAATTATGCTGGGAGAGCAGCTGATGGCTCCCCATTTTCGGGAAATCACAGAGCCAGTGTTCAGAAGTGTCATTTGTTGGTGGTGGCACTGGCCCTTTGGAATGGACTTGTACCTGAAGTTTGATTGGCTCCTGCCTTCATCACCTTCTGGAAGATGCTGGACACCAAGTTTTTCCAAAGGGCATTTGAGTTGTGACACCACTTTGACATTGTATGTTTTATGGGTTTCAGTCCTTTTCTGTATTTCTGTATTTTTATTTTATTGTATTTGTAAGATGCTGACAGTTGGTTAGATTGTGATAGGGTAAAAGTCAAATAAGTAAAGAATGGATGGATGGATGAAAAAAGCCATTTTGGGGATGAAATTTGCATCTGCTCCTGAGTAACAGTTCATAAAAATCTAATACTACCACCCATTTCAGATCCATAAGGACAATCATTTTTCTATTCAGATATATTTTCTCTCATACTGCATGTGTTTGTGTGTTTATATCTATATAAACACTATATAAACATATAAAATTATTTGTATATATGTTATATGTGTTTATATATGGAAAAAGTATAGCTGCTACTAAGAGACACAAAAGTAAGGTATATCACATTTATAATAGATTTCAGTAAGATAATAAATATAATTTTATGTAATGCATTTATATAATCCTTACATGGCTCCAGGATTGTAGATATGGCAAGTAAATCCTTCCACGGACATCTACATGTTTTCCTACAGAAATTCCCATGTTAGCAGTGGGCTTCAGAAAACAAATTGGTGGAGTAAAAGGATAAGAATCTAAAATCCATATGCAAATTGGAATATTATAAGTGTTACCTGTCAAAATACAAATTATAAATATATTTAGCAAAGATGAATTTAAATTTATTTTTTTTTGCAAAAGCCCCAAAGAATTAAGTGCAAATTAGTTGCAAAGACTATACATATCTTTAGCAGCATCAGTAGTAGCTGCTGCTGGTGCTTCAAAGGTGGAATGCCTTTTTTATTATTGCTTTGTAATAATGTTATTCTGTATTTTGACTCTGTCAGAATTACATGCAACTTAAATAATCTATATGCAATCTTCAGTTATAAACATTTCCAGGTCAGTTTACAAATGAAATATAAAATTCACCTAAAATGACAATCCTGAATTTAAGGCAACTTCCCTCTGCCAAAGAATAAGTATACTGGAAAAAAATAATTGTACTTATAAAAAATATATATAAAAAAAAAAAAACTGGCAATGCCCAGTTTTCCCACATTGCTAATCTAGGCTTGCCAACTCCAGCGAAAACCAATTCTGGAGACTTTCCCTCTAAAATAAATGAGTGTGCGCATCACACTTCTATCTAGATATTTTATATATACTTGCCATAAGTTTCACTTCACAAAATGACAGGCTATACCAAAAAAACATGCAAACAAAACCCTAAATTCATATTGAATAAATTAATTTCTTGTAAAATAAAGTACCTTGTTTATATACAAGATTGTTTCCTCCTCTGTATACACCAATTATTCTGTTTCACACACACAAACCTGTTCACACAATGAGAAATAAACACCTGCACGTATTCCCTTCCCTCTTCTAGAAGAAACAGCAAAAAAAGCAGGTGGAGACAAAATTATGTATTGGAGAGAGGAGACTAGAAAAAGGAGGGAACTGGAGGGGGATGAGACAAGAAGAGGTACTGAAAGAGGAAGGGAAAAAAAGGCTATAAAAGGCCTGCTAAGCCTTAAAAAAAGGGTTAACATTCACCAGGCAAGCAGCCCTTCCCAAGTGATGCCTAGTCTTCAAAGGCATCCAGGTTTCAGCAGTGGTATTGTAGTCATTTGCACTTCCTGCTCGTTCCTTTCTTTTCACAAGCTGCTTCTATTCGTATCAGCTATTATAAAATGACCTCCTCAATTCAATTCAGGAGGGAAAACTGTCCTCCTTGGTAAATACAGCACTAAAATATATTCAGTAGAATTAAAAGTCAGATAAAAGAAACACTTATCTTTTAAAAGCAAAAGTTGAAAAGTACTGGAAAAATACAGTAAAGTGGCTTTGAGTAGTACTAGAAAGGCATGAAATGACAGGCATGATGATGTGCTACAGCTCTGAATTCCTTTTCTCATCATTGCTTACATCTAGTTGGTAGAGGTACCCATAGGAGGAACTCTGAACAGGATTTCCATATATTGGGTTTAAGAATTCCTTCCTTTAATAAAAAAGTCTTGCAGTTGGTGGTGACAACTATATAGTTAAACCAGTGCTCTGAAATAGATATTTTTTAACCATAATTTTTGACAAGTTTTCCAATGTTTTCCATTCTTTTGCTTAGTAGAAAAAAGTCTGTTAAGAAGGGATAACAGAATATCTTCACAATATACTTTTACTGGTGGAATTAGCAGCCCTGCATTATTAGAAAGCATCATCACTTGGAAAGGAAAACTGGGAGAAAAGGGATGTAATGTAGCAGCGTAGAAGAGTCCTACCTGGCTCACCAGAACTCTAAACAGGAGATGAAGAGCCATTCTGTTATTTTGTTGAAATCTCACTTATTAATTCCATTCTATCGAGATGGAATGGCTGTTTGTTCAGAAGTCTTCTGATTCCAGGCCAGTTCCATTTCTAGATCTAGACAAGGTTGCAGTCCCCCAGAAGGAGCTGGTCTACAATCTGGGAGTCTTCCTGGACTAAAAGTTTCTGTTAGAGGAGCAGGTGAAAGTGACAGCCAGGAGAGGCTCTCTCTTCAACTATGGCACCAATTTCAATTATTCCTGGAATGAAATTGCCTAGCAATGATCATTCATACTCTTGTCACATCCAGGTGGACTTCTTCAATTTGCTGTATATGGGACTACCCTTGAAGAACACCCCAAAACTAGCAAATGCAAAATACAGCTGCCCATTAGCTAACAAGTATGAGATTATGATGATTATGCTGCCTGACTCCAGAACTCCAGGCAGCTTTTAGTCACGTTACATCTTATTACAGGACCAACATTGGCTATCAGTTTTTTCCCCAGGTGCAGTTTAAGGTGCTGATTATAACTTATAAACCAGCATATGGGTTGGATCCTGAGTAGCCGCAAGATCATGTATTCCATGTAGAATCTGCTGTCCCATTTGAACTAGCAGAGAGAGTGAGTTCCCACCTTTTGTGACATGGATGAGGAATCAGCCACCATCCTCTGAAATGCTCTGCCCTCAAAGTTAAGGCTGTTCCTTACTTCCTGTTAATTTTCCAGGAAGACAGTTAAAACTCTACTCTTTTGAAGAGACATTGCAGCGTATGTGTTATTGTTACATCTGAGTTATAGATTTGTTATTCATTGAGTACAGTGGTACCTCGAGTTACGAACTTAATCCGTTCCGTGACTCTGATCGCAACTCAGGTTGGTCGCAACTCAAGGTAAATTTTCCCATAAGGTTCAATGTAAATACGGTTAATCCGTTCCGCCCTCCAAATTTGGTCACACCACGAGGCAAATTTCCCCATAAGGTTCAATGTAAATACGGCTAATCCGCCCTCCGAATTTGGTCGCACCACGAGGCAAATTTCCCCATAAGGTTCAATGTAAATACATACTTTTTTCTTCAAAGCCTTATTCTTGCCAAGCCTGCTCTGCATTTTCTTTGGAGCCATGCTGACAACCACACCAAAAACCTTCCAAATGCCACAAAACACACCACAAGCCTCACCGAACGTCTCCTTGCTACTGCGATCTCGCCCACAGGAAGCCACAACCACGTGGCAGCAGGGCAAATGGCTGTGGATCCGGTTCGTAGCTCGAGGCAGAGTTCGTATGTCGAGGTAAATTTCTGGGGCCGGAGCTGGTCGTATCTCGAAAAATTCGTAAGGAGGGGCGTTCGTAACCCGAGGTACCACTGTATTTATTAGGGGACTTGTACTAAAATATTACCTTTTTTGATACTGAAAATTGATTTGCTGGCTTGATAATTACTGGCTGTTGTTTATTGTAAATTCAGTTTAGGGTGATAACAAGCATAGGCAGGTGAGCTGGCTGACAGGTCCCATGAATCAGGCGGTTTGGTTCTGGGTGAGAATAAAGTTCCTTCCCCAAGGCTGCTTTCTAAGGGGACAAGGTCTATGCTGTCTTCCCCTCTCGTCTGGGTTAACCATGGGGGTCCCTGTAGTTCCTCTGTGAACCAGTACTGAGCTGGCTACTCAGGCTACCTAACCAAGAGGACCTAGTGTGAACTCTACCTTGGGGTTCTTTCTATCATCACACACCACCCTCTCCCAGGAAGCTTCCCCAGTCAGTTTCAGTCTTTCTAACAGCTGGTAGCCACTCTCTACCACTCTTTGGTGGGGCATCACTGTTGTAGCCTTTCCTGATGGACCTCTTTGATAGGTCTTTCTTTATGGGCCTCATGATCTCCATCCCAGTCTATTGCTAGACCTTTTGGATAGGCCTCAGCTGCTGCACAAATTATAGCCAAAGACTTTCTTGAGATCCCATCCACAAGCCTCTTCAAAGGCCTGCTGCTATAGGATTATAGCAGGTCTGTTACTTAACTGCTGCTGAATCTCCTCCTGACCATCACACTGCTTTATCTCCACCTATTTCTACTGTTGTAGCCTCAACTTCATGCTTAGCCAGCTGCTGTTTTCCTTCTGGCTTTCTGCTACTTAATTTTCAGCATTATAGCTTAAAGGAGAAAGCCTTTTTAGCTCTCTTGCTAAGAAACTTCAGCATTTATTTCATTATGTACAGTTATTTATCAGATTTATAAGGCTGTCCAACTCAAACAATATGACTTATTCTTTCGCACTTCAGTCTGCAAGGGAAAAAATGCTAAGGCTGCCGGGCAATAAATTCCTGCTTTTGATTTTATCAGAGCCATCCACATAAGTAAGTGGAATGGGATGGGTGGGGTGGCAAGATATTCCTTCCCGTGCTGATCCAGACCCTCTGCTTCAGATTATGCTACTAAAGTTACTTTATTGTACTAATGGTAAACTGTTTATAATCTATGATTGAAGCAACATATAAATGTCATACATAAATACATTTCCTAATATATTATTTGGAATGAAGTGATCAGATATCAAGAAATACAAAGGAAACATTCCTTGAACTCACCCTGATATTTTACTGGAACAGTACTACTAAAGTTCAGAAGGTCTTTCTGGGATCCATCCTTAAAAGCTGAAAATCAAAACATTATATCATTTTTCTCTTGAAAATTCTCTTAATTTAATATTAGTATATATTGCTGCTAACATTTCAAATCAGGTAAAACCATCATTCATTTATTTAAAAAAAAATTAAGTGTGTGCGTGTGTGTGTAACACTATATGTATAGAACATATAATGTTCTATATAAATAGATAAATAAAATAAAAAGTAAATTCAGCAAAACACATTTTCTAAAGCAGTCTAATGCTATAGAAAATACTATTCCAAAACAATAAGAATGCTAATAAAAAATAGCAGCATACAAATATACATTTTGCTCTACCATCCCAAACCTTAAAAAGATATAATACTAAAAGTGATCAATTAACTGCTGAAAATTTAAGAAAATTATACAGTAAGATTGCAATCCTATGCATGCTGCCCAAATAATTCAAATGGAACAATGGGTTTAATTCCTAATAAATGTGTTATACTTACACTATTAATACACATACTATTAATGTGGAATGTCCCTCAGGGGGCTGAATATATTCATTAATATTCAGCATGATTTCACTTTTTATTTATTTAACTGATTTATAAGCCCCAATTTTAAAAAATTAGATAATGTATCTACCATCCCCCCTGCTCCCCAAGACAGGAATTCTTACTATAGGTGCTCATGGTGAACCTGATGTTGGGATACAACTCATTTATGTGCTTCAGTTCTTCTATGGTCAGATCTCGGAATTTATACTGGAGACAGAAGAAAGGCAGTTTCAGTAATCTTAAACATGAACTACAGGGCTATGTGAAAGAAAATATCTTAAAACAGCAACTTGGATTGCACGAGACTGTGAAGACATGCATCTGAAATTTCTCCATTGAGCAAAATGTTCCACAGAATGTGGGAAGGGGGACATAAAAGGGTGACTTGATAATAAAATCAGGATGTCTGTATGGTTAAAATGTTATAACAGAATTTAGGAAGACATGCAGCCTTAAATGGATTAGAAGACCCCAAGTGGGATGGGGGGAGTGTCACAATACACCTGGCCACATTGAGACAAAGTCCCTGCAGGGGCTTATTTTGTATGAGACTCTCTTATGACAACATTCAGTACACAATCCTGTGGCATGTATGCTGTAACATTATGAATAGACCAAATCATGCTTGGACTGTAGACTTCACGAGCAGCAGTGCAATTATGCATTTTCACAGCAAGGTTTATATCATGTAAGAAATGCCATCCTAAACCATAAAGGAGTGTTTATGGTTTGGGCTTAGAGCACATTGAGATGGTTGTGTTAGAGAGCTATCCAATCTACCAGTCTTTGAGCTGGTAGATTGCCAGCAATAAATTGTGCCCCTGTTCCCTATCCCTATTCTGTAACAGTAGCAAAGATGGTGAAGAGTGTTGTCTTTATATCCTGCAGGGCAAAGGGATTGGTGGGTGCCCCCAGGTTTGTTTCCCCTCCCACTCGCAGGCAGGGAATCAACCACCATTCATTCTCCCTAACATGGAATGGGGAAAGTCAGGCAAATTGAAGTGAGTTTAGTCATCTGGTCATTGTCTAAGAGCTTGCAGATGTGCAGTGACATGCTCTTGCTCAGTGCAATGCCTCTGTCAGTCAGGCTATTTGTGAACAGAGGCCCACTCTCCTGAAGACTGCTACACAGGTGTCCAAAACAGAGAGGACATTGGCATGGAGAAAGGGTGCAGGATGAAGTGGGGTGGGGGGTAACAATAACACGCAAGCAATGTCCCTGACTTGCCTTGGAAGGAGTTCTAATCTTATGGCCAGCAACACTTACTTCATGGATAGCCATGGAGAGTAACATACTAGAACAGCATAATAACAACAGTGATCATCATAAGCACTAGTGATGGAATGGGGGATTTGGGAATAAAGAAACATTATCCATGCCTCAGAATTGACCTTAACCAGTTGCAAAGTGAAAAATAGGCTGCAGCTGTGAATCTTGTTAACATTCTTTCCCTTTGAAATTGACAAGGTTTATCACTTAAAGCTGCGAAGAGCCAAAGGCGAAAGTGGACAGTGGGATCTCCCCCGGGGGCATGAGGAGGCTGCGAAACCAACTAGCTCATATTTCTCTTTGGAACAACAACGCCCGCCTTTTCGGCATTAGTACCCACCTTTTTAGGAGTATTTTAACTGTGTATACCAATAAAATTGTATTAACCTATGATGTAATGATTTTCTGATTGTGGCTATTTAAAAACCCAATTATTTGCATGGAGCACAGCACTTGCCTTGAAAATCAATTTGCAAGTGCTCTTTACTCTGCAGAATAAAGCTATTAAAAGAGATTTCAGCCTTGGGTGTCTAACTGGCTCGCACATCCCATGTAGGATCCCAGCTTTTCTCTGGGACAACACTAGTACCACCAAAGCGTCAAAACAGTGACTACTCCCCAAGAAATAAAAACAGTAAAAAGTATGGCCATGTGAAATCTGGCTGTCAGCAGAAACCTGTAATACTGCCAATAGCAGCAGAACTAGCGACACAGAGCTGGCAGAATCTGGCTCTCTTTTCTGGCTTAAGTCACCTTCATGCAGAATAAAAACTAGAGCTCCCTCAAGACAAATACTTTGGAAAGTTCCAGTCAGACATTACTGTATGCGGGTTTCATCCTTCTGCAACCCAAATCAAAATGAATCCCAGCCTCTGTGTCAGCAACCACGTCATTGGTGAAGTATGGCAGATCATATTCACAAAATGTGCTAGAAGAGGGAAAACTCTACTTTAAAACTGAAGCAGCTAGGGGAGGACTTTAAGGTACCTCAGCGGCAGTCTGGGGATAAGAGAAAGGTGACCCCATCAGGACAGAGCAGGAAAAAGCTGTTTCTGGGATACGGTCAAGCTACGGTTTGGGGAACATGAAGAGTAGCATGAACAGTGAGTTGTGTAAACAGCCAGTTGTGATTTACTCAAAGTATAGCAGGTAAGCCCAAGCACAGGCTATTTCCTCATTAGTGTGTGGATTACTAGGTCCGTGAAGTCACCAGAAGACCAGCTCAACAGAAAAGAGGCCCTACATCAAACATCACGGTCCGACCCTGATAATGATGAATCCGGGCTTTTTATCCCCAGAGCAAGAGCTAGGGGACGGGATTAGACGCTACAAATTACTAAGGAGGAAATAACCAAAGCTTGAAGCGGGAAGGAAAAACTAATGCCGCAGGGTTGAGGAAACCGCGCGAAAGATGCGCCGTCCAACAGCGGCTGAACAAGGAAGACCAGGTCCAGCACCTTAGGCACTGACAAACGGGAAGAAAGCAAGCAGGCGGGAGGGAGCCAGCGGAGCAGAGACTAACGCGGTGTTTTTCAAACTTGGCAACTTCAAGATGTATGGACTTCAACTCCCAGAATCCCCCAGCCAGCGAGCCGCCCAGTTTGAAAAACACTGAACTAATGGATTCAGCTGGTCGCTCCCTCTCCCTTCAAGCCCGGGAAGGCGTTCCGAAAGGGGCGCTGCCGCTGGCTCGCGCCTCGCAAGCTCCCCTCTCCGTCGCCCCGCTTGCCTTGCTCAGCCACTTCCGCAACTTCTCCTCCGAGAACTCCATTGCTCGCCCTCGCAGCGGGTTCGGAGTCGCTGCGGCGACGCTTCCGGTTAGTTTCAGCCAGAGAGAAAAGACGGCAAGCGCCAGGGTCCAACCAACCCGGCAATTCGGAGGGCAGGGCGGGTGGAGACGCCTCTCTTCTTTTCGCTCTGCTTGGGTGTATGCTGACAAAGCGAGGAAGTCACGCGCAGATCTCTCCCTTCTGGGAACGCTGAAGAGTCGGGCTGTGGCTCAGGTGGCCGCACAAAACGTCAGACCGAATCCAGCTGTTTGGGCTGTCCCTGTTCGAGACAAACTGGGACTCGTCCCCCTGGGCATTCTTCACTAGACGAGCCGTATATGAATCCTAATTAAAGGACATTACATTTTCCCCCGCGGCAGTTACCTCTGTCAGAGAGTGTATTTAATACTCGTGCTTAACGGCGCCTGCCTGGGGCCGTAAAATAATATATTTAGAAGGCAGCCTCCAGAACCAAGCGAAGTTAAACGCCAGTTCCGTAGCACCCTGATTATTGTTGGGACGGGCAGCTTGGTAATCCGCAGGCGTTTGTAATTGGCCAAAATAATTTGAGTTGAAGGGGGCTGAGCACGAAATTACCTATCTCTGGATACTTTTCAGGGAGATTTATCATGGTTTTCTTGAAAGCAACTGGATGGAAATCATAGGATTTAGCAAAAGAATTTGCATACGGTGGATGAGAAAATTGCTTGAAAAGAAAAGCTGCGCATCAGTGCTTGTTCCATTGGGTGGGCTGGCACAATATACTGTAATAAAATGTTGGGTTGCTAGTTTTTGACTTACCGTTGTAGGGACACCGCCAGTGTAATTAACTTAGGGATCGTTGCATTATGTAATCCTGGACAGTTGAGTTAATTTGTAAAAATGAGTAGCATAGAAGTCGGCAACTTCTTTCTTTTTGCCATCAGGAGGTCACCATTTTGTTTTGTTTTTTTAATTGCCAGAGGCCCTGGGTTACACATCCAGTAATACAATTATATTGTTACAATTTGGACCTTAAGCACCTGCCCAGGCTGAAATTGTTTATTTCAGTCAGAAACTTCAGACATGAATTCAAGTCAAACCAATTTTATTAAAATTACACATTACACACACATTCACATATACAGATATTCACTAAACCCTACTACAGTATTAAGCTGGCCAGGCAAAATACAGGCTGACAGGAAGATCCAGGGCAATTGAAACCAGAATTTTCCCCCTGGGACTGATGGATAAACAGTCAGAAAGGAGCCATGGAACACTGTTTCTATATATGATAACTTTTTTCTTTCTTCGTAGTGTTTTTCCCACAGGTCCAGGGTCTGCTTTTTTTCAAATCAACTGAATGTTGATCCATTGGTTGTGACAGGAATTGACCAACTGGCTTGTCACATGAGCCTGATGTCATGGGCTGAGAGGGAGTGACTGGCCCAAAGTCACCCAGCCGACTTTCATGCCTAAGGTGGGACTAGAGCTCACAGTCTCCTGGTTTCTAGCCTGGAGCCTTAACCACTAGGCCAAACTGGCTCTCTAGATAACTGCAGCAAGATTATTGTATGAACAAAGATGGAAAGATTTGGCAATACTTACAATGGAAGAAGGGTTCATGAAGATGACAGAAGTTGCTGAAATGGCCAAATTGACATGTTTGATAAGAGAAAAGACAATATCTACATTTATCAGTGACTGGAAACCACTTATGGACTTTTTGTGTAAAAAACAAAACAATGAACTTGTACGTTATGGTTTTGATGATTAGACAGGATAGATTATAAAAAAAGAGTCATGATGTAACTTTAGAGAGAGAGGTTAGCATGTAATTGTACTTATAACTGCTGTGAAGATCAGAAGCCACTTCTTTCATATTCATACATAGATAGATAGATAGATAATCTTTTTCTACTGTTTTTCTTATTTCCTCTTTTTCTTTTATTTCTTTCTCTTCTTTCTTGCTCTACTTTAGTTTGTTTATGAAGATTAGCAGTCATCCAGGTGGAATTGTTGGTTTGTTTTTTGTTGGATCTAGAAGTAGATTTTAAAAAGGCCCAATTTGGATACCCAAACAAACAAACAAACAGCAGACAGAGCTGAGAACCAGAGTCAAAGGAAGAATCTTGTCATTCCTTACATGTCTGGGGTGTCCGAGAAGATAAAATGGATTCCTGGAAAACATCACATACCTGTGTTTTTCAAACCCACTAACACACTGAGATAGGGGGTTGCACACCCTAAAGATCGAACACCAAAACATCATAAGAGCAATGTAGTATATGCAATCCAGTGCAGTGAGGAATGCTCGGAGCTCTACATTGGGGAAACCAAACAGCCTTTACACAAGAGGATGGCCCAGCACAGGAGGAGCAACAACACAGGACCAGAATCAGCAGTTTACCTTCATCTAAAAGAAAAAGGACATTCATTTGAGGACAATAATGTTCACATTTTGGACAGAGAAGATAGGTGGTTTGAGAGAGGAGTGAAGGAATCCATTTATGCCAAAGTGGAAAATCCTTCCCTCGATAGAGGTGGAGGCCTCAGACACAACTTCTCTCCCATTTTCCAGGCTGCCCTTTCAACAGTCCCCAGGAAGATTAAGAACAGTTCAAAAGTTCACCAGGAAGGCAACACTCAACATCCCCCTGGGGATGAGTGAGGGATTAGGAGTAAGACATCTACATCTCAAAGACTCTACTAATCCTATTGTACCTTCAACGATCCTATCATGCTAGTAAGAAACATAGCCACCCTGGAAGACTTTTATGGGGTCCCCCTAACCAACTTTTTTAGACTGAAGAAGCTGCTTGGACAAGTAGGGAAATGTCTCTAACCAAAAAGAAAAGAAATCCAGTTGCCATGACTCAACCTCCAGTCTACTTTAGTTTGTATTAGTTCTTACTATTGTCGTTAAAACTCTCAATAAAAATTATAGATAGAGGAAGATCCAAGGCAATTGACAAAGGTAGATCTCAAAAATCCTCCTTATTCCACAGCTCTTTCATGCAGCAATATTCTTTGATCACTGTCCCTCTTGTTTCCTCCAGAGGAAATGTCTGATTCCTGTCAACTTTTCAAATGTTGGGAATAAATTGATAACACATTGGTGGAGCTCTTCAGGTGTTTGGAATTGCATCCAGATGAGAAATAGCTTAGGTAATTAACTGTCCAGCATTTCCCACTTTACTGGTGCTTAATTGCCAGCTGGAATTTAGGTTGCTTAGCTAGACTTAATCTTTAACCATGGCAGAGCTATATCAATATCATTAAGCATATGGTGTTAAACATTTTTGACCCATTTGAAAGGACAGCTGGGGAAAGGTTAAGGGGGAAATGGATGTGTTTTGTCTTGCAGGAACTTAACACATTCCTTCCCACACTTTGTTGTTGTTTTTAAGTACAAATCTATGCCTCTAAAATTTGGCCATTTAGTCACTGATTTCAGTGATGTAATCTTGGAGAGCTCTTAGAGCAGCAACATGGAGATTCAAGGGTTGCATGTGACCTGAATTATTTTGTTGTGTGAAGAGTGCCGTTGTGCATGAGTGTGAAAGTTAGTCCTTATGCTGGCTAGGAGATCAATAGAATTTTGTAAACAATCTTTAGGTGCAGGCTGATCTCCTCCCCCTTGGGATGCATTAGCAGGAGTATAAAGCATTTGAAATATTTGTTCATCTCTAGTATGTCCTGGTCGGACCCCACTTGGAATACTGTGTCCAGTTTTGAGCACCACAATTCAAAAAGGACAGTGACAAATTGGAATTCAGAAGTCCTACTAAAATGATTAAGGATCTGGCAACCAAGTGCTGTGAGGAATGGATACATGATCTGGATATGTTTAGCCTAAAGAAGAGAGAACTGAGGGGACATGATAGCTGTCTTCAGATATCTGAAGATCTGTCCCACAGAAGACAGATTCAACTTATTTGTTGCCCCAGAGGGCAGGACCAGAATCAATGTGTTAAAACTACAAGGAAGGAAGTTCTGACTAGGTGTCAGAAGGAATTTCCTGATTGTAAGAGCTGTCAATTTATTTATTTATTCATCTTATTTATATCGCCGCCCATCTCACACAAGGTGACTCTGAAACTGGCTGCCACATAAAGTGGTGAATCCTCCTTTGCTGGATCATGCACTAAGCTGGGGATTGGACCAGATGAGTTCTAAGGTCCCTTTCAGCTTTATGGTCAAATACTTGAGTGCAATTGTCCTCAACCACTATGCCCTACAGAGTTTCAGACTTCAATCTCCAGAATTCCTCAAGGATGTTACTGAGAAATCCACATGTCTGAAGGAAACCTAGATTGGGGAAGACTGTGAAACCTTATGAAAAGGGCTCAGTTTCTCTCATCTTTATTGCCTTACATTTGGAAACCAAAGGGATGACAAGGAAACTAATGTTCATGAACCTTCACACATTTCTCTCATTTCTGTTATTGTTGAAAGACATTGGGCAGACATCCTGTCTCCTTAAGTGTCGAAGCCATAAAGATATGGGAGGAAGTGACCCCAATCTGCTAGCCTTCAGAATACCCTTTAGCTGCTCTGGCAATACCTCTGCATTCCATGAAACAATAAATATCAGAAGATCAAAGGGGTTGCCCCGAACTTTGACTAGCAACCAATAGGTCATCGGGAAGATAAGTTTCCCCCAATAATGAGGAGGATCCCAAATTTATGCCAATTTTAGCCAATCAATTTGTTAATTGCTGTATCTCTGTGTAAGAAACGTGTATAAAATCCTTTGGGTGTGATCGGGGTTCTTCTCTGCCTTAAGGGGAGACCCCAGCTGACTCTATTGACCTGCTTTCAATAAAACTTTAAAATCTCAGCTGGTGTTTTTGTGTCTGATCTTCTGCCGGACTGAATCCTAATTGGGGAGAGTCAGAAACTCTCAATTTTTGCTAACAACTGGATTAGCATATTCTATGAATATAGTCTAAAAGTAATAGAAGATTCCTTTGGAGGCAGTGGAATGAGTATCTCTACTATCACTTGTATTCTACTCTGTAAAAGAAAAGGAAAATTCATACTGGGAAGACAGCACTCTTTCAAAGGAAACCACTAAACTAGATAACTTCGTGTCTTTCAAAGGAAGCTAAAGTAGATAGCATTAAAACTTCTGATTGCTCAGGGACATAGCAGTGGCTAAGAGTACTTTTAATAAAGTTTTGTATACAGTACTGTGCAAAAGTTTTAGGCAGGTGTGAAAAAATGCTGTAAGGTAAGAATGCTTTCAAAAATATATATTGTAATTGTTTATGTTTATCAATTTACAAAATGCAAAGTGAGCAAACAGAAGAGAAACCCAAATCAAATCAATATTTGGTGTGACCACCCTTTGCCTTCAAAACAGCATCAATTCTTCTAGGTACACTTGCACACAGTTTTTGAAGGAACTCGGCAGGTAGGTTGTCCCAAACATCTTGGAGAACTAACGACAGATCTCCTGTGGATATAGGCTGCCTCAAATCCTTCTGTCTCTTCATGTAATCCCAGACAGACTCGATGATGTTGAGATCAGGGCTCTGTGGGGACCAGACCATCACTTCCAGGACTCCTTGTTCTTCTTGACACTGAAGATAGTTCTCAATGACATTGGCTGTATGTTTGGGGTTGCTGTCCTGCTGCAGAATAAATTTGGGGCCAATCACACACCTCCCTGATGGTATGGCATGATGGATAAGTATCTGCCTGTATTTCTCAGCACTGAGGACACCATTGATCCTGACCAAATCTCCAACTCCATTTGCAGAAATGCAGCCCCAAATGTGCAAGGAACCTCTACCATGCTTCACTGTTGCATGCAGACACTCATTATTGAACCACTCTCCAGCCCTTTGGCAAACAAACTGCCTCCTGCTACAGCCAAATATTTCAGATTTTGACTCATCAGTCCAGAGCACCTGCTGCCATTTTTCTGCACCCCAGTTCCTATGTTTTCATGCATAGTTGGGTCACTTAGCCTTGTTTCCATGTTGGAGGTATGGCTTTTTGGCCACAATTCTTCCATGAAGACCACTTCTGGCCAGACTTCTCCAAACAATAGATGTGTGTACCTGGGTCCCACTGGTTTCCGCCAGTTCTGTGCTGATGGCATTGCTGGACATCTTCCAATGTCCAAGGGAAGTAAGCATAATGTGTCTTTCATCTGCTGCATTAAGTTTCCTTGGCCAATCACTGCGTCTACGGTCCTCAACGTTGCCCGTTTCTTTGTACTTCAAAAGAGCTTGAACAGCACATCTTGAAACCCCAGTCTGCATTGAAATTTTTGCCTGGGAGAGACCTTGCTGATGCAGTCTAACTACCTTGTGTCTTGTTGCTGTGCTCAGTCTTGCCATGGTGTATGACCTGTGACATGAAACTGTCTTCCACAACCCCACCTTAGAAGCAGAGTTTGGCTGTTCCTCACCCACTTTTAAGCCTCCTACACAGCTGTTTCTGTTTCAGTTAATGACTGTGTTTCAACCTACATATGAAATTGATGATCATTAGCACCTGCTTGGTATAATTGGTTAATCATACACCTGATTCTAATCCTACAAGATCCCTGACTTTGTGCAAGTGTACAAAGTGTGGAAGTGTAAGAACTGATGCTGGTTTGAAGCCAAAGGGAAGTCACACCAAATATTTGATTTGTTTTAGATTTTTCTTCTGTTCGCTTGCTTTGCATTTTGTAAATTGGTAAACATAAACAATTACGATATATATTTTTGAAAGCATTCTTACTTTACTGCATTTTTTCACACCTGCCTAAAACTTTTGCACAGTACTGTAGATTATGATACCATTACTCTACTTAAAGGGGGCAAGGATTCCAAAGTTGCTTTTTAAATTTTATTTATTTATTTTTATTTTGTATTATATTTATTGTTTTAAATATTTTATTGGTCATGATACTGTTTTAACTGTTGTTAGTTGTACACTGCCCAGAATCACATCTAGTGAGATGGGTGCCCATATAAATTTACTAAATAAATAAATAAAATTAGCTTTTCTTTTGAACAACATTCTGGAACAACAAAGCACAAATTAAGCTAAAGAAAGGAAGAAAAAACAAGAAAAAATATAGCAATAGAATCAGGTAAATAAGAAAGAATTTACAAGTGTGATGAAGTTATGGTTTTTCATATTCATAAATTATTCAAGATACCTGAATATCTTTGATCCAAAAAATCCCTGTTAAACTCTACATAGAATAGAATTTTTGTGGAAGTCATGTAAATCCCTGTACATGGGGGCATGACATAATGTAATGCCTATATCTCTTCCCTGACAGCTGAAAGGAAGGTGGACTGCATATACCATTCTAGAGATGGGCAGCATATAAATTTAATAATAAATAATAATAAAAATAAATAAATTCTGATAAGTTCCCTTACAGTATTTTATCCACATATTGCATGGCAAGAAGCCTTTTTTTCCCCATAAAACTTTTATTATAATATATAGAAAGTACAATTAAAATACAAAACAGAGAGTATAGCAAAGGAAGACAATAGAACTAAAAGGAAAAAGACAAAAACTAAAATAGTGAAAATAGATAGAAAGATGAAACAGAAAGTGACTTCTGACTATCTCCAATACAGATATAGATACAAATTAAAAGAAAGTTAATCTCTTACCACTATTTAATCCAAATTCACATTATTTCTACCAACACAAACCATCTGATCATTAAAAACCACAGTCAAAGCCTCATTTTTTTCCACACAAACATGTAATCTAGGAAGGGTTTGTGTGAAACAAGCGACACAAATCTCTCTGGGTTAACCAAAAGTAAAAAGTGTATTAAAAGCGTTTGCAAAGGCTGGTGGGCCTCACAGTGTGCAAGCGGGAAGCCACACCCACATACAAACTCCGGCATAATTATATACATTCCCAATCGCAAGTCCCTCCCCTTTTCCCCATTGGCTAAGGTACTCAGGGTGTACACTCTTTCCGGCCGCTCTATGATTTCCTGGTCCCTCCCACCTCATTAATTGCATCTATGGTAATTTTCTCAAGGTTTCAGCTAATTGATAAGGTTTCAGCTAATTTTCTCAAGGTTTCAGCTACTGATAAAGACTGCCCCAGATTAAATCAATTTAAATTTACATTGTCCCTCACAAAGAGGCGACTTCCTCTCCATCTGCCACTATTTGATAACCATAACACTTAACACTACTTCCTTATCTCTCACAATCCACCCTTTTTCTATTTTCTCCCTTATGGTTATCACTTCCATACTGCTTTTCCCTAAACCTCTGTAACATTATTCTAGCTTCTTTTTCTCTTTTGTTTCTAATACGATGTTGGGTAAAGTCCTTTATGATTCTGAGGTCTGGGGCCACTCTTCCCAAGGTACACGTTCCTTCCCAATATGGGGGTATTGCTTTATATGCCCTCCTACCACATAACAACCACCACCCTCCTAACAAAGAGGTGTGCATTTTGGCATGATCTGCAGGAGCTACCACTGACTGGATTAATGATCTAATAGTGGTACATGCTGAACCCCCCATACGCTTGCTACCTGATATCTTTTCATTACACTCATACTCTGATATGTCTTTATACGTAAAGTTAGGATCAGTCATGTTATACATTCCATTTATGTCAATAATTTCATCACAGTTTGAATATGTGCCCAAATCAACAGCATTATTGCTAGTGTTAACATGCTTCCAACAATATGGTGCCTTATCCTGTATTCTAGATCCTGTCAATACTATTGTATTATTAATCTTAACTGATACTAATGTTCCTCTCACCCGGGATTTTAACCATTCAGTTTTATTCAGTGGTATTGTCTCCATAGGGAGGCCATCATTAACTTTAGCAGGCATATGCTGACATACCCAGCAATTGGTTATATTACTGGTCTCCATTTGTTGCAAATACTCCTCCACTCTCCTAATCCAAGTGTTTCATTTCCAAAGTCCTAATTGTATCTCTCACCTATTTCTTTCTGCTTGAATTACCCATTCTATCTGACAGAGCAATAAGACCTGCAAACCCCACTTTAGTGATAATCCCATTGTAATTTGGTTCCAAATCTTCAATTATCAGAATATCACGCTCTTCCTTGCAACCTGAATGTATGCAACAATCCACCCAGTGAGCACAACAACACTCACACCAGTACTAGCACTCACAAGACCAGCACATCCGGAAGAGGGCCGGGCTTCAGGTTAGTGAATTTCACTGTTGAAGCTCTTCTTTCAGGAACTAACATGAGCATCCACTCTTCCCTGTAAAAGTATAGGGCCACAAGCCACACAATAAACAGTAATCCAGATATAAACCCACCCACTATATCCCCTGTATATCCTTAAGCTTTATTGTCTCCGCAACTTGAGTTTGAGGGGTTCGTTGGTAGCTTCACTAATCCACTCCTTTGGTTAATCCACCGGTCTTTTCACTCTGGTATAATGGGTCCACCCTTTTTCTTTCGTTCGGACTGCAGTTTCGGTGGCTAGGAGAACCTGATATGGTCCTTCCCACTGGGGTTGGAGTTTCTCTTCTTTCCAACTTTTTATTAGGACCCAATTTCCTGGCTGGAACCGGTGAACTACAAACTCAAGCGGTGGGGTTTGTGCCAACAGACCCCTTTTCCTGAGGATAAAAAATAGATCTGGACAGATCAAGCACATACTCTCTTATGATTTTATCTTTTAATTCTAATGCATTTTCTCCCCCTTCAGTCCACATATACGGAACACCAAACATCATTTCATATGGGGACAATCCTATATCTCTTCGGGGCTTTGTTTTTTTAATTCTTCTTTTTCTCTTTCCTCAAACACTGGTGTTTGCCTTTTATCTTCTGGTAGAGTAGGGGTAAGGTACTTTATTTCTTCATCTTCCTCTTCAGCTCCCGCTTCCTTTGCCTCCATATCTGCTAAATTATTTCCCACTGCTTCAAAACTACCTCCTTTCTGATGCCCACCAACATGCACCACTGCTATTTCTGTTGGTAGCATAAGGGCTTGCATCACTTCCTTTATCAAGTCCTCATGCACCAACCCCTTTCCTTTACTGATCATTAACCCTCTTTCTAACCAGATCTTCCCAAATGTTTGCACAACTCCAAATGCATATTTAGAGTCTGTATACACAGTCCCTATTTTCCCATCTAGAAGACAGAAAGCCTGTTTAAATGCATACAATTCACAAGTCTGGGCTGACCAATGCTTTGACAAACCTTCTGCTTCCAATACCACTTTCTCTTTACCATCAATTACAGCATATCCATTCTGCCTTTTCCCCTTTATTACTCTAGAAGATCCATCTATAGAGAGATGTTCCCCTTCTTCTAATGGTGTTTCCAGTAAAGTAGGGCGTATTTTGGTTTGTAAATCTATTACATCCATACAGTAGTGTTCAAGATCTTCCTGTTCTCCCCGTTCATTGGCTATGAACTGGGCAGGGTTTAAATTTGGATCTGTTGTTAAAATCAAATCAGGCTTTTCCATTAAAATATCCTCATACTTAAGAACCAGAGAGTCTGTCAGCCATCGTCCTGCTTTTTGGTGCAAAATAGCTCTCACTTGGTGTGGGGTGCTAACTACCAATGCTCCCCCAAAGGTTAATTTCCTGCTCTCCTGCACCAATATTGCACTGGCTGCCACAGCATGTACACAGACTGGCCAACCTCTGATTACAGGGTCCATTATTTTGAAGAGAAAGGCTATTGGTTTTCTTTGCCCTGCCCACTTCTGAGACAATACTCCCTGGGCAATGCCATTCTCAGTGCTTACATATAAGTGAAATGGTTTTCCAGGTTAGGTAGGCTCAACACTGGAGCTTGGCTGAGGGCCTTCTTCAAAGTCTCAAAGTTTCCCAATTCACTTCCCTGCCACTTTAAACATCAAGGTTCCTCCTCCACTAGTTTAGCATACAAGTTTTTAGTCAGAGTGGCATACCGTATTTTTCCGACAATAAGACGCCCCCATGTACAAGACGACCCCCATTTTTCCAACCCCAAATTAAGAAATCAATATTTTAAAGATAGTGCAGAACACATTTATATTTAGTAATTAGGTAACATTGACCTGATACACTCGGTGGGAGGAGGTCCAAACCGTCTCTCTGCAGCTCTATTTCCATGCTCTTTTGCATAACTGATTCCATTCAAGCACGAGTGAAACTGCCAACCAATAGCTTCTCTCTGCAAACAGCCTTCTCTAATTGGTTTGTTCAGCATCAGCTGACATCAGTTACATCAGGGTCGTGATTGGAGGAAGTCTGTTTGGGAGACAAGCTATTTCACTCATGATTGGAGGCTAGCAATAGGAGGAAGCCTCTTTGCAGAAAAAAAGTATGGGCAGTTTTGCAACTGCACGTTTCTCTCCTCAGCTGACTTCCTTAAATAAGACGCCCTTCAATTTTTAGGGTAAGGATTTTAGAAAAAAGTATCGTCTTACAGTTGGAAAAATACGGTAATTTTCAATCCATAATCGACAATATACAACTAAACCCAAAAATTTCCTCAACTCCTTCTTTGTCTTAGGTAAGGGTTGAGTCAGGATTCCTTCAATCCTGCTAGGAGATATTTTCCTTCTCCCTTCACTAATTAAGTGTCCTAAATATTTAACTTCTTTCTCCACATATTGCAATTTACTTTTAGATACCCTTAATTCTTTTTGTCCTAAAAAATCTAACAACTGGTTAGTAGCCTGTCTCACCTCATTTTGCTTCTTCCCTGACACTAGTAAATCATCCACATATTGAATTAGGTTTATTTGTTTAGGCAGAGTCAATTCTTCCAACACCTGTTCTAGTACTTGCCCAAATAAGTTCGGGGACTCTGTAAACCCTTGGGGCAAAACAGTCCATTGATATTGTTGCTTTCTCCCTGTATGGGGATTCTCCCACTCAAAAGCAAACATGGGGCGGGAATCCTCATGCAAGGGGCAAGCCCAGAATGCATATTTCGCTTTTCAATTCCAATTTCAGTTTCCCTTAATTTATTCACTAAGAAGGTTTCTCCTTTGACTCCAGAAACTTTCATGGTTTGCCCACTTAGTTGTAGGCCCAAGGGCATGCAGGCTAGAGATGTTCGCGATGCCCCTGTGTCTATTAAAAAAATAATCTCTTCTTCCCTTGGTCCCACTAACAAATTTATCAAGGGCTCTTGGTGAGACCCCAATATCAAGTGCCCCTGTCCCCCCTAGTCCTCAGTTTCCACTAAGTTATAGATCTGTCTCTTCCTTTTCACTAGGGGGCAATCTTTCTTAAAATGACCTATTTGGCCACAGCCAAAGCACTTTCGTGGGCCTGGTTCTCTTTTTCTGAATGGTTGCTTAGGGAAATTAGGTCTTCCAGCAGGAGCCGGGTGTCTCCGGAAATTACTGTTACCTCGAGGCGGAGATTCCCTCCTTTTCTCTGTTGGTTCTTGTCTTTTTACTATTTCCTGCACCGTTGTTACCATGATTTTTCCCTTTTGTTTTATTTTCTCATCTCCTCTTCTCACATACACTTTCTGGGCCTCTTTCAACAAATCATTTAAAGGTTTTTCAGCCCAGTCATCTAATTTTTGGAGTTTCTTTTGTATATCTGGCCAGGCCTTCGTTACAAAATGTATTTTTAAAAGTGCCTGTGCAGTAGCCTCCTCAGGGTCCATACCAGAATATTTCCTCATTGCATCTTTCTCCAAGGGCCATTTACCTGGAGTCCATATTAGGATATAATCTAATTCTTTATATTCTTTAGGACTTTTCCTAAGCACATACTCATATAATCTTATACATCTAAAATAATCATTGGATCCAAACTGTGGCCACAAATTTCCAAATTGATCTAAGGGTTTTCTGTTCCAAGTAAAACAACAAAAAGTTATCATTTTCTCTGGATCCAGGTCTTTTGTCATTCTTTTGTATGGGGGATAATCCCATCCAGACAGGAGTTTACCAAGATGACTTTCAGGAGGAATTACTGGCACTTCCCCAGACTTCCCCTTTCTCCCCTCTACCTCCTTTTCTGTCTTGGATTTATTATTTCCCATGGTTGGTTTACCATCCTGTTACCTGAATCTATGAGGCTGTTCACCTTACCACGCGCTTCGTCTTTCTCCGGCCAATCTCCTCGTGGAGGGATCGAACCGTGGATCCAGACTCCACACTCGCCTCATGCTTTACCACAATCCTGGTGATTGCTAGGCACGTCTCACACACACATCCAGACAAGCCTCTTGACTCATACCAGTCCTACCCAACCACACACCCCAACCGCCAGGCAGTACTTTTCGTACTTTACGGTTTTCTTACCTGGGTCCGTGCACGAAGTTACCCGGTTGATTTCCAGCTGAGCTTGTTCCTCCCCCCCCTTTTTTTTTACTCCTTGGTTAACCTCTATTTGGCGTCTCAGGGTCCTCACGGGTACTGGACCTGGAGGCAGATCCTGTTGAAGGACTGCTGAACTCAGCAGGGCATGCCTTCCTTCTCTGGGGTGCCCCCAGGCTACCCAGAGACCATTGGGATCCCAGACGATCCCTCACAAAGAGGCGACTTCCTCTCCATCTGTCACTATTTGATAACCATAACACTTAATACTACTTCCTTATCTCTCACAGGTTGCCATGAGGAAATGTTACACACGCTGCTCCCAGGTTCGGCTTATGGTCACTCACTCACACACTCACAGCCTGTTGAGGCATGCGGATCTTGTCAGCCCCCCTTGCTTTCTACCTGGGTTTTCCAGATAGGTGCGGCTGGAGCAGACAGACACACAGCCCTGGTCAACAGCGGGGAAATAATTGGGGATACACACAAATCACTTCCAACCGAACACTGAGGCACAAGAGGTTCTTTGTAATACATGGAGACCCAGTGAATTTAAAGTAACAGCAAAACTTTACTGGTTGCAAGGTACATTTGCTCTTTCTCATATACACACACACACGCTCATCCACACTTACCCACGTCCTTCTCAACTAGGCTGCCAGGCACTAGCTAGAGGGAGGGAAGCAGCCAAGTCTGGATCCAAAGGTGACTCAGGTGACTCAGCTCAGACGACTCAGACGACTCCGAGTGGGTGGGCTTCGGGACCCCTTTTATCCCCAAAAGTCCTTGTTGGGTTGATTTACAAGTTGATGGGATTGGGGTGAGGGCTTCCATGTGCTCAGGCCCAACTTCCTCTTTTTGGTTCAGGTCCTTTGTTTTTTCCTTAACGACTTGCTTCCTTCTTATCTACCTCCCCGAAGGGATCCCATAGATAAGTTTCCTGGCTTTTGTCCTCTCTGCTTATGTGCCTGCTTCATCTTTAGGTTATGGCAGCTTCAGCCTAGTCTCACAGAAACAAATTTAGAAATGGTATTATCTCTTATTAACGCTGTTAACTTCGCCATTTGAGCCAAGTCCATTAGTTTAATGATCTATTCTTCCACTGTAGGTATTTGTGGATCCTTCCATCTTGCATGGCAAGATGTCTTGATGTAAACTATAAAAACTTTCAAACCATGGGGCTTGTTTGCAAAACAAAATATATCTACAAATGGCAATTAGATTATAATTCAATGAGAAAGATTTTTTAGGGGTCTTTCAAGCATCAATAGGTGGGAGTCTTACTCCAAACATGCCCCTGGGCATGCCTAGAGAAATGTGTTCACTGTTAAAAAAATTTTTTTTTAATCAAGGGGTGGTTATTATGTCCTTGCCACTTTAAAGGTCTATGAGACAATGGTGCTCTTCTATCTGCTATTTGTAGTCCAGATATGCTCCTATACAAAGCATGAGAAACTGAAGGTTCCTGCATTCTGTTCTTCAAGTTCCCAAATATGTGTCCATTGTAGTACTGGAGATGAGACTAATTGCAGTGGAAATATAGATCTAGTTCTTCTCTAGTCTGTAATTTGTATTCATGCAATTCTAGAATACAGATTTAAGTCTACTTGGAAGAGAACCCTGGAAGAACATCAGTTCTATGGGGGTTTTTTTTCTGTGATTCATTATGTGGTGGAAAACTCACCCAAATTCAGCGCCAATGACTAGAGAAGATCTAAATGATAGTTTATTAGTTCCAAAGCAGTCAGTGGTCTCTTGCATCCAGATGAGCAGAAAGCAAGAGCCACAAAGTTACATAGATCTTATATAAAATGTTGATCAAAGATGGTTCAACGTGCGTATACACTAACAGAAAACCTGAACTACAGAACTAATTGCTTTACAACTGATAAGGAAACAAAATGAGACTCGGGTATCCTTCATGGTATGAAGTTACTCCAGACATATTCCTACAAAGGAAACATAGTAGCATTTTTTGAACTATTACCATCTGGCAAACGGTACAGGATAATAAAAACAAGGACAAATAGGCTGAAGAATAGCTTTTATCTCAGAGCTGTGACTATGCTGAACTCTACTGTGTAGTGCAGTATTGGTGTAGCGTCAGGGGTTGTGCAGTGGTGAGTGGAATGTGAAGGTTGTGTTTTATGTGTTTGTGAGGTGCACTGGGGATGGCATAATTTCGTTGTACAAGAAGTACAATGACAATAAAGATTACAATATTACAATATTGATATATGAACTGAGCCAAGGTCCAAGCTGTTATTCTAATGGACTGTGTTTAGAGCAGGAAGAGATAAGGAGACATGGCAGCATAAATCCTTGAAATTTCAAGGCGTGAACTGTACAGTTAATAATTACCAGGCACAGATTGCTACAGCAAAAGAAACTTCTTTCCACAAAACCCGTTAAATGAGGGGTAATTACAGAAACATATACAGTCCACCTAATAAACAGGGTCAGTCACAAGCTGATTCAAATTAAGTTCTTATTCCAACTCACCACAGTTACTATGTCAGGCTTTGAAAATGCCTAAAGAACAATTAGGCAATATATTTGGGGTTCAGGTTTACAAAAGAATTGGATTCTAGTTTCCAGTTATTACATATCTTGGCCAGAAACCCCAGTTTAGGGAAATAAGTGTGAGTGCTGCATCTTTGCTGAATGTTGATATAGGTAGGTAGGTAATTATATGACAATTTTTGTATACTGCCCTAATCAGTAGGACCTGGAGGATACACAACAAAAACAGAAAAAGAAATACTGTTACCTAATCTTTAACATAATAAACAATGGTCACCCTACAATCATACTATGGGACAAACACCCATTGGCATAAAAGAATCCTTTGTGCCTTTCTGAAACAAAAGGCCCTCCACAGGCCCTCCGTCCACCCATCCATCTGGGGGACATAGTGTGGGGACTGCTACTGAACAGGTCTGTTTTCTTGTCCCATGGATCTCTTGGGGGGCAGAGTTCTGAATGGGACCTCTCTTGATTGGAGTGGATGGACAGAATCATGTTTAAGGCAATCCCTGATATATCTCAGTGCCACACCATACAGGTAGTCCTCGCTTAGCGACCACAATTGGGACCGCCACAGTCGCTAAGTGGAAAAGCACATGACCATGGGATGCTGCAGTGGTTGCAAATGGGAGGATTAGTCACAAAACCTTTTTTTTTTACACTGTCATAACTTCGAACAGTAGCTAAATGAGGCAGTTGGTAAGTGATGACTACCTGCACAGTGGTTTAGAAGCAATAGCCAGCACTTTGAATCAGGCCTGAAACCCTATTGGTAATACAGCATTCCAAAAATAGGTATAATCTTTCAAAAGCAGGTTTCCCCAGCTAGCAACCTGGCTGCAGCATTATGAACCAGTTATAGCTTCCATGCTGTCCCCAAAGTCAGCCCTGTGTGATGTGTATGTTGTAGTAGTCCAGTAATGTGATGATTAGAGCATAAGTAACTGTCAGCAAAGCATCCTGCTTAATGTAGAGCCATAACTGAGGCACTAGCTAGAGCTGGATGAAGGCCTCCCTCGGGCATAATATGTGAGTTTGATAAAACTCACATAGAACGAAATGCTTAACAGACAAGACTGAAAGGAAATGGAAAGGAATGATATACAGTGGTACCTTGGGTCACGAACTTAATTCGTTCTGCGACTCTGGTCGCGACCCAAATTAGTCGCGACCCGAATCAAATTTTCCCATAAGGTTCAATGTAAATATGGTTAATCCGTTCTGAACCATATGTATTTTTTTTTTAAACCACAAAAATATGACACAAAGTACAGTACAGTACAGTATGAAGAGAGAGAACGCTAACCTTGCTCGAGGCGACTTCTGGCGTGGAGGACAGGAAGGCAGGTGGGAAGGCGGTTATTGTTTGGAGGGAGAGTCCCCCTCCCTACAGGAAGCCACGACCACGTGTCACAGCAGGGAAAATGGCCACAGATCCTGCTCGTCACCTGATGCGGAGTTCGTGAATGGAAGCAAAATTTTGCAAACGGTGCTGTTCATGACCCGAATTGGTCATGAACAGAAGCGTTCATGACCCGAGGTACCACTGTATTAAAATTGGCATGCGAGAATAAGCAGGGTGTCATCCTTCACCATAGAAATATGGCTGTTGATCATGAGGCCTGTGTGCCTTCGGCCATGGGATGCCAGCCGCAAGTGGCAAAGGAAGAGTTTTACAGAACCCTAAATCAACAGGAACAAATAAAATGGACCTAGAAATCCGCACGAACACTGAAAAGCCAATATCTTTAATAAGAGATAAAAAGCTGGGAACAAGGAGCTCATGAAACATGATGTCATTACATTCTTAGTAGCCATAGTAACATGGTTCAACTGAGGGCTAAGAGACACTAAATTTTATCTTATCAAACATTCCTAAGAAATTCACCTAAATGAGCTGGCATTCCTAAATCGAAAGGCAGATGGCTTGTATTTCCTCTACTGCTGTCATCTCTGCCTAACAAACAGATTAGCCATTGGTCAAGGCACTTCCAATAGGTACAAGTATAATGGCTATTTCTATGTGCTAAATAATAAGCAATATATGGATAAAAATAGTTTATCAATATAATACATGAATTAAACTAGATTAAAATAGCCTGTCTCATCAGAAGGAAAAGAGGAAGAGTTGTTTGGTCATAGCAGAAATAGCAGAGCATTAAATGGAAATAGGAGCCAAATAAAAGCAGAGTTAAAGGCTGAATCAATTTGACCCACAACATCATCACCAGGAGTTTTGAGTAGATATAGATTCATAATGAGAGGCCAAAGTCAAGGCAAGCAAACAGAGTTATGTTTATCAGAAAGTGAATCATAAACTATGTCCTAAGGCCAGGAGTTTCTAACAGTTGTTGGGCCAGTGAGGTAGAAATTAAGAACCAAGTTCCTCCTGTTCTGTCCATTTTTTAATGACATTGATTATACCCCTTTTAAGATGTTTTCCAGGAAGGGGGTGTGGATATTATCTTTCCTATCTCCTATCAGATTAAAGATTGGGCATTTCCAGCAGCATGGCAACGTTTTTCTGTATTGCCTGACTCCCCCTGCTTTAAGAGACTAAGATTTGGTGGGTTTTTTTTCATTTTTTGTCAAGGTTCTGTACAGATTGTGTTTATTCTGTAGGTTTGGCTGTTATTCGATATTCTGTGTGCTGACCTTTCAAACATAACAATAAACTAAAAATAAACTGAGTAACCACAGTCCGTCCTTGTGCATGCATGTTAAAGTGGCAGGGTTTTGGTTCAGAGAGTGTAAAACTTTCTTACTGTTTTCCAGGTGAGCTGTAGAGCTAAGAATGGTTTTGCATTTTTTTTTCCTGAAAAAATGGCCTTGAGAAAGGAAACAAGGAGGAATATTATCTTTACAACCTCCCCCATACATGCACACATCAGAATTTGCACAGAGATGGTTCAGACCAGATGGTCAAAGCTCAGATAATTTTCAGTGTGATGCTAGTACCCAAAAAGTCGGCAGCTCCTGAACTGAACTTCTGGTGCTCTATAAATTCTGATACCTGTTAATTCAGTTCTGAGTATCTCCTGTAGTATTTTTTTAAATAAGTCTCCTTTTACTTTTTCCACATCCATTTCTTTTCATACCTGTCATCCTATTCTGTTTTGATGCAAACAACATTATGCAAAGTGCAGAAAAGGAGTAGCTAGTAGTAAGCCAAAAAATTTAAGACCTGTTACTGTAAATTCTTAGAAACCTTATACAGTTCAGAGCAATGCCATAGTAAGAGTTCCACTTAAATTAGCCAGAAGCTCGACTTTGTGTCTTTATTAGAGTATATTCAACACACACACAAACACACACAAATTTGCTATTCATACACCATACCTACCTAACCCTTCTTGTAATTAGCCAGGCAAAAGGGAGTTGGGAGATCTCAAGTGAACAGCTCTTATTTCTTGAGAAGAGTGGAGGTTAATTTCAGCTTTGCATTAGAATTCATTCATTGTTATATTTTTCTGCCATAATCTCTTGACAAATTAGACAGCCCTGGCTTTGTGCTCTATCCACACTGCCCATCACATACATCTCTTATATATCATAGCATCATTTGATAGCTGTTTACATCAATTAACTCACATTCCTCCTTGCTTTGGTGTACCTGTACTCTAATGTCTCTGCTTATCAGTTCAGAAATTCAGGACCTGTCATAATGCTGAGTGCTCTACTTCTGAATCTTGAGACGCACATGTTTATCACTGTGGTCCGGTACTTGGTACCAGTCTCCAAGTCTGTCACCATGTTTTCTTTTAATTCTTGTTCCATCTTTAACATTCCCTACTCCCCTTTGGGGCCTGCTAGTCCTTAATAAAGAGTATAATAAAAATACGGATGGATGGACGGACAGATGGATACATAGATGATAGATAGAGAGATAGACAGACAGACACATACATTCACACATACATACAGGGGCATCTGAGGTGTGGTTCAGGAAAGTCAAAGCCTGCATCCACCCGTTTGAAGCCTCATCCCTTTTTATGTGTGTTGGATACCTCTGATATGTATATACATACGCACAACATATACAAATAAAGAATGTAAAGAATAAGGATATCATGTAAAGGGTATTTTATACATAAATTTTATATACAACTTAATTATCAGAGGTAAGAAAAAAAACCATTGCTTAATCTAGCTTACATCAACATGGCTCATTATACTTTCCATATCTTTTATCCTTGCTTTTTCTGTATCCATGCGCTGCTTCAAATATTGCCTTTTGTTCTTTCATCTTTTTTCCCCTAACTTTTATTCTCTTTCACATTTACTTTTTCTTGTAATTTTGCAGGTAATTGTTTATTTTAATTATATTTAAAATTCTCTGAATTATTTTTTCCAACTCTAAATAATCTCCATGGGGTTATAATAAAGTTCAATATGCAATAATGAAAAATCCCAAAAGAAAAGAATATTGTAACAACAAATATAGCAGCAATAGCATGCTAAAGCCATGCAAAATAACAGCAACAACAACAACTATTTATTAAACTCTGGGTGACTCACAACAATCAAGCAAATTACAATAAAATAAGTAAAACATAAAAAAAATAAAGATAAAAGATGGCAAGCGCAATGAAGTAAGGGTTCTCACTCTCCCTTGCCAAAGGCCTGGGTGAAGAGCTTTCTAAACAACAGTAGAGTGGGGGCCATTAGGATCTCATGGAGAACCTCATTCCAGAGGGCAGGTGCTGCTACAGAGAAGGTGCACTTCCAGGGTCCTGACAGATGACATTGTTTAATCGAAAGAACTCAGGCCAATCCTGCAGGACTGAACTGGCTACACAGATGCTATGGGAGACAGGTGGTTCCTCAAGTAACCAGGCCCTATATCATGCAGGGTTTTATAGGTAATGACCAGTACCTTGAATTGTGCCCAGAAGCAAATGGGAAACCAGTGCAGCTTGCAAAGCAGAGGTATTACATGGGCATCTTGAGGTATGCCCATTACTGCTTGTGCTGCTGGATTCTGGACCAGTTGAAACTTCTGGGTGGTATTCAAGGGCAGCCCCATGTAGAATGCATTGCAATAGTCAAGCTGCAAGGTGACTGTCTGAAGGGCCCCCCAATCTAGGAAAGGGCACAACTGGTGCACCAGATGGAGTTGTGCAAAGGCCTTTCTGGCCACAGCCGACACTGCTCTTCAAGCAGGAGTTGTGAGTCCAGGAAGATCCCAGATTGCATACAGACCTTGAAGGGGGAAGTGGTACCCCTTCCAAGGCCAGAGATGGAATATCCCCAGAGGTGGGTAGCCCAAACACCCACAGCCACTTGGTCTTGGTAAGATTGAATTCTCAGAGATGTTTCCTCCCCATCCAAATGTGCACAGCCACCAGGCATTGGGACAGAAGCTTGACAGCCTCACTTGGCTGGCCTGGGGTTGAAAGATATAATGGGGTATTGTCAGCATATTAATGATACCAAATCCCAGACTGGCAGATGGCTCACCCAACATTTTCATGTAGATGTTGAAAAGAGAAAATTGTGAAAATCAACCATCCATTAAAAGCCTTGAGAGATAAAAGGATACTTGATAATTGTCTAAGTGATGAATGAGTTATTGGGAGGGAAATCTCCAATAGGATGGATACTATGCTAATTGTTTAATACAGGAAATAAATAATCGATTAATTGAAAAAAAAGACTGATGAATGTAGCCTAGTAAACCAACAGATACGGAAGTAGTACAACAAAGAGAAAATCCTCTTCCATTTAACAGTCCAGTATGGTTTCCACCTTCTGATGGAAAGCATTTTACATAATCTAAAAAGGGCCTGCACATTTTGAGGATCCAATTTCCTCCAACTACTAGGCAATACTAATAATCTGACTAAACTAATTTTATACCAAAAAAACTCATGTACCTCTGCTCTTTGAGGCCAAGGAACCTATGTCTGCTGACCATGCAAACTATGGGAAATGTATTGTCGAAAGCTTTCACGGCCAGAATACAATGGCTGGTGTGGGTCTTCCGGGCTGTGTGGCCATGTTTAAACTTCCAGAACACGGCCACACAGCCCGAAAGACCCACACCAGCCATATGGGAAATGTACTTTCTACGTTTTTTCATTTGGTACAAGCAACCATTTTCATGACTTAAACATTAAGTGTGATCTGATATCACGAATACCTAACAATGACTCTGCCCATCAATTCCATCTTGGGACTGACTTCACACTGCTGCAGACTGCTGGTTTAAACATCTGCCTAATTACTGCTTCTTCCCTACTGTGAATTTACAGCATCTTATCTGATGAAAAGCTTGCACACATTGCTGTGAAATTTTGGATTATCCTGTGAGACTTATCAACAAGCTATAGGTTTGGGATCTTTAATTTTTATGGACAGTACAGGTTTTTGTTGTTGTTTTCCTTGTAAATGTTTTATATGATATTAAAATAAAAGCTTCATTAAAAAGTGACTGTTAACTTGCTACCTGATTTTGCAATTCTAATACTTACTTACAATAGCTTTGATTCTATCAGAGAAACTCTTTTGTTGATGTCATTCTGCTTGGAGCAATTGTTCTGTAACAAGTGATGTCACAGTCAAGTTCATTGCATAGGCTGGTTCATCATAAACAGCCATCAAGCCAGAGTAGTGAGCTACTTAAAAACAGTTGAACGGTGATTTCCATTTCAGTTCTTTTTTCTTTAAAAACTGATTGTAACAAATCACATTCCACAGATAAGAAAATCCTGTGAGAATTTATACAATGATTGTCGTTGGTTGGCTGATATTCCTTCTTGCTTTGCATCTAATACATAGAATTCCAAAAGCTAAGGTGAGTACATTTTGAGATATATATGGAACTTCACCTAGGTTGTTGTTGGATGCAGAAACAAAGGAATTGGCTTGGGCTGGGTTTGGGGGGATATCGTTCAAAATATGTGTGGGAATATATATCATAAGCAGAATTACTCTTAAAGAAGTCCCATTTGTAAGGAAAAAATAAAGAATGTGGAGCTGTATATTTCCTCACTTCATGAATTACTGGATCATTTGAGACTAGGATGAAAGCAACACTCTATTGACTATTTAGTCCTTCTACTGGAGCAAAGTACAAATTTATTATTATATTTTGCCAGGATTCTGGACTCAAGCAAACATCCATTTAGGGCCATGTCCCCACTTGCAGCTAACCATGACACAAACCATGACATAAAGGCAGCAAGGGTATGGCAATATACTGTATGTACTTAATAGTTGGTGCAATGTGGACAACAGTAGGTCGTCTTGCAAGTACTATGAAAAATTAAAGGTCCTGGCTTCCATAGAATAGCATGAGGATGCTTGAGAAAAACCTGAGCTGTTCTTGCACAGGGAACGCTACATGTGGCATAGGAATAACTAAGGCTGGTAACCTAGTCTATACCTTATTTACCTTACTAAAAAGCATTATAAGAAAGTTGCAATTGACCAAAGCCTTGATGGACAGTACAGTGTGGTATCTCTGGGCTGTCTGGTGATGGCCAGTGCATATGGAAGATTGCAGCTTGAAATGTAAGAAGAGTATATCATAAAGAACACAAATTAGCAGATGAAATGAAAGAAACGGAAATAGATATATTGTGGATCTATGAAACTATGGGAAAGGGGAAAGGCATAATAAATCTGAATGAAGGTGCTCTGATCTTGCAGACAGGAGTTGATGAATAGATGCAGAAAGTTAAGGTATAGTTTAATTATGAATGAAAGGGCTAAAATGTCAAAAAATATGAATTGGTGTCACCTAGATTGTTATGGATACGTATGAAAATAGCAATCCATAGGCTGATGATAATTGCATATTATGCAACAGTAATGGAAGAACCAAAGAGATGTTTTGAGAAAAATTGTGCAGTGTTCTGAATGAACACGACTGGGAGAAAGAAGATATTCTGATAACTGGCATGAATGGATTGGCGGGAATGAGATAAGAATGCAGAAAAAGTGGGCCATTCAGAGGTCCAAGAATGAATGAGAATGTTTTGTGAGTATCTGCTGGAAGTAAAGCATGTGGTAGAATAAATGGCATACTTAGCAAATTGTTCAATACTGAGTATTGACAAGGATGTGTGATTATATCTTGGTTATTTAATGTATTTATGAATAAATGTATAAGGAATGCTTGTAATCTTAAACGTATATTGGTTGGGAATGTGAATGCACATACACTTCTGTATAAAAGTGTTTATACAAAAACACTCTTTAATTGTGAGCCGCCCAGAGTCACCCATTGGGGGAGATGGGCGGCATACAAATTCAATCAATCAATCAATAAATAAATAAATAAATTTGATGCTGTAAGAATCTGAATGATTTACAAATATTAAAATTGTATGATGAGATGAATATGGATCTGAAAATTAATAAATCAAGACCGTGGTTTTGACAGAGACCAGTGTTTAACAGAGAAAATGGTGTAAACAATTGCAAATTATACACATATGGTTTAAAAAAAAATAGAACCAGTAGATGAATTTGTATAACTTGGGAATACAATATGGGAAAAAGGATGGAATGTTTTTAAGGCATACTTGGTAGTGCATAGTCTGTTGCAAGGTGTGCATATTAAAGAGAGAAAATAACTTCTGCCCACTTTGTTATATGGAAATGAAAGTTGAGAATATCATGAGAAAGATTCAGGTAAGTTAAGTAACCCAATGGGAACGTAATACTTAAGACATGTATATGATAAAATAAGAAGTGAAATAAAAGAAGGTTAATAATATATGAGTGTTGAATGAACATGGGGTGAATAAAAAAGTAAGCAACCAATATGAAAGTATGGTTGAGGTGGGCTTGGTGATATATGCAGAATGAATGATGATCAAATCACAAAATAAATATGTAGGAAGTATTCTTCTTTAAAGAGAGGTGGTAACTAGATTTATTATTAAATAAACTCCCTACATTTCTCCAGGCTTGCAAAGCCATAAAGCAGATTAGGGGAAGTGTTTAGTTCATCTCTCCTACCCTTCTGAAATTGCTTCTCAATAAAGAACAAAGTGGCCCATTCAAGGGAAAAGCAGAGTGCACCTGAACATTCATGTCTTTATGCTGTTATGTTACCTTTTCATAGCAAATATTATTGTCTTGACTCTTGAACAATGAATGAAAGATGAGGACTGCTGCCTTTCTTCTGCTCTGTGACTGTCTTCAGCCCCTACCCCTTCCTCCAAAGCCTTGTTAGAGGACCAGGAAATAACATTGAGAATATTTTATGAGAACTTCCAAGAAAGGGTGAATTAGACCAAATTCAACAGAGACATTGTCTTGGCAATCTTGGTGGAAGTGTTTTTTGCAAATGCTCATGCATACTTAGAAAAGGTTGGGAGGTCCTCCACAAAGCAGACATGCTGAGCCTTCAAGGGAATGGGGGACTTCGATGCTTCAAGAAGTGGTTTGTGTGTGTATGGAGGGTTGAATGTGTTTGGGCTCCTTCGCAAAACACCTTTCTAAGCAGCTGAGTCAGCCTTGTTGCTTAACTATGTTGTGAAAGAAAGAAAACTGTTTTTGAATCTTCCCAAAATGAGCAGTGAGAAGGGTGGCAAGATAAGTAAGCTGAGCTCTGGAAATTGCAACCATTTCTGGGACGAATATTTTGGGATTAAAAGAAAAGGCAAATATACTAAAGGTACTTATTTGCAAACATGAAACAGGGACAGAAGGGGAAAAAAGCTTTGTCCATTAAAGGCTGGCCATTAAACCTTTGGTAGCAGCAATCAGCAGAGTCACCCATGGCTCATAAGATTTCTGTCATCTGATACACAAAAGAGATCTGGCTATTTCAAGAGAAAAGTATATGGGATAGTGGCACCTATTATTTTTCAACCAAAGATCAAATTAATGGATGGAGGAAAGAAAATATACAATTTAAATATGTGATTCATTAAAAGGCCTGATTTATATCCTCAATTATGAACAAATACCTATAGACTTTGTCATGGTTATCTCAAGACATGTGTTTCCTATTTACCTACTCTTTTTTAAAAAATGTATTTCTGCAAAGAAAAAGATAGTCTCTTTTGTTGCAGGTAAAGTATAGTATTCTGTCTATTAATTTTATTCAGCTACACTATTTTTTAGACCTTGAGAACAAGAAATTGCTTATCGACCAATGCAGAAGAAAGAAAAGGAAAAGAGCTCAACATTTTTGTGCCTTGATAAAAGACATCTGGGGAAGAGATGGGATAAAACTTCTCAAACATCTGAAAGGGTGTCACAGAGAAGAAGGCTACAACTTGTTATCTAGCATTCCCAAATGTAGGACCCAGAATAAATGGTTTCAGGTTGCAGGAAGGGAGATTCCTAACAGAAAGAACAGTTCAACAGTTCAATCAATTGCCTATAGCAGTGTTGTCCAAACTTGGCCAATTTAAGATGAGTGGACTTCAACTCCCAGAATTCTCCAGCCAGCCTGGCTGGGGAATTCTGGGAGTTGAAGTCCACTCATCTTAAAGTGGCCAAGTTTGGACAACACTGGCCTATAGAAATGGTGGATATGCTCAAGCTGAAGCTGGATAGCCATTTGCCAGGGATGCTTTTAATCAGAATCTGGCCTTGATGGTCTAAATGACCCTTTCCAATCCCAGGCTTCTAAGAAAGATTCCCAGAAAGAGGCACGGGTGATGCATTTCTGAGGGAGCAGACAAGATACAGAGGCCTGGATTTAGATTTTGTTTTGCTTCTGACAAGAATTGGAGACAGCACCCACTTTTCTCCAAAATTTAAAATTAAGAACTACCAGCATTTCATGACAGCCAGATCTCATAAGTTATCTGTATCTTGCATGAAATCTTATGAAACATTTTTAATTTAATTTAAAAAATTAAAAATGTTTTGGTATCCATAGTATCATGAGAAATCATGGTGCATACTGGCTGAAAAGAGGTCTGACCTCTGGTTTAGGGGATGGTCTTCAATCAGCATACAAAAGAGACTTGCTGGTTCTTCTTTCTCCCTGCAGCCTTGACAACTTTCTTCACAGTTTTAGAAATAAAGCCCAGCTTACTGGATGCTCAATTTTGCTTTTTCAAAACAATGTAACCTGCACATTTGTAAAGACATTAAACTTGAAAGTGTGTGAGTGACGCTTGGAGAGATTTTAGAGACGGTTTCAAACGGCCAAGGATAGGCTTCAATGCCCTGGACAGAAGTTGTTGTTTTTTAAAATCTTTCTATTACTGGGAAATAAATGATGCAAAGAGGAAAAAAGCACATGATGCAGATAAGACCAGTTGATACAACATAAAAAGTGATTAAATAATTTCATGGAGACTTTGGATTTAAGTTTTAATAGGGCAGAATAAATTATAAACTATAGTTTCTAAGTAAGCAGGCAACAAAAAGAATAACTGAAAAGTTTATGTCTGCCTAATTTAAACTCCAATTTGTATCATGGCCTCTTGACCCAAACTAAACTTCTTAATTTAGTTCCTTTTCTGCATTAACACTGGTAAAACAATGTCATATCATTTCTGCCTTCAAATGTTTCAATAATATCTTATGTGTTTGGTTGCAGGGGGAACCAGCAAAGAATGAAGACAATTAACTGGCATGCTCCTTTAGACAAACATAGCCTAGGGCAGAATTTCCATCTATTTTAAGAACTATGTTCCAGTTCAATGTTCCAGTTCAATGTTCCAGTTCGGAAGTGCAGTTTAAAGCACTAGCAAGAAAGGAGATTATAGCCCTGCTCATGAGCTAATACTTAATGAAGTGCTGAAGGCAATGAAGCGTATTGTTCCTGTTGTTGGTAACTCATAAAACCATTGCAAGCATCATATTATATGTTCATGACCTGGACTTTCCATATACATTACTGGGCTCCACTATGCACAGAGCAAAGTGCATTTCAAGTGTTATGTATAACAGTATATTTGGAATAGATTCAAGTTATGCTTAAGGGACAATCACTTAGAATGTTTGAGAGTTGATACAACTTTTGATGGATGGATACTTTAAAAATTGCCTATTAGCCACAGTGGTGAAATTCACATAATATTTAAAAATATATAATTGGTGGGGAAAAACTCCCCAAAAATGTTAGTATCAACATAATTGGGGTTTTTCTTTTTGGTAGAAATATTTATTTAAAATATTTAAATACCATCTTAATTACAAATTTATAACTATGAAAGCCATGAATAAAAGAGCAAGTGATACAAGAAAACTGTAGTGAGGAATAACTATTTAAACAGATCAAAATTGAAAATATTTAGACTGCAATCCTACTCTTGTCTATGCATGAGTAAGACCCACTGAATTCCACTGGAATGTATTCCAGATTAGTGTGTAAACTGCTTGGATTGCAGACTAAGATGTTAAAATGCCTTGATGAATTAAAAAAAATAAAATTTACAGTACTTTTCCCTTTCTCTCTCACAGTTGTATATGTACATGTGTCTATATCTCTGTATAAATAGATGACCTGACCTCCATTTTCATCTGCAAAATGTTGGATAATACATTACAGTTCACAAGAGCAGTAATTAGAACACAGTTTCTGCAATATATTCACCTCATATTTTTTACTTTTGAGATTTTTTTGTAACTCTTTTAAAAAATTGGGAATGGGGAAGGATAATAAGATTCATAACTGTTTATATAAATATTCATAAATTATAAATCATATGTTTTTGTGGATGTGTATGAGCATAAGAATGTCCTAATTTGTAACTTCCTGAGCAAATTTAGCAGAAATTAAATAAAGTCAACATAATTCATGATGAATTTAAGTAAAAATTGGCAACATGTTCTTGACACAAAACCCATTTCAGAAAAGGCACAAAGTAATGTAATTTATTTCTTTTCCTGATTTTAGTATTGTTCCAATATTTCTATCTGTATGAAGAAACTTCAGGCACATTACTTTGTAGATATTAGCAAATTTTATGAATGTGCAGTAAATGCCAGGCTTATATAACCACACATGATTATATAGGAATTGCTACTAGCCAGTCTATGCCCATTCAGGCCAACAACCGTAAAATCTTTCCCTGAAACAGAGGTATTTTCAATTAAACTTTTAGTTTATATTAATAATAAATACACGTAAAAATAATTTCAGGGCTTTTGCTAAACCTTTTCTTTCCTTGCTTGATCCTGGACTGGAAGTAATAGAGGACAGAGTTCCTCAACCTCAGCAACTTTAAGATGGGTGGACTTCAACTTCCAGAATTCCCCAGCCAGCCATTCTCAAATAAGGAAGAGGGAGAGAGTGGTCCACAGAGAGATTCAATGCATCTTTACTCCGAAGGAAGACTTTAAAAACTTTGGCACCACCTATGTTCAAACTGGTGGTGCCAAATTTTTGCTTCCTAGTGTCGATGACTTTTGCTTCCTCTTTGCTCTCTGCTAATGGTGTAACTTGATTCAATAGATAAAAAGTTAGGCAGTGGTCCAAATATCTTCTGCAGCTCTTTGAGATACCCCCACTTCTCCTGAGAGTTAGGACCTCCTAAACAGTGTGAGTTATATTGTATGGGATGTCATGGAGGGGGCTGTGGGCAGGGACAATTACCCCAAATCAGGTATGAGATGTTACTCCATTTTAGTACCATTGCAGTCCTATTTGATAAACCCCATTGTTGAAGGATATCCCACCCCCAGCAACATTTGTAGGTAGAATCAAAAAAATCAAGATGGTACAGAGATACAAAGGAGATAAAAAGACATTATCAGACAAAGTTTGATGAAAGTATGGAATGCTACAAAGGGAATAATAAGCCCAACAATTTCACCCCTAGCTTCTCCCTCAAATGCTTTTCATGTTGAAGATAATTACAGCAAGAAAAATGTAATTACATACCCAGATATGGTTTACTCAGATTCTGTGAACAAATTAAAAATACAGCAAGAACTACTTAGTGAAGGTTGGAATATACCATGGTTGATGTATTTACAAATAACCAGAAGGATAAAATCAGATCTCAAGAAGGAAGGAGGAACATTCAGAAAAAAAAAATAACACAGAATTTGAAACACTCATACAAAATCAACACCTATTAGGGTGCATATACAAACTCTTAAATATGATACAGAGACAGAACAAACAAAAACTGTATAGCAAAATGGATGCAAAACTTTAAAGATACGGTTACAATACAACAATGGGAAGAATTATGGACTAAATCTATAAAATTTACACCAAGTTATAACTTACAGGAAAGTTGGTCCAAAATGTTTTATAGTTGTTATACAACTCCATCAATATTATCTAAGATAGACAAATCATATAGTAATAAATGTTGGAAATACCATGAAATAGAAGGAACATTTCACCACATGTGGTGGACATGTAAAAGAACTCAAAAATACTGGAAAGACATATATAGTATAATGCAGAAAATCTTGGAATTTAAATTTGAAATGAAACCACAATTTTTCCTACTAGGTGTAATCTCAGAAAAAATCAAAAGAAATATCATAATTTAATGAGATATATGCTTACAATAGCGAGAATAAACTTTGCTCAACACTGGAAGAAAGGCACAATCCCAACAATACTGGGATTGGGAACTAATGGCAAAACTAACAGTATATATACACAATAGAAGTTTAACTAAATTTGAGCAAGAATGGTTCCACGCATGCAACACATCACGCAGCATGGTAAATATAACCACTTACAGTCTGGCTTCTAAGGCAGCCTGAATGTCTACAAATATTGCAAAGTAGCAAATGTATAAAAAAGGGGGAGTCAGAAACCAATAGTTATTTTTATCTTTATTATTATTTTTCGTTTTCTTCTTTTTTTAAAAAAAGGTTTAAAGTATTTTCACTTTTGTTAAATTTTATATATATTTATATTTATATAATCTATCTATCTATCTATCTATCTATCTATCTATCTATCTATCTATCTATCTATCTATCAACAGGCTAGAAACTGGGAGACTGTGAGTTCTAGTCCTGCCTTGGGCACAAAGCCAGCTTTGTGTGGGTGACCTTGGGCCAGTCACTCCCATTCAGCCCTAGGAAGAAGGCAAGGGCAAACCACTTCTGAAAAACCTTGTCAAGAAAACTGCAAGGACTTGTCCAGGCAGTCACCAGGAGTCAACACTGGCTCAGAGCCACCCCCCAAAAGTAACAATACAATGGAGAATTTAATATTAAGTAATTAGCTTAAGATCAAGACCATTATCATATAATCAATACTTTTTTATTATTTGATGTGAGTTGCAGCAGTTCTTTTTTGATGTTATATTTAACTTTAGATGAAAAAGGCAAAGAATGTTATGCTTATAATATTGACATCCTAAACTGTAATTAATATTGATAGATTTTTTTCTCTCCTTTTCTATTTTCAATACTTTAAGCTATCATATAAATAACTTTAACATATAAAAATGTTAATAATTTTTAATCAATCATATAAACATCACTGTATTGAAACAGTACTAAGTATCAAGATTTATAACAATGTAATAAAAATATTTTTTTTTAGAAGAAGATCATGGTTGCACCTGTGTGAAAACCATACAAAGTTCCATCCCTTTGTATATGCATGTGGCATTGACGCACGTACAAAGGGGGTGGGGCTTTGTTTGCACGGTCATAACTACCTTCTTGTCTTTTCTGAGCCCCCTGGATACTGCTGGATCCCCAGGCTTTATTGGGAAGCGGTTCCTGGGACCTGCAGAGACAGGAGACAAAGATAAATATTAGCTATACAAGCTGCCTGCCTTCTGCTTGCGTACCTATTGGCATGCAATCAGGTTACAAAATAATATAGTAAATAATATTTTCCTTTCCCATTTATAAATAACGCTTTATATTATAGAGCATAATCAGAGGGACATCTTATTTTAATCATGCATAGCATTTCATTTTAACATTGCAGAACATCCAGTATCACGTGTCCACACCCAGATCTGAAGGCAGGAATAATTTCAAAAGTCCATTACAGGTAGTCCTCGATTTACAACCACAACTGGGATTGGAATTTCCATCTCTAAGTGCTGCAGTCGTAAAGTGCAATATCATGTGATCGCAGTGCTCAGCAATGGCAATTCTGGCACTCCCTGTTGCTGTTGTTAAGCAAATCCCATCAGTCGTTAGCCAAGCACCCACCCCAATCCAAGCTATCCCAGGCTTGGTCCCTCTTGATAAGGTAAAGAACTGCCTCCAGCTCCTTCCCTTTGCCTGTCTCCCCCCCATCTCTGCCCTTTTGGCCGCCCTGCACCCTGCCTTGTGGGATGGCAAGTAGCCCCAAAACTATCTGGCTCTGGGGCTGCTTGCCATGCTGTGGTTCAGGGGCTTTTTCACACGCTGTAGCTCTGGGGCTGGGCAAGAAGCCTGAGCTGCAGCACAGCATGAAGCCCTTCACAGTGCCCAGCCCAGCCAGGCAACATGGCACAAAGCTGCAGCTGCCCCGGGAAGCCGCAGCCACCCCAGCCCAGTCCCAGCCACAGTTGCCTTCGTCATCCTGCACTCCGAGACGCTTGCTGCCCTGCGCTCTGCTGTCCCAGCTGAACTTCGCCATCTTCTTGCTCCTGCTGCTGCTGAGGAATGCCCAGCCTGGCCCTTCATGCCAAGAAGCCCCTTTGCACTGTGCTGCTGGGCCGGGCTGGGGCGAGCTTCTTGCAGTCCCAGAGCCGCAGTCCAACACAAAGCCCAGTCCTAGCCTGGCCCAGCAGTGCGGTGCAAAGCTGCAGCCACCCCAGCCCAGCCCCAGCCCGTTGCCCTCACCACCCTGCACTCTGAGGCCCCTGCTGCCCCAGTTGACCTTTGCCGCCGTCTTGTTCCCGTTGCTGACAAGGCATGCCCACCCTGGCCCTTTGTGAGGCAGCCGCTGGCCCTCTTTCCCAGGCTTCACAAGGAAACTGCTGTGTGCAACCTGGGGAAGAAAGCCTTGTGTGGCCAGCAGCTGCCTTGTGAAGGGCCAGGTCAAGCGTGCTTGGTCAGCAGCAGGAGCAAGATGTGAAGGTCAGCTAGGGCAGCGGAGCGCAGGGTGGCAGGGAGCCAAAAGGGCATAGGTGGAGGGGGAGATAGGTGGGTGGGGGGAGTTGAAGCATCCCTGCGGTCATAAGTGTGGGCAGGCTGCCAAGTGCCTGAATTTTGATCACATGACCACAGGGGCACTGCAACAGCTGTAACTTCAGGGACTGGTCATAAGTCCCTTCGTTCAGCACTGCCATAACTTTGAATGGTTGCTGAATGAATGGTTGTAAGTTGAGGACTATCTGTAGGTCGCTCCCAGCAAGTGCTCACCAATATCTGAGATATGTGCCTACTTTTCACTCAAGAGTTTACAAGACATGATTATTTTATTGATCACTTTTATTATTTTCAATCACATTTACAACCTCTAGCCCTTCCACCCCCATACAGTTGAATGATTGAAAGAGGCAGCAATCCCACACTGGCTTGTAACTCTTTAAGACAATGTAATTTGCTTTACTAGGGCCACTCTTTCAGGCAGGTTCTACTGTCTCATTGCTCCAGAGATGTCCACAGGGTATGGTCAAACAAGTCAAGATGGTGGCCATGAGAGTATGTTTGAAGCTCTGTTTTTTAAGTTATGCATATGTTTGGAAAACCTGCAAGCTATAAAGAACCATTGTGAGTTATCTAAATTATTTATCCTTGCAAATAGTACATTTCTTGGTCTCTGCTTAAGCTGTGGATACTTTTTACTCCTGGGTCCCCACCTAGGAGTGCAGCACAACTGCTCAGGAGCATCTGCCTTTTTAAATTAGCTTTGCCATTTAAGTAGCAAATCCAGACTCAGCCAGACAATAGACAACTTCATATTTGCGCACACAAAGAAAATGAACAGCGTAACTGATTTTTTTATTGTACTTTCCAGGTGCTCACTGTGGACTGATACCAGCTAACTTTTTCAAAGCAGCTCTTTGTGCTTAATGTTTCAAAATATTTTAATCACTCTGGCACATAGTGCCACGACAGTTTGATTACAATGTATTAATAGGAGTCAGCCTGAAAACTTCTTGGAAACCACACCCAGGACAAAATAGAATTGCCTGATTTGTAGCTGGTCTCACCACCAGAGTATGTACTATTTTAGTATTAAAAGGAGACCCTGAAGCCCAACTAGCTCTTACTAGTCTTCCATAACTCCCATTTCCTAAGGTAAACTGGGAAAAACTGTTCCACATACTTGTTTTTAGATGTGGAAACAGAAGAAAGCAGCTTTTAACAGTTGAATCATAAGACATGATGGAATGCATATTTTATTTATTGCTTATACAATTTATTGTGGACATATTGGGTTCTCTTGCAGTTACCTGTTCCTTCCTATCCCTATGCCTGAGAGAACTTCTTTCCTGCCAGTCTCCCTCCCCATACAACATTAATAATTCTTAATTAAATAAAATGAAATGGAAAACTAGGATGCTGCCAAGCAAACTGTTAGCTTCTAACATAACCTTTATTTCCAAGAATAAGACTTTACTTAGAGCCCCGGAGCCATCCTTGGGAAATAAAAATAAAAATGATGGATGGCTTTTACTCAGATGTTTTATTTGGAAACCTGTCTAGAAAAAAAAAAGATATGCTGAGAGAGAGAGAGAGAGAGAGAGAGAGAGAGAGAGAGAGAGAGAAATGGGGGTGAGATGGGGGACAGACAATAAAAGATGGCTGGACATAACCTCAAGAGTATCACCTAATCCATGGGTCTTTGTGATTGACTCCACGCAGCACAACAGGGATTTTATGAACAGCAAGTCCTGCCCTGGCACTTGTTCTGTAAGAACACTGAACTTGCTCTTAAAGGACTTATTTTCTATGCCTTGCAACTTAAACCTCCAATGGCATTCACAGTATTATACAAATTTGATTTTACTAGTGATTGTTATTTTACCATGCAAACTTTACAATACTATGCACTTTATTTACTAATTCTCTAAAATATTCCAGCCTACTGGGAACTGTTTCTGCAGCCTAAAAAGGCTATGAATAAATGAGCCCATCTGCCTAAATGCCTCACAACACTTTTTAACACTGGCAATTGCAGAGGAGATTCTGTGGGAAGATGTTGGAAACGATTCAGAAAATTCTAACAACCCCCCCTTTCAAAAGGGTCCCATAATGTATTTGGTTGTTCTGACTGAAACACAAAAATAAAACCTCCTTCTACCCAGATATGGCTAATGTCAGGTGAAAGCTCTTACTGAGTCACGAAATGAAAAAATTATCTCAAGTCATAGTAAGGAAATAGTGCAAAAAAATGCAAGTCATCACAATTTGTAGAGCTCACCTGGAAGAAGTATTAGACATTTTACCTATTATCAACATGGTTAGCACATTGTAAAAACAATTATTATCCCATTATTAGCTATTTTACACTGCGTTACAGTTCTTTGGCCCAATCTTTTTCCTCAGAAGTACTCTGAAATTAGTCTTTCAGAAACACGCTCAATGGCATCCCAACATCTGCTACAAATTAAAGCAAACCAGCGAAAATTTCAATACAATATTTAATGTCTGCAATTTATTATATACATAACTTGTTTCAGACTGAATTCGGTGCAAAAGCATATAGTTTAATTGTACCAGAAAAAACAGTTATGCTTAACAGTTTTTACCTGAATCGTTACACTGTGTTGAACACAATAAACTTAACAAAAACATAAGATGGACAAACTCTAAAAGTATCCTCAGTTATATGCTAACACTTGATTGTTTCACTCTGACTCAACAAAATAAATAGAAATCCAAACATAGTTATCAGAAGTTATTTACTTAGTCTCTTTAAGACTGTATTTTCTTTCCAGTGTTTTGGTCTCCTGCTGTGTATTATAGAAATGCACTTTATCTATAAAGATAATTAAAGTTACATAATGAAAAAGCCAAATAACTAGTTATGTGAGATTAAAAAATGGGAGCTTATAAAAAATAAGTTTTATACATTTTTAAAAGATTCTGCTTTAGAGAGAACAAATCTAAATTATTTACTAGGGCTTTTCATGATGCACATTGCTCTGTTTTCGGGTAATTTTCTGCTGTAAAAAAGTGTAAGTACAACTGAAATATATAGAAGACAACTGTAAAATGAAGTCTTCATAAATACAAAGTGCCCTTAAGTTTTACTTAATAATTTTAATAAACGCTAACTAGTTGTGCAAAGCAAGGCCTGGAAGGACTTGATGTAAAACTACTTTATTTCATATTATCAAGCTGCAACACAGCATCTTTGACAGCAGAATTAACTCTATATTTTCTTCTTCCTACATTCATAGAAAGGTTATATATGTAAAAAAAAAAGGCACATCTTCCAACCATTGATCAAAATCTGCAGTTCAAGCTAGAGTTTTCTTAATACAACCTATTAAATCACACAGAACAGATGGTATTTAAATCTTCCTGCTAATAGCTTCTATCAGCTGAAATGGGAGGGCTGATTCAACCCCTTTGTAGCCCCTAAAATCAGTGTTGGGAGAGACTAGAGAGTAATCTCTAGAGAGAGTGGATTGTGGGAATACATGGGGTGTTGCTTAGGGAAGGGGTAGAGAATATTTAATATCATGAAAAATGACATGTGCCAATTGTTCTCTTTTGCTTTAATATTTATATATCTTAAGAGAAACCTTTTGTATTCTACTTCCCTTACAAATTCACTAGCCAATTCTTTATTTTCATACAAGTTTTTTAGACTGCTGCAATCTTATGACTCTGTGGTTATACATGGTAGTTTTAAAAAACGAAAAATATTTTCCTAAAGTGAAATAATGCAGACAATTTATCTAAAAAGAACATACAATTATGAGATGCTATCTTTGGAATGCAAGATAACTTTGCCATACTATATCTAATGTAAATTTTAATAAGCGATATACTTACTAAAAGCAATAAATTATATAAAAATGAAGAGATCTATACAGATTATCTTCCAGTTAGGTTATCTTCCAGTTATCTTCTAAATGACAAATAACACCCAGGTATTTAAAAATACAGTAGTCTTGAATTAAACTTGCAAGAAGCAGTCAAAGCATGCAGTGTGTATTAGGGAGACTTGTCAAAATTCTGAACTGAACACAAATCTGTCATTACAAATTCTTTGCTAAGTCAGAGGTTTGTTGAGGACATCATCTACACAGATATCAAAGACGTGCTGAGGAGGATTTCAATACTTCCACATTCAAATTATAAAATGAACAGTAACTTGGTCATGTTTCCAACAGTCATTACCTTGGATAAAAAGATACACGAGTGCATCTGCACAAAATAGTTTTTTATAATACATATACAGTTCTGTAAAAATAGCACTAGTGATCACAGTAAACCTTAAATTAAGAACTCCTGTTCTGCATGCTAATTATAGCAATTGCTAAGCTATTTCATTTCAGCAAATACAATGCCTTACTGAATTGAGAAAATAATGGTTTTATAAACAAAAATATCCATTATTTTCTTTATATTAATTCTGATGTTTGACCTCTACTTTGTCATATTTTAATTCAATTGCTAAATTCATCCTTTCCTGATACTTATAAAGATTTTATCTCTATGTGATTATTCTTTAGTACATTCTCTGCCAGAATATTCTATGTCCAACTCCGTGTGTAATCTAATAGGCTTAACTTTCAGAAGAAATGTTCTTGGTAGGGTTGCATGATGTGTTTTAAGAACTATTTAGACTATTTTTATTTTCAGTGACAGCATTTTCTGTAAATTCTTTATGGATTAAAAAATTATTGAACTGGATATTCAAATATTGAACTGAAACTCCACAGCACAGTTTTTATAGAACAGAATGATCTGAATATCTCCGGCAAGCACGAAATGAACATCTTTGTTATTGTGCATACCTTGAAATCAGTGTGTAACCAAAGTTTTTAAAAAGGCAAAACAGCCACTTGGCAAACCATAAATTTTTGTTTTTCTGTTGAAAATCTTTTCAGCAATCTTGTTAAGCAGTTACATGAAGTAACTATAAAGATGCTTATATTTACTGGAACATAGATTGCATCTGAATGAATACAGAAATAAACTTGCTGCAATATATATTGGCAGGATTTGCAGTTTTTATAGAGCATACATTTAACCTAAGAAACCTAAATACTTAAAAAAAAGTTTTCAAAACATAATTAAATCAAAGGCATAGAAGTGATTTATAAACCATTGCAAATTAGTCTTTTCCAAGATGATTTATTACGATGACTGGCAATGAAGTTTCAGCCCCAAGGATGCAACAAATCATTTGGTCCCATTTTTTAATGAAAATAATGTCTGAATGCCACTAATAGACCATATTAATTTTCTACCCTGCAAGAGAGAAAATAATTAGCAGACTGGATTTTCAGTGATACTTCAACCCAATGCACACAGAACTAGAAGGAGTTCTGAATTCAAGAGTGGGGAGAAATAGCCCTGTGTTGAGTGTCAGCAACACCTCTTTTCAAGGGGGTAGAAGGAGATTCACATTGGCAGGCACGCTGCTGCTGCCTCATTTCTTCATACTGTTTCTTGCTATGTATTAATTCCATGAGAGTTATTTGCAGGGAACAGAATCTTTCTACCAGCCTGTGATGTCAAAGCTTCATAACATTAGTTTTTCACATAATCTTGTCAAACAGGAATCAGAAAATGTTAATATTGCTTTCAACATCATTAGCAGCTACATTTTTAAATCTGTGCTTTATGTGAACAGAAAAAGTGACTTAAGAATCTTGACTCAGGACAAAACTTCTTTTGAAAGATAAAAAACATTTTTCTATTTTATAGAATGAAAACAGACTGGCATATTGTTATTAGGGCCCACTTGTTGCAAGCCAGTGCATAGTCAATCAGCAGTCTGCTGGCATCCTTGAACTACTTTAAATGGTAGTATAATTAATTTGCATTTTTTATTCCAACTAGTATCCTCCATTAGTGCATTATTTGTGTTGCAGAAAAGAACACTTGGCAGTTATTAAAGGTCAGTATTTGAGTGCCAAACTAAAGAACATCATTTTGGATCCAGAGTTGCCTCTCTGTGGAACACAGGAAAACCATTCCTGTTCATGATAGGAATTGGGTTCCAACAAAAACTTTCCACTGAAGGAAAAGGATGGACCAACATTTTCCTCCAATTTCTCCTTTTGGGACAGTCCCAGTAACCAATTCCCATCCTGTCATGGAGAACACCCCAGCCTCCCACAACAGTGTGGGAGGTGGTGTTGAGCTGCAGAGGAAAAGCACAAAAAGAAAATCGTATCCCAACTTTTCCTTCTCCAGGGCCTGCAGAACATTGCACAATAAAATCTGGCACCAAGTCCTTATTTCTACATGTCCATCTTCTACATGATTTCTTACTTTTTCATATGCAAGTACAACTAAAGCTAAACTTTGGAACAAATAGGAGAGTAACAGAAAACCAAAGCTGTGGCAAATTGGTTAATGTGTTCTCAGCTTCTTCACTTGCTTCCTGCGTTTCAATTCCTCCTCTTCACGTTTCAACTCTTCTAGATCTTCTTGCATTCCAAGCCTCAAGCTGGAAAATAAAGTTTTAATCACAATAAAATTTAAAAATAAAAAAACAAACAAACCTGAAAACCAACCATAGGATCCCAAACTTTTTTACCAAAATGAATTCCAAGCAACAACTCTTTTTTACTATGATTATTAGTTTGCCTGCATGTCTGAATAAGGTTTTTTTCATTCTGAAAGAAGTTACTTTTTCTGGAATGGAGCCAGTATTTGAATATGATATAATTAAGTTACCAAAAAGAGTGAGATAGAAAAGATGGTTCTTATCTATGAATTGGGGAATAATGTATTACATAACAAAATAAATTATTACAATTATAACTATTACAATATCACAATTCTGATGCCAGAACAATATTCAGAAAAGAGAGGAACAGTTCTTTTTACATTTGCAGTTCACACTGCTGACCTAAAAATGACTGCTTTCTAATGGAGCAATATTAAGGGTAGTGGCAACAGCAGTACAGTACTACTACTGCTACTACTAGTACAGACCTAGATATCACTTCTGTTCTGCTCTTAGTAATTTGCTGCCCAAAGATTCCTCTTTACCTCCCACCCACTCAGATCATACCATGAAAATTCAATTAAAAAATGTGGTAATTTGGTGCCTTGATCTTTGCTCACCTTTTTTATTGTTACAATAATGAGCAAAATATGTGCCCTCATTAAGCTTCACTTTCCAACCCCTCCAAAAGGCCAAAGAAAGTCACTGTGTCACTACATCCCTTATGGGCCTCAAAAGTTGAAAAATAATGTATATCCCAAACACTAAAAGGTTGCCCACCAGTGTATTATATCAAATGTAGGCAACTATGGTGAGGACTGTATCACAAAATGGGTGGAGTGGTAGAAATTAAAATAAGGAGTGATGTATTTAATTTCACAATAAGTTTCCCATGCTACATGCATAGAACTTTCACACATTCTGAACAAGAGACTTTCCCTCACCCACAACAACTACTTGCAGACATCTATGTCCCTACAACAGCAAACCAAAGACTTGCAATTAATGTTACTGGGAAGGAGATCGGAAGTCTAGTCCACTCATTTGTGAACGTAACCTCCATTTCTTCTTATTATGATTGTGAAATATCAATGTTTCATGACTGATATTCTGATCAGGTGACTGAATGTGCAGATGAGGATCTTTTGCTCTAGGAGGAGGAACACACTGACAAGGTAGGCAGAGGCACTGCTATTTACTCTATTTCCCTTCATTCTGCAGTTTCTTCCTATTTCTTGCTTTCCTCTGAAAGCAAATACCAGAGCATCTACCAACAGGAACAAGAAGTAGGAAGCAGCTAAATCAGTAAGGGAAAGGAGTTTGAAAGGAGTGGTCGCTTTCTGCCAGTCCGGAATTGCCACACTACCCCTTATTTCTTGTTGGTGAAAGCAGGATGGGATGATGAGGTAGACAGATGGGAGACAGGCTGCAGTAGCAGAAGAGAGGAGGATGGGTGGCAGGTGGCAAGAAAGGGCAGAGAGGAAATCAGACGGGTGGGCTGAGGAAGGTGAAATGCGGAAGAAACAAGTGAACAAGCAGCAGAACAATGGTAAAGGTAGACGGATTGGACGAAAGCGACAAAGGAGACTGCCACTCTTATGTAATCTTATATTAGCTGATGAAAAGTTATTATTGATCTGTAAAATGAAGAATATCTTGTAATTACTGTCTTGGCATTGAAGCTCTACATTTTACCTAACAAGACATGAAAAAATCAGTTAAGCTGATTAGTATTTAGAATCATTTTAACTGAAGTTTTCATTTTCAGTGCAGGATTTTAAAAAATGTAAGAGTGAATTAGACAATTTTAATCTTTACCTTCTGGCTTCCTCTTTCTGTTGTTCTTTCCAACTACTTTCCATGTAACGTAAGGCATAGTCACTTTCATCTTTGTATCTGAAAATAATGAAATTAAATGCAATGATATTTATCTAGCAGAATTATTTTGCATTGCACAATACTGAAATTTCTTGAACTGTAGGGTTCTTGGGAGAAGATCTGGAGCACACATAATAGAAAGGAGAGGGAGGAGAGGGAAAGGAAGCCCTGTTGTATATGTGGCTTTCTTTATGTAACAGTGGATATCATGCTATACAGGTAGTCCTCGCTTAATGACCATTCATTTAGCAACCATTCAAAGTTACAATGGTGCTGGAAAAAGCTACTTACAACTGGTCCTCACACTTACAACCATTGCAGCATCCCAGTGGTCACATGATCATAACTTGGGTGCTTGGCAACCAGCTTGCACTAATGACGTTTGCAGCATCCTGGGATCATGTGATTGCCATTTGTGACCTTCGCAGCCAGCTTCTGGCAAGCAAAACCAATGTGCAACCACGTGATTCACTTAATGACTGTGTGATTTGCTTAACAACTATGGTGATTCGCTTAATGACTGCCACAAAAAATGATGTAAAATTGGGTGCAGTCACATGATGCCTTGCTTAATGACCACCCTGCTTAATGATGAATTTTCTGGTCCCTATTGTGGTCATTAAGCGAGGACTACCTTTATAATCAATATTTATTAATTAATCAGTTATTATTAATTGTAATACATATTTAGAACTAGAACGGTACATATTTAAATAAAATAGAAACATGCCAATTAACGTTATAATTGCAGGGCTAAACTAAGCCAATTTTATGCCACAGTGTAGTTAACTATGCTTTTCCAAAAGCAAGCAAATAAGTACTTGTACTTAGAGTACAACAATCTTTCCTTTCTGCTAAAGTTACTGCAAGCCAAATAATATTTCCCAAACCTTCTGTCTGACTTGTAGTTTTGAAAACGAGCATTCACTCAGTACATCATAGATAGGAGCTATTGATAATTTTAGCAGAAACACAATTCTCCTATACAGTTGTTGTAGGCAAAATGGTGTAATGGATCAATTTAAAAATCTGAGAGTTTTGTTTTTTCAAAAATCTTTTAAATCTTTTCATCTATATTTACAGAAATGCATGTAAATATTATGGATGGGTATAAGTATACAACAGTAAAATTACGTTAAAGCTTATTTTCTCACTTTGACCGATCATAACCAAATATCTCTCTGATATGTTTAGAGATCTCTTCTTGAGGTTCTCCTTCGTCGTCAATAAAATCTTCCATTTCAGAATCATCTTCATCTTCATCATCCCACTTTCTTTTATAGCTAATAGGTGGAAGAGATGGTCTTGGAAAACCTAGGGTGGAAATTTAAGATGTTATATATAGACTCTTTCAACTCCTCATAAACTGCCTACTTGCAGGGAAAACCACCTTCCACACCTGTGACAGAGGATGGGAATGAGAAAATTGCCCTCTACTTCTGCTGCAGCTGTGCAGCCTGGGAAACCCTAAAGCACACTGGCTGCTCTCCCATGTGCCAAGGAGGTTGAGGGCTTGCTGTTTCTGCTGCATGCAGCAGGACCCCCTGCTGCCTGTACTGTAGCACCCAACCTGGGAACTGCCCCAACACGTGTGGAAAGGCTCTTGTGGCTTCAGAGTAGGTGCCTCTGGCATGCAGCAACAGTCTGTCTTATGGTTCAGAAGCACCCATTCTGACTCTTATTGAAGTCAGCAGAATTTACATACAAGTCAAGATGCATAAAGCTAGAGCAGTGTTTTTCAAACTTGAAACTTTAAGATGTGTGGACTTTAACTCCCAGAATTCCCTATCCAGCATCTTAAAATTGTCAAGTTTGAAAAACACTGGATCAGAGATTCCTTATTTTGTAGGGCAGAATATTTTTGAGGATGCAATTTCAAACAGTTGCATTGAAGACATACATACATACATACATACATACCCAGAAACACAAGCTTTCAAAATACCTTGTGGGGTAATCCCAGGTCTTTGATTAAGAAATGGCCTCATTCCATTCATCTGAGCATTAACCTGTCTTGGAACCAGATTTTTGGATGAGATTGTTTCTGATACAACAGTGCACTTTGGCCTTAGAGTTCCAGCTGAAGTTGTACTAGGTCGACCTGGTCCTGAGCTGCTACCCCTTCCCAGTCCAGTGTTTATGTTGGCATTTGGCCGACCAGGTCCTACACTTTGGCCACTGCCTAAACATACTGGTCCTGAAGTGGTGGTTGGTCGACCGGATCCCGTGCTTAAACTACTGCCGGCAAGTCTAGGTCCTGTGCTTGAGCTAGTGCTTCGCTGTCCTTGTCCTGAGCTGTTTTCTGACCTCCTGGGTCCCATGCCATGTGATCCATGCCCAGTAATCAAACTTCTGCTTGGCTGCCTGGGGCCTGTATTCAAGCTGCTCTTTGATCGTGCAACAGGTCCTCCTGTAACTGAATGGTTGCTTGCTTGCCTAGAACTGGAATTTTTATAATTTTCTTGCTGGGTAGAAGCCACACTAATTGATTTTGCATGGGTGCTATTTTTTTTCAGACTAGGTTCTTTACTAGATGATTGTCTGAGAGTTCCATTTGCAGCTGTTTTCAAGACTACAGCATGGGACTTAGATCCAATTTTTCCTCCTCCACTGGGTACAGGTTTAATATGATTATTGTTAGGAGAGCTTTTAAAAGACCCTTTGGGTGCAGATTTTGTTTTTTCAGTGTGGCTTGGTTTGGAACAAGACACCAATTTTGAAGGCTTTTCACTTAAAACAGGTCCTTTGGATTTCTTATCATTATTATTTTGTGAGGGAATGCTTCCTTTAGAAAAGGGGGGTTTGTCTGTTGAATGCTTGCTAAATTTAGCATTTACTAATTCCCTCTGTGAAATTTCTTTTTTGGAAGAACCTGATGCAGTTGTATGTTTCATTTCTTTCTCTGATTTCTTTTCTTTTAGTATAACACCTTTTCTGTTTCTCTTCTCTAAGTAGTCTCGCTCTCTTAATTCTTCTGCGGTCATTGGTCTTTCTTCAGTCTTTTTTACAACTTTTATTTCAACTGGTTCATACTGTTTTTTTTCAGCCAGTTTTAAAAGATCACTAAAATTCATTGCTGGAGTTGCACTTTTGGGTAGCACCTTTGGTTTTTCTGAAAATTTGGATGGTTTTTCTTCATACTCTTCTGATTCCTGCTCAGATTCTGACTGATCATAAGCTACTTGATTCATTTCATCATGTGTCCTGCATTCTGTGCTTCCAGCAGATCGATTTTCATGACTTTGCCTCTTTCTAGGCTTCTCCTCAATAGGAATGCCATTATAGCCACAAAAATTGTCCTTTGTCCGTGAAGCCATAGCTCTGGCTTTTCGGTCATGTTTCAGTTCCACACGCTTAGCCAGCAGTTCTTCTTTTCTTCTTTTTTCCATAAGAACTATAAATAAGGAAACCTTTAGTATATCAAAAAGGCTCTGTATTTTGAAATATATAAGCTGCAGAGACTATGATAAATTCTATACAGCTCAGGCTAAGAATTTACATTCTAACTATATACTACCTAAAGCAGTGTTTCTCAACCTTGACAACTTGAAGATGTGTGGACTTCAATTCCCAGAATTCCCTAGGGGAATTCTGGGAGTTGAAGTCCACACATCTTTAAGTTGCTAAGGTTTAGAAACACTGATCTGAAGTATCACAATGCCGATTTAGTTTAAATAACACCACAGATTTTAACAGTAAGAGGGCTGGCAACCAAAAAACCTGTGCAGCATGCCCAAGAGGCATGGGTTTCAATTAGGGAGGAACTTCTCACTCTATTGAAACTGAGAGGACTATTAAAGAACAGTTTTGTGATAAGACATGGGAGGACCTGCTGCTCTTAGCAAGTAGCTGTTTGTAAGATGGTAAAAGAAAACCAGTATTATTATTCTTTTAAAATAGCTTTTTTTGCTTTTAACTGTACAATATCAAAACTACTTATCAGCCTGCATGAAACTAACTTCTAATTACTTGTATACAGATGTAAAACTGAAACAATTAAAAATGTCAGTTTTGCTGCTGCTTTTGTCTGACTCAGGATGACACTGAATATCCAAGAGTAAGGGAAGCACGGCAACAGTCTTCAAAAGGAAGGCAGAAAAAAGTTATTTTCAAGAATAACTAATAATAGTCTCTATGGAAAGAAAAATATTGAATGATACCCTTTTTCTTCTGTTCCTCTTCTTGCCTTTTGAGAAAGGCTTGCACAGCTGCAGACTGAACACCTTTAACTTTTGGATCCTTTTTGGGAGGGCCAACCGCCAAACTGTATCTTTTCTGCAAAGAAAAAAAAGTTTCACATAAATGAGTAACAAATATGAGCTGATTGAGCAACTGATTTCAGATATGTCCAAGAGGATTAGCAGCGTGTAAAGATTTCCTCATGTGTTTGAGTAAAAATGACTTTATTAAGAAAAAAACACAGTACAAATGTGATGTATAGACTAACCAAAGAAAAATTAGATCCAGATCTGTTTATCTCACCTTCTTTATATGGAATCTAAGAGAGTTTCAAAGACAACGCAGTAAGGTAAACCAGAAAGAAATGTATCATAAGATGACAAATAAATAGGGATATTATTTCTATTTGAATGTAACTAATACAAATGACTGAGTTCCTTTCTACAGGGTTTGGGATCTTATCAAGAAGGGGAAGAAAGATCCCTTAAAAGGATCAAACACAATGAAAAAGAAGCACCACACACAGCTCTTTCAAACAAGTTTTTCTGAATGTTCAAACCAAAAATGAGACATTTGGGAAATGAAGTAGTAGAGAAGAATCAAATAAGAAAAACACTTGTGCAGGTACAATTTCTGCTGGTGAAAGGTTATAAAGTGTAAGCTTTTCTGTGCTGTAATTCAAAATATGATATTTCAATAAAATATCCCCCCCCCCATTGTTTGGGGCAACAACTGCATCTGACTGACAAAATGCTGTAGTGCTAAATAATGTTTTACTAAAATTAAGTTAGAACAATTGAAGATTATTTAAAACATTAAAAGAATCATTTTAAAATAAACAATGGCTTTCTTGGATGTGCTTAGCCCTACAATGACAGGGCATCTATTGTTTTAGACTAAAATCTTAGGCATATTGATCTCTCAACTTACTTCCTAATATTGGGTAGTTTAAGTTCAAATCAGTTTGGCACAATGAGCACTCATAACCCATAGTCTCATATAAACCTCCCACCTTTTACTGATATGCAAAGGAATGGATGAAAAAATACCTTACTCTATTTTTTGGTAAATCATCATTTGATACTTTGAAAGTATTCAGAAAACTATGGGTAGTTCAAGGCACAGTTTGTGCACAAATCAAGCCTGAAAATTGGTAGAAAGTGAGAAGAGGTTTAGGATACATCTGAAAAATCTAAGTAGAACCAACCCCATATAAATGTGCATAGCAGTAGTTTGTGGAAACTACCGTATTTTTCCAACAATAAGACGCCCCCATATACAAGACGACCCCCATTTTTCCAACCCCAAACTAAGAAATCAATATTTTAAAGATAGTGCAGAACACATTTTTATTTAGTAATTAGTTAACATTGACCTGATACACTCGGTGGGAGGAGGTCCAAACTGTCTCTCTGCAGCTCTATTTCCAGGCTCTTTTGCATAACTGATTACATTCAAGCATGAGTGAAACTTCCCATAGCTTCTCTCTGCAAAAGCCTTCCTCTAATTGGTTTGTTCAGCATCAGCTGACATCAGTTACATAAGGCTTGTGATTGGAGGACGTCTGTTTGGGAGACAAGCTATTTCACTCGTGATTGGAGGCTAGCAATAGGAGGAAGCTGCCTGCAGAGACAAAGTATGGGCAGTTTTGCCTTGGCTGACTTCCTTAAATAAGATGCCCTTCAATTTTTAGGGTAAGGATTTTAGAAAAAAGTATCATCTTATAGTCAGAAAAATACAGTAAGTAATAAGTGACATAACTACAGAAGTACCAGAATTGCAATACCTAATCTGCAAACTACAACTTTATAAAGTGATATCCAAAAATCTACCTTTAGTGGGAAACATAGATTGGGCTTTCTTGATAGGTTTTTACAAGTAGAAACACTGATTCTCTCTTTTTCCATAGCGCTGGATGACAACTACAAAGCTGAACGTTGCAGCAAAGTGCAAATTATATATTGCTGTTATTACAAAGTACCAGTACAGAGATAAAATGAGCAAAAATACTTTTGGGTCCAGCCAATTGACCCTAATTACCAGGTTCGGGACTTGGTGCGAGGTGAACAGAACATCAAGATGAAAATCAGACTTTTTATCCACTTTATTTTAGAGCTCTAAATAAATTGGAGACTCTCAGTGAAAGGGGGGAGTCCTGATTACAGATTTTACATAGCTTATATACTTCTTTTTCGTAGGATCCACGTGAGAGCTTAAACAAAGAAACCGGTTAACTTCTTACAAACATCTGTTTCACCAGGTCATGGTGACTTCAACCAAAGATGGACATCCTTCCGGCTATACATTAATTATTACCCATTATCCATCTTAAACTTATCTTAACCCCAACTCTCTTCCCCTTACCCTATCAGGATAATAACATTACAGCCTTCTGGATCTTGTCTGTCCTGTCAATTGCCCAAGCCATGACCCCTTATCAGGCTGATCTTGTCTGTTCTGTCAGTTGAATAACATTACAGGCATATAGATCTTGTATGTCCTGTCAGTTGCCCCAGCCATGGCCCCTTATCAGACTGACCACAGCTGGTCTCTCCCATCTCTGCTATAGGATCAAAGAAATCACAAATCATACAACCATTCTTATCTTCAAGGATACAATGAAAGCATTAAAATAATATAGCTATATTTAAAGCTTAAAGATTACAAAAACAAGCAAGGGGGTTACAAGGAAGTCATAAAGCACGTTAACTATGGAAGGAATACATCACTCTTAAGAATACTGAATACAGTTTCTATCACAGATGTGCACATTCTCATATGCCAGCCCCCCACCCATGTCTTCATATGCAGGTACAACTTCCACATACTCAGGTTCACTATCAGATTCAGTCCCAATGTCCATTCCCACCAATACCAAATGCTTTTAGAAATTTTTTAAAGAGCTGAATTACATACTACATACCTTAAAATATGGGTTCAGAAATAATTTAACAATATTAAATTAGCATTAATTCCCTTTTTTATAAGCATGGCAGAAATATTTTAAAATTTCATCCTCCCCATACTAAGAGTGAAAATAGCACCTGGTTTCAGATCTTTCATAAGCCATTCAACTGAATACAATGAAGAAAGCTCTCAACCCTGGCTGAGCCAGCTTCATATTCAAAATAATCAGAGCATACTAAGCTACAATGAGTCTGTTCATGAATATAATGTGCCCTTATTTCAGGATTTCTAATCTGCTTTATAAAAAGAGGTACCACAATATTACAACATAACCTTTAAAACTTTTTTTACATATGTTTACCCAGTTTAATTCACTTAGGCTGTACAGTATATGATTATTATATAACAAGGACTATTTTTAAAATATACTTAACAAACACACCTATGTACTATATATTAAATCCTGAGATATCTGTAGTAACAACTGAACTATTATTACTGAACTATCAGTAAAACAGTACTAGTCTACTAACTGCTTCAGTATAAAAACAGCTAATTATTTCTTAGAAGCTTTTCCCAAGAGAAATGAACTAATAGGTCGACAATTTTAGTGACACATGATGCAATACTATTATTGCTTTTGCTTATATAAATAATCAAATACAGTTATCATCTAACATACCTTTCTTAGAAAGCAGAACAACTTCAAACTCTTTTTCTTATTTCTTAATAATTTTTCAAATTGGCCTCCAATATAACACATACATTTTATAGAATTCTATTCATGATTATAAAATTAATGAGATGGTTCCCATAGCTATGAAAGGAGTTTCCTTTCAGTTGAAGAAAATTTTCTATTGGAAAAGTACTTCTCTCCAACAAAGAAAAGGAAGCTTTGGATGCAGCCCATGCTGTCTGATATTTGGAAAAAAAAAATCAACCAGCATTGCTATCCTGCAAGAAGAATGCAACATCTAAAATCGACATTAAAGCTCAAATTTTAATGAACGCTCCATATTAAAATGTGGAGCCTTCTTTATCACTACCTTAAGAATAGGTTTTAATTAATTGCATTTTTATTGTATTTATTTCCCCATTAACCCTTTGAAGAAATCTTGCTCAATTCATACTGGGAATGTATAGACAAAATATATGTTTTGCTGACAATGAGTTTAAAAAAAGGAATGCCTTTTTACATATACAGTACATCCTCTGTTGAATCTCAGAGTAGTATTTTATTTAGCTTATGCTGGAATGTATTTTGTATCCGGGAAGACTCAAAGACAGTAAGTCATAGTGCTCTATTTCAAACTTGCAGGAGGGATTAAATTCTCAATCCTCCCAAAGCCATTTAATTAATAGAGAGCTACAAATGAATTGTTCAAAGAAATGTGAAAGATACATTATTTACATTACTTGATGGTATCGATGGAAACAATCTCCCATGTAATTCCACAGAAACTGATGATCAGATATAATAATGGTTTTTTGGGGTATATGGATATTTACGGAAGCTATTTTTAAACCTGTAATGGCTATGCACACTGAATAAAGTTTTAGGTGACTGAGCTAAGACTATGGAGACTATATTTCCTGTTCAGTTCTTTGATATGGAATTTGTCAGAGACTAAAATCCTGAAAATCTTAATGGAAGTGGAGTGTGAGTAAAGTCTGGGATTTTTTAAAAAATTGAATGAAATTAATTATATTTATGATACTAAGATAGTAGAGGTAGGCAACCTGGTGCTCTTCAGATGTTTTGGACCCTTTGCTGAAAAGTACTACACAAATATGCTAAATATATGCATTTGTTTTATCAACCCTTGGCAAAAGTTTCAATGGCTAAGTATGACAGGAGTTGTAAAAAGATTTGAAATACACATTTGCTTATTTTTGCAATACATAATCTTTACTGTATTAGTTAAAGAAATTGTAGTAGCCATTCACTGAATTTTGGAGAAAATAGGTAGCCTCATAGTCAATAAAAACACAAAGTGAAGACAATTGACCAAACTGAAAAAGTTATATTTTCTTGCTGTAGGATTTCAAATAGACTATGGGCTATAGAAATTATAATACATTTTTCTTCATAACGTTTCTTACTCATAGAAAACAAATACATCTTTGGCATAATCCACTCTACTGAGAGGCAGTCTCTCAAAGGATCCAGAAAAGCTCTGATTTCCTTCTCCCTCAAGACATGTAATGGAGCAACCACCACTATGACATTTACTCTAAAATCTTCATCCAATGTACACTTTCCCATACAGTCAAGGAAGGATAATACAGAAGTGCTTGACAAAAGTAAAGGCTTCCAATTCCCTTTAACAACCTGGCAAAATGACTTCACCTTTATATACTATGAGAAAACTAGACAAGTGGAGTTCTTTTATTCCTCTTTGGCAGCGGAAAATAACTTTATGACCTCCACATGTCTTGAACAGCAGCCACCAAAAAACTGTAACTAGTTAGTGTACGGCAAACATTAAAACATTTGTAGTTCAAATTATTTGGAAGGCCACCATATTGTCTTCTGCTGTCTTACAGAATCCCTCCATGCATTGTACTGAGCCTAAAGTATCTCATTTGTTTTCCATAATTTTGCTAACAGTTTCAACAAAAACCTCACAACTCTATATTTATATTACATTTTAAAAGGCAGAAAATTCACAAATCCCAGGAGAGTCTAGTTGAAATGTATCAAACTGTACTATGACTTTTAAATTACTATTATACTGCTTAGTTTGTATAGCATTTGAAGTTCCTTTATGTTGCAATACTTTGCCCCAGGGGAGTATCCCAAGGCTAAAAAAATAGTGTGTCTCCACCAGAGGAAAGAGAAAGATCTCATCAATCCCCTCCAACCCCAGGCCACTTCTGCAGAAACATCATCCTTCCACTCCCCAACCTCTAGAGCTATAAAATTAAGAGATGGTCAGAAATCATAGCTTGAATGGGAAGACAGAAATCAGGATCCAAAGCCCCCTAATATGCTCCAGACTTATGAAATATTTAGACCACTGCTTCAGCTATTCTAAGTTAATAGCTTTCCAATCTAGGTAGGAAAGGAAGGCTGCAAACTTATCTCCATCCTCAGTTCTACTTGCTGGCCCATTGCCAGCATTCTGTCCAATTCCTGAAAACCTCCAACAGGAGAGCCTCAAAAGTGGTATGATTCTATTTAGGTTCTATCCATAACTAAACTCTACTTCCTTAATCCCAGATCACTAGCATTCAAAAGAAAAAGGCACTGGAGCCAAATACAATACATATTTTAAGTGGATGGACAAGCTTGCTTATTCTAACGAATATGATTAAGTGAGAATAAACCCTCGGTTTTACCATTTACTAAACCACTTTTGCATATAGTGCATTATCTTGCTTCAAAACAATTTACAACATTGAGAGAACAATTACGCTGGCTCCTATGAAGAAATCTGTTGATAACTGCTGTATCCAAAGACTTATTAGACTCATGTGGGCAACTGGGAAAGAGAGAATAGGGGGTTTCTTTCCCTCTTTTCCTGTTCTACTTTTATTATTTCTCTCCTATTGCAACCCATGGGAGAAAAACTATGTAGGCCAGTTTCAACACAGATGTACATTCCCACTTCCCCCTTTAAAACTGAAGGTGTTTGAATTTTCCTTATTTACTTAATTCAATTTGGACACTACCTGAATCCAACTGACTCTGGGCAGTTCACAAATAATAACATAAAAACCAATACAAACCAAAAACAAGATGGGATCCAGGCACAAAATACAAACAGAAAGCCAAAAAAAAAAAAAAAAATGCCCAAGGGGCCTCATCTATCTTACCCCAAGGCCTGTGAAAACAGCTAGGTCTTCAAGGTCAACAGAGTAGGAGTCACGTGGATTTAAGGGGATATCTTGTTCCAAAAGGGTAGGCTTAGGGTTAGGGTTACACAATAGAGAAGGCACACTTCCTAGGTCCCGCTAGATGACATTTTTTAATAGAAGGGTCCCAGAGCATGCCAGCTCTGCGGGCACATACCAGCTGGGCAGAAACCATGGGGGGATAGGCAGTCCCTTAAGTAACCTGGCCCTATGCCACACAGGTCCAAAGCTTTTTCCAATCTTGCTTCTACCAAAGGAGCTGATACTTGAAAGACAGGACTCTCAGACATTTTCAAGGAGACTGGGGACAGGGCATCTGAGGCAGATTCTGTTTCTCTGAATGTGGACCTCTCTTTTTGATCCTGGAGGATATCACAATATATTCTTCAAGATACCCTATTACCAAGTCTCTTGGTAGTCCTAAGTACAGCAAGTTTAATGATGTTAGATTCTATAAAATGCAAACCCATAATATGCCTTGCTTTATGGCTTAACAGGATATATACATCTATTGTAGTTTATTCAAGAAATCATGATAAAAACAAGCCATGGCTTAGTGTAATGTGTGAACCTAACCATTATTTCATGCTATCTTAATAATTCATATTTTATTCTGTTTATATAATAACATCAATTACAATACTTTGCAGATAATATTTAAAAGGTAGGCCAATTGTCTTAAGAAACAAACAAGAAAAACAGAAAAGAGCAAAGGCAAAGCTTAGAAAATGAGTAACAATAACAGGACCATTTCATATTTCTATTAAAGACATTGCAACAAAGGAGTTATAAGCAAAGCTTTAATGAAAAAGTGAGTTTAGGAGAATCAAAGGAATTATATACTACTTTAAAAAGAAGCATGTTCTTCATCCCATTCTATGTTTCCCCCATAAATCACTTTAATATATATGATTATTAACCTGAGACTAAAATGATAGAATTTAGTCATAAAATGGGCAATCTCAACTGAACTCCAGACACAGCCTTTCTCAGAACACCTCAACAAAACCACCAAAACTTTCCAGCTGAAGCTGAGTATGGCATTCGTCGTTCATTGTTTTGGTAGCAGAGGTATAGAAGGCTTAGTTCCACCCACTGCATCCTGTTTTTTTAAAGGAAAAATCCAACATATCCTAATACTGGTTTGTGCCCTGAATGCTATAGATGAAGGAATTCCATAACATAACCATACATCTGTAAGCCAAATGATAAAGAGAGTCACAACTTGATTACCATATGCTAGAATTTCTTGAGTTTCAGGGCTGTAATTCAGCTATGTGAAGTATAGTAAACGTACATGCATATAAAGGCAAGTAAAGTTTGGAAGAATATAGAAACATTGCCTGATTATTACTCGTTATGTACTCCATTTAGTATAACTGAATATACCATATATTTAACTCAGATGGAGTAAAGAACATTTGCATCAAATACACTTAGCTCAAGTGCAATTAAGGCAGAAAAATAAATGCTCTCTTGTGACTAGGCCCTTTACTACCGTTTCTTATTTAATTTTCTCTCCCTCCTTCCAAACGTATTCCTGAAGCCAATTCAAGAAATCCAATATCTCTCTAGTTGGCAACAAATGTATTTCTGAAGCCAATTTTTAAAAATCCAATATTTCTTCAGCTGACAAAAATACTTTTTATGAATAATTTTGTTTGTAAAACAGTGGGAAAAAGCGGATAAAGACTTCTGAAATCCAAAGTATGTGCGTATTCGGGAGGAAGTTCGTTTTCATTTCATTAAGATCCCACCATCGCCCTGAACACAGCTCTCTGGGGCTGAAAAGAGCACTGCTGGTTGTAGGACTCTCTCAGGATCTCGAGATCCGAGGGGAAAAATATCTTCTGGATACTTCCTCCAGACACCTCGCCAAACAAGCTGCCAGCAGCTGAATGAGCAGCAGATGACGGTCTGGTCTGTAATCATACTGCAAAGCTTGGGCGGACAGGCTACAGTGAGGGATGGCGAGTAACCCTTTCAATGCCCTGGACCCAGGGCTACCTAGGTGAAGGGCCAGCGCGTCGGGCAACAGCTGGAGTCCACGTCAATCCCAGCCCTCCGCATCCCCCTCTCCACCCCCTCCCTCCGTCCCTCCCTCCGTCCGTCCCTCCTTCTTTCCTTTCCTCTCACCGGTACGGCGCTCAGCCCCTGCTGTTCCGAGGCCCTCATGAGGATTTCGCGGAAATCCATGGCGGGCTCCGCAGCCCTTTCCCCGCAAGGCGCTCGGGCCGGCGAGGAGCGCTCCTCAACTCGCCTCTCCTCAGACTCGCTCCTCGCCCAGCTGACGAAAAAGTTGCTCGCAACGCCCCTCCTCACCCTCACTTCCGGCCCCCAGGCCACTCTCCCTACTCTTTATATCACCTCGGAGTCTTCGACCGAGTTTTTTTTTAGACAAACGTCATTTCCGTCACTCACGCCATACGGGAGCACGCACGCACGCACCCTCCCCTTCCCGGAAAAAATGTGTCCCTGTACGTCACGTGAGCGAGCTTTTTATAGAGGCGGCCGGAGGGGCAGGTCCCATGTGCAGCGGTGAGGGTGTCTGGCCTCTCCGCTCCGAGCGTCCAGTTCGCTCTGTTTCTCGTGGTGGGGAGCGGGATTCTCTGGGTTTTTGTTGGGGGCCGGGCTGTTGCTGTACGTGCTGATGCTGGTTGCTTTTGCTGTGGGCTTCTCTCGACTCGGAAACTAAGCAGCGTCGGGCTGGGTTGGTCTTAGGCAGTGTTGTCCAAACTTGGCCACTTTAAGATGAGTGGACTTCAACTCCCAGAATTCCCCAGCCAGCCATGAGTTGAAGTCCACTCATCTTAAAGTGGCCAAGTTTGGACAACACTGGTCTTAGGGCTGGCTGTACGCTGGACTGGGGATCACGATACATCCATGAAGGAGAGAATAGGGAACTATGCCTATTCTGTTGCACTTGTATGGATGTCTCCGGGTAGTCGCTAGAAGTTGAAACTCTGGGGTATCACTTTCGTCTGGCTTTTTGTGTTTAAGCTATCGTGAATTCATTCACTTGTTACCATGTGTATTGAAGTAGAAATTATTGTTATATTTTTATCCCATCTTTTTTATAAATAACTCTAGGTGGTGAACATTCCTAATACTGTACTCCTCCCTCCTCCTACTTCCCCACAACAACCACCCTGTGAGGTGGGTTGGGCTGAGAGAGAGTGCCTGGACCAAAGTCACCCAGCCGGCTTTCATGCCTAAGGCGGGACTAGAACTCAGGGTCTCCTGGTTTCTTGGGCAGCACCTTCACCGCTCCATCAAACTGGCTTTCTTCAAACATCTTGATAAGTGTGATTGACCTTATTCTTATTTGCAACGTGCTCCAAGCTATGGAATTACTGCATTTTCACGTTTTCTTTCCATGTGAAAGTTTCTCTGATGTATCAATAAATAGGCAGTAACAAAGGCTTTTCTGGCCTGCCTGGTTTACACTTAACATATAACACATAATCTGAGCTTTGGGCTTTCTGTTCTTCTGATACAGTTATGAAGGAGAGATGGAAAACCTTTGCTTCTTTGTCTTGGTATTGTGGTAGGAATGGCCAACTATGGTTCGTTGCAACAAATCAAGTTTTATTTAATCTTCAGTTATGTTATGGCTTATTTCAATAAACCATAGTCATAGTATGTTCGTCCTTAGATATGAAGAGAAAGTATGATTTATTGAAAATAAAACCAGAAACTTCTAATCTCCTCTTCATAAGTGCTTGGTGGAGATGGCAGGGAAGCAGGAACTAGGTTTACAGATTTAATACTAAGCTTAAGCTATAGTTTAATATTATAATCAATGATAATATTGTAACTATGTCAGCACCTGATTAGTCTTATCTGGGCTCAGAAGCCAGACAGGGTCAAGCCTGATTATCTTCAGTAGGAGACCTTCAGTGAACACCAAGGCTATAAACTAGACTGAGAAGTTAAACATTCCAGAAGAGGGCAGTGGCAAACCATTTTTGTTTTGCTGCCAAGTAAACTGCATGGATGTGTCTATGAAAAAAAAGACAAGTGTTTTTCAGCTTATTTGTTAGATTTATTGAAGGCTTTTCATTTAGGAGCTCAAGGTATTAATTACAACCTTCACTCCTCCAGCTTATCCATGCTGCAGTCCTGTGAGGTAGGTTGTGCTGAAAGTCACTGGACCAAAGTTATCCAGTGAGCTTCTGTGGCTGAGGGTGGATTAAAACCTGAATCTCTGTGATGCCAGTTGTTGTTGTTCAGTCATTAAGTCGTGTCCGACTCTTCGTGACCCCATGAACCATATTGCGCCAGGCCTTCCTATCTTTCACTGCCTCCCTGAGTTTGCTCAATTTCATGCTCATTGCTTCAGTGATGCTATCTAGCCATCTCATCCTCTGCTGTCCTCTTCTCCTTTTGCCTTCCATCTTTCCCAGCATCAGGGTCTTTTCCAAAGAGTCCTCTCTTCGCATTAGGTGACCAAAGTATCTGAGCTTGAGCTTCATTATCAATCCTTCCAATGAGCAATCAGAGTTGATTTCCTTTAAGATTGACTGGTTTGACCTCCTAGCAGTCCAGGGGACTCTTAAGAGTCTTCTCCAGCACCACAGTTCAAAGGCATCAATTCTTCGGCGTTCAGCCTTCTTTATGGTCCAGCTCTCACAGCCATACATTACTACTGGAAAAACCATAGCTTTGACTATGCGGATCTTTGTCGGCAAGGTGACGTCTCTGCTTTTTAATACGCTATCTAGGTTTGCCAGAGCTTTCCTCCCAAGGAGCAAGCGTCTTTTAATTTCATGGCTGCAGTCTCCGTCTGCAGTGATCTTGGAGCCCAAATAAATGAAGTCTGTTACTGCTTCCATTTCTACCCCTTCTATTTGCCAGGGATTGATGGGTCCAGATGCCATGATCTTAGTTTTTTTAATGTTGAGTTTCAAGCCAGCTTTCGCACTCTCCTCTTTCACCCTCATCAAGAGGCTCTTTAGTTCTTCTTCACTTTCTGCCATTAGGGTGGTATCGTCTGCATATCTGAGGTTATTGATGTTTCTCCCTGCAATCCTAATTCCGGCTTGTGATTCTTCCAGCCTGGCATTTCTCATGATGTACTCTGCATATAGGTTAAATAAGCAGGGTGACAGTATACAGCCTTGTCGTACTCCTTTCCCTATTTTGAACCAATCGGTTGTTCCATGACTGGTTCTAACTGTTGCTTCTTGGCCCGCATACAGATTTCTCAGGAGACAGGTAAGGTGGTCTGGTATCCCCATCTCTTTAAGAATTTGCCACAGTTTGTTGTGATCCACACAATCAAAGGCTTTTGCATAGTCAATGAAGCAGAAGTAGATGCTTTTCTGGAACTCTCGTGCTTTCTCCATGATCCAGCGAATGTTGGCAATTTGATCTCTAGTTCCTCTGCCTCTTCGAAACCCAGCTTGTACATCCGGTAGTTCTCGGTTCACGTACTGCTGAAGCCTAGCTTGTAGGATTTTGAGCATAACCTTGCTAGCATGTGAAATGAGTGCAATTGTGCGATAGTTTGAGCATTCTTTGGCATTGCCCTTCTTTGGAATTGGAACGTAAACTGACCTTTTCCAATCCCGTGGCCACTGTTGCGTTTTCCAAACTTGCTGGCATATTGAGTGCAGCACTTTAACAGCATCGTCTTTTAGTATTTTAAATAACTCCGCTGGAATACTGTCATCTCCACTAGCTTTGTTGTTAGCAATGCTTCCTAAGGCCCACTTGACTTCACTCTCTAGGATGTCTGGCTCAGGGTCAGTGACCACACCAGCATGGACATCAGGGACATTAAGATCTTTCTTGTATAGTTCTTCTGTGTATTCTTGCCACCTCTTCTTAATCTCTTCTGCTTCTGTTAGGTCCCTGCCTTTTTTGTCCTTTATCATGCCCCTCTTTGCACTAAACGTTCCTTTGATATCTCCAATTTTCTTGAAGAGATCTCTAGTCTTCCCCATTCTATTGTTTTCTTCAATTTCTTTGCATTGTTCATTTAAGAAGGCCTTCTTATCTCTCCAAGGCCAAACTTGCCTGTTATTCCGATTACTCCTTGACTTCCTACTTTAGCATTCCAATCCCCTATGATGAAAAGGACATCTTTTTTTGGTGCTAGTTCTAGAAGGTGTTGTAGGTCTTCATACAACCGGTCAACTTCAGCTTCTTCGGCATCAGTGGTTGGGGCATAGACTTGGATTACCGTGATGTTGAATGGTTTTCCTTGGATACGCACTGAGATCATTCTGTCGTTTTTGAGGTTGTACCCCATTACTGCCTTTCCCACTCTCTTATTGACTATGAGTGCAACTCCATTTCTTCTAAGGGTTTCTTGCCCACAGTAGTAGATATAATGGTCACCTGAATTAAATTCACCCATTCCCGTCCATTTCAATTCGCTGATTCCCAAGATGTCGACGTTCAATCTTGTCATCTCATGTTTGACCACATCCAGCTTGCCTTGGTTCATGGATCTTACATTCCACGTACCTATACAATATTATTCTTTACAGCATTGGACCTTCTTTTCGCTTCCAGATACATCCACAGCTAAACGTCCTTTCGGCTTTGGCCCAGCCGCTTCACTCTTTCTGGAGCTACTTGGAATTGCCCTCTGCTCTTCCCCAGTAGCATATTGGACACCTTCCGACCTGAGGGGCTCATCTTCCGGCGTCATATCTTTTAGCCTTTTAACATTGTCCATGGGGTTTTCTTGGCAAGGATACTGGAGTGGGTTGCCATTTCCTTCTCCAGTGGACCACATTTTGTCAGAACTCTCTGTCATGACCTGTCCATCTTGGGTGGCCCTGCACGGTATAGCTCATGGCTTCACTGAGTTACACAGGCCCCTTCACCACGACAAGGCAGTGATCCATGAAGGGGTGATGCCAGTACAACACATTAACACTATGCTACACTGACTAGAAGGAGATTTTACTTCTTTATAGTGACCATTGATATTCTAAGATTCAGCTGTCATGGAGTAAAATATCTCAAAGCTTTTTAAAGGGTCAGTTGTAGCATTAAGAAAACAATTAGAATTGGATTTAGAGCTGAAGAGAGAAAAAACATTTCTGTTCACTAGGGGTTAAATCCTGAATTTGCTTTCCATGGATGGAAGGGCTCCTTTACCCGTAGAAGGCTTCAGATCCTGCAAGGGATTCCACTGTTAAGAAAGAGGTGCTAGAGTACCAGTGTAGTATAGTGGTAAAAGTGCTGGACTAGGTGTGGTAAGACCCAACTTTTAGTCCAACCTCAGCCACAAAAGCTCATTGGGTGACTGGGCAGTGTTGGACTTCAGGGTTTAGTGACTATGATCTAAACAATAGATTTCCTGATGTTTCACCAGCAACTGTAGCTGGCATCTTCAGAGGCAAGGTGGAGACCACAGGCAACTGAGCAGGGACTGACTAGGCTCCTGTCTATAGCCAAGTGTCCTGACTGCTGACTGGTCTTTAGCTGAGCTGGTTTCTGATTGGTGCAGGTTGATGAGGGCTGATCTCTGGTTGGTTGGTTGTGCTTGATCCTGATTGGTCATTTTGGTGGTGTTGGTTTGGTGACTAAGCAGGGTTGGGTACAAACAAAGAACCAATCAGAGACCAGCCTGCATAGCAGACCACCTTGCCTCTGAAGATGCCAGCCAGTTGCTGGTAAAATGTCAGGAAATCTAAACCACAGTTAACCCCTGAAACCCAACACTGCCCAACAGATACAGGCCGTGAAAGCCTGCACCCCTCATTGGGTGACTTTGGTCTAATCACTGTTAGCCCAGACTACCCCACAGGGTCATTCTAGTGGGGTAAAAGTTGGAAGGAGCACTATGTATTCCAAACTGAGCTCCTATTTTAAAAGGTGACATAAAAATCTAATAAATAAGATCAACATTGATCCCCAATATTTGCTCAAATATAAAACATCTCATGAAGCATTCAAGTTTCTTAAAGAGAAATATAACATTTAGAAACTTCTACTCTGAACAAAGAGTTTGAACAAAGAAAAGATGTAATAATTTGCTTGGTAAAAAGCCAAGAATTTAATCTCTCCTGTTTGCTAGATGAAGATTACTTACAATTGTTCTAAAGGAACAGTACAACTTATCAACCTTCTTAAAATGTTTTTTAATATTTAAACCATGTATTTGGGCTTAGAAATGGCCAATTAAGCATGTAGATGCCCTTTTTATTTCAAAACTTGCATGATGTGCTGTTATCTTTATTACAGATACAGATCAATAGATTCTGAAGATGGATTTTGAATGGCAACTAATTTTTCTCAATCATTTATCCTTGTCTAAAATATATGTGTTTTTGTTTATAGAGGTGCAGTATCAACTGTCAGATATTTTGCTTTTCTGAAAACCAAAAGATGACTCTAATACTGGTGAATAACTGGTGAATCCGCAGATGGCACTCTTTTGTCCTAGTCCTAATCTAAGGCACTAAAGTGTGAGTAAGATGCATGTGTTCTGTGTCTTTCCCACATTGTGATAATTCTTTTTAGAAAAATAATACTATGAAATCATAGATCATCGATGTCCTGCCAAATGTCAATCTAAATAACACTAAGTTTTAGATTTGCCATATCAGTTCAGGATGAGGTATAATCCCAATAGAATAAGAATAAATTGTTAACTTTCTTGCACCACTTCAAACTATAGTCCTTGAAAAAGGACATATAATAGGGCTGGAAAAAAATGATTGGGGGCTTGAACATCTTTCTTGTGTGGTAGAAATTAGTTTGTGATTCTTTAGCTTGAAGACAATTGAGAGGAGAAATGATTGAGGTGTATAAAATCATGCATGGAATTAAGAAAGGGACAAAGAGAGTTTCTCCCTCTCTCCAAACATTAGGCCTGCCAGTGAAGCTGACAGGAAGAAGATTCAGAACAGACAAACACATAATGAACCTACGGAATACATTACTGCAATATATGGTGATGGCTACTAACATGGATAGCATTAAAAGGGGATTGGGCTAGTCATGGAAGAAAAATCTGTTAAGACTATTAGTCTTGAAGACTCAGTATTCCCATCGGTTGGGGTAACATATCTGCAAATATCGTTGCAAAGGAACAGTGGCAGGAGGAAAGTAAATCTCCTGCTGTGGGCACCCAGGAAATGCCTGATTGGCCTTTAAGGGGGGTCTTGGTGTGATCCAATAAAGGTATAGTTGTATTCTTCTGATGGTGATGCAATATTTAAAGATATGCTTCTGTCAGGTTCAGCCCAAGAACCACAACTAGACAGTCCAGGAACATCTCAGTTACTTTATTAGCTGACACCTACTAGACAGAATCTCTCCAGACTAACTCCCAACGACAGCAGCTATAACCCTGAATCCCTTAGGGAGGGGCCAGTCTCCTTCTCTTCACTTTCACATGCTCTGGCTGGGGGCTGAGGAGATGCTTGGAATGTCTCTCCCCCTCCCTGTAACCTTGAAGCTCCATTCCAGGATCCTCCTCGCTCATGCCTTCCATCACAGCTTCCATCTCATTCTGTAGAACTTGTAGAATGACTTTTAGAGGGGATTTACATATCACATTAAGCCAAATGGTAACAAGCCACATTACAGCTCAGTATGATTTGTGATTCCAACCATTGTGTCCTATAACTTATCTCTTCCAGTGTAAAAAACCTAGAAATCTAGAAGATTTTTGCCATTTTCTCTTTTTCATTGAAATGCGCTTAAGACTTTTGATAGCATCCTTCTCCAAATACATTTGGAGACAAGACGAAATTTTCTCTTTACTGGTCAGTTAGCAATTAAATAATGTTAAGTAGAAGATTTAATTTACTTTAATAGTCTGGTACTCTCTTTTTGTACAGTGAAACAATTATGATAAGAATCAAATAGGCAGTTCTCACAGTGAAGAAAATTCTTGAAATTAGGGTTTGAAGGCAAAAAAAAAAGTGCTTTGAAGATTGTGAGAGCATTCACATATAACCCATCTGCAACTTCTTAAACCAGAAGCATCTTTTCCCAGGATCATACAGCTTGCAAACAGGTGCTGTTCAATCCCTTAATGCACTCAGAAGCATCTTTTTGTCTTTTAATCTGAAGCACTGCACAGACTTGTTGCAAATAATGTGGAGATCTTTGTGATTGGGCAGTTTATTGTTGCCTAGTTGTGTGGTAGCATCTAATTCACCTTGCTTGACTTAGAAAGTCAGACATGTTTGGCTTGATAGAGTGAAGTCCAGAATTGTCTGCTAGATTGGGAAGTCAAAACGATATTCCAGAAAAAAATAATGACAAACTATCTGTATATTATGCTGAGAATATGCTTATTTCTCTGCCCTTACTATGGCCACAGATAGCTGCCCAGCAACCATGTTTCTGGTGATCCAGTCTCTCCTGGGTAGGGAGGACTCAGAGAATCCCTACCAGGGTCGTTGTGAGTATGATGGTTAGCATCTGATGGATAAAGTTGCTCAGATCTGCTTGGAGTTGTGTTCTAGCTGTGCTATTCTTATGGAGATGACTGGGGCACAGTTGTTCAGTTATCTGGCTGAGTTCAATCTGGTTACTCCGAGGAATGGACAGGGTCCTTGGAATGTTCAGTGTGTTAGATCCATGCCCCACTTGGCTTGTTAGGTCAAGTGGTGGTAGATGCCTCTCTGCTAGAGGGGGTAGTTCCACCTGCCTTGAAGGAGGCAGTGGTCTGCCCTTTGCTCAAGAAGCCATTGCTGGACCCAGTTGTAGTGGACAATATATGTCCAGTCTCCAAACTGAGTGGGTTCAGGGTGAAAAGCACTGCTCTTCAGTGGTTCTCCTTTCTCCATGGCCAGTTCTAGTTGGTGTTGGTAGTGGGGAGAGGTCCAGCCCTAGGCCTCTGCTATGTGGGGTGCCACAGGGCTTGACTCTCTTCCCATTCCTATTTAACATGAAACCATTGGGTGAGGTTATCTGTCAGCACAGGGTAATGTTTAATCAGTATGCGGATGACACTCAGTTGTACATCTCTGCCCTGGGCTGTCCAAGTAATCCTGTCAATATGCTTTCCCAGTGCCTGAATGCTGTGTGGGTCTGGATTGGGAGGAATCAGCTTTGACTCACCCCTGACAAGACTGAGTAGCTGTGGGTCTTAGGGCCGCCTGCATCTGGTGATTTTCCATCATTAACTCTAAATGGGATTACATTCCCCCAGGCAGAGTTGGCATGCAACCTGGGGGACCTCCTGGATTCACAGCTCCTGCTTGAAGAGCAGATGGCAGCTGTGGCCAGGAGGGCCTTTGCACAAGTATATCTTATACGCCAGTTGGGTCCATTCCTAGATTGGGAGACAGTGCTTATAGTCACTCACGCTTTAGTCACTATAGTCCACTATAGATTGGACTATTGCAATACCATCTACATGGGGTTGCCCCTGAAAAGCATTTGGAAGCTTTGGCTAGCCCAGAATGTGATGGCATGTGTAGTATTGGGTGCACTATGGTATGCCCATATAACACCACTGCTACATGAGCTGCACTGGACCCAGTAGGCTTCTGGATGCAATTCAAGGTGCTGGTTGTCATCTTTAAAGCCCTACATGACATGGGGCCAGTTTACTTGTGGGACTGCTTCTCCCCAGTGATTTCTGTCTGTCCCATCAGATCTAGCAGAGTGAGCATCCCCTGGGTCCCCTCAGTGAGGCAATGTCACTTGGTGGGGCCTAGGAAGGGAGCATTCTCTGTCCTGGTGCCCACCCTATGGAACAGCTTCTCTCCCAGAGATACAGACAACCCCAACCTTACTGGCCTTTTGGGGCTAGGCTGTTAGTTTGGGAGCTCTGTCATGGTGTCTGGCGTAGGTGCTTTGTATTTTTAATTTTGTTGTTGTTCATTTGTTTTATTGCTGATGCTTTATAAGGTATGTTCACTGACCAGAGTTTTGTCAGATAGATAGGCAACCTTACAAATTTGATTAATAAATAAATAAATTGATAGGTCCATGTGTATCACCAGGAACTAAGCTCAGATCAAAGGCAGCTTTATTTTACTTGTATATTGCTACATGCATCTGCTTTACTTCCAAGCAATAAGAAATTTCAAGCCTGCCAGCACTTGTTTAGTATTTAATTTCCTTAACTGGAGATTTACAGTGTTTGGGCTTTTATTTATTCATATATTCAGGGTAAGCATAAAATTAGGATTCATAGCATCGAATTTAACAAATCTCTGCTTTTGAGCAGATCGTGGAAGAAAACTTATAGAGCTGAGTCAACTCTCCTTTTCTCATTTCATACACAGTTTGTATGTGAAAAAAAAAGATAAATTGTCTCCACCAATTATGTTTAACCTTCCTAACTTTCTTCTAAGGCCACTGATATACGAATACAACTACCAACTATCATTTATCAGCTTTTGAAAATTACAGCACTCACTTAGGGGACTTCTCCCCACAGCTGAATTAAAGCGTTATCACCAGTAAACAAGCAGCATAAAATTTGCAGCCCTCCTTAACTGTGACACACACAATGCAGACAAATGGCGTTGTCCTTATTTGTAGCATATAGGGAATGTTAAAGACAAGGATTGGGAATTGCTTGGGCTTTATTCCTCTCCCCTCCTAAAAAGTGTTGCTTTATGGATTTTTGTACGCTTGCTATTTTGCTATCACTAAATGGGAGTAGTAGCCTCGTCTTCAGCAACTTTTGGACATGTCAAAAACTACCTGTACAGCAAAGAAATCTCACAACAGGGCAGGCTTAGTATGTGGAAGTTACTGAAAAATTATGTTTAGGCTGTGTGCATTTGTGCTTTACGTATTAGAGATACAGAATTTTAATCCATGAAACTGTATAGGATTCTCCTATTGTTGAATCGGCTTTCAATGTTAGATGTTTTGACTGGCCTATTTGTTACGGAAGAATTGTATGAACAAGTCATCCCTGTGAAAATGAATTAAGGTGAGAAAAGTGGCTCCAGACAAAATCCCTAGTTTTAGAAGCTGGGAAGCCTGTTGTTTTTGGTCAGGGTAGATAATTACAGTATGTTACTGTTTCAGCCTATAATGTACTGGACAGTTACAGCTGAGCTGTTTTAAAGCATTCCAAAGGGGAAGCCACTTTGAGCCCTGTAGAGAGATTCTGGAACAGTTTTTGTCCGTCCATGCGTTAGTCATGTGTTCCTAAATTGACTAGCTGACCTCGCGCCTTTTGGGCATTAGATGTATCAACTAAGAAGTTTCTTGTCTCTTTCAGAGATGCAAATGGTGACTGTCAAAGGCCTGAACGGGGGAAGGGCTGTATATTCACTGCTGGAAGTCTCACATATGATACAGTGTACTAAAATAGGAGAAGTGCAGGATATGCTACCACCCAGTTTTACTCCTGACCTTTCAGAGATGCTGAGCCAAGTTATATATTACAAACATAAAGATTTCTAACTTTCCCCACCCCTGTAAGTCAGAAATATGATATTCTCAAGTATAAGTGTGTTTTAATTCCCCTACCACTTTAGCTTTCATATGATAGTACAGGGTTTAGGTAGTGTTTAATAGTGGCGATCATACTAGGTTGTTAAGTTTTGTTTTGTTTTTATAAAATGTTATTAAAAGTTTTTAAAACAAAGATACCAATAGAAGAGAATATATGTAGCTCAGGGTTGAACTGTGGAGTCCTTGGGGTTCTCTTGGTTGTTTTCTTGCAGATGTTTCATTACCCGGCTAGGTAACATCTTCAGTGTAGAAGGGAGTGGGGTTTGCTCTCTGTCTATTTACAGTAGCTTGCCCTGTCAGTGTTTGTGGGGCTGTTCCTAGATTAGGCTGTTGTTTACTGCTTGTTTGTCTGAGTTGCTACTTCCTTAAGGTATTGTTTACTGCTTGATTGTCTGTCTGGTGTTAATCTTGACGTTAATCTCTGTTTATCTGGGTGATGACTGCTGGTGAGGAGATGTTCTGGTCTTTTGTTTTCCTTTCTATTGTCTCTTTTGATTGGTATGTAAATGTTGTTTATCTCGATGTGCCTGTTGATGGCTGACTTGTCTGGATACCAAGCTTCCAGGAATTCCCTCACATTTTTGGATTTAGCTTGGTCTAAGATGCTGACAGTTTCCCAGTTAAAACTATGGTTGATTCTGTCCATGTGTTGTGAGATTAAGGAATTTTCATGGTGTCTTCTGACTGCTAGTTGGTGTTCATGGATGTGCTCTGCCAGTCTTCTGCCTGCCTGTCCTCTAGAGTGGCTGTTACAGTCCTTATACTGTATGTTGCAGATAACTCCTGTTTTTTCTTGTTGGGCTACTGGGTCTTTGGTTTATTTAAGATGTTCTAGAGGGCTTTAGTTGGTTTGTGTGCTACGGAGATGCCATGTGGTTGTAATAGTCTGTTGGTAGTTTCTGAGACGTTTCTGATGTATGGCAGTGTGATCCTTTTCATAGTTTGTGTTGGTTGTGCTGTAGTGGGTTGAGTGGTCAGGTACTGTTTGATAAAGTTGCGTGGATATCCATTTTGTTGGAAGATGTTGTATAGGTGGTCTGTTTCCTTTTTCTGCTGTTCTGGGTTGCTGCAGTGCGTTTGTGCTCTTTTGAATAGTGTTCTTACACAGCTTCTCTTGTGGGAGGTTGGGTTGTTACTTTGGTAATGGAGCACTTGGTTAGTGCGGGTTATTTTTCAACAGAATTGTGTTTCTAATTTGCCCTTATTTCCTCTGCTGATGTGGATATTCAGGAAGGGTAGTGTGTTGTTTATTCCTTTGAAGATGTTGCTGATTATTTCATGTGTCTTCTCTAGTTGTTCCTTTTTTATTATGATGAGGTGTCATCTACATACTGGATCCATACTTTTGGCTGTATGCATGGAAATGCTATAGTTTCTACATGCTGCATTACAATCTCTGCTATGAGTCCTGAGAGTGGTGATCCCATGGGTGTTCCTCTGATTTGTTGGTATATTTGTCCATCAAACTGAAAGTAGGCAATGAGGCAGAGGCTGATGAGGTCCATGATTCTGGGTATTTCAATCTTAGTGTATTTGGTTAGGTCAGGTGTGTTGTGTAGTACTGCTGCCATGGATTCTTTTGCTAGTTCCGGGTCTATGGATGTAAAGAGTGCTGGGACATCGAATGAAACCATAATTTCATCTTCATCTAAAAGAACTGACAAAAAAGCTCCTTCCCTGAGCCTCTCTGTGCTTGTGCTGTGCCTCCCCAGCCTCTCACGCACCCTTGCGCACCCTCCCCCACCCAGCAGCAGCCACACCAAGCCCTGCTGCACTTGCGCCGCGCCTCCCCAGCCACTTGCACACCCCCTCGCTCCCTTTCCCATCTGGCAGTAGCCACTTACCTGCCTGCCGGCCTGCTTGCAAATAGCCTGGGATTTGCAACTTTCTGTCGACTTCCCCACTGACTTTGGTTGTTGGAAGCCATCAGGAAGTTGCAAGGAGGTGCTTCCTTAACAACCCATGATTCTCACTTAACAATGGCAATGGGGACTGCAGGGATTGCCATCACTAAGCGATGCGGTCAAGTGACATCACGCTTTACAATCACATTGCTTAGTGACGGAAATTTCAGTCCAGTTGCTGTTGTAATTCGAGGATTACCTGTAACCAGTCTTGTTTTCCTATGTGATGGAAGATGGTCAAGATGTCCTGTTAGGACCCCTGTAAGTTTTAAGGTTTCTGCAAGTACAATTGTGTTGATATCCTAAAACAATTCCTTTTATGATCAGATACGGAACAGTTGAGAATAGAACATGCTCTGGTGAAATGTTTTCAGTAGCTATCAGGGCAATCCAATAAAGGAATCAGTGGTGGAAAGTTTACTTTTCTTACAGTAGTTGTAGCACCCTAAGCAAATAAATTGGGGACAGTTGTGGACTTTGTAAGAGAAAGTTTGTCCTGGATCTTGGTCTGAAAAAAATACAGAGAGTTGACTTCTAAGTAGCTGTTGGCAGAACTGCATTGTTCATCTTCTAAATATACAAATTTCCTTCATCTTTTTTTTTTTTTAAGTGTAACTACATTACAGGAAGTTAATGGGTTAAGAATGCCCAGTTTATGGTGATCCATAGTTAAGAAGGGAGCCTATTGTAGCAAAATTGGAGTTAAATATACAATGATTCAAGTTAAATACACAATACTATTTATATAGTATTATACAATAACACTGTTCCGGCTTACATACAAATTCGATTTAAGGACAGACCTTGGGAACGGAACTCATTCTTAAACTGGGGACTACCTGTACTAAGTTAGGAAGGCAAGGATTAAAACACTGGAGGCAGAGAAGCACTGTGTCCAGTTTTTCCCCAGGCCTCTTACCATGGTATGGCACAGTCACCCTAAACTGGGCGCAGTAAGAATTATTGAAACCTGCACTCACTTAAATCTTTGAGACAGTCCACTCATTGCTTACAATAAAGCATTTGTCTCTTGCAGTTGAACTATCAATGAAAGTTTATGGGAGAGATTTATAAAAAACATTAGCTAAAGCAAAGACAATGTGAAATGGAAATGTGAATGAGTGGTACATCAAAAAAAAGTCCATAGATACAGATTTATAGACATCAGAGAGCAAAGCTGACAAAGAAGTTTTGTGTAAGCTAAGAATGTATGTCACTTCCTCTTTTGAAAAGCTATCTGCAGGCTTGGTCTGAATCTGCTTCAAGTTGGCAAAAGGAAAAAAGTGTTATTCTTTTCTATTGTAAAACAGGGATAGTTACATGGAAGTAATTAATATCAAATAAAATTATTCCAGAAATACATGAATTCAAATGAGAGAACCTTCAGGTTGTGTGTTTAGGAATTTCTCCTACCAGCTAGTATGTATATTAAGCATCATTTTAATGATGTTGATCTTAATGTGGTAAAACTTTTTTCAGCTTATCTTTGACAACTTTTTTTTTTCTAATCAGTGTATACTTGCACTTATTGTTGGTATAATTTATTCATGCTCACATCATGGCTCCCACCCTGATGATGTTCTGAAAGACTTTCAAAACCTGGCTCTTCTCCCAGGTCTGGGGATAAGGTGGTTATGAGCCCCTATAAACTCTTCTTTTCTTGATGTATATATATTTTTTTCCTTCTGGACATACAGGTGAAACTCGAAAAATTAGAATATCGTGCAAATGTTCATTTATGTCAGTATGGCAACTCAAAAAGTGAAACCAATATATGAGATAGACGCATTACATGCAAAGCGAGATATGTCAAGCCTTACTTTGGTATAATGGTGATGATTATGGCGTACAGCTTATGAAAACCCCAAATTCACAATCTCAGAAAATTAGAATAGTGTGAAAAGGTTCAATATTCTAGGCTCAAAGTGTCCCACTCTAAGCAGCTAATGAATCCATAACACCTGCAAAAGGTTCCTGAGCCTTTAAATGGTCTCTCAGGCTGGTTCAGTAGGAATCACAAGCATGGGAAAGACTGCTGACCTGACAGTTGTGCAGAAAACCATCCTTGACACCCTCCATAAGGAGGGAAAGCCCCAAAAGGTAATTGCAAAAAAAGTTGGATGTTCCCAAAGAGCTGTATCAAAGCACATCAATAGAAGGTTATGTGGAAGAGAAAAGTGTGGTAGAAAAAGGTGCACACGCAGCAGGGATGACCGCAGCCTGGAGAGGATTGTCAGGAAAAGGCCATTCAAAAGTGTTGGGGTCTTTCACAAGGAGTGGACTGAGGCTGGAGTTAGTGCATCAAGAGCCACCACACACAGACGGATCCTGGACATGGGCTTCAAATGTCATATTCCTCTTGTCAAGCTGCTCCTGAACAACAAACAACGTCAGAAGCGTCTTACCTGGGCTACAGAAAAAAAGAACTGGTCTGTTGCCCAGTGGTCCAAAGTCCTCTTTTCTGATGAGAGCAACTTTTGCATCTCATTTGGGAACCAAGGACCCAGAGTCTGGAGGAAGAATGGAGAGGCACACAATGCACGATGCTTGAAGTCCAGTGTGAAGTTTCCACAGTCTGTGTTGATTTGGGGAGCCATGTCATCTGCCGGTGTTGGTCCACTGTGCTTCATTAAGTCCAGGGTCAACGCAGCCATCTACCAGGAGATTTTGGAGCACTTCATGCTTCCTTCCACAGACGAGCTTTATGGGGATGCTGACTTCATTTTCCAGCAGGACATGGCACCTGCCCACATTGCCAAAAGTACCAAAACCTGGTTCAATGACCATGGGATTACTGTGCTTGACTGGCCAGCAAACTCGCCTGACCTGAACCCCATAGAGAATCTATGGGGCATTGCCAAGAGAAAGATGAGGGACATGAGACCGAACAATGCAGCGGAGCTGAAGGCCGCTATTGAAGCATCCTGGTCTTCCATAACACCTCAGCAGTGCCACAGGCTGATAGCATCCATGCCACGCCGCATTGCGGCAGTCATTGCTGCAAAAGGGGCCCAAACCAAGTACTGAGTACATATGCATGCTTATACTTTGCAGAGGTCCGATATTGTTCTATTTCCAATCCTTGGGTTATTGATGTCATGTAATATTCTAATTTTCTGAGATTGTGAATTTGGGGTTTTCATAAGCTGTACGCCATAATCATCACAATTATACCAAAGTAAGGCTTGACATATCTCGCTTTGCATGTAATGCGTCTATCTCATATATTGGTTTCACCTTTTGAGTTGCCATACTGACATAAATGAACATTTGCACGATATTCTAATTTTTCGAGTTTCACCTGTACATAATAATTTCTTCCTTTTTTAAAGTTTAAGCTGCTGGGAGTTGTCGAGTTGGGCAGCCTCTAAATCATATAAATAAAATATATACATAAAGTCATTTGTGGACTTGGCAAAATTAGTGAGATTATTATTCCCAAGAGTTTACAGTCAGAATCAGACAGTGGAGGAAACAGATAAGGAAGTAGAAAGGTTTTCAGAAAATTCAATTACTTGTGCTGAAAGTTTGGTGGAAAAGATGGGAATTAAGGTAATAAGCCACAAAGCTTATTCATGAAATACTATGAGCTAGCAACTGCTTGATTCTTCTCTCTCCTTGACTGCTTCTGTTTTTGGGTTAAAGTCAAGGTGGAATGCTTGGCTAACTGAAAGCAAGGCAGAATATTGTGCAGATCGATCGGAGACCCCAAGCGGACCGAGTTTCCGTAGGAAGGTATGTGGGGAAAATCCCCTTTTGGGCAATTAACTTTAGTATCTATGACTGGAGCCATTCAAAGAGAATGTGATGTTGATGAATAAGGACAGGAATCAATGATAGGAAGGCTTGGAGGCAAAATAAGTAGTTTGGCATTGGATAAGTATTGTTTGAGATGGTTGTGAGGGTTCAGTGTGAGTACAGCAAGCAGATGAAGGTATGAAATGCATAGGAAGAAAAATAAAATGGATGCCATTAGCATATGGGTAGTGAGAATTATGGGATTTGTAAAGCTCACCCCAGAAAGTTGTGGAGAGCGGGGAAGAGGCTGGGAACACAGAGGAGACCCTTAAGGAACCATAACAGAGGGAGAGAAAATGAACATTTACGAAGGACAGTTTTGGAAATACTAAGCCATGGCAGAAGTCAAACAGGAGAGGATGATCAATTATAAATAAGAGACCAGAATAGAAATATTTAGATTTGGTACAAAAAGCTATTTATTTATAATTTAGATTTATAAAGGTTGCCCAGCTCAGCACAGACTAGGGGGCATAAAATTAAAACTGGTACAGTATCGAAAAACAAGCAAATAAGATGACAGAGCAGAACATAGGGTGAACAACATATCATAACCAAGGCAGACTACACACTGATGGGCACACTACCAACTTATCCTAAAGCTTGGAGAATAGGATTTTTCTCCAAGTTTTTAAGGACTGTCTAAAAATGTCCAGGATTGAGGTGGTCCAAACTTCTGGGGGGATGTTATTCCAGAGGGCAGGTGCTGTGACAGAATTCTTTGCCTGGGCAATTTTAGTGGAATGTTAGAAGGTTGAAAACAGATTGTCAGCTGCCCTGAAAGCAAGAGCGAAAAAATAAGCTTGTTCAATTCCACATGGCATTGGTTCCAGTAGCCAGGCAATCAAAGCAGTTTTGAAGCTTACCTGCCTATCATCTTCATTCCTGCTGAACTTGGGAAACTGAGAAGAGAATGAGCCAATCAGCATTTTCACTCAAGTTGACAAATGGGAGTGTACAAAAAATGTCATTTAATCAGTCCTTTGTTCACGCTACTGCCAATTCTGGAGAAAGAGAACATCCCCTCACCTCCATCTGAAACAAAAAGGAAATAATATTGTTAATGCGTGCTTCCCATCCACATTTTCAGTATATGGTATGTGTGCTTGGTTGTTTGCAAGTAAGGATCTGAGCATCTGTACAGTAATAGGATGAAACTGCCTGGCTACCCAGCTATCATTTCTTCTGTATTAAAAATCCCACTGAGAGCTGTAAAGTTGGCATGGTACCGTACCATTGATTTTGCAATCCAGTGCCTCTGGCTCCAGCAGCAGAGGATAAAATGAGGAAGAAGAGAGAAAAGTTCTCCACAAAATGCATGCCTTTTAGGATGCAGGAACTAGTTACACTTCATGTGACTATGATTTATAGTAACCACACTTCTTTGCTCAATCCAACCACACTCACTCCACACAAAAGAGGAAATACACACACACACACTCTTTCCCAAAATGGAAGTTAGAAAGTCAGAAGTAAATTTAATTGCCTGCCCAACATAGCTTATGTGGGATCACCAAGGTCCAGAGCAGCTTTTGTATTGGTGCAGAATCTTCCTGTGGAAATACCTTTTGTTAAAAGATGAGGTTAGATCAAGGGAAGGGTTTCTTTGCATGGAGATAATATCTGTAGAATGAATTGTGTGCAAATATAGCACATACTGAATTCACAACAGTTCACATTGCTTAGCATCTGTCTTGATGTTTTCAGGTTCAGGTAAGCAGGACAAACACCTAGGTGCTGATCCAGATGTTCACTATTTTAGTCACGCATCCTGTACTTACTCAAGCTCATAGGTACCAGTGAAGAGGCAACACACCTAGCCCTCTGCTAGCAAATATGTAAATGGCTCTATAGCACCTCCTTTGCAAATCACTGTGAGTAAAATATCTAATATATAATTATTTTTCCACTCCCAGATAATTGCTTTACCTCATCTACAGTAACATCAGAATTTTCTTCTGACTTGGGTTAGGTTACAATTCTTAATACCTCAACCCTGGTTTTGAGAAAGGTAGGTTCCGACTATCTTCTTTCCTGATTTCAGGTGAAATATGATTTTGGGTTTTACGGTGATTGTCTTGTTTATGGCTAAGTTATAGCAGGATGTGGAACTGTCAGCCTTCCCCAAACAGGTGTCCTCCATGCATATTGGACTACAGTTTTCATAATTCCTAGTCAGCATAGGAGTGGGAAACTGGCTGGAAATTACATGAATTGTAATCCAGCCTATCAGGGGAGAGAGTATTAGGTTGGGTGAGGCAAACAGTAATTCATGTATTTTTTTGTTTCAGTACCGAAGATCTGGCAAAGCATATTATCCCCTACAGTATTAGATGAGGTCTTGAATGTTTTGATCTGATAGTGAGAAAAAGAATGCAACCCAGGTTTTCATTTGGTTGGTACCAGAAATTAACTTGCTGCTCTCGAACCAGCAGTGTCTTCTGGTGTTGCAAAAGCCTACAGTTCAGAGTTTCTCTCCATGTGTTGACACAATGGAAATAACTGAACTGGCCAAGTCTACAGTATTAATGTGCAGCGTGTTTGGAGCCAAGTTCTAGAATGGTGCCACAGTTCTTGGTTGCTATGGAGACGAATCTGCGAAAAGACATGAATACAAAATAAAATGTTAAACTGAGACCCCAAGCGGGAATTTTCTTATTTTTTTATCTCTCTCTCTTTTTGTAATGTACCCATGGAGATAGGTGAATATCACATGGGTGTGACCGTGAGAAAAGCCTACCAAGGCTCCACTATAAAAAAAAAAACTTGAGGATAAAATTTCTTTGCTCCTGCCACAGCCAAGCAATCAGCAATAGTCTTTGATAGCAGTGAAGATAAATGTGTCACAAAAGCCATTAAGGCAGCTGGGAAAGCCTTTGCACCCCCCCCCCCCATGCTAATAAGGATTATATGGCTGTTGCTAAATCTAGTTAACCATGATGTTCTTTGTTCCTGCATCAGTTACTATCTGGCAAGAAAATGCAATCCTAGCATATTTATAAGAGGTTCCTAGGGTGTTCATGGGCCAAAGTGATTGTGTTCACACAGCATGTTTAATGTTGTTACTGAGTCATCCCATTTGACAGGTTTGTGCAATGAGCTAACCAAATATGTAGGGTTTGTACAAGACATTAAGCTACCAAAAGGAACCAAGTTTAACCTTAACTGTGTACAAATACAACTGCTAGGACTTTACCTCAATTCAATTGTGTGGCATGAACATAGCCACTGAGTTCAAAGAAAGACCAAGGAAATCGGAATATCAGTAGCTCACTCTGCTATGGACAGGCCCAAAGTTTTGGGTGGACTAGATTCAGTGTAAAAAGTAATCATCATTGAATTGTAACTGGAAGCTTTTTCATGTACATGTGAGTGGATATAAAAACACCAGTTCATATTCAGACAAGATTGAGGTAATCAAAAGACTTTTTTGTTTTTGAGGATAGACAGGGAAAAGGGGAAAAGGTCCCTATTGAAAACTTCCTTCCTTCCTTTCTTCCTTCCTTCCCTCCCTCCCTCCCTCCCTCCCAGATGAAATGATTGGTACACACTTGCAGGGAGCAGAATTTTTGCAAGAATTACATAGCTCATACTTCAGTCACCTCACCCCAAATCTCCATTCCCATTCACTGTTGGGGCTTGCTGGCTGAGTTCTACTATTCATGTCATGCAACAGAAGGATTGAGGTAGGATTAAACCCATAAGCAAGTCCAGGCACTGCTCCTGAGCCACCTCCTTATGGCCCCCAAAAGCTCCTGATGATGACTCTTGAAAATTAGTGACATGTTTTCCTGCTATTTGGAGATAGGAAATGCACAAAAAATTGTAGGGTAACCCTGAAACAACCCCCTAAACCCAATAATGACAAGAAAATCTCAATCTTGCCCATGCGTATAATATGGCATCACTCACTTTGCATCATGACCTTGCCCACAGCAGCTCTTGCCTGCCACAGAAAGTAAACTTCAGCATCCATCCTCCAAAAGATTTCCCTCTCCAATTCAGTCCAGTGGTCTGGTGGCTGAGCATGATGAGAGTTGTCGTCTAACACACCTGAAGGACACCAGGTTGGGAGAAACCTTTCTTAGAGTTCCATGCAAAATAAGAGGATGTAAAATGAGCTTAGTAATGGGATCTTTGTTCTCTTCCTGTCTCCATCCACAGTAATAATAAAGGTCAAACTACTGAATTGTGCAGTCATAGTTTTCTATTGCTATATTGGGAATGGTGCCAGCTTCAATAGAAGGGGCCAAATTTTGCCCAAAGGATGAATCACTATGAATCACTAAATAAGGAGTGAAGCCATTACTGAGCATTTAAAACTCCCATATATTTGAATAAATGGTGATATAAGCATACTGGACCAAACTATTATTTCTTTGTACACTGTCTATTTTACAATAGGATTTCCTTTGACACTGAATGGTTGTCTTTGCACAATATGGCCGATCAAGTCATCCCATCCCAAAGGCAATTTAGCTATCTTTATACACAGGCAGTGCATGATCATAGTTGGCTGAAGTCATCCATCAGACACATTATTAGTTTTCCCAGGTTCTACAAAAGTGCCTGGGAAGCTGAACTTCCAAGGTTTTTGTCCCCTTTCATCCATAAAGCAGTGGGTAGAAGGATGAAAACAAAATAGGTACAGAGACAGAATAGCTCAAGAGGACCCATTTTAGCAGCATCTCTCTAGGATGTCTCAATCATAGAAGATTAATAGTGTGGTTAATGTACTCTCATTAAATATTTAGATGATATGGCTGATAGGAATAGTTACATTAGCTCCAAATGAACTCAGAGTTGTTTGGGTCTAAGAGTAACTCCCTTGGGATTAATTGTCTGGGTTAGCTGGATTATGGAGTTCACATCCTCCCTGTGACTATAGTTCAGAGTGTTGTGCAAACAGGATCAATAATGCAGAGGAGCTCCCATACACCAGCATTTACAGTTTGCTCCTATAAATCAGAGGTGTCAACCTGTGGGTGCTCGTGGGCATTCTGAAAGGGCAAGACGTGGCCTTGGAGACCCTTTCATATTTCTCTGCAAACCTACTTCTGCCCAACACTTCCATTCCCACTTTCAGCGGACAGCTTCAGATGCGACAGTGGCTGTGTAGATGCTCCACCTGTCAGCCTTGAATTTGGATGTGGTTTTCCACCTACCTATCTCCAGTAGCACACACCTGCTTCCCTGTCCCAAGCTGTGCTCATTTTCTTTCTTTCTGCTCCAGCCACTCCCTTCACTGTGCCTGACCTCCATACTACCCATTTAGTTTTTTCCCCTCTTCCTTGACCTGACCTATATCTTTTTCCGCCTTTCCTATGTGTGTATCTTCTATCTTGTTTCAGTTATTCTGAAAACATTTCTTTGTGTGTGGGGGGTAGGGGGTAGGGAATGTGTGTTTCAGAGAGAGAGAGAGAGAACTATCAAGGTAGACTCAGCAGTTCTTTCTCCAGTTCTTTTCCCTGTTGGATGGCAGATATTACTCCAATTTTTTGTTGTCTGGATTGCACATTGCATCCTGTTTGTAGTAGATTTGTGACTTTTCCAATGGCGGACTAGCTGACTGATAAATAATGGATAAACTAAGTGATAAATAAATAAATAATAAACTAATGGAAAGTTTGGGTATGCCAGTAGAAACCTCCTAGCTTTCTCAGTACCTGGGGCTTGCAGCTCAAAGATCATTAGGAGCAGGTGGGGGTGGAAATCATTGGGTGAAGGGTGGACTAGAGTTGCCTTACCTCCTTTCTAACACTCCAAATGTAAATCCTTGGTTTCCATGTGTGTCTACATGTGCAGTGAAAGAAGGAGAGAGAAAAAAATGAATACCATGAATGCTATTTCCATTTTCTTCCTAAGGAAACTGTAGGTTAATATCCATGTAGTTAATGCAAGGGCATCCTTCCTTTCAATGTTTACTGTTTAGTCACATGTTAAATTTTGATTAATATTAGTTTCATGTAATTTTTCACTGTGGCCCCACTCACTTTGAGAAACTAGCCCAGGTGCATCACTCAATAGCCAGTGTGTCTATCTGCTTGCCTAAAGCTACACAGCCTTGCTGTACATGTCTGCTTAGAAGTACTGTATGCCCTACTGTCTTGCAGTGGAATTACTTCAAGATAGACAGGTATTGGACTGCAACCTTAGTAACTGCTATTGTCTGCAGTCTCCACTCAGTACTGTACAACTTCCAGTATGTTTTCAAGTGAAAAAAGCTGCAGCCTGCATACTTTTTATTTTTTAATTTTTTTTTGGCACTTTGGTTGGCTCCGATAAAGACAACCGTGGTTTTGCGTTTTGTCTCTAGTGGGACAGCTAACCTTGTTTTTAAATCGGCAAACACTGTCACTGAAAGGACGATGGAAAACATTTGGAACCGCAGAAAAGAAAATAGACACTGGCGATCGACGCAATTATATATGTTTATTGAGAAGAGGTCAACCTCTGTTTTCAGGGAAAAGCAGTTTTTGCATTCCGACAGCCCCTCTGCTCCCCTTACATTAGGACGGGTCTACTCACCAGCGAGTGGGGTCTTCCATAGGAGGATAGAGGGGTGGAGACGTATTAGCTGAAGGACCGCCCCCAGTTCTCTTCCCTCCGCACATTTGCTCCGAATATAATGACGTCACGGCGTTCTTTAAAAAGAACAGAGAAAACAATCAGCATTGAGAAAAATAGATGCCCTCCGATCTTGTTAAAAGCGGGAGCTGTAACCCGCAGTTAGATCAAGCTATATAAACAAACGCGAAGAATTACAGACAGAAGCCTCCTCAGCAAACATGGTGTCCCCGGTGACCGTGGTGAGTTCAGTCTGTTTTGTTTTGTTTTTTTGGCAAGAATAAAAGTCAGGAAAAAAAAAATCAGATAGAAACATCAGGCGGAAAGAAGCTGCTGTATCTGCAAGGCGACTTTATGATCCCCGCAGGATTCTTCTTTTGATAGATAACAATACATAGAGTCACTATGCGGCAAGAAGCCTGGCTCCAACATGTTTGCTGTTAACTAGACTCGGGGTTTTTTCGTTCCAGTGTGTACTCGTTCTGTTTCCACCTCTTGCAGCTCCTTCTTTCTCTCCTCTCTCCACCCCCGCCCCGCTTTGTTGGAAAGAAAATGCGGGCTGCCAAATGTTGCTTTTCTTAGCGTCTCCCCCCCCGCAAAAAAAGCATATGAAAATTGGATCGGATGAAAACATTAAACACGTGACAAGGAAGCGTGACTTCGTTGGTTTCATTCTTTGAGTCTCGCCGGTTATGGCTAGGCGAGAAGGAAGACGTTAAGGAGGAGGGGGAACGGAGGAAGAAAGAGGTTTTAGAGTTAATCTTCCTTTAATGTCTCCCTCCCCCGGCTTCAGAAGGGGATTCTCAAGAACTGCACTGATGTTTGGCTGCGTTGCTCGTCAGCCGGTTGCGTTTGCTCTGAGGCTGGCCTGTGGGGTAGGACGTGAGCCCCACACACCGTAGATTCTCGATCTCGGGCTGATGCTGCCTTGCCGAAGATCGGGTAACCCCGGTGAGAGAAATCAGCAACAACAAAATACGTTCTATTTTTACTTCCCTTTGTCCCCCCCCCACCTCATTAGATTAGCAAAACTACAAATGGGAGAGCACAAAGGTAAACAATTGCTCTTATCTGGGCAGAATAATGGGAATTAAGCAGATTTAAATTTAGGATGTGTCAGCTGTAATAGATACATGTGATGAAGGAAAATACTTGCCAGCTGGTGTCAGGAGCATGAATCTAAAAGGACAGGAAAAACAAAGATTTATGACAGTTTTACAATTTATGAAGGAGACTTGAATTTAGTTCTGTGGTCAACCATGGAGCTCCTTGGATTCTGGTTTGCAGAACTATTAGAAGGATAATGTAGGCTTTCCTTACGAAATCTTTTCCAGACTCCCTGGAGGAAGAGAACAATAAACGCATGCCCTTTCTATCAACGTGAATATGCAATGCACAGTTTGATCAACTTTATCACAGAATGGGGTGGAGAATTCCAAATGATATTACAACTGTGTAGATCATGAACTAACAGCAATAATAGGATAATTCACAATGGATGTCTTTTAAAAAGTTCCCTGTATCATGCTTTGATTGGAATTACCTTATTTATACCTTTTTTTTTGCTGTAGTGATTGCTCATGATAGCTAACAAAATTGAAAAAAAGGCACATACAAGCAGGATTTTAAAACATAAATCAATCCTATAATTAATACTAATGCCACAGTTGAAAGCTTGGTGAAAGAAAGATGTGTTTGTGGGTTATCTAAATTAGTTAATTTATCATAAAATGCTGAGATATGGGATCTAAAAGCCAAAAAACTCCATTCCATAGCTTGGAAGCATTGAAGGAGAAACCCTCATGCCAGAAGGACACTTCTGTAGATCCAACAGTTGGATAGGGCTGATGTGTAACAGGAGAGAAATTCTCTTAGTCCCTAAGCAACTTAGGGCATTAAAGGTTAATTTCAGCACATAAAATATGCCTGGTATACAACTAGCAACCAGTGTAGGTTTTTCAGTGCAGGCACCATAGGCCCTTGAACCTGTTAGCAACCTAGCTGCCTCATATTGTATCAACTGTAGCTTCTGGATGCTTTTCAAGGGCAGTTCCAGGTACCACATATTGCAGTGGCCAAGATGATAAGGAACAGCTACAAAGCGCTGACTAAGTTATGCAACAGTAGAGATACTGCCTGGGAATTCGGTGACCAAATCTTTTTGGAACTGTGAACCTGCTGTTTCAAAGAGAGTGTCACCCCATCTAAAACAAGCTGAAGCTCAATTCTTATATTCATTTTTCTGATTATACCAGTTAATTGCAGTTGAGACTGGAAGCTGGGAGGAAAAAATGTAAAAGGTTCTCTTTTCAATGCATTACTTTGTAAGTTCAAAGGCTGATCTTTGGGGTGACAAGTAGGTTATGGGCCTGAGACCTGGTAAACCTGCTTAGAGCTATCTTGCAAATTTTAGATAATTTTTCCTCCCATAATGAAACAAACTTGTACCTATTTGTCCTTGAGTATTGACAAGAACTGCAAAAAGCAAAAGCTAGTTTTCTCTCATGCAGAATTTTCCCCAGAGGATTGCATTACTGCAATCTGCATGTACAACATTACTGTACATTTTGCTTTTATTATTTGTCAGGAAAAGGGTCCCATGGTGTAGAATAGGGACCCCACCATTATATCTTGATCTATCTAACTATTGTCTATGCTGACTGGCAGCAGATTTCCAGGGTTTCCAACTAGGATCTTTTTCAGACTTACCTGGAGAGGCTGAGAATGAAACCTAGAAATGTTGGCATGCAAAGCAAATGAGTTACAGCCCTTCACTCCATCTGGGAAATATTTATGACCATCACGTAATAGTGAAGCCTGTAAGGAACATGTTTTATATTGGAAAATGGGGGAAATAAATGTATGTAGCCAGGATTTTGTGCATTGTTTTATTTTCACAATGCTGATCAATCACTTTTTCATCAGTGAGTATAATACAATGTTTATATTATTTCATTAATAGCATTACTGTACTAGTATTCTTGGATCTGTTTATTTATTCCTGAACTGCAAATGTTGTGTCTGGTTGTACATTTAATTTTTTAAAAAAAATGCTTGATAGTGTCAGAATTCTGCCCCTTTTAGTTTTGGTAACCTATCAGATTGGGGAGTAGGCTCATCAAGATAAATAGATTTGATCTCAAGCAATTTATATGGTAAGACTACCCCTGTCTTTTTCAGTGGGTAAACATGGATCTAGATTCAATTTTCATGCCTTGGCTAAAATCCTCAAGGTTGAAATCCAAGGAAACTGTTCAACAGTGTCTAATATAATTGCGTGTGTGTGTGCCTTCGAGTCAGTTTTTGATTCCTGGCAACTGCCTGGATTAGTCCCTGCAGTTTCCTTGGCAAGGCTTTTTGGAAGTGGTTTGCCATTGCCTCCTTCCTAGGGCTGAGAGAGAGTGACTGGCCCAAGGTCACCCAGTGGCTTTGTGCCTAAGGCGGGACTAGAATTCATGGTCTCCTGGTTTCTAGCTTAATGCCTTAACCGCTACACCAAACTGGCTCTCCTAATATAATTAGTGAACTAAAAGAAGAAAAATAAATGAATGCTTAATTCAGATTAGACAGGTGTGTTCTATCTTACTCAGTAGGCAGACCAAGGGTTTGGGGGAGAGGAGAGAGCTATAAATCAATGTGATGAAGAGTCAGTTGTTTGCTTTTAGTTATATGCTAATCAGCTCCCTACCTCTTAGTCTACAAAGGTCTCTGCCACATCAAATAATCAAATACTTTTCTTGGCTTCTTTCAATTATTAATGCTGCTTAATGTAGCTTGCACCCCACCCCTAGGCTTTGTTCTCTAGGGAACAAAGTCACAACAAAATTATTTCCAATACATGGGAAGTCACTATTTCTGAGTGGCCACATGCCGAGTTGTCTTACTATCAATGGCTGCCCTAGGAGAGAAGGAAGAACTTAATTCAGAAGGTAAAAGAAAGGAATATCTACAGCCTTGCTTAACATTGTGGTTTCATATCAGGACTCTTCCCCCAGTCCTTAATTCATGGCATTGCTACTACAGTAAATATTATCTCCTGCTCCACACAGTACATCTCTCTTTTTCTTTTTTTAAAGGCAACATGTCAGGAAACTACTGTAGATAAGAAACACGGGCCTACTCCATAGGAGAGTCATGCATTGCTCTTTTCTCCCCCTTCAGATGAACATACTAATACTGGTTATCTTGCAAGGCTGGAAAAATTTAGTGTCTCCCCATCACCATCCTGCTTTTTGCAACAAGTATATAACTGTAAGAGACCCAGTTTGGTCTAGTGGTTAATGTGCAGACATAGGAGTCTAGTCCTGCCTTAGACACAGAAGTCAACTGGGTGATTTTGGGCCAGTCACACTCTCAGTTCTAAGAAGAAGGTAGTAGCAAACCATGTTTGAAAAATGTTGCCAAGAAAACTGCATGGACCTGTCCATGTAATCACCAGAAGTCAAGTTTGACATGATACACACATACTGTAGATAATTATGATGGCATTACTATAACATAACATTTTAAAAAATGTTTAGAAACTCAGAAAAATATGGTGATTTCAAAGAAATCTGTTAGAAATATTGCAAATACCACTCTTTATTGAGCTTAATGAGGAAATCATGCTTCATAAGCACAGCTAGAATATCCTCCTTGAGATATTTCAGAGAAAAGTTAAAGAGATATTTGCTAGAAATGTTTCTCATGCAAGATATGTCATCCCAGGGCAAGGGGATTGGGTTAGACTCATTCCTAAACTTTACTACCATATGCTCTGGGAGCTTTATTCCAGCTGTATGGAACAACTGTGCTTAACAACATTGCTCCTTAGTATTCCAGGCATATCTCACAAGCATTAACTCAGTCCTGTAAGGTAGACAAATAGAATAGATTGAGGTTGAAGCCAAGAAACAATGGAACTACGGAAGCTCTCATCCTCTTGATGCTGTTATTAGCTTATGATTGAAGTTGGCAATGTGGGGGTAATGTACTGCCTACCAAGCTTCTTGCCCCACTTAACTATAACAATAAAATTCAAATTAATTAACTTTAAAAGTGACATTAAAATTAATTGTTTTAATTAGAAACACACAAAAAAAAGCTCGATAGTGCAAACACAGTACAAGCTCCCCACACTAGGTGACTTTCAAGAATGGGAAAGTTCTTAGAAAATAGCAATTGTGGATGGTTGCCAACCTTGGGCTTTGTCTGGAAGTGTGCTGACCTGCTCAGCTCAGGAACAGAAAGAAAATAGGAAAGGTTGGCTTGGGGTGGTCGGAAGCACCCTGGAGTTGAAGGTTAGAGATGTCAGGCAGTAATTTCAGCAGTTTGCCTTCTAGTAAATGAATGTTCCATTGCTGGCCATGCCCCCCGCCAGGTGGTAGCCATTTGGTGAAAATGCTCACAGCTTGCTTCTAAAATTCCAAATATGCCCACCAGCACAAAGCAATAACTTCTCCATAGAGCACAACCTACAAAGTAGATTTTTTTTAGCTCCCCAGAATCTCAGGCAGAAGCCATAATAAATTACCTATTATCTGATCCTTTAAAGCAGAGATACCATGGTCTGAATCCAGGATCTTCTGTGTGAAAAACAGATGTTCTACCTCAGTTCCTTCCCAAAGCCCATTTGCCGATTAAATGCTCATCCTTCCACCTGCTGAAATAAAATTGTCTTTACTTAACAAGTCTCATCTTTAAATCAAGGTGTTTCCGTCTCTCTTAGTCATTATTTTATACTACCTAACAGTGGCATCAATCTAGGATCTTCATAAGTGAGTAACCTCCTCCTGTCCTGTTTATAGTGGAAGAGATTGAGGTTGTGGTCTGAAGAGCTGTATTACCTTTCAATATAGGAATACAAGGTCCATATTTACCTCTTTAAGAGTCAAATCACTCATTTCAGGACTTGGATTTTTGTTAGAGCCACACAGAAAAAGATTAAATCTTTCTTTCTCTGTGGTCGTCACAGAAGTGTGGGAATCTGGGGAGATTGTGTGTGTGGGTGGGTGTAAATATGTTTTCATTGATACTACAGAAGAAAAAGAATGATTAAGCCCATTGTTCCCTCCTTGTTGTTGTTGTTGTTGTTCAGTCATTAAGTTGTGTCCGACTCTTCGTGACCCCATGAACCATATTGCGCCAGGCCTTCCTGTCCTTCACTGCCTCCCTGAGTTTGCTCAGTTTCATGCTCATTGCTTCAGTGATGCTATCTAACCATCTCATCCTCTGCCGTCCTCTTCTCCTTTTCCTTCAATCTTTCCCAGCATCAGGGTCTTTTCCAAAGAGTCCTCTCTTCGCATTAGGTGACCAAAGTATCTGAGCTTGAGCTTCATTATCAATCCTTCCAATGAGCAATCAGAGTTGATTTCCTTTAAGATTGACTGGTTTGACCTCCTAGCAGTCCAGGGGACTCTTAAGAGTCTTCTCCAGCACCACAGTTCAAAGGCATCAATTCTTCGGTGCTCAGCCTTCTTTATGGTCCAGCTCTCACAGCCATACATTACTACTGGAAAAACCATAGCTTTGACTATGCGGATCTTTGTCGGCAAGGTGACGTCTCTGCTTTTTAATATGCTATCTAGGTTTGCCATAGCTTTCCTCCCAAGGAGCAAGCGTCTCTTAATTTCATGGCTGCAGTCTCCATCTGCGGTGATCTTGGAGCCCAAATAAATGAAGTCTGTTACTGCTTCCATTTCTACCCCTTCTCTTTGCCAGGAATTGATGAGTCCAGATGCCATGATCTTAGTTTTTTTAATGTTGAGTTTCAAGCCAGCTTTCACACTCTCCTCTTTCACCCTCATCAAGAGTCTCTTTAGTTCTTCTTCACTTTCTGCCATTATCCCTCCTTGTTAGGTTTGGCTTTTTTTCTTTTGATGATGCAAAGTGCAGTACCTAATTACTATATATTATTTCATCACGGTATTGTTTAAGTACAAAGCATTGGTCATCGATCCTGCTCTATTCACTATCAATGTAATTTCCAAAGAAAATTTTGGAACTTCTGTTACTGTATACTACAAATTAAAACGCTTGTTTGGAAAAAAAAATCCTAGATGGGGATTTACTTCTCCTCCTCTACTTGGGATAATGTACCCAGTGACCCTACCCTACCTGCAGAGTTGACCCTCTCCCTATATGCTTAGCTGTGTCTAAAATATACACTCTAAAACTACGGTATCTATTAATGTTGTTTAAAAAAAAATTAACCACATCACATCTTACCTCTGAGAGGATGCTTTGAAAAGTGAGCATGGAGATTTTCAACCATTTTCATACATTCTGTCTCTAGATGTTTCAATTTATTTCTATTTTTTCCTGTTCTTTGAGCTTGCAGATGAAGTTGCCTATTGTATCTGGTTTCACTGAGTTGACTGCACTTCACCAGCAGACACTATGAGTGTTAAATTCCATTAATTTCCATGGGAGAGATTTAAAACCTGGTTACCTGGTAGCAGTTATTAATAAAGCTAGGCTAGGAAGGATTTTGTTGTGCAATACCTAATTAGTTCTGTGCTGTGTGCTTTTAAAGGATTATATTATACTAGTGTGACTGGGGTGAGACATAAACTTTTCCTATTGGCAGTTCCTTTGTGGATAAGAGAATTTCCCAGAAAAAAATGACAATAACCTCTCATCATAGCCACTTCTAGCCTGAAATCCAATGGAAAAGCTATTGAGATTTCTAAAGTCAGTTAACAAGAAGCCCCGTTCTTAAACCCAGTGTTAACGATACTTAGATATTACTGTTATCTATTAACTTTAAATAGTTTATTGATTATATGCCATTAAGTCGTTGTCGACTCTTAGTGACCACCTGGATAGATTTTGAGTCCATCCACTTTGCTGCTGGTCATCTTTTTCTTCTCTTTCTTTCCACCTTTCCCAGCATTAGAACCTTCTCCAGAGAGCTAGGTCTTCACATAATGTGTCTGAAGTAGAATAATTTCAGCCTGATCATTTGTGCCTCAAGTGGGGACTCTGGGTTGATTTATATCTGCTTATATAAAGCCGGGGGGTATAAACACTTAGAGAGCCATTAAAACTATCCACAGAATTGAGTAGATTAAAATGATGTAATCTCAGGCATTTCCACTGGCTTTTTTTTTTTTTTTAATGGGGTTGCAGTTTGGATTAATTGTGTAAGAAGCTCCATCTCTGATGAATAGTCTAGATAGCCAATCCGAAATGTATTAGACTGGTTCTGTCTTTTTAGTGATTCTGAGTTTAATGTATTGTCGAAGGCTTTCACGGCCGGAATACGATGGCTGGTGTGGGTCTTCCGGGCTGTGTGGCCATGTTCTGGAAGTTTTGTTTCCTAACGTTTCACCAGCATCTGTGACTGGCATCTTCAGAGGGCAGGAGCACAGACAGGAGCAGTTCTCTCTGTGCCCAGGATGATGCAACCTTTTTCTGGGTATTTATAGAGATCGAATGGGGGGGGGATTGGGGGGGTTGGGGGGGTTGGGTTAACGAGTGGCTGCTTGTTTTAGTGTCCGAATATGTGTGTGTCTTCCTGGGGGTTAGGCAGGGTTTTTTCTTCTATTGAGTTGTTAACGAGTGGCTGCGGAGGGTGATTAGCATGTTCATTGTGTGAGCTGTTCACATGTCCTGGTGGTTGAGCTGAGTTCATTGACCTTTTGCAGGCTGTATTTTTCAGGATTGGTAGCCAGGTTTTGTTGATTTTTAGACTCTCCTCTTTTTTATTGAAACTGTGCTGGTGTTTGTGAATCTCAATGGCTTCCCGGTATAGCCTGGTATAGTGGCTGTTGGTGTTGTCCAGTATCTCTGTGTTTTCAAATAGGATTTTGTGTCCAGTGTGCCTGAGAGCATGTTCAGCTACTGCAGATTTTTCTGGTTGCTGTAGTCTGCGGTGTCTTTCGTGTTCTTTTATCCTGGTATGGATGCTGCGTTTTGTGGTCCCGATGTATACTTGCCCGCAGCTGCATGGTATGCGGTATACTCCTGCCGTGGTGAGGGGATCCCTTTTGTCTTTTGCTGGTTTTAGCACTTGTTGTATTTGGAAATACAACAAGTTGTATTGTATTTGGGAACACAATTTCCAAACAATCTTCAGACCCACCAGAAAAATACAACAAGGGATCCCCTCACCGCCGCAGGAGTATACCGCATACCATGCAGCTGCGGGCAAGTATACATCGGGACCACAAAACGCAGCATCCATACCAGGATAAAAGAACACGAAAGACACCGCAGACTACAGCAACCAGAAAAATCTGCAGTAGCTGAACATGCTCTCAGGCACACTGGACACAAAATCCTATTTGAAAACACAGAGATACTGGACAACACCAACAGCCACTATACCAGGCTATACCGGGAAGCCATTGAGATTCACAAACACCAGCACAGTTTCAATAAAAAAGAGGAGAGTCTAAAAATCAACAAAACCTGGCTACCAATCCTGAAAAATACAGCCTGCAAAAGGTCAATGAACTCAGCTCAACCACCAGGACATGTGAACAGCTCACACAATGAACATGCTAATCACCCTCCGCAGCCACTCGTTAACAACTCAATAGAAGAAAAAACCCTGCCTAACCCCCAGGAAGACACACACATATTCGGACACCAAAACAAGCAGCCACTCGTTAACCCAACCCCCCCAATCTCCCCCCCCCCCCATTCAGATCTCTATAAATACCCAGAAAAAGGTTGCATCATCCTGGGCACAGAGAGAACTGCTCCTGTCTGTGTTCCTGCCCTCTGAAGATGCTGGTCACAGATCCTGGCGAAATGTTAGGAAACAAAACTTCCAGAACATGGCCACACAGCCCAGAAGACCCACACCAGCCATTCTGAGTTTACATTGCAAAAGGACTCACCAATTCTGATTAGATGGGTTAATGTAAGAAAAGGGGCTAACATAAGAATGGCTACTGGGAACATTTAAAAAAAAGTTGTCTATGGACAATTTTCTTACAGATGCTCTGCGGGCATTTATAGAGGTCTGTTCAGGAGTCTATTTTAATTATTAGAAGTAACAAACATATCTAAACATATCTAATATTTTAAGTATTAACCTGAAGAAAGTAGTTGAAAAATGTTAGAGTAATAAGTTGCCAGTAGGAAAATCCCAGGCAAATCAGTACTGCTTTTGTCTGCCTCTCTTGTGCCAAGCTTCACTATTGATCAGTGGTGGTAAATGGCTGATTGTGCTTTTGGAGGTGAAATAATATTGGCCTAGTTCCCACACTACATTCAGTCATAAATCATCGATTATAAACTGCAGTGGCTAGGATCACATGCCAAGCCAGAACCAAGCCACCTTTGGATCAGTATGATGTATGGATCATGTCAGTGGGAGATGGGAGAAGTTGAGGGGACTGTCATTGCATGTAGATTGAAATGTTATATTGAAACTTTTAAATTACATTTTCCCCACTGCAATTTTTTTCTTAATTTATACTGGGTTAGCATCAAGTGCCAATTATCCTCAGACTCCTGAGTCTCAAGTTTCCTTTCCTTCTTACTGTTAAGCAATCAAGGAAATAACTTTGAAAGTGTTTTGTAAATCTTTAATGGGAACATCCTTATTAGATCATAGGGAGAAAGTTAGCCTTCCAGCTGAAATATTCTGTTTGTTCTTGTTGACTTTTTTAAAGATGCAGGACAGAAAAAAATGAATAAATAACTGCCTAGTAAGGAAAAAATCACAAGGATCTTCTGTCCTATTCTGAGAAATATTATCGCATGTGGTACACTGTTCTTATCTTCATTCAGCCTCTCATGGCCAAGTGTCAGAAAACTAAATTTTCTTGGAAAAAAATTACCAGGCAGCCTAATGAAATGCCCTTGTCCACTCTCTTGTGAATATAAAAGGAAGAAGAATTTAGCTTTGCAAGACATCTGTGTGTTCCATTTCCTTCTTAGTGGTGCTTTGTCTACAAAGACTCATATGCAAAAGGTGTTCCTTCTGCCTTCCTGGACAACTTTATCAAGTCCCTGGTGTCTTAATTCCTCATCTTAAAAAGGAAGAATATTAAGGGCAATATCAAATGTAATTCCCATTATGCCCTACCTACATGTTGACTAGGAATAATAGGAATTGAAGTTTAACGTATCTGGAAGGTATTCAGTAGAGAGGACTGTTCCCCAATGTCTGAACAGCCACAGCAATGGCGTTGGGTTATATAAGTTCTGAGCAGAAGGTACACTTGGCTGTTTTGAACAGAAATTGTGGATATTGTAGCCTCCAATATACCTGGAGGATGTGACCAGAACTCTAGTGATCCCATTCTAAAGTTATCTAAGTTACTATCAATTGTAACAGGCTATGGAAATGAATTTTACAAAACAATTTCCCCCCTCAGTCAATTGATTATTGAGTTAAATGGTGGGGAATTCATTATTTTCAGTTTCAATTCAATATAATAATTATTTTAACATTTTTAATATGATAGATTAGGTAAATCAACTATTTTAATTCTGTAAATATTTTCTTTTTGCCTTTTGGGAATCAAATGCCCATTTCATTTGAATAACTGAATATTCTGAGAGGGGGAGAGAGAGAACCGTTTTATTTCACTGTCTTCATTTTCTGGATGATTGCGGTCTTAAATATACTTACCATCAAGTTGACCTGTTTAATTATGTGTGAGTTAATATTCATAGGATTGTGTTAAATATGTTGACTCTATTCCGACTTAAGTAGTTATTATTTTTTGTAAACAATCCCAAATACTTTAGAACATTCTCATGGGGAAGTTCAGTTTTTAAAAATAATTTTGATTGCATCTTTTTACCTATACATTTTTTGATGGTTGGATAAACAAATATTAGTATCTACAAATGCCTCCTTGCTTGGAATTTCTTATTCCTTTCCTAGTAATTCTTAAAATTTGCCCTTCCTACAGTGGCTTTGCATTGCATTGGTGCTTACACTGAGTGGTCTACTCTGACCCTAAGATCCCTTTTCTCATTAGTCATTCTTAGTCCAGAATTTTATACTGTTATGATATTGTAACTTGCTGTTTCACACCTGCTTGTGGAAGCTGCTTGTTAAAGCTTTTGGGTTCATATGAAATAGATAGAAGGTAGTTCACTAAAATTATATTAAAATTTGGATAGATACACTAAACTATATATTTGCACAGAATTAATTGTTATTTTAAAACTAGTTAAGTACAGTTTATAAATATGAGTACACTCTGGCAAACTTCCTATTTCAGTTTATATATAATACAAAACATGTTTTCTTTTTATGCTTGATAAAATTTATATTTTAAAAATGTAGAACCCCTTCCTTACCCCCAAACCTTTGAAATCAGTCCTCAGATAAGCAGATTAATTGTAGGGGCTTCCAGACTGAAAGGCATCTAGTTGGGCTGTGCCTGGTGTAGCAATTAGGAGCTTAGCTTGCTTTTGAATTAAAAACAAACACCCCTTCCCAGTGCAACTGATCCTGAAAGAGACCATCTTTTTCTGTGCTGTATTTCCCATGGGACTATTTGCGAATGCTGTCATCACCAAAAGCATCTCCCTCTTTTTACAGCACACTTAGAAGTGAATAGACAGATTGGAATCTTAATGTGCTGGTTCATTCATTATGACAATTCTGCTGCTAAGGAGTAATTCACTTTGTTATTCCAGTTTTATGGAGTGGAAGCCACTGAGGATCAGAGTGTGATCGGAATGAAAATGGATTCTCAGTGCAAGTCTGTGCTGAGGAAATGAATAACATTGTGACTCACTGTGTGGCAAAGAGAAACTGAGCATGTATGCAGTTTCCACAAAATCCCATGAACAATGAATGAGAAAAGGTTCTTTATATATACAGGGAGGGTAATGTTTGAGGGATCAGGGTCTGCAGTTCAATTTTTGATCTTCCACAGTGCTGCAGGAAGATGTCTGGTTGGGCACTTTGACATCACCAGGAGGGACAGGGCTTAAATGGGAATAGGAAACAAAAAGTCTAGAATATAATGCCACAAAACAATGGAAATATTATCTTTATTCTTTATTGTTTGCATATCTGTATTGAAATGCCCTTACCTAGTAGAACTTTTCATGGTAATGTTCCATTGACTGCAGTAGAAAAAAAGTTGTGGCAAACATAGATCATATTCTTTTACACGGAACACTCATGTTTAATTAAAAAACAAAAAACAGAACTCCCACTTGTGTTCAGTATGATTTACCCCAAGGTGCTTCTGGATAGATGGCTCTTAGTGCTGCCAATAAAAAGACATTATGGAGCTCTTCTTCCTTCTCCCCTGAATGGATTTTCTGTAGGAAATAAAAATGGGAAATACAGAACAGTTCTAAATTGGGGTCATTTGAAATCCCCCCTTATAACATTCTGTGAATAAGAAAGTTTGATTGAGGGCTTCCACTTGATAATTTATTGTTCAAAGATAAATGGGCATAAAAGTGCAACCTTAGCCATTGCCAAATTTACTTGAGTGGGGGCAATATATTCAGTCATTTTTTGCATAAAATGATTTTTTCCCCCTTGCCAGTTATAGCTCCTTAGCGGATGAATAGTCTTTCCCCACAATAATTTCTTTCCCAGCCATTGAAGTTCCTAAGTGTGGAAGTCTATGTGTGTGTAACTGGGTAAGGAAAACAAGGGCAAGGGACCATCTAGTCCATGAATCCACTACTACAGCATCCCTGACAGATACCCATCCAGTCTCTATTTAGACACCTCCATCACTTCCCCAGGCAGTCTGTTTCACTGTCGAGCAGCTCCTTCCAGATGTCAAACTGAAAATTATTTCCTTGTATGGATAGTCCTCACTTAATTACCCTAATTGGGACCAGCAACTCTATTACTAAGCAAAGCAGTCATTAAGTGAGACATCATGTGACCACCCCACTTAGTGACAGCAGTTCTGGTTGCAGTTATTAAGGAAATCACTCATGGTTGTTAAGCAAGACATCACATGACCACAACTTGTAACTGCCTGCTGGCTTCCCCATTGACTTTGCTTGTCGGAAGCCAGCTGGGAAGGTTGCAGATGGCGAACATGCAACCACAGGAAGCTGCAATCATTGTAAATGTGCAATGGTTGCCAAGCTCTTGAATCACAGTCATGTGACTGAAGGAATGCTGTGACCATTGTAAATGCAAGGACCGGTCATAAGTCACTTTTTTTCAGCACTGTTGTAATTTCAAACAGTTGCTAAATCAATGGTTGTTAAGTACAGGTAAGAACTACCTGTATTTTAAACCCAAGATTTCTGATATTTTATTCTGGAACAACTCTGAACAATTCTGCCTTGTCTTCTACATGACTTTTGAAGATGGCAATCCTGTCTCCCCACAGTCTTCTCTTCTCCAGGCTAAACATACCCAACATCTCCAACAATTCCTAACTTTTGTCTTCCAGGCCCCTTATCACCTGGTTGCTGTATGGACATGTTGCAGTCCATCAATGCCTTTGCTAAAATGCAATGCCCAGAACTGGATACATTATTCTAGATTCAACCTGACCAATACAGAATAGAAAGGAATGATGGCTTTGATATGAATATTAGTTTATAATCTTAGCAGGCAAGTAATCTGCAGACTTAAAGATTTCTTGCCATGCAATTCAACTAAAATAAATACTTCCTGTGCATTTAGATAATTTGCTTTTCTAGTCTTGAAAGTGATAAACTGATAATTCTGTTACAGATAAACTTAATTTCAGATGTGTGTTTCAGTGCAAAAGAAGTAATTCCAGGAAGAACAGCCAACATTTGTTTTTTGTTGCTGGTTTTCTCGCCTTACTTATCTAGCTTTTTCTTAGAACTGATACAGTGTTGTGCATGGAAGTAGTTGGAAAAAGATATAAACCCACAAGATTGTAATACATAAATTAACTGGCTTCCTCCTCTAGGACAGCATGGGCTTCCCAGAATGTTTGGTGCAGCTCTCGCAATCCCCCCTCCCAAATGCTACTAAATTGTAATTTTTAATGGGACAGAAGAACATCAGTAAATGTATGAAAAACATCAATTAGCAGTATTTAATTTATAATTAATTAAAAGCCATTTTTATCCCACCCTTTGTTGCTCATTCCCAAATGAAAAGACAGGTGTTATCCACAAATATCTAGATACAGACCAGCCACAGGAGAGCACTGAGGGGAAGCCCTGGGGCTGGTTGCTGCTGAAGCGTGAGCAGACTGGTGCATTGACAAAATTCAATGGCAGACCTGAGAAGTTGGGTGGTTCTGGGCCTTTTGTGGGGCAGCGTGAGCTTTCTCTCAGAAATACCATGCAAGAGACACCTATTTTACATTTTCCTGAGAAGTGAAATGAATGTTTTTAGAAGTTGCTCCTTCATCTAGTTAATTTCATAATCTTACTGATTTGTACAGGGCATAGAAAAGGCTTCAGTTAAGAAACAGTGCTAATTGGCACTTATGTAGTATATTCAATTGAAGATACCGCCTCTGATAAAGAATCCTCCCCTGTTACATCCCTGTTGCACTAGAATAGTGTTTTTAAACCTTGTCCACTTTAAGGTGTGTGGACTTCAACTCCCAGAATTCCCCAGCCAGCATACTGGCTGGAGAATTCTGGAAGTTGAAGTCCATACCTCTTAAAGTAGACAAGGTGGACAAACACTGTATTAGAAAATAGGGTTACACTAGTGGGATGGAGATATCTCTGCCCTTGGTTTCCAAAAAAGGATAGTATATGGCAGCTTTTCCCAGCCTAGTGCTTTTTGGGTGTGCTAGGGTGTAAAATCAGCATTTCTGGGTGTTCTGGTATACAATAATCAGCATTTCTAGGCAGAATCTGCCTAGAAATACTGGCAATTATATTCCCATCATATCTCCAGGAAGCTATATTGGCAGTAGCTGATAAGAAGTTGTAGGGATCATCACACAAAGACAGTGCATTCTAATACCAAAATGACAAGTTTTTGCAACTCATTTTCCCAGGCGTCCCATACAAAATGTTCCTGAATTGTTGGGCTGTAGTTCAGAGAGAGGCTACGGTCAAGGAGAAGTTGTATCCAGCTATGTAAATAATACATCAGGTCAAAAAAGTTTTACTTCTATACCAAAAAAAATCCATATTCATTTCTTAATGAAGTATGCAAGGTATACTTGGGGACACCTATAACAAAAACAAACATACTAAATTCATTTATGCTTTACATTTATATTTTAAGACTGAGACCCTTACAGGTTTACTTAAATCTGAGAGCTCTTTGCAAATGCCCTGTTTAACTCTCTTGTTCCACTAAAGCCAGGTCTTGCCTGCAAATTTGCCATGACCGCCATTTGCAACCTTCCCAGGGGGCTTCCGACAAGCAAAGTTAATGGGGGAGGCCAGATTCATTTAACAACCATGTGATTTGCTTAATGAGTGTGGTGATTCGCTTAATGACCATGGCAAAAAAAGTTGTAAAATCGGGCACAACTCACTTAACAACTGTATCGCTTTGCAGTGGAAGTTCCAGTCCTGATTGCAGTCGTAAGTCAAGGACTACTTGTATTTAATTCCAACTTTGATTTTCTTGGGAGGCCAGTATTTGTTGCATATTATAAGGTATTTTTGTGGAAACCACAAATTGTTTATATTATGAGTAATCTGTAAGGGTGCACACATCATCCTTGTCCTTCATTTCCTGCCCCTCCACTGCATAATTCATATCAGCCACTAACAAAGCTGTCACCTAGAAGGTCTCATCTCAGTATCTCATTACCAATTCTTTTGCCTCTGAGACAAAAATACAAATTCCATGAAATGAGAAAATAGTGCCTTTTTCCTTTCCTGGTATAATGTATAATCCATGCTCTTTCCATAGAAGATTGTGGAATAAATGATTAAGTAGCCTCTGGAAAAGGTGTGTTCTGAAGCACGGAAAGCTTCATTAAGATCACCTCCATACAACTTTGAGGAATTTGCATCTCCTTTGATAAGATGACTCTTCTTTAATGCTGGCTTGATTAATTTTCATTGACTTATTCATTCTCTGCAGTTTACTGTTGTGCCTGGTTTCTTTTGTTTCTTGTTTTTAAATGCCAGATTAAAGCAGTGACAGGTTCAGTATCAAGGGTTTCAAGGGCTGGTTGCCAAGGGTTTAATTATATTCTTCTGGCAAATGTTCCATGTTTGTTCTTTCAAAAAGTCAGACATTACTGGATATCAACTCTACAGTTTCAGTCAGCTGAGGAGTGATGCAAAAGCTCCTTTTGGTGAGAACTAGCAATCAGAAATGTCATATTTGACCTAGGGAGACCTCATGACCTTATTACCTGGAAACTTTATAAGATAGCAGTTTTCATGTGGTCCAGTGGTCTCTCTCAGGCTATATTGATTATGTGAAGAAATTACAGCAGTTCCTCATTATAGTTACCAGCTATTGACTGCATAATCTGAGGGTAACGCTACACTGTATGGCATTACAGAGCTAGAGTTTTCTGTATCTGTGCTGCATTCTAGTAGCCATCTAGATTTTTTTCAGCCCAGATTTTGTAATCTATGATTTTAATTATTTTCTTAGCAAATATAAAAATAAAGCAAAAAGCAGAGCCTGCAAATACCATTTAACCAGTTCAAAGTAAATTCTCTTTCTCTTTCTCTCTCTCAAACTCTAAATAACACAAACTAGCAGAAAGCATAGATACAAAAGAAATAAATACATGGGAAAAAATTAAAGAGAAAGAGAAAGAAAACAAATAATGATGTTTATCTAATTTTCTACAATACAAGAATATTAGACCACACAGAATCATATTTTCCTATTTTTCTTTTATGTTGATATAAAGCCAATTCAAAAGTTGAGAGTTGACAAATTTTATTAAATTACTCTTTAGACTGTGGGGAACAATAACCTTGCAGCAGTACATAATCACTTGGGGGGAACAGTTCAGGTGCAATATATCCAGTGCTTCTCATAAATAGACAAATTTCAATGACTGCAATAAAGTTATTTATTTAGACAAATGTCAAGGTTTGGGATATAATTTAACAGTATATGAACATGTTTTACTTCTTCCCAAAACGTCTGGTCTAACATAGTGTTATTGTTCAACCAGAAAGGAACATGGCCAAATCACATGTACTAAAGTGCCTTCAAATTTATTACATCTCCAATGTAAGAAGGATGGTGACTAAACTTAACCCCCACCCCCAAATAGCTTTATTGAATTAATTTATTCTTTAGCTCATAAGGAACATATTTAGTATTCATGAAAACTTGGGACCATTGATTGGTAAGACAGGACACTCCAATTCATCGTTCTAAATTTCTTGTATGTTATCCAAATTTATTTTTGTAAAATTTAGTCCATATCTGGTAGCCTTATTGTAGTGCCATACTGAGAGAAGAGTCAAAAGTGAAGAGGTAAATTGTGTAGTCTGGATTAAAGCTTGCTCTGTACTGAACCCAGGTGGTAAGAACAGTAAGAAACAAAAGAAGAGTAAGTATGCCTCGAAGAGGCCCAAGGTTTGTGGAGATGCAAAAGCTACTTTTAAAAACACACAGGGAGGTAAAATCCACTCATCATTGCACAGTTATCACCACTCATGCTTTATAATTAAAAATGTAGAATAAGCATTGGAATAGAAAAATGAAATATAGAAAGAATGGAATGACCTGTTTGGCAAGATGGGCTGGCTTCATCCTAAAAGGGGAGCATTCCATTTTGTTGGAAGGAAGGATGTCAAACTAGTCCTGTACCTTCCATCTGTATGCCTCTATTCCCAAGGCATTTTTTCTCTGTTAATATTATTAGAATGAATTTCTCTCTGTCACAGGGCCTCCACCCATAGAATAATATGTTCACCCATTTTCAGTGAAGCTACCACCAGATCCAGGTTGTAAAATCTCTTCTGAGTAACTTGCATGAAAAAGTATGTGTTCTCATGCTTCTCCTTCAAACAAGTAAATCAGTGCATTATTTTAACTCACTGACTTGAACATTCTTCAGAACTTTTATAGAACATAGAATTTATTGTCACTGAATTAGAATGTGTGTTGATGGACAATGCCAGTTTAAATTTGTGAACCATGTCTGAGATAAAATACTCGAAGATTTCTCAGTTCAATCAATACTTTTGGGAGACCAAGCAATACTAAAACAACTGCTTAGTAAACTTTTTTTCCTAATAGGCTACCCTATCCTACAGCAATTATAACAGCAGTTATCGTTCCTGTAGACATCAGCGTGGGATGATTTTAAGTGTTAATAAAGGTAAATTGCTTTGGAAAAATTAAACCAGAATACAGTGCTGTAACTGCAGGTGGAAGATGAAGGAAATGCCAAAGATCCTGTTGCTTTTCCCTGAGCCTTGTCTGATTTAAACCCTTTTCTCTGTCTGACTGCGTTTATGGCTGTTTTTCCTGGAAAGCAATTGTTTTCAAGCCATTGGAAGCAACACGTTGTGCTTTTTCTGAATATTTAAACATTTATCCAGCTCATGGTTAAAAAAAAAAATCTTTGGTGCAGACTTCTAAAGGCTGACCTTTTGTGCACTTACTGAAAAGCAAATTCTACTCCATATGCCCGTCATTTCAGTATTAAAGTATACATTTAAAATTGTCATAAGGATGATCGCTAACGAATAAAATATGATGAAGTATTGCAATATACAGTATTCTGTCATTCACTGAAAATGTAGAAGCTTTGGGATATACTAATTTGCCAAGCAAATCATAGTGATGGGCTTGCATAGAATCAACCCAAAAATGGACTGGCATATCATGGCATCATGGACATATTACAGCCATGATTAAGGCCAAAGTTTGTTTGGGTCATTCTAAATTTAAATTCCTAATCATTTGCAACCTTAATCTTGCATATTGATGAAAAATGAGGCTGAATCACAAATTAACATTAGTTATCATGTAAACATAGAAATGGAATCTGCCTATTTAAATATGTGGGTTTTTTTTTCTTTTGTAAACTGGATTTCCTGACTTTAGTGAAAAGGCATATTTTTAAGCTTATTATGCTTGGAAACCAGTGGTACCACATTGAGAGCAGAAAGAGAAAGGTGCTAGGAATACCCACATTTCTAAAGCAGTTAAAAAGAGATTGTGGGGAAGGCCAGTTCACACACTCAAGGGACCCCTCTTTCGTATCAGGAATCCTACCTAAAATCAGGTTGAGACACATTTATTGAATGACAGTGGCTACGTGGTTATAGCTGTGTGAGGATTCTGATGATGGTAATGACATGTGAAAGTCTTTTGTATACTTCTTAGGGAGGGCTGGGCAATCCATGTCTGCAATTATATGCTGCTCCCTTGCCATTTTGCACCATAACATTTGGCTGCAAAATGGGTACTTCTTGCCACAGGTTTTTTTTTCCTATCTTCAAGCAAACATAAGCACAGAAGTACATTTCAACTCAGCACACCCGATGGCATTACCATACCACTAGACACACCCTCTTGCTCACCTTGGAAGCCAAAATAATTTAAAAAGAGTCATTGTGCTCTTGGCTAAAATCAGTTGTCTGTTCTTGATCTAGCCTGATATTCCCCAATCCAGAGCCCTTCATGCTGACCAGAGAAATTAAAAGGTAGAAGTCCACACATCCTGAAAGACTCCTTACAGCCTAAGTCTTTCCAAGATTCTGTACTCCTATATATGTATATAAATAAATGAATGATGCTAGCAATCAACTATAAACCAGCATATGCCCTGCTACTGCTATAGTTTTGGAAAATTATACCTGCTTGAGCATCTATAGTATAGGCAAAATAGAATGCAGTGTGTGTGAGAGAGAGAGAGAGAGAGAGAGATCCTCAGAACGTATAAAGTATTCAGAACAAATTTCACCCTTATGTACAATCACTAGTATATGTAAAACCCTAAGCATAATCAGAGAGATGGATTTCCAGGATGCTGGTACTTTGCAGGAAATAAACTTTAAGCTCTGTTTTTGGCATGGAAAAGTTCCGAGGCTGAACAGTGATGACATGGGGAAAGTATGGTAAAGTTTAAGTGGCTTTTGTTCTTGTAAACATTGCTGATCAGCAGGATTTTTGAACAAAAAGGGAAGCAGGCTGTCCAGACTGAGAGGAATGATATGGCCGTGTTGCTTACTGCTACTATATGGGGCTCTATGGCTATTGAAGAGACCTAAGGGGAAAAAACACTCACGGCCACCTCCTTGTTTCTTCCAGGTGAAGAGTGAAGGTCCTAAACTTGTGCCCTTTTTCAAAGCCACCTGTGTCTATTTTGTCCTCTGGTTGCCAACCTCCAGCCCTTCCTGGTTCAGTGCTCTGATCAAGTGTTTGCCAATCTTCTGCTTATGGGTCTTCCTGCTGGCACATGGGATCAGTTTCCTGACAGCCCATCACAACGCCTGTAGGATCTTTGCTGGCTTGATATTCTCCGCCATGGGAGACGCTTTCCTCATCTGGCAAGAGCAAGGCTACTTCGTTCACGGTCAGTGGGTACGCCCGCTTCGAAGGGAACAGAACCCTTGGTGCGGTCAAGGATTACGTGTGGAATCAACACCCAGTTTTGGCACTGGAATTGGAACTGGTCTGCTCCTGGGTGGAGCTTTAGTGTATAACTAGAGACGTGGGGAGTAGTACCAAGAGACTGGGGTGAGGAACAGTGTCCCGTTGCTACATGGAGGGAAGTCACTATCCGCCCTAAGTTCTTCACCCTCAGTCCAGCTACCCTGATCTGAGTGGCAGAGTGGAGTGCAGGTGGATTGCGCCTGGGTGCCCTGTGGCTCATGCAAGAGATCTATTGGATACTGAGGGATACTTCCCCTGAAATATTTTCCGTTTATCCCATTTGCTCCCCTACCTTTTTGGTCATAGAATGTTTTGGTGTAATTCATAATTTCATTATGATCCATGTCATCCCTTTGCACCCCAAACTAAATTTTATAAATCACTCCTGCTCGGATGCTGAATTAAAAACCAACAAACAAATTAACAATCACAGCAGAGGCCTGGACCTTTCAGAGAGATCTGTGGTCTTTTTAGCTTGTCATTCGTGCATCCCAATTACCCTTGCAGAAACGAACATGTGACTTTTTGTGATGTCTCCTCTGGCAGGAGACGTCAGCTGTTTTTACAAGAGTTGTAGGTACAATGTACATTTTCTATAATAGACGTTCACTGGTTTTGTCCTGTCAATATGTTGTGCAGATTTTTGATGTATTGCAAGGCACTCTTCCAGTAACAGAACCAAGCCAGTCATCCCATCTCTGAATAGTGGATTTTACTGTTGTGTACTAGCAGCACACAAGTGAGGATGGTTGGGTCTGTGTCAGGCTCCCCTTGGCTGGCCAGGCAGAACAGTTTTCCAAAGACACAAACTCTCAGATTGGAAGGTTTATTGTAGAAAAGATGTGAAGCCATTACAATAGAATTCCAGTGACTGCTGGGTATCAAACTAGAAACTCTGTTTCTAGTGAAATCAAGATTCAGATTTTTGTAGCTCTTTTTCCTACCCACATGATGCAAAGGGCTAGAAGCCACTCTTCTTTGAGTGGGAGAGACAATTTCTATCTGTTTCTTGTCTTGTTAAAAAAACAGAACAGAGCAAAACAAAATAAATAGAAGGTATTTGTTTTTGATACTGTGAGAACTAGCTAGTCTGTCAGTCTGAACTGGTGTAGCCATTTTGACACTCTTTCTGCTTACTGCAAAGAAGACAGGAAAGCTAACATTTTCTATTCCACTTTTTTTTTCCCATCCACAGTAATGCAGTCAGATTTTCAAGAAAATCCTGGACAGCTATTTGTCCAGAAGGATACGTGGATGCCTGCACAGGGCAAGGCATTAGACTAGAAGACCTCCAAGGTCCCTTCCAACCCTAGGATTCTATGATTTAGGGTGACCACATCTGTGTTACAAAAATCCAGATAGCTCCTAAATGGCAGCAAAGTGTTACCATGTTTCTGTATCTCTTTACTGCTATCTAGGAATTATCTGGATCTTTTTTTAACTTAGACCTGGTAGCTCTAGACAGGTCCAAGGGAGTGATCTTACTAATCTCTTACCTGTTTTTGCTCATTTCCAACAAACTAATTTCCCCTAGCTATGGGGAGGGGTTGAAAACCTTGTTGACCATATAGCTAGGGAGCCTAGTGAAGTTCCATTTTCATAGAACTTATCTCGATTTTAGGAAAGGTCAAGCTTAACCCCACAGTTAGCATAGTTAGTGCAACTTGGGTGACTGAGTCTCAGGGCACATATTCGGCTTCATTATCCTGTTATGGGATCCTGTGTGCAGAGTTATTTTTCACAAATTATTTTTGTATTTTTGCAAACATTGAAGTTACCAGAAGTCTGCTGGTATTTCCTGACTCTGAATGACACTGTTTTTATGAGGTAAACGGTGGCATTTGTAGAAATGAATTAGACATAGACTACAAGATTTTTCAGTTGTAATTTTTGCTGAGTATTGTTCTAAAATGTTTATTGTGACGTATGTTAACCACTTTGTTCTCTACTGATTCAGACTTCATTTATTCTCCTTTCCCCAGGCTTATTGATGTTTGGCATTACCCACATACTATATTCCTCAGCGTTTGGAATTAAACCTTGGGACCTGAAAGTTGGCCTTGGGATTGGCTTGGTGTCCAGCTTCTGCTACACCTTCCTGTATTCCTACCTCTCAGGCCCATTTACCTACTTGGTAGCTGTCTACATTGCCTTGATTGGCTTCATGGGCTGGCGGGCTATGGCTGGTGTGCAGCTCTGCAACGACCTTTGGACTTGGACCAAGCTTTCTGCTTGCATCGGTTCTGTGCTTTTCATGGTATCTGACCTGACTATTGCTGTCAACAAGTTCTGCTTTCCTGTCCCCTACTCACGGGTCATCATCATGGCCACTTACTATGCGGCTCAGATGCTCATTGCTCTTTCTGCAGTGGAGAGCAAGGATGAAGAAGTTTTCCGAAAGAGGAAATAGAGGGTGATGCCCACAGATTCACAGACTCTGTTGGAGATGCTGTAGCTGCATTCATCCTGGAGGATGTTTCAGAAACAGTGACTGCAAGTCTTGCGTCTTTGAAGCATTTTCTTTATAGTATTTAGATGGTTTTCTCTAGTCCTGTTGGTTGGAGTATGGAACTCACAGTGGAAGTTTGTTTCTAGAATATTTACTTCCCACCCTTGGAAACCTCTCTAACACATCATTTGTATTATACAGAAACTGGTGCTGAAATTCCAGTGGGACAAAGCTCATTTCAGGACAATATTACTATTAAATAGGGTAGGCAGTACACTGGAATATAAGAGCTTTGCCTTCAACGTGGAATGTGCAGAATCACATGAAAAAGAGTTTCAATGCTGCCTAAACCTTTGTATTGCATACATTGCAATAGAACTGTGAATCATTGTGCATCTACACAAGAAATTTTTGGGACCTGAAAAGTACCATAGGATGTAGGAGCACTCATGGGAATCACTATGGGTAACGTAGTTTATGCTGTCCTTGGGAGAAATCAGTTTAAATACCAGATTCATAAAATCATTTATTTATAGGCCATGCATAGCCTTTTTTTTTTTCCTTTTGGTGAATGTGAATCCTGCAGAGCATCTGTTTTTCTGCAGACTTTAAAAGCAACAACAAAATGCAATGATCTTCTCAGGCTAGTTGAGGTTGGAGGCAGGGAAACATTTGGGGGAAAAAAGGGTTTTAACAATAAAACAAGTCATGCTGTGCAGTGAATCAGCTCTTCCAAGGGAACATTTCCAACATTATTCGTGCTGAAACACTGAGAAGGACACCTGGGTGTTTTAAGTCACCAGCTGTTTTGTGGACATAATTGATTGGCCAAGGAAATCACCTTCTTGTACAAGATTCTCAGCCTCTTTTCCTCTCCACAACCAGTGCCAGTGTGTCTTGAAAGAGAATGCATACACAAGGATCTGGTCATGATGAAGAATGACTGTGTAATGAATTCCTAAGGTACTTTTGCAATTCACCCTTCAACTATGAACTTGGTGGATTTTCAAGGAGTGTTATTTATTTAAAGTGAGGCCTGTGGCTTCCAGGCATCTGCTTGTGCATCTGCTCTCACCTTTCTGTAGACACACACATCAATATTTCCCCACCATGTCCAGCCAGAGCTGTAGACTTTGCAGGTGCCTTCATGCTACAGCTGCAGCATAGATCCTGCGGACGGGCACAGCCAATCACCAAAGTGCTGAGAGGCTATTGCTTCATCATGTTCCAAAGCCGCTCATTTGTTTGTTTTCCTCTGGCAACACTGAACTACTGCTGGTCAGCCTGGGAGGGAAGTCCAGTTGCAGGCCAGCACTTTCCCTGGTTTTGTGGCATTCAGCATACAAAATGGGTTATATTGACTCGCACTGCAACAGTCAGTGTGAAATTCCTTGGGTCCACACCCTCCTGGTCGCTCAGGACCCTTTTTGGGGAGATCATTTCCCTTAGGTATTTTTCTTACTACATTTTTTTCTTCACAATCTGTTATGTAAGATCACGTCAGTGTTTATTTCTGAACATTTAGAATTGCTTGATGCCTTTCAGATTTGCTAGGACTTCTGCAACAACTCAGAATTCTTTGTCAGCATAACAGCTGTAGGATCATAGGAGTGGTAATTCCAAAACTCTCTGGAAGACACCAGGTAGGGGAAGACTGATGTAGAATGTAGAACATCCCATTAGATTCCCTCTGTCACATTCTTTCTTGAGAATTCTCTTTCTGCTTGCAAAAGTAATTGTGTAGAAATGTAGTCATGGGAGTGTATAGTTGTATATACAAATATACAAATACAAAATTGTATAAAATACAAAAAGTGTATAGTGAATATCGGGGAATTCCAAGCAGTTGACATCTCTAAAGGCTACAAGTGGTCCTCGTCTAACAACCATTCGTTCAGCGACCGTTCAGAGTTACAATGGGATTGAATGAGTGGGACTTACAACTGATCCTCATAGTTGCGACTATCACAACATCCCCACAGCCATGTGATCGCGATCTGGGTGCTTGGCAACCTACTCACAATTATGACATTGCGGCATCCCATGGTCACTTGACCACCATTTGCAACCTTCACTGCCAACTTTGGACAAGCAGAGTCAGTGAGGAAGCTGGCAGGAGGTCGCAAATGGTGACCACATGATGTCACACTTAACGACTCACAGGATTCGCTTAATGACAGCAGCAAGAAGTGTCAGAACTGCTGCTAAGCGGTGCAGTCATGTGACATCGCAGTTTATGACTGTGTCACTTAGTGATGGGAATTCCAGTCCTAATTACCGTTGTTAACTGAGGACTACCTGTATTGAAAATCTTTCAGCTTGCTTGTATTGCCCATCTCCTTTTATGCAGCTGCATCCTGATATTCAAAAGTGATCCTAAACATCTAGCCCATAATTTCAATGAACCCACATTTCCCAGAGATGCAACTATACTGCAGATTTTAACCATGAAAACAGAAGGTGCATTTTAAGACTTCCCCTAATTATTCAGCAATACACTACTGCCAGTTCAGGAAACTGAGAATTTCTGTCTGTGCTATAAATTTATATTGCTGCTACTGTATTTATTATAGCAGCATGTTTTGCAAACAGCTGCTAGAACTGTTTAATTTGTAGAAGTAATACAACAGAATAATTTGAAGTCAAACCATTCTGAAATCATTTTGTTCCTTTATCCCTTATTCAGAGATAAGGGAACAAATGGTAAAAGTGCTGTACAGCTTAAACTTTAGGTAAGACTTGAATGATGCCACTGAGTGATTCTCTGTGGGCACTGATTGCTGATATCTCTCTGATGAAAACCCTCTATTATTTGACCTTGGAACAGAAATCTGATCAAATTTTAAATCAGACATAGCAATAAGCGATGTGATGGTACTGAACTTTTCTGACTCCTTTGAAAGTACAGAGCTCCTGCTGCAGAGCTGTTTGGTGAACCAGCCTCAGGAGAACATGGCTGAGCAGACTTGTGCTCTGATTAACAACCCTGCCTGTCACGTATCTGGATTTCATTGGTCACACCAGAGACTGATATGTTTTTTCTTAAAAGAGCTGCCTGACCTCATGGATGGTCTGTTAAGGGGCTGCATGTGAGCATTGGACCAGGGTAGGGCTTAGCAATAGTTGATTTTTCTGTAAGTTATATAATGCACCCTAACCTTTTGAATAGAAAAGACATTTTTTATGTACCTGATCTGTTTGGCTGACTATGATCTCTTCTGAATTAGGATATTTGACCTGGGCCTGGTTAGGCAGCTGCTCATAAAAAGAACTGTTTCATATGTGACTTTGTCTTTGAATCTCTTTGATGCAATTTAGGTACATTCTTGTTAATGTGAAAAAAAAGTGGAGGAGGAAGAAGAAGAAGAAAAAGAAGAAGAAACAGATGTGAGTGAATATTCTGGCCAAATATGGATATAAATTTTCTGGCAGAAGCATTTTATGTCTTATTCATCTTTATGTGACCTGCCTTGTAATATATCCTTCCAAAATTGAATCACAGGCATTCTTTAGACTTTGACTTTATTGTGAAATTGTATTCTCCATCTGTTCTTCTGTAGTCTCTTGTATTCTCTCAAGTCCAGCACTGTGTTTAGGCTAAGTTGTTAGTCTATTTATTTTGACGTACAGGTAGTCCCTGTGTTAAGAACACCTCATTTAAGGATGACCCATAGTTAAAAACGAAGCCTATTGTAGCTAAATTCAAGTTAAATTCACAATGATTTGAGTTAAATACACAATGGTTCAAATTAATTACACAATGCTACTTATACAGTATTATACATTAATACTGTTCCGTCTTACATGCAAATTCAACTTAAGGACAGACCTTGGGAATGGAATTCGTTCTTAAACTGGGGACTACCTGTATAGAATTCTAGAGTCCTAAGAGAAACTAACAGTGGAGTCCTTGGGGTTCTCTGAGCTTGGTTGTTTTCTTGCAAACATTTCATTACCTGGCTAGGTAACATCTTCAGTGCTAGAATGGGATGGGGTTTGCTCTCTGTTTATATACTGGGGCAAGCCCTGCCAGTGTTGGTGGGGGGTTGGGTTTTGTTTTATTTTTTCCCTCAGGTAGTTCCTCGATTAGGGTATTGTTTACTGCTTGATTATATGTCTGGTGATAATCTTGATGTTATTCTCTGCTTATCTGGGTGATGATTGCTGATGAGGAGATGTTCTGGTCTTTTGTTTTCCTTTCTATTGTCTCTTTTGAATAGTGTGTAGATGTTGTTTATCTCTGTGTGCCTGTTGATGGCTGCCTTGTCTGAATATCAAGCTTCCAAAAATTCCCTCGCATTTTTGGATTTAGCTTGGTCTAAGATGTTGACAGTTTCCCAGTTGAAACTATGGTTAAGTCTGTCCACGTGTTGTGAGATTAAGGAGTTTTCATCATGTCTTCTGACTGCTACTTGGTGTTCATGGATGCGCTCTGCAAGCCTTCTGCCTGTCTGTCCTACATAGTGGTCGTTACAGTCACATCTACTGTATGTTGTAGATGAGTTCTGTTTTTTCTTCTTGGGCTACTGGGTCTTTTGGTTTGCTTAAGATGTTTTGGGGGGCTTTAGTTGGTTTGTGTGCTACGGAGATGCCATGTGGTTGTAATAGTCTGTTGGTAGTTTCTGAGATGTTTCTGATGTATGGCAGTGTGATCCTTTTCATAGCTTGTGTAACTTGTGTTGTAGTAGGTTGAGTGGTCAGGCACTTTCTGATAAAGTTGCATGGATATCCATTTTGTTGGAAGATGTTGTATAGGTGGTCTTTGAATAATGTTCTTACACAGCTCCTCTTGTGGGAGGTTGGGTTGTTACTTTGGTAATGGAGTACTTGATTAGTGTGGGTTGTCTTCCAACAGACTTGGGTTTCTAATTTGCTGTTGTTTCCTCTGCTGATGAGGATATCCAGGAAGGGTAGCGTGTTGTTGTTTTCTTCCTCTCTGGTGAATTTTATTCCTTTGAAGATGTTGTTGATGGTTTCATGTGTCTTCACTGATGATGTTACCTAGCCGGGTAACGAAACATTTGCAAGAAAACGACCAAGCTCAGAGAACCCCAAGGACTCCATAGTTCAACCCTGAGCTACACATATTCGCCTCTGTTAGAAACTAACAGGTGTAAAGGTAAATGCATTCCAGAGTTGGTAAGGATCTAACAACTCATCTGCCACTGCACCCTTGATAAATGGCCAACTAGCTTCAACATTTAACACTCCCCACAAATCATCATCATTATCATCATTCATCCCTTTTTGGGATAGCCTTTTATATTGTTAAACACCTCATGCTATCAGAATGTTTTTCCTAATATTGAGTTAAAATCTTTCTCCCTGTAACTTAAGCATATTAGTTTGGGCCCTGAACAAGAGAGAACATATTTGCTACATCAACCCTGTGACAGCAATTTGAATATTTGAAGATAGCTATCATATCCACTCTTCAATATCTCTTTGCCAGGTTTGGCTGCCAATACCCTTAACTGTCTTTGTCACCCTTCTCTGTACATGATCCAGTTTGTTGATTGCAATCATATACCACACTTAATCAGTACTGTTCAAGGCAAGTATTGGTTTCAGAATAGCACTGAAATTTCAGAGTAAAAAGAAGCCACTTCTGTTTGAATAAAGGTTGAATATCTAGTTTTTTTAAAAAAAAACAAGAGGTGAGTTAAAATTTCTCAGCTTAATCTCATTCAGTTGAGAACTTTTCAGATCATCCACCCATATAGTAAATGTCAAAACCTTTTTGGTTGCCCCTAGCTTCCTTAGCCAGATGCTATTTTTTTTTTCCAAACATCATTGCCAGGGAGGTATTTCCTTTCTTAGCCGAGTTACTAGAGACCCTTAACTGATTTTAGTAAGTGCCATTTATTTTAGAGAATACTACTTCCACAATAACCATATAAGTATTTTGATTTCAGTCTACCACACCTTATCATCTGAAATTATTTATGTAATACAGCTCCTGGAACACATTTTAAGTGCTTTATAGTTTACCAGCAATACTTCCCCAAACTTCTGCATATCCCACAAAGTACTGTATTTGTGTGTATGTGCGAGTGAGAGGGTCTTTTTTTTTTAACATTGGACATGTTGACTTAGCATGTTCCCTAAGATTGTTCTGCTGCTCTTCAAAGATTCATCAGAAAGGAATTGTTGGCTCAAATATTAAAGCTGGAAAATATAGGTAACTTTTAGGGTCTTCTGCTTTAATACATGAAATTCAACTGAGATATGGAAAAGTTTGTTTTTGGGATAATTGGACGGAAAAATAAATAGGCATAAAATATGTGATTCGATTATATTTTTAAAAGAAACCTCACATCTTTTATACTTAAAAAGCATTAAACGTATTTAGCATTAATTAAGTAATAGTGTTGGATCGAGAAAAAAAGGAATTATGCAAATTACTATCTTTTTTCATGATAACTTTTAAATTTTACTATCAGTTTGGTTAGTTGCTTTCTAAGAAAGGCTGCAAAAATAAGAAGGTGACCTAATTCTGGATTTTTTTCAGTCCAGTCCAGGGTCACCCTCACCCACAAGAAGTAAGGTTGTGAAGGATGCTGTTTCCTAAAAATTAGGGCAGGCTGAAGGCCTTAAATGAAAGGCCTGATTGAAATGACAGAGCAGGGATTATCTTTAATGTTGTTGAATAATATAGTCAACATTTTATTCCTAATAGAAATTGTGACTCTGGGTGAAAGAGCAATCAGAGGATTTAGCAAACTGAAGTCTCCACTCATCCCCCCTCAGTATGAGCCCTGTTCTGTCCTCTGATCATCAGATGTCCATAGAAATCCTGTGCATCTGAAGTTTCTCCAAATCATCCCAATTCTGCAAAATACATTTAGCATAAATGGTCCTATCTTTTTGTTGGTGTTCTTTGAGATAGGGCTGGAGATGAAAACCTGAAGGAATGGAATTGGACTGTTTCAAAAAGGGTTTTATGGAATGTTCTTTCACAGGTAACTCATATTTTGCATGCTCTAGGACTCAGAAAGCAGGTGATGATTATACAGTTCCTGAGCAACTGATTGGAAAGGTGCCCCCCTTCGAGTGTATGCATGTTTCTGAGAAAGAAAGTGACTGAACGAGAGAAAGAGAGTCATCAGTCTAAGGTGTGAGAGTTCACTGGCTGCATTCATTCATCAAAATGTCCTTCATTTTGCTACTGAATTAACCAATTTTCTGGGCTCTGTTGCATTAAATCATAAAGAAGCTGGGTTCCCACAACCAAGAAGCAACAAAAAGCCTGATCAAAGTTCATACTAAGATTAGCATATTATGCAAATGAACACTGAGTTCTTTTCCACATCTTGTTGCAACGTCTTGTATGGACGCCACCATTGTGTAAGGTCATCATCCCTCTTCCTTGCTCCTCCTTAGATTATCATAACTGACAAAAATTGTATCTGCTCAGTGAGAAATGGACTTGCTTCTGAATACATGGAGATTTGAAAGGAGATCTTTTAAAAATTTAATTATGAAAGGTTAAGAAAAGTGCATAAAATTAATTTGAGGAAGACACCTTATGGCAGCTAATGAAATCATCCTAGAATCTTAAGGTTTTCTTTGAAAAAATCTCATTATTTCTTGTGAACCAAAAGAAACAGAACAGAGCACAAAAGCAATTTAATATTACCACGATGCAGTCTTCAGAAAACCCCCAATGAGGGAGAGGAAAACCTGTAGCTTTGAATATCAGATATAAAGGATCCAGGACATAAGATCTATCAGTCTGGGGTGTTTGTTCATTCCCTCCCTTGCAGTTATTTCTGGAACACTTTGGATTTGATTATAGACAGTCAGATGGAATATACATCATTGGATCTAATTCCTTGACAGAGGCTTGACTGTTGCAAGGGAGAGGGCAGCAAGGTCGATAGGTTGTACTGGCATTTGCAGCATGGATGGAAAAAATCCTTGCCAAACTGGGAAAAAGATCCTTGGTTTTAATAAAGGATTCCTGGATTACAGTTGTATGGATCCTAAAGATCCACAGGATGTGTTAGATTTTTCTTTCCAAAGGATCTGAATTGAGAAAGGAAATTCTCACATCTCCTTCCTATCCTGTAGAAGCCTTTCTCCTGTCCCTTCCTCCAGCTGCCTTCTCCATGTCATCAGAGCTCAGTGGCCAGAGAGGAAAGATTGAGGCAAATCAGGCTCTGTGTATGGGCAGATTAGTGGACACATGCCATTCAAGGGGACCAACCTTTTTCCACGTCACAACATGGCTCAACCCAGAGAAATAAGTAGACTAGCTCTGACTGCCATCTAAATTATTTTCCTCCTTTCATTTGCATTCTTTTCTAGGGGAAAGTAGGCAAGAACTTCTACGTCTCCTTTTGCACATCTGTTCTACTTGGATAAGACTATTAAGTTGCAAGGACTGTCAGAGCCTCTAGTGTCAGAGACCTCCAAGCAGCTCAGTAGACTTATTCTGCCACGCTTACAGAACTTTTTCCTTTAGAGGAGCTGGTCTCCCCACACCCTCAATAACATCTTTCCTTTCTGAATCATCATGCTTGCCTACCTACCTCACAGGGGTAATATAAGAGATTATGGTATGGCTTTTCTCCAAAATGAAAGTCATTTATGTAAGCACAGTGTAACCATATGTAGCGCATTTGGCTCAAGTTGAGTTTGCACAACTCTTTTAAATAATACCATGTTGTTTTCAAGCAACATTTTAGAAAAAATGTAAATGCAATGTTGATCTGTACTGAAGAGGCAAACAAAACTGAAATTAACACAATGAAGGAAAAAAGGCTCTCGGGTTTTTAATTTGGGATCATTCAAATAATTTCCTTAATTCTCACACTGTTTGCAGATGTTGCCACACAATTCTTATAATTAACTCATGCTGTAAAACTGGCATTTTGGTTTGCAAGATTCTGTTGCTGTCACACTCTATGCACAAAGTGCATGTATTACAATAGAGGCAATCCTGTGCTTCATTAAAATTCAGTCTTCCTATTTTGCTGCAGTCACCAACACACCCAGTTTGTCTTATTCATGCAGCCTTAGAGTAAAATAAAATAAAGTCACAACCTTGGTAACTCCCTTTATCAATCAAATTAACACTTACTGAATTGCTTGTTTCTCTGTATGTAGCCATCATAGTGAAGGAACACAGTCAGTAGAAGGCCTTTACCAGCTTTGCAGAAGGTATCTTTTGATTGTGCTAAGAACAGTAATACTGCAATTCCCAAGGCAGATGAAAAACAGCTCCTCTTCTTGTGCCAGTCTTCACAGAAGATGCAATTCGGGACAACAGTGGTACTACTAAAGACTTTGCTTTCGAAGGTGCTATAAAATATTTTCAATAAGTATGGTGACATACAGTTAACTATGGGCTGTTTTACACCTTGTGTAGCAACAGACTTATTGGCAAAGGTATATCCAATAGGTTGCTCAGCCAATCCCATTTCTGTGATGCATGTACCTCTTTTAATTCATAGGTTGGCCAGCATGTGCTTTTTCTATTCACATCTTATGCTTTGAGATATATATTTAGAACATCTTTGGTGTACCTCATGGAAAAGCAAAAACAACACAGTGTTAGCATTTATTATAGCACCCACTATTGTGGACAGAGTCACTTTCTCAAATCATCTGCGAGGATTTTTGTTTGAGAAAGTGGATATTCTCAAATGGAATTGATCTGATGAAATGACTGTCAAAAGACCATTACGCCTTTAACATATACAGCAACCTCTCTTGAGTTGTGTCCAAAGATTACACATGCAAGACTGAGGTCAGACCAACTCACCAGCATATGCCGACAATTAATGGCCAAAGACCAGAATACATCTGGGATTTCCATATCCATGTATTTTAATCTGTTGTTACATACTAGCAGTTGCAACACAAACCACAATTTCTAGTGACACTTCCATCTACATTCCCCTATATGTTTCTGGGTGGACAATAAATCAGGTGCTGATCTACACTCTGAAACGTTGTGGAAAAAACTAGGCACCATTGAGTTCAACTCTCCCCAGATCAGGAGTTCTAGAGAAGAGGCAGTGATTTGTGTTCCTCTGCTGTAAAATATTTTGAGATGAATTATGCTTATGATAATAATTTGCCAGTTACAAGACAATCCCCTACTCCATCCCATTCACTTCATTTTTGAAAGACATCTAAAAAGGAATAGAGAGATTTTGGAAAAGAGATAATGCTACAAAAGCAGAACTGGAGGCATTTTGTTTTATTTATTTATTTATGTATATGACACTTACATAGCTGCCCATCATACACAAAGCGACACTCACTGTATAGCATACTTAATGTTGCAGCTCCCAAAATGGCATTATTAATTGTGATCATGAAAGAAGGGAACAGATGTGAGGGTCTTCCTAAGATATTCCCTCCTTTTCTGCTGGTTAAGGCATGAGATGTTTAGTCTTTTTTTAATGGCACTCTTGGATTAAAATCTAAAGATGCTTAGGAACACAGCAGTGGACCATATATGCAAGAATTTGGTGCACTTGACCACAGAAGAGGTAATTGCTGATGCATCAGAAAGCAAGAAGAAAACTTTAGAGGGTAGCCAGCATTTGAAATTTTGGGAAATTCTGCCTGGAGATACCATGCAGAACCTTTGATAATCTCTTAGGTGTTTCAGTGGTTTGAGAATATGGAGGGAATTCAGTCTGTATACAAAAGCAATCCTGGAATAATATGAAATAATGAGGGAGAACTTAGTAAATAATTAGATATTTTACATAAATAAGATTATACCAATTTCTTTTTTTCTTTTGTATTTATTGGAGGTATATTTATGGCATTTAATAGACAGAAACTCTCTGAATTGAATGATGGCTTCTGTTTAATATTATGTGATAGGAATCAAGCTGAGATAATGTCTAGTGTGTTGCAAATTATTCTTTTTTTCACTAATCAACAATGATTTCATTGCTATACAAAACCAAGATAAATCTTTTGTGTTAAATCCCTAGCAATTCTCTCTTTAAAAACCCATGGAAATGGATCTGTGGACCATAGCTTCAAAGATACTTATGTTAGGATGAACTCAGAAGCAAATACAATGCAAAGTTTTGTTCTTTCATGCTTAGTTTATTTTCTTTTAATTTTCAGTGTCAAGAATGTTCAGTTGTGTGTACATTTGTGTATGTACAATGTATATATATGTGTGTATTATTTTCAATATAAAATACCGTATGTAACATATAAATAAAGTGGAAACTAGGCAAAAGGCCAACATGTTTGGTGCATTATTTGGTCATTCCTGCTGAAACGGAGAGCAGGGGAAGTCCACCTTTCATATAGACGTACATTTCATGAGGGAGTGTTGAAAAAGCTGACTATACTTACCCTGGTAAAGCGTAGATCAAGAAGAGACTGCATAATGAACCTCTTCAGATATTTAATAGACTGCCAGCCAGAAAATGTATTCAAAGCATTTTCTGTTGCTTTAGAGAGGAGGAGTAGAATGAATGGATAGAAATTAAAGGGAAGCACATTCTGTCCTAATACTGAGACTGGATTGGAATATCCTCTTCCAGTGGGTTGAGATTTTTAAGAATGTTACATTACTAGCTTATTATCTTAAGATGTAATTAATGCAAGATTTTTGTTTGTCTGTTTATTGGACACTCTAGAGGATATGTAGTGAGGGTTAGGTTGAAAGTAATGTTCTGGAGGGGATGCTAACTCATGTTTTCAGTTTGTTCTATGGTGGCACCTTTTTAGTTCATTCATAAGATTGTTAGTATGGTGTTGGGAAAAGAAATAAGCATTAAAGATGAGAATGTGATATTAAATTATATTCTAAAAAATTGGAACCTATCAAAGTATGAAGAACTTTAGATTTATTGTGCATGAGCTATAGCTAAAAATATTGTTTTATTCTGGAGAAAACTATTACACATGATTTAAAACTCTGGATAGAAAACATGTCAGTTTCTATGTATGAACTGGCCTTCTACTGACAGAATGGAATGTCTGATCACATTATTCTATGCTGCCAATGTTTAATTTAATTTAAGATTTGAAATTTTAGTTCTGTAAAAATTTATTTCAAGAGAGATTTTCTCTTTTCATTTTTGTTTGTGTTTTTACATGTTTCTTGTCATTCATTTACATGCACAAACATACTCTCTAAGTCACGGATTTTTTTTTTAGTTATAGTTTTATTGAATAAGCCATAATTGGTTGGGGTTATACCTTAGGTTAAGCCATAAATGGCTTAAATGACTACGTTCATATATTGTACCTAGGCAAAACCAACCCTTTCACACCTCTTTTGGCATAATACAATGTGTGAACCTGTCTCTGAAAAACTTTATAACAGTAGGAACAGTCCTTGGCATGGGGCAATCTGCTCTGGGATATTTGGAGTCAGATTTTGCTGGAAATTTTTAAGCAGAAACTGGATTTTTCCTATGAAGCTTTAGCATGTTGTCTTAACTGTGATTTATTTATACTACAATTTATTTATAGTTTGCTTGGATACAAAACAAGGAGAACCATAAAGAGTTTCCTGCCAGTTGAGATATTTATGTTCCTGGTATCAGATTAAAAATTGATCTCACTCATTGTTGAGAACAGGAAGTTATTAGAAAGGCTGGGATTATAAACTTATCTCTGCTGGATAGCAAAGTCCTGACTCACAGGATCTAGATTTTGCTGTTACATTTCTTCAGTACCCATAGGTAAAATTCAGTTCTCCCCTCCATGAACACAACTGTGACAGCTGGACCTGAAGCCTTTTGATCCTTTTGTGCACCCTGAACCACCTCCGTGCTCAACCTGCCAACATTACAGGGAGAAGCAGGAGAACAAGGTCCATTCCATCTGCCAACTCCTTTTGAATCTTCTAGTCCCAAATGATGAGATTAGGCTCTGGCACTCAGTTGACTCCTGGCTACTTCTGTATTATCCCTTTCTCTTTTGGTAACATGCCTCATCCATTCCAAGAAGCACTGAAGTGTATGCATATATAAATCAAGGTTACCGTGAATATGTAAGAAACAGTTCCAGGAGAGCAGGGTTTTAAATGCCTAGATAATTCTGAATTCATATTAGGTAAGGTGGTCTTTTTTAATACAAAGCGCATTTCTATACAGTATTTGTAAGTGAGGAATTAACTGGCATCAGTCATTGTTGAAAGTACCCTGAGCCATTGTAACCATGGTTCAGGAAGTGTAGGAAGACCAGCATTCTGCACTTCATCAGGCATAGATTATACAGTAGATGCCCTCCAAGACAATGTGTACCAGGCTTCAGGTACACACAACAGCAGCAGTGCAACAGATCAGTTCCTCAGGAGCTCGTGTCTTTTTTGTTTTTACAGAAATCTATGTATGTAGTATGGGTAAATTTGCTTTGACCCTCCAGCTTATATACTGCCATGCAAACACTAAAATATAAATCAAATTTCCTTCTGTAGTTTAATGCATGATGAAGTGAATGGGACTTGGGAGTTGTAAGTTGAGTCCTGGGTTTTCTATTATACCAATATTAAATCAGTTCATAGGTTGGCAAGAGCTTTGTAACTGCAGTTGCAGTTGCTTGAAAGTCATGGTTACAGCCTTTTTTTAAAAAAAAATGCTTAAAATGTAATTGAAATCAAAGTGCCCTTTCTCTGCAAAGTTAGCGATACCAAGGAGTGCTGACCCTTATAGTTCTAACTCAACTAGACTGCAAGAAATGGCATGCCCACATTCCTTACTCTCTGCAGACATTCTGCTCATAAACATTCTGCAAATTTGGTTACTTGTGCCCCTTTGGAAATCTATGCTGTGGCATTGTATGAAGACAAATACAAACCACTTGGTTAACTGACTCCTACTGAGATATGGAAATGTCTCCCTACTGTCCTGGAACACTGCTGGTTGGAATGTAAAGGAATCTGAGTCTACAAACTGGATGTGTTTAGGAATTCGATCTAATAGTATTCCTGGAGACCTGGGCTCTAGAGAAATCAAATTAAATGGCTTTATGAGTTGCTCACTTGAATGTTACTGAATTTACCTTTTCTGTGATTCAAATTTTATATGAAACAAGGAAAGTTGGGAATGGATTCTTTCATCTTTCATATAACATTCTTCTGTATCTTCATCAGAGGCTCTGAGGACCTCTCTCTTCTGAAACACCTACCATGGACAGTTCCTTTTCTGCGGTGGAGAGACTTGTGAGTGGATGTCTGCCCATTTAGGTCTACTTCTGAATTAGAGGCTTTTAAACCTTGGAAAAACTGTAATATGATACTAGGGGCATTTACTCATGATAATACGTTCCACTAACTGGATTTTTCTGCAGTTCTGAAGTTGAAATGATTTATTTTTATGTGGGCTTTCTGGTTGGCTGCTGCCACATTTTTATATTGACTGTTGTAGTATTTTATGATGACAGTAAAAGATTTATTATAGGCCATTTTTAGGGTATTGGATTAATATACTAGATAGACATTATGTCACACAAATAAATACAGCACTTTTCTGCAATAAGAAAAAGCGTATTTTTAAAATGTGAAAGGCCCATAACAAAAAGCACGTTGGTGGTTGATACTTTGAGGATAATTCCAAAAGGCACTTCAAACATAAATGTCCTATATCAACTGGATAAGCCCTTCAGTATTTATTGCTGGGTGCCTGAGGAATGTTACGTTAAAATTCTCATTTAGGTACAATTGAAATGGTCACTCTTTTAATTCATTAGAGTAGCAAAATTGAATTAGTGAAGTGATAGATTTTGTGTGGGGGGGGGGTACAGTAGTGCTATATAATAAATACTATTAGAATAAACATGGCCGGATGCAAGTTTTCAGTGAGGAAGTGAATGGCAGGTTGCAGGATTTAGGTAAATGAGAAAAGAAATAGGGTGAATAAGACACAAAAAGTATATTTGGCTCTTTAAATTTTCCAACTAAATAAATACTAAGCATTAGTAATTCTAACTAGTATAATCTACATCTTCTTAGTCTTTTGATGGCAAATCGATTGTCCCTATGACAGCCGAACTGCCAGCTCCTCATTTGCATTTCAGCTCTACCAACAATTACACAGTCCCAAAGAGATCAAGCCATGCACAACCAAAAGCTATCTGGATGATGCTCAGCCACATTTGACATTTGTATCTGGTGAGTGGTTCACATGAGATGTTTTGATTTTTGCAGGCTGCCAATAACTGTGTCCAAAAGGCTTTTATCATCTTTGTCTAAAAGAGAAAGAGTATAAACAGATGCTGCATTATTGAATGTCTGTTATTGAACTGCAGGAAAATTCTGTTTACAGTCAAATTTTCAACGCATTTGTCCCTTATTCTTAAGGTCAGTGCTTGGTTATGGGATAAGGGTAGAGGAAAATAAGATTTTGGCTTGCTAGAATTTTAGACAAATTTATGTGTTCCATAACTTTCTAAAAACAGAGAGTAAAAGGACCATCCACAAAAAGATAAGGGAGACTGGAACCTTTCTGGATCCCCTCTATTTCAAGTACTAGTTATGTATAGAAACCACAAATCTATCACATCAGGCTTTCTTGCTGTAGCAATAGAAGATGTGGCATCTGATGGAATCTTTGCTTTTGTGTAGTAAGGTATAGAAATGATAATTAAGTCTGAAACTGTGATAATCTGAGCAACCAATGTTATGAGAAACCTTTCACTGTTTTTCTTTGTCATCAATGTTATGAAAATAACTTCATGATGATTATTCTTTATCTGCCGCCGCCACCTCCTCCTCCTCCTCCTCCTCCTCCTCCGTCTCTGTCTTTTTGCTATGAGTTGGATTTTTTGGGTAGGAGATGACAATAGGCCTTTTCTAGTGGTATCTGATTGGTGGCCAAATTGGGACCAGCGCTGTATTTGTGAAAAAGCCATAAACAGTTGGCTGAATGCTGAGTCTGGGGCTCATAGTATGCAGGGATATTTTTGAAATGAATGTTGTATTCAAAATAGAAACTTGCCATCTTAGTAAATGGTTGGGTAATAATGGAAGAGTCAGCATGTTGATCTTTCAATCTGTTATTCAAAGGTGACTCACCATTTGGTTATGTATTTTAGTCTTAATTCAGTAGTTCTGTATACACACTTGCTTGGGAGTGAGAACTATTGAAGTCAGTGGACTTACTTTTGAGTAGACACAATTAGATTACACTATTAACTAAGTAGTTGTCAACAGGATTTAGAGCTCCAGCACAGTAAATTTATCACCACGCAGGTAGGCTATTTTAATGCCTTGTCTGAAAATAGATTCTTCTTTATTTCTGACATGTAATGGAGGGAAACCATTAAACTGGAGCCCTCTGTTCCCTCTCTTCCTCTGGATTTTTGAACAGATGTCAGGAGCAGACTAAGAGCTGAAGTTGAAGCATTTCCTCATTGAATTGGAGCTCTAGATAGGCATTGGCTGAAGCAGTCACTACATGCCACAATGAAACTGAATGAACCAGGGGCTCCTTTCGTGGACACCAGTCGGTGTCCATCTCCATTCAAATCCCTTCCTTATCATGACCTCTTCTGTAAATGAGTACACAAACACTCAAGTAGACATGTCAACTTTGACACCTCTCCCCTGACATTCGGCGATTCAAATCAAGACCCTTGGCACCATTTGAAGGAAAGCTCCCTTGATGCCATTCCTTAAATCATGATATAAAAATGTCACAATTTCTCTTTTAAGTGATCCTTAAGAGGAAAAAAATATTTAACCTCTTTCCTTGGGCTAGTACAGAAAGTATCAGCTTGTATAGAATTAGTTCTCTGAGTAGAAATGTATGTCTTAGCCGGCTTTAGTTAACTTGGGGTTTGTTTTTTTTGGTGCCTTCAAGTCACTCTTCAAGTTACTAGGCAACTGCTTGCACTAGTCCGTGCAATTTTCTTGGCAAGGTTTTTCAGAAGTGGCTTGCCATTGCCTCCTTCCTAAGGCTGAGAGAGTCACTGGCCCAAGGTCACCCAGCTGGCTTCATGCCTAAGACAGGACTAGAACTCACAGCCTCCTGGTTTCTAGCCCGATGCCTTAACCACTACACCAAACTGGCTCTCTTTTGTTTAGTATACAAGGTTCAAAATATTCAGATGATCTGTGCCAAAGAGGAGATTCAACTTACCATATACTGTCAAGGTACAACTGCATTTTTGTTTCCCAAGCTCGTTCTCAATTAATACAGAGTACTCGCCACTATCCTTGGCAGTACACGTGGGGATCATCAGCGTGCAGACACCGCTAGTTGAGTTGTACCAGAATTTGGAATGGGCTGTGATATTGACTTCGCCCTTGTACAATGTAACCACTGGCCGGGGGTTTCCCAAGAAAGCGCAGCTCATGGTACAGTCATGGCCTCGGCACACTAGGTGGTTCTTCAGAGGAGTTATGAAATGAGGAGCATGGCGCCAGTCCTGCTCATGGTACTCCTTCATCTTGGCATGGAAGAGTTCTATTAACGAAACCGTGAGATTGATTATGGGCCCCACAGAGAGTTAGTTTCATCAGCCATATCCATGTTTGTGTATGTCTCAGTTATAGAGTGATATTAGCACTGCTAAAATCAGTCCTCATTTCCTGAAAGGTTTTTTTTTTCCTTCTGAAGCAGGCTCCTTTCTTTCTACTTTATTTTCAGGTTGCCTTAGAATTACCTGGTTTGTGAGATTTGTATCCCATCTTTCCCCCAGGAGTTCAACATGACATAGACAAGTTTTTTATTTAAACAAATGATGATGATGATTATATCCCATCTTATGTATGTATGTATACACACATACACTCACACGCACATTTGATCAACTCAAGGCAGCAAACATACCTAATCCTCCTGCCACCCATTTTCCCCATAGCAACCACCCTGTGAAGTGGGTTGGGCTGAGAGAGAGTGACTGGCTCAAAGTCACCCAGCCGGCTTCCATGCCTAAGGCAGGCCTAGAACTCACTGTCTCCTGGTTTCTAGGGCAGCACCTTCACCACTACACCAAACTGGCTCTCTCGTATAGCCATCCATCTCACCAAGGACTAGACAGTGTCTCCCACTTCCCATTTGGTAGTTTGGGCTGTGAGGGAGTGACTGGCCGAAACACACCTTCTGGCTAACAAGGCTGAGGATGGACTTAAATGTGGGTCTCCAAATCCAACATCTTAACCACTACCCCACATTGGCTCTAATTTCTTTTGGTGGTGTTTGAAGCTTATCTTACTGCTGCAAGGTGGCAGAAGTGATTTGTTGCTATTTCTGCTTGATAACTTTGTTGTTGTTTTTTAAAAAAATAGCATTGCAGTTTCTCTCATGTTTTCTAATCTAAAAACCTCCTTCCAGTTGGTTATGGTTTTCCCTTCAGATTTAGCTGAAGTGTGAAAACCCAGGGAGGCTGCAGACTGCCCAGTGAAAGACTGGCCATTCATACATGTCCCTCAACTCCTTTGTATGGATGTATAAAAAATGTATATCCCACTGGTGAAAATTTGGCTGAAATATCCTTCTTTGAAAAAATTCCCCAAGCATTCTCTTTTCATTTTACACACCCAACTGGAGAATAGCTTTGGGGAAATGATTATTCCATTATAATACATTTATCTGTTACAAGCTGCACAAAATATTACTTCAAACCAGCAGTGTACATCAATAATACTTCTACTGTCAGCTCTCCAACAAGTCCCTCCATTTCCAGTTGCAGGAAAGCCATGGTAAAAATCCAAAATGCAGAAGCCCATCACAAAAACTCTTTTGCTCTGAGTATGGCTACGTAGATGTACATGCTTACCTATATCTTTGTTGATATGCCAGGAATCTTTGGAATCCAAGGGATCACTATCACCAATATCATTGCGGGCAATGACCCGGAAGTAATATTTCCTGCCAGGAAGCAGACCTGTAACAGTGTACTTGTTACTGTACACTTTTTCTGCTGCCGTGAACCAAGTGGCAGTGCTGGTGTCACGTTTTAAAATGACATAATGGGCATCAGCATCCTCCTTCACATCTGGAGAATGATCCCACTTCAGTGTTACAGTGTTTGGCACTTCTTCATAGAGGTTTAGATTAGTAGGTGGCTTTGGGAAGTCTAAAATAGAAATACGAAAGATGATCCAGAGCTTCTTTTCTCTTTCTAGTCATCCATCAGTTAGTCCCTTATTTTTGCAATAGTTTTAAGACAATCCTGGCTTTTTCAATATATCTTTGATGACCTGGCTTTGAGATATTAAGTCATACAGAGTGGCAAATTATCCAAAACAGGCATTGTAACATATACTGCTCTTCCCCGATTTGGGGATGTTGGGGGTGTTTTGTACTGTTGCTCCATGGCTCATGAGCAGAAATGTAGACCTCAGTATTTGCTACTCAGTATCATAAAAATCACAAGAGTACAAAGCAGTAGCTAGAGCTGAAAAATACTGATTAAAACAGATTAAAAACAAAATAATCAATAGATTTTGGATTATTGCTTAATCATTAGTATCTAGCCATTATTTCTTGGAGACCGTGTAGATTTTCTTAAACTTCTGTAGTCTAGTCTAAAAATAAAATATTCCCTGCCCTCGCCCCAAATTGTGATTCTTGAAAAAGAAATCAATCAAGAGTGGATATTTTTAGTTAGAAGGACTTTTGAGCTTGGATCTAATACTCAAATTCCTGGGCTGAGTTGTTCTCAGAGGCAGCCTGGACCTTAACCTTTAGTGCACATTGATTTGTAATATTGCTATTTTGCCTTGGCTCCTATTAATGGATTTCATAGGTTTTTTGCCGGGGGGGGGGGGGAACTGAGTCAGAAATTCTGTTCCCCTCTCCCCCAACATGGACAGTGCATCCTCACTGCCTCCTTTGGCTAAATCAGTAGATGGGGCAGGATACACCTTCCCAATTATCCCCCCTTCTGATCCTTTACCTGTCACTCGGACATGGATGTCGTAGTGGATCTCCCCATAGTCATTACTCAGCACGATCCGATAGAGTCCAGAATCAAAGCGTTTAGTGCTATGGATGAGGAACTGAGAGTGATGCTTGCCTTTTGTAATGCTTTCTCTTCCCTTTGTGGGAACCCCATCTTTTTGCCACACAACATTTGGAGGAGGAGAGCCCTGTTGGAAACAAAGCCAGTTCAAAGGAAGCAGGAGAGGAACCTTTTCCTGCCAGTTTTTTGCCCAGCTTTTTAATCAAACATTTTTCTCTATGATGTAGCAGATTTGGAATTCTGCTCACTATAAGGAGTGAGAGAGAGCACAGGAAAAGCATGAGAACAAGATGGGCAAGAGATACTTTGGATCTTGCTGTTCCCATTTTGTGAGCAATTTTAATAAAAATGCATCCTACAGGATGCTGAAACTTTTACACATGGAAGCACCCCCTCAGGATGGGAAACCTTTGTGTGGGGAGGCTGAATGATCAGGGCAGATGCAGGCAAAGCCATCAAATGAGTGGGCTACTACTACTTCCTCCTCCCCCTCTTCCTCTATTGTCTGATTTTCTCTCTCTTTCTAACACTCCCTTTCCCCACCTTTCCTCATCCAACAGATTGCCATGAGAAAAGCAAATTAGTCTTGTCAGAGGTTGGTACCGGTTGCTTGGAAATAATTTTACAAAGAAATTAAAAACCACCAGTTGTTCAGTCCTGTTTTTAAGGAACTCCCTCAGTCGAGGCCCATCACCCCTAACCACCAAGTAGGCGCTCTGAGGCTGTTGTGATTAAAAGGCCACTGGGAGCAATTGCTACATTCTTCCCTTGGGTGAATTATTTGGTGAACACCAGCAGCAGCAGCAGCAGCAGCAGCAGCAGCAGCAGCAGCAGCAGCAGCAGCAGCAGCTGAGTAACTGTTACTCCTTGGTCATAAAAATCATTCAGGCTAAAATTGGAGAATAGTAAGGAATCCCCATTGCAGAGAGCTTGGCCTGACCCCTGCAATAAAGCCTCCTGGTGTAGATTTGAGTAGCAATTACAGGGTTCATAAAACCCTAATTAGTCCAAAATCTCAACTGGCATTAGTCTCCATTACTGTGATTAGGAGTAGGACAGGCAGCAGCCTGAATATGTATAGTTTCCCATTAAAATAGTTACACACATTCAAGCCTCTTCTTCATAAGCCTCTCTTTCTGCTCTGAATAGGTTTCATAGATGACTTGTCAACCCCACAAACGATACACTAGATCAATTGTGTCTGAGATTTTATTTTTAACTAGTAGCTACAGTGACATGCTGCTTAAAAGGATAAATGTATTTTATAAACCTCTACTGTGCTGCAATCAAAGTGACTTTGGGAGGATTATAGTATATGTAAAACAAGAATGAAAACTTCCCCAGTCAAATTAAAACCAATTGCAGTAACAGTTACAAATAGCCACACAAAACTGCAGCACAAAAACCTAAGAAACAGAATATAAAGGCTAAAGGAAAACAATGAAAACAATGAAAAACAAGATGTCATTGTGCCTAAACCTAAGAAAAGACTTGTAATGTGATCCAGTTTTTAACGTTTTCTGAAAAGCCAGCAAGGAAGTGGCCAGCCTGATCGCCTTTGGGAAGCTATTCCAAAGCCCTGGCACTGCCAAGAAAAACACATTTCTCTCATTTCAGCTCCCTGAACCTGTTGAAAATGTGGGATTATAAGTAGTTCTCCCTAGATCTTTGAATAGGTTGGGCCAACGCTGGTTGAAGCAGATGGTCCCGTCCAACCTACCTGGGAAGCTTCAGGTCAAGAAAGATTGAGCCCAGTAATTACATGCCCTCTTCTTACATGCTGTAATCATGGTTTCCTCTCTTGCTATTTTTCAGATTTAATCACGATTGCATGTAAGATGTAGCTGGCCCTTGCACTTCAAGCTCAAGTATTGATAAGCAAATAGGTAATCCAAAAGCTGCTGATCTATTATAAACAACATTATCATAGGAACCGTTGGCTATGATAGTTGCTATCAAACTCCTGATTTTTTGGTACCGTAGACTAACACAGCTCTCCTCCTACATTCCCTTATGGCATAAAATAAATAAATAAATAAATACAATATTATATATAATTTTTGTGTGTGTATATGTCTTTAAGTCAGTTTTTGACTCCTGACAATGACCTGGACTAGTTCCTGCAATTTTCTTGGCAAGGTTTTGAAAGTGGTTTGCCATTGCCTCCTGCTTCCGAGGGCTGAGAGCGAGTGACTGGCCCAAGGTCACCCAGCTGGCTTCATGCCTCAGGCGGGGTTAGAACTCACGGTCTCCCAGTTTCTAGCCTGATACCTTAACCACTACACCAACCTGGCTTTCTCTACATATACTATTTATATAAAATTATTATAAAATTTATTTTATATATTTGTAAATGATAACTACTGAACAGAATCTGTCTGTCTGTCTGTCTGTCTCTGTGTCTGTCTGTCTGTCTGTCTGTCTGTCTGTCTGTCTATCTATCTATCTATCTATCTATCTATCTATCTATCTATCTGTCTATCAAATTTGTATGTCACCCATCTCCCCCCAAAGGGTGACTTTAGCTTAGTTTACCTACTTGGTATAATAAAAGCCTAGCTTTAGCTAAAAAAGACTTATATTCGATAGCTGATAGCTGCCTGCTTAGGATCTGTTGGCTGGAAAAATATATGGTCAGTAGTTAGGTTCAGTGTTGCATTGTTTTGGAAAAGGTAATAGAGCTCTGGAGTCCCTGCTGTCACTTTCCAAACTGAAAAATCTGACATTTGATCTGGATGTTTGGAAAGAAATGTTCTAAAGTTTTCTAATTTTTGTCCTTGGTTTACCACACTTCCGTATAAGCATGATCTGAAGCCAAAAGTTTATACCTGTGTTAAACTGGAGTTCAAGCATATTTAGAAAGGTCATGCCCAGGTGTGTGCTGATAGAGCACACAGTGTAACAACTGGTTCTGCCAGCTCCATTGCTGCTGCTGTGCTGCGCAGTGGGACGCCAAACAGCTGATTGGTTCACAGAGCTCAGCTTTGTTCTCAACCGGCTCACAAAATTCCATAAAATTTAACTGTTGACTCTCACGAGCCAGTGCAAGCTCCAGCACACCACTGGATGTACCTGGGAACAGCACTTTCTTAGTTCCATTTAAGTGTCATCTTATTCATTTGTTTATTTTTGAGCCAATACATTAGGGGAAAGGGTTTACAAAACCATATGCATTAGGCAAAATTCCAAACAAAAATGTAGGAGTATTTTGAGGAACATTCATCAATATGTATCATCTCTCTCTCCCTCTCCCGCTCCCTCTTCTATGAAATGACCTTAGCAGATCACAAGATTGAGAAATGGGGGGAGAGGGGCACCACTTGATACATTTCTAAAAATGAGATATGGACATCGACATATTTAACTTCTGCTGGTCGCCCACTTGGGTCCTTCATGGCAAATGCAGTCAGGGAGCCATTGCTTTCTACTTCACCCTGAACAGAGAAGGGTCAGTGACTCTTTTGCAAAATGTATACAATTCTGATGTAGTGATATTCCAGTGTAAGAATATCAAGTCTTCAGCATAAAGGGTATTTGGATGGTGCTTTTTAAAAAGACAATGTCATTTCAAGAAACTTCAGATCATCCAGTGGTCCTGCTGGCAGAGAATTATAGTTCAACACATCTGGAAAGGGTTTGGAGAAAGCTGCTTTAGATGGGATTAATTATCTCGTACTAAACTGAGACGGAAGAGCTACATAGCGCAATAAATATGGCAGTTCTTTACCATCATCATCCTGCATTCATTCCTACTGATGAAATCTAAACCGAATTATCCACTTTAATTTTTTTGAGTGCATGTGTGTGCCACAAGTCAGTGTTGACTCCTGGCAACTGCCTGGATTAGTCCCTTTGGTTTTCTTGGCAAGGTTTTTTGGAAGTGGTTTGCCCTTGCCTCCTTCCCAGGGCTGAGAGGGAGTGACTGGCCCAAAGTCACCCAGCTGGCTTTGTGCCTAAGGCAGGACTAGAACTCCAGTCTCCCAGTTTCTAGCCTGGTGCCTTACTTAACCACTACACCACTTTAAAATTAAGCAACCAAATGAAATGGAACAGGATTGCATGTCCCTGGCAGAAAGGAACTTAGATCACCAGGCAAATGTGCAGTGTTTCATCAGGCTACTGTCATTTTAATCTGGTTGCTGAATTTAATTAGAATAGATATTAGGAATCTATTATCTGAGTCAGGGTTTTGCTGCGCTTGTGTTTTGGTGTTGGGGTTTAGCTTTATGTGGCACTGTCCTTTGTTTTTCTTCTTCTGGGATTTGATGAGATTTTATGGTTTGATAAACAATCTTGAGTGCCATTTACAATAAAGTACAATGCTATTTGTACTTTATTGTACTATATAGTACAAATGTAAACAAACTATAGATTCTTGCCCCAAGGATCTTACACAATGAATGCAAACAATAAAAAGGTGAGCTGGCATGAGATTAGAGTAATAGGTGGTAGCTATTTAGCTCACTGAGTAGCCTTGGTTATTATGGGGTGAGGAAGAGAGCTTTTTTTGCAGATTCAGTATGGTTTTGTATAGGAAATAGTAAAATATATATTAATTAACAGCAGCTTGACTATATGGGCTGCATTGATTTTCTTTAAAGAGATGTGAGATAAACACCTAATTGAACCAAAAACAGCTATATATTATTTGGTTTACTTTTAGGTATAGAGTAAGATTCCTATATTTTACAATGGTTCTTGAGAATCTCAGGCCAAATATCTTCAAATATCTCTTCCCATCATTTTCTACTACAGGTAGTCCTTATTTAGTGACTACAATTGGGACCAGCAAGTTGTTCATTAAGTGAAGTGGTCACTAAGTGAAACTATGACTGTGCTTACGATCTAACTTCAGCTTTCCCTTGCTTTACAGACCTGTGAAGATTGTAAATGCAGGTATTAGTCACAAAGTTACTTTTTCATTACCATCGTAACTGCGAACAGTTGCTAAATGAGGCAGTCACTAAACAAGGACTACTTGTATGTCCTTCTAACCAGAGATGCCAGAAATTGAATCCTGGTTCTTTTGTGTGCATTCTGTACCAGCATTCTGGATCCTTATGCTCAAAATCTCACTCGTCTCAATTGGACTAGCAGATAGAACATATTCAAGAATTCACATGCACATCATAGAGTTTGTGGGCATCATCAGGGCTCTCATTTAGAAGGCTTGTCATCCTCAGCTGAACTCCACTTCAGGCCTTATAGCTTAGGGCAACATTCCTCCATTTTATGCCCTCCAGATATTTGGGGACTGCAAAATATCTTCCAGTTGCCCTCAGTGGAGTTCAGGGAATTGCAGCCCCAACAGATCTAGAAGACATCTAGTTGAGAAAATGCTATCTTAGAGAAAAAAATGCTATCATGGAAGAGGGGGATTCCAAAGATATCCCAGGAATGCAACATTTTTAAACATAATATCCCGGATGAGAAAAAAAGACAACTTACAGTAAAGGAAGCATGAATACAGAGGGCAGTCCCAGCACGAACCACCATATGATTCTTCAGTCTGACACTCAAATCAAACTTTGGAGCAGCTACACAACGCACCAGCAAGACAAGTAAGAGAGAAAGAAATGAAAAAATGACAACAGTCTGGAACATTGGAAATCCTGAATCAGATTATTGACTCATTTAGGGCAGTACTGCCAGTACTTGGCTGGCCATATCTTTCCAGGGTTTGATGTAGGCTCTTTGGTCTTGTGGGTAAAACTTAGGACCTTTTGTATGCACAGCAAATAGTCTACCAGAGAGAGATTCGTCAAAACGTTGTCTGAATAAATGGAGGGCCTATTTGTACTGCTGTTACCTATGTTATCCTTCCGTTCCAAAGGCAAAATTTGATAGAGGCAAAATAGGCAAGCAGATAGAGATCAAAATGATCGAGGCAAAATAGACAAAGGCAAAATAGAGAGACAGTTTGGTCTAGTGGTGAAGGCTCCAGGCTAGAAAGCAGGAAACAGTGAGTTGTAGTCTCGCCTTAGGCATGAAAGCCGGCTGGGTGACTTTGGGCCAGTCCCACTCTCTCAGCCCAATTCACCTCACAGGGTTCTTGTTGCGGGGAAAATAGGAGGAAGAAGGAGTATTAGATATGTTCAGCACCTTGAGTTATTTATAAAAACAAAAAGGCGGGATTAAAAAATCTAAAAAAAAAATATTGTCAAATCAATTCAGGACGAAATATTTGGGCCGTACATCCAAGGGTTATTGCAACTGATCTGCAACGTACCACAAGTAACTAAGGGACAAACTAAATAAATTTGCAGACACAAAAGTATTTTCCACTAGGTTTTCTGTATGTATTTTTACATATCCATGGTCTAACTTGAATTTGATCAGAGCTTGTTTGACAGGATGGAAATATCCTTCCTATGGGGTCAGTTTTCCAGGTAGAAACATTCCTAGTTGATTTTCCACTTAGAGGAAAAGGAGCAACTTTGAGAGAGAAGACAATGGTGCAGAGGAAAAGGCATATTCCAAGGCCAGCACCATTGTGCTAATCAACTCAGAGCCCTGTATCAGTTCATTAAATGTTACAAAAGCCTTCTATATGTCTCCTCCATCATTCTGAATTTGGTTCTAAGTGAGCAGCAGTGTTATCTGCTGAGTCAGGCTTTATTATCCATCTACCTACCCAGTTACCCACTCTCCCACTTTTATGCCATATGCTAACCCTAGATCTGCTTATATCCTGCAAGATTGCTAAACTATGAGTTTTCAAACCACACCCTGGAGCTCAAGCAGAAGAGAGAGCAACAAAATTGTCTGAAAAATTCTGATATTTTAATGAGTCAATCTATTCACAGTTCATATTTTCCAGTCCCCTCTCTTGAAAAGGTGAAAGATGAGAATGTTACAAATCGACAGAGAAGATTCCATGTCCATTCAGCCTTGTAACCCAATGTGTAGTTTTGTAAAATTGTGGTAATTTAACCAAATTTGCCTCACAAAAGAGTTTTATTATCTTTTTAAAAACCTTGTTTAAAAATAAGATACAGTTCAAAGAAGTTTTGCTGTTGTCAGGAAAATAGGTGGCGTATTAGGTATGTTCGCCATCTTGAATTTTTATTTACTTATGCATTTATTTATACTTACAAACATACACACGCACACACATTGGGATAAAAATATAATTTTAAAAGTTCCCTTAAGCATCTTATTAATAATGAGCAATGCTTCATATTGAAAAAGAACATTTCCCCTTGAAATATCTGATTGGTTCTTTAGGATTTGGAACATCATTTATTTGGTTGAACCTAACATAAGAAGGAAAGAATTAGCTAGAACTTTTACCTGGAGGGGGCATGGCCAGAACACCTTCCTTCAGTTCAATCGGTTCTCCCACTCCAGCTTCATTCACAGCTCGGATGCGGAAGAAATACTTCTGCCTCTCCTGCAGTCCTCCCACTGTGTAACTGTTGCCAGAAATTGGGATCTTGGTGCACTTGGACCATTCCTTGGTGTCCTCAGGTCGCATCTCCAGTATGTATCCTGAAGGTGGATCACCCTCATCAGGCTGCTGCCATGCCAAGGAAATGCTGGAGTTGGAAGAATCAGCCACGTGCAATCCCTTCACCAGCCCAGGAGGCTCTGGTTCAGTAGCAAACACCAGTAATTAATGCACAGTTGTAAGTGATTGAAAAAAGCATATTATTTGAACTGATGGAACATTCAAGCCTTTAAATCCAGTGGAGCTTCATGAGAGTCATCCTGTCCAAGACATCTCATGTGGGAACAACTGGTAAATTTGCAGCTACAATTTACTGAGATGTGCAAGCCTCTGGGGCAGTTCATATATGTATATTCTTGACTTGATATATTAAACAAAACATATTATCAGACAGAAATTCAGGATCACCCCATAGAAGTAAAGCTCTATGAATCTGAAGACTATGTCATATTTTTAAAAAAGACAGTGGAAAGGTGTCCAAGAATGACTTATAAATCAGCAATGGCCAACTTCCTCATTCTTAGGTGGAAATGTAGAGCAGATGCCAATTTTGCCATACCAACAGACCTTCTTTCAAGCAGTCAGGTTCCATAGGAAAGTTTGCACATTTTAGCAGGTGGCAGGATCTCCCAGCTCCTGGAATTTTCCAAAATGGAAAAGCTGCCCATAGATGCTAGTACCTGCAGGCTCCCCCGAGCAGGGACTTTTGGAAAACCAGCATGAAACACACAGTGTCCTTGGAAATCACCATTAGGACTTTAATCCACCCTTCTTAGTTTAATTTATTAAGCTATATGGTCATAGACCAAATATCATACACCTCTTGTGTCATGTCCCAATCTTCACTTCCTATGGCCCACCAGGTTTTGCTGAACTACAATACCCCACAGCCCCAGCCAGTAGGGATGAATGACAGCTATTTTAACAATAGCTGGACAACTCAGTCTTCTCTCTGCCTTAAACCAGAACAGAAGCTATCATTAGGGGACAAAATGATCTTGGCACCATTAGTCAGAATTTGGTAGATCTGTCAGAGGCCAGGTAAAATGCTTTAGGCAATATTTATTTCAGGAGTCATTTTGCTACCACTTGGCTTGTACTGTTACAGGATGTTAATAGAAGATCATGGACTTACAATATGATAAGTGTTGCTATATAATTGTGCCAACTCCACCATTAGGCTAACTCAGTATTATTTGAAAGAGGGTCACCTTGTCACATGCTGAAATGTAAATGATTGTGGCATTACAAAATAGAAAGGAAGCAATCAGCAGCAAGTAACACACACTGCCACAGAGGACATCCAAGCAAGTTCCCTGATTACCCTATTATGTTCTGCTTGTATGATAATGAGCCTCATAATATTCAATTTATTGAATCTACACATACACATACATACACATACTGGACACTAGGAATAAATCAAAAGTAGAAGCATACTGATGGGATCTTTTGCTACAACTGAGTTGGAAGCACTGCTGGGAAATCCAGGTCCTGCTCGGTTCACTGCTATGACACGGAACTCATATTCTGTATCTTCCAGTAAACCATCCACTTTACACTTAGTGTCTGGCAATAAAAACAGCATATTTTAAAGAACTCAGCTTTCAGAATTAACAAGACAGAATGATTTCTGAATCAAAAAAATATTCAAATAAACATCACACTTGAAAACTTAGTCACAACAGACAAAGTAGTACCTATACATGAAATATATGTTGATTATGCGCCATCAAGTTGGTATCGACTCTTAGTGACCACAAAGATAGATCCTCTCCAGGATGATCCCTCCCCAACCTGGCTCCAAGTCTTCTACCACTGCACCCATTTCTGCTGTAATTGAATCTATCCACCTTGCTGCTGGTCATCATCTTCTCCTTCTTCTTTCCACCTTTCCCAGCATTATAGATTTCTCAAGAGATCTAGGACTTTGCATAATGTGTCCAAAATATGGTAATTTGAGACTGATCATTTGTGCCTCAATTGAGAATTATTCCATGATGCATTTGCTTATTTTCCTGGCTATCCATGGTATTCTCAGAGTCTTCTTCATCACAAAGTTCAAAAGCATCAATACTCTTTCTGTTGGGCTACTTCAAAATCCAGCTTTCACTTTCATAGATTGTCATAGGGAAAATAATTGCCTGCACAGTTTTGATCTTTGTAGGTATAGACACATCCTGGCATCTGAGTATCTTTTCCAAGGCTTTCATTGCTACTCTACCAAATACTAATCTGCAGCATATTTTTTTACTGTTTGGTAGTTGATCCTAAAAAGCAGAGCTATCCCCCACTTTACCATCTTCACTGTCAATTTTAAGGCTGGATGCTATTGTCATTAGTGTGGTCTTCTTTATATTTAATCTTAGTCACAGTTTTTTACTGTGATGTTTGATTTTTGTTGCTGGCAGATAGTTTGCCTTTACAGCTATCAGAGTAGTATCATCAGCATAGAGCAGGTTATTGATATTTATTCCTCCATTTTTAAAACCACACTCATCTTCTTCCAATCCATCTTCCCTCAATATACTATATATTCAACATATAGGTGGAATAAATAAGGAGAGAGTACACAGCCTTGTCTTACTCCTTTGCTGGCCCGGAACCAGTTTGTTTCGCCATGTCCTATTTAGACTTTGGCTAAACGGAGGAGCCCATCATCTGACACTGTAGTGTCAGTCACTCTATACTGGCTATCCATGTGGTTTTATTAGGGGAGTTCAGGGATGGTTTGCTATCTCCCACACACTATGAAATTATGCCTGTGCCACGGTCACTAAAGTGATCATCCACCTCCAGCATCGTCCTACACTGCTGCTTTCCAATATAGGTGCCTGCTTGCGTTAGCTGAGCAGCTAGAATGACCTTCACACTTTGGGAGACTCTGCTGAAAGTATGTGGTCTTGGTATATACTCCCAGTGTTTTTCACCCCTCCCTTTCAGAAATAACTCTCCCTTCGCTATAGCAGGGCTTGAGAGGGTATATATCTGTATCTGCATCTGTAAGTATATTCAATCATATTTTGGACAGGTCCCTTAAGGACTCCATAATGCTGGGAAAGATAGAAGGAAAGAGAAGGAGCGGGCAATCAGCAGAAGGTAGACAAAGTCAATTAGAGTGGCAAAGCATGCACTGTTGGAAGACGTAAAGGGCTACACGGGACAGATCATCTGGAGAGAATCGATCTATACGGTTGCTGGGAGCTGACATGGACTTAATGGCCTACCTACCTACCTACCTACCTACCTACCTACCTACCTACCATCTATCTATATCTCTAAATTTTATCACATTGTGACATTTTGCTGCCACCTGCTGGGCACAAACACACATTTCAAATGTTGATGCACTTCCACACTACAGTATTACTGTATTTTGGAAGCATATATGGAAGAGATTTAGAAGTTCTAACAGCAATAATCACAGAGCAGTTTTGCACTGATGGCCATATTGAAAAAAATAATAAAAGCTAACTCAGTAAAACAACAAAAAAGTTTTCCTTTCCTTTCCTTTCCTTTTTTTTGGTGCCTTCAAGTCAGTTTTTGACTCCTGTTGACTGCCTGGTCTAGACCCTGCAGTTTTCTTGGCAAGATTTCAGAAGTGGTTTTCCCTTGCCTCCTGCTTCCTGGGGCTGAGAGGGAGTGACTGGCCCAAGGTCACCCAGCTGGCTTTGTGCCTAAAGTCAGACTAGAACTCACAGCCTCCCAGTTTCTAGCCTCTAGCCTAACCACTACACCAAACTGGCTTTCGTGTTATACAATGGAAATCGCTGACCTTGAATTGGTTCCTTGGATATTGGCACCCAAAGGCTGCTGCCTTTCTTCCTTCTTTCCACAATGTAACCTGTAACTGGAGAGCCACCATCTTTAGCTGGAGGATTCCAAGTAATGGTAACAGCCTCTTTGGAAACATCCGTAACTTGAGGTTGGGAGGCCTGTCCTGGAGGATCTGAAAAAAAGTTTAAGCATGATCAAGCAGAGCACAAGTGGAAGAAGATTCTTTAATTCCTAATTGCTTTTCTATATGTTTTTACAGACAGAGGCCTGATAGAGAAGCAACATTCAAATATATTAATATTGAATAACAATTAGAAACCTGTGAAAATGTCTCCTGAGATAGCCCTAATGTCCTAGAAGAACCATAGCAACATGGAATAATAAAATCCTAGATCCAGAAAGGGCATTGGAGCCACTGACTCCAACCTTCTGCTCTAAATTAAAGCATCTCAGACAGATGGTGGTCTAGCCTCTGCTTGGACACATCTAACGAAGGGGAGCCCACCATATATCTGGGTAATTTTATGTGTGTTGCATGTAAAAAAAAAAAAACAGATGGAGTTTCAGTTGCACTATTTCTGTGCTATTTCCATTTATTTCTGTGCTTCTTCAGGATATTGAAATTGAACATTCACATCTCCTTTATAAAGAGATAGACAAACGATCTATGAGAGAAAACTTGCATAGTACTCCCACTGTAAATAAGTCAGAATTTTATTTCTGACACTAAAAATAGATGAATCATAAGAACAGGATCTGAAAGGAACTACTATTTGATCCAATATCCCCAAAAGTTCACATAGTAATTTCAGGCTTATAGAAAAACAAAAGTGGTAAATATAAAATTAAGTGAAAAATAATGATTGACTGCAAAGTTGCTGGGGAAAGACAATTGGATATTGAAATTACCAATATAAATATGATTAAGAATTGTCCAATGAATGAAAAAAATACCTGTCTAGTGAATAAAGAATTCTGAAAACATTTGAAGATGGTGCTTGGGTTCTATAACTTAGTAAATTCTAGAAATCTAAACAGACTGCATACTGGTCTGTTCCCTATCCTACCTGTAAATTCATAAGAACAGAAGCAGTGCTCTGCTGGATCAGACTCTGGCCCACCTGGTCCAGTAGTCTGTTTTCACAGTGGCCAACCAACTGCACAAGGAAGCCTACTAGTCTCTCAGCAGATGGTCTTCAGAGACAAGCACGCTACCATCAAGGCTAATAGCCATTGATCCCCATGACTTGAATTCCCAACTTGTTGGCCTGTAAGTTAGTCATCAAAGCAGAGCAAGAGGCACCATAATTACAGTCAAAAATTAACTTGGGAAGGATAATTATAAAATCAGGTAAGATACCGCAAATCATGATGGTTCAATATTCTTAGTCATAGACAAACTTTGTTACAGATCACTGACCCAGGCGTCATTAAAAAAAAAATCAATACGAAGTATTACATACTTTAATAATGTAATACAAAGTAAATGTGACCCAAACAATAGAAAGGCATGATAAAGAGGCCTATAGTCGTGCATAGCCTACTTTGCTGTCAACAACACAGGAATTCTATAGGCTACCAATGTAGGCTTTGCAACAGCAAGAGTTATCTTGGGATCTTTATCTGCCAAAAGAAGCTGCATCTAGAATTCTTCTGTCTGACCTGGAAATGGACTAAGAAGAGATGTCAGTAACTCATTGTGGGTGTTTCGGTAAATATTACAGTACGGTAAGATACGATCCTGTGACAACATTCCCATTGTTGCAGAAGCAAGGCTTTCAGCATATGGGAGTTAAATATTCTTTCTCAAGAAATGTGGTGATTAGATCTGGACTATTAAACCCAACTCTATACACTGAGTCCCCTTTGAGAATCCTCACCTGGGCTTAATCACAACAAAATGACACTAATTAAAGAAAAATCCTGGTGGACATCCATTGCCATTATTCAGTTCATACAGATGCATTGGCTCAGCAATTCCATCAAATGAATTGAGATGCTTACCAATCGGATTCCCAGCAAAAACTTCTTCTGTTTCTAGTGGTTCACTTGCACCTTCAGAATTTACAGCCAAGATTCGAAATTGGTAGGCTTTCCCTTCTTCCACCTTATCCGTGGCAAATGTGGTGTCCTTGCTTTCAATTTCCCCAATTTTGATCCAGGATCTTTTCCCAACTATTCTCCGCTCAATAATAAAGTGGGTCACTTGCTTGCCTCCGTTGTCTTTGGGGGCTTTCCATTTCATTTTGATGCACTTCCCTGATTTCTCCAAGAATTCCACTTTTCCTTGGGGTGGTTTTGGTTTGTCTGAAGCACAAGGAGATCAGTGGTCATGCAATGAAACGATCATAATGAGAACAGCTTAGCCAAATATTTTGGGACTCCCGCGGGTGATGAGGCTTACCAAATTTGCCTTAATTTCAACATACAGTAGCTCTTCATTTGATCACCGTCGCACAGCAACAAGTTCCCAGACCATCAGAGCCTCAAAGAGCTTAATAGCATAAAGCTGGGCACCTGCTCCCCCAGAATCTTCTGCTAATACTTGCTCTGGATCTCATGTGCTCACATTCTCCTTCTAAAATACACCGTGCTTTGGTTTCTGTCCCCTTTTCTATTTATGGTTATTGTCCATCCCTTCCAATTTTCCCCAAATAATTGCATTCAAATGGGTTGTTGTTCAGCAATCGTAATTCTCAGCCACTACAGCCACACAGTCAGCATTACTTCCAAAAAGAAGTGCACAGAATCACCTTTTTCTTTTCTATAGAGCAGTGTTTCTCAACCTTGGTGCTTTAAGCTGTGTGGACTTCAACTCCCAGAACTCCCCAGCCAGCATGGCTGGCTGGGGAGTTCTGGGAGTTGAAGTCCACACAGCTTAAAGCAGCCAAGGTTGAGAAACACTGCTATAGAGAGCATCTGGTCATACTGGCAGTGGTGTCTACAGGCAAAATAGCAGAAACGGTGTCAGGATCCAAGCCCCCCTGCCCCCCTCCCCCATTGTATGTGCTTGTGACATCAATGCTTGTACAAAAGGGGTGGGGCTTCAATCCTGGCACCGCTTTTGCTATCTTGCCTGTTTTGACCCCCATCCTGCAGGCACCTCTGCCCCCTGGATTGGATCGAGGTTTATTTTTAGAATCTCAGATCTATTTAAATGCTTCCAAGGCTGTGATAAGATAGCAAATTAAAACAATATATGAAATTTTTAAGAACAGCACTTTTGATGGTTTACTACATTATGTATGAGTAATGCCACCCAGAGTTTCACCCAGGACTTACCAATGACATTAAGGAATAAATGAGCAACAGCTGATCCACAGTCACTTTTCAGCCTCAGCATAATGGTTCCAGTGTCTTCCCTCACGCATTTTGTTATGGTGAGCAATGCTTGATCATGGGATCTTTCCATGGTGACCCTCTCTTCTTCAGTCACCTCAATACCATCTTTGAACCAGGTGACTTTGGGCAAAGGCTTGGCCTTGAAGGGTACTTTAATGAAAGCCGTCTGTCCTGCCTTCACAGTCACTGGATGAGCAGCAAAAGCTTCCAGCACAGAGGGGTCAATAAATGGGGGGTCTTAAGGGAAGAAACAATGGGAAAATATGTCAGAAAGCTGCTAACGTGTTGATGCAAATGTGTCTGTCTCATTGCTTGGTTTTCAGCAGTGACAGTGATAAGCTTTGCAGTAACAGAATGGAGACTCTGCTCTCTCCGTGGGGTTTTTTGTTAACATCTAATTTTTTAAACGTGTGATCATGTTTTTATCTTAATCATAACTTTTTGTCTTTTTATAATGCCTGTTTTGATTCACTTGTTATTTTATTTTAATTGTTGTATGCCACCCAGAGTCGCTTTCTGTGAGATAGGTAGCTAAATACATGTGATAAATAAATAAATAAAATTCCTGAGTTAAAATTAAGATATTTTCAGGAAAAAAATTTAGAATATATACAAAAGTGAGGCCTGAGTGACTTCAACTGCTTTATGCTTCACATGCAGTATATCAAACAAGTTGTGGAGGTCACTTCACTTATCAACAGACCTTTTAACATGACAAAAGAGCTGTGTATTTATTGATGGAGCTATACATTACATTAAACATAATATGGTTTGCTTGGCTTTGGTTTAGTGTGTACTGTAATCTCAGCCACTGTTGTTTTTCTTAGTATGGCTTGTCATCTAGCATGTTATGCAAAATCAACCATTCTGATTTATTCAACAAACAATGGTTAAAATATGGCGTAGTATGTTGCATGACTCTAGATACAATGTTCCAAGCAGAACTTGCACAAAGATCAACAACTAGGCATGAACCCGGCATCTCAAACAGAATCATTGTTTCCGTATTTCCCATTTTAAGAGTTTAAAATTATGTGTTTAACAGTTGAATGATTTTCTGTATTCCATATCATAATAACAGCTCTTAGCAAAAACTTGCTGGTCAAGAATGTTTCATAAAAATCTGATACTAAAGGGCTAGAGGTGAGTGGAACTCCAGCCTAATGGAATCACATCTTTAAATATGCATGATTGTATTTTATATTGACATATTTCTTTTTCACTTTGCTTGTGCGAGATTACAGTTCCCCTCAGCATAGTGCATGTATTGGCAGCTGCACTTGAGGCCTGATCTATTGTCAGGTTTTTGAATTTTAGTACTCACATTGCTGTCTACATGATCACTTGTATGCTTCAGTGAACATATTTTTAGCCCCCGATCCATTTTTTGAGAACCAGTTGATTGGCAATGACCTGGGGAGGTGGGGGTTGAAGTGGCAAGTGGGCTATAGTCTGGCCATCTGAATGGTGGTATAGGCAGAGAGTAAGGCAGTGATTGGCTGTAAATACAGGGAAGCTGTGCTGGATCACTTGATGGACCTCTTTGCAACACCAGTGGTCCATGAACCACAGCTTGAAAAATGTTCTTCAGAATGGACAGCTCCCAGATTAGTATAGTACAGTTAATCCAACATTCATAGGTGCTTCTTCTGATTAGGGATTATTGCTTTTGTAAGCTGCTTCGATTTTTCTTTTTTGAATTGAGGCAACATAAAAGCATTTGTAATAAGCCAAAAAACAAACAATCAATCCAGAATACACTGTATGTGTTAAGAAAAGATAAAGAAGGCCTTTGAAAAGCATGAAGAGTTTACAAATGGAAGTCAAAGTTGTCTGAGCGCACTTCTCAATAAGAATTCCACAAATAAGTCAAATTGATTTCACAGTAAAACTTCATATGAAGTTTCTCCCAAACTGGTTCATGCATAATGGTAAGCCAAGGCTTGTTTATTTGTGGTCTATTGAATAAACCACAGTTGCCTGGGTTCACACTATAGGCTAAGCAAAACACATGCTGCTCAGGACATGTGAATACAATCTGGTATTTTTCTGGGCCCTGTAGCCTTTTGGTAGCTATGCAGAACCGGGCGGATATCTAGCATATTGCACGCTTTTGTGATGGAAGCCTAAGAGGAGATGGAGAAAGAAGTGCTTAAAGAAAAGGATGAGGCGAATTCTACAGTAAAACCAGAAGAACATCCCCAGAGCAGCAAGAATTCTGTACCTGCAATGCTGATGGTGGCCTCACTCTCGGCCCCCTTTGCTCTGAAAGTATACTTCCCTTCATATTCTTCACCCATCTTGTCAATGATCAGTTTGTGCACAGCTCCTTGCTTGACAATCTGGATTCCTCTCATATCTGTGATCTGTGGAAAGAGTTTTTAAAAAGACATGTCTCAAAATGTTCTGACAGGTAACAGGAGCCTCTGCATGACTGTATTAGACAAGGGCTCAGGTCTCCATGAAGCAGATTCCAGCATTCTAGTTCAGCTACATGCCCATTTTCCTGTGAGAGTCCTCAGTTGAGTCCTGAGATACGAATATTATGATTCTAGAAAACCCAGGTTTCTTCACCACTTACCTCTTTGCCATCCTTCAGCCACACACCTTCTACTTTCTCATCATTCAGGACAACACAGAGCTCTGCTGGGTCTCCTGTAGCTGCTTGGACATCTGATAAGCCACTCTTGACTGTAGCAAATCTCTCTGAGGATGGAGAAGGAGAAAAGTCCAAACAGGAAAGGGTAAACGTGCATTTATGAATGAGATAAGCATGGGAAAGAGTAACCCTTATTTATCTAGTGCAAATTAATTAAGAGAAAGTTGTTGGTGTATCTCCATACCATTTCTGATTTAGCAACAGTCTTCCAGGATGGTAGAGTGGAGTGAAGGGTCTAAAAGTGTTGAGCCCAGAGCTGGAGCAAGATGTTGGCTGCTTGAGGCAAAGTGGAAATTGGTTTCCCCTTTCCCATGTCACAGATAGTAGGCAAATAATTGGAGAGCAACTGTCCCCACAGTAGTCCAATTTAGAGGACCAGGACCTGCCATTGATATGCATAGCTCTGTCCTGGGACCGATATGGGTATATATATTGACAGAATAGCAAGAGCTACTGCTAGAAGGATTACATCTCTCTTAGAATCTGCTCATCCCTTGCACAGGGCACAGACAACTCACAGAGCAGCTTCTGGAGAATTCCGTGTCAATGAGCTCACACAAGCCAGAAGTTGTTTGCTGCTGGCACCAGCTTTTTGCCTGCATGCCATCATCATAAGAAAACCAGCAGCTTTACTGTCACTCCCCAACCCAGACAAAAAGAAGCACACCACCTCTCAAGGACTGATGCTGCAGCCAGAATTCAGAAAGCATTCACCTACCAACAGACCTTTTAACATGACAAAAGAGCTGTGTATTTATTGATGGAGCTATACATTACATTAAGCATAATATGGTTTGCTTGGCTTTGATCTAGTATGTTCTGTAATCTCAGCCACTGTTGTTTGGTGCAGTAGCCCTTGGACAAGAACCAGGAAGGCCCAGGTTCAAATCCCCATTCAGCCATAAAGTTCACTGGAGAAATGGCTTCTCTGGTTGTTTTACCTGGTGCAGATTAAAGGGGAGGGTGGGAATGGGAGAATCTCACTCATGAAGAGAAAAAACTGCCTCTAGATGACTAACCAGGAGTGATGTGGTTGACTGGAAAACATTTTTTTTTTAATTTCAGATAGCTGAGATGCCACCAACGACCTTCACTGTGGGTAGGGGGATGAGTTTATAACAATTAGACTCTAGTTTTCTGTCTTCGTTTCTCTACCCTAACCTGCATGGTATCCTTTCATGGGTAAATTGGCTGAATTTCCAGGTTTACTTGGAAAAAGAATATGCGTTGGGCATATGTTTCACCGTCACCTTTAATACTAATAGGTGCATTTTTGATTCAGAAAAAAACCAAACAAACATGGGATATAGTTGGGCACTCCTGAAATGACTGGAGTCATCTGTGACTTGAGATTGAAAGCCACACAATGCCATACCAGCCTTCTTGTCCTCCTCTTCCACCCGATACTTACCAGCCAGAAAAAAAGGCTTCTGACAAAGCAATTGAGCTTGTTTAAAGCCATAGACCACAGCGTTCTCTTGAGCTAGTAGCCCTTACCTTCCACAGTTACATTACAATTGCTGTAGTATTCTGTAGGGTCACTTTCTTGCATGGCAACTACCATATATTCTCCTGAGTCACTCAGCTCAGCATCATCTATGATCAACTCTGCCGTCTTCCCTTCATGGCTCATGGAAAATTTTTTGGATCTCTCAATCACCCTCCCATTCTTCATCCATTTCAAAGTCACATCTTTACTGCTCAGCTCACATTCCAGACAAGCTTTACCCTTCTCCTTGACTCGAGCATTCTTCAGGTTTCTGATAAACTTAATTGGTATTCCTTAAGAGAGAGAAGACAGATACTGGTTGCATATGGTTTAATGCTATGTAAATCATCTATGGGAATCACAGTAGTAATAAGACTGGTAGCTACAAGCAGCATGTTGATGTGCAGCAAAGTAAGGAAATGGAAAGATGACCAAGACTTGGAAATGGGGAAGCAATTTATGAAAATATGGATGTGGAATCTTAAAAATAGTCTTATTGCCCATAAATACCTATAGCTTTTCTCCATAAAAATCAAAAGCATACTTGTAATATTTTCTCCAGGCTTAGGGCATCTCCATATTTCATTCAGAAAACACTGGTGGTTTTGCAGCAAAAGGAAAATATACTCATCTATGTATCTATGTATCTATGTATCTATGTATCTATGTATCTATGTATCTATCATCTATCTATCATCTATCTATCTATCTATCTATCATCCATCCATCCATCCATCCATCCATCCACCTACCTACCTACCTACCTGAACACCACAGGAGCTAATAAGGCTCCCCAGCTGTGTTCTGCCTTTGTGGCTGTATGCTTCTATCATAAAGTTTGTGTGTGTGCGGTGGGAAACAATAGTGCACATGTAACAGTCATGCTTAAGGATTAAAATGTGTAACTGCTCTTAGGTGCTTCCAACTTCCAATCGCCTTAAAATATTTCTGGCACTAGAATGCTAAGCATACATGGGTTTAGGATTGCAGCTGGAGTCTCTGAAAACTCTGGTGGAATTCTGGAATCTCTTGTAAAACAGCAGATAGAAATCTTTTCTTGTGAAAAACAAACCCTATCATCTTCGTATGGCACACTGCCAGGTCCACATGAATGAACAGTTTGAGATTGGGATAAGACTGTGTGTCAGATGGGGTTGAATCCTGAGCTGAGGTCATTTGGAAGAGATGATCATGCATCCAAGGCAGAATGGATGTTTCTAATCTTTCCTATGATGCATAAATACCTCCTGAGAAGCCTCAGCTGGGTTCTGTTGCTTCCAAACTGCAAATGGCAGGGCTGCATCAATCATACCAAAAAGGGAAAGAAATGTTGCAAACTTGCCAAAAACAAGAGAAGGAGTGGATTTGGTGGCTGACAGGCTTGTTCTCAGTTCAGAGGCAACCTTCTCATTAGATCTCCATTGGTTACCCCAACTGGAGTGACATTTGCAATTGTGCCACCAAGACTTGCTCCAATTACAGGGACAGGTCTCCTGTAGCACTGATGGAGCAGATAATGGAAAGGTAAGGCAGTCAAATTGTGAACAGGACTTGAGGCAACATTGGGAACACTTGTGGAAGTGGTCTGAACAAAAAGGATCCAGAAACAAAAATTGAAAAATAACTAAGAAATGCCTATGACACAGAACTGAGTGTCCAGTTTGGGAGATGCTGTGATGGTCAGGGGACTGTTAAGATGTCACTGTTTCCTCTTTCCTTTTAGATTGGATTGCCATATCTCTTCTCTAGATGGCTGGGACAGTAGGGTTTGCATGATCCTGTGATGTAGGAAGGTTGCAATCTCTGCTCCACAGCCTTGGGGTGTCTAGGCGCTAATCATTTTTTAATCAAAGAATAAAATAAGAAATGCTATAGAAGATTCTTCCTACTGAAAACATTCTCTGGATCAGTGTTCCTCAACCTCAGCAACTTTAAGATGCGTGGACTTCAATTCCCAGAATCCTTCAGCCAGCTATGCTGGCTGGGGAATTCTGGGAGTTGAGGTCTGCACATCTTAAAGCTGTTGAAGTTGAGAAATGTTGCTCTGGATCCAAGGAACAAGTCAAACTGCCTACTCACAGAGTGAACCAGGAAAAGCTAAACAATAGGTTGTCTTTGCACAGATCAAATGATAATCTTTTTCACTGAACCCCAAATTCCCCTTTATTCTGTGGAAATGTGGAAAATGAAAGAATGATGAAAAACAGATCATGTCTAAGTCAACATTTTGCTAGATGCTGTGTTTTACAGCATTGAAATGGAGAGGCGTCAACTGAAAAATAATTCTATTGCCCATTTAAATTCATAAAATATGGCTTCTAAAAATTGTTTTATCTTCTCATCACCCACCATGTTTTTTTTCTCTATTATGCCATACCTCCAAATACTTTATTTTATGGAACAAACTCTTTTGGACATTCAGGGTTTGGTTCTCACTGACATGTGATTTAATTAGTAATTGTCAGTAAAGCCAAAGATTCATCTACTATTTAGTACCAAACCGAAGGTGAAAATAAGAAAAAGTGAGTTATCAGAAAAATAAGACAAAGCATCCTATTTTCACCTTCAGTTCAGTACTAAATAGCATCATCTTAATATAGGTTAAGCATCAGTTGCTTGCCCTGAAACTCAAACAATAGGAAATAGGAAATGCCAGCGTCTCTTACTCTGAATGAAAAGCTCGGTTTCTGTCAATAGGCTTCCAGTTTCAAAGCTGACCTTTCCCATGTCACTCAGGCGAACATCTTTAATTTTCAGAGTGTGCGTCAAGCCATCTTCTGAGGTGATGATCTCATACTTGTCATCCCGCTTCAGCTCTTTTCCATTAAATTTCCAAACAAAGTTGGATATCTTTTTGGAAAGGCGGATCTCAAGCACAGCAGTTTGCCTTTCATTTACTTTCATGGGTGCCAGGTCTGTTAAAAACTGTAGGGGTTCATCTGTAAAAAGATGACAAAGCCCACAATGAGTGTCATGAGTTACGGTGATGCCTGTTGATGGAGAGCTTTTAAAAATACAGACCAGAGTTTCAACATCTGTATCTCAGTATATTTCTGCAGCAGAACTGAGCAACCTCTGCCTGGCTTGGGAGCTGTATATACCCCACCTCCCCCCAAAAACACATTTTTTTGCCACTCCCAGAGTTCCCCAAGTTTTTCTAGGCTGCCAAAATTCAGAAGCTTGTGATTTTCAGATTTCAGCTCTCAAGTAGATGTGTGATGTCTCTGATAGATTCAAAAAAGATGACGAACCCCAAACTTTTCAATGCAGCTCCCAACTCCCTTACTGTAAGGAAAAGATAAAGACTATGACTCATACAAGTGGAAGACATGACCTGTCATCTTCCTCATATTAAATGAAGGCAATCAAACTTACCTATTACACGCAGATGTGCAGAGAGACGTTTATTGCCTACAATAAGAGAATAGGCACCTATGTCACATTCAGTGACATTAAAGATGTGAAGCAAAAACTTAGTGCCTATCTGTTTTGCTACATATTTTTCTGCAGAATAATGGAAACGCAAAGGTTCCTCACCCTAGAAGGAAGAAAATACTATATTTTTGAAAGGTTGAGTAAAATCACATGGCAAACATTTGTCGTTAAAACAAGAAAGGGGGCTTTGTAACTTTGCTCTCTTTATCTCTATCATCTCTATATCTCTATCTCACTTGGTGAATCATCTTCTTTCATGACTGGCACCCTCAAGTATGAAATAAATTCATAGGAAAATACTTGTTTGAGCAGCTATTGGCAAACATGAATGTCTTATTAAGTCTGACATGTCTCATTGAGCAATGGCAACATTCAGGTAAAAATTGCACATTAAGTAACTGGCCCCAAGGTAAGTAAAATTCAAGATACCAAACAGTGAACATTTATTACAAAATTAATGCATGGATTCAGCTGGATGTTTCATAAAGCAACAACTACTTTAGAGGTATATCATAGCTAATGCATTCTATGAGGCCAGTAAAATGAAAAAAATGAGACAAAACCCAGAGCAATTTCCTCTGGGCCTGCATTATACTGCAAGTAATCCCCCTCCCCCCTTTTCCTGGAATATAAATTAAGTTTTCTTGCACTTGACTTTAACTGGCTTGCAGAAGTAGTTACTCAACAAGGTGGCTTTAGACCACAAACTGGGCAATCTCAAGCCATATTTGGCCCTTGGTTGTACCACTGCAACCTGTAAGATACAGCTGTGCCCACTTGTTGCATGTCTGTCTGTTTAGGCTAAAATTTATTTACTTATTTACTTATTTACTTATTTATATGATTGATAGAGTCGTCAGCCTCACAGCAGTGACTCTGGATGGTATATGAGGATTAAAACCATCACAAAAGTATAAACTCCTGATGCTCCAATTAAACAGTAACGTCTGGATAAAACCACATCACCATCACCAGGAAAGCTCACCTGTTTGGCCCCAAAGCCTGGGGGAACAGCCAGGTCTTCAGAGCCTTATGAAAGGCTAACAGGGTCAGGTGGTAGGGAGAGACTGAATGGTAGAGATTTTTGCTCAATCCCTCCACTGACCCCACTCAGTATTGTTGTTCCTTAACAACAATTAGCTGTGGAGAAGCAGTGATGGACGGCAGTGTTGCTAGGAAAGGAGATGAGGTTTTGTCTTCCATCTTAGCAAACTTGCCTAGGCTGACTGTTGTCCATTAGTCTTCCAAGAGACTCAAGGAAACCTGGGAAGAAATGCTGGGACACAATGGCATAAGGCTTTCTCGCCTGCAGTAATTGTGAAAGTGTGGGTATGATGGTTGGAATGAATGTATCTATTGTGTGTAACTTGTCCACATAGATGCAACTTCTAACCTGCAACCAAGCACCAGATTCAGTCCCCAAAATGGAAAGGATTGCTCATCTTGCTATAGACCAAAGCTTCTAGCAGATAGCCCTTTGCTCTCACCCACCATCTTTCATTTCAGTTACAATAAATAAAAAATAGCTACTTTTAGCCATGTCAACTTCACATTGGCATCCCTGAGTTCCAGAATACAGTCAAATATTGCTGTAGAGTCCACCTTAGCCGAAACATCTTCCAAGGGTTTTAGAATCTTTATAGCCTGTAACATAAAAGTAGATCAATCTCTAGGTAATTTCCTATATTTATTTTTAACCTTATTTATGTAACCCGTTTAACATCCATGTTGAATATATGAAATGGATCATAGGTCTCTTGAGCCTGTGCCTTAATACTTTCCTTTTAATCCATTTCTAATACTACCTGTAATGATGCCACATTGTTACAGCTTCTGGCAAAAAAAGAAACAACTGAACTTTGTGAGTCTGTATTTTGTTGTGCGTATATGAGAGAATCAGGAGCTAATAATCTTTCAGCATCTTCAAGCCAACAAATATATTCTGGCAGAAGCTTTATATGCATCTTTTGTATGGTTACAAAAGATACTATTTGTTGCGCACCAGACTCTTGGGCCTGGTTTTAGAGTTTGGAGTGTCAAGGTCCACTAACCAAGTTGCCTTTATAGAGCGTACTTGATTACCTTGATAGCTTAATTGTAGCGTTCCAGTTTTACTTGCTACTGTGCTGGTGGTTCGTTTTGTCATATAGTGCTGGTCTTTGACCAAAATAAAGATTAGTTTACTTGTTTTGCTGTAGTAAAATTGAGATGGCATCATCTCTTTGTACCTGCAAGCTGTCTGAGCGCTGGAGCAAATGCTGAGCGCTGGAGAAGCGGAAGGGTCTTCAAATCCTGTCCCTGTCTCTCCCTAGCCTACTGTTAGTTAAACAAATCTCTGTGTTTAAGAGACAAAATCAGGGGGGTCTGCAGGGTGTGATAAAAAAAGCCAAGATGGAGTCTGCAATGGTGTGATTGAATCTCTGTTCATTTTTAAAATATGTGCTGCACATAAAAAACAGGCTTGCATTGCATTGTCACCGCCCCCATGTTGACTTTTTTGACCTTACCTTGCAGAGATTCCTGGATAAAATGTAACTTCCTCTCATTCTTTGTGTCTCTTGACTTTCTCTTCAGGAGGCAGTTTAGATAAAAACAAGGCTTTCCTATCCTATGTATTTCTAAATAAATGTACTTTTTAGTTCAAATATGATGAATGTCTGTTAGTATTCACTGATTGCTGGGCTGAGCCTATACTCTGCATCCAAGACAAGGATATTAAGAGTATTTTGCTTTTTGCATGGGATCTGCTGCTACTTAATTACTCGGAATCCTTTTAGCATTCTACATATGCTCAGGAGCGCAATCTCCAGCAGGGGCTCCTGCTGAATTTAAATCTCCAGCAAGGATTTATTTATTTATTTGGCAGGGGGCTAAAGAAGCAGGTAGGAACTGCTGACAATCACTTTTCTATCTTTGCTTTTATTTGCAAAGGGATCGATTGTGTTATAACATACTAGAATGTTTCTGTATAAAGAACTTGCATGCCAAGCAAGGCAAAGATAATCTGTTGTAGCAAAACTAGCAAAGCTACCTTGACATGTGATATTTTTATAGAGAGCTCTTCTAGTATAAAATTATGGTTTTTTCCCTAACGTTTTTACTGATTTCTATTCATAATATGAATAGAATTCCTGAATTCCAGGCATATTTTAAGATTCTTTCTAAGTGTCAATTCTGAGATGTTTTAGCCTAATCTAATCATTTCCCCATAGCATACAGATAGCATATAGATCACTTTTAAAGAAAATTATTGCCCTGCAATTAAATTATGACAGACATGTAAGGCAACTCAAGAATCCAAGGTCTGGGCCTCATGACTGACCTCAACTTCCTTTTTCTTCATCTCCTTCAGCTTTTTAAGAAGTCCTCTGAAATCAGTGAAACCATATTCCATGCAGACCCTCTCAAAGTCTTTCTTGGGTACCTTGGAGAGGATCTCCAGCATTTCTTTTTCATCGATGATTTTTCTCTCCTTCTTTGGAGTGGGAAGCCCCCTATACAAGATCATTGAGCTTGTCATAAAACCACGGCTCTCTGAGTTCTTATCTGCAGCCCCTTCTCCCTTAGCCCCCAGTCAGAGATACAATTCCATCTTTAACTATAGGAGGAGGATAAAGGAAAGCCATTGATAATTTCATAAAGAATTGTGACCAAAAACAGCTACCCAACTATTGTTATCTTTATTATCTCAGTGCTAACCCCTAAAACATCACAAAAAGCCTCTTGAAGCAACCTGGTTCATGGAATTAGGTTACAGGCTCTTACCTGTTGCCCAGCTCTGTGGCAGCCTTGGCTGATCTCAAAAAACCAAGCAGGGTTGGATGGGTTACTACCTGAATGGGAGATTACCCAGCAATCCCAGGGTTGTAGATGAAATTAGAAGTCCTTTTCCACCACAAGGAGGCTCTTCATGCCATTTTAGACAATTCCAATCAGTTTCCCCTTCCCTGACTATGTTCAGAACCACATGGAGGAGTTCCTTGAGGCAGTGGTAAGAAACAGGAAAGGGACCCCCTGGCTGATTTGGGACTTTGCTCTGACTTTGGAACACTGTCCTGAGAGAGAGAAATTCAGTTGCCTCCCAACAGTTTATAGTCTTTTCAAGACTTATTTATTTGCCCAATAAATTTGCTCAATAAGTTGAGTTTATTACCTTTGGATGCATTTTTTGCTATAGGGTTTTTTGTTTTTTGTTTTTTTTTTGGTGCCTTCGAGTCAAAATTGCCTGGACTAGTCCCTGCAGTTTTCCTGGCAAGGTTTTGAAAGTGGTTTGCCCTTGCCTCCTTCCGAGGGCTGAGAGAGAGTGACTGGCCCAAGGTCACCCAGCTGGCTTTGTGCCTAAAGCGGGACTAGAACTCACAGTCTCCCAGTTTCTAGCCTCCTGCCTTAACCACTACATCAAACAGGCTTTCTTTACCATAATTAGCTCTTCATTTTATAGATAGGTAGTTTTACTATTTACTATTTAAGATGAAAGGCGGCCCAGTGCATAATTAACTTTGTGTGAACAGCCAAACTTTGCCCATTCTTTCTGTGACCCGGGAGATTGCAGTAACCTGGTGTCAGCCCTACCAGGTAGTCCAGATGGGAAACCAAAAACCATGAGTACTAGCACTACCTTTATTGTAAGGTTACAGTAACAGAATCTTGCTCTCCCCCCCTCCCCTGTCTTTACTTTCCAGAGAACTAGGGAGGGTCCCTTCTGAGACACTTTCTCCACTCCCATTCCTTCTGTGGGCTGAGATATCTCTATTCTGACCATTGTCTAGGCTGCGGCTGTTCCTCCTGTCTCCCAAGGTTATTCTCACAGCCCCGTTACACCTGGGGAAATGGGGAAAGTGGTGCAAACTGATAGGGGTTTGCCAGGAGAAGAAAGGAAATATGTTGGGTGCTACAAATCTGGGTGCTCAGGTTGGGTAAGTAGCCAAACATAGGAAAAAGAAAAAGAAAAAGAAAAAGAGCCAGATAGCCCCAACCATATCTGCTTTTTGTAAAGTCTTAAAGATGTGGTTTCTCTCCAGACATTCGGACAGGAGGATTTGTGTGTCATGATTGTTTTGTTTGTTGAATTGCCTTGGCAGAATTTTCCGCACAAGTTTCATTATATTTCAAATTTTATGGTAAGTTTTTGTCTGTTTCTTTTTAACTGCATGCCATATGTTTAAAATACAATATACATACAATGGATGGCTATATCCGAAGAAGGACCCATATAACACCTTTGCTCCGTGAGCTGCATTGGGTACCGGTTTGCTTCCGGGTCCAATTCAAGGTGTTGGTTATCACCTTTAAAGCCCTACATGGCATGGGGCCAGGCTACCTGAGGGACCGCCTCGCCCCCACGATTTCAACCCGTCCCACCCGATCTCACAGAGAGGGCATGCTCCGGACCCCCTTGGCAAAAGAACTTCGACTAGCGGGGTCCAGAAGGCGGGCCTTCTCTGCTGTAGCCCCCGCCCTTTGGAACATCTTGCCCCTGGGGGTGAGACAGGCCCCCTCACTCCTGGCCTTTCGGAGGGATTTGAAGACCTGGCTCTGCCATCTGGCCTGGGGCGGGGAGGGAGGATATCAAAAGTGGGGTTGGCTGGCCCCTTAGCTGCCTGGTGTCACCCTGTTGGCCTCTTGGAGTTTTTAGCTTTTTATCTCTAGCTTATTTTTGTAAATTTTTTAGTTTTTATAATTTTTATAATTTTTAAACCTTTTATGATTTAATTATGTATTTTGATTTTAGTGGTTGTAAGCCGCCCAGAGTCCCCCGTTGTAGGGGAGATGGGCGGGGACAAATCAAATAAATAAATAAAATAAATAAATAAATATAAATCAACTAGCTAGCTGACTAGCTAACTAGCTAGCTGACATTTCCAGGAAGGGAGAGCTTCTTTCTTAACTCCACAATTTACCCATTGTTCTTTTGCAGCCCCCAAAGGGGGAAGATTGAGAGATGACCTTTTTTAAGAAATTGTGCTGACATTAAGTTCACTTTGCTAGAGGGGAGGGGAGGGGAGGAAAGCATCTCACCTTTTTTTCAGCATTTTTTTGAAATCCAGCTTTTCTTGGCCTTGAAAAAAGTCATGGAAAAAAGAGGGAGAATTAGTTCAAACAGCCGAGAATGTAAGAGAAGCAAGGTGTGGATGCTTTGGATATCCCACGGCAGTCTTTTCAACACCTTTAGAATTGGCTGAGTTAGGGGGAGGTGGGTTATTGCGCAATTATGGGCTGGAGATCTGTGGTCCTTATTACATATTCCTCACTGATCATCCAGATTCTTTATTCAAGGAAAAGCTACAGGGATGATTCTCTTTTGTAAATGGGATAGCATTTTTCTTTCCAACCATCTGGATTTATGCTTCGTACTTACTTTCAGTTATAATCAGGGACACTGTATAGATGATGTCAGCATGCTTGTTGGAAACCGCACACTTATAAAGGCCCGCATCACTACTTGTAAGGTTTTCTATCTGCAATGAAAAAGCAACAGAGACCAAAATGAAGGCACCTTCAGTGCTCTGGAGGTCAAATGAGGCATACTCTCTAGCCCTTTGGTAGTGGACATATTTTAATTCAGCAAAAGTCTTAATAAGATGAAAGAAAGAGGCATTTTTTTAAAGGTATGATTTGTGTAGAGAACAGGTACACGTGCAAGATTATCTTGTAAAAACGCATCTGAAACCATAGAGACAAAGGCAGCTAGGGGAACCTTAATTGGGAAAATGGGATGAAAGTCACAATTGCACTTCCACCCTTTATCCATCTTCTGTTTCATTAAAAACTACTTTTGCATTTGCTGCAGAGAATTTTCCTCTGAGCTACAGAGAAGGAGAGGTGAGCAAAGGCAATTCCAAAGTAAAGCTACAGAGTAAAGACTTCAGTGGAAGATCCTGTGAAGAGCAGATTGGAATAAACTGTGCAAGGAAGGATATAGTGTTTGATTCAAAATGTTGCAGAGTATGTAAAAGTAAAGCCAGAAACAAAATTAAAGATGATCCATGAAAGATAAGGGCTCTGAAGCAGTGTTTTCAAACTTGACAACTTTAAGATGTATGGACTTCAACTTTCAGAATTCCCCAGCCAGCGTGAAGTCTACCCATCTGAAAGTTGCCAAGTTTGAAAAAAACACTGCTCTAAAGCTTAGACTTTGATCTTAGACAAAAGCTCTTAGTAAAGGTTGTAGCACTTTTCCGTTGTCTCTTTAACATCATGATGATTACAGTAAGCATATATTCAAAGCCTTCCAATGCATCTTTGGAAAACAAAACAAAATGATGATGATGGTGATAATAATAATTTATAATTTTAAATATATTTTTTAAAAACTTCCTCACACTTAAAAAAGACTCTATGCAAACGCCCTTATTGAAGAACAGCCAATAAATGGGACCCTGACTTTGGATGTTGCCTGAAATTACAAGCTGAGCACCTGGGGGTAGGCTTTTCCCTCATCATATGAATCTCTGCATGTGTGTACGTCTGTTCAGGGAAACTGAAAGAAGAAAAGCAATTAATGAAATAAATGTAATGTTAATGTAATGTTGAATATATTACATGTTTTGTTTTGTTTTGTTTTTTACTGTTTTTAGATCGTTTTAGTCTTGGCTGTCTGTGTGGTTTTAGGTTTTATCTGTTTTTATGGATTTTTTGAGGGGGGGGTTGTACACCACCCAGAGTCCATCGGAGTTGGGAGGTTATAATAAATTTAAGTAATAAATAAAAAAATAATATTAAATGAAATGTTTCTCTTTAAATAAAGAATTTCATTTAATCTAACATGAACACTTTCCATGCCATAGCTTTTCTTCATTTTAAAAAATGCAGTACCCAGGATTCACTAAATACCCTTATTCTGTCCCAAATTTTTAATCTCGTACTAATGTAAATTGCAGTGTTGAAGATCACTATTGAAAGTTAAAGGAGCATTATACTGTGAAGCAGAGAAGGAAGCAAGAGAGAGAAGAAACTTTTTAAAAGCCACACATTTTTACCTTGAGGACATACTCTTTATTGATGCCATCAAAAAATGCCCTTGATCCTTCTTTCATTGGCAGCCCATTTTCTCTTTTCCATGTAACCCTGGGCTTGGGGTTACCTATCACTTTGGCTCGGAATATCGCTTTATCTCCTGTTGGCAAGCAACACAGAATGAGATTTGAATTATGTGCTGTTGAACAACAAATTACTTTGAATGTGCCAGGTTTGCACATTTGCCCCCAATTTGCAGGCTGCTTCAGGATTGGATGTTCTCACCTTCCTGTTTAACAACTAAATGAGATCTCCAGGAGAGGCCATCCATCTGTTTGGGGTCAGGTATCATCAGCATACTGATGATAATACCTGACCCCAAGATGTACATACTCACTGGTACATCTTGACCTCTGATTATCCAAGAGATGCAGGCAAGGTCTCGTCCCACTATCTGGAGGCTGTTGGGGCCTGGATGGGGAAGAACAGGCTCAGGCTCAACCCTAGCAAGACTAAGTGGCTGTGGGGACTCCCAGAACTGGGAGGACCACCGTTGATCAGGACTGGTGAGTAATCTGGGGATCTTCCTGAGCTCTCAGCTCCTGCTTGAGAAGCAGTGGAAGCTATGGCCAGGAAGGCCTTTGGACACACTCAACTTGTGCACCAGTTGTGCCTATTTCTGGATTGAGAAGCCCTCCTTACAACATTCATGCCTTAGTTACCACATGGGGGGATTTACTGTGCTACAATGCACTCTATATGGGACTGCCCTTGAAGACCACTCAGAAACTTCAGCTGGTCCAGAATGTAACAACAACAGCAGTGACAGGCAAGCCTTGCTATACCCATGAAACACCCCTGCTAGGTGAGCTGCCAGCTGCAGGTGCAATTAAAGGCACTAGTTGTTACCTATAAAGCCCTACATGGTATAGAGCTTAGCTATCTGAGGGACTATCTTTCTCCTGTAGTATTAACCCACCCTATGGGTTCCAAGAGAGTTGACTTAATTATCCCATCAATTAAGCAATGTCATGTAGTGGGACCCAGGAAGTGAGGCTACTCTGTCACAGCACCTGCCCTTTGGAACAGTATCCCTCCAAATATTTGAAGGCTCCCCCCTTGCCCACCTTCAAGTGATCCCTATAAATGTGCTTTTTCCCCAGGGCTAACAGGGTGCTGGGTGGTCCCTTTTCAGTTGGGGGAGATGTGGCTGGAGATTAAGCTATCCCTTGGATTTGATTGTTTTTATATGTTCTTTTTACTTGTGAAGCTGTCCAGAGTCACTTAGGAGTCGGACAGCCTAGAAACTCAATAAACAAACAAATCAAACAATTTAGTATTCCCTACTGGCAGAAGAACAGTGGAGCAGTCTTTTCATATGACCAGCTCCAGCTTTTCATAGTGAGATGAATTTGGGATATTCAAATCAAACCTACAGCAAAATGTGGAGTGCTCCTGTCTGGGTGACTTCATTCCAACCCCTCCTTTCCAATTTCCTGTCCCTTCCCCTCCATCAACATTCATGCCCAAATTCAGCTCCTTTTGGGATGTTTAGAAGAGTTTCCATTGGGGTGGGGGGGAATGCTGGAAATCTTGGTATTCTCAAAAAACTACTTATTCTCTCTTCTTGAACATAAATGTGGCAGAGAATCAGGCAGCTGTGGCCCAGTACTTCCGCAAATATTATATTGGGGAAGGTTGATATAGAGGGGGAATGAGAGGTTACCTTCAGTAACTGTTACTGGATGAGGCTTCTCCGTAAATTCGGGGATGCTCTCTCCTGGAGGGATGTCCGCAGAATGAGAAACCATGCTGAAGGACTCCACAGAAGAAGAGGATTTCCTGGAATTCATTTCCTCTGCAGATAAAAGCGGCATGTGTCATACAAAATGACATTTTGCATTAATCTATTTGAGAATTAGGTCCACAAATATCTGCAGAAAGCAATGGCTAGAAATAATGGCTCCTGTTTTTTCCAACACTGGATGGCCCAATACCCAAGCACTAAAAGAAATAGGTGCATCATGATTCTAATAAACTTTAAAACATATCTCACAGTTCAATATTCACCACAAATACTTTTTAAAAGTGAAAAAGGATCCCAGCATCCCTAGCCCCTTCCCTTTGAAGATATCATTATGTCACCCTTCTTCTCCCCATGGCCTCCATCAAAGAACAAATAGAGAGGGCAAACATTATCTATTGGATTTATTCACTGTTTGTATAAGTGTGACCCTTTCTGATGCAACACACACTTCCCAGCTCGTGAAAAAAAGAACATCAAGGATTTGCTTGAGTCTGTGGCTTAACAATTAATTTTTAAAAACCTATGATCATTTGCATTCCAATTCTGCCTCATAAGCAAACAGTTATATCCAATAGTTTAGAAGTTCTTGAATATAAAATCTTTAAATATCTAGGATTAATATATCTAGGATTTCAAATAAGCAATTCAATAACAATTATGGCTCTACCAAAAAATAATTATGACTGTATTTAAAAAAAAAAAAAAAGGACATGAAAACCTGGAACAAGAGTTATCTTAACGTTTTAGGCCATATAGCAGCAACCAGGATGATGTTATTCCCCAGGCTGATGTATCTATTTCAAATTCTTCCTGATAAAGTTCTTAACCAACTGAAAAAACACCTTTTATTATTTTGTTTAAATCAAGGTACAATATAATAAAAATAAACATTTTATGCTTACTGCAACTTAAGGTAGAACAGGGCATACCTCGTTTAAGAATATACTACCAAGCAGCTCAGCTAACCCAGAGTATTCCTTTTATAATGGAAGATCCAACAAAAGAATGGATTGATATGGAGAATGCTCAGTTCTTGGGTAAGAATTTAAATCTGTTTTTTTCCCCTTCCAAACAGACGTTCATAAAACAAATGAACTCAAAAGCAGCTTTAGATAAGTAATGGGATGAATGTGGAGAAAGAGGTTTCCAGGACTTATTTTAGGCATCTAAGTTTTAATCAAGTTTTAAGTTCAAGAAATATTCACACAATTGAAATCATGTACAGAAAAAGACCTTTATAGAAAAAAGTATTTTTATAACAACACAATACTTCATAATTTGGACCAAGTTGAACAACAATTAGAACATAAAATGCCATCACTTTTGTATTGTTAAATCAATTTATAATTGCAAAATAAAAATAATGGAGACTGGTAATAGACATCTATCTAATGTTGAAAAATCAATGTTCAATTTCTTTATAGAACCTAAAGCTATAATTTCAAAAATATATCAGGCCTTATTTGAAATAGATTTTGATGGAACTAACAATTTCTACGGCAGCCTGGGGAATGCTTATAAGCAACTCTACAGGAAATATATCTTTTTACATCAGTGTCATCAAACTCCAATAAGAATCTTGTATAGATCTTATAAAGGTTGTAAACTGTAAGGGAACATCCTTTCATTTTTGGTGGGAATGTGATAAAGTTTCAGATTTTTAGAAGAAAGGATTTAATGAAATATCATATATAACTAAACAGAAGTTTAGTTTCAGTCTAGTTTTGAATTTTCTCCAAAATTAAGTTTACTACATATATTTGATGGTCAGAAAAAGAATTGCAAAGTGAACGCTAATTTAATTTCTACTTTTAGTAGCCAAATTAATTATCATTAGACAATGGAAATATTTATTTATTTATGTATTTATTTATATTTCAAATTTGGTCACTGCCCATCTCATTAGGAAGTGACTCTGGGCAGTTTGCAGTAAAAATAAAAAATAAATATTAATAAAAATACAATAAGAACATATGGTGACAATATCTCAGCAGATGGATGGTATGATAAGATTGGACTACAGCATTGCTTGAGAAAATTTCTGATAAAATCCATTGCTTCATAATGCAAAGTAGCAAATCATTCTTCGACAAGGAATGGTGGGATTCCATTGTTTACAGTATATAAGAGATAAGTATCCTTGTAACAGTCGGTGTCAAAATGTCCCTTTGGTCTCTATAATGTCATCTTCTCTTGCTGTAAAGTATATCATAAACAAAGAGAATTCCCTGCCTTATCTGAGACTGGAATGGACAGAAAGGGTAATAATGGATGTATGACCTCAGAGTCTGCATGAAAGAGGTTGATTTGGGACTAAGGCTTGATGATAGAGAGAAAGTATATATCACATAAATGTTCATTGGATAAGGAAATTCCAGGTCTAAAGAACAAGGGAGAATGGGTAATATAATTTATTATTTTTAATTCCATACTTGGTTTTATTTCTTGGTTTCTTTTGTAAGCTCACTTTCTTTTTGGGGGTGGGTGGGGCAGGCAGGAACTGAAAAGCAGTCTAGAAATACCATAATAAATAAAACGAAGAATGTAGGGTGCCAAGAGACTTTCCAATGGCTTTGGGTGGCAGAATTAGAATGGTAATTGGCTTTTGCCAATCTGCACTATCAGTTTGTTAGGGCTGCACTGTGAGTAACAGACCATCATATTTGGAAAACATTAGGTTGAGGAAGGCCAAGGTAAACATAGTTGTGAATAACAGGTTCCATATGCTAAGCCTAAAGTAAACAATAAGTGCTGATTATAGTGATACTCATGGGTGGTTGTGAAGAAGTTCTACCTCCTTTTCTGGAACATAGATACAATCAACTTGTCTAGATTAGTGGACGTGGAATTGATTAATATAACTGTATTCAGTTCCTTCTTTAAAAACAGCCATACCATTTTGGATATTCTGACCTTCTGGAGATAATTGTCCTACTACTTGCCTTCCGAGATTTTGGTTTCCTCAGTCGTATGCTGCACTGAGATGGAGCTAGAAGCCCCAGTGGAGTGATGTTTCTGGACATGAGTTTCCATCTGCATGACTGCAGTTGCCATAATGAGTGACTTTGATGTTTTTGCAGGTTACAGAATTTATAAGAGCTGTGGAAAGGGGGAAAAAAGACATTTTACTCATTCAGAATAAGCGCTGATTCTATTTCCATTGGCCATGATTTAAACCCATGTGGGGGATAGGATGGTGCTGATGAGGTGATGGACAAAACAGATTGGCCTGATTTTAATCATCAGAGCCATCATCAGCTAGTTTTTAATTGTGCCTTCTTATTCACTTCCAATGAAAATAATACAGTAAAGGGCTACACAAGGGAAAACTATCACCTACTTATGAACGCTTAAAACTTCCTTCCCCAACCTGTTTTCCTTTAAGATGTAAGAATTTGAATTCCCAGAATTTCAGCCATGATGGTCTGCTTTTGGTGAGGCTGGGGAACTGACACCTGCAGCTTGCAGGGACATAGCAGTCAAAAGGCAGCTGGATGTGGGATCCAGACTGCCCATAATTTTCTCTGGATAAAAGAGAGATCTTGAGATTACTCTCATGCATTCCTGACAGCTGGTTTTCATTCATTCATTCATTCATTCATTCATTCATTCATTCATTGATTCATTCATTGATTCATTCATTTTTTGGTGAGTCGGCAGCAGAAACTGTTGTTTTTGCAGCCACTTACAATCAGCTGGGAGTCATGGGTTTCATCATGCTCTGAACTGTTAATGTAGCCTTTTTAAGGACTCAAAGTTCATCCAAAGTTCATCTTTTTAATCACCTTGGAGTTTAATTTTTTTTCTTACTGTTTCATTATGATTGAAAAACCTTCAGAGCTGCAAGTTGGACATTTGCTGGGTGAGTGCTCTTCAATACATTTAAAAAGAAAGAAAATCACGTTTCCAGCTTTGTAAGACCTTTATTTTTTGTAATATATAACAAAAAAGGAAATATAGTGTTGTTCCTTGGAAAGTTTTTAAACACTAAGGATTTGGATGAAATTGATTTAATGAAAGACTTGGAAGTTAATTAAAAAGATCCTCTTGTGTGGGAAAGAACTTTGTTTACTTTTTGACCTGGTAACAAAGCCTTGAAAGTTAATCACTAGAGAGCACTAGATGGCCACCTTAAAGGAAACATTTTTTAAATTGGCTCAAGAAATCCTAGGAATATTTAACCCAATACTGGACCCAAAAGTTGCTACTGAAGAGAACCAAGTTCTTTGAAAAATAACTGAAATGGATTTTAAGGTGGACTTAAAAATTATAACCTATAAGAAAGAGATGGAAATATTGGATTTACAAATGGAATAGAATGATCATTTGAACATTAAAAAAGATACACAAATAATATACCAAAAGAGGGATGTGGATTACCCATTTAAATGGGAATATAAGAGACCTATAGGAGTGGCTGCATTGAAAATGCATATGGATTTCAAGGATTTTGAGAGAAGAGACAAGAATAATAGAAGAAGACAGATGTTAGAACTTTATGGGATTCAAGGATTGATGGGAAGAAGAAGAAAAAATATAAAAAAATATTTGATTATGGTTAAGTAATGGTTTGTTATTTTGGTGATGCTTAATGGTTACTTTGACTGGATAATTCTTTTTTTGAATGTCCAATTGGATGTAATGGATTAGTTTATAATAGCTGTATTACTATTTTAGTATACGAATAAGGGATTATTATTCTTGGCAATGTTTAATAGTTTTATTAATGGGTTTAATTTTTTTGTAATGTTTAATTATGGGTTTTTGTAATGTTTAACTGTCAATTGGGATGAGATTTTGATTATTAAGAGAGGGATTGGTGGATTATGTTTAAATGGAAAGGGGGACTAAATGCTTATGTTGCTAGTTATTTCTGTTAATCTTTACACATTTTGTTGATTAATAAGGAGAATTGGGGATTTAGAGATGGGTTTATAGAAAATGGGGTGAAGTATGGAATGAAGATGTATTTAGTAGTATTTTAAGAAAGTGATAAGTTGTTAAGGTTATATATACTTGCTAGGGATGAAAGGGGAAGTTTCTTATTATTATTACTTTTTTGGGTGGGGGGATTTTTTCTTTTCCTTTGCACTGTCCTTTTTTAAAAAATCTATTTTTGTATTTGATTTTTGTATTAGTTTTATCTGTTTTTTATAATCTTCAATAAAAATTACTTAAAAAATAGAATTTCAGCCATGACCATGCAGACTAGGGAGTTCAGGGAGTTGAAATCCTGACTGGAAGGCACCCAAGTTAGGAAGGATGCCTCAACCTATCCCACATCTTCAGCATGAATGTTCCTGTGATGGACAACAAAGGAATAAAAGCAATACCAGTCAGCTGACAAAATAATGGAGACAAAAATCATTCATACATACATACATACATACATACATATATATATATATATATATGGAAGGGCTACATTTCTGAAAAAGATTGGACTGCCCAGAACACAGGGGGAAAGGAAAATATGGTTTGGCTTAATATGGATGTATAATTTTAAGAAATCTTGGTGAACTTGTGAAATATCAGATGACTGGAGATGGGCAAAAGTTGTCTTTGTCTTTAGAAAAGGAAGACCCAAGGAACTACAGGCCAATATGTAGGACATTAATACCTGTAACAATTCTAGAGCAGATCATAAAAGGAGCAACATAGCAGAATTGGCTAAGCCCATAGGGTCATAGGCCAGAGATCTCAACTCTCCTCTCCCAGAAACCCTCCAGGTCTTCCCATCGGGTCACTACCTCCCACTTTGGGGTAACTGCTTGGAGTTCCTGTTGCTACCAGTTATCTTCTGGGTAGTGCCACATCTGGCATCCTTCCCCTAACCCAGCGTATGGGATAGAGAGGGCTTTCACAACCTGTGCTGCCTTTCTGATGATTAAAAGGCTAAAAGGTAAACAACTGAAATAATTTCAAAAATGCTACTTCCTGGGCTCATAGTAATATCATATGTGACTGCAGGTGTCAGCCCTCCCTTCCAATTCTTGGAAGACAGGCCAATTCCAGCACGAATAAACAGAATCAAACTTATTTAAAAAGAAGAAAACATAAAATATAAAAGCTCTGAAAATTACAAAATAAGGTACAATGTTCCAGCAGACCACAAGATGGTCTCCTACAAATGAGTATTTTCTCCCTGTGCATTAAGAGATTTTGGAATCTAATATTAAATACTACCAGAAGAGTATAAACAGAATTCATATCTTTCTGCTCAGCCTGCAGGATGGAATGTATGACTGAGGCACATTTGTACAGAAAAAAAAGGACACTATATTTACACAGTATGAAAGAAAGAAAGAAAGAAAGAAAGAAAGAAAGAAAGAAAGAAAGAAAGAAAGAAAGAAAGAAAGAAGAGAAAGAAGAGAAAGAAAGAAAGAAAGAAAATTAATCCTAACACAAATTTCTGACTAGACTTGTTATCTATTACTTCAGAACTAGAATTCTCTTGAAAACAGATGTTCACCTGTCTCAATTACTTGAACATCTTCCATACAAAATTCAGATGTCTAGTGACAGAATGAGATTGCATTCTCATCTGGATAGCTTAGAAGGGTGTGCTGAGAAGAACAAAACAACAGAGAGAAATGTAAGGCATTATATTTAGGGAGGAAAATATATAGGGCACATATAGAAAATGGGGGCTTGATGGCTTAGAAGCATTACATTTGAAAAGGACTTGGGTATGGTCACTAACAAGATAAACATAAGTCAGAAGTGTGAGACAGCTATTAGAAGGGCTAACACAGTTCAGAGGTACTTTAGAAGCAGCATTGTGTCAAAGACCTATGCAGTCTTTGTTCTCTACTTTGCACTGGTGAGATCACATATGCAGTACTTTGTATAGTTCTTGGTACCGCTTTTCCAAATTGAGAGCCTGGAACAGGTTCAGATGAGACAACAAGGATGATCATCTTTGGGATTTGAGAAGAAGCCCCATAAGCACATGCTGAAGGAACTTGGGAGGTTTAGTCAGAACAAAAGAAGACTGAGGGGAGACATGCTACCAGTACAATATTCAGCTATGTAAAAGTGTGCCACAGGGAAGATGATTGGGAATTATTTTCCATTGCCACAGAAACTAAGGCTAGAAATAATGGGTAAAAGTTGTAGTTACCTAGATTTCATTTAAATATAAGGAAAAAGATTTCTGATGAGCACTGTACAAAAGTGGAACACATGACCTATGGAGCATCCTTATACCCTCTATAGAGCTGGCCAACCATCTCTCAAGGATAGTTAAATGGTTTCCTGGCACATTGTGAAGGGTTGGACTGGGTGATCCTTATGATCCTTTCCAACTCTGCAACTGTATGATTCTATGATAGTTGGCAAGTTTGAACTTTAATCAGAAACTGTATAGAATGATCACAACTGTATTCTTTTCTCAGCCCTAGTTCACAGCTTCTTTCTCAGATTCCTCCTCCAGTCCCACCTTTTCTTTTTAAAGGACTCAACTTTTCTCCAAATAGAGAATAGGAGTGAGCATCTCTTTGTGTGCATGACAGAGAGCCATTCCTCCTGAGAATATGTATTCTGCATCTGGGTAGCCCGTGAAAGACTGGTTTGATGGCCTAAATCACAATAATCAGTCTGTAAACAACTTGGAAACAATGCAGTAATTAAATGAAGTCAGTGCAGATTTGTCAAGAACAAGTCTTGCCTTATCATATTATTAAATCAGGTAACTTCCTTAGTAGATTAATGGAATGTTGTAGATTCCATTAAAATATATTCCTCAAAAATGCCCTTGACAAAATATCCATATCATTCTGATTACCAAGTATAGACTGGGTGACATGACAGTAACATGGAAACACAGCTGGTTTTAAAATCATACTCAAAACAGGGCTAACCGATGATTCTCATCAAGCTGGAGTAAAGTAGTAAGTAGGATATCAGAAAATTCAATTCTGGGCTCCATTAAATGTTTTCATTTGTGACCTGAATGAAGAAGTAGAGGAAATATTTCTCAAATTTTGCAGATGACATAAAACTGGGATAAATAATACTCTATCAGAGCTTGGTAAATACCAAACATAATGGTATAAAATTAAACAGAGACAAAGCTCTTCACTAGGAAACAAAAGTTAAATGCTCAGATACAGCATGAGGAGTACCTGGCTTGATAACAGTACTTATGAAAAATATGGTGTAGTAGTATTTGATTACAAATTGAATGAATCAATAGTGTCACATGCCTGCAAAAAAAAGGTTAAAAGCAATTTTAGATTGCATTAACAGAAGTATAATTTCCAAATCACAAGATATAATAGTTCCCCTACATTCTGCACTTGTCAGATTCCACCTCAAATATTGTATCTAGTACTATACAACTCAAGAAGGGTTCAGACAGACTGAAATAGATTCAGTGGTCAATAAAGATTATTATGGGACTAGAAGCTAAGTGTTATGAAGAATGATTAAAGGAATTGGGAATGTTTAGTCTTAAGAAGAAAAACTGTGGTGGAATACAATAGACTCTTAAAATACCTGAAAGAATGTTACCCAGAAAAAATGTTTTCTATCTTTTCAGAGTTTACAATGTGGAATAATAGATTCCAGTTACAGGAAGGCAGATCTCAGTTGAAGGTTAGGAAAAATTTCCTACCAGTAAGAGCAGTTCAATAGTGGAACCAATTACCCTGAGAAGTGATGGATCCCTTTCACCAGACTAGTTCAAGTGGAGGATAGATTGCCATCTGTATGGGATCTGGAATGTGCAGGTGGTTGAATCTGATGGCTTACGCAACATCTTATTAGAATTATTCAATACATGATCATCGCAGCAAGACTTCTTTATGCACAATTTTGGAAAACCCAGACACTACCAACAATACAAGAATGGTTGTTAAAACTGATGAAAATGGCAGAAAATGATAAACTGACTTGCTTATTAAAAGAAAATTCAAATAATTATTACCTTAAAGAATGGAAACCATTGATGGACTATTTGCAAAATGCAGGTGGGGCGAAACTTACATGGGGATTTGAAGATTAGATTATAAATGTAATGGGATATGTTTTGACAAAGAATTATTTCTACTTAATGCATTAAAAACTAGCACTTATGACACTCATATTATTCCTAAGACCAGAGATAGATTGGAAGCTATCTATTTTTCATGTCTTTTTTCTTTTTCTTATACTTTATCTCACCTTTTCTTTTCCTTTTCTTTATAATTTGTATTTTCAATTTTCTTTTTCATTTCTAACTTTTAACTTTGTAATCTTAAAATTTCAATAAAATACTTAAAAAAAAAAAGAATCTGATGGCTTACGCCGTCTTTTCCAGCTCAACAAATATCTGGTTTTATTGTGATGTAAGACAGCCTGGGTTCCTGGGTGCTATCAAGGGTGTATCATAGTTTGGTTGGAACTGACAATAGCAGTTACATTTTGTATCCTGTCATTCAGATGCGATAGGTGAGCTGGCTTATTTATTTTTAGTCTCTAACTTACCTTTCCAGGGAGAGATGCCAAGCATATCTTTTGTTAAGCTCTCAAAGAGCTTCTATGGCAACACTGCCATGTAGATTGCTAATAGAAGCTGTAACTGACACGAGTGCTATCTGTACGTGCAAGGCATCGGTTGCAGCTAAGGACTTGCCTATTACAGCTGTCCTGTGGAACCCAGCTGAAGCCTTTCCCCTGGATCCCATGTGATGGTTGGCCTAGAGTCTTTTAGATTTCACCACTGCCAGATCCTCTTGATACCATCACTCCACACAAGTAGAATTTCCTTTAAGTTGCTTCAATTTTCCGACAGCTTCAAGACTGATGCATCTGCTGAGGTGGCCTGTAGTCCATGAAAGCTTATGGCATAATACATTTGTTAGCTCTTGAGGTGCCACAAGCCTCTTTGGTGGTATTTTTGGGTGCCACAAATTAACACGGCTACTCCTCTGGAAACATTTACAGAAGAACATCATCAATTTGGTTACTTACTGTGTATTCTTTCCTAATACAGAGAAACGGGGAGGGGGCAACCTGCCCATCTCCAAACTAACCAGTTCCCTTTTATAGTAACAGTATAGCAATAATGTCTATTTGAAATTCAATTTACCTTAATATGGTGTGACCCATTGGTAAGAATACATCAAATTGGGGTGTATATTCAAAGGAAAGAAAGAAAAAAACACATCTGAAAGCAATGAGAACAGAAGCATTTGTATGACATTCTGAGTGCAACAGGCAAACAAAATAATGCACATACAGTACCTTTCCTTTTTCTGACCGAAAAGTCCACCGATGGCCACTGTTTTGAAATAGATGTTTCTGGAGCATCAGTGAGCTCTTCTGAGTTCTGTAGCAGATGTGAGCTGGCTATAGTGCCTCTGCACAGCCTGGGAGAGAGCTGGGTCCCTCAGCATATCTCAAAAATGGCTCTGCGTAGCTGAAACTTTAAATAGACACTGGCCCCTTGTGGGCTATGTGGTTACATGCATTTCTGCAGCTTCAACAGTTTCACTTATTTAGACAGTGTTACCAAGGCACAACTCAAGGACACAACAGTAATTAAAAGTTAAATGCAACACGTTCTCAGAGAGCAAGTCTTAATGTTTAAATATATATGTGTGTATACGTGTGAGTTTAGTTTAGTGCTTTCTTTAGTTTCCCCAAGACGGTAAAGTGAAACATCAGTCATGCAAAATCACGCATGTGAGAATAAAGTATTTGAAAATGACTCCCCTCTGCCTTCTTTCTCTCATGTTTACAGCATTCACTGACATAGAAAAATATTTCAAGAAAGGCTGAAGTGCAAGATGCGTGGAAAAGCTGGAGGAATGTAGCAGAAAAGTTCATGAGGTTAAGATGCAGTATATAATTTATCTGTGTGTGAATGTAAAGGGGTTAAACTCGGTAACAATTATGTAATCACCATATTATCTGTGCACGTATAAAGCAAAGTGTTGCTATAAGGTCTGTGCAACTTAACTGCTTTTAAATGAATCTCACTTGTTTAACCTAGGACCATTTCCCTATTCCTATTCAGTAATTCTCCCTTTCAAAGTTGCTTGATTTTAACTTTTACCCTTGTGCAGAAAATCTATAAGCACTACATTTCAGTTCAGCTGGTTTCGACCACTATCATCTTCAGTGCCAGAAGTGTTAGAGTCAAGCCCTAACTAATTCAATGATTCTTCCAAAAGGGTAATAGAGACTTCACTGGCTCAATGCATCAGCGTCAACGAATGTTTCTAAGCATAAAGGTAGCAGTTTACTCAGGGTATCTTTGTACATCAATGCTTGCCCATGTGTGCCTTTGTGTGTGGTATGCTATTTTAATAGTCATTTATCATCTCTAAACTCCTTTAAAGCTGGGTAGGCAATAGCTTTGGGCTATGAGACCCACCTTGAATTTTAAGATGTCTTAAATTCTTATGGGAATGCCTGGGACCAGGCATCTATTTGCTGGAAGATGAGAAGGTGAAGATCTTTCTTACCAATTGTTCTAAATCAGAATCTAAATCTAAAATTAGAGGACTCAGATGCCAGTTAACACAAAGAAATGTCACGTGCCCCCAACTTTATTGTATAACATGTCTCATAATGGTTGCTTCCAGATTTCTTCCTGTAAACATTACAGCATTACTTGCAGACATGTCACATTTTGTCAGTTCCTTCCCTGTGACTGTATTATCCAAAGGGACAACTGAGATAGAAAAACATCAGAAGTTGGAAATAAAGTAGGGTCTTTCTGATCTGACTTGTTCATACTTGCATGTTACAGTTACAGGGCAAAAATCATCCATATAAAATATTTTTGCACCTGAGTATCTCCCAGTGTAGTCTCAAACTCCTCCAAGAAAACATCTCATTAAATATTTTGCAAAATTTCCTGTGAGATCTCATGTAGCATGCATGCATGCATTTATTGACTGATTGATATCTTGCTGAATCAACAAGGAATAGTACTTCACAAGACTTTATCTGAGCAAACTCTCCATCATTCTTGTTTCATTTTTGAGGCAACTGAAAATATATTTCAGTTATTCTTCTGAAGCAAAGCAACCCCGATCCATCAATTCCCTTGAAAACAGGAGAGTAGTATATTAATAGCAAGTGTTCTTTTAAGAAGTTTCAGAAGACCGAGTTTTGACAATGAGCATCTTGGGTCTAATTGTTACATAATGTTCCCTTGCAAGATACAGCTTCTTTATTTACTGAGAGTCTTATCAATAGGGCATTGTGTATCAGTGTGTTGCTCCTTTACAATAATCCAGAATTCTTTTGAATTCTATCTTATGATGGCATCCATGCACACTCACTGTGGTTCTTTCCCCACTTGCATTTTACCACAGCACAAACATGCCCTAGCAATGTATTTTCTGTGATGTACTCTTGATGTGACCTTCATCTCATGTGTTACCCATAGCTGAGGAGCCCTAAAGTAGGGTATTTTCACTTTACAGAGGCATCAAGCCATAATAGTTTTGCCAGGCTTGCAAGATGATCTGCTTCACTGACAATCAGATGATCTCTAAGGGGATGGGAGCAGCCCAGCACATATAGACTACTTTAAGCTGGCACAGCCACTCTCATCTGGTCTCTTGGCATTGTCTTCTAGGACCCTTTTTCCTTGGACAGCTAGAAAATCAGAGGCCTGGATTAGCCTGAACAGCAGCTGACCTGTGGTGGTGAAGGTGGCTGCACAGTGAAACTGCTTTTCGATGCAACACCTGTCAGCTTTTGGGGGGCTGCTTTTAAACACGGGTTTAACACTTCAACTGACGTTTGGTATGGTGGGAGAAAAGCAAAGCTGGGAGAATCCACCAATTTAGTTCCTTTTGTGCCCTGCAAACAGTAAGGACAGAACAATTTGCCAGCATCATGCCTATACCAGGAGAGAGAACACCAATGGGGGAGATCAATTCTGTTGTCGTAAAATTGTCTGCCAGCTCAAGGACTAGTGGATAGCACGTCAACTCTCGCTGTTTCAGAGATGAACCTAAGCATTTTTCTGCAAGAAATAGCTCACATTTGGAGTTGGAACCTCAGATGTTCTCTTTTTTAATATGAAGAAATCAAATTACTACTTCTGCCTTTGCTCAGTGGATATTTACTGCATATCCTTTATGCTTCTGTCTTTTTTTAGCTCCTAGAGCATATTTTCCTCACGCTGATTTTAGCAGGAAGCCTAGATCACTATGCAAAATAGAAAGAACTCCTGAGCCTTCTCTGTGTCAGATCCCTGGGGATGGCTTACCACAGAAAGATGTTACCTTATAAGAGGAATGGAGAAGTCTTGGAGTTGCCACTGGGACTTGAACTTAATTCAAACATAATAATAAAACTTTGACTCAGACAAGCATTACAACTTCCCAGAAGAGACATCTTTTATACAAGGCATATGTTGCAACAGGGCTTGCCTCCCCCCAAGTTCTGAGATGTACTCCTATTAAAAGATAGGACTGGCATGCTCCCTCCCTCTCACACAGCATTCACTCTCAAAAGAAGCAATACTCCTTCCCCCCTTTTCTCAAGTAGGTCCATTGCTCTTAAGAGAACTATGGTCCAGGAAGATCCTGGGTAAAGAACAAGAAAACAGCACAACATATAGAAGAGATGATGAGCTCATTTTTCTATGTACAGATTTATACCTTTCAATATCCTTTCTAAAGGGCAGTGAGCAGAACTGTGCCTTTTATTTTACCCGAGGCTGTACTGCAGGCTTGAACAAAAGCCTCTTCAATTGCTTTCTTGAGGATCTCCAATATATAAAACCCCCTTTTCACAGGAGCTTCACATTGGGATGATTGACCAATCCAGATCCTAAAATCCCTTTGTTGGCCAGGCACTATCAACTGAAACCCCATTAACAAATACATACACACACACACACAAAATGTTATAGTAATATATAATATATATTAATATATGAAATGAGAATTACTTGCCTCAATGTACAGCCTCATATTTCGTTACATTGAACCGTATTTGTCATACCGAAACCTTTTTACTGTGTTTCTTTATTTTTACACCAAATATTTTGTATCACATCCCTCCATTGCAAGAAGTGACATTTCTTCTACTTTTTGCTTCCTGTTCTTTAATTGATATAGATCCACTGGAATTCAGTCAGGGATAAGAATAAAACTGACTCAGACAAGCAAGATGACTCCTCATAGAATAAATCTTTTTTAGGACACATACGTTGTGATTGTAATTGCTTTTCCTTCAAGTTCATAGATGGAGATTGCATTCATACATGCACATTTTCTTACTCTGTGACTTCCAAGTCTACTCAGGAGCCTTTAATGAAAGGATTTTGTTGATGAGGAAGAGGCCCAGCTAACTTCAGGAATATATAATTCGTGGAGATTCAGACAGAGGCATTACATGCAAGAGCTTGTTACTCTCTTTTACAATTTTACTTACTTACTAGCACTTTTTAAATTACTTTATTGTACTTTTGTACTGCCTCAAAGAGGAATTCTATATCCTTGCTTTGAATTGAATCATGGCTTGGTAAAGTAGGATTAAACTGTGAGTTAGGAAAGTGAAGAAGCATTATCATAAATATATCACTACATAACAAACTCCTCCAGACTGACAATACAACAACTACAATTGTAATTTTATTCTTGGAACTGATCCAGGGACCATGAAGTAAATTCTACCCAATAAGTCTCTGCAACAGAAAACCCCAAAATAATCTCCCCTTCTAAAACATCAAAGAATGCTATACCAAAAGGAAAAATCACAAATAGATTCCATATTTTCCAGTAACTGTTTGCTCATTTCTTTATTCCAACAGCAAATCTTAGCAGCTAAGATACTATATGCCATTTTAAAGCTTTAACTATATGTAAACCATGTGGCTTGAGTTTTTTAGCTGCTTTTCAAATACTTGCACTTTATTTTCTGCTTTTCAGTTAACCTAAAGAAGAATTGAGGGACGCGGTGGTGCAGCGGCTTAATGACGCTGAAAGTTGCCGGCCAGAAATGGCTGACGCTTCGGCGGTTCGAGTCCAGCCTTCGCGTTAACAGGGTGAGCTCCTGTTTCCTCCCCAGCTCCTGCCAACCCAACAGGTCGAAAACTCACGTGAGTAGATAAATGGGTACTCTCACTCTGGTGGGAGGAAAAATGCTGGCAGCGCCTTGCACAGAGACGGGACCAGTTGCCGTAAGCGCAAAACCGCGCTTGCCCGAAAAAAAAGGGCGCGAAGCAACGGAAATCCCGCCTCCTGCGCTCGCCAGCTGGGCTATGCTCTAGGAAGGAGGCTCTGGCAAATCACTTCCGAAAAACAATTGCCTTGAAAACTGCAAGGATTCGTCCAGGCAGTCACTGCAGGGTCAGTAATGACTGAGCGCAGACAAAAAAAAAAAAAAAAAAGGAAGAATTGGCCTTCTATGGATTTTTTTCCTTCTAGCCAACATGGCTATCTTCACTTTGTGTTTTTGTTTTATACTGACACTACAGTCACTACACTTTGTAGGACTGAATATTTTCAACAAGGAAATGCACAAGGCACAAAACATGTTTTTCAGTATGAATTCACTTGAATCCTTTAATGCAGAGGCCCAGAAGATTTTATGATATACACAGTATCCGGTAGTTTAAAATGTAAAAACAATCATTCAGAAAAAAGGCAGAAAAGTTAGTTTTCAAGCTTAGTAAACATACATTACAGACTTCAGCAAGACATCTATCAAAGAGTTTCACGTTGTATTTGGATCTAGTAGCAAGGTTTTTTTTCTTTTTAAGTAGCAAAACTGACAATGATGTTTTAAATTTTTGGAACAAATGAAGCTACTGATTTTATTTACAGTATAAACAGGCCTTTTTTATTTTTAAAGTGAAGATAACACCCTGTCACATATTGAAGAAAAGCAGTATCTTAGTTTTTGAATGCAAAATAAAGCAATATGAAAGTAAAACTATATATATTTTTATATGTATAAATAAATATCTTCTACTCTGAAATTCCTAATCTTCTCAGCTCTGGAGTACATGTGATTCTGATCAGAGTTCTGTTGGTCTTTGTCATAATGAACGATCCTGAATCCTCATTCTTCTGCTGCTGCTCTAGTGATTTGTTTTTCATACAAACTCATGACATGGTGGACAAACTGATACTGTTCACAAGTCTGGATCATTCCTCCCCTGGAAAGTAAAGCAAGAAAGAATTTTAAAAAGAAGATTTGCAAGTCGATATTTCTGGTTTTATTTCTAGAAAACATATAGAGAACTAATGGAAATAAGACCAAATATAAAAGGTCACATTTAGGATCCACTTAGGGAGCAGGCACGTTTTAGAGCTAGCCCTAGTGGCTTCTCATAAAAAGGCATTCAGAAGGAAAGTGATTTCAGTCTGTTTGTTCGGTATAGTTGGATGGCTAATGAATTTTGAACAGGTCAAAACAGTAGAAATAAGAGGTTATAGAGCTGTTTGGAAAATGTTTAATGCTGCACTTGAGAATAGTTATAACCAAAAAGAATGGACAAAAGTAAAATTGAACTATAGCTCTTAAATCATTTAGAATTTTATTCAGAATAACCATTATAAAGCCCATTATAAAATAATCATTTCAATCTGCAAAAATGTGGGAGGGAGAGAGTTTTGTTTTCAGCTCCCTATCCTTAAATTAAGCTACCAGGTATATATATATTCCAACTAAAGTCTTTTTCCGTATGTGCTAGGCTTTCTATGTCCAGAAGGTTACTATTTCTTGAGCAAGCATTTAAACACAGGATTTTCTACCCTTAGGCTATGGTGGAGTTATAACGGAACTATGCTATACAATTATTACCTAAGTATAGACCAGTTTTTGATGACTATTGTAAGGAGCAGCTGACCTTTCAAATTCCTGTAAATATAAGGAACTCTCTTGGAGGTAAGCTTCTCATTGTGTCAGGGATAACTCAAGTTATTCTGCTGCCAGAGGCCTAGGATATTAAGAGTGCTTCTTCCCTTCCGTGAACAGACACCAGTAATTTAATTTTATTTCAACACTGGGAATGCATTAGAATCCTCCTCCATACCTGAAAGCAGCATAGTAGTTTAGTGAGCAGGCTAAGCTCTCCTTCCAAGATGGGGGATGCTCGGGGTTTAGAAGGAATGGCTAAAGATCTGACAAGGCTGCCGCTAGTCTCGGCTACCCGCCTCTTGCTCCTGCCACCTGAAGCAGTGGCTTCACTCTGCTTGAGGGTAGGGAGATGTATCATTATTTGCATATCAAGATGGATGAAACAGTAACCATCTTCTAGTTTAGGCCTGAGTGGGAAGCACTGAAATAGCATTTCTAAACTTTGCACTGAGCTTTTTCAGGAAATATACTTGAAATTCTTTAGACACCCACATGGATGGTAAGTACTAGCAATTAGAAACAACTAATATAAAACAAAATGAACACTCTTTCCTCAGTTTAAGAAGTGAGATCGAGGACATTATAGCACTAGAATTCCCCTCACCAAGAGCAGGCTTGAGTTCAGAAAGTGTAGCATGCATCTATATAGAAATTAGTTTCTTGTCATGTGCTATAAAGAATTTTATTGTGAAGTTATTGGAGCCTCTTATGTGTTAGCTGGAGGACAGAACCGAGGAGGGAGCTGCAAGCTAGCTCAAGTATCCAAGGGGGCAAAAAACATGTGTGACAATTTGTTGTTGTTCAGTCGTTAAGTCGTGTCCGACTCTTCGTGACCCCATGAACCATATTGCGCCAGGCCTTCCTATCTTTCACTGCCTCCCTGAGTTTGCTCAATTTCATGCTCATTGCTTCAGTGATGCTATCTAGGCATCTCATCCTCTGCCGTCCTCTTCTCCTTTTGCCTTCCATCTTTCCCAGCATCAGGGTCTTTTCCAAAGAGTCCTCTCTTCGCATTAGGTGACCAAAGTATCTGAGTTTGAGCTTCATTATCAATCCTTCCAATGAGCAATCAGGGTTGATTTCCTTTAAGATTGACTGGTTTGACCTCCTAGCAGTCCAGGGGACTCTTAAGAGTCTTCTCCAGCACCACAGTTCAAAGGCATCAATTCTTCGGCGTTCAGCCTTCTTTATGGTCCAGCTCTCACAGCCATACATTACTACTGGAAAAACCATAGCTTTGACTATGCGGATCTTTGTCGGCAAGGTGACGTCTCTGCTTTTTAATATGCTATCTAGGTTTGCCATAGCTTTCCTCCCAAGAAGCAAGCGTCTTTTAATTTCATGGCTGCAGTCTCCATCTGCGGTGATCTTCGAGCCCAAATAAATGAAGTCTGTTACTGCTTCCATTTCTACCCCTTCTATTTGCCAGGAATTGATGGGTCCAGATGCCATGATCTTAGTTTTTTTAATGTTGGGTTTCAAGCCAGCTTTCGCACTCTCCTCTTTCACCCTCATCAAGAGGCTCTTTAGTTCTTCTTCACTTTCTGCCATTAGGGTGGTATCGTCTGCATATCTGAGGTTATTGATGTTTCTCCCTGCAATCTTAATTCCGGCTTGTGATTCTTCCAGCCTGGCATTTCTCATGATGTACTCTGCATATAGGTTAAATAAGCAGGGTGACAGTATACAGCCTTGTCGTACTCCTTTCCCTATTTTGGGGAAATAGGGGTTGCTTCTTGGTCCGCATACAGATTTCTCAGGAGACAGGTAAGGTGGTCTGGTATCCCCATCTCTTTAAGAATTTGCCACAGTTTGTTGTGATCCACACAATCAAAGGCTTTTGCATAGTCAATGAAGCAGAAGTAGATGCTTTTCTGGAACTCTCGTGCTTTCTCCATGATCCAGCGAATGTTGGCAATTTGATCTCTAGTTCCTCTGCCTCTTCGAAACCCAGCTTGTACATCCGGTAGTTCTCGGTTCACGTACTGCTGAAGCCTAGCTTGTAGGATTTTGAGCATAACCTTGCCAGCATGTGAAATGAGTGCAATTGTGCGATAGTTTGAGCATTCTTTGGCATTGCCCTTCTTTGGAATTGGAACGTAAACTGACCTTTTCCAATCCCGTGGCCACTGCTGCGTTTTCCAAACTTGCTGGCATATTGAGTGCAGCACTTTAACAGCATCGTCTTTTAGTATTTTAAATAACTCAGCTGGAATACTGTCATCTCCACTAGCTTTGTTGTTAGCAATGCTTCCTAAGGCCCACTTGACTTCACTCTCTAGGATGTCTGGCTCAGGGTCAGTGACCACACCAGCATGGACATCAGGGACATTAAGATCTTTCTTGTATAGTTCTTCTGTGTATTCTTGCCACCTCTTCTTAATCTCTTCTGCTTCTGTTAGGTCCCTGCCTTTTTTGTCCTTTATCATGCCCCTCTTTGCACTAAACGTTCCTTTGATATCTCCAATTTTCTTGAAGAGATCTCTAGTCTTCCCCATTCTATTGTTTTCTTCAATTTCTTTGCATTGTTCATTTAAGAAGGCCTTCTTATCTCTCCTTGCTATTCTCTGGAAATCTGCATTCAGTTGCTTATATCTTTCCCTTTCACCCTTGCTTTTCGCATTCCTTCTTTCCACAGCTATTTGTAAAGCCTCATCAGACAGCCATTTTGCTTTCTTGCATTTCTTTTTCTTTGGGATGGTTTTAGTTGCTGCCTCTTGTACAATGTTACAGACCTCCGTCCATAGTTCTTCAGGCACTCTGTCTACCAAATCTAATCCTCTAAATCTATTCATCACCTTCACTGTGTACTCACATGGAATATGATCTAAGTCATACCTGAGTGGTCTAGTGGTTTTCCCTACATTCTTCAATTTAAGCCTAAATTTTGCAGTAAGAAGCTCATGATCTGAGCCACAGTCAGCTCCTGGTCTTGTTTTTGCTGTCTGTATAGAGCTTCTCCGGCTGCAAAGTATGTAATCAATCTGGTTTCGGTATTGACCATCTGGTGATGTCCATGTGTAGAGTCGTCTCTTGTGTTGTTGGAAAAGAGTGTTTGCTATGACTAGTTTGTTCTCTTGACAGAACTCTATTAGCCTTTGCCCTGCTTCATTTTGTACTCCAAGGCCAAACTTGCCTGTTATTCCGATTACTCCTTGACTTCCTACTTTAGCATTCCAATCCCCTATGATGAAAAGGACATCTTTTTTTGGTGCTAGTTCTAGAAGGTCTTGTAGGTCTTCATAGAACCGGTCAACTTCAGCTTCTTCGGCATCAGTGGTTGGGGCATAGACTTGGATTACCGTGATGTTGAATGGTTTTCCTTGGATACGCACTGAGATCATTCTGTCGTTTTTGAGGTTGTACCCCATTACTGCCTTTCCCACTCTCTTACTGACTATGAGTGCAACTCCATTTCTTCTAAGGGTTTCTTGCCCACAGTAGTAGATATAATGGTCACCTGAATTAAATTCACCCATTCCTGTCCATTTCAATTCGCTGATTCCCAAGATGTTGACGTTCAATCTTGTCATCTCATGTTTGACCACATCCAGCTTGCCTTGGTTCATGGATCTTACATTCCACGTACCTATACAATATTGTTCTTTACAGCATCGGACCTTCTTTTCGCTTCCAGATACATCCACAGCTGAACGTCCTTTCGGCTTTGGCCCAGCCGCTTCACTCTTTCTGGAGCTACTTGGAATTGCCCTCCGCTCTTCCCCAGTAGCATATTGGACACCTTCCGACCTGAGGGGCTCATCTTCTGGCGTCATATCTTTTAGCCTTTTAACATTCTCCATGGGGTTTTCTTGGCAAGGATACTGGAGTGGGTTGCCATTTCCTTCTCCAGTGGACCACATTTTGTCAGAACTCTCTGTCATGACCTGTCCGTCTTGGGTGGCCCTGCACGGTATAGCTCATGGCTTCACTGAGTTACACAAGCCCCTTCGCCACGACAAGGCAGTGATCCATGAAGGGGGTGTGTGACAATATTATCATACAAATGCTATGTCTTAGGTACTTGGGTCAGATGTTGGAATACAAGTACATAATGGTAGCATTTATGTGATAATGTGATTACATACATGTTGTCATTTGGACATCTCTGGTTTGTTGTGGACATTGCTACTGGCATTATGTTCTTTATTTACTACGTTATTCCATTTATATACTGTCACAATTTAATCATGACTTTCAGCAATTAATGTAGTCTAATAGCATTTAAAACATCCATGTAAGTACAGGGAAGGAGGAGGAGGCAATAAACATAAGAAAATTCAATCACCATCAATGACAGAATACAATACACACAGCTGCATAATCTCAGTTTATAAATGCTCTTCAGAAGAACTTGCTTTTAAGCATTTTTCTAAATGAAATCAGGAAGGGCGAAGCTCTTATAGTTGAAGGAAGCCAAGAAAAGTATTCAGAGATTAAGTTTATATCTGGCCTTGCTCTCAAAAAATCAAGTATTGTGACTTTTCCCCCTCTAAATGAAAGGAAACCACACTGTCTTTTAAAATAACCAAACAGCAAAAACATAGTCATGTTATTAGATGGGATTCTTGGGGCTGCAAAAAAATGTTTCTGGGGTCATAAATATGAAGTCTCAATGCTGAACTTTCCAGAGTTTGGGAACGCCCATGCATATCTACTATGACTTACTGTAGATGTATTCCCAGTATATTCAATGTTCCTGACTCCCTACTAAGTATGTTTAAAGGCTCACAGGTGTTGATAGAAGTATTCCTACATAGGTGTAATGAATAAACAAATGGCAGGCTGTGATGATGTTCTGTGGGCCCCTGGAAGATCCAAATCCCTTGAGAGTGGCATTGCAATTAGATCTGTTCTTCCCACCTCTTCCGCTCTTGTAGTACCCTGCAGCTGTTGTTTCTGCTTCTGATTTACTTGGGAAGAATCCAGCAGATTACATTCTTTAAGTGACATTCTGGCTATAATATCAATCCCCACCCTCCAAATGCAGTTGCTGATTTTTGGTATAGATAAACACATTTAAAATATATTCATTTTCCTTACATACATAGAGCCAAATTTGTTTTGTCTATTTAATATGTTATTTGTCTAACACAGGCCAGGTTTACTTTGCAGAAAGTACCACCGAGTTAACTAACACAGAAGATTAAGCTTTAATTTGGCAAGTAATTGTTTTGGAAATAATGTTGACTGAACTCATAAATGGAAAAAGCCTAAGTAATTCACTCTAAGATTAATTAAAAGTCCATTTTAATTCTCTGTGTTCTTAATACAAAAGAGAAATAAAAGGAATAAAATTAAGTGGAATAAAACCAGTGCTATTCAGAAAAGTTTCAAAATTCAAGAATCAACACTTTCTTAAAACTATGTTTTGCAAGCAAGTCACTAACTTTTCCCATGCAAATGATTTGTACATTCACAACTTTATTCTGAAACCAATATCTGTTTACACATTATGAAGAAATAAATGTTATTGAGTGCTGGATTAAGAATGCAACTTTCCACAATCTGATGCCTCAAAATATGATGGATTATAATTCCCATTATTCCCAACCAACCTGGCCAAGACATCTGGGAGGCATCAGTTAGGGGAAGGCTACACTAGACTTGGTTTTAGCAGAAAAATTATCTTACCTGTCTAGTCGTAGTTGGCATGTTGTTCTAAGTATATCGACCACACCCTCATTTTTCCACTGTTTGCAGCAAATGCTGGTAGCAATAAAACAGCCTGTTCTCCCAATCCCTGCACTGGCCGGAAAGAGTAATAGAAAGTGATGACAAAGATCTTCCAAAAGATAGGGCATTGTTTAGAAAACCTCCTTTGTGTCTTTTCTGCCTGGGACTGAGTTCATGAGCTTCTTAAACAAGACCACAGGGGGTTATAGCACCATGAATGGGTTCAAAAATCAAAGAATCAAAGCAGAAAAATGAACTTATGGCTCTTTAGCCCTGCCATGTATTCTCAAATTTTAGGAAATGATTATTTTTATTTCAGACAGTACTGGTTGAGTATAGGAACAGAAATCTTTACTAGATTGAAACTCTTTGCTTGCCCAAAGTGGTTTCTTCTTTATGTGTACGTATGTGGTGGTCTTCTGACTTCACATATTTTTCTTTGGCCATAAACTACTGAGTAAGATAGGTGTATGGTGGGGGGCTGTTATTCTGGAATATGTGGGAAGCTGGATAGAAGTGCTCTCCAACCCACAGACTGAATGTGAATCAGGAATGTGAAAAGACACTTTAATGAGCTTATGTTTTCTTATCTGGTTCTAATTTATGGGACAAAAAAGCAACAGAATAAAATAAAACGCTTTTACCATTGGCCCAGAATTATTTAGGTAAAAGGTTAGCAGTTTTATTGGATAAAATGGGTACAATGCCAGAGAGATGTTATGTGAGGAATCTGGTTTCTGTCAGACTTTATATGTCAACATGTCATTTTAAATAACAGAGGCAGCAGCTAACAATTACTTCATGGTCCAAGAGATACTCCCATTTTGCAAGTCTTTAGCTCTGCTGAAAGCTTCTTACATGACCTTCCATTCATTGTCACTTAAATAATTTGGGCCAGCAGCTATGCCCCCAGGAAGAAGAAATGCAATTTATGTTGTCATTCCACCCAGATCTACAGATGTTAGGTTTGATTGTTTTTTTTCCCCTCAGTAATATGCATATACATACCCATCATATAACTTCAGAAATATATATTGCTCTCATTAAAAGATTTGTATTGCATTGAATTCCATATTAATATTTCCTATTTCAGTTGAAGTTCCACCCAGATTATAGTATTCTTCTGGGCTGGTTTAGGGGGTTGGGAGCAGGAAACATGGTCTTGCAGTAGTTCTTTTTCTTCTGAGACTGGTTCCAGCCAGTCTTAGGGAGGGGAGAGGTCCAGCCCTAAACTCCCACATTGTGAGGGCATGACTCTCTCCCCACTCCTACTGAACATCTGGTGAGGACATTCATCAACATGGGGTTAAAGTACCAACAGTACACTGATGATACTCAGCTGTACATCTCTGTCCTGGGCTGTCCACGTGATGCTGTTCAGATTCTTTCCCAGTGCCTGGAGGCTGTGAGGGTCTGGATGAGGAAGAACAGGCTTTGACTCAACCTTAGCAAGACCAAGTGGCTGTGGGTTTTAGAGCCTCCCAGTCCTGGAGGCTTTTTGACTTGGATGGGATAGCACTCCCCTAGACACAGATGGTACACAATCTGGCAGGGTGGTGGTATTCCTCTTGGGCTCATGGCTCATGGTCAAAGAACAGGTGGCAGCTGTGGCCAGGAAGGCCTTTGTACAAATCCATTTTGTGCATCCATTCCTGGATTGGGAGGCTCTGCTCAATTCATGCCTTAGTCACCTCCCAGTTAGACTATTGAGATTTGTTCTACATAGGATGCCCATGAAGAGCTTTCAAAAGCTGCAGCTGGTCCAGAATGCAACAGTGTATGCAGTTTGGAGCAAACCATGGTATGACTATGTAATACCACTGCTTTGCAAGCTACACTTGCTCCCAGTGGGAGCAATTCAAGGTGTAAGTGAAGTGAAAGTAATGTAGTGTATATTTTTTCTATATTACTAAAAAGCCTTATGTGAAAGCCTTGACTGACCATGTCCCCATCTGATAATAATCATGGCTTATGGAAAACTGTGGTTTGGGTGTGGGGAGAGTAAATGGTAAAATAAATTATAAATGAAATAGCATAAAGCATAAATGAGCAAATGAAACAGTAAAGAAAATTGATACACTGTATATCTATGAATCTAAGAGAAAGGCAAAGAAAGTAATAGACCTGAATGAAGGTGATCTGATTTTATGGGGTACAGTTGATGAATTCATGCAGGGAAAGGAAGGTGTAGGTTTAAATATGAATGAAATGGCTAAAAATATATAAGAAAATATGAATTAGTGTTGTCTAGGCTGTTATGGACATATACAAAAGTAGGATCCCTACTTCAGACACTGTGATAGCAGATTATGTTCTCACATGGTTTATGTTTATGAAAAATGCTGCAGAGACTCATTATACCTTTCTCCCATCATCCATAATCTGCTTGTACAAGGGGTATTTACAGCAATATTGCATAATAACATGAATATTCATTATACAAGAATTCATTCTGTAATCTTACTAAAAGCTTTAAAACGTAAATGTTCTTTTCTGCTTACCGAAGTCAAATTATATGAAAAATAAATAAATCAGAAACTTATTTGCAATGGTTATGCCTCAAATTATATAGTTCTGTTCAATATTTTGCTAATAGTTGAGTTAACCAGTACGAGCTCGAGTCCTGTAAAGATTTCAATAAAATCTGTTTATTGCATTTATAATCAGGGGCTTCCTTGGCACACTCAGTAGTGGCAATATGTCATGGAGCATCATAAACAGCTCCTCCAAAGAGCAGGGTCTTCTCAGAAAGCAGCACATCTGGGTGTGCATTGCTCATGACCTTTGCTTGATGACAAGAGGGATAGCTTCTCACTGACTGACTACCATGCTCCCTGTCTTCCAGGAAGTTCCAAAAAGTAATTTTGAAATTACTCCTGGATGACATTGTCTCGAAGGAAAGGTCAACTTGCTTTTAGTTGGGGATGGCTATCATCCCCAAGTGGTTATTGAGACAGAGCTCTTTATGTGGGGATGTTTTAATATTTGATTTGCATTTATAATTGATGATTGAGACTTTTTTTTTTTGCTGATCTCTGCTCATTATTTTTCATGCACATACTTCTTTAGTATCTGCAGCACATTATAATGGACAAACTAAGTAGGGGAAGATAGGTGAGTGATGGGGAATGACCACAACTTCATTTTGTGAACCAGGTCCAGGACTGCTCAGTAAAAATACAAAATAAGCCTGTGATTAAAACATGAAATGGCTGCATGGTTCACACTCCATCTGCACTGCCTAACAGGCACTCGGAGAGTCAGATCATATCCCATTTACAATGCAACATAACATGGAAATGTTGGTTCCTCTGGGCTCTACCAGATTAGATGTAGGGGATGCTACCTTGCTAGAATATTAGGAGTGGACACACAGAAAAGGTTCATCCAAAATATCAAAGAAAAAGGGAAAGTAAAGCTCAGTATTGTACATAGCATTATAAGCAAAGGCTGCTTCAAATGAATGTCAGTGGCATATGAAAACTACCTAAGTATCATTTTTTTCTCTCATTGCTTTCTTTTTAATGACGCTTAATAATCTACCTGCAATGGACAATGATGGGAGCATTCTTGTCTTCTGCACAATGCATGGCTTCTTCTACTTCTTGAACCAGTTGTAGCAGGGGCGGTGCTTGATCAGGGGTCTTCTGGTCTGGCCAAGATGTATACCAGTAGTGCTTCAGGTTTCTTATTTCTTCACCATTCTATAAGACAGCGAGCAAAAAAATTGGAGGCAAGAGAATGAGAGGCAACCACATGAATTTCTTTTCAGATATGAAAAACATCTCTCACTAGAGGAATCTCAAGAGGCAGCCCAGAATTTCCAAAGGTAAACATTTCTAATGACTCAGACTTTTAAAAACTTTCCGTTGGATATGCAATCAACTAGCATTCGTTCAAAGACTCCTGAAAATATGGCACGGAGCTGCACTCCAAATTTTAGGCAAAAATTAACTGCAGGTTTCTGTTGAATGACTCAATAGTTAGATTATTTGGGTGAGGAAATTCTGGCTTGAATATCAAAAATTCTGTACAGGAAGCTAGCAGGGGAACAAAGCCAGGAGCGATCATTAGCTAGATACTAGCTATCGGTTGTCTCTTGTTCAGGAGTCTCCATCCCCATAGCTTATCTAGCATGTTAGCAGTCCCTTTAAACTGGGGCTACTTTGGCTTTTTTATTAATATACTGATAACTAGAATAAATCAAGAGCAACAGCAGCTGTAGCAGCAACAGAACACTGATACACATTTTAATTAAATTGGCTCCTGTGACATCGTACAACTGGCAAGTGGGGATAATTTACACTGCAATGTAGCTTTGTCTGTAAATTCAAATTGCACTGATAATACTAAAGGAACTGGTTACAAAAACATGGGCACTGGGATGGGCCTTATGTTCTAAAATGGCATAGCTGAGCCACCTATTCCTCCGCTGCTCTTCTCCTACTGTCCCTCTTCACTTAATTCTGTGACATGAAATTACACTAAGTTGCATTCCTTTAGGTTTTTAAAAGGTAAGAACTAGCCCAATTGAAAACACTGGTCCATGCATTTAAATATTTTAAATGGCTTGGTCATGAGGACCTTGGGAAAGCTTCTCCTCTGTGAATCTCTCCAGCTAGACTGTCTTCCCCAGGGAAAAGGTGGTCTCTTTGTGGCCCCAATGAGTACACACTTCTTCCTAGGGAATTTTGTATCACTCTTCGTTGACCTTTATTTTGACAGGTTAGAGATCTATTTCAATTGATCTCTGGAAACTGAAATGAAACTGAATGGTACATCAAATATTTAACCACTCTTTTGCTATGTTGGCCTCTTCATTCTGTCCAGTATAGATATTTGCAAATTGCTGCAATACATTTCATGAATATGGCACATAAAAAACAATAAACATTCTGGCACAGTAGCACTCCTTCTGTTGTTGTCCTGAGATGGTTCCCTGGACTGACTAATAATACTAAAGTAATACCAAAGCAAATCACAGTTGACAATACTACATTGTCACAGCTGCTGCATGCTTAATTATATTGTCCATGTAGACTGACAGAAATTGTATCCTGATAGACTGATAGCTATTTCTATTTGCGTAAACCACATGAGGATTGCAGAAAGCATAAGGTTTACATTTTTTAAAAAATAATCCTCCTGAATCAACAAATGCGCTCTTCAGTTTGCAGGCTTATTAATTGTGGGTGCTTCACTTTATGGTCCTCTAATCATGTGCCTGGTTGAAGTTGCAGGTCACTGGAATGTCTGCTTCAACCCTGTAGTTACTGCTTGGAAAATTAACACCACGCTGAACAATTACCTTCAAAGGTACCACTTATGGAAGCATCTGAAGAAAGCCATACATAGCATTCATATTTACACAGCAAACTGGTTTTCACCTTAAAGCACCAAGAATTATTGAATCATTTTTAAAAGGAGTTTTGCAGTATAGGAATTGAGTCACAAAAATGTATAGTGCTAAAATCTGAATGCAAAACAAACAAACAAAACCTGAACTACCCATACCAAAAACCTAGAAATCACATAATGGTGGCAGACTATGTTGCTCATGTAATAAAGAATATTTTAAAGTTTTAGAGTACCTTATATAGGGTTCCACAGACATAAGTATTTCCATTGGCACTAAGATTATACTTAGTAGAAAGTTCAAAAATAGACATTAAGGAAAGGCTCTAACATAATTCTGCCAACAATTCTGCTGGAAAGGACCTTTTTTTGCTGGCTTGATAACATACAATCTATGTGTACAATTAAACAACAATTCATATTTTTGGCAGAACACACAACAGAAGTGATTCTGATTTTATTTTGTATCCCTAGTTGACAGTGCAGGAAGTAACAGAATTCAAGCATGATCTATATTAGTTAGGGAACACATACAATAATTAATATTCTTTTTTGCAGTTTAAGATCACTGCTTTTCATTTTCCTATCAAACAAAAGGTATTCATTTTAAGAACGCTATCTGATAAAAAGCTCAGCAGACAGTAGAAAGAAACAAAGATTGTACAATGGATTATACAGAGCTGAATGGGCTGTTAGAATTAAAGTTATGAATTAAAGCTATATCTTAAGGTTTCTAAAATGGAACAATAGCTTTTTTTCTAAGTTTTGTTTAGAGCCTTCTGTTTACCTCTGTCCTAGAAGCCTTCTAATAAACTATTCCAGTTTTGTTTTGTGTGTGTGGGGGGGGGGGGCGCGGCTGAGAAACATACATGATTAAAAATATATATTTAGTTGATAAATTACATTAAGTTCTTAGAATGTGTAAGCATTGAAATGTTCTATTTCTCTAGGCAATAGAAAAGGCTGCTAAAATAGTAGAAGATGATTCTGTAACTTAATTTTTTTGTTTCTGCACTCAACTCACTTTACAGAAACAGTTTTAGAGAAAGGCGTGAATTATATATATTTCTCTCTCTCTTTGGAAGGATTGATCTATTGAGGATGAAATAAGTATTGCTGTCAAAGTGAACTAGCACTGAAACTTTTATGAACGTATTTGCAGAAAATAAAGTTTCTATGGAAAATTTTCTGGCAATCTATGAGATCATTGCAGAGTCCAGGTACCTCCATACTGTAGTCTCTATGTAGGTTCAACAGTACCAATACCAGTCACACCAAAGATCTTACAGAGCTGATATATAATGTCTAACCTGCTCAAATATAGGAATCTGTTAAAAATAATGATGTAACAACTAAGGTTGTTGTAAAGTAGGGACGTTTAGGAAAACTTTTAATAGCTAACAAAATCAGATCAGAAATGCCTATTGAGAAAGCATGTTGTAATAAATTACCAGTAGGCGGTTGGGTGGAATGACTCATAATTCTAACTGTTCTACAAAGAGCTTGATAGTCTCCATATTACACGTACTCTTTCTAAGATGCCTATCAACATTATTAAATCCTTCTTCAACCTGGAGCTTTGCAAATATGTTGGGTCTATAACCTTTGGAACCCCAGCTGCACAGCTAGAACAATATACTGCGTACCTGAATGGAAATTAGTAAGAACATAGTCAACATGATAATGAAAAGAATATTACTAAAAATTTTATTTAGTTGTCTATGAGTAACCCTTGTGTTATGTCTTACCTTTAGGGTAATAAGCCTTAACCGGTAATCATCTGCTTGTATGACTCTGTTAACTGTAATTTCAATTCCTTCATAGGTAATCTGTTCTTCTGGCCAGTATTCTGTACATTTCTAGGCAAAAATTAAATCATAGATATAAAGGCAGGAGTCTGCAAAAAGTAAATGTGCTGTATTAAGCTTAAGAAAAGTGTACATTTGAATTATTGCAGAATGTTTTCAGAGGTCAGTTATGCCGTAAGTATTAATTGATATAAAGTGCTATTTTGACTGAGTCAGAATGTTTGGCTCTCTCCCCCCTGCTCCCTATAAAATATATAGTTTTCAATAGTTTCCCTGGTTTAAGAACTGCACAAATGAGAAAATCCTACCACATTCAATTTTCTCATGTCATTATTATAGTGACAGGAGAAACCAGTAGGGATTTGCAAAGCAGCCAAGTTTCAATTCAGTTTTTAACTTTGATGATGACCAGATTAGATTCAAATGTAAGATTCAGGGTTCAAAGGCAACAAAATTAAATTTAGACCCATCTGAGACTATAATCACTTGGATTGAGATGGGCAGCTATAGAAAATGCATAAATAAAACAAAACAAAACAACAGAGAAGCATCAACATGCCTGAAGCCATTTAATTTTTGGCAGAATGGGATGAAAATACCAGGGATAGAACAGGATAAATCATATAAATAGAATAGCAGGGATAAAACAGGAACTCTTTAAAGAAAAAACAAATAAATTTATGTTATCACTGTCACGTATATAATACAAAGTGATATAAAGACATAATTTTATAGACAATTCAGAATTGCCCAAGAGCATGCAAAGTATATTAGATGCAACAAAGAAGACTCAGACAAAGAAGTGGCAGGGAAGAAAATAGAGGATTTAAACATGTGAGGGAATGGAAAAAATGAGAGATGGGACAGAAAGATCTGAAAAACTGCAGATAAACAGAATTGGATATAAATAATACCAAGGGCCAAAAAATACAGAGTCAAAGAAGAATAAAAGGTTATGTACTTGGAGAAAGGTAAAAGATTTAACACCGTCCAAACACACACACGAAAAACAAACAAACCAAAAAAGCAAAACTGATTTATAAAAAATAGTAGGATAAACCTGAATCCTTCTCATCCCTTCAGATGAATCTTGTTAAGCAAATTCTGCTGGGAAGTGAGGCACAAACAGCAATGCAATACTTCCCCAAGTGCTCTGACAGGCAGAACTTGTGGCGGTGGTAGAAGTAATTGACCAGGTATTCATACCAATATACCCCTCCCTCCCGTGTCCATATGTAGAAGAAACATTGCAAATAATGAGGCTCTGCAAAGCCAGAAGCAACAGAAAGTCCACCAAACCTCCAAATCAACTTCAGACGTTTCCCAAGCAATTTGAAGGCCTCTGATCTAATCATATATCTCAAGTTGCATCAGCACTAATTTAGTTTGACTGAATTTCCTTTCAATAAAATCACTTCTTTGAGGCTGATTCCTTCTTTTAAGTGTAGCTCTTTTCACAATGTAAAATAGTATGTTTCATTCTTCAGCCGGAAGGCACTCAACTAATTTAAAGCTTTGTATATAATCTGATATTAAAATATTGTATTGAAAATGGTTCTTTTTAATTTTATTGTGCCTTTGTACTGTGCTTACCACCTAGAGTCTCTGAAGTGAGGTAATTTATAAATCTTATAAATAATTATACAATTTCAGAGTTTTAGAATGTGCTGGTCATTTAAACACTATAGCACAATTGTCAGAATCCTCGCAAGATTTTATAGTAGATTATTATATGGCTAGTTTAAAAAAAAAAAAAAATGATTTTTTCTACATGCTGCGGTTCTGCCATTGGTAAAGGGGAGGGGGAGTAGGAAGGAGAGACCGTTTGATGCAGATGGTTTCTTATCACAAGCCCTAGAATGTTCAAGGCCATGCCAGCAAGGGAATCAGAAGACAAGAACTAAGGGCGAAGAAAGGGGGGGAAAAGAAAGAAAAGCAGTTTTTGGCGCGCTTTTATTCAGTCTCAGCAATACTTTGGATCTGTACACTTATTCTTAATAAATGAACTTTCTTTTGAATCGATATTGGTTGCAAGGAGAGTTACTGGTTTTAAGAGCAACAAGTGGCAGTTCGTTACATTTTGCTGAGACTGAATAAAAGCGCGCCAAAAACTGCTTTTCTTTCTTTTCCCCCCCTTTCGGAGGGCAGAGATACGGGCGCTGATAGACTCTGGCTGCTCCCGAAATCTGATTAACCCCGCCCTGGCCCGGGGTTTGGGACTGCGCTTAAAGAGACTCAAAACCCCTGTGGTTTTTACCCAGCTGGACGGATCGCCAGCGGGGGGAGGGCCGGTGGAGTATCGTACAGAAGAGCTTGAACTAACTATGGGGGACCATAGAGAGACTATTAAATTCCTAGTGACTCCCATGGCATGCAACCCAGTGCTTCTGGGCATGAACTGGTTAAAAAGGAAAAACCCAGAAGTGAACTGGGAGGAGAAGATCTTGCGTTTCCCGAAGGAGGGGGGAGTGGAAGTTGAAGGAATTACCGAAACGTTGTCAGATGAAGAGATGGGTGCTGTGAGTGGGGAAAAGGCAGTGGAAGCTGCAATCCAGATTCCCAAGGAATACCGCGACCTGCAGGAGGTGTTTAGCGAAAGGGAGTCAGATCAGCTACCCCCCCATCGTGCCAGTGACTGTGCCATAGAGATTGAGCCGGGGGCTAAATTTCCAAGGAAGAAAATGTATCCAATGACACCCAAAGAGTTGGAAGCATTGCGGGAGTTCATTGACAAGAATCTAAAGAGGGGCTTTATTGTACCTACGCATTCTCAAATTGCTGCACCGGTGCTATTTAGGGAAAAGAAGGATGGCTCCCTACGTTTGTGCACGGATTATAGAGGGCTAAATGCCATTTCTGCTGACAACAGGTACCCACTCCCCTTAATGAAAGACCTGTTGGCACATTTATCCAAAGGGAAAATTTTCACCAAGCTGGATTTAAGGGAGGCGTACTTCAGGGTGCGAATACGTGAAGGAGACCAATGGAAGTCCGCCTTTAACACGCCTCTGGGGTGCTTCCGTTATGAAATAATGCCGTTCGGATTAAAAGGAGCGGCGGGGGTATTCATGCAACTTATAAATGAGGTATTACAAGAGTATTTATACCAGGGGGTGTTGGTTTATCTGGACGATATCCTGATTTACACTGAAACCATGGAGCAACATGTGCAATTAGTCAGGAAGGTGCTAAAAAAGCTACTGGAAGCTCAGTTGTATGCCAAGCTCTCCAAATGTGAATTTCATAAACAGCAAATTGACTATTTAGGATATAGAATTTCGCATCAGGGGATTGAAATGGACCCAGCAAAGGTGAGGGACGTTACAGGTTGGGAGGCTCCCAAAACCAGGCGTCAGCTTCAAAGTTTCCTGGGCTTTGCTAACTTCTATCGGCAGTTTATACCCAACTTTGCCCAAGTAGCACTCCCACTTACCGATTTGTTGAAAACCAAGGGCAAGGACAAGGCGAAGGCATCAAAACCTGGAGCCCCCTTAGCCTGGACTAAGGAGTGCCAGGAGGCGTTTCAAAGTTTAAAGCGTCTGTTTACGGCTGAACCAATCTTAAAACACCCTGATCCAGAACAGCCATTTGTCATACAGGCAGATGCTTCCGATGTAGCAGTGGGAGCTGTGTTGTTGCAGAAGGGGGCAGGGGGGGAACTGTTTCCTTGTGCATACATATCCCGGAAATTTTCAGAGACTGAGAGACGCTGGTTGGTGTGGGAAAAGGAAGCGTTCGCAGTACGCTGGGCATTAGTTTGTTGGAGGCATTTGTTAGAGGGGTCACCCCATCCATTTGAAATTTGGACTGATCACAAGAATCTAGAGGCTTTGACTGCACCGAGGAAACTGTCACCAAAGCAAATGAGATGGGCACAATATTTTCATCGATTTAACTTCTCCCTGAAGTATATTCCTGGGGGAAAAAATTTTCTGGCAGATGCTCTATCTCGGTTGCCTCAACACAATAGCAAACGGGAGGAAGTAGTCGCTCCAGTAATTCCATGTACCCAAGCAGCCCTAAGAGTGGTCACTAGAGCTCAGAAAAAAAAGGGTGAAGGACAACCAGAAGGAGAGTTATTGGTAAAATTAAATGCCCAGATTGCTCAGGATGAGTGGTTCAAAAGCAACAGCCAGTTGCTAGTAAACAAACAAGGGGCATGGTGGTGGCAAGACAAGCTATATGTCCCTTCAGATGCTAGAAAGTGGGTTTTGCAAAGAAGTCACGACAGCAAAACAGCTGGGCACTTTGGTTTTGTGAAAACATTACATCTGATCAGACGTCAATTTTGGTGGCCAACAATGAGAAAAGATGTAGGGGAATATGTAGCCACATGCCCCACGTGTGCTATGGCCAAAAAGAGAGGGGGCAAACCAATGGGGCTTCTACAGACAGTAGCAAACCCTGTAGCTCCTTGGAAGCAAATAAGCATGGATTTTATTGTAGACCTGCCTGAAAGCAACAAAAAGACTGTTATTTGGGTAGTTACAGACCTTTTTTCCAAACAAGCACATTTTGTGGCATGCCAAGCCATTCCATCAGCACCCAAATTGGCTAAATTATTCATACAACATGTCTACCGAGCTCATGGGGTCCCAGAACGGATAATTTCGGATCGCGGGGTCCAGTTTACTGCCAAATTCTGGAGAGCGTTCCTAAAACTACTGGGGGCATCGCAAGGCTTGAGTTCGGGTTACCACCCCCAGACAGCGGGATCATGTGAACGTCTGAACTCAGTATTGGAACAATATTTGAGATGTTTCATTAACTACCAACAAGACAATTGGGATGAACTGTTACCATTCGCTGAAGTAGCTTATAATAATGCAGTGCACCAAAGCACTGGTCTCACCCCTTTTAAAATAGCTACAGGACAAGACTTTGTACCCATCCCAGAACTGCCTAAGCAGACCACTCAAGTCGCTTCGGTTGATGAGTGGATCCAGCAGATGACACAAGTGTGGCCTCAGATTGCTGCCTCGTTGCAGGAGGCCAGAGCTACATACAAGAAATTTGCAGATGCTAAGAGAACACCAGAAAAAGACTGGAAAGTAGGAGATAAGGTTCTTTTATCTACTAAACATCTTAAATCATTACAACCTTCCAGAAAGCTCGCTCCAAGATTCATAGGGCCTTTTGTCATCGATAAAGTAATTAATCCAGTTTCACTACGATTACAGATGCCTGCCACCTTTAAAAAAATCCATCCAGTATTCCACTGCGACCTGCTTAAACCATATAAGGAGTCTTCTCAGTGGCATCCCTCTCCAGTACCTCCTAAACCATTGATGATTGAAGGAGAACAACATTTTGAAGTTAAAGAAATACTGGACAGCAGAAAGCACAGGGGGGGGGTTCAATTTTTAATTCAGTGGAAACATTTTCCCAAGTCAATGGCTGAATGGGTTGACAAGAAACATGTAAAGGCCCCACGTTTAGTTAAAAAATTTTATGATGCTTATCCTACAAAGCCTTAACAATTAGATTGGTTATTGTATTATGTGTATCTTTGCTTTTCCTTTTAGAGTGAAGAAGAGGAATCATCTGACTGACATCCTTTTCTGTGGAGGGGCAGTATGTCAGAATCCTCGCAAGATTTTATAGTAGATTATTATATGGCTAGTTTAAAAAAAAAAAAATGATTTTTTCTACATGCTGCGGTTCTGCCATTGGTAAAGGGGAGGGGGAGTAGGAAGGAGAGACCGTTTGATGCAGATGGTTTCTTATCACAAGCCCTAGAATGTTCAAGGCCATGCCAGCAAGGGAATCAGAAGACAAGAACTAAGGGCGAAGAAAGGGGGGGAAAAGAAAGAAAAGCAGTTTTTGGCGCGCTTTTATTCAGTCTCAGCAATACTTTGGATCTGTACACTTATTCTTAATAAATGAACTTTCTTTTGAATCGATATTGGTTGCAAGGAGAGTTACTGGTTTTAAGATCAACAAGTGGCAGTTCGTTACAACAATCTTCCAAAATGTTAAAATAATGTTTCATGGGTAGAGTCCCCTTAGCTGGATTGGGACCACATTAGAGCGGGCCTTGGGTAGGAGATTTGTCTGGGATTTTTAAGTGAGAGATGTGAGTGTTGGGAGGAAGAATGGACAGCTATACTTCTGCACTGCTGAGTCAGTCTGTGGAGCATTTTGCTGGAACCGGGTGTGTGTGTGTGTGGATTTGGGGCCACCAATGGGTTGGAGTGCATACCATGGATGATGCAAATTTCCATGGCAACTGTGAGCCTCTTTAGATGACCCTGGGCTGCTGCTGGTGTACTAACTGCCCTGTTGCCCAGCAGTGGCCCTTTCTAAGCTCCTGAATTTTTTTATGTGGCTGGTGGTAGAGTGTCCTGGGCTGTAGTGCTGGAGGACTTTAATCTCCATGCCACTGGGTAGGGTCCAGAGGTGCTCATGACTTAATGGCACACACAGGCATGTACTAGGTTATCTCAGCTCTGACATGTATAGATATATGCTAAAACTAGTATTCACCTTGCAGCAGATGGCTTATGATCTGAAAAGGGGGAAAATTGTCATTCCTTGCTATATTCAAATTGCTTTCTGGTCAAGTTCTATGTTAATACCATTCCTGAGCTCTGCAAGGGTCAGGATTCATCATTTAGATGATCCACCTCAAATGATTGATGTATCTGAAGGGCTTCCTGAGGTCTCTTGGGAAAAACAAGAATTTAACCAATTGCATGAGTTGAGTTCAGGCTTACATTGTGGCAAGAGAGGCAAAGTGTTCTTCCTTCTCTGCTTATTGTGTCTACAGACTCACGTCCAGCAGCTCAGTTCAGGTTAACTCATTCCCTCTTGGGAAGTAATGGTCAGGACTATACTCCTGCTGGTCACTATGACATGTTTCCTAAGTTCTTCACAGATAAAATTATTCATATTTGCTTGGAGCTGAATGCCACTCAGATAAAGTTGAGTGTGATAACTGATGTGTGATATTATCTAAGATTTGATTGACCTTGTAGGGGGTGAGGAAGTAGGTAGGATTTTCATAAAATGACCCCTCCACATGAAGATTAGTTCATGGCCTTCCTGTTTCCTTTGGGCTGTTGTTGGGTGTGGGTGAGTGGTTGAATTCAATAGATGGTGGATTCTTCTTCAATATAGTGCTAATAGCTTTGAAAGAGGTGAAGGAGTACTTTCTTTTGAAGAAACCATCTTTTGATTCAGTCATGCTAGACAACTTTCACCTAGTATCTCACCTTTCTTTTTTGAAGCAGGTATTGTGGAGTGGGGAATCAGCTACAGAGGCTCCTAGATGAAGCAAATGGTCTGAATAATTTCCAATCTGGATTCAGGCCCAGTTGTGGACAGAAACAGGACTGGTTGCTCATGATCTTGAGGGTACGTATATGCCCTCTCAGCAACTTTTCACATTACTGTCCCATTTAGTATCTTACTAGACTACCCAAAGGAGTTTGGGGCACTGTATTACAGTGATTCCATTCCTAACTCAATGGATAGCATAAATCAGTAGTAATAGGAGATAAGCAGTTGTGCCTGTAGTTAATCCACTGTAGAGTACCTCAAGGCTTAGTTCTCTTCCCATTGTTATTGAACATCTACAGAAAGCCCCTGGGAAAGGTCATACCCCAAAGGTTTGGGGTAACATATAATCTGTATGCTGATGAAAAATGTATGTTGTCACACAGGCCATACTGGAGAGGCTGTGGAGATCCTGACTTAGTGTCTGAAGGTTGTGAGGTCTGAATAGGTTGTATTCCAGTAAGTCAGTTTCTGATTGTCCTGAAACGTTGTGTCTCCTTGATGGGCTGGTGATTACTCTGGGTGGGACTGTGTTCCCTGTGAAGAAACAGGGTATTCACTGCTGCTGCTGGCAAGTGAAAGCTGTGGTCAGATATACCTGTTGTTGCCCTACATGGGCCATGTAGCTCTGGAAATAGTTATTAATGCCCTCATTACCATTCATCTTGAGAACTGTAATATGCCCTACATGGGGCTGCCTTTGAAGATGACCTGAAAACTGCAGCTGGTGCAGAATGTGACAGGCACATGAGAAATGCTATTGTCATATAATGCCAACTATTTCTTCTGCTGAATTTTCAGTTTTGTCCTCCCATCTGTCAGAGCCTACCCATTCTACAATGGCATTTGTCCATTGGGAAACAATATTTTTACCAAAGTAGGGAAAGCATGCAGAGCATGGTTTGTAGAATTTTTTTCTACCCCTTAACCAGTAGTAGCTATAGGAAGTATCTGTATTTTCTTCTGTGTAATGAAGGAACATGTTTCATCTCTCTGTATATGCGTAATGTGTGTGCACTTTCTGTTCACGGACTAATCAGCGGGTGTGCATACTCATCTCCTAGGTGTGTATGTAAACGTCTATGCCTGTGAGGTCTGATCAGGTCCATTTGTGCTGTATCCATGTGCATGTCTGTTTCTGTTCTTTCCTCATGTTGCATCAGTGTTTGTGTGTCCACTATATATGCACCAAGATGCACAGGACGGGCTGCTTATATGCTGCCCTGGGCCATGTGACCAGGAGGGAAAGGGCTCAGAATGGAACATTCAGCAACCACCCAAGCAACTGCTCCACTGCATCTCCCCTAGGAATGGATTAGGGGATTTTTTTCCTGCATAGCCCCTGGGTGAGTCTGGCCCATTTTAAACAAAACCTGCGTTGTCTTTGCTTCCCCTGCCATACCAAATTTGGCCCCATTCTGTTCTGTGTTGAAGAATTATCCTGTTGATGAACAAATAGAATCTTGAGTCTTCCTTTCCAATTTTCCATTGGGTGTGTGTGTGCTGGTGGTGGGGGAATGCACACACCATCAGATGTGCTAGCAGCTATCTATAACTCAGTCTTAGAGCAGCTGAAATGAAGTAAGAACACCCACACATTTCCGTGGGCTGTCTGTCAGTTCACATTACATTTTATAAGAGTGCTACAGTACTGAAGCCTTAATCCTTGCATTATTAGAATTAATGCATATAGTGCGAACACAAATATTCTTCCTGTAGTCTACATTTATATTTGAGTCACAACATAATTTAATCATGTTTTTTTAATAGAAAAATTCTGAAATGTCCCAGAGTTTTGAACAATAATGAATGACTTCATTAAGCCACATCTCTCACATAAAGCCCAAGTGTGTGCAGGGATCTCCAAATGTGTAATATTTCCATTTCCTTTCTAATAACTCTGTAGTGTGGCAGCTGTAAATTACAGTGAATAAAATGAAAACATGGCAGTTGACCAAAAGCTTTCTAGACTGGTAAGAGCTGATTTACGCTACTTTTCTAGATGATTGGTCACATATTTGCCAACTAAACTTTAGTTTTCTCAAAGCAATCTTCTTGTGCCAGCTTAAGAGTCAGATACTCAAGATTCTTATGGCTCAGTTGGAAAGGTCAGTAAGGAGAGCGTCCAATGTATATGCTAAGTTGCTAACCTAGAACCAAACAGGTGTTCAGCAAGTGGAGTCAAGGGCCACCAAATTTGCTGGCAGAGTATTCCATTGGTAGGGGCTTAACATGGCACTCAGCCGTCACTGCTCATGTACTCGCCAACGTTTCTTTCTAGAAAAACTAACTGCTGATGTAGCTCTACTGTCATCATAGATCAGTATTCATCCTTGCAGCTGAAGCACTAGCAGGACAAGAATCACATTTTCCTAATGACAAAATTAAATGCTGTGAAAATACAATATTCATGTGCAGCAGAAACATTTTCAGAAGAGAGGCTTTGATCCCAAAACAAGAATAGGAAATGTACTTTGGGAGAGGTTCAGGTATGTGTTAACTTTTTGTTCATCAAACCTTTATACTATATTCCAACCTTACCTTGACTACTGATGTTACTTACAAAGCAAACTAGTTTTATGAATGGAATGTTTTATTCAGGAATACACTGAAGGCACAAAACAGGATAGAAAGTAGAAAATAGAGATTCAGCATTACCTCATTCATCTCTTCTATATTGGTAATCATGACAATGATTGGAGAATGCTCCTGCCATACCATTCTCCAGAAATCACTGACAGTATTAACTATGGGTCCCTGAGTAGCAATGTACACCTTTTCTTCTCCTCTATAGCCCTAGCAAAAAAACAAACAAGGTTCATGAGTGCTGAAACATACGTATACCTCAGTCCTCCAGTTGTCACTCAGAGGCTATTTAGTAAATTAGAAAGAAATATGCTCACACTCATTCTTCACATGCAGTGATACGAATAACCTAAGCACAAGAGGCATAACTTCAATTTATACAAGAAGCAATGGTTGCTATGGCAATCAGAGCAATTTATGTTATGCAAGATGTATAGTTAAGCCAACATTCATTTGGCAGGGCTTCATCTGGCATTCCATTCTGGGGCCTTGCTGGATTCTAAAGGTTATGGTAGAGGCAGTAAAGATGACTGTCATTCACTAGCAAGCTCGCAAGTCACACTTTAAATCATTGCATGTATATTTTACAACTCTGAAATTTAAATATGTGTCTCTGTCAGTATGTTGGAAGGGCTGAAATGGTAGTCTGTGGAATTCTGCAGGTATTCAAAAATAATTGAGGCCCAAGAAAACCACTTATACAGAAAACTCTATGGAACAGCCAGTCTTACCCTGATGTAATTAGCATTAATGTAAGAGCTAAGGGGATCATCTTGATCATCTGAGGTAAGGCACACTCTGCTGTGAGGATCTGGAAAATGGAAAGCAACAATGACAAGTTTTAGATTGGAAGAAAATAAGTTTTTCTCTCTTCTGGCATAAATTGTGCAAAAATATTAGACAACAGACCCTCAATCTGGAATTCTGGGATATGGCCAAATGATTGATTTGAAGAACACAAGAGCAACCTTGTTGATTTGGAGCTTGAGTCATGGCAACTGGACTTTTCTTTTGATTTGATGTCTTCCAGGGTGGCTGCGTTTCTCACTAATATGATGGGCTCATTGAAGAGACAATAGGATAAGTGCCTGAGGCCTCCACCTCTACTGAGGGAAGGATTTTCCACTTTGGCATAAATGGATTCCTTCACTCCTCTCTCAAACCACCTATCTTCTCTGTCCAAATTTGGAGGTTTATGGGGTCCCCCCAACCAACTTTCTAGACTGAATAAGCGGCTTGGACAAGCAGTGAAACGTATCAAACCAAAAGAAAAGAAGTCCAGTTGCCATGACTCAACCTCCAGATAATTCCACCTGGATGACTGAGAATCTTTATCAACCTATAACCCTGATGGTTCTAGCTGGAGATCTAACTAATCCAGAATTCTGCTTCCCACTGTGGCAATCCAGATGTCCCAGAGAAACCCTTCATTGCTTTTGCTCACCCGCAGCTAATATTCAGTGTGATACAACCTTAGAGTTGCATTTAGATACTATTTAGATACTATTACTAGTACCTGTTAAGGGACCTATCATCCTCTTCTAATTCCCTTTTGAAACCATCTAAGTCAATAACTTCTACCACATTTTGTGGCAGTGAAAAGACTATAGCAATGCTAGAGAAGCAAGGTGCTGCTATACCTTTCACAATCCACAATGCTTTCTTACTGCAGAACTGAGCATTATTAATGTTGCATGTAGTCTGGTCCAAATACCAGTGCAGAGGCAGAGATCTACTATACATTAATATTGTGCTGCTCCTGAGCAGTAAACCTTTTTTTGAGCCCGCTGAAATCAACCATTTTCATATGGTTTGGGTGGGGTTTTTGAGACAAAAGGCTTAAAAGAAATTACCCACAACAAATCTGTAAATCTGCAAAAGAAATATACATTAGCTGAATTAAAGACTATTATCATTTCTCTCACTAACTGCAATTAACTATAGTGTTGCAAGCAACTGATCATTAAGTTAAGTGCCTATTTACCTTTCAGTTATAGCTGGAATGAACATCTGTTTTAGACAACTTTAGATATTTTATTTTATTTTATTTTCAGAACAACATATTCTGTTTTGTGGGCAACTTTTCTAACTGAGAACTGTTTTTAAGCTGCTTTTATGAATGAAGTTGCAACAGTAAAGTAACTGAGAATGTACTACAGAAATAAAATACAGCAAATCCTCATAAATACAGTTGCAAGAAAAAGTATGTGAACCTTTTGGAATTTCATGGTGTTCTGCATTAATTTGTCATAAAATGTGATCTGACCGTCATCTAAGTCAAGAGTATTGACAAATATAATGTGCCTAAAATAATAACACAAAAACAATTCTGATCCTTCATGTCTTTATTGAACGCACTCATTCAACATTCAAAATGCTAGTGGAAAAAGTAAGTGAACCCTTGGAATCAGTAACTGGTTGACCCCTGCTTGGCAGCAATAACCTCAACCAGGCGCTTCCTGTAGCTGTGGATCAGACCTGTACATCATTCAGGAGGGATTTTAGCCCATTCTTTCTGGCAGAACTGCTTTAACTCTGTCATATTCTTTGGATGTCTCATGTGTATGGCTCTCTTCAAGTCATTCCATAGCATCTCTATTGGGTTGGGGTCTGGGCTCTGACTTGGCCACTCCAAAAGGCGGATTTTGTTTTTCTGAAGCCATTCTGTTGTGGACTTGCTCTGGTGTTTTGGGTCATTGTCCTGTTGCATCACCCAACTTCTACAGAGTTTCAGCTGACGTACAGACATTCTCACATTATCCTGAAGAATTTTTTGATACACTTGGGAATTCGTCTTCCCCTCAATGACTGCAAGCTGGCCAGGCCTTGATGCAGCAAAGCAGGCCCAAATCATGATGTTTCCTCCACCATACTTTACGGTTGGGATAATGTTTTCATGATGATATGCAGTGCCCTTTTTACGCCAGATGTAGTGCTGCATGTTTTTTCCAAACAGTTCAATCTTTGTTTCATCAGTCCACAAAACATTTTGCCAATACCACTGTGGAGTGTCAATGTGCTCTTTTGCAAACTTCAGGCATGCAGCAATGTCCTTTGTAGTAGGCAGCGGCTTCCTTCATGGTGTCCTGCCATAGACACCCTGCTTGTTCAATGTTTTACATACTGTAGACTTATGAACACAGATGTTAGCCAGTTCCAATGATGCTTTCAAATCTTTGGCTGTCACTCAGGGTTGTTTCTTTACCTCATTGATGAATCTTCGTTGTGCTCTTGGGGTCATTTTGACTGGGAGCCCACTTCTTGGTAGAGTAGCCACAGTGCCAAAGTGTCTCCATTTGTAGATCGTTTGCCTAACGGTAGACTGGTAAATTTCTAAGGTCTTTGAAATCACTTTGTAACCCTTTCCAGCTTTATGTAAATCAACAATTCTTGATCATAGATGCTCTGAAAGCTCTTTTTGGCGAGGCATGGCTCACATAAGTGTATTCTTCTTGTGCGGAGCAAACTCAAAAAGTTTGAGTGGTTTTTATCAGTCAACGTAGCTCTAGTCCACACCTCCAAGGCTAACACCTGACTCCAATTAGTTTTTCTGAGATCAACTCAAGGGTTCACATACTTTTTCCACTAGCACTATGAGGTTTTTATGGTTGTTCTCAATAAAAACATGAAGGATCTATCAGGATTTTCTCATGGGAAGAAGGTCATCCCATTCCCTATACAAAAACAGGTGTCCAGCTAATGTAAACAAAGTATCTTGTGATTCTGTTATGATTTTTACTGCCACCTACTGTAATGTGTATGTTAGTTATTCAGTGGGGGTGTACATGCTGGCAATATAACGGGAGGGCTAAATGCCCAGCCTGTTCAGTGTGTGTTTATCTTGTAAAAAGTTAATCATGTAGATTTTTATAGGTTATGTAGTCTTAACTAGTAACCAAGTAGTGTACCTCTTCTCTGAGAGTGTTTTTTTAGCTAGAGACTTTGTGGTGGTTAAGTCTTGGAAGCTAAGGTGAGAAGAAGTCTTTGTTATATCCTATATTTTGTATGCAACTTGTATTTTATGAAGTTTTGCATTTTTATCAATAAAGACCAGTTAGTTTGTATTTTCTGACTGGATTTTCTTTGGAAAGCTAACTATGGATATTGCATTTTGCAAGCTCTCATGCTGATGTGTAAGTTACTTGAGAGCAGGATTTTTTGGGACTTTTTTGCTGCACTCTGCGCAACAGGATCAGAATTGTTTTTGTGTTATTATTTTAGGCACATTATATTTGTCAATACTCTTGACTTAGATGGTGGTCAGATCACATTTTATGACAAATTAATGCAGAACACCATGAAATTCCAAAAGGTTCACATACTTTTTCTTGCAACTGTATATGCCAACCTTTTCCAACTCAGTACCTTCCAGTTACGAAGGGACAGATCGGAAAGGCACCAGACCGGGAAAGCCACTAGACAAAACATGCTATCTACTTTACTCATATTCTAGTAAAAAGATTCTTGTTTTATAAAGAACATCACTACAGGGCACCATTACCATCCACCCTAATTCTCAAATCCACCCTCATAAGTGCTTGATTAAACATAAATGGAATGGGGGTGTCTGTGATAAATTCTTTATCTGTATATAAGCTGGGAGAGGAATGAGGAAAATAAATCGCAAAATCATCATCATCATCATCATCATCATCTGTAAGTTAAGTGTGAGCCATTTCATACCAAACCTTTCTGATGCTTCAGTTTTTGGTTTGGAAATGAGTCACAAAGGAATTCTACGTATCAAATAAATTTGGAAAGTGAAACTGTTGTATTAAAGGTAGAAAGTAAAAAGTTTTGCACAGAAATAGTTCAATCTCTGGCAACTCTAGGCTCTTGGATAACTCTTCTGTTGCTGCTGATTCCATTCTCACACATACCCTTTCCCTCATGTACAAAAGAGGACATCAGAGAGAGGAACAAGGCCATTACTGGAGGAAAGTATCTCATGCTTTGCTATTAAGTACGCTGCCATCCCACCCACATTCCCTGTTTATTGTAAAACTGATCAAAGCCTGGCTGGTTACAGCTTTTAGGAAGAGTAGAGGACCTATTCCCTTTCTTATTCCTGTGAATAGCAAAGTGGTTCATTCATCCCTAGGATAAAATGACTTTGAAAAATTCTGTAAAATTACAGCAGACTATCCCAGCTAAGTGCCTTCCAAATAAATAAGATTTCTGAGCTGGTTAGGGATCCTGGGAATTAGTTTAATATAACTGGTGAAGACCAGATTGAGGAGAGCGGATTCTATAGTCCCCCCCCCCCCCCCGCTTCAAATTCCATGCTGGAATTTAGAGGAAAATAAAACTTTTAAATAAAAGATTCTTCCTTATTCTCACTCTTCAATCTAGCTCAGGGCTATCTATACTAATATTTTCCATCAATGGCTGATTGTTTCACCCTGTTAATAGCTGAATTTTGGGAGGAAGAGTCTATCAGGAATGCCAATGCTGCAAGGCCAAACTTTGCAGTGGGTGGCACAGCCAAACTTTGCAGACTCTCTTTTCTCATTTCTTTCTACTAACTTCTCCCTCATTTTGGCATTCCTTTCTGTCTCTCCTCTCTGCCAATCTAGGTTCTTTTTCTTTAATTCCCTTCACTCTTTGGCATCCCTCCTCTCTTTTTGCTACCCCCTTCCATCTTTTGCTCATTCTTCCATTTTGCCCAAGGTGAAACATATTCCTGCCTGAGGTATGATTGCTTTCAGAGGGCATTTAAAATTTGGGCAAAAGACACTGCTGACTCTAGTATCATGGGTCACTTATGTGTGGCCTATAGATCTTGCAAGAATTTGCAAGATTTTAGACTCAAATCCTTCCTAACCCTTTCTAGAGATGCTAGGGATTGAATGCAATATCTTCCACCTCTAAAGTATGTACTTGACCTCTGAATTACATCCTTTCTATCACTGAGTAATATCTTTCTCCAAAGTACATCCATTTGTCTGTTTCAGTGCACAGATGTATTTCAATTAGAAGAAAAACACATTTCAGGAAGCATTTTAAACAGTTAATATAATTTTAGTCTGTTAAAGCAACAACCAGAACAAATTATTGAGACCAAATACACAATAAAATACAAACATCCAACATAACATTTTAACCATAATTTTCCATATCAGGAAACAACAACCTTTTCATGCCCCATAATGTGGTCTCACACAATAACCTGGATGTCTTCAAAACAGAAATTCTAAAAATTGGTCAAAATTGCATGGAATTGTAACACCAGAAGATTTTGACCAATTTACCTCTCAAGATATTGCAAGTCCTTAGGGAAACTGAAATCACACAAAATTCAATTTGAGAGATTCACAGTTACTGCCTAGGAATGTCACAGGTATTGCTAACCCTAATCCATATTCTTTGTGGGAGTTTTGTGAACAACTCAGAAATGCTTCTGTGACTCAGTGATCTTGCCTAACATTTGGAAACAGCTATCATAACCCACAAGTCACCACTATGGCAAATCCCATCAAGTTTAAAACTCTTTGAAGTTCACAAACTTATAAATGAACCCGTAGTTCAAAATGCTTCGATAAAAATGGATTACTATGTGCTTACTTGGGAGAATTGTTTTGTAGCGATTCTTTCGGACCAAACCTGGAATGTCATATTCCTTTGGATCAACAAAGTTCATTGGGATTTCCTGTTGAAAGATACATGACAGAAATTATTAATAGATTACTAATTCCATTAAATTTTGAACAGGAATTATTGGCAGCAAGAAATGCACTCCAAGACATAATAGAGTCCTAATAGCTTTTAAATTAAAAAGTGATTATGGGTGGAATGTGTGCATTTTTTAAAAAGAATATTATAATACTTGTGAGAATTGATTCAATCAGTAATCCCCAGGATGAACTACTGTTGGCTCTCAGTAATATGCAGTGGAGTCACCATGACAAGATTTGTTTTGGACCCTGAACTAACAAAAACAGTCTAACTGCTCTCAATTTGATGAATTAAAATCTTTAACAATCCAAAGCTTTGCTTCCCCATTGAATATAATTGGGTGTCATCACTATCTATAGTTTGATTGGGTTTTTTTGTCTTTGCAATGTTTCTAGGAGGGGAAGGAGAGAAGGCAGTGGCATTATTTACTCATCTTTCTGTGGAGAAGGCTGCTGATGCTTTCTGAAAAAAGAACACTCACCCATTTGATAACAAGCTTCAAATTGCCAACAAAGGAGAATTAACAGGCAATGTCATAATGGTGTAACAGGAAGTTGGACTTGGCATTAGAGTAGGAATAGCAGCAGCACCGAATGAGGGAAGATCGAGAACAGAAAGCCACATTCTAGTTAGTCCCAAATAATCTGGAATTAAGCATGTATGAAGTTCAAGATTTGAACTTGGTGGAAGAGTTGGATATTTCTTCCTATTGCCAGTCTTCTGTATCTAGTCTATTATAACCTTATGGAAATCATACTAAATGATACATTTTCCCCACAACTTCTGCATAGTGCATAATTATTGTCTTCTCCTGAGAGGTGCCATAGGGTTCAGCAGCAATAATAGTAGTAACTACTGGTTATTGTTGACTTTGGGACTCAAGAGGAGCCAGTGAGTTGGAGTGTGCGCGCGGTATTTATGAGGCTGTCAACTCAAGTGGTAAAGGAGCTGTGAGATATATTTAATGCTCTTTTTTATTTTATTTTAGTATGAATGGGATTAAACTATAATATTGTGTTTTTGTTTGTTTTTTTTAGATTTATATTCTATATTTTCTCCAGGAAGAAAAGGCAGCTAACACTGGGGCTCTCCCTTTGTTTTATCATAATATTCCTGTGCAGCACATTGCACTGACAGAGAGTGAATTTCATGGCTGAGTCTTGCTATAAACCTGAATCTAATATTTGTTCTACCAATATTTGTTCTATTGGCACTTTCTAAGAACTTAGTTGATCACTGGATAACCATATAAGGGCTCAAACTATATACTGTAGTTACTCCTCTGTTAAAAAAATGAAAAATCCCCCTATACTTCTGGCTTATCAAATAAATCTATGTTAATTTTATGCACTTCATTACTCAAGAGAAGGCCAAGGGGAATGCAAGTCATCAAAAGCACTACTTTACAAGTAAAACTGATGAATTTAATTTATTTTAAATTAGCTAGATGGCTCTATGATATTTATAAATGAGTGTACATGTTTTGATGATGCCAAAGTCCCATCTGATAATACAAATGAGGCTGGAAGCCACTGTTGTAGAGATGCCTACAAGGAAGAAACTTGCAACATTTCAACAGAAACGTTAATGCTTCAACCTTTATGGAGGGATGATACTATATTCAGATAATATATTAAAATGTATACACTGTAGAAGAGTGTTTTTCCCCAACCTGAGTAAATTCCAGACTTGTATACTTCAGCTCCAGAATTCTCCAGCCACCATAGCCATGGCTAAGAACTACCCTAGTTGGGAAACACTGTAGTAGGACACACACATCCCCATTCAGGGATGGGGAATAGAGGGAGAACAAAAAGCAAATATAGTGAGATTAAGCATAGGAAATTACATTACCAGGAAATCTTCCCTGCATCAGCCACTTTTTCTAGTCTTCAAGTCACCTTTCCATCCTTTCAGAACTTACTATATGCCCCCACTCTCCAATAAATAAATAAAAATCTGATTCTGAGAGATGCAGATGCTGAATGTTGTTGTATAGGCTTCTTGTCGTTGCATGTTTATGAAATACAGAAAGGAATGTTTGCTTCTGCTTCCTTTCAGAGCTGTTTCATGTTACCAAGCTCAAGTATCCTAAATTTGCTCATGGTTCCTCCCTACTGATGATAGAAGGAAAACAGGCCATGAGAGAAGTTTGAAACATTCAAAATATAGGGATTGATTTAAACAGCAAGTTAAAGTGCATGTTGAATACTGTCCTAAAAGGAAGGCTGTTTCCAGAAATCCATTCATGAAGTGGGGTCGGGCATGTTGAGCCATAGTTCCAAAATCTAAGTTCAGGGCTTCAGAAACATTTTTTCCTTAGTTCCCACTAGATTTATCCCAAGGCTTAATGGAATTACTAAAAACTTTTAAGATGGTTTTGTTCTAAATTATTGCAGATAATTTTACTGAAGATTACTGTACTATTCTTCAGTTCACTGCCTTTGTATACAAATATAAGAAATCATATTTATTTTAATCAACATGGAAAGATATAAATTAGGCCAATCCTTCATCCGGGCAGAACTGTTTTGCATGCCATAACAAACACTTCTACAATTTACTTGTATTTTTGGCTATGTGTATAATCTGGTAGGATGTTTATTGACAAATGAGTCAGATATGTTAATCTACAATTTCTAAAATTCCCTTTTGGCCAGCTCTGTTAACTAGCATTGTGAGAACTCTAATCTAACTGAAGTGTTCCAGTATGGGCAATACTGCCACAAACTCCTCTTTTGGAAAAAGGTACATCAAAATACTTACAAAAAACTCTGCCTGGAGAACAAAAGAGTCTAAAGCTTTCTGGTGCAGCTCCTCCTCTGTGAGAATATTTGATGCTGTCTGGAGGTATTCTTGAGCTGACTGCTCTCTTGGAGACATGATATAGCCAAACCCTTGTTCAGAACAGCCTGGAGTACACATGTCCAATGTGAGCGAAACATTTGAACCTCGCCTGGACATACAGAGGTAACTGTTAATGGCTATGAAATAAATCAGCATGAATCACTCACGTTCCTTATTTGTTTGGGGCAACCTAGTGTCCAATGGCTACTTGAAATTCAGCCTAAACTCTAGATAACATGAAAATTTCAAGATATATCTTGATACAACTTTTCAGACTTCTGGATGTATTGTATTACATTTCCCTTCCCATACATCCAGCCAATAAACTATGACCAGGCTGGCTGGGAACTGTAATCAAATACATCTAGTGGTCACCAAAAATTATGCAGGTAGTCCTCAGTTAATGACCACAATTGAGACCAGCAACTCCATCACTAAGTGACATGCTCGTAAAGTGAGAAATCATGAGATCTCGCTGATTTACAGTGGCAATTCCGGTTGTGGTCGTTGAGTGAATCATGCACAGTTGTTAAGCACGATGTCATGTGATCACAACTTGTGACTTTCTGCCGGCTTCCCCATTGACTTTGCTTGAAGCCGTCAGTGAAGGTAGCAAATGGTGACTGTATGACTGCGGGATGCTGTGACTGTCATAATTGTGCACCGGTTGCCAAGCACCCGAATCGTGATCACATGATTGTGAAGACACTTCAATGGCTCCAACTTCAAGGACCAGTCGTAAGTCTCCCCGTTCAGTGCCATTGTATCAACAGTTGCTGAACATGTGGTTGCTAAGCAAGGACTACCTATATTATATTATCCTTCTGATTGGAAAATGCTGAGATAATAGGGAGTTTGATGCCACTAGGAGAGAAAAATGTTTTAGCTAAAACAAATACTTTGATTTGATAAACGAAGAATATCAATCTAACACTATGTTGGCTAGCGCTAGCAATTATGGGGATGGAAATTCACACACCTGGAGGGCAGGGCAGGGCAGGGCAAGCCTATTTACCTATTAGAAGAATGCCCACTGCAGAAGAATGTCAGATATTGACACCATAATAATTTACATCATTTATCTCAAAATTTTGTCTAAGGCTTTAAATTCACAAGTAGAATTACTTTTTTCCCTTTTCTAAGATTCGTTTGAGCTAATCTGCCTTGAAGATCAGGGACACAGAGGCCTTGAAGATAACCCTCCCTGTCTAAGCTTTTTCCCAGATCATCCATCTCATCAAGAAAAAAGAGGTATGAATGCAATATGCACTGCTTTTTCCACTGCATTCCCATGAAGATAACTCTAAGATTTGGAGTGATAGAGGAATGACTATAATACCTGAGAAAGTTGATGTGAGGGTAGGGTTAAGTAATCCTCCCAAAACACATATTCTTGCTGTCACTAATTATCAAAACAAATCAAAAACTGCAGGAAAAGCATCAGTGGTAAATCAACTCTATGAATAACAAAAGGATTATTTTCTTCCAGGGTAGATTTACTTTTGTTCAATAGCCAGAAAATTCAACAGTTTAACATGATTAATACAGTTAGAGAAATCTATAACAGGGTTTCATAGAGTATATTCATAAATATTAATGGGGGATTAGTTAATTATTGAGCTGAGGGTTTTTTTTCTTTTTTGGAAAGAAAATAAATTTAGTTGGCCCAAATTAAGTTGATTGATTCATAATGTCTAAGGTTCCCCTGCCTGTGACCAACTGCTTGCATTTCTTTACATGCTACCTTACCTTTCCTGCAGCCCTACAGATTTAACTGTAAGAGTTGCTGGATCTGTTTCTACTTTTATATCCATCACACAGTCAAAAACTGGTGACTCTGGTACAGGATCTAAATCAAGGAAGTCATCATCATTTTTGTCTTCTGTCCATTCAGAATAAGTGAACGATGGTTGGCGGCTTACAGACTGTCGCCTGTCCTCTTGGAGGGGAAATGGGGGATCTGGAGGTGCTTTCACAAGACGCCAAACCTATGGGAAAATAAACTATACTGCATTTAATGCTTTCTAGATAGAAAGCCAATGGGTTGTGTGGAAGAGAACAGGAAAATGCTATGCAGTGGCTCTGTATCTCACAAGAGAAATGTCTATTATATTTTTGCATCCAAAGTGGAAAGCTTTATGCCTAGTGGTTTCTCAGTACAGTCACCACTGAATATAGTGGAGACCCTGGAAAATATGTAGAGATGCTTACACTTATTTTATATAGTGATCCACTGTCATGAGATGCACAACCACCACATGTGAACTAGGTCATCAGCAGGAACCATTCTTGGATTCTGAAAACAACTTTTCCCCCAGTGAGATGAAGGTTGTTTGAAAGAGGGCTTCCTGTTGGCTTATTCCATTTCTTACCTCTGATAAACTGGCTTTTATATTATTTCAAAAATCTGCAAAGACCAGTAGAACCAAAAAAGAGTGAAGGGCTAGAGAAATAGGTGTGTAAGCAACTTGCAAGAAATGTAACGTTCAAACAACTTCCAACTCCATCAAGAATTATTCTGTCTCCATCCAAAACCTGGCACCAGGGACAAGGCTCTGTTTAATAAGGAAAAAGAATAAGAATAGGCAGATCTTGAGAACTGCCGTCTTTTAAAGATGTGTATGAACTCCCTTGACCTCTTTTTCTGTGGGTCCATGGTACCCTGCTGACTTTTCCCCACAGCTCAGCTGCCTGCTGGGTAGAGGAAGATATGTCACTGCTTCCCAACTGCTGATACCTATGCTCTACTTCTTCTTTATTTATATACAATCACTCGGCATTAAAAAGGCATGTACTACTATACCCTTAGATTGAAAAAACAAAATCAGCTCCCTAATTCCTGGACACAGTCCCCCCCCCCCCGATTTCATTATCAAGTTTTTTTCTTCTTTTTAGGCATCCATTCACATTTTGTTTTTGTTTATTTTTGCCCTTGGAATTTCTTTCAGCAAAAGCAGAATGGGGATATTTTGTTTACATGCTCAGAACCATATTTAACACTCAGCTCCATCTGAAAGTAAAGAAAAATGAAAAGCAAAGAGATTTGTACTCTGGATTCACACCGAAGATGATCTCTGTGATAAATGTGCATCAGATTTAATTCAGTGTTTCCCCATCCTAACAATTTGGCAATGGTCACTGGGGAGGTATTGGGGATTCTGTGAGTAAGCTCCCCCTTCCCCTAAAGTGTGCTTTGGAAGAATGCATTACTGCTAAAGGGCTTTCAGGCTCTGCTGTAAATACTTCCGAACCCTTGGAAATAATGCAGTCCTTCCCAATTTGATGCTAAATGAAGTGTATGCTATTGCAACAAGAAAGCAATTACATGACCAAATTAACATTCAGATTTATTGTAAACAAAGGCTTTATTTAATTTAGCACTATATTCTATTTCTTACACATGACTCTGGATATACAGTGGATACATTCTTACGGCGAGGGCCATAAGAAATCAGCACTCATGATGTATACCCACACCTTCTCCCTCTTATAATTGCTCTATACAGTAACTGGGCTACTGAAATCAATGAAGAATTATACTGTACTACATCTGTAGTTACTACAAAAATAGCCTAATTGTGAATGTCTGGTAGAAAATTACAGAACATTCTGTTTATTTTCCTGCCATTGTTTAGATCAGTTGTCTTGATTTTTATTGCTTTTCCTAAATAAAGTTTACCTACAAGAATGTTTTTGGTGGGAAACAATATTACTCAAAGGGAAATTATTTCTCTGATGTAGTTATCACTGTTTTCAACACATAAAACACTCTAACCCCATAACTCTTTTGCGATGTTTATAATTGTTCAGATGTGAATCCTTTCAGAACATAATCTGATACAGGTGTAATTTTTTTTTTTTAATAAGGAAGTCTTCTTCCTCTTTTATGACATCTCAAATTGAGTGTAATACATAAGTTGTAGACAGCAGAACTAAAGTAATCTGTAGTTGGCTTAACATTTAGCATTCCTAAAACTCAGATTGTAATTTTGCTCATGCATACTTAATGAAAAATCCCCTGGCACTTGGTGGAACAAATTTTGACAATGCTGTCAATCTAGGTTTAATTACAAACCTCCTTGAATTCATTTTATGTAGTTAGTGATGGTGAACCTGGTAGGATGGAGCACGGACAGGGGGAGCTGCAAGAAAGGAGGGAGCAGACGTAGGAACTGTATAGCCATTTCCCAGACACTGGTTTCTTGGGGCATCCATAGCAAATAAGATGTTATAAAGTTGAAATATAATCTGACCAGTTTTAAGAAAATATATTGCCTTGCATATTGTGGAATTCTCAAGAAAATTTAGAGTAATGGAAATTTTGTTACTTCATATATAACGGAGCTTCACAAATTCCACATACTGAATATTGAAATTATAGAATAAAGTGTATGGGGGTGAATAACATTTTTTAAACTATAAAGCATACATTCTAAATATTCAAGATATGTCAAATCTAGGTTCTTTTTCATAAAGTAGGACTGAGGAACAATTTAATTGTGTAAAATTAGGTTGATTCCAGTTTCTATTTAACGTCTAATAGCTTTTCACATTCTATTATTCTCATTTATATTTATTGAATATAAACTACTTCAAAATAATTTGCTAATATTGGAGTACATCTATAATCACACCATAAGAACATTTTCCTGTACCATTTCATTTCTTTGCTGTTGTTCTTAATTAAAAATTAAATGGGAAAAAGGTGTGGAACTCTATAGAAAATTCAGTTGGACTAATCACACTGGGCTTTTTCTGATTGTGTTTGTTCTACAATAGGGAATGTCTTATTGTACAAGTGGTTTGGACTTTATACAGTTCACTGTCAATTTAGAAGCCCGTCCTTTGCATTTTAATATACATGATTACCCTGCTCTAGTAGCTTATTATTTGATCACACAATAAATCTGGTGAATAAGAGCTTTGCAAAAAACCAAAGGAATTGCACAACAAAGCTAATCTTACTACCCACACCAGCTCTCTTATTGAGAGAACTAATTACCCTCTTTAGTAAATGATTTTTTAAAAACACTTTTTTGCAAAAGTAACAGAGAGCACCCTACAATTGTCCAATTCCAGAATCTGCCAAAGAATAATGTTTATGGAAATGTATACGTAAATTGCTAGGGCTTACTAGAGCTTATTTTTCACCAAATGCACCAGCAGAACACTCTGAGGAAACTCAGAAACTGTCAATTTATTCAGCAAACCCTTTAACTGAAATTAAATACTTCCAAGACATCAGCTTACCAATGTTCCTACGAATAGCAAGCCAAGGGAGAACAGAGACAGCAGGAGGTAAGACACTATGATGCCTTCATTCTTGATCAGATCCTAAGGAAGAGGATAAGCCTATAATTATTTGAGGGGTACTAAAAGACTCAGAGAGGCATGTAAAAAATGTAATGTAATGTACGAAAATGTTCTGAACATGGCTGTGAAATTATGTAAATAATTTTCACATTAATCTTTTGATCCAAGCAACTTTTTTCATTCATTAAAATAAAACCTTTTTTGCAGCACAAAATTGTATCTTAATTTTACAGAGGTGCTCATCAAAATACAGCCTACCCTTTCCTGGATAACCAGTGCCTACCTAAGTCATTACGATGTTATGAACTGATTCAGAAAAACAATTATTAAACTTTGGGGAATTTTATGGAAAAGAGAAATTCTGAGTTTCTGAAATACAGTCAAAAATTGGGAAGAAGACAAGGAAAGGATAAATGTCAAAAGCTTGCTGCTGTTTCACTGCAGAGCACACCTTTCTTGACTTTTGAAATGAAGAATGAAAGCTTCATTCTATACAGAAAAGGCCCTGAGATGAGAGAATAGCAAAGGCTTGGCTGAGTCTAGTTGACAATGGCAGATGAGGCTGAAGGCAAAGCCAAGCCATGCAGTTAGTATCTACCAGTGCTGTAACCCTTTCTGGCTGGTGCGGTAATGGTGAATAAGGTGGCTGGCTCAGCTGCACTGCTTGGTCAAGATGTGACAGCAGAGAAGTCAGAATATGTGGCCATTACTAGTGGAAAGAGCAGTAGAGGAGACAGAACACCTGAAGGTGGAGACCTTTGGAAGTATGAATAGCTCCACTGGAGGACCAGGGACCCCAGTAATAGGTGGAACTCAGAAGACTGTGACTGAGGGTGGAGGACCCTGGGATGGCAACACTGTTGGATGCTAGTATTGCCTGGACTTTGTGGAGTGGAAGGATCAATCTGAGTGTGATGGCTGCTGCCACCGCCCTTCCCAAGTGGCTCTCGGCATACAGTAATAGTTCCAATGCTCTAGTGACAGCAGGCTATGTCACAGGACCAGACCTGGATGGCCAATTTGGGTACGAAGAGAAGTGGCCAGTGGTTGTTCTCTTAGTTGAAGTGAGAGAACAGGAAAGGGAGAATACTTGTGGTGATTGGCATTATGAGAGGGTGTTCTACAATCATGTGATTCTTTCCACTTGTGGGTATGAAGGGCTGGAATGTGAATGTGTCTGTTGAGAGATGCCAGTGTAACCGGCATTGCCAAACTGCTGGCACCTGGTGCATTATGTGAAATGATTGTGAAACTGCAACCTGTGAATGTGCATTGGAATGCTGGGGTGACTGGAAGCCATGCAGGGAATGGGAGGCTAGTATAAGTATCCTGTTCGTGGTGGATTGAGGCAAATAAGTTGGGAGATGCTGAGCATGCTGTTTCAGGGGAAGGGTGATTACAACTGAAGGCAACTTGGTATTCTTACACCTGAGTCCCAGTGGTTGAATCACTGTTGTTCCTGGTATCAGGCTTCTGATAGTAAATGTCAAATCCATATAAGACCTCATTCATTCACGACCTGGTAGTGGATTAAACATGCAGACCTGGCATGTATTACTGAGACTCTGGGTGGGTAAGGGTGAAGATATTGCTCACACAGAAATCTGTCCAGTTGGATTTGGGCTTCTCCATCAGCCAGGTCCAGGGGGAGGGTTGGCGTTGATCTTAAAGACACCAAATGTCACTAGGAATTCTGATCTTAAGAATTCTTAAGGTATTCAGCTGCTTCAGAAGGAGAAGCTAGGAAATTTGTCAGGATCCTCTCTGAGCTGCTTGACCTGGCCTTTGGACTGATGTTGGAGTCTCCTCACTTTCTGGTGTTGAGTGACTTCAACTTCCAGGCTCTGAGGTCCAGGTCAGAAAAGGGTTAGAAATTTTGGGTACCATAGCTTCTTCCAAGTAATTTCAGGTGCTTCTGTGTACTGACTCCAAATGGCTCCTTGATTTAGAGGAGCTCCAGGAGATAAAGTGGCTGAACTGATGCCTGGAACCCTGGAGGAGGAAGACAAGCTCAAGTTTGAGCTTATATTTCAGCAATAAAAGAGACAAAGCATTGCTACTTCTTTTTTATTGCATCAGCAGTTTGTCAGCTAGCAATCTGTCAGTTTGACAATTCCTTTTTTGGGAGATGGCATGAGGCAGAACTCCTGCCTGGCTTTGGTGATCTGTTTGCACAACACCTTACCAAGAAAGTCACTTAGGTTCACCAATCTCTTTGACTACTCATGGATAGAATCAGATGTGGTGACTGAGGCAGCATCTTGCCATGTTGTTTGGAACTCATTTTGGCCTGTGGACTCTGAGAAAGTGGACAGGATGCTCTCTGGTATGTTCTTAGCCATGTGTAATGCTCCTGGCTCCTCTGAGAGGCCAGGGGTGATTCTGAGAGATTATCAACACTTAACTTTTGGAGGAGGTAGTATCAGCAGCTTTAAAAGAGGTTGTAGTGTACCACTCCTTAAGAGGCCTTCTCCAAACCCAGCCACCCTTCAAAATTATTGCCCAGGCTATGCTTGGTCACTGGACAACTATGGAGCATGCTAGAAAAAGTGGACTATCTAAACCCTTTTCAGTCCAGATACAGGCTTGGGCATGGGAAAAAGATAGCATTGATCACTCTTGTGAATGACCTGTTGACATTAGTCCAACCTCAAGAGAGCATCACATGTTCAGCATGAGCCACCTTTATTACCATTCCTTCTTGACTCCTGAGAGCAGCTTGGAAATAGACTTCTGGTGAGTGAGAGAGGAGCCTGTCAGCCCTACAAGGTAGACCACATAGGCCTAAAATTACTTTTATTAAGATTGGCTATAGTAACAGAATCTTGTTTACCTACTTGTTGCCTTGATAACTGATCTTTCCTCTCTTGCCAAGTTCATCCTCTTTATTCTCTACAGAACCATAATTGCTACTCCTAGATTCACCCAGAAATGGGGCAGCAAGGAAGAACTGGACCATGTGGTAGAAACAGAGCTCTGAGAAGTTTTGGTGGCTTCCCCTGTGCTCATTACTGGCCACTTTCTTCCTCTCCTTCTAAGTGTCCTGTGGGTTCAGTCCTACTGCTGTAGTAGGAGCAGCAGCAGTGGGAAAGAAGCATCAGCACCTGAGCTCTCTTACTCACTCTGTCTAAGTGGCCTCTGTCTGAAAGATTGCTCTCAAGGACCAGAGAGCTCTATTAACATCCCTGGTAGCAGCTGAAGCTCCATACCTCTAGGCAGAAGGGGGTAAAGACAAATGGAGTAATTGCTTTAGTAATATAAGCCTATTGCTAATGTTTTTTTTTTTTACAACACATCACTGTCTACAAAGAAAATGAGTCTTGCAATAGCAACTGTGGTGGCAAGAGATGTATAGTTAGAGTTTGGAGAAGGGAAATAATTATAATAGGATTCCTGATCTGTATGGTGGTATAAGTCCAATGGAAGAGAAGAAATGAATCAGAGGTATAACCAAGAGCAAAGAATGAACAAAAAGGACTCAGATGAATAGGGATGTGGCAATAGCTCAGAGCACTCCCATCCATGAGATCTCTACAACGTATCATAGAAAATGCAATGCAATTACATTTTACATTATCATTGTGGTACATTTTTCAGATAATTTTCCTGAACTGACATAACTCAGGTATAAATAAAGCAGTTTTACACAAGGAATAAAACAATTGTGCTTGTTTTCCAGTACTTATATACTGGAATCATGATGCCCACTGGGTTTTCTAAGTTCAGGAAATTATAACAGGTTATATTCAGTCATGGCTGAGGGAATTTCTCTTTCACTCTGGAACCCACTTGAGAGCCCCCAAATCTGCTCTGGAGGATCTTTTGAAATGGATCTGGGAAGCACATGGGGTGTACTAGGAAGGGAGGTATAAACAAAAGGGAAGTTCTATTTGCAAATGGAAATTCACTCATGTGATTTTGGATGTAGCTTAGGAGTTTCTGTTTCCAAACATCTTTTTGAAAAAAGGGAGAGAAATGACACAAAACATTCATTCAAAGTGAATAGCTTTGTCTGCCTGTCTATTACAGACATTATGGTGCACTTAGCAGGCAATGTTACGCAGTTTCCATTTGTTCAATGAGGTCTGTATGCTGCTAATGTCAAGTTCAGAACGGCTCTTTTATTCATCATTAGCTAGAGAATATATTCATAATGTATACCAAATACTACTTTATGTATTACATCCATTATTAATATTTCATTAGCATTACCCAAGAAGATCATAGATTGATACACCACATTGAAGTATATTGAAATCACTGAACATACCTTGTTAGAATCTGAATCCAGCTGTTGAAATAGATGAAGTAGGTTGGACAAGACAGCAAAAATATCCTGAACTGCTGGGATTGTCTCACATCCACCACACCAAAACATAAAGAAGAAAACCTGCGCAGTTTAAACAGATAATTAATAGTGAGGTTACTTCACTTTAATTTTATGTTCGCATAGCAAATCCAGATTTCAATTAAGAATCTTCTATTTATAATCATATCTATTTTTAAAGCACAGGCTTTTTGTAGCTGCAAAATTAACTTGAATAAAAAGACTGAGTTACCTGATGTAACATGGAACATCTTTTGATTTAATTTCAGCTATATCAGCATTTATGACGTGGGAAATCTGCCCCTAAAATGTATGAATCTAAAAAAAACAAAAGCAATGTTTTCCTTTTCTTTTTTCAGAAAACAATATCCATCACAGTTAAGATGGAATCCTTACCAGTAACAGTGAGAGGACAAAGAGATACAGGTTTCCGCCTGTTGTCATCCCATTCCACCAGGCCGCCCAGCAATGGTGTGCAACACCTTTCAGAGATGGTTCTGTCTTGCTTTGTTGTTCTGGCTGTCCATCAGCTCCATTCAGTGGTTCCATTACCATTGGCTTGGAAAGACCTTCAGGAATGCAATGATATAATCAGGAGATAAGTAGCTGTGTATCTCCCATGTTCCTGCAGAAACAACACAGAGTATATAATCAAATCTGAAGATGAAGTTACTACACGCCAGACTAGTAATCAGAATTTCTAAATCCAAAGGGAGATATGAATAGGATGCCACAGAAATCCCTGCTACCTTCATTAGAAAAATGAAATGTGACTGGAAAAAGTACACTTTTTTTTCTAGAGCAACAAAATCAGGGTTTTCTCTTGCTCCACTTAAACATTTAGGTTGACTTTAAGCACATGCATCAGTATTTGATTTTCTGATTTGATGCATTGTTAAAGATGATGGCATGTACCTTTGTTTTAATTCCTTTAACTTTTTATAAAGATCAATTAAGAGAATCATTTCAAGGTGCTGATGAAGAAAGGGTATCTGAAAGCACTTCACAGGTTCCACAGTGTTCACTTTAAAGCAGTCATTGGTTTTTATATAGCGTCATCAAATTAATATCTATTGGGAAACTGCACATACTACAGTTGCGCAGAGCTTTGAAAGCACTGTGAAAATGAAGCATTTCAGAACCCTTTCATGCAATAATATTCCCCAACACCAATGCCAATTTCTAACAGCAAAGCAGCCACATTGTTTCACTCTGCCTTACTTCACATCATGCCTCCTTTGGCTATTTTGAACTGCTGGAGGAAGACTTGGCAGTGAGGAAGAGTGAAGCACCTCTTCAAGACAAATCATGTCCCCTTTTCACCTCAAAGAGGAGAATCATGCTGCCTCCACTGTGTGGTAGAATTTTCTGAGGCAAATCCAAGCTGTAAATCCAAGCTATAAATTCAAGAAAGTATGTATTATGTACGTTTAACAATCAGTTCCAGTTTGGGATTTATTCCCAAGTCTGTGTGCCTAAGACTGCAATTTAGCATTGAAATGAACCTTGTTAAGATTTATACCCCATTGGATTCAGCATCATTCACTTTTGAGCAAGCTCACAAAAGGTTTGACTATAAATCTTGGAATGAAATTCAGCCACTGTTTGTTCTATAAATGCACCAACAAATCCAAGAACAAACATAGATCTCAAGCTGTGCATTTATTTCAGAATAAAGAACAACTGTTAATTTCTGTCTAAAGATCAAAGATACATAATTTCCAATTGTATTAGCACATTTTCCTAAAAAAAACAACCACCAAATCCATTACTAAAATGTGTGTGAGTTACACACAGAAATGGGCTGTAATATTACAAAAGGAATTTGCTTGTTCGAAAATATAATATTGAAATTAATATTGGCTAGAAATGCAAATACAGTTTTCCTCTGCTCTGCTGAATCAATTTTCATTTTAATATGCTGAAGGTTCTGCCTCACGGTTCTCTGTCCTATTCTTCTATCCATTCCCTCCCACAAATGGCCTATATTGCCCTGTCTGAGCAAACTGAAGAGAAGCCATGAGCTAAAACATCGGAGGAGAAGGCTTGATTTTAAACAGTCACCGGTGAGTCACCATGTCTTTCCACACATTAATTTCCACATTGCTCCCACTCAGTCCAGCTGTCATTTCGTATGGAATAAGAGATGGGGCAAGTAAAGCAATATTCTCCATTATTTCAGAGGATGGTTTTTATGAGAGAAGGGTGTTTTAGCCAAGGGGATAAGCAGAAGAAGAATGACTGTAGCTCTGGTGCTTGGTAACATAATATATTAGTCTTTCCCAACCTCCAAACACATTGGAAGTACAGATGCAGTGGGACAACTCTGGTAATTATCAACCAAAATGGCCAATTCTGGGAGCTGTGCCTACATCTGGCATCTGGCTGAGGAAGGCTCCTTTGCACACATAGGTATGCTTTTCCAAGCAATGAATAAGGGATGGATAAGGTACTACCAACTCTGATAGCCTTGCAGGAGTCTAGCTTTGCAAACTATGAATGTATAGAACATGCTACCAATTCCCACCTTCTTCTACCACTTTCTTAATGCAAGTTTTCCTCTAGAGAGGACAGCTGTTCTGAAGATAAAAGCCTGCTTTGAAAGGAAAAAAAAAACCTAAATTAGAAACTTTCTTCTGATCGCTTTTTTTTTTTTCCAATTTAAAAGTTAATTTAACTTGGAACATGATCAAATGATCTTCTACAGAAGAAATTCTTTCCCCCCAAGTTGGGAAAGAATTTCTTCTGTAAAAGATCATTTGATCATGTTCCAAGTTAAATCAACTTCTAAATTGAAAAAAAAAAAAAGGACCTTTCCCCTACAAATAATACAATGTTACAGAAAGAGGCTTGCTGTCAGAGCTTCTGTCCTTCCAGCAGCAAAGTGGCATGCAGAAATACAAGAAGTGTAGTGTTTCACCCTAAAGGGCATTTAAAACATACTTGTATAGTTAAATATGCAAGAAAACATGTAGCTTCAGTTTTGCAAAGAGAACTGGGACATGATTAATTTGGAACCAGAGACTCCAAGTGACGTATTGTCATAAACCAGAGCATTTTGTACTTAAAATGTTTCCTAACCATGTCTTTATTAATAGTAAATGGCATGTAAAGGGAACACCTGTAAACATCTGATGCTGAATGGTCAGACATAACTAAAACAAAAGCATGTAACTTAAATAGTGCTTGATTAGTAAGTTCTCAATCTAACTAACAAACCAGTATTTTTTTAAAAACTTCACAACAACTCAATTGGGTAGACTAAATGAGAAACACAATGAAATATCCATGCATAATGACTGAAAGTAGTTTGACCCTGATCAGAAGAATATCTGTTTGTACTGTACCTGCGTTTGATTACTGAACCGGTCTTCATTTTAAACAAAATGAATCCAGGAGAAGAATTTAAAATTTGGGCGGAGATCATATATCAATAGCAAACAGCAAAGGTTATAGTAAATAGAAAACTCTTTACAACTTTTCCAATAAGCAAAGGCACCAGGCAAAGGTGACCACTTTCTCTCTTATTATTTGGAATTGCTTTAGAAGTTTTAGCAAACAAGATTTAGAGAGAAACAAAACAAATACTTGGGATTAAAATTCAGGGAGAGGAATACAAATTGAAAGGCTGTGCAGATGATGTACTGTTGTACTATCATTATGCAATCACAGGGAATTATAAGAAAGTTAATGAAAATAATCAAAGTCTTTGGTGAATTCTCCAGATATAAAATCAATGAAAAGAAAACAAAGATAATAACAAGATATTTAACCCCACAAGATGACGACTTTGGAAAAAAAAGAGTCTGGATGTGAGCTTAACAAAAAAACAGTGAAATATTTGGGATTCATTTGACAGGAACTAATAAAGACATATAGTATTTCAGAGCAATTATAATAAATTATGGAAAGGTATAAAAAAGATCTTGGAAAACCTAAAACTTTCTTGGCTGGGATTTATTGTGACAGTAAAAATGAACTAACAGAATGGATAAAATCCCCAAATATTAATACATCAATCATAGAAGGAGCCAGCTTAGCCAATGGACTTCATTGGTATTTATGGTATAAGGAAACAAAAGAAGAAAACAATTTGAAAGGACAGATTATAAGAGATAAAAAAAGATGGAATCTTTTAAAATAAAAAATAAGTCCAGCAACTTCACCATTAGCTTTACCATCAAATGCCTTTTACTTCAGCAGCAACTGTAGTAAGAAAGATTTAATCCCACAGGCCAATACAAAGATTCAGGAAACGTAGCAAGAGCTGCTCAATGAAGGTAGGAATTTGATTGATTTACAAATTTCTAGAAGAATAAAAAGTGATCTTACAAAAGAAGCAATGACTTTGAGAAAGATGACAGAATTTGTAACTCATACAAAACAAAGATCACCTATTAGGACATATATATAAATTGCTACTGAAATATGACATGGAGATGGAACAAATAAAAAAAATTATATGATAAAGTGAATGCAAAACTTAAAAGAGATAATCACAGTTACAACAATGGGAATAACTATAGAAAAAATTAATAAAATTTACTCCAAGTTATAATTTAAGGGGAAATTGGTAAAAACCATTTTACAGTTGATATATAACTCCATCAATAATGACCAAGATAGAAAAATCATATAAAAATAAATGTAGGAAATGCCATAACAGAGAATGAACATTTTATTGTATATGGTGGTTGTGTAAAAGAACTCAAAAGTACTGGGAAAAAATACATCAAAATATTCAGAAAATCCTAAAAATAATATTTGAACTAAAACTACAAAGGTTCTTGTTAGGTATAATTCCAGAAAATATAAATGAAAAATATCACAATTTAGTAAGATAAATGCTGACAACTACAAGAACTAGTCTGGCACAACGCTGGAAAAAAGGAACTTTGCTGATATATCAGATTGGGACACCAAAATTGGAGAATATGCAGCAATGGCAAAATTGTCATTATATATCCATAATAGAAGCTTAATCCAATTTAAGCAAGAATGGCTCCTGTATATACTACACATTATACAGCAGGGCAAATTTAAATATTTGGAATATGATTTTGAGGAAAAAGAATTATGAGACCAGTCAAAAATAATAGATGTAAGGACTTAAATAGATACTAGCAATAATCTTTCATTTTGATGGAAAGTATAAATATCTAGTTTGTGGTCAGCCACTGGGGAAATAGACAGAAGGGAAGGGGCAAATGTGCTACTAGAAAGTTTTTCCATGATGTGTTTATGAATGTCTTATTTACACTTAGTTGTTCTTTTTGTTTTAATCAACTGCTACTATCCAGTGTAGACCTTGTTTTCCTTTGTATTTCATTATTCCAAGAATAAAAATATCTTACATTTTTTAAAAAAATTGAACCTATGTTCTCAGCTAGGTTCATAGCCAGGTAGATTGCCCATCCCAATTTATGATGCATCATGTTATGTGAACGTAATCCATTGTATCTTATTCACAAACCACTGTGAAGTTATGGCCTTCTGCAATGTGTGAACCCAATCAACATGTTCATAGGGTGAGTGAAACAGGTATACAACACAAAACTATGTTAGAGATGGAAAGATGGGTCTTACAACTGATATTACAAACTTCCTGATTCAAATGTTGACGTCTGTCAAGATAGAAAAGCCTCTCTGTCGGTAAAAGAGGTGACTCACAGGACAATGACTGTGTGGACTTCATCCCTCTTTATGACACCAGAGCAGACAGCCACCAAAGTCACTAAATATAAACTCTATACGAAGTCTAATTCTGTCCAGTCTCTATATGGTATCCAGCCACAGTAAAGCCGCAGCTAGAACAGAGAGGCAAGTTAATCTGGTATATTGCCATCCTCACTACAGGCCACTAGTTTGTCATATCCCAGGAACATGAATGGATCTGAAAGATTGGTGGTATAGAGCTTTCAGGATCCTGCAACCCAGTCTCTACTTGCTCTGCCTTGTTCTCTCAAGAGGAATTTGCCTTTCTTATTTTTTTGGTAATAATTTTATTAAAGATTACAATTAGAAAGATAAAAAACTAATACAAACTAAAAAAATATAAACAAATGAAAAGATAGAAAGTACAGAAAAGGAAACAGAAAAAGAGAAAAGAGAAAATAAGAATATTGTAAAGAAAAAAAAAAGAAATATATAAAGAAATGACTTCCCCCTTCATCAAGTACAAACAATTTCAGTAATATATCACTTTCTCTGAAATATAACAAAAGATCTCTTCTTTCTATATCTCATCTCAGGAATTTGCTTTTCATTGAAGCCATCACCCACGCCCAGACAGAGACAGCTGAAAAAATAATTGCTGTCAACAGTGCACACCTACAGTTCTATAATAAATGGACTAGGCTGTGTTTAGTTGTGTTAAGCTACATGTTCTTCATCCAGAATGGATAATGGCCAAAGACACTCACAATTAGCATCAAATAAATATGAAAGTGTGCCCTTTGTGCCAATATGCTTAATTCTTAATTGATCCGATAAGTTGTTGTTTTGCTGTAACAGTGATTTGTTACAGCAAATGAGGTGTGCAGCTTATGGCTCAATAGCAGGAAAAAAGGTGCACCATGTGGCAAAGCACCTACTCACGAACTATCAAACATCTGATTTTTCTCCTTAGAAGCTTTCTACTTCAGACAAGTAGGGGTCTTTAGCATTGTCAAGAACACAGTAGCTTTTAAAGAAAGTCATTCACTAAATGGAAGAACACTAGACCAAAACTTGAAGGTCACTCTGTGCGTGGTTTTTTTGTAGAAACAACAGCATCTAAAAGAGAAGAATATGTGGATAATTTATTTTACTTGTTTCTCCCTTCTATAGCACAGCAGCACTCCTTTGCCTTTAAAAAGAAAAGCAGGAGGATTCTATTTTAAAATGAAAACAATTTTGGTTTTTGAAAAAAAAAAGTGTGTTAAGAAGTACTAATGTACAGCAAACATTTAAAAGGTTGCTTTCATACATATTAGCAACTGTATTATATACTGCATTCCTCTGCATGTTAGTATATTATTAGAATGTTACACTTATTTTTCTTTTGAAATCTCACTGAAGGTCTCCATAGTAAGAATTTAACAGAAAGAATAACTTCTATTGCCTGAGTAAAACAAATCACATTTGAATTGCACATGCTTAATTGTATTTGCAAATTAGAACAGTGCAAATTATAACTGAAGTTGTGAAATAATTTGTAGAACTGAAAATGTCACCAACTTCCATTAGAGAAAAGGTACATCCCCCCTGAGCAATTTTTGCAACCTTTATAACTACAGTTTTGTGATTGTTTTTCGGGCATTTTGTTTCATATTCCAAATTAAGTGTGCCCCACTTCCTTGAGTACTAAACTGCTAGCAATGGCAGTGCTGCAGGGCTTAGTTTTCTCATGAAATCATACTGGTGTCTTCAAAACATTCTGCACACTAGACAACACTTTCCTGTTTGGTACCATTTAGCTGTAATGGAGCGCAACATCATATTCTCAGCAATTGGGTAAGTCTGCTGGGAGTAACAGCAGTTGCAGTCGAACACTTCTAGAAGACAATACATATCGTATTTTCTTTCAAAATGTCTGCTGCGTATTAATTCCACGTTGAGAATTATTGACTAGGTGATCCTCATGTAGCACTAAGCCATAATGGGTGAGTTTTACATCACACTAATACAAAAACAAACTATCTAGATTATGGCTTATAATGTGTGAAACAGATTATTGTGTTCTTTTTACTAGAATCAATTGACAGATCTTGTTTCTTGCGTTTATGGAAAGACTGTAAATGCAAAGTTGGCAACATGAATTTTCATTACTTCAAGAATCATCTGTATCAGAGATTGGCAATCTTTCTATGTGCCAGATGTCATCCTGTGCAATGATGCAGGTCACCCACCATTAAAAAAAAGCTCACAACCATTCAGTGATTTTACCCTGTAATCCAGTGCAAGACCATCAACATCTTCTTACACCAAACTTCAGAAGATTTTATTCAAAAATATCAATCTCTCAGTTAATTTGCAATTTAAGATATTTGGATTTTTTAATTTTAATTTTTCATTTTCTGTAATTGGAAAGGGAGTTTGTCACCGACATCCTAGCGCTCACGGATGACTTATTGCTAATCCTGATCTTGGAGATTCTGTATTTGCTTGATCTGGGGCATAAGTAGCATTGCTTCTCTGATGTGCATGTCATAATAGTCAAGTCAATAATTCCTGAGAACAGGGATGATTTGATTTCAGAGAAATTCAGACCCAGACTTAACATTTCTTCACAGTTATTGAAGGATAGTAGCAACCCACCTTCTAACTCAAAATCTCTCTTTTATGTTTTTCTCGGATATCTATTTCTCTTCTTCATTCTCCCCTGAACTTTCCTCAGCTTCCTCCTTTTAAATGTATTCAGGATCCTGAATATGGGCTGAAGACTGCTCTACTTTTAATATCTGCACCATTTAAGTCTCTTACAATTAACTGTAGCGTTCCTAGGCTAATATACACAGGCCATGGCCCAATTCACTGCTCTAAAAACAGGGTAGGGCACATTGGCATGGGGAAGAAGGGGCATGACATGTGCATTATGACATCTCTGCAACTGTTGCAAAGTACATAATCTGCAGAGTATGTGTGATCACATCATGATCCATGTGACATCACCATGGGTTGTACTAGACAAGTGTGGTGAAGTGGCAAACTACAAATGCTACTTTCTGTCATGTCTGTCTCTGTGATATTGTAACTCATAGTGCCATCTTGCTTCAAGTGCCTCTCATAAGTAAAGTATTACCAGCAAGCCTTGCTTTAATATATAAAAAGAAAAAAAGATGCAAAAAAGGAAAAGGAAAACAAACAGAAAAAAAAGGAAAGAAAAAATGATGACAGAAATATAAAAACAGCAGTTCAGATCTTAAACACAGCATTAAATCTTGACCATATGGAATTATACTGACCAGTTTTTCCGCTGCATCTATAAAACGTCAGTTGACAAGCAGAGAGTCCACACATAAACCCAAGAGTAAAAGATTATTTGCTTTACCTCATATTCAGTAAATCTATAGTTCTTCATGTAATGATAAATTCCAAAGTGTTGGTATATAATTGAAAATCATATTTACATCTTCATGTCAGATTCCTATTCCTAAAACCATATTAACTAACTTATGGATATTAAATCAAACAGTGGAACTTGTTTCCTCTATCATTTTACACTTCCACATTGATGAAATTCACAGTCAAGCCTTTTTAAAATATTCTCATGTGTCTAATAAATGGGAAAAATCAATCATTTCTTCAATTAATCTCATTTTAAGATAATAAAAATATACTTAATTACCTTAAACTTTTGATTTATTAATATAGCATATTCCAACACTTTATTCCTTTTTTTTTTTTTTTTGCAAAAAATGATATCTACCTTAACCATCAGTGCTCAGCGGTGTCCACAGGATCTTGCTGCTCCACCCCTTTTCAGCTGCATCATTTCCTTCAGCTCAGTAAGCCACTGTTTTATAAGCCTTGTTAAAGAAAGGCCAATAATTTACCAAATATTTCCCCTTTGCTTTCAGTAAACATTCAATATCAAGTGTTTTTAACAAACTGCTTAGTGTTATTGGAGCATGATCAGATATTGCAAGAGGACCTGTGTTACATTTATCTATGCAGTTTACTCAGGAACAAGATATTAAAAAAGAATCAAAATGCAAACAAGCACTGTTGAAAAAAAGAGTATATTCTTGCTATGAAGGATTTAAAAGTTGTCATATATTCACCAAGTTAAATTCCAGCTTATAATTTGTAACATTTTCTATATGTGAGAATTAAATTTAGGTGCAACAGTATTACAATTAAACAAATTTAAAACTTGATTAACATTTCCAACCATAATTATTTCATTACAGCTAAACTAAAAAGATATATCATGTGCTTATGCAAAAGATCTGGAGAGCCCACAGAAGGGCCATAATAATTAATAAAAGCAACACTGTCATTAAAACATTGAGAAACAGCTCCAGAGGGCCCTGGAAGAAGCAGATTATTTGGACCCCTTTCAGTCAGGATTCAGGTCTGGCCATAGTACTGAGATGGCAATGATCATGCTTGTTGATGTCCTTTGGCAGGCTCTGGATGGGGGTAGTCCATCCACCTAAGTACTCCTTGATCTCTCAGCAGCCTTTGATACCACCAATCATGGTATTCTTCCGCGCTGGCTCAGAGAATTAGGAGTGGGAGGCACTGTGCTACAGTGGTTCTCCTCCTTTCTCCAGGTTTGGTTCCAGTCAACGTTGATGGGGGAAAGAGGTTGAGCTGGAGGTTTCAGCTTTTTGGGGTGCCTCAGGGCTCTACTCTCTCCCCACTTCAATTTAACATCTACATGATACCACTGGGTGAGGTCATCTGTCACACAGGGTGTGGTATCATCAGTTTGCTATCCTCACAATGGATCCTCCATTTCATTTCCAACCTACAGTTGAAACAGACTGAAACCACACCCAGGTGATCCAGCAGGAAAATGATTTTCCATGGGAAAATATGTTGCATGGATGACTTGTCTTCAGAGGGTTGGCAACCAGCTGGGTTCCAATTAGCCACTGCAGGACCTTCCCCTCCCATATGCTCATAAGGGTCCATACTTCTGTGGCCACTAGAAAGATAGGCATTTTTCTTCTGCAGCTATTTCTTTCCCCTTTCTTTTTTGTCATTTGATGAGGGAAATATTGACCTTGTGGAAGCCCAGAATCAAGGCTTATCATAAGGTCAGTATTCCCACTGGTATGCCAAAAGCTAGACCTTACCAACAACTTTTATTTAACCTACAATTTAACTGTTTATTCCATAAACATTAATATACTATGCTTAGAATTTTATTTATCTCCCCCCCCCCCCCGCACATGCACATCAAAAAGTAAAGGTACCCAACCTTTATGGAGTTTTTACCGACACTTGGATGGAATAACAACAATTTTTGGATTTGTGAATGGATACGGGGAGGGGGATTATGGGAAGAAGTGAACCATGTATGTAATTTCATGGGGGGTGGGGAAATATTAATTTGCCTGTACTTGTTGCAAGGAAGATCAGGAGTCGCTTCTTTAAATATTCCTTTTTCTATTTCTTTTCCTCTTCTTTTTCTTTTGTACTTTTTCTTTCTTTTCTTTCTATTCTTTTCTTTTTTCTGATTTCAGTTTGTATTATCTTTTAGTATTGTAAAACTCTTTAATAAAAAGTTTTTTTTTTTAATGTAAAGGTACCCATATCAGGTATGAGAAAAATCCAAAATATATATTAAAGCAATAGTATCATAGAGGGTGAGGAGTCCAACACCAAGATTTCACCCAATGATCACCTACAATCATCTGAGAAGTGGGTGGAGAAAGTCAATGGCACTAGTAGTTGGAGTTAACCCAAGATAAGTTGGAGCTTTTCTACTTAAGAAGCAAAACATTGCTGCTTTCTATTGGCTCCAGTTTGATTATTCCTTCCACACATGCTATCCTCCTTTTGTTATTTATACACAGTCCACATAATTCCATGCATAAAGGCCTACAAAAGAAGTTTTATTCAGTTATTCAAATGCTCTTGTACCTCAAGAACATTTGTTGTTCTATTAGCTCCTCAAGGGACAATGAATCAGCCAATGGAGCTTTCTGTTCAGCAGCCACACTAGAATATATACTTCCCCCTTCAAACAAATGGTTATGCACAGGAGTTCCTCATTAATAACAAACACAATCCCAAGGAAGTATAGTTAAGGAGTATTACAGAAGACACATTTCTGACTTATTCTTTCTTTCGGTATGTGTGATAATAATCAGCTGCTAAAGATGCATCTCTAATCTGTTTTATTTAAACTCATCAATAACTTTATCTAGTTGCATGTTAGCCACTATATTCTATGTTCAGATACTTGCTAGATGTCAAATGACCATAGTCCATCACATCAGGCATACAAAATCCAAGACCTGCAGATCCATGAAAAAGGAAATGACTCCCCAGAGTTAGGATAAAGAACATTTAAATCTATATTAGAACAGAGAAAAATATCTTATTTGCTATCTATATGTGATTTACCAGTCTATGTATGATATCACAGAAAGTTAATTGACACAGAGAAAAACAATGGCTTTTCTATGCACCCTGGCATCTCATCTGTTCTGAATTGAATTTGTTAAAAAAAAATGATGGGGATTGTAGACATGGTTCTCCTACTCCTATCAGTCAGAAAACAAAGAACATCGCTCAAGCAAACTACCAGGATGCTAAAGCTTTCATTTCCCAGCATTATAAATAGTCAGAGATAGGATGCTGGCAAAATTAAATCCTTATTCTATGATTGCAAAAAATGTAAGAGTTGGAGCATTAAGAAAACATAGAAGAAAAATGAGAAATAGATAAGAGACAGTAAGGGTACATTTAACATAATTCTTGAACTTCCATTTCATCATAAATGTTAGAAGCATTGTATTATATTTACTTAAATGCCCAAATACAGCTCATGATGAAATCAAAGATGTCAAGGCCCAGATCTTTTCCATGCTGAAGTTTATGGTTATACTTCTCTTCTACAGCATTAAAATTCTGGACAGGGCACTACAGAATTAAAAAATGACCAGCTGCCCTGTGAAATAGAAGCACAATGAAAAGCTGTCATCTTCACTTGCTGTTACTATGACAACTGGAGCTGGGGCACTGTCTTTTCTGAAGGTGAAATTGTTCTCTGGCCTTCTCATTCATGGGTGTGAATGAAACAGAAAACATGCTTTGTTTCAAACCCAGAACAAACCCTTGCATTCCAGAAGTTCTACTGAACCATTTCAGGTCAGCTGTGGTTTGGCAGAACCTAGGCCTGGAATGCTTTGATTGTTCCAGGTTCCAGATGAAATAAAATCCAGACAAGGTGAGTAGGGCAAGGGTGGTATGCACTGCCCACTCTCTTCTAGCTTCCAGCATGGCATATCCCTCAGCATGTCCAGTCTCAATCTTGCCAGTACTTTTCCTTCCCTCTCTCTCCTCAGCTGTTCTTATTACTATCCTACTACAGCAAGTATCTCACCAGGCCACCTATCCCACATTGTCCCAGCATTTTCCTTCCCTCTCCTGCCTCCATGCATATATATTTGGCTTTTGCCCACTGTCACTCCCCCTCTAAAAAAAACTTGCATTTCATTCTATGCACAGAACTAGGGGATACCATTTCATTCTGTGCACAGACCAAAATATCCAAAACATTTATGTTTCAGTTCAGGCACCAGAAACCACCTATTACTTGTAAAGAAATGTTTTGTGCATGGAATACTTTACACATCTCTACAAACAATCTACAAACGTCATGACTGGTTATTACTGATAGGATACAATATTCAGAATGGATGTATGAACTACCATGTTCGTCTTTCCCCTTCATTCTGTGCTATGCCATTTTAGACTGTAAGCCTGAGAGCAAGCACTACTTTTTATTACGGTGATTCCTATTTTGAGGCTGAATGGAGGAATACAAATATTGAAAGAATGAATGAGACAAAGAAAAGATACAAATACAAATACAATACAAATACTTTAATGACCAAGTATAAAATATATACAAGGAATTTGTCTTCGGTGACATTTATACATGATAACATGAGAGTCACAAAGTTCAGAGCTCCATTTCTCAGAAAGAGAAATTCTGAAAGGTAGAGTTTTCTGCAGCTCTTTGACGCTTGAGAATTATTTAATTTACAAAACTATTCCTTGTGAAATTGATAAATATTCTAGTTCTCCCTGATATTCTTATGTGCTTGTAGTACTGGCCACCCACACAAAAATAACTTAAATTAGTACAAGGCCCATGAGGCCCATATCTATTTCATTCTCTACCACAGTTGTTTTAATGAGCCTCCAGAAGACATAAAAGCTTTATACACATTGATCCAACCCCCCCTTCCTATGTTTTGTTGGAATAACAATGAGCAAGAAGCTTGAATATTTCATTTCTTTCATATTCTTAAACCAGTTTCCCATAATATCTACATAAGCAATATCTAGTTTAGGCAGCTCTTGCAAACCAAGGTTACTTTGATTCTGATTTGTAGGGCATACTTAAACTGTATTTACCTTGTTCAGACATTATAGGAAAGTAGTTTAACAAAGAAGGTAATGTCTGCTAGTCCTTATCTGGACTCTTTACCAGTCAGTACCAAAACAGCATTGGTTGCATTTATGGATGACTTCTGAAGGGCGGTACATCCATCCTGGCTCTCCTGGATCTCTCAGCAGCTGTTAATACCATCAATCATTGCATCCTTCTAGATCAGCTTAGAGAGTTGGGAGGCACAGTTTTGCAAGGCTTCTCCTTCCTCCAAGGACCGTTCTAATTGGTATTGTGGCAGGGAGAGGATAACCCTAGACCCCAGCTGTGAAGGATGCCTCAGAGCTCAACTTTTTCTCCACTGTTATTAACATCTACATGAGACAACCAGGCGAGGTCTTCTGTTGGCATGGGGTGAGGTATCCTCATCATACTATGTTACACATCTCTGCCCTAGGCTGTACAAGTGTTGCTGGAGTTGCTTACCCAGTGCATAGAGGTGGTGAGAATCTGTATAGAGGTGCACAGGTTGTGACTGTCAGCCTTGTTTCCAGACAAGAAACACACCCAGATGAACTAATCCCATTTTATTGTAAGGTTACATGAACAGAATCTTGCAAGACTGAAAGTATTTCTCCCCTCCTCTCTTTTTAGTCTCTGGAACACTAGGGAGGGTCCTTTCTGAAATGCTTCTCATGCTTTTCCCCCACCTGCAGACTGAGCTGCCTCTTATCAGAGCATTGCCTAGGCTACAGGTCTTCATCCTATTTCCCAAGGTCATTCCCACATATCATTACAGTGACTCAACCTAGCAAGATTCAGGGTGTCTGGGTTCTTGGCCCCTCTGGTTCTGGAGTTGTTCTACTGACAACTCTAGATGGAATAGCACTCCCCCAAACAGAGTTGGTATACAGCATGTGAATCCTGGACTCATGACTCCTGCTCAGGAAGTAGGTGGAAGCCATGACTAGGAGAGCTGCTGCACAAATCCATATTGTACACCAACTGTGCAGCTCCTGGATTGGGAGGCTCTGCTCAAGGTCACTCATGCCTTAGACACTTCCTGTCATTAATTACTGCAATGTATTGTGCATAGTCCTGCCCTTGAAAAAATATTCAAAAGCTTCAACTGCTTCAGAATGCAGTTACCCACACAGAATTGGTGTGCCTGTGTTTACCAATATAACACCTATGCTGCATAAGCTGCAGTGGCTCCCAGTAAGCTTCTGGTGCAATTCAAGATGCTGATGATCACCTCTAAAGCCCTAAACCATGGCACAGGGCCAGGTTACTTGCAGGACCACCTGTCTCCAGTCATTTCTGCCTGTCCCACCAGATCCAACAGGGTGGGCATGCTCCAAGTCCCCTCAGTGAAATGGTGCTACCCTGTGGGACCCAGGAGAGATACCTTCTCTGTTATGGTGCGTTCTGTGTAAAAAGCCTCCTCCCAAGATCCGGATGGCCTTCAACCTGTTGGCCTTCTGGAAGGCCATAAAAACTTGGCTTTTCCCCCAGGTGTTAGGACCATATTGTTAGCAGAACCTGATATATATGTTTGGTACTGAGATGCCTTAGCTTTTGTATTTATTGTTTGTTTTTATTTTTGGTTGTTTTATATTGGTTTTATATTGTCAACCAGACAGTTATTTGCATAAGATGAGCAACTTCATAAATGTTATAAATAAATAAATAAATAAATAAATAAATAAATAAATAATCACATCATGTAAGAGATAGGGAGAACTTAGATATGGTAGCAATTTGTTCTTCTGACTACAGCATTAGAGAGAAGTTTAGACAAGACAGCTCTCTATTCACATAAAAAAGAGCCTTCCATTTCCCCTCGTCATTAGTCTGACACTTTGACTTAAAGTTTCTATTGTGTCCTGGAAAAAGCAAACAAGACAAAAGCTGGAGAAGCTTCTAGAAGCATAAAGAAGTATGCAGCAATGTAAATGACTTATTAATGATGCTTCTCTTTCACGGCTTAATTCACAATATTCTATAAATAAGATTCTATTATCTGCAGATTTGATGACAATTTAATTTTCAATCACTGATCCAGTGTTCTGTTTTAAGCAAGAGCAAGTAAACTCTAATTGTTTTGTAAAATCTAATCTTAAAAGGGCAGCTGAAGATGGCAATATATGAATAGGTTGCCATTATTCCCAGATATTTATTGGACATACAGATCAAGAGAAGAAGAATTCTAGCTTCTGTTTGCATTTTGATACTGCCTAGTTACTTATTTGTTAAGGAATTTACATTACAGACAAAAGACCCAACCATACTTTTCCATTAGGATTAAGGTTAGATGTTGCTTAATTCTGTCCCAAGAGCTGATCACAAGCAAAGGTAACAATGTGCACTACAAAGCAGCTTTTATTAATTATGTATCATGTTAAGAGGTTTCAAGAGAAACCAAAATATTTGCAGTATGACCAAACTACCAAAACCAGATAGGATTTTAGATTTCTTTGACAACACATAAATGAAATCAGCTATTTGATGAACATTGTCCCAACCTCTGCCTGCTTCCAACTATCACTCCCACTGGTGTTCTCCTTAGAGTAATCACAGATTTCTTCCTATTTCATTTAGCAAATGCAAGCACTACCTCTTATTTAGGATCTTCAAATAGCTAAGCACTCTTCTCAACTAATTTGTGCTGCAGTAACATAGCTAGGGTCCTTACTTAGCTATATATGTTTTTCAAAATGTACAAATAATCCCAGTCTTTTAGAATCATTTTTTTAAAGCCTTTCTCCTTTCGTGTGTGTGTGTGTGTGTGCGCGCGCATGCGCACGCGTGTGTGTATAAGTTAAAGAGATAAATCCTTCGTTGCTGATTAGATGCTGTCCATGGTGCTGATACTTTGTTTCACTGGATAAGCTCATAGGTGTGGAAAAGGATAAAGAACTCATAAGCTAGTATGCTGGTAAATTTTGGATCCACTTTAAATAAATTTCTATGTCAGAACAGTCAAAGCAGAGAAAACTAAATGTTTTCTTCTAAACACCTTGTTTAGTTAAGATCCTTTAAACTAGTTACCTTCCAAAAGCTCAATAATGCCGAGGGGCTTTAAATTTAGCTAAAGTTATTAGCTGAATATTTGTGTGATACAAGAGTGAATACTCATTGAAGGATGGCAAAATAATGAGTCTTCTGAAATACCCATTCCTATTACACTAAGGATATTTAATAATTGTTCAAGGCCTTTCTTTAAATAAAACAGAAATTGTGGTATGTTTGGTGTTATTTTTAAGAATCATGACAAGGTACTCACCATCTGACAAGCAGCTCAAATTCTCAGTCACATGGTTAATTCTCCCAATATTTCCTCCAGTCCTCTCCTGAAAGAAATGGTATTCTCTAAAACAATACCATGTATCTTAAAATGGTTGATTTTTTTTTAAAAAACACATCTTTATAAAGAAAAAAATGAAAAGAGGAAATATTAATACCATCAAATTTGCAACATTTACTTAGTAGAAATAACTATTCAAATGACTTCTGTTAAGATAGCGGAATCTAATGACCCACTTTTGCTGTCAGAAGGAGGGGAGAGATTCTTCTTTTCTTGTGGAACCCCTCAACTATAGTGAGAAATTCTCTTTTAAAACAACACAGCCAAATTTTTGGTTATAAAAAAGCAAATTATTTGGAAAAGGGAAAACAAAAAAGAACGTGGGAAGGTAGCAGTTATGTACTTAGGATTTTAAATAAAACAAAGTCAGTCTAAGTTAATCATATGTTAGATTTTCACAACATATGCAAAGAGCATCTTGGTTCCTGTTGAATGTCTTTACCGAGCTTCTTGCTTTTTTCCCCTCCCCTTTCTCTGAAAGCAAATGTCTCACAGGCATCTCAAGACAAAATAAGTTTCTTCATTTATCCACTCAAGTGATACATATAATTTCAGAAGTCAGGAGCCTAGCCTTCTGGGCTTAACTGACCTTCTGCTCAACAGTGCAGCTGACCAGTTTTAACCACGTAAACACAAGAACTTAAGTTTCATATGGCTATTAGGACAGCCTATTCATGTTGCTCTAACCTCTAGTGAAATACAATTGTTTGATCAGTTGCTTTGAAAAGCTGAATTGCTGCATACATGGTATCCTAAATTCCTGAAAGCCACTGATAATCAGTTTTGATAATACTGAGCTGCGGTAGCCAATTATTAGATGAAGATGTACAGCAACTTCCTATATTCATTTATGTGCCAATCTTGTGGATAGCCAAGATCTACTGAAATATTGCTGGAATTGATATAATATGATCCACAGGGAATAAATCTCTTCCTAAACTCTATTTCCAGCAGGGAGCTTCCAAATGTAGTGATTCCTTTTTAAAAAAAATTACAGAAGATTACCCTACTATACTATATTTCAATTATTTCAATATATAGTAACCTGAAGCCAAAAATTTAAATTGTAATGTTCAATTTAGGAAAATGTTTGTGTTTAGACATTTGTGGAGAATGAGGGTTGGAATTTCATGTTCTAAAATAGAATTAATATAGAGAAACATATCTAACTCTGTTACAGTAGTGGGCAACAAAAGCGTATGAGTCATTAGTTCAATACCTTGTCAGTTTTTGCCTATACAGGAAACTCACCCATTCTATTTCAGATTTGCACAGCCTTTAAATAACATGCAAAGATTTTTGAACATCTATTTAGCACAAGTGACTACCTCTCCAACATAGCAGGCAAGAATATTCTATTGTAGCATAAAATAACTATGCTCGTCATAACTATTTCAAAAAGTTGGAGAGGATTACTTGACCCAATAATTAACTATAAAACCAAAGTAAATATCTTTGACTTGCTTCCAATTTACATCACATCAGTTTTCTATTGCATATACTTATGCAATTTGTTTCTTTTTTACACAAATGTATAGCAAATATGATAAACTTACTTAGCATTCAGTAATTCCATGCCATTCTAAGAACCACAGTGCTAGGATTTCCACAGCTGAATGAGTAATTATCGACTTCTCCTAAAGCATGAAAGAAAAGGGAAAAAAGAGAAAGCATTCTTCAATGGATATGAATGAGAAATGTATTATAAAATTAATCACAGCCTCATACTTAACTAAATCAATGCTTCTGTGCAATAATGGGGGAGGAATGTAAAAACAACAGAAGAGACTAAAGCAAAAGAATGGAGCATGTGCAAAATTGAGAGATAATTTCTAGGAGAAGAACCAGAAGACTGCAACCCAGTGATCTCTTAACTGATAGCATTATATGCAGGTAGTTTCTGGGTTAAGAATGCCTGGTTTAAGGATGAGCCATAGTTAAGAATGGAGCCTATTGTAGCAAAATTCAAGTTAAATACACAATGATTCGAGTTAAATACACAATGGTTCAAGTTCATTACACAATATTACTTGTTCCGGCTTACATACAAATTCAACTTAAGGACAGACCTTGGGAATGGAACTTGTTCTTAAACTTGGGACTACCTGTATACAATCAGGTATATTTGAACCAATCATGAAGCTCTAATTGTGCTTTGATTACACAACTAAGTTTCTTGAAAATTGATCTCAGTGGATAGTAGGGGTTGGCAACATTTTCTAGCTGAGAGCTGAATTTCCTTGAGAAGAATCTGTAGGAGGCAGATGTCAAAGATGAGTAGAACTAAAGCAAACTGTGGGTGGAACAAGAATCAAAACTGAGCAGAACCACCAATGTTCTCTCTAGCAACCTTTTCCCCCTTTTCCCCTACATAGCCGGTTCCCTTCTACATCTCTCTTCCCAAGCCACAAGCTAAGACAGAAATCACTCTTGCCTGAATACTGAATGCACTATAAGTACTGTACAAAGTTTCTGAAATTAGGTCAAAGGCAATATTAAATTAAGCTGAAGTCTGTAGTGGCCCAAACACCATAGTTTGCTCTTTCCCGGTCCTTATGCAGCAGCCACAACCTGAAAGCAACCAGTGTGAACTTGCCCCTCGTTTTTACAGCAGTGATTTCCTTTGCTGAATCAACAGTGCCTGTTCAAACACATACTTCATCTTCATGCAGTTGACACTGTCTTTCATGCAGTTCCAGATAAGTATGAATTTAAAAAAAAAAAGAGCAAGGCATAAAAATCTATAGAGAAAGAACACGCATTTCCAAGGCACATATGACTCAAGAAGTGACAAAATAAGATTTTTTAAATGACTCATACAATTAACAGAATAAACTTTCTTGAAATGATTATGATGAAGTTTGCATTATAGGATTTTGCTAATATTACATCTAGATAAAGAAAAACATTTTATACAAAAATAGTTTTGCAATGAATCCACTAATAATACTTTTCTTCACAATTCTTCATAAATATAGCAACAATTGGGGTGGGGTGGTGTAATTAAGGAGGTAGATTGGGCCAATTCCATTTAAGGGTCCATGATAATTAAATAAGAATTGTTAAGATATGTAAGAATCAGTTGAAAGCAGGAAGATATTTACTATGTCCTCCCATTACCCTACTTTTAATGTAAATGACAATAATCTGCTTAGACAACTGATTTATCAGAATAAAATAATATAGATATCATCACATTCAACCAGCTTTGTTTTCTTCAGAGAAATCCTCTGAACAGGATTTCTAACTAAAGTTTAGTCAATAGCAAGTATCAGTTCACACACTGACCTGAAATTATAGTCATTCTACATCATTTTACATCATGCCTTTATATATTTTCTTTAAAAAAACTTAGCCTTCAGGTAGGCTTCCAGAATTATTTGGATGATCATTATTAGAAGTAAACTGAAAAGCTACCAGGGTCAGACCTGGTTAATACTTGGATGCAATATCATTAGGGCAGTTGGCTCGACAGGGAACTTGAAAAAACATTCCCAAAGAAGTCAAATGTCATGTTGTTGCCAAGAAAACTATATGCATGAAGTCATCAGAAGCTGAGCTTGACTTAAGAGACTTTGTGATGAGAACTTATAGAATTTGGTGGATCTTTGACCTTAATATTGTTTCCTACAGAGAGCCCACTATAGGTTGTCCTAAGGTTGAAATCATCATAGGTAAATTCCCTCTCATCCTGACCAAAACTAAAACTGTTTTGTCAAGGAAAAGATTAAAAAATCTTGTCCCACACAAAGCCACCTTTCCTCATCAATATAACCTGTCATGGCTAATAATATGATAGATCACTTCATCATTTCCTTTGGTCCCTACTTAGCATTGCTCTGATTATCTAATTTGGGAAGATGGATGCTTTGTGTTAACATTATAAATGGGGATCTTTGTGGTTAAACAAAATGTGGATATACATATGTTCATGCAGGAGGTGGGGGAAGTAGACTATTCAAAGTAGAGTAGATAATATATTTAGTTAACTGAGTTCTAATCAACCTGTATGATTTCAATCACCAAGAAAACTGACTTAATTCAAAAGATATGATTCACACCTCAAGATGGTTTGCTATTTAATAGGAATGTTTTTACCAGATAAGTCGTGACTGTTCCACGCACAGGGCCAATTAGACAAGCAAGGCTGAGTAGTCTCAGGGCATGGATGAGATAATGAAGCCAGGAGGAAAGGTTTAGATTCATGAGGCACTGGTTATCTTTTGGGATATGCCAGGTCTTTACAAAAGAATGGGTGGCACCTGAAACAGGGTATACCAAGCTGCTGGCACATAATGTAAAAAAGGGTGGCAGAGCAGATTTTAAATTGATTTGGGGGAGAAAGATGACAGAATGCAAGAAGTGTTAAAGAAAAGGATGACTTTTTTGTAACTGTTCAAAGGAAAACATATAGTTCTAGGAAAGAATACAATAATCAAGTAAGCCACAAGGATAGATACATGTCCCAGAAAATCCAAGGAGACTGTGTACTGTATATGAAAATACTAGAAGCCTCCATGGCAAAATGGGAGAGTTGGAATGCTTTATGTTAGACACAGCAAGCATTAGAAATCTGGAGAAGATAACAAATGAAATATTGTGCTCTGGAATAGCTAGTCAGAGAACCAAGAAGGAGAGACACAACACTGGATGAAATCTCTAGTAGGGCCTAGAATCTTGTCTGAAACCTAAAATAACTAAACTGGTTAAGAACACTGATCAAAATGTTATAATCTTCAACATACATGAATGGACCTGTTCAAAACTGCAACATGATCACATTTGATTTCAGAAGAACTTTCTAAAAATGAGACTATTGGAGGAAATGATGTTGTAGAATGGTTGTGTAATGCTGAACTTCTCAATTTTAATAGAAAATAAAGGTGAAAATAGATTTTAGATTTTTTTAGACTGGACGTTAATAAACTGAGAGCAGTGATAAGTAAAATTTTGTGACAGGAGAATCTAAAAAGAAAAGTCGCTCAGAATTCCAAAAAAGAGAAACACTAAAAACACAATTACAAATAATTCCAATGAGGAAAAATAAAGAGCAGCAAAGATAGTGTGATTACAGAAAAAGATTAGTGAAGCTCTAAAAGCAAAAAAAGACACACATAGGAGTCAGAAAGAGAGGAGGTCACCAAAGAAAGGTACATAAAGGTAGTATGGAACTGTACAAACAGTATCGGGAAAGAAGCTATGGAGAGATACAGAAAGAAAGAACTGGGCATCAGAAGAAAAGTCTAAGGGGAAAATGGTAGTAATCCCCATATACCTGAAATGTTGTGAAGACCTGTTCTCTACCATTCCAAACTGTAGGAGATGGAACAATAAATTTCAGTTTCAGAAAGGCAGATTCTGGTCAGATGTTAGATCTTTTTTTAATAATAAGAGCAGTTTGACAGTGGAACTAATTGCCTAGAGGGTATTGGTTTCCCTTCTTTGGGTAAGTTCAAGGAGAGGCTTAATGGTCATATGACGAAGATGTATTAATTTGTGTTCACACACTGAATAGTGAGTTGAACTAGAACTTAAATAGCCTCTTCCAGTTCTGCTTCTATGTGATAACAAACTGGATGAGGGTGAACAAAAGAATATGGAGTCCAGACAAGACAGAGGCACTGTTAACAGATGATTTCTCAATCTACACAAAGGAAGTTCAACTGAGACTTTTGAACATTGTACTAAGGTTCAGGTTCACCATTCAGAGATACTCCAGGATTCATTACTTGCTGGAAGCTTTCTTATTAATTCTGAACCCTCTCTGAAAATGATGACTATAGTTATCCAATGTTGCAAGAATGACTGGGTTCAGCTGCTTCAAATTACAATTAACATTTACAGACAAAACAGGCAGAAAATATAGTTATTTATTTGCAGGAATTCTAGATACTCACTAGATAAGCCAACTGCACCCTACAAAGTGTCTAGCTGCTATGTAAAATACATGATCTATTGTCTGAAAACCATCAACTCCTCTCTCTAGGAAATCAGAATTCTTTGAATCTACTCACAAGTAGCCAAATTAGGCCAGATATGTCAGTCACAACAAAGCTCAGAATTACAACTGTGTGGCAGTTTACATCCAGGAATTTATAATGGCTGTCTGACTGGCAAAAATTCAACAGGTTAAGATTTTTCTTTTTCACTTCATCTCTATACTGGGAAAAAGTAGCTCATGATGAATTAGTAATTGCCATTCAGCTTTTGAAGGCACACTAATGTCAAACAAATAACAGAGGCTGTTTCCTGATCTTCTGAAGTTACTGAAGTTCCATGCATGAAACCTGAAATATGAACCTTCTGCTATTCACCACATCTTGCTCATTATAAATTCCTTACGCAGAATCCAAGAATGTATCCAGTTGTCTTTTTCAGATTGCTTATATAAGCAAGCATAACTACTGTCAACTATGATCAATCCAGTGGTAGCCCAACCTCTATGAGATTTGAAAATGTGATTTCTTCTCTCCCATAATGTAGCATGAAAGCATAAATGGTTTATTTTCTGATTTACAGTTGAAAAGTATGACAGTTATAGGCAAACTATAGCTTTATGAAATAATTAAATAAGCAGATTTAAAAATATAGGTAGTCCTCATTTAGCGGCCACCTTGTTTAGCAACTGTTCGTAGTTACGATAGTGATGAAAAAGTAACTTTATGACCAATCCTTGCATTTATGACTTTCACAGATCTGTAAAGCAAAAGAAAGGTGAGGTAACATAAGCATAGTTGCAGTTTCACTTAGTGACCACTTTGCTTAATGACTGAGTTGCCTGTCCCAATTGTGGTCGCTAAATGAGGACTACCTGTAAAATCAGTGTAAGGATTTTCAAGCTGCATATTGTCTCTCAAGTAGGGATAGAAACAAGCAAGAACAAAAGTGAACAGTCTGAAATCACATTGCAAGAGACATTACTCACAGTCCAAAGGAGACACACAGAAGCGTAATCAATAAATTAACCCAGAAGTCAAAAGCAAGACAGCAGTTGGATCCAGACAGTAAAGAGCTGGTATACTAAGGAGGCCTGCTGGGCAGCAAGTCCCATATATTTCTTTCCAACCATTAATCACTCCCAGAGAACATTACACTAAAGCTGTAGCTATAGCTACTATACTCTAACATAGCTGGTCCTCTTTAAGCCTAATGTGGCCGCAAGCTTTCCAAGTGCATCGAGCTATTCTCAGGTGCAACTTTTATTCACAAGGTAGTCTCCTGTATTCAGCACTTCTCTACCTTTTGACATTCAGTTTGACATCAACACTGTTCTGGCAGACTGGACAGTTGCACTGTTGAGGAGGCTTCAGAATCCTTGGCAGGGACTAGTGAGGACTGATTCTGGCCCAAGCTAAGAGAGAGGACTTGATGAGAGCATCTCACCTATCTTCCTTCCTTAGAAGCCTCCCTCAAATGTGGCTGTAACACTTTATTCTTTTAAAATATTTTTAAGGATGTCTGTAATTTGGTAGGGTGGGAATAGACTTGTGTCAAGTTTTCTACTATACTAACCCTTTCCGAAAGGATCACTGATGCCAAATTCAGCAGATAAGCTGAGGCGGTTTATACAAAGGAAAGGGATATTTTTAAGTAATTAGAACTTCTCATTCCAAATGCTCTCTTTAAATATAACTTACTGGTCTTTTTCACATCTATGGGAATGAATTAAAGTTAGGATTATCAGAACTGGGTTGTGAAAATCAGGGTGACCACTAGATGGCACGAAAGAGAAATACTGCTCCCATCTGGTGGTTTTCCAAATTTTTGCATCCCAGGTCTGGTAATCCTAAATTGACTAAATTGCTTCCAAAACAGTATTGGGGTGTCTGTGTCTGTGTGTGTGTTGCAAAACAAACAAATAAAAAACACTTGGAAGGGAATTCATAGAAAGGGAGATTAATTATTGAACTGAGGAAGGGTCTAATAATTAAAGAGTCAATAAAAGAAGTTCATTACTAGCCCAGTTCAGCTAGTTAAGACTATGTAGAAAATACTGTAACACAAACATAGAGATTGGGAACACAGAGCTACATAGAGCTAATGGGAAAACGAAGGTACTCTCTCTACCATCAACATTTCTCCAAGATACTTTGATGGATGTATCATAACAAGTTCACTCTGATAATTCCAGGACAGACTTATTTATCACTGAAATCCAATAATCCCCCTTCATCTTCTCTCAATCATGTTTTACATAAACCACAAAACCTTACCCTTTTTTACATTTTGATGAAGTTGCTGTGAAACTTCAGACAAACACATCAGTACCGGGACTTCACTGACACACAGAATTAGAATGAAGGATTTTCAGATTCATCACTCTGCCCTGCCCCATGAAATCCTGTCCAAATTACTCTACTCTGTCGTGGGATCCCAATGATGTAGACTCATATAAATTTGTATAAATCCCTCCCTCAGATGTTTGGTAATCACTGCAGTTTCTTTTTCAGTGCTGAGACCCAAGTTCAGACTGAAAATAAAAAATGTTGAACCTTAAAGCTTGTATCTGTTGAATGTTCAAAACTAAAAGTAAAATGTGCCCAAATCACAGTGTTCAAGGGCAAGGAATGCTTAATATCTATCCAGTGACATACCTGTGCATAAGCTCGCCCATATTTCATTTTGTAGTCTACAGATCATGCCTTAGGAATTATCTTTAAAAGCAATGGCATTTAAAAGCAATGGAAAGGAAATATATTCCACACCTGTTGAAAGACACCCAATGTTACCATTCATTGTCTGAAACGGAGAACACAATTTAGAGATATTAAATCTGGCTAATGTCCAATAAATATAATAACTGAAACAGTGTGCCTGTATACCTAATCTGAAATATGTGAAAATCCTTTAACTGTTAAATATTTGAGGAATATACACATCACAACATCAGGCTGTTACTGGTTTGATTCAAGTCCAGTTGGGCTGTACCAAAATAACTGACTTAATCAATGCAGTACAGTAATTCAGGCACTGAATTTTACGAATATGTTCCCCCACTCAAATTATTTCGTGTTTGACAGCAGTCAATGGAATTTGTGGTTTCCATGAAAATGAAATTGAACCATAGACCTACAGCTTCCCTGCCACTGACTTAAAACAGGGGATAGTTTATAACAAGTACTGTATCATATATCATTTGGATACTAGAGCTGAACAAGGTAATTAATGTATTTCCAAATATGATAAACTTTCTGAGGTTAAGTAAATATTATATACTTTTTTTTTAAATTATCAGTACTGCTAATTCAGGAAATGCATATTCTCCATTATTCAGAACTCCCTGGAATATAAAGTACAGCTGCTTACACCTATGAATCAAGATTTCCTATTGCCTAGGATCTCCCTTGTGTTAAGAAGAATGATTGCTCATGCTTGTACCCTTTATGCAAAATCTGCAGAGGTTACAAGAAGTCAATGGGAATTCTAAAAGGCTAATTATGTGATTTTAACTTCACATAAAGCTTTATTTGGCTTCAAGTCTATCAAGCAGAATTCTGATTCTACTCTTACACAAATGCTGCTATTTACTTTGCTATGTTTGGTATCAATTCATCTTTCAGCAACCTTCCTCCCTTGCCCTTGCTTTTCTTCTCCCTACACACAGATTCTCCTACTAAATGGAAATCTCATTTGGTGATGGCACAGTGCTAAAGTACTCATTTGCAAATGTTTTAGTCTGCCAACTACTGACAGAATCCCAACTTTTCCTGAATGATATAGTGAACATACTTACTAGAAGACATGATAAATGTGCTATATTTATGGCCACCAATGAACCAACATGCAAAAAGTGAAATCTTCTCCTTGAATTACAAACTTGTGGTTCAAATTTGGAAAATATTTATAACTTCCAGTACTGCACATCAAAATCAAGCTTCACCAGAACTGTGGGAACACATGAAACAATTTATGAAGTTTCCTTTTGTCAACAGCTGGTAAGGTAAGTGCCACACAAATCAAACCTCTGCAATATTCCCTCTTATGTTAATATAAGGGCATTTTCATGAACTTTTGCTAAGGGATGTCTGTTTAATTATACTGTTGCTTATTAAAATATTAATAAGATGAAAAACTGACAAATTCCAACTTCTCTAAGCATTTTATAGGATTGATTGCAAACTTTCCAAATTATAAACTCTTATCATTATTGGATTTTATATGACATATTATCAGTACTATCACAGCAGGTGGCAGCACCTCACTAGCTAATCTCTAAAAAGCTAATCAGAATGGACACTACTTAGGTTGGAGGGCACCAGAAAATGCTAGGACTAAAAAAAAAAAATCCCAGAAGGGTGCAACTTCCATACTGCTGCCAAGAAAACAGTATAATGCCTACCTTCTTATCCTTACATAAATTGGCCTTTGAGGTCAATTTAGATTTGATATCTCCTTCATCCTCTGCATTAGATTCTGAAGCTTCTGAACTTAGAAGGTGCTTGCTAAGATCCATTAGATATCTTCCACAGAGTGCTAAGCCACAAAATGGTTTGTCTGGGTTTGGGTCAGCATGATGTGTGAACCACACCATTGTGGTTTTGATGATGGGTGAAACAGACATAGAATGAAGTAGCTTGTCCAACAAGCTATGATTAAAATTTCCCTATGCCACCATGTTTTTGAGGAGCACACCTATGAATGTTTAATTCACATATCTAAAAAGTGAATGTGGTAAACGGATCTATCATCCAGATAATTCATCTGAGAACCCGGACTGATTTCTGCTTTTTTAAAAGAAGTAAACTTGAATTTACTGATCTGTGAAATAGCATTTGGATACTCAAGGCAAGCATCATTTCAAGACTATGTCCTGGTAAATGGCAGTAGAAAGACAAGGTGCAATCCAGCAGACTCAAGAGCACACGACCAAGATAGTAAATGCCCGATCCGTTTTGTTAAATAGTGAACCAGAAAAGCAAAGGAAGGCTACTTAATATAATATGTTTTACTGAGTCATGGGTGAAGCCACCATATCATGCAAAAACAGTGATCAGAAATCTAATTCAGAGGGGGTTAGTTTGACCTAAAATGCCCCTGTTATGATGGAACTGTCCCTTCCAAGAAAGCAATGAAATCTTAGGAGTGTTAAAATAAGGTTTTGTTAGGATTACTGTCTGTATTGTGTTTATTTCCATTCCCCGTGGCCACACAGTGGAAAGGTGAAAAAGAAGCAGAAATAATTGGGAGGCGTATTGGTTCCCAGCCTAATCGTAGTGGCACCAACTCCAATCAGGCCACTATAATTAAAAAACAAACAAACAAACAAAAAAACGGGAGGGCACTAGAAGGTGACAGCATCCAAAACATCCTTTGCAGCAACTGGGAAGACAGAGAAAATAGTTGCTCCCCCTTGAGTGGGTCATCAGAGCTCAGTGAACAACAGACCATTAAACAGGAGAGCAGAAAACTTGGTAATCTGTCTTGTGCAAACACAAAATATCACTATATTCAGAGATTTTGGTCAAATATTGCACTAAGCCATAATGTGGTTTGCTTGGCTTTGCCTTAGCTTGTCTGAATCTAGCCATTGTGATTAAGCCATACTTTATGGCTTAATGCTGCCTAAAAATTCACCAAGTCATGCCTTAGTCAACATGGCTATCCTTGGATTAATTGGCTTGTAAATTGGAATGGACTGAAATGGGAGGAAAGTTGCAAAAATAAATAAACCAGAGTGAAAAAAATGGCTCCACATGATGCTTGAACCCTGATTGTGAGATAACAGTCTTGGATGACCTTATATTGGCATTTTCAAATCTTGATGATTTGGATTATTTATACTGTAGTGGAATAGCTGCAGATTCCTTCTCTGGATGTTGAAGCTTGTGATATATATTATGTAATTGCTTTTCTCACATAAAGGATCTATTCTAACTACTATCTTAATTCTGCAGTAGCCATACTGGAAATGCAAACTTTTATTTATTTTTATTTATTTATTTTTCAAATTTATATATGCTGCCCATCTCACTATACAAGTGATTATGTTGAGTTATCCAAGTGCTATAATAGTCTTCACCCAAAAATGTTCCCAAAATTTCACCATGGACATTTGCAGTGATTCATGCAATATAAGCAGTAAAGTGAGAATCACAGGACGCTGCCTCATTGGCCAACTCGTTCACTGTTACAGACATTCACAACAGCTATTCAGGGTTTCTTAAAGGAGATTCTCTAGCCCACCTGGACAAATCTAGACTTAAATCCAAGATTTTATGCATGCAAATCATGGGTTTTTTTAACCACAGACTTATTGTTTCCCCTCCCCTTCTCCCAGCTTTTATATTACACATTGTTCAACAAGCTACAGTTCCAGGATCCCTAAGGTTCAAGAATGCCTTTCAAAAAGCAAAGTTTCTGCCAGATTTCTAAACATCATGATGGAAACTGTTTAATGGGTGTTTCCCAAGGAGTTTTCCCATTGTGGTTATGAATGAAGTCTTCCTTTGCCTGCTGATCTCGAAGAACAGAAAGTCTCCTTAATTTAGTACTACAGCAACAGTGCTCAAATGTTGCTGTAGTACTGGACACATTCATACAATCCTTAATGCAAATGAAGATTTTAATCCAATCCAATCCAACCACAACCATATGAGTTCAATTTTATTCTAAATATCTGTAGTTAATCTTTTAGGTTAAAAATCCTTTCAAGGCAGCTTCCAACTTACACATATGTAACATAATATTACATTTCAAATACCTTCAAATACAAAAATCTTGCCCAGTAATATCTCTCTCTCCCTCTCTCTATATATATATTATTGTTAACTATCTATAATGATAGAATTAGATGGACTCCATTTAATATAGACAGATAATGTTGGGAAAAGTGGAAAGAAAAAGAAGAAGGTGGTCAGCAGCAAGGGAGATGGAGTTGATTACAGCTGCGATGGGAGAATGGAAGAGCCAGGATGGGGACAGATCATCCTGGAGAAGGTCTACCTACTGTATGTGGTCGCTAAGAGTCCACACTAACTGGAAGGCACTTAATCGGTCAGTCAATCAATCAATCCACAAACACAAGGCCATTGCTGAAAACACCTCTTCTTGTGCCTGCCCAATCCAGTTATTCTTATAGGTACACTTGAAAAATGCAGATGTAGATGCAGATCTCAGAGTAACTTGGTCCGAAGCCATTTAAAACTGTTTAAACATTAATACCAGCACTTTAATTAGTCCCAGAAACATACCAGGAATGAATGCAACTGGTACAATACAGGTGGTTCTGACTCAGATGGTTGAAGTTTCCACTGGCTTTAGAGACAGGCTCATATACAGTGTATTACAACAGCCAAGCCTGGATGTAACTGATATATGGATAACTAAAGCAAAATCTGTCATCTCTGGATAGAACTGAAAACCAATTAGAGCCTTAAGCTGATAAAAAACAGAACAAGTCACCATTATAACTGAGTTTACCCAATCAGTGCTAAGTGAGAAGCTGGTAGCGAAAAAGGATAGTTATCTTTAAAACTAGCTATAAAGTGTCATTTTGAATAGATAACTTCTCTATGCATAGTATCACCATCTTGTGTGGACTAAGCCTCAGCTTGTGCATTTTTATCCATACCAAAGTTACTGCCACATACTGATTCGAGTTCCACAGACATTCAGAAATCAATACATGGAAACAAGAAGTAGAACAGAATGTCATCCACATATTCATTACACTTTAACCAAACCCACTGGGTAAATTTCTCACATAGTTTCATACAAATATTAAAGAACTTGAAGGATGAGATAGAACCTTGTGGCTAAACCAACAACCATAGACTGGAACAGATATCCCCTAGCATCACCTTCTAAGACTACTCTTCCAGAAAGGATCAGAACTACCTTATCATGTCTTCTAAATCCAGCTCCGATGAACAGACCAGAAATACACAACAGCTGATGGTGCTGAAGGTTCCTAAGAAGTATGATGCTATCAAGGTTGAGAGGCACTGAGCAAGATACCCTCTATCTTTTAAATACTCTCCTGGATACTCTGTCTTGTAGTTTCTCTCCCCATCCCCCCCTTCCTAGTACAGTCTGTTCTTTTTTCTTTTTAAAGATAACACTGAAGTTTTAAAAAGGGTATGGATCTCTTGATCAGCAAAGTTTTAATTGTACCCAGCATTTTCATTTCTCCAGAAAGATTAATAGGAGAGGGAGGAGAAGGCAGCAGGGCAGTGATAATTTCTAAGTAACATATAAGTAACACTGAATCTGGGGGTCATCCAGGCAGCAGGATCCTGCACCTGACCTTTGTAATCTAGTCTTAGCAGCATCAAAGCTGCAGTATATTAGCTGCCCCTCCCTAGCAAAAAAAAGATACAGGACCATGGTGATACTTATCCCAAATTATAATCTCTATTCTTTTTAAATTCCTCACTACTGCTTTTCCTCAACATATTAAGAACCACACTGTCCTCCAAAGAAGCATTAATAAACCTCCAAATCCAAATCTCAGACCGATCTTGACAGATTTCACAAACAAAGGGCAAAAACCAATGTAGTAATCCTTAATCCTCCAAGTCGTTTGTCTATACTTTGGGTTGACTGAGCTAAAAACAAACTATAAAATGATGAAAAGACAATACTGTGGCCCCATCCATCTCTGATTAAACCTTCACTGGACGAACCTGAACAGATGCAACTGTTGTAGAGAAGTGAGGTTTTTTTCAGCATCACTGCCACAGAATATATTGAAGATGGATTCTTACCTGTGCTGCTTTATATTCATTATGATATAAAGTATAAAATAAAGCATTTGCATTCTAATCACTAACCCTTTATTTATTGGTATCTTCAACTCAATCTTGACTCCTGGCAATTGTCTGGACAAATCCATGCAGTTTTCTTGACAACATTTTCAGGAATGGTTTGCGGTTGGCTTCTTCCCACAGCTGAAAGTGACTAGCCCAGAGTCACCCAGCTAGCTTGGTGCCTAAGGCAGGACTAGAATGCAGGGTCTTCCAGTTTCTAGCTTTAACCACTACGCTAAACTGGCTCTCAAATGTGATATACGAGGCAACATTCCTGGTATCTCCAAAAATATTTTAGATACCAAAACTAAGAAAGATCTCTGTGTGTAAGACCCTGGAAAGCCAGTGCCAACCTAAAACTTGTAGATCAAGGACCTCACCCGTGAAAGGCATCTTCACCTTATAGAGTTACGTACAGTCTGCTTGATTTCCCAAGCACCGCAAAAACAATCACACTGCCAGAGATCATCTCTGCATCCAGTAGAGGAACAATTTAATATGATAAAGCCAAGAATAAGTTATAACAGAGAGGATGTTTCAAACAACTTCCACTGGATAATAATGCTTAGACTTACCTTGAGAACCAAAAGGTAAACTGTGTTGTGGCTGAGAGCTCTATTTGACTGTGGCAGGATATAATTGTGATAAATAAAATAAATATAAAGTAATATTGCAAAAAAGTAATTTCTCTAAATATAGATTTTAAAAGATCTGTTTATTACAAAGGGCTCTTGTCTCACAGAAACTTATACAGCTCTGAAAATGTAATGGATGAATGTAGCCTTACCATAACACAGCAAAGAAAATAGTTCTGTTTAAATTGGATTAAAAAAGAATGACCTAATTTAGTCTATCACAAGAACATATGTGGTTGCTGTACAAAACAAAAGGCTACCAGACTTTCATGCTCCATCAAGTACTATGTCCAGATTGCAGTTCTTATTGGAAAAACATAATGGATGGGGTTTAAACATCTTAATTACCAGAAACAATTCCACATTTATTTTTAACATCAGTAATCAGCAATAAGTCTAGTTTAGTTAGCTATGCCCTTTCCTTCCAGCGTGTGGATTGTGTTCTTCAAATAAAGGAATGTCTGGAGTAAATGGGTACATTGAGCATAGTCAAACTAATAAAGTCTCAGTAAAATCTAGGCGTTATTCTTCTCCAAGCATTTCACCAAAGCTAGATCTTTTTTCAACTGGTCTGGTCTGAGATCCAAATTGATGTTATAGACAGAAGGCACTTTTCACTTCAGTGAGATGTCTATCTGCATCCATGTACAGTAGATGCAACTAAGGTTGCTAGAATATAATATTCATAAGATTGTGCAATACAAAGAATTGGAACGAACATCTAGTTCGGATGTTTTTCCCATCTGCAAATTCTTATTTGCCTCAGTATTAAATCTCTGAATTAATCTTAGTTTTTAACTAATGCCTTGATTTTTCAGAACAGGTACTATCTTGGGGAAAAGGCAACCTCATTAAAAACACTTCTATAAAGAGCATATCAAAGACCATATAAAAAGGTTTTTCTTGTTTCCCAAGAAACAAAATGCCCTCAAGTCAAGCCCAACTGCTAGTGATCACATCCATTTTAGTTATGCTATTTTAAATCCTAATTTGCCTCATATGATAAGAACTGTAAAAAAGCACTTATATTTTCCAAAATGCTGATGTTTAGTAACAAGATGAAATTCTTCGGAAGTTGATTATGCATCTATCAGAGATCAACAGGAATTCTGAATCAAGATTTACTCATCCAATAAAAGCCTGAAAAAATCCATAAATAAATTATGCAAAAGAATAAATTATCTGCCTTAGGGAAAACCACAGGTTTTTGATAGCTAAAGCTAACTCCAAAAGCCAGATCAGCTATAAATCTGCTCATTTTGCCAAAGAACAAATATTTTAATTAAAAATATTATTCAAGGGGGAAAAAAAAGAAAAAAATTCATGATGTATTCTTTCCCAAATGAAACACAGGACATTTTATCAGAAATAAAATTATATGCTTAGAGAGAGACTGAGAGCGCCAACAATGTCCTTGTAGAAAAAGGGTAAATCAGGGTAAATGCAAGCAAGGAATAAGGAGTTTGGCCTCACATAGCTATAGGCAATCCTGTCGGGTTGGTGGAAAGCAAGTTTTTAGAACAAGAATGATACTTTTCTCAGCAGAGGCATTTAGACTTGCAGAAAGTGACGGGCTGCCATGGCCACTTGTGACTGCCTCGTCCTCAGCTCGGATTTACTCCATGTTATTCCAGAAGGGCATCGCGGGAAAAAAAAACACGCTGCTGGCCGTCGTTAATATTCTACCGCCGTCTGGAAGGCGAGAGCAAGTTAGCTACTCAACGCAGGAACAGCACACTGAAACCCCAGCCTCGGGCTTTCCGAAATCGCCCTGCTCTTCCGTTCAAATCAGTACGACTGACGGCTTTCGCACAGTTTACACCCCTCCCTGATTTTTCTATTCAAAACAGGCACCCAGGGCAGCATGTTTTCCCCTTCATCGAAGGGTCACATCGAATATCGCCTTTCGGCCCTCAGGACGGGACCGTAAACAGATTCCAAGAGTTTTCATCTGCGGACCCCTCGGGAGCAGGTAGAGAGGAAGACAAATGGTGGTACCGACTCCCCCGGGCGGCCTCTTATTGATTTCCATATAACATCGTCGATGCCTACCCTCAAGCCGCGCAGGCAGGCAGGCGCGCGTGCGTGCTTGCCATTCCCACCTACCCACCCCCGTCCGCGCACGACGACCTTCCCCCTCCCGGACTCGCGGATAGAGAAGACTGCGTTTTTGCTTCAGCCCGCCCCCGTTGCTAAATGCCGCCGCCGCCGCCGCCGCCGCCCCCTTGGCCGGCAGCCGATCGTGGGACCTCTCTCCTTAGTACCAGCCTCGGCGCTACTCGCCGAAAGTGAAAAACACCGAGCTGAACCACCAGCAGCAGTAGTAGCAGCTTCTGTGGCAGCGCTCGCCCGGGCCCTCACCCAGCCAGCCCTAAAGAACCTCGCGGTGCCGAGGGAGTCGGCCAGCCGCGCAAGCAGACAAGGCGCCTCGGACTGCCCGCAGTCCTCCCTCTTTCTCTTTCCCCCTTCAGGGGCTTCCCACCCACCGTTCTGCCTGGTCTGTGCGCAGGGCTGCCCAGCTGCCTCTTTCCTTCGCTCTCTTTCCCTCAGTGGCTCCGTTCAACAATCACCCCTTCCCCCCCCCACCTGCTCAGTCCCACCACGCCTCAGGTAATGAAAGGGACAAGAGAAGAAAGGGGGTGGGACTCACGCTGCGGAAGAGACCACCCGCGACAGCAGAAAGGCCTGGGAAGAATGGAAGGAGCTTTGCGCGCGCTCTCTTCTGAGTCCTACCGACTGCAAAGCCCCCCTCTTCTCCTTCCTCCCGGCTCTGCCACTCTAGTCTGCAAAGCCCCCCCACCCTCCACTCCATGCTGCAAAGCTCTACAGCCCCCCAAACGCTGCAGAGCTCCACCCCGCGGCATATTGCAAAGCTCAACCTCTCTCTCTCCCCCCCCCCCACCCCGAACGCCACCGCTCGCCACGCTCTGCACGGCGCCCAGCGGAAAGCGAGTCAACGCAGCTTTCCTCCTTGTTCAGGTTAGGGAGAGGGAAAGCCTTCCCCATATGTTGTTCGCGCCCTAGCTAAGCTCCTCCGCTCGCCGCCTGCGCAAGCAAATACGCCGCGCCGAGCTTTACATATGACTCACCTCACAGAAGGCTATTCTCTGCCCAGTTACTGCGATTCTGCAGTAGTTATTCAGCGATTTAAAAAATACTCTGCACATGCACAGAGATGCTGTTTTTATTAATTCAGATAGTTTTCCACCCTTGCACTGAAGCCATGGAGAAAGGGTAAGAGCTAAACTCTGAGCTGCTCTACTCAAATCTTCAGCACAATTTGCCGAAAGCTCCCCATTGATAAAATGTTCTTCCTTGCCAAGGAGCTTCCATTAAGCCCTGCAGAGGCCCAGTCCAATAATGTTGTTACTAATAACTCAGTTCTGTAGAGTGTAACTATCTCCCTCCTCATCAGAAGCTATCCCCAATGCTGTTGCTGGTGCCCTATTTAAATACCCCAAACCTTACAGATGGCAAAAGTCGCCTTTGCAAAGTGCTTTCCAATACAAAATCCCTCTGACCTTAAACACAGCATCCCATGCTGGTTAACCTTGATCACCCTCCTCAGTTATACTAATTTTTCTGCATGCAACTACTCTAATTCTCAAGGCGTTAGGGGAAACATCTGGGTAACAGAACAAGCACACACAGCAGAGGCCCCAAAGACTTTTCAGGCTGGGTCCTCCTCCCTTCCTAATTCTCTTTATTACTGGTGAAGTGATGTGTTGAGTGGGTGCGGGAGGTCAGTGGAGCAAGTCTGGAAAGTGTCCTTCCCCATTTTTAGGCAGATGCCCCAGGGAAGGGCTTCGAGGCTGGTTTGGTGGCTGGCAGTGGCAGCAACAACAGCCGCCCACACTCTCCATTAAAAATACTCTCCCCCATATCTCTGTCTCTTTTCAGCTCAGTGGCTGACTGACAGAAAGCCTTTCAAAGGCCGCCCACGCGCACGCTTGCACAGAGACATACACAGACATGTTTCTCTGAAAGGCAAGGGAGATGATGGGGGGGAGGGGGGAGAAACCTGAATGAAATATTCCAGCAGCAGAAGTGCCCAGCAGCAAGGAAGAGCTTTGGGATGCTGGGGCGGGGGAAGAGGCCCGCCATCTATCCAGAGACCAGTAGGGCTCTCCTTTTACTTTTGAAGAAATCAACAGTCTCGGCAGCTGTATGTTTTGTTTTGTTTTTTAATTGCCCTGGGAAGAAACATGCATTGTATTGTTGAGATAATCTAGCTATGTTGCTGACTCCAGGGCTGCAAATCAAGAATGTCTGCAGAAAAGGTCAGGAGCAGTTCCTGTTCATACATTTACTGGGTGAATGATGCAAATGTGCTTGACACGTGTGCAAGTTACAAGACTCAGACAGCCAACAATCAGCCAGTTAAAGGACTATATCAGCTTTTTTCACATCACCTAAACATTTTCAGTGGCATGTCAAAAACCTTCCTGTGAGCATGGCAGGGCAATGTATGAATAGCTGACTATGAACTACGGAACTGCAAGAAGCATTAATGAGAGGGATCTACACACACACACACACACACACACACACACACACAATACAATCTAACATACTCAATTTAAAGCATCTTTTAAACTTTTAAACAGTTTCAGTAAGATTGTGTGCAGTTAAACACTTATACATACAGCTGGGCACGAAGAGTGGCCTTTTGAAATTCCTTACTAAATTTATAAACAGAGAAATTGGGTAAATGATTTCTCTAGGGCAGCAGTTCTCAAACATTTTTGGTCTCAGGACCCCTTTGCATTCTTAAAAATAACTGAGGACCCCAAAGAGCTTTGGCTTATGTGCGTTATATCTATGGATATTTACTGTACTAGAAATTAAAACTGAGAAAGTTTAAAATAATTATTTATTTGACTTTGCGGGCTCCCTGAAAGGGTCTTGGGGACCTCCACTGTGAGAACCACTGCTCTAGGAAAAAGAAAAATTATCCCCAAATTTCTCAACACTAGGACTTTTCCTTAGTACTAAACTGCCTCATTATTTTACCTTGGAATTTCAATGAAGTTTGGGAAGCCAGAAGGCTCTTGATCACTTGAGACGAAGCCAAGGCAGTTATATATTCCTTGCCCTACTTATAATTAGATATCTGCAAAAAATTGCATTCCATCCACGAGCACTCTGAAATTCTAATCTCCTTTGACAAAAATATAAAGCAAATTCTCTTTAAACCAACTGAATGAGAACTGGCAGGGAAAAAAGTGTTTTTTGCCGCCTAGCTCTATTTTGGAACATTTATAATATGATTATTCATCAGATAAACATGTCAGATATCAGATAATATGAACATTCTTTAGAATAGAATCCATAAGACTAGGTTGTCACTGCACTGCACATTTAAGTGAAAAGTTTACCAGTCATTTACCAAAACAATCTGCCTTTTAACCACTTCAAACACTGATCAGAAGTAACCAGCAGATATGAAAAACTTAACAGAAAAAAAAGTAATACTTCTAATGTACATATTTCCTCTAAATGCAATCACTGATCCATACTCTTGAAATTCTTTTCCAATTTTCCATTGATGTTTTTTTTCTTTTTAGTAAATCAATGCATCTATCTCTATCATTCATTATTCATTTGCTAATTTGGTATTACCAAAATAACTTTAAAGAACACATTTAAAATCTTAGGTGTTTTATGGATACCTGCCCTGAGGAGATAGTCGATGACCTATAAATATTAAAGCCTATTAAATTCAGTTGAGCTTGTTTCTGAATCAACATGCAGAGAATTATGCTGTAAAATAAAAAGTATAACTTGAACCATTATATAAAACAGATTCATGTATTCCTTCTTTGCCATGTATAAGGAAAATGCATTATTTTATACAATAGTAAAAAGCAAAATATACATACAACTGCAACCGCAGTTCTAGTCACACAGCTGTGAGTTCATTTTAGCTTTTTTGCAGGAATGTTCAAAACATTAAATAAACCTGCAAAGCCACTACAATGAAAGAAAATGGATAATCAGGAAAACTACGGACTCCTGCTTTGCTAAAAAAAAGAGGTCTTGTCAGTATACAATCCAAGCTTGACAAATACAAAGCTAGGTCCTTGACTTTAGCAAATATACAGATAGGAAATGTATATTTTCCAAAGTTATCCGAAAGACAGACAGAAGGAAGGAAGGAAGGAAGGAAGGGAGGGAGGGAGGGAGGGAGGGAGATACATGCTTGTTAGCTGCCCAGAGTCCCTGTTGTGAGATTGGAGGCCATGTAAATGGAATGAATGAATGAATGAATGAATGAATGAATGAATGAATGAATGAATAGCAACATCATAAAGACAAAAAGATTTTGCAGACTAGAACCAATTTCATCAGATGAGCTTGGTATTAATTGGCAGAAATGTAGTCTGTTATGGATTCTGTCACCTAGGGAGCTACATTTGGCGGGCCCTAGGCGGCGGGCCTTTTCTGCTGTGGTGGAATCTTCTCCCCCCTGAGTTGAGGTTGGCCTCATCATGATTGAGCTTCCAGAAGTCCCTTACCATCTGGTTATAGCACCAGGCCTGGGGATCCCAGGGGATGGGAGAATTAGTGAGGTGGCTTCCTTATTTTTAACATCCTTTTATTCTTTGTTCTATTTTGATTTTTATATTTTTAATGTATTTATTTATTGTTTTTAGCTTTGCTGTATGCTGCCTAGAGTCACCTGTGGTGAGATGGGCGGCTATATAAATTGGTTAAATAAATAAATAAAATCTAGTATTTCAGTATTTTTGACAGCAGCAATATTTTATCCTAAACTATCATTATTTTTACTTCTCTTGTGCAGAGTAGTATAATATTCAACCCTGAAGATGTAATGAACATTCTTTTAAAATAAATGGCAAAATACTGATCTAATTTAATTTAATTAGTGCCACAAGCATAGATGTGATTAATCAACAAACCTTTAATCACATATTATAATTGACCTTAATTAATCAGAGAGCCTGGAAACAAGCAAAGAGCATGAATATGGGGTTTCTCACAGTTTCAGCCATATGGGCCACATTGATTCATTAGTTTCCTCCTCTCCCCCTCACTTTGGATGTTACGATGATGAACGTTTAGCACAGAACTGCATGATAGAAATGGCATACAGATGCTACTAAAAACAATGGTCTTGACTTTAGTTATCCCTCCCCCATCTTTAACTCCTAGTTTAACATGCATATGATCACCATGGCAACTAAACTGAAACTCCATGCTCAGTTGCAGTATACCACTGAATAGTGGATGTTGAAGACAGTCAATGGGGAGAGATTGTTACTTCCATAATGTGGCTTGAGATAAATCTATCCATATTTGAAATGAAATATTGTGTTAAAAAACATCTGCATTAGTCTTGTATGTATATATGTGTACATTCTTCCCCACATTTGGTGGGCTTTTTAGCTTGTGGTGAGAACACAGATGGGGCATGTCATCAAAAAACTCTGAAGACTCTGAGGATAGAAAGAGAGGGTCTCTGAAACTCCTCAGGAGAGACTCTCCAAAATGTCTATTCCACAAAAACTAGAAGATCAATAGTCATGAAAAGGTTGCTCTTCTTACACTTTGAAGATTCCTCTCCTGAGGTATCTGTTATGAAGTTCTTCGTCCTTCACCTCAGCACCTCAGAGGGCCTTAAGTGGCATTTCAGCTCTGACAGAACCCATACCTGCCTGTTAAAATGCAGTCATTTAGCTATCAAATCAGCCTGTTCCTTCATTCATATCTCTCCCTGCAAGATTCTAAACAACTTTGACAATCCCTTGAGTTGAACAATTTTCTTAGCTCCTTAATGCTAGTGAGCAAATCTCCCATTCAGCCAATTTTAAATCTTGCTTTGCTGGGAACTCTCTATGGTCCTGAATCTCTGCAGTCTTGATGTGCACCTGGCCTTTCCCCTGCAGATACATATCACCCAGGCAGCAGAGAGGTGCATGCTAGAAAGAGCCTCAGCCAACTGAGTGATTCTAAAGTGTGCATCATTGCAGCATGTGAGAGTAAGTAGCCCACTCTAACTGATCTCAACCAAAGTTCAACATGGACAGAATTGTGTACTTGAGTACTGGGCTGGGAGACAGACAGGTAGGTAGGTAGATATTCTTGAAGAAAGCAATGGCATATTGTTGCTAGAAAAGCAATATAGACATGTCAATGTAGTCACCAGGAGTCAAGCTTAACTTGAGGGAAATTTTAGCTTTAATGAATGAAATGTTTGTAACTTAATCAAAAGGTTGTTGTGTCATATGAGGATTAGCCGTTCCAGCTTGCTGCATGCCAGATAGGGCACTATAATTTCTGAAATCCTAAATCAGATAGGATAAATTATTGGATTTAGAGCAGGTGGCAGCCGTGGCCAGGAGGGCTTTTGCACAGCTTTGGGTTGTGCACCAGTTACGCCCTTTCCTGGATCGGGTTGCCCTATGTACAGTCACTCATGCTCTTGTTATCTCCCAGATAGACTACTGCAATGCGCTCTACATGGGGCTACCCTTGAAGAGTATCCGGAAGCTTCAGCTGGTCCAGAATGCGGCCGCGCGAGCAATTTTTGGGGCCCGAAGAAGGACCCATATAACACCCTTGCTCCATGAGCTGCATTGGGTACCGGTTTGCTTCCGGGTCCAATTCAAGGTGTTGGTTATCACCTTTAAAGCCCTACATGGCATGGGGCCAGGTTACCTGAAGGACCGCCTCGCCCCCATGATTTCAACCCGTCCCACCCGATCTCACAGAGAGGGCATGCTCCGGATACCCACGGTAAAAGAATTTCGACTAGCAGGGTCCAGAAGGCGGGCCTTCTCTGCTGTAGCCCCCGCCCTTTGGAACATCCTGCCCCCGGGGGTGAGACAGGCCCCCTCACTCCTGGCCTTTCGGAGGGATTTGAAGACCTGGCTCTGCCATCTGGCCTGGGGCGGGGAGGGAGGATACCAGAAATGGGGTTGGCTGGCCCCTTAGCGGCCTGGTGGGGCCCTATTGGCCTCTTGGAGTTTTTAGCTTTTTATCTCTATCCTATTTTTGTAAATTTCTAGTTTTTATAACTTTTATAATTTTTAAACCTTTTATAATTTAATTATGTATTGTGATTTTAGTGGTTGTAAGCCGCCCAGAGTCCCCCGTTGTAGGGGAGATGGGCAGGGACAAATCAAATCAAATAAATAAATAAATAAATAAATAATTGGATTTAAGTTGGGAAGGATCCAAGTCCCTATCCCCGTTCACTTCAGTAACTCATGGTAAAGTTCATTCATCAAATTGAGATATTAAAATGGTTTGGTTAGTTTCAGTTATTATGTTATGTGAACTCAGCCACTGTGGTTTGTAAACCATGGTTTCTCAGTATGTTGTGGAAACCTCAGCAAATACATCTTAGTCAATACTGTAACCATGGTTAAAGAAATTAAAGCTTTATGCAATTTGCTAATCTACCACTAGGTGTCCTTGGACGAGTCATTTTCAGCCTAAACTTCACAGGATTATAAAGATAAAATGGAGGATGTAAGATGTACTAAATAATTATTTGGAAGATGTGATATTTTTAAGCACGTACATGCATGCTAAAAACAGATATATTATCTGACCTCTATTATCTTCTGTACTGGTTCATCACTCCTAAATTTGTGGGGGTGGTGTGTATTAAAAGCAATTTCCTGGAACTTGACTTTCATAATCTTTTTAAAGAAGAAAAGTATTGTAAGTTATTATGCCCAACAGCAAATATAGACACTTCATCAAATTAAGCAGTAATTTGTACAAATGTGCTTATTCCATTGATTGCATTTTTAATATTTTCTTCTTAATTGCTTATCATTCTTTCCCCATTCAATATGTTTTTAAACCATTTTCAAAATGAATAATGCATCAGATAGTTGTGTTTTTCTCTTAAATTCCTGCATGCATATGCCCCATGCATATATTCAGCAAAAGAATATTAAATACTAATTTTTTCAGGTTGTTAAAGGCCCCTTTTTCCAATGGTATTTCTAAGTTGATTTATTTGTTCCTCTGTACTCTAAACCTTGATGCAGTCACTTTTGCATGTTGCCAGCAAGTCAATATTACTTTGTGGGTTTTAGCAGATATAATCAATATGTGGTATATTATTCTGATATTCTGGCCATACAGATACACACACACACACACACACACACACACACAAAACCCTTTTTAAAAATGAGACTGCTTTTCTTCAGCAGAAAAAAAAACTTATTAAATCTAATGGCAGAATTTTCTAATTTATTGGAGAAAGATTGCTTAATTCTTTCTTAATTGTAAAGGTTATTAAGGCTTTAATACTTTAAAAAACAAAGGAGTACAATTTTAAACTATTCCTGTCCTCGAGTTTCAGCAGAAGCAGTTTTATCTCAGTGCAAAATAAAGGCAGTTTCTCCAGCCTTTACTATCAGTTAATTTGAACTAGGTTAAACTGATTGTTTGGATGCATTATGCTGTCCATTGTCCCCAAGGCATATTAATAGTATAAATGTAAATTATTATGAAAAGTAGTTATTTATTTTAATAATGTTATGTTCCTTACATATATTAGGCAAACATTTTTATATTTACTTCAATTTGCAACACTATTAAACTACCTTATTAAGCACTGTGGATTAATTCTGTTTTGCATTTCCTTGCTTTTGAATATTTCAGTATTTCAAAATTGTTTTTAAATGTGAACGTATTAGATGACTTTAATCAATAGATTTTCATATTTGTCTCAGCATTTTGTGGTCTAGTTTGAAATATAGTTTTGCATCTATTGTAGTCTACTTGAACTTTCCCTAACAGAACACACTCCCTAAAAGACTCTTTCCCATATCAATTAGAGTAGGTGGGGGTGGGGGGCATCTTTCAAAGACTGACTGATTCATGACTGGATGAGGGAAGTCCACACATTTAGGCTGGTGCTGAAAGGTCAATTTGTGAAAATGACCAAATAGCTTCCAAGGTTTATAAGGAAACAGACTGTATTCTTTGAATCTTTACATTTACTTCTACCACAGCTACATACAAGGATTGGTAACCAGAAGGAGAGAAAAAAAAGAGAGAAAAAAAGGAGTTGTAATGGCAGCAGTGGAATTAGGACTGTATGCATTTTGCATAATAATAATAATAATAATATGCTGCCCAGCTCCCAGCAACTCTGGGCAGTTTATAAATTGTTAAAACATTTAAAAGAAGAAAACAAGACAAAATAAAAAAGGAACAAAGATGGCAGAGATAACAAACCCAGATGGGAACAAAAAAAGAAGAAAAGGGGGCTTCAGTCATGCTCGCGAAGCAAAGGTGTGTGGTATGCCCATCACCGCCCAGACCTCTTATAAGAAAGAATTATAAGAGTGTAATTGTGAGCACAGAAATGGAACACCCAGTGTGGAAAATATTCCAGGATACTAACCATGTTAAATTGTCCTTCATTGTTCTTGTTTCTTGTGACTATTTACAACATTACTCCCCACATTGTAACAAAGGTCATTCTCTAGTGCAGCCAATGCAGTTTCTGTCCCATAACCAGATAATCTATTTCCTCCAGGGGCTCTGTAACTGGAGCCCCATGACCTTCTGAACAATCTTCCCTAACCAGGAAAGCTTGAAGAATGCACACAAGTAGTCTAATATGGTTGGATCAAAGCACTTTTTTTCAGGAGGGTATGCGCTTTCACCTGCAAGATAGCTGCCATTAATTTCTTTCCCAAAGTAACATTAATCATCTTCCAAATTCAACCATGCATGCACATGGTCTGGATCCAGCCCACAGATGACAGAAATCATACTGGAGATAACCTTACCCTTCCTCAAGTCCACAAGCCGAAATGAATCCCAGTCACTTCAACAGAAATTGCAGTGACCCTGCCAGCATATCATCCTGCCCATCTCTTCTCAACAGGGAGAATGCCACTAAACAGTAGATGACTTTCTGCTGATTCAGTAGTAGTGGTGCTGACACTTTACAATTCTTATTACCACAATGTAGGCCCATATTGGGCTCTAACTGAATATTGGTCATATTTTCTCTAATAGCTCTCTAGGTATTACAGGGTTTTCTGAAGGACTTCATTAAATTAAAGAGCTCTTCAATATTGATGTACAGAGAGAGGCCACTTGGAAACAATGTTCTAGTCATCTCTGAATTTTGGAGCTCAACCAGCTGCATAGTGGAAGTACCTGCCAGATCACTTGAAAAATACTCCGGCACTTTCTGAAATTCCCCTTGATCCTTAAAGTGCCTATAGCAGACCACCCTAATTGATCCTCCATTCTTGTGGAGATCATAGGATGTGGCTAGCCAAATATTGACCAGGAAGTGATCTGACCACAGCAAAGGACTAATGTCCTCTGCTTTCAGATCACAAGGAAGATTCTCCAAGGTAAAAAAATAAAAATAAAAAAATGGATAGCTCTCTATATGAGTCAGACCAGTTATAATCTGGAACAAGTCCATGCCAGAATCTCCCCCATGGCATAGAGATTGAGGTCCCCTAGCACTAATAGCTGGGAAAACTCAAACACCAACCCTATGGTTAGATCCAGAAGCTTAGATAGGAACATCACTGGGAAGCAGAAAGAGTGGTATACCAGCAGTATCCCTAACTTGACCCTATTGCCCAACTTCAAATAGAGGCACTCATATCCAGTCACCTGTGGAACATGGCCTCTTGTCATAACCATGGTGTTTCATAGGATCATTGCCACCTCCCTTGCCTTGGAGTCATGGCTGCTGAAGCACCCAAAGCCCAGAAGGCCAAATGTCAGACAGGGCAACATCCCCGCTGTTATTCAGCCAAGTGTTGGTTACATACACAAGATCTGCATCTCATTCACTTGTCCCAGAAAATGTCGAGCCACTAACAACTGCTCACAACCAAGAAAGCTAGATTTTCCTCTAGTCTCATGACCCAAATGCATTGCAAGGATAGGGGTTAGGTTACAGAATGCTAGAAACTGAATATGTGTACTTTAGCCCCCATTTATTAGGGACTGTATTAAGGGGGGGGGTGTCCTCTGATGCTTTTGATCCTTTTCCTAACTGCCTCTTCATACAGAGAAATGTTGCTAGCCTTTTGCCTGATAAGGAAGAAGGAATGTAGATCTGTTCTAGACCTGCAGTATATTTTGCAAACAGCCATTCCCATTTCCAGGCTCAGAGAATTCCATTAAATATAATCTTATTGTGGATGGGCCTGGCTTTCCCCAGCAGCAACCTGAGATCAAAGTACCCAGCAATTTGGACTGCTGACTTAGGAAAGAGGTGTTTGGACTAGAAGAGGGGGCCAGCACCAGATTTCCAGTACAGTACTCCTTCTCTTGGAATGACCAGCCCAACACCTGTCATCATCCTTCTGCTTGACACTGTGGAAATTTGACCCCTATCCATCTCATCCCCAGTAATGTCCTAGACCTACCACCAGGAGAAACAGCAGCCTCATCTAAGCCCCCTAACATGACAATCACTTGAGTGGATCAGTTTTCTGGCCATCGGCCACTTCTACAGGATAATAAGGAGTCTGGAAACCAATCCTTTTGAGGAATGGTTAAAGAAGCTGAATTTATTTAGCTTGCAAAAGAGAAGGCTGAGAAGACTAGTACTGCTATCTACAAATATCTAAAGGATTGCCATGCGCTCTGTTCACTACTGAAACAGAGGCAGGAAAAGGACCAGGGGGTAGAAATTAAGAGGTTTCAGGCTGAATATTAGGAAGCATTTCCTGAAAGTAAAATGGGGGAACTGTCTGCCTAGAACCATGATGAATAACCCTTTGATGGAAGTTTCCAATGCAGTCTGGATGGCCACCTATCAAATGCATTCCTGCACTGAGCAGAGAGTTGGACCAGCTGACCTATAAGATCCATTACAGCTCATATATTCAGTGATTCCATAAGATCTGAGATTCGGTTAGACAAAAGATAATGAGGAACATCAAATTGCCTGCAGCTGCTTCAGTTTGTGGCAGAAGAATGGAAAATGGTAGACTCTTAAGAGAGTATTAATGCTGACCCGTTTCAGTTAGATACCTTTAAGTATTTTACTGCAGCATAGTGAAATACATGTAGTCCTCGTTTAGTGGCTGCCTCACATAGCAACCATTGCAGTTATCACAGTGATGAAAAAGTAACTTTATGATTAATCCTTGCATTTACAACCTTCACAGGTCTGTAAAGCAAAGGAAAGCTGAAGTAAGTTCATAAGCACAGTCGTGGTTTCACTTAGCAACCACTTTGCTTAATGACCAAGTTTCTGGTCCCAATTGTGGTTGCTAAACAAGGACTACCTGTATTCACCCTGCATCCCCTTTAAGGCAGAGACAAGGAAAGGATGGTAAAATCATCTCTAAGTTATCCAGCAAAGATCCTAAGTTGTGTATAACCAAAGCAGGAAGTATTCTACCCCAAGCTTAAAAGAAAACATCTGAAAAACTATAACACACATAAAATCCCATTTTGGAGGTTTGGGGAGTTTTTTAGGGGGGTGCCCAGCTTAGTTTAATCCTGAAGAATGACCACTCACTTGCCCTTGTGAGAGGGAGTGCTTTCCTGCCTCTGATCCCTCAATTTTCTGAGGTGCAAGGAGGGTTGCCATGGCTGGTTGGCAAGCTTGGCCCCTGGCTTCAGTGTAGTGCAAGATGGGGCAGGGCTTTGGGTCAGAACGTGACCTGTTTAGGGCAGCAGGGTTCAGAAGAATGATTGGTCTAGGGCAGGGATTCCTAAACCTTGTGCCATCATATCTCCCTTCAGTGTAATCTTAATGTACACACCTCCCCTAAAAATCCAAACACCAAAATGAACACAAATGAACAGTGAAAACAATACAATGCAACTTTGGGAAAGGTGGATTTCTTGTAACAACGTAACTAAAAGGTTCTTCACACCTCCCCTGGACTCTATCTGCACCTCCCCAAGGAATGTACACCTCACCGTTCGGGAAACCCTGGTCTAGGGGGTGGGCTTTGCTATCCCTGGGCTTAGTGGGGCAACAGGAAGATTAGCATAGTTTTTTTATCAAACCTGACTCCTCATGGAAGGATGCCATCATCAATGGCAGGGTAATGGCTTGCTGGCAATACTCTGTGATGGTTAATTGGCAGTGGCAGCAGAAGCTGGTTGGCACAGTGAGATGCAAGGCTATAAAGAAAGGCAGGTCATAGATAAAAAGGCTGGCACAAAAGAATTGGCTTTTGCAGTCTTGCTACCCCCCATTCTTAAAAACGATAAATGTTCAGAGAGCACATATAAGTGTGGGCCTGGCACCCATTAACTCATTGCCCAGACCCTTAAACCACATGGAGAATTTTAAAGTAATGTTTGACTCAAGAGTGCATACGGATCGGTTGGTTTTGAGCCCATATTCCAGATGCTGGTTGAGTAGGGACCAGCACAGAATTGTGACATTCCATGAACAAAAGCGACAGCAATGCTGAGGCAGGCCCCATTAACAAAGTTAAGAGCTGAGAAAATAAACAATGTTTACCTTGATACTCCAGAAGATTTCTGCAAGGCAGAGTTTAACGAAGTAATAAAATTCATTTAAAACTGATTCTGCATGTCAGTGTCAAAGAATCTATCACATCACTCAACTCCTTCAGCATTCTCTTTACATGGAAGTGAAGATGCAACATAGTACATTGTCTGCCACAATATGGCAAATTGCAACAGAAACACCCCACCCCACCCCACTGTATCTGCAAAGGGCTTCGAAAGACAACAAAGCATTTGAAACATGCTGTTTTGCTGCTTCAAAGCAGGTCCCTGCTTTGATTTGTATATCCGTGTTGGCTGAACCTTTGCTGAACTGAAACCTTCCTTGGAAGCTTAGTTATGCTATATGTAGCTATGTATCTGTAGATATAGATACATAGATATTAGATATAGAGTGTGTGTCTAATTGCAGTATCCTCAAGGACTGCAATGGTTGATCCCCCTTCTAAAGTATTATTTAATTTTTATTGTTAATTTTTATGTTTTTTTACTGACTGCTCCTTAGATTATTGTCTGGCTTCAAATACTAATAATATATTCCAACATTTTAATTTTATTCATTTGAGATTTCCTCATTTGGATGATGTTTGCCTTTTGTTCTCTCTAAATGCATAAACTTTGGAAGACAGAGCAATTTTCCCCACATTACATATTCTTCCATTATGATGCTCCTAGAATGAAGCAGTAGATTATCATTACAAAAAAAAAATCTTTTTTCATTTAAAGTTATGGCTTACATTTTTGATGCTATTTATACAATGAAAAGGAGATGCTCTTCCACTTGTTGGAAACTGCAACATTGCTGGAAAGGGGGCTCCAGTGACACCATTTCACTTTTGTTGTCATGGTTACCATGATGTCATCAAAATGCCATGGTTACGTGGATCTTCATATATTTCAAATATTCAAGGAAACTGGAAGGAAGCTTTTTCAAAGTTTGGTGTTGTATTATAATTTTTTTTTTAAGTAAAAAAACATGCTGTTATTCTATCCTTTCATATTTAATTTATAACAGAAAAGTTAGTAAATTACTCATAACTTAGGTGCTAAATATTCTTGCCTTATGCATAGTAGGACTGAGTTTAAAATCTAATGTTATGTAGATGTATCAGTGAAATATTATTCAGTGTAAATTAGATTATTTCCAAGTCATTATTAAAACTGCAGTTCTATACGAATTAATTCAATGGAATTTCTGAGATGACATGTATAGGACTACATTATTGCCTTAGACTCATTTATTCAGAGGAACTAAGTGGAAAGTTAAAGTGCCCAGAAAAGGTGGTAGTATACCATACACAGTGATCTTTTGAATGGTAAATTGCTAACAAAACAAGAGACTGACATCTTATCTCTTTGCTGAATTAGAACATAGCAGTAGAATAGGATACTGCATATTAAAAAGTCCTTTACAAGGTTAATCAGAGGTATCAGTTACACTGAACTACTGTAGTTTAAAACACCACCCAGGATATACACTGTGTAAAAAACTGAGAAGTTCCCTGCCCCCCACCCCTGGGAGTGTGTGGAAATTATATAAAATCCCACACAAGGGGGCACAGCATAATGCAACTTCTGTATCTCTTTGCTCTGAAAGCTTAAGAAAAGGTGCATGGTATACACCATTCTGATAGAGTCATAGGTATTAGTAGGCACTGATCATCTTCTAGCCCACCTATATTATGCTATAACCTGAAGAACATAAATTGAAGGACAGCAGACAAGCAAAAGAAAAACAAGAATGAATTCATCAATGTCTCAGAGCTGGATCTCACACAGAAGGTGGTTTAAGTGTTAATGGCACCATTCTTCACCCAAACCAACAGGAGAACAGTGGGTCCATGAGTCAGTATGAACACAACTTGGCTTATGACAGACACCAGCACTGTGCCATAATTTCAGGGCTTCACTAGCTATCAGTGCAACGTCATTAGGTCATGATATCTTTTGAGTAACCATAGTCAAAAAGCAAGGTGCTTCAGTATGGTGTAAAGATTAGTTCCCTGACTGGTAAAAGTTCAGGAGACAGTTACGGAAACAGCCAGCAACAAGCTTTTCTATTATCAGCGAAAAGACCTGCCTCCCTGCCAGATCACAGGAAGGCTGTGAGAAAATGTCCAAGAAATTCTCTGCCCTAATGTATTAGGAGATAAATTGGTCCTAAACGGGAAAGAGTTCAGCTGCTGGAATTCTTGTAAACCAATCTCTGTAAACCCTCCTAAAGAAATTTCTGTGAAAATCTTGTTCAGAAAGAATTATTTTCAACCTGAGGCAGTGGCCGAAGAGGAACTAACATAAGATAGCCAAGACTGCAAAGGTGTCAAATTCTCAACAGAACAATGGCTAGTTCAGTTGTTTCTTTTACTATGTGAACGTTCTTATTCCACAGAGGTGCACAGCTTCCATTATGATTTAAGAGTTACACTAGCGTGTGAGAAAGATCTTCAAATGTGAACAGGGGAACTTAAAAAAAATATTCTCATAATTTTTCTAAAAAACCCACATACATTCCCACTCCTCTTCAATTAAGTCAAAAATAAATATGTTCAATATTTGATTTTTAATGTATTTCCCCCATTGATGCTTTCCATCTGTAAAAAAGGAAATGTATCTGAACAGTAGTCTCATATGGGAATAACTGCAGTTCTTGTGGACAAAATAACGTGAAGAAAACTTCTTCACATTTTTCTTAGATCCAATGGCTAAAATAATTGGACATAAGCAAATAACATCCAAAGTTAACACTTTCATAACTACCTAGTCTTAAATATATAATGGTTAGTGTCAGATCACAAGATTGATTTCCTGTTACTGATTACAACTGATGAATGAATCATTTCTGTAAATATTTCTCTATGTAGTAGTACCACTGAATTCTATTAACTTTGATGTTGTATGCACTCCAAAAGGAAGTTCAAAATAAGGTTTTAGGAAACATTTAGACTGCATTAACCCCAGCAGTGTGAATAAATTCAAGTGGCCAAGAAACCAAAAGTACCTGTTTAAAAGCTGATGCATATGGCTCTTACCTTCTTCAGCTGTTTTAAACAAGATGAAATTGTTATCATGTCAGTTATCAAACTTTTAGGATGGATAAGACTAAGTGGCTTTGTTTGTTTGGCCCCCTGGTTCTGGGGACATTCCATGTTTAGTCTTAATGGAGTTACACTTCCCCATGCAAGTCTGGTGCACAATCTGGGGGTTCTTCTGGACTCACAGCTCCTGCTCAAAGAGCAGGTGCAGCTGTGGCCAAGAGGGCCTTTGCACACGTTCACTTTGTGCACCAGTTGCACCTATTCCTGGACCAGGAGGCCCTTCAGACCTTGGCCACCTCGCAATTGGACTACTATAATGCAGTCTACATGGGGCAGCCCTTGAAGACCACTCAGAAGCTACAATGGATCCAGAATGCAGCAGTGTAGGTAGTGATGGACATGTTATGGTACATGCACATGTCACCAATGCTTTGCAAGCTGCAGTGGTTGCCATTTGGCTTCCAGATGCAATTCAAGGTGCTAGTTATTATCTATAAAGCTCTTCATGCCATAGGGCATGGCTACTTGAGGGACCACCTGTCTCCATATCTATCTGCCCATCCAGTGAGATCAGTAAAGTAAATATGCTCCAGGTCCTGTCAATTAAGCAGTGTCACCTTGTGGGACCCAGAAAGCATGCCTTCTTGGTGATAGCTCCTGCCCTCTGAAATGATACCCTCTTGGAGATCCATACTGCTCTTACCTGCCAATTGTTAAAAACCTGGTTGTTCTCCCAGGCCTTGGGTTAGGATGGTGGTCAAGCCCCCCCCCTTTTTTAAAGCATTCTTTGGGTTTTTCTGTATTATGTTGTCAGTCTTCCAGCTGGTTGCATTTCTTCTTCTTTGATAGATATTATTTTCTTTTTAATTCTTTTTTAATTGTAAGCTGCCCAGAAGTGTTGCAATGTTGGGCAGCTTTGAAATTGAAAAATTAGATTAAATAGTTAAAAGTATGACACTTCTCCTTCTCCTCCTCCTGCTCCTGCTTCTCCTCCTGCTCCTCTTTTGCTAAGACTCTCTAACAATGAATTGGATCCTGGAAATATAGCAAGGCAAGGCTAGAAACATGGGACACCAACAAAAAGAGAACAAGGGAAAGTCACTCTCTTGGAGAAGAAGGGAAAGGGAAGCAAAAAAAATATATGAACAGCTGCATGTGATGAAGAAACACACAGGAGAAGAAAACTCAAGTTTAGATAATACTTTTAAATAATTAGCCTTTAATATCTTAAAACAAAATCATTTTTACTGCCCCAAACCCAGCCTTTGACACAAGAAGATGACATACAATACATACAAGCTTTTCATCTCACTGATATAACTAAATATTCAAGTGTTCCCCCCTTCCATTCCAAATTGTTACACATCACTTAGACAATAGGGATGAAAGTACAATGTACAAAAATTGCACTTGGTTGCATTTATTACTCATTTCCTATTTCTAACTTAGGATATGTTAGTAATGCTGTTATACAAACTATTGATATCGATTTAACAATACCGCACACATTAGTACAATGCACTGTGGGAGTATGGAGCAATGTGGTTGTCCTGTGTGGGCTGAAAAACCACTTTAAAAATATTCTGATTGCATATAATTCAAAGAACAGTCATCTCCAGCTACAGATGTTCTAGCACCCACCTTCTTCTTATTGTCTGGTTCCTATAATGGGCACTCATGACATGTAGCTGTCAGGGAACTGGACTTCCCTAATTGTTACTGTTACATTAATGATGATTTACTGTCTGCTGTTTGTAGACCTGGGATAGGTTTAAAATTAAATTAGGAACTCCAGCAGTATTGAAATTAGGACTCCTCAATCTTTTGAGGGCCACAAGAAAGTGACTGCAAGTGGGAATTGCCATTCACAAAATGGCCAGAAGGTAAAAGTCTGATCTATTAAATAAAAAGGTCCTCTGATTTTTCCAGTATTTAAAGCTTGTATTGTAGTCCAGAGCCTGAAAAGGAAAAAAAAATAGAGATTGGGCAATGGTTAGCACCAAGAGGGTATAAAAATATACTGGTAGATTAAAGTATGGGTCTCTATTGTTGTTACACAGTATACTAATAAAGCCACAATCAAGACACAGAAGAACAACTGTGGATGCAGAACTGGCTGGTGATTTAATAATGGTTTGAGGAAATCCCCTAAGAATTCATAATGATTCATGCTTAGATCCCCATACTGCTGTGCCATGGCAGTCTTCTGGATGGCAAGATTCCATAATTTACAACACTTCTGTCTTAAAAGTTTGCATGGGTTTTAAATCTTTCCAGAACATGTGAAGCTGCCTTATGCCAGATAAATAAGTTAGCCCATGTTATTCACTACTGTTTGAACTTATTGGCACTAGGTCTCCAAAATTTCACATCAAATTCTTTCTAGCACTACCTGAAGATGCCAGAGATTAATCCAAGGACTTTCTGCACTCAACAAAGATGCTTTTCCACTGAGTTCTCCTATATCTTTTTTCAGGCTATCTGCTGGCTCCAGACCCAGTGCCAGATGGAATGAATCCTCCCAAGTTTAGCCAGACTTTTCTAGCTAAATTCAATGTTCTGATTAGAATCCTTACTACAGACTTGCAGCGTTGAGCTTCTGCAGGTCTTATAATATTTCTAAAGAACTATAATCTTTTTTTTTTATCTATAGAAGGCAAAATATGAATACTTACTTCTTGATCATCCCCTATCCTAGTAATATTATATTGACATGTTCAGGAGAGGATCAGTTTTGGAAAAGCAGGAATGCTAATAGAGTTTTAAGCCCCATTTATTATTGAAATTCTGGTTTGTGGGCACAGAGACATTTCAGAATGAGACCTTTTGAATACAGGGACAATATTCAAACTATACCAGGTGTTCATATAACAGGGTGAAAGTAATATATTCAACTGGTCATTTCAAAGGAAGAACAAGAGTCCTTCTCTTTCACAAACTCCAAGAGTTATTAATAAGCAAACAAAATGTCCAGTAGATTTTAATGGATATAGCACATGATTGAACAAGATGCCATTGTTGCAATTCTGAATTATACCCTGTTTTAATTAAGTGCAGAGGGAGAAATTCCATGTGAACGTTTAAAGTATTCACTGGATAAGTTTCAGTATTAATGAATCCTCAGTTCAGTATGACAATAACATTACGGAGAAAAAGCTACTATTGTGGGCCAGTTTTCAGTCTCCCTATTCAATGATCTAAATGGAATCAATTAGAGAGACGTTTTGGGAATTCAAATTGTTGCATATCATATATATCTTCTTATAGTGATACAGATAGAGTCATGTGAGAAAGGGAGAGGGGGAGTTTTTCCATGGGAGCTACTACACAACAAATCGAGAACAGGTCATCAGTGTGGTGATGATGATGATGATGATGATGATGATGATATTTCTATCCTGACTTTTTTATATATATTTGGTCAACTCAAGGTGTTGAACATACCTAATACTCTGCCTCCTATTTTCCCCATGACAACAAACCTGTGAGGTAGGATGGGCTGAGAGAGAGTGACTGGCCCAAAATCACCCAGCTGGCTTTCATGCCTAAGGGAGGCCTAGCACTCACAGCCTCCTGATTTCTAGACCAGCACCTTCACCATTACACCACACTGGCTCTCTCATCATGTGATCGTGTGGAAAGACTACAAATGAAAGGCCAACAGAATGGATGAGGCTGCAGCACAATCTCTATGTTTCAGCTTGGGAGCAAACAAAATGGAAGTCCATAGGAATCAGAGGGGCAAACCTAAGCTGTTTTATCCATTGTCCAACCACTTTGTTGAATCACAAGGAAGGGATATAGCTCAGTGATGGACAGGCCCAACGCAGCTCAGCAAAATGTGTCCCAAATCCACAATCTTCTATAACTTGAAGTTTTTTCCAACCCTGAAATAGTCTCCCTCTGTGCCCATCTGAACAATCAAGAACTAAAATAAGATAAATTGCAAATACTAAAATGTTTATACCTGAAACAGAGCTATGAACAATTGCACAGTAACAGAACGCATCCTGGGGGCTTGGGGCCCATCCCTGTTTTTTTCCCCCCATTTACAGGGAACAGGGCTGAAGAAGAATTCTGCTCTGGTGACCTTTCAAGAGTTGCTACCAGTTCAAATCAACCAAACTGGGCTAATGGATTCAAGACTCTGACCCCAGTATAAAGCAACAGCATGTGTTTATTTAAAGATAGCCTGATTTTTGTTCTGTTGCTTTAAAGGAATTTTACTAGGAACCATAGGAAGCTTACAGTGTTACACAAATGTGAGGATAAACAAAATCATTGCCTTCATGTCAACAAGGTATATGTGACATTTGCAAAATTGCTTTTTGAGATAATATGGTGGATAAATGTATTAGTTATGTTGTTGTATTGATATTGCCATCTAGTGGCTAGTAGGAAAACAACCTCTTTCCAATCTCAATTTTCTTTGAATTGTTTAGCATACAGTAGATATTTAAAAGTCAGTGTGAGATTAGTCAAAGGTAATGGCCTTCTTTATTCCCTTTCCCTACTTGCTTCATACATAATTACCTTCCCTTTCTCTCCCCTGTCCTTACTTGGTCAAAATGTCATGCTCAATAAGAGCAGGATTTTTCTTTTTCCTTTATGCCATAGTGATTGAAATGGTCTAGATAATTCAGCATGTTGATGATGCCCTTATAACTCATGTTATGTTGAATCTTCCATGGGTTTTGTGATTACTGATTGCCTTGGTATGTTACTGCTGAATTTTCTAATGGAAATTAAGATTGCAATCTTAATTATTAATTGTTGGCATAAATGCAATTTGCTCCTGATTTGACATGTTTGGAATCCAGCAATGGAATCTGACATCCCTTCCTGTTTGTGGCTCAGCCTGTTCTGTGAACAAAACCACTGAAACAAGCTAATGTGAAGGCACTCAAAGAGAAATCAAAATAAACATCCCCAAGTACAAATTTGTTTGTGTACCTGCCAGAAAAGTGTTCTCAACATATCAGGACACAGCTGAAAAAACCATGGCCTTCCAAATTTCTGAACTACCTGTACTTCTACTAGCATCCCTCATCTCAGACCTTGAGTTCATCAACATTTGGAAAGTTATGTTTTAGACCAGTCAATGTAATACATGGGTCCTCTTGTATTTTTACTGACTTTTAAAAGTTACATTCTTGTAATATTGTATAGGAACTACAGAAGTGACCTTCAAAGAGGGTTTTCACTGACTCTTGTATATGAGCACCAAGCTAAATGAAGCTTGTCTCTCAAGAGGCTACTATATAGTTTACTACTATAGTTTACATGACAGTACTGGATGATGTCATCTTGTTCATATCTGGAGACCTATGAGAACATCTTCTCCAGATGGAATCTGCCCCTCCAGGAAAATCAGGAACAGAAGGTTCCTTCCTTGAGGGAATGTCACTTATAGGAATCCTGTTTGTGAGCCTTTTCAGTGATGGTGCCTTTCTTTGGGATAGCTTACCCCCAAATATCTGGTCTTCCCCAAATTATTAGGCTTCCAAAGGGTTGTAAAGAACTTGTCCTTCAGGAAGGCTTTTGATGATGTGGACATTCAATCTGTCCTCAGGAATTAAAGTAATGCAATGTTTTTAACCCTGTGTTTGGCATCCTGTAAGTCACTTAGAACAGCACAGAACCCCAATACAGTACAGTAAATCATAAACACCAACATGCAAAACTTTCTTGTAAACATTTTCCCCCTTTTATTCATAACATTGCAAGATGAAGAGCATCGCTTTCTTTTTCAGCCAGGCAAGGCTATGAAGCAATGGAACGGCTGGAGTTGTGGAGCCCATCACTGGAGATTGTCAGCAAAGGGTGGACATCCAATTGTCTGGGATGATTTGAGGATTTCTCTTAAAGGCAGGTAGCTGGAGTATAAAACTTCCAAAGGTTCCTTCAAACCCCACAATTCTATAATTCTAAGACTACTTATATAAGTGGCATCCAATTGGTCTCAGTAACCTACCTACAGTATTCCTTCATCCATTGTAACCATGGAAGGTTACAACAAGGACAGGGCTGCCAGTATGCATGCCTGTTACATGCTGTAGAGAAAGCACTTTGCATATTACATAAAATTTCTCTTATTAATGTTCATGATGTGCAGTAATTTCTTCGCCATACTTTCTTGCATCAGAGGTTCATTGTGATAAAACCCTAGAAGACAACCTATTGAAGTATGGCCGGATTAATGACTTCTAAAGGGTCTACCATCTCTGCTATTTTCATCCTGTTCTGCCAAAAAATGAAGCAGCATCTTGTGTTTTGAAGTTTTATATCATTATATAAAATGCTTTTAATTAGATCTCAAATCAGGGCATAATTTGATGGCCTTTGATCCTAGTCTAATCACAAACTCAAATCAAAGTACTGCCCTTTTTGAATTTCCAATCCAAATTGAATTAGGACTGATTTGCACAGGTCTCACAGATATGTCCTTAAGTCAACAGGTGGTGCTCTTGCTATTAGTCAGCACACTTATGTACTTTTATACTGAAGAAAACAGATCTATTCCCTTGAAGTGCTGCTTCAGCTAAAAGAAGAAAGAGGCATGGAGCTGAGCTGGATGTGGTGAATCAGTAATGATACTAAATATAAGTGTAATTCAAATAGAATATTGACGATAAAGGATCTATAGTTTATACTTTTTATAACTGTACATGCTTTTTAATAAAGCAAACAAGGGCGTACCTTCATATTGCATATTACAAAAAACTTTCCCCCTTAGGAAGCCACCTGCCTCTTGAAATCTGGTGGCAAGCCAAGTCCTTGGTGAGCAGAATCACTGTATAGTATTGCAAACAATGGAAAATCCAGGAGGTTATTGCTTTTTGTTGTCTGATGTGTAAAAGTTTCCTCCCCTTTGAGATCTACCATAGCATCTGACTGTTGATTGTTGAGTTTGTGCAAGCAGGAGAACATGAACCATTATATGGTGGAGGACAGACCATATTTTAATCAGCAAGTGCTGGCTTGCATTCATTTTTATAGGGCATTAATTTAGATGGTGACTATAAATTATACAATCTGTGCCCTCCAGATGTGTTGGGACTATAACTGCTGGGAGTTGTGGTTCCCCATAGATCTACTGCAGAGGACATCATGGGGGAGATGGTATGTATAAGGAGTCCCGAACAGCTTAGCATTACAATATCTCACTTCATTACACAGTGGTACTCAACCAGTGTGTCGTGGTACATGTGCCATGAGATTTCTGCCATATATATATATATATATATATATATATATATATATATATTTGTATTATGTATATTCTGTATAATCTGTATATTCAGTATAGTGCAGATATTTTAAAAAATGTATAACTTCCCCTTGAACCATGTCTTACACATTTATAAATATGTATATATGATTAATAATTTCCTGGTGTGCCATAGGACTACTGCTACAGGTAGTCCTCAACTTACAGCGGTAATTGGGACTGGAATTTCAATCACTAAGTGATGTGGTCATAAAGCGCGACTGCATCATTAAGCAACAGCAATCCCTGCAGTCCCAGTTGCCATTGCTAACTGAATCTCATGGTCATTAGGTGAGGCAACTTCCTGCCAGCTTCCCACAACCAAAATCAGTGGGGAAGCTGGTAGGAAGTTGCAAGTCCCAGGCCTGGAGGCAGGTAAGTGGCTGCTGCTGGGTGGGGGAGGGAGCGAGGAGCTGTGTGGGGCTGCAGGGGACAGTCAGGAAGGGTGAGTGAGGGTGCAAGGGGGTGCATGAGAGGCACCGTGCAGGTCGAGGAGGGTCAGGGAAGGTCCACAAGGATGCAAGAGGGTGTGCAAGAGGTGCCATACAGGTCGGAGAGGGTGCATGAGAGGCGCAGTTTGGGGAGGGTTGGGGAGGGTGAGCGAGGGTGCGAGGGGGTGTGGGAGAGGCATCACATGGGTCGGGGAGGGTGAACAGGGGTGTGGGGTGTGCTTTCTGTGGAGCTTCATGGGTCATAAAAGGGTGTCATCTAATCTGGGGAAAAAAAGGCTGTCCTTCCTCTGATTCCTTAGTCTGAACAACTTGTTGCTCCAATTCTCATTGCATATACTCCTTGTGTTGTGAGTACAAGTCACTAGCACTGTAATCCTTAGCATTCTTGCCTTTGCAGCACTAAAAGTTACTATTCTCGGGACCAAATTAAACATGACAGTTCATGTCTTTAGTGCTATCAAGAGGGAGTTTTCCTCTTATTTCAAGAAACCTAGCTCAGTGCCAGACCATGGAGGGAGCAAGGGTTTAAACTCCATTAGTCCCCATCACAATCTGGATCTGCTCCCATCACCCCCTGCCCCCGCTTTTTTTTTAGTTATACATTCCAGGTCTAAGATGCAAATACAGCATGAATGTGTCTCCTTTTTCAAAATACTGTTACTGTAAGTGTTCAGAGGCATTGGCAGATTGGGTAAGTGACATCACGTGGGTCATGATGTCATAATGCAAATGATGGAAATACATACTGTACATTATTTGGGTCATGATGCAACTGACACAGATTACATGTTTCTAGTTGTTTGCACAATGTGACATATTGGATACCTACGATTGAGCTTTATGGTACTCTGGTTGCAGAAAGCCTGTGGTTTCATATGCTGGTGACCATTTTTTTTTTAAAAAATCATATCTGGGGAAATAAATCTTTAACATAAATAGGTGTAGAGAAGAGGAAATGGGTTTTTATTTAATTATTCTATCATTAAGGACTTTAATTCATTATACATTTGTTCTCTGCATCCACTCCACAGTCTCTGGAAAGCCCTCACTGCTGTGCTGAGGAGACTGGCCAATTTGTCAGCTTTTAAAAAGGTCCCAAAAATGTAGAATTTTAAAAGTCTTCTAATCACTGATTACTTTAATTTTGATTTTAATACTTTTCGCTTTATTTATTAATAGTTAGGGCACTTGGGTAGCTGGTGATATAATGAATTTAGTTAAAAAAAAAACAAAATAAGTAAATAGTGTCATTTTTTCCATAATTAAAATTTCCCTGGATTTGTTACTATATATTTGTTTGACTATTTATTCCTGCAGATTGTAGAAGCAACTACAGTATACGGTTTTCAGCAGCTGTTCCTAGAAGCCACCATTATACTTTCTCAAGATGTACCAACAATTATGAAGTACTCTGGATAAAATCATAGTTCCCTGGGAATACGAGCTGCCATTTCCCCCTCAATTGACACTGTTACCATAGGATTCTGCAAAAATCGAGGGGTAGCTATCGTGATGGAATGCCCACCGAAGAAATAACAACCCTTTTGTCCCACCACAGAATGGGGCTGAATGGGCACGAAGGGAACAACGAATGCAACAATTTGTTCCATTATGAATATGCACTTCTGGTAATGAACAGACCTTCTCTTGTCTTTTAAAACAGAGCAGAATGGTACAAGTGAATCTAGAAGTGTGTCTATGGATTTAGGCAGTGATTCTTGGTATTAAAATGGGGAATTATTTTCTGATCCCTATTTTCATCTGTCTGACACAAAATGATGGGCAAGTGGCCATCTCTATGGAACCAATCTTACTTGTGGCCTATGTGGCTTCTTTAGGCCTCTCAGCTAGCAAAATATTAACATCCCAAAACATCTTTAACCAGACAGCATTAGAAAAGCACTTATGAGGATTCCAGAAAACATGTTAAACACACTGCATTTTACAGCCTGATCAACAGCAGTTTATCATATTGTTCCTGGTTTGTTGCAGTTCCCCTGCTTCCTGATGTGAGTCAGAGAAACTGTAGCTGTAAAGGACGGGGTGGGAAGTACTTAGCATTTTTGGTCAGAGGTTAAATGGATCAAGGGGGCGTTATAAGGGTTGCTATCCTGTTATTGTCACATTAACCACCACATATGAGTGTGATTTATAAACCTATAAAGTATTATATGCACTTCTCCTATTTGCTTTTTCATAACTCCGAGTTGCAGAATTGCAGTCACCATGACAGCTGCACTGAGTTTCACATGGCACGCCAGGTCCACGCCCTGAGTGGGGCATGATCCCAAAGTCTGAGCTTTCTCAGAGGTCTTAAGGGATGAAATTATGTCTACACGTTTTATGGTACTTCAAAACACCCTCTAGTTCCCTAAAACATTAGAAGCCTCCCAAAATAAAATGGGCTAAAGATTTTGGCCCATCCATTCTGGGGGTTGTAAAAGGATTGCTAGTGGACTGCGTGGATCTCTTACATCACACTTTTTGTACCCCATCATAAGTAACTGAAAGAGTCTGATTTCAGGGACAGGGAACTTTTTGACTTCTAGATGTTTGTTTGCTAGTTATTTCTCTGTTAGATTTATACCCCATCTTTCCTTCAGGAACTCAAGGTGCCATTCAGAGTTGTGCCTTCTCCCAATTTTCCTCAAAACAGTCCTGTGACGTAGCTTGGCCTGAGAAAGAGTGGCTGGCCAAAATGACTCAGGGACCTTTCCTGGCTGCAGGTAAACCTGAACTGGGTCTCCCTGGGGCCAGTCCAACACTTTAACCACAATGGTTCCCAAACTACAACTCAGTGTTTCTTGATATTGGCCATGGTGGCAGAAGTTCTGGGTTATTAACATCAGGAAGGGCAGAGGTTCCCTATGTTATGCTTCAGCTGTTTAACCTGGATTATATTTTATACTTTTTTTTAACAAACCACTGTATGTTTTGTATTGGTTTAGAAATTTAATTTTTTGATCAAGACTCTTTGCTCCAGGTCTGGATTCCTAAGTAGGTGATTGGATTGCCTACAGAAAGAGAGGAGAACAGACCTGCAGTTAAGTAGGCAGCTCCAGGACACTCCTAACTCCCAGACCTTTCCTTTATCCCCCCAATCTATCCAAGTATCAAAGGCAAGGCTAAGCTTTGATAGGCTGAGTGTTTAGACAAAGGAGCATAGGGGGGATTTTGAAAAGTTGCAGAGAATATAGTCTCAGCTGAGAAAATCACAGAACTGGGTCCCTTCGCTGACTGGAATGGGTGGGCCATGGCAAACCAAACAGGATGCAGATTGTATTTGATAACTTTTAAACTCTTTTTGTCAGCTTATTTATGGCTGTTTAACTGTGAACTTTGTACACTCTTTATACAATACGGTTTAGAGAGCAATTTTATGTACATAACTGCCTTATAGGCTTATACGGTGCTTATATATATTCTCTAGTTACTTTTCATGGTGAAAGGATGGATTTTCGCTCTCTGGATCGATGCCATCAAGGAAGCAATGTTTTTAATCTGCACTAATGATTCTGAGTAGGAAACCAAGAAAGAAACAATGTCGAGTTATTTCACATGCAAAGTGAAGAAGATAGCTTGCATATGTAGTGTGATTTTTTTTCCCATTATTTTCTCAGTGGTGATTATTTTCCTTTTTCCAACTTTCTGTTAGCCACACTTACAGGGGTAATGCAATCCAATACATCTGGAGGGCATCATGAGAGGAATATTGAAGGCCTCAGCTGAAATTCATTCTTCTTTCGGATTGCACCAGTTCCATATTCTGTGACTACTGGCTATTTTTGATGGAAGGGCTCAATCAAATATTAAGCAAAAACGTTTAGTATTCTAATAAATCTATGTTCTTTTTTAATATATAATATCCATAGCTGATGGAAGCATAGACAGATAAGATTCCCATCAGTGAATAAATACTTAATATCTGGACTCATCGTTCTTTTAAAATAAGAACAGGAAGAACATTCTATGTCTAGAGCTAAATTCACTTTTTATCAAGATGTTTTAAACTTACTGTATATACCATGATTCTCCCATGTCAGCTCTTAAAAGCTCTGAAGCTTCCTAAATTAAGCCCTGGCTCCTATCCACTTTGGGAATATGTATATTATTGCTTTTGTAAAGTAATTAAATATTTTAGGTCTCTCTCTGTGTGTGTATATGTGTAATATATGGGTGTGTAATGTATTGGAAATAATTGAAATGCTGATTCAGTGTGGATGGGAGCACAAGCATGGCACCTGTTCTGCAGCTCTTTAAAGCAGCTGTATCTTTTCACAGGAAGATGTGAGTGTCTGCAGTAATACATAGAGAAAGGGAGAATGGGAATAAACACACATATATACACGCCTATGCCAAGACAGGCTGATGCGAAGAAAATATGTCTGAGGAATTTAAGGAGAGCAGAACCCTTGGAAAAGGAAGGTCGTACAACAAAAATAGAACAAATGTCTAAGATACTATGTCCTGAACAGCCCCACCCCCTACCGTCACTTGCACGTTCACAGCTTTATCCAAAAAGCCAGTCACAAAGTCTAAGTGGAAGAAGCCAAATCTCCACTGATGAATTGAAGGAAATTTGTACTGAAGAAAATTCATTGCTTGCAGTGAAAACCTACAATATTCAGCCAGCCAAAAATAACAGTGGGGAACAGGAATTCCTTTAATTTTAACAATACTATAATCTAGAGTTCATTGCAGGCCAAACACTAACATTATCGGTGGTGGTGTATTACTACCTAATTTAATAGCTGGAATTCAGGCACTCCATAAACAAGGCAATAATGTTTCCATTTTTGAAAGGCTTTTATAAACCAAAGCACTTCCCTGAATAGTGCTAAATAGTTCCCTTCTCCATATGGTAAGAACATAAATGCATAAGGAAGTTTTGGCGCTGGAGCTGATCAAAGGTCTTTTTAGGCCAGCATTCTGTTTCCACGAGACCAGACATCTGTGGGAAATCCACAGGCAGGACATGGCTGTATTACCATCCTCCTGTTCAGTTTTTTCAGCAACTGGTATTGTTCTATCTTTTTTTGTGTGTGCCTTTCTCCCAAATATACACATTTTTGCAGCAGTTATCCCTAATATAATGCAACTTTCCATATTGTATACATTTTGGATATAACACACTCTTTGTTCATAGAATTTAATTGCAAAATCAAGTATAGATAGCATCACATAATTATATTCCAGGTTGTGTGTAGGTTTGGAAAGTGAACCAAACATCTTTCTCTCCTTTCTGTAATTCCTATCAGGGAAAACCAAGCAGGGCACCACATTCTCTCTGCAGGGCTAGGACTTCCTCTGTCCTGTTGTAAATACATTATACTACAACCTCCAAATAGCCATGCAGCTTGGGGCAGTGACAAGAAATGAAGCTGAACATATTTGAAAGGGACTGAGCTTGGACCTTCTCCAAAGTCCTGACTGAAGCTGTCAGTAAGATGCACCTAGCGCAGGTAGAATTTCCAGCAGGCAGCAAAGTCTTGAAAAACAAAAATTATCTTTCCACAGAAGAACTGAAGCTCCTTCTCACGTTATATTGCATTATGAGTAAATTGGACATCTCTACAGCTATCATCTTACCAATATTTATCTGACTGTAAATATTTATTTTCCGTACTTAAGTCCCACATAAAGGGAATTCTGAGAAAGCTTCCACATGAATGCCATGCCTATCTCAACATCCAGAGATAGGCTGCTTCGGTGTATGAAAAATCCCTTTTCCATCCAGTACATAGATCTCAGAATAAAAGAACACAGAACACCGGAACAGAAGCTTCAGGAGGTTTTGAAGTATTGTGTGAAATAGTTAATGCCAAGATGCATAAAAAGAGGAAGTACAAGTACTTCCTTTTGCTGAATCTCTGGTAATATGAGTTCATTTTGTATATTCTGGCACAAGGCAGACTTGTTTATAAACATTTTAATTTGGTTTAATTTGAACATAAGGGATGCTCATTCCACATCTCAATTAAAGATTGCTCTCAGCCGTTTTCACTCTTAAAATTTGTTTCCATGTCAGCAGGAGTTTGCCCCTTCAGAAATCTCCCCTGCATTATCACCAAATGCTGTAATATTCACTCTTGCTTACACACACTGCTCAGTAAAAATAAAATTTAAAAATAGGGGAAACTCCTATCTGAAGAAGATATGTTTCAGAAGGGAAAAACCTGTGACAGACTGGAGTTGATTAACCTAACTCCAGAAGCAGATGTATCCTCTTATTCCTAACATAAACTACTGGCTTTCCTCACCCCACCCCAGCCCCACGCTCCTTAGCTATGCTAGTAGCCCAGAGGAAAATAATAATTAGTGTAGTATTAGTGTTATTGTTTCCTGACATTAACTGCCTGCTACTTCTTCATCCTCCCTCTTAGCCCTAGATTAACATCTCAGTACAATTGCTGACAAAGCCTTTTTCTCTCATCCTCATGTGGCTTGTGAAATATCTGGACAGAATTTAACCTTCCCTCCTCCATAGATGTTTAATACTTCATCTCAGTAAGCGTGCAGCAGCTTCAGAGATGGCTGCACTCCTCAGCACCTGACAGTAGCAAGCCAGACATGTAATTCCATTGTTTTCAGCTTTTGCCTTACCATGGAAATATTCCAAAGATAATGGCTGGGTTAACATGAAACTTAAAGCTAAAATGTGGTTTGATTGTAATGGCTATGGGTATCATATAAATCTACCTGCTCAGGTTTGTAAACTGTAATGTTGCTTTTGCATGCTGTGTGAATCTAGCCAACTATAGTATAGGCGTGTAGTACAGATGCAGTGGTGGAAGAGTAGAAAGAATTTTATGGCAAATTGCAGGAGGTGCTAAATGCGGCATCAAAAAACCCAGTGTTACTGATAATTGGCTGGTGTGGGAGAATTATATTGGGAGCTAGAAGTTCTCCAGGCAGAAATGTTGGTTATGCTAACCATCAAGAGTTGTCTAGCCTCAAGGCTGAAAAGCAAAAGTTTAAATATCTGTTCATCTGCAGGAAAGGCTGGAAAAACTAATAATGTAATTAACTGCTATGTGTATATTAATTTTATGCTGATCAACTTTATGCTGATGAAGGCAAATCAATTGGTTACAGTCACTTCAACCTACTAAGCAATAAAGATTCTTATCTGGTCATGCTGTATCATTATTTATCATTTATTTATTTATTTATTTATCAGTATTTATTGCCTATTAATGCAAATCTAGGCAGCTTCCACTGAAATTTAAATTGTCAATTAAAATAGATCAATAAATAAGATTAAGATATATAACCTTAATCATTATTGTCTGATTAAAACCTTCCTAACCCAATGGCCTCTGAAAGAGAACTGTTTTTACCAGTTTCCTATAACTAAAAGGTCTGATCTGCCTTCAGGGGCATGGTCTTCCAGAGAAAGGAGGCTACACCTGAGATTGTCATTTTCTGAGTCCCACCTCCTGGGATCTCTTGCAGGGTGGGAGCCCAAAGCATGGAGGTGTCATGTTAAGTATCTGGACTGGCAGGATTGGAAGAGAAAACAGCTGGAATTAAAACTAGAGTACAAACACTAGCAATTTGAGATATACAGATGACATAGCTTTGCTAGCTGAAACTTAAAAGAAAATAAAAAATCTGTGTCAGTGTTAAACATTGAGAAGATGAAAGGTATGTCAACCAGTATGCTTAGTGAAGCTGCAGGGGATGGTGATTGATGAAGGGGGTAACTGGTTTTAATTTCTTGGGCTCAAGAATAGGCAGACATGGACAATTTGCTGGAGAAGTAAAAAAGTGTTCAATTCCAGGGAAGAAAGCAATGCCAAACTTAGGAAAGGTTATGAAGGATAAGGCTATTTCTATGAAAGTAGACAATATATAAAGCAATGGTCTTTCCAATGATAATATATAGCTTGAAAAAGCAAGAGAAGGAAAATAAACATCTTTGAATTATGAATCTGGAGGTGGTTACTAAGAATAGCATGGGCTGCAAGAAAAACCAATCAGATTAGTTCTGGACCAAATAAAGATAGAATGTTCCCTTGAAATGATGATCAGCAAACAGAAAATCACATACTTTGGGCATGTGATGCAAGCAAATGATGAACTAGAAAAAAATGTTGAAGGAAGTAAGGGAAGACAATGTATAAGAATGTATGGATAGTATTGAAGAGATTATAGAAATACCCTTGGAAGAACCAGGAAGTATTGCTAAAAATGGGAGCATTTGCCATCAAAAGTCAAAGCCAACTCGATAGCATCTAACATGATAATTAAGAGAAAAAACTTAAGTGATGGCCTAAGAGTATAAAACTGAAAATTTATTGAATTTCTCAATAAATAATAGGGTTACAAATTGAACATATAAATGAAATGCACTAATGCAAGTCACACGTTTTTTAAAAAATGTTTGAAAGTCCCAACTTTCAAATCATTAAATACTCAAATCATTAAACAGAAAACAACATTTGGAAGTGGATGATTACCACTGTTGCTTGATAACATCTGGGGTGCAGTATAGTTATATTAAGCCATTGTGAATATGTGAAAAATGGCTAATGAAAGTTTACCTCTCTAACTAAAATTGACTTCCATAGAGGAGAATATTTTGAAGCTAAGAGTTTAATGTTGAAAGTGTAATGGATGAAGAGCGAGTGCAGAATCCCATGTGAATGGAATAAAACAATAGAGCAATGAAAACAAAAGATTAATGGAGGCTGAGAACCTGAAAAATTCAGTCTCTTGTTAGTATAGCAGCCATTGCATTTCTTCTTCACAACTGATAGTGGATCTTTTCATTGTTAACTGCAATTTGAGTTACTATCTTTCTTATCTATCTTCTGCGGTGAAATCATTTGCTCAATCAAAACCTAACTTAGCATTTTTGTTTTAGCCTCTAACAAAGATCTTTAACCTTTGATAATCCTGTCAGCTTTTATCTTCATACAGTATATTTTCAGTGCTTAATTTTTAGTCCCCAAATAGCAAAAATATAAAAAAGTGTAAGTTTTTCCAAAGTTCATTATCAATGTTTGGGATGAACATTCCCAGTCAATATTATGTTGGTTATATATGTGCGTGTCTGTGTGTGTTAACTGGAAATGGTAGTTATAGCCATCAAAGCAATTTCCACAGTTAAAAAACAAACAAAAAGATAGCAAATAATGTTATTTTAACACACACACAATAATTTTTTAAAAATTTACTGAATTCCCATGCATATATGCCATCCATGAAGAAATCACACACACAGCCATATGGAATGTGCTTCAGTGATTCAAGCCCTAAAAAAAATAAAAACCACTTTTTTTAATTAACTGGAAAAAATTGCAAACTTTTCTCCAGTCAGGCATGCCTTGGATGTTGCTGAAATACCACTGTATTGCAAAATGAATGTTCTTCCAGGAAGTGGGTGGTTTCCACTGCTTTTCTGCTAGAAGTGTGATGAGGGTTTAACTTGAGGAAGTCAGGTATAATGCCTGAACTTTAAAAAGTTTGCTTGAAAGGGATTGGGGAAACTGCCTAGTTTCATTTGCCCTTTTCCTTTCATTGGGCAGAGATGTTTGAATTTATAATCATTTCTTCCAGCCTTCCTTGCTATAATCTCTGCAAATCTCGTCATACTTTGAGTCCATCTCTATGTAGGTTTCATATGTTATCAAAGTTGCGTATGGGAAACGTTCAGCAAATAATTAAGCCATGAGGCAGAGATTTATTTACTTTATGTTCGGTATATAAGTTCAATATATAAGTTCAATATATAAGTGATTAATAATAGAAGCATCTATAGATTCAGTGAAAAACTGAATTGAGCCTTAATTGCACATGGCCATTGGGTTCCTACTCTTGATATATTGTACTTTGCTAAGCCATGATTAAATAATCTTCTCCCTTTCACTATACTCAGTCCCGAAGCAGGGTTTCTCAAACTTTTGCATGGGCCTCTAAGTAAATGTTTAAAAAATGTAGGGAACCCCCAATTAACAAATACCTTCTGCCAATGATTTCATTTCCAAGAACATTGGAGCTCATGTTTTTAAGCTAATAAGATGATTATAGTTGCACAACTGCATGCCTTTCCATCCCCTCCATTTTTATAGTAGTTTTAAAAATATTTTTCTACCAAAACCTGAATAAAAAAATTAAGCTTTTATTTACCAAACTGAATTATTTCATTTACCACATGCCAAAATTGCAAGTCTTTGGTCAAAGTTAATCCTCAGTATGAATACTGAGGGGTAAGTGGATCTCTAGCCCAATGAAATCCTCTTTTTAGATATTCATTGTATTTCCTATTTACATTTTTCTGTTTGTGTTGGGTACATAAGTGCTCTACTTAGCACTGGATCATGTATGCTCATAGTTAATAAGTGAACTTGAAACCTGTTCACTATTATCAGTTTTCTGAATTTTAGTATTCATGTTGCAACTTGTATTTCACTGATACACTTCATTGAAGCAGTGTTCAGCTATTGACAGCATATGTCAAAAGGTAGTAGCTGAGATCGTAAAGAAACTATGGACAACTGACTGGTGGTGCATGTGGGGAGATAGCTGTGGATGACCTGGTGGATTTCTGTATATCAGCCATGGTCTGCAAAATACAGGTTGAGAATCATTGCCTAAAAGCTTTTGTTTAATAAGAAAACCACAAGCATATTCAACATATATTAGGTGTATATAGCATGGCCCTGGGACGCGGTGGCACAGCGGCTTAATGACACTGAAAGTTGCCGGCCAGAAATGGCTGACGCTTCAGCAGTTCGAGTCCAGCCTTCGCGTTAACAGGGTGAGCTCCTGTTTCCTCCCCAGCTCCTGTCAACCCAACAGGTCGAAAACTTACGTGAGTAGATAAATGGGGACTCTCACTCTGGTGGGAGGAAAAATGCTGGCAGCGCCTTGCACAGAGAGACGGGACCAGTTGCCGGTAAGCGCGAAACCGCGCTCACCCGAAAAGGGCGCGAAGCAACGGAAACCCCGCCTCCTGCGCTCGCCAGCTGGGCTCTGCTCTAGGAAGGAGGCTCTGGCAAACCACTTCCGAAAAACAATTGCCTTGAAAACTGCAAGGATTCGTCCAGGCAGTCACTGCAGGGTCAGTAATGACTGAGCGCAGACAAAAAAAAAAAAAAGCATGGCCCCAAGACTGCAGTCCTGTGTAAAGTGGTCAGCTAAATTCTTTTTACTTTTTACTTTAAACATTCCTTAAGAATAGCATTAAATGACTAATCAAGATTTTCAACATTAAATTAACAAATAGCACTATTTTCTGTTTTTCAACACAAAATGCCCCTTAGTTCTGCAGTGTTGTATATAAAGGGAGCCAGGAATCATTTATTTATTTGGTTGGTTGCTGGAAAGTTACAGCTGCTTTTGTAGACAAAATATAGAACATGAAGTCCCCCATATTATAATTTAGACACTCAATGGGCCTCTTTGTTTTGGATGCTGATTTTAAAAGAAAAAAAAGCTCTTGTTTATGTGCTGGTTTGACCTATTTGCCTCTTCTGTTGTTAATAATAAAGTTCTTTCAAAGTCTTCAGTTCCATTTAAGTCCTTGACTTCCAGGAAGCAGCAAGAGGAGAAGAACAGAGTAAAGAAAGAGTTAGTGGTGTGTAGGCAGGATGTTTTAGGAAATACTTTCACTAGTCTGTCATGTTTATGATAGTTTGGGTAGGGTAATGATGCTTGGCAATGCAAAGTACACAGAATGAAAAGGAAACATGGAAACTCCATTATCAGTGTAGCTTTAATTGGCTTGTGTTACTCAGTTAGCCCATAGCCCATTTTATTTTTTTTTTATTTATTTTTAATTAAAGACACAACCCTATATTGAAACTCTGCCAGCTGAAGAGACATGCAATTTAATAGAAGCTATACAATGTCATTTTGAATTTCAGTTGTATAGAAGTCCTAGGCAACTTAATGGCTATATTACTGCATAGAATGCTGAAGGTATGTTATCATGTACCTCCTCTACAAAAAAAATATGTTGCTGCAACTCACCAGCAGTACAGCTCTTTTACTATAGAAAACACACCATTCACGAGATGGAATGAATGGAAGAGATGCTATGAGATGGAATCCTCACTAATTTATGGGCAGCATGGTACTGAAGTACCTGCTGCACAGTTCATAGGCTTTCTGCTGATATCCAGATCTCCATGCATTGTGAAACTCTGCTGTTGTCCTAATGCGGTGCCATCAATATCCCTCCACCGATTTCAGTGGGAGGCCATCCTTCTAAGGACCCTTATGCTGCCATAGGTAACCCAGAAACCAATAAACCAGAAGGATATAAACACCACCCGAGAAGATATCAGATCCTCAAAAAGTAGTTCATATGGTTAAGAGTTGAATACAAAAATAATATACTAAATCTCATAATAAAACTATTTAAGGTCCCATAAAACAGCTGCCACTAATCATCTACTGAAAACTTGGCTATATAAGGCTCTGTATTTATCCTTTTTTCTGAAAGAAAAAGTGCCAGTCAGATTTCCATAATTCAAGGAAAACTACTGTGAATCTCTTTTTGGTATCTTTGCTGCTACTTTTATTTAATTATTAGTTAGAAATTCCTACTTTGGGTGATTACTTAGGACTGAATTTGCCATCCTGCCATTTGACTGGTTTTGGTTTTCCATGTCATAAGAATTTAGCTACTATAGTGTGTAAAGTGAGGTTAATGGCTTAGTACGCTCTGTGAACCCAATCAATTGTGGTTTATATAATAAATCTAGGTTAAACTAATCACAGCTTAGTCTTGTGTGAACACAGCCTACAGGCAACTCCCACTACTGTCTAAGCTGCTGCTCTCCCATGTATTCCTATATGTTTCTTAAGCCAAATTCAGACATTTCAGTCCAGATTGTAGTGGGGCAGGAAAACAAGGGGAGCATTCTTCAACCCACCTGGGTAGAAACCAAAAGGGCCCCCTGGGAGGAGTAAAGGATGAATGGAGCATGAATTGGATCAAACACAGGATTATAAAAGCAATAAAGGCCAGCCAGAAAGAGAATGTAACAACCTGGCAGCCCAAGGCAGCAGCTAGCAGCTACATGGGGGTGGGGTGGGGTGGGGTGGGGTGCAGAGTGTCTGCAGGGCAGCTCTGAATTAACAATTAAGCAAAATAAGCATGTGCTTAGGGCTCCAAGGGAAGGGGGGAGGCACAGAGTTTCTTTCCCTAGCTATCATGCCCTTAATTCTTTCACTGCCTCACTCAACTTTAGATTTCAGCACTTATTGAGTCTTAATGTATTGTCAGTTAAGCAATGCAAGGGCCGAGAGGCATCATTGTTGGGCTGTGCTTAGGCATCAGTTGGCCTTAATCCAGCCCTGCTGCAGAGACGGATCAAAAAGGCAAGGTGGCAGCTGCAATCATGTGATTAAAGCCCTACCCTTTTTTATGTGCATCGTGATGCACCTTAAAAAGAGGCAGGATTTGATGTTATAGTTGTAGCCACTATATTGATTTTTTGTCCCCCTTGCAGATGCCCATCAGTGGGGACATGCCAGGCACTACAACCATCTGGAACTAGAGCTGCTAGTAGAATGGAACAAAGGAGACCATCCATTCTGAAGGGCTTAAGGCAGCTTGGATCAGAAAACAGCAGTTTTGAATCAAAGCTGGAAAATGGTGTGTTTGCAAGGAGATAGTAGTAGAAGGAAGATGGTAACATCCATGGTAGTAGTGGCATGACCCATACTGGTGATGGGCCAAGCAGAAAATGTGGATCTGCCCTATATATGTCTGACTGGATTAAGCTACAGTATGGCTTAGTACAAACCCAAGACTGTGGAGGGATTGAGTAAATCTAAACACATTTGCAACAACTGTGACATTTTAAGTCTAACATTTCAGTTTCCTTTTTAACTTTTTTTATGATGGATGATTTCCTTCTGATGCTATCCAAGAAGTCACAGCAGAATTGCTAAATTAATATTTGAAAATGGTTCATGTGACAATGAAATCGAAGAGAGAGAGAGAAGAGAATGGCCAGTACTATTTGTAAGTTGTACCTTCCCATTATATTGAAGAGAACATGTATATAAGACAGGACCTTTGTTGTTCCAAAAAATCAAAGTCTTATCCTTTCATTTGATCCTCATTCTCAAAACGGACAATCAGAGGTCCTACAGTTACCTATGTTCTCTGAAAGCACTGGGTGCAGCCCAGAGACTTCTAGAATTTGTTGCCAAATTGTAATTTTTAATATGAGTGAAGGGAAAAATTAGGGTGTATATGACTGGACTATAATCATATTGATTACAGCTGACTAATTAATCTGATTGTAAAAGAAATTAAATGAAGTTTAGTTTTTGCCCTAGACCCACTATTTTCTGGAATGCCCTAACATCACATGCCATTCAAAAACCGAAGTTCAAAAAATGTTGTTCTCTTCTGCTCTAGTATGAGATGGCACTGATGATATTACCTAGCTGGGTAGTGAAACAGCTGCAACCAAGCTCAGAGAGCACCAAGAACTCCACAGTTCAATCCTGAGCTACAGATATTCTCTAATATGTTTACCCGAAAAAAGTCTGCCTGTATTCAGTACTGCTCACTACCAAGTTGCATATTTATCTAAGTATCTGTATAATCACAACTCTGAACAATTGAATTAATTATCATTAATTACCATTTGCTGTGGTTTTGGAGATGGTAATTTTCTAAGCATGGGCTCAGCTAAACTACATTTAGCTTTTGATATCATCCAGCATTATACATGTTGCAAGGTAAAAATGCTCAAGTCCAGCTCCGAGCTTAGTGACATGAGACATACCCATGTGGTTTCTCAGCACCAATACAGAGTGGTTTCTAACTGCTTCTTCACAACAGTTTTTTTTAATACTTCTTGGTCTAATCTTACAGCCCTGGTATTTCCTGAAAGCCTCCCATCCAAGAACTAATCAGACCCTACCCTGCTTATTTTCTGAGTCCAAATGAAGTTCGGCAGGTGCTACTATCTGCTAAAAGACCCAAAGAAGCTTTTCTTTACAGCCAAAGAGAACCAGGCCCTTGAAAGGAGAGGAAAAAAAAAAAAAGAAATAGCTAATTGCCTTAAAAAATTTAAAGAAAGATTTCCACATTATCTTAATCATTGCTAAATATTTAACCCTAATTTATTTTAGCTTTTCCATTGCTTCTCTCCTGCCTGAATTATGTGTCTCAGCTTTTGCTGGCAGAGGGAGGGACTTGCAGATTACAGATCACATTAAGAAATGTTCTTGCTCCAGTCTTGTCAATATAAGGAAGGCCAAAGTAACTTTCCACGTTGTCTTTACCCCCTTCACAAATGTTCAGCCCAAAGAATTTTTTGGCAATCACATAAAGTACAATGGCAGGTCATAATCTAGAGCATAATCTAGAGCACAATCTAGAGTAGGGCCTGGCTCTGTTTGGCTTTCGGGTTCCAAAAGAACTTGACGGGGATTCTTTGAGAGACTAAATCGTTCACTTGAATGCAGCAAGGGGGATCCACAGCCATTTTTCTAAGGTGGAAAATGCAGAAAAGGTGAACACGATGGCCACAACCTTTACCTAGGAAAACTCCTCACCCCTGTAATGTGGTCCTGTGAAAAAATACCACACTTGCCATTTTGCCTTATGCAAAGTCATCCTGCCCTAATCCTGCTGTTAACCCTTCAAGTTAGGCCACATCAGGAAACAGACCCCACTAGGATTCCAGGAATGCCACTTCATTGTTATAGGGTATAATAACAGAAAGCCTGCCGGAGCTTCTATCCACCTCATCTTATACCAGACTGAATTGAGGTGGGGCTATTTTGAATTTTTTGGTCATGCTTTCTACTTTCACAGGACTGAGTTGCTGTTTCACCTCCCTTAATGGTTCCTCCTTCCAAGGTAATCTCTATGTTCCTTGACCTTTGCCTCCCTCCCCTTCCCTGGAGCAAGGCCAAGTAGAAGCTTTTGGGTGGACAAGGCAGGAGCTTCCATTTGGGTGGCAATTCCTAATCAGCCCTTTTGTTATGGACAGAGGGCAACTGGGGCAATTAGCACAAGTTTTGTTTTATGGCCAATTTTCAATTACTAGAGCTTTGCCTCTTGATCAGGGGTTCTCTAATTCTCTAAACACTGGGAAAAAATTGTTTATGAATGAAGACCAACTTGTATCAGTCTTGTGGGGTAGTCCAGACAAGAAGCACACCCACAAGTACTAACTCTAACTTTATTATAAGGTTATATTAACAGAGTTTTGCAGGTATAAAAGTACATCTCTCCCCCCTCATTTTTACAGTCCAAGAAACTAAGGAGGGTCTCTTTTGAGATGATTGCCACACCCCCATTGCTTCTACGGGCTAAGCTGCCTCTTATCTGACCATTGCCTAGTCTGCAGCTCTTCCTCCTGTCCCCCAAGGTCATTTCCACATATCACTGCAACTTGCTATGACATTTAAGGTAACTATAAAGGGAGGTTGGAGGCTCTGGCATAATCCCATCTTCAAAGAACAATTGCAAAAAGGTAAAATTATATCTAGTAATATTTGTCTGTTGGTGTGTGCTGTGGGAGAGATTTTATCTTTGAGAAATAGTAAATACTGTTTTTCAATATGGTGAAAAATAGTATTTACATTACATTTCTAGGTGTTTTTGGTACTCTATAGATACAATTTCATGAACATGATAAAAATAGTGTAAAATAAATTAGTGGGATAATATCAGCTAGCTACATTCTAAGTTCAGGCAGATGCTATTCTACTATCCCTTGAATCTTTAAGATCTCCTCTTTGGCAAATAGTGATTATCCAAAGGTGTGTGCCCTCATCTAAGAGGATATGTGTTGAAGTGAGATAAAAAAATGTCTCCACCAACTTCAAACTTCACCAACTGACACTGTGAAAGGCTATATTGTAATTAGAGATCACCATCTCATATATGTTGGGCATTCCTAAAACCATTCAGAAATCAATAGCAGTACAGGCAGAGGTGAGCAATCTGTGGGCTGCCTGCAGTCCCTACCATTCAAAGTGGACCCCACCCCAAAGCTGTCTGAGATCATGCTACCCAAATTCACTGGCAAAATAGGCAAATTTCAGATGTGGGGGCCTTCCTGTTCTTGGGGGTTTGTTTTGTTTTATTTTGTTTTTGAAAAGGGGGGGCAGAGACATTTGGGAAGTGAAACCATTTCTACTTCCTCCCTTCAAATCCCAGAAATTCAGCCACCGTTGCATTACTGAAATTTGGCCAAATTTCAGTAGCACAGTTTTTGGGTTGAAAATGAAAATAAGGCTGCCAGTCATAATCTTGAAACTTAATGTCTCTGAAACTCTAAAATCCATTAAAAAACCAAGCTGAACATTTTTAGTCTTATTCCTTCTAGTGATGTCTTCTAATCACCAGAAGGCCTTCTGCAGCCACCAGCTGGTTGGGAGGGAGAATTGTGACATTCTTATGAAAATGTTGCTGACTCCTGATGTAAGATTTATTAGGTGATTAAAATGTTTTTCATTTCATTTTCACCTTACAATATATTATTTTATGTTCAGGTTACTCTACAGCTCTGTACCTAAATGGCCATGGAAAATATATGGTGACCAACTTTTGCACACTAAAATAGGCAGCAGACTTTTGAGCAGGGCTTTGTTACTTCATTTTAAATAAAAAATCTATAATGTTGTTAATATTAAGGAAAGCAATTTTAGTCAACTGCACATGTTTTGTAGGATGAAGTAAAATATGTAATATTTAAACTGTGTATAAAGTGTATTTCTTGTAAGTAAGTATGTTTAGGATGGCAATCAAAGCCATGGACTAAAACTAAATGCTTGTTTAACTTCCTCTTTGTCATTCCAATGTAAGTGTCATGCATTCCAGCTAAATAATTTACTGTGCGCTCTGGGTTTACTAGAAATGGGAAAAGGAAGCATTTTAATCTTTCAAGAGAGTATTGAGTTACGCTAGCAGGTAATTTATGGCAGTTATAAATAAACATAAATTGCAAGTAGTACTTCTTTGGTTTTGGAGATAGGAAAGGTAAACAGCTTCCCTCCCTGAAAAACTATGAGCAATGGATTGGATACATAACTACAAAATAGGCTGCATTTCCAAAGAGGGAGCCATGTTAATCAACCTCAGCAAAGTCTTCTGGCACCCTCAAAGCTGAGACAGGAACTGTATTGTCCTGTAGATGGTGCTGAACTACAACTCCCAGTAGCCTTGGCCAACACTGTCAATGTTGGGATAGTGAGAATTTCAGTTCAGCAATGCTTGGAGGAACACAAGTACCTCAGTCCTACAAACTAACAACTTTATTAAAGTTTTGTTATTGTGTTAACAAAATTTCATCAGTGCAACAGGATGGGCCTCCTTTGGTTTTCCACATGCAAAAGTAAGTTTATTAAAAAGTGTGATACACATTTCCCCCAGCTTCTAGAGTTACATGGGCAGAGGCTACTACATTGTCTACTCTATCATCAGTACTGGAATTCACTTTTGACTATAATTATGTACCCTGATTCTCAAGTAGATTGTTATTCTTTGGACTTGGTTACCAGAGCATTTCTGTCACATGGGTTGAAAGAGCTGGCTTGAGTTGTCTGTCAGCTTCCTGGAACACTGGTGGACACATATCAAAACCTATTGGGTCTTTAGAAAATTGCTAGTCTGGCACATCAAGGCAGGATTTTTACAACATGGGAATAAGTTACCCCATGAAATATTTAAAGGTCCCTACATGTCGATGTGATAAGTGGGTAGGAGGGCTCCTGTGGGAGCTCTATGTGATGGCCATTTTGTTTCTGCATCCTGGGCACATATTTTTTATCTCTGTGTGTGTGGGGGGGGGGTAGGACATTGCTTATAGTCTTTTGATAGTTCTTTGCTTCCTTCCAGGTGCAGCCAAAAATGATAAAATATAGTCTTTATTTATTTGTTGTTGTTCAGTCATTAAGTCGTGTCCGACTCTTCGTGACCCCATGAACCATATCGCACCAGGCCTTCCTGTCCTTCATTACCTCCTTGAGTTTGCTCAGTTTCATGCTCATTGCTTCAGTGATGCTATCTAACCATCTCATCCTCTGCCGTCCTCTTCTCCTTTTGCCTTCAATCTTTCCCAGCATCAGGGTCTTTTCCAAAGAGTCCTCTTTTTGCATTAGGTGACCAAAGTATCTGAGCCTGAGCTTCATTATCAATCCTTCCAATGAGCAGTCAGGGTTGATTTTTTTCTTAATCTTCTCCACTTCTTCCTTTTTTAAAACTAGAAATTTATCCACAAGATTGTAAAGACAAATGTGAATTTCTTCATTCTTACATTAAAGTTCAGTTTTGTTTTACTTTGACAACTTGATCATTATACTTAGGGGATCATTTATTGTTTTATACATAGTTTTAGGTTGATTTACATGGCATTCTCTTATCCTATATACTTAAGTTCCATTGAAATCAAGCAGGATTATTTCTGAGTAAATGTGTATAGTATTGCACTTTGGTAATGAGTTTTTGAAATATGTAACTTTTCTTTCCATTAAAAAGTTTTACAGGTGTTTCTATGACTCAGATGAAGATAATAAAGCAAATTGCAAGATCCTGACAATTTTAACTTAAGGACTGCCTTATTTATTTATTTATTTAATTCGATGGTCACCCATCTCAACAAGTGGCTCTGGGCAGTGAACAAAATTAAAATAAAGTTAAAACAATTGCAATAATACAAAACTTAAAATACATAGCAGCCAAAAAAATATATTTCATAATCACTAGTGCAACCAAGAAACAGGCCCCTGCATGGACTCAGGACCCCAGGCCTGGGTGCAGAGCTAGGCCTTTAGGGTCTTATGAAAGGCCAGCAGGGTTAGGGCCATCCTGATTTCCGGAGGGAAAACTTTCCATAGGGCAGACACTATGGCAGAAAAGGCACATCTTCTAGGCTCCGTCAACCAGCACTCCTTAGCTGACAGGATCTGAAGGATACCCAATCTGCCTGACTAGATTGGACAGGTAGAAACAACTGGGGAGACATGGTCCATCAAGTAACCTGGTCCCAAGCCATAAAGAGCTTTAAAGGTGACAATCAGCACCTTGAATTGCACCTGGAAGCACACTGGCAACCAGTGCAGCTCATGGAGTAGTGTTACATGCACCAAAAGAACTGGCGCCATTTACTACCCCTGCTGCTGCATTCTGCACCAGTTGAAGCTTCTGAATGCTCTTCAAGTGCAGCCCCATGTACAGTGAATTGCAGTACTCTAGACAGGAGGTCACAAGGGCATGAATGACAGTGAGCAGGGCCTCCCAGCCAAGGAACAGGCGCAATTGGTGCACAATCTGAAGGTGTACAAAGGCTCTCGTAGCCATGGCTACCACTTGCTCTTGAAGCAGGAGCCGTGAGATCAGGACCTCCTCCAGACTGATCACTGGGTCTGTCTGAGGTAGTGCCACCTCATCCATGACCAATGATGGAAGGTCCCCAGTACCAGAAGGTCCAAACATCCAAAGTCACTCAGTTTTGCTTGGGTTGAGCTGAAGCCTGTTGCACCCCATCCAGGCCCTCACAGCCTCCAGACACTGGGACAGGATATCCACTGCATCACTCAGGTAGCCTGGGGTGGAGGTATAAAGCTGGGTATCATCAGTACACTGGTGATACCTCATCCCTGTCGGATGACCTTACCCAGTGGCCTCATGTAGATGTTAAACAGGAGGGGGAAAAGGACTGAGCCTTGCAGCACCTCACAAAGTAGGGGCCATGGACTGGACCTCTCCCCTCCTATCAACCCCAACTGGAACTGGCCCCTGAGGAAGGAGGAGAACCAACACAGCACATTGCCACCCACCCCCAACTCCCAAGCCAGTTTAGAAGAATATGATAATTGATGGTATTGAAAGCTGCTGAGAGGTCAGGAACAGCTAGGATGGAAGCACTATCCCCATCCCGCTCCTGCCAGAGGTCATCTGAGTGTGATCAATGCCATCTCCATCCCATACCCCAGCCTGAATCCCTTCTGAAAGGGCTCCCAATAATCTATTTCATCCACAGTCCTTTGAAGCTTCAGCGCGATCACCTTCTCCACAACCTTCCCTAAAAAACCCTAAAAAAAAGAAAACAAACCCTAAAAAGGGAAGGTTGGAAACTAGACAAAAACTAGACTGGTTGGGTTGAGCAATGGCCCCTTGAGAAGGAGGCAAACTATCCCCTCCATCAAGGAAGAATTAACCACTACCTGAACCCAATTGCATGTGCCCTCCCAGGCAGCCTTAACCAGCCAGGGCAGGCATGGATCTAATACAGAGGAGGCCGAACTAACAGCTACAAGAACCCTGTCCACTTCCACTTATATTAATATTTAACTTTTTCAAAGCCTGTAATGCAAATAGAAATGAAGTTCAGAAGCTGATTCAGTAAACGCAGAGGGCACTTTAATTATTCAAAGAGCTGGGAACTATGTATAAAGTTCAATAGGCCACTATAAAACTAAAAGCAATTTATTCCCATGATAGTGATTTTGAATTTTATTGTAGCGGGCTAAAAGATAACATTTTCAAAGAAAGAAAGAAAATATAATATTTCAAAGAAGATGCTAAATGTACTGTTCTTTGCAGTGTGTGGTGCCCTTGATACAAATATAAATAGCTGCTTTCCATTTATTTATAACTCTTGAGGTTAGAATAGTAATCTTCAAACAATGCACTAATAAAATAGCCCTCAGTAACCTGAGTCATGTAAAGACTTGGATTCTAAAATAAATGAACACAGGAATCCATGGAAGGAAAATTTCTATACCCCTCTCTCCCTGAAGCTTCCTACCTGATCCTTCATGAAATGTTTTTGGGAGAGTTCCCTCCAACACAATGACTTGGGGTGGAATGGCAGCCATTTCCCAAAACAGAAAGGCGCTTCCGGCCCTCTCCTTAATTTTGGATGAGTCTCTCTAATCAAAAGCCCCCATCCCATGTTGTGCAGGAGGATGCTGAACTGCCAGAGAAAGGTTTTTGGCTATCAGAGGATGGGAAAGAAAATCTTTCTTCCACGATTTCCCTTGTGCTCAATTTTCTTGTAATTTGTCTGCTAAAGATGATGTAATAACACCTAGGATGAGTACAGTGCCACACAATCCTTTGGCAATACACAATTGCTTGGGAATAAAGCATACTGAATTAAATATGGATTATTTCTAAATGTAGAATATTCTTATTTCTTTTCTTTTCTTTTCTTCTCTAATTCCTCTTCCTCCAAGACTTTTGTTGTTGTTGCTGTTCTTTTGTATGGAATGTTGGTATTTTGAAGGCAATATGATGAGGAATGCTGAGATTTGTTAAATGATCAGTGGGACTAAACTTTATAACCCATAGCAGAGCATGTTAAATTTTCTTACACTTTACAATATTTAATATTGCAATCCTATTGAAGTAAGTCATTCTGACTTTAGTGGGATTTATTCCTAGATAAACATATTTAGGATTGTAGCCTAAATTTCTTTAAATCTAAGATCCTAATTTGATATGTATTTAAAATCATATTTTTCAAATTGTGCTTACGACTTAAAAATGCATGAGCTAAATTCCTCTTTCATACTACAGAATGTCTAAAGCTTAGAGATTTCTTTCTTTCCCAATACTGGGGTTGGCTCAAAAAGTTAGTATTTTACAGCACATGATTTTAAAGGAAGAATGCTAGGAAAGTGTGTTTTTTTCTTACATTATTTCAAACTTTTGGTTGCCCTTATTATAAACATTTGGTTTATGGGGAAACTACCCTCACCCGCAGATGGTTACTGATTGATGTTTTCCCTTCCCAGGTGTAAAAAAAAAATAGACTATCAGCTTGCCAATCTAGAATGCAACATTTTTCACTGTTTGGATTAATACTAACTTCTCAACTTGCCATTCTTACAGCTATACTGGAAGAATGTATGCAGGAAGCTGATAGTGTCATTTACTGGAATGCACTTGAGAGTGTCCAAAGTTTGAGACCTGGTGAAGCCAGTCTCTTACCATGTCATTTCTGGTACAGACTGTGGTCTGGAGCTGCTTCCATCACCTGAGGCAACTCTGTCAAGTCTACCCTTTTTTTTTCAGCTGCTACCCTCACAATGGTTGCGCGTACCTTGGTGGTTGCCAAGTTGGACTACTGTAATTTCTATGATGTGGAGCTTCCCCTGAAGCAAATGAAAATTAACTTCTATTTGTCAATAGTAATGGATGATATTACTTATCTTCATGGCATCAACAGCTTTGGTCATCTCTATGTACTGAATATAAGTTAATGGAACAATGTCTAAGAACACAAGGCATCCTGATGCTAATTACTAAGAGATGGGTTTTATCTAGGTAACATTTATGCCGTCTACAACATGAGGAAGAGAAAAAGAGCACACAATATGCCTCCATTTAACCAACTAGAAGGAAATAGAGCCATAAATTATAGAAGGCAAAAAAAAAAAAAAAGGATCAGTTTCTATTTCTACATTACTCTGAATAGGAAGCAAAGCAACACCTCAATTTCTTCCAATAAAGCTGAGCCTAAGAGCTTTCTCTTTTGAGTTCTGGAAACTTGCTACCAAATTTAACTTGGTTGGTTACACCCAGTTATTTCCTCTATGAAGCAGCGGGACTGAGTAAAGTATTTGCATAAAGGGAGAACCTTAGGACAAAAACTTCATGTGTGGTAGCCCACATCTATCACTTCCTCAAACAGCCCAGGCAACAGATCAAGATTTCCCCTGGCCTGAATCTGCAAGCCTAGACTATCCCAGCAGGGGTCCCCTTGCAAAGTGACCAGAAATTAAGTGGAAAAACCAGAGTTCTTGTAAATCCTGCAAATGAATTCCAGATGCATTGGACAAAAGGGCACTGTGGTGCTCAGGAAGGTATGGCCATGAGCTCTATGTACCAACAATACCTCTGTGCCTTTCTGACCACAAATAACATGGGAATAGAATAGCATAGCTTTCTCCTCACATTCATGCTGGTACAACTAAATCTGTTGGATGCCTTCATTCCACACTTCTATTAAAAATAAAGCTTGTTTAAGGAAACAGGACAATTTTCTCCTGTAGGAGAAAAGGCTTTATGTAGGAGAATGTAGAACTAATGCAAAGGATTTGTTCACAGAATATGTTAACTCATTATATATTAAGTTATAGGTTACTGAATCAACCCAATTGGTTGCGTTTTGTCTATATGATTAGCTAAAATGGGGTTGGCTAGTTTATGGTTCTGTGTTGTCACGGGTTCTTCTTTAAGCTGTATCCAGTTAGATTGACCCAGATTCAAGAGAGATACAAAAGCAGTGGACCGTGGACAGGTGGTTTCTTTATATCTCCCTATAAGGGTGGGAGATATTTTATTTTGTAAAAACAAACATATTAAGGTGATATGTAAGTGCTTCCTATATTCTGTTCTATTGCTATCTCTATACTATTACTATGATAATTACTATTACAATATACTATTACTCTTCAATTACTATTACTATGACAATGTTTATACTATTACCTATTCTTCTATTACAATTACCTATATACTATGCTCTATACTATTACTAGGCATCAACATTTCTTTCTTAAGCCTGTTCTGTCTTAAGTCCCCCTTCTGAGATTTCTGTTTCTTTTTCTCTTAATATCCAGCATGTAGAGCTCTTGCACTTTTTCACATTGTGTTTTGTCTTGCTGGGCTGCTATACTTTAATTTAATTAATTAATTTTATTTATCAAATTTGTCACTGCCCATCTCGTGAAACAACTCTGGGCAGTTTACAAGAAGATAAAAATTCATTAAAATACAACATAAAAACAATCCTAAAAATAAATAGGTGTCCCAAGAAGACGGAAAATTGGCCTGTGTGTGTGTGTGTAAACTATCCACTCCTTCTGAAGGAAAAACACCTTCTTTTGTTTGGCTGCTATACTCTGTTTGCTGGTGGCTGCAGAGCTCCAAAACATACATCTCTTTCTGTCTCCTCCCACACCTGTATCAAGGTTGCAGCTTTATTGGCAACTCTGCCATGCTGACGCTGGGGGAAAAGCTCAAATGGGAGGGAAGAAGGCAGCATAGATGCCTGCAATTTTGCTATGCAGCCTGCTCTTCTACATATGTATCACAGAAATACAGCTGTAGAACCACAAACTAACCATAGTAAGCTATGTCTCATTTGTGTGAAACCAATTAAAGAATGCTGATCTGTTACAAAATTGATTGATACCACATTTCTTCTGCATTTCTACTATCTCTCAACAGTGCTATCAGTAAATTACTAGTTATGTTAGCATGTCATGGTTATTTATGGTTAACTTAACCATTGGTTACTCAGTTTGCACATCACACTGAACCATAAACCATGACATGCTAGCTAAAATACCTTTGGTTACTCTGTGATGTGGTGTGTCATGCAGAGAATTAGTAAAAAGCATACAGAAGCCTCCAAGTTTTTTTGTATATTCATTGCATTGGAAGTGGGACTCTACAATTGTCCATTAGGACAGCAGCCTGCTATACTTCTCCAAATATTTATTTTGCCAAGTAACCATTGTCCATCTCTTCAAACTAGATTGGGGGGACCATAAGATCTGCAAAGATTACCTAAAGGGGACAACAAACAGTTACAGTTCTCAGCCACTGCAAAGTGAACTTGTTTTCTTTGTGTCTTCTCTTGAGTAAAGCATGCAGCTTGAATCTGGAACAGAGGGGAAAGGTTCTTGATCTGTCAAAAAACATAACAAAACCCAATGTTTTGACTGAGTTGTTTTATTAAGATTAGTGATGATGGGTGATGGAGAAATCAAGTAACAGTGGAAAGAAATATAACAAGGTACTTCAATAAAGTTTCCAAACACAGAACACCCAAGATATTCCAAGATGACAAACAGCTGCCTATTAATGACAAACACATGGCAAAATTAACATACCATAGGCTTTACTATTCATTTATTTACCTGGGAGGAAGTTAAATAAAAATGCCTGGCATGCTTAGGGCATGAAAACCAGCAGTTAAACAAAAAACCCATGGAACTGATGTGCTCATACAAAATGCTAAGCCAAAACTAAGCAAATCAAATAATGAAATCTGTGAATCAAATTATTGAAACTTTCCATGAATCTACACTTGTTGACTTTGCACCTCAAACTAAATCTAAGGCTATGTTCTCATTACATACTTACCCGTGGTTAAATGAATGATGTGTTAACTACCCCAATTTTCTGGTTACCCCTAGAAAATATACTGAACCATAAGCTGATCATATGGGTTGTGTGCCTACCACAAAATTGGGTAAAATGGGGTTGGCTAATTAGCTGTTCAGTAACTGTGCACATACAGCCATGACCTACAAATTAGCTAAATATATTTTAGTGTTATGCAAATCCAGCCATTTAATTCATTTATAATTTAATGGTTTGTGTGAACCCCTCTACTAAATTGGGTTAATTTAGTAGCAAAGTTAAGTATGTTGCACAAATTGGTAAGTATATAATGTGAATCCTACAGGTTGGTCACTTTCTGGTCAGGATCATGGCCAAATTAACCCCAAAGCAGCTCTCAATGACGGTATGTTAACTCACAGTATCTGATTTTGAAGTCCTTGTGTTGTTTGACCTCAGAAGGGAAGGCTGAGTTTAATTTTCCCTTCTGGCTTTTGAGGACAAATATGAGAAGCTAGAGTGGCCTTTTCAGTCTCTCTCCTTAATGAATCTGAGACGGAGGAAGGCTATGGGAGGCTTCACTGTAGTTCTAACTCCAATCAAGACACTGCAGATTTCATTTTATTAAAATGAAAAAATAAATCATAAAGCCTTTGCAGAGATGGCTACTCCTATTACTCCCATTATAATTTGTGCAGTCATTGGTTTCTGATATAACATGGTTCTAGATCAGTAGGTAAGTCACTTTCCATGGTTTCAGCCATATTAGGGATACATCCCCACATCCTGTTTTACCCAGCATGAAGATCCCCACTAATCATTTCTTGAGGACATCAACATAGGACATGATCCTCTGTCCCTTGCCCATTGCAGTTGTAGCCTATACCTGTCTTTCCTTGCTCCACTTCAGAAGTAGTTTTTCCACTTCTGCCAGCACAAGCTATTCTAAATGGTCAGTCTGCATAGAATCACTGTGAGATAAGTGGAAGGATGGAGATGTCCTGCTCTTTCTGGCTACCTGAGGCTCCTAAAGCGACTCTCCCTTTTGGTCCTAGACACTGATTTTCAGGGCCATTGGTCTTTTGGCAGCAGAAAATCAGGACTCTCCCACTGTGCCAAAAGCCCTTCTCTCCTATAGGTGGCAGGAGAAACTGGGAGAGGAGGGAAATATGAACTTGTTCTTGGCAGGAGAACTCCCTCTGGCCCCGGAAAGCAGACATGGAAGAAGAGGGTCATTTGCTGCCACTTTTCCAAGTGGACTGAAGAACTGGAAGCAAGGGAGCAGCTTTCCTGGGCCTTCCCCCATGCTGCTTTTGTCTCCTGTGGGGGGCAAGAAGAGAGGAGAGGAAGCTGGTCTTTTGGATGCCAGTTCTCCTGACATCCAAAAGACTTGGTTCCCCCACAGGTCTGCTATTCTGCTACCTGCAGAAGTGCTTCTCCTGTGGTTGAGAGGCCAGCCTCCACTGTGGATTAAGTGGAGAAGGCCTGAGAGCTTTTTTTATCCATGCATACACTGGCCTTGTGGTAAGGTATTGAACAGGTACCACTTTGACGTGGACCAGCAGTGTAGAAGGGGACTGTTCATACATCCCAAACAGTCCTCACAAGTTCCACATCAGTGTGCTGAAGCTGGATAGGTGTTTAAAATGCCTCCCCTCTTTTCTGAAGCTATGGGTTGGTTGGTGGCTGTACTGGAAGGATGTCAAAGCCAGAGGTGACACATTTAAAACATCTGCCACTGGGGAGGACATTTTAAGCTGGGAGAAGCAGCTCTGCCATTGCATTCTGTGGCTAAAGATAGCAGAGCAGCTTCCCAAGGCGTGCTCCTTTCACTCTTCCCGTCCCCCACTTCAACCATTACCCCTGGCAAGAAAAGCAGGGACTGGGCCTTCTCTCTCCATTTCTCTTGCCATGGATGGTAGGAGGAACAAGGAGGAGAAGAGCAGCAAAGAACAACTCCTTTGGTTCCAGTCCTCAGATCCCACAGGCCTTCTGCTGGCGTCAAGTGCGGGGTTCTCCACCCTATTTCTCTTCTCCTCCAGGCTCTCTCAGTGCAACAGAACTCCAATTCTGTTTCATTACCAAAACAGAATCAGAGTCCAAAGTTCAGTCAGCTCTTCTTTGAGCTTCTGAGTCAGCTACCATGGAGAAGAATCGTAGGTTAGCCTTCTTGTGCCAATGTGGCATATGTATCAGATAAAGGGGGTATAGTTAATGAACCCTAAGGCAATTTGTTAAGGTACAACAGCTTCTCTGTTTTGTCTTATTATGTCAATATTTTCTAATTAAAGATTCTGACCATGAAACCAGACACTGATCAAGAGGAACTGGGTTATATTCAATGCCCAGGTGGAATGAACTACAGATAATTAGTCCTGCACAACTAACTAGACTGCCAAATTGTTCACATTTCACCCAGACTTTTATTCTACATTAAAGTTGTTAGAATGCCAAACATCAAAGCATGTTCTTTAAATTCCTTTTGTACAAAATTTGAAGCAAGATGTACAAGGACAGTGTAGCAGTACTGCAGACTTCTCATTTGATTGGCCACACATGCCTGCTTCCTTTTATTTTATGACAAAAAAAAAAAAACAGAAGTGAAATCTAAAGGTGGCATGTATGTATGAGCATTTTAAAAAATTCTAAACCTGCACCCTATTAAAAAGGGTGCAAGGAGGCTTTGAAGCCTCCTGCTGGTCCTTTCTGTTACCCAATGTTATATTTGTTTAGAAGAAAAATCTCCTTGAACTCAGTGGAGTCATTTTCCAATCATTTTCCAACCACAATTTTCTGTTACAGCTGGTCTGTTACAAGAAATGAATGAGGCTGCAATCTTATGCATACTTGATGGAAATAAATTTGATAGCTAAAGTGGTGACTTTCCAAATGATAATATATGGCTGTAAAAAGCTGTGCATTGAGAAAGAACAAGGGAAATATAAGCATAATTGAATTATGGATTTGGCAAGGTTGCTAAGAATATCATGGCCCTGCAAGAAGCAGGAAATAAAGGCTGGCTGCTCACTCTGAGACAATGATCAGCAGCTAAAAACTCACTATATGAGGCAAATGGATGACAGATTAGGAAAAATGATTGTATTTGTTTTAGGGAAATAGAGAAGACCACAGATGAAATGGACATGAAATGACTTTGGAAGACCTGTGGATCGTTGCTGGGATCAGCATATTTGTCCATAGAATGGCCAGGGTCAGGCTTGAGTCAATGGCACATAACATTACACATGACTTCTCAGAAGTAGCATGTTGGCACATTACACTAAACCACAAAAATAGTCAACCTGCCTGTTTGGCAAACCCAGCTCTTGTGCCACATGAGATGAGGCCAGCTTGTGGCTCAGTGTGCCCCTCAATTCAAAAAGATTTAATCCCAGCTAAGAAGGCAATGGCAAACCGCTCCTACATTGGTGCCAGAAATTGGCATGGATGCATCCACAAAGCGTTGCACATGACCTGGCAACTTGACATTTTTGAAATGCTCATGAGATGATATACTGCAACCGTTTTACGCAAATTTCTGTTGCAAGCTCCTTCCATTGGGTAGTTTGCACATCACCCTGAGTCATGGGTTGTTTGGTGACTTACTGAATCAGTCACACACTAAGCCTAAACCAGGCAAAATGTATGCTTTACTAGAATGCATGAATTAACTCTGAGTGCAATAGTTTACCTCCCAAGATCCTAGTCGTCCAGTCGCAATCCGGGTAATATCACTCCCACTCTCCAGGCAAACCGGAAGATCCCCATCCAGCGGCATTTTGAAATCCCCCACGCAGAAAATAATTTGTGCAAGGAAGAACGGGCGGGGGGGACAAAAAGCTTTAGTGGAGCCACTTCCATCCAAACCCCAGTCGGGGGAGGAAGGAGGGAGAGGATGCGGGCTCGAACAACTTCCTACTCCGCTCCCAGCAGCAAACGCTGAAAGCCAATCCTTTAACTGCCGCCAACGTGGGGCTTAATTTCTGCCCTCTGGAAACGGCGGCGGCAGCAGCAGCGTGGAGGAAGCGATGAATGGTCAGAAAGGGGCGGTGGCTGACTCTTTGCCCTCCCCAGACGGTTGCCGTCCCTGAGTTCTCCCAGCGGCCGCGGGAGAAACGCTGCGGAGGGCTACTTGGAGAAGGGTGCGAGACGGAAGCAGCGCTGCTTCTCCGTTTCCCTCCTCCTGTCTTTCATTTTTGGCGGGCGGGTAGGAGAGTTTCTGCCATGACTACATACAGCGGCGCTGAGTGAGCGCGCATTCCCGAGCTGCCGCCGCCGCCGCCGCCGGACACCATGAGGAGACTGGCGCAGGTTTTTTTCCCGTTTCTGCTGTACCTCGGCAAGGTAAGACATTTGGAGGCTGGGGTCGGGGGGGGGGAACAGATCGACCTTCCTCAGCGGGAGTTCTCAGTGGCCGCCTCCCCCCATCCCCGCATTCACCTCTGCCGCGATGAGGTAGCCCCACCCCCACCTTCGATAAACTTGCTCTTGTAAACGCCTCCAGCTTTCAACTCTTTAACTTCCTCCTTCCTACCTGCTCACTCCCCCCTCCTGCCGCCGTCCTTGTGACACCGCTTCTGGAGCCGGGAAATGGGAAAAGCTTTCATTAGTCGCTCTGTTCTGTTCAGAAAACGGGAGGCTTCTCGCGCAGCTTTTGCTGAGAGACTGGCTGGAGGTTTGCGTCTGCACCGTAGCCGTTCCTGCAACCCCGTTCGTCCTGTGCAAATTAGGCACCCGTAAACCGCTTCAGGTCAACGGGCTTAAGTTTTTCCACCCCAGCATAAAGGCCAGTCTCTCTCTTTTTCTCTCTGCCCTAGGAAGGAGGCAGTGGCAAACCACTTTTGAAAAACCTTGCCAAAAAAACTGCAGAGACTAGTCCGAGCAGTCGCCAGGAGTCAAAAACTGACTCGCAGACACACACAGGGGTTTAGCTGTGCAGGAACAATCCACTGGTGACTGTGAAAGCTGTGCTTGGTTGTGGCAATTTATAATTACTGAATTGTGTGTATGTATCCCCGTACATATAGCATTAAAGATCAAACCTTGTTATGAATTCTAGGCGACTGTTAAGGCTACAAAAATTCGGACAACACTAGATGAGAGTAGAGTTCTGTTTACTGTGTGCCCAGATTTTTGCAATCTAAATATTCTACTGTCATTAACATTGGAATAAAAGATAAGCAAATACAAGGTGTTAAGTCTGTGGCTTGTGGCCTGTCTCACCGTAATTTGTTTTTGGCTTGGTGTTATTGTGTGATTGTCGCTTGCCACTCAAATTTGCAAATCATAGTTTGTGGCAGAAGCCCTAGAACTGAATGCAGTGGCTTAAGGTTGTTAATGTGAGCCCCCAAAGAACTCTAAAAACATTTTCAAAGTTGCACTTTTTAGTATGGCAGAAAGGGGAAATGGTTAAATATGTGATTGGAAAGTAACTGTTAACAACAACAATAAAAATACCGTAAAGGCCAAGCATGAATCAAGTGTGAACCATTTCACATCCATGGTTCATGACTTACTGTTTTAATAGTTTTTGTGGTTTATTCAATCTTGGTTAAATTTTGATTTAACATAATATGTGAACCTAGTCTATACTAGGTTCAATGTACTATACTACATTGAATTTCATGGGATTTCATGGGATTTCAAAAGTGTATTTGGATGTGTTTTGTTTTCTGGAGTGACTTATCAACTTGTCTGAAAAATCATTGTGCCTCTAATCTAATCTAATCTAATCTAATCTAATCTAATCTATAATCTCAGGACATGTCTTTTAATTGACTGTTTGGTAAATCTAGTCTTCAATGCAGTGTTTATTAAATTTTTTGCTGTTAGAATCCCTCCCCACTTTTAAGAATTATGGAGGACCCCAAAAGATATTTTGTTTGTATGGGTTACATTTATCAATATTTACCATATTAAAAATTAAAATTGACAGATTCATAGAATATTTATTGAATCATGCAAAAAAAAAACCCCCTATTAAATCCAATAGATATTAACATAAATAAAATACTTTTCATGAAAAAACCCTATTTTTTAACAAAGAATAATATTGAGGAGAGTGACATTGTTTTACATTTTTGCAAATAACTTCAATGTCTGGCAAATAATTTTGATTTCCTGAACCCCTGAGAGGGTCTCGGGGGGACCCCTCAGCATCCTTGGACCACGCTTTAAGAAACACTACTTTAATGCATTTCAGCATTATGGAGTGGAAGGGTGCATTTTTGCTACCCTTCCCATACTTGCTGAAGTATTTGCTCAGTTTTTTGACTTGTAGTATGTTCTTTTTTGTCTTCCTGTGGTTTAGCATAAAGCTAAAGGAGCAAGTCTTCCCTCTTTTCCAAATGCATATCCACTTTAATATGAGCTTATAGAGGAAACAATTATTCTAATCTGTTATTACAAAATGAACAGATGGTAGATAGTTGAGATAACCAGTAGAATGGAATAACAAATAAATACTGTGTGGCATGGAGGGACTAAAGAAAGGGGAAGTCATGTTGGATCTGACTAAGTGATCTGGAGAAAGATTGTGCATCTCTGCTATACATCAGTCTCAGTAACGGAGCTCCCTAAATCCTTGTAGGTGTCTTTAGGGATCTCTAAAATTTGTTACATAATTATATTTCAAATGCAAAGGAAGAGAGATGTATTAAATACATGACTGAAGTTTAATTATATTCACTTTATTTAAATATAAATGTAATTAAATTAAACTAAGTTTTTGGTATACGGCCTCCAGCTAATCACTCCATGGCCTAGAAAAGTTACATATTCCTCATTTACAGTATGCTGTTGGTCCTGCATTATAGTGTGTTTTAGTGGTTTTCCAAGGACTTGTTTCTAGACTAATGCCATCAAAAACAAAGGTCTGGTTCACATGTTGTACTAAACTAGGACTTTAACCAAGGTTTGCAGAATTATACTAAGCCAAAGCTGCTAGAATTTGGTTTATACTGTAGAATATACTATAATTGGCTAGGTTCACACAGTATGCTAAACCAATGTTAATGCTGTGATTTAGGGTGAATTTAGCCTTCAAGTTATACATGATCCAGGTCAGTGAGAATCCCAGCTGTGAATACATGCAACTTTAAAAGTCTGCATCCTACATGTGATGCATTTGCTATCAGTGTTCCTACAAAAATCATGACATGCAGCCTTGAAGAAGTAAGGAGCACTCTAGGAATTAAAAGGGGATTAGTGTTTTTTATATTGAAGTGGAGAACTTTTGCCCTTTTAGATATTGCTGAATTATAGCTCTTAGCATCTGTCACCACTGGGCATGCTGGCAGGGATTGCTGGAAGTTATCATTCAGCTGCATCTGGAGGACTGCAGGTTCCCCACCCTGGTTGATGACATGGTAGATCTTTTTCAGGTTTAGTAATATTGGCAACAGCAAAGTTTCCTGTATTGTTACTGCAGTTGTCATTTATTAACTTATAAGATTTATATAATGCTTTTGTCTGAGCAGCTCTTAGTGGTATGCAGTTACCTACTTTTGCTGAAGAACTTTAAACATGCTGCTCATCAGAATACAATCTCTTTCCTCATAACATTGGGTAGCTTAGCCAAAGTATTGACCTCTTTTCACATGCACACTCCACTGCTACTCTTTGGTTGCATTTGTGTATCATGGTAATTATTTGGGTTTACATGACACACCAAACCATAAACTGACCATAGAAGTTATGCTTGCAGTGCGCACTTGGCTAAAATGTAGTTGGCTGATTCACAGTTCGGTGTCAGGTAAATCAAGGCTGTTCACATCCTCACAACTACTTTGCTGTGCTCTTCCTGCAGCCTGGAATCAGCAGGGAATCATTCCAGCCTAGTTTGCTGCCCTTCACCATGACCTTATGTTGTACCCAGATGGGTCTGTGCTGCACTGATGTCCATGCACAGCATTTTAAGGGTATGAGTAGTGGTTCCCTCCACTGAAATTCTGGCCCCAGCCATCCAACATGTAAAAAGCTGCCTCTAAGTGCATTATGTTGTGGTTATTCTATGCACTGCATATTTTTCTTTCCCATTGTGCTGTTGAGCATTTTTTTAACTCTTTGAAACTGTGATCACATGGTCTAATGTTTGACTTATCAGTCAAGGATTTTTGTTTTTGTATTTCTTGTCTGCTATCTAGTATTTGTCCAGATACATGTAACCAAGATGTAGCCATTGGGTAATTGCTGAAGAGCTGGAATTTGAAAAAGGGTTTAGCTGTGGGGGTCAGTATGAGAGTTGTAAACTACTCTAAGAACATAATGTGAAGAGAAGATGCAAGGAACCAGGCCTTTCCTGGGAGTAGCAGCCACCAGAAAGGAATTTCTGCCAGGCAAGCTATGGAGATACAAGACCCAAATCCTAATCAGCACAGGCTGGTCAGTTTCAAGGCTTTGCACTCTCCAGGTTGACCTGTCAACCAATCCATTTAAAAAAGGGAAGAAAAAAATGGCAGCAGAGGTCAGGAGTTCATATCAATGTGCCTTATATTGCCTGCACGTGGTATTTTGAGGCAGGATATTAGTGGAAACACCATTTCCAGTGTGTGGCACCTTAAGTTATTCTCAGACTGTCTCAGCTGTGGGAAGACATTGAGCTATAAGCTGAGGTGTGCAGACATGTGCTTGCCAACAGTTAGTGGGCTGGTCCTGTGTTAGGGAAGCTGAATGGATTTGCTTTGTGTAAAATAGATACATTTATAGTAAAATAGAAAATTGAATTAGCATTTAATGATCCTGTCCGCATCAAGATTTCAATCTAACTTTCTAAGAGATATTTTCTTTTTCAAGAGAATAAGATGGAGCCTGGGGTAGTTTTTAAGATGATGACAAAATGGAAGAATTTAAAAATCCTTTTGATTCTGTGGCAAAAGCTTGCCACATCTTGTAGGAGCCTACCATGCTTAAATTAGTAAGTATCTCTGGCCTAGTGAGTCTTGTGTCTTCAAAGCAGTTGTAACTTGATGAAGTCCTCAGATTTTCTTCTTAGTAACTGTAGAGTAACCATTCAGCCTGTAATAAGGGAAAAGATGCTTTCAGGGTCCAACCAGGCCTTCCTCTGAGGTCTTTCAGTTCTAAAGTAACCACACCTGTGGGCAAAAGTGACTGGAAAATTAGGTATCCTTGCTGTCACCACCCTTTTGCTATGAACCAGTTTCTCCCTTCCACCCCAGCCCTCTGGGGAACCAGGAGAGGATTGAAGGGGAAATCCTCACCCCACCCTGGGTCTGGCTAACTACAGAAAGGAAAAACAAAAATTTTGGGAGTCTGTGGCTCAGCCAAGCTGAGGTAGGTGATAGAAGGCCACTAGTCAACTCCAGGATTTAAATAAAAATCAACTTTATTAAAGGTACCAAAAGAAGATGGGGTTCCACACACAACACACAGCCAAAAATGATAAAATACAAACAAACCCCATACAATTTTAACTATAGTGAAATAACTTTCGACCTTGCCTGAGATAATCCCCTCATCCAGGACTTCAGCCAACTCTCTCTCAACTCCCCTCCAAACTCCCCCCCCCCGGCAACCTGACAGAACCCCCTTCTTTTCCTCTGTTGCCCCTCAGGGATAAGGTGACTCCCTCTGGGCACATAAGGCTGGCTTGTGATTTAAAGGGCTGGCTGCTCCCCCCTACACAACTTAATAGGAGTAAGTAGTCAATCCTAAAGGAAATCAATCCTGACTGCTCATTGGAAGGATTGATACTGAAGCTCAAGCTCAGGTACTTTGGCCACTTAATGTGAAGAGAGGACTCTTGGGAAAAGACCCTGATGCTGGGAAAGATGGAAGGCAAAAGGAGAAGGGGACGGCAGAAGATGAGAGGGTTAGATAGCATCACCGAAGCAATGAACATGAAATTGAGCAAACTTCGGGAGGCAGTGAAGGACAGGAAGGCCTGGCATGATATGGTTCATGGGGTCACGAAGAGTCGGACATGACTTAATGTCTGAACAACAACAACAGTTAATTGTGATCAAAGTATCATTGGGATCTCTTTCACTGTCACTTCCAAAAATCTTGGGCACATGTGCCTTAAACGCATGCAGATGTAACTGAGAAAGGAATCGCTATTTTATTTCATGATCAAATCATACATTTGGCATCCTTAGAAGCCAGTGGGAAAATATACAACAACAGGAATGCAAACAGCATGTATTCTTTTCCAGATAAAATTTGCAAATATGAGAAGTCACAGATGTACAGAACCATTGCATCATCTGAGAATTCAGATTAAGAATTTTGAAGGACCTAACATGGTATTAAAGAGCTAAAATCCTGTTTCTTAATAACTGGGTTCACACTTTGTGTCAAGTCATAATGTAGGTTTTGACTTAGCAAGTTGATTGAATGGAACCTTTAATGGTTTACAATCCATGATTTATGGCTTAGCACAAAAGTAGCAACCTTTTTGTGACTGTGAGTTCTACTTTTTTATAGTAAAAAAAAGACATCCAGCTCCTTGAGGGCCTCAAGGGTATGATAGTGACATCACTGAGGAAATACCAAAATGTTCAACCTCATTTCAGTGTTGTCACCTGAAACACTAATGTCTCATTGATCTGGGTTGAAATAGGTGCATTAAACTTATCAAAGTGATTAAATATGGGTTATGGGATGCCTGCCTCTAGCTTGGCATGTTAGTAAATCCAAACAACTGTGTTTTAGTCAATCAGTCATTGAATGGGCCATGAAGCTCATTCTTTCCAATGCTTATATATCCATAGCATTGCTTTAAAAATACAGTGACCTGGTTTGTTTAACCTATGATTTACGGAATAAATTACTAGCTGGGTTCACAGAACACACTAAGCCATAAATGAGAGTATACAAATCACAAAATGTATATTTGCACAATTCTCAAAATAACTTTATGATGTAATAGGATATGTGAACCCAGCTATCCACTGTGCTGCAATTTAGCTAACTTCCTCAGTAGGTTGAGGAAGTTGCTGTCTCAACAGCCAGTATCTCCTTCACCTTTAAAACAACCTGGAAGACCCCCTGACATTTTGAAATCCTTCACAGAAAGAAATGTGCACAAGGAAGAGGAAAAGAAAAGTGAGAGAGCAAAACTTCATGGACACAATATCATGACAACTAATCTCAGTCCAAGGTGGGGCTTGGAGACCCTCAGTTTGAACAATGTCTTGTTAGAACTGCAGGCACAGGTGCTAAAAAAGTATTTCTGAATTCCTGCCATTAGAGGGTTGGAGGATGTAGGGAATAGTCAGAAAATAATGTGGCCAATTCATGCTCTGTCAAGATCTCATAGTTACCACAGAAAAAGAGGAAGAAGTCATTGCCTGGAGAAGCGAGATACAGGAATTGTCCTGGTGTGGGATCTACTCAGAGCAATAAGCGTAACAGTTGCTTTCTTGTCTTGCAATAGCAATGGCAGCAAGGAGAAGTAGGCACCACCGAATTGCCTGTGTCACTGGAGATCATTTGCCTTCCTGTAGATTTTGGAGACAGAATATAAAAGTGAAAAGGAGGAAGAGTAGCCATCACCTAGAAAAGAATCAGCAGTTGAGCAATGGTTGCTGTTCCTAGCTGTCTTTCCTAGACTCTTGCCATTCCAAGCAAGCAATTTATAAATGTTTATAGAAGATGCAGGAGACACTGCTGGGTTACCCCTGCATCTGCACAAGCAGATTGGTTGAGATGCCATTGCAGGTAGTAATAGTAAGGTCTTGAGAAGGGGGCTGAATCTTCATGGAATGGCAGTGATGTGATAAAGCACTTGAGCCTTGCCAGTTGGTACAATGTATGCCTTGTTTGTAGGTTATTTTTCATTTCATGGAATTGTATAGGACTCAGCTGCATGCATGAATGACTGTTTTTTTCACTAAGCATATTGTGTGATTCCTGCTATTGTAGTTAGTAAATTATGGTTTATGGCTTAATGTTAATTCACTAAGATGTAAACCATAATTTGCAAACCACAGAAACTTAAAGCAGGATTGTTTGTTTTCTTTTTTTAAGGAAGAAACCTAGGATTCTGCAAGAACTTGATGAGGTTCCGTGAGAGACCAAGGGAGGCAAACTCAGATACAGTCCATTTTCTATCAGTAGAGCTCTGCCTCTTGATCAGAGATTCTGGATTTTTTTAAAGTAACAGGTTCTGTGGCCTGAAAAAGTTTGAGAACCCCTGCTTAAAGCAATGTGTGAACCTAGCCTTTGTCATGACAGATGATGAGGAAGAATTTATCGTGGTAGATCAGAGTTTGCAAAAAAAAAAAAAAAGTTACATGGCCATGTGGAGATAGGATAGATTCTCTCCCCAAATGTTAAGCAATTTCTAGTCAGTGTATTTATCTTTATTTACATTAAGTATGTGTGCTTTATTTATATTAAATATTGATTTAGACAATACTGTACTTCGCTAGATGGACTAGGGTTTGAATCTAACTTGGTTCACACAATATGCTACACCAAAATGAAACACATTATGGCTTATTGTAATATGGGAACCCAGCAGCGCTTGTCCAATAGACAGCTGCAGGAAAAAATTAATTCACTTAAGCACAGTTTATCTTTTTAATGATACAAAGAATCAGTGTGGACAGGCCAAGCTGTCTTCCTGGGGATGTACAAAGTTGATGGTGAAAAAAGTAAAAAATAATTGCATTATCTGAAGTGAATAGTGCCCTAAATCTCTGTAATCTTTCTTTCTACTTGTCAGAATTAAATATTTCTACAGTTCAATAGAAAGGAAAATTAATGTCTAGAACTTAACAAGTAGCAAGAGCATTTTGATACAGCATTCTCTATAATATTTTATTATTATAGTTGAATTTCCAAGGTGAGTTCTAAGCACTGTTGTCAGTATTTATCTGTCAATTATACTTAATGCAAACAGCTAGCAATTGAGAGAATTTTCATAACAACTAAACTTGCTTCTGTTAGAGAAAGGAGTAACTAAGTTCTAGATTTTTCATCTACAGTGTGATTTGCTGCTGAAGAATGCGTGAGTTGGCTGGCTTCAAATCTAACAACAAAATGCTGCTTCTTCCAAAAATAGTATATGCAACATATGGAGAGTTTAAGGCAAGAAAAAAAAAGCTATAATTTTTGTTGCTACTCAGTCAAAATTTGCTAATTGGTGACTATGCTGAAGGAAGAAATAAGGAACTGAGGACTAGTTCCCAACTTAAGCAATGTTAATGTCTCTTCAGTCCAAAATAAGAAATGTATAACTACAATATAATACATATTAGATTTACTCATCAATAAATCACAACAGGTTAATAACACATTCTGTATTCAGAGTAACAATTAGCTCTAGAGCCTGTGGAATTCGATTCATTTTTTCAAGCCACTCAGATAATTTCACAACTCAGAAGAAACAAAAATTCCTGGAATTCTTGGCTTTTGTGAAATATACATATGCCAGTTCCTGCATCCTGGCATTTGCTCTATTGAGGATTTGTATTTTACCCCTAATGGAAAATAATTTCAGATAAGTTGATGTTACCTGCCTCTTTCTCCAGGTAGCATAAAACACCCTGCTAGTTTCACCCTGAAGGACACATGCTTGTATATCGTCTCTCTCACTCTCCCATAAGCTGTTTCGAACCTAATTATTTTGTATCCAAATTACTGCTGTCAGGTTGTCACAGTAGTGGGGGTGGATACATGCCAGTTTAGAACTTCTGCAAGCACTTTCTTAAAGAATCTTGTTTGCCATGGTTTAGGAATACCTTTTAGAACAAATTAAGGAGATTTAACTAGAGACTCATTATTAGATTTACTCATATTTGTGAATTAACTAGAGACTTGCTTACTATATTCATCCTCTGAACCCTTGCCTTTCAGTACCTGACTCACCATAACTATGAAAATGAGCAGTTGCCCAACTGGCAGCAGGTTGTTGGCAGATGATAAGGGATGATGCCAAGAATTCATGGCACAGAGTCGGTATTGTATTAGAACCCTAGAGATGTGATATTATGGGCCTAAGACCCCACAGTTACTATTTTGCAGATTCTTATTGCAAAAATACTATAGTTGCTTAAGTGCAGATTGCAGTTATTAATAAGATAAAACAGTTGGGCTAAATAAAGCCTTTTTTTTCTAATTTCATTTTCAGTATTTCCTGAAATTTGCAATAAAAGCTTAATTTCCCTTCTGTTTTTCCTCTGTGTATTGGTTAAGCCAGTCTCCTTAAAGAAACAAACTCTTAGCTTCAACATGGGCTACAGCTGCTCAGAAAATTACCAGCCAAGTTGTTTTGGGAGCTTCTGCCTCTCTTGTTGTATGGTGAAAGATGACTCTTTTCCTCTCCCTCCTCACTTTAAGTGGTGTGAAAGCGTCTGGTTATGCTGCATTGCTCACTTTATGCTGGGCAGTGATAAATGAGCAGCAGGAACATGAACAGAGAATTTGGTAAGAAATATGCTAGTTGGCAGGTTGGCACTACTCACTGCAGCCAACACCACTGTCACTCTTGTTATTTACATTGGCTGGCCTAGTTTGTGCTCTGTCCAAACCCCCATTGGTTGCAGTAGCCAGCCTTTGCAACTAGATGAGGCTGGGAGAGCCACAGGAACATATAAGAGTAAATTAGTATATATCCAACAGATCATATATGTCAGACAATTCAGTGGGTAAATCCTTAATTCCTATACCATATTGTAACAGCTTGTAATCTAATGCTAAATCAGCTTATTTTCTTGAATGATTTGTTTTGCGTCTATTATCCATTGCCCTCCACATTAAAATCTCTTGGCCTCAGGGTTACCTAAATACAAATGAGTTCAGCATATGCTTTCTTTAGTGTATTCTGGATGCTTAACTCTTAATGAAGAACACCTTATGTGACTGGGTATTCATTGTTGTTTAAAAAGACTGTGCCCTTGCCTTAACCTTAGTGTGTAAACTAGGCCATTGACCCACACAATGCACTAAGCTGGGATGTTTTAAAAATCATGATTTTAAAACATCCTGATTCAGTGCAATATGTGTGACACAGCTTGGCTTATCTATTTGGAGAACCATGCAATTGGGAGTGATCCTGGCCATTGTTTAGCTCTAACCACAGTGTAGAATGCAATTACTGCTCTGAAGCCTTTGATTAAATACCTCTGGCAAAGAATCCCTCATTCCCAATAGAGGCACGGTCAAATCAATGTAAGAAATCTCCAAATGCTTATTTGAAAACTGTTTCACTGAGGTTTCCATCTGTTGGTTCCAGTTCTGTCTCTAGAAAAATAGAACAAATTTGCTCCATTTTTTGCTTTCTGTTTGTGGCAGAATAGGAATCTTAATATTGGCTGCCTTGATCCCACCAGGTTAATCTCTGTTTAAATGTGTTTTTCTCAGGGGCTGTCAACTTTAATTTTAACATAAGAGCCTCTAGCCCAGGAACAGTAGCGTAATTCATTTTATGCTCTTGGGCATAGCAAGATAATCCTTTGAATTAATAACCAACTTGCATATAGCTGGAGATTTTTACCAGGCACTTAATTATCTATGATTTTGTTTTCATTTTGCTCAGCCATGATTCTTAATATGCGATAAACCCTGGGATTCTTATCAGTTAACAAGGCTTAGTTCCCATGTGGTTATATGTTTATCACTAATAGTACTGTAATCTCTGTTCACACGTTACATTAAGCCATAACATGGTTTACTGATTTTGGTTTAGTACGCTATGTAAATACAACCAATATATTTAATTCAATAAATTTACATGCTTTGCAAATCTACATTGTTTTAATTATATTGAGTGGGAAAGATTATTCCCAATCTACTGAAAACCTTATGGCTTGTGTTTTCAGTAGGAAAATTTGTTTCCCCTGCTGTTTCATCATGGATTTCAAATTTCACAATTCAAAGTCCTATGTAGCCATTCTGAAAAAAATTAAATATTTCCATGAATTATTTCTAATTTCTTCAGTATAACTCAGGATGTTTTTTGTTTCTTAACGCTGATAGAACGTTACCTTAAATCAAAGTATTTATTCATGTATGGTGTGATGAGACATTTTGTGATACATTTATTTCTCTGTATATTTGATTTCATGAATGTTACAGTCAGTGTGAGGTAGATCAACCATTATGAATTAATAGGAATACTTTTTAAAAGATATGTATTTCCAAGTATTATCAGAATGAGTTAACTTTTTTTGAGACTATGGGAATACAGTGGTACCTCAAGATACGAACGCCCCATGTTACGAAAATTTTGAGATGCGACCAGCTCCGGCCGCAAAAATTTACCTCAACATGCGAACTCCGCCTCAAGCTACGAACCGGATCCGCGGCCATTTGCCCTGCTGCCACGTGGTCGCGGCTTCCAAGAGGAAGTGCTAATGAAATCTGAGTGTGAGGACAAAAGCCCAAGGAAAGCAATGCAGAAAGAGGAAGTGCTAATGAAATCTGAGCGCGCGGGGGGGGGGGAAGCTCCCGCTTCTGGCTGTGCGTGCGCGCGACATAAGCCTTTCCCCCCAGCGCGCTGATATTGCTTTCACTGTGCTTTTGTCGCTATGGAGAAAGGAAAGAGCGTGGAGGAATCAGTGGGGGGGGGAAGCTCCTGTTCCCGGCTGTGCGTGCGCGCGACATAAGCCTTTCCCCCCAGCGCGCTGATATTGCTTTCACTGTGCTTTTGTCACTATGGAGAAAGGAAACAGCGCGGAGGAATCAGTGGGGGGGGGAAGCTCCCGCTCCACTGTGCGCGCTACATAAGCCTTCCCCCCCATTGCTTTCACTGTGCTTTTGTCGCGCACGCCAAGGGCTATGCACAAAGGAAAGAGCGCAGAATTAAGAGAAGTCAGCGCGGGGGGTGGGGGGGAAGCTCCCGCTCCCGGCTGTGCGCGAGGGAGCCTTTCTCAGATTTCATTAGCACTTCCTTTTTCTGCGCTAGGGCTGACTAAAGCGCGCCTGGGGAATTTCCTAGCCGTGCAACGCCGGCTGACACATTGAACCTTATGGGGACATGTGCTTCAGGATGCGACCAAATTCGGAGGGCGGATTAGCCGTATTTACATTGAACCTTATGGGGAAATTTGCTTCAGGATGCGACCAAATTCAGAGGGTGGAACGGATTAACCGTATTTACATTGAACCCTATGGGAAACGTGCTTCAGGATGCGACCAATTCGACTTGCGATCAGAGTCACGGAACGGATTAAATTCGTATCTTGAGGTACCACTGTATAATAAACCTATTTTCATAAACAAAGAATCAGGAAGTAATGATAAAAAGCTGCAGTAATGCAGAGAGGAGTAAATAGAACTAATGATAAGATGTTTAAATTTAGTTTCAGTTTATTTAATAGATTTGTATTCCAGTCTTTCTGTCAGTGGAATAAGCCATAGCTCCCTGGTTTAAGCTAAGCCATAGAGGATAGGTTTACACATCATACTATGGACATCATACTATGTCCTCGCCCTATGGAACAATCTGCCTCCTGAGGTCATGGCCTTCAGGAAACGGGTGAAATCCTGGCTGTGCCAAAAGGCCTGGGGGCCAGATGGGGGCTCGCACCAGTGGAAGTGGCTTGTGGGGTGATTGACCTTGCCCCCCTCCGTCATCTTGAATGTTTTTAGTATTTATGTACAGGGTTTGTTTTTTATACTTGATTTTTAATGGATTAATTTTTTTATTATTTATGGGGTATTTTTAATTGTTGACAGGGTTTTTGATTTTAGCTGTGAGCCGCCCAGAGTCACCCATTGGGGGGAGATGGGTGGCATACAAATTTAATAATAAATAAATAAATAATAAATACTAATCGAAACTAAGCTACAGTATGGCTTAGTATTATGGGGTTGATATAGCATTTCTTGTGGCCCTATTTGTACATGTCAGGAAAGAAAGTAAATATCCAGGTATAGAACCAAGTCCTCACAGTCTCTTCTGTAGCCAGAGGTTTGGATGGATTCATTTCATCAAAGTCCTGCATCGTTATAGCTGAGCCAAAAAATGTAGTACTAAACAGTAGTACTAAACAGAGTGGAATCCACAATTGAACATTAATTTGTTATAGAAATTGCCTGGCTTATTTTAGCACCAATTCCTGATGTGAATATAATAACTGAGGAATCTGCTGAACTGAAGCAAAAGTCTGGTTTGTTGCTTCTTGCAGTGTGTGTGATGAAAGAAGAAAATGCATGTGTTCAAGGCTGAGATAGGCCCTCTCTTGCATGCCCATCAAAAGTGCCTCACCTAAAACTCTTAGAACAGAGGTAGCTTTCTGATTGCTTACCTGTAGTTTTGAGAAAAAGTGAATACAACAAAAATATTTATAAAAAGGAATGTTTAAAATACAGGTGAGTTGTTATAATCTCTAAGAGTGGGAATTCTAACCCAAGAAGTCAATCTCTCAGCTCTGACTTTATAAAAGCCTTAGATAAGCCAGCTTCTGCCATATGAGGTCAATAATAACAGTCACAAAACTTTTGTAAGGATTACTGATATCTTTGAATATTCCAAAAATGTCGTAACTATTTATATGTTCCTACCAAAATAGCTTGTAGTAATTAAAAAATGAGAGCCAGTTTGGTATAGTAGTTAAGGCATTAGGCTAGAAACCAGGAGACCGTGAGTTCTAGTCCCACTTTAGGCACAAAGCCAGCTGGGTGACCTTGGGCCAGTCACTCACACTCAGCCCTAGGAAGAAGACAAGAGCAAACCACTTGCCAGGAAAACTTCAGGGGCTAGTCCAGGCAGTCTCCAGGAGTCAACAATGACTTGAAGGCACGTGTGCACACACACACAGTCACACACTATGAACTCTTAAGGGGAGACAGTACATACTGTATCTCTCTTTCTGTTTCAAATATAAACAACTTAAGGAAGAGAAGTATTGTCGTAAGTATCAGGAAGAATCTTGAATAATAATTTGCATATTAAAGCCATGTACGTATTTTCATAGTCACATTGAATTTTTGCCAATTAATATAGCTTCTGAGACAATCCTAAATTGTATTTTTTTTCCACCACTCTAATGCTTAATAAGAGGTATGGTAGCTTAACTGGTTAGTATTTACCTTCATTATTCAATTAATTCACATTCTTTATACATATCTAGGGAACAGTTTCCTGTTTAAAGTGAAGTAGGGCGTCTTTGGGTCACTGCTGATAAGCAATTATCGTCTTAGATATTTCAGTAGTGTGAAGAATGTTCTGGCCTTTTTCAGTTCTTACCGAATCCTGCTTTATTGGTGGCTAAAAGAATTTCCTTAACCTATAAACATTTGAATAGCTCCATGTCCTGTAAAGAAACTGCTGCATATGTTTGCTCTGCAGTGGGTGCCAGTAGATCTCCACCCCCCTCATTCTTTCTCCTAGTCACCCTTTGGGTGGTTCCTTGAATTCTTAATGCTATATGACCTAATAAAAGACTTCAGAGTAAGCATGCTGAATATAACCCTGGTTCTCAAGTTTTCCTGGGACTAAAGTAAATTCAAAGGATTTTTTTGTAGCTATAATTGTGGAGAGAGGGTGGAAAAAAGTATATGCTTCTGCTTCTACAGGTGATTTTTTAAATTCTTATTCTTTTATTAACTAAATGCAGAAAAAGAAAATATATAAAATTATACCAGAAGGAAAAAAAGGAAGCTGAAAAATGAAACAAAAACATACAGGGCATATGATATAAAGTTGTACAGTAAATATTTCAATGAATGGAAGGCATAAATCATTGTTACAATCAATCTATAACTAATCTATATTGATAAGTTATTGATTTGTAAATTGCTGGTAACATCAATTCTGCAGAGGACTGAGTAGTTGGAGACACATGTTTATCTTTCAAATGCTATTCAGTTTCTATTCTGTCTTCTTTTTTTTCCTCCTTATCTCACATTATATCCCACCTCCTCTAGAGTTCACAGTAGCATCCATGGGGGCTTCCTCTAATTTTTTTAATCTGTACAAAAATAACCTTGTGAGTGAGGTTGAACTGGGAGAAAGTGACTAAGCTACTATTTCCCAGTCCATTATCTGATTGAACAGCATTGTTGACTGAGGACTTCAATTTGGCTTGTCCTACTTTCCATTTTAACGCCTTAATTATTACACTACACTAACTTATATACTGTAGCAGAATTGTAGTGGAAGTGGAAGAAATATTGTGAACAGGGACCTACAACTTGTAGTTCATGGGCTTTTGTTTTGGCCAAGTGTTATTCAATATCTTTATGATGATTCAGATGAAGTCATAATAGGAATATTAATGAAATATTAAATTTCAGATAAAATGACACTGGGGCAGATATAAATATTGTAGAATGCAGAATAAAAATTTACAGTGATCTTGACAAATTGGAAAACTGGGCCAAACAATATCCAGAGATATTAGTTGATGATAAAACATAGGCTAGCAATGTGATGTGGCTGCTAAAAGAAACTACTGCAGCCTTAGGAGGCAATAATAGAAGCATAGTGTCCAGATCACAGGAAGTGATAATGTATTCTATTATGTTTGGGTCAGACTACATCTGAAATATATATAATGCCTTCAGGTCAGTCTTGGCTCCTGGTGACCACATGGACAAATCCATGCAATTTCTTGGCAGCATTTTCAGAAGTGATTTGCTATTGCCTTTTTCTTAGGGCTAAGAGTGAGTCACTGGCCCAAAGTCACCTGGCTGGGTTTGTGCCTAAGGCAGGACTAGAATCCATGGTCAACTGGTTTCTAGCCTGGTGCCATTAACTACTACACCAAACTGGCTCTCACATCTGGACTATTGCATTGATTTATGGGTGCCCCAAAGACAGCAGCAACTGAAGCGTATTCAGAAAGATAATGATTAGGTTGGTGAGGGTTCTGGACATCAAATCTTGTAACAAAGTCTCCTTCAAGTCAACCTGGACTCCACATTACTTCACAGAGGTGTCTGTATGATTTCCTTGACAGTAATATGGAAGTGGCTTGCTACTGCTGTCTCACCTTATCAGGCTTGCATAAAGGTGGGGTATTCTCTTACGATCTCCTATCAAAATATTGAGTAGTCCAGACTGCTTATTTTACCAGTTGTCAAGGTACTGCCATCTACTGAATTAAATTCTCTAAGGATCTAAAAAAGAACTTTTATAAAGCCTACAGGAGAAAAGATTAAGGGGCATATCTTTTTTTTTTTTTTTTTTGATGTTGACTCCTGGTGACTGCCTGGGGAAATCCCTGCGGTTTTTGTGGCAAGATTTCAGAAGTGGTTTGCCATTGCCTCCTTCCTAGGGCTGAGAGAGAGTGACTGGCCCGAGGTCACCCAGTCAGCTTCGTGCTTAAGACAGGACTAGAACTCACAGTCTCCCGGTTTCTAGCCTGATGCCTCAACTGCTATACCAAACTGGCTCTCACTTTTTAATTACTACAAGCTATTTTAGTAGGAACATATAAATAGTTACAACATTTTTGGAATATTCAAAGATATCAGTAACACAAAACTGGTTCCCTGGGCATATCATAATTGTATTCAAATATCTGAAAAATTGTCATTAGGAGAGAGAACAGACTTGTTTTCTAAGGATGCCCTTGAAAACCACCCAGGAGCTTCAACTGATCCAGAATGCAGGGGTGCAGGCAGTGATGGGCATGCCTCCATATGCCCTTGTAACATCTCTGCTTCATGAGCTGCTTGCTTCTAGGTGTAATTCAAGGTGCTGGTTGCTACCTATAAAGCCCTACATGGCATAGGGCCTGTTACTTGAGGGACCGCCTGTCTCTCATAGTATCTGTCCAACCGGCTTGATCTGGGAGGGTTGGGGCGCTCTGGGTTCCATCCATTAAACAATGCCACCTGTCAGGGCCCCAAAAGTGTGCCTTCTCTGTTGCAGTGCCTGCCTTCTGGAATGAGTTTCCTCCTGAGGTTCAAACGGCTCCCACCTTGCTGGTGTTTTAAAGGGCCTTAAAGACCTGGCTGTTCACCCAGGCCTTTGGAGAGGATGATTGACACCCCCTTTTTTCTTTCTGTTCCCTTCTGAGCTTATTTTCTCTGCCATTGTTGTTGTTCTGTCTTGTGCTGTTTTTTGTGTTTGTGTGTTTTTTTCTTATATTTTTTGTTTTTAAATGTTTTAATGATTGTAAGCTGCTCAGAGTTGTTGGGAGTTGAGTGACATACTAATTTAGTAAATTATTATTTTTATTATTTTCTCTTATTCCAGGAAACAAATCTATAACTGTTAAATGAAAATCATGGGGAAGCCATTTGGCTTAGACTGAAGGAGAAGCATCCTTAAAGTACAAGGTGAACAGTCCAAAAAGGACTGTTCTGGGAGGTGGTAATCTGTCCATCTGTATTTATTCAGAGGCTTGGCAGATTACGTGTCAAGGATGCTTTAGATACATCCTGCATTGCAGCTCCTACATTGTACAGAGGGATGGCAATAAATTAATTGGACCTCCTAGCCTGTGAAAAATGTTCATAGTTTAAAAAGATACGTTCTGTAACTGGTTGATGAAATGAGTTGCTTCTACAGTTTAGGAAGTTCTACCTGAAAAGTTACTCCATATTGACCACTGCATGATAACCAGTCTGCCAAATAATTCTTAGTGCCGTGTCTTAAAGAGGAGAGATACGAAACAGCAGACATTCTTTCCCCCTTGCGATTACATTATCCAGTAAGGACAAAAGGTTTAAGTAGTGGTTCCAAAAGATACTTCTTTCAGCTCTGCACCCATCATCTGCTAGCTTTTTTTTTTAACTTACCAAATTACATCTTAATAAGCAAAAAAAGAAAAAAAAAGTGGAAACATTCTGTTCTTCTGTGATATGCTGCTTTTACCATTTCAAAAAGTGGAGAGTCTCTCTGTGCTGGTAACTATTTCCTCTTTTTGTTCAGATCTTCTGATTCAATTGACTCGATTTGAGAGAATCTGTAGAATTATTTGTATAACGTGCTTTTGCCTCGCAACCAAAAGCAGAATCTTTCTGTAGTATAATAAGCAAGTCAGGATATTAACTTTGATTTCCAGGTTAATTGGAAATGACTTCTTTTAGCTTAAGCATGAATTTATCATATCACACAGCAGAGCTTCTGGAGGTGGACCATTGCTGTTTGTCTTGTTAGCAAGGGAATGCTTGTTTCTTTGCTTAATTACTAGTTCTCCTATGAAGTTTATTTCATCTCAAATGAACATTTGAATCATTTGAATCATGAATCATTTAGGAACGGACTGGATGCTGGATTCATATCTGGATTCATATCTATCAAAAGATACTTGTATAACTACAGATACTGACCACTCATTCAGCAACCATTCAAAGTTATGACAGTGCTGAAGAAGGAGACTTATAACCCGTCCTCGAAGTTGTGGCCATCCCCATGGTCATGTGATTGCGATTTAGGTGTTTGGCAACTGGCATGCATTTATAATGGTTGCAGCATCCTGTAGTCATGTGATGGCCATTTGCGACTATCACAGCCAGTTTACGACAAGCAAATTCAATGGGGAAGCTGTCAGGAAGTAGCAAGTTGTGGTCATGTGACATTGCACTTCATGACCATAGCTGGAATGGACATTGTAAGTTGGCATGGTCATGTGATGTTTCACAAGAACCGTGCTGTTTAGTGATGGAATTGCCGGCCCCAATTGCAGTCGTGGCGCAGCGGCTTAATGACGCTGAAAGTTGCCGGCCAGAAATGGCTGACGCTTTGGCGGTTTGAGTCCAGCCTTCACGTTAACAGGGTGAGCTCCTGTTTCCTCCCCAGCTCCTGTCAACCCAACAGGTCGAAAACTCACGTGAGTAGATAAATGGGTACTCTCACTCCGGTGGGAGGAAAAATGCTGGCAGCGCCTTGCACAGAGAGACGGGACCAGTTGCCGGTAAGCACGAAACCGCGCTCGCCCGAAAAGGGCGCGAAGCAACGGAAATCCCGCCTCCTGCGCTTGCCAGCTGGGCTATGCTCTAGGAAGGAGGCTCTGGCAAACCACTTCCAAAAAACAATTGCCTTGAAAACTGCAAGGGTTCGTCCAGGCAGTCACTGCAGGGTCAGTAATGACTGAGCGCAGACAAAAAAAAAAAACAAAAGTGAGGACTATCTGTAAATGTATTAAAGTAAAGGAATGTTAGTTTTAACTGGACTAGGACAGGAATGGGTTCTGTATGTCCATATCTAGGAAGAGGTGAACTGCCATGTAAAACATACTGACAGTACACTTCAGTGCCTCCTGTGGCCCATGAATGCTTCATAATGGACCGAATTGTTGACTCTCAGAATTCCAGACTGTTTAAAAAGTAATTATGGATTCTGATTTGAAGACATGAGAGAAAAGTTTGCTTATCCTTCTAAAAACTAGATATTGAAAGTGAAGTGGGGAGTGATACAAATGAGCTTTGGTTAAGTGTCCCAATTTGCTTTGCTCTCAAGAGTATGTACTGCAGGCTTCCCAAGCTCCAGTCTCCAGATGTGCTAGAATTGCAACTCCCAGAATTTTCAGTCAGATGGGTTGAAAGGAAATCTGGAAGCTGAATTCCCTACATTTGACTCTCTTTTGGATCAAGCTCAATACCTGGTGACTTCATGAACACATCCAAATAGTTTTCTTGGCAACAGTAAAAAGTGGTTTACCGTTGCCACCTTCAGGGATGCTTTTTCAAGTACCCAGCTGAGGCTATAATATTTCCTATGGATCTCCCATCAAAGTTCTCACCAGGTCCAGCTTAGCTTCCAGGCCTGGGCAAAGTCAGCAAGTGCTACCATCTGCTGGGACAAGCTTAGTTTAGCCTGTATTCTTCCTGTCTGGAGTTACGGCTGTCCTTGTGTTTTTCATTTGTTTGGCACTGCAGTTCAGTTCCTCTTTGAAGATTATTGTCATTAGTTAAAAGAACACTTCATCTGTTGCCCTAAACCACATCTAGATTTAGGACTTTTAGATGCAATTTTGCTTGAAAGTTGTGGTATTTGCAAAATATATGCAGTCTGTTCCTTTTTTAGTTCTGTGGGTTGAGAGGAGAATACTTATGCATGAGTGACTTTCTAATTTGCCTGACTTAAAAAAGTAAGGTGAAGAATTTATTTTATCCTGAAGCAGCAGATGTCGGCCAAAGAATATAGTGCTTCACCTTGTGATAAAAAGGCACAACTAGTTATAACCAGATCATGCCCAAGGAGGAAAAGGAACTACTATTACAGTCATGGACATTTGTTAGACAGATTACATGTAAACAAAGAAGCTCAACGCTTGGTGACTTCATTGACTTTGTCACATAGTATTTTTGGAAACAACATGGATGGGGTGTGGAGTTGCTTCTTTCCCAGATGTGTTTTAACTTCCCAGTTAGTTGAAATAGCCCTAGAATTTCCTGGCCATCTCATCCACATACTAACCAGATCTAGCCATACGTAGTTTCTGAGTTGAAATATGGTCAACTAAGTGCCATGATCTGCAGAGACTGGACATACATGCTTTAAATACTATAATGCTTAAGTAGGTGGAAGAGAAAACAGCCCATTTCCATTCATATTAGATTTCTTTTCAAAAAACACTGTGTAGTAGTCATGGTGAATTAGGTTTGGATATATTGGGGGAATTGAGGGCATGTGATAGACTGTATCTCAAAGTGAATGCCATGGAAGAAATTTATCTCTTCAGAAATGACTACTGTAATAAGCATGGCCAGTCCCAAAAGAGTTAAGGCCACAGATGTCTCTGAAGGAATGCTTCATTTTGATGAATGTTTAAGTGAAGCATGCTTTCAAAGTACCTCAGATGAAATGCCCTGGTGGCCTGTTTGTAACTGGTAGAATGGCAAAGTGGTTTTTTTTACTCAGCCAAAAAGCTTGATTGAGGTTTGGCTGATCTGGCTCTGCTTCACAGACAGAGGGACTCCCCTCTGCGAGGTATTTTGGGGCAGAGGGCTGTGCTGTGCCTCCTTGGCAAAGCACCATTTTAAGGTGGACTGGCTGCAATCCACATTGGCCAAAAAAAAACCAAACCTGTTTACAAGAAACCCTAATGCAGTTGCTTGCTGCTACTTCCCTCCAGAAAGTAAGCTCACCTTCCTTTTATCCTTTGTGCTAAGCAAGTGGGTTTCCTTCCAACTGCTGCAGCACGAATCTCTTTTTTGTAAGAATGATGTCAATGAGGCGTAATGTGGGATATTCCAGGGGTTTGCTTTCTGCATGCCTGCATCTCACTTATTTTACTAATTAGCATTTAAGATGGGCAGGGTGCCTGATAAGTGCTGAGGATATTTGTGCTAAGGGCATCATGTTGCATGTTCCTGAATTAGGGGACCTGTCAGCCACATAGTTCAAAACACATTTTATCAGCATTCTCAGTGGTGTCAATGAACGCTGACTACTCTTTCTAATAAGAGATGGCACAATGGCCCATGTTACCAAAGAATTATATGGATTGCTGGGATGAATGTATCTGAATTATTTTGAGCTCTTATTAAAGACAAAACAAAACAAAAACGCGTTAATGTGTTATTAGTGCTCGGAGTATATTGTTCTGCAGTTAGTGTTTAAGGAACTGTAATGTGACTAGAGCTTCCTAGAACTGACAGGTACACTGGAAATGAACAGAGTGGACAAAATATATTATGGAACAAAATGCCTGGAGGTTTAATACACTTGGTATTATGTCAGTTTCTGGCTCCTTTGCTATGAATTAAACTTCACATACATATGAAGTAAAAATAAGGTGCTAAATTTTTAGAGCATTTTTTATTATTCTCTTTGGCAAAATGAAAGAAGGCAAAAATATTATCTAAGCATCCTAAAAGGCTCTGCAATAAGACTGTTCTTGCTATGTAAAAGGCACAACCCGAAAGGAGAAGGGAGAGAGGAGGACTTCAGTGTTAATGAGCAGGACTTCAGTGTTAATGGTGAAAATTGGAACTCTCATTTCTAATGGAACCTCTTCAATGAGAGAGAGGCACTTTGCTCAGAGATGGCAGCTGTTAGTTGTGCTGCATTTCTAATCGAACCTTGCCTACAACCCCCCCCCCACCTTTTAAGTTTTTACCTTTTCCTCTTCTTTTCCCAGCTGTCAGTATGGCCATCTGTTTATTGGAACCCACCTAGTCATCTACAAGCATGAACAAGGCTGTCTCCCAACCTGAAACCTGACTGAAATGGGTTCAGATAATCTGCTTCCTCCAGAGTTCCCATCAGTTGCAGACCAACCACCTCAACAAACTTCCCTAGAAAGGAAAGGCTGGAAACAGGACAATAGTTAGCTAAAAGTTCTAGGTCCAGGGATGGCTTCTTGAAGAGGGGGTGCACCACTACATCTTTCAAGGCAGGAGGTACCACCCCCTCCCTCAAAGAGGCTGATGCCACAGCATGGAACCAATCACAGGTCACTTTCAAGACCCAGGGGGAAGTAGGGTCCAATAAAGAGATGGCCATACTGACAGTGCAGAGAACCCTGTCCAATTCTTCAGGAATCACTGGTTCAAACTCATCCCAGTTCACACTACAAGATCAGACCATCAGTCAGAGTCCAAAGTCAATGTGAATCTGAGTGACTTCATCTGCTAGATAGCCAGAAAATTCCTCACAGTGGCCCTATAGCTGATCTTGGGGGCCTGTTAGCCTTGTAAAGTAGTCCAGACTAGAAGCACACCCAAAAGTACTAGCTCTAACTTTATTGTAGGGTTACATTAATAGAATCTTGCAAGTCTGAAAGTATACCTCTCCCCCCTTGCCTTTACAGTCCAAGAAACTAGGGAGGGTCCTTTCTGAGACATTTGCTGTGCCCAGGTTCCTTCTGCAGACTCAGCTGCTGCTTGTTTGACCATTGTCTAGTCTGCAGCTCTTCCTCCTGTCTCCCAGGGTCATTCCCACATACCATTTCAAGGCCTTCTCTGCCAAGCAGAGTCACTGGGTCATCCTAAACAGGACCACCAGACAGCTATCAGTGGATACAATAAGGATGGAGAAGTACTAACTTTTCACTGCCCTTATTGCCACAAGGTAATTCCTGATATGGGCTCCTACCCTTGTTTAGTCGGACTTGCTCTGAGTTTTCCTCCAACAGTGCTCCAGGTGTCTCTTCTGGTGCTTCATCTCCTGGAGCTTACATTAAATCAAGATGCACCCTGGGACCAGCACACATGGAGAAGTCGCATAGAAGTGATATGGTCAAGTCCCCAGTCTGCTGCCCATTCCAAGTCCCAACTAAGGCCTCGGCCTAACCACCCATCAAATCCTCAGGAAAAACACCAATCTCTCTCTGAAACCTCATTGCGTCCGTCAGTCATCTGGGGTGGGCCATCTAAACAAGGCCTGTCTCCCTACAGAGAAGGATGACACCAATGAGATGAAAGATAGCAGTCTAGTATTAATGTCCTCTGCTACCAGATACTACCCCAGAACAAAAACAGATCTTATGTATGGCCACTAGTATGTGTCAAGCTGCTGATGATTTGGGATAGGTCCATTTTTGCCATGGAGGCCATGAACTTCTGAGCCATCCAGACTCAACATCATTAGGCAGCAGATTGAAATCCTCGAGCACTAATAGCATCAGGGACTTTATTGCCAGCCCAGCAACGGAATTCAGCAGCTCAGTCAGGGATGATGTTGGGCAGCAGGGCAGGAGGTTCACTGGCAATCCAAGCTGTTCCCTTAAGTCTAACTTCAACCAAAGGACCTCACATCTAGTTTTCAGGCATGTGGAGCCTCTGAAAGCCTATAACGGCTCACTGATGACAACAGCTATATAGGTAGTCCTCATTTAATAAACACATGTTCAGTGACCATTGGAAGTTACAGTGGCACGGAATGAGTGGTACTTATGACTGGTCCTCAAAGTTCCAGCTGTCCCAGTGCCCCCGTGGTCACATGATCATAATCTGGGTACTTGGCAACCAGCTTGCACTTAGGATGGTTGCAGCATCCCTCGATCACGTGATCACCATTTGCAACCTTCCCTGCCAGCTTCCCACAAGCATAATGGAGGAGCTGGCAGGGAAAGTTGCAAATCACTCCAGTAAGTCGCTCATACCCTCCCCCGCCCAGGAGCAAACATCCCCGGCTGTGCCCACGCTGCACCTTGCAGGCCACTCGCATACCCTCCCCTGCCTGGCAGCAGCTACACCCCACTGCGCTTGTGCCGCACCTTGCACTGCACCTTGCCTGCCTGCCAGCCTGCTTGCGAGCCACCTGGGATTCGCTTAACAACCTGCAATCCCTGCTTAACAACAGCAACCAGGATTGCCGAAATTGCTATCACTAAGCAATGCAATCACATGACATCACACTTTACGACCGCATTGCTTACCGACAGAAATTCCAGTCCCAATTACCGTAGTTAACCTGTAATTTACAAGCTGAATGAACAGTGGTGTTGTTACATTTGCCTTAACAGCTGTTTTCAAATTAGGACAATTTAATAGTTGTGAAAGGCATGATACTTCTATGCTGAAATCAGTGTGGCTTATTATACATGTTATATATCTTGTGCCTCATATCATTTTTTCCCAGTAAAATTAATCATGGCTTTGGATATAATGGCATCGCTTTGACATAGTGATGCATATAAACTAGATTGGTGTTCAACAGGTAGCAGCTGAAGGGACACCAAAGAAGGAAGTAAGTTGTGGCTTCAGTCCTGGAGCACAACACTAAGGAGAAGAACCATGGTAACTGCAATGATCCTTGGTGTCTGCTTTACAGGAAAAGCAAATATTTTTATAGAAGTTGAAGGCTACAAGGTGGGAAATCCTAGATCTGATTTGCTGGCCAGTTTGGGGAAGCTAGGCAGGTCCTTGTCAATGTACCTGGGGTACACTTGTTCTGCCTTTCAGAAGGGCAGCATTGCTGGGGAACTTCCTTGTTAAAGGAGATGAAAGGTACTGGTGTTCGCATGCTTTGATAGGTGTGAGTACTCTGAGAGTGGAAAAAGAAAATAATTGTATCTGTTTGTCTAACATGCCAAGAATCAGTTGCCTAAGATTTTATTGGAAGTAGGCAATTTATTTCTGAAATATCAATCCTTTTTCATTTTCCTACTGCATACAATTTTCTCAAGGCCTCTTTTAGGATAAGAAAAATAATTTGTTCGAACATTTTTGTGGCTTCAGGTTCATCTGATTCTCCTACCTCTCTTCAGTTTATATGAAAAATAGTACTCTGTATATTAAGGCTTCTGGGTATGCAAATAATATCCATTAAACTGATGAAGCATAAAAATATTAAAGGGAATAGATAGATTCCTCTTTAATAATAAGAATTCCATGTTGTAGCAATTCTAGTGTAGTTCCATCCTGTACAATTTTATTGACCCAAAATTGCATATTCCCAGGTATCAATCTGTTTTTCAGTTTTAGTACACGTTTCTGTATGCTATACTTGAGAGATACTGTTGGGGGAGAGAGACTGCGATAAACATTTCTTTTAGCAAAATCTAGTACTAAGTGGCCTGTGGCTGAATGAAACATTCTTATTATTTAGAAATGGAAATTTTGAAAACTTGTTCTGCACTGTCTGCGTTATGTGCTAACCCATGGTTAACAGAACACAGTTTATTGAATTAACCAAATTGCTTGGGATCATTGAATGCATCAAACCACCAATGTGTTTGTCTAACTCCCTGAACCGAAAATTAACAAACTGCACTTTAGCCTCACATGTTTGTGAAACCAGCCCTAAAGCATGCCAGAGATATTTTTTTTTAACATTCATATTTTAACCTTTCTTTTTAGTTGCTGCATTTATATCTTGGCCTTCCTCAGAGAAGCTCAGGATAGCAAATATGGGATTACTTTCAACAGTGGAATCCTGTGTTTCTTTTTAGGTAACCATAACTGATGTGTCTCAACACAATTTCATAATGTCTCTGAAAACCTGGTTATTCTGCCAGGCCTTGGGGTTGGGTGATTGTGAGACCCTGTTTTGTTTTTCTTTGAGGTGGATGCGTTTTTCCCTTCTGGCTGTACTTTAATCTGCTTTTCTGTTTTCTGTTTCCTCCATTTTTAAAGTGTAAGCAACCCAGAATCATCTGGAGTCAAGCAGCCTGTGAGTTGTAAATAAACATGCTGGTGATTTTTTTCTTTAACTAAAATTGTAATGTAACCAATATACTTGTCAAGTCTGTTCAGAGAAATGTTAGATCAGATTCTCAACTTTGTCTATCTGTGCTTGCAAATTAGTAGGACTTGGGTAGGACGTCAGTTTCACAAGGAACAGATTCAAATGTATCTGGCAATTTTGCAATTATATTTGCCTTTTTGAGAAAAAGATCTTTTAAGGTTTTTTTCTGACTTTTTGTGATTTATGTGACAGACATAATATTCTTAGTCATTATAGCAATCTTAATGTAGCAGGTCTGAATATTCTAGTTAACAGACTTCCCTGATGGGGGATTGTCATTAAGGTTTTTTTTTTAGTTTTTTTTTTTAATTTTATTTGCTAGAGACAAGTATAGTCTTTGAATTGTATCTTTGTGTGGTTTCATCTAGCAAATTATAGAAAATGTTCTATGTGAATGACCGTCTGCCCTGATTAAAATTGTCTGTGGAGCCATTGTCTGTTGTTTTTTTAAAAAAAGATATTGCTATTATTAGAGATGGCTGGATACTAAATGATTTTAACCACTATCCTGAAAAAATGTCAGTACTGGGCTCACTTGCTGAGCTAATAACACTGCTTTGAATTCAGACATGGAATTTAACTGAGACGAATGAGAGAGCTTCTGTTCTGTCCATTTTGTCTGTCTCTGATAGAGCAGATCAGTTTAGAGTTTATAACAGTAATCCTGTTGTCCATAGTTCAGTTAATTTTCTATTGCTGGTTTCTATAAAGTACCATTGTAGGGTAAACTTCATGATGCAACCTACTGTAGTTTTTAAAAGGCCATTTGAATAAAATCGAACTTGAAATGGCTGATAATGTCCTTGTTTAGGCAATTTGGTTTGCATAGTAAATGATGAAGAGGCCAGCTAAGACTGCCTCTAGTAAGTAATGTACTACAGTCTGAACACATTCAGTTTACATAATGAAAATATATAAAACTCCATGGAGTAAAGTAGAATCCATTAATGTTAAATGAACATGTGTAGGCCAGGAGCCACCACTGTCACCACGCTGACAGGATTACATTACAGATAATGTTATTTGAAGCCTATTGCCTCATAACTTAACATATTTCTCCAAAAAGGGTTCCTGTCTCTGTAATAAATGAACATGAATTGATATACAAGTTTCCATCAGTCTTTTAGAACAAGTCTCTCTCCTTTAAGTGTGAAAGACAAGCTAGTCCCTCTTTAACTAGGATTTTGTTCTTTGGAGGGTAAGGCAGACAGTTCTCTCCCTTTATTTTAGCAAAGCTGATTTATTATTGTATTATGGATGCTACTTTGCAATGGTTTCTTTCTTTTGCAGTAGCATTGTGGCTTTCAGGCTTGTTGATTTATCTGCTAGGCTACTGTTCCTCATCTATCACAGAATTCCAGTGCATTACAGTGATTCTCTGAACTGTTCCATTGCATACTCTTGTTGATGTGTGGCATGTGCCAGACTGTTGTGCCCTATCCTACATGAACAGAAAGTGGCTACCCAACTGTGGCTATGCAATGCAACAAAAGAGTGGTGATTGTGTTGCTGGCAAATTGTCCATCATTGCTCCTATTCTGCTCAAGAAGTACCTGATAATGCTTTGGGAAGCAGCAAGGTTCCTCAAAGGATAGTCTTCTTGAAGAACCCCATGGCTGGGCCAGTGACTTTGTTTTCATGCTCGTGTAGTCCTTTCGGGATGAGAAATGGCAGTCATGTGGAAATGAACCATTCCGTAGGCATAGACTTTGTTTTGTTTGGTGTTATCAGAGTAGCATGTGATGAAGCCTTGGGAAAATCAATTCTGTGCCACCGTGAGAATGCCCAGTGAAAGCTACTGCACAAGCGTTTCTGTGGGGAAGTGTATTTGTATAGTAAAACATTTACTTCCTTCCCCCCCCAAAAGAAAAACTATGAAGGAGGAACCAGAGTCAGATGGTACATGCTAAACTTCAGTGTTTCAAAATGCAACATTTTGCATTCCCACATATACAATCCAAAACGCTAATCTAGGTGTTTTGAAATAAAATCATGCTGGACAATCTCATATTTTTTTTCTGTACTATACTCCTGGGCTCTAACTAATAATAAAGTTTTCTTGACTCCTAGTAACTTCTTGCACATGGCCATATAGTTTTCTTAGTTGCAGTACAGAACAGTTTGCCACTGCTGTCTTAAACTTCTCAGTGTAAAGTCCTGGCATTCCCTTATGATCTCTTATTGAAATACTAAGCCAGACCCTGTTTATTTTGGGGGTTGGCAAAGGTGCTGCCATGTGCTGATGTAAATTCTGTAAGAATCCCTCTTCTGGGATGATGCTCCCTGGAGGTCTTTCATCCAAGTATGAACCAGACCCAACCATGCTTACTTCTGAGCCTAGAGAAGGTCAACCAGATGGTGCCATCTGCTGAGATGTATACTCCGTATCCCCCCTCCCAACACTTTCTACTTTGTTCTTGTTGCTTCTGTTCTTCACAATGTGAACAAGATATTCAAAATGATGCCCATTAGGATTTTTCTGATTTCTTATTTCTGGGTATGTATTGAACTCCTAGATGGAGACTAGACCCTAAGCAGCCTCTCATCCTCCAGAAGCAATTTCTGCATATGAGTATAGTCTGCAAATCAACCTTTTTTGCTTTATCTTCCTTTTTGTATCTGTAATCTATGTTTATTGACAATTGGACAGCCTCTGAAGAAGAACACAAAATGCCATGTATGTTCCAGAAAGAGTCAATCCAAACTTCATTTCAGGAGTGCTTATTTCCAAATTACAAGGAGGGATACACCAGTTAGTTGCTAAAGCCTATTGTTGCTAAAGCCTATCTCCTGCCAAAATGAGCTCTCAGAACAGTATATACTATCCACCTTCCCTTAAATTAGTGAAAGCTTCTTTTTTTGAATTCATAGTTTAAACAGGTAGATGAAATTAGATAGTAGGAGAGAACACATCCTGCCCCAGAATAAATTCTCATCCCTTTTTGGTGAAAATGAATGGAAGAAAAATAAAACTCTTATTTCTGTCCTGGATGTGATTGATATGCATCATGTGTGCTTAAATAATTCTGGTGTTGACCTTGAAATATTACTATTTACAAAAGAATGGGAATCGGGAAAGAAAGGTTGCAAGTTGATATAATTGTGACTATGATTTATGGAGCAGAAGGGCTGGATTACTATAATGAACTTTCTTTTCTTTTTCTTTTTTTTTGCACTGTGACATCTTATGAAGATAGCAGGTAGTAGCTGAGGATTTTCAGTGTACAATACGCAAATAAGCAAACACATACATTTGTGTCAAAGACATGATCTCATCTATATTCCAGCATAGGAAAGAAAATAAATTCAGAGGCCTAGAAAGGGAAGACAACTCAAAAGTATAGACCTAGGTGTAATTAGCTACTCTACCCACATATTTTCTGAAGTCTATGTTGCAGAGATGAATGTGCTTTAATTTTTAATTAGGAACATTCTTTGGCTATCCAGTGAACTTCTGACTCCTTTAACAAAATTCTTACAGGGAGACTCTAGTCCATACTGTCATTTCATGTTTAGTAAATATTCACAAAACTTTAAGTTAATAAATAACTAAGTGCTAATCTTGGTTGTGGTTTTAAAAAGACAAGGAAAGGCCATGAAGAATTATTATAGGTCTCTTGTGATAGGCAAAAAATGATTGAAATATTATTTATCCCTTCTTTTCATAATGTGTTGAAATCTGGTTGTAATATAAATAATTATTAACTTTGAACACAATCTTGTTATGTGTAGAAAGAAGAGCTCCTGACATTAATGAGGGCTATAAATAGATCATGTCAATAGTGCGCCTTTAAACTGGCATCAACAGCAATAATTTGGTATCAGAAGTTCAGTGAGAGATGTGCTTGCTTGGCACTTTAATTTTATTGTGACTGGCATGCAAAGTGCAAGAGAGAGAAAGAGAGTAGAGAGGCAAATATAATTGTTTCCTGGAACTTAAGTATTTGGTGGGTGTTGTGATTTCTGGGGCAGAGGGTCTTAGAAATGTATATGACAGTCCTGATTGAAATAGGAAAGTTGGAAGGTACAGTATATCAGTGTCAGGTTATATATGTGGTTGAACCAATATTGTTCATTCTTAAGTGATCTTCCATTTCTAGTTGGAATACTATGGGAAATAGCTAGAGAAGACCAGTATATCTGAAGAGTTAGTTAATGAGAAGGAGAGAATGGAAGAAAAGTTATGGGACACAACTTAACATCCAGAAAAAAATATACAAATATATTTTATTAAGTTACTCAACACTTGCATAATTAGGAACCTCCTGAGAGGAGCAATTGCAACAATTTGCCAGCTTTGTTTTTAAATTGATTTTCCTTTTAATAACTAGTACTGTGTTCCAGATAAGAGCATAGCAATACAAGATTATTTTCATCTTTTTGTCTATGTAGAAAATGCTTTGCTCAGTGCTTCCAAGAACTACTAGCACCTTTATTGCAGCTGTAGCACTCTATCTCTGTGTGTGTGTCTTTGAGTCAGTCTTGACTTGTGGTGACTGCCTGGACAAGTCCCTGCAGTTTTCTTGGCAATGTTTTTGGAGGTGGTTGGCCATTGCCTTCTTCCTAGGGCTGAGAGGGAGTCACTGGCCCCAAATCACCCATCTGGCTTTGTGCCTAGAACTGACGGCCTCCTGATTTCTACCTTGGTGCATTAAACCACAACATCAAACTGGCTCTCCTTTATCCTTTAGTCAACCAAAATTTTGCACCACAGTTTGCAGTTGCTGAGATCTTGGCCAATTCATTATTGCCAGAAATATTCATTGTGTAGCCTTTAATTGTTGTAGCACTGTTCTTCTGCTCTGTAATACAATTAACTCTATAGAATTAATCCTGTGGTGCATGTTTTTCTAAAATCATAATGCTTCCCCAAATATGAATAAATGCAAATTTCTCTAGGACATTTTACTTCTTTACTTACAAAGACAGTGTAAGTGTCTGATATAATAGATTTTTTTAACATCAGGTCTAACTTTTTAGCAAAATTATGAATACTATCTTTCCCATATAATGATAAATTGGCTTGTATAAAACATAGCTTTGAAGTATACAATATAGTGGAATAATTTCAGATTCATTTATTCCAGAGACAGCTTGAATGTGTATGTGTGTGTGTGTGTGTGTGTGTTTCTAGACTTCCCAGGACTTTTCCCTTTACACTTTGCAGGTGTAATGGGGCTGTGAGAATAACCTTGGGAGACAGGAGGAAGAGCCACAGCCTAGACAATGGTCAGAATAGAGATATCTCAGCCCACAGAAGGAATGGGAATGGAGAAAGCATCTCAGAAGGATCCCTCCCTAGTTCTCTTGAAAGTAAAGAGAGGGAAGAGAAAAAGTGCTTTCAGACTTGCAAGATTCTGTTACTGTAACAATAAAGGTAGCACTAGTACTTATGGTTTGGGTTTTCTGTCTGAACTACTTTGATGGGCTGACAACAGGAACAGTGTGAAAGAAATGAAAATAAGTATTTCTTGATAACTTCCTCTTTTTCTTCAGTTTTCTGCTACACTTGCAAATTTTCTTATATGCCATTTGTGGGAGCTTCCTCATATCTACCATATATTCTGATCAAGTAGGAAATAGCATTTTTACCATCTTATGCTGTCATGACCTCTATTTGGCATTATTTCCAATGGGCAAAGCCCTCAAATGCAATGATGCGGATACTGGAATGTTTTCTATACTTTAAAAAAATACTTGGCATATACAGTTGGTGAATAATTAGTCAGTTTCTCTACAGAAATGTTTTCATTCAAATGCATTCACTAGTAGCTTTTTTTTTTTTCATTTTCAGTTGCCAAATAGAAGGGGAGCTTACTGTTTGGCCAAGAGATGACTGTGCTACGTTACGTGAAAGAGGAGAATAGCCAAGCCATGCTTTGGACTAAATTGTTTCTTGGAGGACTCATTTATATTAACAGTTTTAGTTATTTCTACTCACTGATTCTGCCATAATATTCAGTTCATTACCTGTAGTCAATTTTTTAAAAGAATGCTCTTTTTTTCTTCTCACATTATTTGCTACTTACCACTTCCCAAATTTCTCATTCTTCTCACTTTTCAGACCATGATATAGTCAGCTAGTTACATTCATTTATCTCAATAAGCCAGGACATCTACAATTCTGTTGTATATAAATATTGGCAGAAAATGTGTTAACTTTTGTTAAACTCATGTTAGTTCTTTATACCGCAAACAGTCCTATGCCCAGTCAGACCTATGCATGCATTATGATGACATTAACTAAACTTTTCCATGCTTTCACAAAAGTTTTACTCTGGAAAAACTAATGTCACAATTTTCATAGTAGACATTGTAAGAGAAGAACCATGTTGGTCTATGGTGGCAAAAATCAGTAGGAATCTGCTAGCGCTTTTGCTCACTAACAAATTTTATTAGAAGGCATCAGCTTTTGTGAGTACTGCTCACTTCATCAGATGCATAGCGTACCTAGATTGATGTAGGGTTTAAACTGGGGTGAGGCAAAGGGGAATGGAGGGAAATACAGATTGGTAATCCAGCTGCAGGTAACATTGTGAGACACATTGCAAGTGTCTTAACAATTAACAATTGTAATGTGTTAAAAATCCATTGTATATGTTGAGGCCTTCTGAGATTGCCTGAAACCTTTTGATGTATGCGAATTCACAACAATTTCTCAGTGGTGTTAAAGTCCCATTTTTTCCCAAAACAGTCACTCTGAGGTCTGCCATAAAGTGTCCTGGGAGACTGAATTGCTCTGATATTATTTTGTCCTTGTTTTGAGTCCTGATTTCAAATTTGTGCCCATTAATTCTTTTGTGCAAAGTATGCCCATTTGTCCAGAGGAGTATTGCTGGCAGATGATGGCATATATCACATTAGAGGCACCTTCATATGCTCTTCCTCCAATTTTGTGTGTGTGCTTGTTGGGGCCTATGATGGTGCTATTGAGGTAGATGTGGGAGCAAAGTAAACATCTGGTACCCAAGTTTGTATCATTGTCCTTTTGTTTTTTGTTGCTTGTGAGAATCTGCTTCATGTTTGGTAGTTGTCTGTATGCAAGTATGGGTTTGCTACCAGTGCCTGAGAAAATGCAGCATCGTTGTTCAGTATGGGCTGTAACTTATTAATGATGTGTTTGAGTGGTTTGAACTATTGATGACCAAGGTAGCTGTCCCCAGCACTGAAAGTAATAGTTGCAGTTCCTGGATTCTGCCTTATCTCCTGGTTTTTCCATTGGAGAATTCCTACAAAATATTGTCTACGCCATCATCTTCCTCTTGCTCTCTACTTTGTCTTGACATTTACCTGGAGACTAGACTTGGTATAGCAGCCATGCCAAGTTACAGTGGAGAAGTACTTGGCAGGTAAGGGTATGTGGATGACCTAGCTTTGCTGTAGTTTTCATGTTTCCTGAGGTTCATGACGTTGGTGGTAATCCTAGGTCATATTTTAATATTTAAATAATGTGTAAATGCATATTCTGTGCATGGGCATAATGCCTTCTGTGCAAGTGGTCTGTGGTATCAAACAACTTATACACTGCAGAAAAGGTCCACCATCAAACAACAATCAACAGAAGATACTTTTTTAAACCCAAATCTTCTTTTACAGCTCTTTGGCCACTTAACAAAACAAAGCTACAGAGACGCTCAGATTCTTAACATCATGCAACATGCTTTCCATTCCAAATGCTTTGTGAAATTATGAGCTGGCTATTTAGAGTTCATGAAAGGGTCAGAACACTTAATTCTGCCAGAAGTGAGATTCATCTCCTCACTACAATCCAGTTTACACTTGGGATTACTTTTTATTTCCTTATGTTCTCTAAAGGTTATTTTGGTAAATCTCTGTTAAACAGAATTGTGAAATTCAGTGAATTCACAACTTGCTGGGAATTATGGGTGGTTTGTTTTAACCACATAAAAAAAGAAGTACTGTAGTTCAGTTCCTGTGGAACTATTCTGGCAACACAAAAGGGGAAAAAAGTAGGTTTGCTTATATTTTTTAAAATTTTTATTTTAGAATTTTTATCCCGCCTTTATTATTTTTATAAATAACTCAAAGCAGCAAACATGCCTAATACTCCTTCCTCCTCCTGTTTTCCCCACAACAACCCTGTGAGGTGAGTTTGGCTGAGGGAAAGTGACTGGCCCAAAGTCACCCAGCCAGCTTTCATGCCTAAGGCAAGACTAGAACTCACAGTCTCCTGCTTTCTAGCCTGGTGCCTATGTTGTTATATGTTGTCCTCCATATGTGAACATTAGTTTAATGGTAGTTCACTTTAAACAGTTTGAAGTTGGACCTTCTCTGCTTTGGTGTTATTTTGATGGCCCTGTCCAACTGCAAATTTCTTTGATGTTTTGATCTTATTTTTTTTATTTCAGGCTTCCCTAGAGATCCATAAGAACAAGGTCAGACTTTGGCTGGTGCACAGGGTAAAATCCAGTTTCATCTGGAAGGTTCATTAGGGACAATGAATGGACTGGTTGAATGATGGAGTTCTGTTGGAACCAGGGAGGATAGCATAAGGGTTGCAGTGTATTTTGTAGCCTTGAATAGCATGCAGAAGGAGCACAAAAATACAGATTGTCCCTCCATCTCCCTGCTCCATTCTGAGACTGCCCCAGATTGGATAAATGTATATTGATGGTGTGGGTTATAAACACTGAAAATTAATAGATATTAACATGGCCAAACATTGTTTCCCCAGACTTCTAGATGTAAAGAAAAACATAACTTTCAAAAATGTGGTAGAAGTAGCTTTTGGCTTACATCAATATTGTGCCTGCAGCAAATACATTCAGAGCAACAAGCGTGAGTCAAAATGATTTTACCACTGATTTTACTATAGGTTTGCTTTCATACTTAAGGTCACATGTTGGTTTATCAGAGTAAATGCTAAGGTTTTTATATTATCAAATTCAAAATAAGACCTGACTTGATTGTAGAAAACTTTTAGTAGTCGATACAAATCTGCTTCTTAAATACACTTCCAGTACTTTTAAAATGGGGGACGCGGTGGCGCAGCGGCTTAATGATGCTGAAAGTGCCGGCCAGAAATGGCTGAAAGCTTCAGCGGTTCGAGTCCAGCCTCGCGTTAACAAGGTGAGCTCTTGTTTCTATACCCGCAGCTTCTGCCAACTCAGCAGATCGAAAACATACGTGAGTAGATAAATGAGGACTCTCACCCCGGTGGGAGGAAAAATGCTGGCAACGGCTCAACAGAGAGACGGGACAAGTTGCCGGTAAAAGCGCGAAAACCGCGCTCGTCCGAAAAAGGGGCGCGAAGCAACGGAAATCCCGCCTCCTGTGCTGCCAGCTGGGCTGACGCTCTAGGAATTAGGCTCTGGCAAAGTCTAATTCCGAAACTAGAAAGATGCAATTGCCTTGAAAACCGCTAGGGGGCGGTCACTGCAGGGTCAGTAATGACTGTTAAGCAGATTATAAAAAAAAAAAAAAAAACTTTTAAAATAATGAAGTAAAATATGTGATTTAGTATATGAAAACTAGAAGCACACAGGCAATAAAATAACTTGGATGTAAAAGTGAGAAGAAAGAAAGGCAGTATTCACTCAAAATCTGTTAAATAGAAAATACATGGGACATGGTATGAAAACCACCTGGGACTCTTCCCGTAGCCAAACTATATGATGTAATTAGTGGGCTATGAAGGTACTGCTTGTCATTCCTCTGTGGATATGTCCCATAGTTTATGACTTTCATTAGAACTTTATTGGAGAAAAGGTAATGATTAGACTTCATATACTGCTGACTGCCAACAGTTATCCCCCACACCATAAAAACCTGTCGCTCTAGTGTTTGAACCATTGGCAGACCTGAAAGGCCAGATTAGGGATAGATCATCATGGAGAAAATCTATCTATGTGATTGCTAGGAGTCAAAAACAACTTGATGATACGTTATCAAGCTAGTGTTGGAGATAATACTGCCCTAGGCTAAAATGTTTTCTAATTCTGCCTTATTGTTGGGGCATTCAAATTCTTTTTCTTTCAGCTTTTATGGACAATTAATAGTTGTATATCATAGCTATTAAATGTCCATAAAACTGAATGTAGCATAGCAATGATTTTGCCGATCTCAAAATAAATTATTTACACACACACATGCACACACATGTATGAAAAAAACAGAATTGGACCCAATTAGTACATGGATGGGAGATCACCAGAATATCCCAGGGTTATAAACTAGACTAGGAAGTTAAAAAAAAAAAAAAAAGGCTATCCCAGACCATGGCAAGCCACTTATGTATTTTTCCAAGGAAGCATGGTCATGTCTATTCAATCACCAGAAGTCAAGACTTTATCTAATAGCTGTTTGCTGATTCTGTACTTCACTTTGTTCACTGCTGTAGCCTCTTTAAACAAGAGAGCTGATCTATAAAGTAAATAAATAGTGGCAAGTTTTTCACCCCATCCCTTATATACATCTGGGTCAAAATATTGATAGATTCTATTCTGTGTTAAGTGCTGTGAGAATAGAAAGGGATGATAGATTGTTCTTAAATAATTTTGATGGGGATGAATTATGTTTATTTGTAAATTAGTAGTAAATAAATAAATAATATGTGCCTTAACCTCACTGAACTCCGCTATATACCCAGATCAACCATTCTAAAATATATGGAGATGTGAATTTTTATTTTTCTTTAGTTTTAAAAGTGTACATATTTAGACAATAGCTACTTCTAGAATTCTTGGTTCCTCCCCATATATACCCTTTAGAGTTTAAAAACTAAAGAAACTTAATATTATTTGTGAGAGCACTAAGTCCGTGACATGTAATGTAAGTTTCTCAGGGTCAGTTAAAACTCTGGGTGGAGCCAATTTGATTATATGAGCTGGCCCCATGAGACATACACATACTTGTCTTTACTCTTCTTCTTTGCTTGATTTGCTTTTTTTATGGAATGGGGAAGAGCAGACCAGAAATGCATGTGCTTTGTAATTTTGTTTCCTTTAACATATCTATTAATGCAGTAAAACTTTACTGAATAGGGAATAATTTACATATTGTAAGAAAAGAGAGGAAATTCTATGTCTGTGGCACACATACACAGATGCAAACACACCTCTTACTCTTAAAATAACTTCTCTGTTTTGCCCTAGTGCATTCTATTTGGTAGTAGCTAATTAAAAACATACAGCACTATTCACAAAATATTCTTTTCTGATGCAAGTGCATGCGAAAGTTTTACTGAAAATGCCAGAATTGTTCCCTCTCTTTTGGGTTGGTTGGGATAGTTTTTTAATCATTGCTTTAGTATGCTGCCTACACAAGTACCACAGAAAGTTAAACATAGCAGTGTATTAATTTGATTTATCCTTTCAAAGGTTCCTGTCATCAAGTTATCTTTTAGCTAGTCTGACTTGTTTGGGAGTGGCTGCCCAGTCTTGAGGGAAGGGAAATAATGAATTGTACTGTTTATAAAGGTGGAGGAATGCTTTTGTTGACTAGGCAACAGACAAGAATAGCTGCCAAGAAGAACTTGCCAATGGTATTGTTAGTTGTTATCATTTTTCAAGACTTAAAGGATTGTTGTTGCTGGTAAATCTAAGACGGTGTCTACTGCTTATGGCATGGATAGTGAATGAAAGGAGGCTAACACAAGAGACAGAGGAAAGGAGAGAAGAGAAATATACCCAGAGCAAGTACTTATTCTGTCCTTTTAAAGAAGTCCAAATGATTTAGCAACCCATAAATTTTCTACCTACCTAATATTTTGAGTTGTTTGTAAATTATGGTGGGCCAGCTTTAATGTTTTGTTGCTGAGTTGTCAGGAGGAAATTATTTTATTTTATTTCATTTTATTTTATGTGACAATGCAGATTGTTAATTAAAAAACAGTACAAACTATTTGAAAATGCTTGGTTTGTTTCATATGGAACCTAACCATTTATTTATTTTATACGTTCATTTCTTGCTTTTTAAGCTGCCTTCACAAAGCAACTGAGAATATAGCTAAGCTAGTGTGAGATACAATTTAGGCATAATAATATTCCCAGGGGAGGTGGGCAATTTCTTGAATCTCTCCAGGTTCTATGATCAAGACATCAGTATGTGAATCAGTATTAGAGTTGCTTAGGAAATGGGGAATCTTGATTAAAAGCAAAACTTTGAACTGCCTCATAATTGAGTTGCCCTGAAGAAAGCTGTTGTGATGTGCTTCGGTTATACCATGACTGGGAATGTGGTATCAAAAAGGAGCAGCTATTCATGGACATTAAAATGTAGTTATCAGTACTCAGTATATGAACTAAAAGTGCTTGTCATGCCATAAAAAATACTTAGAGAACACTATAATCTACAACTAGGAGTGCATGATTTTTCTAGTTTGTCTCTGTGTTACCTTCAGGGAGAGATTCCATTCTCGTGCTAGACAGTCTCTAGAGGAAATTATACTCCCAAATGAGCTAGTCCACCATGAAGCTGGCAATTCAAACTGTTCAGCAGGATGAGACATTTATCAACTCTTTGAGGAAAATATCTTTCTTGGGAGATGGGTTCTTCTGAATTTGGTGTCCAGCCATTTCCAGATTGAAGATAAAGTTCAGAGCAACTTGAAGGAGAGGTTTTATTTGTTTTCATTCATTTAGTCAAAATATTTCTAAACCACTTAACTGGGTAAAATTTCTTGGCAGTGAATAATACAAAATAAAAAGATAAAATAATCAAGACTAAAAAAAAAGAGCTATATAATGAACATTACATCCAACATTAAGTTGATTTGATTCTTGGAGTGGACAACCATTACGTTGTAGGTCAAAGTGTGCTCACTATTATTGGCCTTTGATGAAGATGAATTTTTAACGTATACTGTGTTAAGATATAAATATCATCTATCAGATGTAACCCAATAGCAATATTTACAGTCACAACGTTTGTTAACATTGTTTGGACCAGCAGCATTTTCAGCTTCTGAGACACCTATGAGAACAACTTGTTAAATCCTTTAAAACTAAAAAATCTACTATTAGCTTGTATAGATATTGGTTATCAATAAATCAGTTTGATATGCAGATGTTAAGGGATGAGTGGAATAAAGAATTAGAGGTTTCTATATCACATAGGCAATGGGAAAGTGTCTTAACTTCTATAGCAAGAGTGTTAATGGACATCAAACTACAACTTATACAACAAAAAATAATACAGTAGAGTCTCATTTAACCGACCTTCGCTTATCCGACATTCCATCTTATCCGACGCCCCTAAAAAAAACACAACAAAATGCATAAATCAGCGACGAGAAAAGTGTGCCGCTTGTTTGCGAGCGTGAGTGTACTCTTTCTTGTTGCTCCTGACGGCACGATGCCGCAACGCAAAAATTGATTGCAACAGGCGCAGTGGATCGGGTTTTTTTGTTTGGTTGGTTTTTTTTACCGCACTCAATCGTTACTGTGTGTTATCCGACATTTTCGCTTATCCGACGTTCTGCCGGCCCGTTTATGTTGGATAAGTGAGATTCTACTGTATTTAGAATTTATTGGATTCCACTACACCTGTATAGAAAAGAATTGTCAAAAACACCATTTTGTTGGAGATATAATAAAGACAATGTCTCTTTAAAGCATATGTTTTTACAATGTCCTATACTTACTAAGTTTTGGGAGAAAGTAGTGGACTATATAAATATGATTGTGCGACAAAAGCTAAAATTTTCAGAGGATAATATTCTTTTGAATTATATACCTAGTACATGGAACTTGACAACCGGACAATGTAAATGGATTCTCTGTGCCCTTACTATGGCCAAAAGACTGATATTGCGGCATTGGAAAGATAAATGTATGGCCCCATTTATTCAATGGATTGAAGACCTGATTGCACTTGCTACTTATGAGCTGATTGTCTATAGACGTAGACTTTGTATGGACAAGTGTAAGGAAATATGAGACTCATTTATACAAAATGCACTAGGTTAAAAAAAAACATATAACTCTATTAGAAATATATATGTACTTGAGTAATATTTGTATTAAATAAGCATATATAGAATTGCAACGGTTTACTGTTATAATGATATATTAACATTATTTTTCTTTTTGCTGTATTTTTTTCATTTTTACATTAAAACTAAAAATAAAAAAAATGGCCTTTCTAACCCAATTTCTATAATGATGGAACATACCTGGTCTGGTTTTTAACCACATCTACCATGTGGTTAGACATCATGAAGTGTTCTGCAAAATCATCTTTCTATTTGTAGGACTAGGTACAAGTGGATAATATGTTGCAGGAAAAGGTAAGCAAGGATTTTAAAAAAAGGTGTCTTTTACAGTCTTTGTTGCCTCAATGTGCTTTACCTGTATGCCATTTTCATTACTGTATGATTTATTTTTTTAAACACATGTTCATTCAAAAATCCAAGCATGGCTTACATAAAATCAATAATAAGCATAATAAAATATATCTTAAAAATAGACATCATACCTATATGTCTTAAGAACATAAACAAAGATTATTCTCAGACATTAAAATGTTCTATATGTCTGGGTCAGCAGTAGCATTTTAACCTAATAATGAAAAGAATTCAACATCAGTTCCATTTGTGACAACATTCGGAAAGAATTTCAAAGCATCAGAACAGAAAAGGCTTTCCTCTTCACTAGCAAGCACACACGGTATGTAATTCTTTCACAGTTGGTGTATTCTGGTTCTATGTAAATAAGATTCCTGTCTTCAATTTTCATCTAATGCTGGACAAATAAGAGCTGGGCTGGACTGGATCAAAGGTGAATCCAGCATTTAATTCCCATGGAGGCTAATCATATCCCAGTGGGAGACCCACAAACAAGATGTGACTGTATTAGCATGCTCCTGCTCTCTTGTTTCTTAGCAACTGATATAGGTATGTGAACTTTGGTACAGATATCTATATATCTATATCTATATCTATAATCATAAACAAAAGACTGATAGGTTTATCATTAATTAGGCTGAGTAACTAAGGAAGTTTTTGTAGCAAATTCCATTGTTTACAGAGATTCCTTATGCTTGTTTTGAATCTCCAATCATTCAGCTTCACTGGAAAATTCCCAGTTCTAATATTATTTGGGGGGGGGGGGGCTTTCTCAATACCTTATATAATTTTATGCACCTCTGTTCATCCTTTCATTTTTTATTATTATTAAATTTTTTAAAACCCTTAAGTTGCTGTACCATATCCTATGAAAACTATTGCTCCAGATCACATTGATAGCTTTTATTCTGTCTCTTTTCTGCTCTGTAGTACCCTATCTATGGTGTAGCAATAAAATACTCCTAAGTGGGATTGCAGCAAAGCTAAGTGAAAGTCCAAATAAACAGTGTCTATTAGATCAACCTTGTCCACATAGTTTTTCATACCCTTAAAGAATGGTAAAAAATGTGAGAAAGGGTTTGTTTTGGGAGAGGTCATGTCTGTACATCTTCCTACTACATATCCTTAATGTAATGCTAATTAATTTTTAAAAAACAACTTTGCACATAGAACATTAGGATGGCAAGGAGAAGTCTGGCTAGATTAGAAAAACTTTCTCCCTGCATTACTAGGCAAATATATGTGAGGAGGGTTGCTAGTAGACTGGTCTGAAGTGGGTTAGCCCGTCACCTTTGTTTCTAGATCATTGTCTGTAAATCATACATTTTGTCTAATATCCCCCAATTTTCTCAAACACCAACTGCTGGGGACTTAGCCACTATGGGACATAGAATGCTAGACTAATTGAACCATTGGCCTGATTGTGCAAGGCCATTCCAATATCCTTTGAAATTTGTCATTCTTTGAATGGCAAGCTAAATTGTATTGTGTATCCTTCTCTGTTTTACCAAGCTAACAGGTTATATAGGAGCTTACTATGAAACAAGAATCAACTTTCTGAAATACTTCCAAAATATACATGTTATAATAGGATTTTCCTCTCTTGGTAGTATCTGCATTATTCTGTTTCCCCTGAAACAATGATAAAGTGTATTGATCTGACTTATATTAGACCTTGTCTAGTAAGTAATGTTTCCCTTTCAGAAGTGATTAGGATCCCCTACCCTATTAATTAAAAGAGGGGGGATATAGCCTCTTCTGCTATGATTTCTAAGTTCTCCCTGTAGGATGTTGGTGGTACTTAATGCCTTGAATAATAAATTAAGGTTTCACCAAATCCTGCTTTACAATTAAAAAAAAAGCTGACTGCCTGCAGTGGCTAGGCTTATCCTATTGAAAGAGTTTTAACTATGATAATATAGATTCTTATCTGTTTCTGAAGCTTGTTTATCTTACATTAGCCTTCCACAATCTCATGTCCTCCAGATGGTCTGGAACATAGTGCCTGTTATTCTCAGCCAGTGTGGCTATAATGGCTGGGATGATGGTCCAACACATCTGGAATATATGAGGTTGAAGAAAAGGGTAGTCTAAAACAATGAGGGACAATAAACTTTCACAAAAATGTGAATAGTCAGAACAGTGGGGATGATGTATATCAGCCATTGTGGACCAATAAGAGTTTGGATAGTTTTGTCTAGAAAACGCAGTTTGATATGGCAAAGAAGAGATGTTCTTGGTGGAGAAGAATTGGGTCATAATCATCCTTCTTCTGTTTGGCTGTCTCACATGACCTGTTAGTGTCACTTGGTTGCTCTTTAAGGAGAAGCTTGGCAAAAAAATGATTGAAAACATTTTTGTTATTGCATAAACTAGATAAATATTATGGTAGATCTAAAAATAAGTTAGGAACCTAAATACAGGTAGTCCTTGGGTTACAATGGCAATTGGGACTGGGATTGCCATCACTAAGTGATGCTGCAGTAAAGCGTGATGTCACGTGACTGCATCGCTTAGAGACAGCAATCCCAGGCACTCCTGGTTGCTGTCGTCACCCCAGGACTGTGCGGGTTGTTAAGCAGGAAGAGACAGGAGTCCCACGTAAGGAGCGTGGGGTGCTGTGGGAAGGTGGGAAAGGCCAGGGGAGGGCCAGCACAGGCCACACAAGTTGAGGGAGGGCTGGCGGAGGCTGCACATGAGTGGGGGGTGCTGCAGGAGGCAGAAAAGTTGGGAGCAACTTACTGGAATGACATGCAACCTTCCCTGTCAGCTTCGCCATTGACTTTGTTTGTGGAAGCCAGCAGGGAAGACCGCAAATGGCAATCCTGTGACTGTCCTGTCTCAGGCCAGGCACACATAAACACACAAGACATAGTTGCAAACTTTTACTTATAACAAACTGCAAATGAAAAATTATGTGCAAACACATGCAAAAACAATCAAGTTCTCACAACTTCAACAAACTTGCCTAAATAAAGAGTTCAAAGTCCAAGGAGCAGGCACAAGAATGGTCAGGCAAATCCAGGGGTTCAAAGCATTAGCAAGGTAGTCAGCCGGTCCAGATTCTGAGTCAAAAGGCAAGGCACAAAGAGTCTGAGTTAGCGAACGGCTGTTTCCAACACCAGTCTCGAGCTCATAGCTCTTCTTAAATAAGAGCAGCCCTGGTGGGGCTCATTTAGGAGGGCGAGGCTGCTTTCTTGCAAGTAACTTCGCTGATTTTCTCTGCTCTGCTCTTTTTTCCTGCTCTCCGAGCTCTTACATTGGGAGGGGGTGGCAATTCTGGGTCCTCATCCTCCATGAGCAGCGGCAGCTGTCCCCACTGATCGCTAGCCAGCCCCACCCCTTCTGCCTGCTCAGGCGACTGTTCATCCAGTGACCCCAGAGCTGACTGCTCATCCTCCAAGGCCACTTCAGGAGCTGACTGCTCTTCTTCATCTTTGGACTCTGAATCCGAGCTCCCTATGACAGTGACCACAGCTCCCTACGACGTCATAATTGCAAGCCAGGCACCCGAGCACCCAGATTGTGATCACATAACCGCAGGGGTGCTGCGATGGCTGGAAATTTGAGGACTAGTCATATGACCATTTTTTCAGTGCTGCTGTAACTTTGAACAAATGGACGTAAGCTGAGGACTACCTGTATACTTATCAATAGCAGCCTTACAGATCAGTTTTTCTTCACAAGACCTAATAGTGACTGAGAACAGAGTGGTCTTCTCACAACTTGACACTCTCCTGATATGATGTACTACAATCCATTTTTTTTATTATTAATAAGAATAAGATGTGTACATCACCCAACTTCTAGCAACCATGGCACTGTTGGCTGGGGATGTTGAAATTTCTGGTCCAGCATATTTGGAATATACAGGTTTTGGGAAAGGATAAATTAGAATGTTATCTAAACTTTGTAACCCCAAAAGGATTGTCATGTGTTTGTTGCATAAATGATTATTTGATGGTTTTTAATAAAGTATATGCTTCCAGAAAAAATTCAGGACAAGGCAGACCTTAAAAACTTCATTTGTCTTATCTTTTAGGGCAGAAACCACAACAGTGGAACAAAATGAAAAGCAGTAGGAAATTTATCCCACAGTGAAAATTCTACATTTCTTTCTGTTTTAATGTTCTTTACCAGTTGTTAAAGAACAGTGGTGCTTAAAAGTTTGTGAATCCTTTTGAATTTTCAATATTTCTGCAAAAACATGATGTAAAACGTGATCTCCACATGAGTCCTAAAACGAGATAAGAGAATCCAATTAAACAAATGAGACAAAGACATTATACTTGTTCATTGATTTATTGAGAAAAATGATCCAAAGCTACATATTTGGGTGTGGCAAATGTATGTGAACCTTTGCTTTCAGTAACTGATATGCTCCCCTTGAGCAGCAATAAGTGCAACTAAACATTTCCCATAACTGTTGATCAGTCCTGCACATCGGCTTGGAGGAATTTTAGCCCATTCCTCCTTACAGAACAACTTCAACTCAGGGATGTTGGTGTGGGCTTCCTTGCATGAACTGTCTGCTTCAGGTCCTTCCATAACATTTCTATAGGATTAAAGTCAGGACTTTGACTTTGCCATTCCAAAATATTGGCTTTCTTCTGCTTTAACCATTTTTTGGTTGTATAACTTGTGTGTTTTGGATTATTGTCTTGCTGTATGACCCACTTTCTCTTGAGCTTCAGTTCATAGACAGATACCCTGACATTTTCCTGAGAAATTTGCTGGTACAATTCAGAATTCATAATTCCATCAGTGATGACAAGCTGTCCTGGTCCAGAGGCAGCAAAGCAGGCCCGAACCATGATGCTGCCACCATCATGTTTCACAGATAGGATAAGGCAAGAGCTTATCCTTATGCTGGAATGCAGTGTTTGCCGTTTGCCAAACATAACGCTTTTCTTTCAAGCCAAAAAGTTCTATTTTGGTTTCATCCGTCCACAGAACATGCTTCCAATAGCCTTCTGGCTTATCCACATGGTCTTTCACAAACTGTAGATGGGCTGCAATGTTCTTTTTAGAGAGTAGTGGCTTTCTCCTTGCAACCCTGCTATGTACGCCATTGTTGTTCAGTGTTCTTCTGATTGTAGTCTCATGAACCCTGATATTCCCAATGCAAGAGAGACCTTTAGTTCCTCCCTGGGGTTCTTTGAGACCTCCCAGAGTATTACAGTACAAGCCTTGCTCTTGATGTGATCTTGGTTGGTTGACCACTCCTGGGGAGGATAACAGTCATGTTGAATTGCTTCCATTTGTACACAATCTGCCTGACAGTGGACTCTGGAAATAGTTTTGTGGCCTTTTCCAGCCTGGTGAGCATGATACACGTCATGCTTTGTTTGAGCCATGATACACGTCCACATACTTGTGTTGTGAAAATTAGACTTTGACAGTGAAGACACAGAATGCTGTTCTTTAAATAAAGCAGGACCTTCTACACTCACATCTGATTATCATGCCATTGATTGAAACACCTGATTCTAATTTCCCCGTCAAATGAACTGACAATCCTAGAGGTTCACATACTTTCACCACACACAAATAAGTAGCTTTGGATCATTTTTCTCAATAAATAAATGAACAAATACAGACAGTCCTCTACTTATGAACTTTCAAGTTATGAACTTTCACTGATACGAACAAAGCCACAGTGCTGAATGAAGGGACTTACAACTGGTCCTCAAAGTGCTGGCCATTCCAGCGCCCCCATGGTCATGTGAACAAAATTTGGACCCACTTGGGCCCATCCACATTTATGACCACCTTTTGGCTGCCCACCAGCTGCCCCCACTGCCTGGCTCTGCCTGCCACAGCAGCTGCCACACCGCACACCACTACTGTACTGGCCGGGGCCTTGTTTTGGGCGCCTTCTTTTGTGCTGGCATAGCTGGGGCATTTCTCGTGTGCCAGGCAGGGCCTCTGCACCTTGCCTAGGGCCTCCATTTGTAAAAGAAGCCCAACATGTAAAAGAAGGGCCCAAATGCATTGGCATGAAAGAAGGATCCTTCTAGCCAGGGCCGCCTTTTGCAAATAGAGGCCCTGGGCAGGGTGCAAATGGAGGCCCTGGGCAAGGCATGAGGGAAGCCCCAGCTGCACTGGTGCGAAAGGCCCTGGCAATTACAGTAGTGGTGTGTCGTGTGGCGGGCACAGTGGCAGCAGTCAGGCCCAGGCAGTGCGGGCAGCTGGCAGCAGCAGGTAGGCAGGCAGCCAAAAGGGCAGAGATGGGGGGAGATATGCGGGTGGGGGGTGTTCAAGAGGAGGCAGAGGAGGCTGTCTCTTACCTTAATGAGGGTTGGGGCTGGGAGGGACCAAGCCAGGAATGGCTTGGATCGGTCCTCGCCTAACGACTGGTGGGATTCGATTAACAACGGCAATGGGGACTGCCGGGATTGCCATCACTATGCGATCTGGTCACATGACGTTATGCTTTACAACTGCATCGTTTAGTGACAGAAATTCCGATCCCAATTACTGTTGTTAACCAAGGATTACCTGTATTGTCTCTCAGTTGTCTTTTGGGTAAAACTCCACATTGGTCTTCATGTGGAGACCAATCATAAGATTCTTCATAACAGCTTTCATTCTTTCTGCTGTAAATATTTTATAATCATTGTTTAATAATGATATTGGATGGTAAATTTTTAGTAGCATTGGATCTTGACCTTCTTTGTGTATTAAAGCAATATTTGCTGCTTTCCAAGATTCTGGAATCATTCCTTTTTGTAAAACAGAGTTCATTGCTGTTTGTAAGGGCAGTGTCAGTTCATCTTCAAAATATTTGTAGTGCAATGCAAGTAATTCATCAGGGCCTGGGGTTTTCCCTGATTTACTATTTTTTACTGCATCCATTATTTCTCTTACTGATATAGGTCCATTCAACATCTGTTTTTGCTGTTCAGTTAATTTAGGCAACTTTGACTTCTCTAGATATTAATCTATTTTCTCCTTTTGAATCTCCTCGCCTTTGTATAATTTTGCATAATATTTTTCAAATATATTTTGCATTTCCATATTGTCTGTTGTCATCTTTTACTTTTTGCAATTTTTAATATTTTTTCCCACTTTCTTTCCTCAGTTTATACACTATTCATTTCCCTGGTTTATTTGCTAATTCAATTTTTTTTTTGCTTTCTCATGTCAACATGTAAAACTCTTCATGGCCTCATGCCATAGTGACCCACACAATTCAGAGATTGTATAATGCATTAGATGTCTCTAAGTCATTTTCTGCTAAGTTCTCATGGCCAAAAGCAAGCAATATCTATGACAACTTTCCTTAGAGATACTAATTTATCTTACCTATCTCCACACTGTACAGCTAACATTTTAACAATTTGCATTTAACCTGATTTTTAAACTAGTACTTTAAACCATTGGCAGAAATAACCAGTTTAACTTTACTGCAAGAAGGAAAGCAAAGTTTAAAAATCTGAATTAAACAGTTTCCTTTATGTATGCCATGTAGTCTATGCAGATACATGCAATAAATTGTTACTACACTGCCTAGAATAGCTAACTACATTATGACTGAGTTTTCACCTCCCACACAAATAACTTTTTAAAAGCATATATAAAATCCACATTATGTATATGCAATCAATTCCATCAACATTTATGGTGGCTTGTGAACCCTTTTGAATTTCCAATATGTCTGCATAAATATGACCTAAAATGTGATCTGTTCTCCACACAAGTCCTAAAACCAGATAAAGAGAATCCAACAAATTGGTCAAAAACATTATACAGACAGTCCTCTACTTACAAACAGGTTATGTTCCAAAAGGTTCATAAGTCCATTTTGTTCATAAATCCAACCAAGTATAAAAAAACATGCCTCCCAATATGCGATGGTGCTGCCAAGCGTACGTATGCAGCATGCCATAAACTAACCTTTTCCCATCTTCTCCTGCCATCCGCGACCTTTTGCTGTCATAACTTCAGTTGCTGAACAAATGGTCATAAATAGAGGACTACCTTTAAATGTTGGAAGTGTGAAAAGGAAGAGGGGACTTTTTACCATGCACGGTGGACTTGGGAAAAAGCAAAGGAATTTTGGGTGCAAATTCATACAATGATGCAAAAGATACTATAGATTAATATTACAATGAAACCAGAATTATTTTTATTGGGCTTTATGGATGCTGAACTAGAAAAGAAATATGGAAAACTAATATTGTATGTAGGAACTGCAGCAAGATTATTATATGCACAAAGATGGAAGAATAATGAGATACCCACAGTAGAGGATTGGATTATAAAATTGACGGAGCTTGCAGAAATGGCAAAGCTGACCAGTTTGGGCAAGGAAAAAATGATTAAGATTTTTTTTAAAAGACCGGAAGCCTTATATGGATTTTTGCTGAAAGAAGAAAAGACAAACTGATGATTTATGGATTTGGGGATTACAAAGGGTGAAAGAGGGAGGGGAAAGAGTAAGATGGCAATTATTCAATAGCAAGAAGGGCAGAAGTCAAAATCTATTTTCACTTTTTTCTAACCCTTATCTTTTTTCTGTATCTTATTTTTCCTTTTCCTTTTTTTTGACTTTTATGATATTGTAAAATTCTAATAAAATATTTTTTTTTAAAATAGAATGCATATGGATTATGTTTTAGATGCCACCTGTGCATATAATTGAGGAAACTGAGTTGAGCTCTGCATACATCAACATTAAAGTAGATGTGGAAGAAGCTAAAAACTCAATGATGTGAACACTTGAGAGAGTTGGAACATGTAGCAATACAGTTCTGTTTTATATAAACTTGTCAGTGAAATGTAAAGCCTCTCTTGCCTGATTATAGTGATGTTCTAAGCACCTGACCTATAGCTATGCTAATCTGCTTCAAATGTAAAAGCTGGCCAAATGATAAGAAAAGTCCAAGAGTATCTGAGGTGTTTAGATTTATTAGCAGATTCCTTGGCTTGTTTTTGGTACTCTGATTTATACATGTTTCTTGTGTAAACTCTTCATCTTCATAGTTATTCCAGGGGCTGAGTTGAATAAAGGCTTCATGCTGAATGCAGATATCTCTGAAAACTGTTTACTGTAGTAGATAAGTAAAATGATGCTAAGTATGATACACAGTTGTGCAGGTTTAGCTGCTCTTCCATGGACATTTCTGCTCTGGCCACTGGAAAGAAGAAATACCACATACACACACATACATACACACACTCTTATAGTATATAAACACTTTTCAGAAATTCAGCAACTAGGTTTACTAGTAAGCTGTGGTAAGCTATGGTTTGTTTAATCAGTTTTACCCATGGTTTGTTGAATAACATACTAAACCAAAATTAAATCACAGTAAGGCTTATTTAAATCTGTGAATCTAAGCCCTAGGTTTCCAGAATTCCCATTGAAATAGATTGATTGTGGATGTTTATGAAGTTGTACCTGATTTCATCTGAAACTACTGCTGAATCCTGATGGGTGTTCTTTATATATAATAGTGACCTATAATGTAACTGTATAGAAAATGGTGCCCCAATTATCTGATAGTAGAAAACAGAGTAATAAATTGAGGGATAGGCTAGATTACATGATTCACTAAAATGCAAAGGGTCAAATTGTATGGAAGAAATTATAGTTATCAAACTGGTATCCTTAATTAAATGTTCTTCCTCTTTTGCTTAGTGAAATGGTTGGAATGAAGCTGTACTTACGTCCAGAATGGGAAAATGGGATCTTCGCTTGTTTTGCTATTTAACAGTGAAGAATATGGCCTGATTATAATCCTAGATTCTCTTTATTCCAAACACAATGCTTTGTAAATCAGTTGCCCAGAGGAAAAAATGGTGAGATTAAGAGAAATTTAGGCATTGCAAAAATTCCTGATGAGGAGTAGAATTTGTATGTAAGTAGATAATAGCTTAATATTAGGACAGACTTAATAGTTTTTGAAATTGTTAAATAAGTAAAGTCTCCCTCAAGTTGAGCTCAGTTGCTAGTGACTAAATAGACACATCCACGTTGTTGTTCATGCTGGCTGCAATACAGAAATAGTTCTTGCTTTTCCTGGATGATTTTTTGACTTCCCAGTCTAGCTTTCAACTTGGGGATTTCCTGGTGTTCTCTCATCAAGCAAGATCCAGTGCTGCTTAGATTTTCAAGTTCAGCCAAGGTCAACTAGATGTAACATCACCGTTTCCTTGAACTGCTTTTTTCTGAAAAATCAAATTTTCCTTCAATGGAAATTTCTGAGATGTTTCATAGATTTTTTCCCTACATATTCTAGACTAAGAATACAAAAATTATGGTTCCTGAATTTTGGTCGCTAAGAGCAATTTTTATTATACTCCAATTATGATTTGTATTCCCTAACATATATGAAACTACTGACCCTTTTCTTTTGTGCTGTTCCTCCGACTCCTAGATTCTGTAGACCTACTAACAGAAATCTTGCTTTACGTGATTTGCATCAAGCCAGACTCACTGATTTGAGGGAGGTAACTGGCATATGAGGACTTCTTACTTGTCTACTGCTTGTTAAGAAACTTCATATATTTATCTGTCTGGTAGGGTAGTCACTTTACTATGGGACAATTGGCACATGTTTTTGTTTTGTAAAATGTGAACTTGGGCATAGCATATGGATAGGCAGCTGGTAATCCAGGTAGCATCCTTCATTGTCAGAAGGATTAAAGAAGACTCTTAAGTGAGTTTGTGCCTTGCCACATTACACTTTATTCTGTATGTCTCTGGGCAATTGAAGGGGAACTTCCAACCTAATATAGATCATCATATATTGATGATTTTTTGCAAAGCTGTTGGAGGACTTCCTCTGCTTTTCTTGCTTCTTTAACATTTTACGCTGTCTTTTCCTCTCTCCTGTTCCTCCTTCAAATTCTCCTTCAATGCTTCTGCTGGTTTTTCTTTTCAACTCTATAGGCATATAGTTACATCTTTATATGTCAACATTTATAGCTTGAATTTCCGTATATTCTAATTTTTTTAGAAATATTTTAGAGCTATGTTATCTTCGCCACATAGGCTTTGTTTTCTTTCTAAGGGAATTAGCTTTCTTTTTCTCATATCTATAAATACTAGTTTAAAAACATGTATGGAGGTTGATGTTCCTCCTTTTAAGATCTGGGAGCTAATGGATCCTTGTTGCTGACAGAATATTGTTTATATGATACCTGAACAGAGACTTAAAAAAAGATTGATTAAAGTAAGAACTGGTTCACAAAGTGAGCTAAATCCTGTTCCATGTCAAATATTTCAATATATAAGGCAGCACTGCATTTTTGAGAGAATCATGAAGCTCCTGAGATAAGTTGAAAAGGCTATATCATGAAGCTTCTGCGAGAAGCTTAAAAGGCTATATAGCTATTAAAGGATATTTATAAAATTTATATCCCAATTTTTTTTTTTTTTTTAGTATTCTCAAGGTTGAAAAATAACATACCCTTGAATAAGCTGTTTTAGTTTTTTACACAGTTACGGAGCTGTATCCATCTATAGTGCTTGTTGGACACATACATAATGCTAGTTTTTAGGTACAGACATATGGATATGTCAAAAGAGGTGACATATTCACTCAAGTTATCCACAAGTCTAGTATCTAAGAACCAAAAAATAGGCATACGATTGACTAGCTGGAAAGATACTCCACAATGATCTGTAACTTTGTAGATGAAAGTTGCAAAATTCTTTTAGCTTGCTAGTGAGATGAAGATCTCACTGACATGTAATTGGTGCTTTTATTTCAGGTTTTACTGGCTTTACTTCATTATTCTGAGCTTGTTATTGTGAACCATTTTATGTAGTAAAAAGGTAATAGAGTAGTATTTAACATCAACACAATTTTTAACAATATGATCTATGATAAACTTATAAAATGTATACAAATGTCTATTTTGTTTATATATATTAACATTTAAATGTCAAAAAGATTTAAAATAAAAAATTGGTCTATAACCTATAAATATATAAAATATAGCCTACTTAAGATGTTTAAAATTAATAACTGAAAAGTAGAATTAAATTACTTTTCAAACCAGAGCATAAATAAGCTGCTTTTAAAACATATAGAAAATTTAGATTAGCAACAGATTTTGCCAAAGATTTCCAAAAAGGGTGAATTTTAACTCTCCAAATAAAGATAACCACTGAATCAAATACATCTGGCTGCAATTGGTTTTGCCTCCAAAAGGCAACTACTTCCATATTTCATTCCAAGATATTCATGCTTATCTGGAGGTGACACCTTAGCAAAATGCTTCATTCATCTTAGGTTTTGCAGCTACTGAACAGATTTACTAGTCTCTCACTACCAAATAGTATCATCTGCATATGATGTTAGGCCTTTGCAAATTAAAACAATCTAAGGTTAGTGGAATAGGCATTACTCTGTCATGCTTTAAAGACTATGTTGCTTCAATACATGCCCTAAATGTGAGCTTGTGTTGGCAGGGGTATGTACCTTTGGTTATAGGGAGAAGGAAAAATCTAGGGGAATGAATTACAAAAAATATAAGTGGTGATTGGTTGTGTTGAAATTTAGATATATGTAAATTATTATGACCTTTCAAAAAGAAGCATTAAAACTTCCTGGTATAGATAAGTTAATTACTTAATACATTTAGAACAGATACCATAAAGTGAGTTAGTGCATATCTAATAATACATTATGCAAACAAATAATTAGTACATAGAAGAGTTTTCTGGATAAAATGTTCTTAAGTTACAGATGGGGAAGATAACATATCACCTGGGAGAGCTGATAATTTATTTAATCACTTTGAATGCTAGGTGCCTGTAAACCAGCAATTAAAAAAAAAATGCTGTGGCCCTTTAGCAACACCCTTTAACTATTAGGTAGTTCTGGATGGCCACTGTGGAAAGGAAGATGTTGGGGTCAAAGCTATTGTCTAGTGAAATATACACTGAGTACAAAGCTGAATACCAGGCAATACTTTGGCTACCATAATATCGCATCCCTGTTATCTCAGATCCATACCGCTTCTATAGGCTTTCCCACCTCCCACCCCCCAATTAATTTACCAGTGCAGCCTAGACAGGTTTGAAACCCTTTCCTCATTAATCCGGTCTCTGGAGGTGGGGGCTTGTAGAGTCGGCAGTCATTTTTAGAAATGATAGCAAGTACACGGTCACCTGAAGCGCCACTATGGGTCACCTCACCCATCCACCCACAAATCAGAAGTGCTTGTCCTGTTCACTGAAGGCTTCTAGTAGGAATAGCTGGAAAAGAACACCGTGGCTGGGTCCATACAACATGTTAAAATGAAATTCAGTGAATGTTTCTTCGTTCATGTAATGTGCTGTGTACAAATAAGCCATATTATGACTTACAGTAAGGGCCTAATTCACACAACGTGATGAGATAAAGGCTGACCTTGCAGAACACACAGAACCACAAACTACTCGATCCAGTTTATCCTGGTCTAGCATGCTGTGCAAATCCAGAATTTGTCCCCCCCCCCTTTTCTACATTGCTGTTTATATACAAAGTATTGAAAGTGTTTAATAACAACAAAAAATGGTGCTAGAGGCTTAGTTCATATCTTTTCAGATGTACTCATCTTTAAGAGAGCAAAATACCGTAAAAATCAAGTATCTTAATTTAAAAACAACAAATGGGAAGAGCTAGACACAGGTTTAAAAAATAACCATATCTACAGTTTGCACTGACTTTTTCATTTATATAGAGAAAGATTGGCTTGGCTGCCTGACGTAGGCAAAACTAATCAGCTGCTTAGCCAAGCTATTAGATTATATCAGAAATTTGATGGCTGATGGGAACTAGGGAAGCATCTTCTTGTTTGTTGATACATAGGATGTGAAATTCTCTGATTTATGGCAGGTGATACAGTTTATTTTATATGCAGTATTTTCTTGTATTTGTTCCATTAAAATGGAAAGCCAAGAATTAGAATGGTAAGATGAATAAGTAAATCAGTGGTTTCAAAATTCATGTAATGAGTATGAGGGATTTTGGAGATGGAGATAAGATTTAACTTTACAACATATGTGTAATAAAGCCCAAAAGCTAAACAAAAGTTGAATAAAATGCATTACAGGAAGAGAAAGAAGGCAGTGATGAACCTCTTTTCCCTAATGAAAGAGAAAGAAAATTTAAAAAGTTTCTTAATTTGTTTTTAGTGTGTTTATGGTTTTATTGTGGCCTCTAGTGGTGTTCTATCAGTATTACGGGAGATAGCTTTCAGTCCTGAGCACTTGTGAAATATGAACTATGCTATTAATATATTTGAATATAAAGATGGATGGATGGATGGATAACTCTCTTTAACAGATTACCTCACTGCAGTAGGAATGAAATCAAATGGGAAAGTGAATTTTTCAGCAGGAAATACAGATTGTGGAAAAACCGATTAATTTGTGTTTTTAGACACAATGTTTAGATAAGTTTAAGAATGATTAAGCATGTATATAAGGAACTTCTGGATTTTCAATATTCTTGCAAAATGTATAGTATTTCTGAGTTAGAATTTATCAGAAGTAATAAAACAGCAGAAAGCTCAATTTATAGACCAGAATTTATGGTCTTATTTATTTGCTTGTTTGCTTAGAGAGCTTATGAACTCTGAGTTTCACTCTGAGGCCCTGAATGACCATTGCATTCATGGACCAAGCTGGGCTGGGAACTGTAGGTGTCACTATATATAGTTGTGACCTCTAGGTTATATATAACAACAACACCCTTTATAACTAAAGAGAAATGGGGGGCTGCCTTCACAGCTTCACAGTTTAGACCATGCTGGGAAGAGTTTGGGGTTCAATATAAATTGGTTTCTGGTTCTAGAATTTATGGCTGATGTGTATTCTCATCACTTGATTGGCAGATGAAATACAGGTAGTCCTTGTTTGCCAGCCACTTGTTCAGCGACCGTTCAAAGTTACAGTGGTGCTAAAAAATGAGACTTGCGACTAGTCCTTGAAGTTGCAGCTGTCCATCACAGTGTCCCCACAGTCACATGATCGCGATTTGGGCGCTTGGCAACTGGCATGCATTACGATGGTTGCAGTGTCCTGTGGTCACATGATCACCATTTGCAACCTTCACAGCTGGCTTCCAACGAGCAAAGTCAATGGGGAAGCCAGTAGGAAGTTGCAAGTTGTGGTCATGTGACATCGCGCTTAATGACCCACGGTGGTTCACTTAACTGCAGCCAGAACTGATGTCTTAGGTTGGTGCGGTCACATGATGTTGCACTTAACAACCATGCCGCTTAGCAATAGAGTTGCCAGTCCCTATTGTGGTCGATAAGTGAGGATTACCTGTATCATATGGCTTTGGTTAAAACTATCCAATAATGTTCAGCCATTTGATGGAATGGAATGAAATTTTTTACATTTGCAGCTAACAACTTCATTGGATATCACTCAAGGGGGAACATTAAATTTGAATCTGAGTCAATGTACTTTCTAAACTTGACTATAGTGTGATAGAACCAAACTTCTGGTTCTTAGTGTAGGTACTTTGTTATAACACTGATACAGAGATACACAATTAGTATGAGTGTGTCCTGTAGCATAAAGGATTCAATGTATTCTAATATTGTGTATGATTTTTTGTTTTACAGATAAAAGCCATTGCTACATGTGAGTACCATTCTGTTATAAGTCCCAATTTCAGTGTTATGCCTAAAAGTTTTTGCAGAATCAACACTGATGACTCAGTGTTTTTGTGTAAATGCTAAACCACGTACCTCTATATGTGGTCTAGGAAAGATCATTGTATTTAACCTATAATTTGAAATACACTGCTCTTCACAATGACAAGTATATGAATATTGAAAAGTAACATTGTATACTTCATATAGTGGTGTAGATGGTGACTGGGTTTATATAACATGCTAAGCTATGATTAATCGTGTTTGTTAAAATAAACTACAATTGATTGGGTTTACACTACATGCTAGGCCCAAGCTAAATAAATCACAATTGGGAACGCAGATGCATTGCTTGTATTATTTAAACCATCCTTTTACTGTATGAAATAACGAGATATCCGTGAGGATGCAGCATACCTATTGCAATGTGCTCTACATGGGGCTACCCTTGAAGAGTATCTGGAAGCTACAGCTGGTCCAGAATGCGGCCGCGTGGGCTATTTTTGGAGCCCTGAGAAGGGCCCATGTAACACCATTGCTCCGCGAGCTGCATTGGGTACCAGTTTGCTTCCAGGTCCAATTCAAGGTGTTGGTTATCACCTTTAAAGCCCTACATGGCATGGGCCCAGGTTACCTAAGGGACCGTCCCACCCAGTCACACAGAGAGGGCATGCTTCGGACCCCCTCAGTAAAAGAACTTCGGCTAGCGGGGTCCAGAAGGCGGGCTTTCTCTGCAGTAGCCCCCGCTCTTTGGAACATTCTTCCCCCGGAGGTGTGATTGGCCCCCTCACTCCTGGCCTTCCGAAGGACCTTGAAGACCTGGTTCTGCCACTTGGCCTGGGTTGGGGAGGGAACAGCTCAAGCAGGGAGATGGCTAGCCCCATAGTGGCTGGCTGTCCCCGCTCTGATTTCCCATCTTCTTGGATTTTTTGTTTTTAGTATGGTTTTAATTGTATATATGGGGGGTATTTTATGTATATTTATAGTTTTAATCTCTCTGTAACCCGCCCAGAGTCCCCTATTGTAGGGGAGATGGGCGGGAGAGAAATCAAATACATACATACATACATACATACATACATACATACATACATACCCTGTTCACCCACAGCCCTGTACCACTCTTTATGTGCTTTGCAAACACTCTAGTACAAAATGTACTAACGTTCCATCCGTACTAGATGCCTCCTGATCTTAACAGCATCCTCTCTTGCATAGTTCACGATACCTGAAGCTCATATAAGTTATAGACAATTTCCCCCACTTACTAATAAAGAATAAAAAATAATGCTGCACTTAGTAGCAAAAGTCTGGTTACATAAAAATGGAGCTGTGGCTATCTTTTTCTCTTTTTCTGTGTAGGTGATAAAGAATGCAGTTTCCTAAGCAATGTAACAGAAACAAGTATCCAGTTACACGACAACTTTACAATATGGAATGCAACTTTTCAAAATGGATCAAAAGTGCATCTGTCTGGGAATGACTCAACTTCTGGGCTTCATCCTGGTGTTCAGTATATAGTTTATTTAAAAAATGCTACTAACATTTGCTGCAAATACATTTTTACAAGTAAGTGATGGGTTAGAAATTCCATGAAAATGGCTTTCAAGATCATTCTGACAGCAGTGTCATTCTTACATTTTAAGATGAGAGAAAGTAAATTATGATGGCATGCATAGTAGGTAACCTGAGCTCACTCAGATTAACTAATTATTAGCCCATGATTAAGAGATCACAGCTTTTTTTTCCCTGGAACTAGGAATAGCCAGTGAGAAAATGAGATCTGGAATCAGTTTATCAGTATTGCGTTACTGTCAGACTTCCTTTGGCTACCTATGCTAGAAACCATAAAAATAGACTTCCAAGGATACCAAACGTGTGATAAGTAGATGTATTGTAGCAAAGTTCATGAAGCCATTATGAAAGAATTCCAGGAACTATGTATCAAAGGCAAGCCTTATTTATAACGCAATCAGAGTTCAGATTCTTCTATCTATTCCTTCTATCTGCAAGTTTTAATCAGCTAAAGACATTCTCTGGAGTCTTTGGTGCTCTCTGAGCTTGGTTGCTTGCTTGCAGACGTTTCATGTGCTGACTAGGTAATGTTACCTAGTCAGGTAATGAAATGTCTGCAAGCAAATAACCAAGCTTAGAGAGCACCAAGGATTCCACAGTTCAACCCTGAGCTACATATATTCCCTTCTTTTGGAAAGACATTCTCTTTCGGGTGGGAGAAACAATTTCTGCTTGTTCGATATTAGCCTGATCTGGTATCAGGCTAGTTGCTTCTGACTGTGTGAGAAGGTACTCTCATAATTACATCTGCAAAAGGAAGGGTTTGAAAAACCTGTTATGCCTGGATATGTCATGAGAATTAAATTGTAGCACACTCAGATGATACAGTAAGCCAGAATCCACCTGCTTACACCAGCTGCCTCTCCCTTCACAATAACTGTCAATGCAACTGCCCATTAGTTGTTTGTTTCCAGGTTGTCCTGTGTTCCAAACAGAATGCAGTGACCACTTCCAAGAATTTTGGTGTGTAAAGATAATGTTTTGAATTGAGAACTTTCCCTAGTCTGAATTGAGAGACTATTCCCTAGTCAACAGCATCCCGAAGTGGTTTGGCTCAGAAACTTCTGTTGGCAGAAGGAGAGGTGGATCTCTCATCCCTTTCCCTTAATAGCTCTTAGTCCACTTCCAGAAGAGGGCCCCCATCTCTCAGGAACAGTTACAGTGGTGATTACACTGTTGGAAGACTTGAAAAACAAGGTTAGCGACAGACCATCATGAAGCAAACCAGTTGCTAAGAGCTGACACTGATTTGATGGCATATAATCAAACAATCAGTATGGAACTGGAGGGTAAGGAGGAAGAAATTGGCCGAAATTGCCAACTTCCCTATTAATCTAGTAGAAATTCCTTGCTGGATCTAAAGCTTCCCATCTGTAGTTGCTCAGCCCAACCCATTATAGGTTTTATAGCACTTGTGAGGAAACTGGGGGTGGGAACAGTAAACTAGCTCTCTTTCAGACTCAAACTTTCTTCTTATATTCCTTTACCTGCTTTTTAAAGTTGTTGTCTGTTGCATCCTTGATCATCACTCAACAAGTTTCCCCCAAAAGAAGTGGAAGCCAGCCTTTCTCTTTGCTCTTTTTGCTTTGGCAGTTTTCTACCTCCTCCTCCTCCTCCTCCCCACCCCCAATAAGTAAGAATATGACTGAATGAAAGCTGTAATTTATTTATCCATGAAAATATATGCCGATAAGTTTAAACGTACTTAACATTTTACTTTTTTTTTAAAGAAACTTTATTAAATTTCAATAAAGAATAAAATAAAAGGAAACAGAAAAAACAAAAAGTTCAGAAAAAAAATAAAGTTAAAAGTACAGAAAAGAAAAATGAAAAGAAGAGAAAGAACAGGTGACTTCCAACTTTCTTTGTTGCAGATACAAATATAGAATGCATACATCTTTTACTCTAAAAATATAACTAATACAAAATACTGCTCTAATCCTAAAATCTAATAATTATCAAAACCCCAAGTCAACTGGCATTTTACAATCCCAAGCAAAAGAAAAAAAACAAAAGCAATTTCCAAACAGAAGCAAGGTTACCCCCCCCTTTTAAAATTTCAATACATTATGTCACTGTCTCTGCCTCTAGCATTAATGTCCAATCCTAAATATCTCTGTGTTTTTGTCATCTAAGTGCATATACAAATCTCACTAGTATTATATACCGTCATCCCTTCCCAAAGATAATAGAAAGCAGTTTCATATCACTCATATTTCCCAACATTCCCTTATACAGTCCTAGTAACTTCCCCATCTAACCAGCAAGAAACCCCTCTAATAACTATCAGGAGTCACAACCTATATTCATTTTTTCTACTATTAAGCAACAATAATCTTAATAACATCATCATACAGTTCTGGTCCCAAAACATTACCATTAATCTATCAGAAACCACAGCCTATGATTTAACTATAATCAAACACTTACTTTTTACACTTTCTGTTTACTTTTAAGAGGTTCATTCTTTAATCCTAATAGATAGTACTTCACATATTGAGTCTTTATTATTTTCTCCTTGTCTTCTTCTTTCAGAAGCAACTTCAATGCATTCTCTATCTTTAGTAGTTTAAGACCTTCTTTTTGTAGATCCAAAATAGTGTTACCATTAGACTGATCCCAGTTTTGTTTACTTTCATTCTTTAAACCTAGCAAACAGTGCCCCACAAGTTGAATCTTTATTATTTTCTCCTTGTCTTCTTTCAGGAACCATTTCAATAAGTTCTCTTTGTCTCTCAGTGATTTAAAAGATTATTTTTGTAAATCCAAAACAACATCATTGTTAGGCTGATCCAAAGTAACTGTAAGTCCAAAATAAGATTCTTTAAGATCCAGTGAGATATCCATCTCTCTTTCTTCTTCTGTATTTTTATTATCCATATTATTCTCCAAAATATCCAACTTGTGTTCAACTTGCCTCACATCAATAGCAGGCTCATTTAATTTAGCATCAGGTTTTTTGTTCAGATTATCACATTTATCCTCCAGTGACTGAATTATTTTTTCTGCAAAGTTTTGAAACATAATCTTGAAACATTCATCCCTGCAGTTTGCTCTCTTAATAGCCATGGTCAATAGCGCTCTCTAGTGTCAGACATACACATTACATTCTATCCAAAGAGATTCTCTTTATCTTGTTTAAAATTCCTCTCCAATCAGGGCCAATTAAGTAAGAAAACAAAGCAGAGTTCACGCAGTTCCCATATCCACATTCCAATATCAAAAAACCAAACTCAGATTTGTCAGGGAAAAAAAAATAAAAAGAATTCCTTTTCTCTTGTTTCTTAAAAATTAATAAAAAGTCCAAGCCTTTGCCTTTTTTGCTGATTGTACAAAACTATTTATCTAATTAAAAGGAAAAAAAAAGGTAAATCTTTCCTGGAAGCACCTATAGTAGCCAAAAGGAAAAAATACACTGTAACTGAAGAAAGCCTCTCCTTAGCCCTATAGAATTAAAACAAACAAACAAAAAAAGGTGATTTTGGAAATGAGAAGGTCAGTGCAAGTATCTGGGTTTTTTTCCCCCCAGCTTTTTTGCAGCTTGGAACTTCATGGTAACCCCGCCTCCCAGCTGATCACTCACCAGTTGATCCTGAAAGTCTCTGTTTGGAGGTCTTCTGGCTGTGAAAGGCTGTCTGGAAGTCATATGGGACAATTTCTAAGGTTCTTCTTGGCTCAGAGAATTCTTCTGGCTCCAGGAGCCTTCCTGAGCCTACAAAAGTCTACGAAGATGACTCTCTGCTTGAACAGGATTACTCACCGAAAGTCATGTACTTACATTTTACTGGAGCTTTTTGCTCCGCAGTCCTTTACTATTCTAATTTATTACTTTTTACTATTTTAATAGTTACTACTTTAGATGCTGGGTGTGGTTGTGCCATCCTAAGCATGCTGATTGCTGCTGAAAGTGTGGGGAAGAAATCTTATATATCTATCTATATCTTTTTCTAAATTATGAAGAAAACTAACTTTGTATTGTAACCACGCATAATTGGCATCACCTTAAAAGAGGAGTCTCTCCCAGTGCTAGAGATGTCATCTCAGTTTAAATAAGACTATTCATTTTAAAAGAGGTGCATTGTCTGATTTAATCTGCAGCCCCTTTTTTAAATGATATACATGGGCATTTAATTAGATTGGTTATATAGGAGATGGGGCTCATACGGTCAGAAGCAAACAGACATTTCCATTCTTAGGATAGGGGCAGATGGAAACCTTCATCAGAGTGGCTTCAAGACGATTACATTCCATGTGCAAAAATGTGCAAGAACTTAAACCTTGATTTCACTGTAAATAGGGCTTGCATCCGATACGTAGTAGTTGCTGGAACTCTTTCATAAAGACTTTATCAGCTTTTTTATAGTTTGCCACGGTAACAGAAGCCTCATAGATTAATTTGTTTAATTATTGCTGCACTGCATAAAAACCTTATCTCCAAATAGGTTGTGTGGGGAGGTAGCATGTAAATCACATTTTCTTTTTTTACTGCAGTGTAAATGTTAAAAGTAAAATTGTCTGCCACAGGACAGGATTTCAGCCTGAAACTTCCAGATGAAGGAGTAATTATGTTTTGCTAATATATTTTCCTTATTATTAAATCCTAATATTAGTGTTATGTGTGTTTATTTGTTACATTCTGTTTCTGAAGTCCTTAATGTGGGTGATAAAATGACCATGTGTTCTTTTAAACTTGTAATAATATTAAAAATCCTTGAGGTAGTCTCAAAATATTGCCATACCTTAAAATGATATCACAATATTAGAAACAGTGAAAAAGGAGGAAACTTATATATTAACAAATAGTAATCTGTGTTAGTAATACTTAGTGGTATAAGAATTTAATTCTCTGGTCAAGGAAGACTGTTCTCTGTTTCTTAAACAGAGCCAAGTCCAGTTCATAGTATTCGCACTGAAAATATCAACCACACAACCCTGAACTTAAGTTGGAAAAATAATGAAATAAATGCATCTATGTTATTTTAATATTGTATTATTAATTATTTTATATTGTACTTTTAATTGATTTTAACTGCTTTGTAAACTGCCCAGAGTCATTTTTTAATGAGATGGGCAGTGACAAATTTGATTTATAAATAAATAAATATTAATTAAGTAATTAATTATACTTACCGAGTAGACGTTAATGGACCTGATGGGTGTTGATAATAAAATTTCTAATAAGTTCAGTGTGTCAATTAGTAATTTGCATCCTGGAACATTATACAGATTTAAAATATATCTGCAAGTAGATGGTGGTAAGACTGAAGGAAATCCAAATGAAACAAGTGTTTATATCAGTAAGTACACTTAGTTAAGTGAAGTGATTGTACTAGTAAGTGCTTCTGGTTATTAAATGAGTTTCAATAATTATTATGTAAATCTCCTTTATTACCATCTAAAACTAAATGCAAACTTTTTATAGAGGTAAGTACATAATTAATTATATGATTAATTTCAGGCATGCTTGGATTCTTTGTTAACATTTCATGCACTACATTAATATATTTTTATTTACTGCTAAAAATCATTTTTCTCTTTTTCAACAGAACCCAGCCCAGTTTCTAGCATCCACATTGACAATCCTGACCCCACAACAGTGATTCTGACTTGGAACAATAAAGATATACATGCTTCTAGCTACACATACCAAATACGTATCAAAGGACCTACGTTTCAAGATAAATTTTCTAATACCAGTAATATAACATTTACTGATTTGCAACCTGGAACATTATACAGCTTTGAAATAGCTGCACAAATAAAGGAGAGTAATATTACAGGAGACACAAATGAAATAAGTCTTCATACAAGTAAGTAAATTAACAGGTGCAATTAATTTGACTCTTACTTAGATGTTCTTATTTTATTTAACCTTTCCATATGTTAAATCTGCATTACAATAATAATCCATTTTCTGGTAAAACAAGCCCACTTCTTTCTTTCTCAAATCAAAAACACTCCAGTTTTTTGATATTTGAATTGAAAACATCAGTGCCACAAAAGTAGGTTTATCTTGGAGGAATATCTTGTGCTTCTTACTGTACTTATTATATCAAAGGACCTAACCCTGTTATGGTAAAGGAGGAATCTTTATGTGTTTGGTTGAATGAGCTTAGAAGGTTCTGTATGATTGGGAATTCTGTGGCACTAGGATTTAAGAAATTAAGCCAGGTTCAGACTGACACAAAAGGAATATTCTTTCTGATCTTTCTATTCAGTGGAAGGAAACTGAAGTAAAAATGAAATAAAATTGAGGCAAATATGACTGCGGGGTGGCGGGGATTAAATGGGCACATTATTATTCCATGCCTCTTCCATAGTTTATTTTACATACATTCTTTGAAAACTTAAATAGGGTTTTATATCTGTCAGTATCAACTGGCAATTTGTGACAAATTCCATTCCTAGTCCAAGATTTTTTTAAAAGGAAGATTTAATTGTTTTTCTTAAACAGCCCCGTCCAGCTTCTGAATCATCTCCCAAAGCATCAATACTATAACAATGAATATGACATTGTAACAGAGCTCCTGATTTGCCAAATAAAATCAAGAAGTAGGGACATACTGTATGTTATGTGAACTAAAAAGTTGCATTTTACATGATGATTTCTACATCTACAGAAAAATGCTAAATATTTAATCTGTTCTTCATTTAACATCCTGATTATAAATTCCTTCACTAAGCTAAAGGCCTTTTTCTGTTACAAAGAGCCCAGTCCAGTTTTAGATATTAAAGTTTCTAATTTCTTCTGTGTATAGCTTTCAGTAATATATTTTTAAGATAGGAAAAGAAAGTGCTTTGGATTTTGCTAAAGGCTTGATTAGAGAGAAGTGCATGATAGTAGACTTACTTTGATGCTAATATTTGTGCTGCTGTGAAGGCTGGTTGGAAGTAGAACATCTACATTTCACTCCTACACCGTTTTTCTTCCTCACATTCCTTCCGAGCATTGACTAAGTTCTCCCAAGCCCTTAACTAGTTCCAAACATTCATGCACCTATTAAAACCACGAAGAATACCATACAGCCTGCATGCATCTACTATACATTATACCTTTGCATTTGCTAAATCTAAATACCTTTTCTCTTAAACAGAGCCCAGTCCAGTTTATGATATTAAAGCTGAAAACATCACTACTAAAACCCTGGATTTAAAATGGGAAAATAATGATACAAATGCAGTGAATTACACTTACCGAATACACATTAGTGGACCTGGTCCTTTGCGCAATATAACTTCCAATACCACATATGTGCGAGTCATTCAGTTGGACCCTGGAACATTATACAGGTTTGAAATATATGCACAAGTTGGTGATAATAAAACTGAAGGAGATCCAAAAGGAACAGAAGTTTATACAAGTAAGTATATTAAATTAAGAGATGTGATGTATATTATATTATTACATAAAGAGATTATGTAAAATATGCAATGAGGTGAGATTATATTATATCTACCTGCACCTGCACTACAAGGGTAAAGCCTACACGTGCATGATACAGAATTAAACAAGAGGATATACCCTGTATAACATGCTGGAACATTCTTGTGCACGTTTTGCTGCATCTAAGTGATATAATTTGCATGTTACCATAGGGGAATAAATAGGAACTTGACATGATTTGCATTCTATCATTTATGTTGTGAAATATTTCCAGGTTTGATTTATTTGTATTGCTTTACTAATTTTACAGATAGTCCTCGCTTAACGACCACAATAGGGACCAGAAAATTGCTTGTTAAGCAGAGTGGTTTTTAAGGGAATTGGCCCCGACTTTATAATCTTTTTTGCAGCAGTCATTAAGCAAATCACCATGGTCATTAAACAAATCACACGGGTGTTAAGCGAATCATGCGGTTCCCTATTGATTTGGCTTGCTGGAAGCCATCAGGGAAGGTCGCAAATGACGCTTACATGACCCTGGGATGCTGCAACCATTGTAAGTATGAGCTGGTTGCCAAGCGCCTGGATCGCAATCACATGACAGCGGGGATGCTCGGATGGTTGTAACTTCGGGCACTGGTCGTAAGTCACCTATTAGCACCATTGTAACTTTGAACGGTCACTAAACAAATGGTTTTTAAGCGAGGACTACCTGTACACTGCAATTCAGCTACCCACTAACGAAGATTTTTGGACCAACTAATTATATAAGATAATAAATAAGTTGTTGAAACTTAAAGTAAAAGGACAAAGGAGAATAAGTTCTTCTTTAAATTTGCATTATTCTAAAGGCTTAAGAAGATCTGAAAATCTCTAAGAAAAAATGTTTGAGTGCAAGGATAAAAGGCCTGGGGATAAAAAAAATTCTTCCCTTTACCCAAAAGATGAGAACAAATACGTTTCTCTACAGTTGGCACTCCACAACTGGAGATTCACTCTAAAAAATGAATCTGCTTTGTTGGTCATCTTGTGGTGAGATCACTTGCAAGAAGGCTTCTAAAAAGGTCATAACCATAATAGGGTTACAGATTGAGGCACTGAGAATATAGAGATTAGTAAATATCTGGTGGATTTTTCAGTGCACGTTAATTCAACTTTATTCCAACCTGGTAATTGTTCTGTCTTTTAAGGTGAAAAGTTTGTAACAGTAACTTTGAAGTTATATAACTTTTATATGGATTTTCCCTAATACATGGATCTGTTAACCTAACGACTAAAGAATCATTTGTCCAAACGTTTAATACAAATTATCCTGCTTTCTGTATTGCCAGCTTTTCAAACATAAGTTGTACATAATTTAAACTAAAAATCTAATTTCTTCCATGGACAGCTTTCAGTAATACATTTTTAAGATAGGAAAAGAAAGTGCTTTGGATTTTGCTAAAGGCTTGATTAGAGAGAAGTGCATGATAGTGGACTTACTTTGATGCTAATATTTGTGCTGTTGTGAAGGCTCGTTGGAAGTAGAACGTCTACATTTCACTCCTACACCACATTTCCTCCTCACATTCCTACTGAGCACTGACTAAGTTCTCCCAAGCCCTTAACTAGTTTCCATAGAAAAGTGAGTAAAGCTCATGCAGGTATTTATTCAACATTCATGCATCTATTAAAACCATGAAGAATACCATACAGCCTGCGTGCATCTACTATACATTATACTTTTGCATTCGCTAAATCTAAATACCTTTTCTCTTAAACAGAGCCCAGTCCAGTTTATGATATTAAAGCTGAAAACATCACTACTAAAACCCTGGATTTAAAATGGGAAAATAATGATACAAATGCAGTGAATTACACTTACCGAATACACATTAGTGGACCTGGTCCTTTGCGCAATATAACTTCTAATACCACATATGTGCGAGTCATTCAGTTGGACCCTGGAACATTATACAAGTTTGAAATATATGCACAAGTTGGTGATAATAAAACTGAAGGAGATCCAAATGGGACAGATGTTTATACAAGTAAGTACATTAAATTAAGAGATGTGATGTATATTACCTTATTACATAATTTGATTATGTAAAATATGCAATGATATCTACCTGCATGTGCACTACAGGGGTGAAGCCTATACATCTATGATACAGAGTTAAACAGGATATCCCGTATAACATGCTGGAAAATTCTTGTGTGCATTTTGCTGCATCTGATTGATATAATTTGCACGTTACCATAGGGGAATAAGTAGCAACTTGACATGAGTTGCATTCTATCATTTTTCTTGTGAAATATTTTCAGATTTGATTTATTTGTATTCATTTATTAATTTTACACTGCAATTTGGCTACCCGATAAGAAAGATTTTTGAACCAACTAATGATATAAAAGAATAAATAAATTGTTGAAACCTAAAATGAAAGAACAAAGAATAAGATAAATACTCCAGTTCTTCATTTAAATTTGCATTATTCTAAAGGCTTAAGAAGGTCTGCAGACCTCTAGGAAAAATTTTGATTAAAAGCACGAGGATAAAGGGCCTGGAGAAATAAAAAGTTCTTCCCTTTGCTCAGAAGATTAGAACAAATATGTTTCTCTCCAGTTGGCAGTCCACAACTGGAGATTCACTCTAAAAAACAAATCTGCTTTGTTGGTTGTCTCATGGTGACATCACTTGCAAGAAAGCTTCTAAAAAGGTCATAATCATAATAGACCTTTTTGAGCCAGTGGGAATGTAGAGATTAGCAAATATCTGGTTGATTTTTCAGTGCACATTAATTCTACTTTATTCCAATCTGGTAATTGTTTTCTATTTTAAGGTGAAAGGTTTATAACAGTATCTTTCAAATTGTAGTGTAAAACTTTTATATGCACTTCCCTAATACGTGGATCTCTTAACCTAAATTACTAAAGAGTCAGTTGTCCAAACATTTAATACAAATTATCCTGCTTTCTCCATTGCCAACTTTTCAAACATAAATTGTACATAATTTAAACTAAAAATCTAATTTCTTCCATGTACAGCTTTCAGTAATACATTTTTAAGATAGGAAAAGAAAGTGTTTTGGATTTTGCTAAAGGCTTGATTAGAGAGAAGTGCATGATAGTAGACTTACTTTGATGCTAATATTTGTGCTGCTGTGAATGCTGGTTGGAAGTGGAACGTCTACATTTCACTCCTACACCACATTTCCTCCTCACATTCCAACTGAGCACTGACTAAGTTCTCCCAAGCCCTTAACTAGTTTCCGTAGAAAAGTGAGTAAAGATCCTGCTGGTATTTACTTAACATTCATGCACCTATTAAAACCACGAAGAATACCATACAGCCTGCATGCATCTACTATACATTATACTTTTGCATTCACTAAATCTAAATACCTTTTCTCTTAAACAGAGCCCAGTCCAGTTTATGATATTAAAGCTGAAAACATCACTACTAAAACCCTGGATTTAAAATGGGAAAATAATGATACAAATGCAGTGAATTACACTTACCGAATACACATTAGTGGACCTGGTCCTTTGCGCAATATAACTTCCAATACCACATATGTGCGAGTCATTCAGTTGGACCCTGGAACATTATACAGGTTTGAAATATATGCACAAGTTGGTGATAATAAAACTGAAGGAGATCCAAAAGGAACAGAAGTTTATACAAGTAAGTATATTAAATTAAGAGATGTGATGTATATTATATTATTACATAAAGAGATTATGTAAAATATGCAATGAGGTGAGATTATATTATATCTATCTGCACCTGCACTACAAGGGTAAAGCCTACACGTGCATGATAAAGAATTAAACAAGAGGATATACCCTGTATAACATGCTGGAACATTCTTGTGCACGTTTTGCTGCATCTAAGTGATATAATTTGCATGTTACCATAGGGGAATAAATAGGAACTTGACATGATTTGCATTCTATCATTTATGTTGTGAAATATTTCCAGGTTTGATTTATTTGTATTAATTTATTAATTTTACAGATAGTCCTCGCTTAATGACCACAATAGGGACCAGAAAATTGCTTAAGCAGAGTGGTTTTTAAGGGAATTGGACCTGACTTTATAATCTTTTTTGCAGCAGTCATTAAGCGAATCACCATGGTCATTAAACAAATCACATGGGTGTTAAGCGACTCATGTGATTCCCTATTGATTTGGCTTGCTGGAAGCCATCAGGGAAGGTCGCAAATGACGCTTACATGACCCTGGGATGCTGCAACCATTGTAAGTGTGAGCTGGTTGCCAAGCACCTGGATAGAAATCACATGACAGCAGGGATGCTGGGATGGTCGTAACTTCGGGCACTGGTCGTAAGTCACCTTTTAGCACCATTGTAACTTTGAACGGTCACTAAACAAATGGTTTTTAAGCGAGGACTACCTGTACACTGTAATTCAGCTACCCGCTAACCAAGATTTTTGGACCAACTAATTATATAAGAGAATAAATAAGTTGTTGAAACTTAAAGTAAAAGGACAAAGGAGAATAAGTTCTTCTTTAAATTTGCATTATTCTAAAGGCTTAAGAAGATCTGAAAATCTCTAAGAAAAAATGTTTGAGTGCAAGGATAAAAGGCCTGGGGAAATAAAAAAAAATTCTTCCCTTTGCCCAGAAGATGAGAAGAAATACCTTTCTCTACACTTGGTACTCCACAACTGGAGATTCACTTTAAAAAATAAATCTGCTTTGTTGGTCATCTTGTGGTGATATCACTTGCAAGAAGGCTTCTAAAAAGGTCATAACCATAATAGGGTTACAGATTGAGGCACTGAGAATATAGAGATTAGTAAATATCTGGTGGATTTTTCAGTGCACGTTAATTCAACTTTATTCCAACCTGGTAGTTGTTTTGTCTTTTAAGGTGAAAAGTTTGTAACAGTATCTTTGAAGTTACAGAACTTTTATATGGATTTTCCCTAATACATGGATCTGTTAATCTAATTACTAAAGAGTCATTTGTCCAAACGTTTAATACAAATTATCCTGCTTTCTGTATTGCCAACTTTTCAAACATAAATTGTACATAATTTAAACTAAAAATCTAATTTCTTCCATGTACAGCTTTCAGTAATACATTTTTAAGATAGGAAAAGAAAGTGCTTTGGATTTTGCTAAAGGCTTGATTAGAGAGAAGTGCATGATAGTAGACTTACTTTGATGCTAATATTTGTGCTGCTGTGAAGGCTGGTTGGAAGTGGAACGTCTACATTTCACTCCTACACCGTTTTTCCTCCTCACATTCCTACCGAGCACTAAGTTCTCCCAAGCCCTTAACTAGTTTCCGTGGAAAAGTGAGTAAAGCTCATGCAGGTATTTATTCAACATTCATGCACCTATTAAAACCATGAAGAATACCATACAGCCTGCGTGCATCTACTATACATTATACCTTTGCATTTGCTAAATCTAAATACCTTTTCTCTTAAACAGAGCCCAGTCCAGTTTTTGATATTAAAGCTGAAAACATCACTACTAAAACCCTGGATTTAAAATGGGAAAATAATGATACAAATGCACTGAATTACACTTATCAAATACACATTGATAGATCTGGTCATTGGCGCAATATTACTTCTAAGACCACATATGTACGAATCATTCAGTTGGACCCTGGAACATTATACAAGTTTAAAATATATGCAGAAGTTGGTGATAATAAAACTGAAGGAGATCCAAAACAAACAGATGTTTATACAAGTAAGTACACTAAATTAAGAGATGTGATTTTTTTCTGGTTATTTTATAAATGTACAGCATGGAGTTAAACAGAACATAAAGTCTAACATGCCGAAAGACTAATGTTTTAGTGCAATATTAATGTATGATTAATAATACTACTTGATATGTTAATATAACTTATTGGGATTTGCCGTTTTTGCAAATTATTTTATTTTTCTCTCATAAGTGTCATCATGTGTACTGTATTTTTATGTAATTAAAGCATAAATTTACCCATTACTCTAAACTCTCAGAAAACAGTTATATCAGTAAATAAAATAAATTAAGAGATGTATTAATTTAATGACAAAAAAGTATTCTTTACATTCCCAGTATGCTTTCATGCAAAACAAGATTGAATGAGATTGACTTTGACATTTGTAGTAAAAAAAGTTGAACAGTTAAAGCCTATAAATAAATAAATAAGCAAGCAAGCAAGCACCAAGGTTGAAATCTATTTTTCTTTTGTGCTTTCCATATTGGACTCAATCATGTTTCTGGCTTCCATTTTGATTTTTTCAGTACAAGTGCAGTAAATTTAGCTTAGCTTGATGGTGATAATACTTCTCCAGGGGTATGCTTATAACAAAACGAAATGAATGTTTGTACCATCATAATTCAAGAAAATGGTTACTGGAACCCTTAAGCCAGACACCTTCTATGTATTAGTGCATTTGATTGCCACAACATGAGCCCTCTTACAAAGCCTTTATATTTATAGATTTTGAAACATTTACTGTATTGTGAATAATGAACCAGTAATTAGTGTGGTAATCATGTTGATAATAGCCTGAAGGAGAAATAATTTGGGAAGCCTCTGCTTTTCGGTGGGAAGTAGCTTTGACAAATAAAAATCTAATAATCTCTTATGTGCTTCCCAAAGTCCATGAGCATGAAATTCTGAAAGTGCTTTCTCAAAATGAAAGAGGCAGGAATTGAACCCACGTTTCCCAGAAGACAATCAAAATAAATCTGTTGCTAATAACACATCTGTTTTAAACAAGCCTGCGTTCATGTTGATACAATTAGATTTGAAACTCTTCACCTCATACTAATAATGCAGAACATATTTTAAACAAAAATGTTAGTTGTTTTAGCTATTCAGAGTTCACTGGGTGGATTTTGAGAGTTGGAAACTTGTGGGGAAGAGAGTGATAGTTTAGCCCATCTTTGATGCTCAGTAAAGTTCCACTGAAACCTTTAACTTTACTGATGCCTTTACTGGTGCCTTTACTAAAGCTTTAGTTGACTAATTTTTATAGGTTGAACAAATTTGCAGGTAAATTTTTACTCATCAGCATTATAGCATCATGTACAGTACATGTGGGCTCCAAAGCTGCATTTTCCATAAGACCGAACCTATACTTCAAGTAGTCAAAAATATGGAAATACCTTACTGAATCAATGTTTTTCTCTATTCTATGATTTTGTGGTAAATCTCAGCAAGAGGCAGTACCTCTCTAACCCTGTTTGAGGCTTGTAGCTAAGCAGAATCAGGTCTGTTTAGTACTTGGATGGTAGACCACCAGGGGATTCCAAGGCTGTAGATTAGACTGGAACACTTGAAAGAAACGTCCATCTGCTTCGGTATTGTTGCTTAAAAACTGCACAGATTCATCCATGAAATCAGCGGAATTTGAGCTCAACTCCAGTTTTGTTTTGTTTTGTTTTTGTCATAAGCTCCTCCCATTTCTTGAAGCGATGAATCTCAACAGTGCTCAGAATTCCAGGGTTCTGGAACACCTTGGCTTGCTTAGTGAGGCTATTCTTTTGTAGTGTTTCCTTTGTTTCCTTGTTCTGTAGAGAAAAGCAACGATAGAGAAAAATGTGTTCATACGGGTATCCCAAATGTATCAATTAATGCTGGATGTTTTATTTTGCTTTCTTACGCTGGGTGTGTATCCACAGAAAGACTGAATCTCAACCATCCTTTTCTAAGAAACATCTGTGCGTGATTACTGGCAGCTGGTGATCCAGCTGCCTCCCTACAGTGACCTCTAAGGCTCTCAGAAAAAAAGCTGTCTCCATGGAATACTTTGGATTGCATTGGGGGGAGGAGATTATCTTGGTTTTTGTTTTCATTCTGTAATACAGGGGTTTTCAGGTTTCGTCACACAATGACTTGGATCCCCATCCCCATCCCCATCCATTTTTAAGACTTTCCCAGATTCTTACAAGATGTCAGATCTTGCAGTTTTTCAGTAATCTGATCTTCCCTCAAGAATACCAAAGTCTCATGATTTTTTTCAGTATTATTTTCAGTGTTATTACCTGAGATCTCACATAATCATATGTGAGAAGTGTAACATTTTGAAAGGCTCTTGATCTACATTTTAAATTACTTTTTAAAATTTAATTAAAAAGTGGGTCTGATTGCCAACCTGGTGGGGGGGGTGAGCTAGGCACCTTGTTCCAGACTACTATTTTAGTAATCCTTTCCTTTTACCTGGCAGATGAAGTGGACTTGCTGTAAGTACAGGATGAAAATTACTAGGTTTGAATTGCTTATGATATATGGTTTTAATGATAAATAAATGATTTGGTAATAATGATGATCAGACAGTTGAAGACATCAAGATTCTGTGTGCGTGTATGTATATGTGTATATTCAAAGACCTTTTTTTCTTTACAGAGCCTAGCTCAGTCTACAGCCTCACAGTTATAGATGTCAGTACAACTATGGTCAACATATCATGGAAAAGTCCTGATGCGGCTGCTTCTACGTACTCTTATAGGATACTCACCAATGGAGAATCTGAAAAAATATCTTCAACTACCAGCACTGAAATTTCAGGGCTAAATCCTGGTACTAACTATAACTTCAGCATACGTTCCATAGCAGCAGATAACAAGACTGAAGGAACACCCGAGAGCATAAATAATTGTACAAGTAAGCCTCTAGAGACATTTATACTAAAGATGTGTGAATTGTTCTGTGCACAGAATGAGCATTTTCATATGATTTTTACATGGAGTGAAATCTTTGTGCTGCATATGCTTTCCTCTATCTAGAAAGTGGATCAAAGATTTTTATTTATTCTATTTTATTCAGTGTAACAAAAGTCACACTGGGTGGTGAACAGAGTTAAGAATTCCAGTGTGTTAATAATAACAAAAAATAACAATACTCAAGTTAAAAAGGATGGCAGCTGAGAATAACCATCAGCAGTCATAACAATAACTTACAGGCTCACCTAATCTCCCAGTCCCTTCCAAAAGACCAGCAGATCAGGGCCAATCTAATTTCAGGGGGAATTGTGTCCAAATTCAGGTACAACAGAAGAAAAGGATGGTCTGCTTTGAACATAATCCAAAAAGCATGTATTCTGGACTGGACAAACAAGTAGTATTCAGATATGCTGTTCTGTTTCAGTTGGATGCTACCTTGTTTCTAGCAGTTGGATGTTAAGCCATGCTACTTTTTAAATTCCCCCATCTGGGCTAGTACAGCAACTAAATATTAGGACAGATATTTTAAGAGATATTTAACAGTGCCACTGAGTCCCACAAGCAGAGCTAGATAATCATCTGTCAGGAATGCCATAGATGGAAGTTTCCTACATTTTCTATCTGTAAAATGTTATGTGATTCCTTAGTAACTGATAAGGGTTTTGCTGTAGAGATCCACTCTTGTGAGAAGTCCTCTTTTGTTTGCAGAACAGCTTTTCCTGGGTGTTGCATGTAAAAGCAGACGTCATGTGTTATCAGCTCTTGCACCACTAGGAGTCTCTATCATTTCCTCTATACTGGGAGGGTCCCTGATTGACTCTAATAACTGGCTGGCTAATACATCAAAGTTGCATATTTATACAACAAACAACTTGGTTACCAAATTAATCCATTTTTCTGGGGTGATAATATATACTGCATCAGAAACTAACAAAATGTTGTCCTATACCATGCTAAACTACCAAAATAAAATCTAAACAAGGTTAAACTAACAAAACATACATTGTGTCTTTTACTATGACCTGGTTAAATGTGTTGAGTGAAGCCAGCCAATATCTACTCAAGATTGCCTTGAAATCAGAAAGCTCAGGACAAATAGAAATGTAAAGATGATGAGATTATAATAGAAGAGAATGGTAGAGTTTGTTTCTGTCAATCAATCTTTATATTGCATAAATGTAATTCTGAATCTTTTCAAGGTTATAGGCAATATTTCAGCTGAGTAGTGTTTTTAGACTACAACAAATACTCAAATGTTTCTAAATTTGTGACTTTGAGAATGTTATTAGTAATGGAATTCTGTTTGGGTCTCCTCAAAAATAAGTGCAAGTGTATCCAAGAGAGCTTACTCCATAGAAATTGTAAATATAATTGCCTAAATTCATTCATTGATTAGATAAAATTTATTTGAGTTCGGTATCTTTCTCCTTGTGCAATAATAACCCATTGTTATGTTGATATGGTTTTTCTCTTAATATCCCATTTGCATTCCTGGAATGAATAACTCTTCAGCATCTTTTTTAAAAAATAGAGATATCTAATAGGAAGAAACCATGTTTTTCTTAGCTCCGTGCTACTACATTTTTCATTCTAATTTATCTGCTTATTGAATAGCAAATGTGACCAGCATAGGTATTCTGTTTTATTGCAGATGCAGCATCTGTGGATAAATTGGACTGCAATCCAGTAGTGAAACAGCCAGAATTATTTCTAAACTGGAGTGGTCCAACAGGAGGTTATAGAGGCTTCAAAATTGAAGTCCTAGATAATATTTGGAACAAGACCTTGGAGAAAGAATATCAAACCACAGTGACAAATCTGGCTTACTTTACCAATTATACCATTAGAATTTTCACACTTTCATGTGGGAAAAGGAGCATTCCTCAGGAACAAACATGCCTCACAAGTATTACCAGTAAGCATAACGCTACCTTGTATGAACTTGTTGAATGAATAAAAATAATAACAGCTATTGGATGCTTGTATGTATATTGTGATTTTTACATGAGAAATGTACTTACATGAAATTTCTGTGGGTCAGTGGTTTCTTTCTCTTCCTTACACCCCTCAAAATCTGCTTTATAAATTTGTGGAGCAGATTTGTGGGAGAACACATCTGAAGAAAAATGGTACCTCTGTTCCTTTTTATATACTGGTTGTTTCAACTTTTTAGTAAGCAAAGGGGGACAGTGTTATATATTTTGTTTCTTATGGTTTACAGCTCTTATTAGTATGTCAGTATATATGTGGTCACTAAGAGTCGATACCAACTTGATGGCACATAAGCCATCTGATGTGGCAATACATTTATCTCCAATTCCAGGGATGAATCTCTAAATTGGTATATATGTATTACAAAATCACTAGTTCAAATGAGGAGATGCCAGTCCAAACTGGAACATCTTTTACTTGGAGGTAGTTGTGAGCAACTATCAAGACAGCTTCACCGCATCCCTTTCTGCAGTTCAGCTTGGAACATGAAGTCATAAAGTTTGCATGATTGTGAATGACTGTTCGGACGGTTGTTCGGCACACTGTTTTTTCTCATTCCTTCCATATACTGATAAGTTCATGGTTACTTTTCCTTTTCCAGATCCCCCACCTTTGCACAAGTCCCCTACTGTCATGGCAACCAGCCACAATTCTTTAAATGTTCGGTTCAGTAGTTTTAGTTCGAGTCATGGACCTATAAAAGCATATGCAGTAATTATTACCACAGCAGAAGGTAAATATATTACATCCCTAGTACAACTATTTTTTTCATTTATCTAAAAATACTTTGTCTTTATGTCATGAAGGTTTTTATACGAGGATTCTGTTATTAAAAAAGGGGGGGAAAGTAAGAAGTGAGAGCTAAATTCTCAGCCAGCACTTGGATCCAGTATATGCCGTATGCAAAGGTCATTTCCTCTTGTTTTTAAAAACTGTTGGGAGAATAGCCCTTACGCTGTTTATTGCACGCCTACAAATTATATCTAGGTGATCCTGGTTGATTTTGAAAAGTTACGCAGGTTTGGACTTTATTTGATAGGAGACCAGGAATTACCGTAGCTGTGGGCTAAACTGGGAAGTCAAAAAAGTACCCCAGAAAAAAGCAGTGGCAAACAACTTCTATATTGTTGCTAAGAAAACAACGTTGATAAGTCAGCGAGGCCACCAAGAGTGTTACAAACATCTTAACGCTGTATCAATAAAACATAACACAGAAATTACTCATAGAACATAACATGGAAATATAACACGGAAATTACTCTGAATCATTAACAGCATGTATATTCAACTATGTTTAATTTTTGTCCTGAGATGGACAGCTCATCAGCTTATCTGATCCCTAGAGTATTGTATCTATATTTAGGTAGGGTGACTGCACTGTAATGAAATGTGGTGCAGTGTATTAATTCTAGGTGATAATTGGCAAGACAGTAATTTTCTGGTGAATGTTATGCAGTAATGTTCCACCTGTCAAACATGAGGGGACAGAAATTTATTTGTTTATACATACCTACAGTACAATTTTATATGGCCACCCATCTTACAACAGTCACTTTGCTGTGAGCGTTGTCCGACACAGCCCTATATACCATCATTTCTTAATTTATTGAGGTTGGGCATTTACTTTAATGTTAGAGAAAGGCCTTAGTTTCAAGAGGGTTGATGGTGGCTTGCTATGAAGTTCATTCCCAGTATTGTGTCCCCTTTCGTACAAAACCTCCAGAACATTTCCATATGGATCCATTTATTCAATTAGTTATGGAGTTAAATGTTCCTTTTGCTCCTTTGTTCTGGTTTGTAAGCACTTCAGCACCTGAGCTTGCTTTTGTATGTTGTGAACATCATGAATGCAGAGTTTTGTTTTGAACAACAAAGATATGTTTAAAATAAAACTTTGTTAAAACAGTTTTTCTAAGTCACGTTGGAATTACATAATTTCTATAAACTGCAGGACATTCTGAAGGCAGAGGGAATAGATGAGGCCTACCCCTGTAGGGGACCAGCCACATATCTGAACAATTGCTGAGTAAAACCTTAAGGAGCTACAAAGCAATAATCAGAAACTGTTATAGGCATCCTCCTCCACAAAATTTGTAGTATCAGCTGAAGTATCCCCACCGACCTATCCAAACTGGTCAAAGAGCGCGAGCGCTGGATATTTTTTTCTTTTAAAAAGTGAGGAAGTGAGTGAAATGGCTACATCTTCAAATTCCATTCCAGTGGTAACTTGAAAAATTAAGAGGCAATATGATCAATTTCAGAAACATTCAGCTGAAAAAGTATTTCCTTTTTTTCAGCAAATTCTAGAAACTGAAGAAAAAAACTGTTCATTTATTCTTAAAAATGTATATAAACTATTTCCAAAAGTGAATTAAACTAACCATCTTTAGAAATTTGCACTGTAACTTTGCCCAGGAATACAAGAATATGAAATCTTGCATGTATAAAAGTTAGGAATGTTACAGTCATCAACAAACTTCCCAGGCAGCTAAATAAAATAGTAAAAACATGTTTCACTGGTTTTTTTTTTTCCAATTTAAAAACAGTATATTAACATTTTGTTGAAGTGCTGCTTATCATTCAACTTTAGCTTAAAATGTGTTATTTTTCTAAATAGGTGCAGTCTCAAATGAGTCTTTAAAGTACACATATAATGACTTCAGCAGTAAAAAAACAGGAAGTTATGTTGCATATGTCAAAACTGAACAGAAACGTTCATCTTTCTCCACCAACAATCAGGACTATGAGGTTGAAATAGGAAATGGATCTACCACATACGGTTATTTTAATGGAAAGTTAGATCCTCTTAGTTCATACAGGTAATTTTTCTCAAGTTTTATATTGTATTTTCCAATGTTGCATGTGAACAAAATATTATGAATGAGTAATCTATGTATCTCTTGAAACTTTTGACTGTATTTCAGCCTAATAGCTACTTACTTTCTCCCCTATCTTTGATTAGGGCATGTGTTGCTGCTTTCACTCACATTGTATTTTTGAATGAGACCATTGTCAACACAGAGAAGAGTTATGTCTCATTTTCACCTCTTTCACCATCTGTTGTCTTACCTCAGAATCCAGGTACTGATTAAATTCTTGTTGCAAACCCAACTGTGCTCCGACCAAAACTTTTGAAACTTCTGATCAAAATCCTTACTGAATTTGAAGAGAAAGTCAATATTATGTATTCGTAAATAGACAGCAGCATAAAAGTAGTTTAACAGACTAGGAAAATATAAGGTCTTAGGGTGAGCATCACATAGGCCATCCTGGGAACATTAATACACCCTTGGGGTAGCCATCTGTGAAAAAAACATCCATGGTATTTAAAATATCAAGGACACCCAAGGAAAGATCTTCGTTGAAGATCTCACTGTACAAGCAAACCTTTGTGGAGACAAGCATTTATTTAGAAACTTGGCCCTAAGCTTTGGAAGACCATGTTATAGCCACTGTTTGACTCAAATCCAACAATAAACAGAGACATCCTGCGGTTACTGAAGCATAAGCATAATATAACTTTAATGGTCAATCCAAGTTAACAGTCTTATCCCCATATTTGGAACCATTTTCTAAGACATTCCCATGCAGATCAAGCTATAATCTGAATCTATCACAGCAGTGAATTACTGAAGCCAGGCATTCTCCAGCCAGGTAGAGTTTAAGCTGGTGCACATGATAGACAATATTCCATTGGCTTCCACTCCTCCTACTAATAGGAATCTGCACGTATAGGGACTTGTTCTATGCTAGTCTGAAGCCTTATATGTGCTGGCATATATGACAATTCACAAACTATACATTTTACTTAGTGTTCTTAGCTCCAGGCCCTTAAATTTACTTGGTGTTATTACGCACCAGTTTCTTAAATTACCAGGAGGTTTGTTTTTTTTTAAGCAGGGCAGATTTGTTTACTTAAGTGGCGTTGGATATTCCTTATCCCTAAGGATACTGCATGGGAGAATACTGCATAGGCAGCCCCTGTTCCTGAATCCACTCTCAATTCTGAGAACTAACAAGTATATGTAAAACAATAACAAACATAAGGGATGTGTGAATTGGCAATTCGCTTTGATGTAGTATATTGCTCTGTATCAGTGTTTCTTCAGTATGGTGGCTGGGCAATTCTGGCAGTTGAAGTCCACACATCTTAAAGTTGCCAAAACACTGCTCCGTATCAATGAAGTTTCAAGATACAGCTGATCCAGTTCAATTGGCTGCCTTTATTAAGGACTACGTTGTGGCAATAAAAGCAGCAAAACAGAGCATAATCAAATCTTTATTACAGTCATAGACCAGCATAAGGGGATGGGGTACAGTCATTAAAAATAAGCATAAAGGATCTAAAAATATACATCAAGAGTGAAGATGAAAATCTAAAAAGAATGATAGAAAGCTAGAAGATATAAAAGAGAGAGAGAGGCTAAAAAAGGGGGTAGGGGCATTAGATGGGTGTAGGGGAACATAAAAAGTATGAGGAAGACCCTCTCTCTCTTTCTGTCTCTCTTTTCTTCCCCCTCAAGGTGTCATTACAGGAGCTGTTGTTGGGTGCGTTCTGGTTCTGGTAGTGATTGTTGCAGTAGTGGCATTCATCTTCTGGAAAAAGAAAAGGTACAATAACAACTACATAATTCAGCTACATTTTGAGTTCCATGAAAAATCATAGGCACCTCTACTGCAGTTTCTTCCACCAAGAGTCTCCAAATGGGTTAGGTCTAGAACTCCCAGAATTCCCAGTTAGATCATTGTCTGTGTGGCTTCCTCTAGATAACTTTGACTAAAAGATCCAGTCAGCATAGCTATTAATGGATTATGGGAGTTGTGATTCAAAACATGGAGAGCATGTTTTTGTTTAATCTTGGTTTCGATCTGTTGCTACACAGACCTTTTTCTTGGTTATAAGCTATGTATTTTGGAATGATAAGGCAGGAACTGGTGGTTACCCAGATCTGTCTTGTGACAGAAGATTAAACACACCATCCTTTAGCAATTTCTGAAAACACATGTGTTGCCTACCCAAAAGTCTGGAGGTTGAGTCATGGCAATTCTACCTGGATGACTGAGAATCTTCATAAACATATTGCCTACCCAAAATCATAATTTATGGCATCATGTAAGTGCATTAACCAAACCTATGAAAAGCTACATAGCTAGTTTGTTGTGAATGTTAAAGAATGAAAATCCCAACTAACTTGTTTTCAAATCTCCAATTTTATAGGAAAGGTAGAAATAACGAAGTGCCATTTACACAAATTGAGTGAGTTGAATGCTGTTTTTTTTCTTTGCCTAGTACTCAGAAATCTGTTTGAACTATTTTTTTATCTGATCCTGGTTTGAAAACGGTTGGGACAGAATGATATACAGAGTCCACTGGAGTTGGGTGGCCAATATATTTAAATAAATAAATACATTCCATAACATTTGCAAAGCTTTATAAACATTTAAGGTCATTGGAATTTTAATAAGCCAGCTAACCTTTAAGAAAACCATCCACATAGTTACTAATTGTGCAAGTGGTGTCACATCTAGTTTAATCTTAATATTAACTATTTTAAAGTCCTTCTGAATGAAGTAACATATCTAAGAAGCAGGAAAAAAGGAAACAAATAATTGGAAATGGCATTAAGATAGCTTAAAATCTGGATAAGATAAATGTTTAACGCAATGCATTGGTTTCAAAACTTAATTGGAACCATACATATCACAACAGGGAATTACTTATTATGGAACTTATTACAATTAAGTTCCAAAACTTAATTGGAACCATTCATATCACAACAGGGAATTGTTTTATGGAACTTATTACGATATTCCATATTGTTTTATGGAACCTTTGCTAAATCCCAATTATTATATATGAAAATTGTTTGGCTCAGTTAATAAAGACTATAACTAATGTATATTTTTTTCTTTTTCTTTCCTTTTTCCTTTCCAGACCTAAAAAGTAAGTAAATAATTCAACCCTGAATAAACAAACAGAATTAATGTGTCTCCCTCTCTACCCAAGTACTTACACATTATGATTTCTGCTTAGTTTCTAAGCTGTTTAGTGTTGATTTAGGGTTAGGGTTGAGTGAAGTTTTATTTTCTTCCTTTACATGTTAAGCACTTCACTTGTCAAGTGACTATGCTTTTGATCTTTGGAATTTCTGAATTGCTATTGTCTCTAATTCATACCTTGATATGCTTCAGCATTTCTCAGTGGACACATTTGGTTCTTATGCATGGGAGTTTTCTGCATAATTAAGGGGTTAATTCCCAAAGTCTCAGTCCTTTTTTGTGGTTTGAACAAAACTGTGCACTAAACAGTAGTTGCTGTTTTTGTCTTTTACAGAACAAAGTTACTTAAAGTTGACCATTATGAGTCTTATTTTAAGAAACAGAGAGCTGACTCAAACTGTGGTTTTGCTGAAGAGTATGAGGTATGCATTTTTACAATTCTTATTCACACAGGAACTGTTTTCCATACATATATGGTCACTTCCATTATTAACTGAATTTTTGCAACTTGTAACAGTTATATATTTGAGTGGATTTCAGTAAAGAGCCAAAACTCAATTATGAAAGCAAAATAACAAGCAGAGATAAAAATGACCTTTCCTGGCATCCACTGTTACTGAAGTACAACAATGCTAAATGTTCAAAAACAATTTCTGTGTTTTGAGACAGAAAAGTAATAAATTATACCTTTCTCTGTTGTAGATTCTCAGGTTAGTTGGTGCTAATCAGCCTAAATTTGCTGCTGAATTGCCAGAAAACAAAGGAAAAAACAGATATAACAATGTTTTGCCTTGTAAGTTCCCCATTCTTGTTCTTTGTTTATTCTTACTACTACTGAAAGTAGTTTAGCTATAACTTTAAAAAATGTGATCAGAACTTCCATTTGTGCAACAGCGATTCCTGCTAGCTTTTCTGCTTTTCTGCATAGTTATAATAGAAAATGCAACTTTGATTTTGATTTTAAATTCTCCATATTTTATTTGGGCCATGACAAAAAATTTGGTATGGATGGTGGACCTGGGCTGTCATGTTTCAGTTAAGAATTATGGAGGGAGTTCATATTGTATATATTTATTTTTTGTATTCTGTTTGTCATTGGTTTTAATTGATTTTATGATTGTTCGCAGCCCAGAGTCACTCGCTTGAGATGGGCAACCATAGAAATTAATTAACATCTCTTTTTTTCTCCTTGCAGATGATATTTCTCGCGTTAAACTTTCAATTCAAAATCATCCAACTAATGATTATATTAATGCAAATTATATGCCTGTAAGTCTTCCTGGTCTGTTTAAAACCCATGTTATTTAGTGTGGGGAGGTTGTTAAAAAATGATACTGACGCCATACTTTTATCACAGGGGTATAACTCCAAGAAAGAGTTCATTGCTGCACAAGGCCCTTTGCCTAACACTGTGCAAGATTTCTGGCGCATGATCTGGGAGAAGAAGATTTACACAGTTGTTATGTTGACTAAATGCATTGAACAAGGCCGGGTAAGTTTTTTAAAATTCTGGGACCAGTTACAAAACATCACAGCACACAACAACTATGCTACATATGAGTGGCATTAGAATTTATTTAAGACTATTATTCCCTTCTCCTTATACAAAAACTATTGCCAGTTTCTGAATAATTAAGATGCAATATATATTGCTGGTAGAGAGAGCTGTGCAAGGAAAAGCCAAGATTCAGATTCTGTCCACACTAAAAAATGAGTTTAGGAAAAGGATAGGAGAGTGTGGTCAGTTTTGACAGGGCCAAAATAAAAAGTCAATTATTAACAGATACATATTTCCATTTAGATTTTATTTATATTCTTGGAGATAATGCAGCTAGGAAGGAGCAGCTGATCCTCCAGCATGTCATGTCTATAGACGTAGAGCAACAGATAATTAGAATAGTGCTCTGTGGCAAGGATGAGACGGTTTCGTGTAACTGATCTCTAGATGGTGATTGGAATCATGTTAGTCTTCAAGGTAGAGGAGACATGGTTTTCAATAGTTTCTTGAGTTCTCTAACCATGCTAGCTAAGAATCCTAAGAGTTGTAGTTACATCATGTCTGTCTGGTACAATGGTATTGAAAGCTGATTTATTGTAATATCTTTCAGCTATGGTATCTCCAGTCCAAGAAAGGATTTGACAATAAAATTATTTTACAGTATAATCTACATGTCATTTATACTTTTAGACAAAATGTGAAGAGTATTGGCCGAACAAACAGTCCATGAAATATGGGGATATAACAGTGGCCATGACTTCAGAAATTGTCCTTCCAGACTGGACAATAAGAGATTTCTCCATGGAACAAGTGAGTTGTGATCCTATATTTCAGAGCACTCTGATAAAAGCAGATTATCTGGACTCTTGGCAATCAGGGTTCAGACCCATGGTATGGGACAAAAACTGCATAAATGACTTGTGGCAAGGCATGGATGGTGGGAGCACAACCATTCTTGACTTGCTAGACAGCTTGGCAGCCTTTAGTATTGTGAACCACAGTGTCCTTCCAGGCTGCCTATAAAAGTTGGAAGTGGGAGGCACTATTTTATGGTGATTCCATTTCTTTCTGAGCAGACAAGTCTGTGGTAGTAGGGGTGGTCAAGCCTGCAGGCACCACAGGAATACATGGAGATCGTGGCTAGGAGGGCCTTCGTCCAGCTTCATGTGGTACCCCCCACTGAGCCTGATCTAGAACAAGGTCACTTACACCCTTGCCCTTTCCATCTTGATCATGGGGCTGCCCTTAAAGATTACTGAATAGTCAGGGGTCAAGATGTTCAATTGGGTGCCATCAAGAGAGTAATGAAACCTAACCCCATGCCAATGGATGATCTCACCAAGTGGTTTTATGTAGACGTTGAATGAAAACAGCCCTGTAATACACCCCTGTTTTTATCATTTAGTTATGATAAAATAAATACTGTAAAACTGGATGTGATAGAGTTATTTTTCACCAATACACCAAGATTGGCATTAGGCCTATGTTTTAACAATTCTGTGTGGTTTGTTTCTAGAGCTGAATTTAGTATTTACTTACTTACTTACTTAAGATCAGTTCATATCTTGGCTTGTCTCAAGAAATTTGGGCAGGAAAACAAATACTTTAAACCCCTGAAGTTTGGAGCTAGGTAGAATTTTATCAGTCTTTAATTAAGAATACATGTGCCAGGATCCAGAAATTACTCTTATTTTTAAATTATTCCAGATAGGAGCAACATAGTGACTACAGATTTCAGAATGGGGAGCAATAAATTATTCCCCACACCAAAATTCAGAGGATAAATCCTTTTCTTAAAGATCATAGTAAAACTACATATAAATGGGCATTTGCCTGCACCTGCATTAACCATATTTAATTCCAGTTAGTCAGCTTCTAGCATCATCATAAAAAATAAGAATGTTGAATAGAAAATTTAGGGCAGGAAATTTATTTGGTTCTTAATGTGAACTCATAAACATAGCTTGGTGGTTTTTTTTGTTCCCTTGCTTGTATTTACCCTGACCAATTCGTCATTCTCTCTCTTCCTACCTTGGACCTAATTTCACTCCTGTTATGCCAATTTTTGCCAACCTGGTGCCCTCAATTGTGCAAAATACCACCCCCAGAATTCCGAGTGAGCTTTGTTGTCAGCAATACTACCTGATAATTCTGGGAAATAGAGCCCCAACACAACTGGAGGGCACCAGGTTGAGGAAGGATGTACATTTGCCCAGATAGCTTTGATCTGCCCAGCTTTTGTTTTCTCCCAATGTGCATTTCCTATGTTTGATATTACAGGACCCAGGTATATTAAAGATGAGTACCTTTTGATAGCTTGTCTTGAACAAAGCTTAATTTTTTAAAAAAGTAAGACAAGGATGCCAGGAGGCATCCACAGGAATAATTTATTTGTGAGTTCTAACTCCTCCTCTGTATTTTGACAAGAGTGATTCACCGGAAAGTCATCCTGTGCGTCAGTTTCACTTCACTGCCTGGCCTGATCACGGGGTTCCAGAAACCACTGACCTCCTCATCAGCTTCAGGCACTTGGTTCACGAATACATGATGCAGAAGCCACCATCTTCTCCAGCCTTAGTTCACTGCAGGTACAAAGATTATGAACATTAAAGTATGATTCTGTGTAGTTGTGCTTGTGTACAATGAGTAGCAGTTTTTCAAAGATATTCATGGAGATGACTGCTTTTAACATTATAAAATCAGACAATCAGGTAGCAAGTGACAGTGCCATATGACAATTAGAACTCAACCCACCCTTGAAATGCACGCTGTCAGTCTGACACACATACATAAGGCACGCCCAGCCTTTTGGCTTTTAGCCTCTTAAATCATCTGAACAAGGAAGGCTATTTTATATTGATTATATTTGAATGTTACACTCAACCTTGGATTTCTGTATTCTTCTCCTCCATGGCCAGAAGTGGGCATTCAGAGTTTTTGTATTTACTTTTAAGTAATTGTGATGCATCAGCCAGCTAGCGCAACCAACTACAGTTTTTGACTTGATGGCATCTAACCAGTTGGTTTAAAACAAACCAGATTTGAACTATGATCACTTGTCTGGTAGAGAGTCATGCTACCACCTATAGCAGACAACCTGGTCCCAGCCAACTGGATGATCCAAGGGAGAGGAATGGACTGAGATGAAAGCTGTGTGTATATTTGCAAATATGATAGCATGTGCATCAAGGCATGTATCAGAGAGAGACTATATGTGTGTTGGGGATATATGCACTTGATAAGCTGTACAAACTTTGGGATGAAAAAATTGCCCCTCGTGGTTTAACTTAACATGCGTATGCAGTCACTGAGGCATAGAGTGTTGCTAAGTGGTAGCTACCCCAAGTGGCAGAATTTTTTCAAGCTCATGGAGTCAAAAACAAATCAGAGGGAGACTTAAAGTCAGGCTCCCTCCAGCTTTAAATAATTTTATATTAAACCAAAGCAGCTGTGAGGAAGGAGAGGATCAGGACTCACATCCAACTTGTGCTATGAGAGTGTATTTTTTTTCCTTTTTCATATGCTTTCTTCTAAATTGCCCTTCCCAAAATGCATTATCTCATTCTGTAGACAATCAAAATATAAAAGCAAACCAATCATTCAATTTTTAGTGCAGTTGTCAAAAAAAAAAAAATCCTAAGGGCATGGTCATGCTTTCTTCTTCATCCATTTTGAGTCCCTGCCTGGGCATTAGATATTTTGTTTTTAAAAATTGGAAAGCCACTTTCTTATTATCATAGTCCTAGTAATTCAAAAGCATCTGCACTTTCTTTTTTCCTTCTCCATGATCCTTCTGCCAGCTGGCAAAAAAAAATTATGGCTTGGCTGTTGCTTTGAGTAAGTAGGTAAAGTCTCCTTCAAGTCAAGGTTGACTCCTGGTGACTTCACAGATGCAATCATGAAGTTTCCTTAACGATGATACAGAAGTGATTGGCCACTGCCTTCTTCTAGTATAAGGTTTTTTCCCCAGTTTCCCAGTCTAGCCTATAGCCATGTTATTCCTAACAATCTCTCATCCATGTAATCCAGTAATCTCCCATCCACACCTTGACAAGATGATGAAGATGGTTTTTGTTTACATATAGTACATTATACTAAACCACATTGTACTCTAGTCCCTGGAAAAACAGCATATAGATTAAATAGGGTAGCTGCACAACTAGCACATTATTTTCCTTTCTTTTTTTTTTTTCCTTACATAGAAGAGACAAAATTGGGCTGTGCTGTCTTTAAACTGGATTGTAAATGTAATGGTTGAAAAATATAATAGAAGAATGAGATGAAGGTATTCAATCCTATATATTGTTTTAACAGTGCTGGTGTTGGGAGGACAGGAACCTTCATTGCAATTGACCGTTTGATCCAACAAATGGAGATGGAGAACACAGTTGATGTGTATGGCGTTGTATATGATCTACGAATGCATCGCTCTTTAATGGTACAAACAGAGGTATGGGCAGACTGCTGTTCTAAGCATCCAGAACAATAATTGGATATGTCATGATTATTAGGGCTGTACTGTGCTTTGGATTTGATCTCCAAAGTGCTTCAGAGTATGTAGCATCTTCAAACTGATGGGTACATCATCTAAAACCTATGGTAAAGATTGCATTGTCTTTTTCTCCTCTTAGGATCAGTATGTCTTCCTAAACAACTGTGTTATGGACATTATTAAATCTCAGAAAGAGAAGAAAGTGGATCTCATCTATCAGAACACAAATGCCATGGCAATCTATGAGAACTTCACGCCATCATCATATATTGGGAGGGCAAATGGCTACCATGTATAACTACAAAGGAATGACATGCTTCCCATTTGGGCCTTTTTCAGAAGAGAGGGAATACACACTGCTTTTGTATGACTTTATACACAAAGATTTCAGAACCTGCTTTGAAGATGCACATGTGAAATTGCCAGTAGAAACTGTGGTTTCGATATAGTGTTACAAAAAAAATCTATACTGTACTTTGCAGAGAATTTTTGCATTGAGGGTTGTTGATAAAGCAAAATATTATTGGTGAAATTAATGTTGGCTGAATAATAAGATCCCTTTTTAAAACTTCAAAAGAGTGAAAAACACAGACACTTTTAGATTATTTTTTAAAAATGTTCATGTTCAGATTTCATAGGATACTGATTCTATTGTTCCTGTTCCAGAAATATTAATGATGTATATTGGTCACATTTAAGTTCAACAGTGACTGCTCAAATTCTTTTATTTAAGATGGGAACACATAAACCTTTTATAAATAGGATATTTTATTATGTAATTGTGCCTTTCTATTTTGCTAAAGACAAAATAATCAGAGATCTATATTTTTGTATTGAAATTCTCAGATGAAATCTAACATTTGAATATGATTATTGTCAATTTCTTATCTGGAATACTTATGCTTATTCCTTCCTTATGGAAGTAGCAACCATTCATTTATATGATGCTTTATTCTGTAGAAGCTTTACTGCAGAATTAATTTACTTGATCATGTGAACACAATAGCTATCATGTCATATTTTGGTTTTATAAGAAAGACAAGGCTTTCTTATATGGGTAAAGTAAAATTCATCCAGTTTTATTTTCATGTTTTGAAAATATTTCCCACTTTCCTAAATTTTTTTATGTGTGTTGGAGACATATTCATATTATTTCTACACCCTTTGAAGACCCTGGCTGATCTATTTTTCTGCACCATTTTCTTCTTTGACCCCAGTCTTACTTTCCCTTATTACCTTTTCATTGGAGTGCGTATAATGACCAGAGATTTCATTTGATGTCATAATTTGGATGCTTAGCAATTCTTGTGAATTGCTATTGTTGATCATATTTGACAACAGTAAGGACAATGTGAAAGAAAATGGTGATGAGAAATAGCAGCTGCTTATGAAACAAAAGGAAGTCAAGCTCTGACTTTGTGGAATATGCTAATTTCAAAGTAAATATCAGAATAAGGTATATCCAAAGTACCCATCAATACTTGTGACCACAGGTTTAACTATTAGGGGTGCGCAACTAATAATGCAAAGATGGGAGGAGGGTGAGTTGATTGACAACTCTAACTTCCTATCAAATGTAATGGTTTTATCAAGGTTTTCAAATCATAGTTCTTCAGGACAAGTTTTTTTAAGTAATATGTATCTGCAGTGATCAATGCTTTAGTAGTTTTCCACCCAGAAGCAGGTATATTAAAGGTGGAGTTTATGGGACCTGGGAATATCATAACAATGGCTTCGTGCTTGACCATGGTAGTACAAGTGTCTCAGTCATGGCATCCTTCATATGCGTTATCTATCCCAGTCCTCTGGTGTCTAGATATGGTATTTAATGCTGATTAAACAGGAAAAAAGGAAATTTATTTCATTTAGCAATTTGCGAAACCCTTCTGTATATGTTCCTTTCATAGGTTGATCTGTATAGTTTCACTATTTTAATAAAAATCCCATCCAACTTAAAACTGTAGAAACCCCCACTCCAGAAAAATGGACTTACTCTTCTAGAACAATGCAAGCTTCTTAGTTAGAATCTTCTCTGTGTTATATGTTACTTTAATAGCAAAAGTCCAAATAAGCAAATGGGGGATTAGTGCCTTCTTTTCTGGCAACCTGTTAGGCAACTGTTGCACAAAATCTTTTCAACCTATTCATATGAAACTGAACAAACATAAAAAGTTAGATGGGCTTACTAGCTGAACAAGTGTTACTCAGATCTTCCAAAAGACTTTTAATGGCATTTTTTCTATTTTAAAAACAATGTTTCAGTATGCCCAGCACAACCCCCTTATACTTATTGACTTAAATTTAGGAGGCTTAATTCCTTTGTCATGGGAGGGATAGTCTACATTCAGAGGCTACATATAGCCCCCATCTCTTCACTGTTACACTGCTTACCTTCGGTAACAAAATGGCCATTTTTCAGCATCACTTGCTGAAACAAATGGAAGTAGGCCCACTCCCATTTTATCTCTTGAGACCTTTGCAAAAGGTCTGAAATGTGGTCCTTTGCTACCAGATTTCATTGGTGTGATTTGGGGGCATTTGGGGAGAATTTGAGAAGATTCCAGTTATGGGAATAGAGTTGTTTGCCTTACCCACTCATTTCTGCATTCCCAAAAGGGGGCAAATTTGCATTCCATCCTTCCCTTGTAGCCCCTTGCTGCAGGCTAGGAAAGTTGTCCACCTCTGTCTTACAAGAACCTACCATTCCTCCAATTTCCATGAAGTTATGTTAGAAAGACAAAAGATTCTAAACATAACTTGATTTCCAGTTCCACTCAGTGGAGACAATGAGATTTGCGTAATTAAATTAAATTTCATATTCAGGTCCCAAATCGAACCAGCCAGAGTTGGATTTGACTTTTTCTGAATTGGAGCCCAAACTAAATCTTACACTACCTATATAAAAACTTGTTATTGTGTTGCAAACTGAATACTGTAGTAATAAACTCATTTGTGATTTCCCATTAAGTCCAGTATTATCACACACACCCTTCAAGTATTCTCAGGTTTCCAAATACCTATAGAAGAGTAATACTTGGTTCACAGTATGCAAAACAACTACAAAATTACCCCATTCGTCATTTTGAGTGCCCATTGCAGAGTGAAGGGTTTATCCAAGTTGTAAGATTATTAGTTGTCACTTCAGTTGATCTTGAGGACTGACCACAAGTGGCATTCTTAGGGAAAGAGAAAAGCTATGTAGCTTTAACTATGGTTTGCATATGACTCTTGTTATAGTGTGTGGTATTGGTGGGGTGGGTACCCCTCCTGTCCTGGCTATATTTTTGTGTTCTTTTCTGTGATGAAGATTTATTTAAAAGTGCAATATTTGATTTATTGAATGAATGATTGCCTCTATTTGAATAGAGTTTACTCAGGTTCAATATTTTTCCTGTTTGTTCCGTGGTTCATGTTCTTGTGCATATAATTTTCTGAAGCCTGAAGAACTCCTATGGTAGAGTAATCGTATTTACTCTATTTCTCTCAAACTAAAAATACAAAGATCTACTGAAACTCTCAGCTGCAGAATATTTTATGCAGTGAAATACATACACACACACTCACGCATATGTTGCTGTATAAATATATATAATTGCTCTGTTTTTGTATTATGCTGCTGTAGTTTGTAATGGATACGATTAATGAAAAATGAAGGGTTCTGTGTTAAATTAATTTTGTTGGTACACTGATTTTAAAATTATGAAGGCATTTTTAATGAAGGACATGGTTTGTGAAAGGGAATCATATATTTCTTTTAGTCAATGCGCTGGCAGCATTAGAAACTGGTATGATATTTTGAGTGTATTATAGAGCTATGATGTATTTTAGTATTGTAGATTTTACTCAGCTTTCTTCAGCGCAAACCCCCATTGCATTAAGCTTGTGAGCAAAACTGCTCACATCATTAAACTTTAAGATTTGGGGAAATTCCAGTGTCATGAAGTTTGGAAACAGATTGCTGCATAGAAATGTTTTCCTAGTCTATTCTGCTTCTACAGTACAGAAGTCCATCTTCGGTGGCTTATTTTACTCTGCTCCTTCAGTAAAATGGCACTGGATTTTGGTGTGTTTGTCCGAATGCGTTCTACTTGCCGTGTTTAGTTGAATAACTTTGTCCTTCTATCTTCCTCATTAATATATATACAAAGTATATAAATTACCAGTACATGGAAGTTAAATAGGAAGCAGGCCACCTCTTAATGTAACTTTTACTTTGCAAGTTTGTGAAAGCCCATACAGATTGATTTATAAAGACAAGGTTCCTTTTGATGAAAGCTGGTGCATAGGAAAAAAGCTTTGCAGACAGTGTAACTGAGAAAAGAAACTGCTCAGGGATAACAAAATGCTAATCACATAATAACAGATTAGAGCAGCCTTCATGGGTTTTGAGGTAATTCCAGTTATCATAGAAAAACCTTCAGGGCCATTAGATCTGGGCTGCAAAATCCAGGATGACCGCTGTGAAAAGATGCAGAAAACTGTCTTTGCTGCTGTCTAGTGGTTTTCTGGATCTTTGCAACCCAGGTCTGGTAACCACACATCATTTCCCTTATGAACACACCAAAAATTGAAATACTGGTTGCTATAAAATGACCACCCAGCTATCCACAAACAACTGCTGGGTCAGAAAGTGACCAGAGTTTATGCCTCTTTCATACTAAAAGAAATGGTATCTTTTTATAGGAAAGCAAGAGTTGAAAGATGTGCCTACAATTTATGCTGATAGACACAATAAAAGTTAATAACTTAATAAAAGTTTTAGGGCTCAGGATCTGAGGTGAGCAGCAGGCAGAGTGATCTCAACCTGTGTTGTAAAAAGTTCTAAAATCAAGACAAGGCCTAAGGAAGGAAGAGTATCAGTTCTGTTTCACCTTCTGTAACTGGGGTTTACATTATTGTTCAACTTCCATTGAAACCTGAGGCTAGAGGTGGGGGGCAGGACAGAACAGAGTTCTTGGAAATTTTATTTCCAAAGTTTGAGCCCTTTCTTAAACCTCAGAGAGTCTAACCAGTCTTACTTTGGCATTCTTGGCCAGGTAGTCTAAATGTCATATATAAATTCAAATAATTGTAGAGATTAGGAGTTGAACAAAGATAATTGGGGATTGCAAAGAGAGTACTGTAAGTTTTTTCCTAATTTTTTTCTCTGCTTCTTTCAAATCAATCATTTTCTGTTCATTCTCAACACACCAGGGAGATGCTAACAACTGTTTCCAGGTTGCAGCAAGTATGTTCTAGGTTGCAACAAATAGAAAACAGTGATATGCAGAAGCAAGTGTCACGGCAGAGCCAGAGTTAGGAGGATCAAAAGAGGGCACCTGAATAATGTTCCATTTTACTAATTGCAGACAATTTTCATAGCCAGTTTCAAAATGAGAAAAATGTGTTTTAGTTGGTTCTATAGCTGCCCAGTTTTAAATAGCCTTATGATAGGAATAAAACCGAATGGTCTGAGATATTAAAGTACTTCTGTTTCTGACCGGCCTGGCCCTTTAGGCAGCAATAAAGGATGCCTAATTAACAATTTGTTGCTTTCAAGCTGCTTAGAGTCTAGTGCTTGAAGGGGCATATAAACATTTGTAAGAACTCATTCATTCATGCTATTGCTGCATCAGAATGGGGGTAGCATCACTTTTTCTCAGGCACCAAACCTGATCCTCTCCCATCTCAGTTTGCTGATACAGGTGTTAGAAATCTAATTAAAGTGGCTTGAATAGGCATAGTTTTTCACTTTCTTGTTCGCTTGTTAAGGACTTCCTTTTGATTTAGGCTTTGAAATGATCCAGTGCACCTCAGAGCACTTTGTCACTGGGAGTGTACAGATCATCTGTTCTCTTTGCCTTAAAGCTCAGAGGAAGCATCTGAGTTTCCCCGATTCAAAGAAAGAAGAGAGCTGTGCCTGCAGCTGGGGCTCCGGGCTGTTTTTGCCACGCTGGTTCCCTCTGCCAAAGAGAGATGCCGCTGCTATGCCCAATTCATGGCTGATCTCTTAGGAGAATGGCAACATCAAGCAGCAGCTCATCCACCCCCCGTCTTTGAATGCTTGCCAATAGTTTAAACTGGATTTTTCCCCTGCCCAAAGCCTAATTTTAAAAAGGGAATGTTCTTAGTTCATTAAGTGTTGCTGTTATGACAGTGTGTTCAGGTAACGGTGAAATTTCAGTGTTTCCTCCATTGTACAGTTGTTTGCAGTATATTGTCTTTTATTTTAATGAATTGTCTTTTCAATGATGTAAAGAGTAACTCAATAAAATATTGACATCAAGCTTTAAGTTGGCATCTTTCCTTTATGATTCATTGTAATTTAATCAACTTGCCATGTCATTCATCTCATTCAGGGGCAACTTCAGATCTTTAAATCCCATCCTTAAGCAATATCTATGTTTATAAGCTTGAAATAGAGCATGTAGATGAACCGCTGCAAGGTATTTTGCTGGAGGCATCATAAGTTTTGATGAAAGGGGAGAAAGAAGCAAAAACATTGTTTATTGTGAGAGCTTAGCCAGTTGTAGTTTATTCAATAAACCATGAAGATTTTACATTTACAAGTAGTCCTCACTTACTGACCAGCAACTCCATCGCTAAGCAATACGGTTGTTAAGTGAAATGTCACATGACCACGCCAGACATACATCAGTTCTGCTGCAGTTGTTAAGTGAATCACCATGGGTTGTTTACACCATCACATGACCATGACTTGTTACTTCCTGCCAGCTTCCCCATTGACTTTACTTGTCAGAAGCCAGCTGTAAAGATCGCAAATGGTGATCATGTAACCGCGGGATGCTGCAAGCATCGTAAATGTGCACCAGCTACGAAGTACCTAAATTGTGTTCATGTGACTGCAGGGACACTGTGACAGCCACAAGTTTGAGGACCTACTTTTTCAGCACCATCGTAACTTCGAACAGTCGCTGAACGAGGCAGTTGGTGAGGACTACTGTACAGTAAGAGTCAATGTAAACCTTGTAAGTGAACATGACTTTGTCTGGACTTGGGCATAGGAAAGAATAAGCTGCTACCCTTTAATACAGTGTTGTCCAAACTTGGCCACTTTAAGATGAGTGGACTTCAACTCCCAGAATTCCCCAGCGAGCATGGCTGGCTGGGGAATTCTGGGAGTTGAAGTCTACTCATCTTAAAGTGGCCAAGTTTGGACAACACTGCTTTAATAACAAAGGTGAGCTGCACCTGATCCTTTAAAATGAGGAGAAAGGTGCTGAAGATCTAGCAGATAGTGGAAGAGGCAGTGCAGTTCTATTACAGAAGGCACAGCACCTTATTAACTCCATCATTGCAAGTGATAGATGATGTCACTGTCAGCAAGCTAGATGGGTCATTGGTCTCTGCTTCACCATGGCAGGTGATAAATTGTGTTAGATTGCTGTGTTTTTCCTTCGAGCCATCTACTTCCAGTGGCTTACTTTGGGAGCAGTGGGTGATGACTGCCTATAGTAGATTTTAAAAAATGTTCAACAAGTGAATACCTAACACTGAATTTCAGGCCAGGTAATTCAAGAACAGGACTCTTTAGGTCCATTTCTTGCCAATATGGTTTTCCCAATGTTATCAAGTTATTAAAATGAACTAAAATATTTTTCATCACTACAAAAGAAAGCATGATTGTGGCCATATGCTTACCAGTATTTGTTACGAAAGCTGTTGTGCAATCTGTTGGAAGCAAGGAGCATCAGTATCCCAGCATTAGATAGAATTTTTATTGTTTCAAAAATGTTTTTTATCTGTAATATAATTCTTTTCTCTGTGTTCCAAGGGGCTTTCATCCCCTGATTCTTTAGGTCCACTTTCATTCTGCTGAGAGAGTAATCTGTTTTCTAATACTTCTTCATACAGAACTTGTATTTTCTCTTCCTACAGTTGTTCTACTTTAATTCTAGATTGTTCTTTCCTTCTCCATGCCCATTTTCCCCCCAAAATCTACCCTTGACACTACCAAAATCTGGTCCATCCTGCATTCAGAACTTTTATATACTCATCCCCTTTATATTGATTCTTATTCATTCTTGGTGTTCCAGGTTGTCCAATTAAACTTTTTCTGTACCATTTTGTCTGATTCACTTATCCATCCACGTCACTTAACAGAACATATATTTTCTATTCCACAGTTTTACCCAAAATTCTTTCCTGATTCCTCCAGTATTGCTATTCATTGGAATGCAACATGCAACTATCACCAATCTGTGGAGTCCTACTTCCATATACACCCACAACAAAAAGCATCCGTTCATACTTTCTGGCATACATACTAGCTCATTAGCTAATTCACTCCTTATTAAACTATGCCTTCACTTTCCTGCAGGTATTCCTCCACACCACAAAACTAGACTACCTTCCTTCAGATCTTCTATATCCTCCCCCTTCTTACGTTCACAAATACAAATCATATCTATTTTTCTCTTATTAATCCATGGATTTTAGCATAAAAATGTGTGCCTTCAAGTCAGTCTTAACATTTGGTGATTATATGGAGAAATCTATGCAGTTTTTTCTTGGCAACTTTAGTATTTACTCCTTAGGTTTCCACTTGCCATGGTCATCACCTGATGGGCCATAGCTTTTGACTTCCACTACCCATCCTGGTTCTGAGCAAATGAGACTGTCACATAATGCTTTTTAGGAAGATAGAGAACTAAGTTACCAACCTTAGTTGTACCTGTGCCAGATGCAGCTTTTCTTGCTAATGGAAAGGGTAGCTCTGGGCACATTATGTTATTTTGTGTAGCCTAGGCTCCCTAATTTAGAAACTACATTGGAAGGCAACATATGGCCTACCTCCCACCAACTTGGATGTACATGCTGTCTACTGACACACACTTGCTGGGTTTTTCTTTGGGTTTTTTGCAGGGCTGACATCTCTTCCATACTAATTGGAGGAAGGTTCCTCTACAGATCTTAACATCCAGATAGATAGATATTAAAGAAAAGTCCCCATCAAGTATTGTGATCCTAACCATTGAAGGCCATAAACCTCATTATTAGAATGCTAATGTTCATTTTTTAGGACTGGTGTTATATGGTCTCAGAAGGGTATTCTGGATAACAGCTTCACTTCCATATATACTAGATGGAATTTCTGAATCACCCTCAAGGGTAGACCCATGTAGAGTGTATTGCAGTAATAAAAATGGGAAATTACTAAAGCATGGCCATTTCTGTCCAAAAAAAGTTATAGCCTCTGTACCAAATTTGGTTGGCCAAGGTTATTCCAGGCCACCAATGTTACCTAGGCCTCAAGTGATAGAGGTGGATCCAGCAGCACATGACAGTTGCGTACCTGCTTCTTCAGAGGAAACCATCCAAAATGAAAAATACACAATTATTGGGCCTGTATCCCAAACCATGGTGTCTCTCTTTTCTTAGGATTCAGCTTCATTTTATTGGACCTCATCCAGCCTATTATCAAATCCAGGCACTGGTTTAAACTTGCACAGCCTCATATCACTCTGGTGGCACCCAACCCCTTCCATATCCTTACCCAGCAGCTTCATACAGATATGAGCCGCCCAGAGTCACCCATTGGAGAAGATGGGTGGCATACAAATTTAATAATAAATAAACAAACAAACAAACCAAGGATGAAAGAATGGACCTTGCGGGATCATACCACCCAGCAACCATGAAACCAAGCAGCATATCCCTAAAAACACCTTTCTAGAGCCCATACAGAATTATGGGGTTGGAACTTGGAAGTGACCTCAGAGATCATCTACTCCAACCTCTGCCCAGTGTAGGAATCCTCAGACCATCCCAGACAAATGGCTGTCCAGTCTCTTCTTGAAAACCTCCAGTGATGGAGCACCCACAACTTCCGGAGGCAGGTAGTTTCACTGTTTAATAGCTCTCACAGTCAGGAAATTCCCCCTTATTTCAAGTTAGGAACTTTTTCTGTTAAGTTTCCACCCATTGGTTCTTATCTTATCCTTGGGTGCTATGGAGAATAAATCCACACCCTCTGCCCTGTGGCATCCCTTCATGTACTGGAAGATTGCTATCATGTCTCCTCTTGCCTTCTCTTCTTTATGCCAAGTTTCTTTAACTGCTCTTCATAGGATTTATCCTCCAAGCCCCTTACCATCCTTGTTGCTCTTCTCTGCACTCTTTCCAGTTCCTCAGAGTCCTTTTTATACTGTGGTGACCAGAACTGGACACAGTATTCCAAGTGTGGTCTTACCAGTGCAGCATAGTTCTATCACTTCCCGTGATCTTGACACTATACCTCTGTTGATGTAGCTCAAACCTGCATGGCTCTTTTGGCAGCTGAGGCAGACGGCTGGTTTACCAAGACAAGCAGATCCATCTCGCGAGTACTACTGCTAAGCCAGGTGCTGCCTATCGTATACCTGTGCATCTGTTATTTCCTGCCTAAGTGCAGAACCTTACACTTCTCTCCACTGAATAGCATGTTGTTGAATAGGGCCCAGTGTTCAAGTCTATCATGATCCTTTTGAATCTTGAGCCTATTTCCTGAAATGTTACCAGTCCACCCCAGTTTTGTACCATCTGCAAATGTTATCCCTTGATTCCTTCTATTCCCTCATCTAAGTCATTTACGAAAATGTTGAAGACCCATCCTGAGGGCAGAATTAGAACCATGAAAGAACAGCACCTCCTATCCCAACCCCATATAACTGATTCAGTGGGATAATTTTAGTGAATAGTGCCAAAGGCCACAGAAATACTCAGGAGGATGAACAGAACTGTACTTTTTCCAGTCTTTCCCAGAGAACAGACTATGTGGCACAGTATCCCAAGTGCTTTTGATGCAAAAAGCAGGCTCAAAATCCAACTGGAATGGATCCAATTAGTCTGTATCCTCCAAAAACTTATAGAGATGATCAGCCACCACCCTCTCAAGTATCTTGCCCAAGACAGGGATATTTTGATAGGACGTTTGTTCTCAAGTACCTCCAGGTCGAGGGATGTCCTCTTCAGGAGGGACTGAACCATCTCTTTCAAGGTTTAATAAGGCATTTACCATTTCTTGGAGCTCACCCCATCTCTTCCTCTGCTGGATTTTAATAATCTAGATCAGCAAGGGTCTAAAGTACATGTCATACGCCAAAGAAATGCAATCATCTTGTCCTATCCACAGTCCTCAGAAACTGGAAATGATCCCACAAAACATGATCAGTCAGTGCACTAGACATCTCCCCAGATCAAGACTACCAAACTGCTGAAGATTTCTGTCTAAACCTTTACACTGTTGAGTGCTTAAGATCTCTGTGCTTGCTAATTGCTAATTTTAACTATTGAATACCAAGTGGTTAACTGGGGAGGATTTTCATTAAGAGAATAGAGCAAGAGGCTTTAAAATGTTGACACAATATTATACAAGGTTTCTTCATTTCCACACTCCTGTTTTATTTGCAATAACCTTGAAAAGAAGGAAGGTTGAGACCTTGTCAGACATCATCCAGTGAGCTTGATTGCTGACCAGGGATTTGAAGCCAGATCTCGCTAGTGAAAGCTTAAAAAACTTTCTATTTATATCATATTTTCTCCAAAACAGAGATGGGGCTCTCCTGATGAACTCTCCTTTTAATCTCTCCTGCTTTCCTTGCCTCCCACCCCATCAGCTTCCTTCCAACAGTAAATGCTAATTAGGATAGAGGAATGCATGTGTTTGTCAGAATGTGTGTTGTGTGGGGGAGAAAAGAAAAAGAGAGATTAGAGTTGCTTTGTATGAAAGCAAATATTAAAGTTGCTTCAGATTTAAAAAATGAAGGGGGAGATATTTATTTAAGAACATCCCTCTCCTTGCATTATTTTTCTTTTTCCCTGCTTCCTTTTCTGTCTGAGGACTGTTAATAGAGAAAGTATGTTGTGTCAAGCTACTCTTTGTGCCCAGCCTATCACTTGCATGCATACTCCATGGTAAGAGCATTCTACAGCATGACATACACAGGATTCACACATTGTGCTAAGCCTGTTTAGTCTTGGCTTAGTGCAATGGGTAAACTCAGGCATTCTTTGTGAACGCCCCCACAATCTTAGCTTAAGAAATGCTCAAGGGGTCATGTTCAGGAAGGGTGGCTGGAAAGAGCTGCCACACACAGCAGCCATTGTGATTATCCATGCTGGGGAATGCTTCCTCAATGCAACAGGAGTCATGATGATTAGGAACTGTTGTCTTTTAACCCTCGTTATGAATAGAGTGTATACTGCTTAGAGTCAGTGGTGACTGAAGGGGTTTATAAGCCGAATGAAAGGAGGACACAGCTACTCACTCTCTGCCATTGGAAACTTAGAGGGAGTAGGCATCAGGAATCACGTTCTCTTGGGCATAAAATACTTCTACAATTACGGAACATAACTGTAGCTGCAGAGTGAAAACCCGACTATTCATTTTCCTTGTTTCTGTGTCCATCTAAACTCTTCCAGACCTTTGTGCTGTCTGGGAATGAATCCATGCCTCCCACTGTCACCGTCCCCCTTCCACACCCCCACAAGCCAAGAGATTCCTCTGGGCTGGTTAGCCACACAGAGCATTGCATGCAGCTGGTATGCAATGCCCCTTTCTGCACTTTCGGATGCTGGTCTTCCTCATTGGTTGATGCCTGCATCTGCAGCCAAGGCACGAGAGAGGAACGGTCTCCTGTGGAATGGATGGCGGCTTTAGAAAATGTAACTGGCTGAAGCATCACTTCTTTCCTGGCTCCTTCCCTGAAATGCTGGATTGCTTGAGATGGGAATGAAAAGCACATTGCTCTGCTGAAGGCTGTGGAAGGACTGCTTGGAGAACAACGCCACACTCATGCCTTGCTGCACAGTGAGTAGATTCAAAGGATCTCACTCTGCATGTTGTTCTGTGTCTGTGGATGATTTACTGAAACTCCCAATTAAACCTATACCATCAGTAGATGCTGTTTAGCTGTATGGAAATGTCCCTGGTTGTTACTGAGATCCAGTGATTATTGTAATGGACTGAGTATGAACTACTGCATTGAGTTCTGCCTCGGATTAACTCCTTCAGTATAAGATCCCTTCTGTGTCATAAGCTTTCTCTGCAAGATGTCTATTTTAAAACATCACACACACACACCCCCCCAGCTTTAGCCTTTTGCTTAAAAAAAATACTTAGATCATCGGGGTTATAAAGAGAAAGGAGGAAGAGAAACCTTTGCTGATTAATGTGGTTTCATTTGGGGTTAACTGATTTTGAAGTTGGGAGGGAGTTGGGTGGGTGTATTTTGGCTGAGGGTTGTACAGCAAGGGCTGGGTTTCCAGATGAGTAAAACTAGGGCATTGTAAAAGAGGAGGGAGAGAGAGAGCGTTCACTTTGACCAGCCGGCAAGTGTCCTGGGCTTAAAGGGACATGGTGCTGCATTGCACCGAAATTACTCCCTAACAGTTCTCCACACTGGACATGATTTCAAAAAGTACTGCTGCCTAAGGAAAGGGAAGGAGGAGTGGCCCTCCAAACCTCTGGGAAAGCTTGCAGGGCATCTCTCTTGGACTGCAGCAGCTGAGGAGCAAAAGGTGCAACTGAACCTGAAAGGACCTCCCGGACTTTGGAAGCGCTGTTGAATGTTGCAAGCAAAAGCTTGCTCGGCTACTACAACTGGCAGACTGAGATTCCAGGATCTGGGGCTTGCTTTTCGCTAAAATGAAAATACCACTTGTCAGATGCAGCCTTTGGGAATGGAGTGCAGGAGAAGCAGCAGACTTTCCTAAGCAATAGGAAATGGATGTGGGGAACTGGGCGCCTGCTTCAGCTGCTTCTTGCTCACCCCCAGACACTGCGGTACAGCTGAGTTATCCATCACAACCTTGTTTCTGCACGCTGCATGGCAGGGATTTGATTTCTTCCGGGTGGCTATTGTGGCTGGAAAGAGCTTTACTGGTTCTGCAGTTCCTGGTGGCTGTTGACCAATTGATCCTGCAGCAGGTGCTCTGCTCTCCCTGGGAGTTGTGCATACCCAGAGAAAAGGTGCCACAATGAATCATAACTCACATTGCCAGACTTTATCCTTTTCTTTTTGCCCCCAGTGTTAACCCAGCAAAACTCAATTCAAGTACATTGCAAAAATGTACATGGTACATTATAAGCGGCAAGCCCCTCCCCTTGGAGAGCCTGGATAGTCTAGTAATTGCCTGTTGCCATTTTCCTCCATGGTGCTATTTTGTTTCTTTGATTTCCATAGGCTTGGGGCCAAGCTGACAAAAACAAGGAAGCAAGAATGACATGGTTTTCAGTAAGGGATTTTTTATGGGGAAAATCCAGAACTTCGGAAACTGTAAGAGGAATTTCCCAGCCTCTTTTACAGTGAGTTAATTAAGGTGCAGTCTCTTTGAAATGCTTTTGATCAGATGTCTCCCCATCTGGGTTGAATTGCTAATTACAAGATAATCTGTCAGTGGACTTGGGCCTCAGTTTTCCCAGCCTCCCCACAGTCTCTTACAGTCACTTTGATCCAGGAACAAAGGTGTGGCCAGAACTAACACTAATTTCAAGAATGTAATACTTCATTATTTAGAACAGTGCTCCTCAACTTAGCCCACTTGAAGATGTGTGGGCTTCAACTCCCAAAATTCCCCAGTCCACACATCTTCAAGTGGCCAAGGTTGAGAAAGACTGATTTAGAACTAAAAGGAACAATCTCAAAAATTTATAGGTTATTACTGCAATCAGAAATAGAAAATCCACCATATGGATTAAAGGAAGCTTGGGATACTGATCTTGGTAATCCCATACAGGAAACAAATTGGCAGCAGTTATGGAAGCTGGGTGGATTCACTTCAGCTTCAGTGCAAGAATTGCAGTGGGAGATTATACATCGTTGGCATTGGACTCCTCTTAGATTAGCACATATATATATCAAACTTATTTTTCTAAATGTTGGACAGGGTGCCAAAAAAAGGTCATTTTTTCATTTGTAGTGGTCATGTGATAGTTATATTCTTTTGGTGAAAAATTTTTGGAGAGATAAATATTATCACTAAATTGAAGGCTCTCCAGAGTTAGGCTTATTGCATTTATTTACAGGACCAAACCAAAAGCTTAAAATAAAGAATTGATTATCTATTTAATTTTAGCAGCCGAAACAATAGTTGTGCAACATTAGAAAACTCTGGATAATGTAACAATTGAGGTGTGGATTAGTAAGGCCTCTTCAGTTGCCACATTAGAAAAAATCACAGATAAAGTAATGAGACTTCAGAAGAAGGAACCACAATTTTATCAAATTTGGTTGGATTTTATGGTTTACCTGAATAGCAATAGATTATAATTTGGTGTACTCTTCATATATGGTAAATTTTCAATGTATAGTACCCATCTCTTTATCTCCATTGAAGTAGATCTTTTTGTATTTTTGATTTTTTTCCTTTATATGTATTTGGATTTATGCTCATGTATTGCTGATATTGCTTCAAATAAAATAAAAGTTAAAAGTTAAAAAAAAATGCATGGCCAGAAGTCCCTCTGTAGCTTTATCCAACTGATGTACCCAGCAAAACTCTGCACAATCATTGTAGTCGATACATGTGAAGAAGCACTGTGAACTAACCTTTAGCTAGCAGAAGACAAATCGTTGAAGCAACTAGCAGCCACTACTCTAATTTGAGGATTCCGATCTCATCCATCTTGTAAGCTGTTTTGGAGATCTGAGGAAAAATGAATTGTTCCCGTCCTGACCTATACGTGCTTTACCCAACACTGTGTGCATGCATTGGGAATATTTATCCTACTATGAGAAACCACAGTCGCTATGAAATGGCAAAGATAGACAATGACTTTTTGGAACTCCACCCTATAGCCATTTATGTGAATGGCTTCCCATGATTTGAGCATTTTAATAGAATATCTGCTATTTGATTATCAGGTTGTGTGATCTGGGAAAGGGAGAACATAAATATATTCCAGCATAGTACAGTATTCAGAATGTTCACTCTGTATCAGCTTGAAGTGCACTCAGTAAGCCTGGATGGTTGTTAGGTATGCCTAGAGTCACCTCTGTCACTGAATACCAGGTATGTTTTCCAGGCAGAGATAGTCTGGCTACAGAAGATTATGTATTGGTAACCTTACATTTAGATTATTAAAATATGTTCTATGTGAGTTTGTCCTTGTACTGCAGTTGATCTGGAAGCTCCAGTTAGTGTGGGATAGAATGAGTGGGCATTTGCACAGAACTCCTCTACTGAAGTAATGACATTGGCAAATGTCTATTGAACGAGGTTCAGTATGTTGCTCTTGACATGTAAGGATAGCTGACAGGTCACCTTTGCTTTGACAGGGTTGATGGCTACAAATGACTGGAGAGGGGCTGAAAACCACAGAAAGCTACCTTATGTTTATGCACAGTGCCACGGTTCCAGAATGCTCTCTCTCTCCTGAAATGCATGAGATGGTTCCTAGGGGGATGTGTGAAAGGTTGAAACAGTTGCTGCGTATTCAAGACACGCTGTTTCAAAGTTGTTGGAAATGTTCTGCGTTCGAAACATGAGCCATTTCCAAATGACCAAAGCAGTTCATTTTGTATGCAAAAAAAAAAAAAGTTTCAAACTGGAAATTCAGAATTCTTGGAATTAGAAATGTTTTGCCTAGAGTAATATATATATACTATAATATATATATTATACTCTCTCTATATATATATATTTATACTATATATAAATTATAGAGTAATATATAATAGAATTTTCTATAAAATTATAAAATTCCTCTCTCACCCTTATGGGTGGTATGTGTCTTCCTCAATCTTGGGTCCTCTACCAGAGGCCTGGGAGTTTGAGAGTTCTGCTCAGTATCTTAGCTGTTTGTAGCGCTGCACTCTTCTGGACAGAGAGCTCTGATGTTGTTCCTGGGATCTGTTGGAGCCACTCTCCCAGCTTAGGAGTCACAGCCCCAAGTGCTCCTACCACCGCTGGGACCATTTTGGCTTTACTTTCCGCATCCTCTCTAGTTCTTCCTTCAGGCCCTGGTACTTCTCCAGCTTCTCATATGCCTTCTTCCTGATGTTGCTGTCACTTGGCACTGCTACATGTATCACCACCGCTGTCTTCTGGTCCTTGTCTACTACCACGATGTCTGGTTGATTGGCCAGCATCTGCCTGTCCGTCTGGATCTGGAAGTCCCACAGGATCTTAGCCTTGTTATTCTCCACAACCTTCTGTGGAATCTCCCCTCTGGACTTGGGAGGGTCTAGCCCATACACTGTGCAGATGTTCCTGTACACAATACCAGCTACATACTTGGTTGTGCCATTCAGTATATGCTGTTCCTGCCTGCATCTTACACCCTGCCACTATGTGTTGGCCTGTCGCTGAGCCTTCTTTGTACAATCTGCACCTTGGGTCCTGTCTAGTGTGGTAGACCCCTGCTTCTATGGATCTGGTGCTTAGTGCCTGTTCTTGTGCTGCTGTGATCAGTGCCTCAGTGCTGTCTTTTAGTCCGGCCCTTTCCAGCCACTGATAGGATTTCCCAGTGTCCCAATATATATATTGAAAATTTTAAACACAAGAGTAAGACTAATACAAACTAAAATAGAGCTAAAAAGAAAAGAGAAAAAGGAAAAAAGAAAAAAGAAAAGAAAAAAATAAAGGTACAAAAAGAAAAAGAGTAGCAGAAAAATAGAAAAGAAGAAAAAAGAAGAAAGAAAAGCTGCCTAGAGTCACTTATACAGTGAGATAGGTGGTGTATAAGTTTGATTAATAAAATAAAAATAAATACATAGATACATAAGAAAAGATATAAAGAAGGGGCTTCCAATCTTCTTTACAGCAGTTATCCGTACAATTATAAATTGACCTCTCTCTCTAAAGTTACATCGTGACTCTCTTCTTTCTATGATCTGTCCTATCTAATTACCAAAACCATAAATCAGAAGTTCATTTTTTTTCTTTTTTACACAAAAAGTCCATAAGGGGCTTTCAGTCACCAATAAACACAGGTATTGTCTTTTCTCTGATCCAACCAGTCAGTCCGGCCATTTTAGCAACTCCCGTCATCCTCACCAACCATCTCTCTGTCGTAGGTATTGCCAAATCTTTTCCATCTTTGTGCGTGCAATAATATTGCTGCAGTTACCATATATATATATATATATATATATATATATATATATATATATATAACCTACAGTAGCACATTTGAGACGGTAATGGATGGCACGGGCAGGGAAGATTCTGGAATGGAGCTTCAAGGTTGTCAGGAGGGGGAGAGACATCCCAGGGCAAGCGCCGCCTCAGCCCGCAGCAAGAGTGTGGGAAGACGAAGAGGATGAGGCTGGCCCCTCCCTAGACTCGCGCGGGTTATAGCCACTAGTTGCTTTAGCATAGGTTGAGTCTGGCGAGATTGATGTCAAGTTCTGCCCAAGAACCGCAGTGAGGCAATCCAGTAGAGTTCAGTTCCTTTATTAGCTCGCACCTAATAGATAACATCTGGATGTTTCTATCCAACTAAACTATTTGCTCATATTGCCTATGGCCAGGATACTATGCTGTTCTCATGGACAAAGTGTACATGCCAAAGGACAAAATACATATCTATTTAAGGTAATAACTTTGGACATACAGTGAGGCCTGATAAGCATTATGATGGATATGTGTAAGTGCTTCCAGATGAATGTTCACATGTGCATCAGTTGTATGTATGGAAACACTCGCACACAATTTCCTTTTCTAGATTTTGACCCACCAAACTTCGGTGAAAATGGGATTTAATTCTTCCATCTTTCCTGCTGCAGTAAAATAAAAAGTTTGCAATTTTCTTGTGATTAGATTAGATCAGTGTTTCTCAACCTCAGCAACTTTAAGATGTGTGGACTTCAACTCCCAGAATTCCCCAGCATCTGGCTGGGGAATTCTGGGAGTTGAAGTCCACACATCTTAAAGTTGCTGAGGCTGAGAAACACTGGATTAGATTATAGTAGGGGCTAGAATGGAAGACACAAATTCCTGTGAAAGATTTAGAGTTCAACAACATAGTTTAATCAAAAACAATTTTGATTAGAGAGTCAAACAGCTCTCACTTCAAACAAATCTTGAAATATTGCTATTCAGGATACTAAGCATTGTTTTGTTTTTTTCACTCAATTACAGAGCTGTAAGAAAAATGTATCCCTATGACTGATAATTATGACTAAACTTTGTTCTGACACTATTTTAATTTTGAAATTAGCTACACTGATCTGGATAAAGCAGAAGAAAAATCATATGATTTATATGCATATAAGGAGGATACTAATAGATGATGTGCAGTGAATAATTACAAACATATATTGAGCCATAAGACAGTCTGCCTCTACTTTGTCCTCGGCTTGCCATGAGAACACATTAGACAGTGTGAAGAGGAAGTAAGACACATTTGTGCTCACAGTATGTTAGAGAAAACACTAGGCTTCGATCTGGAATTGCAGGCAGGTCACCAATCTTTCTTTACTTAATCATGCCATTAAAATTAGCAAAGTAGGTCAGTGCCACTTTGTCCACTGTGCAAACTTCTCTGCTTTCAAGTGGTACAGGTCATAATTATCTGGTAATGTCAGCCCCACTAGGTAGACCGGACCAGAAAAAAGACTAGAACTATACTATAGGCTATAGGCTATAATAATAGCAACAGAATTTTGCAAGTCGGATTGTGCTTTACTTCCTGTCCTCCTTACATCTCGGGATGTTTGCCCAAGCAGCTTCTGAATATGATCTTGCTTAAAGAATGTTTTAGCCCTCTTTGCCTAAGTAATGGTTCTTGCATATTTCTGTCAAGATAATCTTCCTGACTCTCTACAGGAACCACATCATATCCCACTGAGGAAATACTGGATTTAAATCCATTGGGAAACTCTCCTATGCTTTGTCAGTGGGAAAGCTTGCTTTTGTGGCCTGCAATCCATGTGCCATTCCTCTACTTGTGCCCATGTGCCAGCTGTTCTTATTTGTCTAGCTGGATGAGCAAGTTTGGAAGATGACCAGAGGGATCACACAATGCATTACCCTGCTAACATGGAAGTGGAATTATTTTTAAAGCATGAAGGAAAAACATGGTGACCTATATTTGTACATACTAGCAAAAAAGGATGTGTGTGTGTGCCTAAATATCCACTTTATTATTTGGGCAGGACTTCTACCATAGCCTTTGTTCCCAGTTGTTTTTTTAAGACTGTAGGACTTGAAGCAGAAACCTACACTTCTATGTATGGCTGCCCTATGTGGTGAGGTACCAGAACTATTGTTTGGAGCAATTCCCTTGATAATGAAAGGTTTACAGTTATTGGAGGGGCTCTGCTTACCCAAGCAGACTGATGATTCCCCTCAACTGAAAGGGGCATTGTCTAGACTAGGACGTTGTGTTGAATTTTATGCTTGATGTTGTCCCCATGCTCATATCTATGCTACCTAAAACAAAGCTCTTGCGCTATACACATCTTCTGCATGTGCTGCTTGCCAGGGCCAAGGAAGGTCCAAGGTCATGCCAACTTATATGCCCAGGGAAGACACTTTCTTGGGCATAATTTCAGCTGACAGGGAAAAAGAACAGAAAGTGATCTCTTCCTCTTGATTAAATACCTAGGAGTATGTCATTCAGCCCCCGCCCCCGAAAGTCCTGCTGTGCTGCCTCATCATGGCAGGGGGATGGGAGATGAATGAAGAATGCCAGGAGTGTATGCCAGGAGTGTATAATCCCTGCATGGTCACCCAAGGGATGAAGGTCATTCCCATTGTTCGGCTAAAGCAATATAGGAATACGCTTGAGGCAGATGATCACTTTAGCAATAATGGCAAGGGCATTATTTCATACTGTACAGGAGAAGGCAATGCTTAACCATTCTTGTATTTTACCAAGAAAAGGACATTCCAACCATGGACTGGTATGCTAAGGGACACCAATGGACAGATAGTAACTGATTCCAAGAAGATCAAGCACAGATGGAAGGAGCGTACTGAAATTCTGTACAGTAGAGATGTCAACCTCCAAGATACCTTAGAAGATATTCCCTACTTACAAGAACCTCTAGTATTAGAAGATGAAGTTAGATTAGCATTCTGGTCATGACCATGTCAGAAGTCTTCAGGAATTGATGGAATATCTACAGAAATATGGCAAGCATCAGAAGAAGAATCTGTAAAGACTATAACCAAGCTATGCCAGCAAATCTGTAGAAAGACATGATGGCCAACAGATATCAGAGGTCAGTCTATATACCAATACCAAAGAAAAGAGACTCAACAGAGTGTGCAAATTATCACACATTATCCTTAATTTCACATTAGCAAAATAATGCTTAGAATCACCCAACACAGATTAGAGTCCTACACAGAAAAAGAAATGCAAGATGTTCATTTGGCTTTAGAAAAAGCCAAAGGACAAATGATGTTATTGCTGATGCACTTTGGATAATCGAGAAAGCCAAAGAATACCAAAAAAAAGGTCAACATGTCCTTTGTGTTGATCATGTCAAGATGCGGAATGTGCTTAGAAAAATGGGAATCTCAGAACATCTCACTGTCCTCATGCAAAACCTATACACAGATCAGGAAGCCACAGTCTGGATGGAACATGGCAAAACAGACTGGTTCCAGTTCAGCAAAGGAGTGACACAAAGCTGTATACTTTCTCCTCATGTATTCAACCTATATGCTGAATATATATTGAGGGAAGTTGGACTGGAAGAAAATGAGCATGATTTTATAATTGGAAGAAAAAACATCAATAACCTAGGCTATGATGATGACACTGCTCTGATAGCTGAAAATGCAAATTATCTTCAAACTCTAGTAATGGAAGTCAAGGAGTACAATGAAAAAATGGGATTAAGATTCAATATAATGAAAATCAAAATACTTAAACAGGTCCTGCAACCAGCCTTAGAATTGACAATGAAGATATTGAAGTGGTGAATAGCTTATCCTTTTTAGGATTGATTAACAACAGTAAAGGAACCAGTATTCAAGAAATACACCACAGACTAGCACTTAGCAGAGTAGCACTGAAGGCCTTGGAACAGTTATTCAGATGCCAAAATGTCAATACTTATGAAGATCAGAATCATGCAGACAATGGTTTTCCTGTGATGCTGTATGGAAGGGAAAGTTGTACTCTAAAGAAGCAGGCTAGAAAGAATGTTGATGCTTTTGAACATTGCTGTTGGAGAAGACTCCTGAGATTACCAAGAAAACAAACAATGGATCATCCAACAAATCAAGCCTGAGTTGTCACTTGAGGCACAAATGATGAGCCTGATCAAAGTTATCATACTTTGGTCACATTATGCGAAGACCTAGCTCTCTGGAGAAGGCTCTAATGCTCTGAAAGGTGGAAGGAAAGAGAAGAATAGGATGACCAGCAGCAAGTTGGATGGACTCAATTATAGCAGCAAGAGGTACACTACTGGAAGACCTGGAAAAAATTACTTAGGCTGCTAAACTTGCCATGCTCTCTTGCAAAGGTTAACCAGATATTCTGGCAAGTAACTAGGGTATAGCTTCTCTTTATAATCAGTGGCTACGCCAAATAAAATGGCTTAAGTTCTTTATATCTCCTAGTATTTCTAAATATTTTACAGATAGAAAGTCACTTATAAAAACTGATAACCTTAATTAATTTGAAAATAATTTAAAGCCCTACCAAAATAATACAAGAATGGGGCATGGTAAAGTCAAAGGATTATCCAAGAGATAGCCCTGATGTTTCCATAGTCATCACCAAGAGAAATGTATGATGGGGACAATTTGTTCAGACATGCATTATTTCTGTGGAATATTTGAACTGCATTGGGGTACACTATCTAAAAGATTGTTGGACTCTATAGGTTCTTCCTCTAAAGTCTTCTCCAGTCTGATAACCTCCTGATATATAGAGACTATAAATCCTAGAATGGCTGTGCCACCTGAGAATCCTGGGAGTTGCAGTCTCAGAATATCCAGAAGCTGGAAAAGGTTGCCTGGGGCTACAAAGTCAACTGATGGCTCCAAGTAAAACAGCAGCTGTTCTTTCCCTCACTAGACCTGGTTTTACCCTGGCAGAAAGGTTGCTTTCTCACACTTGACAGCTGTGTTTGGAGTCAAATGAGGTTCAGGGGTAGACCTGGAGAGTGTGTGGCTGCCAAGGTCAGTTGCTGCCAATGACCAGAGAAGGGAGGTGCTCTAGCTTGAAGTTGTACATTGGATATGCTTCTGTGACATCTTGTTTGGGGTGTCATGTACTGTTGATTGATGCATTTTGTGGATGGGCAGTGTGGAAGCTAGCAACTATTATACTTGGCAGCAATTTTTCCAGAGTATCTGTTGGCAGGCTGTGACATTCCTTCTTGCTTATACTACAGGATGCATTGGTGACATTGCTGCCTTGAGAGTATATATAGCATCAGAACAACTTTGGTTTACATGAAACTGATTCCTGATCCTGGAAGGAACACTTTTGTGGTGGTGGTAATTTTAAATCGACAAATTATAATTTATGCAATGTTATATCTGTCTTCTTTTGCTTTTAATCCTGGACATAGTTGTGCCCCGGTGATTTGCATTCTTCACAATTCAAAACAAAGTTATTGCTTTGCTGGGGTTCTGGCCCCAAAATGTGCCAAATATTTAGCAAGCACTCCAATTCAACAAGGACACTCTGTCATTTATTACGTAATTGACAACAACTCCTACTAAAATGGCTTAAACAAGGCAGTTTAATAAGCAACTGTTTTCTTTGCAACTAAAACCAGGTTATCATGAGTTTCAGAGCGGGAACACAAAAAAGGAGATTGAGAGCTTCTTTTTAAACATCCTCATCTTAATGTTTCTCATCTCTGATTCCTCCATATGCCAACTTTGGTGCCATCAGGTTCTGTAAGTCTGAAAATAGGAGGAGGAAGGGGTATTAGTGTGAGAGCTAGAGCGAAAGGGGTTAAGCACGTACTCTTATCCCCAGAACAGAGAGGAATCGATAAGAGAATGAGACTGGCACCTCCCTAAGGAATGCAGGATGTTTGTGGGGTGACCCTGGGAATTGCTCTCACTCTGAGAAGATTTCTGTAACGGGAGTGAAGCCAATAAACCTTGCTGGATTGAATCTGTACTGTCTCCTGGAGTTTCATGGGCTAATCCTGACAATTAGGTATGTTCGCTGTCTTGAGTTATTTGTAAAAATAATAAAGGTGGGATAAAAGATCTAAAAAAAAGAAAAGAAAAGTACAGTGTCCTGTGGAAGTACTCTGTAATTTCCCATAAAAGTCCAGATTGAAATGGCTGTTGTACATTGAAATAACCACAATTAATTTTGCTAGGGAGATCCAAATTATGTTGATGTGAATTAAAGTTATGGATTCATACATTTGAGCCCTGGGTGCATATATTGTCCCTGAAAGCTTTGGGTTCAGCCTTTAAGACTCTCTAAAAATATCCACTAAAATCCTTTTTTTTTAAATATGACGTAAGGGAAATGTATTAAATAAATTGGAAGCATTGATATAAACTGGATTTAATTTAATTTTAATTCAAATCTAATGTAAATTCAACTAAATCAAATGTTTTTGTTCACCCACCTTTTTATCCTGGACCTGCATACCTTTCATTGTACCCATCCACATGTCATTCAAAAGCCCAAGTAAGGCTTTTAGATCTAGACCACAAAAATCTGGCCAACTGCTAGATGGCAGGAATTGCATGCAGAATATTCTATCTCTTTAGGGCTATCTAATTTCTAGCTAGATTTTTATCGTTCTGATGCAGTAGCCTCACAATGTTTACAACTGTAAATATTTAAATAGATGTAAACCTCTCACTTAGAGAGAGTGAGAAGCCATTTATCTAATACTGGAATAAAACCAGGCTGGCAGGCTGCCAGCTGGCAACCAGTGAGTAAATAGCACTGCCAACTGGGGGTTGAACTGCTATTTGCAAGAATGCTTGTGAACCTTGGAGGCTGGTTTCTTCTTTCCTGTGCGACAATGACTTGCATAATGGGGAGCATCTTTATATATGGGAGATGATGGGTCGTTGGGATAGGAGAACATTATGGGGGCATCTTCCTGACAAGAAATTGGCTTCTCCTGGGTCTGTGTCCCATGAGGTTGGGAAACTTCTGAGCAACGTTCTAATATCAGTTCTGCAATGCATACACTCCTCCTCCTCCTCCTCCTCCTCCTCCTCCTCCTCCATCTCTGCAACTTTGCCATGATATCTTCTTGCCATCGCCACACTGTCCATTGCTTTGCAGACTCCAGTGATGCCACTATGGATGCTGGAGTGTTAAGAATATTTTTATTTCATTTCGTGCTTTTCGGAGTACTGTATTTTTCACATCCTGCTCTATGCTGCCAAAGCTGCAATAATTCACACAGCAGTGCCAGTGGCAAATCTCTTTCCCTGGTGCTCTGCAATATAGGCTTGCTCTTTTAGCCTCTTTAAAAAGCTCTGAGTATATTCAATCAGTGACGATGCAACAATAACATTTCAGTGTGATTAAAGTTTTAAAAATAATGTGGAACATAATAAATATGAATACAAGGTCTTTACAGGTAGTCCTCATTTAGCGACCACAATTGAGAGCCGCAAAACAGTCATTAAGCAAAGCGATTGCTAAATGGAACCACAATTGTGCTTATGATCTTACTTTAGCTTTCCTTTGCAAGCCTCCCAAAGTTCTGACTCTTTGACTGTACATTTCTAAAATGGCTGTTTAACCCATTGAGTCCTGTTAGGTGGCTGTTTACCCTCTGCTTGAGCACATCCATTGAAGAATAGTCTACCACTTATCTGAGTAACTGGTTCCACTGTTGAACTGTTTTTACTGTTATAAATTGTTTCCCAACATTCAATAGAATCTACCTTTTTATAACTTTAAATGAGGAGTCAGTGTTCTACACCCTGGGATGATATGGCACAGTTCCTAATCTTCAGTGTGTAATATCTTTTCAACTACCTAAATAATTCTATTGTACACATACACACCCCTCCCAAGGCTGAACATTGCCCATTGCTTCCATCTGTCTTTGTAGGATTTAGTCCCACAATCAACTTAATTGTATTTCTCTGAAGCCATTCCAGTTTGTACGAATCCTTTTTAAAGTGTTGTATCCTAAACTAGACACAGTTCTCAAAATGGGATCATCTAACCAATGAAGAATATTGTGGAACTATTACTGGCTGTGATTTTTGCCTTTTTTGTCACAATACACTAACTCATACACTATTTATAATCAGCTACCATTTTGAGATCTTTTTCATAAACACAAATAAGGTATTCTTTACTGTGTGTTTGATTCCTAAATGAACAACTTAGCATCACTTTTAAATTTTCATTATATTATATATTTTTTTGTTAATTTCTCTATCAAGTTTGTTTTAAAATTTATTTTGGACTTGTAGGATACTAATTATTCCATTCAATTTTGAGTTATCTGCAGATCTGATAAGCATTCCCTCCACCTCCTCATCCAAGTAATTAAAAAAATGTTGAGGAATACAAGGCCCCAGAGTAAATGTTATAGTGCCCCAGCTTGATGAGGAACCAACTATATATTCACTTAACTGTCATGACATGCAGCTCACATTTAACTATTTTGCTAATCAGAATGTGTCAGACTACTTTGTTAAATGCTTTTCTGATCTCAAGATATATGATGTCAACAGTATCCCTGCAGTCTATTAAGGATATGTTTTACAGGAATTGTTCTTTACAGATCCCTGCTTATTTGCCACCACATTGTTTTCAAGATGCTTACAGATCAATCTCTTTATGATCTCCTCTAGAATCATCCCAGGCATTGATGTGAGACTAACCCAGCTGTAGTTTTCCAGATCTTATTTTTCCTTCTTTTTCAAGATAAGGATTAATATTTGTTCTCTCCCTGTTGTCTAGCACTTCACCCATTCTGTAGGATATTTCAAAGAGGTTTAACCAGATTGTCAGGGAGTTTGTCCAGTACTCTACTTACCATTCATCTGGTCCTGGAGATTTAAAATTGCTCAAAATAAATATCTATTTTCTGACCGTGTTTCTATCAACTGCAATCCTGACCCCTCATTCTGGTCTTCATAATTGCCTAGTGGAACACAGTAAAAACAGCCAAAATAATCCTTAGTTACGTCAATATATCAAAGACATCTTATGCATTATTTCTGATGGAACAGAATGACCTCTGAGCAATGAATAGGCTGTATAAAACATATTCTACGGACTGGATTATTTGCAGTTGTCATGAGAAATTTATTTTGCTTTCCACATAGGACCGTACTTAGCAATACACAATCTAATTTTACAATTGCCGGTCAGAGATAGATAAATAAAAGCCCACGGTACCTTAGGAGAGGCACACATTTAGAGACAATTCAGACTTACATGTAGATTACACAGTGATGCATCATTTGATGACTTACCATACTGACATCCTCCAAAAGCCTATGAATTACCTTAAATGAAAATTGTTCCCATTAGGAAGGGGGCATGAAAGTTTTATTCATGAAGGTTAACTGGTGATACACACACAAGTCACTGCTTGACATTACAGTCATTGAGTACTGATGATGGATCTGTGAACATACCCTCAAAAGTTTAAAGCAAGAACAATTGTTACCTCTTATTCTAAATCCAGGGCAGGACAAAAGATGCATTCAATTTCACCTCATCTGCGATCTCAATAATCCAAATATATCTATTGCCCTATTCAGATGTTATCAAACTGGTTACATTCATCACATGAGTCATACACTGATGATGCCTCCATTTATTTAGCCTCCTGTGGAAGCCAGTGTACATACTAAGTTCCTTTCTGTACAGATACCTTGTCCCCACAGATACTTGTCCCGTACTATATCACAGCATGCAAAGCCATCACTACTGACAGTACGACTGTATCCAGATTCATAAGACCTGAATAGAGCTATCTACATTTGTATATCAAGGCTGTGCAATGCTTTGGATTTATTGATTTAACAAGGTTATATAGCTGCCCATCTACCAAAGGGAGTTCTGGGCAGTGAACAAAAGGCCAAAAAGTGCTTCAGAATGCATACAGGAATATGGTAAGACCTGGTGGCCATTTCTTAAACGTGCTTTGTCTTTGGATTCTACTGCAGCTCTGGAAGGCAGCTGTGGGATCCCTGAAAAAGACACCCTGCTTTAAGAAGCTGTTGACAGGTGCTGTGGGAACTCCCCTGTGCCCTCTGAAGCATCTTTTGGCCTTTGACTCCAACATGCTGTAACCCAGGGTTATCCAAACTGTGTTCTGCAGAACCCTAGGATTTCATAAGATTTTTTTTAAAGTTCACTTGAACACAGTTGATGTTTCTATAGCTTTGCTTCTTGATCAGGGATTCCAAGACATTAAAAAAAAAAGATCCTGAAAAAGTTTGAAAACGCCTGCTGTAGAGCTCTACTAGTTAAGCCCTTGAACATAGGGTGACACGGAGAGAAACAGCCAAGAATTGGGATCCTTTATAATAGGCTTCTTTTATGAGAAGTTGCTGAAAAGTAGTATTTGGAGAAGCTGTACCATGTCCCTTCACTGTAAGAGATATACTGTAGTAGGTAGATTATCAATGCAACCTCACTGTCACAGTGTCAAGACTCTGGCATATCTTCCCAAGTGAATTCTACCAGATTCCACCTTAAATGGCCTTCAATTCAGCTCCCGAGATGGTTTTATTCAAAAAGCATTTTGAGGTCATGAGGATGGAAAGGCAGACTTAAAATTCTGCTTGGTTACATCTCCTATTAGCACACAGTTACTGTTAATATATCGGTACTTTAAAAAAAAATGATCTGGAGGTTTTTGGTTACTTTTTAATGTTGATGTTGATCTATGAAGTCTGGGGAAAGTTGTTTATCTGTACCCTTTATTTTATTTTTTCAAATATATTTTTATTATGAATTTTAATTACAATAGTAAAAACTAATGCAAACTAAATTTAGAGAAAGAGAAGAAAATGGAAAAAAGAATAAAAATTACAAGAAAAGAGAAAAAGAAGAAAAAGAAAAGAGATAATATAATAAAGAAAAAGAACTATATAAAGAAGTGACTTCTAATCTTCATCACAAGTATAAACAAATTTAATAACTCTTCACCCCCTATAAGTTTAAACAGATATCTCTTCATCCCATATCCCATCCCTTATCTATAAGCAAATCCATAAAACATAAACTTTTCAATCCTGGTGTCAGCAAAAAGTCCATGAAGGGTTGCCAGAACTTTACAAATAAAGGTCTTATTTTAACCTTGATCAAATAAACCAACTTTATTTTCTTTCCTTTTACTTCTAACAGTCTTAATCTTTAATTCAATCAAACATTGTCATACGATTTGATTTCAATTTTTCTTTATCCCATTGCACAGATTTCTTCAAGGCTTTAACAAGCCTCTTTTGTAGATTCAATAAAAAAAACATTTTCCAGGTCATTCTCTTGGTTTATCATTTGTATTTCCCTTTTAATTTTTAAAACTTCAGCCAGTTTCTTTTGTATATCCAGTAAAGTATCCCTTTTCAAATAATTTTCTTGGCATGTCATTTGTAGTTCCACATTCTGTACTTTCTCTATCTTATCAGATAAAATTTGTTCCACATCTGTCATTCCTTCATTAACATCTTTTAGTCTATCCATAGAAGCAGACATCATTACTGACAGTGTTGATATTGTAGTTACTAACCTCTGGCTCCATTCTTCAAAGATCTCTAATGTTTCTGATGTTGTAATGTTTTGTATCATTTTGTAAGTCCCAGTATTAACTGACATCAGGCTGTGTATTTTTTATTCTTCTGCTTAAAATCTTTAGTCCCCTCTAGTGTCCAGTTTCTAAAATCATTAATTATCTTTTGTTATGACTTGCACTGGCCAGGATAACCAAAACAAGTGTTTCCCACAAGAAGTTTCTTATTTTTTATAGTTAATTCCAAAATCTTATAGTAAAAGTCAATATTCCAAATTTCTCTGGACCCTTAATCTGTTTATAACTTTCATAAATCAAAATCTTATTTAGCTTTCTCCTGTTTATTTCAAATTCTTTAAGTTCTTAAGCTTGTAATTAATTTTTCTTTTGTTCAGAGTTGAACAAAATGCACCTGATGAAGAGTTTTCAAACCTGTCACTCTGAAAGTCTCTAATAGCTTTAGAATAGTTAATAGGCAATTTCCAAAAATGATTAGAAAGTGAGGTTTGCAAACTCAGTGTCCTTTAAAAGTCTCCACTGCAGCTGTGAGCAAGATGGTTAATCCTGTCATCTCCCGGAGCTCAAACTCATGGAAAACCACTGTCCTGCAGTCTCCTCACAAGAAGCAGCCATCCGAAGAACAGGTGGATGATCTCCTTTCCTCTCCTTATCTGGAGAGGTTCCAGGGAACCAGTCTACTCACTGGTTCCTTGGTCTTTGCTGCGGTCATTGGCTCCGCTTTTGCAGAGCCATCTTCAGTTCACCATACCTCCACTGGAAGTCCTATCATCTGTACCTTTTAGATAAAAAGTCATATTATCCTTTTTTGTCTCCATCATATGAATTATTTCACAGTGCCCTGGTTTTTTCTCCCTATCAGTTTATTTCAACATATAGTTTGGATTTGTTTTTAAGCCTTTAGTGAGGTTGTTTCTCAAGCTGTTGAGTTGTACCTATTGCTGCTACTTAACAGAACTATGTTTTACAGTTATTCAGGGTTTGTATTCATTAAAGACAAAGATACCCTTAATTTATGGTGGTTAAATGGACGCAACCATGAAGTTTTCTTGGCAATAATACAAAAGTAATTTACTACTGCATTCTTCTGGGATGTTGTTCAAATTCCCAGTGTAGCTTACATTCCTGGGCTTTGCTCATAGACTTCCATCCAAGTATTAACCAGACCCTGCTGACCCTGCTTAGTTTCAGAGCTCAGACAAAGTTGGTTTGGTGTTGCTATCTAACACCAGACTTATATGCATTAAAGTTCTTCCAAAGCGTGTGATCTGAGTGTTTGCATTATTATCTTTCACCAGGTAACATCATACATCAATGATGCTTTAGTAAGGGGTGGGGGGAGAGACTAACCTCTGACTTGCCATGTGACTTTTTCCAGGTGGTGGAAAAATGCCTGCTCCCAATGGCATAGCACAAGCCTCTTGCAAGCTCCATTATATGGGTCCTTCTGTGCTGCAAGCACTTCCAAGGTGAGGCAAGAGTCTGCAAACGGAAAAATGACTGCCCATGAGCTCCCTAACACTGCAGTGTTTCAAGAATGTCTAGCTGTATTGCAATTTTGAATTTGCTGGAGTTATGCTAGAAATACATTGGCATGTGGTGTGAATCCAGCCGTCATCATGGGATTACAAAGGTCTAGAGCTGAGCGGGAATCTATCTATGAGGAAGAGAGTGATGTGGGAGAGTGATGTGGCTATCAGAAAGGAGGGGCGGCATTCCAGCAGGGCAAGAGGCAACACAGTCTGCAGGGGGAGCGTGGGAAGAGTAAGAGATTCAGGATAGCCACTCCCTAGAATCTCACAGGGTATATCTACTAGTCGTTGTAGTATAGATTTAGTTTGGCGAGATTTTGTCTATAAGGTGTAAGCAAATAAAGGAACTGTACTTGACTGAACTGTTTCACCGGTGTTCTTGGGCTGGGCCTGACAAGAGTGGCTTTCTAATGTGGATGCTCTGATGGAAATACCCTATTCATATAAATTTCTCATGTCACAAAGAATTTAATGTTTGTACATGAACGATGCTGAAAACAGAGTGTGTAGGAAGAATCCAAGTCTACCTTTCTCCTGCCTTAAATACACTTTTAAAAAAAGAAAGAGCAGGCCTGAGGAACCTCTGTCTTCTCAGATGTCACTGGCCTGCAGTTCTTAATCACTCCAGCTAATATGATCAGTGGAGATGGTTGCAAGGAAGTCAGCAAGACAGGGAGGGCTACAGATTTTTTACCTTTTGTAGAGAGGGTAGACATCTTCTGCCACTTTAAAGAATGCTTCTCTATTACTGAATAGAGCTTTGCCTTCAGGTATAGATTCAATAAAAACAATGAAGTAGAGATGGAATTAGGTTGTTACTTGTTACTGAATAATGTCACATGCAGCTTTGAGAAGATGCTCGTAACAGGAGAAAAGGAGGCTAGATCCAATCCCTGGCTGATCTCTCCCTCTCTCTCTCTCTCTCTCTCTCTCTCTCATCTACTTTCTCAGACTTATACCCTGTTGGATTCTGACAACTATCAGAGGCTTATAGAGTGTATAATAAAAGAATAATTAAAACATCCATGGTATGGTTAAAACAAACAATGATACCATAACCACCACCCCCATGACAAAAATGAAAAATAGAGCTTAAAGGTGTTGCAATGCTCATTCAGAGAATGTCTTCCAAAATAATTCCATATTCAGCAGTTTCCTGAAAACCAGCAGGGAGGAGGCAAATCTAATCTCTGCAGTTTGGCCAATTCAGAGCACTGAAAAGCAGTGCCTTGTACCTTAAACCCACTTCCCTCTCAGGAGAGTGAGATTACAAATAATTGCTCTGTACAAGATCTAGTGGTTTCTACTGATTCTGGTTGGAGCAGGCAATTCTGCAGGTACCCAGCCACCAAGCCATGAAGGGCTTTATAAATCAACACCAACATCTTACATTGTACCCAGAAACCAAGTGGCAACTAGAGCAGGGCCTGCAGAATCTGAGTTATGTGCTCCCAGTGTTGGAAGCCTGTAAGCACATGGGCTGCTGCATTCTGCACCAGGTGCAATTTCCACATAGTCTTTAAGGGCAGTCCCATGTAAAGTGCATTGCAGATTGAGGGCATGAATTACTTTAGCTAAGTTCTTCTGCAAAGGCACCTTTGGCCATGACTTCCACCTGCTATTCCAGCAGTAGCCCTGAATCCAGAAAAAACCCCAAAGACTAGATTTAAATTACTTGATTCAGATAGCAGTGTTCTAAGCAAATTAAATGAGTAGTACTGTTGACTTCAAAGGAGCATACTTCTGAGAAGAGCATCTTAAGTCTCTTAGTTCTTAGAAGGTCTGACAACAAGTGTTGGGACCTACAGAAGATACTCTGTGTCATGAATATTTCCCAAGTGACAGACTACCAATGTAATGTTTACCAACAGCCGCATTCTAAGACAGAGGAGGAAGGCCCAACCCAAACCCGTTTGAGCTACAGTAGTACCCTTGAGCAATGGATTCATAATATAGCAACCAAATTCTTACCTGAGGCAAACTGTACTATATAATATGTATCTTAGACATTACACCCACCCCTCTGGGCACTAATTTGTTTCTGTTACTAATTCTGTTACTAAGTGCACTAACATTTAAATGGTATGCAGTGTTCAATCTGAAGTCACCCTCCACATATTCTTATATTCAGAAATGAGATTAATAGGCATCATTCTGTTGCATTTGTGAGAGAGCCCCACGTAGCGCAATTACTACTCACTAATTTAATTTGTCTAGGAATGAGAGATAATCAGGCCATTTTAAACTGGACAGGGGCACAAGGCATGGATGCCCATTATCCCCAGCTTTATTGTTTAGTGATGGAAGTGCTGTTAGCCATATTTAGAATTAATCCCCAAAACCCTAGCCATTCATTTACATGAAAAAATGCATACAGTACTATAAACGTATTTGTTACTGGTCATTCACCATAATAAAGGATGGATTGATTGACCATATTTGCTGATGACACATCATTGAACTGACCCCACCCAGGACCTGCAAATCCTGAAATCAAGAAAGAACTCTTAACATTATAAAAACCTATAGACAATGAAATAAGTCATTCAAAAACTAATACTTTGTGTATTAATACAGAATTCTTCAAAATGTGGGTTGTGAACCCCAGGAGAATCATGAGACAATGGGTAGAAGTTTGTTACAACTTTGCCTTCCTTGCAAGTCCTTTCCAATCAGCATTCTGTGTTTCTGTGTTTTTATACACTGTGTTGGCCTTTCAAAGGAGGAGTAATCATGCATGGAAGGCATGAGGCTTCTATGCAAATTCCTTACATTCACTTTACAGAGGGATTTATGATGAAGGGAAAAGGAAGACTGAGATGCTGCAGCAAGGAAGAAATGCAGGAGTGGAGGGATGGATTTATAAACACTAGGATGGAAGGGACAAAGTAAATAGGCTGTGACTGTTATCTCACAGCAGCTGAACTGGGAGACAGAATGCCAAAAACAAAGCCTGCCAGTGTTTTGCAATTTTCAGAAGTTTAAGAGAAGCTGATTTAACACAAGGAAACACCCTCCCCCCCCCCGCCCCAGACTTTAGTGAATGAAAGTGGCTGTGTTCAAAATGAAACCCAAATTTCAGGAAATATGCACAAATAAAGTAAGCTCATTCTTCCCATTAAAAATATGGTTTTAAATTGGAGGTTGTTTGTTTGCTTATTTCCAATAAAATTGATTTACAGGTGAAACTCGAAAAATTAGAATATCGTGCAAATGTTCATTTATGTCAGTATGGCAACTCAAAAGGTGAAACCAATATATGAGATACATGCATTACATGCAAAGCGAGATATGTCAAGCCTTACTTTGGTATAATTGGGATGATTATGGCATACAGCTTATGAAAACCCCAAATTCACAATCTCAGAAAATTAGAATATTACATGACATCAATAACACAAGGATTGGAAATAGAACAATATCGGACCTCTGCAAAGTATAAGCATGCATATGTACTCAGTACTTGGTTTGGGCCCCTTTTGCAGCAATGACTGCCGCAATGCGGCGTGGCATGGATGCTATCAGCCTGTGACACTGCTGAGGTGTTATGGAAGACCAGGATGCTTCAATAGCGGCCTTCAGCTCCGCTGCATTGTTTGGTCTCATGTCCCTCATCTTTCTCTTGGCAATGCCCCATAGATTCTGTATGGGGTTCAGGTCAGGCGAGTTTGCTGGCCAATCAAGTACAGTAATCCCATGGTCATTGAACCAGGTTTTGGTACTTTTGGCAGTGTGGGCAGGTGCCAAGTCCTGCTGGAAAATGAAGTCAGCATCCCATAAAGCTCATCTGCGGAAGGAAGCATGAAGTGCTCCAAAATCTCCTGGTAAACGGCTGCGTTGACCCTGGACTTAATGAAGCACAGTGGACCAACACCAGCAGATGATATGGCTCCCCAAATCAACACAGACTGTGGAAACTTCACACTGGACTTCAAGCATCGTGCATTGTGCATTGTGTGCCTCTCCATTCTTCCTCCAGACTCTGGGTCCTTGGTTCCCAAATGAGATGCAAAAGTTGCTCTCATCAGAAAAGAGGACTTTGGACCACTGGGCAACAGACCAGTTCTTTTTTTCTGTAGCCCAGGTAAGACGCTTCTGACGTTGTTTGTTGTTCAGGAGCGGCTTGACAAGAGGTATACGACATTTGAAGCCCATGTCCAGGATCCGTCTGTGTGTGGTGGCTCTTGATGCACTAACTCCAGCCTCAGTCCACTCCTTGTGAAAGTCCCCAACACTTTTGAATGGCCCTTTCCTGACAATCCTCTCCAGGCTGCGGTCATCCCTGCTGCTTGTGCACCTTTTTCTACCACACTTTTCCCTTCCACATAACCTTCTATTGATGTGCTTTGATACAGCACTTTGGGAACATCCAACTTCTTTTGCAATTACCTTTTGGGGCTTTCCCTCCTTATGGAGAGTGTCAAGGATGGTTTTCTGCACAACTGTCAGGTCAGCAGTCTTTCCCATGCTTGTGATTCCTACTGAACCAGCCTGAGAGACCATTGAAAGGCTCAGGAACCCTTTGCAGGTGTTATGGATTCATTAGCTGATTAGAGTGGGACACTTTGAGCCTAGAATATTGAACCTTTTCACACTATTCTAATTTTCTGAGATTGTGAATTTGGGGTTTTCATAAGCTGTACGCCATAATCATCACAATTATACCAAAGTAAGGCTTGACATATCTCGCTTTGCATGTAATGCGTCTATCTCATATATTGGTTTCACCTTTTGAGTTGCCATACTGACATAAGTGAACATTTGCACAATATTCTAATTTTTCAAATTTCACCTGTATTTTGTAAAGTTGTAAGGTTCTGTCCCCCTTCATGGATCACTGCCTTGTCTTGGTGAAGGGGCTTGTGTAACTCAGTGAAGCCATGAGCTATACCGTGCAGGGCCACCCAAGACAGATAGGTCATGACAGAGAGTTCTGACAAAATGTGGTCCACTGGAGAAGGAAATGGCAACCCACTCCAGTATCCTTGCCAAGAAAACCCCATGGACAATGTTAAAAGGCTAAAAGATATGACGCTGGAAGATGAGCCCCTCAGGTCGGAAGGTGTCCAATATGCTACTGGGGAAGAGCGGAGGGCAATTCCAAGTAGCTCCAGAAAGAGTGAAGCGGCTGGGCCAAAGCCGAAAGGATGTTCAGCTGTGGATGTATCTGGAAGCGAAAAGAAGGTCCGATGCTGTAAAGAACAATATTGTATAGGTACGTGGAATGTAAGATCCATGAACCAAGGCAAGCTGGATGTGGTCAAACATGAGATGACAAGACTGAACGTTGACATCTTGGGAATCAGCGAATTGAATGGACAGGAATGGGTGAATTTAATTCAGGTGACCATTATATCTACTACTGTGGGCAAGAAACCCTTAGAGAAATGGAGTTGCACTCATAGTCAATAAGAGAGTGGGAACGGCAGTAATGGGGTACAACCTCAAAAACGACAGAATGATCTCAGTGCCTATCCAAGGAAAACCATTCAACATCACGGTAATCCAAGTCTATGCCCCAACCACTGATGCCGAAGAAGCTAAAGTTGACTGGTTCTATGAAGACCTACAATACCTTCTAGAACTAGCACCAAAAAAAGATGTCCTTTTCATCATAGGGGATTGGAATGCTAAAGTAGGAAGTCAAGGAGTAATCGGAATAACAGGCAAGTTTGGCCTTGGAGTACAAAATGAAGCAGGGCAAAGGCTAATAGAGTTCTGTCAAAAGAACAAGCTAGTTATAGCAAACACTCTTTTCCAACAACACAAGAGACGACTCTACACATGGACATCACCAGATGGTCAATACCAAAACCAGATCGATTACATACTTTGCAGCCAAAGATGGAGAAGCTCTATACAGATTGCAAAAACAAGACCAGGAGCTGACTGTGGCTCAGATCATGAGCTTCTTACTGCAAAATTTAGGCTTAAATTGAAGAATGTAAGGAAAACCACTAGACCACTGAGGTATGACTTAGATCATATTCCATGTGAGTATACAGTGAAGGTGATGAATAGATTTAGAGGATTAGATTTGGTAGACAGAGTGCCTGAAGAACTATGGACAGAGGTCTGTAACATTGTACAAGAGGCAGCAACTAAAACCATCCCAAAGAAAAAGAAATGCAAGAAAGCAAAATGGCTGTCTGATGAGGCTTTACAAATAGCTGTGGAAAGAAGGAATGCGAAAAGCAAGGGTGAAAGGGAAAGATATAAGCAACTGAATGCAGATTTCCAGAGAATAGCAAGGAGAGATAAGAAGGCCTTCTTAAATGAACAATGCAAAGAAATTGAAGAAAACAACAGAATGGGGAAGACTAGAGATCTCTTCAAGAAAATTGGAGATATCAAAGGAATGTTTAGTGCAAAGATGGGCATGATAAAGGACAAAAAAGGCAGGGACCTAGCAGAAGCAGAAGAGATTAAGAAGAGGTGGCAAGAATACACAGAAGAACTATACAAGAAAGATCTTAATGTCCCTGATGTCCATGCTGGTGTGGTCACTGACCCTGAGCCAGACATCCTAGAGAGTGAAGTCAAGTGGGCCTTAGGAAGCATTGCTAACAACAAAGCTAGTGGAGATGACAGTATTCCAGCTGAGTTATTTAAAATACTAAAAGACGATGCTGTTAAAGTGCTGCACTCAATATGCCAGCAAGTTTGGAAAATGCAACAGTGGCCACGGGATTGGAAAAGGTCAGTTTATGTTCCAATTCCAAAGAAGGGCAATGCCAAAGAATGCTCAAACTATCACACAATTGCACTCATTTCACATGCTGGCAAGGTTATGCTGAAAAACCTACAAGCTAAGCTTCAGCAGTACGTGAACCGAGAACTACCGGATGTACAAGCTGGGTTTCGAAGAGGCAGAGGAACTAGAGATCAAATTGCCAACATTCGCTGGATCATGGAGAAAGCACGAGAGTTCCAGAAAAGCATCTACTTCTGCTTCATTGACTATGCAAAAGCCTTTGATTGTGTGGATCACAACAAACTGTGGCAAATTCTTAAAGAGATGGGGATACCAGACCACCTTACCTGTCTCCTGAGAAATCTGTATGCGGGCCAAGAAGCAACAGTTAGAACCGGTCATGGAACAACCGATTGGTTCAAAATAGGGAAAGGAGTACGACAAGGCTGTATACTGTCACCCTGCTTATTTAACCTATATGCAGAGTACATCATGAGAAATGCCAGGCTGGAAGAATCACAAGCCGGAATTAGGATTGCAGGGAGAAACATCAATAACCTCAGATATGCAGATGATACCACCCTAATGGCAGAAAGTGAAGAAGAACTAAAGAGCCTCTTGATGAGGGTGAAAGAGGAGAGTGCAAAAGCTGGCTTGAAACTCAACATTAAAAAAACTAAGATCATGGCATCTGGACCCATCAATCCCTGGCAAATAGAAGGGGTAGAAATGGAAGCAGTAACAGACTTCATTTATTTGGGCTCCAAGATCACTGCAGACGGAGACTGCAGCCATGAAATTAAAAGACGCTTGCTCCTTGGGAGGAAAGCTATGGCAAACCTAGATAGCATATTAAAAAGCAGAGACGTCACCTTGCCGACAAAGATCCGCATAGTCAAAGCTATGGTTTTTCCAGTAGTAATGTATGGCTGTGAGAGCTGGACCATAAAGAAGGCTGAACGCCGAAGAATTGATGCCTTTGAACTGTGGTGCTGGAGAAGACTCTTAAGAGTCCCCTGGACTGCTAGGAGGTCAAACCAGTCAATCTTAAAGGAAATCAACCCTGATTGCTCATTGGAAGGATTGATAATGAAGCTCAAGCTCAGATACTTTGGTCACCTAATGCGAAGAGAGGACTCTTTGGAAAAGACCCTGATGCTGGGAAAGATGGAAGGCAAAAGGAGAAGAGGACGGCAGAGGATGAGATGGCTAGATAGCATCACTGAAGCAATGAGCATGAAATTGAGCAAACTCAGGGAGGCAGTGAAAGATAGGAAGGCCTGGTGCAATATGGTTCATGGGGTCACGAAGAGTCGGACACGACTTAACGACTGAACAACAACAAAGGTTCTGTCATTGTCTTATTTGATAAATAAAATGTAATTATTAAAAGTGATATATTTATTTCTTGTTCAACCCTAGTCCCAATTAAATCATTAGTTTTATTCATGGGTAGGATCACACAAATACATTTTTATCATTTTATGTGGGTCAAGGTATTGCAAAGTTTGAGACACCTCCCAGCTTAATACAAAAAGAACAAGAATTAATGCAAACACGTTAGGAAGCTCAGTTACAATCCTATTGCATAAAATTTATTTAATAGCATTTATAAATTGCCCCAGTCTGACCAGTCTGGGCAGTGATATTTGGAAATATAACTTATTAGAAAAGTAAACCAAATCAAGAAATTACTTTTATAATAACTGGACTAAAATATCTGAGTATGCCTAAACAACAGGTCCAAACAAAGCAGTCAAAGCTAAGCAAAATAGTCACAGTTATAATGTCAATTTTTCCAAATTTTCATTTCTTTTCCTAATGTTACCAGTCTGGATCCTTAATCAGACGTTTTTATAATGGAAATGCTGCTAATAGGTTTTATATGTAACAAGAAAAGATCAAAATTATACAGTACCTCATGTGGCAATACAATTCTAAAGAAGACCTAGTCTACCCAAAGTTAAAACTATGTTATTATGCTACACAGTTATGCCAAATGAGGATATGTCTTTAATTGGATTCAAATGCGGTTTGGATAAAAATAGAGACAGCTATTTTAGAATTTCACATTCAGGGCCAAATGGTTTCAACCATCAAAAATTAATTTCACCACTCTAAAGCTCAAAAAGTTGGCAGAATGGAATAAAAAAAATGGCCCTTCTGATATTGCTATTAATATTCATTCCATCTTACCCCAGACACACAAATATTTACAATATAACGAGGGGGGAAAGAAGATTATACCAGATTTTAGATTTATTTGCAAAGGACAGAGGCATAGAAATAAAGAACCTAGAACAAATTAGAATCTCTTAGCTCCAAGAAAAGTCCAAAATCAGACATGATGCAAACTTTTGGAAAAAAATGAGTCAATAAACTGGCTCTGCACAGAATATGAATCTTGAGGGATACAGTTGAGAAAGGGCTTAAAATCAATAATATCCTATTAGCACATATAGAAGGAGATACACATATTTGGTTGAGAAATACCGTGAGATAGTTGGAAGACAGTGTAGATAAAGGAAACGTAACATCAGTATGCTTAAAAGAAACAACTCTTGAAGCATTTTTTTAAAGTAACTAATTAATCTATATATGCAGTGGTTTTGTGGCCACTGTTTTCATGATTATTTCAAGCATTGTAAGATGTACAGTGGTACCTCGAGTTACAAACTTAATCCGTTCCGTGACTCTGATCGCAACTCGAGTTGGTCGCAACTCGAGGTAAATTTTCCCATAAGGTTCAATGTAAATACGGTTAATCCGTTCTGCCCTCCGAATTTGGTCGCACCATGAGGCAAATTTCCCCATAAGGTTCAATGTAAATACAGCTAATCTGCCCTCTGAATTTGGTCGCACCACGAGGCAGATTTCCCCATAAGGTTCAATGTAAATACATACGGTTTTCTTCAAAGCCTTATTCTTGCCAAGCCTGCTCTGCATTTTCTTTGGAGCCATGCTGACAAGCACACCAAAAACCTTCCAAACGCCACAAAACACACCACAAGCCTCACCAAACGTCTCCTTGCTACCGCGATCTCACCCACAGGAAGCCGCGACCGCGTGGCAGCAGGGCAAATGGCCGCGGATCCGGTTTGTAGCTTGAGGCAGAGTTCGCATGTCGAGGTAAATTTTTGGGGCCGGAGCTGGTTGTATCTCGAAAAATTCGTAAGGAGGGGCGTTCGTAACCCGAGGTACCACTGTATATTTTCTCCAGCACCAGTTCTTGCAATTCTAAACATTCTGAAGATGTACATTCCAACATAACATCATAATGTCTATTTGAGCTCCAGAGCTACTGATATAACACAGCACTGTTATATGGGCAAATCACAACACATATTAGCAGAAAGATTTAATCATCAAAGAATATTCCTAAGATAACCACAAGTTGTCATGTTCATTGAGATGCAGTTCCCTTTCTTTTCACAGCTGTAGAAAAATAGACTGCCATGATCCAACACATTAACATGTGCATGCACACACACAAGCACACATACAAACACATACACAGGGACGTATCTATATGTATATTTGAAAAGATGCTATATGTAGATAATGCGTGTAAAAAAGAGAACAGAAAACCGTGAGAGGCCAGCAAAAGGAGGACGTTGGGTATACAGAAGATACTGATTTTTGTTTGCTTATTTTAAATGTTCATACTGGTATTTTATACAGATTTGCTACAGTTTAATCAGTTAATAAAACTTAATCTGAGAAAGAGAAAACATTGGGATTTCTAAGTGTAGCAATACAGCGCTGAGCTGATGAAAAAAATGCAGGGTGGGAACATGTATTGCATGGAATTTGGATTCAAGCCATACCCCTTCCAGATTCATATTTAGACACTCTGTGGGTATATAAACAAATCTGCTGCTGAAGGACCTCTAGTACATAAGAAGGAATTTTCTAAGGCCTGGCTACTGGAAAGCTACCATTTAGTCTTTCCCCATCAGATTACACCATCTAAACCCCATCTTCCCATATTGTTATTCACAGAAATAAAAACAAAGGAGCCTGTCTACTCATTTTGATCTATCCTTCTTTTGACTTCAGTCACTGATACGCTGCAAACTTCAGCTTTTGACTCTGGGTTAGCAAGTTTGCATTGTTGCTGGTTAACATGTTTTGGTTTCCCTTCCCAAGAATGCAAGCATTAATCATTACAAATGGAGTGTGAAATGGAAACGCGTGGGGGAGAGAGAAGGGTTTGAATGCACATTTTATTCGGAGCATGGCCAGATAAACATGTTTTAGAGCTTTCGCTAAGCAGAAGCTGGCAGTTCTTGAAATTGCTGATTCCCTGGCTTAAAGATGGCAAGATGTCTGATCAGAAAGAGATCCCTTTCTTGTCTGCTGAAAATATGTGGTTGATTTTAGAGCAATCAAATAGATCTGCTCAATTATGGCTCTATGGCACCTCAGCATATCGTGTGCTCTTCTAAGCTGCTTTCTTTTTGTAACTAAAAGAAAAATGAAACTGCCATGATGTACGATTCCCAAGAACCCACGGGCTGGAGGCGGGGGAAAGGTTATACTTCTAACCTTCTAACTCTTCTTGACCCCTGTTTCCTTCTTCCCTTTCTGGTTCCGCAGTCAAAGTCAAAATAAGAAAACAAAGACTGTTACTATCCGAAAAAGTGTCGGAATAACAGTGATAAGATGATGCATCTTAGGATGCAAACTAAGTGCTATATTCTAATTTGTGTCGTATTCATCCAGGATGCACTCCTAATCTAGCAGCTCTATATTCATATTGCCTAGCAACCAGGTGGAGTCAAGAACATTTGTGTAAGACTTTTTTTTTCTTTTTCCTTTTTGGTGCCCTGTTTCCCTTCTGCAACAAGCTTGTCCTGATTTGGAACTGCTGGAATTCTACATTACTCTATTTAAATACTGTTGTGTTGGTTTAAATTGCTTCATCCTATATTGTGGAATCTAGGAAATGTTGCCAAGTTTTGCATTCACTGGATTGAAATTAATTATTCAGAGATGTTCTGCTAATAAACAGCCATTCTGCTAGTCAAAGACATTTTATTAAAATAGAGATGACTTTGGAACCTTGGACTGAACCTCAGAAGGATCAGAGAAATGAATCAAGCTTTATACGCTTTAAGAAAAGTGAGTGGCTTGAGAATTATTGTATCTGTCTGACTCTTGACATTGGAACACTGAGTTAGGGGTGTAATGTAAGTCTATAAAAGGGAAGAATAAGTGTGGCAGAAATATATGGTAAAGAATCCTGGCAATATCTAGTTATAACCAAGCCAAGCATAGGAATAAGATTCCAAATAGGGAAGGGGAGGGGAGGGGAGGGGAGGGGAGGGGAGGGGAGAGGAGAGGAGAGGAGAGGATTTGGAAACAAAACTTTCCTATGGATCAATATTACATTTCATTTTAGATGAAATTGCACTCCCCCTGAAAAAGACCGGTTCATGACTTGGGGGCCCTCCTGAACTCCCGGTTCCCACCCAAACAGCAGGTATTAGCTGTGGCCAAGGGGGCTTTTATCCAGCTCCAGCTGATGAGGCAGCTAAGACCATATTTGTACCAGAATGTCTTGATGCCCCAGTCACCACCTGATTGGATTATTGCAACACACTCTACACACTCTATGTTGTTGTTGTTGTTGTTCAGTCGTTAAGTCGTGTCTGACTCTTCGTGACCCCATGAACCATATTGTGCCAGGCCTTCCTGTCCTTCACTGCCTCCCTGAGTTTGCTCAGTTTCATGCTCATTGCTTCAGTGATGCTATCTAATCATCTCATCCTCTGCCGTCCTCTTCTCCTTTTGCCTTCCATCTTTCCCAGCATCAGGGTCTTTTCCAAAGAGTCCTCTCTTCGCATTAGGTGACCAAAGTATCTGAGCTTGAGCTTCATTATCAATCCTTCCAATGAGCAATCAGGGTTGATTTCCTTTAAGATTGACTGGTTTGACCTCCTAGCAGTCCAGGGGACTCTTAAGAGTCTTCTCCAGCACCACAGTTCAAAGGCATCAATTCTTCGGCGTTCAGCCTTCTTCATGGTCCAGCTCTCACAGCCATACATTACTACTGGAAAAACCATAGCTTTGACTATGCGGATCTTACACACTCTATGAGGGGCTGCTTTAGAGACAACTCCGAAGCTGAAGTCAATGCACAAATGTGGCAGCTGGGATTGGCAGAACAACGTCACCCATGTAGAACATCACTGATTTTAAAGTCACTGCACTGGTTGCCAGTAGGCTTCCAGGTCCAGTTCCAAGTGTTGCTTGTTAACTTTAAATTTCTGCATGGTAGAGCTCTGGGATATATCAGGTGAGATGGAATGTATCTACGAGCAGGAGAGTGATGTGGGAGATCAAGGCTATCAGGAAGGAGGGGCGGCATTCCAGCAGGAGAAAGGAGGCAAAAGACAACACAGTCTGCAGGCGGAGCATGAGACGAGTAAGAGGTTCAGGATAGCCACTCCCTAGAATCTCCCAGGGTATATCCACTAGTTGCTGTAGTATAGATTTAGTCTGGCAAGATTCTGTCTATAAGGTGTAGGCAAATAAGGAACTGTACTAGACTGGACTGTTTCATTGTTGTTATTGGGCTGGGCCTGACATCAGGCAACACCTTACCAAAATGGAATCTCCCCATTCAAGTTGGATCATCGACAGAAGTCTTGTTGAGAGTTCCCCCTCCTGCAAGAACTACACAAAAGGTGGACCAGACAACAGGCCTTTTCTGTGGTAGTCCCCACACGTTGGAATACTTCCAGGGGTAAGTGCAGCCCCTACCCTGTGCCGACCAGTTCAGTAGTGGTGTGCAGTGTGGCAGGCAGGGCCAGGCGGTGGGGGCAGCTGGCAGCAGCAGATAGGCGGTTGGCCAAAAGGTGGTGGTAAATGTGGATGGGCTCTAGTGGGCCCTAATTTTGTTTACGTGAACGTGGGAGTGCTGCAACAGCCAGAACTTTGAAGACCAGTTGTAAGTCCCTTTGTTCAGCACCATCATAACTTTGAACAGTCACGGAACAAATGGATGTTAAGCGAGGACTGTCTGTTCACTTAACCCTTATCCATCTACCTCTATTCTATTATTCTTTATGTAGAGGTCCCAGACCCATTCTACTGGTCTCTCTTGAAGTGGTTCTCTACCATCTCTTTCTTGTCCCCTTTTATCTCCCTGATGGCAGTCTTAGCAGCCATTAGGGTAGCTGCTCTGCATGCCAGTTATGAACACAACTGGAAAGCTGCTGATTGATTGGCAATCCAAATGGGGGTGGGAAAGAGAAAAAAAGACCAATCATTCCTTTTTCCCCCACTTCCCATTCTTCTTCTTGCTTTATCTGCAGGGAGTTGGGTGACATATAAATTTAATAATAATATATTTTATAATCATCATCATCATCATCTGCTCTTGGGACACACCCTGTCACTCCTGAGCATTTTTTTGCTCTTCAATGGCCACCTTCAAGACTGTTTTCTGCCTCCCCAATCTAACGTCTGGGATACTTATGAGGGCAATCTGGTCTGTGAACATCTCTTGTCCCCCTGCCTCCAAACATCTTTGGACTTTTGATTTTTGTATTCTTGTTTCTTCTTTTGCCTTTTTCCTGCTGCCTTTCCTTTCATTTTCTCCTTTTCCTTACTAGCCTTCACCATAGCACTGTACTTTGAATCTCAAGTGCTGACAGCTTTCCCCTCTGAGGTGGTGAGGTGCCTGCTTTAAAGGTGCCCCTTCCCTTCCCTTCCCTATACCTCCATGCAGAATATGTGAGAGATGGGATAGGTAGCCTTGCTGCCTCAGCCATCCTCCCACACAGTTCTTCACATCAAATCACCCAACTGATTTGATGGGTTGAATCAAATCAGGTGCCTTTGAACTGATTTGAAGGCTAATAGAGTTTTGCCTATGCAGACACACACTTTTATCCAACTCCATCTTTTAACCGATTTGACAGTTCAAATTGATTAAATTGGCTCATATTGCAACTTAGAATGAAGCCTTAGCTGATTCACACATACCATCAGGAAACTCCTTTCTAAAGTAACTATTTCACCAGGATTACAAGTACAGCTACATGTGTAAAGGATCTCAGCCTTAAAAAAGACTTGTTTTTAAGCATATATGACTAATACTGTAATTGTCTTAGATCATGAATAAGCAGCTGGATGCTTGTGGGCATCAGTAGGACTTGCTAGCTACCAGGCTCACTGTCCCACCTGACTTTTTCTCTTTTAACTTAAAAAATTGAATGGGAAACTGGTATGCTTCAAAGCAAAATGAGCTTCCAACAGTAATTTCCAAAATTGCTCTGGGATGCCCAGCGGCCTCATAAAGGCTCCATTGCTGTGCTATTAAGATAAAAATGGTGGACAGCTGAAGTCCAGTGTTTTACTTGTAAAGCAAGCAAGCAGAGATGGTATAAATCAGGCCACTAATTTGCCTTCTAGTAAAGGGGTCTTTGTGACTTGGCTTGCCTGCCATGCCAGCCATCTTTTAATGTACAAAGCTACTGTAGCGGCTAATACCACTTGCTCTCATAATTCCAGATATGCCTATTATCCTAAAAACATTTCCCTACCTTCGCATTAGTCACCATTCATTTTAAAGTCAAAATAGCTAGGATCGATTTTATGCACTTGAATCCACAACAAGAAGTGCCGTTCGAAGGCTGGCAAGATGACTGAGCATAAGCAGAGGTCAGTAAAGGCTAAGCAGTCGCGACTTTATTAACTCTGTTTACCACGGGATGCCAGAAGTGTTTACAGAATTCTACGCTGGCTGTTTTGGCTCCCAAGAGAGCAGCAACCTTATCCTTTTTTCTCCTATTAGTCATACATTCCAAAAATAACCTAGCTGCTATCTTCCAAGAAGCATTATGTATTCTGCTCTCTTTCTAATGTTACAGGCTTGGATCTGTACTGGTGCAGAACCAATTACAACAAAAGAAATTACGCACACTGAATACTCCGCAGAGAGGGAAGATAATAAGAAGGTAATATCAGGATCCAGGATCTGAGTGAGTGGAAGAGTTTGGGTGGTAGAGCTGACATCCGCCACCTGGGATAGGAATGACTCTTCTTGGCAGGCCCAGACAGTATTGCATCTGTAGAAATAATTGAAACTCTGTGAACCATTGACTGTCTATGTTCATTTCCTTTTTCCGTGCCCTGCAATTCCATGCCCCACCTCTGCCAGCAGCAACCTAGGTTCCTAAGAAGAGACAGTGAGTAATTACAGCCACAAAATTCTGCCTGCAACTCCTGATGAAGTGAATAAGAGTTACTTTCAGATTAAAAGTGGAGAGACTTGTGAAGTATCCCAAGATGGGGACCCTGTGGCTCTCCTACACTTTCCAGTGGCCCTTCCCATTGTTCCTGCTGGCTCAATCTGCTGGGATTGGTAATTCAACAATTGAGACCCACAGTTTCTCCATCCCTGCTTAATTCTTTGGACTGTTTGAAGACCTCTGCATATGCTGTGTCGGTGATTTTTGTGAAAATATTGTAACAGGAATTTTTCAGAAGGGCCAGATGTTATAAATTTCCAGTTGTAATATATTCATGTTTTCTCTCAATGCCTTCTGTATTTTCCTGCAACAAATGAGAGAAAGTTGGCATAGCAGATCTTTGGACTAGGAGAGTTGTCCTTCTGATATTAATCTAAGGCAGTATTCATTATTCCCACATAACATATGGGTGTCCAAAACTGAATGAAACCAAGTCCATGGACAATATAAGATTCAGATTAAAGATTTTTCTGGACATAGTTTACTATCTTTACCATTAGATCATAAAAATGTGACAATGAAATATTTTATGAAACACAAAGTTTGATGGCATGTACTAATTCCAAGATAACAGCACTGCTTTCTTGGAAGTAATGCAGCAAAAGAAGTTGAGATATTAGTAGCAGTAAAAAAAAGTATTTATTTGATACTCAAATTCTCAGCAGGTTGCAATAAATACAGTATTTCATAATAAATCATCCACAGTATCAATCAACTAAAATAGTCCAAAGTTAAAATAACAAAATAATACCACAAATGTAAGACAAGAAGAAATATTAATCATGATAATGATAATAAAATAACTAGATGGTCACGTTCAGATTAATTGTCACATTCAGCCTTATTGAACAATTCTGTTTTTAATAATTTCCTAAAACCTAGTAAGTTAGGAGCTTCTTGAATTTCATGGGGGAGTGTATCAAAGTGTCAGTGCCACAACAAAGGAACAACACCTGGGAGCCTTCATTCACCTTACTTCACCAAAGTGGGGAACTGCTAACAGGTGCTCCCAAGAACTTCACAATGGGCAGGTCAAAATTGAGTAGAGGAGACCGCCCTGGAGATACCATGATGCCAAGATCAAAACCAACATTTTGAATTGCACACAGAAGTGAAAAGACAGCCAGGGCATGGACCCATAGCACTGGGCCATGTGCTCTTGTCACTGTGTATACACAAATTATGAGGCTGCTGCATTCTGGACTAATTGAAACTTCAGGGTAGTTTTCAAAAGCAGCCCCACATAGAGCACATTGAAGTAGTGATAAGGCCAGATACTCTTGTCCCAGGTAAGACTGTAACTATTGCATCAGCCAATAGTTGGACATAGCTCACTTGGCTGTGGCTTCTACCTGCCCATCTAGCAGTATCCATAAATCCAGGAAGATCCCAAAGACTGGAACTATATTGAGACAGGCTATAATAACAGAATTTTGAAAACCTGATGTTGTGCTTTATTCCCCCTTCTTCTTATGCTCAAGTGAATCAGGGAGAAGCCTGCCTGAGTCTTTTCCAAATATTTTCCCTGGAGTTAAGGAATGTTTCAGCCCTCTTTGCTTATATAAGGGTTCTTGCCTTTTACCCTCAGGGTCATCTCTCTGATTCTCCACCAGAACCTGCTCTTTCAGGGGCAGTGCCACCCCATCAAGAGACACAGCTGGAGGCACCAGGAACCTGCAATGGACATTATTAGTATTAGTAGTGCTAGTATTATTTGTAGCTAAGACTTTATTCTGCCACATGCAAAAACAGTTTATTGCACAAATCAAAGCAAAAATAATATTAAAATCCCTTTCCTTCCTCCATGAATGAGTCGTAGTTGCCCTATAGCCTAGGTTGCTATAATTAATAGTGTAAAGTTTCTTGTCCTTGGGATTTTCCAAATTGTAATTAACAATAGTTGTGATGCTTCTATTTCTATATAGAAAACTGTGATAATATGATGGCATGAATATTAATTATGACAGTCAAGAAAATATTTATACTGATCCCAGGAGAAAAGGAAAAGTTGTATTGTATGAGAATAAAAGGTATGAAACATGTCATAATGTAGGACAGATCACTTGATTACCTATTTAAAGAAGGACAAAGGAAGTTACAATGTATATAAATAATTAACAAATAACGATTAGAAGTATTACTAGCTACTCTTATATGTTTATAATGTTCTATCTACATCTATATTTGGGCACAAGGCTGTACCAGATTACAGAGTAAGGGACAGAGAGTTTTCTTAAGGTCAGCATGCCTACTACTTGGCTTTACATCTCTCATCAGAGTTTTATTTGCAGTAATTCTAAGTCCAGAAATCAAACAGTTTCAAATGGTGTGATAAATCAAAATTACCGTGGGTATCTGGAGGAAGTGCTTTTAAACTATCAGATTTAGAAAGACAATGGAAATTAGGCAGAATATTATCAATTTACACTGCCAAATGTAAATAGATCTTAGTGCAGTGTAGCATAATACAAAATACTAAGTTTAGTGCCATATGTGAGCCTAGTCTATAAATGATACCCAGTTTATATGAAAAAAGAAAGAAATGTTAGTAAAATGCTATAGTCATTCAATATTCTAGCTGAGATAATCCATTCTCTTAACCAGTTGACAGAATTTGCAGGCAAGTTATTTTCACATACTATAATACCAAATACAGTTTCCAGAGCATAGATGTACTGATTTTTCAAGTTTTATAAGATCAGCTGCAATGTTTTGCATGTTTGTAAAATTTTGTATGGCTTAGCACACCAGAACCATATAGAGTACTTACTCTGACTGCTACTCTTTTATTTTAACATTAAAATTGTTCTAACATTTTAGAAAGGACTGGCTTGTGTAATTCTCAAGAGAGAGCTGTTCTCTTCTGGGATACTGACAGTTGTTTGTGACTTTTTTCTTCATTCTTTTAATTACATGAGAGACCTGTAGCAACTTTGCAATTAGGAGACCAATGTAACAGTGCCACTACCTGTTTTCTGAACTGTAAAATAAACCATCCAGCTACCTAGGATAGGATTTCATTTCGCTTGTGAGATCAGAAGAGGCACAACTTCTGACACCTTTCACCAAGAGCCCCCTTCGCTGAATGATGCCTTTAAGCATTTCAGCCAATCGGTTCATCCGAAAACATTTAAAGGTAGAAACACAAGATTCGTATTTCATTCGGGACTGCACGTGGATGTGCTAGGGATGGGAAGCTGTGGTATTCATCACTCGCTTGACTGAGTAAATGATTGTTCTTTTCAGCTGTGCAAATAAGTGTAAATTATTTTAGTTACTGGACAGTATCCTTTTATTGTTTAATCGATATAGGTTTGATTGCAGAGGTCTCATTATGTCCGTTACCTTGATACAAGTGAAGTATTAAGTTTGATTTAGCTTTACAGGGTCTCATCTATTTCTGCAGTCCTAGCTGGCTTTGTTTTTCACTTTTTCATATACTGTGTATGTGTTATCCCAGTACAGAGGGAAAAAATTACAGCAATTAATTCTATCACATCTCTAAAATTTCCCATTGATTAGATTTTCATAGCTAAACTTAAAAATTCAGGAGTCAAATAAATAAAATCAAACTAGATTGTGCAGGTGACTATATAAGATTAGTGTGTAGATACAGAATATAACATTCTTGTTTCAAAATTAGTTTTGTCTAGAAAGCGCTTTCAAATCAAACAGAATAATTTTAAACCATATTTTTATAGTTGAACACTTGCAAATCAGATGGCCAACTTCTTTTTACTGATCGCTTCCAGTGCTTTTAATACAGCTGGATCCACAGATGTGATCAGATTTATTTTTTATTAAAAAAAAAACATAATCAGTTTCCATAGAACGTGTTACTATCTCGTGCGTATTTACCATGATTTGTAGAGCTTAGCAAAATGTCTGAACAGACTAGTTTAAGAAAGACTGGCAACTCTGTTCAGAAACCATCAGAAGTCAAATGTGGCGGCTTATTTTCAGAATGTCTCAGAAAATATAATTCTTAATCTTAGCCACATGATAGTCTTTTGTCTTGTGATGGCAGGGTCCATAGGAGGGGGTCAAAAAAGTCAAGATAGTGACTGCAATGCACATAAAAATGGGCGAGGCTTTGATTGTGCCACGGTGGCTGGCTTCTCGACTTTTTTATTACCCTATCACACCCCCCCTGCTTGTTTGGATCTGTCTTTGCAAAACTACTTCTGTTCTTTTATTGGATTAATAAGACATTTTACTTTCGATTGTTTATTTCGATTACTAGTTACTCTGCAAGCACTTTCAGCTGCAGAAGGCAGATCAGCTCTTTGGCCCCCAATGTGTAAACAAAACTTATCTTTTTGTCCCAGGAACTCAGCAGAGCGCTTTAAGGACATCAGGCCCTCCTGTAGAATTCATATATGCATCTGGTATACTCTCAAATGGCCAGAAAGATAAGGAGACTGAAATGCAAGGGCCAAAAGGAAAAAAGAGTTGTATTTTCCAAAAGAGACAAAACCTTTCATGCAGGAAGGGAGTTTTGCTGCAAATGTTTACACTGAGCCCAAAGAAATAGTATGTGGCTACTCTCTGCAGATCATGCAAATAGATGAAGGGTTTCCCCCCTCCATTGGCAGCTTCATTTGTTAATCATGGATAAATGTGCAGCTGGCAGTCAACATTTCCAGTTTCTTTCTCAACCTCATGTTACAATGTTTAGTAGTAAAAGCACCATACAGCATGACCTTCTCTCTTTTAGCATTACAAGGTTCCAGGTATGATCTTAAGCTTGTTCTACTGTTATCTGTGCATCTAGTGGAGGATGTGAGAATGTCAGAGCTAATCTAGGCAATACCTGTAAATGTATTTCTACTCCATGCAGAATGATTTCCAGGCAGCCTCCAAGCAAATTGTTGACCATGACTGGATCTCCCATTGCTCGAGGCAGTGCTCCCAGATTGGATTATTCTTCAAAATTATATTTAAATTATGTGCAGGGGCCAAGCTATACTAATGATTGGTATTGTGATGGCTTACTCAGGTAGTATACAGGTGAAACTCGAAAAATTAGAATATCGTGCAAATGTTCATTTATGTCACTATGGCAACTCAAAAGGTGAAACCAATATATGAGATACATGCATTACATGCAAAGTGAGATATGTCAAGCCTTACTTTGGTATATTTGTGATGATTATGGCGTACAGCTTATGAAAACCCCAAATTCACAATCTCAGAAAATTAGAATAGTGTGAAAAGGTTCAGTATTCTAGGCTCAAAGTGTCCCACTCTAATCAGCTAATGAATCCATAACACCTGCAAAGGTTCCTGAGCCTTTAAATGGTCTCTCAGGCTGGTTCAGTAGGAATCAGAAGCATGGGAAAGACTGCTGACCTGACAGTTGTGCAGAAAACCATCATTGACACCCTCCATAAGGAGGGAAAGCCCCAAAAGGTCATTGCAAAAGAAGTTGGATGTTCCCAAAGTGCTGTATCAAAGCACATCAATAGAAGGTTACATGGAAGGGAAAAGTGTGGTAGAAAAAGGTGCACAAGCAGCAGGGATGACCGCAGCCTGGAGAGGATTGTCAGGAAAAGGCCATTCCAAAGTGTTGGGGACTTTCACAAGGAGTGGACTGAGGCTGGAGTTAGTGTATCAAGAGCCACCACACACAGACGGATCCTGGACATGGGCTTCAAATGTCGTATACCTCTTGTCAAGCCGCTCCTGAACAACAAACAACGTCAGAAGCGTCTTACCTGGGCTACAGAAAAAAAGAACTGGTCTGTTGCCCAGTGGTCCAAAGTCCTCTTTTCTGATGAGAGCAACTTTTGCATCTCATTTGGGAACCAAGGACCCAGAGTCTGAAGGAAGAATGGAGAGGCACACAATGCACGATGCTTGAAGTCCAGTGTGAAGTTTCCACAGTCTGTGTTGATTTGGGGAGCCATATCATCTGCTGGTGTTGGTCCACTGTGCTTCATTAAGTCCAGGGTCAACGCAGCCGTTTACCAGGAGATTTTGGAGCACTTCATGCTTCCTTCCGCAGATGAGCTTTATGGGGATGCTGACTTCATTTTCCAGCAGGACTTGGCACCTGCCCACACTGCCAAAAGTACCAAAACCTGGTTCAATGACCATGGGATTACTGTGCTTGATTGGCCAGCAAACTCGCCTGACCTGAACCCCATACAGAATCTATGGGGCATTGCCAAGAGAAAGATGAGGGACATGAGACCAAACAATGCAGCGGAGCTGAAGGCCGCTATTGAAGCATCCTGGTCTTCCATAACACCTCAGCAGTGTCACAGGCTGATAGCATCCATGCCACGCCGCATTGCGGCAGTCATTGCTGCAAAAGGGGCCCAAACCAAGTACTGAGTACATATGCATGCTTATACTTTGCAGAGGTCCGATATTGTTCTATTTCCAATCCTTGTGTTATTGATGTCATGTAATATTCTAATTTTCTGAGATTGTGAATTTGGGGTTTTCATAAGCTGTATGCCATAATCATCCCAATTATACCAAAGTAAGGCTTGACACATCTCGCTTTGCATGTAATGCATGTATCTCATATATTGGTTTCACCTTTTGAGTTGCCATACTGACATAAATGAACATTTGCACGATATTCTAATTTTTCGAGTTTCACCTGTACAACACATTCCCTGAGTTGTTTTCTTGCATTATTTCTCTATATTGATATAGCTATATCAACATCTTGCCATCTTTTATGTTTATTCTTCATTGTTTTTATTGTAATTTCTTTGATTGTTGTGAGCCACCCAGAGCCGGGTGGCATTCAAGTTTTAAAAATTATTATTATTACTATTATATTTTATTTGTTTTGCAGGCTCTTCTGTAACAGCTTTTGAGGTTTCCCTGCACTGATAATTTTTGTATATTGCAGCACGAACCTACATTGCGATGAGTCAAGAAGCTGTTGTGATCCACAGGAATGCCATCTGTAGCACTGTGGAATTCAGGCTTTTCCCTGGTTTTCTAGGAGCAGTGAAACAGGCTGGAAAAGGCCAGAGTGCAGGTGAAGATACTCATTAATAGGGCCAATTTGCACCTTAGTGCATTCAGTCTTGCTAACTGCATGAGAGTGAGTCTTCAAAGAAGGTTTATTTTGGGATCGCTAGGGCATTCTCAAGTAACCATGCAGCAGGCTCTGAACTGCTGAACTAAGATAAACTAAAGACTTATCTGTCCCTGCAAACCATATGATAGAGCCCTCAAAGAAATACTGTGATGCATTTGTGAGGCATATCAAAGGTAAAATAGCTCAACTTCATGCTGATTTGAATGCTGCTTTTGATACAATATATGTACTATGGTAGATATTGGTCTAATTGAACAAGACAATTTTCAGTTTATGAAGGCTCAGGGCCTTGACAAAATGGTTGTGGCTATTCAACATATTACATGATCTGTTGATATCTGTCCATCTTGGCTTATTAAACTAGCCAAGGGGCACTGACTGGATGGAGATGGAAGTGGTGACATCCATTTCTGAAGAATCCCTTCCTGGATTGAAAGGATTTAATCAATTATTTCCTAGACACAAATACCCCTGGGTCTTGAGAGGGTAGTGCCTATGTAGCTGTGTATGGTCTTGGAAAACACTATTTGTCTTGGTCTTTTTCAGTATGGATTCGGGGTGGTTTGGGGACAGAATCATGTGTGGGTTGCCTCAACAAAGGGAAAGAGAGTGAGAGGGAGTGGGGTTCTATTGACCCTGTTTGATCTCTCAATACCTTCTAATACTGTCAGCCATGGTTTTTCCCTGGGCCATCTCCATAAGTTGGAAGCAATGGGCATTCTGTTGCAGTGACTCTACTCATAATTATGGAGGTGATCTCAAAAAGTAATGTTAGGTTACTGTGTCCCTTACTCGGATGCTACAAAGCACTGTTTTGCTATTTAATATCTACATGAAGGTACTATTTTGTCCCCAGTGCCGTTTAATAGTTATATGGAATGTATAGGAACCTTGTTTGGTGGGGCTAGATGTTATCAGTATAATGATGATACTCAGCTGTTCTTCTATAACATTTGAATCTTCCAAACTAGTGTCTGGGTACAATAATTGGAAAATTTACTTGTTCTAAATGGGGCTGTATTCCCTCCAAAAAACCAGGTTATGTTGTCTGGGGGTAATCCTAAATTCATCATTGTCATTAAAAGCAGAAATTACTTCTGGGTAAATAAGTTTGCATTTTTTATTTTTAAATATTCAATATACTTAGTAATCTGAAAACGGCACCACTAAACAGAGATGAATCCACTAGAGGCTAAGACACCTGCATAAATAGACTGCATTTTGGAGCAAAGCAACCTGGGCAGGATCTACGTAGTGTGTAGCTCCACAGTGGCAGTAGAATGCGTATGAAAATCAGTACAAGAAAATATCCTCAGTGTTGGGACTAGGCAAAGGCATCTGGTACCTTTTAAGTGTTTTGTTCTTTAATCCCTATCAACTTCAGCTAGCATGTTCCGTTCTTAGGGATTATGGGTTCTGTAGTCCAAAACATCTGGAAGACACCAGATTACTTATTACTAACCTAAAGAGGGATACGAATCATGTCTTGTAACTGTTGCAAAGGTGAGGTGTTTAAAAGGCCAAATGGTTTTGAGTGCAATAGGACCGTAGATGCCGTTGTGTTTTTTTATGTTCAATTTTCTCTCTGCAAATAGGCTGAGGTTCCAAACATGATTCCTTTGCTCCTGCACAGTTCATGTGGTTAAAACAAAAGAACCAGTCCTTTTCTGTCTATAATTTCCAAGAGAGGGGAGCAGAGATTGCAGGTGCCACTGTGGGTGGGTGATGATTCAAGTTTGAAAGAACTGGGATTTTCTGCTTTTTTGTGGTCATTTGAGTTTGGACTTTGGTTTTATAACTTATATTAAGCCTATTTTAGAGCAGAGATGGCATTTGCTGTATGTTTCCCACTTCAAAATGACAAGAAACCATGTCACCAGCTTTTTATAATTGTGATCAGTGTTGGGAGCCACACAAAGGGATTTGGGGCAGCATGCAATCCTGGAGGCCTGAGGTTATTAATAGTTTCATAAGATGAATTTACTTGAGCATCCAAACTAGTTGATTTTGTGTTCCCTTTTCCTCAGATTTCAAAACGCTAATACAACACTAACCACCTTGGTTTTCTTGCTACTTATGTAAGTAGCATGCAACTTCTCCTAGCAGACTCCCCAAAGGAAACTGATGATGTTGCAACCTGGAAGCATCATGTAATACATAAACAGACCCGCCTCTGCAATCCAAGACACTTGTGAAGCTGTACGTGCAATTATGAGACTTAAAAAAGCAAAAACAATCTTGAAATTGCAGACTTACCTATTGCTTGTCCTGCATTTGCAATGCTATAAGTAGCTGGAATTTCTAAATTAGCTTTTCTCATGCACAGCTGAGATAGATTTGGTTGAAGACAGCAGGAGGTTAGATTGTCCCGTCTCTCTTTTGCTCTGGATGATGGACAATCCAGATCTGGTAGTCCTATGCAAATGGACTGGAATTTGAGAAGGGAGGTTTTTCACTTTTTTCCTTCCATGTGTTTCCGCACTATTTCTTTCACCTTGTATTTTTTCCTTTCCAGAAAAAATCCACGAGGAGAGAAAGAAACCGCACAATGCCTTTTCCTCTGATAATGTTCGGAATTCTATCCAGAAGGCTCCGTAAGAGAGCCTTCCAGACGGAATTCCAAGCAGTATCGGGGAAACACCCTTGATCAAGCATTCCTGAGCCTTCCAGTGCCACCTCCTTCTCCCACAATTGTCCAACAGGCGTGGGGCATTTGATCTGCATCGCCTCTCCGCGCCTCCCGAAGCAGTGCTTCAGAGAGGGACTTCCGCGTGGTTCCTGCCCAGAATCTTCTGTTTCCATATACTACATCTTCATTCATCTGTTATTCTTAGCCGGGAGCAGCTTTTCGACCTTGTTTGTCCGGCAGAGGGTAGCAAGTCGCTTGCTTGCTCGATTCTGCTCCCATTTTCCATTCTGCGGGCTTTCAAGCCCTGGAAGCAGACCGAGGGCCCCTGAGGAAGGGCAACTCAGCCAAAAGCGCCTTTTCCGCTGGTTGTAGGAAGCCGCTTTCCCAACAGAAGAGGGAGCAGGAAGGGCGGCAAACTAAAATCCCTTTATTCAGTGTTGTGTTCCTTGGACGTTGAATGACTAACATTTTCAGTATATTCTTTTCGGTTAAGTCCTGCCTTCTTTCGCAGTTACGCGGTAAAACCACGTAGGCATTTTAAAAAAATCCATTCCAGAACACAAGGATCCTGCCCGGATTTTATATACCACTCATTCTCTCTCTCTTTCACACACACACACACAAACACGCACACAGGGGCGCGCGCGATCTTCCTGACGTGGTTGGATTTAAGTCTTGTGGCATTTCCTGCTCCCGAGACTCCTAGAAACAGCTGCTCTGCTTTTCGAGTGACACCGCTTGTCTCCCCACCCCCAATCTGTTGCTCTGCTCCTCGGACGCCCCCAGAAGCCGGGCTCCCAGGCCAGGCGAAGAGCGCAGGACCTCGCCGTTGGCGAGCGGGGGACGGAGAAAAGAAGCCCAGGCGGCCGCCGCGCGTGGTGAGGCGCAGCCGCCTCCCCCGCCCCGCGCAGCCAGCGCGTGGTCGCGGGGGTGAGAAAGTGACAGGGTGGGAGTGGGAAGTACGAAGCTCCTTCCCTCCAGAGCGGCGGAGCGGCAGCTCGGAAGTCGCCAGCCCGCCAGGCAGGGCGCCGACGACCATGAGTGGCGCTACAAGGAGATGCTGCTGGCCGAGCAAATTGGGACTATGGTGAGGCGCCGCGGAACAAAACGGAGCGGGTGTTTTGATCACCGGCAGGAATTGGGACGTGGGGGACCCTGGGCTGCCTCTGCCTGCGCGCCGAGGAGGTAAGGGACGGAGGCAGCGCGACGCATTTTCCCTTTTTGTTCGCAGAGCACAGCTGCTGGGTGCGTGCGCGTGTCTTGTGATGTGCCAGTACAGTAAATGGTTCCGTTTCTCAGGGCTTCCTTCGGGGGTAAAGCAGTCTTGCTCCCAGTCTCGATTTTGGGAAAGAGGAAGCCGGAACCCGATGGGAAAGAAACGCCGGGCTTCGTGAGAAAAGAAGTGCGTAGATCAGTAACAATAGCAACCTTAATAAGCTCCAGGGCCTCAACCAATATTTAATATTGCATAAGGATTCCGCTTTCTGAAAAAACCGTTTCTCCTACCCACGAAAATACTACACGGTTCTTGTATTTACCAGAAATGAAGGAGGGGGAATCGTGAAGGTTTAGCTTATTTCTGAGATGTGAATGTTCCCTTCCCTGGAATTGGAGCCCGGAGGGGGAGTGCGATTCACAAAAATCTCGCTGAGTGCAACCCTCCTCATATGAAAAATGACCAGACCTGCACCGTGCTGCAGCCAACACGTGTTCGGTCTTCAGTGAATTAAAACGAGCCCCACAGCACTTTCTGGAAGAAAACAAGGCCACAATTTTAAAGTACTCATTTAAAAATCTGTGCGCAAACCCATGCTAAAAATAATTGCTACCTCTGTCCAAAAGTAATGGCTTTAGCTTAAAAAAAGGTTGTTAAAAAGCATATTTGCAATGGAAGCAACGATATATATAAACCGAGTCTTTTTGCAAAATAAGAGCTTGTAATATATTTAAGTGCTTGAATTCATATGGCCTACAATAGCTAATTCAAAGGGTTAACAATAAGAATTTCCATTTTTGTTTTTTTGTGAAAACATAACCGTGGCATAATGTATTTTTTTTACATAATTACATGGTTGCTTGTCCTTTCTTTTGTTTTCTGGAGTATGTCATAACAATTTTAATTTTGTATCCATCATGGTAGTTTATATTAAGAAAGAAACCATTAAGATCTGTTTATTGTTACAACATGACTTTTGCGCTAACAGCAAACATGTAATGTATATTCTAGATCTTTTTGATGGAATTAGGTGACCTTATAGGTTATTTTAAAATGCAAGTTTTTTTTCTTTGATTTGAATGTCACAGCGCACTAAAAATAAATCTTCCTTGTGCATTACAATATACTGTGAAAATAAATCTGAGGATCTTGGAATGCAACCCTTGGAAAACAGGGAATATGTATGTTAGATCTCAGGGCAAATGTAACTAATACTTTGTACACAGGCTGTGCTAGACCAGGATAGCCTGAGAATGTTGCTATTTTTAAGCACATTTTGTTACAGTTTAGGATTTACTAGTAGGAGTGATGGGATGTCAGAAGAAGTTAGTTTTGCACCTAGCAACTGAGCAATTAAGATTCCTAATGAAGTGAAAGGTAGATTTAGTCAGACCTAATTGTTCTTGGCAAGCAGAGCTCTTCTGTAGCACATGATTTAAACAATCTGGTGGGTGAACTTCATTTCAGTCTGTTCCCATATCTTGTAGTGATGCTGGCTGAGAGGAACCCAATGGTATGATGGATGGTCTGTTTAAATTTAAGTTATACTTTACTCTGATGTCTTGGGATGCTTCCATAAGAGAGGCTATGAAAGAAAATGACTTACAGATTTTTTTTCTGTGTTTTTTATGATTACTCCTTGGAAATACCTAAAAATCTGTAGGATGTGGCTCTTTTTGTGAATTGCAGTTTTGAGTCCTCCAAAACATTCACTCTTTGCTTATATTATTGTGTCGCAACATAAACCCTACATACCACACGATGTGGTGGGGCCCAGTAATCCCGTGAGGCTGATCCATTGAAGGGGGCAAAATCTGAAATGAATTGCAGTTTTTTCTTAGTGGTGTGTTTGGAGTCTCACCTCCACTTATAATAACTGGAAGCATACAGCCCCAGGGGGACAGAATGACAAAAGCAGCCTTGTGGCATTGCGACACAAGACCTGCCTCTTTTTATGTGCATTGTGACATGACATTGTACACACATACAAAACATGTGGCCCTTGTGCAGCAAAGCTACTGCTGCTTTTGTCGTTTTGATGAAAGCAGCAACCTCCTGCGGAAGCCCATCAGTGGATCTTATAGAGGGAGCAGTGCCTAAATCTGGAGTGCTCTTGACTGGCCACCTTTTACAGCTCCCAAAACTATGGTCAGTAGTTTAATGGTGATTTATGAACTCCGTTAGGTGATTTTATAGAAAGCTGAAGGAACTTTGGAGGATATCCACACGGCTTTGTACTTAATCTATTTCTTCCTTAATGGAAAGATCAACACTATTTTGAGGAAGATCAGTTTGTTAAATAGGCTAAAAGAGTCCTGGCCTATGGCCCTTATCTTGTCAAAATAACGCCATGTTGTGAAATGATCCACTGAATAGAAGGCTGGTGTGGATCTTCTGGGCTGTGTGGCCGTGTTCTGGAAGTTCTGTTTCCTAACGTTTCGGCAGCATCTGTGACCGGCATCTTCAGAGTGCAGGAGCACAGACGGGAGCAGTTCTCTCTGTGCCCAGGATGATGTGACCCTTTTGTGGGTATTTATAGAGATCTGAAGGGGGTGGGGGGTGGGGGGGTTAATGAGTGGCTGCTTGTTTTGGTATCAGAATATCTGTGTATCTTCCTGTGGGTTAGGCAGGGTTTTTTCTTCTATTGAGTTGTTAACGAGTGGCTGCTGAGGGTGATTAGCATGTTCATTGTGTGAGCTGTTTGCATGTCCTGGTGGTTGAGCTGAGTTCGTTGACCTTTTGCAGGCTGTATTTTTCAGGATTGGTAGCCAGGTTTTGTTGATTTTTAGACTCTCCTCTTTTTTATTGAAACTGTGCTGGTGTTTGTGAATCTCAATGGCTTCCCGGTATAGCCTGGTATAGTGGCTGTTGGTGTTGTCCAGTATCTCTGTGTTTTCAAATAGGGTTTTGTGTCCAGTGTGCCTGAGAGCATGTTCAGCTACTGCAGATTTTTCTGGTTGCCGTAGTCTGCAGTGTCTTTCGTGTTCTTTTATCCTGGTATGGATGCTGCTTTTGTGGTCCCGATGTATACTTGCCCGCAGCTGCATGGTATACGGTATACTCCTGCCGTGGTGAGGGGATCCCTTTTGTCTTTTGCTGATTTTAGCACTTGTTGTATTTTTCTGGTGGGTCTGAAGATTGTTTGGAAATTGTGTTTTTCCATCAGTTTTCCCATGCGGTCTGTGACCCCTTTGATGTAGGGCAGAAATACTTTGTTGGTGGGTGGCTGTTTTTCTTCTTCAGTCGCATGTTGTTTTCTTGGTTTGATGGCTCTTTTTATTTCATTCTTGGAGTAGCCATTCGCTTGTAGGGCCCAATTAAGGTGGTTAAGTTCGGAGTTTAGGAATTGGGTTTCGCAGATCCGATTGGCACGATCCATGAGGGTTTTGATAATGCCTCTTTTCTGACGTGGGTGGTGGTTGGAGTTTCTGTGTAGATACCGGTCTGTATGGGTGGGTTTTCTGTAAACTTTGTGTCCTAATTTGAGGTCTGGTTTGCGTATGACCAAAGTGTCTAGAAATGGAAGTTTGCCGTCCATTTCTTTTTCCATGGTGAATTGTATATTGGGGTGGATGCTGTTTAGGTGGTTCAGGAACGTCTCTAGTTCTTCTTCCTCCTGACTCCAAATTGCGAAGGTGTCACCCACAAATCGGAACCAGACTGTTGGGTAACGGGTGTGGTTTCCAAAGCCTGTTTTTCAAAATGTTCCATGTAGAAGTTTGCTACGACTGGGCTCAGGGGGCTTCCCATGGCGACGCCGTCCATCTGTTCGTAGAACTCATTGTCCCATTGGAAGTAACTGGTTGTTAGGCAGTGCTGAAATAAAGCTATGATGTCTTCTGGGAAGATCTGTTTGATGAGTGCCAGGGTGTCCCTCACTGGTACCTTGGTGAACAAGTGAGGGAAAAGTCCCTGCAGTTTTCTTGGCAAGCTTTTTTGGAAGTGATTTGGCTTGTTCTATGATTCATTTGTTTGTTTTATTGTCTATCCGTGGTATTATTAGGGGTTTTCTCCAACACCAAATTTCAGAAATATACTCCTTCCATCCTGCTTCTTCAAAGTCCAACTTTCACTTCCATAGAGTGTACCAGAAAGTACCTTTGTCTGCATGTTTCTGATCTTTGCAGGTATAGCCATATCACAGCATTTGAATATCTTCTACGAGGCTTTTGTTGCTATTATACCAAGTGCTATTCTGCCGCATATTTTTGCTGATAGTCAATCTTAAAAAGCAGAAACTATCCACCAGATCAATATTCTTCACTGTGAATTCTAGGGCTGTCATTAGTTTGGTCTTCTTTATAGTTAATTCTAGTCCCATTTTTTTTCATGGTGCTCTTTACAACTGGAATTTGCAGATCATTTGCATTTTTAGCTATCAGAGTAGTGTCATCAGTTATTAAATAGGGCTTAACGAAATTGTTTCACTGGTTAAAAAAAAGATTAAGGGGAAGGTAAAAAAGACCTCCTAGTTTTATTGTACTGCCAAATGGTAAGCATTGAAATTATGGGTGAGGCCTCCAAAGAAATTAGATTGGTTTGAATGTTATGAAAAATTAGAGACAAGGCAAAGAAAGTTGTTGGGGCTTTTTGGCTAGTCCAAAGTCTCTGGTTACAGGAATGCATACGTTTTTTAGAAGCTTAACCACAATATATCAGTTGTTAACTACAGGTCTCTGAGGTTTTCATGCCAAAATGGCAACAGCTTTACAAATGCCTATAATCATGGGTCTTAAAATAGGACTGCAGATGTTTGGTAACGTGGACACCCACACTTTTCCCTGGCAAAAGAATTACAGTCACAAGAATTGGTATAGTAATATTTACAAATCCAGACTTGTGTTGATAGTAATTGCAAATCTGTACCATAGAATCACAAAAGTGGAAGGGGCTAATTAGGTCAAGTCCAACTCCTGCTCGGTACAAAAATCTAAATTAAAGCACCCACAAACAGTTGTCCAGCTCTGCTTGAACATATCCAGTGAAGAGGAACCTGCCACCTCTCCAGCTAATTGGTTCCTTTGTTGAGGAAAGTAATTGCTATTAGGGTTAGTTTTTTTTTTCTAACATTCAGTTGAAAGCTGCTTTACTGTAACTTAAATCCATTATTACATGCCCTGAATTTTGGAACAAGAAAGTAGATAGAATGTAGATACAGCTTATTTAAATGCTGAGCTTCATGAAACTGTGTATATGAAGCAACCTCCAGGTTACACATGTGAGGATTCCCAGAAAGTATACAGATTGCGTAAAGCACTGTATGGATTGAAACAAGCCACGTTAGAAAATTTCATTGATCTTGTGTATTGTGCGTCTGAAGCAAATCTTGCAGATATATTTACCAAACCATTGCCTATTGTACAACATGAAGCAATGTTAGCAAACCTTGGATTAGAACAAATGTAAATTGTTGTTGTATTGCTGTAATCAGGTGTTTATACTATCTTGTAACACGTGTTATTGTGTCGCGAACGGGCTGAGAGGGGTATCAGGATTTTCTCATGGGAAGAAGGTCATCCCGTTCCCTATACAAAAACAGGTGTCGAGATTATTCTATGAAGCTAATGTAAACAAAGAATCTTGTGACCCTGTTATGCTTTTTACTGCCACCTACTGTAATGTGTATGTTAGTTATTCAGTGGGGGTGTACATGCTGGCAATATAACGGGAGGGTAAAATGCCCAGCCTGTTCAGTTCAGTTTAGTCTTGTAAAGTTAATCATGTAGGTTTTATAGGTTATGTAGTCTTATCTGGTAACCAAGTAGTGTACCTCTTCTCTGAGAGTGTTTTTTTGGCTAGAGACTTTGTTGTGGATAAGTCTTGGAAGCTAAGATGAGAAGAAGTCTTTGTTATATCCTATATTTTGTATGCAACTTGTATTTTATGAAGTTTTGCATTTTTATCAATAAAGACCAGTTAGTTTATATTTTCTGACTGGATTTTCTTTGGAAAGCAAAATATGGATATTGCATTTTGCAAGCTCTCATGCTGATGTGTAATCTTCCTGAGAGCAGGATTTTTGGGACCTTTGCTGCGCTCTGCACAACAGAAAGAGCAGGTCTTGATCTCCTTCCGTGTGACATTCTTTTAAGTATTTAAAGAGTGAAATTCTATCTGCTTCGTTTTTTTTCTCAAGACTAAACATACACAATTCCTTTACCCTCTTTTCATGGGACTTGGTTCTATTTTCTGATCACTCCTGCTGACCTTCTTGGATCTTTTTCCAGTTTCTCCAGATCCTTAAGTGTGGTGCCCAGAACCTTAATGTTATGTTTAATTTTTTGCTGCCTCATCACACTGCTGCCTCATATTCAATTTTTAATCAGCTGCTATTCCAAGATCTCAGCAGATGGCAGCACTTTGTTGATTGTGGCTTGGAAGATAAGCAGGGCCAGGCCAGATCAGTACTTTGATGGGAGACCACCAGGGTTGTAGACTAGGCTGGGAAGTCAAAGAACATCATGAAGAAGGCAGTAGCAAACCAGTTCTACGTTACAGTATTCCCAAGAAGGTTGCGTGGTTGTGTCCATGTAGTCACCAATTGTTGAGCTCAGTTTTCTATTTTACCATGGGAAGGTCTTTTTCACAAATAATATTACCAAACCCTATCTTTTACCTACATGTTTGATTTCTGTTTCCTAAGTGAAGAGCTTAAATTTGTCTCTGCTTAAATTTCATTCTGCTACTTTCAGTCCATTTCTCCAACCTGTTAAGATGGTTTTGGATTTTACTGTTTGTCTTCTCAAGTATTAGTTTCTCCTCTGATATTGTATCATCTACAGATTGGATAAGTATCCACTCCACTTCCTTATCCAAGTCAGTGATAAATATGTTGAAAACCAGTATTGAACATTATGGTACCCTCCTCATTATTCCTTTCCACTTTGATAAGGACTCCTTGATGAATATTCTTTGAGTGTGATTTTTTTCCGGGTTTTTTGGATACCTCATTGATACAGGGCATCAAATAAAATTCTAAAATAAAAGAACTTATCACTGCAAATGAGTAGGTTTAGTTCATTAGCAGTTTGATAAAAAGTGAGTGGTAAAGCTGTATAAACTGATGTAAAGAGGATAACTTTATTCTGAAGCTTTTGTTGCATATGAACAGCTAGACTCAAATTCATCTCAGATTTCCACTTTTTTTTTTTTTTTTGGTAAATAAAACTTCACCCTCAGGTGAATTGACTAGGGACAGATGAATTCTTGGATGAATTGATGGATTGTTCTCTGTGTTCTTTTGTTATTGTTTATTGTTTCTCACTTTTAAAATGATAAGCCAACCAGAGTCTTATAGAGTCAGGAGACTTCCAAATTAAATTAAATTAAGTTAAATTAAATTAAATTAAATTAAAGGATGTGTTTGATTTTCTACATAACAAACTCTTGCTTTAAGAAAAGCAAAATATCTGTGTTCCTCCTTTGTCCTCTGCTAGTTGTGTTGTGTGAATACTATGAGATCATCTGGGCTTCTTTGAAATATTCTTGGAAACATGAATATTTGCACAGGCTCTGATCAGTTGTGATCATTTAATATTGTTCTGGTTTTCTGTGAAGGAAGAAAAAAATGACCAGAGTAAAGACAAAAAAATACATACAAGTAGTGTTGGAGTTACTGGTATAGAGATAGAGTATCTAATTCCCAAGGGGCCGTGGATCATCTTACTTTGTCTCCTCCACTGAATATAAAATGACTTTGTAGTTATGTGAAAGATGCCTCTTAGTTATCTACATCTCTTGAGACTAATAAAAAAACCCTCTAATGTTTTATTCATTTACAGCCAGGTTATTGCTTCATTGATTGCTATAACAAAAGGGGCTTTGACATCCTATGGAAGGAATAGTGATTTATTGGTCTTATTGCAGTTCCTGCCTCTGGAATCATCTCTCCCCAGAGGTTCTTGTGGCTGCCATCCTTATGCTGTTTAGGAAACTATTGAAGACCTGGTTGTTCTCCTGGGCCTGCGGGCAGGGTGATTGTGGAGCCTCTTTTTCTCCTTTTGTTTGTTTTGTTTTGAATATTTTTGCTCTTCTGGTCAGTTGTATTTTTATGGTGGATGGATGGATGGTTGCTGCCCAGAGTCATTTGGGAGTTGGGCAGCCTATAAGTTAAATAAACAAACAAACAATATTAGATTCGTGCCAGTGATCTGCTTTTTCCTCTCGATGTGATGCCAGGACTTCTTTGTGAGGAATTAAGTAAACAATTTGCAAAGTTCATTCAATAGAGTTTAGAAGCTACTCAGAGCAGAAGCTTGTTACTCAGGGTAGGCAATGTGGGAGAAGTAATTCAACAACATCTCTACAGCTTTCAGAATGTTTCCCAGATGTCCTGACTTTGAGATCCTGTATAGTTACTTTGTTTTCTTCATTTTTAATCACTAGGGAGGAAGTAGGATGCTACCCTTCAGAGAAGCATTTTAACATGTTATCAGATTTTCGGTAAATCACTGAGATGGAAAAAGCTGCTGTGTGAGATGCTAAAGCCCTAAAAGGATGATGTGATAGCACTCCTAGATTTAATACTGGTCCAGCAGGTTCATTTTGATAAGCTGTTGGCACAAACGTGGCAGAGAATACATCGTTGCTTATAAGACTAATCCCTTTTGATCTCTAGCAAGTTGCTCTTAAATAAATAAAACCCACGCATAGCCACTCCTGTTCCACACAATACATGATGACAAAGAAGAATGTAATTTAAAGGAAATGTCGCTTATCTTTTGTGCTAATACAGAAATCTGTAAATATAATATACAGGGTATCAAAGTACAGTATATACTGCCCTATAGAAAGGGTGAGCATGGAGGACAGAACTATAATTTTGGCAGAAATGCCCTTTTTGTATATTTGTATGTACTGTTGACCTGGGAAGGTCCTTGAAGCGGCTGTGCCAGACCTTTGGGAACGTATGACTGTGTCAGTGCTTCAAGGAATGGTGCTTTGCTCTCACAGGTATGCACATATATTTCTCTTGGTTTTTCAGTCCAGCCCAAGACTAATAAGGGATGCATCCAGACAGACAGACATTCAGTAACCTCTTTGAGTTATTTGGTAGAGCTGCCCTTGATGAATGAATGGTTGATGTATCTCTAGAAGCCCTAATGCTACTTACAATAAAAATTGTGCAGGTAGAAATTCAACAAGACCACAGTCCTTCTGAAATCACTTTCTACAGATACCTCATGGATCTCTCTGGTGCTTTGTGGTAATATGTATGGAGCTGTTTATAAATCAGTAACATAAGCATAAAATCAGTAACATTAACAATTTAGAACCTTGATTTTTCAGAGTTCTGGGTTATATAGAAAGCCTGTCCATGTCAGTAGTGCCCCAGTGCAAAATTTTCCCTTCTGCTGTTTGAAAGGACAGGAGAGAAGAAGTGGGGCCAGTGAGAATGGTCCATCATTTTCTGTTTGAGCCATTTACTTCATGTCTGCTTGCACATCCAAATAGAAAAACCCTCTCTTTCAGATAAAGAAATCTTGGCAGGTGGCAGTGCTGAAGTCTACCACTAAATAGCGTTTTTTCTTGTTAGGCCATGTGACCTTTAATGATGAAAAAAATAGTACTTTGTCATAGGAGACAATATAATGATACACTTAACAGCCCCAGCCTGTTCACGTATACATGACATTGCAGAACTAACCCATTTTTCCTTTGTGAGATTGGAAAGGATTGAGAAAACCACAGAACACTCAAGTCATGCTCTTGTGATCTGAATATGAATGAGTGCCATCACATTTTTGTCAGCTGAGAACTACAGAAATGAGTCACTGAGTGACTCCTACTACAACGGAATTGTTAACCAGAAGTATGTTTTACATAGCCCTATTCATTTTGATTTACTTGGCTTTTTCTCATTTCAACATCAAGTGTGCTGGGATTCTATTTGAGCAATAATTTATGAGTTATTAAATAGCGACATACACTGTACTTGAGGCAGTCTGCCATCTATAGCCAGTTTGAAAATGCAGTCCAAAACTCATTTCTTCTCAAAAGGATTGAGAGCCAAAGTCTAGAATGCTTTGTCAACCTTCTCAAATGACATATGATATGATATGTCTAATTTATCTTGTACCTGCTACATAAAACTTCTGTATATACTTGTGACTCAGACAATTCCAAAACACAAATGGTTGAATGATGTTGTTCACTTAAGTCTATGGGAAATGTTTCTATGCTCAAAACCTTATAATAAAAGATTGGCTTTAAAGTATAAGATTATTGATTTGGAAATAAATAAAAAAATGATTACTTTTGGAGAGTGTTCCTGATGTTTTAAATAATTGGAGACTTCTGACACTGTTCTGATGGGCCAGGAAGCATAAATGCTAGTAAGGGATTGATTCCAATAAAACTTATTTTTCCAACACAAACTTATTTACCTAGATCTTTTCAATCTTGACTGTGAAATAGATGTCAAAGAAGGAGTAAAAAGGTTGATAAAGAAAGAACTAGCAATGAGAGTGCACGTGAAAGACACCCACACAATATTCACTCTATTTCTGATGTGCAGGAAAGTGCTGTTGTACACATACCCATAATATCTCTCCACATATGAAATGGAGGCATCGAGTAGCTCAAACAGCTCCATTGAATGAGAAGAGGTAGAAGAGCTTTAGTAAGAGGTAGGAGAGAATGGAGTAACAAAACTGACCGAAAGGAATGCTGAATTCAACCATTCTAATTGTAATATTTTGTTCTACTTATGCTACAGAATATCAAATATTATACCGATATAATATTATACTAATAGAAATACTGTGCTATTTTTATTTTATATGAATATTGGTTTGGGTCATTCAAATAATTATTCAAGGATTTTTATCGCACTTTTCCTCTCCAGAAATGGAGAGGTTCAAAGTAGTTTATAGCCGTTTGTTGAAAAAACAAAAGACATGCTAATAATAATGATGATACCATATCTTCAGGAAACTAAAAAGAGAAGTAGCAAAAACAAGCACAGTAAAAATGAGCACTGAATGGAGCAGTGTGCTGAAAACTGAATGTTTAATTTCCATTACTTCTGTTGGAAACTTTCCTGATTACTTTAATGGTTCTTTGCAATGGGACACTAGTTCATCTAACTATTTAGCAAACTATGGACTTAAAATGAAATAACACAGCTGTTTGTTAATTATACATACATTTTCAAAGCCTCATTCAGGCTACTTATTGAAACAGTTCATCTTTAAGAATTGCTGTCTCTTGTTTGGAGCTCTTATTCTTGAAGAGTGTGGCCTGGAGCTAAGTGACTTGGTAAAAAGTTGGTGCTACACTTTTTTTGGAAAGAAAGCCTTTACATTTTATCTGTGATACTACATTTATATTCTACAGTGGACCTTTAGTGCTGCTGCTAATAAAGAACGGTCAAGATTTATTTAAATCAGTGGAATAAGAGAACACCTGCTAAAGGTTCTAGTACAGCCTAAATAGGAGAATATCATATAAAGTTAGCACTAGTCAGATGACTTACTCCTGTCCTTTTATGGGCAGACCTCCATTATGATTTATCTTAGAGAGCACATCTTAGAGAGTGGTCTATGCAGCTTTCACCCCTTGTCAGGTTTTTCCATTGACAGTTTTTGGATTACAGTTTTTTCCTTCCAAACTATGCAATTTATTTGTGCAGTCTGTGTTATAGATTGCATGTTTATTTTGGAGTAATCCTAAACAACTCTGGAGAGTTATTTAAGGAGGGTGGAATGCAGCAGAGTTAACCCCCTGCTAATAGAGAGGAGGTCATTTCGTAGGGAGCTGCTCTCATCCCTGAAGCCTGTGTTATGACTATGGGAAGCTCTGCAGGAATGCATTGAATATTAGTAAATTCCAGTTGTAGCTGGATGAGACAGAGGTGTTTCTATCTGATGGCTTGTTGTTGTGCTCTCTTCAAACCCTGTTAAGATGGCAATCTAAATCCCACTGAATCAAAGCAGGTTGGATGATCTTCAGGAAACCTGTGTTTAATGTATTGTGTGTTTGGGGGGAAATGAATTCCATATAGGCTACTGGAAAGGCTGTTGGACTATTCATAATTAACATGGCACTGGCAGGAGCTTAAAGAACATAAAATGTAGCCGTAGGCACAACAGTGACACAGAATCATTTAGTTGTTTATTGGGTGCCTCCATGGAGTTTTTTAGAGAGCCATACATGGTTAGTTAATCTGCACACACAAAACAATCTCTCATTCGGTACTTAGCCAAGTTCTAATAACAGGGGATGGTTATCATTGGTTGTATAATGTAAAACAGGGGATTTAGTGCTGTGCTGCCACCAGTAATTATAAATAGAATTTGTAACACAGCTACATTTTAAGGAGTTTTGATTCATTGTTTCTCTCAAGTTGGAGCTGCAGTCTTTATCCATGGTTTAACACAAAACGAGTATCATAATTTATACAACCCTCTCTTTTAGGTATCCAAATAATATAAACGTCTGTATTTGTTATATATACAGTGAAGTTGGGAAACCCTGTTTTGACCACTAAGACTCAGCCAGTTTGGTGTAGTGGTGAAGGTGCTGGCCTAGAAAGCAGGAGACTGAGTTCTAGCCTTCCTGTAGATACGAAAACCAGCTGGGTGACTTTGGGCCAGGCACTCTCTCTCAGCCCAACCCACTTCACAGGGTGATTGTTCTGGGGAAAATAGGAGGCAAGAGGATTAGATATGTGTGCCACCTTGAGCTATACATCTATAAAAAAGCAGGATAAACAATAATAATAATAATAATTCACAAAATAATAATAATAAATCACAAAATATAAAGACCTGCAAGTAGGAGGACTGTGGCAAAAGAAAGCAAAGATAGTACCAATAGTTATAGGTGCCTTAGGTGCAATCCCAAAACATCTGGAGCACCACTTGAATGCCATCAGCATTGACAAAATCACCTCAGTCAGTTGCAAAAGGCAGCTTTACTTGGAATAGCTTACTTCCTGCGACGATACCTTTAACACCATCAAACAACATCTGCCTACCCCACGTCCTTGGGAAGGACTCGATAGGTGGATAAAAATGCCAAATCCAATCTAAAAAACCTGGCTAACTGTGCAAATAATAATAATAATAATAATAATAATAATAATAATAATAATTAGCCTTAATTTGAGCTGGGACTTAGCCCCACAACCAGTTTTTACTGCTCCAAGGTGAGATACAAAGCAAAACATTTCCAAATGTTACCACTGTAGAACCCCCAACTAAAACTTTGCAGAGTTTTTTTGATCACAGAATGTGGCTTATCTATAGAGTGCAGCCCAGACACCTCTCTCTGTATGTGTTTTAATAAATGATACTGAAGTTTTCAATTACAGTTTTCATTACAATACCAGCATGTCCCATAAATCCTTGTCCGCATGACTTCTACTGAATCAGATCAGTGCCACTTACTGGAGCTTGTCAGGATGTGAGCCCACGGTGGCAGTCTTAGGAATGTGAGAATAAGTCCGGTTTATGTGCCGCCGCACAACTCTGATCAAAATAGGGAACTACAGGGAGACCAACAGCCTCAGTACCAAGGGAACTGCATCTCAAGTAAAGCTCCTTGACTTCGTTTTGGGTCACAGTTGCTCATCCATCTAAATAATTAGAAAATTCTTATCTTGCTGTCCTTTGGGCCTGTCCCTCCCTCCACTCCATTTACTTTTACCTGCTTTACCTTGCTCTGCTCTTCAGAGAAGCCAAGTGTGTTGGAGGAGAATTGGGTATTGGTCCATTGCCAGGGTGTGGCCTGTAAACGTTGTGTGAAGGAAACCTGACTGTAGCACAAAGGAGGAAGATTTTATATGATAACCTGTGACCAGCCATGCAGGAAACAGCACATAGGTAGTTGTAGACCTCCAGACGTAGAATAATCTGTCAGTACAAATTAAGCTTGTTTGACACTTCATAATACATGAATTTAGGATCTTGTCTGGTTATTTTCTAAATTGGAGGAAATCCAGCTTGATGCCACTGGGTCATGGTAACAATCTAGGAAAGTATAAGGATTGGAGTTTTAGATTATGTTTTGACTCTTTTGTTTATCTTGGTATAAGAATTCCCAGGGACCCTTCTCAGTTGGTAAATTTGAACTTATCCCCTATTTTGATGCAATTGAAAGATGATCTGGACAGATAGCCTAGAATTCCTATGGGTATTTGAGGCAAAATAAATGTGTTTTCAAGGTCGATTTACATTTTGAGAAGCTGCCCCATATTTATTCCATCATATTATTTTAAATGAGTGTACATGATATGGAATACATTTTTGTAACAGGCACATTCTGTGGGTTTTTCACTGTGCAAATCAGTGTTTCTCAACCTTGGAAGTCCACCTATCTTAAAGTTGCCAAGGTTGAGAAACACTGGTGTAAATTACAATTAACTGTTGAGAAAGGGGGATTTAATTTTCTAGTTCCAGGTTTATCACCAAACATTTATCCTGGTTTTGATTACTGCCTGGAATAAGAAGCTTCAGAATTCAGATGCTTTGAAGGCTCAGTGAAGGTTATTATCTGACACCTTGGCAAATATTGGGATCCCCATTTGTGTGTTTCTATTATTGTTGCTTTTAGATTCCAAACAAGAATATAACAATATATGCGTATGTGTATATATGTGTGTGTGTCTATTTCAACTACACAAAAGCCAGGGAATTCTCCAGTGGGGGAGATATAGACAGACAGACAGACACACACACACACATGCACACACATATATAAAGGAAAGTAAATTCTGGGTATGGAGGGAATACTTCATGTATATACAGCTACTAGAGCTGCCAGGTATGTGTGCTCTCTGAAATAAGGCTGGGCCGGAACTTGGGCTAGAGCTGTTTCTCCCACTGAGAGTCTCATCAGAATATTCTGGCCTGTGCCCAGAATGAGAGAGGGAGATACGGACTGTGGGCTATATGCATATGCATACTTATGTAGGGAGAGAGAGAGAGAGAGAGAACAGAGGAAGAAGGGTAATTATGTGGTGGCAGGGATGTTGACAAATTTGAGAATCGCTGTGTATAATATAAATATATTGTCTGTCAGTCATACATAAGTAATTATAATGTCAGTTTTCAGAAACCTGGAACCTTGCCTGGAATAAATACCTGCACACACAATTACTTGTGAGCAAGTTTGGTTTACAGGTAGTCCCCAGTTTAAAAATGAGTTCCATTCCCAAGGTCTGTCCATAAGTCAAATTTGTATGTAAGCCAGAACAGTATTATTGTATAATGCTTACAAGTAGTATTGTGTAATGAACTCAAGCCATTGTGTATTTAACTCAAATCATTGTGTATTTAACTCAAATTTTGCTACATAGGCTCCGTTCTTAACTCTTAACTATGGGCCATCTTAACCCAGGGACTACCTGTATTTCAGAGGTGCATAGGATCTGAGCCCAACATTAACTCTGTGGGGTTTGTGCTTCAGCCCTTGGAGTCCACTTGAACTAAAGAGATGAAGCTATTGGCAAGGTAAGCTCCAAGTGGGTGGGGGATGATGTAACATGGGTAGAGTCACGTCATGCATTAAGATCACGACAGCATTTATTATTGTCTTTCTGGGTTTGATAGAGGGAGTTTTACTTTCTTTGAACTGTGTTCAGCCTACTGTGCAGGTGTACATTCCAGCTTTTGTGCTTCCTGCCTCAGAATGATGGGAAATTGAAATTCTGCACTGCAGTACAGAAAAGGGGATTGCGGTTTGTGGCTAACAGATTGCCCATCTGTAACATAGGAATAGATGCAGGATTTCTGTCTTAGAAACCATATGTTAGCAAAATCCCATGTAAAATGGGCCGGGTGGCACTACCACATCTATATCCTCAATGTTTGGTATGCTTATCCATTAAAAATGATTTATTTTATGCAGTTTTGCATCTGTTGCTTAAACATTTCCTCTGAAAATGAGAGACAACACTGCTTTCTTTCCATTGAGTTTTATGCAATCAAATCTACATATATTTTCCTTTGTAGGTGTAAAGTTTGGTACTCAGAGAGAATGGAGGATTATTTCCATATGTAAGAGGTTTTTTTTTTTTTTAAATCAAGATACTTAAATTACATCTAGTTGAAAATAGATTTCTTTGGAACAAAAATCCCCAGTTGCTTCTTAGTTTCTATGAGCAACACTGTATCTAAAGGATTGTGGTCTTCTAGAATAGATGTTTTATACTCCATAGTCTTATCTCTGGTAATTAAAAATTAGATTTTAAAAAAGGAAACTTAAATATATATTTAAATATTTCTCCCCAGATTTGGAAACTTTGACAACTCTATAAATTAAGAGAGGACAAATCTTTACTGTGATGACTTATTGGAATTCGATCTGCTTTAAGCAGGATAGGTCCCTTCTCCACTATTTCTAATTTTACTTTATTGTGAACGTGATTTCAAAACTGACCTAGATGGTGTGCAGTACTGTTTAATTGTGAAAGTTAAATTGGTATGTATCAAGTCTTATAACTTCATGTAGCAGTTTGCCTTCTTGACGGTGTTCTCCCCAATCCTATATATATATACACCTCTTCAGAAGTTCCATAAATTTCAACAGATTTTCTTCTATGTAAATATGCATAAGATTTGGGTACTTTAAAAGGTGCTGGACTGCCTTCATAGTATTTTAAGGGCATTTTATGTATAGATCCAACTTTCTTTTAAGTGAAATGATCCTTTATTTATCCCTTATTATGCTTTTATGCCTCTTCAAGCAGTTGACCTTAAGTGGCTTACAAAGAAAATACCCAACATCATCAAAATATATATCAGAGTTGTATATTATTGTCATAACAAAAAAATCATAGTAGGTAACACTTTGAAATCATTTCACCCTCATTCTTCCCCAGGATCTCCACTAATCACTCCTCAGAAAAAGTCAGGTCTTCAAAAGCTTTCTTCTTTTTTTTTTTAATATATTTTTTATTTTTATTTTTTATCAAACTTTATTATTTAAAAAAAACAAATAGACATATAATTATAAATAAACTTATATACATAAAACACATAACATATACTAACATTAATTACAAAATTAGACATAAAACAATGCAGCAATTTCTGAGTCTCTTCACAGTGAATCTATTACTATTAATTTACTACTTTCTTGTCTCATTATACTAATCTATACACTTATTCCACTTCTATATTACTATTGCATTAAGTATCAGTTATTTTTATATTTTGTGATTCTTCTATGTAACTCAAGAAAGGGAATGATTCTTCCATAAATTTATCCACATCTTTGTCTTTTAATTGGTCCGTTAGCTTTGCCATTTGCGCTAAGTCCAAACCCTTCAGTAACCATTCTTCAATTGTTAGGATGATCTCTTCTTTCCGATGTGTAGCATAAATTATACAAGCTGCCGTAATCCAATATAATGGAAGCTTTCCGTAGGTCCTTCCCAATTCTTCATTTATAAGTCCCAGTAAATACATTTCTGGTGTTTTTACTATATTTACTCTCAGAATTTTTTGAATAATATTGTGTATTTCTGACCAATACTTTTCAGCTTTTACACAAGTCCACCAGATATGATAAAGAGTCCCCTTTTTTTTTCTACATTTCCAACAACGGTTTGAGACATTTTTATACATTTTAGAAAGAATATCTGGAGTGATATACCAACGATACATCATTTTAAAAAAGTTTTCCTTCAGATTGTAACTTAGTGTAAACTTTAAACTTTTTGTCCACACTGGGTCTTCAAAAGCCTTCTTAATATTAAGAGGGTACAAATTGTAATTCTGGTGGAAGGGAACTCCCCAGAGAGGAGAACTTACAGAAATTCCTTCCCCTCTGCAAAGGAGTGTAGGCCTGACTTTGGGAATAGGGAATAAATGAGCAAACCATCAAGGGGGACTTTCAGAAAAGATTACTCAGTTCTGAGAAAGAAACTCAACATAACCCCACCTTGATTTTGTCTGGTATAAGATGGGGCGGGGAAGAACTCTGACAGGTTCTCAAGATTTTATTATTCTATCCTACAACAATTAACTGCATTCCTGGGTCTTTTGCCATGCCTGTTCCTTGATCTTGCCTGTTTCTTGAAGATCTGATACCCTCCACACTTCTTGGGGATCGAAGACTTTCAGCGTACATTCTCTACAGACACACTTTCATATTCCAATGTACATAGTAACCTTCGTATTTTCCTCTTCAAGTAGCTCTTGAGCAGTGTCCTAGCTTTTATTTACCTTTATATGTCATAGCATGGAAGGAAAGAGCGAAGTCTGTCATTGTGTTCCCACTGGTTCTGCCATTATCATCCATCTTTTGTAGGGGATCACCGTAGAAGAAAGCTGATTGTCTAGAACTCATTGTGATCAAGAACTTTGCAGCCTTCCCTTTAGCACATTCCTAGATGCAGATGGGATCTGTGCAGACTTATGGGGACTGGTAAATACAGATGAGATCCTTCCTTTCACATGATGCCAGTATTGTATTCCTAGCACTTTTACTACAAAGACTTTTAACAACAGATGGTCATATCTGGAATTCTCATCCTGACTGGGAATAATCCATCGCTTTGCTATTTTTTTCCATCTTTAAGCCACAAATAGTGGATGAATGTTGTTAGTATATGACATTAAAGTCAACTGGAGCACTCTTGTCTAGCTTGAAGACTTCGTCTTCTTGATTTAGCATGTGTGGCAGTGAATCAACAAACTGGGCAACTTGTGGTCATTTCAGAGGAAAATAAGCTCAAGATGTGATTTTGCAACAGTAGATATAACCATGAATATATATGGTAAGTGTTTGAGAATGTCAATTCACCCAGTTTTTTAGAAAGGGCAGAACAAATTGAGAGAGCCTGTCTCTTCAGACAAGATGGCCTTTGTGTTTTAATGAGCAAAAGCATTATGAAAATGTCAAATACTTTATAAATACCAGACCGTGGTTTTTTCCTTTGTTTTGTGGGTAGGGCTCGGTGAAGAGAAACTGCTTTCAAAAACTTTGAACAAACATTAATAACATTATTCTCTAACGTTCTGTTCTCAGAACTGGTTGAATTTCTCAGAGGCCTGAATGAGTGTTTCCTGTCCACTCTGGACTATATTACAAATTATCACCTTCTAAATGTTTCACTCAAATTGAGAATGTGCTGGTTAGCTCGCTTATGGAGTTCTGGAACATTCCATAACTGTCAGCCCCACGGATACAATACTATGTTTAGAGATTTTGGATGAAAAACCACATATTTTTGTATTATGTGGGTAAGAACTGTCTGCACAAAAGACAATTGTCTGTCACTTTGAAATGTCAGGCATCCTATGCTTAAAATAGGCTTTTTGTCATCTTTTTGATAAATAGTGCAAATGCTTTTGTTTTTTACTCTTTTGGAGTCATTCATTGTGCATGGTGCCACAGGAACTGGCTAACCAGAGAACAAAGTGGTTCATGTTAAGGGATTGATGAAAGCTAATCCTTCTGCTATGAACAAAGAGAGCTTTAAGAATACTGGAGAAGCTGTGGTGCAATCTGGTTTTCACACAGTTTAAAATATATACTTTAAAGGATCTTGTGGATGGTAGCATTAACCAACTTTGGCTGATCTTAAACAAAACTGATCAGGATTGGTCTTGATTAGTACTTGTATGGGAGGCCATCACAAAATTCAAGGGCTGTAGAACAGACTGGAAAAAATGTATCCCAGAAGAAGGCAATGAGAAACTGCTTCCATATTGTGCTAAGAAAGCAACATGGATGAGCCATGTGGTCGCTGAGGGAGGCACTATCGTTTATATTACCACCAATATGTCTTGGTAGCCCTCAGTTTGAATTAGACAGATCTATCCATTTACCAGAAGAACTGTCATGCAACATATTAAATGTATTGGGCATTGCAGTAGTATTTAGTCACTCTCAGTAGAGAGGCAGCAGAATTCCTTTCTTTCAAAGGAACTGTGCATTGCATCTCTGTGTGAATTGTTATTCTAGACTTGCCCTCTAAGACTTGCTCTAAGAAGAACCATGGTGGATGAAAAGCAATGGATCCATCCTCCCACACTTCTGTGGGTGTCCAAAAATACACAAGCCTAACATACCTCTTTGTCCAATTATATTGTTAGCAGGGACCCCAATGTATGACATAGTGAAAGAACTTACAAAAAAGTGTGGACACCTCACAGAGGGGAGTGAATATTCTATCAATTCCCCACTACAGTGCCTCCAGAAAATCAAAGACCTAAAAATAGAAGAAGATGAAATTATGGTTTCATTTGATGTCACAACCCTCTTTACATCCATAGACCCAGAACTAGCAAAAGAATCCATGGAAGCAGTACTACACAACACATCCGACCTAACCAAATACACTAAGATCGAAATACCCAGAATCATGGACCTCATTGACCTCTGCCTCGCTACCTATTTTCAGTTTGATGGACAAATATACCAACAAATCAGAGGAACACCCATGGGATTACCACTCTCAGGACTCATAGCAGAGATTTTAATGCAACATCTAGAAACTATAGCACTTCCATGCATATAACCAAAAGTATGGATCTGGTATGTAGACAACACCTTTGTCATAATAAAAAAGGAACAACTAGAGAAGACACATGAAACTATCAACATCTTCAAAAGAATAAAATTCACAAGGGAAGAAGAAAACAACAACACACTACCCTTCCTGGATATCCACATCAGCAGAGGAAATTATGGCAAATTGGAAACACAAGTCTATCAAAAAATAACCCATGCTAACCAAGTGCTCCATTACTAAAGTAACAATCCAACCTCCCACAAGAGGAGGTGTGTAAGAACATTATTCAGATGAGTACAAACGCACTACAGCAACCCAGAACAGCAGAAAAAGGAAACAGACCACCTATACAACATCTTCCAACAAAATGGATACCCACACAACTTTATCAAAAAATGCCTGACCACTCAACCCACTACAGCACAACCAACACAAGCTGCAAAAACTACCATACATCAGAAACATCTCAAAAACAACCAACAGACTATTACAACCACATGGCATCACTGTAGCACACAAACCAACTAAAGGCCTCCAAAACATCTTAAATAAGCCAAAATATCCAGTAGCCCGAGAAGAAAAAACAGGAGTCATCTACAACATACCGTGTAGAGAGTGTAACAGCCACTATGTAGGGCAGATAGGCAGAAGACTAGCAGAGTGCATCCATGAACACCAACTAGCAGTCAGAAGACATGATGAAATCTCCTTCTCTCACAACACATGGACAGACTCAACCATAGTTTCAACTGGGAAGCTGTCAGTATCTTAGACCAAGCTAAATCCAAAAACACTTGGGAATTCCTGGAAGTTTGATATTCAGCAATCAACAGGCACATAGAGATAAACAACAATTATACACCATTCAAAAGAGACAGTAAAACCTAAAAAAGGAAACAACAAGACCAGAACACCACCTCTCCAGCAATCAACGCCCAGATAAGCAGGGATTAATGCCAGGATTAACATCAGACAAACAAGCAGTAAACAACAGCCCAATCTAGGAACTACCAAGGATAAACAACACCCACACCAACACTGACAGGGCAAGCTACTGTATGTAAACAGAGAGCAAATCCCACTCCCTTCTAGCACTGAAGATGTTACCTAGTTGGGTAACAAAACATCCGCAAGAAAACAACTAAGCTCAGAGAACCCCAAGGACTCCACAGTTCAACCTTGAGCTACATATATTCTCTTCCATTGGTACTTGCCTTCTTCCTGTTAAGATATATGCCCAGGGCACTAACTGCAAAATTAGAAGTTAGATAGTCTGGGAGCCAGTGATTTGTTCTTAGTCTTGTACAAAAAGGCAGCCTCTGGGGGTATAAAAGTAAATTAAGAATTATTCTTAATTCTCCTATTAGATATCTGAAAACCCAGTAAAAATGTCTGATACACTTGCTGGATACCAAGAATTTGATTCATTTATGTCCTCAATATCCCATTTTTAATTTATGTACCATAGACTCTTGATTGCTAATCATATATTAAGGTTACCAAATGTAAAAATGGTTACTTTAGGATAGTTACTTACATTATATTCTTGATGCCTTAGATTATCATGCTGAATGGTGTGTGTGGGTATGTGCAATGTAGCAACTGTCTGCAAATAACACAATTCACTATTTTTAGTATCACACTTCTTTCTTAATGGAGGTACATAAATTAAAATCTGAGACAGGGTGTAGCATTTGAACAATGAAAAGGCAAAATATGAGTTTGGTGTTTCTTAAGCAGGTGGTTGGTGTGAGGATGAAGGGAAAATGTTTTATGTCAGCTCAAGCCCTTGTAAGAACTGTATGTCTTATTGGATGGGATGAAAACTAAATATGAGTTAATTTACACTTTAATGTAATTTAACACAGTTAGTTTGATTACTCCCTGTTTAATAACTTCTTTGTTCTGTCCCATTAAACATTTCAGTTGGGGGGCAACTTTTCAAAGGCCTTGTATAGCTGGGGCATAGTGCATCTCCATTTAAAAGCAAGTTCCTGAAAATGAGGTAAAAAGGTTCCACGTTTCTAACAGCAGCAAGTTTGCTTCTCCAACACAATCTATTTTGTAATTGGTATCTTGATCCTCGAGGATCAAGGAGCTGTCAGCATAAAATAAAATCAAGAACATTTCATGTTGTGTGATTGTAAGAAGCACTTTATTATTGTGTACAGCTGCAGTCTTTGTCTTATTTTTTTGAGCCAGTTCATATTAAGAATGACTTGGCCCAAACTATATTCAATTTAATTAGGAATTGGCGCAAACAGATCTCAGCAAGTGTGACTGCCATATAAAGATACATTTTGCATGCCTCTCCAATTCTCCCTAGTCATAAAATATGAAACTGTCTAGAGAATGGAACACCTGGGAAATCTTAATATGAATCTGAAGTCTGAAATGCACATTATCTGTAAAGCCAAATTATGTTGTTCAGTGAAATGCTTGTTATCTTCTGTGGTAAGAAACTGTAAAGGACATAGTCCCTTTATCCATATCTGCTTGCTTGTCTTATAAAGGAATTGTGCCTCTCATCAGGGCACAGGCATGAGAAAGATTCTGGCAGCTGAGAAGGCACTTAGCAATCAGACATTTGTTTCATGTTATACCCTGTACTTTTATTAAGGGAAGCAATTGGGGGGGGGGTTGTAGATTTGATTGCTAATAATAATGACAACAAAAATGCTGTGCCTTTATTTGTATAGAAATATAAAAAGGTTATTAGCAATGGGAGATTTTTAAAAATAAAAATAAAACCAACGATTGATACCTAGACTAGATTAATGGGGAAGTGGGAAGATACAAGCATGACTTTCCTCTTTTCATAAGGTAATTGTTTCTTGTCTACCTATACCTTCCCATTAGTAGAGGGTAAGATATCTGATAGTTGGAGCCTGCACCCATGGAAACCTTGCTATAAAGAGTGGACAGAAGCTAATTTAGGATCTACTGATACATTTTCAGGAGATTGGTAGGAAACTGAAACTGATTCAACAACCATAACAGCAAAAAAATCTCTTCCCCCCATCTAGGTTGCTGAGAAGGAATAGTTGTAGGGGAAATTAGAAGAGGATTTAATGAAATAACACCAAACCTTGGATAGATGCCTTGCAAGTTGGGAACTGTGGGAAATGCGGTTCTAATCCATCATGAAGATGCCAGGTTGAAGATGGCTGCTTCCTTGCATAGTCATTGTTTCAAAAGAGGTCCTCTATCAAACACAGCAAAAGGTTCTGCTTAAATCTACTAATTGGCATCTTTTACTTCGTAAATAATTGTCTGGGCTATTTCAAATCAAGACAGTGGGGAGGGTTATTCTGTGGGACAGCACTTTCTCTTCCTCCATCATGCTGTTTTACTGGGTAAGAATCATTCACCTGCAAAACAGCCGTGGATAAAAATATTTTCCTTTCCAGAGTAAACAGCCATTCTGAAAACTATTTTTGTTGTATGCATTTAGCACAGGGAAGGATGCTATTTTTTTTTATGAGGAGGGCTGCTTCAGGTGCCAGGGGTAGGGGTTAGGAGCTACAGACAGTCCACTTGTCCACATTGTCCCACATCTTCCAGGAAATTTGAGCAGGGTTCTTGGAGATAAGATGTTTTAGGATGTAGCCAGGATAGGGTTGTTTATTATGAGAGACTGAGAGAATTAGGAGAGGACACAAGAGTGTGGAGAGGTTCTGAAAGTGGGTCAGACCATTTCTTGGTTGGGTCAAGTACTTGAGTGAAAAGAATGAAAGAAAAGGAAAGAACTGAAAGGAACAAGAGGAAAAGTAGTATAGCTGTGGGAAGTACAACCCTATATGAAAAAGTATCAGAAGACAGATTATTCTCTCAGCAAAATGAATGAAAAGGATATATAAGGAAAAAATGTAGAAGCTAATTAGAACAGAGTCGCACAGGTGTGTGTGGGGTTATAGTAAAGTAAAATATGAAAAAGGATGCTTGGTGGAATGATGAAGTGAAAAAGACTGGATGAGAAAAAATGTAAATGATTGCTGCAAAAAATAAATATATTTTATAATGTGAATAGAGAGGAAAAGATAGTTGCAAATAGTGTAGTTAAAGAGAGGCAAGAATAGTTACAATTGAAAAAAGTTGAGAACATGCAGAGTGATTTTGACAGAAGTTAAAAATTGTTTCAGAAGTGGATGAAGAGGACTAAACAGGGAACCTCCAGCAGAGTGAATGGAATTAAAAATCAAAGCAATGAAATAATTTGGGATAAAAGTGAGGGAATGCTGGAGGAAGTATTTTAGAGATTTGTGTGGGAATGATAGGACTATATCAAGAATGGAATTGAAGTGAATCCTAGAAATGTTAGTATCCAAGAAAAATCTGATGAAAAAGTCATAAAATACTTTGAGAATGATGATTAAACACTGGATAAATATGGCTGTGGCTTGTTTATAGAGTAGCTGTACAACTAGGAATATGATCTGAAAAAGTATGTATCTAAAAACCAGGGTAGCTGTATTTCATGGTGAAAGTGGGGTGAATGAGTACAAGATAAACACAAATGGTAAAAAACTAGAACAAGTAAACAAGTGTGTATACTTTATTTTAATGTTTACTAAAAGCAGGAAAATAAGTGGATAAATTTTAAAATGTGGAAATGCTGGTAGAAAGTTCGTGGGTAGCATGTGGTGTGTTGCAAGGAATGCATGTTTGTCAAAAGAAGTGAAAATAACTGTAACCGCTTCTGTCTACTTGGTTATATGGAAGTGAGAATGAGATAAGCGTAAAAGTTGAATACAGTCAGAATGGGATATCTAAAAAGAGTGTGGGGCGAGCCAAAAAAAGATAGGGTCAGGAGTGAATGATTGCTGAATGAACGTAGATTGAATACAAAATTGACTTACTAGTACAAAAGAAGCACGTTGAGAAAATTTGGTCATATGGAGAATATGAATGAGGATTAAATTGCAGAACAAATATACTGTATGAGAGGAATAAACGGGTCAAGGGAAGACTGAAAAGATTGTAGATGGGTGCATTTCATGAGATGAGAGCAATGAGAAGTTATGCAATGTATAAAACAAAGCATGATGTGGTAGAAGCAAGGTTTATTTGCAAGGATAAAAAGGCATGGAGAATTGATGGATATGTATATATGTATGATAGTGCAGGAAGATTTCAAGTTTTTCATGTTAACAAAATAAAATCCCAGGATTCTGCAGGCAAAATTAAGTATGTTCTTCAAGGATTTCTTCAGGTGCTTTCTGAGTCTTGGAAGTCTTTCAGCATCATAACTGAGCTGATCTCACAGTCCTTTCATATAAAAGTCTAGGTGTGGTTCTCTAAGCTCTGTTTATTTGTTTATGTATATTGTATAAATGGGCGACTAATAAAAGATAAACATATAACAATACCAAAAAATTAAAAACTCTTTCATACCACCAGTTACTTTGCTAGTGTTGATTTTTAGAAGGCTAGGTCATTCTGAATGTCAGATGGACTTAATGGAAAGCGCAGTTCATCTTCACCTCTCATCTTTTGTGTGGGCCTCTAGAGATGCCAGACTGCATTTGCACTATCCCTGGCTCACATGGTCAGTGCGGATGGGCCAGGCTCATGATTTAGGTCCTCTAGTATGAAAGTGTATGTTGTAGAGCAGGGTTCCTCAACCTTGGCAACTTTAAGATGGGTGGACTTCAATTCCCAGAATTCCCCAGCCAGCAGCTGGCTGGGGAATTCTGGGAGTTGAAATCCACCCATCTTAAAGTTGCCAAAGTTGAGGAACCCTGTTGAAGAGCAACCATGGATGCCTGTCTAATATTACAACATAATGTTACAAATGATGAAAATCAATACATTAGCTCCTGATGTTGAAAGAGCATCTATTTTTTAAAAATTCCCTTTGTTTTCTATTTTTCTGTTCTTTGTTCTTCATGAAAGCAGTTGCTGCCTTTGTTGAAAGCAACTGATTCTGAGCACCTGTGTTAGTTACCTAACTTCAGTTGCCAGGTGCTCAGGAGTATATCCTGTAACTGATATATAAATGAGGGCAGACAAGTAGAAATGGCAGATCACAGCCAACATTCTTCCAAGGTTGCTTTGAAATGTGATCTCTTTATGTCAGTATGTATATACAATATTCAAACTAACAAATACCTAGCCTGGTGCCTTCCAAAATTCTGGACTATGGTTCCAGATATCCCTAGCTAGAAGGATTTTGGTAGACAAATTAGTCATTTTTGCCATCACATATTCAAATTCAGTTTCATTGGACAGATGGGTGGCCATATAAATTTGATTAGTGTGTGTGTGTATACATATACATATAATGTCCTTTGGAGAGTAGTGCAAGGAGACTCTGAAATACACTCCCAAGGCTGCAGGATGCCATCTTGATATTAGACAGAATACTTGAGTTGACCAATCCCTTTGTTTTGGTAGGAATCATTTTGATTTCCTGTTTGGATAAGGTGCTATTTGCCAGACATAATACTTCCTATGTGTCTGTTTCAAAAGCGATAGAATTTAAGTTCCAATACTTTGAGATCATATAAATACCATGATAGCAGACAAGTTAATGAGATTTGTCCCTCTGACCTCAGTTTTGTCTGGAGTTATCTCATTATCCTTTTCCCATGTTGCTTGTCAAATTCTCTCTGCCCGCCATCTTATTCTGACATAATGAAATGAAAAGGGAGAAATTAAATGCAGGAGCCTTGGTTTGGGTTGGCTTTGCTTATTAAGCTACACCAAATATAAGCTTCCTTATACATAGACTGCACTGGACATTGTTACCTGTCGGATGATCCTTGTGGTGGTGGTTTTTATAGTATCCTTAGCTCTGGGGGGATTTAAAGTACATGCTTCATTATGTTGTTTTTAGGCAGTTAGGAGCGCCTCTGTTTATTGTCATGGGCTGCAATTGTGCAGGGTTGGTTTGGAGCCCCAAGGTTGGTAAAAGAGGAATGGGGAAAGTAGGGCAGTTGGAGGAGTTTTGTGCAGCTGCAGCTGAGAGTGGCTTGGCGGGGCAGGTGGGCAGGACATGCTCCATTTCTGGAACCTCTGGCTCCCATCCTGGAAGGCAACTGGCCACCTGTTTAATTTTCTGAGTCCCTGCGTTTTGCTAGAGAGGTTAAAACGAAATGATATTCCTGGAGTGTATTACTGCATATGATTGCCTCTTTTCTGTGTTCCTTTTCGAGTTGCCTTGTGCCGCCGTTTCTCAGGAGACAGGCCATCGTCTCATAGGAAGAATGCATTTAAAGGAAAGTAAGGAAGGATGTCTATGAGTTGTGAGGCATTTCTTAGAGGAAATGAAGCGTGAAACCAGTTTGAGACTTTGGACTTAAAAAAAAACAAACAGGAAACTGTGTGTGTATGTGCACGCGTGTGGCAGTATTCTCTCCTTCTTCAGAAGATTTATTGACAGCATGCACCCCTCTGCTTTGGTTTCCAGTGACGTTCTATTGTTTCCTACACAGCATCAAGCATAATTGAATATAATTTAAAGTTGGGCACATTTTATATCATTTTTAATCAAATTTGTATATTTTTTTCCTGGATAAAGCCTGGAAGCTGCCAAGCATCTTTAAATTCCAGAACAGAGATTGAAAATCTTTGCTCAGTTCAGAATGGAACACAGAGTACTCTCTTTTTTGTAAACAGCCTAGCACTTTCCTGACTCATTTCTATTCCACATTCCAAATTATCCTTTCAATCTTGTTTGTGAGTAACTTAGACACACTGTAACTTTTGAGCTGGGCCTATTATCTTTTCTAGTACCCAACACTTCAGTTCTGTGTCAGAAGAAAAAGATCCAAGATCTATCCGACAAATGATGCTCGAACTCACTGTGGGGCCTCTTAATGTGAGGACTTCTTAAACAACTGCAGTGTAGGGAAGAAAGAGGGGTCAGTCCCCAGAGAAATGACAGTTGGCAGTAATTTGAGCCTAAGTTTGCTGTGATGTTTTCTGCATTATGCTAGCAGTAAGCTGTGATTCTTAGCCATGATTCTTGCTGGAACAGACTGTTCAGAAATAAGGCAATTAAACCTTACAATCACTTTGAGTGATGCAGACCTGTCTGTCTGTCTGTCTGTCGAACTTGGTGGGACACAAGCAAGCAATACATAGATACGTAACTCAGAGATCTAGCGATAAACTATATTAGGTGTGGTCAGCCTGTAGACTCACATACGCTCCCTGCTGTATTGTTACAGCTGCCGTTAGCAGTAAAATGGGGTTTTCAGCAGCATGGTTTTGTGTAAATACCTCGCAATAAAAAATGGTTCCCAAATCCCTCTTCTGCTCCCATGATGCCACCGTATCCCCAGCCATGCACCCTCAGATTAATAGTAATAATAATTTTAAGAGGTGGATTTCCAGAGTAGAAGAATTACACGCGCACACACACACACACCTGCTTACATAAATTTTACAGTCTTATCTTTTCCCCCTTGCCTCACCTCCTGCGGCAAAGCAACAAAGTAGCAGTATATGCACAGATGCATACACACATGCTCATGCTTAACACCTAACACAATGGTGCAAACAAAACAAAAATCATATTTTAGTGTTACACATATATTAATGAAGCTACATAATGCAGATCAACCATCAACTATATAAACAGTCCATATATAATATGAAATTAAAAAAAAATACACATGAGAAAGAAGGGAAGCTTATATCACAAATAGAACAATTCCAGAAATTTGATAAGTTTTCACAAAAGTCCTCTTCCTGTCCTTTCAAGGGATTCCTTCACTAGTGATTTATACTGTCTTTTAGCTTCATCCAGTCATTGTTGTACCAGTGAGGATAGTCTTTATATTGCTCAGCAATAGCTGGGCAATGCAATGACGACACTGTAAGTCCTTACTGAGGAAGAGCTATCTGTGCAAAAAAAGTAAAAACCCATGGACAAATAACACATTTCAACAGCCATATAATGCTCTTATCCATAGTTGGATTAGATTCTGTTTCGGCTGCGTGTGTGTGTGTGTGTGTGTGCCTTAGAGTCAGTGTTGACTCCTGGCGACTGCCTGGACAAATCCCTGCAGTTTTCTTGGCAAGATTTCAGAAGTGGTTTGCCATTGCCTCCCTCCTAGGGCTCAGAGAGAGTGGCTAGCCCAAAGTTACACAGTTGGCCTTATGCCTAAGGTGGGACTAGAACTCAGAGTCTCCTGGTTTCTAGCCTGGTGCCTTAACCACTACCCCAAACTGATTACCTTTGGCCTCTTTATAGATAGATAAATAATAATACATTATTTGGTATCTCCTTTACATTTGGTATCTATGTCCTCTTTTAGCCTATTTGTAGATGCATTATTTGCAGGAGCCTTTATATCTAATGAGATAGACTTTTCTAGCCATATGCCTGAGATCAAGTCTTACTGAATTCAATAGGATTTATTTTTAGATAACAGGCATGGGATTACAACTGTTTTGCTGACCCTTCTGTGCTTGATGTTTATACCAAATTGTCATCCATTTTGAATTAATTGACTAGAAAAAGGAAGGCTGTACATGGAGTAAAGCATGTAATTTAAAGGGCAGGTTACCTGCAGAACCACATCTCCACACTAGAGTTGGCCCAACCGTTTCAGTCATGCCAGGAGAAGCAGCAGGTCACCCCCCATTTTCAGGAGGTTGGGCGGAGGGGTGTGGAAGCCCTGATTGTTTCTCCCTAGAGGGGCTGACCCTTGGAAATGGCCTCTGTTGAAAGTCCACTTGTCTCCAACATAATCTGTCTTCCAGAAAAAGTTGAATGCGCAGCTTTTCCGTAGGGCTTTTGGGATCTGAAGCCATGGATTGCTTTGGGATGTTTTAATGGATTTATAAGATAGCTTTGTTTGATTATTGTGTTCTGTTTATTACTCATGTATACTCATTCTCATGTTTTTACCTGTCCAGTCCAAACTGGACATTTCTACTCGTCCAATCCAAACATTCTCATGTCTCTGCCCATCCAATCCAATCCAGCAAGATAGGCCTGCTCCGTGTCCCATCAGCTAAGGAATGTTGACTGGTGGGGACCAGGAGATGTGCCTTTTCTGCTATAATGCCTGCTCTCTGGAACAGCCTCCCTCATGAGATTAGGATAGCTCCAACCCTGATAGCCTTTTGGCCAAGAAAGGAAGGCTTCCAAGCCGTATGCCCAAGCCTGGAGTCCTGACTGTGCGAAGGGCCCCATTTCCTGGTTATAGGTAGTCCTCAGCTTACGACCATTTGTTCAGCAACCATTTGAAATTACAACAGTGCTGAACAAAAGGACTTACAACCTGTGCCCAAAGTTACAGCCATTGCAGCACCCCGCGGTCATGTGATCAAAATTTGGGTACTTGGCAGCCTGCCCACACTTACGACTGCAGGGGGCCTTCAGCTCCCCCCACCCGCCTATCTCTCCCCTCCATCTATGCCCTTTTGGCCACCCTGCACCCAGCCTTGTGGGTCACCAAGCAGCCCCAGGACCACACGGCTCTGGGGCTGCAAGAAGCCCCTGAGCCACAGCTCAGCACAAAGCTGCAGCTGTCCCAGCCCAGCTGCCCCAGGAAGCATTTGTTCACCCAGCTGCCTTCTCTCCCAGTTCCCTGCACCGACCTTTGACCTTTTGCACCCAGCTGCTGTGGCCAAAGCAGAAGCACCTCATTGTCTTTGCATTCTCCTTTCTGGACTCAGCTTCTCTGGTGAACATATCCTCCATGTGGCTCCCTAAGCCTTCAGACTGCTGTCTTCGGAAACCTGTACTGTCTTTCCAAAGGCTCTGCGAATACAACACAGGTTTCCAAAGACAGCATTCCCAAGGCTCAGGGAGCCACATGGAGGATACATTTCAGCAGAGAAGCTGGGTCTGAAAAGGAGACAGCAAAGGCAGCGAGGTGCTTCTGCTTTGGCCACAGCGGCTGGGCGAAAAAGGTGAAAGGTTGGTGCAGGGAACTGGGAGAGAAGGCAACTAGGTGAACGAATGCTTCCTGGGGCAGCTTTATGCAGCTGGGCTGGGGTGGCTGGAGCTTCCTGGGGTGGCTTTGCACATCTGGGCTGGGGTGGTTGCAGCTTCGTGGTGTGCTGTGCTGTGGCTCAGGGGCTTCTTACAGCCCCAGAACCATGTGGTTCTGGGGCAGCTTGCTGCCCTGCAAGGCAGTATATAGGGCAGCCAAAAGGGCAGAGATGAGGGGGAGATAGGTGAGTGGGGGGAGTTGGAAGTAGTCCCTTACCTTACTGAGGGTCGGGTGGGAGGGATGAAGCCCAGAATGGCTTGGGCGTGGGGTGAGTCCTCAGCTAACAACTGGCAGAATTCGCTTAACGACTGCAACAGGGAGTGCTGGGATTGTGGTCGCTGAGTGATGCAGTCACATGATGTCTCATTTTACAGCCGCATCGCTTAGCAATGGAAACTCTGGTCCCAATTGTGGTTGTAAGTCGAGGACTACCTGTATGTTGACACTGATGGATTATAATATCTCTTGGCTATTTGTATTTAATTTCTTTTTTGTATTGGGTATTAATTGTTTAATTGTTTTAATGATTGTTTGCCACCTAGAGTCACTGGTTTGAGATGGGAGGCTATACAAATTGGATGGATGGATGGATGGATAAATTCGCATCTTGGTCAAGGGGATTTCTTAGAAGTGCTCTACATGGAGCTGCTCTGATCCAGAATGCAGCAACATGGGTAGTAATGGGCACACTTCAATATGCCCATGTAACACCATTACTCCATGGAGCTTTGGCTCCTGGTGTGTTTCAAAGTGCTGCTGATTACCTACAAAACTCTATATGGCACAGAGCCAAATTATTTACAGGATTGTCCGTCTCTGGTTATTTCCGCCCATCCCCACTTGGTCTCACAAGGTGGGCAAGTTCCAGGTCTCCTCTCTAAGGAGGTGTCAGTCTGATAGGACCAGAGAAACGTGCCTTCTCTGTTGCTGTGCCTGCCATTTAAAATAAGGCCCCCACTCCCGAGGTTCAGGTGGCCTTTTGTAAAGCCGTGACGACCTGGCTTTTCTCTTGCGTGTTGGGCCAGGTTGGCAGACGAGCCCCTTCTGCTGGGGGACTGAGTGCTTGTGCCCAGCCTTGGCTGTGCAGGTGAGCGTGCTTTGTTGTATTGGTTTCATTTTGTTTTATTTTTCCTTCCTTGTGTTTGTTTTGTATTTTTATCGATGTACACCAGCTAGAGTCATGCATTATGAGTTGGGCAGACTATAATTCCTTAAATAAAAATTAAATAAATTATTACTGTTATCATCAACAAGAAAAACAGATTGCTCAGAGCATATTTTGATTAGGTATTTTAAGCAAACATACTGTTTTTGTTTGTCCTCAGTTATGCAAATGATGTTAGATACACTTTTTTGATTTATGTACTATGTTCAGGAAGATTGGAATATGTGTTCAATCCTCCTGAACATAGTACGTAAATCAGAAATCACAAAACTATGGCGAGCAAAGTTGCTGCTTAAAAAAACACAGGCTTTCCTGCTTTGGTTGTGCATGTTGAGCAATAGAAGTACCGTATGCCTCACTCAGATGCATTTGTGGTGACTTCATTGTTTTCTTATTAGCCAGGGATTTTAGTTGCATACTTGTGCCCTGTGCCCATTTTGTAGGGCATTTCCAGTAGCAGATAAAAAAGGCCTCCAGATTTACCGGATGGTTGAAATTGCAGTTGTTATTTTGCTACATTGAAACCATCTAGTCTCAAAGGCACTTAAAAATAGAGATGAGGAGAGGAGGGTGCTGTCTAGCACCCAGAGTTAGAGTTTGGAACACGTACTTTAAGTGGGAGTGGGCAGGTTTTAGGACTGTTTAGTTTTTAACTGGAACCCTGAAATACATTCTCCAGGGACTGATTGAGTAAAAATCCTTTTCATTCTACCATGTGTCACTGAGTAATTTCCCAGCAGATTGAGATCTACTTTCTGCTCAGTCCTATTTTCTTTTCTGCAGATGATTTAATTTCACAAGCCTCTTCAGAGCTGTGATGAGTTAGAAGTTATTTGTTATAACTTGCTTGAAGGAGGTACAAATTTCTTTTTTCATAATTTTTATTAAAGATTTTAATTACAATAGTAAAAGCGAACACAAACTAAACTCAGAAAAAGAAATAGAAGGAATAAAAAGTGCAAAGAAAGAAAAAGAAGAAAATAAGATAAGAAAAGAAATATGTAAAGGAGTGACTTCCAATCTTCATCACAACAAATAAAAACAAATTTGATAACTCTTCACCCCCATAAGGTTATAAACAAATATCTCTTTTTCCTATAATCCATCCCCAGCTATATGCAAATTCATAAATCATCAACTTGTCAGTCCTAGTGTCAGCAAAAAGTCCATAAAGGGTTACCAGAGCTTTATAAAAACATGTCTTATGTCAACCTTGATCAAACCAACCAACTGTATATTCCTTCCTTTTACTTCTAATAATCTTGATCTTTAATTCATTCAGATATTGTTATAGGATTTGGTCTCTCTTCAATTTTCCCATCACAGAGGCTTCTTCGAGGCTTTAGCGAATTTCTTTTGTAAATCCAGTAAAAAGTCATTACCCAGGTGATTGTCTTGGTTTGCGATTTGTATTTCCACTTTAGTTTTCAAACCTTTAACCAGCTTCTTTTGTATATCCAGTAAAAAGTCCTTATCAGGGTCAATCTCTTGGCTTGTCATTTGTAATTCCACTTTAACTGCCTTCTCTATCTTGTAATCCACACTTTCTATTATTCAGTATTTCTGGTTCTAGTATTTCTGGATCAGTTTTAACATCTTTTGGACATAGTCTGTCCAAAGAAACTGATATCATTACTGACATTTCTGATATTGTAGCAGTTAATGTCTGGCCCCATTCTTTGAAAATCTCCTGAAGTATTTCTGATGTTACAGCCTTTTCTGTCATTTTGTAAATCCCCACACTAAGTGAAAACCAAAGATGTTTACACTTTTTCCCCCTTTTCCTTTTCTGCCTGGAATCTTTAGTCCCCTCTAGTATCCAGTTTCTGAAATCATAAAGTATCAGGTTTCTGTTTTGACTTAAAATAGACAAAACAGTCTGGTTCCCACGAAATGCTGTTTATTTTATTTAATTATTTCCAAAATCTTATAGTAAAAATCTTAATGTTCCAAAGTTTTCTGGACCCTTAATTTGTTTATAACTTTCTTAGATCAAAATCTTATTTAGCTTTTTGCTATTTATTTCCAGTTCTTTAAATTCTTAAACTTATAGTTAATTTTTATTTTGTTCAGGAAGGAAGGTAGACACACCAGGTGGCTTTTCAAACTTGTCATTCTGAAGATCTCTAATAGATGTAGAATAGTAAATAAGCAATTTCCAAAAGTGATTAGAAAGTGAGGTTAGTGAACTCAGTGTTCTTTAAAGGGCTCTGCCACAGCTGTGAGCATGATGGCCGATCCCTTCATCTCTTGGTGCTCAGACCTGCTGCAGACTGCTATCCCGTGGTCTCCTTGCAAGAGTAGCCATCCTGAGCTTCCATCCTCTCCTTATCCAGAGAGGTTCCGAAGAACCGGTCTACTTGCTTGTTCTTTGGTCTTTGCCGCGGTTATTGTCTCCACTCTGTCGGAGGCATGTTTAGTTCTCCATTCCTCTATCGGAAGTCAAAAGAGTTATGAATTATATTAGCGTCCATTGTGGATGCTAAATATTCCTAAAATCTTTGGTTGGCCACTGCTAATAGCTAGAATGATTAATTTGATAGATTACTCATTTATTTCAGCCTGTCAATCAATTCTTCTCTAATTTATTTAAAGCATAAATACAAAAAAAAAGGGCAAAAAGCACAAGGAATGAGATGGGTCAGTTGATCACATGATGGCTTTGATTTTTCTGATTTGTGCTTGAAGGGGAAGAATTAATTTTTTCAGGGATTGTATGCATTAGCAACCTTGAACAGAGTAATGTGAGATAATATCTGAAAGTAAAAGGTTCACGGAAGTGGAGAATTATCGTATTAGCAGAGACTCAGGCGTCAAACTGCATAGGCTGGGGAAAAAAAGAGAAAACTGCAATTATGCCCTATATGTTACTGTAGTACTGACTAGTGGTAAGGATGTTGGGAGATGTAGTTCAGTAACAACTGGAAGGCCAAAAGATCTCCAGCCCTGCTGTATCCAATTAACTAAGAAGGTGCCCCTTTACAACTCAGTGGGACTCACTTCTGTATCAATATTTATACTGCATGGGAATGTGAAAATGAATACAGTAATTTTCTGTGAATTATTATCGAGGAGAGGCTTATGAGGAAGATATCCTTAGCTAGAAGTAGGTTATAAAAGAAATCAGATTAATAGTTAGGGTGTGTCCAATTATGAAATAGTTTCTTTAGAATACATATTGATGCAAGAAACTATGCTGAGTAAAAGGAGGTTAGATGCATTTATCAACATAATTATGTCACTTTCTGATGTTTCATTCATGGCCAGTTAGCTCAGTAGAGGAGAAGTAATTCTGTTCCTGTGAACTTGTGATTTATTTTCTATTTCTTCTGAAGATCCAGAATCTGCCTCAACTGAATATTAAATGTTCTAATATCTACATATGCACTTTATATGTGTCTGTCTATTTTTCCTTTGTAATAATGAATTGAGATGGGTGTGACTAGTTGATTGTCCTACTTGGGGTTGAAAAGGCATTTCCTCCAAGGCCATTTCCACCAGTACTCTCCTTTTTTCAGGAGTTTTAGGTAATCGGATGAGTAATCTTATGCTGATTGAGTCACACATCATACTAATCCATGGTTTGTTTAAACATGGATGTTGAATAAATCACAATTAGCTAATTCACAGAACACATTAATGCATAAATCATGGTTACCAAATAATTGAATTGCATTTGCAATTTCATTTTCCCATATCATCTCTGCTGCCATCTAGATTTATACATTGTACCAATCCACTTCATAACTTAGAACAGTGTTGAGCTCAGCTACTCTGCCTGAAAGCCTCTACTTCAGGTTTGGATTAAATGATCAGTGTACCTGGAAAAGAGATGGTCATTGCTACACAGATGTTTGTTGAGCCCTTTGTTTATTTAATTGATTGACATTTTTATCCTGCCTTTTCTCTGACAACTGAAGGCAGCTTACATGAAGCCCTCCTCTCATTTTATTTTGCAACAACCTATGAGGTAGTTTGGGCTAAGACATTTTAACTGGTCCAAAGCCACCCAGTGATAGACTTCATCTATCATGTGTACTTAGGGACTGGGATAGGAGTGTGGCTTAAAAAGTAATGGAAAGCTTATGTATCTTCAGAAAAATTTAAGTGCTAAACAAAGTTTGGCAATGCTCTTTTTCACTAGTCAGGACAATCATTAGAATTCTTAAGAAATGGTTAAGCAGTCTTCAGTGGACTTTGGATCAGTACTGTATTAATATGTAAGTTTACAGTATAACTGTAAGTAACTTAACTGAAACTAATTCAAAAAGGAACCAAAATTGCAATGAGAGAAAACTAATAAACAGAGTTAATGACAGAAGCCAAAATCAGGGTACATAAACTGTACTTCAGTGGAATACTAAGTGAATGAAATAGTAAAACAACACAGGCAATTTTCATTCAACTATTTGGTTCTCATATAAAAACCATAGAGTATCACCCTTCTAAAGTCCTAAAGTAGTGATAACCAAAGTATTCTTCCACCCTGGAATCAATTACCATATCTGGGCTTTTTCAAAATCTGGATGACCACCAGATGGCAGCAGAGCCGATATAGGAACATACAACTCTTTGCTGTCATCTAGTGATCTTTTGGAGTTTTGTAGTCTGGATATGGTAGCCCTCTCCTCGGAGCACAACACATGGAGAAACAATCCCAAAATATCTGGAGAGTAAGGTATAATGTTAAGTGGAGTCTGCATTGCTTGGTTCCTCATGTTTTATAATCCTAATAATGCATTTGTATCAGGTATAGCTTCATTCTTAAAAAAAAAAAAAAGACCTAGTTTGTGGATAGTGTTTGAGACATAAGGAGTTACTATATTTGAAGTTTCTCCATCCCCAGCTACATTCAAAGATACTTGCATTATTTTTAATGTTATATATAGAATCTTCTTGTGTACATATTTTAAGCTCTAAAAAGGAAGGAAACTTTATCAAAACTGAAAAGTTGAATTGAAATGTATACTTTATAATATCTATTTGATGGAGTTGCTTTCTCCAAGCAAGGACCTCTAGATAGATTGGACCTTAGTTCCTATAATTGCTTGAAGAAGTGTTGAGTTCAGTACATTTTGGAGGCTGTGATGAAGATGGAAGTAACTGGGCAACCAAATAATGTGATGGAATAATATTCATTATGTGTGCAGTTGCTCATGTTTCTTCCCTTCTGTCACTGTACAAGGACTGCTTAAATTACAATATTTATATAACGCCTTGGTACATAAAGCTCACAAAATGATTTGTGGAGAAAAACTGGAAGAAACAAAGGATCTTTTTTTCCCACTAGTTTTTATCTTTTTCTGTCTTAAATTCCAGAGTTCTCATAAAGAGTCAAGTCAGATAATCTCAGTGGAATTCTTGATGAAGCTGACTTTTGAAGTGCTAGAAAGAGTCATGAGTAAAATCCTGTTCCCAGCCCTCTCATTGCCTTGAATCAAGTATAGTGAGCCCATATACCTAGATTGCCAGGCCTGGTTGTTACAGGAGGAATGATGTCAAAAGAAGCGGGTGCGTTGGGCAGATGATACCTAAGAATTTCAGCTGTTGATGGTGATTCCTTGCTTAGAAATAAAACATGCCATGTCCCTCACCTTTTGTAAATGATAGCTGTTTTGCTCTGCAGCTTGTTTTCCTGAGTTTGAGCATTTTCCTGGTAAAATAAAGTTAATTGTTTAACTGTATTAATAATTAAAGTTTCTGCTTTGGCAGCTACTGGGTCATGTATTTCCAAGATGTCTTTATGGTCTGTTAGTTCACATTGTGGTTTTAAGATAAATGTTTCAAAAAACCCAATCTGTTCTACGAAGAGCTGTTGTCCAAGTAGGTTGAAATATATCTCCCATAGCATGGGTATACCATGAGTTGAAGCAGTGTTATATAAAATGTAGCACTGGGACCTACCCATGTTCTGTTGGCTGCAGATTCTTTCAGTTCTGCTAGGGCAATGCTCCCTTTTTTCCCTGCACCCCTGAAATGCACAATGCAGAAGCTGCTGAATGATTCTTAATGCAGGAAAGGAGAAATTTGCCTTCTGCAATATCTTGTGTAGGCTGTAGACACAAGCACAGATGACGCAGGAGGATTGCCAGATTGCGCCTTTAGCTTATGCAGAAACCATAGCTGCTCTGTTGTCCAGTTTAACTGTGAAAGGTGTCAGAGAAATTTCCAGGGGACAACAGAGCAATCTTCTGTATAAGGGAAGAGGAAATAGTGGTCCTCTGGGTGCAAAAGTTCTGACTGAAATACTAAGAACTGCTTTGCTGTAAAACCTCATTTAAGTTTATTCTGCAGAAGTACTTGATTAATCTCTGTTCTCAGAAAGTTCAGTTGCTTTCTCTCTTAAACAGAAGTAACAGAAATTAACCAGGTATATTTTCCTTGTTCTGTTATATACTTCAGATAATTTGTTTTAGATTTTTTTTTTAGTCTTCTCCACCTTTTAGACCAGCACATTTGTTTAACAGTTCAGAGTCACCCAGAAGAAAACAGAAATATATTCTGTTTATAACAGTTAATTTCTGAATAAGTTCATCAGGTCCAAATAACTTACATCATAGCCTTCAGTAACTTAAAATCAAAGTTAACTTCAGAAATATCTGTAAGTTAATGATTCATTGGAGAAAGCCATTGAAAATCTTATTTTAGGTTGAAGTTAAACAAAAAGCAAAGGGATCCTGTTACTACTATACATGGGACGGATTGCTGCTGTATTAGTTTCAGAACATAAATAAAAATGAAAAGGTAAGGAGTTTTTTCTGTGAGCAAATTTATGTTAGATTGCTTTCTGTAGCAGAAACTTTGTTAAAAAGAGCAGAAAAAATTGTGATAATAGATTAAGTATGTTTCATAATCCAAAATTATGAAAAGACCCCTGTCATGGATATCTTACTATAATAAATGCAAATTTTATGATAATTGACTGGAAGTTCAGATTGCTGTAAAAAAGGTCCATTGTAAGCTTTTGTTAAGCAAGGGATCATATTGTAATTCTCAAGCATTTCTTTTAGTTAGGCTTCAATTCCTCTTTCCCTATTGTCCTATTACTGATATATTATATTATTCTATTTAATTTGTCCAAATCTGAATTATGTTTACTGTATGTAGGAGCTGAATTGTAGCTTGAAATGGGTGTTCTGTTTTGAACAGTATAGACTTCTGTTTGGACAAAGCAGCAAACTATGATTATGAGTAATTTTTTTTTAATCTGCTTTACAGGCTTTCACAGGAAATATAACAAAAGGATAGATGATGCATAAAAGAAAATGTCCAGATAAGACCAAGATATACTAAATATCCATGATCTCAGAATAGTTATACTATAAGACTAATTCAGCCTAATTTACAAAGTCAACAAAATTATCTGACAATCACTGTACTAGAGATTTAATATTATCCAAAAGAAAAGCAGGAGTTGTAAAAAGATGTTTCTCTGGGTAACAATATTGGGGGAATAAATTCTATAAGTAAATTGTGACAGCAGACACAAAAGAGCAGCACGTGTGTTATTGTTTCCACTTCTGCAGAATTATAAAGGCATAACTAACTTAGCATAGGTTACCTTTTAGAATATCATACTCAGCGCAGTTCATGGTAGAGCATGCCAACAGAAAAGAAGAAATTTCTTTCTGTATTTAGGGGAGGGAGGGACGGATGGACAGACGGATGGATGGATGGATGGATAGGTAGATGTAAAATGTAGGGAAGAGAAGCAGGAGATAGGGAGCTGAAAGCTCACGTTATGGTGCAGAGAGGAAAATAAAAACATCCGAATTAAGCCCTGAACCTCTGGGGGAAAGGGGGAGGATGTCAGAAAGTTTAAAATATGTTCAGTTAATTTTGACCTGACTCAGTCCATTTACATAATATTGAACAATAGGAAAATTACCACTGGGTTTTCAAGTTGTTGGCTAAGTTTGTATAAATATAAACTAGTTTTCATTGGGGCAAAAATATTTCACTGCATCCAGTGAAACAATGCACTGGTTTTAACCTAAAGACAGAAAAGATGAAGAGGTGGGGTAATAGCATGCTGTTAAAGTTGGAGGGGAAGAGGGCTCTAAGGAAATCACTACATGTTCAGTTGCTAAGAAGTTAAATCAACAGAGCAAAGAGAAAAAGAGTGTTTCATAATTACACGTTTCAAGAAAAATGGAATACAAAATGCTTCACTTCCCAGTAACTTGAATAAAACTAAAATGCTATGCTAAGTAGGTCCGTCCTCCAGTTTCTCATTTTTGATGCAAATTAAAATAGTGGTCAGAGAACAGAGTGGAACTGGTGGTATGAATCATACAAAGCATGATAATCAAGTGAATTCTGAGTGATTTGTGTGTGTGTGTGTGTCATACTGGAGATTCCAGGTATATACCAGGTAGCCAAGATGAAGAAAGAGTTTTAGACAAAGCCCATGAACAGCTTCTCAGGTTATATTCAAAACAAAGAAAATAGTAGGTGTATCCTGAGCAGAAAAAAGAATCTCAGGAATTTTGGAATTACTTAATTCTTCTAACAAAAGAAAAGGTGGTAGAGATGAAAGGGGATTGTTGCTTTGCTCTGCTGGGATCCCATTGTAGCTCTCCTTTGCAAGAATTGCAATAGGAGGCAGCTGACCAAAAGAAAGCCAGGACAAAGCAGGTTCAGAACCATGGCTAGTATTACAGGAAGTGGCCAAGGCTAGGTTTCAGTACTGTGGAGAGCAGACCAACAGCTGTAATACAAAAGAGTTACCCCAGCACTGATCTGAAGGAATTGACAATATGTTGTTGGCACGCCAGCAAAGACTTTCTGAAAGTTAGTGCCCTTTTATGTTGTTACTGGCTTCTCCTGGATGAGAGTGATGGTTAGTGGAATGAGGAGCAGGTTAGAGAATGCCTCTGGAGATCTTTCTACTTAGTATAGTAGAATGAAGGCAGCAACATCCCTTAGGAGATTGTGTAAACATGATACAGGATCTGAGGTAGAAGATTCCAGTCCAGAAAGACTTTTTTTTTCCCTGTCACTCATATAAAGCACACTTTTGGAAGGCTTTCACTCCTGGGCCGCAGCACTCATTAAGTATCCCTCAGACAACTTTGGGTTCACTATGAACGTCTTGATTTGTAATGAGCATTCTAAAAGCTTCAGGATTGGACTCTTTCCTTTCAGTTTTCTGGATTAGCCAGTTCAAAGGTTCTGTCCTTTGAATGATAATAGAATGGTGGGTGTAGCCAGATACACATTATCAGATAATTGAATTTCTCTCTAGGAATTTCCCTATAATTATCAGGGGAAAGTGTGACTTTTCCTTAATTCAGTCAGTGATGGGGACATGTAAAACAATAACTCTAATACTGCTTTTGTTCCTGGCAGTTCTGCAAACTTCCTGATTTGGCTGCCTTCCCTGGAACAAAATGAAGACTTTTGAGCCAAAGTGTTTGGGTAAATGTCCAAGTCAAAGTACCCAGTTCAATAGAACACATAAATAGAGCACTCTTCCTCTTGTGTACCAAGGAGATATTTCTAAACATGAATATCACATTATTTGTTTCACGATGTAATCCTAGTGATTTATTGCAAATATATGGAAACATTTTTGTTACTTTTTAATAATATAAAGTATGTCTTGGTATGTCTTCATAACTACTTAGTTCAACTAACTGACGTTGTTTAGAATTAGCGTGCTCTTTTTCTGTACTTTTGGAGTGACACACTTGGCTTGATGTTTACATTCACTGTTTGTTCTGTAGAGCTATTTCTATTCTCCATATTTTTAACATATAGTTGCGAAAGGCCAAAACACCATATGCTACAGAAAAATCAGACCCATATCTTTATTGCAGATTGGCTAATTCTGCAAAGAATAGCATAAACAGACCCAGATAACAGAAGAGTAAATGCAGTGAGTAGCCAGTGGAGTTTGGCCATAGCTTCTTCTAGTAATAGATACACAGTGAACAGTGAAGGGCTAAGGATTAACAATGCCTATCCTATTATTCTTTTCAAGGGAAAATTTTTTGAGATTAAATTCATACCATCCAATATATTCTCTTGAGTAATATGGGGTGAGTGTGTGTGTGTGTGTGTGTGTGCATGCATGCTTGTGTGTTTGCATGTGTTTGTTTAGGAATATATGTATACTAGAGTAGAACAGTAAAAAAAATTCCATTAATGTGAATCCTTGTCTAAAAGCAGTTAAATGACATGCTGGAAGGTCTGGGCAAATAAGAACTCTCTTGCTTTGCATCAATAGAGTACCAAATCACTTTTTGCTCATCTTTACTTGGCTTCAGAAGCTAACTTGGAGGACTGATAAGTTTGCAACCTTCAGGAAGGTTCATGAAGGAAAAGAATACCCTTAAGATATTTGGGTTTGAAGCCCTGGTGGTTTTAAAGATAAAGAGTTTTATTGGATGGGAGCAGCATATAAGCCCCAGTAAATAATGATACATAAATAATAGATGCAAGAGCTTTAGGCTATGCCCAAAAGTAGACCAGCAGCACCATATCTGATTACAAAAATGCCAGGATATGTGTGAGAGTCAGGACCAGAGGAGTTAAGAATTTACTCTCGTCGCCAGAGCAACGAGGAACTGATAAGGGGATGAGACTGAACCCTCCCTAAAGAATGCAAGGGAGGTTGGGAGGGTGACCCTGGAATTTGCTCTCACTCTGAGAAGATTTCTGTAACGGGAGAAAGGCCATTAAACCTAGCTGGATTAAATCTGTACTGTTTCCTGGGCTAATCCTGACAATATGCTTCTCTTGGTCTGTCCCAATTAGCAGTCATACAAAAGTATTGTGTCTTCCTTTGGTAGGAAGTGCCTGTTACCTGCTTGGGCCTGCATGCCAGGTACATTCTTAGCCCATTGAGGTAGCAAGGTTTGGCAGTCTGAATCCTGGACTGCTGCTTTGTCATGGTTACGTTTGAATATAGCCCAGAAATCTCAGCTAGTACAAATTAGAGCTATAAAAATATGGACTGTAATAAGGCATTTTCACTAGCTAGTTGCACTAGCTCTTCATTTGTTTTGGGGCTCCAATCAGCAAGTTACTCTCTGGACATATTTATTTTTCAAGGGAATCCACTGAATAATTATTCTCACCAAAGAATAATATAATGTTAGTGAGCAGAGAAATATAAATAACTTTATCAATGAACTCACAGAAATTTAAATGCCTGTCTGTCTAATAGGCCATTGGCAAGCACCTTGCCATTAATTAGTTAATCAGAAAAGTGAGTGAATTACCTACCTCGTTGGTAGAGATGAGATAGCTGAGGGGATTAGAGTAAGTGGACTTCAAATTATTTTCTTTCAGAATCCATAGTCTTAATGGAAGGAAAATGGACACAGGGAGAGGAATGAAAACCCAAATTAGTCATCTGGGGATAGCTGAAGATTTCACAGTGGCTGACATGCACTTTAATGATTCCCAGCTTATTTTCTCACAAGCAAGTTACATACTGTCATACTTGAGAGATCGCAAGTCTGAAGTCCGTATCATCTAACTGATACTGGGAAAGTGTCTCCCAGTTGGGACACTGATGCTATAAGTCACCCGCCTTCCATGCAACAATGTAACCAGTTGAACATCCTTGCACTATATGTAGGCAATACATGTATAGAAGTTGGGCTTTTTTAAAATCAAATTTTATGTTTAAACCTCTGTTCATTCTAGTGCAGAAGGTAGCTTTATAACTGAGGAATGAAGCAGCTGCTGCTTTGGTGATTTGGTAATGTGACTCTGATACTTGTTCTGGCCCCAGTATAGGTTTTTCATTCACAAAGCTTCCTCTTCTGCATTAGCAGTAATTAATCTTAACTGTAACGTACTTCAGAAATGCTTAGGCTGAGATTGCTGGAATTAGCTACATTCCTATTGGTTTTGCTGTCTGTCCCATTAAAAAAATAGATGTGCGTATCTTATTCCAAATGGAACAGAAGTATCATTTACAGCTAACAATCCTTTTGTGTTAATACTCATTCATTCTTTTCTTATTTTTTTACAAAGTTGTTTTTCAAGCTGGGTCCAGCCTGATCAGTATCTAGGCAGGTTTCTTTTTCAGCTTACGTAACAAACAAAGCATCCTCTTTGCTTTTTTTTTTCCTGGTAACTCTTGCCTGACATACACTAATCCCTCCTGCATTTGCATTCTGAAGACGTTTTCTTTGCTAGAAATGAAACACATTTTCAAGATTTGGTGTGTCTGTGTCTCTTGCAGTTGAGAATAAGTCCAAGTTAAAACAAATATTATTTTCATGTGATATGGAACTGTCTCCCAAACCAAGAGAATGGATAGATAAACAGTGTATGTTACACGGAGAAGAAGGAATACATGCTTGGATATATTTTAATAAACATCAGAAATGGGTGGAAAGAATAGCTTAGAAATGGAACTTATGTCATAACCTAATGCAGTTGCATTAGTCATAAATTAAGATGAGCACATAGCAACAGGAGTCAATATAATTAGTTAGGTGTGGATCTTTCCATTTTACGGGATGCTCCTGCATGATCTCTGGTACTTTTGGCCTTGCTGCTGCTGCTTGTTGTCAGAAATAATACATTAGTTAATACAATCAGATGGAACAGGGTTCTTCCCTTCCTATATTCTCTGCTGTTCTTGGCAGCTAAGTATATAGGGTGGGTTCAGAAGAAGAGGGCAGGAAAATGGTATGGAAAGCTGTGATAGTGGGACTTCTGGGGAAGCAATGGTGGATTGAAGATGGCTTTCCACAAGTGGAGCTGATGGCCACAGAGGTGAGGTGGCAGGATGAGAAGGTGTATGTGATAAAAGAAAAGAAGGAGGGAGTGGAAAAAGTGATAAAAGATACTGAAAAAGGATGGAAGAGAGATAAAAGGAAAGGAAGAAGGTGTATGTGATAAAAGATACTGAAGGGATTTTTGGGTTATGTAGTCCTAACTAGTAACCAAGTAGTGAACCTCTTCTCTGGAAATGTTTTTTTAGCTAGAGGCTTTGCAGTGATAAGTCTTGGAAGCTAATATGAGCGGAAGGCTTTGTTATATCCTATATCCTATATTTTGTACGCAACTTGTATTTTGTGACGTTTTACATTTCAAATGTGTCTCTCTGTAACTTTCCTTGTAACTTTCCTTTTCTGCTGATGCTGAGTGCTGTTATCTCCCTCCCTCCTCAGATAGCAAGGCTCTAGACAGCAAGGCTGAAACGTACCCAAAACAAGGGGAGACGAACAGTGAAAACAGGGACTTGTGGTTTAGCTACAAGCAATTGACCAAATTTGGAGTACGGAAGACTTGGGGAGGGCACTGAGGGGGGGATTGGGGAGAAACAGCTCTTGTAATGATAAAAAGGCTTGCTGAACTCCTTTTCGGGGTTCAGTTCTTTGCAGGGACCTGCGAGTCCTAACTGAACCTTTGCGCAAATAAAGCTTCTCCCTGAATGACCCAGTGAGAGTCTCGTCATCTATAAATGTTGCATTGCTCCCACCCGTAACAGAGGAAAGAGGAGCTGGTGAATGGATCGGCTCCTTGGAACCCTTCTCCATAGGGGTAGCGATCTCTGCTGGGTTGGAAAGCTCTGGGAGCCAGGGGAAAATCACCTTGCCCAAGCTGCAGTTCAAGCGGACACTGTGTTTGCCCACTCCCTCTCTTAACTACTTTAGGAAACTACTTATTATCGACCTTTTGGATATTAAGAACCTTCTGAAGGGCAAGTTCTATTACACCGGGAGAGCTTTCTTCTATCCTGGATGAAAGGAATTTTATGTAAGTTTAAAGATTAAATAGAAAAAAATTAATTTTGGGGAAACAGCAAAAGTGCGTCTGAAATACTGATTTTGGAAAGTTAAGGGACCAGATGGACTTGAAATAATATTTCCTGTGGGTTGATTAAAGTTTTATAGAAGTATATATGAAGATTTTGAAATTAACTGTAAAAAATCCTCACATGGGAATGTTTTGCTGACTGGAGAATAAACATATGATAAGAGGGGACTTTGAAGGTTGACTAGAGGGAACCAGAGAGAACTAAAGATTACAATTAAAGGAGAAGAGCCCCCCTAATACAATGGAACAATATTATTTGACTATAGAAGAAATGAAAGCTGTCTGGGAACAATATACTCAGAAATCACTTTCAAGATTGTCTGCCATTATAGAAATGGATGTAACAGAGGTTACAGACGAGGAACAGACTTTAAACAATAAAATAGAGACTGAGGCTGATTTGAATGTGGATTTCAAAAGAGATTTTTTTAAAAAACCAGACTACAAGAATGATATGGAAGAAGGTGATATGGATTTGAAAATGGATTTAAAAATGACAGACTGTAAGAGTGACATGGGAAAAGATGCCATAGTGGATTTACAGATGAAACCGGCTGATGTTTTAATAACTAAAGGGGCATACAAATAATAAATCAGAAGAGTGACTTGTAGAGCTTTTTCATTCTGGACTTACAAAAGGGGCTTGTTAAACTACTGAAGCTGTTCCTGAGAGGAGACAAAGAGAAAAAGATAAGAAATCAACTTGTGGACACTATTTGTTGGGATTAAAGACCAAGCTTTTTAAATACACAAAGTGTATTTGTTGGGATTAAAGATCAAGCTTTTTAAATACACAAAGTGTATTTATTTGAACAGGGATATATAGATATAGATATAGATATATATAGAGAGAGTGTTTCTGGCAGGTATTAATGGAATTTCTTTACGACCAAGACTTGAATGATAATGCTGTAAAGATTTGTTTATAACTGGGGATTTCTTTTGCTTTATTTCTTAGAGAAAATGATAAGTTGGAGCACAAATTGGATTTATTTCTGGTTGCTCTTAATGGGATTTTGCTGAATAGAACTGAATGATGAGTTTTTACGATTTGTTTATTGATAAGAGATGAGTTATGGGACTTAGAGATCCTTTTTTTTATTATTGAAATACTAGAGAAGGTGCCAAGTTATGGAAGTTGTTTATACATGTCTGGAGGGAGGGGAGAGTCACTTTTATATTTCTTCTTTTCTTCTTCTTTCTTTTTTTCTCTCTTTGCACTTTTTTTTTCTTTTCCTCAGTTTTTATATTTCTCTTAGTTTGTATTACTCTTTTATCTTTGTATTTGTAAAGTCTAATAAAATTATTACTAAAAAAAAAAGAAAGATGTGATAGTGGTAGTAAAGAGGAAAATATTCAGCAAGTGGCACAAACTGAAGCCCTCCCCTTCAAAAATACTAGAGTTATTCCTGCAAAAATAATTTTTAAAATTGAAAAGAGGAAAAACTGAAAAAAATTGCTTTGTAAATGGTGATCATAATTAAGATAGGACATTGAGGTGCAGATAGTGTGATCTTTTAAATGCCAGTGCCAAGAAGGACACTGTCAACAGCTTGATGGCACATAATAAAAAAAATCTTAGCAGACTTAACCTATGTTTGTGATGTGGGGTTGTCAGAACAATAGAGTTGATTATTCTTAGCATAATCAATTACAATAGTTCCTCCTTCATAGAGGTCAGTTTTTATCTGAAAGAAAGCATCAAGGAATCCAGCATATCTTTATGGATCCTCTTTTGTGTATAAAAAGCAAAGAAAATTATTTTAAACAGCAGAGATTAAGAACTTCTACTGAAAGTTGTTTTTGAGATCTTTTGTAAAAAGAAGTAGATTGTAAAATTAAGATTTAATTGAAATTATGCCAGTGTGGATAAGGGTAATAAAGATAAATGTTACCTAAACTAAGATCGCTTATCACTCTTATATTACTAACTGCATGTTACTGTATCTGTAACAGGAATCCTAAGGATCAATATGGAAAAAGATTGGATGGGAAATAAAAATGGTCTTTGAAAGTAGGTGTGATCTTAGCATGTTCATTTTGTAACTTAAAAAAACACACAGGACTGTAATTTGAATTACTTATTTTGGTTATATAGGAAATTCATTGTATGTTTGATATAATAACATACTCATTGAATAAAAGATAGGAGCTTGCTGTTACAGAAAAGATCACAGATATAATTCTAATCAAAGAAACAAAAATAAAGAAAATGCATTTATGACAAGGTGAATTTTTATTGATGCAAAAAAGGCTTTCATTGGTAAATAGCTTTGATTGTCTTTGATAGCTGTTTTTGAGGACACATAAAAAGGAAAATGTAAATAAATTATAAAGCAGCATAATGGAGCGCTCCTCATTTTCTTTCATTGAGTTAAAATCCTAACTCAAAGTTTTCTTCCCAATTTCTCTCACTTTCATGTTTGTAGTAACATTCATGTATGTATACATACATACATACATACATACATATATATACAGTGGTACCTCGGTTCACGAACTTAATTCGTTCCGCGACTCTGGTTGCAAACCGAATTGGTTGTGAACCGAATCAAATTTTCCCATAAGGTTCAATGTAAATATGGTTAATCCGTTCTGACCCCTACGAATTTGGTCGCCAACCGATTTTTGATCGCGTCCCGAATCAAATTTCCCTATAAGGTTCAATGTAATTACGGTTAATCCGTTCTGAACCATATGTTGTTGTTTTTTTAAACCGCAAAAATATGACACAAAGTACAGTACGAAGAGAGAGAAAGCTAACCTTGCTCGACGCGACTTCTGGAGTGGAGGACAGGAAGGCGGGTGGGGAGGCGGTTACTGCTTGGAGGGAGAGTCCCCCACCCTACAGGAAGCCACGACCACGTGTCACGGGAGGGAAAATGGGCGCGGATCCTGTTCGTCACCCGATGCGGAGTTCGCGAACGGAGGCAAAATTTTGCGACCGGAGCTGTTCGTGAACCGAATTGTTCATGAACAGAAGCGTTCATGAACCGAGGTACCACTGTATATATAATATCTCTCAAAGATTTAATTGTAAAAATAGAACACATTCAAGGAAACACTAATTTTTAAAATATGAAAACTTTTCAGTTTTTAAAATCAGTATTCAGCCCATATAGGTTTTTATGGCTGGCCCTAAAGAACGTCACAGTATCCAAGAGCTTGAAATGAAGTGGTATGGCCGGTATTTTAGTTCACATAGATGATTCAGCAAGTGCGGTCATTAAAATGTTTTTTTGGGAACTGTAGGAATAAGTTAGTGCAGCCTTTCACAATCTGCTGCTTTCTGAATATGTTGGGATTACATCTACCGGAGTTCCCAGCCATTGTGGCCATTGACTGGGACTTACAGAATGGTGGTCAGCAAACATCTGAAAAGTGCTAGTTAGGGAAGGCTGCATGAGAATTTGGAAGGATGTGGCTTAGCTGTTACTGTCCCGTAAGCTTTGGTTTTTCCAGTTGACCGATTTAAAACATTTTGAACTAATGATGGCCCTAAAAATATAAAGCTTTTTTTCAGAAAGATTCAGGATGATGGGCAAATAATAGCTGACTTATAATTATTAGATGCAATACAAGTTATTGTTGGAGTAGACATTTTTTATTTTGGCCTCAGTTCACCTTTAACAGTTGATTGAATGCTCGGTTTCTATTTTATAGATAATGTAACACTCAGACTTCACTCAAATATGTTGTTAAATTCTGGGCAGTATATTTCTAGAATTCAGACAAACTGGAATAGATCCAAAGAAAAGCAGTGATCAGTGGAATCAGAATGAAATTCTAGAACAAGAAGTTGGTATTAGATTTGAGAAAAGATACTTGAGGATATATATATTCTTCAGCTGCCTTCAGGGGTACCACACAGAAGAAAGTCAGGATCTGTTTTTGTCATCCCAAAGCACAGTATATAGGATAATGGTTTTAATTTATATAAAGGCAGAGTCTGATTAAATGTTAAGAAAAAGGTTGTTACAGTAAGAGTTGTTTGACAGTGAAACCAGTTTCCAAGCAAGAGGTGTTATGCTTCACTGTGTTCAACAGGAGCCATCTCCAAGGGGGGCATTATTTGGGTCCTAGCACTGAGCAGAGGTCCTAAATGGTCTCTTCCAATTCTGTGATTCTGAGGTAGACGCCATTGAGTCCATGTGCTAACAGGAATTTTATTTTAGTCTTCCAATCTCAGGCCCCTTCTTGAAACTTAATTCCATTTTTCAAAAGCTGTACAAGCTTTGTTTTGGTTTTGAAATCTAGAGCGAGGTACAACAAAACCATTTCCTTGTTGCGAAGTAACAATGAGCTGTTATGTCAGCACTGATTGGGTCAGTTATCTCTCACTTCAGGGCATGGACTGGCACTCAGGATTAATATAATAAAGAGCAGGAACATCTAGCTGCTCCCTAACCTCCCATTGTCTTTTTCATCTGAGAGAGGCAAGTTGACCCTTCTGGTGTCTTTAAAAACAACAGCTTAGCCTCTTTCCATAGAAAGCCAATTACAGTTTCAGGATATCCTTTCTATGCAAAGTAGCTGTGAACATTCTCAGTGAATTTCCACTTTGGCCACTGTTTAAAAACGTTCAATTAAGTTGGATATTCTGTAGAATCTTCACTGGTGAGAACATCTTCTGGCTTTCTGAACCTAAGTATATTTGCCTGGAACCTATCATCTCCTTTTTAAATTTCAAAATATAATAACACGTATGCTATTTAGTAAATAAAAGGCTACTTTGCAAGTATACAGAAAGTGATTCAGCAACTTGACTATCCCACCTTCCCCCCAAAACAAGTAAAAGCTGGTATAAATCCTTGGTAGTATATGTGTAGCCTGTAAGGCAGGGGGAGGTAAGGCCGATCATGTACTCTATTCCCAGAGTTTGCGGCTTATTTATTTATTATTTATTATTTATTGTTCACATGAATAACAAAATAAAGCTGATTATTTATTACATTTTAGGTATTCTGTCTCTTTCAGTATTTTGCTAGAGTTTCTGAAAAAAATTCTCAGTCTGGAGGAAAACAAATGAAATGATTTGAAAGGCAGACTAATAGTGACCATGTTAAATAGCCACCAGGCTTCAAATATTGCTTCACAATTCTACACACAACTTCAAGTATTCACTTGAAGTGAATTCAGTATTCAAGTGTACTTCCTGGTGGTTAAGACAACTGATAATACCACAGAATATGTACTATAAAAGTAGAGGAATCCCTCCCTCTCCAAGAAGTGGATGTGGAATTCATCTAAAACCCCTACATGGGGGTATGACATAACGTAATACCTGTACCTCTCTTCTCTAATAGTTTAAGGGAAGGTGGACTGCATACAAGTAGTCCTTGTTTAGCGACCACAATTGGGACTGGCAACTCTGTTGTTAAGTGAAGTAGTCACTAGTGAAACCACAACTTACGATCTTACATCAGCTTTCCTTTGCTTTATAGACCTGTGAAGGTCATAAATGTGAGGATTGATCACAAAGTTACTTTTTCATCACTGTCGTAACTGTGAATGGTTGCTAAATAAGGCAGTTGCTAAAGGAGGATTACCTGTATATCATTCTAATAGTGCTTCACAACTGTTTGTAGTAATCAAGTTGCCAGGGACCAAAATCTCCAGTGACAAATATTACTAGAGATTGGCAGAGATGGATGACAGCCATGGCTCTTTTCCCAAAGAATGTTGCTAGACTTCTTCCTCAATTAAGGCAGAATTGAAGTGACATTTGATATGTTAAAAAGGAGGGTGGAATGTTTTTCTATACAGTGTTCCTAAGAGCAGTGCTTTGTCATCATGTATTGTTCCCAGGGCTTTGCAGCACAAAGTGTGCAGCAGCCAATGTGAGTAGGCTTTTGAAAGTGTGAAAGTGATAGTTTTAAAAGCCTGAGAACCTGAAGATCATGACTGAAGAAGCTGTAGTTAGAGATGCCCAAAGCTTTGGGGTTGAGAGCTCCATGTGGATCTTGTGGACCTGCATATGGCAATTACATCAAGAAAAAGTGGAAAGCAGGAAAAAGATAGAAAATAGGCAGATCCAGTAAAACACCCCCCTCCATCTTTTTATACTCTGTACCCTTTTTCAAGTTGAGCCCCCCCCACCCCAATTCAGGTTTATCTAGTCTGAAAATCACAAGGTTTAATTTTAATAGGATCTTGATAGCACCCAAGGAAGGGATTGGGCAGAACCAAACTACAGTGGAACCTCGGTTCACGAATGCATCTGTTCACGAACAATTCGGGTCACGACCAGCTCTGGCCGCAAAAATTTACCTCTGGTCGCGAACGAAGGATCGGGTGACGAACAGGATCCGTGGCCATTTTCCCTCCCGTGTCATGTGGTCGCGACTTCCTGTAGGGAGGGGACTTTCCCTCCAAGCAGGAAGCGCGGCCATTTTCCCTCCCGTGTCACGTGGTCATGACTTCCTGTAGGGAGGGGACTTTCCCTCCAAGCAGGAAGCGTGGCCATTTTCCCTCCCGTGTCACGTGGTCGCGACTTCCTGTAGGGAGGGGACTTTCCCTCCAAGCAGGAAGCGCGGCCATTTTCCCTCCCATGTCACGTGGTCGCGACTTCCTGTAGGGAGGGGACTTTCCCTCCAAGCAGGAAGCGCGGCCATTTTCCCTCCCGAGCAAGGTTAGCTTTCTCTCTCTTCGTACTGTACTTTGTGTCATATTTTTGCGGTTTTTAAAAAAAACAAACATGGTTCAGAAAGGATTAACCGTATTTACATTGAACCTTATGGGGAAATTTGACTCAGGTCGTGACCAGAAATCGGTTGGCGACCAAATTTGGGGTCGGAACGGATTAACCGTATTTACATTGAACCTTATGGGGAAATTTGATTCCGGTCGTGACCATTTCGGGTCGCGACCAGAGTCGCGGAACGAATTAAATTCGTGAACTGAGGTTCCACTGTAAATCCTTGTGGATGTGTCCTGCAGATAGCAGAATCCTTACAGCTGAATACTATTTCCATAACTCCCCAAGTTTCCTTGTACCAAATGCAATGAAAAAATGTTTAAACCAAACTACAGTGGTACCTCGCGTTACGAATTTAATCCATTCCGTGACTCTGATCGCAACTCGATTTGGTCATACCGCGAGGCAAATTTTCCCATAAGGTTCAATGTAATACAGTTAATCCGTTCCGCCCTCCAAATTTGGTCGCGCCACGAGGCAAATTTCCCCATAAGGTTCAATGTAAATACGGCTAATCCGCCCTCCGAATTTGGTCGCGCCACGAGGCAAATTTCCCCATAAGGTTCAATGTAAATACATACGGCTCTGCATTTTCTTTGGAGCCATGCTGACAAGCACACCAAAAACCTTCCAAACGCCACAAAACACACCACAAGCCTCACCGAACGTCTCCTTGCTACCGTGATCTCGCCCACAGGAAGCCGCGACCACGTGGCAGCGGGGCAAATGGCCATGGATCCGGTTTGTAGCGTGGGGTGGAGGTCGCACGGTGAGGTAAATTTTTGGGGCTGGAGCTGATTGTATCACGAAAAATTCGTAAGGGGAGGCGTTCGTAACCCGAGGTACCACTGTATAGGCTTTGCTGAAGAGCCAAACTTCTCTTTTCTGGGCTTGTGCATAGTGCTACTTGTAAGGATAAAAGGTGTTTATTTTTCAGGATGGAAGTCTACAATAGTATGATGCCAGGAAAGGGACAGAGAAGATAATCTGTGATCCATTATCAGCAACATTCTATGGCTCCTTAAATACTAATTCATTTTGCATTACAGAGCAAAAGAACATTTTTCTTACTACTGCAGGCTAGTAGAGCCACTTAACTATTGTATCAAGAGGAGACCGACATTAATTATTGCCATGAGGAGTAAAATGATACAATTCTAAAGGAAACAAAACAGATGTGTGCCTAGTAAACCAGTTTCTGTCTAGCTTACTACTTGGCATCTGTTGGTCAGATGGTGGAAGCTGTAGAACAGGGTCCTGATACAAAGGACTGCTTCAGCAAAAAACCAAAAACAGAATTGGATGATGGTGGTTACTACACTTGCCACGTTCCTCTCAGTGGGACTCAAGTGTGAGCATGAAGTCTGCAGAATAATTGGCTCCAGGTTGAACTTCACGTTGGGGAACATTAAAACCATCAATTGCAAGAAACCAAAGATTGCATACATAATGCTTGGATTCTCTCCTTTCATCTTTCCTACTTCTTCCAAGCTTCCTAGGATAGTGGAACAATTTTGTCATTGCAGGTTTCCTTCAGCATTTTCATGGAGGTTGAATGAAAATTTGAGCCCCCGCCAGCCAATCAAGCTACAAATTTCTTCTTGGGTAAATATTTCCTAGATCCCAGCTCAGTTTTTTTCCTGCAGCTCCTGGGCCTCAAATTTTAAACTGCAAATTCTTGGTGTCTATTATGATTCCACAGTATTCAGATAAGAATATGAGCATTATTATTTATTTCTGGCTCAAGTAATAATTTGGGGTTGAAAATGTTTAGCCAGAAAGGCTTCTGGAAATAATGTTATCGGCTGTTCTGTCTGCTTTACAGGGCATATACCCTAAATAAATAAGTTAAATCTAAACATGAAAGTAGACACATGGACTTATACCATAGGGTGGAACTTAAAATTTCATGTATGTATGAAACAGGCAAAATCCATCCTTTATCTGGTCAGAATTATTTGGTTCCTGGAAGCTTAAAAGAAAAGGTAGTAGTCTTGACACTAGATCCATGGAAATAGCTCACTAAATATTCCATTTCCTACCATTCCCATTTCCTCCCTGATACTAAATGGACAAACTAATTTGCCAGGCCATCAGCCATATAATGTTCTTTCATAAGACTCTGGTGAATTAACACTTGCAATCAGTCATTGTCTAAGAACTGAGACACAGGATTTATAAACATGTGAATTTATCTATGTGGTTTACTTGACAAACTAGGACTAATAAAATCATGGCTTACCTGGGAACTAGGCAAAACACAATCTCTCTCTGCCACTTCTGTCTACAATACTTCTGAACTCCTGCATGAAATAATTGTGCTGGAACTAGCACAAACAAATGTTTACACTAATTCCTTTAGAGTCAGCTTTGGAATTTCCTTCAGCATTTTCATATTTTGAGTCATGCCTGTCAAATTCTGTAATGGGAATGATGCTTTAAACAATTGAAATAAATCCTACCCTTTTACTAATGTTGGGTGGTGCTCAGTAGCTTGACATTTGACATTTTGAAAAATTGTGCAGTGAAATCTCTATATTTACTACAGCTGTTGTGTGCTCTATAGCTTTTCTGTTCTAAGCCAAGATGAAATCTTGAATTAATAAATTTTTTATGCCCTGAGCTGATGTCTGTTGCCCCTTTGCTTGTCCCTCCTCCCCTAGTCAACATGTCATCACTGATATAAATTAGCCATTACCTACTCAGTGCCCTGCAGCCAGGTTTCAGCTAGACATTTTGGATATTATACATCAAAGGGATCTCAGAGATAAAACATATGAGCATGAATATGTTCCTTGGTTATATATGACATGACATCACAATACAGTGTAATATCATATAATAACGTTATTGCATTTATATTCAACTATTTTTCTTAAATGCTCAAGGTAGCTTATACAGATCTCCCCCACCCACCCCCCCACCATTCCCCCCCACCCCCCAGTAATAACTCTGTGAGGTTGATTGCAGTGAGAGTGACTGGTCCAAAATCATCCTGTGAAATTCATGGATTAGTGGGGACTTGAATATTATCCTTATAGCAACCCCTGTGTCTGATTAAATCAGACACCTAAGGAGAAATACCTGCTCTGAATTCACATAGACACTAAGCTGCAAATAATCACGAAGCCTTAGTTAAAGGACTGTTGGGTTAGAAATAGGATGACAGTATATACAGCCCGTGTGACATTAGGCTTATATTGGCTTAAAATTTGTAGTGAATGATACTAATTTAGATTGAAACATATTATTAGAATCCTGCAAGTATAACTCTTTGACGATGACTCACTCATTCAATAGTCCTGTCCCAAACTGGTCAATCACAGAGGCAGCCTAGATAGTTACTAATGGGAGCAAATTTTAATTTACAGTCAGAATTTGTAGTAATACTTCATCAAAACATAGTTGCAATTAAAAGTTGGATCAATATTGTCCTTTTAAAAGGTTTCAAGTTAATAAAGAGCATTGTTTGTTTGTTTTTTATCTTGGGAGATAGGGAAAGTAATACAGAAGGCATCTTTAGTTCAACCTACCAGATATTATTGTTATCCAGCCCTACTGTTTTCTTTTAATGCTGCATTATATTCATTGTTATATTGGATGGCATAGTGTCTGCCCCACTAGATGGACCAGACCATCTCCACAGGAAGGCTAAAACTACTTTTATTGACTATATTACTTTACGTTACGTTACGTTACTTTACATTTACATTTACATTTACATTTACATTACAGAATATTGTAAGTCTGATTGAGCTGTATCTCCTTCCCCTTCTTAGATTCCAGTGAATTAGGGCAATATCTGCCTGAGCTACTTCCAGATGCTGTCTCTTTTCTCTGGACTTAAAAAAATATTTCAGCCCCTTTTGCCTAGGTGACAGTTCTTATTTCCAGGTTATCTTTGTTATTCTCTCCAAATAGCTTCCAAGATTAAATTGCTCCCTAGAAGTACCGTTGAAATCAGTAAGTAAACTAATGGATAACTGAAGTCCCCCTTATTTCAACAGGGTTTAGTTATAACCAACTTAATTTGAACTCTACCCATGAATTCATAAACTTGCCTAGAAAGGCAATACATAAACATATTAATTAAATGCAATAAAGAATATGTAATTTCATGTTCAGTCACATATAACATGCCATCTCATAAAGTTACAGTGTGTTTCTTATTTTGAAGATCGTCGTGTGTCAAGTCTAGCTGCACCAGTGAGAAGAACCAGGGCAGGAAGAGGCAGAGAACCTGTTCTGACAGGATATTTCTAGAAAACTGTCTATATATATATGTATTGTCATCCTGATGAAAAGCATGAATGCATAGTCTTGCCCTTTTTTTCAGTAATAAATATTTGGGGCCATGTTCTGTTTTTTCCCCTATTTGCTCTTGTTTTGTTTCACTATGGAAGTATGTGGGTGTGTATGGTTGATATATATATATAGAGAGAGAGAGAGAGAGAGTAAACGGAGGAGTTGGCTTTCTTAGTTTACTCGCTGTGGTTTGAAACTGGAATATTGCATAGCAAAGAGCTGTCATTTAGTCTCCATAAGATTGATGTCTCTATGGGACACTCACAGCTTTCATTTCTCAATAAGTAAACTTCCTTTAAGGACTCAAGTCAAAACCCTCCATTTTTTCTTTCCCCACAGTTTTTGGAGCAGCACAAAGCTGGAAAGCTAGTACAGACTCACTCCTAGAAGGCAAAGAGCATCAAATGAGAGGTTCTTTGAACTCAGCGAGAGCAGCAACTGTACTTCAGCTGCTCACTTTTTGTGCCATTACAGGTAGTCCTCACCAATGGGACTGGCAATTCCATCGCTAAGCGACATGGTTGTAAAGTGAAACATCATGTGACAGCATCCAACTTACAGTGTCAGTTCCAGCTGTGGTCGTTGAGCAAATCATCTGTGGTCATTAAGTGTAATGTCATGTGACTGTGACTTGCGAATTTCCTGCTGGCTTCCTCATTGACTTTGCTTGTCGGAAGCCAGCTGTGAAGGTCACAAATAGTGATTACATGACCATGTGTGGTGAGACTGTTGTAAATGTGTACTGGTTGCCAAGTGCTCAAATTGTGATCACGTGATCGTGGGGATATGTCGACGGCTGCAACTTAGAGGACTGGTCATAAGTCTCCTTTTTCAGTGCTGTCGTAACTTCGAACTTGGGAGGAGCACAGAGTGTGGAATAGGTGAAAGGTAATTTCATCCCACTTCTTCCCAGACATCCACCCACATCTCCTACTCTGCTTGTGTTTAGAAAACATGTAAAATCAATACTGTTCCAGGAGGCTTTTGGTTCTGGTTGATTATGGATTATCATCAGAGGGATTCTCATTTACGTAACTATTTGTTTTTCTTGGTTTATGTTCAGCTGGGTGACTTTGGGTCAATCTCTCTCTCTTAGCCCAACCCACCTCACAGGGCTGTTATTGTGATGAAAACAGGAGGAAGAAACATTATTAATACAACTTTGAGTTGTTAAAAAAAATAAAGATGGGATATAAACCAAATGAATGAATAAATGAAATGTTTATAATTTGGTTTTAACTTGATTGTTTGCCACCCAGAGTCCTTGCAAATGGAGGTGGCTATAAATACTGTAAGCCAATGAATAAATAATAATAATAATAAATATCAAATAAATAATCCCCCCATCACATTTAACATTATAATTGGGGAACAACAATTGGAAGTCTCTAGAGGGACCTAATTGTAGTTGGGGGCCTCTTCTTTGGTACATGGAGATGAGAGGAGAAAGAAGGTCAACCTTGTTACAAGGGAAACTGATTAGTTTCATCACATGGTCCTTGTTATGCCAATGGCTCTGATCCTTCTTCAGCTAGAAAACCAGTTGATTAGAAATCTGCATTGCTTGATGGCTCTAAATCTCTTTGTTCCTCAGTTCAGAGAAACTGAGTTCCCTACTGTACTTGAATTAGGTCTTCCTGATCTATCCTCATAACCATGACTTGCCATGCTGTTTTTTGGAACCCTTTGCATCATTCTTACTTGATGCAATATAGTAGTGTTTTGTCACTGTTAAAGAGAGTTGAGGCGAGAAATCAAGGGCAACATTAAGGGGAAGATCTGTCTTTGTACTATCATGACATGGAAAAGAGCTCTGTGTATGTATAGGTTGAATCACATTATTAGTTGACTCAAAAGTGTTCATTGCTGTCATACCTAGACAAGGAGTTTGTTGGATATTCTCTCTAAGCAAGGCATTCCAGTCTTTCAAATCATACCAGTCTCATCCCCTATTGCCCTGTTGTTTAATTTTTACTTTCCAAGAATCACTCTATCTCATGGCTATTGGGAATGATGGGTGGAATTGATTTATTTTAATAGATTTTGTGGGAGAGGTATTTTTGCAGATGTCAGAGTTCTTTTAAGTATACTGACAGATTCCTCTTGTTTCTTAGCTGCAGTCTTAGTGGCACTTCCCACCCAAGATTATTGTTGATTGCTGTAATGGTCTGTCCACAAAGAGCACCATGTGGTGGTGGTGATGATGGTGATAATGATGATGATATTTTATGAAGCAAGTTGATGAAAAAGATCGTGATAATTACTGTATTTATCGGCGTATAACATGCACAGTCATATTACACGCACCTTAATTTTAAGAAGGAAGTTTGAGTAAGAAGACTTAAATTTAAAATAAATGACTTGGAAGCAAAATAAAGGGAGCTCTGAACTTTTTGTTTATTAATATTTATACCACTTATAAGGTAAATACATAATATGAAAGAAAAAGCACCTCTTTGAACAAAGAAAGCTGGTGCTCCTCATTGCTTGCGCTAGCGCCTGAGCTCTGCAGAGCAGGTGAGCAGCGAGCGAGTGAGCGAAAACTGGTGTTCCCCATTGCTCGCATGAGCAAAAACCCATGCTCCCCATCACTCAGTCACTAGCTGGTTTTCGCTCGCTCGCCCACCTTCTGCTCTACGGAGCTCAGGCACTCGCATGAGTGATGGTTTGCTCGCTCACCCACTGCTCACCTCCTGCTCTGCAGAGCCCAAGCGCTAGGGCGAGCGATGGGGAGCGTGAGATTTTGCTCGCATGAGTGATGGGGAGCACCGGTTTTTGCTCGCTCACCCACTGCTCACCTCCTGCTCTGCAGAGCTGCCCCGGTTACAGCCCTGGCTCAAATGAAGGCTCCACTCTCCCAGCCCTGCCACTTGAATATCGGCGTATAACATGCATCTAGGATTTCAGCCCCAAATTTTAAGGAAAAAGGTGCATGTTATATGCCGATAAATACGGTATATCCCTTTTATGTGATAATACACTCCACAAACTTTGTTTATTTTTAAAGTATAATATTCTTTATTATCATTAGGCTTTCCCAAAGTGTATAAAGAGACTGGCTTTCATAAATATAAAGACCAAAATGTTCCAATTTGTTAAGCAAAGACTGTAAGTGTTGCACAATTTTAGAAATCAGTTCTTATACTCTAAAAGTAATAAATCTTTAGGGGAATGACAACTTGTGGGAAGAAATATTAAAGTAATTAGGCTATTATTCCCCACCTACTTTAACCAGAAAATCTTGCCTTCACTGCCAACAGTGCTTGCTTTCTGTCATGTTCTGGCAACATAAGCCTCTCTTTTGAATGTTGTTGTTGCTTTTGTTGTTGTTGCGAGGAAGAGAATTACTAGGGATTACTTCTGAGTTGCTAGAAAGAAAACATTCTGGCCACTTCGGTTTTCAAACATGGAACTGCCACTTCTGAGCAGCCCATTTACATATATTTCTGGTTTGACTTTTAAGGGTAAAGTAAAAAGAAACTCAGAACAATAAATATGCTTTCCTTTTCTTAAACAGACTGCATTAAGGCAGTGCCATGTTTTGTAATAGCAGTAGTTGCTTCAAATCTCTTCAGACATCTACAGCGATAGCCTTTTTTTCTCTTACAGTAAACCAACTTCATCAAACGTTGATTTTTGCATTTTTGCTTCTGCTGCTGCTTGTTTAGAATCTGAAGCTAATGCCGCTTTCTGAAGACTGAGATCCAAATTAAAGTCTATAGGCTGCTGGGCTGGGAAATAGTTTTCTAAAACAGGAACAATGCAACCTTTTCTTTTGCATTAGGAATTAAAGCTAGGGCATTAATATATTTAATTGAAAATCATATACTTTTCTTCTTTCTAGCTCTGCTAGTTGCTTTTACATTAATTGGAAACACAAACACTTACATGAACTGAAGGGGAAACATTGACTTTCCTGTACAAAGTCAGGAGTCATCCCTTGGTGAGTCCACTTCCGTCCTAAGATGACCAGACCAATCTCTGCAGTCCACGTAGAGGTCATACTGGGCAGAGGACTTGGACTGCCTTCTTGGTTTGTTTGTTTGTATTACTTCTCCTTCAATTGAAAAGAAAGATGATTTTGAAGAAAAGAGTTCCAGATAAGTTCTTATGGTGTTCTTGCACTTATGTAGTTATAAGGAGGCCAAAAGAAGTCTGTAAACATTTTGTCTTCCATTGGACAGTCTTGTCCCCAGTGATCTGCAGGCCTGTCCCATGCTTCAATTGAATCCCAAGTGAACATACAATAAGCAAAGGCCTCCTGTGTGGAATTTTGTCACTTCTGAGGGGGAATCCTGTTCTTGTTCAAGAATGTTTCCTTTAAAAAAAAAAATTCACTGAGTTTCACTGGCTAAAAATTTGACGGAGAATTTCAAAATGTCATTTGTGCATTACTCTGCAAAAAGGAGCAGTTGTTGGAGAACTTGCTTAGCACAATTTATGAACTAAACTAAGCCTGTTTTATTCCAGTATTGTGAGCTCTGGATCACTGTTATGGTACATATTGTTCAATTTGTTCTCCAGGCAATATTTCACTCTGTCTGTCTCTCTATACATATATATTTATAGTTTCCCTCAGGCTTTTATGACTTTTTATAACTGTCACAGAAAGAATAAAGGTAGAGTTACTGCCACAAAAGAATATCAGAGCTTCTGAGAGAGCAATAACAGAACAGAAAAACTCAAGGAATACAGTCTCCTGTAGTTCCTGAATTTTAAAAAAATAAGGTAGTTAAACAGCAGTGGCACCTCTTAACCTGTCAGTGCTGTGTCTTGGCTTGCTTATAAACACAAAAAATAGCGCACTTCATTAATTTTTGCTACAACACTACCATTTCATTTGGACAAAATATTCTTTCTGCCTCAGAAACAAAGAAGTGCATATAACAAAATAGAAAAGTAAATGCATTGCTATACAGAAACCTGGAACTGATAGGAGAACAAGTTAATACCGGTTTCCTAATTGGGTGTCATTTTGATAGATAATACTAATTGTCTCTTTTTTATCATAATGACTTAGTTGCTAATAGATGCAGCTCACATGTCTCAGTCTTACAGTGTAAAAAATAGTATCCAAAGTGGTAGCAAAAGTAGTCATGTGGTGCAAAAATAATCAATTAAAAATTTCTATTACATACTGGGGAGACAAGTCACCTGTATTCATTCAGGCTGTAGTTTGTGTTCACTTACTGGGATTAACCTGGTATTACCTCGCATGTAGCATTGTACCCATAATTTGGTTCATACCGTGCATTAAACCTTGTTTGCCTAAGCATGTTTTATTGAATAAATTGCAATTTGGACATACACCATGGGTTAAATACCACAGTGGGCTGGGTTCATACCATACACCGAAACAAAATCAAATTATGTCAGGGTTATCATTATGTTTGAACCCAACCTCTGAGTCCACACTTTGAGCTGTGGGAAGAGTTCAGGGTGAGTAACTTAACACAGTCAGTGCCTTCAAATTAATATAGCAATCATGTAAATTCAACCAAATATGTTAATTTGGGTTTCTTTCGCCAGATTATTATGTTCTGTGTGGCTGGAGAGAGCAATGTGCTATGTTACTAAATCCTCTCTGTCTCACATCCAAGTGAATTTCAGTAGCCTCCTTCAGGCAAGCATCTCTTAATTATGTGAGTTGAAATCTCTGTTGCAATGAAGGCACTTCAAGCCCTAACAGGTATTTAGCATTTTGTCAGATTGATACTGTCAAGTGAAGGCAATGATGCTTCTGCTGTTATTTGCAATTGTATTCATGTTTCTTTAGATAGTGAATCCATTTGGCTTTTCCTGGAGCCAAAGACAGAGATGTGAATAAAACAGAGGACTCATATGCTCAGCTGGAGAACATATGCTTTGTTTGCAGGCATAATTTAACATAATCTTTGCTAGAGCATTGGACAAGGCTTCTGTTTAATGCCATGCCACTGTGAAGATTTCTATGATTTCTTCTAATGAAGAGCAACCAAAACAGATAAAAACTTTACAGATATTAACTCGTTCCCTATGGCTGATTCCCTTGACCATGCAGATATTTTACTTCAACTCCCAGTAGCCTCAGCCATCATTACCAGTATTCCATGAGGAATGCTGGTAATACAGTGGTAGTTTGACAACATCTGGAGGATCACAAATTGCCCACCACTACCATATATACTGATATTGGTAAATAATCCTCTCTAAAGTCCTGGTAATTTGTGTTTCTATTCAGAAACCAACAAACATCCTTATTTTAAACCATGGATTGTTGCACATAACACTGAACCATTAATCATGGCTTACAAACCACAGTGGCTGTGTTCACACATTGGTCAAATCAAACCCAAACAAACCACATTATGGCTTAGTGGCAGGTGTGAACCCAACCAGTAGGCTATATTAGGAGGTTAATTTGACTGGTGGCAACCTCTTGTAATTGTTTTTGGTGAGGGATCCTTGTCAAGAACAGAGTCCATCAGTAGCAAAAGAAACATCGATTCCCATTCCATCCATATCAGCAGGGAAAGCCACCTGTGGTTCACCTGTGAAACTAGAACCTTAAGTATTGCAAGGTATTAGTAAATTGATTCCAGTGAGTGCTATTATACACAGGGAGGAGTAGCCACATTTATGTCTGATTGCCTAATGACTAATTATTCTGTGCAAGTCTAGTTAACTAGAATAAATGACTCTGGAACACAACTGGAAGAACAAGCTGGAGAACATGGTTGCAAGAAACAGATCCTAGACCCATTTAAGTTATTGTATTACAAAAAGGATAAAAGAAAGCCAAGCAACAAGTGTTTACATGTTTTTTTTTAACACAGTGCTTCTTTGCTCCATTGATTCATTAATGCTTATATTTTTGAAAGAGGGCCTAGAGCCTCTCTGCTTTTAAATGTGTGACTGCAAACCTGGAAGCCAGGAATGTTATTTGAGAAAGAGAAAGAGAGAAAGAAAAAGAAAGTTTAAATCCGTAGACCCTAAAAATGTGAGGCTGGTGTTAAGTGCTGTATTGGAGAGTCTGCTGTACTCTTTATGATTTCTGTATTATTCATGCAGTGCCTGAAGGTGAAAACCTTGCACATGATGCTCTATATTGCTTAGACTAGTTAGCCTCTTGGTACCAACAGGTGGGCTGTTAAGAGGTAGGAGTTCAAAGGCTTGCAAAAATAACGTTTACATAGTCAAGTGGGTTCTGGCTGGAAATTGACACCTCAATTTAATTTAATTAGGATTTATATATAGCATTGGTATCAGTGCTTTTCAAGTTGCCTAACAGCATTTTTCTATACAGCCAAGTTCAGGGACACTGTGTACATGATAAGGTCGTGGCTAAATGGTGCATTTTTGCTTGAAAATGTTTGGAAGGCATTTTCTCTGGTTAGTCAGTCTGTGACTTTAGTCAGTCCTTTCTATTTTCAATGGCCCACAGTTAAAAAAAAACATGCACCCCTCTTTCTGCTTTCATCGCTTCCTGTGTTATGCTTTCCATAGCATTTTCAAATCCCAGCTGCACGCAAGCAGCGCCGCTCTCTTTATGATCCTAATTTCAGAAATCTCATATAGTGATTACAGTCTTACTAGCAGGGTGGTCAGATATAAATGAATGATGGAAGTGAGCATTTTTGCTTGCTATTTGGGGAAGGAAATTAACTTCAACGTCATTCTTCTTTCAGTCAGAATAGCAACTTGTCTTTAGCTACATTGACCTCTTTCCCCCATCCCCAAAGGGAGAAATACAATTATGGGTATTCTCAAGAATGAAGCTCAGTGTGCCGATTAATCTGGGTTTGAGAACATTGCCAGTGTGCTGACTAGAGATTACTGGAGTTGAAAGTCCACATGGTTGAGAAGGCTTTGTGCAGTAGGTGGGGATTTCCTCTGCCGTTGAATATGATAGGAGAGATATTAGCAGGTATATTTAACTGGGAAACTTCATTTAAAAGCCATGAGAGTTAATTACCGCTGTTGAGCCGATGGGCCAGGATGGAAGTTGAGCCCAATGCGTGTATACTTGGGATGGGAGTGTTATGGCACTTGTGTGAAGTGATTTTAATTTTTTGTGGGTTTTTAAAAAATTTTTGTATGTTGTCATGAGCTGCCTAGGGTTATTTTGTAAAAGGTGGGCAGCTATATAAATCTTTCAAGTAAATAAATAAATATGTTTGTATAGCTTTTACCAGCAATCAAAACTGCATATTTGGGTGGACTCTGTTCTACTTAAAAAAGAAAAAAAAACCCCACAGCATTAATAGTTATCTTTAAAAAATAAATTATCTTTGGGAAAACACAGCTTAAAATCAAAATTATTCTGAGAATTATTTGATTGCTTTCATTGAGATTTATGTCTGGTTTTACATTATTAAATTGGAGTGAGATGATCCAGGATGTTCCAAGTACATTACATAATTCCCTAGGGTTTTATGATTTAGCCACAGGCATATGTTATCTCCTTTCATTGAACCTCTCACCTATATTCCAAATAATAATTTCCAGAAGGATTCAGAAGACTCTCACATCTGATTACTGAAAGGTAATCTTGTCATTTTTAAGCAGATGATAGGACTTAGGAAGTTTGGCTTGTATGTGGCAATGTACACAGAAATGCTAGTAAATCATGATTAATAGGAGAAGAGTAAACAGAGACTTCTGCATTTGACCATCCCTCCCTTCTTTTGGCACAAAAATGCACAAAGAAGAGAGTGAAAGCTTCTGCTTCCATATTATAAAACAAATACAGTGTTTTCTTAAGCCTAAACTGGGATTAATTTTAAGCATTTTTTTGGCAAGAGAAGGCAAACATTTTTCTTTTATTAATTGGGGCACCAAGGGCTGCAATAGGCAGGGCCTCATGCATGTGGATAAGAGCTTGTCCAGAGTTGGCAAGCAGTTTTCTTTGTTTTTGCATTTTACTTTCAGCTTTTAGAGTGATATGTCACTATGGCAATTTTCACGATGCAAGCTTTAGAATAGGTGGAATGCTGGAAAATCATATTGATGATTCTTAGCATTGCAGTCTAGAGATTTTATGCAGGCCATGAGTTGTCCGCCTCTCACTAACTGCCATTACAGTTTCTTTCATTCATTCATTCATTCATTCATTATGGTTGGTCACACAGTCAGCCAGATGTTTAGACCGGATTTGGCATTTTTATCCACCTATCGAGTCCTTCCCAAGGAGCTGGGATAGGCAGATGATGTTGTTTGATGGTGTTAAAGTTATCGTCACAGAATAGAAACTGTTCCAAGTAAAGCTGCCTTTTGCAATTGACTGATGGTGATTTTGTCAATGCCGATGGCATTCAAGTGGTGCTCCAGATGTTTTGGGATCGCACCCAAGGCGCCTATTACAACTGGTACTATCTTTGCTGCTTTTTTCTCCTTCTCCTTCTCCCTCTTCCTCTTCTTCTGCTTCTGCTGCTGCTTCTTGGATTTTTATCCCACCTTTTATATATATATATATATATATATATATATATATATATATATATATATATATATATATAACTCAAGGCAGTGAATATACCTAATGCTCTTGCCTCCTATTTTCCCTCTAACAACAACCCTGTGAAGTGGGTTCGGCTGAGAGAGAGTGATCCCCCAGCCAGCTTTCATGCCAAGGCAGGCCTAGAACTCACAGTCTGCTGGATTCTAGGCCAGCACCTTCAGCACTACACCAAACTTGCTAAATAAGTCCATCCCAAGAGAAGGTCAAGATCTCCTTGATAAATATTGAGTGTTATAACAACTGCAGAGAGCTCAGGAAACCAGCGGTAGTTGATATATGTAATTATCAGCCTCATATGCTTCCATCTGATTTTTAAATTAGCAAAAGATAAAATAGAGAAGTGAAATTGTTTGTGAAATCTTGTCCATCCATTAGCCTGTTTCCTGCATGCTCTGAAATAGTAAAAGCATACTGTTGATCCATTTTTTTTTTTTTTATCTAATTAGTTTTGTTGCGGTGGAGGGACTGCAAATATATCTCCTGAGTTTGTTAGGCTAAAATGTGATTATCTAGCTTGAGCTCTTTAGTGCATTTTAAGAACCCAGCCATTGTGTTTAGCTTGTGGCTTGGTGTATTGTGTTAAACCACCTGACTGGGTTAATTCAAGTAAACCATGGTAAAACCCACCCTGTGTACCATGCTATGCAAACACAACTAAAATTCCCACAGTTGATCTTAATGGAAGCATAGGCCCCAATCTTAGTTTGACATTGGCTTCCCCAGCAAAGCATTTATGAGAGAAGTGAATGCTGAAATGGTGGTTACCTAGATCAGTTTTCAATACATCTTAACTATTGCAGAATATAGTGTGTTTTTGCCAGGCAACTGCTGAGGACACTTGCACCCAAGGGTTTGCAGACCATTCAGGTTCAGCATTGACCTGTTCAGTCACTGACATCTCATGTTTGAGAACTGTAGTGCTGCTTTTCTGACTCTGCTGCTGATTTATTTGAACCCACAGCAAAGCTAGTGTTTTCTTTTCAGTGATGCATTTGTATCTAAGACTACCAGATCCAGGCTGCAGAAATCTGGTCAACTACTAGGCAGCAGAAAAGCATTAGTTTTCTGTTTTTCTCTGTGAATGGTTCCCAGCTTGTGGTTAAGTGGTTTCCCCATTTTCAGGAACTCTTGCCTCATCCCTGCCTCCCGATTCTCAGGCTTCAGCTACCTGGCATATCATCTTCAAACTGCTTTTTGGGATTGGAAACAGTGGCCATGTGGAAGCACTCTAAGCCTGACAAGTTGTGTCAACTTTAAAACAAGGTCTAAAGCTGCCCAGTTTACATGACTCAATTTCTTTTTACCCAAGACTGTGGGAACTGAACTGCAATCACCTGTTCAAACATTTCACACATGCATCCAAATTTCTGGGTGACTGGGCATTTTTGGGGTCTAGAAATGGTTTCTTAAGGCAGTTAGAACCACTCTCTTTTGCAAGTAGACATTTATTTACCTCCAGTGAATTCCTCCCAGTGAGTTCAGTGTTGTCAGCCAGACTTAGAGCTGTATGTATATTCTACCATCATAACATGTCTGGATGGCTTGAAACTGTAATCTCTGTGGGGTCCTTGGGGTTCTCTGAGCTTGGTTCTTTTCTTGCAAATGTTTCATTACCTGGCTAGATAACATCTTCAATGCTAAAATGGGTTGGGGTTTGCTCTCTATTTATGTGCTGTAGCCTGCCTTGCCAGTGCTGGTGGGGGTGGGGGTTTTTTTGTTTTGCTCCTCTGGTAGTTCTTTGATTGGCATATGTTTGCTGCTTGATTGTGTGCCTGGTGGTTGCAATTATTTAACACAATCAAGTAGCAAACATATGCCAATCAAAGAACTACTAGAGGAGCAATACAAAAAACCCCCACCCTTACCAGCACTGGCAAGGCATGCCACAGTATATAAACAGAGAGCAAACCCCACTCCATTCTAGCACTGAAGATGTTACCTAGCCGGGTAATGAAACGTTTGCAAGAAAAGAACCAAGCTCAGAGAACCCCAAGGACTCCACAGTTCAACCCTGAGCTACACATATTCACTTCTATTGGTACTGTAATCTCTGCAGCACATTAAATGTACGCTATGAAATTAAATATCATTACTGGAGTATTTAATAGAAAAAATTCAGAATATTAATATTGCAGAAAGCAGCTGTTACTTTGAGAAGTGCTTGAAGACTGCAGGCAAACCATGTTGATAGCCCTGCTTTATGAAATACTCGAATGGAGTACTCAGAAATGGTCTTACTGACTAGAACATATGCACGTGTTTTATTAAATAAATTTTAAGATGCTAAAATGAAATACAACTTTAGAGGTGTTGAGAGGAAGCATCAAGTATAATGAGTAAAATAATTTGTATTTCTGGAATAGTTTGTTAGTATGGATGTTTTTATTTAAAGGTTCAACAAGGTATAGGGAAATTGTATTCATGTTACAAAAGCGAGCCCCGTTTAATTTTAGGAGATTTATCTCCAAATAAGTGGGAATGAAATTGCAGCATCATAGCCTTGTTAACTCAGTTCTTTCTTTATAGAATTGCTCTTTTAACATGGATAATTGAGACGGTATACTACTCTACCATGTGCTTAACTATTGTTAGTCAAATAAACTGCAATTGGCTGGGTCCTTGCAACTCCCAGAACCATAAAACATGGTCTTCAAGCTACAACAGTGAGTTCACACATCGCACAAGTCAAAATCAAATGCATGGCATGACGTCATAATGTGATCTGTGAATCTAGCCTCTAACGAATCAAGAGAAAAATTATTTCTGAAGAACCATAGCTGAGTTCAACACTAAGCAATAATGAAATTAGCTTAGATTTGAGGTTGTGCATCAGTAGGGTTGCTTGTTCCCTCTTACTCTCTGTACTGAACATATTTTTGATGTATGCTTTGTATTTTATTCTTTTTTTTCTATCTTGTTTGATTGTGTCTAAACTATTCTGGTAAAGGATTGGAACTGAATAATAACAAAAGAGATGCTAAGGCACATTGCCTAAACTTTAAATCTGGAGCATAAGGTGGGGATTGAAGGGTGAGACTAATGGCTAAATCCTCTTTGTTTTGCTAGTATGACATTTTGATTGCAAGACGAACTGAGTTCTTTCCTGGCTAGACAATCAGGGGCTGAACAATGAGCTTATTTTAACGAAGGGAGCCTTCATCTTTATATAATTAATGGGATATATTGAGTATTTTGTGAGAAGAGCACTGTGAAGAATGGGTGCTTTCAGATCTTAGCTTCTCCAGACTCCAAAAAAAGTGCAGCAAAATGGGGCTACTGTTGCCCCCTGGAATCTGGGCTTTGCACATGAGGGGACTTTTGACTTGTTGAGAGGACTCCTTAGTCCCTATGTCGCACAGGAGTAAGCTTTGTGTAAAATGTTTTAAAGTTTCTTTCTCTGGAGCTCTGCAGTATGGTTGCACTGAAGAATGATCAGAGTCACCTTCCTGTCTTTGTGTTTTTGACTGCTGACTGCCACCCCACTGAATTATTCAGGGCAAATGTGAAGGCAGGAGTGGGCTGCTAGCGTCATGTCAGTGCAGAGGAGAGGAACCCACACTTTGCAGTTTACTGAATCCTTCCTTGGTTCCAGAGTAGGAAATGCAAAGGGGGCTTTCTGGAGAATGGGGTTTTCACCCATAACACTAATCCTTAAGCCATAGCTTTCCATTCATAATGGCATGGGACTGGGATATTTGAGGGACTGCCTCTTTCAGGTTACATCTGCCTGTCCCATCAGATCTGGCAGGAGAGGTATTTTACAGATCCTGTCCACTAAGGATGTCATCTGATGGGACCCAGGAAGAGAGCCTTTTCTGCCTTGGCACCCGTCCTTTGGAATATCATTCCCTATCAGTTAATTAGAAAAAACTCATGGTAGATTGATATTGTATATGGTAACTGCAGCAAGATTATTGTATGTACAACAATGGAAGAATAATGATATTCCCACAGTGGAGGAATGGATTGTGAAAATGTCAGAATTTGCAGAAGTGGCAAAACTGACTTGTTTGGTCAGAGAACAAGCAACAATTTTTTTTTTTGAAAGACTGGAAACCTTATATGGACTTTTTGCTGAAAGAAGGGGGAAAATGATGATTTATGGATTTGAAGATTAAGAAAGATGTAGATTATAGGAAGAGATGAGGGGATTTGCAAAATATTTAAGTGGGAGGAGGAACAATGAGATGGTAATTATCGGTTGAAAAGAAGGTCGGAAGTAATTTACATATTTTTTAACTTTAGTTTTCTTTTCTTGTACTTTTTCATTTTTCTTTCTTTTTTTTCATTTACTTTTTATTATATGAAAATTCTTAATAAATAAATAAGAAAGATGAACATCATTCCACCTGTCAGGTTCAGCCCAAAGAACTCCACGAGACAGTACAGATATAGTTCTATAGCATTTATTAGCTTTCACCTACAAGACAGAAATCCCGCCAGACTGAATCTAAACTCCCAAGCCAGCAAACAAACACTGCGAATTCCTTAGGGTGGTGCCAGTCTCATCCTCTTCACCTTCCCACGCTCTTTCCGGGGACTAAGGAAATGCTTATCTTCCCGAGTGTGGCCTTCACCAAACCATTCCATCACACCACCAGAACATAGACTGGTCTCTACCCCTGGCCTTTTGGAAGGGCCTGAAGATGTGGCTGTGCCCCCATGCTTGGGGGTCTGGTAGTAGTGATGAGCCTTTTCAGTGGGTCTCCTGAATGGGATGTACGGCCTGTATTCCTCTGTTGTGTTTACATTTTGTGTTTAATTGAATTTTAATAGTGGTTTTAGTACAGTTCTATGTTTGCTATGTTTAGTGTTCTTACTGTTGTTTTTAATTGTCGTGAGCGGCTTAGAGTCACATATGTGAGATGGTAGGATATACAAATCACATACATACATACACGCATACATAAAATAATGGTAAGCAAACCACATTATGACTCTTTGCAGGGCTTGAGCCCAGTTATGATTTCTCTCAGTCTATAGAGATTTTAAAAAGTTCCCCACCATCACGCACAGCGATTTCTCTTGCTATCCATGTGTGATGAGCTGGTGGTTACACGATACAACCTTGCTTCCTATTGTGCCCCTTCAGATTAAACTCTCCCATTTGCTTATTAAAAGCCACTAAAAGATTTATGAAAGGTCTGTGAATTTAAAATTTACAAAATTTAATAAAACGAATGAATGAAAGAGCAGTAGTTTAATATAGGAAGTTTGGGATTCGGTTTCCCTTGGCCCACCTCCCATTCTAGAACCTAAGAGACACATCAAGGAAGAGAAGAAAATTATTATTCCGTTGACTCTCCCCCCAGTCGATCCTTCAGTAATTGATCCTGCACGATCCTATCCTTTCTGCGTGGTTTCTGCATTTTTACAACATGAGAGCAACATAGGGTGGTTGATGCGCATGAGGAGCAGCCAAACAGCAATGATAAAGTAAGGAACATATGGAAGGATAATCTGTTACTTCTAAAATGGAAAGTTGGCTTAGCTCAGCAATGTCATTTATATAAATCCCATGATAAAAAATCAGATCTAAAATATCTGGAACACATGAGATTTATTGTCAGTTTTTTGGACAGCTTAGCAAAATGCAGTTTGAATTATCTGCTGTTTCCTGCCTTGCACTGTTTAAGAGTCTGTCTTTTGTGTACACAACAATAAAAGACTCTGTGATGCTTGATGGCTCTTTTTTATTTCAGTTAGTAAAACTATGAGTACTAATGTCAGATCTCCACCTTTGAAGATTTATTAATTTTCCTTAACACCCTTTTTATTATTTAATTGAAAGCACACATTAGTTCTTCTGATTTGTATTTTGAAGATAGACCCTATATTTTAAGAAATTCATCTTTACCTCTAGTGTAATTTAGCAATACATGTTCCACTGCAAAAAATTGTACTCATTAGAAGAGCATTATTTCATAGCTCATGATTTTTAACCATTCGAGACATCCTGTTCATTCAAGATTATAGTTGTGTATTGCTGACTACCTGCTATATTGTTAACGGTATACAGTACCAAAAATTGTGAGAAGGAAAATACATTTCCCAGATTTTCTTGCTTTGTTCTTTTGTTTTAAGACAGGAACATGAACAGAAATAATTCTTAATTCATAGTCTTGTTAATTAGATATTAACCAATAATTAATTGTTCCAATTAATAAACTTTTTTTTTAATTTAACTTGTATACTGATAAAATCTAACTGGATTGGCTTTCCAGGGTCTCTAAGAGGGTTTTTCCTCAGCTCTCCCTCAGTAGCAGCAATGAACCACCCCCCCCCACACACACACACGCACATAGAACAATTGAAATAATAGAAGGAAAAAAGACAATAAACAGAATATGCTTATGGCTTCCCCCCGTTTGGAGGCCACCAGATATGGGGTTACAGTGCCCGGTCATTGGTGAGGAATTCTGGAACCATGGGTTCACACATTGCACAAAGCCAACATTGAACCAGTTACATCATATTTTAACATGATATGCAAATCCAGCCATTATGGTTTGAGTGTGCATTCATACTCAGTGTGCAGTATGAATTCAGCCAGTTATAATTTACTAAATAAATATGATTAACAAACTGGCTGTGATAAGCAAAAGAAGACATTGTAGCTGTGTTTTTAACTAAATGTCAGTCATAGATTTTAGTAGTTGATGTATTTACAGGTCTCCAAATAATCAGCAGCTGATTATTTCAGAACAGAATGGCTGGCTTATAACCTGATCGAGCCGGTCTCTTTTTCCTGAAATCTATCATATGGGTTGATAAAAATTTTCTGAGCTGAAATCTTTAGGAAAGATAATGTAAGCTTAAAGAACCATTTTCAAAGCTGTGAAATCTGGGAATTAGTTTCTAGTTTGGACAGTACAGTCAAGAACTTCTACAAGATTTTTTTTTTTAGAGAAGTGGAAATGGAAGGCAGAAAAAAACATCTTGGCTGCTCCTGATGTGGACAGCAGGCATGAATCAAATTGTGTACTTTAAATTAAACCAGCCTGACCAAAACTAATTTTAGGCTGCATTTGGGGGGAATAGATGAGGTATAACACTAACTGGGTTTATTACAGAAAAATTAAAACTATTAAGCTCCAGCATTGACATATTTATTATATTATGTTAATTTGTTTGCCCAGGACTATATTAAAATAGCCAGTGTTTAATTTAAGAATAGATTGATTTAAGCAAGCAAAAACAAACACTAAAAACTTGAGTATGTTAGGTTACCTATGATTATTTTTGTCTTTTATTTCCAGAAAACCCCTACAGCACATGCCATGAAGGAAGAAAATTTTTTTCGACGAAGGTTCTCACTCTGTCCTGCTGCATCTACTCCTCAGAAAATTGATCCTCGCAAGATGACCCGGAACTTGTTTTTTGGGGCTGATAATGAGATCTATCCCATTAGCCCAGGTCAGTGTGTTCCAGTAGATTCTAGAATGTGCTATGCAATGGAGATGAAGAAAAGGGAAATCAAAATCTTTGAGCAGCTCTTGTAATTTGCAGTAGTAGATGTGGAAGAATTTCCAACTCCTGATGATTTTATAGTACCAGTAAAACACTTGATCTTTTCCTCTCCTAACTTGCACAAAAAATATCGGAGATAGATAAAACTAACTTTGTGTTTGAAAAGATTTAAGCATAAGCTCCATCTTCCGTTATGGACAGGGTAGTCCTGACCATGTATTCAGGAACTTAGTGCTATGCTTCTTGATCTGTCATCTTGACTCACAGTTTTTATACCTAACTTCTGAATGGTGGATCTTGGAATGTAAGTGAGAAACTCAGATTTGGGAAGCCTAACCTCTGCATATCCTGTTGTTTATTGTTACGAATGGTGTCAGTATGCACTGTTGCAAATTCTTCTAAGAGCTTAATTCAGGCATGGACATCCTGTGACCATCCAGATGTATTTATATTGTGGCTCTTGTCATCCTTGATCCATTAATCATACTGGGTAGGTTTATAGGAATGGAAGTTTGTCTATTTGTTTAGAACATTTATATGTCTACCCAACTCGAGCAATGCGATTCTGGACTACATAGAAGAAATAGTAAAACAAAAATATAGGAAAATAACTCATACCATTAAAACCAGCTAAAATATTAAAACAGTGATCAGAACTATACTGTAACACAATAGCTGGGGACTGCTCATCCTGACCCAAAGCACCTGGGGAAATTAATACGTTTGTTATTATTTGAAAACAATGGTTAAGTTGGAGAAAAGGAGGACTCAGAAGGAAGAATTGGAGGAGGCATGGAAGAAGAAGAAGGGTATTAGACCTAGGAAAAGGAGACACCTAACATTGTTCTTTTGAGCTCTAATTAAAGATTGGAATCTGTAAGAAACTGGAAAAGTCCAAGAAAGCAGAGGATTTTTGCTTCAGGAATTAATTTATCTGTAAAAAAAGAGTAACATGTCTAGCTAAAAAACTATAGTAGAATTTTTATCTTTATTTGTTTGTGTGATGCTAGTTAAGCCTTATTGTCTTCTGACTTTTATTTCTCTGTATAAAGGAAGGAACTATACATTCATGAAGTCATAATTTTTCTGTAGAATGTTGTAATCTGAAGTTACTAGTTGGACTGTACTCCAGTCTCTTTAAAGAATTATTTTCCATTTGTAGCAGACCCCCCACCATCTTCTGGTCTACCTGTAGTATTTCTTTTGCACTGTCTTGTGGATTTTCTGTTTAATTGCTGTCTTTGATCAAGACAACTCAATATTTATATACTTTAACAGAAAAGGTTTGCATTTTAATATCTAAAGTTAAAATTTATTACAGATTAGCTTTTATTTATCTTTTTAAATTAAAGTTGGATTTTGTTTATCTCTTGTGAGTTAATTTATCTCCCAGGAGAAGAAAAAGGACTGAAACCTCTTGACAGATGCCTCTAAGAAACATGGCCAGGAGACTGCATTGTAAAGATCATTTCCTTTTTCTACTTTTTACCTTTTACTCACCAGGGAGACAATATGCACTGTAAAAGCATTATCTCTCTCAAACACTAGGGTTAGGATGTCAAGCAGTATACCCTCTGGAAGATAAGTAGTAGCAGTGGGAATTACCAAGCTGCTAACCTAAGGCAGAAGGGGGGGCCAGGTTGAAAAGACGCAGAGGCCTGCTGGGAGAGGATGTTTGAGATTTCCGGGCCCAGTCATTCCAATAACCACCACCACCACCACCAATCTGGTACAGGTTTCTGTAAATTATGTCTCACCATATTGTTTATGGGAGAGACACTCTTCATCTGGCTCCTCTGATGAGACCTGTACAGTATAGTTGAACCTCTGGCATAGCTTTCATCCTCCTCAGAGCACAACCATGTCAAGGTAGTGCCTCACTGGGGGATAATATTAATGATGATGATGATGAAGAATGACTGTGGCAAAAGAAAGCAAAGATAGTACCCATAGTAATAGGCACCTTGGGTGTAATCCGAAAACATCTGGAGCACCACTTGAAGACCATCGGCATTGACAAAATCACCATCAGTCCATTGCAAAAGGCAGCTTTACCTGGAACAGTTTCTATCCTGTGACGATACCTTTAACACCATCAAACAACAACATCTGCCTGTCCCAGGTCCTTGGGAAGGACTTGATGGGTGGATAAAAATACCAAATCCAGTCCAAACAACTGGCTGACTGTTGCAACCAATCATAATAATACTAGGTAGTAGTAGTAGTAGTAAAATTGATATCCCAGCTACTCTGGGCAGTTAACAATTGTTAAAAACATTTAAAAACAAAGAACAATACAAACACACAAAAACAGCATCCTACAGCATTCCGTAAATTGGTGCCCTCTGTATGTGTTGGACATCACCTTTTATAATAATTCTAGCTAATATGAACAAAACCCATGGTGGTGTGAGAATTTCAGAAGTTGAAATCCAATACATCTGGAAGGCACATGGTCGGAAAAAGTTACTCTGCTTCCTCTTCTGTAGTATGAAGCCCTACCCTGTAGTTACCCTACAGCTCCTGATCATATATCTGCTTTTGTTTTCTTTAGAGACACAGTATGTATTTCAGCAGTTCTCAAAGCTTTATTGAATGTTCTGTTTCAGGGAAAGATATGGAAGGAAATAGCTTGTCCATGCTGAAGGATGAGATTCCTCAGACACCAAACTCTACTAATAAGGTAACGATAATTACAGAAAATGCTCTTTCTTTTAAAACTTGGATTAAGATGAACTGTCAGTGGATGAAATGCCTGGTACCATTCAGTGAATTTCCTGTGTTTGTAGCTAAATTCTTGTTGCATTATGCTAGAGACAAGGAAAAGGTTCACAGATTCATGCCACTCTTATCACACTGATCTTCAGGGATATTTGATCATCTGTCCAGAGCACATTACAATTGTGGGTGCAATCCCTTTCCCAGCTCCAAATAAACCAAGGCTTGTCATGCCCTCCAGAGCAGGGAAAAATGCTTACCATGGTGAGCAGATATAAAAAATTCTGCTTTAGAAGCATTTTATTTTGAAGAGTTTGATTTAGTTTGACCCTGGTTGTTAGAATTGCCCAGAGAGTTGTGGGACAGCTACTAGGTTTAGTGTGGTGAACTGATTTGGATGAGCTTCATGATGAATTTCAGAAGTTGAAATCCAATACATCTGGAAGGCACATGGTTGGAAAAAGTTACTCTGCTTCCTCTTCTGTAGTATCAATCAAACACAGAATCAAAACAGACCAGTTCATAGACATTCTGCACTTGCTGTTTAATGGCCCAAATCACCCCAATTAAAATTGGATCCTATTCAGAGATTCATTCTGAATCAAATTTGACTTGCACACCTGAAGTAGCTACAGAGAATATCTCTCTCCATATTCATGTACTTCCTCCACTTCAAATTATTATTTCATATTCTGATTTGGTTTCTGAAACCGTACTATGAACGTGTGTATGTTGAAGTGCTACACTATAAATGGCTGTTGTTGCTGGTTACAGTTCAGTGTCAGGTGTTCAGCACCAATTTCCTGATTATTATTGTTGCTGTTGGGGGAAGATCTTACAGCTCCCCCTGCCTGGCTGCAATGTTTTGTCACTATTACGTGGATCTTTGTTTAAAGAGCTAATTGATTATGGCTATTCTTGATGTGTTAGCTAGAAACCAGCTTGCTCTGGTAATGGTGGTGTTTGCACTAGCTCCAGGCACAAAGAGAACAATATGTGTTGTTTGCACATGTAATATTTCCACTAAAACATGCTCTGATCTTTGGGAAAGTTGCTGGGTTTTTTTTTTTAATACCACAATAAAATATTTCCTATATGCCTAGAGAAGCCTAAACAAGCTTCAACTTGTTTATTTTATTTTCAGTGGAAATTACCTGCATGAGGGACACATAGTCTCCATCCCTCAAATGCCATGAGTTCAGCTCCCACCTCCAAACCTCTACAAGTTGGCACCAAATTGTAATTTTTTAGGGAAAAGAAGGAAAATAAATTTGGGGAGAGGAGGGAAAGTAATAAAATGGAAAATATAAGTGATGTGATTTATGTTAAAATTAAATGTAAAGTAAATTTAATCAAATACAGTTTTTGTCATGCTCTTTGGCCTGGCCCTGTTTATTTGGGGGGAAGGCAATTCCAGGATATTATTCAAAGGCCAGGCTTAGTATTGCCCTCAGCCTGAGAATGGTTTTGCCTCTTTTCTAATAGGCATTTTTACCTTCATTTTTCTACTTTTTAAAATACATAGACTTAAGTGTACCTTGGCATGGTCATGCAACAGGTGGATCCCTGATAGTGACCTCCTTAGCCTCTTTAGTCTATATGAGGGACCTTAGCTCCTTCTCCAGTAGCTTTCATAGAAGCTTCATCTGCAGAAATCAGCAGGCAGCATTCTCTCTCACCCTGTTATTAACATGTTTGCCTGCTGTTTTCTGTGGATCAAACAACTACTAAAGCCATAGGAAGAACCCAAGAACTTCCTCCACTTTAGACACATGGAAGCCAGATGTTTGATCCAGACTACAGTTAACACAGCCCCTGGTTGGTAGATTCCCCTGCTTCTTTTTTCCACTTAGCAATGCCAGGAAATCAAGCAGCAATTGCTTTCTTTTCTGTAGGCATATATTTTGATCTTCCCTGAGTAAATTGTGGGAGTAGAATGCAGATGACAATAAGAAGTGCAGCACAGCATAATTGTTGGTATTTGTTTATATTTATGAGTTAACTATGTCTGTGCCTTGTATTGGCCCCAATATCTGCTATCAAGCCAGCAGAAGTCAGATGCTGTTGGCAGCTTATTCTGTTAGTAGAGAATTTAGGCGAGTATGATTTTAGGAACAAAATGTTTATCATCTCTCCTTGAGTCTTGTTTGCAGAGTCCAAACATTATAGGAACATTTGTTATTATCAAAGCATGATTACCTTTGGTATTTTTTTGCTGCCCAAATACGTGTGTGTAGACCTTGGACTGGGTTTTCTTTCTATAAAGCTGCTTCCATCTAAAAGTAAATGGTTTTATTATCTTGTTTTTAATCTCCTTTTATCTCCAAAGACCAGTTTCAGACATAATGGCAACCCATGATATATCCACAATAGCTTTAGCAGGGCAGGTCACTTGCAGATTTCAGAGGCATTCTTAGAAAATAAAAATGATGGGTAGCTACGGTCCAGTGTTGTTTGGAAATGTGCTCCCCCCCCCCACACACACACAGATACACCATGTGAAAGGTAAGATGAGATAATATTATTGGAGAAGAAGATGTTAAATATATTTGTTATAACCTTAGGATGACATTCATCAAAATAATATTTTAGATGTTTATTGGAGCCCTCAACAGATGTCTGAAAAAAGATTAGATATCTGCCCTACTATGTTGGAGATATTTAAAGGCATGCTAACACATATATCTTGTATAATTTTTTATTAAGAGTTTTGAATAAAAGATAAAGCTAACAAGAACTAATATAAAGAAAAGAAAGAAAGGAAAAAAAGACAAAAAGACAAAAAGAAAAAGACAAAAATTGCAAATAGAAAGAATGAAAAGAAATAGAAAGAAATAGCTTCTGTTTTTCTTGTAGCAAATAAAAGTACAATTACAAAATTACCTTTTACTCTATGGTTACAAAAAGAAAAGTTCTCTTTTTTCTGTTATTTATTTTTTCTAATCATAAAAGCCATAATCAAAATATCGTTTTTTTCTGTTTCATGCAAAAATTCTATAAGAGGTTTCCAGTCAGCAATAAACATAGAGCTAACACACATATTTTTGTTATACTTCCTGGATTTTTTGTATTGGTTGAATATTCTTTATACTATGAATCGGGTTTTAGTAATGGAGTTAAGAGTTAAAGATGTTAACATGTTGTTAACAAATTGGAATCTATGAAAAATGTGGATATGTCATTCCTTGATCATTGCAAAAGAGATTATTATATGTTCTTGGAAAAAGACTTATACTCCTGATACCAAAGATGGACTTCATAAAATATGTACAGTCTCAGCCTTTCCGTTAGGTCTTCATCAGTGCAATAGAGTGGACAATGTAATTCCATGAGGTCAGGATTTAATTTGTTGCTTAAAAACTGAGTTGTACGAATTTGTGTTTGGGAGACGGGTATACATGTACACACATAATGCATGTCATTGAGTTCTTTATATTACATTTTTAATATCTGTTTTCTTTCTTGTTGTAGTTGTATTAAACCAATAGTAATCATCATCATCCTGCATTGAGGGAGAGGGTGGAGGTTGAGGCAGGGAATAAACTTACCAGTTTAGCTTCTGGTAAATGAATTTTTTGTGACTATCCATACCCACCTATGGTGAATATTTTCTGTATAGGAAGCCCTCCCCCATGGCAGTCATTTGAGAATGCCCATATTCTCTCAATGTTTCAATATTCCAAATGTGCCTACCAACCCATTTAGTTCATCATCATAAAAAACTCTTTTCTAAAATGATCTCACATTTAACTAATTCCTGTCTTGTCTTTTTTTGTTAGACTGAGCACAAATTTTGCAATGGGTCTGATAAGGAGTGTGTATCTCCTACTGGCAGAAATAACAAAAAAGAAACATTAAAGGTAGGTGGAAGAAGATTAAGCCTCCTGTTGGCTGGCAGGTTAGTGCCCGGGGAGATTTGAACTGATATCTTCTGGTCCTTCTTCTCCATCTCTGCAGTCCAGCTTTTATACTGTTCTTGGTTCTCTGTAGATTGCTTTAAATAAATCAAAATATCAGCTTGTCCATGCAAACAGTATTTTTTTACTATAATTTCCCAGAAGAACCTTTTATTAAGAAGGCTTTAAACTACTTTTTGTCATTTTAGTTTTTTGATCTCACTTAAAAAACCTGAGAGATCTCTCCCTCAGGCTAAAACTGTATCACTAGCAGTAGTTGTGGGTGTATGCACCCCTATTTAAAACACAACAGGAAAGCAATCTCTAACTGCCCTGTAAGGCCAGAAATATGGATAAAATGCAGCAATAAGGATGTGGGCAAAATCTGAGCATTAAAAGAAATGAAGCTGTGCATGGAGGATTCCACTAGAAGGTCACAAAAACACAATGTACCTTTTCAATGCACATTGCAGGTCTCAACATAGTTTGCCTATCTGGGCATCACTGTGCCGTGAACACTTCCTTTGCCACTGGTTTTTATTAGAAATGAATTGCTTAGGATGGCAGAGAGCATTCTGGCAAGGTTTGCGGGATTGGTGGCGAACAGTCTCACCAGTTCATCTTCTGTGTCTCCACTGCAGCCATTTTGTGGAGGGCTTAGCTTGCCATGGTAACCACACTTACAGAGTGGCAAATGTGTGTCCCTTGGCCCATTGGTACATTAATTAGTCAGGGATTAGGGCTTTTTCCCAGTCAAGTAAGCTGAGCAGAGAAACTATACAAAAGGTTTGTATATTTATGAAGTATGATTTTTAAAAATTAAGGTGTGGCATACCGATTCATCTAAAGCAAGATTGTAGTCTTATATGTGCTCACCTAATGTGTCTCACTGAGACTCATTTCTGAGTAGAGATGAATAGTGTTGCCTATCAGTAATGCATGTAGTTGGTACTAAAGTTTCTGCTTTCATGAAATTGCAAATATTAACAGCTTATAGAAACACAGAGAATGAGCCCTCCCCCATTTTTTAAGGAATGAATGCTTCTGCCTTTCCCACGTGCAAAGGAACAGCATAAAAAAATAAAATCCATATTCTTAACATACACAGTTGGCAAAGCAATCTTTAAACTTAAACTTAAATCTTTAAACTTAAACTTTAAAGAAAAAAATTAATAGAAACCAAAACAAAAGAAAAAAACACATTAGAAAAAAACACCCCAAAGAAAAAGGACAAAAAGAAATAAATTTACCTTATATATTATACTTACCAATAGTCACTGGTTTACTAATAAATACTAATAAATAAATAAATACTAATAACTTTGTATTGATATTTTGTAATATTTTACAAGTTGCAATATTTGATGAATTTAAAATACTTTATAACTTAGTAATATTTTATAATACATTATTGAAAAATATCACAAAATATTTGCCATAGGAACACATACTGCTGCATCCTTTGATTAATAGAAAATAGTGTATTTTCCAAAACTGATAGGCCATATTACTCATAATTTCCTCTCTATAGATGAACAATTACATTGCAAAGGTGTACCAGAAATATTTAGCAGGACATTAAAAAGTCTTTAAAGGCAGATTGTTCCACATTGGTTAGCAAGTTGAGCCAAATATATGGCTCATACACACACACATGCACACACACGCGCACACACACACACACAAACATTTCTTCTTTGCCCTGCAGATTGCTCATACAGTTGAGCCCTACTCTCAAGTTGCCATAGGCACTCAGTCTTACCATGTACATCATACTGAAAACAGAATGCAAAACGGCCTTGCCAACTAATGTCTCCAAATCTCTAAAATAGCCTTGCATTTATCATTCTCAAAGTCCTTCAAATTATCAGAATTGTGGTTTACACTGAATTCCAAATATTTTAGACCTTGCTATGTATCCTCAAAATGAATTAAAATAGTTTTGTATAGCAGATTGCCTTGTTCATAGATAAATGAATTCAGCTTTTCTAGTCTTTACAGGTTCTTGAGAAGATGCTTTTTCTACCCATATTACCAGGGGTGGAAATCTCAGGAACTGAACTTAAGATCTCCCGTACAACCCTTCAGAAAGTGATGAACTACAGCTTCTAGCATCCTTAATCATTGGTCCTGCTGCTAGGGTTATCGGGACTTATAGTTCAACAATATCTGGAAGGCCATACATTTCTTGTCACCACTAAGCTATAGTCCCTTAATTTTTCAGTGTTCTTGCAGCCATGTGCACGCACTATATGGCTCTTGGTTTATCTTGGTTTAGCATCATAAGCTATTTTTGAACTGCTTCAAAGAATCACTATGAGAGCAGGTGCTTTTCTTTTCTTTTTTTACTAAAAACTACTTGTATAATATACCCAGTAAAATATCTGCAGGGTCATGAGCCTTGTTTGATAGTGAGTATGTACACATATTTTATATTTAGCATGCCATGATGACCACAATAAACTGGTCACTCTAGAGATTTGAAAACCAGATAATTGTAGCTGTTGACTAAGGATTCATTAATCTTGACTGACAGATAATTACATAACTCAACTTCCAGATTTCTGGTATATTCTTCAAATTCTAAACATTCATTCTCAAAATTATTGCTTAATAATGACATTTTATCACCCTCTTCTCCTGAGGACACAGGGTAACATATGCACTCCTGTTTTCATTTACTTTTCCCCAACCCTATGAGGGCTTGTTAAGTTGTATGAATGAGTGACAGGTTAGTTGTTATTGGCTGGAGTAGCTGTAGAACTATAATGAGCCAGAGACCAAAATAAAAACATTTTACAGGCAAAGGGAAGGGGCGAATACATGAGAGAATCCAGTTGCTGTTGTACTCAGTGCCACAAAAATTTTGTAGTGAATTGTTTCCAGGGGCAGAGGAATGTAGTTTAAATGGAGGACATCGTCTATCTTCTTTCTTTTTCTCTCTTTTTGCCAGTAGTAGAAAGAGAAAAAAATGTGTTCCTGACTGATATTTTGTCACTATGGTACAATAGGTCCAGAAGAAAAACTACAGGCAAGAGAAAAAGAAAGCCACCAAGCAGCTCTTCAGTGCTTTGAAAGATCCCCGCGTGGTCATTATGGCAGATTGGTTGAAGGTAATTTGATGCAAAATGTCATTTTAAGAATATGTAAGTGAGGAGTTTGAACAGCTTTTAGGATTGTGCATTCGTAATCCATCCACTGCTTTCTACCCAGAATTTATTTACTGCTTTAAAATAGCCCTCTGGGGGAACAAGCAATATATTTGAAGTCACAGCCAAGGCAGAAGCCACGTCCAAGGTTTCTTCGTGGCAAAACAGGATGTGAAATGCAGTATAAGAGAAGGAAGAATTATCAGTGGGAATGATAGCATCCTTGCATGTTTACCAAAGACCTTCTTTGCTTTTGTATGCCTTGCAGCCGTCATTCCCATATTGTCCTTTTTTTCAAAAAAGACAATTTTATTGTTTATTCATTTGTTTTATTGGGCCTATATGCCACTCCAATCATCAGTCAACTCTGAGCAGTTTACAGTTCTACTGCTCACATGCAAACAGCAAAAATAGCCAACAATAATATCTACATGAGAGCCACTTTTGTGGAGTGGTTAAGGCATCAAGCTAGGAACCGGGAGACTGTGAATTCTAATCCCACTTTAAGCATAAAGCCAGCTGGGTGACTGGGCCAGTCACTCTCTCTCAGCCCTAGGAAGAAGGCGAGGGCAAATCACTTCTGAAAAAGCTTGCCAAGCACATTGCATGGACTTGTCCAGGCAGTCCCCAGGAGTCAAGAGTCTTGATTTGAAGGCCCAAATACATACATTCATTTAGGCCAGAGATGAGAGACCATAGGAATCCAAGGGAGCACTTGTTTAAATGTGACAGTGACTTGGGGTTGAGGTGGTACACTTGAATCTAAGAGCAAAGGGAAAATCTCTTCATTAGCTTTTTAAGAGACAATGTGTCCTATTTTTCCTTAAAAAGTTTTAACTGGAAACTTGGTTTAAATCTCAAATTATTTAATCTAGATGAGCTAGACAAGACACTTGGAAGAACTGAATTTGCTTTCAGAATAAATGTATTGGTATCTTGTTCTGCACCATTAAAAATTGTTTTGCTGGTTGAGAGTGTTTCTCCTTATTCTTGTTCTCCAGATACGTGGCACTCTGAAGAGCTGGACTAAATTGTGGTGTGTACTGAAACCTGGAGTACTCCTAATCTATAAAACTCCAAAGACTGGACAGTGGGTGGGCACCATTTTGCTTCATTCCTGTGAGCTCATTGAAAGACCCTCCAAAAAAGATGGCTTCTGTTTCAAACTTTTCCATCCTTTGGACCAGTCCATTTGGGCTGTGAAGGTAAGTAGAATGCTCATCTGGACAGATTATATCCGGCTTCCTTGCAGGAAACCATAAGGGCTCCAGCAACATGCACAAGGATTACTGACAGCTATTTAACATTCAGTCTTCCACTGGGTATAGGGACCAGGTTGTTTGATGAGTTCATTCTGCAAGGTGTAGTATATGTTGGTGTGCCTCATCTGTGTGACTGTTGTGATTCTTTATTGTGTATACTGTAATTCAATATTCTGTATATTGCAATTGCATTATTGTGAGTTTGGCAGCCAACTAAACTCTAAATAAATAGTTTTGGGTTTGAAATTTTGGGGAGGGACAGAAAAGCTGAATACATTCACAATTTCAACAAAATTACCTTTCTAAAGATGTTTCTTGCCAGTTCTTATTTAAGTTAATAAAAGACTATTTTCTTTTGAATTTTGTTTCAAAGGTGAGACTTTCACTGACATTCCCTAGGTAGAATGTGATGTTCTTACACTTATTTTGTTATGACATGGCCAATGGGTGTGCAAGCATCCCATCTTTCATTGCATGATCCTCCTTTCAGTAGTTTGCATCTTCCCAGATTTGACTTAAATCCAAGGAAATATATCATGTGGTAACTTCTCCCAATAGGTGTTTACACTTGTACAAGTGTAAACAACCAGGAAAGCTTCAGAGTGATAGAACAATGTGTTCCAGAAAACAATAATGCCAGCAGTAGCTATCTCCAACAACAAAGACAAAAAATATCACTAGAATATCATAGAATTTCTCAGAACAAAACAAAACTGAAACCTCTTTCACAGCAGAAAACTTTGGAAATCTTCCAAAGCAGATTTCAGCTCAGCATTACTTCTTTTAGAGGGCTTCCACGCAAGAATTAAAACACGCCAGTTTAAAAACAGTTCTGGACCTCTGGGATACCACGATAGTCAAATTATTTCTGTCTCAGGTGCAGTATATTTGAAAACACAGTAAAGGTAGTGTTTTCTTTCCATTGTGACACTGGAGTTTTTGTGTGGCCCATTTCCTTACTTACCGGGCTCTTGCCTCATCCAGCCTCCTGGCTGCTGGGACCTAACTGTTCTAGAAGGTCCTTCAAGTTGAGTGGGGGCTTGATGTCTTTTGAGCGTTCCTTCAGAAGAGCCACTCTAGGTTTTTTGTATACAAGTGAACAAATACCTAGACGTGAAGTAAGAATGTGGATGGGTGCCATAATGTTCTTTTTGCATGGAGTGAGGCTGAAGGAATTCTTCCTGAAGGATCTGCAGTGGCTCAAAATCATCACTTTCTGTCTACCTTGTTCTCATAATATTGTGATATTAAGTCAGCTAAAGAGAAAATTATTGCAGATGGCTTAGATGGTCTTCAAACTGCTTTCAAGGAATTAAGGAATGGAAACAGTGGCATTATGAATGTGCCCTGTCTTTAAACCTTGATTCAGTATCCCAGCTGTTTGGGCCAAGGATTGGTCCTGGCAACATCTGGTATTGGATTACTTGTAAGGAGTATAAAATAATGGGTTTCTCCGACTGAGACATGTACAAGATGGGGCATAAAAGGAATTCCTAAAGGTGTATAAATCTGTTGGGTGAGGGTGAATGTGATCCTTTTTAGTGTTGGAACCAAAACTGGAGAAAGATAAGGCGAAAAAGCTTAGTGTAGCAAGCAGCTTAACAGCTAGTGTATAAACATCTGGTTAATTTAATAAGGAAATTATGTACTGTCAAATATGGAATAGTAGAATGACCACTGCCCCACAAAAAAACCTGTCCCATGCATCCATATGGGGCTTGGAAAGCTGAGCTGATTAATGTTTGGTTGAGCAGGTCCTGTTCCACAGGAAATGATGAAGTGCTTCTGGATTTCCTTATTCCTGCCTCTAAAATAAAAACACTGTGCATCTTGGTTGCCCACCTGAATCCCTGCTCACTCACAGTCTTCAGGAATACTTAGAGGGGACATTTAGTCACTTTTCCCCCCTCGCTGCAAAAGAAAATGCAGTGAGGAATAAAGAAAATGGGGGTCAGGGTGTTGGTTGGGGAACTGAATTTCCTGTTTTCCTGTTGACCAGCTAGATGGCCCTTCCTCCTCTCCCTTCCTTGTCCATTGAAGTCCCAGGGGACAGCCATGAGGGCAGTTGTGGTGGCACAAAAGCTCAATACAAGGTACAAGGGATGTGACTAGTGTAAGAGTGCCTTATGTCTGGAGGGGGAGTTTCATAATTCCCTTGTATAAAGGTGGGGAAGTACAAAGCAGGGTGTGTGGCATTGGGTGGCTTCACACTAAGTCATAATAGGGTTTGGTTGATGTTCAGACCTAGATATTGTGGTTGATAAGCTGTGGCTAATGACAAAGTGTGATGTGTATGCCCAGCCAACTGTGGCTTATGGAACAAACCATGGTTAAGCAAAATATGATTAGTACAGTATATGAACACAGCCTGTATTTGAAATGTAGAGACAACCATGGATATTTGTCAACAGAAAAACAACAATGGAAGCTATGTATAGAACTAAACATTTCATCTCAACAGTACAATTTTTATGAATTCAGTCAGGTTTTGTAGGGTAAAAGCCCATGCCAAGCAATCCAGTGGCAGATTCCTGCAGGCTGTGGAAACACTTTCACCCCCCTTGTGATTCCCTGAAACAGTTTCTTCAGCAGAAATGCCACATTGGATTTCACCCCTAATCCATAATTTGAACATCCTAGGTAGACTTTCATTTTTATCAGAATGTAACATGGCATTTTCTTTCACATTCAGTCAGTCTTGTCTAATAGAAAGCAATCTCCATTACAGTAATACCTTTGACATTATGCAAACCTTTGTGCACAATAAAGAGATTATTGCCCCATTGGCCTGTGCTACTTCTATTTATATATAATCCCACAAACATTGGCAAGAAATGAAATACCCTAGGATGCAAGTAAATATCATTTGCTTCCAGTCTGTGATTAATGAGAAAGGCCTTGCCAGCTCTGGGTAGGTGTGGAGATTAATATGTGCCTTAGTCTTCCAGAGGAGTGTCCCTGAAGCACAGACTTGCATGCGGCACATTGATAAAAATTACAAGTCAGCAGGCTGGCAGCAGAGACCCTGTGAGGAGGACTTTCAGTTTAAATTAATGTGGCACTGCTCGCTCAGGTTCTAGAGGCTTTGTATGAACAGGAGGTATTTGGGTTCACAGAGCTGGTATAGTTTTTCTCACTCGAGGTCTATCAGAATGGAATAGCAGCCCTCGGGATAAAATTCTTCTGACTGACCCCTTCCCCCTCCAGAATAGGACCTTTCATGTCAAAGTTGAACTCCACTTCAACTCTCCCCATCCACCTGTCTCCCCCCCATCTCTGCCCTTTTGGCCGCCTGCCTACAGCTTCCCCCACCGCCCAGCCCTGCCCACTGCAGCCCCACGTGCCACTACTGTACTGGCTGAGGCCTTTCACAAAAGAAGGTTCTGGCTGGCATGCAAAAGAAGGCCCAGGCTGCACCCGCGTGAAAGAAGGCAGCGCGAAAGAAGGCCCTGGCTGGTACAGTAGTGGCGTGAGGTGCAGCAGGCGCAGCAGCTGCAGGCAAGGCCAGGTGGTGGCAGCAGCAGGTAGGCAGGTGGCCAAAAGGCGGTCGTAAATGTGGGTGGGCCTGAGTGGGCCCTAATTTTGTTCATGTAACTGCAGGGGTGCTGCAATGGCTGAGGGCTGGTCGTAAGTCTGTTCTTTCAGCACCATTGTAACTTTGAATGGTCGCTGAACGAATGGATGAGGACTACCTGTACTGTACTTCATTGGCCCTAAAGGAAGAAGCTCCAGGCTCCTCCTCCATTTTTGTTATTCTCAAAGCTGTTGCTAATTATGTCACTTCACTGATTGTATGCATCATTTTTAAAACCGTATGGTTCATTTTGGTAGTGTGAGACTAGGCTGAAGCTGCCATAACCTAAAGATGAAGCAGGCACGTAAGCAGAGAGGACAAAAGCCAGGAAACTTATCTATGGGATCCCTTCAGGGAGGTAGATAAGAAGGAAGCAAGTCGTTAAGGGAAAAACAAAGGACCTGAACCAGAAAGAGGAAGTTGGGCCTGAGCACATGGAAGCCCTCACCCCAATCCCATCAACTTGTAAATCAACCCAGCAAGGACTTTTGGGGATAAAAGGGGTCCCAAAGCCCGCCCACTCAGAGTCGTCTAAGTCATCTGAGCTGAGTCACCTGAGTCACCTTTGGATCAAGACTTGGCGGCTTCCGTCCCTCTAGCTAGTGTCTGGCAGCCTAGTTGGGAAGGACGTGGGTAAGTGTGGATGAGCGCGTGTGTGTGTGTATGAGAAAGAGCAAATGTACCTTGCAACCAGTAAAGTTTTGCTGTTACTTTAAATTCTCTGGGTCTCCGTGTATTACAAAGAACCTCTTGTGCCTCAATGTTCGGTTGGAAGTGATTTGTGTGTATCCCTAATTCTTTCCTGGCTGTTGACCAGGGCTGTGTGTCTGTCTGCTCCAGCCGCACCTATCTGGAAAACCCAGGTAGAAAGCAAGGGGGGCTGACAAGATCCGCGTGCCTCAACAGGCTGTGAGTGTGTGAGTGAGTGACCATAAGCCGAACCTGGGAGCAGCGTGTGTAACAGTAGCATATCTTGCTTGAATTGCTTTTTGTTTTCAAATGAATTACAGCACCTCACTTCCGTGGTGGAAGGACCAATCTGTCATAAGTTGAACATTCCTGTGTTTATCCCATTCATGTAGAAAGCAAGAGACTCTGGGATGGACAGTCTGTTTTTTATATCAAGAGGGATGTGCAAGGGAGGGGAACTGAACATAGAATCACCTGCTTGTCATAGGAATCCAGAACCAAAGCAACACTACTAGGGAGCTACTCTTTTGCTTAAAGTCTTCCGATGGGATAGGGCCCACCCAAGGTCGAGATCAGTGTTTCTCAACCTCAGCAACTTTAAGATGTATGGACTTCAACTCCCCAAATTCGCCAGCTAGCATGCACAGCATGCATGCGTTCTGGGAGTCAAAGTCAGCACGTCTTAAAGTTGCTGAAGTCCACACATCTTATCTAGATGATTGTTTGCAGCAGTTGGTTAGAGATGGGCTTGGAGAAAAGTACATGGAGAGCTGAGGCAGGTCAGAAGATTCAGCTCCTACCATGGGTTCCTTTAGATTAAGCATCCTCCTGTTCTTCTATACATGAATGATACACAGACAAGTGTAGTTTTTCCCATCCAGCTTTAATCCTTCTGAGTCAGAACACAGATTTTCCCCCATCCTATAGTTTGGGACATGAACAGAAAATACTATGGCAGGGATTTTATAGATCTTCTCTCCTGCAGATCCAATCATCTATCATTTCCTTTTTTTACTCCTGTTTTCCTCTAAGGAAAGTTTCATATTTATTTTTATATTGATTTATTTGCTTTATATAGCCACCCTTGCGAAACAACTCAGGGCAGCATACAATTAAAAACAAAAACTAAACTAAACTATCATGAAATACAGTGAAATGTTATAACCTGTCGTGCGACTTTGTAAGAGAGGCTAAGATGGGGAGATAATGACTGCATATTGCACTGTCAAGATTGAATAAGCCACATCTTTTAGGTTTCCACATGCTAAACCATGAATTGTAGTTTGCAAACCACAATGGCTAGGTTCACACAATGAGCTAAGTCCCAAATAAACCAAGCACATTATGTATATCCAATCAGTGAGTTATGTAAAGCTGTGTAATAAATTTTGGAGGAGTAATGATTTAATCCAGGCCTTATTAGTCCAAATCCAACAGGGCTTGTTGTTTGCCATATTCAGTATAGCCCAATCGAATGAAGATCTTGATTTTGCAGTTTGTGGATGGAAAGGTGAGGCACAAATTATGGTAAACTGTCGATGTGGAAATGATCTGACAATATGAATTGCTAAAGCTGTGTATTTTCTGACCTACTTCTTAATGACGTTTCTGGCAGAGAATGAGTATATTATGTATTTGCCATCCCCAGCAAAGGCCAGGCGGTGTGTGTGTGTGTGTGTGTGTGTGTGTGTGTGTGTGTGCACGCACGCTCTCTTTCACTGGATGGTTTTGTGAAAGAAACTAAAGCTATCTCTATGGTAACATAAGAGATAATTTGAACAAGAGTTGGGAAGTTCATCCCTCAGCAGTGTAGTAGCTTGTAGTGCTACTGCTGACATTAATAAGATCTGACAGCTTGCCTTGGACTTTCTTCTTTCCCTAGTTTTAATGTAGGAGCTGAGTGTAGGGAAACATTCAGTGCTTTCTTGAATGATGCTGACATTTTAAAAAGTAGATGAATAAGGGCTTGAGGTCACTTCTGCATAGACAACAGAATAGTTAGAATGAATTTATCTATTAAACGCATGAACAATCAAGTACAATAAACTACTGTAGATTTCTAACTTATTCAGCTGCCTGAACAACATAGGTATAAAGTCCAATGAACTCAATGGAATTCACTTGGGATTAAAAATGGGTAATCTGAGGTCTTCCTGATGTTTTACAGTACAAATCCTCTAATTCCTTGTCTTTGATGGTGGCTGGTGCTGACTGATTTGTAGTCTAAAATATCTGGAGAACACTAGATTACCTGCCCCTATCAAATCCGAGTTCCACCATGAAATTGCTAGCAGCATTCTAGCTGTGGTAGTTGGAGAAGGATTTGGCTAATGTACTGTATGTGAGTTCTTTTTAATATTGTAAAGTACAGGAATGTCAAGCCCAATGCAACTGGCCAAGATCAAGGAGGCAAGACCAGATTTCAGTAAGGAAGCTTTAATGCTAGTTTGGGCTAAATACAGTATTTTGGAAACTGTAAGAGGAATTTCCCACCTTGCTTTATACTGAGTTAATTAAGGCAGAAGCTCTGTGAGTGACTTGAACACTTTTCCTCAGATTTCTTGTCACCTGGACAGAGTTGCCAGCCAACAACTGGCTCACCCTCTGTCTCTTGATTGTTTATGTCTATTCTCTCTTCCATTCCTTTCCCAGCTTCTCCATAATCTCTCACAAGGAGAATGCGAAGCATCATGATTTATGAAATTAAGAAAATTTGCCTTGGAGGGTGGTTAAAAGCCAAGTAGTAAAATGGAATATTGGCTTACCCAAGTCAAAATTGCTCACTTGCTGCCAGGGACCTTGTGCACAGAGAAACAGCACAATTGCATTTCTATCATCTGCCATAAATTTATGATGTTACTTTCCATGAAAGTGAATGAAAGAGTGCAGCATTGTTTCCTGAATTCAGAAGCTAGAGAGAAATCCCAAATAAATCTGGTGTTATATTAAAAAGACAATGAGTTGACAGTTTTAAAGTCAGATACAAGATTATGCATAACAGCAAGAAGGAATTTTTTGGATAAAATCCGTAGATTACCACCATGGATTAAAGCAGGGATGGCCCACATGATGGATGACAGTTCTCATTATCTTTCACCATTGGTCATATTGGCTGCTGCTCATGAGGAGTTCAGCAACCTTTGGAAGGGCACATATATTAACCCTTCCTTTAAAGGAAATACTGAGAGCCATTGCTGCAAATAATCTTTGGGATTAAAACATAGATTTGCTGCATTCATATATCACAGTAATGAAAGAACCAGTTTGGTGTGATGCTGGATTAGAAGTAGGAGACCATGAGTTCTAATGCAACTGGGTTACTTTGAGTGACACTCTCTCAGCCCAACCCACTTCACATTGTGGGAAAATAGGAGAAGGGATCATTTATGTATTCTGCCTTGAGTTGTACAAAATAGAGGTGAGATGTAAATCTGTCTGGTTTAAATTTATTGCAGTTGTATCTAAAATACTGTTTTGCTAGATGCAGGAATTTGAGACACTGTTGAAATGAAGGCTGATGCTTATCTGGTTTTTCTTCCTAATTACCTGTGAACAAAAAAAATTCAAACCATGTTAATGGGATTGTGTGGGAGTGCAAAAGTTGTCATAATGAAACGTTGAATGTATACTGCTTGGTATGCTTTCCCCTTTGGAGTGAATAATAGGCATGTCTCTCTATTGGGACTCTCATCAGTAAGAGGAAAAAGAAGGAAGAAAACTTCTAGGGAAAGGAAAAGAAAAGATTTCTATTTATCTAGGCCAAGATAACTGATCTGCAGGAGGTGCACCTTTTTCCTGTGCTCCAGTGAACAATGGTTGAATAGGCTTACCTGCCCCACTTAGATTCCTTAGGGCTTAGAATAACTCTGCCATACAATCTTGTATGTATCTTGTATTTATAATATAGTCCTGTATTCTTGAATTTATCACGAGAAGCATAAAGAACATTTGGATATACTTGGAACAACCTGAAGCATGTTTTTATGGACAGTTAGTTAGACTTATCACTGAAACCACTCATTAAAATCTCCATTATTGTACTGAAACAGAACAAAAGAAGGTGGAGTTCAAAATTGGCATATAGTTTCAAAACAGAAACTACATTCTAGCATTATCATAGATTTTATTGCGTCACCTCCAACTTGACCATATTCTCTCACAGTGTGCATCCTGTAAAGCTGCTTTCAATTAATCTATCCATGAGGTGGCAGAAGAATGAGGAAGTTCTGGATCCTAAAGGGATACCATGACAACTACCCAATGCCCTTTTACATCATGCCTTAACTAGAAATAACCAGTGCAGCAGTTTTTATGGGATCAAGTTATGAAATGAAAACTTCAAGGATCCTTCAAAATACTACAAAGTTAATGGTTATACAATCCTTCCTAGTCTTCAGACTCACACCTCTTATGTTGAGTGTTCTTCAGATATGGCGTAGAATTGATCTCAAGTTATCAAGAGGAAATGTTACAAAAATAATTGGACACCTTTCATTGTTGCAGTTCTCATTATCTTCAGCTGAATACGTGCATTGTTCAGTTAGGTGTTTGTTTATGTTATGTAACTGAAAGTGTACTTTTAAATATTCCTGATTTCTTTTATGTGAGAGATGGGCCCAGTCATATGTGAGGTGTAGAATTGTCCCTTACTTTTGGACAACTGATTGCCTGCATGTTGATCCATCTTGAAAAATCATCAGTATATAAGATAGAAAACACTTAAAATGGATGGGGTATGCACAAAGATGCTGAGAACCCAGCCTCCTGCCTGCTCCTTCCTTGCATGTTTATTCACGTACACTTGCTTTTCTTGCATCCCATCCTTGAACCTGAATTACTGGGCAACCTACAACATTCATTCAGTCATTCTGAAAGTCTTTTTAGCAGAGTGGACTAAAATGTTCATACAAGTATATAAACATCCTTGAAAGGCTGAAAGGCACATTTCATAAATTTAGATACAGCTAGTCCTCATTTAACAGCAGTAATTGGGACTCAAATTTCCATCACTAAACAACATGGTCATAAAGTGTGATGTCACGTTACCATGCTGCTTAGCGATGGAAAGTCCAGTACTTCCGGTTGCTATTGTTAAGCAAATCACCACAGGTCATTAAGCAAGGATGTTGCGTGGTTGCCATTTGTGACCTTCTGCCAGCTTCCCCATTGACTTTGGTTGTCAGAAGCTGGGAAGGTCACAAATGGTGATTACGTGACTGCAGGATGCTGCGAAGTAATTGCGAGCCAGGTGCCAAGTGCCCAGATCATGATCACATGACTGTGGGGATGCTGCAACCAACATAAGTACGAGGACCGGTCATAACTACCACTCGTTCAGCATCGTTGTAAGTTTGAATGGTCGCTGAATGAGTAGTCATTAATCAAGGACCACCTGTATCTTCATTTGGCTGAATGGGGATTTAAATCTAGGGCCTGGCTCTGAAGATACACTTCTTTAGCTTTTCATATGCAGTGGAATTTCCTAAGCCTTGCTTCCCCCACCCCCATCCCTTCATGCCTAGGAAGCCACTGAGTGTTAAGGGTAGAAATGGATCAAACTCTGGAATGGAGTGTGCAGAAGCTGACAAGCTTTTCTCTCACATGTGTGACCTCCATTCATGTAAGACCTTAGGTTTAACATTGGCTCTAATGGATTAAAAGCAGTAACAAACTGGTGATAGTTCCAAAACATTAAAGTTAACATGAGGCATGAAAACTGTTATCTTGGTGATTGAGGTCTGGTTCACATATCCTGCTAAATTTTAATGTGATCTATTTGGTTTTGTCTTAGGGTGTTGTGGGAGCACTGCTTTTCTGGTTTGTAGATTATATCTTGTGACTTAGAAGGATATGCAGAGTTAACTGTTGTGGTTTATTCAACATACTTTGGTTAAAATATAATGGCTTGGAATGATGAGTGACCCTTGTGTTTGTGTGTCTAGATAAATATGGAAGTCATGAATAACCAAGGTATGTGACTTGCACTGAAGAGACTTGATGGATATCTGCTGCTGTAGATTTGTTTATGTTGTAAAAGGGAATGGGCATTTACATTTAAAACCTATTTTATCTCTGTGTACAGACATGAGCAGTTGATACCATATTCTATTATGTAGAAATAAGTAAATGTTGGTATATTATATTGCCTTGCTATGAATATGTACAAAGTAAGGATTTACTCCACTTACCAAACATATTTTGCTAATAATTTTAACCTTACTTAAATCAGTTCATTTTCATGATTGTCTGATCATTTCCCAATAAGGTCTTAGCCACTGCTTCCATTTTAAATCATAATTGGCATGTCTGATGATATACTAATTATCAGTTTAAAAAAATAGCAGCCATGGTTCCCAGATGTTAGAATTGGTCTGTTTTAAGAGGCAGTAATTCAGTTATTTTAAAGCTTGTTGTTCTGGCTAACAGCCAAAGGACGATTGTAAAATTTTCATTTGTTTGATAACTGAAAAGAGTAACATTGTAAATGCCAAGTAAAGAAGATAAAATTGAAATACACATTTCATGATAAAGAAAGTTTCTTTTCATTTCACAAATTGTTCTAGGGTCCAAAGGGAGAGAATGTAGGGTCAATCACCCAGCCTCTTCCAAGCAGCTACTTGATCTTCAGGGCAGCTTCTGAATCAGACGGTGAGTTTCGTTCTTTCTTTGTAGCTAGATGTAATTTATCACCTTCCCACAACCCAGGAATGTTTTTGCAATTGCACTAAAATCTCCACGATTCTTTAAGCAGTTCTAACTTTGAAAGTTTAATAAATCACAACCTTGTTGTAGGTAGGCTACACTGGCATGTGAAGGACTCATTTTTATCTTCTAGCTGTTGCAATTTAGACATAAGCTTTGTGTTGTCTAAGTTGGAAGATGGGTGAATGCAGCCAAACTGCATTTTCACTGTAATGTACAGCTAAAAAGGGGGGAAAGACCAGCCACATTATGTTACCATTTCCCACCCTTCACTCCACTTCACTGGCTGCCAGTGATAGAGAACAGAAAATACTACGATGTTCACTGTTGCAATAAATGTCAAATTTTATGCTTCCTTATTTTTCCACTGAAAAACTACAAAGGGGAATTTTGCTAACCCACATCTTCTTGTAACATACAAATTTAATCTTTATTTTTGCATCATAGGCAAACCATGATTGCTTTCTTCACTTATATAAGTTGTTTCAAAAGCAACTTTTCGATCAGAGCTCATGTGGATCTATTCAAGTGTTTATCCCAGTGCTGTGACATTTATTTTAATGTATGTGATATGCCTTCAGCTAGTCACTGTTAGAGTAGCACTGTTGTTGTTGTTCAGTCGTTAAGTCGTGTCCGACTCTTCGTGACCCCATGAACCATATTGCGCCAGGCCTTCCTATCTTTCACTGCCTCCCTGAGTTTGCTCAATTTCATGCTCAAGAGTAGCACTAATTCCCTGCAATATATTGTATATATTTTCCTCTCTACCTCTTTTTACAACTGTTATTCAGAAAGATCATGGTTTCATTGTACTGCTAAATGAAAGGTGTTTCAAAATGTAAAGGAATGGAAGTTCAAGTATGCGAAAGCATGCACTAATTATTTCGTTTTTAGACTTGGTTACTGTGCACAACCACAAACTTTTAAAAAGGCTGAATTTGGAGCTGACAGCCACAGGGCTAAAAGATGGCCCCAAACAATACCTTTCTAACACCTCCTACTTCTCGTACAATTTACAGTTTTATTTTAGTGTGTGCTTTGGGTTCATGCATTAAATAAGTTGGTTTCTGCAGTTCATTCTAATTTGGGTGCTGCTGAGCACCAACAATGTTTTGGAAAAATACTGTCCTTGCTATGGCTCATATGCAAAAGAGCTTCCATTGTAGATCCTGCTTTAGTCTACAACCTTCTTTTTCCTCTATTATTTTTTTTAAATAGTTTACATTATGAGATCAATCAAAATATAATTATATATTCTGTTTCAATTATTTAAGATTTGAAATATTAGCTATAAATAAAAATTAGGTGATTAGTCTTGCTAAAATATAATTTAATATAAAACTATGGATCTATTAAACATAAGTTTACAATTGTGTTTTTCTGTAAACTGTAAACCATAAATGTGGAATGGAAACACATTTGCAAAGAGTCTCCTATTATAATTAAAGGACATTTGCTAAGTTTTTCATCAACACTTTGAATCAAGCAATATTGTTCCTTCTGCGGTCCTCCATTTAATATCTACTATTTATACCTTTCTCAGCTAGTGTGTTTTTATATACCCAAAGAGATCTTCAGCTCCTGTAACATTTCACATTTCAGAAAGGACCAAGATGCCTTTCCTTCCACTCTCTGACAAATTAATTGTCTTTTAGATCCCTCACATTAAATGAAATAATATGACTTTCACTTTTATTGGCTTTTAATTTTATAATCAGAATGCCAACTGAACCATATACATATTGACCTGAAAACAGACTCTTTTATTTTGTTACATGTGATTGGTTGGGCCAAATTTCCATTGTCAATTCACAGCATAGCTCCCTCCATGCTGATACCAAAATACCTTATTGACTAAATGGGATGTACTCCCAAATCACAGGATATGTAAGAAATGTAGCCAATTTTTTAGCTTTTAAGAATAGTACGCTAGGAGCTGGAGGCCAGTGTAGATGTAGACAAAGACAGAAGTAGGCAGGATCATCTGTTCCTTCTCTTTCTGATAGTTTGTTTTTCTTCCTTGATATCCTCTCTCTCTCTCCAACCAGACAGCCCTCTTTTATAGGGCTTGGGTCAGGAGCAAACTGGGCCCAAATTCTGCAGATGGTTTACCTCTGAGTTAAAGGATTCCACCCTCAGTTACCATATAAGTCAGTTTCCAAACTCTTCTGAACTGGGACACTGAGCTCCCATCCTTTGGAAATCCTGAACTCCTAGGTGATTTTCTGAGACCATGGGCAGCCAATGATTGATTAATTAGGTGATGAAAATTGCCCTTTTAGTATAGCAGAAATGAATACAAAATGTTCAGGCTTCAGGCTTCTTTTTTAATTACTAAGCTAAATCTTGTGAGGAAAACTTTACTGAACACTTTTCTACTGGTGTTTTAAATTCTGTTTTGTTCCCAAGATAGCTACAAGACTTAATTAATTTTGGAAGGACAGTAGTGAACAGAATGACAAGGTATTTCAAATATTGCTCCCAAGTCTGCCCATGGAAAAGAGATGAAAACCAACCAATCCCTCAGGCTTTTGAGCCAATAGAATAGCTCCAATGGCTGCCTATCAATCTAAATCTTAAAAGCTATTATCTCCTTCAAGATCACTTTAACAGCCCTTCTGCTTTATCCAATTACAAACCAAGATACTTGGTAATTCTGCCAGAGGAGACTAGATGCAATTCTTTTCTTAGGACTTTCATCCTAATCCCACCCTGAAAAAAAAGTGAAATGATTAGTCAAATAATTCTTTTTTGACTAAGATAGATTGAGTTGATCCATCTTATTGCCAGTAGCTTTAAGGCTCTTCTTCTATTAACTACTTGTTAATAGTTGGATATAATAAATCCTATAAACTCAAGCAGCAACGTGTTATTATTTATGTCCCCACTTGGACCTCTGTGTCCTTGAAAACTGCCCCTTCATAATAGGAATTGAATTTTTCTATGTAGTGGCAGATTGAGTGATACACAATTGTTTTCATATTTGTATCTTGTCTTTCCTTCAGCCTAATATACATTTTTTAAAAATCCACATAGTAGCCAAAGGTTTGCTCCCTTTCTCTGAAGCTATTATTTCTATTGGGATCAACTTTCCTTACCCCATGAGCATTTCATGTCATATCTCATTTGGCTTGGTGTTATTCCATATATAATCATGCTCTTTGATAGGCACAAATAGTATTACTCAACTCCATTTCTCATGAGATAAGGCATCATGGAACTGCAATCTGACAATATATAAAAGAGATTGCCCATTCAGTTGTGAAATATGTTAAATGGGTAAAACAGAGTAGGTTAAGACCAGCTTATAGCATAATCCTATCCATTTTATTCCAAATTGAGTCTCAGCAAGTCTACTGTCTCACTGTAGTCATGGACGTATGCTTGCAGCCTCAGTTTGCTTTTATGACCGAGCCAAGTTTTGAATCCAGTTGCCCCAGGCTAGAGCCAGCTCTCCATCACCACGGTGCTTTGGGTCCTTAAATCTACGTTCTGCCACACAGAAAAGTATATTGGGGAAATAACTGAGAGGCCAAACTTGTGGATCTAAAACTGTATTGGTCTTCAGCCTTTACACTCTATACAAGGTTTCCAAAATTTGTTGGTTTTTGAACCATTAGTATTCGTTACTTATGTTGCTAATGCTATTACCATGTATTATTCTGATAAATATTGGGTACCTGACGTGTGTGTGTGTGTGTGTGTGTGTTAGTATATATGTGTATATGTATATATGTGTGTGTTTATTCAGGTACTGGTTTTGTTCTATGCCATGGCCAAAAAGGGTAAATTAGGTATTATGCAGTCCATGCTATAGGGATGGGTAACCAATGGCCCTTGAGGGGTTGCTGAATTCTAGTTCTCAGCAACTGCAACTAGTATGGCCCATTGTGAGTGATGCTGAAAGTTGTAGATCAAGCATGATCTGGAGGATCATTGCCATATAGCAGCCCATCAGCATATGCCCAAGTCTTCATTGGAGTAAGGCTACTGTATCCCAGAAGAAGACAGCAACAATCCGCTTCCATGCTGTTGCCAAGAAAACTACATGAAGTCCATGAAGTCACCAGGAGATCAACTGGATATGAAGTAGGCTTTAGCTATACTACTATTTTTATGTTGGGTGTGCTAGGAGGACCTAATAAATCATCATCATCATCATCATCTCCTGTTTCTGGAGGATTCTGCCTAAGTAGCAAATGTAAGAAAACAGCATTTTGTTAAATGGACAAAATGTTTACCATTCATTACAACCAGATATATGTGATAAGGCAGAAATACATCTCAATGGAGCAAGTTATATTTCTAAAGGATCCAGAAATTCCATTTGATGTTCAGAGAAAAATTAGAGCTGTTAGTATACAGTTTTTGCTCTTCTACAAACAGAAATTGCCTGACTTGGACAGCTTTGCAGGAATCATAACAAATGTTCCCTTTCATCAACTCCAGTCTACAATTAGTACATGTTCTGTAGGCTTGTGCCTTCTTTAGTTTTAAAAAACAGTTGTCTATTCTCAGCTGTATCATTAGTTGATATTAAATTTTACATTTCACCAAATTAATAGTTTAGCAGCAGCCAACTTGTTTTCATCTATTTTTGGAGTTTTACAAGGTACATGAGGCAAAAAAAAGGCAGGTTGGCCATGACAGAGAGAGTTGTATTGTGTTTTTAAGTCTAAGTACATATACTTAGAAAAGACATGGACACCACATACAGTTACTTTTACCAATATAAATAAAATAATTTTGCCAAACATTCTGAAAAGCAAACAATCCAATCAACCTACTTAAATATTAATATCTTAATGTACAGTATTTTAAAATATATACAAATATGTATATATAAAATAAGGAGGATACAAATTCTCAGTAAGGATATTGAAATTAGTGTCCTGTTGAAACCTGAACCCTCTTTATTTAATTGCAGGAAATCTCATACATTTCTAAAATTAAAATATTGATACCTTTAATTCCAGCTCCAAAGATGCCAGAGAGCAATGATTTTCCTACTCAAGGAGTCTCATGGTATTTAAAAACTAGCAAAGTTTATTATGACATAAACCTTTAGTGAACACTGGACTATTGTCAGTGTAAGCTTATGCCAGAGTAGGGATCACGAACAGCTGAAAGGTGCTACTGTTTTTGGCCAATAGCAGATCTGATCTGATCTGATCTGATCTGATCTGATCAGATCAATGTTACAATACTGCAGGTAGTTATTGTTAATGCTAGAGACATAACTCCATCTATAGGAGACAAGATGGTACTGCCCCATATAAGCTACCTTTTCTCAACTCAACTCAACCCTACTTTGAAATACAGCCGGCATATCAACATATGGAGACAGAAAGAACACTCCTACTGGGAGAGCTTGAGCAATCCTTCTCCCAGATTGCCCCAGAGGCCTGGGAGGACTTCAAATAAAGAATTATCTGCGGCAGGACTGGACAGGTAGCAGCAGAAGGACAGGATATGTAGCCTTGTCTTGTCTTGAAATACTAGAATATGGGTGTTCCTTCCTGTTCTGTCCTCCATGCTGCTTAACCCTTGTGAGGCTGAGACTGGTCGCTAACTGCCTCAGCTTCTGCTTTTTCTGGTTTTGCCTTCCCCATCTACTTTTTCCATTAATTTATGTCACTGAGCCAGGTAGCTGACAGTCTGTGTAGCTTCTTTTATCCAGCTGCACTGAAGACTTTTCCCTTAGCCTTTCTTACCAAGGAATTCTGACCAAGAGCTAGGTCATCTTCATCTTTATTGGCTTTTGATCCTACCCACACCTGCCAATTTGAATGTGCTTCTGAAGTATTATAATAACATGAAGCCAGAGCTGTGGTAACAATCCATTCTCAGCAGAGAGTGACAATTTTTCTTTATAATGCAGCAGCAACATTGGGTCTGATGGATATCTCCTGTGTAATTTAAGTATTAATTCTGAATATTTCCAGGTACTACACATATGCAACATGTGCCAGGTTGAAAATAGGAAATAGACAACTTTAAATGCCAACTTTGTACTTAATCCATTTTCTCCCACATCATATGCACATATCCAGTAATCCTTCATTTTTGTTACTTTTCTTTTTTTAAAAAAAACCAACAACCTGTCTGCTCAGCTCTCCTACAGTAAATCTCTAGGATTTCTTCATTTTTCCACAAGTCTTGGCTCTTAGCTAGCACGCAGTGTGCTCCGTGTCATTATCCTTACTCTATTTTTGCCCTTAATTGCTAGATTTTTTTTTTTAGACTTCTTTTATGACTAAAAAAAAGTTGTAGGAGTTTTGAGGGAGGCTAAACAAAGCCTGGTGGTAGTGCTTTTACTTGCAGAACTGACTTCACAGCTTTTTCCCTCTGCCCCCACCCTCCTTTTTAGCTCTTGGTTTTGGTAAGATTGTATTGGTGGGAGTTGAATATTCACTATCAGCCTTCACTGGTGGAGATTTGTGGTTGGCCTCCATTTTTTATTCTTTGTTGATAGAGTGTTGTTCATCACATTTTCTTTAAAGGAAAAAAATAGGCTAAATTTTCATTTGCCCCCTTTGTACAGCTGTAAAACACAGAGAGAAAGAGAGATCTGCACTTTTCAAAGGGAGATCATTTAGCCTATAGAAATAGTCAGAACTTGTGTTAGAAAATGCATATACGATCCTTGAATATACTTTTCACTATTTCCAAAATTCCTATAAAATGCCTGATGCAGACTATTCTGGGTAGTATGGGAAGTGGTTCAACCTGTAAAGCTGTTTACCTTTTTTTGCAAAAAGAACCAAAAGTCTTATGGCACCTTATAGACTAACCAATTTATTATTACACAAACTTTTGCTTATTCTTTGCAACAGTAAATTGGTTAGCCTTAAGATGCCCCAGCTCGCTTTATTGCTTTTGCAATAGCTAAATACTAAATACTACTTTTGCAATGGCTAAAAACTAAAATACTAAAAGTTTCCTCAAGAAACTTTTTTCCAAATTGACACTTTTTACTTTTTTTAAGGTCTTCCTGAAAGGTGAAGAATATGTATTTTTTTATTGATTTGTGTGTGTGTGTGTGTGTATTAAAAAAAAAAAACTTTCCATGTTGTGGGGAGGCAGGTTTTTTGCCTGCCTCCCCACATGGTGTTTTGAGCCTCTGGTGTTGTTCCCAATGCCCTTCTGAGCTGTGCTCATGTACTGGCCCATATGGTCATGTAGCTTGGCAGCTATGATGCCTGATAGAACTTTCCATGTTGTGGGGAGGCAGGTTATTGGCTGGTAGTTGGATGGTGCTGTTCCTTTGTGAGGGTCTTTCATGATCAGCACTGTCCTTCCTTGTGTTAGCCAGTCTGGGTGGGAGCCTGCTGCTAGCAGTTGGTTCATCTGTGCTGCTAGGCGTTAATGCACTGCTGTTAGTTTCTTTAGCCAGTAGGTGTGGATCATGTCCGGGCCAGGTGCTGTCCAGCTTTTCATGTTCTTGACCCGCTGTTGGATGTCTGCTACTGTGATGGTGACTGGTTCCTGTTCTGGGAGATTGCTGTGGTCTGCTTTCAGGTCCTGCAGCCACTTTGCACTGGTGTTATGCGTCTTCTCTTTCTCCCATATGTTCTTCCAGTACTGTTCAGTTTCCGCTGCTGGTGGCTCAGCTGCTACTCTGTGGTTGCACTGCAGTTGGGAGTACACTTTGGATGGTTCTTTGGAGAACAGGGCATTTATCTTCTTGGCCTCTGCTTCTCTAGTGTATCTCCTTAGCCTGGTAGCCAATGCTGTGAGCCTTTGTTTAGCAGTCTCTAGGGCTTCAGATGGAGTCAGGCCCATGTATTTTTTCAGTAGCCGAGTCTTATCCTTAATCTCCACACGCTTCTGTAGTTCCATCAGCTGACTGACTTCTCTCCGAGTTGCCTTGATCTTAGCCTCCAATCTCATTTTCCAGGGTGGGTATGTACTGCTGTTCTACTTGATTGTGTAGCCAAGCATTTCCAGGATTACAGCGGCTGTAGCATATACCAATTCATTGGTTTCAGTTATGGTGGTAGTAGGGATTGTCTGGAGGGCTCTGTTGGCATCTTCTAGCATACTATCTGATGGTACTTCTCCACTGAGCCTTGGTAATCGGACTCGAGGGTTGACTGTAGCTAGTTTATCCATGATCTTATGCCTCATATCAGCTGCTGTGCTCTGTAATGGAAGGGGTGGCAGTGACATTCCAGCTTCAGGTGTTGGCTACACATCTGCTTGTTCTTCCAGGTCTGCTTGAGTCCGGGTTGTAATGTGGAGTTAGTCTATCTCAAGTTGTGAGAGCAGCTTCCTCTTCACTATGTTGAAGCGCTGGGTAACTAGTTGTTTCTCAATTAGTGTGGATGTAGGCCTTCTGTCTATCCATAGTTCCCTCATACATTTCATATATCCCCTCTTATTAGGTCTGCTGTTGTAGTAGCATTCCATCATTTCCAAGTTCTCTTGTCTCATCCATGTATGGTTTGTTCCAGTAGCCCACTTAACATCAGATTGTCCTGGTTCCCCAACATCTGACACGGACCTTGTTAATCCGGGCGACATCCGAGCCGGCATGACTCTCTTAGTTCATGTCACTCTCATATTTTGAGGTAGGCGGTGAAGCGTTAGGGGGTTTTTGCCCAAGGACCCCTACTGGTAAGGTAGGTAGCAGCCGGGATTTGAACCCCGGTCTCCTGCATCAAAGGCGCTGTTCTAACCACTATGCTATCCAGCCGCTCTGCAAAGTATCCAGGAGTACATCAGTAAGATGGCACCCAAAGATGAGCTGCTGAGAGAATGCCTCAGGCAGCAGCAGACAAGGCAGGAGGTTCAAGCAGAGGAAATGCCATAGCAAGACAAGCCCCTGCATGGGATGTACCATCAACAGATAGCTGAGGTGGCTGACATTGGGAAATCCTATCAGTGGCTGGAAAGGGCCAGACTAAAAGACAGCACTGAGGCACTGATCATAGCAGCACAAGAACAGGCACTAAGCACCAGATCCATAGAAGCAGGGGTCTACCACACTAGACAGGACCCAAGATGCAGATTGTGCAAAGAGGCCTCAGAGACAGTCCAACACATAGTGGCAGGGTGTAAGATGCAGGCAGGAACAGCATACACTGAACGGCACAACCAAGTAGCTGGCATTGTATACAGGAACATCTGCACAGCGTATGGGCTAGACCCCCCCAAGTCCAGATGGGAGATTCCTCAGAAGGTCGTGGAGAATAACAGGGCTAAGATCCTGTGGGACTTCCAGATCCAGACGGACAGGCAGGTACTGGCTAATCAACCAGACATCGTGGTAGTAGACAAAGACCAGAAGACAGCGGTAGTGATAGATGTAGCAGTGCCAAATGACAGCAACATCAGGAAGAAGGAGCATGAGAAACTGGAGAAGTACCAGGGTCTGAAGGAGGAAATCGAGAGGATGTGGAAAGTCAAGGCCAAAGTGGTCCCAGTGGTGGTAGGAGCACTCGGGGCCATGACTCCTAAGCTGGGAGAATGGGTCAAACAGATCCCAGGAACAACATCAGAGCTCTCTGTGCAGAAGAGTGCAGTGCTAGGAACAGCTAAGATACTGCGCAGAACCCTCAAACTCCCAGGCCTCTGGTAGAGGACCCGAGATTGAGGAAGACACATGCCACCCATAGGGGTGAGAGGGGAATTTTTTTTTTTTATAATAATGATCACTATATATAGTCATGTGGTTCTTAGTAACAGAGCTGCATGTGTATCTCTCTGTGTGTGCGTGTGTGTGTTTGTATTTAAAAATATGCCCTTCTCTTTACCCTATTGTTGAAATAATAGCATTTCTTTTTGCTTTCTGATGACAATGTAAAGATCTTTGGGAATTCACCTCTTTCTCCTGCAGTTGCTGCATTTTGACTTGTGGCATGGAGCAGTTAGAGCATTCTTAAGCTGAAGATCATTTTCCCTTCCTTGTTTCAGGATGAGAAAGCCATGAGCTCCAATCTGAGATGCTGGTGATGTAATTGACCAGCGGTTTGTGAAGATGGGGAAAGTACAACAGTCTCAAACTTCCAGAAACATCTGTTTCTTGCCCACAGTTTTTTTCCCCACAACTCCAGGATCTGTTTTCTGTTCAGTTCATTTCTTACTACCTGATCTTAATTGTCAGATCCCATACAGTTGCCTAGCATTTATCTCATTAACAGATCACAAAAAGTGTGTGTGTATGTGTGTGAGAGAGAGAATATGTATATGCTGGCTGGTTTACATCTAGACAATTTTTGGCATACTTCTTGCTTTTACTGGCTAGTGTCCCAGATGTTAACCTCCAGATATAGCTGCTCATGTACAGAAATTGGTTGCTGCAATTCTGGGAACATTGCTTTTGAAGAGAATAATGGTATTTGCTTTGGTGTTTGCATTCTGGAGTTGTGTTTCTAAGGAAATTAGATGGAGGAATTTTCAGAAAGTCCGTGTGAATCTATGGGCAGTTCCACACAATCTTGTGTGTCCATGACAGCAGTTTTGCACCATTAAGCTACAGTCCCCACTGCTCTGCCCCATCCTTCTGTGGAGCCGGCCAGTAATTCCTCCAGATGACAATGGGAGGGAATGAAAAGCAGCTACCAGCCAGTGCCCTAATCCTATCCTTGTTCTTCTCTTGCTTTTTATGGCAAGGGAAAAAAGGCATTGTACAGAGGAGAGCAGAGCTACTCCTTGGAGGAGCTGGGGAGGAAGGGAGATGGTAACAAGGCATCCTGGCAGCTTTCCTACATCAGGGAGGCAAGAAATGGTCATCAGATTTTCTTTTTTATTCCTTTGCTATTATTTCCCATGTTTAAAGTGGATTAAACATTTGGTTATGTGAAATTTTTTACAAATAATGTCTCCATGGTAAGATCAATTCCTATGAATTCATGCTGTTTTCTTGACAGGGGTATGGAAATGGCTTGCCATTCGCTTCTTCCAGGGTTTTCTTCTTTAGCTTCCCAGCCTGGCCAGCTGTCTTGGGGTTCCATTGTAATCTTTCATCCAGGCACTTACTGTCCTCAACCCTGCTTAGTGTCTGAGCCAGGATGAGGTTGGTTGGGTGTTGCCAGTGTGAAATGGGAAACATTCATTGTTTTGCATTGCCTTGTTTGACTGCTTTGCTTCTGTTTTATAGGTCGATGCTGGTTAGATGCTCTGGAATTGGCCTTGCGCTGCTCCAGTCTCTTTAGGCTCAGTGCTTCTAAGCAAGGGAAGGATGGAGATCTGAATTGCTCAAATGATTCTTCACATGCTGGGCTATATAACTTGCTGCACACAGCTACAGTCTCAGATCAGGAACTTTTCCAGTAAGAATGAGTTTCTTTCAACTGTATATATTCTGAAGCTGGAAATGCTTCCTACATGAAAGTGTTTTATTCATTAATCCACTGTATCTCTTGTCTAGATGGTCAAACTACAGCAGAGTGAGTGCTCTTTTTGTAATAAGAGTGTAATTTCACTTGAAGTAGGACAAAGTTAGGATGGGGAAGTCAGCTGCATAGCTGCTTCTCCATATATAGATTTCTAGAATTTTCTTCTGGGAAATTTCCAGCAATTTGCACCAAAATGTTATGTATATATACCCAAAAAATAAATCTCCCAGCAGAGAATGCATATGATTTGTAACCTTAGGTGAAATCCATTTAGTTTCTTCCACTAATAAAACTGCTTCTGGCACTAGAACCTGGATGAAACATATGCTCATCTAAAACTATATACTTGTTACGTTTGTTGTATTATAGTTTCTGTAGTCATGTTAGAACATGTAATTCCATTTGCTGCTTTGGAATCAGTTCAAGATTGTGTATTCATCTACTATTTCTCCATGTCAGCATTGCCCATGCTAACAAGATTTGGTAATGGTTATTAGTTTAGATGGCTATAAAAACAGTTCGGGAATAAATCAGCGAGGCTAAGGCTATCATCCTAAAATAGCACCACATTCAAAAGCAGCATTCTTCTGAATCCTAGTTGCTGGGGAATGCCAGTAGGGAATTGCTTCTGCTTTTGTCTCCTGTTTCTGGGCTCATTGAAGCAACTTGCCCAGCCACTATGGATGCTGGCCTCAATAAGTCTTTGGTCTGATCCAGCTATGCCTCTGCAGCATTCAAATGAGCCTTCACAACATAATCTAGAAGGTGAATGTTCAGAAGGCTGATCTCCCAGAATATCTAACCATCCTAGATGTATCACTTAAGCTTTCATGATGAGATAAATCCTCCAGTTAAATAATGTCCCTTCAGGAAAGTAAGCTAATTAAGCTGGCATGATCTCATTATTAGGTCACTTAATTACACTTAATGCTTTCTTCAGATTATTTAAACTAGTCTTGAAAGGAAGAGTAGCAGACATTATGATTTTAAAAAATCAGTCATTCACTATGGAATCATTTTTCTCCTCAGCTTTTATTGTGCTTCTGTGCTGGCTGATTACTTCCCTTCAGTTATGACTGTGTTGAGTGAGGAATGGAGATTAATACCCCCCTTCTCTGCTTGTCATGATTGTACCCATATAGCACCCAGTCCAAATTTGCATTGCTGCTTTGCATATCTCCCTAGTAATGAGAGTTTCCTATTAATGAAGAGTACTTTCTGCCAGCTGATGAAGGGACTCTTTCCACAGTGTTTTGATGTCATAGCTTGGATTATGCTTTATTACATCTATTTTTTATCATTCTAAATTACCTTATTTCAAAAGGTGCTAGATCATTCCCCTCTCTTATTATATTGTTGCCCACATTGACACATATACTTGCTTCGGAGAATTCATCTGTTTTCCTTTAGTGAAGTTGTTGGTTTTTTATGTCTGCCTGACCATTAAGCAGTCACCAGCTCCATATTTCAAAGCGGGTAGAAGTTCTAAAATTGGGATGTTTGGTCAATAGATTGCTATGGAGACAGCCTTCTGAAATAAGGGTGTGCCTTTATATTCTGTGTTGTGCTCATGTTCTGAGAGATGCTTCCTTTAAATTCTAGTAACTTGTCATGCAGCAATAATAATTAAGGAGGATATGGATAAAGATTTTATTTTTTCTGTGTCATTCTGTTCCAAATATAGCAGTTTATTGCGAGATGCAGAGAAGGCTCCTCTGAATCTAAAGAATCAGTAACTGCAATCATCTTTTGCAGATGAAAGAAATGTAAATGTATGGTTTTTAAGGAAATGGCAGGCACTTTTCCTTCTAATGATTAATAGCTTTTGAGTTAAGACCCTAGAAGTACTCAGTTCTGCTCTTAATATTGGTTATGAAACCTGTGAATAGTCCTAGATACAACTAAAGTAGGATTGGATTTCAAAGTAGGACTGGATTTCATGAGTTGTTCTGCCAACTCATGAAAACAGACTTGAAATATGTCCTCTAAATCCAGACTCTATTGCATACGGCCATCCATTTGTATGTTGTATGTTTCTATGCAGTTTTATGATGCACCATATAGATTTGCTACCCAGCACACTATACAGATTTACTACGGATATGTGCATGGCTCCTATGGAGATCAGCACTTGGATGAGGATCCAAGTGGAGTGGAGATGACTTGGCATATAGTCTTAAATGAGATGTATATGCATTTTGGAAAATCAAGCTTACCGTATCCTATATGCTAGAATGAGCATTTCTTCTTTATTATTTTCTCCATGTTCCATAGAGGATATTTTGCACAGTGTCATTATGAAAAAAAAAAATCCTCTGAAAATGTTAAAGGGTAGGGATTTAAAAAAAAACTTGATTGCATGTCTATAAAGCAATAAATTGTCATATGACCCTGACAAACATGCCCATAAATGTTGCACTGTATCTGAAGATGTTGTAGTGTGAGATCTTGACACAGAGATAATCTTATTTCATTTTTAATATTAAAATACATTGCTGCATTTAAAAAAAAAACAGAATCTTGTGATTCTGAAAGTGCTGCTAGGCAAAGTTTTTGTTTCATATATTCTGTCTTATTCATGGGATTTTATGTTGGGTAAGTTTCCCACCATTACCTCTTTCTCTGACCAGAGAAAACCTATTAAGAAGGGAAAGATGCAATAACGTTTGACTGGGAATGTTGGGAGTGCCCTTCTGTAAATACCCAAAGCCATTATGCATTGTAATTCTTTTCTGAAATGAATTAAAAGTAAAGGCCAACTTGTCTAATATAAATAGACATAGGCCCATTGAACTACTATAAATATACAGCTTGGCTTAAAGCCAGAAATCACTATATTTGATCAGTGTGCAACTGTAAACCCTTATAACAAAGCTTTTCAGGCTCTGGAGAGGCTTTTATGAAAGCAATCTTACCAACTGCATGTTTTCAGGAGTGATTAATCTTTTTTCATTTTTCATTTATGGCTTTGGCTTAGCAAACAGTGGAGTTAAATAATGGGGTAACCAGCAATCATGATTTTCTGCTCTCTCTGTTCTTGGATATTAGCATCTGAATGGTCAAATCAGGCTTGGATATTGAGCAGGGCTAATCCAGCAAGATGAGGGTGGCAATGAGGAGGAGAAGGAGGCTGAGGTATATGACAGTTGCTAAAATTTAGGAGTCAAATGATCTTGCCTGTTTTGTTTTTTGGTGACTTATTTATTTCCTTGTGCCATCATTTTCTAAATTTGACTTCTGGCTCAGGCTCTCGTAAGTGGCCCTGGCCTCTGGTCTTTGAGTAGATCTCATAATGAATTGATCAGGTATTCTTTGAACAAATGACAGTCCTACTGCTATACTTACCTGAAAGAAAACAGACCTGAATTTAAGATGGTCCCACTCCAGATATAAACAGGAAAAAAAATTATAAACTCAAAGAAATGCCCAGTTTCCCTACTTTAGCAACCTAGAGTTTCCAACTCCAGCTCAAAACAATCCTGGATATGACTTTTATTGGGGGGGGGGAGAGGGAGAGAGGGAGATTCGTTCATTCATTCACTGAATTAATCACAGCTAATTAAAATTGTAGTAAAATAAGATACCATATTTACAAACTATATCTCTGTATGCATGTATTATTGGTTTTCCCTCACACAAACACATACCATTCTCATACACAGAAACATACAAGCATATGTACAGAGGCTCAAGCACACATTAACATTCCACTCATTCAAGCAGAATCTGGAGAAAAGGGGAAAAAAACATAGGATGGACTTGGGATAAAGGGAAGAGATAGCTACACTGGAAGGGGTAAGACAGGAAAAAGAAAGAGAAAGGAGGAATCCAAACCACATGGAGAGGATATGGAATGGGAAAAGTTAATGGGCAGGGAAAGGAAGAGAGAGAAGCCTTGATCAAGCATTACAACAATAGTCTTAAGCAGCATCTAATCTTCAGGTTGATCTTCAAAGGTGTCCAAGCTTTGTGAGTAAGTCTGTTACTGTTTACACCTCTTGCTTGTTCCTTTGTTTTCAATACCTTCATCCTTTGTTATCTGACAGTGTAAGAGGATTGCTTCCCCCATTATTTACACTTAAATATCCGAGGGGGTGGGAGACTTTGTGGTATTAACCAAAACATAGGGTATCCTTAGCCAGATTTTTCTCACGGAATTTTCTCCAAGGAATACTTGCTGTACTGCTCATCCCCACTTCTTTACCTGTGTCCCACAGTTTGAATGAACCTTCTATCATCAGAGGCTCTAAATGTTTTAAAACTAAAGCAGTATAACCATCTATATATTTCAGTCTTAATGAATCAGCTCTGGAGAACCATCACTTGGAGAATGATGCTTTTTCAGACAAATCTGAACGAGACAACCTAGAAGAGTCTGAGAATGAAGCTCATGAGAATAGTCGGAAGACAAATGAGAGCGAGAGCGATCAATCTGAAATCCACGGGGAGTTGTCCCAGGAAAAGAAAGGGACAACCTACTTAGAGCAGAACTATGAAGAATTTGGGGAGGTAACTACTGGTTTAATTTATCTAGTCAAACTGTTTGTCTTGGGTTGGCCATTAAAGCGCTCATGCATTGTCTTACAACTGTTCTACATTACAGGTAGTCCTCAGTTAATGACCACTTGTTCAGCGACTGAAGTTATGACAGCACTGAACAAGTGGTGGTTATGACTGTTTTTCAAAGTTCTGGCCATCCCAGCACCTCCACGGTCACGTGATTGTGAACTGGGCACTTCACAACCAGCTCACACTTACGATAGCGGCAGCATCCTGTGGACTTGTGATTGCGATTTCCGACTTTCCCTGCTGGCTTCAAACAAGCAAAGTCAATGGGGAAGCTAGCAGGGAAGGTCGCAAGTTGCTCTGGTAAGTCTCCTCCACCCGCACACCCTCCCTGAGCTTTGCTGCACTTGCGCAGTGCCTCCTCAGCCATTTGTCCACCCTCTCCCACCTGGCAACAGCCACCCTAAGCCCTGCTCTGCTCGCACTGCACCTCCCTGGCCACCCACATGTCCCCTCGCTCCCTCTCCCACCTGGCAGCAGCCACTTATCTGTCTGCCAGCCTGCTTGCAAGCTGCCTGGGACTTGCAACTTCCCCACTGACTTTGGTTGTTGGAAGCCAGCAGGAAGTTGCAAGGAGGTGCTCGCTTAATGACCCAAGATCTTCGCTTAATGATGGCAACGGGGACTGCAGGGACTGTCGTCGCTAAGCAGTGCAGTCATGTGACACACTTTAGGACCCAGTCACTTAGCAACAGAAGTTCCTGTCCCAATTGCCTTTATAACTCGAGGACTACCTGTATTTATTTCCCAACTATTTTGACCTCAACTCATCAGGTTCATTTCATACAACAAGTTGGGATACTCCTACTGCTTCTTTTGAGTGTTCCAAGTATTATTATTGTTTTCAGCAACCTAATGGTTGTAGTAGGATTAGGGAGTAGGCAATACAGTAGTAGGACTATCCCTTGTTGTATGAAACTGAGTTGCTGTAAAGAGCTCTACAGTAGTGGCCAGGCTTTGGGGAAACAGAGCAAAAGAGGAATCAGAGATGAATGTATTCTCTGGGCCAGTTTAATAAGCTTCATTCCAGTGAGTGCACAATACAGCAGTTTTTCTTTCTTGTGAACAAAATGAGTTCTTAGCAAACTGTTATAGAACAATGAATTGCATTAAAAGTACAATTTTTGTTTTATCCAGTTTAATAATTCCATTGCAAATATAAATATTCAGGTAGAGTTTTTACTTTTTTTAAAAAAAACTTGTGTTATTAATTTCTTTGCTATGGGAGAACTAGAACCAGTCATTGAACTTAAATAGTCTATTGAGAGAGGGAGAGGGAGAGAGGTTGATTTAATTCTGAAATTGTGATCTGAAAGACCAATCTTTTATTTGTTTAAGATTATCTGGAGGTAAGTCTGCTGTGCTCAGCTTGCCTTAATCGCTTAAAAATATGTTTAAGCTGATCCTGCTTTTGCTATCTGAAAATAACATTTATTGAACTACAACTATAAGGTTATAAATGAGAATGGCTAGTTATTTAGAAATGAACAGTTTCTAAAGTAGATGAGAAGAGATGTCTTGCTTCCACACAAAGCAATTAGGAGAAACAAAAGGACAGTTCAAAATAATGGTAATGCCTAATTGGGCCATTTCCTACCCTGGGGCCCCCCAGATGTGTTTGACTGTAGTTCTCACTATCTCCCAGTCATTATGGCAGCTCTCAAGGTGGCTGCTGGTAGCAGTAATAATATTACACATCTGGATGGTACAAAGTTGAAAAAAGCACTAAACTTTAAGCAATATTTAGATGTCAGCTAGTATGGTCTGACACATTTCTCAAAATTTCAGGTTTCTTCTTTTTTCACTATCTGTCTTTTTCATTTATATAGGAGTTGGAAGCACGCTACAAATAAGGATTTTTTTCCTGATGTCTGTAATTAATGTTGTGTGGCAATGTAAAGAAAGCACGTACTGATTTTAAAGTTTAATATTGATTTCTTTCCCTAGACACTGATGAAAAAGAACAGGGAAGCTGCTCTTTCACCTCCTTTGGGAAAAGATAATCCCAGTTTTCTTAAAAATCTAAAATTTTTAGACATATATCCATGGCAGTTGCATATGCCCTGAATAAAGTTTAAGAAGAATTCACTGAAGAGCATTAAAATATCTAATTACTGTATGCCTTCTACTATAAGTTAAAACTTCTGGTATTTTAATTGGGTTGTTATTTATCCTCCTCATTTACAAATTACCCAAGGCTGAACATGGTAATAATTCTGTTCTATTGCTGGAGTAATCACATATTAAGGTGGAAAAAAAACAGGTACATATCCAGCTTAAAGTCTACTTTTGTACTTAAAGGACTTGATTTTACAATCCGTTGAGGTGTGCATGTATGTTTGTATGGAATACCATGATGTATGCCTCAGTAAAAATGCAAATGCGGCTGGTGTACATGCTGGCAGATCAGTATGTTGTAGCTTATAGCAATGTTACACGCATCTGTGTCTTCCATTATCTTAGGCAGATCAAGATGGATGGTAACTAATCAGAATCAATAGGAGGAAGAAAGGTTTCATTTCTCATTGCAGACAGGTTTCCTTTTATCAAACAGCTCTGCTGTATTGCACGTGGCACAGTGCTAAATGACTGCAATGAACTTGCTCAGGGAACAGCACTTTGCAGATCAGTATTGGGTGCAAGAGATGTACAGGATTGTTCCAGTCAGGCTGGCTGCTTCCTTGCATGAAGCTGTATGATTCCAGAAGCAGGCTTGGATCCAAAACTTCACCTTCTTTTGCAAAGAAAATTAGAACAAGAGGAGCCTTCTTCTGCAACCTGATACTTTTAGATAAATTGGATTTCAGATCCCATAATCTCTAGCCATCATGGTAACGGTCTAGCAGTTCTTAAGAACACTTGGCTGAAGTCCAGCTCCTCTGGAAGGGACCAGATTGGAGAAGACTGGGGCAAGTGTCTTGGAAGTTTTCCATAGCAAGTGCTTTGTCCGTAACTGCCCTATTATCACAGCTAATGTTATAGCACTTCGTATGAATAAAACAAATTACTGAGTTACAATATTCAGTAGTTTCTTGTAGTTCTTCTTGCCCTTAAATCCTCACTTTTATTATGAATATTGGACTCTGTCCTCAATAACGTGTGTTTCTGTTGAGTTTTATGGCTGGTATTAAAGAAAGAATTGTAAATGAGGGATGTTTGGATTTGCATAACTTCTGCTCAGCCATTCAGAATCAGTTTCTGGATTCTTGTAGCAAACCTGCCCAGGCAATGAGGAAGATTGCCGATCTATGAATGGAAATGTTAGTGCAGTGTTCAAGAATTCACACTAACGAATGATAAAAGCTGAGCTGATATCATAATATTATAGGCATCTTTTAAGGATGCTATCTCTTCTTATTCAGTAGTGATATAAGAGTGGAGGGGTACATACCTGATGATGATGCCAAATGGTCCCTTTCAGTTTCTTGCATTCCCTTTAACAAAGCTCCAGTTTTACCTAAAGATTTTTCCTCCTCAGACAGGTGAATGCTCTCAAACCGAAACAGTGTCTGACGAAAACAAGAGCTTGATGTGGATTCTTCTGAAGCAGCTGCGGCCCGGCATGGATTTGTCCCGTGTGGTTTTGCCCACTTTTATCCTAGAGCCACGCTCCTTCCTCAACAAACTTTCTGATTATTACTACCATGCTGATCTGCTTTCCCAGTAAGTAGTGCTTGCAGTAGAGTCCTTCGGGTTCTCTGAGCTTGGTTCTTTTCTTGCAAATGTTTCATTACCCGGCTAGGTAACCTCTTCAGCGCTTGCAGCTTTATAGTTGGAAAGTGCAGATCTATGAAATGATGTGCAAGAGTACCCATCTGGCTGGAACTGGGCTATTTGTATGTGTGAAAGGTCTCTCTGATAATACAGGGAGTACATCATGCCACCCCAGCATCCCAGTGAACTTTAGGCAAAAGCAGTTTATGGGAGCAATGGGAAATGCAATGAGAAAAATATCCTCGGTGTTGCTGATTGATAAATCAGCACAAATTGCATATCCACTGCTGGAGTAAAGATGTTCAGATTTATGACACATCAAGTTCAGCATGGAGGAATATAAATTCTGAAATATTTTGGAGATTGTGACTCATTTCTGCAATAAAACAGAATCAAGATCATCAACTATTTGTATTCTATATCCTCTTAAAAGGAAAAGAGCAAAATGTGGCTAACATTATCAAGTAAATAACAATTCAGTATTATAAATACAGTATCAAAAGATAACAGTATAAAATATAATAAACCTACCAAAGACTTCTATTCAAAATTGAAACACCAAATCAGTTAATAAATGCAAAATGCATGTATAATAGATCAAACAATAATGAAAATAATAGATGTAACCCTTATTTTAGCTCCAAATATGCATTTATAGCAAACTATAAACCAGAGCCAACATCCTTCTCAACCAGGGATAGCAACCTTTTTTACATAGTGGTATCATGAAATCTCTCACAAGTGCCAAAGAATAACTTCTTAGAAACTAAACTGGTAATAGCTCAGGAGATCATTAAATCTCCTCAGATTTCCATGATCTTATATTTGAAACTTTTCAAAATCTCATATGAAAATGCTGAAATCTTATAAGATTTGGCATTCTGGCAAGATCTTCACCAAATAACAAAAAAATTCAATTTTGTTCTTTAATTTTTTATTTTATTAACATAAAGAAGAATCAGTATATGCACAAACCACAGGAGTAACTGTTTGCTCCTATAAATGAAGCATCATCTAAAATAATAATAGTTTAATGTGCAAGATAAGTGGACCAGCTTATAAGGAGCAGAGTGGGCAGTCACATTCTCTATTTCTAGATTTTTTTTGGTATTGGTTATTTTAAGAGGCAAATGAATAGAGTCTCTCCACATTCCTGTTATCAATTCTCTTAAGTATCAGTAGAGGTTGTGAGCACCCCATTTGAGTTCCATAGAAATTGGAAATGGATGTTAATGATAGGTAGCTGCAGTATTAGGATTGTGATTTATAGTTTGCCTATTCTAAGACTTTGTTTAGGTGCAGAATTTTCCATTGGTGTAACATTCTAAATGAAATAAAAAGTCCTCTAAAATTATAACATGCCAAAGGAGATCAAAGTACAGTTGGCTAGAAGCACTCATAATTAGATGAAAAACCTATATAAATAACAGATCCAGATTGCTCAAATAAAAAATTAATCATAGGTACTATTTGTATGCTTTGATGAGTTGGTAGCTTAGTGATTGTGTTTCCATAATATGCAGCCAAATTTAATGTGTTGGATCAGTAGAGGGGGAAAAGACTGTCAGTACTGTAATGTGTTTATACAGTTCTAAGATGTGTCCACACTTGGAATAGTACATACAATCCTGCTAACCATGTAAAAGAACTTAGGCAAGTGCAGAAGAAGGCAACCAAATGATCAAGGTGCTAGAATAACTCCACTGTGAGAAAAATATTATATCAGCTGAGGATTTATTTATACATTTGACAATACATTTATTTATTTATTTATTTATTTATTTGTGTTAAGAAGTGAGGAAGAACTTTACAAATTAAGCATGGCACAGAGAAGGTAAACACGTTTTTCCCCCTTTCAGAGTTTAAGAACCTGGAGTCAACTAAAGTAGCTGATTAAGACAGCTTAATTATACACATCCTGGTAGAATTTGCTATCAGAAGGGGGAGTAATGACCAGCAGCCTGGATGCTTTTAAAATGGAATTACACAAATACAAGGAAGTAATGATTATCAGTAGTTGAAAGCTAGTAAAGCAGTATAGAACTAGAGATAGTAAGCTCTTGATACCAATTGGTAGGGACATAAGCAAGAAGGGGAACTCATATCTTGCTTTTGGGCATTCTACTGATAGCTGGTTCACTATTATGGGAAACAGAATACTGGAATAGGTGGGCCTTTGGTTTGATCCACATGTTTCTTATCTAATTATGGAGCTAATCAAATCTTAGATATTTAGAAGCATCCAGACATTTAAATATTTACTGTATAAGAACTCCACTGTGAATTCTCTAGTTGTGTATTGAAAATATGACTGCTCTCATCTCTTAGCCTGTCACTGTAATATTTGAAAAGGGCAGTTGAAATTTGCCACATTCTGCTCTTTTCATTTGTTTTTGTTTTATTTTGTTCTGCTTGCTTGCATCTAATCTTATTTCATGGTAATACTTTTTGTGCCATAATAAAGACTGAACCTTATATCATACACATGAAGAAATAAATGAAATGGCCATTTTAATTCTTCCTGCAGAGCTGCTCTTGAAGAAGATCCATACTGTCGAATCAAGCAAGTCTTGAGATGGTACCTATCAGGCTTTTATAAGAAGCCAAAGGTATGACAGTATATTACAAAATGTTATCGTGTTCCCTTCTTTACATTGGAATCAAAAGAATTGTGAACTGTGTTAAAGGTTTGCAAATGTTCAAGAATATTATTAGGGAGAGCAGCAATGGAATTTTCCAGGTACCACCACCACCATTTTAAAGGAACTCCTAAAAACCATTCCTTTACCTAAGCTTTCCCCAGAATAAGTTTTATTTCCCTAAGTAAGTTATATCTGGAATTGGGGTGGATTTAAAACATTGAGAGTTTTGTTCTTGTATGGTTATGAATTTTTTTATTCTATTTATACATTAGCTGTTTTTGGATGGGTTTCTGCCTATAAAAATGGCATTGAAATATTTAAATCAAACTGAGTAAAAATAGAAGGGTATACTAAATGTGTGAAGTGGCCTTTTTACAAATTTTCTAGAGAAATAGCAGATGACACATTCAAATGAGAAGGCAGTTCAGTCACAAGTATATATTTTTCAAATAATTTTTCATATAATATACTCATTAACAGCCCCAATATGAATCAAGATCCAGTGACGCTTTTATATCGTGTATGAAGAAAAGACCAAAAAAAGAGAAATTTGAGATTCCTATTCCAGAGCAATACCATGCCTGCAAATAACCCTCTGGAATCTATTGGAAACCATTACATGCAGAAAGGAATAGTCTCTGCAAGTCTAAAACTCAGGCAGAAGTGGTCATACCATGATAAAGGAATAGAAATAAAATAGCAGGTCCCCTTTTATACATTGAGATCAGTGACAGAAATAAGAATGTACAAGTGGTCTCAGGTTGCATCTGATCTCAATAAACCCAAATCAATCTTTGACCATAAGCAACAAGCAGCCTTAGATGGTAGGAGGAGAGAGTAGCTCATGGCTAGAGCGCATGCTTTTTATATAGAAGATAAAGAATTAAATGTGTGGTTTAACTTTAGATGAATTTGGAAAATATGTGTCTGAAACCCTGGAGAGAGCCACTACCAGTTTTGTCTTGGAGAGACTCAGCAGAAGACAACTTTTTATCTCCCTAGAAGGAAGATTTGCATTACTACCTGTATTAAAAGATGTTTCCAAGTGGATTGGAATCCAGAATCTGTGTGGATCTGCAGTTAAATTGTCTGCTTGGGACCAGTGACACCCAAGTTCATATCTCTACTCAACATTTGATCCTGTTGCTCTCTCTCAGACAAACCTACCTCATGTGATTTTTGTTGTGAAGATGGATGGATGATTTTAATTCCCATCAATTGCATGTTCAGAAACTCACTTGGGAAAGTAAACTGTGGGTCTATAATGTTATTAATTTCCTGTCTTCCAGGGAATAAAAAAGCCATACAACCCCATTTTGGGAGAGACTTTTCGTTGCTGTTGGTTTCATCCACAGACAAATAGTCACACATTTTACATAGCAGAACAGGTAAATCTGAGGCTTCCTTCTATACTAGCACTAAGCATCTTTAGCTACATAGCACCATCTTTGTACGTGATTTTTATCTTACTGCCTTCTATTGCAGGTTTCTCATCATCCTCCAGTATCAGCCTTTCATGTCAGTAATAGGAAGGATGGGTTTTGTATTACTGGCAGCATTCTAGCCAAATCAAAGTTTTATGGTAAGGCATCAGATCAGACAGGGGTCTGATTCATGCATGATGGTGACCCACCATGTGGTTTCCTTGATTTGACTTAGTGCGACATATAACCTGCCCATTATGGCGTAGAACTATAGGCAATCTAGGCCACTTTGACTTGTTCAACAAATCATAGTTGAAAAAATTCCTGGGTAGTATTATATGTGAATGCAGCTAGAGAATTATAGTAGGAACAAACTTGCATAGCTCTGATTCGCCTTGCCTCCAGAAGCTGCAAAAATATCACCATGTTTAATTATAATTCATAAGCTATTTCAGTCTTATGTCCTAGGATGTCAGTTTAGTGTAGTGAAGATGGAAACATGTCCTTATAAGAATGGTGGTGACAGTTTGAAAATACCCTTGCTATGTTCAGTGGAAACATTTTTTAAATTCCATGTCTGCTTCTTGCAAGTTCAGCATCTTTCCAGAATACTTCAGTTTGACAGTTTGCTGCACTCATGTTATCAATGCATGTCCTCTTTTCCATTCTACAGAGCAATTGGACAACTCCTTGTAAAATAATTTTGCTGTTTAAAAAAAAAAAGGTAGTCTTTCTGAATCATTTGGAAGGAAGGAGAAGTAGAAAGAGGAAGTCTAATAGCCAAAATCAACTTTGATGTCAGTGTATGTAGGAATAAGGCAGATTGCTAAATTATAGCACGTAAAGGTTTTTTTGTATGCATAGACACATTGTAATTTTTTCCTAAGGGGAAAAAGTGTTAAGAGTCACTTCTCACACATCCCTTAAAAGAAAAAAAAAAAAAATGGGTAGATTGTATCTGTCCATCAAAAATGTTTTTCAGAAAGTTGTTTTTTCACTGAATCTAGATGGGTTCTATCTCTTGTTTCCCTTGTCCAGTTTTAAGAAGGACAATCATGCCACATGTATTCATCTGTTTCTACAGGTAATTCGCTTTCAGCGTTACTGGACGGCCAAGCTAAGCTCACATTTCTAAGTTCTGGGGAAGAGTATGTCATTACAATGCCATATGCACACTGTAAAGGTGGGACATTGCTGGGATTCTGGAGTGGGGAGGGGAGTTGTATGTGTTACATCCTTTCCTGTCTTGGATTCTGTTTTATTCCTTAAAAAGACCATAATTAGGATTTCCTAGTTATAGCATATGGGAAACGAGGATGAGCTAGAAATCTGTTTTTTAAAATGCAGAGTCTAAGAGCCCACCAGCTATACTTAGTTGCAAAATGGTAAAAAGAAAACTGAATTCATTAGAATAATATGCTGCACTCATCAAGACTGTGCAAAAGAAGACAGGATAGAAATTACATTGACTGAAATGTCTTCTACAAAATTATTAAAAATACGGTAGCTCAGGATATACATGTACAAATGCACTCCAGTTCAGTTAGTACAAATTGGGAATTTTAACATCAAATCATGAATATGCTACATCCAAAGAATTAGTTACAGTACACAAATCAAGATACCCAAAGTTTGTCTACAACAATGCCGTGCTCCCAGCAGAAAATACATATTAAGCCATAGAGGCAACAAGGGTTGAATTGGCATTGAACAATTGTTGCTTCGTGATACCAAGAAAATCCCTCCCAGTCAGAAATGAGTGTAGCAATGATGGTTTCAGAGGACCTGAAATTACCTTGCATTCTACAGATTGATGGAGATTAACTTTCTGCCTGTTCCTTCTTGTTTCTGGTTCACTTGAATGGGCTGAATAAGACAAAGTTTCATCTTATTGTACCCAAATAATTATTTTAAAAATCAGGATTTTTACATTTTCCTTTTGTGTAACCCATAATGAATGAGCAGGGCTGGCTTTATATGTGATGTACATAATCTCTGCATACTTGATATTCTGTTAATAGTTGTGTTTTTTGCTGTTTCTAGGAATTCTGTACGGTACTATGACAATGGAGCTTGGAGGAAAAGTTACTATTGATTGTGAAAAAAGCAATCATCGGGCAGAATTGGAATTCAAATTAAAGGTGCTAGACTCTCTGTTTCATTTTCAACTTGTCTCCAACATTCCAGTTCCAATTTTTTCCCCTTCTCTGAATTTCACAGGGCTAGTTTTGAAAATCATCCCAGTGTTTTCAGTAATAATGTTGATTAATTTTATATTTAGAGTTCTATGGTTTTATTGTAATTTTAGCCTTACTATGGATGTTTTAATTTTTATGCCTTTGTTTAGTCTACTATTAATTATTGTGACCACTGAGATTCTCTTTGACTAATGTCATCACCTAATAATCTTTTCAGTAATGGGCCTTAAATTCATTCTAGAATATGAATGTGCACCCACACAAATGCATATACACTCCTGTTTACCTTACTATCTATGGCTGCAATCTACATGCTGAGAATCCAAGTAGGGAGGCAGGGTCTCCAGTTGCAAAGCAAAGATCTGAAGATGTACACTTGTCAAATGCTTTTCTCCCACAGAGAGGCATACAGGAGGAAAATAATCTTATTTCAGACCATTGCAGAATTTGGGCTGCCTGCACAAGTCATGACCACAAGTCAGGCAGCAGTATGAGAACCACAGAAGTGGCTCCTGGAGCAAGGATCCATTTTTCCCTGCATGAGATAGCATTCAATGTATGAAAACTAGGGGCTACAAACACTCAACTGAAGTAACCTATAAGGGAATGGAATGTTACAATTTGGCATTATTAAGAACTCATCTAAGACTACAGAGTTTTCCATGGTTGGTGCACATCTGGTATTTTATGAACAGTATGTAGATAAAATTGGACTGTTCATCCAAGTGTATACTAAAATAATCAAATTAGCACTTCATGTATCTAGCTAAAATGTTTGTCTGCTTGATCTATGTTTTGGTATGCATTAGGAACAGCATAGGCTGACTTTTTCACTGGAATTCTAGAGAAATTCAGAGAAGTTATATTTTAGTTCTCTATCTAGACACATTTGTGTTCTTGGGTGCTTTCCCAATTTTTCTGGGCTGAAATGATTTTTTTCTTCCCCTTGCCTTCCTTAGCCATTTTTTGGTGGTAGCACAAGCATTAATCAAATTTCAGGGAAGATTAAATCAGGAGAAGAAGTGCTGGCAAGTCTTGATGGACACTGGGTAAGAAATCATAATATTCTTTATTGACAGTTTTAAAATGTATGCATGAATTGGAGACACTGAAGAGCTCCCTTTGGAATAATGCTGTGTTCCATGCTGCTTCCGTATGGAACTCAATTTAAAAGAAAAACAAGTGGTTCTGGAATAAAAGTAGATGCATCCAACAGCTGTATTTGCTGAGGTGTAGATCTAGCTGTCCTGATTGTCTCTGTTGGCCCTAATTCTGAAATCTTAGTTTGATTTCAAACAAATGAACATCAATCAAAATCCAGTGTGGGAATCAGTAGTAGTAATTCGCACTCTTCCCAGTATCTCAACACTTCAGCTTCCCAAGCATAGGTATAACTTCAGAGTATTCATGTGATGGATCCTAGGTTGGAGTGCTTTGCCTGGGAATTCCTTAAGTAGTTAACAGACTTCAGATTCTTTTTGACATGATAATGCCCTTACCATTTGACTTGCATGTTGTTTACTTTGACAGGCCTAAGAACAATTACTGCTAATAATAATATTTATATGGCTGCCCACTCACATTAAATGACTCTAGGTGGTTAGCACAATAAAATATCAATGCAATCACAAAGTCAATAAATAAAACACACCAAAAAGCAAAGAAAAAAAATGGCTACCAGTCAAGCAACAAATTCATACAACTCACGAGTTCAACCAGCTCCTGACCCCCACACTGAGAGAAAAGGCAGATCTTAAGGTCTTTGTGGAAGGCCAGCAGTGTTCAGGCTAATCTGTTCTTGAGAGGAAGGGTGTTCCAAAGGGCAGGCCCTGCTACAGAGAAGACATGCTTCCTAGGTCCCTCCAGGTTATACTTTTTAATTGATAGGATCTAGAGCATGCCCCTTTTGCCTGATATGATGGAGTAGGTAGAGAAAATCAGAGAAAGGCATTCCCTCAAATATCCCAGCCTCATGCTATGAAAGCCTTATTGGCAACAATCACACCTTGAATTGCACCCAAAAGACTATTGGGAGCCAGTGCAGCTTGTGAAAGAAAGGTGTAATATGGGCATACCAAGACAGGTCCATAATTGCTCATGTTGCTGAACTCTGGACCAATTGCAGCTTTTGGATGTTCTTTAAAGGCAGCCCGATGTAGAGTGCATTGCAATAATCCATTTGGGAGGTGACCAAAGCATGAGCACCTGTGTGCAGTGTGTCCTGATCCAGGAAATGGTACAATTGATACACAACACAAAGTTGTGCAAAAGCTTTCCTGCTCACAGCTGCTACCAACTCCTTGAACAAGAGCCATGAATCCAGGAGAACCCCAGATGGCATATCAGTTCTGTCTGGGGCAGTGCAGCCCCATCCAGATGGAAAATCACCAGATCTGGATCCTAAAATCCAGAGCCACTTGGTCATGTCTGAGTTGAGCTGAAGCCTATTCTTCCCCATCCAGACCCCCATAGCCTCCAGACACTGAAAGGGAGCTTCCACAGCATGACTTGGTCAGGGGCAGAAATACACAACTGGGTATCACAGGTTACTAATGGTACCTCACCCAGCTGTTTCATGTAGATGTTAAATAGGAGCGAGGAGCGCGTCAAACCCTGAGGATCCCCACAAAAAAGGGGATTGTAGGCTAAATCTCCATAACACCAATTGGAGCTGACCCCCAATAAGCAGGAGAACCAGCACAAGACTCTGTCCCCAACTCTTAAATCCCAGAGCCAGTCCAAAAGGATACCATGATTGATTGGGTCTCTGAATCCAGTACCCATTCTTTGGCATTCTTGTTGTATCAGGCCTTCTACTCACTTTAGGTCTCAAATAATGTTTTATGGGCCAGCTTCAGGTCTCTCCAAGAATGTTCTGGAGTTGTCCACAGCGTCCAGGGCAGTCACTTTCCCACTGGTATCAAACTAATTCCAATACACTCTCCCATATGCAAACTCAAAGGGGAAGAATCCAAGATTGGGTATGCAATCACCCAGTAAGGAAACAGCAAATGGGGCAATACCAAGTCCCAGTTTTTAGAGTCTTCATTAACTTTTCCACGGGCCATTTGATGATCATAGTAGACAGGTACCAGATGTACAGTTCAGCTTTGTCATCTGAGTTGAAGTTTGTGCCAGCATCTGTAAAAACCTCACTTGTCTATTCTATTAAATAGGTCTATTGAGACCTGACTCACAGACTGTCATGTCCTATCTTTATAAAATGACTTGATATAAATATGTACATAAATAAAATGCAGGTGTGGTTGCTCATAGGAACTAGTAAGTTCAAGTCCCAATGTTGCAGACATCTTGGTAACACAGAGATTTGGCGCTTCTTTCAAATTGGTGTAGAATCTTCATTGGAAGTGCCCTTGGTCTAATCATAATACAGGTAGTCCTCAAGTTATGACCATCCTTTACATTGCTAAGTGATGTGGTCATAAAGTCCTCACTTTATGACCACATTGCTTAGCAACGGCAATCCCAGTCCCAATTGCAGTCATAATTCAAGGACTACCTGTACTATGTTGGTTCTTTTGCAAATACCATTAATAAATAAACCTGATATGTGACTCCAAGTATCTGAGATTTGCCAAAATAATGTAAGGTAAGTTCTTGTCCCAAAGATATTATCATTTATAATTCATCAGTGGAGGAAATAATGAAGTAGGAGAAGATAAGGAAAAGAATGGTGTATCAATAGAGACGAATGGAATTCTTTAACTTAGTTGTTACTAATCCTTTCTCAAGATGTCTCCTGCTTGTTTGAAACTAGCACTAAATTCTGTAATTGTTTTTGTGTTTTTCAGGATGGTGAAGTATATATAAATGATCTGAAAAATGGCAGTACAGATATTTTTTGGAACCCGACCAGTGAAGTCCGAAAGCAAAGACTAAAGCGTCACATTGTATTGTTTGAAGAGCAGACAGAATTTGAATCTGAGAGGTAAGGTAGGCAGACTGATTTCAGAAGGTAATGGGAAAAAATGTGACTACCTTTGATTGCATTCTGTGCAGTCTAGTTTTACAAAATTTGACTCATACTCTTTTATATTAGATTATTAATTGGTATTTTGAACATGGATTCAGAGGAAATTAAATTTGCGGTGGTTTCTCTTAGATGATGCAGTGGAAATTTTTGAATCAAGTCTTGGCCAAATATGAATTTCTTCCTTTTTTATTAATTGGATTAATATGTGGTACTCTTATCCTTCTGCTAGAGTCAATACCAATGGAATTATCCTTTCATCTATCAATATGTTTTGTTTATTATTTATTTTATTAACTTAATAAGGCTGCCCAAGTCTGTGATGACTCTCGGCAGCGTACAGTAAAATCAATCCTAAAATACTATTTAAAAACCCAAACATCTGGAGGAAAAAAACCCATTCAAAACAATAAAGCACATAGCACCCACCACTCACTAACCCAAGGCCAGGGGGAAGAGCCAAGATTTCAGAGTTCTTTTAAACATGCTAGGAAGGAGGCCAGTGTCTCTAGGGCAAGTTTGTGTTCCAGGGGGCAGATGCTGTGACAGAGAAGGTACGCTTCCTAAGTCCCATCAGGTGACACTGCTCTATGGAAGGGATCTGGAACATGCCAACTCTGCCTGATTGTACAGGGTGGGCAGAAACCATAGAAGACAGATGATTCTTTAGATAACCATTTTCTATACCATAAAGGGCTTTATGGGTGATAACCAACAACTTGAATTGCACTCAGAAGGCTACAGGTACTGCAACACATAATTGCCCATGCCACCACATTCTGGATCACCTCTTTCAAGTGGTTTTCTGGGGCAGCCACACAGACAGTGCATTGCACAAGATGACCAAAGCATGAGTGAATGTCTGAAGGGCTTCTCAATCCAGGTAAGGGCACAATAGGTGCACAAGATAGATTTGTGTGAAGCCCCTCTTAGCCACAGCTGTACCTGATTCTTGAGCAAGAGCTGGGAGTCCAAGAAGATCCCATATTGCACACACCCAAAGGTGGAAGGGCAACCCCATTTGAGACAAAAGATGAAACTTCCCCAGCTGTGGGGAGCCCATTCAGAGCAACTCAAGCCTTATCAGGATTGAACTTGAGCTTCTTCCTTGCTATCCAGGCTCCCATGGCTTCCAGATGCTCAGACAAGATCTTGACCTTATCATCTGGTCAGCTTGGGCCCTGAGCTACCCCACACATCAGAGGCCTCAGACTTATTGCCACAATGTAATCTCTAATATGGGCTCTTACTCATGCTCAGTTGGATTCACTACCATCTTCTCCAAAAGTGCTCTACAGTACATTACTCTGTTAATGATAGTAATTGGGACCAGAATTTCCTTTGCTCAGCAATGCAGTTGTAAAATACAACATCACGTGACTACATCACTTAGCGACAGCAATCCCGGCGGTCTCCACTGGCATCATTAACGGAGGATTGTGGGCCATTAAGCAAGGATTTCCTCACAACTTCCTGGCAGCTTCCAACAAGCAAGTCAGTGGGGAAGCTGGCAGGAAGTCGTGAGTCCGGGGCGACTCGCAAGCAGGCTGGTGGGCAAGTAAGTGGCTGCTGTGGCGTGAGCACGGCTGGGTATGGGGTAGGCACTCTGGAGGGCGAGAGAGTGTGCAAATGGCTGCTGCAGTGCTGTGCGAGCCCGGCCAGACCAGGGATGGCTGCTGCTGGGGGCAGGAGGGTGCATAAGCGGCTGCTGCAGCCTGGCACAAGTGCAGCTGGGCCAGGGATGGCTGCTGCTAGGGGAATCTCATACTCTGTAGCTGGGCTTTTCAGCAGAAAAAACAGGGAGTGGGAGTGACTTACAGGGGCGACTTGTGACCTTCCCTGCAAACTTCCCCATTGACTTTGCATGTAGGAAGCCAGCAAGGAAGGTTGCAAATGAAGATCACGTGACTGTGGGACACTGCAACCATTGTAAGTGCGAGCTGGTTGCCAAGTACCCAGATTGCGATCATGTGACTGTGAAGGCACTTGACGGCCGGAACTTCAAGGACTGATCATAAGTAGTCACTGAATGAGTAGTCATTAACCGAGGACTACCTGTATGCATCCCTCTGGCATTTCAGAAGGTTCAGTAACATTACTTAACCAAGTTTCCGAAGCTCTTTTTCATTTCCACTGAACTGTATGACTATCCTGGCCTTCTGACTATCCTTATGGTTGACTGTTTTTAGACTCTGGCAGCATGTAACCAGTGCAATCAGCAAAGGAGACCAGCACAAGGCAACTCAAGAAAAGTTTGTGTTGGAAGAGGAACAGAGACAAGCAGCACGAGAACGGAAGGAGAGTGGAGCAGAGTGGAAGCCCTTGCTCTTCTGGCGTAATGCTGCCACAAACGAATGGCACTATAAATATGAAGAGTGAGTGACTTGTAATAGAACTTTTCAGATTGTGTTCCATGTCCATAAGGGCCCGCAAGAACTTGATGGGCTTTTGTGGGAGACTCGGGGCAACAAGAAAGAAGTTCACTTGAACACAGCCAGTTTTCTATCACTAGAGCTTGCCTCTTGATCAGAGTGCCAGAACTTTTTTTGTTAACTAACAAGTTCCACGCCCTGAAAAAGTTTGAAAACCCCTGAGTTAGAGGATGTGGTGATTAAAAGTTGTCTGTCCAGATATACTTTGTACAAATCTAAACCAGCGTCCCCCTCATTCAAGGGGATGCTGAGAATCGTGAGGAATGGCAAAACATGTGGAGGCCTCATCACACTACAATCCACAACTGTAACATTTAAATTACTATAAAATGATTTATTACAACTAAGAGGTAGAGAACCTCCAGCTGGGTTTAGGGGTATTATACTAATTATTCTAAAAATGCACATGCCATCCTTCAAAACAAAGTTCTCTTGGGCACTTTACAAATGTTTTATAATCATAATTTATTATTTAACTGAAACAGTGGCTAAAATGTATATCAAATCAACAGTTATAAGCAGAGGTGAAATTAATTAAGGAACTCCATTGTAACATAAAAGTTAGTGTGAAAACATTAATATATTAAAAGGCCTGGAAGATTTAAAGACATCTTTGACTGGAAAGTCAATAAAGGAGGTGCTAGGCATGCCTTAACTGAGGAAGGGCTTCCAGGGCTGGGGCTGTCAGGATTAGCCCAGGAAACTCCAGGAGACAATACAGATTCAATCCAGCAAGGTTTATTGGCTCAACTCCCGTTACAGAATCTTCTCAGAGTGAGAGCAATTCCCAGGGTCACCCCACAAACATCCTCTGCATTCCTTAGGAAGGGGCCAGTCTCATTATCTCGTGTTCGTTCTTCTGGGGATGAGAGTCCATGTTTCACACCCTTACTCCACACTCCCACATCACCCCTCCCTCCATCTCCATCCTCTCCCCCTGAGTTCTCAGCAGAACTTGGCAAAGGTGGGAGGGATGACATGTCAGACGATGAAAGGCTCTCAGCACCTCCTGCCTCCTCCATACCGTCTTCCGATGGGTCCTGAAAAACATCTGCAACATTAATAGAATCAGCCCCCCTCCCTCCTGCCATCTGCCACCCTGAAGTAGATGGCCTTGGGCTGCCAACACTTCTGGAGTCAAAGCCGTTCCCTGCAGATCTGTAGCCATGATGTATCTCCTTCTACTGGAAGGTAGTTTGACTCTGAGAAGATTGATGTCAGGATTAGCCCAGGAAACTCCAGGAGACAATACAGATTCAATCCAGCAAGGTTTATTGGCTCAACTCCCGTTACAGAATCTTCTCAGAGTGAGAGCAATTCCCAGGGTCACCCCACAAACATCCTCTGCATTCCTTAGGAAGGGGCCAGTCTCATTCTCTTATCTCGTGTTCGTTCTTCTGGGGATGAGAGTCCATGTTTCACACACTTACTCCACACTCCCACAGGGGCCCTGGATTTCTCCTCCATAAAAGTACCCGTATTTTTCCGACTACAAGACGATACTTTTTTCTAAAATCCTTACATTAAAAATTGAAGGGTGTCTTATTCAAGGAAGTCAGCCGAGGAGAGAACCACACGGTGGCAAAACTGCCCATACTTTGTCTCTGCAGACAGGCTTCCTCCTATTGCTAGCCTCCAATTGCGAGTGAAATAGTTTGTCTCCCAAACAGACTTCCTTCAGTCACGAGCCTTATGTAACTGACGTCAGCTGATGCTGAACAAACCAATTGGAGGAAGTCTGTCTGCAGAGACAAGCTATCGGCAGTTTCACTCGTGATTGGATGTAATCAGTTATACAAAAGAGCATGGAAATAGAGCTGCAGAGAGACGGTTTGGACCTCCTCCCACCGAGTGTATCAGGTAAATGTTAACTAATTACTAAATAAAAATGTGTTCTGCACTATCTTTAAAATATTGATTTCTTAATTCTGGGTTGGAAAAGTGGGGGTTGTCTTGTACATGGGGGCGTCTTATTGACGGAAAAATACGGTAGTACCGATCTGTAGTTAGGCCTCACCTGTATAATCATAGTCGGGAACCAGAAGCAACCATTTTTTGTCCTTGTTCTTTTTTGCTTATTAGAAGCCTGTGTAATCAAAGGTCCTTTTCGTTGCTCAAGGGTTTCCTCCTCTGTGTTTTCCTCGCTATTGTGATTGTGTAGAACTTCTTGGAAACTCTGGGAAACTTTTCTTCTTCTTAAATTTTCATAAAGTCTGTTACATTATCCCATAGATTTTCCAATTGTTTTTTGCTTTAATCTGTTCCTTGCACTTACTTTACATTCAGATCAAATCTTGGTAGCAAACACATTCTCTTTAATTTTATAACACCAATAATTTATGGTTTATTCCATAGTCTGTTCCTGGAGGTATCCTGGCTGACTAGATGGAATTTCTCCATCTTCAGTTCCTTATGATGTAGTCAGTTTGATTCTAGTATTGTTTATCCAGTGATACTGAGTTGTAGAGTCTGCATTTATATTGTTTGAAGTTGGAGTTGGCAAAGAAATGAGGGATTCTCTTTTTAAAACTATATTAACCTGTCTCCTGCATTATTGTGTTTACCCAATTCAGATTTTTGTATAATTCCAGATTCTACCATTTCTTCAACTTTTGCATTCTGATGAGCTGTTAGTAGTATTTTGTTCTTTCTAGATACTGCATTTATCATCTCTTGCGATATGCCATATAATTCATCAGTGTCTTCCATCATCTCATCTGTAGTAGGTGCCTACATTTCTATAACATTGATGTGACTGGATCTCTGCAAATTCTAATTAATATTATGCTGTTGTTTATTGGGTTATAGCTAAGCATGTACTTAGTGATATTCTTTTTGAATAACATTGCTATTCCATTTCTCTATATGGTCTCATGCCCTGAATAGGATGTCATGTAATCATCTGATTTAAAGTGACCTTTTCTGATCCACCTGAGTTCAGTAATGAGCACGTGTATTACTACTTGTAAATCTGGTGGATTTTTTATAAGCTTCTTTTTTGTTAAAGCTTAAGGCCTTGGGATCCTTTGAATGATATTGCCCAGTATGAGAAGGATGGCATACTTCAAACCATGCAGAGGCACTTATCCAACAGAATGTCAACTCACAAGAACATGTGCATCAGTAACCAAGTTGCACGACACAAGGTAATTAGCACTCCCCCAGGAAGCTCACAGCTCTGCTGGCAGTGTGTATTTTCCACAATGTTTGGAAAATTAGAGTGCTTTTCTCCAATCTCATTCCTGAATGGTGAAAAGCCCAATCACAGATTGTGATTCCAGAGTCAGTTCACCATGAGTACATTCCGAAGCAAGTGTGGAATAATGTAATCTCAACATAGATACAAGGAGATATGCAGTTAGGCAATATAATAATAATCAGTGGTTGATTTGCAGGATTTTAAAACTGGTGTGTTTACATGGCTTATTGGAAATTTTTTCTCCTCACCACAACTTTGAAGCTCCTCCAGAATAATGTGGGAGAGGATTTGTTCAGATTAAGATGGTGGGTAGATACAAAACTTGAAGAAGTACAAAGAAAACTTAAAAGAAAAAAACATTCATGACAGCTGAGCACGCTCTGTAAAAGTGAAACCTTATAAAACAAAAATGGAAAACTAGAAGAAAGGGAGATGGAATCCGGTATCCTGGAGGAAGCATGGAAGGTTACCTGTAACCTCTTTAAAAACACTCCTGTTAGAAGAGTGTTGCAGGCTCCCACTTATAGTGCTTCCATTGAGTGTTGCAGGCTCCCACTTATAGTGCTTCCATTGTCCAGGTGTAGATTTAAATCCTTTTGTGGTGCATAATGTGGAGAATCTCAAAGTCCATCAAGAAAACTTTTTTTTATTTCAGATGATAATTTGACAAAAAAGCAATCTCCAGTAGAGGAGTTCAGTCCAGATGTGTACTAATTCTTAAATTCTATAGCATACCTAAATTCTGTAGCTTATATTTTATGAGCTGGTTGGTATTTCTTTACATTCAGAGGTCTACTAATATTTGTCGACGCCGCAAAGCCAGTGATCAACCATCCAACAATAGCCAGAACACTGAAAGTAGCTGTTCAACACCAGAGTCTGTACAGGAACTCTCAGATGATGATGGTAAGTACTGTATTTTGCAAGCTCTAATATTGCCTACTTACTCTCACTACCTCTAACTATGACTTGTTGCTAAGTCACAATGGCTCATCAGCCTTCCTCAGCCTGGTGCCTTCAAGATGCTATTTTGGGACAGTGAGAATTATAATTCAGCATATCTGAAAGGCACTAGTTTAGGGAAGGCTTAACCATTTTATCTTGGGCATAGTGCTCCTTGAATAACATTAAATAACCCAGGTTTTTCTACAGTTGGAGATAAATTGGCTAGATTAAAGAAAAATATTCTCCTTGGTTTAAAGTTTAAGAGGCCAGAATAGATTTTTGAAAAGTCTTTTTAATATTTTACATTAGCCTCCCCAACCTAGTCCCTTCCAGATACATTTGACTTCAATTCCCATAATTTCCTGTCAGCCTGGTCTTTTATTTGTTGACGTTTCAGTATATCTGGAAGGCACCAGGTCGAGGAAAGCTCTTTTAGTATAGTACATTGATTTATGGTCTCTAGAATAAATATAAATTAGACAAACAAATATTTTTAATGAGGTAGCATTGTTTGTAGCATGACCTCTTAGTACAGTTTTAGATTTTAAACCCCAGTACTTTCCTCCTAGTAAGGTTCAAAACATGCAGTTACTGTACTTGTTTTTGTGTGGTAGTTCATATGCTACAGTTGGGCCAGGTTTTTGAAGATACAGGAGCTACCTTCATAAGGTATATGTGAGTCTTTTCCTTGCACAGATCTGCAATCAGTGTATCAATGGGGGGCAGGGTAAAAATGATGACATGGCTTATATGCATCAGCTGTCATGACCCAAATACATAATTGCATCATTTGAGCAATGGCATCATGATACATGTATCATTTTGACCACATCGTGGCTTGTTAGGGACACTGCTGTCTGCAAGATCTAGAATAATTTCAGTGTCCAGTGAATTTAAAATTAGGTGTGTGGTCCATTCCAGTTTTTATATTGCCTTTCATTATGTATAAGGAAATCCTCTACAGAGAAGGGAAAATATTAAAAAAAAAAATGTAATACTAGATTCCTTTCTTTTCCCCAAAGCGCATTGTGAAATCCTATCACTTAATTCGTCATTTCACACAGGCCTTGGAAGTCCATGTACTCAATGTGGGAAGGAAACCAGCCACTTGAAGGAAATACACACTGCTGTCTTATCGCTCCAAAGAGCCCAGCAGGACATACATAGGTATGATATTTCGTTATGAATGCAATGATTTGTCAGACCTTCAGTTACCTTTTCCACAGTATTTATGCAAAAGGAGCTTATGAGGATACATTGGAAGGGCTCCTTTGGTATAGGCTCCCGGGAGAGGAGCTGCTACGAATCCATGTGCTATTTTGATGGGGCCTGAGAGAGGAAGGCAGGCTGCCCAGGACAGGAGCTGAGTTTTTTAGACTTCATCAAGCATGAATGAAAGAAAAGTTATTGTCGTTGATCCAACAGGAAAGTAAAGCCAGCAAGTGTTTTTAATCACATATTGTATTTGAAGCTCCTCAAGATGTGGATTTTGGGGCAAAAAAAATAGCAGCTTTGGCAGGAGTGGGGGTTCTTGTTCACTTGCAAAATGGCTGCCACGGTGGATGTAACCAAGGGCAAACCATTTTACCTTGAATATTTTGGACACTTACAAACAAAGCCCTGGCAGCAGCTACCCACTGTGCTTATTTAAAAAAAAAAAAATCTGGTTTTTTTGAAAAAATAATTGAAATGAAAAAATAGTGTGAGGCAGAGGGCCTGGCAGACACCAAAAGAAATGTTCACAGCAGGTGCTCCATTGTGGGCACTAGGAATGAAGATAGTTGACACAAAATCATAAACTCTGGTTTATAATTCACCCTGGCAGGGGTTCATACAAGCTGTGAACCACAAACAAGGCACAGGTGGACTTACCATAGTATATGAACCCAGTCAAACAGAAGCAGCATGCTTTTAGTACTTTGGGGGCGGGGGGCAGTCTACTCAGCTTTGCCGCAAAGGTTAGAGTTCTGCAAAGAGAGCTACCGTTGAAGGTCTGACATTACTTTGGGTCCTTTTTAAGAAAAAAAAAGTATGTGCCTAGGCTTTAAATTCTGCACGGATGCTTCACTTTTTCTGTAGGATCTGTATCTGTCAGTGACAGCTGGTGATTGCTTGAATAATAATGGCTTGACTTTTTCTTCCAGAAACCTCACTGCTCTGAGCAAGGAATCTTTCTACAGGAGGGGCTCACCCCAAAATCTTGTGGACTCTCGCTGTTGGTTTCTTCTCTGCATCTTTCTAACTTGTCAGCTCTTCATTAATTATGTGTTCAAATAAAACACTGCATTGGGCAGCAATAAAAGTGATGAGCTGCAGAAATGGGGAGACTTAATTGCAAGGGGCCCTTTGAGGCACCAAGCACTTTAATACACAGCCAGGAGTGGAAGGGAAGAGAGAGCCAGGTTAAGCAGGGAACCTGCATAGGTTTGTTCTTAAGATCAGTGTCATTGCCTTTTTCCATGTACATCCACAAGGACCTCTTTACCTGTATGGGCCTTAATGCTAAAGCCAAATGTAGCTTGAATTGTGCAATTTTGTTTTCTATGTCTTGCCATTTTTCTGACGCAATTAAAATTGATCAGCCAGTATTGGTGCCCCCTTTGAAGCACTGTATGCATCTACTTCTTTTGTAAAATGGTTCCCACTGGCTTGTTTTATATCTCTTCTGTGGTTAGGGGAGGACATTTTTGCATCCATTGAAATGTCTTCCAGAATCAGTTAATTTGCATACATTAAGTAACCATGTGAAAATTAAGCCAATGGATATAGACAGCACAGTTTCTTGGGTCTTCTGGTGTGTGCTCTCACTTGTCAAATCTCTAAAAATAGTGCATCACATTCCATAAATATGTGCAATTTCTTATAGCCTGCCACTTTTAGGAAATTGGAGGCCTTCAAGGTGCAACCAGTGATGCCCTAAATTATTGTCAGTGAGCCAGATAGGCCTGCTTATGTATCAGTTTGTTTTTTAATCTGGGTTGCAAAAATCCAGATGTTTGCTGGAAAGCAACCAGGATTTTTGCAGCCTAGATATGGTAGCCCTAATACACACACACACATTTGATTAAGACATAATAAGCGTTGTAGAAAAGAATGCCTCTAAACTGTATTATTATTCTGAGATGAGCATACAAGCACTGTGTCTATAGGTAATTTTGTATGTCACAAAATCCCTAAAGTACTGGGATTCACTGGGATTCTATTTTGCCTCCCAGAGACCTTTTATCTATTGAAGCACACAGACAGATATGCGAGCAGTTGCAAATCACTGCTTCTACATATTTCTAAAGTGATTACTTGCAACCAATTTGTTCTGCTTCCCCGCATTTTCTATCAAGGACAATTGCTAGTATTACATAATACCCCACTCTCCTTTATAGGGCTGACCGACTGATTGAAGGCATCCTTCAAATCTTGTGTGCTCTTAGGTACATTTACAGGAACAGTAAGGGTTTGCCACTGCATCCTCCAAATCTGTTGATAGTCTTCCTATTTTTACACCATTTTTAAAAGATTTGCAATATTTTATGTAGAAATGCAGCCAGTACTAAGCTTTTCTTTTTCTGGCCTGAAGTAGTTCCAAGTGGTAAGTATATTATACACACACACATACACACACACACACACACACTGTATATAAATATGTATGTATGTATGTATACAGCCTTAAAATATTTAGTGGTGTTGCCAGTCTGGGCTAACTTTCAATGTAAATGTTTCCAGATTTTTAACTATGTTCTTTGTGATGTTCCCATGTTAGGGGACAATTTGTGCTTGATACATTGAAATAAATTACATAATTTTCATTACAACTTCTTATGGCTGAATCATTGTACATGGAGCATGTCTTTATGTTCTACTCAACACATTTCTTGAGACACTTTAAAATCAAATGGTAAATACCAGGCACATCACATGGATGCTGTCTGCTAGAATCTAGCAACGAATGCAGCTTTTCACCCTGAGTGGTTTTATTTTCTAGCAGCCATGTTATGCAAACCCAGCACAAAGACTGCTTCCAGATAAAAAAGAAACCTTCCAAACCTTCTGTCTGTTTTATTCCAACTAGTAATAATTGAAGTAATGGAATTAGGGATCACATGCCACTGTGGCCAAAATATCAACCCCAGGCAGATAGTTTACATTCTGTTCTATTGGAGTGATTTCACCAAGTTTGGCAGCACTGTATTGTGCAACCGTACCCCGTAGTCTGCAATGTATGAAACTAGGTTCACCCGCTGCACTAACTCATAGTCTGCTAAATTATGGTTTAGCAAATGAGCCACAAAGGCTAGATTCATTTAACAGTGTAAAACCAAATAAGTCCTTTCACAGATTGGGACAGTGTATGAAAGGTTCATTTTCTCTATTGAAAAGAGCTTCAAGTAGAATGTGATGATCTAAGTTAATGCTTAACTTCCTTGAAGGAAGTTTATAACAGATAACAACCAATGATATTGGTAGGGGCTGTTGTTCAGGTCTAAGTTAATTTTAAAAAATAAATGCTGGCTATGAGGGTCAGATCCAAGTTTGCGTCCATTTTGTTCTTCCAATAATGCATCACAATGTTACACAAAGAATCCTTTTCCTCCTCTTCCTTTCCTTCCCAAAATCTACCTGGAATTCTTTTCTGATATTCCAGAACAGATTTGAAGAAGACCGAGCAGATAAACTGCCAAGATAGTGTGACATAAACACCTTTTGCATTTGTGTCTTCTATGTTCATTAGTAGGCCTTCTGTTGCATCAACTACTGGGTAAGGTCATCCACTGGCATAGGCTTAAGGATAATAAGTATGATGATAATACAGTGGTACCTCGGTTCACAAACTTAATTTGTTCCGCGACTCTGGTCGCGAACCGAATTGGTCGTGAACCGAATCAAATTTTCCCATAAGGTTCAATGTAAATACGGTTAATCCATTCTGACCCCTACAAATTTGGTCGCCAACCGATTTTTGATCGCATCCCGAATCAAATTTCCCTATAAAGTTCAATGTAATTACGGTTAATCCGTTCTGAACCATATGTTGTTTTTTTTAAAAACCGCAAAAATATGAAACAAAGTACAGTACGAAGAGAGAGAAAGCTAACCTTGCTCAACGCGACTTCTGGCGTGGAGGACAGGAAGGCAGGTGGGGAGGCGGTTACTGCTTGGAGGGAGAGTCCCCCTCCCTACAGGAAGCCGCGACTACGTGTCACGGGAGGGAAAATGGCCGCGGATCCTGTTCGTAACCCGATGCGGAGTTCGCGAATGGAGGCAAAATTTTGCGACCGGAGCTGTTCATGAACCAAATTGTTCGTGAACAAAAGCGTTCGTGAACCGAGGTACCACTGTACTCAGTTGAACTTCTTGGCCACACAATGATGCCAACGTGCTTTCCCAGCACCCGGAGATTGTACTGGTTTGGATGGGGAAGAACTGGCTTCAGCTCAACCGTATCAAGATTGAGTGGCTGTGGGTTTTAGGGCCCCTTGGTTCTAGTGACTTTCCATCATTAATCCTGAATGAGGTTACACTCCCCCACTCAGTCGGTGCACAATCTGTGGGTTCTCTTGGACTCCCAGCTCCTGCTTGAGGAGCTGGTGGCAGCTATGGCCAGGAGAGCTTTTGCACAAATGTATCTTGTAACCCAGTTCCACCCATTGCTGGATCCTACTCAAGGTCACTCATGCCTTAGTCACTTCCTGATGGGACTATGGCAACACACTCTACATGGGACTGCCCTTGAAGAGCATCTTGAAGCTTCAGCAGGCCCAGAATGTGACGCTGTTGCTAATGAGCTGCACTGGCTCCCAGTCGGCTTCTGGGTGCAATTCAAGGTGCTGGCTGTCACTTGGGACAAGATTAGTGGTGCAGCCGCCTCTCTCCAGTGTTTTCTGCCCACCTCACCAGATCGGGCAGAGTGGGAACACAGATGTGAAATAAAAAGTAAGAAAATATTATGCTAATACAACCCAACCCACTGAATTGCACCTTGCATCTTTCATTCCTTGTTATAAAAAGAATTTATTTCCTTTTTAAATTTTATTACTTTTATTTATTTTATTTTATGTATTTCCTTCTTTCCTAGTCAGATCTAAGGGTACGCTTTTATCTGCCCCTGTACGTTACCGAGATGACCTTTCCCACCACCCCGGAGTTTATTCCAAAGCCCTCCTACAGGTGAAACTCGAAAAATTAGAATATCGTGCAAATGTTCATTTATGTCAGTATGGCAACTCAAAAGGTGAAACCAATATATGAGATAGACGCATTACATGCAAAGCGAGATATGTCAAGTCTTACTTTGGTATAATTGTGATGATTATGGCGTACAGCTTATGAAAACCCCAAATTCACAATCTCAGAAAATTAGAATAGCGTGAAAAGGTTCAATATTCTAGGCTCAAAGTGTCCCACTCTAATCAGCTAATGAATCCATAACACCTGCAAAGGGTTCCTGAGCCTTTCAATGGTCTCTCAGGCTGGTTCAGTAGGAATCAGAAGCATGGGAAAGACTGCTGACCTGACAGTTGTGCAGAAAACCATCATTGACACCCTCCATAAGGAGGGAAAGCCCCAAAAGGTAATTGCAAAAGATGTTGGATGTTCCCAAAGAGCTGTATCAAAGCACATCAATAGAAGGTTATGTGGAAGGGAAAAGTGTGGGAGAAAAAGGTGCACAAGCAGCAGGGATGACCGCAGCCTGGAGAGGATTGTCAGGAAAAGGCCATTCAAAAGTGTTGGGGACTTTCACAAGGAGTGGACTGAGGCTGGAGTTAGTGCATCAAGAGCCACCACACACAGACGGATCCTGGACACGGGCTTCAAATGTCGTATTCCTCTTGTCAAGCCGCTCCTGAACAACAAACAACGTCAGAAGCGTCTTACCTGGGCTACAGAAAAAAAGAACTGTCTGTTGCCCAGTGGTCCAAAGTCCTCTTTTCTGATGAGAGCAACTTTTGCATCTCATTTGGGAACCAAGGACCCAGAGTCTGGAGGAAGAATGGAGAGGCACACAATGCACGATGCTTGAAGTCCAGTGTGAAGTTTCCACAGTCTGTGTTGATTTGGGGAGCCATGTCATCTGCTGGTGTTGGTCCACTGTGCTTTATTAAGTCCAGGGTCAATGCAGCCGTCTACCAGGAGATTTTGGAGCACTTCATGCTTCCTTCCGCAGACGAGCTTTATGGGGATGCTGACTTCATTTTCCAGCAGGACTTGGCACCTGCCCACACTGCCAAAAGTACCAAAACCTGGTTCAGTGACCATGGGATTACTGTGCTTGGTTGGCCAGCAAACTCGCCTGACCTGAACCCCATAGAGAATCTATGGGGCATCGCCAAGAGGAAGATGAGGGACATGAGACCGAACAATGCAGCGGAGCTGAAGGCCGCTATTGAAGCATCCTGGTCTTCCATAACACCTCAGCAGTGCCACAGGCTGATAGCATCCATGCCACGCCGCATTGCGGCAGTCATTGCTGCAAAAGGGGCCCAAACCAAGTACTGAGTACATATGCATGCTTATACTTTGCAGAGGTCCGATATTGTTCTATTTCCAATCCTTGTGTTATTGATGTCATGTAATATTCTAATTTTCTGAGATTGTGAATTTGGGGTTTTCATAAGCTGTACGCCATAATCATCACAATTATACCAAAGTAAGGCGTGACATATCTCGCTTTGCATGTAATGCGTCTATCTCATATATTGGTTTCACCTTTTGAGTTGCCATACTGACATAAATGAACATTTGCACGATATTCTAATTTTTCGAGTTTCACCTGTAGATAGAATAGGCTTTTCTCCCCCGCTGAAAGCAGGCGAGAGACCATTCCCTTTCCCTACCTTCACACACACCCCCCAACCACCCCGAAGCGCAGGGCATTTAAAGACCAAGCAATTAACGTGGTATAATATTGACAAACTGGCTCTGGGCCACGTGGGGTCGAGCGCTGCAAGGGCCGGGGCTGCCACAGACTAAAAGCGAGACAGCAATCGGAACTGGAAGCGAGCGCAACGTCTTCGGAGCATGCTCGCTGGGTTACCGACGGACCCCGCGGGTCGAGCCGCTTGGTTTAACCCGGAAGGACACGCACTTTTCGGCAGCTCTCCCGCGGCTCGCCTGGACCGGAGATGGCAACGTTTTTTGGGGAGGTGGTCACAACCCCGTCCCGCGCCGGCGTGGATGAGGAAGAGGAACTTGCAGCGGAGCGCGAGGAGGCTCCGGAGGATCGTGAGATTCGACTGGCGCTCGAGAAGAAAAGGTCGCGAGCAGGAGAGATGCGCGGGCGAGGAAAGATTGGGGGGGGGGGGGGCGGGGAATCTGCACCTCTGAGCATGTTCAGAGTGCAGGATAATTGCATTTCTCTTTAAAAGTTGGCGCGGAGGGAAGGGGTGCTGTTTCCTCAGGACGTACACCGTAGCTGAAGGGGGCGCGCGGAGCACGTTGATCTGGAATCATTGTTACTTCAGACCAGTGTTTCTTAAAATGGGGTCCTAGGATCCCTGAGAGTCCCCCAAGACCCTCTCAGGGGTCTGCGAGATCAAAATTATTTGTCAGCCTATGTTGAAAAATGCAATATTAAAATAATACAATAATAAATACAATATTAAAATCCCATTGAACAAGCATGAGAAGCGGTAGCATCAGAGAATGCGTCAATTTTAATTTTTTAATATGATAAATACTGATAAATATAGCCCATACAAATAAAATCTCTTTTGGGGTCCTCCATAATTTTTAAAAGTGGGAAGGGGATTTGGGAGCAAAAAGTTTAAGAAACACTGCTTCGGACTATTAACTTGCTGGACAGAGATTGCACAATGTGATAAATCAGGAACTGGACGAACTGAGTTTGTGTAATATACTAAGCTTCAAAAAAGCAACCAGCGTTATCATTCACCAAACTTAGCATGTGATGTGAATGTAGTAATAACAATTTATAGTACAAACTCAGCCAAAGTGTCTCTCAAACAATTCATAGTTTCTGGTATGGTACTTGACTGGTATAATAACTACATATGTTATAAATGGTTCATAATATAACATACCAAAGTAATATATGACGTAGCTGGCAGTGAAATAGCCTTTCAGCTCTATACTTACATTATTCCTCTTTTGGGCAAAGAAAAATCCACCTTGCCTGGATATCATCAGTGCCTGCGCTGATTCAATCAAGATGGGACTGAACCTGTACTTGATTCTTCTGTGCATCCCCATTAACTCTGGAAAGGCAGTTGTGGCCATGAGAAGTGAGGGAGAAATGTCAGTATTGCTTCTTTTTTTTTTTTAAGAGTCTTGATCCTCTTATTTCAACATTGAAAATTAAGTACAAAAAAATCTCCCCTAGAGATGTGCCCTCTCTATACAATTAGAAGCTGCTTTTTTAGGTAGAGTGATTTTTAGTAGAAAAACAGAATGTAAGATAGAGATTTCTCCTCTTGTTTCTCTTTCCCCTCCCTGCCTGGTCTTCTGTAGCTGTTTTTCAAACTCAATTGCTGCCACAATAACCACACTGTGTAGCAAAAAACCCCCCAACAAATGAAGAACAGGGGCTTCATAGAGCTGCATATGGGCTGTGTTTTCATTATATATTTACCATTAACTTATCATAGTTTATTTTTAACCCAGTTTTCTCAGTTTGCACAAGATACTGAACCATTAAGTATATATTCTGGGTTCATGCAACACGTTAAGCTTAACTGTGGTTACCTAGTCTGCAGTTCAGTGTCTCGTGTGAACACAGCCCTGCTGTTTCCACCCATTAGTACTTTTGATTTCCTTGGGAAAATGGTGCAAGAATCATTTCCTGGGGAATCAGCCTAAAAGCTGCTCTCGGTATCAGTGAGTGGAAGGTGAAAGCATTTTTAGTCAGTGGTACCACTATGGACACTTAGAGGTTTTCTTTCTATTGAAGTCTGTTATGTGATGCACAAATTGCTCCTCTCTGATGTGACTCGGGTTTCTTCTGTAGCCTTTTGTTCAGGTGTCTTTTAATCTTGTTCTCTTTCTGATACTTAGAGAAGTTTGCATCACCTGGAACACCTCTAATACATCTGCAGAAGAGCAGTTTCCTTGCTCAAAGTTCATCTTGGGTGTTGGAAGCAACGCAGTAGGTGAGCAGTAGAAGATGGCTGTTCTTTCTTTCAGCCCTGAAGTAGCTTGTGGAAGTCTTGCTGGTTCACTTCTATCAAGTGAAATAATTTCTGGAGCATGCTGTCTGTGTAAATTGAGATCCAGTGCTTACCATTGCTAATAACGATTGCTCATATGGATTCAGAACAGGCTAGTGATACATCTAAAAAATCTCATTTGGTTCACAGCATTCTTATCTTCATTTATTTTGAATTCTGGAAGTTGGGAACTGGTTGGATCTGCCCAACTGTGGAATGAGTGGGGCAGGACATCAAAAGTAACCAATCTTCTTCCAAAAGAGTCATACTGTTGGTTTTATCGGTCGGTTTCAGATCCCACAGTAAGTAGCATCTCTTACCATTTGGGGGTGGGGGCAGAGAAGTTCAGTCAAAACTTTCAGAATTATTAAAAAAGGTAAAATGAAAGCGAGTCAAGCTCAACTCCTGGTGATTTCTCAACACGTCTGTGCAGACTTTTTTGGCAGCAATCTGGATGGAGTTTACTACTTTTTTCTGAGATATTTTTCTGACTCCCCAGTCTGGCCTATAGCCCTGGGATTCCCTTGTAGTGTCCCCTTCAAATACTAACCAGACTTGACCCTTCTGAACTTCCAAACTGAGACAAGTTCTTCCTGTGCTGGGGCTTCAAGTTAATACTTGATCTTTGCTTTTAGCTTACATGCCATACCGATGCTTATATACAATTTGCATAGTTGTTCCTGGATAGTTCTGTTTTTCATTTTTAAAAACAAAGCAGGATAGCTTAAAATTAGAATACCTCTAATTAAGCATTAGTGTATTCCTGTGCATCTGTATTGGTGACAGTTTGAGAATTGAGTCTTTTTAGATGTTGCCCACTTAAAGAGTTCTCAGCTTAGAAATTCCCCTTTATGTGAACATAGGTAGTTGCCCTCCATGCTAACTTCAGGTGGAACCTTCTGGGTACAGTGCTGTTCGGTACTGTAGAGTTATGGCCTCTTCCATTTATCTCATGTGTCAGTGAAGAAGACTTGTGCAGTAATGATTGAGGATGTGCCAGTTGGAGGATTTGTCCAAATTCGGTATAATGTGCAGTGCAAGCACATATATTCACTCAGAAGTAGGTTCTGTATTGAATGAGGTTTACTTCCAGGGAAATGTCCAGATGGTTGCAGCTTGTGGTGATCCGGAGGGTGGTAGAGTTGAGTGGTTGCACTAGATATTCATGCCACTTTCACTGAAATTAATGTATTTCTCACCCTGTCTTTTCAGGTTTTATTGTGCCAGTGCAATTGTTATGTAGCTGAAGACCAACAGTTTCAGTGGCTTGAAAAGGTAAAAGGGGAGAAAATAGGACAGTCAAGGCCAAGCCCCTCCCCTTTGTACATGTATGTTTGGTGCTGTTTTGGTTAAAACAGATCATGAATTTGAGGCTGCATTTACCTGGGAGTGACTTAATTTATTATATATTCTATCAACCTAAAAGAAAAGAAACAGGAAAAGAAAGAGCAGGCTGTGCAGATATTTGGATTTGAAAGCAAAAAGGTGCTTTGGAGTGCACAGGCATTTTCACAGAGCACACCCTGTGGAGCAGAGCCTATTCCCACATTAGGTAATTTGTCCCTCTGTTAAATTGCTGATGTGTTAGCTGCAACCATATTGAACCTAATCTATTATTGCTTGGTGACTGGATTCATGCATAATGGTAAGCCCTAAGCTAGTTTGATGGGTTGGATTAGCAGGTTATGTGGACCCAGTTATGGTTTATTGATTGCAGCAATTGCCAGTTGCTGTCTTTGTGTGGCTCATTACATCATCAAAAGCTTTTGCAGATCACGATGTAAGCCAGAGGCTGTTAATGCAGCACCTCTAGATAGTTTCTGTCTAGGTGAGAATGCCAAAATCTCATGAATTTGGCCATTTTTAATGGTTTCTTAGACTTCATTCAGTCCTTCCCAAAAGGTTGAGCCAATTGCAATGTCTAAGGTAGACAGTTGTACTTCTAGATGTTTTGTACTTCTAGATGTTTTTAACTTCCAACTCCAATCAGCTCGAGCTAACTTGGCCAGGGGCAAAAAAGTGTGTAGTCTAAAACCTCTGGAGGCCTCTCGGTTGCCTACTGTGATGGAATGTATCTACGAGGAGGAGAGTGATATGGAAGATCAAGGCTATCAGGAGGGAGGGGGTGCATTCCAGGAGGGGAAAGGAAATAAGAGACAATGCAGTCCTCCAGGCGAGTGTGGGAAGAGTAAAAGGTTCAGAATAGTCACTCCCTAGAATCTCCTGCTTGCTGTAGTATACAACTATACTAGTTGCTGTAGTATAAATTTAGTTTGGCAAGATTCTGTCTGTAAGGTGTAAGCAAATAAAGGAACTTTACTCAACTGGACTGTTTCACCATTGTTCTCGTGCTGGGCCTGACACCGACTCCAGCAGCAAACAGAGCAATCCTCTGTATATACTCATGTTCCTCCAGTTGATTTCAATAAGTCCTTCTCCCAGATAAATAGCTATTGGATTTAGCTGAATGGCTGATCTGCCAACCAGCTGCCTGTGCAGCAAACTGATGATGCCAAAATGACATGCTTACAGTGATGTCATCACATAAAGGTTACCATTACCTACTTGCATCCTGACAACTGATGTAAGTACATAAGTCGTGGTGTTGGCCTTATGACATCACACACATTTCACAATTTGTTTTCCCCTCCTTGCCATGTTTGTCCACACCAGCGCCAATGTGAGTGTCCCTTTTTCATAGCTTCTTCCATAGTGGGACAACTTGAAGTAAAATCTTAACTAATGGGACTTTTCCCTCCCTTGTGCTGCAACCCCCTTTTCACTCTCAAAGTCTTCTCTACAGGGTTCCCCAAGCAGACTTTGAAGATTTACTTATTTATTTAAACTGTTTCTGTGGTCACCCATCTCACTTCTGTGTCTCTGGGCAGCCTACAAGAAATTAAAAGTGTGACCATAACCCCCCAACATTTTAGAAAGTAGACTCCATGGTAACTTTAATACTATGCAGCTGAGGTCCTCCTAAAAACATTCATCTTACAGCTATACAGCTGGACTCCCCTAACATCCCAGCCTAATGCCGATGGATATAGCCAGGTTTTTAAAATTTATCGGAATGCCCGCAGGGTCAGCCCATCCAAAGGTGCCTGGGAGGGGAATAGCCCTTGTGCTTCTACCAGCAGAAGCTGCTTTCCTTCCAGCAGAAGCAGAGAGAGAGGTTTTGCCCTGTAGTGGGTTGGGAAGTGTCATTAGGGCAGGGGCAGAATCCTTAGCGACTCCCAGTATCTTGGGCTGGCCTGGCGGGATGAGCCCTAGCTCATCTCTCTTTCTTATGGGATTGTTCAGCTGTGTTGACCTTTTTATCTTCCTCGTAGGTTTTTGGTTGCCTGCAGAAGACTGATTTGCAAGTACTTGTCCTTTCAACGTGTCCTGTAACAGATTATAAAACCTCTGAATCCACTCTAACGCTCCCTTCTCCCTTCCTGAAAGCATTGAAGACAAGGGAGTTCAAAGATAAAGTTTATTGCTCTCTTCTAGAACAGCCAAATATTGTACGGGATCTCCCAGCAGCAGGTATTTCATAACAAATGTATGTAAATTTAATTTTCATGACAAATGTATGCAAATTTTAATGGGTAACAGTAATATCAAATCCTTTCATATTGTGGCTTGTTCATACAGGTGACTCCTGTGTATTTCCTGCGCTAACAGTATTTCTAGCACTTTTTTTCAAGAAATGCAAATTGTAAATAAATGTATTATACCTTACCTAGCAAGTCTTACTGGATCACCTGGGCTTTTAATTCTGATAAATATGTATGGCATGTATTTAGAAGCAAAACAATACAGTGTTGAATGCATTTATATTTAGTGTTTTAGCTCACTAAATTTGGTGAACTAAATCACTACACCAGCTTCATCCTTGGCTTAGAAGTTATAAAGGATGAGATCCGGTAGATTTTAACAACAGAACATGATCCTTTCTTTGTTCCTCAAGCAGATATTACAAATAAGACATTAGTGTTACAAGGTAAAAGTGATAATTTGTGTATCAAAATAAAATAATCATTGAGTTGAATTCCTTTGCCAGGGTAAAAGGGAAGATGTGTGTTACAGTCTAATAAGTTGGTAGTTTGCTATTATCCAAGCAATGTGCTAATTTTTTTTCCTCTCTGTTCCATTTAGTTCTCAGTTACTGTCAAGTGTGGCAAGTCCCTGCAATATTTTATCAGTGTTACACTGATATTCTCAAACTGGACTTAGTAACAATTGAAACTTTCAAACCTGTCTTGTCGTCCAAAATTCTAAGAAGTTTGGTGGAGGTAAGATTTAATTATCAGATTGAATAGTACGGAGATGGGTGGGTGGGTGGATGCATGCATGGAGAGACAGAGACAGAGAATGAATGGTTTTAATTCATAGTCCCCAAGGCTGTTAGTTTATTGATAATTTCAGTAGGTGCTGGGGGGGAAAAAAGGCATAACAGATTTCCAAACTTTGGACCTTCTAGCTATATTAGGATTATCATTCTTATGATCCCTACTCAGGCAGCAAGCTGGGGAAAGCAGAAGAAAACTTACAAATGACGTTTCACTACAATTATTACGACGATTCCATCCCCAGAAGGGCCAAGTCCACATTTTTGTGGATTGTTGTGCTTCCTTAATTTTTAAACCCTCCTTCTGAGCACTGGAAAAGCAACAAGGGATGAGTCATTCTTCAAACTTCCTGTTAAACAAACACTGGAATTTAAATTGATTTATAAATTAGATATTTTTCTCCCATTTGGCGGCTGCTTTTCTTTTACCACCAGAATAAGAACTTCTGTTGGAAATCTGTATTGATATTTGAGCCTTTTTTTTTTTTTTTGAACTGTATTTGTGTGTGACTTACCTCAGTTCAGAGTTGTGTGGATTCGCTCCCATACACAGTAGATCTGAAAATAACTTCAGGTGAGTTCATGCATAGCTCATCCAAGCTTTTTTAAAACTATGGTTTGTTAAATGTCCATAGTGGCATGGTTCACACATCTCTGAGCTATATTTACATATCATACTATATCAAAGACCCCCCAAAAATCACATGATGAATTAACATGATAGCTAAACTAGACCTTCAGTTCTCTTTTTCCCCACCAACAATGCCAGGTTTTTACACCTAGTTTTAACTGTTATTGTTTCTGAAGAATCTTGAGTATTGTGTGCTGAAATATTCTGCTCAAGTTTCCTAGTTCCATTAGGAATGCTGCGGTTTCCACCTTTCCCCTGATAGAATCACCTGTTTTTGAGGTAGAAAAGTCCTTTGGATTTGAGATTTTAATGCTGATATAAGAATGAACTACATTTAGCCTACCTTACAGAATGTTTTTGGTGCTGTGAATCGATCAGCATAGTCACCTTGTGACTACAGGTAGTCTTCAACTTACAACCACAATAGGGACAGGAAAATTCATTGTTAAGCGGTGCAGTTGTTAAGCAAGGTATCATGTGACTGCACCCGATTTTACAACATTTTTTGTGGTAGTCATTAAGCAAATCACCATGGTTGTTAAATCAATCATGTGGTCATTAAGTGAAACTTGCAGTTCCCCATTGATTTTGCTTGTCGGAAGCCAGTTGAGAAGGTTGCAAATGGTGATCACATGACCCCCAGGATGTCATAAATACATGCTGGTTTCCAAGCATCTGAATTTTGATCACATGGCCACGGGGATGCTGCAGTGGTCGTAAATGCGAGGACCAGTTGTAAGTCACTTTGTTCAGTGCCATTGTAACTTTGAACAGTCGCTAAACGAATGGTTGTAAATCAAGGACTACCTATAAACCTAAAATTCATGTGAGCTGCTGTTTGTTTCTTGATAGGTGATAGCTTTCCTATTCCAGCTAATCTTCTCTAAGGTTTGCAGCTTATCTGGCAACAGGCAAGACATGTATGCAATACTTTGTTGTGTTCCTTTCAGCCACATGATACCTGTTGTAATCGTCTTGGAGCTAAAGACAAAAAAAGTTTTTGACAGTTGAGCTTTGAAGGCCCCATATAATCTGAACTTTGTGACACTGAATCCTGATGCTCTTACAGTCACTGCAGCTATAATCAGGAAGGGAAACATACATACATACACCCCTCCATTCCTAAGCTCTTTCAGAGCTGTGCTACATACCCTGACTTGCTAGTGAAGTGTTGCAAGTCTCTCTTAAGTTGAGCTCAACTCCTGATCACTGCACAGACATGACATACTGTTTTCTTTGCTATCATATGGATGGGTTTCCCATTGTCTTCCTGGTGGTCTCCCATCCTAGCACTTATTAAGGCCACATCCACACATCACTGCTCTACTCCCCTCCCCTCCCCTCCCCTCCCACAGCTAGCAGAGAATCATGCTACCCTAAATCTTTTTCTTTTTATATCATGCCTTTACCATGATAATTGTCTGTTCTGCTCTCCATACAACTTTAATATGCAACATTCTAAGGGCTTGGGGCCTTGCTCAGCTGAAACTCTAGCCCTGCCCTACATCCTCCAGCATGTGAAGAGCCTCCTTCAGTTGGTGTGTACAATGCTCTAGTTATCCTGTGCACTGCATTTTTTCTCTTTTTCTTTCTTGATTGGCCTTTTTTTCCCTCCTTAAAATTACAGGTAGTCCTTGAGTTACAACCATTCATTCAGTGACCGTTCGAAATTACAACGGTGCTGAAAGAAGGGACTTGTGACTGGTCCTCAAAGTTCTGGCCGTTGCAGCACCCACATAGTCATATGAATAACATTTGGGTGCCTGGCAACCAGCTTGCACTTATGACCAGTTGCAGTGTCCCACGGTCACATGATCACTTTTTGTGCCCTTCCCTGCCAGCTTCCCCCAAGCAAAGTCAATGGGAAGCCGACAAGGAGGGTCACAAGTCACTGGGGAAAGTCTTCCCCCCTCCCCAGCCTTTCTTTGTTCACACGCACTGTACCTTCCTTCCTCCCTTAGCTCATACACACCCCGTGCCCTCTTTCCCCGGCCTCCCTGTGCTTGCACACAGGTACACATGCACCTTGTGCCCTCTTTCCACAGCTTCCCTGTGTTCGCATGCAGCCTGCACCCTCTTTCCTCAGCCTCCCTGTGATCACACACACTCACGCATGTACCCCATGCCCTCTTTCCTTGGCCTCCCTGCGCTCACACACACACGCACCCCATGCCCTCTTCCGCAGCTTCCCTGCGATCTCATGCACCACACGCCTTCATTCCTTGGCCTTTCTGAGCTTGCGCCTCACTGAGCACCCCCTCCCCTGACTCACGCGTGGCCTGCACCTGACCTCCCAGGGCCTCCCCCACCTGCCTGGGACTCTCTCCACTTCCCGCTTAACACACGTATCTTGGGTTATGACAACTGGAACTGCCAGGACTGCCTGGATTGCCATTGCTAAGCAATGCGGTCACATGATGTCATGCTTTACAGTCACGCTTTACAACCGCATCACTTAGTTACAATCCCAGTCCCAATTGCAGTTGTAACTCGAGGATTACTTAATATGGGTCAACCAGTTTACTATTTGGCCTAACCACCACTAGGTGGCAGCAAAGGGTTAGAGGTTTTTTATGTTGGCTTTGTGTAGTGAGATGCAGCTCCTGGGTAAGTTATTCTGGGAAGCTGTAAACTACCTAAGAACACATTGTGAGGGGAGGAAGTGAGGAGCCAGGGCTGGCCTCTTGGAAGGGAGCACAGATGCCAAGTCCTTTCAATTACACTTTCATTTATATAAATTAAAACAGGTACAGGCTGGTAAATGTCAGGCTTTTGCATCCTTTAATCCAGTGATGGAACTACCTATTTTAAAGAGAGAAAAGATGTGGCTGCAGAAGCCAGAGTTCTACAAGAGGATTGCGGGTGGCCAAAAAGATCAGAGACCGGACTGGAGAGAGTGGTCCCAATGGGAAAGTGGCAGGATCAACTGGAGCTGCAAGATTTCCAGCCTGGAGAACATCATTCCAGTCCAGCTCCCCAGTGCATATCAAAGCAGCCTCTGTTGCCTGCACACAGCTTGTTGAGACAGGCCATGGGGGAAAACACCCATTCCCTGGCACAGCACTAAGTCATGCTCAGGCTGTTTCAGCTGTGGGAGGACAATGAATTACAGGCAGAAATGGTTAGTGGGCCATCCAATCATGGGGAGGGGGCTGTTGCCCCAGGTCAAACAGGATTAGTTTTTCTGAGGTTAACCAAGATCAGTTAGAAGCTGCCATCTGCTGTGACAATAATTAAGTGTATTATGGTGATTTGAATGCTGTTAAATTAAATTTCACTTTAATGATACAACATATAATCTTAGATTCTCTGGAGATGCTCATAGCAAGTGAATAAGATTGCCAGCACTCAAATAACTGGCAGTGAAAAAAAAAGAGAATTCTATTTCCTATTTGTGCTGAACAATCTATTCCCTATATTCAGGGGAGCTCTAACATACTCAAACAAGTGCCTAGGGGTGTTATTTTTGCCTTTCCATTTGCCAACTCTAGAATTAATTTTAAAAGCCATTTTGTGGAAGAGCTCTGCAATTTTTGGAGAGCTTGGGCTGCAATGGAATGCACTAATAAATATACCAAGGCTGCAATGATGCCTACTGTTACTTAACAGAAATGCAGCACAGTTTGTTGCATCTGCCTAGATTAGTGTTTTTCACACTGGGCAACTTTAAGATGTGTGGACTTCAACTCCCAGAATCCCCCAGCCAGCAGGCTGGCTGGAGAATTCTGGGAGTTGAAGTCCACACATCTTAAAGTTGCCAAGTTTGAAAAACACTGGACTAGATATAAGATACAAGAATGCCCAATTAAAATTCTGATGTTTACAGTAAAGCTACAAGCGCTCAACTATGTGCTCAGCTGAATTATTTTGCTTTTTCTTTTCTATTGCTGCCTTTATTCAGTAAATTATAAAAGGCTGAAACAAGAACAGCTGATTAACAAACTGTAGAGTTTTATGTGCTACATTTCACAAATGCTTAACTTACACGGGTTTTGTTTTGTAGGTAAATGTATCATTTCCCCCAAACAGTTGTATTGTGAAGATGAGTGAAGAATCAGCCCTTCAGACATTGTTCTAACCTTGTTTTTATTCTGTTTTTCCCAGGATATTTCAAGAAGCACAGAAATACTGTCAAAATTGGTGACACCTAATGACATTCATAACATCTACACTTAAAAATGATTTGTGATCCTTCAAATTTTGATTAAGCTTCTGTACTTGTAAGCTGCAGCTGCTTTGGAACATGGGGCTAGTTCTTCCGAACTGGGACATACACTATTTTTTGTACCATATACTGGCCATTTGGGGGAGGGTTCGGCCAATTAAACGAAATTAAAATATGACCTTTTTATTTTGCACAAGTGGAAGAACATATTTTTCTTAAGAATGTTTCATGCATTTTTTTTCCCTACCAGCAAAGTCACACCACTCTGTTACCACTAGACAAATCAGTGCAACAAAAGACATTGTGACAGATGTGAGGAAAAAGCAAAGGAGGCAGAACAGTTCCTTAAAGTCACTGGTAACTACTCAGTTATGGTGAGAGGAAAAATGCCTACAGTAGAAACAGCGCAGACGTGAGAAAGCAGAGAGCTGGTGTTAGATGATTGCAATAGAGAAACAATGAGGAAGCTTTAGAAAAAGGGACAGGATTTTGAAAAAGAATTCTTGGGGTTGGTGGAAAGAGAAGTCATGTAGCTGAAAATACTGACTTTGTCAGAGCTCATAATTACAGTGTGTATGTTCACACAAAGAGCAGCAGTTATATTACATAGGTTTTGCTGAACTTGATGGTGCTTGCTTCTGATTGCAAGGGTTTGACTTTTTCGACGCATGTTTAAAAAAATTCCAGTCAGTTAAACTGCAACATTTAGCTGATAATAAAAAATACACTCCTGCAAACAGGTGTTTAATCCATTAAAATGGGAATGCAGCCTGCAGCATGATTCTACTAGAACTCTCTCATCATTGGGCATCCTGATCTGGAATTCTCTGGGGGGTGTGAGAAAAAAGGAACCAAAGGACAAGCAAGTGGTACATAATCACTGCACAATTTTTTTTTATAATTCTACAATTTTCTGCTTGTTAATCTGTTGCATACAATAGTAGGATTTGGAAGCTTGTTATCTCATTTGTCCAGCAGAGCAGCCTTTCAACCTGGGTGCTCTCCAGATTAACCAGGATGACCATTGCTGAGAATTGTGGGAGTTGAAATGCAGACATGGAAAAGTACCGAGACTGGAGAAAGATGTGTGAAAGCATGGAGGGTCCATTATTACTCCTATCCTAGAAAGAATCCAGCATCTGTAATCCCCTGCATTCTCCCTCCACTAAATGTAGTAGAGTCAAATGTAGAGAACTTGTTATTGAGTTTTGTCAGCTACCTCCTAATTAACTCTTGATTTTATTTTTCTGGTATCCTATCCAATAACATTGCTTTGCAATTGCTTTTTAAGAAGGAATATCCATTAATTTTCCTCATAAGCTACCACTTGTCAACTAGATCCATGTCCCTCCTGGCTGGTTAAGGCTACTTGGGAGGTGACGTGGGTGGGTTCAGGCACTGGTGAATTCATCCTGGGAGTGTTCCCAGCTGCCTTTAAAGAGGCACTGGTGCATCCCCTCCTCAAGAAACCATCACTGGATCCTACCATACTAAACAAATTTTGTCCAGTCTCCCGCCTCCCCTTTTTGGGGAAGGTGTTTGAGAAGGTGGTGGAGTTGTAGCTCCAGAGGATCCTGGAGGAAACGGATTATCTTGACCCTTTTCAGTCAGGTTTCAGGCCTGGATATGGGATGAAAATGGCATTGGTCACACTCATGATCTCTGGATTGGAATGTGGGTAGTACATCCATCCTTGCTCTTCTTGACCTCAGTGGCTTTCAGTACCATTGACCATGGTATCCTTTTGGGTCAACGTAGGGAGTTGAGAGCAGGTGGCACAGTTTTGCACTGATTCTCTTCCTTCCTCCAAGGTCGATCCCAATCAGTGTTGATTGGGAGCGAGAGGTCCAGCTCACAGTCCCTCCATTGTGGGGTGCCACAGGGTTTGGTATTCTCTCTGCTCCTTCTTAATGTCTACATGAAACCACTGGGTGAGATCATCTGCCACCATGGGATGAGGTATCATCAATATGCAGATGATACCTAGTTATACATCTCCATCCATGTTGGTTATTACCTTTAAAGCCCTACATGGCATGGGTCCAGGTTACCTGAGGGACCATCTCGCCCACATCACATCAACCTGTCCCACCCAGTCAGGCAGAGAGGGCATGTTATGGACCCCGTCAGCAAGAGAATGTTGGCTGGAGAGGCCCAGGAGGAGAGCCTTCTCTGCTGTTGCCCCCGCCCTTTGGAATATTCTCCCCCCAGAAGTGTGGCAGGCCCCTACCCTCCCAGAAAGGATTAAAGATCTGGCTCTGCCAGCTTGTGTGGGGCAATAAGAATTTCACCTGGGGGTGGCTGGCACCTTAATGACACTCCCCGAGCTACCTGCCAATGTAACATCTATTCTTGGATGATATTTATTTTCTACTTATTCAAGACCATTTTATATTGTATTTTTAATTGATTTTAACTTCTTTGTAAACCACACAGAGTCGTTTTTTAATGAGATGGGCGGTGACAAATTTGATATATAAATAAATAAATATTAAGATACATTTTGACTTTGGTTTCTTAGTGCTATTCTGGCTCTTCAACTGGTAATCTCATTCAAGTGGTGTTTTACTGGGTTCGGAGACAGGTCTGCTCAGACCTAAAGTCACTTGATGCTCTTAAGTAGAGTCCAGTTACATTCTATTCACATCTAATCCTGCTTTCCCCAAACTGATATTCTCCAGATGCGTTGCACTACCTTACCCATCACTTCACAATCAGCATGACCATTGGTTGTGGTTGGAGTTGCAGATCCAACAGATCTGAAGAGTTCCCAGTTGGAGAAGGCAGTTCTGCTATATGTTTAAGACTATTCTTCCTCTCAGATCTACAAGCACTGACATCATGGTTCTTTACTTGGATGCATATTAATGGAATATATTTCCTTTCAGTCAAATATCCAAGGTGGGAAACTAGAGCATTTAAAATATACAAGCGCAAGCAACACAACTGGGGTGCATTAGCTGTCTTGGGAACTGTATGAATCCAGAAAAGTAAATTAATCGGATAACTCTGCTTAAGCGGGTACAGATGCTGCACTTACATTGCCACAATGCTCAGACAGGGCAATCCATTACTAACAATGGCATTATATAAGGCAGACACTGAATGCAACAGCACACCATCAAAATAATGATGCATAGGAACAGAATAGCCACAAAACTACCTTTTAGCCATCCCATGTCCAGTAGCCATGAAGTTAGAGTTTCCCATATGTTGTGTAGCGGCATGTCCACTGTTTGGGAAATATTAGAGAAGAGGTGGGACTGTTGCAGGATGTCAGGTAAATAAATGTTGGTGCTCAGAGTCAGAGTCACTCACAGGTGTGAGCAATAATAAAAACACTTAGGTGTAGCTAACTGATTGGCTACAGGTAATATAAAAGAGAGAGCCTAGGAAGTGTCTCTCTCTCTCTGCCCTGATTATGTTATTGTTGGATTGTAGCTGTTATTGTGTTTGTTGCCTACTGTAAGTTGCTTTACTGTTATTTTGTAAATAGACTGCATGGAAGAAAAAACTACAGACTGTCTGTGTGTGTTCACTAGTTTAGCAAACTGCTTTGCCCTGCTCAACCCAGGATTAATCTGATGTCAGTGGACACTTGACTCCTGCGATCTACATATGTGCAACAGCTTGTATTAGTAATAACACACACCTACTTGGCTTGCCAACAAAAATCATCAGTGGTGGCTTTTGTAAGGATTTCGAGGGAGGCTGAAATATTGAGGAGGGCATTTACAAATCCTCCTCTGTAATGTAATGTGCTTGTCAGAAATTACAGAGGGAACCTGGAACTCCCCAGATAAAGACACACAACACAAAGAGTTATTGCAAACATTGACTCCTGACTTCAGGTGTTAAGGAATCCTGTTCTGATAAGGAGGTGTTCTCTCTTCTCCTTTACTTGGGGATGAGAGCTGTATCAGAGTCTATGAATTGAGTCAAGGATGGAGGGTTGAATTATATCCCTGGCCTGGAATTTGGATCCTTCATTTCTTCCCATGAAGTGAGGTGCTTGATTCACACTTCATCTGGGGCTTTGCCTTCGGAAAAGAGTCCTCAGTCCAGCTAGAGGTTCAGCTTCCCACTTAGACTCCTGGGTCTCTTCAGGATCCGTTTGTTCAGTCACAGGAGGGGACTTCTTTACTCGAGAATGATGGATCCAATTCTTTTGTCCATCTACCTTCACTGATGTATGGGTAGTGAGTGTTGGGTAATAAGATTAAGAGAAGACAAGAAATATAAATATCACCTTTATATCTATTTCAAAATATACAAAAGAGAAAAATTAGGCATAAAATATATCTTCAACAATACATAAAAGTAATAAATAATATAATACAAATATAGCAAGACAGCAGGGAATTAAGCAATGAACCTAAAAGGAAAAAGCAGGAAAAGCAAAACAAGAATACTTCTCTTATACAGAGTTCACCACCTGATTCAATTATGTTCACAGCCAAAAAGCAGTCTCTTGTTAACGCTATAGTTAATTCTATTAAAGCTGTAGATCTTGCAAATATCCAACAGTGAGGAGCATTTGATATGGTCCCTTCCACTGTGGACCAAGGGGTCAATTGTCTAGGTTTCCACCAACACCCAGTCTCCAGGTTGAAATGGATGTATGGGGTAGTCCAACCCTGGGTGACCTCACTCCTGTAGATATTGAGAAAAAGAAGAACTCATAGCAGACAACTGTTTGACATATTGTTGAATTAGTCCCTCTCCTATGTATTTCTCTACTCCTGCCCCAGTATTTAATTTAAGGGGGTAAGGTCTCCCATAAACAATCTCAAAGGGAGCCAGCTTAGTTCTCTTGGCGCAATTCTCATCTTTACTTCCCCTTGTCACAATAGATTGGGGAAGAGTTATCTATTGTCACCCCTCCATTAGGTATCAAGGGCATTATCTCAATTCTTTTTCCCATTGCTGCCTGTCTTGCCACCTGATCAGCTTTCCTATTTTCTTTTACAATTTCTTTCCCCTTGGTATGTACGACTGCCACCTACCCTGGTCTATCCACTGCCTCTAACAGTTGCAAAATCTCTCTTGCACATTTTATCTCCTTCTGACCTGCCTTCAACATTCCTCTCTCCTTCCATAAACCTGCTTCCATCTGTATACAATTCCCACTCTGGATTCTGCAGAGGTATATCTTTTAAATCCTCTCTACTTGAGAAAGCCTGGTCTAGAACCTCCTCACAACAATGCTCCATCTCATACTCCAACTAAGGCATAAAGGTTGCTGGATTTAATTTATTGCTGATCACAAGCTGGACGTTAGGGTTATCTAGCAAGATCACCCCTGGCAAATTAAAAACAGGATGGGAAGTCAGAGCCGTGCACCCCCCTGCGCTGCGTGTTAGCTCATTGGAGCACGTTAAAACCTCTGGTAGCAGTAAAGATTACTTTTAAAAGGGAGAAGTTGAGGGTTCTCTGCACTACCATATGGCCCACTTATTTTCTGGGTGACCAACAGCTCCCATGGCTGCCTGAGGGCACTGTGAACCCTGAAATTATCCAAAATTTGTCAAAATTCCTGGCAAAGGGAGGCAAGATGGACGAAGATCTTTATTCAGCATTCTTTTTCAATCTGGCTGCGCGGACAGATATTCAAAAATTATGTGGGCTAATACCCCCCTCCCAAAGGGTCTGTCCGCTGATTAAAAGTCAAAAAGTGAAACTAGCAGCAGAGGATGAAGAAGAATTCCCCCCCCCCCACCTTATCTCAAGTCTCCTGCAAGGCCAGATGCTCCCCCACCGGTACCGGATGAACCACTATCGGTTCCTGACCTGGGGCCTCTAGGACCAGACCTGAAACTTCTTAGCACTTCCCACACCAGGACAGGCCAAGCCTATAGCCAAGAAGCATGTCTGGGTCCTTCTGTCTTGGCTCCACTTCGGCAGGTCCCCATGGGGAACAGACTAGCCTATATCCACACCTGTCAGGCCTAGCCCAAGGAACTCCAAGAGACCATGCAAATTCAGTCCAGCTATGTTTATTAGCTACAACCTCTAGCAAGAATCTTCCCAGACTAAAACCCCAGTTCCCAAAGTCCTCCAGCCACAACAGTGTGAATTCCTCAGGGAGGTGCCAGTCTCATCCTTTTGTTCCTCCCACGCAGTTCTGATGAGCTAAGAAAATGCTTATCTCCCTGAGCTTGGCCTTCATAATTCCATTCCATCACAACACCCCATTTACCACAGGGGACTTGTTTAACTGGAAGGAGAGCTTGCTTCCCTATCAAGAAGCTCCCCAGCAATATGTTGATCTAGTCCAATGGATCATTTCAACCCACTGCCCACCGGTCCCGGATCTTTTTATCTTGCGTTCTGCCTTTTTGGGGGCGGAAGACCGGCGGCAAGTTTTAAAAGCTGCAGTAGTCCATTATACCACTGCATGGACCCAGGGTCTCCAAGATGGCAGACATGATGCAGCATGGCCAGACCCGAATGTTATTCTGGTTCCCACTTTTGAGGCAGACCCAAATACAGATCATGGCCTCGCTGCCCTTCGGCATGCCCAGGAGGCCATCCTTCACGGCCTCCGCACTGGAGTACTCAAGATAGTAAACTTTCACCGGGTCCACCAGATTTCCAGGAGCTGGAGGAATCTCCTACTGATTTTTTGAACCGCCTCAAGGATGGATTCCGACGATTTACTGACCTTGACCCCGACCTCCCTGCTAACGAGACCTTGTTAAAAATAACTTTTGTGGGACAAAGTGCCCCTGATATCTGGTGCAAACTCCAGAAGTTGGAGGCACCCACCACCCAGAATTTTGAGACCCTCATCCAAACAGCTTTTATAGTGTTTGCCCAATGAGATGAGGAGGAAGAGAAGAAGGAAGATTGCAAGATGCGAAAACAAGCAGCCCTCCTGGCCGTTGCTCTACAGCCCAAACCTAAAGGGAGGCAGCTACCCAAACACCCCGAGCAACCCCGCCCAAATCCTCTTTGGTGGGACCAGTGCGCTGGATGTAAAAGAATTGGCCACTGGAAAAATGAGTGCCCCCTTGGGCCCTCTAGGGGAAGAAATAGTGGCAGAAACTTTGGAGCTAGACCACCTCATGATTTTGGGATGGGGGAAGCACCCTGGCCAGGTCCCAGGCCCGAACCCCAACCCCTGATGTCGGCTCTAACGCCTGAGTTCTACCCTAGTACCTACTGATGGGGCTCCGGAGGTTTCAGTAGCACCCCTAACCCTCTGGTGGAGCTAGCAATTGGGGGAAGAACTTATTCCTTTTTAGTTGATACTGGGGCCATGTATAGCATCCTCACAGACCCCACTATCCCCTATCTTTCTTCAGAAACTACTTCCATTGTTGGAGTCACAGGCCGGGAGGAGGCTGCTCCAAAGAGTCTTCCCCTCTCTGTTCAGCCTCCACAGGGACCTCCTATCTCACATTCATTTTTAGTATTGCCTCAGTGCCCTTTAAATCTGCTGGGATGGGATCTCCTTGGCAAACTGGGAGCAACTCTCAAGTGTTCACCCAAGGGAGTCACTCTTGATATCCCTCCTGGCCGAGCGTATGTGTGCTTTTTGCAAGACCCTGAAGCACCCACAGATTTTAATCACCTCAATATTGATCCCAAAGTTTGGTATCAAGGCACCCCAGGGCTGGCCCTTTTTGCCACCCCACATCGGGCCCAACTTCTTCCCCAAGCGCATCCTGTGGCCATTCGACAGTATTCTATTAAACGAGAGGCCCGTGTGGGCATTAAGCCCCAAATAGACTTATTTCTAGAGAATGGCCTCCTTCACCAAGTCCAATCTCCCTGGTCAACCCCAATTTTTCTGGTCCCAAAGCCTGATGGATCCTGGAGATTTGTTCATGACCTTTGGGAAGTTAACGCCAGGATCCAGCCTCTTCATCCTGTGGTAGCCAACCCATACACTCTTTTGACCACCCTGTCTAGTGACCAAATGTGGTACACCATTATTGACCTCAAAGACGCCTTCTTTTGCATTCCATTGGCCAGGGAAAGCCAACCCTATTTTGCCTTTGAGTGGGAAGATCCAGACAGTGGTCTAAAATGTCAACTTTCTTGGACCCAACTTCCCCAGGGCTATTGCAATAGCCCAACAGCATTTGCTGCCACCCTTGCTCAGGACTTGAGAGATTTTTCAACAAATGACACCACCCTCCTCCAGTATGTGGATGACCTCCTAATTGCAGGAAGAGACAGGGAGGGAACTGAGGAGGTGTCTGTTGCCCTCCTCAACCATCTGGCAAGAAAGGGATACACAATACCCCAGAAAAAGGTCCAATGGGTCAAACAAGAAGTCCAATATCTGGGGTATATTCTCAAGAAAGGCAAGAGACTCCTCCACACAAGTCTCCTGCAAGCCATTGCCTCTCTGAAGGCACCTGCCAATATAAAACAATTGAGAACTTTTTTGGGAATTACCGGATATGCCCGGCTGTGGATCCCCATGTATTCCCTGCTGGCCAAACCTCTCTATCAGTTGACTCAGAAAGACATGGCCTGGGATTGGACTGGGGAACACCAGAAGGCCTGGGAAGGCCTTAAGCGAGCCCTAGCCGCTGCATCTGCCCTTGCCTTGCCTGATCAAAGCCGAGGGTTCGACCTTTTCCTGACAGAACAGAAGGGATGTGCCTTTGGGGTCCTGCTTCAGAAATTGGGGCCTGAAAAGGTACCAGTGGCCTACCTTTCCAAAGGCTTGGACAATGTAGTTAAAGGCTGGTCCTCCTGCCTGCGAGCGGTTGCTGCTACTGCTGTACTGGTCCAAGAAGCCCAGAAAATCATTCTAGGTACTCCATTAGCAGTGTACACCCCCCATGCAGTTTGAACCCTGCTTGAACAAAAGTTACCTGCCTGGCCCACCTCTAACCGTGTTTCGCACTATGCTAGCTTGATTGTGGAACAGGAAAACATTAAAATCCATCGGTGTGAAGCCTCAACCCTACTACTCTCTTGCCTCTGCCCCCTGAGCCAGGCTTTGACCCCCATGAATGCTTTAAAGTATTAGAGACAGTTGTTGGAATTCGCCCTGATCTGCAAGCTGAACCTCTAGCAAACCGTGGAGGACAGTTTTGGACTGATGGCTCATCATTCATGAAAGAGGGGAAGAGGTTCACAGGCTTTGCAGTAGTTACTGAAGATGGCCCATTATATTTGCAGAAATTGCCCTCACATTATTCAGCCCAAGCTGCTGAGCTTCTAGCTCTGATTAAGGCTTGCCACTTGGCTAAAGGACAGCGAGTTAACATCTTTACTGACAGTCGTTACGCCTTCCTTGCTGCGCACACTCATACAGCTTTATGGAAAGCCCGTGGCTTCTCAGGAGCAGATGGAAAGACTTTAAAAATAAAACCCCTGCTTGAAGAACTCACAGTGGCTGTCCAGGAACCTACAGAATTAGCTATTATCCACTGTCGCGGCCATCAATCTGACCCAGGTGAAGTTACCCAAGGAAATAAGGTAGCAGACTTCTGGGCAAAACAGGCTGCCATTCTGGGTTGCCAGCCATCTCCAGATCACCTTCTTCCTCTCCTTCCAATTGACTTCACTGATGCCATGCCTCCCCTCTATGACCAACGAGACAAACTAGACCCAAAGGGACATTGGGACAATGGTTGGGTAGTGGGGGAAAAGGTTCAGCTTCTCTGCCAGCTGTTTTGGAAGATTGTTACTCGAGCTCACCAGACTTCTCACATGGGGCCCCGACCCCTTCTCAAGTGGCTAAAAGAACGTTACCACGCCCCACGCCTCAGGGGTGCCTGCCTCTCCGTAGTTCGTCAATGTGAGATTTGCCAGCAGAACAATCCCTGGGGAGGGAAGACAATTCCTCAAGGACACCTCCGAATGGCCCGTTACCCAGGGGAAGCCTGGCAAGTGGACTTCACAGAGATGGCAAAGCATGGTGCCAAGTCTAACCTCCTTGTCTTAGTTGATCTCTATACCAGTTGGCCAGAGGCTATTCCCACTGCCACACAAAAGGCTAAGGAGGTAGTACAGGCCCTAATAGAACTCATCATTCCCTGGTTCAGTACTCCTAAAGGCCTGGAATCTGATAATGGCCAACATTTCACCTCTACGGTCACTCAGGAGGTCAGCAAGTTCCTTGAAATCCCCATTCTAGCTATCGGCCTCAGGCTTCTGCTAAGGTTGAACATATGAACCGGACCCTTAAGGCACAAATTGCCAAATTGTGTCAGGAGACTAGTCTGCCCTGGCCTAAAACTCTCTCCTTAGCCCTTACCCATATTCAAGCTTTCCCTATGGGGAAGCTTGCCTTGTCCCCATTTGAAATGATGTATGGGTGCCCCTCTGTGGCTAACAGGGTAAAGGATGTTGATGAGGGAGAGAAGAATGTAACCAAGTATTTGCATAATCTGGCACAAGTTTTGTCCTCTATTTCTAAACAGGCTCAGGCTGCTTTACCACCTGTCTCAGATGCCCCTCCTCTTGCCAATCCAGGGGAGTGGGTTCGAGTTAAAGAACTTTCACCTTCCCGTCTCGATCCCAAATGGTCTGAACCCCGACAAGTCCTACTTGCCACTCCAACAGCAGTTAAAGTTGAGGGGATCAAGGCGTGGATCCATAGTTCCAGGATCAAGAAAGTCGAGCCTCTTCCGACTCAGTGGCAAGTACAGCAGCTGAATGGCCTGAAACTGAAACTCCAGAAAGCTCCCACCTTGCCAGCCAACCTATCTGGACTCTTCCCGTCTGCTTAGGAAGGACCCTAAATCTTTTGAATGGACTGGACCCTTCTGGAAGCAGTGGGATTCAGTGTGTTCTAGCTGGAATTCTCTGACTTGTTGTTGTGGGTTCCCAAGGACGCTCTTTGGGAAAGGGAAGGATGGGGTTGATTTGTATTTTGGAAAAACCACATGTCTTAATGCTTTCGATCCTCATGACGGGTCTATCTTTGGGACTGGGGGTTCCCTTGCATAACAAAAGGGAGGCCAATTTAGGCCTATGGCAGAATAACAACTGGATCCAGAAGGTGAGGGTATATTTACAGCAGATAGAGAGTAATTTTTCTAATTGTTGGCTATGTCAACACATGCCTGCAAAAGCTTCAGATGGACTCCCCTTAGATGCGATTCCCTTGAGTGAATCTGGATGGAAAAATCTGACTCAAGGACCTAGGGGTGTGTTCATCTCCCAAAACCTGACCCAGATTACAGTTTTGACAGGGTCTAGGATTCAGCATAGAGCATCCTTCTGTTGGGCATACCAGAACACAACTGTGAATGCAAATACTATTTTCTTAGGTAACTATTCCAATTGTGATCACCTAATCAATGTCAATAGCCTGTATAGATTCAATGCCCCTTCATTTTCATATGCCAATGTGACAGAGTATGAGTGCAACCACATCATTACGGGCAATTGCAGTATAGGGGGTCTGCCTTGTAACACCATTAAGGCCCTAATCCAGTCAGCAGTGGCTCTGGCAGACCACGCCATGTACCATACCAATCTTGTAGGGGGGTTTTGGTTGCTATATGGTAGGAGGGCATACAGAGCCATACCCCCTTACTGGGAAGGTACTTGTACACTGGGTCGATTGGCCCCTGCTTTAAGGACCTCTCCAGCCCTTTTACACCACCGCATCCGGAATAGAAGAGATTCCAGTCCTGTTGCTACTAACAACCATGATGGTGAACGGCTCCTCCGATTAGGCCTCCCTCCGCTTGGGATAGCATTGAACTCTAGGGATATTGTTAAATTAAGCAATGGACGGAATGGATGTTTAATAAAACTGTAGAGGGGTTGCAGAAATTAAATCAAGAGCAGGGAGAAATTAGGCAGGTGGTCCTGCAAAATAGAGCAGCTTTAGACATACTTCTCGCAGCTCAAGGAGGAGTTTGTGCTGTTGTACATTCTTATGGTTGTGTTTACATTCATAACAGTCAAGTTGTTCTTAACAAAACTGTAGAGGCCATGGAGAATGCCATAACTGAAAAGCATGCAGATGAGGCCTGCCGGTGGGATACATCATGGAACACATTCTCATTCCTGGAAAGTTGGTTTCCCAACATCAGCTCATGGCTAAGATCCCTCCTCTTATTTCTTTTCCTTGGTGCTATATTGCTGTTGGTCCTCTGTTGCTGTTCATCAATCCTTATATTTTTAGGCCGGCGCATGCTCACCTCTCTAGTTTTTCAAATGACTGTTGTTGCTGCCCCTGCCACTCCATCTGAAAAGCCCGCTAAGGTCATGGTTCTCCAAACTATCACACAAGAATATAGCTCTCTCGTAACAAGGTAACAGAAAGCATTCTTTACAAAACTAAATGGAAGAATGAAGGTGGGGGGGTTGCCTTTGCAGCCGTGCTAGGAAAACACCATTAGCTCAAAGTGAGAGGGACACGTACGCAGGATACCTTAAGGGTATTCAGGAAAGGGTCTACAGCCACCCTGAGGGTCTCCAGGAAACCCTGAGGGTCTCCAGGAAAGGGTCTACAGCTAAACCGGTTCAACCTGCCTTGTGTACCTGAGGGCATCCAGGAAAGGGTCTACAGGCAAACCAGTTCAAACTGCGGTTCAAACTGCCTTGTCCCTGTAAACTATAAAAACTGAGCTTGTATTTCCGGTGGTGTGGCAAACCCTGGCATATTTGCTGCCTATGCTTTGGGTTAGTGACCACCCAGCTTCCTTTACTCTGCCGAATAAAAAGCTGTTTCTTTCTAAGAGCCTCCTCCTGAATTCTTGGCATTGGGTTTTTGTGGGATTCGGGATTGCAAACCTTAGTCTCTTTTGAATAGTGTGTAGATGCTGTTTATGTGTCTGTTGACTGTCTGAACTGAGTCATTGGAGTCATCTTTGGATCCAGACTGGGCGGCTTTCATCCCTCTAGCTCAGGGGTCCTCAAACTTTTTAAACAGGGGGCCAGTTCATGGTGCCTCAGAATGTTGGGGGGCCAGACTATAGTTTGAAAAAAACATGAACGAATTCTTATGCACACTGCACATATTTTATTTGTAGTACAAAAGAAAACCAGGAAAAAAACAATACAATAATTAAACAACAATTTTAACCAACATAAACGTATTAGTATTTCAATGGGAAGTGTGGGCCTGCTTTTGGCTAATGAGATGGTCAATGTCCGGTTCCATATTTGTCACTGCCAGTCGTAACAAGTGATGCAAGTGTGCATCAGTTAGTCTGGATCTGGTTGGAGATTTCAGATGTTTCATTTGGGAAAAAGTCTGTTCGCAGACATAGGTGCTTCCAAAGATGGTTGCCATTTTGAGTGCATGGTTCCTGAGATTAAGATATGTCTCAGAGGGGAGAGATGCATAGAAATTAGTAAGGCTGCTTGACTTGAATGCTTCTTTCAGAGAGTCACAATTCTGTAGCTTGGCCAGTTCCATTTGGTAAATTGGATCAACAATTTCAATGCCAACAGAAAATGGGTTCCGGAAAAGCTGTATGTCCTGTTCATGGAGATGAAGCTCTTTAAAACTAATTTGAAATTCCCTTTGCAACAGTTCCAGTGAATCCACACATGTTTTGTTTGGGAATGCAACCGCTGTTTTTCAGCCAACAGGTTTTGAGTTGTGGGAAGATGGCAGAAGTTTTCCTCCTTCATTTGTTTAATGAGGAGGTCCAATTTTACTTGAAATGCTTTCACATGTGAATGCATATCACAAATGAGCTTCCCCTTTCCTTGAAGTTGCAAATTGAAACTGCTGAGTAGCTCTGTTACATCTGTTAGAAAGGCAAGGTGCCATTTCCATTCTGCATCTTTGAGCTCTAGTACTTCTTTGTTTTTTGAAAGGAGAAAAGCAGAAACCTGTGGAAGTAAGTCATAAAAACATTTCAAACTCTCCCTCGATTCAGCCAACGGACTTCTGTGTGGTACAGAATATCTTCACAGGCAACATTCAGCTGAGACAGAAACTCCTGAAACTGTCTGTGGTTTAGTGCCTGAGCTCTAATGAAGTTAACACAAGACACAACTTTCATGACAGAGTCCTACTTCAGAGACTTACAACACAGCGCTTGTTGGTGGATGAGGCAGTGTATGGCTATTGGACGCGAATGGTTGTGTTTGTCCATCTCGTTTAATGCGTGCAACCACTCCTTTCATAGACCCCACCATGCTAGGAGCACCATCAGTTGTCACACTGGCTAGTTTAGCCCAGTCCAGCTCCAAATCATTCATAGTTTCACAAACTATGACATGAAAAGATACCTTTTCATAGATATCCTCTCCTGTGGTTGATCCTTTGATGCTTTTCAGTGCAGCAAGCTCCTCTGTGACTTCAAAAGAATAATTTGTCCCACGAATGAAAATTAGAAGTTGTGCAGAATCATGAACATCATTGCTTTCGTCAAGTGCCAACGAAAAATAGCAAAGTTTTTTTGAGGAGTTTTGCAAATGCTGATGCAAATTGTCCCCCATTTCTTCAATCCTTCGTGTAATTGTAGGTCCTGAAAGACTCACTGTACTAAATAAATCAAGTCTTCTCTGGACACATCTCTTTGGCAACAGAAAGAAGGCATTCTTTTACAAATTCTCCCTCTAAAAATGGTCTGCCAGTGCACGCTATTAGCTTGGCAACTTGAAAACTTGCTCGCAGTGATGAAATATTTAGCTGCTTCTGCTTCACAAAAATATTTTGCTGAGTTATCAATCCATTTTTCAGTTTTAATATTTTGTCTTTTCTCACTTGTCCGACCAAACAATCATATTTGTCTTTATGTTGAGTGTCGACGCAAATTGTATTCCTTGAACACAGACACTAAATCCTGGCATATCAGACAAACAGCTCTTTCCTTGTACTGCATGAAAAAGTAATCGTAAGTCCACTGTTCTTTAAATATCCTGCACTCGGAGTCAATTTTTCTTTTTCTTGACATAATTGTTTCCTAGGGATTCAAAACACAGGTGTCACTGCACACAGGTGCTGGGGGTTAACGTTCACTGCCACTGACCACCAGTCCAGGGGGGGGGATGGGGGAATGACATTCACTGTCACTAAAAACCAATGGGGGGGGTCGTCAATATCAGTGAATGTTATCCCCCCACCCCCCTCGCATTGGTGGTCAGTGTCAGTAAATGTTATCCTCCCCCCATCCCATTCCTCCCGCCCCCTGCCCCCCCGCATTATTGATCAGTGCCAGTGGCCATTCTCCTACTTGAGGGGCAACCACATAGCCCAAATGGAGAAAATAATAGGGTGCCCTGGACCCCACCAATCACCCGGCACAGAGGATCCCTCCTGTGGAGTATGAGGAAGTATGAGTTGAAGTGCCCCTGTGGTTGTAAGTGTGGACGGGCTGCTAAGTGCCCGAATTTTGATCATGTGACTGCAGGGGTGCTGCAACAGCTGTAAGTTTGGGGACTGAGCATAACTACTGAATGAATGGTTGTTAAGCGATGACTACCTGTACAAAGAATTTGAGATGATGGAACAGGTCTGGGCAAGGAAGAGGAGTTTGGATATAAATGCAAGGAACAGAAGAGAAGAGAAAGTGAAACAGAAACTGAGTACAGTGCTTTCTGCAGTCCTGATAATTTGCAAAGAAGTAGGCTGACCTGATTTCCAAAAATAAAAACTTGGATATACGAATATTAAAAAATGCATACATGTATACAAATTAATCTACAAGTCAATTTCCCCAAAGTCACAGGCAAAAATTACCAGAAAAAAAAGGACACAAAGATGTTTAGAAGAGCTTCTCTGGAATGAAGCAACTTTAAGTAGTTCCAAACATTCCTGTTCCCTGTTGTGCTTTTACACTCTGTGAAAAATTATTTCCAGGCCAAATTAATTTAATAAATGACTAACAATCAATTGACCACTCTCTCCATAATAAGACTATCAGACCTGATCTGCAAAAATCCATTAGTTGTGAACAAAGAGATACAGGAAACACTAACTTTGCTTCTTATTCTGGATTTCTGCAGACTAGTACTACTCAAGCAGCCAGTAAAATGGATAATGGAATAGTTTCATTCCCACGTTCCCTTCCACCATAAGGTACCCCGAGACTTGAGGAGTAATGAAAAGACATCATTTCTTTGGCTACTTGTTCCCATACTGTTCTGCTTGCTCTACCTTGAGCCCTCCCATTAGTTTGAGGATGCGTCCCCAAAATCAGGACCGTCCCTGTAAAACTGGAATTTAATCTTGGAAATAAGTTTCAGGCACTGATAGTGCCTTCTGTTGACTAAAACCTAGCCATGGCAGCAGGTTATTGGGAATATTTTAATGACATTCCCAATGAAATCCATTGTGTGGGTAAAACAGGAAGGAACATAAAATGGAAACGTGAAGCACCATGAGAACGGGGCTCCTGCCGTTCTCCAAATAGAGCGCCTGTACTCATGAGACCTGGGGAAGACCAGATGGTTTCCGAAGGATTGCAAGAACGGGGTGGGCAATTGGGAGAAAGAATGAGACAAGCAACTTGGAGAACAACACACTGAGAGGAGGAGAGCCGCAAGACGACCCGGTATACCTGTAATGTAGAATAGTCTGGCTCTGCAATCTCCCTCCTTGTGCATCGCCTGCAGCTCCTGACACAGCCCTGACAGACAGCAGCGGCGGCCAATCAGGCACCCTGATTCAATCAATCACCCTATGCAGAGGATCCCTCCTGTGGAGTACAAGGAGAGGAGAGCCACAAGACGGCCCGGTATACCTGTAATGTAGAATAGTCTGGCTCTGCAATCTCTCTCCTCGTGCATCGCCTGCAGCTCCCAACACAGCCCCGACAAACAGCAGCGGTGGCCAATCAGGCGGGCGGGCCGGATAAATGACCCTGGCGGGCTGTATCCGGCCCGCGGGCCGTAGTTTGAGAACCCCTGCTCTAGCTAGTGCCTGGCAGCCTAGTTGGGAAGGACGTGGGTAAGTGTGCATTGTATGAATCCAGAAAAGTAAATTAATTGGATAACTGCGCTTAAGTGGCTACAGATGCTGCACTTACATTGCCACAATGCTCAGACAGGGCAATCCATACTAACAATGGCATCTGAAGCCTCAGGATTCCCCACAAGGCATCACCTCCATCCTGTCTAAATTAAGCTCCAACTGTTCAGGTGGGACCTCCAGTTATAGATTTAAAACAAAGGTAGCTGCTCCTGAATGTTTAAAATTAGTGCATTATGTAGTGCAGGCAACAATAGTGTTGATAATTTTTTCCCCAATACTCAATGTTTTAGCCAGTGTTCCTACTGGCCACACTCAGTAGAAATCCTGGGAACTTTCCTTACAGTACACTGGTAGCTGAGAAAGGTGGTTGTTGCTGTTTCAGTAAAGACCAGGATCCCTGGATGGCAGACCATGAAGGACAATGGGTTCCTCAAGTAACTCTCTTCTGTTTACAATCAGGTGGAGAAGAGTGACGCTATCAGTTGGCTATGGTTGCATGACATGATTATTCAAGTTCACCATGGTTTATGATATTAACCATGGTTCATAAGTCAGCCATAAACAGTCATCCACTCTGTCTGGGTTTATACAACCTGCTACACAAAGTGTGATAGACCACTAGTTTATGGTTCAGTGCATTGTGCAAGCTCAGTTTTTGTATAAGTTGCTAAATCATAAACCATAGCTAATGGACCAGTGTTTAAGCCAAATCTGGGGGGTGGGGGGAACTCATGAAGTCCTCTATTAATATGTGAGACTAGGCTGAAGCTGCCATAAGTAAAAGATGAAGCAGGCAGTAAGCAGAGAGGGCAAAAGCCAGGAATCTTATCTAAAAGATCCTTTCGAGGAGGTAGATAAGAAGGAAACAAGTCGTTAAGGAAACAAAGGAAAAAAAGTCACCTGAACCAGACAAAGGAAGTTGGGCCTCAGCACATAGAAACTTCTCCCCAGTCCCATCAACAGCTACCAGACTTATAAATTAACAAGGCAAGAGTAGCTGCCAGTCTTGTGAATCAACAATGGAAGGACTTTGGGAGATAAAAGGGATCCTGAAGCCCGCCCACTCCATGAGTCGTCCTTTGTCTTTGGATCCAGACATGGCAGCTTCCTACCTCTAGCTAGTGCCTGGCAGCCTAGTTGAGGACATGGGTAAGTGTGGATGAGTGTGTGTGCACATGTGTGAAAGAGCAGATGTACATTGTAACCAGTAAAGTTTTGCTGTTACTTTAAATTTACTGGGTCTCCAAAGAACCTGTTGTGCCTCAGGGTTGAAAGTGATGTGTGCATGTCCCTGATGACTTCCCTTCTGTTGCCCAGGGCTGTGTCTTGTCTGCTGTCTGGAAAACCCAGGTAGAAAGCAAGGGGGGGGTTACAAGATCCGCGTGCCTCAACAGGTTGTCAGCCTGTGAGTGAGTGACCATAAGCCAAACCTGAGAGCCCCCAGAACAGTATGAACAATTACATTAAGCTATATTATGATCTGTTTGTTTAGCATGTTGCACATAGTAATTAACCTTGGTTTGTGGCTTATCATATACCAACAGAACAGCTGAGTTTGTACAACATGCCAGACTAAAATGTGAATGGTTAGTTTGTTTCCATGTTACTTTAGTTCAGTAAACCAGGGTTAGGACAATCCATGGTTAGCAAGTTGCCCAAACTTAGCCACTGTGATTAGTTTATGGTTGTGCTGTGTACATTCAGAAAGTGAGGAAGGTGTGGAGAATTTTGTCCTGCAAACATAACCAAACACTTCAACTTCCTGCACCAGCAGTTTTACAGAGGTGATGTGATCCACAATTCCTGAGAGGTGCTGGTGGGTCTGCAGGGAGCTGGTGTGCTTTGAAGCTTATTCTCCACCACCTTAGTCCAAATGGACCTCTGTTTTTGTTTGTTTTTTCTGCCCTTAGACTGTGCCTAAGAGAGCCAGTTTGGTGTACAGTAGTGGTTAAGGAAACAGGCTAGAAATCCAGAGACCCTGAGTTCTAGTCCCGCCTTAGGCACAAAGCCAGCTGCGTGACCTTGGGCTGGTCACCTTCTCTCAGCTCTAGGAAGCAGGCAATGGCAAACCACTTCGGAAATCTAGCCTGCAGGGATGCGTCCAGGCAGTCGCCAGGAGTCAACACTGACTCGAAGGAACACACACACACAAAGTCTGCACCTAAAGGTAACGTGAGAAGGCAAATTGGATTAGAAGGTTGTTTGAACAGAAAGTGGGGGGGAGGGGGGGCTAAATAGGAAGAGTCTCACCAGGGAGCAGCAGCACCTGGATGACCCTGATGGTGATGATGTGCCACTGGATTGACTTTTAGCGACCAATCTTATCTGAAGTCAAAAACTAGCAGATTTAGACCCAGTTGGTACCTGGATGAGAGACCATCACAAAATACCGAGCCCGTAAGCTAACCTGGAACGTCGAAGAAAAAATCCCGGAAGAAAGAGGGCAGTCAGAAATCAATTTCACGCCTAAAGAAAGTGGGCGGGGCTTCTTTAGTGGGCCCTGGAGGGAAGCCGGGTCCTTCGCATTCCTTCACTGAGCGGAAGAAAAAGTCCCAGCTTCACGGGGAGCACGGAGAAGAAGCTGTAGCTCCGTGCGCTCGCGGGAGCTGCGAATTTGGGCGGGTGCACGCCTGCTATTGGAGAAAAGGTCCACTTTAGGCCTTTCCGAAACTTCAGGAGCGGGAATCTCCGGCCGCGCTGATCGAGGACGGTGGGGGGGGAGTTACCTCTCCCCGTCACGAGACTTCGCCGCGTTAAAAATAGGTGGGATCGCTGCGTACCCTGAGATGGCGGCGAAGTGGTTAGCGGTCTTGACGTTGCTGGCCGAGGTAAGCCAGGGAGCAAAATAAGGCGGGAAAGGCCGCTTGTCAGGCTCAGGGCCGCTTGAGTTCGGCCGTCGGAAAGCGAGAAGGGGGGGAATTGCGAAGGCGCGTGATGCGAGTTTCATTGATTCTTCCGCCTTTGCGCCTGTTAAAGTGGCGTCCGACTCGTGCCGCGGGGTGGCCGAAGGGAAGGGAGAAGCCTCTTCGAGGGGAGGCCTCCCAAAAGTTTTGGTCGCCTGGAGGAGTTGGAGTTCTCTCCCCCCCCCATCTGAAGATCACCAGGGTGGAGAAGCGCTGCGGTGGACAAGGCCGGCGAGAGGCTTCTCTCTCCTAGATTGCGAACCTTGCACTTCGGGTGTTAACTTTGCTCTTTTGGCTTTTTTTTTTTTTTTAAGGTCGCGTTAGGAAGGAAGAGTTGGGAAGTAAGCAGGCCGGCAGGACCCCAATTTTTGCATTCTCGTAACTTTTCTTGCTTCGATGTAACAGTTCAGCTTTCGATGACATTGTATCACTGCGCAGACCACAAGATGGACGAGATTAAAAAAAAGTTTTAAGATTGAGCTGTGTCTGTTTCGATATTCGCTTAGCCCCGTTTCTGATTATTTCTGTTCTAAAAGGTTTTGCGGGTTTTGGTGCTCATTGGCTGATGGCGGCAGTGGGGTGCACATAGGCACCCAATCCTACTGGTTTCTGATCCGGTTTCCGTTCTAAAACTAAAACTCTTCCTTCAGCCATTTTTTTAAGAGGTGTATATCTGTACTGAAAAGCTTACTGTTATCAATGACTTGTGAAGTAAAAAACATCCTGGGTTGAAGACATTTCATCCCATTCCTCAGATTATTCCCTCGAAAGAGATGTTCCCCAGAGATACACTCTGGTTTGCTTAACTGGTTTGCTGAAGTTTGTACTTTGCATTTTTATAGTGAGGTGATTCGTGCTTCTTGTAAATCAGCATGTTTCTCTCTATAACCAGGCAATGCTTTTCACAAAATTCAGAACCCACAGTTTTGCCCAGATTTTGAGCAAAATTGTGAGCTCTCTTCAGGATTTTAGATTTTAACCCTTTATGGACTTACACTGAAAAAGGAAAAACCTGAACTTATGATTTATGGGTTTGATTATTAGAAAGAGTAGAATATGGAAAGGAGGGAGCTGTGATCCTGAGAGGATAAAACATTCATACATTTATAACTGCTGTAAAGAAAATTGGAAGCCGCTCCTGTATATCTTTTTTTTCTTCTTTCTGTCCATATTATTTCTTGTTTACTTATCACTTTTCTTTACTTTCCTTTTTCTTTAAATTTGTATTGTTTTCATTCTTTAAAAAAATTATTCAACAAAAATGGATTTTGGATTTTAAAAAAGATCAAGGAAAAATGTTTTGATGTTAAAGAAGAACAATCTATGTTCAGTGTAAGTTTAAAGTAGACTTGATTGGATTAGGCTTGAGAGCAATCCTAATTAGATTTCAGGTTCTATCTAGGATGGCTGAGAATGCATAAAGGCTGTTCTCCTGCAAAAAATGCAATAATTACCTAGAACTGTGTGGTGGAAAAGATGCTGGTTCTTTGACAGGCAAAAAGCACAAAGAGAAACAAGGTTTATATCAGCAGTGCTGAAACCTGTTTTTTGCACTAGGTAAAAACAGTACCATTTGGACAAGTAATTCTTTGAGGGAGGGGGGTTGTTCCTTTGCCTCTTAAAGAGGCTCTGGTGTGACCCCTCAAGCCATCGCTAGATCCCACCATACTGGACAACTTTCGTCCAGTACACTGCGTGCACAATTATTAGACAAGTTGTATTTTTGAGGATGAATTTCATTATTGAACAACTTACAGTGCTCTCGATCAATCCAAAATGTTAATAAACCTCAAACCTGAATATTTAAGAAAGTAAAAGTGAGGTTTTGGCTTTCTTAGGAGCATATCTATGTGTGCACAATTATTGGGCAACTATTAGTGTGCAGAATTATTAGGCAACTAAATGAAAAACGAAAATTCCCCCATCTCACTCATTTATTTTCATCTGTTAAAGTGAGAATAATAACTCAAAATTTACAAATAAAAATTTCTGACATTTCAAACAAAAAACCAATATAGCCACTCTTCTTTGCAATAACAGTCATAAGCCTTCCATTCATGGAGTCTGTCAGTTTCTTGATCTGTTGACGATCAACTTTTTGTGCAGCAGCAACCACAGCCTCCCAGACACTGTTCAGAGAGGTGTACTGTTTTCCTTCACTGTAAATCTCCAATTTGAGAAGGGCCCACAAGTTCTCAATAGGGTTTAGGTCAGGTGAGGAAGGGGGCCATGTTATTATTCTTTCATCTTTGAGGCCTTTACTGGCTAGCCACGCAGTGGAGTACTTCGATGCATGCGATGGAGCATTGTCCTGCATAAACATCATGGTCTTGAAAGATGCAGACTTTTTCCTGTACTGCTGCTTGTAGAAGGTGTCTTCTAAAAACTGGCAGTAGGTTTGGGAGTTGATTTTGAGTCCATCTTCAACCCAAAAAGGTCCAACTAGCTCATCTGTAATAATACCAGCCGATACCAGTACCCCACCTCCACCTTGCTGGTGTCTGAGTCAAAGTGGAGCTCTCTGCCCGTTACTGATCCAGTCCCGGGCCCGTCCATCTGGTCCATCAAGAGTCACTCTCATCTCATCAGTCCATAAAACCTTTGAAAAATCTGTCTTCAGATATTTCTTGGCCTGGTCTTGCCGTTTCAACTTATGGGTCTTGTTCAGTGGTGCTTGAGTTTCAGCCTTCCTTACCTTGGCCATGTCTCTGAACACTGAACACCTTGTACTTCTGGGCACTCTGGGTACGTTGCAGTTCTGGAATATGACAGCACTGGAGGATAATGGGTTCCTGGTAGCTTCATGTTTGATTCTTCTCAAATCTTTGGCAGTTACCGTATTTTTCCGACTATAAGACGATACTTTTTTCTAAAATCCTTACCCTAAAAATTGAAGGGCGTCTTATTTAAGGAAGTCAGCGAGGAGAGAACCGCGCGGTGGCAAAACTGCCTATACTTTGTCTCTGGGGCTTCCTCCAATCACGAGCCTCCAATCACGAGTGAAATAGCTTGTCTCCCAAACAGACTTCCTCCAATCACGAGCCTTATGTAACTGGCATCAGCTGATGCTGAACAAACCAATTAGAGGAAGGCTTTTGCAGAGAGCCGCTAGTTTCACTCGTGCTTGGATGGAATCAGTTATGCAAAAGAGCATGGAATAGAGCTGCAGAGAGACGGTTTGGACCTCCTCCCACCGAGTGTATCAGGTCAATGTTAACTAATTACTAAATAAAAATGTGTTCTGCACTATCTTTAAAATATTGATTTCTTAATTTGGGGTTGGAAAAATGGGGGTTGTCTTGTATATGGGGGCATCTTATTGTTGGAAAAATACGGTAATTTGTGTCTTTTTTTCTCAACAGTTTCTGGCGACCCTGTTGACTATTTGCAACAAAACATTTGATGGTTCTGTGGTCACACCCCACTATCTTAGCAATTTCAAGAGTGCTGCATCCCTGTGAAAGACTTTTTACAATTTTTGACTTTTCAGAGTCAGTTCAATCTCTTTTTTGGCCCATTTTGCCTGAGGGAAAGAAACTGCCTAATAATTATGCACACCTTGATATAGGGTGTTGATCTCCTTAGGCCACACCCTCCCTCATTACACAAATACACATCACCTGATATGCTTATATCCAATAAGCATTCAGGTTTTTACAGCTTGGAGATGGAAAATATGCATAAAAAAGATGATATGGTCAAAATACTCACTTGCCTAATAATTGTGCACACAGTGTATCTAACTTCCCTTTTTTGGGGAAGGTGGTTGTGCAACAGCTTTAGAGGGCCTTGGATGAAGCGGATTATCTGGATCCTCTTCAGTCCTGATTCAGACCTGGGTATGGGACAGAACAGCATTGGTCACATTTCTGGATGATCTCTGGCATGGATGGGATGGCGGTTGTGCATCCATCCTTGCCCTACTTGACCTCTCGGCAGCTTTTGATACCATTGACCACAGTATCCTGGATCGGCTCAGGGGACTGGGGGTGGGTGGCACGGTGCTGTGCTGCTTTGCCTCCTTTCTCCAGGGTCGATTCCAGTCAGTGATGATTGGGGAGGAGAGGTCCCACACTCGGCACTATGTGGGGTGCCGCAGGGTTCAGTGTTCTCCCCTCTCCTATTTAATATCTACATGAGACTGCTGGGTGAGCCCATCTGTTGCCACGGGGTGAGATATCATCAGTATGCTGATGATACCCAACTATACATCTCTGCCCCTGGAGAAGTAAGCAATGCTGGATGTCCTGTCCCAGTGGCTGGAGGCTGTGAGGGTCTGGATGGGGAACAACAGGCTTCAGCTGAACCCTGGCAAGACTGAGTGGCTCTGGGTTCAGGGTCCTGCCAGTTCTGGAACTATACCATCTTTGGTGCTAAATGGGGTGGCGCTGCCCCAGACAGACCTGATGTGCAATTTAGGGGTCCTCCTAGACTTGTGACTCCTGCTCAAAGAGCAGGTGGCAGTCATGGCTAGGAGGGCCTTCGCACAACTCCATGTTGTGCACCAGTTGCGCCCCTTCCTGGATTGGAAGGCTCTGCTTACAGTCACTTATGCCCTAGTCACCTCCAGACTGGACTACTGTAATGCACTTTACATGAGGCTGCCCTTGAAGAGTATCTGGAAGCTTCAACTGGTGCAGAATGCAGCAGTGCAAGTGGTTATGTGTGCTCCTCAAAGAGCACATATTACATCTCTGCTTCGTGAGTTGCATTGGCTGCTGGTTTGCTTCTGGATCCAATTCAAGGTGCTGTTTTTGACATTTAAAGTGTTTCACGGTTTGGGGCCAGGTTATCTGAGGGACCGCCTCTTCCTGATCACATCAGCCCATCCCATTAGATCTGGCAGGGAAGGTATGCTGCACGTTCCATTGGCCAGGAAATTGCATTTGGTGGATCCCAGGAGGTGGGCCTTCTCTACTGTGGCTCCCTCCTTGTGGAACATTTTCCCCCCTGAAGTGAGGCTTGCCCCTTCCCTGCTTTTGTTTAGGAGGTCCCTCAAGACCTAGTTGTGTCATCAGGCCTGGGGGTCTTTGGGAACCGGAGACATTCTTAGATGGCTCCACCGTGGGGTTTGTATATTTTAAAATCTAATTTGAAAGAAGTGATAATGTTTTTATTTTAATAATAACTTTTTATCTTTTTATAATGCCTGTTTTTATTCACTTGTTATTTTATTTTAATTGTTGTATGCTGCCCAGAGTCACTTTGTTTGAAATGGGCTGCTATATAAATGTTGTGTGTGTGTGTGTGTGTGTGCACATATAAATAAATAGGCAGCATTTCCATGGTTGAGAGACTGTAGTTCTCAACAGGTAAAGCCCCATCTTCTCAAGGTAGAAAATTAATCTTCCAATTTGAATGTCATGCTTCTAAAAAGCAAAAAAGAAAACTGTCTAAATTCCCAAAACTGTCATTGTTCAGGTTAAAAATTTTGGGAATTTTATTAAGACAAAGATTGTGAGCAATCTTTCATATTCCTAAGAACTCTTCCATCAAGTTTGAATTTTAGCACAGTTAAGCACAGGTGAGTTTAAATAGCATGTGTATGTTTTCTTTTCCCCCCATTGGGGATTAGTTTCAAAGTTCAAAGACAGGTAAACATTGAATTTAACTCCAGTAGAGTACCAGAACTTAATAGTGTTCACAGTCCTAGCAAGTACAAGTGCATTCCTAATTATTTTATATTTTCTTAATTTCTGTGAGCTAATTGAAGATGATGGGAATCACAGACTACCCCACAAAGGTTTTTTTAAGAGTACAAGAGTGGCAGAGACCATGATCAGGAGGGGGAACATTTTCCTATATGCATTAAACATAAATGTTCTGTACTGAAAGGCAATGGGAAATATTTATGTGGTGCAGCACCACTCCATTACAACTATTATTAACTAATTGGTAGTTTTATTTATTTGTCAAATTTATATGGCTGCCCATCTCACAAATAGTGACTCTGGGCAGCATGCAACAATTAAATAAAATGATAAATACAGTATATAAAAACAATCATTATTAAAAATATAAAATAGCCATTATTAAAATATACAAGAGGCACAGGAGAGAGCGAATATTAACTACAATGAAGGAGCCATCTTACAATGTCACAGGTCCCCTGGGACCCCCAGGCCTGATGACATAGCCAGTTAGAAATCCTTGCCAATCTATGTACTGCATATTAGTAGTAGTAGAAGTAGTAATAGTATTAGTATTTAGTAGACTCTGGGTGGCATACAGAATCCAAGGGCAATAAAACAGTTAAAAACATACAACACAGATAGCCCAGGCTAAAACAACTGTATGTAACAATAACAAAAATACACAACAGGGGCTCCAGAAACACATTAATCCCAGGACTGAGGATTCATCTTTGTCTGAATCTTTGATTAGCTTGGGTCATCTTAAATTCCTGTGAGGTGTGCATAAACGTATCACAGAATTAAGGCGGACTTGTAGGCCATTCATGTTAATGTGGATTTTCCAATACAATGATTTTTGCCTTATCATGAACCGTTGTAATTGAATACTTGTTTATTGTTTGCACAGTTTTGCACGTTTGCTTCCTTGGTATGGGTTTTTAAAGTGAAGAGGCAGATCCTGCAGTAGATAGGGCAGAGAAGTACCATCCCTCATTTGAAAAGAGCTCAAAGACTTGGAAGAGGAACCAAAGAATTCAGGGAGCTAGAATAGTAGTGGTGGTGTTATCTAGGAAAGGAAGGCTGTAAACATTTGCTGTTGATTTCATATGACTTCATTTACTTGTCCTCTCCCACAATCTGAGAAAAGCCCTATGGTTTGAGAGGGCTGAGACAGAAATGTTTTGGGGAGGGCACGTGAGGGAAATGCACATACACACAATAGAGACTTTCTGTGTTTGAAAAAGCTGAGATTGAAAATCTGGCTCACTGGCTATATTTGCTTATCATTGATATACTATAGGTTAATGCAGGGGTGGGAAGCTCTTTATATTTATTAAATATATCCAAGGGACCCATAAACTTTATATGACAAAATAATAAAGTGAAATAAAAATAAATAACACATACATGAAACCAATGTTAATCATAGCACAGTTAAGAGGAAAGGACAATTTTTACCAGAGATGGTAGGGTGTGGCCAGATAGTGGTTGGTACATTCCAAATGCTTGAGTAAACCCCCCCCCCCACCGCCACAGAAAAGCGGGCTGTGTAGGTCCCAACCTGGAGCAAAAGCATTCCAGGCAGAGGTGTTGCAACAGAGAAGTCCCTCTCTTGCGCTCCCAGAAACTCCTCTCCCGGGAGGGTCCTCCTGCTGTTCCTCATTTTTTAAATAATATTTTTATTAAAGTTTATATATAGGTATGTATGTATGTATAAAAACTAATACAGAACTAAAAAACCTACAAACAAAAAAAGAAGAAAGAGAAAGAAAGAAATATAAAAGATGACTTCCCCCTCCTTCCAAACAAGTATATGCATTAATAGTAACTTAACACGATTTGTAATATTCCTAAAAAAAGCCCTCTTTACCTCCTTTCTCATCCCTAAACAATAACCAAATTATGAAAAATATCCAACAATCAATCTAATCAGCAAATACATTAAGAGTGCCAGTGATAATAAACTATATATTTTAAACTTAAACAAATAGGTCTATTTTGCATTTTAACTTCTAATTTTTTTCTAAAAAGTAAAGCCTAAAAGATCTCTCCCCTTAAGCATACAAAAGACCAATAGTAATAACATATGTATTTTAACCTAAACCAAATCATTTTTACAGGTATAAATTATCAACTTATAGTCCTGGTCAGAAAAAGAAAATTCAATATTAACAATCCAAAATCAAAATGTAAATAATAAAATAATAAATACACTTTAAATTCCTTTCTCTTCTTTTTGAAAGGCTCAGTCTTCAGTCTCTTCTCCAAATAAAACCCCACATAGTAATCTCTTATTATTTTCTCCCTGTCAATTTTCAGAAAAGGTTTCAGAGATTTGGCATTTCCCTTCTGTAGGTCCAAAATAGAATAGGTCTCAAATTCCTCAGTTTCAAGTGCTTAGATCCCTAATTCTGTGCTTTCTAGAATGCTTCAAGATCTAAGGATCGCATGCTAGGTATGAGAAAGAGTTCATAAACTCTAAGTTCATGAACTCTTTCTCATACCTAATAAGTATGAGAAAGTAAGTACCTAATAAGTACCTAATGCCAACTCTAACTAAGGAAGAAAGAGGAATGAATGTCATGGATATGCAAATCAGTTATATTGTTTATTCCTGTTAATTTGCAACATTACGACTAAACTAAGTGAATGCAACTGTGATACTTTCTTTGTATAGTGACATTAAATAATTCATTATACTTATGATGGACCAATTAAAATTTAGGGTGCAATTCTATGACTACAGTGGGACTTACTTCTAAATAAAAGTTGTTACCAGTTCAACTATAGTTCAACTTCAGTAGCGTTTCTGTTGTCACTAATGCTGTATAACAGCAATAGGGTACTTAGAGTTTGAGGAAGTTTTGCCCTTTTATGATTATTGTTAGTTTATTTTATTGGTCTTAATATAACCTTGGAGTTTTAAAACAAATTTGAATTTGTTTTATATTCTTTGATTTACTGTAATTGTTTCATAATATGTTATACTTGGTGAATAGAAATTAATGCTTATTGCCTACCTGTTTGCTACTTAGGATAGATCAAAGATTATTCATATGCCTAACTGAATTTTGACCTTCATGTGTGAGTTCTGTAGAATGAGGTGGTAGGATTAAAATTCAAGTTAGCAGGTACAGTAGTTACGTTTTCAGCCCAAGGGGGAAAAGATTCTAAAGTGATTCAGCAAACTAGAGGAAACCTTTTCTCTCTTACATACCGCAGCATTTTATTTTGATTTGAAGAGGCCTTACATGGATAAATATTTTACAAATAACCTCTTTCTTTCAGAGTCTTGAATGATACTGTTCATTCTACCATACAATAATTATCTCTAACTGCTTTCTGATTTTTATACGTTTCAAGTCCTGATGCACAATAGGAAAAATATGCTCCATCAATCTATTTCAGTAATGTCTGCTTTGACTGGCATTATTCTAACACCGTATAATGGTTCCTTGCAAAGATGAATTGGCCTCATCTCTCTATTCACTGGATTTGAACTTGGCAGCCCTATTTTGCAACATAGTGCTTGATGCTGTGGTTCACTCCAGTTTCCATCTCTTGCCATATATTTAGACGTAAAGTTAAGTTTTGTACTTGAAAGGTTATCCAGATGCTTCACTGAGCAATTTGCAAATTCCAACTTTATATTATTGTTAATTCCCCAGAATTTGGCTGTCGTCATTATTGGTCTAATATTTGAATTGGGGGAACATCTTTATTAGGGACCAATCAGAATGCCACAGACAAGCAGGCAAGGTTTCAAGTTCTCCAGTACTGCACATCAAACAAAATGTTGTAAAAAGCTGGAGATAGGAAGAGGGAAGAAAGTCCAAAGTCCAAATTAGGTTAGATTAGATTTTTTTCAACCATGAGGCCTACATTAGAGCCAGTCTCAAGATGGAGATTGTTCCTTTGGTGTGTTATCCAGTTGTAGATGTTGGTGTCAGTTTACTCTAGCATTCAGAGACAAAGATGGCTGGCACATAAGTTCTGAAAAAACATGTTTTTTCTCATGGAGCAATATAGCCATTACTGTTTTTATAGTCATTTTTGAAGCTTAGAAAGAGTTCTAATTTGTCAAATGGCTATTTGGGATTCCTCTTGTTTAATCTAGATGGGAGAAGCCTGGAAAAACTCCTGGTATCTCAAAGTGGGCTTGAATCACAGACTTTCTACTCTTTTTTCACTGGCCTAAGATCCCACAGGCAGTATTCTTTAAATACTAGATGCTAGGGAGCAATGGTGAAAGATGGTAATTGCACTCCTGTTCATGTGTGTGAGCTTCCCAAAAAAATATAGTTGGCCACTGTCAGGCAGAGAATTGTAGAGAGTGAGGAACATGTCCTTGAGGGAGATATGTAAGCTCCATTACCAAAGCAGAGGAAATTGTGCATTTTATTCTGAACCAGTAATACGAACAAGATACTAGCATATTATACTCATTACGTGAGCAAGGTTGTATAACTGTTGTCCTCCCCCTGCATTTGTTCTAGACTGTGAAAATCACAGTTTATTTCCTTTTAATGGTAAGATTTTAATTTAGCTCATCCTGACAGCTTTGCAGAACAATGGTTTCGCTGTGAGCATATACCAGATAGGCCCATGCATCTCTGATTAAGACAAAACAATATTCCTGGAAAAGCCCAGTGATTAGAACCTTCTCCTTTTCCAAACCTCCTAGGTCGAATCTCCACCACTGCAAGCCTATTGTGATCCTGGAGAATATCCCTATTCTGGGATTTGCTGCAAATACTGTCCTGCAGGTAAGTTGGCATAATATGATTTTATATTTTAGCAAAGGGAATTGGATCTGTCTTGTTGAGTGAGCGCAGAAGCTACTGTAAAACAATTAGTGTCATTTGTTAGCATTTAGGTTGTGTCTGTGAAGCATTTTGAAAGCCCTTTATCACTAAGGAAACTTTCCTCATTTTAGGATACTCTTGGATTGCAGTGTCCAGAATTGCCAGCCAGCTAGGAATTCTGATGATTATAGTTCCACTTTGCAAGGCACATGGCATACTAAAGAAAGAGATTCCCCTGCATTGAGCATTCTGCCTGGTGACTACATGGATGCAATAATGTAGTTTTCTTGGCAATAATGTGGAAGTGGTTTGCCATTACCACTTTCTGGAATGTTTTTTGACTTTCTAGCCTAGCATTTAGTCATGGGAGGCTCTGGCGTACTCTGATCCAAGTTCTAATCTGGTCTGATCCTGTTTAACTGCTGCTTTTTTTTTTTTAAAGATCATCCAAGGTCACTAAGTGCTGTCACCTGTTTCTCTAATGGAAATGGGTAATAATTTTAAGGAACAAACAAAGAATAAGGAGAGATGGGCATCCTTGTACTCTGGTCTGGAATTAATTCGGGAATAATTTAAGTTAATTCTGGAATTAAAGACAAACTGAAGGAAAATTGCTTCAGACAAGTTTTATTCACATTCACATTCCTTCTACATTTGATTTTGTTTTCAAACTAGGAAATCTAGTGCTTGTGCACTTAACGAATATATACACGGCTGATCTGGCCATTTTTTATTCCCTTTTTGACCATTTATATCTACAGTTGCTTGAGAGATGGCAACTATGAAGTTAAAATGAGATTTTCTCCTGCTCTTAACAATGACCACATCTTGGAAAATGTTCTCTCAACCATTATCTTGCTATTTACAGCATCCCTTTTCCTGCTGTGCACATTTGAAAATGGTTGTGCTTCCTGGATAAAATAACTATGGCTGGCAATTTGCCAGAAATGCTTTCCTTTCACAAAACTTGATATATTTTAAAAGAGATAGAAACAACTAGAAGTCATATAGATTTCTGGAAATTTTTTTTTTTCAACTAGTTCAATTTTTTCCCATCTTTTCTCCAAAGAAGAGGTTCTGTCTTCCCACCCATTAGCCTTTTAAATTCACAACCATTCTGTAAGGCAGTTTCCTGCATCAGTCAATGTTTCACAACCTAAAGTCTCAAGGAAACTTCATGGATGGTCCATAAAGTCATTTTTAGGCAGTTTAATCACTATACAGTACTGGTTTGAAAAAATCCTGATGCTCATTTAAAACCAATCTTCTTTTTACAGTAATAAGTAGCTTTATTAAATCTTTATTAAATACACAATACCAAGCAACCTAAAAACAATGTCAGCTTTGCAAAAAAGAAAAAAAAAAGTTGATTGCAACCAGCAAATACCATTTGTTGCAAAACAAGCAGTTCTATTCCAGTTTGCAAGTGCTTCCTTGCCGTCTAGCAAGATGATTCATTCTTGCTTTCTTGGTTGCTCCCAGAGAATTTTTTAAGCTTGGGTGTGCAACAGCATCTAGCAAAATATATGGCCCATGCTTAGTGATCATACCTGGTCAGCGCACCATTTTTATAGGACATGGATAATACTCATCATTGTGCTTCCAGTAAGATTTTGTGATGTCATTTAGTGAAGGCATCAAGTCATCTTTTGCTGCTGGCCAATTGTGTGGCTGAATTCCAATGTTAGCATCTCAGGGACTAGAATCAGCAATGGCAGAATAGCTAAAGATTTTTTTAAAAAGCAAATCTAGTGGGATTTTGGTGACCCTGTTTGAAAATAAGATCTCATAGATATTGTGCAAGACTAATAATATGGATTTTGTCAGTTTATTTTTTTAATGCTTGTTTACAAAAATTAATTTGGGGTATCCATTTATGCTATTTAGGGGTGTTGCCATGCACGCCCTGCCTCCTCTGCCAACAATGCCAGTGTAACTTCTTGTAAGAATCTTTGTAGATACCCTGATTCCGGCAAAACATTAATTGGGGGATGAAAAATAATTTGCTGTGTCCAGTTGTGATAATATTTTACAGGGGACAGAGAGAAATTTGTATTTTATTTGCTTTTGTACATCAGGTGATAATTGTTGGGTGATTTTGACCACAAATGTGGATGATTTTGTTGGCTCTGCTCTGCTGTTTAGTTACACAAGACTTAAACAGCAGAACAGTGCAGAGTTTAAATACTAGACAATTTATCAATCGGCAATTTATGTATATTGATTCAGATGTAAGTCCTACAGTGTTTTGTAGATTTATTTTCTAGTAAATATATATATAGGATTCAGCCAATCTGTGCACACTAATTGGAAAGTAAATCCCATTGGATACCTATTTGTATGGTTGCATTGCATTCTTCATTGATTGGCAGTCTTGTAACATGTAGTTTTAAAGCAGTTGGTACAGGTATATGGCACTTACAAGCCAAATGTGTATATCCAGGTAACATCTACATTCAAATACTAACTTTAAATTGTTGGCTATCCCATATCATAGGTACCCATTTTGAGGAATACTGCGATTTTCCACATACGTTGGGGAAGTGTAAATCCTGCACAGATGGAGAAAACTACATGGATCGTGAGAATCGTCTAGACCATTGCTTATCTTGTGATGAATGCAAATCTGGTACATTTACAGTTTGAATGCCATTCCTGAAACATGCTGCTTTTCAGCATCAGCTTTTAAATTCTGCCATGATCTGACAGTGCATTATGTTTCATAGAGCTTTGCTAGCTTTTTATTATGATGACCCCCACCTCCACTCTGTTTAAGATGAGGAAGGGTTAGGTTGGGTACTTTTTTTTTTTTTTGTCCAAAGCCACCTGATCTCAGCAGTAACCTCTTTGTTTTTCACAGACTTCTCTCTCTCCCTGCCCCCTTTTCTTCCTGACTGGTGGGCAGTTGTATAAGGTCAGCTTGCTTTTAAGGGAGGTCTGAATTCATCTCCTTGCACAGGGCTTCTGAAATTAAGCTGTAATTAGGCCAATCCCCCAAAGAGGTAGCTGGCTCCCCTTTAATGGATATATTCAAGCAGAAGCTAGGCATTAATTTGGACTCCTGCACTGAGCAGAAGGTGGGACTGGGTGACCTAAATGACTCCAACTCTGTGATTCAAGGCTGAGAGCTGTTTTTAGGAGTCCTAGGGCTTAGTTGTCCACTATCTCAAACCTTTGTTTTTCCTTGCCCCAGTGCTAACTTCTGTAACTCATTCATAATCTTATCCCTTAGGAATCTTTGTCCTTTTTTATTTTGTTTTGTTTTTTAGTATCTCCTGTAGAGTTTGATAAGTAGCTCTCTCTACAGTTCTGCTTCTTTAAAAAAGTAGCATTGTTCATGTTAAGGTTAGGAAATTCTGTTTCAGGTTTCAGAATGGTGAAACCCTGCACTACAAAGAACAACACCGTATGTCAGTGCAATGATGGCTATTTCCGTCCTCAAGGCTGTGAGGAATGTATGAAATGCAAGAAGCGGTATGTACATTTAGTAGGCTTACAGTGCAGTTTCCTTTTATGATAGAGTGGGTTGCACAAACGTGCATAAATACTTGGAATTGATTGATTGCATATAAGCTAAGGTGATATGTCATACTATATCCATTCAATCATTTTGCTAGGCTAATAAGCCACTCCAGCTGAAGCCAACTCTGAGCAGTGTACAGTTCCCATTTTGTAACATAGATTTAAAAAACAACATGAACAATATAAACAATAATAATCCAACAGTTGATGGAAAACAATATGTAAAAGAACAATTTTCAAACATAGTTTTTTTAAAAAGCCAAGTTGAAATCTTTAATTGGTGTCTAATGTCCTTTTAGTGATGATATCGCTTAAGCAATAAAGCAGGGGTAGGCGTACAATCTTTTCTGGGCCAAAACCACTTCTGGCCTTTGAGCGGCATGTCAGGAATTCCAGAACTAAATGTTGATTTAATTGATCTATACCATAGGATTACTTCCCATGTTTAATTTCCATTTCTGCTACATTAAAAATCACACGTCAGTTGCTGCATCTATAGGAGCTCTGAAAGTTGCACCTACGGCTACTGCTGCTTTGAGACATCAGATTGTACATTTAATTCATAAATGTACAACCTGTGCTCTTTCCTAAAGCTTTTGTGTAGCTCAGCCCATTCATCAATTGTCACTTTTTGGTAAGTGTGGTAAATTAGCCATCGTGATTTTAGGACTGGATAACGTGACAGCAATGGGATATTTAAAAAGTTAGGTTTTCGTTATCGACACATTGACTATCTGCTTTGCAGTATTCACTTTCACATATGCAGTCCTGACACATTCCACAAATTCTGCTTTTGATCGTGGACTTAACAGTGGTTGGGGACTCATGATCTAATTCAGCAGTCTGAAAGTGTGGCTTTCAACTAAGAATCTGCCGACCCAATTTTCAATCTAAGCACCCGCCCCAATGAACCAGAGTTTAGTTCAAAGGAATGGTCTTTACTGAGAAGTCATTAACAGTTCTAAGTTGTTGCCAAGACTAAAAGCCCGTGCACGCCAAGCCTCTTTTCTTTCCCCCACATCTCCCTCCTTTTCCTTCCCCCTTTGCCCTGTTGTTGATGACCTCAGCTTCTGAAGATTCTCAGGCTGGTACGACCTTGGTTGTCTGTGAGACCCTGATAAGAGTCCACCTGGGCTCAATGTTCTTTCCCTCTCCCCCTTTTCCATAATGGCAGAAACGTAGCAAGCAAGCAGGTTAACTAATTAGTTGATTGCGAGGCTTCTGACATGTGTAAGGACTACAGTCCAAAGAATTCCTAGTCAGCAAGGCCAACATTTTGGAAATCATAATTCCAGCCCAGTGGCGGGAGGGGTTGTACCCTTTTGTGATGGAATTTCCTGCATTCTGTTTCACTTCTTCTTGTTTTTTTTAGTAGTGCTTTACTTTCCCGCCTTGCTTAATCACCACGCCAAATTGCTGGCAGTCTAAAGCTGTTGGTCACAAGTCTTTGCCCGTGTATATTTTGACAAGTAGAAGTCCAGAAGACACTAAAAATAAGGACTGCTAGGGAACTCGGCAGATAAATGATCTTATTCACTTACTGAGGTTAATTGCTCATTTTTTGAAAACTCCAAGAACATAAAAATATTTTATCTAGGAACATCCAGGTGGCCAGCATGGATGTTTGTCCCTGTTGTATATGGAATGCCACCTCCTGAAGCAATGGAGGTTGGAGTCCAAAGACTTGCCAATCCCTCAACATCTCAGAAAAGGGATTGAGGGGGGCATTGTTCATTTTGTTTGCTAATATAAAAAAGCTGCCTTTAGGTCAATAGCCTAATTCAAGTTTTACAAAAAGTGATAGTTTCCTATTGTGAGAATGAGTGTGTGGAGAATAGATGAGGAGGCACACTTCCAAACAAAACACTTTACTCCTGCAGATACCATTTTTATTTTCTGAGAAAGCTTATGGTATTAATTTGGAGCCCAGAGACATTATTGGAGATGATGATGATGGAGTGACGTTTTTCTTTATAGCATGTCAGCTTTCCTTTATTTTAAAGAATCGAAACTAAAATAAATTAAAACATTAAAAAATTTGGTGGGGTAAGGAGGTTGGCAGGGGTCAAGGGAGGCGGCTATAGACATATTAGCTCATTTGAATGCCACGTTGGGCACCACTGATTTATATGAGGCACTGAGGATTAGCTTAAGTGTTTCAGATAGTGTAACATCTATTTCTCAATATTGTAGGAGGAGAGCCTTGCTAGCTTATGGTGGCAAAAAAAATCGGGAGTCTGATAGTACCTTTTCCAACTAACTAACAAAAATGTCTTAGTCAGAAGAGCTGCTAACATACTCCAGATAATTCTCAGTTATGTGACAACTAATTAGCATTAGTTCAGACTGTAGCTTCCCCCCATAAAAAGTGCTTTTTTCCTGTGTTCTGTAACAGCTCCAACATATTGTTAATGAAGCTAAATGAAACCTCAGAAAAATTCAGAACCTCTTAAGTTTGATTGAATAATTCAGTATTCAGGGTTCAGAACTGAAATTCTGAGATATTTTAACATATGTATTTTGAAAAATTAATAAAGATTAAGGAGACGGTTATGTAAACAGGCAGCTACGAGCTTTTTCATTCCCCTTCATTTCTAGATCTTGTATATTTTTTATTGTATATTTATAAAATATATATTTTATAAATCTAATTCAGGTGAACCCTAGATTGGAAGGAGATTTTCTCTTCTCAGAACATAGTTCTGTTCAATTCTGATTCTGGGTCTTTTGGAAAACTCCAGTATCACTCTATTTTTTTGGAGCTTGAAGGTGTTGCAAGCAGTGATAATAAAGCAAAAGAGCAAGTTTCAACATTTACAGTATATTGGGATGGGTAACCTCTGAGCTGCAAGAGGCCTCTCTGAAAACATGTAGCTGAAGTTCAGTAGCAAAGTGGTCAAATCTGGAGGGTGCTTAACAAGATTACCCCTCCCCAAGTCCTAAGAAATAGACTGAAAACTGATTTGGGGCCTATAATTCAGGAGGGATTTTGCACAGCTTCGGGTTGTGCACCAGTTACGCCCCTTCCTGGATCGGGATGCCCTTCAAACGGTCACTCATGCCCTTGTTATCTCCCAGATAGACTACTGCAATGCGCTCTACATGGGGCTACCCTTGAAGAGTATCCAGAAGCTTCAGCTGGTCCAGAATACAGCTGCGCACGTTATTTTTGGGGTCCAAAGAAGGACCTATATAACACCATTCCTCCATGAGCTGCATTGGGTACCAGTTTGCTTCCAGGTCCAATTCAAGGTGTTGGTTATTACCTTTAAAGCCCTACATGGCATGGGGCCAGGCTACCTGAGGGACCGCCTTGCCCCCATGATTTCACCCTGTCCCACCCAATCTCACAGAAAGGGCATGCTCCGGACCCCTGCGGCAAAAGAACTCCGACTAGCGGGGTCCAGAAGGCGGGCCTTCTCTGCTGTAGCCCCCACCCTTTGGAACATCTTGCCCCCGGAGGTGAGACAGGCCCCCTCACTCCCGGCCTTTCGGAGGGATTTGAAGACCTGGCTCTGCCATCTGGCCTGGGGCGGGGAGGGAGGTCATCAGAAATGGGATTGGCTAGCCCCCTAAAGGCCTGGTATTGCTTCCATCGGCCTCTTGGATTTCTTTCTCTTCTTTCTATCTGTGTAGATGTGTTTGTCTTTTTATAAATTTTAATCATGTATTTATTGTTTTAACTTGATGTAAACCGCCCAGAGTCCCCCATTGCGGGGAGATGGGCGGGGATAAGTCTATGTATGTATGTATGTATGTATGTATGTATGTATGTATAAATAAAGGGAGTAGGGGTAGTTTGCCTTTCAGAGACTTTCTTTTCCTATTCCTACCCTTAAAAATAGACCACAACATTTGGATCTACATCTTGCATGAAGTTACTATATTTCTGGAAGGTGATGACATTGAATTGTAGCCCCTGACTCTCAAACATTGCTATCCCTGATTTATATAAAATGCCATAATGGTAGAGAGGGGAAATAATAGTAACTAGCTGATCTGCCTGTCAAATCTGTGTGACTTTAATACTGTCACCCTTTTCATCATTCCAACTGTCATGTTTTTGCCACTGGAGGCAGTTTTGGGGGTGGGGGGCATTTGTTCAACAAATCTGCCTAATTTTTACCAGTGTCCTGTCTTGAGTTGGGTGAGGTTTGCTGAGCGGGCCTATTGACTGAATTATTTTATGGAAGATCCCACTAAATCTGTTATTCTTCCACTTCAACCCCCAACAGTCAATCTTACTGTAATTTAGAATGAGCATCATCATTTCATACCATTTTGTCCTAAAATAATAAAGTTAAGGTTTTGTTTAAAAAAAAAAAAGAAGAACCCTTCTGTATCAATTTCTATTAAATGTGGCGTATTGCAACCCCTCAGTTCTCAAGCTTGCCTGCAAATTTCATCCCATTTTGCTAAACAGAACTACACTGCACAAATATTTGTATTTCTTCCATGCTACGTTGTAGAAGAAAAAGGTCTTGATGTACTCTTACTCCAGATCTATGCAGCCCTGTTATTTTTTATTCAAAAATAGACATGCCTACTTAACTAGACAATCTGCCTTTTTTTTTTTTAAACAACTAATATCTAGGTGTCCCGAAGGACAGGTGATTGTGCATAGCTGCAATGCCACGATGGATATGAAATGTGGACTACCATATGCAGGTTAATATAAATATATTTTTTAAATCTCATTTCTATATCTATTGCTCCTCTTGCTTTTGGTAGCAGGCAACGTGAGAAGAACTTCAAATCCTAAATTAGCATTGGATTTTATATTTGTAACTTTGAGTCCATTCTTGTAGTTTGTTTTTATCATTGTTTTGAGGGTTTTTAATACTTCTCATAACTCTTTCCATTTCTGATCTTTAGGCAGGAATACTGATGTTTTTGTAGCCAAAACAACACCATCTACATCTAAGGGAGCAGTATCACCAAGTCTGGAGAAAGGTGTGCAGAAGTTCAAAATAATCTTTTAGGGAAAAAAGAGTTGTAACAGTTAATGTGGGGAAGGGAGCCTGGTGTTTGCTGAGCAGATTCAGTAGCCAAAGTTTGTTGGCTGACTTTTCTTAGGACAAAAATGGGAAATGAGGGATGATGATAGTATCATGGAAAAAGTGGCTGGATGGCTGGGATAGCAAAAAGGATCACCTTCACAGTACATTGTAGATCCCACTCCTTGCCTGGGTTCATACATTGTGCTAAACCATGATGTGTTTAACCATTGTTTCTTCAAGAAAAAAACACAGCTGAATTGCAAACCACACTGACTGGTTACACCAAATCAAGTTACACCCATTGCTGTAAGGCTTAGTGGAGAGGGACGTATTTGGTGGCAGCCAGAGACCTCTAAAAGTTATCAGTTTTTGCCATTGAAACTAGTAATATTAACTACAGTAAATGGTAATTAAGTTTGCATGTAAATGAAATCAAAGCAATGCTTAGTTTTTTCTGACTCTGGCTGCTAAGTTTTAGAGGGTATTCCCCCTCCAGCATTCCACTCAAAGGCCAGGCACAGCCATTAGCCCCGGCTTAGGATGATGGGTGAACCCAGTGAGCATTTTGTTTCAATTATAGCCATCATTGTTTGGGCCAGAGATTAGAAGAAACTCAGAGTGTGCCCACACGCTTATAGTCTAGAAGTAAGAGGAAGGGAAGGAAAATCAGTTGGGAAAAGCTGGAGAAACAGTTCTTCCCCTTGTGGACAATTGCTTCATGGACCACTTCTACAGGTAGTTCAGGAAACCAGGTCTTTGTCTTCTGCAGATTAGAGGAGGGGAAGGAAAATATAATATCAGCCTCCTTTTGAGCTCTGAAAGAGCAAAGCATTTTTGTGATTATTGAGAGAAAAGGCCAAAAGGGAGTTTTCCCAAGCTCACCTAGTAGAAAGAGAACTTTGCAGTTTCAAAGCAGGTAGAATGATGGTGGGGAGAGTCAGCTTGGTGTAGTGGTTAAAGGAATGAGGCTACAAACAAGGAGACGTCAAGTTCTAGTTCTGCCTTAAGCACAAACCCATCCAGATGACTTTGGGCCAGCCATTCTCTCTGTCAGCCCTAGGAAGCAGGCCAGGGCAAACCAGTTCCAAAAAATGTTGCCAAAAAAACTGCAGGGACTTGTCCAGGTGGTTGCAAAGAATCAAGACTGACTAAAAGACACAAACACACACACACACAGCGAGAGAGAGAGAGAATAGTGGAAGGAGGGTGCTAATGTAGAGGCCCTACTAGGGGACTTTACTTAAAATACTTAGGAGGCAGATAACTATATGTCAACCCAAAGCTTAGCTCCAACTGAAGCCCTGTACAATTTCTGTTTAAATCAGTAATGACTGTTTGAGCTACACTACAAGATTAAATTTACTAGCTGTAGGACTCATTTGAGGCTAACACTGATGCATGGTTTAGTTAGAGTTATGTGAGCTTCAGATGTTCTTCCTTTCCTCAATTCTTTTTCTCATATTTTTGTTTAATGAGAGTTTAGCATTGCATTGGAACCCAAACAACGGCAAGGCTGCAGAAGCCAGCTTCACATCATTTTGTTCTGCAGTCTGTCCACACTGCAGTGCAGCATACAGTTGTCCTTCCTGGCTGTAATAAATTGGAGTTGAGGGTGGTATAGATGGAGAAGTCTCTGCCCATCTCTCTTTCCTGGTAAAGCGTATCTAAACCCAAATCAAACTGCAATAACAGGATGATAGAGTAAACTATAGGGTTGCCTATACTTCATGACAATAAAATGCTCTTAGATCAAACTGATCAATCTTAAAGGAATTCAACTCTGATTGCTCATTGGAAGGATTGATAATGAAGCTCAAGCTCAGATACTTTGGTCACCTAATGCGAAGAGAGGACTCTTTGGAAAAGACCCTGATGCTGGGAAAGATGGAAGGCAAAAGGAGAAGAGGACGGCAGAGGATGAGATGGCTAGATAGCATCACTGAAGCAATGAGCATGAAATTGAGCAAACTCAGGGAGGCAGTGAAAGATAGGAAGGCCTGGCGCAATATGGTTCATGGGGTCACGAAGAGTCGGACACGGCTTAACGACTGAACAACAACAACAAGATCAAACTGAAGCTAGAAGCCTCATAAGATCTTAGCCATAAGTAACAGGGAGCACTTTGGAAAAAGATGGTCTCTTAAATCAGTGAAGGTCTCTGAGTTCTTATGAATTCCTTGTGAAGCTTGGGGAAAAGAAATCTGTCAGGAGTTGCAGCTCAGCATATAGGTAGTCTTTAAGTTACAACCATTCATTCATTCAGTGACCATTCAAAGTTACGATGCAGAGCATCCACTGGAAGCACTCCTGGAAAACCTGCCTGCAGGCTTCAGCATGTTGGAAACTGCTGGCTCTTCATGAGGCTTTGCAGGAGGAAGGCTGGGCCAAGTGAGCAGAGGGCCTGTGGGTAGGCTCTGTCGGCGTGGGGATCGCCTCCACCCCTCACTGAAGCCCGCAGGCCAGTTCTCCAGGAGCGCTTCCAGCGAAGAGTGCACGCTGTGCCTCTGGGAAGCCCCTCATCCCTCCACTTCCTCCATTCTGCTGCCGTCCCAAACAGTGCCTCCTGCACAGTTACCTTCTCTTGGGGAGCCACTGCCACCTCTTCTGCCCCACTTGGCGATGGAGCACGCTGCGCCTTGCCAGCTCATCCCACTGTGCTCTCCATGGTCTTCGGGCTATCGCTCCTCCACCCACACTGCTGCCCTGCCTTCTCCTCTGGCTCCACCCCTCTGCCTCCCTGGCCGGGGCCAGCAAGCTCTCTTTGGCAGCACTTGGGTCCCAGGCCAGCAGCGGGAAGAAGATGGTGAAGGTCAGCTGGGGGCAGTAAGAGTGCAGGGCAGCCAAAAGGGCAGAGATGGGGGGGGGGGAAATAGGCAAGTGGGAGGAGTTGAAGCAGAGGCAGAAGAAGTGTGTGGTCCTCGCCTAATGACTGCACAGTCCTGGCCTAACCACCGCAATCTGGACAGCTGGGACTGCTGTCACTAAGCAGCGTGGTCATGTGATGTTGAGCGTAACAACCTTTTCATTTAGTGATGGAAATTCCAGTCCCAATTAGGGTCGTAACCTGAGGACTACCTGTAGTCTACTTTGGGAAAATACCAGGCTGAAAGGATCCTTAATCTGGTTGATGAAAAGAGTATGGCTAGGAACTTTTTCCTTCCCAGAATTAGTACATTTAGTACTGTTTGCCTCTGTTGGGAGTAGGGAAGCTGATTACATTTTTGGATTTAGACTCCAGTCAGCCTTAGTATGATCAGTGGCAAGGGGTTATGGAAGATGTAGTCCAATCATTTAGACGGCACCAGATTATCTTCTTCCAGCCTATCTGGATGTGGGCATGTGCACAGGCATGCATTCTCTTCCTCTGTCCTGAAACAAAAGCTTGGGAGAAGAAGTGACAGAGACAATAGCTTGGGTCTTTGTCAGTTACCTGCACTCCAGAAATGATTTCTGCAATTCTCTTCCCATTTTTAATATCAAAGGATACTTTGTAAGTTTCTGTAAAGCACTGGTTAATTTTGTTCCCAAAAGCAGTTGCCTAGATTCACTCAGTGTGCTAAATCATGATTTGTTTAATTATGTTTTACTGAATAAACAAGTTGGGTGCATGCAACGTGCTTAGCCATAAACCATGGTCTTCAAACTGCAACAGCGGGGTTCATACCACTGTGCCATTATCTATAAATCTAATCTCCATTCTTGGCATTTTATGAGTGCATATGCAGAAGAGTCTCATGATCTTGAATTCATTTAAAGGCTTCCTACTTTGTCTTTTAGAATCTTCCACTTCCTTATTTATGTGGCTTTTCATTGGGCTTGGTTTTTCTCCTCTGGTGCTGATATTCGGCTGGAATATGTATAAATGGAGAAAGTCTTCCTCTGTAAAGGAGAAAGGTAATTTCCTGGTGTATCTGAATCTGAAGTAACTTGCTCTCTAATGTTAAATGAACCAAAGTGCAGAAAAATTGGGAGACCCAAAGCAGGAAACAGTGCAAATTAATTTGTGAATTGGATTTGCACATTGTGTTTAGCTGTGGTTTGCTTAACTAAGGTTAATTGGATAAGTTTCAATTGGCTAGATGTTCAGATTGCACTAAGCTATAAATCATGGCATACAAGCCATAATGACTGGATTCACACAACAGGCTAAGCCAATGGGTTAGTAATGGGAGAAATGTGCACATTTGCTGGAGACCTGTGGATATATGAGGTAGAGGCATTTTCATGTGAATTACAAACTGGAAGCTAAAATATGGCTATAATCCTAAGCATGCTTGTTTTAAAGCTTAAACATTAGGATGGGAATGTTAACAACAAAGAAACCTTTCTTTTAAAGAATTCTAACCTGTGGGACAAAGCTCACTTTTTTCCTCTTTCCCACTAGTCTCCTCTGTGCCCATCCATGGTCCATTGCATAAGGTTGCAATCCTGACAAAAGTTCTTGTAGAATACAGGATCAGAAATTTCAAAGGGAGAAGCCATATGTGTACAACAATAGCTGTACCTTTAAATGGAAGACCAGTGCTAATAACAAAATTGTTGAAATGAAAAGAATCTACAGGTTATCAAGTCTGCTTTAAATAAGTGATCCCTTATTTAGCAATGAAGTTTTACAAAGTTCCCTGTACAAAGATTTAGTACAGCTAGTACTCGCTTACCAATGGTAATTGGGACTGGGAACTCCGTTGCTAAGCGATGCGGTCATAAGGTGTGACAGTTCTGGCAGTCCCAGTTGCCTTCATTAGGCAAATCCTGCATGGTCGTAGTGTCCCGTGATCACATGATTGCCATTTGTGACCTCCTGCTGGCTTGCCCATTGACTTCGCTTGTCGGAAGCTGGCAGTGAAGGTGGCAAATGGCAATCACATGACTGCAGGGACCATCTAACTTTGAACAGTTGCTGAATGACTGGACGTTAAGTGAGGACTACCTGTATACTAATGTGTATAATTTTTTTCTGCCCCCTTCTCCCCAGAAAAAGAAGAATCCAAAGCACATTTGGTAAGTACTCATGTACTTAAATTTTTTTAAGGGAATATTGCTAGTGTTCATAGCTTGCTTCCATCCAGCTAAAATGTTGGGAAGTTCACAAGAGGCAGCATAGCCAGCTTCTCAGTTGTTAGTTTGGTAAAACCAATAGTCTGAATAGTTACTGAAATGAGCAGCCATCAGGAAATCTATTTCCATTCATAACAATCAATGCCAATTAATGATGTACTTGAGAGAAACAGCTCTTCCTTGTTTTTCATCTGTCTAGTTCCTAGTCATTGCAGGCTGCATCTGCAACAGGCATGCTTCTAACACCACATGGACCCCAAGGTTTGTTTATGCCCCAGCAATCTATTTCCCCTCCAAACTAATTTTTAATGCAGGGGGATAACCAGGATATTAGCAGTTGAGTGTTGCTACTGTCACAACACCAATTCTACAGTCACTGCATTTGCTACCAATTAGATTGCAAGTCCAGTTTAAAGTGCTGGTTGCCATCAATAAAATCCTGTATGGCTTAGCTTCATGTTACCTTAGGATCTGTCTCCTCCAGGTGAAATCTGCCTAGCCCATGCATTTGGGTAAGGAGGGGTTGCTTAGGGTCCCACCCCCACAAAAGAGCAAAGGAAAAAGGATCTGAAGGCAAGTCTTCTCTGTAGCTGTCCCTCTGTTTTGGAACCTCGTAACCCAGAGGCGCACTAGTACCCTCCTCGCTGGTTTTCTGCAGTCATCAAAATGGTCCTGTTTCAACAGGCGTGTGGTGATTATTAGATGTTTGGTTGATGTTCAGGTTAGAGCAGCTGTCTATTTTACTGTAATTGCATTATATCTGTTTTATTTTAATTTTATACATTGCCTAGAGCAAACTATATTTGATTCATTTGATTTTTGTTCTGGCCCACTGTTGGAGCATTTACCTTGGCCCCACAAATGGGGTATATCCATGAGCGACCACGTTCCTCATAGATGGCCAACTGCTCTTTACCTAGCGAAAGAGTGGTGGCAGGGAATGTCTGTGCAGTGCTGATGACCGCTTAGTAATGAGATACTTGCAAGTAAAATAATGAATTACAATCCCACTAATGTTTTTTTTAAAATGGCATCAAGCTGCAGACTTAAAAACAAGCATGTAGAGAGAATATTACTTACTTACTCAAGACAGCATGAATAAACAGGGACTTGGGGAAATAGTTTGTCCTTTTGAAAGTCACATACCTTAATACTGGTCCTTTCTTCAGATTGGCACTAATACATTCTTTGCATTAAACATTTCAGGATCCAAATGGTTTCCAGACATCTGGTGTAGATATCTTCATTTTTGATTTGAGAAATTTGGCACTCCATTTTCACTAGCACTTTTAGTTGCCAAATTACTCCATCTCTTTTTACCTGTTTGTGTTTTGTCTAGTTCTGTTTGCAGCTATTTTTCACTAGGAATCGAGGCCAGGAAATGTGTACCTTTCCCACCCCAAGTCCATTCCTTGGCTGATGTCAGGTTAGGGGCCAAGTCTGACCTCCAGCTGTTGAATCACCATGCCTAAAAACCATCATTGGCTTCATGCATTACACAATTACACTTTGGAGCTGTGGCTTTTAAAAGGTGGCTACTAGCTTAGACTCCGTAAAATCAAATAAGATGCCTTGAGACACTGCTCTTTTCAGCCTCGGGTTGCAAGACGTATGTCCGGTGACAACCTGACATAACCAGAATGGGCAGGGCCAAAACATTCAGACCATTTTTTGCAGTTTGGGGAAATTTCAAGTGGTAAAATTAGTGTTTTAAGTCTTGACCTTAGGGGCATGATGAGGGCTTCGTTGCTGACCTAGGCAGTAAACACATTATGTGGAACAGATTTTAACTAAATTAAGTGGAGAGGTATTTCTGATGCATAACATTACATTATTAACATGCATCTCCCTTTGAGCATTTCTAGAAATTCAGGTTTTTTTAAAAAAACAACAACCACTGTTCCTGACCAAAAAGATTATTTCTTTATGTTGCAGATACCTGGTAACAATGAGCACGTAAACTCTACTGTTTCTCAAAGCAACTTGCCTGAAACTGCTGAGAGAAGCAATTTGGAGTTGAGCAATAGAGAAGAAAACTCTTTCCTTCCAAGTACATCATCCATTTCACCATTGTGTGAGATTGCTCTTTCGAATGAGCAGTCAAATGTAGGAAATGATGTAGGTATTTTTCAGTTGGAAATTGCTAGATAATGAATAGTTATTACTGCTCTGTGTGAGAATGGGAGTGCTGAAGGAAAAAATGTGATTCTGCCCTTTTTTGCAGAACTGACTGGCAGAAATATAAGTTCTTATACAGCAGAGCAGTTTGAAATAGTATGTGTTCGCTTACAGTGTGACCTTTTACAAATATATTAGGCCTGTGTGAGGCAACTCTGTTTTGAGAAAACACTGCGTGCCATAGAAGCAATACAGTTCTCATCAATGTGGTTTGTGCAGCTTCATGCCTCTTCTGGTGGATGGCCTGAAGAAGCTTCTCGGCATAATCAGCACATGGGGACAAGCCTCTTTTGGCTACTGGGACTGCTGAATGAAGAGTGAGGCAAAGTAGCATCTTTACTTCTAATTTTAGAAGCTGGTTTAGGTACATGGCTTTTTAAAGCAGCTTCAAAGTGGTGATTCACACAAATCTTCATCAAAGGAAAGCATTCCCTTGAAGCTTTGTACAGCCATAAAAACATACAAGACAGGTTAGAGAAAAATCATTATAACACAACAGGTAGAATTTCATCTAAAAACACTCGCAGTGCTTTGAAATAACAGCAGGGGACACCATACAGTAATGTATATTAAAAGGACCTGCTTAAACAATACTGTCCTAATAGTCAATGGTGAAGGGTTTAGATGCTTTTGCCACACCAGGAATTTGCTGTGTTTTGTGGCTGGAGATAACAGGATACAGGCAGACATTAAGCAGTAAAAACACTTTTTTCCTCTTCTAGCCAACTGCTTGCCTGGTTCTGCTGCACTGGCTGCTAGCTAAAAAGGTCCACAAAGGAGACCCAAGCCCACAGTTGCCCAGCATGTGTTAGCATCATGACTAAGATCAGCTCTGACAGGTCCTGGGCAGCCTTATGGGGAGGGATATTTCCTGAGGTATTCTGACCTCAAAATGGCCACCAAATGTTTTGCCTCTAGTGAAACTGAAAGCCAACTTCCATGTTTCTCTTCAGGAAAATTGTGATATTAGTAGCAAAATTTGTATCCTTCATATTTTGGAGTTAACTTTTCTCTGCCCTGTCCCTCTGTGTTTTAATGCAAGCCTCTGCCTCCACAACTGTGCTAAACCGTTGTTATTCTATGTAGTCAAAATGAGAATGGCCTGAGAGATGCCATAAGAAATGTAGCTTTGAGATATATAGTTAGAATGTAAGAAAACACTTTTGACCTTGACACCAGCCTCTGCATTATCTGCTTTTTTTGCCATCCTGTGCCCTAAACTGGGCTTTATAGAGCAACTGCAGCCTTTAAAAATTAATGCCCCCCAATATGATTTGATTGAGGAAAGGATATGGGTTTTGTGGAGTTGGTCTTATCATGCTTCCCAGAGTTTGTAGAAAGTATTGGTTATGTTCCTTTAGAATCAAAGTAAAACAGCTTAAACAAAGCAGAAACCTTGTGCTTCTGCCCAAAATGTCCTGGTAGAATGTTCTTCTATACTTAATATTTTAAAACTGTCCTTTTCTGTTGCATTGCCCTGGCCCTAGCATCTTCTGCAACTCCCACTAAGGATTCCTTCAGAATTATCCAGAAGAGCGCAAACGAATTCCACACCATGTGTTACCTCACTGGACAGGAGCAAGTGAAAAAAATACAAACATTTGAGAAGAACTTTCTTGCATCACACTCTTTCTCTGCATGGTTACCTGGAAAGACGCACCTATTTTCACATGTGCTCCTTTGCAATGTGGGACTTGCATACCATCTTAGACCAGCTTCATAAAGCTTTCTTACGGGGTTCCAGAGAGATAGCCATATTAAAATTTTCAGCAAAGAGGGTGAAGAGCCTTCTTAAAAGTTAACAAGTTTATCAGTAGCACTAATAACACTAATGTGGTTTTGATGTAGGCTTTCATGGCCAGTGTCAGTCTAGTGGTGATGAGCTTCTAGGCTAACAGGCTGTGAGTTGATTATCTGATACCCTGACATTTTGCCAGCAACTGCGGCTGGCATTTTCAGAGGCAAAGTAATCTACTCTGTAGCGTACTTCTCGTCAGCTCACAGGCAACTGAACAGGAACTGGAGCTCACTTTACCTCTGAAGATGCCAGTCACAGTTGCTGGCAAAATGTCAGGATACCAGATAATTAGACCACAGCTTATTAGCCTTGAAGCTCATCACTATAATGTGGTTTGTTTGCTTTTGACTTAGCGTGTGATGTGTGATTTGTACTACTTCTCTTTTTTTTTTTAGTATGGTGCAATTTTTTAAAAAAACAGAATGGAATCAATCATCTTATGTTGACCCATATTCTCTCTCAAAGGTTTAAGTAGAATCTGAGAAATAGAAGGGTTGCTTAGAGTTTGTCAGGGGCACGTTCTCCTTGGAATCCATTGAATAAATTTCAGTGTATTTCTCTGATTATCTGTTTATCAGTAAAAAACAATGTTGCCTTGTTGAGTCAAATGTTATGCTTTTTATAATACTTCGAATTACAACAGAAAATTATAGCATCCTTTTTGTTAATTCTTGCAGGTACTGAGATCTAACAAACTTGTAGTGAGGATTAAAAATCCTTTTGAAGGTGAGTAGTTCAAATAATTGTTTTACAGGTTTATCATCCAACAAATCATATTGAACAACATTTGTATCTCAAGTGCAAAAGAATGATATATCATTAACTGATAATTAAATTAAATGTTCAGTTGTTAATTTAAATTAATCTCCTAAATTAAATAAATAGCAAAAGAAAGAACCCTTTGGAGCAAGTGTGTAAACAATGCATTCATTGGACATCATATTAAGAGTAACATACTGATTCTGTTCTGAGTGTAAGGGGATACTTAAATGTCTCAGTCATCTTCCCTCCCCGAATATTAATTCCATAACTTTTTGAAAATGTTTGTGCTATCGCTTGGATTCTCAGTTCCCATGAGTAGAACTCTGCTCACAGGATGTTCTCACTGTTGCATTTTTTACTCCCCTTATACTTCCCTTTGAAAAGCTGTTTTAGAGGGCTGGTGGGTCTTCCAGAACTGTGGGGACTGTTGTATGAGACTAAAGGAAGAAACTGAAATCTCTGTTTAGTTTATCTCTTTTTAGAGAACAGATCCTGATGATGATATAAAAAATAACATGAGGGCTGAATACTGAGAATTCTACATGTTTTGGAAGGAATGAGAGGAAAGGATCCAGAAAAGAAGGCCGAGGTCATTCCTTTTTTGCAGAGATGGAATGCCAGCCTCAGTTATTTTCTGCATCCTGTCTTGTATATGTGGAGATAAAGCAATGGACTCACATGGTGCATTCTGTCATTTTTGCTGTGTAATGGAACCCTGTGTGGACCTGTGTTTGTGTGTGTGTGTGCGTGCGCGCAACATCTGCTCTTCTTGGGCACTAATCTCAGCCAAATTTCTGGTTGCAGATTCCTAACAACAATAGTGTTATTTTATAGCATTTGTTAATTGCAAATAATAATTGCAATTTAGGGTGTAAATTCACTTTAATAATCATATACAGTTTATTTTCATAAAGCTATTGACCTGAAATATATAATACCAAATAATAGTTAAATGTGAAAATAAATATTTAGTTCTGGAAGACTACTTTAAGATCTGGAGGAATAACGGTTCTGTTAATTCTGTAAGTTTGGACAAGGGTTTGGTATCTGGATAGCCCCTTCTTTGTCTTCTCTCTGGCTAGAAAAGATACTTTTACTCTAGTAAGCTTTTATCCCATCAGTAAGATTTAAATTTTTTTTTTTAATAATTTGTGATGGTAGGCAAATAATTATTTTAATTGTTGTAACCTACCTTAAATGGCTTGGGGGGGGGGGGAGATTCTCATATATTTTAAAAAAAGAATGTATGCCTTTGAAAGTTAAATGCTCAGCACAAGCAGCAAAAATCTAAACATACACATTGAAGAAAAATGTGAAGCTTGTCCCATGTCAGTAAACCTGAATTACAGTATACGTATATAACTATACTAATCATGTAAAATTCACTTTTTACAATCTAATGTATTTTTCTTGCATTGTAGGGTGGGAAGACATTTGTTTGCTGATAATGGACATGGTGGGACAAACTTACTGGAATACACTTATGAGGAAGTGTGGCTTATCAGACAATGACATTGAAAAAATATTCCATGATTATCCTTATATTAATGAACAGTATCATCAGATGTTAAAAACTTTGCAAGACAGGAATGGAACTGTTGATGCTTTAAATAAAATACTTGCTGGCCTGCAGGAAATGAAACTTAAAGGTGTTTATGAAAATCTAGTAAATGAATTAAAAAGCAGAGGTATAGTAACAACGGTGGCCGAAGACTAATTTAGTTTTTGTTTATTTATTTTTAACTATGCAAAAACTGAGCTTGAACAATGTTTGGAAATCACAATCCCTTCTGTGATTCTTTAATGTCTTTATAAAAATGCTGTTGTGACCAAAGTTCAGTGTAACATTCACACATTTCATGCATTGCTAAATGTTTGAATGACAGCAGGATGAAGCTGGATTCATAGTCTGCTGCGGGTTCAGCATTCCAAATCTACTTTGCTGCACAAGTAAAATTTCAGTATCTAAAGCTGTTGAAATACAGAATCCAGTGGAGTGAGAAGAGACCTGTGTGTGCTTTTGCTAGTATTATAGGAAATACAAATGGATTATGATATTTCATTTGTGGTATTTTATTTGAAGAAACGCTAAAGATGTACAATGTCATGTTTTAAAAGATTCGTATATTTTATACATATTTTCAAATAAAATAATTTTTCTTCTGATTCCTTCATTATGTCTATAAATGGGAAACTGGGCCAGGGAATAAAATGAAAAGGAAGTGGGGTGAGGAATAATTTTGGGTAGGTTGGATAGCACTTGTACATTTCCAAGAGCTTCACATAGTTTGGCTAGGAATATATACTTTGTGAAGCTATGGTTGAATAAACTGTAGTGAGCTGTCACATTACTGGCTTCACACTTTATTCTAATATGAAAACAAACCAGGTTATTGCTTAGTGTAAAGCTTGTCTAATGTCACCTATTAAGTTTATTGCTAGGACACAATTTCATTCTTATACACTCAGCGCTGTACACTCTTAGTTTTTATCATTATTCTTAATTTTGGAAGAAAATTATACTAGTTAGGAAAAATAGCAACGGAAAGTTTTAGAATAGTATACTGTAAATGGGATAGAATTGGGTGCAATTGTATCATTACACCAACAAATGTTCTGCCAGCAGAATAAATTTTATGCCTACTAATGCTCTGTGCATACTCCAAAACTGTTCTGAAGGCTTGGGGGAACCCTCTGAATCAGATTTGAGAGGTGGTAGAAAGAATGAAAAATTGCACTGAATATGTGAAAAATGCTTGTTTAATGCTACTTACTAGATCCCAGAATGTAAAATCTCAGTCATTAACTGTTCCTAGCGCTAACTTGTTTCAGTTCATTTTGGAAGGAAAAGAATATAGAGGTGTCTTTGGAAATGTCTAATTTGCCATGTCGTCACCGGACGTCTCCCCAACTCCTACTTTCATATAGCAAAACAGATGGAAACACACAATATTTTTGCTTCTTTGGACACACATTTCTTGTAACACTTAGCTAACTTGTTTCAGTTCATTTTGGAACACAGCCAAACAATGGATATTTCTCATTAAAAAAAAAAGTATAAGGAAGCATCACGGCATAGTTCATAAAAACAAAAGCAGTGTTGTTCTATAGAAAAAAAATCTATAGTCTGGTTTTTAAAAGGTGCCTCCATTGGAAGTTAACTATTGGCAAAAGTCTAAGCTAATTTTGTAGTGTTCCATGGTTTGTAATAAGGTTAATAATAGTTGCATGTTAGGTTCCATTGAAGAACTACGGGTGAGTTTCAGGAAAAATTGTCTGAGGGGAATTAAGCATAAAGAAGTGATTGGGCAGTGAGAGAATGATGGAAGGAATATTTTAATTTTAAAGATTTGTCTGGAAATGGTAGTGATATGTCAAAGAATATAATTGAAACAAATGCTATGTTAGTGTCAGAAAAAAACTGATGAAAATCAAATCATAAATGGTATGAGAATGTTGAAAAATGATAGAATGTTTAGTAAAGATGGGAGAATGGAGGGAAAATTTTTAAGGTGCACAAATTCTGGTAGAAAAGTATTGCTAAGTGTTACAAGAAATGTGTGTCCAAAGAAGCAAAAATATTGTGTGTTTCCATCTGTTTTGCTATATGAAAGTAGGAGTTGGGGAGACTTCCGGTGACGACATGGCAAATTAGACGTTTCCAAAGACACCTCTGTATTCTTTTCCTTCTATTTTTCTTTTCATGTTATTCTTTCTTTTTTCTGCACTTTCTACTTTTTCTTTTTTTTGTAGTTTGTATTAGTTTGTATAACTGTAATAATAAATTTATTGTTAAAAAAGGATTAAAGGGGAAAAAAGTGAGAGTTGGATATATCAGGAGAAACAAAGATGAGTGCTGGGGAATGGCATGCTTCTCTGTGTGTGTAAAACAAAGAGAGTCAAGAATGAATAGGTGCTGAGTGACCATGGGTTGAATACAAAGGTGAGCGACCAATATTAAAAAAAAATACATTGAGGTGGTTTGATCATATAGATCATAAAGAGGATAATGAAGAAAGTTGTGATTGGATAGAGCTGATGAGATCCTGAAAAAGAGGCAAGAAGGATGCAAAGACAGTTTTTAAGGATAGGAGGTAAGGAGAAGTACAATAAACGGTGCTGCAGTAAACTAGTGTTAGCATTCTTTTTCTTTTGCTCATCTCATACCTTTAACTTCTGTGGTAAATTCTGTTAATGTTTCTTGCTCTTTTTCTATACTCAGCCTGACTTGCAAAATGAAAGTGTGATGTGGTAGTATGGATTTCAAAAGGCAGAAGGAGAAAAGGAGAAAAACAACATTGTGTTCCAGGTTTAGCAAAACCAGTGTGATAAAATTTATGGGAAAAAGTCACAGATTTAAATGGATCTGATTCTACCAGGACTATGTTCACACAACACATGGAAACAAAACAGCCAGCCACATTTTAGTCTAATGTAAACACAGCTTGTATGGTTAGCTTATGGTTCAGAGTGTCGTACAAACACATAACACTGGATTAATGAATAAATTGGGGTTTTTTTAATCAAACGTTTATGCCACCAATTTTATTCTGGGTCAGAATTATACTAACAAATACGGGTAGAGACCTTACAATATTTTGATTGGAATTCAGAAACATCAAGTGCCCAAATTTTTGAATGGGAAGCATATAAAGCATATATCCAAGGTCAAATTATTGATTATGCATCATACAAAAATAAGATTCAAAACAAAAGGGCAAAGAATTTGAAAGATGAACTGAAACATTTATGGGCACAAATGGTTAGATGCCCATCTATGATTTTGGACAGAAATACAGAAAAAGAAATATGAATTAACTACTATAATATCACAGCAGACAGAATTTATGCTAACATGTTTATGACAGAGATACTGAGAGTTGGTTTTACTGTGTTGCTGTTAACAGTTTCTGGGAGAAACAGTGAATGACCCGGTAAGATCTTGGCTAATCACTTAAAGTAAAAGAAAGATAGGGCAATGATTCCAATATTAGAGGTGAAAGAGATGAAATATATAAACTTCAATGGATATAAATTAACAATTTTTAAAATTGTATTCAGAATCATAGCAAACCAGAAAATGTATTGATGAAGATAATAGAGGCCTTTTAAAACAAAATTAACCCACCTGATTTAGATGATATACAAAAGCAACTTTTATTTGCTCCACTATCTGAGGTAGAGATTAAACAAATACTTTTAAAATTGGCAAGTGGTAAAACAAGGATTCCCTACTGAGTGGTATAAAACATTTATAGATCTTTTAGTGCAAAAACTTTGTCAAGTTTTTCAAATTTATGAAGAGAGATTTGATAAGGGAAGTTTATCAGTGACATTTTTTAAATTTATTTTTATTTTTATTTAATAGACTTGTCCCCACCCATCTCCCCACAATGGGGGACTCTGGGTGGCTTACAACAAATTAACATTTGTTAAATTTGACATTTAATCAGGCTTCTACTGCAGTTATACCAAAAGTAGGTAAAGAGCACACTCAGTGTGCTAATGTCATTGATTAACATTGATACAAAGATTTTTAACAGCAGTGTTAGCAAATAGATTACAGCAAGTGATATCATTGTTATTAAGAATGATCAAGCAGTGTTTATAAAAACTAGGCAAGCAGCAGACAACATTAGGTTAGTTGTAGATATAATAGACTTGAATTTAAAAAATCAATTTGTAATTTTATCATTAAATGCTGAAAAAGCTTTTGACAAAATATATAAACAGTGCATGTTTGCTATACTAAACAGGTTCAGATTTCCTTTGGAATTAAAAAATGGATCAAGATATTACATGAGTTGCCCACATCCAAAGTAAAGGTTAATGGTGTGTTTTTTCCTACTTTCCCACTATTTAGAGGAACCGGACAAGGATGTCCACTTTCACCCTTGCTTTTTAATATCTGCATGGAACCCTTGGCTTGTGCTGTTAGACAACATAGGAGACCTACGGAGTAGCACATAACAGCTGAACACAAATTGGTTTTATTTGCACATGACATTTTTATTTCTAAACCTCACACTACTATTCCAGTATTGATGCAAATGATAGATGCCTTTAGTAAAATTTATTATCAATATTATCAATTTGATATGCAGATGCTAAGAAATGAGTGGAATAAAGAATTAGAGGTTCCTATATTGCCTAGACAATGGGAGAGTGTCTTAGCTTCTATAGCAAGAGTGTCAATGGACCTTAAATTATGACTTATACAACAAAAAATAATATTTGGAATTTAATGGACTCCATTACGTTCGCATAGAAAAAGAGTGTCAAAATCAGCATTTTCTTGGAGATGTAATAAGGATAATGCTTCTTTAAAATACATATTTTTTACAATGTCCTATACTTACTAAGTTTTGGGAGAAAGTAGTGGACTATATAAATATGACTTCAACAAAAGCTAGAATTTTCAGAGAATACTGCAACATTCTCTTGAATATTACCTAGGACATGGAATATGACAACTGGACAATGTAAATGGATTCTCCATGCCCTTACTAAAAGACTGATATTGCAACATTGGAAAGATAAATGTATGGCCCCATTCACTCAGTGGATTGAAGAATGCCACTTGCCACTTACGAGCAGATTGCCTATAGACATAGACTTTTTATGAGCAAGTGTAATGAAATATGGAACTCATTTATACAAAATACAGTAGGTTAAAAAAAATGATAGGGTTATATAAATGTATTAGAAATAAATATGTATGTACTTGAATATTATTTACACTAGATGTGTATAGAATTGTAACTTAATTCTTATTTTTTTCTGTTGTATTTTTTTCATTTTTTTAAAGCACTTTATGCGTACCTTTTTTCTTCTTTGAAAATGTATGCATTTGCATTATAATTAACTTAGTGGGTTTTTTCCTTTTTCTGTTATTATTTTAAAAACAATAAAAATAATTTTTAAAAAAGATCATACTAAAAATGGATAAATGTGTTGGGCAAACAGAGCCTTAATATTATGTAGGTTTCAGATTATATCTTAGAACTAACTTAAACCTGTGGTCTGGGTATGCAGAGGTGCTATTTTAACCTTTGTTGTGATTTGGCAAGTTCCTGTAAAATGTAGCTGAATCCCAGCATTTCCCTTCACAACTAGAACAACATACCAGGAGACCTTAAACTTGTAATAAATTACAAGTGTAAAAAGCATGTGGATACAAGAAATCTATTCATAGGAGAATAGCCTCATCTTTGGGGGAGGGGGGGAAATCTGCTGACCTGATCTGCCCAGACACTAGACATCTGAATTTTAATAATAATAATGCTTAAAAACTAAATGCAGAGCAGAAACAAATATCAATTGAGTTTGAATACACAAAAATACAGAGTAAACATGTGTAAAACCTAGGCTGCTCTAACTTCAAATAAATAGCGGAATACTAAACAGTTAACCACTTTACAATAAAAATAGATGAACGAGATCCTCCAAAATCTAACAAATCAAGTAAATTTGAGCCTATAATACTGGATCCATTCTTTCCAGCTTAAATCCTTTAAAAATCCCTGGTTTGCAACAAGAGCCACGTCTGAGTCACCCCAACTGCATACTGATGCAAGTTTTTTGGGCCCCCCTCTGTGTGGTACTATTGCAATTATCTATACCACACGTTCCTTGCCTTTTCGAGATTGTACTAACCGTGCGTTGTTAGGTTACCCTGCGCCCACCAGAAGTGACGATCAGAGGCGGAGCTGTGCTGCCGGAAACGGTCTTGGTTGCATCAGCCTGTAAGGCAGAGCAGCGTCTGTAAGAGACGAAGGAAGAAGAATCGTGATGGCAGCAGCCGGTAAGCTTCAGCATTGGGTTCTGGGTGGTGTTCCCCTTTTTAAATAGAACAGGGCTGAGAATAAAGAAGGATGTCCTGGAATTCCATTGTCAGGTCATATAGAGAGGCATTGTGATGTCATAAAGATTAAAGCCTGGCCGGTACAGTGGGAGCGCTACTTGGTCGCCCAGCGCTGTAATGTGGCTCAGGTGGTTAGGCACTACAGTTTCGTGATATCGCATCATTAGACGCGTATGGTATGCTTGGTAGTGTATGCTGTGATCGGGCAGCGAGTAGGATTTCAGAAGCGGAAACTTAATCGTTCGGCTCTGCACTATTCTAACTCCGAGGTCTTAAAGGTCGCTTTTTTTGACGTGGCTCGAAAAAAAAAGTGAGTTTATAAGGTTGAAGGATGTGGGTTGCCATTCCAGAACAGCAATTGTTCTACCACTGGTTTTAAGCAAAAATTTTCCAGGGATCTCTTTTGCTTTCGTATTCATTATCTCCGCCGTGAAGCCATAGTAAACGCATAAACATTCCCCCGTTGAGTAAATCGAAAGTGAATCGCCGACGAGATTGCCTCTGGGAACCCTAAAAGCAGGGTATATCGGCATTATTTTATTGTTGGCTCCTCCACAACAGATCGTATATAGTTGTATCTTTAAAGAGTGATGGAAGTCTTCTACAAGGTGAAGCTAAGCCAGGTGTAGTTCATAGCTGTAAAATGCATAGGTTTTACAAAATCAATGAGCATCATCATATTCTGTGGCTGAACAATCCAAATCTGGAGTGCCTGTAACCTTCCTTAGGATTTGTTCAGACACTTAAAGTCCACGTGCAAAAAGAAAAAAGCACAAGTTGGTAATCTCCCACTCCCCACCAATTCTTGCCACCAAATATTTTCTCTTCTCTGTGGAGGTTTTCTTGGCAACAGTTTGAAAGTGGGTTGCTCTTGCCTTTTTCTGAGATGTTTTGTAACTTTCTAATGTCGTACAACCCTGGTATATACTCAAGTAGTAACCAAACTCTCCCCTTCTTAGCTACTGAGCTGGAGAAGGCCAGCCAGGTGCTGCCAAAGGCTGATGGTCAATTTCAGAAGATGACTCTGAATTCACTACTATCTTTTTTTTTCTAATTTCATCTTATCAGCTTTATTGTAGACTCTTCCCCATCTTGTTTCTTTCCTTTAAACAGACTTGCAGATCCCTTAACCTTTTCTCAGAGGGACAAATTAAGGATTGTGTTAGCTCCACTAATTTTAGGGTTTTTAAAAATATTTTAATCTTTTTCCCAGGGTTTTCATAGGACTGTTTGATTTTTTGAAATGGGGATCAAACTTGTATATAGTATTCTAAATGCAGTTTCGTATGATACTTGACTTTGGAGATGAACGTACTTTTAAAACACTGTGATCCTAAATTTAAAAAAAATGCTCTGAGGACATGATTTATACTTTATCCCAGGTGGAAAAGGCTTTAATTTTAGGTCACAGGGTCAGCTTGATACACTGCAAACTGGATCTTGCTCAACTGATTATGCAAATACTTCAGATTCTGAAATTGCTTCAATATATACTTCACTGAGGAGATAATCAGACATTCATTAAACAGATATAGGCTGCGTTTACATGTTGCACTGACATGTATCTTTGTTGGTTAGGTGTAGGTATTTAACTGTATTGAGATTATGCCCCAAACAAAATTTACAGTATTCCTTTCAGAGCCGACTGTAATGTCATTCAGATACTACAGTGATCAAGGACTACCGCACACCTTGTTACAAGCTGTGATATTCACGTTGTACATCATAGGTTTTACTGTGCAGTTGATGAGAAATGTCTCCTGACTAAACAGTTGCCAGGGCATAAAATGATGAAGAATTATACCAGACACAAACAAAATCCAGCCAGTTGGAAACCTGACATTTTAAGCAAACTTACTTAAAATCAGGGCCATTCACTCAGAGGGACTTCTTTCTGTATAAATGCACACAGTCTTCAGGACTGATTCCTAAAGATCTGAAATACTTATGAAGCCCTATTTGCAATTGTTTTGTTTAAATAATAATTACTGTTTTCCCCTTGAATTTTCTGTTTGATAATCAAGTAAACATACAGTTAATGTCCTTAAATTTAAACCCAACCATTTTGTTTTAAACATGTAATTAAGCCTTAGAGGAAATGTGTAGAGCATTAATTAAAAAAGAAGGGAGCTATCAGTTTGCATTCCATAAAATGTATGTAAGTGAACTATTAGGTAACAAACTGAGAATTGCAGGTATTGTTGATGTCCTAGATCACTTATATTTCAAGCAGTTCTCTGACTTCCCTCTTTAATTAGAAATGTGCCCTTTTTGCACATCTTCATCTAGAATTATTCCTTATTCTGGAGAGAGGAATGCCTCTAGGTCCTATTTTGTGCGTGATAGTGTTACCAGAGCTGAACTGGTTGTATAGTGGAATAGATAATCCACAAAGAGAACTGTGAAAGACTCTGTTGTGCCAAATACTATCCAGGATGTTTCTGGCTGTGCATAGATCCTATTCCTAATATCATGGGCCAGGGGATCATATTGAATACATTTGCTATATTAATAATAAATTCATTCAATCACATAAGGATCCATGTGTGAACCACATCATACGTGTATAAGAGAGAAAGGGTCAGCAAGTTTGGGTAAAAACAAAAAAGAGCATTTCACATTGAAGTGTTTGTGGTTGCTCCCCTTTGTAATATCTAGCAGAGTCATAAGGGCTGGGCAAATCGTTTGCAGGGTATTTTTAAGCATATAATTAAGCCATAGAGGAAATATGTAGAATATTAATTAAAAAAGAAGGTAGCTATCACTTTCCCTCAATTTTCTGAAGGAAGCACCACTTCTCAAAGCATAACAGTTGCATGCACAGAAAATGCTTCTGTGGGACTGCATGTAAATGAAATGGCAGCCACTTCATCTTCTTTGCCAAGTGACCTCAAAGAGCGACGCTGCAACTGAAGCACCTCTTGGAATAATCTGCCCAGCCCTAATAATAATCCTTTCACTATTGGGGTGAAAGAACTTAATGTACTGATTGGGGACACAGTCTATTGTAGCATTGCAGCAAAATTCTATGGCATAACATCACTAGAATGCCTAAAAAACTGCTTCCACATTAGGAACAAGTGGAGAACCTCTCTCATTGTTCCCTGTCAGCATGGAAGATATAACTGATAGGAGCAGAAAAGAGGACCTCTCTAGGGCTGCAGGTAGGCCTGGATCTCTGCTGAGGGAAGTCCATTTCCTTTGCTGGAGGAAGTAGATTTTCTAGATTTATTTATTTATTTATCAATCATATTTATATAGCCACCCATCTCACACAAGGTGGCTCTGGGCGGCATACAGCAATTAAAGATATGTTTCAGTTGGGTTTCAGCCCAGGATTTAGTACCAAGGTAGCTTTGGTTGGACTTGTAGATGACCTGTGGCAGAGCTGTGATGGAGGTGGTGCATCCATCCTTGTCCTCCTTGATCTCTTAGCAGCTTTTGATATCCATGGGCTGAGGATTGGGGGGCACCATTCTATGGTGGTTCTATTCCTTTCTTTGAGGCCAGTTCCAGGAGGTGTTGGTTGGGGGGTGGGGAGATCGCTCCCTTCTCCCATCCTTTGTGGATACCACATGTTCTACTTTCTCTTCCCTCTTTTTCAACATCTACATGAAAACACTGGGTGAGGTCATCCACCAGTTTGGGGTTTGGTGTCATCACTATGCTGATAATATCCAATTATATCTCTTGACCATGGCCTGGCCAAGTGAGGCTGTTGAAATTCTGTCACAGTGCTTGGAGGCTGTATGGGTTTGGATGGGGAGGAACCATCTCTGACTCAATCCTACCAAGGCTGAGTGGCTATGGGTGTTTGGACCACCCAGATCTGGGGATATTCCATCTCTGATCTTGGATGGGGTTGCACTTTCCTATTTAAGAGTGGTGCGCAATCTGGGAGTCTTTCTGGACTCACAGGTCGTGGTCACTGAGAAGGTGGCAGCTGAGGCTAGGAAGACCCTTGCATTGCTTTATCTGGTGCACCACTTGTGCCCTTTCCTAGATCAGGAGCCCTTCAAACAGTCACTCATGCCTGGTCACCTCATAGCTTGACTACCACAGTGCACTCTATATGGAGCTGCCCTTGAATACAACATGGGCAGTGATAGGTGTGCCTCAATATGCCCATGTAGCACCTCTGCTTTGTGAGCCGCACTGTTTGCTTCCAGGTGTAATTCAAGGTGTTGGTTGTTACCTATAACATCTTTCATGGCATAGAGCCTGGTTACTTGAGGAACCTCCTATCTCCCATAGTATCTGTCTGGCCAGTTCAATCTGGTAAGATTGGTGCACTCTGAGCTCCTTCAGTTAAGCAATGCCATCTGTCAGGAACCCAGAAGCACACCTTTTCTGTAGCAGCCCTTCTCTCTGGAATGAAGCTCCCCTTGAGATCCAGACGGTCCTCATCTTGCTGTGGTGTTTCAAAGGGCCTTGAAGACCTGGCTTTTTGCTCCGGCCTTTGGTGAGGGTGAATGAAACCCCCTTTGGATTGTGTGGGTTTGTTTCTCTTTTGTTTCTGTCTGGGTTTTGTCCTCCTTTATTCTATTATTTTTGTATCTTACTGGTTTTTTTCCCCCTTGTTTTTAATGTTTTTACTTCTGAGCCACGCAGAGTCATTGGGAGTCACTTGGTGTAGTAAATAAATAAATAAATAAATAAATGTCCAGCATGACCTCTCTGATTACTGTTTTGGGGCCCATTTCACTGATGAATGGTATAATATAAATCCAATAGAAGGGGATTCTATAACAATCTGTTGTCTTCTTTTTCTGTTTTCAAGCACTAAGGTTGCAGTGATAATACCCTCCACCAATTCTTATGCTATTTCTTTTCTTTTTTTAGATTATATGAAGGCCAATGGGTGACCAGATACTAAGGGGGGAGTGGTTTAATTTTAATACTTGTGTAGAAATGATTGTTTCTTTACCTTTATCTTTTACGTTTTATTGATTTTATTGTAATTTCTTTGTTGGTTGTTGTGAGCTGCCCAGAATCATTGAGAGTGGGGTGGCAAGCAGGTTTAATAAATTGTATTTATTTATTTGTTTGTTTGGGGAGTGGGGAGAAAAGTTGAACTGATACTCACTTCTTTTGTAGGTCTATTACTGATATAGCCCTGGTTGGGAATTCTGGGAATTACAGTCAAACAAATCTGGAGGGCAGTTAGGGCTTTCCTGGACATAGAAAGAAAAAGATAGGTACGATTACAAATTGTTAGTCCCATCATAGTTTGAAGTAGATGGTGAATTGTAGGTCTGAAAAGACTAATTTGTTTCTTGTCTTTATACACACTTTGTTCTCTTTCTTCTTCTGAAGTACTCAGTGTGCACCTGGTAACCCTTAGATATACTTCAAATATTTATACCTATAATCTTGCCCTGGTTTAATTAAATTAATTTGAAGAAGTGTGATGACAGAATGAGCAAGTATCATCCAGAAGACTTTTGGTTATTAAGAAAATGAACATTAACTAACATCTGCCCTGTGGGTCACCTAAATACTCTGCAAAATCCTTTTCTGGAACCACCCACTCCATTTAATTATAGCTTCGATCTAGTTTTTCTAAATCTTGAGTTGCAGACATTCCATGCTACTGAATGATCTTGAGTGATTCACAGTATTTTAAAGCCCCATATGTCTCCATATACAGTATGAGGGTTAAAACTCTGTAGAGGTATGCGCAATCATTTTGGAGTACAGGTAGTCCTCGGGTTACGATAGCAATTGGGACTGGAATTTCCGTTGCTAAGCGATGTCGTAAAGTGCAATGTCATGTGACTGCATGGCTTAGCAATGGCAATGCCATCAGTCCCCATTGCTATCGTTAAGCGAGGACTGCATGGGTTGTTAAGTGAGGACCTCACGTGACCACAACATGGGGAGAGGTGCTGGAACCACCTCCTAGGCAAGCAGTCTGGCAGGTGAGAGCTACAGGCCGGCGGGCGGGTGCTATGGAGTACAAGATCCCCATGCAGCCTGGGGGCTTCTTGGGAGAAAAAGCAGTGGGAGCAGGAGTGACTTGCCACCTCCTGCCAGCTTCCCCACTGACTTTGCTTGTGGGAAGCCAGCAGGGAAGGTTGCAAATGGCAATCATGTGACTGTGGGATGCTGCAACTGTCATAATTGTGAACCAATTGCCAAGCACCTGAATTGTGATCATGTGACTGCAGGGACACTGCAATGGCCACAGGTTTGAGGACTGGTTGTAAGTCCCCCTTGTTCAGTGCTGTTATAATTTTGAACTGAGTCACTGAGCAAGTGGTCATAACCTGAGGACTACATGTATGTAGGCTCTCTAAAGACAGTTGAAGATTTAACTATTTGAGGTAAAAAAAACAGTTTGTGAGCACATTTGACTGAATATCAAATGATTGGAAGTAAATGTGAGTGAGAATAAATGAATTACTTAGTGAATAATTAAGCTCCTAGCAAGTAATAAGAAAACGATATGTGATTCCCCTTGTTTGTTTAATGTGAATATGTGTGATATTTCTGCATGTTGTGATGCTGTATTCTTGGCTGTGAATGTAAATGACTTGAAGCAAGTGTTACATAGATTGTATGATACAATGAGAGGCATGGATCTGAAAATAAATGTATTAAAGAACAGATAGTATTTGACAGAAAAATGGAATGAAACATTGCAAATTACACATAAAATAGTGAAAAACCAAAGCAAGTAGATGAATGAATGCATGTACTTTGGTAGAATCTTTACTCCGGAAGGGAAAATGGAGAAATTTTAAGACATGTGAATACTGGTAGGCAGGTAGTGGATAGTATGTCTATTCAGAGGAACAAATGTTTGTCAAAAGAAGAAAAAATGGCACACTGTTATATGGAAATGAGAATTGGATATGTGAAGAAAAACATAAATGTAAGATGGAAGCAGTGGGTAAAGAGTATGTATGCAATTAGAAAAGATAGGGACATGAATAAATGGCTGCTGAATGACTGTAAATTGAATAAAAAAGTTAGTGACCAGTATGAAAAAGTACACTGAAATGGTTTGGTCACATAAAGAGATTGAATGAGCAAAATATTGCAGAACAAATATATGAAGGAATACAGGTTAAGAGGAAGGGGCAGATCAAAAAATGTAGTTTGATGATGGGATTCTGAAAAAAAGGTGAGAAGTTTGAAGAACAAAAGGCAACGTATGACATAGAGGATGGGCGTAATGGAAGCAAGGATGATTTGCAAAGATAGAAAGGTATGTGAATAGTATTAGATTTAGCTAATTTTCTTTTTTCTTTTAATTTCATGCTTCAGTTTCCTAGGCTTAGTATTTCTTACTCCTTTTCTGTGCTTCGCATAATGTTGCTTATTATAAAGGAGTATAGCATGATGGTTAGGTATTCTTGTCCAATTTAAAAAAATAAAATAAAATGGGGAAGAAGAAAGTTCTGTCAGATGTTTCAATTTTCTTCCAAGTCTTCAGATATCTAGCAGTGAGAGTCCAATTTGGAATTAAATCTATGATTTCTCCTAACCCATCAATACAGAAGGTATATCTTTATTGTGTACTAGACAACCTGTGACCCACTGGGTCATCGTTTCAGAGATATTTCCTTACCTAAACAGAGGAATAGAATGACCAAGGGCAAAAAAGCAGTGGGAGTGGGAGTGACTTGTCACTTGCTACCAGCTTCCCATTGAATTTGCTTGTGGGAAGCTGGCAGAGAGTGTCAGAAATCTTCCTTCCTTCCTTCCTTCCTTCCTTCCTTCCTTCCTTCCTTCCTTCCTTCCTTCCTTCCTTCCTTCCTTCCTTCCCACATATAATATAGGCTTGCACCATTTGCTGTCCCCTCATGACCCTCAGGAGAGCCCCCTGTGAAGCCGCCTCCTCAACTGACCTGCAGAACTGCCTGCCACTTTGCTGGGGGGAGGTGGAACAAAGGGAGCTGCGGACCATGAGGAAAACTGCATCCCTGCTTCCCATTCTAGCATGTCCCCAAGGGCCCCCTCTCTTGAGGGAGGAAGAGGGTTCACCCATCAACTGCTGGTGCCTCCCATCCAGGCCTACCTCACCAGCAAGCATCCAAGCTGCTCCCTTGTCCTTTCCTCAACGCCTACCACCATTAAGAGGTTTCAGATTTCAGCCTCGGTTCCAAAGCAGCCAATCACTGCTTACCCGTCGGGCCTTGCCACCAGCCAGGGGACAGAGGGAGACGGGGAAAATGGTCAGGGATATGCCATGACGATCACATGATCTGGGCTGACCATGGTGGCACAGTAGCATAGCAGTGCTGAAGCAGCCACAAATTTCCCAAATTTCATGGGAGTCATGGGTCCCAGATTTTGGACACATTTGGTAAGTTAGCTCATCTGAGGAACCTTGGTTCATAAATTGTTGCCCTATGACGCATCATTTTGCCTAGTTGAAGATTACAGACGTGAGAGTTTTAGTAGTACATAGATATAGATACCTTTCCTTTGAAACACATTTTCATGCAAAACCATGATTATTCACATATGTAATTCAACCTGACACATACAGTACTAGAAGTCTGAAAAGTTACAGCTTTTTTATCCACATGCACTACTTTCTGAAAGGAGAGATTAACTTAATTTCATCTTGTGAGAAGGAAATCAAATTCTCTACCCCCCCCCCCCATGTCAGCAGGAAGTCAAAGCTTCCCATTTGTCTCATTCTATCATCACTTATCTTAAACAGCAATCAAAGCATATGGCTAAATTGCAGTAAGAATGGGCTCACCTAAAAAGATTAAGAGGTAACAGAAAGAATCAAGAGTCCTCCTCCCTAGCCCAAAATTAAATAACTAAAGACCTGGCAGGAAGGGCCAACATTCCTTAAATCCAAAATATCGAATCATAAAAAGATTTCTTCCCAAAGAGATCTACGTTCCAATTAGACAATACCAATAGAGGTGAATGCGTGTAGCTCAGGGTTGAACTGTGGAGTCTTTGGGGTTCTCTGAGCTTGGTTCTTGTGAAGAAGCACTGAAGATGTTACCTAGCCAGGTAGTGAAACATTTGCAAGAAAAGAACCAAGCTCAGAGAACCCAAGGACTCCACAATTAGACAGTATCAGATAAGGCAAACACAGGAAACCGCAGCTCAGCGGGGTGCCTGACCTTAGAATGCTCCCTAGTCAATTGCTCCCTAGTCATTTCACCAGGCGAGTGCTCTCTCCCAGAATCCCTCCCAGAATCCCAGCTAATTACCTTTTCTAAGAAATCCTAGAGGGCGGGTTTCCCTTCGCACCTATTAAGGATCTTCCCTATAAAAGGGGATTCCTGGGAAGCCCCGATGCGGCCCCAACAGCTGATCGGCTTGTGTATCTGGCTCTCTGAAATGAAGTTCTCTCTCTCCTTCAAGCAACCGCCTACATACTATACTTATTCCCGCCTACATACTATACTTATTCCTGGCTCGGAGATGAACCTCGTAAGTTTGCATTCTAACAATCGATTTTCCTCCTTGTTGCCTGGAGGCGGCCCACTTACTCCCTCAGATAACTAGCCTAGCAGCTGCTTCCAAAAATGAAGCCCTCCAGACCTTTTCTCCTTTTTCTTTTTCTCCTGTTTCCTCCCCCCCCCCCTTCTTGCTTTTCTTTTTGCATCATTTCCCCAGATCAGCTAGCCACTGCGGCTATGCTGCAGAGTTCATGTGGAGTGGAGAGACGTTTTATTTCTGGATACTTTTAAGCAGTGAGATCTGACCTCTTGCTGTTTGCCTCTATCTTTGCAGCTTCTGACTACACTGATATTCTGAGCATTAGTGAAGAGGAAGACAGGCTGAAGGCTCTGAATGAGTATCTCAGCACCCGTAGTTATATCCAGGGCTTCACATTTTCACATGCAGATGTGGAAGCCTTCAGGCAGTTTTTGGGCCCGCCTGCGGACCAGCATTTCCATGTTGTTCGTTGGTTCAGGCACATAGAAGCAATCTATGATGGCAGCTGTGAAAAACGTATCTCCTGTAAACTCCAGACAAGTAAGTAACAGTAGGGAGTTAATGACTTACTGTTTGCTTATCACTTTGTTTAAAGCATCTGTCAAGGATTATTTGGTCACTTTGATTTGTTTGAGTTCCTGCATTTAGTAGCGAGAGGCAGCTGCAGCATGATAACCCACCCAGATGTGTAGAAATTATCTATCTATCTATCTATCTATCTATCTATCTATCTATCTATCTATCTCATCATCATCTATCTTCTCCCAGACCCCATTCTTCCTTAGCCAGAGTTTGCCTGATTAGCTTTTGGCTGAATGTGGCCATGTGCTGCATCCTCCCCACCTCCTTAGTCATCACCTGACACAAAGAAAGGCAGTGATTAAAGTCAGGTGGTTTTCCATGACTTGCTTCCTCTTCTTTTCATAAGAAGAGAAAGCACTTTGTACCTGCTAATATATGACAAATTCATAGCTCTTTACTCTTAGAAGGAAGAAGACAGGGAGGAGAAGCAGCAGGAAGACCCATGTTATGTGCTGATGTCCATCCTTGGGATTGCTAAACTAACCATTACTGTTGTATTCAGCAGAAGGTTCCAGCTATAGCAGATTTAGGCCCTTCAAATAGAGCTGGGATGGAGATACATGCATACATGCTTGCATTTACAAAGAGAGAGAGGGAAAAAGAAAAAAAGAATTTAAAAGGACAAAAAAAACAAACAAGAAAGCACAAAAGCGTATTACATTACAGTTTTAAAAAATATTGATTAGATTCATATCCTGCTTTCATTCAGTGCTCCTTCTTCCTATTTTCCCCAAAACATCAATCTTATGAGGTAGATACACAGACACACGCACACACCATTGAGACCATTTTTAAACACAGCACTAAAGCCTGACCACACAAAATAATGTTGATTTGTGTTTCTATTAGTAGAGAACCAGTTCATAAACAGAAAGCAAACACATAATGATAATCCAAGATTGTTAATCTGGGGTTCCACTGTGTTTCCATGTTGAAGAAAAGTACTGTAATTATTTTGTTGCGCCCAGCACCCCCCTCCTTCCAGAATTATGGAAGGCATAATTCCTGATATATTTATTCTTCCAAACTGTTGATATATTAAATATAAATTAATTATAGTGTATATTCACTTCTTCAAATTGTACTGATCTTTGTAAAACAATCGCCAAAATGGGGCTACAGTGGGACAAACACGTATTATATGAATAAGTGTCTTTAATACAGAAAATGCAACAGAACTATTGCTAAAAATAGAGCCAAGCCCTGCCATGGTGTCAAAGGTTTATATAATACTGTTCTAATTATGCTTGTAATATGTTTTCTTTTAACTTGGTCACTTGCATTCCATAGAGAAAGTAAAGTCAAAATATATCCCTAGTGAGAATCAAGATTTATACTCATTTAATACTCATTTCATATGACAACTGTAATTTAGAAAATGTAAAATAAATAATGTTGAACTTTAGCAGGAAAATTACAAAATGTCACAGCTACTGTGGGTATACTGAGTAGAAAAGGCGGAACCAAAGCTTCCACCAACTTTACTATATGATTTATGAATACTATACATCATATAGTATTGTCATTCCCAGGGGGATTTGTTAAAATAATAAATCAATTAAAATGTAATCCCAGATAATAGAGGTAGAATTGTAAAAATGTAGCAGTCAGCAGGTCCAAAAGTATATCTCAAAATTCAGGGCAGTTAAAAAGTTTGGCCCTGTAAGAATAATAAAAGTAGATGCCAAGCAGACCTCTCAGAAGAGAATATCTCTCAACCTGGGTACCATATTGAAAAAGCCCTCTCCAGAAGCTACATCATATGGTGGAGGCTCTTGCAGGAGGACTGCCACTGAAGCAATTAATTGACAGGTAGGTACAGTCTGTCCTTCAGGTGCCCAGGTTCTGAGCTGTGTAGAGGGTCAAATGTCAAAACTAGCAGTTTAGATTCAGTAACTGACATGGCACAGGTGTAAGACAGTCCAGATGCACGTTCCTGTCCTACAAGCTACATTCTGTGCTTTCTGTAGTTTGTAGTTATATTGTTTGGGAATACAACTATATTAGTAATCTAGATCAGTGTTTCTCAACCTTGGCAACTTGAAGATGTGTGGACCAACTCCCAGAATTCCCCAGCCAGCATGCTGGCTGGGGAATTTTGGGAGTTGAAGTCCACACACCTTAATGTTGCATGGTTGAGAAACACTGATCTAGATGTATGTACAGGTGAAACTCGAAAAATTAGAATATCGTGCAAATGTTCATTTATGTCAGTATGGCAACTCAAAAGGTGAAACCAATATATGAGATAGACGCATTACATGCAAAGCGAGATATGTCAAGCCTCACTTTGGTATAATTGTGATGATTATGGCGTACAGCTTATGAAAACCCCAAATTCACAATCTCAGAAAATTAGAATAGTGTGAAAAGGTTCAATATTCTAGGCTCAAAGTGTCCCACTCTAATCAGCTAATGAATCCATAACACCTGCAAAGGGTTCCTGAGCCTTTCAATGGTCTCTCAGGCTGGTTCAGTAGGAATCACAAGCATGGGAAAGACTGCTGACCTGACAGTTGTGCAGAAAACCATCATTGACACCCTCCATAAGGAGGGAAAGCCCCAAAAGGTAATTGCAAAAGACGTTGGATGTTCCCAAAGTGCTGTATTAAAGCACATCAATAGAAGGTTATGTGGAAGGGAAAAGTGTGGTAGAAAAAGGTGCACAAGCAGCAGGGATGACTGCAGCCTGGAGAGGATTGTCAGGAAAAGGCCATTCAAAAGTGTTGGGGACTTTCACAAGGAGTGGACTGAGGCTGGAGTTAGTGCATCAAGAGCCACCACACACAGACGGATCCTGGACATGGGCTTCAAATGTCGTATTCCTCTTGTCAAGCTGCTCCTGAACAACAAACAACGTCAGAAGCGTCTTACCTGGGCTACAGAAAAAAAGAACTGGTCTGTTGCCCAGTGGTCCAAAGTCCTCTTTTCTGATGAGAGCAACTTTTGCATCTCATTTGGGAACCAAGGACCCAGAGTCTGGAGGAAGAATGGAGAGGCACACAGTGCACGTTGCTTGAAGTCCAGTGTGAAGTTTCCACAGTCTGTGTTGATTTGGGGAGCCATGTCATCTGCTGGTGTTAGTCCACTGTGGTTCATTAAGTCCAGGGTCAATGCATCCGTCTACCAGGAGATTTTGGAGCACTTCATGCTTCCTTCCGCAGACGAACTTTATGGGGATGCTGACTTCATTTTCCAGCAGGACATGGCACTTGCCTACACTGCCAAAAGTACCAAAACCTGGTTCAGGGACCATGGGATTACTGTGCTTGGTTGGCCAGCAAACTCGCCTGACCTGAACCCCATACAGAATCTATGGGGCATTGCCAAGAGAAAGATGAGGGACATGAGACTGAACAATGCAGCGGAGCTGAAGGCCGTTATTGAAGCATCCTGGTCTTCCATAACACCTCAGCAGTGCCACAGGCTGATAGCATCCATGCCACGCCGCATTGCGGCAGTCATTGCTGCAAAAGGGGCCCAAACCAAGTACTGAGTACATATGCATGCTTATATTTTGCAGAGGTCCGATATTGTTCTATTTCCAATCCTTGTGTTATTGATGTCATGTAATATTCTAATTTTCTGAGATTGTGAATTTGGGGTTTTCATAAGCTGTACGCCATAATCATCACAATTATACCAAAGTAAGGCTTGACATATCTCGCTTTGCATGTAATGCGTCTATCTCATATATTGTTTTCACCTTTTGAGTTGCCAAACCAGTCAATCTTAAAGGAAATCAACTCTGATTGCTCATTGGAAGGATTGATAATGAAGCTCAAGCTCAGATACTTTGGTCACCTAATGCGAAGAGAGGACTCTTTGGAAAAGACCCTGATGCTGGGAAAGATGGAAGGCAAAAGGAGAAGAGGACGGCAGAGGATGAGATGGCTAGATAGCATCACTGAAGCAATGAGCATGAAATTGAGCAAACTCAGGGAGGCAGTGAAAGATAGGAAGGCCTGGCGCAATATGGTTCATGGGGTCACGAAGAGTCGGACACGACTTAAAGACTGAACAACCGACATAAATGAACATTTGCACGATATTCTAATTTTTCGAGTTTCACCTGTATCTGTCCCTGTAGGTTTTCAAGGTTGTCCTTTGGTCCCCTACTGCAGTTATTTATTTTCCTCCAAGGCCAGATGAGCTCATACCACAACTGCTTTCTAGATATAATACATTGTCCTAAAAACTGGACTTGTGCAAACATGGCAGATTTGATCAGAGCCTGCAACAGTTACTGATGCTTTATTTGTTTAAAAAAAAAAGTGGTGAGACGTGTTAATTTAGAGTGATTTATTATCAAGTAGTGTCATTGTAGAACTCAAAACTTTCTCTTTTTTACCAACCTTTGTTACAAATAGCAGGTGAATTCTTGTTTAAAGTGTGATGTAAGCCCCATTATGTCCACTGACTTTAGCTTTTGCATTTAGGGTCTTGCCTGATCAGACTTCCCTTTATAGATACTGCCAAAGTTGTTTCATTGTAATATAATCCAAAATGGATTCTTAGGGCTCTTCACATTGTTCTCAGAGCTTATGTGAACAAGAAAGGAAAGAGTTTGGGTTATATTATGTCAGAGATTTTCCTCAGGATAGATGTGTGAGAATTTTATTAGATGTCTGTAATCTTCATCTCCCATGAAGCTGCAGGCCAATGCCTAGTTATAACTGCCTTAGAATATACTTACTCAAGTAAATATTCCACATTTGATTAAAAAATGTCCAATTTTAGAATGCCAGCACTACATTCTGAGGACAGCAGAGGGCAAGCTGGCATGACTATAAAACATTGATATTTCTGCCAATTGTGTTGATCAAGAATTTGTACTTAATGTGTGTATCCTTGATCTAGGCATCCTGAAACATTTTCAACACTGATTTTTTTTTCTTCATCCAGCCTGGATGTATATAGGAGAAGACAGATATTTCAAAACAAAGAAATTGATGCAGAAGTTCATTAAATCAGAAATATTTGTTAAATATTTGTTCTCTGTAGTTGGGATCTAAGTAACCATGTGACCACCTTGGCATGGCAAAGGAGACCTTTGGCTTGTTTTTCCAAGTGCAACCATCTATGCCATCTATTGATGCACTTTGGGATAAGGAATTTTTAAAGTAATTTGATATAGGATGGAGAGGTATTGCTTAAAGAAGTACAGAAAACAAAACAAACCCCCCTCAGGACATTCTTAACTCCTTGACTGCACCTAAAGTTGCTATTTTAGATTCTGGTTTGCATTGCCTTGTTTCTATCTGCCTCTCTTTATATCCGTGTGCTTTATTGGTGGCATTCACTTTTTGTCTCTAAGACTAGAAATTATATTAGGGAAGGGGTCTATATCTGAATGCCAGAGCATACTTCGCATGCTGAAGAGTAACGTTAGGAACAATTTAAGCTTGTAACTATGGAGGGCCATGGTCATTACCAACAATATTGTGCTAGATCAACCAATGATCTGATTCAACATTTGGGGTGTGTGAATCACCCAAATCCAATTCAGATTTGCTGTATGATTTCAGGAGTCAATTTGATTTGCACTTATGATGTGCTAAAGTCCATAAAACCTTCAAATTGATTCAGAGTTAGTAGTTTCAGTTCAATACATTGACTTCAGTATTGTCACAGAATCTTCAAACTAGAGCTTTGCACAGCCCTATTGAAAACAAAGCACTTTCCTAAGAGTGCAAATTTGTGTTAGGTGTTTTTTTTTTTTAATTTAAGGGGAAATTAACATTCTTATAAATAGAATGAAATAGGAAACAGTCTTTTCCCACATCAGTTCCGGTATTCACTAGTTAAATTTTTGGAGACAGAAAAACTTTATCATAATCTCATGAACATCACCAGTGAGTGCAGCTTCGAATGGAGCTTCTTATGTGATTGCTTATAGTGTGAGGGGGCAGAAAAAGGAAATCTGAAGTATGGGAAAGAAAAGCGGAAACAAATATGCATTCACCAAGCCCATCTGGGTCACTGTGTGCTTCAGGATATGCAAGCGGTTGACAGATGAGATCGGCAGATACAAATTTTTGTTTTAATGAGATCACAAAGATTGAGAACATATGGAGCAGCATCCTATTCTTGGTCTTCTACAGATATGTCCTCTAGATAAGAGGGAGTTTGTGTTTCCCACTGGCCTAACTGAGGACCACGTGGCACTTTATGAATCATAGATTTTAGGGTACAGATGCACTTTTTCATATTTTCCTGTTGAAGTAACCTTCTCTGGATCACTCCTTAAGGGCTTTTCAGCAGTTGCCTTCCTGTTCTGTTTACTGTTTACTGAAGTTGATGATATATTTTAGCCTCTATTTTTCTCCTAGATATTTTTTTCTTCATTTCTCAGCTGTTAAAATTGCAAGTGGGTTAAAGTTAAAAAAAAAAAAGCAGGGGAGGGGAGTAGGAAAGACCAGTCAACCATTAATTCCGAAAGGGAATGTAGGAGTTGCTTATTTAATATAAATAACATGGAATGTATTGCTTGTATCTGATGTCGATCTTAAGATCTATTTCACGTATTGGTGGACACAGTATAGGAATTTATACCGGTGTAGTTTTATTTTGTTTTTTAGGCAGTAGTATTTAAAGCATTGTGACCAGGATTTCTAGATTTGCCTCTCATGCCTTCAACTCTTTAAGCGGGTCTCTGGTATTGATTACTGTATTTCAACATGATTTAAATTCGAGTGAGGTTTCATATAATTTATAGGCAAGAGATTATTATGTTAAGCTTTATTGCTTTAGTAATAATTTTGCTTTATTTAGTTTTTGGATCCTAATAAGATATTAATATTTGTTCCTGTCCAAAATCCAATTCTGAATTATTGGAGGTGGGGGGTTCCTCTGAAATTGGCCTTTGAAACTGTTTAGTACCAATGTAATGTGATTACTGTGACTACAATGTAATGATTTACCACCAATTTTCAAAGTAGAATTTTTCCAAAGGGTTAGAAATTTGTGAGCCTCATTATCAAAATTTAATCTATGTCCCAATGTGGCCCAAAGGTTTCTCATTGCTCATATTCCTGGAAATAAAACACCTTTTCTGCTCTATGTTGTTCCAGGCAGTTGCCATGATTGCAAAGGAAATAGATAACTTTCCAACTTGGCCCATAAGGGATAATATTCAATTATATTTCCATTTCACCAGCAGGTGGCTGGTGAAATATTGGCCTAATGGTGGGATATAATTCTGTCAAATATGGAAGATAAAATTTTCCATCGATAAAATGTTAAAGAAGAATGCAAAACTTAAGAAAATGTTTGTTCAGTCTGCAATAAGTGAACATTAATCAAATGCAGCAAGGCGTTTCTAAACAAAACGTGCACAGGTTTGCATATACAGGTGAAACTCGAAAAATTAGAATATCATGCAAATGTTCATTTATGTCAGTATGGCAACTCAAAAGGTGAAACCAATATATGAGATACACGCATTACATGCAAAGCGAGATATGTCAAGCCTTACTTTGGTATAATTGTGATGGTTATGGTGTACAGCTTATGAAAACCCCAAATTCACAATCTCAGAAAATTAGAATATTACATGACATCAGTAACACAAGGATTGGAAATAGAACAATATCGGATCTCTGCAAAGTATAAGCATGCATATGTACTCAGTACTTGGTTTGGGCCCCTTTTGCAGCAATGACTGCCGCAATGCGGCGTGGCATGGATGCTATCAGCCTGTGGCACTGCTGAGGTGTTATGGAAGACCAGGATGCTTCAATAGCGGCCTTCAGCTCCGCTGCATTATTCGGTCTCATGTCCCTCATCTTTCCCTAGGCAATGCTCCATAGATTCTCTATGGGGTTCAGGTCAGGCGAGTTTGCTGGCCAATCAAGCACAGTAATCCCATGGTCATTGAACCAGGTTTTGGTACTTTTGGCAGTGTGGGCAGGTGCCAAGTCCTGCTGGAAAATGAAGTCAGCATCCCCATAAAGCTCATCTGCGGAAGGAAGCATGAAGTGCTCCAAAATCTCCTGGTAGACAGCTGCGTTGACCCTGGACTTAATGAAGCACAGTGGACCAACACCAGCAGATGACATGGCTCCCCAAATCAACACAGACTGTGGAAACTTCACCCTGGACTTCAAGCATCGTGCACTGAGTGCCTCTCCATTCTTCCTCCAGACTCTGGGTCCTTGGTTCCCAAATGAGATGCAAAAGTTGCTCTCATCAGAAAAGAGGACTTTGGACCACTGGGCAACAGACCAGTTCTTTTTTTCTGTAGCCCAGGTAAGACGCTTCTGACGTTGTTCGTTGTTCAGGAGCGGCTTGACAAGAGGAATACGACATTTGAAGCCCGTGTCCAGGATCCGTCTGTGTGTGGTGGCTCTTGATGCACTAACTCCAGCCTCAGTCCACTCCTTGTGAAAGTCCCCAACACTTTTGAATGGCCTTTTCCTGACAATCCTCTCCAGGCTGCGGTCATCCCTGCTGCTTGTGCACCTTTTTCTACCACACTTTTCCCTTCCACATAACCTTCTATTGATCTGCTTTGATACAGCACTTTGGGAACATCCCACTTCTTTTGCAATTAGCTTTTGGGGCTTTCTCTCCTTATGGAGGGTGTCAATGATGGTTTTCTGCACAACTGTCAGGTCAGCAGTCTTTCCAATGCTTGTGATTCCTACTGAACCAGCCTGAGAGACCATTGAAAGGCTCAGGAACCCTTTGCAGGTGTTATGGATTCATTAGCTGATTAGAGTGGGACACTTTGAGCCTAGAATATTGAGCCTTTTCACACTATTCTAATTTTCTGAGATTGTGAATTTGGGGTTTTCATAAGCTGTACGCCATAATCATCACAATTATACCAAAGTAAGGCTTGACATATCTCGCTTTGCATGTAATGCGTCTATCTCATATATTGGTTTCACCTTTTGAGTTGCCATACTGACATAAATGAACATTTGCACGATATTCTAATTTTTCGAGTTTCACCTGTAGATGGAAGATATAGTGGAAATATCTGCTGCTCATGTTAATATTGTTTTTCTTTATAGCTGCAGTTTCTAGCAATTTCATGCAATGCAGTCCTGCTTTTTTTTTTTTTTTTACTACCTGCTTCCCCCTACCTCCTGCCCCACCAGGAAGACCTGTCGGGACAAAGGATTCTGGAGGGAAAACCCTGATTACCTAAGCAAGCTAATTTCTACTTTTCATGGAAGTAGATTTCCAGTTGTACTGGCTCCTATAAATGATCAAAGATCTTGGCTTTGCTTCCAGCCTTTAGGAAAAAATGGTGTCAGCTGTGCTGATATCAGCTCTCTATTTGAAATATTTATTTTGACATTTTTCAGCATTCCTTTTGGAATGTCTAATGACAGAATAAGAGCTCCTTGAATGTTTTCGTGTAACACTATATCCCGGTGACACTGTTGCTTGAACATTCATATGAAATTTTAAATTCCTTTGCAGGTAAAAACAAACGTACTCAACCTCACTGGGCACCACCCCAAGGAACAGCTCAACCCAAACTCTGCTTATACAATAGTCTCACTCGTAATAAGGTGAACTTGTTTTTCTTTCTTACATCTGTGGATAACATGTTCCTCGCATCATGTTTGGTGCATTAGTTTTCTAGGCTTGGAAATAATATTTGAGACAGCAGTACCCCAAGGATTGCTGTGGAATCAGTAGTCTTACTTTGATTCAAAGTTGCTATTTTCAGGCTTAATAAATGCAGCAGTTTTCATTCATTGCCATGTGCTTTTACTTTGTAGGATGTGTTTCAACCCCAAAATGGCAACAGGGTCAAATGGTATTGCTGTGGCCCAACAGTGTATGATGCTTCCCATATGGGACATGCAAGGTAAAGTAGGGTTTTTGTTAGAGCTGAACAAATCTGTCATGTATGACCTTGTTCATTTTAGAAGCCTTACTTTCAGTCTGCCCTATTTCTGTGTCAGTTGATTAAGAAACACATGAAAAAATCATAGTCATTTTTGTTTGTACCTTTCCTAATATATGATTATTGCAAGAAAGCTATTTTATATTCTCACTAAGATATACAGTTCTGGTATATCTTTCCAAGTTTCCTTTGCTTGGAAAGTAGCAGCACATATACAAAATTAACTTGTTTTTTTATTATTTTAGATCATATATTTCATTTGATATCCTGAGAAGAGTTTTGAAAGACTACTTCAAATATGATGTCTTCTATTGTATGAATATTACAGATATAGATGATAAGGTAAATGTAAATACCTTAATTCAGTTAACGTCTGGAATGAGACTTCCTGCTGAGGTTATTTAATAAAATAGTTAATTGTATTTTAACAATATCTTTCTCAATAGTTGAAAGTTTTAATTTTTAAGATAGACAAGTACTGTGAATACCTATCGTAGCTTTAAAGGGGAAACATAAATAGACAGATGTCTGCCTGAAGAAGCTTTCTGTTTGATCATCAAAAGATGAGTGGCATAAGATGGAAAGATCAGGAAAAATACGCATGTTCAAATGTGGTGGTTCCATCTTCATGTATATGCTTGCTTCCTAGACATAATTTATTTTTTGTTGTAGATCATAAAAAGAGCAAGGCAAAACTACCTCTTGGAACAATACATGGAGAAGAGGCCATCAGCATGTCAGCTGCTTGAAGATGTTAAGCTGGCCTCTATGGTAAGCTCATGGTCTGTTCCCCTCCCTTCCCCTTGTGCAGGAAAGATCGGACAATGGGTGACGTAAGAATCTTCATCCAAGGAATGTATTCCTAGGAACTGTTGCTGGAGTAGGTTGGACCAATGATTAGCTGAGAAAAGCTTAGTGTGAGTTATAAAGCAATGTAGGGTGAAGACCAAGGCAGTGACCTGGGTTTGAGCTTGTTCCAGCTAGAGTATGAGCTAAACAAAAGAGCAGACTGAGTGACTGGCATTTCTCTCCCAGAATAACAGGCCAATTAATTTTACTGAAAGCAAGGAAAGTAAGTGATTTAGGACTAGGTAATCAGCTGCACTGGGCCTGTGTGTGCTTATCTCAAAGCTGTAACTCTCTCCTAGCTAATGCTGAACTGTTTTAAAGCATTCGTTCAAATTGCTTCCTTTTCTTGGTTGAAATTCAGTATAATAGACTGTCATTTAGTTCTTATACTGGGGGGAGTTAATAAATTTATTAAAAAAAGAAATAATTTACCATAAATTAATCTTATTTTGCATGATTTGCTTTGAATGGACTTCTAGTCATTTATCTATTGAAGAGACTGAACATTTAGCTGGCAGTTGAAGAAAGAAACAAGGTGGGGAAAACACCAGGGAATCAGCCCTTTGTGCTCCACCTGGTATTTTAACAGGGTGGAGGTGGGTTGGTCTCCATTCTGCCTTGAAAGGACTAGTGTCAGTGACTGAAGATAAACCCAGAAGTCAGACTCCCAAGTCATGAGAAGACAATGAGAGAGACTCATAAGGGGGATCTCTTAAAACACCCATTCAGATCGTTGTTTATTCCACTTCACTCCTTCCTTTTTCCTTTTCTCTTCCTGCTCTTCCCTTTCTCACCCTCCAGTTCTTTGGGAGTTTCATCCTTTTTGCCACAAATAATGGCTGATCCCTTCAGAGTCCTGGAAAATGCTTCTGGCTGGCACTGAGAAGTGCCAAAGCCTTGCTGTTCAGTGCTACCACTGTCAGCTTCTCTCGTTGCTAACATGCCCTATGAAGAGTTGCAGAGTGCTTTGGATCATAAGAAAAAAGCCTGGACGGTTGCACAGGTAGCCCCTTTTGGCAGGTCCTTCAATCAGATGTGTTTTTTTCCATGATCGCATGGCAGCAGCTGATGATCCTGGAAAAAGATGCACCTGTTTTGCCGAGCTGCTGACACAGGCTACCAAGCACCCCCATGGGCTCCAAAACATCTTTTCCACTTGGAATCCAAACCACTGCATAGCCCTATTCCTTATAGCCACATCCGAATACGTTCTCGTCTCTCAAACACTCGCAAGCCAGTCTGAAAACAGCTCCTTTTGCCCAAGGTTTGATTTCAGCTCCCCTTTCCTTTTATTTACCCCGAGGTTGATTTGTGCTGCCGCCCTCTCCCCTGCTGCCAATCAAACATCAATCTCTGCATTTGTTTGCCTCCAGCTTGTCCTTGATAATTGCCAGAAACATTCCAAGGTCATTTTTGAAGGGGTTTGGAAATTAAATAAACGATGAAATGGAAATGTGCAAATATTCGTAATTTGCTTGAAAGGCCCACTTCTGTAGTGTAACTGCCTGATGAAGAACTTTGGAGAACTCAGAAACTGGCAGGCATACTCTTCTGTAACATTTTGGTTGGTCCTAATAGAGGGATGACCCAATTAATAATTTTTTATATATATATTTTTCCCTGCATTGGCCAACTTGGCTATGATTGCTTCTATGACATAATTAATGTTAATGAGAATTTCTGTTTTCTTCTAAAATTCAGATGACATTCTTACTTGAAGCATGACTGCCTACATAATAGTTTGATTTTAGAATGTTATTCCTATGACTAGGGGATAGGTGATAGTCACAGTCTCTTGGAGGAGAAAGGTTGCAGGCTGCACAAGAGCAGAGGGAGAGGCCACAACCAGAAGGGAGCCGGACCTGTTTTCTCCCCTCCCCTCCACACATCCATCCATTTCCTTGTTTGCACATACGTGGATGCATGCACGCATGCATGCACATACTCACACAATGTCAGGAGGCTTTTAATAGTTACTTCTTATCTATCTTTTTACATGCGGATGCTTCTTTGTGCTCTCATAGAAGGATCCACATGGTTTGTTTATCCATGTTTTCATCCATGTTTCTTAATTTAGCTCTTTTCGGCAAAGCTGAAAGAAACTTTTGACCTTGATAAGAAACAGATGCTGGAAAGGATTGAAAATTCAGTGAGAGCTGCTCTGGAACCACTAGAGGATGCCCTGCAAAAGAAGCTCTCTGAGGGAGAAGTCAATAAACATGCCAAGGTTGGTGCTCTTTTCTGAAACAGATTGCAAACCATTTTGGTCACTGCCTCTTGATACAGTGCCACACACACACACTCATTCACTCATTCATTTCCCAAAGCAAGGTCCCACTGAAATCTCTTTCCCATGAAACTTGAAAAGCATGTGGGCATGGGCCTCTGGGGATTTATTAAGAATTGTGGAATTGTGCATTATGATAAACAGCCTGTGTTAAATATAATTTATTTTTCAGATTTTGTTGCAAGAAGCACAAGATACACTCTCTGAGTGGCTGGACACTAAGTTGGGCAGCCAGGTGACTGACAACTCTATATTTTCCAAACTTCCCAAATTTTGGGAAGAAGAGTATCATAAGGATATGGCAGCTCTCAATGTAAGTAGACATGCTTATTCAACAAAGCTTAAAAAGACACGCCTGAATAGTATTGTTTATGCTTCATTGTTTCAGATTTCCTCTCCTTTGCAAGACTAGAAAGGAAATATGCGATGTTTGTAGTTACAAGCTTCAAACCACAGTTATAGGAAACTATTTCAAATAGATTTTGGATCAGAATTTTATTATGATGATAAACTGAAATCTTTGGGTAGAATCCTCAGAAAGTCTGCTCTTAGTACTGTGTTTCAAAACTGTTAAGGAGTGAAACATTTGTTCCTATCTAGAAAATCAGACTTATAATGAGACTCCCATCAAGAACTATTTGTGTTCCACAACCGTTGGAGCAATGTTGGTTTCTATTTTCAGCTTGAAGGTTATTTTTCAGTTTCAGTTTTTGGAAATTGATGTTCTTGATTTCATTAAGCAGAATAATTACCCAAGAATGGTAGGTGTTTGAGGATCCATTTCTGTCTCTCTCTCTTGTTTTTAGGTTGGGTTGAATTAAGATTTCCCTGCCAAGTTTTATTATTATTATTATACTAATATATAAGTTTCTTTTAAAAAGAACTTTATTAAATTTCAGCAAAGAGTAAAATATAGAAAAAGAGAAAAAAAGGTCAGAAAAAGAATACAAAAAAGAAAAAGTAACTTCCAACTTTCTTTGGCACAGGCATAAATATAAAATACATTCAGCTCCTACTCTAATATTTAAAAAACTACAAAATAAATCTATATCAATAAAAAAATATAAGGAAAACTAATACAAAGTATTTTTATAGTTATAAAATATATTGTCAAACCCCAAAATCAAAATTTCATTTTTTTGAGTCTCAAGTAAAAAGTCCAAAAGCAGTTTCCAAATAGAAACAACTAATATATAATTTTAATTGTGAAGCAGAATATATTTTGGTGCAGCAGAAAAAAGAAAATGATTGTTTTTTTTCCAGGTATTACCTCCAGATGTCTTAACTCGTGTTAGTGAATATGTACCAGAAATTGTGGACTTTGTTCAGAAGATTGTAGATAATGGGTATGGGTGAGTATAACTTGACTTTTTTCCATTGATCTCTGTAACATACAGAAAGTGATGAGAGTAATAGTCTGAATATCTGGCAAGCAACACATTGGGTTCCCTATAAAGGAATATTTCCAATGTCCTTTTTATCTAAGATAATCTAACTTTTCTCTACATTATATAACAAAGAGTTACAATAAAGATTTTCAGCTATTTTACATGCACTCCTGAATTAATCCTAATCCAGTTTTCCTTAGCCTGATGCTTCCAGATCAGATGGATTACAGTTCCAAACATCAACCTCCAGCATAGCCTAGCTTTCCTAAATTCTATATACAAATCAGCCATGTAAAACTGTTGAAGAATGTTATTTACATTCAATAACAATAACATTTCTGTTTAGTGAAACTGTAGTTTTGCCTTCTAGTTATGTGTCCAATGGATCTGTTTATTTTGATACACTAAAATTTGATGCATCTGAGAAACACACCTATGCAAAACTGGTCCCTGAAGCTGTAGGAGATCAAAAAGCGTTACAGGAGGGTGAAGGTAATTTAATTTCAGTAAATGAGTTTCCAAGAGAATATTTGGATACTGGATAAAGAAGGTTACTGATTCTTATAACTCTTTCTTCTGTTTCTCCTAGGTGACCTGAGTATCTCAGTGGATCGTTTAAATGAAAAGCGATCTCCAAATGATTTTGCTTTGTGGAAATCCTCCAAACCAGGAGAGCCTTCATGGGATTCTCCTTGGGGCAAAGTAAGGATAGCTGAGATTGAACAATCAGTTGCATGACCAGGAGACACATCTATTTCCTTGGGGGAGTAGAAAGTTTGGATTTTTTTGTTTTTAAATTTTCTGCAATGCCATTTCTGTAAGCAGACCAAGCATGGAAATTTGTGCACCCCTTCTTGTATATGATTTTCATATATATATATATATATATATATATAATTTGTTTTGTTTTGTTTTGTGTTTTGTTTTGTTTTGTTTTGTTTTGTTTTGTTTTGTGTTTTGTGTTTTGTGTTGTGTTGTGTTGTGTTGTGTTTTGTTTTGTTTTGTTTTGTTTTGTTTTGTTTTGTTTTGTTTCTCCCCCACCTATGCAACAGAATCCTTGTATTTAGGGCACTATTATTGTATATTCTGCATATGCATATCCATATACACTAAATAAATTTGGAATAAATGATAGTGTCTAACAACTACACCCATTATTAATTTTTAAAAGTCCGGGGAGTACAGCTAGGTAAAAATGCTGGCTCATAAAGCATATAAATAGCCTCTTGGTTTTTCAGCTGTGGTCTTCATCTAATCAGCACTGATCAGGTTCTCAGATTAAAACTGTCTATTATTGCTTTGAAGTAATGGCCCTAGAAAGATACAATTTGAAGTGTTTTTCTTCTGTGACCCAATAATTTTATAGATGAAATTTATTTATTTACTTTTCTTTTTAACAGCCTTCCCATCTGAGTTGGTTATAACCTGAACCCATTCTTATTATCTTTGGCCTCATGGCTCTGTTAGCAGACTTTTTCACAATTTTTACAGTTTTAGGTTGCAATTATATAGTCCTAATGTCCTTCTAATCCACCAGCTGACTGGAGACTAGAAATATTTCTCTGCTAATGACTTTAATTCCTAAGCAAAAGGCAAACATACCCTGCAGTTTGAAGGACGCCACCTTATACAAGGTGATGAGCCCATCATTATTCTGTACTTCTCCAGAATTCATTGCCCGAGCAGAATCATTTAATGAATATAATGCAGGTTAGCCTTTAATATTAAATAACCAAGCACATTAATCCACATGATTAATTGTTTATCACCATGTGTAAATAGGGACGTCCAGGATGGCATATTGAATGTTCTGCAATGGCTGGATCCATTCTAGGAGAATCTATGGACATTCACGGAGGAGGTTTTGATCTTCGTTTCCCCCACCATGACAACGAGTTGGCACAGTCTGAGGTAAGTGGTGTGATGCACTAATCCAGTGGTTCTCAATCTTTTGTTTCTGAAGTCCTGTATATCCCTCTATTTAAAAAAACAAAACAAAACTGAGCCCCAGCAAGACGGGAACAAAAGGATACTTTTTCCAAGAAGAACATTTATATGTATACGTGCATTCTGTTACTATATCGATCCGTTACAAAGAAGTGTGTGTTTGAATCAATAGAACATCCTATACAGCTCAAACCCTAGATTGCACTTCAAGTGCTTGCTGGTCAACCCCAGGTCTCACTCCCTCTATATTTGCTGCTCTGTGATCCATGTCAGAAGGTGGAAATGGGCAAGGCGTCCTTCCCAACAGCTATAACAAGAAAGCAGGCCTCCTGTTTCAGCAGTGGCCCCCATAGCTGGGATCAGCCAGCCTTGATGCATTAGATCAGGGTTCCTCAACCTTGGCCACTTGAAGATGTGTGGACTTCAACTCCCAGAATTCCCTAGCTAGCCATGCTGGCTGGGGAATTCTGGGAGTTGAAGTCCACACGTCTTCAAGTGGCCAAGGCTGAGGAACACTGCATTAGATAGAGACTGGGAGCTCTGCCTTTCTTCTTTCTTGTTCTTGTTTCCTTTCTCTTTTCCCTGTACACAGATTTGGGGCAGCGTGTCATATCCCACCTGGAGTTCTTCTGTGCACCACTGATTGAGAAACACTGCTCTAGTCTTGACCATATTCCAGGGTAGACAACTTACTGCACTCCTGATTTTGCTCACCTATGATTCCCAGTTGCTAAGAATTATTATTTAAATAGCTGACTCTTCCCCCAATCATTAGGATGGGGCAAGACTGGAGCCCAGTGATTATTGTTATTGGGGAGTATTGCTTTAGGGTACCAGGCGCTGGCTGGGTTTTTTTATTGTTTCTTTTATGTTTTTATTGGTGTTAATGTGAGCTACCTAGAGTCATGATACATAAGATGGGTGGCCATATAAGTTTCCTAAATAAATGTTACTAAACCTACAAATCCTCAGACTGACCATTAAAATGTTCTTCTATTGCTTCTTCTTAACGGTAAGCAATATTACAGATTTTTTCATTTTTTATTCTGCTTATGACCAGATGACTTGTATGTTTCGACTGTTACAGTTTATATATAAAACTTTGACAAAATTCATCCCAAAATATGGTTTGCCATAATCATAGCTTAGAATTCCATATACAGGTAATCCTTGTTTAACAACTGCCCTGTTTAGCGACGATTTGAAGTTACGACAGTGCTGAAAAAGTAATTTTATGACCAGTCTTTGTGCTTATGACTGTTGCAGCATCCCTGTGATCAAGATTCAGGCACTTTGGAATGGGGCTGCTTGCTATGTGGCTGCTCAGGGGCTTCTTGGTGTGCTGCGACTGTGGCTCTGCCTTCTCTTCCAGTTCCTTGCACCAACCTTTTGCCTTTTGCGCCCAGCCACTATGGCTGAAGCAGAAAAACCTTGCTGCCTTTGCTGTCCCCTTTTCAGACCTGCGGCCACCATCTTACCCCAGGCAAACGCTTCCTACACGTGGCTCCCCAGCCTAACCCAGCAGGGCGGCACAAATAAGAATGCCAGCCAGTGGGGAAGACAGGAGGTGGTTTCGCCCAATGGGAAAATGCCAGGGGTTGGGTCAGGGAGCTATTTGTAGAAAGGTTCACTGGAGAAGCTGAGCCAACCTCTGGTGCTTTCTTATTTGCACTGCACTGCTGGGTTGGGCTGGACTGTAGGAAGCGTTCATTGGATAAGCTGGGTCCGAAAAAGAGACAGCAAAGGCAGTGAAGCATTTCCGCTTTGACCGCAGTGGCTGGGCACAAAAAGTGGAAGGTTGGTGTGGGGAACTGGGAGAGAAGGCAGCTGGGCAAACAAATGCTTGCTGGTGCTTCCTGGGCACTGCAGCTTGCTGGGGCAGGCTGGGGTGGCTGAGGCTTCCAGGGGTGGCTGCAGCTTTGGGCTGCACTGCAGCTCAGGGGCTTCCTGCAGCCCCAGAGCCTCAACGTGCCAAGAAACCCCTGAGCTGCAGTGTAGCAAGCAGCCCCAGAGCCATGTGGTTCTGGGGCTGCTTGCCGCCCTGCAAGACAGGGTACAGGGCAACCAAAAGGACAGAGATGGGGGGAGATAGGCAGGTGGGTGGTGTTGGAGGCAGTCCCTTACCTTGCTGAGGCTCAGGGCTGGGAGAAACGAAACCTGGAATGGCTTGGATTGGGGTGGGTCCTTGGCTAACAACCAGTGGAATTCGCTTAATGATGGCAACGGGGAGTGCTGGGATTGTGGTCGCTAAGCTATTGTGGTCACATGATGTCTCGCTTTACAACCACATCACTTAGCAACAGAAATTCCAGTCCCAATTGTGGTTGTAAGTCAAGGACTACCTGTATTAGGAAGTAACATCTGAATAACTTAGATCGTTCTTTTTTTTTTTATGTTGCTGCAATCTAATGGCGGTTCATATTATAATATACATCTTTGGTCTCATTGATTTTGTAGGCATACTTTGAAAATGATCACTGGGTGCGCTATTTTCTACACACTGGGCATTTGACAATTGCAGGTTGTAAAATGTCCAAATCTTTGAAAAACTTTATTACAATAAAAGATGCACTAAAAAAGCATACAGGTAAGATCTGCTAATTTAAAAATATTTCATTTTTGGTGGGTAGAAGGGTGTTAGCTGTTGCTCAGTTTATCTGCATTGTGTTTGGCTGAAAACTGGCTAATTTGCATTTAAGATTATTTCTTTTATATTGTAATTAGCATTTTGGGTTTTTTTTAGAGTAGCTACATATTGATAGTCTAAATGGCCTCTTCCAGCTATGATTCCCTACTATGCAGCATTTTTCCATTTGTTTCTTTAAAACTCTCAACAGCGCGGCAATTAAGGCTGGCTTTTCTTATGCATTCTTGGAAGGATACTCTAGACTATTCAAAGAACACCATGGAGTCTGCTGTCCAGTATGAGAAATTCATAAGCGTAAGTTATTTTCCTTTCTTCTCATTGTTCTATTGTGCAGATGTTGGGACATATTGCTGAAAAATACCAGGTGTTCTTTGCTCCTTTCTTCATATGCAAGATTGTGGCACAAAATAATAAGGTAGGCCTATGCATCTTGATCCCCCAAACCAAACCAGCCCACTAGTCACATGTGGTAGTCATTCATGGGCTCATTAGTTTTGTTGTCTGTCAAAAACAACAAAGAGGGAGTAGGGAGGTTGTGATCAGGATTTTACAGATCATAATGCAGAATAGTAAATCGCAAATGGAGCGGGCCCATTTCACAAGGTAGCATAAGCAACTACAGGTAATCCTCACTTAACAACCACTTGTTCAGTGACTGTTTGAACTTACAACAGCGCTGAACAAAGGGGTTTATGACAGATGCTCATAGTTGCAGCCATTGCAGTGTCCCTGCAGTCACGTGATCATGATCTTGGTGCTGGGCAACTGGCTTGCAATTATGATGTACCATCCTGTGGTCACATGATCATCATTTATGACCTGCACTGCTAGCTTCTGATAAGCAAAGTCAGTGGGGAAGCTGGCAGGAGATTGCAAATGGTGACCATGTGACGTTTCACTTAACAATGGTGAGGGGTTTGCTTAACGACAGCAACCGGAAGTGCTGGAACTGCTGTTGCTAAGTGGCATGGTCACATGACATCATGCTTTACAATCATGTTGCTTCGCGATGGAAATTCTGGTCCCAATTACCATTGTTGACTGATGACTACCTGTACTACTAACTGTGATTATGAAAAAAATGACATTAGATGTCATTATTTGCTCTAACCTCACCCTTATAGACACCTGTGCTAGTGTCATGAGTGACATGTAATAACACCAATACATTGTAGAAGCAACTAGGATCAGGGCTGACTAATTACTGGAAGAAACCAAGGAGAGTCCTATCAACTTTCTTTTGCCTGGTATAGATTGAAAACTTGCCAGTTGAAGTTTAATTCAAGTGACAGTATCTTCCAAGGTTAATCTGTATCATGGGGGTGGGGGTGGGGGGCGGACTGTTCCTTAAAAGGCTAATTACAAATTAGAAATAAAAAACTTGCAAAGGTCTGTTTTCTTAGTTCATTATTAGCGCTCTTTAAATCAATATACAATGGAAGGCAGGGGTAGGGGAGGAAATAAAACTCTTTCAGATCATCATCCTATCTGGCAAGAAGGTTAACTCTTTTGTTTATAAATGAATTTTTTTTAAAGACCTTTTTATTGATGTATTCTACCATATTCTGCAAAATCATGGTTAAGCCCCCCCCCCCCACACACACACACACAGAGCTTGATAGCAGATAATGACATCTTGCCTTTCTTGCTGGGTTAATCCTATTTTGGGCTGAAAATGAGTATTGAAATAACTTTGTAACAGATTGTGGGCTCTTTCCCTTCCTCTTTTAGGAGTTCTTTTTAAATGTGAAAGATATCCTTCGGGCTCCTGCTGATGTGACAAGCCAGTTTGAAAAATGGGAAAACCAGGAAATTGAGCTGAATCAAAGGTGAGATAACCATTTTTCTTTCTCTCTTTATGAAGAGACATTTGTATATTTGTGGCAAGGGATCCTGTTTTTCAAACTAGCATTTCCGTTTAGAGCCGACAGGGTGCGTTCCTTAAACACGTCCTCCTTGAAACTCAATTATTTGTTAAGTCACATGCCAGCCAGGCCATTCATAGCACCAGTCCCAGGTCCTCGCACATGCCTTCGTAGCTGATTTCTTTTTCTGTTTAGTGCTTGGCATAGATATGTACATGCCAGGCTATGTTTGTGCATTGTGCACTCAGTTTTTCTGTTAAAGTGTGCCACTGTTTCATTATTTATTTACTTATTTCCTAGAATGGAAAACAAATACCATAAAATCCATAAGTAGGAGAAAGAAATAATGCCCCCTTCATAAGCTTTCCAAGAGAGCTATATTTCCCAATAAAGAAAAATGGTTATTGGCCTTTAGATTTAAATGTTAGTTTTCTTCTTCTGGCCCATTATTTCCTTTATTTGGTAAAAATTAAAAGGAACAAGGGAAGGCCATCCAAAGAAGTGGGGAGAAGACCCTAGACCAGGGATCTCATACTTGCAACCAACTGGCCATAGGCAACCATCTGGGTCATTTTCTGCAGACTGCAGTGTTCAATACTTTGTGGTCACTGAGGACATGGTCCACCAAGGTCAGGTTGTGGAGTACTGCACAGATACACAAGCTGAGCTATCAGGAGCACTGCAGGAAGAAGAGTGTCACAGCAGCAGTGGCAGTGTGGTCGTTCACCTTGGCTGACCCAGTGGGTCTCCGAGCAAGAGCAGAGCCTGGTTGGCTGGGTGTGCGAGTGGTGCCCAGAGGCCTTTCACACCAAGCAGTGCCACTCTCTGGGAACCACTGCCCACCCTCATGCCCTGTGACAGAGACTGCTTCTGAGGGGGTCCCAGGCTGTCTGGACAAGGGCCATGGGGAGGCACAGCTTCACCAGGGAGGAAGGGCCAGGAGGCGGAGGCTGCTCAAGGAAAGGCATGGAGAGCCAGATCTGGCTGCCCTGCCATAGGGGTCTCTTTGCCAGGCAAGGAGTGGGAGAAACAGCAAGCAAGCAAGCGAGATCTTTCTGCTGCCAGACGAGGAGGGAGAAGAGAACGTGAATAAGAAAAAAATGAAAGGAAAGAAATATCTCTCCTGAACAAGGAGGGAAAAAATAAGGAAAAGCAGGATTTGGGCTGTGCTAAGCAGGATAGGTTTCCTGAATTACGTCATCCTAGACATGATCTTGAAATAATAGTATATATCAACCCAGTAATAAAACCAAATGTTATTCTGGCCAATCAAAAACTCTGCCAGCTAAGTGGGCAAAGAGAAACAGCTGTTCTGCAGCAACTGTGTTTTGCAAACAGTGTTGGATTTTTAATTTAATAAATTAACGATGTTTGTCATTTTCGACATTTTTGTACCTATGCATGAAAAGGTTTCAGTATGGCGACCTTCAGATGAACCAACTCGGCCTTGTGCAGCCTTTGGGTTGATTTGAGTTTGAGACCCTGCCCTAGACCAGGATCCAAATTCAGGCAGAAGGCCCAATCATTTACATGCCTCACTTTGCTTTCAGCAGGGCAAACATTAGCCTTGCTACCATCAGTGTACCCCCAGCACTCATGGACCCACAGCAGACTTCCCTTTTTTTCTTCTTTCAGAATGAATGCTGCTGCAGCGATTAATTGTTTTAGGGCTCTGCTGCAAAGGCAAGAGCAGTCTGATACTTCCCCACATAAGCCTGGTGAAAATTACAACCATTGGCCATTCGCAGCATTCTAAGCCAGTGTTTCTCAACCTTGGGAACTTTAAGAGGTGTGGACTTCAACTCCCAGAATCCCCCAGCTGGCTGGGGAATTCTGGAAGTTGAAGTCCACACCTCTTAAAGTTCCCAAGGTTGAGAAACACTGCTGTAAGCACTCTGCTGCAGGCACAGAATCTATGTTAAAGTAATTCAGAAGCTGAACCCCCAAACTGAATTCGATAGCAGTTTCCACTATGCACATGGAACAGTTTAATATAACTATTTCATACCTATTTTAGTCCCCCGAAGAGCAAAGTGCACTGAAGCCCTGCCTTAGATTCCTGGAACTCCGCTCCACTCTTGGCTGGCTTCCAGGCTACATTTTTTTTATATATTGGTCCCAAATATATCAAGCTTGTTTTGTGGCCTCCAGAGTTAGAAGTGTACATTTACAAGATGGATTAATTCTTTCTCAGATAAAGTATCTGAAGTAGGATTGCACAATACAGATGGAAAAATTTTTGTTCAGAAACCTTCACTGATTGTGTTTGGATGTAATAATCATGGTTTACCATGACAGGGACAATCCTTGTCTTGCTCTCCAGATTTGCATACTTCTCCCTTCTTTTCCCATGCCTTGATAAGACAGAAAGCTTCTACTCATGTTTTTGATTAACCACATAACTTCTGTATCATCCAAACCTGGAAAACTGTGGCTAATTTCATCTATATGACTAGTGGACACTAGCGAGTTTCAAAACCTAGTATCTAAAGCTGGTTTGTTTTTACCTACCAGAGCTAACTCAATCTCAGTGTACAGTTCAGACAATATTCTAACATGCCAGAACAAAGCATGGGTTAGTGTTAGACTTAAACTAATACTAGTTAGTCAGGCAGCCTTTTAGAAGTTTTTGCAATTTGGCTTATGAGTCAGAATGCTGTACAGGTTTATGATGGCAATTAGGACCGGAATTGCCATCTTTAAGCAACGTGGTCGTAAAACATTACGTCACATGACCGTGCCGCTTAGTGATGGCAGTTCCAGCAGTCCCAGTTGCTGTCTTTAAGTGAGGACCATGTGGATCATTAAGTGAGGACCTCACGTGACTGCAACTTCCAAGTTCTTGCCCACTTCCTCGTTGACTTTCCTTGTGGGAAGCCAGCAGGGAACATCAGAAATTGCAATCACGTGAACATAGCTCGCTGCGACATCATAATCAGTGCCTGAATTGTGACCACAGGGATACTGCAACAGCTGGAACTCCAAGGACCAGCCATAACTACCACTCGTTCAACACTATTGTAAGTTTGAACAGTCACTTAATGAGTAGTTGTTAAACGAGGACCACCTGTACCCACTGGTTTGGTCGGGCAGTTACATGCACTGTTGTAGAATGTCATCTCCCTGATTTATTTTTAATAAACTTATTTTCTTGCCTAGTTTTTATGACAAGAAGGTAGCTGTTCATGAAGCACTGTGTGATAACATTGATACGCGTACCGTCTTGGAAGAACTGCGATCACTGGTCAGTCAGTGTAATTCCTACATTGCTACTAAGAAGACTGCCCGACAGATGCCAAATAGAATGTTGCTAGAAAATATATGCGTTTATCTTACCCAGATATTAAAGGTATGGGATTTTGAACAAAGCTTTCAAAATTGGCCACATACTGTAGTACTGTAATAGTATTTTTATCTGATATCAAATATTTATTTTTCCCACAACAGCTCCATAAAATAGATTGGCTGAAAGAGGGTGACTGGTCCAAAGTTACCCAGTGAGCTTCCATGGCTGAAGCTTCATTAGAACCTTGGTCTCCCCAATGTCAGTCCAGTACCTTAACCATACACCATATTGGCTCTATTGTACAGAATTGCTTTATTAAGTGGTGGCTTCTTGAAGAGTGGGCATGCCACTCCTCCTCCTCCTCCTCTACTAACAGTTTTAGCAATTCCAACTCTTCTACAGTCTTCACATGCAGCTCCTCTATCTTCTCCATGTGCAAGTCTGTTCTTCTAATGCCAACTTTCTCAAACTGCTGAGGTTACACAAACAAATTCCAGCATGCCCCCTGCTCCTCTCCCTTGGTCAGTCTTTAATATGTTGAAGATCTTCCATGAAGAGTGGTTCAACTGGCATCCATCTTTCTACTATTCCCTTTTCACCAGGTAGTTGCAGCTGACCAGATGGTGGCTCTGGTGGATATGCTCAGTCATAGCCGCTTGCAGGATTAGACAACAGCCTTACTTCCACTGCCTTGGTTGACCCACTGGCATAACTCCACTGGGTACAACCCGTGCTGTCTCAGCCAACCTTCTAGCCACTCTCCTCTCTCCCAGCCATCACAGTCTTTCAATCCACCACTGGTTCCAAACATTCAGACTCCACAACTATGGCAGTCCCAGGTTCTCCTGGCCATTTCTCCATTTGCCACATACTCTCTGATCTTTTCTTTACCTGCACTTTCTTACCTAGAACCTCTTCCAGTTTCCAAAAAATTGCTTAATAAACACTTTGGCATCTAAATCTAACATGTCTAGCAGAGGCATATGTAACTGTCAAGATATGGAACTGACCCAGCAAAACTGGCATAGGGAGATGGAACACCAAGAGTAGTTGGAAGACTCCGTGAAAGACTTTGTGTGTCATGAATTATTTAAGGCTGTTCAGACAAAATACAGCACACAAAGACTATTTTGACAACCAGGTGAATTCTTCTCTTTATTCATAGCATATGAAGTATAGAGAGAGATTACTTTCTCTGAGAGTGACTCTTTCAGCCAGAAAATTATGCAAGCTGCATTCAGCTAAGATTATATAAATAGAGTTTCAATTCTCCCACGAGGACCACCTGTACCACTGGTTTGGTAGGGCAGTTACATGCACTGTTGTAGAATGTCATCTCAGTGATTTATTTCTCCCATGTGGTATGAAGTCCACACATCTTAAAAGTTGCCAAGGTTGAGAAACACTGGTCTAAACAGTATCACTTCAGATGTTGCATCTGGGGCTTCCATTATTGAATCATAAAGATTCAGCTTAAAATTGTTTAAATGGAAGAAAATTCATCAAATTATGTTGGTTTACAGGTTTGGTTATTGCTATTCCTCAGTTATACAGAGGAGAGTTATCTTCCCCTGACTTGTTATTCTGAGGATATCCTTCCACCAACACTTAAAGAGAATGGCAGCTATTCATTACCAATGCACTTGAGGAAAAGTGTGAAATGACCCAGAGCATCAGTGTCTGTAACATATTTATTCTTTCAGCATGTTTTAAGGCTGCACTCAGGCTGTTCCATTTGCAAATGAAAAAGACTGAAATCTTGGAGAGGTTCCTGCTGGAGGAAAGGTACCCAGTCCTCTGCAGCAGCTTTTCTGGGGGAAAGTATATAGAGGAAAGAAGGAATAGGTAAAGATAATGCTGTCTCACTCCACCAAATAGTTGAGATCTATCTACAGGAACTCTATATTAATGTTCCACTATATTAGTGGAGCATGAAACCAGGCAGGATAATTCAAATTGCATTCACATTATTTTTGGTTGGAATTTCTAACACTTAAAAACTGTTTGCTAGTAAGTGTGAATCTGTATGTTCAGGTTTGTATACATTTCCTTTCCATAGGTCTTTGGCGCAATAGAAAGTGACGAGGGTATTGGTTTCCCAGTTGGAAGAAATGGTCATGCGTTAAATGTAAGCAGAAAATATGTTTTGCTGATTTCATATCTATTTATGGCTTTCAAAAAGATTGGATTAGACATTGAAGCAAGCTTTCGTATCTTAGAAACTTAGTAGTAGTAGTATATTCTTATATATACCGTATTTTTCCGACTACAAGACGATACTTTTTTCTAAAAACCTTACCCTAAAAATTGAAGGGTGTCTTATTTAAGGAAGTCAGCGAGGAGAGAACCTCACTGTTGCAAAACTGCCCATACTTTGTTTCTGGAGACAGGCTTCCTCCTATTGCTAGCCTCCAATCACAAGTGAAATAGCTTGTCTCCCAAACAGACTTCCTCCAATCACGACCCTGATGTAACTGATGTCAGCTGATGCTGAACAAACCAATTAGAGGAAGGCTTTTGCAGAGAGAAGCTATAGGCAGTTTCACTCGTGCTTGAATGTAATCAGTTATGCAAAAGAGCCTGGAAATAGAGCTGCAGAGAGACGGTTTGGACCTCCTCCCACCGAGTGTAGCAGGTAAATGTTAACTAATTACTAAATAAAAATGTGTTCTGCACTATCTTTAAAATATTGATTTCTTAATTTGGGGTTGGAAAAATGGGGGTCGTCTTGTATATGGGGGCGTCTTATTGTCGGAAAAATACGGTATATATAATTTATATATAAATAAATAAATAAAACTCAAGGCAGCGAACATATTTAATACTCCTGCCTCCTATTTTCCCCCACAACCTGTGAGGTGGGTTGGGCCAAGAGAGAATGACCGGCCCAAAGTCCCCCAGCTGGCTTTCATGCCTAAGGTGGGACTAGAACTTACCATCTCCTTGTTTGTAGGGCAGCACCTTCACCTCTACACCAAACTGGCTCTTAATGGTGAACTAACTCTAGCTCTCTGCCTTGTTGAACTGCCAAGCAGCATTTGAATACCCGTAGAGTCTTTGCAAAACACCCACAATGCATGAGGTTTTGGTTGTGTTGGGGAAGACCTTAAATTATGTCATCAAATATCAGTTTTGCAGGTAGGGCACAAAACTCCTTTCCAAAACTAGACATGTTTAACAGGTATAGAATGCTTCAATAAAGATTCTGAATAATAGAGGGAATTCTTCTTGCCATTTAACAGGAAATAGCAACCAGTGGGCACTGAATATTTAACATTTTTAAAAGGAATATGAAAGACATAAATGGTAAAAGAGAACATGCACATGTGTGGGTGGGAGGGTGGGTGGGTATAAACATACAAATTTATTCCTTGAAGTAGCATGCTTAAGTTCTATAACCTTGAGTAAATTTGTATTTTTTTCCCTTTCCATTCTTTAGTCCTACATTTAAAAAGTGAGCACATTCATACTGATAACAGAAAACAAATCAGATGTAATGGTAGAGATGTGAAGATCACCATATCTTGCTCTCTGTTAAGACCGGCATAAAATGTTTTCTAACTTACTTAGGAAGATAGTGTGTTCTCTTTAAAAGACCGAGCACTTTGTTAATGGCACAGTGATTTTACTAGTTACACTCCATTCAACAAGTTAGGTAGCAATAAATAATTTGATCATATGTTAAAATATATGAATTAACCCCCCCCCCCCAAAAAGACTGAGGTATCTGCACAGTATCTGTGCAGAAAATGGCACTAGATCTAGCAACAGAAAAGAATCAAATTGTACAAATTGGAATTCCTCATAAGAGTGTAGAGACCAACTTAAATCTATTATAGCCTGGATATAATGATCATAGAAGAAATTAGCGAGCACCAAAATGGTATTTGTCAGTTCATGACAAAACAAACATCCTTTGTTCATCAATATAACATCCAACTGATACTGGTGTTGTGGAATAGTGTGGGATGGATGGATGGATGGATGGATGGAGTTCTGTATAAAACAATTTTTATATAGAATGTTGCTGTTTGGGACTGGTTTTGGGAGGATAATAAGGAAACTGCCATGTGGCGGGGTCACGATAAAGCCAGTTTTTGTTCATGTAAGAACCTTGTTCAAATAAACAATTTTATTACAAGTACTTAGAGACACAAGAGAGTTTAGTCAGAATATGGCAATATTGCAAATGCTTTCTTTGGAGACACTAGGGGAGCATTCTGACATCAGAAATGGACATCCAGCTTTCTCCATTCCTCACAAACACAGGATGTCAGGTGCTACTAACAGATGAGACCCATTGCTTGAAATGGGGGAGGGATTGCTTCCCTTGGGGTGTGCTGTCATATACATTCTGTCCTTTTCAAAACAAAGAATGTGATACTTAAAAGGTACCCAGTCTTCTCTGCATCAGAACTCTCATGCCCGAGTGCCTTGTATCATGTCATCTATCTGTGCTATAACGTTCAGGTCTGAAAAGGACTCCTTTGCTATTCTATTCAGATAATGGTTTCAGAAATCCATCTAGTTTGGAAGAAAATGGATAAAAGTAGTTGAGGAAGAAAATGGTGTTTAAGTGCCTTTTTTCCCTCTGCAGCTTGAATCTACATTAATGCCATATCTCCATGTTTTGTCTGAGTTCAGAGAAGGCGTAAGGCAAATTGCCAGAGAAAAAAAAGGTGAGATTTTTCTTGTTATAAATAGACTTCTATACAAAAAGTGTGCCACTCTTACAAAAGGGAATCCTCTCTTCCTTCCCACATACAACTAACAATTCATTCACTCACTCAAAATGTGTACTTAGGCCAGAGCCCCTTCAACCACAAGGTGGGTGTGTTTCAGAAGTTATGCCCTGCATTTACATGCAGCCTTACTTATTTCTGTTTGCTATTAGAAATAATTCTCCATTTTCATTGCACCATGGTGACTTTACTGGTGGCCGTATGAAATTTTATTATTTTAGAAGCATGCTTATGAAGAAAGAAAGGAGACGTACTGTGTTTCCTCACTCCTTGGTTGTATTTGTTAGGGTTGCCCCAATTCTATAGCCTGCTGCACACAGCATATTTTATGGCTGAGACACAATATCAAGGCAAAAAATCTTAACTAACATGTGTCATTACATGCCATAAAACTCTGAGCTGAAAGGATGTGACTCCTTTCTTCCTGATTCTAGGCATTGTACAGCTTAATCATTTACATGTGGGAAACCTTGTTTTGAGATCATTAGTGTTGTAACAAAGGACTCATTCATGCACTGCTGATCTCTCTTGTTTTTAGACCAGAAGAGTTTTAACTGGGATATTAATATGATATGCAAATAAAAGTTTTTTTATGCATTGCACAAGAACAGCAGATATTGGAAACTCTGAGCGCAATAGTAGCTGTTCTTAGCAAAGAATTGATTTGCTTTTTGCATGTTTAGTTGATAACTGAGATGAAAGAAAATACCCCAAATAAAGTTTAATATCAGAATACTGAGAAGCAATTAAAGAAGAACTAAACCTTATTGTGAAATATCAGTGTGGTACAGCTTCTTCTTTGGAGATAACAAACTTCAATTCACCAGTTTTCTCCTGCGTTCTTTGCTTAAGTGAGCAAAAGTGGCTTCCAATTATGTATCTCTAAAAGGGCACAGAATGTTTTATCATGGTTAGTGGCTTTTGGTGCAATTTTAAACATATTTACTAGTACAGATTTCCCTGGAAATTGAAAGAGCTTATGCCCTAGGAAATCTATTTAAGATTGCACTCGTAGTCAATTTCACTGGAATAATTAAAGTTTATTTATGCTGGAGGTTAGGTTGTATAATTGTATGGATGTTCCCAAATTCAGTCTTCTTTGAGTCTTCAATTCTGGCTCCTGAAATGCAGGATTAAGTATGATTCTTGGACTGAAATCTGAGAAAATTGCTGTCAATGAGAAAATGCTGCATAGAGCTACAAAAATTAATATATAATAAGGCATCTCCTATAGAATTTCACTCATTCCATTTCTCAGATTGCATAGTGTAAGTTGTTTCCTCAGATGCTTATTCCTTTAAAACAAATACCGAAAAATTTAGGGAGATCATATCCTGAAGGAAGACAGCAGCCTTGTTGCCCACTGAAATATTAAGAAAAAGTCTTCAACTTGATGTACGTCCAGATGACCAGGTAAATTTTTTTACTTAAGTTTCAACATTTTCATTGTGCTTGTAGTGTTTGAAGTTCTGAAGCTTTGCGATTCTCTACGAGATGATATCCTTCCAGAGCATGGAGTTCGGTTTGAAGATCATGAAGGTAAAGAAGTGCCTGAGCCCTGTCTTGGCTTCTCTTTTCAGTTGCTAACATGAAACACTACAGTGGCAATCTAGCTTGATTTCAGACAGTTTATATAGATGATAGGCTGGATAGACCATAGTAGTGACATATGTAAAGGTACGTAAAATGTCCTTTTTATTTTCCCCTAGGACTTCCAACTGTGGTCAAGCTGGTAGACAGAGACACCTTGCTAAAAGAAAGAGAAGAAAAGGAAAAGGTTCTACATTTCTATTCTTTATTTTTTCAGTATATCTAATTGCATTTGGGACAATCCAGCACTTATGCATGGGCTAGGAACAAAAATATAATCATGGCCTTGTTTATCTATGAGCACAAATTTTACTAGGGATTTGGGGGCTCATCCATACATCCTGTTTGCTGCAGCAAAAAAATACCTGTTATCCATTTGTAGAGGCTATGCCTTTATGATGTCATCCCCATTTCATTGCTAGTGTGCTGCTGAGGCACCCTGAAGTTGGCTTTAGGAGTTCCAGTATGAAAGTATTTTCCCTCTTATCCTGACACAGAATTTTCCAAGCAGACAATCTAGAGCATATGGAAGAAGAGCCATGATATAATGCAGTCAGACTGAGCAACCTGTTCAGCTTCATTTGGCCTATCCAGTCTCTTAAGCATTGCGTTTCCATTACCATTTTGTCTGTGGCTGTGAGAGAGACCAGATACCTCAATTGTGCAGCCTATTTTTTCTTCTTTGGGGTGACAGGAGGGCTTTGGACATGGGAATATAGACCTGAATGGGGTCTTCCATGAGATTAATTTAACCACTAGCAAACAAAAATAAACCAAATGTATTTCCTCCTTAAAAGGCTCTGGAGGACTCACATGGTAGGCCTCATTTCCAGGAGGTAGGAGAATGATACTCTTACTACTTGGATTTTTTCCAGCCGTAGCTCATGTTTAAAGGGCCGTACGTCAACAAAGGCAAACAGAAAAGTATTTTAATTCAGTTCTTCTGATTATTCAGGCAGACTGTTTTGAGGCAAGGGAATTGTCTGATGTAAGAACATTATCATCCCTCTGACAGGACTATAGTTCTTCCATCTAGAGGACATCTACATTCCTGCAGTTTGGAATGTTGATTTCTGATTCTAATTTGAAGTAATCCAGATGGCCTCTAGATGGGCAGCATCCATGAAAATGTTTCATAGGACTATTGCATACCATTATTTTATGTTATATCTCTGGCCCTCATTGCTTTATTTTTTGCCATGAGAAGAGTACTGTATCAATCTTAAGTTGGTTAATACATCTATAATCCTATGATGAAAACTTGAAAAAGTGATTGGATGAAGCACCTGGAGTGTACAAACATTGCCCCACCACACATTCTGCATGATTAGTGGTAGTTTTTCCATTGTTGATGATGTTAGGTGGGCAGGTGGAAAGCATTGCAAAGTGGCTACGTGGATGAGCCCCTGGACTTTCCAGAAATCAATTTTTACTGGAAGGATTTCCCTGATTTTGTGATAAGTACCCAGTCAGATGACTACATTCCTCTCCTTCCTTTTTAAAGGACTATGTGTGTGTTTCACATTCCCATTCAAATATTTCTGAATTAAAAAAAAATTACAGAATTCTGTTGGGTTATATAAGGGTCATATTATGAAAAAAATATTTTGACAAGTAAATTATGGTTTCTTCTAGATGTCAGTAAATATAAGTGTATTTCCCACTATCACTGTATGTCCATGAGTGGAAAATTGGTGGCCACTGAGGTACTGGTGAACTCCCAGCATCCATCACAGTATGCCAGGCTAGCTAAGGGCTGCTGGGACTTGTAATCAACAACATCCAACACAGTCACTGAATTTCCTACCCTCCACTGTACATTTTCTTATGCCAGTGCACATATAACAATGTCTTCTGGTACAACCTGTAACCTTACTAGTATTTCATTAACATGAATACAAAACCTCTGTTATGGTTCATATTCCATACAGAAAAAAGTGTTGTACTCATGGATATAATTCTCTTAGAAGTTCCAAAAATAATTTGCTCTGAACAGAATTATAATACTGTTTATCCTTCAGATTAAATCAATATATGCATTAACTAATATATGCATAAACTGATACATGAATTGATTATGTGCCATCAAGTCAGTGATGACTATTAACAGCCACATAGAGATTCTCTGGGATGATCTGTCCCAATTTGGCCCTTCAAGTCTTCCAATAATGCACCTATCCCTGCTGGTAATTGAGTCCATCCACCTTGTTGCTGATTGTCCTCTTCTCTTTTCTTCCACCATTCCCAGCATTATAGACTTCTCCAGAAAGCTACGTGCTTGCACAATGTGTCCAAAATATTATTACTTGAATCTGGTCATTTGTCCCTCATGAGAACTCTGGCTTGATTTATTCTGTGATCTATTTGTTGGTTTTTTTGATATTCTCAAGAAAGTCTTCTCCAACACCAAAATTCAACAGCATCAATAATTTTTCTATCCTGCTTCTTCAAAGTCCAACATTTGCTTCCATAGCATATCACAAGGAAAACCATTGCCTTCACAATTCTGAACTGTGTAGGTATAGACACATCAGGGCATCTGAATTCCAATTTCCAAGGCCTTCATTGATACCCTACCAAGTGCTGGTCTACAGTATATTTCTCAAGAGCTGGTTCCTTTACTGTTGGTAAACAATCCTAAAAGATAGGAACTATCTATCACTTCAGTATTTTCATTATCAGTTCTAAGGCTGGTTGCTGTACCTGTTATCATTAGTTCATATTTATATTTAATCTTAGTTCCATTTTTTTCATTGTGTTCTTGATTTTCATTATTCGAGCTTGCAAATCATTTGCATTTTCAACTGTCAGAGTAATGTCATCAGCATAGCACAGGTTATTGATGTTTCTTCAATGTTAAAACCACACTCCTCTTCTTCCAATCCAGCTTCCCTCAATATAAATTCAACCTATAGGCTGTATAAAGTATACAGCCTTTTCTTTGTTAAGTTCTTTCCTGAGATCTTTGTCTTTCTTTGCTTTGGCTTCTCTTTTCTTGGCAATTACTACTGTTTGTTCTGACATCCAGTTTGCTTTCTTCTGTTTCTTGGTCTCGAAAGTCTCTTTTCACATTCATCATTAGCAACTTCTCTGATTTCATTCCAGAGTTTCTCTAGTTCCCTATCAGCAAGGTTCAGGACCTCAAAGCAATTCCTGATGTTCTCTTTGAAAATGGTGGGTATGTGCTTAAAATGAAATAATGGAAACTGGCTGGCTTTGCTCTTCTACCTTAGCTTGACTTGGATCTTGCATATGAGCAGTTCATGATCTGTTGCACAGTCAGCCCCTGGCCATGTCTCTGCTGTTATAACTGAGCTCTTCCACCTTGTTGTATTAATAAATATTGATTTCTGTGTACTCTACCTGGTGATGTCCATGTATATAGGCATCATTGAAGACTGTGTTATAAGTGAAGAAATCATTGGATTGGCAGAAACTATTAAGTCCTCCTCCTGCTTCATTTCTGTATCATACATAAGCCCAACTACGTTTTCTTGCTTACTATTTCCAACTTTGGAACTCCATTCTCCAACCACAAGCAGCTCATCTTGCTTACACGTTCTCTCAATTTTAGGTTGAACTTGACAATAAAACTTGTCAAGCTCCTCTTCTACATCAGTGGTTGGAGCATAAACTTGGATAATCATCATATTAAAGGGTTGTCTGCAAACTATAATTAGTATTATTCAGTCATTGACTGCACTGTGCTCAAATACTGTCTTTGCTATACCCTTCTTGACTATGAAAGCAACACCATTCCTTATTTTTTATATCCTGAGTAGTAAACAGTGTGATCTTCTGACCAAAAGTGTCAAATTCCAGTCCATTTTAATTCATTGATGTCTAAGATGTCAGTGTGTAGTCAGTTCATTTAATCTTTCACTGTGTTGAGCTTTCCCATGTTCATGCTTCTTCCATTCTAGGTTCCCACTGTAATTCTATCTTTGCAGCTTTGAATTTGCTTTTCCTTCATGACAGGTAGACATCCCACATCTAGCTGTGTCATAAACACCATTGATACTCCAAAAGATCCTCAACTTTTCCTCTGTTGCATATTGTCATCTGACCTGAGGGGCCCACCATCTAACAGTATATTGTCAGTCACTTTTTCTTGGAAAAATAAGGAGTGGTTTACCATTGCCTTCTCCCACGTGGTATGAAATGATGCCTTTGCTGTTGTCACTAGAGTGATCATTCACCTCCACATCTTCCTATATCACTGTTGCCCCAGTATAGATGCCTGCTTGCTGTAACTGAGCAGATAGAATGACCTTCATGAATATACACCCTGCTGTGATGATGCAGCATAGCAGGATGTGAAAGAGAGAAGGGAGGGGGAATATATGCATACAGTGATTTTAATACTGAATTTTTAAAATAGTAAGCACGTTCTTTAACATGATTTTCCATAGATTGAAGAAGAGAAAAAGAAGAAAAAAGAAGCAGCAGCTAAGAAGAAACAAGAACAAGAGGTAAATAATCTCTTAATAATATTATTAATATTAAATAATAATAATAATATCATGAACTGAATGGCAGGCAGTGATATAGATTCTATAGTCACTATAGATTTTGAAGATAATTTTGTCTTCACTGTCCAAGTCATTCTAAAGTGTAAATACTTTTGTGCTTTTCCATTCCATTTTTGGGATATTAATGTGAACATCTATTTCTGTCTCAAGTTTCTGAAGTGTTGATCAAAGTTTATTTTCAGCCAAAGTTTTGGTATGTTTATTACAATGTGAGCAACAGAAAATGTTATGGAAATAGTAATTCCTGACTATGGTATTAATTTATTCCAGAGTTGTAATATATATTTTATTTTACAGGCAGCAAAACTTGTGAAAATGAAAATTCCACCTGGAGATATGTTTAAATCTGAGCATGACAAGTATTCCAAATTTGATGAAAATGTAAGAATACTGTGACTTTAAAAAACACACAAACACCTTATTCAGGATTCAAGGATGAGAGAAAACCTACTAGTGTATAATGCTATAATAAGAATAATGCTGTAATAATCCTCATGATTATTTCAAATGTTTAAAGTGTTTAACAAATGTAATCTAATTATAATCCTTATAATACAGCAACTTTGTAAGATAATAGCAGCATCATTATCCACCATATGCAGATGAGGAGACCAAAAGTGGCTTGCTCAAGATCATCTTGATGATCATTTCATTCATATAAGAATTTGAAATAGAACTTTTTCTCACTCAATTATCCTTTCTGAACTTGAGGGTGATATTTTTTCTTTTGAGTTCAGAATCTGTTATACTGTACAGATAATTGTTATTAGATAAGCAAAGGCCTCTTTTTCTTTAATTTTCCCATTGATGCCTAAAACTAATGAAAGGGGATAATATAATTATATCACTGCAGGAAAACTCTGGAATGAAATAGTCAAGATATTGAATTAATATTTTCTAGGGGCTTCCAACCCATGATGTAGAAGGCAAAGAACTCAGCAAAGGACAGATGAAGAAGTTAAAGAAAATGTATGAAGCACAAGAAAAACTGTACAAGGAGTTTCTTCAAATGAATCAAAATGGAATTACAAACTGAAAATAAAACTTGGACAGTATTTTTCTTAAAGAAATGCAAGAGTTGGATAACATCAGTGGAAGTAACAAGTTCTTTCTGTACTTGCCATAGTGTGCTGACATATATAATCCAGTTTCAGATGCCAATAAAACTTTTGTTACTTTAATAAAATCCATGTAAGTTTTATGCAACAGAAGCTAGAATAACTAAGGACAAACAAAAATGTAGTTCAGTTTTAATCTGAGAATTCACTTATTTCTAAACTTGTTCGTGAATTAGAACACACTAAGATGGAGAAAAAGTACAAGAAAGATTTATATTGGGGAAAAGATATACAAAATATGTGTGCTAGCAAAAGATATAACTGCATTACATTAGGAAACATTATACTGAAAAGCATTACATTATTGAAAGTGCTTTCAAAAATTTGTATGACTTTTCATGCAGACTTCTTTTGTAAAGGAAAACTGTTAAATGGCTGGGCTAATATTAATTTAAGTCAAAATTAGAAAAATGAGAAATTGACTGATATTGTATAAAACAAGTTCATCTTTCCCTAGAATGAAATAGTTATTTTGTTTCTCTAAGGTATGACATGATCAGTTGGGCAATATTTTTGTTTAACGTGAAATCTAATTTCACATATATTTATTCAGAAACACTCTAGATCCCACTCTCTTCTGCAACTCACTCCAAGACTATATAACAATTTGCATAGGGTTTCTTTTTCTTTTTTCTTTGCAGATTAATAGATTAATAAAATAGGACATTAAATAGAAACGAAGAGTGCTAACAAAGAGCAAGAGGTTTTTTTCTGTTGCAAGGAACTGAAACATTATTGCAAAAATTGTACTTTAAACGCATACAGACTCAGAAACATAGATCCAGGTTTTTGCTGTAATTCTTGCATTTGTATTACATAGTTTTTAAATTGTTGTTATGACCTATGGTCAACACAGAATACATTCCCACCATCCTTTACCGAGTGTTCAGCTTGCTTTGGTCCTGTTGAAATTACTGTTATAACTCAATAAAATTTCACAGGTCACTCTGATTCTTACAAACTAAAGTCAGCATTTCAACAATGTATACATTTATTCTTGAAAAGTTCCATCTGATTTGCTGCCCCTCCATTAGGACACTTCTAATACCATATTAAATTAGGGTACTTTAAATACCTTGCAATAATAACAAATGTGCAGGAAATGGCATCTTTGTTAGCTCCAAATCAGTTTTGAACATCCCTTTGGAACCTATATCAGTTTCAATCATATTTTCCTCTCTCCCATTAAGCACCTTGTTTTTCCTGTAATTTGCTACTGGCTCTTGAAAACATTAAATATCAATATGATACTAAGATGAAAACGCTTTTATAGCATTCATATGATCTCTTTCCTCAGCATCTCCTGGAAAATACAATTCATCTAGATTATCTGTGAGTGTTACCATATGGTATCCTCTAAAGTAGCAGCTTGTTCATATATTCTAATTTATGTAACAGAAGCAGCTTTCAGATTCATGCTGCAGCCTATAGCCTGGGATTGCTCCATGGATCAGTAACTGAAATCCATAGCATACGAGTTGTTGCTAATTGGATTGTAAATGGATCACTGAAGCTGACTTTCAAAACCTGGCCAAAAATATTGATGCCATCATTGAAATGTACTTATTTCACTGACTATTGGGACACAGCTTGTTATTTCTTAGAAATAACATAATAGTCCAAGAGAAGCTGAGTATAGTTGCATATACAATAATTCCTCTATTTTTAACTATAGTTTTTACTGTCACAAATTTTAGGAGAGACAGAGGTGCAGGAGAGAGGGAGGTTTTTTTTAATAATAAAGGAAATTTAATTTTCTACAAGTGTGAACTTCCCCAAATTCAGAAAAGTTAGATTCTACCAATCCCCAAATTCTGAGTTCTCACATTTTTAGTGTGAAATAGGAACTGGATTTTCACTGTGTGCTTTCTTTAATACAATGACTATGGTATACTTCTGGACCAGCTTCAGCGGCTGGGAGTGGGAAGCACTGTTTTGTGGTGGTTCTCCTCCTTTCTCCATGGCTGGTTTCAGTCGGTGTTGGGGGGGAGGTCAAATTCTAGCCCCCTGCAGTGTGGGGTGCCTCAGGGCTCGGGTCTTTCCCCTCTCCTCTTTAACATTTACATGAAACCACTGGGTGAGGTCATTTGATGGCGTGGGGTGTGATATCAGTACATTTATGATGCCCGTATACATCTCCACCGATGGCCAGGCAGGTGATGCTGCTGTGCTGACCAAGTGCCTGGAGGCTATGAGGGTATGAATGGGGAGAAACTGACTTTGATTCAACCCTAGCAAAATGGAGTGGCTTTGGGTTCTTGGGCCCTCAGGGTCTGGTGATTTGTTATCTTTGACTCTAGACTGAGCTGGTGCACAATTTGGAGGTGGTCCTGGACTCACAGCTTCTGCTCAATGAGCAGGTGGCAGCTGTGGCTACAGAGGCCTTTGCACAGATTCATCCTGTGCACCAATTGTGCCCTTTCCTGGACCTGGAGGCCCTGCTCAGTCACTCACACCTTAGTCACTTCCCATTTGGATTACTGCAATGTGCTTTACATGGGGCTGTGCATGAAGACCACTCAGAAGCTACAACTGGTCCAGAACACAGCCAGATCAGATAGGGTAGGCACGCTCCAGGTCCCATCCCTGAAATCTTGCCACCTAATGGGACCTCAGAAGTGTGCCTTTTCCATGGCTACCCCTACCTCATGGTATACCCTCCCCCTGGTGATTCAGCAGGCCCCCATCCTTTTAACCTTTTAGAAGGCCATTAAGAACTGCCTTTTTACCCTGGCACTGGGTTAGAATGAGGATATCTGGAGTTGGTTGTGAAGCATCCCAAGGGGATGATTGAGGTGCCGGGTTTTGTTTTGGTTTTATGTTTTATTATTTTATAGTTCTGGGTTTTATTATTGTTGTGAGTTGCCCAGAGTTGTGTTTTAAAATGGGCAGCCATACAAATATTTTAAATAAAAATAAATAAAATGATAGCTGAGTTAACATACTAAAGCAAAACTATGAACTCGGTCTTTGTGGTATGCTATAAAATACCCTGATATTTCTTCGGAGGAGGAAATGCTCTTTCTGAGGAAAACCAAAATATAAAAAAGCGCTAAAGAACAACAAACCAAAAAGAACTAGATACGTCCAAATGCATAAACCATCTCTAATCAAAGACCTGGAAATGGAGCATATTGCATAGAATCATGTGCTGCAGAAGATTATTTTAGACATCTCTCCTCCTTCAGCAATCTTTAATCACCCCATAAACTTCCAGAACAGATTTTGAGAAATGTTCTGCTTCTGGTTCAGCTGATAGGTGAAGCTGCATCAGTGGAAATAGTTCATTGGATTCTGTTTCACTTCATGTTGCAAAATTTTGATACAGAACCCAGTTGTGAAATGTAAAATGGCTAAACTTTTGATTTGAATATAATGTGAGAAGTCATCCAAACCAAGCTTACAATAACCTACAATTTCCATACCTACAAAAATAATCCCATGTATTAAACGACAGTAGTTCAGTAGGTACATGTGTTCAGCTTTGCCCAGTAGGATCAGCCCTACTGCTTGTTCCTAAATAACAACCCAGTGCTTCTGCTGACATTTATGTTCTGAACTGCAAGCCTATGAACACATCAACCTCAGTTCACCTTTCCTCTCTAGGGACTCCATAAATACCATCTCCTTTCTTTACTTAAGGGGGTGGTGTTTGTTTGTTTGTTTTTTGAGAGGTTATGAAAACCTACATTTTCTTCTTCAGAGATGATCAGTAAAAACAATGTGTACGTTGGTGAGTATTGGTGTTTTTAAAACCAATGAAGATATTTTTATTTATTTTCCTTAACACAGATATTCCACAAGCCTGAGCCTCTTGGCAGCTTCCAATATAATGCAATGTGAATGAAGTATCAAATTATTTTTGGCAGCAATTTAGCCTTTGCCCTTTAAAACATACTAGAGAGAAAATACCCTAAATATAAATGCAAATGCATTAACATTCTCATCAGCAAAAAAACCTACAGTACTCAATAATTTTTTGTGTTGCAGTAAAGTTGGTGTTGGCAGGAATGGACAAGGATACAGTATACAATTCTGAAATGCTTGTCTTTGGAGGGGAAATGCCCTATACTGATTCAGACATTAGTTGAGATTTAAAGCTTAATATGTTGTCTTATTTTTAAAATACAGTTGAGCTTGAGCCCATTGGTGCAGTAAGTTTAAAAAAGGGCACCAGCTAGAGTGTACCAAGCCATTGTCATTCCGTACCATGATCAGATCTGTCTTGGAATGACATCTTGGCTCTGCAGTGGTAATTTTCTGACACACACTACATTCAAGTGGACCATTTTTGAGATGTGCCTACCTTTCGTGGCTGGGCTTACACAACATTTTGAACCTGAATTAATACTGGATAGATTTCTGGGCTACTTGGCTATTTCAAATGGAGTTACAAATTAAATACTGGTTTAGGCAGCCCATAAAATCTAATGGCAGAACCCTAGTTGGACTTTTTAATGTCAAGGTGCCTGTAGGAGATTGCCTGGTTGAATTCTCCCCATGCTGTCTCCCTAGTACTAATTCTGCTTGCTGTATGAATTAATCTGGCCAAGCAACATTACAGACTGCATTAGTGCATCAACCAGCACTTTCAGTTCAATTAAAATAGTATCGCTTATTTTGTCCAATCTGGGTTAAACTTTATCAACATAAAGCTATATGTTGATAGCTTATATGTGTTTACATAAACTTCATCATAAATTGTGCATCAGAGTGCCATGTTCATGAGCATGCCTTTAGTGTCAAGCAATGTAAAGTGCTGCTGTCAATATTTTGAGAGATAAATTGCCCGAACCATGCTGCTGTTGTGAAAAAAAATTGGAACAGTAGAATTTAAGGAACTCCCTAATGGAAAGGCTGGAGCCAAAAAAAAGTTCTCCATTTTATTCAGTATTTGATTTGTCCACTGGCTGAAACTGGATGCAGTAATCTTTGCTGAGGTCCCTGTCCCCTAGATCTGAATATCTACTCTGGAAGATTAAGGGATATACTAGAACAGTACAGGAAGTGGCATCCAACAGAGAAGGGAGATTTAAAGAAAAATACCCCCCCTTTTTGGGGGGGGCAGTGGAAGCATTCTGACAACTCAGAATTGTCAATATTTTTGCTATAAACCAGAGAGAGCCTTGCGATAGGGTAGCATATAAATCCTTGTCATAAATAAATAAATAAATTCCATTCTTGGATAAATAAGTCTATGGTTCAAATCACTGATGTTTTTACAACTTACTCACTGATATTGGTCTTCCCTTACAAAGAAGGTCACAAGTATCTTTGTTATAAAAAGTGTTTTCATGGATGAAACAGCTTGTATCCATTAAAGTTGGAAGATCTTCGGGGTGTACCATCTACTTGTGAAATGCAGTTAGATGCCACATCTTCGGCAAGCAGATATTTTTTTACTTATCTGTATTCGTCCAATTAAAAATAGATTGTTTTGGGGATTGTATTAATTTTTATCCATTTTTTTCAATATTTTAAAACATTTTTTTGTGAAATTTATATGAGTCATTTGGGACCTCCTTTTAGAGGGAAAGGGGACCACAGTTCAATAAATGCATTAATCTTTCTAAAGGTTTTAACAACTTCCATATACCAGAAAATTTATCCAGTTGCCCTTGTTTTGATAGCACAGGCAAGTGGTCTGCCATTAATACTGAAACTGTTTGAGGAATCTAAATCCTCCTCTATGCAGCAGCCCTACAAGCGATGGAGGAACAGAGGGGGATCGTTTATAGAGAATGGAGCTAGTTGAGAACTAGCATGTGAAGAAAGAGAGGAAGACATTGTTAAAATGAAAGGGAAAGAGCCTTGATTAGTGAACTGAATTTATCCACTATTCAATAACACTGATAAAGTGTGTTTTTTCTATACACATTGGGGATCATTCTGGAATTTAGTTTTTAATGCAGAATTGGATCTCCCTCCCATGTGTCTTTATTGTGACTCTTTAGGATAGCCTTCCCCAACCTTGTGCTCTCCAGATAAAATGCACAGGATTATAACTATTATATTCTCCAGTCAACACCTGCTTTGTGACATCAGCAGCCATAATATTGTTCATTTCTGACTATGTCACAGAACTGCTTGCATTATGAAGAAGTAAGCCAACACATTTCAAGCAGCTAGAAAAGGATAAATGATTGCCATGTTTCATGAATACAAACAAGAATGCATGTGGACCAGACAGGTGAGCAACAACAATTTGGTGGATATTTTACTTTTAAATATATACATGTGTACTTCCTAAGCTCTTATCTGTAGGCTGGTAAAACAGGGACTGAACAAATTAATGCTGGGGGTACTTTTCCATTGTTGAGGGGGGGTTTTGTTTTGTTTTTGATTTAGGCAAATTACATGTTTCTACAGAGGAACCCTTAGAGGCATAATAGAGACTGGTTTTCTCCTCTTCTACAGCACACACAAAAAATGCTGCACTAGACTGCTGTGTGGACTGGGAGTACTAGCCATCATGTCTACCATCCTTTGTCTAACTTTTTGTTCTATAGCAGAGTGGGGCAAGACATTTTTCCTTCTGAGGAAAAAATATGATATCTCCTCCAGTCTATATACAAAAATAAACTTAATGGGCAACATTCACCATTCCAGAGAGCTTCATGCTAACGTAGGAGAACTAAGGCAGGCCAAGTCACACACATAGCCACCTTACTCTGCCTAATATTAGGGCTAGCTCTACTACACGTTTTCATGCCTTCTGTGCAATAGAGCCAATGGATTTCCTCCTGGGTGGAAGAAATCCACTCCTGATGGCCTGGGAACCCAGTGGGACTGTTTCTATTAACTTCTGTTTTAGAAGTTTATGACCAGTTCCTTTCCCAAACTGAGGAACTCAGATATCTCAACAAAAGAAACATATTGCCTTAAATGTTGTCCTATGTAGCTGGCAGAGTCACCACCCAATCCTATCTGATTTTAAGAATGCTTACCTCAGAGTTAATGCATACAGGACTGTGCCTTAGACATCATTACATGGGAAGAATATAAATATAATTCTATTTCTTCTTTCTTTTCATAAACAGAAATATAGACCCAAGACAACAATATCGTGTCAGGAATATACTGCCTAAGGTGATAGCTTCAACTTCATTTATGGTAAAGTTGGTCACAAGAATTTCTCATCATCCAGAAAAAGAGTACAGGCACATTTCCCATCATCCAGAAAAAGAGTACAGTAATCCCCTTTTTGCATCTATTTATGCAACTGCTGACACACTCAAACCTTTTGCAGAAATCCTTTTCCGTGCTGGAATTTACACATTATATTGCATCATCTGTGATGCTTCTACAAAATAGCCTTTCCCAGCTTGGTACCTTCCTAACCTGTTGGGTTATAACCACCACCATCTTCAGCCAACCCGTCCAGATCTGGAGAGCGCCAGACTGGTGATTTTGCTATCATTTTGTTTGATATCATTCTGAAGAGAAAGGCGGGGCAGCTGCCACAACAGCTAACTCCTAGCATGTAAGCAGGTTTGTTCTTTCCAGTACGCGTCCCCACTGCGTCCTTTGCAAGAGAGGGAGCTGTCCCTCCCGCAGATACGACGTTTGGCGCCCTTCCTTCTACTTAACATTCGTGTATGGTAGGATGCCGCTCGGATGTTTCTGGCTAGGTTTCAGATGCTAGATGCTCATCACAAATAACGTCACAAAGCGAAACCGCCGGCTGAGCCTCAGAGCGACCAGACCTCGTTTTCCCAAGGACTGGCCCACAGCTGATGCTTTTAAAGCCGCTGTACCTTTAACCAAACACCGCGCAGGCTGCGCGCGCTTCCGTCTCCCGTTTGCCCAACCGCTCTCTTGCGCTTGGCGCGAGCCCAGCCACCATTAGCTCCTCCGTTCTTCCTCCCTGCCTCCCTCCCTCTTTCCCGACGCGGCAATTGGCTAATCCGCTGTCTGCCGGAAAGTCAACATGTCCCGCGTGTAGAGCTGAGACCGCAGCTAACCTTGCACCAATCGAGGTGGCTTTTACTGCGGGGGGAGGGGTGCGTCGTCGTCAGCCAATGGGAGGCTGCCTTGTTCGGGGCGGCGCAGCCCTGAGAGAGTCTGTGAGAGGATCCGCCTGGCTGCTGCTGTTGCGGGCGTGAGGAGACGAGGAGGCCGGACCAGGTGAGAGAGAGAGAGAGAGGGAGAGCGAGACCGCAGGAGGCAGAGCTGAGGCAGGGCCCTGCTCGCGGCGGGCCTTTTTTGCTTTCGCGGCAGGTAGTCAGGCTGCCCGGCTGGAGGAGGAGGAGGAGGGGAAGACGATAACGACAACGACCAGCGGGAGGGAGGGAGGCCGGCCGCTCACCTCCCCCCCCCCCGTGCGTATGCCAGGCCCGGCCAGCGGGAGAAGTAAGTGGTGGAGCGGGTGGGGCAGTCCGGTCCAGCCCGGGCACCATTTTAAGGAGCGGCCGCGGGGTCCATTCCGGACCGTGGAAGCGGAGATGACGGGAAGTCTGACTCTCGCCCAGGTTGCCACATGCGGGTAGGAGGAGAGACCTTTGGTTTCCACTTCTTGGGGCGGTCCCTTTCCTTAGATCTCCGCTTCCTGCTCTGCCGTTTCTCGGCCATGTGTTTGGTGCTTTCTTGCTTAGCTGGGTAGGTAGCTGGTATTGGGCTCGAAGATTTATGCTGAGAAATGTAAGAGCGGGAATTTCAGGGAAGTGCCTGTGAATTAATGATGCCCTCTCTGTGCTATGAATATTTTTTTTATAAAAAAGTACGTCAGGTTTTTTTCCGAGACGTAGGTCCTTTAATATTTAATCCGAGAAGTTTTTCCTCCCATCTTTTTCCTTTTCCTTCCTCGCTCTTGAAAACATACACTCGCGTTGTTTCCTGAGGATTTATGGCTCTGAGCTCTGTAACGGAAGCCATACTTTTCTACAGTAGTTTAGCATCGCGATGTGAGACTCCGGTAAAAGCTGCACATTTTGTCAGCTCAGAAACTAATTTGCTCCTACTTGCCTCAAGTTTGAAAGGAACTGATGAAAAATGTAAAAATTTCACGTTGTGACTCAAGATAGTGGATTGGCATACAATTAGTTATGCCATTTTAATTAAAATTAATTTGGTCTCCTTGGGGAAAAAATCTTGCTTAAAATTGAATATCTAATGTAAAAATAATTTCAGTTCATTGAATGTCATTATACAAACTGAAACTCTCTAGTGCAGGAATAGCTAATGATAACTTTTTTCAAAATGCAGCTTTCTGGAAATTATTGTAGCATTGATACTACCTTATTTTCCTAGAAATGCTGAGTTACATTCCTAGAAATACTAACTTCCTGTAAATACTTATTGTGTCTGTGCCTGTTGTGTGATATGGTTGTAGTGCTGTACAGGTGGCCCATATTTAGCAATCACAATTGGGACCAGCAACTTAGTTGTTAAGTGAAGCGGCTGCTAAGTGAAATTGTGACTGTGCTTGTGATATTACTTCAGTTTTCTTTTGCTTTAGACCTGTGAAGGTCATAAATGGGAGAACTGGTCATAAAGTTACTTTTTCATCACCATTGTAACTGCAAACAGCACTAAACAAGAACTACCTGTATGACTTTTCTCTGCCTTATTTTTGGAAGAGGAGCAACGTAAATTTAATGTGTGCCTGATCATGTCTATTTTTATTCAAAATAAAAGCCCCACTGAATTCTAAGGAAATATATGCATAAAGCATAATTGAACCGTGGAATTCAGTGCCAGGAGATGTGACAACTTTAAAAGAATCTTAGAAAAATATATGGCGAATAGGACTACCAAGGGCCATTTGTCTTGAAACGTAATATTACCTCCCAATTGGGGAGTAGCGTGCTTCCAATACTAATTTCAGGAAAACAGTGGTGAGAGAAGGGTACATCTTACCGTCTTGCAGAAGCCAGAACCCTTCTGGAACCCCAGAAGCTTCTAGTTGAACACTGTGTGAGCAGTAATCCAAAATAATGGCATAAAATAGACTTGGCAGTATGCAAGGCCTAAGGTGTTATCATAATTATAACAAATAGTTCATTGTACTGCCACACTTCCAAAGTATAGACACTTGCCAGTTAAAATACCAAGTACCAGCTCAAATGGCTAGTACTAATGAAAGCATATACAATAATAAAATTAGTTTTTAGGATGCCACAAGGGTCTTGTTTGTTTTTATATTTGTTTTCTAGATTTATTTGTAATTCTGGGATTTAAAATTATTTTGAAACTTAATGGGACTTTCTTCAGAGTAAGCATGAAGAGTATTGTGCTTTGTAACAAGAGGGGGAAGAAATATTACTTATGTGGACTCTATACTGTTGTGCCAATCACCTTTGGAATAGTATCTGCCAGTACAATACTGTAGGTTCCTCCTCTAAAGCTGCTTAGGAGTCTTAAGGAGTCCTTGGTGGAGGTTTTAATGGCAAATGAACAGAGCAAAGGGAAGTCAGTGTAATTTTTCAGTGCAGTCCTCATAGATAAAAGCTGAAAGAATATGTCATGATATGTTTCCTATCATCTGCTCTTTGAGATGAAATGACTAATTTTGAGGGCAGCACTCCAGCAATAGTTCAATGTTTTCCTTTAAAATTGGTCACATGACCAATAAAAACCTTAATTCAAGTAATCCTCTGGTTTAAAACCACAGTGAAAGATTTCAAAAAATGTAATCTCAGTCCTGAAGCCTAAAAGTAATTGTGAAGTGAGTCAGGATCCATTGTGAACTGGAAGAATTTTGTAATGGGTGGATAATGGAGTTCAGTACTATAAAGAGTTATACTTATGTACATGAAGTGAAACTTGGCTCTTTTCAAAGGATGGTGTGGCTATAGTAAAAAAAGATTTGAGATACCTAGTTTATAATGTTAATACAATGTTGTTAGAAAGATTTCTGAAGTATTAAAAGATTAGTGAATACTATAAATATTCATATTTTATATTACTTTAAACTTTTTAAATGTTAAGATTGCATTTCAGTAGCATTCTTTCAGTAAAGTGCTATTTGGAGTAAGGTTGTTTTAGTTTCTTTTTTAGTTTTTTAGTTGCTTTTAGTTTACTTAAAATGTAATTTTGAGCTACATTTTATAAGTCAATTCTAATTACATTGTTCAGACATGGACTTCCTTTTTAATGCTTATAGTTAATAGCATATTCTGACATCCAGTCTTGGTTTCTCTCCTCTGTTGTTCTAAACCGTTTATACTGATATATTTAATTGAAAGTAGATGCTCAGAATTGCATTGTAATTTGCTTTGATACAGCTATACTCTGTATATCAAAATAGGGAATATAAAAAACTATTATGCTAAGCCATAATGTAGGTTGGTTGTTTCAGCTTAGAATAATGTACAATAATAACTAAGAAATATATCTCCTTTTGTATTTAGGCATGTTCCTTAAAATCAATTTGAATAGATTCACAATACTAAAAAAAAAGTTAAGTCTTCAACTTGAGCTCAACTCCCTGGTAACTTCAGAACAGAAATGATTTGGCATTGTCTTTTTCCAGGATTTTTTTTTTTTTCCTTTCTAATCTAGTTTACAACCCTGGTATTTCCTTGGGGTCTCTTATCCAAACATTTATCCAATCTAACATTTAGCCAAACTGCCATCTAGCTGGGCCCTAATACTAATTAATGTTAGCTTGGGAGAGCTAGGTTTTCCAAGTCCTCTGGGTTTTGATACCATTTCATAGCTGGATTTTGGCATACCCTTCCTATTTAATGGAAGTTCTTTGCATGGAAGTGGGAGGTCAAGGTGATTTTGTCAGTTCCCCTTATGCTTTCTGAAATGGTGCTCTAGCGGTTTGAGCAGTCCTCTGAAAGTTTGTACTAGGCTACTAGCTTGGAAGAATTGATGAAAATCATTTCTGATTGACATCCTGTGAGTAGATTTCTGCTAATGAAATTGATGGATTGCATCCATAATGTACAACATTATATCATTTTTATTGTATATGGAAGTCTTACATATTGTATACTCTATGTGTATTGTATGCATTTGTATCTTTAAACTATATGCATTGTGTTACAGGTGGATAAAAGATCTTACAGATGGCAGAAAACAGGTAAGCTCTTGAACATCTGTTTCCAAAAGATGATGTTTAAGGAAATTGTTTTGTTAGGAAAAATATGTTTGAAAATATATAAAATATGGATTGTCAGAAAGGGTTTTTAATGTAGTTCAGTATTGCTTTTACACCTTGTCTGCTTCTGAATCTATATAGTTTTTCACTTAGATTATTCTGCTCTTATATTAGGGACATGTGCTGAAGCACTTGTTTAATTGTAGTATGCATTCTCATACTTAATACATGACTTCGGTTATACTTGCCAAGAAGATGGGCCACAACTATTTTTAGACCATTTACTGCTGTCTTGTTATCTTTCAATCACTGAGTGGTGTTTAATTTCTTTTAATAGGAGAATTGCAAATAATGTTGATTTTTGATATAATACACTTGCTAAACATTTCAGGGATAAAATCCATTGTAGCAGATCAGTTTCTGAGGATATCTAAAGCACCATGTACTCTCAGTTGATATGATAAAGTCCTGAATTCAACCAACCCCCTGTTTGCTTAACTATTAGCCATTATGGCTGGCTATATCTAGTAGAGAGAGATTGATCTATTGGAGAGAAATGTCATCCTATCTACTTGAAACTCTTTCCTAATTGCAAATAAAAGAAACAAAATAAATTGTGGTTGTTCAGTTTCAGAATCAGTTGGAAGCAATAGGTTATCTAACTTATTTTATTTTTGCTTTAGGACTAATTTGACATTGAATAGCCCTGGTCATACTGACTGGCATATTTGGAGTTATTTCTAGAGATGGGTAGTATGTTACAGTATTATTAGTTATCTTTCAAGGATTGCAGGGGAGATTTCAATTCAACATTTGCTATAGCTTTCCAAAATGTTTCATAGTTTCCTTATATATGAAGCTGTTGGAACATATTATCTGGGAATTTGAAATGAAGCTAAGCTTCTTATTTGGGTCACTAGAGGCTAAGGAAGTGCTTATCCAAGGCATAAATTCAGTAATAGCCTGAAGAAGAACTAATGAACTGAAGCTTAATCAAGACAAGATGGGAGTTCTGTTAGTCTCATTGTGTAAAATGCTTTTCAACAAGTTCTGGTTAAACTGTACATCTCTTGAAGGAAAGACTTGAAATTTAGGTTTCTGACTGCATCCATCTTATGGCACAGAGCATCTTCCTTTCGTTGGTGTGCCAGGTTTCTCTTGGAGGAAGATAGTTAGCCATGTTTATAATAGCATTCCAGCTTCTTTTGTTATATGTGATATTGCTTAAAGTACAATAATGATTATTTTTATAATACTCTTTGTTTTGGTTCTGCCTTGCTAATCTGAAAAGAACTTTAATAGTTCTCTACTTCTTTGGAGCCCAATTCAAATAGGAAATGCTAACCTTTTAACATTATAATAGCTTGATATTGAAGTATTTAAAGAAATGCTTTCTATCATACCAATTTGGCCTTACTGTATCTGCTGCTGTTTATCTTCAGCTTCTAGCCCAATAGAGGTGAAAATTATTACAGCAAGGGAGAGGAATTTTGGTAGCGATACTCAACAAGGAATGTCCTTTTCAGGGGAACATGTCTGGCACCAATCACTGTTTTTTAGCAGCCATTTTTTTTTAATCATAGCATTTTAAAACATGTTTTTCTAAAGTGTTTTAAAGTCTGTTTTCTAAATGTGCTTTTATAGCTTGGTGAATATAATTGGGCATTCAAACTCTGAATCATTGATAGAAAGCAAATCCTGTTGTTCTAGGAAATTGCCAGGGCACATCAGGGTAATAAGGTGTTTGCTTGTTTACCTTTTTTAGCAGTGGTCTGTTTACTCTCTGATCATTTGATATGTGGCAACTATTAATTTGCACAATTTAAATATTTTCTCCTATGTTTAAAATTAGAAATAATGATGTATTACCACTGAAAGTTCCTTCTGTCAAGAAACTTTGAAAATCAATGTATTATAGGATTTTTTGGTTTAGTCTCTACATTGTGTTCCCAGTTCTAACATTCCTTCTGTGCACATTATTGATACATAAAAAATTAAATTTTTGATTATTTTTAAAATGTTGGTATAGTTTATTAGTGTCTCAGGAAAAGCAAGCATATAGATGATTTTTTACAGTTTAAAATTTAACAAACTTTACCTGAATTTTATTTGTTCTTATTTGTCTCAAATATTTTTCACAGTAGGGCAGAAGATGCTGCCTCAGATTCTGTGGAAACTGCTAAAGGTACAGGTGATAAAAAAGGTAATTGGTTCAGACTTATTTCAGACAAGGGAAAGAAAGAGAAATACTATTTATTTGGTTGCCAGAGGTTATATTTATCCAAGTTCTGATGCCGGGAGGAATTATGTAATTGCTATGTGCCTGTGCTAGTTTTCCGTGTTTGGCTCATTCTCATATTCATCTGCAGTGGGATATGTCCTGTTTGCAGAGAGGTGGTATGAAGAGACTTGAGGAAGGAGAGACCTCAAGAAACACAATAAGTGTATATTTTGTTGCTTCTTAGGAGAAAACTTCTGTTATTGAAATTTAAACATTTGTTAATAATGTTTATGCTTTAGATATTTTTTATTTCTTTTTTTAATATTGTTATAAAACATACATAATACATTATATTATTCTGATACAGTGGTATTTGTACAGTATTGACTAGAGATGAGTAACACTAATGTTTAGATAACTTAGACTATTAAATATTAAAAAAGGAAATGTATTATATTAGTATTAACTATGATTTAATACTAATATTAAATTAGGATTAATAGGCATAAGATTATTTAGCTTTTTCATCTAACTATAAAATGGGATAAAATTTCACATAAATGCAGTTTATGCTGCCTAGGAACAACAAGGAAATTTCAATAATGTGATACTTAGTGGCATTGAACTTTATATTTGTGAAGTTTTACTACTGTATTTCACATATTCCTGTTTCTTTCTACACATCATTTGAATATCTCCCTTACGTTATTGCTTATTTCTTCATTTAAAATATTTCTAGGCTACTGACACAAATAAATGGTAATAGAATAAGCCATAGAAATATGTTAATAGAACCCCCTAATAGCAGCAGTTAAGATAACTTGTTACTGCATTAAAATAAGACACAGCTATGGTTTAAAAAAATACAGAACAAAGCAATAAAAATAGTATTCAGGAGAAAGTAGGAGAGAATAAATAGATCTCCAGGTTTTCTTAAAAGCAGGATTTATTTGTGTTTTAAGGAGCATAATACTGCAGCGGTTACTGTGTTTTCTTTGGTTTCAATATTACATAGATCTAAACCTTAAACATTAATTAAAGGTTTATAATTTATGTAATGTACTGTTCCTGTTCCTGTTACAGAAAAGTTAGCAGACCAAGTAATGCAGAACCCACAAGTCTTGGCAGCTTTGCAAGATCGACTTGATAATGCACCTCACACTCCTTCCAGCTACATCGAAACGTAAGTATGAAAAACTTCTCAGAAACTGAAAAAGAGGTTCAGATGGTTAGTGGTCCTCTTGATATAGTGAGGTGAACTGTAAGGAGTAAGGAGAGCAGTTTTTAAGTAGTGTGATCAGATGTATACACACTAATCTTAATGTATTTTTATGTTTCAGTTGCATGTATTCTAACTTTGATCTTCCTTATTGCTGCAGTTTTGCCCTTTTATTGACATTAACTGCGTTAAACATTGCTATTCATGAATACTGAAATACTCTTGGGTGCAAATAAGTTAGAATTCTGAAATGCATTCCTTCTCTTTTATAAACTAGATCAGCTATCTCAAATGGCTTAACATTGGAAGAGACGGGTCGCATGCGTTCAGCTACATTAACCTTCTAAGAAACTGCTGTATAATGCTTTGGTAGTCATACAGCTTTATTTTCTTTTGACCCTATTGTTTCCTTCCCAGAGAAGCACAACTGAGAAATTTTAAACAAGGTCTTGAATTTTTAAGAGCCAGAAGAGGTTCTTGAGTTTATAAGATGACGTAAATGTCTAGAGAAATGTCAGATTTTTATTTTAACTTGTTTTAGTGTACATTTTCACATTTAGGCACAAAATTTATGTTTTCGTTAGGGTATCTCTGCAACAATTAGCTATGAATTTGAAACATAAAATAAAGGGAGTTACTTACATTGGATGGAAATATTTGATGCTATTGTTAAATGAACTGTTTTTGTAACCAGCTTACCAAAAGCAGTGAAAAGAAGAATTGATGCCTTGAAACAGCTTCAGGTGAAATGTGCACATATAGAAGCTAAATTTTATGAAGAAGTTCATGATTTAGAGAGAAAGTATGCAGCTCTTTACCAGCCTCTCTTTGATAAGGTAATGGCTTGGTTAATCTGTTAAATTCACTTGTAATCTTCTAAATTAAGACTATTACTGGTGAGAGAAAAAACTAAACACTGCTAGACAAATTGTTGTCCTTCCATACTATAATTATGTTTTCAACAGCATGTCACTTTATATACCTCCAGGCTATATCTTCTGAGATATCTATGTCTGATTGTTTTCCCATGCATTTAGAGCATCAGTATTCTCTTACCATATTGTGATAATTCATGAATTCTCTGGGCCTTGTGAATTACAAGATTATTCAACTGATGCATAACAATAATCCCCACTTCCTTCACTTTAATTTGTTTTTTAAAGAAAAAAATGCAGTACTTTTTTAGGTTTAGATATGTTAAAGTAACTATAAATGAAAGGATAACCAAGGACAACCATGTCCAGATGGGGTTCACTTCCTAATACTTTTTTGTGGTCTTCCATAAACCACAATTTGCTCAAAGTATTACTTGTTTTGTTTAAAATAAGTTTGGGAGTATGAGGGTATATAAAAGTAAAATATATTTTGCCTATTAAGTAGTTGATCTTTTTACTAATTCATCTTTGAGTTTGGAGTGGGCTTTTGCAGCATCACTAAAATAGTTCCAACTTTGGAACAGGCAATCCTGATCTTTCCAGAATTGGTCCAACTACAAAACATGGGTCTTACCACTTCCAGTAATGACAGAATAGGCTGCTTCAAGTTTGGATCAATTCTGGTGAGGTTATAGCAATGAGGACAGAATGTTTCACCCTTGAAATGTTTACACACCTCTAACCCATTACAATTTACTTGAGAGATCATTGTTTTCAGATTTCTGTAGTATTCTTAGGCTCTATTGGATAACGCATCTACAATTTTGTATAACTTACACACAGAGAAGGGATTTCATCATTGGTAGTGCTGAACCTACTGAAGCAGAGGCAGAATGGCACAGTGAAAATGAAGATGAAGAGAAGCTAGCTGTAAGTGGAAATAAATAAATAAATAAACTCTAAAATATGTTGAGGTAGTTAAAATTTCATATAACTTTTCTGTTGAACAATCCAAGCAAAACCATTAAATTATCTTGCAGAGCATATTAGGAGCTTGTGTCAGCTCTCATGGTTAGTGTTTTTTGAGGGATTTCCCTTTCTAGATATTCAGAAATGCAGTATCTTGTTTCAGAAATTTGTTAACAAATGTCCTAAATTTAATTTTGTTATTCCAGTATAGTAGCATTTGCACTGTTCGTAACCTGTTGTGACAGCCTTTTCTGCTAATGGGTTCCATTCCAGTGCTATAATAAAACCCAATATGAGAATAAGCAGGCTATTTTGCCTGTTTGTCATCTCTGTTGGGGGTGACATCAAGTAGGTTCATACTTTTTGTTAACTGTACTTTGTTGTACAAGTCATAGTAATTTGATTTGTATGCAGTATATGGTGTTTGGGTGATGCAACAATTATACAGATGTACTGCAAATATTCTTGTGTGTGTTTTTCTATGGCAAATTAATACAGATGCTGAAAGGTTTTATTCCTCAGTTCAAACAAAACTGAGTAGGGAGGAGTTCTCTCCATCAGATGCTAAGGTCTAAACTCTGCCTTCTAATTAGAAGAGGAAGAGTTAACATTTTTCTGTCAGGTTCATCTTCTGGTGTTCAGAATGGCACCTCATAGTAAGTTCAAGTGCTGTTCTTAATAACCCCTTATTTCTGTTTAGGTGTTATATGGAGGGTGGGACAGTTTTTAGAAATAGGGGAATGGCTAGAGCTACCTTTCCTGTATACAGTGGTACCTCGGGTCACGAACTTAATTTGTTCTTCGACTCTGGTCGCGACCCGAATTGGTCATGACCCAAATCAAATTTTCCCATAAGGTTCAATGTAAATACGGTTAATCCCTTCTGAACCATATGTATTTTTTTTTAAACCACAAAAATATGAAAGTACAGTACAGTATGAAGAGAGAGAATGCTAGCCTTGCTTGAGGCGACTTCTGGCGTGGAGGACAGGAAGGCGGGTGGGGAGGCAGTTATTGTTTGGAGGGAGAGTCCCCCTCCCTACAGGAAGCCACGATCATGTGTCACAGCAGGGAAAATGGCCACGGATCCTGGTCACCCGATGCGGAGTTCGTGAACGGAAGCAAAATTTTGTGAATGGTGCTGTTCGTGAACCGAATTGTTCGTGAACAGAAGTGTTCGTGACCCGAGGTACCACTGTACTTTGAAATCTGTTGACTGTACTAAACCTTATTTATCTTACAAACCAATAAACATGGATTTTCCTAAGTGTGGTATTAGAGCAAATTATGTTTTATACTGGTGATTAGTTTTTAGCATTAAATGTGGAGGATTAAATAAGGTATTTTTCTTTTCTAATAATTTTGGAATCTTTGGAAGAGCTTCTGCATAAAACTTTAACACTCATGTAAATGCCTTTCTTTGTTTCTAGGGAGACCTGAAAAATAAAGTAGTAATAGAAGAAAAAGAAGCAGGAGCAACTGAAGAGACAAATCCCAAAGGAATCCCAGACTTTTGGTTCACAATATTTAGAAATGTAGATATGCTGAGTGAATTAGTACAGGTAACAAATTCAATGGCTCCTCTGATCAGGGTGTACATAGTACACTGATTATTAAATGGATCTTGCCTGGAAATTGCCACATATTTTGATGCTGTTCCTAAGGTTCATTTATTTGGAAATGCCCTCTTCTGCTCAATAAAAACCAAAGAGAATTTGGGTTATAGAATGCGTTATGGGATCTAGGGATGGAGAGCGTTTTGCCTTCTGGCAAATGAGAGTTTTGTGATTGGCCACATCTAATATTTAATGGGAACACACATGATATGCTTTCAAATTCCAAATACACCTTTGCCTTGCAATTTACAAGTTTTATTATTTCATTGACATTCCCTTCCCCTTATTTGTTGCCTCCAGTGATCCAGATATCAGATATTTCCTTCCTTTGCTCAAAGGCAAGTAGTTAGTTTGAATAAATAGTAAATTCAGCTGGATTAAAAGATACGCATCTGATATTTCTTTTCTAATAGAAAACAGATTTAGGCTTGAATGAGCAATACAAAAGAAAAATCTTCAGACTTTGAATCTTTTTTTTTTTTGGTTCCATTGCCACCGCCTTAGGGCTGAGAGAGAATGACTGGCCCAAAGTCATCCAGCTAGTTTCTTGCTTGAGGCAGGACTTGAACTCATAGTCTCCCAGTTTCTAGCCAAACTGGCTTTTCTCATCTCTGGCTTTAGAATTCCAACAAGTTATCTAAGCCCTCTTGTTACTGTTCCTGAATTTTGCAAAAGGAAGTATGGAATTGTGGTTGAAGTTTAAGTCTTTGAGTCATATTTTGTAGCCTACCCTAAAAATTTGCTGTCCTTGTCCAGTGCATCCCGCCTCCCCATTAAAGAGCAAACAAAAATGGGTCCATCTTCATGCAGTCAATTCTGTAAAATAAATCTGTAGAAGTGGGACATATAACAGTCATTGGCTTTAAAAACTATTTGGCATACTCTCCAATAGTTTTTCTGTTAGCCAATGAAATCTACAGCTTCCGAAGCAGTTAACATCTAGAAATTAGATTCAGTAGAGAAACAGTGGGAAGGTATTTACTTTTATTGATGTTTTCAGAAGCATGACTCAACATTGTTAGGTTTGTTCTCATCCATCAAGTTTGTATATAACATGATTGTAGCTAAGACTCCTGCTGCTTTATCCCTAATATTTTGAGTCTAGCTGAGTAGCAGCAGGAACTATGCATTAAATAATATGTACTGTCCTACTCTGATTTGCAACATTTCTGTAGTTGATGGTCCTTTAACTTGGATACAAGCTCACTGGCAGATAGAATGAACAAACTGACATTTGCAAGGTTTGTTGATTACTCTTACTGCTCCAAGTATTTGAGTTCCCATTTTGAATCCTAGATTATATCTTTGAGTATAGCCTCAATGGTTTAGGTATGATTCATCCATTCCAATTGATTTTAATGATTCAGATAAGCACTCTTGTTTTCATTGTTGACTCTTCCTGGAAGAGAATTACTGAAGCTCTCTTAACTAGAATTCTTAGGCATTTTCTATATGATACTTGTCTTTGACAAATAAGGCTTTTTTCTCCTAATTCTTCTATTCATCTGAGTCTATTCAATACATAATTGTGGGGGGGGGGGGGGGGGGTCTAAGAAATAGTTGTATAACTTTTTATAAGTATTCATACTTAATGTTTTTACTATCAGGCTTTGGCTTAACTCCCTTATTTCCTGATATATTAGTAGAAAAAGTTGTTTCCCCTACATTTTTCATGTTGGAACAGGTGGCATAATCTGACCAACCTTATCTGGGCTTGGAAGCTGAGCAGGGTTTTTTGGCCCTGATTAGTATGTGGATGGGGCAGAAAATACTGCAATTGTATGGAAGATTGGAAATAAAAAGCAACTCTTAAAAACCAGTGACAAAAATTACTCCCATATAGTCAACAAGAAAGTTTGTTTTACCAGGAACAGAACTCAACTCGGGCATATTTATGTTTGAGTAGGTGGTGTCTCTAGGTTCAGCATATTCAGACTTAATGATAGATACTCCATTTTGGAAGTTGTACAGTTTATTATTTAGAAATTAAGGAAAAATCTGGATTACTTAGAATATTCCTTATAGTTTTAGACACCAGGAGTAGAATCCAGTTGTAGGCCTCTCTTAGGGGGAGTGGTTTCCACTGATGGAACAGCTTGGAAAATATCTTCCAGCACTTCCAATGCAAAACTGGAGCAGAGTGTGAGGGCATGCTTAAAGGGAACAAGAGGAAATTCCATTATTCTAGGTTAAATCTAATAAATTAATGATAGATCCCACCCTTAAACAGTTCTTCACTGTTTTGTTTTGTCTTGTCAAACTAGAAGTTTTGAATCCTCCTTCCCCTTACTTCTCCATTGTTTTCTGAAGTTTCTCCGGAAGAGATTAGGTTTTAACTGCACACAAAAAGAGAGCTTCCTTGGTATTTACCTTTGCAGGGGGATGTTTCTTTAAGATTGACAGACTTTTCCTGCTGTTTTACATGCCAAAGCACTAGCGCTGTTCCAACCTCTGAAATGGGTATCTTTAATTTTGTCTCAGAACTGCTTTTTCAGTGGTCATTATTCATCCAGTAAAACCTTAATTGCCTCTTTTGTATGCTGAGCCTTCCTATTGCATTTTTCATAAAAATAGCAATGTGCCTTTATTTCAGTCTGCTTTTAATGGAGAATGAGGAAGAATGCCATTCAGTTTTGAATATACTTCAACATTTTCCTCAGTATTCAAAGAACTCAAGTTTATTTGCATATGGCAAGGCTTTTATGGTGATCACTCTTTTAAAAATTAGGAGAAGGGAAATAAGATGTTCAATACTTCTGTATATTAGCAATTAAAATTGTATGAAATAGGCTTATAAAATTTTGAGTAAATCCCCTGGCAAATATTTTTACGGAAAAGTATTTTCCAAATTTGGATCTCAGCTATGTTGACTAGGGTGACTGGGACTTACTACCTGGGGGCCCAAGATTCTCAGTGATTACACAGAATAGAGTTTCTGAACCTTGGCAACTTCAGGTGGGTGACTTTCATTCCCAGAATTCTCCAGTCAGCATGGCTTTTGGTGTAGAGGATATTGTCCTGGATTTTTTGTACATGAGTGAGGAAGTATGTGAAGCAACTCTAAAAATGCCTTTATAGCTAAGTTTTTTATTGTTCAATACAGAATCACTGTGTTGGTTTCAATGAAGTAATATTTTTGCTTAATGGTGCTTTTGAGTGAACTGAATATTAAGTTCAGGTAATGCACTTTTCCCTAAAGTCGTGGGATAGTATTTTAGTGTTTTTAACATAGTGAGTTGACAAATACAAAAAAACAAAAATGTAATGAACTTGTGATTTTGTATTTGCTTGAGTAGATTTCTGGGACTTACTATATATTTTTCTTGTAGTGTTGCAGTCCTTCCCTCCTAAGAGGCAAGAAATGTAATTTTGGGTCTTTGTTCTGAGAATAAATAGAAGGAAATTTTTGAGATAATCCAAATTGTATGTTTGCTTTCTTGTTTTCATATTATCTCCCCAAATATAAGCACTGCTTATAGAAATTAGCAAACCTTGTTTTTTATTAATACTTTCCAGTCTTTTTCTTTTTCTTTTCCGTCCCTCCCTCCCTCCCTCCCTCCCTCTTTCTTTCTTTCTTTCGTGAGAATTAGTGTCTCACTATATTTTGTTCATTTTTACCTCTGGCTAGTATATCATGTTGAGTCTCAGTTTTTGGGTAAGGTCTAGGTTCAACATTTAAGGTACATATGAATGCATGGTAGCACTTGGCTACTGTTTTGCTGACAGTACAGCTAAAATACTTCTGCTTGTGAATTCACCTAGTAATTTTGCATAGAACATTTTATTTCAAATCTTTGAGCACAAAACAGGCAGTTTTGGGCATTTGGAAGTGCTTTGAACCAAAAACAGCTTTCATGTTCAGAAGACTTCCGAAGTGCCTGAAAAAGCCTGTTTCATATTTGTGATGGGCTGTTTAGCACCTAAAATGTTTAGAATGTAGAACAGTTTAGATCAAAACATTTTGTAAATGCCTACTTAATATGCCAGTGGTGGTAACAGTCAAACTGTTCTGTCTTTTGCATTTTATTTAGAAGGTATTTGGTTTAAGAGTTAAGGAAAGAACTGTTAGAACAAAGGTGAAACTGAAAATTTGCACAGGAATAGTTTGTTACTGTGCTCTAATGAAATGTAACCCATTTATTTCATTTTGATAATAGATTTTCCATTCATATTTAGGAATATGATGAGCCTATTCTGAAACACCTGCAAGACATTAAAGTGAAATTTTCTGAGCCAGGACAGCCTATGGTTAGTACTGCTTAACTTTAAATATTAATATAAATTGAGCGTTAATTATTTTAGTATGGACGCTTTCAGTTTTTATCTTATTATATTAGGTTTTCATGTAGAAAGTATGAGTTTCTCAGACATACTTCCCAAGACACTGCAATATTGGAACAATCCTTAAACAGTAGTATAGTGCCACAATAGCACCACCTACTGCTACTAATAGTTAATTTTAAAACTCAGAACCTAACATTTGAACTTCTTTTAAAATAGTTGTACGTGTATTCTCATAAACAAACAGAACAGATGTTCCCTGTGTTACTTGCTAGGAGTGCTAATAACTAAAAACCTAAACAATGATGTAGACCTGTGAAATATTCTGTATACCTATGCTGAAATAAATATTCTGTAGTTAAATAATCTTATTTCAGAACAAGAAAGTCTACTTTGTAGTCATATTATGTTTCTAGAACAAATCTCAAGGCATTTTGCATTACAAACATAAATTAGAATTAGAAAAGATATTGAATGAATAATTAAAAATTAAAACCATCAGTTATTGGATTTTATAGAAAGTGCTTAAGGTCTTTTCATTAACCTAGTCTTTGGAGATAGAAGCAATTAATAGTTGCATGGTCCATTATTGATTGCTCAGAAACATAACCTGCCCATCTTCAGCATTATCTGTTTTATAAATGTGTGGCATTAATCTTTCCAATTGTATTTTTATTATTAAATTTATATAGCCCCCCACATGTGGCTATCCAAAAATCTCTGGGTGGCAAACAAAAACAGAATTTCATTAAAACAAAAAAACAACTAAAACTACATTGAGGCTCGACAAAAACACAGCATTGCTAGACACACACACTCATGCCAGAGCCCCCATGCTAATGTCCTGACCCCATTGTCTGGGGGAAGAGCCAGATCTTCACGGCCTTGTGAAAGGTCAGTAGAGTAGGGAACTGTGTGTATTTCAATGGGGAGTTTGTTCCATAAGGCAGGCACCATAACAGAGAAGGCACACTTCTGGGAATCTACCAGATGATACTGTTTTATCAGTGGTAGCATGCCCACTCTGCCAGATCTGCTGAGCAGACAGAAGCCACCAGGGAGTGATGGTCCCACATGTAACCTGGTACCATGCCATGTAGCACTTTAAAGGTCACAGCCAGAAGCCGCCTGGGAGGTTGTACACCTTGCATAGCAGTGATGTTACATTGGCATACTGTGGTGTGTCCAAAACTGCACATGCAGCTACATTCTGGACCAGCTGAAGCTTCCAAATGCTCAAGGGCAGCCCCATGTAGAGTGCATTGCAGTAGTCCAAATGGGAGGTGACTAAGGCATGAGCAACCATGAGCAGTTCCCCCAAACCAGGAATGAGTGAAACTGGTGCACAAAATGTATTTGTGTGAAAGCTCTCCTAGCCAAGGCTGCCACCTGTTCCTCAAGCAGGAGCTATGAGCAGTAGTCTCTTGAGGGGTTGAAGCACCAGTTCCTTCAAGGCAGGCCAATCACTATATATTAGGGTGATATCTTTATTACATCAGTTTGATCTCACAAAATATGTGCAAGCTTCAGGGTTCTCCAGAACTCTTGTAGGTTGCTAAGCAAAGGAAAAATAAAACGAAAGCAGGGAAAAGGTCTACATATAGTCAATCTTAAGAAGAAATAAGAGGGTGGCTATAGATGTAGGATTTCCTCAAGGAATTCTGGGATGAAGAACAAGAAATGGTTAAAATTAGATTCTTTGTAGTTTACAGTTGGGGTTTTCAGTTTTTGTTGAATGAAAAAAAAAACACTTGAGCTGCAAGATGTGCTTGACTCAGGGAGTGTTTTTCCTCCTTTCACATTTTTAAGTCCCACAAAGTTAGGCGAATATTATGACAATGTAAGATGGTTTGGGAAATAACAGTGCAAGTAGTCATGATTTGCTTTATAGCATTTGTTTAGTTACAATTAGTAGATTGTACTACTAACAGGAGTTTGCAAATCTTTTGGTAGAAGTGTTTCAGAATGCTGGATAGCAGTATGAAGTACTTCTTCTCAAAATACTAAACCTTTTTCCAGGCTCATACACATACTTTAGGAGCAGCCATGTGGTGTATCTGCAGGTATGTGCATGCAGAGCCACTTCATTTTTGTCATAGCTAAACAAAGGACTGTGCATGCACACATTAGGGTAGACAACTAGGAACTCCTTCTAAAGGTTCCGTGTGAACTATGGTGCTTTAGCAATTCAAAATGCTTGATAATGGTCTCTTGCCTGTTCCAAAGAACCTGTTTGGAAGGGTTTGCAAATCATAATTTTATCATATGCCTTTGTATCTCTTGACTATGTGAACCATATTATTTTGGGATAACTTGATAATGACATGTTCCTGTTCATCTGCCATGCTGCTGATTGTCGATTCAGATATTCTGTTGTACTCACAGTTGATTGTTTTTCCTATCTGCCAGAAAATTTGATCTTTGGAACAATAATGAATTTCTTTTAGTCTTTTACATTAGAGTTTCACTTCGAACCCAATGACTACTTTACTAATTCAGTTCTGACAAAAACCTACAAGATGAAATCAGAACCAGATAAGACGGATCCATTTTCATTTGAAGGTCCTGAAATTGTTGACTGTGAGGGGTAAGGAAATGTTTTAAAGAACTTTTTAGATTTTAATCTGGTTCTATCGTAATGTGGTCATAACATAAAATACATAAAATAAGGTAAATTATTCTGCCAGATAGTATGAGTGGTAGAGAAGAAAATGGTAATAGTTATTATTAATAAGGTGGGGTATGTAAGTATTTTGGAATGAATTTACAACATTAACCAATTCTAACAGGTTAGCCTTGAAGACATAGAAAGAGTTGGAAAGGAATATTTAGGATTTTCAGTGCTTGTTCAAAGAGTCCAGGCTTTAACATCCAGGGAATCAGAGTCATCTATGGGTAATTGATTTCACTGCTCAACTATTCTTACTGCCTTCTTGCACCATTATTTTATTCCTAGACTCAGGAATGCTAGAGAAAGGGACTTGACTGTCTTCTATGAGATATTCTTTAAAGTATTTGAAGAGTTACTCTTCCTATTCCTCTATCATTTCCTCTCACTGTCAAACTTGCCCAGCTCCTTCAGTCTCTTTTTATAGGATTTCTAGTCCCTTGATCATCTTTGTTGTCCTTCTCTGAGTTTGTTTCTTTAAATGCTTCTCAAAATACAATGCCTTCAAATTCAATTTCAATTCAATTCAATTCAAATATCCAGGACTAACTAAATTAATGATGAAAGAACTAGGTGATGATCTGATATAACTCTTACATATTATCTCTGAGAAATCCTGACAAATTAAGGGTTAAATTTAGTTTCTATCAATAGCAAGTTTCAATCCTGCCCCTTCATCCTGCTGTTCACAACCTCCTGTAGAATATACACTTTTTGTTGCAGAAGATGAATCAAAATAGGAGTTGTTGCTCTGCCTTTTCTTTGTTACCTGTTAACATTTTGTGGTCTTCATTGAGCAGCTGATATACTGATTCTTTTCTTTTTATTTTGAACTTATCTGAAGTAGCTGGTTTTGTTGTTCTTAGCATCTTTTATTAACCTTAACTCATACTGTGCTTTTTGTGCAGTCACATTGGCTGCTCTTTTGTCCTCAGTTTTTTCCCCTCATTCCAGTTGTCTATTCCTTCTGACCCTTTTGAAGAAATTGTATCCTTAACTATTGTATACTAGTCATGGAAGTCATTCCACCAGGTCTCTCTTATATCTATTAAAGATATTTGTCTTCATATAGTAGGTGCTCAGACTCGCTTTGTTTACTTCATATGCTCTGAGTAGTAACGTATAGACAGTGGCCATGAACTTTGTGAACCAATCCTGATATTTGAGCAGTATAATAGACTTCATTAAAGTAAGCCTCCCACCTCTTGTATGTTAGACAAGTCTTTATTTGAGGTCCATATTTCAAAGATTTTGTTTTCAGCCCTTACACGTTTGAGTTTAAAGCTCTCCTGATCAAGTTCACTGTCCTTCGGCTGAACATGGTTTTATCAGTCCTTCTGAGGTACAACCCATCTCGTGTCAGCAGTCTGGTATTTCCTTTTTCAGTATTTTTCCATGGACTAGAAGGAGAGATGAGAACATCACTAAGCCCCCAAATATAGAATTTATTTCCTAAATTTTTGAAGTCTGCAATGATATGGTTGTAGCTGCTCTTTGCAATATAATTTGTCCCATGTTGATTAGCAAGAAGGGATAATTATCAGTGAACTTGATCAGCTTTGGAAGTTTTCACATTTGTGGTCCTTGCTCTTGGCAGACAGCACACATCACAATCAAAAGAATTGAATTGGAACATTAGATTGCTTTGGGTCCGCATAGTAGTAACAGAACTCTTCTTTTTTTCTTTCTGTAGAGTTGCAGCTGCATCCTCTCTGCCTTTAAGGGATTCACTATCGTATATCTTGTTCCATAGTGTGCCTTTTTTTTCTTCCCTTGAAGGCTTAGAGCTCTTCCTCTGTGAAGGCCTGAAAGCTGTTTCTTAGTCCCAGTGGTGTAGCATATGTCTGTATCACTCATTTCTGGTTGTCACTTTGTCCGCAGGGATTGTTCTGCTGATTGCCTACCTTATGAAGGGATTCTTCCTCTGTCAGCTCTTGTGGTAGTGTCTCCTTTGTTTGACTTGATAATTATCCTTTCTCATATTCAGAATTGTAGCCACTCCCTGCTCCAGTCCTTCATATCAATAAGACTACTAAAGTATTAATGTAATGCTAGTTTTAATTCTTAGGATTCAAACAAGGCAGTAGGATCTAAAAGTTGATAAAGATTTTTAAAGTGATCACTGCGTTATAGTATACTTTTAAGCACACAATTGCAGCTGCTAAAAAAGTACAGGTGGTAATTCCTTAATGATGGTAATCGTGACTGGAATTTCTGTCACTGAGCAATGTGGTTGCAAAGCGTGGCATCACATGACTGCGTTGCTTAGTGATGGCAGTCCCTGTTGCTGCTGTTAAGCGAGGACTGCAGGTCATTAAGCGAGGATTACAAGTCATTAAGTGAAGACCTCCTGGAGACTTCCTGCCGACTTCCAACAAGGAAAGTCAATGGGGAAGCCAGCAGGAAGTTGCAAGTCCCAAGCAGCTTGCAAGCAGGCTGGTGGGCAGGTAAGTGGCTTCTGTGGTATGAGCATGGCCAGGTGGGGGGTGGCTACTCCAGAGGGCAGGTGGTGTGGCACAAGCATGGGCAGGCAGGGGTGGCTGCTCCTGAGTGTGGGAGGGTGCTCAGGTAGCTGCCGTGGCATGAGTGTGGCAGGGCAGGGGGTGGCTGCTGCTCAGTGCAGGAGGGTGTGCAGGCAGAGCAAGCACAACTGGGTGGGAGTGGCTGCTACCGAGTGTGGGTGGGTGCTGCAGGCAAAGGGGCTATGGAGTACGAGTAGCCAGGCTGTAGCTGGGCTTCTCAGGAAAAAAAGCGGCAGGAGCAACTTACAGGAGTGACCTGTGACCTTTTCTGCCAGCTTCCTCATTCACTTTGTTTGTGGGAAGCTGACAGGGAAGGTCGCAAATGGTGATCATGTGACTGTGGGATGCTGGAACTGTCGTAAGTGTGAGATGGTTACCAAGTGCCCAGATTGCAAACCACGTGAGTGTGCGGGTGCTGGGATGGCTGGAACTTTAAGTAACTACTACTTATTCAGTGCTGTTGTAACTTTGAATGGTCACTGAACGAGTGGTTGTTAACCAAGAACTACCTGTATTTCTCATGTTCCTTTTAATTCTAATTTGGGCTTTTAGGCAAAAGAGAAAAGCAAAGCAGGAATGAGTATTGTGTAGAGCAGTGATGGTGAACCTTTTGGGCTCAGCATGTCAAAAAGTCGGAAAATGCCTAACTTGACTTTACTGGTGCGACACCCCACCCCAGAACAAAAGAGAAACAATTCTTTACATATTCATTTATTTTAAAAAAAAGTACAGTCCAATCGTGTGTATGTATTATATAAAGAAACGTTAAATAATTACAAAAATGAAATATGAGTAAAATTCAGTTTCTTTGGTAACTCAGACAAGGAGAATAGTTGTCAGGTGTTGGTGAATGGTGGTGTGTCACCCAAAACATCATAGCATGTCAGAGGTTCACCATCACTGGTGTAGAGTATGGAGAGATCTCTTTGCTACAAACAAAGCTTCAAGAATTGTTAAAAATTCAAATGTACTTAAGGCTTTTAGCTCGGTAGCAGTGATCATGCTTTTGATGCAAAAAGATCTCAGGTTTGGTCTCTGGCATTTCTACACAGGACTAGAAAAATTACTGTCTGAAACTCAGAAGAGCTGTTTGTTGTCTGTCAACACTACTAAGCTGGATGGTCTGACTCCATATATAGCAACCTCCTGTGTTTCTAATAGTCTGTTGTGCAATTCAGAATGATTCGCCTTTATAGATGTTGTGGCTTTCCTGAGGTAGATTCTGCACTCTTATTAAATCAAGTTAATTAGCAGTAGCTAGGTAGTGGACTTATAGAATAGTTTTCCAGCATTTTAAGCAGTAATTTGATTATTTCAGCTTTGTTGTACAAAATATCTTTGTATTGCAAGCATCCATTGCCTGCTGCCTATGAAACATTCTGAAGTTTCTTTACTGCCTGCTTATTCCATTTTCAGAATCTATCAATTAAATGCCATCTTCATATTGTCATTTTATTTTCAATATTGTGGTTTAATGACATAGAAGTCTGAAATTTTCTTAATGGCGCTTTCTGTGTAGCATTGTTGGCTCCTTCCCACATTATTTTATATGTGCTAATACTACTATAGTGTGTATAATATCATGGGTAATGCTAGCCTGAGCAATACATCTTTTCTCTTTTTTAATGTCACTGATATATAATTTTAATTCATCTCCAGATGCACTATTGATTGGAAGAAAGGAAAAAATGTTACAGTAAAAACAATAAAGAAGAAACAGAAACACAAGGGTCGAGGCACTGTCAGAACAATTACTAAACAAGTACCGAATGACTCATTTTTTAATTTCTTCAGTCCAATTAAAGGTAACATTGGTTCAATTTACTCTGCCCTTATTTAATAATACTGAACTTTTTCCATGTAACAAACATGAGCAAAGCAGTTGAATGGGATTTTTTTTCCTTTGGAATATTTTCAGGCTTGAATAGCTTTTGTAAAATTTTACTATTGAGAATCAAAGCAAGTTTTAACAAGCAGAATGTATAAAAGTTGCAAAAATAATTGACTCTTCCCCAGCTCATAATGGGGACTTAGTTGTGATAGTAATGTAGTACTGATAGATCAGGTACTTGCAGTGTTTTCTGGGGCACAAAATATCACTTTTAGTTTTTTTGTGGGGTATCCTTTTAGGGGAAAAAAACCTTATGAGGCTTAAAAAGGCTTAGGGCAGGGGTTGGCTGCAAATCATGAACTGAACCTGAGCATGATTGTTGTAATATGCAGAGGAGAGGCACTTAAGCTTTTGACAGGCATCTTTCTCCTCTGATCCTAACACTTATCCTACATAATCTGGTAGAAAGTTAACATATAGTCTGTTAAATTTTCAGTATTTCTGTCCCATTACTCTTACTGTATCCACAACATTTTTAGTATTGAAAGGTCACTAAGCTGCTTTATGTGTCTGTTCTTTAGTTTGAAATTTGTTTGGATACTTAGGAGAAGCATCAGCATATTTAGAACCGATTGCCCTATTTCTGAGTAGTTCATTTTGCTTCCAAACTAATAGGCAGTCCATTATCCACGTTCACTATTAACAGTGAATCATGATCAGTAAAATACCACAGTAAGTTTTGTTAATTGTAAAAGGATGTTTACAAGAGTTTGAAAGGTGATAATGAGCAAAATTTGGGAAGTCCAAATTTGGAAAGTTTCTTAGAAGTGAGAAGTTTAAAGAACAGAATGGAGCATATGAGGCCATGTATAGCATGGTAAAAGCAGAGATGGTTTAAAGGAATAGTGAAGTATGGAGAAGCACAATGAATGGTGTTAATTTAAACCATGTTTAGCTGTCTTAATTCATGCCTCTAATTTCTTTCACTTACTAATTTTACTCCTTTTCTGCACTTTGTATAATGTTGCTTATCCAGAATAATGAATAGAGGGAATATTAAAGAATTAAGTAACACATATGTATGTATGCATGTGTGCAGAAGGATATTTAGTAGATCTTTATCTTACCATAGTTCTTCAGAAGGAAGAACTAGGGGAGGAAGACATTTTCAATGCACTTTCTGCTTTGTAGCTATTTGCCTCTTTCCAACCAAGCATGTAACCTTGAGTAGATTGCAAGGAAAGAGTTAACCAGACACCAGATCGCGTACTGCCTTTCCTTGATAGGCCATAATGTTGAACATAAGCTTTTTATCTGTGAGGTGTTTTTTTAGTAACTGGTGACAGAAGCTAAATATCATTACGTTGTTAGGGATCCTTCTGACTGCTATCACTCATAATTCATAAGCCAGTGTTGTGCAATATCTTAGTTATATTTCATGCACATACCATGAACCACATTTTGAGCTACATCTGAATCCTAGTGTGAGTGGTCTTGTTTCAGTAACCTAAAAGTTGAAGTATAAGGGTTAACAACATAATGGTTCCTACTTGTTAAATTCTAATTTTTCCACATGATGGCTGTAGAGTCCTTTTTCTTAGTTATCACAATGTTTTGAATTTATCATCCTCATCATACTGAGTACAGATAAGAGAAAGAAGATTCGGTAGTACCATCCTTCCTATAAGGGATGGATAATGTTGAATAAATCCTTCAAGACATTTAATATTAGTGGTGTAGCTATATCAGAGCACTGGTAGTGCATTTTAACAATGCTGTTTATTATTAGACCTCCTTTGAATCTCCTATATAAGAATATAAACTTATCAGAAATCTCTTTTTAATTATGTAAATATTAGTACTATGCAAAATTATCCATCACCCCAAACTACTTCGAAGTTGAATCAGATATCAGACATGTTTTGCAGTTTTCTTTTGCACAGTTTTTCTGACTCAGTGTTGTGTCCTTAAACTGCTGGTTTAACAAACAAAATTTCACTTTGGATCCCTACTTGTCCCTTCACAAAGGCACTATACTACAGCATACTTTGGATTATTTTTTAGCCTGTCTATTCATATAAATACTATACATGTTAGCATTTGCAACACAAAATTGCTTTTTAAATAATTTAGAATAAATTCTTTTTTCTTTTTTGTAGTTTCAGGAGATGGAGAATCACTGGTAAGTTTCATTTCATTTTTTAAAATAATGAGTTCATAATGTGTTCAGCTTTGCAGCTAGACATTTTGAAATGGATTGTGCCTGGCCACAGATTTTAAAGGATGACAAATGTTCAGTGATTATGGTTTTACAGAATGAGTATATATAAATGTTTGTACAATTTTCTAAAAGTTATTTTTGTATCAGAGATTAGTGTGTCTTGGCTACCTCTGCTTATACCAGCTGTACTTGAATTTCTCACATGGGATTGTTCATATCAGATATTTCATTAATAAATAACGATTTTGCATAAAAGTCTAATCAATTTAGTGATAGCTTTTTATTTATTTATTTTTCCCTTTTTTCTCTGGTTTTTGGTCTCTAAGCATTACCTAATCTGTACTTGATCTCCAGAGCTGGTCAATAATTGTTTACAAGTTGTAATTTATTTATTTTTTTTGGCTTCAAAAACTGATGTTTACAGCTTTGACTAGTGTTTAAAATGTACTGCTGCTAATAAAATTATGTTAATATTACTTGATACATCATTTAAAATTTCAGGTTTGGGGAACAGACAAAAATATTTATAAATCGGGATTCCCTTTTTTTAGCAGTCTTAAACAAGTAGTAAAAATACAAACCCATAGCCTACCAAATACTTCAATTTCAGTTCTATTACTCATATTTAAAAGATTTCTTGGTGATGAGATAGATCTACTTATACAAGCACATAATTTCTTCTTTTAATTTTCCAGGATGAAGATTCAGAGTGTACTTTAGCCATAGATTTTGAAGTTGGGCACTTCTTCCGTGAAAGAATAGTGCCCCGTGCTGTACTCTATTTCACTGGAGAAGCTATAGAGGATGATGATAATGTATGTATCTTTTAATTACTTCGGGTTTATTTTTTCCCTTTACATAGAGGCATTGTGCTTACTTTTAATAATAATAAATTTTGCTGATTAAAGCTTTAAAGCCAAGATTAATAATGCATTAACTATTAGTTCAAAGTTGGTAATTGCCCCACTATATGTGAGTCTTGCATCTTGTAAGTAAAACTAGATGGGCAATCTTCTCCTCAAAAACTTCCCAATAAGGATTATGTTTACTCAGTAGGCATGAATGGTGGAACATCATTTGGAAATTGAGGTTTGTGCATATTCTGCTTTTTTATTATTTATACTACAAGAAACAGAGCTGGCTATTGGAACTTTGAATAGGAGTATTCATAGAATAAGAGAAAAGTTATGATGTGGTGTTTTATTTCATGTTTTTCCTGTTATATTGGACTTCTGAAAGAACATAGTCCATGTTATAGATAGACGTCTTCATGCATTTAGCTAGATTCATTTTTTATTACTACTACTACTACTACTACTACTACTACTACTAACATGTTATCATTCAATAAGACCTGAGGTGAGGAAAAGGATCTGTACACATAAGAATTAGGGTCAGTGTGTACCTCCCCCATTGGACCCTAATGCATGAAGAAGACTTTCTAGTAGAAAGACTTTCTGCTAGAAGAATTTCTAGTAATTGTGATAATATTTAAATGGCACTTAAGTTTCCAATGTCCAGTAATAGTAATCCTAGCAACAGTTCTATCAATAGGTTATTATTACCATAATAGATGTGTGCAGAAATGCTGAGGCCTAAAAGGTAGTGGCTTATGTAGTGCTGTTTAGCAAACTTACAGCTGTGGGATGATATGGGACTGAGAACTTCCCAGCTTAATCTTTAACTATCCTACTTTTAAGAAAATATACCCCTGACAGTTTTGCTGTTCATATGACAACTGTACCTTTTTCTAGCTTTAAAGAACAAATAGATGAAAAAAACATAAATTATGTTTGTCAAGATCGGTTAATATATTTAAGTAAGTAAAAAGGTAGAGACTCATTTGAGTTGAGTTCAGCCCAGTTCCACCCGGTTTTCTTGGTAACAGTAGGGAAATGGTTTGTTACTACTGTACCTTCTTCCACAATTTTTTTCAACTTCCCTCTCTGGTATACAAGCCTGATCATTCTTGATGGTCTGTCAAGTGCTAATTAGGTCCAGCCTTGCTTAGTCTTTTGAGTTCAGTCAAGGTCAATTATGTATTTCCATCTAGATTGGCATTGTGGTCTTAAGACGGTCAGGCAATTAAGCATTTACCAAAACCTCATAGAATTTTTCAAGGCAAGATAAACATTGAAATAAGAAAGTATTCACATATATTGAAAGGACTTTCTTCTTCGAAATAATGTAGAAAGACTATTTAATCCTTCACTAGTCTGTATATGCAGGTATTAGTCTGGTCACATTTTAAACTGTCAGGTGTTTATATTGATGGGTTTAGAGACAAAATGTATGATTCAGATATTCATATAAATGCTGCATGTAATGATGTGTAAAGTAAGATCTAAATGAGTTTCTCTCTCCCCTCCCCCAACTCCATCTTTTCTTAGTTTGAAGAAGGAGAGGAAGGAGAGGAAGAGGTGAGTACACCCTGGTTTGATATTTTTCCTTCAGTAGAATACATAATAAGCATTGTAGACTGAATAATCAAGGAGACATATTTTAGAACAGGGATTAACAATCTGAGGCCCTATGCTAACCTGAAGTGTGTGAGTGTGTATGTGTATAGACACAGATGAAACACCTTCTCAGTATCAAAAGTCAGCAATCCAGTTTCTCACCATTTTGAATTGGAAAATTTCAACATAAGACCTAAAATGTGCTCAGCTTAGTTCTGACAACAGTCCCACACTATCTTTTGGGTGTATATAACATGCTCAGATGATCAGGAATTTGGAATGGCTGCACCAAATATTCAAGAGATGTAGCCTTCTCGACATTCTGAGTAATAAACTGCCCTTCAGAATGATTTGTACAGCTCTAGCAAATTAAGCTTCATTTTGTTGTTTTAAAAATTTTCCTTTTGGAAATATTGAGATGTCAGGCACCATAAAAAGGTTTTATTGGAAGTACGATATGGTATAAGTATAAATATATGTGCTGCTGGATTTTTTCTTCAGTGTTACTTGATTCTAAATTAGCAGTATTCCTTTCTTAAAATGCAGGCATTGGTGGTCTAGTGCTCTTCAGTTTGTACTGCAACTTCCATAGAACCTTCTCAGCATGGCCAGTAGCAAGGAATTCTGGCAGTTGTAGTTCTAACAATTCAGAAGATGCCAGTTTGCTTACTCCTAATATGAGGTCTCTTCCTGATTTTCAACTACATGAACTGAAACTTTAAAAAAATACATGAAGTATGTGTTATGTATGCATGCAGATTTGGAGATCTTGGAATTTATAACGCTTTAGGAAAATTATTACCAAGGAGACTAGTAGGAAATAATTAACATAAACATATGCTAGCTAACATATAAAAAGGCAGTAGGGGTGTGTGTGAAATGGGAAATGTGGTTTATTTTGGACCCAAGGCAAGCATATTCTGCCAAAACCTTATGAATGGGTCATGGTCTGACTGAGTTGATATCTGGAATAGGCCCTACTCCATGTGGGCCAGGCCACCCATCAATCTTTCCAGCACCTTCCTTTCTTTTATGTTCCCCTAGCCACTGCATTTGATTCATACACAGCATACCCATCTGGCCCTCCTTTCTCTCCCCAAAGCTTTTCAGCAGCTTCCTTTCCTTTATCTTCCCTAAGCCACCACAGCTCCTGATTTTCTGCTGTTTTCCCATTCTCCTTCTCCACCCCTCCCACCTCTACCTAGAACATGCATGTTTCGAATCTGTGCCTAGACCAAACACGTATTTCCTATCTCTGCCTGGACAAATATTTTGGACCCCATGAAATTGACTATTGCATGTATAGAACAGTCTGTGCACATCTAAAAAGCAGTCTGCTTCAAAGGGAGGCTAGAGGAGTTGCAGAATAGAATTCTTGAAAATCAGCACAACAATTTTCATTTTACAAGTACATTAAAAAGAAATTAAATGGAATTCTGAGAATTTTACTCCCAAATGTATGCGAAGGATACTTAGTTGAGGAAGGCAGAAAGAAGGCTGAAGTTAAAAGAATCCTATGTTTATTCACTTCCAGTAACAAATAGCATTACAGATACAAAGATGAGCTTGCTTTTATCATATCTTCTCAAAACTGAGCACTCTAATGACAGACATACAATTCTATGGCATTCACACAGTTTTGTTACCTGAAACACCTCTTTCTTTGACCTTAAATCTTTTCAAAGATCATGAGGACCTTTAGCAACCCAAATTGCTTCTGAGTAACAAGCATGCTTGGTAAACTTTGTAAACAGAAGAACCCAGTACCATCATTTCACCCAGATAATGCCATTAACTTGTCGCAGAGTTCTTTCTCTGGAAAGACAGGGAGATCCAATAGATAACCAGATGCACTTAATATTACAAAACATTGGACTCATGTTTCTGCCCTGTATGATTAGTAAGAGTCAACAATCCAAAGATTTCATGAAACAATCTGCACAGTGTTTTCAGTGTCTTGGTTGTCAAAAAAAAAAAAAAATGCTTATCCTAGTTCTTTCTTTTTAAATCTAGGAATTGGAAGGGGAAGAAGAAGGAGAAGAGGAGGAAGATGCAGAAAGTGAACCTAAGGTTAGCTTTATTTAAGTACTTATAGTAAGCCATAATTATAAATTATACCACATACCACATAAATGATAATTTATTAACTTTAAAGTATGGCCCATTTTTTCTTTTTGTTCATTATTCATTGGAATGAGTACATTCTCATTTTTTTTCCTTTTTAGTGTGGAGTTAATACTAGTTCATTTCATTTTCTTTAACTCAGCATACATTAATAGTTTTATAACGTAGCATACATTATAAATAGTAATAAATTATGGTTGACTTGTATACATACATGTATATAAACTTGGAAATATGTTTTAACAAATCATGCCTGCTTATTTACAAGCTTTGCAGATTTGAAATACATTTGTCCATTTTATGTCCATTTACTTTTTTGTTTCTACTGTTTTTTATTCTAAAATATCAAACATTGCTTTGTTCGTTTCACTTTTCCTACTTGCCTAAGAAAAGGAATCCTTAGTTTGTAAATTACACATGATAAATTCCAGATATTTAATTACAGGGAGATTTACAGTGGTACAATTGTTATGTGATTTTTCTCCTGAATGAAAATTTTAGTCATGTAGGAAAGATGGTTAAGTATCCCTAAACTGTCTTAAATAATTCATCAAGTGTTTCTCCCTCTTCTCCCTCCTCACTCCCTGCCATAGACTTATTTTTAAAATTACAGCATGGAAAGGATCCTTCTTGTCATCAGTTCTCAAACAAGTTTTACTTACACTGATAGCTGGATATCTGCAATACATTGACCAGAGATCTATATAAGGTGCAAGTAATATATATAAATATTTACATGAGAAAATTGTATTTGCATCTTGAACATTTATGCATATAGACTTGCACATCATAACCTGCACACTTGGCACAATTGTACACATGGCTTGGAGATAATGTTTCCTATGACTACTATAAAACTGTTGCAGTAATAAAGTGAATTGAAAGTGAAATGCATTGCAGGCAAGCGTTAACATCTTGGGCTAGAAGAAAAAGAGGAAAATATGTTTTTTATTACCTTGATTATTTCCGTGAGTGGTTGTATGTGACAAACTGTTTCTTGTGTCTTCTGGAATACTAGTTACTGCCTTTTACTTTTGTTTATTTGGGTCCATTTCACCTTTCTTTTATGCTGACAGTTCGTTTCAATTTTTCCCCATTTAGGTGTAATTTAAATCTGTTTATCATTCATTCATTCATTTATAGGTAAGGTTGAATTCCATTAATATATAACTTCCAAGGCTTCCCGTTTTTTTTATAAACCATGCAAATCTGGTTCATTTAAGTACCTAATTTGTTTCATTCACTTGTTATACAGAAACAAATGGTACCTTATCAAGATAGTGCACAACTAAGTCCACAAGGACTTAGCTGATGTTGAGAAAAATGCATAAAATAGCTGTAACTCTTAAATTGTAGATATTGACAGTTTTTGAGGGGAAATTGGTCTTTATGTAGCTACGTGTTCTCAAACGTCCAGGTACAACCTGAAAAGGGGATGTTCCAGCCTCACTATTCAGTATTCAAATATTGAGCTGTTCCAACCTTACAGATGGAATAGTCTGTTTCAAGATCAGACTACTTATGGTAAGGTTGTGGTGGCCTGTTGCAGTGTTGGAATGCTTCCAGTGACATCCCAACCTTGGAATGGGACATTTGGGGGTCAACATTATTTCATTCAAAAAGTACACTTCTAGTGTATCTTTGTTATTGTATCAGGGTGTGTGTGTGTGTGATGGTATGTGGGTGTAGGCTTTAGTGACTTAAAACTGCTAGCTACATTTTTGTATATGTTCAGTATCTGGAACTGATTAGGAGACATTTTTCCAAACACAGTGTGATTTAGACTTGACATCTAAAAGGGGTGTCATCTATGCTAAATTAGTAAAATATTTCTATTTAAACATTATTTCATGCATTTAAGCTGTTTGAATTTCCTTCTTTTTCCTTTTTCTTTGATACTATTAATGTGGTGACACAGATGTCATTTGCATGTAAATATATCTTTTATCAAGCTGGCATTTTGATTTGAAGTTTATCATTATTTTATCAATAGCTGATTTGAATCCTTTACACATACACTTTTAGCAGCAACTATCCTCTGAACAACTTTCTCTTTGTGGTAAGCAGATCAACAGATATCCCAAGTTTTTACTCTTTGGTAATTCTACATACATTTTATTGAAAAATATTTCAGTATTTGAAATTGCTTACTCTTGTAACTACTTTTGTACTTGCTTCTATGGGGCCTTTCTCCAGAATAAACCAAGAACTTTATCAGCTGTTCTCTTAAGCTGCTTTTCCTTCTCAGGTGTTTATATCATCTATATCTGGTATTTTTCCTTGAAATGTTTTATCTCCTCCCTGTTTTCACAATACTGAACAGTGCAGCATCTTACTACATTTGAATTTGAAAAGCATTTGAAAAAGTTCTGGAAGATGTTACTTAAACTAAAGGGTTATTATCCATTGCAGAAGTTCTTGTAGAGAGTATAGTGAGTATTCCTATGAAAGGAAATTATTGAAAGATGTAGAAATCACTGTTTTAGCTGTTAATTATTTAAATCTAAGGGTTGATTCATTATCCATTTACATATGCAATTTAATTTTGTTTAAATGAAATAAAATGCCTTCCACTGAAGCAGTTGCAGCACCTGGAATGACTAGCTAGTTCTGCCTGGTAATGTCTCCCTGAGGACCCACACCGTTCTGCATGCTGGAGACCTCTGGGAGCAACTAGGGGTTCTTCATTGGGCCACAGTCTTTTCCCTTCACTTCCATCCATCCACCCCTGTGGTGATGGAGAAAGGTGAGAAACCTATCTTGGGAATCTCAAGCAGAGACTGTCTGAAAATGGGAAAGTAGGAAAGCAGTGCCACTCCCCATCCCTCTTTCTCAAATGCTTCATCCCCATATCCTTGCTGCAGGAGGTGAAGAAAGACTCCACCAGGACAAGAGGTCTGCAACCTAGGGTGCAAGAGCTGCCCAGCCTTCGAATCCCCCATTGGACCTCCAGTTGGAGAGAGGGGAAGGGGAGTTGTTCCTAGATAGAGCAGAAGATCAGCATTTGGGTCCTAAATTCACAAGATTTTTCCGGAAGATGGACTTTGTACAACTATTTGGGAAAGTCTTCAAGTCCTTAAGTTTAATGGAACCAAACCATCCATTCCCATTGATCCCGTTTGATCAATTGGTGGCAGAGGTGTTTCTAGTAGCAAGCATTTTATTTCTGTGCCTCCTGGTCTCCAAGCCATACATCTTCCAACAAGAAATCCTATTCCTTCTCAAGTGTGCCCAGGTGGCTACCCCCATGACAGCACTGATCTTGGAATATATAGATAATAAAGATGGGGAGTACACCTCCAAACACCCAGAGGATAGGAGGATAGAAATCCTGCAGCTCAGAGCACATGGGATTGCAGCCTTGGTCATGAAAGTATTGTTTGTCGCATTCGTTTTCTCTAGCGCCTCAGTCTTATGTTGTAAATAGCTATTTCAACCCATCAAAGCATAAGGACTGCAGGGTATAAATAAGATAGCCAAGTCTGCTGCTTTTGTGGTGAATATTAGAGTGAACAGTGTCCATTTCTCAGCCAAAGGTATTTCAGCTAAAGTGGCCACTAGAACACATCTGTGGCATAAGAACTGGAATATAGACTTGATATCCAAATCAGCCCTCAAATCAAGACTGTTCAAAGGTAACTAGCTGTTCATAAAAGTCCTAGATTATGGCCTTATCAATACCCCACCTGTGCCCAGAATGCATCCTGAGACCACAGATCATCCTGAATGGGACAGAGATCTCAAAGCAAGTCACACCACCTTCAGCCCCAACCATGAAAGAGTGTCTCTCCCCAGCAACAAAAGGGAAGCAAACATCAGTGACCATCTCAGCCTCCCTGTGGATGGGAAACTAATGGAATTTGTCCATCTGCGGACACACATGACATCAAGTATCTGAGACCTAAAGGTGGTCTTGCATTATTACATTTTTGAATTCACCAGCCTGTTGGCCCCCAAGATTATTTCCATCCTCTAGGTCACACATTGCAACCAACAACAGTTTGGTCCTGCAACTCATAAATCATCCTCTGAGTATACAGATAATCAAGCAGTTCCTACAAGGTGAGATATGTTTCATGTTCTTCATTGATCCCAAGAAGAAAAGAGGAGTGGTACAACATGGTAGATCTGAAGTGAGTAAAACACCAAAGCAATAAAAGCTCTAGATGATTACTCTGAGACCCATCATGGAGTGCCTCCAAAATAAAGATTCCCTGGCTTCATTAGACCTCTAGATATACAGGCTTTGATTAGATTAGCTTAAAAGACTCAGAATAAGCCCGCACCACAGGGAATTGTTTTCTTCTCTGCTAGAGTCATGGCCACCTTTTAATTAATGTCCCCTGGGAGACATCTATAAGGCTTATTCTATAAAACATACATGTAACTTCCATACTTCTGCTGAAATGTCCTTCAGCTGGAGGGTTAAAGAGCTAGAGGTTCTCCAGAATGAAAGTCCATTCTCAGGACAGTTCTGGAATGTCCCACTAGAGAATGCCCTGTCTCTCCACTATAGGAAAACAATGCATTGGACTTCATCTAACTTCTGTTTTTCTGCAGCACAGACATGGTATTCATCCCATCCAGACATTGACAAAAGGAAATAAATATGTGAGGGACCCCATTGAATTGACCAACCAGTTGTATGTGATTTCACACATTTATTCTTTTTTACAAGTATGCTTCCCTTGACTTCTCCTTGGCTTGTCATTTCTAAAAATGGGGATGGAAGTATCTCCTCCTATAGGATACATGTCAGAATCTTATAGCCTTGCCTCTGGAATGAGATGCCCAGTGTAGATTGCCCTGCGCTACTCTAGAAAATGCCATGTACTATTTTCAGGTGTTGGTGACTATTGTAATGTCTTGTCTAGTGACTATTGTAACATCTTGTCTCAGCATTGTTCACAACTCTTCATCTAACTTAGAAGCTACATTAATTATCATATTCCTGTATGTTTCTTCAGCACTCTCCTCTCGTTTCCTGGATTATGAATGTCTCTTCAGTTACTGCTTCCCTTCCTCTCATGCCAGATATTCCCTATTTAGCCTCAGTAAAGCATACATCCCAATGGCTAAAAGATCAAAGTTTGTCTAGTTCAATACCTTGAGATGATAGCAGGGAAGAACTACAGTTACATTTATTAGATATTGCCTAGAGAATACATCTTCCTTGTCATATTTGTATGCCTTTCAAAGTTCTTGGATTCCTATGGTGTATCTCTCAAATATCCCCTTGAAACATTTTATCACAGAGTAGGAGTGGTTTATGTTTGCTTTTCACCAGCTTCTAGCTTAGCATGTGATGGAATATATTAAAAGCTACTTTGGTGTGAATTCCATGTATGATAATAATTGGCAAAAGGCTGCCTCATAAAAGTTCTATCTGACCATTAGATAATATGGGTTGATGGATTATATGATACTTTTTCCTCTGAGGAGAATTGAACTGCATCAAGAGTGAATTTTCTCATATCTTTTTGAAAAGGCAATTGCTGCATGAGACTTTATCAAGAAAAATAAAACTTTTGCCTTGAAAATTAATGTCACTTCTAATGTACTTTAACAAAAAAAAGCCCCTATATTCTGAATCTGTCTTGCTTATTAGTGAAAATTGAATACATATGTATGCTTGACAATCTGAATTTCATTATCTGATCCACTTAATAGTTTACAAAAGTGTTTCCAATTTCATTCTCCTTTGAAATATAAACCTGAAAAGCCCACTTTACATAATATTTGTTAGTTAGCAAAATAATATGTAATTTCCTGTGGTGTTGTTGGATGTATAAGAATTTAGGGCTCATTATAGAATCCAATAAGTTTCCAACATTTGTCATTGGAATAGGGAAAGAGAAGCAGTTCATTTTTCTCTTTCAACCCCATAACCTCGAGGACCGCTTCAGGCATCTCACCCTCCAGAGTAGATATGGAAAGACTTAACGAAATAACACTTTTCCTGTTAAACCAATGGAAGCCTTTCACCAGTGGAGGGACAATGCTTAGAATGAGTCCTGATTGTGAGGGACTTATTTGGGCATTTTATTAGTCACATACCTTAGTTGTAATATATAGAAGCCTTGTTCATGGGCACTAGGAATAAAGATACAGTAATCTTTTAAGAAACACTTTTTAAATGGGAAAACTTCCTTTTTTAGGGAAGGCTGTTGAGAGGGTGGTAGGTGCTCAGCTACAGAAGGCCCTGGATGAAGTAGATTATTTGGTCCCTTTTCACTCTGGGTTCAGGCCAGGGTATAGTACAGTACTGAAACAGTATTGGTCAGACTTATAAATGACCTTTGGAGAGCTAAGGAGGAGGTCATACAACCATCTTGGTTCTCCTGGATCTCTCAGTGGCTTTCAATACCATCAACCATGGTATCCTTTTTGATCAGTTTTGGGGGTTGGGAGTGGGAGGCACTGTTTTACAGTGGTTCTTTTCCTTCCTGCAAGGCTGGTTTCAGTCAGTGTTGGTGGGGGAGGAGAGGTCGAGCCCTAGGACTCTGCACTGTGGGGTACCCCAGGGCTTGGGTCTTTCACCTGTCCTCTTTAAAATCTACATGAAATTGCTGAGTGAGGTCATCCAATGGCACAGGGTGCAGTATCATCAGTAGTCTGATGATACCCAGCTATACATTTCAACTCCATTAGAGGCTCAGTATCTAGAAGCTTAAAAGCTTGAATATCTCTTCAGTTACTATTTCCTGCCTTTCCACTCAGCTGTGTCCCTGCCACAAACTAATACTCTGAAATCAAATGCCACTTGGAAATTGTCTGGCTGTGACAAGCAAAAACCCACCATCAACAAAATATTCCTAAGAGTAGGGGGCAAAAACTAAATCAGCCTCTCATTTTTATTCTGTGCATTGAACCAACGACACATCGAAATACCTTTGGTGGCCTAATACTTCTATATTATGCTACTGATGTGCATGTTTGCTTGTCTTAGAAAACAAGAAAGGACAGTAATCAATTCCAGCTGCTCTCCCCATCTCCTTGTTCATTCTGTTACTTTCTCAGTTTTGTGTTTGCTGCTTTTCTTGCTCCCAAAGTAGCCTTAATATGGATTGTTGTGATGTAGAATTAACTTTGATAGATAGCTTTGCTGTCTGCACTTTTTTGGGATGTAGTATATTTTGAATAAAAGTCTTACTTCTAAGAAGCTGCTACACATGATAGATCAATGACCTATGACCTATATGGGAAACATTTCTAATAGAGAAAATGTTAGGTGTGGTATACAGCAAGAAAATGTAAGAGAAAATAGAAATTACAATAATTCTTCTCTGAATAAAATGTTCAGTCACTTGGAAAACAGCATTACATATTATTTGTCCTTTTCATTATCCCTTTTTGAAATTGCCCCACTGTTTCCCAATAAGTATGTTGTATTACATTTGCACAATCTTCATCTTTAATATTAACAGAAAAGTTACAGAACTGTTACTATACTTCTGTGCTGTTAAAATAATTCAGTTTAGGCTTGCTTTTGTTTCAGAATTCAAGTATACTGTTGGCAAACAATCTCTTCCATGGAATATAGAGCAAGAACTTACTTAAAACATTCATCAAAATTAGAACAATTGCTTTGTATTAGAATTGCAAATGATGTGAGTTCAGCTTTTAACAGATACCATTAATCATCAAATGAGTGTAAGGACAGTATCACAGGTTGTAGGGAGTTTTTTTCTTGCTCTTGGGATTTTTCTTCCATTCTTCCTTGCAGAATCCTTCTAGCTCAGAAATGTTATTTACATTTCTTTCCATACATTACATGTTTGAGATCTCCACATAGATTTCCAACAGTATTCAGGACTGCAAGCTGTGAAGGCTATTCTAAAAACTTTATCTTTGTTTTCTGTAAGTGTTTTGATTGATTTGAAGATATGTTTTAGATTACTATCTTTTGAACTAGCCAGCCTGTTTCCACTTCAGTTTCTTCACTGACTGTGGAATATTAGCTTCTAGGAAAATTGATATTTAACTGAATCCATTCTTCCTTCCACCTGCACAGATTTCTTACGTTATTTGTTGCCAACAGTCCCAGTGCATCATTGAGCTACTCCCATGCTTAGCAATTGGCAAGGAGTTATTTCTTCATATGCTTTACCATTTTTTTCTCCAAATGTATATTGTGTGATTGTGGCTGAACAATTCAATTTTTGTTTCAGAAATTCAGAATATTTTTTTTGCATACTTTAGACGATGATGATGAAATCAGAAGACAGGTTACTTTCTGACAGCTTTCCCTTGCAGATCAGTGTTACAAAAGCAGTGCTGTACTGCGGACCTGTGAACAACTACTCCAGTATCAGCTGAACTTTTCAAACGGCTGTTTGCAGTGATCTCTGGGTTTTGTTTTGCAGATCTGACCAACTTTTTGGCAGTTCTAGTATATATTTTTTTCTGGGATTTCCATATTTTACCTTTACTTCAGCAGTTTCATTAACTTCAATTTCTTAACAATATACCTCATAGCTGAAAATGTTAGTATGAAACATATATATATTCCCTGCTTTGTAAGAGTGAATTACCTGCATTTTCAGATGCTCACACAGCTGCTTATAGAGCCCATGGTGGTTGTAATTAGAGCAATAATCAGTACCTGAGAGTTTAGAATAGTGGAAGTATTTGTTCATCTGTGGAATTGTCTTGACTTGGCAAATTGTAGGCCTAATCACCTTTTTTGGCCTTATTAACAGTTTGAACAATTTTTAAAATAATAATTGTATTAAACATTACAATTAAAAAGATAAACTAATACAAACTAAAAATAAAAGAATTTAAAGTGCAGAAAAGAAGAAAAAATAGAAAGAAAATAGAAAAGAGACAAAAATAAGAATATGGTAAAGAAAAAGAAAAGGAATATATAAAGAAATGACTTGCCCCTTCATCACAAGTATAAACAATTTTAGTAACCTATCACCTTTTCTTAAAATACAACAAATGATCTCTTCCTCCCATATCCCATTCCTTACCTGTAAACAAATCCTCATCATTTCAGTCCTGATGTCAGCAAACGTCCATTAAGGGTTACCAGAGATAACAACATATCTATTTTAACCTTGAACAAATAAACCAACTTTATATTCCTTCCTTTTACTTCTAACAAACTTGATCTTTAGTCCCTTTAAATAATGTTATTTGTAGAATCTGATTTATTTTCATTTTTTCTTTATCCCTTCTCACAAAATCCTTCAAAACTTTAACAAATTCCTTTTGTAACTCCAATATAGGGATGTTATCCAGGTCACTCTTTTGGCTTGTTATTTGTATATCCCTTTTAATTATTAATACATCAGCCACTTTCATTTGTATATCCAGTGTAGCATCTTCTTCCATATCTTTCCTGTAGCCTGTCACTTTTAAATCCACTTTCAAATCAGTCTCAGTCTTGTCCAGTAAAACTTGTTCCTCTTCCATAGCATCTTTTAAACACAGTCTGTTTATAATGAAACACTCTCTTAAAGTTAACTTCTGGGTCCATTGTTCACAAATATCCTTCAATATGTCCAACATTGAAGTATTTTGCTCCACTTTGTATTAGTAAGTCAAATTAAAGTGTTCTTCTCCTTTAATTGTAATCTTTAGTTCCTTCTGGTTCCCACTCGTATCCAACCTTCAAAGTCCCATCCTACCTTTTTTTTTTTTAAGAATTCAAAACAACAGCATTTTCCCATGGGAAGGATTCTTATAATTAATTTCAAAATCTTATTTCAAATCCATCTGGACCCTTAGTCCATTTGTATCTTTCCAAAGTCAACGTTCCAATCACCCTTTTGCTGTTTATTCCAAAAAAGAATTTTTTAAAGTCCTTACACTTGTATTTAAAATTCCTTTTGCTAGGGATTGAAGGAAGCTCACCTGGTGCTATAAAACATGTCAGTCACGTCAAAGGTTCCTAATAGCTGAAAAGCAGTTAAGCAATTTCTGAAAGTGATTAACAAGTGAGGCTCAACTAACTTATGTCCATATAGGCTGCATTACGTCTGAGCCTGATTTAAATCCCTCTACTCCCAGCCACTCAATTCACAAGCTGACCACAAAAACTTCAGTTCCTGTGGTCTACTCATGAGCAGCTGTCTGGAGTGCAAGTGGGAGATCTTATGATCTTCCCTTTTTCCGGAGAGGCTTCACTGGCCAGAATTCACCATCTGGCTGCGGATCTCCACCACAATGCTGTCCCCACTCCTTTGGGGATGTCTAGTTTGTCATGAATCCTCACTCAAAGTTAACAGCAGTTTGAACAGTTCTTTAAAAAGAGCACTGAATCAGCTGTTAAAGGATTCCAGATTTCTGTATCTGGCATCTTCAGTGTTTTTATTTTGAATCTTTAAATAAGTGCACATGCATTCAGATTTGCAGAAAGATACTGTGTTTAATGCTGTGCAGTATGTCAGCTTCTGTTGACTTAAGTATTCATTGAAGCATTCAGTTTTACCTTTTGGGGGCGGGAGGTATGCCTTCAAGTCAATCTTGATTCCTGCTGACTCCCTGAACTAATCCCTGCAGTTTTCTTGGCAAGATTTTTGGAAGTGGTTTGCTACTGCCTTCTTCCTAGGGCTGAGAGTGAGTGACTGGCCCAAGGTCACCCAGCTTGTTTCATGCTTGGCCTCCCAGTTTCTAGCCTAGTGCCTTAACCACTACACCAAACTAAGTCACCAAATTTGACTTAGGGGTGCCTAAATTTTTGCACACAACTGTATATCTGTGATAACTATTATATCTCTGCTCTGTCCATTCAGGGGTAGGAATGTAGGAAAGACTTTAACTGTGTCATTTGCTATTTTAATAAAAATTCTTGGGTTTCCCTTTAGAAGAATGATAATTTTTTTTAAAAAATCAGTTTTAAAAAAACTGCAGTGGAATGTTTACCATAAATTCTTTGCAGCTGTCCTTAAATAAACTATGCAGAGCAGGAACACCTATATACACACACAATTTAGATGGCCTACAAAGGATTCTTTTGTTTTAATTCATCCTTTGTTGCAGACATAAGGGACTGCTTTTCACATTGCTCTCTCCTTTTTTCCAAAAAGAAACATTCTGAACCTGATCGTATTTGCCGAAGTGTAAGCTGCATATATAATGAAAGGCAGGCTTTCTTCTTGTTCTAGATCAGTTTTGTCTGATTGGGGCTGGGGAATTCTGGGAGTTGAAGTCCACTCATCTTAAAGTGGCCAAGTTTGGACAACACTGTTCTAGATGATAGCACAAATCCCAGGAGTTAACCATAGAAGAGAAAATGAGAGTGAAGACGAGATATCGACATTTAGTGGGATAACAAAGAAGCAAGACAAGCACTTCTAATAAGATATTTGTATTAATTTCTTAATACTGTCAGACAGTTTGGATTACTTTTTAATTATGATATTTCAATTAACTAGAAATTTCAGCTCTAATTTCTCCAAATAGTTTTATTTCTCTTTTATGAACCTGGGAATTAATATTGTTTTTCTTAGAAGAATCAAAACTTATTTGATGATATTTCTGGAAGAATTTACCAGAGGTAATTATTTGAAATGTGGAGAAGAATTAGTCACTAAACTCAGACTTTTCTCCAGTACCAAAAGAGAAGGTTATTAGGTTATCCTATCAAATGCAGTCAGATCCTTTCCATTAAATACATTTATATAGACTTCATGATATGTATCTAATTGTAATATACTTTGGAGCAGTTTTTTTTAAATAGCATATCAAATATGGATTTCAGTACTCCAGAAAATGCAAGTCTGCCTTCCTAATCCAATTTTATTTTATTAGATTAAGATTGTGATGTTTTGAATAATACTACTTGACTGCCTGCTTTTGAGGGGTTATATTATGTTTTCTATAGTAACTGCCAAATTATATTGCTTAACATTTTTATTTATGTTATTGTTTATTTGCATTGAAGGAGAAGCCTTATAGAATTTTGTACTCATTCTTGTATAGTAGGTAAATATTAGATAAAAAAATATTGATAAGGGAGATTGGGGCTTTTTTAATACTTGGCTTAATTTTTCCAGGTTTAGCTGAGCAGCCTGTATGTCATAGCCTGGTACTTGAGTCCTACCATTTTTATGCAGGAAATAGGACATAACTTATTTTCTTTTCCCAGTACTTTTCCCAGGCCTTTCCCCTGGGAAAAGAGATACTAAACTCTTACGTGATCCTTTTTCTTAAAACTGGGATTATGTTTTTATTTCTTTATTTTGAGAGATGTTCCAGCAGTGTCTTGGTGGAATTTGAAACTTTCTTTGAGACTAGTATCTTAAAATGTGCTCCTTTATCAGGATGTGGTTAACCTTTCAGTCCATCTCTATGCATCTTTTAGATATTTTGGAAAGTGCTAGACTATGTGGGTAGAGCAGGAAAGACTCCTCTCTGCAGAATGATCTGAAGGTGTCATATTGTTGGTCTGGGCCAGGCCAGTACTGAATGACTTTCATCCGTTTATATACTTCAAATCTTGGGGAGGAATGATAAAAAAATTGAAAAAACTCAGATTGGTATACCAGCTGCTGGAAAGAATAGGAGAGTCTTCTAGCCACTGCAAGAAATAGAGTGACCTATAGATAAGCCTTTGTTGTGATCCATTAGTTTTATCATGGCTAAAATATAGGGATAACTGATGGTGCAGTGCTTCAGATATGAAGGCAAAACAATGATCTGATTGCAATCCTGAGAAAAGACATGTTTTAACATTTGCAGAAAGGTGCAACATTTGAACCCCAATTCATTCTTAAGCACTTTTTTACCTTTAGATCCAAAGCACTGCACAGCTTTAATAAGTGGTTATCTTGCCTTATTCCTTCTTTATCCTAAACATCTCCATCCCTCAAAGCACAATATCTGGAATATTACCTTTCAAATTACCAGTTTCAAATCTTAGTTCTGGTATTGGTTATGAATACAGAATTAAATTTAATGTTGAATTAAATTCAGTGTTATATTGAAGTATTTCTTACATAATTTTCCTCTTTTCTTTTCCTTTTAAAACAGAAAGATGCCAGCCAGCCTGCTGAATGCAAACAACAATAAGGAAATACCACTTCAGAGTGATATTTGAACATCCTGTAACAATATTTGGATACCTGGCCTGCAGTTCAGGAAATTCCATTACTGCAGCACAATCTTATTAACAATGCTTAAAACTAAATTGTTTTCAAATGCATGATTTTCACTAACTCTTTTCTTATTTTTGCTTAACTTGTACAGTGGCAACTTAATGCATTTGAGAAATATGAGGTTTAATTAAAGCACACTCTACAGCCTTTGGTACAATTTAGCTCAACTGTCTCTGTAGGCTTTTCCATTAAATTAAAAAAACTAATTTGCCTTTTTGAAAAACTTACCCTCGATGCTAGGTAAGTTTTTGTCAAAATACTGTGGAATAGGAATATTTAGACTATATTAAATTAATAAAATACAGTAAAAAAAAAAAAGCAATATGCCTTCTGCTAGATCTTTTCCCTTTAAAATTAATTTCCTGTAACCTTTCAGACAGACTAGTGCTACAGAGTACTTTAAAACACTGTCATTTCCAGTAATTTTAAACTGAAATAACATTTCCTTTATCATCTTTGAAGAAAGCAGTGGTTGAGAGACATTTAGTTGTTCACCTTATTTATTCATTTTTGTAAGTACTTTGGTGAACTAGTACTTTTAATAGTTTTAAAATACTTGAAGAAAATCCTGTTTATAAAATATGGGTACTTGTATGTGGAAAACTCATACCCTACTCAAGAGAATGATTGCTTATCAGACATTTCCAAACAACAAGCCTGATGTGGACTCCCTAGATTGAGAGGGTTGCAGCACTTAAGTATATATCACTGGTTTGCCTTAGTTATGCTAGGCACTGTTCAGACATTCTTAAATCCAAAGGTTTGAAGCCTGAACATAAGCTGCAACTTCTTGTTCAGGCTGTACTTGTTCTCCACAGTTGCGTGCAACTTCACTTTTAATCTTACTTTAATCTTAAGAACAGACCAGAGTTTGGTGTAATAGCTGAACTGGCACGCTGTAATTTATATTTGACCTTCAAACCAAGCGCGGATAGTTTCGGTAATGGTTTAGCAATCAAGTGCAAATTACAGCATTGGAATTCAGAGAACATAGCAAAGTATGGCTTCCACTAAACAGGAAATAAAGTGAACCTACACACAAAAGTGGAAAATAATGTTTTGAAGAGGTTGGAGGATGATCCAGTTTGGGCCTGTGGAAGTTATATAATTGGGAAAATATAAATACATTCTGGGTGCATAGTTCTGATGTTTATCTGCAATACTCAAATCACTCTGTTCCACATTTCCATGGTTTTTAAAGCTCTAGAATCCTTCAGAAGAATATTCAAAATACAGTTCACCTTAAACATACAGTGCCAGCTTATGGCAACACTTCATTATCAATTGTATGAATGCTGTTACCAGGCATGTAGAGAGTGCTCCAGCCTTATCTTATACATTTGTAACTTAATACGGTGTTTTCAATTTGTACAGAATAGTTAGAATATTCTATTAAAGTTGTGAAACATGAAGCTTATTGTCCTGATAGTTTCTTTAATAACGATACATGACATTTTCCTCTTGAACTGTTCATCAGTATGTGATGGGAAGAGCGAGCAACTGATCACATGGGTCCCTATTGAGATTTTAGTTGTATCCTTCCCTGTATGTATGGTAACTCATTTTGATTGTGGGACTCAGTTGAGTATCTTATCTTTAGGGCAGTGTTTCTCAATCCTGGCAACTTTAAGATTTGTGAACTTCATTCTGGGAGTTGAAGTCCACACATCTTAAAGTTGCCAAGGTTGAGAAACACTGCTTTAGGGAATAGATTTGCAAAAAGAATGGTAGAATTCAGTAGAAATCATGGCTAGCTGTGTTGGGCAATTTAAACAAAGAACCAGAAACAGAAGGATAATGCTTTCATTAGAAGCAAACTATTGTTATAAAATAAAGCACAGTTATGAATTCCATACATGTTAAGCAAAAGAGTAGAACTGGCAAAATAGGAGGGAACTTGTAAAGTAGGAGGAGAGGGGGAAAGGCTGGAGATTTTGATGCAGCCCTAATTTTGTAATACCTCAGAACACTTCTTGTGTAATATCTGTGTGGCTGTGGGGAACTTCTTATATGGGTGTGTGATTGTAGCACATGCAGGCCAGAGTAGAATGTCTCTGTTCACCTCATCTGAAACCGTATATCGATCAGAAGAAAATTAATGCACTTCTGTATTATTGGAATTCTCCTCAGGAGGCAGTTGATAGTCGATGAGAAGAGAGGAGGTCTTATCCATCTTCATGAGTGAGAATGAAAAAAGTGATTCAAAGTATAGTTGGTCATTCCAGTCTTCTAGCATCAGTTCAAATGTACAAGCAATTCTTAACCATTTCATTACCAGAATTAATGATTTCATCTGAAAGCCAGACCTCCTTACCCTAAAGGGGTAAAAAAACAAGCCAAAACCACCTTTACAAATCTAAGTAAACCTCCAGGAAGAAAATACTTCAACTAGCTTTGCATTTTGATGGGAAACTGATAGTAAATCCTTCAGCAACCATGTTCTGTATCTTATCATCAATAGAATGATTGACTTTCTTGTTTCTCATTCTTGTGTAAATAAGAGCAAATAAAAATACTGCTTTCTAGTTTCTTTTTCTCAGTAACATGTATGTGGCAAACTTGATATTATAATACCAAGGTAATAAATAAGTTCCAAGATACCTAAAGGTAGAGATGAAAACACAAACAAATGACTTTGGCCTGGCTTTAATTATCTCATAATTCAGTGGTTTACATACTGCTTGGCTGCTAATTTACATTGTTCATTGATGACAATTTTCTTACTTTCACGTTGGAGCATTTGTGGCTGGATTATAAGGTTTTTTCCCCATACAGTTGTATGCAATTTTCTGTGATTCGTGGAGGTTAGTCTTAGCATTTTTGCCATGAGTGAGTTGGGCTTCATCATAATACAACAGTTAAAACTGTCTCTGAGTACTGTGGGAATGTAGTTTGGCTGTTCAGTCTTTGAATATCTCTGTTAAGTTAAATGAGCACTTGGAGATTCATTTTTCAATGGTTACTGGCTACATTCTCCTTTTAGATATAGTGGCCATATAAATACCTGCAACAACAGGAGAGACTTATCCTCATGTCTTCCTGTGACCTTCCCAAAGGAGTCTAGTGCAAAATGTTGAGCTAGATAGAAGCCTTTTTTCTCATGCAGCAGAATTTTTTATAAGAGCTGTCAAGATGAGGAGGAGGAGTATAGAAAAATTACCAAAACCCAAAAAGTAGGGAGAAAACAAGGTAATAACAATTTTAAAAATGATGGATCTAGATTAATAATCAGCTCTTCATACTTTGCCAGATAAAAGTTATTTTTAGTAGAGTTTATGGGTGTGAACATACCCAATATATCAGTCTGCAGAGACCTGTATAAACACATTTGTTGTAGGAAAATTATTCCAGTTGGACCAAATACAGTACTGAGCTTTAAAAATTAAATCTTAAATGCTCCACATATCTATTGGAAAATCCCCTACGTAATCTGTTAAAAAGTAATTTGCTTGGCCACAAGCACTGTCATATATTTTGAATTGATCCCCATTATATTAATATTGACACATCAGGAGGAGGATAGAAAGTTCTGTCCCATCTGCAGACTTACGTTCTATGTGCTTCCATGTACATTAAGAGTAGTAAGGTTGATAATACAGGCCTAAATTGTAGGTTCTTTGAGGCCCAAACCAAGTACTGAGTACATATGCATGCTTATACTTTGCAGAGGTCCGATATTGTTCTATTTCCAATCCTTGTGTTATTGATGTCATGTAATAGTCTAATTTTCTGAGATTGTGAATTTGGGGTTTTCATAAGCTGTACGCCATAATCATCACAATTATACCAAAGTAAGGCTTGACATATCTCGCTTTGCATGTAATGCGTCTATCTCATATATTGGTTTCACCTTTTGAGTTGCCATACTGACATAAATGAACATTTGCACGATATTCTAATTTTTCGAGTTTCACCTGTATTCTTAAGCCATTCTTAATTGCCAGTTACATGTTTTTTAAATGTTCCAACTGCATACTTCCCTATGCAATAATGGAAATACACAATATGCATTCACTGGTCAACACCAGAGTCTTGATTACATTTTGAAGACTGACTACCATCAGTTCACTTAGGCCAAACTCTCAATAAGCCTAGGTGACGTGTCACACAATCAAAATGTAGCTCATTTTTGACTGATTTGCTAACTCATCCCAAAGAATGGTTTACCAGCCACAGTATAGTTTGCACTTCACATAATGCAGGAACCCCACTGATGTAATATCTCTCCATTCCCAACACTCAGAATTGAAAAGCAGCCCATTCTACGTGTTTCTTTTTTTAAAAATAGCTTTCCTGGGAAAGTCAAGTTGAAACCATTCTTCTCAAAAATGAACGGGGCGGGGGGGAGAAGAGGCTTCATGTACTTTGACTTTAGCAACCTAAGGCCAGTAGAGCAAAAATTGCTGAAGTCTCAGAGCAGCGGTCAAGTACCCAGTGTCTTTTAGGAGCATTGGACTGTAGTTTCCACCATTAGTTTGCCTGTCTCAAACCTGGCTGAAACTAATGGGAGTTGAATTTTATATCATGTCAAGTTGAGGCAAAACCCTTTTGTTAAAAAAAATGAAGCTTTGATAGTGGTTAATATATTAAATGTTTTGAAGCCATAAATGCTGTGTGTACAGGTAGCACTGGCAAAATTAGAGAAGTCAATAAATTAGGCAAGCAAGGAGAACAGCACCCTCATGAATTGTCATCACCGTGCACAGGGCAACAATGGCCTCTCCAGCTGAATGCTGCTGGGTTTGTGTTCAAGTATAACTGGTATGCTTCTCTTCCTGTAATTAAGCCCAAGCTTTTCAAAAAATTGCTCCTTTTGATTCTGGCAGTGATACGGAAAGGGTCATGCTATTCTCAGCTGCCCTGGGAAATAGCAATTCATCAGATCATGCCAAGCACATTTCATTCATTCATTCATTCATTCATTCATTCATTCATTCATTCATTCGCAGAGAATGTATTGTGCTAAGCCTGGTCTAATGGAAGAGGAACTTTTGTTCTAATTGTTTTGGCTGCTTCCCTGCAAAATTATGCAGGATTCTTCCATAAATAGTAAATAGTAAAACACTGGACTTTACAATGCACACGGTTATAAATCAGGTTTGCTTCATACCTTAATGATTATCTTGAATGTTTGAATGTTGAATGTTCTGTTATAGCAAGGACATAGAACTTGTAGCTTTCTAGAGTTGATGAACTACAGCACCTAGCAGTTCCGATCACTGCAGTCAATGTTGAGTAATTCTGGGAACAGCGATTCAGCAATCACCTAAAGCCAGAGTTCTCTTTCCTTGGGTGATCTATGTGGTAATTGCCTAGCTCAACCACTGTTTATCAGAGCATCAATATCTAAACTTTGCCAAGAAAAGTGCGAATATTAGTTTTGTGAAGGACTAATAGAGAAACATATATTTGAGGGGAAGCAGGGATAGATGCAAGATGTCAATAGTCTAAGCAACAGTAATAGGAGTTACATGTGCAGCTTTCCCCAACCAGATGTGTTGGTGTGCAACTTCCAGAATTCCCAACCACTAGGGGAGTAGTTGTCCAGTAGTCCAACAGTTTTGGAACTTGGCAAATATGGGAAAGGCTGTACTAAACTATATTAATTAATCTGGAAGTACAATACAGCACACAATGAACTAGATAGCAGTGGAAGAACTGATCCAGACAATGTAAAAATACCCAAGATATGTTCTTAAGGATGCCATTACTTATTTGCAGCAAAGGTGGAATCTAGATTAACACTGGAGGTTGAATGCAGCCCCCAACTGTGCAAGTAAACTAGGGATTACAATCTCATGGCAAAGTTCTCAAACACTCATGAATACAGATGAGTGCAGACTACAATGGGGTTTAGAGGGGAAAATATGCATATGCATAATGTAATGTTTTGGCTGTACCCGTGTCTTTATTTCCAAGGCTGTAAATATTTGAACATCCAGAATGTTGGAAACTAAAGTTGCAGCTGAAAGAATCTGGGAATGCCAATAATAAGAGCTTCATGCAGTTTCCATTTGAAGTAGGAGTGAATCACTAAACAACAATTCATACTTTTCTTCTACTCTGTTTTGATTTTATAAAGGGGAAATGATAATAAAGAAAATGCAGCACAATTTTAACTGGAAAGATGCATTTTGATAAGGGAGACTTACATAAGTTTGATGGGAGCTGCAGCCACTTACTAAACCTAATGGAAAATGTGATTTTCCCCAAATTATTTGCTACTCTTTTGCAAACTGAAAGATAATAATTAAGTAGCATATTTTTACATAGTCCAGTGTTGTGACTGGATTTTTTTAAAACCTTTTTTGGGTGTTCCTACAATACTGTACTCCATAGATCCAGTCCATGTGGGACAGGAGGCAAGGATTACTTTGTAGAGGTTTGTTAGCTCGCTTACTAGCAAACAAATAAGGGAGTGAAATTTTAAAGATTTGTCCTTTTTTCCCCTAACCAACCCTAATTATGAGAAAGTATATTCCATTGTTGGACGAGTAAAGTGGACAGACTTAAGAGAGTGAACTATAGCTGATTGCGTGCCCTCAAGTTGGTGTCAATATAGACCTTCTCCAGGGTGATCTCTCCCCAACTTAGTCTTCAGTTCTTCCAGTGGTGTGCCCATTGTTGCTGTAATCAAGTCCATCTATCTTGCTGCTGGTCGTCCTTCTATTCTCTTTCCTTCCACCTTTTTCCAGCATTATCAACATCTCAAGAGAGTTAGGTCTTCACATAATGTGTCCAAGATATGATAATTTGAGATTAATAATTTCTGCCTCTGTCTATGATCCATTTGTTTTGTTTTCTTGGCTGTCTATGATATTCTCGAGTCTCTTCCCTAACCCCAAAGTTCAAAAGCATCAATACTCTTTGTGTCCTAATTCTTCAAAGTCTTCTCTTGCTTCCATAGCACATCACAGGGGAAATTATTACCTGCATGAGTTTGATGTAGATATAGACACATCACAGCATCTGAATATATTTTTAAGGACTTAATCGCTACCCTACTGAGAGCTAGTTTGTGATATATTTCTGGACTGCTGGTTTCTTCACTGTTGATTGTCAGTACTAAAAGGTAGAAACTACCTACTACTTCAGTATCTTCATTGTCAATTCTAAGGCTGGTTGCTGTACATGTTATCATTAATTTGATCTTTATTATGTTTAATCCCATTTTTCCACTGTACTCCTTGACTTTCATTACCAGAGTTTGCAGATCATTTGCATTTTCAGCTGTTAGAATAGTCTCCTCAGCATAGCACAGATTACCGATAATTTCTTCCACCAATTTTAAAACTACATTTATCTTCTTCCAATCCAGCTTCCCTCAATATATATTCAGCACATAGGTTGAAAGTTCGTGAAATCTTGGTAGGCTACAAATAACTTCGTGCCAACTAATATTTCTAAAGCATTAGAGAGTTGAGAAAGGATGAGAGAATTGTTTCCTGGAGAAAGGCAACTACATGCCTTTGTGTGTATGTTTTAAAAAGGCCTTTTATTCAATTGCTGCAAAGAAGAGGAAAGAGGACGAGGAGCAGCAGGAAATGCTTTAGGGGCAATTTTACATGTTGGAGCTTCTTGACAAATAACATTTTCTTGAAGCTACCTCGGCTGAAGATCAGGAGAGACTCAGGCTGAGCCAGGCCTGCCAGTGATGGCTCTGCCCGCATGAAGCGATTTCTGTATGTTCTCACAAGGAGACTTCCAAACGATCAAATTACTTCCCCTTGCCTGTTACCATTGTCCTGTTTATACAATAAATTCTTTTTACTGGCTTGTAAAATGATCTGTACTCCCACACCTGTTCCTCAAGAAAGAAAAGGAGCAGAGAAGCACTAGAAGCATGAAACAAAGCTAATCTCTTTTTTTTGCCATCATGCTTCCACCAAATGCTTTTTTGCCTGCCTGGTTTTGAGCTCTACTGCATCCTTTCTGCACCCATGATATCTGCAAGACATTTCAAAGTTTGCCATTAATCACATTCTGAGCAAATCCTATAGGTCTGGAACTAGTCAGAGTTTCACTTCTTTAAAAATGGATTTCCTTCTGATTCGCTCAGAAGAAAAATTGTAGCTCAGAAAAAAAGATATAGCCATGTTGGTCCCTGGGGGTGGGGATGGAAGATCCATAGCTGGATAACATTCTTAGGATCAATCAGAGTACACCAAAGAGTGTGTTAGCCCTAACCAATTATCACCCAACTTTTGATTTGAGATCATATTTAGATCTCTCTCTTGTTTGTGGTCCTTTTCTGAGGAAAAAATTAGTTTTGTAGTAATACAATTCCACATTATGTGAAAGTAAAATACCTCTAATTATTTAGAAACAATTTGAGAAAGAAAGCAGAAATCTGAAGTAGGGAAAGGGAGTAGGTACTTTAACAATCCTTTTTGTAAACCAAATTTTACACTTCCTGCCTCTTGTGACTGTCCCCTTTGCAGCAGCCAAAACGTGTATCTATCCATGAACTGAACCTTGTGATGAAAGACACCATGAAGATATATGTGCACGATTTATAGAGGAGAATGGGCATTGGAGAAAACATTAAGGACTCCCCCACCACTTCTAATAGTAAATCTCCTCCAAAGTTGCTTTTCTATAATGGGGTGTGTGTGTGTGTGTGTGTGTGTATGCCTGTATGTAAAAGACAGATAATGTATATCGATAAGTGTGTGTGCATATAAATGAATGAATGAGTGAGTGAGTGAGTGAGTGAGTGAATGCTAGTGGTGTACAGTTAGACCCAAAATTAAGAGCAGGCAAATATGTGATCCAACCTCTCTCCAGGAACTCCTCATCCAACGTTAGATAATTTCACATCTCTATCATTGTTAGTGAAAAACATAAAGGAAAAGCAGCAATTTAATTTTCAGCTCAAAAGAGACATGTTCCTTCCAGGGCACACTCTTTATAGCTTTTTTGCTCTGTTTTTTCCTTAGGAAATGTACTAATTATCCACTTGCTTCCTGGTGTCTATAAGAAATGGACACAGGGTTAGTGAAACTGACAAGCCTGTCTCCAGTCTTATTAGTTTCATTGCAAGGGGCAGGGCAGAGAGAGATGCTGAAAAAATGAGGTTGGGATGAGCTAGAAGAATGAATCATGAGTTATATCTGAGCCAAATCGCAGGACAGTCTGGGTCACCATCCAGTTTCTCCCATGGTAGCTGAAGGAAGTGTGCTTAAAATGGAAAAAATGAATGGTAAATGATAGCATACAGATTCAAAGAGTTTAAAATGCCTGAGTGATGCATAAGAAGAATGCTGTGTTCCAAAGTTTCAACACAACTAGCAGGCAAAGCAGATAACAACAAGACCTGGCAATGGCTAAGAGCAAGAAAGTTGAAGAAAGAGACAGAGGGGCTAATTCTGCCTGCATAAGACCAAGCCTTAAGAACAAATGCATACAAAGCCAGAATTGAGAAGACAGCAACAGATAGCAAATGCCGCCTCTGCAAAGAAGCTGAAGAAACAGTGGACCATCTAGTTAGCTGCTGCAAGATCACATAAACTGACTACAAACAATGGCATGACAAAGTAGCAACAATCGTGCATTGGAATATCTGCAAGAAATACCATTTGCCTGCACGCAAGAACTGGTGGGACCACAAAACAGACAAAGGAATAGAAAATGAAGGAGCTAAAGTACTCTGGGACTTTAGAATTCAGACAGACAAGCACTGCCATACAACACCCCAGACTTAACAATTGTTGATAAGAAAGACAAGCAGCAGAATAGAAGAGAAAGAACTGGAGAAAATCAAAGACCTGCACATAGAAGTAGAATGACTGTGGCAAAAGAAAGCAAAAATAGTATCAGTAGTAGTAGGTGCCTTGGATGCAACCCCAAAACATCTGGAGCACCACTTGAACACCATCAGCATTGACAAAATCACCGTCAGTCAATTGCAAAAGGCAGCTTTACTTGAAACAGCTTCTATCCTGTGACGATACCTTTAACACCATTAAACAACAACATCTGCCTCTCCCAGGTCCTTGGGAAGGACTCAATAGGTGGATAAAAATGCCAAATCCAGTCTAAACATCAGGCTGACTGTATGACCAACAATAATTTATTAAATGTATATGCCACCTGACTCCCAGTGAGTAATATCTGGGATCAGCAGAACTAGTGTTACAACAAAGATGCCTAAAAGGAACCAAATGATCCACATTCCTTTTCAGACTAATTACAGAACTATCACGGGGCTCTGTCCTTCTGTATTTCTCAAGGCCAAGGTCTCTTTCAGTTTCAACAACCTGTGCAGTGGGCTCGGCATGCTTTTAGTGGTTTAGCCTGCAACCCTATAACATTTTCCTGGAAGTGAGAGCCATTTTGAACAGATGTGCATAGGATTACACCATTAGATATTAGATGAACTCTATGTAAATGTGTACATGATAGATTCCATGTCACAGTTTTAGTTTGAGGGAATGAAAGACTTAACTGTGGGGAAAAAACTGCTAGTGGAATGAAACTATCTGGTATGATTCAAAATTTTCACAATCAGCTCGACATCCAATATAGTAGTATCAGCCTAATCTCCATTGTGACGCTTAGGACTTTTGTAGCCCTTGGTGTAAAGAAAAAACAAAATCCACAATTTATACTGACTTAGTGAATGTATTGAACTTACCTGCACTTGGTGTCTTACCTAAGCAGAATTTAGGGGCAGACTGTGTGTAGACATGTGAATAAAGCTGAACAGGTTCCAAACATATTGAAAAATATAAAATGAAACTGAAGAGAGAGAGAGACCCAGAATGTTAGTGCATGATAAGATAAATCTTCATGTAACTGGCCCAGTGACATTTCAGTGCCCTGCAAGGGCATCACTGAACATCACTGAGTGATGGCTATCTAAGGAGACCCAATAATACATCCACCATAGTAGTGTGCAAGGGTGTATGCATTCCCATTTAATTATGGAGAAGACTATTCATGTCTCTTTCAAGCTGTGCTGTTTCCTGAAAGATCTCATTACGGCTGGCCCAAGGTCTTTCTTCTTGGCCAATCTGGAATCCTGCATCCATGCTATGGTCACGTAGCTCAAGATATTACACTGATTCTAAGCAAGCTGCACAATCTGACTATTTGCATCCAAGCTCATGCAAAGTCCTAGTGCTTATGTTTTTTTTTTATATAAAATCCCCTCTTCCCCCTATGGGTGGTACGTGTCTTCCTCAGTCTCGGGTCCTCTACCAGAGGCCTGGGAGTTTGAGGATTCTGTGCAGGATCTTCGCTGTTCCTAGCACTGCACTCTTCTGGACAGAGAGCTTGGATGTTGTTCCTAGGATCTGTTGGAGCCACTCTCCCAGCTTAGGAGTCACAGCCCCAAGTGCTCCTACCACCGCTGGGACCACTTTGGCCTTTTCTTTCCACAGTGGCTGGATAGCATAGTGGATAGAGCATTGCCCTTTGACGTAGAAGACCAGGGTTTGAATCCTGGCTGGTACCTACCTTACCTGTAGGGGTCCTTAGACAAAGACCCCCTAATACTTCACCTGCCTACCTCAGATTTGACAGTGACATGAACTAAGAGAGTCACGCTGGCTCGGATGTTGCCCGGATTAACAAGGTCTGTGTCAGATGTTGGGGAACCAGGACAATCTGACGATAAGTGGGCTACTGGAACAAACCATACATGGATGAGACAAGAGAACCTGGACTGGATGGATGGATGGATGGGGAAATAAAGAAAATAAAAATAGTGAACAGATAAGGAAGAAAATAAGAAAAAGATATTATAAAGAAGTGGCTTCCAATTTTCTTAACAGCAGTTATAAATGCATTTATATTTTACCCTCTTTCTCTCAGGTTACATAATAATTCCCTTCTTTCCATAGTTTACCCTTTCTAATCGTCAAACCCATGAATCATAAATTCATTTTTTTCTTTCTTCAGCAAAAAGTCCATAAGGGATTTCCAGTCACTAATAAATGAGGTTATTGTCCTTTCCCTGATCAGACAAGTCAATGTTGCCATCTCTGCTAATTCTATCATCTTCACCAACCATTCCTCCATTGTGGGTGTTTCAGAGTCTTTCCATTTTTGTGCGTAGAATAGTCTCGCAGCACTGATCATACGCAACTGGTGCTTCTGTTTTAAAGCCCTTATGTCACAAAGGCCCCTCCCCTTTAGCCAAGAGTAGTACCACTCTTGATAATCTTAGTGTCATAAAGAGAAAGAAGCCATCTCACCTGCGGGCCTCCAGCTATGGAAAATCTTCCCTCTGCAAATGCCAGCATAGCAATTTTTATGATGTTTGTTCAAACCTACCCAGGTATTTTTGTCTGCTTACTCTGTGGGTTTTCCTCTTTTTAACATGGTAGTGTGGTTTTCCTGTTTTAATTACTCCATGCGTTATTCTCATCTCATTTGTACAGTACTTTGGTAACTGCAAGGTTGAGGTGTATTTTAAAGTTGTGTTATAGTAAACAAGCACTGAAAGATAGTCCTTGCTTGAGCCTGTAATTCTGCAATGCTAAATAAAGAAGCAACTTTGCAGGAAGTCCTGTGCTAGTGTGTTTGGTTCCCAAGTGTTCACAGCTTCACCCAAATGATACCTATTAGGCCTAACCTTGGCAGACTGAGGTTGGATTCAATTAAGCTGATGCAGTTTCTTTGGAAGAAGCCATAATTGAGACAGACAAGCCACACCAATGTCCAAGCAGATTAGTAAGAGTTATAATCAACACAGCTGGAGTATCCCAGTTTAGGTTTGGCTGAGCTACACTGATGCTCAAGAATTGACTTTAACTTGATGGGAATAGAAAAAAATATCATAGCTGAGCCAGAGGATCAGTGTGATGTATGGTTAAGATGTTGGACCATGAGCAGGGACCATAGGTTCTAGTCTACTGTCATTCATGGAAGGTCACTGGGTGACTTTGAGCCAGTCATTCTCTCTCAGCCTAACCTATCTCAGCATTGTTATGGGAAAAAAGTGGAAGGGGGAGTGGTATGTGCACTGCCTTAAGCTCCTGGAACAAAGGTGGCAATAAAAAAATAACAAAGCGCATTGACAAAGATTTCAGTACTCAAAAAATATCTGCAATTCAAGGAGGTAGCAGTACTTGACTAAACTCTCTGGTCTTGAAACCTAAGCAGGGCCAGATCTGTTTAACATTTGGATGGGAGACTGCCAGGGAACATCAAGGCTTATGCTAGACTGGGAAGTCAAAAGACTTCCTGGAAGAAAGCAATGGCAAACACATCCATAATGTTGCCAAGAAAGACAGATATGTCGATGTAGTCATCATGATTTTACCTTTACCTTGAACAGACAGGTAAGTTGACCTGATATTAACCAAGTACCTAAACCACGGGTTTGTGCTCATCAGAATCATTTGTAATCTGTTCCTTAACATTTTCATCAAGTAAATCTCTTCTGATTCATTAAAACGTTCTGTTGTGATTGGGCTTTTCAGAATAACACTCATGGAAAAGTACGAAGTTACCATCTTTTTTGCCTCCTGCCTCCCTCCCCAGAAACATTCTAATCAAGGCATTATTTCTGGGAAATAGTCAAAATGTTAAGCTAGCAAGGCTGCCAAGTTGTAAACTGGGTGCTCTGGCTAGGATGGATTACATGGCTGCAGCTCTGAAACAAAGAGGGGAGAGAGAGGGAATTGTGATGGCATCTGGAACTTATCAAAGCTTCCTCTCAAATGGGCTTTGAAAAAGGAAACCAGAGCTTCCCCCTCTGTCGCCAGGGGCCGGCTGCAGTGACAAAGGCTGGCCTGAAGGCCTTTGGCAGGGTCTTGTTGGAGTCTCGTTTAATTGGGCACCACGTAATTCATCAGGCTTGCTGATGCTAGCCAGACACCGTTCTGACTGCACCTCAAAAGCCAGAGTGAGGCACTGAGGAAATTACACTGCACAGCAATACACTGACTGGGTGTTGCTAATTAGAGATAATTTTAATTCACTGTCTTCTCCGAGTGGGTTAGTGCGTGAGGAGGGGAGAGCTTTCACTGCTGTTCCATTTAAAACAAACAAACCATAATGTGTGTCACATAATATTATGTCAACATTGTGGGGGTGTGAGGATGGTTCCACAGGAAGCTAACACCAACAGAACTATTTCAAGCTTCACAAAGAGAATTTAAATGATGGAAAGGCTCCTAAAAGACATTACCCGGTTGCTTCATAGATTATCACTGGAAGCATTGTTACATTTCTCCTCCTCCATTCAAATTCACATATCAGGTGGAAGGTAAGTGCTTGTGGTCATCCATTGATCAATGCTCAATTAGGGTTAGGATTAAGGTTAGGCTTGGTCAGTGGATGAAATATCTGAGGCAGTTTTTCTAAACAAATGCCTTTTACATACATTGGACTACAGTTTCTATTCCCTTCAGGCAGTATTAGGGTTGTTGGTTACTTTTGGTTTTGTTCAATGTTCAGTCAGCTTTGATTATTTGTGATCCGATGGACAATGGTTTGCTAGAATGTAATTCCTTCTTTGGGTTCTTCTATGCTCCTACTTGTGTCATCAGTGATAATATCTAGCCGCCTTGTCTTATGTTGTCCCCTTTTTCAATTGCCTTCAATTTCTGCAATCAACAGGACACTTCTGCATTGTGTGTCCAAAACATTAAAGCTTTAGCTTTTATTAGTACTTCCTCAGCAGAGTGAACAATCTGGAATTTTAGTTCATAATCTCAACTGGGCTGAAGCTGATGGCAATTGATGTCATCAGGTTCAGAAAGGCTGTTTGGGGTTTGGGTCTTTGCTTCCTTCCAACTGACATTGCATCACTGTATTTGCTTCTATCTGCTGGTTTCTCCTAATTCCAGAGGCTGGTATATTAGAAGTGCATATTGTCCTGCTAAAATAAGCTTCCTCTTCCCATTTCCTGGGCGATAGTGTTAGTTATTAGGGAACTGCTGTATTTAAGCTGCCTTTGCAAGGATAACTAATACAGATAAACTAGAACTGGGGGAACCACCTCCATTCCAGTCTTTTAATTTATTTTCTTGTTTCATCTTATACCTTCAGGCCTTGTGTCATAAAATAATGTTTAACCAATCATTCCTGAACTTTGTGAAATCCAGATCTGTTAGAGTACATCCCCTATCATTGTTAGCCTGCGTGATGAATATCCGTGCAAAAGGGGAGTCCTATCCAATAAGTGTACAATAGTTCTTCATCGAACTGGATGTGTCAAATGGCATTCTACAGGTGCCTATCCTAGGTTCTGTGTTCATCAATATATTTATAAGTGACTTGAATGAGGGATTAGAAAATGGGACACAAAGTTGGGGGGAGATAGCAAACACCTTAACCGATAGTATAGGATAAGAGGACCAAATTGTGTATCTGTATATATAAAAGGGATCTGAGCGCCTTGATGGATCACAAGCTGAACATGAGTAATAATGAAATGCAACTACAAGAAAAGCAAATTGAGTCCCAGGCTGCACTAACTGAAATACGATGTCAAGATCAAGAGAAGATGGGACAAGAAACAATGGGTTTAAATGTCAATATTATAAAATTCAGTTGGTTATCAGAAAAAAAAAGCCTTGGCAACTATTTAACAATGGACGTATGGAATATTCAACAATGTTCAACAGGAGAAATCAACTGCCTTAGGAAGTGTTGGACTCTCCTTTGCTGGAGATGTTCCAATAGCCTTCTTTTGGGAAAGCTATAGTAGTGGATTCCTGCACTGGACAGGGGACTGAACTATATAGTCTCCCATATCCATTCCAACCTTTATATTCTACAATTCTAAGAAACAAAAACAGAATCCAAAAACTTCTACTTGGAAAAAGGTTCCACTGAAATTAATGTGACTTAATTTCTTTCCAATATACAGCAGGTGAATTTTAATCTAGAGAACCTTATGCAAGCAAAGAGATGGATGTTTCTATATGTAGAATCATTTTCTGCACTCCGTAACAGTTGGGCTAAAAAAAAGAGGCCAGTATGGGAGACTTTAGATTAGTCAGAATTCCTCCCTGGTTCTAACCTGTGAGTGAATTATTGAATCTTGTCTTCCTACCAGCCTCTTTTTAACATTGGAGAAAATGGATGATGTGGAAGGTTCAGAAGGGGTTGGGAATGGTCATACTCAGAGGATCTATAGATTAAAGGCTTCTCAGGCCTATACCCTGAACCTAGGGTGAAATTTTGTTTAACCATTAGTGAGCCAAAATTAGTTGTTCATACTTGCACTTTTTTTTTTTTTGCTGTTATTTAAAAAGAACCTCAACCAGACATGACAATATTTCTCAGAGGTCTGATACCTGTAAAATACTGCATTTATCAGACTACTCCAAAATCAGAAGTCAGAATATTCTGAGCATTACAAGGTATCTGTCCATGAGATTCATTTTGAGTATAAAGATAAAATGAACATTGTTTACTTGCAATGGACATGTGAACACAAAAAAGTAATATTAAAAACATTCATCAAAAATATAAAATATAGCTACTACAAATAATTTAAAGTATTTTTCCCCACCAAATGGTACAGAATTGTCTTTCCATCTTATAAATAGAAAAGGAAATAGCAGTTTGCAAGCTGGGTCTCTTGCTTGGTCAACCAGACTTTGGTTTTTCAAGGGGTCTTTGGTTTGCAAATGCCTTTCAGTGAAAGCTCAGCTATTCAATTCAGCAGCTTCATTTGATCTGAATAAATCTAGCAACTTCCATTATCCTTCTTTGCTTTTCTTCATTGATTTCCTGCACCAGTGCAATCAAATCACAATCCAAGTTATTTAATCTTGTTTGTGTTCCAGGGTCATGCTCTAGAGACGGGGAAAAAAGGGAGAAAATCAATGAAGTAGAAGATAGCAAATATTTCTCAACAAAATGAACAAATCAAATCTTTTTTTCCCCCTCCAAAATGCAATACATGTCACACACTATTGTATTTCCTTAGTTTCAGAACAGGTTGCACATGAGGCTTCCTTCTCAATTCGTTTAGGGTTAAGATGAGATGATACAATTATCCCTTTTAAAAACAGTATCAGTAAAGGAGCAGTTACTTTTCTGATCAGAAACCAAAAGTGACTTACCATCAATGGGAAAAGCACAGACAAACACAAGTGTGGCCATTCCATTGTTCCTACCCAAATGCTTGCCTTGCTATATTCTAAGCATCATGAAGTGGTGGAAACATCTTTAGGGATTGAGTCTCTAAAGTTCTAACTGATGGCTTTTACTAGTCAAATTTGGCTTGCAGCTTAGAGATTCTCCACTCCTGACTGAGAGACTTCCTATCTGCAAACACTAGAGTACTTGTTTCTAATCTGGTGTGCTCCAGTGGTATTGGCCAAGGCATAAAAACCAAAGCTGGGAATTGGGGGAGGGGGGTTATGGTCTTAGGACATCTGGAAGGCATCTGACTGGAGAAGGCAGTACTTGAAATTGATGAAACTCTGTGACACACCTACTGAAAAGCACTTGAACTTCCACAGGCTCCTCAAATGACAGAGCAGGCAGCATTCAAAGATACCCAAAGACGCAAGCTTTTAGCAATAAATTATTAAAGTATATACTAGAGGGATCTCCAAAAGAACTTGCAACTCTAAGGATGTTTGCTAAGATGCCTGTCTCACAATGTTCAACTAGCCTTTCATAAGCATCTTAAAACTGAATAAACTTAACATTTTAGAAATAAGTGTTATGTTCTCTGTGAAGCCTTATAGCTTTACACGTGTATTCCTAAGGATTTTTGCTTGAAGAGCCTATAACATTGGTTGAATGTTTGCATTCTTTCCTCGTGCCCCTCCATTTTAATTTCATTATGTTTTAACAAAACCAGAAAGATATGCTAAGCTAGAAGTATATAACTAGCATTAATAGGATTTTAAAAATTTTCCTACATCCCCCATTACAAGAATAATGATACTAGCTCATTGTTCCTTAGTGGTTATGGACCACAGTTTGTATCGCTGAGTCTGGCACTAGCATGGTTGACTGGTTATGAGGTTGGGAAAAAAATGATCTGTTCTTGATTTAAGGCTGGTACATCTATTAAATTTCTGGCTACTTCTACAGATCACTGCCTCTAAGCAAAGATTCAGATCCAAGCAAAGTTGCAGCATTGGTGATCTCATTTTGCAGATCAATAATGCATCCCTAGAACCAGATGTTGCATGTGTTCTAGTTAATCTAAAAGAGAGAGAGACAGCATTGCCTGAAGAAGTTAGTACTAGTTCAAGGGCTGCTTGTAGTCTGAGCAGTGCCATTTTCATCCTGCTTCCCTTGAATTAGCAAAGAATTTCCTAACCAGGTGACCTTTAAGGCTGTGCACCTATTAACAATTGCTCAAAGCAGCAGCATCTTTTCCGGGAACCATGCAGCCTTGATAGCAACAGTGCAATCCCAGGAAAAGATACATTTGGTTTAGAAAGCTGCCAATGTATACTCCAAAGTGTCTTTTTGTCTTCAAATCTGAAGCAATGCAGAGCCCTCACTATGCTGACTGGGAAATTTTAGGCACAGTAATCTTGGAAAATTGGAAGCACATCCGGTTCAAGAAGACTGCATTGCCTATTTCCATGTTTGTCAGAACATGGCAACCACTCACATGGGCATGGTAAAAATACTAGTTTCAAAAGGGAAGGGGAGAGCAGTAACAGCTATTACAATAGCAGGCTATAAGGCTGCACTCAGCAAGATTATTGTTAAAAAACAGTAGGCTAAGATTATGAGTAATTCCTCCCATGACCACTACTTTGAAAAAAAACACCACATCTATGTGGTTCTGCAGCTTGGATTTATTTATTTATTTATTTAATTTATTAAATTTCTCACCCGCCCATCTCCCCCCAGTGGAGGAACTCTGGGTGACTCACAAACCTTAAAAACATAAATAAATATAAATACATAAAACATCAATTTAAAAACATTTCTAAAAAAGGAAAAGGATCCTCAATATTAAGCTATGTTTGCCCATCATACTAAGCCATGGTTTACAAATGTCAATGGCAAAGTCAAAATCAAAGATATTAACTAAATCAACCTGAAATTCTCTCTCTCCCACCTCCAGTAATTAGCTTTTAAAATGGATCGATCATCTTCTATTTGCTGAGAAGCCAACCGATGCTCTTCTTTCCTAGCTTCCTCTTTGAAGGAGAACAGTGTAAAATTAATCAGGCCAGTACTCACATAATGATTTTGTCTGGCTTAGCACCTTATGGGAATACAGCCACCGCGATTTGTTAACCATGGTTTACCTAGCATGTTATGCTACCCCCTGTACAGAGAGTAGCCCAATTCCCTTGGCAAACATATTGGGCCTGCGGCTCACTCTGATGATAATGTCCGTGCCATCGAGGACAAGACGCCAGCCCCAGAAAGCCCTTTTGCAAACGCGCCCTTTCATTTAGGTCCCTTCACTGCCGTTAGTTAGTCCCTAACCGGAATATCCAATCTCCTCGAGGCAAAGAAAAGCCGGCGGCTGGCAAGGGAATAATAATTTAAGAGGCTGCATTCAAAACGCCGCCAACCTCTTGAAGAGAGATCCTTTCCGGGCGCTCACCCGCAGCCCTTGGGAACCATCCACATCCTCTCACCTTGGCCCGGCCGCCCGCCCGGGCGGGGGCTCAGGGCGCGCGAGCCAGGCGCCTGTCGCGACTGCCCGCCGCCGCCTGCTCGACGGCCTCCTGCCGGCTCTTGAAGTCCTGGATGGCGCGCTTGTTCTGGAAGTCGATGAGCGCCATGGTGATGGAGGCGTTCCAGCAGCTCTCGCCCGGGCACCGAAAGTCGATCTCCTTGCGGTCCGTGGTGACGATGGTGAAGTAGACGTACTTGCCGGTGCGCTCCACGCAGTCCACCTTCTGGATGGAGCCGAAGCGCAGCTCCTTGGCGCGGGCCTTGCCGCCGCCGCCCTCGGGCGAGAGGAGGCTCAGGCTCTCCTTGCTCAGCACCACCTGCTTCTTCTTCCACAGCTGGAAGAGGCTGTCGCTGCGCTTCTCCAACTCGCCCTCGCGGATCACCTCCGACGCCGGGCCGCCCGACGGCCCTTTCATTCTGCCGCCGCCTGCCTGCCAGACGCCCCCGGCCCGCTCTCGCCGCCGCCGCCGCGCCGCGCGAGAACGACGCCGGCTCGCCCGCTCTGCTCGGCCGGGTGCCGCTGCTACGGGTCGTGCTACTGCGCGGGGCGTGGGCGAAGAGCTCCGTTTATGGCCTCGGAGTCTCGGTCGGCGGCTCCACCTTGCCGTCAGCCTCCCCTCCCACGCTGTCGCCCGATTCCCTGGTGCCAGACGGGGCTCCTCCCTCCCTTCGCCGGCCGTGCTCTGCAACCCGCCCTACGGACTGCGTCCCCCTGGGGAGGTCTGGCCCGGTGTGGCGGCTGGTGAAGTACTTACGAGGAAATGAAACGCGGTTCTGTGGGTGCTGCGGGGTTTGCGACGGTCGGCGCTAAAAGGAGGCAGAATAATTTGACGGAAAGACGGAATGTGAATTCAGTTAATGCATCCCGCTTGGATTTTCGCTCACTTACGTGTATGGCCACTGCACTACTGGCCGGTAACCAAATACGTGAGCTGCTTTTACTCGAAAGCTTTACTTTTGAGGCGAAGTGAATCAAGTTGCTTTTCTAGGCGCTGAAGTTGTGGTGGCCCATTCAGGCTTGCAAGAAACCATCACGCTCAATTATCAGAGGCATTCGGAGTTGAGAAGGCAAGATGGAAAGGGAATTCTCTTAACTGTTATTTTTATTAATGAAGTGTAACAAACACATAACAGATCAGTGATTGGGATGCAGGAAAGAAAGTGGATTATCATGGCATACCCAGCCTCTGATTTAGGCATACTTCTTGGATGGCTGGTAAAGAGTGAGCTTAGCTGGCCTTGGACGTCTGAAAAAGCTGAGCATTGTGGGACAGGACTTGATCTGCAAAAGCCTCAGATACTGCAGTTGCCATCTTTAGGTTCTGTGCATGTGTGATGCCAACCAGAGTGAAGAGTTTCTTCTTGCATTTTTTAAAATCCTGCCTTTATTATTTTTTTAAATAACTCAAGGCAGCAAACATACCTAATACTCCTTCTGTTTTCCCCCAGCAACCCTGTGACGTGGGCTGGGCTGAGAGAGCGACAGCTGGCTTTCATGCCTAAGGTGGGACTAAAACTCACTGTCTCCTGGTGCCTTCACCACTAGACCAAGCTGGCATTACACAATAATCCCGGGGTCCAGCTCAAGTCACTCCCCAGCAAGCATGGTCAATAGTCAGAGAAAATGGGCATTATTGTCCAACACCATATATGGAAGCATATATTGTCCATTTGCAGAAATGTGAACATACATTTAGGCATATACAGTGGTACCTCGGTTCACAAACGCTTCTGTTCATGAACAATTTGGTTCACGAACAGCTCCGGTCGCAAAATTTTGCCTCCGCGAACTCCGCATCGGGTTACGAAGAGGATCCGCGGCCATTTTCCCTGCCATGACACGTGGTCGCGGCTTCCTGTAGGGAGGGGGACTCTCCCTCCAAGCAGTAACCGCCTCCCCACCCGCCTTCCTGTCCTCCACGCCAGAAGTCGCCTCGAGCAAGGTTAGTTTCTCTCTCTTTGTACTGTACTTTGTGTCATATTTTTGCGGTTTAAAAAAAAAAAAGTATGGTTCAGAACGGATTAACTGTAATTACATTGAACCTTATAGGGAAATTTGATTCGGGATGCAATCAAAAATCGGTTGGCGACCAAATTTGTAGGGGTCAGAACGGATTAACCGTATTTATATTGAACCTTATGGGAAAATTTGATTCAGTTCACAACCAATTCAGTTTGCGACCAGAGTCGCGGAACGAATTAAGTTCGTGAACCGAGGTACCACTGTATGTATAAATACAAATGTAACAAAGTTGCAAAGGCATATAGGTAGTTCTCGCTTAGCAACTGCCTGGTTTAGTGACTGAAGTTATGACAGTGCTAAAAAACAACTTAGAGACCATTCCTCACATTTACGACCTTCGCATTGTCTCTCTGCTCTTATTTTCACTTGCCTATTTACCTCATACCAAGATGCCCTCAAAGAGAAAGAGAAAGAACCCCAGTTCAGCTGAAGGAAGTAGCAAGAAGCAGAGGGAAACTGAAGTAAAATGGTAAGCACAGTCATGGTCCTGTGATTTTCACTTAGCGACCACTTCACTTAACGACCGAGTTACCAGTCCCAGTTGTGGTCACTAAATGAGGACTACCTGTACCCATAATAAATATGCCATCTACTGATTAAGGTACTATAGTGACTCTGGTTCTCTGCTGAGTGTGAAACAATACTGTGAGTGCCCAGCAATGGAGGAAATCAGCACTGCCCCTGTTTTTGGTGCCAATCTGCTGTGATCCGATCCTAAGGGATCCATCCACCCATTCCTGCTTGGAAAATTTGAAAACCACTGTGCTTGGAATTCCATCAGTTATAGACAAAAGTAAGAAAATAAAAAACAGATGTCCTAGAATAGTGGAAGTAAATCATAAAGTAATGACAAAAATTAATAGCACAAGTTTGTGAGTTGCTAGAAACTGATGTAACAGACATTAAGACAAGAACCACACTATAAAAATGATGAATTCACTAGTTGATATAATTTCCAGGGGGCTAGTTCAGCTGTCTTGGTCCATTCACAAATGCTAGATATTCTTGAGAGTTAGCAAAGATCATTTCCATTCTGTTTGAATCCTATATGAAAATAAACATCCCCCATGTCACTAACATCAGAACATCATTTGTGAAACATCTGTGAATATCATTCAATTTTTTAAATAGATTCTCAGATTAAGGAATGACTGTTCCAAGAGACTAAGCAGCGAATCAGGAATGCAAACCCTAGTAGTTCAATGGGGCCTAGAGGATCCCAACAAAGCTATAAGATACAAAGATTCAATTCCATGTCCCTCCACTGACTTTTGGTGAAGTACAGTGGTACCTCGGGTTACGAACTTAATCCATTCCGTGACTCTGATTGCAACTCGAGTTGGTCGCAACGCGAGGTAAATTTTCCCATAAGGTTCAATGTAAATACGGTTAATCCGTTCCGCCCTCCGAATTTGGTCACACCACGAGGCAAATTTCCCCATAAGGTTCAATGTAAATACGGCTAATCCGCCCTCCGAATTTGGTCGCACCACGAGGCAAATTTCCCCCAAAACACACCACAAGCCTCACCGAACGTCTCCTTGCTACCGCGATCTTGCCCACAGGAAGCCGCGACCGCGTGGCAGCAGGGCAAATGGCCACGGATCCGGTTCGTAGCTTGAGGCGGAGTTCGCATGTCGAGGTAAATTTTTGGGGCCGGAGCTGGTTGTATCTCGAAAAATTCGTAAGGAGGGGCGTTCGTAACCCGAGGTATCACTGTATTTCCCCTGGTTTAAACTTCCTGAGCCTGCATTGCCAGTCATTGGCCATGTTGGCTGTAGATGATGGGACTCTTGTCCAACACATCTGGAGCATCAGGCCGGAGAAGTCTCCTCCCCTCCCCTCCCCTCTCCTCTCCTCTCCTCTCCTCCCCTCCCTGCCTGTTTGGCTCACTTTGGTCTCGCAGAATGACCTATCTCAGGATTGTTGCCAAGCTCCACTTGCTGAATCTACTGCAGCTACTCCACAAAGAAGGAGGCCTCTTTTCGTGTCAGTGTTCCTGGGATAGCAGCCATTTCTTTTCTCCAGGAAACTTGAAGTGCCTTTAATTTGTTGCTTGGTGAGATTAACCAAATCACATCTCTTTTTCCTCTGAGGACGCTTTGGGGCAATTCTGTGAGAAAGATTGTATCACCCTCAGAGCAGATTTGAATTTGCCCAAAGCATGATCTAGATGTTATCTTGATGAAATAAAAATATGAGAACTATTAGGTAAAATCTAATGCAGTGCTTCCTACTTGGGCTGAGTCACAACGCTTATGTTCACATAATATGCTAAGCATTGCTTAGAAGGCAAAGAACTAGGTTCAGGGAGATTTTTTTGGCAGGCTTACAGAAGTGGTTTGCCCTTGCCGCCTTGCATGTTTTGCCAACTTTCCAGTTTAGCCAGTAGTCTTGGAATTCCCAACTGATCTCCCTTCCAAGGGCTGATCAGATTTCATCCTGCTTAGCTTCTGAAACCAGCCAAAGTTGGTCAAGTGCGACACTTACTGATTCAGGTGCTACTTACCTATGGTTCATTGAAAAAAACAATATTGAGTGGGTTCATATTATATACTAAACTATAAATTATAGTTACAAAGTATAATGGCTGAGTATGATAGGTGAACCCACCCAGTGTTGTTTGTCGGATTGGACTTAATGTGTTGTATGAATGTACCTATAGTGGTTTGTAAATTGTGGTTTGCGAGTTAGGACAATGTCTGTATTCCATTCATTTGTTTAAATATTTCAGCTATGTCTTGAATGGGGCCCAGTGCCATTTCATATCTGAACTGTGTTTGTCTAAAGGCGGGGTCTCAAACCATTGTGACTTGAAGAGTGACAAAGGTTATTGATGACGCTTGCAAAAAAAAAAAAAAAAAAGTCAACATTTGGCAATGTTCGGTAATTGGGCTACCAGAGAACACACATACCAGAAGCTTTTGAGACAATCACTTTAGTTACTTTAGTTTAGTTTTCTCTTAGAAGGCTGAGCATTGGATGAATGGCCATGGGAAAGCAACAGAAGGGAAGAGTTCATTTCCTGTTTGGCAAATCCAACAGCTCCAGGCAAAGGAAAGGAACAAGATGCTGATGAGCAATGCCAAGGGGGAGCATAAGCAAATGTCAGGTTTTCAGGAACATCTGTTTGCACGTACTATGCCTTATGTGTGTATGTTTATGTGTGTGTGTAGACACAACATAGCTACTTCCTGAATTCATTCATACATTCAGGAATGCCCTTTCCCAAGACTTTCCTGTAATAACTCCTGTTATTTTTATGCTGGTATTTTCTGAATAATAAGCAATCCTAAATGCCAAAAAAATGTACCAAATTAATCAGTAGTGCAACTGTTTCTGAACTTTTCTTTTTTAAACCTAAGGCTTCTGCACCAGCTGCAGTTGAAGGTGTCACCTTTTTGCGGGACTAGTAACAGCAGTACATTCTCTGAATTCCTAATTGGGTTTGAAAAGCTTTATCTAGTTTCATGAGATAAAAAACAAATGCAAAAGCTCAGGATGGAAGTGGAAAACAGCTTTGTTTGAAGCATTATGTCGCATCATCTACAGCATAATCAGCAAAATAATATTGGAAACTGACTGTAAAGTAGAGATTGGGAAGAATTTCCTTGATATCCTTTTGATTTTTGTTCTTATTTTGGATGGTTCACATCCTAACATAGTAACTAGCTATGTCTGGCCAGGCAAAAGTATGTCCCTCTGTGCGCAGTAGAGTTTACTTCTTCGTAAGTATATAAAATTGCAGGAAAGAGGAAGATACATTTTATCTCTGTGAACTTTTTAAAGTTAATTCCTTAGGGTCCAAGCTGAAATCTTCTTTCCTGATAACTTCCTATTCCAACTATCTTGTAGGCAACTGAATTTCAAGCTGAATTTCTTTTTTTATACCAATGTTCATTTCATGATAAGAGTGAAGCAAGTTGCTATAGAACCAAACTAAAAATGTCAATTATTGGTGCGTTCCCAGAGATCATAGAACAAAATCTGTCTGGGATCAGAAGGCCTTTACTACCTATTAAAAGACAGGTAAAGAGGGAGCCCAGTGAATTTCCAATATGACCTATGACTATTTAATTGTTATTAATAACAAAAATTCAAAAACTAATACACCAGCTTCATTCCAAAAGAATGTCAGTATGATTTTATTTGATTATGTACATATATTTGATATGACAAGTTGTTGTCAACTCTTAGCGCTCACAAAGATAGATTTTCTCCATGAACAATGTTATTACAGTACCAAATCTTTTTCATTTTACAAGCAAAGTAATTGATGTCATATGTTATAAGGAAATCATTCTGTTGTACGATGACAAAATCCAGACATAATTTCCCAAGTGCTTCCTGAAATTAAATAAAGTGGGTATTTGTTTGATAAATCCAGTAAATTGATTTCCTTCGGCCTCAATCCTTATGAGAAGAATTGGATTTTTGGTAAGATTTGCACATAGGAAGTGGTGTTTAATTGCCTAGACTGTGGGAATTTTCCTCCTTACTTCAGTCAAGCAGGCATTAACCAATAGTGTTAAATAATGTCATCATCCAGTGTACTAATATTTATCTGATTGGCATTCCTTTCCTCTAAGCAATTTTTAAATCTTTCTAAATTATTGTAACAAAAAATATACTTTACAAATCTTTGGGTGGTGAGAAATAAGCCATTTCCAGTAAGTAGGTAGCAGATGGTATTTATTTACAAGCTGATTAACAATTATGAACACAGCTGCTGATGATTTTACCTGCTTATATAATTTTATAGCTTTCAATTTAAGATATTTTTGCACATATTAAACTTCGCGTATTCAATCTCCTTGAGAATACCATTAGTGATAAAATAGTTATAATCATTAATATATACATACTTTCTAATAAATTAATGTTTTAATACATTTGACCATTCAGTTTACTAAGTCTCTTTTGACCTATCAAGTCTTCAGATCTATATTCATAGACCTGAAGTTGCATTTATTCATTTGTAGCTGTCACTATCAAAGATCATCCTCACTAGCATAATTTTGGATTATGTTTCAGAATCATTTAAATCACTATACAGTAATAAGTTAATTTTTGCTTCCATTACTTGTTGTATAATGTTTTCCATGATAAGTGGAGACTAGTCAATATATTATTCTAAAAATCAAAATAAAAAGATTCACCTTTCTATAGTAGGCTTCAAACTGCTTTCTTTAAATACATTGGAAACTACATTGTCCATCTGCAAAAATTTAGGATGCTGTTCCTGTTCATTTAATTCAACACCTGGAACTGCAAAGTTAATTCAACCAAATTTCAAAAGGCTGTAGCAAATGTAATCAAGCAGAGGCAGGGTGTGGATAATTGCACCAGACAGACTGTGCTACAATTAATACATAATACTTAGTGCTCATGCAGTCCCTTTCATTTGTAGAGTGTGAACAACCTATGTTGAGCATACCTTTTAGAGCCACTGAGAAAGGAATATATGATTTGGTAAGGATACTCAATGCTTCACTATTACTGTTTCCTTCTTCCCATCAAGATGTGCCACAATATGTTTCAGTGCATCTTGTCCCTTTGTAGTTGAACATGACCCAAGTAAAACCGCAAGACAGCAAAATATTCAGATTCCACTGCTGTTAATGGGATGCTCAGTGAAACATAGCACCTAGCTGAGCTTGGCTCGTCTCAGAAAGCTAAGCAGGATCAGGCCTGGTTAGTATTTGGATGAGAGATCACCAGAAAATTCTAGGATTTTAGGTTAGACTAGGAAATCTGAAAAACATAGACTGCCTCCTCTAACAAGATTTGTTATGAGGTGGTTCTGGGGAGAAAATGCTCAGCTCTATCAGTTAACAGCCTTCTAGAAGCTAGTTAAAATCAAATTGTTCCAGAGGACCTCTGAGTGTTAATGTGAGCCCACTAGGGTTATATTGTTATATGATTTTAATTAGGCGATTGATTATTATATATATTTTGTGAGGCCACTAGGATTATGTTACATGATTTTAATTAGTTGGTTATTACTGTATATATATTTTACTGTGAACAGTTTAATTGTTCTATCTTTTAATTGTTAACTGCCAAGAACTGCAGGATGTGGTGGTATAGACAAATAATAAGTAAGCAAATGAATAAATAATGCTGCCAAGAAAACTACATGGCTGTTTCCAGTCAGAGGAGGCAAGTCTTTGAATGTAGCCTTTACTATACTGAAATCTTTGGCATATTCATTTGGAAGCAAGTCTCACTGAAATATTACGTATGTAAGATAGTAGGTTTGTGTGGGAGTGTGGAGCAGAGGTGTGAAACATGGACTCTCATCCCCAGAGGAGCGGACAAGAGATAAGAGAATGAGACTGGCCCCTCCCTGAGGAATGCTAAGGATGTTTGTAGTCTGACCCTGGGAATTGCTCTCAGTCTGAGAAGATTCTGTAACAGGAGTGAAGCCAATAAACCTTGCTGGATTGAATCTGTATTGTCTCCTGGAGTTTCCTGGGCTAAACCTGACAGTTTGATTACTACTGGCTGAGGACAGGATTGTTGAGGGCGTGGGTGGACAACGTAATGTTGAGATTAGAGAGTAGGCTAATCTTGGTTCAGGGATTGAAAAATTTATCAAGATAAGGGAAGTAAACCTATTTCAAGGAAAAAGAATGTGTTGAAGCTCAAAAATATTCCTTATTTATATATCGTGTACACTTGTAAAAGTAGCAAGGGATGAGTAATTTTGTCAGCAGCAATGGTCTGAAGCTGTTTTTTTCTGAGTGAAAGTAAGTGAATATAAGTGCCAAGTTGGCAATTTATAAAATTTATAAATTCATAAAATGTATAAACTTATACTAGACTTCTCAGTGACCTGCACATTCAGCAAAATGGATTAGTAGGAGTAAGGCTCTCTTCTCTGTCTGGTCAAACTGTTCAGATGACCAGCTTGTTGCCCTCAGTGGAAACAGACAGCCTGCTCCACAGATGAGAGTATGTTCATTCAGAGGTAACCAAGACATAAATCATAATTAAAGCACAATATCTTCCACATTTTAACACTTGCTTTTCAACCAGGGTGTGCCTGCCACATTGTAATCACCTAAACTTTGATGATGCCACTGCTATCACAGAAGAATAGTAGAGCCCTAAACATAATTATTTTGTAATCGTCCAAATCCTAAGAAACATGTTTATACCGTGATCCCATCTCTCCTTTCTCAGCCTACTAGTTGATAATCGAAGTGATAGAATGGGTAAAATATTTGGCACTGAGGGCTGAAATCAAATCTTTTCTAGTTGCGGAGGACATTTGTCTTGGGCAAATAATTCTTCCTCTATTTATTTTACCTCGCAAGGTGAAAAAAAAATTGGGATGTTGCTCCTAACTCTTTGGAAAAAAGATGAGATACATAAAAAACACTTTTTGACCATACCCATTAGCATTAGGAAAAGCTTAGTAGTGTTTATAGTCAAGTCCCTAGCTTTATTACCCAGACATATGTCCTCTGGATCTTAAAGGAGACTTTCACTTTGGAGGAACACAGCAGTATCAATGCACCACCTAGTTTCTCATGAGATATGAGACAAAAAATAGTTTGCAGCTATTGTGGCAATGTGAAAGTGCTAATCAGGGTAATAGAACATTGCAAACTCAGAAACCCTCTGTGCTCTTAATGATGGTGGGAAGGATGTTTGTTGCCTTTAGAAAAGCAAAGTAATGGATGTCTTTACTAGATATGAAGGCAGCCAGCTTGAAATTGTTTCAGATGTTCTGCAAAATCAGCCGTTGTGTTCGAGGTAAAACTAAAACTCAGTGCTCAGAAATCCACCTGACCACATGAATAATTCCACAAGGAAAGGCATCCATGAGAACAAGGTCACAGAATCTGGAACAGAACACTCGGGTCTGACCTGAAAAATGTAATGCCCCTCAGCCACAGGACAGGAGTCAATAATCTTTTGGAAGGCAAAGAGAGGTACTGCTTTTGGTGACAGTAGCTGCAACAAGGGTGTGAAGCAGAAATGCCACTAGCATCAGGGGAGCAGATGAGTGAATGGAGCGACAGCTGAGTCCAGAGCTGAACATGCCTGGGCAGGCAGGCGGGCGGGCAGCCCCGCCCATCTTTTCCCACAGTGAGTGAAACAGCCTCCCTTTCATTAGGCTGGAGAGAGAAAGGGTGTCAGTCTGACAGAGGCCCTGTCACCGTTTCCTCCTCAGCCTGACTCAGCCAGTCGTCGTGGCTTTGGAAAGTGGGAAACCACCAGAGTCCTTGCATTTAAACTGGGTGTCCAGTGCCAAAAAGAAAACCAAAGTAGCATGTTCATGAAGAACCTGGATTAAAGGCAAAGTGTTTTTAATTGCGAGGATCTTGGCTCCCTCCCTTGCCTGGCCAGTTCCAATTTGCCTTAATGAAGAGGCAGTGCTGAGTTTAGATGGCTTTTTAAAAATTAATAGGAAAGAGCAGCAACCTGCACCCACGGAGTAAGAGCAGGTGTTGCTTTTGCTTGGAGCTCGAGGCTAAGACTGAGGCGGGCTGGCCAACAGCACCTGTGCACATTCCCTCTCTACCTGCCTTGAGGAGGGGCCTCTTCCCAGAATGCTCTGCAGCTGCAGTCACATTGCTGCCAAAATCACAAAAAGTTGGGGCCCTATCCAAATTGGGTTGACTGCCTTGCCAAGCCTCTTGTTGTCCCATAGCCAGTTCATCCTCTGTCCCCATTTCTTGAAAGCCTTGTCAGCATCGCCTCTCCCTGCCTTGAGCTCTGAATCAGTCACCTCCTGAATAAATCTGAAGGGCCTGCCACACCTTCTTCCCTGCTGTTCTGAACTGTGCAAATTCAGTCTGCTGTTTCTCTACAGTAGCACCACATGCTTATTTAAAGAAGAAATGTCAGCACAGTATATTGATCTGCATGATCAAAGGATGACTGCCAAATGAAGCTGATCCTGCTAGCAGTCTTAATTTCAAAATGACAGAGGGCATCTATTATTTCACATGAGTTATGGGCCCCAGCCCCTTTCAAGAATTTCCCTTTTAGCATAAACCAAAATTCTCCAACTCTGAAGGAGAGGCATGTTGAGAAACCAGCCATCTGCATCCCTTGGGAATGATTAAAGCTAGTCATGAATCCTCTGTAGCCATCTGTCCAGGCCGTTCTCCCATCTCCAGGAGCAAATGCTGGTTCTGCTTCATACTTAGATCTGAGAGGCCCACAGAAGAACTTCAGTCAAGCCCTGCATATTCATTTGTTTAACTGAAAGTTCTTGCATGTTCTAAAACTACACTGTCCATCTTTAGCATATTATATATGTTTATATTAGGGTAAATACGACAACCAGAAGAAGACAGTGGCAAAAAACACTTAGGTACTGCCAGAGAAGTTACACGAACATGTCTATGAAGTCACCAGGAGCTGAGCTGGACTCAAGGGAATGTTCATCTTTTGAATATTACAAGCAACTTGCACTTTCAGGGTATCTGTGTGGAGGTTTTTGTAATATACAAAATATCAGTCAATAATAAATTGACTGATTAAAAATCAGAAAAAAAATAAACTCCAGAAAAGGCATTTTTAAAATTTAGCACAATTTATATAAAGTTTTTTTCAGAGTTTATTTTGAAAATATATAATATATCTATAATCAAGAAATGATGTTTCTTAAGAATATTATAAAATAAATGCAATCTGCACCTTGATACTTTATTATCAGACATTGACAGTTGTGTAGAATCATGATATATAAATTGTAGTACATAACATATATAAAAATTAGTTCCAATCCTTCATTTTTGAGGTGGCCATCAATATTGAACCAGGTTACCTCACTCCTGATTTAAACCCTTTCTGAAGCATATGATATGTACATCTAATAGTACATGGCATTGTAGTGAATTATTGCTTTGGGCTACTTTACAACATCAGATTAATTTAAAGCTAGGTAAGCCAATTTCTCCCAAATCTGAGAAAGGTTATCTTACCCTGTACTTTAAAGCAGGAATGGGAGAGATGCTTCAGGTCTCCTGAAATCAGAAAGTTTTCAGTCACTTTTGTACCCTAGATCACAATGTGTTATTAACATGATCTTGAAATCACATTTACTGTTTGGGGGCAATATCAGATGGGGCTCCACTTACAGATCAGGCCACTAGCAATTGGTCAGGAGCATTGCTGGGTTGCTTAAAGTTCTAGCTTTCTCTTGCTCTGACAGCAAGGGTTATATCAGTGAGAAACTTTTATTTGCACAAAACCTCCCGAATGCAGCTGGAGGAAGCGAAGTGTGATGGAAGATGACAGCAGGGCTGCTAAGTGATCGGAGAGGAGCTCAGTTCACTTTCTGCACATGCATGGGTTACAAAGTATGCAAAGCCATCACATAAGCTGAAGGCATGTTGTGTGAAACCAGTTGTGATTATTCAGGAAACATGGTTAAGCAAGCTGTGGCTTAGACATATGTCAACCTGGTTGCTGTATTCAAAAACAGTCTCACTGATTTCCATGAAGCTTGCTTAGGGTGACATTAAATAGGGTGAAGAACCTATTTATTAGTGTACTCAGTGAAGCAGGATTCTTTGCTGAAGATCAAAAAAAATTGCCCTGAGAGGCAGTGATTTTAAACAGAGGAAAATAGTATGGGGTAGTGGTTGAAAGAGGTCTTCGCTCATCAACCCGTCCCTTCATGATAGCAAAATACAATCATAAGCATTAGAACTGCCAATGAATATAGCATGAATATATAATATATATGAAATTGATGTGATATATATATATAAAAAAATTCCCCTCTCACCCCTATCAGTGGTACGTGTCTTCCTCAATCTTGGGTCCTCTACCAGAGGCCTGGGAGTTTGAGGGTTCTGCGCAGTATCTTAGCTGTTCCTAGCACTGCACTCTTCTGCACAGAGAGCTCTGATGTTGTTCCTGGGATCTGTTGGAGCCTTTCTCCCAGCTTAGGAGTCATGGCCCCGAGTGCTCCTACCACCACTGGGACCACTTTGGCCTTTACTTTCCACATCCTCTCGATTTCCTCCTTCAGGCCCTGGTACTTCTCCAGCTTCTCATGCTCCTTCTTCCTGATGTTGCTGTCATTTGGCACTGCTACATCTATCACTACCGCTGTCTTCTGGTCTTTGTCTACTACCACAATGTCTGGTTGATTAGCCAGTACCTGCCTGTCCGTCTGGATCTGGAAGTCCCACAGGATCTTAGCCCTGTTATTCTCCACGACCTTCTGTGGAATCTCCCATCTGGACTTGTGGGGGTCTAGCCCATACGCTGTGCAGATGTTCCTGTACACAATGCCAGCTACCTGGTTGTGCCGTTCAGTGTATGCTATTCCTGCCTGCATCTTACACCCTGCCACTATGTGTTGGACTGTCTCTGAGGCCTCTTTGCACAATCTGCACCTTGGATCCTGTCTAGTGTGGTAGACCCCTGCTTCTATGGATCTGGTGCTTAGTGCCTGTTCTTGTGCTGCTATGATCAGTGCCTCAGTGCTGTCTTTTAGTCCGGCCCTTTCCAATCACTGATAGGATTTCCCAATGTCAGCCACCTCAGCTATCTGTCGATGGTACATCCCATGCAGGGGCTTGTCTTGCCATGGCACTTCCTCTGCTTGAACCTCCTGCCTTGTCTGCTGCTGCCTGAGGCATTCTCTCAGCAGCTCATCTTTGGGTGCCATCTTACTGATGTACTCCTGGATGCTTCGGGTTTCGTCCAGGACAGTGGCTTTGACACTCATCAGGCCCTGCCCGCCCTCTTTGCGCCTGGTGTACAGTCTCTGGGTGTTGGATTTGGGGTGGAAACCTCCATACATTGTGAGGAGCTTCTGGGTCTTCACATCAGCAGCCTCCATGTCTTCCTTTGGCCAGCTCACTATACCGGCAGGGTATCTGATGACTGGCAGGGCATATATGTTGATGGCATGGATCTTGTTCTTCCCATTGAGCTGGCTCTTCAGGACCTGTCTTATCCTTTGGTGGTACTTGGATGTTGCTGTCTTTCTTGCCTCCTCCTCATGGTTCCCATGTGACTGTGGGACACCAAGGTATTTATAGCTGGTCTCTATGTCTGCTATGTGGCCCACTGGTAGTTCCACTCCATCGGTCTTAACTACCTTCCCTCTCTTTACTATCATCCTGCCACACTTCTCCAGTCCGAATGACATCCCAATGTCCTCACTGTAGATCCGTGTCAGGTGGATCAGTGAGTTGATGTCTCGTTCACTCTTAGCATACAGCTTGATGTCATCCATGTAGAGGAGGTGGCTGATGGTGACTCCACTCTTGAACTTGTACCCATATCCAGACCTTGTGATTATCTGGCTGAGGGGGTTTAAGCCTATGCAGAACAACAGTGGGGACAGTGCATCACCTTGGTATATGCCGCACTTGATGGCCACTTGTGCAAGCTGTCTTGAGTTCACTTCCAGTGTTGTCTTCCACAGTCCCATTGAGTGCTTGAGGAAGGTCCTTAGTGTCCTGTTGACTTTGTATAGTGCCAGGCATTCACAGATCCATGTGTGCGGCATTGAGTCATAGGCTTTCCTGCAGTCAATCCAGGCTGTGCTCAGATTGGTCTGCCTAGACCTTGAGTCTTGGGCGACTGCCCTATCTATGAGTAACTGGTATTTTGAGCCTCTGGTGTTGTTCCCAATGCCCTTCTGAGCTGTGCTCATGTACTGGCCCATATGGTCATGTAGCTTGGCAGCTATGATGCCTGATAGAACTTTCCATGTTGTGGGGAGGCAGGTTATTGGCCGGTAGTTGGATGGTGCTGTTCCTTTGTGAGGGTCTTTCATGATCAGCACTGTCCTTCCTTGTGTTAGCCAGTCTGGGTGGGAGCCTGCTGCTAGCAGTTGGTTCATCTGTGCTGCTAGGCGTTCATGCACTGCTGTTAGTTTCTTTAGCCAGTAGGTGTGGATCATGTCCAGGCCAGGTGCTGTCCAGCTTTTCATGTTCTTGACCCACTGTTGGATGTCTGCTACTGTGATGGTGACTGGTTCCTGTTCTGGGAGATTGCTGTGGTCTGCTTTCAGGTCCTGCAGCCACTTTGCACTGATGTTATGCGTCTTCTCTTTCTCCCATATGTTCTTCCAGTACTGTTCAGTTTCCGCTGCTGGTGGCTCAGCTGCTACTCTGTGGTTGCACTGCAGTTGGGAGTACACTTTGGATGGTTCTTTGGAGAACAGGGCATTTATCTTCTTGGCCTCTGCTTCTCTAGTGTATCTCCTTACCCTGGTAGCCAGTGCTGTGAGCCTTTGTTTAGCAGTCTCTAGGGCTTCAGATGGAGTCAGGCCCATGTATTTTTTCAGTAGCCGAGTCTTATCCTTAATCTCCACACACTTCTGTAGTTCCACCAGCTGACTGACTTCTCTCCGAGTTGCCTTGATCTTAGCCTCCAATCTCATTTTCCAGGGTGGGTATGTACTGCTGTTCTTCTTGATCGTGTAGCCAAGCATTTCCAGGATTACAGCGGCTGTAGCATATACCAATTCATTGGTTTCAGTTATGGTGGTAGTAGGGATTGTCTGGAGGGCTCTGTTGGCATCTTCTAGCATACTATCTGATGGTACTTCTCCACTGAGCCTTGGTAATCGGACTCGAGGGTTGACTGTAGCTAGTTTATCCATGATCTTATGCCTCATATCAGCTGCTGTGCTCTGTAATGGAAGGGGTGGCAGTGACATTCCAGCTTCAGGTGTTGGCTGCAGATCTGCTTGTTCTTCTAGGTCTGCTTGAGTCTGAGTTGTAATGTGGAGTTAGTCTATCTCAAGTTGTGAGAGCAGCTTCCTCTTCACTATGTTGAAGCGCTGGGTAACTAGTTGTTTCTCAGTTAGTTAGACCTTCTGTCTATCCATAGTTCCCTCATATGTTTCATATATCCCCTCTCATTAGGTCTGCTGTTGTAGTAGCATTCCATCAATTCCAAGTTCTCTTGTCTTGTCCATGTATGGTTTGTTCCAGTAGCCCACTTAACATCACATTGTCCTGGTTCCCCAACATCTGACGCGGACCTTGTTAATCCGGGCGACGTCCGAGCCGGCATGACTCTCTTAGTTCGTGTCACTCTCATATTTTGAGGTAGGCAGGTGAAGTGTTAGGGGGTCTTTGCCCAAGGACCCCTACTGGTAAGGTAGGTACCAGCTGGGATTTGAACCCCAGTCTCCTGCATCAAAGGCAGTGTTCTAACCACTACGCTATCCAGCCCCCCCCCCTCTCTCTCTCTCTCTCTCTCTCTCTATATATATATATATATATGAAAATGATCTTTAGTATTCTATATTATTTTTACATGCATGTTTACTATTGGCTCAACATCAATAGATGAGTGACAATTAAAAGAAGAAGAAATGCATCTATGAAATTTCACTGAATTTCTCAAGTTATACGAACATGTGATTATCCTGCAGCTCCCTAATAAATACAATAAATATGGTGTTTCATCATGATTCTTCTAGCAGCATTTCCTCAGCCCTGTGGCACAGACAGAGTGGGCAGGTCAGGGAAGAAAGCTATTCATCTGGCTAGAAGCACTGTGGTGCTCCCTGTGAACTGAGGAGAACATATGCCAGCAGAAGAAGGCTTCTAGTAGACTGAGGTAGCAGACTAGATTTCTGACTCCCTAAGGGTGTAACAGTCACAGCAACAAACTTTTGTCTGCGAAGACTAAGCTCAGTCCTGGAACCAGCGATAAATCTTAGATCAGGGCACGCAACTTGGTGTCCCTGATCCCCAGTGTGCCCACAGATACTACCCATGGTGTCCACCAGGCTGTCTGATCCACTTTATCATTTGGTTATTTTTAAAGTGCTTTAAAAAAAAAAAGAACAAAATGAGAACCGCCAGGCTGCCAAGCAAAGTACTACAATCCAGCATCCTTCGTTGACAAGAAGGCTTCTGGGGATGTGAGGTTTGAGGGTTTATCAAACCTCTTCTGATAGTGTGGAATTGGGAAGGAAAGCAAGTTTAGTAGCTGCATTAGCTCAGCCAATAAATAATGTTTTGGACCCACAAAGGATTTCTGCCCTTGTGAAGAGCACAGCCACTTGGATTGTGAAAGTACATTCCTGATGGGAACTGATGGGATGACTGTATGACTAACAGCTCAGTTTCAAGAATTGTTGCAGTAAGTCTGCTGTAAAAATGATGTGAATCATTGAACATACTCTCACATGGCAGAGTATGTTGCTTCTCCATGGCAGCAAAACAGAACTCCTTTTCTGGGCTATCCTGAAGGCAACCAAACTTTTCCTTAAATGGTGCTGAGAACAGGCTGTGTGACTGATCCTATGGGGACATGTGCAGAGGGCAGCAGCATCTTTTGTTTGGGAGTTTTGCTGGTATAATTTTGATACTACATGAGCATGTCACTCTCCTTACCTGCAGGTGGGCAACCTTCAGGAGCACCACCCAAAACTTCTCCAGCGTGGTACGGTTGCTACCAGAATGTAAAATGAAATGACCAAATAATGCAGAGGGTAATCAGGTGAAGCATTGGGAGTATTGTATTCAAATGTAATGAAGTGTTGTTTTTGAAGTGGCCACACTAACTTCTTTTTGGCCCGGTGTTTCATTCAAAGACCAAATACATCCTTCACTTGAAAAAGGTTGCCCGCCTTTGATAAAAGAGGTTCTTGCTAGCATTGTAAAAGCAGATGATAATCCTACAGCTGAGGGGGAACTGTCTCCGCCCATCACCACACATGGTCCAGTTTTGAAATGATCAGATGGCTAGAAATACTTTTCATTCAAGGCAGGGAAACTAATAAATTACATCTAGTCCCAATTCATTGGGTTTTCCTGTGCTGTCCCACTGACTAGGTTTGTTCAGTCGTTAAGTCGTATCCAACTCTTCGTGACCCCATGAACCATATTGCGCCAGGCCTTCCTATCTTTCACTGCCTCCCTGAGTTTGCTCAATTTCACGCTCATTGCTTCAGCGATGCTATCTAGCCATCTCATCCTCTGCCGTCCTCTTCTCCTTTTGCCTTCCATCTTTCCCAGCATCAGGGTCTTTTCCAAAGAGTCCTCTCTTCGCATTAGGTGACCAAAGTATCTGAGTTTGAGCTTCATTATCAATCCTTCCAATGAGCAATCAGAGTTGATTTCCTTTAAGATTGAACTGACTAGGTTACTGACTTTAATATCCCCTTTTGGGCACCTACAGGACAAAGTGGGGCAAATATTAACATGTGCATGTCATCACATGCAATTGATGCAGCTTCCATACATGGGTCACAAAAGACAGAATCACAGCACAGGCATGATTAGACCATCTCACATTTGGGTGTCCTTGCAGATTTTTGTGGATGCTGTTGGCCTCCTCTAGTCCAACAGAGGGAAAACATGGATTAGACTGATATGGAATGGAATGAGAAGAAAATTGGGGCAAGTGAATTAAAGAACATTCTACCTCCAGGTCTCTATACTATAATTAAATTCATTACTGTACAGTGAAACTTGTGGCTAAACTATTTTAAATAAATGTAAAAAAAAATCAATTTTCCTTCCATGCATTTCTGTATGACTGGAATAGCTCACTCAGTCTGTATGCTTGTGGCCACCAAAGCAGGATAGCATTAGATGTGTCTGGGTGTCATGATGACTTTTAACCATGACATCTCACTGAGGTTAATAGCATTGCCTACCAACCAATTCAAAGCAGCTATCAGACTGCAAATTCTTTAGAGAAATCTTTAGAGATGTTTCAAGCAAGCAGCCACCTAGGTGGACAATGTTCAGAATAAAAATCTACAAAAGATGATTGACTGAGTAGTATTCCTTCATTTTGGCTCCCTAAGGTAGGGCAGAGATTAAATTGCAACTGAAGCAGAGGAAATAATGACTCATTAAGAGATAAGAAGTCAGTATCCGCACCTCTCATCAAGTTGACTGCAGAGATAAGGAAAGGTGAGGTTGGAAGTCCCCTTAACATTCCAGGCAAATGTGATCAGAGTGACATCTACCATTTTCAGAAGTGGTAATTGCAATTCCTCCATTTTGGTAACTGATTGGAAGCAAAATTAGCTATCCTCCAAGTTGAATCATTAATGAACTTTGGAGTTAAATGAACTGCCAGTGGATAGAACAGTTCTGCGGCCACATTAAGGAAGTTTGGGTGTTGACAGATGATAATGTTCCTGATAGTATAGTAGAAAAATCCTGTTTCAGGAAGGGCAAGGCTGGTGTTCAAAAGCACTTATCTAAACCTTCTAAAGGTCTCTCAGTGTGCTGAAGTGGCCTGAAAAACATACTGTGTGTGAACAGGGAGCTCCATCCTTGTTCAATGTCCATTCCAGTGATTCCCTGGATGTGTTCATGCTGTCAGTGTAGTAGCCATTTAAACATACAATAGCTGTAAGTAATTATATATTTAAGTAATTGTGATTTCTGGCCACCACCTGAAGAAACTAGGATTCCCACTCTGCTGGGGGCTAGAACCCTCTCCTGAGCCTGAGAAGTATTTATTCATATCCTTACTTGCCTTTGATCTACCTATGATTTATTTTTTCATCTTTAATTTTAATAAGATGAGGCTGGAAGCACTTCAAATCAAAATACTAATTTTCAGTCACTTGCCCCTGATGGGCCCAGAGATGTTCCAAGTAAATAAAGATGATAGGTAGCTGCTGGCCAGTGATTGTCTTTTAAATTTATGGGAACTGTAATCCTAAAGGTCTGGAAGATTTATTCTCACATGGTGTGGGTAAGTTTTAAAGCAGTGAGGCCTATCTATTATTAATTGCTCAAAGATAAAATTTATCCAGAATATCAGATTTATTGTGCAATACGCCAATGGGGTCCTGGAGCTTCCTCACACCAGCTCATGAGAGTCGATTATTAAAATTTCTTGAATTTTGCGAGCCGGCTGAGAGCAGAGCTGAGCCACTACACTTAGCACGCCAATCAGCTTTTCCATGGCTAGTGGTGTGGTGTGTGGTAGCAACGGGGCTGGCAGAGCTGGTTGTTAAGCATTTAGTTGCACACCACTGTAATGCAACCTTCTGCAGCCAAATGGGTAAGGCTATAGCTTCATCGTCACAGACTGCATTGGCTAGGATGGCTACGCTGATGGGGATTATCATCTAATATATATGGAGAGCACTAAATATAAGGATGACTAAGTTTGGGAGATTATTAAGTTTAGGAAGCAGCCTTTGCAGGAAGATCGGGAGGAAAGCTTCTAATCCTGTTTAAAAAAAAGAAACAAACAAAAAAACTCATTCGCTATCACATTCAAGACCAATATAGGGAGTTACCATCTGTCTTCATATGGGGATTCTGTATGAATAGTCAGCAATGAAAGAAAGGTGTTCTGAAGCTGTACCATGACAATTGTTTGTCTTTCTCTATGGAATCAAGAACAGAGGCATGGAGCTGAGGACTGCACTGTGATTAAGAATTGAGCAACCATTGGTTGATAAATTCTGCCAACATTGTTCCTTCCCTAGCTGCAGTTCTGTGGGGCACATTCTAAGGACAGGTAACTGCTTACTGCAGGTTTAATTAAAACACGATACTCACAAGGAATCACAGTATATTACTAAAGGAACCCCTCTGTATTTTTACCCATTTTACTAACACTTGCAAAGTGGGATATAGTTGATTATCCCATACCAGGTTAGAGTACTTATCCATCTAGCCGGCATTTGCCTACTTTGCCTAAAGACTCAGACAATAAGTTTTTTGTATGTATCTTGTAAGGTTTAGCCCAGGAAACTCCAGGAGACTATACAGATTCAATCCAGCAAGGTTTAATTGGCTTCACTCCATTCACAGAATCTTCTCAGACTGAGAGCAGTTCCCAGGGTCACACTACAAACATCCTTAGCATTCCTCAGGGAGGGGCCAGTCTCATTCTCTTATCTCTTGTCCGCTCCTCTGGGGATGAGAGTCCATGTTTCACACCCCTGCTCCACACTCCCACATATCTCCTATTAGGTCCTTTGACTGGAGATGTCCTAGTTTGTAAGAATATAAGCAGTACCCAAAGATCTCTTCAGCATTCCATGAGGCTCACACAGAAGAAGAATGTGAGGACTCACATTCTTTCCCTTTGTCATTGGGATGATCAGGTAGCCACCACCTCCTTCTCTATAGTATTCACATAATATATTTAATCTGCAATCTTTCACAGGTAAAGCATGAATTCTACCAATGAACTGTGATCCCATCACCAAGGAATAGAAAGAACCAATTCTCTAGTCAATATGGAGCTATAGACTTATGTATTGCTATAGGAAAGTGGGAATATTCTTATGCAAGGATAATGACAATGGCTTATGTACTACTGTGCTGGGCACAAATTTATTTTACAATGGATTCCTTTTAAAAATCAATTCACAAAATAGACAAAGATATGTAAAAATTACATCTTTTTGATATTGAAAACTCAAAATTTGCAGCTTATGAAATTCCAGAGCAATCTTTGCAACACCCAACAAGTATACAATAGATATTTAAGATGATAAATTGTTCAGTTCCACCAAACCTACCTGTTTCTTTTCTGATGAACAGCTCGTTAATGAACTTTCTTTACCAACTGTATAATTCCTGGATATTTGCAGTCTTGATCAGCTGTAATGTAAGTCAACTGAGTTTTGATGAGCCTCAGACAATAATTAATAAACTTTTTTTGCTGTGAGAAAAAAAAGTTGATGACAGCTTCCAAAGAGATGGCAATCTTATGTCACCTTTCTATAATTAAGTCCTTCTGCATAAAGCTGTATAAGACTGGATGGTATTTTTGCATGAACATAAGCAAGCAGCCATATTAACTACTTTAACATGTTATGTTTTAGTTTTTATTGTTAACATATACATTTTGAAAAGCATATTTGGCTTCTTCTCTTTTTCTGTGGTTTTAATTAGCTGGTTAGAAGGAAAGGACCTTTAATTAATTAGTTGTATTTTGTACATTGAACCCTAACCCTTTCAAATTTTGGTGAAAATTACTGATGGACCTTTTCAGATTTTTCAAGAAAGCTAATCCTCCATTGATTTGGTGAGATGCTGACCAATAGTTCTAATAAGTTTTTCTAACTAATAAAAAGTCTTGGCAGCAAATGTCAGCAAAGCTCAATGCTATATGTTCAGTTTCATTCTGAAACTACAAGGCTGCAACAATCTGAACACAAACTAGACAATCACACTGTATACTTGCATATTGTGCAGATCCAATTTTTCCCCAAAATAGTTCATCTTTAACATGAGGGGTTGACTTAGATATACTGAGAATATAGTTATAGATATAGGTAAGTATTTTCTCTTTTTCTTGTGTGTGTTTGTGCACATGGGGGTGGGGGTGGGGGTGGTGTAATAATCTGTATATTCAGGGTTGGACCCGTGGAGATTTCGCTGTCTTTTTGCACAGAGTGAGCAAATATTGGAAGCAGTAAGTTGGGAGGAAACCTAGAACTAGGCTGCAAAATAAGTGCTTTTAGATAAGTGCTAGAGGGCAGCAAAGAAACATAGGACACTCTCTTTGCTGCTACCTAGTGACATTCCAGATCCTTGCAGTCCCTTTTTGGGGGTGGGGGTGCTTCCAGGTCAGTCTTGACTCTACGCAGCGTTTTCAGAAGTGATTTGCCATTGCCTTCTTCTAAGATAGAATTACTAGCGCAAAGTCACCCAGCTGGCTTTGTGCCCAAGGCAGGGCTAGAACTCCCAGTCTCCTGGTTTCTAGCCCAGTGCCTGAAGCTTAACTCTATAACTATTAGTCATAAGGGCAAAATATCTCCAGTGTCAGACAGTACGCTTGTGAATAACACCTGTTAAGCAAGATGGACAGAAAAATGTGACTATACTTGTGAACTTTAAAGAGGCATCTGGCTGGCCATGGTATTAAACAGGACTCTGAACTAGATGGGCTTTTGATCAGGTCCAGCACACTTCTTATTAGGTTCTAACCCTAATAAGGTGTAAGCTGCCAGACTGTACTGGATTATGCACTGGTATAAGGCCCATCATTTTGTACAGCACAATTTATATTATAGGAACATAATCTAGTGTGGGGGAAAAAGACCAGATAATTTTTAAATAGCAAAAGAAGTGGTGAATGCCCATATGGACTTTGTCTTTCTTAGAAGAAACATGGAAGGAGACTGAAGGAAAGAAGAGGGGAACAAAATTTATACAGTTCTGGAAAATAGATCAGAGGCTGGACTATAGCAGCTACATACTATAATGCTGTCTGGGTTGGAAAAATTCATGAAGACATCTTTCGCTCCATATTTTCTAAATTGTGTTTTGTAAATTTTGTTGGAACCCACACCCTTCATTATGGTTTGCTGGAGGGTGATTCCAAAAATCACTCTAGAGTTCTCTTCCTAGTTTGTGACTTTTGTTTTTTCCTAATATATGTTCTAATTAGCAAACATAATAACCTGCATTTATTGTTTGAGGTGAACCTACAGAAAAACGGTTGTATACACCTTGAAGTGAAATCATGAATACCATTAGCTATCTATTTATAATGCCACAGAACATGTAAACTTATGTGCAAGAAAGCTCTTTCAAATACCTAAGAGCAAGATTGCCAACATTACAAAAAATCAGGACAAAGATAATCTCAACAACTGCTCTAGTTCCACAAAGCCAGCAGTCTGAAAACTAAGCTGCACTCTTTGTGGAGATGCCCCAAGATCTGTAATAATATTCCTCATGTGTTACAATTTACTCTTCAAATTGCTGCAAAACTTTGGAAATTAAAATACTTATGAGAGTAAAAATGATTGGTTAAGGAGAAAACACAGCAACAACAATATAGTAAGTCAGAGGAGAATCAGGGCAAGGTGGAATATCTTTCCTGAATCCAGGCACAGCATGCTCCTTGTCTGATTTTTTTTACTATTAATTTATATTGTTATCCCACTGTCTGTCTGTCTGTCTGTCTGTCTGCCTCTCTCTCTCTCTCTATCTCTCTATCTATGGGGAACATACCTAATCCTCCTGCCTCCTATTTTTCCCACAACCTGTGAGGTGACTTGGGCTGAGAGAAGGTGACTGGCCCAAAGCACCCCAGCCAGCTTTCATAGCTAAGGCAGGCGTAGAACTCACTATCTGTGAGAGTCAGGACGAGAGGGATCAAGAACGTGCTCTCATCACCAGAGCAACGGGGAGGTGTTAAGAAGATGAGACTGGCCCCTCCCTAAGGAATGCAAGGGAGGTTGAGAGGGTGACCCTGGAAATTACTCTCACTCTGAGAAGATTTCTGTAATGGGACTGAAGCCAATAAACCTTGCTGAATTGAGTCTGTACTGTCTCCTGGAGTTTCCTGGGCTAATCCTGACACTATCTCCTAGTTTCTAGCCCAGCACCTTCACCACTACACCACACTGTCTCTCTGTTGTGGGGGTTCCTATCTCAAAGATAGTATAGCTAACATGCTGACCTAGTAGGATGGGATAACTAATGAGAAGGTCACCCAGATGGGTTTATCAAAAACATTCCAACGTCATGCTGTGGTTTATACAGTGGTACCTCAGGTCACGAACTTAATTCGTTCCGTGACTCTGGTCACGACCCAAATCAAATTTTCCCATAAGGTTCAATGTAAGTACAGTTAATCTGTTCTGACCCCTACGAATTTGGTTGCCAACCGATTTTGGTCGCGACCCGAATCAAATTTTCCCATAAGGTTCAATGTAAATATGGTTAATCCATTCTGAACCATATGTATTTTTTTTTTAAACCACAAAAATATGACACAAAGTACAGTATGAAGAGAGAGAACGCTAACCTTGCTCGAGGAGACTTCTGGCGTGGAGGACAGGAAGGCGGGTGGGGAGGCAGTTATTGTTTGGAGGGAGAGTCCCCTTCCCTACAGGAAGCCACGGAAAATGGCCGTGGATCCTGTTTGTCACCCGATGCGGAGTTTGCGAACGGAAGCAAAAGTTTGCGAACGGTGCTGTTCGTGAACCGAATTGTTCGTGAACAGAAGCGTTCGTGACCCGAGGTACCACTGTACTGTGTCTGCCTTTTTCTTGGCTTGTCTTTGAAATGTAGTAGGCCAAAGGTATTGTGGCCCAGAGCTGCCCAGCAAGCTGCCAATGCTTTGCTGGGTGCCCAGTGTCCACTGTACTGTTTGCATGCCTAATAAAATTATGTTGTATCTTCAAAGTGATGTGGTTGCTTTATGTGAGCCAGGTTTTGGCCACAACAGAATTTGGGCTGAAATAAGCAATGGAAAAAATGGGTACAAGCTGGCTAAGTTTTAAGCAACTACTATTTGTAACATTGCAGAATGCTAACCCTGAGCACAAAGCATACAGGGATTGATAAGGCCTTGGCTTCCTTTTTTTGTCTTTCTGAAGCTTTTATCCACATGAAATAGCCATAAAGCTGGCTTTAAACTAATAGGGTACATTTTTTAAAAAAATCACTGATTATGCTAAAGTTGACACATCTCAAACTATTGATAAAATATATTGTACCACTGTTGGGAAAATGCATAATTTCTGCTGGGATGATTGCTAATGTCTCCATTTCTTAAATGACTAAGTTATTACCTCAGGATTTTTCAAAACCCTCAAATGAAGGAAGCAGCAATGTGAACTTAGGAAACATGATCACATCTAGAAGACGTGTTCGGAGACCCAGGTAGAGGAAATAGAGAGTGCAACTGCTCAAGATGGCCCTATCTGTCAATATTAGCTCAGCTCAGCAAATAGAAGCTTTAAATGCCATTCTTATCTCAGACAGAAAAAACAAAGGAATGCAGAGTTAGGGTGTTCGTAGCTTTTGAATGCCTTCTGAAACCAAGGTCTGCTATTCCTTGTTGATTTTCACACTCCTTTGGTATGAAAAACATAATCAACTATATGCTTGTGAAAGACACTTTCACACAGGAATCAAGTTGTTAAGATAATACTTGTATTAGAACAAGGTATCATTTGCAAAAGGGTGTGTATATGCACTTTCAGTTGCTAACTTACACATTAATGCAATTTATATTTATGCTGCTCAATTATGTGAGACATGTACCTGGGGATCTGCACACTAAAGAAGGAAAGTGAGAGGCAGAAGTATACAATTTCCACTACAGACAATTCTTGCTTTTCTCCCAGTCTCTTTTCTGGTGTACAGTGGTGTACAATGATGCTGCATGAGACTGAGAGAAGGGGAAGACAATAGAGAAGATGGAGGCATTGGATCCTCGAGAGTACTGGAATGTCCTTGGAAGATCTAAGCATTGTTTGTTTGTTTATTTATTTATTTATATTTCAAATTTAGACACTGCCTATCTCACGAGGAAGTGACTCTGGGCAGTTTACAATAAAAACAACAAATAAATATTAGTTAAAATAGAATAAAAATAGTATAAAAATACAATAAAACCAAATACCTACATAAATAATAATATCTTCCAAGATGCTGGTGATCAAAAAGATATTAACATATGGGAGCATCTTCAAGGTGCTAGCCACCCCCAGGGTTGGTTGTCCCTTTTCTCGCCCCACGCTAGTTGGCAGAGCCAGGTCTTGACTGCTTTCCGGAAGATCAAGAGAGTAGGGGCCTGCCTCACCTCTGGGGGGAGGGTATTCCATAGGGCAGGGGCCACGGCAGAGAAGGGTCTCCTTCTGGGCCCTGCCAGTTGACATTCTTTCGTCAGTGGGGTCCACAGCATACCCTCTCTGCTTAATTATTAATTGGGGACAGATTGAGATGGCAAGCATTTTATTATTGGGGACAGATTGAGATGGCAAGGATTTGTTTGGGGAGTCACCTGTAGTTAAACCTGTCTTAATGTGTCAGTCCTTCAAGGTAGACCAGACTAGGAAACCAAGGTTATGAACGCTAATTCTACTTTTATTATAAGGTTACTTTAACAGAACCTTACAATACGCTTCCTCCCTCCCTCCCTCCCTCCCTCCCTTTATCTTTGCAGAACTAGGAGGGTCACATCTGAGACACTTTCTTAAATTTCATTTTTGCCCCAGACTCAGATTTCTTGTTGTCTTGATTGCGGCTCTTTCTCTTGTTCCCCAAAGTTATCCCTTCTTCCCATTACACAATGCCATCTAGCTATTTTAGGCCTAGAAGTGCAAAACACAATTATATTAGGGTTTTTTTTCTTGTTTTTTTAAAAAGCAAAGGATGACCTTCTGTAATTGTGTTGATATATAAATAATGACTACATATTGAACATATTTGGACAACATGGCAAGTCAAATTCTGGTTTAAGAAAAAACAAGCAGCATGCTAGTACCCAATTCTGTCTGCATCCTTTGCATTTCCTTTTCCTCTGAGCAAGCAAGGCTGACCTTGGACAGCCCATTCATGTTTTGGTTTAGCTTTTGAGAACCAGGGGTTTTTAACTGCTCCTCCCAGAACAAGTCAAAGGAGAAATTTCTAGCTTGCACAGTATGCCAAACAATCCAGGAATGGAGCTATCTGTGGTCTGTAAACAGTGCCTAGTTAGGGAAAGAGCAGGTAGACACTTTCAGAACAGCCTATGCTAGCTCTTTGTTAGAAAGCCAGAACTGGGCTTGTCATGTCAACCAAGCTACATTAGACTTTGAAATATTTTGCTTTGAGGACCGAAGCAATTTAAAGCTGAGTATCAAGAGCAACAGGACTTGTTGAAAATGTTTTTGCCATTTGGAAACACAAAATGGGACACTGCCCATAAAAAGGTCCTTTAAGTGTCCTTTGAGAGGTTGGCAGCAGGCAGTTAACAATTTTCAGTATAAAATGGAAGTTAAGTCAGTAAATGCTTGCAGGTGAACCTCAGTGGTTTGCTGGCTGCCACGGGACTTCCTAAATTTATTTGCTTAATGTTCTGTGAACAACAGATATCTCTCTCTCCGCAGCTGCAGAGAGAAAGGGAAGCTTTATTCCAGGGAGAACACCCCGTAATGAGAGGCTGATAATTTCACTTAGTAATCATAGGTAATGACAGAAAATATTGTTTTTTAATCCTCACCCAGACAATCCACCAACTCATTCCGGTGACAGAATGCATTTAAAATGTGAGCACACAGCTTTCAAGAGAAAAAGAATCACTAACAAGCCAATGCATGTTTTCTCTAAAGCACGCTTCACTAAACTCAGCAGGACTTACTCCTTACTAAGTACCTGCATCCTACATCCTTTCAAAGACAAAGTTTATAAGATTTGCCCTTTGCAGTGAGCAGTGGACAAGCAAGTGTAGCATAAAGCTATATAATACGTAAATACCAGTTGACTACCCTGGATTTGGAAATGCTTACTAGGACTGCCAGTGAATGAACTGTGTTAATAGATGTCATTTAAAAACAGTTTAGAAAGTAGTATAGACTCTTGATACAAGGGGGGGAAAAGCATTTTCTGAAAAAAAAAGTCTATCTGGTCTGAGGGAACTGCTCACATCTACGTACTACCTCATAGATTCAGACTTCAAATAAAAAAATCAAAATTAACAGAACATGATTTAATTTACATTCATGTATACATACATATATATCCATGCCACTATTCCCTTTCAGAGTAAGCAACATTATACCAGGTTCAGAAAAGGAGTAAGAAATAGTAATTCAGAGAAATTAAAGGCCTAAAATAGGAAAAAGAAAACATAGCTAGATCTACTCCACTCCAATACCGTTCACTCAACCACTCTGTTTCTTTCTGCCTTTGCAAATCATCCTTGCTTCCGCCACATCTATAAATCATGTCACACCTTGCCCTTTGCTCTTTCAGCTTCTCACCTCTTTTTTTTCTGAGGATCTTCTCAGCTCCATCCAACATGACATTCTCAGTCTTTCCCTTCCTCCCAACCTGTTCACTTTCCTCCTATATTTAATTTCCAGTTTGATCCTCATTTATGTTAGTTGGGGTGTCTGTTCAATATTGAGATATGATCTGTTATGTTCTTCCCTCACATGTCTGTTGTAGTTTTATGTAATGGTTTTATATATAATGTTGTTTTTTAATCCTGCATAGAGTTGTTTTGGAGTTGAGTGGCCTGGATATTTGGCAAATAAATAACATTTCTCAAGATTACAGGTCTCAGACTCAAATAGTCACAAGGACTATATGAAGACTAGCTCATAGGTTCCAGGCCATAACACTCAAGCCTTTCCATACACTAATACAAAGTCTCCTGTGAGTTGAAAATGAAGAGTATGATGATATGCCATTAAATACAGAATTTAATAATAATAGTAATAGTAATAATAATAATAATAATAATACTTTACTGCAAAACAGAGCTCCTTTTGCACCTTTCATTCTGGCCACTTATCAGGCAACATTCTTCATTAATCAGAACACCAATATTTGGTTTGAGTCTACAGAGTAAGATCAAATGTCAAGATGGCAGCCACAATGAAGCAATCAAAGCTTTGCCTGTTTTTATGTGTCACGTTTGTGATAAAAAATAGGTGAAGCTTCAACCACATCATCATGGCCACCATCTTGGCTTTTTTAACCAATGTTATGAATAACAATATTCAACATTCATTGAACCTGGTTATCTGAAACTAGACAGGATTTATCCCTTCAGAGGAGACAATTATGTCAGAAGATTATTTCTAATTCTGCCAAGAACTGAAAATGATATTGGCTATATAAATTTGATAAATAAACAAACAAACAAATAAGCAAGCAAGCAAGCCTGAAGATATGGGGTTTTCAATTAGATTTAAGATTGGCACCTACATCTCTCCCACCTCAGAGAGAGAATTCCTGGACAAGCAAGGAAGAACCCTGGTTTTGTATAACTTGAAAGCTTGTAAGACACAGGTTTTGGTGAGGGCAAAGATGAGAGAGGCCAAGAGCCACAATTCAGCAACATGCAGAGGGCCCACATTTTTCCATCCTGTTGTGACCCTTACAGGAGATGCAGAGTACAATGTACAGGAATGAACACGTTGTGCAGAACATTTAAGGAACCAACAAAACTGTGATTGATATTCAGGGAAGCCACTCTATAAAAAAAATCTAAGTAAGATTAGAAAACATTAGGTCCTCCAAATGTTATTAAAGTACAATATATAGCAGCTCCAACCATCAATGTCAAAGATAAAGGAACTTCAGTAACATCTTAGAAGGTATGGAACTCCAACCCTTTCTATAGGATAATCAAATGCAAAGTGAGGCAGGATTAAAATTCAGGAGTGAATTTTGACTGAATGTAGCTGTTTTCTCCCCTTTATTAAAAGTATCCTTTTTATCTGATCATTCTATTAGCTTGGAAAGGATCCTACATGACTCCAACACTTGCATTCTGCATCCTACATGGTCTTAATGAGAGGTGACACTTCATTACCTCTGGGGTGTTGGTTTCTAATGTCTTAACTAAAGCTTAAATTGATTCACTGATGTTGCTGGGGTGAGACACCATGATCTCATGAGCTGGAGGCTTCCACGCAATTCATAAAGAATGGCCACACCCAACAGCTCCTGCTCTGTTGCTGTAGCAGCTGCCCAAAGAGTCCTTAACCAGCAGTCTACATGCCAAATTGTTCTCTGGGATGCAGCTAGTTCATTCATTACTTTCTAGCTGTCCAACCAGCAAGACTTCACAGGAGAATGGATTATAGTGATGAGCTCAGTGGTTCAGTAACCCACATTTGCCTTCCTTCCAGGGAGGGGGTGAATACTGAGAATCACTAGCACCACTTTTGCACTAGGCAGGCAACTCAGTGTGTGGTTAATGAATCTTGCATGAGTACAGAGCATAAATGTTTTTTCCCTGTTTAAGTTCTTGCTTTGCACTCATCTGTTTAAATGTCCCAAAATTTATTTATTTTTAAAACTGTGTTCCCGTGAAGGAGAAAAATGGAATTTGGATGGGCAAGTAATTCATTCCCTCCATGTATGCACTTTCCCAAATAGCTGAGCCATACAGCTGAGACACTTAAACACAGGGAATGCTGATTCGGATAGCAAAGGCATTGAGAAGCAAGGGCATTTGATAACTTCTACAGAAAAGTAGTATCTTTATAAAACACATTCTTAGACCCCTTTACTCCACTCAAAAAAGCCATTGTATTCACCCCATTATTTCATTCTGGCCTGATTAACACAGATCTGCCAATCAAATTGTTTGCTATACTGATTAAACTATAATTTGCATAAGTCTATATAGGGGGCTTGCATCCCTGCTCACTTTAGGATTGTCTTTGCCTCTGGTACTGAAATAAACTAATTTATGCTTATTTATTTATATGTGAGGACCAATGTGGGTTTTTACCTGAAAGATAGTTAAAGGACAATATTAAAAATGTGTTGGACATTTTGGAATACTTGGAGCAACATAACCAAAAACAAGCCATGCTGATTTTCTTAGATGCAGAGAAGGCCCTTGACAATTTGAACTGGGTCTTCCTATTCAAAGTTTTGGAAGATATGAACGTTGGAGATAATTTTATTAAATGGGTAAAATTAATTTATACGTCACAAAAACCACAAATAATTGTTAATGGAGATCTAACAAAACCTTGTGAGATACAAAAAGGAACTAGACAGGGATGCCCACTGTCTCCTCTCTTGTTTATTTTACTTCAATGGAATTGTGAACCAAATGAACTCCAAAATATTCTCCTGTATCTGGTAAAAAGACAAACCAACCCTGCAACATTGACAAAAAACAAAAAACGAAAGACATATTGGGGAAAAGATTTTTTCATGCTACCTATCATAGTGTTTGCCTGGACAGAGCCTCCAAAACAACAGCATGGTGGTATGATTAATTTATTTCAAAGATGTAGCCCTCTAAAACCCTACTCAAAACCTTACTTCTTGATTTTAAACTCTATGGATTAATTCCTGCTGCTGAAAACTTACCCTGTTAGTTAAGATGGCAGCCACAACTGCATGATCAAAGCCCCACCCCTTTTTGTGGATGAGGCAAAGCTCCCTTGCAGACGCCCCTGGTCCTTATTTTCCATAATGTTGTTATGGGGCTCTTTCATACTTTCAGAATTGGAGGCCCTTTACAAACTTTTCCTAAGTAATTCTGTAAAATATTAACTCAGCTGCTCATTCCCACACTAATTTTTCTTACTTTTCCGTACCCTCCAATGAAAAATGCTAGCGATCCCTCTGTGTAGTGCATGTAGGCTCAGCAGAGGTTTCGGGCCGGCATAATTCCAATGGGCCATTTGGGCAACTATGCATTGGGTGTAGTCTCAGAAAGCCGAACCATTCAGTAATGCTACAATTCCTCAGCAAAAGTGTGGTTCCCAAGAAAGATAGATGTTCTCAACAGGAACTATCTAGAACTGGGTGTGGGCAAGAGGTATGTTCCTGCAAACATGACCTTTATTCAGCCTTGCACCTGGCTTCATTCATGCCTTCTTTACGCAAGGCATTCTGGGGTGCAAAGTTAATTTCCAGCTTATCCAAAGGGCCTTGATTGTAATCAAGACTGTTGGTGCCTCAGGTAGCTTGACAAAAGGGAAGAGGGAAGCATTATAAACATTGATGAAAAGCTCCAAAATAAGAGACCTGCCAACTGCTGTCATCTAGCAAAAGTTAGTTGTAACTAAATTCCATTGATAAATAATGTAATGTGCTGGACTTAACTGTGATTACGTTTTGCTAGATTAGATCACTAATTCTGAATATATAAGTAGTATTATGGTGATAGCTAAAATAATGTGAGGAGTATTGGTTGTATTCATATAAAACCCTAAATCAAACTATAGTTTACAAGCTAGAATGCCTAAGCCAGAACCAAACAAACCACACTGTCATAGTGTAATGTATGAACAAAGCCAACATGTTGAGCCATAACATAAGTTGTTTGTTTTGGTTTAGTAAGTTTGCAAACTGAGCCACTGGCTTGACTTCTAATTGCTTAAAATGGAGGTTCCTGATTAAAAGAAATGGGATGTGACTTTCACCATATATTCCAGTTCTAGATTATAAGTAAGTCATAAAACTGCTTCTGATTTTAGTGTTCTGTTCTTGAGAATTAAAATGTAAAAACAGCAAAGGACAAGGCCACCATGACTTGTTAGTCATCTCAGGTATGAAGTTAACTCTTTCCCAAACCTTTACCTTTAACTAAAGATACTGATACAGTTAAGTAATTTTAGATTCTAGATTTAATGGTATATTGGATAGTAAGGCTGTCAACATTCTGAAAATGATTCAGAAGAAGTGATTTGGACCTCACATGAGCACACCACTTCTCTATTATTCATTAAAACAGCCATATATTTTTTTCAGTTTTTCATACAAACACTTAAAAGATGTGGTTCTCTAATAAATTGACTATGGTGACTCTTACTGTGGCAGCTACTATGGCTAAAGTGGCCTCATTTTGCACCTGTTCCAGTTTCCTATTTCTGTGCCTAGAGGCTGGGAAAAAATCACAGTGTCTCTTCCATCTGGCTTCCAATAACACAAAAAGTCCAGGTTTGGTCAGATACCTGTTACAACAAACCAGGCTGGAAGCACATAAACAAAGTGTCTCTGATCCTAGATCAGTACTCTTGATTAGAAAAGGAGGCCAAAGTAGCAACACAAGAATTCTGATGAGTGACATTTAGTGTCAAATGAGAATCAATGTCTCTGCTATTCAAACAGCTGTAATCTCACTTTCTCATACACTTTCCATGCAGCGGACAAGCAGCCTGCTTCTTCGGAGGGGTGGCATCTTGTCCCTGTAAAATCTTGGGCAAGTTATTTATCACTGTGGGAAAACAACTCTTACCCTTTATCTTTATCCCAGTTAGACTCATGGTCTGGATCTGAACAGCACACTAACCCTACAGGTAATTGCTTTTATAATATCATGTGAATATGCTTACAGAATTTGTCTTCAGGAATAAGTATTCCTAGAAACTAATCCTGCTCCCGACCCACCATTCTGATGGAGAAAATCTGAAGAGCACTATAACTATCTTTGGGATGTTGTAGCAACTTTCAGCCAAGCAAACACAGGGATAGATGAGAAGTGGAAAGCAGAACTGAAGTGCCTGTCTCAAATTTCCAGCCCTGGGTTCAGTTATTGAAGTGAGGCCTCTTATGTATGGCCACTGTACCCAGTGTTTTAGGATATTCCTGGAAAATGCAGTGTAGTTGGAACAAAATCACCATAATTTATACACCTGTGAGAGCTGGACCATAAAGAAGGCTGAACGCCGAAGAATTGATGCCTTTGAACTGTGGTGCTGGAGAAGACTCTTAAGAGTCCCCTGGACTGCTAGGAGGTCAAACCAGTCAATCTTAAAGGAAATCAACCCTGATTGCTCATTGGAAGGATTGATAATGAAGCTCAAGCTCAGATACTTTGGTCACCTAATGCGAAGAGAGGACTCTTTGGAAAAGACCCTGATGCTGGGAAAGATTGAAGGCAAAAGGAGAAGAGGACGGCAGAGGATGAGATGGTTAGATAGCATCACTGAAGCAATGAGCATGAAACTGAGCAAACTCAGGGAGGCAGTGAAGGACAGGAAGGCCTGGCGCAATATGGTTCATGGGGTCACGAAGAGTCGGACACGACTTAACGACTGAACAACAACAAAAAGAAGTATAACGTTGTAAATGTAGCACACTTTGAACAAATAAAATTCATATAAACAGATAAGTAGGTGCTACTGCTAAGTAGTATGTGTTATTGGCATAATTCATTTTATAGCTGCAATAGCTATCAAAATATGTCCTTGAAAATTTTTCCTTTGCTTTTAACACTGATTAAACTCACATATCATACCAAGCCATGTTTTATTTAATCATGGATTGTTGCATAGTCCACTACTGTCTGGGTTTGCACAACATACATGCAGACAGAGTACATGTATATGTAATGGCCCAGTAGTCACACTCATTGTGTAGCAGAAAGAATTTCAGCAGATATGGTTTCTCTTTCTCTAAGATGAAAAAGAAAAGCTGCTAGTGCTGAAGTATTTTTAGAACTAAGCCAAGAAATTTAGTCAAAGGACAAAATGGTGCTCCTCTCCCATCTGTATGTAAAAATTAACTGGACTGAATCTTATTTCAAGGATGGACATGGGAACACAAACTCCATCACATCCAAGATGCCTATTAGAGCGCACTGGGGACACAAACAGCTCTGTTCTTCACTGCCTCTTCAACATTTCTTTCAGCACTGGTCACCTGGTTGCTCCATTCTGCTCATAAGATGGCCAGCCCTGGCCCTGCTTTTGAGATAATAGGAACCCCTTTGCGAGTTAGGACATGGCAGTCCACACGGTCTGTGAAAAAAGGAAGTTGGTGAGGGAGAGTTAATTGATTCAATTGATTTATTTCAGGGCATTACAGTGAGAATGTGAAAGAATGAAGACTAGCCTGTCTCCACCTTTAGCTCTTCTATAGGAAAAGAAAAGAATGACCTTTGTAAGGAAGTTAAAGCTTTTGCTCTCAGACACACACCTACACCAGAGTCCCTGGACCTAGTTCAGTGGCTGAATCAATGCGAGTTCCAAGGCTGCAGCTGACTCAGACCTCGTGGGCTTGGCAACAGCTGCATTCCTGAGGCCAGTCATCCTATGAGCCACAAGTGAGCCAAAGGGGAACAGAAAGCCAGGGATAAACTTGTGGGAAAGGAGAAATAGGCTTGAGAAGAGCAGAAAGGCAGCAGGGGAACATTTGCCAGGCTGATCAAGAGATATCTTGGATTAGCAGAGAGGAAATAGCCCAGGTTTGAAGATTATATGTATATGTAAGGGCCCAGTTACTGTCACTAGTTAGTGAGCCCCAGTTGGTAACTAACGATTGGACAAATTCTTGTCTTCCCCAGTTGTTTCTAGCAAGTGGATCTTCTGAAACTAAAGCTGGATCCTATGCATGTTTTAGTTGGGTGTGGATCCTACTGAATCCTGTCTTTAGAAATCAGGGTTGTTTAGAAAAGAGTTGGTTTAAAAAGCTGCTGGAAGAAATGGAAACACAAGTCAGTTTCTGACTGAAAACAACAACTGCTGCACTGTTAATACACATATCACAGGATGGAAGCAACAAACCAGCTTTTTGTTCAGTGGGTCAAGTTTTATTTCATTATATGCCATTTTCTCTTGGGTTATGTATGTGTGAAAAATTATGTGTTATGGGTTGTATGTCTCCCTAATCCCAGTTCTCATGATAAGTGCAAAAGCCTAGTTCAAAGACAGTGACAAAGATTCAATTTCATGTAATTGCTGAGTGTGCGACAAGGTATATCTAGAAAGTAGTACAAATCAAATGGAGGTGACAGTGTCAGGTCAGTTCAAGAATAAACAGCTGTGAACTTTACCTCAAAGGTCAGAACAAATCTTAATACCTGAAGAAGACTGAGGTTGGTTCTTAATTTTCAGTCCTTATTTGACACAAAGCTGAGCAAGCTTTCAACTGAGAAATATTTAGACAACACGCAGGATCCCACTCTTCATCCTTCACACAAAAGTCACAGTCACACAATACCCTTAACCCATTTTCTGAGTTTATTCAATACACTGAAACCAACCAAACCCACTGGGCTTATAATCAAGTTACACCCCCAAACAAACCTACAAACCAAGATTAAAATTAACCAAAGTTAACCTGTAGTGTGAATGCGCCTGCTGGAACTTTCACTGATCTGGTTATGCATGTTGAGTGAATTGGCCAAGAGGTGCATAAACAACACTAGCCGCTCTTTCCTTCTTTTTCTCTACAGAATTTCTAGGGATTGTAGAAATCACCTTAGAGACTGCAGAGCAGGAGACAGGAGTACAAGTTATTACTCTGGGTTAAATAACATGGAATAAAAGGGATAGAAGAAGTACCTCCAGAATAAGCGCAACCATAAGCTAAACAGAAAAGCCCCTTCCCAAATTCGCTGTTAGACAGTTTCCCCAAGATATGAATGGCTTGAGTTCCTTCTAGGTCCACAGTTCTGTGAAAAAAATCGTGTTCAGAGTTTTGGCATCTCTTTGCCACTTAATTTTATCAGAGCTTTATGTGGAGCCCTAGTGATATTTGAAGGGAATAATGAACACCAAACATTGGGGCCCCAAATGCTAGGGGTGGACAATCAGAAAGCGAGCGGGAGATGCCTCAAAAACTTCGGTGCCGAGACAGGAAAGGCAGGGAGCCGAAAAGCCACCAGCAGAGACCGATCAAGCCGCGCCTCTTTCGCGCAGTCCGAAGGCCGCGGAGCTGGGCGGGGGGGGCGGGGGGGCGGGGTAGGTTCTGTTCTTCGCGGCTTGACAGGCGAGGGGGCGGCAGGAAGAAACCCCGCCGGCATCCAGCCGGCTCGATCTCGTCTCGCCCTGAGAGGCGGAGGCGGCAATTATAGGGAGGGGCCTGGGGAGGCTCAAGGACCATAAATGGCGCCTGCCCGGCTCCTTGCCCGCAAAGCAGCACGAGCACAGCGGCGACGCCCGGGCACTGCACAGCCGGCGTCGTTCTCGCGTGGCACGGCCGGGGGTGGTGGGGCGGCGGCGGCAGCGAGAGCGGGCCGGGGGCGTCCGGCAGGCAGGCGGCGGCAGAATGAAAGGGCCGTCGGGCGGCCCGGCGTCGGAGGTGATCCGCGAGGGCGAGCTGGAGAAGCGCAGCGACAGCCTCTTCCAGCTGTGGAAGAAGAAGCAGGTGGTGCTGAGCAAGGAGAGCCTGAGCCTCCTCTCGCCCGAGGGCGGCGGCGGCAAGGCCCGCGCCAAGGAGCTGCGCTTCGGCTCCATCCAGAAGGTGGACTGCGTGGAGCGCACCGGCAAGTACGTCTACTTCACCATCGTCACCACGGACCGCAAGGAGATCGACTTTCGGTGCCCGGGCGAGAGCTGCTGGAACGCCTCCATCACCATGGCGCTCATCGACTTCCAGAACAAGCGCGCCATCCAGGACTTCAAGAGCCGGCAGGAGGCCGTCGAGCAGGCGGCGGCGGGCAGTCGCGACAGGCGCCTGGCTCGCGCGCCCTGAGCCCCAGCCCGGGCGGGCGACCGGGCGAGCCAGCCGAGCCAAGGTGAGCGATCGCCGCTGTTTTGACCGCTGTACTGTAGGTTGCGCTTCTGACCTTCGGTCTCAATTTCTTTCTTCCTCTTCATTGCTCATCTGAGGGTGCTGAAGTGAAGCTTCTCCAACAATAACAATTTTATTAACAATTGCTAATAAAATTCGCAATTCCTATTCTCTCTGAACGTTGGGAAAGCCCCGCTCGCTTCCCTCTCCGCTGGTCCCGCATCTACTGTGGGAGTGGGGCAGTGGAGGCTCCTAAGTATGTAAGGACTGCAGAAGTTTGCCCTACATTGCCTAGTCCAGATTTTTGAGAGCCATATTGTTTTATATAGAACAGAAAGGAAAATGTTAGCAAAGAGGAGAAATTTAAATCAATAGTAACCAATTGACTAACTATAGCTATACATACCCAAGATACAGGAGACATGAGACACAAAGGGTAATTCTGAGCGCGTTTCCCTAGCTAGAAACCAGCTTGGCTCAAAAGAGTTCATTCATTGGAATTGAGACTGGAACATACTTGCGATTCGAGTGACAGGAACCGGAGGCAACGGCAGAGCAAGGAGAGTTTGAAATCTGCTGTGGCGCAGAGTAGTCTGTAAAAAGGAGCTGCCTGATTTTGCCTCTCTGGATCTAGTGCCAGGGTCATTGAAGGAGTAAGGAAGAAATCCCCTGGTCTCTGTGCTTCTCAAAGTTTTGCTCTGCTTGGGCAATTCCAGAGTAAATGAGGTAATTCCGGAGTAAATGGCTGAAGCAAGGGGACACTGGCTTTCCCAGAATTTCCCTGCTGAATGCTGACTTGGATGCGCTCACAGGGCTTTTTCGTGCACCCAATTTGCTATTTTGTTAGAAATGCCTTCCAAATAGCAACTATCCCAACAGATTGACCTTGAATCTACTGTTCAATCTGTCCCTAGCAACCCTCTGTGTTATTTCGATGTGATTGTTCCTACATTTTTATATTCTTAAGGTTTATTTTAAAAAATGCAAGAGGGGACATATGTAGTCCTCTTTGCACAACATCTCTGCATAGCACTCGATTCTTGCACTATTATGCACAGGGATTGGAGTGTTGAAATGATTTCAATAAGCTACTCTCCATTTGCCTATTGGAAAGTTCAGCATGATTGCAGCAAGCAGCCCCCATCTCTGTGGGTTCCATGAAAGCTGTCCTGCCCAAACCCAGCATTGGCTGCTACTAAGGAAGGGTGTATGGGGTTGCCCTAGTACTTACTTAGAAGTAAGCTTTATTGGGCTCAGTGATGCTGATTATTGAATAAATATGCATAGCATGGGGTTGCACTGCTTGGTTTTGAGATGCAGACCTGTAAGATCGGCTCCTATTCATAATTTGGAGTAAGCTGCAGTGGAGCTGGTGGATTTATTGCATGAAAATGAATTTCTAAACACTCCAAAGTCTAATGCAATCCTATATTGCTTGTGCTTATCATCAGTCACTGTATTAGAAAAGCCCTAAACTTATTGGGTGCTTCATCATAGCATCTTTTAGTATTCAGGCGTTAAAAAAAAAGGGGGGGGGACCAACTTCTTGCCTTCTCCTGTATCACTCACAGTTTTCTTTTCTTTCTCTTTCAGTGGATTGTACATCTGGATAACAAATACATTTAATTGTCTTGGACTGAACCAGGACAGGATAGCAATGAAGGAAAGCAAAGAAGGATGCTACAGTGCCTGGCTTTTTCCAGGCGTGATCAGATGGCTAAGCAAAGAGGCCAAGCTTCTCCTGAGAGGCATTTAGAAACCAAAGAACTTTTTTTTAAAAAAGAAAAAGACTTAAGTCAAAGAATAAGGTTGTGCGTCCCAGACACCTAACTTTGCAAAAAAAAAAAATTTTTTTTTTTCTATTTATGAAATGCAAAGCACATGTAATACCTGCAGGTGTGAAACCATTTAAATTATTTGTAGTATCTATATTTGTATTTATTTTGATAAAACACATTTGTCTTAAAATTGCTTTTAGCACTTAAATGTGTCCATTCCAAATTAAATGCTTTTTTTTTACTGTATTTCTGATGCGCAGTCTTTCTTTTATTAGGAGTGAACACCTGTGTTCTACCTATAACCTACACTGAGGGCCTGACAAAGAAAGCACAAGTGATTAGCCAATTTGCTAGCATGAATTAGAAGACAAAGTCTGTATGGGTAAATGATAAGGCATAGCTTGGCCAGGAATACAATACATATTTATGTAGTGTGGATTCATTGTGTATCTCAGTACAAACTTACTTATCCAAAACAGTGATAAACAGATTTATTCACTGTTTACTTTCTCAGAAAATGGTCTAGGATTATACTGTGTTGTTTAAAAAAAGTCAGAAGATTATCTGTGCCATGATCTACTTAAAGGAAAATCCATTCATTATTTCTTCCCAATATTTTTAGTCTACCTAACCCAAATATAACATAAACATGCATTGTACAGATAGCCTTGCAGGTTAGATTCTCCTGCGTACTTCATCTGAAAGTTCCTTTTTGAGCTTTTAAATCAAATTACATATCAGGAGCATATAAAACAGATAGATATTTTGAACTAAGGATTGTGTGCTCGTTACCTACGTAATTTATGAATTGATAAGAAAAATACAATATTCTCCACCATACATTTTTAAGGAAGAAGTGAAAACTCATAAGCTTATCTTTCCCTGCCTCCACTACAATTCCTGTTAACGATGGTTTTGGTTGGTTTCAGATAGGTTTCCTTCCAAATCTGAATTATTACTCTCCTTCATAAGTTAATTGGTTTTGAAACTAAACCATCTGAATAGCAACCAGTCTCCCTATGGCATTGAGTAATGATACACCCTTATGAGGAGAAAGACTCTGTAGTTTCCAGGACAAAATGATGCTTATCTTCAAGACCTGTACCGTACTTGACTGCCTGAAGCAGTGGATCATAAAATTAGCCGTGCCAGGGGAAAGGTGTGCATAATACTTCCTCTGAGGGAAGCATGACCGTGCAAATATTTGTGCCATCTTTTGCATCCACTTAAACACACATACATTGTTATGTAAGAATTACTGAATTGTGAAAAACTTTTGAGCGTTAAATTATTATAAATTCTTGTCATATTCAGTTTGGAAAAATGTAATGCAGTTCATGAGAATTACTCAGTGGAAAATAGTATTGGATATAGTGATCTTCTTTTGGGATTATTTGTGGTTTGTATATTTCTAACATAGTATTTTAAACACAGACCCTTGATAATGTTAGACATTTTAACCATTTTATAGCTGAGTAACTTACAGCTTGATCAGAATGCTTTGAATCTAATTTTATTTATACTGCTTGCTTGTATACTACCCATCCCAAAGCTATATTATATGGCTGCATGTAATGTCAGTGTGTGTGTGTGTGTATACATTCTCCCCCAAAACCCCAAATACATATAAATGTGAAAAAACAGAACACCCTTCTCTTATATAAGACAGAACAGATAGGTCTTCAAACTGAAGCAGGATGAGGCTGGTCAAGGTGGGTCCTTGGAAATATGCTTTTTCTGTTGTGGCATCTGCCCTATGGAACTGTCTTCCTCCTGAAATATGGACAGTTCGTATTCTATTGGCCTTTCACAAGGTTGTGAAGATCTGGCTCTTTCCCCAGGCTTTGGGATTGGGTGTTAGCATGGGGGCTTTGGCATGGTTGTATGTGATTAGTGGGTTTTGTGGTTTTAGTGATAGAGTTTTGGTTTTTTTCTTTTTTCTTTTAATTTGTTTGCCATCCAGAGTTTCTTGGATAGATGGCAGCCATATAAATTGGATTAATAAATAAATAAATGATTATCATGGCAGCCATGAAGTCCTGGGCCTCTTGCTGAGAGAAGGTAGGTTGAAGTCCCCCAACACTTCAAGCTGGAGAAACTTCACTGCCCCCCTCCCCCCATCAGCAATCAGGTTGAGTAGCCTTGGCAGGGATGGCACAGTGCAGCAAGGGGAATGGTGCATGAATGAATCCAACTGGCTCTTCTAGCTCAGCCACATAGCCAACAGAGTTGCAAGAAGGCGGGATGACTTTCTAATTCATGCTTTCTTTGAGCAGATCTTGCTTTTCAAGTGGTGCTTTTCAGATTCAAAAGCCTGCACAACCTGTAGCTACCAGCTGGTATTGCATCTGCCCAGAAGCAGTATCTTCCCTTTCAAATACCCTTCCAAGTTTAGCTCTAGTAAGCAAGAGGAAGCATCAGCTTGTGTTATGAAGAGGTAATTTGAATACATAATTTGTAACTCAGGCAAGGCGGGACAGGCTTGGGGTGAACTCAGGGCCTCTAATAATAACATCAATGTTCATATAGCCTTTTGAGTGTTCAAAGTACTTTAAAAATTTTTTTTAAATCCTTACTTCAAACATGTAAGTAGGCCAGTATCTCTGCATTGCAGATGTTGTAGAATGGCAATTATGCTGGGAAAACAGGCAGATATGTACATACAGGCCAGATTCACACAACTTGCTAAGCCATAATGCAATTTTTGTTGTTGTTGTTCAGTCGTTAAGTCGTGTCCGACTCTTCGTGACCCCATGAACCATATTGTGCCAGGCCTTCCTATCTTTCATTGCCTCCCTGAGTTTGCTCAATTTGCTCAATTTCATGCTCATCATAATGCAATAGGTCAACCAATTGTGACTTATTCATCTAACCATGGTTTAGGAAATCATAGCTTAGAATTACACGTAAACTCAGAATGAGGATTGCTTCAGTCTATTTAGTGAACTTTTAGTTGTGGCTTGGGTAAGATATGTACTGTACTGTCAGGCCTAGCCCAAAGAACTCCAGGAGACCATGTAAATTCAGTCCAGCAATGTTTATTAGCTACAACCTCTAGCAAGAATCTTCCCAGACTGAAACCCCAGCTCCCAAGCAATGCCAGCCACAACATTGTGAATGCCTCAGGGAGGTGCCAGCCTCATCCTCTTATGTCTCCCCCGCGACTCAGGAGATGAAAGAAAATGTTTTTCACCCTGAGTCTGGCCTTCATGATTCCATTCCATCACATGTCCAATAGAACTTATCATTTGGGCTTCTGTTACAGTGTAACATTATAAGTTGCCTCTCATCAAACTTCACTGGGAGCAAATGATGTTGACCAAAAAAATTGGATTGTGGTGTGGGATACAGGTAGTATGTTCTGGATAGTAGTGAAAAGGAGCTCTATATGTAGCTATGTGTGTGTGTGTGTTTTCATGTTTTTGTGTCAGGATAGCCAGTCACATGTTTAGCATTACATCTAGTCCAACATCTTGATGAGATATTACAATTGTGTGAACAAGTAAATCTTTCCTTTTCTTTGTACTTTCTCTAGCTTAAATTAAACTGTCTCGAATCTATAATAATAATAGTAATAGTAGCTTACAGTATTCCAAACGATAGCATTCTAAAGTGATTTTTTAAAAAATGTATTTCCCCAGATATTTTAAACATATGTATTTACTGCAGAATGGTATACCACTATTGCATTTTAAGTAGTAATTCTGGTGTTATATAAGTGGTAAATGATAAAAATGCAGTACCTGTAGGTAATCTTGCCCACAGTGCCTCACCCTGAGAAAGGTCATTGTTGAACCTGGACACTGGACCCCACAAGCTCTCTGGCTACTTTTCTGCAGTGGCAAATATTGTAGCAGAAAATATAAGTGTTGGGGAGATAAAAGTAAAGTACCATTCTGTTGGGGAGGGGAATAACGGTAGCCACAGCCATTTTTAGCCAGAAAAATGCTGTAGCCTTGTGACAAAGGCATGTGGGGGTTGCAACCTACCAACTTACTTGATTCACTGCCTGGGTCAAGGGTGTTTCCCACCCTGGGGGAGAATCATCCTTGCTGTGAACACCAACAATTGTAGAACATGTCTAGGAAAATGCTGTTGTTCTCATGGCAGGCTTCTTAGTTGCCCTTGGAAACATCTCTGGGAACAGCAGAATATGGGTTAAACTCAGACTGGGCTTTTGCCTGGTCCAACACTACTCTTATCTTTGGAAATTCCTGCCCAACAATTTGTGCAAACATTCCTGTATGCTTATATAAATTATCTATTTCCTATCAAATATGACCCCCCCAAAAATCAAATGGCTGAAAATACACTTAAAACATGACCCTTCTTTATTCTTTGTATCAACAATATTCATGGAATTAATCATTGAGCTTTCTCTTCTTTCTGAGGGATCTTCTTCTTCAAGAGATAAAAAAACAGAGATACATTCACCATTAGCTGTAAATAACCAAAGGAGGAAACCCCAAATCTTCTGTATAGAAATCCTCCTATTGTTGGGCCAAATGTCCGTATCAGTGGAGTAACTGAAGCACTGATTCCCAGCATGGCACCTATGAGAAATGATGGAAAAATCAGCCAGCATAGATCAAAATTCATTTTAGGATCTGTACCAGTTTCAGTGGATTAAAAAGATCAGTGTCTCAAGTCTTAAATACATGTACCCCGATTGTAAATGGGCTCTGTTCCTAGAACATACTTGATCCGGTCAGCCTCTCTTCTAGTCAAATCTCTTTACTAGTGGTTCTCTCAGCCCAAAACCAGGCTAAGCATTTTGGAAATACATTATCTGCAACCACTTTCTCCAGGAATTGCCAGGAATCCCAGGAGCCCTGGTATTCAGATGACTAGGCATGTATAAGGTCAATAGATTGGGTTCCCACAACACAGCTCAGAGGGTGGAGCTAGTTTAACCCTGTGCACTAGTTAAAATTAACAAATTGGGGATTAACTGACTTGACCAGTTGAGTCTTTGGTATTTCCCCAACACATCAATTGCTTCACTGGCTCCTTAATAGTGTTCTGTGAACAGGACTGTTCTAACTGCTGGCCCCAATTCAGGTGACGTAGTTGCAGAGTATGAAATTAATAAACTTCTACCTCAATAATCAGTATATAAATATGCTTTTGTAGTATCTACACATTGCTGGACTTCTTGGGCGATTGAAATAATGCATGAAAGCAGTCAGTTTTTAAATATAGCACTTGCTACTTTACCAGCATTACAGTAGATTTCCTTTTCCCCCCCAGAAAGTTTATATATATATATATGTTTAGTTTTGTTCTACTGACCTTCGTAATAATTTAATATGTGCAAATATGGCTGAATGTCGCTTTAATTTTGTGGGCTTTTGAAACCCTGGATACCTTACAATAGATAGATAGATGCTAGATAGTTATCATGTGACTATGGTTTCAGTTCCTGGTTTTTGTAAGAGCTGGTGACCTGCATTTGGACATAACACAGAATTATGGTTCACTTAATCGAAAGCAGAAGTTTCATATTTCTTGTATCCAGAGCAGGAAAAGGAAAGATATATAGAAGAGAGGCTGCAGCTCATTCCTGATCAGTGAAACCATGATTTATGTATTAGCTCCATGGTGAGTTTCACCTGATTTGAGCATCACCTATAAAGATCTATTTGATGTACTTTTATGTTTCTTAAATTATATGGAAATTTTCCTGGCTGGAAGATTACTACCTGTTTGACAGCAAAGCAAGAATGAAAATAATTGCACACCCAGAGTTCATCAAGAGGACCAGTAATTTAATGGGATGCTTTCCACTGACAGGTTATCACTGCTGGGTGTGAAGAAGGAAATCTACTGGTGAAAGAGGTAACGTGCAGCTCCGCCCCTGGCCAAAATTGGGAGTTGAAGCTTTTTTTAATAACTGTGTTAGCTTGGGAGTCACTTACACTGCAGTAATTGCTAGGAATGGATTTAGCAAAAATAGCCTAAATGTTTAATATTTTTCTCAGTTGGCACATGCTGTCCCTAACTGACTTTCTTTGAAGGCCAGCCCTTCTTTGCACTGTAGTATTAATCATTTATTTTCAGAGGTGATAGGATAGGAACTGTGCTAGCTACAAGCTTATGTTCAAGGCTCTTCTGTGCTTCAGTTCAAAACCTCAAACTTAAATATAGCACAAATTCCAAACATGTTTCAGCCGGTGACTTCTCATTCCCCATCTAATATCCCCCAGCCCCAGCCCCCGCTTGCTGTCAGGTGTGACACGCATATATATAACTCACTGAATGGGGGCTGGGCTGGAAATCCATAGACTGTTCTTTTTGCAATATGTATGAACATCCAGGCACACGGGCATCCTTCCTTCCATTCCTTTGGATCCTGAAATCCTATTTCTGGTATACTCTGCCCCTAAGCCCTATTTCTAGTTTTCTGTTGCTGTTAAGCAGACGTAAGCAGTCCTTCTCAATTGTCAACTCATAATCATCTATGCAAATCAGACTCAGGATAAGCCGCTGAACTGGCTTCCTTATGTGATTCAGGTTGCCCTCTGGGCCAAGGAAGCAAGCTGAGCAGGCTCCGTCTCCCTTACAAAAGCTCTTTTGAGAAACACTCTGGGCCGGTTGCAGCTGCTGCTTTCAACCTCCCCCCCTCCCCCTTCATTTCAAAAGCTTTGGATAGCACCCAATAAGGAGCGAGTGCAGAGGATGTCCAGGCCATAAGCACAGATGTGTCTAGCAGTATCAAACTTAATTTCAGCTCTGTTTTTGTTAAAATCTGATTCAGAGAAGCGAGACTCTTCCCAATCTTTATTTACTTAGATAGTCAAGTTTAAATAATAATAATAATAATAATAATAATAATAATAATTATTATTATTATTATTATTATTATTATTATTATTATTATTTTCTTCTTCTCTGGGCATCTTATCAACATTCATACATCATAACATCCAATCCAGCAGATTATTAGAAACCATCATCATAAAAATAATGTATTGCTTCCTAAGCTACAGCTAAGGAGAGTTCTTGTGTATCGGTTAGGGATTCCTCAGAAAGGAAGCATCTGAGACACCTGAAGCTCTCAGAATCAGCCCTTCCATGTGTGGCCCACTGCCATCATCCTACATATAATCTCAATGGCTATGAATTGGACTTTTGATGGACTTTTCATTGGAGCTGCCAGCTGAGGAAAGCAGCACTTAGGTATGGGAGTTGCTTGGCTGTAAGATGGGGTGGAGTGGGGTGGGGTGGGACCTGTCCTGAAGTGCAGACAGGATCACATATCATCCAAAGTCCAGGCAGAAAGAACTGTGCGTAAACATTCACTAGAAAATTAATCTCAGGAAATGCTGCAAGATTTCATTTCTTCTTTAACAACTGGGTCATTAAGTAATATGGGTCACTGGCTCCCTTGCAGGCATTTTTGAAACTCCAGCTCTTTTGATTCTAACTAGCATTCACTGGCTTGGCAGATACGCAACTCCAGGAGGGATGACCCTTTTCTTCTGTATCCAATTATGTGAGATCTGCAGAGACTTTGGAACTTGGCATTACTTTTACTGCAGGGCTTTCAAAAGTTCCTAGGCAGAGCATGATGTACCAGACAGTTGCCAACACACATCTTTTGAAAGCAGTGAACCAAAACCAAGCAGCACATCCAAAAGAAAACATTATTCAGAAACAGAAAAGAGTTAACCTTACCTGTGTCAGAAGCAGGGACTGATTTGGTCAGGATGGTATCAGTAATGACGCTGACAATACTGAAAGAAAACACCATGGGGGGCACAATGAGGCAATAATGAAATACGCTGGTCATCAGGACCTGTGAGAAAGAGGAAAAGCAGGAGCAGGTCACAAAAATGAGATATTTGTATTCAGGAAGATCTTCTTACCAATGATTCAGGTTCCACAAATGTTTTCAAATCTATTTGTCCCAAAACATATCAGTGCAGAGGAACTACTCTGTTCCATTCTATTTGCATAAATGACTTGGTCTAGGTTTTCCAAAGAGCAGAATATTGATTGCTCAGGAGAAGGCAGCTTGTTAAATAAAGGGATAGCTATCAGGTCCTGATGAACTGAAACAAATGGCCACTGATGCTATTAAGAAGCTTAGCTCATATTTGTTTAGGCAGTTATTATTAGATTTTTATGGCGGGGCACATCTATGTATTTCAGTTAGTGGCAGGGCATGTCTAAACTGTTTGATGTTTGTTTCTTCACCCCAGGAGACTTTGGTGCAACCTGACATATTTTGGACTTGACACAACTCACTTTCTCTGCTTCTTGAACCACTATCACAGGAACAGGATGGCTCACTAGGACAACATCTAGCAGCAGCAACATGCAGATGACAGGAGCTGGAACTACTATCTGTATCTTTAAGTCCACAGTGGCAGTTATGAGGGTTGGTGGGTATCATAGCCAACGTTGAGCCACCCCATGGTTACTGACTTGATAATTACCCTCATAGATGAAGGCTGCTGATGTTGGCAGGAGAACTGATACTGTTAGTTCAATAATGGGGAGCTTGTTTGATGCTATCTATAGCATCTCCTCTTCCACTATTACACAACAACATAGACAGAAATTACTCCCTTCTCTTGATCTTCACACAGTCTCAGCAGAAGTATCAGCTGACCTGCCACAAATCTTCAGATAGTTACATATTCTAGATGAAGCTTGTAACCCTTACAACATGCTGGTGTGATTATTACTAATATACAGTATGTATTTCTCCTCCTTCCAGCAGACCACTGCTTACTTTTTTCATTTCTGATTTGATTAGGATTCTTCTAGTTTAAATACACAATGGACAGTTGATGAGAAGACTAAGGCTATTCCTAATGGGAAAGAACTATTAGTTCCTGAGGGTCCCTGCCAACAGCTTCTGACCTAGCTGATAAATATCAGCAGAATATTCATTTCTCCAGTCTCACAGGAGTCAAAGACTGCCATATTAAACGGGGGCCTTTTAACAATCCAGGAAGTTTCTATGCAGACGGCAGAACTAATCACTGTACTGATTTTGTTACTCTGTTGGCTTTAGTGCTCTTCTAAGACATCTTTCTATAACTATCCTAACAAAACAAAGTTTGGGCCAGTAAGGTTCTCTGGGAACTGTACATTGTCCCCATGGAGTTTATACTTTCTGAATAAGATTTCTGGGTTGAACTGCTGCTTAACCAGATTTTAACAAATTTGATCTGATATTTCCTGCCAGGCTTTGATTTCATCAGCCTGGTTCATTCTCCATCAGATGTTACCATCTTCCCCAGGGGCTTTCGAATATTCATAAAGTGACTTATCTTCTAGGATAACGGATCCCCTGAGAATTAGGACTCTATGGAGCCTTGAGAGGATGGCTTGGGCCTGTTGGGGATCACATTTTCTATGACTAATTCAATCATTTACCTTCAAAGTTTGCCATATCAGCCTGCACTGGTGTACACTGTATATGAGAAAAATACTCTCCCAACATGGCTTTAGCTCAAGAAAGAAAGCCGTATATTTAGGTACTTTCTTGGTTCTTTTTCAAAACCCTTTCCCAGAATTATCTTGGGGCCAAACTTTGCAATATATTTTCCTAATACAATATGCACAGCAATATCAGCACAGGTAATTAACATTAAATCATGCTCGTCAAAATATATGAAAGGCGGGACATGGGACTTAGGATTTGGGGAACCAGTTTGGCTTGCTCTCTTGTAAGTAACTTAACTGAACTTTAATGAACTAGTATGTCTCCCAGTGATGCAGATCAGTTTGCATATATAGTATGGCAAGGGCAATCATTTTCTACTACCGTAGTATAGATGCTTAAAGTCTTCATTCCACATAGACACAGGCTCTAGATTTGGGAATGACTTTCTATGAATTCCTCAGTTTTGGGGAGACTTTCAGCGGTAGACACCCTAGTTTGTGTGCAGAAGGTCTTTAATTCAATCCCTGGCTTTCTGAGTTGAAAGGATCAAGTAGCAGCTGATGGGAAAGATTTATTTGTAGAAAGTCATTGGTATTCACACCATATGATAGTGGATGAGACAGACCAACACTTTGTTCTGCTATGTGATAGCTTCTTATCTGCCTTGTTCACAGACAATTTGCTGTTTCTTAAGGCACCAGTAATATGCATCCTTTGATACAGCTTGGAGAACAAATCTTTACAATAATCTGTGTTTCATTTCAAGTTGTGCCTGGTAAGAGTTTTGTCTAGAGCAGTGTTTCTCAATCTCAGCAACTTTAAGATGAGTCTACTTCAACTCCCAGAATTCCCCAGTCAGCATGCTGGCTGGGGAATTCTGGGAGCTGAAGTCCACTCATCTTGAAGTTGCTGAGGTTGAGTCTCCCTTGCTGAGATAAAAACATAACTCATGGCTATCATACCATCTACCTTTTCATTTTGTAGCATGCAGCAGGAGACAAGAGGAATCAAATAATATATAATAATAAATAAATAAATAAATAAATAATGCATGATAATGCAAAGTCTGATGCTTAATGATAACATAAAATATGAATGGTTGACCACAGAAATAAGGAAACAAGAGTCATGGGGAATAAAGCAAAAGACACCAGGGCCTTTTTTAAGACTCCGAGGAGCTGTGGGACTGATGGCAAAATGTTCATATGAGCTTTCCACCCCTGCTATTTTAAAAATTCTTTGAAGTCAATGGCCCAGTAAATGAGTTTCCTGAGCTTGTTGGTTGTACTGCTTGAACGAAAAGTCTTCAATCCTAGAAAAGGCTTGGGGAAATACAGGTAAGGAAGTAAAAAGCAAGTGGCTGTTGTTGGCTGTTATATGAATGGTGTCCACTGGTTCTGGTAAAAAAAAAAGGTCAAGATGACAGCGACAACAGTGCGACCAAAACTCCACCCAATTTTTTTATGTGAGTTGCACGTGAAATTCACATAAAAAATAGATGGAACTTTGATTGCACCGTTGGGGCTGCCACCTCGACTTCCTTGTCCACACCCTGTGAACACCCCTGCCCTACATGTTAGTTCTTAAAGCTCAATTTCTTGCTTTGCCTGTCCAACTCCAAACTGCTGCCTTGCCTTCTCTTCAGCAATGTAAGAATGCTTTGTAAATAAATACAACTTTTAAATTTCCTGAAAATAAAATAATGCTTTGCCTCCAGTCTTCCTTTTCTTTGCATTTACAATACATGGAGTTCAAGATCTTGGGATGGGGAGAAAAACCCAATAGCAGCCCACTAAGCTCCAAGAGAATGCTTGATGTTTACATTTCATACCCAAACATACCCAGACTCTAGTGCTACAGGACTCCCCCCAAATAAATGTGAGTGGTCCCTTTTAATATTCATGAACTTAGAGGACAACTTAAAACATTCTCATTTTAGGAGACTGGGTCAGTGAGGAGTTGTAGTTCAGCAACACTGAGAGGTCACAAATCTTTACCTCTGGTCTACTCTAACTAGTAACAGCTCTTTAGGCTTTCAAGTAGAAAATCCTTCCTCTCAACTGTCGCCTAAGTATTAATTTGAAGTGAGCCTGAACCTCCTGTAGCTCTTCTATTGTTGGGCCATGCTTCCTCTCTAAGACCAGTGCTTCTTTTCGAGATGCCTCCTTATCAGGTTGAACTCTGTCTGGCCCCAGTTTAAAATCTGGGGCATCTTGTTTCTTACTGTTCTCTATTTCACCTCATTCTTTTTCCTTCATCTGGTACCTAAACTTTTGCAGGGCTCCTTTTCAACACAGCTGGCCTCAGTTAATTTCAGCCCTGCATATTTCGGAGGCCGCTGAGGGGAAGTGATTCCATGGGGGTGGATGAGGGGAGTGTAACTCGAGATCTTTGTTAAACGTCTTCCTTATAAATCTTTTTATATCAGTAACTTTATCGGCTGCACACTTTGTTCAGGCATGGATGTTCCCGGTGTTTAGTTCAGGTTGTATCAAGATCTCTCTTTCCTTCAGAGGCAAAGAGATAGACATTTTCTTATTGGATGCTTAAGCTCAGAGCTTTCAAATAAGTTTTACTTGCAAAGAGGACTTCAGCCTCACTTTTCTATCAATAGTAATTATGGGAAACAATTTCTGGTCCCTTCCCTTTAAGGTTTATGTGGTCTATTTGCTAGAGTAAGCCTTTTCTCCCAGGTGTACCAAAAGTTAGATAAGGGTGTGTATATGTCTGTGTGTCTCAATATACTTTTACTAAACTTTACTTTGTTCTCCAAATCAAAGCTTATTTTGCACACATGTTACTGTTAAAATCCAAGAAATCATATAATAGAAATTCTTAGTCCTAGGCCAGACTGATAAAAGGAGCCTTTTAACTTTAAATATATGAACCCAAATGACGAGCCAGTTCAGCCAAACTGCATTTTGGATTTTGGGAAAACTGCATATTTTCACTATTTCATTGGGATTATTGCTGTCCATATGAATGGACCATCACCACAGATATAAAAGTTCCCATTACTTTTCTAACATTCAACTGCACAATCTACAGTGGACATTATTCTAGCACTTTGTAATCAGAAGCAATACCAAATTGTGTTGTCTTACCATAGCAGTGCCAACTCCACACAAAACAATGACACTCAGCATAAGCAAAGTCCGATCAGAATAGTGGTTGGTTAATCTTCCAATTACAACGCCCTGGACAACCTGGGGCAAAGAGAAAAAAACAGACAAATCAAGGTCTCTGTAATTTCTAGGTTAAATACAGGCTCATACTGAACAGTAGCTTCTGCAGAGTAATGAGATCAGAAACCACACTAGATCTATGTTCATGTCTTCTATCACTTGGATTCCCAACAGGGCAGGCAGGGATGATTAAGGTGCCTGCCAATATATTCTGTAGCACACACCATGTTTCCTACCCTAATTTTATTTTATTTTTTAATGAATATTTAAAAATGAATATAAAGCTCACAGGTGCTCACAGATGTTTTGCAATTGATCAAGTCCATCATCACATTAATTTTGTAGGAGTGCCCATAAAATTCCAAATGGATCAAAGAAATATTATGCTGATAATATAAAGAAATCACAACTTAAGAAAATGTTACACATAAATGCATGCAATGGAACTTTGATGGCTTTTAACTAAAGCCATTTGGAGAAGGGACAGGATTCTTCTCTCATTACTATCCTCCCCTAAGCTGTTCCCACCTCTAACCATTTAACCACTCTTTCCAATGTTTTATTTGTCATAGAAGACAAGCATTTGTGACAATGTGGGGAAAAAGCAGCTGGGAAGGCATTTTGAGTTGGAAAAGTGCCTAAAAATTTGGGAAGAATGGGCATGGGGTGCTATCTAAATTAGACAACGGCTGGTTCTGACAATGATTCATCATGTTAGTCATTAAAATAAGAAATGTCAAAGTAGTAATCAGGATTTTATTTTTATTTATTTTTTAGATTTTTTTATCCCGCTTTTATTACTTTGTAAGTAACTCAAGGTGACAAATTTACCTAATACTCCTTCCTCCTCCTATTTTCCCCACAACAACAACTCTGTGAGGTGGGCTGGGCTGAGAGAGAGTGACTGGTCCAAAGTGACCCAGCCAGCTTTCGTGCCAAAGGGAGGCTGGGTTTGTCTTTAAAAAATGGTATTATGTCAACAAATATTTTAAAAACCCAGCAAATTACAACAATACCTATAAGACCAACAATACCAAAATAGGATTGAAATTTTAGTGAACTCAGTGCTTTAATATCAATGCCTTGATATCACAAGTTCAGGAATCTGCTGTAATAATACAGGTTAAATTAAAGCTCTTAAGAAATATCGTGTACTTGGAATGTAAGATCGACAGGTACAAATTTTCCAAAATTATCTTTGAGTTGGATGAAATTTCTTGATAATAAAAAGTTAGAAAATTTGGTACTGGTTGCTTTACTCTGAAAACTGAAGACATAAGGAGAAATAGTTCAATATCCTCCTCAAGTGTATATAGTCAAAATACGAATGCTTAGTAAGAATATTTTAACTCCCCTCACCCCGTGCTTTTAAATATTGCTGATATGGTACACAGTTAAGAGAATTAAAACAATTAAGAGACTTTACCAGTGAAAAGACATCAGTTGGAATCCTAAACTCATTGATCACACTTCTCCTTAGAAATGGATTGAAGTACACCAATACAACTTAGTGCTCAGAGTCTTACTAAATAGGTGTATTTCTACACCAACATTTGGGAAAAAAATCATCCATATCCCACCATTATACACATAAAGTTCCATTAAAAAGGAACCAACAGAAATTTAATTCTTCATTAGGTGTTTGAGTCGCAGGATTGTCAATACAATTGGAGCTAAACCAAAACCTCACCATTTTCCTACTCTGCTTGGACAAGCTGCCTGTTGGCAAAGATTAGAGTCCTACAGATCTGAAGCTTTTCTTCCCACTGTTGTCCAGTAAAGCAAGAATAAAATGAGGTTTTGGCTTAGCGTAGTTGGGTGGAAGTTTAATAATTAGGTCCCATAAACTGGGACCATACTGCCTAGTTAATATCCCTAGGCAGGCAAAATTCAAATGTTTACCAGGCAGGTCATCAAACATATCCACCAGCTGTCCTCTCTATATGTTCCTCTGAGATTTCTTCTTAAAGAAAAGGTTGTATATGCTGTCTTGACATATCCCTTCAACCACTTTAAAGACACTGTCCTTTGAACATGTGATCCAATTCTGTCTTGCAGAAGTATGGATACAGATCTCAACACTGTCTAAATGGGAAGCCACCCAAGAGCGTTTTGAAAAAAGAGCAAGCTCAAACGTAGAAAAGTAGGCAATAAATTGATATGGATGACAACACAATTTCATCCCTTAAAATAGTACTTAAATGCACAGGTTTCTTCCTTGGGTGTGCCATTGTACTAAACAAGTAATTATAGGATTTGAGCTTTAATTGGATTTTTTCCCCACCCTAAGGGCTGGTTCCCAGATTCCACAGACATGCCTTCTAACACACTCATTTCTACACTGACTCTACTACAATACAAAAGATAGCCATTTTGCAGCTGATGGGGCCATGGGAAGTGTTGGGGTTACTATTATCCCTTGATCCTTTTTTGGGAGGGGGATGCTGTTGCATGGAATGGAATTGCAAAAAGTTCCTGTAAAATCCCAAATGACTATTGGAAAATCAGAAGCCTACTCTTGTCTGCCAGCATTGTTTTATGGCTGTTGTTGTTTTAATTAAGTTACATTTCACTGTTGACATTCAGACCATGCCATCAGAGTGTGCTCTCTAACATACTAATAATAGCCAGTGCAGGATTGCTTATCCGATCTATCACTCACAGCAGCAGAATTACTTGTGACAGTGCCCTAGTTTTGAATACTTTTGGCTTTATTTACACGCTCTCTCTCACACACAAACACCTGCCTTGGATTGCTTCTTTCCCTAAAAAGGATTCAGTAAACAAAGAAAATAGCATCAACAATATAAGAAGTCCAGTGATGATTGCATCACAGTTACAAGCAAGTTGCACAGCTATTCTATCTGCTATTCTGCTGGAGCAGATCTTAGAATACAAAACACCCATTTAAATTATTGATCAGGAAAGACTACCACGGACAGTAATGAAAACTGCAGAAGCTGGCTTTGTAATGTTTCTTTCGGCTGAAACAGGATAGATGGGTAAGGAGGACGGGGAAAGAATGCCAATAGTTCTACCATCCATCAAAAATTGTAATGCATAAAGGTAATCTAATCAATGTCAGTGTGGCAGCAAAACCACCTATGTTTTGCCTTGTAGTCTGGGAAAATGTAATGTGAAAAGCAGCCAGATAGGGCGCTGATATCGCAGCTTGCACTGGAACAAGATGTGCGGCTATCAAAGGAAAGACTTCTACACAGTTGGCTAGCAAATGTAAGAGATAAAAATTCCACAGGTCAAGGTGGCAGACTTAGGGGGTGGGGTTTGTAAGCATAATTTTTCAGTTCACGTCTAGACATGATGGCTGTGATGATCAGCTGCAGGCAGCAGAATGGTTTTGGAAGAAGAGGCTGTAAGGCAGACACGAGTCAGGATCTTCTAGAAGCATTATTTTATTGCTGCCTCTTCAGATCAGAATGAATGCTTCTAATAATCCAGGACAGGGGGCTCACAGCAGATATTCAGTGGACAGTGAAAATGGTGTTTTATTTCTTAGAAAATGTATTACAGAGTGGAGCTTTAGATTGTAATGATACAATAGGTCAGTTTAATACAAGTAGATTAATTCACTTTCCAGACTAACTACCTGAATGGTTATTCATTCATGCTGACATGCAGGCCATGAAAAGTTGTTAATTTAATAACATCAACAGAAAAGCTATTTCTGCTGATAATTAATTCACCATTCAGTTGAATATTTTTTTTAGAAAAAAAGAGCAAGGGAAAGAAAATCAGAAGAGAACAAGAAAAGAAATGCTATGTTCATTTCAAACAGCTTTCCTAAAGAATCAGTGTGATTCTTTAATGCAGCACAATCTATCTTGATGCATTATTCTTAAGAGTTGTCTCATAAAAATTTTCTATTCATGCCTGGAAGATGAGGGCCCTGCTGCTATTAGAGCAAAACTTAAGCAAAATGGCAACTCTCCTCTTTTTGTGTTATATCAATGGCATGTTATGAGGTATGTTATGTTGAACAATGGCAGCTGATGAAGTAATTCACAAAAGGGGAAAAGGCTCCCAGCACTGAGTGGAAATCAAGGAGAAGGGGATCTGGCAACCTTCTAAAATACATCCCGTACCAAAGACCAATGTGGTGCATATTATTACAACATATACTTCACAAGGAGAATTATTGGTATTTGCAGTTTAAAAGATCTCTGAGTAGGTGATGGGGAAAATCTCTGCTCAGATCTGGAGAGTTCTGGCCATAGTAGACAATACTGGGCCAGAATGAGGGAGGGGCTATGCTTTCTGGGTCAAGGAGTACATTGGTCTTTGATCAGTGTACTGGGGCCACACTACCCAAAAGAAATGGGACTATAAAAGAAAGTACGTATAATTGATTGGATTTCCTTTATGTTTCAGATAAACAAAATTGAATTTTAGTCTACCTTTGGTCTCATGTGTTAAACGATTTTCCCTTTCTGACACATTACATGTATTTGAAAAGAACTTTAGGGAGCCTCTGGAAGCTGCATTGGTGATTTTTCAAACCTGAAGCCCTGGAGAGGTTGTGTCTCTCTGAGCCAGATGGATCAAAGGCAGACTTATGTGTTCTCTTAACCCTGTGAGGCTTGCTGATACTGTGGTTTGTATTGGAACAGAATATTCTGGCCCTTCAAAAGAAAGTTTCCTACACAGTGCTGAGCATAAGGCTGGCAATACTTTACTGAGAAAGGCACATAACTCTTTCTTCCTCCTGGATAGCACTCAACAAGAGTAACCTTCAAGGCAGGGCAGTCTTTCCCCAATATGGTACCCTTCCGGTGATTTTGAACTGCAATTCCAATAAACTTCAGAAAGCATGAGAAAGGGCTTACTGGAAGTGGACTTTAAATCATATGGAGGGCACCATGCTGGGAGGCTGCTCATGCAAAATATTTCACAAGCCACAGCTGATGTTATAATGTATGATAGCCTAGATTAACACAAGAAACTATCTTTTATAGAGTCAGATCATTGGCCAATCTAGCTGAGTACTGTTAATGCTGACTGCTGGAGATTCTTCTCTAATGTTCCAAGCTGGAATTTTTCTAGTCCTCCATGGGTTTGCTTGCAACTGAACATGGGTGCTTCTACATATGTAGCATGGGCTCTGCTACGGAATATACTCTGTGCGTGCAGACATATACTCTTGTAAGCAGAATTTAACTGAAATGGGAAACATTAAAGAAGCAGAAATAAGAATGTAACATTTTTTCTTAGGAAAAGCATAGGTTTCTGTACTCATATTTGCAAATCATTTAATTTATTATTTGATGAATGTACTTGGTCACATTGCAATAGGGGAGGAAAAAAAACCCCATTTGGTTATAAAGTATGCTATCATCATACATACCAAGTTGCCTGGAATCTGCCCCAAGAGCTCTGCAAAAGTAAAAGTGACACTTGGAGACCAAGACATCTTGCATCCTCTTTCAGAAGGGAAGTGACAAAATGTCTCCTTCACATGAGAAGAAGGATATCATTAACCAAAGCAATTGAGCAAGCTCCTATTTTTACAGGAGCTCAAAGGGAAATGAGATGTTGAACTACTCAGCAGATTATAACTCTCTCTCATATCACCTGACAACAGCTGGGAAATTAAAAGGAAATGATCAGGTGAGAGTGCTACCAAGTTTCTTAAACTAATGATTGTGTAATAACACCCAAATGTTAGCCTGTAGCCATTTCAGCATAATTGTATGCCACTATATGGAATGCTGCTGAATCATGGACATGTGGAATGAAGGTGGATATATTCTGCAGCCTCCAATTCTGGAAATTACTGGCACAATAGAACAAAACTATTCGTGGGTCTCTCCTATGGACAGTAGATAAGATGCATGAGGTTTTGCTCTACCTGATACTGCTTAGCAGTCACAAGCATGTTGCAACCTCACGCAATATAATGTACCATGGAATAATGGCTATATAGACTAGTTACTGTGGGAAAGAATTGCTAGCTCACAAGAATCACACCTTTGCATCCATCAGGCATTATATTAAAGAGTGGAGGCTTACCAGACTTCAGCCATTTTTTTGAGCTCAGGGTCACTGACTCAGCAATGGTATGTTATAATAGGTAGGGTTATGTAGTCTTTAATTCTTACCTAAACTTTCCTGTAACACCTATGTGTTGAAAGGATCCTTGGAATTTGACTTTTTATAATGATGGTGTGTTTTTCTTTTAGCAATCCTTAGCTATTGCTTATTTCTGATTTACTCTATTTTGATATATAGCAGCCTTCCCCACTATTTGGTAGTTCTACAACTCCTGAATATGATAGGAATAGGGATTTGAATCTGGCTCTTCCCATTGTTAGCTTGACTGTGTATGACTAAGCATTGCCCCACACCAACTTCTCTGTAGAAGAATTGCTTTCCAAGCAATTCTTCTAGTCTTCCGTGTCCCTAGGAATTGAAGAGTATGCATTGGAAACAGATAATGGATACATTCAGGCACAGGGATGAATTTTGTTTTCAAAACTGTGGATTGATTTAGAGACTTGGTTGAATACCTTTAGTATTTAACTCCCCTTCCAGTTTTCAGAAGTCCATATTGAAAAATGCTTAATTTCCACATTGAACTTCCTTTGGCCACTTCAAGCAAGTTGGTGGGCCTCATCTCCTACCTTCTAAAATGTGCTTGCCTTTGTAACATGACCTCCTCTGAAGTAGTATGAAGAGAAAGCTCTTTACCTTAACAGGAATCTGTTCTAGTATCAATACACAAAAGAGGAAGGAAATAGTTTGCAAGTGACATAACAAGAGCCGCCCTTGGCTATGTACACAAGCTGCAGGTGAAACAACTTTGTCTTTGTCCTTCTTCAAAGCCATATAAGCCTCTGAATCTGCAGTGGAAATATTTAATTGGAAACTCCCAACAAAGAAATTCAAAGGGTGAAAACTGTCTGTCTTTCTTTCATGCACCATTAACAATAGCAACTGCGCCATTAATCCATCTGATATTTTCAGATCTTAAAGTAGAAAAATACACAGTGGAGATAAACTTTAATCTCCTTTTTGGAAGGAAGCCAATCTTGGGAAGTACCTCAATTCACTTATTAACAAATAATGGCATGCCTTTTTCAGTTTTATGAATATGATTTATGAAGGCAGAAAAATTGTGTAGAGATTATAATCTCTACACAATTTTTCTGCCTTCATAAATCATATTCATAAAACTGAAAAAGGCATGCCATAGCAACCATGCATAAAGTTCTACTGGAATTTAAGAAATCAATATTAAGCTTAATTTACATTGAGGAGTATTACAGGACGCAACTGAGTTTTTGCAATATTATTCCAAAGACTACAACAGAGAAACCAGAACTGCTGGTTCTGGTGGGTCATTTTTGTCAGATCCATAGAGGAGTGTGCAAGCAAATAAAATGCAGTATATGTCTATTGTATTCAGTCGAAAAGTGGCAGCAAATATTAATGGACACCATTCATTTAGTTTTGAATTTGGCCATAAAGAACTGCAAAGATGAGAGAAAGCTTCAGTAGCATACACGAGGCCTCACAGCTAAAAACAGCATAATCAAAACCAAAATATAGCATTACAAACAGTCTTTTTCAGTGCCAGGAGACTGAAAATGTTTCTAAAAATAAATTGGAGGAGGTTGACATGTACACATGCCGGTACGTGTTTATAGCAAGATTTCTTTTTCCTAGCCAGATCAAAAGTCTGGCCAAGTGAGATTATGAGGAAAAAGCAACTTTAGTCCAACTTTATTAATGATTCTTAGGATGTTAAAATTCTGCAACTATAAGGTACAGCACAATTTGATTAATGATTATTTCACATCCAAACTGATTCACTAATGGCAGTGTATTTTTATGAGTTGATACTGTTATTCATGCTGGACATTTTATATTGCATCTGAAGCAGTATTATTTTCAGTTGTCAAACTCCTTTTATTATCAAGATGCTTCTTCTAACGTTATTCCAGTGATCTATAACTTGAGTCTGTTAAATCCTCTTAGGTAATGGAGAACAAAGATATTTCTACAGAACTCACGTTGGTCAACCCTACCTTAGGTACTGTGTTAAACACCATATTTAAGGAACGATTCCGACAAACTACAACTGGTTCAGAAAAAGGCAATAAGGATGTTTGGGGGACTAGACAGAGTTTCTATAATGAGAGTTTCAAGAAGCTGGGCATGTTTAGCCTTGAGAAAAGACAGTAGAAGAAGGATATGATAGCATTCTTTAGACACTTGAAAAGATGTCACATAGAAGAAGGTTAATGCTTGTTCTGTCTTGATACTGAGTGCAGGACACTAAATAATGGATTGAAGATATTGGAAGGCAAATTCTAATTCAATGTTTTTTTCTTCTAAAAAGCTTTTCCTAATAGTAAAAGAGATGGTGAGCTTCCTTTCCCTGGAGACATTCCTGCAGAGGCAAGATGAACCTCTGCTAGGGATGCTTTGATCTGGATTCCTGCACTGAACAGAGATTGGCCTTAATGATCTAAACAGCTCCTTCCAACTCTACATTTTGAAGACATAATCCCACAGTGTAAGCTGAGCTAATTTATTTCCAGATCAGCTGTCAGGTAACCCAAAAAACAAAAAAGTTCTTCTTTTCTTTTTGCAGTGGTGCAGCTCTGCAGAGCTTGTGGGCTGTTGTTTTTCCACTAGAACAGTGTTGTCCAAACTTGGCCACTTTAAGATGAGTGGACTTCAACTCCCAGAATTCCCCAGCCAGCATGGCTGGCTGGGGAATTCTGGGAGTTGAAGTCCACTCATCTTAAAGTGGCCAAGTGTGGACAACATTGCACTAGAAGGAACTTCTGCATCATCCCTTCTCTTAGCTCCTGAGCTGCACCTAGTAGGTCCTAGATCAACACCGGCTGGATTTAGCATGGATGACATTGACAAGAGTTTTCTTTATTTTCTCTTTCTCTATAGCAGAGGATAAACAGGCATGCAAAGGACCAGATTACTTAAGGGTCTTTTTTTTTTTTTTTTACTTTTCCTTTCTTTCCTTTTTATGTGAACTTGAGAGATTTGGCTATAGTGGAAAAGATAGCAGAATGGGAGTGCCCATACAGTAAGTCTGATTACTTGATGCCTCTAAAGTATACATTTGCCTGGAACCCATTGCTGTTCACTCCGCCCATCACTAGATATGGCAATCATGGTTAGAGATATTGGGAAAAGTGCCTAGGTAAAAGGCTAAAGACATACAACTGTTGTAAGTCCTGGCTGCAAAACTGATAATATACAACAGCATATCGCTGGCTAACAGAGCTTTTTTTCAAAACCAAAAGGAGATTTCAACCCATTTACAGTATCTATTTTGTTTGCACCCACCAGTGCATACATCCCTTATAGACCTGCCTAGAGTCTATGATTGGGGCAACATATGAATTATGTGAAATAAATAGACTCAGCCTTGGAACACGACAAGGGACAATAAAGTGTGTCTGACTATGTGGAAAGCACATATCTTGTATTTTTGAATAGTTATTACTTTAGCACATCTAAAATTCTAATAGAAGGGAATATCTATAGCTCAGGGTTGAACTGTGGAGTTCTTGGTGCTCTCTGAGTTTGGTTATTTGCTTGCAGACATTTTATTACCCAACTAGGTAACATAATGAACAACATCACTGATGCTGCTACCTAGTTGGGTAATGAAACATCTACAAGCAAGCAACCAAGCTTAGACAGCACCAAGAACTCCACATCTAAAATTATTGAATGATTGGTCAATGAATTGCATGTTGACAAATCCAAATATGCTTAGGATGGCATACAGAAATCTAAAATTAAAGCAGCCATAGCAGCAGCATAAATATAAAAACATCAACAGTAAAGAACTTAAGACTAAAATGTCTGCAGTCAACACGTGTAATTGTGGGTCTTTCCCCACTGCTGAGATAAAGTGCTAACAGCCCATGTTTGAATCAGGAGAAAATTCTACCTGCACGAAACCTGCTGTTCTTTCCTACCTCTATTGTGTTACTTGTGACCTGTTTCCGAATGGTGCTGGCCTGATGTGCACCCGCAGCCCACTATAAGCAAAGCAATGGGTTGATCTCTTGAGCTTTGCTGCTCTCTCTCTTCTGTGTGTTGTTGGTCAGCAGAAGAAACTGCCAGTCGTGGCACTGAGGTAGGAATGGGGGTGGATCTTTCTGCAGGATCCTGTCCATCATCTCTAGACCCCTTTCTCTGCCCTCCTCCTACACCCCATTGTCTTGTTACCCAATCAAAATAAAGACAACAGAAACGAAAACCATCATATCAAAGCCGTGAAGTGACAAGCAGTTCATAGGTTTTTTCTCTCCTTTCCTTTCTTTCCATTGGCCGTAAGTGCCAACTTCCATATTCCTCCATATTCTGTTCAGGAAGCAATGGTGGGTTCACATGTGCACCTGCCCAACTGTTTTGCTATTTCAGAGCCAGAGAATTAAAGAACTGGCCATCCTGCTGGCTGAGCAGTCTAGAGCTCTTGCAGGTTTCTGATAAGTCACTGACACAGGGCAGCTGTGTCCCACTCATTTATTTATTTATTTATTTATTTAACCAATTTATATAGCCGCCCATCTCCCCACAGGCGACTCTGGGCGGCATACAACAAAGCTAAAAACAGTCAATAGTCAACTGGAAGACAACAGCAGAAGGCTGGCAAAGGCAATGTGCCAAGATCATCCTGAAATGGCCACTAAGTGCCACTTTGATTTCACCAACTACTGGTCATCTGACTTCACCTATGACATAATGGATGGCAAAGCATGATCGTGTTTTCATACTTGTAGGCTGCCAGCTGACAGAGAAAAACCCTTCTCTAACCCTGGCACTGCTAAGAATGACTGAAGCCTGTCTTGCTCATGGGCTGGGATAAGACAAAAGCAACATCATGGAGAAAGGATTTGGCAGAAAAAGATGTTTATACCATGGTTAGGTACAAGTGGGAAAGGGTCCTGCTAGAAAGGTCTCCTGTCTCAGATACACTGAGCTTTCTTTTGGCAACTTTTCATCCAAAGTAAATACTGATCAACTACATATACTAATGCTCTGTGTTAAAAAGGAAACTTCAGACTTCACTCGGGCAAGCTAAAGTAAGTTCAACTCCATTGGTTTAAGAGCAGTGATGGTGAAGACTGCTAGCCTTATTTGTTGTTAGGTAAAAGATCAGAACCCAAAATTCACTGAAATGCCCAGAGGTTACATAGTAGCCATCATGCTCAGTGGATTTCTGCTTTTAACTCACTGCTTTTAACTCATCTGATGTTCAAATGAAAAAAAAAAGAAGAGATATTTGGTACATTTTTTTTCCTCAAAAGCAGCCAGTAATAGCATGATCATGCCAGATGCTTCATGGGAAGCAAAGTCTATGGCAAGCAACAGAGGAATTGGTTCCTATACAATTAAGCCGCAGGACCAAAATCTTAGCTTCTATTTCATCCAGTGATGGGTTTAAACTAAATTCCCTGCAAGGACTAACTTTCTTGGAATCCACCATTACTAAGACATGATTACCAAACACTAGTAGCTATTTGCATCAGCTAAGCTACAACTTCTTTTTACCTTCTCATTTCTTGCTGCTTTAACTTCTCCTCACTTGAAGCAAAAAGCTGCTGTTGTGGACCAGAAGGATCTGTATTTGTATCTAAACTACATTTCAGTCAAAATCCCTCCTCTTCATCTTTATTGTAAGGCAGTAAAACTTATCCTGGACATTCAGAAAATATCTGATAAGTGAGATTTTTAAATTTATTGGCTGCCCAACTCCAGTGGGTACCTTGCCTGCAAAATCCAAGTACAGTCTATAGTGTAGATATATCTTCAAAAACCTTTCATCATATTTATATTGGAGGGAACTTGTGCATACAACGTGCAGTGCATCAAATTATGTTTATGGCACAAGAAAATTATGCATGCCAAAAAGTCATTAGATTGAATTCTATGGTTAAAGTTTCTATATGGGCCCTATGAACTGCATATGGAACAATCTGAGTGATTTAGGGGACATGAAGTGACTAAGGCAGCCTTCACCAGCCTGATACTTTCAGGAATATTGCATTTCAACTCCCAACATCGCCCACCACTGCAGGAATTGGACCATCACATCTTGAGGAAATCAGGACAGAGAAACCTGAACTGAGCTAGCCTTGACTAAAGGCCAGAGTAAATAAGGCATTAAATGAAATTAAATGTGAATTTAATCTGCAGATTTTAAAGAAAAGAAATACACTCAGTTTGAGAGAAGGCTAATGATCAAAATCATAGCAAGCAGAAAAGGAACATTCACTTTCTTTTTTGTTGTGGTCCTAAGGAAAAATGCAGCTCTGAATGTGGTCTTTGCTTTGGAGAGAAGGCAGGAACTCTCCTATTGATATACTGGTGAGCTTTCCATCAATACAAATACTACCTCTGGGAGAGGATTTTCCTCTAGATTTCAAATAAAGAAGCAGAAACTCCACCTAATTCCTTGCTGCCATTCTGATAATTTTCTGCTCCAATCCCCAAATTGATGAATGAATGAATGATATACACACACACACACTGTGTGGTGTGTGTGTGTGCGCGCGTGTATATACACCAACCAACCCGCAAGAGCACTTTTTAAAATCATGTCAAGTTTGTCCCTAAATAGAACCCTCTATTAATTCATTGATCAGATTCATTGATTTGGAATGTGCCTTTTAAATATATTTTAGATTATATGGCTCTTATATTTCCCCAGAAGCTGAATCTCTTCTATGGAAAAAGAAACTCCTCACTTTATAATCAATATCTTTTTCTGGATATATACAAGCACAACCACTAATAATTATACATTATGATGGTTGAATAATTTCCTTATTAGACTCAGCTTCTGGATCCCTTCCATTAGCATGCCTACACTGCTATCATTTAATTGTGTGCTACAAGCAATTCCAACTTTGGTCATGTTGCACACTGAGAATGTCAGGATTGCTTTACTCCAAGTTAGAACTCTTTTTATTAATCCTTTTGAAGAAAGACAGTTTGTTCCACAACCCCCTTGTTTTATTTTGGAGAAATTCTGTTCACATGACTCTATTTTCTTTCCTCTCACCTATTCATTAGGTTTACTTTAGTCTTAAACCCCACCCCAACTTTTAGACATGATTGAGAAGATTTTTTTAAAGGAATTAAAATTAAGGAAAAATTTCTCAGCAAGTCCTCAGTGTAAGCAGTATCTGGGAAGCTGGGTCATCAAACCATCAAGAGATGCCAGGAGTGTTTTTACCAAGAGACCAATTTGGCTAGCTGAAAAGGGATTATATGGATATTATGACATGGATGGGATTGTGCATCTTTTGAATTAGCAGAACATAGACTTTGGTACTACCACACAAAACTGCAATTAACTGGAGAAGATCCTTCTGGTCTCAGCCAGAGCAATCTGCTATAAATGCAAATAGACGATGACTGGCTAAAGGAGAGATGGAAGGCTTTTTCAAAGATGAATTTTGCATTCAGTCTTGGGGGACTTGTAATGGGTCATACTTAAAGGAGGTACAAAGTCATCAAAAAGACATGGGACCAAACTGGAAGAGGAAAAGGCATTGCAGCTGCTTTCTATGGACTGCACTGGGATATTCCCTAGGAACAGATGCCTACAGTTAGTCTTACATCATTTCCTGACAATCCTGTATAATGTCCTTCTGAATGGAAGCTACTATTCAGTTGATTACATGATGCTTTTCAGTTCTCATTAAGAGCTATGTGTAAATTCTCATTAGGAGGGGTTTTTTTAGATAGAAATAGGATTGAAAAAAGCTGTCATAAATTTTGAAATTGCTAAACAGGTATGCACTGACATAAGGGGAATGGTTTGCTTATACAACTGTTTGGGGGGGACAAGGTAACTAAGAATTTGGTGTGTCATATCTTTTGTGAGTTTCTAAGTGTGTGGGAAGACAAAACTGAAAACTGTAACAATAAGGAATAATTTTGATAGTTATTTTTGAAAACAATAAACATGAAAATGTATTGGCTAATTAACTACAGATGGCTTTTTAATCATTTAGAAGACATTTTCATTATTGCGTGCTTAGAAACGTAATTGGCTAAAAAGCAACCTTAAGCATTGTTCAGAGAGACTATTTTTTGAGCAATTTCCAAACAAATGAGGAGGGGTTCCTGGTGGCCTTGGAAGGATGTGGTGGTCTGTGGAAGGATTCTCACAACCACTGGATTAAAAGCACTGTGAGGATAAGTGCTTCCATTGAAAGAGAAAAGATCTCAGAACAAATGGTTCAAAGCTGTAGAAAATGAGTTGTCTTTTTAAGGAAGAAGGAAAGGTCTTTGGCATGTTAAAGAGCAGAGGCAAAGCCTCTTGAATGGGGGAACTTTTTTCCAAAGGAGCATAACATCCCCTCCCGGTTTGTTCTTAATGTGGAATGTGTGCTATGAGTACAGACAAACAAATGGTGCTCTCTTCCCACTGCAGCAGATGCCTCCTTCCTTCTCAAACACAATGGGTGTGTGTCTGTTTGAGTTTCCATATAACCAAGCTATTTTGTTCTGCACAAACACAGAGAGAAAGAGATTTAAAGCAAACAGGACGCAGACAGTTTTGGTTCCTATGTTTCAGTGTTAAAATCAGCCACCTTTCTGTCCTAATGCTTAAAAAGAAAACCATTCGCAAGACCAGGTCTGTGCGTTTGAAGGGAGAGAAATTCTCCACTGACACCCAGGTCTCTAAATAAAATAGGTAAAATTCCTTTTGCTCTACACTAAAAGACAAAAGCAATCAGTGCTCTACATAAAGCTCAGAGAGATAAAGGTCATTGAAAATTATTGCCTGCGTGATAGAAATTTATACAGTAAAATGGAGGAAGCATGTCTGTTAATGTATCATATTAATCAGCACTTATCCAATTACAGGCTGAGGACTTTCCCTGCCTCTTTAACCTTCCCAACTTTTGTATCTGATAAATGGCAGCAAAACATTTGGAAAGTAAAATGGACTGTGTGATTCTAAGGCCAAAAGTTATTAAAACAGAAATAATTTTAGTAGAACCAAGAGATTATAGTGAATGAAGTATGCATTTTGGACTGTTTCATATACAGATTTAGCCTAAAGGCTGATCTGACAAATTTCATAACTTTTTTTTGTTAACACTGCATTTTAGCAAACTAAAATTAAAGCTTGCATGATAAAACAGAGAACCTTTAATTTTTTTCTAGTACTGATGGGTTGGGATCTAGAATACTGTATTTGAAGAATCCCCCCGGGCTTGTCTGCTCCCAACAACATATTAAACAGCAAATACCCAAGAGCTATCTGAAGCTGAAAGTAAAATTCTCGTTCCTGTTAGAAGTACCTTGGAAGGCGGTTGTTGGAGGAAGAAAATTCCAAACCAAGTTCCTTGGCTTCCTAATAAGAAGGTGTTATGATAGTAATATTCAAAGCCCACCCACCTCACTTGCTTAACCATTGTAGAGATACCACAGGGAGAATCACATCAGTTATCCCAATTTTTGTGGAAGAAATAGCTCAATTAGGGCAAGTAATAGGAATATCTTTAGGTATATCTTCTTCCCCACCCCCCTGAATCCTGGCCATACAGGTCTCTAAATCAGGGAGTGGAGTTGGAGCTTCAGATAATTCCTCTCCGATGCACAGATAGTGATACTGACAAGTTGGTGGGAGATGAAGGCCAGACAGCACAGTCCCACAACGCCCCCCCCCCACAAGTCTCACAATAGTACAAATTGTTCAAGTAGGGTTTGACACAAGCCCATACACTCCTGCTCCCAGCAATGTGTGACTCTACCCCAGAGGAAAGTAGTGCATCTGACAGGATGAGAACACCTTGAAGGTGCTATCATAGTTCTGATGGTGTATTCGCACAGTAAGAAATCCATTACCACGAGTGTTATCCTTATTTGGCTCAAATATTGGGTTGTATAATCACCATTAGGGCAGGACAAGAGTGATTCAGCTTCATTTTACCTCATTTATGAAGTGAAATTTTGCCTAATGACGGAAAAGCAACTGGCCTAGGCCAGACCATACTAATGTTTTGTCCTCATGCAATGCCTTATAATCAAGCAATACTGCTGAAGCAGAGAGGGTCTGCTTCTCTAATTCTCCTGAATGCACTGATCCTTGTTTCACTTCCTACCTGGATGGGTGCAGCCAAAACACTTTCAAGATATAAGCAGTGGAAACAAGAAAAAGGGGCACAACTGATGGCATCTTCTCTACTATCTATCTGAGATTTTTCCTTGGTATTGGAGTAAATGCCTACAGGCTGCATTACTATTCAGTTTGATGGCTGCAATTTATGTGTTGAGTTTTTGCCAGCCTCAGAAGTTAGAAACCTGAAATGTAGTTGTCATTTGCAGACCAGGAACACAGAAAATTATCTAATAAAGATTATTACATATGCTGTAAAGCCATAATGTGGTTGCTTAGTTTTGATTTAGTGTGATGAGTTTCTTGTGAGAGAAGCCATTCTGATTTTTATATTATAGCTTATGAATTAACAAGATGGGCAAACCCACTCTCTACTCAGCAAGTCATAGTTAAAGAAGCCATGATTTAACATGATGTGTGAATCTAGGTGCAGATCATTGGTACACTGAGCTCTCCAAGTTCAGGAATGTAGCTTTCCTAGGTCTATCTGTGTATGCCTTTATAGTCTCTAGCTTACATTTGTTCTGTCACTGACCTATGGCTGTCTTCCCAGGTGCCTAATTGTTCCTTTCTGCTAGTTCAGAAATAATTCAGATTATTATTAATAATTAGACTTCCACTTCTGAGTTTATTAGCTGTTCAGTAATTCCTGACATAATGCCATGTATCCTTACCATATAGCTACACATCTATATATCTAAAATTAAATTTATCTGTACACACTGACACACACACACGGATGCATACAAGCATATGTGCTAAAAATAACACAGTATATTGAGGCATCAGAAGCTCCTAAACATTTGGGCTGCATTTTCTTATTTCCATATTATCTAATAAAAGAATATGAGAACTAGCTGCCAATGCCCATCGTATTACCATTTGAAGGATTCCACTATAGGACATCAAATATCCAGCATGAGCAACTTCCAGACCAAAGAAATCGATGGATATGATGGAAAGCATAATTAGGAACACCCCTAGGGTTAAAACAAAAACAAACAAAAAACCTTATTTTAGGAGAACCAGGACATTGTTACTGCAGTTGTGAATGAGACAGAATCAGAAATATCTCACTGAAGGTTATATTAGTGGGAATATCTAAAGGAGAATAAATAGCCTGTTTTAAAGAAAAGTTCATTCTCCGTTATTGCTTAATAGTATGAGCAGATGAAATGTCCATGTTATTGCTTGAATTCTGTTACACGTTCCTGTTGTCTTTCATGTAGCTTTCTCAGCCACTATATGGAAGTAGTTTACCATTGCCTTCTTCTAGGATTTTAAACTTCTTTTTTACTTTGCAGACTAGTTTATAGCTCTGAAATTTCCTTGTAGTCTACCATCTAAGTACTAACCAGGTCCAACCCTGCTTAGCTTTTTTGAGATCAGCAAAAGTTGACAAGGATCAAATGGCACCTGCAGTGCCATTTGATCATTAGGATCAGTCATGGACCAAATTCACACTTTCTGCTTGCCCTACAGCTAGTATAGGCTACCTACCACTTCTTGAGTGCAGGAACAGGCAATCCCATCCACTCCCAGTCCATTGCAAGTGCACTTGTGGCCCAGGTCTGAAGCTCCACTTCAGAAGTATTGCTTTCCATCCTGAGAGTCTGAAGCCCTTCCAAGTGGTTAGTCTACCATGCTTCGTTCAATTTAGCATCATCCCCAGCTCTGACTGGCTGCAGCGCCTGGCCCACCCCACTCTTCCAGTGGCTAGTTACTAGTCTGCACAGCCATTTCACTTTGTGCCCAATGTACTGGAATGCATCCCTCCCCCTGCCTTAAAAAAACGTTTAAGTTGCAATGTAGGCACGATGGAATGAGGCTACCCAGTTTCAATGAACGCTACTCCTTTGTTTCTATGAATTTAAGCCATATGTTTTTGATAGCCATGAAGTTTCTATGGACTTATAATGGAATGAAGAAACAACCTTGTGCACTTTCTTTGATTATTATACCATCAGAGCAACAATGCTACAATGGGTGGTAGGGGTGGTGGTGATGGGGGAAGAGAGGATATGCAATTGTGTCAAAGGAGACAACATGCAAAGGGAGTGTGAAGGCACCTATATGTGCATACATGGTGAGTAGTGAGGAGGGAGCAATCTTAAAAGGGAAAGACAGGCACAGATAGACCTACCCATGCAGAGGCCATCTAGCAAGGCTGGCCTTCCTGCAGAGATGGAAAGGGCACGAAGTAGGGGAACAGTCAGCCAGGTCCTGCAGTAGCCGTAGCCTGGACTGATCCCCAACCAAGCCCCATTGCCGAATCACTGCCATTGGGACTGGAATAGCTGGGAACTGAATGGGCAACAAGCAGCTTACTGTCTCTGACAGAGGACTTCTTCACACTGCTGCTGATTTAATTTGTGTGTGTTCTTGGGATGCCAAGAACAAGAAGCAAAAACTATGGTGCTGCCACGAGCTTCCACCGATCTTGTACTCTGACCTTTTGCTCCCCAGTTGGTAGATGCTGAAGGGAGAGAACAGACCAAGCATCTGTCAATTTCATCCCTGCCCGCTTTGTCTGGGATACAGAGGTGCAGATGCAAACCCATCACGTCAGTGTTTCAGATGCTGGGAGGAGAAGGGGGCAAACGAGCAAACTAGGCTTTCGGTTGCTTCAGCTACATTGCAGCTGAGCCTGAAATAGGTCAGCTGTCCAACATTGCTGAGCTGTGGGAAGACAGAGGTCTAGAGCAGCTTTCAGACTGGCCCCAAATCCTCTTGGGAAGTGCCCTGGGAGGCTGCAGTTCTCACGCAAGTACTTTTCTCAGCCTGAAGAAGGCCTGAGTCAAGGATTTAATCTACACAAAGCACGGACTCTGATGTGCCTTTCCTTTTCAGTCCTTCTGAAACCTCTGCGTTCGACATAAGCTTTTAAGCATCTCTCAGATTCCAAACACCATGTCTTTTTCTGGAACATAAGAATCCAAGGCTTCTAAGTTGTATTCTTGTTAAATATGGTATGGATTGTCCCTCTTCTCATGTGCATTTGCCCTGAGTCTGAAGAAAAACATTCCTTCCAGGGGAAATGTGCACAAGACAGCAAAGTTCACGTACAGCAAAGTCATGCTTTCTAAAATGGTTTCCTTTAGGGTTATCTGATTTGAATTTTCTAACAAGAGGACATTCTGGACAGGTGGTATTTTACCTCATGTGTAGCCAAAAATGTCTCTGTTTATATGTTCATTTGTCTATCCCACCTTTTCTCTGAAAATTTCCCCTCATTTTATTCTCAAAGCAACAATCCTCAGGGGAAGGCTTGGCGGAGAAAGAAAGCTCAGGAGTTCTGTGGTCAAATGGAAACTTGAATCTATTTGAAGTATGTTCATTTTACACAAACAACATCATAAACCTGTTCAGGACTTTTCACTTTATGAGGTGCCAGGGGAGTGGATCAGGCAACAGACCTTCTCAATGATGGCCCCTACACATTATGCTTTCTGGAAGCAAGTTAAAATGCTACTGTCCCAGTGGGCTTTTGGCCTGTAGCTTTCTCTGAAGGCATTCGTAGTTGTGTTATTATTTTAATTGTCATTTTTACTGAATTACATTGTGAACTGCTGTATACCACTGAGAGTCTGTATGGATTGGGGCAGCCTATAAATATTGTTAAATACATAATAAATACACACAACACTACACAGAGACACATACAGTTCACTGTGTTCCTTCTGTGCTGGTGCCTTTACTGCCTGTTCCTGTGTTAAGAAGATAAAACCTCGCTTGATTGACACTTGATTCTAGTGACTGCATGGATGTGTCTATGCGGGGTTTGGGAGCAGCAACAGGAAAGTTGCCATTGTCTTCTCTGGAAAGATATATATCCCCAGAGAAGAGTGTGTATACACACATACACACTTCCCACTCTAATCTACAGCCTTGGTATTTCCTGGTGAACTCCCATCCAAGCATTAACTAAGGCCAGCCCTCCTTCAATTTCTCAAAGTCAGCCAAGGTCAGCCAAATGCTGGAGTAATCATAGCAACACTGACAGAAGTAAGCTGGACCCAGGACTGGGGCGGAGGGGAAGATAGTGGGAGAAGGGCTGGATTCCAGGCTGGTAAAGTGGAAAGTGGTGAGAAAGCAAGAAGAGGGGCAGGATTATGTTGGAACCTGATAGTTGGGCACAGGTGGAGGAGAGAGGTAGACCAGATGAGGTGTGAAGGAAAAACAGGGAAGGATGGGACACGGAAAAAAGAAAGCAGAGAGCTGGGAAAATGAAGGAAAGAACAGTGCAGTGGGATGATGATTGATTAGACATAGAATCAGAAAGAAGGTTAATAGGTGAGCTAATCCAACCTCTTTAACAATGAACAAACATTCCCAGATGTTTTCTCTTTTTTAAAAAAAAATCCCAGCCAGGTGGGAAAGTCAGAGTCTAAAAAACAGATTTGTCCAGGAAATTCCAGATACATACTGTAGTAACCTCAGCTTAGACCAGAATACTGTAAATAAGAGGGATGGGTCTCTGTGCACATCACAGCCTTACTTTTTTGTTGTTGTTCAGTCGTTAAGTCGTGTCCGACTCTTCGTGACCCCATGAACCATATTGTGCCAGGCCTTCCTGTCCTTCACTGCCTCCCTGAGTTTGCTCAGTTTCATGCTCACAATATAAATAAAGGCAACACTCTAATTTAAGACTCATGTATGTGTCCATTACTGAAATAATTATATGAATGGAGCAAATACATGAAAATACAGGACAGTGTTTCTCTGAAGGTACTTCCTACAGCTTGCAGGATGAATCAACAGATAACAACCAAATCAATTCAGACTATAAGGTCAGATTTTGTTCCTAAAATCTCAATGATCAATTTTGCAAAGAAAAACCCACAGAGGAAATATAGATTCAGGAAAAGTGTTTGACAGCATAATCCTTAAACATCTTTGTTTAAGAATTCAGGAGAACTGACTCCATCACAAATGCTAAAGGAATGAAGGCTGAAGGAGGAAGAAAGGATTTTGTGTGTCACAGTAGACCTTACATTAATGGTGTAAGTTTAAACTCCACAGTTATGATTCCCTAGGCTTTTTCTTGACAAAAAGCAGCTATAAGCCCTGAACTAGATTAGGCCTTCAGCTGTGCAATTTTCTTACTGGAAATCTTTCAAACCTGTCATTTGTTCCTGGATCTCAAGTTCCATCAGCCCATTTTCCTAATTCCAATACTGATGCACCATTATATTCATGAAATGGGTGGTGGAGTAAATCTAAACACAGCCATTAAATTCAGTGGAGCCAAAGTAGCCTGACTCTTTTTTCGCCTTTCACATTGTCATAAGAGGAAACCACTGCATATTGAGTTAGATCATTATACCATCTAATCCAATATAATCTACACTGGTTGGGATTGCAGCCAGCTATATCATGGTTTGTTCAGTTTGGACTTAGCATGTTGCATGAACCCAGCAATTGGGAGTTGTTTTACTGATCTTATTTTCAGCACTGAAGCTGTAGAGAATCAGGAAGATGACCTTGGGGGAAATAAGCAAGGTAAAGCACAATGAGGCTTGCAAGATTGATGTCAGCCCTTCAGGGTAGACTAGATCAGGAACTAGACTCCACTGGAAAAAATGAACTATACTTTATTGAGATAGGCTATAATAACAACATTTTGCAAATCTGATTGTGCTTTACCTCCCCTGTCTTCCAAATACTGTATCATGTTCCCCAGGACTTAAGAATGCTTCTGCCTCCTTTGCTTACTTAATGGTTCTTGCCTATTTTCCTCAAGGTCATCTCCCTGATGCTCTACAGCAGTGTTTCGCAACCTTGGCAGCTTGAAGATGTGTGGACTTCAACTCCCAGAATTCCCCAGCCAGCCATGCTCTACAGAAACTAAACCTAAGATTCCCACATGCAAAGCAGGGGTTTTGCAACTAAGCTAAGATTCCAATGGCAACCAGTTGTATGTTGGAACATACAACACAGAGCGACTGTATTTCTCATTTCTCTTAACAAGGACAAAAGATATAATCTTCACAGAACAATGCTCCTCTTCCTCCTCTTCTTCAAACCACAGTTCAATTTCATCCTCTGAAACCAAAAGTATTTCTGATTGGCCACACTGGCAGTTGGCCCCAAGCTGAGAAAGGCATGGTAGAGGGAATCTCAAAGCAATTGTCTAGATGGCAAAGCAATTGACGATGCTCCCTGAGTTTATTAACACCTAATTAATATCAGCCTCTTGGAAGTATCATAAAGGAAAAAAAAAGGAAGTTTGTTTTTAAGTACATTTTAATTCATGTTGATTCTGTTTTTACTGTAAACTGCCCAGAGTCACCCTACAGTGAGATGGGTGGTGACAAATTTGAAATATAAATAAATAAATAAATAGATAATGTGTTAAATGGCCTATTTGTAACTATGTCACGTTATATGATTGGCGGCTAAATAGATCTATTTTTTCCCCGAGACAGAATCACAAAAGATTTTAGCAACCTACTCCCTCTGTCCCCCAAATCATATCTGACTGCAGGGCGTTATTCAAAAAGTCATAAGCACACTCACCTGTAGGAAATACAGAAAGGACTTTGATTAAGAAAACATCCATTACTCCTGGAAGTGTCAACAGGCGAATAATTTCGTGGAGGCTAAAAACACTACTGGACTGGGATGTGCCTAGGAAAAAAAAGATAAAATAGGCTACATCTTGCGGACAAAGGTAGGCATTTGAAAGGAAAAATTATAAAATGTTTCCTAATTATACAGGACAATTATGTGCCAGATAGTGTGATTTTTATGGCTGTCTGTTCTGAGAATGGGGACATTTTTATTATTGCTTGTAGCTCCACAGGATGCCATGTTTTATGGGCTGGAGCTGGGGATGGAAAGATAAAGCTTCTCCCTTTGGTCTTACAATTCCCTCCAGGCCCCCAGTGACTGTAATTCATTTTAGAAAAAAGAGATGTCAGAATACGCTGTGCTGATTCCCCATTTCTTTCCCTCCAGACAACTTAAGAATTTTGAAAGAAATTGTGGATGTTTGCACAAAATAGGGAGGCTTTTCCATTCATAAAATGGCTCCCGCTGCACAAATCCTTCCATTTGTTAGAGGGAAAACAAACAGGTTCCAGGTTATCACTGTGTTTTCTTCTGGGTAGGTAGACAGAGTATCAGGCCAAATACTGTAATGGCCTGTGGCTCCTCCCCTCTTTTTATTTTTAAAGGATGCCAAGGGGATCTGAGACATTCTCAGGAAAATAAATAAAAGGTGATGCTTAAAATTGGCATTCTGTTTTGGGGCAGGCCAATGCCCCATTTAATTTGTCAACTAAAAGCAGTGTTGTCCAAACTTGGCCACTTTAAGATGAATGGACTTCAACTCCCAGAATTCCCCAGCCAGCCATGCTGGCTGGGGAATTCTGGGAGTTGAAGTCCACTCATCTTAAAGTGGCCAAGTTTGGATAACACTGACTAAAAGAATTTTTACAAAAGATTTTGGTCTGGTGGGCCAGAGAGCCTGCTGGTACCAAGGGAGGTGTTCATAGGTACTCTGATGCATAATGCTGCCATGCTGGGAAATCAGACTGTGCGGTAAGCATAGAGTACAGTTTGGCTCTTCCGAATTATTCTGAACTTCCAGGTATGTTGGTATAGCATTGTACTTCCCACATTTTAAAGTCTTTTTCTCTCTTAGGCAAAATCTGTGTAAACGTCTAAATTATGAATGATTCTCTTTTTAATAAATATAATAATACATACAATTTGATTGGGTTTTTTTATTTTTATGCAGTAAGTGTGCTCAGCATTCTGTTTTAGAATAAATATATGTTTACAAATGTTTTGAATAAATCAGACTTCCACAAAGTGGCAATTTCCAGATGTTTTGTACTGCAACTCTAATCATCTCCATCCAGCATGGCCAATGCTACCTGAAGATTTGGGAGTTGTAGTCCCTCTGATTGGGAAAGACTAGATATAAAGAAATTCCCAAGCCCCTGCTTCATTTCTGTACATGAATACCTGCAACTTTACTTTCCAAACATTTGAAGCTCGAGAGAGTATGGATTCTTGGAGCTGTGTGTGTGTGTGTGCAGAGAACAAGCACTATACAACCAGCAGTGAGCCCTAGAATGAATCCATTCTCTATTTCTCTTTAAATAACTTAATGATAGCCTTTATCTTCCATTCCTCCTTACTTCCCTCTACTGTGCTACACACCGTACAAGCCCGATGTCAAGCCAACATTCAATAGCTCCATTTTTATTTCTATACTTTATGTCATATAATGAAAAAGCAGGAGGCTGGTAATTTAAAAATCTATATTAGAACCAATCTTTATTGTGACTTGAGGTCAAAAAAGTAGGGAAACATTTGAGTTCTTCACAACCTTTCTTTGAGCAGGTTGGTAAAACAAGCCAAAACAAAAAAACGAAGGGGCAGGAAGGAAAAAGAAAAGGCTGTTCCAGGTCAGAATCTGCATTTAGTCATACAGTTGTCTTGAGATAACATCTGGGAATCAGCTGCAGATATTCAAATTCGACTGCATGATATCCTCAGGCAGCCTCACGTCGTACCCAGAACTCACCCAAGGGCTGCTGGGATGAAGAAACAAACACATCCCGTTTTTTTAGCTGTAGTCCACAATGTGTGAAGGACACCAACCCAAGGGAGTCCAAGCTACTTACTGCTAGAGTGAATGCTTGAGCATAGCAAGGCTCACATATACATCTCCCAGCAATGTAAGGACTGCAGTAAATTAAAGCCGGTGTTTTTACCAGTGAGCAAAACGAAGCAATCATACTCACCGGCTTTAATTTACTGCAGTCCTTACATTGCTGGGAGATGTACAGGTGAAACTCGAAAAATTAGAATATCGTGCAAATGTTCATTTATGTCAGTATGGCAACTCAAAAGGTGAAACCAATATATGAGATAGACGCATTATATGCAAAGCGAGATATGTCAAGCCTTACTTTGGTATAATTGTGATGATTATGGCGTACAGCTTATGAAAACCCCAAATTCACAATCTCAGAAAATTAGAATATTACATGACATCAATAACACAAGGATTGGAAATAGAACAATATCGGACCTCTGCAAAGTATAAGCATGCATATGTACTCAGTACTTGGTTTCGGCCCCTTTTGCAGCAATGACTGCCGCAATGCGGCGTGGCATGGATGCTATCAGCCTGTGGCACTGCTGAGGTGTTATGGAAGACCAGGATGCTTCAATAGCGGCCTTCAGCTCCGCTGCATTGTTCGGTCTCATGTCCCTCATCTTCCTCTTGGCAATGCCCCATAGATTCTCTATGGGGTTCAGATCAGGCGAGTTTGCTGGCCAATCAAGCACAGTAATCCCATGGTCATTGAACCAGGTTTTGGTACTTTTGGCAGTGTGGGCAGGTGCCAAGTCCTGCTGGAAAATGAAGTCAGCATCCCCATAAAGCTCATCTGCGGAATGAAGCATGAAGTGCTCCAAAATCTCCTGGTAGATGGCTGCATTGACCCTGGACTTAATGAAGCACAGTGGACCAACACCAGCAGATGACATGGCTCCCCAAATCAACACAGACAGTGGAAACTTCACCCTGGACTTCAAGCATCGTGCATTGTGTGCCTCTCCATTCTTCCTCCAGACTCTGGGTCCTTGGTTCCCAAATGAGATGCAAAAGTTGCTCTCATCAGAAAAGAGGACTTTGGACCACCGGGCAACAGACCAGTTCTTTTTTTCTGTAGCCCAGGTAAGACGCTTCTGACGTTGTTTGTTGTTCAGGAGCAGCTTGACAAGAGGAATACGACATTTGAAGCCCATGTCCAGGATCCGTCTGTGTGTGGTGGCTCTTGATGCACTAACTCCAGCCTCAGTCCACTCCTTGTGAAAGTCCCCAACACTTTTGAATGGCCTTTTCCTGACAATCCTCTCCAGGCTGCGGTCATCCCTGCTGCTTGTGCACCTTTTTCTCCCACACTTTTCCCTTCCACATAACCTTCTATTGATGTGCTTTGATACAGCACTTTGGGAACATCCAACTTCTTTTGCAATTACCTTTTGGGGCTTTCCCTCCTTATGGAGGGTGTCAATGATGGTTTTCTGCACAACTGTCAGGTCAGCAGTCTTTCCCATGCTTGTGATTCCTACTGAACCAGCCTGAGAGACCATTGAAAGGCTCAGGAACCCTTTGCAGGTGTTATGGATTCATTAGCTGCTTAGAGTGGGACACTTTGAGCCTAGAATATTGAACCTTTTCACACTATTCTAATTTTCTGAGATTGTGAATTTGGGGTTTTCATAAGCTGTAAGCCATAATCATCACAATTATACCAAAGTAAGGCTTGACATATCTCGCTTTGCATGTAATGCGTCTATCTCATATATTGGTTTCATCTTTTGAGTTGCCATACTGACATAAATGAACATTTGCACGATATTCTAATTTTTCGAGTTTCACCTGTATATGTGAGCCTTGCTATGCTCAAGCATTACCTTGGGGTTAAGTTGCATTCCCCTAAATCTATGCACTGTAAAGTTGAAAAGGAAAACAGCACTAACATAATTTAAATAGAAAGGATACTCACAGACCCCAAATGATCTTAGCCCAGACTTTCAGGTTCGGTTTTCCCCTCCCTCCTTAACGCTCAGACATGGCAGGCACTCACCCTGATGTGCTTCATTTCCCTTGGACTGTGGCTTTGTCTGGGCAGGAATACAAAGAAGAGCCATCAAAGCACAGGTAAGATATCCAATGACTGCAACATAGCAAGAAACACCAACACTGTAAATAGAGGAAAGATAAAGGTAACTATGAACACTCAAGTAGGAGCCCAGTGGGAGGCCCTTTTTTCCTTATGTCTTTTTGCCCTGAAAAGCTCTTTTCTTTTTTTGAGTGGGGAAAGAAAACAAATACAGGTAAATGACTTCAGTTACAACATGATGAAAAAGTAACGTTGTGACTAATCCTCGCATTTATGACTTTTGCAGATCTGTAAAGCAAAGAAAAGCTGAAGTAAGGTCATAAGCACAGTTGTAGTTTTTCTTAGCAACCGCTTTGCTTAACCACTGAGTTGCCAGTCCCATTTGTGGTCGCTAAACAAGGACTATCTGTAGAAGAACCTGTGTGACTATGTAGGAGGATTACAGCTGGGGAAAAAGGATTTCATTCTGCAAATGGGTTAGGGTGATTGTTCTTGTCTGAATGCGCTATGCACATGGCATGCATTTATTTCAGTGCTATACAGTAACTTTTTAATTCAGTTGCACATGGGGGGAGATGAAGGCTGCAATTCTTAATAGTAATTAGTACACTTAATGTTGCTAAACTGAATGGCCCTCATTTTTTAGCAAACGTATTTAGAACAGTGTAAACTGGAGCCACGTCAAGATCCCAAACTTATCATTTAAAAATGTAGGAAGCTTCCTAACCCTACTTCTGCCCATTTTGTACCTTTGTACATGGTTAGGGGTACACTCCAAAATGTTATCCTGATAGGTCCTATTGAACATTCTGGGGCTGGATTGACATACCACACAAAGCTATAATGTGGTATGTTTAATTTTGGCTTAGCATGTTCTGAGAACATAACCACTGTCAATAGCTTACTGTCTTGAGTGAACCAGTCTTATTTAGTAAGGTTAAACACAGTTTATTTGCACTATGTGTGGCTTAGACCTGTGTGTATGATTTTACTGTAATTGAAAAAATCCAATTTCAGTTCTGATAAATATTTCTGCTGATAAAAATTTCAGCATCAAACAAGCTTGTGTTTACATTGTATATTACATGGATCAATGCAAAACAAACAATGAAATGTCAAGTGATAATTATAAATAGGAAGAAGGAAGTTCAAATCCTATCTCGTTTCTTTTCTGCCAGTCCAAAAAAAAAAAGCAACTCTTAAGCAGAAAGCCTTGGGCAACAACATGGCATACAATATTTCTTTTTATGGCTTTTCAAATTATGGGAATTGAATTCAACACTTCTGAAAGGCACCATGGTTGAAGAAGATTGTACCAGGTCCCCTCATCTTGTGTGGGAATTTGCCTTAGCATTGGTAACATCTATTGACATCCTAAGTTAGTGTTGTCCAAACTTGGCCACTTTAAGATGAGTGGACTTCAACTCCCAGGAACAATCTTCTTCAACCATGGTGCCTTTCAGAAGTGTTGAATTCAATTCCCATAATTTGAAAAGCCATGCTGGCTGGGGAATTCTGGGAGTTGAAGTCCACTCATCTTAAAGTGGCCAAGTTTGGACAACACTGTCCTAAGTCTTCGCAGATTTTAATTAAGTGATTTCCTTGATTCCTTGTTCCAGTGGAGAGACCCCTACTGATGGAGAGAAGAGACCTTTGCTGCTTCCCTTCCTCCTTCACAGCTTCCAAGGCCACCTTCCATGTGGCGGTGGAAAGCATCATTCACACGATAGCTGACACAAAACATGTTAATTTCTTAATTATTGCTATGCTTCTGTCAGTCATAGGACAAATTACATCATAGAATTATTAAGCCAGGCCCTTTTTTAGAAAGCTCAACATGTTTTAAGTTGAATGAAGGAGTTGCTTGATTGGTATCAAGATTTGTATTGCTGCTAAAACAAGATAGTCAAGCTCAGTAATGTATTCAAATGAAGAACTTCAAAGGACAACATATAAATTACAATGGCTGGAGAGAGCAATTTGAACAATCCAGAGTGACTGAATGTCTGATTATATGGTAATTAGATCAACCTTCAAAAAGAACCTCAAGCAAACAAACATTTCAACAAACTGAAATCTTCTAAGATTGTAGAAAAGAGAATCCTTTCAGTGTTCTTTTCAAAAGAAAACAGTATTTCCATACAATTTCCATGAATGGGATCTGGGGTTCTGGTATTTATTTTAGGGTAAAGTGTTAGGGTGTTTGCTTTCCTTATACTATCACCTCTCCCATTCCTGCAGCTTCCCTGGCTTCTCCTGCTTCAAGTAAAGCACAAAGGAAGACATCAGAAAACAACTCCTTCAATGAAACTTTTTCAGACCAGGAAATGGAGGCTGCAGAGTGATGGAGAGACACGTAACAGAAAAAGCAACAGCTGTAACACCCTGGATGGCAAGGCAGCAACAAGGTCATCGAGTCAAGATGGCAGCTGCAACCATGTGATCAACCTGTGGCTCCCAGGCTGGAGAGAACCATGACACAAACTTAGGCGATCTGCCGAAAGCTACCTAGCTTACTGCAAAGTATCCATTAACTCAGAAAGATGGAAGAAAAACCCAGGGTTTAAACTCTGAAGCACAGACATATGTAAAAAAGACTGAGTTCTTGGTACTAGGCAGTACAAAGCACACTGAGCACTTTACTCTGCAAAGAGCAATCCTCATCAAGGCTTCATTCTTGTCTGCAACACAGAGTCTAACCTAGGAGTGCTGTGTCTGAGTCTTCTGCCAAATTAAGCTTCTTCCTGAAAAAGGGCTAGTGTCTGGAGAGGTGAGATTACGCTGAGCTCTGGGGTCAAGTCTGACACTTGGGAATTTTGCAGGGACAAGGTGCATTCAAAAGACATTACCAAAACACCCTAAGGCATCTGGAAAATGATGTGGAAAAAGAGAGCCCTCTTTGACAAGCAGAATAAACTGTTCGGAAATTAGAGGAGAGATCTGGGCACAGTTGTTGGCAAAAATACTTGGAATGCAGTGGCATTTTGCTCCTCTCTTGTTCCCATAAATGTAGCTATGAGGCAGGGCAGAAAATTGGAATGTAGTTAATGCCCTCTTGTTCTGAGTGGCATTGGCTTTTCCAGTACCCACAATAGCCATGCTGACAACCCTAGAATTAGTAAATTCTTATATACCATTTTTTTACAGAAAGGATTTCCCCCCCTTCTGAATTTCTTTCGGGTGTTTAGGAGTTTTCTGAAGCATACGACATTCTATCCACCCAGATACAGAGGTAAAAATGGTCTCATGTTGACACATATTTTACTGTGTATATTCAGGGAAAGTTAATATTGACAGCTTCCAAGTCACCTGGCACAGCTCTCATCTTACTGGCAGACCCCCTTCCTCATTAGCTGTGTAGGAAACCCAGCTGCAATGACCAATGATTATGTTTGCCGTCTTGCAAAGATTGTTCTGGAGATTATAAAGGGACTTAATGACAGACCGGTTTCAGAGCAACATACCTGATTATGGACATACCAGAGAGTCTTTGTGTTTGAATACTGGGCAATCTCCCCAGCCATTCAAAAGTCAAAAATGACTCAAGTATACTGTTTCCATAGAGGTGTGAGAGAGGTGTGTGTGTGTGTGTGTGTGTGTGTGTGCAAGCAAGAGAGAAATCTATCCTTTCGCAAACAGAGTGGAGTTGAGGTTAAAAGTTAGCATTCCTTTAAAAGTGACGGAATTGCTTCCATTTGCTTCATAGGAGGAGAAATGGGTAGCATGTGATAATCACACTTAGATTTAATCCACTGGTAAAAGATAGCCATCTGAAATGAATAACCGTGGTTTTACCCTTCTTTTTAAAGGGAAGTAAAGCAGCTGCAAAGCACCAGGCTGCAGTTGAGTGTTGTTTGTTTGTTGTTGTATTTTTAGCGGGTGCCTCATGACAGGGGTGGGAAGGCTATAGCAATTGCTTTTCTTTCCCTTTTTGGGGGGGGGGGAAGAAGGGGAGGGGATTTTGTTCCTCCAAGACCGTTTCTGTTCCCATCCCTGCAGGTAAGTCCCAGGTCATGTGCTGCGTTGGGTGTCTGTAGGCATTGTAGCTATTCTTCCTCCCATTCCTAGCCACCACAGCAGGATTTTGGCTCTTGGGAAAGAGCCCTGGTCGGTCGGTCGGTCGGTCGGTCGGTCGGTCGGTCGGTCGGTCGGTCCGTCCGTCCGTCCGTCCAGCCAGCCAGCCAGCCAGCCAGCCAGCCAGCCAGCCAGCCAGCCATCCATCCATCCATCCATCCATCCATCCATCCATCCATCCATCCATCCATCCATCTATCTATCTATCTATCTATCTATCTATCTATCTATCTATCTATCTCCTTTCACCTTCACAGCTAGCAAAAGGCTTATAAATGCAACAGAAGAAAGGCAGCTTGGTGGCTTCACATCTTCCCCGTTCTAACAACCATTTCAGCAAATGCCCAAATGCATGTAATTTGTTCCGGAAATGTGGAAGGGTGCAAGATAGCAATTTATTTTAAAGCTTGTTACAATGAATGGAGAGTAAAGGATTTTGTCACTCCAGGAACTATACTATTTTGCAGCAAGGCCCTGGTTGAATGCTGTTTCTTTGCATTATCCTCAGCTGGAAGGAGAGCACTGACTGGATCATTGATGATATCTGTTGATTTTCTGGCTTCTGAGGGCTTAGATGGCTTCAAAGTGGTTTGGAAGGATTAGATAGCGTAAAGAGTGCTGTGTGCAAGTCCATAACCTCATCTGATTTAAATACTGCCTAAATGGAATATTATACAGATTAGCAACCATTTTAGTCCTGTTACAGGATTGGGTTAGACTCCAAGCATATGGACGCACAAATATTTTCATACTATCTGTTAATGTGAGGTCCTACCCAACTCCCACCCACATTGTCAAAAACAGAACAATATAATAAAACTGGAAACATGGAAAGAAATTATTTCCCTGTGTGTATACAGGGGTTTTATTCCTTGTGCCTTCACATCAATAACACAGACTAGTTGTCGCTCCATCCCATGTTCTAGAACCATGTTCAGGCACATGGATTTCCTTTGCCAAAGGCAGTAGCAATTCCATAAGGAGTTCTTTATTACAGTCACTGACCAGAATTCTGCAACTATACAAAATACTTTCTGTTCCAGATAAAATACAAACAGAAAGTTGTAACTAGATCATTGAGGTGTGTCAAGTTTTACAAATGTATAACAAAATTTTACCAACTTCAAAGAAATGGTAACTGTAAATTCTCTCAGTGAACTAGGTACAAATTACACAATAGGTCACATTAGGAGTGATTGGGGACTGCAAGTGGCTTATGGTTTATAGATTGCTTTTCCATGCTATGCTATTTGGGCAAGACTACCATGGCCTTGATTACCAGATTTATAGGTTGGCCCTGATTGGGAGAAAAAACTGCATGGGAGATCCAGATTTGTTTCAGCGAGGTAACTTTGGCATAAACGTGGCTCATAAAAGCCATAGAAACCTGAGTAATAAGACCAAGATGGGTAAAAAAGATATCCTCATGCAATATCTAAATTAACAAATCAACCCAGAGTTCTCACTCAAGACACAAATGACCAGGCTCAAATTACGCTACTTCAGACACATTATGCAAAGATCCAGGTCTCTGGAAAAGGCTCTAATGCTGGGAAAGATGGAAGGAAAGAGAAGAAAAAGATGACCAGCAGCAAGGTGGATGGACTCAGTTACAGTGGCGATGGGTGCACCATTGGGAGACCTGAAAGGTTAGAGATAGATTGTCAGGGTGAAAATTTATGTGATCGCTAAGAGTCGAAAATGACTTGATGGTACATAATCAATCAATCAAGATATTGCATGAGGATATTTATGCATTCAAACAAGAAAGTTGCAAGTCCAAAAGATAGAACATACGTGCTCTATCCCAGCATTTTGTACACCGTTAGCATTTCCTGACCAGAGTCAAAAAGAGTTATTATTTGCAGCTATTAGAAGAGAAGCGGGGGAGGCCATTCTAATGATTGAATAATTTAGATCTTGAGTGGCAAGATTTTACATTTACAAAATCTACTTTGTTTTTTCCTAAAATTCCTAGGTCTACCTTCCAGAGCTAGGTACAAGGGTTGCTGTTGAAGGCAGGCAAAGAGTTGCAGCACAAACTGCCTCTGAACTCAGGATGACGGTAGATTAATTAATCTTCAATCAGCCTTTACTTCTAATACGTGCTGTTCTGCAATTGTTGCGTGTCTGTTTTCATATGTGAATATATGTATTCTTCCTCATTATTTCATCTTTCCTGACAACATTTCCAAAGTGAGAAAACCATTGATGCAAGTGAATGTTCTTATTTCAAGAGAGGAAGCATGGATTTTCAGAAAAATTGAGGAAGAGTAAATGAATCAGATCTTAATTTTCTAAAACTGAAGGTGATGCATTTCCCTTTTGCTCCGTATTATTCCTTCATTGCATGAACAGAGACTTAATTACTCTGTTTCCCATAAAGTTTGCTAATTATCTGCTGGAGTATTATCCTGTGTTTAGGGATGGTATCTGCTAAATGTCATCCTGATTACATCTCACACGGGTGGGATCCTGCCTCATAACACAGACTTCCTTCTATGAAGTCCTCTCCTAAGATAAATCATGGAGTTTGAATCATGAGCATTTGTATGCAAAGCTGGATGTGATACGTAATGGCCTGAATCAAGACAGACTGATGTGAGCGGAAATATTTTTAAACAGGCACGTACCAACCATTTCCTATTTTGCACAGTCCAAAGAATCTACGACAGTTGGCCCAAAATGTTTATATTGCAAAAGTTGTTTTGAATACTACAGCTGTTCATTCTGTAGCACCCAGTGGGGATGGCGGGGGTGGGGGGGGAGAGGGGAGTATTCGATTCAGCTTCTCGGAGGTGATCTCAAACAGTTCAGATTCAGAACTGGCTACTGCATGCATATAGTAGTCACTGTATTGAGTTTATTGCTTTGTTTGGAAGAAACATATAGCTGGTTTCATGGAACATGCTTATTTTCTACAGTACTCAACTTCAAAGACACATCTGTAAATATTTGAGAATGATAATATGTATTTCAAAAGCAGGGGTATTTAACAACACACTGAATGTTATTTACTGCATTTGCTTTTGCTTGCATTTCTCAGTACCCAATTGGCATTCTGTTTACATGTTTAGCGTTCCATATGCCCTGAGAGCCTTATTCCCCTCATTGTTCTAACTTGATCTTTGTTCCTTAATTATTCTGATCATTCCCACAAAATCCCTGTTGCCTTTCCATCAGTCTTTTTCTCATACTTGCACCGTACATGTAGGTTAGCTACTGTATAACACACCTAACTGGGCATTCAGTCTTGGATGGTTGGAATATTATTGACCTACAGAAATATGATCTATATTCCTGGACCTCTTTATGCTTTTTCTGGAGAAGCCTGGTGTGGTTTTATTTATTTATGCACTTAATGGATTTACAGGGCCGGCCAACTCAAGCAGTGTGACTCTGGGCAGTGTACAACAAAAAAACAAACAATGAACTAAAAGCATACCCAATATATAAAATACAAAATGATGACCAGACACAATTATGGAACAACCAAAAGGGTCCTCTTCTGGACCCAAATGCCTGGGGAAAAGCCAGGCCTTAACTTTTTTTCTAGAAGTGAGTAGAGTTGGGGCCTGTTGTACATTGGGGTTGGGAGATTGTTCCAGCCACCGAAAAGGCATGCTTCCTAGATCCCATAAGTTGGCGAAGTTTAAAAGAGGTGGGGGCCAGGAGAACATTTTATGATAAAAAAAGTTATTTTTACTGATCGTCATTTGATAAGATGGCTCTTACAACTCTCATCATTTGTAACTTATGAGTCGACAGCTGTAACAACTTCTACCCTGTGTAGAGCTTTCTTCTGAAGATAATTCAGAAGCTTTATTGGTGGAAATACTGCTATCCCTTTTCAGTATCATGATAAACATAAGGAAATCAATATGAAAATAATTGCAATGCTACCAGTTAGGCTTTGGCCAGATCCAAAGTGTCGTTTTTCATTTTTCAAGCTCTTCATACCTGGCACTTAATCCCTATAAAGTCTGTAATTTCTACATTCCATTATCATGTGGGATCAAGGTATCAAGCTGCATCACAAGGAATACTTAATAGTGCTGTTTTAAAACAAACTTCCTCAATACCGAACTATATATTTTTGTTTGATTTCAGTTACTGTTATCAGCTGCCTAAAAAATAGAATGAGATGGGATCAAAATACATTTATTTATTAGTTTGTAAAGCCGCCCAATTCAACTTAAAAACCAGTGCAATACAGATAGTCCTTGTTTAGTAACCACAATTGGGACTGGCAACTCAGTCATTAAGTGAAGTGGTCACTAAGTGAAACTGTGACTGTGCTTATGATCTTACTTCAGTTTTCCTTTGCTTTACAGATCATAAATGCAAGGAATGGTCGAAAAGTTACTTTTTTATCGCTGATGTAACTGAGATTGGTTGCTATATAAGGCAGTCACTGAATGAGGACTGACTGTACCTTAAAGGCAGTACCTAAAATCAGACAATAAACATAAATATAGAACTAGACATAACAGAGGGAATAACATAGCATAGCCCAAGCAAACAACACACCATAAGGGTATACCACTCATCTATCTAAGACCTTGGGGGAAAAAGCTAGGTTTTAAAATATTGTCTAAATGTTTGCAGAATTGGGGTCATCCAAACCTAGGGAAATGCTATTGTAGAGGGCAGGCACTGTGACAGAGAAGTTCTGCTTCCCATCAGTGACATTGCTTAATGGAAGGGACATGTTTTTAAATAAGAACTAAAACTGAAAAAAAATACTGATAATTTGGAAAGCGCTACAGACATGTAGAACAATGTGATCATGCAGCTTATCAGATTGTAAATATGCATATTTTAATCAACATGGCCAGTATATTTACATGTAACATTACACATTATATGAATTGGTACTCTTATTTGCATACGTAAATGTATTAATGCTCTAATTTAACTTTTTAGTTCTCCTTTCCTTTAATCCCCCCTTCTTTCTTTAAATTTCGTAGAAACAACTTTATCTTTTTTCCAAATGTTGTTTTAGTTGATATTTGAAATTTGCTTAATAATTTAGGTATGCTTGTTATTCTGGTGCTCTTTCTCAAGCAACTGAAATAATTTCAGTAATATAAAGTAAAGGAAATATAATTGCAGGGCAATTTGCATACTGCCGTTAATTCTCTTTTCTTGAGTGTACTTCAAAACAAAATTAAAATCTCTGTAAATTAGCAATGATTAATCTTAATGTGTCCTTTTATATGCTGTTGCTATTTGTGTTTTCAAAAATTAGAGCAAATTAATGTATTCAAATTTCCTTCACCAGCTGTTGATTCTTGTCCATATGAAGAAGAAACAGCTTAAGAGTTTCCAGAATATAAAGAGGGTTTGTTTGCAGCATCCGTTATGTCACTGCTTAGTGATGTAAATGTCAGCCACATGGATGGCCACAGAAAAAAGCTTTTCAGATCTCTACCTCATTCTGGAATATTCTCTTTGATCTATATGCATATGTCCCTGTTGCCAAATGGCAGAGAATTTATTCTGTGGAAAAAAAACATCCTTCCTCGCTGGGGTGGAGGGGGGGGACCTTTCACAAGATGAATGCTTCATCCAGACAATATGTTCTAGAGGCCACCAAATAGTTACAGCTTTGCTCATAGGCAAGGAAATGGCCCTGCTTCCCCTGAAATTTTACATCAGTGTTCACAGATTCCTTCCAGCGCAGGAAATGATGCTATTGATTTCGTAATTGTTTTCTACTACGATGCACTACATTGCACCTCATAAGTCAAAAGGAAAGGACGATTCAAAGTCACTTTCCTTCTTGTACTGCTTGGATTCTAAACCTATCGCAAAGGATATCGTCGAGAGCCGCTGTCTAAAACTTGTTTAGAAGTCAGTTTGAATCCGATCAGACTCTTGTGTCAGAATGAATGGAGAGCTCAGGGGCAGTCCTTTTGCCGATAGACATCGAAAAAGAAACAGTGCACGCCCCCCCCCACCGCGCGTTTCAAGGTATTTGGGCTAGTTATCTTGGCACTTGGGAGTGGCTTGCACAGCGCCACTAGTCTAATACAAACTAACTAGCATTTTGCTGCTTTTTCATGACATGCACGGCCAAGGCCCTGAGTCAGAGGTCTCACTTTACCATCAGGTAAAGTCACTTCTGAAGGGCTCGGGGTGTGTGTATGTGTGTAAATACAGCTCATAATTAAGTACGCCTTTCATCTGATAAATCCCAAATAGCTACCTCGTGTCTTGTAAAACTCACACTAGCAATGAACAGCTGGCCTTTCTAACTTCCTCCCTCCCTTATCTTTTGGAAGTATTTCAGATGTAGCTGCTGTGGGCATAAGGCTTCCATTGACTGAATGTTATCTCAGATGGAGAGGAATGAAGATATAATTGCTGTGACGCTGTGCGCAGCTTAGACTGATTGCAGAAAGGAAACTAGCTGGACATGCCCTGGCTTGCATGTCACAATCTTTGCCTTATTTGTTGGACAGGATATTCTATCACAGAAGTGCCCTCTGCACCCCACACCCCAAGGACCAATGATGACAGGAATTGGATTCTATGTCACTAATCACAACCTGAAAACATTCCCTGTCACAGATACAATTGTTCTTTCTTTTCAGTCCTAGGAGAGAGCGCCTAATTTTGCAGTCCTAAAACGGTAAACCAAATCAGATGTTTGTAGGGTCACAAAATTATCAGCATGCTGGCTTGACATGGTGAAGTCAAAAGTGAATGGAGAAGACATCAGAATAAGCCAGCATTTTTCATTCTTTTATTGAACTTTTTAATGCACTTTGGGCTCACCCAACTACAATTATTACTTAAATGCAGCAACAGCAAATCCTTACACTATTTCAGAGTCAGATATTTTTTTGTTCAGTGTCTATAAGACTAACAAGACTAAATGCAATTTTATTCAAAATCTTTCTGATTTTGAGCAAATACCAACTTTGGCTCTCCGAGGAGATGTGCTTCCGCATGGAGAGTAGATTCACAATTTGGGGGGCCTCCTGGACTCATGTTTCCTATTTGAAAAGCAGGTAGAGTCCATGGCCAAGGGGGCCTTGGCCTGACATTGACTGGTGCACCAATTGGGCCACATTTAAAATAAAGGGCACTGAAGATGGATATTGACCAGCTTTTCTCAATCTAAGACCCTTTCTCTGTGTTGGACCTGATTTTTCAGAATTTGCAGCCATTACACTCAGCACAGCCTCCGGAAAGCATGGCAGATTTGGAAAGGCTGATAGAGCGCACAAGCGTTTATTTTGTATATATTTATTTAACTTAGGACAACTGTGGAATCTATAGCATTAAAGAAGCAACTAATTTGAGGAGTTGTAAAAATAGTGTCCAAAGTTCTCCCTAATGGCTATAACAAAAATAGTCTGTCTAATTAGGCAGACATACAAAACTTAATTTTCAGTTTTACTTGCTTTATGTAATGAGGTGATTCATAATACCAGCTTCAAGGACCACTATTTCAGGAAATGTACAGTAATTGCTAAAGGATGTCATTTATTTTATTAGAAATGTGTTCAAGTAGCCATATGAAAAATCCAGATGTGGATGAGAAATATATTTCTGCGTGCTTGTTCATACGTATTTGTAAGTCACTTGGTTCCAGCTTTAACTCTCAATGAAAACTGTTGGGGGTGGGGAGTAGTGCAGGGTAACGTGCAAGTCCAATATGAATGTATTCAGCAGTTTGGCTCAATGACAAGCGTAAGTCATTCCTTGGTACAATAAGAAGTGAGTAATTATGGTGTACGGGAATTCGCTTTTCTGGTTGGGGAATTCTGAGAGCTGACGACCACACATCTTAAAGTTGCTGAGGTTGATTAAACGCTATTCTAATGGGAATCACTCTAACGGCTCTTCATTTTAGGGACCGGCATTTCTATAGTGTTCTTGGAGATCTGTGTTACTCACAAGTTTACTATTGGACTTGTGCTAATCCTGTAGCTGGCTTCCCACTTCCCTTGTGAAGATGCCTTTGAAGAAAATGTACCTTTCCATCTGGTTTTATTTCATTTTTAGAAAACTTACAATATATGTCTGTAAACTTCCCATAGGATTGCCATGGGATAAATAGGATTATAATTCTGGACCACAAATATGCATTTCTTCTATTTCAGTAGAAAACGTAGTCTTTCTCTGCTAGTTTATGGAATAATTATGAAGCTGGTCACATCCCTAAGGAATCACAAGATATAATCTTTAGCTGTTATATTTCTGTATATCTATAAATTCAGGGATATTGCAAATGTTATGGATATTTCAAGGATCTTGCAAATATCCTTAATGACAATATCTTGACTACGAGGCAGAACAGATAATAACCATTATCTAGAAATGTTACATTAAAATTAAGCAAGCAGCAGTTCTTTCTGTATTCAGGAGGCCACAAACATAAATTTGTGTTACTGTCCTGAAGCTTATTCTAAAATGGTTCATTTCTGAAAGTTTTTAGTGGGTCTTTTCTCTATAGGCCTTTCCCCACTATTGAGTTAAAGCAATCCATCCATTCTTGAGATCACACAAAGCAACACCAGCATAACATTTGCTGCCCACCTTACCAATCTGGTTCCTGTTGTATCTGTTCCAAATTCCTGTGAAATTGTACTGTCTGATTGTGAGTGTGTCCCTTACTTTGACTTTGCTTTTATCCCCCTTCATCATGTTATCAGCTAGCAGAGAAAACATCTACCAATACAGTAAGAGCACTGCAACAGGTATGAAGTGGCTCTCATTTCAGGACTCTGCTTGAGTTTTTGTAGTCTAATTTGTCCACACCTCCCCTTACACCTAAATATCGGCACCTGCCAAGTCAAAACAATGTGAAATAAAGAGACATGGGAAGACACTGGGGCAAAAATTACTTCAAGAGGGAGGCAGGTTGTACCATATTGCAGAAAAATCTTTTGCTGATAGCTGAATGAAAACTTTTTGAAAGTAAAGTCCATTTTAAGTTTCCAAGGGGAAAGTCATATCACTTAATATGCAGATGTTTTGGAAAGAAAAAAAATGGCTGCTAGAAAAAAACCCCAACCATCTGTTTTGTATTGGCAAAGTTTTTTACTTTCTAAACTATTTCTGTTTGGCCTACCCATTGCATCTGAAAGGAACTGACCCTTAAGATTGAGGAGCTGAGTTGTTGTGGGTAAAATTCAGAAATCTCCTATTTTGGTCAAGTGTAACTGATACACTTTCTATTCCTTTAATTAAATCAGCATTCTTCAGTAGATAGTCTTTCAGTTTCAGCTGGGGTGGGATGGGGGCTGGAAACTCTGTGCTGCTCTCTACTGCTTTGGGGAAGAGTCTCCAACGCATGCCAAAAATACCTTATTCATCTAATGACGGATGTCCTCAGGCTGACTGTACTGAAGAGCTTCTTATTGTCTCAGCTGCCTTTTTGGGAAAGTACTTTTTCTCTCATCATTGCCTCATACTGTAGCTTCACACAGCCTGCCCAGCTACATGGCAACCAATTGCACCTTGGTAGGCCTTGGGTTTGTTTTTTTAAATGTGTTCATGGGGATTTTGAAACACTATGACTCTAAATCATGAAGAAAATCTACCTATGTGGTCACTAAGAGTCAACACTGACTTGATGGCACATAGTCAATCATTCTCCTTAATGTGAGAAGGCTTGGGGCTGGGGGAAGAGGGTAAACTTTGACAACACTGACCAATGGATTTAGCTATCTGTCAAAACTCACTCATGTTGATTTGGCACAAGTGTGCAGGGGAGTGCTCAAAGGGGCCCCAAACTAAACAGATGTACACAATCCAAATAAGGCTTTAATCACTCTTGGCAAAGGCCTGGATGAAGAGCCAGGGCTTCAATGCCCTTCAAAATACCAGCAGGGTAGGGGCCATCCAGATCTCAGGGAAACTTCATTCCAGAGGGCAGGAGTTAGATGGGATCCACAGCATGCCCTTTCTGTTGGACCCTACCCTAGGTGTGGGTAGAAATGATCAGAGAGAGGGGGCCCTGCAAATAGGTCATCCTTGAGCTTCTCCCATGTTATTCTGTGATGCCTGTGAGCTGTACAGAAGTATTGTCCATGCAAACAAACATTCTGGCTAATGTAGGAGAGAGAGAGAGATAGCAACAAAGCAGATCAAATATCCTTGATGACTTAGAAGCTTCTAGAAGAGCTCAGAAGCTGCTGACTGCAACTTTAGCCAAACTAAGAGCCAAAGGAGGGGAAGCAGGAGTGTTTCCATTGCCTCTGTTTCTCCAATGTAATTTCCCAAAAGGCTTTGCCCAAGGCAGAGTTTGACTCAAAAAGTGGGAAGCTTTCCCAACAGGCACAATACATTTCACATTACCTTGTTCTTCCTCCTTATTTGTAATAAGTCACATCCCAGGTGAAAGCAGGCTTAGACATGAATCTTGTGAGTATAGCCACAGTTATTCACCACCATGCTTGGGGCATCAGCAGCAAAGGAAGCATTTGGCATCCAAATATTTCACATTCCTTTATCATGCTCATACTAAAGCCTGATATGATAATTGATGTGAACTTTACATAAGAAAATTGTGGTGAAACTGAAACCTGAACAGAGCTATGGAAACCAGGTATATTCAGCATTTGGATCACAGATACCTGGTAGTTCCTTTTTAAAAAAATAAAATGTGGTTAAAGAATAACAATAGAAATGACTAATGAGAATGTAACAACAACTGAAGCAGAATGGAATGAGACAAAGGTGAGTTGGGTGAGATTTATAACACATATTTTTATCCATGCTGTATGTTGTAATTGCACCCCCCCCCCCCCCGAGTCCTGCTGTGCTGCCTCATCGTGGCAGGGGGGAAGTTCCTGGGAGGGATGAGCGAAGAATGCAGGGAGTGTATGCCAAGGGTATATATTCCCAGCAGGGTCAGAAAGGTGTGAAGGTCATCCCAGCTGCCCAGCTAAAGCAAGCAGGCACCTATATTGGGCAGCAGTGATATAGGAAGATGCCAGAGGCACATGATCACTTTAGTGACAGTAGCAAAGGCATAAATTCATACTACATGGGAGAAGGCAAAGGTAAACCACTCCTGTACTTTTACCAAGAAAACTACATGGATAGAAAATATAAAATGATTGACGATATAATGCCAGATGAAGGGCCCCTCAGGTCAGATGGCACTCAACATGCTACTAAGGGAGAGTTGAGGATCTTTCAGAGTACTAATGATGTTTATGGCATGGCTAGATTAAGGCCTTTGGGACATCTAGTTGCTGGTGTTGCCATATTGGAAAAGCAAATTGAAGCTGCAAAGATAGAATTACATGGAAGGAACATGGAAGGAACACAGGAAAGCTCAACACAGTGAAAGATGAAATGAAACATTACAAATTGACATCTTAGGCATCAGCAAATTGAAATGGACTGGGATGGGACACTTTCAGTCAGAAGATCACACTGTTTATTACTCAGGAGGAAAAACAACGAAGAAATGGTATTGCTTTTATAGTTAGGAAGGGTATAGCAAGAACAGTACTTGGCTACAGTGCAATCAATGACAAAATAATATTGATTAGACTTCATGGACAACCCTTTAATATGACAATCATTCAAGTTTATGGTCCAACCACTGATGCAGAAGAAGAGGAGATTGATGAGTTTTATGATCAAGTTTGATTTGAAATTGACAGAATGTGCAGGCAGATGTGCTGCTTGTGATTGGAGACTGGAATGTCAAAGTTGGAAACATGAAAGAGGAAAATGTAGCTGGATTGTATGACTTAGGAAACTGAAATGAAGCAGGAGGCAGACTTATCAATTTCTACCAATGATTTCTTCATAGCTAATGCTGTCTTCAAACAACCAAAATGACATCTCTATACATGGACATCACCAGATGGAGTGTATAGAAATCAAATTGACTATATTATTGTTAAAAGGAGGTGGAGAAGCTCAGTCATCAAAGACATGGCCAGGTGCTGACTGTAGAACTGTTCATGAACTGCTCATGTGCAAGCTAGAATTGACAATGAAGATATTGAAGTGGTGAATAGCTTCTGCCTTTTAGGATCAACCACCAAAAGTAAAGGAACAAGCAGTCAAGAAATATACTGCAGACTAGCACTTGGTAGAGCAGCCAGGAAGGCCTTGGAAAAGATAATGAAATGCCGTGAAGTGTCTATACGTACAAAGATCAGAATCGTGCAAGCCATGGTATTCCCTGTGACACTTTATGGAAGTGAAAGTTAGAAAGAAGCAGGATAGGAAGAGTATTGATGCCTTTGAACTGTGTTGGAGAAGACTCCTGTGGATACCATGGACAGCCAAGAAAACAAACCAATGGATCATCAAACAAATCAACCGAGAGTTCTCACTCGAGGCACAAATGACCAGGCTCAAATTATCCTACTTTGGACACATTATGCAAAGAGCCAGCTCTCTGGAGAAGGCTCTAATGCTGGGAAAGGTGGAAGGAAAGAGAAGAAAAGGATGACCAGCAGCATGGTGAATAGACTCAGTTATAGTGGTGACGAGTGCACTGTTGGGAGACTTGAAAGAACAGGTTAGGGATAGATCATCACAGAGAATACCTAAGTGGTCGCTAGGAGTTGAAACTGACTTGAAGGCACATAATGTTGTAATTGAAAAAAGCTGCAGATGAAAAGCTAAAGTTTCAGTTCTCTGTTGTAAGATATGAAGATAAATAAATACAGATGAATAAATGTAGTGTTCTAAACATGTTAAAGAGGCAGGAAACTCTTACAACCGGTATCATGCAAACAAGGAATCGATTTTGATTCAAACTTCTTTAAGATCGCACCTTCCAAATGTGCTAAGTTTGCAACTTGCAGAATTAACAGTCAACATGGCTATTTTATAGACCTTAATCACTAATTCTTTGTATTGTCTTATAATTTTACATTATACTTCTTTTTTTTTTTTACAATGCTCCCAACAGAATAAATCATTTCAGGTTTCACATACTTGAATATGGTTACCAAATTAAATTTTTAGGTACTCTTTATAACTCTAATGAAATCTCTTCCAACAGAAATGTCAATTCTCAGACATAATGGAATGACTGCAATTCTAGCCACCATTAATAAAACAAAGTGATCATTTCTCAGTCTCAAAATATACTTTACTGTTTTTCCTACAATAATTTATGTGGCTCCTTCTAGAGGAATTTTTTCATGAGTTGACATTTTTGTTTATTAATAAATATTCTGGTTCAAATTCTCTAAATCTTCAGTTCTATTTACCGTATTTATCGGCGTATAACATGCACTTTTTTCCTTAAAATTTGGGGCTGAAATCCTAGCTGCATGTTATACACCGATACTCAAGCGGCAGGACTGGGAGAGTGGAGCCTTCATTTGAGCCAGGGCTGTAACCAGGGCAGCTCCGGAGGTGACAGGCAGGTGAGCAAGTGAAAACCGGCGCTCCCTATCTTGCGCAAGCAAAAACCGCTGCTCCCCAGTGCTCACCTCCTGCTCTGTGGAGCTGAGGCACTCACGCAAGCAATGGGGAGCGCCGGTTTTCTTCGTTCAAAGAGGTGCTTTTTCTTTCATATTACATATTTACCTTATAAGTGGTATAAATATTAATAAACAAAAAGTTCAGAGCTCCCTTTATTTTGCTTCCAAGTCATATATTTTAAATTTAAGTTTTTTTACTCAAACTTCCTTCTTAAAATTAAGGTGCGTGTTATACGCCTGTGCGTGTTATTAGGCCGATAAATACGGTACATACAGTATAACACAGATTATACTGTAAAGGAGAGTTAAAGTTCCAGTTATTGTATAATGTGCTGCTATATGCTGATAATAATTAGTCATTAATTCATACGTGCATAATACTTAAATGCATAAATCATAAATCACAATACTTAGTCTTATTAATCAATCTATACCCCACATTTCCAAATGATAGGGACACTCAAGGTAGTTAAGAACAAGACTATTTAAAAAATGAATTAAAATACAAAATTATAAAATCATATTTTTTTAAAAAAATCCATGCATCAATAATAATAAAACAATTCAGAAGACTAAACTGAAGAGAAATGTCTTAATACCAGGGATGAATGAATGTCAGTTTAGCTCTTTCTCAGTTTCTCATTTTTGCCAATTTGTCAATTTAATTTTTTTCCCCTCAGTTTTTCACTTCTGTGAATCCATCAAGTCTGGTTTATGAAACTTGGGTATTTTTACAAAGTTTGCACTAAAGTTTGTATTTTAGTACACATTTCTCCAAGCATGGATTGGTTTGTTACATATTTTGGTACATTTTGGTATATTGCCCCGCTCTGCATCATCATCAGTCAACCACTATATCTATGTCTTCTTGAAAAATATTAAGTATAATTAATTTTGGTCACTGTAAGATCACCTTCTGTTTATCTACATTGTTCCTCACGCTTTCTCATGCAGGAAGGATTTCACTCAAATTTTCAAAGACAAAACTTGCAGTTCCTTTCTTCCTTTGATGAATCAGTGAGAGGGAACAATTTCACTCCACCTTCATCACCTAGTAGATTTGAGCATGTCGTTTTAACAAAAGGGATGAGTGAGATTGGAAAGCTCATGGAAAAGAAAAGGAAAAAGAAAAAAGTCTCCAAGTTGCTTTGTTATGCAGCGGGGTCAACCTCTTCCTCCACCTTGTCCTTTCTTGTCATTAATTGCCCAAGTGGAGTATGTGTTCTTAACTAATTGCTAAGCAAACTGCATACAGCAAGAGGACCAAAATTTACTATGGCAAAAAAGGATAATCTCAAGGAACTCTACTCTTCTCTCATCTAATGAGGATGCAGATGGTGCAGACATCTGGAAATAAAAGTGGGAAACTTCCAGCCAGCCAGTTTGATCTGGCTTACCAGACTATTACTCTAGACAGCAGGACTTTCTAGGCTGGGACGCTCATTCTGGCCACCACGTCTGCTGTCCCGCTGTCCCAGGATCTGATCAGTTGCTAGGAGCCATTATGGCTCTCTCTACTCCACTCATTCAACATAAGCAATTCAGCCCCCATTTTTTAAACCCTAAGATCATCTTTTACTTCCTTGAAGCCCAGCATTTTCTCACTATAGTTCTGTTTCTGACATTGCTATGCCAGCGTACATGGGCTAATATTTTAGCTTCGGTGTAATACAACTTCATCTTAAATTAGGCTAGGAATTCTGGGAATTGTAGTCTGTATACTGTTAGTGGGTACAAGCCTAAGGGAGGCTGGAATAAAGCATGTGCATATGAAATAGCTGTTTGGGTGGTGCATTTAATTGGCTCTTACGGCCAAAATAAATACACTATATTGTCTGTTTTGAATACACTAGCATGTAAGTCGGTGGGGGAATCAGATTTGGAGCTAAAGCTGGGTACAGAGAGCTTTTCAATCTTTGCCTACTGTGCCCTAATCCTGTTGAGAATCAGGTCTCCCAGAATCTGCAGTGCAGAACATGAGGGAAGCCCCTTGCCCACCCAGACATAATCCCCACATGGTCTAGCCTTCCCATTCCTCTGGCCCGCCACATGTGGCATGAAGTAGATGGAGGGAAAGATAAGCTGTTCAGAGTGTATACAAATAATGTCAGCCCCCCACCGCCATGGCCAGCTCTCCCTGAACCATTCTTCCTCAACTCCAGATGCCCTCCAGATGTTTTGGACCACAACTCCCAAGATACCCGATCAATTCCTAACCCCACACATTGTAGTTCAAGTTGTCTGACGGGCACTGTTCTCATATGAAGAACATTAATTCTACCAATGATTAAACCTTACAAGGAAGTGGTGGGAGTGTCTATCCTAAGTACTACCAGATTCTGAGCGCCAGAATCTGGTAGCATTTAGGATTCAATTATACAGGAATGGCTGAAATCTTGAACATGCAGCCATAGCCTGTACAAATTCTGGTAGAGTTTATGGATAATCTGGCCAGCAGCCACGAAACCCTCACCCTCCAGGATGTCTTGTCATCAAGGACAAAGGATTTTTTTGTATTCTGGCATCCCCAGTGCAAACTGCATGGCTAATCAGCATAATGATTCCTGACTGGGAAATGCCAGCATTCCTGCTATAGTACAAAAAAAGAAAAAAAAGGAGTTCTCAAGCCAGAATGGGGAAATTGTCTAGAAATAGAGTTCTTGGGACCTTTGCCCTGTTCATCTATGACCCAGTCTTTACCACTTTAAACGCCCACTGATTTTCCACTGCGCCAATGTGATGGAGATGCAAGCAATTCCATGGAATTTCTTCAGAGCTGCAATAGCAATGTTACAGGAAAGAGACATGGATATATGATTGCTTTCTCTAAGCAAATAACTATGTCATCCCATCTCTTGACTGAGAGCCTGTATTGTATATTGCTTGTAGTGGTAATGCCCTGATACTGATTGGCTGGTCTGGGGTGATGACACAGAATGTTCAGTTACTCAGAGAACAAAGTTGTCAACAACAAAATGTTCCCAGTCCAATCCCCATTTATGAAAAGAGGTAATTGTTTGTCAGTTTGATTGGATTTTTTAAGAAGACAGATATAGGTCCAATGGACAAAACATCAAACTGGGAACCCTAACTTATTGATTGACCTGCTATTAATTGTCATACTTTTCCCATTGTGCTTGGAATTATAGGTATTGTGGAGTTTTACATTTTTTGATTCATTTAAAAAAATCAAATACCAGTGAGTTTCTCTCTTTACAGCCTCCCAAATATGGCTAAAGCTAGGCTCCTAGTCTACTCTGGTTGCTTGTATGCAACATACACCAAAAGAGGGAAACTTGTTTTTTATTACTGTTGAAAATGTGATTCCTTTGTGGGTAATCTGTTGGGTGACCACGGTAGATCCCAGTATTGGGCAACCCAGTACCAAAAAGGGGCTCTCTTTCATTCTCCCAGTTCATTGCCTCTCTTTCAACAGACCCTACTTTCCCCTCTCCTGATCACTCACTGCCCAGTTGATTGCCAGGAAGTCTGATTGATGATCTGCAGGGAGCTTTTGAAATAAAGTCTAAAGTCATATGAGTCACTTATTTATTTAAAAAAAAAATACCCCATGATATCATGGCTCAAAACAGTCACAGTAAAGCTAAATTCTACCAACTCTATCCCAACCATAAATGCCTATGGACTCTCGACCCAAAACAGGAGAGGTGAACATGTAAGACTATGAAGCATCCTGCCCTGTCATCCATTTTTTCCTTCTTGTATTACATTTCATGCCTTTTAACACAATCCATGGTGTTAAGCCATGGATTGATTTAGCCATATTTTGTGGAATAAGCCATGATGGCTGGTTTATTCAACACTTAATGACTACTGCATTGTTGGCTGGATTTTTGTTTGGCTCAATGTACAAGTTTTAGTGTTGAACTCCCAGCTCCCCTCATCCTCAGGCAGATTAGGCATTGTGTTGTGATCCAACCTGTATGGAGAGATGTTGGTTTAAGAAGGATGATCCTCTGAACAGGAGCCCTGTCAGCTGCCATTTTAAGAGTTACTAGCAATCGCTGAATACATGGTCAAAAATATTGCCTAAAGAGCAAGCAAAAATATTCTTTTTTCCTCCCTAGGCACAAATGTGTCAGCAACACACAACTGTGAATAGTAATACCAAGTGAGAAAATCATGGGGAAAAAAAAAGTGCAAAGTGGGCAGAAATCTCTGGTTAAATTCTTTTTCTATGGCATCATAACAAATAAAGAGAAAAAATTCAAAATAAATACAGCATGAATCCATTTCTTTGTATTAAATCACAGGAAGCTAGTGGGTCTTTATGGAAAATCGTGCAACTCTAAATATACATGAGACTTCTGGAAAGTGTTAGCAGGGAGGATTGCTCAGTGATGACTTTAGCAGGAACCCCAGTGGGCTTTGTATGCTTTCCTGAATGTATCCCCCCACCCCATTCCTGCATTCCTTGCATCATGGATGTGCTCTCCCACTACTGACACAATAACTCACTTATGCTTCAAGCGCACGCAGAGCTCTGAATAAGGAAGGCTTGCAAGAGGTCATTAAGGCAGGAAGTCCAAGTCTAGCTCATTTCTTTAATAGCAAAAGCAAGGAACCAGCAGGCCCTTCCCCATTTGCCTTTTGCCATGGCCCAAATCCCCTGGCATTATTTTTGTCCTCTATTTCCCCGCAATGTTGTCACCTGAGCCTTAGCCCATCCATAAGACACAGTTAAGTCACAGAAAGCTGTGCTGATGTTGAAGTGGTCGTTCCCCCTAAGGCAGTGTTTCTCAACCTTGGCAACTTTCAGATGCGTGGACTTCAGCTCCCAGAATTCCCTGGCCAGCAGGGAATCTTTCCTGGGGAAGATACTTTGCCAAAATTCCTCAACCATGCGAGAAAATAAAAATAAAAATCTCATCATCTATTTGTTATTTTTGGCTTATGCTGCATGCACACTTCTGTGGGATGTGGGCCACCCTCTCTGGCCCAATTCTGAAAGAAGAAGAGTAGATCACAGCTCCTGGTTGCTATAGTACTGGCAGCTCCCTGTGGGTGTTAAACAGCTGACCAACAGGTTTAGGGAGTTCCATGGTAAATGGGAGAGTTGGTTCTTTTGATAGGCTTGGAGAGAGCTGGTTCTCTCACTTTACTGGGCAGCCTCCCATGGGATGTTTGTTACCTTGTTTTGAGTGTGGGTTTAGCTCTTTCAAAAGAACACTAAACTCTCTGTCAAAAGAACTTTGATAAACAGCTGAATGATGGGCTAAGGAAGTTGCCTTGAAAAACCCGAGAACTATTCCCAATTTATCAGGCAGCCCCCACTCCAGAGGTCAGCTATTTAGTAGGCTTGGGGATACAGCAGGTTTTGATAGATGGATAAATCTGCTAGTCCAGACATCTATCAAAACCATTTGCCAGTCATAGCACTGTTGAGATGGATGGTTTCTTGCTAGCTAGTGATGTGAGAAAGGGTGGAGGGGAGCAAAGCCAGAGGGTTTAACCAGTGACTTTGCCCTGTACACCCAAAATCAGGACACAGCTATCTTGTGGGAAGCCCGTATAGAGGCTACAAAGGCAGATAGGAATTGGCAACAGGGACAGCAAATTTCATGTCAGTTTAGTTTTCTGATGGTTTACAGACAGGTACATAGCATTTCAGCTCAACTGAGTGAAGATGGCCAGAGCTGAACTAAATCATCACCACCCCTCATCCATACTAGCTAGAGCTGCTGGAACAGTGCAGCAACATCTAAAAGAACATCTGTTTCCTTACGGGGAGGAAGCCTGAAGTCGTATGTATACTTAATTGGAATAAGTCTAATTACATATTGTGAGCTATACTTCTAAGTCACCATGTTGTAGTGTAGTTATGCGTCAGAAAAAAGGGTAGTTTAGGAACCAAGATACAACTTACAATACTCACTGTGTTCATACCTCTTCCATAGGTGCACATAGCATGCATTGTCAAAAGGCAACAGGAAAATCTATTTCTATTACGCAAGGGATTGGCAAGAAAGGGAAATCCTGTTATATAAGCAGAGGCTGACTCCCATGGATGGAGGCGTATCTTGGTGAAATCATTTGAACCAGCAAGTTTACCTTGATTCCTTTCCTAGCAGCAAATCAATTTGAAGAACATCCAGAACATCAGTGTCCCTCACATTTCCTTCTCTATATTTTAAAATGAAGGTTAATTAGAAAGAACTAATAAGCAACCAAGCCATGTAATATATATTTTCCCAAGTCCCATTACAAGTTGCTTCATCATGCCGTGATAAAAAGTTTATGGACCATATAATCAGACCAGGCTGACCCTGAATGGTCTTACTGGCCCTCATCACAGAAATGCAAATTAGGAAAAAGAGGGCAGAATGATGATTTCTTACAGAAGTGTGTAATGCCATGTGAACAAAGTAACCTTTGCCAGAAGCTTCTAAAAAACAAAACAGAACAGAACAGAACAGAACAAAAAAACCCTCAGTTCCTTTACCTTTTCCCAGCACATTGGCACCACCTGGCGTACTTGAAAAACAACACATCAAAAGGCAATCTGTGCCTCTAAATCTAATTTTTCCATACCGTAATCCAGCTACAGATTATGCCACACTAAAAGGATTTTTTCCCCAAACCAGATGAATGAAATTCTGTGTGGTAACTGGAAAGAAGCTAAGGAGGTGTCCAACTAAATGCTAAAACTAAATATAGGGTTTCATATCAGTTGTGTTTCTAGGTATGCTAAATAAAAGACTTCATAAATCTTTTCACAAAATGAAACAAATGTAGAGGCCAATATTAATTAATGCTTTAGGAAGGGTGATGTATTTTCAGCAGCTGGAGGGACAGAGGACGGTGATAACATGCCGGGTTCAGAGAGTTCAGTTAACAAGACTTAGAAGTGATTCATCAGAACAACTTTTTCCAGCCTGGTACCCTTAAAATGTACTGGATTAAAACAGGCTGGCGTGATGGGATTTGTAATCTAATTATCTGAAGTTAATAGGATGAAGAAGTGTGATTTATATTTTCAATGGAGCATTGACATCACGCAAATGCCCACAACCTCTAACTTTTGATAGACAGCTGTCAATTCCCTGTGAAATCATGTCTGTAGGTTCAGGACAAATTGGGAATTGGCTTATGGAATTCAGTGAAAATGATCAAAGGTATGAAAGTAAGTTCTGTGAGGAAAAGATGAAAAAGCCACTGGGAAAGTTAATTTTTAAAAGTACACAGGATTTGGAGCTTAAAATGAATGTATTTCCATTTTTGGACAATGTTGCTGACCTTAATTCAATCTGAAGTAGATACCCTGAACCAAGGGAGAAAGACTATCAAAAGTCACTATATGTTTTGATCAACTGCTATAGAGGTAAAGAGTGATGTAGGCAGTGGTCAGCAACCTCCATAAACACCACTTCAACAACTAGAAGGCGATAGCTCACTTCATTTAACCTCCTTTGACCCTTTCAGCACATGCTGAAATACATGAAGCCCCCTCACTATGTGATCCAAAAAAGATGTTTCTCGAGGGGATTTTATTCTAAGCAAGACATTCTTGCAAGCCAGTGCCAACAGATAAATGCCAACAGACAAATCTTAACACAATCTCCCCATCGTCATGAGGAAGAAAAGAGCTCATCTCCCGGCAACTTCATGAAAATGTCCAAGCAGTTTTCTTGGCAAAATGCAGAATTGGGTTTCTGCTGTCTTCTTCTAGGATGCTTTTGGCTTCCTAGTCTACAGCTTCCCCATAGTACTTCCTGGTAGGTTCCACCCACGTTGTGGCAATGGGATATAGTTCTGCTATATTTTCCATTCACCCTACCACACAAATTAGGGAGTGTAACTGCTCAAACCAAGTGCAGAATATAAGTAAATGGACAAAACCAATGAGAGGAAAAGTGTGCTACCTAGTGGTCCAATGTGTGCATTACTATGATATCCGGCCTTCAGAGATTTAGAATTAAATAGGACTGGTTTCTCCTGCTTTTGTCTCTTATTTAGAAGATGCTATTGAGAATGATTCGTTTAGATGTTATTGACAATGATTTCTCAAAATACAGCAACATCTCTTTCTCCATAAAATGAATCAGATTTTATGCTCCAGGCAATTTGAACAATTTACAGCTGTACCCTGCAGGCCTCCTCCTGTGATTCCTACTTGATGTGGCAATTTTAGGTCATTTCACACATTGCATTTTTGGGCTTTTAGATTAATCTCAGTAAGAGCAAACATAATTTTTTTCAGCTGTCAAAATGTCCCTTGAGCAAAAAAGACTCAGTCACCTAATCAGAAGATTAATCTGCATGTTAAAAACAACAGTGCACACTTAGTCAATAAAATTTTTACTGGCAAGAAGGGGGAAAAAAAGATTAACAGTGGAGAATAAATATAGCCTTTGTTGGACAGGGTGGGAGGAGAATTAACATTCAGCGTGGACTTTGATTTCTTAAGGTTGTTAACCTTGTTCTAAACTACTGCTGCTCTGGAGCAATTTCTAAAATAAGCTGCCAGAAGTAGGACATTTGTTTAAAATCACATATCACATGACCTAACATATAAAATGCAAATACATGAGCAGCTCAACATTGCTTTGTCATTTTTAAGCCTGCTGGGATTAATCTCCTATCATATTTCTAATCCTCTCAGAAGAATAGATCCTGGGATCTGCACCTCTCAGATTCTACTGATCAAGAATTGTCTCCATACTGGGAGCTAGTAAAAAGGTGAAAGCAAAGAGCTCATTGAGTTGATTTCATAGACACATCCATGTACCTTTCTTGCAACATACAGAATTGGTTTGCTACAGCCCTCCATCAAGATGTATTCTTGATGATTTTTCAGTTTAGCTTACAGTATTTCTTGGTTATCTCCCATCCAATGATCATTTAATTTTGACCCTACTTAGCTTTTTCAAGATCAGCCAAGGCTGGTTAGGTGCTTCCCCTTCGTTGGGCCCAGAAGGAAGAGGACTTCTCCAAACAGAAAGATATAAAAATAATGTTGTTGTTGTTGTTGTTGTTCAGTCGTTAAGTCGTGTCCCACTCTTCGTGACCCCATGAACCATATTGCGCCAGGCCTTCCTATCTTTCACTGCCTCCCTGAGTTTGCTCAATTTCATGCTCATTGCTTCAGTGATGCTATCTAGCCATCTCATCCTCTGCCGTCCTCTTCTCCTTTTGCCTTCCATCTTTCCCAGCATCAGGGTCTTTTCCAAAGAGTCCTCTCTTCGCATTAGGTGACCAAAGTATCTGAGCTTGAGCTTCATTATCAATCCTTCCAATGAGCAATCAGAGTTGATTTCCTTTAAGATTGACTAGTTTGACCTCCTAGCAGTCCAGGGGACTCTTAAGAGTCTTCTCCAGCACCACAGTTCGAAGGCATCAATTCTTCGGCGTTCAGCCTTCTTTATGGTCCAGCTCTCACACCCATACATTACTACTGGAAAAACCATAACTTTGACTATGCGGATCTTTGTCGGCAAGGTGACGTCTCTGCTTTTGAATATGCTATCTAGGTTTGCCATAGCTTTCCTCCCAAGGAGCAAGTGTCTTTTAATTTCATGGCTGCAGTCTCCGTCTGCAGTGATCTTGGAGCCCAAATAAATGAAGTCTGTTACTGCTTCCATTTCTACCCCTTCTATTTGCCAGGGATTGATGGGTCCAGATGCCATGAGCTTAGTTTTTTTAATGTTGAGTTTCAAGCCAGCTTTCGCACTCTCCTCTTTCACCCTCATCAAGAGGCTCTTTAGTTCTTCTTCACTTTCTGCCATTAGGGTGATATCGTCTGCATATCTGAGGTTATTGATGTTTCTCCCTGCAATCTTAATTCCGGCTTGTGATTCTTCCAGCCTGGCATTTCTCATGATGTACTCTGCATATAGGTTAAATAAGCAGGGTGACAGTATACAGCCTTGTCGTACTCCTTTCCCTATTTTGAACCAATCGGTTGTTCCATGACCGGTTCTAATGGTTGCTTCTTGGCCCGCGTACAGATTTCTCAGGAGACAGGTAAGGTGGTCTGGTATCCCCATCTCTTTAAGAATTTGCCACAGTTTGTTGTGATCCACACAATCAAAGGCTTTTGCATAGTCAATGAAGCAGAAGTAGATGCTTTTCTGGAACTCTCGTGCTTTCTCCATGATCCAGTGAATGTTGGCAATTTGATCTCTAGTTCCTCTGCCTCTTCGAAACCCAGCTTGTACATCCGGTAGTTCTCGGTTCACGTACTGCTGAAGCCTAGCTTGTAGGATTTTGAGCATAACCTTGCTAGCATGTGAAATGAGTGCAATTGTGCGATAGTTTGAGCATTCTTTGGCATTGCCCTTCTTTGGAATTGGAACGTAAACTGACCTTTTCCAATCCCATGGCCACTGTTGCATTTTCCAAACTTGCTGGCATATTGAGTGCAGCACTTTAACAGCATCGTCTTTTAGTATTTTAAATAACTCAGCTGGAATACTGTCATCTCCACTAGCTTTGTTGTTAGCAATGCTTCCTAAGGCCCACTTGACTTCACTCTCTAGGATGTCTGGCTCAGGGTCAGTGACCACACCAGCATGGACATCAGGGACATTAAGATCTTTCTTGTATAGTTCTTCTGTGTATTCTTGCCACCTCTTCTTAATCTCTTCTGCTTCTGTTAGGTCCCTGCCTTTTTTGTCCTTTATCATGCCCCTCTTTGCACTAAACGTTCCTTTGATATCTCCAATTTTCTTGAAGAGATCTCTAGTCTTCCCCATTCTATTGTTTTCTTCAATTTCTTTGCATTGTTCATTTAAGAAGGCCTTCTTATCTCTCCAAGGCCAAACTTGCCTGTTATTCCGATTACTCCTTGACTTCCTACTTTAGCATTCCAATCCCTATGATGAGAAGGACATGATTTTTTGGTGCTAGTTCTAGAAGGTGTTGTAGGTCTTCATAGAACTGGTCAACTTCAGCTTCTTCGGCATCAGTGGTTGGGGCATAGACTTGGATTACCGTGATGTTGAATGGTTTTCCTTGGATACGCACTGAGATCATTCTGTTATTTTTGAGGTTGTACCCCATTACTGCCTTTCCCACCCTCTTATTGACTATGAGTGCAACTCCATTTCTTCTAAGGGTTTCTTGCCCACAGTAGTAGATATAATGGTCACCTGAATTAAATTCACCCATTCCCGTCCATTTCAATTCGCTGATTCCCAAGATGTCGACGTTCAGTCTTGTCATCTCATGTCTGACCACATCTAGCTTGCCTTGGTTCATGGATCTTACATTCCACGTACCTATACAATATTGTTCTTTACAGCATCGGACCTTCTTTTCGCTTCCAGATACATCCACAGCTGAACGTCCTTTCGGCTTTGGCCCAGCCGCTTCACTCTTTCTGGAGCTGCTTGGAATTGCCCTCCGCTCTTCCCCAGTAGCATATTGGACACCTTCCAACCTGAGGGGCTCATCTTCCGGCATCATATCTTTTAGCCTTTTAACATTGTCCATGGGGTTTTCTTGGCAAGGATACTGGAGTGGGTTGCCATTTCCTTCTCCAGTGGACCACATTTCATCAGAACTCTCTGTCATGACCTGTCCGTCTTGGGTGGCCCTGCACGGTATAGCTCATGGCTTCACTGAGTTACACAAGCCCCTTCACCATGACAAGGCAGTGATCCATGAAGGGGATAAAAATAATAAAGAGAGATAAAATCCTGTACAGTAGGTAGCTTCCCTATTTAGTTAATCTAAGCTTAACAACTCTACTTGAAATCTATCATGGACATTTCCCACTCTGTTCCTCCAATGAATCTGTGCATCTGACACACTTGTGTATATGTGTGCATATTTATTATATGTTTGCACCTCCTAGAAACCATTGGATGGCAAGAGAAAAGAGAAAGCAGCAAGCAGGGAGAGGTGAGAAGAGGTCAAGTCAAACCATGTAAGACTGGTTGTTACAAAAAGAGTTAAATTCACCAGGCAAATTGCCACTCCCAAGCAAATCTTCAACATGTACAGTCACTTGCATGTCCCTTATTATCTTGTTTTCCAGGTATCTTCTATGTAAATGTAACACAACTCACCATTCCCATTCCCAATTCACAAGTAATTATTTAGGAGACAAATCATAACTTCTTATCTAGTAAATGCAGCATTTCTTCATCTAGTCTGCTCCAGTTATGTTGTCCTACACCCTTAGCCAAAATTCTGAAAATAGTTGATAGGAATTGTAATCCAGTACCCTGGAGGCTGAGTAAAGCTGTTCTAAACTCCAACACTCTAAAACAGTATATCTCAACCTTGGCAGCTTGGAGATGTGTGGAATTGGAGCCCACACATCTTTAAGCTGCCAAGGCTGAGAAACTAGAAGGTGTTAAGAAACTTGATCTAGAAGGTGTTACATCAGAATGAAAGCTAAAAATACCTCTCAGTTTTCCAAATGTTCTGTTTACCTGCAAAACAGGCCTTGATTTTTTAGCTCATTCTTAGTGTGCTGAATTCCTTTATTTTGGAGATGATAAAGAGAGCCATTGTGGTTGTTTTGTTTCTGTTTTATGCTATATGTTTCTCTGTCATTTTACAGCCTCCTTGCCTGCTAATGCTGTCTGGTTTGAAAAAAAAACCATGGAAGGAATTCCCTCCTTTTTTCTCTTGGAACTACACTGAAACATTAGAAACTAGAAAGGCTACAAACTACTGGAGAAATTATTGTAGGGTGAAAGAGTGAACACACACATAAACCCCTCAGCTGCTGGTAACAAGGGCAAATGCAAGAATTCCACATTCCATCCATAAGAATTTTATCTAGTTTTTTTGTGTTCCTAGAAAAAAAAAATTCAGAATAATTTCTTTTCCAGCAAATGGAAGGAGTAGTTAAAAATGCAGACCATTTTTTTTTTTTTTTTGCGGGGGGTACTAGACAGAACTTTATTCCTTCTCAACACAGAGCAATCCTTTCCTTTATGTTTTTCCACTCAGTTTCATATTATTTACTGGTAGCTAGGCACAGAATGAGGCATTTCTTAACAGGTCAAGTATGATCCCAATTCATAGCTGAAATATGACTACCCATACAAACACAACTACTCATATGACTATAAGATTACTCACCCAAAGTTTGTGGTTAAGATACCACCCAGGGAAGATCCAAGAATTACTCCTATTCCAAAACAAAGTCCAAGCTTTCCTAAAGCATCAGGACGTTTGGCAAGAGTTGTCAAATCTGTTATAACCATCTGTGCACCTATGAAGAGAGTGGAAAATAGCAAGCTTTCATTGAACTACCAAGCATCTTTCTGTGTTCACCAAGGTAACTGGAGTTAATTGATTCCTGGATTTGTATATCTTGTAACATTACCTGGTAATCCATGAATGAAGATGGCTGGAACCCTGGAAAGAAAAAGTAGGGGGACACTGATGGACATAGAGAGGAGCAAGAAGCACAGAGATCCAGACAAATATGAGAGAGTCAAGGCAGTTCTGGTTCCAAACTGGTCAGCAAACCTGGAAGAAGAATGATGCAGTACATTTAGAAATTGACTGAGCCTACAATAATAAAAGCAGAATCCATCATACTGGAAACCACCAACCTGACCTCCAAGAAATTTGGATGCCTATCTATCTATCTATCTATCTATCTATCTATCTATCTATCTATCCATCCATCCATCCATCCATCCATCCATCCATCCATCCATCCTATCTTCTGGAATATTGGACAGATATCCATTAGGACTGATGAGTACCTATTAAAAACAGATGATCAGAATCATTCTAAATATATGTGATCCTGAAACCTTTAGGAAATAACACAGACTACTAAATTACCTTCACAAACAAAGTCTCCCCATATAGTCCTTCTGATCAACTCATGTCATCCGCATCAGTAGCCTTACTCCAATGCTCCCCAAACTTAGAGGGAACTCTAGCTGTATGAACTTCAATTCCCAGAGTTCTCAGCAATGACCATGCTTGCTGGGAAAATCTGTGAGCTGAAGTCCATGCAAGACACCCAGGTTGAGGAAGGCAATTTTGCTCTATCAAAGCTCTAAGTAGTTGATACACAATAGAGAATATTCATAGAATCATAGGGTTGGAAGGGACCCTGGAGGTCCAAGACTCAGTTCTTCAGATTTTCCCCCCATTCTTCAGATTTTTCCCTATTCAGTTTTATCTTGGATGTTTAATTGAAATGGTTGCTAAAACTAAATTATTTTCCTATGTTAAAAAGTAATACTATTTATTTAGGGCAATTCTGCCATTCCACAAGAGCTCATAAGACAACACTTTATATTTACCTTCCAAAGATGGGGCCACCCAGAAGCTGAAGAATCCCAAAGAATGATTGCAAGTAGCCAAATCCAATTGCATCCAAACCTAAGTTAGTTGCTAAATACTTAAACAGAGGAGAGAGTAGAGAGAAAGGTTAGACATTACATTTTTTAAAGGGAAGATGATAAAAAAAAAGTGAAGTTGAGCATGACTTCTGATGATCTATGTAGTTTCTTTGGCATCAGTATGGAAGTGCTTGCTATTTTCTTCTTCTAGAATAATCACTTCACAGTCTAGCCTATTGCACTGATATTCTTTGATGGTCTCCCATCCAAGTATTAATCATGTTGGATACTGCTTAGCTTCTCAATCAGCCATGCTCAGCTAGGTATACCTATAAACTGTAACTCACCTTCAAGTCTTAGTTCCTCTTTCTTCCTTCACTTTAAAATAAAATGGAAGGGATCTTTCTGCCTTCACTCTTCTCAGTTTGGGGTACTTTGAATCTCTCATATCTAGTCAACTCCCCATAACTCAGAGGGTTAAGTTGAATTTGATGGAGTTTCAGCTAGTACCCCCCCCCCCCCCCAATATGAACTGAATACTGCTTTATCTTGATTAAGAACCACTTTAAACTTCAGGTTTAACTGTCTGTTTATACATGAATTCATTGAATTCTGATAAACTCTTTTATACAAATATAAACTCTTCTCTATTTAGTGGAAATTAAACATTTACATTATAAAACTCTTAGCATCATTTTCCAGCATAAATCAAAATTAAACAAGGGGTTACAACTTCAATTCATTTTCCTCTATAATTGTTTTCTCTTTTATCACTGAGGAGTCCTAAAGAGGTATCAAAAATATACAAATTGCTCTTCTTTTTCAATTCAACAGGCCCCAGCTTTAAAAAAATACCCTTTGAAACACATCAGTTCACATGTTCTAACAACCCAAGCCTTGGGGAAGAAATACCAAACAATTAACTGGGCTGGCAAAAAATAAAATAAAAAAATAAAATAAAATCTACTCGGCTTCTAATTATTATGAACCCATCTTCAAAAAACCAAACTCCTTCTATTCTCCCAGGTTTGCATGGAAAATCACTAAGAATTATATCATCTTCTTTGTTATGATATAATTCTTAGTGATTTTTCCATGCAAACTCAGTTTTATTTCTGAGAGAAAGAGGCAAAGGGGAATGCAATTGCAACCATTACCAGAAATGAAGAGGCAACATATGCACATAGGGCTACCAGATCTATGCTGCAAAAATCCTGATGGCCACTAGTAGCAGCAAAGAGACATAGAACATTCTTTCGCATCCTAAATCTGGTTGTTCTACATGCAGGAGATGTGTCATCTGAGAACATTGAATTAAATTAGATAAAGATCTGCAATGGTAAATGTGTAGAGTGATCATCAAGATGACTGTTACGGATGAATGACTTGGCTCTCAATCATACCTTCAAATATTAAGAGATGGTGTCTTGGACCATAATTCTTTGAGTCCCCTAAAAATATTCCTTTCCCCACCCCAGTCCCAGAACCCCGGACAGTCAAATTCTGGGAGCCCTTTTTCCTTCTTAAAATGCATCTAAGTACTCAGCAATGAACCAACCATAATTCTCATACACTGGGGGTTCTTTGGGGTTAAAAGCCAATCCTGGTCTTTGAATGGCCTGTTTCTTAGACAGGAAAGAAGTAAATTGGCTAAAGTTCATTTCAATATAACTAAAATTCATTTTAATTAATTAAATTCATTTAATGTAGCTACTCCCCATGGACTTAACAATTTCCATCTTCTGTCACATTACAAATTACAGTTTGGGAGCAACTTCTGGAAATGATCTGAGGATGGGCATTCCTAAGTTTGGGGACTGATTTCCAATATCCCTTTTTAAAATATCAATATCCATAACAAGTAATTGCCTCCCTAGCAATTAAATGTAAAGCAAGCAAAATAGAACAACAATAACAGCCTGAATAGCCTATAATCAATCTCACTAGAAAGTTTCACCAAAAAAAAAAAAAATCCTATCCAGCTTCCTAATAATAATAATAGTAATATTACTATTACTTATTAATTAATTAATTAATTAATACTTATTTATACCAATACTTATTTATTACCAGTAGTAATAGGCGCCTTAAGTGCAATCCCAAAGCATCTGGAGCACCACTTGAAGACCATCGGCATTGACAAAATCACCATCAGTCAATTGCAAAAGGCAGCTTTACTTGGAACAGCTTCTATCCTGCGACGATACCTTTAACACCATCAAACAACATCTGCCTATCCCAGGTCCTTGGGAAGGACTCGATAGATGGACAAAAATGCCAGATCTAGTCTAAACACCTGGCTGACTGTGTGACCAACCATAATAATATATTGAATTTATGTGCCACCTGACTCCCAGCCATTCTGGGAAATTTGTCAAAAACATTTAAAAGCAAGGAGCAATACAAAAACAACAATTAGCTAGTTGTATTTGTATTAAATTCACTCCTTGGGCTGGGAGATGATATGAAAACAAGACTTAAGGACCAAGGCAGAGCAAGTTACACAGCCCTTAAGCCCATCCGTATGGGTTAATAACACAATGAGAACGACTTTTACAGAACAAATATTAGTTCAGAAAACCTCATTTATCTGAGGTGACACAGTTAAACGGATTTCCACCTAGTACTACCAAGAAGCATGCCATGGTTTCAAGCAATAACTGAATCCCCCCTTGAACAGGCAGGAAGCGTTCACACTTTGTACTCACTGGAACAATCCCAAACTGCATGAACATGCAGGTCTGATCCACAGCCATCAGGAGGTAAGCGACTTTGATCACCCACCGCGCTGAACTCATATTCACGGCTCTCTTATCTTCCATCTCCAAGGATCCCTCTCTTGGTTCTAATGTCTCCTCACTCGCTGAACAGTTTCCTACATGCATGCCTGTGGCTCAGGCTGGAGGGGGGGAAATGAAATGAAAATAAGTGTTCGGCTAGAAAGAAGGAACACATGCTCATTAACATAAAGTGCAAAAGTCGAGGGTTTGAGTTTTTTTTTTTATTGGAATTGGAATGAGGCTGCTGAGTCATGGCTTAGCTTGCATTTCTATGACCACCGCATTTTAGCAAGTGAGGTTGCTCAGGTGGCCTCTTTCATACTATTTGCTTAGATCAAAAAAATAAAATGAAAATAATGGTGCTGCTGTAACCTATGTGCCTCTACTTGGAAGTGCCAAGACACTCAATGAGCCAAGGTAGGATACATAGACTGCAGTCAGGTAGTATAAACCTTTATTCAGAAAGAAAGCCTATTATGTGATGTATGGCAGCGTCTATTTACTCGCTCATCCGTGAGCTGAGGGTCACTGTTTTGGAGGTTCCAAAATTTTATTGTACTTATCTATGCTTGACCAAAAATGCATATGGCCTATACTAATCTACATGTTGTGCTACAACAACCTATGCTAAAGTATCCAGTAAATATACATACGGTATACACAAATGGTTATGTTTCAGATGGGGGAGTGGTGGTTAGTTACAATTGCCTGCAGGCCCTGAGTTCAGTTCCTGTTAACTCAATTACAAGGATTACAGAGCAAGGGTTTGGGAAAACCCCTCTGTTTCTACCTCTGCAGAGCTGTTGCCAGTAGGCAGTACTGGACAAGATGGGTAAACAGTCTGCACTACTGTACCACGCTGTCCTATACCACCTGCGCTGTATGCAGGTTCCAAAAACAATTGCAGTGATTTGCAATTTATTTCACTGAAAGTCTAACCGACAGAGGAACAGATCCTCCCTTCTCTAAATTGCTGCAGAGATTTAGGGAGTCTCCAGTTTGCATTTAGGACAGATGAATGGGGGAGATGGAAGGAGAAGCGCATGAAGGAAAGATTCCCCTTAGCAGGCATGTGCTTGTGTGATTGGAAAGTCAAGAATAAATTGACTGCTATTGCTATCACAAAAGCATGACAGCCTTTTCTCTGATGAGCTGTTCTGGTACTAAAATATTGCTAATTAATTACTAATTCTTAATATGAAAGTAATTGCAAGATTAATCAATGAAAACAATTCAGAAGCTGACTATTGTATTATAATGGATGAAGGATTTACTTACAGAAGAGTAATGGGCTAATGGTGAGATTCAATTCCAGTTAGCTTGAACAGCTTTTCTCTGTTTACATTTCTTACCAAGCATTATGAAAATAAAGAAGGAAAATCTTACTTCCTGGTTTGTACTCAACAGGGACTGTGTTAAAATTGTCAGCTATGAATACAGCAGTAGAATAAAATAACATCTACAATCAAGACGCAGTAGTTGCTTTTTATCTATGGAAAGAGCCATTATCCGTCTCAAGCCATTGCCACATCTGCAAGAAGATCGATAAGATTTATGCGAGTTAGAAAATATAACCTGGAACTGGGAATCACCCTCCCAATGGGATTATTTATTCTCCAAGAGCTCTTCCCAGTTAAAGTGCTGTGCTGCCCATTAGTCCTGCGGTCAGCAGAAGCTCCTCAGGCATCAAATGTATTGCCACCTGACGATCCTGTCCTACCACAGGGCAAAACTGTTAAAGTGCCATCCTCCTTTCCTTGAGCTGGCAGAAAAGTATTCTTGCTAATCCCTATTCTGCCACTTGAATGTCAGCTCTTCAAGGTGGGCCAGATCAAGAAACAGACATCACAGGGATTCGAGGAATGCTACTTTCTGTTGTCTATGAATAGACTCTTGAAAGCCTGTCCAAAACCATCACTGCCCCTTTTTAAGGACAACAAGGTCAAGGTGGGGCTGGCCTCAGTCTCTTTCTCATGCTTATCACTTTCCCAAGACTGAGCAATCATTTCCCCACTCCCACCTCTTTCTCAGGGTCGGAGCAAAACAGCTCTCCATGGAATGAGGCTGGCAATTCATGCTGTCCTGACTTATTTCAGTTAAGGAAAGTGATTGGTGGAGTTCCACGGCTTTGTAGCATCTCTCTCCAAGCATTACGTGTCAGTGGAAAAACCCCCAACCATTCTAATGTGGGATGGGGCAAGCTTGGGCAGGTGGAGACGGGTACCTAGAATGGTGTGTTTAGGCTCTTCAGTGGTGCAACCAGCAAGTCAGAGGCATGGAGGTGCCCCATACTTATGACCTGTCAGTTGGGCTGTCTTTGAACATGGGTCTAACACTTGCCTGAAAGAGCACCAAACTTGTGCTCAAAATAGTTCAGCTGATAGGTCAAAGGCATGGAGTGCTGATGAAATGGGATGGAGTTCTCCTGATGCTCCTGCATGGTGCAACCCCTCTTCCACACCTGTGAGCTTTCAGGATATTTCTGAATGCGGGCCAGTGCTTTTTTAGAGCAGCACTAAATAGAAATTTAAAAACAGCCCAGTAGACAGAAAACAGGCATAACGGGGGAAGCAGGCGAGAGTGATTGATTATGAGTGAGGTCCATCCTTGAATAATGCTGGAAGGGGACAGCAATGAATGGCCAAAGTTCCACTGCCAGCAGCACTCAGAAAGCCAGTGGATGAAGAACATGCAATTAAGATTGGTCGGTGAGTAAGAACCACCATCATCGCCATGGCACCTAGTTCAATCAAAGCCAAAACGGAGTGGACAAAATGCACCCCCCTCAAGGAATAAAAACAGGGAATCGTGATGACCAAAAGGCCCTTGCTGGCGGGATCAGTGGGAACACCTGTCATGACAGAACCAGCAACACACAACTGGCAGAAGCTGGCTCTCTTTCCAGCTTGGAATCATTCTTCTGTGCAGCAAACAATAGCAGTCTCTCAAAAAAGTACCAGATGTTTTTTAAGAAGCAAAGCATGTGCTTAAAAACATGTGTGTGTTTGTGTGTGCCTTCTAGTCAGAGTTGATTCCTGGTGACTGCCTGGACTAGTCCCTGCAGTTTTAAAAACTTTAGCTTTAAATCATTTACTGGCTGCTGGGGCATAGTTATTTCCAAATTGACTTCCAAATTTAACAATTGCAGGAGATGTCTTTTGGCCCCCGAACTGACCAGCCAGTAAAAAATTGGAATTAAGCCAGTCATTAGGGATATGGGGTACAGGAGTTATTTATAGCCTGGGGCGGGGGGGGGGCGGGGGGGCGGGGGGGCGGGGGCTAACATAGGAGACCATCATACAAAATGTAGTTTTAAGAATTCTGGTAAAACTAAATCTTTGCTTATGGCTTTACTATTTGTCAGTTGACAGATTAATTTCTGAACCTCAGAAGATGAAACCGGGGGCCATTCAGGGAGAAATTCCTCAAGTAGCTGGACATGGAGTTTGCTGCCTTGGGATGCAGTAAATAGACCATGATAATATTGAGCCCAAGACTTCAAAGAGATTAAGTTGTTATTATTATCAGAGTTAACTCTAGCATGGATTTGGGAAACAAGGTGCCAAAAAGGTGATGGCTTTTGTTGATCACAGTCTGTTGGTTCCAAGTTCTGTTCTCTAAAGCATATTTTTGCTTTTTCTCCTTAAAAAGCTTCTTATAACCCCTCCATGAATCTCCAAAATTGAGGAAGAGCATGAACATTGTAATGCTGTAAAAGAGCCCTGATGTTGTTTCCCAGCCTGGCTTTTAAATTCACCAGCAATTAAAAATTATAACATGGTATCCCTCACTCAACCTCTAATGCTTTCATATGGTTAGAATTAGGCTATGTCCCCTTTGGGGCTCAATTAGGGTACTGCTTACTCATATACTGGCTGAAGCAAGTAATTTGGGGAAAGTCCCTGTCCATCTCACCTTGATAGACAGGTTTAGTTCTACCCTAAGGAGACAAATTAATAATGACTTGGCATATTGTGGCCTTTCCTTACCAGCACTTTCTGCCCTTGGCCTGGTTAAAACTCTGGCTGAATGACATATAGACATACATCAAAACTCGGCGTACTTTGTCTGGTATGGTTATCTTTTATTAATGTTATATTGAGCATGAACTGTATAAGTTAAGAAATTTTATTTGTCCACTTACTGATTTTATGTCTTCTAGGACTATATCTTGTTTTAAATGGAAGGAAGGAAGGAAGCAAGCAAGCTCTGGCTGAATTGGAACTCATATATTTAAACCGACAAAGCCAGGGTTTCCTGTTTCTTCTACTGTGTAATTGCTGCCCCCCTCTTCCCCCCCCCCCCCCCCCCGCGATCCTTAGATATTTTCTTAATATCCTACATGTTCCTCACAGGAGACTCTACTCTAGCACGAACTGGGGCACTACCCATTAGGATGACAATAGGCGGATACACTAACCTTCTGTACAATGGCCACCCTTGCCTGTGTTCAGATACGGAGGTTGAATCTGCTTCACCTGTGCTATTAAAATGCCTGCTATATACGCAATGCCGATCAAAACTCATAGCTCCAGTGGTCAGTCATTTCGATTGCTCCTGTGATTATGAGGTGGCTGCTCTTCTTTTCTGTGATCAGTTCTCAGAAACCTCTGAGAAGATTGCAAAATTGCTATTGATAGCCCCGGCTTTATAAAATCGCCAGCGTCTCCTTTACATTATTAACTGTATTAACTTCAAGCATGGGGATGGCTAGCCCCATAGCGGCCTGCTGTCTTCAGCCCCAGATTCTTCATCTTCTTCGACTCTCTTCCTCTTTTTTAGTAATGTTTTTAAATTTTTATGTTTTATGTATTTATATGTATTTATGGTTTTAATGTTTTGTGTGAACTGCCCAGAGTCCCCCATTAGGGGGAGATGGGTGGGGAGAAATTTAATAAATAAAATAAATAAACTGTTTCAGGATTTTTATGCCATTTTTTTCCTTCTACTTACTGTATTTGCTGTATTTCACTTTTATGATTGGTCTTAGACTGCAGATAAACACAGACAGACAGACAGACAGACAGACAGACAGATAGATAGATAGCCGGCCGGCCACAGCAGGAATCAAATGGACATGCCCTCCACACAGTAAAGATGGATACCGCTATTTGGTGGTGTCCTTCCTGTGGGCTCATCCTTGTGCCCTCCTCCTCCTGAAAGCATGCCGTAGTGCCCATGAATTCTGAATGGCAACAGAGCATATCTGGAGGACACCGATTTGAGTAAGGTTGTTTTCATCAAAAGTAGTAATGTATTCTTCATTCTTTACAGCCAGCATTGCATAGGCCAATATATTTTATATCTAATTCTTCGGCAGGCAGAATGAAGCTTTCAGCAAACTGTATTAATGTGAGCATTTTGCTATGGGGAAAGATTTATTGAAAATTATTTCCTATGTGTTCATCTAACTTTCCATTACCAAGATTACAAACAAAACACCCACATTCCAAACAAAGGCATCACTTCTTAAACTGGATGTATCTAGGAAAAGATTTCATTCTTCACCAGCACTTGATAGAGGAAGGAATTCATTGTCCTAGTAATGGGCTTGATTAATGTTGCATTGCTTCCACTTTCCACACAGCAGATGGAGCAAGCTGACTATGAAAGGAATTTCAAGTTGGAAGTCTGGAAACCACAACTATTCTGAATGTACTGTATGCAGTTCAGCCTCCTTGGTCAACAGGAATAGCATTCAGATGACAACTAATGGTTAGCTTTCTGTACAGGTAGCCCTAGCTTAACAACTGCCCTGTTTAGCAACCATTTGAAGTTATGACCGTGCTGAAAAAGCAACTTTACAATTGGTCCTCACATGTAGGACCATCACAGCGTCCCGCAGTCATGTGATCACCATCTGCATGCTTCACAGCCAGCTTCCAACAAGCAGAATCAATGAAGAAGCCTGCAGTAAAATCACAAGTCCTAGTCATGTGATGTCTTGCTTAACAACTGCATCGCTTAGCAATGGAGTTGCTGGTCCCAATTGTGATTATTAAGTGAGGACTACCTGTATCTCTTTGCTGCCATCAAGTCATCTGGATTTTTTCAGCCCAGAGTAGCCCTAATGTACTTGGTGACCTGAGAACAGCTCTGGATGTAGAGATATAGCCTGGCTTCTTTTTGCCTGATGCCCTAATTCCTCATAATTCACCTATACTAAGTATATGCAACAGCCTAATATTTGATAAAACAGGGTAGAGGAGTGGGGAAGGGTTGTATCAATTAGCAAATGCCAAGAAACAGGGAAACTGCTAATTTGCAATCAATATGTGCATTTCAACTCCCTTCCAACTCTTTGCCTTTTGGTGCCCAGAGAGTATGCAATCAGCCTCCCCCTTACTCTGGGGAAGGGGCACCACAAAAAGGTTAGGAAAACTGATCTGTCCTTCTTAAGACAATTCAAAATTTAGGGAGAGCCAGTTTGGTGTGGTGGTTAAGGCAACAGGCTAGAAACCAGGAGACCGTGAGTTCTAGTCCTGCTTAGGCACAAAGCCACCTGGGTGACCTTGGGCCAGTCACTCTCTGTGGCCCTAGGAAGCAGGCAATGGCAAAACACTTCTGAAGTCTTGCAAGAAAACTGCAGGGACTTTCCAGGCAGTCACCAGGAGTCAACCCTGACTCAAAGGCACACATACACATACACAAAATTTAGAAGGCAGAGTGAGTTGGTCCTTCCCTCCTTGGGACTACAGAAAGTTTTTTTTAGCTCCCATTCACAGTATCCTTACTTTTCTCATCTAAATGTTTCTGTTGCACCCTCTGTGGATATATGATTCTTGTTTGAGTCATGCTTGACCCCTGATGAACACATGGACACCTCAGTATAGTTTGCCTGGCAATAATACGCAATGAGTTTGTCATGGCCTTCCCTGGTTTTTGATTCCCCATCTACCCTGATACCCCAGAATTTTCCAGTGTTCTGCCATTGAAATACTTAGCCAAGTGCAACACTGCCTAGCTTTTTTTGAGATAGTCAAGATGAGATTGGGGCTGCCGCTTTCTTCATAACCCAACAATTTAAGACATGCATATAAAGAGATCATTCCCAAAGCATTTTCTTTTATGATGTCTTTGAAAGGGCTGAGTACCACATGAAGGTATTTGCTGCCATCTATGGTTGTTCAGATTTTTGCAGCCCATATATGAAATGCCTACTTGAGATAGAAAAACTTACAAGCTCTTCTTTCCCTCATTGGCAATAACATTATATGAACAACAAACTCAACAATGATGACCTTTTGTGACATAGAAAATCTGCTGCTAATGGTCGGGCCAGTTCTATTTATATAGCAGAGGAGAACATGAGTTGTCATTAGTGCTGGGCCTTGGCAGCTTCTGAATGAAAGTCAGAAGCTGGGCATCAGACACAGTAGATTCAGTTGTTATGCCAGGAAAGTCCTTACATGACCTGGACATTTTTACAGCCTGTCCTTCTTGATCAGATCAGAGTTGCTAATGACCATCAGCTTAGGGGGACAGATTCTCTAGGAATGTTTCCTGCTCACCAAAGGTTCAAGTACTACCACCATATCACAAAAGCATGACTGTTGGCAAAACATGTTATGAATAAAGGAAACTGACAGCATTCCTTCAGCAAACCACAAAGCACTTTAGAACACCCCTGCCATTTCCAATCCATGTTAGCTTTTCAAACTAACTGTAACCATTACTGTTTTATCCTTTAAAAAATTATGGCCACTTTTTTGCATTCTTCACCTTTCTACAACTCCAGAAAGAGGCTGTGACATTTAATTTTGATGCAACGTGAAGGTTTTAGTCAAGGAATTAATCTGAACATATAGCTATAGAATGATGTGTCTCCTTATGTCTTTGTAATTATTTAGCAATATCTCTTTTATTATGACAGAGCTCCTCTTCCAACCTATTTTTAGGAGTGAAATCAGGACCAAAACCGAGAGCCGTGCTATGCTTTGGTAGAACTCCCACGCATTCAAAGGGAGTTGAGGGCTGGAGTCTAACACATGTGTTTTCAGTTTCTATTACAAAGTATCTGTCTGTAATATTGTGATTCACTGAAGATCAATGTTGACCATAATTTCACTTGAATTCAATATATTTTCAGTGAATAATGGATTGAGATGATATTTTGAAGTTGGGGTTGCTTGTTCTATGCAGCATGAATCTCTATTAATCATGAGTTCCATCAAACAGTGGCTGAAGTATATAGCGTAATACTAATCTTGGTCTTTGTTTAACCCATAACAAATCAAGTAGCATCTGATTCCATTCTGGCTGAAGGCTTCATTCTCCCCTTTCCACTTTCTCATCTCCTATCTCAGTTTGGCAGGATGGCAGAGCACTGTAGTTAAAATGTTAGATTAGGATTAGGGAGAGCCAGGTTCAAATCCGCCCTTAGCAGTATAAGCTCACTAGGTGACTTTTGGCCAGTCGTTATTTCTCAACACAACCTTCCCCTCAAGAGTGTTGTTGTGGGGAAAAAACTGAGAGGAGGGAGTGCTATATACGTTGACTTGAGTTCCGGGGAAAGGAGTAGAAATTAAATAAATAAAATTTGTTCTTGCCTTTCATTTGGTAAATATTGTTTCTCTTGCCACTTTGATGTCCTGGGTGTAATACCTCACCTGTTTCTTTTCCTAGTATAGAGAAAGAATTTAGAAGAGCCCTCTCTAATCCTTTTCTTTTCTTTTCACCAAGGAACAGGAAAACTATGGAGCATATATAACTCTTAACCAGTTTTCGCTACCTGGGGGCAAAGTATCTTTGCCACTTGGTAAGAAAGTGGTTGAGATACTTTCTCAGTCAATTCAGCCAGCAGCCAGGAAGAAGTCCAGCCACTTGGGGGTTTTCCAATATGGATTCCAGACCAAGATGCAGCTGAAAGCACCAAATTTCCACTGGTTCCTCACCAGCATCAACAAGACAAGCCACATCCAAAAACCACCTGGACTTACATTTATTTTGTCTTCTTCCCTGGGGGTTGTCTTTGTATAGGATAGTACAAAAATGAATTTTAAAAATAGGAATTGCTATTCTCTAAGTAACTGTCAGCATTTTTAAATGTTGGAGTTGTAAATGGCTGATGCCAGCTCTCATTAATTTAGAGATGTGCGTGAAGCAAATACTGCCTTAATAGATTATGCTGAAATGTTCTAAGAGTTTAAGAGAAATACAGAAAATAAGGAAAGAGTAATCAAGTGGTACTGTAAATAAACATAAAATAGAATTAGAAGCATACCTATAGACTGTCACAGTGAAAAAATAGATTCAGTTGCGAGATTTGATAAGGAAATCTTTAACACCCCAAAGTTAGAAACCATTTTTTAAAATTGGTTTAGGCCTTTTCAAAATTCTTTTTTGCATTTTCAAGCTGAGAGAGAGAGAGAGAGAGAGAGAGAATGGTTAATATATAATTGTTAAGGTGCTGGTAATTTTACAGCTACAAGTAATATTACAGGAAGGGGAGCCCCCTCCCCAAACTAGGTTTAGGAGGGGTCAGACTGAGCCAAAAGGGTGGCAAAAGGGAGGTTCCTTTAGAGTGTTGTCAAAGGTGAAAGCAAAATGGAGGACATTTTCAGAATCATTATAGTAAAAGCCATCTAAGCTTTAGGTGGGAGTAGCTTTTTTTAAAATATTGTGTGAAGAACCTCAGGGTCTTTCCCCATTTCCACCTAACCACAGCATCAACAAGTCACAGCAGCATAAATTCTTCTGGCTAAATCTCCAGTGCACAATGAGCTGTCCTGGTGTCCTTAGCTGAACTGACGTTGAAGCCCTGTTTCCTCCCTTGTTTCCCCATCCAAGGACAGCCTCGTGGTGTAGACTGCAAAAGCTCTTAGGCTATATTGCTCATTCCTGTGAAGGGAAGTCAGGTGACTGGCCACGTCTGGGAAGAGAGCAAGAGAGGCAACAGAGAGGGATTGCAATGGGATCAGCAGACGTCCACTGTTTTTTTGCTGGTTCAGGGATGGGCGGAGAGACTTCAGCTCAGCAGTGGGGAATGACCTTCAGTGGATGCAGAAGGTTCCTGCTGCATTCGCTACATGAATATGGTAGTGGGGACAGGGACATTAATGGGAAGAGTTGGTATATCCATCCTGCTCTTCCACTGCTATGGTGGAGGACAGCAGGCCTGAAGTTGCCCTGTATTTTATTGATTCAGGAGGGCTCCTGACAGGAGAACAGCACCCCTGTGGGGCCGTTCTCCTCAAAGGGCAGAAGAAGGAAAAGCTGCTGTTGTTGCTGCATCAGATAATATTTGTTCTCTCTAAGTTGTCCAATTACAAGCAATTTCTCTGGGATTGTGGCGTTGGCACAAGTCCTCCTGCTATTCTTTCTCAGATTAGAGCTTGTTTAAACATTAGAGGGCACCAAAGATCCACAGATAATTAACCCGATGCCTGGAGCTTAAGAGTTCAAGTAGTCTCCATTTCTCTTTCTTGCTTCCACTGAAATCAAACCAAGAACCGTTGGCATCTTTTCTTCCCCTCTCCCTATGCAAGCAGCAGTTCAAGCACAGTCCTACACTGGCTGCTGTGATAACCGACCGCCTCCATTTCTAACAAGGCCAAGCTGAAATAAGATTGAATGACTGCAGGATATTCTATCATGGAGCTACATCTGAAGAATTTTTGGAAACTTCAGTTAGGCCAGAGTGTGACACAGCACATAAGCATTAGCCATGCAGTAACAGCATACCTGCTTAGCAATAAATAGCCCTCGCTGTTTCCAGCCTGCGTCTGCGCCAGCTTCAATTCCTACTTATCTTTACTGTAGGAGCTGCCTCCTCTCATATTAGCCTGCCCACTCTCCTGAACTGGTAGCGAGGCTAGTGCTCCCATATGTGGGATGCAAAACTCTGGACAACTATCACATGGCAGTGAAGCGAGTTTTGTGCATCTCTTTGCTTTTTTTTATTGCTTTAGCAGACAGGAAAAAACAGACTAAAGATTAAAAAAAGAACAAAAGCAAAGAGAAAAAAGAAGCAAGAACATATTGTAATACATGTGGAGAGCAACTCAGTTTTTAAACAGAGCACTTTTTAAACTTTTAAGCAGAGCAGTAAACCTTGACCACACAGAGTAATATGGTCTTTCCACAATACAGAGCCAGTAAACAGAAAGTGAACACTTATCATCAATCCAACACTATAAATCTGGAGTGGCATCTTCTTCCAATTGTAAAAGAGTAATCTTTTTTGTTAAGCTCCATGCTCATTTATATACAATATTGTTAAGTTCCACATTTTGTGATATATAATTCAAAACCACATTCACACTTTTTCAACCATATTCACTTCCCAAAACCACATTAGCAATGTATGGACATTAAATCAAAACAGGAGAATAGTGGGACAAGTCCATATCACATGTATAATTGTTCCCCTGCCCATCATTTTACATTTCCAGCATACTGGGGCTGACAATTACATTTTCTGGAGTGTGTAGAAGACCTGAAAGAATGTATCTTGTTGAATTAATCTCATCTTCAGATTGTAAGAGACATATATAATTTTTTAAGAACCTTAACTATTTGTTTATTAATATGGGGTATTCCATTTTTTTAAAGTCCAATGTTCTTCCAAATAGTTAATATCCACTTTGCAGTACTCTTTCATTGTTTACAAAAATATTGTAGATTTAGAGTAATCCAAAACATATTTCAGTGTTATTAATAGATAAGAGTTTTAGATGTTGCTAAAGTGTCTGGAACAAATTGTGAACTCAGAAAGTTATTTTAATTAAAAGTATTCCTATTTTGAAATTGTAGACAATCCACATTCCTCTTACAATACCTGAGATTACTTACAATACCTCTATTAATTTAAAAGATTACCATTAAACTGATCTAAAGTATTAACACTTCTAAGAAAAGAAAAAGAAAAAAAAGATTTACCTGCAATTTACAAACTGGGTTTATCCCAAAGTATAAGACAGAGCTTTATCCATCTTTTAAGATATTATCATTGAACCAACTTAGAATACAGTATAAATAGCATCATTAGGCAACATTTTTCTATGTATTTGCACAGTGCGAAAGTACCACTTGATCGCAAGAATCATTACCACTGAGATTTTCTCAGGAACTGCATATAGACGTTCAGACTCTCAAATGTGTGCTACAAATTGAAGTGAGCATTGTTACATTTTTGGTCTCAGTTCTGCTACATCCTTCTTCCACCATGAAGATAATATCCCCGTATGAAAAGTATTGCTGTGCTGACTTTTTCACTGTCTGAAAGTATGTGGCTTCTTCTTCTGGATTGTAACTGTAGAACTCTGACTATAAAGCCAATTAAGCAGAAAGACAAAGGCATAACTGCCTTAAGTAGAAATCTGTACAGCATGGCTCATCAATTTGGTTATCATAGAAAAAATCTAGGGAAAGTAGAAGAAAGTACTTCCATTAAGTAATTGTTCTGGGTTTCCAGATTCCAGAACAATTCTGATCTGGATTTTAGCACTGAGAAACTACCATTCCAGAATTCTGTGTATCTAAATCAGAAAATGTGTGTGTGTGTGTAAATCAGGAAATATATGTATAGAGTTACTTGGGTGATTAAGGCAGCATTCAAATAAATTTAAAAATGCATTTTATTTTTAAAATATATTAAAAATGTCCTGTCATTTCATAAGAGTGAATAAATTTATGTTTCTCTGCCATTTGGGCTTTTATCAGTTTTTTGGGTGGAAACCAGGAGAATAAGGCTTCATTTGGCAGGTTTAAGCTTTTTACAAAACCATAATTTTAAAGGAACTGCTCTTACAACCAAATTACACTTGAAAAATTATGCTGTGGTGATATCATTTCAGCATTGCACAATTTTGTAAAAAAGAGTGGAAAGTAGAAAAATGAACTGTAAATATTTTGAAAACTTGTTCTGCAGAATGTAAGTAGTTCAGCCTTTGTCTGCACAATTCTTTTTCTTTTAATGAATTTTTATTGAAGTTCCAAGTACATAATTAAAAGACAGAAGCAAAAAGAAAATAGAGATACAACACTGAGAAACACACAAATATGATAGATCAATAAAACAAAAAAAGTATAGATTCTGCACAATTCTCAAAACACTCCTCCAGAATCAAATCCCATCAAATTGTACATTGTTTTAGTCATTAAAAAAAAAGAGAGAGTTATTCCCTGTTACCAGCCACTGGTGATGTGGCATAGGGCATATTCCAAGCCAAGTTCCTTTTGGAATTGGAACAGTGGATTATGTTACCTTTCTTTGGTGGTCTAGCTCTTTCTCTGATTGTTATTTTCTAAATGCTATTAGTACCACCGCTACTACCCCTGCTACTAATAATAACATCCTTATTTCACAATGCTTCTAATGTATAGTTTTCTGTTGCATTTTGATTACAGAATCTTCTGCAGGCTAAATATACCCAGTTCCTTCAGCCTTTCTTCAAACGTTCCTTATAGGACCTGCTTGCTATTCTTAGGGCAATTTCCGCTACCCTCTTTTGAATCCATTCTAAATTGTCTTGGACATAATGAAAAGGATACATCCATTCCATTGAAACTGAATGGAGCAATCAACGGAATGTGTATGTTGGCCTGGCATGAATGGCTAGTTAAAAACATATATCATACAAACCTGACATCCTCCAGATGTGGTAGACTACAATTCCTATTCTCTGGGGATGATGGGGGTGGTACAGTATGTCTGGGAAGCACCAAATGGAGAGGCCTGGGGTACATGGAACCGCATATGAGGTTGGAAATGACATGGGGACAGAACAATAAGAGATTCATCAGCCTCCTGAAATATCAAGCTGTATCTGAGGGAAAAATAGCGGAACAGATTTATTTATTCTCCACAGTTAGGATTATATCATCTTTGTGAACTATTCTAATTTTAGAAAAAATACACATTACCAAACTGCAGATCATAATAACCATAGAGTAATTAAAGAGACATTTTGCCCCCTGTGAAAGAACTGGCATTCTCTTCTTGGCATGTAAACTAGAATTTAAGTCAGAAGAATTAAAACTCTCCTCTGTTCAGAGGGAAGTTGATCTTCAAACTCAGCCACACAGCAGCAGGGGAAAAATAACAAGACAAGAACATAGGAAAGCAAATTGTAATTAAAGATACAGCATCATGAAATTGGAAGATACCCTATGGATCATTTTGTCCAATTTCCTGCTCGAACACAGGATCCATTACAGCATCTCTGACAGATAATCCACTCTCTGAAAACTTCTACCAAGGAGAACTCACCAGTTCATGTAGCAGTCTGGTCCACTGGCCGACAGTTGGTACAGTCAGGAATTTCCTTGTGATAAATAGCCTGAACTTCCTCCTTGTAGTTTTAGCTCACTGGTTCGAGTCCTCCCATCCCCTTAATAGAAAATAAATCCACTCCCTTTTGTGTGTGATCATCCTTCAGGTATTTGTTATCTTATTGCCCTTCAGTCATCTTTTCTGCAGACTAAACACACTCAGATCCTTCAACTGTTCTTCACAGGGCTTGGTCCTATAACCAACTTATAACCTTTTCCAGTGATCATGCTGCAGTTATTCTTTTGTACTAGGCAGGGAAACTAAAATTCTCTATGCACACATCACGTTTCAGCTTTCTCTTTGCAATTCCTCCTATCTCGCCATTTCAAATGGCTGCAAAACTATTATGTTATTAGAAGCCGCTAGCATTCTATGTGCCTTGATATATGCATGGGCTGATTTTCAATTTCAGTTTCTAGGGCGATGCTTAAATAATGCAGAGACATTCATCTATCTGCCAGTCCCAACCTCCTTCTCAGATTCCAGGGTCTGAGCTGCTGGGCTATTGCAGTATGTTAACAGCAAGTCCATTAGCAAGCTGGCTAGAGAACAGCGATCGTCGAGCAACAGCTTAGCCCCAGCTGGCCAAAGGGCCCCCCAACTACCATGCCTGTACTTTAATGGCTACCCCAAAACTGACCTTGCTGAACACCTTATCATGAATTAAATCTGAGGGGCCACAGGTGTGATGGAGATGAGAGATGACACACAACTGCTCAGAGCAGTCACTGTCTTCTGCTCAGAGGGCTGCTGAAGCAAGCGACTTATCAATGCTGCTCCTCGTTATGACAGAACATGGGCAAAACAGAAACTGATTCATATCTAGCTATTCTGGGCCACTAGAACACTTCATGTGGTTTGATGGACTGAAAAGATAAATGCATTCATTTATTCATATAAATAGTATTGTACAACTTGTTTTCAGGACAACTGACTTATAGAGAAAAATAACATACAAATAAACATCCAATAAAATTCACATACATAAGATTGTATTTATTTTAATTTGTATGTATTTATGTGGCTTATCTACCACTTCAATCCTCATAGTCTCTGGGTGGCTTACAAATATTAACTAGCAGCATCAGTAATTAGTAGATTATTAAAACTTAGTAACAAGAATATGATAATAATAAATATATATATAAAATATGTGTATCAATATCAAAAGCAGCACAAAAATCTACCAAAACCAATCAAAGGCTTAAACATAGCAGGTAGCCATCTGTGAAAGGCCTTTTATGTTTCCTTTTAAGTTTCAGGGTACATCCAAACAGCTCGTTTAATGTGATTGGCTCAGTTCATGAGGTGGCAGAGTCTAAATTTGCTCTCTCTACATAGCTGGTCTCTATTCTGCTTTGGTAAGGAGGCCAACAAATGGTCCTGTCCTAACAGTTTACTGTGGGGCAAGTTAAAGGGCACTGACTGGTGGATTTCTGGTCTTGCAGGAGAAGCATCCACTAATCCATCTCTCTAACACGGACTAGGGCTAGGAGGAGAGGCAAGGTCTGATAGCTGATAGAGTGGCAGGTTTAGTTTGGTTTAGAAAAGTTCCTGGTCTCCCTACTTTCTCCAATGATCTTGGGGCTGCTATTGTTAGTGGAGATAGACCAAGACTTGCCTAAATGCTTGGAGAGGTCCTGTTGTTTTCTGGGAACACCACAGAAAGGATTCAATCGTATCTTTTTATGGGATATTCCTTCATTTTAGATGAACATACAGCCCCAGGATTACATTATTACACATCATCATTCATGGGGGCTACTTGTGAGTGGTTCTTTTTGTGGCAATCCTTTGGTTGTAGGGGGTAATCTAGAGCTCCTGGGCCACATACAGCCCACCAGCACCCTGATATCATGCAACAGTTGTATGGCTCATGAAATCCTCAGAAGTGGTCATGGGTTTCCCCTACTATAGCAATAAATTATAAACAATAAAATGTATTGTACTTAGGGATCCAGATTCTGAGCGTAGGCTCGTCAACAGGTTTTGAAGTTGTGGATGTATTCGTGAAGTTTCCAGGAGTCATACATGACTTGAGAGAATCTTTACCCTTTTATGATTTTGTATGATTTTGTAATACTGAGTAACCTATTTAACTTAATTCATGGAAGATGTCACCCCCTACAAGTTTTCTGAAGGCCTTTTCACTTGGGATTTGAGCTCCAGCTTCTGCCATGTGTCAGAAAGCTGACTTGGTTGCCCATTCAAGGTGGCCTATGGGCTTCTGAAATTCCAGGATTAATTTCAAAAATAAAACAACAAAAAAAAAAATCACAAAAAAACACCCTAAACTTTTGTAGTATACATACAGGAGAGAGGGAGAGAGAGAGAGAGAGAGAGAACTTACCTTTGAGGTCCATTCTATAATTGTATAAATCTTTGCTTCCAGGAAGACACTGAGCCCTAAAGAGAGAGGAGGGTAAGAGCAATTTAGCAGGTTAGTCTATTAATAGCAAACGCCTCAGTGGCATTAGTTGTTTTTTTAATCAGAATTTACCAACATAATGTAACAAAATGATTCCTTCTCCCTCGCCTGTCTATCCTAAACTGTTACTTCTAATTGAAAGTTGATTCTTTCCCAATACAGTAAGTGAAAAGGAAAGAAGGGAAAATAAAATGTATATTCACAGCTTCCAATGCAGCTCCTACTCCCCACAACCTACTCCACATTACTTAGGGTTGTGTACTCACAACTTCTATTTCTTTTCAATGTAAAAGTTTATGCTGCCTTTTTGGCCAGTGGACATGTTTGGAATTTTGACAGAACTTTGTGGGTAGTTTCTCAAAAGGACTGCCAGTGGGAGCAGTGTCCAGATTTTCAACCCTTCACTTTGATAAAGTCTTGAGCCACACAGTGCCTTGGAAGCAAAGCAGCCCCTAATTTCCAAGCGCAAAGAGGTTGCATTGCTGCCCCTCAACTGCTCTGCCTCCGTCGACCCCCTCCCTCATGGTTCCTACTCCCCCAACTTACTTTGCCTTTTCTTGGAGGTTGGCACAGGCACATTCCCAAAGAAAGCACTGTGCTGCAGCCACCCCATTTTCATTTTCTAATAACGCATAGGAGACTCACAGACATGCTTGGGAATGAAGATGAAGTTACAGGCTGGCACTTTGTTCTACATGCCAGTTTCTTTTTTAAATGAAAAAATATATTTAAAAAACAACAACCGGGTAGGACATGAACTAACACCAAGGAAGGAATCTACATGACAGTGTCCACAGATATCCCTTGTTTACATTTTTCAAACATTCTACCTGGAAGTTAGACGTTCACGGCAGAATTTACAGATGCCTTTGGTACTCATATTGGGTGGGATTCTTATGCAATTTCTCTAAATGGTGACCTTTGAAAAAGCTGCTAGCTCAGGTTGCTTAATCCCCAGTTGAATTTCCAGAGTTTCATCCAATTATACTAGACCACACACATTTCACTATAGTCTTTTTTTGCTCTGAAAGCATATGCTGTATTTTTCTAAAATTTAGCATATTGATTCTTTCTGTGTGTATTATTTCTTATCCATAGCAGTTCACCTAGCTCGTAAATGTGGGACTTTTCAATTTATATTATTATTTTGCCATTGGGTAATATCTCTCTGTGTATGCACGCACATATGTGTATTCAAATAAATTCTCAAATGACACATATTTCTTCACTTACTGGAGTACAGCCAGCAGGATTAGACTTGCGTTCAGAAATACTATACAATCAAGACATTCTGTGGAACAAAAATCTTTCTGAATATTTATGATGATTGATGATTATGTGCCATCAAGTCATTGTCGACTCTTAGCGACCACCTGGATGGATTTTCTCCATGATGATCTATCCCTAACCTGGTCCTTCAGGTCTTCCAATGGTGCACTCATCGCCACTGTAACTGAGTCTATCCACCTTGCTGCTGGTCATCCTCTTCTTCTCTATCTTTCCCAGGATTAGAATCTTCTTCAGAGAGTTACATCTTTGCACAATGTGTCCAAAGTAGCATAATTTGAGCCTGGGCGTTTATGCCTCAAGTGATAACTCTGGGTTCATTTGTTCAATGATCCAACAGTTTGTTTTCTTGGCTGTCTGTGGGATTCTCAGGAATCTTCTCCAACACTAAAGGTCAAAAGTGTCAAAACTCTTATCCTTTTTCTTGAAAGTCAAATGTTCACTTCCATACTGTGTCACAGGGAATACCATGGCTTGCACAATTCTGATCTTTGTCAGTATAGACATATCATGGCATTTGAATATCTTTTCCAAGGCTTTCGTGGCTGCTCTACCAAGTGCTAGTCTGTGGTATATTTCTTGACTGCTTGTTTCTTTACTGTTGATGATAAGAACAGGCAGAAGCTATCCACCACTTCAATATCTTCATTGTCAATTCTAAGGCTGATTGTTCTACTTTTTGTCATTAGTTCGATCTTCTTTATATTTAATTTAATCCCATTTTTTCACTGGGCTCCTTGACTTTTATTACTAGAGCTTGCAGATCCTTTGCATTTTCGGCACTTACTATTACTGAAGGTCACCATTCAATATCACACAATAACGTCTGACTTCATTGTCACCTACAATGAAAGCCAATGTATTACTTAATAGATAGCTCAGTTCTTCAAGTAGCCCACTGGCTTTTGAATGGAATGGTATATAGGTGGTCCTCGACTTATGACCACAACAGGGACTGGAAAATTCATCATTAAGTGGTGCCCTCATTAAGTGAGGCATCACATGACCACACCTGATTTTACATTTTTAGCGGTGGCCGTTAAGCAAATCATACAGTCATCATGTGAATCATGCAGTTCCCCATTGATTTTGCTTGTCAGAAGCCAGCTGGCAAAGTCGCAAATGGCGATTACGTGACCCCAGGATGTTGCAATCATTGTAAATATATGCTGGTTGCCAAGTGTCCGAATTTTGATCACATGACTGCGGGGACACTGTGACAGTCGTGTGAGGACTGGTCATCAGTCACTTTTTTCAGTGCTGTTGTAACTCCAAATGGTAACTAAACAAATGGTTGTAAGTCGAGGACTACCTGTAGTTCAAATATGGGGATATGCAGAGTGCTTAGGATAAAGTTATGACTCAAAATTGTACTCTGATCTGTATGTCTTATTCTATGCATTCCTTAACAGAAAGCCAGGCCTTAATGAAGGCTTCCTGGTCAGGAAGCATATAAGCTTCAGGTAATTTTGACAACTAAAATATATTTACTTGTTCTTGGTGTCATTGGAAAATAATTTAGTATAGAGGTGTACAATATTTTTTAGTTGTGAGACATACTTCTCCTTTCTGGCCATTTGGTGGGGGGAGTAGTGACATAATATCACAGGACAGGTGATGCTGAAATTTACCAGCTGTCTGGGTTTGGAAGCTTGGGGGATTTTTGGAGGTGAAATGGGTGTTTTTGCCTCCTAAATCTTTCTGAACTCAATTAAAAAAAAAGCCTACTCCACCCAGGAGGTACTTTGGGGTCTATGGGGCCACTTCAGCTCCAAATGTTTTAGACAGCACCAGCGAGATAAAACAATTGTTGTACTGCTTTTTTAGCTCCATATTTCTACATTTCAAGTACATGTAGTTCTCGCTTAACAATCCTAATTGGGACTGGAATTTCAGCTGCTAAGTGGTCATTAAGCGAAACATCACCACTTAGCGATGGCAGTTCCAGTAGGTGAGGACTGCACTGTTAGTCGAGGACCTCATTCTTCTCCTGCCCTGTTGCGCTTGCCTCTGCTTCAAGTTGGCAGTCCACCTGCACTTACGACCACAGTGTACCCTTCAACTCCCCCCACCCAACTCCCCCCATCTCTGCCCTTTTGGCCACCCTGCACTCTACTGCCTATCCCTGCTGCCCCCAGCTGACCTTCGCCATCTTCTTCCTCCTGCTGCTGACGAGGTGTTCCTGGTCGAGGCAGATGCTGGTCCTTCATGAGGAGCTGCTGGTGGCAGAGTGCAGGACAGCATGGGCAGTGGAGTGCAGGGCAGCCAAAAGGGCAGAGATGGCGGGGGGAGATAGGCAGGTGGGGGGAGTTGAAGGGCACGCTGTGGTCATAAGTGCAGGCAGGCTGCCAAGTGCCCAAATTTTGGTCACGTGACTGCAGAGGCCCTGCAGTGGCCGTAACTTCAAGGACTGATTGTAACTACCATTCATTCAGCAGTGTCGTAACTTCAAATGGTCGCTGAATGAATTGTTGTTAAGCAAGGACTTCCTGTAACAGCACTTTTTTTAAAAAAAAACTTCCTTATGTATCACCTAGTAATAGTGATTTGAATGTTAATCATCTTTTCAATAGCTAGATGTCCCTGATCTATTGTTCTGCAGAACCTCTAGAATCCTTTGGTAGAGCTGAGGCAGGCACAAGCATTTTAAATATAACTAGGCTATCCATTCTTAGATGATAATTGCTAGTGGTTTATATAGAGTACAACATTAAATCTGGCATCCCACAGAGCAATTCAGAAAACAGTCTGCTTCATATTAGATTAATTCAAAAGGGTTTTTTTATTTAATTCAAGGCCTGAATCCAAATCTTGATTCAGAAATCTGTATTTCTGTATCTTCCACTAACATGGGAAATAAAGTTAGACCTTTTACCCCTGTTTGACAGAATTGGATGAAATTTGCAAGGAGTTATTATTGACAAGGGAACAAGGTACAGTATATCAAATTTCAGACAACTGGGTGCAGCAGTCTTGCATTAGACACATTACTTTTTAAAAAATTGCCAATAATTTTTGTATTTCTTGGCAAAAATGGATATTTGCAGGAAAAGTGACTTTTCTGATGGGATCACATCTGCCAACTTTCATATGAATAAATTCAGGAGGTTTTGTCTGAAAGCTCTTTTACTAGCCTGGTATTTCCAAAACTGTTGTACTTATTTCCATATGTTTACTGTTGACATGACAATGATATTTAGCCTAGAAATGGCTGTAGCTAAGAAATCTTAACAGGAGGAGGAGGAGGAGAACTCAGTGGTTTTGTGGAAGAGTGATGTGTATGCACACACACACACATATACAGGTGCAGAGATGAGTTTTAACAATATATTAAAAATTATACACATCATAGAGTTACTTATAGAGAGAAACTTGTCGGGATAAGAACAGAGGCTACAGAATTATAAATGAATTAAAAATAGGAACCATAATGTTGCCGTCTGAGTATTTTGTGGAAACACAGTATGGCTTGGCAGACTCTTTGGAAATGCTTTTATATTTAATTAATTCAGCGTATTAAACAGAAAAGCATGTCCATGGAAGCTGACAAGTTATGCCATATCACAAGTGATGTGGAAAGGGGAGTCTGTTCACCTGAGTATTACATAAATAATGGGCATGCAACATTTTTCAAGCTAGGGACCACAAAAGGTTGGGAGCCATGCCAGGGGCCACATTTCAAAAAATAGGCCAAAGAGAAAGAAACCATGATAAAAACTAAATCTGATTTATTTGCAATGTAATTGAATGAAATACTGTAAAGGCTAGTATGATTAACTCCCTGGAATTAAGATATTGTGATAATGTTCTATCAGATTGAAAATTATCCTTTCATAGAATTTTTTGGAGAGGCTCTGGAAGCTGCATTGCAACTCTGACTGCATCTTTGATACAGTCACATCTATATTCTTGTGCTGCATTGCTGTCTGTTTCTTGAGTCAACGGAAGATAAATACAATTCAAAGCACAAGGGACTGCATATAATTAGGCTGCTGCACAACAGAGTGGAACTATCATGTTCTGGACCAGCAAAGAAAGGAGAAATGTTTAGCCTTAGTCGGATCATGTCCTTTGAAGACGTGCTCTGAAAATGGAAATGGAAGGAAATTGACTTCCATCTGGAAAGGCTCTCAATGAATAAGAGGCAGCAAGAAAAATATGTGATAAGAGATTTAGAGTGGAAAACCCTAGGAGAGAGGACATGAGGTTGCTTAAAAGAGGAGGATAGGGTGTCGGAGGACTCAAATATTTTCTCCCATTGTATGTTCTACCTCTACCAACAATGAGCATTGTTTCTTAACTTCCAGTTGGAATGAGGGTCTGATGAGATTTTTCTCACATAAGGAAAACTGATACTTTCCTGAATTTCTAGGGAGCCTCTAGGGAGAGTATATTTCTCTTGGGTCGATAGGACATTTTTGCACTGTTGCTCCAGGTTTGTCATGCCATCATATCAAGATAACTACAGAAGAATCTGTGATACAGACTGCTATTTCAGAGGGCCAGAAATATACAGTTTCTTGGAAATTAATATCAAATCATTAATCTAATGGTAATCTCAATTTAATGCTAGGCTAATGACTTAATGTAGATTGTTAGTATTTGCCATTCCATATCATAAACTGATTCCAAGAAAACCTTGTTAAGTGTTTGTTAAGTGACTGTTCTAGTAGGTATATGCTTGTTTTGCCCAATTATTGTTGGGAGCCAATGCATTAATGTCACAGCTAAGGAAAATTAGATTTTTAAAACGTATCGGTCATCCTGCAGCTAATACTCCCAAGCAATATACCATAAACACAAGCCGCAATACCTGTACAAATCAAAAATATAATTGAGAGGTTAAAATAAGCAAAACCTACTATAGAATATGCATCAGACCAATATCTAGAACTAGAGAGAGACAACAACTGAAGTATAACATAGCAGAAATGAAAAGAAAATAGCCCTTGTCTCCAATGACTGGCATGTAGGCACGTAGCGTACCTCTCAGGAGTGGGTGGGGGGACATTCCTTAAGTATGGGGACACTCTAAGCAAGGTCTCTGATAATAACATCAAGGCTCAAGCATGAATGTATAGAAGGAAGTGGTCTTTCAGATACTGTGGCCCCAAGCCGCGAAAGGATTTCTAAGCAACATCAGCATTTTGAACTAGGCCAAGGAACAAGCTGCAGACGATCCATGGCATAATGCAACTATCATGTCCAGTTTCATTCAGTGTTAAGCTTCAGGCTTTTTCCAAGAGCGGTACTCTAAACAGGAGGTTAACAGGCATGGATCATTTCATCCTCATTGTTTGGCTACGTCTAGGCTTTAACTGGCATATCAGTCAAAATCATAAAAGGCACTCCATGCCACAGGGAGATACCAGAAGAGGGTTTGTTCTCCTAAGTCTTGGTATAAATACCAGGTCAGCCTCCTCATTTGCAACCCTGGCGTGGAAAAGGGAGATATGATTGACTGGTCTAGCTTTTAACAGCAGTACTCTGAATGTAAAAGAAATCAAAAGAGGGATAAAACCTAAGTAACCTCTTCTGGCATCTCCCTGTGGCATGCTCTGCATTGCCAAATTGATGGACCCAATGTGGGCTTCAGATTCAATGGATCCAAAATAATCTTTACCCATTTCCTGAATGCCCCATTTGGGATTGTGTATCACTAGTACCAACACTATCAGTGGTAGATTTGTGCTTGTAAACCTTTTCATAACCCTAACTGAACTTGCAAAGAGGATGTGCTTCCCCAGCAAAGGCAAGCCATGGAGGCCCTTCCACCCAATTGAAGGCTAGCAAATATACTGGTTGGGATTGCTCTGCTGATCTTTATTATTTTAAAGAACTTAAATCACTGCATTTGCATTTTTCAGGCTGGCAAATGACCAGCTGTCTTTTAGACATCTCCTCAGCTGCTTTGGCTAAATGACTACTATCTTTTTCAGTTCCCTGAAAAGGAATGGATTGAGCAAGCAAAGTAATAAGGGTGGAGAGCAACTCATTGAAAGCAGAAAACAGTGCAGGTGCTCAGAATGGTTCTGAATTCCAACACTGTATAAGCAACGTACTTTGGGTAGCAACCACAGCAATTGTGGAAATCTATGAATTGCATCAAATGCTGGTATGACCTAGTCTTGGCTCAGAAGCTAAGCTCAGTCAAACCTGGTTAGTACTTGGATCGGAGACTGGGAAGTTGAAAAAACATCCCAGAAGGCCAGGGCAAAACAACTGTGATATGGCTGCCAAGACAACTACAGCAATGTGGCTGTGAAGCTACCAGAAGCCAAGTTTCTCTCAAAGGAGACTCTACCTTTACTCTTAACCTTTAATTGCCTCAGATATTAGCAGAACCTAGCAAAAAGATTCTGCCATGCAAAACTGGCCAAGGATAGGATACTGTGGCATTTAAACTGGAGAAAGCTCACCTGTGCCTTTCCTTTAAGCCAGCTATAGAGCTAAGGATATCAGCACAGCTCTGTTGCAAGACATCTAGATAACAGTTTTACTTGGATTACAGTAAAGTACACTGATACGCAGTGTACTCTAAATGCCACACTTTTCTTGCCTAGGATCTTATCTACACCCGGATATAAGTACACATATCTATAGGATAGGAGAGTGCACCAGGACCAAAGTAAACTGTGAAATGAAGAAAACTTAGTCTGTGGGACTTACAATTTATTAGTTAACTCTTAGCAAGCCTCAGGAAAAAAAAAGTCTGTCTCTTTTGGCAGAGGACCAATTGTTAAAAGGATAATAGTATACCATGATCATTTACTCTCTGAAGTTGTATGGGTTTTGGTTCCATCATCTCGTCTGTGGAAGATCTGATAGGTTGTTAAATCAAAAGAATTAACATTTCATCACCTGTTTTCACTTGAAGGTCTGGTTGGATGGCTAACCTTTGTTTTTTCTTTCTGTCCCATCATACTCCAACAGAGGTTTGTATCTTGCCTAATGAGGTGTGTTGTCAGTGCCAATGAACCACGATACCCTTTTTATGAACTGTTGACTGAACAGCATCTTTCTGGCCTGCGGGCCATTTTGCAAAGAGACATATGGTCCTCTTGAACAGTTTAATTTCAATAAGAAACAAATTATAAATCAGTGCTGTGATGACATTTTTCCCAAATGCTATCTTAATTCAAGTTGATTTACTCCTTAGGCCTGTAGTACTTTCAGTAATCTCACATCATTTCACTTTTGCTAATATCCTGTCAAACCTATTCTATTTCTTCTTGAAACTTTGTCCAGACGATAGGCTGCTCGGTTTATCATTAGTAGATGGATTTCTTGTTCTTTTCCTGCTATGCCCATGAAGGGGCAAAGTTTATTTGCTCACAACTCAAATAACCTACTAAGATGGGGAAAAGGTGTCCTGAAGCTTTCAAAAGATCTTAGGACCCTATTTTAGATTAAAGGACATTCCGATCAGGGGTCTGTTTCAATCATCTCATGACACAGTGGTTAAGTTGTGGTGAGATGCAGTCATGGAAGCTCACTAGGTGACTATGGGACAGCCACTCTCTCTCTCAGCCCAGCCTATCTCAGATGGTTGGTGTATAGAAAAACAGGAGGAGGGAACATAATGAACACAACCTTGACCTCCTGAATGACAGACAAGATATAAATGTAATAAATAAATAAATAAATTCTGCTTGGGTGATTTTAGTCCTTGGACTTATTCTCACTGTAGATGTGCACAAATTCAAGTAGTGAGGCACCCAGCTAGCACTCCTTCCCTTTCATCCTGTGCTTTACAGCATTCGTATGCAATACAGTTTGCTCACTTAAAAAAACCACATCCAATATTCTGGGTATGTACAGTTCTGCATTTAAATTTTCCTTAATCAAAGCAACTTCTTGATTACAGAAATAAAATAGCTTGTTTCTGCATCCTTGATTTTACTGATTTCATAGGACTGACTTCTGGAAGAAGCACCACTGGTTTCAGAAAAGGAGACTATCCATTTAAAATAAAAATAATAAAACGAGCATTTCTAACCCTTGATGTATTTTAAAAATATGCCGTAACAAACGGCCTCCTCCCGGTTAGGCCCATGCCAGCCGAATTACTGAAGTTGGGCTTACTTTCCCCTGTCCAGACTTCTCCCACTTTCTGCACGATCACTTTAGTGGCCCCCGTAGCTGGGCTCCCTCGCTTTGTGCTACGGTGGCCTGCACGAGAGGAGGACTTCTGACTAATGGATGGGATCTCAGGCAGCGGCGCCCCACTCGTTCCCCCGCACAGGATGCCCCGCACTCTTGCTACCATGGCTGAAGCCTCCATTTGTCAATCTCTGGAATCGGAAGTCCCCCTCCAGGCAGAATTATTGTCTGACTCCCTGGAAGAACAATGAGCCGAGAATCGCCATTGACGGTAACAGGCGTTGCTGCTTCCTATTTTTGTACAAGGGAAGGGCTTAAACCCCAGCAAACGGCTGCCTCCGCAAACACCAACAGGACGAATCCTGCACGCCGTATGCCGACGAAAAGACTGCTCAAAGTACCTGATTAACAGGCCAACAGACTAGGAGCCTCGCTATTTCCCCACTGGAAGAAGCAAGGCAGCAAAGAGGCTTCCTCGCTTTCTTAAGAGGGACCACCAAACCTTGTGTCAACGCAGCGCCCCGTGGTAAAGCGGCGAAAGTCTCACGTTAAACGCCACCAGGACGCTTCGCCCAGGCGTTTCCATTCTCGCCCCAACCCCGCAAACGCGACCCTGCAACGCCCAGCGATCCTGCCTCCGCGAGGGAAATTCGGGATCGGAGTCTCCCGAGAAACCAGAAGGCGCGCCGCAATCCAAAACCTATGGAGGACCTTATTCCTTCGCTTCCAAATGGTTGAGCCTTCTCTGATCAATCCGTTCCGCCCCGTCTTTGGAAACCCGCGTTTGCGCTCTCTCGTTCTAACGTGCTTATGGTCAACCAGCTTTGTTTTCTTTTCCAAAGCCCTCCGCTGCCTTTCCAGCTGCCCCACTACTCGGTTAGAACAAAAAACAGGGGTTTAATGTCTCTCTCCCCGGAGTAACACGACTCTCGGGTTCTGTCCTTACGCTACTTCCCCAAAGTGTTGTTTAAAAAAAAAAATTACGACGGTCATGACAACAACAACTAAGCACGATCGCAACGAAGAGAGCCGTGGGCGACTGCAAACAAAGAGAGCCGAGCGCCCTACGTGGGCCGGGTGTCATGTTACTCAAGGCTCTCTTTAAAACATTCGATCCCCCCCCCCACCGCCTTCCCTTTCCCCACCTCCAAACACAGCCGTGACGGACAAGCCACGCTACCCAATGGCGAGGACAAAGGGAGTTTGGCGCCTCGCCACCCTGGGCTCTTCGTCCAATCAAGAATGGGAATAGGCGGGACGACGCCCTGGGTAGAATGGAGGCTCTACCAATGGCAGGAGTGTTATTGCAGAGAAATAGTATTATGCTAATCGATGTTTTGCTCGAACTCACTCGGTGAGAGCTTTAAAAAGCCAAGCAGCCCCGGGCTGGCTGTTAGAAGCGGCGTGAGGTGCGGCGGGTGCGCGCGAGTGGGTTTGGGGTGCAGCGGGTGGTTCTGGTCTGAAGGGCGGCGAAATCCCTGTCCTCCTCTGCGACTCTGATTTGGATTTGTAGAGACGCCCGGAGCCGCTCCGCTCCTCGTCTCCGCCACCGCCGGGCGAAGGAACCTGCCCGCTCCCTATCCCCAGTCGCCGCCGCTGCCACCATGTCCAACGTGCACCTCTCTAGCGCCTCGGCTCTGGAGCGCCTGGCGGCTCGCCGGACATTCCCCTTGCACGCTCGCACCGGAGTGTGCAGGAACTTGTTTGGTCCCGTGGATCATGACGAGCTCAACCGGGAGCTGAAGAGCAAGCTGCGGGAGATCTGCGAGGAGGGCCAGAGGCGCTGGGGCTACGACTTCCAAACCGAGACGCCGCTGCCCGGGTCGGGCAGGCTGCAGTGGGAAGAGGTCGAGGGAGAATCCGTGCCCGCTTTCTACAGGGAAACTCTACAGGTTGGGAGGTGCCGCTTCCCGGTGCTGGTGGTCAGATCGACGCCTCCGCCGGGAGATGAGGAGGCGCCTCTTGAGCCTGCTCCCCGAGACTCTCCCCAGGGGTTGGGGCTTTCTTCGACCCCCTCCCCGCTCAGCGCGCAGGGCAACGCGGTCGCCTTGGAAGGCACGACGTCGGCAGGCGAGGAGCGCCTCAGCCCGGAGGACAAGGCCGACCAGCGCCACAGCTACTCAGGGATTATAATCAAGCCTGTCCCGTGTGCCGCTGCGGCTCTTAAAAGACCATCGTCAGCCAACGTAGCTCACATCACAGGTAAGTCAGAACGGCCGTCGGGTTGCGTTGCACGTTCGCCGGGGGAGAGATTACAGTCCCGCTTTAAAATATTTCTCTCGCGGCCCCCAGCCCCCTCGTTGTGGGAAGCTAATCTCTCTCCTCCCCCCGCCCCCCCATCATGCATGCTCTGGAGAGTGCCTAGACGTCGCCCCGAGGCGCTGGCTCTGCTTAAGATTCCGCACAGGTCCCTGGGGCTGGGCTGGGCTGGGCTGGAAAATGCTTACGCAGCACATCGCGCTCTGCAGGCGAGTCCTTTCTCGGCTGCCTCCTTTGCGACGTAAACAAACCCCACTCGCTGCAGCGCTCGGCGTTGGCGGACAGGGGGAGCCAAGAGCCCGGGCTGGTCGGCGCCCGTGCGAGCAGCCCGGCAGGGCGGGTCCCTTGTACGCGGAGCGATTGTTTTTCGACGGGTCCGGATTCTGATGGGTGTGTCTCTTTCAGACGAAAAAAGTTTGGCTCCGGTGCTCCCCTCCCCCACCCAAGCCCGGCTAATTTTTCTGCTCTTTCTGTGGGTCTAACGATCCTTAGATTTCTTCGCCAAGCGGAAAAGAGTCGTAGACAGAGCGGCCGGGGATCCCACCAGCCCGTTGGCAGCTTCAGTCACGGCTGTGCCTAACGAGCAGACGCCCCGGAAAAGGCTCCGATGAACGAGGTGAGCGCGCGTGCTGGCGCTGTGAGGTTCCTCCTCCCCCCCCCTTCCTGGGACGCTCGCAAGGTCGACCTCTCGGCCTCTTTTCCCCAAAGGGAGAGCAAGCAGTTGTGGGCGGGGAGGCTCAGTTTCATCGGGATGAGTACGAAACTCGGAGGATGGCGAGAGAGTAGCGAAGAACAGTTCGATTAGCATAAGAGCGTCAGAAGTGTGAGTGGGGGAGGGCCTGCTAGATTTGATGGAGGAGTGAAGGGAAGAACCCCTTGCAGGATAGGAAGAGGATGGAAATAACCCCACCTTAAAAAAATGCTAGCACAGACTTGCAAGAGAAGCTTCATAATTGGGCAGTTAGATACAGGCTTGGTTCCCCCTCCTCCCTCCCATCCTTCCTGCAGTGTAGATCTGGAGTAACATTTTGTGAACCGGGTGTGCAAAAACCGAGGCTGTTCCTCCCCCTCCAGACTCCACAGTTGTGCTGACTCATTTGTGGATTTTTTGGGGAAGGGTGGGCTAGCCTTGGTGTTCGCCTGTTCCCCAGAGCTGCAGTGTCTGGAACAATTTTCTGCACACGCTGACTAGTGGTGATCTTCTCTTTCAGATTTTGCACTATATAACACCGAAGTGATTGTTTCCTTGGAAACACAAGAGCTTGAGAGGCCCTTCCTCTCTGCGTGTCAAAGGGGCTGGCGAGTGAGACCAGACCAGCGTAAGGAAGAAGAGTGGCCTGTTTGTTTTTCGCTCCTCCTCTTCTACTTGTGCCCTGAAGGAACTGCTTGTACCTCCATGTAGCAAAAGTGGCTGACTACAAGTCGCCTGACGGAGCAGTGTTAATTTACAACTGTGCAATGTATTATGTTTTATATCTATTAAAAAAATGTATTATGCCTAATGTGAGTACACTGGCCAGAAGTGTAAAAGCTTTAAAGTCATCTATATAAATGTTTAATCTCTGCTGAATTCTCAGTGCAAAAAAAAACCCACAAAAAAACAAAAGTATAATTTGTAAAAAAAATGCAAACAATTTAAGAGTTATACTAACTTATATTTTCTATTTATGTCAAAAGGTGGATAACTCTGGTTGACACCTAGTAGTCTGTTCTGAGTTTTTGTGTTTTTTTTTCCTATTTGGTTAAGCCAAAGGGCACTATATATTTGCTTTTGTTATTTACAAAAATGTAAATTTATTTTTATAGTGGGATTTTGCATTCACAAAATGTAGCTATGAATCAAAATTACTTTTAGTTATACTTGAAAGAAATCTGATAATATTGGTTCCTGAGCTGGTCTGTACCACTGCCATGGCAAACTATGCTACAATGTTAAAATAAAAAGGAATCAAGTGTCAGTTAACCCTCTTGGTATTTCTTGCTTTTACTTCCAGTTTTAAGTAGAACAGTGTACAAATGCATATGCAGCCTTGTTTTCTTCTACTTTTTCAAAATTCCCCCTAAATGCAGCTAATAATGTACAGTAGTTGTCATCTAGCGACCACAATTGGAACTGGCAACTTGGTTGTTAAATGAAGCAGTTGCTAAGTGAAACTACAACTGTGCTTATGACCTTGCTTCAGCTTTCCTTTGCTTTGCAGACCTGTGAAGGTTGTAAATGTGAGGATTGCTTGTGAATTTACTTTTTCGTCACCATAACTGCGAACAGTTGCTGAGCAAGGCAGTCACTAAATGAGGACTACCTGTATAAGTCACTTGTTCCTTAAGTTAGCCTTTCCCCATGTACGTCCTTTCAAAAGTAGTAGCCTTCAATTACACTCCTAGGCAGTTTGTCTATTAGCCATACTGAGCTTTACATAATGGCAAGATTATGTACCCCGCACACTTTGGTAAAATCCAATTACATTTCCCATTGATGGAATAGTGTCTGGCATTCTCAGATCTGTTCTTCAGGACTGGGGAACTGTCTGTAAAAGAAGAGGGGGTGGGAAAGTGTAAAGGAAGAGAAGATGAGGAAGGAGAAATCTGGTGTGTTCAATGTGTATAGTCCTTTGGTAGAAAACTTCGAGAGTGTAATACTCGGATTACATGGAAATGATTTTCACAGATAAGTATAGTAAGTGAATACTGAACACCTTAAGTCTGGCTATGCAGCTGCACCATATACCATTCTCAGAGGGGAAGTGTTTAATATTAGAAATGGTGTTAAATCTTTTAACGAATTCATTTCTTTACCACCATCTTTTACCAAGAGCTGTGTAATATTCTCCCATACTTACTTCATGGAGTTGACAAAAGTGAACTGTGATCCACAAAAACTTACAATGATAATATATTATTAATCTTTAAGGTACTGCAATATTGTCATTTAAAGACTGAAGCATCCTTGAGATTTAAATATTTCCAAATAAGTTAAATTCCATTAACATTCGGTTAGATACCTTCTGTGTTCAGGTAAATCTGTCTATGGTTATTCAACGATCTGGGTTAAATTATGTAAAAGTTAGTAGAACAGTGTAATGGGCTATAAAGTGCATTGTTGTATCTGCCTGCCTGTTCACACAAGATACGAGTCTCTACTGTTAAGATATACACCAGTATTGACCAGTATCAAGGGAAGTTTCTCTTGGCATCCATCAAGTGCTAGTTAGTACTGAAGGACTGTTAAGAGCACAGCTGCAGAAAGTAGTTAAAAAGTAGGCAATCTCTTGGTAGTCCCTTGGTTCCATATGCATGTAATTGATTTCGGTAACACTGACTTCTAGCTCTGAGTATTTGCAGTTTGAGGTATAAAGCTTCATGGGGTTAATTTTGTTAAGCTGCCAAAGGCACAGCATGACTGCAGCTATCCCATTTCTTTGAGGAACAGCTGAAAGATAAAATGAAAGCCATGGTCCTGCGCTGAAAGGGTCTATTCATTGTTTTATCTCTTCCTCATCTTGAAAAGGTAGATGGCTGTGTATGCCTACAAATGCCACCTCTTTCAACAGAAGGCCCACCTTAAAGAAGGAAAAAAGATAGGATACTTTTCTAAGAATATTTGTGGTTCATGCCTTTGTGTGGTACTTAATAGAATCTGTCTGCTGGAAAAATAGTCCCTGATGCCAAAATAAACTCTCTTGTCCTCCTGCAGCCTGCGCCTAGAACCATCAGATCTAGGCTGCAAAAATCTGGACAGTCACCAGATGGTAGCAAAGAAGTAGAAAACTCTTTGCTGATGTTTAGTGGCCTGGCTGTTGTAACCCTACATATGCCCCCAAATGTCCAAGAAATTAGGGAGTGGTTCAGACCTAATTTAGGGGTATTCAGGAGATGCAGCGGGAGGAAAGGAAGAAGGAAGCTGCATTGTGCAAATGGAAATCATTTAAGTGGCATTAGATACTGGCCTTTAAACCACAAATATACACACACAAGTAGGAGATGAGTCTGAAGAAAATAGTTCATTGTGTAATTGCCTTGTTTATGGAGAATTCTCATCAAATCACCTACTTGCAACTCTCTAATACAACTAAAATAATGGGTTCATGCATTGTGGTAGGCCATCATTTGCTTAACCATGGTATAGTTGGATGGGTTTTCTAAACACACTAGAATGTGAACTATGATTTATCCATCACAGTGTCTGGGTTTGCACAAGCAACCATAATTCAAAAGCTCATTTTATTTGAGCACAATCTATGAACCCCAAAATAGGTGGAACCAAACTTAGTATTCCACTGGTAGGAACATTTTTGAGCTGAGATCCATTCCAAATGTTCCCACTACTAGAAACAGAGTCTGCCATCCTTCAGACTAGATTTATGAGAAGTAGAGAGAATTTCAGGGAAAAGGAGAAATCAGGAATTGTAGCTGTCCTGTTCAGCCAGTGGAAAAGGTTTCATTGATGGAAAGACCCATTCCATCCAAAGCAGGCTTTTGCTGGATTCACCTTAATGTATTTGTTCACATAACATTCTTTCTTGTGGTCAACTTAGCCACAGTTTTCATGTCCTATGGTTCAGATTCACATGACACACTGAACTATAAATGAATTATATAATCTGGGTGTGCACAATACTAGCCTTAGCCCATTTCAATCCAATTATCATACTTGAAACACACCCACTGAAATAAACAAGTCCTTTAAGTCTGGATCCAGTCTAATATTCATGTAACAAACATATGTTTTCACTTTGCATGTATCATAGGAGTTCACAGACCAAAGAGCTATAACTGGCTGTATATTGCTCTTCATTTATAATCCCAAAATATGTATTTGTCTGCTACATAAATGGGCAGTAGCCATATTATTATATTCTTTATTTCCAAGTTTAGGATTTTGGGGTAAGGGAAGAAAAACTCATGTGTTTCATGTGGCACAATGAACTCTGAATATTTTGCTATTGGCTTCAGTGAATGATAGTGTAACAAACTGCCACCTGTTGATCCCAAATCCAGTAACTTTCCTTGCAACCAATATTGATTCAAAAGAAAGTTCATTTATTGAGAATAAATGTACAGATCCAAAGCATTGCTAAGACTGAGCAAAAGCGCGCCAAAAGCTGTTTTTCTTACTCCCCCCCCCCCCTTACATCGCCCTTAGTTCTTGGTCTTCTGATTCCCTTGCTGGCATGGCCTTGAGCGTGCCAGAGCCTGTGATAAGGAGCCATCTGTTTTAAATGGTTTCTCATTCCTTCTCCCCCCCCCCCCCCACTTTTACAATGGCAGAACTGCAGCATGTAAAAAACCATTTTTTAAACTAGCCATATAATAATCTATTATAAAATCTTGTGAGGATTCTGACATGCTGCCCCTCCACAAAAGAGGATGTCAGTCAGATGATTCCTCTTCTTCACTCTAAAAAAGAAAAAGCAAAGAGAAACATAATACAATAACCATTCTAATTGTTAAGGCTTTGTAGGATAAACATCATAAACTTTTTTAACTAAATGTGGAGCCTTTACATGTTTCTTGTCAACCCATTCAGCCATTGATTTGGGAAAATGTTTCCACTGAATTAAAAATTGAACCCCACCCCCCCATGCTTTCTACTGTCCAGTATCTCTTTAACTTCAAAACGTTGTTGTCCTTCAACCATCATTGGTTTAGGAGGTACTGGGGAGGGATGCCATTGAGATGACTCTTTATAGGGTTTAAGCAGGTCGCAGTGGAACACTGGATGGATTCTTTTAAAGGTAGCGGGCATCTGTAATCGTAGTGAAACTGGATTAATTACTTTATCTATAACAAAAGGCCCTACGAATCTTGGAGCGAGCTTTCTGGAAGGTTGTAATGATTTAAGATGCTTGGTAGATAAAAGAACCTTATCTCCTACTTTCCAGTCTTTTTCTGGGGTTCTCTTAGCATCTGCAAATTTCTTGTACGTTGCTCTGGCCTCCTTCAACGACGCAGCAATCTGAGGCCACACTTGTGTCATTTGTTGGACCCATTCATCAACTGAAGTGACTTGAGTGGATTGTTTAGGTAGTTCTGGGATGGGTACAAAATCTTGTCCTGTAGCTATTTTAAAAGGGGTGAGGCCAGTGCTTTTGGTGCACTGCATTATTATAAGCTACTTCAGCAAATGGTAACAGTTCATCCCAATTGTCTTGTTGGTAGTTAATGAAACATCTCAAATATTGTTTTAACACTGAGTTCAGACGTTCGCATGATCCCGCCGTCTGGGGGTGGTACCCTGAACTCAAGCCTTGCGATGCCCCCAGTAGTTTTAGGAACGCTCTCCCATAACTTGGCAGTAAACTGGACCCCGCGATCCGAAATTATTCGTTCTGGGACACCATGAGCTCGGTAGACGTGTTGTATAAATAACTTAGCCAGTTTGGGGGCTGATGGAAGGGATTGGCATGCCACAAAATGTGCTTGTTTGGAAAAAAAGGTCTGTAACTACCCAAATAACTGTCTTTTTGTTGCTTTCAGGCAGGTCTACAATAAAGTCCATGGAAATTTGCTTCCAAGGAGCCCCTGGGTTTGCTACTGTCTGTAGAAGCCCCATTGGTTTGCCCCCTCTCTTTTTGGCCATTGCACACGTGGGGCATGTAGCTACATATTCCCCTACATCTTTTCTCATTGTTGGCCACCAAAATTGACGCCTGAGTAGATGTAATGTTTTCACAAAACCAAAGTGCCCAGCTGTTTTGCTGTCATGACTTCTTTGCAGGACCCACTTTCTAGTGTCTGCAGGGACATACAGCTTATCTTGCCACCACCATGCCCCTTGTTTGTTCACTAGCAATTGGCTGTTGCTTTTAAACCAATCATCCTGAGCAATCTGGGCATTTAATTTTTTCAACAACTCTCCTTCTGGTTGTTCTTCACCCCTTTTTTTCTGAGCTCTAGTGACCACTGTTAGGGCTGCTTGGGTACATGGAATTACAGGAGCGACTACTTCCTCCCGCTTGCTGTTGTGTTGAGGCAATCGAGACAGGGCGTCTGCCAGAAAATTTTTTCCCCCAGGAATATACTTCAGGGAGAAGTTAAATTGATGAAAATATTGTGCCCATCGAATTTGCTTGGGTGACAGCTTCCTCGGTGCAGTCAAAGCTTCTTGATTTTTGTGATCAGTCCAAATTTCAAAGGGATGGGGTGATCCCTCTAACAAGTGTCTCCAGCAAACTAATGCCCAGCGTACTGTGAACGCTTCCTCTTCCCACACCAACCAGCGTCTCTCAGTTTCTGAAAATTTCCGGGATATGTACGCACATGGAAATAGCTCCCCCCCTGCCCTCTTCTGTAACAACACAGCTCCCACTGCCACATCCGAAGCGTCTGCCTGTATGACAAATGGCTGTTCTGGATCAGGGTGCTTTAAGATCGGTTCAGCCGTAAACAGACGCTTTAAACTTTGAAAAGCTTCCTGGCACTCCTTAGTCCAGGCCAAGGGGGCTCCAGGTTTTGATGCCTTCGCTTTGTCCTTGCCCTTGGTTTTCAACAAATCGGTGAGTGGGAGTGCTACTTGGGCAAAGTTGGGTATGAATTGCCGATAGAAGTTAGCAAAGCCCAGGAAACTTTGAAGCTGACGCCTGGTTTTGGGAGCCTCCCAACCCGTGACGTCCCTCACCTTGACCGGGTCCATTTCAATTCCCTGATGCGAAATTCTATACCCCAAATAGTCAATTTGCTGTTTATGAAATTCACATTTGGAGAGCTTGGCATACAATTGAGCCTCCAGTAGCTTTTTTAGTACCTTCCTGACCAATTGTACATGTTGCTCCATGGTCTCAGTGTAAATCAGGATATCGTCCAGATAAACCAACACCCCCTGGTATAAATGCTCTTGTAACACCTCATTTATAAGTTGCATAAACACCCCCGCTGCTCCTTTTAATCCAAATGGCATTATTTCATAACGGAAACACCCCAGGGGCGTGTTAAAGGCGGATTTCCATTGATCTCCTTCCCGGATTTGCACCCTGAAGTATGCCTCCCTTAAATCCAGCTTTGTGAAAATTTTCCCTTTGGATAAATGGGCCAACAGGTCTTTCATCAAGGGGAGTGGGTACTGGTTGTCAGCAGAAATGGCATTTAGCCCTCTATAATCTGTGCACAAATGTAGGGAGCCTTCCTTCTTTTCCCTAAATAGCAGCAATTTGTGCAGCAAATTTGAGAATGCGTAGGTACAATAAAGCCCCTCTTTAGATTCTTATCAATGAATTCCCGCAATGCTTCCAACTCTTTGGATGTCATTGGATACATTTTCTTCCTTGGAAATTTAGCCCCAGGCTCAATCTCTATGGCACAGTCACTGGCATGATGGGGGGGGGTAGCTGATCTGACTCCCTTTCGCTAAACACCTCCTGCAGGTCACGGTATTGCTTGGAATCTGAGTTGCAGCCTCTACTGCCTTTTCCCCACTCACAGCGCCCATCTCTCCATCTGACAACGTTTCGGTAATTCCTTCAACTTCCACTCCCCCCTCCTTCGGGAAACGTAAGATCTTCTCCTCCCAGTTCACTTCTGGGTTCTTCCTTTTTAACCAGTTCATGCCCAGAAGCACTGGGTTGCATGCCATGGGAGTCACTAGGAATTTAATAGTCTCTCTCTGGTCCCCCATAGTTAGCTCAAGCTCTTCAGTACGATGTTCCACCGGCCCTCCCCCTGCTGGGGATCCGTCCAGCTGGGTAAAAATCACAGGGGTTTTGGGTCTCTTTAAGCGCAGTCCCAAACCCCGGGCAAGGGTGGGGTTAATCAGATTTCAGGAGCAGCCAGAGTCTATCAGCGCCCGTATCTATGCCCTTCGATTAGTCCTCACCACCCTTAGTTCCACCCAAATTTTAATGGGACTCACCCCCATCTCTTCACTCTCCGAGTCCTCCCGTGAGCTGCTTTCTTTCTCTGGAAGCATGGCTGCCTGTCGGAGAGAGAGTGGAGCTAACAACTTCCGGGTTTTGCCGCCGCCGTGTGTTGCCGCTCTAGCTCCCATTTCGCTGCCTACTGCCGCTGACTCCTTCTTGCCGGGCTTCGAAGACTTCGGCCCCTTCCGCTCCATCTTCTTGCCTCCTTGCTCCATCTTCGCTTTAGGGCACGCGGAGGCAAAGTGCCCCGGCTCCCCGCAGTTGAAACAGACGCGCTGGCTCCTGCTATTTTCCGGCGCACTGGTCTTCGCCTTGGGCGCCTTCTTTGTGCCGGGTAAGGGCGGAAGTCGGGTTCTTGCTTCTATGGTGCGCCATTGCTCCTCCACTTCGCCGGCCATAGGGACCCATCCATTAAAGGTTTTGGGGAAACCCCGGCACACCATGCGCTGCAACAATTCGGGTTGCAAACCTCTCTGGAAGAACTTGATCAGGAGCTCTTCAGGCACGTGAGGCAGCCTTTGAGCCAACCCCCGAAATTCGTAGGTGTACTCTGATACCGACTTGGACCCCTGCTTCAGCCTTTCCAGGTCATGTCATGCTTTAAGCGCCACGCACGGGTCTTCAAAGCGTGCACAGAGAGCCGCCATGAAATCCTCTAATCTCCTTAAAGCCCGGTCCTTAGCCCTATGCAGGCCAACCACCCATTCTGCAGCCGTACCTTCAAAAAAACTGGACACATAGGAGACCTTCTCCTCCTTGCTGCGGAACAGACCCCCATAGCCCTCCATGTAGATCCAAACCTGGGTGATAAAGCAAGCAAGCTGCTCAGCATCTCCCCTGAATTTCATGGAGATGCCCCGCTGCTGCATCGGGCTCTTCTTGGCTCTGCTAGGTGTGAGATCCTCCTCCTCCTCGCTGGAGGTCTCACCTTCGGCTGACTGCTCTGCCGCCTCCATACCTCCCGGTGTGGCCGCTGACTCTCGCGTGGGGGGCGTAAATCCCCCTCCAAGCAGTTGATCTACCGCTGCCTTTAGCGCTCGCATATCATCGGATAGGGACCCCATCTGCCCTTCCAATTTCCCCATGCGATCTTTCATTGAAGGGCCCCATCCCTTCGTTGCCGTTGCCTTCGCCCCCGCTCGGGCTTGGCGCGATGATTGCACCGGTTCCTCCTGGGTTATCACCTTCACTTCCAATGGAGGAGGGACTGGTCTCTCTTCTTCTTCCTCAATTACATCGTCAGCCATCCTGCTGCTCAGTTGGTCCCAGTCAACGTGAGGCTTTGAACTCCCCACAGGGCAATCTCCCTGGTGGAAGTCTGCACTGGGAGTCTTAGCAAAATGTAACAAACTGCCACCTGTTGATCCCAAATCCAGTAACTTTCCTTGCAACCAATATTGATTCAAAAGAAAGTTCATTTATTGAGAATAAATGTACAGATCCAAAGCATTGCTAAGACTGAGCAAAAGCACGCCAAAAGCTGTTTTTCTTACTCCCCGCCCCCCCCTTACATCGCCCTTAGTTCTTGGTCTTCTGATTCCCTTGCTGGCATGGCCTTGAGCATGCCAGAGCCTGTGATAAGGAGCCATCTGCTTTAAACGGTTTCTCATTCCTTCTCCCCCCCCTCTTTTAGAATGGCAGAACTGCAGCATGTAAAAAACCATTTTTTAAACTAGCCATATAATAATCTATTATAAAATCTTGCGAGGATTCTGACAGATAGTTTGTTTTATGAGTGAGGTAGTCCATCTCTTGCTTGATGGGGTTAGTGTAGCATGTGAACTCAAAAATCAGGTTAGTATTGAAATTGGAAAGAATTAATTTTAACTCAAATCAGGTATGTTTGAATTAAATTAACCTCCCCAATCACCTGTCTTATCCAAGAGAGGTTCAACCTAATGTTTTCTTTCAGCTATCAGAATTAAAGCAGAAAGCCTAGCGTGCTTTAGAGCTCCACTTCTTTTACATTTTATTTTCACTGCACTGTGTGGGTAGACAGGTAGATCAAGGGGCAGAAACAGGCTGGGAGGAAGTAAGTCCATGACAGGTGTGACCCACATCTGGCTATCACAGATGTTTTTTAAAAACAGCTTTTTAAAAAGATAGCAAGTTAGTCTCAGCAAAGGAGGCTGATACACAAGCCCAGATGTTCTAACTGTGATAACATTAAGCCTGTCTGATGATCTGCTGCTGCTTCACCAGATCAGTTATTTTCTAGAGTAGTAGCAGACTTGGTTAGCCATGTTGTGTGAACGCAATTACTGTATTCTTCATGTATAAAACAGTCACTGTTTATTATGCATGGGAAAAGTGCCAGGAAAATAACTAAGTTAGATGTGCCAAATGAACCAAGTCTTGGAATATTAAAGATGAAACAGTTATCTTAGGGTATAAGTGTTCATGGATTCTAGAGCCCACTTTATCAGATGAAAAGCAGAGTACAAGATTTTAAGGACAAGTGACTCATCACATATATACATTATTTGAAAGAGAATGTAATTTTTTTTGCTCATAATACTTTATTTGTTGCCTCCAATTTCATCAGCCTGCATTGTGTACAAGAATTTGTGATAAAAACTCCTTTGATTCTTGGTAACTAGACACACATATATATTGTTTTTAGTGACATCAGTACAGAAGTGGTTTGCTATTACCTTCTACCAAGGTGTTTTTTCAACTTTCCAGTTTAGTCCACAATCCTGGGATTTCTTAGTGGTCTTCCATCCAAATACTAATGAGCTCCAACCCTGCTTATTTTTTTTGCAAGATCAGCCAAGGTCACCTAGTTGCTGTCCCCTGCTGTGACTTGGCATTAGGTGATTAACCTATGGTAGCTGTCCAATTGCATTGATGCATTCAGATAGCCTTTAATCCGTACCACAGTAGCAGAGAGCCATGTGGGCTTGTCACAACAGTTTATATATTTAATAAATAAATAAATATTCACAAAATGTAGTATCAGTTTTTCATACCCTAGCTAATAGCTTCCAAATAATTACCTCATTTATGTCACTGTGATTATCAAAATCTTGGTGCCTAAGTCGTTCTTTCAATACCACAATATACACAAATTGAAGGCAATGGTTTTAAAATACTTTCTGAAAGAAATATCAATAAAACAAATGTATCTTATTGTGGAGTGATACTTCCAAATAAAAATCTGTAGAACTTTATTTCCATATGTATGCAATGCTTCCAATGAACGTCACTTGCTGTTCAAATGCAGGTGTAAAATCATATACTGTACTCTAAGAAAACAATGCCATCAAAGTCAAAGACGTTTAAGTCTTAATAATTTCCCATAAACTGAAGTATACATTTAACATTTTCACTGAAATTGATAGAAGCTAACCAGACTTAACTGACCTAAAGACAGTGTGTGTGTTAGGATTATTTCTGAAAGTCTCTTAAGTGGCGAGCTCTGCTTGACACGCCTAAAGCTACCAGATCAGGGTTGCAAAGCTCTGGATCACCACTAAGTGGCAGCCAAGGACACTTCCCGAACTTTTGCAGCCAGATCTGGTAACCCAAACCTAGATTTCTCCGAATTGCTCCTAAATTGTTAAGGATCAGAATACAGAATCGTTTAGGAATGGGTATTTTAAAAGCAAGAAGAAATGATCGTCGCCACCGCAATAGAACAGACTGGAATCAACCCGACTGATTCAGAAGGGTCTGCGATCGGAATCCTGTTTTTCTCTCTCCCCTTCCAAGTACTGTAATGTCTTCACTGGGAGCCTGATACAGGTGAAATTTAAAAAGCACTATTATCACTTTTATTAAGTACTAAGTATTATTATATAGCGTATTTTATTAAATAATTATTGAGCATGATTAAATAGCCTACAGCGAAGTAGCCACAGTCGTTTATACTAACATAAAACTCCAGCGAAAGTGTCTCTTGAAAGGCAAACCGATAAATGTTATAAGCTCTTCTGTGTGAGAAAATAAGGCTGCAATGATGTTTCAGATTATTATAATAAAATGAGCTAAAATCCTACTCCAATTCTACCAAACCTTATTAATATTGGTTACCAGTAAGTGCATAAAAGACCCGCATAATGTAGTGGAGGATTAAGGCAGCAAGTCATACCGCTGGTTAGAATTAGTTGTCTTTCGAGAGATCCCATAGCGTCCCACAGGGGGTTGCTTCGTGATCACTCCGCACGCATCTTGTAGCCCTGTACATTTTACCTCGGAGTAAATTTCACTGAATGCAATGTGGCACTAACGGTAAAACATGCATATGTTATTGATGTCCCCTTTGTTAGCCCTTTTATGAAAATTAGGTCACTTCAGCGGGAGATTGAGGATCAGCCAGCAAACAGGAAGTTCAGCAAATACGACAATATTGAAAGCCATTTGGAGAAGACTGCTTATCTGACTCACCAATATAGTGGGGCACTACAAAAATCCTGGTCAAGTAAAACCATCCTGGTTTTCATTGGGCGGGTATCTACTGAGTTTTACGGTAACTTCCGAGCTCCCCGAACTCTCCTCTTGCGACGCGCTAAAATATTCATAAGTGGCAACCTAGTGACCTTTCGGGCTCCGCCCCTTCGAAGCGCTGCCGTAGGTTTGAGCTTGGCGCGCTTTCCTCTTTGTCCATTCCCGGCAGCTTGGAGTTAAAACGTTTCTGATTTTTTTTACCCCCTCACTGGGGGTGAGTTTCCCGCTTACTCGGAAGTAAACTCAATGGAACCTGCTTCCGATTAAGGCGCTTAGAGCTGCAGGCAGCCGGGGGTTTCCCGCCTTTCCTAGGAAGTTAGCGCTGGAACTTGCGCAGATTCCAGTACATCTGTCGAGGATAAAGTAGTTGCTCTAACTACTGCCAGAGCTTTAAGTGAGTTGGGTGGGGTACGGGGGAAAATGAAACACTGGTCGCTTTCTTCGTCCCCCTCCCCCCGGGCCGGCTTGGGAAGGAAAGGCGCTCGTTCCTACGACGGGCCGTTTCTGCTTCCAAGGCGGCTCGGTTTCAGATTCAGATTCAGGCGAGGGATGCTAAGCGGAGAAGACAGACGAGCGCGGCGAGGAGAAGGACCTGGGTTTTCCCGGGATCTGCGGAGCGGCGCAGAGCCCCAGGAGGTGATGCTTACGACGCGCTGGTGAAATCTTGGCTTTGGTCTTGCCGAGCTCAGAAGGCGCTCGCGGAACCCCCCGCCGTCCTGGGGAAGGGCGGTGGAACCGCTCGCCCTTCTCCCAAGTTCCTACTGCACAAAGACGCTTCCAAGCGAGCGCCCGCGGTATCTGCCGACGAGCAGACCAGGGGAATCTCTGGATTTTGTCAACCACCCAAGGGAGGTAGCTTGAAAATAGGGTGCAGAAGAATGCCGGGCCTTTGGCTCCAGTTTGGGGTGTAAATAAAACTCGCCTGTTTCTGTTTTTTTTTTGTTTTGTTTTTTGGATCAGTGGTTCTGCATGGTCTCTTCGAAGCGGGGAAAGCTTTTAAGGAGGATCCAGCCTATTAGTTTGACTGAATCTAAGCCCCCTTTCTCCTCCACTGCCAATCACCCTAAGGATCTAGTTTGCTAACTGCCCCTCGGAGCCCGAGTAACATCGATTCCCTCCAAACTACGCGATCGCTGAACGGGGCGGCTGCCTCTGCCAATGGCGCGGAGCGCAGGCGACTTTCCTCGCTCAAAGGGAAGACGTGGGGGGGGGGGGGCAGAGATGGCTTCCCCACCGCACTTTCTTATTAAGTGCCAACAATACATAGAGGGAGGCAGCTGGATCCTCCAGGGTTTAGGGGCTTTTCTCTTGCTTTTATGCAAGCAGGTGTCTTTGGGACTTCCATTGTCCCAGCTCAGCCTCCACCCCCGGGGCTAATAATAGGAGTTTCTGAAACGAACGATCCACACGCCCCGGCCTTCAAATAGCGTCCGCTGCCGCGCACCCTCCCCTAAGGTGCAAGAAGACACCCTCAGACAGTTGTTAAGCGATTTAGGGGTTGAGCTGATTTCAAAGCATCCTGTTTATCTGGAGACAAAGCGCTTAGCAAGCAGCAGTGCAGCGGGCCTTGAATCTTGGATGCTCCCGCCGATGTTTGAAGATCTAGAGATTAGATTTCATTGTACTCAGATGTAGCTATCTGGTTTGGCTGTGCCTCCCCATTATCTTTGGTCGCTGTGAATATAGGCCACAATCCAAACTGAGGTGGAATTAGTGTACCTGAATGTTGGAGAGGGGCTCGTTTTAATTTACCTTCTATGATCACTCCACATATTTATTATGTTGGGCCAAAATCTCTTCTTTGGTTTTGCGAACATTTCTTTCTTTGTGGAAGAGGTTGGCATTCTTCCGTCTCCATAAGTAGAGCTTTGGACTGCCTTTTGAGTTTGGTGGTGATCTGGAAACTGGAAAGTATTGCTGCAAAGTGATATATTCTTTTCACTTCCATATTATTCAACACTTTGCTGCAGAGATGTCTGTATGGTGTGGTCAAAAGAGTCAAGATGGCAGCCCTCACAGTGCAATTGAACCTTCACCTGTTTTTTATGTACGTTGCAATATACATAAAACAGAGTAAACAAAACCTTGTCACAGCCACTATCTTGACTTGTCTGACCACACCCTGTGGATACTCCTGCTTGGCTGTCCTGGTTAGAAGACACTTGGCAGAGAGTTTCACCATCATGCTTCTTCTAGGGAGGGAAAGTAGAGTCTTCTCTGAGATCAGCTCCTGCTGACTTCTTGGACACATGTCCTGAAAACGGGATGGAGGTGCTTTGCTGCAGCTTTTTTCTGGGATGTTTTTGCGACTTCTCACAACTGTCCACAGTCCTAGGATTTCTGAATAGTCTTCCACCCAAATAGCATCCAGGTTTGGCCTTGCTTAGCTTTTCAAGATTAGCCAAGGTTAGGTATGTGAAGGACAACCTTCCACTGAAAAAAATAAATAAAACATGATTTTTTTAAAAAAAATGAAATTGAATGGAATGGTTGAAGAAAAGCAGAATACTTATATATTTTTTCTTCTGGTTTTATTTTCTTATGGTAAGAGTGCAAAAAATTTAGTTCAAAGATACAAAAAAAGAAGGAAACAACAAAATACTAAAGACAATGAACAACCCCCCACAAAAAAACCTAAACAGAACTAAGAAATAGAAGAGAAGGAAAAAAAAATTGAAAACCTAAATGAAAAAGTATCAATACAAAACATTATATATACAAACACACACACATGCACACACACATCTACATATACACAACACTGGTTTACAAAAGATATAAAAGATGTTTTGTATTGCATGGTTTAATGTACATGCATCTGTTCTAGTCGCCATCTCAATCTACTTGATCCTCCATCTGCTGAGGTAAAGTGTATGATGTATGTCCCAATGAACATGTTACCACCTTTCAAGATACTGAGGGTGTGTGTGTGTGTGTGTGTTGTATGCACATGCTGAAGGTGGTGTTAGGACCAATTCAGCATTAGGAACAAAAATTTCTGTTTGTATATGGATGAAAGATGGATGGAAGGTGAGAGTGCTGATATGGATGCCACAGGAATTAACCGTAATTCCTGATACATTGCTTTTTTAAAAAAGGAAACAGCATGCACATCACTGGAGAGTAGATAGTTTCATTTTTGTTTTTGAACAAATGCAAGAAAACAAAGAAGTAGAAACAAATGTAAAGTCACCAAATTATGTTCATGTACAGAATGATGTTGCTTGGTATTTCCTAATAATATCTGGTGCACTGGCTCAAAAGATCAAAAGGAAGTAGAAGACAGTGTTGTTTACATAAGTAAAGTCCCCCTCAAGTTGAGCTTGATTACTAGTGACTACGTGGGTAGACCCAAGCATTTTTCTTAGCAACAAGCTGGAAGTGATTTGTCAGTGCCTTCTTCTGTGTTTTTTTTCTTCCTCTTTTTATTTCCCAGTCCAGAATCAACCCTGGTATTTCCTGGTGGTCTCCCATCCAAATGCTAACCAAGTCTGACCCTGTTGATTTCTGAGGCTAGACAAGATTGGCCAGATGCTGCCACTAGCTGAGACATGGTCTATATATGCCCACTCAAACAATTGTCATGGCTTGCTAAGTTGTTTATGAAATTGTTATTTTTGATATTGTATCAGACTTATTATCCCAGCATCTTATGTCCCAGTCAAATACCATTAGAAAACCTATATGCAGAGGCTGAAAACAACAGATCTTCTCTTGCTACCAGCAATTGGTCTTAAGTATGGTGAACTGCTTCTGATTCTAGATCTGTATATAGCCACAATGATTAATAGACACTGATTAATTCTTCTTCCATTCTATTACTGTAATATGCTGAGCTCTTTCCTTTTGAAGCCTTAAGAGGTAGGGACCAAGAGATTTTGTGACAGCACATTTTATTACGTGTGCATGAAGAACTACCTTCCTTGAGTCCTATACTCAAGAGAGCTCTGGATAGCTCTGAGTTCTAATAAGAGAGGATGAAATAATCTACACATTTACTTTATATCATACACAATTCTATAAACCATTCTGGTGAAAATCCTAGCAGACTGAAGAGCTGTCAGATCACTCCAAGCAATGCATGTAAGAAACAAAATAGCAAGTGAAGTTCAATATAAATAATTGTTCAATTTAAATAAGTGGGACAGGAAATCCTAATTTCACATACATGCTGATGTGGGCTGAGCTAATTGAAAACATAACCTCCATATGCAACTGCTGTTAAAAAGGCTTTTGAAAGAACTTATACAGGTAGTCCTTGTTTAGCGACTACCTTGTACAGTGACCGTTCGCAGTTAGGACGGTGATGAAAAAGAAACTTTGCAACCAATCCTTGCATTTGTGACCTTCACAGGTCTGTAAAACAAGGGAAAGCTGAAGTAAGACTGTAAGCACAGTTGCAGTTTTACTTAGTGATTGTTTTGCTTAATGACCGAGCTGCTGGTTCCAATCGTGGTCGCTAAATGAGGACTGCCTGTATCACTATGGTCACCTTATTACAAAAAGGATTTCAGAGAGCCAAAACAACCGCAGAAGAAGGCAACAAAATGTAAATGAAGTGGAGCATGATAATTGGATGTTATTCTCAAATATGGCAATTTTATTGTTCATTTCAAATGCTAGACCATTTGAAAACAGCATCAGTCCTATTACAGACCCTAAGAGGGCCCCACTTCTACATAACATTTCCCTTGATTGGGAGAATTGCCTGCCTACTCTGGTTTTTGCCAATTACTAATCTGTAAAAGGACCTGTCCTCTTAACCCATGACTATTAAGTTTATTCATGAACTCTTAGTGAGGGGCTTTGACAAAAACTTTTTCAAAAATTTCTATCAATTACTTTGCAATTCATAATTTGAGTAATATAACATGTGGATAGATGGTGTAATACATTCCTGTGACACTAATGCACAATCTGTAAAATGTTATTTTGAGTGATGTCTCAGTTGTTAGAGAAGTGTTTTTTTTTTGTCAAGGTATAAACTATTGTTGCTAGAAAGCTAGACTAAGGCATTTCCTTTCCATCTGAAGCTACTGTACAGTGAGAGGTTTGACTAATCCTCTGCAAATGAGTAAAAACTATACATATATTGCACTCGCAGTTGATCTTTGGGAAAGTCCCTTCCTTACCAACCTTTAAAATGACCCAGCTTGTTTTGTACTAAAGAGTAACATGGGGTTGACATCAGCAGGAAAACTCACTGGTTTTTTATTTGTTTGCTGAATAACCGAACAAGAGCCAGTTACTGCTTCTGAGTCCCATTTCACCTTACAACTTGCCATCTGTCCTTGACAATCGCTTACAGGCTGTACCATAAACGTGCATGCACTTTTGGAGCTTCTGAGCATTTCAAAGGGAGGCTGAATATCCACTTGTAAAAAGGGAACATTTTACAACTTGAACCATTTTCAGAGAGGAGAGAGGGAAGCTAATTTTTCTACCCCTGGAAGGTGTGCTGTTGTGTTCCACTCTCTGACTTTGGCTACACCCTGTATGGCACTGCCTCCTCCTTATTCCCATCACAAAGCACACTGCCCCTATTCTTCCAGCCTTTGTAGCCATATGGCAAATCCATGTAGACACAGCCAACATCCATTTATTCAGGCACATAATGTCCCACAACAGGGAACAATTGGAACTTTGTTTGCTTCTATTATTGATGCGAATGGGAGAGAGAGGGAGAACGAAAGAAATCATTTAACTATAAGAGATATCCAGCTAATTATGAGCCATATGTGCCTTCAGTGTCAAAGCAATCCTATGAAGTTCATTTTACCTAGACTACTTTATTAGGTGCAGAAGACAGATGTCCCCCAATAGCACATGCATTAGAGACAAGTTCTATAGCGGGAGATCTTGAAATATTTAATGGTGACTTCTTCATTTGTCAAGGGACTTTAAAGTGCCATTTGTCAGCAGGACTGAGATGTCTATGTGCACGTGTGTGTATGTGTATACATGTGTTATACAGTTACTGGATTTTAAATTCTTACATTTTGTTGACAATGGAATTCTATAATGTCCTAAAATGCACCTGGCTCTGGCCTTTTATTTAGGATTCACATGTTAATGAAATAATGGTACTGAGTAGAATGATATTAACTTTTGCAGTTAACGAGAACTAAGAATTCTTTTTATTTGTGTTCCTTCTTCCAAGGACAGAGGTTGCAATGTTCCTTTTAAAAGATTTCCCTCATGTGCTGCAGCCAGAAAGCAAATTTAGGATATTGAACCTTTCACTGATTGGAATAGAAGAAGTATCCTTTAATGATAATCCTGCAATATTTCCCCAAAGTGTTAGGCACATGGCAGAGAAACTGAAGGAAAGCTCATTAGGGGAAAAGCTTCATTTTTTAATTGAGGTGCTGTCAGTTTCCTTTCCAAGTGCTTAAATGCAAATGGCTTTTTACTTACATGGCTCAGACAGACACACGTATTTATCAATAATTTATCCCTAAGTGTTAATTAAACAATTCAGCACCATTAACTTGTTCCAGCTTTATCAAGTGTGTTTATTGTAATTCAGTTATTTTAATAATACAATGAACCCTAGTTCAATCCATTATGATTTTAGGAAACATTTCAAGAACACACTTTAATTAAGAAATATAGCTACTTTATAAAATGAATGATTAAAATCTAGCTTAAAAATAATATCTTTAATTGGTGCAAAAAGAATCAACAGATAAATTATACCAGTTCTGCAATCCTAGCTTTCAGGAATTTTCATTAATTTGTTATGGGAATCTTTCTTCACATGAAGAAAGCCTTAGTTAGCAGAGATAACCCACTGTGATCTGGTTGTGATATATTTTAGTTTTTACAGTATAGTAGTCAGAAGATACAGAGGAAGTTTAAAAATATGCTACATACATTAAAAGGGGGGTTGAAACAAAGAGCCATTATTTTATGCAACAGGACAATGCACTTAAATTACAGTCAATATAGTTTAATAATCTCCAGTAACAAGTGCAAAAGTTAATATTCTGTCCTACTAAATTATCCAGAGTGTACAGTAATCATAAAGGTATAATAAATAATCAAACTATCCCCACACAATATACCTTTTCCTAGATCTTTTTTAAAGGAGTGAATTCATAACAAATGTATTGTGCCTTTCTTTTTCTTTTTTGAGGGGGCATGGGGGGAATGGAGAAATGAAGAAAGGCTGCTGTGTGTGTATGCCACTTAATCAAAAGCCTAGTAAAAAGTCCATCTGGGGCCTCTTTGGAAACTGAATTGATTATGGGGAGGAAAATAGATATGGTGGAGCACTCCTGCCAATATATACGGAACTAATCAGGTTATTGCAGCTGGGATGGCCAGCCTCTAATAAAATAACTGCCATTTGCTTCGGCTTCCCAACACAATGCAGAATTAGCTATTCAGCCATCTCTGCTGAGAGCTAACTCACATTGCCATTCCATAAAATCCTTCCTTCCTTCCTTCCTTCCTTCCTTCCTTCCTTCCTTCCTTCCTTCCTTCCTTCCTTCCTTCCTAAAGATAAAGCATCTATCTTTAGAGAAGTAATAACAAGTACTTTGGCTTATTCTGCTCCATTGAATTTCCCTCACATAATATTATCTGAGTGATAATCCACAAATGGGCAAGAGGCAGAATTCTGCTGCTAGTACTCTAAAAAATCTGGTCAGATGAGAGCATCCTTCAGTTTGGTCATGTAAGACTGTAATGTGAGCTTTAACATATATTATATAAAATATAGTAAACTGGCTCTGCTGAATTTGGAGGGGCCCTGTTTTTGCTTTCGTATGTGTCCATTTGTGATCTGCAGTGGGCGTTGCTGTGACTCTGCTTGTGGTCTCAGGCTTAGATGACATGAGATGAACAGATAACCAAGACAGCTTTTTTTAGTAGTGGTTCTATAGAATACTCTTCTCTTAGATATCCACTTTATCCCTTTCTTACTTAAACTTTAGATGGCTCTTGGTCTTAAGATGTTTACTGTTATTTATGCTTTAATGTTTTCAATCACTTCAAATAATCACTTTGACCATTGAATAGAAAAGATGAGTCAGTGTAATGGATAAAATAAAATATGTAAGCCATTCAAAACTCTTTGGAGAAAAAAAAAAGCAAGGGACACATTTCTTACATAAGCAAGTAAATGTCTATGGACATCTTTAGCAGTTAGAATAGATGATGACATTCCAGAACAAAGATACACATACTTTTATTGGCTGAAGGAACTACTTCTTTGTCTTGGCATAACAAAAAGTTAGGGCAGCAGAAAAAATCCTAAATTTAATTTAAACTTAAAATTATATGAAATCTAGCTAATTTGATTACTTCCTATGTATTTAATAATTTCCCCTTTACATTACAATTTGACAACACATTTTGGAATAGCTCTGAGAGGTCTACACTCTAGATTTTGTGAAGGGAGGCAGAATTAGCCTAACTGGCAACCAATGACTTAACTGTGTCCATTCTTATGATTTGTATGAGTGACCCATTCTCATATCTGGACACGTCTTCTCTGCCAGATAACCTAATTTTTCAGAGTTCATTTGTTCTATTACCCTTGCTAATTCATTGATTATCCATATTTATGAATCCTTCAGAAAGGCTGCATTTTTTAAACAGTAGTTACTCTGAAAATATTCTTCTTATGACCCAAGTACCAAAGATACTTGGTCAAAAATATCCAGTGAGATTGTAGTCTGGAGCATGTGTATTTGCCTACTAAAGGTTCTGACTTCTAGTCATAGAGTCTTCCAGCAGAAAATGCAAAAAGTGGTACAGTATTAGAGAGCTTCAGGCAAGTCAGTATGGAGAATATTAAACTAGATGGATCATGAGTTGAACTTGGTATTTGACGATTTCCTGTTCCTGTCTACTATACAACTAGGAATAGAACACAAACTTCTAGATATGTCTTTAGCTCCTGATCGATTCATGTTGTAAATAAGGGTTGGCATCCTGTGACCCATGCTGTATAAGATTACAAGATTCATTTTTGGCCTCTGATGCCCCCCAAGATTGTGTCACCAAATTAGATGGTAAATAATCAAATGAAAACAGCACAGCTCTCTTCTAATTTTCTGCTTGAACACAACAAAAGTTGTCTTTAGCCTTCGATGTAAAAAGCAAAAACCAAGAGGGAAAAGTGGCCTGGAAACTCCACCCAATTCCTCTGATGATATTATGTCAAAATTAATTCCATCTTTCCACCTGAAAAAATAGTGAAAAGTACAGCCCTAACCAAAAAATAGGCTTACCTATTTTAATTACTTATGAATAAAAAACAAAGGGGAAACCTTCTGAATAAGCATTGTACAGAAAAGGAGATGTTACAGGTGGAGTTTTAGGTATTTATTTTGACCACCTTGGTAAAATTATAAAATCTTTGAATGTGGCACCTCTCTCGTACCACAATCTCCTGGTTTCTAGCCTGGTGCCTTAAACATTGCACCAAACTGGCTCTTACTATTACAACTGCCAGTAAGGAAATTTGACTGAGTCACCGACTTTCTGGGTCATTCATGTTGGGTGAATATGGTTATGATGTAGTATTTCTTTCTTGTTTGTCTTCTTGTTTCTCAGTTCTAGATGGAGGTTATTGTTTGTAATAACTTTATTTTGGAAACAGATCTAAAATTCATGGTGAAAATAGCTGGAGAATTGTGCTCTGCTGATTGCCAAATACATGGTTTTGTAAGTTAAATACTAGAAAAGTAAACATAGACCAGAATTTGACCAAGGGTTGAAAGAATGTGTTGTATTTCATAAGCTAGAGCAATGAGATACTTATACTGAAATAGGAGCTTCAGACAATATATTTTGTTTATGATGAGCAAGATCTAAGAGTAGCCATGTACCCCTTTAACTCATCTCTCTCCCTACTACCAGTTTTGGCTCTACATTAGATTGCCTTTTCTTTGTCTAAATTAAAAGCAGAATTCAATAAATCTATTAATAACAATTAAACCATGCCAGCCTCCCCTTATAAAGCAGTAGAAGAAAGATTCATGCAGAAGCAATAGGACATATTCTGGAGGTTTAGAAATGATAACAGTCCAGGTGGCAGCTGGTATGACAATAACTCTACGTATGCATCACTTAGAAGAATTATTTGTGTAGGACTAGGGGTTTAGCATTATCCCCAAATTTGTCCCACGCTTGCTTTGTCTGTGTTCTTCAAACTGTATTCATATTCCAGTAGAGGTGGATATGTGTAACTCAGGGTTAACTGTGGAGTCCTTGGGGTTCTCTGAGCTTGGTTCTTTTCTTGCAAACGTTTCATTACTCGGCTAGGTAACATCTTCAGTGCTAGAATGGGATGAGGTTTGCTCTCTGTTTATGTGCTGTGGCCTGCCTTGCCAGTGCTGGTGGGGGTGGGGGTTTTGTTTTGCTCCTCTGGTAGTTCTTTGATTATCACCCTCTCCCTGCCACATAATGGAAAGGATTTTTGGATTTCTGTATCTGACAGGTTTGGCAAAAATAAGGTTTTTCTTTTTTCTTTTACTTTTCAGATTCCACAGCCACACTTGGGTGGGTGGGACGGAAGGGGGTTAAAGCTGTCCAACTATATTAATGGTGGCACTGACCCCAATTGATCCACTATTGGGTTTGTGTGTGTGGCATCTCATGCTTTTCTTTGTAGGCTGCTCCCTGATTAGACCATTGGTGGAACTGGTAGTGCAAGGAACAGGTCATTTAACTAGGGAAGCAGTTCTCTGTATTGGCCATGTTGCGTGAATATAACTTATATGTGCATGAGCTTTGACACTATTTTGAATCCTGCATAGTGCACGAAGCTTCCACAAATATTGGACATAGTGACAGCAAAGATTTTGCTGAGTATGGTGATGACAAAAATAGGGAAGAAAAGAGAAGCTCAACTTTGGGGAAAAGGTTAAGCATGTAGGATTTTTGCCCCTCCCCCTTTTTTTATACTATGGATACTGTGCATATACACACATACTGTGTGAATATAATTAATTTCTTGAATGATTCATGGCAAGGTGAATACTAAGCAGCTTGGAGAACATACCCTGGCTTGCTCTGAACTAGTACACGCAGTGTGATAAGCTAGCCGTGAAAGTGAAAAGTCTTTCCTAATTCTGATTTGAAGTTGCTTCCTCCCATATAATAAATTATTGAAATTGATTAGATGAAGCTATATTAATTTCTAGGCAATTTTCCGTTTCCATCTGAGACAACTATCTATGCACTTATTAGAATATGTGCTTTCCCCTCTGTATTATTTAAAATATTATCTGTACTCTAATGAGAGACCAGGGAAGGATCTCCAAAATGAATCCTCGTATCACAGGCAATGACAGCTCCATCATACCATCTCTAAGCCTCCAAAATGCTATTATCAGCATACAACTCAGTATTTTGAGGCATTTTAGAGTATTGTAGTATATGCAGTGAACCCAGCTCACTGGAAAGGTGCACTGGAATAGAAGCAAAAGCTGTGAGAGATTCCGGCTGTACAGGAATTTACAAAATAAAATCATTGTGCAGAAGAGCAAATCTGTGTGCTCTAACCAGAAAAGACCACTCTCAACTCAACACTTTGGGAAGATGATACTTTTATTAGATAAGTACATTTACCTCAAACAATTAGTGTCTTTTCATATGCAGATTCCTGTATTTTTTATGAAAATGTGAAATGAACAGGCACCATCTTTCTTTGAAAATATATGAATATGAAACCAATGTCTACATAGCTGATGTATCACCTGTCCCATCAAAGCCAGATGGGACATTGTTGGTAACAAGGTTGCTTCCAAATGGTATCATATTGTAGGAATAGGGCTGTGTTAGTCTATGGTAGCCCCCAAACAGGAGGAGACTAGTAGCACCTTTGCAGACTAATAAATTTATTAAAAGGCAAAAGCTTTTGTGAATCTCATGAAAGCTTACACCTTTTAATAGAATTTGCTAGTGTGAAAAAGTGCTCCCAGTTTTTTCTTGATTTTTCCAAATGATGGTAATTTCCACTAAGAGTTCATTATGAATACACCACTGGTTGCCACAGTGCTTTGGAAAGTAGACCAATTGAATTCAAATCATTTGGCACCACTCATTTCACTTCCAGTCTAAAACCAAGCCTTGCATTTGAAAATCTAAGATTTCCTGTGACCTCCCATTCATTTACATAGGGAAACTGGAACATTATCCCTATGGAACATTATCCCCCTGGACCTTATATTGGCCCCAACCTTCTCTGCCTTTAGGAAGGCCTTGAAGACATAGCTCTGCCACAGTGCCTGGGGGTCTGGCGATGGTGAGGAGCCCTCACAGTGGCTGTACTGAGATGCTATAGAGTGAATTCTGCTGCTGATTGTGATTTTATGTTTTTAAATTCATTATGGATAGTTTTTATATGCTTGTATATTGCATATTTTTAACTTTTTTAAATGGTTTTTACCTGTTGTGAGCCACCCAGAGTCGCTTAGATGAGATGGGCGGCTATACAAATCGAATAAATAATAATAATAAATTAATAAATGATTGCACTATTTTCCTTTGTAATAGACAAAGGATGGTATGTTAACTATGTCCATTAAACGTGCAGTTTTATGTGCCTCTGATAATCAGAAACTCTTACTGATCTCATTCAGAGAATGTTCTGTGTCCCCTACTTGCAAATATAACCTGTATTCTAATCCTTCGCCATTTGATTTACATCAGAAATTCAGAATTATTCTTAGCTGCTGGGGCTATAAAGCAGTTTTGAAATATTTTAATAAATGAAATAATACAAATGGATCAAATATGCTGTCTTTGTACGATGACAGTGACTGAAAACAAATTCTTCACAATTTAAGTCACAGGCTAGAGTTAGCAAAGTAAAATCAGATGTAGGTTGCAACTAGATTTATATACATTCTCTCTTACATTTATACCTAACTTTTCATCTCTGAATTCTTAATAATCTATATCCATTAGAAAAGTTGTATTTAGTGCCCTGGAAGGGGAAATGGAACATGCAAGTAAAAAAAGTTATCTGCTCTTAGGTAAGTTATGCAATCATGCAGTATAATAGAACAGAAGAATACTAAGCTATGCCATGAACATTCTTATTCTGAAATTATGATTTCAGTTAGACTTACTTGAGTAAACATGCTTAGGGTTTCTGACCTGTGATGCAAACCTAAGCCTTGCATAACGTTAGCTAAGGAGCCACTGGATGCTTGTATGCAAATAATATTCCATTGGCTGAGATGGAGGTTAGCCAGCCAGTTGACACACACAGAATTCTGACACCTCCATTTAAGCAGATGCCTGTCAATGAAGTTTTAAATGCTATTGATGGGAGGCATATCAAGGACATTTGAGGAACCAAGGATTCTAAAGTTGTCTTGTTTTTCCAAGATACCATTAAGTGGACCTTCAGCTTCATCAGCCCAGGAGTTGGCATAGCTACTTCCTTCTCACTGACTTCATGATGATGATGATGATGGATGGAAGTTATCCTTTTTACCTCTTGCCCTAGTCCAGTAATAAACCAGTGGAGCTTAAGAAGTGGAAGTAGATTTGCCATAGAACATACACGTACACGCACAGAGCACAGAGTTTTATATGCAAATTGCAAACGTTATAGTCCCAAGTTTGGGACTATAACTAAGATATATCTGATATCAACTAGATGTATTATTTTAGATGTCCACAGGGGGATGGCTTTTCAAGGAGGACAGCTAAGCAATGCAATTCAGTGCAAGCAACAGAATGAATTAAAGGGGTATCTGTGGGATTGTTTCTCAGGGTAGGGAGAAACGATCTTGGAATAATTTTCAGTTAAATTATATATTGCCTTGAATGGTTCAAGTTCTGTGGGGAAATGACCGTTTTAGAGATAAGGAACCCTTCCCCAAACAACAAAAGGAGTTGCGGGGGGGTGGTGGAGTGGGGGGAACAGGTGCTGTAAAATGTCAAAGAAACAGGAGGCATTTATTTATTTATTTGCTTGCTTGCCCATTTTCTCCATGTTCAGAACCGAATGGCAGATCAAGAGATTGACCATTTCAGGAGGAGGATGCCTTCATTTCTCTGTGTGACTGTAGATTATTTCAGCTTCAGGAGACAAGAATGTCCCTTTAACATCTGACCTGGCCTTTATTTAGGAGAAGCACTTTACGGTTCAGGAAAGACAGACAATTTTCTAATTCCCTGCGCTGCTGGAGGCTGAGGCAACGACTTCCAGACAGGACACTGGCTAATGCTAGAGAAATTGCATTATTATGTCTACAAGTTTACAAATCTGAGGATCAGAAAGCCTTGGCTGCTGGCTCTTGTTCCAGTACAGGCCAAGGATGGCAATTTCTTCAGTTTTTAGAGGAAAGTGGGTTTTTTTTTTTGGCAAGGAACAGCCTCTTTTTACTTCCAGTCTCAGAAGATCAGTTTCCACGTGAAAAAGTCAATAGTCAAAGAACTACTCACTCCTAAATTTCATCTGTGTGTAGCAGAAAAGGGATTAAGATTTGGGGGCTTTTAAGTGGCAAACTTTTAAGCAAATAAAAGTGGTTCTTGTTTTTTTCTTTTCAATGTTAAAAAGTAAAGAAATTGATTTGAGGAATTTAACAGAAACTGGGCAATATATGGTTTTCAAAAGTTAGCCTGTAATGTTTCATTCACATACATGAGTTGCTTTAAGACAAGTGTTTATTATAGCTTCAAACCAATTTAAAATATTCATTTATATGTTGCTTATGTTGATTTTCAGTGGGATTAAAATTTTCACTGAGAAACACTTCTGAGGGTAATTATTAATGTCTAAATGTTTATATTTCCAATAGCTTAATTTTTTAAACATGAAGCATGTATTATATACTTGTCCAAAATAGTTGGAAAACAGCATGTTAAGATGAAGCCTTCAGCATACATTTATTATATACAGTTATTGGAACTTTTCTCACTATTTTTAGTGCTTACAAAGGGCAAAGATGATATTTGAAGCAAAGATGCTCACCACACTGTTCTTGTGTTACAAGAACATAATCAAAGATTTAAATGAAATGACAAGAAACACATTATTAAAAGAGAACATATGAACTTGTCTCTTTCATTTCCTTGTTATTATACATTTTACATGATAAAATGTGTCAAACATGAAATCACATATATGTTGAATTTTAAAATACAGATATTACTAAAGAATTAATGGCTTATGTATGCACATATCATGGTTTGCCACATCACTGGTTATAACTGAGTAAGCAGTTCCAATTCTAATCCTGCATTTCACTAGAGTTCAGTTGAACAACTTTTCATAGTCTTTTTTCATTGCCTACTGCTAATATACAAACTGCTTTGGTGCAAATAAAATCTGTAGCCAGCCTAAAAGTTGGGATGAGAGGTTACACCAAAAAAATATCAAGAAGTACCTATGGCCCTTTAAAGACGAAATTTAGAAAGAAAGGAAAAAATTAGAGGAATAGTCCAATTTACCCCATTTACAGGCTGGCGCAAACACCACTGACCTGTTTGGTCTCACTAATGCAGACACACAAGTTTAAGACTTCTTGGGCTATCTTGATATTTGTTGAAGCATGCTTCTAGTTATATTATAGTGTGCTACACTAAGCCTACGTGGGGGTAAAACTGGATCCAATATTTTTACAAACAGAGAAGAGCTAAACCTATTTGAATTGTACAGGATCATTTGTCAACCCAATGGCAAAGTGCAATAATGGATCTCCTTGGATGTCTAAACTATTTCAAATAACTTTATTACTTTAGGATATTTCTAATTCAAAATACTACTCAGCATGGCCATTAAAGTTATTTGTGTATTAGTATAGAATGGCTTTTATAATACCCCCTTTTTAGACTATGTATTTTATTTCAGTTGTTTAGGGTGAAAAATACTGTTAGAGTGACCTAGGATAAACTTTGCAGAGAGAGAAAAAAAGCTTTTTATAAAGGTGCATAAGAAAACCTTTCAACAGGTACTGTTTTTTACAACTTATTAGGTGGCATAATTCAAAATTATTTGTTTTGTACAGTTGATACAGGTACAAGAAAATATATGAAATAAAATTTGTTTATGATTTTATTTGTAAAATTTGTACTCCCCATCTCCCACTTCTTTTTCCAACTGGAATTGCATGTTTGCCTTCAAAACATCTATTAGAAATCTCATGGAGATGGAATTTGGTATAGAGAAATATGGTAACAACCAATGGGATGGCTTAAATATCCTTTGCTTCTTCTCGATTCTTCATCAACCCTTTTTCTGAAGTAGTTTTTTTTTTTAATTAAAAAAGGGGGAAGATAAGAATTAGTGTCTGTGTACACCCAAACCTAAATGTCATTTATAAGATACTGAAATCTGAAATATACTTAGTTGGATAGCCTTTCCCAATCCTATTGGACTACAACTCTCTGAATTTTCAGGAAAAATAAATTTTACTACTTCAGAAGTAACTTTTAAAAAAATATTGTTTAATTGTAAAAGTCCCTGTACACGGAGAACCAGCACAGGCCTAGAACACATGCCTTCGTTCCCTTGTCAGACCGCTGGTCCATCATCCCGTCTGGAACTGTGTTGCCAACTGTGTCATTCTTCAGGGATTCAGGCAGATGATGTTCCCAGCCCTACCTGGACATAATGGTTTGAAACAAAGATTTTTAACTTAAAATACTTTTTTTAAACTAGGCCATGGCCCTTCCCTGCCACCTCTAGTGGCCTGTTCAGCTACTTCAGTGATCTGCTGGAGTTGCAGCATTGCTCAGGGTCTTCTAAGGTATGTGCAGGGCTGATTTCGAGAGGTCTGGACAAAATTTCCCCTGTACTTCTCTGAGTGGCTTATAAGCACGTTCCCCCTCCCTCCCACGGATCTAGGTATGTGCATGTTGGTGGAGAAAGGGAGTGTAAGCCCTGGCACATTGACAGTAAGAACCCTTTACCTGGAAGGAAGACACCCCTTTCCTCCTCCTCCCTCGCAAAGGAACAGCTGATGCAGCTTCTGCCGGCGCAGACGGCCGCTTCATGCTATCCCCAGGCTTGAGGGGATCTGAGCGCATCTGCTGGGACCGTGAGTAAGTGTGGGGAGAAGGGAGCTGAAGGTGCTGCTGCTGCTGTCTGCCCGGCTTTGCTGAGGGCCGGCTTTTGTGGAGAAGCTCCGAGGCCGGGGTGGGTCCGAAGCACGGGTTTCTTTCTGGGGTGGAGGGCGGCCGGCCGGCCGGCCGGCCGGTGGGAGTGGGGCCCGAGAGAAGAGAGGCAGGGTCCATGTGCAGTTTTTAATCTAATCACTTCCCTGTCAACCTAATCCCTGCCTGACTCGGATCGGCCTTTAAGAAACGTGCCTGGAAACCCAAAAGCAAATCTCATTTGAATGAAGCACACACTCCGCAGCCCCCATCTGCAAAGGCCACAATTAAATGCGAAACGACAGAGAGAGAAATTAGCATTTTCCGCGGCCATCTGGCGCGAGGAGCAGGCGAGGGGGAACAAAAGGCGCGGGGGGCGGAGGGGAGAGCCGAGTGTGCCGCGGCATTGACCTGCAAATGAGCCTTTGTGAGCAAATTAAAGCTTCCCGGACCCCCCGGGACCCCCCAAAACAGGCACCATTACAAACCATCCGGACAAAAACCCACTCATCAAAACTGTCTGCAGCGACGGTGCTGAGGCGCACCAAGGCGAGCGCGGCGCGAACCGGCTCAGCTCACCTCGGGGAGAGGGAGCTGCGGCGGCCTACCAAGCAACCTGCCGCCCTGGGTTGCTTCGGAGCTGTTTGCTTGTTTTAGAAGTGACCTGCTGCACCTCCGGATCGTTCAGGATACGTGGCTGAGAAATCCACATTTCTTGTGTTTGGCGTTGGGTTATGAGGGTTATTAACCGGCCGCGGGTGATACATGTCAGCGTCCAGGAGCTGCCGCCGCTGCTGGCCTGCTTGCGGCGGGGGGGAGGGGGAGAATAAGGCCAGACCATGTTTCCCGCGCAGCTAGGCTTCCCACAGGAACCTTTTCTGCATCGCTAAAACAACAAAACAGCAAAACGGCTTGAAAGACGATTGCTGGAAAGAGCAGACCTTTTCGAGCGCCAGACGTCTAAAACCCAGGGAATCAACGTTGGCTGTTCCGATCGCTTCCTTTTTAACGTTAAGATTCATATACAGATGATTTCGAAATGACATTCCCAGATGCTTGGGATTTGGCAAGGAATTTATGAGTTGTCTATCCCGAAAATAACCCAGCTCTAAACTTGGGAGCAAGTTAGTCCCATTCATTTCAATATTTACTTTAAGCTTGCTGTCCACCTCTGCACATGTTTATTCTGAAAGAAAGCTCACTGAATTAAATGAGACTTAATCTCAAGTCAGCACGTATCAAATTGTAGTCTTGATTGCAATCATGTTACACCACTAAATCTTGATAGGGGTAGTTCCCCCAGTAAGTGCCCTCATTATAGGGGAGGGGGGGTCTCCAGGGGTAGATAATTAAATCTTTGTTGCTGGAGCAAAAAAGAGAACAGACTGGTCTAAGGTATCGCATCCTGGAATAATCTATGTTAATGGGGCACTGCCAGTTTTTCCTGGATTCTGATTTACAGACAGTAGGAGAGAAACCTTTTGTTCTATGGGCAGCCTCTGACCAGTTCCATCTCTTCTGCTAAAACTATTCCTCAGTGTATAGAAAACTAGAGACTCTTGTGCAATTTTTCTGCAGTCCTGGGAAGTACATTTAGGAGAGTGTATTCAACTGTCAGAGGTAAAAGAAGTATGCCTCTGAAATTAGCAAAAGACAAAGGAAACAACAGCAACAACAATAACACAAGAGAATCTACAATCCACAAACGGGAGTTAGGAATACAAATTGCGGTTGCAAAATGAAATTCAACAGCTGAGGTTCACTTCTTTTCCAGTACATTTCCATTGTCAGAAAAGTGGTGTCTATTGAATTTCTGTCATACAAATGATAAATGTCCAGGAGTTCTGCCAGCAAAAAAGATGATAACCAGAAATAACCGTAATAAGAAAAACTAACAAAATGAGCTTTCATGGGCCTGATAAAAATCTTGTATCTTTTTAGTCTTATTCTGATGATTTTTCCATGATTGTAATGGTTTTTAGCTTGCAAAAGTGAAATAAAATGAAGCCTGCTAAAGTTTGTAATGATAGTTAGAACAAAGTAAGTAAATCATTCAGCAATGGGTAAAAATAAGGATTAGTTCCTTTCTTCTTTGCCAGGATGCCCAGTTGAACATATCAAGATAAATATGTTCAGCTGGCTAAATTGTCTAACAAAAGTTATGAGAAAAATAGCAATCGTATAACAAATAATAATTTGAAGATTAATTTATCAGCAAGCTGCTTCATCAGTTACCCAAAGTACACAGATGAGACAATTAACATATTAATATGTACTGAAGACAATCTAAATTAATGAGGCAAAACAAATTAAAGTTTACATACAGTTTCATGACTATTGAAGTGTGAGACATAAAAACAGTACCCATAACTCATGACACTATACACTATATTTTCCCACACATTCATTTGTGCACATGTATCAATGCTTGCAAAAGAGACATTGCTGTAAAAAAAATTGAAATGCATTCTGTATACCACTATCATGCAACTTGAGCCCTGCTCCAATAACCTTATCTTGCTAGATTTTGGTTCCCAAAATTGGTATGTGGCATAGGGAAAGAGAACAAAATAATTCATAAGTTAAAAAGCAACCATAAAACACCAGTACTGGTGGTACTTCAAGTCATTTGGCCTTTCAGCAATGTCCTGAAATGTGCTACTAATTCTCTGTGTAGAGCAGAAGTTCTGCTGTGTCTTTTATTAATATTTGTTTGAATTAATGTAAAATTTCTTGCAAGATCATGAAGGCTGATTAAGGCACCCAGCTTTCTGCTCACATTCAAGGAAAAGTAAGTAGAAGACTGCTACATACTTCCCTGTTCAACTGGGGAATTGGAAACTTATATTTCCAATCTCTGCATCAACGAGGAATACATTTTCAAATTTCAATAGGCAGCTCTAGAATCACACTTAAGCAAAGAGTTGTTCTCACTGGGAAAAGGAGGTATCCACAATTCTTTCTCTGCAATCCTGCGTTTCATCAAAAGCTGTTGTTGCATAGGATTGGTGGACCTTAGAGCAGCATGAAAGGCAAAGCATGGAGCTGTAGAGAAATCACCTTTCCTTTCCTAAAATGGGGAGTTTCCCTGTGTCCTATTTCGCAAGATGGCTAATCTGGATCTAACCCAATATTCACCTAAAGTTCTCCTAGAGACTCTGCAATAAAGTTCTGAATATAAATATTCTAAAGAGCATGCATGCTTAATATCCTTTTAAAATAGCTTGCTTCTAGGGAGCGAAACTGTAGCTTTATTTACATATTTTATGTTTTATAACTGTGATGAGATTGTGTGACAATTTGATCTGTCCAATGTGTGCCTGATTTTATTGTTTTTATTCAGGGTAGATTCTGTTGGCAAAGAGACAATTGGCTGTACACACACTGGAACTGTTTCTTAACTCATAAACTCTTGCATGCATTTTTTGACAGATTTTTTTTTTTTTGTTCCATAGCATTTTAAAGATGACCAGAATTCACTGCATTATGGATCAAATGCATAAATTGTGGAGATTCTAGATGCAGGAATTCAGGCCTGCCAAAACTGTTCTGCATGGAACTCAGTCATTCTGCTCATTTTTATTTATTTTAGCCATAGCCAATACAGGTTTTACATTTGCATTACATTCCATATGTATATGGAAATTCAGTGAAAAAGAAAAAAAATATTTAAAAGCTGAAACCCTAAACATTTTTACTTGACAGTAAACTGCTCTGAAACCAACATATTTTAAATCTGAGTAAAAAAAAATCAGGATTATGGTTTAGTGTCTTATAATATATAGTTGCTACAGTGTTAATGCATGGAATGCATTAATTTAGGCAATTATATGTTCTTCTCCCCAATAAAATGCTAGCTGGTTTACAGAAATCTTTAAATAAAACTACAGAAATTAGAATCACCATTAAAAAATAAAAGCAGAATGAAATCTAGAAACTTCCATCAATGTTCTGAAAAAATAAGAACACTTTGGCCTGATAATAGCAGAGAAGCCAGGTGGGATTTTCTGAAAAAGAGATTCTACAAGCAGTACCCCAGAACCTTAAATGCCTTTGTTCCGGAGGGTAAAAAAGGGTATAATGGTAAGAGATGACCTTAAGATCTAGGCAGGATCTGGTTGATAGAGAGATGGGCATTCCTTTCAAGTCATTGTGATCTTAACTATCTGCACTCCTGTCTTAATTTAAGATTGAAAATAAAAAGGCAGCCTGTTACATTCTTTTAATATATTCCCAGTGAACTGTACCAGTCTTGCATTCTGTACTACAGTAGCTGCAGTTTTGAATCTTCAAAGACAATCCCTTGTTCAATTCATTGCAGTAGTCTAATTGAAGAGATTACCAGAAGTTAGAAAACTGTGGTCTAGTTGTCCTTGTTATGAAGAGGTGAAACTGACTTAATGAATATAACTCTGTTTCACTGAAAGAATGTAGGCTTCTACTGATAAACCTAAATCAATGAGCAGCCACACATTGTAAACCTGATCCTTCCATGGAGGGTAATTCTCTCCAGGTAAGTTGAACAACACCTTCCTCACCCAGAAAACATCCTTCCACAGAATTTATAATTTGTTGAGAATAAGTGTTGATAGTGATGTCACCAGAAATGGTTGCTTTCATGATACAAATACCACTTTAGGTCTCAACAAGAAAGCTGCTTTCCAAAAAAGACCATTTCACTTTTCGAGAAACTGAATTGTCTCACAGATGCATATTTATCATTTACTAAGTGCACTATTAATTGATAACGTGCATATAAATTAAATGTCAGCATACAAAAATCATTTTCATAACTCCTGGCGTCAACTCTAATATAGCAATTTTTAGTAGCACAGTTCACATATTCAGCTGAAAGACAAAAGTGCTTTATTTGCACATGTAAAAATGCAAATCCCAATGATCTCAACTGAATTGAGGCTTCTTAGTGCAGTACCATCTGGACATGATTCATAATGCCAGCATAGTCGGCTCAGGAGTAAACGAGCTTTTGGAGAGGTCATGTATGGCCTCTTAGAGAGGCCATACTCTCAAAGGAGTCCAAGGTAATCTCGGAGTGCAGTGTTTGCGTGGTGCACTCACAAACTGTCCTCCTTTCCTTCCCTTGGTTTTATCTAAGCTCTTGAGCTGTGTTTAGGGCCTCCAGGTGCCGCTCTGTCCGCATTTATTTGCAATCAATATTCATGTGCCTCTGTCATCAGGGTGGCTCTTTTCACAATGATCAGCCGGGCAGAAGGCTGAGTGACAGGAGGCTCGTGGCTCCATGGCTTTCAGGATGGAAAAAGAAAGAAGAATAAGAATTTGGAGCTTGCTTGGTTGGGGGAGTGAATTCTTCATTGCTATTTAGAGGTGAGACAAGGAATTACTCTACATTCAGGATCTGTATTTTCTTTATGGGAAGGATATGTTAGTGATACAGATTAAACATATGTAATATTTGCTTATGTAAGGTTAAAACAAAACAAACTAAACCAAAGATTTGTCAAATGGACCAGACAAGACAAACTCACAAGTGTCAGCCTCAATGTTTCTCTGTTCATAAAGCTGCCCTATACTATCCTTTCACAGTAAAAGTTAAATCTCAATGTCCCTATTTACCAAAGGCCTTGTAATATATTGGAAAGGCACAACTGAAGCTTTATTAATATGTAGCAGATAGAAGGCTAAAACAAATATATACTGCAATTCTAAGAATGTATACTCAGAAGTAAATCCTGTTGAGGGCAATGAGATGTATTGTTAAGATAGTTCTACAGGGGTCCCTTTGACAGTTTGGAATCAGGTCCAGATCTGCCTCTTCACATGATGTTGGCAGAGTCTGGGAGCTGAATGGATTTATTACTACTTCTGTTGTAGAGTATGTGAAATTGTAGCAAATCTAGTTTTTTTTCTCTTGAAGCAATGAAACTCTGCAAAGTTTCTGGGCAATCTGTTAGCCTATGGGCACAAACTCTTCTCACTGCATCTCATCTTCTTTCTCTTGCCATAATGTTATTCTCTATGTTTTCAGTTTGGCAGAATCTGCTTTTGAAGAATTGGAGAGTGAAAATGGTGGCATTGAAGTACTCTCAGGTAGCCGTAGTTTGACATATGCTTCCATTACTTTATGCCTTCCAAATATGTTGGACCGTTCTATCCATAATTCTTAGCCTGCATGGTTTTTGCTGGCTGGCCATTATGAAATTGCTGTCAAATACAACCAGATGCATCAGACTGGGAAAGGCTGCGTTAAGAGATTTTGGCAGCCCAATATTATATATGTTTGTCAGAAACCACACTAAGTTATAATTTTTCTTGTCATATTGTATGAACCCAGCAAATTGTGTTTTACAATAAATTACAGCTAAACAAGCCATGGCTTGGTCCAGGATATGAGCCAGAACCTATGTTCAGTGGGGCTTATATTCCAAGCATTTACTGTACTTGAAAGTTGGCTTTATATATTTCAGGTTGACTTCTGTATAAACTTACTAAACTTACTAATGCTAACTTATTGTCAAATGCACATGCCCCTATTACCAGAGCACTACATGTGTTCTAATGTGGAATTGGATATTATTGCATCTTCCATAATGTTTATGTGATACGGCATGCTGGATCAACATTGCTGTTGTCACCGTGAAAGTATCTGAGGAGTCAAATAATTTACTTCAAATACAATTTTTCCACAGATAGGAAGGGCACTGGATTATGCTTTGAGCCCAGCCCTAACACCGCATAATATTTATCTCCATCCCTAAATATGAAGGTATTATAAGTGAATGCTTCTATATGGGAAGCCTATATATCTGGAACCTTGTGCAATCAGGATTCTAAAATAGTGACTTTCAATCATTTGTACGTTAAGTCCCATCAATCACTCTATCAAAGAACTTGGGTCCCACTATGATAGAAACAAAAAGTCCATTTTCCCCAAGAAGGACATGTACAGGCAGGGTTAAGCACGTCTGACTTAAGGATAACTCGTATTTAAGAACGGGCTGCCTGTTACTAAAAATGGTGGACGGCGTTCTTCCTTGAGCTGACGAACTGCTGAAGCCACACAATGTTTTCATGAACCGCTGAAGCCATGCATTTTTATATACAGTCTGTTTTCAGCAGTTCATGAACACATTGCATGGCTTCAGCGGTTTGTCGGCTCAAGGAAGGAGAACGTCGTCCGCCATTTTTAGTAACAGGCACCCCATTTGTAAGTACGAGTTCCGACTTACATACAAATTCGAGTTAAAGACAGGCTTAGGAACGGAACTCATTCTTAACCAGGGACTGTCTGTATATATTTAAAAACATGTTATGATTATCATGTTATCATTTATATTAAGTTAAAAGTAATTATAGTTTCAGTGACTTACTCTCATCTAGATAATCTCTGAGCCCCACATGGGGTATGTGTGCTATTGTTTGAGAAGCACTATTCTAGAATGCATGGAGCATGAGCTATGTGCTCAGAGCTCTACATGTGTATGCTTTCTTCTTTGGCGGTCTTGGTTCACTGCATGGGCCTAAGTGGTATGATGCTATAGGTGAAGCTAGAGGAGTGACTTGTTGGCCCTCCTGCCTTTTCCATATGTGGAAAGACTTCAAGAAGATAACATATGAAAAGAGCAAATGTTTGCTGTAGTTCCATGTTATCGTGTTTTAAATCAGTGCATGCCCACTTTTTATTATTCATGTTTTCACAGTTATATCAATAACTTACACAGATAATCAGTGCAACCAAGACCAGCCCTACTATTATGCAGAGTGGCAAGTGCTGGATGACATATAGGGCAGCAAAGTGTTGGAGGAAAGAACTGCCTGTGGGGCACAGCCTGACTTGTTCTCCCCTAAGCTAGCCTGCTGCACACAGTTGCAGTGAAATAGTTGTCCCATCATCATTAGTAGTGTTTGAAATAAAAATCAGCTGCAAATTCAGTTGGTTTCTGTACATGGAATGGAGAAGGGTTTATGAAGGAAGTTTAATTGAAGAAGGCATAAGATTATGACATTTTCCACAGATAAAGCATGCCATACCGAACGCTCATTCACCTGAAGCATAACAGGAATCAAAACCTAGTTAGCCATGCTTCAGCCCACTGAAAGAGTTGGACTTAAATGTTTCTAAGTGTATTCAGTTGTGAAAATTGTTATTCGCTGCTTCACTGTGAATAAAACTGCTACCATCAAATTTTTAGGCTAAACAAATGAGACAAATAATCACAGAGCTATTTCATTTTTTGGCTGGATGATTTCTCATGAATGCTTTGCTGCATCTCACCATTTCTATTCCACATTATCCTAATACAATTAGAGTTACAATGTGTGTAAAGATTAGTAGCACAAGGTTTCATAGGCTTTCTAAAATAATGTGCAAAAGCCGATGTTGAACATGAAACTGAACCCTTACATTTTTTTTCCTCTTAAAATACACATGCATCTGTGAAAACTGTGTAAATAAAGCAATTGGTAGCCTCTGAGTTGCCAGGAGACTTTTTCTTCTTTTTTCTTCCATTTAGGTATCCCAATTTGCAGACAGAATAAAGAAATATGCAGTGGTTTTATGTACTAGCTTAGTATTTAACTTAGGGTTGCCAACTGCTGAAACACTCGGTGCAACTGTGTAGAAGAGTTTGATCTGCAGCAGTTAAGAGCTGACACGGAAAGCTTCAGTAGCTGATTTCTGCAGCTCAAAACGGCAATTTTATTTCTGATTACCTAGTGACTCTAGCTTAATTGCAAGTAGCACAAGGTAAATGCTTATCTGCCTTGCTTGCCCCACATTTTCATCTACAGTAGGAGGAAACACCCTTCTCTTCCTGCCCCTCCCCCCCGCTGCTTTCCATGTAGATGAGCTCAGTGTCTTCAGCACAGGGCTTTCCAGAGACTCACTGTTCTGGTCTTTGCAATCAATTGATACATGATAATTAGATTCCTCAAGAAAAGCCAAACAAAGAGACCCATTCACCCCCTGCTTCTCTCACACGAATCCCAGTGAGAGTGATCTGGGACATTCACCAGAAACCAGACAGCCAACATTCTCCAGCACTAAAAACACAATTTAGCTTGGGGTGTTCATTTAACAAACAGATCCTTGAACCTTGCTTCTGTTTTCAGCTTATTTACCCCATGTTTCTTTGTACTCATTTGATTAAAACGTGTTTCTTTCTAAGATCTATTTTTACATTTCAAGAATCTTTTTTTTTTTTTTTTTGTGGTGGCAGATGGCTCAAAACATCCAAGCATAAGCTCCTTTTTTTTAAAAAAAAAAAACTTTTCTCTGTACCACACTAAAAAACCACAGATTCAACATAACAGAACTGGCAAGATTCAATCATGTTAAAAATATAACCACTTCTTTATGCATGTGTGTGGACATACACACAAATGGTTGAAAAATGTGTTCTTGGATTCAGTAACCTGGTTTGCCTCCATCCCAGCTGTAGAGGGAACAGATTCCATGTCCTATAAATCAGATATACACATTCAGAAAGTTCAGGGCAAAGAAGGTGTATTACACAAATTACACTCATTTGATTGTTTTACACCTATTAAACTATGCATTACTGTGTATCATTAGCTTTAGCTGGGTAATGTCCAGATCTACAAAAACTGAGTTTGGGAAAGCAAAAGGATCAGGAAGTGGTTTTCCTTCTAGCCGCTTAACCCCACTGAGGTGCCACTGAAGCGGTTTTACTGCTGCCTTCCTCAAAGATCCCATCTTGAACAGATCAGCTTTGGCTCCGCCATACAGATTTGGCTGTTCTGTCAAGTACATCAAACAATGCCTGGAGCTGCTTCTTTACATCTAGAATACCAAAGCTTTAACCGAGAGGTTGCAGTGACCCCCCCCCCCCCAATTGCTAGCCAGCCACAATCCCTCATTTGCCCCCACAATGGCTTCATATTCACTCCATGATTTCTTGAGCTTCCTATTGGGAAGGGGGATGCCAATTTCTGAGGGGGGAAGTGGCAAGCCATGCTTAGCTGACAGCTCCCCAATAGCAGTAGATCTGGAGGGTAAGACTTTGTGGTCCCTGGACCTTCAGTGTAGGGCTTGTACTGAATTGAAATGGCGAGGGCCAATTTGCAGGAGAACGGCCTTTTGGAACACGTACATGGCTGGTTCCCCTGTCAGTCTCCTTTAAACTGGGCTGAAGGCGTTTTCTTGCAAACCTGTTTCCCGCTGACGTTGGAGTAGAAGTTAGAGGGAAGCAAGCTGTTTGGAGCTTTCTTCTCTTTGACTTGCCCAGAGCTCATTCTTGTGTAGTACTCTGCTATCTGTATTTGCTGGCAGGATGAAATCAGCACACAGATTACAGCCTTACAGCTCCATCTATTAGATCAGTGTTTCTCAACCTTGGCCACTTTAAGGTGCGTGGACTTCAACTCCCAGAATTCCCTAGCCAGCATGGCTGGCTGGGGAATTCTGGGAGTTGAAGTCCACACATCTTAAAGTGGCCAAGGTTGAGAAACACTGTACTAGATATTTTCTTCAGGTAAAAAAAGTGGCTTTACTGCTTTCCTTCTGGTGATCAAAATTGCTTTGCAAGTTATAGGAAATAGGAACTCACTCCTGCCCGATCCTTCCCATTTTGGAGTCCATCATATCAGCACTCATCTTATTAAAAGAAAGACACAGAGTAAAGATTCTAGCTCACTGTGTAGCCCAGTCAGATTTGATGCAGAGATCTGACCTGAAGGCATTTTGATGCAATCTCTGAATTAACCCATTCTTCCAGACTGAATCATCAACTGAAACTGAATAGTATGAAATTGGATGCTTCTATATCAGTTCAATGGTTTCGTGTCCTTTTGCACACGTGCAAAAAGATTAATTAAATAAACAGAAGCCCTGTTGTGTGCAACTAAGAACAGTCTTTCTCACTTAAAAAAAAATATGGAACACATCTCAGAGATTTAGATTTTTTTTTTCCTTTTCACAAAATTAAACAAATTGTTTGTCAAAGCAGCATTCAGCAAACCTGAACTAGACAGGGAAAAAAATGTGCTCCTGTATTCACAAAAAAATGTGCTATAGCAGAAGTCTTCCCAGGAGTGATCAACATAAAGCATCAACACAACTCTCCTTAGCCCAGACCTGTTCTTCAGGTCAGCCCAGCCCTGACCATCTGCTGACTTACTGAACAGAAAGTAAATCCTTTGCAGTTATTCTAAATTCCGGATTTCAGGTGCATGGAGTCATACCTATACATAGGATTATCAGGTTGGAGGCATTATTATTATTTCTTTAATTTATATTCTCATTTCCATTTGTAATGTTCCTATTATCTAATCAGTTTACATCTTGTGCTGACATGTCACGTGAGGCCAGATTCCCCATTACTAGAGTAGTTGATAGCTTTGCACTCTTCACTAATAATATGGCAATCAAGGTATGACATCAGGCAACACTGCAAGTGGTGAAGTAGCATTGTTGATGGCCTGTTTGTTCTTGTGAGTTAACATGCATTAGCCAGTGAATCACAGGATTAAGCCTTGATGAAAATAATTTAATATCCGCTCCAATATATTATACACACAGCCCTAAATTTAGACTTAACCTGCCCATCACAAAGTTCAGATACAGTACTTCTGACCTAAGAAAATATATTTGTATAATATGAAGCAGAAGCCCTGCTCAATAGTTGTATAGTAGCCAAGCTAATTGTTTAAAGCTTTATTGATACTAAAGAGCCTCTGGGTGCTGCAAAAGGGAGACTGCACGGAGCCTATCGATTGCCTACTGTGGCACAGTTCTTCATCAGACAAAAGATATCAATAGAAATTGCCAGTGCATGAGACCAAGGACACTAATGGGAAAGATGCATGAGAGGATGGGTGTAAGTCCCAGCAGATGTCAGAGACCAATATGATATATATTTGTTAGTAATCTTTATAGTTATGAAATAAAGTAAGCTTGCTTTAAAAAATTATGGCATGTTATTTGTACTTCTACACTGAAGTACAAAGGAATCCAGGTTATTTGAGGACTAGGTTAATTCTGGGGAGTACCCATGTCTCATCTACTTCAAGTTCCTTCAATTAAACAATGCCATCTACTAGGAACCTATTAGTGCCTTCGCTGTCATAACGCCTGCCTCCTGGAATGGTGTACCCCATGTGGCTCCCACGCTATGACGTTATGGGCTCTTTAAAGAGGTGGCTGTTCTCCCAGGCCTTGGGGTAGGGTGACTGTGGAGCCTTGTCTGCGTAATCTTTATAGGGATTATTGTTATCCAGGAGCCTCAGACTCTTTCTTTACTGTTTTTTGTTTTTAAATTGTAAGCCTCCCAGAGTCAGGTGGCCTCTAAATCTAATATAAATCAATAGATATCCATATTACTAATAAATATATATCATATTGGTCTCTGACATCTGCTGGGACTTACACCCATCCTCTCATGCATCAATATAAATAAATAGATATCCATTTCTAATAGTCATTGTGAATACTCATTCTACTAAAAATGAGGCGGAGAAGGAAAAGGAAGTGAAGTGAAAATCATATTAGGGCAGATGAAAGTCCCATCTAATCCAACATATTATTCCCATCATGGCCAACCAGATGTCATGAGAAGTCTCCAATGAGAAACAATCACAGTAGTGCTCTCTTGCTTCTGTTCTCCAGTTACTAGTATCAAGAGGCATACTGCATCTGAAACTGGAGGCAATATAGCTGTTATGGCTAGAAGTGATTGAGGCCCTTATCTACCATATAATTATCTAATTCCCTTTAAATTCCCTTTAAAAGTATCCAAGTTGCTAGTCATCATGACATCCTTGACAATATATTCTATGAAGTAACTACTTGCTGAGTGAGGTTTACAGTGCTTCCTTTTATCTCTTTTCCATACTTAAGCTTCACTGGCTGACCCTAGAGCTAGTATATTAGACTGGGAGAAAAACTTTCCCCAGCCATCTTTCCATACTGTATGTTTCTAAAAATTAAATCACGCCTTCCCCTTACTTGCCTTATTTCTAAGTTAAAAATGCTCTGTTTTCTCACAGAGAAATTGCTCTGTGATCATTGTTACTGTTCTTTTGTACACTGGAAATCACCTCTAATCTGTTGCATTACTTCTGAGTGTAATACCTGGGTAACAGCATAGTTCATCTTAACAGTCCATTTTATTCTCCTTCTCCTGTCACATCTTTCATCTTCTAGGCTAGCTTGGTGGAATGTGTCAATGTGTATGTGGGGTTCAAGCAATTTTAGGTGTAAAGTTATTGGGAGGTGGTCACCTCCTACTCTGCCCATTGTCACCTGGAATGAAATTAACAAATCAATCATGTTATTTGAGACTATGATATAATCTGTAGTGCTCATCCCTGTCCCCCAGTATGTATACTTTGCTGGACAGTCATTCAACATTGTCCCATTTAGGATATTCAGATTCAAACAATAAGTTAGTTGAGCTAGACAGTAGCCAGTGCAGCTAGAGATATTCTTTCCCAACCCCGTCTGAGTTTTTCAGTGGCTGGCCTGAAATGGCCTTTAGACAGTTCAATGGAAATCACAGAAAGCAAGGAGATTGAAGACTCCAAGCATCCTGAAAAATGTGTTGAACATTTTCTATTCCACAACTGCCATCAGCAAGCTGTCACAGTATGTTTTCTGAAGTCATAAAAGCACACTGTTGTATGTGCTCCCTCTACTGGCTCAGTTTCAGCACTGATTGCTATAATTTCAATATTTTAATGGTATCCTATGAAATGTTCAATGCATCTCAAACTTTTCTTGTGAAATACATGATTAACATACAAAATTCACTTGTGCAAGCTCTGGTAAGAGCAGCCATCATTTTAAATCAGAGGATGGCAGATGTAGATCTAGATTTAGTGGTCCATTCCTAGGTAATTAGAAATCAGTGACCTGGACTTCAAAGTTGTCCAGAATATATCACAGAGAGAAAGTGAACAATTCTGAAAGTTATAGCCTCCATTATTTAAAATTACTTACACAGGAACCTACATACGCTCACCCATGATTGCTGAATAGTGCAAACACAAGAAGTACTGTTTCTTCTTAAATAATGTTTTCTTAAAAGACAGCTTTCTTATGCCACAAGCTGAAATGGTTGTCAGCGGATAGGAACAAAAATATATATAAGTTCAAATCTGTGCTTGAAACCAAACCTGATCAACAGCTGAGGAGAGTGTGTAACTCTAAATATCAGGATTAGCTTGCAAGGTAATGGTAGAATGTAAGGGTGTGGATTAATCAATACATTATTGTATTAGATTAATCATCTCCACACTCTCTTGTTTTCTGCTTTCTTCTCTATATTGTCTCTGAGCTCAGTTGTAGCCAACACAGAGATCTTCTGCAATCAGTAAAAGATGCTATTTTGCAATCCCCATTCAAATCTCAGGATTGTTCTCTCTCTCTCTCTCACACCACACACAGAGGGACTGATGTAATCTATGGTCTAAATTTGGTGTATCAATTTATTATTGATCTAAAATTGTTGCTTGATTACATTGGCCTGCCAGTATATGTTGTAATACTTGTAGGCTCACTGGACTTAGTTCTGGAAGCTTCAGTAAAGCAAGCAGCAGGAAAATCTATTTCTGACTCAAGTGCCTTTTATTTGATTGCAGAAAAGACATAACTGGAGTGAGGAGTGAGATCTAGCCTCACCTTGTCTTGCAGGGGAGGGGGGAAAGGGCAGTAAAAATCAACCCACCGACCAACCAATCAGAGGAAGAATAATGCTGAACCTGTTGTAGTCAGTAAAGACAAAGGGAAAAAGAACACAGCAGGATGGCTAGCTTTATTGGGAAGATGAATGTGTCTGATAGTGCCATAAATGATTGAACATTGTTTACGAAGAGACTTGAAGGATTTTTTTTTTTTGAGGCAAATGAGACAGCTGTTGGAAAAAAACGCCTGTTTTACTGAGTATGATGGGAAACAAGACAATTCAGCTTTGCAACACTAGTAAAAGAACATTTTGGGGCCATTGCTGATTGTGGAGCATTTCAGGTTTTGTAAACCCAAGCAAAAGAATATGCAATTGAACTTAACAAATCTGAACACTGCAAATCTGGTGATGTCAGCCCTCCTGATTAAACCAGGCAGGAAACACAACCAGATGAGCTAATTCTATTTTATTGTAAGGCTACATTAACAGAATCTTGCAAGTCTGAAAATACAAATCTCCCGCCGTCACTTTTAACAGCCTGATACGTTAGGGCGGATCCCTTTTAAGTTTCTTTCTTTGCCCGTTAAACAGTTGTGGGCTCTTCCCCCTTTTATCTGATCGTTCCCTAGGCAGCATCTCTTCCCCTTATCCCTCAGGGTCATTTCCACATACCATTACAGGTAAAGACATTGAGAAATCAGCTGTATAGAATTTAGAATGAAAACATTTTTTTAAAAAAGATTTAAAAAAAAAAAACAGAGGTAGATTTAACGCTTAGGAAAGCATTTGAAATTGCTATTTCTATGGGCCCTTGTGCCAGAAATAATATAGAACTGGAGTCAGGAGTCAAGGTAAATGTGAATAAGCTTGCAATAGTATGCAAACAGAAAGTAACAGATCAAAAAGAATTGTGCTATCATTGTGGCAGAGATTCACACACACCTGATCAATGTAGATTTAAGGGAAAAACCTGTAGAAAATGCAATAAAATGGGATATATTCAAAGAACCTGTTGCATGGAGAGAAGCAAACTATTTGCTAAAGATAAACCACCAAGCTATTACTTTAAAAAAAGTGTGGTAGTATATGCAATAAATAAAACATTGATAAGGAAAATCAAACAGGGATAGCTAACATGGAAATTTATAGCATAAGAGAAATATGATTAGCAATATGTCTCACTCACACCCCAAATGAATGGTAAAACCATATAAATGAAATTGGATGTTTATTCTGCTGTATCAGTGATATCAAGAGCCAGTTTGGTGTAGTGGTTAAGGTGCCAGGCTAGAAATGAAGAGACTGTGAGTTCTAGTCCTGCCTTAGGCACAAAGCCAACTGGGTGGCCTTGGGCCAGTCACTCTCTATCAGCCCTGGGAAGCAGGCAAGGGCAAACCACTTCTGAAAAACCTACCAAGAAAACTGCAGGGACTTGTCCAGGCAGTTGCCAGGAGTCAATACTGACTCAGAGGCGCCAAAATAAATAAATAAATAAATAAAAAGAAAAGAAAAGATCAGTGATACCACAGCAGGAGTGCTATTTCAGAGATGCTAAACTAAAGCTATCAAAATACAGTTAAAATGTATACTGGAGAAAAAATTCCTATTGGAGTGATACCTGTAATATAACTGTTGAGAAATTTTGGACTCGTATGCCATGAAAACAGGTGGAGCAGCAGTCTAGGTTGCGATTGGCTGAGGAAGCTGCTGCTGGACTACAGTTCCATCAAAACTTCCTATCAGTGAGTCCACTCAGAATAAACTTAAAATGCATTGGATGCTGCTGTGCGCGTGTTCAAAAATGCCCCTGACATACTCAAGCACATAAAAGCTAAAATAATACCATACTGCATATATAGATATGCAGTATATATGCGAGCTACTTGGTTGTGCCATTCAATATAGGCAGGAACAGCATATACTGAATGGCATAACCAAGTAGCTGGCATTGTGTACAGGAACATCTGCACAGTGTATGGGCTGGATCCCCCCAAGTCCAGATGGGAGATTCCACAGAAGGTCGTGAAGAATAACAGGGCTAAGATCCTGTGGGACTTTCAGATCCAGATGAACAGGCAGGTACTGGCCAATCAACCAGACATTGTGGTAGTAGACAAGGACCAGAAGACAGTGGTAATGATAGATGTAGCAGTGCCAAGTGACAGCAACATCAGGAAGAAGGAGCATGAGAAGCTGGAGAAGTACCAGGGCCTGAAGGAGGAGATAGAGAGGATGTGGAAAGTAAAGGCCAAAGTGGTCCCAGTGGTGGTAGGAGCACTTGGGGCCGTGACTCCTAAGCTGGGAGAATGGCTCCAACAGATCCCAGGAACAACACTGGAGCTCTCTGTCCAGAAGAGTGCAGCACTACAAACAGCTAAGATACTGAGCAGAACTCTCAAACTCCCAGGCCTCTGGTAGAGGGCCTGAGATTGAGGAAGACACGTACCACCCATAGGGGTGAGAGGGGAATTTTTATATATAATCATGACACAAAATGCCATACTCAAGTTTCACATAGCATGGCCAGTTCCATATGTCATATGCAAAAAGGTAGAAGTGAGCTGAATTGAATGGATGCTGTAGGAATTTTTTCAGAAGTTGATTGAAGCTTCTGGGTTACACCTGTAGTTCCAGTAGCTAAAAACAATGGAATTCCAGAATCTGTGGATTACCGCTAATCTACCTTTACAGGATGAACAACACTCCTTACCTAAAACTGAGGACATTTTTGCTAATCTCACTGTGAGACATTTCAGAAAAAATAGACCTAGCACAGACCTATTTATGGGGAAATGGAGGAAGATTCCAAAGTGTGTCTTATCATAAACACACACAAGGTTATATCTGTATAACAGACTTGTTTTTGGAGTAGCATCTGCACCAGCATTTTGGCAGAGAGCCATGGACCAAGTATTACAAGGCACTGAATGCTATTTAGGTAACATATTATCACTGGAGAAAATGTTGAGATGCATCTGCAAAACCTCAAGATAGTCTTGTAGAAATTGGCAGACAGTGGTCTTTAAGAACAATATAACAAATGTGAGTTTTTAAAGCTAGTATTAGATATGGAAGATACACAATTGATGCATGAGGCCTACACATAGAAAATGCAAGCTGTTGTGAATGCCTCAAAGCTGCAGGATGTGTCATAGTTATGCTCCTTTTCAGGGTTTGTTAATTATGATATCAGATTTCTGCAAAATTTAGTCTCTGTGCTGCCACCTTTGAACACTTCACTACAAGTGGGGAGGGTATGGCAATGGATGAAAGAGCGTGAACCAACAATCACAGAAGTTATATCAAATGTTGTGTTCATATGTCAGAACCTGCAATTACCAGTGAAGTTGGCTTGTGATGCCTTGCCATATGGCATCAGCAGTGTTACGTCACATGTCATGAAAGATGGCAATGAATGCCCACTAACTTTTATGATGTTCACTCAAAGCTGTAGAGAAGAATTATGCACCTATAGCTCGAGAAACTCTGAGTTTGGTTTGGGGAGTTAAATGCTTCAACCCATGCTTGTGTGGAAGAGAGTTTACTCTTATCACTGATCATCAGCTACTATTGTCCCTGTCAATCTTCAATCCAAGAAAATAATTCTGCTTAGAGCAGCTGCTTAAATACAACATTAGGCTTTGTTCCTTGGAGGACCCAGATACAAAACAGAATTCAGAATGACACACAATCATGCAAATGCAGATGGATTTCTCATTTGCCTCTACAGGGTAAACAATCTAAAAATCCACATCAGATGGGGATTCCTTTGACATGTTTTCTCTTACGGGGATTGAGTCTTCCCATCACGATTAAGATGATTCAGAGAGAAACTAAGAGACATCCAACATTGTCTCAGGCCTATCTATCAACCCAGAATGGGTTGTATACATAGCAAAAATGTTAGCTTATGGAATTTTATCAGTGTCATGATGAATTTAAAAGTGACAATAGCTGTATTATGTAGGGATTGAGAGTCATCATACCATCCAAGCTGGGAGCTTGAGTGTTGTAGGAGCTACATAGTGGATATCTCAGAATGGTAAAGATGAAGATGTTAATAGCATTGTTTGACGGCCGGGAATAGACCAAACAAATTGAACCAACTTGCAGCGAATTGATCAGGTTGCCAACATGTCTAAAAATATGCCAAAAACAGCAGAATTTCATCCTTGGGAGTAGCTTACTTTGTCATATGGACTGCAGACTATTTATGGGCACAACGTTTTTAGTTTTGATGGATGTGTAATGGAATTGTACTGAATCAAAGACTTAGAAATTTGTGATTTGCACATCTCAACCCAGTGCATGCAAGAACAAATCAAACACCAGCAATGTTGTTTTTAGATCATACTTTAAGGTTGAATATTCTCATACTTAATTTAAGAAGTGTTCAGATAAATACTTGAAACAAATTGAGCAATCTTCTCATGTTCATACATGGCACATTGACCAGCTGAGGAGAATACAGAAGCAGAAAGAAACTGTGCCTGATGTGGTTAAAGACTCAACTGTAATTCCTGATTCACCATCATTAGTATCTACTCCTGATATACACACACAACCTGGGATTATTCTATTATTCTACCATTGGGCACGCCAAACATACCTATTTGCGGTGATGTATGTTAACCATTTGCATATGAAAACTACCACAGCACCTAGAGTCTGTATCTTAATAGGGAAGGATGTAGTGTATTCGATGGTGATTAACATTATCATTATTGTTTAAGCATGCCTGTGAACAAGTATTCTTAATTATCTTGGCCTGCCTGTAATTCTGTAATTCTTTTAGACTCATAAGAGTTTTCCTAGAAGTTTCAAGAAGTGAAAAAGCCCACTCCTGGGTCAGGTGTCTTTTGATTTATCAGTAGAAAAAACCCAATACTAAGCAAAATTGGTACCAATCCACACCAGGGTAGACTCTAACAGTCTGATTCAGGCATTTTCATTTTTCTTACACAAAGAAATGTGCCTTGTTAGAATTGGTAAAGCAAAACAAATGGTATTGCATTGTATCTTTATCACTGTATTCAGGGATAACATATTATTGTGGCATTGAAACTACTGGCTGAGATCTTTAAGATCAGCTGATTAGAATGGTTCGGCCTCCATCTCACATGGACCTCATGCCGTGTGAAGAAATGTACTTCTGTGTATTCTGCGTATTCACTCATGCTTTATATTCAGAGCTGGGATTATGCTGGAATTTCATGGAGCCCATGAAACACTACATGCAGGGGGCATATTCCTTCTCTTTTTGCTGCTTTCTGTTCTTGATAGCAGAAAATAGGGAACCAGTGGTCTTCCAGATACTACTATATTATATTACACTTTCCAAAAACATCTACTAGCATGATGCTGGCTATTGGGTATATTGGGAATTATAATGGAGCAATGTTTGGAAAGCTACCTATTCTCCAACTTTTTCTGTTGGGTTCCTAAACTCTCTGCATGTATGTCTGTGTCCAATAGGTATCTGCAAAAGTGATATAAGTCTGTGAGCCCTCCAGTAAGCCCTGCCTCCTGACGGTGCTACCCCTGTGTAAAGTCATATGTTCTTTTCTCCATATCTTCTGGAGAGAAGTGTGATAATACAGATTCTACCTCATGTGGAAGGTAACATGCATCTAACTATACATGTGAGTTACAGACAGGAGCATGAAATGTGTGTCCAAATGCACAAGACCAGGGTCATTTGAGAGACACCAATGGGGGGACAGGACTTGTCATGGTCAGCTTCCCAGGTAGAAAACCCTTGAATAGGGGCAGGCTATAGGTAGGTAACATTTTTAGTGGTTTGAAGATGGAGTTTCAATGTTCTTTCTTTACATGCGTACAAAACTTGAACTCATTAAGGTAAATACTAATATTCATGGTTCCTCTGTCAACTAGTCATAGTTTAAATTGCAGCAAAATTTCTTTCTGTTTTTGTTTTTCTTTTTAGTGCACACAGCACTGTTTATATTTTTGTATATTCATTCTTTGGGAGAACAGGAAATTCCAGCTAGCCCCACTTGATGGAGGAGTAAGGGAGACAAAAACAATTTCACTGGGGCAATGATGTCAACTAAAGATAATATCTGTCACAGAATGCATTTGAAGCATAATAAATATAACTACAGAACACAAGAGACTAGGTTAAAATAACACAAAGGTTAATAAGACTCAAAGCAGATTTGATCTTCTCCACTGTACGTGATTTATAGCTTCAACTTTAAAGCTTTCTAAAACATTAAAACTGATATTCTGCTAATTTTTAAAACCCAGAAAAGTTCTTTCCTTGTGAAGGTACGTATTAGTTTTGTTGACTTCAAAAAGGTAGCTCTGACTGCAAAAATGTAATAATACAGTGCCCAAATCAAATGGTGTTCATAATCTCTTAAGCCTTTACTTAGACTGCTGTGCTCTACATCCTTTTAACTCCTTAGTGTTCTAGGTTGACTTTTTCATAAGCATTAAGCAGTGTTACCTTTGGGAATGATGTCATTCCTATTATCATTGGGAAAAATGGCATTAGATCCATTGACAATTCTAGCCATTTCATCTATCAAAAAGTTACAGATATATCCAATTGTAGAACAAGTCTTAAAAATAATATTCTGGTAAGATGGCATGCTGATGATTCCTTTTACAGTAAGATAAATTTGTACCCTGCAGAAAGGACACTTATACTATTAAAGATCTGAATTTCATTGGTGAAATTAAAAAAAAAAAGCCCTCCTTTCTCTATATTATATCAATCTCTGTGTAGCAATAACAGCCCATATTTGCTACTCCTGAGGTGACATTTGTCAGGATTTTACAAGTTGTGGGCGGTGTGGAAATGACTTCAAATTGCATTCCATTAAAAGCCTATATTTTTCTGTTATGCTGACAAGCTGGAACACATAGGCAAAAATGATCATACTGCCATACAGTCAGCAGTATAATCAATAGTATCTATGGCAGTGATATCTCAATTGTATCCTGTGTTATTAAGAATATAGTCCCCCTCTTGTCATTTTTTAAAAACAACGGATTAAGGACCTGTCCCTTCTTATTCAAAACAGATTCCACACTGATTATAAGGTCCATTTTGTTGCTGGCAGGTTTGAACAGTACCCAAGTATATCCCCATATTAGATAGTCCTGTAATGGACTGCTGTATAAAATGGTTTGATCCTATTTCTTACAACATCAGTAGAAGTTGGATCAGTTCCAAATGGAGCATTAATTAATGTCAAAAAAGCAGCATGAGAACATAATTAATTACAAGGATATGGATCCCAGCTGTGGTGGTAGATAAAGTCTCCATAATTAAACTGGTTAACAATGAGATCTGCAAAGTCTTTGCAACATCAGAGCTTCAGCTCTAATGCCAAAACAAAATTAACACGTACTCAAGAGGTACAGATGTTTAATTAAGAGCAACAACATACAAATCATTAGGCAAGGTCTACAGAAAGGACAAAAAAGTACAGCATTTTAAACAAATCTTTGCAGGAAGACTTGTGAAAGAAAACCTGAAAGTGTGTTTTGAAACTTTCATAGTGGCTACAGGGAAATAAACTATAATACAAATGACAACTGGTGCTGGAACTGACAATTAATAATCTTTGCGTGACTCTAAAAATATCAGGTAATGTCTTAGGTGTTATTCCGCACGGAGAATGACTGAGTATGCAATATTATTGTCTACCTATATGTGAATTCCATTAAGTAACACCATCTCCATGTGTGCATTCAGGACTGCAATTTAAAAATAATAACTACTATATTTGTAAAATGAAACCACGCTCCTAATATTAGGCTCTGTGTAATTATTGACTTCTGTAATATAAGTATATTATGGAGGTAATTCAAAACTTTGCATACTCTTTATGAAACTTTCTAGTAAAGTTTGGGAAACTGAGAAATGATAACAGTAAGTTTGGTTTTTGGCAAACACAAGCTATTTAAAATAGAGAAATTTCAGAACTATTCAAAGTGTTCAAAGGTAATTAGTCATAGATAATCAGCTATTGTTTTCGTCATAAGAGATAATGCAATGAGCTTCAGAAGCATTTCTTGACCTTACTGGAGACGAATTTAGAAAGGCATTTGATTTAATAAACAGAACATTTGCTTAATAAAATTAAGAACATCTGAAAGCCAGCTACAGACCTGCCTTTTACAATCCAAGTTGAAGGTATTGCTTTGTGTGATGAAGGTCTTTTGGTTTAGTTATCTATTGATGTATGAATCTGAAACAGACTTTTTAGAAGCACCAGTCAGCCAGGATATGAACAGACCAAAGGACAAAGCTGTCCACCATTGTGTACATAGTCTATGCCAACAAGCAACTCCTAGGAGTGGCCAAACTGATCCATCTCTCTCGCTGACAGTCCCTTTGTCTAATGTGACTGTGGAATGAAGCTTTAAGGCTAGGCAGTAGATAAAAACGTACAATTGACCATGTCCAATGACTGACTCAATCATGTGACGTTTTCACCCATGTACATAAAAGCATAATTGACACTCTGGTCCTTGCAGATGTTTGGTAATTCATTCGGTTCCCACAATGATATCAGAAAATAAGTCTTGTGAACTGGCAATAACTGTGCTTTCCTCTGAGCATGTTCTTCTCATTTCTAATATCCATTTACATGCAAATGGATCCTTGATTTTTCCTTGGCTTTTATGTTGTACAATTGTACAATTAGCAAGATCCAATGTATGAAAGAATGCCTTATATTTATATAAATTTTGGAGAAGTTTCTGTATTGTACAGAATACAGATTTTTAAAAACTACCCTCGGAAATCTAAACCAATTTCTCCCAGAAAAACCTCAAAAGAAGAGAAGAGATTCTAGGTCCCCCTCAAAGAGGTATAGTGGTATTGCTGCTCTCCTGATAAAACTGAAGTGTTTTCTTCAGTTTACATATCAATGATTGTATTTTTGACAGATTTGCTGCATGTTAAATGTTAAATTCAAAATATGGGACAGTACTATTCTGACAAACTTCCCATAATTTTGGTCTAGGCAGGATTAAGGGTAATCTAGCAGGGAAGCTAAAGATGGCATGGACATATCAGTTTCTGATAGATCTTGTAGGAATTAGATTAATAGGGCCCCTAGATTATAGCAGGATTCTGGCTGGACTCTAAAAGAAACAGTAAATAAGTGGGTGTTGGGAAAAAAACCCTATCATTAGAAATTGCAAATTAAATCACTATTGATCAGTATCAAGCTAATCACTTAAGGGGGGAAATCTTTGAGTTGATGTTAGACTGTTAATTCCAGGTATATCTGAATAAGAGTGGTTACCTGGATGTATTTTCCTTCTAGTTTGGAAGTGGGAAGTGTAACCAATGGTGGGCAATAGACAAAGGATATGCATTTTTAAAAAAATCTCTTGAACCTTTTGTGTCTTTCCTTGCCATTGATGGTGGCTCTTTTCAGTGGCACTGGACTAGGAGGTGCTGATCTGCTATTGCAACAGTAGTCCTTCCAAGACAATAGGCAATGGTATAGACAGCGGTAGTGGCAAGCTACTGCTTATACCTCTTCCACTGTCTCCCGTAAAGTTATCTGGAGAAGCAGAGTGTATGGTCATCAGTATGTGGACTGTGCAACTATCCCTTCTTTCCATAAATTCCAGAAAAAGATTCAAGTCCTAAATGAAGGCCTGGGATCAGAAAGATGGGCTAAGGAACTGATACACAATCTAAACATAATAAAATAATTTCTTTGGAGTTGAAGTTGATCCATATTTGTATTGTCAGTCTGTTCTGCATAAGATTGTACCATCTCTTAAAGTTCCATTTTTCAGTTTAGGAGTACAGGTAGTCCTCACTTACTGATGGTAATTGGGACCAGGAACTCCTTCACTAAGCAACACGGTTGTAAGGCGCGATGTCATGTGACTGTGCTGACTTACAACGGCAGTTCTGGCAATCCCAGTTACCATTGTTAGGCAAATCCTGCGTGATTGCAGCATTCCGCAGTCACGTAATCAGCGTTTGTGACCTGTTGGCTTCCCCATTGTCTTTCCTTGTTGAAGCCAGCAGTGAAGGTCATAAATGGTGATTATGTGACCATAGGACACTGCAACAGGGTAATTGTGAGCCGGTTGCTGAGTACCTGAATTGTGATCATGTGACCATGGGGATGCTGTGACAACCCCATGAGGACCCATAGTAAGTACCCCTTGCTCAGTGCCATTGTAACTCTGAACGGTTGCTGCATGAGTGGACATTAAACAAGGACTACCTGTGCTCATAAAATCAGCTCTTTTTTTTGAAGTGAGGTTGAGGAAATGGCCAAGAGCACACCTTTTCCCCGCTTAGAGTGCTATATTAGTATTGCCCAGTTACGGTAAGGTCTTCCTGGACAGTCATTCATGCCTTGCATTCAGACTGAATGACTGCAATGTGGAGCTGACTCTGACTTTGCACCCCATTTTCCCCCATATGATTCAGCCCCCTTCCATCGGTCATCCCCACAAGCTGCTGCCCCCTGCCTTCTCAGTTTAGCTCTATGAATATTGCATCAAGCTTTACCAGCTATTGCAACTGGGGCAGGAACTAAACTGCAGCCTATTTTGTATATGAAACACTATGAGGGTGACTGGTTTCAAAAACTTATTTGATGCTTAGTAAGCACACAGCAAACTGTGTAGCACAATATTTGCTGTGTTTAGAACATGATCATAAGACCCTGGGACTGCAGGAGAAGTAGGAGGTGCTAGAAAGGCCACGTGTTTTTGAGGATAAAGAATATGGCAGTTACGGTCTCCGCTGCTGTCACATTTTTCACTCAATTTTCTGTCAGTATAGTTTTGCACCTTTGTTGCCTCACTCCTGCATATTTGATGCAACCCAAAATGGAATGTGTCCATATCCCTTGGCACATGTACCATTCCATAATCACTTTCACAACCTGATTGTGAAATGAGAAGAACATGATATAATCGATTTCTCTATCCCTTAATTTCATATTGCCAAATAAAAAATCCCCAAAAGATCTCTCATAAAATCCAACAGGGAAACAAAACAGATTTTTGATGGGAAATTAGCATCAGGCAGATGCCCTTCATGGAATGGTGAGTGTGGCAGCCATTTCACAGATAGAATAAAATGCCTCTGTAAACTTGCCCTGGGCTTTTGAATTACCCTTCTCAGAGAGCTCCATTTGTCTCCCTCCCCTTTTCTTGGTTTCTGCTCCATTACCCCTCCCCCTTTATTTCCTAAGTTATTTATTTTAAAAGTATTTTTTATTCTGCATTTCAATTTGTTAACTTTGTTCTGCTATTTTTATTTTCTCTGATGGTTCTTGTGCTTATGACCGTTTCACTGTGGGCTTTGTTTAATTGAATGTCTCACTAAAAGTAGGCCCGTAAGGCAGTTCTGATTTGCTTTGACACGGGCCTTGGTGCTGCAATTTGCCCTGATGCATCAAAGCCCGAATGGCCTGCTTGTCAAGGAGTCTCCCCTTTGCCTGCTCCAGAAATTACAGAGAAGCCTTTTTGGGCTGTTGCAAGTTCTGGAGAAGGCTGTAGAGGAGAGTAATGAGACTGCTTTCCTTCGGTGTATGAAGCAAATGCCGTGCTTTTCAAACTTGTCATTAAGCGAAGCTCTTCTTCAAAGATCTGCCCAGCCCAAACCAAAAACCACTTTGACTGGGAAGATTTCTAATGCCTTCCTGGGCTTCAGATTGACCACTGGTGGCAGCCATATCCAGCCAAGGGCTATCCAGATGCACACGAGAGCAGCTCTCATCTTCCACAGCCAGCAGGGTCACGTGCCGCATCCACTTCATTTCCTGCTTCGCTTCCTGGCTAGAAACAGCTTCGAGTAAGTCATTTTCATCCGAGGAAGGGAACGGGGAAGAGGGTTTGTTTCTCTTCCCTCTTTCCCTCTGCTGTGGCTACGATACAGTTGGGGCACTATCGTCCCACTTTGGCTGCTACATTTAGACAAAGAAAAATAGTGTTGTGGGATGCAGCCATTCTGTAGATATTACAGAAAAATGCTCAGAATCCAAACAACAGCCACGCGATGTGCTCACATTCTCTGCCTGTTTTGACTGCAGAAATCGTTAACCCTATGTATAGACTTTGTTCTTCCCCCAAATATCTCTGTAACAGTGGCCATTTTCATATTTCTATTTCGGTAAAAAAACAGAATTTGAAAAAGAAAACTTTCTAACCGAAGCATCTTGAAAATGAATTCCTCCACCAGGCAAACAGAGGCAAAAAGTTTTGTTGACAGAATGCAAATGAGAACCTATCCTCTGTCGCTATTTACTGGGGACAATCCCTTCTCCTCTAGCGCTTCTCCATCTTAACTGTCTCTAGTTTTAGTTCTCAGAATATTTTATGTTTTTGTGAGGTATGGGCACTGAAGTGATCATTCTTCAAGAATTAGTTCTTTCCCAAGTTAATGGCTGCTCCCCTTTTAAAGTGCAGGCCCACAATGACTTTTCTGTGAGTCAGTCGTACTGAACTCAAAGAGGTCTTCTTTTCAATAAACATTTCCTAAAAACAAGGCGATAGAGCTTTCTTCTATTGCATATGCATGTCAGTGCATGCATGGGGACATTAAGATAAATATAGGGGTACACAGTGGATTTTTTTCACATGCTGCTGTTGCTGCTGTTAAAAGGTCTAGCTATGATAAAAGAACAACATACTTTTTTTTAATTTAATACTACAGCCATATTAAGGAACCAGCTTTCAATTCTTTCTTGGTTTGCCTGAAAAACTGTATATTCTCCATTCATACAATCCTGCTGTATCTGGTGTTTACAATTAGAAAGAGTTGGCCACTTCTGACAGGAGACTTTGGGGCTGAAAGGGCTGCTGATTGTTAGAGGATGGAAAAGAATGGAGGATTTTCTGCTTCTTTTACCATAGTAACTTGGTAGGCCTTGGGGTTTATTTGCACTGACTTTGATGGGTTCTTCCTCAGTCAGCCTAATGTCTTGGTTTCAGATGTATACTCCACAGATTCATACACAAAGCAGAGAAGAACCTTCAGCAACATGTAGAATGCTTGAGAATAACTGGTGAAAAATAGAGCTGTTAGGGCTGTGACAACCTTTTCTATACAGTTTGATTTATCTCAAACTTTATGATGGTTTACATAGATATTAAAGCCAAGTTTAGATATTGTCCTTTTATTACTTATTAGTAACTGATTCAAAGAAGATCAGATAAAAACGGAAGGAGTATATTACAATTCTGTACAGTAGAGGTGTCAGCATTCAAGATTTTTTAGAAGATGTTCCATACTTACAAGAACCTCTAGTACTAGAAGATGAAATTAGATCTGCACTTTAATCATTACCAAGTTGGATGGCTACAGGAATTGATGGAATATCTACAGAAATATGGCAAACAGAGCAATCTGTAAAGGTTCTAACCAAACTATGAGAGCTGAATGAAAAGTAATGCTTTCATCTCCATAACTTTAGTTTAAATAGGGATATTTTAATAAATGTTAAAATAATATTTATTTATTCAAGAAAATAATCCTTGAAATGAGTTCTTTTGTTATCTCTTTTACCTCTCCACATAATCACCATCATTCACTATACACTTCTGGCAATGATGTACAAGCTTCTTAAAGCTGTCACAAAGGATTCACACTTGGTCTCTTCAGTCAGGTCCTGACAGTCCTTTCCACTTCCTTCATTTGAGTCAAACTGATACCCATGAAGGTATTCCTTCAGTTGCATGGTGCCATGTCTGGACTGTATAGTGGATGGGGTAAGATGGTGAGATCCAACTTTGCAATTGACTCTTGGGTAGCTCATGAGATGTCAGGACTAGTATTGTCATGTTGCAGCAACATTTCCTTTTTGTGCTTCCAAACTCTGCTTAATTATTGTTTCACGTTTGAGTGGGGGTTCAAGGAAATCCATGTGAATAATACCATCGGCATCTCCAAAAACTGTAACCATAAGTCTTCCTGCTGAAGCCTGGGTTTTGAGGGGTTTTTTTGCAGGTGAAGCTTTGAGAAGATATTCTATGAAACAACACTTTGTTTCTGGGTCACAGTGATGAGTCTATTTCATCGGCTATCACAATGCTGTGAAGAAATTCCTCATCTTAATTCTCATGGCATGACAATTGCCAGCAGATTTTAAGTTTTGAAGTTTTCATTTCTGCTGCTAGCATATAAGAACCCATTTTGTACAAACCTCCCAATATTGAAGAATATCAATAAGGTGGCCACATGTTCCTGTGAAATGCCAAGCCTGATAGCAGTTTCCTTTTGAGTGATCTGCCAGCTGTCCTTAATCAATTCATCAACCTTTCTCATGTGAAACTTGCCAGTTGTTGTCACAAGTCATCCACTTGATTCTTGATCACACACATTCACTCTTCCCATTCACCATCTTTACATTTTTTGCCCAAGGATGCACAGTACTCATGGTGACATAATCATAACCATAAACAACCTACATTCAGCAGTGACTTTCAAATTAGAAGGACTCCTTCAACAGTTAAAATTTCAGTCATGGCGTGTTGCTTGAAATGGACTAACAAGTACCCAGGCTTCCATTTCATGAACAACAGCAACACAACCTTTTCTCACAGCAGCTTCCCGCCAACTGAAGCACAGGTGCTAAAGAACATGTCAGAGATTCTAGCCCATCAATACTACCATCTGTTGGTGATTTATAGCATTGGAGGCATTACTTTTCATTCAATCCTTATATGCTAGCAAATTTGGAGAACAACAGATTGGAACAGATTGGTACATATCAATACGCTTAACAGAAAGCGCAAACTGTTGTACAATATCCTTAATTTCATATGCTAACAAAATAATGCATTGGAGCATCCAACACAGATTAGAGCCCTACATAGAAAGGGAGGTGCCAGATGTTCAATCTGGCTTTAGAAAGGACTGAGGAACAAGATACGTTATTGCTGATGCATGCTGGATAATTGAGAAAGACAAAGAATACCAAAACGAAGTCAATAAGTACTTCATTGATTACAGAAAGGCCTTTGATTGTGTTGATCATGCCAAGCTGTAGAATGTGCTTAAGAAAATGGGAATCCCAGAACATCTCATTGTCTTCATGTGAAATCTCAACGCAGGTCAGGAAACTATAGTCCAGACAGAAGATGGAGAAACAGACTCGCTCCATGTCAGCAAATCAATGTCAGCAAAGCAATGAGAAAACACTGTATACTGTCTCTTTAGTAATTCAATCAATATACTGAATATATATTGAGGGAAGCTGGATTGGAAGTAGGTGGGTGTGGTTTTAAAATTGGAGGAAGAAACATCAATAACCTGCACTATGCTGATAACAGTACTCTTATAGCTGAACCTGCAAATGATCTGCAAGCTCTAGTAATGAAAGTCAAGTGAAAAAATGAGACTAAGATTAAACACAAAGAAGACCAAACTAATAACAGATTTTAAAATGACAATAAAAATATCGTCTTTTTGGATCGACAATCAATGGTAAAGGAACCAGCAGTTAAGAAATATGCCACAGACTAGCACTTGGTAGGATTGCAATGAAGGCCTTGGAAAAGAAATGCAGAGGCAGTGGTTTTCTCTGTGATGCTCTGTGGAAAAAGCAGGATAGAAAGAGTATTGATGCTTTTGAACTTTGGTGTTGGAGAAAACTCCAGAGAATACCATGGATAGCTAAGAAAACAAACCAATGGACCATCAAATGAAGTACAGAGTTCTCAAGCACAAATAATCAGGCTCAAATTATTGTATTTTGGACACATTATGTGAAGACTTAGTTCTCTTGAAAAATCTATAATGCTGGGAAATATGAAAGGAAAGAGAAAGTTAGGACAGCTAGCAGCAAGGTGGATTAACTCAATTACAGTGGCAATGGGTACATTATTGGAAGACCTGAAGGACCAGGTTGAGGACAGATCATCCTGAAGAAGACCTATCTATGTGATTGCTAAGAGCTGACAACAACATAATGGCACATAATCCATTTATCATTTGTATTTTGTATATATGTAGTGTATATATAGGGTGGTGTATATAAAATGGAGTCTACTCCAGAAATGCATGACCCTAGGGTTACCTGCGGATCCGAAAGGCTTTTAGTGCAGTTTCTAGAGAGCTCCCAATGTTTATAGTAAAATGTAAAGTCTCCTTAAATTCAAGCTTGTGCATACATTTTTTTTTTTTGCCAACAATATGAAGTGAGTTGCTGTAGAGAGTTATGAAGATGATTTTGAGGGAAACAGGCAAGTATTGTTATATATGCAAAGAGGGCTGAAGCATTCCTTAAGTCCTGGGAAACAAGATAGTATTTAGAAGAGATTCAGGCTGGCTCCTCCCTGATTCGCTGGATATAAGAGGGAGGGGAGGTAATGCACAATCAGGCTTGCAAGATTCTGTTATTATTAATACAAGAAAAATACTTGTTATATTTTTAGTATATGCAGTATAGTTCTAGGCTTCCCGTGGAGTCTCTTTCCTGATCTTTTCTGCCTCAAAGGGCAGTTACTGCCTTCTTCTGGGTTGCTTTTCTAACTTCCTAGCCTAACCTATGGCCCTGGGATTTTCTGCAGTCCCAGTACTAAATAAACCTGACTTTCCCAAGGTGGAAATAAGTCATGTCTTCTGCCCAAAGGCAGTGATTGATTGATTGGTTCATTTCACTACTAGACAGAAAAAAAGTATTTTATTGTAAACTGGAGTACACTTGTGGTTTCCAACAACTGGGCAGCGCTATTTTTTTTCTGTATGGAAGTAGAAACAGAAAGGAAAAAGAGGAAGTTTTATTCATTTCTGTTCCAAGGTTAAAAAAAAAAAGGTCAGCAATATTAGAGCAGACAGAATAAACAGTAGGGAGATAGGAACTGTGTCAGAGAAGCCTACAAGCCAGATGGCAGCTCTGGAATCAATAAATAAAAAGAAATCAATAGCCCTATGAACAAAGAAAAAACAAAACAGCAGAGAAAAAACTCTACATTTTTTTTCTTGGCTTAAATTAACTATTTGAAAAGAATTCCAAAGAAATTAAAGTAGCAGAAGCACCCACATCGCTTAGCAGAGTGATGGAAGGTGGCAGTCCACATCAGGGAGTGGATGGCAGCCTGAATGTATATATGAAATAGGGCACCAACAGAGAACAACTGTTAATGCAAAATGATTTAATTAGAAACAGTTTATTTCATGCATTTTTAATAGCTTGCAATACTGCACAGAGTACTCATTAATTTCTGGGAGATTTTTCTCTATGAGAAGATTCTGAATTGCTTCTGGCTTAATACTTTATTTGGATACATAACAATCATGGCAGAGGCGTGTGTGTGTGTGTGTGTGTGGGGGGGGGTCATAAAAGGCAAGATGACACCCAAATTGCAAGATTGCGGCTACCATCCTGACTTTTTTACCCCTCCCCTTCATGGATGTCTGTGTTGCATGCCAATATTGCCCAAAATTTGTGAAAAAGGATTAAAAAATTTAGGTTGTGCAAATCACCTTTGGATCACATAAAAAAATCAAAGGGATTTTTTTTGGTGCTAAAAATAGCATTATAGCAAGCATAGCATCCCTATGCCATAAATGGCAAAAATAAATAGGAATGAGGAATTACAATTCACAATAATTAATTATTAAATAAAATATGAATTGAATTATTGAAAAAATAATAATTTAGATAATTCCTTCTTTGGATTTCCAGAGAGGTTCCTGGGTTAGCATACTGCAGCAAAACCAAAGAAGTATGTTGTACCATCTTAAAGATAATTTCATTAATGGTAAACTTTTGAGGACTACAGTTCACCAAATGATTATACCACAGTCTTATTGAGATAGGAAAACATGTACTAAAGAAGTAAGTAATAGACAGTAATTTAATGTAGGTTTGTTATTTGTCACATTCCCTGTGTTCCATTTTGCTTTGATTTTACTGTTGTGTTTAAACAGTGTTTACAAAAAAATGCATGCACGCATGTACACCTATTCCAAAATATTGTTCCACACATTTACCGATATGGATGTGGACCATGATAGTGTATATTACAATTCATTTGTTAGTCTTTAAGGAACCACAAGGAGCCATTAGCTTTGGGAGACTTATCATTGAATTTCTTGTCACAGACAAAACACAGTGATGGGGCCATTTTGGAATCAGTTTCCACAGGCTTAAACTAATGTATTTGAAGTTTACTTTTTTGTCATCTGAACTTCTGTGTCTTTTCCAGATTAAAATTGTTGCCAGCAATAACTTACATACAGAAGTCTATATGACAACAGGACTTTTCATTCTGATTGACTGTCTGTTTTGCCTTCCTTCACTTTCTAGTCTTTGATTAGTGTGTACACTTGTGGGCAAGCCCTGTTATTAACTGCAACTTTTTAAACTCTCGGTACATTATAAATAATATAATTTTTAAAAACTATAAAATTTCCATGTTCAGCTGTATTAAACCTCTTCTGGCTACAATGTTCAGTTTAAATCGTTCTGTACTTCCTTTCACTATTGTCATTTTAGATAGCTCTAGCTTAGCAAACTCTCAGCAATATGTCCTGCCAGGCTCAAAGCAGCATTTCTAGCATTGAGACACAATGGCTGTAGCTCTGCCCTGTAGTTGAAAAAGTTTTCTTTTTTTCTTTTTTTCTGGCAAGAAGTCAAATTAGGAAATTTCTCTTTGCAGGAAGACTGAGTTAACAGTGTGTTTATAATACTGAAATTAACCCTGTGCTTGCCGTTGAGAAGGAAAAGAATTCTGTTCATGTTTTTCTTAGCCCTTTTATTTTTTACTAACAGTTATCTGAAACTTTTAGTTTATTTATTTATTTATTTGTTAGATTTATATCTTGTCTTTCCTTAAGGAGTTCATGGCAATGTGTGTAGCAATTCTAAAAGAGCAGGAGTTCCCAAACTGGGAAGCAATTCTGTGTGTTTCAGGATATGAATTTTTTAGGAAAAATACAGTAGTTTTGAGTAGATGATCTGTCACATTGGGAAGACGGGTGTGTGTATGAGTGGGCTGATGGGAGAGCCAATGGAGAGGTTGGGACAACTCTGAAAAGATTGGCAGGTGTGCGGCAGGGATGGTGGGGCAGAGGTGGCAGATGAGAAGACCTGCAGCAGATTGCCGGGAAAAGGGGGCTTAGAGGTACAAGGTATACTTTTTACATACATGTTCACAAAACGGTGAAAAGATTGGACAGGCATCTCCTGCAATAACCTAAATTTTCATAACTCCTGGGCAGTACATACAAAGCTAGACTTTCCTCCAATTTGGTTTAATCAATGGATCCTGGACAAGCTGCACACATACCATTTATGCTTGTGGATAAACTGCCCCTTTACACAGCTTCGATCTTATCTGGGATCAGGCTAGCAAAGAGGAAGTGTGCCCTCCTGAAAGGCAGGGGAGACAGACAGAGTGGAGGCCAGGGGTGACTAAATCAGGTATGGGGTGGGTGCAGATTTGACAACGGGCTGGAAGGGAATTAAGGGAGCAGCTGCTGCAGCAAGAACAGAAGAATGAAGGATGCTTTCAGGGGACCACATGCCTGGGAGGGTTTCTATTGATCTAAAGATACGGGAGACCTTGAGAGGCCTTCGATGTTGCCTTGCCCCTAAAGCTTGGGATGGCCCTAGGAGGCTGCAGGACTGAGTTTCAGTCACTCCGGTTTCCCAGAGAATGTGAAGCTTAGGAAACAGGTCATCCGTCCTTTGTCCCTGATGCAAACTTGGACCCTGTCGCCTGCATCTCTGCATCGGTATTGTGAAAGAGCGGAGCGATGCTCGTGCAGACGGCTGCTTCGAGGTTGCTTTCCTTCCGTTTGGCCGCTGAGATTCCCCTAAGACGGAGTAAACACATAAATCAGCTGCCACTCATGTCCTCTTCCTCTGCCCACCCCCCCGCCAAGGGCTGCGTTGCAACTCTGCCAATTGGAAAGGCTCGTTGCGCCACCACCTCCATCAATTCAAAGCTTTGTCACGGGGCGAGCGCGAAGCCTCCCTTCTCCCAAGGCCCTGGCCTTATCACTCTCCAGCAGATGCTTTGGTCGGCCATTGGACATTGAAAACATCAATAATGAAACCAAATGCGGCGAGACAATGGCTTCGGAGGGGGGGAACCAAATGCTCCCAGATATGGCCAGTCTCGGAGTAACCAAGCAGCAAAAGCTCAGGGCCCAACAATAGAGGGGCAAAGAATAGAGGCAAGTGAGGAGGCCTGACTCGGAATGAGGCCGAGAGCTGCACATGCTGCTGTTACCGTAGAAACTAACCCCGCCCCTGAAGAGGCTTGCCAGGCTATTGTTTGTGGGACACAAGATGTGTCATACACCAGATGGTCGTGTGCTGTATAACTCAGTTATCTGAGAAGACAGAGTAAAGGAATGTGCGCTAAGGGAGAGTGGGGCACCATCTGTTCCACTTTTTTTTTTTTTTTGTGGACAGCAAGGGACAGCTTTTTTTTAAAAACAAAAGTGGCCTCTTTGGTTATAATATCCCATTTTCATTTTGCTAATTTTACCACCGGGACTAGGTCCAGGTGAATTGCATTTCAGGGCAGGAACAATTAGCAAGTATTTATCTTTCCAGCTCTATCATTTAGAAATAAAATGCCTCTGAGACCTCCTTGGTCATTTACCGTACAAAACCACAGAGGTATTTTCACCAGATGGTATGGAAACATCCTATTTCTCTCCCCCTTCTCTCCAGAAACGTTCCCTTTTTAGTTATTTACATATCTAACGATGGGAAGAACCATTTCTTCTCCTCAGGCCTTTGGGGATTTTTATAGATGCTAAAAAGAGGAACAACAGCAAAAAAAGAGAAAAATAAGCCAGTAAGACATGAAATTAGCAATCCAGATATCTCACGCAAAAAGAAATGGAACGGTGCCAAAAGCTAAGCCCATTGTATATCTGACCTGTACAGTGAAATAAACTGATAAGGGCAAAACTCTGCTGCCCTGCAAGAGAAGTGAGAACAACTGATTTAATTGAGCTATTGATCAAGTCTCCTAAGTTTCCTTAAATGGAAAAGAAAACACATTCCCAGTTTGGAACTCTGAAATCATGAGTAATGGGAAGGGAGTGCAAATGTTTGTAGAACAGTTCACAAGAATTTACACATGACTATCAATAGGTGGGTTATTAAATGTTACATATTAGTTCTACTTCTGCTGGTGCCTGTGGTTGCAGAAGCTCTTGTGCAAGAGAGAGAACACTTTGGATTTTGTTTTTCATTCACTAAATTGTAATCTGAAGCAAGGAATAAACTAGCCCTCACATAGGCCCAAGGTGCACACCTACTTTAAGCAAATTTTAATTGGAACAGAAGTGTCAACAAATGATAGTTATAAAAAAAAAATCCTTGGCAAGGTTTGATCACATCTACTTCTGTTTTGTTAGAGACCAATAAAACAGAATGACAAAACCTCTATTTATGCATGTTTTTCTAACAATCTGCATGTCCTTTCTTTTATCTGAGCTTTTTGGTTTAAGGAAGTAGGATCATTGCCCTCAGACTTGTAGAAAACAACATGATAATAAAACAAATGAGATAGATACAACAGTTGATCTCCCAGATGGATTATAGCCCATCTGGGCAACTTGTGTTAAAAGACTTGGCCCCTTGTTTTTAAGTTCCTTTTTAGCCCATTTAACATCTGTGAGACAATTTTATTGCATTAGTTTTGTGAAGTGAATATTTGAGTGCACCACTGTGTAGTGAGGACTACTAGCTACCCCCATCAGGACCAATAGAGTTTTGGGGAATTTCTGTTACAAAACACTGCATAAGACAGTTAATTAAAACACAATAGACACATAAGACATTAAAACACATTCACAAACTAAAATAAACATGATAAAAATCAATAGTAGAGATCTTTGTTACTGGTAAGAGTGCTCTGCCCTTGGAACACCCTGATAAGACCTAAAGGCCTAACACTGGAGAGTGAAAGGCAGAAGAAGAGCCTGTGGGTTTGGTTTTAATGAGAAAAAACACTTTCACCCTGATGTTCCCTGAAGGAGATAATTTATTTAGACTAGTCAAAAAACTGGTATAAATGGGTTTCCAGGTAGAGGTATGGCAGAGAGTTGAATGGGGTTGGAATGGGCTTTCAGATGGTGTTCTCCTACCCTACCTTTCTTGTTCAGTCCTCCTATGTTTTCCTTTGGGGCTTTTGAAGATTGGAATTGCCCACATTAAAAAGAGCCAACTGATGAGGAGGTAGAAGCATGGGTCTGATCTCAAATCTCACTCTGAGGCTGGTACCCTTCTGGACTTTGAAGGAGAAAGCTGCTGAGCCTTACAGCCCTCTTGGTGATCCCTAAGGCTCATCACTGGCAAGGCAGGCCACAGCACATAAACAGAGAGCAAACCTCATCCCATTTTAGCACTGAAGATGTTACCTAGCCGGGTAATGAAATGTTTGCAAGAAAAGAACCAAGCTCAGAGAACCCCAAGGACTCCACAGTTAACCCTGAGCTACACATATTCACCTCGATTGATCCCTAAGGCCTCAGAGTGGCACCTAAGGCAGAAAAAATAAATTGGAGAGTCAGGCCATGAATAGCTCCATAAAGTACTTGTTCATATTTTAAAATTTCACCCAAAGACAGAACATATTCATTTACAATTATTTGCAAGGTTCCTTCCTAAGAAATGTAATTTATATATGGAACTTTTAATATAACAGGACTGCAGAAAAGGGTGGCATCTTAAGTTCTGCTATTTCTTCTCTTACACCTCCAGAAGTATTTCCCCAGCTACTATTGATCCATTCATTCTTATCTTTTTTGACAGTTCTTGTCCCTCTATTCTAATTAAATTAAATAGATCTAATTCTATTCAATTAAATAAATCAAGATATGTGGATATAGGATTGAATCCCGAATTGCATAGAGCTCTGCTACATTCAAGGGTTATTTCCTGTGTATATGAATGTTAGCTTTATCTGGGGCCCATATCATTCAATCAACTCTGGGTCAGATTAAATGTCATGAAAATTCCTTTTGGAGTTTACAGATATCAAATCAAAGTATCTAAGTCAGGTTGATTAATCAACTCCCTGAAAGTATAAATACACGGGAACTTTGTTGTCCATAAAAAAACAAAGACTTAGGAAAAATAATATTGAGGACAATGTTTTATTCCTTAATAAGTTAAGATATAAGCTGCTGGAAGCATGGCATTTTATCATTACTGTCAGCCAGATGGCTGGTTACAGAAGAAAAATAATAGTTTGGGACAATGGCTCTCAATCCAAATTGAAAGGAGAAAGCACTTGTTACACTCCCATAGAATGAACTATGGCACTCGAAAAAGATGCTGCTTGCTTCTAAGCCATTGGCTTCTCCGCAAAGGCTGTGGAAGACTGCTGGTCTGAATAATGCCGCACCTGGCCAAGTGATTTAGCAGAAACCCGGCCAACGACCAAGGGGGCTAGAGAAGCTTTGTTTGCTTTGTTCTGTGGGTGCCTCTTGGACGGCCAAGGTTGGATTAGCTCTGGCTAAGTCCTTGGGCATTTCGCCAGAGCAACTCTAACACCAATAGGAGGAAAGTCTACTAACTCTCCAAGATTTCGGGGCTGGCTTTAGTTATTCATTTTTTCCATGCTCCTAATATAGTAGAGAGCAAATGCCAAATATCAAACCAGCACTCCTTCCCTTTAGGTTATACCTGAGAAATTGAAAAATATATGGATACAAATAGAGAGCCATCCAAAATGAGTGGTTATTTTCATAACTGTGCCCATTTTTCTCTTAGTTTTCTTGCATGTTTTCTTATTCAGAAACCTCATATTCTCTCTCTTTCATCAATAGGGAACAACTCTGTGTTGCCCCAGACTTTATGCACTGAAAGTTTTTAAAAATGTACTTAGAATATCTATAAACATTCCGTAACACTCAGAGGAACTCATATTAAAAACCTTATTTCATTATGCCAAGCTTTATACCTTATATACAATAGCAGAAGAAGTTACAAAAATTACAGATTGATCTTAGCTCTTTTTTTGTTTTTGTTTTTGCTTTCATATTTTATCTTACATGTGGCTGAACTAGCATCATCGCTGTTTTTCCAGAGAGGCTGTGGATATAGAATTCAACCAACAGGATATTCCTGCTGACTGAATGTAGTGAGGGAGAAGGAACCCCCATGTTTCTGTCATCCTTCTGCTGTCAAAAATCTGCCCTAGAGGAAGGGTGAATGGAAGGGTTCCGGATAGGTCTGCGTACCACACTAAATTAAAATATGCCTGGCTAGTTTGTGGTTCCATGGATTTAATTCTGTAAATTAAGTTTAGTTTATGTTGTGTGCACACACCCTTTGGGGCAGCATGGGATGTAGAGATGGGCCTGCTGGGGGTGGGGGAGCTGAGAGAAATTACCTTATTCCTTTTCCATTTGCAAAACTCTCCATAGGATAAAATTCCTTCCTGCAAATGGAAGACCTTTCACTGATGGAAGGGTAACTCAGGATCCAGGCCCCAAATCAAAGAAGAGAACAAATAAGAGGTAAAACCCAGAGTATAAATTTGCTTTAGAAGAATATTCAGTTTAGGACCCAAATCAGTACAGTAAAATCTTGATTTAATGGATCCCTACTTAACAGACTTGGATGCAACAGACAACAGATTGTCTTTCTATTCAATTTCATTGCCTCCAAAGTAGACCTGATGAGGTGGTTAAATTTATTCATTGGCATGAATGACATCATTACGAAAATGATATCAATTAATACAAATGAAGTACTTTTGTATTTCATAGACAATTTGAAATCACAAACACCCCATCCCCCCCACCAGTAGTCTATAAAATCAAGATTTTAACATATTTAATGTTGTGTATGCAAGAGAAAGGGGCAATACTGTGTGTTAAAAGCTATGCCTCATAATACCATGACAGCATGATTGCTGCAGATTATTTATTTATTTAAATGTATATCCTGATGCAATCCAATGAAGGATTAATTAAGTAAAACATAGTGCAAAAACAAGAGTAAAATAACAACAAACAACCTGAGTCCCTGAATGCTTTATGGAATAGTTCTGTTTTAAGCTGTTTGTGGAAGGCAGTAAGGGAGGAAATCAATCCAATTTTGTCTGGGATTGCCTCAAATGTTATTTTTGTTCCAGACAATGCCCGTTTTGACATCTGATGTACCAATGAAACAATGGCAGAAAGATGTTTGTAAATTGGTGTGGCAGGGGAAAAAAACACAGGTTAAATATAAGGTGTTACAAGATGTAAAAGAAAGAGGAGGATTCGGCTTACCTGATTTGAAATTATACTTCACAGTTTGTTGTTTAGATTGGATGAAAGAATGGATGCTGCTGAAAAACAGAAGGCTTTTGGAGTTAGAAGGCCATGACTTGAGCTTTGGATGGCATGGATGCCTGTGGTACCATAAAGCTAAGGTACTGTAGATTTTTAAAATCATTTTGTTGAACGTGCCATACTGAGAATATGGAATAAATATAAACCTAGGCTGTGTCCAAAAATACCTTTGTGTCTCTCAGCATAAGAAGCATTTTATAGAAGAGAAATGATAAGTAAACATAAATGGTTAACTTACCTTATATACTAGAATTTTGCCAAGGGGAAGGTAAAATAAAGCTAGAGAAGATATGGTGGCAGAAGGATACATTTGTCAATGGTTTACTTATGTACAATTATCAGAAAGATTTAAGGTAGATAAAAGATTTTTTGGTTTTGAATATTGTAAGATTGAATTTGAAACCAAATTGTGCACAAATGATGAACATATTATTGCTAAAATGTATAAAGTTTTATTGAAATTTGAAACAGAAGAAGAACAAGTAAAAGAATGTATGATAAAATGGGCTAAACATTTTGATTACAGTATACAAATGGGACAGTGGGAGAATATGTGGTTGAAAGAACTGATATTTACATTATGTTATACTCTTAAAAGAGAATTTTTATAAAATAATTATCATTTATATATGCTATTGGAAAAATTGTCTAGAATGTATAAAGGTACTTCAAATTTATGCTGGAAATGTAAACAACAAGAGAGGCCATTTTATCATGCTTGGTAGACGTGCAAAAAAGCTAGAAAATTTTGGACTCAATTACATATATTAATAGAGGAAATTTTAAAGATTAACATACAATTGAAACCAGAGATTTTTCTTTTGGTACTGATAGATAAACAGAAAAAAACCATGGAACTTTGTTTCTATATATGAGAACTGCAATGAGATTATTATATGCACAAAGGTGGAAAGATTCGACTTTACTCACAATGGAGGAATGGATGGTGAAGATGATGGCTTGCTGAGATGGCCAAATGGACAGCTCTGATTAGAGAAAAGACATTGTCTAAGATTAATGCTGACTGGAAACCCCTTATTGACTTTTTGTGTGAAACAGAAAAAAATGAAATTATGATATATGGTTTTGATAAGTAGAAAAAAATAGATTATAGAAAAAATGTAAGTAATGCTGTAACCATAGATTAAGAGGTTAGTTTACATTTGTACTTATGACTGTTGTAAAAGAAAATTGGAAGCCACTTCTTTATGTTTTCTTTCTTTTTTTCCCCTGTACTTCTGCCTTTGTTTTTTTCTTATCTTTTCTTTTTTTCCCTCTCTTTATTCTAAATATTAGTTCTTGCTAGTTTCTATCTTGCTTCTTTAAAACTTTAGTAAAGTTATATATTTAAAACATAATAATTTTGGCTGGGAGATTGTTCCAAAGGCCCGGCACTGCCTCTGAGAAGCAGCACCTTCTAGTCTTACCGCCCCCTACCCAACCACCTTCTGAAAGTGGGGAACCATGAGCTGCTTTTCCTGGAAAGATTATATAGGTCAGGCTGATTCTGCTGGAGAATGTGGCCCTGAAGGTAACCTGGTGTTATAGATAAAAACCAGCATTCAAATTATACCTGGAAGCTTATTGGTAGCAAGGTGTACTGTAATGTACTCCAAATGTTGGTTGTTAGCTAGCACACCGACTGCTGCATTCTGGACCAACTGGAACTTCTGAGTGGTTATTAAAGACAGCCTTCAGTACAGCATGATACAGTAGCCCAAAGAGGTAGCAATAAGGACTTGAGACATCATAGCGAGGTCCTTCCACCCCAATTAGCACCACGACTGGTGCACGAGCCAAAGCTGGCAAAGGCCCCAATGGTCATGGCCTCCACCAGCTGTTCAAGGCAGAGCCGGGACTCCAGGAGAACTCACAGGCCTGCTTCTTCAGGGGCAGTGCCCCCCATCAAGTGACAATACTGGAGCAGTCAGAGACAAATGGACAAGTACAAGACAAAACTCTGTCTTGCTTTGGTTCAACTTCAGCCTCTTCTATTCCATTCAGACCTTCACAGCATCCAGGCACTGACTTCAACAGCATCTCCATCATGACCTGGAGTTGTGATGTGAAGCTAGGCATCATCATATTGATGATATCAAACTCTGAACCATTGAATGGAACTCAATAGCTTCATGTAGAAATACAGTAGTCTGTAAAGTAGAGGGTAAAGACAATGATCACCAGGCCAACTACTTCCCCTGCAACTGGAATGGCCCACTGAGGAAAGAGCAGAACCACTGCTGCACACTGCCCCTAACCCCCAACTCCTGCAGATAACCCAGGAATATACCATGGTTGATGATATCAAAGACTGCTAAGAAATCTAAGAGGACCAGGATCATCACTTTCCCCCAGTCCAGGCCCCCCAAAAGGTCATCCACTAAAGCAACTAATGCTGTCTCTTTTGCTAACCCATGCCCAAGCCTGAATCCCGGCTAGAAAGGATCCAGATAATCCATTTCCTCTAGGGTGCTTTGTAGTTGGTCCACCACCAAATACAATGTCTCAGCAATCTTCCCTAAAAAGAAAATGAGGTGGTAGCTATTTAACACTATAAAAGCTATTGCTTTTATAGATTTGTTATTTGTGTTTTAATCAGGAGGTATTTATATTTTTATTGTTTTATTGTCTCGGTTTTTAATTGTAAGCTGCCCAGAGTCACCCTCTGGGGGAGATGGGTGGCATAAAAATTTAATAATAAATAAATTAATAAAAAAAAAAAAAACACCTCTGGATCCAAGGAGGGGCTCTTCAGACAGAGATGCCCCTCTGCCTCTTTCAAGGATGCTGGCAACGCACTCTCCCATAATGAAGTATCAACTGCCTCCCAGATCCAGGTAACCACCTCCCACCTGGCCATCTGCAGGAGCCAGGAGGGGCAAAATCCAGACCACAAAAGGAAGAGGATATCCTAGAAAGCACCCTGTCCACTTCATCAGAGGTCATAGGCCAAAAGGAATTGTAGATAACGTGAAATGCAGTGCCCCATCCACTACTCCAGACTTAGGCCAAGTCAGGACAACAAAGAATCTAAGCAACTTTCTTACCAAAGTGCTGTGCTCCCAAAGGTGGGTGCTCTTGATATTGGCTCAATATCCACCCTACACAAGGTGCCTGGTGCAATAAGGGAGAAGTAAAGATGCTTTGCCTCTCTTATTGCCATGGAGTAGGCCTGAATTTGTACATATGTTTAGTTAGATTCACATTTTTCTTCCTCCAGCAACATTCTGAGTGTCACTTTTGCTGCTTTATCTCCCAGAGGTCCTCAGTAAACCAAGAGACCTACTGGGATTGGCTGACAGAGAGAGTGGCCTCTCAGGAATAATTTCATCAAGAGCCTGGGTTGCCTCCCATTGTCAGGAAAACTGCCAGAAACTATCTGGATCCGTTAGATGCTGGGGGCAGACCACTGTGGATATTGTGGGGGGGGGGGGGGGGGGGGCATCAATCTCATCTGAACTAGGAAGTAAGATGACAAAGGGGCCAAGGGGTGATATAAATGCTCTTCTTATCCAGATCATAAGACAAAACAAGGTTCAATGTGTGTCCTTTTTATGTATATCAGGCCTGAGATTACCTGGGACAAGCCTATGGTTGCTATGGAGGCCATTAACTCCTGAACCCTACTAGATCCAGCCCGAGGTAAGTAGGTTGAAGTCCCCCAGCACCAACATACGTGGGGCTCTACCTCCAGTCTGGAGACTGGGCCTTGATGGGCAGCAGGGTGGCCAGTACACCACAAGCACAATCCCTACCTTTTCCCTATGGCTCAAATTAACTCAAGGGCACCCACCACTCAAGAACAGTGGCTCTGGCTACATATAAGGTCTCAGAGGAGATCAGTGCCACCCCTCCACACCAGTCCTTGCCTTGAGTGGTGCAGAACTCAAAATCTGGCAGGTCAGATTTCAGATAGGGCGACATTGCTACCATGGCCAGCCTGGTCTCAGTTACACACACCAGGTGTGTCTGGTTGTCAACCACCAAGTGATGGATGGATCAGATCTTATTACCAATGTTGACTAACAGCACCATGAGGCCAGGAATACTAAGAATCTGGCTACCTGAGCCCCAGGATAGAGTTACTGGGTCAGAAGTGGAGACTGCTATGAAGTCTCTGTTCCCCTGGAATGGCTCAGCTGATACCCTCCCCCCCAGATGATATCCCTCAGATAAACACTACTGGGATAAGAGTTACCACGGTTCCCATATCACATGTTCGTATCTCTCTGTTCCCTCTCACTCATCTTTCCAATTTTCCACAATCAATGGCACGTATGGCTTCTTGACAATGCCACTCAGCTGGGTATTCCTCATGTCTCACTCAACCCTCATCAACTTTCTGTATATTCCACCATGTCAACCTAGGGATGTCCCACTAACTCCCAGGGCATCAACGTAATCTCTTCCCCTCCCCCTGCCATAATCTGCACTTCGCTGCACTGCCTTATCTCACACTCAAACAGCAGACCACAGCCTATGAGGTGTAGGCCTTCTGCTGTGGTTAGTTTCTAACCTTATGGTGGAGTGCTCTCAGTTTTTGTATAATCACAATTTAATTACAATGGTAGATGGTATAATCACAGATTCCCACTGGTACCAGCCCTCTCAGCCTGATTTAGTCACATGGGGTTCGCTACCCTATATGTTTTTCTGTGTTCTTGAGGGCTAAAGGAAAGGCATTTTATTAAAACACATACAATAGTTTATACAATAGTTTTAGCTTGGATGTATGATGTTCTGATGCTAAAAATGGTATCAACTGTTTGTGTTTTGCTACCTGCTCTGCTTTTGGTCACATTAAATGCGTATGGAAACTCTTGAGGTAACTGTGGTTTGAGTTCTCCAGTACATTCACTAGGGTTTAAATACTAAGATATCTAGAGACAAATTTAAAAAGTTACATGCTTCAGTAGAACTTTCTGGCCGCTGGTGGGGGAAAGCAGAAGAAGGGTGTACTCTGTCCATCCTACAGGAAGCAGGCTGAAAGGGAGAGCCTATTCAGTGGAGCAAAGCAGATATAAAGAAAGGAACAAGAAGACCCTTGGTTCTCTCTCTACTTCTAACGTCCCTAGTGGTCAACAGGATAAAAGGTGCAAAAAGCAGGTACTTCTGGAGTTACATCTCTAATAAAGTATGTGAATCATATACTGGATTGCAACATATCGTGTTGCTGATTTATTGCAGCACTTCAAATACATATAGAATAAATCTTTGTTCTGTTATTTATATTGCAATTGCATTATGTAGATCAGATCTTGGCACACACAGTGAAACTTATCCCATTTTTAAAACTCATTTACCCTTGTATGAAATTCAGACTAAATGAAAATACAATTCCTGTCCTGTATTTTATTAGGAAATTAACAGCTTAAAATTACAACAGTGAACATTATTTTTAAAAAAATAGATTGAAAATCTTAACAGTTCTCCTTTGATTTTTTATAAAATATAATGCCCCGAAATAATTCCCACTTACATTTTTAAAAAGTTTGTACACCCTTGTACTGTACACTGGAAGAATAGATAATTCTAAATATATTTCAAATTCCATTTAAGGAGGATTAGAAGGTGCTTTGTTATCTGGAAAAAGAAAATGAAATGTGTACAATCAGGAACAGAAAGCTGCAACTATGAAGCATATGTTTTGATTCACAGATGAAGCAAAGTGATTGGGTTGCCTGAGGCAGTGGATTTGGGGTACTGTTTGGGGTACCAGAGTGCGATAGATTTGGGTCATAGGATACCACCCATCTGGAAGTACTGCTGCGCAAGTCCCACTGAAATGGGCTGGATTTGCTCAAGAGCACAGTTGGGGCTGCTAGTTTTTTTTGGTAGGTCAAATTTTTTGTTGGCCATGGATTCCACAGTTATGAATTTAGGTCTTTCTGGATAAATACACTTTTTGCCACAAGCAGTGATGATGGCTCTTATTTTGTATGTTTTAAAAAGGTAATTAGACAAATAAGAACAAATAAATACAGTCTCTAGATGGCTGAAAGTTATAATTTGGGAGGATGACAAAAAAATAAGCCTCCTTGTGGGATTCTCAGCAGCCTCTGCATGGCCACAGTTGGAAACAAGCAGCAGCGTTAGACAGACTATTGCAGAATCATCATATACTCATACAACTTTTTCATTTCAGTGAGACATGTAAATAACCAAAAAATCATCCTCTGTTCCTGATTGTGTTCCATGCTAATTCATAAAACCAGAGGTTTGCAATTAGATTTTCTAGTTTAGGTAATGAATGTTTGCAATGGTGACCTGGCTCTGTTTCTGTGAATTTACATTGAAATGCAGCAGGATCAGATCGTCAAGTTACAGTTTGGACTTTTGGTAAGTGCAATGATACTATTCAGTATCATTGAATTGCTAGAGTTTAGTTGTGTTAAGTTATATGGAACAAAAAAGCTAAATAAGAAATTAGTTCACAATTCTTCCCCTATTCCCCCCCCATCTGAAACAAATATAACTGCTATTATATCATAGATTCTAAAATGCCTTAAATTATCTAAGATTCTAAGTATCTTGTTTTCTGATTTTTAGGACAGGACTTACTGCAAAAGAGATTTGGTTTGAGTTCTGCCTTTACTCGCATCCTTCAGTATTCATTTCCATATAAGGGAAAAGTTCAAAATGTTATCCTATGCAAAAGAGTTTCTTCTAAATCTTATACACTCAAACTATAAATTTCCAGTTAGTATTAAAGTAATATATCATCATTAAAATGTCCTATATTAACCTGTCTTTAGAAAACAATGGAAGTATTATAGGCACAGGTGGCAAAAAGAGGAGGCAAATGTATTTTCAGTGGCATCACTGTGAATCAGAAGAATGCTAATATCTCCAGATAAAACTCATAAATACCTGGCTTTCAAGGGACTCCATTTTGGAAAGCATTTAAAAATCTGCAGCTTTATTGCTATAATTTGTGCAAGGGATCTACTTAATGCTATTCAGGTTGGCATGCTGTCCTTGGATATGGAATTTCCTTTGACTTTTTCTCCATACGGCTCTTTACAGATTTACAGTAATTTTCATGGATAGATGGTAATGCTACCGAACAGATGTGCCATAGCCTTTAGAGACTACCTGCAGCTCACTTTAGGTGCTTGTTCTTCAGTAATACACTGAAGTACCATGTAAAAAGTGGATTTCTGAACCAGGAAGTGGCTCATCTGTCATCAAGGGAAGGCTGGTAGATGAAGAATTGCCAATGGAACAGGGCATACATCTACAGTGACGATATCTGGGCTGCAAACTTCCAGACAGAAAACTAGCGGCTATAAAGAGTTAAAATTGTGTTTGTCTTTTGCTGCTGATTAGTGGCCACTCATATTTTTGCAGCCCAGATATGGTAGCCATCCCTATTTTTTCACACTTGTAGCTTCTGAAAATTATAGTTTCTAGCCAGTTATACACAGCTTGCTTCTTCAGAAATAATGTCTCGCATGCAAGATAGGCAGCTTTGGCGGAGGGCAGAAGGCCCCTCCCAACCATCATATTCCAATATGCTATTCTTAAAGGCAAGAGAGACTATGTGACATGAGTAGTAGGGGGATGTTTCACTTTCTTTCTGGACTTCTAGGACAATATCTGGTTTTAGCTGCAGCTTGTTTGGTTGGATCAAATCCCTGTGCACCAAAACATGGAGCCATATATTTAAGACTACATTTATGTGACAGACAAACATTTTCCTTATAGAAACTCCAAACCAAAACTTAGATATACAGTAGATATTTGTAGAATTCAATGTCAGTTCATAGAGTTTTGATTGCCCCCCATGCATTAGAAACCCCCTCTTTCTCCAGTTTCCTTTGATTTTTGAATCCCATAGTCATAGATGGACTAGTTAGCGCTTGGTGATTCCTAGCTGAATATGAGAGCCAATTTATGCTTGAGATGAAGAGAGGCAATATGAACATCCCATCCATGATCCTGATGCTATCTGGCCATACAATTTGAATTTCATTTCCCAAGGAAGCTAGAAACCTGATTTAAAAAGAAAATAAATATTAAATGAGATTTTCACAGAGCTAAATTCCAGGACATACTCTGCATAAGGAACACGGATAGCTCTTGTTGTCATCCTGCACATGGGAAATTTTTCCACAAAAGAGCCAATTGTTGTATTAACAGAGCAGGATTGGCAGAAATGTAAGATATGCCTGCTTCCCATTCATTTAACAGCTTGGACATAACAGAGAACCTCAAACAGATGAGCGCACAGCCACTTCCACATTCAATGAGTAGAACTTCTTTGCAATAACCAAACAAACTGAAGAGCTTGTGTATCTTAGCATGAACAAGATTTACAAATTACTGTTGGACGTTATGTAATAGTGTGCCAGCCAAAGGAAGAAATGAATGTGCATCTGACTTGGCAGTACATTTGCATAATATTCAAACATGCCATATTTCCCCAAAGCATCACTTTCGAGCTCCTGATCAACAAGATCCACCTATTCTAGGCCTGTGCTTATTACAGTACACTGAGAAATAAACTAAACCTACCTCAATACACAAGGCTATGAATTCTGAAAGCTCTTTCTGACAAATACACCCAGGATAGTAATAAATACTACAGAATATAAATTATTTGGCAGCAATATAATTGCTTTTTTTTTTTTTAAGTTCCTATTCAATATTTCAATGTCCCAATTGCATTACAATATTATACAAAAGAAATCTATATTCTCTTTCTTTACAAACAATACAGTTTTAGGTTAAAGCACTAATTCTTCCCTGAAGAAAAACAATTTTTTTTTTTAAATGTGGTAGATCTTGCAATATTATGTAGAATAAACAATGACAATGGAGGGTGGAAGAAGAATTATTCAGTGTATGCTCTTGCCATTCTACAGAATGACAATTTATATACATTGTCTTTTAGAACCTAATGAATAAAACTATATCACTATCAGCAGAGTCATAAACAGAATCCACACACAACTAAGTTCAAGTATTGTTCTTACTGAAGGGCCATTAGATGCACTCAGCCAAGCAAAGCTGTGGACTTTTTAAACCATTTCAATCATGTTTGATTGTGCAAGACCTCAGAATGAGGTCTGCAGCAGCAGCACAAGAACCTGGGCACGTTCACCGATTGTCTTTTTGCAAATATTAGGGTCAATTACTCTTTTCGTCTTTCAATATTGTGATAGATTGTAGCAGAATTATTTACCTAAAGGAAAGAAATTAGAGCATATGAATGCATCACATGAATAAAGTATAACAATACAGTGTAGGTTTTAAGGTTTGGTAGTTGTCTGAATTATTCTCTTTGGAAGAACATATATGAGGACAGTAAAATTAGCTTAATAGTAATGTTTCATGCTTGTATGGCTGATTATGAGCTTAAATTTGTCCCCAGCCCCCATCAAGATTCAAAGATTGAGTGTCAATTTAATGAAAGGAAACAGATTTCTGCCGCATCAGGAGCCCTCGTCTTGCAGCGCCCGTGGAACTGTCAGTTGTTCATAGGTTGGGAGAGTGCTGGCGGAGAGTAGGTTAGCGCTGACATCACTGCTAGGAGATGCTTTGGTGCTGCCTTGGCTTCCTTGCTGGCTGGAAAGCAGGCGGTGCAGCAAGTCTGTGATGAGGTTCAGCTTCTGGTCTATTTGGACTACCTGCAAAGACAACCAAAACAACACTCAGAATTTAGGTGAACTTTTAGGCAGTGTTTGAAAGCCAGCCTGAGCACCAATATGTCTGTCGGGTCGGATTTTGAGGCAGAAGTCCAAGGCCCCACTCAGCAGAATAAGCAGCAGGAACCCACAGAGAGCAGACCTGGCTCCACACCGCCTCAAGAAAGGAGGCCCCTAAGACCGTTACACGGAGCGTCTCTGGTTGCAGAACTGTACGGGCAACAGATATTTCTTGGATAAACATTCTGTTCCTCCCAAACTTAAAGGTAAAAAGATGAGTTAGTAATATAATACAGGCTTCCTGTAGGAATTCCCTGTGAGATGCTTGTGTTACTTTCCTGGCAGGTCAGCATGACTCCAACGGGCACGGCCCAGTGGAGATGCTTTGGAGTAATGAGGGAATGAAGCTGCTGAACTGGCCACGGGCATGTGTGAAGCTGGCCTGTCCAAGGGAAAAAGAAGAAATTCCCTCGGCAGCTAGTCCTGAATTTGTATGTTCTCCCCAAATACTGAGCAGGTTGAGGACAGCAGAGGAGAGAAAAGGAAAAGAAGCTGAGGAAGGCTGTATAAAATGAAGACAATAAGTACCCCTGGAGAGCGACAGGAAAAGAGGGGGCACTCCTGGATATTTCACAATGGCATCCCCCTCCTTACTTGAAAGGAATGCCCCACAATGGCAGAAAGTAAGAGCGGAAACAGGGTTCATGCTATTTTTACAGTGAGAGTCAGAGATGAATCCCAGAATTTTGGCAATCACTTTTAAACCTGGGTTGGAACACCTTTAGCTAAGAATCTCTCTTTTGTAAATGATGTCATGAGAACAAGGGGGTCACCAGCAGTGTCAGTGCCCGAGAAAAACAAAAAACAAAAAGCCACACTGTCATCTGGAAGACCTCTTAGACTCGATGCTTTGTTGGCCTTGAGAGTGTGCCCATTTTAAAATGTGGAGCTCCAGGCCTGGAGCACATAGCTGAAATGCCAGAACAAAAGCTGGCATGAGGGGGAAAGCTGACCTCTAGCTATCTACATACAGTACCAAAACAATTGATGGTAATTGGGAAATGAAAGCGAGAGAGAGGGAGGCTGCTGGGAAGGCTGATTTTTTTGGGATCCCAGCAATAAGAGATTTGTGGAACTTGAGCAACTCAATAGCAGTACGGGTAATATCTCTAGCCCCTGTTGCCTTGCTTTGTTCTTCAAGGATAAGAGAGCATGGGAGAATAAGCTGCACCAAGGCTTACTTGGCATGAGACATCCTACCCCTACATTTCACTAAAACTGTACTAGCTGGCACTGTAGAGAGAGGAGGGCAGAATACAAAGCCTTACTAATTCTTTGCCCACTCTCAATGGAAAGGATGCCTTTTGTTTCAAAATGGCTGTGGTGGACAATATAGAATAAGGGCACCTAATGTTCTCATGATCAGATTTAGCTTCTGCTTAATTCTAGGAATAATAGGAACCTAAAATGAAAAGGAGACAGCACACTGAGATGCTAAAAATGACAGCAATCTGACCAAAAAAAAAAAAAAGTCAGAAATAATTAAACAGATGAGGTATAGGCAATCGGGAGAAAAGACTCCATCTGACTTTCAACACAATCCCCAGAGGTATAAGATCATCTTGTGATGTTTTCTCCCATGTAAACTAGTCAAAACTTAGTCAAATAAGCACATATACAAACCTTTCCCCAGCCCCCAGTTGAAGTGAACAGAGAAATCTACCAATTGTTGCTCCCATGGTAGGAAGTGGTTAAAAAAACCCTTTGTGACCTGCCTGAATGAATGAAGTGAAGACAATGTTCCTGGCCTTTCAACCCATGATTGGGTTTAAATATGGCCCTCTCCACTAAAAAAATTAGTAGCTGATCACAGACCCAGATTATAGGCCTTAGTCTAGAAATCAGTACCCCAACCCTCTTCTTCCCCCTGACCCCTGACCCATAAGAGGTGCTGAAGCCAGCAGTAAACCAGCTTCATAGGAATAAATCTCTCTATGTCTGGTTATCGTCCAAGCATCATTCTGGACAGTAAAAGATAATAAGTCTGAGCAAAATGTCAACAAACCTGGAGAATTTCAAGTGCAGTTCAAATGTTTTTCAAGCGAGAGAGAATACTGTTTTTGTCAAATGATTTGGACACTTGCTGGGAAGCAGATACAGAAACCACAAAAATACAAGGTGCTGGAGGATACATTGCAGCTGGGTCTCTCTCCCCCACAATGCAAAACAAAGATCGCGGTCCTCAAGCCACTTCGCTCCAGAATAAGTGGCGAGAGCATTGCAAACAAAATACCTGAGAGAGATTGTGTTCACTACTTGTCACACAGACATTACCTATACTGTAAAAGTGAATTTATTTGCTTGGTGAGAAAAGCATTGCAAGAGATATCCAAGACAGAGCATATTAGATACTTTTCTAAAAAGGAGAACTATTAACTGAAGTCTTATGAACCTAGGGCAATTAGATCTAGGCTACAAAAATCCAGATAACCACTAGAGGATAGCAAAGAGGTATTAGCTGCTCTTCAATGGTCATACAAATTTTTGCAGCCCAGATCTGATCATGGAATAGCTCTTGGAAAGCACAGAAAGGGACAAACAAGCTTTCACAGTACCTCTTTAATTTTATTTATTAGACTTATATCCCAACTTTCCTTCAGATGCCCAGGGAAGGGTACAGAGCACTCCCCCTTCTCATTTTCCTTTGCAACAACAACTCTGTGAGGTAGATCAGGCTGTATTAGTCACCTAATGAACTTCAGTGGCTGAGGGTGAAACATGAACCATCTAAAAACCTTCTTGGAATTTTGCATTCACAGCCTCACAGCCAGTTTGAAAGGACAGATTCTGTTCAAATCTCTGCTATGAAGTGACTGCTTGTTGGTGTTACTCTGCACATGTGTGTGTGCGCACACACGCTCACACAACATTCTGCAAACTGTCCCTTAGTTCCACATACACTGAAGACCAAACACTAAGCTGTTCATAGTTGTGTGGATCCTTTGGATAGTTTTTTCTTTAAAACTGAGATCGGAAACCGTACTTTTCAGAAACAACAGGATTTTACTCCTTTTCTAATCAAAAGTAACTTGCAAATTGCTTTTCTTTACCAGGACAAAAATACCAAAAATGTACAAATATTGTACTAAAATGTGCAGTATGATTTCCTTGGAAAGATAGGAAGAGACTGTGAAAAAAAATGGATGAAAAGGAGAGTGTTACTTTGACCCCCCTTCTTCACTTTCTTTTGGCAATCAGAAAGTACTGATTGTCCACACACTGTTTTAAGATAACTGAGTCTCCCTGTTGTTTTAGTATCAGAAGTTCTTTAATATAAGATCTGAAGTAATGCAGTATTATTAATCACTTCCATTGCTGGCCTTGGAGCCAAATCCAGTATTAAAAATATATATATATACCAATAAAAATTATCATCACTGTTCCTCTTTTGCACTCTGCAACTTCAAAAATTGTTTTTAGTTTAAAGAAAACAAAAGCAAAATGTCATGTAAACACCCACAAGTTTATACACAATGCACATTTGGCCGCTGTAACACAGCAGATGTATACTTTAATCAATAAGTAATTGTACCATAATATGCAATTTAGTAGGCAAGGGCTATAGGCAATCTTAAGAAGGTAGCCTTCTGCCTAAATGCATTTATCTTTAATACTGCAGTGTAGTCTACACAGGGCTAGTTTATGAAGAGTGCTGGGGAAAACGTTGGTTTATTGCAAATGTGGCAACTAGGCTTCTGTAAGTGACAAAATGTGTGTCTGTGTTGAAAGATCAGTACTGATTGCCAGCTGCTTTCCAGGCACACTTGAAGGTATTGGTTTTTCATCTTTAAAATCCATGGTGAATTAGGCCCTGGCTTTCAGGGAAACCACTTACCTTGCTATGAGCCTGCCTGAACACTAGGTTCTGCAAAGGAAGCCTTTTTAATGAGGCCTCCAGTTTCAGAGGCCTGTTTGGCCCAGAGGAGAGAGCTTCTTCTGTCTTGCTCCCAGGCAATGAAATGTATTATTTCAGGAATTGTTCTTAGCATGATCCACTCTGCCTTTGGGAAAGAAGTCAAAGACAACCTTTTTCAGCCAAATCTTTTGAGATGAATTATTATGACTTTACTGTACTTGGATTACAATGGTTTTGGGTGCTGTGTTGCTGGGTTTTAACAGTTTAATAAATGGCTTTGTTTTGTATAGTAACTATTTTGGCACACTATGGGGTAGAAAGCTTGTCTATTAGTTGGGAAAAAAGGCATTCTGTTTTGTTTATTTATTAGATTTTTATCTCCTTAGATCAGTGTTTCTCAACCTTAGCAACTTTAAGATGAGTGGACTTCAACTCCCAGAATTCCCCAGCCAGCCATGCTGGGCTAGGACATTCTGGGAGTTGAAGTCCATTCATCTTAAAGTTGCCAAGGTTGAGAAACACTGCTTTAGATTTATATCTGTTACTTTATTGAGTAGGTTTTTATTTATTTATTTTTATTTTTATTTTATTTTCAGACTTGTATGCCGCCCATCTCCCCCAATGGGTGACTCTGGGCGGCTCACAATAATAAAAAAGAAGAAGTCCCTCCAAACATAGATAAAATCTATAAATAATTAAAAAAACATATGTTAAAAATACCCTAAAAACCTCCTATGATTTTTAGCCCTAAAAAACCTGTAAGATGCTGGGGGGGGGGGGGACAAACCCATCACCCCACCAGCCATCTCCACAGGTGCAGGCCCCCCTCCGGCCCCCAGGCCTTCTGGCAGAGCCAGGATTTGATCTCTTTCCTGAAGGCCATGAGGGAGGGGGCACACCGCACCTCCGGAGGCAGGATGTTCCATAGGGCGGGCGCTGCAGCAGAAAAGGCTCTCTGCCTAGACCCCACCAATTGAAATTCCTTGACTTGTGGGGTCTGCAACCTGTCCCTTCTGCTGGACCGAGTGGGACGGGCTGAAATGACCGGGGCGAGACAGTTCCTCAGATAACCTGGTCCCGTGCGATGAAGGGCTTTAAAGGTAATGACCAACACCTTGAATTGGACCCAGAAACAAACCAGTAACCAATGCAGCTCACGCAACAGCGGTGTTATACATGCCCTCCTAGGGGCATTAAGAACTGTCCGCGCCGCCGCATTCTGCACCAGCTGTAGTTTCCGGATACTCTTCAAGGGTAGCCCCATGTAGAGCGCATTACAGTAGTCCAACCCGGAGGTGACCAGGGCATGAGTGACCGTGCGGAGGTCCTCCTGATCCAGGAAGGGGCGTAACTGCCGCACAACACGAAGTCGTGCAAAGGCTCTCCTAGCCACGACTGCCACCTGCTCTTCGAGCAGGAGTCGTGAGTCCAGGAGAACCCCCAGATTATGCACCGGGTCTGTCTGGGGTAGTGCAACCCCGTCAAGAACCAAAGATGACAAAGTCCTAGATCTTGAGGCTCCCCATATCCACAGCCACTCTGTCTTACCATGGTTCAGCTGAAGCCTGTTGTCCCCCATCCAGGCCCCCACAGCCTCCAGGCACCGCGAGAGGGCAGTCACAGAGTCACTTAAGGCACCTGGGATGGAGATGTATAATTGGGTATCATCAGCATACTGATGATCATCAGCATACTGATGATACCTCACCCCATGGTGCCGGATGATCTCACCCAGCAGTTTCATGTAGATATTAAATAGGAGCGGTGAAAGCACTGACCCCTGTGGCACCCCACAAAGTAGGGGCCAGGGGCTGGACCTCTCGCTCCCTATCAACACCGATTGGGTTCGGCCTTGGAGAAAGGAGCTGAACCAGCACAACATTGTGCCACCCAGCCCCAACTCCTGCAGCCGACCCAAAAGGATACCATGGTCGATGGTATCGAAAGCCGCCGAGAGGTCAAGAACAGCAAGGATGGATGCACTCCCCCCATCCCGCTCTCGCCAGAGATCATCTAAAAGTGCGACCAATGCTGTTTCTGTCCCATAACCGGGCCTGAATCCTGACTGATAGGGGTCCAGATAATCCGTTTCCTCCAGGATCCTCTGAAGCTGCCATGCAACTACCTTTTCTACCATCTTCCCTAAAAAGGGGAGGTGGGAGACTGGGCGAAAATTGTCCAGGAGGCAATTTTTATTCTTTTTATCTCCTTTCCTTCAGGAAGTCAAGGTAATGTACACAGCACACACTGCTCCTGTGTCTCCCCAAACCTCAGGTCTGTGGGGTATGTCAGGCTGAGCTTCTGTGGCTGAGGGTGACTAGCCCCTTGGTTTCCCTGTTACACCCTGAAATGCTGCAGGAGGTTTCTTTTCTTTTCTTTTCTTTTCTTTTCTCTTTTCTTTTCTCTTTTCTTTCTTTTCTTTTGTACCATTTGCCACAATGATGCAATTTGCATCTCACTTATTCATTTAATGATCTTATAGTGCTAGAAAACATTAACGTCTGGATACACAGCTTATTTTAAGAACAGAAGAGAGCACTCTATTGTGGCAAAAGCTACAGAAAGTGAAGCGGTGCCATATTCTTTAAACTAAATTAATTCCTGATAGGTTGCAACTGAATACGCACTTAACATGGAACTAAGCTCCACTGAAATCAGTAAGACTTACTTCTGAACAAATATGCATAGGATACTTTGTAGTGTACCTTAGGTTTACCGTACCCTACGCTCTGCTATGAATAAGGTTTTCAAACAGATTTACTTGATTATAAAATTAGCTGCAGTGCCAGCAGTGTAATAAAAGCAAGGCAGGCAGAAAAAAGTGCTGACTCCAGTGTAATCTCAGCTCCTCTGGACAGCCCTGAACCTTTTAGTTAAACAGCAAGCTGTACTAATAAGATATAAAAATAATTCAGGCTAATTTGCCTCTTTCATACAAATGATGAGGAAAGTGATTCTTGGCTGGTACATTTGTCATCCCAAAGGAGCCTCAGGTTTTATGCAGCCAGATTCACTAGAATTGTAATATTCATTATTTTGTTTTTTCTGCTCAGCAGCTTTCACAGTATTTTAAACTAAAATACTTCTCTGCTGAAAAGGGAACTTCTCTGCACTAAATCACTAAACCCCTTTCACTCACCAAATTGAATTTTGCTCTGAGTTAGAGATGATTCTATAAGGCTTTGGTAACAATATGGTATACCTATTGGACATTAGAATATTCATGTTCCAGGATCATGAACCCTCCTCCCCATTCTCAATTGGTCATATGTTAAGTTACATGTGATTATGCCAAATTGCTGTTTACAGTTCAAACATAATTTTTATGTAAGTCAAAATAGTTTTTGCCCTACTGAATCTATGAATGTGGAGAAGAACAAGTGAAATGTTATCTATAAGGCTATTACATTTTTCCTGCTTCCCAGAAAAAAAATGATCTAAAACGCAGGCGTGCTTAAGATTCATCTTGATCTGACGTCTTGAACCAGAAGATGAGATGGTGGTGGGGTGGGGTGGGGTGGGGTGGGGTGAAGAAGAAATCCAATTCATATGTTCCACCTTTTTCAAATGGAGTGCATTACTGCAAATGCAAGTGCAATTCACTGAAGGAGGACAAACAGGCAAAAAGGGAGGAAAAAGAATATTAAAAAAGGATATTAAAAATGTATCACGCTTGGATAACCTGACATTAGCTTTAACCCAGACAGAGCAATTTGGCTGAGGCTAGGAAAAGTGGTAAGAAGACAAAAGAGACAATGATTGGGTATCACAATATTAGCATGTACTGAAAGCAGTTGTATGGACAAGCAACAAGCTGGAGGAAAGAAAACAAAAACATTCCCAGTATGAAACCAAGTCAACTAAGTACCTAAATTATTTGATGTCTCTAGCCCAGAGAGTCTATTTTATGAGCTGTTTCATATATTGTTCATGTGACTTCCCCCATCTCAATAAAAACAAGATCATAGTCATCTCCGCAAGGTCAAAATTGAATGAATTTGGCTTACTTAGGTCCCAAACTTGCATGTTACGATATACCAAATTAGTGATGAGTTGCCATCCGTAAAAAGTTGCATGGATTCAGGATATACTTCTCCCCCCACCTGAAATATAAATTTTGATGCTGGGATCACTAACTTTCCCAAAAGGTCCTTTGGGAGCCAGGAGATGAAGATACACCCATAATTATTCAGTCTGCATGTAGAAAAGGTTTCTGGAATGTTGGTGACTTGTCTATCATCTGCCCCCCCCCCCACACACACGTGTGTGTGTGTGTGTGTATACATACACCTACATATGCACACATACACTTTGGCAGTAATATAACACTGTACAAAAATTAATCTCTGGTTTCATAAAGTCCTCAAGCAATTATAGCGAGCAGTGAAATCTTGTAGATACATCAAGCATTGCTACAAACATATGGGAATTCTCAAGCTAAGACACTGTTCAAGATGTATAGTTTCTGAGCTGAGCAGTTATTAGATACACCCAGTCTAATGGAAAGAAAGAAAGGGAAAAAGGCCAGAGATAATTCTTTAACACTTTCCACTGAAACATTTATATACAAAAGATGAATTAAGTGTTCTCCAAGGAGAGTAACATAAGAACAAGTGCCTCTTACACTGTTTTTAGCAATCAATATGTCGTGCAGAATGAAACTTACTTGCATCAGTGTATGAATACATGCAAGCACATGTATTCTCACATATGACCTCACAGACACAATGGTTGTATACTTTTTCTTTCTGATTGTCATCCTTACATGGCTAAAAGCCATTAATAGGGAACAAGAATCCATTTTAACACTTTTTGGTTCTGAGATTTGATGAGTTTGTAGGGGTGCATTTGGTTTTTAAGTTCATATGCTGGGATCTTCTGCATAATTTCATGGGGCTTGATAGTTGCATCGTCAGCTCAGACTCTTTAGGGTCTACATATTATTTACTCCTATGAGCATGAAATACCTATTGGAAAAAAGACCCCACTGAAACAACAGACAGTTGCCAAGCTGTGCTGTCTTACAAATAAACTCTCTTTACTGATTTTACTGCTTTGTTATGATTATAACTGAACTTATCTGAGAGACAAGACAGCACTGTCAATGGCTCTAATACTATTTAACCCCATGGCAGAAGATTGGTGGACAATGCAATGACTCACCTTATTATCTACAGGCAAAAGAGACATAAGAATAAGAAATCTCTGTAGCTGGTTCTGAAATGTTTGAGTCTCACACATATTGCATGCTACCCATTATATAAAATAATGATTTGCCAATGTTAATGTACACTTTTATAAAAATCCAGTACTTATAGTGGTCCTAAAAGAAGGATAATAAATGCTAAACATCCAATGAGGTATCCTACTATTTGTGTTTCTTCATATATGTATTCTAGGAATACAGTGGTACCTCGGGTTACGAATGCCCCTCCTTACGAATTTTTCGAGATACAACCAGCTCCGGCCCCAAAAATTTACCTCGACATGCGAACTCTGCCTCGAGCTACGAACCGGATCTGCGGCCATTTGCCCTGCTGCCACGTGGTCGCGGCTTCCTGTGGGCGAGATCGCGGTAGCAAGGAGACGTTCGGCGAGGCTTGTGGTGTGTTTTGTGGCGTTTGGAAGGTTTTTGGTGTGCTTGTCAGCATGGCTCCAAAGAAAATGCAGAGCAGGCTTGGCAAGAATAAGGCTTTGAGGAAAAAACAACTGACTTTAGACAGGTTTTTCCCCAGAACTGAGCCTGCAGCTAAGAGGCAAAGAAGAGAGGAAACCCCTGAAGGAGATCTCCCCGATGTCCCTTTGGAGGGGGACTCTCCCTCCAAACAATAACTGCCTCCCCACCCCATTCTCCCTCTTCATACTGTGCTGTACTGTACTTTTTTTCATGTTTTTGTGGTTTAAAAATAAAATGCATATGTTTCAGAACTGTTTAACCGTATGTATTTACATTGAACCTTATGGGGAAATTTGCCTCGTGGTGTGACCAAATTCGGAGGGCGGATTAGCCATATTTACACTGAACCTTATGGGGATATTTGCCTCGTGGTGCGACCAAATTCGGAGGGCGGAACAGATTAACCGTATTTACATTGAACCTTATGGGAAAATTTACCTCGAGTTGAGACCAACTCGAGTTGCGATCAGAGTCATGGAACGGATTAAGTTCGTAACTCGAGGTACCACTGTACTATACATTTCCCCAGGTGCCACCTAGGTACGGAGATTGGGGAAACCCTCCCGTTCTTTTCCTACTTGATAATAAAATGATTAGTTAGCTGCAGTTATTCAGCAGCTACCACCCTTTTTTGAATGTGCTGCAAGCTGTTTGTTTCGCTATTAAATGGCAATATCCCCTCAGCTTTCATTTCCCATTATGAACTGAGCGCAGTGGACTTCTTAGGGTTAAAAAAGAAAAGAAAAGAAAAGAAAAGAATGACTCCACAAGGAATAAAGGAACTTACTGAACATGTACTCCCCTCCGCCACACACTAAAAAACTTTGGTTCCTTTCCAAAATGGACTGCTCTGCTTCTTGAAACCTTGGCTTTCATTCCAGTATGATACTAAGGCTATGACTAATAACCCCCTGCCTGCGCCTGCTGATAATTTCACTGTTGAGTAGCTATTCTGGTTCATCATAGTATGTCCTGAGGATGTCAAGACTTTTTTTTTTTAATTAAAAAAGGCTCAAAGATAAAATGTCCACAGGTCTCTAGTGCCATGAATACTCCCCTCCACCCACCCACCCCCGATCCGATGCATTTAACATCCTTGCTGCTATGGGCAGACATTCTCTGTCTTCTAGGATAGTTATTTTATTAGATGCTGGCTAAGACAATGGCTCCCTCTACCCCCTTCCCTCTGTGTCTCACACATACATTTATTAATTCAAACCAGATTTGGGATTGTTCCCATCTTTTAAAACAAACATGCCATGTATCACGTTGGGTTAGTTCAGTCTCTGCATATGTTGTATTTCACGTCTCACTACTCTCGGGCAACAGGGCTGCTTTTAAAGTGTATAAAAGTAAAATGCTTACTTTGTTTTCCTTTTTTTTTTTAAAACTATTTACACGTTCAGATTGACCTGAACCTCATTTTACAGTACAATCTGCTATGTGAGAAATGTTTGTAATATTAATGAACTTTGACTTTGGAATTGGTCTTCAGTGGAAATTGAGCTGAAATAAGTAACATGCTAAGAATTCATTTGTACAGCCCTAAATTCTAAATCAGTGTTTTTCAAACTTGGCAATGTTAAGATGTGTGGACTTCAACTCCCATGCTGGCTGGAGAATTCTGGGAGTTGAAGTCCACACATCTTCAAGTTGCCAAGTTTGAAAAACACTGTTCTAAATCATTAGACTGGTAGCCTTGGACTGGTAATGCCTGCATGTTCATCAGCTGGTGTTGCACTTTAAACAATAACATGTGCACGTATGAACAAGCCATCACAAATCTAATTTTATAGGTGGAACTTCATCATCCATATCATAATTTGACTTCTTAAAAGTCCTCCCCCCACAGTAAAGTCAGTTCATACATTCAGTTGCAAGTCCTCAAATGTTGGTTTAATTAACTTCCATGTATGCATATGTATAACACTCTTTGTTGAGACAAATGCACAGCAAATCCTTTCTTATCAGCCATGTTTCAGAAACAAGAACATGCTCAGGCAAAGCCAGACATACATCTGCATGGCTACATAGCCCAGTCTAACTTTCCCTATGGTAAGAAGAAGAAGAAGAACAGTGAGAAGTATCTTCTTTATGGCCATGTGAGTATACAGTCCTCCAGTCCTTCAGACAATAGAACAGTATACCAACATACTGCCCAACAGCAGAGCCCTATTCTACCTCAGTGAAAGGGGGTGATTGGTGCTGTTCTTATGTTTTTAATGTGAGACAATTTCAGAGCAGGGATTGGTGGACTTCCCTGTCTGCATCTCCCCTCCTATCCAGAGTTACCTGCCAGCAGAAAAAACACCCTCATTGCTGTCCTTAATTATAGGCTTGAGTGATCATAGAGGATGCTTGGCATGGAGGCTTGTCTAATGCTCTTCTGAAGAAGGCAACATCAGTTTGTTTTAAAAAAAACTTCTCTAGTATGCTTCTGAAAAAGCACCAAATCCATGTCCCCTCAAATAGCCTGGCTGAGTGGTCACTGAGGGGCACAGACTGAAGTATGAGAGGATTCTCCTGTGTCCTATTGCTATAATGTGTCAGAAGGGCTACTAGTCACAGAAAAGGATGAGACACATGATCAGAAACAGTCCAGTTAGCAGCTCACAGGCATAGCAGAGGAGTTCAGGAGAGCTTCCTGTCCCTTCAGCAACACACCCACCATATGTGTGGCCTGTCAGTCAGGCACAGGGTGAAATGGGAGGAAGTGATCATCAGTGTTGCAAAGGAATGGCAGGGGGCAGTGAGACCTTCTGACTGGCAGCATCCTTCTGTAGCATCTATGACCTGTCACTTGTAAAGAACTGTCAATTTCATTCTGGCTATCATATACAGGTGAAACTCGAAAAATTAGAATATCGTGCAAATGTTCATTTATGTCAGTATGGCAACTCAAAAGGTGAAACCAATATATGAGATAGACGCATTACATGCAAAGCGAGATATGTCAAGCCTTACTTTGGTATAATTGTGATGTTTATGGCTTAACAGCTTATGAAAACCCCAAATTCACAATCTCAGAAAATTAGAATATTACATGACATCAATAACACAAGGGTTGGAAATAGAACAATATCGGACCTCTGCAAAGTATAAGCATGCATATGTACTCAGTACTTGGTTTGGGCCCCTTTTGCAGCAATGACTGCCGCAATGCGGCGTGGCATGGATACTATCAGCCTGTGGCACTGCTGAGGTGTTATGGAAGACCAGGATGCTTCAATAGCGGCCTTCAGCTCCGCTGCATTGTTCGGTCTCATGCCCCTCATCTTTCTCTTGGCAATGCCCCATAGATTCTCTATGGGGTTCAGGTCAGGCGAGTTTGCTGGCCAATCAAGCACAGTAATCCCATGGTCATTGAACCAGGTTTGGTACTTTCGGCAGCGTGGGCAGGTGCCAGGTCCTGCTGGAAAATGAAGTCAGCATCCCCATAAAGCTTGTCTGCGGAAGGAAGCATGAAGTGCTCCAAAATCTCCTGGTAGACGGCTGCGTTGACCCTGGACTTAATGAAGCACAGTGGACCAAAACCAGCAGATGACATGGCTCCCCAAATCAACACAGACCGTGGAAACTTCACACTGGACTTCAAGCATCGTGCATTGTGTGCCTCTCCATTCTTCCTCCAGACTCCTTGTCTGGAGGACAAGAACCAGGTCCTTGGTTCCCAAATGAGATGCAAAAGTTGCTCTCATCAGAAAAGAGGACTTTGGACCACTGGGCAACAGACCAGTTCTTTTTTTCTGTAGCCCAGGTAAGACGCTTCTGACGTTGTTTGTTGTTCAGGAGTGGCTTGACAAGAGGAATACGACATTTGAAGCCCATGTCCAGGATCTGTCTGTGTGTGGTGGCTCTTGATGCACTAACTTCAGCCTCAGTCCACTCCTTGTGAAAGTCCCCAACACTTTTGAATGGCCGTTTCCTGACAATCCTCTCCAGGTTGCGGTCATCCCTGCTGCTTATGCACCTTTTTCTACCACACTTTTCCTTTCCACATAACCTTTTATTGATGTGCTTTGATACAGCACTTTGGGAACATCCAACGTCTTTTGCAATTACCTTTTGGGGCTTTCCCTCCTTATGGAGGGTGTCAATGATGGTTTTCTGCACAACTGTCAGGTCAGCAGTCTTTCCCATGCTAGTGATTCCTACTGAACCAGCCTGAGAGACCATTTAAAGGCTCAGGAACCCTTTGCAGGTGTTATGGAGTCATTAGCTGATTAGAGTGGGACACTTTGAGCCTAGAATACTGAGCCTTTTCACACTATTCTAATTTTCTGAGATTGTGAATTTGGGGTTTTCATAAGCTGTACGCCATAATCATCACAATTATACCAAAGTAAGGCTTGACATATCTCACTTTGCATGTAATGCGTCTATCTCACATATTGGTTTCACCTTTTGAGTTGCCATAGTGACATAAATGAACATTTGCATGATATTCTAATTTTTCGAGTTTCACCTGTATGTCAAACTGCTAAGTGCTGTGTGAGAAGGCAGTGCTAAGTGCTGTGTGAGAAGGCAGTGCTGGCATCCCATGGGTGTGGCTAGCAACAACTTGAAGTAGTTATATGTGTAATAGCATTAGTGTAGGCAAAATGGCACTGTCCCCCCAAGTAATGAAACCAATAGAAGGTATAGCTATGGGAAACCCCTAGCTGGAGAAGTCATGGATAACCTGTAATGTACTCATTTGGGACACAACCAACAATAAACAGCTGGGAGTACCTGACTCTTTTTCCTGGTTTAAATCAACTAGAGTATCAGATTTTTTTTTTTTAAGGACAGGTCTTGAGTTCTTTCAAAAGATTGCTAAACACATGTTTAAAAAATAGGTGTAGCACTCTTCAGCACTAGCAGTTCAAGCCAAAATGAACATGGAGGGCAGCAAACATGCACACATAGGGCTAAAGTGATCAAAAGAAGCTGTGCAGTTCCCAACCCTGACCTCATCTTCACCAACATCATCCAAGAACCGTCACAGATTGTTCGTATGACAAGACTTGTTTTGGGAGAATGTGGAACAGCTAAATAGAAATGTAAGCTGCCTCTACAGTGGGCTGGGGTTAAGTTGAATGGAACATCATGAGGATGTGTCCTCTAAAAATGGTTCATGGGGCTTCTTAGGTCAAGCCATTTCAGGTATGAACTAGCCTGCTGGAGTGTTCCCCTATTCACTTAATAATCCTTCTATTTGGCAAAAATTGTGCTTATCTTCAAACAGATGGCCAAAATAAAGTGTCTGGTCATGCTGGAAAATTTGAGGAAGCTTCGGTTGGAGACGGCATAATCTCTTGGCACTTATGAACTGTTTTGACCGCAAGGCCAAATGCTAGGAGATCAACTAGGGAAGGTTAGCGACTCTGCCTCTGTCTCACTTGGCCTGTTGTAGTTAAATGTGTGTCTGTGTTTAAGAGGAAAAAGAGAACAGTCTCTCTCCCTCTCTCCAAGGTGTGGCCTACACAGGCTTTTCAATCATCATGTATTTCTTAACAGAACTATCTTTTAATTCAAATTTACTGAATGTTTATTAGCATTCATTAATAGCCAGACCAAGACAACTACAGTATATTATGAGTATTTACCATTTTTTCCAGTGGGACATTCTGCAACTTAATTACTTAATATTCTTTTACCCTTCTGCTTATGCTGAGAAGCACACCCTCTAACAATTCATATTTCCAGTAGCTTCTTTGCAGCTGCATTTAGATTTATGGCAAGTTTAATTGGTTAAATTTTATGTTTTGTGTTGTTCCAAAAAACAACTAAATAATTTCTGACTTCTCTCTCTCTGATTCTCTAATAAATGCTGCCTTCATCAATTAGGCCACAACAGTGTTTCCTGAAGTTCTGGCATGTTGTTTTCTGGGGTGACACTATGGATTCATAGCTTCCTATTTCAACAAAGTGAATGAGACTTTTTAAGCATGGAAGCTATCATTAAACAACATAGCAACTGAAATATATGCTTAATACATATTATTACTGCATTTCCTTGTTGCATCCACAAAGGCCACACAATGTGGAAATCTGTACAGGGATATTTTATGGCAGATTAGTGACTCTGCATGGTGAACATTACGTTAATTAGCAGCATGTTAAATTGCTTGAGTCATCTGGATTCTTTTACTCACTGCTGGTGCTTACAGTAGAAATGTGTTTTCTACAGCCAAGAGGCTCCATCCCAATAACGTAAGATTGCAAAGAGACCATACAGAAAGGCCGACATCATGGCTCTTCCCATGACATTCCTGTTATTACTTAAGAAATGCTTCTTGAGACTTCTTAGATTGGATAGGCCCTTGTGGAAAAGGGCATCCACCCTTCCAGTTCTCAGTGTGCTGTGTGTTCTAGGTGATGTCCATCTATATGTAGTGGGATTAGACAGTGACATTAATTAATGGATAGGAGTTGGGCAGTCCTCTCCCAGCTATATATCTACAATTTTCATTACTTTTGTAAGAGCTGAATTTATGGCACAAACAGGGTAGGAAATATCAAAGCAGTGCAGCCTTTTATGACTGAGTCTGTTCGTCTCTTGTGATTTTATCTTACAAGCTTTCTTTGAAACATTGCTGCTGTTTTGGAGCAGATAATATTTCAAAAGAATATTCACATTTCCTCACACTTGAGAGGCAGACCAGACCAGTACATTTTCCAGTAGGTCCCCATAGTTGGTGGGACACCCAAGAATGCCACTTGGTGCATTTGAAGCAGATCTTCAAAACCTTTTTTTTAAAAAAACCTCAAAGACTTTTATTAATTTTATTACTCCCTTCATACATATAATTTAAGCTGATACTGCCTTTATTACTTTTATTTATGCTACTGGTATATAGCTTTTAGCATTTAATAATAAGCTGTCTAGTAAGTAATGGACTTACTGTAAAAGGTAGGATAGAAATAAATAAAGCATCTTACATTTTTCTCATGAAAGGCTCCTGCTGCTACCATTTCTGTTGAGAATCTTTTTCAGTGTGGCCTCTGCATACTTGATTATGATGAAAGTTTGAATACTGGTTGCTTTTTCTTCCCAGTATTGTCATTAGACTAGGTTTTGGGTGAGACATCACTCAATAGAATCAGATGGGGAAATGTAGACTACAACAGAACTTGTTAGCCACCTTTTGAACTGAACTATTACAAGAGGGACCATTGTGTGATCAGTAAGTTCCAAGTAAAAATGGAAAAAAATAGTAAAAAACCCCCTATGCTATGTGCACAGTGATCACAGGAGCACTGTGTTCTAGTTCTTTAGTGAAGGAATGAGCTAATGCACAGGGCACTCTCCTGCAGCACTGGAATTCTGATATGATGAGGCAGCATGGAAAAGAGATGTCTTTGCCATGTATCTCAGGTTAATATAAGAAGAGGGCCTAAGAATGCTGCCAGAATAACTCTAATCTTTTTTAGGCACTATTTAGCACATCAATTTATAGAAGAACAAAAACTCAGTCACTCAAATGATGCACCATATGACTCCTTAAAGAAAGCAGCCTGAGGCAATCCCATAAAATGTACTGGAAACCTAATCATTTGTTTCTGTAATGATAACTGTCAAGGCTGTATTTTCAATAGCACTGTATTACCATGTGTTTCCAAAATACCTCAGAAGCAGAATTCCTGTCTTGTTCATGCAGAAAGAGTCTAATAATTTACATTATTATAAAACAGACTACTTTGAAATGCTAAACATAATATTCATAATAATGTAAGAAACACTCGTTTTACATCTCCCTAACTGCAGAATGAAAAGGCCCTGGTAACTCTTTTTCTCTGACATAGCCATTTCCTTCAGCTCATCTATAGCCCATATCTGAGATGCTTAAAGTTGTCTTTAGCTCTTCCAGTTTTAGTGTTTGTTTTTTCTTTCTCTTTTTTGTTGTAGATGTGCATCACTGTGGCTAATGAGGTCAGGAGTGGGATCTGTCCAGGAATTGTGGGCCACTTAGGCTGCTGTGAGTATGGCCTTTCCCCTCTGGTCACTGCCTCCATGGTCATGTTGGCTTGGGCTACAGGACAACCTGGACATCTGACTTCTACAGAAACGCATCTGACCAGTGCTTTCTGAAGCACTTGTCAGATCTTACATAGATTCTTTATTAATGGAGCTTCAGCACTTTCTTAAACATCGCTTTCGTGCTCTTCAGAGAGCACTGGTCCTGTACTGCAAAGAAGGTCAATTCAAACTAAGAAAAAGAGCAGGTTCTTCCAGCTGTGTGTTACTGGTTCTGCCACCACTTAATGTGTTACAGATTTTTCTCTGCTTCTGCCAACAAGAGGCTTTGCATGACAATAATTTTTACTCTGTTTATTACTTGGGGGGGGTGGGGGTGGGGTGCTTTGCTAACTCAGTTCAGTTCCTGGTGCTCCAAAGGCTACTTCAGGGTGCTGCCAATCACAAGAACAGCACTGGACTCACAGGTAGTAATGCTATTCCCTTGCAGCAGGAGTCAAGGATGAGGCTCATTTTTATCCGTCAATCACACTTCACCCTGTGTCCCTCCTCCATGCCTGCACCTGGTCAGCCATTGTCAGGCCAGCCCAAGAACAACAATGAAACAGTCCAGTCTAGTACAGTTCCTTTATTAGCTTACATCTTATAGACAGAATCTTGCCAAACTAAATCTATACTACAACAACTAGTGGATATACCCTATGAGATTCTAGGGAGTGGCTATCCTGAATCTCTTACTCTTCCCACGCTCCCCCTGTGGACTGTGTTGCCTCTTGCCCTGTTGGAATGCCACCCCTCCTTCCTTATAGCCTTGATCTCCCACATCACTCTCCTCCTCGTAAATACATTCCCTTACAGCCATGCTATTTTGGACACGGGTGCAGAAGTGCTCCTTCAGAAGAAATGGGCTAACTTGAGAGGTGGCTAAACAACCAAACATGTTGTTCCAAGCACTCATCTACACTTGACCAATTTCATGTTAGGAAGGGTTTTAATGGTTGTTTTCCAACCAGCAGGTGATGCTTTGTGGGAGGGAAAATGAAGCTGGGAAATCCATCAATTGCTTTCATGAAAACAGAAAAGGAAGTATCAGTTGCCAGCTTCCTTACTGTGGTAGGATAGGGCTTGACAATCAGGACAGCAAATTTTCTGCCTGGTCAGGATCTGGGGGGTAACACTTTAACAATGCTAGCTACAGGGAATTGCCAAATTGCAAGGAAAAAAGTCTGCAATACAATCTAGGAATTCTGCCATTGACATCAATGGTAGGCACTTCTATTTGCTAGCTAACAAATTTAGTGTATTGAAGGCTGAGGGTAAAACAGCTTTGAGTGTAATGCATATTAGCTTTTTGTGAACAGACTACTTTTGAACCTGTGATATTACTTTATGAATCTGGCTTGTTTCAATAAATTAAATTTAACCTTAGTTTATAGGTTGGTCATAAAACTAATTGCAAATAATTTGTAAACAGAGGAAAAACTTTTAAGTTCCTCTTTACTGGGGGTGAATAGACATGAGGAACCACATGAACTTGAAATATTAATATATAGAACTATATCAGATTATCAAAAAAGGTATAAATGGTTTAATTATGATATGAACAAACTACTATTACATTGGTTAAAATAAGTTTTCTGATGTTTGAGCAGAGGGATAAGTCTATCAGAAAAGAAATATGTTTGCACAGTAAGAGCAAAATTGCTTCAATATATCATTTTTTTGTCTTGAAAGACTTTTGTCACTTTCCAGATTTAACTACAGTATGCTAGAAATGAAATCCAAGGGGAAGCTATGTGAATTTGAATGGCTGAACTCCACACAAGCATAGCATAGCATAGCATTTGGCTAACGTTTTCAAGCCTGAGATTTGCCTTAAATTTCTTTGTGTGTATCATCCTATTATCTGCTTCTCTCTTGAAAGATGTTAAACATTTCCTGTACGATACAGAGTTAGTCTTCAAGTCCCAAATGGATTTTTTGAATTATATATTTGAATAAGAATAATTGTATGAGAAAATTCAGGTTGAGGATTGAATCTAACTTCATGTCACAACTATATCATTGCTTCAATCAGTCTTCCTAAACATAGCCCCTCTGGGGGGATGTTTTTATCACTGCATTTTTCATTTTGCAAACTGCTTCAAGGTGTATTTGCATAGAATGAAATATAAAAATATGTTAAATAAATAAATCCTAGTGTTGCCAGTCTACATGGCCATTGGCTAAACTGGTCACAAATTCAAACAGTTAAAGCCTAACATGTCTGGAACAACAGGCTGGGGAAGGTTGGCTTAAATGACAGTTTTTCTTCTTTTTAAAAGAATAAACTGCTTTTTTACACAAAGAATTTGGATCTAGTTAGTGTTTGGATTTCCAAGCACCATTTGCCTACTTTCCCAGAACGTTTTGGATCATTGGAAGGTTAAATTCCCGTCTAACAATGCATAAGCTGCCAATAGAGGCTGAGCCCACATCTCCTGTGCACAGCAGTGATTACATAATAGAAGAGGTCAAAATTAGGTTTTGCTCCCCATCTCCCCCAACTGCAGTCTATTTACAATTCTATGGCTAATTTCATTATTGGAACAGGCTTGTATATCAGAGCTGGATAAAGAAGCTTTCCATGTGTAGAAGATGACATGAACTTGACCCACAGGTCACAAGCGCTTGTGTACATACAGTGAACACCTGTACTTGTTATGCCTACCATTAATGTGGGGGTCACCACTTATGGCAAAAGTTTTAAATCAGCCACCACAGGAGTCAGACAGTATTATATTACTAGCACCATTCCTCAAAAACAAGGGGGGGGGGGGAATCCTTAATGACCTACAGAGCAAATTGAGATGCTAGAAAATGGATTCAGCAGTTGCAAACTATATTTATCTGTTTAATGTAAGACTGATTAAAACAGTACCTGGAAAACATGTATAAGGCAGATTTCAATTTTTAAAAATTATTATTATAAGCCACCAACTTTTGAAATGAACAAATTATCCCTATGAACTTCACTTGCCAAAGTACAGTGCATTATAATAAGGCTTTGATCAAGCACAGCAGGTGAGTTGTCCCACTGACATAATGTGTGACCATGAAGCGATTCATGCATCAAATATGCAACCATCCTTAAGAGGCTGACTGCTTTTCAGCCTAAACATATGCCTGAAATGAGGTACAGCACATTGAGGGCAACTCCAATAGCAAAGGAGCATTTGTTGGGTGAAAACAGAATTTTGCAAAGCCAATGGAAAAGATGGGACTACTTTAAAAAACATCAGATATGGATTGTTTTGCAAAAGAAGAATTAGCTGGGAGCAAACTTACAGCATTTAACTGGTCAAAATTCTGCACCATGTTTACTGTATATGCATTTGGGCTGATTTAAAGGTCTGGAATCCAAACACTTGGACATTTTGAGAGGCATTCAACTGTAATGATATTAGACAAGTGAAAATCATCAACAAGCTAATACACAGCTAACTAACTCAAACTTGACTAACGTTTAAATCGTCAAAGAGCTCCAAGTGCTTCACTGAAATAAGATCCCTAACACTGATAAACTGCTTGGTAAAATCTCTTATCTGAAAGTAAGACAGCTGCAGAAAAAGTCAAGCTCAAACTGGAAATGAACTGTACTTTTTTCCTTCTTCCTCTTCTGGCACTCAAATCTGGCAGAGATGGTGCACAAAGAATCATGCTGAACTGGGCAGAGAGCTGTTGCTGGGAAACAACACTCTTCCTTCATAAAAACTGCAGAGAGACCAATTCTGTCTTGGTTACCTGCCCTGCCCCACATCAAGATCCTACTGAAAAGCAGGACCAACCAGGAATCAGTTCCTAAAAATGGGCAAATCAGAAACTTCACTGGACAAGGACCCAATCAGGATTCAGCTGCTCAGACTAACCAAGCAGAACCCAGCACAAACAAAGAACCAATCAGAGACTAGCTCTCATCAACCTGCACCAATCAGAAACCAGCTTGGCTAAAGACCAATCAGAAGTCAGGACACCTGGCTACAATATAAAGACAGGAGCCCAGTCAGCCCCTGCTCAGTTGCTTGTGGTTTGTGTAGTAGCCCACCTTGCCACTGATGCCAGTGAAACATCAGGAAATCTGTTGTTTAGACCACAGTCACTAAAACCTGAAGCCCAACAGATACAGGCTGTGAAAGCCTACACCAGTATATTTTCTTAGAGAAAATTTTCTGACCCACCTTCCCTCTTGTTCTCTTTCTTCCAGGAAGGAAGGCAGGTGTGAGGTCAGACAAGTGGGGAAAGACTTTTATCAAGGTGGAGATATCTTGCAATACAGGACTCACAAATATGTGGAGTCAGCCCTGAATTTGGAAAGGGGGAATCCATGCAGCTTAAGCTTCTATAAAGATGTTCCACAGCAATTTTGGAATCAAAGACTTTTTCTTAAAAGTTGTTTGCAATGTATTTTAAACAAACACTCTGGAGACAACATTTAAAAGCCCCAAGCAGCAAAACAATAATGGGTTTATGAATTAGGACCATAAATTCTCCATTTTCACATTGTGACAGACATCAGGAATATACATGATTAAGTCAGCAGTTATGAAGACATACAGTGCAGGCCACTCAACTCTCAAAACTGCCATTTATCATTTCCTGAGAGAATAGTTTCTTGGCATGAGTCCTCTGCAAACACAACACGCACACACACAATTCTGAAACAAGCCTGCCATTCCAGCAGGCCCTGAATACCATTCTAATTTGGACTATTTTTCATATCAGCTAGACTGTGAGTTGGTTTTCAGTTAATGATGGAAACCGCCTTTTCAGATTTCTAAATACATTTTAAGGAACCTACAATGAACCACCCTAAATGCTAAGCATTGTCAGTCACAAATTGAAATAAAAGTGAGGCAGAAGAATTAGTTGTGAAAAATAAAATGCCTTGAATCAAACTTGCTTCAGCCATCTAGAATCTGTTTCAATGCATTAAGATTTGCATTGAATACTTATTCTTTAAGTACTTTAAGAGTCACTCTTGATACTTCAGAACTGGGGATCTGAAATCAAATCTTATTAATCCCAAAACAGTCACACAATGATTCATCATTATTTATTATTTATGTCACAATAAATCTTGCATGCCAATTACAAGATTCGGGTCCCACTGTAAAAAGAAAATATATAAGGATATAGCAATCTCAAGGTATTAGAGAACAACTTTTATGATTGTGAAAGCTGATTAATGGCTTCTTTCTTAACTTTTATTCCAGGATGCTCTCCACAATGGCAGTGTAATATTAGAGTTAGGTTTATTCTGTGTGATAGTTCATAAAAGCCAGAGTCTTTTGCTCTCTCAAGAGATGCCAGCCACACTTTCTTGTTGGCCCTTATTTCTGAATCCAATTATGTGGTATCATTTCCCACACTCATACCATGAATATCACTGCACGATGTGTTAACAAAAGGCTGCTGAAATCAACTTCTTTTTTGATAGCTCTCCATTATAATTCTGAAACTGCATCTATTCATTAGGTGATCTATAGCCCTTCCCTTTAAAAAAATGAGCCTGAAAAGCAAGTAGATGAGAAACAAGCTTTGGAGGAAAAGGAAGTAAAATGCTAAAAGAAAACTTGACATAAATAAAGCTATTTTTCCAAATGTGTAATTTTTCTGGAAAAAAAAAACTTCTGTGCAACTGTTATCTCCATTATCAAAGGGCTAAAGCAGTGTTCCTCAAATTTGGCAACTTTAAGATGTGTGGACTTCAACTCCTGCTGGCTGGGGAATTCTGGGAGTTGAAGTCTTTAAATCTTAAATCTTAAAGTTGCCAGGTTTGAGAAACACTTGGTTAAAGTAACCTGTGGCCCTAAGGCTGGATGTGGCTCTTGACCTTATGTCAAATAGCCTGGTTCTGGAAGCCCTTTACAGGAGGTCAGCTCAGATCTCTAACAAGAGCTACAATTCTCTTTTCCTTATCTGGCTGTACAGGAGAGAGTAAAGAGAGTACAAGGAAGAGACAAAGATGGGAAAAGATTTCTGGAGGAAGGAAAAAATGGTGTATCCAAGGCAAGTGGTAGGGAGAAGTGGTTTCAGGGGTCAAGGTTTCAGAGAAAACTTCAGCTTTCCATGCACCCACTCCTGCTATTTTTAAATGATCATCTCACTCGTGTTTTATAAAATTTGGCATGATCTGTGTTATAAGTCCACTCTTGTATCTAATTTGTCCCTCACAGAGTTGGCATGCTGGTCAGTTAACAGGTCAACTATCACTGGGCAAGTCCATGGACTGCTTATAATTTGACCATGGTCACATGTTGTCAAAGAATCCATGGCATTAAGAATGCCATTGGTTCAGTTTAGCGTTATTATTTCATTATAGTCTTGCATTATAGTAAGGACAGGTATAAGGGCTAATTCCACCCCAATTCTCCAGTAACTAGGGCAATTCCTGCTGCTGCAGGCATCTGGGAACATTATCTTCAGGTAATCAGACAGTCTGATCAGTTAGTCTCTTTTAAAAGCCTGAAGTCAAGTTTAGAAAAATGGCTGAAGGAACTGAATGTACTGGCTGAAGTGAAAAGCAGTGGGGTAAGTGAGAAATTAAATTAAGGGGAGTTAGAGAAAAGCAACTCCAAAATGTTCCATAAAGTTAATGCTTTAAGAATTTAAGAATGTTTGACCTTTATAAGACAATAATTGACAGGCCAATTGAACAAATCTTTTTTTTAACCTGTCAATTGCCTAACTTTACCTTCACTCCACAAGGTACAACTGCCTATCTCTAGCATACCAAAGCATTAAAAAGATGGTGACACATGCTTACCCAACATTAACAGATTCCTCTTGAACAATATTTGGTCTTTCACTAAATGTGCCTGGTGGCATCACTAGATTCTAGGAGCAAGACATTAAATTCAGCCTAATAGCCCATATTAATTAATTAATCAATTAATTCAATCAATCAAGCAATCAATTTATATAGCTGCCCATCTCACCACAGGTGACTCTGGGCAGTGTACAACAAATTATTTATTTTATTTATTTATCGTATTTATATAGCTGCCCATCTCACATAAATATAGCAGACATGCCCCTCCTGGAACTTTTACTTCAAGAAAAAAAAACCTGTGTTTGAAGTGTACTGTGGTACCTCGGGTTATGAACACCCCTCCTTATGAATTTTTCGAGATACAACCAGCTCCGGCCCCAAAAATTTACCTCGACATGCGAACTCCGCCTCGAGCTATGAACTGGATCCGCGGCCATTTGCCCTGCTGCCACGTGGTCGCGGCTTCCTGTGGGTGAGATCGCGGTAGCAAGGAGACGTTCGGTGAGGCTTGTGGTGTGTTTTGTGGCGTTTGGAAGGTTTTTGGTGTGCTTGTCAGCATGGCTCCAAAGAAAATGCAGAGCAGGCTTGGCAAGAATAAGTTTACATTGAACCTTATGGGGAAATTTGCCTCGTGGTGCGACCAAATTCGGAGGGCGGATTAGCCGTATTTACATTGAACCTTATAGGGAAATTTGCCTCGTGGTGTGACCAAATTCGGAGGGCAGAACGGATTAACCGTATTTACACTGAACCTTATGGGAAAATTTACCTCGTGTTGCGACCAACTCGAGTTGCGATCAGAGTCACGGAACGGATTAAGTTCGTAACCTGAGGTACCACTGTAATTGTATTTTCAAGACTGGTACCTAATTTGTTTCAGGAATGTTTTTGATACATCTTCTATACTGCTTCATGGAATGTTTAGAACTTTATTCTTCTTTGTGTCCTTGGCATCTTATGGTGGTGATAATGGGGTTAAAAAAATAAAAAATAAAAATGTGTAATTCCTCTAAAATATTTGCTTGGATTTTTTTTTTTTTTTGAGCAGATCTCACTTGCTAGGAAGACATTATCACAATCAACTATGAAAATACTCGCTCCCTAAAGGGTCTTTGAAAGAGCAATGCTTTAACAATCTTCCTAAAAATAATCAGCAAAAAGGCTGGAGGGGAGGGGAGGAAAACGTTTCCAGAGAAGAAGAGTCATAACAGAGTGAACTCATTTTCAAGTCCCCACCTATCCTACTTTCTGAATTGTAGGGTCTTAGAGCTGCTTACTTTGCTAAATCTTGGGATGGTGGGGTGGAGGGAAGATTCTACTTAGAACAGATCATCACAAATGTACCCAGGTCCCAAGCCAAATAGGGCTTTGTAGGTGACAATCAGCACTTGAACTGTATCCAGAAGCCAACTGGTAACCAGTGCAGCTCCACCAACAGTGGTGCAACATGAAAATAGCTGCTGTCATCCATTATTAGGGAAACTATTCCATTCTGCACCAGCTGTAGACAGTTTTATTCTATATATGGGGTAGTGTTAGGAAATGGGATTGGTCAAGATAACTGCACAGGAGCCTTTCAAACTGTATGACTTCTCTGAACATACTGAAACCCTGAAGCAATTTTCTTATGGCCTGACAAAATCCTGGAGATATTTTTTGCTTCAAAGGCTCAAGAAGACATAGGTGATTTTTCTTTCTTACATTAAGTGGGGTAGGGGTGTAAGTGATGTTTTATGTTTAGCAGGGAATTCACCTGTGTGGAATTGATTCTAACAAGTAGGCAGAGATTTGAATTTGCATCCTGTGGATAAATACTTTGGTACTATGAATTCTCCAAGAATGGTGTCAAGTCTTTTGAGACTGGCAGACTTGCGAAACAAGAATTACCTGAATTTCTGTGAAGCTCTTTATAGCTAGTAGGATACTGTAAGAGAATCCTGAAGGCCTATCAAAACAATTCCCCAGCTCACTTATACCTAGTGTAATTAAGGTGGAGTTTTATATCTGAGTGTCTTTCTCACATTTCTCCCCTCCCCTGAATTTAGGATTTTTTCCTGCTTAGTTCTGTAACTGTTATGCTCCCCCCTCCACTTTCCTAGGGTCTGTTAGACTTCCAACTACAGATAGGAACAAGAGTATGTTATAGTGTTAATATTATGAAATCTATATCTTATCTTACGCATACTGTATATACAAATAAAACTTGCATCAAAGAAATGCCTTCACTGTCCAGTGACCTCCTAATAAGGAAATTAAATCTTTGGTAGCACTGAAATTCCCTAATCTTCTAATTCCAAGGAAGTGGAGGCATATGGATGAAAGTGGCCTCTGTGGCAACATAACTCACAGGATAGCTGAACTACTGATGCCATAAAACATGCTGCAAAAGGCCAGGAAAGTATACATAAAAAATGTCCCCCTAGACTAAAAAGGGCAGAGATGAACCCATTTCAAGATATGACACAGCCCCATCACTAAATGCAACAACTCTGCAGAAGAATACAAAACAAGTCTAACAGATGTGTCTAAGCATGCAAATGGGTCTATGTATGAAAAATAATGGGGGAGGAATTCCAACAGACAAAACATAAATGAAAAAGTAAATTATTTAGTGCATTGCAGATCTGGAATAAGTAAACATAACACTAGGCCAAAAAATCAGTGAAAAATTAGTAATTCACTGAGTGTATATTATTTTAATTTGCAATTAACCAAATTGTAATTTCTGTACTAATCCATCAGTAGGTCAGAATAAACATCATATTGATGATTCAGATATGATAATGCATATCACTGTGCATTCAGCTTGTAAGGTAAACTCCATACCACAAACCAACGATGTGGCTAAATCTTCATTTATACCTGTATCAACCCCTACCTATATCAGTTAAAAGAAAGGATATCTTTAACATATTTTTTTTTCCTTTTCTATTCACCAGTAAAACAAAAGATGGAATTTCCATTCTGAACTAGACATCAGTTACCAACATCCTGTGGGACTGGCTGGACAAAGAGAATTGGTTTAGTCTAGGTTTGAACATAGTGTTTACAGTGTAGCATAAACTTATTCTCTTCCAGCAGACTGGAATATTACAGCAAATTGGTTTTTTAACTGTCTCCAAATTATTTTAATTGTTTTATTTTTCCCCTTGTGAAAACTTTGTGGTATGCATACAAGAGTCAATAGGTATTTCTAGGCAGCAGCAGAAGAGTGATTGCAAAATCATGCTTTGCCTTCTATGAACTCCTGAGAAGATTCAAACTTACATACTGTAATTTGGAGGAGTGTTTATATACTATCCTTTTCTTTGGTACTGATGCCACTTGGGCCTTTATTGATAATTGAAAATCCAGATTGGCGGACCTCCAGGGTATTAATGGCAGATTGAAGATGTCTCAGTTTTCACAGAGCTGACAACGCAGCGGTTAAGAGGAGCTAGCAAAAAGTCCAGCTCTTTGGAACCATCTCCAGACAAAGGAGATGAACGGATCACCCATGAGTACACCCATGAGGCTCCCTGTGAAGAGATCGCAATTTAGTGATCTCCAGCGGGTTGAGTGCTCTGGGAGTCATGGGAAACATGGAGCCCAAGTTGCGGTTCGATTAGCTTTCACTTCCTGTTTTAACCAATATTGAAAATTAATTATTAGTGATTTACTTGGAAATTAAAAACCTTCTGAAAGGCAAGTTGCTGTACATGAGGAGAATTTCTTTCTAACCTGGGAGAAAGAAGATTTAAATAAGTTTAAAGATTAAAAAGAAAAAAATTAACTTTGGGAAAACAGCAGAAGGGAGTTAAGAATGTTGGCTGTGGACAGTTAAGGGGCCAGATGGATCTGAAATAATAGTTTGTTTATGGACTGTTTTAAATTTTATAAAAATGCAGGAGATGATTTTGGACTTAATTGTAAGAAAATCTATTGTGGGAAAGTTTTGGCTCTGAATATAAACAAAAGATTGAGCTTTGAAGGTTAACTAGAGGGAACCAGAGAGCAATTAAAGGAAAAGATACTTCCTAACATAATGGAGGAACATTGTTTTACTATAGAAGAATTTAAATCTGTTTGGAAACAATGTGCTCAGGAGTTATTTTTAAAATTGGATCTAACATTGGTTATAGAAGAAGAAAAGATTCTACTGGATAAAACAGAAGCTGAGGGTGATTTGAATAGGGATTTTAAAATGGACTGTAAAGAGTTGCCAGACTATAAAAGAGATATGGAAGATACAGAAAAAGATATTGTGGATTTGAAAATGGACTTAAAAATATTTGAGTATAAGAGTGACATGGAGAAAGAAGGCCCCTGTGACATGGGTGCCATAGAAACCACAGCCCATGTTCTTTTGTATTGTTAGTTCCATAGGGATATTTGCCACCATCGCCTCCCTTTTATTTAAATTTCCAGGGTGTACTGATAATTTTTATTTGCATTACCTGTTAAATAACAAGATAAATGTATTTCCCTAAAAGTTGCAAAATTCTGCAACATATGTGTAAGCTTCGCCTACAAATGGTTGCTAACAGTTATTGATGTTAAGGGATAATTTTGCCTTGTTTGTTTTATAGAATGTACTTTTATTGGTCAATGACCAAAATAAAGTTTCTGTCTGTCTGTAGAAAGAAATTGTAATGGATAAACAAACTATGCTGGCTGACGTTTTAATAATTAAAAGGGATATCCTGATTATAAATCAGAAGAGTGGCTTGGAGAGTTATTTTATTTTGAATCCCCAGAAGGGAAGTACTAAATCTCTGAAGTTGCTACTGAAAACAGATAGGGAGAAAATGATAAGAAATCACTATGTGGGACTTTATTTGAAGAAGCGACTGAAGATTAAGCCTCTTAAGAAGAAGAAAAAGGAAGTCAAAGTGGACTTATTCAACCAGGGTTAAATTACATAAATTTTGATTTTGGGTTGATATTATTAGAATTTTTTTTTTTTTAACCAGGATTGCAAGACGATGTAAAGATTTTTTCATATGGGGATAAATCTTTTACCTCCTACTTATTAGAGAAAGTTATGGGCTACATTTTTTTTTTTGGAGTCTTCTAGAATCTTCTCAATTTCTTCCCCTTACAGCTATAGTATCATTAAAGAGAAAAGGCAGAATAGCTTCAGTCTTTCAACTGGAAGTATGAGTAACATCCCATGAGACAGCACCTGCTATATATTTCTTGAGTCAATACATCTTCATTCTTTCCCAACCCCATCTTTGAGTTTTTCAATGTTGGCCTGAAATGGCCTTTGGCGCTTTCAATGCAACTACAGCATAAACCTTTAAGTGATATAAAACTACTATCTCCTCTGATTTGGAGATAGGGCTTGTGCTTGGGATTGCTTGCGACTGCTAGTCATGCATAATCCTACCTCTGTTCATTAGCTACCCCTTACCCTTTTCACTACATTTACTTCTTGCTTTACAAAATTATCAGATTCTTGGGGAATCCCTTCATCTGTTGCAGATCAAAGACAAAGGAGACTCACTGCAAAGATGAAAGGAAAGCTTGATCAGAATCACCTTTGCTACCAACACCAGATTAAGCACTTGGTGGAGTAAAGCAGGGCTTCCAATGTAGCTACAGTATCTATAGCTTAATACCAAAACAGTTCATTGCTATTCTGTTTGTTGCTTTAAAAAAAAAAATTAAAGCATGCAAACTGATTTTCTGTTGTATTAATTGTGTCTAATGTAAAACACACTCCATTTCATGGGATAAACTAGTTGTCAACAGAATGTTCCCTTGCACTACAGCAGGTCAGCTCCTATCAGCACTCTGTGCACTCCTTCTCTGGAAGAAAGGGAACATGGGGGCACATTAGCTAATGACAACTCAGACATGCCTTAATTCTTTTGTACAGTAAAGTATGGACACAATCAACTGGAAATGTCTGTTGAGATTATTTTTAATCAGGCTTATGCAGTTTATCTGAATCTTTTTAAACTTGTGAAATTAGGCAGGTTATGTGAGGCAGTCTGGGTGTTTTATGGTATTTCAGCACTTCCATTCTTTACCAGAATTTGCCAATACAAATAAAAGTTAATAGAAAAATAGATACTGGAATGATTTTTCATCCAGGATCCTTGGCATGTTACATTTTATTTGATTCATTTGCAAGTAATGTTACAAGGCTCAAGCTGAACCAGACTTTCTCCTAAAATCTATGAAAGAGAACTTTACCACTTAGAAATAATGATGTTTATATACAGCACACACGTACTTGTTAAAACTGCTTTTTGATCACAGTTGAAATGAGGGACACTTAGTATGCTCTAAAATATTTTTTCTCCAGATTATGCTTAATATTTTTAAGAATCAGACATCAGCATTTTTTTTTTTCCTATTTCTCCTTGGGTTCCATTTTTGGCAATAGAAACACACAGCTGGAATACTGGGAGGAACAGAAGATTGTGGTGAAAAGCTTTGGCTCATTTGCCCACCTGCCACTTTCCTGCTTCAAGCTATGCCTGTTTGCAATTTGAGTTGTCAGATTATGTTGAGTTCCATCCTGCCTATGCACTAAGTATGCAATCATTTATATGAGGACCTGCAGAGATATCTTAAATATTTTAATTAGATTATAAGATAAGCATGCATGCTGTGAAATATTAAATACTGCTTTCCAGTTCTTTCATTTTATTGTTTTGTCTCTAACTGCACACATTTAATGTTTGGGCAACTAACATTTAATAATTATTTTCAGACATCACATTTGTCCTTCCTTGGATGTTGTTGTTGTTCAGTCGTTAAGTCGTGTCCGACTCTTCGTGACCCCATGAACCATATTGCGCCAGGCCTTCCTATCTTTCACTGCCTCCCTGAGTTTGCTCAATTTCATGCTCATTGCTTCAGTGATGCTATCTAGCCATCTCATCCTCTGCCGTCCTCTTCTCCTTTTGCCTTCCATCTTTCCCAGCATCAGGGTCTTTTCCAAAGAGTCCTCTCTTGGCATTAGGTGACCAAAGTATCTGAGCTTGAGCTTCATTATCAATCCTTCCAATGAGCAATCAGAGTTGATTTCCTTTCAGATTGACTGGTTTGACCTCCTAGCAGTCCAGGGGACTCTTAAGAGTCTTCTCCAGCACCACAGTTCAAAGGCATCAATTCTTCGGCGTTCAGCCTTCTTTATGGTCCAGCTCTCACAGCCATACATTACTACTGGAAAAACCATAGCTTTGACTATGCGGATCTTTGTCGGCAAGGTGACGTCTCTGCTTTTTAATATGCTATTTAGGTTTGCCATAGCTTTCCTCCCAAGGAGCAAGCGTCTTTTAATTTCATGGCTGCAGTCTCCGTCTTCCTTGGATATGTAATTTTAAATCCCTTTGCCATAATGAATTATAGAGTTAGATAGAAAAAATCATAACTAAATGTAGCTTTCTTAATTGGCATAGAATCAGATTTGCACCCTAAATACACAAGTCATAAATAACATTATATATAAATAGTTTTGGAAGTAATTCTTTTGAGCTTTCACTCAGTATTGGGGATAATTGCATTAATCAGTACAATGGAAAAGAAGCGTTGTTCGGAAGTGGACATTATGTTAAATGCAGTTTGTCATAACGATGGTACAGATACATCTTCTCTGGAACTGTTAAAGTTGCATTGCTCTACCTCATTCCATGTCTGTCTAGGTTATTGTTAATCATACTTGTGCAATATGACCTATATTAGCAACTGAAAATTTTTACGTATTGTTCCTCCATCCATGTTTTCCTCTCTGCTTTACAACTATGTTATGTGCTGCATAATTCTGTAGGTCGTATTAGGTGATATAAGCATCTACATCTATTCATGTTCATCCATAAAGCATGGAGTAAAGGAAAGGTTCTGGTTTATCTCTTAAGAACAGGGACAGCCAGCCTGTTTTCTTTGGCACTATGGAACTTTTTTCCTTCTTGCCTTATCTGCTTGAGTATTCTTCCTTTCTTTTCTTCCTTCTTGACCATCTGAAAAATGCTCACTATACTTCCAATACTAATTAACAATTAGTAATTGATCTGTTGTGATGTTCTAGTAGTAAGAACAGCAGTCATAGTTATATTCAGAGGAATAGCAACAAAGATGTTCATATCCCATAACTTGTAAAAATTCTGGCACAGTCAACATGGCCCCTGTTCCCTTTTTTGTGGCTCCTAAGCCTCTGACAATTGTGCTACTGAAATCCAGCAGTTTCTTGCTATTTCAAGCCAGGAAACACATAAAAATTGAGGTATAAGCCTAAAGAGCTTTGGCTCAACCCTGACAAGACTGAGTGGCTGTGGGTTTTAAGGTCCTCTATATCTAATGATTTGCCATCTTTAACTCTGGCTGGGGTGACACTCCCCCAGTTAGAGCTGGTGTGCAATGTGGGGGTTCTCTTAGACTCATGGCTCCTGTTCAAAGAGGCAGCTGTGGTCAGGAGGGCCTTTGCACAAATATATCCTTTGCACCAGTTGTGCCCTTTCCTAGATTGAGGGGCACTGTTCATGGTTACTCACGCCTTAGTCATCTCCCAGTTGGACATTTGCAATGAGCTCTGAATGGGGCTGCCCTTGAAGAGCATTCAGAAGTATGGCTGGTCCAGAATGCAGTGGCACAGACAGTAGTGGGAGCAGTGCAGTGCATTCATGTAACACTCCTGTTATGTGAGTTGCCCTGGCTCCCAGTAGGCTGCCAAGTGCAATTCTAGGTGCTGGTTGTCTGGGTGAAACAGTGTTGCCTGGTGGGGCCTTGGAAGGATATGAATTTTATCAGGGCCTCAATGTTGTTTATTGTTTTAAATGGTCTTTTTGTTTTAAGTGTACTCTGTTTTTGTTCCGTTCACTGCCCAGAGTTCCTTCTAGCAGATGGCAGCTATGTAAGTTTGTTAAATACATACATACATGCATACATACATTAAAAAATATTGAAAAAATCCCACAAGTAAAGAGGAAAATCTCTGTTCCACCCTTATGCATAAGACAGCCACTTACTTTCCATCATCATCCTATCCACTATGGCCCTTGACTCCCTCCAAATGTTGAGTGGTCCCCATTTTCACTTTCAACTGAACCAATCTCTGAATACAACTAATTTTGGCTAAGCTTTTTGAGTTAACTTTCACCTTTATGTTTACATAAAAGAGCTCAATTCATTTGGACATTATTTTGTGCAGAATGTACTTATTTGTTATTACATGTTTTTCTGAGTGTCCAGTCTGATGTGTGAAGAACTAAACCACTAACATAGCAGAGTTAGGTATTCATTCCATGACTTGTGTAAATAAATATGAACTTCTTGGCAAGGGGTATTGCCCTGGGGAAGCATCTTCTGAACATGAGCAGTTTATCTGGCTGGAGGGATTTTCTCTCTCACACTAAGTTCATGAACCTGTAACAATTTGTTTACTGAGAAAAAAAAGGCAATTTCTGTTGAAAAAAGCAGAACAATTCTAAGAATACAGGGAAGTGAAGAAAGAAAAGCTGTCTCTCATATTGGGAAGTGTTGAACAATCTTGTTGGAAACTGTTATTGCATGGGATAACTCATATAAAGGGGCAACCTGATATTCATCTCCTTTCTACTCTGTGTTTTAAGCTACTCTAGCCTTCCCCAACCTGGTGCCCCTGTTTGTGTTGAACCACAATTCCATTAATTCCCACCCATTACGACTGTCTGGACAATTTAAATCTAGCACATCCAGGGGATTTCAGACCGTTAAGGCTGGGCTATATTTTCTGCTCTAAGCTGCAGCCAGGCTTACATATATAAACTTTTATTTCCTTATTACCAAAACATCTTTGCTCTTTTAAGTTGTTTCCTTTCACAGAATTCTTCCAAGACCTCTTCAACACGCCCATGGCTTTTGCAGCAGCAGAGCAGCACCTAGCAATTCTCCCCACATTCTTTCCTTGCACTGGCCATTTCTTCCTCCAGCCAACCAATGTGGGAGTGCCAAAACCGGGGTGCAGCCAACACTCTGAAATAGGATGCAGCCAATGTGGAGGCCTTCTTACTACTCACCACCCCAAGTTCATTTTTTTATGACAAGAGAAGAAATGAAGCAGTGAAGTGGCCATTGTTGGGTGAACAAAAAAGCCATTCCTTCAATCAGCAGGGAAGAAAGGGGAGGCAAAGGGGAGAAGACAAGGTGCAATGAAATCTTGGCTTCTTGAGGAATGGGGGGAATTGCAGAGCCAGCAGTCAGGATGAGCCAGGATTCTGCACCGAAAGGAAGCTGTTCCACTCACAGCTCCAGAGAAACAGCTGTGGACCAGTCCTGGCAGCAGTCCCTCTAGATCAGAAGCCAAGCCAATTAGCTGGTGAAGTTCAGAGGCTTGGCTTCCAAAGCCATCCAGAAACCCCATGGTGACATGAGGACATGGAAGGGTAGTGTGCATCTCTTCCATGTAGAAGGGGCCTCTGATTGCAAAATGCAAAGAGAGCTTTTACAGAATGGAATAAAAACAAAAAACCCCAAACCAAACATTATTTTCAGTAAGGACATCTGTCATTAAAACGCTTTTCTTTCTGTTTTCATTGGTAATGCACTGAGATTGTTTGAAGACTGATTTGCAAAGAGGAAAGATAATTTTTGACTTAGGAAAACTGACATCCTTAAAGGATATAACAGTATTTTCTGTATACTGCTCCTAAATTACATCAATATATTAACGTTGACATGATTAAAGAAAGCTAGATTAATATAACTGCCCCTTTTATTCCTTCCCTGCTCAGTGCAGAATACTTATGCAATTTTTACATCATGGTTCTCTCTCTCTTTTTTAAGTGTCTTATTATTTTTTATTGGTGACAGAATCTAAGTGCTCAAGAAGGCAAGGCTGAATAGTAAGGAGACTTATTCTTGCGTTTGAATGCACTAAGATGATGCTATTCTTGTTTGTGCACCTTTTCCCACTATTGAGTCCCCCCACCCCAATTCCAGTCATCCTTGGGTTGGCCCCAGTGAATCCTGCTATAACGTTTGCTGTTCCCATTGTCAAGCCCTACCCTGCCTCTAGCGCATCTGTCCTGAATCACTGACAAATGGCTTGTCCTGATTTGTGAATGATCCACTGGATATAGGTAAGGTTTCTGTGGCTGTACTGCCCTTCTGGCTGCCTTCTTAAGGCTGGTTTGTCTATAACCCCTTACACATCCCTTCTGAGCATCCACCAAGTTTAGAAGAAGAAATGTGAAACAATTAAATACATGGGAAGACCCCAGGGCAGAAACAGTCCCAAGATAAGGCCCATATAGCATGGCAGATAACTTAAACTGATATTTCTCTTATTTTGTGGGGGTGGGGGAAACTGACAAGTAAGTAACAAAACCCAAGCCTGACATTCCTCTTTTTTTTTTTTTTTTTTGAACACTCTAATGAGAAAAAGCCGGGCTGATGTATCTGAAGCTAAAGACCCTCACTAATGCCATTTCAGGGACTACTGTTAATTGGGAGCTCTCCTCTTTCTCGTTGGCTGCTTTTTATCTTTCTCAGACAATCATTCTGTGAAACCTTCCCAGTCTCCTATGTTCTTCTAGCATATGAGGCTCTCCTTTCTTTCAACAGAGAATTTTGTTTTTAACAATCTAAGTCCTTCTGTGAACTCAATATGGTTAGTATGAAAGCTTTGTTCTTCCTTATGTACTGCTGCTACCAGAGAATTATGTTAACCCTGAAACACCAGACTGTTCCACTTCTGTGTTAACATGCTTTACATTCTCTTTGGGAACATATGGAGTGAATACAGGATGTCATGTAAATAAATAAAAAAAAAGTTGAAAAATTTTGTCTTAACCGTTATTCAAGTTATGGTTGATTGCTACAAGGGTACTGGTTACTGGCTGGTCATCTGTATAGTTTGCTGTAAGGGCTCTTCTGGAGTTTCTGTGTGAACACTTAAAGGTTAAACTCAGGGCTATGTGAAACCTCAAAACAGAGCTTCACTTTAATCAAAACCTCAAAACGCCCTTCAATGCTGCTCTATAAAGTGCCACAGCACCCCTCCCACTTTAACTGGTGGAACAGAGTAGTGGCGTTGCTTTGAAAGAGGCCTTGGTGCATTTTCCCCTTTCCTCCTGTATCCTTGTTGCTTTATCCACCTCTCTGGTTTCTCACTCTCCTTCCCCCTGACTTCAGTGACTCGGCTCTCTCAACCTTCTAAACAGTGTTCCATCTTTCCAACTATTCTTTAGCAGAGGCAATAACATCCCCTCACTGTCCTCCCAGTTATCCACATTTAGTTAATTCCTATAGTACGACATATTATACCAGCTAATAAAATGAATTGTGGCAAGATGACTGCCATTCCGCATATATCCCATAGCAAAAAAGAAATTATAATTTTGTCTGATTTGCCCAGGAAAAAAATGCGTCAGTTAACAGTTCTTTAATTTCTATGGGCAATTTTATATTTATCTATCATATTTCTTACAGTTGACCCATAAATTTAAGCAAGAGTCTGAAAATTTTTGTATGTGCTATAAGTTACAGTCCAGTTAGAAACCATAGCATTTACTGGTAGAAAAATATTCTAGTAGATAAATTATTTTAGTGGAAAAGTAAGTTGTCACAAGAGGAAAATACCTTCAAAGGTAAATAAAAAGGAATTTGGCTAAAACATTTAACAAGTATCATTATTACTTTTTTAAGCAAGACAAAATAGAACATCTATGGTTCTTTTGGGGTAACAATAACAAATAAACTTGTTTTAATTGTCACCTCTGTAGCCTGCATGTGAAGTGTGTTTTTAAAAGCAATGAGGAAAGGAAAAATGCACAAGTGACTGAGGATAATGAGACCTGACATACAATATAGCTAGAGAAAATTGGAATGGGGAAGGCTAACATGGACAACTTCAGGCATTCAGCTTCAGCTGCAGCGGGATGCTCATTTGCTAATGTTTCTCAAGATTTCACCCATCTCTCTTTTCTTTCAACACACACACACACACTTAAAGAAAATAGCAGCAGTCAGATCATGATCCAGATAACAAAACCAATCCAGCATTCTTGTTATTTGATGTGGGCTATACATTTTTAAAATAAATAAAATATTTTTTTGTAGTGAGCTATTCCCTGTTATTCTACCCTGAATAATGAAATACATCAGACCCATGATCTTTTAAAATCTAAATCCCAGATGAGAATTTTCTAAAGAGCTTAATGAAGAAGATTAATTATATATAATTAAGAATATACTAAAAGAGAGGGAAACAAATAGGTATGACATTGTACAAAGAAGAGAAGTTAAAAGGTCAAATAGTTTGTAGTTAGTTGTACACCATTAATTAATCATTATTTGACTACAGTAATACCAGTATTTGACTACAGTAATACTTCTATTTCTTTAAGACGTTCTGCACTTCATCCATTTTTGTATACCAAAAATAACATTTTTTACTATTAAATACGTGATTATTTCTCAAGAATAAAAGAGGAGAGTAAAGAGTCTCTGACTTAGGTTCAGGCCTGCCTCCAGTTCATTCTGTGAATGTGTAAAATAAATCAGAGTTTGAAGTAGTTTATGACAATTCAGTCCTAGTTCAGTGGCAATAATGGGCCCTATGAAATTAATGGCTGGCAGAGAGAAGCCAGTTATTCAGCAAGTCATTCACCACATATGCAAGATTTTCTGCTCTTATTCACATGCCTTTTATTCATATAAAACACTTTTGTTAGTTGTATGTACATGCAGGAACTGAGCTGAAAAGAATTGATGGAAAAATATATACTGTAATGGAACTCATTTTTTTCTTGATGTCCAACTGAAATTTAACATTTCTCTGCCTTCAGGCACTTTTACATGACAGCCTTTCAGATAGCCGGACTCATCATGTCTTCCTTTAGTTTTCTCTTCTCCAGGCTAAGCATATCCAGTGCCTCAAGCTGACTTCAGAAATGCATCTAATTACTGAGGAGTTCAAACCATTCCAATTGGCACTACTGTATATGCACTTCCAGTATTCCTTTCTCTCTTCCTGGGCCGTATCTTTCAACAGCTCCTTCAGTCTCCTGCCCACCACTTCATAGTCTCTTGCAGGGTCTTCCAGGCTGGGTCATTTGTTCCTATGTGGATCAGTAGAAAAGGCATCTGTCAGAGGGCTTAAAGAGCCTTGAGAATTTTGTTTTTCAGATCTCAATTGCATGTCCCAAGAAAGCTGCACACTTCTCTTCAAAAGACTGTCTGGCTGACAGACTGATGTTTCAGTACATTTGAGTAGGGAGCTTCTGAGCACCACCATGTGTGACTTGCTCTTTTTTAGGACAGAAGAAGGAATCTCCTTTCCACACCTGGTAGGCTCTGGAGGGTGCTCTTCTTCAGTCCCAGAAACTTATGGGAGATGCTCTTCATCCAGGGATCCAGAAATGTCATCAGAGGTGAGGCTGTGGAACCTATTCAGAAGTTCATAACTGTAAGAGCTCTTTTTGATAGGCCTGCACCTTTGTGTCACATTCCTCTCTGTTCCTCCACCTGGCTTTCTTCTATTCTCTGTGAGACTTATTGGTGCCATTGGCCCTCTGAAGATTCCTTTGGGATCCAATTCAAGAATTCCCCATCCTTCTGATAAGCTGAGAAATAGGGAGTTTTGTTTCCAGCCCCATTACCTTCTCTTCCAGAAGGACAATCAGCTTGCTCTTGTAACATGTGCAGTTCTTCTCATCTTCAAGGAAAAAAAACAAAACATGGCACAGTCCACTGCAGGTCATGAGAACAGTTATCTCGATCTCTATATTCTGCTAATAAGCAATAAACAAGTAGAAAGTGCCTCCTTCTTGTGTTCCTCTGCTAAACCTGTTGCTCTCTCTGTTTGCTGACTCAGTAAACTCACTCTCTGGGATGCTGGCTTCCTTAGCTACATCTTACAGACATATCTGTAGCTACATATGTGGATGATGACCACAGTACTGGCCCGTGCTGTAAGTGAAAACACTAAGATTCAGGACATGACAAGGCTATAGTTACAATCCCAGGAACAATCCAATTCAGGCAGGTAAAAAACCCATTGGCAGTTCTATGCGTGTATGTAGGTGTCTCGGTTAGTACATTCACAAGTACCTGGAAAAACCTGAGTTCATATTCCTATTCACTCTTTAAATTCCCTGGGTGGCCTTGGACTAGCCACTCTCTTAGCTGAAACTTTTTAATACAAGAGGCCAGATTTGTTTTCAATCCCCCAAGGCTCCAACATGGGCAAATACTATTCCAATTGATGATGTAATCACCCACAATGAAGAAAGAGATGGATCTACACTTCCTTCTCTACAGCACCAATTGTGGTGGTGTATTGTATCAAAGGGAGACTATTCATAATAAGGTATCTTTTTACTGGAAACATGAACTTATCCATTTATCTCACCATTTGTAACTTAGATGGAAACCAAAAAAAGTCTGTATCTTTAGGAATAATACAGCTTCAAATAGATTATTTTTCATCTCTAAAGAAAAAAAAGTAGGGAAAGAGAGAAATAGAACTCAGTTATATTTGGGTATAAAAAAAGCCATGTTGGCTTTTAAGATTTTGTTGCCAGACCTTGACATAAAGCATTAGCTCTTTCTCTCAATCAAAAGAAGTTCAGATTTAATCTAACATGGGCATTCAATAGCTATCATTCTCTCCCCTCCATGTATATTCAATGGGTTTCAAGGCAGCTGTTTTAGCTGAGCAAGACATATTAGGTAATTGAAAAAGGAGAGTTACCAAGACATGCAATGAACCCCCCCCCCCAAAAAAAATTAATAATCAAATTGCTTTTTCTCTTTTTAAAGCAGCATTTCAAAATACATCTTGGGGAGAAATCTTCTTCCAAGAGGAAATAAAAACATTCCAGAAGAAGAAAATACCAAAAGAATCTGGTATTCTGCAACCTTGTTGCTATTTCCATTTTCTTAGCATTCCAGGAATGCCATAGAAAGAGGAGGGCAGGTGGTTCAGACTGCAGATGATTATTCTTCAAGAACACCCATATTTCTGGCTGGCTCTCTGGTTAGACTCCCTGAGTAGTTAGGTTTCTGAATCCCTGAATGGGCTTGCATAGAAGATGTGAGTGTATAGTCAAGACACATCATCCTTTATTTTTAGAAAAAGAGTGAAGGATTCTATAATTTTGCAATACATTGTTGGTGTATATAAAAAAGAAAATGTTCTTTAAGTGAAACACACAACTCTAAGAGTTGTGTTCAGCAATGAATCCAGCTTCAAAAACAATATGAATAGATTGTTAACATTAGGTTTTTCCACAGCAAGATCTGCTTTTTCTTGTATTATTTACATTATAACACCTAAACCTGAACCAACAATGACAATGACACACGCACAGAGTGGACTGTACCTAAAGGATTAGAAGTGTTATATTATCCAGCAATCATTTGCACTCCATTTATTCATCAGGAATGTTGGTGGCACGTTTTGTCCATGTCTCCATCCGGATTTGAAAAGGGAGTTTGCAGGACTTCCAACAAAACAAAACAAAACAAAACAAAACAAAACAAAACAAAACAAAACAAAACAAAACAAAACAAAACAGACTCCTCTGCTAGAATTTTTAGGCTAATGAGTGGGAACGATCAACCCCCCAAACAAATCCACTGAATTGGCACTAAAGAATGAATTTGGTTTCTGTGCAGCAGCTCACCGTTCTTGTGATGCTTTAAGAGCAGCAGTAAGGAGGGACAAGCGGTAACAAAGAAGAGAACATTGGCCTCGGTGGAGAAGAAAGAGTGATGTGTGTTTGTGTCTCAAATAAAGGAAGAAAATGCTTTCATTGAGGAGCATCCATTTCCCCTTCTGCTGTACTTGCCCTTAGTCTACAGGCACTTCTACTGTTAACCAAGGATAAAACTTCACATACAGACTGCCACTTGTTATGCTTCCTCTGCTTCTCCCTGCCATTAGCCAGTGATAGGTATATTCTCACAGGAAATAGATGACTGTTAGGTAGAGGATGTTGGAGGCAACTTGTTGTGCGCGCACACACACACAAAGACAGTTTATAGCACATTCTTCTGCATGTTTACTCAGAAGTAAATTCCACTGAGTTCAACAGTGTTTATTTCTGGAAGAACAGATGAATCTGTCCATTCTGTTTTCTCATCCTTTCAAGTCTTTAGTTTGCCTTTAAATATATATATATATATATATATATATATATATATATATATATAGAGAGAGAGAGAGAGAGAGAGAGAGAGAGAGAGAGAGAGAGCGCGCGCGCGCGCATGGATTTTTGTGCATGTATCTCTGAATATCCACATTTTTGCTTACAAATGTCCTTAATATGATGCATTTTTCTACGCAATTGACCTAATCTAAATATGTATGTATGCATTTTTTAAAATTGCAAAACTACATTACAAAGTTGCCTAAGTTTGAATACTGAATATAAACAGTATGTTGGCTTTGTAAACGAATAAAAATCAAGTGATTTTCTTACCCATGATTACTTCCAAGAAATGAAGTCTTGGTGGGAGGAAGCATACATCAAACATTTTGGAGGGTCTAATCTTGAGAAAGATGTATTTTAGCAAATCTAGAATTTGCCATATAATGTAGCAATGAAGGTAAAAAAGGGATGACAAAACCACTAAGAATTATTCTTAAAAGCAGGCAGAGGGGAAAAAACATTGTGCATCTTTGTGTAACTTCTGTTTTCTTTATATAATGCTTTTCATTAAATTGCTTTTTAAATGAAGGCTGTGTGGCCTTCTTATTCATCCCCCATAGCTTCTACGTCACATCTGACATTAAAGTATTTAGATTATTTAAATGTACAATTTTATGTACAACATTCCAAGGTTTTAAAGGTTAAAAAAAGACAATGAAATTATTATTTCCTAAGTGAAACAGGCATGCATAACTTAAAATATAAGCCAGTTCAGCAGTATTATTGAATTTTAACTGTTCTCATTATATTTAGTAATTCCTATATGAAGATATTCAACATACTTTCTTGTTTTTTTTAAATGGTCATTATCCAATAGACATTTAAGCATGCCAAAACCCACTGATTTCAATATTAAACAGTATTAACTCTTTTTTTTTTCTGGATTGTGGCTTTTGAATCCAAATGCAGCTGAAAAAAAATATACATATTTGTAATATGTATTACTACAAAACACTCAAGTGGACTCAAAATTATTTTCAGACATGGCAAAAAAACCCCACCAAAACCCTTGCATCTACTTTTTCATCTAATTTCTATATCTAAAGTATTTCCCAGGAAAAAAGTGCTACTGACAAGAAAAATTAAATAGAAATACAGGTGTTGCCAGGAAAGCAATTGAATACGGTACAAGAAGCATTTGAAAGACGGAAAAACAATTGCAACTTGTACACAGCCAAAGGAACATCAACATTTTGATAAATATGCCTTTACATTTAATTCTGCATTTTTAAAGAGTAACAGAAATGATAAAACTGCATGATAAAATACATGATTAGCAAATAGTTACCTTTTTAGATTATTCTATTAAATGGGCTCCTGGCAAGTCTTATCGATAGATTTGTGTTGTTTTTTAATGTGACCCCCTTTTAGAATATTTTGGACAGTGTGCATTTGCCAGCTAGCTAGCCATTTAAGGTAACAGTTGAGTCATAGATTTCATGAAAGTGTTATGAAAATCCCAACAGTTGAGTCATAGATTTCATGAAAGTGTTATGAAAATCCCAAAACTCTTACAGCTCTGTTTTTTTTAAAAAAAAAACCTCTAAGTCTACATGGATGTAAGAGTACTGAGATGACACACCCAATGCTCGCACTGCTCCTCCTTTGTTCGGAATGTTTTCATAAACATTCCACAGAAATGATGGCACTTGTGACTGTCCCTGAATCTCTCTTTCTTAGACCAAGGGAGGGACCACACCCTGCCCTCTCAATGGAACAGTGCAGTGAGTTAAAACGCTGTCAGTCGGGACACCATCCACTAGCCACTGTTGCTGTGCAACCCCATTTCAAAGGATCATGTGTGCAGATCTCTTGAACATGCCCCAAATGAAGTTGCATGGCAACCAAGCTCAGAGAGTTGCTCTTGACGTGATCTGAAGCCAGTAGCAGCCAAGAGAACGCCTGGTGTCACTCTCTAAATTCTGTCCAGGTGTCTCAGCTTAGAGCACAGCCTTGGCTGAGGGTCAGACCTTTGAAGCAAACTGCCATTTATTTTTTCCAGGCAGAATCTTGGGTTAGACCCATCAGATCAAAGTTAAAAACTCATCTGGAAACTGAATTTCACCTTGTTCCAACGTAAAAATCAGCAATCATTTCAAGGTCTGAATGGAACCAAGCCCATGCTTGCTTGAAACACTGGTGAACTATAATGAAACTTTCCACAAATTTGGATGCGTTTTTTTTGGGTTTATAACAGAGCTGGAAGCTAGTTAATTTTTGCCTAGGCTTTGCTGCCAATCTTTTGCATAGATCATTGCATTACATGATATTATACACATTTTCTTTTCAAAGATGACAAAAACATCATCTTGAGGGAAACTTTTAAAAAGCAGTAACAACAGTTGTGCCCCCTTCCCCCCACTTTTAAAGGGGATACGTCATTTCCACATGTTGCAGTGTAAGTGAATGTCCCAGCAAAAGAGCCTATGTACGCTGGCAATGGCCTCAAAATCAGGCCAATCTTTAAAAAATTTGATAGTAAAGGAATGCACGTTGTTTGTTTTGGCTAGTTAGTACAAACCCTCCACCTGCATTTGATTCAGTTCAGTCTCTGACTCCTCCTTCCCTTTTCAGCCATGGAAATACAGGAAGTCAAGAAGGGAACAGAGAGAGAACACTTTGTGCTAGCAGCCAGACCACTGTTTAATTTTTTTTAGCCAAAAAACAAACATGAATACAGAAAGATTTTATGGCTAGATACATCAAGAATCTCTGCCATTCTAAAAACCCTCCTTACAATCCCCTACTTGTTCAAGGTTTTCCACCTGTAGATAACCAAAGTTATTACAATAAGTTTCTTGCTAAGTGCTAGCATAAAGCACTTCACAGGTTATCTGACAGTTGTGTCTCCAAATGCCTGATGGGCTTTCTCATATCCTGTCCTATTGATCACTTGACTTTCATTTTTAAATAGATGACGACATATCCTCTGTATCATTTTTCTAACAAAAAAGCTACGGTTTGGTTCAGTCAAACACAGCGACAACCAAACATCACTGAAATAAAGATTAGTGAAATGATCAGATAATAAATAAAAGAAATGCAAAGAATTGTGTATTGCAGTTGTTGTTCAGTCGTTAAGTTGTGTCCGACTCTTCGTGACCCCATGAACCATATTGCGCCAGGCCTTCCTATCTTTCACTGCCTCCCTGAGTTTGCTCAATTTCATGCTCATTGCTTCAGTGATGCTATCTAGCCATCTCATCCTCTGCCGTCCTCTTCTCCTTTTGCCTTCCATCTTTCCCAGCATCAGGGTCTTTTCCAAAGAGTCCTCTCTTGGCATTAGGTGACCAAAGTATCTGAGCTTGAGCTTCATTATCAATCCTTCCAATGAGCAATCAGAGTTGATTTCCTTTCAGATTGACTGGTTTGACCTCCTAGCAGTCCAGGGGACTCTTAAGAGTCTTCTCCAGCACCACAGTTCAAAGGCATCAATTCTTCGGCGTTCAGCCTTCTTTATGGTCCAGCTCTCACAGCCATACATTACTACTGGAAAAACCATAGCTTTGACTATGCGGATCTTTGTCGGCAAGGTGACGTCTCTGCTTTTTAATATGCTATCTAGGTTTGCCATAGCTTTCCTCCCAAGGAGCAAGCGTCTTTTAATTTCATGGCTGCAGTCTCCGTCTGCAGTGATCTTGGAGCCCAAATAAATGAAGTCTGTTACTGCTTCCATTTCTACCCCTTCTATTTGCCAGGGATTGATGAGTCCAGATGCCATGATCTTAGTTTTTTTAATGTTGAGTTTCAAGCCAGCTTTCGCACTCTCCTCTTTCACCCTCATCAAGAGGCTCTTTAGTTCTTCTTCACTTTCTGCCATTAGGGTGGTATCGTCTGCATATCTGAGGTTATTGATGTTTCTCCCTGCAATCTTAATTCCGGCTTGTGATTCTTCCAGCCTGGCATTTCTCATGATGTACTCTGCATATAGGTTAAATAAGCAGGGTGACAGTATACAGCCTTGTCGTACTCCTTTCCCTATTTTGAACCAATCGGTTGTTCCATGACCGGTTCTAACTGTTGCTTCTTGGCCCGCATACAGATTTCTCAGGAGACAGGTAAGGTGGTCTGGTATCCCCATCTCTTTAAGAATTTGCCACAGTTTGTTGTGATCCACACAATCAAAGGCTTTTGCATAGTCAATGAAGCAGAAGTAGATGCTTTTCTGGAACTCTTGTGCTTTCTCCATGATCCAGCGAATGTTGGCAATTTGATCTCTAGTTCCTCTGCCTCTTTGAAACCCAGCTTGTACATCTGGTAGTTCTCGGTTCATGTACTGCTGAAGCCTAGCTTGTAGGATTTTGAGCATAACCTTGCTAGCATGTGAAATGAGTGCAACTGTGCGATAGTTTGAGCATTCTTTGGCATTGCCCTTCTTTGGAATTGGAACGTAAACTGACCTTTTCCAATCCCGTGGCCACTGTTGCGTTTTCCAAACTTGCTGGCATATTGAGTGCAGCACTTTAACAGCATCGTCTTTTAGTATTTTAAATAACTCAGCTGGAATACTGTCATCTCCACTAGCTTTGATGTTAGCAATGCTTCCTAAGGCCCACTTGACTTCACTCTCTAGGATATCTGGCTCGTGTATTGCAGACAAATCTCCTAATGAATCTAGCAATATTTAAAATATTTGTCATCTTTTAAAATATTGCTTTAATATTATTTCCCTTTTCTGATCGAATGAGTTCTCTGGATTAGAGGAACAACACCTTGGTGCCTTCAAAAGAGTTACTCTTTAAAAAGCTAGTAGCAGGAGATAAAGCATTTATCACAGCTCCTGGAACTCCTAGACACAACTCCTAGAATTCCTGTTGTCCGTGAAGGCTTCAGAGCTAGTAGTGTCAAAAGTACACTCCAAAAGGCACTCAGGCATTTATAAGCTACACAGTATTCAACAGACAACAGAAATTGTGCTAAGTAATTCAGCATTTCTCTAACAGTTTGCTAATCTGAGCATTAGGAAATTGAATTGTCCCACAATGAACAACACTTCTTTGGGACTTGATGTGTAGATCTAATATCAGAACCAGGAATACAACTGCACATTCAGAATGTGGGAGTGAGCACACACACACATACACAGTTTTCTAGAAAAAAACAGAGATCTAGAATGGGAATGTATAGTTTTATCTCAAGTACTGATATAGAATTTCTTCATATGATGGGAGAAGTTGCTGTGGGTTTGGGGAAGAGAAGAAAAATGTATAAATAGATGTGCTTATTACTATGTTCACAAGTATAAGATTGGACAGAAAACCTATTATTATATTTGTTTAAAAAAATCTCATTTCAAAGGCCTTCAAAAGAGAGAAAAGAAATGCGATAAACAGAAAGTAGAAAGTAGAAAGCTTGCTCCTTGGGAGGAAAGCTATGGCAAACCTAGATAGCATATTAAAAAGCAGAGACGTCACCTTGCCGACAAAGATCCGCATAGTCAAAGCTATGGTTTTTCCAGTAGTAATGTATGGCTGTGAGAGCTGGACCATAAAGAAGGCTGAACGCCGAAGAATTGATGCCTTTGAACTGTGGTGCTGGAGAAGACTCTTAAGAGTCCCCTGGACTGCTAGGAGGTCAAACCAGTCAATCTGAAAGGAAATCAACTCTGATTGCTCATTGGAAGGATTGATAATGAAGCTCAAGCTCAGATACTTTGGTCACCTAATGCCAAGAGAGGACTCTTTGGAAAAGACCCTGATGCTGGGAAAGATGGAAGGCAAAAGGAGAAGAGGACGGCAGAGGATGAGATGGCTAGATAGCATCACTGAAGCAATGAGCATGAAATTGAGCAAACTCAGGGAGGCAGTGAAAGATAGGAAGGCCTGGCGCAATATGGTTCATGGGGTCACGAAGAGTCGGACACGACTTAACGACTGAACAACAACAACAGAAAGTAGAAAATCTTACAGAGAAATAAAACCAGGTTTAGATATAGTGCTTCTGCTGCTAGGCACAGGACAATTCTATAAAGAGCTTGGTAGAATAACAGCAATCACTTTCAAACATTGATAAATCTCAATTTTTTTAGAAATAGAAAGAAACATTTCATAGTGTAACACTGCACGGTTCTCAAATAGTGTAATGTAGGTCAGACATGCTGAAGTAGTCCCAAAACATCTAGAAGGTACCAGACTCAGGAAGTACAGTATGGTATGAGTAGTTAATGAAGCAGATCTTCATTAACTAATGAACTAATTAAGCCTTGTTTCTCTTTTACCCAGTGGTAGTGAATGGGTAGACTACCTAGAGACAAAGCATGAAAACAAATATGGAGGCAGTTAGTTCATCTGCCTCAGATTTCCTTTGAAACCCAAATGGACAATACTAAGGGTAAAAGATGGAAATGTGGGAGTGCTAGCTAGTTCTGTCTAGCTGAGCTCATCAAATGCAGTGCTGAATCACTTGAACCCAGTCCTCCAAATAAACATTTTGAAGGGAATTTAATATTGGAATCTGATCTGTGACTACTCAAGAGTAAGACCCATTGAGGTTACTTACTCCTAGGAAAGTGGCATGACATTTCACCTAATATATTTTTATTTCTCAGGATCTTGCTGCTTCAGGATCAGCTCCATGCCTCTGTGATTATTGATGCTCCTATGGATTACAATTCTTGGATACTTTTTCAAGATCAGCATTTGATTTGCTGAGATACTAAAACAGCAATCAATCATTCATTATTTTTACTCCTGTACCTTGGTTGTTCCATGCAGCATGGACTAAGCAGTCATTTATCAGCCTTACTATCTACTACCAACAGGTTCTCTTAGTTTAGCCCATCCTGAGAAATCCCGTATTCCCTGATGTAGAGAAATCCTGAGAAATCCATCTATCATTTCAGATGTAAAGATGAGAGGAAGCTAAATTTCCCCCATCTTGTAAATATACCATAAACTCATTTTCATTTAATATCTACCATCACATCTTTACTCTTATTAGAAATAAAAAGTCATATGATAGTTACAATGTATTTATATGTTACTGGTTATATTCACTATTCTTTTAGTGTTGGAAGCTTTGATGATACAATCCTCATGCAGCTATGCATATGAGTACAAAAAGGTGGGTATATCTCTAACAAACAAATATTAATAAAGATTTACATATGGTAAGTTGACATCCATTTCCAAGATGAGACTTTCAGTTTTTCCAACAGTTGCAGCTAAGATTATGAAAATAACATGTGAATGCTCCAGTTCACTGCCCAATTAACACAAATATTTTCATACAGCTATATACACAGCCAATGGAAAGATGTAGCAATTTGAAAACTGCATGTGATAAACAACTACAGAACTGTATTCTACAGGTGAAATGACATGTGATGAACAATTTGAAATCTATCCACCCATCCACCCACTCTTCCTTCCTAAAAGCAATAACAAGAAACTGAAAACAGAAATGGAGAACAGGTGATAAGTGTTTTTAAAAACTCATTTTGCCCTGTATTTTATACACACAAAATTACCCCTAATCTGGAGACACTGTATTTCCATCTCCACTGGGCGAAAAGCAGCTATGGGTAAAGATTATTTTTAAAAAGGCTCAAAATAGAGCAAGTGATCCCTTGCTGCTCAGCTGGAACTTTCATATGACTATTTTTATTAAAACAAAACAAAACAAAACAAAACAAAACAAAACAAAAGAGCCTTCCACCGACAACCCAAGAGTGAAACCTGAAAGTAATTTGAAGGAAATCATAATGTTTAAGAGAAACAGCTTTCCACTTGAAGTTATGATGCACTCAGGTATCACAAGACTGGCCTGTGGTCTGAGAGGATAGCAATATTATATATTTGAGTCTTGCTCTGATTCCATAAACACATATAATATGGTATATTTATAACTATATGGAAGTCAGTTACTGTAAAAAAAAATGAGAAGATTTTTCATCATTATGTTGATGTTTTATCATCAAAACACTTAGGACTATTTGTCTGACAGAACTAGAAACAAACAAAGAAAACATGGACTTCCTGTTGGTTGAATAACTTATCATACAAAGTCAGATACAGTAAAAATGAATTATGCAAGTGATATACAAAAATAATGTGTTAAGAACCTCAGGAACACTGAATCTTCTGAGTTGCCAGCCATAAAGTGCTGGGAATGAAACAAAACACATCACTAGGGAGGACAATGCTCAGACTTGAGATGGATGCAAAATAAATTTCTGCATAAAGAACCTCCTTTGGTAGGTTACCTATAAAGAAAGACTGTTACCTGAAAGACTCTGAGAGACAAGTGAGAGAAGTGGGATAAAGATAAAACTGAACTTATGATGGAAAGCTTTATCATAACCAGAACCATAGAGAAATGAGGGACTCTCCAAACCAGGGTTTTCAATCTAAATTCTATTTGCCTTTCAACCTGCTAGCTGGATTTCAAATTGCTCTGCTGATGCCAGATGCAGTAATAAATTTAACATAAATGATGATAATAATACAAGCTTGGTTTGTGGGGTTTCCATCTTGGGTGGGTGGCACCTAAATATACAGCCATCTAAAGTGCCAACAACCATTTTGCGGTTTGATCTTGAATCAATGTGCAGTTTGAATTGGCTTTCAAATAAATCTAAAAATGGTCAGGGTGGGGCACAAGAACAGAGAGCCGCCTTATTCCTGTGGGAAGGCTATTTTTTTGTTTCACCTCTTTCCCCAACTGTGGCTAGCTTTTCCTTTCACATATTCAAACAAGATCAAGGACTAGACACCCATCTGCATCCCTTTGAAACTTCTGTGTGTGGTCCTTCTGGTTTTCTAGTTAAAATGGAGTCTGCACTGAAAGCATGACTTGAGTCTTTTCCCAAACATGTCTAAGATTTTGGAAAAGCTTCATAATAAATTGAGGTCCCCTTCTCATTAATCAATAAGAGGTCAGGGAAGCTTAAAGCTTAAGAGATACAACTGTGTTAACTGGACTGAAACATCATCAAATTCACTGCAATTTTTCTGGTACCTGTTTTGTAACAGAAATTCTGAAAGAAGGGAGCTTACTTCTATATCCACTAAAGTCACTTACAAGCAAGAAATGGCAGTCATAACTGAAAGATTCAGCACTGACAATGGGAAAAATGTAAATTGTAAATGTGAGCATGCTGCAATTAAAGTGGTTCTCTTCTCCCACACGAAATGTGAATGTCAACCAAATGGCTGCTTGTACAATACAACTTATCTAAACATCCCTTCCATGACATAGGGTGACTGGGTCTATCATGCAGTAGCCATTTTTTAATCCTCCCAGCCACCACAAATGAGGTTCCTTCTCTCCTGATTTCCTGCATTACTTTTTCCCCTGCACAGGTGGTGCAATAGGGATCAGTGCCGCCTTGGACAGACTGGAGGAGCCTTACCTCCTCCTCATTCCTTTTTGCTCCTTTTAACACTCCAAGTAGCTGCAAAAGAATGTGAAAATTACCAAGGGGACAGTTCCTACCGAGATCCTGTTTTCCCAGGTCCTCTTTAGAACATTACTGTACCTCAGTCTCAGGACAGTCAACTGATTCCTCAGTAAGTAGCTCATGCAATGTCTTTGTGTGTATTGTTTGCTTAGTTTTTAGACTGTTACACTGCTATGGTCAAAAGATTTCTGACAATCTAGAGGGAGTTAGCTTAGCCCAAACAAAACTGAAGCTAAATTTAGCACCCTCTGAGAAATTAATTAGGCTCTTTATGCAGGTTACAGAGCTTACATTAAGACATTACTGTATTTTAACTTAATATAAAATTCTTCCAAAAGTTATGCCATCCTGAATATTTTTCTTTTGCCAATTTCCTTTTTCTTCCCTCTAATGCTAAACATCAGAGATAGGTTGTTCCAAAGTAATAATCACCAAAATTTGGTGGAAAAACATATCCTTATGGACATTGATACATATAAGGAACTTCATCCTGGATTGCACCAAATGTTTGGGGATGGGGGGCACATGTGTTTCCTGGACAAAAGCTGGTCATGAGCTCTGGAGGCTGCAGCTGTAGTTGTTCTTATCTAGGGTTTGGGCTCTACTTTGACTGCTTGCTAAAAGAGTCTTCTCCACCAAGATTGGGTGTTGGAAGTGGTTTGCCCTTGCCTGCTTCCCAGGGCTGAGAGAGAGTCACCCAGCAGGCTTTGTGCCAAGGCAGGACTAAAACTCAAGGTCTCCAGGTTTCTAGCTTGATGCCTTCACCACTACACCAAACTGGCTCTCAGTGGTTTGTGCAGACCATTTAACCTATTGACAGTTTAATATTTACTATTTAACTGTCAATAGGTTAAATGGTCTGCATTTAACCTAATTCAAATTAGTCATGTCTACCTGGGTACACAAAAACCAATAGAAGATTAAATAGTTAGATACGTCTAATCTTTAATGTTTTGTCTACTATTTGGACAAGTCTGGTCAAAGTCTCTGTCTACCCTGACAAACAGCTTTCTTAACAAATAGGAATACAAATGTTATTTATATTCTGGTTCATCCAGAGTAATCTTCATTGTTTCAGGGATAGTTTGGGATGGCTCTATGGACGAATAAACTCCAGGAACCTCCGGAAATGTTAGAATTGGCTTTACAGATTCTTTTCATCTTAAGATAGTTTAACTGTTTCTATTTCAAAGTGGGAGACCAAATATGGAGTGAATATTTTATTTGCATAATGCACCCTTACTTCCTGAGAACTGATATTTTGGAAAGCAAGTATTATATAATCATATATAAATAAATCAGAAAAGCTATATAACATGACAAAAACATTTGCTCATATAGCTCTTATATTCTGCTTCAAAAAATATTTGTAATAGTTTTTAAAATAATTACGCTCCCTTATAGTTCCCTCCTCCTACAAAGTAAGTATTTCCAATAGCTATACAAAGCACTGAGAACTAGCCTTTTTCCTGACTATTTCTGATGCATGTTCTAGATAGCCATGTGAGGTTTGTGAAAGAAGCTGAGGAGGAAGAAAAATTAGGGTTCCAATAACACATGTACATAATTTTAAAACATTTGCTTATGAATTAATTCTAAACAGCAAGAATAGTTTTATAATTTGCCTTATTTTACTATCTGCTAACAAGACATTTTGAATGTTCCTATTTCAGATCCTTAAAAATACTTATCTGGGAATAAACTTCAATGAATTTAACAGACCTTATTTTTGGAAAGAGATTTATAGGACTGTCCTATAAGTTAACAGTTACTAAATGCGCATTACTAAGGAGATAGAAAAAAACTAGAAAGAAGCAAATAACTCTCCAGAGTCCATATGAATATTAAGGCTACAACTCTGAGCATACATACTAGGAAGTAAGTTCCTACTTAGCTTAATTCCATGCAAACATACTTATGGCCAGGTTCAAAAGCGTCTCATATTATAATTATAAATAACAAGGAATGGAGCAGAAAAGCCCAACAGTGGAACACAAGGAAATGTTTCTGCACAAAATAATTCAAACAAATAGTTGAAATAAAAAGCATAGGCATACCTTTCTCAGTTAAGATGCTGAGCAATCTAACCCTATGCGTGACTATCCAGAAGTGCCAGCCAAGCAAAAAGAACTCATATATTACAAATTAAGGCTGCAAAGCTATACAATTTCTGAATAGGAATATACAGCACTGCATTAAAAATCTAAATACAGTTGTAGGTGATTTGCATGCCAGAAAACTGAATCCCTTAACAGGATTTTGTAGGGTGCTGGAGTGAGAAACTAAATGGAGAAGAAAATTCTTCCCTTTATTGGGTTTCTGAAGAACCTTGAATGGGGACAGACCTGCCCCTTTGGGATGGTGCCATTAGGGGATGTTATGTTTATTATAGCTCCATTTCAAAATTGCTTGTTCTTGATGTGAGCTGTCTGAGCATCAGACAAGCCATATTAAGGATGTAAATACCTCTGCTTATTTGTTTTTTCATTTGTGTTTGTTGTGTTTCTAGCTTGCCTTTCCTTCAGGAAGGTAGTATTCAAAAGACTCCCCCGCTCCTCTTATTTCTCCTTTGCAGTAGGTGGGCTGAACCTGGCCCAAAATCAGTGAGCTTCTTTCCCTGGCTGAAAATGGACACAGATCTGGGTCTCCCCAGCCCTAGTTCAATATTGTAACTACAGCCCAAAGGCTCACATCCCCAAAAGCACATTTTAAAATATTTCCTTTCTCCCTGTTGGGTTCAGCACCCCAGTCAGAGATTTTAAATGTGATTCCAGAGATTAGCTGGAATGGGAATGGGACTAGTTGCCCTGCTAGCCCTCGATGCATGTCAACTCTCCCATTTGAATATGCTTTGAATGATCCAGCACAACCCAGGCTCAAGTCTGTCCTATCATCATGTCTACTTTCAGCCCAAGGAATAATATATTTTCAGGCAAGTACAAAATGAACTACAATGAAAACAACAACAAACTATCCCCATAAAGGCTCCTGCTTATTTACAAACACACATGAGAACAGCTCACAATCCAGTTTCCTTCAAAATGCTGTCTCAAGTCCCTACATTTCAATTCAAAGGATGGAATTACGTTAAAGATCGTATTGCAAATCTGATTGCAAGTTCAAGGGCCAAGTTTATACTCCCCCTTCCAAGACACACAAAGCTCAATGGCCCTATAAATCACACTGGTGAAAGAAACATTTTTGAAAAATCAGCAAGAGAAAAAAAAACAGGCCGTATGTATCTTAGAAGCTTGCTGCCAGATCTCTTTCGGGGGACAACAATATCTAGTTTGAGTATCTTTCATACAGCCCTTTAAGCTTGGAGTGGGGGAGAAGATGGGGGAGAAAGAAGAAGAAAAGAGAAGCTTTTGCAAACTTTTATCAGATGACTTTAATTACTTGACCCAGATATCATATTTGGTGATTTTGTGCTGATCTTTCAGTTTGACAGATCAGTTACAGTTCACTGTAAGTTCCAACTGTATTTCCATGCATTGTGTTAAGGCCTGACTCAAAAGCAGTTTTATTTGATAAAAAACAGATGTCCTTAAAAGAAGTGTATTCCTCTTCAGCTGAAAACATTATGCTTCAGAATTGAATGTACCTTACCAAATTTATAAGTGCTGCATCTCCCTCCATGGCACAGAGCATTGCTATATTTTCTCCCTGCTGAGGGACTTGGAGACACTGGGGCGGTGACCTCAAAACCTTATGAGAAATGGGAAAGCATCTGGTTCTAATTTTATCTTCAGTCCTGTCTTCATGCTGGCGTGTATGTTTACAATATGGCTCACCTTTGACCTTCCACTCACACTTACCATATTAACCAACATATTTCAATCCCAATCAGGGCTGCATGTAACAATTAGCTTTTATACGAGTTGTTTTCCTTTACTCAGAATTCAATATATTGGTTTTATAACTAGAAAGCAGCAGCAGTGGCCACAATAATTCTAGGATGCCTGACTAAACTTAAAATACCTGGAAGCAGTATGAAATACAGAGAAATTAACACTCAGGATTCACCCCTTTCCCTATTTTCTTTCAAGCATCTTCATAGGTTAGAGCTTTTGTCATTTAAATGTTACCATGTTCTTTCACAGCAAGTGTTGGAGAAATGAATCCCCATTCCTTACATAATTGCATGAAATACTTCTTGGCCATTGACCTATCTAGTTTAGTACTGTCTACTCTGACTGGCAGCAACACTCCATGTCCTCAGGGAGAGACTCTCTGCCCTTAGCCTTGAGATGGTAGAGTTTATCACTGATATCTTCATCATGCAAAGCATGTAGCCTATTACTACAGCCCAGACTGCCTTATGTCAAGGCCCCATAAGTATTCTTTCAGGGTCACATAATTTTAAGGTGAGGTTATACAATTTTAAACACTATGCCATGCAGTGGAATTGTTGCTTGGTATTACATTTCAGAACTCATTCCACGTAGTTAGTGAAAGGGAGACGCTCTTCCCCATGTTTTATGTTTGGGTTTGGTGGTGTTTGCATCCTTGCTTTATCTCACTTCCTAGTCACAGCATATCATTGCTTTTAAACGTGAAACAGCTGTAATATTCTTCGTTTCCATTCCTTGAGGTGGTCTGTGTTAAAGCCTTAACACCTATCTATTCTTTCTGTTTTGTTCCAGTAAGAAGGTTGAAATGTTTTTAAGAAAAGTAGCCTGATCCTGGAAGGTAACAGAGATGCAGCTGAGCTACAGATGGGATGTGGTAGCTGCAAGGGAGGGAAGGGGGGGGGCCTTGGGAGTTTCCTAGCTAGAGAGGGGAGAGGAAGCCCCCTCTTTCTCAGCTTCTGCTGGAAGACAAAGGAAAAGCTATATTTTAGCTTTTGTATTTATATATTGGTTGTTTGCTGTTAGTTATGATGATGATGATGATGATGATGATGATGTTGTTGTTGTTATTATTATTATTATTATTGAGTATTTATGTCGTACGCTGCCCAGAGTCACACTGTTTGAGTTGGGCAGCCTTATAAATCTCGAAATAAAGAAATGAATAAATAAATAAAGGGAGAAAGTGCTGTGTTGACATTGCCTATTCACCATGCGGTTGCTTTTTTTTCAAAACAGAAGTAGCCTTATGAAGCCCCTTTTTGCAAATATATATTCAGCTTATGTTGTTAGGACCTCAAAAAACCATTTTTAGAGTCCACGGGCTGATAGGATGTACTTTGTGGTTTCCAAGTGACTGCACGATACACTCTTTATTCATATTAGGGTTTAATCTGGAAGTGACTCAAGATAGTGTGCTATGCAATTGTTAGCAACCACAATTTGTTTCCTTCCTCTTCTCACTGTTCAACCACTAGTTTGTTCATATTAAAGGGCTGTTATTGTGCAAAATGATTTAAGTGCTAATTACACAGTACCCTTGACATTTGGCTCAGGGTTGAAATTGGTGCATATAATAGGACTGTGCAATACTTCTGTTTTGATTTCAGAAAGGTGCTTTGGAGTGCACAGAGCTATGAACAAAGTACCTCTATGCAACGGTTTAAAGCAGCTACAGATTTTCCTGGGATTATATGGCAGCTGCAGAGGGAAGCTATGTGATCCCAGGAAAAGATGTCAGTGCTTTAAAGAGTTGCAGACAGATGCTATGTTTGCTCTCTCACATGCTCTGAAACATCCTTTTGGAATCAAACCTGAAGTGCTGCACAGCTCCAGTGTATCTGTCTTAATAAAAACACTGATAAGCTCACGTCACTCACAAAAGGTAGGTAGTTTAGAATGTAATATTAGGATCTTTTATTTATTTATTTATATTTCAAATTTAGTCACCGCCCATCTCACTCAAGAGCGACTCTGGGCGGTTAGGTTAGCATTGCCGAGTAAGAGAAAAATATTCTGCTGAATATTGCATGGTAGACATTTTTTTAAGTAGCCCCAACATCTACACTAACATCCATAATCCACTGTAGTATATGGAAACAGATTTTTCCCACTTTACCTCTTGCAAAACAAACAAGAGTCTTGCTTTCCATACATTGCTGACCAACAATAATACAGACATTTTTGATACCATTCAGTTGACTCTTCAAGATACTCAAAAGGTATATTCTACTTCAGGGAGCAAGACTGATAAAGATCATCCTGTTTTGTTTCAGCTTATATGTGTGCTCCTTGAAAAGAAGAAACAGCTTTTAATATTAGACTTTGCCAGGGTCTCAAGGGTGCAGACTAGATTGCTCATACCACTTTCATAAAACTTTGTGAATGCTTCTTTCCTTTAAATTTTCTTAGGTGGTATCTGTACCACTGTAACTGTAGAAGTAGTTGTAGAGTGACGGAAGTTAATTTCCACAATACTAGAGATATTGGGAAAAATATAGGGATATTTTTCACCATCTTGTCTCTGAAAGGAAGGGATTCCAGAGATCCTGTAAAATAGAGGTGCCCAGGTCTTACTCAGGGTGAGTCAAAATGTGATGAGGACTTGGTATTTGACTATCCTGAATGTAATCAAGAACTGAAAACCAAGGGCAGAGAGCTTGGAAGCAATGGAGTTTGCAATGGAAAGTAATACTTCATAAGTCTTAATCTGATGCAGTAGATTTAAGGCCAAAGAAATAGAAGCCAAAAGCAGGGAAGTCTTATAACCTACCTTTGAGGTTATGACCAGGGCCTCGAGATGCTATAAAGATCTCTGACGGTGGTTTAAAGTGGAATGAAGGTAAGGTTAGTGCTCTGCATGAGGGTATTTGTAGGGATAAAAACATGTTTTAGCACAAGGATAGGCAACTGGTATCTTTGCTTTCTCCAGTTTTAGCCTAACAGATTGAAGATGCTGAATTCTTACCTCTCCAGTCATTCAGTATATCTTTGACTACAGTTTTTTTTTTTCTTAAGTGTGAGCCTTCCTGAAGCAAGTGGGAATTCTTGGGAAGAACCATATGGGAAATTACTAGCACAGTAACAATAGTTTTTAAAAGTGTCCTTAAGAGAAAAACCTTGGAATAAAAGACATAATTTCCTAAAAGAAATCTGACATGTCTAATAAGATAAGAGATTTCCTTATTGTCTGCATGGGAAAGGACCAGGAAGATGCTAACTTCTCTCTCCGACTTTGTATCCTGCATCTTTGTCTCTCAGAGCTTCCTTTTAAAATTTTCCCTTAAGGATATTCTTTATATTATTTTTGTATGGGCATTCTCATGTGTGCGACTGACCAGATACCACAAGAACAACTACAAAAGTTGTAGTTTTAAATATGGACTTTTCTGCCAGTACTGATCTTATGAAAATATGATGAACATCCTATGTTTGTGCAGTGATCTTTATAGAGCTGGCAGTTACTGGTAAATCATCTAATGCTTTTACTTCAATCTATGGTTCTAACATTCCTCTAATTACAATTCTTCTCCCTCTTCTCTTTTTCTCATTTGCCAGGTTTTTTTTTTTTCTCAGCATCAAGATGTCTAGCAATCTTGCATCAGAGCCATAAAGTGTATGCCAACAATGCTTGAATAGCTAACGAACAGCTTTGTTGGCTTGTTTCCTCAAAGCAATGAAGACATCACATCGCTTGCACTGCCAGCATTGGGAACGGTCTAGTGTAGAACATGGAATCCCCCACTGAGAAATAAACTCAACCAAAGTAGTCACCAACAGAGAGGTTACAAGTTGCCAGGTTTCCCATGTAATATTATTGCATCTTCAGGGAGAACAGAATAGAGATGGGCAAACTGGCTAGTCTAATATTCAATATTTAGCCATTTGGTGGAGAAAGCAATTATGCTGCAGCTCTAGGAGCTCTTAGATTAAACAGATTATGATCACTTTAAGTTTATATTCAATAATGGATTTTGCATGGAGACAGCCTTGGTTGCCTTCCTGGATGATCTATATGGGAGATGAGGATATAGCCCTGTTGATACATCTAGATTTCTTGACAGCTTTTAATTCTATTGACCACAGTTGGAGAATTTGGGGGATTAGAGGCACTGATTTGTAGTGGTGCCACTTCTGTCTCTCTGGTACCAGAATGTAATGGTGAGAAACCTCTTTTCAAGGCTTTGGGAATCCTCCTGGGGGAACCTGCAAGCATTTGGAGCTAGCTGTCATCAACATGCTGATACTCACCTATACTTCACCTTTCCTGAAAGCTCAGAGTTGAACATCTCTAGAGCTCCCTCTATCTCTAGGCTTTAAAAGATTGGATGTGGGAGAATAAAATGAAGCTGAATTTAGATAAAATAGAATTGTTTCTTACATCATGGATAGAACACCAGGATTGCAAATACCTATTCAGGGACAGGTTGTACTTTCTCTTAAGAAACAGGTAATAATGGAAAAGAAATACTTTTATAGCCTTGGCTGATGAATCAGATACATCCTCACTGGAGGAAAGAGTTTTGGCTTTAGTTACTCATGCACTGATAACCGCAAAGCTAGACTATTATAATGTATTTTTTTATGGGGAGATCCTTAAAGGCAATGTGACAGAGATAGTAGTGGGTGGAGTTTCTTGGAGATCCCACGTTATCCCCATATTGAAACAGCTTTACTGATTGCTGGTTATCTTCTGAGACCAATTCAAGGTGCTTATGATGATGTATAAAACCTTATGTGGCTTTTCCCATGCATCTGAAATTTTATTGCAGGACACACCATGGATACATTTCACATAAACAACTGGTTCTCAACTTTCCTTGAAATAATAATAACAACAACAAATAATAATTCATTAAATTTGTACGCTGCCTGACTCTCAACAACTCTAGGCAGCTCACAACAGAAGTGAAGTTCTTTATTGTAAAGAAATTACAATAAAAGTATAAAAGGGAAAAAAAGATAAGACAGCAAGAGCAACAGACCTGATGGAATGAAGCAAGGGTCTCACTCATCCTCGCCAAAGGCCTGGGAGAAGAGACAGATCTTCACAGCTCTTCTAAACAACAGCAGCGTGGGGGCCATCCAGGTCTCAGGAGGAACCTTGTTCCAGAGGGCAGGCACTGCTACAAAGAAGGTGTGCTTCCGGGGACCCAATAGATGACATTGTTTAATCAAAGGAACCCAGAGTGCACCAACCCTGCAAGATTGAATCGGCCGGGCAGATATTATGGAATTATGAAACAAAATGCTGCTGGAAATCAAGGAAGCCCTCCACCCATTACATTTTAGGAGGTGGTTCAAACATATTTTTCAGGGCTTCTGTTTAGTTTTATGATATATTTTTGTCAGGATTTTAATATTTTAACTGATATTTTTATTTTATCTTGTAAGTCACCCAGGCCCATGAACTTATTGCGCAGAGTGCAGCAAAAGTCCCATAAAACCTGCTCTCAGGAAAATTACACATCAGCATGAGAGCTTGCAAAATGCAATGTTCATATTTTGTTCTCCAAAGAAAATCCAGTCAGAAAATATAAACTAACTGGTCTTTATTGATAAAAATGCAAAACTTCATAAAATACAAGTTGCATACAAAATATAAAATATAACAAAGACTTCTTCTCATATTAGCTTCCAAGACTTAACCACAACAAAGTCTCTAGCTAAAAAACACTCTCAGAGAAGAGGTACACTACTTGGTTACTAGTTAGGACTACATAACCTATAAACTACATGGTTAACTGTACAAAGCAAAAACACACTGAACTGAGCTGGGCATTTTAGCCCTCCCCTTATATTGCTAATATGACACCCCCACTGAATAACTAACACACATTTCAGTAGGTGGCAGTAAAAATCATAACAGAAACACAAGATACTTTGTAATCTCAACACCTGGTTTTGTATAGCGAACGGGATGACCTTCTTCCCATGAGAAAATCCTGATAGAACTCAGTGGGTAGCATATGAATCCTTTAAATAAATACAATAATAACTGTGCACAGAATAGGAGCTTGAAAAATCAGATTGTCTGTGTTATCATTGTATTTATAGTGGGAGCATGTACTGGAAATCACAAGAATAAGGCTGCAACTGTAGGAGAAACTTTAGGCTTCTTTTAGTTTCCAAAACAGATAGAATGGCTGGCTGAACTCCACCATCAACGGCGAGGAAATGGAAGATTACCACACATTTCTCATTCACGGAGATCATTTCTCCCTGTCCCAGATTAATGGTGCAAAGGGGTTATATGTATAAGTAACACTAGTTCTATACTCCTGAAGATGGTGCTCAAATGGAACATAAGTTAGGATCACAGAAACTCATTTCAGTGGACCAACACAAGAGTCTTACAGAAGGTCTGGAAAACAAACACCATGTTGAGGGAAAAAATAACTTCAGTCCTATAGGCTGGGTGTATGTATTATGAGGATGAGACAGAGGTATAATACTGTACTGAGAAAATTCCTCTCTGTAGGTTCACATTGAATTAATAAAGAAACAATGTATTTAGGACTTAAAACTGGATATATTCTTTAAAGATTACATAACACAGAGCATGTTATGGTATTTCAGTCCAAAATCAGAGTCTGCCAAATTTATTGAACTTACAATGTTATGGAAAATACAGTGCACGAAGAAATCCTGCAGGATTAAACCAAAGACCTGTGATTCGTTCAGCATTCCATTCCTACAATGACCAACAAGATATCTTTGAAGTTACAAACAAGACATCTATGCACTATCATTTTCCTGCTTGTACTCCTTAGCAACTTGGAGTAAGAGATGTACTGCTTCTGACATTGGAGATAATATGTAGCCAGACATCATGACCAGAAGCCATTCATAGCTTTGCCTCCCATAACTTTCTGTAGCCGTTTTTTTAGGCCATCACCACATCTGGTCATGGTAATGTTTCATAGTCAAATTACATGTAGTGCCTAAAGATGAACTGCCACAGGCATAATTGGATCTCTCAGGATCAACTTAATTAGATTCTAGCAGTATGGCAGGCAGAAAACAGTTATCCCAATCCATTTCACCATACCACACACAGTTTTATGTACTGTTATAGTAACTTTCTCTTACTAGTCTTTGTTCTAAGTTTTAAAATCTCCATCTATTATACCCTTTCTCATAAGGGAGTTGCTATGTAGAATGGCTTTTTTTTGTGCCTCTGTAGTCTAAAATTACCGGAAGTCTAAAATATCTGTATCTTCTGATTCTGAACTTTCACTTTAAGAGTATCAATTCAGCAAATGGAAAATTTTAGTGACTTTAGTGACCCTATGGGTGGTATGTGCCTTCCTCAATCTTGGGTCCTCTACCAGAGGCCTGGGAGTTTGAGGGTCACAGCCCTGAGTGCTCCTACCACCATTGGGAGCACTTTGGCCTATACTTTCTACATCCTCTCTAGTTCCTCCTTCAGGCCCTGGTACTTATCCAGCTTCTCATACTCCTTCTTCCTGATGTTGCTGTCACTTGAAACTGATACATCTATCACCACTGCTGTCTTCTGGTCCTTGTTTACTACCACAATGTCTGGTTGATTGGCCAGTACTGGCCTGTCCGTCTGGATCTGGAAGTCCCACAGGATCTTAGCCCTGTTATTCTCCATGACCTTCTGTGGAATCTCCCATTTGGACTTGGGAAGGTCTAGCCCATATACTGTGCAGATGTTCCTGTACACAATGCCAGCTACTTGGTTGTGCGGTTCAGTATATGCTGTTCCTGCCTGCATCTTACACCCTGCCACTATGCATTGGACTGTCTCTGAGGCCTCTTTGCACAATCTGCACCTTGGGTCCTGTCTAGTGCGGTAGACTCCTGCTTCTATGGATCTGGTGCTTAGTGCCTGTTCTTGTGCTGCTATGTTCAGTAGCTCAGTACTGTCTTTTAGTCCAGCCCTTTCCAGCCACTGATAGGATTTCCCAATGTCAGCCACCTCAGCTATCTGTTGATAGTACATCCTATGCAAGGGCTTGTCTTGCCATGGTACTTCCTCCACTTGAACTTCCTCTCCTGTCTGCTGCTGCCTGAGGCATTCTCTCAGCAGCTCATCTTTGGGTGCCATCTTAGTGATGTACTCCTGGATGCTCTGGGTTTCATCCAGGACAGTGGCTTTGACTCTCATCAGACCCCACCCAGGTACAATCTCTGGGTGTTGGACTTGGGGTGGAAACCTCCATACATTGTGAGGAGCTTCCGGGTCTTCACATCAACAGCCTCCATGTCTTCCTTTGGCCAGCTCACTATACTGGCAGGGTATCTGATGACTGGCAGGGCATACATGTTGATGGTGTGGATCTTGTTCTTCCCACTGAGCTGGCTCTTCAGGACTTGTCTTATCCTTTGGTGGTACTTGGATGTTGCTGTCTTCCTTGCATCCTCATCATGGTTCCCATGTGACTGTGGGATACCAAAGTATTTATAGCTGGTCTCTATGTCTGCTATGTGGCCCACTGGTAGTTTCACCCCATTGGTCTTAACTACCTTCCCTCTCTTTACTATCATTTGGCCACACTTTTCCAGTGCAAATGACATCCCAATGTCCTCACTGTAGACTGGTGTCAGGTGGATTAGTGAGTCAATGTCTTGTTCGCTCTTAGCATACAGCTTGATGTAGAGGAGGTGACTGATGGTAGTTCCACTCTTGAACCTGCATCCGTATCCAGTCCTTGTGATTATCTGGCTGAGGGGGTTCAAACCTATGAAGAACAGCAGTGGGGACAGTGCATCACCTTGGTATATGCCACACTTGATGGCTATTTGCATGAGCTGTCTTGAGCTGACTTCGTGTTGTCTTCCACAGTCCCACTGAGTTCTTGAGGAAGGTCCTTAGTGCCCTTTTAATTTTGTATAGCACCAAGCATTCACAGAACCATGTGTGTGGCACTGAGTTGTAGGCTTTCCTGTAGTCAGTCCAGGCTGTGCTCAGATTGGTCTGTCTAGACCTTGAGCCTTGGGTGACTATCTTTGAGCAACAGGTATTTTGAGCCTCTGGTATTGTTCCCAATGCCCTTCTGAACTGTGCTCATGTACTGGCCCATATGGTCCAGTAGCTTGGTGGCTATGATGCCTGATAGGACTTTCCACATTGTGGGGAGCCAGGTTATTGACTGGTAGTTGGACAGTGCTGTTCCCTTGTGGGGGTCTTTCATGATCAGCACTGTCCTTCCTTGTGTTAGCCAGTCTGGGTGGGAGCCTGCTGCTAGCAGCTGGTTCATCTGTGCTACCAGGTGTTCATGCATTGTTGTTAGTTTCTTTAGCCAGTAGGTGTGGATTGTGTCTGGCCCAGGTGGTGTCCAGGTCTTCATGTTCTTGACCCACTGTTGGTTGTCTGCTACTGAGATGGTGACTGGTTCCTGTTCTGGGAGATTGCTGTGGTCTGCTCTCAGGTCCTGCAGCCACTTTGCACTGATGTTATGTGTTTTCTCTTTCTCCCATATGTTCTTCCAGTACTGCTCAGTTTCTGCTGTTGGTGGCTCTGCTGTTACTGTGTTGTTGCACTGCAGTTGGGAGTACACCTTGGATAGTTCTTTGGAGAAAAGGACACTTATCTTCTTGGCCTCTGCTTCTCTAGTGTATCTCCTTAGCCTGGTAGCCAGTGCTGTGAACCTTTGTTTAGCAGTCTCTAGGGCTTCAGATGGCATTAGGCCCTTGTATCTTTTCAGTAGCTGTCAGGCCCAGTCCAAGAACAATGAGGAAACAGTCCAGTTGAGTTCAGTTCCTTTATTTGCTTACACCATATAGACAGAATCTTGCCAGACTAAATCTATACTACTGCAACTAGTGGATATACCCTGGGAGGTTCTAAGGAGTAGCTATCCTGGACCTCTTATGCTTCCCATGCTCCATTTCCAGACTGTGTTGTCTTTTGTCTCCTTGCCTTTCCTGGAATGCACTCCCTCCTTCCTGATAGCCTTGCTCTCTGCTGCAATTCACCGCAGTAGCTGAGTCTTATCCTTAATCTCCACACCCTTCTGTAGTTCCATCAGCTGACTAACTTCTCTCCGAGTTGCCTTGATCTTAGCCTCCTGCTGTTCTTCTTGATTGCGTAGCCAAGGATCTCCAGGATTACAGTGACTGTAATGTATATTACCTCATTGGTTTGAGTGATGGTGGTAGGATTGTCGTGAGGGCTCTATTGGCATCTTCCAGCATACTATCTGATGGTACTTCTCCACTGAATCTGTAAAATCTGACTGTAATCGGTCTCGAGGGTTGACTGTAGGTAGTTTATCCATGATCTTATGCCTCATATCAGCTGCTGTACTCTGTAATGGAGGGGGTGGTAGTGACATTCCAGCTTCAGATGTTGGTTGCACATCCAGTTGTTCTTCCGGGTCTCCTTGAGTCTGGGATGCAATGTGTAGTTGGTCTATCTCAAGTTGTGAGAGCAGCTTCCTCTTTACTATGTTGAAGCATTGGGTAACTAGCTGTTTCTCTGTAAGTGTGGATGTAGGTCTTCTGTCCATCCATAGTTCCCTCATACGTTTGATATATCCCTTCTCATTGGGTCTACTGTTGTAGTAGCATCCCATCAATTCCAGGTTCTCTTGTCTCGTCCATGTATTGCTTGTTCCAGTAGCCCACTTATCATCAGATTGTCCTGGTTTCCCAACATCTGGCCCAGACCTTGTTAATTTGGGTGATGTCCAAGCTGGCACTACTCTCTTAGTTCATGTCACTCTCATATCCGAGGTAGCAAGTGAAGCATTAGGGGGTCTTTGCCCAAGGACCCCTATTGGTAAGGTAGGTACCAGCCAGGATTCGAACCCTGGTTTCCCGTGTCAAAGGGCAGCACTTTAACCACTACACTATCCAGCTGCTATAGATAGATAGATAGACAGACAGATTCTGACTGGTGCCATTGGCACTGGGCACATGCACATGGCATTGGGAGCAAAAGGCTCAGCTCTTCTCACATTTCTAGAAAGGGGAAGGGACATTTAGGAAATGGCTAAATCTCAGATTCCAATAATTCTACCAATACCCAGCAATTCTACCAATAGAGCAGAACATGTGAAGTCATGACAACATAACCAGAAGTGAAGGCAGGAAAAATGGCATAAATTCATGAAGAGGCACATCGTTAAACTGGGAAAGAAATAGTTAGAAAACAGTTCTCACAAAATGTTACCAAGGTACCTAATTAAATAAATTAGCTGCCTCGTTTATGCGCTTAAAATGGCTCTAAAACAGTAAGTGTAACTGACGTTTGAATTCCTGCTATCTGATTTAGAGGAAGAATTTGACAAATACTTTCAGATTCTACATGTAACAGATGTTGTTTTGGTCACTTCCAGCTGGCTGTGAATACAGAGTTCCAGAACTGTGGTTTCATATTAGGTATTAGTGTGGGCTGAATTTCTTCCAGGAGAAGGGGGAAGGGAGCTCTCATGTAAAAACTGGCACCCCGTCTTCTATTTTTTCCATTACAGTGTTGTCTGTCCATAATTGCTTCTTGTTTTCCATTGCAGACTGCCAAACAGCAAGCGTGCAAGGGTACAGAGCGAAGGAATTCCGCTGCTAGTGCTGCACTTTGTCAGTAAACAGAGTGAAATAATAGTTTACTATACTATTATAATATAACATCAGCATGGACTTGGAATTCTCGCTAAGTTGAAGTCAAGAGGTTGTCCACAAGGGAATCACACAAAGCCTACAAATCCCTTCCTTGGAATTGGTCTGCATTTAAGCTGGAGTCCAGTGCAGCTTTTGAATACCAGCTTCATAAAGCAGGGGGATGAGAAGTATTTCTACACAACCAAGGCTTAGGCACGCTAATTAGTGAGTCTCCTACTCTAATTTTTATTGTTTTGAATCAGGGGATCCCATTTCTTTTTATATAAAGCAACCACATTTCTCTGTTTGGTGACATGACTGTATGGTATAGTGTCACATATGTTCCATTATTTTTGCAATGGGAGGAGATGCACTTCTTATTTTGTTTAAGACACTTGGCATTAAATTTAATTATGTTCCTACAGAGCATAACAGGAATCTGAAGCAAGACAGGAAAGAAGCTGGTAAAATTTGGAGAGAGAGAGAGAGACAATAAATGGAACTGGCTGGCAAGAAGCAGCCAAAAGAAACTTCAAGATTTGTGAGATTTGGGAAAATTGATGAGCACCAGCAGCACTTGCCTATTTCCTATCTGTTGCTCATCCTATTTATTACAAGTAGTCCTCGGCTTACAACCACAACTGGCACCAGAATATCCCTTGCTAAGCAATGCAGTCATAAAGCGAGATGTCACATGACCACATTGCTTAGCGACCACAATCCTGGCACTCCCTGATGCAGTCATTAAGTGAATTCTGCCAGTCATTAGCCCACCCCAATCTAAGCCATTCTGGGCTTGCTCCCTCCCAGCTCAGTAAGGTAAGGGACTGCCTCCAACTACCCCCAGCCACCTATCTCCCTCCCATCTCTGCCCTTTTGGCCACCCTGCTTTGTGGGGTAGCAAGTAGCCCCAGAACCATCTGGATCTGGGGCTGCCTGCCATGCCCTGGAAAGCCCCAGCTGCCCCAGCCCAGTCCCAGCCATAGTTGCCCTGTGGTTTTTGGTATACCATGGCTCTGGGGCTCTGGGGATTTTTGGCATGTTGCAGCTCTAGGGCTCCAAAAAGCAGCCCTAGAGTCACAGTGCAGCATGAAGCCCAGCCCAGCCCAGCCCAGGAGTGTGGCACAAAGCTGCAGCTGCCCCAACGCAGCCCCAGCTGCAGTGGCCCTCGCCATACTGCACTCTGAAGCCCTGCTGCCCTGTGCTTCACTGCTTCAGCTGACCTTTGCTCCTGCACTCTGAAGCCCTGCTGCCCTGTGCTTCACTGCTTCAGCTGACCTTCCTCCTGCTGCTGATGAGGCATGCCCAGCCTGGCTCTTCGTGAGGAAGCTGCTGGCCACGTGACGCCATCTTCCCCAGGTCTCATGAGGAAGCCACCATGTGCGACCTGGGGAAGAAAGTCTCAAGTGGCCAGCAGCTGCCTTGCCTCATCAGCAGCAGGAGCAAGGAGATGGTGAAGGTCAGCTGGAATGGCAGAGTGCAGGGTGGCAGGGGGTCAAAAGGGCATAGATGGGAGGGAGATAGGTGGCTGGGGGGAGTTGAAGTGCCCCTGCGGTTGTAAGTGAGGGTGGGCTGCCATGCACTCAAATTTTGATTATGTGACTGCAGGGCATTGCAATGGTTGGTCATAACTCCTTTTGTTTAGCACCGCCATAACTTCGAACGGTTGCTGAACGAATGGTCATAAGTCAAGGACCATTGTATTCATAAGTGAACAGATAAAACCAAGGCTCTGGTACTTTTTTTCACACAAAGAAACTGGCCCTGGGCAAAAACACTGCTCCTAGAATCTCCTCCTCACCACTTGGGGGACTATGGTAAGGAACAACAATATGGCTTTCTCTGGAAAACGTTTCTTGAAAAAAGAATTGAGGGAGTATCATCTGCTTCTGGGGTCCCCAACATAGTGTCTTGGATTACTGATGTGCCTGTGGATACTTCTCTTGGTGCCTGTCAGATTTCCTGTCAGACATGGCGTTTGACATGTTTAGAAAGGTATTTTAATTAAAAACAATGGGAAGTTGGCAGCCTGAAAAGCACAGGACCAGACTGCTGTAAAATCTTCATTTCCAGGGATGCCTTTGGGACACAAACGGGCCCCATAAACTTTCCTAAAAACAAAAAATGGTGATCGGTTACTGCCCAGTGCTGTCTGGAAGTCTGTTGACTTGCCTAGAAAACAGACAAAAACGAACAGTAGTGTGGAGCATCCTGCCACAAACGGTAGTAGATGGCATTCTGCTCAATTGATGCTTTGTAATTAATGTATGTCCTCCATGACATTTGTTTTGTGAATGTGCAAGTCTGCAGCAGTTATTTTCTGGCAGTACCTACTGGCTTTCAAAATTCCAAAGATACCCCAAAAGGATAGGTGCCCCTGTTTTGCTACTTCATTCTTATCTTTTCTCTGCTTAACAGAAAGATAGTGGATGTTGTCAAATAGGAAATGGAGAGGAGAGAACTTTACCCAACTTGTGGAATCTCCTTCCTGGTTGCAAGCTGGATGATAACATACTGGACGAGGTCATCTTTACCCCCGGATATTGAGAAGAAATGAACTAAAATTCTCATCAAAGGAAGGGAGCCTGCCATATGACTTTCTGAGCTGATTAGTTTTACAGAAACAGTAAGAAACATAACAGTATTTAACAGGGATACACCAAGGGGGTCACAACTACTTTCTCCAACTGCCAAGAACAAATATAAAAGGATGGGCTCAAGTACAGATCCGTGATTTCCCAGCAATGAAGCAATGTTATCAGACAGGAGAGGTGCCTTCTCTACAGCTGTCCCTGTGCTTTGGAACAGCATCTCCACCATCCCCAAAATCCATACAGCTTCTACCCTGCTGATCTTTAGGAGGGAATGAAAGACCTGACTTATCACCTGGACTGGTGACAATGTGTGAACCTGCTAATTGTGGTGGGGTGGAGTTTGCTTTTCCTCCCTGGCATGGTTACTTTTTATTTTATTTTATTTATTTGTTCTTATCTGTTTTTAATCCTCTGTAAGCTGCCCAGAATTGTTGGCCTGTGGGTGACCTTAGAAATTGACCAGTTAACTAATTATATAAATATCAACAGAAACTAGAATTAGTCCACAGTTTTATATCTGTAACTAAAAAGATAACTAACCATCACTTTCTATCTAATTGTAGCTCAGTGCAGTCTATTTATTTATTTACAAATAAGACCAATTCATGAAATTTAAAATACAGCATACTTCTACTACATACATACGTAACAATACATACATATATAAAAGGAAGAAACCCTGTAAAATTAACAGTTCACTGAAGGCACCAAACAGTTTTTATAAGCTAAGGCTATAAATAAAAATTTTGCTGCCTTCCAAGCAACTGGGTATTGATCTCATTGGCGATCAGAGCTAACATATCCTCTTTTCAATGTAATAAACTCCACTCGTGATGAGAAGATTGAAGTATTCTTACTAGCTCAGTAGAACTATGCAAATGATGCTAATTCTGGCCTCTGGCATTTCCAAGAAGGGTTGGGAAAGACTCTAGTTTGAAATCTTGGAAAGCTGCTGTTCGGGTAGGTGACGAATACTAATTGTCTAATCTAGTACAAGGCAATTCTCTGAGGCGTTCTTTATGGGCAAGAAGAAGGTATAGTAGGTCTTCTGAAGGTATCTTCAAAGTGTACTTAGTTTCTTGACTAACAAATTCTACTTTAATCAAACTCGATTTGCTGTAGCTTTATTACTGGAGAAAGTTGCACTTCCAGAATTCCTACCTGTTAGGTAGCCTTTAATGGAGCAGAATCCCTAATTACAACATTCTTTTGGGATAGAGAGCACACTGTTTTTTTTTTTTTTTTTTGCAACAGAACAGATCCATCTCCAGCTGTTGAATTTCTACTTCTGACAAAGCTTTTAAAACACACGGGAAATATTATTATTTTTCAGTTTTGAATTGAGCAGAAACAAAATGTTCAATATACTTTTCCCAGTCTTACCACCCACAGAGAAAATTTTCAAGAATTGGTAACCAAAACTCAGGGCCTATATAAGTAACAGAGTATAGTTACTGACAATAAGTTTCAGGATAGTAAAATACATGTTATTTATAGTACTTGCAGTTAGTTAATAAGAGTTCATTTTCATACTTAAAATGCTTTTGAGCTGTAAATAATTTAAATATGCTGCTGATTTTTGAGGTGTCTTAAGGAAAATAAGAGTTAACTGTGTTAGTAGTTTATTGTATTAGTCCCATTTGAATTTGTCATAAAACTGCTTTCATAAAACAGCTGAATACCAGCATATTTGTGGTTGCAGTCAGATGTTTTTAACTATATTGGATTTAACCCACAATGTGCTCAGAAATATATTTCCATTGTTTCAGCCAGCTCTGGATTAAGTTGTGGCACACCAAACTCTGTTGTGTTTATATATGTTGATATCATTCATACAGGGCAAAGAAAATTAGATTCCATACATAGTTAGAAAGCAATTAATTCGTACCCACAAGACTGTTACAGTAGATCAGTTACTATATACTAACTCTAATTACTTGCTAGAGTACATTTGGAGAGCCAAGATCTGTTCCTATTTACACTAGTGTACCTTGTAGCATTATTTTACTCTAAAACTGGAACTCATACTAAAGTAATCTGTGGTTACTCCAATGTGCACAGTTCTATGGCTAATGCATACATAATCTTCCCATACATGATTATTTTGGCATGGAAGAATACCTTAAAATCAAATAGTTCTCCAAAGTGTAACATTTAAACTTAAAAATGATTAGATGAGATACTGAAATAGTTCAAGCACATAATTAACTGAGCAACTTATTTTAACTTAAACTTTCAGATGAATAAGAAAACAGCTTGCCTATGTACCTTTATGCTTTTAAAATTCAAAAGTGTTTTTCTGGTTTAATAATAAAAATCCTTCTGTTTAAATGATTAGTGTTGCAAGTGTTATTAAACTGTATCCTTGACAGGACAGTGAATTATTGGTGGGCCATGTATTACAAATGAATTCAAAAATTACACTATTTGGCTTTTAGCAGACTTGGTTGGATGGAAGATTTAAAGCTATACAGTATCTTAAATATTGCTTGAAGTATATTAGCAGCCCAGTGGAAAAAAAGAGTGTGCTCCTTCAGCAGGAAAATTACAGTTAAAATGTTGGCCAGCTGCTTATGTGCAAGTGAGTAAGGAATCCTCTCATTAAAGTTAATGTGACTCTTAAAGCAATAGTACCATATTTTTCTGGCTCACATGAAAGCCTATATAAATTGGGGTGCTTAATGAATAGCAGAGAGTGGCTACGCTTGGGTGAGGTTCAAAGCACTTCTTTCAAATCATTTTTTGTATTATGCTCTACTCTAATATTTACATCTGTAGCTATACCTGGACCAGCAGGAATAGCTAGATGTATAAGGTCCCCTTTCTACAAATAATCATACTGTCCTTGTAGAGATCAAGGGGAGAGTGACCTCATCTATTTAGTGTTAGAATTTAGGGCTAAATGACAGGATTTGTAGGTTGATTGAATAGAGTATACTCAATTAGGGGTAATTATTTTGTTCTTTATTATTCTTAATATATACTTGTATGTATAAAATCTGCCTGTAACTTAATAACACTACAACCCACCCACTGAAACTGTAATACCCTATTCAATTTAACTTCAGCCACTTATATGTTCTACTGAACCTTCCTCCTTTTGCCTGGAAAAATCATTTTTACTTTTTTCCCTTTTAAATTCATGAAATGAATTAAATAAAAGTAATCCATTAATTGGGTCAGACAGAGCCATCCTTAGGTCTCTCATATGATTTCGTCCTACCTCCCATTCCCAGTGTTCCAATTGGGATATCCAATTCTATGGATAAAACAGCATGTTGCCTCTTTTGGTACGTCTGTCTCTCCAAAAAGCAATCAAAGAAGAACAGATCCCTACTGGGATGGGATGGCAGCAATAAAATGGGGGCTTTTTTAAAGTCTTTGCCCACAGTTACGATTCAGTTTTGATGCATCTGCAGTTGCATTTTACATTGCCCAAAAGTGATATTTTGAAACAGAGGGCAACAGCGGGCATTTCTTTCTCCTTGGTACCATAGCTTCAGGGATTGTGGAATACCAGTAAAATAATGGGCGAGCAACAAGGGTTGAATTTTCCCCATGGAGGGGATTCCCAGTAAAAATTAGGATTAGGATCACATATGTAAAGAAGGAAAAAAAAATGAAGATACAGCTGCTACTCCACCTTTAAGGCAATATACAGTTTGATCTCAATGATATATAATTATGAGAAACTTGATCCCTGCTTCTATGTCTTTTATTGTCAATTGTATTATTTTTGCATTTTGTTTTAAAATAAGCATTGGCTCCAATTAAGGCAATAAACTGATAATAGCTCATTTACTTGTTGGATTGCTTACTAATAATCTCAGTAAAAGGCAGAGGAATGTAGCAAGATAAATTACTCCTGTTTAAACTTAAAAAAAAAAAGGCCAAATGATTACCTGCAATAAAAAGGATTCACTGAACTCTGTTTTAAGATTGTTAGAAACTACAGAGTTTGAAGAGAGTTGCAAGTGTTGAGAAATCTCACAGCACATTCCAAATGGCCCTCACTAGAGAAAACAAAAAACTGGTATTGCAGACTCATCCTTATTAAGTCAGTGAGCTTGTATTCCTCCCACCATCTTTTCTTCAATTCTACCTATGGTGGTTAGGATTCAACGTTCTTCTTTCTCTCCTTTCCAGCAACAGAAAAATATAAGTCATCTTAGTTTCAATAGAAGTTTGAAGAATTGCATTTCTAGTGGCCTTCTGGCCTAGTGCTGGAAAGAGAATGAAGGAAACATTTCATTTTCCTTCTTCATCTTTGGTCTGTCTATGGTGCACCAGTAAGGGACCCACCGACCTAATAATGAATAAGGAAAGGGAGAGGACCTTGAGGAACTTGGTAGGTGGATCAGATAAAATGCCTAGGTCAACTAATGGGAGACAGTGGTCTTCCATTCTCAGCAGAACAATCAAATTTAGACTGCCTTAATGGTATGTTGAACTATTTCCAATCTGTGGAAAAGCAGTTTGACATTTCTGAGGGTTTCCAGCATGTGCTAGATCTATCACCACCTTTCACAGGGCACAGTCTATAGCTGAATAATTTCATTAATGTCTTTTAATACATTCATTACACTTCTCCAAGAACCCAAAACAAAATATGTAGTACCTCCTTTTCCAAGAGAACAACCCGTGACATCATTTGAGCTGTCCTAAAGTCACGCAGTGAGGGTCCATGGCTGAGTGTGTGCTTTAACAGATCTTCCCAGTCCAGATCCAACACCCTAATCAGCACATTGTCTCTCATTATGACTGTCTACAGAGAATGCCCCCAAGCAATGCCATGCACAGATGTTCCAGAACAGGACTAGTGTAACTCCTTTGTTTAAAACTTTCTTCTTCATAAAACTTTCTTCTTCATACTCCCTTCTGAAGCTAAGAAATTACAATTATTAACTTCGTTTTTCAAATATGAAATGAAAACACAGATTTTATCAGCCTCTTTTGCAGATCTCATCCCATTTTAACACTTTTGTGCAAATTAAGGTAAAGATTACGATTCATAATAACCAATAACAATCCCTGTAGCCAACAAAGAATGCCAACCATAGGGCCACAGACTTAATCACTAGGAGTAGGGATACGGAACATCCAAGATATAAGGAGTCTACCTCTGGACAGCTGCAATGACACTTGTTTTGAATAGCCAGAGTGCATTTGGTTAGAACCATCAAATAAATGTTTAAGGGCTGTTGAATGTTTAATGGAAAATCTGGCCTCTTATTATGCTGATAAGGATGATTTCATGTCACATACTCTCTGTTCACATGACCTTTTTTTAATCAAAGCCATAAGAACACTATTGTATCATATACCATTGAATGAGAAGCAGAGGCTTTTGTATAACCAGTATATGCTAGCAAAAGGACCTGATTCAGAAATCACTGAAATATACTTTCTTTACATTAACTATGGTACAGGGTGAAGTATTAGACAAATTCTTAAGACATAAAGGGAACAAACTAGCACTTTTCTTTCCTTTTTAAATTACTATATTTTCCAGAGAAGAATTCTGCAAATCCACAGCCCTCTACTGGTACTGATGAGAATTTTATAAGCAAAAGTGTTTATAATAGCTGGAGTTTGACTCTCACTATTACCACATTTAATCTGTTTCCTTTCCACTGGCACTGTATAGAAGAATTCAGTTTCAGAAAAATGATCTTGAAATACATTAAAGATTATTACCTTTAAGAACAGACTACATCAGAAAAAAAATCATAAAAGGAAAATTTATATGACTGGAGGATGGGAGGAGAAAGCTATTGTAGGTTTGCAACTTGTGTTAGGGGTTGTGAAAGGAACACTTAAATGATTTGATACAATATATTATTTATTTCACAAATATATACCTGGAGCTTCAGTGCAAAACACTTCACTCACAGAACAATTTATAAAACAATATCCAAAAGGTATACAATATTAATCACCCAGAGTTGCTGTGCAGTGAGATGGGCAGTGACAAATTTGAAATATAAATAAATAAAATAAAATAAACATGGTAAAAAAAACCCTTAAAAACTTAACCTCAAAAGGGAGTGGAAAATGAAATTGGTAATACAACAAGTTAAGAATTAAAAGCCTGAGGAAGTAAAAGGTTTCCTCTGAAGAAGCAGGGAGAACTTTTGGCATGGAGGAGGGAAAACAATTGAGAAAGCTTTCTCTTCAGTGCCATTGCACTCACTTTAGATGTCGGCTGCAACTGAGAGAGAGCTTCTGAAGAAGACCTAACTAAAAGATAAGGCTCTTGTTGAAATAGATAATGTTTCAGCATTTAAATTACACACACAAACATATTGGGAATCAGTACCTTTGTTTCACTCTTGGGCAGTATGGTCCTATTGTCCAGATCCAGTTAGCAGTTGATAAACTGCGCATTGAACTAATGAACTACAGCTTCTGAATAACCTTGAGAGTCAGCCCCATATACAGCAGGTTGTAATTCAGTCTGTCATTCAAAGATAGCCAAAACGGGATCCATAATCAACTTAGCCTTGACAGGCTGGTTTTTATTAATAAAATTAGTAAAATGTGCTCTAAATTATGGATATTATTTGAGGCCTTTGAATTTGCTTCTTTGTATTTGGACTAGGTTTTCATTGACCAGCTCTTTCACATATCATTATTAACACTGGACATTGGTTTAACACATTCACTGCATCTTTAGAATGGATGTAAAGGAGAAACAGAACTGAATATTACTACCATACTGATTACATCCAACACCACACCCCTCATGGAGTGTCTTCATACAAAGCTGCCATGTACATGCTAACAAATATTGGAACAGGATATCAGTTATTAGCTATCATATAAATCAGTCATCTCCTTAGATACAGTGTGCATAAAATAAGCTAAAGAACAGAGAACATTGTTATCACCCCTTACTGAAGAATGGGAAGATTTCAGTTAAATCATTTTGTTAGAACAGGAAATTAACTATAAATTAGCAGTAAGAATAGATCATTTGGTTACTATTTTCCATCAATATTGCTTTCCAAATTTAGAGAACTGAGAGAAGGAAACAGATATATAGATGTAGTACATATAGTGAGCTGATCTTTTAAATATGCTTCCAGCTTTAACAAATACAATAAGACATTTGTCACTTATTTTATGCAGGTTGCTTTTGGTTGGAAGTGTGCACCAGATTGTCTCAATGAAATACTGATGTCTATAAAAATATTGTTGATCATATCCAGTTGTGCTCCTTTATGATCCAGTGAAGGCTTTCATTAGTGGAAAGATAGGGAGCTGATTTTCACAATTTCCCCTTTCTTCTGCAGCCCCCCTACTTTCCCCACCGTTCTAAATGAGCATTCAGAATTTTGAAGGGAGTTGCATGAAGCTACAAAGGAAAGGAAGAATCAGCAAAAATGACTTTCCTCCCACTGTTGCTCATAGAAGCATCTGCTGGATCAAAAAGCCTTCCATCAATAGAGAAGACAGTTTTGAATACTACTCATAATGAAGAAAAATGTGTTGAAATTTCTACTATGCCAAAATATAATTTCATATGAAAACACAGATAAATTCATTGTCAGTGAAATCTGTGCGATATCATCCACATTTTAAATTCATTAAAGAGAAAAATAACAACCTACCCTCTCTGCTAACCAAATTTCCAGTTACATCACCAAAAATTACACCCACTGGTGTAGTTAGAGAAAAAGCTTATATGACTTTATACAGCAAATAATATAAGTTGATTGCTTTCAAGAGCACGAGCATAGGAGTCACAAATAATTTTTTCTTATGGCTCAGTCTTGTTTGTCTATAGTAGAAATCCTCTGATATGCAGTGCTCCTCCATGAATGGTAGGTAATAGACAACTGCGTTAGGTACTGTAGTGGTAGGCAACCTAGGATGCTCCAGATATTGTTGAACTACGGTCCTCAAATCCACAAGCATCAGATGGTAAAGCATGCTGAATGTCATATTTCAGCAGCATCTACAGTGCAACAGGATGCCCACCCTGGGCTACTGAATGAATAAATAAACATCTCTCTCTCTCTCTTTCCTGCTCCATCCCAGTATTTCCTTTTGGCATAGCAGTGTTATATAGAGAGTAATACATAGTAAGCTATTTAATCTAGGCAATAGCTTCGCTATACTTCTTCATACCTTTCTAGCCTTGCAAACCATTCTTGCTTTTACCATGTCCATTCACTGCTTCAAATATTGCCTTTTGTTCTTTAAACAGGTGTTCTTCTCACCTCTCTCCTTCTGAGGATCTCATCAACTCTATCCAACCACACATTTCTTGGCCTTTCCCTTTTCTCAACCCAGTTACTCTTCCTTCATATATTTGTTTTACAATTCAATTTGTATTCATTCTCTCTACCAGCATTTGCACATCTTAAACTTTAAATTTTTTCCATCCATTTTCCCATCTTTAGCAAATATTCTACCAAATATAAAATTTCATCTACGTGTTTGAATTATTTGCCATTTAGGTAAAATTTGAAGTTGTTCACTGCATTCTTCCTACCCAATATTAACTACCTTGGTCTTTGACACATTTCAGATTCATACACCCAATGCATCATACAATCGTTTGGGTTTCCAGCCAAAACCACAGTATCATCTGGCTTCTAATCTCACGACAATCATTCTTTATGTATTTATCCATACATATATTAAACAATTATGGGGACATATAAATCTTTGTCCCAACGCCTGCTCAGTGTTGAGCAATTTACTAAGCATTCCATTTAATTTCACATATGCTTTATTCCAACCACATACTCTTCTTGCATTCAGCACCAGACCTTCAACTCTGTTTTTTTTGCATAATTCAAGCCTATTCACTTTATTTATATATTCATACATATATACATACAAGGAATGGGCCACCCAACTCCCAACAACTCTAGGTGGTTTACAATTATCACATGCTTTCTCTATATGCACAAATATGCAAATACACTTTTCTCAGTCATACATTTCTCAATGACCCATTGAAAAGCAAAAATCTGACCTGCATACCCCTGCAGGGGTATGCATAGAGTTTCCCAAGTCTTGCTCAGTGTCACACCTTGTACAGTTCTGGGCAGAATTCTGTGAAACATCTTACCAGGTACACTTAAGAAACCAATCTCTAATTTTTGCATTTACTTTTGCTACCTTTTCTTTTATAGATGCAACCTTCCGAGATACACTAAAGTTGCATGGCCACTCCATAAACTATTCACTTCCATACTTTAATGTATCCCCAATTATACCATCTGAACTGCAACCTTATCATTTTTCAACATTCTCACAGTATGACTTCTTTTTCATCAACTTTTTCTTAGGTGCTAACATCTATAGCATTCATTTCAATTTCACTCTTTGACAAATTACTGTCATTCTCATAAAACTCTTCAACATTCCAATATTCCTTCAGCTTCAATTCCATTCACTCTGCTGGAAGCTTTTCATTTAATTTTTTTTTTAAAGTTTCCAATTGCTCTTCACTTTTTTGGCCACTTTTAATGTTAAGTGTTCCTTTCTCTCTGGCTAGATTGGCAGCTATTTTTTTTTTCTCTATATACACATTTTACAGTATCTTTTTCTAATTTTCATTTTTTTGCAGCAATCATTCTGTTATATGCACATTTTCCTTCAACCACAATTTCTTTCATTTCATCATTCTGCCAAGCGTACTTTTTCATACTTCCAGATAGCATACTTCCATGATCCTCTATAATATAAATCCTTTCAATCAGTTCCAAGTAGCTTCCAATCCTCTTTCCTTACGTATTTTAACTCTATTGGGATATTAATCTACCTTTTAATACTTTTTCATACAGAGCTTTTTGGATTCACACTTTCTCTTCCTGTAGGCATTCTAGTTTCTTTCACTTCTTTTCTTTCACATCTAGCTTTTCCCAAGTTTCACTCACAAAATGATCTGTCCCACATCCAAATCTTATCATCTTTATGTCCTTCACAATTTCTCTCAATCTTTCATCATAAAGAATTAAATTAATCATGCTTTTAGATTTACCTTTTCTTTGCCATGTATTTGAAACAAGCAGAGCTCTTCCTGAGGCAGATGATCACAAAACAGCCACCATTCCCATTCATTCTTGGGTCGCTGAATGGTCCAGTAATTTTTTCTCTACTGTCATTCCCACTTATTCTATCTATGTTACTAGAAAAACACTGTTTCTCTGGATTGTAGTCATTCAGAATGTTGTACAATTTTCCCCCAAACTTATATCTGGTTCTTCCATTGCCACTATTCACTGAAGTATTAACATGCAAGTATCCCCAACCTATGGATTTCTACTTTCAGACAGATCTCAACAACTTAGATGACACCAGTTCATACTTTCTGACATGCATTTATCTCTTTCATTCATAATTAAAAATGCAACTTTCCTGCATGTATTCATCTACTCCACTGTATTAGATCAGACCACCTTTATTCAGATCTACTGCATCTTTCCCCTTTCTTTTACTTTCACAAATCCACAAGTAATTGAGTAATCTACAAATAGGCTTCTGCTATGATAAAGTACTACAACCTGGTGCCTCTAAGATATGCTCAGACTACAATTTTTAAAATTCCCAGCCATCATGGTGAATGTTTCCATTCTGTCCCCTTATGCACACTTTATCCTGCATAGTGCCATAGGAATCTCTATAAGGATAACAAGTAAAATCATATTGGTAGTTGTAAAGCAATGGAGGTGGAAGAGGACAATTGCTTGTGAGTAAAGAAAACTGGCTTCCTAATGGCTGTGGGGAGGTATATGGGGGTTCCTTGGAGGGCACATGCAAGGGGCCATCTACTTAGCGAGAGGACATTTGTATTAAAAGTTCTATTACATAAATGTCAACAAATACGTCTAGAGAATCTTACAAATTATAGACTTATTCTAAATCTCATTTAGAATCTCTTATGTTTGCATAAGAGAGCAAAAATAAATTGCTTGCACAAGAACAGAGAAAATGGGATGATTAATTTGTTCAATTAGAATTCCAGTGCTATCAGCAGCACTTTTTAAAGTGTGTATCCAACATATATATTTTTGCTAACAAGCCCGTCTTCTACTGTTTAATTTGCACACCCTTAAAATGAAACTTTTTCAGCTTTATTTTGTCATATGTAAGGAAAACTGGGAGACTTGTAGCCATTGTTCTGAAGCTGAGCTTGTTAGTGAAACAAAGGCCTGTTTTTTTCCAGTCAGTACTGTTTGTGCATTTACCCCATGACATATTCTTGGAGTCATTCCCAGGAAAAAAAAAAAGAGGCGGCCAAATACATTCTTAGTATTTGCTTACTACAGCATAAAGCACTTCTTAGTTACCAGATCTTTTTGGCAGTCTTTATTTAGACCATGACATCAAAGTGTGTAATATTCTCATGAGAATGAAAAGCAATAGATAAATATCATACATACTGTATCATTCTGATATTTTAAGGATTAGAGTATTCCCTCTTGGGCTCAGCTCCAAATCTCATTGTAGTCAGTGGAAACCCTCTTAAACTTGATGAATGTTCTTTTAATCAACTTCAGTGGGCTTTGGATCAGGGCCTTCGATAGCCACTTTTATATTCTGTCAAATGTCCTTGCACTTACTCTCGTCTATACTGACCAATACAGACAACACATTTAGCTAACTATCATTATTCCCAGTTTTCTTGATATATGTAACCATGGTTCTGAGCATTGCCCATTCATTCAGATCCTCACCAATGAATTTACTCCAATTTCAGTTTTAGACAGTTACTTATATCAGAAATCAGACAGAGATCTAAAAGCGTGATTATCTATCACTAGTTACTGGTATGTTACTTAGCTAGATTAAGAAACAGCAGATACTGTGAGGTCTTGGAAACTCTGAATATCCCTACACTCTCTCAGCCCAAAGACTTGTACAAATTATCCTAAGCCATGACAATTTGCATCACCAAAAATCATTTCACTTTTCAAGTCTAGCAGTCGCCTCCTAGTGATATATGAGTTGTCTGATGAGCAAGTTTTCATATCTCTATTAATCAAATAAACTTGTTCTAAGTGAAAAATAGAAATACTGACTGTTGTGAGCCCAATCCTCTTATCTGAAGGTATGAGTGACTAAGAGCCGATTCTATATCACTAGTTGTCTTAGGGTACTCACCAATGTAACCACTGCAAACTTTCTCACACAAAAGTGACTTTGACCCTGTTTGTTGCAAATGATCTGTTTAACTGCAAATTAAACAGATCATCTGCAACAATCTGGAAGAAATAGGGCTCCATTCAAACTAATACTATCGAAGTAATGAAACAAACAAAAAACTCTTAATATCTATAAATACCTTTGGTGCTTCTAGGAAAACAATTATTCTCCCTCATTTGTGGAATGTTATAAAAGGTCCATAAAATGTGATTCATTTACAATAATCAGCCTGAATTTTCTCATGGCTGCATGCACACATGCTCATACCAAACTAGTAAATAGCAAAGGAGATGAACAATATTTGAAGTATGAGTAGACATGGAAAGTATAACTGCAGCAAGTGGGAAGAATTATCCCAAAGGAAGATAGAGGATCCCCCTCCTGGCTGAACCTGTATATTCTGTTTTACAGACTAAATAATTTGCTCTTGTGAGGTTTCTCTTAGCTTACAAAACAAGGAGAAATCATATTGGATATAGCAGTAGTTCCTTCTTAGTAACCATGTGTAAGATGGTTGTAATGACATTCAATCTTGTGCCTGATTGCTGTTATTTTTAAAAAGAAAACATTTCTCTCTTGGAATAGCAGCACTTTCACAAACACACTCTGAATTATTTTAAGGCACAGAGGGGAATTGGTGGTGTTACAGATTACAACCGCATTTCTTAGCTATGCTGGCTGGAATGACCAGGATTTGCAGTCCAGGAATATGGAAGATTGCAGATTTTTTCGGTTTAAAGGAAAGTAGTAAATCTGACACACATGACTTGTCAGTTCAGCTGCGGCCTTCCTTTATTCTTTGAATAAATAGCTCTTAGAAATAGTAAATTAGAAAAACTTCTTCAAGTATTAGAAGGTTAGGTGTTGATGAAGAAATTACATTCTACAGCTTTCCAAACATGCTGTGAAAGTGACCTCAAAATGAAAGTGACAAGAAAAAGCAAATAAGAGACTTTCAAGTTTCTTGTTAAAAAGGACCAGAAATGATCAGAGTTTCTAGCACTATCATACTTTCTTGAAAGTAAAGCTATGGTTCACAGGAGTACTGTGTACTGACGTTGTCTGGGCAACATATTCCAGTTGATTTTGTTTTACTGCCATGAATGAACCTACCAATTCAGTGATCGTTTTTGATGCTGAAATGTACTTCGATTGGCATACCTTCTCCAAGTGTAGGGTCTGGGCCAGTTGTGTTCACTTGACTGTTACTACAATCAAAGGTACTGATTGTTGTTGGCTAACCTTCCAGCCTACTTGTATTTGCTTGACATACATGTGGTGATGGCAAAAAAAAAAAGACTGAATCCTGCCTCCTCCATTCTTCTTACTCCTTGTAGGCTACTCACAGAGCAGTTTTCTTTCATTTATTAACCTAGGAGAAGGAAGTATAGAATAACCTAAATTCATGACACAGAAACAGAATATTCTAAATATTTAGAATACTGTAAAGGATTTAAGTTCTAGGTATTTTAAGGAACAGAGAACAGTTGTTTGATAAGCGCAAAGGATTAATTCCAGGCACATGCTTCTGTATAACTTACAATGCCAAAGAATAAGCAGGACATCATGATGGTGGTGGTGGTGGTGGTAGTGGTCCTCCTCCTCCTCCTCCTCCTCCTCCTCCTCCTCCTCCTCCTCCTCCTCCTCCTCCTCCTCCTCCTCCTCCTCCTCCTCCTCCTCCTCCTCCTCCTCCTCCTCCTCCTCCTCTTCTTCTTCTTCTTCTTCTTCTTCTTCTTCTTCTTCTTCTTCTTCTTCTTCTTCTTCTTCTTCTTCTTCTTCTTCTTCTTCTTCTTCTTCTTCTTCTTCTTCTTCTTCTTCTTCTTCTTCTTCTTCCATTTACTTTTTGGTATGGCAGCTCAGGGAATGAGGCCCCAAGACAAAGTTATTTTTAGAACAGATGATAATGAGAGAGGAGTCTCTCTTGAGTGCCAGCGATTTCTCAGGAATGTATAAAATATGCTTGCAGGGAGATGTGCCTGTCATTAAATTTTAATGAATACACACCAGGGCATGGATAATAAAAAAATGCCTGCATTTGTACTACTGCAATGTATTATACTACTGGTACAATAATACTGTATTCCTATTACTTTTATTGCCTACATTTGGACTCCATACTTAAGTGACAATATTTAAGAACACTGGGGGCTAGCTTAGGAAATTTCAATGGATACTTGGGAGAAGAGGCAGGGGGAAGTTGCCATATCAGCTCAAGGCGAGGATTATAATAAAAAAGACTGCATGAACTGAAATGATCCCAGCTTAAAACTAAAACCAAATAATTTAAACATGTCTTTAAAATAAATCATTGCATTGTTTTTTAATATAAATATTCCAACTTCCTTGTCCATCGGTTTTGGATGGGTCGGTCATATAAATCAAAATAATCTTTACTTAATATTCAGTGTGTGAATGATTCTGTTAATCATGAAAATGTGTGCTAAAGACACAAAGGTCTCTGAAGCAGCTGAATGCACAGGCAGGGCTAGAGATTTGCACACACACACAACCCTCTACCCCTTCCCTAGTTTACTCTTACTTGGCTTTGTTGAAAAGCAAAGGTTATTTGCTTTTACTTTTTCCACCTCCTCCAATATGATGCAAGTCATCTATCTATCTATCCACCCACCCACCCACATACATTTTGGAAAATTGTCTGAAAAATGCTAGCAGTCACTGTAATTCAATAAGCTAAAAAAACTTGGAACAATGTTATTTGTTTACTCCTGAAGTTAAAAAAAATCTGTCTCATCAAATCTTTCTATTCTTTTTCTGTTTTCATTAATTCTGAGCAGCTAAGTAGAAAATCCCTAGGGTTAAAAGGAGGAACATAACTTTTAAACTGATCAGTTGTTTCTAGACAAGTACTTCTGCATGTCCAATTATTCACTAAAAGAAATATAAAAATAGGATTTCCAGCCAATGGGGATCCATCATAATATATGGAAGGGCTGTCAGAATAGGAAAGATAACCCATGTGATTTTTCCATTAGGTGGAAAAGGATCAGCTTGTAGTGTGTGATTCTGATCCTCACCACTCTCTTGCTCTCAGCTGCTGAATCTGTAAATGCATTTCAATATAAAATTGAACAAAAACCCAGTGGGGGAAAAAGGCATGTTTAAGTTTTCACCATGGTCTTATTTGGTTAGAAATATTAGAGCTTTGAATGTTTCCTTTTAAAAACTTGCAGTGTTAAATGCAAAGTTTTCATTTGTACTCTTTGCAAATGGAGTGCGAAATTCTTGTGACATGCTACCTGCAGTTGGCACAAGATAAGCTGATCAATTCAAAGTACATTTGTCTAATAGTGCTGGACAAATCTCTCCTCCTACTCTGTCAAATGACAGACAGATAAGAATAGGATTACAGAAACACAGATATATTAACATTTACTTTTATGCATGTATTAAAAGACCTCTGGGAAGTAGCCAAAACATTGCTAAGCAGTCCCTTATGACACAGGTATCTTATTTTCCACTATTAAGGAAAAGGGAAGAAAGGATCAGGAAAACTTATCTTCCACATTCATTATCTTCCCAGTATACTGAAATTCACTGCTTAGGCTCAACTATCATGAATGTTCATGTACAGTACATCAATCTTCCCCAAACATGTGTTCATCTAATTTCAGACTATAACTTCCATAATCCTCAACCTAGGGGAGCCAGTTATAGGCCAGAGCAAGTAAAGTCCACAGGGGGATACAGACCCAATAAAAGGAGCTTAGCATCTCATCTCCTACTTTATGTTCCTTGTGCCAATGCACATAACGCACACATATCCATGAAATCATATTGTAGGATAGAAAATATGCAAAAGGTGCCAACAGATATTAATGATTATTATAATTGCATCACAGTGAAATATGAGAATGTAGTTGCTTTGCAACTCATCAGAGATTTGAATCTTGATTTTTGCCATTTTTCTGCCTTTTCTTTTAATTTATTTTTTAGCCATTGTATAGACTGCCTCCTGCCTGCTCTCATCTCTGCTCCTTCTGACAGCACTAAAACCCTGTTTGACTGGTCATTGTGAATCGAAAGAAATGCTTTATGTCTGCAGAGGAGAGAGAAAATTATATTTCTCCAACATTCCATGGAAAACTGGTTAACACATTTGGTGTCTGTTGTATACTTTGATTCTCTTGGCATTAAGAAGGCTTAAGTTTCCTGAAGACTTAAGGATACTGGATTCTGTTTAACTCCTCACAGTAATAGACACACACACACAAGGGCATTCCAACTTTAGAAATATTTTGGTCATTTAAAGCAGTGTGTATAGATTATGATAAATGAATGCCCATTATCACTGAATAGCGTCCAATTTGACTGATATTTTGTTGCCATACACAGAGCAATTTTCTTAATTTCAAATGCTTGTATATGTTTGTGTTCATTACACATATGTACATACACACACTTTGGCCTGAAAGAGCAAAGGGCTGATTTGCAAGAATGCTGAAATGGATAAGGTGTTTGAAAGGTCAGCTTGGGAACATCGGAAGTTCGACACACCGAATATGGAACATTTCCCTCAACAGAGAAACAGAAATTGCACCCAACTCAATTTAAACTTAAAAACACATTAAGCTTATTTGTGAATAATTCACAGAAAATCTTCCCCCTTTTTTCTTTTTGGAAAATACAGCCACTAGGATGGTAATTTGCAGAGATGACAGGGCATAGGAGATGAAGGAGGAGTTTCTCTTCCTTTTCACAGGTATGGGCATACAATTTGTGATTATATAAAACTACCATCTGCAACAACAAATGTTGATTATAATTTGGTTGTTCTTTTCACAGGTTTTAGTGCTTTGCCAGTATCCTCCTTTGCAAGGATTAATCAATGGCTATAGAATCATGTGGACCCCTTCCTTGGTTTCCTAAGCAGGTGGTGAATGAGTGCTGACAGCTGAGCTCCCTTCGTTATTCTGACTTCACTTACCTCAAGGAAGCTCTTTTTTTTTCATGACTTAATGAAGCTCATTAATATAATAGTTAAGAATAAATGCTGTAGGAAACAGATGAAATCCTAATCAAAATCACAGATGGTATAGCCATTTCCACTAATGCCACCTGATACCCTTGGAGCCAGAAATGGCAGCATAAATTATAGATGCCACAAACCATAAAAAATGGATGCTTGCAAAAGCAAATGCTTATGAGCAGAGTTGAGATAAACAGGGAGCTGCCTTCTCCTTCTCTAAAGCCCAGGATTTACCATGTGGGACAAGAAAGATTCAGCAAGCACATCAAGGATTCCCTACTGGCTATTTGGGGATGGGATTGGCTCTATCAGACCCAGAATCCTAATGAACAATAAAGTAGCATGATTTTCTGTCAGGCTTCACAGGTAGACCAGACAGGAAACATGACCAGATGAGCTAATTCTACTTTAAGGCTACATTAACAGAATCTTGCAAGTCTGAAAGTACAAATCTCCTGCTGTCTCTTTTATTGACTGATAAGTTAGGGAAGTTCCTTTCTCAGTTCCTTTCTCTGTACATTATGCAGCTGTGGGCTATGCCTCCTCTTATCTGAATGTTCCCTAGGCAGCATCTCTTCCCCCCTCTGCCATCTCCCAAGGTCACTCCCACATACTATTACATTTTCCCAGCCAAGAGTTTGAGGCAAGTTGTCTTAATCCCATCTTCAAGGAAGATGTACCATCAGGATTTTGGGAGGATCCTCTGTTTACTTTTCCCTTGTTTTAAGCCTAAGGGAAGTTGTTGGACTTAGATACTAGTTTCAAAAGTGCTTTGATATTTTCAGGAGGAGGCAAATTGGAATGTCTCCAAGGGAAGGGAGGAGGTGGGGGTAATTTCCATCTATTTTTTTCTGTTTTCCCATTTTACAGCAAATTATCAGTCGTACACAAAAGTTGTAGTAATTGAATAGGTTCTGAGAAGGGCAACAAAGATTATCAGGTGATGAGGCAGGCAGGATCAGGAGACAGGAGTCACTGTGTGTTTTGGAATGTACTTTAATGCAGTTAGGGTACTGTGGCATAATCCTGAAAGCCTGTCAAAACCCTTCTCTACTTCAGCTTATACCTAACACAATCAAGGCAGATTGTTTTTACTTTCCCCCCCCCCATGCTTTCTACTGTCCCAGGAGTCAAATGTTTTTTCTGTAACAGCTCAGCATTCCCTCCTCCTTCTCTGAGTCAAATGCACGTCCTATCACAGAGGATTAGAAACTAAGTCTTATAAAGAAAAATGGAAGGAGCTAGATATGTTGATTCTTAAGAAAAAAGGGGGAATATGAAAACAGTCTTCAAATACCTGAAAGATTGTCACATGGGAGAAAGATAGGATCTGTTTTCTCTCATTCCAGAATGTAGGGCATGGAATAATGCTACAGGAAAGCAGATTAGGGTAGGAAGTTTTTTCTAACTTTCAGTTAAGAACAGTTCTACAGAGGAACCCATTATCCAGAAAGGTGGTGGGCCTTTAACTGGATGTGTTCAAGTACAGACCAAATAGACATCTGTCCTGGATATTTTAATTTGGATTCCCGCACTGAGCAGGGATTAAACTCATTGGCCTAAATGAACCCTTCCAACTCTATGATTCTATGAAAAGATCATTTAAGGGACTTGGCTATCATGGATACTGGAAAAAAGATGTTAAACTCTTGTAATTACATTAAGAACAACCAACTTAATAATGTTAATGAAGGAAAATTATACATCATATTTCTATAAGTGGTCTGTTATCCTTTTGTTTCCCAAACCTAATTGTTCTAGAGCAATGATTATCCCAAATTAAGTAATGTGAGATCCTTGTGAAACCTTAGGGCAGTCTTCCTTAATTTTGCCCTCAAGACTTCTTCAGACTTGCAACTCACTGCTGCCTGGGATTTTTAAGAGTTATAGTTTCAGATATTCTGCATTATGAATGAACATCTCGGTCATAATTATCTGCATTCATTGATAGCAACCCTGCAGGATTTCAGAGGCATTTGTTTCCCAGGATTAACTGGACAGGGAATTGGGGCCCTTTTCATGTATACCATAGGCCTTGATACTGACTTGTGACTTTTCTCTAATCTGGCATTCTTCTGTGACTACAATGCGTATGATTGTGTGCAGACTATGAATTACTGACAGGCACAGGAAGAATATAAGAACATATCCAATCAAGAATTTGCACACTGGTCAAATTAAGTGCCTTTTTAAAAGCCCAAGGCTTTTGCCTCACTGGTTCTCCACTGAACCATCACTGAGCTTGAAGTCTCCATTCTAAGTTGTTTTTATGCAAACTTATCTGGAAGTACTCTTAACCTTTACATTATAATCATGGCTTTATCCTTTTGTTTTTGCCTCAAAACATGTATATAACCTAGCTTGTAGGCTTACAGAATATAAAACTCTTAGCTTTATTTGTCAATGTCTGCCAGAAATAAATCTAGAGAGGAAAACACAAGGTTGATGTTTTCTATAACACAAGGATCATTTCTATATATTTTTCTATGTTTTTGTTTGGTGTGTCAAATAATTTTGTACCACGTAACCACTGACCACAAGAGAGATGCACCTGTAGCAACTGAAAGGTTGGCAAGAAATCTATTCAAAATCCAGATTAATTAACATACCTTCTTGTGACCTGGGGCATTCCTGAGCAGAAAGAAGTGGATATGAAAGTGTGTTTGTTTTACTTTGACATGCTATGCAATAAGACATTTCACCCCATATTTATTTAAGGATTTTAGCACTGTGCCAGACCTGGTTGGAGATGAATGAAATGTTTTCATAGGACTATTGCTCAAATTGTAGCCTTATACTTTTGCATGAATGCTCAAAGCTGACAAAACCTTCAGTCTTTTGAGTGCTCACAGGTGTATAAAACATATATAATTTCTATGTTTCCCTGTTTGTTAATTGACTTGCAATGGCGCCAAATAGGAGAGTGCCAAGGGGAAGAAAGAATTTAGGAAGAGTGCTTAATTTCATGACTGAAAGGTCTTTCCCCAAATCAGATTGATCATTATGATCAAGCCACCACTGGTTGCCCCAATCACAGTGTCAATGTAGAATGAAAACATCTCTAGGAATTGAAAGATGTCCTTATCTTTAACATTGTTAATACAGATATTGTCCTATAATACTGTTGTTAAGGGAGCTGCATGGGTTGTCATTTTTTGTGAGTGTAATTCAAGGGGCTGGTTATTACTTATAAATCCTGTATCACTCAGGGTCTGGGTATCTTAGAGACCACTAATCCTATGTAACTTCTGACCCAAGTGAACAGAAGGCACTTGCTGAAGGTCCTCTCCTATCAGGAGATATGAAGCAAGGGGACATGGAGGCGGGCATTCTTGGTGACTGTTTCCTTCTTTGGAACAGCTTACCCCTCAAGGCAAGAATGGAGCCCACTCTCATGGCCTTCTGGAGAATGATTAAGACCTGGCTTTTCCAGACTGCCTCTGGAGATGAATAGCTAGAAAAAGATTTGTGCCAACAGAGATGCTATTACTTAGTTTTTCTTCTGTATCCTACAATATTATTTTATTTATTTTACTATTTTTATTTATCAGTTTGTGTTTTTTTGCCTCTATTATTAATGATTGCTATTTATTTATTCAACTTATATGGTTGCCCAACTCATATCAAGCGGTATACAAACAAATTAAAAACAATAACTTAAAACAGTGTTGTCCAAACTTGGCCACTTTAAGATGAGTGGACTTCAACTCCCAGAATTCCCCAGCCAGCATGAAGTCCACTCATCTTAAAGTGGCCAAGTTTGGACAACACTGACTTAAAATATACATGTCAAAGTAGCAGAATAAATTGGCTCCTGAAGACATCAAAAATAGGCTACCGTGCTTTCTAGAGATGGGCTTACTCAACATTGTGTCCCAAGCGAGCAGCCAGGTCTTAAGAACCTTATGAAAGGCCAATAGGATTGTGGCCACCTGAATCTTGGGGGCAAGCTGTTCCACAGGGAGGGCATTGCAACAGAGAAGGCACATGTCCTGGCTTCCTTCAGTTGGCATTGCTTGGTGGATCCAGAGCATGCCAACTCTGCCATATCTGGTGTGACAAGCAGAACTAATGGGAAACAGGCAGTTCTGCAAATAATTATGGGAATAACTCTAGGGGGTTTACATGTTAGGATTAAAACAACTACAGAAGTATTAAAATACAGAACAGATACATAGTCACACACTGAGGAGGATCAGCATCTCATATATGTTGTTGTTGTTTTATGGCTTTATTTTATACTTTGGAGTGAGAGGCAGTTTATAACCTTTACAAACTAACAAATAAAAACTTTGCCATTTGAAATAGATGTTCTCCAATGGACAGGTTGCCAGCACAGGCAATTTCATCACATTGTGTTCCCAAACAACAAAGACTCCTCTTATGAGGAGGAGTTGGTGCCTCTTCAGGACCAGAAGTCATGGGAGGCAGGGGGAAATCAGACAACCTGTCAGGGAACAGCTGGAGAGGAACTTTTTAATAAGTGTAAATAGCTGGAGATAGTTAAGTGCTAAAATCCAGAGTGCTAAAACCCAACTGCTAACCCTGACAGACCTTTGGACAGTCTTATGACTGCTTCTTGGATTTGACCACTGCCCTAAGAATCCTAACTCAACCCAGATATGGATGACTCTATATCTGGTAAGTTGCTTTCCTTCTCCAAATCTTTCTATTGCTTTTTCGGCTCCTCTGAGCCTCAAGGCAGACACTTCCTTATCAGAGGTGTTATAAAACTATGCTACCTTGTATTACATAGCACATTTTATATACTGTAAAACCAGAGCTTCCATGCAAATATTATCCAATTTTGGGGGGGGGGGGGGGGAAGCACAATAATTTGTGTTCTTCCTGCATTAGACTACGGGATAGCAAAACTATGAGTCCTGCTTTGAATCCAATTGTTGAGTCAGACTGGACCATCTCCCAAGAGATTCAAATTGGATCATATTGTCTCTGATCACTTCTAATACTGATGATGTTACCTAGTAGGGTAATGAAATGTCTCCAAGCAAACAGCCAATCTCAGAGAGCACAATGGACTACACAGTTCAACTTTGAGCTACCTATATTCTCTTCTATTAGAACCACTGCTAACACAGCTATTTAGGAGAAAGACATTTGACTTTTTGATGCATTTATTGCAAGCAAACTGAATAGCTGGGTAAATGGTTGGATAAACAAAACTATTAGCATTGTTTAAATTATTTCAGTCTTTGCAGCTTTCTCACCAAATTATTGTCAACTTGGGACCACTATATTAGTGTTCTCTAGTTTGGCTGTTTAAAGAGTTTGAGCTTGCCCATAAATAGATCAGTATAACATGGCATCATCCATAGCAATTCTGGTTAAAAATAAAGTTATAGCTTCAAATGTGTCAGAACCTAGACTTCATACAAATTTAAAGGGATATAAGAGCTGCATTGCTGGCCATGGCCCAAGATTATATGGCTCCCCAACTTCATTCTCAGTGTTGATAATCTGAGAAGAGGAAGCCTATGTAGGTATAGGTCCATGTGCTTAGAGTTGCATAAAATCTTGAGTTCTGATCACATAAAGTGACCTACTCCAGTAGGTTTCCACTTCTCAGATATCCACAGTATGCTAAGTGTACTAACAGTACTATTGCCATTTTAGCTGAAAGGGCATTTTTAAAAATGTGATCTATATTTTTAGTAATTCCACCCTGGGTAATTATTTATTACTGTGCATTATATGTTGCACTATATGTAATAATATTATTTATACAACTATTTTCATATATTTCATATAGATTTACAGCTGAGAACAGGATTTGTGTCTATATTTTGTGTCCATTTTTTTCCAGTTTTGAACTGATGGATGCCCATAGATATTCGACTAAGCACCTACATCTTTAACCAACGTGGCCAATGATCATGCTGATTATAGTTCACGGGAATTGTAGTTGAAACAATTTGGAAGAAATCCAATGGGTGAGACTGATGTATACTTTCCTTTAAATACTTAATATCTTTTCATTTGTGCTGGGTTAAAACAAAATAAAACAAAAATACTTGCTAGTATGTCTGGTAAAATATGATTAATGATTAAGGTTAATCCTATGTACTGTGTAAATGGTGTGATGAATAATTTTCAAATCTAGTTACAAAAAATTTCCAGTTTCCAGGATCAACCTTTTATATTAAACAAACAAAGCTTTACTCAATTCCAAACACATACATAACTAGTAATCATTCTGTTTTCTTGGCTGGTCTATTTAATACATGATTCTATGCACATTACTTTCAAATGAATTTTTCTAAGTTTGCTTTGCTTTGGTTGCTGTTGTGTGAAACGAATTAATAAAACTTCCTTCTGAACAGCTAAAAGAAAATTTAGGACACCTTGCCAAGACAGTGTGCACATACTAGGGTTTAACTAGCAAGGGAAATTAGCTTCAATCTACAGTGTTTTCCTTCCTATTCCAATTCCACTTAAAAAGCCGTAAACTTTTTCAGCAGCAGCTTAAAAAGTTAAATCATAATCCTCATCACAAAATTGGAATACATTTTCAGTTTATGACTGCCATTTTCTGCTATTTTTAAAACAGGAATTGGGTTGTTTTTTTTTTTTAAGTACTTAAATTTTTCTGATTTTTTAAATGTTCTTTTTCATGCTTTTCATGAACTGTTGGAGAGTAATTTTGTCAGCAGTTTTAAGACTGTTAATATTAGTTTCATATTACTGGAGAAAGCAATATGCTTGATCTTTACACCCTTGCATTGTAATCTACTGTTTGAACAATTTTATTCAGGATTAACTAAACTGAAATTTCTTGGAAGACAATTTTATTACCAAAATTATTTTAAAATGCTGTGTAGCTCAGAGAAAATACAGCAACATTTCTCCAAATTTCACTGCCCATTAACTATGTGGAAAATTGGGGAAGGGCTTTTCTGTTTCCCGTTTTTTTTTTTTTTTTAAATGAAAGAATAACAGCTTAAGTCATTCCCCTCACCCAAAAAACCCCCAATAAACTGAGTAAATATGGATTGCACATTAAAGTTTGAAATTAGGATAACTCTTCTCATCAGATATACAGGTGGTCCTCACTTAATGACCACTAATTCAGCAACCATTCAAACTTATGAGGGTGCTAAATGAATGGTACTTAGGACAGGTCCTCGTACTTACATCGGTCACAGTGTCCCTGTGGTCACATTATTGCCTTTTGCAATCTACTTTCCCAGCTTCCTACAAGTAACGTCAGTGGGGAAGCTTGCAGGAGGTTAACGACCCAAGATGATTTGCTTAATGACAGCAACTAGAAATGCTGTAATTTCCATCGCTAAGCAGCATGGTCATGTGATGTTGTACTTTACAACCGCATCGCTTAGTGATGGAAATTCTGGTCCCAATTACAGTTGTTAAGTGAGGACTACCTGTACTATTTTGAAACTTTGCTATGGCTATACATAGTGTAAGTAGGAGATGCTACTATTCTAACCTAACCTCATTCAGTCTTGCTGCCATTGCTCACTATATTCCCGCTTCTCCTTTTCATACAGCTGATAAACCTCAACTATCTAATTTGTATAGCCACCCAATTTGCAAACTGAGATTCTGGCAGGTTACATAAGATTAAAACAAAGAAACAAACAAACTCCAGATAATAAACAACCAAATAAAGCAATAAAAGACACAAAGCAACCAGGGCCAAACTACAATCATGATCTCAACCGTTACACATGGGTTCATCCAACTCCCTGACCCATTCCCCAGGTTTCAAGGTTTTCCAAAAGCCAGCAAGGTCACGTGTATCCAAATCTCAGGGAATATGCATTGGGCAGGCGCTATGACAGAGAAGGTACAACTTTTGGGTCGCACAAGATGACATAGTTTCATAGAGACAGCCCAAAGTACTCTGTCAGATCTTGCGAGATGGACAGAAACAATCAGGGATACGAGGTCCTGCAAATAACCCAGTCCTGTGCCATGAAAGCATATGTAGATGGTAATCAGAAACTTGAACTCCACCCAGAAATGTACTGGGAGCTGATACAGCTGAGGAATTAGCGGAATTACGTGGGTATTTCCTGGTGCACCTATGACTATCTGCATTGCTGAATTTTGGACCAGTTGTAGCTTGCAGTCATCCTCAAGGGCAGCCCCATGTACAGCATGTTGCAATAGTCCAATTGGGAGATGATTAAGGCATGAGGGACCATGGGTAGAACTTCATGATCAATTGGCACCCAAGATGGATTTCTGCAAAGACCTTCCTCCTTGCAGTGAGAAGCAGCTGCAAAGAATTCCAAGAGTACTAGAGAGTGATTTGACCAGGGACTGATGAGGGACTGAGGGTAACATCCCCCAACTCCAGACAATGTCCAGACCATTCATTTTGAGGTTCCTAAGATTTGTACAAGGCCCAAATTTACACAAGACCTGATCTCTAAGATGAAGTGAACAGCAAGATAAAACAGGTCTCTATTTCTTTCCAGATTATGCCAAAAAAGTTTAACAAATTAGAAAGATGTTCTGCTATGTGAATGATATGACTCAAGATTAGAAACTAACATTTCATCAGATTTTCTGCTGTCTTTGTTCTGAAATTATCAAATGACACTCAGAAATCATTTTGTACTCATGTGAAAGCTGCAAAATTCATCTTTCTTTAAATTCATAATGAAATAACAGAATTAAAATTTTCTTGTTATGTTTTGCCATTATATTGTTTTGGCATGTATGCTCTTAAATATCTTACTTTCTGGCTCTTAACTACATTTGCCTGTTATACCTGTATGTCCATGGTTACAAAGCAAGATTACAAATTGTACTCCCCTACTTTTTTTTCTTTTTCCCCTTCCTTGAATTCTCCTCTCTTCTGCATTCACTAACAATTACTTGATTAGTTTATTGATTTATGTATGGGTAGCAAGGATGTGTTGCTTAATGTTGGACTACTGTTGATTGAGATGTATAGATTTTATTTTTAATGTTGAGCCAGTGTGGTGTACTGCTTATGAAGTTGTACTAGAGAAGGGGTGACTGAGGTTCTAGTCAATCCTTAGGCCACAGAATATCACTGGGTGACTTTGGGCCAGTCACTCTCAGTCCAAACTAACTCACAAAGTTGTGGGGAAAATGGTATTGTACTGCATTTATACATACGCACACATGAAATAAAAATATGAAATACTATCAACATACTATTTTTTAGCATTTTATTTCTCTCTCTTTTTTTGGTTTGGTGTTCTGCTATGGTCTAGATTTGGCATATGACATTTTCTTCATTGATTTTAATATTAATATCTGATGGTAGTTTCCTTTATACATAGAGTCTTAAAGAATAGGGTCTCCATCTATGCGCAGGAAATATCTAAATTAAAAAAGACAGGGACTGAAACTGCTTTTTTTGCAGCAGACTCATGTTCTCCCTAAAGATAAACAGTTTTTATACAGAGCTTGGGGAGAGAGGTTTACATAAATTGCAGTTCTAAATGTGCAAGAAATCTTGTGGTTTTAATTAGATTTTCAAAGCTGACAGCTGAAAAAGAAATATCAGAGAATATTTTTTAATCTTATTGTCAGACTGGGCAATCATCAGCTAGCATTCATAAACCTATATGGATCAACCACAGATTATTCAGAACAAATACATGCTGGTGGTCAATATTTGTATACTGTCAGCAGGTCATATAATAATTGTGGAATTATTTTATTTAAACACTGGATTCCCTTTTAGATCATAACACTCAACCTCTCAAATTACACTTTCAGATTCATAACATGTTTCAGGATGATATTTTGAATTTAATTTAGTAGGTATTAGGTATTCTATTAATCCTTTTCAGCGATAATATACTTCTGCGGCTAGAAATTATTTTCAGATAGATTATTTCCAGATAATTGATTCTATGATAACTAAAATTAATGCGATAAAAATGTTATTAAAATTTCAAATATTGCTTTTCTTGTTAAAAAATTAAATAACATAAACTGTAAGCAGCCCAAAGATTTTATTAAGTACATAAAATAGAAATGGCAGATTTTTCTGTATTAACAAGAAGTTGGTTTAGCATTATATTAGTTATGGGGCACCAAGAGTTTCTCATATTCTCCTCTCCTGCAGGGTTCCAGTGCTCTTACTTGCTACTGTACAGGACAAAGGGAGTAAAATCTCTGTGTGGAGTCTTTGCTTGAAATGATAAAGGGAGAAGAATGTTTTTTGGTTGAACATTCCATGGCTATAAAGTACATTTTCTCCGTTAATATTTAGGGTGGTCTGGAGGGGGCTCTGTTTCCTCCTCCCAGCTAACACTGAATAATTTGAAGAGCCTCCATGGAGAGAGAAAAAGACAGACACACAGACACACACCCCTTAGCAGATCAGCAATACACAGACAGATACAGTAAGTAAAATGTTGATTTTAAAGAACAGCATTCCCTCTCAGCTGTCCAGTTATTTGTTCCATTAACTCTTTTTTTTTAAAAAAAATTATATCCCGGTCCAAGATATTTAAGAGCTTAAATATTTCATAATTTATCTTCAGCTGGCATGGCTTAAAGAACCCCCTATGAGTTGTGATGGATCTAACACCATTACAGATGCAATAAAAGTTTCCTTCTCACATCCTTTCTTGCTTTTTCACAAGTCTGTTCTTGTTAAGCTCTACAGAGAGATGCTCAGCCAAAAATAGTGGTACTATTAGTACAAAATAAGAAAGTATAAAGCGACAGCTGGCTTATCTAATTGTGTCTTGGTAACTGAGTATCTGTTCTTCTACTCAAGGACCACTTACTGCCCTTCAACCAAAGCAGCTGCAGAACACATTAACTGCTACACGATGAAATACACGATTTGATTTAAGATTGAGAAGGGTGGGAGGGGAGTGGAGGTGAAGAGGAAGAGAGCAGAAAATCCTTCTGCAGCAGTTCAGCATTAACTGGCTTTGACATAAATTGCACATGGCATGTACCATCTGGCTTCTCAAAAAAACCAGCCTCAGCCTGGGCTGCCTTAAGATACTCTACTGCTTTCCGTGACTGACTGTAATCAGAGCAAAGTTGGGCTTTAGGAACAGAAATTTGCTGCAGGTAGTAGTGCCAGAACACACAGTGCTGCGTTTGCTGAAAGACCCTGGGACATAACCAGGATTAAAGAAGTCCATCTCATCGGGGCTGCAAAACTCCTGACTACCACCAGATGGTAGCAAGTTTTTTTTTTTTTTGGCTTCTATTTAGTGATTGGCTGGATTTTTGCAGCAAAGTTCTGATACCACTGTATGAAACATTTTCAATCTTAAAGGGACATAAAAGACCAAAGTATTTTTTAATTTTCATTAAGAAGAATGCATCTCCTGCAATACAGTTCTGGAAAAAAATATGCAGATAAACATACACTTCCATGTCTGAGGCACAATCTTGCACTAAAAACACGAGACATTCTTTATAGATCTGAGTAAGAACATTAGGAATGGATTCCCAAATGAAATCAAATAAATATTTTCCGACACAAAGCAAATAAACAACCCAAGGAGAAAACTCTAAGTCAGAGGACAATGCCACTAGGTTTCTTTGCTCCTTCACTCACATACTTCACTTTGTTCACACAGCTGAATATATAAAATTTTGTGTAATTTTTGTAACAAACATATATCTGAGTTCAGAAAATGTTACAATACAATAATCAAAACATCAAGTCAATTGAACAGATACTTGACACTAATAACATGAAGTAACATTTGCCAGATGTGTTTTTTGATGAATAATTTTCACAGAAAATGATTTGCAATATCATTTTTTCTAGGTGATTGTTACCCCTCCCAGATTTCAGCCTTTTAGCGTTCACCATTTCCCCCCTATATATAAAAGCTTCCTTGAACTAAAATATCCCCCTCATTGAAAAGTCAAGTTTGATTGTGGGGATTTTGTTGTTGTTGTTACAGTCAACATATAACATTTTGATTTTAAAAACTCCAGCAAAAATTGATCCAGGAAAGCATATTTAAGTATATACACAAAAAACTTTTTTTCTCTGAAATGCATTTCTGGGTTGGTTATACAGTACTGTTTATTCCTTTTATAAACTTTTATAAGATCACCTAAAGGATCTTTAGCCATATGAGCTAGACCAGTGTTTTTCAAACTTGACAACTTTAAGATGTGTAGACTTCAACTCCCAGAATTCTGGGAGATGAAGTCCACACAGCTTCAAGCTGCCAAGGTTGAGAAACCCTGATCTCTTCAGGTGCTTGCTAGTTGGAAAAAGCCGGATCGATAAAGAACAAGGAAAGGGCTTCTATTAGTAGGCCTCCATTAAGGAATCTCTCTTTCCAGCTCTGTCCCTTGCAGTTTTAGGGCAAGCCTTTAAGCAAGCTTTGATTTTTCTTTAAAAATGTGTGACCAGCCTTTCTTGAGAAGACAATATCTGTGTTCTCCTCTCAGCAACCTCAAACTTGGCTTAGTTTCCTTAATTTTGATACTGCTCTCTTTGGATATGTATATTTGATTGGATTAAATCCTTTGATTATTTTTAAACCATTTTAAACCATCTCTGAAATGTGGAATATAAATAAATTAAAAAGAAAAAAGGAAAATCCAAAAAGGCTGGCACACAACATTACCCTCCCGCAAACTAACAGTAGTTGTTAGGGTCATGGCAGAACCCCATATGTCCTGGCAATGTTCGTGTATTGAGACAAGAACGTTTGCAAAGTATAAAATAGGTTCTACAATGCAAGGTGACAGAACTAATCTCACAAATGGTTCCTCATCAGACCAGACAGAGTTCTCACATGAGTGCCCCAAGGATTTGTTCTGAGTCCTCTCTCTTCAGTATTGTCTTTAATGTTTCGTAGAAGAGAGTATTTATCAAATTTGCAGATAATACAAAATTGGTTGGGATATTTAATACCCTAAAACTCAAAACAATTTTGATAGGTTGGTGAAATGGAAGGAAAGTAACCAAATGGAATTTAATAGACAAGTGCTAAGTGATTCACATAGGAAACAAAAATCAAAACTACAGCTATAGGATTGGGGAGACTTGCCTTGATAAGTGCATTTCTGAAAAAGATTTTGGAATAGGAGTTGACTGTGAACTGAATATGAGCAACAGTATGAATCTGGTTTTAAAGAAGACAAATGCAATTTTAGGCTACATCTATGTAATTGTAACTTCCAAATCAACGGGAAATAATGGTTCTACTCTATTCTGCTTTCATCAGACTCCTCTTTGAATACTGTGGCTAATTCTGAGCATGATACTTGAAGGATTCAGAGAAACTGGCACAGGTTCAAAAAAGGGCAACAAAGATGATCAAGGGACCAAAAAAAAAAAAAACACAAGTCCTATGAAAAAAGATGGAAGCAGCTGGGTAAACTTAGCCTTCAGAGAAGATGGCTGAGGTGTGATATGATAGCACTCTTTAAATACATCAAAAGATGTCACAGAGAAGAAAGCCAAGACTAATTCTATTTCAGATTTTGATGGAATATGCATTAGGCAATGGAACCAATTATCCAAAGAGGCAGTGTGCTCCAACTGGATATGTTCAACAGAGGCTAGATAGCCCTCTTGGTGGGGTGGGAGGTGTTTCAATTTAGATTCTTGCAGAGAGCAGTGAATTGAATTCAATAGCCTAAATGGCCCCTTAAAACTCTATTGTTCTAAGTACCACATATATTGCTTTGTTTACTATTTCTAGACTTATCTGACTGGAGATTATGATAATAAAATATCCCTCAAACTGTTTGTTAATTTCTTGGGTTTTGTCCCATGAAGGTTAAAATGCTTTACATTCTTCATAAATTGACACCATATAAATTTTATTAAAAATAGCTGTCATTTACAATAGCACTCTAGTTATCTGAAATATTTTGTATAATTTTATTGTATTTTCTCTTATGCTGCAGGGCATCAATCACCGAAGACCAAATTGTTTTCAAATAATTGTTCTGTTTTAATTGTAATAAAAGGTTTTAAACTGATGTATAGCTAAGTACTACATGTTTATTGGTTTATGGGTTTGCTTTTTATCACTGTATATTGTTTTTCTTAAATTGTTTTTTGTGTGACTCTTTTCTGTGCACTACTCTGGATTCCTTTGGAGGAAACTGAATACAAAGAAATTATTATTATTATTATATTATTATTAACGACAGACAAGCATCTGCCACACAACACCCCAGACTTAACAATTGTTGATAACAAAGACAAAAAAGTCTGGATAGTGGATATTGCAATACCTGGAGACAGCAGAACAGAAGAGAAAGAACTGGAGAAAATCACAAAATATAAAGACCTGCAAATAGAAGTAGAACGACTATGGCAAAAGAAAGCAAAGATAGTACCAATAGTAATAGGTGCCTTGGGTGCAATGCCAAAACATCTGGAGCACCACTTGAAGACCATCGGCATTGACAAAATCACCATCAGTCAATTGCAAAAGGCAGCTTTACTTGGAACAGCTTCTATCCTGCGACGATACCTTTAACACCATCAAACAACATCTGCCTATCCCAGGTCCTTGGGAAGGACTTGATAGGTGGATAAAAATGCCAAATCCAGTCTCAACTTCTGGCTGACTGTGCAACCAACCATAATAATAATAAACAATATTAATATAAATATTTCTGTTGACTGAATGTCCCATTAAGTTTCATGGAACTTATTCCTGAAAAAGGTTGCAGCTCTGGAGGTCTAAAATGTGTTTGCTGTTGTGAAATTAGAGTCAGATATTCTTTCAGGCCTAGCTAAGGCTGTAATCTTTTGCATGATTTCTTGGAAGTAAGTCCCTCAAAACATGCACAGGGTCACTTGTACAATTATTAGGAGTAAAACAGATATGAATTTATATACATTTTTCAGAAGGATATGCAAAATATTCCATATATGGATCAGCCAGCATTCGGTGGTTCAGGGCTGGAGAGTGAATGTGGGAGACCATGTGTGAAAAAATAAGGTAAATGTTGGCAGCGGGGAAGAAAGATTAGGGGGAGGAGGAGGTATGCTATGTGAGGAGGTTGCACTTGAATTCAAGTCTTCAAGGGTAGAAGCTACTGAGAGGAGAAAGCCTTGGGAAGATTGGAGGGAAGGTGGCACACAGGAGGAAGAAGGGAGAGAAGGGCAAGATGCATCAGCTTTGCCCTATTGACCCCATAAGAATCCTCTGGATTATTTTTCTTGGATAAAATTGGGGACAAGCAAAATAGTTTGGGTTTCAGTTGGGCTGGACCATGACTCACTGAAACCTATGAGCCACAGTTGTTAGTTCTATGCACATTTGTCATTTTCTGCAAGCCTCTAATATCTCTTTCTTAGATTGGATTAATTTCTAACTAACTATTGAATCCTTGCATTCAAATTACACAGTTCTAAGAATTTTGGATGGCAAATCTCTCTTTCTCTTGTAATGTCTTTGGTATATAAGCTGATCTGACCACTGAGCTGTATGGGTGCTGTTACTTAATGGGAATGTTTCAGTGATCCTTTTGGTTTCGCTTTTTGTGAGTAACCTTCGTTAGTTACCTTAGAAACTAATTTTTGGTGAAAAGGAGAATATAAATCCAACGGATCACTTAATTAATGATATATCATTAATAAATATAATATAAACCTTTGAAAGGACCAATGACTATCAGCTTATTCAAAAGTTTAATTAGGCAGTGGATGTTCATGTATATTTGAAATAGCATCTTGTTTACTGCGGAACCTTTTCAAAGCCTTCTACTGGAGCTGTAGATCAGAGATCAAACTGGCCATTGCCTCTCACTGCCTTGGGTAAATTACTGCTATATCAAGCTTATCAATTTAACAATGGCCCCTCTCCTGAGCAGTTGCTTGCAACTGCAAATTCCATATCTGAGCATTCACAGTTAGAGCCACAATTTTAAGTGATGTATCCTATATGCATTCCTTTATGTGTGTCACTACAGTGCATGGTTTTCCTTCTTTCAGCGATTTACCAGCTGTTAAGAGGCTGAGACAAGTGGAGTGATTTGGAAAAAAAGAAAGAGCAGTATAATCACCAAGGCACTGGCTTCCTTGCTTTCAGAGCAGTGTATAGGGGACTTAGAGCTGCTCCAGATTTCCAAAAGCACAATCAGAAAAGGAAGCCTGAGTGGTTGTGCTTTTTTAAAGAAAGAAACACAGACACATTTTGCTTGAAAAAAATGTATGTTCTATTCCAGATTTGGAAGAACATTCAATCTGAACACTAGGTTTCGGTATCATAGTGCATTGGTGCTTCCGTTCTGGCCATGTTTCTAGAATATCTGATGTAGTTCATGATTAATTCAGTGGAAACTAATCCTTTTCCGTTTCATGCCACAAATACTGATTTTTTTCCTTCTTGATTCCTATTGATTCATATCAATTATACAGTTTAAAAAACCATTTGTTATGGGTTTCATTTGACAATGATTGATAACCAAAGTTTACTTCACTTGTAAGGATTTTGGAAGGAACTTGATGCTACAATCTGACATTTCCCTCCCTGAGATTCTGTTTCACTAGGCAGTGTGTGGATTTGACACATATGTGGAGATCTGTACTCTGTTTCAAAAATGACAGCTTGGACAATATTCAAAGTTGCCTTCTTTAAGACGTGGAATTTTGCAAATCTGCAGTATAGATACCAAACTTTTTTTCTAATTAGCTACAGCTAAACTGTTTTTCACAGATTTTCCTTTTGTCAGAGTACTGAATATTTTCTAAATTCTTGTGGGGTTCTGTGAAGTGATTCAGGTAGATAGCATTTTGGAAAATGGGGGAAATTCAAAATTGCCCTGCAATAATGATTTTTGCAAACATAACTATAATTCTGTTTTCTCTAGTGTGCAATACCCATAGGATACTTTTCATAGGCTTCCCGGGTGGTTTAAAGATTCAATGCTGGATCCTGAAAATGCAGTCAAGGTTTAGTAGAAAAAGTCACGTGCTGCATGTACATGATAGGAAATAAAGCAGTGTTGTCCAAACTTGGCCACTTTAAGATGAGTGGACTTCAACTCCCAGAATTCTGGTTGAATCATGCTGGCTGGGGAATTCTGGGAGTTGAAGTCCACTCATCTTAAAGTGGCCAAGTTTGGACAACACTGGAATAAAGGGTGCCCACTATCTTTTAAGAGTCAGCTAAATAGTTGACAAGTCATTGGAGCACCATGAACATTTCTGAAATCTGACATATTTAATTGTGCTATTTTAAAACTCTGGAAGCATGTAGCATTTATTGGGTAAAGTGTTCAATTTTATTTTGGATTTGGAGTTTTTGGAACAGGTCTTGTCCTCTTTTACAAAAAAACAACAGCAAAGGCTTTACAGTGCAAAGTTACCAAACTGAAATCAACATAAAGAGATTATTTCAATAAGGAAAAAAAGATGACTGAAGTTGTACTCAACCAGAAATAAATCCAACAGAAACTAGTGGAGCTTACCTATGCATAAAAGTTTGAATAAACATATCAGCTTATCTGGGGAGTGATTCTTACTGAACTAAAGTATATTTGCTTGTGAGTACAGAATAGATTTGCACTGAATTTATATTGAGTCCTATCATTTAATCACTCTTTTCTCTTTTCAAATGGAAATACTTTAAAAATCAATGTTTTAAAAAATGAATATGCTTCCATTTAAATATCTGAGCACCCTCCCTCTGCAACAGTCTATAGAATTGTGCTTGCTTTAAAATTAAATATTAAGAAGTTTACTTCTTAATAAAGCTCATTCATGGAATAATAAAGCTTATTCATGGAAAGAGTTCCAAGAGTAATAACTGAACTGAAGGAGTATTAGAAGCTCACTGCACTCTCCAAGTAAGTAAAAATGTCTAAATACACTCTCCAAATCACAATAATTAAATAATTAAATAAATGATTAATTGTAAAATGTACCCTGTTTTGGCAGAAGCTAAGACAGCAGTGTTCCAATAGATAATGACTGGAAAAATTAACTAGATAACACCTAACACAGTAAAAACAAATACATTGAAAAGGCTAGAGCTGAATAGTTTTCTTATAGCTTCTCCAGGTGTATGGATTAACACTGTATATTGACTGGTTTCTAATTGCTTTTTCTTTCATTTCTTTCATTATTTTTCTTTACTTATTCCCAGAATCTTTAAGAAGATTAAAATGTACATTGAATTTAACCTAAAACTGATATCAAACTCATTTAACAATTAAACATTAAACTCAACAATTTAAAAGATCCAGTTTGGTTTAGTGGTTAAGGCACCAGGCTAGAAACTGGGAGACCATGAGTTCTAGTCCTGCCTTAGGCACGAAGCCAGTGGGGTGATCTTGGGCCAGTCACTCTCTCTCAGCCCTAGGACGCAGGCAATGGGAAACCACTTCTGAAATCTTGCCAAGAGAAGTGCAGGGACTTGGTCCAGGCAATTGCCGGGAGTCAACACAGACTCAAAGGAATATATGTGTATGTGTGTGTGTATAATTATTTATATATAATAAAAAATAAAAGCTTGCTGAAAGACAGATATATTTACATTTTTCCCCTCAATTCTAAGTGTGTGGCCCAAACAAAACTCCTGAGGGAGTACACTTCATAGCATGAGAGCAATGCAGGAGAGGGCCCTCTTTTGCGTACTAGAAAGACAGACTTCTGACAGCAGGATCATCCTCAGAAACACCTCTCCTGCAGAACTTAACAACAGGGCAATTTCATAAAAGGAGAGGTAGTCCACTAGACAGCCCAGTGCTAAGCCATTTAGGACACTGACAATCAATACCAACACTTTAAATTGTATCTGGCAAGGAACTGGCAAGCAGCACAAATCCTTCATGCATCTTATGATCCTTGCACCTCGTACTCATTAGTAGTTGAGCTGTTGTGTTTTGCATCAAACGCTATTTCCAGACACTTTTCAAGACTAGGCCCATGCACAGCTCATTTTTGTAGTCAAGATGGGTTGCAACCAAGGCATGAATACCTGTAACCAGATCTGACTGTCTTAGGAAGGCTTGCACTGCTCCCCTCGGGGTAACTGTACAAAAGTGCTCTTTGCCACAGCTGCCTCCTGTGTCTCCAGTGGCAGCTGAGCTTTAAGAAAACCTCTCTTTGAGGAAGAGTACAAACCCATCCCTGAAATCTTGTTGGGAGCGCTCTGAGTAGAGTCCTTTTCAGAACGTTTCTGCCAAAGAGAAGGGGCAGAGTTTGCTCTGAAGCCATTTTCAAGGATTACCTTTTCCTTCTGATTGTTCTGGAGGGCTTTCCAATCTGCTAGAGCAGATTTTCTGAGAGAAATAGGAGATCACAGGGAGAGAAGGAGGCAAATCTGTCAGAAGAAAACCTCTGTTGGATCAAAAGCCTTTTTTCTCTCTCCTGATCTAAGAGCCCTTGTGTTTGGAGAGAGTTGCTGGCACCAAACCCCCGTAACTGCTAGCCTTGTTTTCCAATAGCCTTCAAAACTGATTCTACGGGAAGTTCTTTAATCATCAGTGACTTTAACCAAGGAAGGATTAATTAGACAAGAAAATGTATTTCTAACATACTCACCACTCATGAGCATTATAACACATGAAAGGGAGCAGAAAACCATCTCTTAGTGGCTGCCTGTTTGAAGAGCTAATTTGGAACTTAGGAAACAGGAAAGAACCCTGCAGTTTTCTATAACCAGATTGCTCTAAAACTACCTAAAACAAGATAGAGCGATAAGCTTGTTGTTATCTCTTTGTTTTCCCTTGGCATTTTAGTTCCAATTCAGATCCCGTTCTTTGAAGATGTTATCTAGCCAGTTAGAGAGAGGCACACGTTTCTGAATAATGATATGTATGGTCAGTAACACTTAACTAAGGAAATGTGCTGCCTGACACAGACCAAGAGGACTATGACAGGTACAAGGAATTACCAGCCATAGAACTCCTTGGTTCTGTTGCCTTAAAAGTTCAAGAAAACAGTGTAAACGGTACACAGGCAAACAGGACAGAACAGTAACATGTTAGATTGGCATAGTTCAGTGTTTCTCAACTTGGCAACTGTCAGCCTTGCAAGGTTGTCCAGACAGAACCACGCTCAGAATTACTAGCTCTAACTTTATTGTAAGCTTACATGAACAAAATCTTGCAAGTCTGAAAGTACATCTCTCCCCGCTCACCTTTACAGTCCAAGAAACTTAGGGAGGGTCCCTTCTGAGACGATTGCCACACTCCCATTGCTTCTGCAGGCTAAACTGCCTCTTATCTGACCATTGTCCATTCTGTAGCTCTTTGTCTTGCCTCCAAAGGTCATTCCCACATACCATTACATCTCCCCTTATACTCGTGTGAATTAGGGAAGTCTTATTGCTTTGATAATGGATCTGGCCTCTATCAAGGTAAATTCCTTATTCTCTATAGTTACTGTGGTCTCTTCCTCCTCCCTCTATTCCTCTCAGAGGCAACCCAAGGCTTTGCTGAGCATGTCCTTGTCTTCCCCTTTGGCTGTACCTCCCTTTATTTCCCTTAAGAAAGAAATGCACATCTAGGGTTTGCCCTGAAGAGTCCTCCCAAGGGCCAGGGTCTTGCCTGAGAGAGAGGGAAAAAGTGGGCCACACTCACTCCCAGACATGGCCTCTATGTGGATGGAAGTTGCTGACCCCTGGCATAGGGTATAATGGTAAACAGTGAAGTCTCCTTAGAGCTTCTTGATTCCTGATGAATTCAAGAACATGGATATGTCCATGTAGTTTTCCTGGCAACAATATAGAAGGATTTTGTCATTGTCTTCTTTGGGGATATTTGTCTAATGTCCAGTCTAGGCTACAGCCTCAGTATTTCCTAATAGTTCCCCATCCAAATAGTAATCTGGTTTGACCCTGCTTAGTTTTTTAAGATCAGCCAAGATCAACTCAGTACTATTCCCCCTAGCAGGCTGACCCAATTTCAATTAACATGATTGTAAAAAAAAAAAAAAAAAAAAGGCAAAAGCTAGGTTATTTTTCTGAATATAATTTTTAAAGGACATCTACTAGTAGCAATATGTTTGAAACCAAATCACATGCAGTGTTAATAGAACAGGAATGTTTTAGAAGGCATGAAAAAGGGGGCTCATGACAATTATAATGAAAGAATAGAGAGGCAACCTCAAACTGCTGCTTTGTCAGAAAAAAATAAACAAAAGACTGCATGGCACATTTCTCATTTTTATAGAACCATCTCTTGGCAGAGCAAGATGCCTGAGGGGATTGTCCATTTTTTGCAAGAAGAGGATATCAGGTCCCACTGCAAAATATTTTTTTTTCCAATCAAAATGTATTATGCACTCCGTGGTTTTTATCTCGCCTGAACAAACTGTTTATGACAAAGCATCTGCTAGAGCCCAGTCTCTCTTTTAATTTTTTGTTGGCTAGAAAGCTCACAGAAACTTAGGAAGCAGAATTTGCTTTCATAATAAAGACTTAACTGGTCATTGCTGGGTTTCAGCCAGGGAGAATTTGGGCCAACAGGTCCACATGGCATAGCTTGTCTGCTCCACATGGCATAGTTTAATTGGCTTAGCCAGTTGGAATTGATTTATATGATATGTTTATTCCCTGTTCAGACAGTAATAAAATGTAATGGGCATGTAAATATGAAAGAATTCACTCTCAGCCCAGGGGACTGGGCTTTCACCTTCAGATAACTTCCAAACTCTACAATTTTAGATTAAAGAGTTGATGGTTATAAATGTCTTTTCAAACATTAGGCGTCCTCTTTTGATAAACCTTACAACCCATGAAGGCTAATGAAATGTTTGATCCTTACCTTAAGCAACCAATAAATGTGTACAAAACGAGATAGAAGCTTTATTTACAAATCTCATCATCCTAAATCTGTAATCACTATGATTATAGATGATGGTTCTGTTGACGTGTACTCTCCTAAAAGTACATATAAACAACAGATTTAATCAGCAAGGCTATTCTTTAATCTTGTCTTAGATATGATTTGGCTTTAAATTATTTCTATTAGCTTATCTCCTAGTTAAAGATGTGGCCATGTATCTTGTCCCCTAGATTTGTCATCTACTATTACTACAACTAAGGTTTGTGTAATTTTCTCTTTGTCATTTTACAGAGAACAACAATGATTCCTGCAGGTTAGTAATTGTCTATTTCCCCCATATAGATCTGAAGTATCTTTATTTTCTTTATTTAAGAGATCAGTTTCATCTAGCAGGTATTTTAGAGTGGTAGTAAACAAGCTGATTGCTCAATGCTTAGTCTGTTTCTATTAAGGCAGGCTTAAAAAAAGTGCTAACATACAAGGATGACTTTACATCTTCACTTGTATTGGGGGAATTCATGTTACAGTGGAAATTATGTACATTTTTTAATATGGATAAAAAGTACTTTCTGTATCCTTGCTTCTTTGTAGGTAAAAAGTGCTGTTAAGAAGCTTCCCTTCTTGAATAAATTCCCTTTCTTGTACCAAAAAAAAAAAAGTATTTCATAGGCTTTTTTCTATCTGCAAATTGCACTTCTGTTGATAATTATTTAGCTAGTTAAATTTACTTTGGCTATGAATCTTTTAAAAATTTTATCATCAGTCTCAAAAATATGCATGCATCATAGAAAGCTTCCCTCAGGTATTTTCAAATGTCTCAGACACTTCAGGTAATTTTATCTGATCAACCGCATTTATGATATAACTTCATCTTGTTTTAGCATTTGCTTATCTAATATAAAACATACCACAATAAATATAGGAGTTTGAGGATTAGTGTTCAGTTAAAATGTTTTGCAAAACAGCAAGATTCTCCCCCTCACCTCCATATTTCTGGAGCTGTAATAGATTTATCACAAAATAAAATGCACCCCCTCTAGCAGTTGCTGAGAACTTTAAACTTTGACTGTTTCTGGTCAGTAATCTCATTAGCTAGAAATAATGAATAATTCTTCCATACGCTGTTGCCAATCCTTTGCTGCACAATACTCAAATGTTTTATACTACTCAGTTCTGTTTTCTTTGTCATTATCCCATAAAAACAACAGTCAGGCTCTACACATACAACTGTGGGCAACTTAACTGTAACAGTCTGCAGAAATAAAATCCATATCCAAAAGTCCACCCCAATTAAATTCAAAATAAAAGTTGCATGGCTCCACCTGGAACACACTTAATCACCCTTAAATTGCTTTTTAATTATTGCTTCCACTCAAACTAAAAGTTTCAGTGGGGGAAAAGAATGTCTAAATTCTCTCTCTGAAACACAGAAATATGTGGACATTTTTATATTACTGGGAATCTCTTTGTTCTGGGTATATTTACCTAGCGTGGTTCTGAGTACGTGATAGTTACCTAAGTCAGTTATCTAAGACCTTATATTGTCACCAGGCAAAAGGTGTGCATGCTTCATATAGTGAGAAACTGAATTTTAATTACCCAAATCTATAGTTACAAAAACAGGACTATAGTGAAAAAAATCTGCAACAAACACCAAATGCTTAAATTTTAAATCCTCTTACCACGCTGAAGAATACAACAGGAACCTGAATGGCTTGTGATACCTGCCATCATTTCTCCCTGCTTTTTTCCTGGCTTTTCACTACTTTGTCTGAACAGCTTTATGAAATTCAAAAGCATCCAACTACTATAAAAGTTTGATTGGCCTATATAAAAGTACTTAAATTAAAAAACAAAACAAAACATGCTTCCCCGCTCCTGCCCCATGGCTAAGATGGCTACCATTGCGTGGCCTGTACTGTATTATCAGCACTGGAAATCTTACTAATATATTACTGGATAGCTTTCCCCCAAAACCTTTTAGACTTTTCCTGTTGCAAAATTATTTTGTGAAATCTGAATTAAATCCCAGAGAACATGACACGTCATTGTGTTTAGGTTAATCATACACTTGCTTCTTTTTAAAAGTGGTCTACAGTCTTTATACTGTGCTCTTTTGCAGTACAGAGAGAACGAGAGAGACAGTAACTTGATCAAAACAGTCTACTCAATACTTGTCTTAAAAGAGGTACTAGAAACGGAAGGCTGGAGATTAAAAGGTGTTTTAAATACAGTCCAATGTGGACCATCCCATTCCCCTCAACGTCCAAGGCAATCTGCCCCAGGACCGGTAGCATTTCTGCTGCAAGGGAGGCTGAAGTTCAAAGGCCCCATCCGCTGGCAGGGTAAGTTCGGTCATTCTCTGGATGCAGAGAGAAATACTTTACTCTCAGTCAAATACTATTTCTATCACATAACACACACCATATTCAGAAAGCTAGAACAAAGATTGCTTTGGGTCTTTTTTTATTTTTAATGGAAATTCAGACATAAAAATCAGATAGCATTTTTCTTTTTTCTTTTTAAAAACCCAATCTTCTCAGCCTCACACTTTTTGCATTATCAGTACCCTGTAAGTCTGGCAAACTGAACGTTACCCTCTAAGCTGCAGCATGAGTCTCTGAAGGTTCAGTCACAGGACAATCCCTGTACACTAGGAGGAAGAAAACCCGAGTTTTGGAGCTTACTTTTCAACATGGACAACTGATGCAAGGAAGCCCTCTCTTTATGAGCTTACCTCCTTGGATCCTGCCTACCGGCTGGTTTTTATCACATGCCTGGGTTTAGCCTAGGAGAACTGGCACCCATGTCCTCAAGCCCTAGCACTAAATATTGTTGAGAACTGACAATCTGGATTACAACCTCTAAGAAGACTTGCTATCTGCTATCCACTAAATCTTACCTGGATGATAACATGCCAGATTCAGCACACAACATGCAATAATGATATAGCAGGTGACTACACCAACTGAATTTTTTGGGGGGAAAAAACCTAATAATCGCTATTAATCTCCTATTAAATCATTGTGCCACGTGATTAATGAGTTGTATTTATTCTGCAGCTCCGATGAAGAGAAGGCATTGGATCAGTCTGGGTGGGCACAGATAGGTAACAACTGCATAATACCAATGAAAATTGGAAGGCATATCTGCCTACTTGCAAAACCACTCTCTGGAGATAGTCTCCAAAGCAAACTTTCTGCAGAGGAAAAAAATACCTTTGATGCATGCTTCCATTATTTATTTCACCAAATCAACTTTCTCCAAATGGGTGTGGCCTGCCTGGCTGGGAATTATGGGAGTTGCAGTCCATCATATCTGAAGAGCATGGAGGGAGGGCTACTCTGCATGTTTTTTTCCCCTAGCAAGAAACGATTGCTTAAAAAGTTCTCCAACCTCACTGTTTCATAACATAGAGCAGAGACCCCCTTCAGATGGGCTGCACTATAACTCCTATCTTTTGAACGGTGCCAGGTTAGGGAAGCTGATACAGAGCTAAAGAGTTAACTTGCACAGAACTGTATAAAAAGCAAGTGCACTGACTGAGTGGAAAAACGTAAAGAACCAGATTATATGACTTTGATATAAACATTAGAAGTGCTGACTATGCATACTGTAAAATGCTGCTGAAGCCTGCTGCCAACAATGTCATCATAAATCAAGTAAGTTGTTAGAAACAGATCTGAAACTAACCTGGGTGTTAATCTTGAACAATAGCCTATTGTTACCTGAAAGAGGATTATATGATGCCATTTGACAGTTGCCTCATAGCTTTTACCTAACTTACAATTAGAGTAATTTTGTTCTCCCCCTCCCCCATTCTTTCTGTTGCTCGTTGTTGACAAAATTAGCTTCATTGTACAACAACAATATGCATCCATACAAAAGTATTAGTCACTTATATCAGAGGCTAACTTTTCGATATTCCATATGACACAAAGGTGTCAAGAAACAAAAGGACAAATGGATTTCAATCTACAATAGTCCATTACAACATGCAATCTCCTTATTTTTATGCAAAGGTAAATAGTAAATAGTAAAGTAAGCTTATTGGATTCAGACTGATTGCAACTCTTGTGTAGAATAACAGAGTTGGAGGACACTAAAAGGCCTCTCTCCTATATGAGACAGGACTTTCTACCCATTTCAAACTGTTATTATTTGTACTCTCTGCATTTCATTGTTCCCAGAATTTTTCCTCCTGTGCACCTAGCCATGTCAATGTCAGTATAAAACTAAGGGTAATCCTACATGCTTCAGATGAAGTACACAGCTCAAGTCCAAGAGAACCTAGGTCAGAATAGGTTTGCTAATCTTTAAATTATCATGACATTTTTTTCGCGGTGTGACCTAGAGTCAACTATCTCTGGAACAAACTCCAATGAGTTACCTCTTTCAAATGCTTAAAACAGGCAGTAGTAACTCAGGTTGCTTCCAGAGGAAGAGCTTTAAGCATTACTAATCAAAAGCAGTGCACAATTATGTCATCTTTGTCTCCTTAGTGTGCTTTCTCTGGTAAGAAAATCGAGATGAAATAATCAATGAGAAAATAAAATGGTTCCAAATGTAAGATGACCTGTAAGAATTCCCCATAAAAACTGCACAAATAAAAGTCCCATCTGAAAGGACCTCTGGTCTAGTTCCATCCCACCTTTACAAACTCAAAAGAACATTCATAGTAAACTTTTCCGCGAGGGCTGTATTATAAAATAAGCTTAACATTGTATCTTATTTTATAAAAAACATAAATTATCTTTATATATTGTATAATGTGTGTGTGTGTGTGTGTGTGTGTGTATTGGTTGCATTCAATGATCCTGTAAAAATTTATCTTTTTTCTTTCATTTTTGGTAAGGGATGGGCTGGGTTAAATATTGGGATTTAAAAAGTTGGGAAAATAAAATTGGCTTAATTGTTGAAAGAGCTTTGTTAACTTCTTCCCTGCAGACTTCTTGTACCAAGCCTGGTTACTTCCTGAATGAATACAGGCTGCTTTTCATATATGAAACCTAACACTTCTTGGCACATCTCCAGTTGTTAAATAAAAAAGGCTACAAGCCACTGCTAACCTGTTTCCCTGAACGGAGTCATAGTATTTGAACTACTAAAGCAAGATTTTCCTTTCCCAGCCTTTTGATGCTCTCTGTTATGGCTTTTTTAGGCATACCTCCCCCCGAGCACAAAATAAAAAGAAACATGCTGAAAAATATGAAAATATTCCAAACTAATTAGCTAACCAAACAACAGTAGCTGACCGGCTTCCCAGATTTCTTTGAAGACTGTAAGGTCTGTGATGAATCTTTTCCTCCTTGTCCTAGTTCAGGTTCTCCATTGGCCTTTAACTCAAATAATTAGAAAAGCCCTTCATACTCGATCCCGGACCTGACCTTCATCCAGAAGCAGTCTCACACATTGATTTCTGTAAGAGTTCCAATTCAACTGAAAAAAGATGTGCGTGTTTCTTTGTATGTATATATGATTATATATATATCCACCTCTGCCTTAAGGTATATAAGTTACTCTTCTTTTTCTGAATTTCATGATATTTTGAATTTCATGATTTTTTTTTACTCTATCTCAGACATTTAAGCAGATTTCTTACAAAATGAACGTGGTTTAACTGTAACGTTATCAGATTATCTCTGTAATGCTAGACAAAACAGGATTTGCATCATTTAAAAGGATACTGAATCAGCTTAGTTTTCCAGGCCTCATCGCCTTCTTTGTTACTTACAATACTAACAACTAGTTTGTGGGATAGCAGCTTATTTAATGACGGCAATACCACTGTTTATTTCATTTGCTACCACCTTTTTAATATTTTCCCCTTTGACTTTCATTTTGATGACTGGTATCACAGAATTTTAGAGATATATTCTAAATACATCTAGAGCTTCCTGGGCATTGGATATAAAGACAATTGAAAATATTTATCACTCTAGCACAGTGTTTCTCAACCCTGGCAACTTTAAGATGTGCGTACTTCAACTCCCAGGATTCCCCAGCCAGCATGCTGGCTAGGGAATCCTGGGAGTTGAAGTCCGCACATCTTAAAGTTGCCAGGGTTGAGAAACAGTGCTCTAGCATGATTCTAATAGCCTTGCATTGTACCCTCTCTCATTTACCAATATTATGTTCACAATAGCACAGAACAAGATTTCTGTCATAATCATTATACCCTGACTGCTTCATTTGGTATCTTTACCAATTGCTACAACTTCTTTCCACTGCTCTTACATCTCAAGAATTTTAAGGTGTTAATCACAGCTGTGGAAGAAAATATGGTTGCTAATGTCAAATAGTGCTGCTTTTGTTGATGAAAGTGGTAGTTAAAAGAATATAGGCTTAGCTAACAAAAGCAGCATTTACTTCTGGATGAAAGTTGAATAGGAGGGGGAAGGACCCAGACATAGAACAGTTATAATGGCAAACCTGTGGAACATTTTATTTCTGAAAAGGCATTAGAAACATGGGTTGAGATAATTTACAACTGAAATGTCAAATGTTCCCAGCTGAGTCAATTTGGAGTAAGATATAGACATAGTTGCTATAGATACACACACAGATACAAGCATACTGAAAATTGTATTCATATCATGGTAAAAAACACAAAAGAATGAGCCAATTTGGTGTAGTGGTTAAAGGCACCAGGCTAAAAACCTGGGGACTGGCACTGTAGTCCTGTCTTAGCCATGAAACCAGTTGGGTGACCTTGGATCAGTCATTCACTCTCAGTTCTAAGAAGACAACAATGGCAAACCACTGCTGAGACATTGCCCCAAAACCTGCATGGACCTGTTCATATAGTTGCCAGGGGTCAGGACTTGACTTGCACTCACATGCTAATGCAGCAGCAAAATGTAATCATATCCAACTACAACCTTAATCTAAAAACCAGTTATACCTCACCCTCTCCTGTGCATTTGCCTTTGATCACATATTATCTGCGGAAGAGATGATAGTACAAAATGTACAAAAATGTTCAGATTTCAAAGACATCTTATAAAAGATGAGGTATGTAAAAAGCAAGATTCTTGCTTGGATGATTCTTAAAATACATATAACAAATGTGCGTATAGCTCTAAAAAAAGGACAAAATGAAGGATACGTTTTGGAGCCTGCCCACCAACAGCACAGATGACAATGCATTGAATTTTATAGTTTTTAAAAAGTTCGCAAACATTTCAAGCAATACTTAAGTGATATTCCATTTATGAGCACCATCTCTATTGACATAGCACTAACCATACATTGAAAATGGTTTCCAGCTGGCAATCAATGAACTTCCTCATTCAATACAACTCATGAGGCAGCTTCTAGCATCCATAAGAATGCCTGTGTATGGATCCCCTCATCCAATCTATTTCAGAAAAATGGATTTACTTTACCCACAAAGGTCAAAGCTCTCACTTCCCTGTCATTGCCATTATTGGATATCTATTCTTAGATCCCAATTGGCAATCATTCCTCTGCCCGTTAGTGTAGAGAGAAGGAAAGGGAAAAGAAGAGAAAACAGAATAACAGCAGTGATGTTAATAAGTGATAAAACTGGACTTGCTTTTATAGAATTATCATATTCTTTCAAGCTCCTTTCACTTCTGTGACTATGTTGTTTCATTATGGGAAAATGTTCATTGTTTTGGTTATATTAGCAATTCCCATCCTTTTCTCTCTCCTTCTCTGCCTTGTTTATATTCAATTCCAAGCCTTCTGGGAAGGATTTTCTTTCAATTGTCTGTCAGCTCTACAGTGATGTAATTTTCTTCCCATTGTAATCAGAAGAAATTGGATAAATAAGCTGAAACAAGTCAGGACATATGGATAACTGCAGACATTAGACAGCATTTTAATTGTGCAATGTAATTGTTACATACTGCATATACATATTAAGTCACCCTTTTATAGTGAGAAAAGCAGGGCAAAGCCCAGTAACAAATAATTCAATTGATTTAAATGACTAAATTAATAAACCCTCAAACTAGATTTACACGAGAGAAAACCACAAGCAATGTAAGCATACTCAATAATATACCTCCATTTGCAGGAACAGCAAAATATTATAGATCATATCCTCCATTTCCATTTTCAATCAATTCACTAGAAATGAAATCTTTCTTTGGAATTAGCTTTCTACTTTCTACAAAACTGTCTTTGTTAAATTGGTTGTCCTTGTTCATGTCCTCACAATTAAATTGCATTTTTTTAATAATCAGGAAGGAAAAGAATGTGCTGGTGTGCTTTGCATCATGCAGTAAAATACAACTATTATTGAAAATCTAATTTAGGCCTACCTTGTCTTCGACTCTGTTCAGCCGGGCACCAACTGTATTATTCCCCCGGTCTTTATTTTTTTCTGCATAGAAAGGACACTTCTAGATGAATATCAAGTGTTACAATAGTATAGAATGAAGCCATGCAATTGCATTTACCTAGTCTACTACAGCCACTTAATTGAGCGCTGCTGACAGATGGGTAATTTTATTACATTAACTGCAGTTTTTTATCCCTTTATTAGCATCAATTCAAGCCTTGCCTTGAATGGACTCAACTACAGACTGTATCTTGAGTTCATGTTATGCTTTAAATCAGAAGAATTAAAGTGCATTCAATTTAGTAAATTTCAATTAAACTTAAGAATAATGTAGCTGAAAAGTATGGTATGGCATAAATGAGAGTCCGTCTGGTGTAATGGTTAAGGTGCTGGACTAGGAGCAGGCAGACCCAGGTTTTAATTCTCTCTTAGGCACAGAAGCTGCTGGGTAACTTTGGGCTACTCACATTCTCTCAGACCCAGACTGGGAAGCTGAAAACATCCCAGAAGGTAGCAATGGCCAAACCACTTCTTTCTGGACCTGTCCATGAAGTTGTCAGGAGTCGACTTGATTGATTCAAAAGCACCAAAACAAAACACAAACCAGCAACAGCAAGGCTTAGCCCTTGAAGTATGTTGGTATGCTTCTTGATGATGATGATCATCATCAACATCCCTGAATTGTTAATATAGATTCCTGGCTATTGGAGTATGTTTATTTGGATTCCCACTTCCCACAGAAGAAATATACAGAGACCTTGGTTTCACTGTAAATTATGAAAGCTAGAATGATGAGCACAACTCATTCAATTGCTATCTCCAGCAGGGATGCGTGCAGCACCCAAAGCCTTGGATGCATTCCTCAGAGTCCCCAAAATAGCGCCACTGAATTGTAACCTCCTAGACTCATGGCTCCTGCTTGAAGAGCAGGTGGCAGCCATGGCAAGGAGGGCCTTTGCACAGCTTCAGGTTGTGCATCAGTTACTCCCTTTCCTGGATCGGGATGCTCTTCGAACAGTCACTCATGCCCTTGTTATCTCCCAGATAGACTACTGCAATGCGCTCTACGTGGGGCTACCCTTGAAGAGTATCCGGAAGCTACAGCTGGTTCAGAATGCAGCCGCGTGGGCTATTTTTGGAGCCCCAAGAAGGGCCCATGTAACACTGTTGCTCCACGAGCTGCATTGGGTACCAGTTTGCTTCCAGGTCCAATTCAAGGTGTTGGTTATCACCTTTAAAGCCCTACATGGCATGGGGCCATGTTACCTAAGGGACCGCCTCTCCCCTATGTCTTCAACCCGTCCCACCCGATCGCACATGCTTTGGACCCCCTCAGTAAAAGAACTCCGATTAGTGGGGTCCAGAAGGCGGGCCTTCTCTGCAGTAGCCCCCGCTCTTTGGAACATTCTGCCCCTGGAGGTGCGATTGGGCCCCTCACTCCTGGCCTTCTGAAGGGCCTTGAAGACCTGGTTCTGCCACTTGGCCTGGGGTGGGGAGGGAATACTTCAAGCAGGGGGATGGCTAGCCCCATAGTGGCCAGCTGTCCGTAGCCTGATTTTCCATCTTCTTGGATCTTCCTTTTTTAGTATTGTTTTAATTCTGGATGTATTATGTGTTTAGATATATTTATAGTTTTAATGTTTTTTGTAAGTCGCCCAGAGTCCCCTGTTGTGGGGGAGATGGGCGGGGGGAGAAATCCAACAAATAAATAAATAAATAAATAAATAAAATAAACTTTTAATGCAACAGAAGCCAAAAATGATTAAATGCATGAGAATAATCGTATTAGCTGTCGTAAGTAATTCCTTTTAAATTTAATTCGTTCAGTGTTTTTGATTCTGACCTGATTTTTTCTCGTGGCTCTTCCTTTGGTTGGATGAACTGCTATTTAATTGTTTCTTAAACAAACTGCCATCCTCCCTGAGCCACCTTTTAGGAAAAATACTTGACTTGTAACATACTTAAGATACATTCTGCAATTTTCTAGGATGGTGACTTACCTGAGACAGAAATAAATAGTGATGGCTTCCCTATAGATTGGTCCAATCTAGAGAGAAAGAAAAAGTGTATAAAATAAGAAGCCAAAGTTTTCCCCCAGGTGAAACATGAGCAACCGAAAGGCAGTTGTGGTTGTTTTGCGTGTTTCTACCAATAATGAAAGAAGCTCTTACATAGCTATTGGTTCACTTGCAAAATATGCCTTTGAATTTATTCTTGTGAAATTTAGAGATATTGTGTCTGATCCAAAAAGGACTTCATGAAGAAGCTACTCACTCACAAAGACTTATTGTGGTCTGTTAACACTTCCTCTTTGGCCTGGAAGAAATTCTTTTAAAAAGATATGGAGATGTTGGGTTCTTCTCCACCCCCTGACCCCAGTTCATACAGGTTTATGGGCAGCAATAAAGCAACCTTTTAATAATTTTCTTTTTATATAATTCTGCTCTGTTTTTTTTTTTGCCATGCTCAAAAGCCTATGATGGATAAAATAAATGGCCATTCTTTAATACATGGGAGATGAAGGATGAAGTTTCTTATTTGTGAAGATCTTACAATCAAGTTAAAGAAAATAAAAGTGGGAAGGCGGGGGGAAAGTGAGGCAGACTGGGTTCATATATCACTCTAAGTCATAACAAGGCCTGTTTGGTTTTAGATACTATGTCCTGTCAACCCAGCCATTATGGCTTGTAAACATAATTTATGGCTTAGTATGTTGTAGGAATCCAGCCAACTGTGACTTATTCAGTAAAGCCTAGTTATAACAAACTATGGCTTAGAGCAATCTGTGAACTTTTGCAATATGAAAATACTCCAAGCTCTGTCATCACCACATTTTCTAACCCCGCTTCTATTGCCCATATCTCATTCTTAATTCCTTTTCCTAAGGGTGGGATCAGATCAGATGCGCTAACACTCAAAGTTCCATGCAGGTACGGAAGTGTGTTAGGGGCTATGTGCTGGGCCATGGGACACTATTTAATTCTTCCCTAACTGGAATAATTTTATCAGTAACCTCTGTGCTCAGCCTATTTTGTCTTCTAAACTAAATCTGAATCAGGAAATATTCCTAGCAGAGAAAAATATTTATGGGTGAGAACTGGTAGGTGTGGATGTTATACAGTCCGCCTCTTTCCTGTTGATCATTACTAACCAATGGTTTTCCAATTCTAATATGTCATTGCACCTTCATGGGCTGAGCAGGCTACCAAAACAAGTAATACAATTAAATCGATTGCCTGAATTCACATAACATGCTAAACTCAAACAAACAGATCCTATTATGGCCTATTATAGCCTGGTTTGTACAACATGCTCAGGCAATGACTGGGTTCTCACAATATATATGCAGAGTCAGGCAGTTTATTGATTGAATTGAATTAAACTGAATTAAGGAAATAAATAAACACATTTTAAGCAGACTAGTATGCTATGCAAAGCCAGCAGTAAATTTTATGCTGTGACCCAAAATATCTCAACAAACACAGTTCTCTATTCCTCATTTTTTTCTTTGCCCACATGCCCACCAACTCACTAAATATATCAATATACTTCTATGCTGCAGCCAGAAAAAAAAAATCATAGCAAGCTGGTAAGATACAGTGGCAGAAGTTGTTTCCACAGTTAACAATTGATGGCACCTAATGTGGGGCAGTGGGGGTACTGTGGGCTGCAGTTTGTCCATGCACATTCAGAATATACTTTTTAAAAAAAAGCCATTAAGTTTGGAAGCTGAATTCTGGCCCATACCTTCTTTGAAGCTCTTTTATTCGGACCATTAAGTTGAGATGACCCTGAGAATATTGTTCTATAACATCACGTACATCATAAGGCTTTCTAGCTTGCTGTAAAAATAGATGATAATAATATTAATATTAATAATAATAAGGCATTGACAAAATCACCATCAGTCAATTGCAAAAGGCAGCTTTACTTGGAACAGCTTATATCCTGTGACAATACCTTTAACACCATCAAACAACATCTGCCTATCCCAGGTCCTTGGGAAGAACTTGATAGGTAGATAAAAATGCCAAATCCAGTCTAAACATCTGGCTGACTGTGTGATCAACCATAGTAATAATATACTTCAAGACCATTGGCATTGACAAAATCATCATCAGTCAATTGCAAAAGGCAGCTTTACTTGGAACAACCTTTATCCTATGATGATCCCTTTAACACCATCAACAACAGCATTCATCAATGATAACTATAATAATATTTCAAGTCCCATTATAGCACACCATATCTATGTGGCTGTTAGTTGAGGGATCAGGAAGAACTGAAAGCCAACCTTTTGATTTCTACAGCATTCTGATACAATTTTATATTGGTACAGAGTAGGAATGAGGACTAATGGGTATAATTCAATTTCTTTGTTAAAATGTTTATTACTTGTGTTTTAGTGACACACCTGGATGATGGTAATACATGCAGAAAGGCCATCTTCATGAATTAAGGAACTAGATTTTTAAGTATTCTGCCCTAATCTATTTAGAGCACTGAAAGTAATAATTAGGACTTTGAACTGAGTCTAGAAACAAACTGGAAGTCGGTGAAACTGGTTTTAAAAAACAGTTTTTTTCTTACTGGATATAAAGTTGTAAGAGTGATGATATTTTACTTAGTGGTCACATTATCCAGATACATTACATATTCTCCGCTTATCACCTCACCCCATAAAAGGCACCATATTGATAACAGCCTGCTGTAACTCCGTGTTTGTGTGTGTGTGTGTGTGTGTGTGTGTGTGTGGGGCAAAGCTCTGTTAATGCATCTTCATGTAGTATATTGTGGTCCATTAACCTGCACGTATATTATAATGTGATAAACCAGGGATGTTTTATAATTTGAACATTCCATACCAATTCAACCGGGTGGCAAAGTATTTGGAATAAATCCACCACTGTATATGATCTATGGCTAGAAAGTGTTCTTCAGTAAATTTTAAAAACTCTTTCATTAGTTTATAAATGTTAAGAAAAATCTCCCCATTTGCTTTTAAAATGAAGTGCCTTAGTATGTATAAATAACATTAAAAAATTAGGGATTTTAAGAAATCATACCTATCTATATAAAACATCTCTTAAAACTACTGTAAGTTTTATGTACGCTAAAGTGGCCTCACTTACAGTTTCTTATGCTAGAAGCCAGCAGTATGCATGCATCTGGGACGGTAGAAATCACTATGCTCCAAACTGAATAACAGATTGCATAATAGTATTTAATAGCTGAAGTTATACTAAATTAGACAGAACCCCAAAGAGCGATCCCTGTTAGGTAAAACAGTGTCCTGCTTTTCTCCTCCCACCATGGCACATTCATATAGACATCCAAGCAACAAACTACTAGAAAACAAGTACTCCAAGCAAATCAATGTGCAGATCAGTGAATATCCAATCTGTGCCTGAACCATGCACATTCATATTTTATTCTGTTCCATGTAGCTTATCAGCAGGTTTTCTTTTCTTTTTTAGGAGTCAGTTGTAAAGATTTGGTATTCATTATTGTAATGTACCTATTTTTGTAAGAAATAATGACGGGATAGTGGAGACAACAGCTAGTGGAATTCCTATGTGGAGGAAATAAAACATTAAAACAAACTGTGATTGGATTCCTTTAAATCTCTGCTCACGCACACATCTGATTTCCCTGTTCTCACTGCTGACAGAACAGAGTTCTAAGGATAAATATAATTATATAACCATCACACAACCATGTCATTTAAAAATGTCAGGAGTTAAGTTCACCTGGTTATCTTAAAAAGGCAATCTGTATAACTAACAAACCAGATACAATTGGAAATTGTAAGCATTATCCAGCCGAACTTCTGCTTATTTCAGAGATGAAGGTAATGAATTCTCCCATTATCCCATCAACAGTACTTCACATGAAACTTGGTCCCTGTAGCAAACTTTATAAAGTGAATAACAATCCTGTATGTTCCAAGTAACCCAGTTTGGACCTAGGACTCTTAGCTAGTCTAACATTCAACACACATAGCCCCTGAATGTAAGTGCTTTGAACAATATAGAATTACAGTACATGTAACATGGAATGTCAAAGCTTATTCACACAAAGATTTCCATATAGAAAAGTCACATAGCAACTTCATTTTGTTTGAGATGAAATCGTCTCTTCTGCAGCTTACCCAGGTCAAATCATCATTATAAAGGACATTATCACTTTTCTAGGAAAATCATGGTAGTTAATCCAAGAGCACAATTCATGGTAAATTGTTTGCGCCAAATAAAAATAGCAAAAGGATTGTACACAGCAAGTGCACAGCTATACAACTCCTACACATTCCTCATCCCAACTATTGATAAAACAAGCGTCCGTTTTTCAGTTTGTTGCCCAGTTCTTCATTCCTGCTACTAGTTTTATTTTCCCCCAGTTTTAATTAAGCACATAGTTAGGCTTATACTTAGAACCTCATTGAACATCATTATTGCCCTGTTTTGTTAGTCTAACAAAACAGGGGAATAATGATGTTCAATGAGGTAGAATTTTCTGTATAATATGCAGGAAAACTGTTTGCAGAAGGCATGCTGGAGAATGACACACTCTGTCATTCTCTGTCCTTAAATGCTGATGCATACTATTCTTCTCCATTTGATTTTATGTGTAGCACAAAGTTTCCCTCAGAGTCAAAATGGAAAAGCAGAAAGGGAAGTACAAGCTGCAGGAAGTTCTGAGAAGTATAACCAAACAATGGCCAAGTCCAAGCGTGTGTAACATTCTTTGAAGTACAAAGAACTTTGAACTATTTTGTTTGCCAGAAAGCCCTCTGAAGTGATTACAGAAAATTGCATACGCAGTTCTTGATTGATAGCAAGGTAACTGAATTACGTATAAAACACTGCCCAGTTTGTGGTGACGCTTTGAAATCTAAAGCTATAAATACATCAAGAGTGTCTGGTGACATCACTGTAAGCCACAACACACACTATGATTACTGGACCTCTAAACTTGTACAGGAACTTTTATTATTTATTTTAGTAACTGGAGTAGTGGTCATGTCCTGCTTGTAGATGTCCCAGAGATATCCGGTTTACTACTGCAGGAAGCAGGATGCTGCACCCGATGGACCTTTGATTTGATGAAATAGGGTCCTTCTTATATTCTTAAATAAATATTTATGAAAGAAGTGCCTAACCATACTATAAAAATATTAAACTTAGACTGTAAATATACTGTGAGAGTCTTCCCCAACCTCTTGCTCTCAAGAAGTATTAAATTCAAGCAGGACATTCTGAAGTTACTGTCTGATATATCTGAAATGTTGCTCTCAAAATTGGAGGAGCTGCTCTATGCTGAATATTCTGACAGATTTCTGTTCTTTGTTCCCTGCTTCTTGATGCTCCTCTCTTTCAAGCATTTGGCAAATCTAATACACGAAAGGGAACATTTCAGTGTTAAAATATTGATATGGTTTGCTTATGGAGTGGCTGTATGACTTGATAATTGTCTTTGCAAAGAATCTATGTGTGCCTGATAATTGGAAGAATGCCATTATCGCTCCATTACAGAGACAGAATGTTAACAAGAGTGAGTGCAAAACTACAGAAGGATTAATTTATCAAGTGCATGGCTGAATTCTGATCAAAGGCATGTAAGACATGACTATGAAAAAACTTTGGGAAGTATAGCACAGCTTTATTCAAAGCAGGAAATGTGCAGAACAGATATTTGAACTTTAGCAAGGTCTTAGCATTGTTATGTGAATGTGAGAAAGTTTAAGGTACATTTGATGATTTATAGAAAGCATATGATAAATAGGCTTGAAATATGAAATATTTTGCATGAATACAGACTTGAAGGATGTTTAGTGAATGATATGAGGGAAGTAAAACATATGTGACAACAAATGGAATGCTTAAGGAATGGTTCAACTTTTTAACAAGGACCAAGACAAAGAGGTGTGATGTTCATGACCTTTTTAATGCATTTATATATAAATGTATAAAGAAAGCTTGTCTTGACTTTAGAGGTAGGTTAGTTGGGGATATGAATGCATGTGAACTTTTTATGCAGACAGTGTTGTGTTGCTTGTTAAGAATCTGAAAGATTTCTAGAAGTATTGGATTGATTGTCTGATACAACAAGGAGTAGGGATCTAAACATTAATGTATCAAAGGCGAAGGCAATTGTTTTGAAAGGGAATTGAGTGAATAGTTTCAAGTTATATATGAATAGCAAAAAAATGAAGCAAGCAGGTGAATTTTTGTGCTTTGGTACAATTTGTACTAAAGATGGGAAAATAGAGAAATTGTACACAAGTACCAATAGAGAGATAATAGGTAGCATGTGGTCTTTGGTAAAAAATGAATGTTTGTTGAAAGAAGTGAAAAAACTTTGTTATATGAAGTGAAGATTAGGTATGTCTGGAGAGATATAACAGTTAAATGCAGTGGAAAAACAAGAAGAAAGATGCTCAGAACTGAAAGAGTACAGATTAAAAATGGACTGAATGCAGAAGTGAATGACCAGTACAAAAGAAGTATAGTGGTTTGGGCATATAGAGAGAATCAAGAAGGATTGAGTTGCAAGACAAATATGAAGGTACACTGAATGGATTCAGAGGAAAGTGAAAGAAAGGTGTGGCTGGATAGAATTGATGAGCTTTTCAACAAGAGAAAGATGAAAAGGTCAGAGAAGAACAGACAATGTGTGAATTGATGCAGGTGCTTAATGGAAGCAATGACAGTGAAGTATGGAGAGGCATAGTGAATGGTGTTGGTGTAAACTGGATTTAGTTCAATTTCCTTTTCTTTTCCTTTATTTACTGCCTTTAATTATTTTGATTCCTTTTTATTTTTTTCTGTGCTTTGCGTAATGTTGCTTATCCCAAAAGGGAGTAGCATGGTAGATAGATATTTATATGTGTAAGATGACTCTGTGGAATTCAACAGCTCCCTGAGTACTTAAGTCACTACTTCTGATTACAGATAGGTCTGCATTTTGTGGATCAGATGTGGAAAACTATTTTCTGTTAGTCATTAGAGAAGAGTTTTTTAATAATCTTTTACCAGTTCCAAAGTTCCATTTCCTAGTTGTACTGATTGCACAGCTTTACATGATTAATGACTATGACTGCAAACGGCTCAGCTGAATTTTCATTAGAAAGATGGAAAGCATCCTGATGTGAAGAAACCTGAAATGTTCCTGCATAAATTTTATTTTCCTCAATTAAATCAATGAAACAGTTGCTGTTTGGTATTTGTGTAGGAAGGGACTTGATGAAGTAGGTCTTTTAATATTGCTGATGGTATGGCTCTTCTTCCCAATTCTTCATCTGCTGAAGCTATATAGAAGGAAATAAATCACTCTACTGGTCCTGATAAGACCAGTTTCATTTTGTTCCCCAGTAAATTGAAGCATTCTCTAAGGCTGCAGCTGTAGAGAGATGGATGGCTAAGCAAATTGCTCTGTTGAGTCTTCCTCTCTCTATGCAGTTTCCAATCAATGATGATTATATTATTATTAGTCAATTTATTAATTTAGCATTATTATTATAAAAACTTTCATTTCAAGAATGAAAGCCTAAATGCCCTGTTTTCTTTTTTCCACTGTCAAGCCTTTTTCCTTTTGTGTTATCTTTTAGATTTTAAGCCTATTGTAATGATTATTTTATTTTTAGTGGCTTTTGCAAGGTGCTTTGGGAGCCTTTATTGTTGAGGAGCATGGCAAAATGCTTAAATAATAATTGCTATTATTATTATTATTTTATTTAAATGTATTGGCTGCCCAACTCCAATGACTCTGTAATATATTATGTAATATATTATTACATAATGCCACATTCACATTTTAGTTTAGTTTAACCAACTCAAGCATGTTGGTGGGTGGACTCTATATTGCACTGATAATGTATGGAAGCTTCAAGCTTCACTTTGTTAAATACCCTAAGCCAAATCAATAGCCTCTGTGGAGATGTGGCACTAAAGGAGGAAGTAATCACTTGATGTACCCAAGAAATATAGCTGAAGCTTCTGTAAATTATCAAATGTGACCTCTATGTGTGTGTGTGGTTTCAGCTACAATCTTATCACAATCACAGCAGCAAAGTGGTGTGCTTATTTCTGCTTAATTATTAAAGAGCATACATTTATTTGTGATGTATTTATAAGATCTTTATCAGAATAAGGCCTCCTACAGTCTTTGTTGAAAACTTTCTCTAGCCAGGATTTGTGGATGCCCTGAGTCCCTAGGAGCATTAGGAAATAATCAAATACAAAATTGTACTTCCTGAGAACTATAGCTTGCTTTTAAAAAAAGAGCAATGTTTTCAGCCCTTTTGGCTGGGAAGATGTGTTTAAAAGTTTATAGAAAATGCCTTGTTGAAATTTTAGAATCTAGGGAGAAAAGCTGAGTAAAACTTCTATTATGTCCCAGGGCAATTGTCTCTTTCTAGACTAGCAAAATTGGGGGGAAAGGGGATATGAAAAAAGGAAAGGATATGCAATAGAAATAATATAAATGCTAATCTATACCATAGACCCTACTTTTCTTAAACTAGTACTTGAATTCAAACATTATTCGTTTTTTCACTCACTGATTCATGCTCGGATAGGTTCATTCACTCATTCTTTGCTTGTTTGCTTGCAATAAATATGGTTCTATCTATACTACTTAATTCCAGGGTAAACAACATTATGAAAAATTCAGGACAATATGCTTGTATTCCCAGGTAATGTTAATTTTGACTTCTGTATATGAATACAGTATAAAAGGCTCCCCCCACCTCAAAAGCAGCATATTACTCCGTATTCATGGAAAAGCAACCTATGGAATTTCCGAATCTGTCCAGTTGGAATAAGCTCTGGAAATTCCATGAAGAAGATGTTGAGCCTGCAGGCTCTCAGAATGGCTTTCCCACGAGTGTTGGTGAGAAAGGTGGCAGAAATCGTCCAGCGTACTAGCAAATTTCTATCTGAGCTTCTTATCAGGACCTCGGCTAGTTTGAGATAGAAACAAGGTTAAGGTAGAGTTCTAATCTCTAGGTCCACTACATCAGCCTGACAATACACAGTTCAGAATGAAGACATATGAGAATGTTTGCATTGGAAGGAGACAGAGATAAAAAAGGGGAAAGGTCAAGTCCATTAGTAGAAAATAACATTTGAATTCGGGCTGCATTTCAGAAGCTCAGCGTGTTCCCATTGCATCCACAGCTGACTAACTTGCTGATAAACAGCCACCCTATTGAAGAACAGAGAGAATAGTAGGTGTAGCTCACCGACAGGAAAATGGATTTGCCCGCCCTTTCCTTTTTTAAGCCTTCAAAGAAACAAGGACCAAAACAGGGAGTCCAAAAGGGGTTCATTTAGAAAAATAACAACTCGCCTGAAATTTCTTCTTTGCCACAAAATACTGCATTCGGCGTATCACTTTAATGGCAGAGCGGTGATGTTCTTTCAGACTGTAAGGAAAAAAACAGAAGGGTCACAAGGGCAAAGCTAAGCAATCCACAAGTTATCTACTATTTATGCTACAACTGGATACCTTTCACAGTATTAAATCATGAGAAATGTATAAAATCTTGGCCCACTTATCTTCCCCACTCTTTTTCAAGTCGCCATCGGCTGCATTGAAAGGGCAGGGATTTTAGATTTCTCTGTTAGCCGAGGCTAATGCGTGGGGTGCAGCCACGCTACTATCCTGCTCATGACGCATTAGATAAATATCTGAAAAGCTCTTAAGAAAAGGACACACTGATTTAACTGGAATCGCAATACAGCACAAAACTGAAGGAAGTTAGACATATATCAGCACGGTACCAGAAAAATAAAAAGTATACTTGGAGAACATGCCATTACCACTAATCCCAGCTGGACTACTAGAGCAATTAATTTAGAATATTGGTTTAAAAGGGATGCCTCCATTTTGTGCCACATGCCAACCTGCTCCAGTTCTCAAGTGATTGTTTAGCACCAGGTATGGAATCATATTTTATTTTTATATATATATAAAAATAAAAATCCCTATCATACCTGTTCTAACAAAAGGGAACTGTCTTTGTGCAGCCCTCTAATATGCATTTTGCTGGATGTGTGTCAAGTAAGACTGTTCCATTCATTCAAGGTAATAATCTTAGCTTCACTAAAGTCAATTTGATACTGATGAAAGACGAGAGAAAGGCAACGGTGTTCCTACCTATTAAAGAGACCAAATCACAGCAGCAGCCCTGTAAATGTACTCAGCTCTGTTACTGAGTAAGGCTAGCTTAGTAACATTCAAATGAGTTGAAGGAATACTCTACCTAACTCAATGTTAGTTTGAGCAACTCTCCTCTTCCCCCTCCCTTTTTACTGGCTAAGCTTTAACTCCTGCTCCAGAAACGTCCACCAGCTTTGCCCTTTGCAAATGCTTTCTCCATATCTGTTCCTTTATCATACTTGCAAGTCCCCAGATGCCCTCCACTGCATCTGCCAACCCCTAAGGAGTCTAGTCTTTTCACCATTAGGATGACTTGGCGTTCTGTTAATGGAGGGATTCCACCTCAACAATGGGGACTCGACCAAAGGGAGTGTCCAGGTAAATAGCTCCCCACAAAATAATTCATTTAAAATATTATCAGCGGTAATATTTTCAATAAATATTTAAATAAAGTGGATTTGAATGCAAGCAGAGGTTATTGGGGCATAACTACTAAAGAAAAGATACTCTGATTATTGATATACTCATGGCACCCAAGCAAAGTTTTAACACTCTGAACACAACAATTAGCATTTTTCAACTAAAACAGACCGCATGCATGCAAGCTGTTTGCTTATGCATCTGAACAAGGAGCCCCAGACAAAAACAGTGCAATGCTTAGAAACAATGGAAATATAACTTAGAAAAAGGCCATGTTTATCTATTATTTTAATATTTCTCATATGTATATTTGTGTTTATATAGTATGCATACATAAGTAATTCAATGGCATCAAACAGATTTTGAAAAATACTTAGAAAACTACAGTAAAATAATAAATTTCATATTTTTTTATTCCTATTGCATAAAATAAATTTGTCACACCTATGCTAAAGGCAGGACATTCCAAATACGAAGTCTATACTTTGCTTAAAGTTTGAATTTCCTGCCTTTGAATGATCTTAATTATTGTCTGGATGGCATGTGATAATTTTATAAATCATATTCTCTGCAGTTACATTTTTATTAAATAGTTCTGATTTAGCCTTCTTTCTTTTTCTTTTGTGCTTGTATGTAGGTCTGCATTTATGCGTGTAAGTACATATTTTATTTGTCATTTGGAAACAAACACAGGGATTTTTCTAAAAGGAAAATATTTCAGAAAGTTATTTAATATTCCTATAAACAACATAATTTGCAGCAAGAAATGATTGAATCTATTTTGTTACTTTTGGCTTAGAGAAATATTCTAAAGCTGTATAATTATCAACAAATGCAAATACTTGCCACAACTGTTTGCAAATTAGTCCATTTAAAGATAATACATTACTTTAACCATGCCACTTGAATAGAGGAATGAATAAAGCGAATTGTATTTATTAAATAATGTAATGCTATACCTTTCTTAACTGCTGAAACAGAAAATTTTTTAAAAAATCCAGAATTATAAGAAGTCAATGCATGAAGAAGAAAAACAAATTAAACTTATGCAGAAAACCTAAAATTTAAACATATGTATTCAATATTCTTACCCAGAAAGAGATTTGTATAAATAAAGATAATCTATAGGAAAAACTTTGAAATACTGATCTGACTTCAATAAAACTACCCTAATTGTAGGATTCTGTGAAGTGTTTTGCTGTGCTGTTAACTTTGAGATCATGCAATTTTCAATTTTTTAAATACTTCAATTCCCATCCCTAATATACTTTAGTTTGCATAAGAAATCCAACAACAGAAATAGAATTAATTTCTAATGTTGTAACAATTAATAAATGTTAGGAAAAATAAATAGTAAATCAGTAAGAGGATTAATTATTGAAGGTCACTGAGTGATGTCTTGACTTGTTCATAAACCTATGGCTAAAATGAATAACTTATGAGGCATTACCACGGAGATAATTTGAGTCTAACACTCAAGTTTTTTGCAAAATTTCCACAAAATTAAATATTAATTAGTTCTCCCTATCTCAGATTATTTAATAGGGGAAGACTGAACCAACAGACATCTCTTTAGTTTAAAAGAGGAATAATTGTGACAACACTGAGCTTAAGTTACTTTGCTACTGGAAAAGTTGCAGCTGCAGGTTATTTTCTTGAGTCAAGCAGACATACACAAACATAAAGTAGGAGGTTAAAAGTGGCTTTGTTTCTTCTTCTCTTTAAAATGGCACATATATATTTATATTTATATGCATTTATCCTTCATTCTTGAGTGAATGGAGTTGATCTGTACAAACCTGGACACTGCAGGTTTGCGAAGGATAAAATGTAATGCCTAGAAGATAAACTAATAAATAAAATATAGAGAAAAATAAGGATTAGAAGTTGATGGAAGTCAGTGAAGTCAGTACCATCAGCTAGTAGGCTCCCCTGTATATTTAATCATGGTTGGTTACTTCATTGTTCTGAAATATAGGCAAATATTGAATTTTCTTCTTTAAAAAAAATCAAGGAAACCTATATATTTATCTATCACATAGTAGTAAAACTCCATTTTTTCAAAGGCATGTTTTCTCCACACCTTTATTTCAGTGTTGCTATTTCTAGAAAGAAAGATAAATGACTCCCTTTAAAATAATTGAAAATTACTATAAGATTTCAGCTTGCAAAGAACAACCTTTCCTCTTAAATTAGAATGTGCAAGAAAAATCCAACAAGACTACAGTGGATAATATGTATGCATTCAAATCAGCTAAAGAAGCTCTATTTACCGATTCCCTGCTCATTTTTGTCAATAGAAAACATAACAAAATTAAAACAACCCTTCTCAATACAATGCAAGTTAATATTAAAAAATTAAATAGAATCCAGAGTAAATACATCCTCGATAATGTCTAAAACAGCAGCAGTCCTTATTTGTTTCCATGAGGATACAGGCACAAAATTGTTGAAAAGCAGCCTATTTTAAAATAGTTAGAGCATAATCTGCTATTCAGCCTGTTCTTTCACCAAGTTTTATTTAAGCAGTTTATCTTATTGAGATTAGGATCTCTTTTATAAAGAAATACCTGGTAAAAGCAGGCCTCTGGTTTTGAATGTCAGGCTATATTTCAGTGGAGGAGGGGGGGAAAGGGCTTTTAATAGCAGAATGCTTTCTCAACGTAATCTTTATCAGGCAACTGGAGAACTAATGCCAACACATTAGAGATAATTCCTCTAGCACTATGGATGATCCAAAGACAGCTTGTTTATTGTCCTGAAGGCTCCCATCCTATTATCCAGAGTTTTTATCTTGGCTTTTCAGCTGGGCCTCCTTCAACATGATGTATTGAAAGATACAGAGGATATGCGTGGTTTTGAAAAACGTTATGGCATGCAAATGCATGCAGCTGGAACCCAATAGCCCTTTAAGGAGGCAAACCTGTAAGTCAAGGGCATTACTGGAACAAGAGGAGTGCAGGTAGGGAAAAAAATTATGCCCAGCATTTGCTGCTCCCCATCACTCCAGCTCTGGTAAGGTTTTCCTCTGGGGGGTGGAGGAGAGAGGACAGCTGTACATGTTTGCAGTTAGGAAGTTGTTTGGACCATCCCAAACATTATGATATAAAACCTTTTTTAAAATCATGGCTAAACATTAGTGCTTGAATTCTCAACCTTGGCGCAATCTTGAATTGTACTGGTGCCTGAAACCTGTTTTGATAACTGAGGACCAGTTGATTATTTGAATCAAGGAAGAGATTTTTATAAGGCATTTCTATGTGCTTACATCACTTCTGATACATGAATCAGCTTTATTTGGTCATGCTCAATGAATAAACCCTGATTAGGATATGGAAGGGAGGCCATCTTTAAAATGGGCAGATTTGTTTATAGCTGCTTAATCAGCATTTTGTTAACGAAGGGATTGCAGTACCTGTAACATACATTGACTTTATTTGTTTACTTATCTGAAATGACCTTATAGTAGTGGCTTATAGAACATTTTATTGAGTGACTGATAACTACTAATCAAGCAAGCATGAGTCAAAAAACTAAGTTTTGAGAAGTCTGGAGTCTGACAGTGATCCTTCATACCATCAGTTCCAAATGCCTTCACTCCAAATTGTGCAAGAAACATTCCAAATGATCCATGGGACTTACCTTTCCTTCATTCTCCTGCACACCCCTTTGACCTCTTCAAACAACAATTATTATTATTTATGTGCCTTTCCAAAGTGTGGTATAAAACTAAACAAGAAACTCACAATAATTACAAATCAATCAAATTAAATTAGCTCAGAACCCAGTAAACAAATATTAACACTAAAATAAATAACACAACAATACAGTTAAAGACAATGCTCTAGAATAGGACTTAATGTTCAATAATTAAAAAACAGGTGTTAATCTGAAATTGTCAACTAAATATGAGTAGAGTGGAAGAACACGATCTTATGCTGTCTCAGTAATCAAATAAAAAGATCTTTAACCCCTTTTTAAAGGCCATCACATTTCCACAAAGACTAATGGAAAAAAGATCTGATTCCCAAGTCATGGGGGCAGGTCCCTAAAGACCTGGAACCTGGAGACTGTGACCCTGGAGCACGAAACTGAAAGAAGGTCCTGCTCACAGGAATGTAAACAACAGGCTTGTAGGGAAAAATGAGGGGGGACAAATACCAAGGGGTTTGTGACCAGTGGGCTCTGAACACAAGAGCCAGTAGCTTAAATTGGGTTCTGGCTTAAATAGGAAGCCAGTGAAGAACGCTTCACTGTAATGAGACATGAGAATATTATGGAAGGTCCAGAGTAGACCTAAAGGCACTGTTCTATACCCAGATCAGGAAATGGAAAGAAGAATTGGGGATAGTTGCCAGGAGACTATTACACTAATCTAGACATTATACAGCCAAGGCACACACAATGTTCCAGTCTCTTCTACTGGAATCTTCTTGATCCTACAGTACTCATCAAGTAAAAATAAGCAACCTTAGTTGTAGAATCAGTAAACAAGTACAAACTCAGCTACTCATCGTTCAGGAATCCAAAACTGCTGGGTAGAAGACAAGGATAAAGAAAGGGGGGAAGGGGATATCATGGGAAATAATATATGGAAATCTCTCCACAATTTATTGAATGTCACCTTCCCAAGACAGGGATAAATTCAAAGGTGGGAAGAGTAGAAGATAAAAGGGATGATGGAGGATGGCTCATAGGAGGAAATTTGCTGTAAGGGAGACTCCCAACACACTAGAGTAGATTTAATGGGTACACAGGGATTACAGGGAAAGGGAGAATCAGCCCCAACAGCAGTGTTAATTTCAGTAGGAGAGGTCACCTTTGGGTAGGGTCTCCTGCCATGATTCCAAAGATTCCACTGCATGAATTGAAAGTTCTTATACGTGAAAGGAGAAGTTTAACAGTGATTACCCCATCCACAAATCCCACATCCTCTGAAAGGGGGCTCAGAGAAACTTATAAAGAGTTTTTGTGAGTAGCAGGTAGGTGAAAAACCAATACTTCTACAAAAGGAGGTGCTTATTCCTCATACAACATAATTTTTTGCAACCAAAGCTCTATGAAATACCTAAATTTTATCACATGCAGAAGCTTCTTATCACAACACTGGTCTTGGTTACTTCTAGAATAAGATCTCTCTCTCTCTCTTCCTCCCTCTCTCCCTCCCTCCCTGTCTTTGCAGTCCAAGATGAAGCTTAGTAGAGGGTATCCAAAAATGTATTAAGGATAACAAAAGAGGCAGTTTCAGCATAAACATAATATGCCATTTTATATGAAGACGCTACAGTATGTAGAATCCATAATTAGGAACTGTATTCTCAAGATAACCCATGAGTCTCAGGGATCCCTACACCCATTTTTAAAAAATTAATCTTGATTATATATACAGTATAGCTCTGTTTTCTTTCAGAATCTGAAGTAATGAATGGTTACATGAGACTGAAAAATGTAGTCCTGGCATATAAATAGCATAATCTTGCCAGCAAAAGGTTTTACAGTGCAGGTTGGACATAATCTTTCTTTCTCCCAAGAGCACTATAGTGTTTCTGGGCAAAGAGAAAGCAAATTGTATTAATTATGTGGAAGAAACACTTGCAAATGATTTTAGCACACAGAATATTTTTCCTCTTTTGATTTATTTTGCTTCCATTACTTGCTAGTGTTTTCTTTCTTACTTACTTATGCAAGATTTATATGTAAACAATAGCATCAACAATCTTATGTTATTTTCTAGCCAAGCTTTATTATAAGATAAAGATTATCCTGGATATATCAATGCGAAAGGAAAATAAAATAACTAAAATTATGAATAAATAAAATGTGATTGCTTTTATTATGTTATTTTTGCCCCAGATGCTTAGGGTGATGGGAGATAATGTTATTTCAGGATATTCATTCAAGTCAGGATATATATTTTTGGACTATATATAAAATAAATATGTACATTTAAATAACCTGATGAAAATATGCCTTTTTTAATTTTCTACCCTGAGTCCAAAGCTGGAGATAATAATGAGATGCCTTTATAGTCTTTACTTTATGCCCTTTTTCAGAAATAAGCCCTGCTGAGTTCAGTGGAATTCAATGAATCATATTATGTTATTTATTGCTTTTATTTTAATTAATTTGTTAAAATATTAATGGGGCTTTCAGAGTCCCTTACAACTTTAAAGTGGTTCTGAAGCAAAGCACTATAAATGTTTTTTTTTAAAAAACACAACATAATCATACAAAATAAATATAATTCCAGAATTAAAAAGACCTCCACGAGTGGCTTTGGGTCTTCCCAGAATGAGACCATTCCACAGGCTGGGTGATAATTATCTCTCTTCTGAAGGCAGGGGCTTTAGAAATCTGAATCTCAGTTAAATGGTATGTGGGTGATCTCCCTCTGTGCATGTGTGTGTATGTGTGTTTAAAATATGTGTATTTTAGACAGGTTACATTCTCCTTTATAAAGCAGAGATGTTTCAGGACCCATCTTTACAGCTTCAAGCAGATTCCATGATACATCAAATTGTATCATATAAAATTGAAGGAGCTTGACTATTTGAAAGATCATCTTCTCCAACATAAGTCTGCCCATGTAAGAGTATGAAGGTTTGGTGACCTGGCTGGTGATGTTTGGCATAAAATGGTATCCTGAAGAGGACTAGTTATTTTGTTGATTCTGAATGTATCTTTTTATTTTCTCCCAGTATAAAATCTCTGTCATTTTATTCTGTTTTTAATCTGTCTGTTAGGACCAATTGTTCAAACATTCTATTATTTTATTTATCAGATACACTGAATATATTTTTGAAGGACAAAAATAAATTCTAGTCTAAATAAACATAGACACAGATTTTATTTATTTTACTTTTTTAAGAACTTACATGCTGCCCTTCAAAACAAAAGCTTTTCCAGGGTGGCATACAAAATATTTAAAAATCAGTGTCTGAAAAATGTAAACTTAAGACAGCTGCATCAATTGAATTCCCAAAGCAACTAAAAATACTTACATATAAAGACCAGTAAGTTAAACAAACAATTAAGGCAACCACTATAAAGCAAAAACAAAAGCAGCAGAAATAAAATAAAAAAGGGCCTGCTACTGCAAGAAAGTTGTTATTAAATAGGCTGGGAAAACAAAAAAGGTTTGCCTGTTGCTAAAAAGATAGCAATCAATCCTGATCATACTTGACTTTGGAAGGGGCTACCACTGAGAAGGTACACTCCTAGGCAGTCACCCAAAAGCTGTTGGATGCGGGTGTCCAAAAAGGAACATAGGCATCATGCATTGGAAGAAGCGTCCTTCAGGTTCTGTAGTCCTAAGATGCAAAGGGTTTTATAGTGTAATAACTAGCATCTTCATTTAGGTCTTGAAACAAATTACAAGGCTGTGAATTATATTGGTGCAACAGAGTCATAACATCCGGTTCCAGTCACATAATACAGGGTTCCTCAACCTTGGCATTGAAGTCCAAGATGTGTGGACTTCAACTCTCAGAATTCCCCAGCCAACATGGCTGGCTGGGGAATTCTGGGAGTTGAAGTCCACACATCTTCAAGTCGCCAAGGTTGAGGAACCCTGATGTAGTAGTTGCTATATTTTTATATTTCCATATTTGGAAACTGAAGTCACAAGGATTTATTAATTCTTTCTCTTTAGGAACCCTGCTTACTTATGTTAGTTCTTATCTTTATCTTATACCAATTTCATTTTTAGTGTTTGTATTAACACTATCCAGCCTCAGTCAAAGTAGAATTGCATTCCCCCAACGGGATTACAGACCTTGTTCTTCTCACTCACACACTGAAACACACATGCCCCGATTTCTCCAGAAGATATTTCAATCTGCTGGAGCTGATTTAGGCCTATGAGAGTAGTTTCATGAAGCTTCCATGTTTCCACTGACAGCTCATCAGGGTAAAACATCTCCCTAGGTCCAGGAACAATAACAGACCTAGACTCATGGGTGTTCATTTACTGTGTGACTATGTATGCTGTACTGTATTTTGTATTATATATTGTATTTTCTTTTACGCAGACTAGGACTGTGACCCATAAGAAAGTTAAGTAAGTTCACTGTGTTTTTTTGGAAGGATTGCTCCTGCGTAGACCCAAATCCTGGTGAGAACTGATGCATTTCAGCTGCATGGAGAATGATGCTTGCAGCTTTTGACATACAGCTCACCATCTGAAGACAACCCAGGCTGCAAGCAGCTTATTTAACTTCACTGCTCCTGTAATTGACTGCTTGGATTCTTGCATGGTACTCTAGGACTGAATTCTTGGTTTTGAAACCACTACTCTGCACCCTCACCTACTTTTGATGTACTGAGCTGTCATTGTGGATTCAGCTGACTCTGGTACTGATATTTGATGCTGCCTCTGCTCCATTACCTGGTTGCTTGCTTTATGTTTAAAAGAAAGGATTAAGCCTAATAAATCTCATCTGCCTGATGCACACAGAAGAACTACTACTATTAATGCAGGGATGGGAAATATGTGACTCTGTAGATGTAACTGAACTTCAGCTCCCATTATCTCTAACCACTAGCCATACTGGCTAAAAGCTGGTGGGAAGCCCGTTGTTACTCAGATTATGCTATACATTTCAAAATAATTTGTTCTGAGTGACAACTATTAATCTATATAAAGGTACAATTGAACCTCCAAGAAAGCGTGAATCAACTCGTTTGAGAAAGTTTCCCTGGTACCCTTTAGCTTAAAGTCATCCATGTCAATATGTGTCAGACTTGCATAAATTACTTCATTTTTTTTTTTTTGCTGGTTTCTGTAGACCATGGTGTTTTTTGTTTAATGCAAAAATTGCAATACTATTAAGCACACTCAAAATTAATATCTATACCAGTATCCATAATATTCCAAAAGGCAATTATTTTGAAATGAAGGAGTCAAGAAACATGTAAAAAAACAAGTCTACCTTGTGGCTACAAACTAGTGTCTGCAAGACTATCCTTTGCAGTAAGTGGGGGAACTTTGCTGAAATGTCATGCCTGATGTGGTTTTAATAGCATAAGGAAAGTTTCAGCAGGCACTAACCACTAAATGTATTATAAATCACAAAGAATTCACCTTGTGAAAATAATTACTTTGAAGTCAATATAAACTTCTTCATAATCTTGCTGCACATAATTATTGAGGTTTACTATCAACAATTTAATTCTTCTTCAAGAATTCATGATGTTAAATCAAACTCTGTTATATCGCTCAAAAGCACATCTTAAATGTAACATAGACATGTATATTAAATATATCTTTATATTTAATAATAAATGTGTAAATTTAGTATTTGGATCAGAAAAACAGAAAAAAGAAGAAAAAATCCCTGTAAGTCTTTATTTTGCTACAAAGATCAGAAATTTGTTTCTGCAGGCACAGAATGAGCTTAGAAGCTATTCAAATGATTTTACAGCATCACATTTAAACCCCTAGAAAGATTATGAGAAAAGTTGCTGTAGGCTGTCAAACCTTATTAAGTTAATGGAACTAGTAAATTGGCTTTTTTCCAGCACATGCAAAAAGAAAAGTGTTTTCAGCTAAGAGTGAAGGGGATCCAATTTCATCTTGGCTGTTCAAAAAGGTTACTAGCTATAAATAGTGACCACTATGAATAGTTTTGCAAACTTTATATATGTATGTTCACAGTACAACATGGCCTTCTCGTATAGAACAGCAGAGACAGCACTTTTAAAGCATGGGACATCCCTTCAAAATGGAAGTAGTCCTCATGGACACCTGTCATTCATCAAAGGAAATGTATGCATGCATGCAAGAATAAATCCTTATGTGGAATTTTGGAATGAAATGGAAAGGAGGCAAATAAAAGAAAAGCCGACAGAATCCTAACAACTAATCATAAATGATAGGAGCTCTTTACTGGTTTTAGCAGGGATGTATCCCCTGCAGTTTGTCATTTGGCAAATATCTTTGGTAGGCAGTTAGCCTGGCTTTTACTGCCACCACCATTACTGTTCCAGTGGCAGAGAGCCAGCGCTGCATGGAGCTATGCTCCAGGAGGTGGATTTACTACTTAGTACTGTAGTCCATGGTTCTCTTATGAAGGCATAATTAGATGACTGACACAGGAGAACTAGTGATTCAATCATCCATATGGAGACACTGTAAGACTATGTTTAGACTTCATTAATAGAATGGCAGCTGCAGAAGATGATGCATAGGCCCACTAGGGTGAGCCTCGGTACTTCCATTTGCAGGAAGCTATTTGCTTTGGCTCAGACTCACTATGTCCTATGCAGCCATCGATGGGCCAGTTCAGTCCTCGCTGCCAAGACATAACCAGGTGCTTACTGCAGTTCAGATCATGAACTGTTGGTGGCTAAGATCAGTGCCAAATTATGCAACATCAAAAAGATGACACCACCAAAGGAGTTTGATATTGACAAAATCCCTTCCGTGTATGTAACTGAGGTGAAAAATAGGTTTGAACTGTTGGATACTGCTGAGAAGATGCCCGACAAACTGGCAAGAAGTCGACTATACAGCAGTTGAACACATACCGTACAAGAAGCCAGAGAAAAAGCACCAGTGGCTCTCAGATGAAACCATCAGAATAGCCGTGCGAAGAAAAGCATCCAGAGCAGCAGGCAAATGGGAGGAAGTGAGGAGACTGAATGCGGATTTCCAAGGAGCAGCAAGGAAAGACAACGAAGTTTACTGGGACCAGCATTGCAAGCAGCTAGAAGAGGACTGCACAAAGGGCTGCCCTAGGAATGCATCTGCACAAGTCAAGAGGATTTGAACATCATTTACTGGTCATAAAAGCATCATCAAAAACAAGCAAAGGAAAGAACTGTCTGGCCAACAATGTGTTAAGAACAGATGGAGAGAATATACAGAAGAGCTGTATGCCAGCAACAAAGAAGGCAGCCTCCTCAGGAGGATGAGGAAAGAGAAACAGAAATAGAACCAGCCATTCTTCAGGAAGAAGTCGTGTGGGCAATGAGCCAACTGCCAAACAACAAGGCCCCAGGTGTTGATACCGTCCCCGCAGAATTGCTGTGGCCTGTACCACCCACAACCATCACAGCTTTGGGCCAGAAAGTTTGGGAAATGAACACATGGCCACAGGATTGGAAATGATCAGTGTTCATTCCACTGTCAAAAAAGGGTGACTCCAAGGATTGCTCCAATTACTGCACTAGTGCCCTCATCCCTCACATTAGATCATACAACATCTAGCGTTGACCAACAAAAGGCAATTACCAGATGTTTAAGCTGGCTTCAGAAGGGGTTGTGGCACTCGTGATCATATTGCAAATCTACGCTGGATAATGGAAAAATCTCAAGAATATCAAAAGAACATCTACATCTGCTTTATTGACTACCTTCAGTTGTGTCAATCATGACAAGCTGTGGAGACCCCTAGAAGACCTAGGGGTACCAAAACATCTGGTCAAGTTGGCGCAGCTGCTGTACACAAATCAGGAAGCTACTGTGTGAACACCATATGGAGACACTGATTGGTTCAAGATAGAGAAAGGAGTATGGCAAGGTTGCATTCTTTCACCTTTCTTATTCAAGAATGCCGAAGTGAACGTGAGGAAGTGAACGTGAGGAAGCTGGAACTTGAAGAATAAAAAATCGTAGTAAAGATTGGAGGAAGGAATATCAACAGTCTTTGATATGCTGATGACACAACTCTCCTCTCAGAAACTAAAGAAGGCCTGAAACATCTTAATCAAAAGGATTACAGAAGAAAGTGAGAAATTTGGCCTCTTCCTGAACATCAAAAAGACCAAGCTCGTGACCACTGCAAAGAATGGAAATGTCAAAATAACTATTGATGGTGAAGAGACTGAATGTGTGCAAGAATTCACTTTCCTAGGATCGCAGATTGATCAAAGCAGTGAATGCAGCCCAGAAATAAAGCGTCAAATTGCACTGGGTCGCACAACAATGATGAGCATAAAGCGAGTATGGAACAGCATGGACATTAGCCTGGCAACTAAATGCAGATTAGTCCACACTATTGTGTTTCCCATAGTTACCTATGGTTGCGAAAGTTGGACCATGAAAAAAGTAGACAAGAAGAAAACTGACTCGTTGAAACTGTGGTGCTGGAGAAGGCTCTTGTGCATTCCTTGGTCAGCAAAGGTGACAAGTACTGGAGCATATTAAACCAAACATATTACTAAAGGGCAAAATCACAAAATTCCGCCTTACTTATTTTGGCCATGTCATGTGATCAAACTCACTGGAAAAGTTATGCTCGGAATGGTCAGCAGTAAAAGGAAACAAGGCCGCCAAAAAACAACGTGGCTAGACACCATCAAAGCTGACACCAGTCCAGAGCATAAAAAAAGAAGCCATACAAGATCGGAAAATGTGGAGAGAACTGGATCATACGTAGAATTGCCTAAATCTGCACACCAAAACTAGCCAGAGAAGAATACAGCATAATTTCTGAGTGATCTTGGACTAGTGACCAACTCCTAACTTCATCCTAGTTCATTCACTGTGAACTGGTCATTTTTATAGGAAGCTGATGAATTGACATTAGTTATTTATGGAACCTACTGAATAACAAGCTTGAAACCAATGGAGAGCTCCTTTAAATAATGTGAATTTAATTTCCTATGATATTTTTAAGGTTAGTACAACAGAACATTTAATAAAGGTTGGTTACAATCACCTTGCTGTTGGAGAGATAATTCAGAAGCTGGAATATTATGACTTGACTAGTCCTATTATTGCCATATTCGGGGCTGAAATCCTTAGGATTGCTAATACAATTCTGGATTGATTCTTTTGTGTAAAAGATACATAGGTTTTTCATGGCTATATCCCTAATATTTGGAATCTAACTAGATATCAAGAATTGTGGATTTTTCAGGCATAGGGGCTGATCAAAATTACTACAGAACGCTGGAAGGAAAAATTTCAAACAATATGATTGATTTTGGGGGGAATTGTTTTGTTTTGCGGTTGTTTTGATTATGATTATTATTAGATCATATTGTTAATACTACTGCATGTTATATGAACATTTTCTTCTGTTAATTAGCTTGATATAATAAAATATATTAAATATATTAAAAATGTTCTCCAAATGGTTTAGATTATAACTCTCATAATCCCTGACCATCCCTGGAGCTAAAGGGAGTTAAAATCCAAAATGTAAGTATGGAACTAGATTATCTAACTTTGGCTTAGATTTCTTCCCAGAGTGGATAAAATGGGGGAATAAAATTGGGGGGGGGGGGGCGGGATCATGTAAGCTGCCTTGAATTTCATAGAGGAACAACAGGTTTAAATCAAACTAAATGAGGCCTTCAGCCCAGCTCAGATGGTAGTACCTAATTGATCTCCAAAGAGCTAAGCAAGATTGCAAGAAGACTTTTACTCTGTTGCTGTGAAAATTACACAAATTTATCCTTCTAGTCACAGAGAATTCAGCTTGACTTGAGGAACTCTATCTTTGTGAGCCTACAATATTATACCAACATCTTAAACAAAAATGTATTATTTGGGCATTTATAGACATGTGTATATTAATGTTTTAAGATATTCATCATATTTTTGTGGGACTACAGAATTCTGAGAACTCTATTTTGAGGAAGAATTTCGAAATAGGAAAACAGAGGTAATCACACACTAGTAAGGGAAGCACCAGTTTCTCACAGCAGTCTTAATATGAATGTAGCTCCAAGTTTCTAGCATGAAGGGTTCTAGCTCTTAAAAGGCAATAGTTGCTATATGGATCTTAGTGGTTTTTTTAAAGGAAGAAGTAAGCAACCCAGCCACCTCCAAAAGCAAAGTGCTCTCAGCTTTTTCTAATCCTGTTATATTACCAGGGGGTAGACATGGCCATTTTGAAAATGAGACTGGCACTACTTTTTCACTTCTCCTCTACTCAGTTTCAGATACTAGAGATTTTAATTTATTGCTGATCAAAGACAAATTCAGATAATTTACTTACATCTATACCACAGCATTCCTTCTCCATTTCCATTCCCCATACCTGTATGTGTCTGCATTTGCTTTGCAATTACTGGTGACTGATTTGTGAATTCTGCCAAAAAGGCAAACACCAGCTTCTCTGCTCATGAATGGAAGCTTTATCCCATTACTGGGCATTCAGCACATAATCAGCCAGCTCCAGTAACCAGTTCAATCAAATGTGAAAAAGTATGCATTTTTGCACTAATATACAGCTTTCTGAATAGACACCTGGAGCAGCAAGTATATCAAACACGGACCACTAGCTCCATTTCATTTTGGCCAAAGAAGCATTCTTAAGGGCTAAGTATATATCATATGTGAATAGATGCAACAGTCTGGAAAACAAATGGCTTCTGAAACTCTGAATGGGGAAAAGCCAAGTGGGAAGGATGATTAAGATGCAGAAGCAGGAGGCTGCGAAGGACTTCTGTTACACCAGAGAATTGCTGCAATTTTAGGAACCTGTAAGTGGGAGAAAGTCCCACTGAACAGACTGAGACTTCCTTCTGAATCAAATGCATAAGATAGTGTATTAATTATGCAGGCAGCAATGTTGCTACTGTCAGGACTGAATGGTGAGCTACCTCCACCCAATAACCAGGGGATAAGATTGCCCTGCTACATTTTGCCGTGTGAACTCTATCCCAAAACACACTTAGAACCATGGTCACATATCTGAATACAACTTAGTCTACACGGAATGTCATCCTAATAGGACCCATATTCTTATATATAGAACTGTATATACAAGCAAACTAGAACTACAAACTGTTTCTATCAGGGAAAGAAAGAAAGAAAGAAAGAAAGAAAGAAAGAAAGAAAGAAAGAAAGAAAGAAAGAAAGAAAGAAAGAAAGAAAGAAAGAAAGAAAGAAAGAAAGATTCCATTTTGATTTTCCTTCATACTTTTAGAAACATGTAAATAAATCAGCTTCATGCTGACTCCAACCATTTCCACTTGGCAAAAACATTCTTTCCCATTTTTCTTCCAAGCAAAACATCTTTTTTAAAAAAGTATCTTACTTTATTTACTTTCTTTGCACTTTATTTGTACATGTATAAAAAGCTGCTGAATTGAAATGAATGATATTAGTATAAAAAGGAATATTATGTAAATATTTTAATTTTTTTTTTTTAATTACATGGCATTAATTGGAAGGCAATCTGGTACATTATTGGAAAGCGTGTGGTTATAGCATCCTCATTTGAAAGCTAAGGAGTTCTAATCCTGATCTGGGTTTCAGTAAGAGACCATTTGTGAATCCAGTGGAAACTGCTTCAGATCCAAGAATGAAAGAGGGGATATAACTGTAACAAATGGACAATTTGTTTGTTGCGCTCTCTTTCACACAAAAATAACAAAAAAGATATATTCAGATATCTTTGAAGTAGGCTGAAAGCACTGCTTCATTGCATTTAGTGTGTAGTGGGAAGAGTTTTCTTGTTTTCTTCTGTGTAAGGAGTGATGTTGCTATTGGTCAGAACACTCTCTCTATGGGACAACTGAATGAGGGGCTAACAAGACTATCATAGGTTACCATTGTTTGTAAAAGAATGAGGAAAGTAATCCAGCAGAGGCTGGATAGTCTTTACTCTTCACTGACTACATTCCTGCTTAAATGATAACCTACTGTACTTGCAAGATTGCTTATCTTTTTAACTAAAAAATAAGTTACCCTTCAGATAGCTAAAGATTTTTTAGGAAAACTCAGTGATTTTTACAAACTATCTAACTATTTATCTCAGTGGAAATTACTTCCAAGTAACTATGCAGAAAATTCTAATTATGCCCTAAAAAATATAACAGTGGTCCCTTTAATGCATGACAGTCATGATTTGTTGTAGTATGGATAAACCTCTAGGGTGCAAGGCTGGAGGATTGAAATCTCCTCTTCCAGAAGCCCTACACCCCTTAGTTCCTGCTTAGTATATGGCTATGGAAATCAGACCTTCTTTCATCTCCCTTCTGAGAGGCAGATCAATCTCACAAGAGCTAAACAGAATAAAACATTACTAAAGAGAGAGAGAGAGAGAGAGAGAACACTCTCTTTTTAACTTTATATAATCACATGAAAACAATCAGTGGTGGAGGAGAAAAAAAAGCTTATGACTGTTTAAATGATAGAACCTTAAATGACCCTCCAATAGAAAAATATCAGGGAACATGTGAGACTTTGGGCAGACTACAGATGAAGCTGAACTAAAAATCACTATGACCGTTATTTTGTCCAATAGTATCAGAGTGATCACTTCCAGTATCAGTAATTTAAAAAACAAATCAGAAAATTATTTAGAGCAAAACGCACTTTAAGGACATCTAAATTGTAAAATAGTTGGCCAGTTCCAGGTAGATAAAAAACTCTAGGAAAGAGTAAATTTTCAATATGTACTTGGGAACAAAATATTAGATTTGGCTTATTTAGGTTCCCCAACATATTGTCAAGGGCTTTGCTGAGCAACATAAAAAATAAGGTTTTGACACAGGTTACATTATATACTACCTAAAAGCTCCATAACATATAATGAATGTAAATGTGATAATTTTATGCATGTGGAAGGCATTAGTCTTTGTTATCTCAGAGTAGTCAGGCACTGGTTTGTCCTTGTAATGGTATGTGGGAAAGATCTTAGGAGACGGGGTGAAGAGATGCTGCCTAGGGAATGGTCAGATAAGAGACAGCATAGCCTGCAGCTGGGTAGTGGGCAGGGCAAGAGGCTCAGAAGGGACCCTCCCTAGTTTCTCGGGCTGTAAAGGAGACGGCAGGAGAATTGTACTTTCAGACTTGCAAGATTCTGTTAATGTAGTTTTACAATAAAGTACAGTTAGCTTATCTGTATTTCCTGTCTGGTCTACCTGGTAAGGCTGACAGTCCTGTCGATGTAGCAAGAATTAACAGTCATAAAACTTGTGCTTGTTTATTTCTTTTTAACATTTACATTTACTGAAGAAAATATGTTGTATATAACAGCCAACATAGCTTTTAATTCAGTAAGTCACATGGGCTGATCTGTAGGCCTGTGTGAATCAATCTGGATTCAGTCTGAATTGGAGTTTTAATATATAAAGAGGATGTGATTCAATTTGATTTTGCAATTCAAGATTCACAGGCATGCCAATTCCATTTGAGCTGCTTCGAGGTTTGATATTTGATTCAAAGATTCAAAAACACCTGTTTCATATTTGACTGAATTGGATGAAAATACTAGGGATGAAAAACTCTTTAGAGAATATTAACTCTGCCAGTTTTAGCTAATTACCTCCAAGGATTTCATTGCAATAATTTTTTTAAATACTTCCCGTTTCCCTTTAAGACAGAGAAAGCAAAGATGAGGAAAGGATGGCATAACAGCCTCCAAATTGGGCCAGAAATTTTTCAGGCAAGTTTGGCAGTTTCAAAGTTGCCTGATACTTCCTTTCAGGTGATTGTCCTAAAAGTCAGAGAAGCTAAAAATAATTGCATATTATTTTTTTTGTCCACTGCCCAAAATTGTTTCCAACGTTCCAATAATTTTTTTCTCCACACATCAAAGATTTTTGTTTCTTTTTACATATGGTTGAAACTTTGATTTCAACTTCATATGGTTGAAAATTGTTTAGATTTATTCCCCCCTCACATCAAATCATGTAGCCCAAAGACTTGTGCAGACTATGGCTAATGAGATGAATATGGATCATACTCATTTGCATAGGGTTTTTTAGAAAGAAAATGTTCTGATTCCAAATGTTCTTGCAAAATCCACACAGATGCGAAATTGTCCACCAAGAAGCCTAAACTGCGCTGGGCAATGCATAAAGTATCCTGCTTCAACTTAATGTTTAAGAAGTGTTAAAAATTAAGCTTTTCCTGCTTGCTTTTCCAAGACGCAAGGCTTGGCATGACATAAAGGATTCCCCTTTGCACTCACGTTGTTATTATTACGGTGCCAGAGAGACATACTTCCTATCAGACAAATACCTTTTATTTGTTTACTTTCAGTGTATGCTGCTGAAGGCTCCAGGTGGCTAACTATGTCAACATATAAATAATAGTTTCAGCAAACCCCAAATATAAACAAGCTTAGAACAAGAAAGATGAAAACCAAAAAAATACAAATGCCATGTGCCCGCAACCCTACCTTCAAATTGCAGCTGTTCCTTTTTTATTATGATGATGGTGTCGTCTACATACCGGATCCATACTTTTGGTTGTATGTGTGGGAGTGCTATGGTTTCTAGATGCTGCATTACAGTCTCTGCTATGAGTGCTGACAGTGGTGATCCCATGGGTGTTCCTCTGATTTGCTGGCATATTTGTCCATCAAACTGAAAGTAGGCAATGAGGCAGAGGCTGATGAGGTCCATGATTCTGGGTATTTCGATCTTAGTGTATTTGGTTAGGTCAGGTGTGTTGTGTAGTACTGCTGCCATGGATTCTTTTGCTAGTTCTGGGTCTATGGATGTAAAGAGTGCTGGGACATCGGATGAAACCATAATTCATCTTCTTCTATTTTTACGTTTTTGATTTTCTGGAGGCACTGTAGTGGGGAGTTGATAGAATATTTGCTCCCCTCTGTGAGATGTCCAAACTTCTTTGTAAGTTCTTTCACTATGTTGTATGTTGAGGTCCCTGGTAACAAATGGACAAAGAGGTATGTTGGGCTTGTGTATTTTTGGGCATCCACAGAAACGTGGGGGGATGGGTCCATTGCTTTTCATCCGCCACTGTTCTTCTTTTGTGATTTGACCTTTGTTGGTTAGGTCATTAAGGGTTCTCTTGATCAGGTTGTCTAGTTTCTGTATAGGCCGGTGTTTACTGGGATATAAGTTTCTTTGTCCTCCAGTAACTCTTTGGCTTTTTGTACGTATTTGTATGAACATTCTATGCTCAATTTGCAATGAATTTCTTTTACTGAAATTGCTTGTGGGTAGGTGAGGGATGGGTGGAAATTATTGCCTGATCAAATTTCACTTCCTCCTCAACCCAGGTAATATTGCTCTATCATCCCAGTTGTTTTAGGTAATTCTTTAAAGTAACCAGCAATTACATAATAATATCCCTTTTACTTTTTTTTTTTTACATCATAAAGTGTTAACCAACCAATATCCAGTTTTCTTCTTTGTCTAAATAGAACACATTATTTATGGAATCCTTTTAACATTTTTAAATGTGGCTAAATGTCAGTCTAATTAGATCAATATATCAGTTAGTATGAGCCACATAACTCCTTTCTGACTCATTTCAGAAAGTATGTTTTCTTATGGTATGAATGAATAATATTTTTATTTAAGGAATTTCCAGTCACACAGTAGTTGTGGGAAATAAGTCTTTCACAAGGATTCAAAAAGCTTGATCTATCTCTGAAATTATTTCCTTAGAATAACTAAATATTTCATCCAGTGAGATAGATTTATTCCTTCTAATACGGATGATGTTTATGCCTGCTTTATTAATTTGGGAGGGTTGGACAGAGATAACTTCATGATTTGGTAGACTACATTTTGCTGTGACAGATGATGTAAATGTACAAAGCACATCCCATAAGGTCATGGGATTCAAAATGAACAGCTCTTCTACTTCTTGATATCTCTGGAAAGGTGCCTTCATAGAAAAAGTCTTCAATATACAAATCAAATGTTCCCATAAGGTCACTTATAACTGCAGCCCAGAGTATAGCAATAAGAGTCCCCCGCTGGGGGGAGATGGGCGGGGGCCAAATCAAATCAATCAATAAATAAATATTCCCTAAAGACTGGTGGAAGGGCAAGGTCTTAACCAATGTGAAAAGAATGGGGACTGTCCTAAGTTCTGGCTGCTCTACTCGGAGCAGATGGTCCTGGACATACCCAGTACCCAAGCTACCTTGACTTCCATCTGGATGCAACCAATGCTCCTCCCACAACAGAGGTGTTAAGTGGATATCTTTTACTTGTCAGCAGGCAGGCAGCTGCATTTTGTACCAACTGTAGCTTCTGCTTGGTCTTCATGGGCACACAAGGGCAGAATGACAGTTGTCAGCAGATCCTGTTTGAGGAAAGGCTACAGCTGGTGCACCAGGGCTTTCCAACAGTGGCTCCAGCAGAAACCCCCACCCCTACTCATTCAGGGATGGATGAAATCCCACACTGATTGATCTGTTCTGGAACTGGATCGCTTCTGGGTTACAGCCACTCCATTGTGGCAGGTTTAAGCATAAGCCTGTTTCTTCCCATACATTGTTCTTATTGTTTATTTATTTAACAATATTCATAGGTCTTTCCAATCCATATGAATTCTGGATGGTTCAAAATATAATTTTAAAAAGCAATTAAAATAACAATAACACTCCTCTCTGACAGTCACCTAAATGAAGTTATTGGTCAAAAGCTTGCTGGAAAAGTATTGCTTTAAGTTGCTTCCTGAAAGCAAGGCAGATTGGGACTGCCTGTTCCTCACAGGGTAAGATGTTCCATAAGGTGGGGGCCACAACCGAGAGGCTCTGTTCTTTTTCAATTTGTAAATTATCCCTTAAAAAGTTAAGATGTGAAAGAAAGTGGTCTTTCATTAGAAATGCACCTAATAAAGGAGTGAATTAATGCAGAAGAATAGCGAAACTTGTGACAACACAATTTTCAGAGTCTGTGAAAATTTTAAAATGATAGAAACTGCTAATAGCGATAGTATTTCAGTTTTTTTAAAAAAATGTATATGTAAAGCCTTAGAATCCCCTTTCCCCCCCTCTGTTGGCTTTCTCCTTAAAATTATTACTTTCTATAGCTGTCTGACACAGTGGACAAAATCCAGAATATTTCTTTGCTTTACTACAATGCTGCTAGTTTACTGTTTTCAAAATTAACTCTTTTTTCTACCTGCTTCTTCTAAACAGGCAAAAATTGATTCATACCTTAGTATTCAGTAGCTTGAACAAAACAAAACAGAAATGTAAACATACCAAAAATGTAAAATATTTTAAAGTAAATTCCATCAATAAATGTGCAATTGTCTAAAGAAACTGCACTTTTATAAACCAAACATACTTTATAAGCAATATACTACATATAATACATTTCATAAAGTAACACATGACGTAATCAGTAAAGGGAGCTAAAAATTAAACATTGCACATATTTCCATTTTTTCCCTAAAGTCCTCCACCTGCCAAAAAGACACTAAAAGACAGATTTTCCCCAGAAATTGCTCATCTTTATGCCTGAGCAAGAAAGCTGTTTGCAACATTTAGCGAGTGCCTTCAGACTGCTTTCTGCCAGGTTGCTAAGATGACTTATTATCAAACAATTCCATCTTGTACCATCTTTCTCATGAGTTTTCTAGTGGAAGGGATTTTGGAACTGTATATATTAAAGATATCATTTACAGACAGGCTAAACTAGTTAGGCACTTTTAGCCATTCCTTTTGCTTTCCAGACACTCTTGAAAATTACTCTCCCCTCCACCCCCATTTCCTTACTGCATGGTGCTAATTCTGGGAACAGCTATTGTGCAGCCCTTTGCAGTTGCATCATGTACAGTCACCATTTTTAGTGAGTTGTTTTGAGTTGTGTTCCACACGCTAAATTTAGGGAGAGGCGCATGCATGCTGCTAACAGATGGATTGGGACACAGCTAAAGCACCTTTACCACTTTGCACATTTTGTGCAGAACCCAGCATTAGGCTGTACTTAATTTGACAATGCTGCTTTCTTACCCTGCCTTGACATTCTCTTGCACACTTATATGTATATACATTCCTTCTAGTTGTTGCTGTGAGAACTCCCCATCTGGTCTGCAAACTGTAGAATTTCCTTTCCCATCTATCTCAGAAATATAGTCCCATGACCCAAGAGGTCACCATCTGCTCAGTTACACTGGCACAATGCCTAGTATGCTCGAGGTAATGCCACCATCCTTTCCTCCAATTGTAAGCTCCCAATGAGCCAGACATCTACCAAAGTGTTCACATACAATGAGGCAGCTCCTGGCGAGATTAGAGTTAAGACACCCACAGAAAACTCCCTTCATCTACAGTAGCCTAGGATGTGGGAATGACCAAAGACTCATGCAGTCTCTCTTAAACAAAAGTCATTCTTAGAAACAAAGAGGTTTGTGTGATGTGCTAGCATCATGGTAGCACAATATAAAACACACTCACTTTCTCTCTCTCTCTCTCTTTCGCACACATACTCCTGTCCAGCATGCGTGGTTCCCCTGATACTTCTTTTAATGATCTTTGTGCACAAATGAATACTGAATGAAGAAATCTACTCTCATTCTCAGGATGCCCTAGAGCAGAACAAATAACACTAAAAATAAAGCAAAATTGAAGTTTTCATTGAACGCTATTAGTAACATTTACAAAACAAAGCTTTGGTGTTAAGTTTCTGAGCTATAAATGGCAAAATCAAGACCGAAGGGGTTTTCCCCCTTTTATTTGGCATCTCCCTAAAATACTGCAAAAGAAACATTATGAAAGTATTTCAAATACATTAAGAACATAGTAAAAAAAGAATTAGGAAGAATACATTTTCACACTTGGAAAATTATTTAATAAAAATTCAAGATGAATTTACCAAGCAACATATAGCTTAAATTCTCAGTTCACAGTGAACTCCCAAATAACTAAGTTGGTTGTGAGCTTTTTATGCAGTTGTGTAAGGAATGCATTGGTATAATTAGGTAACTATCAGCCTGTCCTATTCAATGAAGGCTTATAGTTATACCAAAGCATTTCTTGCTTTTTCACCAAAATATATGCCCAATGCAATACCAGCTAATATTTACAAAGACTTTTTAGAGCCTTACTAAGATTTCATGATGTCAGAAATCTGGCTCCTTGAGCAGGCAGTGCTGCTGTGGCCAAACTAAAATGCAGTCTTTTTTGCCATCTGGATTACTCAAGGCAACTATTCTATTGAGTTCACTGGAACTCACATCCTCAGATAGGGATAAACATCATGGCCTGAAACAAGAACAACGAGAACAATAATAATATAAATAGTAATTTAAATTTGTATGCCTTTGAATCTTTCAGACTCACAATGGCTTATAAAGATATAAATACAATAAATATAATAAAGTGTCCTGGTAAAAACATTAACCCAGAACCCCAAATAACATATTACAAAATGTAAAGGGATGAAACCCAAAAAATTAAGTTACAGTATACAACAGATAAACAATCTCTACATAGGCCAAATGCTCATTGAATGCCCTCTGGAAAAGTTCAATCTTCACTCATTTCTGAAGGGTGTCAAGAAATACAGGATCCTGTAGCTCTATATTTTCTCTGGCCTTCCAAATGCTATATTAAAAGACAGATAAACTTTTTCTTGTTTTTCCAGATCTATGAACTTTGGGGCTGGCTACAGGCCTGTCTCAGTATAGTAGACTGTCTAATTTTGCATGGTATATGAGTATAGAATTGTAACTTGAATTCTCCAACTTATGTTTATATTGATGGCAAGGGTGTATAAACTGTTATGTATCAGTATTATAATATGTATTTTACACTGACTGCATTCATACATAATATTAAGGTAGGAGGTGGAATATGAGCCATAGGTTTCTGAAGAGTAGTTGTAGTACAGTAGTTTATGTTGAAGCATTTTCAGATTTTTGGAAGGAGAAGATACTTGCTTTACCTTACTCTCTGAGGTGTTTCTTTATTACCTGCAAGAAAATCACATAAACTGAAGATGTGTCTCTAGAGAACAACCCTAGAAAATTCTACAAGGATGGGTCAATGGCTGGAGTATTATGCTGAACAAAAAACAGTTTAAAGCTTTCTGCTTGTTTTCTCCAAATTTGGCACTAAAATTATCAAAAGAGCAACACACAGGTGTGACTCAGGGACAGGGGCAAAAGGACAGAAGCAATAACCTGGTCCTCCAAACTGGTTTAAAATGTTCTTGGTCCTGAGAGAACAGTATCAAGGAGCACTAAACAATGTAATACTTTTATACTGTATTATTTTAAACATTAGGTTTGGAGAATCCAGGTATAACTATTCACCGCAGGACTGTCGTTTAGAAAACAATATCCCTGTTCTCCTTTCTGATTTCCCTAATCTGGAGCTTTCCTTACATGGACAGTTTGTGGAGAAAAGTGTTAGCTTCAACAACCATACTATCTTGGGTTTCTATGGTGCTCCAAACCTCAGAACAACAAAAAATTCACCAGTCCACCTCAGAGGAGCAACACTGCAATTCAAACATCTTGTGAATCTTTCCAAATCTGTCACTTCAGTTTGGGATTTGGTCAAACTCAACACATATCCTAAGGCCCATGGCACAAAAGAATCTCTAAGCATGTATAGCATTTTTCTTCCTTGCTTGCTCGTACAGCAGACTAACAAAATATTTTCGCTTGTAATCTGCATCATCTTTCTTTCCACTGACAGAAAGCAGCCATTTAGCAAAACTTCATTGTCCTCAATACTAAGAATAAACTATAATTTAAAGAAGGATTAGAGACTGAAAATACGCGGCAGCCAGTATGAGGGAAATCAAGAAAGGACACGTAAATCAGAATAAGTATTAAAATAGCCTTACTACAATAAAAGGTCACATGGTCAATTAAAAATTCCTCAGTTTCACTGGAAAAGTCAATCTTCTGTCATTCCACCTGACAGCCAAGTGGTTGCAAATATTTATTTTTTTATCATATTTATATAGCTGCCCATCTCACATAAACGTGACTCTATATATTTTCTGAACATCTTTTATTAACATCTTTTCTCTCTTTCTGAACACGGATTGTTAAGTGGAATGGAGGTTCGGGATACATGTCAATAATAAATTTGGGAGTTTTGTATCATATCTCTATGTTGGTCTTTAATATAATCAGCTTCTTTTCTGTGACAAGCCTACCTAAATGTTCTGTGCAGATGTGAAGGTGCAAGAGCAATAGGGAATTAGAATCACACTGAATGCTACAAGTCCCAAAATTTTCACCCTGAGGTGAAAATGTGGGACAATTACTGTGGGTAATTTCCAATTGAGCTTATTCCCAACACCTTCCCAGTCAGTCGCTATATCCAGATCAGAGCAGGCATACACATACCACTCAGTTCAGCTAGGAAAAAATAGAGCTTGATGTTTATTTATTAAATATCAGAAAACATTAAAAACAATTAACTAGCAAAGTGGAATAAAAAGCAGGCAAAAGCAGGGACACAGGAACATGAATAGGCAAGAACTTACATTATATTCTTATATCTATCAAAAGGCACATAACTTTCCAGAGCTACTGGAAACAATACTGTGGGTAATTAGCATGGATTGTCCCACTGGGAGTGATCTTTGGTTATTTCAGCCTTAAACATTTTTTGTACAGAACAGCAGCAAAATAGAGATGGTAAGGAAGACAGCAGGTGATCCTTCCTCTATTCTGCACCATTTAAAGAATTTGGTAGATAGGGATGATGTATCCACAGTAACAAGAGTCAATGTATATCTCTTACAAGAATATGGAACAAAGGTTCTGAACATCTCAGGACTGTTGGAAATCAAGGGATTTCCACAGACATGAATATTGACTATTCTATTTCAACTCCCAAGCTCATAAGCAGCTGGCAGCATTGAACAGTCAAACTTTATTTCAGCATATTTCAGGTTATATGAAAACACATGCTAAGAGTCCCTGTACTTCACTCTATCCCTTTAAAAGTTCCCTAGAAACAGAACATTTTCTGAAAGTATACTTTTCTTTCCAATTAGACAAGGCATTAAAAACTGAAGAAAATTTGTGAATCACTCTAACTTTGCAGCTTAATTTATTACAAAGCAGTGATGAAGCCTGCTGGGAGTCAGCAGTATTTATGGAAATGCAAGGCTGAGCAATTAATGCTAAGCCAGTTTCACCTCCCAGAGGACCATTAGAGATGACACCAGCAGTCTTCTCTCTGACCTAACAAAATTTATGGCCTCCCAGGTTGGGTCTCTGGTGGGGCTAGAGATAAAAATCAACAAAACACCTGGCAGTATGAGTAACTTTGTATAAGAAAGTATGCCCACTGGCTATTTTAAAAAAAGGCTACAGAAGGTTTTTTTTATTCTTTTCCACCACAAGATCTGCAGCATGCCCGGTTTTAAACAAGCAATTGTGTTGGTTAGGCAATTTATATATTTAGATGATATTGTACTGAAAAGTAAGTTTCTTTCCAAACTTCCAGAAAATGCCCAGCCCGTGTCTTATACCGACACACAAACATTCACATGGGTGGTCTCTGATATATTCTGTGGTTAGTGAAGCACCAAGGCTCTGTGCTTTGCAAGAGTGGCCATTAACAAGAGAAGGGTCATTAAAATATATAAGCAAGCTTCACTTTTTATAAAAAGTGTATGTAGGGCTTTGAGGAACTTGAATAAAACAAAAGCCTTTTTTGAAATTACTCAGGTGTCTTATAATTTTATAAAAAAAAGCATATAAGATTAAGGTTCATGTCTGAAAAAATAGGATATTTGTAAATCAATAATAAAAGAATCTTCTCACCTTGTTTTATAGTATGGTTGAAGAACAACACTATGATGATAGGAACCTTCTATTATCACCGGGTTCTAAACTTATTTATATTAAATGTATGATTTCTTATAAGTCCGTTGGTAGCGCTTTCTGGATAGAAGCAGTAAAAAGAGAACTTGATGTGTTCTGAGACATTCCAAAATTATTGCAGTATGAACCTGTCATAAATTGCAACTTGCTTTCATAAGATTTTAAAATTAAGAAATAGATAGACTGGAGGCTCCATCAAATTTACATCCACCCTCTCCTCCCTAGTGAAATGAACACATGGACTTGCTATCCTTGAAAACTGGATTTTTAATTGCTTCAGGCACAGTTTACATTTTATGAATGTGTGTTTTACTGCATATGCTGAAAAGCCATCGTGGACATTGTTTATGAGTAAAAGAAAAAGAAAAAAAAGACCCCAAACAAAATCAATTTGGCTCATCAAACCATAATCCCTTCCCTTTCCATCTCCTGGGATAACCAGTTAAGTGCTCTTTAAATGACCCCAGTGTCAATATTAACAACTTTCATGGGAACCCATTCCAGATTACTGTTATGACTCCCTTGCTTAAAATACTGCTCGGTTAACATCTGTTCTTAATTTGTACTTTTGTTTTGTTCTGTTTATGCACCTTGAGCCTCTCACCTGTAACTAGAGCTCTTAAGTGGCAACATCAGATGGGTTTACGTATGTATGAAATTGCAGAAGGCAAAAAGCTGGATTCTACAGCTGTCCACCAACAAATTAACCTTCTTATCTTTTGTGCAGGGGACACTGCTCATTTATGAGAAAGGAATTGACTATGCAGATCCTTTTTTTTTTTTTTCTGTAGGCAGGATAGAGGAAAATATCTAAACGCTTAATCACCAAGTAGGCTGGAGCTACTGCATTTTGGTCTTCTGCAGAGCCAGGGAGCTGGCAATCAGCAGATGAGGGATAGCTAAGAATGAGCATTGGCTTCATATGGCATTAAAATGTCAGGAGGGGGTCCCCTAAGGGATGTACTTGTACAGATCTAATTGGGTGTATTTAGGGCAAGGGTTCATGAGCTGTAAGCAGGAAAAGAATAGTTTTCGGTTATTATTGTGTCTCTGAGCTGCAACCTGCTTCAGCTGCCCAAACAGGCCATTTGCACCAGGACCCCACATTTCAGCTTATAATGGAGACTATGGAATGCCCTCTGATCAATTATGACATTGAAGGATACAGCATAACCTACACAAAGCATTTAACTAATTCCTGGGCCACTCTCCACAATCAGATATCAACTGTTTGGGTATTTCATCTATATTCTGGCTGTGGAAGAAACCTGAACTGCCTTTTAGCTATGACAAGGTTTATCCATAGGAGATGAGCCTAGTGCAGGAAAAAGTAGCCTTGACGGAAGCAGATCCCTACACCTAAGTCAAAATACATGGACTTGAGGGATATGCGCTACCTTCCGAATGTGTTTAAATGTACTGAAAAGGTTATAAGGTGAAGACAATGTAATTGGCTGCCTCTTCCCCCCAGCAGACTATTTAGAAATACCAGTTCTGAATCCGATTGTGTAAGTGGGATGGCATACTGCTGAGGCAAAGGAGAGCAGCTCCCGCTCACCGAAGGAAGGCGATTTATGAAGGAAAATCCACTGGCAGCAAAGCGCTGAAAGAGGATGTTCGGTCTTGCCTCTCTGCTTCCTTGGCATGGCTCTGATTGCAGCACAGACGGTAAATACCGGCATGTTTGTGTGCAAATAACATTCTACTGAATGATGTCTGCACCTGTGTCAACTGACATCAGTATCTATTTATTAAGTTTATTTAGGCAGTTCACAAGGCACACCTGCACTGGCTCCAGCACAGAACGACTTCTCTCTTCTGGTTAAATGAAACAAAACATGTTTCAAGTGTCTCTGTGTGTGTGTGCTTGTGTGAAGAGAGAAGATGCTTTATTTTTCTACAGAGTTCAATATTTTCCATTTAGTCAAACGTAATTTACTTAATGTGGTTTTAATTCCAATAAAAATGTGGTTTTTAATTTAAGGTCTAGTGCAAAACACAGCATATTTTTTGAAGATACCCTTCTTGCATGATTAAGAGGAGGATTATTCTAAAAATAAATCTTGGGGCTGAAAATGGTTTGAAACAGGGACACTGACTGTACAGGGCCCACTCCTCCCACTGCTGGCTTTTATTAATTGTTTTGGTATATTCAGCATTGTGGTCATATCTGAAAACCTGGTAGACTAGAGGAACGGGACGCTAAAAATATGTGAGTAGCGCACAGTATACAGCAATATCCTTCATAAACCATATTCATCCTTTTGCTTAGTCCCCAAGCTAAGATTGGAACTACACCTTGCAAAGCAATCAAGGAATTAATAACCCATTATTATAATTAATGGGATGTGATATTTATAGAAGAGAACCAAAGGATTGGAATAGGATGATTTTAAAGAAGGTCTTTTTATCTGGCAGCAGAAGAACTTTTGTCAGGGAGAAGTGACAGGCAGACTGTCCACCACTCAGTGATTCTCCCTACAAAAATATCTGCAAAGACGTTGTTGTGACAAATCTACATTCAGTATCTTGTATTTACTAAGCTGTGTTTATCCCAATATTCCATCCTCCCATTGCTACTGTCTTTGAAAAGGTGCAAGGCAGACAACTGCACAACAGCAAGAACTGAGGGAGTTAAGTAGCTACCAATAGTTTGGTGATCAAGAGACAAGCAGAAAAATTAGATTGGACTTGGTTTTTTTACCACTATATTTTTCCTGCTTCTGTTTTTCAGTTTTATTTTCATATTGTCTCATGTACTAGGCTATCTTTTCAATGTCACATTTCCTCCTGAACTGTTGTGAGTTCCCATTTCCCTGGTTATAGGAGTACCAAGAGTCTCATAGCCATATGCAGAGTCTGCTTAGTTAAAAACCAGAAATCTTTGCTGGCAATACCAGCTTATCTACTTTCTACCTTAATTCTCAGAATGACATTATGCCTGCACTTTGAAACATCTGTCAGTGGTCTCTGTCAGAAGCTGTACTGGGTCATCAGGTGTCAGTGAAAGCCAATGCACTCTCCTGATTACAGAACAGATGTTGCTGCTCATTCCTCTTTGTTCAACCGTTAAGTATTTCTTACTGAGCACAGCATAATAAGGCTGGAAGTGACTACTACTTTTTATGATGAAGAGCAAAGTTTGTATGTCACTGACATCTACTGGCTCACAACACAACACAATGCATAAAACGTGCTTGCTACAAAACTCATAACATATAATCAAGGTATCAATAGCCATATCAATAAATAATAGTATCATAAAATGATTAAAAAGAGCAGAACATCCAACTGATAGCTTAGTTGAATAGTTCAGTTCAGTTTCCACAAGCTTCCAGAAATGGGCCAGTCTTGTTTCAAAGGGAAGGCTGTTCCAGAATGTAGGCACCACAATGGAAAAGTAGTGCATTTTGGCCTCAACCCTACATCACCTCATTGAACAGGAGCACTAATTGCTTCTCCTGGAGGATCTTTTCTGATGGGTTGATCCAGGATCCCTCAAACCTCCCTTGGGGCCAAACCAGAGTCCACTAGAGTGGGTGGCAATAACAACAACAACAATAATAGTAATAATAATACAACCACCACCATATAAGGCAATATAAGTCAAACCCAGCACTTTCAATTGTCACCCAGGAACCTATTGTTAACCAATGCAGGACCACAAGCGGGCCACCATTCTGGACTAACTGCAGTTTCTGAGCGGTCTTCAAATGCAGCAATATAGCCCACGTTGCAGAAGTCCAACCAAATGATGATAAGGGCATGAGTCACTACATTAAAGTCCTCCTGGTTCAGCAGGAGTTGGGTAAAGCTTCCCCTCTGCCACAATCTCCCTTTGCCCATTCAATAGTAGCTGTTAATCCAGTAGAAACCCCAAGTCATACCCCTACTCCCTTAGGGGCAATGCCACCCTTTGAGACACAGCACTGGAGACAGCAAAGAACTACTTGCACAAACAATAATTCCATTTGTCTGACTTGCATCCCATCCAGACCCCAGCACAGGGTTCTTCAACCTCAGCAACTTTAAGATGGGTGGACTTCAACTCCCAGAATTCCCCAGATACTGGCTGGGGAATTCTGGGAGTTGAAGTCCACCCATCTTAAATTTGCTAAGGTTGAGGAACCCTGCCCCAACAGCTTCCGGCCACTAGGACAAAACTTCAACAGCACCTCTATCTGGGCCCAGGGTGACAATAGAAGATCCGTATTATTGGCATGTTTTTAACTATTGGATGAGTTCAGCAAACTGTTGGATAAGTTCTCCCAATGGCTTTACATGTGGGTAAAGTAGAATGCTAGCTTCTTACTCTTCATTCTCCAACTGAGCCATTAAAAATTGATTCCAAGTAAATGATTCCTGAAAAGTATGATAGATAAGAAGGAACTGAAGTTTTCATGTCAAGAATCTACCCTTCCCTCTCCATTATCATCCATTTCTGACCTACTTTCTTTTGGGGAAAAGGAAAATCCTTCTCTGTGCTCATGTCATAGTTATGTGCATGTGTTTTTCACTCAGTTAATTTCTAAATGGTGTCTGGGATGTGTATACCACTTTTTATTATGATTTTTTTTCATTAGCCAAATGCATATGCAAACCCACTTCTTGTGCTTTTATAATTCCAGTAATATTGAAAACCATAAAATGATTTATAGAAACAAGCATAAGCCAAAGTGGGAAATAAGCTTTAGCAGAAGAAAAATTACATAGAAGGAAAACATTTTTGTTGAAGAACTAGAGTTGCAAATGGATGCCAAAAACAGATATTCACTGCATAAAAATCAAGAAAGAAGCTGTACATGAAGCTCCACAATGAACAGATTGTGAAGGGTACTTTGTTTGTCAGACGACAATGTGTAGCTGGATAATTATGGAGATGAGAAAATTGGAAAAATCCAGGGAAATTGAAAGAAAGCATAATGAATAACCATTAAAACCTGCTTGAAACTTGCTGTTTTTAAAGAAGTAGGCAAAGTAGAGTATTCTGCTGTTGCAAGGAAAAATATAAAATTACACAATTTTTGTAAACTTCCCTAAGTATCAACCGTTAGGGAACCATGGGGCAAATGATTGCTGATAACTACTACAAATATGAAGAATAAACCAATCACAATAATTTTATGTTTTAAGTAAAAATATGCGTTTTATCTCTCTCTCATTATTATAGAAGTCAGGAAGATCAGTGGAATACTGGAGTGTATTCAGTAGAGTCATCAATAAGAATATTAATACTTTCAGAGTTAGTCATTGATCAACTGATCTAACATTAATCCTACTTGATTAAAAAAGCAAACATTTTATTGTCTGCCCAGGATATACTTCTTTATTACTATATACTGTATACACATGAATGCATGCTGCCTACTCCACAGATTTCATGGGGCTTACATTCCCAGACAATAAAACTATCAAACACAAGATAATCCTTACTTCTCTCAGTTCACTGCAAACAACTTCAACAGTACCATTATTTTTAAACAACTTTGTTCAGGAAATGTACCCAAATTTATTTCCATCCAGGTAGTGCTTCTGAATTAGTGCTTAATTACGTAATGTTATTTATTGATTGCAGAATTTGGTTTCCCTTGTGCACACGAGCCTACAAAGTTAGAAGGTTAACCTGGCTCATCTCTAAAACAGACCCAGCAGTCATGCACTGTGTCTTTTGCTACCCTGCTAAATGCAGGCTGTAAATCTATTAAACATTAACATTATGAATGTAGTGCTGTAGCAGATAGTTAATGAGGTAATAGGCATTCTTTACAGCTGCATCTGAAACACAGTGGGAAAAAAAGTGAAATAGTTTCTTTTGGTCTGACTACATTTACCCTGAGGTCCATTTAACAACAACTTTAAATGATTATAAAGTGTTTGCACTGTACCTATTTCTGTCTCCTCAATCAGCATTTTTCAACCTCAGCAAGTTTAAGATGTGTGGACTTCAACTCACAGAATTCTGGATGGGGGAATGCTGGGAGTTGAAGTCCACATATCTTGAAGTTGCTGAGGTTGACTTCATTTCAAGATCCTACAATGAGGTAAAAAGAAAAGAAAAAAAGAGTAGATCAGTCACTGCAGGTTTAGATGAAAAACATTGGAGCTTAAAGTATGAACATAATTTATAATTCCAACCAAAAGTACATATAACTTCAATATATAATGAACTGAATATTTCATATTTATATAAATACATAGCATATACAAATATAAATATATATATATATATATTGCCTATTCTTCCATCAAGAACACTTTGCATATGTGTCCCAAATATACGATTGTGAAGGTATCTCTATAGTCTTAGTTCATAGATTATTCCTTCTATATAAATCATTTCTTTTTATAACTATCACAAACTGCTAGCCATCCATTACATGAGTCACCATGATTCACAGAGTTGAATAGTACCTTTCAAAGAAGTTTTAATGAGATGGCAAACTTTGAAAACACTATAACTTAAAGCTCCCCTTTCAGGTTCTCACATACAAATCCTTTGTGTCATGTAGAAATAAGCCTTGTCAGTTTTAACACATTTTATTGGTAAGTTGAATCTAACTGAAATGCTTGTTGACAGAAGTTTTACAGGTGATGACAAGATTCTACTAATGCCTTACACATGATTTGCACATTTTAAAGAAACTTATTCTAGAATTGAAGCTTTGATTGCAAAATAATACTATAAAAATATTCTGTGCTGAAATGTAGGAAAGAAGCATGATGAGTCAGAATCAGATTTAAGTCTAACTGAAATTAATGGGACAAGTTAGTTAGGGGGCTCTCCCTTGAAATCCAGCTTATCTGATTCCAACTCATCATAAAATACATGTTTGGTGTCCAGGTGGAATGGGGAAAGTTCACTTACATAGCTATCTTGTTGCACTCCTGTTGGTGTTTATTGTCCAAGATAATAGTTAATCAAGCAAAGGTATTTTGAAACTTTGTTAAACCTGATTTTTAATTTTCACAAAATAAAAAAGGAACTAGGAAAAATATCAATAGCAATTCAAAACTATGTTAAAAATCAGCAGAGAATAAACACCCAAATCATATGTTTTTTTGAAGACAAGTTTGTGTCTGTACATAGAAACACATATGTAAATCTCAGAAAAGGTACAGCATCTGTATACATTCATATTCAATATTTCCCTCCAGAAATTATTTGCTCAATATTTGTTTATGTGAAGGTATTAGGAAGAACATTATTATCATAAACCTGAAATTAACTAAATTTGTTTTTCACAGGAAATAAAGACAATCAACCTATCTCAGGATTTATTATAAAGCATTTTTAAATGCTTTTCTCAGCTTGTTCAAAAACTTTCAACCAAACCCACTAATTGGCTTTGCCACCAAAGATGAAATATGTTCCAATTTGTTTATCCCCTTGCCAATACAAGCTTGCTCTGTTAGTATGTAGCACAGAAAATAAATAAATACAGTGCCTAATTCTTTCCAGTTGATAATAACATCTGAAAACATTAGTCTAAACAGGATTTCTAAAGCTGGGGAATAGCCTGAGGTTATAAGAAATGTCCATACATTCTGAATTCAGATCCTAGTGCATACAGAACAGTCAAATTGGTGAATTAAACCCCAAAGTTTAAAGCTGTAAAGAACTACAGCACTGAGTGGTGAGAAGAAATGGCTCTTTTGGAAGTTGTTACCCTCCACCCATGCTTGTATTGTACCCCTGCAATCTGTGAAAAATCAGTATGGCAGAACGTTAAAAAGCAACTTGGTTGATCCTTTTATTGCACTGAGTGTATACTGAATCAGTTCTGTGACTCCGTGGCAGATGGCAGGCTATCCTCTGCCTGAATATATTCAGGAAATGAGAGCCCATCTTCTCTCTGGGTGATTAGCTCCATTATCAAAATGTCTAATTTGTAGACAGAGTCTTGCTTCCTCTAACTCTAGTCCATGATTTTGTTATGCACTATATGATGATAGAGAACATCATGGCATTCTTCTTTCAGTTATTTGAAGGGTACTATCCAGTTTTCTCAAAAGTTAAATATGCTTCAATCTATCTTCACAGGCCTTTGTTTCTAGTTCCACTGCCCTTCTCTGAACTTGTTTTGGTTGTCTGAATCCTCCTTAAATTGCAGTACCTAGAACTGGACACAATATTCAAGGTGAAGTCTAATGATTGCAGAATTGAGTTATTTAGTCTCATGATTTAGAAAGTGTACTTCTGATGATACTGCCTAAAATTGCTTTGGCTTCTCTGTAGCCACATTGCAAAGCTCATGTTTAGATTTTAATTAAATACTATTCCAAAGCCATGTATTCCTCCTCTCTCCCCCCGCCCGATTCTATACATGTACATTTAATTTCTGTTTCCTAAGTGAAGAACTTCACATTTATTTCTTTTAAACTTCATTCTGTTATTTTCAGCCCACACAAGTTTGTGACATTTACAAATCTAATAAGCAATCCCACTATATCCTCATGCAAGCCATTCATAAAAATATTAAAGAGTACAGAGCCTAGGATCAAACCATTCACTGCCCTACTTGATACTTCCCTCCACTTTGATGTGGAACTACTACTGAGCAGTCTCTGAATATGACATACCTCTTGGCATACAATAAATAGCTTATATGGATGAATGCAAATGCTATAAATTAATGAAGGCATACAGCAAGGCCTCCAGCAAACTGAAGAATAGCTAGAATTATATGTGTGAGTTGGGGTGGGGTAGGCTTAGTCTGGGCTGGAGACACAGTCCTGGAACTTCAGTGGAATTCTAGATCAAAAAGTCTTTAAAAGAAAAGCAAGAGATGTTAGACATATTTTAATGTTTATCTTTTCTGACTCATATATCTAAAAATTACAATATAAACACTTGCAAATTTGGATAAATAAAGGTTTGGTAAGAGTGCCAGTTTGGTGTAGTGATTACAGCACCAGGTTAGAAACCAGGAGACTGTAAGTTCTAGTCCTGCATTAGGTACAAAGCTATCTACCACTTTAATCTCTTCATTGTCAATTCTAAGGCTGGTTGTTGTGCCTGTTGTCATTAGTTTGGTCTTCTTTATACAGTGGTACCTCGGTTCATGAACGCTTCTGTTCACGAACAATTCGGTTCACGAACAGCTCCGGTTGCAAAATTTTGCCTCCGTTCGCGAACTCTGCATCGGGTTACGAACAGGATCCGCGGCCATTTTCCCTCCCGGGACACGTGGTCGCGGCTTCCTGTAGGGAGGGGGACTCTCCCTCCAAGCAGTAACCGCCTCCCCACCTGCCTTCCTGTCCTCCACACTAGAAGTCGCATCGAGCATCTTCCAATCCAGCTTCCCTTAATATATATTCAGCATGTAGGTTGTATAAGAGGATGAGATGGCTAGATAGCATCACTGAAGCAATGAGCATGAAATTGAGCAAACTCAGGGAGGCAGTGAAAGATAGGAAGGCCTGGCGCAATATGGTTCATGGGGTCACGAAGAGTCGGACACGACTTAATGACTGAACAACAAAAAGGTTGTATAAATAAGGGGAGAATATACAGCCTTGTCTCACACCTTTGCCAATCTGGAGCCAGCCTGTTTCACCATGTTCTGTACATAATGTGGCTTCCTGACCTGTATATAGCGTTTACACAAGGACAATGAGATGTTCTGGGATTCCCATTTTTCTAAGCACATTCCACAGCTCGATGTGATTGACACAGTTGATGTCCTTAATCAATTAGGACACTTCATATATTTCATAAAATAAGTGTAATTTCCTCTGCCATTTTGGGGACAAAATACCCATATTTACTTCCAGTATAATTAGTGGCAGAATTCTAATCAAAATCCCACAAGATCTTCCCAGAGTTGGAAGTTTATCCAAGTATATGTATCTTAACACAGTTAAATATAAACAATGGTCAGGTTCATACATCAGACTAAGCTCTACTGTGATTTCTTTAGCCTGACGTGAGAATCCTAAGTTTAGAGTCATGTGCAGACCAGGGAAGTATGGCTTGTTCAATCAAGTCTGGTTACCTGGTGAGTGGATCAGTCTATTGCAATTTTCAGAATTAGTGTACAATTGCAAGGACTGATGTAACAGTAACTAATAGTAACCTAAATCTTAGAAAATAAATTTTAGCTTTGACAGTTGGGCTAGAATTTTGATCATTTTTATTAATAAAGCAAATAATATAAAAAAGATTTTGATTTGTTGCAAACTATCATAGAATAATTGGTATATTTAAAAAAAAACATACTTACTCCTTGATTTGGAAAGATATTTTTGTTTCTATAAATAGTTTTGTCTAGATTTTGTTTTCTTTGGTAAATATGTTTAGCTAATTATCTTACAGTATGACAAAATTATAGGGCAATATGAGACTTAAGAGCAGGACCACAAGGGAATTTACACACAGACCTAGACAGCAACAAATTTGAATGTCTTGATTCTAATGAACTTAACAGCAAAACACAATTAGTTGTCTTTTGGTTATTCCAGGAGATGCATGACTACATAGGTACATTTTTCTTCAGGTTGGATGAATTTATTTTTTAAAACTTTCTATGTAAGTACCTGTACAATGAAATCTAGGAAGGATGTTTTCCTGTTTTTCTTCAGCAAAGTGGGGGGACATTTAAGAATTCTCTGAATATTTATCAGTGGGATCCCTTTTCAGATCGTACAGTTAGCTAAGTTAATTATTGTAGATACTCTTACAATTCATTGGTTTATGAAATTAATGTAAATGGAATTTCAGAATAACTAGTCAGTGATCTAGCCAACTTTTCAACTGAAAAGTTAAATACTTTTTTTAACATTCTCCCAGAGACAGAGATGGAAACTGCTTAGTTTTGGCTGAATGATATCCACTTTATATTTGTTTTTTTTAAACATAGTGTTGGACAATATTACTGCTTTATAAAGTAGTTTTCTTTTATACTGAAATATTTTGCTGCAAAGAAACATTTAAAATAAAATATAATTATTGAACCTAATGAATGGATATTTAATTTCCATTGTTTTTCATAACAGATATATAACCAAATAGGATTGGAATCCAATATTCATTAAAGGATTTTTAAAAATCCACAATAATTACATGGGGTCAAGATCCCTGTCAGCCTTTCAAGACTGACCAAGCTAGGAAAGAGACACTATAAGGACTACAGATGTAATGGCATGTGGGAGAGACCTTGGGAGACAGGGTGAAGAGATGCTACCTAGAGAATGGTCAGATGAGACAGCACAGACTACAGCTGGACAGTGGGTGGAGCAAAAGGCTCAGAAGGGACCCTCCCTAGTTTCTTGGGCTGTAAAGGAGACAGTGGGAGAAATGTACTTTCAGACTTGCAAGATTCTGTTAATATAGCTTTACAATAAAGTAGAATCAGCTTATCTGGTTGTGTTTTCTGTCTGGTCTACCTAGTAAGGCTGACATCAATCTTGCAAGTGGAGATAATGTGTGCTTGATACAAACTCCCAATCTAACTTCATATTCCTGTCCACTCTGACACAAATTCCTCCCTCCCATTTTATTTCTAGCTGTCAAAAACATCAGCACCATCCTTACCAGGGGCTAATCCTACCAAGTGGCTAATGCTTTCCTTTAACATTGCATCTGTTAGCCCTGTGAGGTTGTCCAGACAAGAAGCACAACCAGGAGTACTAGCTCTATCTTTATTGTAAGGTTACATTAACAGAATCTTGCAAGACTGAAAGTATTTCTTCCCTCCTTTCCTTTTACTTTCTGGAAAACTAGGGAGGGTCCCTTCTCAAATGTTTCCCACACCATCCCCACTTCTGTGGGCTGAGACATCTTTTACATGCCAGTTGTCCCATCTGCGGCTCTCCCTCCTGTCTCCCATTACAGTATCTGAAATTTTCTGTAATTTTTAAGGAGAAACTTGGTTAAATTAACTGTTAATTAAAGCTGATACCTTTACTTCTCTTCAAACTTCCTAACAGTAAGAACACTTTGATAGGGGAACCAATTATTCAGAGAGGTGATGGGCCTTCCTTCATTGAATGTGTTCAAGCAGAGGTTAGAGAGCAGTCTCTCTGGAATGCTTTAATTTAGATTACTGACCAAGAGGTTTAATTTGATGGTCTAAATATTCACTTCTGGCTCTATTAACCAAAGTTATTTCTCTTAACCAGCTTTCTGCAATTTACTGCCCATGTACACCATAATCATCACAATTATACCAAAGTAAGGCTTGACATATCTCGCTTTGCATGTAATGCGTCTATCTCATATATTGGTTCCACCTTTTGAGTTGCCCTACTGACATAAATGAACATTTGCATGATATTCTAATTTTTTGAGTTTCACCTGTATTAAGTATTATCATAAAGCAGTCATAGAGCATGTGATGCTAAACAGGTCTAGTCCAATTACTGCTTGGCTGAAATACTGGCTGTGTAAGCTATGCTTAGTTTAATAAATGGAGAACACAATATGAACAGAAAAGAATGACTTAATGAAAATATCACTATTTTAAAGAATGGATTATCCTGGCAAGTAAATCTGCAGGAAATGTATACAAAGCTGTGACATGAGACAGATACTTCTATGCTTTGCCTATGCTGAATTTATTTGTTCAAGCAATGAAACAAATCTTGCAAGCCTGACGTCAAATAAAAGCCTGTTTTCTCTTAGTACATTGGAAAAATTGTTCATGCTTACGTAATGAATGCCCTCGTAATACTGCCAAGGTCACCGCGTGCATGGATTTATTTCCATCAAGGAATCAGAAATGCCTGAAGGCTGCTCACACTTATGCCAAAGACATTTAATTTGCCCCTATTTTGTAGTCAGATTCACTGTTAGAATGCTATTCATAACTTTTACATTCAATTTATCACTGCAACATTCTTTGTGGGCAGTAAATTCTAAGATTAACTTTAGAGTAAAAAAAGAGAGATACCAGAAGTTTCTAAGTCAAGAGAAAAGATCTTCATTACATTTGCCTGGGTAATCTAAATATACTGAAATGAGAAGGAAAGAATGTAAATTAAGGGTGAGACGTTTTTAGATTTGTGACTCTATTCCAAATACTACTTTTGCAGAGGTGGAAAAAGTATGTCCAAGTGGTGTCCTAGTTATATGGTGGTTGGCTGTGAAGATTGGCCAAGCCTCATTCACTCAACCTCTCTCCAGTTAGTGGAAGTATATTGATGAGATCACACAATTTGGACAGTCAACACTGTGCACTGCCAGCATCTGCTTGAAATTTTAGAACATCCCCTCCGCCTATGCCAGATACCAGAAATAAATACTATTTTGACTGAATACAGTAAGGGTGCTTTCAAAGAATATCACAACTTTTAAAATGTTATACATTCTCGTCCTTATTCTAGTCCTTGCAATAATGTTGTACTGAGTCTTGTTATTCTCTATAACAATTTTAAAAAAAAGGCTGACGGAGAGGTGATGCTGATAGCTGAGTTTTGTTATGAAGTGGAGAAGAAACCTAGGTCATTCCACAAGGTGACAATCTACTGTGCCCTTGATTTACATATTACACCTGTCTTCATCCTTATTGCACAGAATATTTTCCAAAGAACATTGTAACGGCATTCAGCAAGGACTGATTGATAAGCTGCTGGTGGATTGTGCTCTATATGATAAGCCTTTGTGAGATGATCTGGCAGCACGGTAGGTAGACTGTAACCACACCATTTCTTTTAGAGATTTCAGTAGTAGCCACCCAAAAGAACTCCAGATGAATTGACCTTAAGAAACAATCTGGTGGTACTGATAAGCCACGAGAGACAAAGAAGGTTGATTTAGGCTATAGTGTGAAATACATTTACTAGAGCTGTGGGAAGCATTATAAACAAGTGCTTTGAAATAGGTGCTTCTCCACAATAAAGCCACTGTACATGCATCCACAAATAGCCAGGAGAGCAGCCAAAGTTTTGAACAAGACATAGTGGTTTCAATGATTTGAAGAGAAGTGCTTCATGTCCATTCCTATGCAACACATGGCATTTAGCCTTAACATTTACAGTGTCACCTTCTGAACAAGCATGCTTAAGCCACAGCTACCTTCATTATCGAAGTGCATCTTTACCTAGTGGAGTTTTATCCATACCTGCAGTCCAAAACTATATTAAGCTATGGATTTCAATGAAAGGAATTCCTATAGAAATAGAAATTGCCATGATCGGTTTGATGTCATTTTAAAGCATCACCAAACAGTAAAAAAGTATTTAAATATGACACAAGGAAATTTAATAACAGTAAGGCTTACCACATGCGACATACCTATGGCTTAAAAAGGAAACTTTATTTATTCCTGCCCTACTATGAATCTAGTTTAGAATTAATATTTTTAATTTTTGTACTATCTAATCCTTCCCAAATAAGAACCAAGATTAATTATTTGAATGCTCTGCACAACAACTTCTAATCTTTTGAGTGGAAGTTTTCCTCTCATTTTCCAAAAATAAATTCACATTGGCAGCTTGGAGTTTATAGGCCAAATGCCAAGAATTTATAATGGAAAGTGCTAGTCAAATTACTGTTTCTGTCTAGAATCCTGTTTAAAGCTTAATATTAAATCATATAACACTGTGATGAAAGGTTTGTTTGTAAGTTCTAAAGTTCACAGTTGCATCCAGAGTTTAATACCAGGGAGAAATATTTTCCTTCCATTTATTTCCTTTCTTCTAATACTTAGAGCAAAAATAAAACAGACCCCTCCCCTCAAAAACCACCCCAACAACAACAAAACTCCAAAACTTTGTTGCCAAATATTCTTAGCATAATACAGATGGGTTGACAGATTAGTAGCATTACAAAGAGTATCTATGATTGATGCTAATACTGTCTAAAAAGTTCACCTTCCATGAATTTAACCACTTTGCTACTTTTAGGAAAACTGATTGAATGTGTTTCAGTTGGAAAAGAAAACATGCATATCAATTTGGAAAGAACAGGAAAACAGAAAAAAGTTAGAATTCATGGTGGATGTATGAAGGCTGGCATACTCAGGGGGATGGATGTAAGTTAAAATTAAATGGTCTGTTTGCTTTCTAGTGATTAAGTGATGTTCTTACACAGTCAATTAAAGTGGAAACCTACGATCATCCAGAACGTGCCTACCAGCCAGGCTGGTCTATGGTAGGTTCTGGACAGTATGTAGATAAGAACATGTTTTTAATTTAAGCAAAAGAAGTCACAAAGAGGAGAACATTTAGCATGGAATTGGATAAAACTGGCATAACTCTAATACTGTGGGAAATCTGAATCAAGATGAATATTAGTGCTGCCTTCTTTTGGAGCTGATTTGTTCAGAGTGATGATTCAAGACTAGGGAGACCTAACTTCTAATCGCCAATTGACCATAAAGGTCCTTGAGTAAGATCTTTGACATGTCCTCCTTTTTGTCTTCATGTCCTCCATCTGGCAGACATAGTCTTAACATCAAATATTGTCCAGCTTTTTGAATATCTCTTCCTGAGCAGCTTTTATCTGTCCTGCAGCACTTCCCTAATAAGTGTTAAAGGCAAGTTAACAAACTCCACTGTGACCTTAATTACAGTGGTACCTCAAGATACGAACGCCCCACCTTACGAAAATTTCGAGATACGACCAGCTCCGGCCGCAAAAATTTACCTCAACATGCGAACTCCGCCTCAATCTACGAACTGGATCCGCGGCCATTTGCCCTGCTGCCACGTGGTCACGGCTTCCTGTGGGTGAGATTGCGGTAGCAAGGAGACGTTCGGTGAGGCTTGTGGTGTGTTTTGTAGCGTTTGGAAGGTTTTTGGTGTGCTTGTCAGCATGGCTCCAAAGAAAATGCAGAGCCGTATGTATTTACATTGAACCTTATGGGGAAATTTGCTTCAGGATGCGACCAAATTCGGAGAGCGGATTAGCCGTATTTACATTGAACCTTATGGGGAAATTTGCTTCAGGATGCGACCAAATTCGGAGGGCAGAACGGATTAACCGTATTTACATTGAACCCTATGGGAAAATTTGCTTCAGGATGCGACCAATTCGACTTGCAATCAGAGTCACGGAACGGATTAAATTCGTATCTTGAGGTACCACTGTAGTTGATTAGTATCCTTCTCCCAGCTTGTGCTGCTGCCTGAAATTGACAAGACCTTAATCAGTTACAGCTAAAGGCTTTTGCCTCCTAAGAGCTCTAGCACATTCCTGAAATTGAAAAACCAGTCTTTCTGATGCTGGAAAAAGTAATTTCATATAGATGTAGGCCTAAGTACTTTTTTCGCAGTTTTTCACTGTAATTTTTGTTGTGGATGCCAGGAAAGTTAAGCAGCTACTGTGTTCTCCTTTCCAATTGTTTGTGTCCTTCTTTGCCTATTCAGTTACCTAGTAACCCTATTCTTGAGTGACTTTGAGCCAGTCACTATCTCTTAGCATTGCCTATTATAAGAATTGATAATGAAGCTCAAGCTCAGATACTTTGGTCACCTAATGCGAAGAGAGGACTCTTTGGAAAAGACCCTGATGCTGGGAAAGATGGAAGGCAAAAGGAGAAGAGGACGGCAGAGGATGAGATGGCTAGATAGCATCACTGAAGCAATGAGCATGAAATTGAGCAAACTCAGGGAGGCAGTGAAAGATAGGAAGGCCTGGCGCAATATGGTTCATGGGGTCACGAAGAGTCGGACACGACTTAATGACTGAACAACAAATTATAGTGTTTTGTTGTAAGGATAAAATGTGGAGATGGGGAGGAAGAGAGAACTATATATATGTGTTACCTTAAGTAAGCTCCTGGAAGATAGATAGATAGATAGATAGATAGATAGATAGATAGATAGATATTTGTAAATAAGAGAACAGAAAGATGCTGTAACAAAATAGGACTGGCCAAGATTAAGGGGTGGGAAACCAAATTAATAACACCAACTGCAGACTGGGATTGAGGGAAGGAAGATCTTAGTTGGGGACTTCTTGTCTGATAAAGCAGCTATGATTGCTCTTCCTATCTCTTTATTCTTTCTTGACAAGCGCCTCCTTCGACCAGGCATCTTCCAGATGTTCTTGATATATTGGGGTTGCATCACCCAAAATTTCTATTCTTGTGGCTGGAATTCTGCAATGTGGACATCAGAACTCTAAGGTACATCTGACATGGCATGCTTATCTCTCAAAATTTAATATTTATTTTAAGGAAAATAGAAGCAATACATCTTAGAACAATCAAGTAACAACCAAGGGGGGCAGGCCGCAAGAACTAGAATCATAACTATTTTGTGAAAGGCGGCACTATTGACTTGACAGGTCAACAGGAAAAGCAAGACTTCATCGTAACGCTGCTGTTCAAAATGCCCTGCTCCAAGTTGATCTTAACACTTCCTCTACAAAGGATGGTACCTGTAGTAGACAACCATTCAAAGACTGGAATAACTGAACGGCAAAGCATCCTCTCAGTTTTGAAAATAAAAGTTATATTAATTTCCAGAACTGTGTAACGTTAATCACCTAGTAAATTGTTCTCTATTACATTTTTCATATAACATGCTTGTTACTTAAACTGCATATTTTGCTATTCATAAATTAAGAATGCCCCTCTTACAAAATGCTACAGTACAAAATTTATACAGAAAAGAGGTGAAGGTGGAGGATTAGAAAATATATATCATCAGTGGGAAGAGATCAAAACATCACATTAATAAATCAGTTAAGGTAACATCTGATTAAAACTCCAGGAAGTAGTTTCTATTATTAGAGGGTATCTTTAATAATACAAATCAGCAAAGCAACCACTGCAGAGCAACAGAACAAGAAAGGATTAGAGTTTTTTTTTTCATTATTTATGTTCAGTACAAATCTAGTACCTTGAAATCCAAGATAAAAATCCAGATCTTTTGATCAGAAAACAAACAGAGCTATGTTTGTCCTTATACTGCTGTACTTTGATATCTTATGGCCTCTACAATTATTTAGAGGGTAAAAAGAAAGAATTGTAAAAAGCACTAGGCAACCACAAGTGACATCATGTTAACCCTTGTTGCTGAGTTCCACCCTCAGGTCAAATGCTTATGAGTCACTGTCTGCCATAAATGAATGATGTCATCTTCTATTACCTCTTTAGAACAAAATTCACCCATGTCTTTCAATTGTTCTTAAAGGACTCAGTGCTATTATATGATGTTAGCAAGATTTTAAAGAAGGAGGGAAGGAATCCTCATCTGAGTTTTAAAGAGGCAGAAAATTATAATACAAGAAGCAGAACGATAAAAAATGTGAACTTAGCAGCAATGTTAAAAAAAGAAGCTAGTGATAAACAGAACAATAAACCTATGCACATCTACTCTGAAGTAAGAACAACTGAATTCAGTTGGATTTTGGGAAAATGGATTTTAGGAACATGTTTAAAAATACATTTTAAAAATCATTAAAACAAAGTCATAGCAAGACAGCAGCTAATAGAATTGGATGGAGAGAGGTAAAGCAAAATTAATCAAATCCCCACAATGTATCTGAAAAAGAAGATATTAATCAGAATCACTCATACCATAACAAAAAAGGTACCTGCCAACTGTTCCAGGGAGAGAAATTTTACAATTAAAATGCAGCAGCCCAAAATATGTATTTTCACTAATTATACATCCAATAGAGTTGGAACATATGAACAAAGATGGTCGTGGTGGTCCTGGGAAAAGATAAGTGGTAAGAAATAGACTGGGAGCTCTCAGGAGCAGGGGCGCAAAGATGGGGCAGGTTGATGTATACTCTCCCACAGGTACTGCAATGCCAACCCCAGATTCAGTGTATCTCTCATTAGATAGGCTTTCAGTACTGAAGAATACCATTACGTTCGCATCTGTTACAGTGGATTAGTAACAAATAAATAAATAAATAATTCTCTCTCCTCTGTCAGAATTTATCCACCCATTTTTGGGTCTGTTCCCCATAACAAACTCATCTAAAAAAGGAACAGAAGTGAAATATTGGTATTAAAAGCTCAGTTAATACAATTCTAAATTTATGCAACAATACTGAAATGTATGAAATAATGAATGGATAAATACATATACCCATACAAATTCATGTTTTATTCTGCAGGTACCAATAATTACACAGGCTCCTAACTCCCAATGGAAGAGTGTTTCAAATGAACAAGATTTTGAAAGCTCAACCTTTTGTACCCTAATCTGCCTGTAACAAGATTATCTAGCTTAAAGCCAAGCTGTTTTCATATTACAGAATTTCCCCTAAATCTTAAATCATACAACCTATTCCTCCCTTCTGCCCCCTTATCTCTGCATTTCCTGACCAGTGAACTTACTCCTATTTTTAATGTTTTCTATTCTCATCTCTGGATTTCCTCCAATCTGGCTTCATTCCACATGTAATGTTCTGGCTTTCCATAACACTACTCTCTACTAAGTTATTCTACCTTCAGCTAGGGAAGGGCTCTTTCATTTCAGTGCCAGACTTCCATGATTCTTAACAGCTAAGATGGATGGCTTTGCTCTGCCAGCATTGTATCTGAACATGCAGAATGAACTATTCATGTTTGTCTTATAGCACACAGTTGTACTGGATACAGCTTCATTATTTAAAAGCAGAAACAGCAGGGCAGTTTGCATTTAAGTTTGCTTCGAGCCATGATCCATTTAAAACAAATTATTTGATTCCTTGGAAAGTATTCTTTGTTCCCAGTTAGTCTAGGTCCTGTGAATTCCAGGTTCAAGACCATTCTCAGCCATGGAAGTCAATTTGGACCAATCATTTTTTCTCAGTCCAACCTAGGCCACAGAATTCTTCTGAGAAAAATTACTGGAAGTAGTGCTATGTATGCTGCCTTGAGAAAGGTGGGATAAAACAATATAAATACAGGTAGTCCTCACTTACTGACCATTTCTTCAGTGACTGTTTGAAGTTAAGATGGTGCTGAAAAAAATAACTTTACGGCCCATTTATGACCTTCACAGCATCCTTCAGTCATATGGTTGCCATTATAGTCATTATGCATTGTCCTGTGCCTGACCTGGGTTTTTTCTCCCTGCAGAGCAGAGTGATTGGAGAGAAAGGGATTTCAAGAGAGTAAGCTGTTTCCTCTTCTACACATTGAGAGCAATGCAACTGTGCCAGAAGCCCAGGGCTAAGAGCTGCGGGCATGCTACACAAACAGCTTAGAGTACTCTCTTGAAATCCCTTCTCCAATCTCTCTGCTCTATGAGGAGGGGGGAGAGAAAAAGCAAGTGATTTCTGTAGGCAACCTCTCCTTTGCCTGACCCTTCCCCCCTCGCAGAGTTGAGAGACTGGAGAGAAAGAGATTTCAAGAGAGTACTCTAAGCTGTTTGCATAACCACCTGCAATTCCCAGACGTGGGCTGCTGGTGCAATCACATTGCCTTTGATGTGTAGAAGAGCAAAGGGCTTACTCTCTTGAAATCTCTCTCTCTCCAATCTTTCTGCTCTGGGGGCAGGGTGGGGAGGAAAAAAAGCAAACGATTTCTGTAGGCAATGTCTCCTTTGCCTGACCCTTCCCCCCCCAGCAGAGCAGCGAGATTGGAGACGGATTGCAAGAGAGTAAATTGTTTGCTCTTCTACACATCAAAAGCAATGTGATTGTGCCAACAGTGGGAAAGGGTCAGGCAAAGGAGACATTGCCTACAGAAATCTCTTTGTTTGCCTCCCTTCCCTCCCTTCCCATGCTTCTGTTAAATCCTAAGGGAAAGCATCATGAGGAATAAGGAAAGCATCATGTGCCTTTTACTCCAGAATGTTCCTCCCAGCAGAAAGGAACTACAATATTTTCAATAAGGAGTTGCTGGCAGTAAAAAATGCCTTTCAAGAATGGAGACACCTGCTGGAGGAACCAGCCCACTTTATTCAAGTTTGTACAGACCATAAGAATTTAGAGGTTCTGCAGAATGCCCAGTCTTTCACCCCTTGGCAAATCCGGTGGGCACAATTTTTCTGCTGCTTTGATTTTTACATCTCACACATTCCAGGCTCCCAAAACAAATTTCCAGACGCCCTCTGATGTAAGCTGGAGCACAATGTGCCCAAGTCACACCCACCCCCCACAACGATACTCCAGCCATGCAACTTTGAGTCACATTGTAAATCAGACCAACATGAAAAGCTGGGAGCAAGAAGACAGACTGTTGCTGTATTAGACTGGATTAGGGCACAGCAGTAGCAGGATGCATATGCCAGGGTCCAGATGGATGACCTCCAGGGAGCCCAATAAGGTATTTTTGTGCCTTTCACAGTGGAAGGAGGGCAGCTGTTGCACAATGGATGTTTATATGTTCCTCTTCCCTTAAGGGAATAGGCACTACAGCTGTGCCATGACAACAAAACAGCAGGACATGGGGGGATAGTTAAAACCCAACAGAATTTTCAGAGAATTTCGGTGGTCTCATGCCTGTGCAGACATTAAGGATCATGTTTCCTCTTGTCATGTCTGTCTAGGAATAACCAGCTGGGTTGTTGCAGCTGCTAAAGACCCCATCACAGCCCTGGGACACTGTTTCTCTAGACATTATCACCAATCTCCCCCCAGTGTGGGGATATACAAGCATGGTAGTAGTGGATTTATTTATTAAATTAGCTAATTTTATTCCTTGAAGGGCCTCCCAATGGCCCAGGAAACAGCTCAGTTGTTTTTGGACCACATCTTTATAGAGAGAGGGAATTGGTCAATCATGTGATCTCAGATAAAGGAAGTCAGTTCAATTCCAAATTTTGGAAGGCCCTCTTGCACTTATTAAATATTAAAACTAATTCATTTTTCTTGCATCATCTGGAGTCCAGCAGAGAATCAGAGAAGGTTAACCAACTGTTGTAGCAATATTTAAGATACTATATTTTATACCAGCAAGACAATTGAACTGATCTCATACCTCTTACTGAATTTGCTTACAACAATGCAACATGCTCCTCTATCAGTATGTCCTTGTTCCAGACAACTTATGGATTCCACCCACTGGTCTTACCAACAGCCAGGCAAGAAAGCATTGTTCCTCACATCGCAGATTTCCTGCATGAGAGACAAGTGGCCCAAAGCCTCTTAAAGGAACAGCTTGAACTAGCAAAGGCCATGTACAAAAAAGCAGCAGGCGCAAACAGACAAGAGGGAGTTAGAATTGCAGAAGGGGATTTGGTTTGGCTTTCTACAAAATTTCAGATTTCTGCGAGGCCTTCCAAGCAACTAGACTTAAAATTTATTGGCCCTTTCACAGTGATTGAACTAATAAACCCAGTAGCATTCTAGTTGCAATTGCCAGCATCAGTGAAGGTTCACCCTGTATTCCATTGGTCTTTGCTAGTAAAAGAGGCACCCCCTTGCACTCTGCATTCTCAGGCAACGCTCCCCCCTCATACTGGTAAACGGGGAGGAAGAGTATGAGGTAGAACCAGTGCTAGACTCTAGACACAGAGGGAAGTGGGTTGAATATTTGATAACTGGAAAGGCTACCCAGAGTTGGAGAGGGCATGGGAGGCAGCAACAGACATGCATGTGCCACAATTGGTGCACCACTTTCATGACCAATACCCTAACAAACCCCGCCCTTGACAACTACTGGCCTTGCAGGAGTTTGGCGCTGACCAAAATAAACAGGAGGGGATCTTTTATGGGGTGGAGGGCGCCTCAGGGATAGCAAGAGACCAAGTAGGGGGCATGGGGAATGACCCAGCTTCTTCCACATCAGGCATACATAACATGAAGGGGGGGGAGACCAACAGATTCCTGATGGAGGGGCAGCAATCACCTCTACAGGCCCAGCTGAGTTACAGGACTTGTGTGATCCAGGGAGTTACCAGCAGAAGAGGGGAGCAACACAGCTACATTTTGTTTTCACAGCCCTCAATCAGTTTCCCCTGTGAACTCAGGAGGGGGGGATGAGTCTGAAAGGGAGCATGATGTAATGGTATGTGGGAAAGACCTTGGGAGACTGGGCAAAGAGACACTGCCAGGGACAGCATAGCCTGCAGCTTGATAGTGGTCAGGGCAAGAGGCTCAGAAGAGACCTTCCTTAATTTCTTGGGCTGTAAATGAGACTGGGGAGAATTATACTTTCAGATTTGCAAGATTGTAGCTTTACAATAAAGTAGAATTAGCTCATCTGGTTGTGATTCCTATCTGGTTTACCTTGCAAGGCCAACCACAAGCTGTAGAGCACATGCTGTGCCTCCAGGAAGCCTGGTCCCTCTGCTTCCTTCAGTACTGCTGCCACCCTGAACAGTATCTCCTGCACAGCCACCACCTCACCCAGTGCCACATCTTGCTGTCTCATCCCAGTACACTCTCCACAGTCTGTGGGCTATTGCACCTTGTGCCGGAAGATGGGGCTTCTCTGCCCGTACTGCTGCCCTGCCTCCTCTGCTGGCTCCATCCTGCTGCCTCCTCCCTGGCCGGGCCAAGGAAGCTCCCTTCAGTAGATGAGGCTCTGCCACCCTGCCACGCTCACTGCATGTGTCCTGGGGCTGTGCCCTCACCCAGAGCCTGGATCCTGGGCCAGCAGCAGGAGGAAGAAGACAGCAAAGGTCAGTTGGGGTGGGGGGCAGCGGCAGTGGGGGTGGAAGGGGTAGGCAGCCAAAAGGGCAGAGATAGGGTGGAGAAAGGTGTGGTGGGAGTCGAAGTAGAGGTTGTTTGTGCAGGGCAGGAGAAGCTTGTGGTCCTGGCCTAACAATGACAATCTGGACTGCCGGACTGCCCTTGCTAAATGGCGCGAGCACATGATGTTGTGCTTAACAATCTCTTTGCCTAGTGATGGAAGTTCTAGTCCCAATTAGAGTCATAACTTGGAGGACTATCTGTATTCCATTGTAAAGTGCTCCAGCCAGTCAGCAGTATCTTCCTTTGTGGCATTTCACTCCATTTTTGCTCCCCAAAATAACTGTACCCCAGTCCCTTAAAATGAGAAGAACTGGAGATGACCTGTCAAAGATAGTTGTAAAGCTTCTGTAGCCACCAGCATGTTACCAATGGTGCAGCAACAGATGCAATTAGTGATGTGCCACATGGGCACTATCACTGCTCTGCCATGTGAGGGTGAAGATAATCATGGCTACCCCACAGTCCATCAGTATTCCATGACACATAATACTCTTAAACTTCTTTGGACAGTTTCGGGGATCCATCTACTTCAGCTTTTTGGACATATTTCAAAACAATTATGATAGATCATGGAAAGAAATAAAACAAAATCTTGATAGGTAGAAAAACCTAAAATTTTCTTGGCTAAGACTTATTATAATGACAAAAATGAATATAGTACCCAAGATGAACTTCCTATTCCAAGTACCACCAATTCCAATCTCCGACAAAAGCTTGTAGGATTGGCAAGGAACAATAAGGTTTATATGGGGTGGAGAAAAACTAAGAGTTAGATTCAACGTTCTGCAAAACTCAAAAGTTCCCCTGTGAAGTGAAGCGGTCCTTGCTTCTGTTCAACCAAGTGATCATGTCACTTTCCTCATCAACCACAGCTTCTGCATATGCCCTGCCATCATATACAAAAGCCACTATTTAAAGGGTGGATGTATCAAATGAAGCAGCCTTGTCCCACCTTGACCTTTCAAGTCAGAGCAACGTGCTTCTACGGGTCACTTTGCGGTGGCAAGGCAGAATGACTAGAGAAACTTGATTTCTGGAGCTTTTGGAGTGAAGAGGTATTTATCAAGTCCAAATTGACATAATTAATGTAATTTATGCCATTTGCATAATGACATGATGCTTGTAGTTTGCATAAATTTGTGTCATTTGCATAATTACATAATTATACAAATGACACACATTGACACAAATAATATAAAATGTGATTGTGCAAATGGCATATGTTGATACAAATAACATAAAAATCAACTGCATAATTACACAAATTATGCAAATAAAGTAAATTATGTCAATTGTCTGAACTGCTTTAGAACCAACCAACTTTCCATAGTTTGGGGGTGAAATCTGAACAAAAATGTCTGTAGCATCTGAAATCTGCTGAATAGGTATCAGGGGAATCAGGGTTTTACTGGATTAGTACCGTTTTGCTCTGTAAACAACTGCAATTATGCTTGAACACTAGAAAAGGAACAATTTCTAGAATGCAATTTGATAGATTACTCAGCTGGCACAGGGTAGGTAAGATTGTTAATGTTCTGCTGAAAGAGGTGAAAAGAACAAGAAGAGGCTATCAAATATTATTAATTAAAGTTAGCAAATATATACATTTCTTGTTCAGAGGCAGTGTATCCCTAGTTGATGGATGCCTCTCTATCAGAAAAAAACATTATGATACTGGCATGATGCATTTGATCCACTCTTGCATTTAAAATACAGCTTTGCTCAAGCTGTACTTGTCCCATGTAATACACTATTTAATCCAACAGAAAATAAAATTCCCTGATAAGAAATTATATATAAAAAAGGATCCAGTGAGCCCCAGTGAAGAGCCGAGATTAGAGTGTTGAACTAGTATCAGAGACATCCAGGTTCTACTCTCAGCCATAGAAACTTAGTAGGTGATTTTGAGTCACTCATACTCTCTTAGCCCAACCTACCTCACAGGTTTGTTGCTGTGGGGGAAAAGAAAGGAGGGGGGCTATGTATACTGTCTTGAGCTCCTGAAGAAAAGTCTGGATACAAATAAATAAGAATTCCATGGGTCTGTCTGTCTCCACTACAGCATTACATACTATCTTGTCAATCCCCACTATAGCATTATATGTTCTATGTAAGCAACTAAAAGAACTCTGTGTATGTTTGTTTTGCTGGCTGCTGTGTTGCAACCTTTGCAGTACACCTGAATTTGGAATAAACAAATGGAACCCTAAAATTAGAAAAAAATCAGGTCCAGATTCATTAGCTCCAAACTGGGGAAATTAAAACCTGTTCTGAATCTTCCAGTTCTGCTTAGGATTCTCAGTTCAGCCAAATCTGATGCGTAGCCTCAACACACAGCCTATTATAGCAAATATGGATATATATAAAACTTTGGATTTGCTAAAGAGAAAAATCACTTTGGATCTGAACTGGAGCAAAATTTTATTTTTGAATCTACATGCTATCAATGGGACAAAGTAAATAAACATTTTGTGCATATTTTTGTTTGATCCACAAGTGTTGCTGGAATAACAACTATCAATTTGTTAAGTATGTGTTAAATGCATGAACATTTTCCACATGCAATAATTTTGTAATCTTGGAGGGGTTTTTTGCTTCATATCTTAACTATATTGACAATATGCTAGTACTTCATTTTTATATCTTCTTTTGTTATGATTTTGTAGAATCACTTTTCACCTTTTCCTCATCTTGTCCCTACGTTAAGCCTAAGGGCAAAAGAGTTTTGCTTTTTTACAAGTCTGAATTTCATGCCCCTCAGTGTGCACTTTAAAAATAAATTGTAAATCAGGAAATGAAAGAACAGGTTTAGAAGTACAGTACAATACATAAATAAGACTGTTGTTTTAAGGGAGAATAATTTAAACACTGTTACATGGTACTTAAAAAAAATAACAGGCAATTATTTCCATGAATAGGCTACCAGGTAGCAATCAACACCTTATCATGAGCATTAATAATTTAATTTCACCACAGTCTTGAAAATAAAACAAGCACTTTCAGAGCTTTGACTTCGATTTCATACAAACTTTGGAATAATAGATTAGATCTAAATTTAAGTAATGACATATGCCAAAAATGTTGCTTGTATTTTAATATGTAATGGTAAGTCTTATTGCAATACTCTGTTACAAAAAACTGCAGATAACATTTTCTGTTTTTCCCCCCCTTTATTATAACTGTAAGGGGCTACAGTTCTGAGAAGAGATCTACTACCATGTACGTAAAATACCACGTTGGGAGGTGAGCACTGGATTCAATGATCAACAAGTCCGACTTCAAATCAAATTGATTCTTGCAATCAAACAACAATTGTGTAGCCAGTCAAAGTCCTCTGACGGTCTGCAGATATTTTAGGAGAAATAATTACAGTACATTTATTATTCACCCAAATTCATTGTCTTAATCTGGGTGAGGTAGCTAACCTATTTAACAACTGTTATGGAAAAGACCAATAATTTCTTATGCTTAGTATCAACCCCACCAGTACAGGTTGTTTTTGGAATTCTGGACTGGGCTTTCAAGCTGAGCTGTATTGTTTCTGCACACCACGAGTATATAATGCTTTCTTCATTAAGTATTGTAACAAGGAACACTATCTTTCAATTCATTGGGATTTTGAAACTACTGCTAGGGCAGCATTGTCCTCTACTTTTAACTATCTCATTCAGAAACATCTGTAATTTTACTAGGTTTAGAAATTTTTGAAGACTTAAAACTAATACTCCAGATTTACTCATATGGACACCAAGGATGATCCAAAGGAAGGATTATGGAGCTGGGATCCTTCATTTGTTATAGGTATCTTTTGAAATGAATTTTGGGAGGAATGCTACACAAAACAAAGGTTTTGGACTGTGGCACAGGGGCAAGATCAATAGGTAGGCTCTAGACTGAGAATGCTGTGGGTTCCCTTTGGAAAATATTGGATATACTACCATGTACGTAAAATACCATGGTACTGGGTACCATGTAAAAATCATCCCAATTGGTGTTCTGTGTAAAGGAGGTAATTTACAAGGTGGTTAGATAAAAACTGGAAATCAACTGAAATTTTAACAGCACTGTAATTTCAGTGGATAGAAAGTTAGGTCAATACTAAACTATTTTGGTAAACCTCACTCCTTAGGCATCTGTTTTGTTGCACTCTTGTCATAATTTCAAAGCTTTTTGGACAAGTTTTCTTGTGTACATTAAGCCTCATGTAAAGCTGAATGGCTAAATGACTGCCATTCACCCAAGCTCCAAAGAGAAACTATCACCAGACACGAAAACAGTAATACGCAAGTTGGAAATGCCAATGTTACAGCTGTGGTTAGAATAACTTCTGTATTTGTTTATATAATTAAACTATATACCAATTCCTATGTCCTATCTGGAACAGGTGGTACCAAAAATGTAAGCCTCACTATTTTTAAATGATCTCCTTAGTTCCAAATTTCCATTTTATCTGGAAATATGCAAAGTAAAATTTTAGGTATACAGGGCAAGAAAATAGTAAATTTCTTGTTTGTTTTGCATTAACATAGAACAGGAATAAGCAACCCAATGCCCTTCAGATATTTTGGGCTGTAACTACAAGCAGTTTTAGCCACTATTGCCAAATAGTAGGATTTCTTGAGAGTTTCAAATTGCTTATGCCTGTCTTTGAACATGAAAATGGCTTCTACCTGCTGGTTGACCACAGTATGCATATGCCTTTCTCTCTGCTTGGTTCTTAATACCCAGGAGAGGCAGTCTAACACCTTCCAGTCTTTTTTTTTCTAAAATATTCATAATGCATGTCAGTTGACTGTTCCAGCTGCAGCTGATAGGAATTGTAGTCCAAAATACCTGGTGGGATCTATCTATCTATCTATCTATCTATCTATCTATCTATCTATCTATCTATCATATAGTAAAATATAGATTTTACTATTATAATCAAATTCTTAATTATATAACATTTGTATTAAGAATTTTGATTATAATAGTAAAATCTAACACAAACGAAACTTAAAGAAAAGAGAATAGAAAGGAGTAAAAAGTGCAAGAGAAAAGAAAAGGAAAGAAAAAAGAGAAAAGTAAGAATATAATAAAGAGAAAATAAATACATAAAGAAGTGGCTTCCCACCTTCATCACAACAAGTACAAACAATTTTAGGAACTTACCACCTCCGCTTAAAATACAACAAATGATGTCTTCTTCCCATATCCCATCTCTTATCTATAGTCAAATCCACAAAGCATTGTCATTTCAGTCCTGGTGTCAGCAGAAGTCCATTAAGGGTTACCAGAAATAATAATGTTTCTATTTTAACCTTGATCAAATAAACCAACTCTATATTCCTTCCTTTTACATCTAACCATCTTAATCTGTAGTCCATTCAAATAATATTGTAGAACTTGATTACTTTTCATTTTTTTCTTTGCCCTTTCTCCTCAAATTCTTCAAAACTTTAACAAGCCTCTTTTGTAAATCCAATATAGGAAAATTATCCAGGTCATTCTCTTGTTTTGTTGCCTGTATATCCCTTTCAATTTTTAAGACATTAGCCAGTTTCTTTTGCATCTCCAGTGCAACGTCTTTTTTTTTTTTTTTTAGATCTTTTAATCCTGCCTTTATTATTGTTATAAATAACTCAAGGTGGTGTACATACCATAATACTCCTCCCTCCTCCTATTTTTCTCCCAACAGGAACCCTGTGAGGTGAATTGGGCTGAGAGTGAGTGACTGGCCCAAAGTCACCCAGCTGCCTTTCATGCCTAAGGCAGGACTAGAACTCAGTCTCCTGCCTTCTAGGCCAGCACCTTAACCACTAGACCAAACTGGCTCTTTTTCCATGTTAGTCTCAATCATGTCAGGCAGAACTTGTTCCTCTTCCATAATATCTTTTAGACACAGTCTATCTATAGAATATAGTTATTTTTTCTTTCTTTTCCATTTCCTTTTCTATTTTTCCTTTTCTTTCTTTCTTTCCTGAACCTTCTACTTTCTTTTTATTCTTCTATTTTTTTTTTTATTTGTATTACAGGTAGTCCTCACTTCATGACCACAATAGAGACTGGAAAATTGGTCGTTAAGCAGGTTGGCCGCTAAGTGAGTCACCATGTGACTGTACCTGATTTTACAACCATTTTTGCAACTTCTGTTAAGCGAATCACATGGTCATTAAGCAAATTATGTGGTCATTAAATGAATCCAGCTCTCCAATGGGCGTTTTTTGCCAGAATTCGCTTAATGATCCCATGATTTTCTTAATGACTGTGGTAATTAATGACCTTCATAAAAAGGACACAAATTGTGATCACATGACCATGGGGGGAGATGTGAGAGTTTGCGATAGTCGTGAGAGTACAGGTTGTAAAGCACTTTTTCCGAGGCCATCTTAACTTTGAACCATCATTAAACGGTCATTATGCGAGGACTACCTGTAGTTTTTAGTGTTGTAATTACAATCTCTAATAAAATTACTATTGAAAAAGAAGAAAAGGATGCTTTACTGGATATACAAAAGAAACTGGCTGAAGTTTTAAAAATTAAAAGGGAAGTACCCATGATAAATCAAGAGAATGACCTGGAAAATGTTTTCTTATTTGATCTACAAAAGGGGCTTGTTAAAGCCTTGAAGAAATCTGTGCAATGGGATAAAGAAGAGTTGAAGAGAAATCAAATCCTATGACAATATTTGATTGAATTAAAGATTAAGACTGTTAGAAGTAAAAGGAAGGAGTATAAAGTTGGTTTATTTAACCAAGGTTAAAATAAGTTTTTTTTTTTTTTTTGCAAAGTTCTGGCAACCCTTAAGGAACTTTTGCTGATACCAGGACTGAAAAGTTGATATTTTAATGGATTTGCTTATAGATAAGGGATGGGATATGGGATGAAGAGATATCTGTTTGTAACCTTAAAGGGGGTGAAGAGTTACTGAATTTGTTTATACTTGTTGTGATGAAGGTTGGAGATCACTTCTTTATATATTTATTTTCTTTTTCTCTTTCTTTTCTCTTTCTTTTTCTTTCTTTCCCACTCTTATTCTTTTTTCTCTTGTCTTTCTCTAAGTTTAGTTTGTATTAGTCCTTACTATTGTAATCAAAATCCTTAATAAAAATTATACTTAAAAAAAAAAGGATTTTTGTTTAGAAAGAAAGAGAACTTCCTTTATGTCCATCAGTCCAAAAGCTAATCAATACACTGTTGGATTTGGGAAAGAAAGTGTCCAAAGCAAGGAGTTATTTATTTATTTGCCAGGCTATGAAAGATGTTGACTAGAGAAGGATGCATTCAGTTTTGCCTCAAAGACTGGTTATAGTAGTAATAGTAGAAGTAGTAGTGATGTGGCTGAAGTACGGTATCTTATACCTACTCCGCGACTCAGTACAACCAGTCAGTTGCTTTTCTTCAAATGTGAGTTATAATGGCTGCTGTTTCTACATACTAGCTTTCAGTCCCATAGTGTTATTAATAAGGAAGAAAGGTCACCATCATCTTTCCTTCCAGATTTTACTACATACTGGGAAACAGCTGGGTAAAAAGGAGAAGACCACATAGTCTTTATAAACACACCATCTCAATTTCTAAGTTATTGTCCTGATCTACCGTGTTTGCAAAGACTGAACGTGGCATATGCATTAATAGTCTAAAATGTTCGGGCAATTGTCTAAAGTATGGAATTCTGTTTAGGTTAACACAAAAGATAGCTGGGTGCAATCCTAAGAAATAGAAGCCACAGCCTCATGGAATAATATGCTGTTGGAATGTGATGTTTAGATCACCTATCATTTAACTCTCTGCGGAGTGTCAACATAAATTAGACACAGTTTGGAGTTTGACTTCTAGGAATAAAATCTGCTGAAAATGTAATTGAATAGACATTGGTCCTCATTCATAAAATAGTACTTGAACTATTGCTACAGAGGTGGCACTTGTTCATTATTATATATTATATATAATATATATTATTATATATCAGCAGCCCCCAACTCTCCAAACTGCAGCAGCCACTATTAAGTATATAGATCCTCTTTGACTTTAGAACTCTGGGATCTCTCTAGCTAGCATGAAATTCACATTACCCCCACTCCCCAACTGTGAAAATGATCGCTTCTGCTGTGGCTAAAACATACATACACACACACATATCCATTTTCATTGGCAGTAAAAAAAAAAAATCCAAAACAAAGTAGAAACTGGCTCAACCGTTTCTTTCAACTAAAACAAAACCTGATGACAAAAAGTCTGTACAAATGAATAATCAAAACAGTAACAGGATAAAAACTTCTTAGAAATCATAAACCAACGTAGCATATCCGTATCTGTAGCTGGATCCTGAGTTGTAACTAAATTTCTGTCACTTAAAGTTTTGGTTCTGTTTGTACAAACTGTTCCAGAAATCATTTTATTAATTATATTGGTTATTGTCCAAGAATCTGCAGAACTCATGGATGACTTCATTGTGTTAAGTGATGCTGTCTATGCTAGTTGTCAAGGTTGTTTCACTGGAGGGGCTTTTCCTCTAGTAGAATAACATGGATAGTATTCACAATGCTTTACATTATTTTTTTAAACATTCTGATGTATATTTTATTTTATCTCCGGCAGATACAGGATAGCAACTGAAGCCTTATCCTTAAAGTGCAGGTCAAATGAGGTGAAAAAGTTAAGTGACAACAGAGTAATAACAGCACAAGAAAGATTCTGTGAAAAGTGGCAAGCAGCATAGCATGATAATCACAAGGGCATAAACAACCAACTAAACTGAAACAATATCAAAGTGTCAACACTTACACCCTTAGGTACTTGTCCCAACATCTGACACAAGGTCATAAATCACAGATCATGACAGATGTTTTGTCCTCCCCCCACCACAGACACCTCCTAAGGGTCTTTTCTAGTAGGGCATGTAGTGGGGAGGGTCTACCTTTTCTCCATCTGAAATCACCTCCCCTATTTTCTTCAGTATTCTGGGATGTAATCCATCTGGCCTTGGAGACGTGAATTCATTTAAATTAGCTAACCTCTCTCTCACTCTCTCCTTATCTATCCTAAACTGCAGTTTTCTCCTTCTCCCAGTGGCATAACCATGATCAGCTGCGGCACCATTTTCCTTCTGAGATAAGACAAACATAAAATGGAAGTTCAGAAGCTTTGTCTTCTGTCAGAGTTTTATTGATTACCAATTCAACACTTTCTCCTTGCAATGGATCTATATCCTCTTTGGATTTCTGTTAACATATGCAAAGATACTTGTGCCAGGAGGTAGGGCAGTATTTCTCACAAGCCTTGTCTCATTCTCAGCTTTAGCCTTTCTGACAAAGTTCCTCCAGTTTCTTCCTTGATTATGTTTCCCTCTTTCCTGTAAATGCCCCTTTTTCTCTTCAGTTCAGAGGGTTCTGTGTATATCCATACTAGCTTCTTTAGATTTCTTCCATTTTTTCTTGTGAGGATTGTTTGTGATTGTGCCTTCTTGTCTATTTCCTGTCTTAGAATTTCTTATCCTTCCTGGACACTTTTCTCCTTATGGATTTGTAACTACATTAGATCTGACCTATCTTCCCTCAGAGTTCATGAAAATCCACTCTTCTGAAGTCTGACATGAAGGCTTCACTCTTTCCAGTCCTTCCTCCTCTGGATATTACAAATTTAAAGATAACATGATCACTTTCCCTCAAGGTGCCAGTTACCTTCACTTCCACCAATTCTTCCCTTCTGATCCAGGATAGCACACCTATGCTCTCCCTCCATTTTCTGGCAAATGAAGTTGTCAGCAAGAAAGGAGAAAAACACTGTTGGACCTCTGACTCTTGGCAGAGTTAGATTTCTAGCAGTTGTCAAAATAATTGAAATCCCTGTTATAGACTACCACTGCAACTGTCCTTGAAAGTGGAGATAATAATACAATGTCTAGAGTCACATTTGTGATTTGTGAGATAAATAAATAAATAATAGGAGTGATGGGTTGTATAATCAAACACATCTGGAAAGCTCTAAACTGTAAACTGACTCTCCAATCTGACATCTTGACTAGACATTAAGCTCTATATTTTAAAAGCATGTTCCATTGAATATACTACAATTGGCTGGAGACATATAACTTGGCCATAAACCTAGTTAAAACACCATAACCACTGGGCACATACAACATGTTAGGTGAGAACCAAAGTCACATTATGACTTAGCATGTTGTGTGAACTAGAATGTTATTTCTTAATCACCTTTAACTTTTTACCTGGTTGTTTGACTGTCCAGTAGACATGTCTTGCATTCCCACTCTGCTTATCTGATGACAGCCATCTGTCAGCAAACTTCTGTTTTTGTATCTAGAAATAGTGAAACTCCTGGAGGGTCCTAAAACCCAGATGGGTTTTTGTACAAACAGAAATGGTACTCCTGAACTTATTTTAAGGGCTGATTCTTACTGGATAATAAATGGGGCACTGGAGGCATTTCATGAGGTTACTGCTAGAAGACTAGGGCCATCTAGTTACATTCATATGACATTAGATCAAAGTGCTTCACCCTCCCTTCCTGATTCAATTTTACAGAATCACAACCTTTGATTTTCATATTTAAGAGAGACTGAGCTTTGAATTGAAAGTTGTTTTTTTTTTGGTGCCTTTGAGTCAGTGTCCACTCCTGTTGACTGCCTGGACACGTCCCTGCAGTTTTCTTGGCAAGGTTTTCAGAAGTGGTTTGCCATTGCCTCCTTCCTAGGGCTGAGAGAGAGGAACTGGCCCAAGGTCACCCAGCTTGGCAAGATCTAGGCAAGACTAGAACTTGTGGACTCCTGGTTTCCAGCCTGATGCCCTAACCGCTATACCAAACTGGCTATTGAACTGAAAGACACACACAAATAAAATTGCCAAGCCACTGAACTTCATGGGATGTTCAGCTGTAAACATGCATCAATCACTGGGAAGTTAGCAACTTTCAGAAATGCACTCTAGCTTTTTAGTCTGTAAATCCAGTTGTAATTCATTTCATATTACCAAGCTTCAGACCCTGGATGCTGTCCTGGCACCTGTAACACTCTTATTTAATCTGACCTGTTGAACAGTTCTCTGCATATTCTGTTCCTATTTGTTATCTGCTAGTACAGTTTATTCTAAGAGTTCTTCAAGGACTGAGCTATTCTTAAACTAATTTAAATGGATATTGAAGCAATCTATTATCCCATTTTGTTCCACACAGAAACAGTAAAACATTTAGCAGTTTTAGGTCCAGGCCCAAATGGAATAAGAATGTTCGGCTTGTTTACACCGCAAATAGCACTTCATTTTTGCAAATGAAATCCACTGTATGTTCTTATTTTGATTTGCAAATGTAAAGTGTAATGATATATAACAAATGCCTCATGAGGTGTCTCGAAATTTAAGATCAGCTGAAAAGCAAAAAGCGAGTGCAAGAAAAACAAACTCTAGATTGGGTCAGAGTCCTATATTCTTTTCCCCATGTGGCCAAACCAAATGTTTCTTTGGAAGCATACATGCAGGATATGAGTACAAAAGAACTGATTTTCTACCATCTGTGTCTCTCTGCAAATGGTACCAAAGATAGATAGATAGATAGATAGATAGATAGATAGATAGATAGATAGATAGATAGATAAAATGTATGAAGAATAGTTTAGGGTTTAGGGCTGTTCATCACTTTGGACTTAGTTCCAAACAAAAGTTTCAGAACATATGGGAGTGTGAATGGAGCCCTTCTCTGCAATTCTTTAAAGCAGTCATTTCTTTCCCTGAAATTGTGCAGCTGTTTTACTGTATTTGTTCTGATTCTTCCATCATTCTGCACCTTTGGATGTAATTTCTGGAATCAGAAACAGCTGATTTCCTATTTCTGCTGCAGTTTTTTAAATAACTGATTTTATACTTTTCAACTTTTTTGCACATCTCCCCTTTTTTAATTGGGCACAACTATACATACACCCACACTCACACATACACATACTTACATATAATGGCTTCAACAAAGAAAGAGCAATGCCTTCCAACACATGTCCTTATTCTCTTTTCTGCTTTTCAACTCATCAGGAGCAGTTCGTGCCTTGTTTGGAGTAAATGTTAATTTATTGCCTTTCATTGGTAGCCATTAGTAATAACAGATACCAAACAATAGCTTTATCAACCTTTCTGGATTTAGAAAAAACTGAAAGATAGAACGACGGTGTCACCAGTAGCACCAAAACTCAAAAGCTGTCACGTCAGCCAAAGAAGTTCAGAATGGTATCATGATCAAAGATATCAAAAGGTATCCAGAGTTCAAAAGAATCAAGAGAAGCACAGTCCCACTATCTATTTCCAGCATGAAATGTCACCAAGACAATGAATTTCCCGTTTCAAAGGAGGCCTGAAGTAAAGCTGAAATGAAGTTGGATAATCTATATCATTCAAACATTCAACACAGTGACCAAGGATGGAATACTGTATGCTGGCTGGAAACTATCCAGTATGGTGCTATTCTGGGAGGGTTAAGAATCTATAAGCATCTCACTTTTGCTTTCCTGGGACATTTATCTGATTTTGCGATTTGCGGGGAACGGAAAACACCAGCCTCCTTATACATAAGCCACAGCTCCTGACTGTAGGTGCCTGCAGAGTCAGGGTGGCTAAGCTTAAAGTCTGTTCTGCTGAAAGGGCAGGTATGGGAGCTGGAGAAGAAGGTGAAGGGAGAGGGTAGGAGCCTCCAACTGCTGAGCCTGACCCATTTTCTTCCTTGGTTTGAGATAAATATATCTACGTTTATATGTTTTTTGATGAAATTACTTTTGAGTTCTTGGTTTGGACTGCTGACACTCCAAAGAGTCTGTTTTTGTCTTCAACCCCTGACCCTGAATGCTTAAGAGTCTGGGGAGAATAAACTACAGCATGTTTTGTACATCTTTGGGGGAGTCCAGTGTTTGTTTTCTGTTATTCACAAGTCAATTCACCACTTTTCTGTCTACAAGGGACTTCGATTCAATGTCAGAAAAATCCCACTTTAGAATAACCTTTTTTTTTTTCAAAAAATAAGTCAAGTCCCATTCAGTTTTACAAATTTAACTGAACTTTGCCAAGCATCCTGACATGAAATATGCACAGTCCACATTATAAATCTACTTCATACCTCTAGAGGTTTAAATTTAATTCTATTATTGCTTGGGTTTTTACCTCCTTAAAATATGAGGCAGATGAGTTGATAGTAGAAGCCAGCAATGACATAGGATAGCTTCATTATATTTTAACACAGAAATAATTATTTCCTTTGGGTACAGGCTCTCACTTCATAACAGTAATGTCATCAGATTTGAGCGTAAAGGAAGGTATGAAGGTTACTCGCGTTCTGCTGGAAGATCAGCTACCATGGCTGTTGTTCTGTGCCCCAGCAGTAGTTATTTCATCACACTAAGATGTTTAATCCCTGGTAGTCATTCCAACAGGCTTTAGGGGCTGAGAGGCTGTGATGTTGCTGCCTCTGAGTGGGTTTTTTGTTTTGTGTAAGGGATTAATGATCCCTGTGTTATGTAGGTGTGACATATGATAATGTTGTGGATATATTTTTTGATTTTATTGTATTTGTTTGTTTTGAACCCAATTTACAAATGCTCAGAATTACGCTGCTCAGAATCATTTGTAACTGCAGAGGCTTATAAGTCCAGTAAGCCATACAAGCAACAGGAACTTTAAAACTAAAACTTTAAAAAAAACTTTTGCTTTTTATGCTCCTCTTCCCCTCCCATCTTGTGTTCCTTATGTCTCCCGCCTTTTAGACTATAAACCTGAGTATCAGTACTCTGACTTTTGAAGGTCTTCAAGCTGGTATAGCTGACTTTTCAACCAATAAGTGGGTAAAAATACCTTTAAAAGATAAATACTGCAAGCTTTTCCTTTTGCCCAGAATGCTGTTTCTTATCTCACTAGTGTCATGAATGCAACGGCCATGTTTTTCTTATGTAGAGATTGCATCTGTGTCAGAAATGCTTTATCTTCTATAAAGCAGCCCTGGTGAGTAAGGGAGTCAGTGAATATATATCAGTGAACATATCTGGGGGTCTGGGGGTTCCTATCTTGGTAACCTTTTAATTGTTTTTTTAAAAAACTGTAAATTAAGGTGGAGATGGAATTATGCTCAGAATACTGTCCTGGAATTAATTAAATAAAACCTACATTGTATCTTACTGTTCATGGTTTAAAAACTGCTGGGATTCCAATAATTTTTAAAAGGGAAATTATCATGAAAAGCATAGTATTTTTCCTCCCCCCACCTAATTCACATTTCTAAATGTTATCAGATCATAGAGATAGTTCTTCATGATATGTTGGAAAGTACCTTACAATCTTATTTTGATGCTTTTTTTTAAAATGAGAAAGTATCAGGAGTTGGGGCCTCATTTCCTTTAAACCTATCACTTTGGGTGGCCTTGGACAGCTAGCAATGGCCTCGATCCACCACCTGATCAGCTGGTCTAAGCTTCAGCCTCTTCTGGTTGAGCCTGCTACTTACTTAACTCTCATTCCCAGTTACATGTAGGAATGTTCTACCCAGCTACCTACCTGCCCAAAGTCAATAGATATAAAACAGAGAGGCAGGAGTACCAGACAATTCCCACTCTAATGGGAATGGCAGGGATGGCTCTGCCAAGGACCCCACAAAGCTGCAAATCACCCTTAGGCAACTGATATATAGCCTTGCATGGGCAAAACAAGGAAACAGCTACTTTTGTTCAGATAAATTAATGTATTTAGTCAATGTATTAGCAGTAGTACTTGCTATTATTTCTACCTATTAGCAAAACTTGAAATCCAATACACTGTCTTTCCTTATCTAAATGGGTGTTCTGCTGATTATGTCCAGATTTTGATAAATGGTTACTGGAATGCAGCCTATTTTGTTGTCCCTAAGTTATGCTATCTTAAACCCTGCAGCTTTCACTCAGTGCACATAAACACAGAAATTATACAAACACCATGCTTAAACATTAGCATAATGATAACAGTCACCCCACTGTGAATTCATCATGCCCCAATCTTAATTTCCATAGAACTGCAAAGAACCCTTTGTCATTCTATGACGGGTATTTAAAGAATCTTCCAAAATCTCATTTGTGACATTGCAATATTGTCCAGTGACTTGATCTTGCCAAAGTTCAAGACAACTGGTGGGAAGGGAAAAGTTCACAGTCAAATAAGCCTACACTCTCTTTTCATGAGCAGCTCCAATATGATAATGAGCAAACAGAGTAGGACGCTGGTAGGCAGACCAGGTACAATTATGCTTCACATGAGGCTATGACTTCATAGCTGGACAATTTGAGGTTTGGGTGTTGAAGAGGGACACTTATACTGAACATTGTGCCCTGTTGTGCTTCATAAAGAATGTGACCTATGAGTGGGAGAAAATAGTAAATTGAAACTCATAATTGTCTTCCTTTCCCTATCCCCACTTCCCAAGTATGGCACAAAACACAAAATTACATTTTTATGAAGAGAAAGAATAACTGAATAATTTTCCATTTATTGGCATAGGGATTAAATGCCACTTGCCCTAACAAACCTAGCTTTCTAATGCATTTTTTCTTCCTTGCACATCCCACTCCAGAGTTGCTATGTGAGATGGGTGGCTATACAAATATGATACATAAATAAATAAAAATGTACTGATATCTTGCAGAGACTTTATTAACTTAGATTAACCTCATTACTTGTGCCATGCTGTATACTTACTATAAGAATATCAACAGTAATTCTTTCCTGTTCCCCCAAATCAAAGTATGCTCCACATATCCAGAACTTTCCTCCAGTGAATAAATAACCTAACATTTTATTATATGGCAGAGTATTCTCTGTAGGATATGGCATCATGCATTGTGTTGATTCTGGAATATGTCTTTATAATATACTGCCTATGTGATGTAATCTTGGCTCTGTAACAGTTCTTTCAATGAATTTGCCAGAAGGTAATCTCCCATTTGCAATCTTAGCAGCTATCCAGTTTAGGAATGGCCATTTAAAACTTAATAAAGTTACTCTGGCCAACAGCCGACAGAAACCAGAAAAGTTATCTTGGACCAGGACCATGCAGTGAAGATTAATAATGTTCCGCCACCCATGGAGTAATGTAGCAGTATCCAAACCAGTGTCTCCCAGGAGAACTGGACTTCAGGTCCTAGAATGGCTAGACAGTACTTCTGGGATAGAAGTCCAATATATCTGGAAGGTAACAGGTTGGGAAATTTGGAATAAGGAATGCCCTCACACTTGTCCATATGCATGCATACATACACATAACAGACATGCAGAGCACTGAAAATATAAAAATCTAGAACAGCATTATAATCAGGGACGCAGAAATATCTTTGGGGAGATTACAATTGCAAGTTTCTGGAAACTGTAACCTATTTGTTCAACATCGGTAAATAAAACTAATTTTCCTAAAGCACAAATACTGGTGATGCTTGTTATATTAAAAAAGAAAGAAAGAAAGAAAGAAAAGTCATGTTTTGCTTTAGGACATCCCTTCATCCCAATTTTGATTTCAGTGTTCACTACTGTCAGACACAGGAGATGTGTGATAAATTCTATTCTCAATAATGTGTGAATTGTTCAGCATATTACAACTCAAGTGAGGTAACAGCTGAATGGTTTCTTTTCATTTTTACCTCTAGAGGAGGGCTGGGCAACCTGTGGCCATAACATTAATTTCATGTAGCTCTCAGCCTTTTATTTACCTGTTTATTACATTTAAATGCCATGTATTCTTCAGTAGCTGATAGTACTGTACATAAGACTCACTTGTCTCCTGTTCCCCACAACAACCACTCTGTGAGGGAGGTTGGGCTGAGAGGGAATGACTGGCCCAAAAGCCACCCAAACCTTCCATAAGGGTTCTCACCCATTTGGAGGTAGCCTCATCTACAGCTGGCTTCATTCCTACTCATGATGCAACACTGCTATGAGGGAATGTGGTGTTGGATAGAAAAAAGGTTGCTTTTTTCTGCTCTTGATATATATGTTTCGAACTAAAGTGCCATCATGACATTCTGCCTTGAAAAGTTGATCCATTATTTTTATGACACACACTTAACTGTTTTTAATTAATGCTATGAAATCTTTGACTGCACTGTACATTCAGTTTATTCAATTCCTTCTGATGAAATAAAACAGAAACAGGATAGAAACTTTGGAAGCACAATAACTTGAATGGAAGCATCTGGAGATACAACACTGAATTTACAGATTTATATACATTTAATTTGACTCCACTTTATATCCTAAAGATTTATATTAATCAGACTAACCATTTAAAAATCATTAGCCCTGTACTTCTTTCTAAAAATTTAATTTCTAAAATGAAGCCCTTCTGAGCTTCTTAGCCATTTTCTTGTGGGTCCTGTTGAATGCAGTTAATCCTTTCATTCTCATATTCCAAACAAATCTACCAGGTAAACATTTCATTTGCCAATACCTCCAAGGTTATCCAGTTTGTCCTAGATACTTTTGTTTTTAATAAACATATTTATTTAATAAACAATTTTTTAAATAATTATTAATAAAAAAATAATAAAATAATTTAATAAACATAAAAAAATATTTTTTTATACATAAAATGCTGTATAAATTAAGTTTGTATATGAAATAATATAATTTGCTTTGTGCTCTCATCTCCTTAGCTTCCCATCTGCTTTCCAGTGTTTTTATGGAAATGCATCGCTGATGTTTTTCAATCATGGAAGAGATCTGTGAATCCAATAAAAGGAGCAAAACACCTACAGTCAAGCTGTAATTCCAGGGATCTTTAAGATATATCACTAAATGTGTTCCTGAGACTTCTTTAAACCTTTTACTCCTCCTGATCTCAGTGGAACCTTCTTTATTGCCCCTGTCTCTAGTAAATGCTTCTAGTATATGAAGCAGAATATTAGCTGTGGGGAGATGAAGATGAGAAGAGCAAAATCTGTTCTGAAACTCCTAGGATCCTTTGCTCTCTCATTATTAATGGATAAATAGGCTAAAGCATCACCTACTGTATGTATTAACAAGCTGCCTGATCAATTACTTATTTATCCATAGTTATGGCAATGTGTGCCTATATCCTAATACACAATCTGGAATTCCCATGTTCAAGTATTGGTACTTTCCCTGGCAATGAATAAATGTTCTTGATAAGACACATTTCTGCTAGGCCAAATGTGGCATGCTTCCCAATCCAAATACTATATTTAGGGAAGTCATAATGCATTTATGTGTTCTCTGTTTTTGCACTCCAGTATTTATGAGCACTATTACTCATAGTGCTTTAATACAATTATCCTCCTAAATACAAGCAGGATAAGAAACATTAACTTCAGTGTGCCAGTAAGCAACTGTACTAAACACAGGCTTGAAATTTTGCTGATCAAGACCACCAAAGAAGTCTATTGTGAAAGATGACTCTGAATATAACGTGTAGAGTACACACAGTAGACAACCACATCTTTACTAAGTTAAACTGTCACAACAATATCAGCTAAGTTTAATGGCAGCTCTTCCACTCAGAAGGCACACCACCTCCATCCTCTCCTTTTACTATTCCCAATTCTTTTACTATTTCCAGCTGAAAACCATCTTATATATATAACTGTACTCATGTCTGTAAATTAAAAACTTGAATTAAAATACTACCCTCCTTACAATGGAGTATTTACTTTTGTTTAAGGAAGGGTTCCAACTTAATAGCTGCTTTCCACTGGAGGTTCCCATACAAGACAGGCAGCCACCTTTTGCTTTTATCACTTCAGTGCTATGTTGCTTATTTATGGGTCTTCTTTATCAAATTGGCAGGAAGACAGCTGCGGAAGGTCACAGGGTTCTGTTCTAATAATTATGTGTTCAGTCTTTGTGTAAAATAACTTCAATGAGAACATAAAGGGGATGCTTATCAAATTTACAGTTAACATCAAGTTGGTGGGATAGCTACAAATAGAAGCCATAATCCAGATGTAAAACAATCTTGACAGACTGGAACAATAGACTGAAATAAAATAGATAAAATTCAGAACAGATACATGTAAAATACTGCATATAGGCAGTAAAAATCAAAGGCATGGGTTTAGAAGAGGGAAAATGGCTTACAGGATCAGAAGCTGAATATAAGCTGACAGGACAATACAACTGCTAAAAGGCTTATGTGATCATCTGAGGTTGTATTCAAAATGTGTCATGGGAAGTTATAGTTTCATTATATATGCTTTCCAAATCCTATGTGGAACAAAAAAAAAACTGGCTCTTTTAAACCAAGAAACAGAATGATAGGGAGATACATTATTGTGGGCTTCAAATGTCTAAAAAACTGATATACAAAAGTTTGCTCTCTGTTCCTTCAGGGGGCAGATCTAGAACCAAAAATAGAAGAGATTTTGGTAACAAGCTATTGGGGGTTGTTGGTTCTTCACCACAAGTATTTAAACAGAAGCTTGGTTGCTATATTCCTGGACCGCTGTTCCTTATGTCCTGTATAGCAGATTTTGCATTGATCAGGAATTGAATCAGATGACATCTAAGATCTCTGAGTCTAGAGTAAGGGAGTGGAATTAGTGAACATAAACCTATTGCTGCAAGCAACACCATCCAATCTGCAGAGTTAGCACACGAGCCATCATTTGTAAAGCATTATACTTCATTGAATCTACAAGGAGAAGAAGCCATACTTATCCTCAAAACATTGAGATTGGGTAATAGTCAGAGGTTGGAATTTGCTATATACAGTTAAACTCTGAACAGAAAACAGTGCATAGCATCATCAGCGCTTATAGCATTATTGGGGAGGAAACGGAAAACATGGGGGGGGGGGGGAGTAAGGAAGAGTATGATAAACCCTAGAAACTGGAGCAGAATACGTAAGAATTTTTTGTTGCAGGCTCCACTTATTCCAACTATACTTAACTACAGTGTTTACAAAATCTGCTCTTCATCAGTGTTTTCCATGTCTTGTCCTCCCTTACTGCTTTAGATGAGAATGACCACAACAATCCTGCTAAAGTGGCCAAGGAATCTGAAGATAGCTATGACAATTTGCAAGCATTTGGGCTGGGAGCCATTTGTGGGGTTGTGAGGACCTTCAAATGTATCACTGAGTGTTAGTCCCAGAGGAGTCATGGGCTTCCCCCTTCAAGATCACTTTCCAAGTCAGCAGAGAGAACATTTACTTTATAGCCATGTAACGTTCAAATTATGCCATCCAACAAAAGTTACCTCCTGCATCAGTTGTAAAATGGTTATGGAGGTACAGGCCATTCATGGCTACTGGACAGCATCCAGTCCAAGACTGATCTCAGTTCTTAACTATTTTGGATATTCAGTGAGTTTTATGCCCCAGCAAAAGTCCCACTACCAACCCCTAGAAGCCTTTGAGATACTCATAATTCATGTGTCCTAATTGTGTGTGTGTGTGTGTGGGGGGGGTGGATGAGGAAAAGCAGCAGCAGTCTTTGTTCACCAAGCCTTATTTGTATGGGAAGCTCTGTGGCCTGGACCCAGAGAAAGAGAGCAGACGAACCAACAATAAAATATAAAAGGTCTCTGCTTTGCAGTACGCCTGCTTCCTGTGTAAAAGGTTGGGTGAGATGGACAGCCTGCCAGGCACAAAGGAATTGTCCTTGGGTACACTATCACCCCAGGGGACTCCAACTCTAAAACTTTAAATAGATGGTGAACATCCCCACCAAGCTACTCCTACACCCAGCATTCTGGAGAAAAAGAGGAAGGCTAAAGCTTTTATGAGGAACACTGTAGTGGGCTGAATGTGTATCCCATGACATAAATTGGTCAGTAGTCTTGTAACATAACCTTAAATATGTACATGCACACACATCCTAGCAAAGAATTAAAATGCTGTACCAATCAGGGAAATGAATGCAAGTATAAAACAAGTATTAGATTCACATGTAACTTCAAGACATTTTAAAAGGTTACAGGACTCATTATGTGATCATGTCACTTCCAGTAATTTACAATGTAGCCCCCCTCCCCACCTAATTCAGATTGGTTTTATACAGATCTTATCTGTGTGTGCAAAGTTCTTAATCCTCTCCTCCTCCATCTCCCCAAAATCCTGAGTCAACCTTTTGATCTTTGCAATATTAGCTGTTGTTAGCCTCAGAATTATCCTGCTGAGGAATAGATGTTTTGGAAAACTTACTTTAAAATGCTATATGATACAGTTAGGAGGCTGAGTCTAAAATATGAAATGCTAACTTTCATTTATATAACATGCTGTAGCATTTACATAAATAAATGAGAGTTAGCTTATGTTTTTGATATTAGATACAATGCCCCTTAGAGAAGCCCTTGCTCCGCTCTTTTCTTCTGGCCTTGACTAAATAAATCTACATTTTGACTCAAGATTATGCTGCCACGTAAGCAGTTGGAAAGTTAAGGCTTTGTTTCCAAATGTTTCCAAAGTTGGAAATCCTGGTTCGTTCGTTCTTTCTTTCTTTCTTTCTTTCTTTCTTTCTTTCTTTCTTTCTTTCTTTCTTTCTTTCTTTCTTTCTCTCTCTCTCTCTCTCTCTCTCTCTCTCTCTTTCTTCTTTCTTCTTTCTCTCTCTCTCTCTTTCTTTCTTTTTCTTTTTCTTTCTTCTCTCTCTCTCTCTCTCTCTCTCTCTCTTTCTTTCTTTCTTTCTTTCTCTTTCTTAAAAAAGGGGCAACTAAAAGTAATTTTTACCACCTTTCAAGAGGCACATACGATTATTTAATATCTGGTTCATTCCAGATGGCAAGAGGAGCCACAAGACTCTGAGGCTTCAGTTGCAATACACATGAATGGTCTTTACAATGACTTGCCAGCACAGCTGTCTGGCAGGACTAAGAACTGTTTTTATATAAGTAAGGCTGAATCCACCAACAATCTATCATGTGGAATGCGCCTGCTGGGGAATAAAAAAGTATAAGGCTAAGAAGTTGCAGAACAAGATCTCAGAGAAGGAAAGCAAGCTTTAAACAAAAAGATAAAGTTAAACAATGACAGAGAAGAAAAAGCAGGCAAAATTTTTAAAAAGATGTCAGAGAGAATGAATAAATGCTTCCAAGTGAGAGACTTTAATTCCCATGTAATGCATATAAGTCCAGGATGTCCATCTTCTTTTCCAACATCTTTCCACACAAAATGAGCTCAGATGGGCATTTAATGCTATAACTACTGCTTCTGGGAAAGTCATCACTGCCTCCATGAATGGTCATAGCAATGGTTCTGGGGTGACATAATATTTTCCAAAATAAGATACATAAAAATATGAAAAATAAGAAAACTATAACTGAGTCATGCACTGAACAGCCCCTCTTGTTCCACCCTGCACACCAACAATGTTTGTACTCTCTCATTATATAAATAACATTAAAAAATGTTTAGCTAAATTGGATAAAGCAGTATTCATCCTGGGATGATAGGAATTAAATTGATCACCTGAAGCAAAACAGAAAAGCTATCCTTGCAAACGATGTAATATTTGTAAGAATAAATAATCAACACACTTCCTAAGAAAATAAACTCCTTGCTAAACTGCTTCCTAGCCAGTTCAAATATTGTATTTCTATATATATAAATATATATAGGAGTAGGAGCAGAGGAGTGTAAGTTGGAATAACCAAAACAGTTTTGTTTTACTATTGCTAACCAGGTCCTGTTCTATTTTAGAAGCAGCATTTTCTAGGGAAGAAAGGAAACAATGGATATTAATTACTGCAGGCTCATTGGCAGCATAACTTACATGCATCTTTGATTAACTGGCTTAAGCAAAGCTTAATGTATCAAAGATTGTAATTAATTCACAACAATGATTCAGTACCATTATCCAAAGCAATGTTCTCAGCAACTGTATGTAATAACCAATTCCAAAGGTAATTTGCACACATAGTTTATAAAGAGCCTGTAGCTCTTTTAAACATATGTTGCTCTGATTATAAACAGCTGATGTACTACAGTAGGTTCAATTTTTCCAAACAGAGTTCCAAGAAAGAAAAAGAAAAAGATTACACTTACAGCACAATGAGATGAACCAACTCACAAGCTAACCCCACATTGTCAATTTTATGACATGCTGTCCGTCTAATTCTGAGAGTGCTAAACTGCAACTGTTTAGAAAATCTGGCATCATGTACCCCTTTTGCAAAGCACATAACCCATGATTAAAATACATACGCTATGACTGACTGACTGAAGTGGCTTAACAGATTCATGCAATAAAAACCCTTCAGGAAGAAATGCTGATAGTTTGAAAGGTATTTCCCTGTAAGCAAACATCAAGGGACAGACTTTATAGACATCTAATGCAGGGTTCCTCAACCTTGGCAACTTTAAGATGGGTGGACTTCAGCTCCCAGAATTCCCCAGCCAGCCACCTTGCTGGCTGGGGAATTCTGGGAGTTGAAGTCCACCCGTCTTAAAAGTTGCCAAGGTTGAGGAACCCTGCTCTAATGCACAAAGACACTCCACGCCTGAGTATGGCACACGTCCCCCAGTATGCCATAGACACAATGCCACCGAGTTAGAGTCCTCACCAGCGACTTACATTCTTCCCACTTGCCTCTTAAGCACAGTTGCTGATTGGCAAGGGATGGAAAAGAATGGGAAGGACAGAGGAGAAAGGTTTATTATTTTTTGTTTTTGTGCGTAGGTAGCCTCTCTCTGTTTGTCCTCTAGAAATGGAGAGCAGTTTCAAAACTGTAAATCTGCGCAGTATTAAATATATACATAAGTGTCACAGCAAAGAGAAACTCTTGCATGATTCTTCTCTCTCTCAAGAAAACTAGCTTTCTAATGAATGCAGCTTCCTATTGTTATTGTGATTCATCAGGAAGTAGAAAGAGATTATGAAAAACTCCTTATTGAAATGTTAAAAACTGGATCCTTTGCCAGTCTTGTGTAAAGAGCAGTAGTATAAAAAACTCCTAACGATTATAGTTTGTTTCCTGGATCAGTTATGGGTAGTCCTCGACTTATGACCATTTGACAACCATTCAAAGTTACAATGGCGCTGAAAAAAGTGACTTAAGACTGGTCCTTGCACTTAACTGTCTCAGCGTCCCTGCAGTCACATGATCAAAATTCGGGTGCTTGGCAACCGGCATGTATTTACAACAGTTGCAGCGTCCCGGGGTCACATGATTGCCATTTGCAATCTTCCCAGAGGGCTTCTGACAAGCAAAGTCAATGGGGGAACCCAGATTCACTTAACACCTGGGTGATTTGCTTAACGGCCATGGCAAAAAGGTTGTAAAATCAGGCACGACTCACTTAATGATCACATCACATAGCAATGGAAGTTCCAATCCCAATTGTGGTTGTAAGTCGAGGACTACCTGTATTAGGATTCTATTATGAGATTCAGATGGGGCTCATGTATATAGGCAAGATGTGCATTGATTTAATGCGTGCACAAAGTAGCCCTGGTGAAAATAATCTGGGAAAATATCTTGTAGCTAAAATAGGCCAACAGTGCGGAGAGCACCAACATAAAAATATGGCATCTTGCCCATTACATATTTCACACAGTTTATTTATCTTTCATCCAAAAGAAAACTGGCAATTTCTTTTATGACAGTAAGGAAATATACCTGTAACTAAAGTATCAGATACAGACTTGTATTCCAGATGAAGCCAATAAAGTTCAGTACCAAAAAGAAAATTGCCACAGGAATGCTGCTGCTGCTGCTGCTGCTGCTGCTGCTGCTGCTATGAACAACTTGCCAAGCTGCGTAGAATATAGCAAGCCTAGCTAAGAGTTACAGAATGAAAGCAGAGCTAGAAATTTTTAGACTGTATTCTAGAAGATAGCTTCATTTGTTTTAACCCACTGTTATTTTAAAAACTATTTACAAGAGCTGTGCAAAGCTTCAAAGGGCTCCTTCACTTTGATGAAGGTTCAAATGAAGCATCAGCTCAAAGTACACTGGAAAACAACATGGCCCCCTCACTTTGCTTCACCACACTCTACTGCGGAGTCCTTTCAGCCCATCCCATAGAATCTGTGCTATGGGATAACCTGAGAGGTGCATTTCATCTCCTTTAGACTGCTCATCAAGTTTTGGTGAGCAGTCTATTGTGGTGAATAACATTGCTCATCTCCTCCAGACTACTCACAAAAGGCTTCACACCCTGAAGGTCTCCCTGTTTGAATAGCTCTGGCACAGGGTGGGAACAATCCTACAGTGTGTCCCAAAGCCACCCAGCCTTCAGCCAAAGCCACCCAGCCTTCAGCCCTCCTGGCATGTTCAAAAGGTCTTCCAGGCTCGGAGCACCTTGGTGCACACTGCAGGCAATTTAGAAGCTACTCAGTCTGGAAGGACAATGGCCAGCCCTGGAGGACAAGGCTGAAAAGAACCTTTTCCAAAAGAATTGGGTCAGTGTTGAAGGGAATGTAGTGAATTCTTTGCTTTTCTGAAGCGAATCTCTTCATTTCTAGGGTGCAAACTGATTCACTGAAGCAAATCTAAGTTTTTTCACAGAGGACTAATATTTAGCACTCACACTTAATGAAAAATGCTATAATTTGTCGGACTTACTATAGAAGCATTTGGTAAGGCTGATTTTCACTCTGTCCCTTCAATCAATGGCCTTCCTACCCTTGGTCATGTCAGGGATCACAGTAGAAAGTTGGCATCCTCTTTCTGACAAGATAGTAGTTGTGTGCTTAAAACTGCTGCCTAAGGGACATATCTACATGGTGCATGTTTTAAGGATTTTTGAAAAATATAATGGATAAATACTTGGAACTTGGGTTATTACCACACCCCTCTCTACAATCGACAAGGATGATTGCAGAATCAATGTATCACCACAGCACAGAATTTGTGTCATTATCCTATTTATGCCAGGTTTGTCACTTTACTATTGCATGCAGAAAATGTCACAGATTTACTATACACAATTTACTAGATATACAGTCCTTCTTTGCACATGCAGATTCAACTATTTTCAATCAGAAATGAACATGGTATTATTATTTGAATAAAGCTATCCAGTGCAAAATATAATAGCTTTTCAAATAAAGCCATTTCACATTACAAGTTGCTTGGAGATGTACACCAATGTTTAATTTTAAAGTCTTAAAGACTCTAAAGTCTTAAAGTCAATGTGCATTTTTTTCTGAAGCAATACTTCAGTAGCAATGTACAAATAGCAACAGTACAAAATATAAGAATGGGTTTGAAAGATTTATGCATATACAGATTGATGTTTGTTCTGCCCAAATTGGCCAAAAGCCAGCCCAGAGGTAGATATGTTTAAGCCTGTTGAAATCAAGGGGATACAATGATTAACTCCTTCTTAGACTTTGACCTTGGCAGTTCATCTTCCAAAGGTAAAGACTCCTTCAACGAAAGCTTGATTTCTAGAGGCTACATTAATGTGTCCAAGTGATTTTCTATGCTACACTTTGACTATTCTAATTTTTATTTCTTCCTCTTCTAGGTTTACTGATTCCTGGTGGGACACATAACAACTTTTGGTTAATGATTCTGTTCCTGACAGTAAAGTATAAAAGCCAGTGATCTGTTTTGCTGAAATTGAAGGCCTAAAATTGACTTAACTGCTGATTTGTTGAGACTGCACAGATCTCAACTGCCTCTTCTGCATACTTGGTTATTTGCCCGTGAATTGCGGAGAGATGGCAAAGACCGACTTAGCAGATCTGGACAGTGAAGTGTTAAAACAACAACAACAACAGTAATATATAAGTGAAAAACTGCCACACTCTTGTAACACCCACACAGGTGCTGGCCAACAGAAGCACAACCAAATCTGTTAGACCATTTGTTAAAGAATCTAGATCTCAGTGGAGTATTTTTATGCCTATCAAAATAGAGTGATATTTTTACCTCTTTCTCTCTCTTTTGGTGCTTCACACTCTGTGATTACACACACACACACACACACCCAGCCTGACTTATCTCAACCACCCAGTGATAAAGCAAAATGAATCAGTGAGCGAAGAGTTGCTGCTAATCCAATTTAATTAACTGTGTGTCTAATAACATTTCCTTAAAAAAAAAAAAAGAAATAAAAGATATGATTTGCAGTGTGTTCCTTGGAGAGAAACACGCCCTGGTCATGACCTGAGTGTTTTCTGTGGTTATGCCAGGAAAGGATACACAATAAAGTAAAGGGGTGGGGGTGGGGAGGTAGGTTGTGTTCTGAAGCTATATTCCAGTGCACACATTAAATACATATTTTTAAGGAGTAGTTTAAAGATATTGATAGGAATTACAGTCAGAGTCTTTGCATGTTGATTCAGAAATAAACTTGACAAAGACTGGATTTTCTTCCAGCTGCAACTCAATTGGCCAAATAGTATATGAAACTATAGTTTCTGCCAATGTTAGCCATAATCAGAAAGTTTTAAGATATATGAAGTGTCTGTGCGTGAGAGAAACAATCTGCATGTGACAGAGAAAAACTTCCTATACGAGTACAGTGTTTTTCTTCATAATTTTTACTGCAAAGTAGGTGTATTTTGTGCTTACCTATGAGTGAAATCCAGGGTCACAGATCTCCACTCTTGTTGACTTTCTCCTCCCTGCCCTATGTTCCCCCAAGATCTGCACTGAAGATATGGAAGACTTTTTGGATCAGTTTTTGAAGGCTGGGGGCACAGCACAATGAGTGGAAATTGCTCCTTCCTTAATTTTCCTGCCAGAAGCAATTCTGTCCTTAGAAAAATCTCATTGGATCTCACTGTTTGAACTACACTGAGCTCAGTAGATCTTGTGCATCTTTGGCTTGCCCCTGTTATATAACAACTGAGAATATCATATAATCTTACAAGCTAATAAATCTTAGTATGATCTCTGTTTTCATAGATGAGACTTCCTTTCAGATACATGCAGTGGGATTCAGTTACCAGATACTGTACATATAAATATCAGTAGACAGAATACTGTCCCCCACCCAACAATTACTGCTGTTTTGTTGTGTTTGAGATGCCTTTGCTGCACTGATCATAAAAAGTTAAGTGTAGTTGGACTTAGTGTTTGGATGAAAGACCAGGAAACCCTAGGGCTGTGGGACAGATTGGGAAGTTAAAGAAACATCCCCAGAGAAGACAATGACTAACACTGCTGTACTGTTGCCAAGAAAACTACATTAATATGTCCATGAAGTCAGAAGGAGTTAAGCTCAAATCAAAGGAGCCTTTACTTTTTTTAAAAAAAATCTTAGAATCTAATCTTGTGGGGGGGGGGGGGAGGGTTTTGCCAAAAAACTTCTACCACAGCTTGTTTTAAAAATCCTGAAATGTAAAAATCTTACCAGTCTACAAATGTTTACCAAAAGGATTTTTAAAATCCAGAATGATTCCTGCTTCTGCTTCTTCCATTTATATCAAATACTTTATTTAAAAATGCATTCCAAGTTAAGTTAAAGTGATCACAAATCTGTATGTGCAATTTATATGACACAAGGAATAAGAAATTCAATGATAAAGACTGAATTGCTGACTCAGATGGTTTTGGCTTACCTCGCAGGGAATTACTTTTTTTCAACTGAACACACAATTTTACACAAACAATTCTGAAGGCCGTATTTTAAAAAAACCTTAAAAAGGCATAAGCAGATGAATAACTTTACCTTCGTGAAAGTAACAGTGCAATCCTGTGCATTTGTTTTCAGAAGGAAGCCCCGGTGACAAACGATAAACGTCAGTTCTGCTCAGAATTTCCCTGCTACAATGGGGACATTTTATTGCAGATGACTACAACATTAATGTAAAGTATAAAGCACTGTAAAATGCACCTCCAGTTCTATGAAACAAGCTCTTCTTAATTCATTATCCCCTTTTTTGGCTTTTCACTAACCAAACTCTCTTTCTAGCTCAGGTGTGTGTTAACAGGAATTGTTTTTAGAGATATCTTCTAAAGTGTCCTTGTCTTCCTCCTGTTTTTTCAGGGTCTCCATGACCCCTCCTCCTCCTCCTCCTCCAAGCCAGTGTTGTCCAAACTTGGCCGCTTTAAGATGAGTGGACTTCAACTCCCAGAATTCCCCAGCCAGCCATGGGGAATTGAAGTCCACTCATCTTAAAGCGGCCAAGTTTGGACAACACTGCTCTAAGCCTTTGTGTATTTCTTTTAAACGTTTTTCACTATCCACTTTCAAAAGCTTTCTCTCTGGGCTACAAGACTCTCACCACCTTGGTACAGCGATTATACTGCTATTGGATATCTGGGGATAGTAGTGCTACATGAACATGGAAGGAGAAGCATCTTCTATTGCCATGAAAAAAAAAATTATTCAAGCCTTTAATGAATGCTGCATTTTATGATAGGAAAGAAAGAGGACTGGGATGAATGTGGCTGCGGATAGACATACCTCCAAACAGGAGCAGGTGTGAGTTATTGTTGTTATATTCCTCTACTGAGATAAACTCTTGATTTTAATGATCCCCAATAGGTTTCAGAACCGACGTTCCCACCACCAGCAGCTGCGTATCAGCTGGGATATCTGTTTTGCCATTCCCCCCCCCCCCCCACACATACTTGAAAACCGACAGGGAATGTGGGGAGATGAGGGCCACCACCTGTTTATTTGGCCCTTGCCCCTCCTGCCTCATTAAATCAGCCAGAATAGGACTGGTTCCATGATTAATCTTGGAAATTTATATAGCTTTATGCTGATCTCAAATATTCCATTTCTGTAAAAAGTGACAAATATGATGGTGACCCTTCAGCTCCAAATACAACTGAATGATATTGATTTTCTGGATCCATTTCAAACAGAGTTTCAGATGCACTTGTTGTCTATGTGTATCTATTGCTCCAAGGAAGCTGCTGGTACCTTTGAATATTGCTTAAGGTCAGTAATGGACTAGATAAGAGAGAACAAACTAAAGTTATATCAAAATCAAGGGAGGTACATTTGATAAACAGAAAGCTCAACAACTGAGGTTCAGGCTGTTTTGGATATCATTGCAAACCCCCTGAAAGAACAGGTTTGCATTTGGGAATGCTCCTTAATCTTCAGCTGTCACTGGATTCACAGGCTGTGTCTGTGGTGAGGAGTGCCTTTACACAATTATGTCAAATATGTCAGCTGTGTCCCTTCCTGACCTAGTCAGGTTTAGTGATGATTATCCATGCCTTACTGGTGTGGCATGATGATTATCCATGCCACGCCATTAAACTTATCTTGATTACCGCAATGCTCTCTACAGGGCTGCCTGGAAGATGCAATTGTAAAATGTGCCATCTGGATTGCTTACTGGTGAAAGGTACAGGGTTCATATGATGATTGTATTAATAGGTCTGTACCACTTACCAGGACAATTTAAGGTGTTGAATGAATGACTTAGTGTCCATGTCTCCCATTATGAACCAGTCTGGTTGTTAAGAACTGCAGGAGAGGCCCTTCTGAAGAACCTCTCCCTGTCAGAGAATCATCTTTCTAGCAGGTGGCAGAGGTATTTCTCCTACATTGCTCCCAGGCCATAGAACATACCCCTTGAGAACAGGGTTTGGTTTCCACTCTTTCAGTGGTTAGGAAATCTGTAAATATCTATCTCTTTCAACAGGCTTTGAACTGATAGATAATCCTTGATGGTTAAAAGAGAACCAGTTTGGTTCTAGTGGTTAAAGCAGCAGACTGAAAACCAGGAGATTATGAGTTCTAGTCCCGCCTTAGGCATGAAAGCCGGCTGGATGACTTTGAGCTGGTCACTCTGTCTCAGCCCACGACATCAAGCTCAGGAAACAAGCCAGTTGGTCAATTCCTGTCACAATCAACAGATCAACTTTTGGTTGATCTGCAAAAGGCCCTGTACCTGCAGGAAAACACTAGGAGGGAAAAAACAGTCCTTTATTGTTAATATTATGTGATAATATTTTGCATACCACTCAGAATCACATAGTTTGAGTTGGGAAGCCATATAAATAAAATAAATAATGTTGTATGTTTTATTTTTTATATTGTATTTCTGAATTTTGTTAGCGACCTTGAGTTAGCATAACTTAACTTCCTTAAGTTTCACTATAGTTCTTTAACCCTTTGAAAACTACTCTGCAAAAGAGGCATGTGGCTTCATGACAAGGTTCAAGCATATCTGACCAAAGAGCTGCTTCATTCATCCATAAGGGCTGGCCAGTTCGGACTGTGCAAACCTGTCCGCTTCCGTGAACCAGAAGAATGCGTTTCTGTCTTCTGAGCTTGATTCAGAGCAGAAGGATGGCATCTGATGTCATTCAAAAATCCAATGCTAGTTGGCCCAAAACATATTAAGGCATCAAGGCTGAAGAATAGGGGTAGGAAGGGAAGTATGTATATTGAAAAGTGGTGTTTCCACAATGGACAGCATGCCCAAACCTGTTCCAGACAATGCAGGGCTCAAAGTTCTGAATCAAGCACTACCAATCATGCATTTCCATCCTGAGCTTTTTCTTCTCAAATAGAGCTATCCAAATAACTGGTATTTTATCTCATTAAAAAAATATCACACAAGGTATTTGCTAAACTCACTATTCTTTCATCTTAAACTATCATTTATAGTAGAATAAATTATACAATAATGTGTTGGAAAAATACAGTGCAAGGAAATAACAACTCTACGTTATTCTTCTAAAGTGATTATTCCTTTTTCAATAATTTAATCTGGATTTTAATTCCTGGAACCAATGAATGAGTAGTTAACAGATACACTTGTGAGAAACCCCTTCATGTAATGTAAACGGTTGAGTCATCTTTATTTTTGATTGTGATTTCAGAGTTTTGAGAAAGTTCACAAGTTTCTGATAGAGACACTTCCATTTCAGCTCTGAAGTGATCTATTTGCCATTGTGCCATCTCTTACAGATCATTTCAGTGCTTTTGTTTTAGAAAAAGCCTTTTCCTAGGAAAAAAGTTATGAGACCAATTAAAAACAACAGATGAAAGGACTCAGATACTAGTAATAATCTTCAATGTTCAATGTAAAGTATAAATATCTAGCTTGTAGTCAATGATTGGTGAAAAAAATGGAAAGGGAGAATGTGTTACTAGAAGTTTTTTCATGTTTTTTTATTTATACTTAGTAGTTATTTCTCTTTGCTTTATTCTACTGTCATTATCTAATGTAGACTTATTTTGAATTTCACTATTCCAACAATAACTATATCTTCTTAAAAAATAAAAAAAGAAAGAAGAGAAAGATTTTCTTTTTTTTTCTTTTCTCTTTTTCTTTTTTAAAAGATATTGCTATTGTTGGAACAGTGAAATTCAAAGAAAAAAGTCAGTGTGTGTGTGTGTGTGTGTGTGTGTGTAACACACAAACATAGTTAATCCAATGGGCAAATTTTGATCAGAGTTTTACAAAAAGGAAAAACAGCATTTGAAAATAGGGAGGATGATTTTTTTTTTAAGTACTCCTAATAAAAGTTTTTTAAAAATGAAGAATAAGTCCTCACAATGTTCAAATTACAGAGAACAAATAAACAGTGTCTGTTTACATTCAGAAGAAATTCTAAATAATCTAGGGAAAGACAGTTTTCAGGTACTGCAAATTATTTACAGGAGAAAAAGGGGGATTTAAGGGATTTCTTACTAATTTTGAGGAAGACAAAATGATATTCTTTACTTCTAAAGCAGGGTGGCAGTTCCTTAATAGGTTCAAGACCATTTGGAACAAGCTCCTACTCTGGAAGACTTCCCATCTAATGCATCATGTTTATAGTGAAGTTGTGAGGATTCATTGTTGGAGGAGCGGCACTCAGCTAAGAACAGATGCTTCTGGGAAGTCAGTAAGGTTTGTTTGGGATGCCTTCCCCCTAATCCCAAATGTAAACAGGGATGGCTGTAATTATTTCAACAATGAATAAAAGACGCTTTGCATATTTGCAAAGTCAAATTCAGATTTATTGTGACCTAAGATTTTAGCAGTGCAAATCTAGGTAGAGTTCAAACTTTGGGCTGTCATATAGAAGTATACATTCCAAAAATAAACCCAGTAGACCCAGTAGAGCTTACTTCTGAGTAAAACCTGATGAAAATTGTGTTATATGTATCCCAAAACATTAGAACAGATTCTGAACATAAGCTTCATCAGAATAATGATAGACTGGAAAATTGGAAGAGGTGCCTCCCTGAAGTCCAAAGAAGCTTGCAATAATTTCCATTCATGAGCTACAGACTCAGAAAAGGATCAAAGCGCACAATATCCCAGTTTAGAGTGTAAATGTTCTAAATATGTTATGTTTTGGGAAAGGGTTAACCAGCTGAATATAAGCATGACGCATTTTGTTTGTTTCCTCTATGTTCACTCCTGCTGGTAAACAAAAGAAAAGGTATGCAGTAGCAGACAGATTTCCTCTGTTGGTTTTTTTGGGGGTGGGGTGGGGGTGGGGATCAGCATACCAAGCTTTTGCCAACCTGAGAAATCAACCACAACAGAAGGAGGAGGAGGAGCAGGAGGAGAGAATTCTGGTATCTACTCTTAAGCTTTTTGGAAGTCTTTGCTGGGACATGGTGAACCAGGTGGGGCAGAATCTCAAGGAGTCCACATTCTTGGCATTGATGAATGTATGGCTGTATTTCCAGCACTAGATATTCACAGATTTTCTCTTATCATGATCTCTCTTTGTCTTCCCAGCGCTTCCTGTGAGTGAAAGTCTCTGCAGAGCCACCTCTTACAGTACTGGCAGGGAAACATGATCACTCAGCAGTTGCTGTAACAGGTTAATAGATTTTTTTTGTTTGTTTAAAAAATAGATTTGGATCTTTAAGAGAAAGGGAAGGTATGCAGCTTTAAAGTAAAAAAAAAATCTCATTCAGCTATCATTCCAAAGAAACAGCTTTTCAGGGGAGGAGAATTTGCTCAAAGAAAGGACCATTAACAACATGAAGAACATGCTGCTAAATTTCTGTGAAATGACCCCATCCAGGATTGCCACATCATGCTATTTTGAACCAAAGCTTCTCTAAACAATTAGAAACAAAATATTTACAATTTTCAGAATACGATTTTGTGTCTAAATAGTTAATGCAGTTAGTTCTTTTGTGTGAGGTGAAGGCAGCCAGGCTCAATGCAAGCCTCATTTCTGTCTAGCTGTTACGCATATGAACATGTACTCTTTGGCTGTACATCAAGAACAGCTGCCTGAAATGTAAAACAACACAAAATGTATCTAGTTACAATCTGGAAGAGGTAGTGCTGGACACACAATACAGATCTTTTGCTAGCAGCAAATGAAAGCCATGCCTGCCAGTTTCAGACTTCACAACAACTTCGTTAGGAAATAAAATTATCATAGAACTCTTAATAAAAAGGTAGCAACGTCTGTGTGTTGAGATTTCAACATTTTGCTTAAAATTGGAAACAAAGGTACCTGCTATATACTAGGAAAGAAGCTGCAAAGCGCAATCTCCCAAAATAAATAACCTAATCTGTAGCTAGCTTGGAACATACTTCCTCTGCAGTAACCTACATTGTTCTCCTATAGCATAAGCTATATCAGTGACATGCACTGTGGCCAATACTGCTAATCCTTAAGGAATTTTTGTTTCATTACATTAACCAAGGTTGCATTTGTAGGTTATTCTGAGCTGGAATTCATCTTTTCAACAGCTGACAAATACACAAAAATACACCACCCAACCAACCAAGACAATGCATCAGGAAATAATTCAGAAATAAGAGGAGATCCATCTTTTTTTTTTTTCTTCTAGCTGACACTTTTGAGTGAAGAAACATAGCCAGGAGCCAACTTACCAGCCTGCCCAAGACAAGGTCCTGATTTCTATTGAGAACCCTTTGAGCAACCTCTTTTGGGGAGGCTCTTAGTTGCATGGAAGTTTGCAAAAAATGCTTTAGTTAAAATTAGCACAGGTAAAGACTCTGCCTCCTAAAATGATTGCCTCCCTCCCATCTATGGCAGGACCTTTCAGCAAAAAGCGAAGGGGGAAACTTCAAAAATTTAACAAGTAGACATTGCCTTTTCAGACAGCAGACAGTCCATTTATGTTACTACTCCCCCTTACAGCACTGCTTCCCAAACCTGGGTAGATTACCCAAAATTGGGTAAAAGTGGTTTTTCTTTGGGTAATGACAAATGAACCCATTACCCAATCACAACAGGGACATTTAAATTGACTTAAAGATTGCCACATATACTAAAATACATTCGAAAATCTCCCAAAGTATTCCTTTTGAGATGAAAATCGATGAAATTACCGATGGTAATTTGTTGAAATGACAAAGATCATTCAATGATATTGTTTTTATAATACAAGTAGTCCTTGAGTTACGACCATTCATTCAGTGACCGTTCAAAGTTACAATAGTGCTGAAGGAAGGGACTTATGACCAGTCCTTGAAGTTCTACCTGTTGCAGCACTCCTGTGGTCATGTGAACAAAACTTGGGTGCTTGGCAGTCAGCTTGCACTTATGACCTGTAATTTGGGTAATGAAGGAAAAAGTTTGGGAAGCACTGCCTTAGAGAAAGTAGCCTTGCCTGCTTCATTTTCCTTAGCCACATCTGCCAGAACAGTCCAGATGGATCGATAAAGTGCTGGCACAAGACAATAATAATTTTGTTGCTCAGTCCTTTCAGCTTCTGATAATAAAAACATGAAGAAAACAGCCTGACTGATAGCCTTTGGGGTAAAAGGCTGCTCACAGCACCCAGGAACGCTGTACAAACAAACGCTCATTAACTACAGCGACCGTGGATCAGAAAGCCTGGATTGAAACAAAATGCCATTAATAATGCAAGATGGTGTTCCCCAAAGAATATATTTTAAAATCAACCACTAGTAGTTAAATGCTTTTGTTCAAGCATTTAACTTCCTAAACTTGTGTACAAACCTGATAAAAGTGGATCCAATGTTCAGATGATGTGGAGTCTGAATTCAGGACCTCAGATGCTGAATCCAGGTCAATGAACTAAGAATACGGTTGTGAACCAATGTGAAATGAATTCAGTGCATTCTCAGATATTTTGCTGAGTAATCACTTTGAATGATGTCCTTGAAAACTCATTTTTAAAAGATATACCAGGAGATATATTTGGAAATCCAGGGAAAGAATACCATTGGGGCTCCTACATTGCTTAAGGGTGCCTCAGATGCCAGTTTTGACTTAACAATAATGGAACCTCTCATTTGAAAGATGATGAAAGGCCTCTAGATTGGTCGTGCCATGGATGGGCAAACTTGGCTTGTGGCTTGCTTGTCAACACATGATATATATTGATTAAGCAGGACTCTGAGAGAAACAATAAAAAGATTCTCATAAGAAGTTTTATGCATTTCTTCACTAGCCTATTGCCTAACTAAATATGGTTTGGCTTGATATCAACTAAATTTAGTTTGAAATCAACTAAATGGAGCCTCTAACTTAAATTACAAATTATAGTAGTAGAGATGTGTGTTTAAATCTGTTCTTTCTCAATTATATATAATTGATTTATCTGATTTCAAGTGAAAGAAGATTATAACCTAGGAAGGAGCATAATTTAAAACCTTCACAGCCACACCCCCTCCTTAGACATAAATATGTAGCTTTGGAACATTTTCCTCAATGAATAAATGAACAAGTACATTTTTAACTCATTTGTTTAATTGGGTTCTCTTTATCTAGTTTTAGGACTTGCGTGGAGAACACATCATGTTTTAGGTCATATTTATACAGAAATACTGAAAATTCAAAAGGGTTTACAAACTTTTAAGCACCATCGAATTTAAGACACTGAAGTCATTGGAACAGACAGTATCTAGTCACACATTACACTTGATACCATGTGATCATTGCTAATGGTTGGACTTCTAACTTGTATTCCTCTGTATGGCACCCTGATGAGAAACTGGGGATGATACTTGAATAACAGGTTGGAACAGCAGTGCTCTGAGACTGATTTAGAGCACTGTTCCAGATTAGAAGAGATTAACTGTACGTGAGCAGAACAGAAAGGTAGACTGAAGCAGGAGCATATCACTTGAGTCCAGGCTGGAGGATTTTCTATTGATAATAAGTGACTGCAGGAAAAATCTTTTAAAATATACACCAGAATTGCCCACAGGAAGACTAGACCCATTTGAGGAAAACAATTAGTAGGTTAGAAAATATTAAATGGGATGAGAAAGAGCATATATTTAGATCATAGAGACTTTCAAGACATGGTATGTTGATGCAAGATAACACCTGGAAAGGCCTTTATCCAGTGCCTGGAAACAGTGAAGTCTGGATGTAGAAGAACAGTCTGCAACACAACCCCAACAAGACCAAGTGGCTGTAGGTTGGGGGGCTCTCTGGACCTGTAGATTTTCTATTCTTACCTCTTGATGGGACAGCACTACTCCAGACAGAGCTAGTACAAAATCTGGGAGTCCTTTTGGACTCACAACTCCTTCTCAAGCATCAGGTCACAGTGATGGCTAGGTGAACTTTTGCACAAATCTATCTGATCGCAGTCATTCATTCCTTAGTTGCTTCCCAATTTGATTACTGCAATGCACTCTACGTGGGGCTGCTCTTGAAAAGCATTTGGAAGCTTCAGCTGGTCCAGAATACAGCAGCACAGACAATATTGGGCGCACCAAGATTTGCCCCGTGTGACACCACTGTTACCCAAGCCACTCAGGCTCCCAGTATGCTTCTGGGCGCAATTCAAGGTGCTGGTTATCAATGATTTCTGCCTGTCCCACCAGATCTGAGAGATGGACATATTTTGAGTCCCTTTCATGAAACAGTGTTATTTAATGGAACCAGTGTCTTCTTTGTCAAGGTGCTCTGCCCTATGGAACAGCCTCCCTCCTGAGATCTGAATGGCCCCATTCCTAAATTAGGGCCAGGATATTAGTGCTGCCCAATATGTCTGTTTCTGTGCTGTGAGTTGGTTATGTGGTGCCTTAGTTATTGTATTATGATTATTTTTAATTGTATTGTATTTTTTGTTTTGTTTACAAAGGGTTTGTAATATTTTTTATGTATTGATTGTTAACTACACAGAGTTATTTATTTAAGAATGGCAGTTTTATATATTCTTACAAATAAATTTGAATATTTGCATTTTTTATTTTAAAAAGGTAAGATAACTTGTTCATTACATACCAGATAAATGACTTAAGATTAAAGTACCTCTGCAAACTCAGGACTCTGGCAGCAGTTTGTGGAGCATGGGATAATTAGGAGGTTTAGACAAGGCATAGGTGGGGCTGACAAAAGGTGATCCTTCTAAAAGTGCAACAAGGGTTCAAGAGTTTGGATAAGAGCTTCTTTAGAGGCAGGAATGCCTGTCCAAATCTGCCGTCTGAAAGAAGCAATTCAGTGTGTCTCATGACTCTCTGACTCTGCCTATTACCCAAAAACTTTATATACAAATTTAGGTTGAAATGAACTGGTCTCAAGTGATCATATATAATTTATGACTCTGCTTCACGTCATGTAACTAAAGTTGATATCTCTCCTTTTTGTTTCAATAACTATTCTGTACATACCTAGCTAGATCAGTGTAGTACTTAAAATGTTGAACTAGGACCAGGAATACCCAGGTGCCAGTCCACTCTTAGCAGTGAAAACTCACTGGATGATGGTGGGCCTGTCACTATTGCTCAGTGCCCAAGTGCCTCACAAGTTGCCGTGGGGAAAAATGGAGAAGGCTACACTGAGTTCCTAGAGGAGAAGAGGAAAAGAAATCTAGCAGACAAACAAACAGCTTGGTCCTAACAAACAGAAGGTTTAGTGATTTCAGACTAATTATTATTGTATTATGTCTGTTTATTTTTAAGTAGCAACTGAGTGTTAGCTCCCAATATTTGCATAGATGCATTACCTATCTCTTGTGAGTGCTAAAAGTTGATTAAATCTTCATTTAATACACTTCGCAAATAATTCTGAAACCCCATAGACCATAGAGCATAATTTAAAGAGGTGGAACCACAGTTTATTACTAAATAGCTTCAAAACAAGATTTCTATTGACATATTATAATACTTACTTTTACTTAATATAAAGCTAGGTGAAAATTACTGATTCCAGATGTAATTCAGAACTTGCCGGACTCGATTTCTAAATTCTATTTTATTATTTCAGAGTCAGATCTATTTGAAAAAAAAACTTTGGATTTTATTAATTAATTAATTATTATTAAACCAATTTATATAGCCGTCCATCTCACCACAGGTGACTCTGGGCGGCATACAACAATTTTAGTTTCCATGCTGCCTCTTACGGATTGGAAGTGGGAATAATTCTTCCATACTGACAAACCCCTCTTTCTAGGGTTTTCCGATGCTGATGCTGACGATGTGTTGCAACCAGTGAGGCTGAGCATCCTGATACATCATAGTCTATCCACCTGGGTATTTTAACTGCTTTGCTAAAGATCTTTTCTCCAACCTAGCTCTAGGAATGAAATAGAAAGAAAGATGCTTGGGATTTCCTTCCCAGCCTAGACAGTTCTTGTGGAAACCCATGAAAACAAGTTCTAGCCTTGTAATGATGTAGTCTGGTACATGAGGGAGGCTGTATTGAAAAGTTCCTTTTAAAGCAACATAATTAAATATTTAGAAAAAGAGAAGGGTTTATTTGAGAATGGAGAAAAATAGGAAGAATTAAAAAGCCAACATTACTCACATAGAATTCTAAACAAGAAGAATTAAAGAAGGTAAGCCTAACTAAGTTATTTATATTTTGCTACTTGTGCAGAATGTTGGGACATATGCAGAGTTTATTCCAGAGAGAACAATTTGAGAGAGAGAAAGCAGAGATGTTGATCTCTTGCTTAGATGTTACTAGGTAGTCCTTTCTTCTGTTTCTCCTATTCTTTCTGGAGCAATAGTTTTATAGGAGGTGAAAATAAGTAAAATCCATCCCCTTAGGGAGACTAGCTGTTGTGTTTTTCCAAACAAGGAATATGTTCCATTTCTCAAATCTAGCCAATAAATCAGAAAAATAGTTGGTACTTGGCCTCAAATTTCTAATGAACTCCAAGTTGAATGTCGAAGCAGATTACTAGCTGTATTGGTTAAAGTACTGTCTGAAAATAATTTAATGTTGAAAATTAATATCAGGAGGGGAAAAGGAAAGTTATGGTCTATTCAGTCCTCTCATCCATAGGAAGTATTGCTGTGCCTTATCAACAGATGGGTTCCTTACACCATCTCTTTGGAATTATGCAAAACCCCATCATGTTATGATTACTGAACATTCACATCTATCAATGGCATCGTGCAGTGTTTTATGGATCACAAAATCATAATTCTATGATTGGGCCTTGAATACAGGTGTGACATACACACACACAAACACACAATCAAGTCATATAGTATACACACACACCTCAACAGAGCAACTGATTATGCTTTGTGCAGGACACAACAGGCTCAGAAAGCTCTAGATAAAGCCGATGAGACACTTCATCTGCCATCTGGATGATTAGTCCAGATATGAGAAATCTTATGGACTGCCAAATGTGATTTTCTATAATATGAAACAATCCTAATTATTCACACAAGAAAAAGCAGTTGATTAACCATTAGTTCATTAATGGTTGATTTAAAGTAAGCTCAATGAAATTTTGTACGGTTAAGTTATATGAACCCCATTTATATGAAACAAGTTATTAACTCAGCACTAAAGCATAAGCACTAAAAACAGCTAAGGCTTAAAAAATATTTAAACAATCTTTTTCACATACTTAAATACCTTTAGTACAATGGTCAAGTAAACATTTTTTTTCCACTTAGAGAATATGTAGCATTCTTCAAATTATGTTTCCCTCTTCATGTAAAAAAAAAATCCTAAAATCATAACCAATTAATTTGCTATTTAGTATGACAGTATGCAGTAAAGAAGATGAAGACTGATAAGTTAAATAATAAATACTAAATAAGTTATATAATAAATGCTACACTTAAAACTAGTTTTTAAACATTACTAGAATTTCTTACAAGAAAAACGAAACAGTGCTTCTTCTGTGCTTTCTTATAAACAAAGTATGATCAATTTATTTGAGAAATTATTTTTCTGGGAACAAAGGGAAGGAATCTGGAGTAAGAATTCTATAGACAAATTTATCACATTTCAATCTTTTCCTAGGATCTACCCCAACAGAAATCAATTCAGCTAATGCTGGCAAATGCAAATTTCTAGGCTATTAAGAGATACTGGTGATAACCATCTCTGATACAGGAATAGCAACCATGTCTCTCTCCTCTCAGTGACTTGTTAAAAGTGAAAGAGATTGTGCAACTGAAAAAGAAGACCCTCGCATTCACTGGGGAGCAATAATTTGAAGGAAAAAAAAGTATATGGAGAAAGTGGCTTATTGCGGGATGACTAAGGGCCAGTTGCCTCTCAGCTACTGTTGCTGGGCAAAATGCTTTCCAGCCAATGCTGCCTGTAATGGCTACTTGGATGAAAGTAACTGGTTATTTATATATTGTATATATACCTTCACTTAAAGGGCCACCTTTAAACCAGGCTTCCATGCCTCAAATATGCGTCTCAGAGATGCAGACAGAAAATAGAAGTGTCTAAGACAGGAAAGTTTGAAGATGCAGGGTAATTTAATGGTGCTTGAACTTCCATCACATTTTGGATACTGAATGTCATTATCAGACATTCACAGCTGTTGTTCACATGATTCGTTTATCATTACCATTACATAATGGACTGGCTGGCATGCTATACTTTATTATATTTATGTACTGCCGAATCTGCCAAGAACTCAAGGCAGTTTACCATTAATACAACATTTAATGTTTACAACATTAAACTTTGGGATGGATAAAACATGCTGGGCCTAACAGGAGCTGAACTTAAGCCTTCCAGTAGATTGCCTTCCTAGACTCTGGAAACATTGTCAAGGTTTGTGAAGCACCTCTGCTGAGTGTGAGTGTGAATTTTCACACTAATAATGATAATGCCCACCTATTGAAATGGTTTGAATCCCTACCTCCAGGAGAACCCATCCAAAGAGAACCCATCCATTTGATCCCCCTCCATTCTCAAGAAAGCCCCTTAACAGTTGTATGTGTGTGTGTGCACACATGGGGATATGCTACATCTTGTAAATTTCTTTCTTTGCCATGTCAGGAGACCTAAAAATGTTGGTTTTCTCTGTTGTGGCAAGAATCTCTGTTTTTCTCTTTTTGCCTTCTCCAATTACAGCTGAACACTGTATAAAGTGAATCTCTTCTTGAACCCACCTACACCCTTCCCCTGCAACTCTTTGAACTCCTATTTTATCTTTGTCTGATTAAATTTAATGTGCTACTCTTTGAATGTCATCTTTCCTTCACTGAATGGAACAGTGTTAACTTCCCATAGATTATAAATTGCTTTTTATTTGATTGTCTTATATGTTGTTAGCCTCCAATATACTTTGTGCTAAATTCTCCACAAATTGTCAACTGTATATTATTTGGTTGTCTTGTATACCACTCATTTCGGGTATTATTTAATAAATTTGTGGACTCCGGGAATGCATAAGTCTGTTTAGTAATGTTGTGTGTTAAGGTTCCAACAAAATTGGCACTGCGGGAGGCCCTACACTGTAGTACCAGTAACCACTACTATGCAACACCTGGGGGCAGGGGGTGTACTGGTTTTTGTATTTGGGGTCTGATTTCTGTAAGCCGCCCAGAGTCACCGTGTGTTGAGTTGGGCAGCCATATACATCTTTAAAAATAAATAAGTAAGTAAGTAAGTAACACAGAATATAATGTGATGGAGAAAAGAAGCTTCAGTAAGCCACCAGTACTGTAGCAGCTTTAAGGCACGTCAGATATTTCACAGGAAATACATGTAGAAATCCACACCACACAGGAAATTGCAAAAACACAGACTGATACCTGAGTTTCATGTTCCAGTACAGTTAATCCAAATCTCTAAGTTACGTTGTAACGTAGGTCTTAATGGCCAAGTTACAAAGCTGTCCCCCCAATTATCTATTTGTAAACTTTTGTTCCTGTTTCTTTGAAAAATACACAAGGTACTCAACTGCATTAAGCAGAAAAGAAAGGGTATAATGATTCACCATTAATTTTGCTTTGTACTTCTCTGAGTAAGAACTGATTTGGCACATAACTTACTACGTTGGAGATATTCAGTTTATATTCTGGTTGACAAAATAGCGCTCGGACCATTACCGTCACTGTTAAAGTCATGAACATTAAACATTAAACAATACAACAATAAACCTTGAAATAGCATAGTAAAAACCCTTTGAAAATGTACTAAAATAATGCCTTCTTATTCTGTCCTGAAAATGAGATAGCAAAGTACCTTTAAAAAAACTCTTCATTTACCTCTGTGCTTTGCTTTCCGTTATTAAAACATCATTTCAATTATTATGTTATTGTTCTATTGGTGTATGTTTCCAAAGAGAGAGTTCCCTGCAAACATTTTGAAGAAAAGGACCAAGTGATGAAATTAATGCCAAACTATTACATTCAAATAAAGCACTTCAGTATTTTCCACTGAAGCTTTGTAACTACTTTAATTTATACAATATGAACCCTTATTCTAAAGGCAGCCTCCAAAACAATTATCATCCTAATAAAGGGGAAACTCTAAGGAAACTGCTTGAATTCCACTAGGAGAGGATATAAACGTCCATGGCAGGTTCAGGCAGGTCTACCAACCATACCTTGCGAACCACAGGTGCAAAATAAAACTTCTAAGTTTTTCATCTCATGAAAAACACAAAAGGAAAAAGGATAAGGATTTAATCCAAGGCCCAAAAGACCACAGTGCCTGGTTGGCAAGTTCCACAGGGCTCTGAAATTGAGGCTTGCCCAAGCATGCATCAGAATTATCCTGGAGCACACCTATTTGTTCCACGGAGTTGATGATGAAAGAACGGGTTCTGAAGGTCAAAAAGCACTAAAGCAGTGCTAAAATGCATGGGCATAAGCTGGGTATGCTTAAGTAAAAAGGAAGCTCTAAAGCAGGCCTGTACAACCCGTTGAGGGCAAGGGGCCACACTGATAGACTAAAAATAATTGTGGGCCACAAAGGAATAGCTGGTGTGCCTATCAGCTGTTCGGTGGCAGCACTGATGGAGCTGGCAGTGTTGGTGAGGCCCAGAGGTGCTTGGCAGGGTGTCTTTTGAGGCAGTTGGCAATGCATGGTGGTGGTGAATTCATTGCGTTCCTAAAAAACATTGCTGCGCCACGCAAGGCTGCTTGGTGGGTCACATGTGACCTGGGAGCCATATGTTGTGAAGGCCTCCTGTAAAGAGACAGCAAAAACATAAAGGGCCCTGTAGCCAAACGTTGGTCAGCTTTTCAGTGCCACAAAAACATGCTAGCTGAAAGAAGGATTGGCATATACTTACAGCACACTATTTGTAAGTTCATTTGTATAATAAGGTCATTTAAGGCTACTAGCTATGCTGGAGATATGTTCCCTTCAGTAGTAGTTACCCTCTGTCAGTTAGTACTTGTAGCTAGGGTCATTAGCAGGAGGGTATTCCTGTGTCTCTGTTATTTGTACAAAGATCTGGTTGCTCATGTGGCAGCAGAGGGCCAGGTTAGGTGGGCTTTTGATGTAATCCAACGCTATCTTTTGTATGAATTAAAGACATGGCTATGTAGTGTTCAGGAATGCAGGAACCTATAAAAACATTCCTTCCTTTTTATAGCCGAAAAGCAATTTTTCTCATATGATTTCTCCTAGAAACGTTCATCTACTATACTTTCTTTTACGAAAAGGAGAGTTTGAAAATGTGCAGGGCTGATCACATTTTTTGCTCGCTGGAAGCAAGTGGTAACGAGCAACAGTGACTCACTTACGTGTTCCAACATGTGCTCAGCCATTGCAGACTTGCACTTTTTCCTGAATAAATATTTCCTCTTCACTCTTATTTCAATCACTTTCTAATTTTTTTCCCCTCCAGAAACATTACTGTTCTTAAGTATTGGTGCTGACTGCAGCTAAGCCAAATACAGCCATTCTACTAAAAGCTTTTGACAAATTCCTCTGTTTTTTTAAGTGGAGCAGAGGGAAGGAGAAGTACTGGGTTCAGCCAGAGATACATTTCAGGATGTAGAGTGTAACCTTTTTGTAAAGTTAATGCTGGAAGACAAAGCTTTTCATTTTTTAATGAGACGTTATTTACAGTGCAGCAGAGAGCCAAGGGTAATAAAAAGGACTCGGTGCAAGCTTCAAGGTTATCCGCAGCTGCTAAGAAGCTTCTAATTACGATGAGCCGTTTCAGCCAGTACTTGGATTCAAGACAAAAAGAAAACTGTACCATGTTCTTTCATTCACCCGAGGTTAGCAAAAGATACCCTCTTTCCAACACCACTAGGGCTCTGCATCCCTCGGCATGTCTGGGAGACTGAACAATTGGAACAAAAATCAATACTAAACATACATTCTGTCTCCTAATAGCCATGAAAAAAAAAATGCTGAAGTTAAGAAAGACTCCGTTCCTTTTGCAGAAATTCTCTGTAGAACCTTAGAGTTAACTCTTGACTTTTGAAACTTCCAATCTCTTCTTTCTCTTCTTTCAATTTATATATTGTTCCAGTGTTTCCCAAGACCTTAAGAAGAGCTCTGCTCATTCAAACTTATGTTTTCCACTCCTGCTTTTCAATTTTTAAAATTAATTAATTTTTAAATTTAAACTATTTGAGGGATGGGATTTTTCTTTCACACTGACATTACCCCTTACACTTACTCTCACTGATCCTCAAGGATTGCAAGTTTCAGCAAATATCATAACTTGTGCCACTGATTCAGATTCACTCATCATCAGCCAGGGGATACTGCAGGATGAGCAGGATACTAGGACAATCAATCTAAACAATATTTCTTTAGAGTAGAAGTAAATACCTGATGATTTGTTGCATTTTATCAGCATCCCCAAAATGGATGTCTCACTGCCTCACTGCCTCATAAAAGGGGCAGAAAATATCTTGCCTCCTAAGATGAACTCATGGAATTTTTTTTAATGTGGGGAGGCAACTGAGGCATAATTTTCCATTTGCAAAATCTGACATTTTCTGTAATCTTTCTTCTTTTAAAGGGGGGAAAAAAAAGACTAAGGGAAAAGCCGGAATTGTTGTCCAATGCTTTTGGCTTAGTGTTGTTAGTAGTGCTCCATCTGGAAGCACATGGACCTTGTTCATCTCAATCATCACCTCAGAATGGAAATAGGGTAGATCAGTGTTTCTCAACCTTGGCAGCTTTAAGATGTGTGGTCTTCAACTCCCAGAATTCGCCAGCCAGCATGTTGTCTAGGGAATTCTGGGAATTGAAATCCATGCATCTTAAAGTAGACAAGGTTGAGAAACGCTGGAGTAGACGGTAAAAAGCAATTTTAGAATTACCATTCAATCCTGTTCTTCTGTATGAGTTTCAAAAATCACTGCCTCTTCTCCCAACAACTTTCAACCTATTTTCCAAAGCTACATTACAAGCTGCAAACATTCATTCCATTGATCCACAAGTGCAGGAGTCTCCCACATGAAGGTACTTCATTCCAGGATCTCTCTGCAGACAATGGAAGCTATACTAGTTCTACTTACACCCCATCAGTCCCACATTGCTTGTAAACCATCCTAACTACCATCAAACTACAGCCTTGATAACAACCAGGAAAAAAGCAGTATTTGTTACTCAGCAAGGGATATCTTCACAAAACCAGTTCAACAAGACCTATAGTTCCATCTGTATCACTTGAATTACAACTCAGTTATTGTCGCAGTAACTGTAAATTAGACGAATACCTAGATTTTTAACTGTTTTGGCTACAGCACAGCTTTAAATGTCTTAATGTAAGCAAAATATAATTTGCTGAGGGTAACAAGTTTTGCCTCGAATTGTTCAAATCTTTTCCCACTTAATAACCATTGTTATACCCACCAGTAACATTTTGTAATGTGTTATTATGCAGAGCAAAATAAGTAGTTTGGGAGGTAGCCTTTTAAATACTGAGAAAGGTAAACACTGATACACATTAGAAATTCCTAGTTGTTCATATCAGCAACCCCTACTTCCTATATAATAACAGAAGTAAAAAGTTGTAATGCTAAAAAAAAGGGAGAGATTATTGATGACCATGGGCTATGTTAGAAAGTAAATTAAACAGAGAAATGAAACTGGGACAAAGTAGTTCCAGCTTGGGGTCAGATATGTGCATGCTTAGGAGGACATGAGTTTATAAACTGTGACCAGTGCTATCACAGACCATTCAGGTTATATGTTAAACATGAAGGGGTGAATATTTGGCAAGACTCACAGATGCTGTCTAGACATAACTGGATGAAATTAAGGAAAGAACAGTTCAAGTAAATAATAGACACAGTGTCTCAAGTAAGATAAGAACGGGCAATAATATTAAGTGATCCAAGTGGAATTTTACCATTTCCACAGTTATTGTTTCTACTAGCAATAGTGGGAATAAACATTTAAATGCAAGTCTGCAAAGTTCATAGAGAAAAACAACTCAGATCAATCCCAATTAATTCCCTGGCTGAATTTTTCCAAGACCTATTGACTATAAAATGAGTTTCTGCAAAAGTTAATTGTGGGCAATTCAATAATTAAAATAATTAAAATGTAAGACATTTTAATAAACACAAAAAGCTTCAAAGGTAGATCTTTGTCTGAGGCTAAAAGTATCCACTGCACAACAAATAGCAAACACAATACATTAATTGTTGGGGGGAAAAAAAGCATCAGATAAATTTTGGACAGTTTATCACCAATAATTTCCAGGAATTCCATATCTTTTAATGAATTTTGCAATATTTTTTATCATCGCATTTCTTTTTTAAGAAATCCAAACAAATTCTAGCCCCCGAGGAACATAATAAATCTGGGAGAGATTATTGATTTAAATGTGATTGTTCATGGAAGACACACTTTCACACAAAAGCATTATTTCATTCAGTTACATCATGCAGTCTTCCATTTAGTCACAACAGCCTAATATATAATGCAGTTTATAGCATTATAATGGGAAAATGGGAAGGTAAGATATGCCAGCTTCCTAAAATAACTGCGTGTTTGTTACAGGTCTAGAAGGGATGATGATGGTCCAGTTCCTGCATATGAACAGCTGGCTGCCATGGAAGGTTAATCCTTGCCTCAACACCTACTGCAGCTATTTTAATACCTTCTGAGCCTTATTAATAAGACGTCATCCCTTCTATCCACCCAAAAGAGGAAAATATAAAATTGGAAAGCACTTCAGATCTTCTTATTGAAATCTAAAAAACAACACAAAATAAAAACCTTTGGAAAATGCTATGGACAGATTTTTAGCCATGCACTCCTCCCTATCAGAAAGAGTTAAGTGAGACACTTTTTAAAACAATTTAGCCAAATATCCAGGTGTAAAACTGAGTTTATCTGGAAGTAAACAGAAGAACAAGGGAAAGTAATAGTCACACATAAATCAAGAAAGCCATTCCAGGTTGGCTAATATACTTTTACCTGCTTGACTAGGATCATAGGTTTGAAACCGAGAACACAGGCAGGATTCACCACACAGCAAGTAAGTTAAGCCTTGAGAATGCCTTAGCCTCCACATTAGATCCTTTAAGGAAAACACAGGCTAACAGCAAATACATATATGGGAATCTGAGATGTGTGAAAGCCAGTGTCTTAACCCAGAGGAATTTGCTTTGCTCAGTGCTATGATAAACCCTATGATAAACCCTGATGCTGGTAGTCTAAGCCAGTAAATCAGAGAATTACTTAATGTTGGACTTCCCCTAGACTTTTAAGAATAAAAGAACTTATTACTACTGTCTCGGCATTTCTGCATCAAAGATTCTTAATAGAGTACCGCTAAAGCTTTTAATGAAGATATGCTAATTAAAAGGTGGATTTTTTGCAAAAAATCATATAAATCTCAGCCATCAGTAGCAATATTCATATCATATATCTCAGCCATTAGTAGCAATATTCTTAAGATACAATCTTTCAGCATATGGGAAATAAAATAACTGAGAATGGATGTGGGAAACAGGATTTCCACACAGCCATGCATGAAAATGGAAATTCAAAATGGAAAATCAAAATGTATTTCTGTTCCACCAAAGTAATCCCACCAGAACCAGTAAAATATTCTAACAGGCATTAGAAATAAAAAGTTAATGCTCCACAAAAATGTTTGAATTGTTATTTTGTTTTAGCAAATTAAAAGATGTTACTTCAGAGAACATATACAAAAGACCTCTATGTTGTTCAATCTCCTCTTCAATTAAAAAAAAAATACAAGAAAAGAAATCTGGATTTTGTTACCAAACCAGAAAAGCACACATCCAGTTTGGTAGGTCTGCAGCTGCTGTTTGCAGTTTTTACAAAACCACAGCACAGTTTGTCATCACAATTTGGCCCTGTTTCTGACTCTCCCAAGGAAAGGCCAAGGACTGTTATAAGCCAGTTAGCCCTCATTCTAGTAGCAAGTTTATGTGGGAGGCTTTTGTTATCTCTTACAAGATTTATCAGGAGGGTTGTTTTATTTTTCACATTCACTAACATCTGTTTCATCAAGTTCAGGAGAAAAAAAAAAAGAAGGAAAATGGGTTAAAAAGTGGGAGGAAATCAAAATAACTTTTACATAGAATGTCTTTCTGTACTGGTTAAAAACATCTCACCTTTACAAAAAATGCTTGCAATGGGACATGGAAAAGATCTGGGTACATGTTTCCTTTTCATTTAATCAAAAACATTAAATTAAAGATACACAGAGCAATGGCTTGTTGAGATCTGTCCCAAATTAGTTTTACTTTGTAATTCTTTATTTTTATTTTTATTTTTTTGTCTGCGCTCAGTCATTACTGACCCTGCAGTGACTGCCTGGACGAATCCTTGCAGTTTTCAAGGCAATTGTTTTTCGGAAGTATTTTGCCAGAGCCTCCTTCCTAGAGCAGAGCCCAGCTGGCGAGTGCAGGAGGCGGGGTTTCCGTTGCTTCGCGCCCTTTTCGGGCGAGCGCGGTTTCGCGCTTACCGGCAACTGCTCCCGTTTCTCTGTGCAAGGCGCTGTCAGCATTTTTCCTCCCACCAGAGTGAGAGTACCCATTTTATCTACTCATGTGAGTTTTCGACCTGTTGGGTTGACAGGAGCTGGGGGGGGGGGGAACAGGAGCTCACCCTGTTAACGCGAAGGCTGGACTCGAACCGCCGAAGCATCAGCCATTTCTGGCCAGCAACTTTCAGCATCATTAAGCCGCTGCGCCACCGCATCCCCTAATTCTTTATATGTTGAGCTATATCAAAGGACCCAGTAATAGGAACAGGCATAGAGTGATGGTGGTAGTAAAGAAAAAAAGAGTAGTAGGAACCGTCAAAGATATTCAGCCTAACATACCAGATGGATGTTCCCCCAAATCATTCTTCACACAGTTGCATTCTTCATATTGTTGCACTCACAAAATGGCTCTCATACAGATTTTGCTAATCACAAAATGTGTACATATTGTCAGTCACAAAATGATCAATTATCAGAAGGCAAACTAGCCTCAGGATGCTCTTTTTCATCCCAGTGTGTAGAGGGAAGAGGAAATCACCTTGAGGAACAGGAGGAAGAGGTGCTGCCAAGGCAATGGAACCTGAGCCTGGGGCAGGAATGTGGCATGTGTAAATGTCTCACACAAGCCCATCCCTAGTTTGCACAAAGTGGGAGGGAGGGAGGGAGGGGGGACACACATTCAGACTTGCAAGATTGTGTTACCATAACGTTACAATAAAAGTAGTATTGGCCTACATGACTTAGTCTGGAAGGACTGATACAGTGATACCTATGTGAAGACATTAATACGAGTGAGGATGGTACTAATATGCTTCGAACGTGTCGGCTTCCTATTTATTTCTTAACATTAAAATACTTTTTAAAAATTAGATGAATTAGAAACCCTGGTGATATCAAGGGAGGTAACTTGGGGAAAATGCTGGATGCCATATTGCTACCCTTGAGCTAGAGGAAGGATGATAAAACCCTTCTTACCTGCCAACTGCTTCTCAAAGTATCCCTTAATACTGTGTTTTTTTTTAAATGTACTTCTACAATCCAGCGTCATTCCCCATGCCAAGAAAATATGGGAAGCTAAGATCTATTCATCCTTGTCCTTTCATGTGCTCAGTTCTGAGAAGTGCATAGCTATAACCTAAACATCCTTGTCCTCCAATACTTTGGGATGACAGCTACCAGAATTTTTAAGCAGACTAGTATATATATCTGAGAGTTGCAGTTCCAATCTATCTGAAAGGCTAAGATTGATTGGATAAGGCTAAGGATGAGCCAGAGACCATTATTTATTTAATAAAATTTATACTTGTCCATTCCCAATGGGTCTAGCTGGCTTACAACAGAAATTTAAAAAACATGAAAAGCTGTATGTGTGAGCATTTAAAAACTAGAAACTTAAAATACTCTAAAGACTTAAGGGAGAAGAAGAGGAGATCTTGCTCAACTCTAGGAGCTGTCTGGGGAAAAAACTGGGAACTACACTTATGTTAATCATTTTCTGTGTTTCTCCATGTTGAATAGCTAAAAGGACCACATTGCTGGGCTTATTAAAATGACTATGCATTGAGCATGGATATCTGCAGTGGGGATGTTTATACAACTTTATCCAACTAATAGAAAGAACTGGAATGAGGGTTACTCTGGGTTGTAGCTCACCTTCAGTTCCAGATATATTGACTGCCTTTCTGCACTTAATATGTGAATCTCAAAGAGCTGGGAGCTTGAAACATTGAGGCTCTACCAGTGACATGATCCTGCTGTATGTTAAATACCTCTGATTTAAATTGCTCTTATTTTTCAACTGTGTACATTCCTTTCTTTAGTGGATTTGTTCTCCAAATAGAGCTTCTGCTTTCATAAACTGCCCATGCCCACTCTTTCCTGAGTTCCTCTCTTTTTTTAGCTCTCCTCCTCCTAAGTTTTTGCTATGGATCCCAGAACAGCCAGAAGAAAAAGTGCCCTGTAGTGATTAGGAAAAGGCCAAAAATTCTCCTTCCAAATGCATTTGTGTGTTTGTGGAATGCGCAGTATAACCCATTAAGTTAATACAGACAAGATTAATTTATCAAGATTAATTTACAAGACCTCTATACATACTACATATATCAAGCAATATATATTAGTTTAATATACAAGGATATGACAGAATAAAACTGCATACAATTTCAAACACCTGTGTTTTTGTAGTGGGGGGGCAGCTGCTCTAGCCCAGTTCTTAATACCTGCTGCCAGGCATTTTACAATCCAGTGCATCTTCTTTTAGCTGCTGCTTAAACGCTGACTGAAAGAGGATCTTTGATTAGGAGAGAACATGTGTTTGCATGCACTCAGATGGCATAAAACAGCAACAGGATTCAGAGCACGCCGTAACCACTTTTTGGTGAAAACAGAGATGAGCTGACTACATTGCGTATTTCTTTTCATAAACTCATAGATACATATTCCTTTGACACTATAACAAATAGTCTGCTTCACATCTAGAATCTCTCATCACTTTTGTATTCTTCACTCATTTTTTCAATCTTTCATCATAAACAATGAAATCAATCATGCTTTCATATTTAAATTCATTCCTTGCCAAGGGTACCTTCAAACAGACTTATGTTTAAACCATGCATTTGAAAGAGATCTTTTTCTAAGCAGATATTCACCAGTCACTATTCTCATTCATTCTTGGGCCTCTGAATGGCTCAGTCATAGAGAATTATTAATGTATCAATAACGCTTTATATAGATTTGGGTAATCTGACCAAACAGCAACATCAATAATCAAGAAATACAGTGGTACCTCGGGTTACGAACGCCCCTCCTTACGAATTTTTCGAGATACAACCAGCTCCGGCCCCAAAAATTTACCTCGACATGTGAACTCCGCCTTGAGCTACGAACTGGATCCGCGGCCATTTGCCCTGCTGCCACGCAGTCGCGGCTTCCTGTGGGCGAGATCGCAGTAGCAAGGAGACGTTCGGTGAGGCTTGTGGTGTGTTTTGTGGCGTTTGGAAGGTTTTTGGTGTGCTTGTCAGCATGGCTCCAAAGAAAATGCAGAACAGGCTTGGCAAGAATAAGGCTTTGAAGAAAACCGTATGTATTTCCATTGAACCTTATGGGGAAATTTGTCTCGTGGTGCGACCAAATTCGGAGGACGGATCAGCCGTATTTACATTGAACCTTATGGGGAAATTTGCCTCGTGGTGCGACCAAATTCGGAGGGTGGAACGGATTAACCGTGTTTACATTGAACCTTATGGGAAAATTTACCTCGAGTTGCAACCAACTCGAGTTGCGATCAGAGTCACGGAACGGATTAAGTTCGTAACTCGAGGTACCACTGTACAAAGCATAGCTCTTTATCATACACATTTCTTGAGTAGTATTACTATTGAGTAGTATTACTATGGGCATTCAGAAAGTAAAATATATATATATATATATATATATATGAATTGACAGTGGAGGAGGTTAGAAGCATGCAATAAAAGATTTGACTCTTGTTCCTAAAATATTTATTAATTCCAAAATGGAAAGGCAAAGATTAGAGGCAGAACCAAATCAGGTTTAATTATTATGAGCAAAGGGGTCTTAAACTATCAAAGTACATCAACAATTATGAAGAACAAATCAGCTTAGAAACAGAGTTTAGCAAATGTACTGGAAAAGGAATAGCATATGCAGTACCCCAACAATGAACACATAGTGTTGCACAATCCAGTAAGACCCCCTTTTGCAACCTGCTGATGTCCCAGATGTGTTGGATCTCCTATCCCTAGAATTCCCTTCAGCCATGCTGGCTGGGAATTCTGAAGTTTCCCATCCCAGCAGATTAGCAGAGTAGCAGTTGGGGAAAAGTTACTCTAAGAGTCTCCTCTGCACAAACCTCCCTAAAATAAATGGGAGCTGCACAAAGATATGGTAACACCACTGTATTTCCATTTATTTCAGTGCAACTTGCGTTGCAGAATTTTATGGTGAATTCTGCCAAATCCATAGCTGTTCCCTAAATACAGTAGATTATTCAGTCACTGTATGGATTCTGAAGCCTCACTGGTATACATGCTTGGACCTTCCCTCCTTCCTTCCCTCCCTCCCTCCCTTCCCTTCCCGGTTTTAATTTCCCTGACATTCATTTCATATGCTTTTTAAAAAATAAGGTATCTGTATATGGAAAAGACACACTGGAGGGGAAATTGCTTTCCATCCAGCTGTATGCCCTTTAGGTAACATCAAAGAAGTTTAAGTCAAGCCTAAGTCCACGGGCAAAGAGTGCACTCCAAATGATTATTAAAATAGAACATGTGGGACTCAGATTCCAGCTGCGTTTGCATTTTCCCCCTGTGGATTCTGATCCCAGTTCAGTAGCTTAAGTCTGAACCACCTAAAAATTCATTTGCTAATGTTGTTTATTGAACCAGGCCAAAATATGATCTGGGAATATATTTCCAAGATAAAGGAGGCATTTATTGTTTTGTTTTTCAGTCTTCCTTAAGGAAACTATTTTTAGACTGTAATACTGTAACAAAAAATACAAGTGTTTGGCAAGAATACCAAAAAAACACACAAACAAACAAAAAAACAACCTGCCAGTATTAAGGTTCTTTATTCCCTAGACATTTGTTATCTGGGAGTTTAGCACAGCCATAGTTTTTTCACTTGCACTTCCATAACATGACAGCAACAAGAAATTATACTGGGTATGTGCAAGCCTACTATTCTGGGAATGGAACTTTCTGGAAAACTCTGGAGTGTTTTCTTCCTCCTAAAACCATGTGAATCCCCTTCCCCCTTCCTCAGATTTTTTTCTGAAGTTAATCATTTACTAAGTTCTAGAGATATTATTTGGACTAGACAAGTCTGCTTCAGGCCTGGACTGGCTGGATCACTGTGATCCCAGGACAGCTGGTTTTGTATCTCCTTAAGATACGTTATGAGAGAAAATTTGGTGTAGTGGTTAAAGGTGATGAATTAGGTATTGAGAAATCTGAATTCTAGTCGTCCCTTAGGAGTGTCCTTGGACTACTCACTTTCATAAATGTTGCCAAGAAAACCGCATGAACTTGTCCATATAGTCACTAGGAGTTGCCTCAAAGGACCATAACACATACAAGATATGTACACAAATATCAGGCTAACAAGGGATTGAATAATAAAAAAACAACTGGATATAATTGTGGAGAAATATCCATTGCTACCATCCAATCTTCAAGAAGTTACCCACAAAGTTCTTAGCAAAAAAACCACACAACCCTACAATATTCAGCAAGGTAACGTCATGCACATAGTGCCATTGTGGGTTTATATATTATTTTTGAAGGTTTTTTTTTTAAGCTCTTTGACTTTTTTTTTCCTTGTAAGCCACCCAAAGCCTTGAGGGAATAGGCAGCATACAAATAAAATAAAAAGTAAATTATGAAATGGCATGATCACCACTGTATTTAGGTATTTCTCCAGTCATATGAAGATCTATTCGTAAGATCAAATTATCACAACGAGGCCATGTTTTAGACCTGACCACATGGTATCTTCTCTGAATCATAACCTATTTGTGTGAATCACCTTGACAGGTGCTTTCCATTTTTCACACTATATCCTGTACTTCAAATTCATCACATGTCCAGCTATGCAAAAATAGCCCAATTACTCCATTTAAAGAATATGAAACAAGTTGTCAAACAACGACTTGGATCTTAAAGCTCTTAAATATACGAGTACTGTAGGCATTTGTGTAATGTTATTCTATGTGTAAGCGAACATGGGGTCAAGCTACCCTCTCAGTCAGCTTAACACTTCCAACCTTGTAAAGGTTTTTTTCCCTGCTAAGGTTGAAAGAAATTTTGAGGATGATGGTGGTGGTTTCCCTTTTAAAGTTTTAAGAGCTACCCATACTGATATGAGTCCATCTATGTGGGATAAATTTATCAATATTTTAGTACTATTGCACAATTTGTTCTGAATAGTATATCAGTGTATTGTAGGTTTTCTTGTTTTGCATTACACTTTTAGGAATGTTTATGTATCAGAGAACCTCAGTTAGAAAATGGCAATCAATAAGTAAATAATAAAAGGAACTATAGTTTTCTTGCATGATATGAGAGACGGCATTTCATATATTTTAAAAATGTTGCTTTCATATTGTTCACTCACTATCAGTCACTCATATACAGGTGAAACTTGAAAAATTAGAATATCATGCAAATGTTCATTTATGTCAGTATGGCAACTCAAAAGGTGAAACCAATATATGAGATAGACGCATTACATGCAAAGCGAGATATGTCAAGCCTTACTTTGGTATAATTGTGATGATTATGGCGTACAGCTTATGAAAACCCCAAATTCACAATCTCAGAAAATTAGAATATTACATGACATCAATAACACAAGGATTGGAAATAGAACAATATCGGACCTCTGCAAAGTATAAGCATGCATATGTACTCAGTACTTGCTTTGGGCCCCTTTTGCAGCAATGACTGCCGCAATGCGGTGTGGCATGGATACTATCAGCCTGTGGCACTGCTGAGGTGTTATGGAAGACCAGGATGCTTCAATAGCGGCCTTCAGCTCCGCTGCATTGTTCAGTCTCATGTCCCTCATCTTTCTCTTGGCAATGCCCCATAGATTCTCTATGGGGTTCAGGTCAGGCGAGTTTGCTGGCCAATCAAGCACAGTAATCCCATGGTCACTGAACCAGGTTTTGGTACTTTTGGCAGTGTGGGCAGGTGCCAAGTCCTGCGGGAAAATGAAGTCAGCATCCCCATAAAGCTCGTCTGCGGAAGGAAGCATGAAGTGCTCCAAAATCTCCTGGCAGACGGCTGCGTTGACCCTGGACTCAATGAAGCACAGTGGACCAACACCAGCAGATGACATGGCTCCCCAAATCAACACAGACTGTGGAAACTTCACACTGGACTTCAAGCATTGTGCATTGTGTGCCTCTCCATTCTTCCTCCAGGCTCTGGGTCCTTGGTTCCCAAATGAGATGCAAAAGTTGCTCTCATCAGAAAAGAGGACTTTGGACCACTGGGCAACAGACCAGTTCTTTTTTTCTGTAGCCCAGGTAAGACGCTTCTGACGTTGTTTGTTGTTCAGGAGCGGCTTGACAAGAGGAATACAACATTTGAAGCCCATGTCCAGGATCCGTCTGTGTGTGGTGGCTCTTGATGCACTAACTCCAGCCTCAGTCCACTCCTTGTGAAAGTCCCCAACACTTTGGAATGGCCTTTTCCTGACAATCCTCTCCAGGCTGTGGTCATCCCTGCTGCTTGTGCACCTTTTTCCACCACACTTTTCCCTTCCACATAACCTTCTATTGATGTGCTTTGATACAGCACTTTGGGAACATCCAACTTCTTTTGCAATTACCTTTTGGGCTTTCCCTCCTTATGGAGGGTGTCAATGATGGTTTTCTGCACAACTGTCAGGTCAGCAGTCTTTCCCATGCTTGTGATTCCTACTGAACCAGCCTGAGAGACCACTGAAAGGCTCAGGAACCCTTTGCAGGTGTTATGGATTCATTAGCTGATTAGAGTGGGACACTTTGAGCCTAGAATATTGAATCTTTTCACGCTATTCTAATTTTCTGAGATTGTGAATTTGGGGTTTTCATAAGCTGTACGCCATAATCATCACAATTATACCAAAGTAAGGCTTGACATATCTCGCTTTGCATGTAATGCGTCTATCTCATATATTGGTTTCACCTTTTGAGTTGCCATACTGACATAAATGAACATTTGCATGATATTCTAATTTTTTGAGTTTCACCTGTATACCTGATACCATTTATTAGCATGAATTTATAAAGAAGTATAGCGAGGGGATGGAACCATTAATTATCAACTATTCTTTCAACCTTTACATAAAAAATGAAAGCAGTGCCAGAAGAACCAGCTGCACACTAAGCCAAGTTAGATGCACAGCAGTTCTACATCTTTAGCTTTCCTTTCAAATCTTGTGAAGCTTGTGTATAAAATGCTAAATTATTTCACAGGATAGCAATGTAAATATGGATGCCAGCTGACCCCATCTCTGTAATTAACATCTATTTTATAAATTAAAAACAAGAAAGTAACCAGCAGGTATACATACACCACGATCACCCAAAAGCCAGAGATAATTTATACTATCTCAGCAGCTGGCAGCAGGCTCAGCAACTAACCAGAGTCAAACCTGGTTAATATTTGCATGGAAGACTCTCAGGGAATTCCAGTGGTGTAGGCCAGGCTGAAAAGTTTAAAAAAAAAAAAAAAAAATCCCAGAAGAAAGTAATGACATACCATGTCTGCATTTGCTACCAAGAAAACTGCATGTCATTATCAGGAGCTGAACTCAACTTATGGGCATTTTTTCTGGAGGTGTGTGGTTTTTTAAAATTGTACTATTTAGGAGACATTTAATGCACTTCTGCAGCAACACGGTTCATGCAACTAACAGCCAGTACTGTATCAGCCACAGCATATATCCTGATTTGCAGCAATTCATGATTGTATCAATCTACCTGTATCTCATATTAATGCAGTCGCCTGCTTGCTGCGGTGTAAATGTAATAATCTGTCACTTGATGAAGGGCCCTTCCCCAAGCACTCTTTTTATCCAGTATGTATTCTCACACTGAAAAAGGAAGTTACTTTTTATAGCTTAAAACAAAACATTAATGTCTTTTGTTCCCGAGTTTCACTTCCTAGTAGTCTTTGTAACAAATGCTATCTTACGAGACAACAATGCTTAAAAAGTAAGACAATGCTTGACATGTGAATCTAGTCAGTTATCCTTCTCCTTCCTAGAAGTTATAGTCCAAGAGGGATTCTGCTCAATACAGATGCAGAGGAAGGCACAATGATCCAGTTGACAGGAACACATTTTTCAAAAGGTCTTTTCTCTTCTTATTCAACTGTCGAGGAGAACAAATGCATTGTCCAATGAAGATTATAAATGAGCATGTGCCCAGCATTTGCATGTGTGTGCGCATGCACACACAGACACGGAACAGATTCTGGGAAAAAAGGTCCTAATGCTTAGAATTAAATCTCTTCATAAAACTGATATTCTTACTTACAAATATATTAGAATGAGGGGACAAATAGCAGAAAGAAGTTGAATAATAATAAGTCATAATATTCAGCAAAAAATGAATTTGTTCTCTCTGGAAACTGAAGAAACAGTTACCAGTTTGATAATTTTTGTCATTTTAATTAATATTAGAACAGAAAAAAGTTCCTTGAGAGAGAACATAGTGTATGGATACGCTCACAAGGAAGGAGAGATTTCTTGAGATACAACCACCATTCAATATTTAGAGTTTCAAAAGTCATAACAATTGCCTTGAATTAAGCCTTGCATTAGTGTAGATGGCAAAAAGTTGAGTTAATAGGATGTGATCTAGTCAGAGCTCTGCATTTTGAACCAAATTAAGTTCTGAAATTATTTTCAAGGGCAAAGTAAGTAACAGTAACCTAATCCAAAAGTTTATTATGACATGATTGATGGAAGCTAGATCCATTTTCTCTGTGAAAGGGCACAGTTGGCACACCAGTGGAAACTGTTGAAATGTATTCCAAATCAGCACCAATACATTATTTTATTTATTCAATTTTATTCAATTTCTATGGCTGCCCATCTCACCATGGTAACTCTGAGCAGCTAACAACAGTTTAAAACACAACCTACAGTGAATATAAAATACATAACTGCAACCAAGGTTAAAAAACCAATCGAACCACAATTATCATAAACTTCTTACTGGCCCTGATAATCTGACCCACAAACCCAGAAAACAGCCATGTCTTCAAGGCCTTGCAAAAGCCCAACAAGGTGGGGCCAATCTGATCTGCAGAGGGATAGGTTTCCACAGGGTAGGCACAACAATATGGGCATCTAGTGAAAAATCAAATCCAAACATATCCCCAAGTTGCAAGCTGCTATTTAGGGGGCTATGCCTCTTGTTCATCTGCACTAGTAATCTTGACCAACAGGCCTTCTACCTTAACTGGACTGTCCTTCACCCAAATTGATGGTATTTATTGGTTCTGAATGCTAAATGTCTCTCTAGTATTAGGAGACAGAAATAAGAAATGGTTAGTATCCCTATATTGGTTAGTCCCTAGCCAAAATTGCCAGTTCAGCATACCCATCATTTTTCCTTTTCCAGCTAGTAAATTCAGAAGCAGCTGAATGATACATCTTCACATATGACACATCCTCAAAGAAGGGAAACTTTGAGATGATGTTGTTCATTAAGCAATATGACATGCTAACTTTCAATTTCTTACACTTACAGGAATTTTTCTTACTGATTGTTACTGACTGAGCTGGAATAATAAAACGTTAAGACCGGTACAACTGTAAATACAAGCAAATGCAGCTGAAGATCTAAGCAGAATTTGCAGAGAGGGTGATACATTACCCTAGGGTAAAAATTCAGCAGATTATTTTAAAAATGAAATTGTTTTCTTCTCAGTTGCAAAGAAAATTGAGACTTCCTGGAGTTGCTCAGAGTTCGGCAGCATATACATTTAATAAATAATTATTATTATTATTAAAGCTATATTATTTACCAATAGAAGAGAATATATGTAGCTTGCAAATGTTTGAAAGAGAACAATCAAGCTCAGAGAACCCCAAGGACTCCACTGTATTATTTATCCAGAGAAAGTAAGTATAATGAAAACATGAAAACATGTATCCAAAATCTCAGCCTTTCTTTGCATAGGTTCATTCTTTGCTGCCATCATGAAAACCGGGGTCTAGAAAATACATTCATGTGGGAAATTTACAATGCGAATAGGAAGACAGGAGACAATTGGCAGACTAAGCCAGAAGAGTAAAAGATTTCCTTCTGCCTGTTGTTAAGATGAGGTGCCCCTTCCCTAAAGACAGCCTCCTCAACAGCCACCACTACTTGGGGACACTTAATGAAAACCCTCCTGATAAATTCTTAAGACAGTTTATGCCAGCCACCATATGCATTACTGAGAATTCTGGGAACTAAAATCCTTACATGCAAAGGACACCAATTTGAAGAAGACTACTTTAAAAGTTAGCACCGCCCCTTTCAGATGGGCCCAGAAAGAGACCAGCAATTTGTGGAGCTGTTTTCATCATGGTGAAATGTAGTTCCAAACAACACACACGTGTACACCCATCTGAATCATCTGAGTACTGAAATCATCTGTAACAGCAAACTTGCATAAATGGTACAGTAAAAATAACTTAATGTGTAGAACCAGTAAGTTGCCCAGAAATATAGGTGCCCCTAGGTATAACCCTATGGAATCTGAAATACTACAGGAGATAGGAGAGGCGAGCCTGCCCAAATAATGCATATTAAATATTTGGCAAGACGATGCCTCCACAAACTGGATATATTCCTAAATTAAATGCCAGTTAGTTTAAGAATTTAGCTTTAGGGAATATAATTTGATTTGTGTTCCTCTAGCAGTCAAAACCTCTATACAGAAAATATAAACATACACACTTATCTATACCCTGTTTCAAAATATACAAACTGCAGCTCACCCAAAACTGTATTTCAGGGGAGTACACATAAAAAAGATAAATTGATACAATGTTAAATCACCATCAAATAAACAATAAAAATAAGCTTAAATTAAATAAAATGGAAATGCATGAAGTGAACTGTTTGATCGTGGGTATATGGTGTAAAATTTTAAGTTAAAGCTGTAACTACTGACAGAACTTCATACAGATTTATCAAACCCTTTTAAAACTGGAACACTATTCTACCTTCATGCATATCACACTTGATGCTCACACAGCAGTTTGAGAATTCTCTTATTCCCTATATTCTATGAGATTCATATTTTATGAGCAATAAAATGTGCAAGGCTGCTAAACAATGATGGGGAAACAGAAGGGATTATTTCCATGTATAATTGTATATCTAATCCAAAGTAAACAAATACTCTGTATCAGCAACTACTGAAACTCAACTTAATTTTTACTTTTGAGCTGAATCTGAATCCTTTGTATTCAGATTTATAGCTGCCTAGATGAATAATTTAAAATCATTTCCTTATATGCGGGAGAATTAAGAACATAGCTAACTCTTTCCCACTAAACTAAGAATGTGTCCAGATTTGACTGGCTAATGAGCCTTAAGGATCTACTCTTATGAATAAGTCAAATTATTATCTCACCATCCTGTTCCTACCCATTTATCTATCTGATGAGGACTACTTAATTATATACAAGTCAATATTCTTACATGACATCACTGCCCCCTTGTGTTAAAATAAATCCATTTCTGTTTTAGCTGGAATTTAAAAACATCCCTCACAATTATTATTATTATTTGGGAGTGTACCAGTTTTTTGTTTTTATGAACTTTATTTTATAAACTCTATTATCATATGCACATGTATAATGATTTTAAAAGATCCTCTATTAGAGTAAAAATTAAATGAGAAATTCTTCTGAGATAAATCTTTTAATTTAGGAACTGTCAGTATGACATTCTTCACTAGTTGTGATGGGGTAGAAAGCAATTAACTGGTACCATTTTCATTTGCCTTTTCAACATTTTGCAGAAAAGAACAAAAAGGTAAGTTACATAAAGATGTTCCCCATGACAGATCACTCACTTCTTCTTTCTCAGCTGGTAGTCCTTGGATGTGTTGAATAACAGTCTGGCTGGGAATACATATCTAGAAGCCTTCCCCAGCAGGCGGCGGAAGAATGCTTTACAACAGGGGTGGGCAATCACTTGAGGGGCTAAATGATGAATTTGGCCATATCACTTATGAAATTGGGACTGGGTTTGGGGAAAATTCTGGGGTACTCTTGAGTTAAACAGTGAGATGCATATTTTAGGACTTATTCATCTGTTCTACACATTAAAATGGTGGAAAACTGCAGGAGTGCTGCAGGAGAACACCAAGAAAAGCCTTCTCCTGCAGCCCTGACTAAAGATCTCACAATCTGGGTGATTCCATCTTGGCTGTAGAAAATCCCAGACTGAGTATCCAAGAGGCTAACCAGAGACCCTTAACAAACACCAAAAGGTTTCAAAGGGTGAGCAGTTCCAGCAAATTCCACAATATATACTGAAAGGTCAGTTGAAAAACTTGTTGGGGGTATGCTGAGGGGTATCTTAACCAGGCAGCTCCAATGCAGACTGTGGGGAATCCCACAGCATGTGTCAGAATTGATCAGCCTGAACCCTCCATTGAAGTTTCCCAGGTCAGGTGGTTTTGCATGGGCTAAGAGGAATTCTCCTCTGTAACTTTGCTTGCCACTCTTTTCCTAAGATCAGCCCCCTGTTTAAACAATGACCACAACATTTCTACTGCATCCCCGGGTGACTCCCTCTTAATAGTGTGGGCAGGAGCTTAAATTGTTGCTTGCATACAGTCTCATACTACAAGCTGTCTCAATCTATGATGTGCAATCTCTAAAAAAAATTCCTAAATAGTTCAAAAAAGCAAGTATGTACTATGTTTTAAAGAAGTTTTCCATTTTTAAAGAAAAATAAACATCAGATGAACCAAACCAAACATTTGTACTCTCCTAATGTTCTTCAGTTTTAAACAGGAAAAATCAAAAATATTTGGCATGACTTTAACAGAAGAGAAGAATCATGGTCAGTCTGATCTGGCTCTTCAGGTCTCCCAGTGGTATACCTATTGCTGCTGTGAATCCATTGCCTCTTCTCTTTCCTTCTAGCTTTCTCAGCACTATGACTTCTCAAGACAACTGGGTCTTTGCATCACACCAAAACAGAATAATTTGAGCCTGGTCATAATTTCAGCCTTTAGTGAAAACTTTGCACTGATTTGTTTTATGATCCATTTCTTTGTTTTCTTGGGTGTCCATGGTATTCTCAGGAATGTTCTCCAATAAAAAAAAAACCAATACTCTTTCTATCCTGCTTCTTTAAACTCCAACTTCCACATCCACAGACTATCACAGAAAAAACCATTGCCAGCATGATTCTGATTTATGTAAGTATAGACACTGCATGGCATCTAAATATCTTTTCCAATGACTTTATTGCTAGCCTACCAAGTGCTAGTCTGTGGTATTTTTCTTGACTGTTGGTTCCTTCTCTATTTATAGTTGATCCTAAAAGGCAGAATCTATCTACCACTTCAATGTCAGTTCTAAGGCTGGTTGCTGTACCTACTGCCATTATACACACACACACACACACACACAGTCTTCTCCTATGCATGTATAAATGTATATAAAGTTGCACACAACAGTTTCAATAAAGGAAAACCAGTATTCCATTATAAATGTCCATAGATAACCTATATCAGAAGTAACATCAGGCCTTCAATCCACTAAGTAATTGTGGCCAGAACAATAATTATTTTAATAAAGAGCTAACTCCATTACAGCAGATGTTACGGATAAACTGCTTACCAATAATAATATTTAACTGTGTGCTTAATTTTGATATGGGAAAGACTGGTTCAGATTTCTAAAATGAAAAACAGATGGTTTCAAAATAATAGCTAAAATCACCAAAGCTTTATTACCCTTCACTGACTCTTCTTCTTTAACTGCAATTAAGACCTAGCTACTTATGGCCAAGGGAGCAACAGCTCTTTGTAGTGATTTGCCCATTCCCATCAGTTCTGGGAGGAAGGAATTCCAAATGAAAAACTCATTTTGAGAAACACGCTGTGTAACTTTCTTGCCTGACCTGGATAAGCAAACCTGACTCCATAATGTATTCATGAAATATAGCAACCCTAACAAATTATACATCTGAATTCTCCTATAATCCTTGCATTTTATACTGTTATATAAAAGACTACAATGAACACCTTTGAAACCAGATAAATCATGTGCAGTTAAGTGAAAAAGTATGATTCTCCAGCTTTGGAATACAGGCAAATCAGTGCACAACTGGAATTGCTTTTTTAGTTATTCCAAAGGAGGATCAATCCAAGCCTACAGTGAGAGAAACACACACAGAGTGAGTCTGGATTTTTACAGCATGCTCAGACTGAAGCAAGGAGGTCTACTAGCTCCCTACAATGTAAGGGGCCAAAAAGATTAGCCCTTCATTATATGTGTTTTGCTTCATAAAGCACAGAACCCTAGCTAAAATTTGGGTCACTGCTCCGTCTGCTTTGGGAGCATGGTTCTCAACAGGCTGTGCATAGGCTAGTATGCTCCTTGAGCTGACAGAAGTTGCATATACTCCAATGCTAAGACACAATGTGGTTTGTTTGGCTTGGATTTAGCCTGATGTGTGAACACAATCAATTCTGGTTTAGTCAACAAGCCATGATTAAAATTGTGACAATGTCTGAATCCAGTCCCCCCACCCCCCCGTCTGTCTCTGTGTGGATGCACTTTTGAAAAACACCACTGGAGAAACACGGCCAAAGCATCTTAAATATTTCTTTTGAATTCTAATTTTAAACCTGAGCTTTCATTTAAACAAAATGACATCACTGAGCAAATTACCTATTGGTTACTAGTGCTGATCATCTGTCAGTGGAGCAAAATCCACTGGTAGAATTGGTCTCCCTCCTTATGCATCCCTCCTGTGGCCCAAATATGTTCCAGATGGTTTGGGGTATTCACAGAGTTGATTTGGGGTGGAGGAGGAGGAAGGCAGAGGGCAGTCCTGTTGATCAAGCAGAAGTTAGCTTGCATAACACTTCATGTAGTTCCCACTTGCTAACATAATAAATGTAGTACTTTAAGCCAAATACTCTGTACATCACAGCCAAAAGCCATTTCTCTCATAACAGAAAAGCCAAATCTACTGATTACAATATAACTCAAATAAATAAATGCAAAATTTTATGCCTCTTCTTATCTCTCCTCCCAAACTTTTTATGATGTCCAAAATAAGCTGTTATTTCAGAACAGAGACAGCTGCTTCTTACATTTGTATTGGATGAGCCCAGCACTTCTGAATAAGCAAGCACCTGGATACTACTTTCACTAACACCAATAAAAAAAAACCAGACTATTATTTAGAAAACATAAGGCATAATATTAATTGACACTTGGAAAGAAGCAGCTGTGTTTACTACTTAAAAGAAGTGGAACATTCACATATAAATGTTACTGCAAAGTCTATTTTTATTGTTTGAGTGCATCACATATATAACCAGGAAACATAATTCAGTTACTTTGTAAAGGTGCTTTGTGAATTCAGAAAACAGCATTTATAAAAATTAGATATCTGCTGCATTGATCCAACAATATCAGTTTCAGTATTGATCCTAGAATAAATAATTAATAAGATGAACTTAATTGTATGGTAAAGTTTCAATTATAGTTCCTAATGTGAACCATGTTCTGGATTCCTAATTATAAGGGTGTCCTCATCCACATTTCAGCAAATACTCTTTTTAAGATATCTTTTACTCTACTCCATTTTGGGTACAGTTTCCCCATCTTTATGTTTATGTATATGTTTCTATAGCCTCCTTCCTTTCTTCCTTTTTTATAGATGAAGTAATTTTCCTCCTATCAATTGTATCATAGATTAAAAAAGGACACATAAGCCCACAGCGGTGGGTTTAGGGAATTAATATATGTGATTAGTCTTGAAAGAACATTGTTTCATATTTCCCTGTGTCTAAAATGATGGATGAAATACCATCCTGCAGCCAAAATCGAACTGCTTAACAAGGAAGGGGATAAAACTTGTCCTTAAAGAATCTGAACGTATGATGGGAGCATTTGTCACTTCCTCCTGCATGAAGTTTGGCTAGGTGCCTGCCTGCTTCATAGTTGCAAATCCGCACGGCCACCGAATGATAAAGTTGTCTGTGTTCAAATCACAATTTAAATGTTGTCAGCTGCAATGTAAACTGAGTGCTGGTGACAGCAGGTCATTCATTATATCTGACCACTTGAAAGTGAATAAGCCATATTTACACAGACTTTACAAGGACCTTTAGAAATAAGAGAGGAAGATAAAAGCAAGAATCATTTACAATATGAGCCATCCAGTCAGTGCAAACAAGGATCCCACCACACAGATAAGTACAAATGTTTGCTCTGGGCACCATGTACCTTTTAAACTCAGGCATTGTCTCAAAATAACAGAGGTGACAGACAGCCTGCTGATACTTAAATACCAATAAACGTGTAATAGTGCAACAGTAACGCATTCTGTGCTACTCCTTTCAAGTGAATCTAAGCAGCTTACAAGCCCTGCTGGCATCATCATCATATTACTTATAGACTAATAAAAGCATACACCCAAGCTGAAAATATAAAAACATAACATCTCATGAGGGATGGAGACTTTTAGCATATAGTACAGCCTCTGCACTTGCATCTTGGACAAAGATATTCCACTTGGAGGAGGCAGTCTCATAGACAACCAGTCCCCAATCCATATAAGAAATCAATCTGTCATTACAAATCTACTGCCCCTAAATCCACTTCATTTGAAAATTTAAAAATAGCAAAAGGTAAAAATATACCCACAATTTCAGCAAAATTCCTGGTGTTGTCATGGACACAACCATATTTTTGGGGGGCAACACTACAGAAATGGGTTGCCAGTGACTTATTTTGTGATGTTTTTTAATTCCTCGTTCTAGACTACAGCCCTAGATTTCTCTGATGGTCTCTAGCAACCATGTTTAGCTTCTGAGGTCAGTAGGTATGCATAAAATATTATCCAAAGATGCATCATTTCTGCAACTAACAATGAGAGAGGGCTGTGAAAAACATATGAAGACAACGTTACCCTCTTTCAGCGGGAGCATTTAACTCACATCTTTTGCTTTCAAACAGAAAAGTTTGTTTTCTGAATTATGAGGCTGAATTATGAGAATAGACTCCTTGAATGATTGCCTGTGTAAATAAAACAAATAAAATCACCCTCATCACAGACTGAAATCTAGCATGTCTGGAGGGGGATTCTAAGCCACACTTTACCGGTCTAACCATAATTATTTATTTATTGGATTTATTTTGTAGAGGCATTCAAAATAGGATTCCCCACTTGCAGTATAGCATGGCACATTCCACTCAGTCACATTGCAACAAATCCCAACAATTCCAAAATGATTCCATGTGCAGTGTAAATGCCATCATTGCATACTTGTGTTGCAACACCTGATGAAAGTACATAAGCCTTTACATGATGACATTGTGCACATTTCATCATTTTCTCCCTAGCAATGCCCATGTTTTCACTTCCACTAAACAAAACAAGTTTAGTGAGGAGATAATGGACCAGAGAAAATACAAGTGGCGAGGTGTGCTAAAGAGAGGCATCTCTCTCTCGTGTTTCCTGAAGCTCTAGTATTCACATATGCTACTAGATTTTTGGCATTTGAGGATTATTAGGAAAAATTACTTGTTCTTCTTTCCCAGTTTAAATAAATTCATACATATTTGTATACCTGAAGAATATTTTGTTCCTTAGGAATTTTAAGAAGAATGTATGAAAGGAGAAACAATAATATTTCCTATTTTTGTTGTTTGTTTCCCATGCTGGAGGCCCTAGCTGCTTTGGAAATGACCAGTATTCTGGGGGATTATCTGATGCAGGGGCACAGAATATTAGATCTTTTTTTACTTCCTCTGATTTTACTGAATGGGGGAATCTTTGCTTGCACCTCAAAATCTTTGTATGGGACAGGAGCCTCAGAGCAGATAAGAGCATTCAAGCAGTGCAATTTTTCCCCCAATCACTTCTCCTATATTTTGCTGAAATAGAATTTGCTTTTAAGAGGAAAAATCATGTTATTCTTGCAGTTTACTTGCAGAGCAGTGAACGTATACATATCAATGATCTATCTTTTACTATACAATCATCTTTCCAGCAGCTTGCAGCTTTCCTAGCTTCCCATGCTTTGGTTAGATCCCAAGGGAAAACTTTATAAGGAACACCTCCCATAAAGCTTTTCTCAGATTGGGAAGTGTGGGCTGATAAGGAAGTTTCAGTTATGGAAAGCTGCATAATAGAAAACCACAATACAAGCAGTAGCACAATACTATTCTATCACTTCCACCAATAACTGAAGCTCGAAAATCCCACTAAGAGATGTTTAAAAGAAATTTTCAAGCTTCTGAGACTAAGGAAGAAAAACAAATGTGTCTTTTGCAAGAAAAGTAAACTTGTGAAAAATGCCAGGCAGATTTGAGCATGACATTAGTGGAAACATCTTAGCCACCAAGACTGCTCTGAGACAAAACTCAGTCTAGGCTAACCATCTGTCATGTTGCATCTCTGGCTAAGAGAGTCGGATGCTATCATTATTCCTCTTTACCTCCAAGGAATAAACAACAACTCCATTTTGTCCTCACTGTGTGCCCCAAGGATTCTCACGTACAGGAGTGTTGGGATAGAAGAGTACAACATTTTTAATTCATGGTGAATCAGTACAACAAAATGCAGATTCCTGCACTCTGTAATGCAACCCAGGGAACTGGGGAAAATATTCTGGGGCAAAATATAGCAACTTAACTTCTTCAGTGAATTTCATAGATCTAAGCAACAATTGTTGCACCTACCTGAGGCCAGAAAGTAAATACAGGCATATTGGTATAAACAAAGGCCTCTCCTTGGGACCACATTCCAGATAATACACAGTCACAAATTGTGGCAGATTTGCACTACTAGTCTTTTATTGGATCATGCCATATGTTCTTCTGGTTTCACATTTCCAAGTATGCAGCACATGTGCTTAATAAATACACCCATATTTAAGCTAGAGGGACTCTGGAGACCCCTTGAATTGTGACATTTTCACAAGGCTGCTGCCAGCTTACTGTTCCTTATTTCCCGGGATACTCTTGATGTACTTGCAACAACACTGACAAGCTTGAGCTGCAGAAGTTTCTCCATCCTTTCAAACTAAGTGGAAACAGATACTTTAAACACATTCCTTAATCTGACTTATACCAGGCAAGTTTCCTAATGGTACAGTAGGTAACCAATATTGTTGCCAGTTGATTTATATTGCCTGTCAAAGGGAAGTAATTTTATGCTCTCAGGTGAAACCTGTTTGCTGATACTCTTGGCCAAGCACATCCCTCCAATCCGCACAGCAGCTCTTATGCACGCCTTTGTGGTTACGGAATCAGTTTCTTTCATACATGCTCATTTCCAAGGCCCATGGGGCATATTAATTTATATGCAGTGTTGCAGTCCAAAATTCAATAGCACATTATTCTTACCAGCTGCAAAGCCCTTCATTTTCTACCAAGAGTTATGGTGGTATGTAGCCGGCCTATAAAATATTATTCAGGGTGATGCATCTTTTATATAGCATGGATCAAGCTGCACAAAGCTGCATTTGATCTGACTTTGACATGTGAACTGGTTTATACAGGTTGAGCTGATGTTTCAGGTATATAACATGACGCCCGCTAGAATGCTTCCATAAAGTGTTGTATAAGAAAGCAACTTGTTAAGTTTGAAATGCTATTGGTTTTCAGAAGTTTAGCAGGACAAGAATTAGAATTAAATGAAAGAATATTCAGACCAGACCATGAAAAAGCTTTCTTTATCGAGTTCTTTGGAAATGTGCTATTGCTGTTGCTCATGACAACTGAAAGACTTTCACCATGCAGAATTTTGTGATCATTAACCATTTCTGTGTTTATTATATTTCAAAATGTGTAATCTATGCAAGGTCTGCACTTTTCTATTTATATATGGACAGGCAGGCAGTTACTCTATTGTAATATTTTCAGTGTCTAAGAATATATTTATGATGTTAGTAAGATCAATCAGAAAGTGTAAGAGAGGACAGTTTAGCCAAATGCAGCCTGGAGACTTTCATTAAAAGTTCTTCATTGATCACATCTAAGGCAAGTTTCTATATGTGTTCCCCTTATTCATCTAACCATTGTGATCTGCAGTCAATTCCAATTTTTTCCTCTCTCAACAGATTAATGAAACCTGTATAAAGCTGTATGTCACAAAGGACAAAATCATTGGCCAAGGGATTCTGAATACAGCATACTACAAAATTGATGTATGTATTGTAATCAAACTGATGTATGCTGATGTCTGAAAAGGCATAATTTCAGACTTTCATTTAACTAGTTTGTCCAAGTGAGACAGCAGCAGTGCATGTTCAATGTTACATGTTATTCATCAGAAAGCAGTTCCATCTACATACAGTTTGTTTTTGCTTTGTCTATCCAAAGCATTACCTTCATATAAAAAGAATATCCTGAAGGACGTTTTGCAGAAGTTGCTGAATATGCAAGGATGCAATGATAAAATCAAGCTTGTTCCACAGGCAGAATGGCCCTACCTGGGATAATTTTACACAAGCTTGTTCTACAATTACAGTTTATCTCCTTCTAGCCTGAGGTTAATGATATTCAGAATTCTGTGACTTACTGTGAGATGTGAGTTATTGGAGTCAGCAACGTCTCACCCTCCAGGTCAAGTTCATCAGCAAAGCTGTTTGTTCTAATGAATGGCCCTGTATGTGCCTCTAAAAATGGAGAGTTCCTTTTAACTGTGGAAGAAAAACATGCAAGTAAAGGTTATCTATATCTAAGGGCTACAAAACATTTTAAAAGCTTTTAAATATCTGAACAGATAATGTAGAGAAAATAGTTAAAAGGCAGAATCAAATGGCAGGTTATAATATGTGTTCTGTAATGTGAGTTTTGTATTTGAGATTTTTATTTTTGTAAGCCGCCCGGAGTCACCATGAGTGAGTTGGGTGGCCACATAAATTGCTTAAATAAATAAATAAAATAAAATATGAAGCAAATGGTACACTTGACGAGGTGCATACAAAGAAAAGGAGAGCATGAGGGGTTTTTAATGGTTGTTTTTGTTTTGGAATTATGGTATAAAATATCTGTCCTTGTAAACTATAGAAAATTACTCAGGAGATTTTTCTTCTGTTGTAATATAGAAAACCGTGCTTTGGGATTTAGATACAAGAGGACTCTTTATATTAAGCAAAAGCAAAGAACTATAATGAAAACATATATATTTTGCTTCAGCAATAGTGGGTATTACCATACCAAAAAAAAGCATACAGTTTTGAATTTCTACCAGGAATATTGGTGTGTGTGTGTGTGTATATATGTGTATTTATATATTTATATACATATACATACATACATACACACGCATATACATTCACATGCATATACATGCATACATACACTACATATACATGACATATACACATTCATACATACGCATACACCAATCAGGACTCTACCGAGTGTCTTGGAAAATGCTTTAGGACTTTTCCCACAAAAAGGGAATCTTTTATACACGAAAAGGCCATCTTTATACAAGAGGACTGGCTAGACTCTGCTCTATCCTCTATTTTAACCCTGTCAAAATCCATAAATTGAAATGGAGAACCTCACAGGTGCTCCTTGTCCTAAGAACTAAACAGAACTGCTGACCAAATTAGTAACAGCATATCATGCATCAATTCAACCTTCATTGCCTTCTACAGGAATTATGACACAGTTTCTCTTTGGTTTTATGTTCAGATGGTAAGAACTACTGTATCAAAGTGCATTATAATGAAAAAAAAAATATTTAGACATAACTCCAGTTTGCGTTTGATCTCTACAAAACTTCATTTCATCTGTTCAATTACATCTTGATGATCTGATACACCAAACTAATAAACTGAATTGAATCAATTAATTTATTTTATTTGGATGATAAAAAGGTCTTTTGTATGCCTAGAACAACTTTTTATCCAAATTGAATAAGATTTTCAGGTTAAATTGACCTGGTCTATACATTCAAATTCTACAATTTGAAACAAGTCAATTTTGATATCTGAATTGATTCAAAGGTTCAAATCAGTCTGATATTTCTGAATCAAAGAGATCTGACAGTATGATTAGAACCAATTTGCACAATTTGCTATTTTAATACTGCTGATATGATCAAATTGATCATTCTTACTAAAAATAACTATTATTATTATGGTTGGTCACACAATCAGCCAGATATTTAGACTGGATTTGGCATTTTTATCCATCTATCGAGTCCTTCCCAAGGATGTGGGATAGGCAGCTGTTGTTGTTTAATGGTTTGATGGTGTTAAAGGTATTGTTGCAGGATATAAGCTGTTCCAAGTAAAGCAGCCTTTTGCAATTGACTGAGGTTGATTTTGTCAATGCAAATGGTCTTCAAGTGGTGCTCCAGATGTTTTGGGATTGCACCTAAGGTGTCTATAACTATTGGTACTATCTTTGCTTTCTTTTGCCACAGTCGTTCTACTTCTATTTGCAGGTCTTTATATTTTGTGATTTTCTCCAGTTCTTTCTCTTCTATTCTGCTGTCTCCACGTATTGCAATGTCCACTATCCAGATTTTTTTTGTCTTTCTTATCAACAATTGTTAAGTCTTGGGTGCTGTGTGGCAGGTGTTTGTCTGTTTGAATTCTAAAGTCCCAGAGTACTTTAGCTTTTTCATTTTCTATTATTTTGTTTGTTTTGTGGTCCCACCAGTCCTTGCGTGCAGGCAAATGGTATTTCTTGCAGATATTCCAATGCACCATTGTTGCTACTTTGTCATGCTGCTGTTTGTTGTTAATCTGTGCGATCTTCCAGCAGCAGCTAACTAGATGGTCCGCTGTTTCTTCAGCTTCTTTGCAGAGGCGGCATTTGCTGTCTGTTGCTGTCTTCTCAATTCTGGCTTTGTATGTATTTGTTCTTAAGGCTTGGTCTTGTGCAGCCAGAATTAGTCTCTTTCCTGCTCTTAGACATTGCCAAGTCTTGTTGTTATCTGCTTTGTCTGCTAGTTTTTTTTGTGCACTAGCCATGTAATACTTTTCCTTGCCATGTCTCTTTTCAATTCTTCATTTAGTCTTTCTTATAGATTGGTTTCTTTGGTATTCAGTAAGCCTTCATGGTGTACTAGCTTCAGTGCATCTTCTTCACTGTCCTTCAGATATTCTTCCAGTATCCCCTTTTTTCTTCTTCAACTGTCTGCTGTACTTGTAACATTCCACACCCACCTATGCTCCTTGGTAAGTAGAGTCTGTGGATGAAGGGCTTGATTCAATGTCATTATTTTTTGGTCTTCCTATCCAGGGAAGCTTGAGTCCAGTCCACTATTCCAGCTGTATATCTAATGACTGGATATGCCAGGTGTTAATCGCCTTGATGGTATTTCTGCCACTCAGTTTGGACTTTAAGATCTTCTTCACTCTTCTGATGTATTCACTATTAACCTTCTTCTTGACTTCAGTGTGCTTGATGTTGTCAGCCTGAAGGATGCCCAGGTATGTGTAGTGATCTTCTTCATCCAAACTCTTGATGTTACTTCCACTGGGCATCTTGATTCCTTCAGTTTTCACTGTTTTTCCCCTGTTGATGGCAAGGGTGGCACATTTGTCCAGTCCAAACTCCATTATAATATCTTGGCTGTATATTTGGACTGTGTTGAGCAGCAATTCCATTTCAGATGGTATTTTTCCATACAGCTTCAGATCTTCCATGTAAAGGAGGTGGGATAGCCTGACAGATGTTTTTGGTGTTTGATAGTAAGTTACTAATGAATATAGGTCCAGGGAATACTGTTATTATCCTCACCACCTGGATTATTATCACAATGTGGGCCTACGAAGATAAAATACTTAGGGCCTATAAGTGTTTTAATGTGGCCCTAAGCAAACGTAAGCAATCTTTTTTCTATCAAGGGATATCCTTTCTCAGAGGTAATCTGTCAGAAGCACCTAGGCTGAAATATGCAGTGCATAGAGACATAGCCAAAAGACAAGGAAGATTGGACCTCCAGCCTCGGACACCCTTGTAGCTTTCTTCTCAAGGAAGAAGCTGCAAAGAAGGAACAGGTTGCTCTTACAAGGAGTTTGAACTGATCATGGCAAAATGTCATATGCAATGCATGGGCCACAAGTTACTCACCCATGCTACCAAGTATAATTTAATGCTTTTCTAATTCATCTCTTTTATTTTCTTGATGTTCTAAACAACTGAGAAGAACGTTTTATTGGACCCATGATGAAAACAGGTATGTGAGGGAGAGAGGGAATTGCCTTATTGAAATGGAGCCCCTACATTTTTAGAAAGATATTCTAAAGGAAAGGAAGTCATTTAGACAGATGTTCTGTCAAAATAGATTGATAGAATCTATTCTGGACCCAGAGAAATTGTCGAGTATGAAAATGTACCACTGTCTTTTATTTCTACTGATTTCTAAACGAAAATAGGAACTTCCATATATTCACTTGCTTCTAACCTTCTGTTTATGTGCCATCTTCTTGACTTCAAATTAATCTCCTCTCTAAACAATCCAGCCAGTTATGCCAAATTCCTATTTACAATAGATTGAAGCCTGATGAGCTGAGATGTAATTCTGCCCACGTGGTAATTTTCTGAGGAAAAGTGGGGGAAAAGATACTTGCACATTCCTTCTTCCAGCAATTCAGGGAGTCCCTGAATTAATTTATAGGTGGTGAAGGGAATGGAGGAGGAAGAAGAAATAGGTAAAAAGATCTTCCATCCTTTTCCCTCATTTCAGCAGAATTACAGTTTTAAGACAATATTGTGGTTTCATGGTGATGGAAGAATGAATAGGCAAAACAAATTGCTCTCCTTCTCTTAACTTCAACAGTAGAGTATCCTTTCTTCAATCTCAATCTTTTTTTGTGAATGGAAGGGGTGTTTTTTATTCCAATCTGGTTCCAGAGTAGGGAAAGCACCCAGATGATACAACAATGGCGATAACCTGCAATTTTGACTGCGTGCAAGATACCTTCCATGCCTGGGGGAAAATGCTAATTTTCCCTCAATCCATACCAAACATGCCAACATCCAGGCTCTGGAGCAGACAGTTTAGAATGAAAGAATGAAAGCAAAGAGAAGCTGACTTTACCTGGAGTTGGGGGAGAACCGGGAGATGATTGCTCTGTAGAAAAGGATGGCCAGGAATGCTGTCGGTCTGAATAAACAGATGAAAAGGACAAGAGAGAGTGGACAGAACATGGAAACAGAGAAGGAAAAAGTGAGGTAGGGCCTCAGTTATGGTACCAAAGTCATAATTAAGAAAATAAGAAAGAAGGTTTTAACATTATTATTGCAATTAAAATAATGCTAGTAAGACACACACATCAACTGTGTCATTTGTGTATAAGACAAGTGGGATTTATTGCCAAGTAAATATGCACATTCTTGCCCAGCATACTCTAATAAAGGCCTCAAGTAAAAAGTACTACAACAATTGTAACATATATCAGGAACTGCCTTGCCAAATGTAACTCTGTTCACCTGGTCCAGACCTCAAGAGAGTTACATGGGATGGCAGGCCTCTGCAATAGCTCCCATGTCCTGATCCTCCTTGCATTTAATAAGGCTTTGGCAACTGCTCAGTTCAAGCAGACCATTGACCTTGGATGATTGTTTTTTACTGTGTGTAGCATGCTGATATATTTGGTTGCTTTGTTGTACACCACCCAGAACAGGAATGATTGGGGTGGTCTACAAATGTCAACATTTTAACATAAACTTTTTAAGGGGAAAAAGGGCAGTGGTAGCATCCAGGGCTCTTCTTATTCTGAAGAAATTTATTTCATTGATGGAATCAATAGGGGATAATTCTACCTCTGCATCCAGTCCCTCATGTCTACCTTGGTGGGTTTTGGAACATACTGGGGGAGTTGGAAAGGGGAAATGTGACTTTTGCTTCCTTGGATAATATTTTCTGTGCAAGAGCACTGGATCCTATCCACTGAGCAAACATACTGAACTGACCTATTTCTTACAATTATAGAAGTGACAAAGGTACATATGATGTCATCTTAAAAATAAGCTGTTTTCCTCTCTTAGTATGTGAATAACAATAATAGGAAGATGGGAAATAATGCCAATTTTGCTTGTTGCACTTCATGATAAGTTAATAGCTAGCGAGAGTATATGGAAATCACAGCAAGCAATGTTAAAATTTCAGAATCTAGCATGCTATAGGTAAAGGAAGCTTGCTTAACTTACCAAGTAATTTTAACATGCCTGTTTCTCCTGTATACTTGTAAGAGTTTCAAGAGAACAGAACACAGGGAGAAGGGGGGGAAAAAGAATAGATGTCAGAAGGAAAAGGAGATTTTTGTTCCAAAACTGGAGTCAGTATCTTGCCTTTTAAATGTTAAAAGTCACAATTAAAGGTTAGTGTCAGTTGTGCAGAGAAAGCAGTGAAAGAGAGCTTTAACACCTTTTGTCTTGCACAACCTATTGAGAAATCCAGAACTACATGTGAACTTTTAACCTGAGATGCATTCAAATGTGTTGCTTTTCACTGATACTTGTTTTCTACTCCATATTTTTAAAAATTGCAATATGTCTACATGAACTTGTCAAATAAGATTTCAAATAAAAGAGACATAAAATATTCAGATATTCAAATCTAAGTAGCAGGTATACATATGGTACATCAGCACTTTACAGATGTGATTTTACAAGTATTTTCTAAGGGTTTTTTTTTAATTGTTAGTTCTAAAACTGAGTAAAAAGAATTAAACTTATTGTGTAAATGCATTTTTGGAGAGAGATGGATTGCAGAAGAATATTGCAATTTTTTACATCTAAATATATGTAAATATCTGAGTGATGAGAGAAGGATAATATTTAATAATATTGAGGCAGAAAATTTCTAAATCAACTCTCATAAGCTAAAGCATTTTTTTTTTAAATGGGACACCCTCCCCCCCAAAAAATCTAGCTAGAAATCATATGTTCTATTGCAGATTAATGCCAGGGGTTTATTACAATCACAGATCCATAAAACTTCTCCATCTGATATCTTCAGATATGATTATTTATCTATATTGTCAGACAGACAGAAAATTATGGTCATTGTTATTAGAATGTTTAGAAACAATTGAAAAATATATTCATTCGGGTAGTAGCAACCAGTTACAAAAATGCTGAAACTAATGGCATAATAGCACAGAATTAGTACATTGCTCTAGACATTATTAGAACTACACATTTTAAGACTCAGATGCCAATGACATTGTTTGACCTAGTTTAAAGGGTAACTTCTTATTTTAACGCATGCAAATTATATTTGAGTCTTTCCAATTTTGTGGCCATATACTTCTAGTAAACAAATAATTAAATGAAAGTCTTACCAGAATTTTCATAGGGATCCAAATGAAAGATATCAGGTTTTCTATCCTCTAACACATGGTCAAATGTGATTTGTGGAACAGGTAAAGTCTTATCAGGAGAAAGTGATCCATTATCCTTTTCTGCTTTAGTTTTCTTCTTCTTCACCTAACAAAAATAAGTATTTAAATATTCTTTTTTAAAAAACAAACCCCAATCCTTTAAGTACCTAATTTGAATTCATCACTACAGGATAATTCAAAATTAGAAAAAATTAGAGAAATTACAATAACTAGGCAATGCAGCTCCACTTCATTTTCTTTAGTCCAATAAGATGGATTCCTATCGTACTGGACTAAATAAAGAGTAAATAGTTCTAACCATTATAATTCAAAAGGCACGTTTGTGCTTTACAATTGATATTTACTGCCATAGACCTTCACCTGCAATTATTCAGAAAACTGTAAGCTTTTTACTTTAAATGATCAGAGTCATTAAAATCTAAATGAGATGATGATCTGATTCAATACTCTTAATGGCAGTGCTAAATTGTATATTGCATATTACTTTATTTTTCTGGACATAGGGTAGGCAAAAACAAATTTGTCAGTTGTTGTATTTGCATACTATATAAATGATAAATGTATATAATAAATGTTGTGATAAATGTCGGATACACACACATACATACACATCCATCCAACAGTTACTGTAACAAAATTAAGTTTACCCAGTTCAATATTATCTCCTGAGAATGGCATTGAACTCCTGGATATCTGACAGGGGAGTTTCAGAAGTCATTATGTGAAGTCATGATGTAGTGAATCCTGCAGTGTGCAGGGGGTTGATGACCCCTTAGGTCTCTTCCAACTACATATGATTCTATGATGGTAACATACAGGAGATATTCACAGTTTATAAATGTTACCAGAGACCCATGGTGTTTTACTATTTGGTTCTTTGATATCTAGTAGCTATTTTTGCTTTATTTTGGATTGCTGCCTTTAATCCATCTTGAAGTATTTAAGTATCCAATACCTCTATCCTGTTTTCATTCTGGGAACTTCAATCTTTTTTTAAAGTGGATTGTAACAAAATTATCTACACCCCTTCCCCCTGAAAAATCCTCAGACAGGAAACATTGATACTAAAGTAGAGAGCTAAAATCACACAGATAAACAAAACAGAATTGCCTTATTTGAACAGCTTTATGAAAAAAACCTGTATACAATTCTTCCTCCAAGACAGGACATTCTGAAAAGCAACCTTTTTTTTTCACCTTGGTCAAAGTGTTGGGATGGGAGAAGAGACCTCAGTTAACAGGCCCATCACTCTGCATTACTGCCAGGAAGCTATGCCAGAAATATTCCAGTGAAAGCTTAAGACAACTTCCCTTAAATGGGAATCTGCATGTAAGGCAATCCATAGGAAGAGCCCAAATGAAGCAAAATGTCTCCACATTTCTATACCCTGTGATATATATTCTACTGAATATACTTCAAAATTCTGGCTCAATTACAAATGTATTTAGGTGGTATTTAGGTGCAGACTATAATCTACAATTACCAGAGCCAGGGTACTTCCATGAAGGAATAAATGGCAAAATATCCCAGGAGAAATATCCCCTTGAGCCATATTCCCAAATGTTGTGAAATAATAGATTGCCATTGTCAGTTACCCTTTTCTTTCTCTACCATTTCACTAACTGCATCTGCTTGATGCAGATTTTCCTGAGGAAAATCTTCTGAAGGACAAAATTGTCCCTCTGGTTCTGCTTGTGCCTGAAACAAAAGAGGTTCTTCTGTACTGAGAAGCGTCAAACAGGGATGGGGCCCACAAAAGTCAACACAACCCTCCACAAGCCTATAAAGGCTTCATGCCAGGCAGGCAGGCTGGCCAGCCTCTCATATTCAGGACTGTAACACTACACGAAAAATAACACCTTCTGCATAGATGCTTTATTTTGGAGAGACTCTGGGCACAATATTCAGCAAGGCTATCCTATGTAGCAAAAAGCCTATTTTATGGGAAAGAACTTCATTTCCATCCAGCTTTAAATGCTGTTATTCAATCAAAAATGTCAAAGGAAAATAAAAAGTAGTTCATTACCGACACCATCCCTGTTTTCTTTGGCTTGGGACTAGGAGACATCAAGTGATAATTTCTGGAAGGTTTTTTAATGTATATTTTCCATGTGGAAGAATCTGGGTTTTCTGATGCATAGCACCTCCAAGCCGTCTAAAATATTTGTTAAAAACACATAACAGATGAAGTTAGCAACAAAAATTATGCATCCCCAGAAATCAGTCCAAGCTGCAAACATGAATTTATCTAAGGTAGGATACACTTTTATATTTCTAAATGTATACCCAAAGCCAGGAATGGTAGAAATTTCGAAACAGAGGCAGAGGGGTGGAAAGATAAAGGAGTTTAGAAAATACATGCCAATTATGAAACAAGTTGATTCAAAGTGAGTTGAGAGTTCAAATAAATTACTGAGCATCCTTCACAGTTAGCTATTTAACTGGTCCCATTTCAAAAACCAAACAAAAAATGCCATTATGACTCAAGGCTTCACATTGCTTCCTTTTGCAGTAGCTGCAAATGGAAACTGGATGAAGACTGAAAATTCATCAGCCCAGTTTCATTACTGCAAAGAAATAAGGTGACAGTCTTCCTGAGCAACTGGAAAAGTAACACCAAATCCACCCTTTTAACAGTTGTAATACATGTAAGAAAACTAGCATTTAAGCATGAAGGCACCTGAATAAGAGAAGCAGCTGCTGGAATTTGTCGGTTGAAGTGTTTTTGCCTTTGTTTCTGTTGTACCTTCAGAGCAAATCCAGAACCAAGGATTCCCTGAGGAACAAAGGAAATTAGTAGAGTAAACCAATCAGTTAATTACATAAATGCCATTTCAAATGTGAGGTTTGGGGTAAATTCAGCTGCCATGGAATTGGGAGCAAAGGCTGAGATTCTGCTAAATTTGGGCCTGTCTTATCGACAGCTGCATCATCCCTGAAATATCCAATTAACTCTATTGGATGTTCTGGAATACATACATTCCATAACTCTGGAATGTTTCCAGTATTTTATACCCTCTACTGTTTGCATACTTAAGAGTTGTACTGAGCAATGGCTGTATAATGTAAACTCACTGCATAAAAAGTGTGTCTTACTCTTGCTGTTCACAGTATATTTTACATATACCAGTATTAACATATATTTAGGTAGCAATAGTAAAATCCATGATATTGTGTGGTTGTTAGAAAAATGAGTACATAAATGTCAGGATCTTTTGAATTGGTTTTAGCGGTGCTTTGAATTTCTACTGCTGCAAAATGGCAACAATACAGTGCAATATTTTTGTTGTTGCTGCTGATGTATTTTCTCAATCACCCTCATCTTCTCTGGCTGCTTAAGCTTCCTTTTCTGAACAAATCCTACTGAGAGAGTCCACTTAGAATGTCTTCCCCTCAGGGATTAAATACAGTGACCTAAGCTGGGACACTCGCAGACCACTAGATACTGAATTGTTCAAGGATTTTTCACCTATTTCTTGTGATTAATTGTGCAAGAGCCTAACATATTAAATGTTTCGTTTCCTTAAGAATTATCAAAAGTATGCGTTACCATCCAATTGAATGAGGATGGTAGAAAACAATGGCAGAATGTATATCTATACCTGTATCTAACTCAGTATGTATGTATTTATGTATGTATGTATGTGTGTGTGTATGTATGTATACGTATGTGTGTGTATGTATGTATATGTGTGTGTATGTATATGTATGTGTATATGTGTCTGTGTGTGTCTGTGTGTGTGTGTGTCTGTGTGTGTGTGTGTCTGTGTGTGTGTGTGTAGGCACAGCACTAGAAAATAACATGACAGACAATCTCAAGATAGCAAAGGAATCACAGCATACTTGAATACAGATCTAGGTATATCCTACCAGACAAATGCTCAGAGAAGCTAAAGAGATAATTGTAACATGATGTTTTAGTGCAATAATATCTATTATTGTCTACATGTTTCCTGCTTTTTTGGATTGTTTTGTTCTTCTCTTTAAACCCAGAGTCATTTTGGAATTGGGTGACAATCTAAATCTAAATCATTATTATTCATTCATTCCTTTTTACAATTCATAACCCAGCTTCTGCCCTTATGGCATTCAATATAACCAATTCTCACATCCTGTAAGTTGTATTGGGTTCAGTGCAATGTAAAAAAAAAAAAAACGATATAAAATTAATGTTTAGTTACTATTACATACATAGGGACTAATGAAAATAAATCCTATTATATGTATGCACAACTAAAATAAGTTTGGACTAGTCTAAACAACTTACTGCAGGCAAGGCAAAAAATGATATTGCAAATACAGAAAAGCAAGACGCGATGGTTTTTCCTATCCATGTTTGAGGCACCTTGTCTCCATAACCAATGGTTGTAACAGTCACCTGAAATCAAGAAATAAATATGATTTCCATGCAATCATCTAGCTTTATTATTATTTCAAATTACCTCTGAGGTATAATTATGTATTATGAAATACATATTTTATGCTAACTAGAACAGTTCTTTATTCACAAGAAATGAAAAGTATTTTACAGTTGCCATACCTTGAAAGGTGCAATGGTTTGTTTTTTTTTACAGACAAAGATCTTTTAGGATATTATTAATTATGCAGATTAATTAATAAGCTTATAAGACTGTATAGATTCAGAACAGCATCACTCCTGCTTCTCCAATCATTTTGGTTCATAGAGCTTTTCTGTACTACAATGCAGATTTCCAGATTTCAACCCTTTCATTCACTTTGGTCATAGTAATGTCCAGGCCAGTTTTACCCTGGACCTTAAGTAGTAGATTCTCCTTTTTTTTTTAACTGCTCCTGGACCAGTTTAAAAAAAGGCAGGCAGGCAGGCTGGCCCAACAGTTTTACCATTTTTCCTGTTATGTGGGCTAGAAGGGGCACATGGAAGAAATCTGATCAGTTTTGCCTCATTAAAAACATGAAAAACAAAGACAGGTCCATCTTTCACTGTCCCACTGATCTATGGATGAATTCGTTAAAAAAAAAAAAGACCCATCGTTTTATTTTTTTGTTAATGAGCTTGTAAAATAGGAAATCATCATCATTCTCCTGTTAAATTTGTTTTTTAAAAAAAGGATCATGGAGGCCAGTACCCAGTGTTTGGAGGAGAGGGGGTCTTCCTGTCACAGAGCACAGTAATCAGAATGGAGGTGCTTGCCTGTAATGAGATGAAACAGGGCATGCAAACTGGACAGCACTGCTCACACCAGCTCAGATCAGAAAACCCTAATTTTAATATGCAGCAGAAAAAGAGTAGTGGTGGCTGCCTTTCTGGTGGACTGGGAGTGGTGAGAGGATGATGTCATGTGTTCTGCGTCCAAGGAATGGTAAATGGCTGGTCATGAGAATCAACCTCCATTACTCTTTTTTAAATCCTTCTTTCATAGTTCCAGTCTCCTACCTCTCCACAAAAGAACAAGGTTTTAGCTATATTACAAGGAACTGTAGGATTTTTCACTTACTTCAGTTTAAAAGTCAGTTGTTGTAGGAAGCAGAAAAGAACGGCCGTTTAGGGAACAAATCCATAACAATATTTTGGAGTACCTGAAATTGTATTTATCTGAGGCTTGACACACAATGGTAACTTTACCATTTCCTTTTCTAAAAGAGGAAATGAAGTCGACTTACAGCGATGCCTCTATCACACACAACTCCATATGTATTTGGCTTTTTGTGTTCTATATTCATGAAAGTTTGGAAAGTTGAATTGCCACTTTCTGTAATGGAATTCAGAATGTACCTTCCAGTACAATGAATGCCTCCATACAATCCAGTATCATATTTCAATGTCATAATAAACTGTGGTTTTAATAATATGTGAACAAGCCTACCTACTTCCTGGGCTTATGTGTTCCATTCTTTCCTCCTTCTATGTGATCCATAGAAGGTTTCTGGAAGCTATTATTTCCTCAGGTTTAAAACAGATCATTTTCGAATTGGGATTTGCTTTTATAAAAAGGAACTGCAATTTACAAATCTGATGATCTGGGCCACTATGGTTAACAAAAAGCAGAAGGAAACACATCAGAATGATTCCTCCTAGATGGGCAGAAGAAGGGAGAATGGAAACCTGCAAATTAACTGATTTGCGCTATACTAAACACAGCCAAAGCCCCTCCCCTTAAAAGTTCATTACTAGTTTCTAATATTTATGGGCTACCACAATACAAAATTCTAGATATTTACCAGACATAGATACTTGTAGTTATAATTATACTTATCATGATACTAACGTTCTCCACATTTCGAGGCCTTATCATGGTTTTTCCTCATGTAGTGTTCTAAATTCGTATTTCATTCTCATCTTTGACCTTTACCTTTTTTTTTCTGCATGGCCACTCTATATTCATAAGAAGGCATTTACTTGTTATTATGCTACCAAGCAGCATAAAAATCTAGGAAGATGGATTAATGTCCTCCAAAGATGCAGTGCAGTATAAAGCAGCAAAAGGTTTTCCAGCTAAATTGCCACATAAAAACTGATTTCTTGAATCCTATCCCAATCCCCTTAACATATCCCTAAAATAGCTCAACATTCCATCTCAATAAACTCTTTTAGATTTCCATGCCAAGTGTAGTAACCAAAATAAGTAACCCAACTAATCAAAGTTGGGTGCTGGTATCTAATTTGTACATTAGAAATGTTTAGACAGCTGTTGTGTCAGTTCTTTGTATACCCCCACAACCTTAAGTATCTGTGGGGTAAGAAAGAAACCTATCATTACACTGTCACATATAGGAGAACCTTAATTTAGGAGAAAGAAAAGTCGATAGGAAATGGAATTACAAAATAGCTCATGTTAACATGCTGTAAATTCAAAGCATTAATTGAGGCCTTCATGACTTGGAAAACTTTACAATGCATGAAGTCTCAGGGCACCCTGCCCAAATTCTACTCTTCTCTGTAGAGAAAACTGTTCCAGCTCCAATCCAAATGTATTTGGGGTTTCTTTTACTATAGGGAAAGATCTGTACATAAAGGAATCCCAGTCCATGTGAAAAATGCTGCAGGGGAGATTTATATAGTAAAAGGCAAAGAGGGCAAACAGGTTAGGGACAGAACTAACATTGGTTTAATGGTATAAATCAATTTAATGATTGAAATAATTATTTAAATTGGTTCAATCATTTACTTGCAATACTGGGAATGTTTATGGTAAGACATAGCAATTTTGTGAGGAAATATATTCAAAATGTTTGTTTGAACATGCATTGAAATATTTCCATTGTCATGGAAAATATTCTAACACTGCAGATTAGGGTAGAAAAGGGACAGAACAAATTTACAAATAAGGTTCCCCTGCTCTTTAATTTGTACATCAACCCTCTTGTGGCCAAAAAGAGTAATTTAGAGGATTATCCCCCAAAATTAGCTAATAGGCAGATTGCAGCCTTATCATATGCAGATGATATAGTGATTCTAGTGCCAATATCAACTGGACAAAAACGAGCTCTGAGTGCACTAGATGCTTACTATTCTGAGGAGGCACTTGAGATCAGCTATGATAAAACCAACTTCTTAATTTCTACAAAGTGACCTAGAGTTCATGCCTGGTGATTAAATGGCCAGACGACAAGCCAAGTTAAAACCTTTAAATATTTGGGCATAGTCTTTCACCACTTTATACCAAATGCAGCCCGCACTGGAACTATGTAATCCAAAATGCACAAACATCAATGGTAGCTATACCACTTTCCACTTCACCAAAATGGCACAGCATAGCCCAGCAGCATTAAAGCTTTATTTGGCTACAGCATGCATGTTTGATGCTCAGTTGGGACCATCCCCTGGAAAAGATTCAATCCAAATTTTTAAGGACTATATTTCAAGCGTGTGCCTAATGTGGTACAAAGGAGGGAGGCAGGTTTGAAGTACAAATGGGCACATGGGCTTGTACTACTACCCATGGGTTAAAAGTACTGTTTTTTCCAGAATGTCTGTACTCTTGGCATATTGTAGAAAATTATAACTCAACATGGAAAAGAACAACCCTTCAAAAATTGCAACACTATGGACTTTCCAGAGAGGCCATTCTGCTTATGGGCTACAACTGAGCACTAACTGCACTTAAGTAACATGCTAGAGATTTGGAAGCCAAACTGACCTGACCTACCCAGAACATGTTCTTGAGTAGCCATGCCCCCTTTTTTTAGGCCAGCCAAGATACTTAAATCAAGTATCTGTCTTTAAATTTCGAAAAGTGCTAACATTAGCACATTTCAATGTCCTCCCAACAGCTGTTCTTCAGGGCAAATTAAAAAAACAACAACAAACCCTTACAAGCTAAGATTGTCTCTTGTGGAGAAGAATCTATCAAATTCATAGCTTATGTCCTTTTATACTGCTTATTCCATAAGGATGAAGAGCCTGCTTCATCACTCAAGCTCTGGGCAAAGTACCCAGACAAGTCTGAACTATTTTACTTTTATCAAACCAGTCCTTGAATAAGGCTAAATCTTGTTGTAATCAAGACATGCTGTGACTGCCTCAATGACTTAGCTATAATTTTATGTTGTGTTATTTTAGTTGAAATAGAAACAGTTATTTAATTATTTGTCTACATGTAGAATTCTGGTCAGTGACCGTAATAAAAGTGATGTTGTTGATGATGCTGATAATCCTGATATCAAATCAAAAGTACCTCTGATTTAGTCTCTTATTTCTAACATTGACCAGTTAAATGCCAGCTTGAGCAGTTCTGAAGAAAAAAGTTTTATTAAAGTTTCTGAGAGATAGAGTGTTCCAAAACAGAAAAATCAGCCATTTTGTTCTCAATTAAAAACTTCAATAAGTGGAACTATTACAATACAAAGTTATCTGTTTGTTATCTGTCAAGTAGGTCCAATATATATCTGCAATCAAGCTTTCTTTACAAAACAGAAGAGGTTTATATGTAAGAAGTTATTTATTCTCTTTACACATGTCTTTGCTATTTCAAAACTGGAATTGTAACATACTAAAAGAGGAGGCAATGTCTGAATAGCTTTGTTTGATCAGCTGGATACTTTTACAGCACTATTATGTACAGAGCAGTGTTCCTGCTCTCCCAGCAAGCTTAAGGCCAAGCATCTGGCAGCACTGAAACTTTGATGATATCACCGCCTCGCAAAGGCTGGTGGAGTTGAAAGTTACATGAACACAAATCACAAAGAACAAGGACAGCCCAAACAAAGCCTGACAAGAGAGAGGAGTGATCTGTAAACAAAAGAATTATGTTGTTTAATTAAAATGTTATGGTCCTGTTGATAGATGGTCCCTGCCATTCAGGTATCTTCTTCAGTTAGTATAACTAGAGATGTGGTTTATTAAATGTTAACTGATTCACCAAAATTAGGAGGAGTCTGGTAGCGGCTTTTCCAACTAACGCATTTTTATTAAAGGGCATAAGTTTTCATGAGCTGCAGTTCACTTTGTCAGATGCCCAGAGTGGCTTGGCTGATATAGGATGTTAATTGGGAGGAGGCAGGTGGGACGCAGAAAGGGAGTAGAAGACTGGTTGGTAATGCAGGTGCAGGTTGCATGAGGCAGATTACAAGTACTTTATCAGTTAACAACTGTAATGTGTTAAAAACCCATTGTGTTTGTTAGGCCCTTCTGAGATAGCCTGAAACCTTTTAACATAGGTGAAAACTTTTAACAATACCTTATTGTAAAATAACTTATTGTCCATAGTATTTTTGATTGCCTTTAGGTACCATAAGACTCTTGGCTGTTTTTGTCACCATTTTGGAATCTGGATTAAATGTGGTGGTCAACTGAAGTATCTTCCCTGACTATAACATTTGTGAGGCAAGAAAATGTAAACAAAGCTTGGGGACTAATGAATCCTACAGATACCCTAAGGCAGCTGAAATGCTATATAACCCACTAAAAAGCTACATGCTAATCATTTCCTTTTGAAATACTAATTGTAAATCTTGTCCATTTTAAACATACGTTCTTTTAGTTCCTTAATATTTAAATAGAAGGAATGAAGCACATTTTTTGCCTTGAGATTTTGCTCAATTGGAGGCTTATTTATAGCAACTCAATTCACTAATCCGTTGTAGTTTTAACAAATAAAAGAGTATGTATGTAAATATAATATTAAACTATATTAAATAAACATTGTAGAGGATTACGAATAAATGTATGAAAGATTAATACTGCATTCTAATAAAACCATATATCCAATATTAAAAATTCTGTTTCATTTATCAAAGAGTTATATAGCCTTATTTATTCCTTTGTCTTAGTAACTAAGAACTAAAATTGGGTAGGGAATGTGTGTAACCCCCACCCGCAACTGTTCTGTGTTGGTGGCTGGGATCCTCTTCAGACCTTTCTTCAGAAGCCTCCACACAGTTAGGAATCCTTTTTAGCAACAGGCTTCTCCAAGAGGTTCAGTTAAAATTTTCTGATTCTGGAAGCCATCCAAGAAGCTTGAGAAAGTGCTATTTTAATTCCATGTATCTTTTTTTTTAAAAAGGTTATTTGATTGTTTTTCAAATCTGTAATTTTTACAATTAATTTTTAATTTTTATGATTTTCACAAGTCTATTGCAAGATCTATATGCATTTAAAATGGTTTCTGGTTTCTACATAAATTGAATTATTTATAGCTTTCATCTGGGGAAGCTTTAGAAGCAATCCAGGTTGTGCTGCTTCTGCCTGCAATTTCTGGGGCACATTTGTTTTATTTGTTGACCTTTCAATTTGCAGTGGGGATTGTATTCAGACTGTATACTTTTTAGATTGTATGTAGCATGAGGTTATATTTTCTCACATTTGGCCTTCCTTCTTTTTATAAGGTAATTTTTCTCATTTCTACTGACAAAAGCTTTGCAGCACTTAGAAAGCACCATTCATGTCTACCAAGAATATACTTCTGTTGCCAGCCAAGAACAGTGTATTTTTTTTGGTTGTATCTGCCACCTTTAATTAATAATCCATGTGAGCTATGCCTCAAGAAACTCCATATACTATAATACTATTTAAAACCTTCAGAAAGGACTTAAACCCTTTAAAAAAATAGACCAAGCAGCAATCTCACTGTATTCTCTGTTTACATATAAAAACAAGGAAGGGAAAAAGGGGAGGCACTTATAAAGCACAGCCAGACAGAAGCCTAAAAAGTATTATCTACCAGTTTTTGAGCAGGCAGACATATACTAGAACAAAATTTGCTGGTCTGATTGCTAAGCCCTAGTCTGCCACCGTAACAAATCCAGCAGTTGGTACAGTCCTTACTGTTTTAATGCAAGGTAGGTTAAGGAAAATGATTGGCAGATTTCCCTTCTCATCAAATATCACTTGCTGGCAGGAGAACCACCATCAGACACTCTCCATAATAATGTGGTGAACAGTCTTAGATAAAAGTAGGTAAATGTTTGAAGCAGCTTATTTTGACGTCTGTCACGTAGCAGCACCATGCCTGTACCTGGTTAGACTATTTCTGAATACAGGTTTAGCACTCTTCTGAAAGAGCACTAAACCCATGTCTAAAAATAGCCTGGGTGACCATCACAGTGGTAGAGGAGGGTGGGGTGAACTAGGAGGAAATGATCAATGAAGAACAAGCTCCATCCTCAAGTGGTGCTGCAAAAGAGTGGTGTGCTGGCACTGAGTCTAATTCTGTGGCATCTGAAGGTAGCCCATGGGTAGCCATGGTGCAGAATTGAGTAGGCAAAATGACACCATTCCCCCCCAAGGCCACCACCATACTAGAAACAGTAAAAGCTACAGCCATGCCAAACCTCTTGTTAGCAAAAGCAGTGGAAAACCCTGCAATGCACCCAAAACAGCAACCAGCAACACACTGCTGGCAGAATGTGGCTCTCCGTCCCGATTTAAACTGACCATCTGGGCAACACAAGACTAGCACTTTCTCAGGAAAGTTCAGTTTTGTATAAACAAGAGAAATACTGTTTCAAAAGAACACTAAGCTTGTTTATAAGAAGCCCACATTAAGACCTGGAAAACACTTCAGAAATCACCAATCAGGCATTATATATGGGCAGATGCTTCTGCAGAAGTCTGATACCTGACTTCTCCTGCAGCCCGAGCCAAAATGGGGGCATGAAAATAAGCCCATAAAATTCATATAAGAAATGATAGGTAAAAGGTGGTACTTGTCATCCTGTTCCTCACTGATCAAGCAAACGGTGTATCAACGTATCAGTTATTTGGTAATTGGGTATGTTCATTAAGCAGACGTTGTCTGCTTGTGCAATTAAACAGACTGGCAACTAAAAAAGATCTATCTTGCTTGTGATATGCAGGGTTCATCTAAGGCTATATGATGCCTGCTGAATGTTGTATAACTGCACTGAATGAAGACTGGATGAAACAGAAATTGCAGAGAAGCAAAGGAACCAGTTCGGAAACTATACACTAATATAATTTGTTCAGAACTCAGATGTGAACAATAGTGATGCAACTCCAGTAGTGATATGAATTCCTCTGAGCCCTCCAATATTGCTAGAGTCAAGAATATTGTCTACTTGTCTACATTCTACAAATTTAGGCAGGAATTAAGAGATGAGTCTGGGGCTGACAGAGGAGTGCTTTTAGGTTAATACAAAAATTCAGTTTCAATTCCTCTACATAGTGAAACAACAGTGGTTGTGAAGGTAGCCTGCATGCCAGGATGCAGGTTCAGCCCCCCTCTCACCCCCAGTGAGACGTAATGACCTCAGCCTCCATCTTCTGGGGATAGCAAAGAATTGGTTCTTTTAAAACAAAGGGGAGAATTTGGCAGAAGTCCATGGACTAATCCAGGACAAGGGTATTCTCAAAATCTAGGAAAGAATAGGGAGTTGTTCGAAGTATGGCAAATGAGGAACAGATGGACATTTCACCCTTATCTCTTAAGCAAGGCCTTAGTCCATTAGTTACGGAATCTATGAAAAGAAAATTTAAACAGCTCTTAGAAACCTCACCTTAACAGGTTTCTTAATTTTCATTCACAAATTAAGATTGCACTTTTCTTATTTAGTTTCTAAGATTCTATAGTATAATCCCTTCTTCCTGATTAATGAGACACTGCATGAATTTTGCTTCCTTGGTCAAGTGTCACCATTATGGTACTAACAATGGAACTTTCTATTACAGTGTTGTCTGAACCCTGAACTGTGGTTAACATTAACTATGATTTGACAATTGTTTTTAATAATCAATAATCTACAGTTAAAATGAAAAATAAAATGTCAAAATTTCAAATGACACAATAAGCTCTAGTAGTAGAAACAAAACCTTCTCATTAAAACTAATCTGGGTGATCCATCAGATACAGAATATAGGAGTCTGCACTTTTCTGTTCTAAGGTATTTTTGGCCTTGTAGGAGGGAGAAGCACACAAGCCTGAATCTGACTGTCATGAAATCATAGTTTAGATACAGCATCTGAATGAGAGCACAATGTATTTTTTCCCATTAACTTAGTGACATATTTCCTATATTAAAAATATAGCATATTAAGTATATTACGTTTGATACTTTTCTATGGATTATACTTACTACTCCCCACCAAAGTGCATCGGCATAGCTGCTAAATTCATGCTCTCCCGAGTCATTCACAGCATCTTTTTCAGCCAAATACACAAAATATGAAGAAAAAATCAAGCCTAGAAACCCAATGTACAGGGTAGTTATCAATTCCTAAAAGAAGAAAAAGAAAAAAATTAGTGAATACTTTATGATATATGGAATACTACTGTCTTCGGAAGCTATTTTGTAAAAATAATATCTGATGCTTGAGTTCATACCTCAGTGGGTTCATTATTTCCCAGTAATACATGTAAATTAACTTGGTAACATCCAGAGAGAGAGACTTAAGTGCCAGAAACCCTAATTCTGAAAAGCCAACAGCTCAGCCTAAAAGCCCTCAAAATATGAAAAATTCCCAATTTGTGCTGAAGGAAGCGTAAATATAAATTAATTTATATCCATATTAGATGAAAAGAATTCTTATAAATTCCACATGATTTTTTAGTTATCATGCTTCAAAATAATACAACCTCTCCTTGTTTAATGACTGCAATCCATTCCTTAAATTGGAAGCAAAATGGTTGCTAAGTGAAATGGTCACTAAGCAAACACATGATTGAGAGGAGAGAGACACTGCAAAGATCACCGGTTGCTGCCGCCTCATTCAAATAAAGTTCTCTTGTACAGTGTCTTGTGCCTGACCTGGTTTTTATCCTTTTTTGCCCCCTCAGAGGGCAGAGAGATTGCTCTCTTCCTGAGCTGCTTTTCTTAGCAATGCAGAGCTTCCCTAAAAAATGCTAACTGCAGGTTAACAGCTGAACTCTGGCTAGCTGGCACTACTATATGAAACTGACCAGACCTTAATCAGTTTCACACTGAAGGCTTTTGTTACCAGGCACACAAAATTTGGTTGCAAATGTGCACATTGGTCAGAAAATGATCTTTTTTTAAAAAAAATTACTGTCGTATTTGCAAACAATCGCTAAATGAGGTAGCTGCTAAACAAGGAGCAGCTGTAAACTGAAGTTCAATAAATAATATACAATACTATGTTCTCAAAGCCCTGGCAGTACAATCTTATACATGTTTACTCAGAAGTAGGGACCAGTGAATTTAACCGTCACTCCTAGGTTAGTGTGTAGAATAACAGCATTTGCTGATTAAGACTGTCAAAAGCACCATGAAAATAGGCATGTAAGAAACTTGAATTTCAACAAATTGTAATGGAACTGTAGCAAATTTTAAAATGCTACAGACCTGACCTGCTAAAGACCTGACACTCAATTAAAGAATATTGAATCAATTCAATTATATAAGAGTTAATTAATTGATTAAATCTGCATGTAAATAAAGCAAAACTTCTAATTGAAAAGCACACTTTTTAAAATATACCTAGGTCAAAGCATGAATGTAAGAGAGAAGTAGGAATGACTTTAAAGTCAGATCCAGTCATCTGCAGTTGTAAGGACTTTGAAATACTGTTTTAACAATACAGGAACTGCTTTTTGATTTATCAGAGAACTTTTAGTAAAACTTCTTTATCAAAATATTTTGCATTTCAAAATGATTGCATCTAATATATACTTAGTAATTATGTTAATAAGGTAATCTAACTCAGACTTTTATCATGCACTGAGGGTCTCAGGGAAAAAAAAGTTTGCATATGTTCCATATTTCTATAAACTACTAGACTGACCACATTCAGGTGGTTATTTCTGACTCATTAAGCCAAGATATGCACAAGACTATTGCATCTGCATATAAACCTTTTGCTCTGCCCTTTGCCACAATCTACAATTAGACAAGAAACCTCTAATTTTCCAGTTTCCATTTGTTCCAGATTGGGAAAATATAACTATCAGTTTCAGATATGCTCGGAGTATTAATGGCCAAACCACATGTCATTTTTTACTCTAGAGTAAACATAGCTGAACAAATCCAACTGGAAACCTTAATGAATGGGGTGTGACTCTAATTCTCAGCCCCATACTGAGGTCATGATCTAGACCAGACCTTTCATATTTGCAATTAACATTGTCAAGAACTGAACCATTGAAATAAATTTATCTTGTTTGGGCAAATCAAATCGCAGGAACAGTTAATCCAACCTGTCCTGGGACTATAGGGGCACAAAAGTTTTGAATGCTCCTTTCCCATACACTATCAATACAAGTCACACACAAAAAAACATGCTGTGTTTCCTGTACAATAAAATGAAAATAAAACATAGTTGCCAACTACCACTCTGTGCATTGAATTGGGTAATTCAGAACAGATTTTCATTTACCCATGGAGGAACAGATAGATCTGAACAAAGTTTACTCCAGTTTTGGATTTCTACAAAACCAAGTCAAAGATTTGTATGTATGTATGTATTTATATTCTGCCTGTCCTCCAAGATCTCAAGTAAATGTATATGGCTCTTTCCCTCTATTTTATCTGAATATCAACTGAAAAATTGATCAGGCTGAGAGATAATAACTGATCCAAGAACATCCCAGTTAACTTCACAGTCAAGTGAGATTTGAACGTCAAGCTCCCACATTTTAATCTAATACAATTTTAATATTTAGGCTTGTATTAAAGATAGTAACCACAATTTCTCACATTCAGATGAAACAAGAAGCCATGGGTAACTATTTTCTGTTCCACTGAGGCTCATAGCAAAAGGAGGAGGCAAAGATTCTGCCTTGTTTTTTTTTTAATAATAATAATAATTATGATGATGATGATGATGATGTTTACCCACTTTAAAGATATTGAGGCTGTCTTGAGGCTTCAATGGTTAGGTGGGGGAATAGGTGCAATTACACACACAGACACAAAGTATTGCATTTATTTTAAAGATATATAAATCTGTGATACTTCAGAATAATGCAGTCATAGGAAAAAATGTAAAGCAAATATATTATAAGACATAAGGCTCCTAAATTAGCACATATTGAACTAAAGTGGCTAGAATTCACATGATGTTATCTTCTGGGCAGGTTTAACATTCATTTTCATTTGGAAGACTCATTGGATGTTATAAATGCCCACATTCTTTGAATTATATACTAATGGTTTGGACATTTACAGGAGGATCACATAAATGGATATTGCATACTTTCCTGATTTCAAAATTACTGATACTACAAAAGTGGAAGGCCATCGATTATCCTATGGCCTGAAAAACTTCCCTTTCTTTTTGTATTTTAAAAAAGCATTTTGTTTCTGGGAGTCCAAATCTGAGGACTATTTAGAAATCTAGAAAGCATATACCAATTTAGATGTTTAATGATCTAAATTTAATCTTTAAGTAAACATGAATTGTATAACATGACATGGATATAGATATATAATCAGTTCTGATGTTATAAGATGGATATTAGTACTCTCCCTCCCCAACCAGAAAGTTCTGACAGAGATTTCAGTCATCCCCAGACCTTTTTCAGAAATGTCAAAAACGAAAGCAAACAACAATATCCCTCCATCACCACCATCGGTACAAAGGAGAACCCAAAATGGATCTGCCAGATCTGGTAGTCAATAATACCTACGTTGTACTGAAACCGAGGATGGTTATAGAGCACTTAGTGCTCCAGAATGCAAGTACGGTTCCTCTGTAGACCTTCCGATCCATGTTGGAAAGTCAGAGACTGTATGAGTAGGGCTGGAACAAAGCTTTCTGGCTTTAATCCATGGGTACTTTTTAGAATGACACCTCTAGGTGCTCCAAGAATAATATGAATCTAGATCCCCAACAATAAATAAATAAATACTCACACCTCCCTTCTGAGGTTTTGCATACCTGTCTATGTATAAACACTACTGATCCCAACAGTCTCCATGTGCCGCCCTGCCGATCTACATGAAGCATGCGCAGAATCTGTAGAAACCGGATGCCTCTGGGGAAAAAAAAGTGTTTATTCAAGGAAAGCGAAAGGAAACAAATTAAAATACCATTTTGAAATAGAAGCCTGATTATCCAAAAAAAAAAAGACAGGAAAATTTATTTATTTATTTATCTGTTTGTTTACAGTTATCATATTTACCTGATAGCAGAAGTTGCAAAAACTTGACCTTTTGAACCAACACAAAGTACTATCATGGAGGCAACAACTACAATAAGATCTGGAAATTAAAAACAGACAAGCAGATAAATATGGGTTAGAAAGTTTATGCGCCTTTCACGTATTCAGATTTTATGCTAAAACCCTGTACTTCTGTTTAAGATGGTATGCATTCATTTCCCACTGATAACTACCATTTGATTGTACAAAATGACAATTTTCAATCCTTAATTCTGAGGCAAGTATTATTCAAATCACCCATGGACAAATCAATAGATTTGTAACTAATATACAGTATGTCATAAAAACTGAATATATAAATAGGAATAAATAAATATCAGACAGGCAGCCAGTTTTTAGATACAGTGGAAAGGATGATTCTTAATTTTCCCTTCTTCTTTTCTCCCTTCCCCTGCAGAAGTTACATATATTAGCCACAGGGCTTTTCATGTAAAGCATTTCTGAACATGGGTAACTGTAGAAAGTTAGAAGCCATTTTTTTATTATTTCTCTCTCTTCTTCAGAATAACACTCTCTTCTTGGAAAGATATTAATGTTGTTCCCTCTTTAATTTGTCCCAGGGGTAGACAACTGAGCCCACAGGATGGAGGACTAGAGGTCTCAGACCTCCTGTCCCAGAAGCCATCTATGCCTTCACACCTTGATCCTGCCTTCTGCTTTGGGACAATGGCTTGGTACTTCCTGCTGCCACCCTTATCTTCTGGGAAGGACCTTAGAAGGCATTTACCCAAGTATCAGTATATGAGAGAGAGCCATATAGCATAGAGGTGTGATATCTAGAGGATTTACCCTTTTCTGACCTCTTTGGGCGACAGACCAATCTTACTGGATATAAAGAAAATCAAACTTTATTTTTAAAAAGAGAGAGAAAACAAATGTAATCCTTCTTTTGAACTTCATGTATTAAAATGCAAACACCTAATGTTGAAGGAGATAAATTGCAGAATTGCGCAGCCCATTGGGAAAACTGTTGGTAACTTAGGCAAATGAAAGAAAATACAATGCCAGACAGACTACAAAATGGAGATGGTCTGCTATAAATAATAGATTTCTCTGGTAGGACATTTGAGCAAGTATTGGACAGCTTTCAAATTAATACTGAAAATTATTACAAGATTCTACAGAAACATCGTAACTTCATTAACATAGCCTGAATGATGGAATAGCAGTTGCAATTACTCACCATTCCCTAACTTCTACAGATAAATAAGAACATGAGACAATGAGAGTTTAGCACTACACAGCAAACAGTATTCAAAACCTAAATATTTAAATAATGATTAAATATTTTACCTATTTCCATTGACAAAGAAGACAAGTATATCTATCTTCTGCATCAATTTACCTGGGCTTCCCCTAGCTTTTTGGTAAGATACTACTTTAATCAAAGGCTGCTGGTGATCTGATAAACTCCTTTTTTTCCAGCCTCCGTTCACAGACTCTGACCTTTGTTTTAAAATGGCCAAACCCAAATCTTCTGTATTTCCAAAGAGGAATGGGGGAATATCTGTGTATGTGATAAAAAGCCATCTGTACTCATGTGGATGTTTACTGAATGTCTGGGCATCAAGGGCTGTTCTTCTTTGTGGGGAGGTGGACTTACGGTCTGGCATGGGGGGCTGGGGGGCTAGCAGGAAGGCTACATTCATAAGAGTGCCATTTGTGAAGATTGAATAAATGGATTTAAGAGGAGTAAATATAAAGGATAATTCAAATTCCTTTCAGAATTTTGGAGGGAGAAGGAAAGAAGAGGAGCCTGCCTTTTGTTTTGCTTTTATTTTTAAAGACTTCATGCACAGTCACTTATTTGCTAAGAAGTAGAGGCTCTTCTCGTATATTTTCTTTTTTTAATGTCATTTTATTTTCAGACTTTCTAAAAAATAAATGACTACACAAAAGAAACAAAGAAGAAAATGAGAAAAGACATAGCGGATGGAAAATAAAATATCACTAAATACACAGAATTTACAACTGTCATAAAATTTAAAATCCATTATTTCAATCATTTAATAATAAATTGAATATATAAAACTAAACTCATTGTATCATCTTGAGAAATAATTGTAAGTCACTGCAAAACTCTAAGCATTAGTATTTATATTGATATCACTACTGTTAATCATTATCTTAAAAATGCACGTGATCTTATAAAAAAGAAAGAAAAAATAATTCCTGAAAAGAATCAGTAAAAACAATATTATATTCTAGATTCCCTCCCATTATACCCAGCTGGTGATTACATCAAATTATATATAAATATTAAAATTGCTTCTGGTTATAATCTTTACATCAACTATTTCCCCCTTAAAAATGGTAATCTAAGTATCTGAGTTTGACTTGTTGTGTGACATGTAATATAAATGGAGATCACTCTTGCTTAAATTTATTCAAACATCTAATTCTGGATCTATACTGTTAATTTGCCATTGCTGCATATTCCCCAAGCATGGTTTCCCACTCTGACATTGGCAGTAAAGTATCTCTTTTCCAAAGTTGGGCCAAATTTGTCCTTGTGGCTGTCAGCATATACTTAATAGGATGTGACTTTTTTAATGTGTTCTGAAAAGCTTCCTAGTTAAAAAACAAAACAAAACCCTGAGCTTTCAATGTATGCTTTGTTGTTAAGATTTTTTGAATAATGCTGTGCATTTATTTCCAGTACTTTCTGAACTTTTTTACATGACCACTACATATGATAAAATGTTCCTCCTGTATCACATTTATTATTATATGATTTATCTATTTTTACAATTATGGACAGAGTTATATGCCATCTGTCAGATATTTCGTACCAATTTTCTCTTCCTCATATATTTTCCTGAAAACATTTATTACCTAATCATGCAACATTGGTCAGGTGACTCTGCATTCTTTGAAAAAAATGAATGAAGACAGGAATGTCCTTTCATCAATGCAGTCAAGTGGTAATACATTTTTAAAGAAAAGCCAAGAAAGAACCACCTCCAAAAGATGAAGCAACTTCACCTTCCCACTTGCACATTTTTTGGAGAAAAAGATACACTCTTCTGTGGGGATCAAATAACCCAGTGAATTCAAGGGTGGGGTAGCATTTAGCACATATTTACTGTATCCAAACTGCCTTGCCACAACTGAGTAAAAGGACTGACTTGGCTTCCTTTCTGCATTTCATCTTAATGCTAAAGGGTCCCAAGTCTTCCCTCTGTGTTCAAACAGAGCCTAAGAAATTATCTTCCTCTCTCTTCAGCCTTAATGCTCCTTTTCCCACACCCCATGTGCTCACTCTGAAATCATACAGGTTGTGTTCACATACAGAGTATGTGTCTGACATCCACTTTAGTGTCTTATTTTCCATGTCTGAAACAACATTCCCAATGGAATTCCATTTCTGGAATATATTTTACTTCTGCTACTCTGGAATCGTTTACAAGGGCACTCTATTATCTAAACTAAATAATACTTATTTTATTTTATTATTTTATTTTATCACATTTGTACAATCGCCCATCTCACATAGTGACAATACAAAGTTACTAATGACTAATATTATGCTCTTTTGGGATTGAAAGATTAATTTCCAAATCACCCTTCTGGGAATATAGAGCCACAATCATTACTGTTTCCTTACTATAGGAGTGAGTAATCTTTTTAAATTTTGTCCTTTTCCTCTTTATTGGTATATCACGAACAGCACTGTGAACTTGAGTAGGACTAGAACAAAATGGTTGGAACCTGATCAAAAATTGAATTTGGTTTGATATTACCCTACCACATTAAAAACAACAATTTTATTAAATTGCTGGAAAGACTGTAGGAATCTTGTCCAAGGCTTTGTAGATCTACTGGTTATACACTCTAACGTAGAACCAACCTACTATATATAAAAAAAGTTCCCCTCTCACCCCTATGGGTGGTACATGTCTTCTTCAATCTTGGGTCCTCTACCAGAGGCCTGGGAGTTTGAGGGTTCTGCGCAGTATCTTAGCTGTTCCTAGCACTGAACTCTTCTGGACAGAGAGCTCTGATGTTGTTCCTGGGCTCTGTTGGAGCCACTCTCCCAGCTTAGGAGTCACGGTCCCAAGTGCTCCTACTACTGGGACCACTTTTTTATATATATGCAGCGTCTACTCTCCTTGACTGCCCACAACCAGTGCTCCTAACTTCAGCATCTCCCTGACCCAAGCAAGCTTTTGTTAAAGGAATTTCCCTTTTTATATTTCTTCCAGCTTTCTATCATGATCAGACATAAAATCTATACATGTGATTAGTCTGTAATTCAAAACAGAGATAATCAACCCTTCTTAGATAATGTGGCATAATATTTTCTGTTCTCTAATTTAAAAGAAATCATACTATACAAAACTACACATACTCACCAATGATAGAAATGGGCTTTCTAGCAAAACGAAGCCTTCCCCAGAAACCAACATATTTACTGCGGCATCCTGAAGACCACAATCGAACCACATACTCAGTTCCAAAAAATACCACTAATACAATTTCCTAGAGGAAACAGATAGGGAGCCTGATTAATTTAATATGCTTTTAATGTTTTTCAGATGATATTTGGAGAAAATGGAATATGAGATCCGGGAGTCTGAAAATAAATTGTACAGATCTGAAACAGCCCTCTACCAATATGGTGCTCCTCCTGACTGGAAATTCAGACAACTGTGGTCCCAACCCATCTAAAGAATACTAGCTGTGGAATGATAATCTTCAACAACAATCAAGAGCACAATTAAAAATTAAAACTATGGTCACATTTGATCATCATATCTTGAAAAACATAAAATATGTTTGAAAAACATTAAAAGGCCTCTATGTTAGGCTAATCTTACGCATGAAAATTCCAAAATTGACCAAGTTTAATAGTATCTAGGAATTAAGTTAGGATTGTACCCTAAATTTCAATTTTCGAAGTCATATTAGAAAAATACCTACAAATGCAACAAAAAGAAACTACCGTTTTATATATCAGTTGCTCAATTCATTGGAAAACTTTGTAAAAACTAAAGCTTCTAGTAGAAGTAAGGCCAAAAAGAACAAGCAAAACTTTAATAGGGTAATGTATATAATAGAATAGCTCTTTTCTTTCATTGCATTCATGTTTTTATTTAGTAAAATATTAATAAATGAATTGTTGTATAAACTTGTATATAGTTACTTGGAAGCACTATTAGGACTTCAACTATATTTCATTTGTTAGCTTAAAAAATGTTTGACTATCCTGGGCCCTTTCCACTATATATGCACTCATAAAACATGTAGGTTCCACACTGACCTGCATGAAAACATCTAATATGCAAATAAAGATTCCATCTGGTCATTTCTTTAAAATGAAATAAAATTAAAATGATTACACATAAATTATAGTTTAGTTATTCTGCAAAATAACCTTTTTGCAAAATAAGAACATATATGACAACTATGATTAACTGATTCTGACAAAGAGAGAATGGCGAGGTATAGTGTACCAAAACTCCTGACATGCAAATTAGAATTTAATATTGTAAGAAGAGTAGGAAAATAGAAAGAAGCAAGGGGATAAATTATGGGTGCCTTCAGAGTCACAATGTGTGGGTTTGTGGAATGGGGGAATAGCGTGCAGAAAATTTGCATGAGAGCTGTGAGTTTTTAAAGACCCTCCATGGTTTGCTGGATAACAGGAACACTGACAAATATGCAAATGTGGGCTGCCCTCAAGACAATGAAACAGACATACAGTCAATGGTTACTGTCATCCAGTTCTTTGCATGACATGCAGACAAGCTTAGAGAACATTGATTGTTCTATAAACTCCTGCAATTGGAAAGAAGGACCAGTCAGCGTACACCAAGACACATTTTTCACTCCTGACGTTTTGATAAAGGCGTATTGACCTAAATGAGACCCATGTTATTCTGGAAACATCAGAGGTGAAAGGGCACAAGCTGTTCTTCATGGTCATACACAAAAATGCCAGGTATCCATTAGCAACTGGCAAATTCCCCTCCCCAGCCCGTGGCTTGGTGACACACAAGTGTTTTTTTTAATATCTTGCCTTGTATAAGCCCAATAAATTGAGTGTGGGAGGAGGAGGCTGATTGATATTTGTTGCTACATTTAGAGACAGCTGTCAGAGCAGCTGCATACAGGCAATGGGCGCTGCTATTTACATTTACAATAAAATGTGACAATCATTAGAAAGGCAAATAAACAAGTCCTCATGAACTACTTCAGTATAAACTCTATACCACTCCTCAGTTAACTGGAATTTCAGTAAGTTCAATGTGAATGGATACAAGAGGCAAGCATAACAACAACAACAACAACAGTAACAACAACAACTTGTAGGCTGCCCAGTTCTCAATGACTTTTGGTGGCTCACAACAATTAAACAAAGAAATTACAATCAAAACAATAAAACATAAAGGATAAAGATAAAAGGTGGCAAGTGTGAGGAAGTGAGGGAAAGATAGGTCTGTTTTGGAAAAATCCTTGTCACTCTGAAATTCCCTGCCTCAAGATGTGTGCATGCCTCTCCCTGACCATTTTTAAATGGTCTTAAAGACTTAGATACACCAGTTTGGTTTTAAAGACGCAGAAACCTTTTTCCAATCTATAGTCTTTACTGCTGCTGTTTTTAAAAATGTTTTGTTCTATTTGTTACTTTGTATATTGTATGTTATTGTGGAGTCCTTGGGGTTCTCTGAGCCTGGTTCTTTTCTTGCAAACATTTCGTTACCCGGCTAGGTAACATCTTCAGTGCTAAAATAGGAATGGGATGCTCTCTGTTTAGGTGCTGTGGCCTGCCCTGCCAGTGTTGGGGGAGGGGGGTTTGTTTTGTTCCTCTGGTAGTTCCTTGATTATTGACTAAAATGCCAGGGAATTCTTGGAAACCTGGTATTCATAGAGATAAACAGCATCTACACACTATTCAAAAGAGACAATAGAAAAGAAAAAAGACCAGAACATCTCCTCACCAGCAATCATCACCTAGATAGGCAGAGGTTACCACCAGGCACACAATCAAGCAGTGAACAATACCTTAATCAAGGAATTACCAGAGGGAAAAAACAAAACGAAACCCCCACCCCCGCCAACACTGGCTAGGCATGCCACAGTATATCAACAGAGAGCAAACCCCACCCCATTCTAGCACTGAAGATGTTACCTAGCCGGGTAATGAAATGTTTGCAAGAAAAGAACCAAGCTCAGAGAACCCCAAGGACTCCACAGTTAACCCTGAGCTACACATATTCACCCCTATTGGTGTATGTTATTGGTTTAAACACGTTTATCTTAAAAGTTGCCTTAAGGAGGCTTTAAAATCAGCAGAAAATATTTGAAGAAATGTATATGTAAAAGGAGATTTTATAATAAGTGTTAAGCCTTTCATACTGATTAGACAAAAAAGTGAGATGTTTCTCCTGCTTGCTTTACTGAAACCTTCCAGAGGGCTAATTCCAGAGATTCTGCAAATACAACTCTAAAAGGCAGCCCAATGTAATCAAGTAACAATATAAGATCACATAAATGCTTAATCAATCCATAATAAAATATTCCAATGCACTACAATAACTATAATATTGCAAATATAATATTGATAGCAGTTTCTACCAGCATCTGCATTCTACTAAACAGATGTTGTGGTTTGCACCAGTGCACAAGTCATATAATTGCTCTGACCACAAAGAGGATCCTTTGAAAGTCAAAAAAGGAAGAAAACCTTGCCTTGTTACCTAATTTTTCTCCTATTATACTGTATGCTGTCTATTTTTATCTGGGACTTTTCTGTGAGGCATCACAGTAACTTATTTCTCCAAGGGAAATCACAATGGTTCAACCCTCTCCCCAGTTTGTGATACCTTGGTCAAGGCAGAGATGGACCCAGAGTCAGGAGATCATTTTTGTAAAACAGAACCAGGACCTCCTAGATTATTATTTTTCCTTTTTTAAATTGCCTGGATTATTGCCATGGTGATTAGCTTCATATATCTTTCATACATCTAGAAAAGGATGCACACTGAAAACTGGGGTATCATGATGTTAAAATTAAAATACAAAGTAACCTTTGTATGATTGTGATGTGAATAATCTAGTAAGCAATCCACTGAGGACTTTGTAATAATAACCCTTTAAAGATGGGCCGTGCCAATTATTATTTATGTTCTACCTTGCAAACTTGTGCTATTCCTCTTAGGCCCCAAAATGGTCAAGATTTCCAATTTCTATGAAGAATATTCTTTTTTTTTTTTTTAATCCCCATTCCTATATTCACTGTCAGCCCTAAGGATAAATATGTAGCATTGACATTTAATAGACATGGAACAAATATTCCAAGAGATGTTGCTCTTATGTTCCAGAGCAAATACAGAACTTGCTGAACATCCATTATTTGCATTCCTCACTAGGAAAGCTATCTAAAAGGATCAGCTGTATTTTCTCATCTATGAAAATGGCAATCCTAATAGAATTAGTAAGCAAACAGTTAATCTCAAACCAAGTTCTGAATAGGATAATTTAAGAAAGAGTTGGACTGATTACAGTATTTCTTTGCTTCAGGAAAAACTTCTGCCCACTAGTAATATAAGCTCTTAATCCAGCTGTGGACTGATAATAATCATCTGCATGATTATTGAAAATAGTTTGTACAGTAATAATTTTAAAACTGACCCAGCTAGGTGAAACTTTATAAAACTGCAGATAACTGTTTTATTATACTGACAGTTTAGTTTAATCTTTTTTAGAAAAAATTAAACACCGCCTTTGCAAAAGCCAAAAACAATGAAATTCCTTAAAAGATAAAACACTTAGTTCTAAATTACAAGTGTTTACCATATGAAAGAGACTAAGATTTGACTAAATCTAAGCTTTTGAATTAAGGTCATTTAACTATGTTTAGATTAATATTTATATACAGTCTTGTGTTTTTGTATTCCGATTTTATTTTATTTTAATCTTTCTTTTTTTGCACTCAGTTCTTGTGAGATTAGCCCCCTGTTTCAAATTAGAGATAGGTAACTGTTTTATAAACCTTTTGATTCACACTGAGATATAAGACTGTGTCTGTAAGACCTGTATTGTTATTCAATCCAAAAATTAGGTAAAAGGATTGATGCTTTAAGGGGTAATAGACTGAAACTCTCCCATTCACACTGCTCAGGATTTAGCCTGTTACTTGCAAGAAGAGAGTGCTTTTGCTTAGACACAAGGCAGTAACATTTCCTTCCAGCAGCTCCTTTTTATGCTTCACTAAATGTTACTTAACAGAACTAACTGCCCTGGTGATAGAAACTTTTAGGAGGTCATAGGACCCGCTATGGTAATGACTGAGAACAGAGTTTTTGGAATTCAATCCACAACATGAAGTAGGAAAGTGTTAGGGATGAAAAATATACCACTCAATTTCTATTCTGATATATATGGGAATTTTTGCATTATGAGTAACATTTACACAGAAATAGAACTCTACACAGCTACCTACTTATTTTGTGACCAGTACCTTATCTTATTCTATCTTCTAGAGCAGTGTTGTCCAAACTTGGCCACTTTAAGATGGCTGGCTAGGGAATTCTGGGAGTTGAAGTCCACTCATCTTAAAGTGGCCAAGTTTGGACAACACAGTTCTAAAGCATATTCATTTTAGAACCTTATCCACCTTCATAATGAGCTTCCTAAACCACTGCACATTATATACCAAATGATTATCGAAATTCATACCTCCAATGGTCAGTAATTTTAAACTGCAGCTGTGATCATGAGATTACTGCTCTACCTTATGTGATCAGTTCTCAGAAACCTCTGAGAAGGTTGTAAAATTCCTACTGATAGCCATGGCTTGTAGAAACTGCCTGGTGCCTCCTTCACATATTTATTGTTTCAGTTTTTATCGTAATTTTAGAGATTTTTTTTCTTTTATACACCATACTTGCTGTACTTTGCTTTTATTATTGGTCTTGGATGATAATAATAATAATAATAATAATAATAATAATAATAATAATAATAATAATTCCATATTAATATCGCAGCTGACATGGGAAATTTATCAAAACCACAGTCCTTCCAGGCAACTAAAAATAAAGATAATAATAGCAAATTCTTGGCAGGATATATGTTGATGTCAAATACATTTATATTTGATGTATCATGGTGGCAGAAGTTCTCCAACACACCTGCTGATCAGTAGGCACACAACAAAGAGTATAAAGAAACAGCCAATGTGGGCCTTTCCCTACTACCATGTTACAGTGCCCACCACCAATCTTTTAATCAGCAGAAAATGATACTGGCATTAAATTTGTTGTCCATATTGCCAGTCCTGATCTTGCTTCTATTGTCATTGTCCCCAGTCACTGCCAGTCCTTGACCGCCCTCCAAGAAAATGGGTGACAAAGCTTGACTGTAACGGACTTCTCAGAGCCTAGAAAAGATCACAAAATATTACAGAGCCCATCTGCACATTACTCCCATATCAAGGAAGCAAGTGACAATCTTCCCACTGTTTCCAGAGAAGGTTAGTAAGTGGATCACAGAATGCCTGCAATAAAGGTTCTAATAAATAGGGCAGTAAAGTACACAAGTCTAGTTTCCAAGATTCTGTAATCTAAATCCTCTCCTTCCTCTCAGTAAATCTGGTTAAGATTCTATGAGAATCCAGCCTTCTTAACTGTACCAGTTGCTAGGAACTAACAGGTTATATAAACCCTGAGGCTGCGAGCATCCACGGTGATGTCATTAAAGAAATGACACAAAGAACATTCTCGTGTAATGTTTTTATTGCACAAATTGATGGAAGGATGCAATTTGCATCATTTACCCAATGGCATACATACAAAGGGTGTTTCATTGTAAATGGCATAGTTTTATTCACTGTGTCCAAAGTTGGTTGTATCAGGAGGTGCTGAATCTAAGTTTCATTTTAGATGGTTTCTCAATTCCAGTAGAAAACTCCCTGACTTGATCTTTCCTGCTTAGCAAAGTAGACTGCACCTTTTTCTACCAGCATTCCACAAATTAATGTTCTAAAATGCAGCTTGGGAGGGACAGATTTTTGAAGAAAAATGCCATCAGGAGAAGTAGAGATTGAGTTTCCTGGAGATAATTGTCACACTGATATGGCTCACTTTGTTTTATAACCAGTGAATGAGATTGGCTTTTTAAAGTTTTCCTTCCCACCAATTGTCAATTGAATGTTTCCTTTTAAAAGAGTTCAGGAATTTTCTTTGGAAATAATTTCTCTCTTTCTACAAACAATAACAAGATCTCAGTATTAGTGGAAATGTCTTTTTTAAATAATGCTATATACTGTTTAAAAAAGAAAAAGCACTACCTTTCTAGAAGTCCCTAACTAATATTATATCTTTATTTATCTACAATTTTCATCAGTAATAATAAAGATTGTACTGTTCATTATAATACTAATAAGTAGCATGAGTAAGGCACATTTAGTTTAAATGATTAAAAAAACTGCAGCATGAATTTTATCCCAAACTAACCTAAAAAATTCTTGGCTACAAAAAGATTGGAAATTAAATCTGGCAACAAAACTGGTTAATCAAGTACCTTCTTTGCAATCTTTGTATGTTATTAAACTAATCCTGCATGAATAACTGCCAAGTATGCTTCAGAACTCCCAATTTTTATTTCAACGTTTAGGACTTGACAACCAAATGAGACAGCAAAGTCAGAATAATTCCCCTTCTGTTATTTTTTCTTCTACTAAACGTTTTTAAATTTAAAATAAAGCAACAACATAATTGCTACTTACTTTCATCTGAACACTCCTTTAGAAACTATGAAACAGTGTGAGTTCAGATACCCTATTTGTGTTTGACACTTGCATTTACACAATATTCCGTCAAAATATCTGAACTCTCCCAAATCTGCATCACAGTCCTCCATACACCTACAGTGTAAGGCTGAGGTGTGTAGGCAGCTCACCTCACAGATGTGTGGTAATAGTAACTGTAGTAACTTTCAAATTGTAAGTGTGCAAAGCTCATTTGGTCAGTATTTACCATTGCCTTCCACAATTAGCTAAGCTGGATGAAAATATTTTCATTCAAATGAACTGAGCTGAATGAAACACAGGCCAATTTGGAGCAGGAGTTAGCTGGTAAGATTCAGTTACTCAGCAAAAATAACACCCTTCTTCACTGGATTTATTGCTGAACCTTTAAAGGTTGTGTACAACTTGTGGGCATTGTTTAATATGCTTAAGTTGAAAGTCTCTTTCAAAAATGAGGTTGCTTATAGCTTGCTGTTCAAGTGTGTTCCAGTTGCTTTATCATCACAATACTACACCCTCATTTATATGCTGGCCGGAGAGAGAGAGTCCACTGTCAATATTTCCTTCCCCAAGCTGTGCCCTCCAGATGTGACAGACTACAGTTTAAAAAAGTCACAGCTTTAGGCTGGCAATTCTGGTAACTGCAGTCCCAACACTTCTGGAGAACATAAGGATGAAAAATGTTGCCATATATTATAAACAATGGGACTTTTTTCCTCATTATGGAAGATTCCCAAATTAGGGAAGATTGTAAGATTGATTCTTTTTTCATTCAAAGATTGCCTTTCAGAACCACGTACATCTGAAGTCCCATCTGAAGAAACCTGCCTGCCAGTTCTGACATTTACTGTACTTCTAACCTGCTTAACGTTAACAGTAACCCATAAGAAAAAAGTAATAAATTGCACCGAAGATCTATGGAGAAGAGGACATATAAGTAAAAAAGTGAGATGCAATGGGGAAGCATGGGGAGAATGAGAGCTAGTTGTAAAAAATTAAAATCTAAATAAAAACAATCTGAGCTTGAGACAAGAGTTGGGACAGTTATTTTTCTAGTTGCCATGAAGTCCAATTGAAGAAGTGAATAACGGACAATATATTTCCAAAAATTGGATAACCGGGAAGGAGAGTGCTGGATGACATCTGAAATCTTAGCATTTGATGAAACTAAATTTGAAAGCTATCAGCTTATTAACACAGGCCATCTAAGGACAGTGACTCAGAACTCATGACTAGAACATCAGACACTCCTCCCTCCCCCTCCCTCTCTCTCTCTCTCTCTCCCTCCCTCTCTCCCTCCCTTTCTCTGTCTCTCAGCATAAGTGTGTGCTTTGTTTACCACCTTGCTCTGAGATTTCTAGGAACAAATGAAACAGATAAAGTACAGCCTGGCATAAAAATTATAAATCATGATTATGCTGATACTTGCAATGCTATATAAATGTCTCAACTACAATTACACATACCTCATTAGGATGTGCTTTGAACCTTTGGCCTGGCAGAGGTCACAATGTTACATCATCACATTCCATAATCATGACACCATTTCACTTATCTCAAAAGGTCGAATTCCTACAGCTGGCAACACTGCCTTCCTGTATGAAGCAGGCTTCTGATTCTGAGAATATTACAATTAGTGTATTTATTCAGAGTGGCAATGCTCTTCGTAAATACACTGAAAACTTGCATCTCTGTAGGTACACAGTAATGTTTAGCATGCTCCAAATTCTGTTCAAGAATGAGAATATTTTGATGTCTGATAATGAGAGATTAATAGTGTGATTTTCCCCCATAGATCTCATGTATTTATCTCTTAGATTTATATCCCAACTTTTGTACCACAGGCTGTGTATATACTGCTCCCTCCTATTTTTCCCCACAAGAATAAACCTGTGAGGGGGGTTGTGCTGAGATGGACTAGAACCTGAGTGAACCTACTGCTGGTCCATCATCTTAAGTGAATTCTATAATGAAGCGGAAATCCTAGCCAATAAAATGATTTTTTTTTTCTTTTTGGTCCTTCAAGAAGATTCTGAAGTATTTGAAAGGGAAAAAATGCATGCTATTCATGTACTTGAAATATTTTAATATTCAAATCAATAATACATGTCTACGCTGATGTTTTCTATAGAAATGTTGGCTAAAGTGGTTTTTGGAGAAATCTAATTTTAGAATCAGATGCATACAAACACATGCACCCACACACATATTATATACCAAATGATGATCAAAACTCATGCCTCCAGTGGGTCAGTAATGATGATCTTTTATTTTCTAATAATATACTGTGCCTATTTTTTATACAGCTCCTCAACAAACACACATTCCAACTAAACTTCAATTTGTCAATTTCTAGAAGAGCACATGTGACAAAATATTCAAGAACTGAAGAAGGAGTAGAAAGCTAATACCTAGGTAGGTCATTTATCTTTCTACGTTAGCAACCAAATTCTCTAATTTAGCACCTTTTCAGGCTTACAGCTGCTGGAAAGAAAATAAGGAAAAGGGAGGGAAAAACAGATGGTATCGTACATTGTTTGATTTGCCAGGCTTTATTATTCCAGAGCTTCATAGTTTGTAAAATCATATAGCAAGTAATGTACATTCATATAAACACAGGCATTTCAGCTAGGAAGACCAAAGGGCCCTACACAAAAATGAAGAGGCAACGGACAGAAAAACGTAAATGAACTAGGCTATAACTTTACTGAAAGAAGAACAAACAATGGTCTGCAATGCTGGAAATAGTGCACTAATACTTGTATCTCTGGGAAAACCTATGCTGACTCTAGAGCACAAAATGCTGTTCTCCCGTTATGCCCTTTGGCCAAGAGTTCAGGGGTGTTGACCAAAGACACAATTACCTAAGTGTCTCCAGATCTTACATGAGAAATCCATTCATGCCCTAAAAGGGATCCCCTCTCTGTCTGAAGTCCCAAACTTTTATGATGCAAGTATGGGGGGAAAAAACTTCCCTTTACTCTTGAAGATGCCTTTGATGCATCTTCAACTCAAGTTCCTTTACTTCACTGGTGGCCTAATTGTGACCAAAAAATCACACTTACAGTATCAACATGTCTATGAATTCTTTTAAATCCTTGATGATTTTACAGGTAGTCCTTGTTTAGTGACCACAATTGGGACCAGCAACTTGGTCATTAAGCAAAGCACTTTCTAAGTGAACCACAACTGGGCTTACGATTTTATTTCATCTTTCCTTTGCTTTACAGATCTGTGAAGGTCATAAATGCAAGGATTGGTCATAAAGTTACTTTTTCATCACTGTCATAATTGCAAGCAGTCACTAAATGAAGACTACCTGTAATATGAAGTAGGAGTTACTTATTTCATGTCTGTAGGAACCAAATAGCTTGCAACCAATTTGGCAAACAAAATCCTATTCAGCCATGAGGATCAAGTTTACCAAAAGTAAAGCCATTCACAGAGAGGGACTGTTAAAAGTAGGCAATGAGCAAGAGAGGATTATGTACTCTTTTAGCAACTGACCCAAGTGCCTTCAGTGCCCGCACACCATGCCTCATATGCTTTATCTTCTTTTCTAGATAGCCACCAAGCTCACAAATTCTGTGGGGGCAAAACCAAACTTCTTTTTCCTTTTTCACACTTGTTTGGAAGACTGAAATTATTCAGGATATTACCTCCTGCCCCAGTCAATATGTTTCCTACTTATTAACGCATTGTATCTCAACAATGATGAATTGTATTTTAATACAAAGCAAGCAAGATATAACTTCTATAACAACCACCTGTGCAAATACAGTGACTGGAAGAATGTGTCCTTAAGGAACTACAGATGTCAGGCATTTTATCCAATTATTGCATATACAGTATGAGATTTCTGGAAAGCTGCAATTTAGGTTCACTGGATAACCTTTATCAAATGTTCTTTTTTTCCTTTGAGTGTTTTTTCCTTCACTGACGCACAGATTTGGTTATTTAAAGCTTTAAAATGCGACTTTGCAAAACGTCCAAAAATATTTTTAAAAACTTTTTATTAGCGTACTTCTTTTGCCAGAATGAAGCATGTTTGGAACAATCCAACTGTTCAGTGCTATTGGAGGCATCTACCTAAAATCTCAGCTAGAAGAAAAAGTTTGTCTAAATGTATGTCAGCTCTGACTTTCAGAAACCTTGAAATGATCTCCTATTTCTCATGTTCATTATCACACTATGAAGCAGAATCAAATGTTTCTGTAGTTACTATCAGATGAAATGAGGTAATTTCCCTTGAAGTTTATCTGCACTGACCAGATGACTTTTCCAGTAAGCATACGCAATGCCTTTGCGGTTACTATAGAGACAAGTTTTCCCATCCACTGTGCAGCCGTCCTACAGTAGCTACCAGCTGTTGTCTAGTCATATATTCCATCAGAGGCAAGTTAGGCGAAGATGAGAGCCCCGAAGCTGAACTCATTCTAGCCACTGTAACTGAGGCTTGAACTGCAGTTTTCGATTTCCAGCCTCTTTGCCACTTTCACTAATCACTGTTGTTTGAAAACTGCACCAAGGTGTGTTTATTCTTAGTGCCACATACAAACTGATAGGAACAGACTAACAAGTATGAGTGCCTTCTGAGCAAAACGTTGGCATAGATAAAGAAATACAAATAACCATGCACTAAATTTATAGTGGTTACCACTGGGCAATAAAGTTTTGCTAAAATTAAGCACATTTAAATCCCACCAATTTCAGCAGGAAAGTAAATAAATGCTTAGTGCCTTCCTACTGAAATCAATGGAATTTAAAACACTATCTAGATTGTGTCTTTAAACTTCCATCTCAATGTATTGTTTAATTCAGGTTCTTCCAATTATTCTCACTCCAGGCTGTTGAGAGGGGGAGGGATGACCTTCAGATTACTGCCTTTAGTTCCTTCAAAGCTCTTATACCTTGTTTCAGTCCATTAATTCATCCTTTGGTACTATGATGAGTCACAGGGAAGAAAAACAATTGTAGCCACAATTTTCCTTCTTGCATTCTTCTATTTAAAGGGACTCAAGTTCAAATGTTTAATTATATCTTTGAAGAGTTAATAATCAATTCAACAAAGGCTTTAGAATGTCTTTGAAGCTTTACGAACAAGCCAGAGATGATGAAGGAGGAGGAGTGGGGTTACAGTGTTAACTCCACAGGGAATTTAGATAATAGGTTGTAAAGGCTGAGAGGCTGGATTATGTCTTCCACTTAATAAAGTTTGGCAAACCTGGTTGCTCTGTCTTGGTGCCATGTTGCTGCACACAATGCGGTAAACATTATATTCCAACTTTGAACACAGATGCTCATTATCTTATGATTCAAATACAATCAGCTATTGCTTCTGCCATAAGCTGAGTCACCATGCTAGCTTACCTATACTAGCAGATAAACAGAGTAATCCTGTTGATTCTTCCAGGGTAATGTAAAATGGGAAGGGAAATGTTTAGGATCTCCAAACTGTTTGATAGAAGGCATGTATACATACACATTTCAGTTCAGTCACAGCCAGTGATGTCATGGTAACGGCACTGGACTAGCATTGGGGAGACCCAGACCTCACTGGCTGACTTTGGGCCAATCATTCTCTCTCTCAGTCTAACCTACCTCACAGGCTTGTTGTGGTGGTGAAAAATGGGAGGTAGGAGCACTATGTACACCAGCTTGCACTCTTGAAGGAAAAGCAAGATATACATCTAACAAATAAATAAATAGCCCCATTATAGTTGTGGCCTGGGCCGATGACCAAGAATACTCCTTAAGTAGAAAGCAATACACGGATGCAAGCTGAGAGTCTGTTAGTTTGGGGGACTTGAACTGAGGATATATTGCGCAGAAAAAGCTTATGGCAATAGCTATTCCAAAATATATCTTATGTGTGCATAAAGAGCTTTGCCACATTTATCTATGCCCTCATAACATCCATAATAAGCTATTTCATAGCTGTAAGATATTCATTAATTTCTAGTTTATTTCTAAGTATAATTCAAACTGACAGTTTTAAGCTTAGTTGAGGCTATGATTTTTGAAAGACTGTAATCTCATAACCTCTTTCAAGATGATGGTTGTTTTGAGTTTTAGTTTATTATTACACATCAAGAAGAAAGAAGTAAAACACACACACACACACACAAAATATTCACAAAGCATCACAAGGGCTCAAACGCAGAAGAGTTACTCTGATTTTTTTTACTCCTTGCAACCGTCCATTCATTTGTAATATAGAATATTTCTTTAGTAAGTGGCTAGCTTCTTCCCTATAAAAGAAATATGACTCACCCCACTTAAATAATAACTGGGATGCTGGATTATAGGCCTGATCTCAGAACAAGAATAGTAACGATCTACTGTCCCTTTCTGAACGCAGTCTCATAAATCAAAGAGTCTTGTAAATATAACACATGCCTTCATCAACTTAAAACATGGTGTTTATTTTTTCACATAGGACTTTTAAACTCTGTTACCTTGAAGCAACTACTGTTTTCAAGTGGTTACACAGAAAAAGAAGAAAAAAATGCTCATCGGTCTAGACATATACATCGCAGACTAATAGAAATAAGTGCATCTTTCATGAGATTTATTTTTATAAACAAGAGCTAGACCACCAGGTATATTCAATATGTTTTCATGTTTCAACATTCTTGTTAACTGCGGCTCCCCTTTCTCCAGCTTTTCTTTGATCTTGCTTTAATGTAGGCATCAATCACCTTCCTCAAAGGAGAATATATATACATGGACAGCCCCACCAAATATGCAATGAAGCTACTGCCTCTTCTTGGATAAAAAGAGAACCTAGCCTACACATCAGCTTGACAGGAGACCGACCAGTATATAAACATTAAAAGATACAAGGTTTAGTTTATGAAAGAAAAATGGAGAGAAGCAACAGATTAAAAAGATACAGTAGGGAAATTGTGCAAGTATCTAGTGAGAGGCCTTCTTTTGTTTTTCTATTTGATTTTTAAGAAGTATTCATATATAAAATTAATAATCAAACTCACTACGCCAATCTTTGCTCAAGCGTAAGTATGGCCGACTTAAAGAAAAAATCTGTTCCTCAGACATTTAAACCAAAATTGAAGCAGTATGACCTTCATATGCAATACAGCTGATATAAGGGCCATCGTAGTAACTAATTCAAGAAAGCAGATGAAAATTTGGAGGACGTGCTTGAGAATCACACTGTTAATATACTAAATATGGGGTTGCCAAATCTGCTTCAGTGTGTTCTTTGAGGGTCTGAGCTATTGACCTGACTTTTGTGACTGGGTTATATGTCTTTCACAAAACTTAGTTCTCTCACATACATCTTCCATCACATCCAAAATCACTTCTCTCTTATTCACAGGAAATGTTTTCCCCAGCCACCCCCTCTATCTGGGGAAAAAAAGGTAGAAATAATTAATTCCTATTCTCATCTCTTCTCCCATTTCATTGCATATCACAAAGGCTACCCCAATGGCTAACAGTAAAATTTTCCTCTGTGTGGGCAAAATGGTAGACAACCTTTTTTCCCCTGTCAAGACTGTATTCTCTCAGGGATAGCCAGAAATGGATGAAACCAAACCAAAATTAAGTTGGGGCACTTATTTTATGAAACACCCATTCCACCTCTTTCTCCACATGCACATGATTTTTGCCTTCCTCTAGGGGGTGATCTTATTTCTTGGCTCATTGCTTGTATTGTTTTCTCCATCAAAACTTATTATGGCAGACTTTAATGCTACTGAATGGAATCTATTTATGGGTTAAATAGAACTTGGGGCATGTCCTTAAAAGAAATGCCACCATCTGAGATCTTGGAAGAAGATGCTTTAAGTTCCAGTGCACTCAGGGACTGGCCAACTAGTCCACCCTCTGGTATTATAGGAAGGCTTGCTTTATTTCAGGACAGTCCCTAAAATCTTGGCATTTGCAAAGTTTCCTAGCATTTGCAAAGTTATCCCATCTCCACTGGGTGGAGAATTGGGTAGAAGTCAGGTTTTTCAATGGCTAAGTCCACACTGAACCATGAGCTGTAATCAATACAGCTGTGGTCGCTGTAAACTTGTGTTGACTACATAGTGTTAACACAGCTCTTGTCTCCATACTCCCACTGATGGTGTACTTCATCTTCTGTGTAAATACTTTTACTAGAATCATTAGTTTCCAAGCCCTCAAGTTATCCCAAAATTCTGTGAAGGAAAAAAGGCACTGAATGAACACTGTTGTAGGTTACTGGCAAGGACTTATATACTGAGAAATCCTCAGCTCAAATGTAAATTCAAATATGAGTTTGCCGATTTTAATTTTAACTCTTTCAATGGATGATGAAGGAATCCCAGATGCTGGGGAACTGGAAAGAGAACAGAGAAGAGCAATGAAGATTGTGAGGGGCTTGAAGACTAAATTCTGTAAAGAATGGTTAAAGGAACAGTATGTTTAACCTACAGAAGAGAAGGCTAAGGGCAGATATGATATCAATCTTCAAATGCTTGAAGGTCTTTCAGAGGGAAGAGAGTATGGATTTATTTTCCATAGTGCCTGAGGTTTGGACAAGAATCAATGGGTAGAAACTTTACAGATGGAGATTCAAACTCAAAATAAAGAGGAATTTCCTAACTGCAAGAGCTGTTAAGCAGTAGAATAGCCTGCCTCCTAGAGTCCTAAATTCTATATTGATGAAGGTTTTTCAGCAAAGCTTGGACAACCAATTGTCTGGGATGCTATGAGGATTCCTGCCTTGGGCAGGGGGTTAGACTAGAAGACCTCCAAGGTCCTTCCAACCATATAATTCTGGGAGTTTTTCTCACTCTACATTTGCAATTCTAATACAGGCTGCTACATCCATAAATCAGAAGTAGAGAATATGATCTGCATGCAAATAACCCCGGGTTTCAAAACTCAGCATCCCAAGGCAAAATGGAAAAAACTCTTTCATGAAGCAGAGTTCCTGCTAATTAACATCAACAATATCAGGCTGGATAAGCGAGTGATCTGACTCCTATTATTCCTTCCCATTGGCTATGCATGCTGAGACTAATGAAAGTCCAAAAATACCTAGAGGACCACAAGTCCAACCCCCAACCCCAATCTGGTTTATGGTAATAACTGCAACCAAGCCAAACCAAGGTGAACTCCGCACAACTAATTTCATTTATTTGGGAAGCATCTGTTCCGTTGGAAACAAAGAATAGAAATGAAAAGGTAAAACCTAGTTTATCATCCTCTTTGATATATCACTTATTCCAAAAGTACATTTTTGGCAGCTAATTACTGTAATTACAGATTACACATTTGCCTCTTTCTGTTTTTTTTTTAAATACTTCTTGATTCCTTTGATCTTAGAGATAAAGCTTACATTTAAAATGAGCAGATTCTCAGCTTCTGATAATATTAAGGTAGCAAAAGAGAATATTTCTCAGCTGCCAAGCAGCAGTTCATACTATGCTTCTTGAAAAAGAATGCCTCACACAGAACAAATGTTTTAGAAAACTTGAAACTGAATCATACATCTCTCAAACAGAAACTGTGTACTTTTCTTCTCTTAAAAGAAATAATTTGGAGGAGAAAAGAGAAACAAATGCAGAGACATATACTGAACAGTTTATCACCTCTTACCGCATAAGCCTTTTGATTTGCAGCTTGCTTTCTATTTTTAATATTAGAGGGAACACAACCAATTCACAGATTTTATTACAATTGACTGAGATACAATTAAGATGTATTTTTCCTGGGAAGAAAAAGCTTTCTGATAACACCAGCTGCATGTATGCCCAACCTCCAGAGCAGAGGCAGAGTCATCACACAGATGAGAAATTTCTGGGAAGAAAAAGCAAGATTGCCCTGAAGGAAAAAACTCTTTACCTACCACATAAAAACTCAAGTCTGGGATCCAGATGCTACAATTTGAACATGGTGGCATCACTGTTAAATACTTGATGTTAAGTGACAGATGATATTATGTGAAGCTCACTATCTAAAACTTGAAGAGACTTAATGATTCATCTGGCTAAAGTAAACATAAATACATCTCTAAAAAAAATAGCCAACAGTGTTTTGAACTTTTTGCCTGTAAGGGTTTACTAGAATAAATACAGACACAGGACTTAAAAGCATGCTAGTAAAATTATGTTGATTTAACTGGGTTGATTTTTAAATGTTGTTTACTTATCAGAGGAAGAGTAGAAGAAAAGGAAACGTTGCAGACTCCAACCTGTCCATTATGAATTATTTCTGCACTGACTCTAAATGTGTCATTGTACTTTCTTCTAAGATATATTCTGCAAATGCATTTTTAAAAGATAAAGTGAAATAGTCTATTTTGCGAATTATTTTCCCACCCGAATTTAGGAGTCCTGTTAAGTTAACGTGCCCCCAGCTTCTGTACGTGTGTGTTTCTTTCTCTCTTTAGGGTGTGAAATAGATGTGTGGATATACAGATATGGATAAGTGCTTAGTCTAACTCTATTGTGTGAGTAGGCAGTTGTTTTGTATTAACTCTGCACTTCCTTTTTTCTTTTGGATTTTTGCAAAGCTTAAAACACCCATCTTGCTCTTTAAAATCTTCCGCAAGAGGCATCCTTTTTAGGACATTAGGTCATTGACTGGTCTAAGTCAGTACAGCTTATCCTGCTTGGGAGTGCTTCTTCAGGTTTTTAGGCAGGAAAGCTTCCTAGCTTTCTCTAGAAATGCATGCGATTTACAGTTGCCTTCCTCTGTTTCTTTTTACACCAAATTCCATTATCAGCTGGAAGAGGGATTATGACTGAAATTCCAAATGAGAATTAATATAGCACCCTATGCCCACTTACAATTTCAAAATGCTCATATCCACAAGAAAAACAAAATGAGATAAAACACTGACCAAGGACTTATAAGAAAACCCTTACATGATTACTTGGATTTAGATTTCCAAGACCTGAGCTACAGCGGTAGTATGCAAGTCAAATACTATGTCAAAAGTAATTATTATGTCACCACTCAGCAAGCTGATCTACTGAAAGGAGGAGAAGAGGAAAAACAGGGAAAGGAAAAGGGGGCAACAATACTGTCCCATTCAGTGGATCACAACAGAATTTAATACAGGTAGTCCCCGGGTTCAGAACACCTGGTTTAAGGACGATCCATAGTTAAGAACGGAGCCTATTTTGGTAAAATTTGAGTTAAATACACAATTATTCAAGTTAAATACACAATGGTTTGAGTTAATTACACAATACTATTTATATGGTATTATACAATAATATTGTTCTGGCTTACATACAAATTCGACTTAAGGACAGACCTTGGGAACAGAACTCGTCCTTAAACTGGGGATTACCCGTAGTGCTAGATCTAGGCAATCAAGTAACTCAGTCAAATTTGGTTAAACAAGGTTGATTAAATCAGGCAAAGACAGCACATGCCTTTAGGAAACAGGACAAGATGACATACCAGCAGGAAGCAGGACCTTGGAGAGCTCCAAGAAAGTCCTACTAGCTGAAGGACTCCCTGTTAGGTCAATAAAAATCTGCTTCAGCAACAGTATAAGGCCCTCTGAACACTTGTGTAGGTAGTATCTGCAGTATCGTAAGCTTCACTCTTTCCAGAACTGTTAAAGGACCAGCAGTTTGAATATCAGGTTTATGCAAGGTCAAGAAGAAATTTTGATGGGAATTCATCCTCTGAATTTGAGAATGATAGCAAGACCATGTCTTCTAGCTGGGAGAATCCTAAAAATGGAACTAACTGTCCTTTCACTGGGAAAGCAAAGTTGTATAAACTACTTTGCTGCTCTCCATATTTCTGTTTACCATTATGAGAAACCCACAACTGGTTAAAAAGGCAGCTACTAGTTTGCTTCCTTGTTCCCATAAGGAAACATCACTGGATTATCATCCTGAGGATGACACAGGTCCTGATGTAGGTAAAATAAATGACCAGGAAAATCAGTGATATCTTCTGTCTTCTCATTTGCTATTGCTGTTCTGTATCTTTTTCCCTTGAACCAATCCTGATGTATAAAGTTATTTCTCATTACAACTTTGTTACTAACTTACATTTGCAGTAGTAATGGCAACAACTCCATCAAAAGTAGTCCGGAAGATCAGGGAAATGTGTCTTCGATCAAATGTGTCACCTGTTGGCTTTAGCCCTTCTCTCTTCCCTTTCTGGCCACAGCAATGCTACCATTTTTACTTTAAATTTTTAGTTATGTTTTCTTAAGGCCCTTGCAGTTGTTCAGCAATGAAAATTAAAAACCTTTCTTTTGCAGCCTTGTGAAAGGGGATCAGAACTATGAAAGAAGGGTTCCCCCCCCATTTTAAATGCATCTTCCCTTACAAATACCCCCCATGAAAAGGAAATATTTTCACAGAGGGCTAAAGTTGATTTCTACTGGCAGTGAAAGGTGCAGAGTGTTGATTCCAACGCTGACTTAAGCCCACTGTGGAAAAGAAAGCAGAAATAAGGAATAAGGAAAGCTGAAGTGCTATGCCCCTCCCCAACACCACCTACCTCACAAATTGCTTATTTCACCAAATACATTAATAATACTTTGTCGGACCACAAAATAAATGTTAGTATTGCAGATCCAAGTATTTTTAAAAACTTACTTACCAGATTTTTTTTTTAACAAACAACATTCCAAAACTACTGTCCTGGAAATTGTTCCATAAAAACAATGGAAGCAAAAAGCAAAAACATGGCACCACAACCATTCTCCTCCAATGACGCCATCTAATGCACCATCTTCAGACTCCAACCAAACTCTATCCCAGCACTTGGGGAAGAGCCAACTCTTTATGGCCTTCCAGAAGTTTAAAAGAGTGGGGGCCTGCCAGATCTCAAGGGCAGGAGCTGCCACAGGGCAGGGGCTGCTACAGAAAAGGCATGCTTCCTAGATCGCATTAGATGGCAACATTTAAGGGAAGGGATTTGGAGCACATCCACTCTAACTGATCTGGTGGAATAGGGAAATACCCTCAGAGAGAGGCAATCCCACAAATAATCTGGCCGCATGCCATGTAGGGCTTTAAAGATGATAACCAGCACCTTGAATTGCACCCATAAAAGACCTGGGAGCCAGTGTAGGTCACGCAAAATAGAGGTGTAGCATGGGCAAACCCAAGGGCACCCAACATTGCATGCACTGCTGCATTCTGGACCAATTGTAACTTCTGGGTGATCTTCAAAGGTAGACCCATGTAGAGCACCTTGTAGTAGCACAACTGTATTCCCTCAGCATTCCTTGCTCATCCAGAGTTTCTGTCTGTTCATCATGGTTCTAGTCTCCAGTGCTGTCTCTTGAAGGGGAGCACACCCCTAAGAGAGAACGTGTGCAAGATGAGAGTCTTCCTGTATTCATAGCCACTGTTGGACAGGCAAGTAGAGGCCATAGCCAGGGGACCTTTGCCCAGTTTTAACTGGTGCACCAGTTGTGGCCCTACCTAGAACACAAGGACCTTGCAACAGTAACTAATGCCCTCATCACAACACATATCAACTACTGCAGTGTGCTTTTTATAGGGTGTTCTCTGAAGCTACAGTTGGTCCAGAATGTGGCCCACATATTGCAAGGTGCCAAGAGTTGTAATGAAATTGGTGAAGTACAGATTTGATAAATGAATGAAATGTACCTATGCTGAAGCAACTGCACAGGCTATCACTTAGCCAGGGTTTTGCTTATGATTTGCAACTTTAAACAACTTTGCATTAGGATACTTGAAAGAATGCCTTCTTGTTTCAGGGCTGCAATTTCTCTAGATCTTATCTTTTATATCCTTTCTCAAGCTAGTTTGTCAGAACTATATACAGTATTCCAGTTGCAAGCATTCCATAGATTTGTATAAGGGCATTAGTGTGTTGATGGTTTCATTTTCAGTCCTTTTCTTAATGATCCCTAGTGGTTAAAAAAAAAACATATAATAGGCCATACAAAAATATATGAAAAAATATTAATGCTAATGCTAATATTATTAAAATTTCATTGCACTATGTTGATCCTCCATAACTATTGCAGGAGAAGAAATAGAATACCTATTTGTTTATTACTTAATTACTGTTTGTTCATTTTAAATTATCAAAGGGGGTTAGGTGTACTTTTCTGTGCTGGAGAAGAAAAGCACATCTTTCATTTTGTGCCATAAGGAAACCCTGTCAATTTCCTTTTTCCTCCTATGAATGCATTCATCAGCATTTTGATTTCCTGGCAAGGAATTTCTATGCTTCTGCCTTTGCAGAATGGCCACTTAAAACACATCCACTTAACAGTGCTGTCTAAAGATGTGACAGCTGAAAGTGGAGAGTTGGGAATACCAACATTTGAGGGATTTACATCTTTTTTTCAGGCCCTTCTCCCTCCCCATTCTGTTTTCTACTGGGAAGGATGGACATTTGAATAAATGAGAGGACCTCTTATGCTTTGTCTCAAAATGCATTCAAGGACACTATATAAGGTATCACTGCATTACTGTTCATTTAAAATAATCTACTAAATTGGGAATTATATTTCTTCAATTTGTAGACATATTTTACCCTCAAATCTTCGTTCAGATTTTTATAAACAGATGTGAAACAAGATTATCTATGTCTGTACATATACAGAGCACATGAAGAATAAAATAACATGAAAAAGTAGAAAATTATATGGAAATTAATATTCAGAATTTGATTTTTTTTTCTCTCTCAAAAATTGGTTCTGATAAGACAAGGAAACTTAAAATGGCAGAAGTTTCTAGAAGAAATCTCTAAATGTTTAATGTCATCATAATGGATTTAATGTGGCTCATTTCATTCATAAATTTATTTATTTTTATTATTAAATTTGTATGCTATACAAATGCTATGCTTTGCTATATAAATGCTATAGTAGTATTGTAACAATGCACTATTGAATGTTTATATATTTGGAAACCTTGGCTCTGTATCCAGATTTACTGCCAGGTATATAATTATTAAAACTATGACGTGTTGCCTAATTGTTTTCTTTATATTTCTGTCTTGAATTCAAGGTTGTTTAGTCTTTTCAAACTTAAACTGGAGTGGCAAACACATTGTTCATTGCTCTTTGTACAAACTTAGTAGTGGTCTGAAAAAAAGATTGTTGCCAGTGATGTCTATACTGAAGCCATTTTGACCTCTAGAAAATGGACGATTCAGCTTACCATGGTGTTTCTTCTGTTTCTGGAGAAATGTTTTTCCCAAACATGTTATGTAACTACTTCTGCCTCAGGCTGCATACAGGCACACAAGCCCTAAAACTTATTTATTTAAATGTAAAGTCATTATCATGCCATTAGTAATTGAAAGTTCAGTAGTGTTTGTTGCATCATTCACATAATGCTCCAAAAAACATTTTCTTAGCAGCCTGATTTTTGTCCTTGGAAAATTCTATGTTCCTGCAACAAAAGTATATCCTCCAGGAAAGATACTTGGATCCTCCGCAATAAATAAAGAGTTAAAAACTGCATGCTTACAGAAGGAAGTAGAGAAAAACTCTCAGAGCCTGGGTCCATATTGATTGATTGATAATGTGCCAAGTCAGTGTTGACCCCTAGCAACTACCTAGATGGACCAGCTGCAGAGCTCAGCCTGCAGCTTGAACAGTAGAGCAGGCTGGATTACTACCAAGAGTGATCTGTGTGTGTGGAGGGGGGGGCTGCCAAAGCCACCCTGACCAGTCAGGAGGTTTAAGGTCAGTTGTGTCTGATCTCCTGCAGTAGAAGGCAGAAGAGGTGCTTTAACAATAACTCTCCACCCTTGAGTGCTCCGATTCTGAATTTCCCTGCCATGGTATTGTTAGGGACTGCACAGGTGTGAGGTAAGACAAGGAGACCCCATCTGGCTGTGGTATTTTGTTTCGCCCCATGTGGGTGTCGCGGATTGATGGTACTGATCTGTGGTTCTGCTCCTTCCTCAGTAAAAGTCTGTTAGGGGTCAGCCCAGTGGCCCCTAACTTAAGGAGTGCCACTATCCTCTCTCCCTTGCTTTTTTAACATCTATATATGAACCCACTCAGGTGACACCCAGACAGCCTGGGCTACAGTATCATCAATATGTTGAGGACATCCAATTATACATTGCAACCCCAGGCTATCAAGAGTTGCTGTGAGAGTCTGGATGGAATAGAGCAGGTGGAAGCTGAACCCAAGCAAGTCAGAGTTGCTGTTTGTTCATCAGGGCTCTTTATTAACACCAGGGTTATTTCTGTATGGGCAAGCACTACCTGTGAAGGAACAAGACTGCAGCTTGGGGGGGTGGTTCTTGACTGACAACTCCTGTTTGAGCATTGGGTAAAAGCTGTGGCTAGAGGGGCCTTTCCCCAGCTTTGGCTGATGCATCAGTTGCAGCCTGGTTAGACTACTGCAATGTGCTTTGCATAGGACTGCATTTAAAGACTACTTAGTAACCACAACTGCTCCAGAATGCAACAGCTCAGGTGTTAACTGACACCTATCACTGGGAACACATAACCCAGATACTGCATTGACTACCAATTGGTTTCCATTTAAAGTTCTGGCTTTAACCCATAAAGCCCTTCATGGCTTTGGACCTGGGTACCTGCAGAACGACTTATTCCAACCTACTACAAGATAACTCAGGGAGAAACTCCTTGTAGTCCCACACTTCTGAGAGGAGAAGGGAGCTGAAGCTAGGAGATGCTAATTCTCAGTGGCAGCACCATTACTTTAGAATAGTTTCCTGGTGGAGATCAGATTGATAGCTTTTGGGAATATTTATTTATTTATTCAATTTATATAGCCGCCCATCTCAGACCAGTAACTCTGGGTGGCTAACAACAATAAAAACAATCAACGTTAAAAACAATACAAAAATTAAATATAATATAAATGCAGCCAAGAGATCTTAAAAAACCATTGGTATCAACACAACCATGAAATGGGGCCCTTCACACACTTGGGGCCCCAGGCCTGGGCATGAAGCCAGGTCTTCATCACCTTCCAAAAAGCCAAAAGCGTTAGGGCAATCCTAATCTCAGGAGGGAGGATGTTCCAGAGGGCAGGTGCCACAGCAGAAAAGGCACGACTCCTGGTCCCCACCAGCTGACATTCCTTGGCTGACGGGACCCGGAACATGCCCACCTTGCCGGACTGAATTGGACAGGTAGAAACAACTGGGAAAAGAATATGTTAAAAACTGAGCTATTTCAGTGAGTGTCTAAAGATGTTACACGCTGCACCAACTTTTATATTTATATTTATACTGCACTGATCTTATTGTTATGTCTGTGGGTTTTCTAATTATATGATTTAATGATCATAATTTTATCTTGTAATATGTGAGCCTCCAAGAGTTATCAGATTTTGGCTAAATACAAATACAATTAAAAAAAATAAAGTTCCTTAGTTTTTAATTGTAGTTTCCAACATGTTGTTTCTCACTGAACTGAATTCTTTGAAAAAAGCACATTCTATATGCTTCTGCCAACAATTTCTAGACCCCACTGTGTACTCCAAACAGGCATATAGGGTGTGTCAATGCTGTTATCAGAGTATAATCTATCCAAGTGGACTATTGGACTTGTAGTTTTGCCAGCATACATTTCTTAACTATCCCTGTCTCTGAAACTTGATCCAAAATCTGTGATTCCTCTCCCCAGTTTTGAAGCCCACCTCTTCAAAGCAGGATAAATACCTTAAGTCTATGCAGCCAACATTCAGATATTGATAGCTGTGCTAACACTTAAAAAATACACAAATAGGAAATAGTAGGAAATAGATCCCAAGCTTGCAAGCTTAGGTTGCAAGTAGTTTCTTAACTCTCCTGATAAGCATGTGCCAGTTCATTTACTCCACGAAGTTTAGCTGCACTCACCACTCCACTTAATACTACAATTCCAAAAGTCACCTCCAATACAGAGTTCATAATCCAAAGGTGGCCACAGATTATAGTTTACCACATGACTGCAACTTTAGGGGCCCATGCAACCATATGTGGAAGTCAGCTTTCTGTATCATCAAGTTACACAGTGACATAATGTCTGCCATATTCCAGCTGCATAATTTGCTGATGTATTTCAGGTGCATTGTAAAAGTCAGTGTATCATATGGGTTGGATTGTGCAGACAACCACTTTTCCAGCACAGTCGCCCAGTAGCAATTGGTGACCACCTGACAAATTAATAAATTATATGCGGCCATCTCTAGTGCCTCCTGAATTTTTTTCAATGGTGGCCTCATTTTATGGCACTTCCCCCACAACTATCTCTGTGCTTGAATATACATTCTAGAAAATTAGAGAAACCTTTTCTCTTCTCTCAAACTTTCCGTACCAGTAACTGCTATTTTGTTGTTTCACTATGGGCTGGTCTATAGGAGGCCAATCAGTACAATTAAACATCAAAACGTGTTTATATATGCTATAATTGCTATTCCTTATTCACTTAAACACAGACATAATTGGGAATAAGAAGGAATTTGATCTTCATGGAAATTAACTTGCTGTGACTATTAGTCTGGTCTCATCCAATGTATACATTATTTATAAAGCAGCCAATAATGCTTTAAGACTGCAATAGCTATGTGAGAGGCCAAAAAGTCAGAGAGCTATTTGCAGCCTAATGTAAATACAGAGCATAATAAAACAGATGCATATCTTTAACATAAAACCTTCAGATCCTGACTTGAAAATGAAATATACGAAGGAGGGTGCTTCCTTCAGTACTAGAAACCAATGCTTTTCTATTGTAAAACAGAAGCAGAATTGCAGTTGACTATCCACCCTTGAAGAATCAAGGCTTTAGGAAGATTAATCTCTTCGTCTCACTACACTCCATCTGGAAATGGGGGTCAGAAAATTTTCCGCTTCAGGCAAATTGGGCAGTTGCAAAGTTGCTTCTCGGGTGGCTGTTCTAAAATCTGAGAAGCAAAAAGCAGTTGCATTTGCATAGTGTTTTATTTCCTGTTCCCTAATATTGTTTCCAGTGTTCCAGTAAAAGTATTTTTTCTCCACGTATTAAAGCTTTTCATTACTGTACTTTAAATTTCAATATGCAAACCTCATAAAATAGGCCTTCCTCAAACCTCAAATACTTGCATAGACTATGAATAGTGAGATAAATGTGTTAATTCAAATCGTATTCATTTGTATAGGAGAATTTTCCCCCAAAATATTTTTTTAGATTTTTTCCCCCCCAATTCAGCATTTTCTGGAAAACTCACATCTCCAGTTCCACCCACATCATGGGCAAGACCTAAGTGATTTGGCAGTATGGGTCCCTCCCCTTTTATAACCCTCATGGTCATAACACATTACTTCTCCAACATATTGAAGCTTCTAAGTAAAATTAATACAGAAATGATTCTGGTCAGCCAATATTCTGCTACCTCCTTTATGCACTATTGCCTTTTCCTGACATATTGAAACTGCTGCTAGCATGTTCAATATATTGCTCAAAGTCCTAAAAATAGATGATTTATCTACTGATTTGTGTGTTCCAGTATAAATGCACAAATGCACCTATTTTTAAAATATTTAGTTATATTATTCCATCAGATCTGCTCAGAGTTGGATTCCAACTGGGCTAGTCCAGTTGAGGTGCCTGGGGTACAATCTTATACATTCAGCTGGAGTGAGTTTAACCCTATATCTCCTGATCAGATGGATGGTGTCCTTCAAACTGTGAGTTCAACCACCTGCTTATTACATCTAGGTCCCTTCTGGGTTGTTAAAGCTGCCTAGGAGATGACCTATAATTGGGTCCAGGCAATGGTGTCAGTTTCTTTAAGAGAGGGGATGGTGTATTTGGCCTTGAAGGAGGCAGTGGTGCACCTGCATCACAGTAAGCCATATGGACCCAACAATCCTCGACAACTATCATCCAGTCGCCAATCTTCCCTTTTTTTTAGGAAAAGTGGCTGAGAAGGTGCTTGGGCAGCAGTTGCAGAGGGTCCTGGAGGAAGCAAATTATCTGGACTAGTTTCAGGCCAGGATACAGTATAGAGACAGCATTTGTTGCACTTATTCATGACCTTTGCGGGGTGGGGGCTCTACCCTTGTCCTTCTTCATCTCTCAGTGGCTTTTGATACTGTTGATCATGGTATCCTTCTGGACTGGCTGTGGAATTTGGGAGTGAGGAGCACTGTATTACAGGGATTCTCTTCTTTTCTCTGTGGCCAGTTCTAGTCAGTGTTGATGGAGGACAGCTCATCCCTGCAGACCCTCATTTGTGGAGTGCTTCAAGGTTTGATGCTCTTAACTTTTTGCTTTAACATCTACATAAAACTGCTGGGTGAGGTTCAGGGTCCAGTACCATCAATGTTATGATGATATCTAATTATACATCTTGAACCCAAACCATCCAAGTGTTGCTGTCAATGTCCTGTCCCAGTGTCTGGAGGCTGTGTGGGTCTGGATGGGGAAGAACAGACTTAGGCTCAACCCAGGCAAAACTGAGTCACTGTGGATATTTGCTCCCACAGAGTCTCCATCTTTAGTTTTGGGTAGAACTGCACTTCCCCATTCAAGACTGGGGTGCAACTTGGGGGTGACTTGGACTCACAGCTCCTGTCAAAAAGAAAGTCTTTGAAAATATGAGTGTTCTCTCCTTGGCGTAGGATAGGCTGCTGAACCCCTATAGCAGTGTTGACCAAACTTGGCCACTTTAAGATGAGTGGACTCATGCTGGCTGGGGAATTCTGGGAGTTGAAGTCCACTCATCTTAAAGTGGCCAAGTTTGGACAACCCTGCCCTATAGGTTGCTTTTTGTTGTTTTGCTTGGTTTTTCTCTTCTGAATGTCTATGAAGTATTTCTTAATTTTTTTAACTGTTCCTGATTTTAAAACTACCCAGAGACATTTCAAATCAGGCATCCTCTAGATTATACAAATAAATCATAAAACAATCCTGCTATCTAAGTTTTAAACTTTTTCCAATGTTTCACTATAAGACTAGAACATTGCATTGTTGGGGTAAAAGTTCTCTTGGTTTATCTAGCCAGTCTTATAACCAGACTTATCAGAGAAACTGATTTAATCAGTTTCATAAACCCATCCAGTCAATTTCACAATATGGAGAGAAAATTTGCCAACTTCATTTTCCAACTTTGTTGAAATTCATGTTTTAACAGAATGTGTTTCTTAGATTCAAAGACAAATTCAATCCCCCTTTTTCCCAATCTTCCCCCATAATTTAGTTACAATAGATTAAAACTGACCAATTTAAAACAGGAAAGGAAAAACAACAGAATAGCAGAATCCTCTAGTTAAGTGGCCACTTGTAGTGAAACTAGAAGATCAGGAAGTTTGCTCATTTCAAGAGAGAGGGAATGCTCAGGAAAGAATTTATTTGCTGAGAACTTCGTAGAGAGATGGCAAGGGAAATTGCTTAAAGAAACAAGAAGTTCTTTCATTTACATATTTTGCAACAAAAGGTTGAGAAGAAAGCAAGAGAAAGCAAAACAGATTACAGCACGCGATATGCTAGATACAGAATTATTCTATAACCCAACAAGCAGGGAAAAAGGGATAGAAAAAGGAGGGGGAAGCTCTATCTTCCCCAAGGAAAGTCCTCCTACCACACAACAATGGAATATTTTCCTATTAATTCTTGCAAAAATATTGTGCTGTTATACTGATGTTTCCCTCCTTACTGAATTTTCCATGGTAACATAAAAGATGAGAAAAATACAAACAAAATACAAATTGTACATCTTGATGATGACAATGCCCAGATTCCCAATGAAATTATGGGAGAACGGCAGGGCAACTGCACTAGAAAACATGAAACTAGATATACCTTCAAATCTGATCCCACGATCTTTCAAAAATGTATATTTGATTAACATAAAAAAAAAGGACTTACTGGTTTTGAGATCTGAGCAGAGCAGAGAAGAACTCAGTAGTGGAGAATAAGATGAGAGATTTACATAAAAAGTTAATAGGAGGGAGAGTCACCCCCTGATCAATTCTCCCCTGTGAAGCCCCCCAGACCTTAAATTCGATTTACAAGAGAAACATGGAGTCGGAATGTTGTTTCCCTTATAAAACCTAATTATACCTAAAAGTACATTACCCCCACCCTATAGACACCTTATAAAAATGTCTTAAGAAATCAAGCCATTTCATTTTTTAAAAAATTAAAAATAGAATTAAAAGCAACAGATGGATTTTGCACATTGCATGTTAGAAAATAAAGTATTTGATACATTTATTCCATGTATCTTCTCAAATCTACCCATCAGTATTCACTGCAGTTATGCAATTATACAACACCTGCAATTTCAGACCTTCTCCACCAAGAGCCATTTCAAACAATTCAATAGCTACCAGCAAGTGACAGCTGGCAAGCCCAAACCTGTCCCTGGTAGTCTATCATATGTAATCAATTGCAAACAGAGCATCAGCAGGCTCATCTCTTTATTTCCTGGCTAATTCCCCCAGGGAAAACAGAAATCAGCTCTCCACTTTTGAGTCAGGATGCTGTAATGCCCATCCCAACCTCTCCATTCCTTTTTACCCCCCATTTTCATCAGTTCACCACGCTGCTCTGGCTTTTCAGCTTGATCCCCGTTATGTTATGTCAGCTGTTACATTACGCTAAAGACAATAGATTCCAGCTGGCTGAGGTCAGATGTAAAAACTAGGACCTAACAAAGCCATAGGCCCTCCAGTTACATTGAAATTGAGATACACACTGAATGTAGTACTTAATGACAAACTACTTCCCAGACTTTAGACAAGACATAAAGGAAACACCTGTCACTGCAAGTGCTACATGCTAATCCTGATAAATTGAAAAATCCTTTTCAATGCTCAATTCTGCTGTGTGTCGGTGTTTAGCTTTCCTCTCCCTACCTCAAGAACCGAAATATTCTTCCTCTCCTCTGCTTATTAGATACTAGAGTGTAATACTGAAATAATTTCAGCACAAAGTAAACACTCCCGTACAGCTGCCTTGTACAATGTGAAATCTGCTGCTGTTGTAAACATTGCAGTCTTTCCAGAGGAGTAGCCATGTTTAGTCTGCTGCTGCAAAAATACAAACAACTCTCCCCCCAAAACACAAAATAGTCTTATAGCACCTTCAAGAGTAAGAAATGTATTTGTTATTAGCTGTAGCTGGAAATTCTTTCTTCCCACTTTATTTTTAAAATTAAAAAAAAAGCTTTATTTTTCTTGCAGCAGCAGATAATCTCCACCCATGTAGCTTTCTAAATGGTCTGATTCATTCTCCAGATGTATTGGAAATGCCCAAAACTATGAAGGCTAGGGATTCTGAGAACATCAGTGCCAAAGTTGGGGAAGGCACTCCAAGGCTGAGTTTGTCACCATGGCACTGGGACCGGGAATAAATTTTCTTTTTTTGGAATAGAGATAGGGGGCCCTTTTACAGCTATTCTACTGAGATTACCCCCATTATATGAAATAGGGTGGGAAGCAGCCAGCAGATGGCAATATGAATGTTGTCACAATGAAACTCTGCTGGATTGCAGTGTGTTATAATACAAGGTTCTGACTTGAACCAGAATCAAATTGAGTGTGCCAATTTGTGCGTGTGCGTGTGTGTGTGTGAGGGAGGGAGGGAAGGAAGGAAGGAAGAGTTGGGGTCCCAAATTCTAACCCACTATCAGCCACAGAAGCTCACTGGATGGCTTTGGATCAATCATACTCCTTAGCCCAACCTACTATCCATGGAAATTATCATGGGGAAAAATAGGAGGCGGCAGTGCTATACACCACTTTGAGCTCCTGAAGTAAAAGTGGGAAATAAAGCTAGCAAATAACAACATTAAATTGGAAAGCAAATAGCAAGTTGCATCAGTAACAACCGTTACTACTTTTATTGACTCTTTTTAGGTGTGTATTACTAATCTTAAGCACTCTTTGATCTTATTCTGTTCTAATCCTGCACATTCCTTTCAGGGAATTCAGGACTGCATACACATCACTCACTGCCATTTTATCTTTATAACAGGGAGGGGCTCATGGGTCACTTAGCAAGCTTCATGGCTCACAGGGGATTTGAAGCTGGGTCTCCTAGGTCAATGTTCTGCATTACACTGTAGCTCCACAATATTATGGAACACCAAACTCTCGCTACATGAGCATTCCTCTTCATCCCCCAGCCCTACAATATCACCTAAGCCCGACTGACTCCCTGCAGGCAATCACACATTCAGCCTCCATACATACAGGTCAACATGTGAGCATCTACAGGATGTGGTTTGTGGGGTGGGGTGGGATTATCTTGAATGTTCATATAGTAAGTATTCCAGATACTGAACCCTTGAATGGGGCTCATGACTCTTACAAGTATGATTGCCTTATCTTAAGGCAGGTCTATTTTCCCCACTGAAGGGAAATAATTATTATGGGACTCAGCACTACAGGAGGCACATAAACATTCCCTATACTGGTTTTGTACAGATACAAATTGCTGCCTGCCTGCCTTTCTTCCTTCCCTCCTTCCCTCCCTTTTTCTGTGTCTCTGTACTTGGACCTCAGCCTAAGATCTGATAAAATTAGGAACTCCAAACCAAAAATCAGAGACAGAGAATAATCCTGCCACTTTCCCCCTCACAGTCCTTACTAACTTTCAAAAAGTATGTTTCATTATGTCTGACTATTTACCACAAACTTGCCAATCGGCAATTTAAATTCAATCCTCTTGTATTTGCTTCTCTGTGTAGTTCAACAGTGCCCCCTTTAGATTTTGAGTACACATTTTTCCCTCTCATTGCGAATGTGTAGCTTAAATGCAGCAGCAACATTGCATGCAGTCTGGCTTAATACTTTCTGGACAATCCAACTATCCAGTATTCCTGAGATTTTTCAGAAAGTTTTGCTTGAGCTACAGTGTTTCTCCAAATCTACCCACTCTTCCCTTCAATATTCTTACCTGGAAAGCTGTTTCATACTTCTTTTCCAGAACAGGTTATTTCTACTAGGAGACTTTTGCATTTGTCTCTCTGTACTTGTTCTATCTGCATTCCACCTCAATAAATACATGAACAAATCAGCCTTCTTCCCCACATCCCATAGCTGTTTTAAGTTGAAACGGCAAAAATAATTTGCATGGCGCAGAATTAGGTATGCTACTTGTGTATTTTGTACTCAAGTAGTCACATTCTAATACAAAAATTGCTCATAAAAATTATGAGTAGTAAATCTTGCTCACAGTAAACTGTATCATTTTTATAAATAAAAACATCCACCTAGAAAACCAGCACACCTTGCTTGCCTGTGTTAGCTTACAGATGCAGAGAGATTCTTTTCTTTTTGGTTAAGCTTTTCAGAAATTAACATACAGAGAACTTGTTCAAGCAATACAATTGATCATGATTTTGCAGTATATCTAGAGTGCCTCTGATGCTACTAAAAAAGCCTTAAAATTCCTTTATTTAAGAGCCTCAAAAAAGACCTTTACATTCAGCAAATGAATGGAGGTACTTATAAATGTAATTTAGTCAACCAGCAGGTTAGAAACCACAATTAAAACAAACTTATTAACTCTAGAATATACATTCCAAGTTTAACCCATTGTAAAAAGTACTGCATTAATCAGCAGCAGCAGAGAATAGAGTGCAGTATTAATCACCTTGCAGCTAATCATGCTGTGCCAAGGTTTGACTTGAAGTTTTGATTCAAAGGTAATTCAATCAAATCTTTCCTTTGAATTTAATCTTCAAATCACAGAATCAATTCAGATTATTGAATCAAATCCAGGATGAATCTTGGCAGATTGCATATCCCTAACAACTCACCAATGCCATCTTAGAGTTCATCATTTGATCAGTGAAACATCCTAGGACAAAATGAACACCTGTAGGATGCTTCAAATCGTTGGAGACTTTAAGATCATCTTGCTGATTTAATGAGTTGCCAGTCTCATATATAGGTTGTAATTCTGTATCCAGAAAAATATGAGATACTGTCAAACTCCTATGCTAGACTGGGGGTAAGTGCTAATACAACACCTATGGATAAAACATAAAGCTTGAGTATAAACTTAGTAGTTCTCCTCTTCCCTAAAGAGATGGTTCCAGTTGGTAGCAATGGAGGGAAGAGATTGAACTTTAGGCTTCTCAGTTACAGGGTGGTGCAGAGCTTAGCAGTCTCGCCACTCCTGTTAAACAACTATATAACACTGCTGGGTGAGGTCATCTGTCAACATGGAGTTAGGCATCATCAGTATGTTGATGATTCACAACTTCACATTTCAACTCTGAGCTGTTGAAGTGCTGTCCAGATGCCTGGAGTCAGTCTGAGCCTGAATGGAGAGGAAAAGTTGAGACTCAATCCCAGTAAGATGGAGTGGTCTGGCTTTGCGGCATCCAATTCCACAGAGATTCTATCTTTAGCTCTGGATGTTCCATCATAGCTCGTAACTTGGAGGGCTTCTTGGACTTACAGCTCCTACTCAAGGAACAGGTGGCAACTACAGCCAAGAGGGCCTTCACACAAATCCATCTGCTGTGCCAGTTATAACCTCTCTTAAAACAAGAAGTTTTACTCACAGTCACTTGTTGTTGGTTACCTCTTAACTGGATATTGCAAAGCAGTGTATATGGGGATCCTCTTGAAGACCATTCATTATCTACAACTGGTCCACAATGCAGTGACTCTAGTAGTCACAGGGGCTCCTTGTGGTGCACATATAACCCTGCTACTTCAGGAGAGACACTGATTACTGGTTGGCTTTCAGGTACAATTTATGTTACTTGTCACTTTCAAAGCTCTGCAGGATTCATAGCCTGATTATCTACACGGCTATCTTTTCCCAATAACATGTGTCCAGTAAGGTCAAACAGAGTGGACTTTCTCCACATCTTCATGAATAATAACTACATGGATTTTAATTGGGGAAGGGAATGAATTGCAATTATTCATGGGATCTTCTATTGTGATTTTATGGATTTGATTTGTTGATATTTTGTTTTGCTTGGATTGCCTTGCAGAGGGGAAATTATATATCACTCAGAATTTGTTGTGAATAAATAAAATGTCAAAAAATTGCATGGTTCTTCTATGTCTGAAGACATACAACCTACACATTTTGCATATTCATTCTCATAAATAAGAATTTTCAATAAAGGAGTATTTACTGGTATGACCTCATTTGAAGATGATTCTTCAGAGGAAAAAGTTAGATAGGTGATCCCACCAAACCTTCACCAGTTGAGTCAAGCCCTTACAACAACCTGTATCAGAATTAGTTCTGGTCCAGGACCTTGTACCTGGCCTTTGATCTAGATTCATGAAGCCACCAGGCCAGATGAACAGCAGGCAGCAGCAGCTGAATATCAAAAAGTCAAAAGACATCAAAGGGTTTGCTTGCAAGGAAGAACACTTGGAAATGAAGGGCTGAAAGGCTTTGCAGCCAGGCCAGGCTTAGTAAGACAGTATAGCTACCACCTCTAGTGTAAAGCTGGCTATTTGAATATAGCTCATTGCTAGGAGTTTATCAACCTCTGCAACCAGTTACCATTCTGTCTTGTATGCCATTGATGTCAGTTACCCTTTTACCTTGAATCCTGACTGCCTGATTATACTGATCCTTCACTGCCTGGACCCTGGTCTCTGTTCTCTTCTCTCTGTTGTCTAGAACTTTCCTATGACTCAGACTGGTTTGGCTTTTGACTCCTGGGCTGATTTAATGACTATTCTTCCCTGTGACACTGTGAATAATCTTGTTTTGGAATTACTGTATAACTTTGCTTTTGATATTCCCAAATGCAGCTCAGGGCAGGACAATAGCTTGTGAAGAATACACTGTTGGAACTAAACCTATGGAAGCAGCCTACATTAGGTCAAAATCAAATCAATCAATCAATATGCTAGATTTATATCCTGCTTTCAGTCAGGATCTCAAGGAAGAATACATAGTACTCCTTCCTCCCATTGTTCCCAACAACAACCCTGGTAAGGTGGGTTGGACTGAGAGAGAGTGATTGGCCCAGAGTCACCGGGTGAGCTCCCATGGCTGAGGGTGGACTCGAACCTGGGTCTCCTGGTGCCAGTCCAACACCTTATCCCCTACCATACCATCTCTCTTTATATAATAAATTAAAAACCTCTTTTATAACAAAAATAATGAATAGCAGAATTTATAATTTTAGATAGGAAGTGATATTATAATGCTACTATCACCTCATCCACTGGTAAATAGAGACAAAGTCTGCCCACATATTTCACAAGGCAGTAGAAACAAGTTAAAGATTCAGATAACCTCCAAAGCATCCATTTTGCACCATGGGTAGGAAGGTCTCTTAAAGTATCCTTTGAAATTGACTCTGCCCTAGCTTTTCTTTAAGAACAGTGAAAGCAGCCATCTTGGCTAAAACAATAATGAAAGCGATAGTAAAAGGAGAAATGCAGAAATTTGTATACCTTTCAAAACCAACACGAACTATTCTTTGCAGTTCAGTGTGAGCAAGAATTAAGGCCTCAGAAGGAAAAGTGATCTAACACTTGCATTGTTTAACATACATTATATATACTCTACAATCATGCACCCTTAGAGTTCTAAGACCAAATCTGATAACAAAATGAGATTCCTGCAAGAAAATAGCTTTTTCAGGCATACTACATATCCTTCTGTTCAAAAGAATGTTTAATCCACTTGGATCATGTGCTTGGATTTTCTTAGAGCATGCTGAGATAACAACATTCTGCTGTGTCTTGGCACCATAAAAACATTTGCTTATAAAAATAAAAGAAAAATATAGTCTCGTGGGGAGAATACCTCTTTGAATTTACTTTTTCCATAGTTTAAATATTGAACTTTCAAAAACAATTTTTACATAAATATGCCTCATTCTCTTTGTGGGTCATTGCCACCAATATTTTAAACCTGCCAAATGTACATACGTAATCCTTCTACATGGCTATCCAGGCACAGCCTTCACTTGTGTAGACTGAATAATTGCCAGAAAAAAAAAGGAAAAAAAAAAGAGCTAAAATCCCGCTCACACTTCCACCTAGTGGTATGAAATTAATTCTGCACCCTATTGTCAATCTCAGGGCAATGAATGCTTATCAAGACATGTCACTCTTTATGAAGTATCACAGTTAGGGATGTGGAACGTATTCCAAAGAGACACTTTGCAAACCATACTGATGTGAGAAAAATATCTTTCTCAAAGTGTAAAAGCATATACATTCTCCGGAAGGCTCACCTGGCTGCTATGAATACTTTATTTGGTTGTCTGAAATTGTGTGCATTCATATCTATTTCACTTTGCTGGTGATTCCACAAGAAATGTTGTCTACACATGCACACAGTTGCACAGGCAATTAGGCAAAATCTTCAAAGGAACTAAGCCTTCCGGAGGATGCAGACACGTTTATGCTTCAAAAAGGGGTACTCCCCTCATGCTAATTTGCTTTGCAAAGGACCCCTTGCAAATGTTTGCCTCAAGCAAACTCCATTACTACAACATTTTGAGAACAATCTAGTCTGAATTAAGCATCACTGATTTCAGTGAGCTAAGGTGTGTTCTTAATTCTGCCATTAAAATAATTATGACACAAAGCTGTTTAGCATCACATTCTTGATTATTTTAAATATGGCTTTGCTTCTATATTTGCCTTTCAAATTAGTACTCAACTGCTAAAGATATGTAATGTTTTTAACAAAACCCTTCTCCTTTAAAATTAAAAAGAAACTATATTTGCTAGTGTGGATTTTCCAACATCTAAAGTACTGACTTTTTGAAAATCAGGAAGTAGAAATACAAATCAGAGTTTTGGATTCATTTGTGGGCTCATATTCCAAGGCCAGTTAAGTACCTGGTTCCTGTTTTATCACAAAAGAATTCCATTTATAGAATAAAAAGTGAGCAAATATTGGCTTTGCATTTAATCACTTAGACCTAAGAACAGATTAAATCCGTAAACTTTAGTTTCACTTACCTTTGCATATTTGTGCCTTTCCAAAAATTAGTATGACAATCAGCTCACACTTATATGCATTTATCTTTATGCATGCATTTTTGTGCACATTTTCTCTAACATACACATTCCCCAAGTAATTTCCTAATAGAGCTTGAACATGCTATTCCTATTTATATGCACTGTATGTATAAACATACTTTGTATGCATTTTTGAAGCTACAAACTGTATTATAAAATTTGAAAAAGTATAACTTTAAGTACACAGATATTCTTATTTTCCTGTAAGTGCAAGAGGCATCAATATACCAAATTCATATAAAAACTTAGAAGGAACAAGCTTTTCATCCATCTCCTACTGATAATATACTAGGGTAATCTTGCGATGCGTGCCTTTATTGTTTAGGATGCAAGGATGTCAACATTAAAGCATATCCTGTTTTTCTTTTATGGTCAGTGATATTTTGATCATGTTACAGTCCATAATTTTCAAGGTTAAGGAAAAAAATAAACAGCCATTCTTGTACTTTCAAGTCTTACTTCAACTCTTCCTGTAAATTCCACCCAGATCCTCAGCAAAATATGTCATTGGGCTTCCTTTCCAATGTTGGAGTTCATAGGTTATTTAAAAAATCATACTAACTTTTGAATTTTTCTCATATCCATAAGCTTTATAGCAAGAATTGTCATCTCGATACATTTATCTCTTCCCTTCAACAGTCTCTGCAGGATTGCATTCAGCATAGAAGGTGGACAATTTATGCAACTGGTCTCCATCTTACCCAGATGGAGAAAATGATTCAATTATTTTCTTTGCATCACAGTTCCCACTGAGTTTAAACAGACTTGCTTTTTCAAGACATGACTGTGAAATTTTCATTGAAAGCTTCTCAAACTCAGAAAATCCCCAGTAATTGTAACAGTTACTCTTCACAATTTAATAAATATTAAAGTCATGTAGCAAGAGGACAAAAAATTATTATGCAGGTCTAACAAAACAAAACATGAAAATAGACATTATCAAAAATATATTTCTAACTCACAGAGGAAAATATTTTCCTCAGCAAGTTATTACCAATTTCTAGTAAAGTACCCAGAAGAAGCACAAGCGTATTATTTAAGGAAGAAACAATACAGAAGATCATATGTGTTTATCAACAAAAGCAAATAAACATAAAAAGTAATATTTTACTATATTAGGTAAAAAAAAGGCAATTCCCCTCCCTCCCTACACCCTCTCAAAACTTCAGGTTACACCAGATGTAAGCAATGTGGCTCTTATGGTAATAACACACCATTGGATTTCTGCCTCTAATAGGGCAACCAGTTCTCAGTTGCCAAATTCCAAATAGCCATTAGATGGTAGCAAAAAGTTAAAATTGCCGGCATCTCTTTGCTGTCATCTAGTGGCCATCTGGAATTTGGCTACTCAAATCTGGTAGCCCTGATCTCTGAGCCTACCAGGCTTCCTATCTGTGCATAATTATTTTGCTAATTAGTTAACTGGAAAAATGGCAGGCTGCAAAGCAAAGTACCAGTTTCTAGCACCATCTTCCAAAGACCCTCTGATTGGGTTCTAATAGGCCCATAGGTGTTCTTATGTTCTTAGTTTGCAGTCCAGCACTGTTTGGAAATGTGCCCCCCAAAAGATGACAGTACTCAGGGATAGCAAAGTACATCATCAGTTTGCCTTTTGAATAATGAGTGTTTTGTAATAGACAGCCATTTTGTGAATAGCAAGCTCCTCCCACAGAACCCATTTTGTGACAGTACATCATGACAAGTTCTTAAAATTCCAGACTTGTCCTCTGGTCTACAAGACTGTCTACCAGTGGAGGACACCAAAACTCTTGAGTGAGAAGAGAGCTGCCCAGGGGAGAACCAAAATGATAAAAGTCCAGAAATCCATTTACATGACATTGGATTTACCATAAAATTTAATTAACTTAAACTAGCCAACCTTGGCTGATCTTAAGAAGCTAAACAGGATCAGACCTGATTAGTACTTGGAGGCTCCCAGGCAATCCCAGGGCTCTTGTTAAGTTTGGGATGACCAAAAGAAAAATTCCACAAGGCAATGGCAAGTCACTTTCATATTGCTGCCAAGAAAATTAATACTGTAGACATTTCCATGTAATCGCCAGCATCTGAGCTCAAGTCTTTGCTACCTTAATGGCACTAGCAGTACCCTTCCAGGACCCTTATAATCTATCCTTATCTTTGAAGCTCTCCATGGTCTTACCTTCCTTATGTTTTTATTCTTATATTCCAATAAATCCTTACCAAAAATGACAGCCCAACCCCATTTAACATTCAGTGCCACCAGCCTCAGTGTTCAAATACTGTTTTCTCTAACAAAATGTCAAGTTGTGCTGGAATTCTAGAATTCTAAGAATTCCAACTGTCAATCACCAACTTTAGAAATTTTAATCCAATGTTTTTGGAAATTACCAGGTTAGGAAAGTTGGTCTGTTCTCTGAAACTCAATTAGTCCTTTGTTCATGAAAGCCAATTAGTATTTGTACATTCACTATATGAAACTACTCACTATCAGATCTGTGTAAAAATAACCCTATAAATAAATGACAAAATTAAGAAGGAAACTAACTGCCATAAACTTGTTGAGCTGCATCTGAAAGACATAAAAACTGGGCCTTTTATTATTATGAACATGAACTCTGAAAGCTGACTCTCTGGAAAAAGGAGGGTATGGTTTTGCCTACATTAAATATTAAAACACATATAATGGGGAAATCCCAACATAAGAAACAACTGCAGGATTAAGTGCCCAAAGTCAAATGAAATATAAATGCTGGCTTGCCCCAAGAAATTAAGTCAGGTAATGCAATGCCAGCAACTTCTACTGAGATACCAGCAAGGAACATAATAGCTGGGGAGAGCTGCTTATGTTACTCTCAAGATGCGTTTCATGAACCTGACACAGGTTCTGACAATGGAGAACTCAGAGGACTTATTTACTGAATACTCTTGAACTTGGATACAGCAGTCAAGTGACAGTTAGCATTATTGGACTGGTATGGATCAGTGCATAACACTGATGCACAACAACAAAAACTATAGGACTATGCAAATCCTTGAAAAGAGATGTTTGACAGTTTACAGGAATATGTGAAAGTGCTGTACCTCTTTTGAATCAGTAAAGCACGTGCATTTTTATAAGCAGCCCCATAGGCCTGAAGAAAGATGCAGCTGCTTTACCGATGCAAAAAGACATGCGTCATACAAAATCCCATGCCATGCCAAGCACCTCTTTTCAAGGATTTGCACATTACTGCATTAGTAAAAGCCACATGTTCAGTGTCTTCAATGAATAAGAAATATTTTAAAGATCTGAGTTGACCTGTAGACTCGTCATCTTCCTTCTATTATTTGTTTGTTTGTTTGTGACTTCAAGTCAGGGTTGACTCCTGGCGACTGCCTGGATAAGTTCCTGCAGTTTTTTTGGCAGGATTTCAGAAGTGGTTTGCCCTTGCCTGCTTCCTAGGGCTGAGAGAAAGTGACTGGCCCAAGGTCACCCAGCTGGCTTTGTGCTTAAGGTACGACTAGAACTCATGGTCTGGTCTCCCAGTTTCCAGCCTGGTGTCTTAACCACTACACCAAACTGACTCTCCTTCCTTCTTTATGTTCATATTATTACAAGAACACCTTTCAACAACAGAAAAAATTGTCCCTAAATGCAGCAACGGGAACAATTGAAAACAGAAAAGTTATTTGTTAATTGAATTAAGAAGTTGAGCATTTATATCAGATCACATAGCTTAAAGTGGCATAGCATAACACAGAATACACCAAGGTCCCAATGCCAAACATGCAGCCATGACAAAAGGGAGCCCAAAGACACAGTAATAGCTGGAGCATATCTTTTAGGAGAGAGAAGGCTTGGGGCCTTACCGAGCAGAGTCAGAAATTCCAAATCCTGGAACAGTATGGGGTAAGACAGTGACAAAGGCATGACCTTTCATAGTAACAAAAAATGTCTTCCATGCTCTGTATCCTACTCTAATGTCAGAATAGTTAGGCTATTATCAAATACAGCACCCTCGGGTTCTATCAGCCCTCCCAGGTAAACCAGACAGGAAACACAACCAGATGAGCTAATTCTACTTTATTGTTAGGCTACATTAACAGAATCTCTCAAGTCTGAAAGTACCAATCTCCCCCTGTCTCTATTTACTGCCTAATCAGCTGGAGCGGGTCCTTTCTAAGTTTCTTTCTCTGCCCATTACTCAGAGGGCTCCTCCTTCTTTTATCTGATTGTTCCCTAGGCGGCATCTCTTCTCCCCCTTTTCCAAGGTTATTCTCACAATCTCAGCTATTTGCTATAAACTCAACTGAGGCTTTATGCTCTCACAGATTTTTAACCTAGATGAAAATACTAAAAACATTAAGAGAGTTTTTAAAATCTCTATATGACTGGTTTTTAACTCCTGCCTAGAGAACTGTTATACAAAATTTGATATTGTTCAATCATCCCACCCAATTGATGGAACTTAGTTGGGGAATCTAGAGGATACTTCCTTCTATGTAGGGATGTCCAAAACCTACTGTTTCGGAAACAAAATTATCTGGAACATTATGCTTCTTCTCTAGACCACACCAATATAGGTATGATTGAATGATATTCTGGAAGTTAATCCTCCAAACTGCAGCTGGTGTGCTCTGGATGTGGTCCCCAAAACATAACTTTTATCTGGGGACCACCATCTTAGAAACCTCACAAAATGCTTATCGTTTGGAGGATTAACTTTTTGAAAACCATTGGACTACCTTTGGAATGGCCAGATTAACATAATCCAGAATACAAAGAGAACAATTTGGACTTCTACAGAACATTCCATTTCTGGAGCTACAGGTTTTGCACAAATCTACTTTTTCCTTCCATGTTATCTCAACATTTCTTATTTTTCTCTCATACAGATACAAATCCGTAAGGAAAGAAAGATGAAAGTGTTGTAAAATGTGTACTGATAAGTTTCTGATTACACTTCATATTACAGTGTTTGGGCATTTTAGCAGAGCAGAATACATCCAAATAACATTACCAAATATGTACATTCCTATAAATACATATCTGTATCTCAATTTTAACTCTCCTCAAAATACATGCAAATTATACATTGCTTAAGCAAATATCCATAGGCATACCATCCAAAATAATGTCCCTGTGGCCAGAGCTGCATATTGATCAATCGTGGAAAGCACACTGAATATAAGGCAGATCAGCACTATGAGGAAACTGGGGGGGAAGAAAAGAAGAAAAATTAAAATCACTAAAACATTTAGTTAATTTTTTTTTGTTCTTAAGAAAAGAAACAATAAATAAAAAAATAAATAAAAATTCCAATCCTTCAATAGTGTAATAAGCTGCAATGGAGAAAAAGAAAGTTGTTCTCATTCAACAGAAGGTGGGGTATGGGAGTGTGAAGGGGCTTAGTCATCTAACTTTTAGCCTCTTTTTTACTGAACAACAAAGACTTTGGACAAGGTATTACAGGAGAATCCAATTCAGCTTCTCCATAGATACACGAAGTTAATAGACCTATAAACAATACTTGCAAGGAGTTAAATATTCATGTATATATGTACCTGTACAAGGAACTGCTTGCACAAATACATGCTTAGTGTGTGGTGTTCCTCTTAGCAATTCAGCTGCCAAGGCTGAGTGCATGTTAGTTTTTTCAACAAAAATGACATTTCCCCACCCAAAAACTGTTGACAGAAATTGAAGTCATACAAATAAGACCAGAAATGAAATCAGAGCACAATTTAGAATTTTCCATTCTAATCAACAGTTCCAAGCAAGCTGCCCAAGAAAAAGAACACTGATTTCTACTAAATCTGAAGGGGTGGGGGAAAGGTAAGGATCTTATCTGAATTGTTGCAAAACTATTACAAGAATCTGCCAGTTTAGTACATAAATAAAATGAAAAGTGATTATACTTTTTATTATTGTATTTTCATAAATATAGTTCTTTGCATGTGCATGTATAGACAAGCCCACACAGAGAGTTCATTCTGATAAACATTTAAAGGCCAAGTAGGACTGCACCTTAAATCTAATTGCACAAAATGGGAATTGTTACAGCTCTCCATTGGCTACAGCATGTCATATGCTATTTCCCAGCCTGTGAAATATCATCTCAAATATCCAGATATATAAGAATTTGCTAGAAGATGCTATGACTATAGTGTACTACAAAGACTTTGTCCATTACACTTTAGTTCTGCCTCCCTTCTGCTCTTACCATGCTGGAAGATATATGCTTAAGCAAATGCCATTTTTCAACTCTGAACTGGAATTCCTGAAATCCACAGCACCTTTATCCTTTTTAAGAAAACTAAAAAAGGATACACAAACAGGATGCACATGTGCACCAGGAACCAACGGAAGCTAGTAATTCGAAATATACAACTATCATATTCTGACAGCATATCATTTAACAGTCTAACATTCTCCATCAGGGCTTCAATGGAATAGCTTATCTCCAGAAATGAGATGGGACCCTTCCCTCATGTCTTCTGACAACTTGGTGAGACCTGGTTGTTTTAGAAGGCCTTCAGAGATTTCAGTTTTGGTGTTCTGAGTGAAATATGACACAACAGAATTGTATTTTTTTACTTGTTATTTTATGTTGTAGTATTTATCATTATTATATAACATATTGTTATATTGCAACCAATTAAAGACAGTCGGAATTGAAGAACTATAGAAGTCTCATAAATAAATGATATCACTGGTGACACAAGCATGAGCTTACAAGAACTCAAGGAAACAGTTATTGACAGAAAAACCTGGGAAATTATGTTTATTGAGTTACGAAGAGCCAGAATTTACTGAATAACTGCACAACCAACTGGGACAATTTTGAATCTCAGCCATTTGAGAATCACATTTTATTCTATATAAGCATGTATTTATCTGATAGACTTATATTCTGCCTTTCCTCCAGGAGCTCAAGGTAGTATACATACTACTCCCTCCTCCATTTTTCCCCCTTAACAATAATCTTGTGGGGTAGTGTCGGCTGAAAGAGAGAGATTGGCTCAGTGTCACCTATTGAATTTCTATGGCTAAAGATAGATTGGAGCCTGGGTCTTCTCTGTTAACCCCTGACCACACTGGTTCTACAATTACTGACGTTACATTGCCAGATATATAACAAAAAGAACTGAACTGAGTTGGATACTTCTATTTATGGCCAGACACTTTCATTCTTTAATCTCCAGTAAGAAAAAGAAAAATACATTAGAGATATTCTTGCACAAGTGTTTGTGAAAGTGTCCTGCATAAGGAAACCTACTGTACAAAGAACAACACTGCTTGAACTCTTCTACAAATGCTTGTACAAGCATTTGTGGAAAAGAAGCTCTTCTCTTTCTGCTCACAGGTCCCTGGATCCATTCCAGGATATACAATTGTAATGATTTCTAAATAAAGAGCACACTGTGGTATTTTTAAGTGCCCACAGCCATCCATGTTACAGTGCTAAACTTTTTAATGGATCATAAATATTATAGAAAAGTGGGAAGAATGGATGCTATATTCTAGTAAAGCCAGATGTCTGAAACTGGTAGCTGCTGCTCTTCAAGAAACTGCTAAAACTCTGTTGGAAGCCAAGGTCAACTGTTAAGATAGCCACTGATTGTTATCTTGAATTAAGCAGTAAATCTAACCACCAGATGGCAGCACATCAAAACTGATGACATTCCTTTATCAATTATAAAAAGTATATGAGAGAAACAGAAAAATATCAGATGAAATATATCTGGTGATCTAGTCTACAGAAATGAAAACATATCCACTATCTATAATTATATAATATAAAAATGCAAAAAAGAGTTTTTTCTTGAGAAAGGAACTCCAGATCCTTTTTTAAAATGGCTTTGGTACACCTGATTACCAGTAATTTGTATTATCATCATCAGTCTGCTCATAGATGTGGAATGAATGCACAGAGAGAAAAAGAATGAACATCTGATTATTTTAAATGACTAGCTACATTTTTAGCTTCCACTATTGTAAATTAAAATGGCTGATTCCATCACAACGTTAAGCATATTTCTAAAAGATGTAATTTATACCACTTGAAAATTACCCTGAATCTTTTCATCCTATGAGTAAGAGTCATAGAATGCCCAAATTAAAAAAGGGGATTGAAAATGTTAGGCAGAAATGGCTTGTATTTAGTACTGAATTTCTAGCTCTTCTTGGATCACCAGGAAGCCACAGTCGCAGAAAAGAAAAAAATTTTGAAGAAAAAAAACATTTCCAATGAATAGAAAAGGACATTCCCTGACATTTTAATATAATAAAAGAGGGTAATTGTTTGATGTAGAAGAGAAAAAAAATAATGAATATTGGGTTTCCTGGTATTAGTGCCAGTCATTTTATCTGCACTTGACTGCAACTTGAGAATTTAGTGAAAGTGTTTTATATTTCATACATCTTCTCAGCACTGATTATGTCACATCAAGTTTGTGTTGACTCTTTAGCAATCAGAGAGATAGATTTTTCCAGTCTGGTCTTTCAAGTATCTCAACAGTGCACCCATCGCCACTAAAATTGAGTTCATCCACCTTGCTGCAGGTTGTCCTCTGTTTCTCTTTCCTTCCACTTTCCCCAACATTATGGGAAGTTAGGAGTTAGGTCTTCACATAATGTGTCCAAAATATGATAATTTAAGCGTGGTCATTTATGTCTCTGGATTGATTTGTTCTTGCTGTTTGGTGGTATGTGGGGGTTTTTTGTTTTTATTTTTTGGTTATCCATGGTATTCCAAGGAGTTTTCTCCAACACCAAAGTTCAGAAGCATTAATACTCTTTCTATCCTGTTTCTTCGAAGTCCAACTTTCGCTTCCACAGAGCACCACAGGAAAAACCATTGCAGAGTTCTGATCTTTGTAAGTACTGTATACAAATCTTTTCTAAGACCTTCATTGCTACCTTGCCAAGTGCTAGTCTGCAGCATATTTCTTGACTGTTGGTTTCTTTACCTAAAGGGCAGAACCTACTCACCATTTCAATATCTTTATTGTCACCTCTAAAGCTGGTTTCTGTACTGTTGTCATTATTTTGATCTTCTTTTTATTAAATGGTCATCTCAGTTTTTTCACTGTGTTCCTTGACTTTCATTATTAGAGTTTGCACATCTTTTGTATTTTCTGCTATCAGAGTAGTGTCATCAGCACAGGCCATTGATGTTTCTTCCTCCAGTTTTAAAACCATGCTCATCTTCCAATCCAGCCTATTTCAGTTTAAATTCAGCATATAGGTTGAATAAATAAGGAAGAAGTGCACAGCTTTGTCTCACTCTATTGCTGACCTACAGACAGTTGGTTTCACCATTTTTCATTCAGAGTGTGGTTCCCTGTCCTCTGTATACAGTGTATTTCTCCTGAGGACAAGATGTTCTGGGATTTCCATTTTCCTAAGGACATTCCACAGCTTGACATGGTCTACATAATTGAAGACCTTTCTATAGTCAGTGACTTCTGAATATGAGTTGTGCCAAATGAGGAACCACTGACAATCCATGCTATGCAATGTAGACTTCATCAAAGTATACAGTACTTACAGCATGTAGATTTTTCTTTGTATATGAGGCTAGAAGTACACCTAGGAAATCTGTGCACCATTATAACTAATAACTCAGCTGGATTGCTGAAGCATTCCCCTGAGTCATCAGATATTTATCAAAGCAAGAAGTAAGAAATCACATATGTTTGATATGTTATTAATAACCTCTGATAGAAGGTGTTTATGGATCTGATTCTTTCAGACAGTATCCCAGATATTTTTAAACTTATGATTGATTAATGATAGTACATTACTAAATGTACAATATGAGCAGCACACTGTGCCATGCATGCTTTTCTTCACCTTTGATGAATAAGCTGAGTTCACACATCACCCTAAGATTAAGCCATACATCCAGATTTACAAATGTCTGTGGCTGAATTAATAGCATAAGCTTAATGTAAGTGTACATTAAGCTTACATTATAACTTAACACATGTATGAAACCATTACTGTAAGTACAGTATGATCTAGGCTGCCCTTCCCCTATCAGAAGATGACTCAGGAACATTACCATCAAACTGAAGGCTGCTTTAGATGCATTGGTCTGCAGGTTATTTTCCCAAACCAGAGCAATCCCACCAAGGATAACTTGTAAAGAGACGGATTGTAATACCTTTCTGAGAGATTTCTTAATCAATGACCATCCACACTGACACATAAATGCAACTGTAATACTTTTAATTTATTGTTCAGTTTGCTTTATACCTATCATCTTGTAGTAAACTTTGCTTTCCCCAGATAGATGATGTTCATAGAGATCTTGCAGTACATATAGTAGATACGCAGAGTAGGTCAGTTACAGCATGACTTTAGGCAAGGGTTTCAGTTTTCATACATTCATTGTAACCATAACCATCACACAGAGAAATGGAAGGAAAAATACACATATAATTCACTGGACAGAATTCTTCAGAGACCATGCCATAGCCGTCTTGAGGGAAGATTAAACAAAGAAAGAAGGTACTATTTTTCCAAAAAACAAAAAGGGTAGAGGCAGATACATAATAAGGGATACGCACAAACAGTAACAATGTCCACTGGCTCATATCTCAAGTCACAGAGGGGGGAAACAGGGCACATGAATTCAAGCCCTATCAGGGGAAGGAGCAATGTGGTCCCACACTCACCTTTTGTCTGCCCAGTTTTAAAAAAAGTACTATCATAGGATGGATGGATGGATGGATGGATGGATGGATGGATGGACGGACGGACGGACGGACAGACAGACAGACAGGCAGAATGCAAGCATCTGGCCTTGCATTCATACTAGCAGCTTTAAGGGACAGTTCCATCCAGAGATTAGATATATGCACACTTTGCAGTTATTCAGAATAAATATTTTGGACCTTACACAAGCACAGTTCTCTGCTAGTCATTAAATAAGCCCTTTTTTCAGGCTTCTGCACCAGCTTGGAACAAAAATACAACTATTTTAAGAGTCTCATTAACTTTAATGAAATGACTACTTAAAAGCAGCCAGATTATCCTGTCAGGTTCATGAAGAAGCCTGGAATAAAGAGAGGGTGATTGAATGATTAGCAAAGAGATGCCGCATGAAGTCCAAAATGCTTCTGAACCATTATCCTTTGTTTAAATTGTAATTTTATTAGACATTACAATAAAGAAGATAAAAACTAATGTAAACTAAGAAAAATAAAATAAAAAGAAAGACTAGAAAGTGCAGAAAATAAAAAAATAGAAAAATAGAAAAGAAAAAATAAGACTATAGTAAAGAAAAAGAAAAGAAATATACAAAGAAATGACTTCCCTTTCATCACAAGTATAAACAATTTTAGTAACTTATCACCTTCTCTTAAAATACAACAAATGATGTCTTCTTCCCAAAACCCATCTCTTATCTATAGACAAATCCTTAAAACCTTGTCATTTCAGTCCTGATCAGCAAAAGTCCATTAAGAGTTACCAGAGATAACAACATATTTATCAAATAAACCAACTTTACATTCCTTCCTTTTACTTTTAACAATTTTGATCTTTAATCCCTTCAAATAGTGTCCCAGAACTGGATTTCTTTTCATTTTTTCTTTCACGAAGGATTGAAGGAGACTCACTTGGTGCTATAAAATGTGTCATTCCAAAGGTTTCTAATAGGTGAAAAGCAGTTAACAAGCAATTTCTGAAAGTGATTAGAAAAGGACTTCCCACTCCACCTTCAGCCTCTGTGTATCATCAAAAATACTAAGGCACTGCCTCTTCAGGAGAGGAGTAGGTGGCAGATGGGAGGCATTAGGAGGGCCTTTGCACAAATCCATCTTGTGTACCAATTGCACCATTTTCTGGATCAGGAGGTTCTGCTCAGTCACACATGCCTTACTGACTGGATTACTGCAATGCACTCTACATAGGGCTGTCCTTGAAAAGCATTCAGAAGCTTCAGCTGGTCCAGAATACAGTGGTGTGTACAGTTTTCGGCACATCAAGGTTTGCCCATGTGATATTACTGCTGTGTAAACTGCACCAGCTTCCAGGAGCCTTCCAGGTGCAATTCAAGGTGCTGGTTATCACCTTTAAAGCCCTGCATGGCATGGGGCCAGGTTACTTGTGTATCTCCAGTACTCTCAGCCAGACCCAGAAGATATGGCAAGTTGTGAATGCTCTAAGTCCCTTCCCTGAAACAATGTCACAGAGTGAGGCCCAGGAGATGTGTCTTCTTTGTTGCAATGCCTGCCCTTTGGAACAGCCTTCCCCCTGAGATCTTGATGGCCCTGATTCTACTGGTCTTCTGTAAAGCCCTGAAGACCTAGGTTTTCTCACAGGGGTTAGGGCCAGGATATTAGTGGAGCCCAATATGTGTGTTTTGAAGTTGTATGTTGTGTGGTTCCTTGATTATGATGATGATCATTTTTGATTGCATTTTGTTTTTATATTTGTTTTATGATATTTTAAATTCTTTGTTAGCCACCCAGAGTTAATTGTTTATCTAAATAAATGAATAAATCCTAGCAAGGTAGAACAACTCATGCTTTTTATGCATAGATCTCAAATCTGAATACAGAATATAATTCCAAAGAAGGAAAGGGCCCCCCACACTTAGGTGCTGTGATCCAATCAAGAGGAGCCTGCATGGGCCATCTCCTTGGCTTCTATCTACATTGCCTAAACATGCTTATGGTCCATGCCTATTTTCCCTTGCAGCCTATGCAATTTCCATCCCCACCCTCATTATATTGAATAATAGACTGACCTTGCTGGTAACACCTCAACATGCTTCATTTATCTTCCTCCTCTTCAATTCCCCTCCCTCTTCTACTTCCCTTATTCTCTTCTTGTGAACTCTATGTGGGCACCACATGAGGTTTTTTTGTGCCTTATCATCTGACCCAAGGTTTGTTTAAGTCTTATGTACTTGTAATGTGCTATGTCTGGGTGCTGAATTACTTCTTATCTCTGTTGTTATAATCAGAACAATTATGAATGTTTTAATTTTGTTCTCCTTCAAGAATGAAACACTTTGCAACAAGTACATGCTAAGTGTAAAGCTGCAAAGAATTGAAGAAATATAGCATAAGGCTGCTCTTGCCTTAGGGCCTTACATTTCTACTGTGTTCCGGCCAATTTTGTGAAGGTTCATTACCAATGAAGCAGTTCTGCTCTCAGAATATATTGACAGTGAATCTGTCATGCCAGCTAAGTATACTTTGCATCCTGGGAACATAGTGTAGCTTTCACTAAAATCTACAATCCCTCTGCTGGAGAACCTTCAATACAAGAAGACATCTTTAATGTGATACTAGGAAAATAATTACTATGTCTGAGAACTTATTAGATTTTTTTTTTAAGAAAGTGACTTCCTTTTAACCTTAGAGTAATTGATAAACTGAATAGTCCTGCCAATAGGACAGCAAGGTATTACCAGCAACCTTCATCAAGCAGTTGGTGCCAAGCAGTAGGAGTCAAAATAGCAGAGAAAGTGAAAGCTGTGTGGTGCAGGCTCCTTGTGGATGGTTCTTTGTAGACTGTAGGTGATGAGATTATGTCAATTTGTTGACGGTCCAGAGCTTGTTTTATGCATCTTGGTGATGAACTGGACTGTTAAAAGTCAGTCCTGGGCCAGATCAGCCATAAGGATTCCCCTCTGGGCCACTGGCTGTAAGGGGAGAGAGATGTGTGTGCTTCTTACTCCCGCGAATTACCACTGGCAGTGGGAGCTGTGCCAGGATTGTTCTGGCATAGGCTTGCTGGACTGTGCCTGTTAGCGCCTTGCTGTTTCATGTTGGCAAGGTGGCCAGCGGTTGGGCAGACGATGGGGAGACATAAGGCTTGGCGGTGGTGCTGGAAGCCTTAGGGGCAATGGTGGTGCCTACAAGATTGTTTTGCCTGTCGATGGTGGCCGGAGTTCAGAATATTTGTTTTGCACCAGTAGCATGCACTTATATGCAGTTAACATTAGCTTACTGGTGGTGCCTAGTTCGATTTCACAGAGGACTGGCAGCAGCCTAATGCAGCGCTCTCTTTGCTTCCCATTTTGGGGATCCAGAGGAGTACGAGTCAGGACAGCTAAACCAAGGTGGTTTAGCAGCAGTGAAAGGCTTGTGCCTGGAAACTGCCACAGATCCCTTTGCAGGAGTCATCTTATATTCATCACCAGGCATCCAGAAAGGACAGCATGGTGACTATTTTGGGCTGGTTGGACTTGCTGTTGGGATTTCATCATCTGCATGGCCTGGTGGTTATTGATAGATTAGGGTTGTGGATAGTGGCTGGCCCTCCCTATGTAAGGGACTGATTTCTTCCTCTGGGTGAGAGCCGGTTGGGGAGGGGGCAGTAGTGGGCCCTGTGTGTTGTATGGATGGTGACCCCTAGCCAGCCTGGTGAGACCGGCTGGTGTGGGGGTGAAAGATGGAAGGGTCAGTAAATGCAGTCTTTCCTCAGTGCGTTCCTTCGCACGGAGAGCAAGTGCTGGGGACTTAGATATTTCCCTTCTTTTTGGATGTATGTGCCTAGTGGTGAGATGTGGGGATCGCCTGTTTGGGTACTGGGAGGTCTGGGTTGGGGGATGTTGGGACCTTGGGGGGGGGGCTTGGGGCAAGTCAATCCATCTCCGTAGTGACGGGTATGGGGAGGTATGACAGGAGATAGGGGGCGGGCCACCCTAGGGGAATGCGATCCTAGGATCTTATACAGGTGTCGTGTTCTAGCTCCCTGAACTCAGTCCCATTTCCTGGTCAGCAGACCTCTAGAGGCCCTGGCTTTCCGCTGCTGCCAAGTGAGTCTGTAATAAGGCTTCCCTCATCTGTGATTTAATCACATATGAGAGGGCTGACCTGGCGTGCATTATCAAGACCTGTCTGGGTCCAGAGCAGGGCGTTCTCCTCTCAAAAATGTGCCCAGCTGGGTTTCGGGTGTGGAATCAGCTGTGACTCCAGGGCAGGGGTGGGAGGTATGGCAATTGTTATCCAGGAGTCTCTTAAGGCTTTTAGGGGCACTTCTCTACTTGTTGATGGCTGTGAAATCCTGTTCCTTAAGTTGGGCTCTAGGAATCAGTTGGGATTGTTGCTATTGTATCAGCCTCCTTGCTGCATAGCAACCACCCTGCCTGAGCTCCTTGACTCTATCTCAGGGGTGGCAGTGGAGTTCCCTAGACTTATGGTCCTGGGGGACTTCAATCTGCCTTCCCTGGGAGTGGGGTCTGAGGTGTCTCAGGAGTTCATGGCCACCATGAAAGCCATGGGCCTATTCCAGGCCATCCAGGACCCTACACAGGACACACCTGATCTGGTTTTCCTGTTGGAGCAGTGGAAATGTGATCTGGAAGTGGGGGAGTTTTCTCTGATCCCCCTATCATGGTCAGATCATTCCTTGGTAGCCATGAGATTCTCTGGCACTGCCCCTCACTGCAGGGAGGTGGGACCTATTTGATCAGTCTGCCCCTGGCAACTGATGGACCCTGATGCGTTCCAGAGTGAACTGGTGGTTATTCCTGATGGTCTACTGCATGGTCCAGCTGAGGCCCTGGTTGTTGCGTGGAACAAGACGGCAGCTGAGGCCATGGATCAGATTGCGCCCATGTGACCTCTCCTTCCCAATACTCTCCACGGCTTTTGAAGGAGATGAAACTGATTAAGTGACGTCTGGACCGCCACTGGAGATCAACGAGGAATGCGCTTGACCAAACACAGGTGAAAGCAGCTGTTATGGCCTACCTCGTGGCGGTAAGGGTGGTGAAACGTCCATACTTCTTCACCTTTATTGCATCCATAGATAGCCAACTGGTAGCCCTATTTAGGGTGACCCAGACCCTCTTGGGTAAGGGGGGTCCTGAGATTCACCTTCAGGGTCATGCTGAGGAATTTGCACAGCATCTGTCAGATAAAATCACTCAGATTCTCTGTCAGTTGGATGCTAGCATTTGTAGTGCTCCTGTGGAGATGCCCAGGGTGCAGTCCTGCCCAGTTATCTGGGAGCGGTTTGAACCTGTTGGACTTGAGGAAGTGGACAGAGTCCTTATGACTATGAGCTCAGCTACCTGCTCTTTAGACCCATGCCCCTCCTGGCTAAGGCTGCCCGGGGGTGACATGTGGATGGGTTCTAGCGGTAGTGCATTCATCCTTGAGGGAGGGTTCTGCCCCATTGCCTCTTAAAGAGGTGTTGGTTCACCCCCTCCTCAAGAACCCATCGCTGGACCCCACCATACTAGACAATTTTGATCCAGTGTCCAACCTTCCCTTTCTAGGGAAGGTTGTAGAGAAGGTAGTCACACAGCAGCTTCAGAGGACTCTAAATGAAATGGATTATCTGGATCCCTTTCAGGCAGGATTCAGGCTGGGATATGGGGTGGAAATGGCATTGGTTGTGTTTCTGGATTTTTCTGCCGGAAGTGTAATGGGGGTAATCCATCCATCCTTACTCTACTTGACCTCTTGGCGCTTCTGATACCATCAACCATGGTTTCCTTCTGGACCAACTTCGGGGGTTGGGAGTGGGCAGCACAGTATTGTGCTGGTTCTCTTCCTTTCTCCAAAGCCAGTTCCAGGCAGAGTTGATTGGGAGTGATAAATCACACTCTCAGCCCCTGCTATGTGGGGTGCCGCAGGGTTTGGTACTTTCTCCGCTCCCATTTAACATCTACATGAAAGTACCAAACTTGTTAAGACATTTTCTTGATGTCCAGATTTTTCTTATCTCCTGGAAATTGACACTGCTATATTTTTCTCTGTGCCAATTGCACCTTAAATACCTTTAAACACATAGTTAAAATGGAAAAATGAACATACATAAACCACAAGATAGTTGGTCCTGCTTTTGCGTATTAGAGAGAGAGCCCACCAGTTTGGTGTAGTGATTAAGACACCAGGCTAGAAACCAGGAGATGGTACGTTCTAGTCCCACCTTAGGCACAAAGCCAACTGGGTGACCTTGGGCCAGTCACTCTCTCTCAGCCTTAGGAAGGAGGCAATGGCAAAGCACTTCAGAAATATCTTGCCAAGAAAACTTCAAGGACTTGTCCAGGCAGTCACCACGAGTCAAGTCTGACTCGAAGGTACCAACATTTGTGTATTATAAAACAGGTTTACCTATCAGCACCACATTGTATCCAAATATGCACAGAGGCTAAACTGTATAAATAAAGCGCCCTTTACATCCCCACTGGTCTTGCCCTCTCTCAAACCATTAGAAGCATTTTAGAGCCACTGTGCATCAGTCCCCTCACTTTTCCCCTGCCTTGAGCAGACCAGCATTGCCTCTGGTAGCCAATGGGAAAGTACTAAAAATGCAGCTGTGCCCCCTTTAGTTGCCCTCCTTCACCACTGTAACTCTTAACGGCAATTTAAAAAGCAAAGAAACCAGCAAAAGTAAAGGGAGAAGGGCAAAAAGCACCACACCTTCCCTCCAGAAGGGGTGAATACTTCCCAGGAACTGGAAAGCAGAACAAAAAGGGAATTCCCCCAGATGAGGAAGTAGCAAATCTATTTTTGACGTATTGCTTCTGGAGCAGCAACAGAACCAATTCCCTTCTGAAGCTAATCAGACCCGCGTGCAAAAACACCAGAAGCCTCGTGTCATCCTGGGACACCCAAAGGCTGATTCCATTTGCATGCGGAAGGACCCTAAGAAAGGGAGCCAACCCCCATTTCTTGCTCCAATGCTATTAAAAACATAACACAACTATCTCAATGGCTATAGCTTGTGACTAGAGTATCCAAACAACCCAAATGTGTTTGTCTTTTTTTTAAAAAAAAGCATTCCATCTGTTCCAAGTCCACAGAAGACTTGTTTAATAACTGCAAATTGCTCCATTGCCCTCCACTGAAAAACAAGAGGAAGGAGACTTTACAACATCATTTACAAATTAGGGTCAAGTTCTGTTCTCCAATTTCTTAAAGTATCTTGCCTGGGGTTCATTTATATTGCATGTTGCACTAGCAATTCGATTGTTAATCAGTTAAAAGATAGACACAGAGCGAGTCTCTTTTGTTCCACATTTTTTTTTAAAAATGCCATGCATATCCTGAACTTGAGAACGACACCCATGAAAAAACAGATTTTGCAAAATTGCCTTCCACTGAGTGATCTTACCCATTTTAGAAGGATGTTTTTCATAACCACCTCCTGACTAAAATTTTCATTCTACCTTTTTAATATCATGTAAAAATAGTACCAAGACTGCAGTAATTCCAATTAAAAGTGCAGCAACTAAGTGCAAGTTTTTTTTTTTTTTTTGTCTGCGCTCCCGTCTCTCTGTGCAAGGCGCTGCCAGCATTTTTCCTCCCACCAGAGTGAGAGTCCCCATTTATCTACTCACGTGAGTTTTCGACCTGTTGGGTTGACAGGAGCTGGGGAGGAAACAGGAGCTCACCCTGTTAACGCGAAGGCTGGACTCGAACCGCCGAAGCGTCAGCCATTTCTGGCCAGCAACTTTCAGCGTCATTAAGCCGCTGCGCCACCGCGTCCAAGTGCAAGTTAGATAATAGCAAAATACTTGAGCCTGATCTGTTACCATGAAATACAACTTTAAAGGAAAAAGGGAACAAAATTATCTAGCGCAGCAAATGTGTTACAGATGCACGCTACCATAAGCAAAATCTCAAATAATACATAACCATTACTATCATTCAAATCTAGGAAATTTGCATCTGCGAGCACAGATTTAAGATTTATTTAAGTACATCAATAGAAAAAAGAATACTGCAGAGTTATAATTTTGATTGTCATAACTGAGAAGGGAAACTCAATAAAAGGAAGAAGCTTCTTTCAAGGCCCACAAAAATAATTAATATCCAGGGCCTTTAGGGAGAGGAAGGCAGGCAATAGAATGAATGAGGATTGTCATCAAAATCAAAACCTAAGATATGGGGACTACATCCTCTTTCATCCACTGCATTCTTCTCCCTAAAGGTAGGACTGGCCCTGGATATTTTTTATATATATTATATGTTACCCTGAAACCTTTGGGATTGAGGTAAGTACAATCAGTCAATCAAACAATGGCTATCTTTTACATATTACAGTAGAAGAAAAGAAGCTTCTGGTGGGGAGGGATATTTTGCGAGAAAAAATATTTGTAGTTTACTCATAAAATAATTCATAACCCAGTATTATTTCTGGACACATTCCTCCATTTTCTCTTCTGTTACTTTTGATTGGAGGCTCTGATCTTAAAAAATAAAGTCAAAAGAAACTTTAAGAAACTTTGCAGGTCCTTTTTCTATTATCGTTAAATGATTTAAAGATAGATACACTCAGACATAGTTTGTATGCCAGAAGAGCATACAAAATATTATTTCAAATATAGGAATAGATTAACCAAGGCAAGAGAGAGTGTGCAGCAAGAGAAGAATTCAAACTGCTTACATTAAGACAACTTAGGCCCAAATTACACGCAGTACCACCTCTTCCTGTAAAGTCTCATTCTCAAACCCAACATGGCACTTTTGCACACTTTGGCAAAGACAGGTAGGTAGGAGACAGAAATCAACAGTAATCTTGCTTTTTCCATGGCAAGGTCTATTCAATGACGTTGAACTCAAGTATGGAGGTCCTATATTTATTATCATTTAGGAGAAGGGGGTGAAAATGACACTGTTTGAGAAGAGATTGGATAGTAGTGGTGTTTTTTTCTATACCTTTCTAGCTGTTCAGAGCTATAAGGGGGTAGGTGGCATATACAATTTTAAATATATAAGTAAATAAGGTTTACTAAGGTTTGTCTGAAGCAACTTACTTTAGCAAAGTTAATATCCAAGCAACATCTAAATATAGCTATTCAGAACATTTCTCCCAAACTTAGGTTCTCCAGAACTTATGCCTAAAATAGTATCATGCACACAGTAAGTCCCACTAAAGTCCATGGGCATGAAATAGCAGAACTAACAGTAAAAACAGGAGGACTAAGAAATATGTGGTTTTGGCTGGATTTTATCTAGGATTCTCAGCTAATTCAGTTAATTATATTTTTATTAAAATCTTTTAGACTTTTAAAGCTCTTATGATATAGTTTTCATTACTGTAATGTTTTGTAAGCTACCTGAAACCATTCAACAGTTTATAGCATAAAAATCTGTAAATAAATGAATAAACTACAAATAAAATATTTGAGAAGATGGTGCAGAGACACTAAGGAAACTATAGGGGGAGGAAGCCATTTTTCAGGAAGCAGTTTTTTTGCTTACTCTCAAATTCCTTCCACAGAAGCAAAAATTGCACACATACAGTAATTAATAAAGATATACCATTCTTACGAATGCACATCACAGATTGTAGACCATCAATAAACTAATGATATTGACACCACTATCTGCAATCAAAACTGCAGAATTGTTGTTGTTGTTGTTGTTGTTACACCCTGCATGTAATAGTATGTGGGAATAACCTTGGAGACAGGGCAAAGAGATGCAGCCAAGGGAATGGTCAGATAAAAGGCAGCTTAGCCCGCAGCAGGAATGTGGGCAGAGCAAGAGGCTCAGAAGAGATGCTCCCTAGTTCTTGGTCTTTAAAAGGGCCGGGGGAGAGATATACTTTCAGACTTGCAAGATTCTGTTAATGTAGCCTTACAATAAAGTAGAATTAGCTCATCCGGCCATGTTGTCTGTCTGGTCTACCTCACAAGGCTGACAATGCATGTCCATAAAATAAAAATACCTGAAACAGTCCCAAACAACCTTCTCCCTGCCTTTCCCCACAAACAAAATATGGATAGAAGCTCACATGCAGGAAACAAGACACAAAGCAGGCACTTTCAATTTCACGCTGCTTCGAGCATGCACAGTTTTCCTCTAGAGTGAACAGTCAGCTCTCTTTGACGCTTTGATTCAAAGTGCCATCAGTTTCAAAAACTGATGTAATTCTGACGCTTTGACAGCTCTCTTTGACACTTTGATTCAAAGTGGCATCAGTTTCAAAATGCAAAATAGGCATCAGAAGATTTTTCTGTCCTACTTCCAGAGAAAGTATGAGGGAGGTACTCACTATAGCAGGTCCTGGCTTTACCATAGCAAAACCAGGATAGGAACAACCACCAACCCACATAGATCTTGCTTAGTAGCTCCATAATTTCTCAGTCACAAAAGTGTTTGCAAGGGCACCTGTCCATTGGAAATTCAGATAACTCATAATGCCTCAGAAGCCAGAGGCACCTTCCATATATAATGCAGTTAAGCAGCTATAAAAGGACGGGACCACAACTCTTGCCTCCAAGTAGAGATGCAGCAAGATCATATGGCAGCAAGAAACACCCATACAAATAATACACAAATATGCTGCTATGAAACTCCTTAAGTACAGCTTCCAAAAGCCTGCATACAACCATTTCTCTAGCTGGGGCTATGCATGAAAGGATGAAGCAAGTGCAGTTCTAGCATCAACACCTCAATACCTCCATTGCTCAGAGAGGGAAAGACCTTGTTTTGCTGCAGGGCTCCTGCTCGCCTGATTTCGTACACTTTACAGTCTGAGCTGGCACACCTTTATCTGTCACAGAAAAACCTTCAGGATCATGGACACAAGCAAATATGATCCTTTTATCGGGAGGCTATCTATTGCAGTTTTTTTGAGGAACCAAAAGAAACAGGAGAGGTCAGATTACCACTGAGGTTAAAGAAAAACCACTGAGGAAAGGAACAGACCTTACTTCATAATGCAGGCAGGCATGGAAAATCAGGTTTCTCCATATTCCAAATCAAGTAATTAGAAATTTCAGTGGTATCATCAGTTCTGATCAGGGACTTGGTTATATCATTCAAAGGACACTGTGTGGGCAAGTAATAACCTTTTCCTCAATAAATTCTATTTTTGCATCACAAGCAAAGGTTGTGTTCTCTGCTTTATCCTGGAAAAGGTTGGCAGCAGGTTTGGAAAATCACAGAGGCAGTAATTTTCAGAACAGCAAAATATGTGATAAGGTGCAGCTGACAGTATAACACAACAGTATAATGCTGCAATAATATGATTTTAATCACCTACAAGCACTGCTTCAATAAAGTTCAGCCTTAAATTCTAAGGGTAGCTTACTTTTAAATACAGCTATTTGTGCATCAATAGCAAGATTCATCTTGTACTGGATACATTGATAGACATAATTAAATTTAGAGGCAGACAGTCTGAATACTAGCTACAGTCCCTACTAATGGCACAAGCGTGCTAGAGAATTGACTCTACCAAGTTCTGTAGGGAAAGTAAATGAAACAGAAATGGTCAGCTCAGGACAAAATTATCCAAGTAATCCCACCGTCAACAAAGACGATAGTGAAAGTGACAGCTTATAGCACCAAGAAACCTCTCTCCCCATGGATGCAATATGAAAGCTTCAATAGAATCAGGAAACGTGCACAGCCAGGGGTCCAGTGGGAAAGCAAGACTTCAGGAACACAGGTCCATATATTTTCAGTGTGCACATGCAGGCCAAGCAGAAGGTTGAGTTGACATGCACCATAGTATAAGAAGCCAGAATAGTCATCCAAGCCACGTTCTTCCAGCTCTTGTGTTTTACACACGGACAAGATGGCTTAAGAAGATTCAAAGTCTACTTACATGGAAAGCTGGCTCATTTGACCTGTCTCATCATAGGAGTAAGCCCTTCTCCTGTTTTAACATATTCTTTGGTTAACCAACTAATTTACTGGGAATATTTGAATTTGAAATCTTGTGGCAAACGTCAGCATAAAGTTAAATATCAAAGCTGGAAATGGCTTATAAATCTCTTTATAGAAATCAATGTATTAAACATACTGCAACACTTTGTAGAAATGTTTTCTTTAATAAAATGTTTATCTGTGTTAATTGAATTCTCTAGTTAATACAAATATGCTGCAACTAAGTATTTATACCATGAATCTTCACTCTCGTTAGCCCCATTAGCCCTGTGAGGTTGTCCAGACAAGAAGCACAGCCAGGAGTACTAGCTCTATCTTTATTGTAAGGTTACATTAACAGAATTTTGCAAGACTGAAAGTATTTCTCCTCTCCTCTCCTTTTACCCTCTGGAAAACTAGGGTTCCTTCTGAAATGTTTCTCACACCTCCCTCCTTCTGTGGGCTGAGATACCTTTTACACACTCATTGTGCAGTCTGCAGCTCTACCTCCTATCTCCCAAGGTCATTCCCACATATCATTACACTCTTGCCACATTTACCCAAACAGAAAGCAATAAAGGAAGACAATTTAAGATGCTCCCTCAAAAACAGGGAATAATATAAACTCAGGCAAAATTCTGTGCAACGCATAATATCCCCATCTTGTCAAATTAGGATGGCCAACTCTAGCTGAGACCAATTCTGTAGATTTCTCAAGTCCTCTCTCCCCAAAAGTATGCACGTGACAACAGTTGTGTGTGCATATGCAGAGGTAGGTATGTGTATATATCTGCCAGAAGTCATGCAGGGCCAGGACAAAAAAGTACATATAACTGATACTACTAATTCAACTGCCTGTAAAACAAGGTATCCCATTTATAAAATTATCTGATTCTTTTCCACATATAGCAGTCATTCCCTTTCACACACTGAAATACCCCAATAGGTATATACACATTGTGCTCCGTTCTTCCAGCAGGAACTAAAAAGGATAGGAAATGGGATGGAGATGGGTCAGGGAAGAAGGGCAATCGTGTTGGAAAAGAAGAAAAGGCAGAATAAAATTGGATGGAGTTGCACAGGGGGAAAGAGGCAACTGGACAGAGAAAGAGAGAACAGGTTACCAGAAAGATTATATTCATCAGGTAAGTAGACCCTTCCAAGCAATAGTTAAAGTCATCTTCAAAAGTATTCACAAAAGCTGGTATGGATGATTCAGAGTCAGTGGAAACAGGAAGTAGAGGGCCCAAGATGTTAATGGGAGCCTCTAATCAAAGCCAGGACTTTTAGCTTGATTCTCATCATTGGTATGTTCTAACCAACTCCAAGGTTGTACATTGCTGCCCTTGATTTGGTCAAAGTAGAATGTGTTTGTGCCTCAGGGTACCGTGGTGAAATCCTATTTAGGGATTGATTCAGTCAGACCCTGATATGCAATGACACCTTTGAACCCCTTTTCTTGGTATCCAGAAAGACTTGATCTTTCTGGATACCAAGCTGAGGTGACAATAGCATTGGGACATGCTCAGACTGGCCAGGACTTGCACATTACAAGAATGTTCTTTGGATAGCCCAAAATGAAGATCTCAGAAGCTCAGACCTATGTCAAGCTACCAGCAGACCTTAAAAAAGCTGAAGCCAGCCTCAAGGACAAACAGGCTGAAGCAAACAAGAATGGTGAAGGCATTCACTTTCTCAGCCTCTTACTAAGGCAAGTTTATTTGAAAGTAAATCCTATTATTTTCAGTTTGACTTACTCCGAGATAAATGTGCACAAGATGTCCTGTGTACTGCTACAATATTGCTGCTACTATTTGCTGCAGCTAACAACAGATGACAGTTTATGAACTCAAAACTTCATTACCCAGCATTTTTCTTTCTTCTTAATAAGGAAGAATCTCTTCCCGGATTTCTATTTCTGGATAAATCTATTCCAGTGATGGCGAACCTATGACACGCGTGTCAAAGGTGACACGCCACAACAGTTTGGGTGACACACCAGTGTTCACCAACACTCAACAACTATTCTCTCTGCCTGAGTTACCAAAGAAACTGAGTTTGTTTTACTCATATTTCATTTTTGTAATTATTTGACGTTTCTTAATATAATACATAGCACCACACATGACTGGACTGTATTTTTTAAAATAAATGAATAAGTAAAGAATTGTTTCTCTTTTGTTCATGTGTGACATGCCAGCAGAGTCAAGTTAGGCATTTTCTGAATTTTTCACACACTGAACCCAAAAGGTTCACCATCACTGATATATTCTGATGATTAACAGTACTACAGAATTAGGAATGTTCTTATTTGCTAATTAAACTATTATCATTCTGAAAGCTTGCAAGATGTTACCAGTGAAGAATTACCTGCTACCTTAGGGTTTATGTTTCCAGTAGGTAAGTGCTGTTCTGATCCTTTTGCTTATTATAGAACAATAAAGGAAAGGGCAAATACTTTTGAACGGGTGTTACTAAACCTTTAATTCAAACCACATTTTAGAAAGAATGTTTTCTTGCTCAACAGAAATCCTGAAATGAAGATTCTGTTCCACTGAGCAGGTTTGGGAAACTAGTTTTGAACATCCACAACCAAATCAAGAAAATGCAGAGAAGTTTCATACTTTGGAGGCTTACTGAGGGCTGGCAAGTAGCAATTTATCACATCCAGTTGCTGTGCAATGGCACCATGGTGCAGTTGTACTGGCTGATTTTCCTCTTGTTTTCTGTCTCCTTTCTAACACTCACCTCCCTTTTCCACCTCAGACCCATTCTCTCATACTCAAGTCTATACATAAATAAGACATGTCTAATGAAAACAAGACACAGCTTGTACAGCTAGCACAGCTAGCAGAAAATGCAGGAGAACACCAAAATAGGCCAGAATAACACCTATTTTGAAGCTGCTGTATGGTTGTCAGTAGGCATCCAGGCCCAAATCAGAGTGTGGGTTATTTCCTTTATGATGCAAGATCAGGATGCATCAGGCAATGCCTTATCAAAATTGAATCTGGTCCAGACATCAAGAGAGAAACTGTTATAGGCCCCTCTCTTCAACAGGTAAATGGGGCACGGACCAAGTGACATAAAGTGGGCACTCCCATTTTACGGAAAACTTCCCCCAGAGGTAGAGAGTGTCTTTTCTCTACCAGAATTTTGAACACTAGCCACAGCAATGTTGGTCAAGTGGGCATTTAGTTCAGCTTAATGGCGCCTTTTATGTTCTGCATTGTTCATGGATGATTATTTATTATTATTTGTGTTTGGTTCCTATGGTTTATTTATTTTTTTGACCCTGTTCTTCCCTCCCCAAATATTGTTAAATACATAAAATCCATGTTTTTTCTCATGTTCTCCAGCAGTATGACTGGATGGAAGTGGGTTGCCGGAAGAGCAATTTGGCATGAGAAATCTACTGTTTCCTTCAAGTATACAGACAAGATATTTTAATGGCAATCAGGATCCAAAACAATGATGGCAACTGAAAAGAATGCTGGAGATCAGTCTGGGAGGGTTTTCAGTTCAGGCATACATTAAAAGTAGCCTAGAAGAAATGCATTTGTCAAAGCCACAACCTAACTTTCTCCATCTGTAAAATAAGCAGTCTTTATAAGACCATTATAATAGTTTGCAATTATTATTATGATTATTATTTGAAGTAATATAGAAGTTTTCACAAGTGAAGCCCAATTCATTTTGAGTTAGATCCTTTATTTAGCTCTGCTTATATTGGCAATGTGTTGTCAAACAAAACAAAACAAAACAGTATGACTCTCTTTCTAACCTTTATGCAAACTTGTTCTTCAAAACTACCCCTATTAAACTACAGATTCATTGGGAAGGTTGCCAGCTGTCCCTTGGAGAGAGGAAATCCTGTCATCATCACCATTTGCCCAAACTGTCTGAGAACCTGACTCTCCAGGATATAAAGTTTACAGATGATTTTGCTAAAGGAATAGGGGAGGAAAGTAAGTGCTTCCTGAGCTTTGAGTCAGAACAGACGTGAACTTTCTCCTTGTAACGTAACAAAAGGCAGAAATCCTAACAGAATCCACATATCCTATTATTCCATTAAAGGGAATATATATTGTCTCATTTCTGGCAGCAGAATTTTCACTTCTGCTCTTAGAAAACAAAAGATTTCAAATTTTAGAGATAAAACTTAGTGAAGACCAAGAACATATCTGATGGCACATAAGAATGTTCTCCTATTCTACATACAATAGCTGGCATGTTACAAGAAATTATGACAACATCTTCATATGTTATAACATATGTCATTTTAAAATAGCAACTTCACAAATCAATGTCTTCTAGTGTGTCGAAACTGAACTCTCACCATTCTCAGGCTAATGTTACAGAAGAACGGCTAATACAATGTTAGCAAAACAGTGTTGGATGTTTTTGAAGACACAATACCAGGCCAAAGCCCAGCTTCTTCTACTGTTTATAGGAAACTAGCATAAGCTCTTATTTGGATCAATCTGTACTAATTCCCCTTTAAATGTCATGATAAGGGCTGCCACCTAAATGTGGAAATAACTATACTGATATCCAAAACTGTTCTTAGTCTGGCAAAATATATCCAAAGAAAATTGCATATAGAGGGGAATCATCTCTAACTCTGCAGTACAACCATCTACTTTATCCCAATTAAAATTCACTAGGAAAAAACAAAAATAAAACTTGAGTAGAGTACAGTTTAAGAACAAGTTCCATTCCCAAGGTCTGTTCTTAAGTCAAATTTCTATGTAAGCTGGAACGGTATTATGGTATAATACTGTATAAGCAGTATTGTGTAATGAACTCAAACCATTGTGTATTTAACTTGAATCATTGTGTATTTAAGTCGAATTTTGTTACAATGGGCTCTGTTCTTAACTATGGGTTGCCTGTAAACTGGGTGTTCTTAAGAAGAGTGGATTCAGAGAGGTGTCAAATGATTTTCATAGGCCTGTTATGGATCACCAGTTTACCTTTGCCTTTTTAAAATAGGCTTGCTTTGGCCTTTGACTCAGTCTCGGCAACTACATGGACAAATCTATGCAGCATTTTTAGGAGTGGTTTGACATTGCATTCTTCCTAGGACTGTGAATGAGTGACTTGCCCAAAGTCACCCAGCTGGCTTCCATGCCTAAGGCAGGACTAGAACTCAGGTCTCCCTGCTCCTAGTGCAGCACCTTAACTACTATAGACACATTAACAAACAAAGCACTCAGCTACATGCATTTACCAGTTTTCTTTTCTAAGAATACTTAGGGGATCTAGGAAATATTAGGAATAAAGATACAGGTACTCCTCGTTTATCAACCACAACTGGTTCCGGCAAAATGGTCGCTAAGCAACATGGTCACTAAACAAACCACATGACAGAGAGAGAGAGAGAGAGAGAGAGATGCTGCAAAGATCACTGGTTGCTACTGGTTCATTTAGATAAAGTTCTGTTGTGTAGCAATACCAGTGTTACTCTCACTCTAGCATGTGTTGTTGTCAGGTGCAGAAATTTGGGCATAAGTGCACACATTGGTTGGAAAATGATTCTTTTACTACCGTATATTACCTGCATATCTGCGAATGGTCACTATCCGAGGCAGTTGCTAAACGAGGACTACCTGTATTTCTGGAAGGAGGTGCTTTGAAGCATACTAGCTTCCATTTTAGTTTTGCTTAAAATTAAAATAACATTTTTAAACATTAAAAGCTGGATGGGGCAGAATGCGGCAGAGAGCACCAAAGGAGGTTTCTGCAGGTATGCTGGCACCTACAGAATCATGTTTAGGATCCCAGCTATGCTCCATTACCTGGGAGCATGTAATCTTGAGTTTAGTACAGTCTAATTAAAAAATTCATGCCATGTATTTATTATCAATGGTTATGATTTTAGCAGCAGCAACAAAGTATGGTTTTTCTAGACCATGATGGCACTGCTTATACAATGGGAGATTTATATAAAGTCACTCATATTTCAAAATTAATGGTAAATGGCTATTTGTCATCAGATTCTGTAAAATAAAATGAAATCAACAAAAATTTCAGGCATTTTTAAGTCTCTGGCACAGGGTCTTTAAGATACCTCAAGTGTTTTTGCTGTTATAGCTATAAAGTAAGGTTTGTTTGTTTGTTTGTGTTTATTTATTTATTTATTTATTTTACAGGCTTGTATGCCGCCCATCTCCCCCAACGGGTGACTCTGGGCGGCTCACAATAATAAAAAAGAAGAAAAAACACAGGTCTCTCCAAACATGGCTAAAATCTATAAATAATTAAAAACATGTATTAAAAATGCCCTAAAAACCTCCTATGATTTTAGCCCTAAAAAACCTGTAAGATGCTGGGGGGGGGGGGGAGACAACCCATCATCCCACCAGCCATCTCCACAGGTGCGAGCCCCCCTCTGGCCCCAGGCCTTCTGGCAGAGCCAGGATTTGAGCCCTTTCCTGAAGGCCATGAGGGAGGGGGCACATTGGACCTGAGGAGTCAGGATGTTCCATAGGGCGGGTGCTGCAGCAGAAAAGGCTCTCTGCCTGGACCCCACCAATCGAAATTCCTTGACTGGTGGGGTCTGCAACCTGCCCCTTCTGCTGGACCGAGTGGGGTCGGCTGAAATGACTGGGGCAAGGTCATAGATTTACAGGTGAAACTCGAAAAATTAGAATATCGTGCAAATGTTCATTTATGTCAGTACGGCAACTCAAAAGGTGAAACCAATATATGAGATAGACGCATTACAGGCAAAGCGAGATATGTCAAGCCTCACTTTGGTATAATTGTGACGATTATGGCGTACAGCTTATGAAAACCCCAAATTCACAATCTCAGAAAATTAGAATAGTGTGAAAAGGTTCAATATTCTAGGCTCAAAGTGTCCCACTCTAATCAGCTAATGAATCCATAACACCTGCAAAGGGTTCCTGAGCCTTTCAATGGTCTCTCAGGCTGGTTCAGTAGGAATCACAAGCATGGGAAAGACTGCTGACCTGACAGTTGTGCAGAAAACCATCATTGACACCCTCCATAAGGAGGGAAAGCCCCAAAAGGTCATTGCAAAAGACGTTGGATGTTCCCAAAGTGCTGTATCAAAGCACATCAATAGAAGGTTATGTGGAAGGGAAAAGTGTGGTAGAAAAAGATGCACAAGCAGCAGGGATGACCGCAGCCTGGAGAGGATTGTCAGGAAAAGGCCATTCCAAAGTGTTGGGGACTTTCACAAGGAGTGGACTGAGGCTGGACTTAGTGCATCAAGAGCCACCACACACAGACGGATCCTGCACATGGGCTTCAAATGTCGTATTCCTCTTGTCAAGCCGCTCCTGAACAACAAACAACGTCAGAAGCGTCTTACCTGGGCTACAGAAAAAAAGAACTGGTCTGTTGCCCAGTGGTCCAAAGTCCTCTTTTCTGATGAGAGCAACTTTTGCATCTCATTTGGGAACCAAGGACCCAGAGTCTGGAGGAAGAATGGAGAGGCACACAATGCATGATGCTTGAAGTCCAGTGTGAAGTTTCCACAGTCTGTGTTGATTTGGGGAGCCATGTCATCTGCTGGTGTTGGTCCACTGTGCTTCATTAAGTCCAGGGTCAACGCAGCCGTCTACCAGGAGATTTTGGAGCACTTCATGCTTCCTTCCACAGACGAGTTTTATGGGGATGCTGACTTCATTTTCCCGCAGGACTTGGCACCTGCCCACACTGCCAAAAGTACCAAAACCTGGTCCAATGACAATGGGATTACTGTGCTTGATTGGCCAGCAAACTCGCCTGACCTGAACCCCATAGAGAATCTATGGGGCATTGCCAAGAGAAAGATGAGGGACATGAGACCGAACAATGCAGCGGAGCTGAAGGCTGCTATTGAAGCATCCTGGTCTTCCATAACACCTCAGCAGTGCCACAGGCTGATAGCATCCATGCCACGCCGCATTGCGGCAGTCATTGCTGCAAAAGGGGCCCAAACCAAGTACTGAGTACATATGCATGCTTATACTTTGCAGAGGTCCAATATTGTTCTATTTCCAATCCTTGTGTTATTGATGTCATGTAATATTCTAATTTTCTGAGATTGTGAATTTGGGGTTTTCATAAGCTGTACGCCATAATCATCACAATTATACCAAAGTAAGGCTTGACATATCTCGCTTTGCATGTAATGCGTTTATCTCATATATTGGTTTCACCTTTTGAGTTGCCATACTGACATAAATGAACATTTGCATGATATTCTAATTTTTCGAGTTTCACCTGTATACCCTGAACCAAGTTAGTGCCATATTTAACCACTGCTTGAACTTTTAGTATAAAAAATAGTAGATGCATAGCAGGGCCTGGGAATATATGTGGGGGTAATGCCAGGTGTAGAGATACTGAGGAGCTCACAGGAAAGGCATTAAACAGGCTGATAAGTCAGTTTCTTGCACATTTTTATTGACAGTCTGTTTTGCATCCATGATTAATGAATGCTCAGTGTGTTGGCTATAAAAGCTTTACAAACCCACCCCCTGGCACAGACATGCCATGGTGGAACATTGCAAACATACCTGGTGACCGTCCCAGGGAGCACCGCAGGTTTACTCCTGTATTTACCTTTAATAAAGCTTGTGATGATCACACTAGCTCTCAGCTCGTCTTTCTTGGAAATCTCTCATGGATCTTGGCCCCTGGAAGGCATTTATATTTACATTTGGGGAAACAGAGGACCATCTGTATTCTATATGGATAGCATTCATAGTCTGAATTATGGATGCTTTTATTCAGGAACTCAAAGCAGTGTACATTGTGCTCCCTCCTGTTTTTCCCCACTATAATATCTCTGTGAGATAGGTTGGGCTTACAGAGAGTGACTGGCCCTAAGTTACACATGGAGCTTCCATACCCGGTCCAACATTTTAATCATTGAAGTTTCATATAAAGTGAGCTAATCTGTACCTCCTGGATATGTATGGAGGTCTCTGAATTTTAGAATGCAGTTCTGTGCTCAGATAATGTACAAATCTATATAAATATAAAAAATACATATTTTAGAATAAAGTAAGTGTAATAATGCATGTTGAGAGAAAGTGAATTTGATTGATTTGTAATACTGAGAATAGGCCACCTCAGATTAAGTTAACCATAATTGTCTCCTTTGATTTCAGTGTGCTACTTCAAAACTAAAACTAGTTTGTTACAAATGTTTTTATGCTGCTTCAGTCACCAGACTCTGAGCAGCTTACCAGCAACAACATACAATATGTAACAATACAGTAAAGAACAAAAGTACCAAAAATATCAATATATCAAAAATGAAAGATACAATCAGCAGTTATTTATTTATATTTCAAATTTGTCACCGCCCATCTCACTGCAGAGTGACTCTGGGCGGTTTATAGTAAAAAGAATAAATATGAATTAAAATAGAATAAATATGAATTAAAATACATTACAAAAGACTTCCTATATAAATAATAAATATCTTCCAAGAAAATGTTAACTAAGAGTTATTAGACTCGGGGAGCACCTTCAAGGTACCAGCCACCCCCCAGGGTTAGTTATATCCCCTCTTGCCCCATGCCAGTTGGCAGAGTTATAATATTAGGTCATAGAGCCACAATGACTGTATCATCCAACAATCAGATTTGCCCCAGTCTCAGGTACCTTTATGCATTCTTGCCTCAGTCCCCAGTATGTGGTGAAAAGCCATGTTTTAAAAAGCTTTCTAAATGTTAGACGTTAGGGTGCGGTTCCTCTATCTGGTGGGAGGGCTTTCCACAGAAGGGGAACTCCTGCAGAGAATGCTTCTGAGACCCATCTTGTTGTACCTCATGAGAAGTGGGGGGTCTCAGTGCACTGTCTATAGGCGCAGCTTGGACAAGCAGATTCTGTTTGTAAGAGAGTAAGGAAGATGACCTTGATAGAACTATACAAAAACTCTTAGCTAGGCAAAAGGGGCTGAAATATATATCTTTAAATCCAGAACACTGAGATAAGATTTGGAAGTGGCTCAGATAGACATCTCCCTAATTCACTGGGGTATAAGAAGGAAGAGGAAAAACAGCACAGTCAGACCTGCAAGATTCTGTTACTATAGCTGATCTCAGTAAAAGTAGTTTTAGTCATCTTGTGGAGTTGATTTCCTGCTCCTGTCTACCTAGTGAGGAGGACAGGGTATTAGGGATAAATTGTCTATGTATGCAGATTGTTTCCAATCCTTGTGTTATTGATGTCATGTAATATTCTAATTTTCTGAGATTGTGAATTTGGGGTTTTGATAAGCTGTACGCCATAATCATCACAATTATACCAAAGTAAGGCTTGACATATCTCGCTTTGCATGTAATGCGTCTATCTCATATATTGGTTTCACCTTTTGAGTTGCCATACTGACATAAATGAACATTTGCACGATATTAATTTTTCGAGTTTCACCTGTACACTAAGGAATGAAGCCATACTGATTTTTTTGCTGAAATAATTAACAAAAGTATAGTTGCATGTGTGTGTGTGTGTGTGTGTGTGTATACACATACATCCACAATATTTATAACAATTTATTATATCTTTAATAATGTCTTTAATAAAATCTTTAAAAATATGTCCCACAAAATTATGTTATAAACAGAACTCCTAAAAGGTGGACCATACTGCTCAAAAGTATTCTTCCTTACTTCATTTTTATATATAATTTAAATGTTGACATACAACATATATCAATAATCCAATATAGTGTTCTCCTTCCAGTGTGTTATGATAATTATTTTATTTAGCCCCTATGCCACAACAATCCACAGTTTTTAATATCTTATTCTAAATATCCATATATAGCCAATAAAAATGTATGCATATGCATCTTTAATATACAGTGACTAACCCAAAATCATATTAATAATCCCACTGATGTCAGAACAAAATGAGAGAATAACAGGACAGGACCAAACCATATGAGTTATGTGCTAATTCCTGAGTTGTATCTCTGGCACCAAGGTGATTGCAAGCAATCCTTATCAAAGATTCTCTGAAGCATCCAACATACATGAAGGATTTGTTCATTGTTATATTGATGTAATTTTAAGATTATATGAAACTAGTTCCCATTCCATTAGTTTATCAGGACAGGACACTCAAGAACCTTATTCTAGAGATTGTTGAAATAGGTAATATCTATCAACCTTTTTTAGCTTCCTATGAAAAAGGATTACTGACTTAGGAGACACAGTAATTCTTCTAAAACCTGTAAACCCTGTGAAACTTCAGAAGCAGGGATAGTGTCTAGATCAAATAAACCAAATAACAAATGCTTAAATTAAATAAACAGCAAAAAGTACTCTAAGGTAAATCAAACTTGTTTAATGTTTTAAAAATGACTTCCTTGGAATTGACTTGAACAAAAATAATAATGTTGTGGCCAGCCCAGTTTACCCCCAAAACGGATTTAGATACTATTTTTAACTGCAATTATCCTATAATACATGCTTTTTATGGATGAATAGGGCAAAATTATATCTATGACCCAATATTTTCCTTTTTTTTTTTTCCAGAAAGTCATACTATAGAGAAACCAAAGTATGTTATATCCTTTTGCACAGTGTCCAGTTCAACAACTGAATGAATAGATGGCAACGATGGTAAGTGACTGACAGTTCAAGCTGTCAGTCATACTTTTTCTTGTTAGCTTTCTTTCCCAGTGTTTCTCTCTCACTTACGTATACCTCCTCCAGCTAGGAAAAGTTAATAAGGTGCCCTACAGATCAGTGCTGAAAGCATTATGTCCTCAACTTCCAGGCACTTAGCTGTAGAGCATGTTACTTTTCTTTAGCTAGAGGAAGAACAGAAGGCATATCAATTTTCAGGCTTCAATCATATATATATGAAAATAAGATTTTTTAACTCGGCATGACTTAATTTATACTTACTTACATTTTGAGCTTATTCACTCAGTTTAGGTCATATTAGAGCACACAACAATCTGTCTGGGTTGTTACCACCCACAGTAACCTAGTGTCATCTGTAACCCTGACCATTTTGCTGTCCATCCTAGCTTCAAGTTAGGATTTGCAAGAATGGCACACATTACCTTTTGAAAGGAAATAGTGGAGAGGGTAAAGGAGGACTGATTATTCACTGTTGATGTCACAATTGCCTTGGACTGTAAATTAAGAGAGCCTTTTCATTTCATGTTCTTTTCCACTGCACATCTGTTCTGAAACTCATATCAGTTCTATATAAATGTTTAATAAGGCTTAGGGTTACAGGTTAAAATTATTGACATGGAATGCTTATTTGGAAGAAATGGAATTGACTTTAATGCTCATGTGAAATGGCACTATTCATAGATTCAGTTGAATCCTGTGAAACATTAAAGTCTATAAACAAAAGCCTACATCACAAGAATAGATTACTATTTGTGCTCCTGAACTTCCCCTTCTCATTCCCATCTGGTATCCCCCCATATCTCAGATCAAATCAGAAAATTCCTTCAATATTTCAGAGCAGATCTGGGGGCAGAAAGGTGTTGCTTGAGGGAAGCAAAACTGTCCTCTTCCATTCCACAGATGGTGTTACAAATTCATGGATGCGGAACCAAGCAAGTTGAAGGGCTGCGTTCAGCACTTTTTATATGATTGGCTGCATCTCTCACTCTACCTTAAAACACAAGAGAAGGTGCCTCAGAAGGGGAGAAATTCTTCTTTCAGAAGTTTGTAAGAATGGATAGTTATTTATTGGGGATGCTGTAATAATGAGCTCCCTGTATTGGCAAAGAGTTGGATTATATGATTTTACAGGAACATTATAATTTATTTATTTAATTTGTCAAATTTATATGGCCACCCATCTCACATGAAATGACTCTGGATGGCGTACAATAAGACCAATAATTAAAACATTCTACAATTAAAACAATAAACATAGATAAAGAAGATCATGAGAGGGAAGATATTAGAAATAATGCAGCCAGGCCCCGTTCCATGTAGGGCTTTAAAGATCAAAAACAGCACCTTGAATTCGACCACGAAGCAAACTGGTAACCAATGCAGCTCACGGAACAGGGGATAACGTGTGCCTTCTATGGGCACGCATAACTGCCAGTGCCGCTGCATTTTGCACCAGCTGAAGCTTCCGGATACTCTTCAAGAGCAACCCCATGTAAAGCATATTACAGTACTCCATTTGGGAGGTGAGCAGGGCATGAGTAACTGTGAGCAGAGCCTCACGATCCAGAAACAGGCACAGCTGCACACAACATGCAAAGGCCCTTTGACCATGACTGCTACCTGGAGTCCAGATGGACCCCCAGATTGCGCATCAGTTCTGTTTGGGGCAGTGCCACCCCATCCAGTACCAAAGATGGTAAAGTTCCAGATTCAGAAGTCCCTAAAACCCAAAGCCACTCCATCTTGCCAGGGTTCAGTTGATTCTATAGTAAGGGGTAAATTACAACTTTTTGTTTAATTCCCAAACGATATAAAGTAAGTATCTGATGCACCTATTTTGCCCTTTTAAAGCCCATTTAAACCTGGCATAAAATTGGCCTTATTCTAGTGATCTCACTGAATCATCTGGTATGTCCCTTGCAGGCTTCAGACACAGAAAATAAATAAAATATTAAAGTTTACTCCCCATGCCTGGATGGTTACCCACCCTGTTCTAAACAACGAATAATCAGCATGGAAGAAAAACATATTTGTAATCGGAAACATGTCTTAACACTCATTTGATAATTATAGCTATATCATCATAAAGTCTTATAATCCAGGTAGCAAAGAAGAGCCATTTTGATTTGGACATTATATTCTATTAACCTAAATGTGGCAAACCAATAATTTGTCTGCATTCCTGTCTAGTTAAGCTGGCTAAACCTACTGAAATCAATGGGAGTTAAGCAGGCCATCTGTCCCTGATTACAGTCAAAGAAAATAAATGCAGGCATGGTAAGAAAGAAAAGACAAACCTGTTCACAAAACTATTTGCAAGGGCTGTAAATCTGCCAGAATATTTTAAAACTCTGGCCATTCAAAGGACGGATTGATATAAATTGAGGAAAGAAAATATTGCAGTTTCTACTTGTAAACAGGGTCATATTCATTTCAGAAAATTCAACTGCAGACTTAAGTAACCATACTCCTGTGAATTGTTCTACCTATTTATCATCACTTTTATTGTTATCATGTGTAATTTCAGATTTTGTTTCATATCCTGAAAGACATTTAGAGTATTGATGTTTTATCTAGAAAACTCACTTATTAAAAAAAAATCTCCCAAATGCTTCACACATCCGGAACAGGGTTTTAAAATCAAACATAATCTACATTATGTGGATGCAAAACCTCAGAAATCAATGCATTGCTTGTTATTTTTTTCAGCAGAGCACAGAGGTATTTGTTATCTTCTTGGCACAAGCCACAGTTTATACAACTTCAGAGCTTGTAGATCTTGGAAAGGAAACCTTAAACATAGCTCCTGTTCCATCAGCAAAACAATCTTTCTTTCTTTCTTTCTTTCTTTCTTTCTTCCTTTCTTCCTTTCTTCCTTTCTTCCTTTCTTCCTTTCTTCCTTCCTTCCTTCCTTCCTTCCTTCCTTCCTTCCTTCCTTCCTTCCTTCCTTCCTTCCTTTCTCCTTCCTTCCTTTCTCCTTCCTTCCTTCCTTCCTTCCTTCCTTCCTTCCTTCCTTCCTTCCGACACTTGCCAGGCTTTCAGTGATAAAATCTGTTCTTTTCTTATTTAAAATCAAACCTGGTTTGGAATATGTTTCACCAGGCCTTAGGACAGTACCAAATGTGGCTTTGGAGCTGTGCAGTAAGGAAACTAAGCCTCATCATTGCAGGAGGAGGAATCTGGGACCCAGCAGGAAAGAAAGCATTTAGAAATAATCATCCACTAATCAGCAGGAGGCTCAGGTAGCTTTCTGAGTGGATCTGAACCTGTGCCTGATAATACCCTTAGCCCAGAATCTATTTAATGCCAAGCTTTGGCATTAAGGTGGGAAACAACAAGGCCTGTAAACATCTGTGGTGCACATTTCTCTCAACATTAGTAACCACAACCAGTCCATACAATTTGGAATACACCCTCTCCTCATTTAGTGACTACAATCCATTCCAGTGACTTTGTCATTAAGTGAAATGGTCACTAAGCCAACATGTGACTGAGAGAGAGACAGAGACCCTGCAAAGATTTCTAGCTGCTGCCATCTCATTCAGATAAAGTTCTCTGTACAGGGTCCTGTGCCTGACCTATTTTTTCCCCTTTTTTTTGCCCCCTCACAGGGCAGAGATAAACAAGCTATCTCTTCCTGAGCTGCTTTTCTTAGCAGTGCAGTGCTTCCCTAAAAACTGCTAACTGCAAGTTAAGGAGCTGAGCTCTGTGACCTTAATTAGTTGATTAGAACCCTCAGCTCACACTACTGACTGAAACTGACCAGACCTTAATCAGTTTCATACTGAATGCTTTTGTTGTCAAGCACATGAAATTTGGTCATAAATGCATGCACTGGTTGGAAAATGATTTTTTTTATTACCATGTATTACCATTGTATTTGCGAATGGTTGCTAACTGAGGTAGTTGCTAAACGAGGAGTGACTGCAAATAACATGGATTTCTGTGTCTCTGTCTACTGTTCTGGCAATACTAACTTTCAAAATTACAATTCTCTAACAAAAAATTTCTTAATGTAGATAATAGACAGACAGACATGATCTGGATTTAATTAAGCAGTTTTAGTGGCTAATTACTTAACTAGCCTCCCTAAAATCCTACATGGGTTGTTGCAAGGGCCAAGAGTAGAGCATGGTGGAAGAATATTGTCTTGATTTCTTTGCAGGAAAGATGGAATATCAGTAGAACTAACTACAAACATAACATCAAGTAAAATGTGATTTAATAAGGAATGCAGTTTTAGAGGAATAGAAATCTAGAGCATATAAGTGTCAGGAATTATAGCTTTTAATCAAGGGTCTTCAGGTAAGTGCTGGATCTGGCAGCAAACCATGTAAAGTCCAATCCCACCACGATATTACAGGAAGTTTATTTGCATTTTTGAAGCACATAATTTATCAGTCCAGTGAAATGGTTACTAACGATGGAGATGCACAGACATTGTTACCTGAGATTTCATGGCCTGGCCATTTTGCTTTCCTAATTGACTTCCCCATCCCCACTGCTCTCTAACTGTAAAAATATATACATTTTATTCTTTAAAAGCTTATACATTTTATATTTAATTACATTTTCTGTAATAGCCAAAGTATGCTTACCCTCAAGAGAGATGCAACTAAATATATGAATGTAGTCACTAAGTTGACTTTTCTACTATTTTACCTAAATGCTTTCACTCCAACAGTGCAGCAGCAGTCCCTATTCACTCAGAAATAAAGGCTGATTACTCATTCTTTCTCAGTTACTTCAAAACATTTTTAAATGCTTGCTTTTAGCTAGATTACACCGGCCAACTTGAAACTGATGAAATACTGCCTCATACGGCAGCATACTTGCAACTATAATCAACTAGACAAGGACAGCTATTTAAGGCTGTAATCTTAAAAACACCTACCAGAAAGTAAATTCCATCAAACCTAGTGGATATGCTTCTGCATAAAAATGTCTAAGATAGTACTAAAAAAACTACTTGATGCCCTTGGTGAACAAAATATAAACCCAAGACCATCACAGTTTCCATTTTTAACAGACGAAATCCTGCCAGGAATAACATGCCAGAGGCAAATGGAATAAAAACAAAAACAGACAGACGTAAAAAGAAAACTAATCAGAAGAAGAGAGAATCTGTGTAAAGATCAGAACATTGTTTAGCAAGGAAAAGAGACAGAAATGGACTGAAATTAGGAAAAGAAATAAATTCCACTTGTTATTCAATACATTAATATGCTCACTATTTGAGAGAGTATGCTACCAGTAACAAAGATTAAATTCCTACCTACTATGGATTCCTTCCTCTGCTTCAGTTAAAACAAAAACAAAACTAAGTTATCAGGAGCTAGACAAAACATGACATTTATTATGGAAGCAAACTACAAACATCTTTATTATTATTGTTATTACAGTTACAGGCTTTTAGGATATAAACATTAAGGTGTATTTAATAAATAAAACAAAATGGTCAAAGGCCCCAACAAATATTGGGAGTTAACTACAAGACTTAACTGTTCTCCTTTCTTCCTATATCATAAAAAACCCCATTCATAAACACCAAACTTAAGTTCTAAAACTATTGTTAGGTACAGAAAACTACTGGTCATGGGTGACAATGTGTTTCTGCATGTCTCGTAGTTGAATCTTTTGGGGGAGGGGACCTATCTTGGTACATAAACACACATTATATTGCACTCTTTGGCCTTCACTTGTTCAGTTATAATGGAACGGTGTAACTGGGCAGTTTGAGGAGGTCAATGAATCACTGGAAAAGATTTATATACAATTGAGACCAGAGGTTTTTCTTTTGGGATTGATGGACAAACAGTTGGGAAAAAAGTCATAGATCTTTGTTTTTGTACGTGACAACTGCATCGAGATTATTGTACGCACAAAGATGGAAAGATTCAACAATGGAGGAATGGCTGGTGAAGATGATGGAACTTGCAGAGATGGCTAAATTGACTTCTTTGATCAGAGAAAAGACAATATCTACGTTTATTGCTGACTGGAAACCCTATAGACTTTTTGTGTGAAACAGAAAAAAAATGAACGTATGATTTATAGTTTTGATGATTAGACAGGATAGATTATAGAAAGGAGGAGTTATGTTGTAAGAGGTAAATTTATGATTATACTTATAACAGTTGTAAAGAAGATGGAAAGCTACTTCTTTCTATCTTTTTTCTTTTTTTTTTAACTTTTTTTCCTTTCTTGCACTTTTAGCTTTCCCTTTGATTTATTTCTTTTTCTTTTCCGTTTACATTAGTTTGTATTAGTTTTTATCTTCCTTTTTAAAAATCTTTAATAAAAATTATACACGCACACACACGCACACACATGCATACATACACCACTGGAAAGGTACAATCTACCAGAGGTGTACTTGACCTGTGTCCTACTTGGCCAAACGGGTAAAGGTTAGTGGTGAATGTTTGGTGGTTAGTAGTGAATGTTTCTTTGCAACAACTTTATCGTTCATGCCACAAAGAGGCAGCTTTGTCTGACAGCAGATATGAGACCTCATTTCCAGCCAAACTCCATTATAGATAGTCCTCATTTAGCGGCCACACTTGGGACCGGCAACTTGGTTGTTAAGCAAAGTGGTTGCTAAGTGAAACAGCGACTGTGTTTATGATCTTACTTCAGCTTTCCTTTGCTTTACAGACCTGCAAAGTTGTAAATGTGAGGATTGGTCATTAAGTTACTTTTTTATCACCATCGTAACTGTGAACAGTTGCTAAATGAGGCAGTCGCTAAAAGAGGACTACCTGTATTCAGCGACGTGCTAGAACTGGGAGTGGCATTTCAGCTACAGGGTCTCTGAATGACATGAATTATCTAAGTGCATTTCAATCAGCTCTCAGACCTGGTTATAGGAAGAAACTGCTTTTGTCAAATTTTGTGGATAATCTACACTGGAACCAAAACAAGGGAGTATGCCACTGCTAATTCTGCTGAACCATTTCATGGCATTCAGTATCATCGACCATAATGTTTTTTGAGTTACCCAGCTAGGATGGCAGTTGCTTTATGGTGGTTCTAGTCTTATGCAATGCCATGGCAAATTAAGAATCTGCCAATTCTCATGAGATTTTGTCCTTACCTGAAATCTCATAGAATTTTATAGAAAATGCCAAAATCTCACAGGATTTTGGGTATGAATACTTAAATCATCACAAGAATGGGGCATGCTATTTGGAGAATGGTGTGAGCAGCCTTGGGGAGAAGGCCTGGCGTGCCAGCAGCTGCCTTGCATAGGACTGGGCTGGGTGCATGCCATCAGCAGTGGGAGGAAAACGATGAAGGTCAGCTGGGCACAGCAGGGCTGGTGGAGCACAGGGCAGCTGGTACTTTGCACTGTGGCATTGGGGTGGCTGGCTGCAGCATGGCACTTGAGGCAGCACTGGGTGGAAGCAAGGGCACTGGGGCTGAAGTAGAGGCCCAGGGGCAATGGCAGCCAGATGAGACTGCTGAAGGTCCCGGGCCTCTATTTCAGCCCCAGTGCCACTGCTGAGGAATGCCGCTGTGCAGGACAGCCAAAAGGGCAGAGATTGGGAGGGGGAGACAGACAAGTGGGGGGAGTTGAAGTGCCCCTTGTAAGTGTGGGCAGGCTGCCAAGCACCTGAATTTTGATATTGTGACCACAGAGGCACTGCAACAGTCGTAACTTCAGGGACTGGGCATCACTCAGTTAGGTTTTCCAGAAATTTGAGTTTGGCACCATCAATATACAGATAACTCCTTTCCCCTTTCCAGCAAAATCCAAGGAAACCAATGAAGTTTGACACTGGTGCCTTACATCTGGGAGGACAAACAAGCCAAAGCCCAGTCCAAACAAGATAAAATTCTTGTTTCTCAAAAAGCAGATCAGAAAATTAGAATCAACCTGTGCTAGAATTACACTCAGATTTACAGTCTTTGTATACTTTTGGTTCAGCCCCAGACCTGAATATCCAGATTTCAGTGGCAGCCAGGAGCACATGTTCACAACTAAGATCACTACGCCAACTGCATCGATTCCTGGTGATGTTAAATGTAGTGGCTCATCCCCTTTGGACTACTATAGTACTTTCTATATGGAATGGCCTTCAAAAAGCACCTGGAAATCCAGAATGTTATAGCCAGACAGTTGACTAGGACTGCTCACAGTAAGTAGGGGAATTCTTTGTAAAACCAACTTGACTGACTCCCATTTTGTTCCTACACACAATTCAAAACAGTAATTAAAATCTATGAAGCCATATAGCTTGGAATCAGGTTATCCTAAATATCACATTCTTCATCATGAGCCTGAAGTGATAACTCTTCTCTTAGTCCCACTTCCAAGAGATATTCCTTGAGAATGTGAGAGTGGCTTGGTGACTACAGTCAAGGTTTTATGAGGCTTCTCACTGTATGTTGATCCCAGGGTGTTATCTGGTTTTCTGAAGAGCCCTGGGAGACTAAATGTCAGAAGAGATGCCCAGAGTGTCATTGGAGGAAGACAGTATGCACTGACCAAGCATGTGTAAGAGCTCATATTAGGGATTGCGTTGTTGCAACAAGAGCAGTGAAATCCACTTTTATCACATCCACGTCCTGGACAGCCATCCAGTGGTCCTTCTGCATTTCACCTATTCCTTGCTTGGAAGGGACAGGCCCAGGCCCTAGGACTATTTACTGGGCCACTGTGGAGAACATTCCTGGCATCTGGTGGATAAAGTCACTCAGATTCACTCAGTTGGACTCTGACTGGGATGGTCCTGTCAAGGTGACTGAGCAATGCCTTTGCTTGGTTATATGGAAAGCTCAACAGCTATGGGCCGAATCAGTGAATGATGGAAAAAATAAATTGATGCTGAAGTTACACTGCTCTAAATTTTCCAATGAAAATTGGGATATAAATATCCAGTAAGTAATAAACATTATCAGTAAAGGCTTGTTTCAGTAAAGGCCGAAAGGCCCCACAATAAATGTGAAAGATGTTATGCTTAATTAGCATTTGTGGCATTTCTTGCCAAGAATAGCAAAGTACAATTTCATACAGTATTTCCAGTCAAATCCTGCAAACATCCTGGAGAAAGGAGTAGTTTCTCAAAAATATTTATGCAGTTGAATAAAGGTTCATAAAAAGTTACCCAGCTCCTGCCTTATGAGAAAAGCAATCACTCTCTCTTTAACTCTGAGGGAACTGAATGAAATATGAAGCATATGAAATAGGACCATTATGATATCTTCTTCACATCAGGATGCTACCTGATGATTGTAGGTTCCCAGTTTTATTGAGTTTCATTTTGGAATTTAAATTTGAAATGAAACCACAATTTTAACTAGGTATAAACTCAGAAAAAATTATCAAGGAACATTATAATTTAATGAATATATGCTTACAGGAACAAGAATAAATTTTGCTCAACACTGGAAGACAGACACAATTCCGACAATATCTGATTGGGAACTTAAACTTGGAGAATACGCAGCAATGGCAAAACTAACAGTATATGCACACAATACAGTTTATTACATACACACGGTTTAACTAAACTTAAGCAAGAATGGTTCCCATACATACAACACATCATGCAGCATGGCAAATATAGTTACCTACAGTTTAGCTTCTAAGGGGGCCTAAATGTGTACAAATATTGCACATTAGCAGATGTATAAAAAGGGGGAAGTCAGAAACTTAATAGTTTTTAAAAAATATATATAACCTTTTTTTCTCTTTTTTTCTTTTTTTGGTATTCTAAATTTGCTTTGTTCATCTATTCTTTCCTTTCATTAACATGTATGTACGTATGTACACACACACACACACACACACACACCAAGTAACAATACAATGGAGATTTTAATATTAAATAATTTAGCTTTAGACTGAAACTTTTATTATAGAACAAATAACTTGATGCAAGTCGCAGTGTTATTTTTTTAAATTTTTTTCTTTCCAATGTCATATTTAACTTAGAATGAAAAAGCTAAACAATTGCTCATAACACTGGTATCCTAAATTGTAACTAATATTGATTGAATATCTAGTTTTTTTCTTTTCTTTATTTCCAATACTCCAAATTATCTAAAGAATAGAATGTCAGGAATGTGTTATTATATAAATATCATTGTATTGAAACAACATAATGTATCAAGATTTATAGCAACATAATAAATAGGGGGGGGAAATGCATACCTTCTGTCAGATGATACTGCCTCAAGGAGGGGACCTTGAGCATGACCACGGGATGTGGGATGGGCAGGAATAATCAGAAACATACGGTCTGGCAAATTAGCTGGTCCTGTGCTATGTAGGGCTTTATAGGTACCTTAAATTGCACCCAGAAGCCTATTGGGAGCCAGTGCCAGTATAATTCACAAAGTAGTGGTATTACATAGCATACCGTGATGCAGCCATAACTACCCACACCGCTATATTCTGGACCAACTGCCACTTCCAGGTGCAATCCCCTCCTGAACTAGTAGTGGAAAATCTTGGAAGAGTCTAAAACTGTCAACCTTATGAGCTAATTCTACTTTATTGCAAAGTTACGTTAACAGAATCTTGCAAGTCTGAAAGTACTCTCCCCCCGTCCCCTTTACAGCCCAAACAACTAGGGCAGGTCCCTTCTGAGCCTCTTGCCCCACCCATATTGCTGCTGCAAGCTCAGCTACCTTTTATCTGACCGTTCCCTTGGCTGCGTCTCTTTGCCCTGTCTCCCAAGGTCATTCCCACATACCATTACAAAAACCCACAGCTGCTCAATCTTGCTAGAGTTAAACTGAAGTCCATTCTTCCCCATCCACGCCCCCATAACCTCCAGGCACTTGAAAAGAACCTTGATGGTATAACTTGATTGGCTGGGGAGAGACATACAAGTGAGTATCATCAGCATATTGATGAAACTCCACCCCATACTGAATGACCTCACCCAGCAGCTTCATATAGATGTTAAATCGAAATAGGGAGAGAGTAGAGATTAAATAACCCCTTGAAGCAGCAGTTTAGGGCTAGACCCCCTCCCCCCCAAAAAACAATACTGACTGGAACTAAACCTGGAGGAATAAGAATCACCTCAAGACAATGCCTCCCACTTCCAACCACTGAGACAGTCCAGAAGAATACCATGGTTGATAATACTGAAGGCCTCTATCAGCCTTTCAAGGTAGGCAAGGTTAAGAAACCAGAACAGCAGGGATTATTGTTGTAGAGGGGAATAACAGAATCTTGAAACCCCGCTGGGAATTTCTCTTTGTACCATCTTATATCAAACAAAATCAAGACAGGGTTATTTTCAGTTTCTTTCAGAAAATATTATTCAATCCTGAGTATTTCCCCCATAACACCTCACTCATTCCTTCCCCATTACCAAGATCAGGTCTACATCCTTCACACGCACTGAGAGATCGAGGAGGACCAGGCTGGATGCACTCCCTCCTCCCCAAGTCTGCCATAGGTCATTAATGAGTGCAACCGATGCCCTCTCAGTATTATATCCTACTCTGAACCCGTACTGTGTAAGCACTAAATAAATTTTAATTTCCCTTAATTAAAATTAAACTGGATTTAAAAACAATACAACAGCTTATCCGGCAGATACAATGTTACATAAATTCCTGTTTATACATTTACTGTACAAAATGAACAAAATTCAGTCATTCTCCCCGCAAACTTCCATTCCTTTTATATTCTTGTACTTAAGTTTAAACTACTATTAACATTATGTTTCTCCAATTTCCTCTGAACATACTATAGGCTAAACATTTCACTATCTCTACAGCATAACCCACAACAGAGCTACTAAGACTGGATGACGTTGAACAAACATCAATTCTTCACTGCCTAGCAATTAAGGTTGATAAGAGGCCTGTGTTGTTTGGGAATTCTTTTCAGCTCTAGCAGTGAGCTGTGGAATTACCAGCCACTGAAGGTTTTTATGACATTGCTTTTTTTGAATGCACAGACTAACTAGAGCTGATAAGAACTTATGTATGCTTGGCTGATGTTTGCCCATGACCAAGACTGTTGACAGGGGGTTCATTGTTGTGAAAGACACTAACTAATCCCCAAGGACACCCTGGAACATTCCAACACTTTTCACAGAGGTGCTAGTTTCTCACTGAATTTCACATTACTGGATTTCTACAACTCTCCTGATGAGCTACTACAGTGAGTGCAGGAAAGAAGTAAAGCTGTAATAAACAAGCAGCAATAGTAATGAAACTCAGAGCTAAGCCTGTTTTAAATTTAAACCAAAAGCATGCCTAGTTTCCTTTTTACTGACTTGGTATTCACAGAAAAATCAATGCACCTTTCTCTGAAATAAGTCCCACTGAATTCAAAGGAGACCAGTCCCAGGCAGGATACATGAGAATTCCATCAACATTTGTCATGCTTTAATCGTTTTCATAAAGGCCAAAACTAAATACTTACAGTATAATGGTTTATTGCAACCTTTCAACAGTTTGTCATTCATTTGATTTTTTTACTTATTGCAAAACTAAAAAAGCTTTCATCAGGCATTCTTTTTAAAATATACAATAAATTACACTGTACTAAAGTTGTCACTCACTGAAATAACAATCACTTTACTGCATCCAGTTTGTAATATTGGTAAGCATTCGTAAACACCTTTTCTTAAAAAAAATTAAGGCAATCTTGAATTTATCAGAGGTTATTGGTTTAAATAAGAATTAACTTCAATTTTCAGTAGTATTTAATTGTTAGAAGAGACATAACAGGTTAAGGTTGTTCAGTGTTAAAGACAACTGTCTGCTAAATTTGATATAAAGTGGAAAAAGATCCTATTTGGCAAGGGAACAGGAACTGAATACTTCTGTCTGGCCTTCATAGCTGCCAAAATTTCAAGGCTTTAGGCTATTAGTACCACAAATTAACAAGTGTGTAAAGCTGGCAAATTTAAACCTGCCACTTAAATTTAGGGAACAATCTAGCCAAAATCTAGGCTTTAAGTATTTTGCAATCCAAAATACTACCAGTTTTGACTTACAATGCAAATTTTCACTCCCTTGTATCTCACATAATATTCTTGTACCTATATAGAGACTACTTCCAAAGGTTGGAATTCCTCCAGAATAGGATTATTAGTTGCAGGATGAGATGCTATGGCCAGGAATAAGAAGATTTATTCATTGCCTCCCCTCCATATGAACAATTTGCAAATGTTTGTTTAACCCTTTCATTGAAATCCATGTTTGTTTGTTTGTTTTTTTAAAAACACCTTACCAAAGATAAATTCGCACAACCAGTTAGACTAGACTAGTATGGGGTTCTGTTTTATTGATCTAGCATTCTATGAAAACCTAGTGACTGACAAAGCGTGTTGCATGAAAGGCTATAATGTTAAGCATAAAATGATTTATTTGCTCAGGCACATCATGTTATAAGAACATAATAGTTCATTTTTGTAAATCCGGCTTAGGGTTTAACAGGAACTGTTCTGGGTTTGCATAAAAAGTAAAGCAGCTTCTATTTATTGATGTTCTGTTAAACCCAACTGCATGCATGAAAGTTTATCCTGACCCTGGTCCTAAATACTGAATTCTATTATTTTACCATTAGAGGCCTTACTTCAATCAATTTTCTCTGAGAATCTATACTGTTCTGGCCATATTACTGTATATTCCTACAATTAATTTCTATTCTATTCTAAAATAAAACGTGCCTAAAAAGATAAATAAAAACAATAGTTGCTGAATATTCATAAGGCAGCAGTTCTGACAATGCCTATAAAAATGCCAAAAATAATACAAACAGTAATTTACAACTTTTAGGACAGTACTGCAAAATCAAAGTAGCTGACAGAGAAGTAAAAAGAGAGTTTGAAAGTATGAATATATGAAAAATAAATGCATCTGGACAAATCATAAAAATATATACACAATACATTAATGAAGCACGACTTGGAATAGATCAGTTTAAATTCTTGACTGTTTTACATTTCTGTCTGAAAAATTCAGATACTAGTCACCGCCTACAAAAGAAACAGTGAACTCAACATTTTTTTAAACATTTCATTTTCCAGCTCTATAAAGGAACATGTTTCTAGTAAAAAATCTAAAGATACCATACATATACACTCACACACACATATATAATATTAACAAATTGAATGACAGAAAGGGGTGGAATAATATGCCATAGCAGAAAACTCAGGTTCCTTGGTTATAATTCTTGAATAATTTGGCCTCTGGGATAAAAATTTAAGCTCACGTTTCTGTTTTTATATACTATTTAGATTTCCGCAATTATGAGTATGAAATATCCAAATGAGCCATACATTATATTTTACTATCAGGAGTAAGGAAAAGGGAAGCTACCACACTTTATCACTAAATGACATGAACCAATCCCGAATGAAAAGCTTCTGATATACAATTTTGTTGTTCAGTTATTAAGTCGTGTCCAACTCTTCGTGACCCCATGAACCATATTGTGCCAGGCCTTCCTGTCCTTCACTGCCTCCCTGAGTTTGCTCAATTTCATGCTCATTGCTTCAGTGATGCTATCTAGCCATCTCATCCTCTGCCATCCTCTTCTCCTTTTGCCTTCCATCTTTCCCAGCATCAGGGTCTTTTCCAAAGAGTCCTCTCTTCGCATGAGGTGACCAAAATATCTGAGCTTGAGCTTCATTATCAATCCTTCCAATGAGCAATCAGAGTTGATTTCCTTTAAGATTGACTGGTTTGACCTTCTAGCAGTCCAGGGGACTCTTAAGAGTCTTCTCCAGCACCACAGTTCAAAGGCATCAATTCTTCGGCGTTCAGCCTTCTTTATGGTCCAGCTCTCACAGCCATACATTACTACTGGAAAAACCATAGCTTTGACTATGCGGATCTTTGTCGGCAAGGTGACGTCTCTGCTTTTTAATACGCTATCTAGGTTTGCCATAGCTTTCCTCCCAAGGAGCAAGCGTCTTTTAATTTCATGGCTGCAGTCTCCGTCTGCAGTGATCTTGGAGCCCAAATAAATGAAGTCTGTTACTGCTTCCATTTCTACCCCTTCTATTTGCCAGGGATTGATGGGTCCAGATGCCATGATCTTAGTTTTTTTAATGTTGAGTTTCAAGCCAGCTTTTGCACTCTCCTCTTTCACCCTCATCAAGAGGCTCTTTAGTTCTTCTTCACTTTCTGCCATTAGGGTGGTATCGTCTGCATATCTGAGGTTATTGATGTTTCTCCCTGCAATCTTAATTCCGGCTTGTGATTCTTCCAGCCTGGCATTTCTCATGATGTACTCTGCATATAGGTTAAATAAGCAGGGTGACAGTATACAGCCTTGTCGTACTCCTTTCCCTATTTTGAACCAATCGGTTGTTCCATGACCAGTTCTAACTGTTGCTTCTTGGCCCGCATACAGATTTCTCAGGAGACAGGTAAGGTGGTCTGGTATCCCCATCTCTTTAAGAATTTGCCACAGTTTGTTGTGATCCACACAATCAAAGGCTTTTGCATAGTCAATGAAGCAGAAGTAGATGCTTTTCTGGAACTCTCGTGCTTTCTCCATGATCCAGCGAATGTTGGCAATTTGATCTCTAGTTCCTCTGCCTCTTCGAAACCCAGCTTGTACATCCGGTAGTTCTCGGTTCACGTACTGCTGAAGCCTAGCTTGTAGGATTTTGAGCATAACCTTGCTAGCATGTGAAATGAGTGCAATTGTGCGATAGTTTGAGCATTCTTTGGCATTGCCCTTCTTTGGAATTGGAACGTAAACTGACCTTTTCCAATCCCGTGGCCACTGTTGCATTTTCCAAACTTGCTGGCATATTGAGTGCAGCACTTTAACAGCATCGTCTTTTAGTATTTTAAATAACTCAGCTGGAATACTGTCATCTCCACTAGCTTTGTTGTTAGCAATGCTTCCTAAGGCCCACTTGACTTCACTCTCTAGGATGTCTGGCTCAGGGTCAGTGACCACACCAGCATGGACATCAGGGACATTAAGATCTTTCTTGTATAGTTCTTCTGTGTATTCTTGCCACCTCTTCTTAATCTCTTCTGCTTCTGTTAGGTCCCTGCCTTTTTTGTCCTTTATCATGCCCATCTTTGCACTAAACGTTCCTTTGATATCTCCAATTTTCTTGAAGAGATCTCTAGTCTTCCCCATTCTATTGTTTTCTTCAATTTCTTTGCATTGTTCATTAAAGAAGGCCTTCTTATCTCTCCTTGCTATTCTCTGGAAATCTGCATTCAGTTGCTTATATCTTTCCCTTTCACCCTTGCTTTTCGCATTCCTTCTTTCCACAGCTATTTGTAAAGCCTCATCAGACAGCCATTTTGCTTTCTTGCATTTCTTTTTCTTTGGGATGGTTTTAGTTGCTGCCTCTTGTACAATGTTACAGACCTCCGTCCATAGTTCTTCAGGCACTCTGTCTACCAAATCGAATCCTCTAAATCTATTCATCACCTTCACTGTGTACTCACATGGAATATGATCTAAGTCATACCTGAGTGGTCTAGTGGTTTTCCCTACATTCTTCAATTTAAGCCTAAATTTTGCAGTAAGAAGCTCATGATCTGAGCCACAGTCAGCTCCTGGTCTTGTTTTTGCCGTCTGTATAGAGCTTCTCCATCTTTGGCTGCAAAGTATGTAATCAATCTGGTTTCGGTATTGACCATCTGGTGATATCCATGTGTACAGTCGTCTCTTGTGTTGTTGGAAAAGAGTGTTTGCTATGACTAGCTTGTTCTCTTGACAGAACTCTATTAGCCTTTGCCCTGCTTCATTTTGTACTCCAAGGCCAAACTTGCCTGTTATTCCGATTACTCCTTGACTTCCTACTTTAGCATTCCAATCCCCTATGATGAAAAGGACATCTTTTTTTGGTGCTAGTTCTAGAAGGTCTTGTAGGTCTTCATAGAACCGGTCAACTTCAACTTCTTCGGCATCAGTGGTTGGGGCATAGACTTGGATTACCGTGATGTTGAATGGTTTTCCTTGGATACGCACTGAGATCATTCTGTCGTTTTTGAGGTTGTACCCCATTACTGCCTTTCCCACTCTCTTATTGACTATGAGTGCTACTCCATTTCTTCTAAGGGTTTCTTGCCCACAGTAGTAGATATAATGGTCACCTGAATTAAATTCACCCATTCCCGTCCATTCAATTCGCTGATTCCCAAGATGTCGATGTTCAATCTTGTCATCTCATGTTTGACCACATCCAGCTTGCCTTGGTTCATGGATCTTACATTCCACGTACCTATACAATATTGTTCTTTACAGCATCAGACCTTCTTTTCGCTTCCAGATACATCCACAGCTGAACGTCCTTTCGACTTTGGCCCAGCCACTTCACTCTTTCTGGAGCTACTTGGAATTGCCCTCCGCTCTTCCCCTGTAGCATATTGGACACCTTCCGACCTGAGGGGCTCATCTTCCGGCGTCATATCTTTTAGCCTTTTAACATTGTCCATGGGGTTTTCTTGGCAAGGATACTGGAGTGGGTTGCCATTTCCTTCTCCAGTGGACCACATTTTGTCAGAACTCTCTGTCATGACCTGTCCGTCTTGGGTGGCCCTGCACGGTATAGCTCATGGCTTCACTGAGTTACACAAGCCCCTTCGCCACGACAAGGCAGTGATCCATGAAGTGGTCTGATATACAATAGCTGGCCCCAATTATTCTATTCTCCCTTTATTTTGTTATTCTGTTACACTGTTTATTTTCATTTCTCTGTGTTTTGCTTTTCATTCCTTTCTTTTTTATTCTTCTATCCAATTGTAAGCCACCCAGAGTCGTTTTTGTGAGTTGGGTGGCCATATCAATCAATCAGTCAGTCAGTCAATCAATCAAATAAATGCATCTCCTTATAAACTAGCAAATTACAAAAGTGAATAATTGTATAAGTAGCAAGTTTTGTTTTAGCATTGGGTAGATCCTATCAACATTTCCTTATATCCTCACAGTGCATGTGACTGACTGCCACTTACACTGATTTATTTGTAGAAAGAACAACCCTAAGTGGGGGATTGGAAGCACCAATGGCAGGATGCTTCGGTCTATCTCTGTTCAGCGTGAGAGGTGGGTAGGTATTTTTTTTCTCCATTGTTTTTAATAGCACAATTTTGCACTGTTGTTGTTGTTCTTGATAAAATCCATTCAGTTAAAAGAAATGGGAGGAAATCAGTACAACCCAGCTGTAGTTTATTGATACAATCCCGCACTAGGGTAGAAAAGTGATGTAGCAGGCTCCAGGATCATCCCCATCCTGACACTTGAATAGGAACTACTGCTAGTAGAAATGCCAGCAGAGATTCCCATCTGTTTTCTGGAGCCATGTAGAGCAGGCATGCTGTCCCACCATCAAAGCTCCTCTTCATTATTACTGGGATCCTTCCACCCCACTCTAACCCCCATACCCACTGGTCTTTGGTGAAAGTAAGGTTTGCTCGCAGTTATTTTTGTGGTATAGGGATGAAGTTACCTTTCTATTGCCTTGACAGTCTTTTATCTTCTACACAACTAAACTTATTCTGTTTCAAACTGTTAGCAATCTGGATTTAGCTTCAGTACGTATTCTCCCTGAAAAGATTACTGAAGGTAAAAATGTAAATCTCATAGAAAGATAAAATATTTTGCTCCTAGTTATATGAATATATATTATGACAAATACTTGAGATTCATAAAACTAAAAGTGTATTTTACAGTTTCTGACATTTCTCCTTAATTATACGTTTCTATGCATAATAATTCAATTACATTAGTCATACTTTTATGTTAGAACATGAAACTTTTACTCTTTTTGACCTCGAGATGAGAACAACAGGAAAACTGAGTGATCAATGCAAGTTTGTATTCTATTATATTGCTTCATTAATAGCAAGTACAGGCAGAATTTGATGCAAACGCAATATGTTGTTATTGTGACTGTTTACACATTTACATAATACTGACCATTTATAGATTGTTTAGATAATATCATCAGTTCCATTTTAATATTGGAACATTTTATAGGGTTGGTTTGGGGTTTTTTTTACTAATAAACTCAGCTTATTCATCTATTCAATCATTCTAGAGAACATAAGAAGCCATAATTAGCTTTTTTGTACACAAAAATACCTAATAAGATATATGGTTCAATTAAAAAAGGGAACTATTTGAATTGCCTGTCTTTTCATATATTTCTTTCCCTTAATTTTTTAATTTTATTTCTTAGCATTTCACTGGTATAAAATTATTAATTCTAAAATTACTGTTACAAAAGTCATAACATGCACGAAAGGACAATGTACGCTTCAAAAATTATGCAGAAGAAGTGTATCAATACTTCTCTGCTACTCATTATAATAGTCATCTGTTTTTCAGGCTTCTGCCCAAGCTATTTTTTAGGTTTTGCCAGTAGCCTGAAAAGACACGGCTGATGCTTTACTGAGTAGCAGAAAGATCCTGTGCTTTTGCAGGCCCCAAAGCATTGCTTTCATACCATTTTCGAAGTGTGGACAGTCTTAATACGTGATTCTTTGCTCACTATTAATTCTAAAAGCAGCTATCTTTTTATATTTTAGCCATCAGAAAAAGGAAACAATGAAAACTAGATGCAAATGACAGTCATCACTTCCTTTCTGCTTCCAAGAATTGGAGAAGCTTTTAAATGTATTTATTTTATTTTTTTCTTTAACAGACTTATATGGCCGCTCATCTTAACAGACACAACTCTAGGCAGCTCACAAGAACAGTAAAACCAAAACACAATAGAAACAATAGAAACAAAAACCTGGTGCCACCACCCTTCTCCTCCAATGCAGCCACCATCACCACCTTCAGGCTCCAATCTCACCCTATCCCAGCACTTAGGGGAGGAACCACTTCTTTACGACGTTCTGGCAGGCTAATGATAAGCAACAGAAAGTGTTCGTGTGTGATAAACAAAAATCCATCCTCTCTTCGAGGTGTTTGGAAAGCATCTCCTTTGGTAGATAACTATCATATATTTATGTTGTGACATCATAAGATACAGAACCAAAATAGTGTCACTCAGTATATGGTGCTGTTACGTAGGCAGGTTGCATAATCGCACCTATAGTTCAAGGTTTATAATTATTTGGGACATCCTGAACTTTTACTGAAATTACTCTCTTCACTGATTTATTATTTAAGAAAATAAGGAGTGTGGAAAGTATGTGCACACTGTGAATTTTAGCTACATATAAACAGAAATTTAGATACGCCACACTGATAACTAGATGGTGATCTGTCACATGGTGATTAAGAAATTCCAGAAGGTAAAGCCCATCCCTCCAGTCTGCTTTTGAGACAAAATGACTGAAAACAGAAGCATGGTTGCCAAAGGATGGATAGAGGGAGATAATGCATACTTTAGCTCCAGGAACTGGACACTGAGCATCTATGGAAGATGAAAAAAAGAACTAAGATTCAATTGGGGCAGGACAAGGTAGGAAATCCTCCTAGTGAGATATACACCACCCCCAAAGTTCTGTGCAAACGTTGCAGTAAAAATGCCAACTTTGCTCTGCTTTCAAATAAACTGAGGAGAGGGAAAAACCCAATTCATGCAAACTTAATGTCACGCAATCAGGTAGAGCCAGAGTCAGATTCAAACTGGCTCAAAGTCATATGGATTTTGCATTTCATAAATGCAATATTTTGTTTAACTTATTGCAGATCCATTCATTTGGAAAAACACACTTCAGCAAGCATAATACATTGAGACAGTACAGAAACAAGGAAATGAAAATTGTTTACTAAACTGGTGCTATTGAGGTAGAAAAGGGAAAGATATGCCTGTGATATTATTGCACAACGCTAATTGTAAGCTTGAAGATAATAGGGAAGGAAAAAGCCAATTCATAGGGCTCATATATTGAAACCTGAAGATGTATTTGCTGACACCCCCAGTTAGAAGGATCAGTTAGGAGAAAGGCCTCTTCCTGAAACTCTGGACACCTGTTTACACTTAGGATAGAGAATGTATGAAAATATTCTAAGAGGTGAGGAGGCTTTCCATGTTCAATTATAATGTCTATTTTGTTAAAAAAAAAAAACACTGCTTGAGACTTGATTTATAAAACAGGGAATGGGGCAAAGGTTCATATTTATTTGCCGTTTCACAATCCACTCATCTTTTATACATTCTTTTCCATTTGAGGTGCCCATGTTTCCTTTTATGATAGCATAATAAACTGGAGGGTATGCATCTCAAATGTCAGGCTGCACGAGAGAAAACTGAACTACAAGCATTTGCAAGTGATGTTAGCGCTAAATGAAATGACACGTTTGATCAAAGAAAAGTAGTTAACCAAGCTGGTAATGGAAAAATGAATGGCTGTGAATGAATCATATAACTATAAAAATAAAAAACTGAAAATGAGAACTCATATGGGATTAAAAATGTTACAGATTATTCTAGATGGCTTTCCTCTCTACATTGCTAAAGGGTCACAAGGAAAACATATGATGGTTATTATCTCACTTTTACTGTTCACTGACCTATTTTCACACATTTCCATTCCCCACCAGAACTCAATGTTGGACTTTTCTGGGTTTGAGGAGGCAATCCTCCCCCTTTGAAGTCAGTAAATAAACTCCCATTGTTTTTCATGAATTGTAATCTCCAGCATCTGCTTCTTTAACATCCTCCCATAAAGGAAAACAAGCCTGTTTTCAAAATGCTTTACAGATTTTTAAATCATTAAAGCATTTTAAAAGGAACAGAGAGATACAGGTTCTAGGATATGAGGGCTTTAACCCTCATACAATCTGAATTAGAGGGCATTTTTCTTTCAGAGAAAATACATAATACCACTTTCCCATTGGGTTTAGCTATGTACACAATATACAAAATCTGGGGAATATAAATAAAAACTATAATACGGGGGGGGGGGGGACCCATAATGTACAGAAATATATTGAATATGGAAAAATGTGGAAGACTCATACATGAAATAGAAAAGGAATTAAGAGTACTCTCATGAAATAAATGCATATTCCATGTATTTTGTTGAACAAAAATGTCAGAATCCAAAGGGCAATTCATGATCTTCTACGTGCATACAATTAACTCAGCCTTACTTTCCAAATAAGTCTTTTCCTGCACCTTCCTGACTTTTATGGAAGATGAGCAAACCCTTATATGCTGGATGGCATATCATAGTGAGCTATGCTTTGTTTAACCATAATCTGGTGAATAAATTACAACTTTCTGCGTTTCCATGATCTGCTAAGCCAAAATCAAACAAACCATTTTCTGGCTTAGTGGAATGTGTGAATTCAGTTCTTAGTACAAAAGGAACATTAGTGGTGCCCCAAAACTTGGGAGAAGGGAATTGAAGGTAGGAATAAGAAATCTCTACCAGACAAGAGTGTGCAACCTCTTTCTGGCTGGGAGGCAGGATACACCTTGAATTATTTTTTCCTAGCCTCCAAAGACTTCAGAGAGGGACATCACAGGGAGAAGTGCAGGTCAAAATGTGTGGCCAGTTTTCATCATTTATTTGGGGAGCTCAAGGGTCTATAAGTTGCCCATCCATGGTAGTCTCAAGCCACATCCTAAGGGATGATTTATACCTTCATTTAATCTTGTTTCCCCATGACTCTCCTGCTTTTTTTAAACAAACAATCTGCATACATAGACAATTTATCCCTAATACCCTGTCCTCCTCACTAGGTAGACAGGAGCAGGAAATCAACTCCACAAGATGACTAAAACTACTTTTACTGAGATCAGCTATAGTAACAGAATCTTGCAGGTCTGACTGTGCTGTTTTTCCTCTTCCTTCTTATACCCCAGTGAATTAGGGAGATGTCTATCTGAGCCACTTCCAAATCTTATCTCAGTGTTCTGGATTTAAAGATATATATTTCAGCCCCTTTTGCCTAGCTAACAGTTTTTGTATAGTTCTATCAAGGTCATCTTCCTTACTCTCTTACAAACAGAATCTGCTTGTCCAAGCTGCGCCTATAGACAGTGCACTGAGACCCCCCACTTCTCATGAGGTACAACAAGATGGGTCTCAGAAGCATTCTCTGCAGGAGTTCCCCTTCTGTGGAAAGCCCTCCCACCAGATAGAGGAACCGCACCCTAACGTCTAACATTTAGAAAGCTTTTTAAAACATGGCTTTTCACCACATATTGGGGACTGAGGCAAGAATGCATAAAGGTACCTGAGACTGGGGCAAATCTGATTGTTGGATGATACAGTCATTGTGGCTCTATGACCTAATATTATAACTCTGCCAACTGGCATGGGGCAAGAGGGGATATAACTAACCCTGGGGGGTGGCTGGTACCTTGAAGGTGCTCCCCGAGTCTAATAACTCTTAGTTAACATTTTCTTGGAAGATATTTATTATTTATATAGGAAGTCTTTTGTAATGTATTTTAATTCATATTTATTCTATTTTAATTCATATTTATTCTTTTTACTATAAACCGCCCAGAGTCACTCTGCAGTGAGATGGGCGGTGACAAATTTGAAATATAAATAAATAACTGCTGATTGTATCTTTCATTTTTGATATATTGATATTTTTGGTACTTTTGTTCTTTACTGTATTGTTACATATTGTATGTTGTTGCTGGTAAGCTGCTCAGAGTCTGGTGACTGAAGCAGCATAAAAACATTTGTAACAAACTAGTTTTAGTTTTGAAGTAGCACACTGAAATCAAAGGAGACAATTATGGTTAACTTAATCTGAGGTGGCCTATTCTCAGTATTACAAATCAATCAAATTCACTTTCTCTCAACATGCATTATTACACTTACTTTATTCTAAAATATGTATTTTTTATATTTATATAGATTTGTACATTATCTGAGCACAGAACTGCATTCTAAAATTCAGAGACCTCCATACATATCCAGGAGGTACAGATTAGCTCACTTTATATGAAACTTCAATGATTAAAATGTTGGACCGGGTATGGAAGCTCCATGTGTAACTTAGGGCCAGTCACTCTCTGTAAGCCCAACCTATCTCACAGAGATATTATAGTGGGGAAAAACAGGAGGGAGCACAATGTACACTGCTTTGAGTTCCTGAATAAAAGCATCCATAATTCAGACTATGAATGCTATCCATATAGAATACAGATGGTCCTCTGTTTCCCCAAATGTAAATATAAATGCCTTCCAGGGGCCAAGATCCATGAGAGATTTCCAAGAAAGACGAGCTGAGAGCTAGTGTGATCATCACAAGCTTTATTAAAGGTAAATACAGGAGTAAACCTGCGGTGCTCCCTGGGACGGTCACCAGGTATGTTTGCAATGTTCCACCATGGCATGTCTGTGCCAGGGGGTGGGTTTGTAAAGCTTTTATAGCCAACACACTGAGCATTCATTAATCATGGATGCAAAACAGACTGTCAATAAAAATGTGCAAGAAACTGACTTATCAGCCTGTTTAATGCCTTTCCTGTGAGCTCCTCAGTATCTCTACACCTGGCATTACCCCCACATATATTCCCAGGCCCTGCTATGCATCTACTATTTTTTATACTAAAAGTTCAAGCAGTGGCTAAATATGGCACTAACTTGGTTCAGGGTATACAGGTGAAACTCGAAAAATTAGAATATCATGCAAATGTTCATTTATGTCAGTATGGCAACTCAAAAGGTGAAACCAATATATGAGATAAACGCATTACATGCAAAGCGAGATATGTCAAGCCTTACTTTGGTATAATTGTGATGATTATGGCGTACAGCTTATGAAAACCCCAAATTCACAATCTCAGAAAATTAGAATATTACATGACATCAATAACACAAGGATTGGAAATAGAACAATATTGGACCTCTGCAAAGTATAAGCATGCATATGTACTCAGTACTTGGTTTGGGCCCCTTTTGCAGCAATGACTGCCGCAATGCGGCGTGGCATGGATGCTATCAGCCTGTGGCACTGCTGAGGTGTTATGGAAGACCAGGATGCTTCAATAGCGGCCTTCAGCTCCGCTGCATTGTTCGGTCTCATGTCCCTCATCTTTCTCTTGGCAATGCCCCATAGATTCTCTATGGGGTTCAGGTCAGGCGAGTTTGCTGGCCAATCAAGCACAGTAATCCCATGGTCATTGAACCAGGTTTTGGTACTTTTGGCAGTGTGGGCAGGTGCCAAGTCCTGCGGGAAAATGAAGTCAGCATCCCCATAAAGCTCGTCTGTGGAAGGAAGCATGAAGTGCTCCAAAATCTCCTGGTAGACGGCTGCGTTGACCCTGGACTTAATGAAGCACAGTGGACCAACACCAGCAGATGACATGGCTCCCCAAATCAACACAGACTGTGGAAACTTCACACTGGACTTCAAGCATCATGCATTGTGTGCCTCTCCATTCTTCCTCCAGACTCTGGGTCCTTGGTTCCCAAATGAGATGCAAAAGTTGCTCTCATCAGAAAAGAGGACTTTGGACCACTGGGCAACAGACCAGTTCTTTTTTTCTGTAGCCCAGGTAAGACGCTTCTGACGTTTGTTGTTCAGGAGTGGCTTGACAAGAGGAATACGACATTTGAAGCCCATGTCCAGGACCCGTCTGTGTGTGGTGGCTCTTGATGCACTAAGTCCAGCCTCAGTCCACTCCTTGTGAAAGTCCCCAACACTTTGGAATGGCCTTTTCCTGACAATCCTCTCCAGGCTGCGGTCATCCCTGCTGCTTATGCACCTTTTTCTACCACACTTTTCCCTTCCACATAACCTTCTATTGATGTGCTTTGATACAGCACTTTGGGAACATCCAACGTCTTTTGCAATGACCTTTTGGGGCTTTCCCTCCTTATGGAGGGTGTCAATGATGGTTTTCTGCACAACTGTCAGGTCAGCAGTCTTTCCCATGCTTGTGATTCCTACTGAACCAGCCTGAGAGACCCTTTAAAGGCTCAGGAACCCTTTGCAGGTGTTATGGATTCGTTAGCTGATTAGAGTGGGACACTTTGAGCCTAGAATATTGAACCTTTTCACACTATTCTAATTTTCTGAGATTATGAATTTGGGGTTTTCATAAGCTGTACGCCATAATCATCACAATTATACCAAAGTAAGGCTTGACATATCTCGCTTTGCATGTAATGTGTCTATCTCATATATTAGTTTCACCTTTTGAGTTGCCATACTGACATAAATGAACATTTGCACGATATTCTAATTTTTCGCGTTTCACATGTACAACCTTGCTTAATAACCACAACTGGGACCAGCAACTCCATTGCTAAGCGATGTAGTCATTAAGTGAAACATCACATGACCATGCCGGACTCAAGTCATGAATCTCCCACAGTTAAGTGAGACATCACCTGACTGCGACTTGCGATTTTACTGCCGGCTTCTCCATTGACTTTGCTTGTTGGAAGCTGGCTATGAAGCACGCAAATGGCGATCATATGACCATGGGACACTGCAACAGTCATAAACGCCTGCCAGTTCTGAAGCACCTGAATCTCGTTCACATGACTGTGAGGATGCTGTGACAGTTGTAAGTGCAAGGACCAGTTATAAAGTTACTTTTTCAGCACCACTGTAACTTTGAACAGTCGCTAAACGGGGCAGTTGTTAACCAAGGACTACCTATATTTATTTTTTAGTTCTGTAGACTGCCCCAGTCAAAAACATCTAGGAAGTGCATAAAGGGAAAAAAGTATTAATCAAACCTTATTAGAACATAGCATAATAATACTATCGACAAAGTACAATCAGATGCCCACCCACAATCACACGACAAGTCAAAGTTTCATTAAATGCTGGGAGGGTTGGAGCCAAGTGTACTTCCAGTTAAACATGTTCCAAAGTTGGGAGGATACTCTGGCAAAGGCTTGCCTTCTACTTGATACACCTCTTACCTCATTTGGGAGTGGGACTCTTAGCCATACTCAGTTTTTTGGCCAGAATAATGCTCAGTAAAGTGGTCCCTGATCTATCCTGCTGCCACACTGTATAGAGCTTTATAAGTAAGGACCAGCACTCTGAATTGGGCCCAGAAGCCTAGTGGCATCCAGTGCAGCAACTGCAAGATAGGTATAATCCTGCAATAGTGGGTCTCCTCTGGTAGCAATCTGGCTACCACGTTTTGCAGCAGCTGCAGATTACAAGCCATCTTGAAACTCAGTCCCACAGAGAACACATTGCAATAGTGTAATTGTGAGGTGATCAAAGCATCAGTCACTGTTGCCAAGGCTTTCTAGAACTTCAGAATTAATTATAGGACAAGCCAAAATATCTCCTTAATCTGGTTTTCTCTTTAGTCACCTGTGCCACTTTTGCATATCCAGTCCTTTCTCACTTAAATCCTGCAGCAGTGTCCATCCAAAAAGTTGCAGCTTCTGCTAGGCATCAGCATTACGATAGCACTGGAGACGCAGATCCATCAAACATCTGATCCTGACCTGGGAACCTTAAAACCATAGCAGAAGTACTACTTGTGCCAACTACTTGCTAAGTTTCAGAAGAAGGAAAAAGGAATAGGAGGGAATTCCCAAGGCTGCTGATGTTAGAGAACCTTCCAGGTCAGGATTCTCACATTCACAGTCCATGGGCCACATATGACCCTGCAAATCATATTCTGCAGCCCACAACAGTAGTTTGTAGGCAGGTGGTAAGGACACTGTTCAACCAGAGTAGTGCACTGAGCACTGCATAGACTCACAAGCTGGGCCACAGGAAGTATGCCAGGAAGAGGGGCAGCCTGCTGGTAGCAGGCTTACCTCAGCCCTTCCAACAAGACCTCTCACACTAAGTAGTGCCATCCTCTGGTGGCATCAGAATTTCTTCTGCTCCATGACAGATGCTACTTCTGAGGCAGTATTGTACTCTCCAGTTAATAGAGGCAAGGCTTGGCTAGAAGAGATGGGCTGGAAGGCAGGTGCTGCCAAAGGGGGCGGGGGGCACAGATGGGGAGGTAGCCAGGTCTAGCTGCCCCACCATGACAATCTCTCTGCTTGGCAAGGGGTGGGAAACAAAATGCCTCTGCTAAGGGAAGGAAGGACTCTATCAGACAAGGACAAAGAAAAGAAGGAAAAGTGAGTAAGAGAAAGACAAAAATAAAGAACAATTTCTATCCTGAACAAAGAAAGAAATGAAAAAGAAAAGTAGGATTTGGACAGCTGTGATTGGAATGGACTGCCTAGATTATATCTAGAGCCTCTGAGCATATTGTTTCGATTTGTTGTAGTTTGGGGTTTTTTATTTCAGTGGGGTATGTGTGCGTGCGTGCGTGCGTGCGTGCGTGCATCTATCTATCTATCTATCTATCTATCTATCTATCTATCAATCAGCTTTTATTGTTATTAGCTGCCCAAAGATGCTATGGTAAGATGGGCACCCATGTAAATTGAATAAATGAGTGTAATAAATTTAATGCAATAAATAAATGATGGTAGATATGACCTTGAAAAAATATTACATATCAATCTGTAACGAAATCAAATATTAGTTCTGCCAAAGTGGTTAAGTGGCCAAAGTGAAATGGCTCTTTCACAGCTCTGATTCACAAGTACCTTTTTCAAAGCAATGCCTGTTTAAAAACTAAATTAATATTGTATAGTGTACCATGATACTTTCCTTTTCTTCCTTTTTGATTCATCAGAGACTTTTCTATGTATGGAAAGGTTTCAGTGTTGCAGCCCTTGAATGAATATACTAGCCCTCAGGTGGTACTTGTGACAATTTGAGTTTGAGTTCTTGTTCTAGCCCTCATCATGATAAGATATACAGTGGTACCTCGGTTCACGAACACTTCTGTTCACGAACAATTCGGTTCACGAACAGCTCCAGTCGCAAAATTTTGCCTCCATTCGCAAACTCCGCATCGGGTTACGAACAGGATCTGCGGCCATTTTCCCTCCCGTGACATGTGGTCGCGGCTTCCTGTAGGGAGGGGGACTCTCCCTCCAAGCAGTAACCGCCTCCCCACCCGCCTTCCTGTCCTCCACACCAGAAGTCGCGTCGAGCAAGGTTAGCTTTCTCTCTCTTCGTACTGTATTTGTGTCATATTTTTGCGGTTTTAAAAAAAAAACATATGGTTCAGAACGGATTAACCGTAATTACATTGAACCTTATAGGGAAATTTGATTCGGGACGCGATCAAAAATCGGTTGGGGACCAAATTCGTAGGGGTCAGAACGGATTAACCGTATTTACATTGAACCTTATTGGAAAATTTGATTCGGTTCACGACCAATTCGGTTCGCGACCAGAGTCGCGGAACGAATTAAGTTCGTGAACCGAGGTACCACTGTATTATTTATGTATCCCATAATATATTTCCTTTTTCTTTCTTTGTGGCTAATCAGGATTTAAAACACATTAATTAAGAAGCATTCTGAATTATGAATAACATATTCACCTCTATTGGCATTCTGAATTAGCTTAAAGAATGGACATAGTTCAGGCGAAGTCATTCTAAATCAAGCCAGTGAAAATGTAACTCATCATTAAGGAAATGCAACACCCCATGTTCCTCCAACATGATCATCCTGCACATGAGTTTTGTATGCAAAACAAGCATGGATTTTGACCAGATACTGTAGCCACAATCCAGCTACATTTCAATCTAATTTAGTGGTAGAATCAAGTATATCTTTTACTCAACCCAAGTGTGATCCATCAGACTTCAATATTTTTGAGTTCTGTTCAGTTATATAGCAACTTCTTTTAAATTACTCAGTAAATCAACCACTTCAGTAATTTTCTCTATCTTCACAATGTTGTAATCTAAGCTGAGTTATTCTTGTCTCCTGTAGTTGGATATATTCCATTGGGAGATCAAAGCACTTCCATGTATATGGGAGGATCTTTATTTGACAAATGTGACAGGGGACATTTCTCCAAAACCCCCAAATCTTGAAAGAGCTTTTTAGCAGTACTGGAGCTAGGACTAGGGAAAGGAGGAAAATTAAAAGATACACACACCTACATAATTTTGAACAAACTTGATTTAACCTAGAGTTAAGCAGTGTCTATGCAACTCCAAGATTTATATACTATATTAAAAACACTCATTGGGCCAAATAAAGTGTACTAAGACCACTTATTGTAATAGGTGTAACAATTTGCTTTCCAGAATTCATATGCATCTTTTCCTATTTTTGACACAGGTTAATCACCAGTATTCTTACCTCTATAAAAGCTATATGAATATTTGTTCAAGCTGCAGTTCTTAGAATAGTAGAATGGCACCTCCGGTATTGCTCAGAAACCAAGTATTTCTAAACCTTAGTTACTGCTTGACTTATACCTGAGAATGTTCATGTTTGGTATTCACATAATTATATTGACCCTGATCCTGCTTGCAAAGAAACAAGAACACATGATTGGCTCCTTAAAATGCCAAATAACCTGTTTGGAATTAAACTAAACCAGGCAAATAATCTTCTACTATGTAGTGGAATGATTTAATGACACTCTCGCATCAACCTTGCAATCAGCCAGTGAATCATTTTTGACCTAATTAGAGAAGATACATTCAGTGTGCCCTGACTTGATCTTATTTCCTGAACACAAACAGATGAAAATAGGTGAAGGGTTCTCATCAGCCTTTTCTTTTAGCACTTCCAACATGTTAATTTTCCATGCCTGCCTTCATAAACTGCTAGTTAGCAGAACTTTCCTGTGATTGTGCTGAAGCACCATTTCACCATGTCAAATGGTATTGTTATTACACGGAATTTATCTTTTTACAACACACCACCTTCAAATCTCTTCTAGATGAAAAGTGGTTTATGCCCTTAGCAAAATAAATATACTGAGTCTGCCTTTAATACAGCATTAAGTACAGCTGGTGTGAAATATGAGATGTGGTTTCTAAAACATTCTCTTCTCTGTTATATGTGATCTTTTGGGCTGAGTTCTAGACTAAATCAGAGAAAACACACCTCAGTCCAAATTCATTTGGCAAAGAGCCATCACTATACAGTTGCCCACAATGTGATTTGCTTTACAGGGTTGTTAAGAGGATAAATGTGATTATAAAACAATATAGAAAACAATCCTATAGTTTTATATCTTACAGGATACACACACAGAAAAGCTGTAATCCAATATATCTGGAGGGCATAAGATTGAGAAAGGTGTGGATAAGCCTCAACTTTCTCAAAATGTTGAGCTATTTACTTCCTGTACACAATGAATATAACTCAGCTAAATTAAAATCAGTAAGAAGCTTCACTATGAAACTCACTGGAGCCAATAGCTGATTATAGATCCCAAACATTTCATCATTACGTACTTCTACATAATAGAAATAACCCAGTTAAGCATAAGGTGCTTAAGGATTACTGAAACCAGTAGAACTAAATAACACTTAGGTTTCCTTGGGTTCTTAAGTATTGGAGAGTGAATCATAACAAATTATAACCCTTTATACTACAACCAGGCCTCACAGTTTTGTATATATTTATAAATATGCATAAATTATGTATCCTTATTTGTATTAATGTTATCTTACAAGCTTTTGTTACAAGTTGACAGGCCTGAAATATCAATAGCAATCACACCATCTTCTCTTTGGAACTTAACTATTTTATATAAACATTCATGTTAATAATGCTCCCATATTGTAGATTATAGTATTAGTGGATTTGTTTAAGGACATCCAACTACTGTATTTCATTGCTGAGACAACTGTTGAAGCAGAGGTTTCGCCGCTCCTACGACAGAACAGAGTCTTATTTTATCTTTTAAAACAGGTCATAACTTCTAACTTTGGTCAAAATGGCACTTTGGGATAACTTTTAATGGAAAGCAAACTAAAATGAATCAAATTAGCAACCAATGAGGAAAGGCAGGTTTCTACTGCTATGGTCTGCTCAGAGATCTGACTCAACTTACAGTGCATTCAGAAAGTATTCAGATCCCCTTCACTTTTTTCAATTTTGTTATGTTGCAGCCTGATACTACAATTGTTCAAATTCATTTTTTTTCTCATTAATCTACACTCAGTACCCCATAATGACAAAGTGAAAACAGAATGTTAGAAATGTCTGTACATTTATTAAAAAGGAAAAACTGAAATATCACATTGGCATAAGTATTCAAAGTAGAGACTCAGTACTTTGTTGAAGCACCTTTGGCAGCAATTACAGCCTCGAGTCTTTTTCGGTATGACACAACAAGCTTTGCATACCTGGATTGGGGGATTTTCTGCCATTCTTCTTTGCAAATCCTCTCAAGCTCAATCAGGTTGGATGGGGACCATCAGTGGACAGCCATTTTCTGGTCTCTCCAGAGATGTTCAATAGGGTTCAAGTCAGGGCTCTGGCAGGGCCACTCTAGGATATTCACAGAGTTGCCCCTAAGCCATTCCTGTGTTGTCTTGGCTGTGTGCTTAGGATTGTTGTCATGTTGGAAGGTGAACCTTCGGCCCAGTCTGAGGTCCTGAGTGCTGTGGAACAGGTTTTCATTGAGGATACTCTGTACTTTGCTCCATTCAGCTTTCCCTCAACCCTGACCAGTCTCCCAGCAGTCCCTGCTGCTGAAAAACACCCCCACAGCATGATGCTGCCACCACCATGCTTCACTGTTGAGATAGTATTGGGCAGGTGATGAGCGGTGCCTAGTTTCCCCCAGACATAACGTTTAGAATTGAGGCCAAACAGTTCAATCTTCATTTCATCAGACCAGAGAATCTTCCTCCTCACAGTCTGAGAGTCCTTCAGGTGCTTTTTTACAAACTCCAAGCGGGTTTCATGTGTTTTGCACTGAGGAGAGGCTTCCATCTAGCCACTCTGCCAGAAAGCCCAGATCGGTGGAGGGCTGCAGTGATGGTTGTCCTTCTGGAACTTTGTCTCATCTCCACACAGGATCTCTGGAGCTCAGTCAGAGTGACCATCGGGTTCTTAGTCACCTCTCTTACTATGGCTCTTCTCCCCCGATTGCTCAGTTTGGCCAGGCAACCAGCTCTTGGAAGAGTCCTGGTTGTGCCAAACTTCTTCCATCTGAGAATTATGGAGGCCACTGTGCTCTTGGGAACCTTCCCCAGATCTGTGCTTTGCAATAATCCTGTCTCTGAGCTCTGCAGGCAGTTCCTTTGACCTCATGGCTTTTGCTCTGATACAGTATGCATTGTCAGCTGTGAGGCCTTCTATAGAGAGGTGTGTGCCTTTCCAAATCATGTCCAATCAATTTAATTTACCACAGGTGGACTCCAATCAAGGTGTAGAAAGAGCTCAGCAATGATCAAGAGAAATGGGAGGCACCTGAGCTAAATTTCAAGTGTTGTTGCAAAGGGTCTGAATACTTATGCCAATGTGATATTTCTGTTTTTCCTTTTTCATACATTTGCAAACATTTCTAAAATTCTGCTTTCACTTTGTCATTATGAGGTACTGAGTGTAGGTTAATGAGAAAAAAATGAATTTGAACGATTGTAGTATCAGGCTGCAACATAACAAAATTGAAAAAAGTGAAGGAGGTCTGAATAGTTTCCGAATGCACTGTATATGCATTTAAGTGTATTGAGTTGGAGAGACAGAGAAAATTAGATCTAGTGGGATATGTCCAGCATTTTTTTCTCATGAACAGTGGGTTCATAAATACAGTTCTCTGTTCAGAACTGTCAAGCTCCTTCCCCCTTCAGTTCCTCACTACAGTAACTCAAGCCCTTGTCACCATCTGTCTGGACTACTACAGACCACTCAGAAGCTGTAGTTGGTTTAAAGTGCATTGGCCAGTGCATACTAGCTGGCCTTTCCCAGTACAGGCACATCACATCTGTGCTGCAGGCCCCGTAATTGTTACCAATAAGTTTCCAGGTGCAATTAAAGTGCTGGTCTTGACCTATAAAGCTGTAGACAGCAAGGAAGATGACCCTGATGGAAATATGCAAGAACTATTACCTAGGCAAAAGGGTCTGAAGCATTTTTTATGTCTGCAAGGAGATAACATTTGGAAGTGGCTCAGGCAGATTTCACTGAAGTATAAGAAGGGGGAGGAGATACAGTACAATCAGACTTGCAATATTCTATTATTATAGCCAGTCTCAGTAAAGTAGTGTTAGCCTTCCTGTGGAGTTGATTTCCTGGTTTGGTATATCCAGTGGGGCTGACAAAAGCCCTTTACGGCTTGGCACAGAAATACCTGCAGGACCATATTCTTCTACTGAAATAAGCCCAACCAATGCAATCTTGCTAGGAAAAGCCACTGGGAGTTTCCTACTTTCAGGAAGTGAGGAAATCGGAGGCTTAGAGGCACTGCTTTTCAGTAGCATCAGCAACTCTCTGAAATGGATTTCCAGTAGAAATTAGACAAGCTCCCAGTTTAACTTTTCTGGAAGCAGCTGAAAATGGAGCTCCTCTGGAGGGTGTCAGAGGTGTGAGGTTATCTTGGGTGATATTTATAGATTGTTGGCTACTGGGGCAGCTTATGTTTTATATGTTTCTAATTTTAATCCAGCTATGGATGTATTAATTCTTATTTTACACCTTGTAAACCACCAAACGTCCATCGGGACTGTGAAGGCAAACAAATGTAATTTATATACACTACTAAAACTCTCAGGTCTATAACCTTCAACTGGGTGAAACGATGCATCACAGGGCAACAATTTTTGAACCAAGGTACTTCAAATGGGCTAACTTACAGAATGTATCCAAAATCCAGGACCCATGACTCCTGTGGGATTGAAATTTGGGAAATTACCAAATTTCCTCATTCCCACCTCCCTCTGTCCCCTGTGCTTAATAGGCTGGCAGCAAGGCCCAAGTGGCAAGTGGCGATTGGGTGCTTTGGAAATGAGGCTGAAATTTGAAATCTCTTAATGGTTGTGGGCATTGAGGGAAGGACAAGGGAGCGACTTGGATGCCTGCTGGTGAGGTAGGGCTGGTTGGGGGGCACCGGCAGTTGACGGGTGAGCCCTCTTCCTCCCTTGAGAGAGAGGGCCCTTGGGAACATGCCAGAATAGGGAGCGGGGGTGCAGTTTACCTCACAGTCTGTGGTTCCCTTTGTTCCACCTCCCCCCAGCAAAGTAGCAGGCAGTTCCACTGGTCAGCTGAGGAAGAGGAGGCGGCGGTGGCTTCACTGGGGCTCTCCTGAGGGTTGTAAAGGGAAGGCAAATGGCACAAGCCTATATTATATATGGAAAGGGAGGGAGGGAAGAAAGAAGAAAGAGGGAGGGAGGGAGATTTCTAACATTCCCTGCCAGCTTCCCACAAGCAAAGTTAATGGGAAAGCTAGCAGCAAGTCGCTCATACTCCCACTGATTTTTTGCCCTTAGTCATTCTCTTACTCTGTTTACCTAAGGAAATATCTCTGAAATGATGACCCAATGGGTCATGGGTTGTCCAGTAATAAATAAAAATAAAATAAATACATTCTCAGCATCTCACTACTGTGAGATCTAATCTTTCAAAGCAAATGGGGCACCATCTGGAGTGATATAGAAATCTGCATGAGGAAGGGAAGTGACAAAATAGTCTTATCAACCATTCCTCTCCTGGTATCAGTCCATGGAATCTTTTGTAAAAGTTTTGTAAAACTTTTGTATCCAGAATTCATGGAAGTCCCAGTTCTAGATGCAACCTAGTCATCCTACTATTCTGTTTTCCTTCATAGGGCTAAGTAGATTTACATAAGAGAGAATGCATAAGTTACTGTATATCATTATATTTCCAGTGCTCAGACTGTGAGTACCATTTCTAATATAGTCTATATATAAGATTGTATTAAAAGACAAGCATTCCAGAAATACCACAAAATCCTTTAGCAAAGAAAATCCTAAAGTGGGGGAGAAGAAAAAAACCCGAAAACAATATGAGGATGAAACCTGTTTACACACAGTTGCTGACTAAAGATATGGAATATGGGGCAATGTTGCGTTTCTTGTTCTTCCCCATTACTCAGTGTCAATGTATCATAACTGAAGCCTGTATGGTGTTTTAAGAATTTGGTGTTCAGTTTTAAAATATCTCTTGCGGAGAAGATGTTTATGAAATAAAGCTAGATAAAAATTAATATGTGTAGCTAGGCTGTTTATAAAATGATTAGAACAAATAAAATATCATACGGAGCTCAGCAGGGAAGTTGCTGCTCCATTACTATCTTGGCTCTGCCTATGGGGCAGTGGGAAAAGTACCAGGTCTAGGCTCGGCAAAATTCATTTTGGACATTTAATTGGAAAGCAGTTCAACTTAATCACTAAATTGAGCTGACTTTATAAACTGGATCAACAATTCAGATCAAATAGTTGAACTGAAAGATGGATTCAAATCAGTTTGACAGTCTGGAGGGGCTTTTGCACTCAAATGCCCTATTCATCAAACTGATTGATAAAATCAAATTGAATGGGCTCAATGTTATAAAACATGAAATAAATGACTCATAGTGAAGCAAAAATTCAAACTGGATCACAGCCAATTTATACATGCTTAAATAGACCAGAGTAGCTAGAATCCTGAACATTACTGTACTCCACATTATACTATTTGGGTACAGAAACCATCTATTTGGTATATTTATGTTCAGTACTTGGGGATGCACATATATTTGGGGTACAAACCTATTAAGTGACCATGTTAAATATTAACCTGCTATTAGTTTAAAATATACTTTGGTTTCAAATCATATAGACCTGAAAAACTGCACCACTACAGAGAAACAAAAGCCACACTACTTATCCACAGGCAGAAAAAGAAAATACAGCTATAGAATCCTCTGCAAAACTTGGTTTTGTGAACAAATGTTTCTTAAATATCTAATCAGGTTCTTTTGCAGTGCTGCTTTTAGTCAGGAGGAACCACTCACAGTTAGCTTAGTTATGCGACTCATTGGAGTGTTTTATACAATCCCAAAGGCATGATTGTATTAATTCAGTGAATACAGGTCTTCAAAGTTGCTACCAGACACATGCTGGGCAGCTCTATTCAGTAGGGCTATAATATGAAAGAATATTTGGGTCTGGTAGGCACACTGCAGTGTTGATGAAATGGTTGGTTCACAGACTGATAAGGATTCAGGAGACAGTTTTGTAAATAGCCACTTGCTTTGCAAGCTCATCTGTTATCACTGAAAAGAATCACCTCTTTGCCAATTACAGGAAAGCTATCAGAAAGAAACTAGCAAAGTCTCTGCTGTAATCTATTGGGGAATAATTTGGTTCTAAATGGGAAATAGTTCAATCACTAAAACTCATATACCCTTTCCCTTTCACTTTAATCAATCATGTTAAAGAACACTATGAAAAACATGCTTAGAAGAATTACTTTTGGTTGAAGCAGCTGTCAAAGAACTGAGCATTTGATGGGCATCTGAAACTGGATTGACACAGATATTCAAGTAGACATTTACTAGCTAGCAAATCAATGAGGTTGCTCCACATCCCTGTCCCTTTAAGATGCTCTTATCCCTGCACTGGCAGCCATCAACCATGCCTGTGTAATATGTGGGCCCCAGAGGCATTGTTGCAAATAGATGCTAGAAACGGGTGTTTTGCTGCTCAATAGCTGCTCCTATATTAAAAAAAAAAAACTATCTGCTCACAATATCTGAACCTATTTTCTCAGATATACACTGTGTTCTTATGTTATATCCAAGATCCTACCTTGATAAGTAGCTTGGATTAGACAACTATAACAATTCTACATACAAAGGTTGTATATTTTATTTTGCTATTTGTCAGTTTTTCTTGTTAAGGCCATGACTCAAAACAGCTTTGTAAGGTTTGTAACAAGTGTTATTTTAAATATACCAACATGAAGAAATAAATCATTTGTGCTTCCTCTAAGCAGAATGTCAAAGGCAGCTAATGCCCTGCTGAGTTTCAGGATATACTTATGCCCTCAATTCTTGGCACATGTATAATCTGTATATGAAGAAGAAAGCCCTTTCAGTATTCTGATGAGGCTACATGTGCTCACCACTTTTAATTCTACCAAATAATCGGACAAGAGGCAAACTATAAATTATTACTAGGAACAGGAAAGTTGGTTAATAACGTCCTTTTTGTTTTAAAAATATTACCCTGAGACTGATGCTACATAATAATGTTTTCCCCTTCTTAAAAATGGAATTTTAAGTGCTTAAAAATAGCGCTTCCATTTGAATGGGTCATTCATTTCATAGAGCTTGCTTCCTAGTAACTGTGTTTTTTGGAGGGTAGCCTTATACATGGGTCCTCAATACATTGCATAGATGCATATCCTGTCAACTGCACTAGAATCAATGGACATATAGATGACCATATGTCTGAATACAGATTTCAGCCACCATACAAAGAAGCTTGTTCAAAAGTTGGTTCATTATCATAGTTTTTGTCTTCATCTGACTTGCCTCAATTGGGTTAAATTAAAAGCTACTGTTTGATGTGACATAAATAATTTATGTCAGCAGTGGGATCAGAACTTATAACCTGCTATTCATGAAAGAGTGCTTTAAGCCAACAATCTGTTGGGCTACATCATTTTAAGTCATAACACAGTTCGTTTCATTTTAATGTTTATAAACCATTGTGGTTTTTACTGGTATGCTAAACTAGCCAGAAATATAAACTATGGTCTGTGGCTAGTTTAGTAACCCAGTAAAATAAAAACATGACAGTGTGTTGTGTGAACTTAATGATTGCATGCAAGCATACATACACAAAGTTTCAGTGATTCTCTTTTGCCAATTCTTTACTCCAAATTCGTGCTATCAATTATCTATTCTCAACCTACCAGTCACTTTCCTGAACCCTTTGCTTTCCCAATGCATATCCCATTTCTATTCCAGTGCATTCCAAATCCCTATCCCAGGATATTCCAAATGCACATTTGAAAAGGGAAACACACGTTTGGCAATTTGCAGAGGAAATCTGGAGAAATTCAGGGTAGATAGCAGTGAGCGAGAAAAGGGTTAGGCACTATCCATCCTATGAGTTTCAAAAAATAAGTTTCTCTTCTCCAAATGTGTTTGGAACATCACGGAATAGGAAATACATGCAGGTAGGCCAATTTGGAGCAGAAAAGGAATGGATGGAGAAAAGGATTAAACAGAATTTGTCTGTTGCCATTTCTTCACTCTAACCCCCTGAGTTCCAAAACCAGTTTTTCCCTATCATTTTTTTTTAACGGAAGAATATATGTGCACTGTGTAGTTAAGGCCTCAGCTCCAAATAATGAATTGACAGATGCTGACAGATGACTTAAAAGTTCCTTCCCATGGGCAATAAAGTATTGGCTCCAGTACAACAGCAAGTATAACTTCTTAGCACCTTGTACTTCGCTTTGCTAGATGGATTATGAATGACTGGAGCAAAACAGAGTCACTATCTGCACAGTGTTTCTCCCTACCGTGCATCATGACAGCACATCCATAGACAGCATTTGTAGAATCTGTGCCACTGGAGTCACTGAAGGAGCCCTCCAGACAGGCACTTGCATATGAGCACAACTTCAGTGCTTAAAAACTGACACAGGTTAGGAGTGTAAGACACAAGGCTTACACTCCTAACCTGCAACCAGTTTACACTTGCCTGGGAGCCAAACTCCGGGGGAATGACTTGCACGTAAGGCACCCAGGCACTCTCACCTCCACCTTCCCTTGAAAACAGCCTGAGCGGTATTTTTACACTCGGCTGAAGATGAGTTTTTGGGCAGCCCAAGTTCAGTTAGGAAACGGCGGAGGGAGGGGGGAGCTGGCCTCCTAGGACGGGCTGTAGAGGAGAGTCCGTCTCACTATCTCGGGGGGACTTCTTTCTGAGTCAGCACGGCAGACACGGGGCTACGTCAATCGCGGGAGGAAGGGCACTCAGGCCACACGCGAGTCGTCGCACTTGCGACGGAACCTCGGGCATCCCACGATCTCGAGCTCCTGGAGAGCGAGCGAGCGAGCGAGTGAGGAGGCCGGGCAGTCTTTCTCTCTTTCTTTCTTTTCCTTTCTCTCTCTCGCCCACCCTCCCAGTGCCTTCACGCCTTTTCTATGCCAGGAACGAGGTACTGGCCTTCCCCTCCTTTTCCTCCCTTGACTCCGGGGGTTGGCCAGGCCGCCAGGGAAGGAAAGGGGGACGTTAGAGGTCAGCAGCAGCAGCAACCGTGGCAGGAAGGGGGCGGCGGCGACGGCGGCAGCAGCAGCAGCAGCAGCAGCAGCAGCAGCAGCAGAACCGGCCGGCGAGAGCAGAGAGCAAAAGTTGTTCGACTCACACAGTGAAGTGGTAGACGAAGCACTTCCAGCCGGTGGGTCTCTCCAAGAAGTTGTAGACCCGGCCTTGGATGTTGCTGCGGCTGAGCAGAGGTCTGCGGACGCTGTAGATGGAGACGCGCGGGTCTAAGCTGATAGGCGGGCGCGGGAAATCGGCGCTCATCACTACCGTGGCCGCTTCGGCCACTTCGCCGCTGCTCGGCGGCTCTTTCGTCCCCTGGGGTCCTATGGGCGCGGAGACGGAAAACGGCGCGTAATGGGCGTTGGGGGCGTTCTCGGCGAGCTCAAGGGCGGAGGGCTTCAGGCTGCCTTTCCTGGAAGAAAGGGACAGGCGCCCCAAGCTCCACGCTCTCTTCTCCGCCTTGGGAGAGGAAGACGACATCGCCTCGTCGAGGAAAACGGCGGGGAAGCCAACTGGGGCAAGCAAGCGAGGGGCAAGCGAGAAAGCTGCGCGCCCCGGCAGGCAAAGGCAGGCGCAGCTGGAGAGTCTCACCAACACGCACGGGCTCTCAACACTGGCTCGCCCGCTCCGTGCCCGGCGGAGAGTTCTCCTTGGCCCCGCCCACAAAGGGGCGGGCTCCTCGGGAAAGGTCCCAGTTCTCCGGGTCGCAGCCAGCAGCCGCCCAAGGAGTCGGGGCTCGGCGCTCAGCGCTGTCGGGGTAGCAGGAATCCAACGCGTACAGTTACCCTGTTATTATTACGAACAGCTTCGGCTGACGAACCGCAAGGATACTTCTGATAGCTGCTGTGCCGTCTGAACAGAAACGATTTCATCTCCTTGCGTTTTATCCCCACCGTAAGTACCCCTATGAGGCCAGTCGGGGGATTTGCCAAAGGCTACCCGCAGAAGGGCCACAGCAGATCGCAGCAACTGGTCGACCTTGGCTGACCTCGAAAAAGCTAAACGGGGTCAAAGCTGGTGGATGGGGAGATCACCAGCAAATCTCAGGGCTAGAGGCTGGAGTGGGAAGAAAGGCATCCCAGAAGGAACCAGTGCAAACCAGTTCTACTGAGCCGACCCCTCCCCAACACACACACACGAACATATTCATGAAGTCACCACAAGTCAAACTCAACTTATGGGAATGTGTATCTTTTTCTACAGTTCATTTTAGTAATGTTCCAGTTATGGAGCTTGCTTGGTTACTCTTGTTTTAGAACCACCCAGAGGGACACCATTGAGCTAAAATGGGAAAGAATGACTTCAGGTTGGTACCTGAGGACTTCTACTAAGGGCACTCATATGAAGGCATTTCTCATAATATATAGTAGTGCATGCAGGAACTATAACGGAAGAGGTATGCCACATTTTTCTGTGTCAGTGTCCGCCCACCCACCCATAGTTCAAGAGTCCTGTCAGAAAACAGACTATACATACGTCTTCTGAGCATCACTGCAAGTCAGTGGATCAAGGCGGGTAAAGCAGGTGGCCTGTGAAACAAGAGACCCTCTACCACAAAACAATAACTTTGGACTGAGTTCCATTGAATTGAATGGAATTTACTTCCATGTAGAAATTATATGTTCTTTGCAGATGGTCTTTGTGATGCTGCTGTTTACATGGTAACTGTAATTAAATATTAGAGTGGCCACCACTTCTTAAATTGCAATGATGTTTGCTAAGATAATGTTTGTGAAGCACTTTGAACACTGTAAAATACAATAAAAAGTATGGTAATCTTGGCAGCAGTACTCTGTTTCTTTCTTAAAACACACCAAGGAATAAATCAGTCAATTATATGGTTTTTTCCCTCTGTTGTAATGTCGTCAAACTTTTCCATTGTGCCCCTTTTTTTTTTTTACGCAACCACTACTCAGCCCTACATTGAATAGACTTGTTTGGGTGCACAAAAAGTTTCAGCCCCTGTCAGGAGAAGCAAGCTGAAGCAATGCATTCAAGCTGAACATGAACTAGTTTGACTGAAGAAAAAAGCAGTTCTTAGGAATGGGCAATGCAGTAATATGCACTGATCCCAAGAAGGCAGGTAGACACAGAGGTGCTGCAGCCACTAAACAGGGAACTCAGTAAAGTGTTAGAATCTTGTTGTCTGGACAGTCATCACATAAAATATTGCACTCTTCTACATTGAAATGAATACTTATTCATAACTGGTTGCAGGTTATGTAAGCGCCTAGCTATCAGCAAATGTATTACAAGTACCAGATAGTTGGATCAGACAAGCAAGATAGAGGGAGCTACACATTACTGCATAATCTTGAGCCATGGAAAGCTGAAGCATTTGCAAGCAGGTCTTTTGTAAGCCATGGACTTACAGCATATAGAAGAGAACAGGAATGGATGGTGCACTAGGGCAAGAACATGGAAGAGCACAAGGGAGCACCAGTGAGATAATGAATGGGTTCTCATATTGTAGTAAGCTAAAGTTTGCGTGGCCATGGTTTGTTGAGTAAACTAGTGTTGTGGAGTCCCTGGGGTTCTCTCAGCTTCGTTGTTTTCCTGCAAATGTTTCATTACCCGGCTAGGTAACATCTTCAGTACTCAGGTAACAAAACATTTGCAAGAAAACAACCAAGCTCAGAGAACCCCAAAGACTCCACAGTTCAACCCTGAGCTACATACATTCTCTTCTGTTGGTAAACTAGTGTGGGCTGGATTCACACAATGTACTAAAGATAAGCTATATTTAGCAAACTACAACGGCTGGGTTCACATTGTAAACAGAATCATGTAGCCATATCCTGGACCCTTATCCAATTCTCTGAGGATAAGGATTGATTAAAGTGATGAAGTGATCTCATTTCTCAACAGTCATTGTATCTCCACAGTTGCAGGCCATCTGAGCTTTTCAGAATTCAATTTAACCTCAGTCAAATAACTCTGCAACTCATTTTGGACCTTTCAGTTGCTTGCTGTGCTCAGTCTGCATCCCATTCTGTAAGATAAATCATTCATTTTTGGAGTGTGTTGAATGTTACAGATAATAGGATTGATGTGAGAGATAACAGATTCAGTTGAGTGTAGGATCTCTTTCAAGTTGCTCAGTATAGTTGGAGATACATGGATATGGAGATACGGTACTTCTCCTATAGATTTTTGCCTTTCATAGTTGTAGAAGTTTGCCAGAAAAATGTTGACAATCTAGTCCTAAAATATGATTGTTGCTGCAGGACAGTAAGGTCCTTTTTGATCTCCAAGAGGAAATTGTCTAATTTTTACTGAAGGTATCTATCTTACATCCCGTGAACTTGTACAAATATAATCCCATGTCCCATCCTTTTAAAAGCAAGGTTCTAGAAATGATGATGGCTTACCAGTCCCAAGTAATCTTGAAAAAAAGTATTCAGGTAATCTTGGTAGAAAACCACATTGTAACACTGCTATACAAATCTATGATATGTCCACATCTGGAATACTGTCAAGGGTATTACTGAATACTGTCAATTATTATTTGAAAAATAATAGAGCTGAAAAAAGTGCAGAAGGCAAACCTCAAAATAATCAGGGGGCTCAATCATCTTCCTTATAAGAAAAAGCAAGTCTGTTGATGACATTTTAGTTTAGAGAAAAGGCAGCTGAGGAGGGGTGTGTGATCGGGGAGTAGAAAATGGATCAAGTGGGTAAGGAAAATTTTGTTGCTCTCTCAAAAGATTAGGACCAAAAATTATCCAATGAAGGAGATTTGGAATGGACAAAAGAAATTTGGAGATTTGATAAATTCATGGAGAAAAGATCAGTCAAAAGCCATTAGTCTTGAAGACTCAATGTTACTACCAGACTGGGAGGAGCATGCCTCCAAATACTATATGTAGGGAAATGAGTGGGAGGCAGAATGTTTCCGTCTCCTGCTCGTGAGCATTCCAGAAGCTTCAGGTTGGCCACTGTGACAATCAAAATGCTGGACTAGGATGGGCCTTGGCTTGTTCCAACAGGTTACTCTTATGTTCTGATGTAAACTAGTTTAAATGCATTTCATTCTGGATTCTAACCAGTTCTGAAGGCAAAAAGTAGCTAAACTGAATAATTGCCAGTGACTGATTGAATAATGAAACCCACCTGGTCTTGCTGATTTTTTTTCAGCTTTTGACACTACTGATCATAATACTCTCTGTCTCCATTATCTGGTTTAGAATTAGGAGACACACTGCTGTAGTGGCTTCTACCTTATCTGGATTGCCAGTTATAAAGGTTTTTATTGGGAGAATAAAAGAATCCTCTTTTAGTCCTTAGCCTTTGACTTGCAGGATGTCGTGAGTTTTAATTTTGGATCCCCCCCCCCGCCACTGTTGCATGTCATGTGGAAGCTTAAGTTATACTACTATTACTATTACTACTACTACTACACACACACACACACACTATATATATATATATATATATACACACACACACACACACACACACACACATATATATACACACACACACACACACACACATATATATACACACACACACACACACACATATATACATATACATATACATACATACATACATACATATATATATATATATATATATATATATATATGAATATGAGAGAGAGAGAGAGAGAGATAGGAATGATCCTGTGGAACTTCCAGATCCAGCCAGACAGGCAGTACTAGCCAATCAACCAGACATCATGGTAGTAGACAGGGACCAGAAGACAGAGGTGGTGATAGATATAGTGGTGCCAAGTGACAGTGACATCAGGAAGAAGGAGTATGAGAAGCTGGAGAAGTACCAGGGTCTGAAGGAGAAACTAGAGAGGATGTGGAAAGTCAAGGCCAAAGTGGTCCCAGTGGTGATAGGAGCATTTGGGGCCATGACTCCTAAGCTGGGAGAGTGGCTCCAACAGATCCCAGGAACAACATCCGAGCTCTCTGTCCAGAAGAGTGCAGTGCTAGGAACAGCGAAGCTACTGCGCAGAACCCTCAAACTCCCAGGCCTCTGGTAAAGGACCCGAGATTGAGGAAGACACAGACCACCCATAGGGGTGAGAGGGGAATAATATATACATATACATACATGTACACATATACATACATACATGCATATATACTTTTGCCTTTCTTTCTCACATAGGAATCCCAGAAAGGTGGTGGATCTCCTGAATGAAGGATTGGGTACTGTTTGAGGGCATATAGGAAAACAATTTGAAAGTTAATCCATCTTTGTGGATTTGCAAAACTAGTTGTTCTGGATGATAATTAAAGTCAAATGTAGCTGCACACCCCTCCATAGATTAGGTAAGGAATTTGGGGGTTCACTTGGTCTTGTTACTATCTGTGAAACCCAGGTGGCAAAGTGACCATGAATACTTTTTATCATATCAAGATAATATATTGTGGCCCTGTTTTGAACCAGGATTACTGAAATATGCTTTCTGTCAGTCTTCTTTGAGGGTAGGTGAGAAATTCCAGCTGGCGAGCATGCAGCCATCAGATGGCTAGTACAGGACAGAAAACAGCATGTAACATCTCACTTATGTCAACAGCATTGGGTATCAGTTTGTTTTGGGGGGATTTCTAACTGTCCTTTATGAAAAGATCTGAAATGGGATTACCTATTTTATCCCAAGGGGACGCGGTGGCGCAGCGGCTTAATGACGCTGAAAGTTGCCGGCCAGAAATGGCTGACGCTTCGGCGGTTTGAGTCCAGCCTTCGCGTTAACAGGGTGAGCTCCTGTTTCCTCCCCAGCTCCTGTCAACTCAACAGGTCGAAAACTCACGTGAGTAGATAAATGGGTACTCTCACTCCAGTGGGAGGAAAAATGTTGGCAGCGCCTTGCACAGAGAGACGGGACCAGTTGCCAGTAAGCGCGAAATCGCGCTCGCCCGAAAAGGGTGCGAAGCAACAGAAACCCCGCCTCCTGCGCTCGCCAGCTGGGCTCTGCTCTAGGAAGGAGGCTCTGGCAAACCACTTCCGAAAAACAATTGCCTTGAAAACTGCAAGGATTTGTCCAGGCAGTCACTGCAGGGTCAGTAATGACTGAGCACAGACAAAAAAAAAAAAAAAATTTTATCCCACCCAATCCTGCTTGAATGTTTAGTTGCACTCATGAGTCTGCCAGTTAGAATAGCCAGATGAACAAGGAGAAGCAGCAGGATTTCTTAGTGACGACGCTCAGTATGGGAGCTTCAGCTGTGCTCTTCGTGTCTCACAACTTTAGTGCAGACTATTCAAACTTATTTCATTGTCTATAAGATCAAGCTGGATTTTCCTCACATAATTTATATATATTTGTCTGCCCTTCTGTTTGCAAAGTGCTTTGGGCAGTTATATCACAAAGAGAAATACCAACATACCAAATAGCTAAGACTGAATGTTAGTGCAGACACAGTTCCAGTCATCTTAGTGTCTCCAGCTCTTCAGTTGCCATTACTGAAAATGATGACACACAGTTTTTTTGTGGTCTACCACAAAAGTCTAAAGCTTCTGAGCCTTGCTGTCACTTATGATCCTGATGCAACTGAGAACATGTGAAGGAAACAGTGGCTTTTCATACATCCCTTTTGACAATACATTACTCTCTAATGCATTATCTGACTATTGGGAGAAGCACACTATCATACATAGCTATTTTCATTTCTGTCAACAAACATTTGTTTCTCACAATAGACCACATGTAACCTATTTAATTTCTTTTAGTATTTGCATGTCTTAAAATGTCTTCATATATTTTCACATCTTTAATAAACATTCTACCAAGGTATACAAATTAATTTACATGCTGTAGTTGTCATTGCATCATACAATCTATCTAAAATTTGTTGCAAATCATTCAGGTTCTCAGCCAACAGCATAACATTGTTTGCATACAAAAGTACAGTATATCTATATTCATGTCTGCAACCAATGATTTTTAACATTACTAAAGCAATCTTTATACATTTATCTATAGGTATACTAAAGAACCACGGGGATATTACATACCCTTACTCCTGGCTTAATATTGAACCATTAACTAAGCCTTGTATTTAGTCTCACATATGTCTTCCTTCCATCAAATACTGCTCATACTGTATTCAGCAGCCAGCTTTCAACTTCCATGTTCACACAAAGAAGTCAGACCTATTCACTTTATTATGTCCTTTCTCTGACTCATCAAATATACAATCAACTTTCTTTCTCATCATACATTTCTCCATTATCTCCTAAAGAGTAAAACTCTTGTCTACACACCCCATGCTGCACTTCCCAAACATTGTTCATTGTTACCCTTTCAATCAGAATTTTGCAAAATACTTCCCCATGCACACTTAACAAACTAATTGCCCTCTAGTTTTTGCATTCACTCTTGCTATCTTTCCTATTATGGAAGAGAATAATGGAATAGATGTAGATCTTCACATCCATAGACATTAAATAAATTGCACAGCCACTGCATAAGCAAACCATGCCTCTATTTTAGCATTTCTCTAGATATACTGTCTACCTCAATAGCCATACCAATTTGCAACATTCTCACAGCATTTATGACTTCCTTCTCATCTTTATTCTGAGACAGTAGCTTTTACACCATTTGTCTCAATTCCACTCCAATATGTCACTGTCGCTATCATTTCCATGCAGATCTTTAAAATATTCCTTCCAGTGTTTCCTTATTTCAGTTTCATCCCAAATAATTTCATTCCTTTTATTTTTCATTGCATTCACTCTGCTGGAAGGTCTTTGCTTATCCCTCATCACCCCCTTCCAAAATAATTTTTATTTCCATCAAAAATGCTTTCAGTTTTTTCTATGTCTTTTCATTCTTCCTTGCTCTCTTTGACTACATCCTTTGCAACTGTTTTTCGCTGTGTACATCAACTTCCCCTCATCCTCCTTTTTTGCAGCATTTGTTTCCTTCTTTCCTTATGTACCTTTTTCTCATCCACAGCTCTTTTCACTTCATCATTCCACCAAGCATCCTCTTCCATACATTCCATCAGCATAACTCCACATACTTCTGTGGCATTCTGCAAAGTCCATATTTTCATTCTGTTCCAACCATCTTCCACATTCTCTTTCCTTATATTCATACTCCATTCATTCTTTTCAGAGATTAATTTGTCTTCCTGTACATTTCACATGGGACTCATACTTTCCCAAATGGAACTCATGTTTTTTCTTCTTGCTGTTGTTTTACTTTACCTCTTGTTTATTGCACCTCTTTCCTTTTCTTCCATATCTGTTTTATCTCAAGATAAATTCCTGACACTACCAAAAAATCAACATTCAAAACTTCTCACCACCCTTGTACCTCAGTAAAAGATATTTTAGAGATTCAGCTGGATGGGCATGTTTCAGGTCCCCTCCATGAAATAATACCATCTATTGTGACCAAGGAGGTGTGCCTTCTCTGTTGTACCACGTGCCCTTTTGAATAGCATATCCCCCAACATTCATGGGGCCCTGATCTTGCTGGCCTAAGCACTAGGTTAAGACACTGGATGAGTCCATCTGGAAAATTATTTAGGATTTTGAATATATTGAAGCTTTGGACTCTGTTTATGTGGTTTTATATTGCATTTTATTGGTTCTTTCATATTTATTGCTTATCTGATTTTGGTTTTCATTCCATGTTAGCCATCTAGAGTTGCATTTTGTGAATTGGGTAGCTAATTGTATAAATAAATAAATAAATAAATCCTATATATGTTTACTCAGAATGTTTAAATGAGTTGAATGGTATTTGTTGTCAATAAGTTAGTACAGGATTACAAACCCACACATTTGCAATCAACCTCTCATATTGTATTCAGAATGAAGATTGAGAATGAAATCTTAAAATTAAATAGCCTGCAAATCTAAATCTATAGCATCCCTATAATCAAACTAGCAATCAAAAATATTGCATTGTACTATACCAGTTTCTTTAAATCCAAATGCGAAGTTACAGGAAGTTATGAAGTTATATATCATACTTGAAATTAGGAAGTTATAACTTCCAATATGAAGTTATATGAGGTGAAAAACTTTTGATTTTTATAATGGTTTAGAATGTTGATTCTTAACCCTCATGGATGTTTTAGAAATAATATCCATCTTGCATTAAGCTTGCTTAAATAGTCACTCAAAACAAATTGCTATATCACTGCCTTGACTGGAAGAAAAGTTTTTGTTCGATAATGTATATGGCATGCTTTGCAAAACACTGACCTCATGCACTTTCAGGTATATTTGCTTCTATGGAAGCTCTTGCTTAATTAAGCCTTTGTGCCAGGCTATCTAGGGCTTGGTGCAAGTTTAAGGCACTGTAACAATCCGCAAAATAATATTTGGTAATAAATCAAAGGATTTCACGCCTTAGCTACAACAAGCTCAAGAAGTAATTATTCTTCGATCAGGAATTCTGTTTTCCTCTTTGAGCTTATTATAGAAAAGTACTAGTTCACAAGCTTCTTCCCAGAGCTCAGGTTCAAGGGTTATACTGGTGCTTAGACAAAAATGTTGTGGCAAGATAAGTTACTATGTAAAGTTAAACCCACACACACATTCACTCACTCACACACACACAAGAGTTATTTTCAGCTCCAGACAAAGGTGCTTTAGAGTTCTTCAGATGTTTTGTATAAGTATCACTTGTTTGCTTCAGAAAAACAATCTATAACAGAGAAGATGACTTTGTTATTATCGTGATAACACTTTTACAAGTTGCTCTCGAAACCTGCCAAGAGTACACTGAAGGATGTCAAATTAGGCTAAGTAACTACTTTGTGAGCAGATGTCACAAATGATGGCATTGCATCGCAATGACGGTGCCATAACACTGACACCATAGGCACACGTGCTAAGGGAATTATTCACACCCAGTGTGCCTGATTCTAACCTCACTTATCCTCATAACAACTCTGCATGGAAGGAGAGAAGGAAATAGACTGAAATAAATTGTACTAGGAATTGAATTCATGTAAATAGCATTTTTAATCTCATGTCTTTCTCCAAAAAATGTTGGGAAATGTAATTATTGAAGTTGTTCAAAATTTTCTGAGGAAGTGGAAATGTTAAACCAGTTAAAGTTTTTAGAGTAGCTACTCAATGAGCAACTTGCAGTATTTCCTGTGAGAACACTGAACATTTATAGTACATTGGAAATTATTGGAACTAGATGGCATTTCTTCAAGATAAGAAAATACTATTTTCACATATATGCTGAGGATGTATTATTTTCACTTCTAGGGTAAGCAAAAAATGAGAGTTTCACAGCATTAGCAGATTCATGTCCCACCAGATTTCTAAGGAAACAATCCCCAACACAACTGGATTATTTACAGAAGTACAATCACCTTTCTCCCTCTCCTAATATCCAGGTTAGACAGGCAATATATGGTCCCTCTCCCTGGGCATAGTATCATAAAATGATGAATCATTTTCCATTCATATACAATAACTTGCAGGAAAATAGCTGGCTAAACTCTGCCAAAACTCTGCCATCAGAAGAGATCCTCTTGAAAGGGAATCCCAAAAGGTAATTAGACTGTCTTCAAAACCATGTTAAAGGCTACCAATATACAAATGTCTAACTGAGCTTGTTTTCCTCTTGGACATACCAATGACTGAAGCTGAAGCTGAAGCTTCATACTTTACCCCAGAGGTATGCCTTGGCTGTAAGAACAGATGCATTGGAAAAACACAACCAATTTCTGCTTCCTGTTGCAGCAAAATAGATGCATGCACAATTACTGTACAACTGTACTGCACACAATATGTACAATGTACATATTGGCAATCTCCCCCCCCCCCATTGGATTTGATATCTATGTAGAAAAACATCCTATGTAATACGGTTTTGATCTGATTTGGTGAAAAACCTGGATCAGATGCAGAATGGAGTGAATCAAAGTGGTTTTAAATTCATTCAAAGTGGGCTGGAATGATCTAACTTGAAATGTCTCCAAAATATTCCATGGAATTTTGCTTGTGATATGGAGCTCAAAAACTCATCACACTGAAAAAGGTAGAGTACTATGCTGTATGCCAGAAAAGGAGGCTTTAATGTGGCACTTTTAGGTATTTGCTCATATAACCCTTTCTTAGGGAGGGAGATTCACAGTGGTATAGGACCGTCATCAGATTAGAGGAACCCTTCTTTTAAAGCAGCAATAAGATTGGAAAAAACAGAAATAAATTTGTTGGTTTTTCTGCATTGTCTCATAGCATCTGCTTTTAACCAAGTTAATTTCAATTCTCAGTTGATCTTCTTTCACTTAGGGTGTTTATCCAAAGATCCCATCCTTCCCTTTCATTGCATAGTTTAATCTTTCATTTCACTGAAAAACAATTGTTCAATTGTACTGTATTTTTACTTAGCCTTTTCCTCTTATTTATTCATTTCTCTTGTAAGTAATTTATTACAAATTTATTACAAAAGCTTCTGTATTTTAGCTCTGTAAATGATTATAGCAGAGTCTTCTTCCTCTCTTTCATTCGTTTCATTTTGGCACTCTTGATAAGTACGTGTGGGTGTGTACGTGTTAGTATATTAAGCAGTGCCACTGAAGATTGAAGAAGGGCAGGGGGCTATCTCAGTCAAATTTCACCAGCAAAGGATTGCTATGAATTGTGCAAAAGCAGTCTGTGCAAACAGTTGCTTTGGGTAAAGGAATATGTAACTTGAAAATCCTTGCACTGACTTCTGTCACATTTATTATGCATCATCCCCACATAATAGTTCACCTTTCTGTAAGTTTTATCCACTCTAATAATACACAAGAAAAATTAGATAACCCATATTATAAAGTAATATAATTCAACAAAGTAATATAATTCAACAACACTTGAACCAGTTTCTGTGAAATTTGATGGACTTCATTCCTTCATAATTGTCTAATGTTTCTGCACATTTTGTCCTCACCTGATAAAAACTGAAAAGAGTTATAACATTTTTATATCTTTCTGTTTTTTCAGGGCTAGAAAATGGGTGGGCAAAGCTCTGGTTTTCCCAAATAACGTTGCAGAATCAGGAGTAATCTATGCACAAGGCAACTGCATTATGGAACATTGCACTGGATATTTGATGAAGGGTGTTAAGAGAATAGCCTCTGATTTGGAAATCTCTAATTCAAACTGAATGATTATTCATCACTCTTTAAGTCCAGTTTTTGGGGGCCAAGGACTTCATTGTGCAGTGTGGTAAGGAGGTCATCATAAGAGGCCATGCTTAGAATGCATATAGAGCTCATTTTTCCCCTTTGAATGAACATTTAAAAACTAATTGTGCCACCATTATTTGGCAGTTTGTGGTTAAATTTTGTTGGCACATATTCAGGTAATTCTGGGGGCTGCAAAGAACATATCTGGAGCAATAGTCCACTGGTAAAATGCTTTCTTGCTGTACCATATCTTTAGCAAAGTCATTGTTTTTTCAACTTCAGCATTTGCTCCATTTGTAATGGGGTTAGTGGCACATGCTTATTTTACAGAACTGTTGCAATCATTATGCGGATAAAATATATATGCAGATCCTTAGCAATGTGTTCTAATCAAACATTGATCTGAATATTTGTTTGGCTATTAAGATTGGCTAGCATCTCTAATATAAGTTAGAACAGTCAGCTAGTAGTATAACCAATCTCTTGAAAATCTATCTTTGAAAGAAGCCTAATTCAAACATTTATCACTAAATTTCTTTCTAGGTATCTGATATCCTAATAAGGTTGTGGTTTTGTTACTGCCTTTCTGGTGGATCAAAAACCACCATATTTTCTCTAGCTGAGAATTAGTTGCATTTCTGTTCTAATTAAAGTATTTGTCACCTCTGAAGCTGACAGATTAGAGTGACAAACTGTACAACCACGAACACTTTGCATTTTTCGCACCACTTAGCAAAACCCCGGCTAACAGCAAAAGTTGTCGATTTACATCAAAGATACAAAACAAAGGGTGATTTTGCCTTTGAGTTGCTTCATAAACTGTAACAGCTATCAGTGTAACATTTTACTACTTTCTGCTGTACTTATTTTATTATTTCTGCTGCTCTTTGCTATTGATTATACACAAGCAATATTTCAGTTGTAAAGACGTGACATCTGTGTAAAATGTATTACTTCATTTATTGCACTGGATTGATGCAATCCAGTGTATCCAGTATAGAGATGTACAGTGAGAATAATTATACTGATATTTCCTTTAACTCATATTAGATTTAGTACTAGGTTGCTATGGGTGTGATTTCTTGGAATTATTTTAATTGCACATGCAATAAATATATTGCACAAATTAGTAACTCTGTGTTTCTACTAAGAAATACAGAAAGTATAATAAATGAATGTAGCAATGAAAGTATCGTTTTGTTTATTATTATTATTTATTACATAGTACCAAAAGTATTGTTCATCATCCTTCTGAAATAATGCCAATCAGGTCAATGGGATTATGCCAGGATGAGTGATCTGAAGACTGCAATGACCTATTGCAACACAGAATAATGATAATATATACTGACATTATTATAAGCATTCCAAACATATGAGGCTATTTATCACAAAGAGTGTTACATACAATGTTATATAATAGCTTAAAATACAGACAGTCATTTATGTATGTATTTATTTGTCAATTTACATGGAGCCTTAATCAAAAAGTAGTTCTAGGTGTCTTAGAGAATAGGATTAACACATCAAATAAAAATATAACAAGTAAAATTAAAAAGGACAAAATCAGCAGTGTAATTCATGTTGTACGTTAGGAAAGGGTAACTAAACATACTCGTAGCCAACCACCATCCCAAGGGCCTGTTGGGAAGAGCTAGGTTTTTAAGGTTTTATGAAAGTACAACAGGATCAGAATAATCCATTCCCCAATAACTTCTTTAAATTTCTGCAATTCAGGTGTTGTTTTTCTGTCCTAAGACCAGCTCACTGGAATGGCCTCCCATGAGAATTGTGCTTGGCTCCAACTCTTATCTGAAAATGGAACTATTCCAGAGGGTGTTGGGGGCTGACACCAAATGCTATCTGGAATTTATGTTTTGTATTTTTGACTATAGGCTTTTGTATTTTTAATTTTTAATTATTATTTATTGTTTTTTCATGTTTTAGCTACCATGTTGTTAGCGACCCATTGGAGCTGGGCAGCTATAATAAATATAAAGAAATAAGTAAAAGTAAGAATCTGCATTCAACCATAGCGGGGTAAAAATGTGATATATACATAAATAAATAAATACGTAGGCTTGCCCTTGAAGATAATTTGGATAATCAGTTAATACAAAATGCTACGGCAAGAATACTGACTAGAACTGGGCAATATTAACATGCCATGCCAATCCTGTAGCATTTTCATAGTGTCCTGATTTTCTCCTGTAAAGCTACAGGTGAAACTCGATAAATTAGAATATCATGCAAATGTTCATTTATGTCAGTATGGCAACTCAAAAGATGAAACCAATATATGAGATAGACGCATTACATGCAAAGCGAGATATGTCAAGCCTTACTTTGGTATAATTGTGATGATTATGGCTTACAGCTTATGAAAACCCCAAATTCACAATCTCAGAAAATTAGAATAGTGTGAAAAGGTTCAATATTCTAGGCTCAAAGTGTCCCACTCTAATCAGCTAATGAATCCATAACACCTGCAAAGGGTTCCTGAGCCTTTAAAGGGTCTCTCAGGCTGGTTCAGTAGGAATCACAAGCATGGGAAAGACTGCTGACCTGACAGTTGTGCAGAAAACCATCATTGACACCCTCCATAAGGAGGGAAAGCCCCAAAAGGTCATTGCAAAAGACGTTGGATGTTCCCAAAGTGCTGTATCAAAGCACATCAATAGAAGGTTATGTGGAAGGGAAAAGTGTGGTAGAAAAAGGTGCACAAGCAGCAGGGATGACCGCAGCCTGGAGAGGATTGTCAGGAAAAGGCCATTCCAAAGTGTTGGGGACTTTCACAAGGAGTGGACTGAGGCTGGACTTAGTGCATCAAGAGCCACCACACACAGACGGGTCCTGGACATGGGCTTCAAATGTCGTATTCCTCTTGTCAAGCCGCTCCTGAACAACAAACAACGTCAGAAGCGTCTTACCTGGGCTACAGAAAAAAAGAACTGGTCTGTTGCCCAGTGGTCCAAAGTCCTCTTTTCTGATGAGAGCAACTTTTGCATCTCATTTGGGAACCAAGGACCCAGAGTCTGGAGGAAGAATGGAGAGGCACACAATGCACGATGCTTGAAGTCCAGTGTGAAGTTTCCACAGTCTGTGTTGATTTGGGGAGCCATGTCATCTGCTGGTGTTGGTCCACTGTGCTTCATTAAGTCCAGGGTCAACGCAGCCGTCTACCAGGAGATTTTGGAGCACTTCATGCTTCCTTCCGCAGACGAGCTTTATGGGGATGCTGACTTCATTTTCCAGCAGGACCTGGCACCTGCCCACACTGCCAAAAGTACCAAAACCTGGTTCAGTGACCATGGGATTACTGTGCTTGATTGGCCAGCAAACTCGCCTGACCTGAACCCCATAGAGAATCTATGGGGCATTGCCAAGAGAAAGATGAGGGACATGAGACCGAACAATGCAGCAGAGCTGAAGGCCGCTATTGAAGCATCCTGGTCTTCCATAACACCTCAGCAGTGCCACAGGCTGATAGCATCCATGCCACGCCGCATTGTGGCAGTCATTGCTGCAAAAGGGGCCCAAACCAAGTACTGAGTACATATGCATGCTTCTACTTTGCAGAGGTCCGATATTGTTCTATTTCCAATCCTTGTGTTATTGATGTCATGTAATATTCTAATTTTCTGAGATTGTGAATTTGGGGTTTTCATAAGCTGTACGCCATAATCATCACAATTATACCAAAGTAAGGCTTGACATATCTCGCTTTGCATGTAATGTGTCTATCTCATATATTGGTTTCACCTTTTGAGTTGCCATACTGACATAAATGAACATTTGCACGATATTCTAATTTTTCGAGTTTCACCTGTATTTACTGGCTGACTGGAATAAAAAAAAAAAAATAGGGCACACATAGAAGGTGGCTTGGGAGCACCAGAGAATGACAACAAGCTGGACAGGACAACAATATAAGACATCTGTTAGAAGAGCTAATAGAGTTTGGGGCTGCATCAGAAGAAGCATTATGTCAAGGAAGAGGACATGAGGTGCTACGTCCTCTCTGCTTTGCACTTGTGAAACAACACCTAGAATATTGTGTACAATTCTGGGCGCATTTCCTGAAGGATATTGACAGGTTAGAACTGATTCAGAGAATGACAAAGATCATGCATGGACCTGAGGATGGGCTGAAGGAACCTGGCATGTTCACTGTGGGGAAAAGAAAACTGAGGAAAGACATGATACCAGTGTTCAGAAACACAAAAGGGTGCCACAGATAAGATATTTGGGAACTATATTCCATTACCACAGAAATGCCCAGAAACAATGAAAATAAGTTGAAGCTACCTAGATTTTGTTTAAATACAAAGAGAAATTTCCTAACAGTAAGATCTGTACAACTGTGGAACACCCTACCTATTAAGGATATGGGCTTTCCATCTCGGGAGGTTTTTAAGAAGATGCTATACAGCCACCTCTCGAGGATAGTTTAATTGGTTTTTCTGAACATCTTGATCAGTGATGGTGAACCTTTTGGGCTTGGCATGTCAAAAATTCAGAAAATGCCTAACCTGACTCTGCTGGCATGTCATACACACACACCCTGAACAAAAGAGAAACAATTCTTTACATATTCATTTATTTAAAAAAAAAATACAGTCCAGTCATGTGTGGTGCTATGTATCATATTAAGAAATGTCAAATAATTACAAAAATGAAATATGAGTAAAACAGACTCAGTTTCTTTGATAACTCAAACAGGGAGAATAGTTGTTGTCGGGTGTTGGCGAACACTGGCGTGTCACCCAAAACATCGTGGCGTGTCACCTTTGACACGCATGTCATAGGTTTGCCATCACTAGACTAGATGATCCTTGCAGTCTCTTCCAAGCTCTATGATTTCATGATTCTATGCTTTTCATAGTTTGGGACACAGTATTTCACTTGGTATGTTCATATTTATATGCTAAGATCTTCTTTAGAGGTATGATGAGTAGCTACTTAGGAGTAAGAATTTTCAGTGATAATACTCATACTTTGAAATGCCCTTCCCCATGAAGTACAACTGATATCATCCTTACCATTTTTTCAGTACCAAGCAAAGAGATTTTTATTCTCCTGGGCCTTTTAAGAAAGTATTGATGCTGCTGTTACTATTAACTTTTTTTAAATTTCTGCTTTTATTTGCCATTGTTTTTGTGTTTATTTTTTATGTTTGTTATTGCTTATTGCACCCTGAGAATGTGTCAGTTTGTATGCCCTAGTTGATGGGTTATAGGCAATGGTATATTGGCTGGCAACAAAGTCTTTAAATTAGAGAGGAGAGCTTGCCTGGAATAGTGTGACCATCCTTGAGATGCAACTGGGCTTCAGTTGTATTTATGGCATATTGCCTAAACTGACTGGCATTGTCCTTATCTCTACCAGGGAATGTTGTTTGTGCACAGGTATGACTAAGGCTGATAAATAGGGCTACCTTCTTTATCCTACTTAAAGCATCAGTTGACCAAAGCCATGATGGATGGCAGAAGTAGTTATCTATGGGCTGATTTGGTAAGAGCATGATTTGTAATTTGGAACGTAAGAGAAGTAGACAGGAGGAAATGAAACGAAATGAAATGGAACAAAGAAGTATTAATAGTTGATCTTATCTTGTGGTGTAGAATTGATGAGTACATGCAGAGAAGTGAAGGTGAAGGTTTTATTATAAATGAGAGGGCTAAAATATATGTCAGACTGTATGAATGGAAAGAGTGTGTGAAAGTTATGTGGAACAGAGTAAAGACACTTATGTTACAGAGTTCTATAGAACCATGTGGAGTTATGATAATGAGATGTATGAAAAAGGATGCTTGATGGAATGAAGTGAATGAAGGCTGTGGATAAAAAAAAATGTATATAAGAGAATGATAGGTGCTAATACTGAAGATGAGAAAAAGATACTGTATAAAGAGAAAAAAGATAGTTGCAAAGAATGTACAGTGGTGCTTAAAAGTTTGTGAAACCTTTTGAATGTTCAATATTTCTGCTTAAATATGATCTAAAATATGATCTGTTCTCCACACAAGTTCTTATTCTTATTCATTGAGGAAAATTATCCAAAGCTACATATTTGTATGTGGCAAAAGTATGTGAACCTTTGCTTTCAGTAACTGGTGTGCCTCCCTTAGGCAGCAATAACTACAACTAAACATTTCCAAGAACTGTTGATCAGTCCTGCATGTCAGCTTGGAGGAATTTTAGCCCATTCCTCCTTACAGAACAACTTCAACTCAGGGATGTTGGTGTGGGCTTCCTCGCATGAACTGCCTGCTTCAGGTCCTTCCATAACGTTCTATAGGATTAAAGCCAGGACTTCGACTTGGCCATTCCAAAATATTGACTTTTTTCTGCTTTAACCATTCTTTGGTTGTACGACTTGTGTGTTTTGGATTGTTGTCTTGCTGTATGACCCACTTTCTCTTGATCTTCAATTCATAGAGAGATACCCTGATATTTTCCTGAAAAATTTGCTAGTACAATTCAGAATTCATAGTTCCATCAATGATGACAAGTTGTCCTGGTCCAGAGGCAGCAAAGCAGGCCAAAAGCATTATACTCATGTTTCACAGATAGGATAAGGCTCTTATACTGGGATGCAGTGTTTGCCTTTCGAATAACATAACACTTTTCTTTCAAGCCAAAAAGTTCTATTTTGGTCTCATCCATCCACAGAACATTCTTCCAATAGCCTTCTGGCTTATCCATGTGGTCTTTTGCAAACTGTAGATGGGTAGCAAAAATGTGGAGTAATTTTGATTGGAAAAAAAAACATGTATTGAAAAAGGATGAAAAAGGCTAAACATTATACACACAGACACACAGACACACACACACACACACACACACATATAGAAAGAGAATGTGTGTGTGTACACAGAGAGAGTATATGTGTTTAGAGAATATACACACACACATACATATATACACATACATATACATGTATACACACATACATACATACATACATATACATACATATACAGTACAAATTTAGAGAATGTTTATATACAAAGAATAACCTTGAATTTTGGAAAGCTTTGCATAAAGGTGGAGCTGAAAGTTGATTGCTAAATGCCAAAAGAATCTTAAATGTCCATATGTCACGAGCAAGGCGAATGAATTCTCTGTCTTCCTCAGCTGCTGTTTAATGTCTCCCATGGATTTTTCAGTAGCAGACAGAAGGATATAACCTTGCTAAATTCTTCTGCAGTAAAAGTGTTACCATTCTAAAGGGTACTCTATATGGTTAGCAACTTTTAGAAAGATGGCCTGGAAACTGACATTGTTTTAAGTCAGAAGATTAAAAAGTGGCAAAGGCCCACTTCCGATAGGACGTCAAGAATCCAAACCACCCTTATGCACGATCCAGTTTTTCAGTCCCAGCTTCATCATCTATTTTGGATCTTGTGTAAAAATCCTAAATGCATCAGTCAAGGTAGCAAATGCCTAGTGATAATCTTCGGGTGCCCGCCACACAACTCCACTCCTACCTATATAGTCCCCATTTGGATAATTCTAAGATTTGAGAGCCAATTCCATAGAGAAGGCAGTTTCCCTAAGATATTATCTAAAATAATTTTCAGTTGCATGAAAGGAGTAGTTACTTCAGTTTATTGTAGCAACAAAGAAAAACAAGCCTTAGAAACTAACAATAACGTTGTGGCATCAAATGTATATACCCACCCAATTTAATCAGTTACATGAAATCATGTTCTGAATTAGCATATAATTAATTTCAAAGAATAAAGCATCTATTAACTACTAACTCTAAATATGAAAGCACAACACAAACCAATCATGAAACTAATTCATTCTTTTTGCTATGCTAATTTAATATATAAAAAGTGACAGCTATTTTCTGTAGTGAAATGCATTTTCTAGTGGAATCTCTCTTCAGAAACTTTAATTTCTGAACTACCATAGGACTTTATATATGACTATATTTCATATAGTCCATTCGGTATTTACCTTTAGCTGTTTCAGAAAGCCTGATTTACAGAATAGAAGGGGAAAAAACCCAGAAGAGTTGCAATAATGGATAACACCTATATCAGCCATCATGTCATTTCTTTATAGCTGAAGAAAATATTCCAATGATTTGGAGCTATTCTGTGTGGATTATTTCTAAAAGAGCATACATTTGTTTTTAAGTGACTTAAGAAGAATGTTTTAAAAAATAGGTAAAGGATAAAATGATACAAATTATTTTTCCATCAGATAGCTCTTTCAAGCAACAGATTTCTACTTTATTTGAAATGTATGCAAAGGCAAAATAGCCAGTATTTTTATTGGTCAACCAAAAGATGCCTCAGGAAGTTTAATTAAAGCAAAAGCGCTGGATGGTGGTCAGCAAATGGGTCTGAGCTTCTCCACTATTTATGCAACCATCTTGTTAACTATAAATGGATGATTACATAAACAAAGATGTAAAATGTGAATGTTAGATTCTTGTACACAGGTACCTGGGAGTTCCAGTTAAACTCTGGCTACTTGGTGTCCACGTACAAGGTCTTGGACAAGTTCATGGAGGATAAGTCTACTAAACATGGCGGCTATAAATATCCTCCAGATTCCGAGGGGAAAAAAATCATCCCTTGAATACCAATTATTGGGAAATTCCACTGCTATGAAGGCATTCCCTGGGTTACCCTAAGGGGCATGAAATTGAATTGGTCTTACATTCATATAAAGGGATGTTTAGCAAGCATATATTCTATGTTTTGCAAAAGTTGGGTAGGGTTTGACAAACGCTGCTGTTTACAGTGTGAGCTACTTCTAGTCCGGGTGAAGTTTCATTTTTCTATGCATACATACTGGCTAGGTTCAGATAAAATTTAATTTATAAACACAGTTTTAAACTTTGTGGAATAGTCTATTCAACCATAATTTATAAACCACAGTGGCTAGATTCACATCTCAAAGTATACCATAAACAAACCATGTAATGGCTTTGTGCAGTGTGTGAATCCATCCATTCACTTGCACCAATACACAATTCTCTTATAAGCAGAAAATCAAGTTAGTAAAACAATATGCAAGCTTGCATTTTTTTAAAACTTTCAGATTTTGAAAAACTGTACATACATATTATTATTATTTCCCTGACCTTTACTTGCTCCAGAGGTATTTGGAAAGCATCCAAAACCTCATCCATAGTTTCTGTGTGTACCACTGTAACAGTATTACCATTTGACTTCGCCCTATTAGTCAATAAATCCATCAAAGAGGGAGGGAAATGCTAGGGACTTCAGGAAGTTAGCCAAAGGTCAGGACAATTATCATTACAAAGAGCAATTATGGACCAAGGCTTTCCCTACAGTTAGGAGAATCATTCGGAGCAGCAAGAAACAGCAAGCAAAGGCAAGAATGTGTAGGGAGGGTATAAGATATTATATGCGATCTCCAGAAGACAGTGTTCTGGCTTCTAGGGCACAGTGAGAACACTAAGCTCCAAAACAAAGGGGAAAAAATCTGCTAGAGAAAGTTCTGACTTCAAAAATTTACAGCAGTATAAAAAAGCTTGCAGCAAGACATTAGACTGATTATTTTGAGTGAATGTACGCAATATGGAAGGATAGGTTTCTACAAGTGGAAGAACAATGTGAGGTAATTGGTTTCCATGAATCCCTATTTCAGTCTTTTTGAGCATTTCCAATACCAGTGGTTTTCAACCTTGGCAATGTTAAGATGTGTGGACTTCAGCTCTTCAGCATGCTGGCTGGAGAATTCTGGGAATTGAAGTCCACACATCTTAACATTGCCAAGGTTGAAAAACACTGTCCTACACTGTTTCAGAAGATGTGTCAATTTGCAAGAAGGTGTCTCTACCACACCACCCCAGCCCAGAAGAACCAGGGTTGTGATGGCTGCAGAGATTAGGAAAATAAATTCTTATCAAAGATACATAGAAGTGCAGAGATGGAAAAGCTGCCAACCAACGCAGCAACAGTGAATAATAGTCAAGACTGTTGTTCTGCTAAACATAATATCAAACACTTGGGATGCAACCCTATGGAGAAGTCGTGTATCCTAAAATCTCCATGTTTTATCACCAATACCCTACTGGTCTTGATCCTAAGGATTCTGAGGTTAGGAAGCTGCCTTGCATTGAATTACCCATCAATCCTGAAGCTTAGTATTGTCAGCATTGATATAGAGCTTGAAACAGAAGATTTGAAGAAATCAGAGACTGAACCTAGGATCTTTTCACTATGAAGAAAATGCTCATTACTATGCTCCAACATTCTCACAGGCGTGTCTCTTGGTCTCAGTTCTTCCTAACAACTAAGTTTCCCCCAGCTGTATTACTTACATACAGCTTGTTCTGTCTTATGAGGATCCCATTCAGACTATGCAGGAACAACCCTCCCATTAAGCAGGAGGATGTGACTTGCCATCCATGAAAGAACTTTTTAAAAAAAACCCTGCAAATCATCATGTGTTTTGATTGCACTTTATCTAAATATTTATCCAAAAGTAAGTCTACCTAGGTGGCAACACCTAATCAACTTTAGTCAGTCTTGAAAAGCTAAGGGGGGGGGGGGGGGGGTCAGACCTGGTTAGTACTTGAATGGGGTGTGGTTTTATGATTATACTGGATAGATGCTCCCTAAATGATAGGAATATTTAACTTAGGTACAAAAGAAAAAGGGCCATGCAGCCCTTAAATCCCTTTGAGCATTCAGTTTCCACACTGGCATGCTTCCAAATGGTTCTAAGAACCCTAAAAGTTGAATCTGATGGCAACAGTCCCCTCATTCCTGTTCTTGCACCTCAACAGCCCTATTTTTTCTAAACGTAAGAGAGTGTTTCAGAGCCTTTCATAGATCTGTCCTTTGCAAAATAGTCTGATTCCCTTTCAAAGCTATTTTGTCTATGTTTATCACTTGTTCTATGGCAGTTAATTCCTGATATATATTGTCCGTAGCAGTATTTTTCTGCAGTTTTAAGGTGGGGAGTCCAGAACTGTACAGAATTCTAAATATGGTTGTATTATGGATTTGTATTATAGCATTGTGAGCTTGGCAACATTTGCAGTTCCATTACGATAAGCTCTAGCACAACATTACTTTGTTCATGACTGTCACACACTCATCTGTCTATGCCCTTACTCTTACATAATGTCAAGGCACAGTGTGATTTATTTTCTTCTACGATGTGTGCAGGCACACCCAGTAGGGTTTAAAGTTATGTGCAAATCAGAACACTGTGTCTTATTCAGCAAATCATAGCTTATGTGTGAATATACGTGGTTAATTTTTTTTTCCCACGCAAATTTGCCTCAGTTATCTAATTTATTTACAGTATAACAATCATTTGCATCATTTTCTCATGATAATGTTCATTCGACCACTTGGAAGAATTCCTTGGGTTGTCACTATCCAAAATAACTTGATGTCAGCTGTTCGCTCTTTCTCTGCTCATCCCAGTGGTTTTACCATTTGCAGTCATTACTCACCTTGCCATGGTAAGCCGACAAGGCAGAGGCAAAGGAAGAGGATCGGTTTACTCTAAATGTCACTGTGACTGGCCTTTCGTCCAATATTGACACAGTCTTTTCATTTCAGCTCAAACAATGCAATTCATAAACAGTGAATAAAACTGTTTATATGTTACAATTACTGACGTGGAATGCTGCTCTGGAAATAATGAATTCTCCACCACGAAGCAGTTGTGAAAAATGCATCTGGAAAATAGATAGGATAAGGAATAACACAGTTCCCAGGAATGCAAGGACAAGGAGTTACATTGATTGGGTCAGCAACAAGGGATCTGGTAAAAGTAACTTTAGTCCCATAACAAATACTTAGAGTGACCTATTTGGAATGGGGAAAAAAATGTTCAAGAGAAGAACAGGAGACCATGAGGAACATTTTTTTTTTATCATTCCACTTAAGCCAAGGAGCTGCCCCCTGGTTTCTTTTGAGCTACTCCCTCCTTGATACTCTGCCTCCTCTGCCATCTGTATTTTCTCTTTCTAGCATTGAAGCTGGGGACAGCAATCTCTTTCCTAGCCAAATCTTAGGAACTTAATCCCTATCTCAGAGTAGGCAGAATTTCCATAGGTCATATCAGTCGGTAGTTGTCTTTGAAACCATGTCCTAAAATATACACAACTCATCTCTCACCTTTCCTCCTTCATATACGGCCCACGAGGACACAGATAGCCTCTTCCCTAAGCAAAAGGCTCCCACCCTTGGCTGGCTCTGAGCCTTATCTCTTATAAGCACCAGTTTATTATTTGGCAGCCCTGGAAACATGGACAGGCTCATAGCCTTATTCACTGCTCTCCCTTGGGTCTTTCTTGTCTGCAGTAGACATCCTTCCAGATGCAGTAACCACTTTCTCTCTGTATATTCATCAGCACTTCTTCAAGGTCCTAGTGTGCAAGCACAGAGCAAAACATGCATTTTATAGCCAATCAACCCCTCTCTAAACATTGCCTATGGATGTGTGTTACCACTGCTTTGTTTTTGCTTTATGCATCTTTAAGGCTTCTTCTCCAGCAGACATCTCTCATAGCATCTCACTCCTGTTAAATCAGGATTAAATCAACTTTTTACCCTGCCTGACCATAGCATCTTCTGTACATAGGTATCATACATTTCTTGGCTTCTTCAACAACTACTGCATACATCCTGGCTGCCCCCAGCATATTTCTTCTCTCCAGCCTGTGTGTAACAACAACCAGATATTTTGAGGCAGGTGGAGAAGCAGCAAGATCAGGAAGATGTTGGGCTGCAGGAGTTATCTCTTTATTGGGAGACTCATCACCTGCCAATGACAGAAAGGGCTAAAGTTAAAGATGGACATGGCCAGAGTAAAAAAATGCATAGGTCACTCATCGTCTCTCTAGAACGGACCTTCTCAAACTTGGCAACTTTAAGATGTGTGGACTTTAACTCCCAGAATTCAACTTCAACTTCAGAATTGGGGAATTCTGGGAGTTGAAGTCCACACATCTTAAAATTGCCAAGTTTGAAAAACACTGCTTTAGAACTTCCACCTTTATTCACTTTTACCCCATATGCAGTAAGAAAGAGATAGTGACTTTCTCAGATGCATGAATTAAGTGATTGCAGTATGCTTTGAAAATTAGTCTCAGGACTCTCTGAAATTGATGGAAGGCTGTTAGCAGCTTGATGGCTGCTAGTTGTTTATCACTGGTCTGTATGGATGGGTAGCGGCTCTCCAGAGTCTACAGTAGGAATTTTTGCCAGGAGATGCCAGGCACCGAATCTTGGCTTTTGTATGCAAAACAAATGTTCTGTCCTGGCATTGTACCTCTAAACCCATATAGACCCCAGTGGTGTTCTTAAAACTTATAAAGGTAATGGTATAGTCAGTGTTTTGCTTGCCTTCTGGTATGTCACTATTTAGTAACTGGTCACTCATGCCCTGGCAACCATTTTTTAAGAGTACCTTAACATGCTTTCATAATTCCACATTTTGTGCCCCACCCCCAAATTGAGAATTCTTGTTCTTGGGTCATATCAATCACCTTGGAGGTTGGTTTCCAGAAAAATGGGCAATTGTGATTGGGGCTGAGATTTAGAAACATGATTTACTAGTGCCTAGCTATTTATGTCCATAGAGGAGTATCCACAATTAAACTTACTCCACAAGTTAAACTTAGTTATTAAGAACTATCAAGTGTCTTGATCTCTGGGGAGAGGCAAAAGCATGGACAATAATTATTTATTAGCCTGAAATGGGAACATAGATTTTATTTATCCCACCCTCTAGTGCAGCATCCCCAAGAGATATGGATGGTGCCCACTCTCCTGGGGTTCCAAAAATCCCTTAGAACCTGGTTTTGGTCCCAGGTCTGGGATTAATGTTTTGGATGTGTGTCTGTGTGTGCCATGTTATGTTTTATAGTGGCTGTTTTAGTCTGGGCTGTCTTGTTTTGCCTATGTTTTTAATTAAGTCTGCAATACATTTCATAAGCCACCCAGAGTCTTTTGGAGTGGGCAACCATATTCAACCATATTCAACCATATTCAACCAATTCAAATTCAACAAAATAAAGTTATGTGTGGGTGTTTCCAGATTAATTTTTTATTGTAGAATTTCCCTGTATCGTTCACTAAATGTAATGAGATGTAGCTATATTCCTACAGCTTTTTCCAGCTTTTCTCTTAGCAGAACCCTTTGTGTAAAGTGTAAAGTCTGCCAAAACAAATACAGACTGCTTTGGGTTTTACTAATTAAATAATATAAAGCTCCCAGGAGAGTGTCCTCTGCGTGAGGCTCTCTTTGGAAAGGATACAGAAGCTTCAGTTGGTGCAATATTGTATATTGAAGAGGCTGCTAACTGGTGCACATTAAGGGAACATGCCCACGTTGAAAAATCTACCCTGGTTGCCAACTGCTTTCTCAGCACACTTGGTCTTAACTTTAAAGAACCTAAGCAATTTAAAGCCTATTTTTATACATCCATATATACATCCATACACATACATATATATAATTTTTGTCAATTTTTTTTCACAGAAATAAGAGATAAACATAAAATACTATGGAGTAACAGTAAAGAAAAGAAAAAAGAAAAATGTGAAGGAAGAAAATAAAGAGAGTGTAGAAAGAAATACAAATAGAAAAGAAGAAGCAACTTCCGATCTTATTTACAGCAGTTACAAACCACCTTATCCTCATTCCTCCCTCATTAAAATAAGATCCTAATTATTTTCTTTCCATATTCAATCCTTTTCAATCAGCAAATCCATAAATATCAATAGAAGAGAATATATGTAGCTCAGGGTTGAACTGTAGAGTCCTTGGGGTTCTCTGAGCTTGGTTGCTTTCTCTTGAGCTTGCTGAATATGTTACCTAGTCAGATAATGAAACATCTGCAAGAAAAACAACCAAGCTCAGAGAATCCCAAGGACTTTACAAATTCATAAATCACCATTTTTTCCATTTTCAACAAAAAGTCCATATGAGGCTTCCAGTCAGGGCCTGATTATCTGAAAGGCTGCCTATCTTGGAATGAACTCATCTGAGTGTTAAGGCTGGTAGGAGAGGCTCTCTTGAAGATGCCCTCACTTTCTGACAACTGCTTGCCAAGTATGAAGGAGCGATCCTTTTCTTGCAGTTCCTTCTAAACTACAAAATGCCTTTCCATGTGGTGGGGGCAGTTGTACTGAACATCCCCTCCACATTTCTAAAAAATGTTATAAGATCATTCTGTTTAGCCATCAGAGAAACACTTGCAGATTTCAATGATTATGTGTTTTAATGGTTGCTTCCTAACAATTTCATAAAGGTACTATAAATAATTTTAGCTGTTTTTTTTTTTTTAACTGAGCCTTAATTGTTTATTTCTTAGTTTACCTCATTAGCTTTCTTAAAAGGCAGGGTATAACCCAAACTAATAAGAAATGGATAAACAGATAAATGAATGGTACACCACTTCCAAAATCTTGCCAAGAAAGCTGCAGGAAACAGTCTGGGCAGTTGGCAGGAGTCAGTACTGACTCAAAGGGACCCAAAACAAACAAATGAGAAAAGCAAATAAATATTTATCAAATGAATTCTGCTCATTAACAAATTTGCATTGGATCAGGCTGCAGTGTCCAATTTTATTTCTGAGGATTTGATCCGCACTTCATTTTCATATGCCTTCGTTGTCAAATCTCCATTTTATTCCTGGAAGCTGGTTAACCAAAGACAGGGAATTGCCCAGGACAACAAAGGAGTAATTTATACTTGCCTTGTTTTGTCTAATTAAAGAGAGTAGCAACTCTCCTGGTATATAAAGCATGCAATCATTACAACATGCAAATGTTGCTCTGATAGCTGAGTCATTGCTCTAACCAAACCATCCAGAGTACATTTTAAATTGGCCAATCTACAATCAGGGCAGGAAAAGCATTCACTTCATAAAGCACCAGCGCTATTGGTAAATATATAAGCAGTCAGTGCCAGTCATTAAAGACAGGAGCCTTCATTCAATGTCTGTACATTTAACCAATGAGGATGTTCAAGGTCAACTCTAGATTATCTTTTGTTTTTGTGGTTGTACTAAAATGTCTCCCCACTAGCCCAAGATCTGGGGGGAAGGGGGGGAACTGCACAAAAGGAAGTCAGGGATGTTACCAGATACCTTTTTATTTAAGTCTATCCAGATCTTTTGTTAGTGAAGCATCTACATTTTTTTAATGCTGTGAACTCAAGAACACTTAACTGAGAGTAATATTTTCAGTCCCTCATCACTGCCTTATCTGCATGGGTGTGAAAACTATCTGCCATTGGCTTTTGTAGAAGCACCCTGACTTGACATGGCATTCATTCATGAATTGCATTCCCAACCAGCTCTGGTTCCTAGGCCATTTAATGAAATCCCAGAACACCAGGCATCCTTGGGAGAAGACCCACTTTAAATTGCTTCATTTCTGGAACAGCTAACTAATAATTGCACTATAAATGTTCTCTCTTCCTGACTTTTTTGAATTTCACCTCTGTTGTCTCTTCATTTCTGTCACTTGCATTATCCAGCTCTGTGCTATTTACATTGAAATTTGCCCCACTGTGTCTCAGCCCTCAGCAAAGAGCATTCCCCATTCTTTAATTTGGCATCAATAACTCTCCCCCGTTTCCCTTGTTTGTTGTTGTTGTTGTTGTTCAGTCGTTAAGTCGTGTCCGACTCTTCGTGACCCCATGAACCATATTGCACCAGGCCTTCCTATCTTTCACTGCCTCCCTGAGTTTGCTCAATTTCATGCTCATTGCTTCAGTGATGCTATCTAGCCATCTCATCCTCTGCCGTCCTCTTCTCCTTTTGCCTTCCCTTGTTTAGGGTGAGACAATCTTTTGGTGCTTGAAGGCCACATTGGGTGGTTGGAAACCACAGTGGGTGGGCTGATGATAGAAAGTGAGGCCACATGCATGTGGGCACAGCCTAGCTGTTCTGCTCTTTTCTGGTATTTGAGGGAGATTTTCTTGTTTTTAAAATTCTTGTTATTTTAAGCATAAAGTGCACATTCTTCTCACCTCACAGTAGTGGGAAACTGAAATTCAGCTGTGCAGCTGGAGATGGTTCTGGGGGCTGCAAAAACAGGGGAGGGGTTGAGGGCCAAATACAGCCCTGAGACCAACTCATTTAAGGTATCTAGTACAAAAGCAGCATCAACAGCTTTTCCAGTCATAAGAAAGTTATCTATCACTACTATTCTAGCCTTGATTCATTCACAAATTTCCTCTTGGTAACAGCAAAATAGAACCCTCTTTTGGCACACCCTGACCCTCTGCCAAGGTCTAGGGCTTCCCAAGACAGCACTTAGATATCCATTACTGACAACAACAATGCACCTGAGATCAAGATGTTTTTTCCCAATACTGGGAACAATAAGTTTATAAACTTAGGTTCAGAAATACCGAAGAATCCACATTGAACAACACCGAATAGCATCTCAACAATTCCATCTCCTCTTCTTTGTCATTCAGCCTGTTGTCTATTTTAACTGGACAAGCTTACACTGCAGATGGTTCACTCCTTTATTGTCCTGTATTCAAGAATGATTCGTGACACCATCTAATGCTATGACAATGGAGGATGTGCTGCCAGCAATTCATGTTATGTACCTAACCTTGTATTGCTACTTTCTTGTTTATAGTCCACATCTCTGAAACCTCACCCTCTTGGATCTACACTATAAATGTTTTATTCCCTTGAATTTCTCACCATTGCTATCTATAACATTTTAGGGCAAGCTAACCCTGAGACTAGTTGAAGAAATTTCAAGGTGTTTGTTAGCACAAATAAATTATTCACCCAGCTGACTGGACATCATGCCAGAATAATAACTTCCATGAATGAGAGAGGGAAGTGGCTAGGAGATGCATTCCAGAGGCCGGGAAGGGTGGTGTGAAGTAAGGAAAGCAACAAGGGACTCTTAAAACAAGGTAAGTTGTAACAGACAGAAAAAAAGCAGTGCATCCATGAACTAACAAGAAAATACTATCTGGGGAACTGAAAATTAACTTTAAAATATCTGATAAACTGAGGCAAGAGAGAAAAATAAAGGAGTCAACCCTGTAAGTCTCAGGATTAAAAGGCATACAGTCAAATTGGGTGTACTTGCTCAAATGTAAGATGTATTGCATTTAAGTAGACTCCTTCATGTGAAGATCCTTAAAATTGCAGCTTAAATAAGTAAAATGTGTAATGTGCATAAACAAACAAACATCCAACACAACTCTCTGGCTTTCTGATTTTTAATCTGTGATGAAATTGGCAGTAGAATAGGATGCAATACAGGAAGCTGTCTCAGCAAAGAGCTTCACTTCCTGAAGGTAGCTGAGGTTGATCATCCCCATCAGCTGATCTGCTTCTTGAACTGCTGCTTCTGTACATGCCCAGAAGCTGCTATTGCTGCTGAGTGAAGGGCAGTGATATGGCTCTTCCAATCTGCTCATTAAAAGCAGGGCCCTACTTCACTGATATTACTAGTACGGTGCATAATAATGCTAGTATTGTTTAGTACCTAACATTTCTTTATTTGTATTTTTGTTTAAAATAATTCTATCTATCTATCCATCCATCCATCCATCCATCCATCCATCCATCCATCCATCCATCCCATGCCTTTCCATCATTGGTTTTCTAAGCAGCTTAAACAATTAAAAAGCAAAATAATTAAAATTATTAAAATCTCCATTTAGAAAACCTATCAACAAGTCAAAAAAATCAGTTAAACAGTTAAAGAAATCAAGGCAAGTTTGACTTAAAATTACTGAATGGACTTTAGAAACACAATGTCAAGACGCATGCAGGAGGTCTAGCTTTGGGTAATGAACACAGAAGGATTGGAACATGAGGGGGAACAAACTCTAATTTCATTGTCTTGATTTCTCTCTTGAACCCTCTTAACAAACAGCTTTCTCCTCTACTGCAGCTAGATCAGACAGTAAATTTCATTATAAGTATTGGCTCTCATGGGGGTATTTCCAATATGCTATTTAAAAGTTTACTAGATCTTCAGAAACTGTTTATAAATCATCAACTCTGCTTGAAATATGCTAATATGGGAGTAAAGATCACAGAAGTTGCTCCAGGTAATTGCTGAACTGCAGCCAAACCTGACCAGTCCTAAATACACTCTGCCCTGTGTGAACCATTTATTGTAGTAGAATGTATGCAGAGTCACATGGATTAGAATCTTAGTGTAACAACCTGTTCCTAGTAACCTACTTTATAATTATGGCCTAGGTTTGACAAGGAAGCAAGGCAAAAGTACCCAACAGTGCTTATCTAATCAACTTGCTTTACTGGAAGTCCCATGTCATTTGCAGAGCAGCTGCAGTGACATACATGATGTTGCGTAAGGAGGGCAGATAGAAGAGATCCTAACTTGGCACTAATGCCCTATGGATGCTTTCATGTGATGTGATATTGCACTCTAGAACAGCAAGAACCAGTACCCAACAATGGCTCTTCCATTGCCAGTGCTCTTCCACTAAACATGCCCAGAACCTCTAATAAATATGGGGATCACAGCCTAGCCTGGCTAAGAATAGAGATATACATTGAAGCAGGATCATAGGAGAAAGACACCAAGTAGACTTGTATACTGTCAAAATCAGAAGCTTGAGAGGTGAGTGGGAAAGCAAGCAACACTCTGAAGGTGCGGTTTTAAAAGAGACAGACTACAAGGAGCCATCCAGCAGAAGTACGAAGCAGGCAAGAACATACAGAGCAAAGTGCATAGGATCTGGACTGTAACAATATTGCTTCAAAGACAGTCAATGCCATAATATTCCTATTGGGGTAGGGAGTAGCTACAGAGACTCTGCTTTCTTTTGGAGCACCATTTGGGCTTTCTCCTATAAAATCATTTATTATTTAATAAATAACAATATAAATAACTTTATTATGTGAGGGGCTTGCCCTAGGTAGTTTCAATATTGCTAGGCATGAAGTGCATTTCCTACAAACCTTTGCAACCTGAAGCCTCTGAACTCTAGGAAGTCTCAGGCGTGGGATAGTATCTTCCTTTTAATGGCAGTGGAATCAACAAACTAGAAACAGACGGAGATTATATCTAAAGCTTCCTCATTAATTTTTTTTTTTTTAATGAAGTCACCACCTTTTAAGTTGAGCACAATTCCTGCTGATTTACATGTACACATCTGGGAAGTTTTCTTAGCTTTCTTGGCATGATATAGAAATGGTTTGCCGTAGTCTTTTTTTTAAACCTCCTCTTCCTTTTATTTGGAAGAAAAAGGACATCAGGGTCTTCCTATAATGAATTCACACAAATGGGCCCCAAATAGTAAAAATAAGATTTCCTATGTATTTGAGATGATGCAGACTCAAATCAGCAGAGACTTGATCTAATCTGATGCCATTGTTCTGAGGATCCATTTGACCAAAGAGTAGTATGGATACCAAATCATATCAGGAAACAAATTATATATGATGTAATATGTCTGTAAGTAATCCATATGAATATTTATATATAGTATAAAATATATCATAAGAATTTATATTTCTTTGCTGCTGTTGTACATCAAAAGCACCAGGACTTCCTGAAAGCACACACATTGAACTTTTTTGTTGCATTTCAGAGCAAGGAATGTTTATGTCTGTACATTTATTTGTAAGAGCAGAAGTCATCAGAAAAGAAGAAATCTGTAAGCATCAAGAAAGACTTGGATAAAAGAAATGCCAAAATGATAATAGTAAACTAAATGAGAAATCTTGTCATCAGAACCTCCCAATGCAAACAGAGGGTGGAGGGGGTGGGGGGGGTGGGGAACAAACATGGGAAGGCACAAAACTGCAAAAACATAAAGCAGAATGTTACAATGAAGTAGTTGAATATATCAAGCTAGAAATTCAAGCGGCCTTAATCTAGTAATGCTACACATGTTTTCCTGGAAAAAGATCAGACAAAGACTTCTACCAGAAATATGGGAGCTCCAGCAAGAAAGCTCAAGCCTGCTACTTTAGGAAGCTTTCCTCATAATACAGCAAGGAGGAGTTAAATAACAGTTGAATTCTGCTTCTGGGCAGCAATATCATCAGAACTATGAGAAAATGGTGGGTAGCAGGAAAACTTTCAGAGATGACGTTCAGATAATGACCTTGAACAGAAGCAATCTTCACTGTAAGACAGGGGTGGACAATATTTTGGTGGTTAAGGAACACATGGAATATTTGGCCAGTTGGGAGCCACCAAGTGGGTGGGGGCTATATCATACTTATGGGTGGTTTGGAATATCATCATCATCATCATCTGTGATACACCTATTTAATGTCTGAAGTTTCAAGTTTCCTCTGTACCCTAACTCACAATGGTGGGAAACTGTGTTATCAAGAGTTCAGCTGTCATGATCAGAAGGTGGCTTTGAGGGCTTCAGAAAGGGAAGCAAGATCTGCTCTAAAAGAGTGCCAAGCCAAAAAGGCGACAGGCAACCTCATGGTCCAGCTGCCTGCATTCTCTAATGCAAGTGGTCTGCTTGATGTGGGAAAGTCATGTCCTCTGCTTGATATTATTTGTTCCCAGAGAAAACAGAAGAGAGAGCTGTTTGTCTAAAAAGGAAGGAGGGGGAGATTCCACTTCCTTGGTGCAGTTGTGCAGAAAGAGGATTCTTTTTTCAAAAAGCAGGAACTATTTGCACCCATTCTGTCTTCTAAAGCTGCAGGAAGTGGCCTTGCCTTTGCAGCTTGTCCTCTGCAGAGAATAGAGTTTCAGGGCTGGCATCAGGGGTCTGGCCCTTGCCAAGACCCTGCCAAATCTTGCAGCTCTGCCACTGTTTCATGCTGCAGCTGTTGGTGTGGCTGTCCTTCTTGAACATGCACGCAGTGGCAAGAGTGAGGAGATGGAACAGCAGCCTTCAGAGGGAGACATAACAACTGGGAGGATGAAGGGGCTCCAAATGAAAGGTTAGAATTAGAGTTAGGCTCCTCAAATTCCGGACTTGTAAATACAATATTTTCAGTGAGTCAGTATTTGTCCAAAAGAGACCTATGAAAGAACAAACAGCCTACATTGCAACCCACTTAGATGAAAATATTTGGCTTTTAAGATTAATTAGTCCCATTGTTTTCAAGTATTCATTGTTCATATTCACAAAACAATATGAGGGTAGAGAGACAGGCTCCCACTTCTTTCCTAGCCTTTCTTCAAGGTGCTGGCTCAGACTTAAAACACTTGGTGCGGCCTGGGCTGTATTATGTAGCTTGCTACCCTTGTGCTATATATAATTGCTATCCTGACCAGCTACACAGTAGGCTGAGCAAAAATGTGGTGGGTTAGCATATTTTGGGAATGCAGGTATTGTCCTAGCACATCATGGGAACCAACCCATTATGATAAGCTATAATATGATTTGTTTGGGTCTAGCATGTTATGTGAACACAGGATTTGTGTTTGTTCATCTAGGTTTAGAGTCAGAACCCAGATTCATGTGGCCTAATGGGACTTTTGGTAAATTTATTCTGTATTATGCTGTTGTTACTTGCAATAATTCAAAGATCAGAACATGTTCCATATCCATCCTTTCTCTGAAGAAGAAAGTCCAGGATCCCACTCAGCAGAATGAACAGGTGGCCTTTCAAGTACTTATCACATTTTAATAAGTAAAATAATATATACAACCACCTCAATAACTCCCTCACCACTGCCCAGAAGACTGTTCTCCAGAGGTGGTGCACCACTAGATGAAAATATGGAACAGAACGATTGGATTTGGCCATCTACTTTTTAGAATTCCTAGCCTGGGAAAATATACTAGATATGGCTCCCTCCTTTTAATCATATACACTATTTAAGAAGACTTCCCCAAATCATTATTAGAGTGGCATATCTTAACAGTGGATAACCTTGAATGCCTGGAAGAAAAGCAATTCAGGAACTTAATATGGATTGAAATCTGTATACTTTTTGGCAGCTTGCAAGTCAGGATGCTGAAATATAATTGCCTTCCTAATTTTGTTGTACTGTATAAGCCAAGAATATCTCCCAATATTTAGCGCTAGGCATAAAAGAGCCAGTTTGGTATAATGGTTAAAGCATCAAGCTAGAAACCATGAGTTCTAGTCCTGCCTTAGGCACGAAGCCAGCTGGGTGATGTTGGGCCAGTCACTCTCTCTCAGCCCTAGGAAGGAGACAGTGGCAAACCACTTCTGAAATCTTGCCAAGAATACTGCAGGGACTTGTCCAGGCAGTCACCAGGAGTCAGCACAGACTTGAAAGCACCAAAATAAAATAAAATAAAAGTTATATAAGTCAACAACCTTTTCAAACTAGCTTGCTAATCAAAGCTTAGTATCTCAAGATATCTGTCATATAAATTGCAAACAGAGTAACCTTCAACAGGTGCTCATGAAGCAAAGATTAGATTTACAGAAATTATAATCCTACCCCTAAACAATATGTTCATATTCACTAACATGTATTACTTGTTCCTTTTATCTAATAGGCATGGCTATACTTAACAAATTAGATTTCACTTTTAAAGAGAGGGCTTTTGCCCACCAGTGAGTTCTATAATTACAACAAGGATGTCTTTGAATGCATTCAAAGGGATGTATCTGTGCAACATTCATGTAACTGACTTGTGGATTAATAAACATTTGCAGAATCTGCCTATGCAAATTTATCTCCCACCAGGCAAAAACTTTTTGGACATGAGATTTTATCACTAGTGGAAGGCAAAAAAGGAACAAAAGTCAAGATGGAGATGGAAAACTGATTGACATTGCCCTAATTTCACAATTTACTACTCTGCATTTGAGTAAGGAATAATCATTTAATGTTGATTAAAGGCTGATAGCTGTTCTATTAGTGCTTTAATATTTAAAGTTTGTTTCATTAAAGAAATAGGGAGAATTCACAAGTTGACTATTCCATTCAGGATATAAAAATATTTTGTGCTGTTCTGAAGCTTGTTAGAGAAAGAAGATATGTAGTTGAACAAGTGATGAATTTTGAAAATAGTGGGCTTTTTTGCATATATTGCTAAATAACATTCTTGGGGATCCCTCTAGTGGCTACAGTAGAATAATAAAAATGCATTGTTTCACAGAGCACAATCTGTTTCGCATAAAAAGTAAACAAAATGCTTGACTCATTTATGACATCAGCTTCAGAGAATGTTTACAAAGTTTTCTCCTAACAGTTTATATACAGTTTTGATAGTTTACACATACAATTTAGAATTAATTACTAATCAGAAACAACTGACTTTCATATTTGTTAATTCTGGCTGTTACATGTAAGATGCACAGAAACCACATATATAATACACAGAAATTTCTAAACACAGCATACAGAGAGATTAAATGGTTACTTACACAGTCCTTTATGCAGAGATGCAAGAACACAGCCAGAAATGAATTACATTGCAGCAGTAGCCAAAAAAATAAAAAAACACCCATGAAGGGGTTATATTTATGCCCTTTGCAGTTCAAAGAGGTGGGTAGGATAAAGTATCCTAGACTGAGTCTTAAAGAAACTCTTTCCCTAGGGAAAAAAATTAGGAGATTCTAAAAATCATATAGAGAAAGTTTAATATCTTATATAACAAAAAGAAAATTAGTAGCTGAGAAGGTAGGAAAGTTACTGGCATTAAGTCAGGTTGTAAACAGACTGCCAAGCAACTATGTTCTGGATTTGCTGATGGATCATAGGCAAAGATACATTTATAAAATGTTTCTCTACTTTGAAAGTTGCTTTGATTACAATTGGGCATTGGACCTATAAATGGATAATAAAAGGCAGAGTCGCAAACATTAAGAAAACTGCAAAACTGCCTTTCCCAAATGGGTATTTTCCAATTCCATTGGATTTTTCCTCCCATAATGCCCAGACAGTATGGCTGGGAATGATGTGAATTGTAATTAACATACCTGGAGACTCCCAGATCCAAAAGGCTGTGCTAACTGGTTTCTCATAGATATAGCAGACAATGTCAGTTCTATAATTCTTATCAGTATAGGATGAAATTTTCAGAAAAGAGTATTATAAGAATAAAAAACAAGATAATTTTTCTTTAAAATCAGTGCAGGAGATTTGGAGCTATGCATCTGTAAATGGATGTTTAAGTCATCATGACCCTGAATGGAGTTGGTGACAAATAAATCCAACAAACAAACACACTTCTTAAAATGTCCATAATATGCTTTTCACCAGGCATGGGTCCCTCTAGTTGTTGTGAAGTGTGGTATAGTCTACAGTTCCCATTAGACTATACCACACAATCTATGGGCAGGAATAGGAAAGATTTAAGCTGAGGAAAGTTCAATCCTGAAGTTGCAAAGCAGGAAACAATATCCCTTTTACAAAAACAGAATAGGGACTGTTTCCTAGATTTCTGTGCAAATAGGCACTCTGCAAAAAATGATCTTCATACAGATTTTAGAATGCTCTTAGATGAAGCTCCTCCAATAATTTATCCCATTTTGGAAAATTAAAAAAATGGTAAGATAGATTTGATTGGTTTATTTATGTGCCATAAAGTCAGTGTCAACTTTTAGTAACCATATTAGATTTTCTCCAGGATACCCGGTCCACAACCTGGCTCCTCAGATACAGGCTTACTATAGCATAACTGCTATTAAAGAGAGCCAATTTGGTGAAGTGGTTAAGGCACCAGGCTAGAAACCGAGAGACAGTGAGTTCTAGTCCTACCTTAGGCACGAAGCCAGCTGGGTGATCTTGGGCCAGTCACTCTCTCTCAGCTCTAGGAAGGAGGCAATGGCAAACCACTTCTGAAAAACCTTGCCAAGAAAACTGCAGGGAGTTGTCCAGGCAGTCACCAGGAGTCAATGCTGACTCATTGGTGCACACACCCAATTATTATTAACATTTAAAGAGTTCTGTTTTATGTTTTTTAAAAAACTATTTTTTCTACAAAGCCTTGTACCTACAGACACAAAGAAGTTTTTTTTTCTACAACAGTCATACTTACAGGCACAATTAAAAACATACCAAAATAAACATATCACTATAAGCATAAAAAGACATTTGACATAGACAACTGTTCTGAACTATAGTATAATTTTGTATGCTTTTCTATGCTTCTCTCTATGCTTTTCTTTGAACAGTTTGAAGTTGGCTATGATTAAACTAATCCTTTCTGCATACACAAAAACTTATAAATGCACATATTTAGGCAGAACTTTCCCTGCAGAAAGCAGTTTGGCAACAACCTTCAAGTGTTAGATTTCCATTACAAGACCATAGGACTGCTGCAAAGATGGATATCTCAAATTGTTTTTCCTTCCATAATGGCAAGTTCAGTGTATAACTGTTCCCTTCTTTCATTTGCCCAGCCTAGGAAGCAAGGTATGCTCAACAACATTACACAAAGAAGAGATGAAGATGATAGTTTAGCCATCAGAAAAGAAATTCGCCTAAATGTCAGAAGCATCAACATGTTTTTATGGATGTGGGATTGATCATCATATTGATGTTGTACAGGTAGTCCTTGTTTAGCAACTGCCTCATACAGCGAACGTTTGCACTTATGACAGTGATGAAAAAGTAACTTTGCGACCAATCCTTGCATTTACCACCTTTGCAGGTCTGTAAAGCCAAGGAAAGCTGAAGTAAGATCCTAAGCACAGTTGTGGTTTCACTTAGTAGCTACTTTGCTTAAAGACTGAGTTGTTGGTTCCAACTGTGGTCACTAAACGAGGACTACCTGTACTCCAAATATCCATATGACTGTGGCTAATGGCTTACATGGTGACCCCAAATTGGTTCAGGAGTGACAACTGAAAAGTAAAATAAGCAAAGCAGGCAGAAAGCTACATTTTCTGTGTCCTCTGCAGTGGACCATTGTATCTCTACAGCAGGGGTAGGCAACAGTTTTCTATTTCAGAAGAATAAAGGGGGCAAATCCAGAATATAACCTATACAGTGTGGAGGAGGGGTGTGTGTGTGTGTGTGTGTGTGTGTGTGTGTGTGTGTGTGTGAGATCCCAACCCACACCCTTCTGGGGTCTTAACTCTCACATGCGTCTATACTTGAGTTTTGGGCTATCTGGATATTTGGGCAAACAACTCTCAACTTCCACACCCACCTTTCCCATCCCCTGCTGCTCCTTGGAGAATCTGTCTCCTTAGTCCACTGCAACATGGATAAAATACAGTGGTACCTCAAGATACGAATTTAATCCGTTCCGTGACTCTGATCGCAAGTCGAATTGGTCGCATCCTGAAGCAAATTTTCCCATAGGGTTCAATGTAAATATGGTTAATCCGTTCCACCCTCCGAATTTGGTCGCACCACGAGGCAAATTTCCCCATAAGGTTCAATGTAAATATGGCTAATCCGCCGTCCGAATTTGGTCGCTCCACAAGGCAAATTTCCCCATAAGGTTCAATGTGTCAGCCGGCGTTGCACAGCTAGGAAATTCCCCAGGCGCGCTTTAGTCAGTTTCACCACTCAAGCCCTAGCGCAGAAAGAGGAAGTGCCAATGAAATCTGAGCGCGCGGGGGAAAGGCTTTTGTCGCGCGCACACAGCTGGGAGTGGGAGCTCCCCCCCCCCCTGCACTGATTCCTCTTCCTCAAATCTTTCCTTTGTCCATAGCCCTTGGCGTAGTCATTGCTTTCCTTGGGCTTTTGTCGTGCACACAGTGGCCCTCTGGCGTTAACAGATTAGTGAAGAGGCGCCAGGTGGCCCTTTCATTAGCACTTCCTCTTTCTGCACTAGGGCTCGAGCGGTGAAACTGACTAAAGCACGCCTGGGGAATTTCCTAGCCGTGCAAGCCGGCTGACACATTGAACCTTATGGGGAAATTTGCCTCATGGAGCAAGCCTCCTTGCTACCGCGATCTCGCCCACAGGAAGCCGTGACCACGTGGCAGCAGGGCAAATGGCCACGGATCCAGTTCGTAGCTTGAGGCGGAGTTCGCATGTCGAGGTAAATTTTTGCAGCCGGAGCTGGTCGTATCTCGAAATTTTCGTAAGGTGGGGCGTTCGTATCTTGAGGTACCACTGTATGTTTTGTCTTTTGTCACATTTAAAATTACAGTTCAGCAGCAACTTTTGGAGGACTCTGAGGGTTGAACCCAAAGCTTGGAAGACCGAAAGCCTGTGATCATGAGAACTTAGGTTATTGCTCTTCAGAGCAGTGGCAATTCAACTGCTTTTGATAATAGCAGCGAAACAGCTTTTGATAGTTGTTTGCCTTTTAAGTACTTTTGGTTCAAAAAAAAAAAAAAAAGATTTGCCTACGTTTTGCATGTTCACTTATTTGACTGGTTCTCTCCCCACCTTGAAACCAGTTATTTGATTAGATTCCTTTCCCACAGGGACAGATGCTGGCTATTTCTGCCACCATCCTTGCTACAAGATTCAGAACCAAAGAAAATTTGAGCAAAGCAGGAGCAGCCTCTTTCATAATAGAAAAAGCAAAACCAATTATGCTTTAATTACCCTGTGCAGCTGCAGCATTGCAAATCATGGCTACCGAAAAGGATGGTCAACAGGTAAGACAATATTTTTAATATATTTTTTTCTGTGCCTTCAAGTCTGTGTTGACTCCAGGCGAGTGCCTGCTCGAGTCCCTGCAGTTTTCTTGCCAAGATTATTTCAGAAGTGGTTTGCCCTTGCCTCCTTCCTAGGGTTGAGAGGGGGTGTCTGGCCCAAGGTCACCCAGCTGGCTTTGTGCCTAAGTCAAGACTAGAACTCATGGTCTCCTGGTTTCTAGCCTGGTGCCTTAACCACTAGACCAAACCGGCACTCAGGGCATGTGGTTGCTAAGAATCTACAATGACTTGATGGCACATATTCAGTCAATCAATCAATTGCTGCATCTTGCTACACAAAATGTAGCAATATTTCATGCTATTGTGTCAATCATATCTAATAAAAGGTAGGAGACATAGAATATATCCAACCTTTTGGGATAACTCTTTAAGCATGGAAGTATATAATGAAAGCAGCTGTCCTCATAGGACATTACACTGTAATGATACATGACCTATGTTTTAATATTATCTGTCCTCCACAGAGACTAACTCTCATCCAATGGCACTATATAATAATGCTAATGTTGGCCTGACCAATCTCTAAAAACACAGATCTAGACTAGTGAATGTGGCCAGTTACCTAATGTCCATCCATGTATCTCCACAAATGCTTTTCTAAAATAAATGTGTCAATTTCTGACACTTGGGTTTCCCCTCCACATTGCTTTGGATACTCAGTTGATGCATCTGAATTTGAGAATACCACCTCATATGGTTCTCCAGTGCTTTGAACTGAATTCCAAAAAAGATCCTTTGCCTTGCTTGAAGCACCTGTCTGCAACTCTTTAAAACAACACTCCAACACATCTTTTCCAATCTTAGGTGATACCCAGGGGATTTGAAAGAATCCACTTGAGTTGTATGGCCAATAAATTTATAATAATAATAATAATAATAATAATAATAATAATAATAATAATGCTGCTGCTGCTGCTGCCACCCCAGTGAGGCTCTACCTTGACATGGTTGTAGGGCTTAAATGCTCCGAGGAGGATGAGAGCTATGCCAGAGGTTCAACCATACTGGACAGGTCTCATCAGGGGAAGCAGACGAAGAGTGTCTCTCCCATAAACAATATGGTGAGACGTAATTTACAGAAACCCATACTGGGTTGGTCGTTGCTCAGGTCAACAAGGACCACACTAGGTGTTCTAGTTCCTGGACATCTGGAGACAAGTGAGCTACAGGACTCAGGACTATTGGCTGAGCAACCAGGGCAGCAGCTGCAGGACTACTGGATGAAAAGTTGTTTACCCATCATAAATATACAAAGATTGAAAACAAAAGAAATAATGATCTGCTATTACAAATCAAGTCCAACCAGAAGAGGATAGAAGAAAAAATGCACCAGTCCTGGAAAGAACAACATACAGAATGAGAAATAACACAACAGAGGCTAGCAGATCAACATCAATTTATAATACAAAATAAAGTATTCATACAAGTAGAATTGGAAGAACTACAAAGGTCTACCCAGAAAGAAGCCTTGCCAGAAGTAGCTCATACAGTAAAGGAAAACCACAGGGAGTCAGCAGTAGAGGAAGCCAGCACAACTATTGAATCGTTTTCATTCCCAAACCAGGCACCCTGTCCTCTGCCTTCTCCTCAAAAAGAACAAAGCCCTCTACCTAAAAGATACACAGCTGGAATAGTGGACTGGGCTCAAGCAGAACTAGAAGCCCTGGACAAGAAGACCAAAAAATAATGACAATTATGCAGCAGTGTTGACAGACTCAAACATCCACGCAGCGATGTTGACAAACTCTACTTACCAAGAAGCATAGGTGGGCATGGAATGTTGCAAGTACTCCAGACAGTTGAAGAAGAAAAACAGGCATTAGAAGAATATCTGAAGGACAGTGAAGAAGATGCACTGAAGCTAGTATGCCATGAACACTTACTGAATACCAAAGAAACCAGACTGGCCTATAAGAAAGACCAAATGAAGAATAGAAAAGAGACATGGCAAGGCAAAGTATTACATGGCCAGTACACAAAAATATGAGCAGGCAAAGCAGATAACAACAAGACCTGGCAATGGCTAAGAGCAGGAAAGTTAAAGAAAGAGACAGAGGGGCTAATTCTGGCTGCACAAGACTAAGCCTTAAGAACAAATGCATACAAAGCCAGAATTGAGAAGACAGCAGCAGACAGCAAATGCCACATCTGCAAAGAAGCTGAAGAAACAGTGGACCACCTAGTTAGCTGCTGCAAGATCATACAAACTGACTACAAACAAAAGAGAATATCTGGAATATTTCTTGCAGATATTCCAAGCAACAATCATGCATTGGAATATCTGCAAGAAATACCATTGATCTGCAAGCAAGAATTGGTGGGACCACAAAACAGACAAAGTAATAGAAAATGAAGGAGCTAAAGTGCTCTGGGACTTTAGAATTGAAACAGACAAGCACCTGCCACACAACACCCCAGACTTAACAACTGTTGATAAGAAAGTCAAAAAAGTCTGGATAGTGGACATTGCAATACCTGGAGACAGCAGAATAGAAGAAAAAGAACTGGAGAAAATCACAAAATACCAAGATCTGCAAATACAAATAGAATGACTGTGGCAAATGAAAGCAAAGATAGTGCCAGTAGTAATAGGTGCCTTGGGTGCAATCCCAAACCATCTGGAGCACCACTTAAAGACCATCAGAATTGACAAAATCACCATCAGTTAATTGTAAAAGGCAGCTTTACTTGGAACAGCTTCTATCCTGTGACGATATCTTTAACACCATCAAACAACATCTGCCTATCCCAGGTCCTTGGGAAGGACTCGATAGGTGGATAAAAATGCCAAATCCAGTCTCAACTTCTGGCTGACTGTGCAACCAACAATAATAATAATAATAATACCCAGCCCCATGGCCTCATGATTGATGGTTAATTATATCTACATTTTGGATATTTATTTTGGATGTTAACTGTACTGCATTTAGCAATACAATCTGTTTATACTTTGTGAGCAAGAGTCAACTAGAGTTGACTACAATAGTCAACTATGTTAAAATTAATGAACATTTATTGATGTGGCAACAACTAAATCTATTCAGCACTGAATATTTTGTAAACATTTATATCTCATTTTTAAAGAAGGAGGCTTTGTGACATGCTGTTCAGATTGTAATTTCCAAATCTGCTACCATGAATCACCTTAACAACCAGTTTAACTGGAAAAAAAAATGGTCCATGCTAACCAGAAATCGTAGCCTCTCGGGTTTGGACAATAGACTTAGAAAAGCCACAGGTTATGATTAAAAAGTTATATAGGAAGAGGGATAAAATGGCAGCATGTTTAGTCATGTTAACAAAGCCCAGCAGCATAGCATATTATGTGAATACAGTCATATTCTCCTAATTTGTTCCTCTTTTGACATTTCCTGGCATCAACGAAAAATTCTAAAAGCACAGAAGGTATAGTCCAATGGTGCTGAAACTAATCTATCATGGGGAATGTAAGATAATTGAGCAGATTTTTTTGCTTCTTTGGTAACTGTTAACCTGGAATTTCTAATGGATTGTTCTATTTACACTGTAATTTTGATGAAACGGTAATGGTTAAATGCCATGCAACTTTCTGAGTAATGCATTTCTACCAGATAGATAAGATATTAATGTTTTAATAAGCTACATTAAAAACTGATGTTGGAACAGTGGCTGGAAAATGAAGTAAGAGATATGGGTAGTGAGGTATGAGATACAGTTTAAACTAAAAGCCTTCAAAATTGTTTGGAATACTTCCAGAAAGTACTCAGATTTAAATGTTTGCAATTTTTAATATTAAGATAGCATTATCTGATTATACAAGATGTAAGAACAAGCATTAAAAAAAACCCTTCCATTAAAAATCCCTTCCTATTTGGTTTTTTTTTTAATTTTTTTGATATTTCTAATAGAAGGTCCTGCACACAATTCAGGTAATTTACTTGTTTAAAACAAAATTTCCAATCAGGTTCTTTTAAAAAGTGGGTTAACAATAGTTTATATTATCCTGGATACTTAAAGTTCATTTAATCGGAAATTAATGCAAATGAATGGAAAGCAAACATTAATAACCTCAACAACTATGGGGCAATGTAATTGTACCATGTTACTAAAATATAATAACTTATTAACTGTTGCAAACTAGTCTAACAAGCTGCCATCAACTGGAAAACAGAGCAACTAACACCGCCTACATGTAAGGACATGACTCAGCCTAAGTCAGACCCAACCATGACCTCAATCAGTCTTTAGGTGATTTGCTTACTATAATTTTGAAATAGGCCATTTGGCAGTAATGATCATGCAGACAGTAAGTAATAAAAAAATAATAATAAAACCAATTTTGTTATATCTCTTTGTGTGAGATACCTTGTTATTTTAATTTAATTTCTAGCTGGAGTTGGGGAGAGACCTAACTTTTCATATCCTGCTTTAAGTGATAATACTACCCTAACACATCTCAAGGCTTCCTCATTTTACTTTGTTCTCACAAATACTATAGAGGCTTGTAGTGCACTGTGTATATTTAGCTTAATAGTAGCAATCAGTGCACAAGGGTTGGCCTTAAGCTGGTTGAGAGAGAGGATAGAGACTTCCATTTTGAATGGACTGGCTATTAAAAATCAGTACCACAAGTTCATGTGGGTTAAAACCAGCTAGCTCTCTTTACTAGAGTAACAGAAGTATCACAGAATGACCCCTTCAACTTGTTCTGGGCACGGGATATAAAACTAATTTCCAATTATCAAATATGGCATTTTAAATGCAGCCAGTCTTGTTTTCTCAATACTTTTTCAAACTTTCTAATAAATATCCAAGTTAGGTGAAAAATGAAACCAGCCTTGGATATTGCCCTTTTCAGAACTCAACCTGAACAAACCTGTGCTTTATTAGTTGCCCATGAAGGAATTAATTTGTCTCGAATTGTTTAGTTTTAGCTGGCAGAATGGGAGGGCAGTGCCAGTTAGCTCCTAAACCCCAACTGAAATAGGAATTCCTCTAACCTTCCTGTGCAAGCAACAAGCTTGATCTCCATCCTCCCATATCTTCTCAAAAGCTCCATGTGAAGAGCAGCTCTTTTCCAAACCAATGTTTACAGCATTCCTTTGCCCTTGTTTGTGAGCCCTGTACTCTGGATCCTGAGAGATGACTGTTCATTCTCACTTAGGCTTCTGCAAGCAGTCCGTGGGCCATCAGCAGCTTGGCTGGGCTCCCTCAGCAATGCTGGGCAAGCAGAACATTTTCTGCTGCTTTTGAAGAATTGAGGACAGCAAGGACCAGGACCAGACCAGCCCTCCCTGGCATTGGCCATCTGTTTCATGGAGTACTTGGGAGAGGCGTGGGTGTTATTTCATTTAATATTTTGTGTTCGTTTGGTATATCTAGGTGTGCAGTATAAATATCCAAATGCAAATATTGTAAACCCAATTGGCCTCTTCATTTCGCAGAGCAGCAACTCAAATACAAAAGGTAGATATTTGACTATTGTTGTTTTAGCACAACAATTTGCTTAGGTGCTCTTCTTGTCCTGAACTGTAGAGCATAAAAGAAGTGTGTGGAAGTGTAGGTCACCTGACTAAATGTCCACAAGAGTAAGGAAACTGAAAATAAAGAGGACATAGAAGTTGGACAATTACAGAATACAGAACTAGACATCCAAACTTATGTACTCAGTGCAAATTAATATCTGTGGCCTTACACAAGCATGCTGGGTTTGGGGATTTTAACTTTCTCCTTCCCTCTTTTTCTTCTCAGAACTATCTTTTCTCTATCACTCTTCCCTTCAGGATTTCACCTGCATATACTTTTCCATCTCAGCCCTGTATACCAGTTATCAGGCACTCTCTCTGAGTTTTTAAATTCTTCCATGTTTGGTCTTATTCAAGTTCCTTCCCTCCTCTTCCTCCTTGTCCTTCTCAGCAGCACTCGGTTCTTCTCTTATTGGATCAGGCTTTTCTTTCTGATGAATTGACATTTGCTTTGTACACACAGAAATTGTGCTTTTGTGAGCATTCCCATGCTGCTGGGTTCCTTTCCTCTGTAGTTAAGTCACAGAAGAGTTTGTGATAATGCCTTAGGAAAGCTAATCACAGAGTAGCAAAATACATCCATATGGTGACCCAGAGAACACGTCCATCAAGTCACTACAAGTCAAGCTCAATTCAAGGGAAACTCAGCTTTAGGGTGAGAGTCTTACTGGTGAGAAACACACAGCTGCATTTCCCCTGGAAGATCTGCTTTGCCATTTGTAGATCCAGGGAGATTCAGTGGTTCACATAACTCTTTACAGTCTTAGCTAGTTTCACAACAATGACTGCTTCTACATAGTATTGCATTGTATTGAAATAAAAGATGTTGTACTACATACACATCTGGACCCAATTCAGTAGGCTGGTTCTTAGTTTTAAAGCCAGTAAGAACCTGGGACCCAAAATACATGAAAGGATACCTCTCCTTATAACTTTTTAATTGTAAATTAAGATCTGCAGGGAAGACTTTTCTTAAAGCACACAGTGACTCTTTTGAATAATTCAACCTAAAAAAACAACAGCCTGTACTGTAGAGCCTAACAACAAACCTGTATTGCTAGGGAGATATATTATGTTTCATAAGCAAGTCTGAAGAGGAAGTATATACAAATACAATACCCCTTTTGCATGAAGAAGAAAGACTGTGTGCATAAGATGACAAACCTTGTTAGGGCAGCTTCATCTGCTTTGTTTTTAAGATGGAGGAAAACCACTGAAATCTGAGTCCTTTTGCATACTACCGCTTACAGTAAAAGCTGGTTTCCTATAGAAAAATTGACATTGCACTAAGCTAAAGTTGATTGTCAAGGCTTGGTTGTGACAGAGCAACTTTGTCATGATCAGAGGGGCACACTTAATGGCTTTCAGGGGCTAAGGGCCACAGCAGGCAGAATGTAGCAATCACTGCAGATCATGGATTTTTTGTGGAGTGTGGGATGGCTGGGGTTTTAGATTTTTTTATTTCAATTGTTTATAGCCTTTTTATTCTTTTCTATCCACCTGAGTGTTGGAATGTAATTATGGAAAAATGCTCAGAACTTCGTCTATCCATCAGAAAGATAAATCTCTGAAAACAGAAGAGACCCACATCTGGTGTGATAAGAGAAACCAACAAAAAACAGCTCAGGTTCAAAAACAGGATGGAATCTGTGGAGGACAGAAATCCTGAAAAAAAAAAATCTCCCAGTGCATCCCTATTAGCTCAGAAAGTTGCTGATTGTTAGAAGTCCTATCAGCTAACTTCATCCTTTGAATTATTCAAAAGAGTCACTGTGTGCTTTAAGAAAAGTCTTCCCTGCAGATCTTAATTTACAATTAAAAAGTTATAAGGAGAGGTATCCTTTCATGTATTTTGGGTCCCAGGTTCTTACTGGCTTTAAAACTAAGAACCAGCCTACTGAATTGGGTCCAGAGGCAAATGTGTAAGTAGTACAACATCTTTATAAGAAATGTACGGCTAGAAGGCTTTCAGCTGTTGGCTCCCCAGCCCTCTGCTTGAAGTCTCTGAAGAAGAACGCCCACTCTGACTCAGTGATGGCCGTATAATGAGGGGGGGAGTCAAAATTGCCAAAATGGTGGGTGGAACCTTTTGAGAACGGACCTGTGTGGCTCTGAAAACTCAGATTTAAAAGTCTTGAGGAAGTTGCATCCTTCTATCAACTTCCAACTTTGCTGTGTTCCTGGTTTATCTATGCTTGGTTAAATGGCTGGGCTTTGATTCTTTCATTGACCATGGACTCTGCCTCATCTCCTGCTTGAACTTCATGTATAAACCTTGGGGTTTCTTTGTTTTTTTTGGCTTAGCTGTTTTGTGAATTTCCAGCTTTCTGCACACTTTACTTGGTATGAGCCTGCCATGACAAGATTCTACACATGCAATGAAGATGAAAGCTCCTTGGACGTATTACTTCTTAAAATAGTCACACATTTCCTCTAATAACTTAGAAAAGGTTAACTATATTAAGGTTTGAATGATGCACACATTCAGTCAAACATTAATTCCACCTGCCCACCCCCTTTAAAGGTTGCTCTTTTGAAGTTCTTCAGATTGTGAAAGCCCTAATGATCCCAGAATAATTTCCAGCAATTCTGCACCCAATAAAACTTTTCAGAACATACCTGCAACTGAAATACAACACTTTTCTAGGAACTGAAATTCATAGACTTGCCCAGCAGAAGTTGTTGAAAATATTTGAAAGATTTAGATAGAAAAACAAGGTGGGAGGAAAGAAAAGAATGTGGCCAGTCCTGTCCCAGACTATATTTGTAGATAGCAGGAAGGAGAGCTTCTAGATATTCAAATTGTATCTTACCAGGTACAGAATGGTACAGAAGAAGAAATAAGCAAATTTTGACAGCCTCCCATTTCCAGTAGTAGAAATTCCAGCTCTCAAGGCAAAACTCTTTCCATCCTATCAGAAACACAGATCTCTTGGCTGGTGGAAAACAGGAAAGAAAACACTTAGGCTGTCTTGGGGCACATCTTCCATGACATGCTAACTATGGCATAAAGACATCTGGCTAACCATTTGTAAAGGACATATCATGACATGGCCTTTTTCTCATTTTCAACCCACCATAGAGGTAATTTAATTTGTGTTTAGCTGTCCCAGTTTTAAATGGGTATTTCGCCTCTTCACCTGACACAAGTCTTGCTTGATGAACAGTGTACAACTCCTTGTTGCCTATGTGGTTGATTTTATTGTCAGGGGCTGGGATCTACCCAGCTCCCCTTAAGCCATTTTAGGCTGCTGTGGACATATTGCCTTCTTTCCAGTACACTGTTTCCCAGGGGGCAGTTTGCTTTTGGCAGTGGGACAATCTGGTTCTTAACTTGCTAATATCCCTGTACCAGAAGGGCAGCTCTTCCCACTTCTGCTACCCCAACAGACATGTAAGCAAATCCAAAAGCTTCCAGACTGCACAGCAAGGCAAAAGAAGCAGGAGGAAGAGATGTTTCTTTCCCCACCAGGTCTCCTGGTACCCAGAGTTCCTCTATGGGATCAAAGACCTGGAGATCACTCCCTCCCGTCTCTTGCCATCTTGCCTAGCAATGACAGCTGATCCCAAGGCTCCAAGGGCTGGGTAGGGTGTCAAGACAAGGGTGGGGAGCCAACTCTCTGTCAAGTCTCTGATCTCACAAAGCTGAACCATGAGATAGGAGACCTGGCAAGATGTGTCAGTTCCCTGTGGTCAGTACTTATTAGTCTTAGAAGCAGCTCACAAGTTCTGTTGGGGTGGTGTAAAATGCAGGGGTGACCCCACAGCATTTGCCATATATTGGGATACTCTAAATATGGGTTTAGTGTTTTTTTAGAAGAGAGCTAAACATATGTATAAGAACAACTCACAGCAGTGGTACCAAGGTGAAGTGATAAGGAGCTGTCTTATTGTACCTCACAGCTTCTCCCCCTATGGTCAGCTGTTTTTAGAACTATTTTTAAAGACATATTTAGTGCTCATCTGAATACTATCTAACAGAGGCTGTGGGGGCCATGTAGTGAAGTAGGATCTCTCGCATTTTACTGCACTGATCTATCAGTGCTTGTCAGCTGTTTCTTGGACTGGCAAACTGGTGTGCTAAGCTGTTGGCTTTATGACTACGTGGATCAGCTGCAAGCCCAGTGTTTGATCCATAGGGTGATTGGAGTCAGGGGGAAGGTGGCTGCAATAAACCATGCTGAACACGTTTGCACAAAACATATGCAAAAACAGGGCAAGTTTTGACCAGTGAGTATAGCCATCTGTCAAAACTCACCGCTTTATCTACCCCAGCCCCGGCCCCAGCCCCATCTTGCCTTAAAGAGAATTTATACTTTTCCCACTGGCTGCTGACATTTAGTGGAAAGGCATACAAAGCCATGGGACCCCCCCCCCCCCCCCAATCGCTTTCTTTAACTTTTCCTGCATTAAAACTATAAGGACAACAAAATTCACTGGCCTTGTTAACTGAAGCAGAACAGAATTCAGCAATCAGGGCAGTACAATTTATGTTGGCATATTTTTCTGGCTGACTCAGGGAATGGGGAAATAAACATGAATGCAGTCATGAGGAAGAACACTTTTTATAAATTAAATGGAAAGTAATTTACCGGGTAGACTTATCATTATCATCTTAGCAAGTGCTGTTCTGTGCTGCCACCTACTATCTATTCTTGAATATTGCAGTACACTGATTGAATAAAAACAATGGTGCTAATATTGGGATCTTCATACAAAGCTGTGTTCTTTGAGTGGATAGTAGGTACTAACAGACCACAAGGTCTGTATTGTGATATATACCTTCTATATAGTTTATAGGGCTGTAGACTTTGCTTCAGATGCAATTATGGTAAATCAGTGCTTAGATTCAAGTCCAGTGGAGAGAAGTTCCCTTCCCCTTAAGTCAACCTGCTAACATTAACATTGCTTCGTAAATGTTAACATGTTGACTTAGTGGAAAATCCTGCTTTATTTTTTGCCCCAGTTTTGGCTTGTATCTCGCTGTGTTCATTTGTGATTTGTTTTGATTTGAATCATATGGCCATCCCCAAAGCCTAGTCAGATCATGGGATTATGGCATGCCTCTCAACAGGCATCAATTTAAGAGAAAATGACAGAAGAACAGTAACAACAAAAAAGTTCCTTCAAAGGCCAACTTGTAAACCTGCCTGCTAAGAACATGTAGGGTCACTTTAGTTGTGTCTTTCGGAAATGTTTAACTAGTTATTTGGCAGTGTCAATTTATGTAATCTCTAGTTCCAAACATCAAGAACACTGCTGATTTATTTCTCCCTTGAGAGGGAAAATGTGTATGCAATCTTCTACCAAAGGGGGGGAAAAATTAAGGATCCTTCAGTCTGTGTTTAAATAAAACTTGTGACTGAAATCCACCATGATTTGGTGTCATCTGTCATTTGTGCAGAGTGCCAGATTGTTCCTATTTTATCTTTAATTAAAACTCAGTACAGTACCTTACCCTACCCAATCACATTCGAATATACCTAAAGACGAAATTATTCATTTCCCTGTCTTAAAATGTAGTTCCCCCCTTCCTATTGTTCAGAGCAGTAAAAAGTTCCAGGGTGCTGACTCATTTGGAAGGTAATCATTGGAAGCTTAAGGTGTTTAGATTATGCGACACATAAATAATTTGGAGGCATAGTTTAAAAACTCTCCAGCAGACAGTGAAATCCACTGCCTCAGAGTTGTAATTTCAGAGCCTCAATAGATGGCCACACTATTTATACGTATTTATAATAAATCCTCGTAATAAGAATAAGTCATCTTCTCTGGCCTCTCCTAGCCTTCTTGGTTCATTTACCTGCAATTTCCTTAAAAAAACGACATGGCCGGCAGTTACTCTCATGATGTTTGGTTTCCTTTCTTCTGTTCAGACCTTCAGTTTTACAAAATAACTCTGTAATTCTTACCCACATTAAGCATCGATGGTCCAAAGAAAGAGGTGTTGGGGAGTGGGAGATGAAGAGGCTGAAACACTGTGAATTAAATCAAATATTAAGTTGCCACTTATGGAGCAAAATTTATGCACTTCTTAATAGTTTAAGTTAACTGAACATTTGATCAAGCTGTTGACGTTGTAGGGGCTAAAGAAAAGCAGGCCACATTCTTCCTTCTCAGGGGGTTGGATCTGGACAGTCATTTATAAGACAGAGCCATGAAATCAGGGGGACGTAAAAGAAGATAGTGTTAAAGTACTTCCCATTGATTTCAGGGTGTTTACATTAGGTTTAGAATGACTAAGCCTGGATCCAACTTATTATTGCATTTGGCTTCTCACATACATAAATAAGAACAGGGTGGAAGGAGTATTCACCATTTTAACTGCCAGACCTGGAGTAGAAAGCCAAGGGCCCTCCAAACATTGCAGAACCACAACTCATGCTAAATCCCTGCCAGTGTGATCAGTGAGATGGAATATTGGGAGATACAGTTCAGTGACATTTGGAGTGCCACACATGATGTGTGAATGTACGCATGTGTGGGTGGATGGATGGATGGATGGATGGATGGATGGATGGATAGGCAGGCAGGGAGGCAGGGAGGCAGGGAGGCAGGGAGGTAGGCAGGTAGGCAGGCAGGCAGGCAAGCAGGCAGGCAGGCAGGCAAGGAGGCAGGCAGGCAGGCAGGCAGGCAGACAGAAGATAGATGGATGGATGGACGGACGGATGGATAGGCAGGCAGGCAGGCAGATGATAGATAGATCAATCGATCAATTGATTTAGGAGTTTCCAATTAAACATGGATGAGATTGCACATAGTAATTTTTCATTTTGGGAATGCATTTAAAGAAAAATGGATTAAAAATTGCAATAATTAAATAAATTAATTTTAAAGTCTCTCTCTACTTCTTCCTTTAGCGTCATGTACCTCTGCTGAAGATCAGCTATATACGTCGGATCTCCAACCTTTTTTTGGGGTGGGGGAAATGCATGAGACCCTACATGGAGAGGGGATTTTCTGCATGGAGAGGGAATTTACTCTGTTACAGGTGTTTCTTTTCCTGGTAGCCAGATACTTTTTGATACTGTGGAATAACAATTGCCAGAATATTTTATGCTGCTATAACCTGATCTGTCTCTTTTCCATTTTCCCCAGAAGTTTGTTTTCCAAACCTTTAAAAGAAGAGAAAGCATCTCAAATGAACAGTTGGTCTTGAGGAATACACTGTAAGTTTTTTGTGATGATGTGAGAGAATACAATAAAAAAGGAACACTGTTATAGTTTTACACACATGAACACATACATACATAATCTATCTTGAAATTCACTTTCAGGAACACTATGCAAAAAACAGAAAAAGGCAGTGAGGTACTGGACAAAAGAAATTAGATGTGGAGTAGAAGAGGGGAAAAAGGAAAACTAAGTCTAGTTTACACTAGCACAATTCACTAACTACCTTGTCATAGCTTTCTATCCTTGCATCACATCCTTCTTCCCACCCACCACTTCCGCACATGGCCTCATATTTTGTCTTTTGTTCTTTAAAATTCTCACCTCTTTCTTTCTGAGGATCTTATCAAACCACTCCAGCTATGACTTTCTCTGTCTTCTTCTACTACTCAATCCATTTAAACTTCCTGCATATCTTTGTTTTGTGATTTAATCATTCGTTCATTACTCTTGTGGCACAGTAGAAGTTGTGTCTCAGACTCATGTTTTATAATATCATTCATTCTGTTTAGGTATTCATGCCAGTTGCATTACTTGATTTCTGACCAAGACCAGGTAGTTTTTTCTTTTGGCCGATACAGATTCAGCTGTAATACATAATATGATCAAATTTTGTGCTTTGGCTCATAGTGTCTGCCAAATGGTATTTAAAAACTAGTTTACAGATGACCTAATTAGGCCCAGAGCTTTACTTGGTTCATATTGCTACATTTTTTGTGATGACGTTTCTTTGGTTTTGTTATGTTCTTGTTTTGGACAGTTCAATTACTATAATAAAGATCATGGTTACAGTCATTCAACGCCCATTCATTCTTGACTCTATCTCTTCTTGTGTTATCATGCACATTTTAATGTGCCTCATCCCCATTATATTCAACTTATTTTTGTTTTTCTCTGGCAATACTCAGTTGTCACATTACAAAATAGCTGGAAACAAATCTTATATGCAGACATTTTAACTTCATTTACTCCTCTTACTTTTCAAGTTGCAATCTTCTATACACTATGATTGTCACCAGATGGGCCAATAGCTACTGACCTCTGCAGCCCATTATGGATTTGATTAAATGAGAATTTCACATAATGCTTGGTAAGAGAAGTAAAAAGTAGACTAGGTTACTAGCCTTAGTCAAATTCGTGCCACATACAGCATTTTCTATTTGTGATATAGTCGATATCATTTAATTTTGCCAAATTTCTGCCAAACTCAGTTTTACACTAAGCATGCTTATACTATTCTATGCCAGCTTGGATCAATAATCTAGAAATCTTGCAAGCCACCCTACTGTTGTTATTGTTCCTACAATTACATTCACTTAAAAAAAATACCATTGGAAAAATTCTATTACAGTCTGGGTATAAAGATGAGTAGTACAAGTCATTGATTTTCTAAATCCAATTATTTCAGAGAATTGAGTCAGAACAATGTTTCTGCAGCACTCTTGAAGGAGAATACACAGAATAAACTGTACAATAATGAAGAAAGTGGAAGAGAATTACCATATTGTACTGGAGAAATTGACTTCTTGGCTAATGGAAAGAAACGGGGAAAGGTACCACAAAACCTCTCAGTATGGTCGATATCCACTGGAATATTATTGCTATTCTATATTGTGACTGATTGAATCTTTCTAAAAGAGATCCTTAAACAGTGTTTTGTGTCAATGCTCATGATTTAGGCTCATTCAGGGTGCTCTTATTCATGGAAAAGACTGAGATCCAGTAGCAATCCCACATAAGAAAGGGAAGGGAATATCAAATCACTTTGCAAGAAATTATTTTCTTACATGATGGATCTATTGGGAGACTGATGAAAAATAATATGGAATTGCAAAACAGCTACTTGATATCTGCAGATGCCTTCTTCAATTTGATGTTTGATTCAGCATGTGTTGGATCAACTCCTGGAATTACCAGCCAGTGTGATCTCAGACTTTGGTCTTGCAGTTTGGAAATTCTGGGAGCTGAAAGACAACATACTGGAAGCCACCAGAGTGGGTAAAGCTAGTCCCCATAGAGCTTGCCCTAGTTTTTCAAAAGGGTAGATAATGCATGAGGCTGTTACATAGCACTCTTGCTCCCAAGTCCTTACTTAGAATAGTCCTTTGTGTTCTTTCCCAATCTCTCAGTCACTGTCACAAAATATTAGAAGCCAATCCCTTAAAAAAATACCCACAATCTACTAGTTACACTGATATGTGAGACAGAAGCTGGCTTCTGGTTTCTACAATCCTATTCTTTCTTCATGTGCTTTGTCTGGATGTCCTTTCTTCATTATAGTTTCTTAAGGTTCCATGTGCCATCCATCCTGGAGTTATATTTGACATCATGAGTAGCAAGTGGAACCTTCCTGCTCCCAATCTGATTGTCTCTTTTGTTGGAGAAGAAGAACACTTTCAGATGAAACCTTGGTTACGTGATACATTGAGAAAAGGATTGGTTAAGGCTGCCCAAAGCACAGGTTCGTTCTGTTCCTGAAAGAAGAGCATTGCTTTTAATGACACTGTTCAACAGGACTTTAAAGGACCAGATTTCCTAAAGATTTTACATATTAAAATAGACTGGGAATTTTCAAACTTTTCAGTTCTTGTTGATTCAATTTACTAAGCTTTCTGAGAAGGCTCAAACCTATGAGAAATGGGATTATTTCAGTAGCAAAGACCTAATCAAGTTTTGCATGTTAATAGAAAAAAAAAGAAGAAGAACATGGAGTCCAAGGGATGGGGAACTGTATACTAGTTTTCTCCAAATATTCCTAACACTCTTTGTGCTGAACAGGGCCTGCAGTTGGCTTCTCTTGGCTTTGCATTTGCATGAATGCACTGAGGCCACCCACCTGACTGGAAATCAAGATTTGTTAATCCCACAAAAGTTCATATTTACTGTACATTTAACAACCACTGAATAGAAGCCCACTGCAGATGTTCATGCTCAAAAAGGGGAACTGATGACTTAGAGGGTGGTCCATTGTGACTGAGATTGAGAACAGGGTCTCACCCTTCTTATATGTGACCTTTAACATGGAGCACAGCTTCTGAACTGGGCCAAAGTCATGAGGGTGTGTGAATCTGAGTCACAAGCATTTTTGTCTATATGTCAATATTAGTATGTTCATATATTCTCATGTCAACCTTGAACAATCTGAAAATTGCACATATCTAGAAAGTGCCAAATCATTGCTAATTGGAAGCCCCTTTTGGACTTTTTGTGTGAAACAGAAAAAAATGAAATCATGATATATGGATTTAATGATTAGTAATACTAGTAGACAATAGAAAAAATGGATCTTATGTTCTAATCTTAGAATAAGAGTTTAATGTAAATTTTACTTATATCTGCTGTAAAAGAAGTCAGAAGTCATTCTTTTTTTTGTATTTCTGTTTCTTCTTTTTCTTTCTGCAGTTTTCTTTCGTTTTCTCTATTCCTTCTTTTTTCTATTCTTTTTCTTGATTATTAGTTCTTGTTAGATTTTATCTTTCTCTTTTACAATTTAATAAAATTATAAAAAATAGTGCTAAATCATAATATCAACTAAAGAGAGAAATGTTATCTATTTATCATATGCAGTGTGAACTAAAGAGCAAAAGCAAAACTTACACTACTTTCTGCTATCCTCCTATGTGAGAGTATAGTAACCTAATAAAGAAAGAGTACAGGTTAGAAATATTTGATACAGTAAAGCAATCCAACCCAATGGCATTTATTGAGAAGAAAGTGCCAATGGCTTCAGTGGGATTTGCTTTCAAGTAAGGATTGCCCCTTCAAATTTGCTATGCATTACATATTTTTTGGAACTGCTGGAACATGGTACTTTTTGTTATAACCTGGATTGATGTCAACAAACATAAAGCCATAATTTAGAGGAAGTCAAAACTAAATAGATTTTACTGATGTTCTTAGCTTTTGGTAAGTTCTGATTCCTATCTATTTATCTAGAGCTCCAGTATACTGCAAAGAGCAGCAATATAGAGATGCAACAATTAGAAGTCTTTTATCATTTCTTTAAAAAAAAATAGCATGAAGGGATCCAAGCACAGTGACCTTTATACTCAGGTCACCATTTTTTACCCTAATCATAGCACCTTGGATGGTAGTGAGATCTTCAGGCACAATAGAGAACCTTATTTTATCATTCTGTCTATGATTTCACTTTGCATCCTTCATTCAATTTCTTATCAGAGAAGCCATATGATGGTGTTTTGAAGCTGCCTCTGTTAGCTGTCCTTGTCTAAACTGACAAATATGTCCCTTATATCTGTACTGGAACCTCCAACAGTCAGCTTTGTTACGCTCAGGAAGAAACATCTTCATTTCTCATGCAAATCTCTTCTTTTTATACAACCTTGTTTGATGATATCTGTTTGAAACTTGACAAAGTTGTTTCCCAGCATAAGAGCTACTATTGCAATACATTTCATCACTGTCTGTCTCAGAGCATGCCATATACCACTACTTAAAAAAATAAAGGAGGTTAGTTCAAATGCACTCATTCCAGTGAAATTTGGTACTCTTCATCCCCACATTAGTTTAACTGCAGAGTTCATTCTCTGCTGGAAAAAAAAAAGGTGTATAGCCTGTAATGAAATGGGTAGTTGTACATGCACACACAGAGGGTATATGGTGGGTCAGTCCTTGTGGCTCCATCAAATGGGGGTCCTAAACCATTGTCTGCTATGACAACCTCCCACAATCTTTGCTGTGTAGGCCTGACTTGTTGCTGACTGTCACTCTTTACAAACTCCTTTCTGCATCTTTTTTCTGGAGGAGTGAAGTGGATTTCCTCTTACTCTTCTTGCCCTTCTGTAGCTAACAGATGTGTAATGGGCTAAATTCTTCTCAGAAGAAGATTCAAATTGTTTGTTATGTGTAGCAAAGTTAAGAAGCTAATTAAAAATTGAAGATAAGAGAAAGGAAAAAAGGAAAATGATCGTGAGTCCTGCAGCCTTTCACTCACAGCTAATCTTCCAGGCATGAATACACACGCACACACAAACACTCCTCAAAGAACAAAATAGGACACCTAGAAACAAGCAGCTCAGATCAATCCATGACATTTATATCTATAAAAAAACCCTAACTCTCATCTAGCTCCACATTCTCTGGATGGCTATTTCCTTCTGATTCTCAGACTGGGGGGTGTTTTGTACCTAGCAGGAGGCAGACTAGGAGTGGTGCCATCTATTTGGGATGGAAAGGAAGAGAAGAACAGCAAAAAAGAAATGTAAAAGGGAGTTGCTCCTCCCTTTTTAAAAGATCCTGAGAGAAAGGGGAACACTTTCTGCTTCTGGTTGAATGGCTCGAAGTTTGAGTTTCCCAGGCTTTGCTGGTCTCTGCTTCTTAGCTAAACTGGAAACTTTAATTTTGATTAACCCTTTCACATCTGTACCTCTATGAGCATTTTCTCCCCTTTTACTACATAACCACTTGTGGTTTTCCTGTGATACACCATGGGGGAATAGAGTTGTTTTCCTGAATCTTACTTTGGTTTGAATTAAACTGAGCTATCTCTAGAGTGATCCATATTCAATGAAGCTCTGCCCCAAGCTCCAGATTTAATCCCTGAACTGGATTAGGTAATGCTACATATCCCTAATTCTTAAGATTAACTAATATCTCGGTTGAAAAATAAATCATTTCAGGTGCCTGGATCTTTACAAGCGCTCTGCACGTTGGAGTAACAAAACACATCGGGCAGGCAGTCCAAGATCGTATGTTGACAAGCACTTCATCCACAGTAAAAGTAGTTGCAATAGGAATAGCTTCCCTGGAGAAAATTCAACACAAAGATCTTCTGGACAATGTCAAGGTATCATTTTCTCATTGGTAAAAGTATGGAAAAGATATGTATAGAGGATGCCTAAGAACATGTAGTGCTGGGGAATCTTGCTAAGAAGGATTTCATTTGATAGAACTGATTATATGCAATATATGATTTAACCATATTAACCAGACATGGGACAGAAGAATGATTTGCAAGAAGTAATGTCTTCTTTTTCATAGAATGACATTCTCATAAGCTACAAAACTGATAATAACATCCAAGGGCCTTTGTATTCTCTTGATAACCATCATTCCCATTTCATTTTGGTGGAAGAGAGTGAGCCAGATGGGACAACAAAGCTACGACTCACCTTGGAGAAATATATTTCAGAACAGCATATTGGCTATGGAGGTGAGACAAAAAAAGCAAACAAGAAAGGGCCTTATTTGCTATTTGGTCACTGCTTGGGTTTCTGACATTTTTCAAGTCCTAAGGCCAGACTTACTTTGCTTAGAATAGAATCATTGAAATCAGTGAGACCAACTCATAGATAATGTAAATTTGGCACATTTCGTGGATCTATTGTAAGTTGCTGCTGTTGCTGTTTTTCTTAGTATTGGTCCCATAGGGTTGCAGGGTCCACTCATTTTGCACTGCCCTTACCAAATTCTAGCAGCAAAACTTACCAGTGCATAATGTGATTAGGGGTTTTGTTTATCCACCAGCTTATTTCAGAGCCTAACACTATTTGGGCTGAGAGGAAGTAACTGTCCCAAAGTCACCCAGCTGACTTCCATGCCTATGGGAAGATTACAGCCTGGGTCTCCTCTCTCCTAGTCCAGCACCTCAACTACTACACCATGCTTGCTCTCTTGAATTTATTCTAAATATGGTGCTAAATATGGACTCAGCCCTGTGGATATTCATAATAATTGTTTAAGATTAAATGCATGTTATTAAGATCAAATATACAGTAGAAAAATATAAGGGAGAAATAAATTCTAATCGTTTCAACAGTTAGGTTAATATTCCCTACTTTGCCAAGAAATAGTAACTCACAATATTTTACTAGCCCCCCCCCCCCAGACAAAAATAATTGGTGGCTGCATAGATAAAACATAGTGGCAATGGTGTCACCATCTTGTACAAAGTAAATAAGTCTATCTAATGAAGATCCAGGTCATAGTCAATCAGAAGAAGTTAATATTAAATGTATAATACTATCTGTAAAAATTGCACTGATGATGACTGTGAGTGTTGAAAAAGTTGTGTAGGCATCTGGTTCTGAATCTGATCAGATCTTCTACTTTTATAGATCCATCATGTAACAGTTTTACATGAGACCATCACAGTGCATCTAATATAGGCAGCTAGTACTGTACCTGTATGATTTCCTTGGTTTAGAAAAATACAATATTCAGTCAGTGTGTGTGTGCATATGCTCATAGACTTATGCTTATTTGCTTGTAGACACACACAGAGACAATGCAGTAATGAACATGCAAAATGTAACTGTTTTATATATATGAAGAATATAAGGAGGGACACAGTAAGGGATGAGATATCATTTTTGGTAGCTGCATGTAGGAAGGAAAAGCTTACCTTAGATATTTCATAAAATGCATTTCCTCTTCAAAGATGTTCAAGTAGAACCAGTCACTTAATTATATTGGTCTTTGCTAAGCACCAGCACATGTTATCCTTGGGCATTAAATTTTATTAGTTGACCTCATCACTGTTCATGCTTGGAGATTATATCTATATCTATATATATCTATATCTGTATCTATATCTATCTTACTAAGCGAAAATCAACAAAACCCATTACAGCTTAGAGCTATGTGTAAACTCTACAAATATCTTATAGGCCCTTCTGCTATTTCAAGTAGAAATGATATTGGGTACAGGCCGATTAGAAGCAAATCATCAGCTGAATTAGTAACATGCACTCTAATTTTGTGAGAGATTTATTACATGTTTTATAATATATTAACTCAGGAACAGGTAGCATTGAAATCCCAGTACTCTGCTTACTTGTGAATGGAAGACCTCACATTCTTGAGGTAAGACATGGACAATTTTGTTTCAGTAAGGATTCTAAGGGATTGACTGTGCAAAGTTTCTAGTGCTGGGCGAGAAATAGAGACGTCTGAGCACAGGTGCCTACATGGATGGACTGCTTCAAAGTGAAATAAATATATCCAGTTGTGTAATTCCTGGATAAGGTCCAGTTAGAACATCACAAAACAAGAGACCGGAACCTTTTTTCAGGTCTTTATTTAGTTGAATAAAATAACGGAAGAGGAAGAAATAAGCCTGGTTATGTTGATCAAGGCCCAAAGTCTGCCATTAGTAACTGTCTAAATATGGAGTGCAGGAAATGTTATGTAGGCTTAATATTATTAGTCTTGGCTAAGCATTAGCACAGAGTAACCTTGGGTACTGAGTTCTAGCAGGGATTATCATTGCCAAGCCTTTTTTTTTCCTTTTAAAGTTTACTTCATTTAATGTTTGGCCTGATCTTGACAGGTTGCTTGTGATTAAGTTCATTGGGATTTTTTTTTTAAATTTCCCAGTCTAGCCTGCAGCTCTGCAATTTCCTAGTCTCCCATCCAAGTTACTGACCAGATCTGGCCCTGCTGCCACCTGGCTGGAGTTGATATAAGTTCCACTGAATTCAATGGGGCTTACCTCTGAGTAGATTTGTATACAATTATATGGTTTTCTTTTTGTCTGAACACATATGACCCCATCTGTTTTTGTTTTTAACAGCGAATTTGCAAGGGGCTGAAAAATTCTGTCCCCTGTCTTATCTTGGCTGGATCTGGTGGTATCGCTGATATTTTAGCTGCACTGATGAGTGAGCCACACTTAATTATGCCACAGTTGGTAGAAAAACAATTAAGAGAGAAATTCCCCACAGAAAATTTCTCATGGAATGACATTGTTCAGTGGACTGGAATGGTAAGTTTATTTCTTGATGCATTAAATGCATTTAGGGGCTGTGAAAAGTATTTGGTGAACACCTCCATTTCTTCTGTTCTTGGTTCTGTCTGTCTGAATCTTCCAAATCTCCTCCCTCTCCCCTAAAAATATGGCCTTTCAGGAAACAACATGCCCAAGACACCTTATCTTGGGAAATATACGGATTATACAAGATATCAATAAAACCACCATATGCAAGTAAAATATAACAGCCTTAAAAGAACATAAGCTAAAATGCTGCAGAGTATCCACACCTTGAAAACAAGTGAGAAAGAAAAATAGGAGCCTCTCTATGGCCTTCCAAATATTGCCAAACTAAAATTTAAGCCAATATGGAGCTGTAGCTTAGGCACTATGTGAAAGCTATGTACTGTATTCTCCATCCATAATCCAAAAGCCAACAGCTAAGGGATCATGCATACCTCAGAGGAGAGAAAATTCCACCACTATGCAACTGAGGCAAAAAGACCCCATCTCTTTCATGTGATGACCTGCTGTGATGATGAACTCAAGAGCAGGGCCTTTGAGGCTTATTCCAAGGCCCAGGAAGGTTCATATGGGTATGGGCAGTCCATCAGTCCATTACCAATTTGACCATCTAACTGGCTGCCAATTAATCTAATTAGTCTGCTATACAGACTAGCCACTTGTCTCCCACCAGCATCTGAGCAACTGCTTTCTGAACTAGATTTAAAGGAAGCTCTAAGCAGAACATATTTAAACAGTCTAGTTTGGAAATCATCAGAGTAAACTTCAAAGAGCTTGACTCAGTTACTTACTCTGAGTATTTCTAGACAAGGCTAGTACTTATTCTTCTTTAAGTGGGCCCCAGAGACCATGGCTTGCTTTAGTTTTGCCTCTCTTATCCCTTGGTGTGGAATATAATAAAAGCATGAATAATCTGTAATTTTAACTGTTGGAAAGCAGTTGTCTGCTTTAACCCTTTAGTTCCGAAGCATTATCGTCCAGGAGCAGCTTCTAACCATACATTACTTTGAACAAGAATGTTCAGAAGAATTGGATACAGTTATTTTGAAAGCACTGGTAAAAGGTAATATACTTTTAATTAATGCTACTTGTTTGCTAAAACACAAACAAAAATCTGACTTGCTTTATTTATAGACTTCTTCTCTTAAAGGTAGTCTAAATAGTGAACTACACAAGATAGAAATCCGTCAATATACAAAACAATTCCAATTCAAAAATATTAAACTATTTTATTAAATAAAATAAAAATGGTATTAAAAATGATTAATTGAAAATCAAAGGCTTGCTGAGATAGTAAGTGACATAGCCACATTTTATATTCCAAAAGAACCTTGAGCATTGCTGTGATAATTGATTGATTGATTATGTAACATCAAATTGTTGCATGCTTCCATGCAGTGGTTAATTAGCTGACCGCCTATTATACTATGTGATTTTGCTGTAGCAACATAAAAATAATGCTGGACAATATGTGATACAAATTCATACTTGAAAGTGGAAAAAGGCACATGGTCACGCCTGGGTCTATTTGTTAAAAAGGATAACTTTTTCTTCTGTATAATCATGTTTTTAATATATAAATCATCCAAATACAACAGGAAGGTTGAAATCTTAAAAATGCACAATTCTAGCTGAATGCTTTTACACATGAATTGCTTCTCTAATTTAATTAAATCATTAATTTTTATGAGAGAATTAAGCACCTATTCAACTTTTCCCCATGAAAATCTATGGGGCTCTAAAGTGTTTAAATCAGGCTAAACTGACAGATCTAAGACATAACTGGCAAATGAAGGATACCTGAAATAATAAGGCAAACCATTTTAAAATAAATCAGATCAAAATGTACAATACAATGTATATTTGAAGCACATTATTTCCTTGAGAGATTGAGGCTACAAAGCTGTGTATACTTACTTGGAAGTAAAGCCATTGAATTCATGAAGTCTGAGTAAACCTCCACTGTGAATTTATTCTTATTTTATGTTTGTGACAGCCTGTAAGAGTCATAGTCAGGAAGCCCAAGAATATCTTGATGAACTCAAGCTGGCTGTGGCCTGGAACAGAGTGGACATAGCTAAAAGTGAATTATTCAATGGAGATGTGGAATGGAAGGTAGATCCTTCTTTTTAAAGTATATGTTTCAATTCTTTATAAAGTTTCAGCAATATAGGTCTATCACGTGCTTCCAAACTATGACTTGGGAATCTATGAATTGGAGCTATTGCATAATGAGTCCACCTACATTTTAATGTCTTTGATATCTTTGGGAAATTCTCTGTGATGGCTCCAATGCATTTTGCTAGTTATACCAGTTGATACAACTTGGGGATTTTCACCCAGGAGATACAGGCTACACCATATAGCGAATGTAATCAGATAATGGCTCATATCCTTAACTTAATCATCTGTGGTGAATGTGTTTATAATATAGTAAATCATGTAGTGGGGTTTCTCAAGATGCAGTGCAAGACATGGCCTTGAAGACTGCCTAGTCACCTGTAACATGGGATGCTCTCTGCACGTGGCATCATTAATACACAATTTTTGCATGGTAGTACTGTCCATTTTACAAGCTTTTTAACTGAACTTTTTTTCTCTTGCATAATGGATTGAAAAATGGCAGTCAGACAGAGAATTTCTTTCGCTTGCGTGCTTGTACCTGTCCAGTTGTAGCTCAGTTCAGAGCACATGATTTGCAGTATAAAGCCATTTTATTTATGTATGTATGTATGTATGTATGTATGTATGTATGTATTTTTCAAACTTAGATACCGCCCATCTCACAAAAAGTGACTCTGGGCGATTCACAATAAAACAGCAATCAATCTTAAAATACAATAAAAACAATCTAAAATACAATAAAAATAGAATAGTGGAGTCCTTGGGATTCTCTGAGCTTGTTTCTTTTCTTGCAAACGTTTCATTACCCGGCTAGATAACATCTTCAGTGCTAAAATGGGATGCGGTTTGCTCTCTATTTATCTGCTGTGGCCTGACTTGCCAGCTGGTGGGGGAGGGGGTTCTGTTTTGCTCTTCGGGTAGTTCATTGATTAGCATCTGTTGACTGCTTGATTGTGTGCCTGGTGGTGACCTTTGCTTATCTGGGTGATGATTGCTGGAGGTGATTGCTGGCGATAAATAAAAAAATAGAATAAAAACCAAACACATACACAAATAATATCTTCCAAGATGTTGATGGTCAGTAACATGTTAACATATGGGAGCATCTTCAAGGTGCTAGCCACCCCCAGGTTGGTTGCCCTTTTTTGCACCCCTATAGTCTTCAGGTTTCTATGCAGTGTAGTATGTTGGAAAGGATGATATAGTTCCTACCTGTAATATCTAGCAGTTTTATTGTTATGGGGTTTTTTTGCGTTTGTTGTTATTCTAGTCATGTGATCTAGAGGAAGTGTTGATGGATGCCCTGGTGAATGATAAGCCAGAATTTGTGAAATTGTTTATTGATAATGGGGCGAACATATATGACTTCCTAACATACAGCCGGCTTCAGAGACTATACTGCAACATTTCCCCGAAGTGTCTCCTCTATATGCTCTTACTTAAAAAACACGAAGAAAACAGACTTACTTTGGCTGGAATGAGTGGACAACCTCACAAGGAAGTGGTTGATGCTTGCCCTCTCTTCACTCTCCATGAAGTTTCCAGGGTACTGAAGGATTTTCTGCATGATGCCTGCAGAGGTTTTTACCATGACCAAAAGCCTGGAGGAAAGAAGAAAGTTGTGAGTTTTTAATGATATGTGAACACAAGCCTCTTATAACTCTAAGGGCACTTGGCACAACTCCAATACTTTCAGAACCAGGAAGCAAATAATGGCAGGTTGGTGTAGTCAAAAGTAGAGCCACAGGGGAAATGGTCCCAGTGTGGCCTTGAAATCCTGTCTTCAAGGCCAGCTTCTAGGGTCAAGGTCCTTGGGAAATAATAACAGCAGTAATAATTTATTAAACTTGTATGCTGCCCAATTCTCAATGACTGGGTAGATAAGTAGGCAGATATTGGAAAAGTGAACTGACAAATCATAACCTAAATAGGCTTCAAAAAGGGCCATGACAATCAACAGCATAGTTTCTCACCCCTTGTCCCTCCCTCCATTATGTTCAAACATGGCACGTTGCTACCACTTCTGAGATGGAGCTGAGAATACTCTGCAGGGAATAGAATGCATCAGGAAGATGCTGTATCTTTATTGGAAAACAATAACCTGTAAATCATCCCTCCAAATTCCAGCGCTGAAATATTTTTGGAGTGGCTAAAAGAAGAGATGGAAAAATAGTTTGTTCTCAGCTAGGTTTAGGCCCATGCTTTGCATGTTAGGCCTTGTGGAAGCTTGCTTGAATTTTAATGAAGGTAATAAATTAGTGTCTGGTGGAAACTGCTTTTTTTTTTTTTTTTGCCAGCCCAAAATAGAAGCTGATGTTCCAGAAAGCTAGGTCTTGCAGTTAATTTCTAATCCTTTACATGATATCCCATACAGGATACCAGGCTCCCATACCTATTCCTATGTATCCTAATACAGCAGCCCTCCTAATTTAGTGGAATGAATTGTCTCATAATCCTGCCAACACCAGATTTAAGGGAGCTGGGAGACCTTTGTGTCCGTGAATGTGTTTTAATTTTGGTGCAGACAGAAGTGCTGCAAGAGGCTTGCAACTGATTCATGACTATATTAGACAGCTAACCCAATATAAAGGAAGATCAAACATTCCTGGATTGGGAAGCCCTTTGAACGGTCACTCATGCCCTTGTTATCTCCCAGATAGACTACTGCAATGCGCTCTACATGGGGCTACCCTCGAAGAGTATCCGGAAGCTTCAGCTGGTCCAGAATGCAGCCGCGTGAGCAATTTTTGGGGTCCGAAGAAGGACCCATATAACACCTTTGCTCCGTGAGCTGCATTGGGTACCGGTTTGCTTCCGGGTCCAATTCAAGGTGTTGGTTATCACCTTTAAAGCCCTACATGGCATGGGGCCAGGCTACCTGAGGGACCGCCTCGCCCCCATGATTTCAACCCGTCCCACCCGATCTCACAGAGAGGGCATGCTCCGGACCCCCTTGGCAAAAGAACTCTGACTAGCGGGGTCCTGAAGGCGGGTCTTCTCTGCTGTAGCCCCCGCCCTTTGGAACATCTTGCCCCCGGAGGTGAGACAGGCCCCCTCACTCCTGGCCTTTTGGAGGGATTTGAAGACCTGGCTCTGCCATCTGGCTTGGGGCGGGGAGGGAGGATATCAAAAATGGGGTTGGCTGGCCCCCTAGAGGCCTAGGTGTGGCCTCTATCGGCCTCTTGGATCTTTTAATCTTTTTTTTATCTCTGTAAGTGTGGTTCTTTTATAACTGTTAACCATCTATTTATGATTTTAATTTGATATAAGCTGCCCAGAGTCCCCTATTGAGGGGAGATGGGCGGGGACAAGTTCACTAAATAAAATTAAATTAAATTAAATTAAATTAAATTAAATTAAATAAATAAATAAATAAATTCCTGGTTTGTCTCTATAGCCACGGGCATTGACAGATGCACCATACATGTCAAGACATCTACAAGGATTTTACCAAAATGTTTCCCCATCCCCACCCTTTTTGAGGAAAAAAAATGGTTTAACATAAATGAGAAGGGCCAAAAAAAAAAAAATCAGGAAAAAAGTATTTTAGCATAGTATTGTATACTTCATGGTATACTTGGGTTCTTACCAAGGATTGTTCAAGAACGGAGAAGTTCTGTTCAGAAAAAAGGTGGTGTGAAAGCCCCAATTGATTGGTCTGTTAGAATTACATGCTTAAAATAAGCCAGCTGTGGCGTTTTCAGATTTAAAAAAGAAGCTTTTGAAGTGGTAAATTGTTGATTTGTTTAGGACAAGACAAATGCAAGAAAGTTCCCAAGCTTCTTGGATATGAATCAGAAAAGCGAAAATCCTTGGAGAGATTTATTTCTATGGGCTGTGCTTCAAAACCGGCACAAGATGGCGCACCTCTTCTGGGCCATGGTAAGCTGCAAGAGGCAGGCAGATAATTCAACCCTCTGTGTGTATGTGTATATTTGTGCGTGTGTGTTTGACTTGAAAAGCAATCGTGGTTGTCCATGACAATATCTCAACATTTATAGTTGGACAATATTTTTAGAGGGACCAACCAAAAGAGCACAAAAGAATATCACGCAGCTCTGTATCTCACCTGTGGACTTGGAACATATTTCACTCTGTATCTTCCTCTGAGGGGCATATAATGGCTATTGGGAGGTTAAACCGTTGTAACTTTGATCTAAACATTCATCTACAACTTGCTTTTTAGGATAACTCTTTATAAGACAGTCTCTAACTTTTAAAAGCTGCAAATGAAAAACCAGAAAGCTGTAAAATTATAGCATACAAAATATCATGGCTGAAAATCTTCTTAATACAGTATGTTTAAAAATCAAAACTCATAATTCTTTCAGGTACTTTGGCTGGCTGAACCCCTTCTCTGTGTCATCCTGCATAAAAACTATTTATGAACAGTATGTGAACCATAGTGACATGCAAATATTTGTTTCAAATACAGTAAGTGGTTTATTTTGGATAAACCCACAAACTCATTTACTTAATTCACTCTGCTTTACCTGAACCCATGGTAAAGAAGAAATCAGCACAACCCCAAATTTGATTGCCCACAGATTAGGTCACGGAGTGCCCGAGGAGCTCTAAAGGATTTATCATTTATTGATCTTTTTCTAGCCCATTTGTATATTGTTGGTGATGTTTCTTCTGTAAGCCACTTAGGTTTGTATAGACCAAAATGGCATAAAAGTACTTGAAATCAATAAATGAAATGAATCAATCCCAGGATGACCCAATTAAAGGGGAGACAAAATCTCCCTCCCTCCCTCCCTCCCTCCCTCCCTCCCTCCCTCCCTCCCTCTTCTCTCTTTCTTTCTCTCTTTGACAATTCTTGAGATGCTGTCTTCTCCCAAAGGCCATAGTATAGCAGCCTGATTAATTAACTAACTAGATTAAAAAATTCACTTCTCTGTGAAAGTTACCTGAGAATGCTACTTTTGTGATTTCATGGCCAAGCAGGAAATCTTCTGGTATTTCTGTTTCTGCACAGTTAAGGGTAAAGGTCTAAACACATTGTTTCCTTTAGTTAAAAACAAAACCAAACAAAAAACAGACACAACATACACAAAACCAAAAACAGAAGTCCTGTCCTGCCTGTACTTTAATTTTCAGATTCTTTGCAAAGCTTGAGTGCTTTTGTCATGGCTGGGCAGAAACCGACCAGAGTTTAGATTTACAGTTACAGCAGAAGCAAAAATCTCTGAGAGAGTCTTTAAAAAACGAGCAAAAAGAAGGCGGCTGTTGCAACTTCATTTTTGAAATTGTGGTTAAAAAGAATTGGCTACATTAAACAAACTGCAGTTCAAAATAGGACTTCTGCATCGTAATGGGGTAGTGTAGTAAAAAGTAGCCACCGAGAACTGTTCTTTCTGTGGCCGTTGGTTTTAAAACCCAACACCAGCAAAGCCACACCACCAAGTCTGAGGCATCTTAAAATGTCCAACCAATGCTGTGCTTTGACTCTGGGGATTTGTTTTGTATAGTAAAGCACTTAAACGCTACCAATACTAGTAGATGATTTTGCTTTTAATGTCTCTTTCCTTCTGCATAGTGCTGCCCCCCCTTAATTTTTTTTAGCGGGTTATGTATGAGGCTTAAACCACCTTTCAGCAGTTTAAATACCATTTGCATCTGGATAATTGTCCGTGAGAATCCCAGAGGCAACTGGTTGGTCACGATGAGAAACAAAATGCTGGATGAAAATGGGTCTTGGCCTGAGCTACCAGAGTTTATGTGCTTCCTTGCTGTTTCTTTATTGCCTGATTCCTGTGAACTTTCTCCTTGGCATGAGCCTTGTCTAGCATGAGGGTTTCATATGGTGTGGGTGACTGGGCCAAAAGTGCTCTTGACTAAAGTGATCTTTATCCTACTTGTTCTCCTACATGAAGGATGTGCCTGGGATGCAGCCTTTGAAAAATTTCAAGGCTACAGTTTGCCAAACTGAACTGTCTCTAATTATGGTCATTTCAAGCTGAAACCATTTAGGGAATTTTCATTATAGGTCCCATCTTTCCTTTTCAACTCTTGACCAAATTCGCTCCGCTGAACATAAGCTTATGCTATATATAAGTCTTTAAAGGGCCATATTAGATCTAGTTAGAGAGCCAATTAGGTGTAATGGTTAAAACATCAGGCTAGAAACCAGGAGACCATGAGTTCTAGTCCCGCCTTAGGCACAAAGCCAGCTGGCTGACCTTGGGCCAGTCACTCTCTCTCAGCCCTAGGAAGCAGGCAATGGCAAACCACTTCCGAAATCAAGCCAAGAAAACTGCAGGGACTTGTCCAGGCAGTCATGAGGAGTCAACACTGACTCAAAGGCATGCACACGAGACCTAATTCACTGTACTCATCATGTGAATGTAACAATGCTTTCTGCTTAATAAAAAGCAGGCCATTGAATCTCCACAGTTATACATTTGACTGAATTTGGGTTTGAATAGTGTAGGCCAGTGTTTCTGAACCTTAGCAACTTTAAGATGTGTGGACTTCAACTCCCAGAATTCCCCAGCCAGCATGCTTAAAGTTGCTGAGGTTGAGGAACACTAGTGTAGGCAATACATTTAAAAAAACAAAACAAAACAAAACACCAAACCTACCTCTTAAGGGCCTAATGACATTAACAGAGTAGTTCTACATGTTTTCTTCTTCAGGGTCAAGAAGGAGTCGCTGCAGCTCTGGCTGCCTGCCAAATAGTGCAAGAAATGTCCCGCTTGGAAACAGAGGCGGAAGTGGTGCGCAGAATGAAGGACGCAAAATATGAGCAGATTGCAGTGGGTAGGTAGATGCAGCCTTCCCAGAGATTCATGCTCAGCCTGTACAGGTCACAATCTGTCACTTTTCCCTTCTCACAATCAGGACTGGTATATCAGAGTTCCAATTAGCAATATTCATTAGAAGGATACTTAGGGTTACAATAGAAGAATTCCAGTAAGTACCTTATTCTCAAACTAGAAACCTATATATAGGCAATCTAAGGTGGCAACATTCTGGTCTGTTCTGTCATGCTTCTTCTTTTGCTGGTTTTAGTAACTGTTGTTAGAGTTCTAATCAGTGTGAGAAGTTATTCTCATTTTGCTTTAGAAGCAATGAGATTTCCTTACCCATAGTATGTGCTTTTCCTGCAGTGTGATACCAACGGTACAGGGGGATTCAGGACTCTTGAAATATAGATTCCATTGTTGTATTTGACCATCTGTTCTATATCACTATTTTGTGCAATAGTAAATAAAAATGTATATTATTGAGTCATCTGAACTGAAAGCTATTGGTTACCACAGTAAATCAAGAAATAGCCATTCATTATTGCTAAAATGGCATTTTTTATACCAAAGGTAGGGAAATTTGGGAGGCTGGTGAGCATATCTGGAATTCTGAGAGCGTGCTGTGGTAATCTTACAAAATGGCTGCCAAGGGGTGTTTGTCTATTCAATAAATGGCATTAAGATGACGGAGGTGGCAGGTCCAAAAACAATTTCCAGAAGACAACCTGGGGAGATTATTCTCTATCTTCCACTCTACCCTGACATGATATACTCTGTATATTCATTTACCTTTGTCATATTTCTTGGCAAGTAAGCACATTGCCAAACAAAACAGTATGCTGTAGTCCCCAACCCAGCTTTTCTTTTTAAAGAATATTTATTGAAGTCATATTTATTTATTTAGCTAGAAAATAACTTTTTAAAAATGAGTTGGTGGGACATAGAATTTGGAAGATACCATACTGTCTACCTCTAGCAGAAGGTCTCCTGGGTTTCCATCTCCATCTGTGGTTAGAGATCCAGGGAATGAAAACAGAAGTCTTGTGCAAAACATGTGTTATACTGCAAAGCTATAATACCTCCAGCCATAAGCATTCCTTCCTAAGCAGGATGACATCAAAATGACAATTTTCCACCCTGCCACACTTCATTGTGAAGTTGTATGGAAGTAAATTAAGGAATTTATGTCATCACATCACAATACACATTTCATCACTTGCCTCTTCTTGTGAAATACTTCAGTGAGTTCATTTGTACTTTATGGATCCTGGCTTGAATGAAATCTTTCCAGTTTTCTAAATACAAGACAAAAATTGCCTCTTTCTCCTTCCTCTGGACAAGCTGTTGTCCTTTTCTCTGCATTCTTTCTGCCCCTCAATGAAAGTAAAGAAACCCCCTTCTTCCAGATAAGCACTATTTCCTCCCATTGTTCATTCTAGGTTTGGAATGCAAATACTTTGAGAACTTCCTTCTTTATAAAGTAAGAAGAATTGTGTGAAAGTAATATTTCAAAACAGACAAATCTCTCAATTACCAGGGAGGATGCAGATGAAGTTTAGGTTTTAAATATCATTGACTTCTCTTTTTTATATGTAGTTTCTACGTTTACAACTTTATCGTATCCAGTATGAAATGAACAATCTTCAACATATTTATCTACTTTACTTCTTTAGATGATAAGATGGTCAAAGAGTTTTCTGTAGAATATTCACACGAGACCTAGTAAAGGTTTCCTTGTGAACACTAATGCACATTCATAGAACTTGTCTTTATTAAGGAAGATTCTGATTGAACCACGTTTCCTCTTTAGAGCCAGAGTGGACAGGAGAGACCAAGGTGCAAATCCCATCTCAGCTGTAGAAATTCACTAAATGACTTTCTACTAGTTGCTATCTCTTTGTTTAATGTACAGGATTGTTAGGGAAAACAGTGCTATGTAAGTTCCTTAACAATGGAAGAAAAGTTGGAATATAAATCTAAAAAATAAATGAATTTGTTGAATTTCCATGGGAACAAAATGGCATAATTATTAAAACAGACTCAATCATGGCACAGAAGGGCTGCAGTGAATACAGCCCTTTGGTAGAGCCAGCTTTAGCCATTTACTGCCTTTAATTTGTTGAATTAATTTTGCTTGTCATGTTCTAAAGATTTGGATAGCCTTGTCCTAGTGCAACCATCTAGCTTGCTTGTTCTCTGTGGCTTATTTCAGCCTCTCCCAACCAGGTGCCTTGTCAAAGTACTTGTAGACATCCATGGAGATGACCTTGAGGAAAATCTTCAGATACTGTAACAAAACCAAAAAGGGCAGAAGCATTCCTTAAGCCCTGGGAAAGGAGATAGTATTAGGAAGGGATTCAGGCTGGGTCCTCCCTGATTCACTGGAGTATAAGGGGGAGGGCAGGCAAAACACAATCAGACTTGCAAGAGTTAATATAGCCTACTTCAATAAAGCTTAGTTCTACTCTTCTTGTGGAGTCTGTGTCTTGATCTGGGCAACCTCAAAAGAGTGAGAATTTAACTACAATTCCATCATTCTTTACCAGGAAAAGAACTGTCTGTTTAGGTTCAACAAGTGAGAAAGATAGCATTAGTAGTCTTGAAAGAAGTGACAGTGCCATTGGTCCTCTAGATTGATAACAAAGTGGTTGGGTGGTGGGGTAGTATTATTTCTTCTTGGGCAAGGTATTTGAGTGATTAAATGCTTTGCAAGTCCCATCAATCCTGACTAAAACTGGTTCCATTTCAGTCTAGATGTTGCAGTGAAACTCAGCTGGGTCATCTGTGTCTTCAAAGGGATAGGGAAAATAGTCCAAAATAATTCTCCATGGTTTATGGGTGGTTTTCTTTATTTTTAACAATGGCACCTCTTTCAGTATAGTCTGTATGAACTGGGAATTAGGGGCTGGATTAGATGACGATTAAGATCTCCTTTATCTCTGTATTTCTAACGGTATTTCAGTTTAGCGTGTTCCCCCAAAGGGAAACACAGTTACTGTATCTATTCCATCTAGCCCCATTATCCCAATTAGTGTAAAGCAAAAAAAAAAAAAAAGTAAAGCATAAATATAAATATAATATAAATATATGTATGTAAAATAATTCATAGAAATAAAACCAATATGCTTTGATTATCATAATTTACTTTTCATGGGCTTCATTTTTACCTATCATTCTATAATCTGGGAATGGGTGATCTGGGGAAAAAGCCTTAAAATAATTAGGAACATTTGTAATGTATCTTGGTATCTTGGAACCAAACCACAAAGTAGAAATGAAAGATGTCTGTGCCAGGCAAATATATGAAAGGGCATAAATGGACTCTGTAATTTAGTCTGGATCAACATCGCTACTTAAAACATCTGTACTTGGACTCAAATCATAGTCCTAGTACATCGTTCTGTTTTCTTGATCTGCATGTTTACTGTTGCTTTGGCAGAATTGTTCAGCGAATGCTACCATGACAGTGAAGAGCGAGCTTTTGCTTTGCTGGTGAGGAAGAATCGATATTGGAGCAAAACTACTTGTCTCCATTTGGCCACAGAAGCAGATGCCAAGTCTTTTTTTGCACACGATGGGGTCCAAGTGAGTACAGTTCAAGGTGTCCCTCTCTGGAAGGTGTTGAAAAATGATAATCAACATTTCAGAAGAAAGAGGAGAGAGCATTGTTACATGTGTACCCAGATTTGACTTATGGTCACTCATTCGTGCGCATGTAGCCTGTAGAGACACATGGATCTCACTGCCCCCCTTGCTCTATGTGGGTTTACCAGATATGTGCAGCTAGAGCATATGAAACAGCCCTGGTCAACAGCCAGGAAACAGTTAGAAGCACATGCAAATCACTTTCAATTGAACACTGAGGCACGTAAGATTCTGATGAAATACACAGAGACCTGATGAATTCAAATCTTTCATAGTGACAATGTACATTACCTCTTTCACATGCTCATCCCCACTAACCCATCTCCTTCTCAACTAGGCTGTCCAGGCACTAGATAGAGGGACAGAAGCCACCAAGTCCAGATCCAGAACAACTCAAAGAGTGGCCAGGCTCCAGGACCCCTTTAATCTCCCAAAGCCCTTGCTTTGTTGATTCACAAGTCTGGGAGCTGTCAATGGGATTAGGGGGGTTTCCATGTGCTCAGCACCCAGCTTCCTTTGTCTGTCTTCTGATGACATTCCTCCTTTGATCCTTAACAACTTGATTCTTTCTTATCTACCTCCCCAAGGTATGTTTTCCTGGCTTTTGTCCTCTCTCCATACAGGTCTCCTCCATTTTTAGGTTATGCCAACTTCAACCTAGTCTCACATTTTCACATATCTCCCTCTGAACAGTGGAATCAGATATTAGGGCAGCCTGCAGGCTTCAGGAATACTGGAATTCTGAGCTTTGGGATTAAAGACATCTATTAGGCTGGGTGGAAGCAAGCCCATAAATGATGGCAATGCCATTGTGATGCACTGTTTTCTTAAAACAAGAACTAAAACTCTCCACCCAATGATATCTGGGAATAAAAAAACAATTGATAACCCCGCCAGGAGAAAATATTCTCAGTGGGATATAAGAGATAATGTAATTCGGCACTGTGGCATTTAGAGAAAAAACCATAACCGCTGTACCTCAGCTACTTTTAAAGGGAATGCAAGTCATTACAACTAGTGCTTCATTCAACGGCTGACTGCTTTCTCACTCCTGGTAACAATTAAGATGGTCCTTTGTTAATAAGGACCGTAAATAAGCAAGGTAACATTATTCTACGGCTTGTCAGCTCATCAAGAGTCCTAAGGTAGCCTGATAGAAATCAAAACACCATAGAGAGTAAGGGAAATGTTTTTGAAGAAACATGCAAGAACCGTTACCTGGGCAAAGAGGGCTGAAACATCCTTGAAGTCCTGGGAAGCAAGATAATGTTTGGAAGAGACTCAGGCAAGCAAACACCTCCCTGATTCACTGGGGTAGAAGAAGGAGGGGAAGAAAAGCATAATCAGACTTGCAAGATTCTATTATCATAGCCTATCTCAGTATAGTTATAATATATAATATAATATAATATAAATTGAAATAATAATAATAATAATAATAATAATTATTATTATTATTATTATTATTATAGTCTTCCTGGAGAGTTGATTTTCTGGTCTGGTCTAGTGGGGTTGACAAACACCTATAGTAAATGTTTAAATGCAACAATACTGAGGATTTTACAAATTACATAAATATAGATACACAGCAATGGAAAAGCCATTTCAAGAATCTAACCTCAGCAGGAGTCATAATTTTATTTTATATATGTTATTTTTTAAAATAATTTCTATGGCTACCCATCTCACAACAGTGACTTCTTAAACAGAAAAAAGTTCTACCGAAATAGACTCAGCAAATCAGACAGATATGTGTCACTGCACAGTAAAGGTGGGCAGCCCCAGGTATGAACTCCCAGTCCTACTTTTTGCCCTCCAAAATTGTCATCCAAAACTGGCAGTAATCTGCAAATGATAGTGGTTTGGTTTTTTATTTTATAAAAGGAATAAGAAATAAAATAGGTATAAGACTCTCGGAGGCTGATTAAAAAAAAAAAAAAAAAGCAGGGACAGTCCTCAGCTACACACAAAAAAGTCTGGTTCTCCTAAATAAAAAGCTTCATAGAGATCATGAAGGACTGGCTAGCCTCACGAGCTAGTTTTAGAGGAAATAGGTGGGAAGAAACAGACACCTTGGCTTTGCTTCTGAAAGTGAAATGTATGTCTTGCTTTCCTGCAAAACTATTTGTACTCATTCCAGAGTTTTCCTGAAGATCTTCTTGTGGTGAGGAACCCATGAGATAGATGAAAAGTTGAAAAACACATTTAAATTGAACAGCTTTAGTCTCTTGGGTTTAATAAAAGAGGCAAGCATCATGATTTATTTTAAGGTTTTCTTTTTTATTATAAATTTTTATTGAGCAAAATCAAATGTATTTGTATATCATTTGTTTCTTATATCCATTCAGATCTATCTTCTCTTAATTTCAGGCGTTTCTGACAAAAATTTGGTGGGGAGACATGTCAACATCCACCCCAATTTTGAAGCTGATCTGTGGATTTGGGTGCCCTTTCCTGATTTACACTAACTTGATTTCATTCAGGTATGAACCATAGATTCTTTTGTCTCAAGAGGAAGAAAAAAAGTGAATGTAAACCTAGTGACTATAATGGTATGAGGGAATGACCTTGGGAGATAGGAGGAATAGCCACAGCCTACACAACAGTCTGATAAATGAAATTTGAGTCTGAAGGAGGAGGTGTGGTGAAAGAGTCTCAGAAGGGACCCTCTCTAGTTTTCAGGAGAGTAAAAGTGAGGGACAGGAGGGGTACTTTCAGACTTGCAAGATTCTGTTAATGTAACCTTACAATAAGTATAGAGCTAGTACTCCTGGCTGTGCTTCTTGTCTGGACTACTTTGCAAGGCTAACAGTGACCTCCAAACACTGAAGTGGCAATAGATCATGTTCCTTCAGTCCTATAATCAAATATTATATTTTCCCCATTTAAAAAATGTTTATAGAGACAACTTTGCTCTTTATACGTGTAATAAGAGTATACTTCAAAATCCCATGCTACTGGAGAAACCAAACTTTCTGTCACACACAATCTAGCCCTCTGTTCCTGACTTCTGCTTTCTCCTTTAAAGATTACTTATTAGACCAAGGTATCAGTGAAGAAGGCTTGGGGAAAGTGATAGCTCCAAAGGACCATGAGAACATTTTGTCCAGGTGAATTACTGATGCAAGAGTCCCCCCCCCCCCCCCCCGCTGTATCTGACTGGCAATGGAAGGGGAAGAGCTTGGGGAATCAAGAGTTGGGTGGGGGTCAGAGTGAGATACCAGATTCAGAAATAAAATGGTTTCTTAGCATTTAGAAATAGCTCTTTTTATCACTGAGCCAAGTCATTACAGACAGGAATCAGGTTATTTGATCTTTATGACAGATAGAAATGGTTAATGAATTTCTTCCTACCATTCCAGATGCAACCAGAGAAAAAGATGTTGTTTTAATTTCTGCATATTATGCTGTTCTTTTAGCTTCTGCCAGGGAGGAAGAAAATGGCCAAGGATAAGTTTGGGTTATAGTTTTGAATTACAGTTAAGTTTCTTTATTTCTCTGCGACTGGAGCATGCATTTATGTACTTGGTGCAAGGATAATTGAAGTTTTCCTCTTCAGATTCCTTTCTAACCCTTTTTGTCAGGGGAAAAACATCATCTACCTTTACTAAATTATTTGTGATCCCTTATCTTGCTACCTATTATAATGCTGTGGGCGAGTGTACACAATTTTCAGAATTCTAGCTGGCAAAACATTATGTCCTCCCAAGGTTGAGAACAATGTTATTCCAGGATATGGTACCACAGCCCTCCTATGAAGCTCATATGAAGAGATGAATGCTTTCTCATAATGGTTGTGTTCCTAACTTCTCTTGCTGCACATTCTTTCTGCTGTATAAAACTATCTGTTATCTAGCAAAGGTTATTTGGCCCAGAACAGAAAGAGATTTAAAGATTAGATAGAAAGAGATTTTTTAAAAAATTATAAAAGAATGCTTATTGGTCTGCTAAGTAGGCAATTTAAGCAGTCAGAATGGCTACCAGTCATCCAGCAAGCAAAGCTGATTCTATACAGTTGCTAAATGACAGAAGATGGTTCCTTGAATGAAAAAGCTGCTGAATATTGAAACAGAACTTCCAGAACACGGCCACACAGCCCGGAAGATCCACACCAGCCTTCGTATGCCGGCCGTGAAAGCCTTCGACAATACACTGCTGAATATTCTTAGGGTAGCACATGTGCTGGAAGAACAAAGATAAACAAAAACTAGGTAAAAGCAAGAAGAATGGATTTAGTAAACATAAAAATCACAGGACATCTAATCCTGAATGTGATTCCCTACTTATTAACATTATGGATATGCATACTGCAAAATACGTTTACATTGCATTTACAATACATTGTAGGGACTGTTTCAGCAGAGCAGCATAACTTCTCAAATATTTTTAATGTTGCAATTCTGCAACAAGAGCTCAAAGTTGCAAATGGAATGTTTGCAAGGAACTTAGGGGTTCCTTTCTGGAAATTTCAAAACAGTCGGAAAGACAAAATGTAACATTGCCAGAAGTAGTTGAAATAGGCTTACTAGGATATTTGGGACCAATGCACTCAGAAATTTCTTTTAAGACTGTCTGCTACCATAGAAATGGGTTTAAAAGAGGAGACAGAAGAGAATACAACTGAGAATCAGGCTGTTTTGGATTTGGATTTAAAAATGACAAGTTACAAGGATGATATGGAAAAAGATGTTACACTGGATTTACAAATGAAATCAGCTGATGTCTTAGTAACCAAAAGGGACACACAAATAATAAATCAGAAGAGTAACTTGGCCAGTCCTGGTCTTACAAAAGAGATATGTTATGCTCATGAAGGAATTCCTGAGAAAAGAAAAAGAGGAAATGAAATAACCTTTTAAAGGGAATAAACATCAAGATTTTTTTAAAAAAAGGAATATAAAGTTAGCTTATTTGATCAAGGTTAAAATATATATGATGTTGTTTCTAGTTGCCCTTAATGGGTTTTTCTTGACCAGTACTGAATAACAAGGCTTTAAAAAATTGTTTATAGATAAGATATAGGAGAGAGTTATATTTTCAGAGAAAATGATAAACTATAGTGTTAAAAGGAAAGGAAAGGATTACAAAGTTGGCTTATCTAAATATAGATGTTGTTGTTTCTTGTACTTGTTGAACCTGTGAAGGAGTTTCTGAGAGGAGACAAAGAGAAAATGATAAGAAATCATATTGTGGGACACTATTTGAACAGATTAAAGATAAGAGATATGGGAAGAAGAGGGTTTTTTGCTATATTTTTAGAGAAAATGATAAGTTACTGTGTTAAAGGTAAACAAAAGCAATAGGAAACTGACTTATTTGATTAAGGTTAAAATATATATGTTATTTCTGGTAACTCTTAATAGACTTTTGCTGATTAGGACTGAATGACGAGGCTTCATAATTTGCTTATAGATAAGAGATGGGATATGGGAAGAAGAGATCTTTTGATGAAATGTTAGAGAAGGTGATAAGATACCGAAACTGTACTTGTCTTGATGAAGAGGGAAGTAATTTCTTTATATATCTTTTTTTCTTTTCTCTTTATTTCTTTTCTCTTTTTCTCTTTCTCTTTCTCTTTTTCTCTGCACTTTTTCTTTTTTCTTTTTATATTCTTCTTATTTTGTATTAGATTTTTATCTTTGTCTTTTCAAACTTTAACAAAAATTGTTATAAAAAAAATAAGGGCACCGCCAGTAGAAAGCTTTTTATATATTCTGTTTGAAGCTATGTATCAGCAGTCTGGTTTGAACTTGGCTCAGAAGGAATGCATTCCTTTTATAGAGACCTGGGTGTCCCAAAACATCTCCCTGCACCTTGTGAAGCTAAGGTTCATTCGCTCAGAGTATCGTCTCATCCACGTCTTGAGGCCTTCCAGCTTCTCGGGGCTAACTGGCTTTGTGCAGCATCCACATGGGTGTTGATGGTGGTATCCAAACAGGCAAGATGGCAGATGTGGTGTTACAATTCCAGTCCTGCTCCTTTGTCCTGGTGTCTGCCATTTTGCCTATTTTGCCCCTTGCCAATGCCACTGCTTCAACAGAAAACTGTCTTGGAGATATTTGCTTTGAGCTTCCACACCTAACAATCTAAATTGCAGTTCCGGGACCTCACAGCTGTTTTTCCCCCATGTCCTTGGACAAAAGTGTACCATAACTGCCAGCTCCACACGTACATTATCTACCAGGCTATTTAGATGCAGTATGATCTATGGAGATTTATTTGATTTGCCTATTAACCATCTCAGAAGTATGATTCTGCTAGTATTCATTTGGATTTGTCATTTATGCTGATGTAAATCTAGGTTTTAATAAGACAATTCATTACTTGTTTTTATAATATTGTTATTCGTGTGTGCATTTTTTTAAAAGTATGGTTCAAAGATGTGCAGAGAGCATCTGTTACTGTTGCTTAGCTGCATAAATCTCAACAATGAAAATGGTGTCCTCGCTTCAACTGTGAAAAAACAAATTTGTTTTCAATATCATGCACTAAATCTATTTCTTTGCAGAGAAGAGACACAATCAGCGGAGGACCCAGAATCATTCAAAGATCTTGACAGCCTTGCTACGGAAAGGACATTGCTGTCCCACGCAAAAAAGAAGTAAGGTCACATATTAATATAATTTGGAAAGTTTACTTTAGAACAAGAAAAAAAAAAACAGATTACACATTTTGGGCATTAATAACAACTAGAGAAAACAAAAACCCAGCTATCGGGGAGATCTTTAATTCACATGCACTGCAGTAACTGACTGTAAGACTGTATCTCTGTTTTCTTAGAAAATGGAATATGTATCTCTGTTTTCTTAGAAAATGGAATATGTAAACAGCACAGCATTTTTAAAGAACAATAACTTCAGTCATTACTGAGACTTAAAGGAATGGTATATTTTCTTCCTAGAACATACTGAGGCCAAAGAATGAGACCTACAGTAAATGATTCTTAAATAGTGGTCCCTAGAAAACCCAGACAATGACCTGGGCTGGCCTATTAAACAATTTTATTACTTGAGTTATACCTTTTCCTTTTCCTTTTGTTTTAAGTGATGATTATAAGTGATGGTAAACAAGGGTCACTTATTGTATATAACATCTCTTTGATTCTGTATCAGCAGAATGTAATTGCAAGGAATGAAGTGATAAAAGTGAAGTTAGGTACCATTCATAAGATGCTGGAAGAACATTGCTTGGGGAGCAAACAGAATTTTTTTTTTACATTTTTGAAGAAAGAACCACATATAAAATGACTGATAGTGATATAGTTCTTCCATTGTAAAATACTTGTCTCTAGAAACATTTTTTAAAAGATGGATTTATTAATCATAATTGTATGATTCTCCAGCCATCTTAATATAGAATGCAATTTAAACTTGATGAAGGATGTACTTTTTCTTATAATGGAGAAGCTATACTTTACTAGACATTTGAATTGCTCAATGTGATATGGTTTAAGAGTTATTTTTATGAGTATGAAAATCTACCTGCACAAATGCTGTAGAATATGGAGAAAAATACAGCATGTCAGCACACATCCACAAGTCATAAATGTGTTGCTTCCTGTTCTGCATATATTGAAATGTTTCATAGGGCAGGAGGGCTTTCCATCATTAAGTTTTCAGTATTAAATTACTGTATGCCTTTTTGCAGAAATCTATTTTCAAAGATCTAGATGTTTAAAATTTTTTGAAGCAGTCCTATCAATGCTTTCCTCCAAAGAGAACAAAAGCAATATTATGATTATAGAAGTTTGATCATTGGGAATGATTCTCTTTGCAACTCCAATTCTCAGTGAATGTGCAAATTCAAGAAACTTTTGCATTGCTTTATGACATATATTCATTGTCCCTAAGCTCCACTGAAATCAGTGGGATGTGCAGCCAAGCAAATATGTAATTAAGGAGATTGTTGGGCTCAGCCCCTAGTTAGGATTCCAAATACTTGGCTTACTTTGGCTAAAATATATACTTTCTTTGTGCATCACTTAAATATTTTTCTTATAAATAGCAAGATCTAAATCCACCACGTTGGGAAGCTTGGATCCATTATTCATGTACAAAGGGAGGGTTTGTGTTTTTTTAAGCATGCTGAAAAAAATCAAGCTTTAATAGTCTCTAGGTAGCTTGAACTCTGCTTCCTTTACTGTTTCTTTAATGGTGAATTTTAATACAATATCCATCCTGTCCACCTTTGCTTCTCTCTGAGAATCCTGCAGTGAAATGTAACTGCAGTTTTTTAATATTAGTTTGTTGCTATTGTAATGGTTGGGATGAGGACTCATATCAGATGTATATATATAACCTCACTGCAGACTTGCTCACACAGAGCTCAGAAGAAGAACACTTTTCATCATGGCTATAGTTAATGTTTAATAAGCATGCCAAGGGGAAATTTAAAAACTGTGGTGGAAGTCAGTTGTCTTGAGCTTCATATGAAAGCTTTCTTTCTATACACATCCTTCAATATAGGATCAGTTCCTAATGTTCATTATCATTCATCATCAGTCACACTATGAATTACAGAAGAGCAATAGAAATATAAAATAATCAGAAATGATGCTATATCAAATGAAATCCAGTAGAAGCCTCATTACCAGGTGTGTTAATCAAAGTATGCTATCATTAAAGCTGTTTGTCCATTGGAGAACACTCCATGGACCATAGCATAACTTGGATCTTCTCTTCTGAAAGTGGAAGTCATTCAGCCTCCAGATGCATCTACAGAGGCTTCTTCAATAGATGAGGCTTCTTCTGATGCCACAGCATCTTCTTGGATACTGTGGCATCACAGTTCCAATGTCAATAAAGACACAAAGATGGGAGGCTCTTTCACAGAGAGACCTCTCTGCCCCATTGTAATCCTGTGCCTGTCAACTCAGAAGTAACCTATGTTGCATTCAATGAGATTTACTCTGGAAATCGATTTACAGGGTTAAAATGTTAATGCTACTGGCCCCCACAAATCTTTCATTAAATGAACTATTCACCCACTTAGATGTTTGTTATCATAAATCTCTTCTGATTATGCTTGCCCTATTATCATAAATGCAGTTTAGAAATGCTGTTTAGCATTTTTCAATTCATTAAGGGTCACTTTAGAGAGAATGTGATGCCACCACTAGATACATAGATAGGTAAATTTGACCTGCTATGAGATTTGCACTCATCAAATCTTTTGATGCTATTTGCTGTTCCTAATAGATGGATCATAGGAACTCATCCTTGAAATATTATGAACTTGTGTCAATATGATCTGAATCCCAGGGAAAAGTATTGAGTATGTCTTGATCAACTTACTACTGGAATCAATGAGAACAATCTAAGTCTTTTCAGTGAAGTCAAGATTTCACTGGTTTTGATTATTAACAGATGTATGAAATATCACCGTACTTTGATAAGGTGGGGAATAAAATAAGTTACATATAGTAATTACAGAGCATTGGAAAGGAGGGGGGGAACCCTAACTGGATTCCACTGCTTAATTTTTATGGAAGAATTTGGGAAAATAGAATGATCAACATTTCTCTAAAGCCAATCTGAGCATCTTACAATATAACTATACCTTGCAGACCCATGTTGAGAAACGCATTGCTACAGTCTATTCTTTCACTTTTGCAGGGCTGATACCGAACTAGAAACAGAATCTGCTTCTGAGAATATAGCATGTGCAACTTTTATGTTTACACGCTGGAAAAAATTCTGGACTGCTCCTGTCACGGTCTTTATGGAGAATGTTGTTATGTATTTTGCTTTTCTGTTTCTATTTGCCTATGTCCTCTTAGTGGATTTTAAACCACCTCCACCTAAAGGTCCATCTGTCCAGGAGAATGTACTCTACTTCTGGGTCTTTACACTAGTCTTGGAAGAAATCAGACAGGTTGGTAATTTACTCTGCACTGTCAGCTGTGTGGCTAAATATATCAGGTCAGCCCGGACCTCTCTTTTTCTCACCCTAAACAAGTGAAGATCACAGCAGGAAAAGCAAGGGGAGAAATGCCAGCATTTTGCCATATACGCTATGATCCTGATCCACACTGGAGCTCCTGTGCTGAAAGATTTATACAGCCAAGAGGAAATGTGTATCATGGGTCCGTCTAGATTATTAATGGCTTCTGGAAGCAGAAATCTGCAAGTATCCGATAAGACTAAATTATTGCATTACTTCAACTGTTTCATATCTTTTCCTCTTCCTTTCCTTTGAAGGGAAACTGTATATATCTCCCATTTACAACTGCAGCTGTGCAAAAGCCTTGAGCCACAGTCAATATTTTAATACGGTTAATTCATTAAATACGATCAATTTTGGCAAAGTAAAAATAGAAAGGGGTTTAGGACCGATTGCTGAGAACACATCAGCAAGTAGTGATCCCATGCAGGTGCTTCGCTTAGTCCATACTGAGTTTCAAATGCAGCAACCATGCCATGATAGTTGTGGGAACGCGGTAGCTTCAGTGATGAATTGTTCCTGGGTTTGTTACTGCAAATATAGATCCACAAGTATTTCCACGATGTATCAAACTGGTGAATGAAGACTTTGTCAGAACTCAGGAGCATTAAAGTGGTAGGTTCCCTCTCCCCCACAAAAGCCACAAATCACAAAGCCTCATAATGTGTTTTCCAAGGTATAGTTCAGAATTAATTAACTGAGTTTGGGATGCCATAGATTCCATCTAGGGGTGCCAAGTATAGGCTGGCATGATCCACATGGCTGTGGCACATGGGCCATCCAAGCCCATAAAAATGACTTTCCAGGCAATAGGATGCTCATGAATGAAAGGCCTTTTAGTAATTCAGATGCACACAGAGGCGGCTAGTAAAAAAGGGTCCTTAGTTGACCAACAAATACATTGCAGTGGTCACATATTTCATACTCAAATTATGTTTGAAATGTTAAACGAGTGATGAGGAAATGAAAGTGTTTAACATAATAGTTGTTAACTTGCAGAGTTTCTTTACTGATGGAGGCATGAATCTAATAAAAAAATTCAAGCTGTATGTAGAAGATAATTGGAACAAGTGTGATGTGTTGGCTATTTCATTGTTCATCATTGGAATCACTTGCAGGTATGTGGATCCATATATCCCTGCCCCCCCCCTTTTTTTTAATATGATATTCCAGGTAACAAGAGGAGAAATAATACTGTGATAAGAAAAAGTCCAAAAAGACACTAAGTGGCCAAGCATGGGAGATATCCACCATAAGTGGAAAATCTGAAAAGATCACCAGTTCAGAATCACGGATGGCTTGGGGGGAAAACAAGAAATAACTATTCAATTCTTGTAAGAATTGGAGGATACCTGGAGAAATTCCATCAGTGCAAATCATAACAGGAGATCTATAATTATCAGCAGTAATACATGGTAGATGACTGTTATTCTTCATGATATAGTTGCTAACACTCTTTTCCAGGGGCAACAAGGCTATCTGTTGTTATTTAGCTGCCTGTATCTGAGTTTTTAATCCAGCCAGAATCACTGTTATGCAAGATGGACTGCCATATAAATGGAATAAATAAATGCATACACAAATAAATAAATAAATGTGCACAATAAGGAACTTATCATGTCTGAAAAACCAACACTGGTTGCTAGTTGTTTTCTGGGCGACTGGTGATTTGTCATGAACATGGGCAAGTTTAGCAAGAGAGAGTCCTGTAAGGATTCCCCCACTTTCAGAAGATTGTTCTTTGGGAATATGGAGAGAGCAGCATTTGCAAGCTATGGTGCCTAGACACTTGGGAGCAGAGCTTTACACCTGTATTTAGAAAAGGAGTTGGTTTGGGCTGTTTTACTCTGATGTTAATAGTTATGTGTTTGTGTTTTAATTGTGCCTTGTTATTGTGTCCCTATTTTATTTTACTTTATTTTTGCATCGTTTTCATGATAGCTGCCTTCATCCTCTTGTCAGGATTGAAAAGGAAGGCATAAGTTAAATATCAGTACAGGAATGTTTCTTTTCCCCCCAGAATGTTTAATTCAACCTTTCATGATGGTCGAACAGTACTAGCAATTGATTTTATGGTGTTCACTCTGAGACTGATTCACATTTTTGCCATTCACAAGCAACTGGGCCCAAAGATCATCATTGTAGAAAGAATGGTAAGTACAACATTTCAGAAAGGAATGAAAACAAATTGGGTTGGGCCTGGTTTTCAATCCAGCAGGCTCAGGGAAAATTATGCAATGTCCTATTAATTTTGGATGGGTCTCCTAAGTATTGTTAAATCCAACCCATGATATAGTAAATGCCTTTATTAATATGTTGACTTACTAAGACATCTACAAGAGGCCCCCCTGAAGATTTCCTCGCTGTCAGTGTGTTGCTTGCCTGGCACACAGAAAAAGCCCTTCCCCTCCCATGCTCCATGTCTCCCACTCTGTGTTTAGAAAACTGCCAAGCTGCTTCTTTCTTGCTTTTCATGATTGCTTCATTTTACTTTTTATCTCAACTTAACTTTTGAAACTGTATTTGAATCATTGTTAGCCATCTTGAATATTGTTTTGGAGAGAAAGTCAGTATATAATGTCGAAGAAATAAAAATAATTTATACATTTGGGAAATGCTTACATTTATATTATCAATACAATATAAAATGCTTACAATATATCTGAAGACACTTCTGCTTGTTTGGAAGTTAAAAGAAAGAGAAAGCCCTGATTACAGCAGAAGGAACTTCTGCAAAGCCACAGGAAGTTAACTTCTCTTTCCAACATTTTTATTATTATTTTAAAATTATTTTTGGTGCCTTCAAGTCAGCCTTGACTCCTGGTGACTGCCTGGACAAGTCCCTGAAGTTTTCTTGGCAAGATTTCAGAAGTGGTTTGCCCTTGCCTGCTTCCTAGGGCTGAGAAAGAGTGACTGGCCCAAGGTCACCCAGCTGACTTTGTGCCTAAAGCAGGACTAGAATTCACACTCTCCCAGTTTCTACCCTAGTGGTGCCTTAACCACTACCCCAAACTCCTTTCCAACATACCTTCTTGGATTACATTTTGTCAAGTTCTTTGAGGAATCTAATCTGCAAACAGGTCACGTGTTGGGACCTGTGGACTGGCTGTGATCTCCAATGGTGAATAAAAGGCACTCTGAATATATTCACTTATTCCAAGAGGAAACCAAAACATCTTTCAGGCTTCAGTTAAAGCCTCCATGTGATTTATTACATGCTGAATCTGTGGTACTGTTATATAGACCCACAGGAGCTCTCTTTATCATCTGAAGGTGTTAACTGTTAAACTATCAAGCCTTACAATTTCACAGTACAATTTTATAGTAAAGGAGGCAATGGTGGAAAGATTAATGAAGTAAGAATGAAAAGGGTATGGTAAGTGATTAATCTCTTCAGTAGTACTTGTACATGAAAGTACTCATATAGGGTTTTGCCATACCATGTTATCTCTATTCTGAGACAAGGAATGTTTCGCTTATATTTGGTGTAGTATCTGCTACTTCTAACCACAACAGTAATCATAATAAAATTACAATTTTTATATCCCATAATATAGATTTTGGGATATAAAAATTGTAATCATCCTCATCCTCATCATCCTAAAGTGGCTTATAAACAGTATAACCAATTAAATAAACATATAATCAATATTGTTTAAAAATAAATAAGGAAAGAACATTCTCAGAACCTTCCTATAGGACAATTAATGATTTTGAATAAACATGGATTAATCTAACATTCATTAGAGTTTTTAATTTGGCAAATTTTGCTCAATATGACCAGACATATGACTGACAACTTTGCATTCTAACATATTGGTATTGCCACATTAAAATTGTCCTTCCAATAAGTCTAAGTCCTAGTTAAATATGAAAGAGGGTTTTTGAGGAATATAAGGTGACAAGACAACTTTGGCCATCAAAAATTCCATTGTGATTCTCTTGGAATGTTTTTAATCCAGTTGCTCCCAACCTGGCTCTTCCAGATGTGTTGAGACTATAGCACATCTGGAGGGCACAACGTTGGGGGAAGACAGCTTCAGATTTCAGTTCTGCATTTCTTTTACAGATGAAGGATGTTTTTTTCTTCCTTTTTTTCCTGAGTGTGTGGCTTATTGCATATGGTGTGGCCACACAAGCTTTGCTTCATCCTGATGACAGTCGTGCCGAGTGGATTTTCAGAAGGGTCCTTTATCGTCCCTACCTTCAAATATTTGGACAAATTCCACTGGATAAAATAGATGGTGAGTTTAGTTTACAGTGCCTCAGCAATCCTCCCTTTTGATTAAAGGGACTTTGGCAAATAATAATAATAATAATAATAATAATAATAATAATAGAAGAAGAAGAAGAAGAAGAAGAAGAAGAAGTCAATAGCATTCTCTTTGCACTGTATCTGAAGTCATCTGTACTGTAATACTTGTACTGCATTCATCATGATTAATGGGATAATCCACCATGATAAATGTGGAGCAATTCAAAACTTAACATGGTGCTGATTTGCACAGTTATTATAAGTCCCATTCTGAATCATACCAACCAGCTAAAAACATGTAGTCCCATGTGGGTATAGCCATCGTTTATATAAGATAAAGGCAGCAGCAGGAGGCAAATGTGAAAACATTTTGGCTGACCTATGGCAATGTTAAATATAGCCTGCCCTATTCCTTCACTTTGAAAATCAGTCTTAAAAGTTTGGATTCAGGTTTAGATTAGATTCAGTAATATCAATGTGATTAATGATAGGTTCCTCTGGGTCCTTGGTCTCAGCTGGTGTGTTTCTTCAGAAGTTCTGACAGGAATGGCAATGTATGTGTTCAGTTGTCCTCTTGCTACACCTTTTTGTTTCTCTGTTAAATTCTGTTCCACTTGGAGGCTCTGATTCCTAGGCCTGTCCCTTATAGATGCTGCTGCTCAGGGTCAGCTGCATCAGTTCATCAGATTCCTTGGTAAACTCAATGTAGTGAAACCCTGTTTTAGCAAATCATTCTGAAGCCTTAACAATTTCAATCATTTGCTTTGTTTTTCTTTTCTTTTCTTTTCTTTTTTCTTTTCTTTTTTCTTTTCCCTTCCCTTCCCTTCCCTTCCCTTCCCTTCCCTTCCCTTCCCTTCCCTTCCACTACAGCATCTCGCATGGATTTTGGAAACTGCACATTTAGTCAGCAGAAGAACCAGACAGTGAATGACTTTTCATGTCCTAATGTCTATGCTAATTGGCTGGTCATAATTCTCTTAGTCATTTTCCTACTGGTTACAAATGTACTGCTTATGAATCTCTTAATCGCCATGTTCAGGCAAGTATAAAATGAGGGTATGCAAGGAAATATAAGAAGCCTTCTGTGCAATGGCCACAGATAAAATATATGAAGAATAATAACAATGTGCATGCACACTCCTTGGGGGTTGTCTTTCTTTTGTGTGTAATAGATGGAATTCAGAAAAGGTTTTGTGCAGACAAGCAGTAGAGAAATAAACACACTGATAGTGCAGTTATATATCCATTCTGAAATAATTCCTGTTGAGTTTAAAGGGATTTACTTCAAGATAAGTGTGTGTTGGACTGACACATTAATGGTCTGCTTGCTTAGCACTCATTTCAATGGAATTTGGGTGTTCCAACTTTCTCATGAAAAGAATTGCTGATACAGTGAGTGTGGTTCTTAAGCGATTTAAAATAAAGATTTTCATTAATGAAATGTTTAGCCAGAAATGTTTTTTAAAAAAGCAGACTCTTGATTTCTATTACACACCTCAGTTCAGTATACAAAAATGCTCTAATATAACAGAAAGCAACACCTTCAGAGGGAAAATCTCTTTGCTAAGCAGCACTATCACGCTAATATTATTGAGCATATTATTAATATGTTTAAATATAATGTTACATTTGCAAAGTTTAAGTCCTTAATAATGTTGCACATGTTGTACAATAGCTAATTGTGCAGATACTTAAATAAATAGTCCTATCTCTGGAAATAATCTATTTAACTTTATTCTCTCTGGATATTAATAAGCAAGAATTTTTTTATAGCTTATGTGGAGTTCTAGACATTTGCCTTCATAAGACCTTTTATGAAACATACTTGCCATCTTGGGAGTTTTCAAAATCGACTGAAAATATTCACCATGACCTCACCCAGCCAAGAGATACAATGCAATATAGCAGGATAGCCTTCCTCAGATAGACAGAAGGGGTATTGATGTGATCTTTCTGGTCTATTCATGTGATCATATGATCTCTGCCTGATCTGGAAGTCCTAAATGCTCAACATTTCTTCCAGTAATTGGGTGATGTACCTTTGAAACCCAGAGCACCTTTTCACCAAGCCTAAGAAAGAAAACATAAAGTTTTGTCTATTTTAAGCCAACAGACATAACAAACACTAAACCAAATTCAGCTTAAAATATTCTATAGTCACTTGAAATAGCTATTCTCAGCTAGCAAATGGAAGTATTTGTTAAAGATGTTAAATGCTTGGATATTCCCTAAATGGCACTTGAAATATAAAACAAGCTGATGAACGTTCACACAGGTATTGGGAGAGATTTTAACAAAAAATAAATAATGGTGAAATTGTTTCGGGTGTAGTCTCATTTGTCCTATGCCTCAAGTACATCAATGCTTGAAGGTTCACAGGAATATTTTGCTGCTTTCAGGCATGATACAAGACTCATTTTCAATTCAGATCAAACTCAGTACCCAGAACTGCCCTTCCAAACAACTACAATAATAGATTAGCATGTTTCATATTTATCAAATTCATTTTATCTCAGCAGAATCCAAATTTGTTCACTGTTAGAGAATGAGATATGTTGATACAATTCTTCTTCCTTTTAAGTTACACTTTTCAGGTTGTTCAAGGGAATGCAGACATCTTCTGGAAATTTCAGCGATACAAATTGATCGTTGAATACCATGGTCGTCCAGCATTTGCTCCTCCTTTTATCATTATTGACCACATTAAACTATTTCTTACATGGATCTTTAAGAAGACAGAACACAAAAAAGAACATCTGGGTAAGGTGTAGGCAGAGGGTAAGAACAAGCTGAGGCCAATTCATGCATATATGAGAGTATTCTCTGCCAGTGCTTACTTTTACCCTTTTAGCATGGGAAAGGATAGAAAGTTTGGCCAGCTTCTGAATAGTGTTTTGAAAATAAATTTCATGCAATAGTATAGTTCATTTCTATATAATTAGCTGTGGGTTAGTATTTTTTTAAATTAAAATGTTGTAGGGGATGAATAACCTTCTCCAATATGGTGCCTTCCAGATGGTTTGTAATCCAAAGTATCTGGGTCATTAATTGTTGAAAACTGCATTAAACTGGCATTATTTGTGATTATATTAAAACAAATTAGTGTTAAAAACAAAATTGAATTAAAAATTAAATTTAACTAATTAAAAAAATAAAAACTCGTTTCTTAAAAATATAAAGTCAATAGCAAATATTACTGCTGTAGCATAGAGAACAAATGATGAATATCTGCAAGATCCAAAGTTACACATGCAGACTACTTTGCTGTATCCCTCTCCAGGAGATTCTCCAGTTCTACTGCAAGTAGATTAAAAATATGATTCCACATTTTAAATCAACATAGGACAGTTGTCTACATCAGGGCTGTGAGGGAGCGCTCAGAATGGAAGTTAAGGATGCCCACAAATCCTCCAGGGTAGGGATGGAAATTTGTGTGTGGAAACAGCTCGACCACTGACGCAAACAACTCTTTTTTCCTACACTGGGGATGCAGGAGTGGGATCCTGTACCTTGCATGCATCGTCTTACTGAACTTCTCAGCTTACAAGGAACAGCAACATGTCAGCCATTAGACTTAGACTAAGAGGTCCCTTTCATACTCCCATTCTTAAAATGTACCTTCAAGTTTAAGAGAGCTCTATGAATGCTAAACTGGGCATACAGCATTACTGGGGTGTACTCAATGTTCTTTCGATTGTAGCCTCATGTTGAAACTCTATAGAAAACCAATAATAGTGATGATTTTGCTATATTCTGGTTTTGAACCCCCACCCTCACCCCCTTTGGTAACCGCTTCTCTCCCCTGCCCCTAATCTAACCTTCCCTTCCTTCAGAAAGAGATCTTCCAGAAGGTCTGGATCAAAAATTAATAACCTGGGAGGTGCTACAGAAAGAAAATTACCTGGCAAATCTGGAAACAAAGAAAAAAGAAAGCAATGAGGAAAAGCTGAAGAAAATGTCAGACAAGTAAGTATACATGGTTCAGCAAGTAAAATGTGGTTTGGTAGTAATTAAAAAGCAAGCAACATATTTATAATAGTCAGCAGCAAACATTTTATAATGGAAGGATGGCTTTATTTATTTTATTATCATTCTATTACTTTTTGCTCATTTCCCTTTCTTCTGGAGTTGTTAATTGCACCCCCACATGCAACTTAATCCAACATTGTTGTTCTTCAATCCAACTGCAAATGTGTATAAACAGATTCTTCCCTAAGTGATATGGGTAATTCCAGCATTCAAAAATGTACACATGTTATTTGGAATAGAGCCCTTGCATGAGAATGACAGGAATGGCATTAATAGAAGTCATTCTTTGTGTTTAGCTAGGCTATGATGTAGCGATGAACAACACAGATTCTAATGTCTTATTCCAATTCAGACACACAATGTCTCCTGCAGGATCACTGAAGGCTACAGGTTGACTTCTGACCAGGTCAGGATTGCACAGAAGTGTCAACTGTTACCTCCATGTAGAATCTACGTACAGTGGTACCTCGGTTCACGAACGCTTCTGTTCACGAACAATTCGGTTCACGAACAGCTCCGGTCGCAAAATTTTGCCTCCGTTCGTGAACTCCGCATCGGGTTACGAACAGGATCCGTGGCCATTTTCCCTGCTGTGACACGTGGTCGCGGCTTCCTGTAGGGAGGGGGACTCTCCCTCCAAGCAGTAACCGCCTCCCCACCCGCCTTCCTGTCCTCCACACCAGAAGTCGCCTCGAGCAAGGTTAGTGTTCTCTCTCTTCGTACTGTACTTTGTGTCATATTTTTGTGGTTTAAAAAAAAAAAAACATATGGTTCAGAACAGATTAACCGTATTTACATTGAACCTTATGGGGAAATTTGACTCGGCTCGTGACCAAAAATCGGTTGGCGACCAAATTTGTAGGGGTCAGAACGGATTAACCGTATTTACATTGAACCTTATGGGAAAATTTGATTTGGTTCATGACCAATTCGGTTCGTGACCAGAGTCGCAGAACGAATTAAGTTCATGAACCGAGGTACCACTGTACATGGAATTTGAACAGCAGATAGCAATCACTCAAGATCACTATCTGCAAGAAGATAGGAGTTAGTAGGTGGATGGATTCAATCTCCATTTCCTAGAAGAATGACTAATTACTAATTTGCTGAAATTATTTGCAGTAGAAACTATCCTGAACATGTCTTGGATGTTTTTTGTGTATGCTTTAATGAGCTCTTCAGGACCTCCTCTAATGACAACTTTCTTATTCTGACTCTATTGGTGTTTGTTTATTTTAAAACAGGGTGGACAACCTTTTAAAGAATTTTAGTGGCCTAAAAGAGCAAGAGAAACAGCTTAGATCTTTGGAGTCACAAGTAAGAATTCTACTTTTTATGCTTCAGCAGCACAATTTTTTATTTGTTCATACATAGTAACATATATATCATGGATTAAATTGTACAGTATATGTTTACAAGATTAACTTTCAGAAATCATGCCAGGATAGGATTTCATGTCCTAATATTTTTTTGTTTGGAGCATGTTTAGGTGAGGGGGATAAACAACAGTTTATGGCCTTCTCTGGAAGGAGGAGACTTTATTGATGTTTACAGACATTATGAAAACACTACTATAAAATGTAGTCTGTGGCATATAATCATCTGCCCTTCTCTAGTGGGGAAAACCTCTAATATCATTCCAGATTGTTTTTCATTTGTCTAAATTTGTTAAGGATTTTCTTTGCTCTGTTGAAGCAGAATAACAGGTATACCTTCAAAATCTCTTATCTGACATTCAAATGACACTTCTGGATTTTAAACCCAATGCACAGTTCATAGATTCAAGGGTCTCAATGTAACAAAAGAGCTAAGAAGAAATATTGCAAAAGCAAATATACTGTATATGCAGCTATCTAGAAGTAAACCTACTGAAGGGTCAACCCTTAGTAAATGGGTAGAGGGTTTCAAAGTCCAGCCCATGGCCGCATTCTCAGATTCTATGACTGCATCACAAAAGAAAAACACTATGCCGTCAGCTTTGCTTCCACAGATCTTTTCTATAATTAGCATTATAATTATTGTATGTCATCTGAATAATAATGGGATCCAAATAACTTGTTTTTATTATGCAGATTAGCTATTGCACAGTTATGCTTTCTTCAGTGGCAGATGCCTTAGTGAAAAACAGCTTATTTTTCAACAAACCAGCTCAGAACTATACATGTGAGTAATGTGCTGACAAAGATTTGGCAGGTGGGGGTGGGGGAGGAAGGCAAAACAGTAAAAAAAAAAAAAAAAAGACTAGATAGCAAAGTCCATAAAAACTAATACACAACATACACCAAATTGCTGTAGAAGAGTCCATAACTGCTAAGAACAACATTGGCTGTGAGTTGTCACATATTGTATTAAATCATAATGCAGTTTGCTTGGTTTGGGCTGTGTTTTATGAATGCACCATTTTAATTCATGCTTAACAAGTTTGTTTGTTTATTTATTTATTTATTATTAAATTTGTATGCCGCCCATCTCCCCCCAGTGGGTGACTCTGGGCGGCTCACAATTAAAATCAGAAACCCCATCAACAATTAAAAATCCCCCCATAAATAGTTAAATAAATAATCCATTAAAAATCAAATCTAAACAACAAACAAATCTAAACAAAGTTGTGCCATCAAAACAAATTATACTTCATTCAGTAAACTATGGGTAAACAAGCCATGGCCCTTAGGAATGTGTAGACCTTGTTATTTCCTTAATCATTATATTATAACAAAAAGCCACAAGGATGTAATAGTTAGGAACTTAAAATCTTGCCATGCTCTTGCCTGGCTAGGTAGCTCACAGCAAACCCGCTTTACTCCACCTCAACCTCCCATGTGAAAATATGGGACCAAGGTTGGCATGCAGCACAAAGTGACCTCTTCATGCCAGTCACTTTCCCATTAGCCAAACTCATATTGCAAGGGCGTGGGGAGAATTAAGTGGGGAGAGGTAGCCGCATATACCACCTAAGCAACTTGAATAGAGGACAGCACAACAAATAACATAATTGATGTCTAGCTTCAAAAACTCATTTTAAGAGACTGAGAAATTCAAATGTTGAATTTTGACATTTCTACAGTCTATCTGATGGTGGTTGTCAGCAAGGTAGACTAGACTAGGCAACCAAAGTCATGCATGCAAATACTTTTATTATAAGGTTATACTAACAGAATCTTACAAGTCTGAATGTGCTTCCTCCCACCCTCCCTCCCTTCATCTTTGTGTGAACTAGGGAGGGTCTTGTCTGAGATACATTCTCAGGTTACAGTTCTGCGCTGGACTCAGGTTTCTTTTATCTGACGTTTGTCTTGGTTTTGGCTCATTCTCTGGTTCCCCAAGGTTATTCCTTCTGCCCATTACAGTGGTCTAAGAAAGTACAGCCCATCTTGGGGCCTGGTTAGCTTCAGGAAGGCTCTTCCACTGTGTGCTTTCAGATGCTTCTTTCCACAGGAGTAACTTTGGAAGGAGAGCCAGTTTGGTGTAGTGGTTAAGGCACCAGCCTAGAAACGGGGAGACTCTGAGTTCTAGTCCCACCTTAGGCATGAAGCCAGCTTTGTGACCTTGGGCCAGTCACTCCCTCTCAGCCCTAGGAAGCAGGCAAGGACAAACCACTTCTGAAAATCTTGCCAGGAAAACTGCATGGACTGGTCCAGGCAGTTGCTAGGAGTCAAAACTGACCTGAAGGTATCAAAACAAAACAAACACTCCCTACCACTTTTGGACAGTCTTGTGACATCTTAAAACTTACCCAATTTCTTACAGCTACATGTTTTTCTGCATTAAAATGCATATGCCATACAATTATTAACCTACCACAAGGCTCCCTCAGGTATCATTCTCAGCAGGCATAGAAGGGGCCCTTGAATATCAAGCTTGGGATATTTAAGAATTGCATATAGGCAGGACAAGAAATACCCCAGACACAACAGCAGGAACTGGCCATACCAGTTAATTAATTTTAATACCTGCTAGTGAGAAGGGGGAAAAAAACCCCTCACACTTACCCAATTATTATGAGTATTATGATAGCTTAGCACAGAAGCTCCCAAAGTTTTTGGCATTATGCCTCTTTTTGGATACAGAAGGCCTCAAACCTCCTTACTTCTCTTTGAAGCCAGGTAAAAATAAACACAATGTCTTGATAATATATGCTAAAATTAAGCACAAATGGACTTTCTTGTAACAAAAAATTAATGAACATGTAAATTAACATAAAAATAGGTGTTTTCAACCTGATACTCAGGCAAATTGAGAGCAATCCTAAATGCATCTGATGTAGTGGAATCTGGTCCATAAAAACATGCCAGGTTAACCTTCAAGGATTGTACATCTATTGTTTTCCCATTATTGAACATCTCTACTGAAATGCATAGAAAACATATAAGGAAGGCTTTTTTTTTTAAATAAAAGACAAGCTAGCTTTGATAAGAGGAACTACAAGATGTAACTTGTTCAAAGCTTGTTCTGCTGCTCACTTTTTATAATAACCAATATTTTCATTTAAATTGTCATACATTTCATAAATACAGGCACTGATCAAATTGCTGTACCAGAAAAAGAAGACGGGGTAGACACCAGTCAGTTTGACAATGTGATGTACATAGATAACTGATTGCAACAGATCAGATACCTCTCTGTATAATTTTGTCAGCTCAATTAAGTAATGGATATATTTTTTTAATGTGAGTACTGCTGCATAACTACATAAAACTTTCCTAATTTTAATATTGTATCCAATGTGCTTTAGAAGACTGTTCATTTTCAGTAACCCATCTACCTGAATCTCAAAAATATTACCTGTGTTTCTAATTCCAATCTTCACCATTAAAATAAATCTTATATTATGTGTGACTCTGCAAATTCATTTAGACCAGACCCTTCCAATAATATTTTTTATAACCAAGCAACATTTATATAATGTACCTTATGTATTTTCAAATTATCATCCTTCCTGGATACAATTGTACGTAGTATTCATTGATCTTCTTCCCCTCGTTTTGTGCTTTTCTTCTTGAAATTAGCTCTATATTACTAGTGTAGAGTTTCTGATGTTATTTTCCACTGATCAATCCACATGGGTTAACAGTGCTACAGTCTCATTACCTTTATTTCTTTAGTGCCATTATATTGCAAAATAGTTTCAATCCAACTATACAGGTAGTCCTTGTTTAGCAACTGCCTCAAACAGCGACTGCAGTTACAACGGTGATAAAAAAAAAGTAGCTTTGCAACCAATCTATACATTTACAACTTTTGCGGGTCTGTAAAGCAAAGAAAAGCTGAAGTAAGATCATAAGCACCGTTGTGGTTTCACTTAGCAACTGTTTCACTTAATGACTAAGTTGCCGCTCCCAGCTGTGGTTACTAGATGAGGACTACCTGTAAACAGTAGTAAAAACCAATGTGAGTATCTATGACCTTGACAACAATGCATGCCAGTGAGAGTAACGCTGACCTAGCTGTACAAGAGAACTTTATCTGAATGAGATGGCAGCAACCAGTAATCTTTGTAGTGTCTCTCTCTCTGTCACATGTTCAGTTAGCAACCATTTTGCTTAACAACCAAGTTGTTGGAACAGAATGCAGTTGCTAAATAAAGACCGGGTTTACTTCACCCACTAAAGTGGCTAACCATCAAAGGTTAGCATTAGTCAATGAAAAGATGAACATCTTGTTTCCTTATATGCAAAGGCAGAAAGTATGATGAGCAGAAAAGGGCTAATGGGTATGGAGGGGTATCATAAAAAGGTAGAGAGGGAAATACACAGTTAGCTCTTGACACAAATGGCTAGTTGTTAACACAGAAACACACAATTCTGAACCAAGTGAAGCAGTCATTCCCAAGTTTTATTGACACCAAAAAATATGAAAAGAATGTTCTGCTACAAAGCCTATTTTAAGCTCCTTTATTCCTCACAAACCCAATTAGGCTGACATGAATCCCTGTACTTTAGGAGCAGCTCTCAAAATGGAGTAAAAAAACATTAGTTGTCAGGGAAGTTGCGGCAATTCAACAGTCTGATCCAATCAAGCCTAGGTATGGATTTGTTGGCTATATTTAATTTTAGACAGCATCTCTTCCAATTCTGTAAAACTTTTCCTATGATCTTAACATATAGTATGTTTACATCTTCTCATCACTACCCAAGCAACATATGAGTTGTCATTTTTCGTGCTTTTATTTTAAATCATGGTGTGAAATAATATTGGTTAAACCTTTGCCTCAGCTACAGTAAACAGACAAATCTTGCATCTCATCCACAGGACATGTTTTGTCAGTTATGAGTTCATGGAGATGCTAATATTTAGTCACAAGTTTTGGTATTAATAGCCGAGCCTTACTTCATAGGCAGAAACTCCTCAGGTATTGTTGGACTATCTCAAAGCAAAATGTCTCATAATTTTTATTGTTGGAAAGGGTTTCATTGGAAAGGGCAAAGTTACAAGTACTTTAAGTCACAGCTCCAAGCATGTTAAGGAAAACAAATTGCCCAAATTCATGCAAATGATGAAGAAAATATTTTGCATAAGCAATCACTGGGAAAAGACAAATATGTTTCTGGCTTTTAGGATTCGTCTTCTTCTTCATCATGGTTAGCTTTGGGTCGCAAATGTTTCCTACTCCTTTTCTTGCTACCATGGAACCCCACGGTTGCCATCACATTCTCTTCATGCACCTCCAGAGAACCTGTGTTGGCTGTTTGAGGACCTAGTTCTTCTAATTTCAGCTGCTCCCAATCTTCCACTTTTTTTACTCTGCTCCCTAAGGGATCTACTACCACTATATCGCCTTTATTCTGGGCATCCAAGTTACACAGAGGCCTTCCTTTGACCTCTTGGTTTGCATTAATAATGTTGGCCTCCTCCTTTTCCTCTGTTGAAGCTACTCTTTTTCTTTCTGACCTGCCTAAGCCTGCCTTTGTGGGTTTGGTAAAGACAATTCTTCCTGCACCAGAGCTAGAAGCATCCTGGTTGAAAGATGGTGTATAATTTTCAGGACATGTTGAGCTTTGTTCCTTTCTACCCTTCTTCAGGCCACTCAGGAACTCCATAGCAACTGATCTGTTGGTATTATCACTACATTCTGCAACATCCTCCAAACTGTACTTGGTCCAGCGTTCTGGATGGGCCACATAATCAGGAACTGCTGGAGAACTTTTTTTAGATTGAATTGGCTCATGTTGTCTTCCAAAGCTTTCCACAGGCATCTTGTTTGAAATGCTGGGTGGCGGCAGAGGGCGTTTAAACTTTCTATCAATGACACTGTCTTCAGCCATCAAGGGAACTGCCTGCTTGGCTGCTCCTTCCAGACAATCAAAAATGTTCTGGCTGCGCTGTGAAAAGCTTGAACTCATGCCTTTCAAATGAAACGGCTGAACAAATGATTTTTGGCTGCTGTGCAAAGAGTCACCACTCTTATTTGATTCATAATCCACATCATCTGAAGAAAGAGGCTCCTCAGGGGATTCAGCATCAACTTCAGCATTGCCTGCAAACTCAAAATCTTCTGAATCTGAGTCACTCAGGGAAACTGTATCTGAGGGAAGGATGCCTTCATAATCTGTGGCCCCACCAGTCACTAAACCCACAAAGGGTTCGCCTGCACCTTCATCTCCCATTCTTGGTAATTACTTGTTTATACTACCTTGACTCAGGTCTTTCTGCAGCCAAATATTTTTTTCAGCTGTTTTTCAGAGGGTGTTTAAAGCCTAGAACAAAAAGGAACAGTTAAATGCAAATGTGTAAAGACACATTATTCACAACTGCTCCTTCATTTACATCAACAGATTCAAGACCAAAAGCTCCAAAACTTTAGAACAAAAAGAAGAGCGAAAACAATTAACATAGGCATTTTAATTTAATCTATTATATCAGCTTGGATCACTCTTGTTTTTATAAACAACATTGATATTGTATAAGTAGAGTCTGTGTAGATTCTATTATAAGATTTCTTGTGATGTTATGTGATTTTTTTCTATTTATTTTTAAATGAATCTGTAATCCTGTAACCTGCCACACTATTATGGTTGTACAAGATAGAGTCCAATTCTAGCCTATTTCTGCTATTCTTTCTAGATTAAATGCCATCAGTGCATCTTCTTTTACAAAGTGCAAACATCCAGTAATCATACTTTTGGAGCAACTCTCAGCTGGTCAATTTTTAGTGTTTTAGATTTCAGCCCAGAGAACAGAATTTAATTTTAATTAAGATTTTGTTAAGAGTGGTAGGCTACCTATCAGTACCAACCTACCAAGAGTTTACATTAAAGATCAGCTGCCTTAAATTTTTTCTTGCTTACAAGAAACAAAACAAGCTTGTAAAAAACAAGCTGAGGAAAACTATGATCTACTGCAGAATACTATCGAAAACTGTGAGACAGAATAAAAAAACTTAATAGTAGTAAATAATCTACAATTATCATATTTTGCTTTTTGTTTGAAGATAGAGATATTTAGTATAAACTAGTGGCTTCTTCTGTAAATTATGTGTTCCGTTTTCTGCATCTGTAATGCAATAATTTCTTTGCGCTGACGTGGAGCCATTACCACTTGGAAGGATTGTGCACAAGTCTGGAACATAAAATGACTTCATTTTGTTTTAACAATTCTCTAAAATGGCTTCCAAAATGATATTTGGTGCTCCAAATTAATTATAATTCTGTACTACTTTTGTGTGTAGACAAACATTAGGTTTGTTGGGACAGCTACATGCTATTCTTGAAGCCTGAAGGCTTTTTCAGGTACTTAAGCATGTTTAGTAGCCCAACAGCACTAATGTTCTTATTCTTTAGTGACAGATTCCCCAACATGGGAAAACTGTATTTGACAAAGAGTTGTACCAGAATGTACTTTATGGTGATGGTAAACAGGCATGGAAGAACCTTCTAGCCACTCACCATCTGGAGTTTGAACCAGTATTCCATCCTCTGGGTCAGTAAAAGCCACCAAGGTTCTGAGATCCTGTACCCTGGCAGTAAGAGGTTGGACATATCATCAGCGCAATCAAAAAATGTGGAGTTGCAATTTTCTAGTATATCAATAGTACTGTACTTGTCATTTTGGTAAGTGTAGTCTCTAGTTCTGCAATGTTATCATCTGCAAATAATCCTTTTAAAACTAGAAAGCAAAGATATTTATTTTATTTATTAATCCAATTTATATCCAGTGGAATTTTGGGTAGCTATATATTATTGCACATTAGGCACAGATAGCAGGTACTGTACCTCAGTGTTTGACTTACACAGCTACTTGATCTGTAAGACCGTTTAAAGCATCACTAACAACAAAATTAAACCACCCAAGCATAAGAATATAATTGGAGGAGAACAGAAAGAAAAGAAGCAAACCCAACTTAAGAGCTTTGTTTTTCAGGCACTAAGAAAAGTAGATTAAAGAAATGCACATTACAGCTTCTTGTTTCTCTCTCTGATCCATTCACCTCCTCCCCACAATTGGGCAGTAAACAATAAAATTGTTCCAGAGAGAAAAGACTCACAGGATGTTTGCAGCAATCTGATTGCAACATAATTCAGACATAATGGCTTTTCTGTGACTGGAGAAGTCCCCATCAAAATCTTCCATAGTTGTCTTGGTCCTTGCTATCTCAACTGTGGGAAAGCCAAAGAGCATATTATCTTTTTCTTTCCCATCAAGCTTGTTATTGAAGTAAGTTAAGTTCCTGTTTTTATCCTTATTTTAAAAGACAGACTTAACAAATATATTTCTGATGGGCCTGAATCCATGACTGCAACATGTCTACAGCTTTCATGTCATTTTGGGCAGGTAAGAGGAAGTGAGAAAAACATTAACGGGTAACAAAGCATGTCTTTCTTACTAGGAAATTTTTTTTTAAGGCAATGAGGTTTATATATCAGTTACCCTCTGCTACAGAGATATTAATGTTCAAATCTAAAAGAAGAAAGCAGGCTGGCTTGCCAGACATATATGAATACGCATTTGATAATCAATAATCACTAAGAATTCTACTAAAAAAGCTATTTATAATGGGAAAAACAGCCCTTCCCCAATTTAAAAACAATACCAGTTGCAAGGGGGAAAATATAAAATAAATGAAAAGCAAGTTAAGGATCTGTTATTTATGTGAGCAGGGCCACCTAACTATATGAATGTTACCATAGATCTGTTAGACACTTTGGACACTTCAACGGGCAAAGCATTATGGTTATCATGACTTCCTAGAGAAAGGGGATGTTTCTTCTCATATAAAATTATTGCCTTTCACCCTTGGGAACTGACTATATAATTCAAAGCAGGTGGCCTTTCCTTCCCTTCAGTCTTAGAAGTGACGGCAGGAAAAAATCTGAATCCACCAGTTTGAAAAATTCACTGTCCCAAGAGGCAGGAAGAATAAGATAAACTAGGTTTTTTTGTTTTTTGTTTTAAATACGTCTTATTATCAACCGAGCCACGGGCTTAAAGAGGGATTAGGCCCACATCGTAGAGGGCAGGGCTACTAAAAGCCAGGAGACGTCGCGGACGGCCAGGCGCTGCAGGCAAAGGCCGGAGGACAGCGGCTGCTTGGGAAATTCTCTTAGGGCTTCTCGGCCACGGATCCTCTTCTCGCGTATCCTTCTCCCCACACATGCTGAGGACGCCTCCCCTCCACCCCGCATATCCACTAGACCAACGGCCGCTTACGCAGGTGTCCTTTCAGACGTGCGCGAAACTCCTCACCAGCAAGCGCCTCAGTTTCTCCCGCCTGCGCGCGCAGCCCCACCGTTCGATTCCGGACTCGGAGCGCAGTTTCCGGCGTCGTTTTCCCGGTGCTTGATGGGGTGAGAAGTTTTCTCGCTCCGAAGAGGCCCGTGGAAGCCTACGTCGCTGTCGAAAAACTTGAACGACATATCCCAGAAGCCATTTCGCAGCTAAACCAAAATCCAACAAAAGCTCTCCCTCCAATTCTTTTCCCAATGACTTCTGGGAGTTGTAGTAATTTTTTTATTGTCACCCAGCCGGAGTATCGACGAAGTCTCTTAACCGTGCAGAGAGAACTGTTATAGCTTTTGGAAAGTTTGTACAGCTTAGCCATCAAAATAAGGGTACAACAAATGTGGTTTGCTGAGTTTATTTTATTTCATTTCATTTTATGCTAGCGTTTGGAGAGATAGGTTAATTAGATTTAGGTTTATAGAAATGTCTTGGTTCAGTGGAGGATATATTTCTCTTCAATGATTATTTCAGCATCTATCCAGGAATTTACCTATGGATTTCATCAACCGAGGACTCAGATCTGGAAAATAGAAAGCCGCTGTGGTGCAATGGTCAAGAGTGGCACCAGGAGACCCAAATTTGAGTCCAGCTGTGGAAACTCATGGTTGGCTTTGTACAAGACATTCTCTCTCTCCCCCCCAATCTACTTCACAGCGTTGTTATGGGGGGAAATGGGAGGAGGAAATGCCATATACGCTGCCTTGAGCTCCTATAGGCAGAATACAATTTTCTCACTCTTTCCCCATTTCAGAAACCCTAGGGACACAGTAGATGGCAACACCTAGCCAACCTTGGCTGATCTTGAAAGAGCTAAGCCAAGATGGACCTCCTTAATGATTGGATGGGGGAACCATCAGGAGATCACAGAGCTGTGGACGAGACTGTGAAGATGAAAAACCTGGAAGAAGGTTTCCACCTTTTTTATTTTGTTTGGCAACTGTATGGTGAAAAGTTCAGAAGATTGAAAAGTTTTGAATATGGTTTTGTGACCTTTGGATTGTCCTGATAAAGACATTGCTATAATTATGGATTTTGGATGAAGAAGACTGATGGCAATACAAGTTCAATCATGACAACAATTTGTATGTTGTGTTGTCATACTATATCTTGATAATTGGTGCATGTTTCGTATTTTGGAGATCAGCATCAATGATTTTGAGTCAGCTTCTAAAGCCTTATGAAATAAGTCACTGTCAGATGCAACCCACATTCAAAATTTAGAGATCACCAATACATACTGGTTGTAATCTCTACCTCAAGATCTTTCATCAGGATTTTAAATAATAATACACTATAACATCAAGTTGTTCTGCTCTGTTCTCTGTTAACTCCAATCTGTGCAACACTGTAGACCACTATCTTACCTTCATGGTATATTTTTTCAATCTCTGCTCACATAATTTTATTGGATAGTTTAATTTTCACAAGTGTAGGAAATATTAACGTAATTTTTACATATTTTTAAAATGCAAACATTTATACTGATCGATTGGTTTTTCACATTTCTACTCAACTGCAATCCAGAGACTTTTAATGATTTATATAAAGTGTAAAACCAGATAAAAGAGGCACAATATAACAACTATAAAAACAGTAAAACAACAACACCTGAACAGAAAATTACGAACAATAAAAATAAGAAATGAAGGTGGCATAGTAAGATTAGGAGAAGGTTCTTTGGAACAACTCCTTGAAAGGATCCAACATGTCAACACAGAGGGGTGGCTAGCCTGATCTCAGCTGGGAGGCTGTTCCAGAGTTTCAATATTGTCACAGAAATGCAGTGCCTTTTTGCTTTAGCCCCCTAAATGTGGGATCAGTAACAATTTCTCTCTGATCTCATTGGTCAGGTTGGGGTAGGTGGTCCTGCAGATATCCAGATGCCAAACCAATGCAGGGTCTGCAAAACTGGTGTCTTCTCAGAAATTGTAGTTTCTGAGCGGTTTTTAAGGGCAGCTCCAAGTAGAGTGTGTTACAGTAGTCTAGCCAGATGGTAATAAATTCATAAGTTAGTGTAGCTGGGTCCCCCTGGACCAGGTAGGGTCACAACTGATGCACCAGGTGAGCTGGGCAACAGAGAACCACAGTGTCTTCACAGCAACTTCAATACTCTGCTCTCAATTATTTAAATTTGAAAATACACAATATTCTGTTTTTTCTTCTTGTACTACTTTTTTCTTAAAGGCAGGGATAATGCTGGAAAATCCCTACAAAAATAACGTGGACCTATGAAGCTTTTTCCGAAAGAGAAAAGCTTGCGGATCAAAGCTTTAAAAATAACCAGGAGATCTAGTCTGTTGAATATTTAGTATAGTGAAGAGTTGGATATACATCAGCAGGATATATAAACCAGATGGGTTAGTGAAGGTTCTCTGCTCCTGCAATGCGATGGAAGGCCAAATCATGTGATATCAATGAAGCAATTTATTCTGTATCCGGAATTCATTTGCAGCCTGTGATGTTCTGTGGCTGAGCCTGCTGATCACTGTGCCATGACCCTTTTATATTCTCTTTAGAAAATTTGATAACCAAATCTGATATACTATGCCAACATGAGCTCCATTAAGTGCAATAGCTGCTCCTAGTATGGTTAGGGGAAAAACAAGTTTAGACAGCAATTATAAGCATGCTTACTTGGTCACACCAAAATCAGTTCTCCTTATTTTTGAGGAGCCTTTCTAGAATTGCCCTATGGGTGCAAAATGGAGATGATGCAAAACAGGTTCTTCCGGCAAAGTAAGTTTTCCAGATGTCTACTGACAACTAGAAATACCAACCTGGTGGGTTTTAATGTGAGCTTCTTTCACTCCATCCAGACTCTTATAGTCTCAAGGGATAGATATGGGACTTCTTCAGTGTCTCCAGTTTGGTGACGTCTCTACTGATGATGATGTGTGATCTGCATATTGATGACCCGCTCACCCCAAACTGACCACTCCAAGCAGTTTTATGTAAATTTTAAACAACATGGAGGGAGACCATGCAACCCTGAAGTATTCCTTATGGGAGTTCCCAGAGTTTTCAGTGCTGAACCCCCATAACCATTGACTGGGGGAGGAGAAGAACCTTATAAAACAAACCCCAACTCCAACCTCTGCAGGCAGTCTCAAAGAATACCATGGTTGATAGTATGACATGTCACCAACATCATGAGTGCTACACTCCCTCCATTTAGGTCCCGATGAATGTCATCAATCAAAGCAACTATTGCCATCTCTGTCCCATAATCAGACCTGAATTCTGAGAGAAGATTCCAATACAAATCTTCTGTAGCTGATTTGCCCTCTTCTTAAACATCTTTGTTGTTGTTCAGTCGTTAAGTCGTGTCCGACTCTTCGTGACCCCATGAACCATATTGCGCCAGGCCTTCCTATCTTTCACTGCCTCCCTGAGTTTGCTCAATTTCATGCTCATTGCTTCAGTGATGCTATCTAGCCATCTCATCCTCTGCCGTCCTCTTCTCCTTTTGCCTTCCATCTTTCCCAGCATCAGGGTCTTTTCCAAAGAGTCCTCTCTTGGCATTAGGTGACCAAAGTATCTGAGCTTGAGCTTCATTATCAATCCTTCCAATGAGCTAAACATCTTTATTAGGAAGGAAAAGTTGAAAATAAGATGAATGTTTTCAGAAAAAGGGGTTCAGAGAGGGCCTTTTCTGAATAGGCTGCCCCCCCCCCCCCAAAACAAATAGCACAATACCCTCTCTCAGGCGCTGACAATCTGCTGGAGCCAACTGCTCATGCCCTTCCTAGCCATTCAAAAAAGACAGGAGGGACACAACAGAGACTACAGGTGGCAAAATCCGGAAGATCCTCTCCACTTCCTTAATTAAGCATTAAGGTTATAATGCAGACTAAGGAGTGGATAATGTTGATAGTTCACTTCTTCCTGTTTGTAGAATTTTTTGCTGTCACTGTTTGTAGCAGTTTGTACTGTTTGCTAATTCTGTCATGCAAACCTTCAAGGAATGGGAGGATTTCTGCATGTCCCTTCCGTTTTCTTGAGAATCTTGGAACTGACAGAGCCTGAAAGAAATCAACAGAGACTCCTCAGACTGCATGTCTTGAGGATTGAATTGTAATTGTGATTACAAGGAATTGATAAGTTTGACTTAAAAACTTATTCTTTTTATTATGGGCCATCTCTTATATCAATGGATTTGCTTTAATTTGCAACTTTGGTTTCAATCTATATGCCATCTGAAGGATTGTTAATTATAATTACGTCAAGTGAACTATTTTTGACATACATACAGTAACAATAGTGGAAAATCTTATCTAGTTTGCTTGAAAGAAAAATTAGAATGGAAGTCCTGAAAGATTTTACCAGTTTCAAGATCCAGACCTGAGTATATTTGCCTGTATACAAAATACAGAAAGTCAAATTGCACTGCCATTGAAATGGAGCTACATAGTGGAACAGAAGTAAATGATCTGGTGTCTTCTAGATGTTTTGCACTACAGATCTTGATGTTCTTTCCATTGACGCTGCTGATTGAGACTGATAGGAATTAAGACTTGAAAACAACTGAAGTGAAACAGGTTGCCAATATTCATTTGGGGAGATAAGGCATTCACAAATGAAATGTTTTGAAGCCCATGAACTAAAACCATCCATTGAGATGAAGAAAATAAACTTTTTTTTTTTCTGGCCATATCAAATTCTGCTGATGGCAGCAGGTCAAACAGAGGCATTGGAGTGGTGGTGAGAACTGGGGCTGGGCATCACTGCTGACACACAGGTCTTGTTAAGCCATAATGGTACTATTTGGAAACACTTTAGCCAAAATGATGGCACCATCTCCAACCTGGTGCCCTTCACATATTTTGAGATTTCCAAAGAATTCCTGGACCAACATTTAAAAACTGCATTGGCTGGGAAACTTCAGCACTGCAGTGCTTATACACCTGCAGGACAGATAGAAAGGCAGATTTAGTTAAACAGCTCATATAACAATCATCAGTAGTAAAAGCAAAAGATAAATGGAAGTGTTGGATAACTTGACAAACCTATTAAAATAAGGTTTTGTTCTTTATGACAACCAACATTTTTCACTTTTTTGCAATTAAAAGATGGAAGCCTATAAGTGGGGATAATGGCATTCTTCTTCTGGATATAGCAGTTTTCTCTGTATCATATAAGCTATTAAAGATACAAGGATGCATGGCCAAGACAAACAAATGCAATGAGGGGACAGAGACTAACAACCTTTAAGAAGCTTAGATAAAGAGGCTCTAGTATCTGGCCTGAGTCCTCAGCAAGTTCAAACTTTAATTGATCTGAACTTCTGATTTAAAACGTAGAGATGCCCCTTGCTCCATTGTGAAATCAACTAAGTGATGTGGGCACCTTCTCAATCAGTGCCATTTTGATGTTGAAAAGCCACTACCAGAAAAGACACTTGATCTTTTGAACTGCTTCCAGGGTAGTTAATCTCCTTTAATAACTTCACTAAGCAAACAGCCTTGTTTGAATGTCTTAACAGTTGAGACAAAGGTGTCAACCCCATTTCTTTCCCTAATTTAGCAATTCAGTAGGAAGTGAAAATTAATCACACCACACTTTGCAACCTTCATTCTGATTTGGCATTTTGCTTACTTTTGCATTTCTCTTCCTTTTGATGACCTAAATCAAGGAAGAGAAGGTTAAGGGATCAAGAGTAATAAGGACTTTTAATGTTGAACTGACACAATAGCACAGATTTATAAGTATAATGTTTTTTAGTATTAGCAGTGGTAATATTTGGGGGGTTGTTTACTCTGATAACAATGCAAGGGGATGTCCAGAAAGAAGCAAGAAGTCACTTCCTCTAAATGGTATTTCAATGAGGAAAGCAAAGCAAAAGTTAGAGCCCAAAGTCCTCCTGGCTGAGATGGGCTGTCATAACTACTAGCTGACCCATGTGGTCAGAGGTTAAGCAGAGTCAGGCCTGATTAGTTCCTGAGTGGGAAATCACCAGGGAATTCCAGAGCTATAAATGAGATAGGGAAGATAGTAAAAGTCCTGAAAGAAGGCATTGGAATCCTAACAAGTCAAAGAACATGTGGGTGGGACATGTGGTTTTTGTTGGGTACATCATCCCCATCCACCAAATTGTTCCCTTTATAGTACAGAATATTCTGTAGAATATAGTACAGAATGCCATTTCTCCATTTCTACTCTCCATTTCTATTTTGCTGCTGTTATGTACATAAAAGGGTTAAAGCTGGAACAACCAAAGGCCATCTCAGTTGGGACTGTCCATGCTAATTACCCACTGTATTGTTTCCAGTGGCTCTGGAAAGATCTGCATCTTTCGATATGGCTACATAGGTAATATAAATTCATCTTTCTCTCTTTCTCCCTGTTTTTGCCTGTCTTTTATCCTGCTTTGCCATTAACTCAAATGTTTACTAATGTTTAATAAATAAACATGCTATATTTTTGCTAGCTGGACTGAATGGCACATCTTTGGTCTGATCTGGATGGAAGGCTTGACTGGGAGTGTGCTGGGTGCAAACTTAATTGGAAATTACCCATTATAATTCTCCATCTGTTTCCAGATTTGGGAACTGGGGAGTTTATCTGTTATAAATGGAGTCACACTCCCTCAGGAAGAACAGGTTGATAGTTTGAAGGTGCTCTTCAAGCTTTCATTGCCATTGGAGGCCCAAATGACCTCCATGGTTAGGAATACCTACTATTGGCTTGGGTTTGCAATGCATGTATGCCTTTTCCCAGATGGGGACAGCCTAGCTACAGTTTAGATCAGTGCACTCTGTATGGTGCTACCTCAACACATGGTTTAGAAGCTGCAGCTGGCAGATTGCAGTGGCCAGGTTGCTGAGAAACCTGGCAATACACATATTGCATGTTTTTTGAAGCAACCACCTTGATTGCCAACCAAAATCAAGCTGACATTCAAGGTCTGAAGCAACTTGGAATCAGGACACCTGTCAGGTCACTTTTGCCATTATGGGCCTAGTTCATCACTAGGATCATTATGAAAGGCCATGATATGCTTACCGAGAATAGTTGAATGCCAGGCAGAAGCTCCTTCTCTGTGGAGGTGTGCATGTTCTATAATACTCTCCCCTGTGAAATTTGTAAGAATTTGAAGTCACCTTCTGACAATTCAGTTCTTTGTGCTGCCTGCTATGAATGGTTGAATAATCTATATTTTTCCTTCTTCCACCTTTAATGTATTGCTTGCTTGCTTGATTAAACATATATGTATATTGCTTGCTTGCTTAAATGTATATGTCACCCAACTCCCAGTGTCTTTGGCTGGTTGCATTAGTTTTTCTTACAAAGAGCTTTGAGATGCCTTGGCATAGGAAATTATATAGAAAGATAACGATGATAGCAAACCATCTGACCTGACCAAAGGGAATCCTCTCTTATAGTTATAGCTGCAAAAAGCTGAGTCATAGCCACATGGAAAATTTCCCATGGCTAAGAACATGGAATTTCCTTACTGGGAGAAAGAACAGGATGCACAAATCCCCAATTGAAGAGAAAAGGGGAAGATACTGCTCACCTGATCAGCATGAAGCCCAGAGTAATATATTAAAGATTCCGTCCTTCCACATTCCGTCAGATCAGTTCCATACACCTCACCAACCCCATCCTCTCCTTTTTTATAGAACTCCCGCAAATCTATAGGATTTGCATACTAGGCTTTTCATTTTGATGTTGTTTGTTCATTTACAGCAAAATAGCTTCAAATGTAGGCAGAAGTAGGATTATTTCATGCTTATGTATTCCGGCAATGCTTGTTTTTTTCCCCTCCCTATTTTCCTTCCCCCACCTTTCAAGTGTTGATTTTTCACGTACTTTCATAAAATCCTTTCTCCATAAATGTAGCCCAAATCTTTCAGGAATGAACTGATCTTTGTCTCTTGCTATGGAGATGTCAAAACCAATACAGCAGTGACAATGCTAGACTCAGTCTTTCCACTTCACTTGCCTTTTCCTCTACTCCGAGTCAACAAAGATTTGCTCTTCAGAAAATATTTTTACAGCACTGTTTTTCTTTGAAGAACATACTATACCAAAACTTTATGCTTTTCAGAGAACTACATGTGAAATCCCATTCAAAAAGTTCAGGAAGGGAAGGTGGGGATGAGCGCACTTCAGATTAAAATTCTTCATCTTATGAGAGAGCTTTGGATATGTATAATTTTCAAAAACTACACCCCCCTAAATTTAATACACATCGGTTTAGCAAATGTTGGATACAACAGATTTTTTTTTTGTTCAGACTTCACCCTCACAAAGGTTTGTGCATTAAATCATAATTTGTAATTATTTCAGATGACATTTTTGTTATGTAATTCCACAAATGACATGAATGGATGCAAATGACAAACTGATGCATGATCTAAATTTGGATTTAACGGACACTCCCAAAAGGATTATTAAAGAAGTTTACTGTACTTCATAAGGAACCACTGAACAGAATTAGCAGGCCACTTACCTGAACAGAACGAGGATTTGAGAATCATGACGTGTAGTGGTACCTATATGCCTGAGGGTATGCCTGTACTTGGGCAAAAAGGCAGTGTATAAATCCAGTAAATATTTTTTATTTGAAGTTTCTGGTTCTGACATCTCAGGTTATTCAGATTTCTGAAGCTGAGTAGAAAGCTAATTTTAATACCCTTCCTACTTACACATATCACCTTAATTTCTTTCTACAGTATCTATTTTGTTCTTGAGATCCCGCTAGAGATATTTAACACAACTGGGCTTTCTGACACAGGACATGCCGGAGTCGTGTTACACAATACCAGGATGAAGCATACTTGAGTTTCAATGTAATTTCAATTTTCACATATATTTTGGGGAACAGGAAGTGGCCTGTTTTTAAACAGGAAAAGAAAAAAAAGTATGAAAGCAGCAAAATGAAACTGGACCTTATCCAGAGTGTTAGTTAGCACACTTATTCCATATTGGGCCAGGAATAAATTTTACAGCACACCACTATCTTTTTGGCTGTTTTAATTATTTTCATGTATCATGTATTTTTAAAGTTATGTTGAAAAATTCATTTAACATTCAATAAACAAGTAGGACAACAGCAAACAGATGTGATTTGGGGGCACTAGACAAGCTAAGGGATAAGAAGAGTGTAGTGGGAAGTTGCAATGCCAGGTCACTGTCCCTAGTATATCCCTACTTTGATTTTTAGAGAGTATTGGGAATAAATGGCAAGACTGCCCTGCAAGAGAATAAACTCAATTTGCAGGATCATGACTCTATGTATTACCCTTAGACTTGAAAGCAGATTTGTTGTTATTTGTACCTAGCAATAACAGAAAGCCCTCTGAATACCTAGTCTACCACCTAAGTGGAGGAAGAATGGCCACTTTGGAAAAGTAGATGTTGCATTTATCCCTCTAAATTACACGTATCGGTTTTGACCGTTAAGTGGAGTTTTCTTCCATCTTCCATATGAAATGAGCAAGATTCAAATGGCTAACACATTTTCTTGGCCTATACCCCCTTGTTCTTTGTTCCCAGGGCTGGCTTTGCTATTGCTATGGAGATGTGACAGCTGAAGCATTCAGGTGTTATGACTGACTGGTTGTAAAAAAACAGGTTCCTAGCACAACACACACTAGAGAAAATGTTTATTGAAATTTTTAAAAGTAAAAAAAAGCCAAAGAAGAAAAGTTAACATAGCTTGTGACAGGTTCTCTTATATAAAATAAAACAAAGCATTCAGTTCCATGTTGCCAGCAGCTCAGTTTGGCCTCCCACTGTATTGACCTTCCACAACGTGGTCCCCTCCAGAATACTGGATTTCAACTCTTAGAATTCCCCAAACGCTAGAGAGGAAAGGATTGAGAAAGTCTGCTCTCCTTCTTAAATAAGCAGCCTTACAAGGGAACACTGTCCTTCCACTGTCTTTTCATGAGAGACTTCTTCTCTATCATAATTTCTCTCTCCCTCCCCCCCTCCCCCAAGCATCTTAAAAAATTAAGACTGGGGCATATTCATATCCCAATTCTGCCAACTTACATTGTCTGGGAACCATAACCAGTATGAATTTTCTTAGATCTAACATAAATTCTTGTGAAGATAAAACTTCACAGTTTGTTGAACACAGCTACGATTGGCACGAAGCCTTCATTCTATCAGCCTTTCATCTCATTTTAGGAATGAGCTTTTTTCATTCCTCTGCTTTCAAACATTACAGCTGTACTGAAAGAGAATTCTTCTATTCCTTCAATCTCAACATAGGCACTTTTATGGCTTGATTTTATGGCAGATGGTACCACAGATGGGATACTTCATTAACCAATTTATCAGCCAGTTTTTGAATCTGGAAGGCATCTGTGTCTCTTTTGCTAATTCCTCAGCTCTTTGCAGACAGACTAAAGAAAAGTGGAAACAGATCCTGTCATTACTGGCACTGAAAAAGGACTTAGGCACATTTACAGAAACAGCAGCTCACACAACACGACTGGTCAGACTGTATCACTTCAGACAGCATGCATGTGTGTGCTCTGCTAGACAGAGAGAAAAAAAATCTACGTACAGGAAAAAAAACCCCAATATATCAAGAAGAAGCTTCCCCATCAGCTGGTTTTCAATACATGAATTTCATTTCTGTTCATCATTTGTCAGCTGCAGCTTGAAGTAATAGAGCGGGTAACTTGTTTTCCAATGTGATCTTCAATTTCTCTAGACTAGGAATAATCAGCCTGATGCCCTCCAGATGTTTTGGACTGCAACTCCCATCAGCCCCAGCAGAAAAACAAAGGATCTTGGCAGTAAAAATTCAAAACAGCTGGAAGACACTTGTTACCTATCTTTGTTGCTGACTAAGCATTACAATCTCCTTGTTTTGGAAATGCTCTCTGCTCTACCCTTACTTTGCTAAAGGTGCAATAATTTAATACTCTTGGCCTTAGGGCTCAGTCGCTGCTCAATTTTCTCTTTTTAGAATGGGAATCTGATTCTACCAATCAGACTTCAAACTTATCAGAACTTTTACTTGTCAAACTTTAGTTCTTACTGCTAATCTCCCAGGAGGAAAAGCAACATACTTGCCAATGTGCGTGTTTTTTTTAATGAAAAGTATAAATAAAAAATCCAGCAGCCTCCACATCCCCTGACATGCACATTCAATCTTTTGCTCAAAAACCATTTTGCTCCTCATAAGAACTTCTAGATGGTCAGATATCTTTTAAGCACCCCCTTCTCTTTTCCATTTAAAACTGTATCTGTTTTTCATTCAAATAGGCAGGTTTTACCCCAATCTGGGGGAAAGCTTTCCTCAGCTTCCTCTTGCCCTATTAAAACTTGTATCGAGCCAGGATATCCGATCATCATCTATAGCACCACACCTTCTATTTAAAAAAGTGGCCTCTGCTTAAAGCTAACTTTTTTTCCCTAATAATGCACTTGATCCATTTCAGCTGCTAGAGGACAGAGTAAGTAACTTTCAAAAGAGAACTCTGGCTGCTTATATGTTACCAACTGAATGCTGAACAATATTCAAATACAGTATAGGAAAAACAAGACAGACTATTTAGTGGTACATTTATACACATTTCTCAAGGACACTCAATAGAAGGCTGTGAGTTACACATATCCATTTGGTACTCTGGTAACCCCAATGCACATGCACGCACACAATATATGTATGTAGATAAAACGTACATGCACAACTGATACCTAAGATTTGTACGTATACTGTAGTCTATTGTACTGGATCATGTAACCCCAAAGCCTTTGAAAGGTGGGTCGACTGGCAGAATCGCTTTTGTTTTTAGTGCATGCAAAACTTGACATTCAGGGCAGGGTAGCTTTAAGGCTATTTCTAAGGCTAAAAGATGTTTTCCTTATTTCCTGCAAACATAATCAGCAAGACTCTTGAGACATAGTTTCCTAAGGATGCCAGAAACAAAATGTTTCTGATTTGGGACAGATATTTAAAGAGTCCCTATGGAGGAATTAAGTCTGGTTGCTGCCTACACCAGAAAGTGAGGAGAAGGGGCAGTGTGGAGAGAGAGAAACAGAGAAATAAAAGTCTAATCCACCCTTTAGTTTTCTGATGTGTCTTCTGTACCCTGAGATTCTAGTTTACACAGATTGTTACATTTGCTTCACTTGCCTGAAAGGAAGACCCCAAATAATTTACCTTAAAGAAAGACAAGAATATGGTAAAGAAGGCAGTTGAGTTTTTCTCTCTGCTCTTTCAAGGGGAAGAGACTGGTATTTGTAACTTTAGGACTGCCTTCCTTTTGGGTAAATGTGGCTAGATCCAGCTCATGTCCAGGTCACCTGTTCCAACTACTGTTGAATCCACTGCAGCTGATATGACCACAGCAGAAGAAACCAAGATTAGAATGACTTCTGCAAGAACAACATGAAAACAGCATAGAAGCTAAACTCGAGGAACTAAGAGGTGGTAACAGGATAGGATTATCTGTACTAGTGAATTCTTTATTTCAAAAACAAAACAAAGCATTATGCATATGGTCATTCTATGGCACAGATGACATAGCAATGTACATTGCCTGACTTGGGACCTTCCAGATATATTGGACAACAATACCAACTGTCCCAGATGATGGTTTCAAACATCTGGAGGCTAACAGAAGATACAGTTAGTGGAGCTGGGGTAAAGAACAAGACAATTTTCAATTTTGCACGAAGGATGGATAAGTGGGGAAGAATGGTCAGAAATCATAAGCCAATCAAAGAGAAAATAATTTCTTGAGCTATCAGCTGGACAGATATGAAAGAGATATTTGTCTGGAACTGTGATGGATGAGGTTAGGAGTTCTGGAAAATTGCTCAGCTTATAGTTTTTCTGTTCTATTTCTGGTGTGTAGAAATGAGAATACATAGGCATCTGCAGGGACAAATGATGAAATGCATGCCATGATGCAAAAACCTTGTGATTTGGGTACTTGTGGTCTGATGCCAGAACACAAGTATGAAAGGCTGAGGTTGGCATTGTGACTATGCAATAAAAAAATAATTTGTCATCATGGTCTGTACAGGATGCCTATTGGAGAACAGGTTCAAAGTTTTATTTGTGGGGTCATATCCCTAGGTATCTTGAGGGATATTATCCAGCTTTATTAAAGGCTTTTCAGTGACACAGAATAGGTGCCTCCTTAAAAAGCAACAAGTTACATTTAGTGAACAGGCTTCCAGAAATTATTTAATTGGTTTCTCTCAACAAACTATATTTAACGAATAGGTCTCCAGAAATTGTTTAACTGGTTTCTCCCAACAGTTATTTTTGGCATCAGAATATTTCACATTTACCGAGCAAACAATGTTAGGCAATATTTGCAGCAGAAGTAATAATGTAAGCAATGTGTTAAGATATTAAGAGTGTATATTCCATTATTAGATCTACATTTAAAAAAAGAGAGTTACATCAAAATTAAGAAACCAGGTTGGGGGCTAAGTCTTCCTTTCTATAAATTAGTATCTTGTGAAGACTTGGCTGTGACTTGTATCCATGCTTTGTCTCCAGGAAACATAATGGACATCAAGGTAATAGATTTATGCAAATTCATGAAATAAGTCTTTTTAATGAAAGGGATGTTATTATTATAAAAATATTGACAAATGTGCATGTTTAGTAACAGAACAGCAAAATAGTTTAATTCTGCTCAGGGACTCTTGTACACTTATGCTCACACATTTAGTTCAAGAATCCAAGATTTCTTATAATCAAGACAAAAAAAGTTGGAACAGGAAGATTTTACTTTATCTCCTCCAGAGGGAAAAAAAAATAACCACTCTTGGGAAGCAAAACACTTTCCATGTCCCTCATAAGGATACACTCCTTGAAGAATCAGCTCTTAAATTCCATCTGGGTCCAATGGGAACAATGGCTGAGAAGAGGGAGAGAAAGGCTATCTCTGATAGAGGCCTGGAACCACTGGCACGATAGCTTTTTTTACCCCATAAACTGATGTGTAACTAACTCTGCCACAAATATACAGAAAACTCCCCTTTCCCCCACCCCTTAAAATGAACAAGAAGACTTCCAAGTAAGAATGATATGCTCTGTATGATAATATCTGAAATAGGTATATACATAGTTTTCTTTGTTTTTGTTACAAGCGTCTCCTGATCAGGCAGCGGCACTTGGGGTTGCTTCGGCACCACTGCTTTGCCCTGTTCTTCTGCTCCTCAATAGACAGAGCTATTCCTGATGCCACAGCACAGCACCATGCTCAGGATCATTTCGAAGATCTGCAGGCCAAGAAGACGGACAAGGACAATGAGCGTCCGGCCACGTTGACTGCAGGCTAACCCATCCCTTAGTCTTATTTTCAAGCAGCTACAGCCTAATGTATAAGTAAGTTCTGGTTAGCAAGTCTGAAATGGGCTTTAATGCACATGGAATCTACGCTGTCACTAACATAAATATTTAAAATCATATAGCAAAAATCTAATCTGTATCTAACTGTTTTAAATATGAAACAGTGAAGACCAAACATGAACTTTAGATGGGATTGCTGAAAATTTTATTGGATTTCTAAATTTTCTTTCGCCGCAAATACATTTCAACCACATCGTCAGCAAAATTAATAGTACTGGAAATTAAATGCTGCCAAGCCTAACTTCAGTTGGATAAAACTAAAACAGATTTACAGGTAATCCTTGGCTTACCTCCATTCATTCAGCGACCATTCAAAGTTACAGCTGCACTGAAAAAATGGATGTACAACCAATCCTCAAAGTTCTGACCACTGCAGCACCCCCATGGTCATGTGATTGAATCTGGGCACTCGGGTGCCTGGCTCACAATTATGATGTTGCAGGGAGTCACAGTCACATGATCACCATTAGCGACCTTCCCTGCCAGCTTCCCACAAACAAAGTCAATGGGGAAGCCAGCAGGGAATGTCGCAAGTCACTCCAGTAAGCCCCTCTGGCCACTCAAGTGGCTCTGCACCTTCCAGTGCTCACGTGGCGCCACACCCTCCACCCCATGGCATTCCTGCACTCACACACTACCAAAGCATCCCCTCCCCTGGCTGCCCCCAACTTGTGCATGGGTTATGCTGGGCCTTCCCCACCCCCCTGCAGCACCCCTGCTCCTTACCTGGGGCTCCTGCTGCTGCCCACATATCGACCTGTGCGTCTTGGGGTTACGATGGCAATTGGGACTGCTGGGATTGTCACTAAGTGATGCAGTCATGTGATGTCACACTTTATGACCAGACCGCTTAGCAGTGGCAATCCCAGTCCCAATTGCTGTCGTAACCCCAAGACTACCTGTAAAAGAAGTCACCTTTAGAAGGACATCAGAATGATAGCATGATCCATCATCTTCAGTGAAAAGGCAGAAAGGAATATTTAATGACCCCAGATTCAAGGATGCTGAGTCCCAATTGCTTGTGTGAGTTGCTTTCCTGGAACAGTCTTCCCCAACTTTTGTCCCTTCCAGATGTATTAATACAGATTCCCAGAATTCTCAGCATTAGCTGTCCTGTCTGGGAAATACTGAGAGTTGAGCTCCACATACGTGAACAGCATCCAACATGGGGGTAGGCTGAGGCAGAAGGTTCCCTTTTTCAGCCTTGCTGCCTGGAGGTCCAAAAAGAAGGCTTTTGCATGGGATAACCTGCAGCTTTCTTTCCTTGAGAAGCAGCAAATGAGGGAAAGTCAGAGGAAGTAGGCAGGGCCTCCTTTGTGCTTGGGATAATGCACAATAGCTTCCCCAGGGTCAAAAGATTTCTTGATAGGTGTGGGAAACTATCTGCACAGCCATCACAAAAGAACTGAGGAGTGGCATATCTGCTTTTCCTCCTTAGCAAGACTGAATATTATTCATTGAGATGGAAAGAAGAATTCTTTTGAGTGTCCTTGGTTTCCAAGCCAATGCTTGGCAACAAACTCATAGGTTTCTCTATCTTCTTTCATCTTGGCAATCTCCCTTCCCCCATCCAAGACCTGAAATTTGATGAACAGGACAATACATGCTTGGAAGGACAAGCTTTTCCATTTTTTATCTCCCAATGTCCAGCTACACTCAATTCCTGCATGGATGGCAATGCATTCTGCTCTTTGGGAACATTCCAACTTCCATTGTGCACAACCACATCCAGCACTTACCATGATTACGGCCACCACTATGGCAGCAATGCCAATCAAATACAGCTTTCCAGAGAACAGTTCATCAATTTTATAGTGACAACTTTTTTCCTGAGGTAAAAGAGTAGAGATTTACTTATTATATTAGATTCTAAGTTTACTGTGGGTGACTCACAATATAAAACATGCAACGATAATACAAAATACAATATAAGTAAACAAAATTAACATCTGTCTGAAAAATACACTCTGTCAGCTTTTGCCAGATGGGCAAAAACCATGGGAGATATGTGGTCCCTTAGATAACCTGGCCTGATGTCATGTAGAGCTTTACAGGTGGTAACCAGCACCTTGAATTGCACCTGGAAGCACCCCAGTACAGAGCACAAAGCAGTGACATCACATGGGCATAATGATGGGTATGCCCATCACCGCCACTGCATTTTGGATCAGTTGAAGTGTTCAGGTAGTCTTCAAGGGCAGTAAAGTGACTAGGGCATGAGTGATTGTCTGAAGGGCCTCTTGATTCAGGAAGGGTCACAAGTGGCGCTCAAGCTGTACAAAGGTCTTCTTGGCCACAGCTGCCACCTCTTCTCTGAGCAGGAGATGTGAGTCCAAAACAATTTACAGGTTGTGCACTAATCTTGAATAGGGCAACCCCATCTAAGACTAGATGGGGAACCCCCAGATCTGGGGTGGCCCTAATATCCACAGCTACTCAGTCTTAGCAGGATTAAGCTGGAGCTGGTTTCTCTCTATCTAGCCTCCAGGTGTTGGGACAAGACCTTAACAGCATCACCTGGCTAGCTCGGGGCCAAGGGATATAAATGGGTATCATCAGCATATTGCTGACACTGAACCCTGAATTGGCAAATAACCTCATTCAATGCTTATATGTATTTCTTGGCCACCATACCAGTTCTGGATTAACTCACACTGAAGAGATGGAGACTGAACTCTCTGTTTTTCCCACCTACCCCAGGATCACAAGGATAGGTAGCACTTCAAACTGAGGGCTAACAGCAAGCCAGATTACAGAAAAATTGGCAGAGAAAGAGAGAGAAACCCTAAAATGTTTTTGAAAACTTGTATTATGGAAGCATTTGTTTCATCCTTCTCCTATCCTGCCTTCTTTGAATTCGGATATAAGTGTATCCTTCTTCTTATGCCATAGAGCAAACTACCGTATTTTTCCGACTATAAGACAATACTTTTTTCTAAAATCCTTACCCTAAAAATTGAAGGGTGTCTTATTCAAGGAAGTCAGCCGAGGAGAGAATCGCGCGGTTGCAAAACTGCCCATACTTTGTTTCTGCAGACAGGCTTCCTCCTATTGCTAGCCTCCAATCACGAGTGAAACAGCTTGTCTCCCAAACAGACTTCCTCCAGTCATGAGCCTTATGTAACTGACGTTAGCTGATGCTGAACAAACCAATTAGAGGAAGGCTGTTTGCAGAGACAAGCTATTGGCAGTTTCACTCATGCTTGAATGTAATCAGTTATGCAAAAGAGCATGGAAATCGAGCTGCAGAGAGACGGTTTGGACCTCCTCCCACCGAGTGTATCAGGTAAATGTTAACTATTACTAAATAAAAATGTGTTCTGCACTATTTTTAAAATATTGATTTCTTAATTTTGGGTTGGAAAAGTGGGGGTTGTCTTGTACATGGGGGCGTCTTATTGACGGAAAAATACGGTAATTGAAAGGAATACGAAGAGACATTACTAGGTTGGGCCCTTTTCTTTCTTTTCTTTTTTTAAAGAAGACAGGGACCTTAATGTCAACAGAACATTTCAAGTCAATTACTTCCTTTGGGGCAGGAGGACATCTTGGAAGAAAATAAATTCTAGACAGACCATTAACACAAATGGGGTTTCTTTCAAACATGCTTTAAAATAAGCCTCTTCTTAATCTAACTGGTGCATACCTAAACTTAATCTGGAGTGTGCCAACATGAACATGGATTGTTTTTTTCCATCTTGGTATTTAAAAGTTTATGACCTTATTGTTCTTCAGACCCACTTTTGCAGCTTGATAAATCACATCACCTAAAATAGCATGGAACACTCTGAACGATTCCATATGAAATGAGTGTGTTTGGTTTCATACTTGAACCAAAACTCATGAAATGTGAAATGAAATGTGGTACATTTCAAGAGTTTTGGTTCAAGTATGAAACCAAGCACATTCATTTCATTTCAATGTGTACCAGACACATTGTTCTGAGTCAGACCCTCTTGAATTAAAGTTTGAACCGTTCTGTACATCCCTACTTTATACAACCACAACTTTAATCCAGAACCTCGCAGAATTCTGCCACTTTAGACTCACTTAATGTTCTAACCTTGGGATGGAAGACAGGCAGCCAGGAGTCGTCCCACAGCAGCAACTAGTGCTGCATAGTAAAGAAGATTGGGAAAACACACCGAAGATGGCTTCTGGAATTCTTTCCAGTTCCTCTACCAGCAATGGCCACAGGAGGTGTCTCTATTTTCCTTTGTATAACGAAGTAACATGCTGCATGTCTGTATATGTGGGTTTCTGCATCTGAATGCAGATGCAGAAGTTCTGGGTCACATAACTTGGAGGTGGGGGAGGACTTAGAAAGGAGGAGCCATCAAATTCCTAGCAGCTCCCCAAATGCTTGTGCCATGGGATGTGCTGGGGGATTGGATCAAGCCATTTTCAAACTCAGTCTTACTTTTGTCAGCTTCTCCCATCATACCAAATTTGGTCGCATTCAGTTCAGTGGTCAGAGAGCTATCCTGCGGACAGGCAGCCAAACAGACAAGAGCCCTAAGCCCCTTTACCTAAGTTCTTTCCAGCCATCTGTTGAGTTGGAAAGAATAAAAAGGTGCACTGGCCCACTTTGCCCCATCAACTTGCTGTGCTGAAGAAAATGAATATATTTTTAGATGGTGTCCTTACGTTTGTAAACAATTCTGAGGCACTGCAGGAAGGAGTCATAAACTCTGAAAGACCTCCATCACAGCAATTTAGCTATAGGGGTGAGGGGGGAGAGAGAGAGAGAGAGAAAATTAATCACAGATTTTTCTACCAATGTTTTAAATTACATTTTTTTCAAAGATCCCAGTTTGTATCTTGCGGTGCACAGTGTCTGATGCCTGAACTTTCTTCCTGTTACTCACCATCTATAGTGAATACATTCAACTACAGGCAGGGATAAAAGGGAGATAGAGTATCAGAACCATTATAAAAGAGAGTTTTCAACCAGGAAGGAAACCGAATCACTGGACTGAAAGTCTCAAAAGGTTCAAAAGCAGGCAATCCTTTTCTGGAAAATCATTTTTCAGTGAAGTTTTGTAGAAGCTAAGATCTCAATGAAGAGTTATACTCCATAAAGAAAGAATAGCAGAATTATTTTCATCTCCCTTTTTAATAAACAAATCACCATTCCATTAGAGGCAGTCTAATAAAAAAGCATGAAATGTGATAAGCCCGGTTCTGGACGGGTACATGTAAGATAACACATGCCCTCAATAAAAGCAACTGAGCCTGCTTGAATACGCTGTGCTAGATGTGGTTTATTCCTTACACTAAGGTCAGGACTGGCTGACTTTTTATTAGTCCAAAGCACTCATATTTTAAGCGAACTTTTTTCCTTTTAGTCAAAATCTATGTTTTATATGTATCCCCTGACATTTATTTTAACCTTTTTAGTTTTATTCTTAGGTCTACTGTCATGTGAAGGTTTTTAATATTTACATTCTGTTTAGTTAAAATTACTGTTTTACTCCCTGTCATTTTTAAAACATTTTTTTTACTCTCATCTTTAGGCCTACTGCACTGCTTTGTGCTGATTAATGATTGCAATAAAGATTTGGAATTCATGATACAAATTTCATTTCAATGACTCTTGTTGCATATGATCCATTTCTTCTTTGCAGAACTCTTCTGAAGGGAAGAAAAACAGCTAGGGCCAAGTATGCCGAAGAAATCTGTCACTAGTTTCTTCTACTTCAAAACCCTGTGCTCCATGGAAGCCTACCAGCCCAAGGAAGCAATGACCAAAGTCTGCTGCCATCCATTTTTCTCATCTGGAAAGGTTAATAACATGAGAACACATATAGAAGTTTTGTGTACACTTCATTGCGGCTAAAAATGTAATATAGTTTGAAAATGCAGCTTGTTCTTCTATGAAACATGTAATAGAGAAATATGCATAAATATAGGGGTTAGCAATGCTGAGTTAATCATGCAAATTGTATAGAATAATTTATAAATTACTGAAAAGTGTACAAAACCCAGTAGTAACTACCCATATTCAGCTGTTTTAAAAATGAACTTTCCATGACAATGACCTAGAAAAGATTGCCCCAGAACCACACATCCCCACTGAGAATGGTTTTGATATTCTCCTTTGGATTCATTGTACCATTTATAAATTACACTGTCCTTCTTGCATTGTGGGTTCCTTGTGGACACGTGACTCCAAGTAAACATTCACTGTAAATTATGGTAGCTGTAATTTAGCTTGCAATTTAGTTTGTAGCTGAATGTCATTTTGTGAATCTATTGTTTTTAAATAGAGATTTTAATAAGTGCTAAAGTGTTTTTCTATTTCTTAAAGACAGGAAAGTATATTATATCACAGATGTGTGTCACTTGAGGTTCTGTAATAAATGTGAGGTATGAATTAGTCAAATAAATGCTACTTTTAAATACTATTGTCTTACTAAATCTTATATTCCCATAAAATATACTGAATGGGCTTTGCATATGGTAATAGCTGTAAGAATCCTTTATGCTTCTCACGGAAATTATAAACAACTCTTTCTGTAGAAGAATGGCAAATTAAGTTACAGAAGCATGCTTCAAAGTCAAAATTAACTTCATAACTGAAAAACAAATCTAAAATGGAATTTAACACAATGTGAAAAGCATTTTTGGCTTATAATCTTACAAACAGGTTCGTACCACACGCAAAGTTTAGGTTTTCTTTAAAATTATGATTTGATAAAATTGTTCAACTTCATACATTAAACAATAATTATTGCGATTTCTTTATCTTCATTTATAATTTTAGTTATACTGGTTGTAGTTGTTAATTATTGCATAATAGCCCAATTTAAATACTGGCTTTTTAGTATTGATATACAATTTCAAAATGATAGAAGATATTTCAACATGCAGATTTACCTTAATGTCTTTTTGAACTTTTTAAAGCTCATTTTATAATCTTTGTAAGTCTTCTTAAATTTTTTTAAAATTCTTTTCCTGTTTTTTCTTTGATTGCACTTGCAAAATTAATGAATAAATTTGAAAAGAACGAAAGAATGAATACCAGAAGGGTTTATTTTGCCTGCCATAGCTCTTCTCACACTTTATGTTTAGACTGTTATCAAGCTACACAAGTCTTGTGACGCAGTAGTCTTAAAATAATTTCTTTCATTGTGCATCAGTAATAATTGCATATTGGTTGAAAATAAAATAATGATTTGGTTGAATAAAAAAGAATGCTATGTGTTACAACCCTAATTTCCTACAATACTAACATATACTTCTCTGATCATCGCTGTTAATAGGAACTGTAGAGGGAGTTCTTTTTTTTTAAGAAAATGGAACGACTGACCCATGAACTTTAGTAAGTTACAGTGAACTCATGTTCAACTATGAGAAATTCATTCTCTGAGACACTAATGTCACTTTATAACATTTTTTTTAAATAGTAGCAATAAAAGCATATATTTCTGGAGGCTGTGCTATCATTTCATTCTTTTGAAAAAAGTTGAATATTCTGCTTTTTTAAAAATTGAAAGACTCACAAATACAGAACAATAATGCTTAGATACGGCAATCATGTGGGTGCCCCTTAAACTGAGTAAATAATCAATAACAATTCCATGTTAAATACAGTATGTCCTGTAGAAACATCTCTACCCATTGGTCTCAACTTGACTACTTAGAGATTTCTCCCGGGAAAACTACAAATGCTTTAGCTATAAAGAATGGTGGAAATACCCTTTGTACTGGAAAAAAATAAGACCTTTTTTTTTTTTTTTTACAGAATATACAGCTGGGCTTCAACAGACATACAGGTAGTCCTTGTTTAGCAACTGCCTCGTTTAGCAATTGTTGGCAGTTATGACAGTGATGAAAAAGTAACTTTGTAACCAATCCTTGCATTTATGACCTTTGCAGGTCTATAAAGCAAAGGAAAGCTGGAGTAAGCTCATAAGCACAGTCACAGTTTCACTTAGTGACCACTTCACTTAATGACCAAGTTGCTGGTCCCAACTGTGGTCACTGAACAAGGATTACCTATAATCTATAGTTATTTCAAGCAGATATTTAACTAACTAACCAAGCAATCAAAAAACTGTGAAGATTAAATTTGATTCCCAACGAAGTATGCTGTACAACTTACTGTTTCCTGGAAGGTTTTCACAACAGCTTGTGCCTTTTTTGCTTTGTTCTCATCCTTGGCTTTCGATTGAAGCAATGCCTGATCATAAAATTGTTTGACATCTTTGGCAATCTGCAAAAGACCAGGGAACAGTATACCCTCAATGCAATAGACACCGGCTTTTACAGGCACTCTTCCCCCCACTAGTCTGTTAAGTGACGATCTTTTTTTTTTCCCATAATAAGATTTGATCTTATTAATTCCAATAATCTTAACAACTGGATAACCAGACAACAAAGCTCAGGCACCTGAATTGAATTTGCAGATCTATAATCGCCACTCAGCTGAGGGCTAGTTTAGAACATGGAACCGTGTATCCAGGAAATAGTACACTGGACTTACTGTGAAGGTCCACTTTCTATTCTGTCTTGTTATTCTAAAGTGGGGGGTGGGTGGGATGGGATATACCTCCTGTCACTGGAGGCAATATTAGAACTTATTTTACTCTGCTTCTAGCAGGAGTGGGAAAGAAATACTCACTGTTGAATATTGTGGCTCTGGTGTAAAACAAGCCTACTGAGCATTCAAGAATTGTGGGCACTCTAGCAGGAAGTGCGTGATAGTGATGAGAAAGATTCATGACATGAATCTTAGTGTTCCTCTTCAATGGTATGGACAAGCAGGGACTCTATGCCCAATTCTTAAGTAATTTAGGGCAATGTTCAGTTGTATTGAAGAAGTAATCCATAAACCTTAAAATAGGGAACAAAACACAATGTATATGTCCTAAGTGCTGCTTCCTTACTACCAAAAGCTGTTTTTACAATACAGTGTTCCTGGTCAAATCATGCACAGCTGCTGCTTTGAAGCAGTGAGCAAGAGAAGTACTCAAATGAAGCTCAGTTTGGACAAAAGTAAGATGCTTAAGGAAGGTGACTGTTGACTAGCACTGGCAGAGGGTGAATTGGGTCATATTTCCTTTAAAAGAAAAGATGTAGCGTTTTTGGAAGAATATTGGATTCCAGTGGTTGCTGTAGTTGTGTACACCAGCTTCAGAAAGTGTTTAGGAAAGGGAACAACTGGAGATAAGGATATTGTTCCTATTGTGTGTATGCTGAAGACACTTGCCCTGGTCATGAGAATGAGTCTGGGAGAACCTCTGAAGAGTTTCCAACTGCTACTCCATTCTGCAGCAGAATTTGTATTAAAAAACAGCCATGTAGAACGCAACACATTGGTACCTCTTTCTCTACCTATTACCAGGATAATTTCTAGACAAACTTTGGAGTGTCATTTTTCATCTTTAAACTTCAACAATGCTTTGACTAGAGATCAGCATGGATTGACCCTCCGCATTTGCAAGGAGTGATCCTTTCATAAAAAGAGAAGACTGACCAGCGCTAGTAGTAAGACCTTCTTAGAGATGCCCTGCACTGTGAAACATCTTTTCACCTTAAACACAACATGTAGACTTTGCTGGTCCTCTTGGACAGATATTGACAACTTTTCAGGATATGACTCTGGAATACAAATTATTCCAGAGGAACTACTTTAAAAAAATCCTCTTGTTTTATCTTACTTCTGCTATGAATTCAGTTGTAACTAATTTTCAGAACTAAAAGCAAGTTATAAAGGCTATACAATATGTTTCTTTTTGTTTTCTCTTTTTCCAGGGCATCTGCTTTCAAAGAACTTACTAAAGGAAGCTCCCAGTCTTCCCCAGCTTGGTGCCTTCCATAATGTTTAGAAAGAATATATAGTCCAATACATCTAGAAGGCATCAGTAAAGAAAGATCACACTAAGATGTGTAAGACTGTTTAACACTAAATCAGTACTTTATAAGAAAACAGGAGAAATAAACAAAACATCAAAGAAAAATAAAAAGGCACTATCTGGAAGAAGATACAAACAGAAAAAGCCTTCTCTCCCTTTGCATCTGTGAGACTGGTTTGATCTCCTTAATTTTTATGTATCCAAACTCAAATATGTAAGCAAGAGACTGAATTCCCGCTTGTGAGTTTAAAAAAGGGAGAGAGGTACTAATGGTATATAAACCATCTTGAATATTGCAATCCACAATTCCAAAGTAATCATTTTATACAGTAGTCCAGGGCATTGCAGTGGAGCGAATAAGACAGTGGGCCAAAACTTTTTAAAGAAATTCATCCCATTTTCTTGCTTCTGCCAAAATGCCAACAATGAACAATTAAATTGGACCATTAGAAGTCTGAGCCAGCTGTCCACTAACATGCTAAGGTAAAGTGGTTTTTCCTGTTCTAAATTCCGCCTTGAGACATGAGAAGCTGAGAAGCAGCATGTCTGATTTCATTTAAAAACAGAGAATGAGGACTTTATTATGGAATAATTTGCCCTGGGGGAGGAGATTTAAGTGCTACATAATGCCCATATGCCACTTCTAAAGTGCCATCTGGAACTGACTATTGGATAAACGCACAATAGAATTTTCACCCATTTGTGTACTGAAGGTCTCAGAAGACAGCAATACTAATTAAAGCAAAGTGGCCATTTGATACTGAAAAATGGGTATGGGTCATTTAAATTATTCTTGCGCAACAGAATTGTTTCATTCTTTTTTGCATAATCAAAACCGAAACTATACCTCTTGGCAGTAGGATGAATGGAAACTGGAGTAATATCAGGATCATGTTATTGTCTGCTCATTGGTGCAGTCAGTTTGGAGCAAGGAGTGAGGTTGGGGAAAAAAGACAGCGAAGAGAGGAGAAACTCATCCAGAGGGCAACGAGGAGGACAAAAGAGACTTTTTGTTTGCCTTCAGAAAAGGAAACAACAGTACTACTGACCAACTTAGGTTTTTACCATAACCCCAAATACACACTCCAAAAAAGGATAAATTAATGATTCTGTCATTCACTGAATGAATATTATTGCTACCAATTTGTGCAAATAAGTTTTAATATGGTTCTTAGGAGAATATGATTGACTATGCCAAGCATGTCAAGTTGTGGAAGGTGCTTAGAAAAGTGGGAATCCCAGAACATCTCATGTGAAACCTAAATACAGGTAAGGAAGTCACAGAACATGGCAAAACAGACTGACAAAGGAGTGTGACAAGGCTGTATACTTTAATCTAATTTATTCAGTTTATATGTTGAAATATAAGGGAAGCTGGACTGGAAAAAAACGAGCATGGTTTTAAAACTGGAGGAAGATGCATCAATAGCCTGCACTAAGCTGATGATACTATTCTGATAGCCAGAAATGCAAAAGATCTGCAAGCTGTAGTAACAGAAATCAAAGTGAAAAAATGGGATTCAGATTAAATATAAAGACGACCAAATTAATGACAACAGATACAACAACCAGCCTTAGAACTGACAATAAAGATATTGAAGCTGTAGACAGCTCTTGCCTTTTAGAATCAACCATCAATAGGGAAAAAACAATCAGTCAAGAAGTACGCTGCATGGTAGAGTAGCCACAAAGACCTCAGAAAACATATTCTGATACTGACGTGTCTATTCCAACAAAGATCAGAATAGTACAGGCAATGGTATTCTTTATGACACTTTATGGAAATGAAAGTTGGATTCTGAAGGAGCTGGATAGAAAGAATATCGATACTTCTGAACTTAGGTGTTGGAGAAGACTCCTGAGAATACCATGTATAGCCAAGAAAACAAACAAGTGGATCGATGGATAAATCAACCCAGAGTTACTTGAGGCACAAATGACCACGCTCAAATTATCCTACTTCAGACATATTATGTGAAGACCTAGCTCACTAGGGAAGGCTCTATTGCTGGAAAAGGTGGAAGGAAACAGAAGAAGAGGATGATTTGCAGCAAGATGGTGGCTGGACTCAGTTACAGTGGTGATGGGTACATTGTTGGAAGCCCTGAAGTTAGGGATATATTGTCCTGGAGAACATCTATCTATTTCCACTGAGAGTCAACACTGACTTGATGCCACATAATCAGTCAATCAATAGGTGAATATATCTCAAGGCTATAACAGCATAATCCACAATCTCAACTAAAAATAACTTGTATCAAGAAATCTATTACCTTTCATTTCTCACCCTTCATTGCTATATTTGTCTTTGCCGGAGTTAAAAACCCTCTTTGTCTTGCATACTTCTTTCTATTTGAGGCCAGTAGTTTATTTACTTTATGATATAATTACCCAATCAGCATCTTATTTGGAAGATCTTTCTAGCTCTTTCTCTCTCCAGTCTCATCATTCTTTTAAAGATCACACATAAGAGTAACATACAGATGTTCATTTTTCCTTATCCTTGAATTCAGTGTAAATACTCTTGAGGAAAATGCATTACTCCATTCAACGCAAGAATTAAAAGAGCAAAAGAAATCCTTCCCCAAGTTCTAGTCTTGTTATATTGGCATTCACTTTACATAGGTTTTGAGAGAGATAATAAAAGAAAATATGACAATGTTATTGTTACTCAAAAAAGCGCATGGGTTTCTCCTATCTCACTAGTGCCTTGGTTCAAAGATGTTTTTGATGAACTACGAAAGCATGCAAAACCCATGTGGCTTGGAAAATAGAAGGGCATGGAAAAACTGCAAATTCAGTTCTCCAAAGACCAACTCTTAGGTAGGAAAATAGCATAACTTACATTCAAGAGAGAGTGAATAGCAGACCCAAGGGTTCCTAAGGTTTGTAGAAATGCAAACACATCCTTAGGAGGTTGGGAGGGATTGAGCACTAATTGACAAGTGACTGCTGAAGAAAGGTCAGGAAGGAATCCAGAAGGGAATGATTGGCAGGTTAATATAGGGAATAGCAGCCCTCTACATGGCAACCTTTCATTCTAAGACCCACCTCTTCAATAGCCTTTTTTCTCACCCTATCCTGAAATCAGGATTGTTAAACTCCTGTGGACAAGGACTTGTCTTTTGCCTATCATGATACTTGTAAAAGCACCATCTATTCATGGCTCTGGCGATAGCTAGATGGTTGCAGTGTATTTATTTTTACTCAGCTTCCAGAATCAGAGCTTACTTTCTACAGCAAATGGAAAAGAAGGGAGGGCAGCAGGCCAATCATTTGCCATGACACCACCAGGTTGGGGCATTGTGCTGCTGTCCAGGCACTGATCACCCTGCACATGTAAAAACTGACACCATTTCATGGCTGCTGAAGTAACATGACTACAGGATTGGTTTCAGAGGCAATAAATCCAGGACTCAATTCCTACTTAATCAGGAAGCTCACTGGAAACCACTGGTACTACCACCAGCTTTCTGTGAGAAGTTAGGATTTAGAGCTCTTGCTTATCCCACCTTTCCTTGTAATAATACATCAAATGCCATTATATTCTTGTACTCCATGAAATGGAAACTGCGACAATAATCTTTCTGCTGCACCACGTTGGTGAGCACTGAGCAGAGAGGTATTGGGAAGGTTGATGTCTCATGAAGTTGTTTATATTACCCACGAGAAGAAGAAAGCAAGTAAAGAAGCAGCAGCAGCACTACTGTATCTTCTATAAATGTTTAGTCTGGCAGTCAATCAAACCAACCTACTAGGAGACTGGGAAGAGGAAAATAAGGTCACTTTGAACACCTGGAAAACCTATGCCACAATAAATGTGCTAACTCTCACGATGCACTGTAAACATAAAAGCTGTGCATAAATACATATAATAAATCATCACAATAAAATGTTTACCTGATCCTTATTAACGAATCCCCAGATGCCAGCAGCCACTTCACAAGCAAACAAGATGACGAGGCATGTAAAAAACTGAAAAGAAAAGATATATATTAGATTAAGGAAGGTCTAGAGGCACGTCCATTAACAGAAAAGATCTTTGGTGCAAGCATGCACATATGAGCAGTGATATAAAGAAGACTCAACTAGTGGTTTCATAAATAGAGCCCCAAACAACAAAATAATGTTTTTATTTGTGTTTTTAAAGCAGTTAGCCCTCAGTTAATAAGGGATATATTCTACTTAGCCTTCCATTCAAGACTGCTACCAGTTTGTTTCTTATTCACACTGAATACAAGAGGATTGGAATGAAAAAGAGCAGGGAACATATCTCCCAGCTGTATCACAGCATCAAAGGCCAGTTATTCTTCCTTTCATGCTGGTGTGGCTGAAGGGCTTTACTCAAAGGAAATCTGTAAAGATGCATATCTCAGCTATTCATTCTCTTCCTCTGAAGATGCTAAAAGTAACCTAACAGTGTGTTCTGAAAAATAAAACATTAATCTCCAAACATTTAAGGTTCAGTCATAAATATTTTATACTCATTTAAATGCCAATGGAAGTTTTGCAGAGAATGGTACAGTTCCACGCTGAGGACCTAGAGTAAAAAAAGCTTTCTCTGGTGTAGTCTCCAAATTTATCCTTCCTTCCTCCCTACCTCCCTTTTCTCTCTCTCTCTCTTGCTTTCTCTTTCTCCTTTTCTTTAACGTATATCCTGAACTTCCATCCCAGAAAGGATCTATGGGCACTGTATGCAGAAAAAGAAATCAATACAATAAAACAGAGGTAAGTAGCTTGGTGCCCTCCAGGTGCTTTGGGTGGTAATTCCCATAATGCCTTGTTACTGGTTGTGCTGGCTGGGACTAATGTTGATGTCTAAAACATCTGGATCAACCAGTTTAGAAAAACAGTGTTACATATATAAGAATAGTATATTTAATTGTATGTTCTATTACGTTTTTAACTTGGTGCTAAAAAGAATTCAGTATTGGCCCCAGGTAGAACGTTCCATAAAGTAGCATCCCAAAGCCAGGACACCACTTTAGGGAAGGTTGTTGGTGTCGCAGTTAAGAAAGGAACTTTTCCCCTATGTTCCTGGGTGCTATGGAAATAACAAATAAATACAGAAGCAACCAAGAGAAGGCCATCTTTGGATGAGCTTATGCATGGAGATGCTGACATGGGAGAAGAAATTCTTCCAGCTCATCAAGTCTTTCAAGGGCAGAATCAACCTTCTGAACTGTACTCAGTACCAGAAAGAAAGTCAGGGTAACTCTTTCAGAACTGATATACCATTTTATCATTTCCTTTTTATTATAACCATTTACATATCACTCAACCATGCAACTCCTGGCAGCCTGCAGCCATTTACACAATTTTACCACAGGCCTGCCAAACCTCTCAGTCATAGCTATAACCTTGATGTAACGCTCCTTCCATGCTCTGATCAAAAGTAATATCCGCAAGTAAAAATCAAGAAGGTAGCATTAACAGGAGAGGATAGACTGGGATTCATCCCTTTTATAACAAATGTTTAGGGTAAGAACACATTCCATCATGGGCAAGCATCTAGCCTTGAAAGAATGAAATAAAACAAGAGGCTCACCAGAAAGCACTGGGTTAAATCCAGACTAGTCTTATACAAGAAGCTTTCATGCCTTCTCCAAACAATTCTCGGTGTCCTCAACAGCTGCTGCTACTGCTTTTTGTATTTATTTTAGTAAATATTTAAAAACACAATCAGGGAAAAAGGCAGGAAAAAAGTAGGAAAGTCAAAACAAAGTCAACAGCTGCTTCACAGGGTAGGTGCTCCCTACCCCAGAACAATGTGGGACAGGATGGGCAATCTTAACTGAGAGTCACATTCTCTTAGGTGATCTATTGGGTCTTGCACTGCATACCAATGATGGGCAGCGATAGAGTCAAAATTAGATGAGGTCACATATTTTTCTGGTGCTCCGTTTTCTTTCTCTCCCTTTTTTTTCCTGACACTTCTTATTCAGACCTTCATAGCACATTGCTCTTGCCAGAAATTGGAATGGCCTACTTGCAAAGGACTTCTGAAATTAAGTCAAAGTGCTTACCCAACTCTTGCTTGTTGGGTAAGGATGTTTCAATATATATATTTTATTTGACTTTAGACCACCCATTACCAAAGTCCCTAGGTGGTGTACAAGAATGTCAAAATTTTAATTATGTTAAATACAATTAAGTTATCATTTTGATGAGAGGGTTAATTTTTTTAAAAATGATCTATTCAATATCGTAGGCCAATAAAAACAAGTTGCAAAGGGGGAAATGAAAGAAAATGGATGGAAGAAATGGATTGTGGAAGGGAACAGAAGAGCAGGTAGAATGAAGAATGAAGATACATATTAGGTATGTTATGATCTAGAAGCCCCTTTACTGAAATATGTCATTCAATATGAAGATAATTATTTCCAGGCCCTGGAGTATAGTGACAGAGTGCACAGAGACACAATGGAAAGTGGAGACAGGAATCATTAACAGAAGAACGTGAATGAAATGGAACAAGCTACTCTATACAGGGAAGCAACTTTCACAGTGAGGAATATGTTCTGTGGACTATATCCAACATATTTCAGAAAGCTCTGTTTTAAATGATCAAAGGAGGAAAACTGTCACCAATTTTCCTGAAATCTGTTACTTGTTAATTCTCTGGAGCTCAGCCATGTTTGCTTTCCTTCTTCAGATTGGTCTTTCCTTAGCAGATATTTGCATTTATTTTCACACTGCGCTGGCATCATTTAAAATAATCAGATGGGATACAAGCAAAGACCTTTTTCAGTGCAAATCTCATCACACTTAATGAAAATAGCATGTAATCTACTCCAAATATCAGATTATACTACCTCTGTTTTAAAACAGAGATGGAAAGTCATAATTATTCCTTATCATTTCTGATCTCAGTCCTTCATCAAATTAGTATCTAATCATGCACAGCTCTGGGCATATACTATGATCCCTGCACCTTGAACTGGTTGGCCTAATGACAGCATTTTCCATTAACTGCAATTTCTAGACACTTTTCCAGAGTAGCTCCTCATGAAGCACATCACAATAGTCAAGACAGAATGTAAGCAAGTTGTGGCTAATAACTGCTGAATCTGACCAGCTTAGGAAGAGAGAAAACTGGCACACTGGATATAAGTGTGAGAAGGTGGTCCTCACCACAACTGCCACAGTTGTGAGTCAAGTGATAGCTAAGGATCAAGGAGCACTCCAAGACTACAAACCTCTTGTTCCAGGAGAAGTATAACCTTTTTCAAAATAACCTGAACCTCAATCCCCAGATTTGAACTCTTACCATAGCACTTCCATGTTCTCAGATTTAATTTCAGCTTATTGGATGAAGGAAAATAATAAAATAAAATAAATCATAATTACTGCTATACCATAGGAAGTTCTGCTATGAAATAATGACAGTGCCTTCATCAAGTGGGTCATCAACACTTCATCAAGTGGGTCATCAACTCTTTCTACTGCTAGCTATCATAATAGTGATTATTAAAGTCAATGAAAATCTTACTGGAAATGCTTGAAAATGTTAACAAGAATACAAAAGGTCTCTTACTGTTCCCAGAAGGCACTGTGATTCCTGGATAGCTCCATAACATCCTAGGAAACCCACAAACATCATCACTGCTCCAACTGCAATCAGAATGTAGATTCCTGGAGGGGAAGATGAAAGACACGCATGTTCATTAACTTAGAATGAAAACATTTTGTTATGTGATTAACAGGCCTGGTTATTTTGTGAAAGTTGGATTACAGAGTTAGGTATTGCCAGGAAGACAACAACCCACCTCACACATACATAGTTATGTTCAGAAAATAATATGATTCAAATTGGATCAAACAAAAGCTATGCCTTGGACCACATTGTGTTTCCAAAAGTAGTAAATCAGATGCTTCTGAGTAGCTCACAAAGATGTGCATGAAGGGAGTTTCCCAGCACTTCATATTCAAATCAAGATAACTTCTGCATATGGAAGCTTCTAAATTATCACTTCCAATGCAGCAATTATCCACAAATTGGTCAAAAGCCTTTTTGAAGGCACAGAAGCTCATAGCAATGAAAGCTATACGTCAGTTAAGCATTGTGTTGGGAAGAAAGAACCCTACTACCCACTCCCATATACAGTATATCAGCTCCATTCTGCATCACCAAAGTTAGGGATAATTGGCATTTTTTTTTGAACAACTTTAGATAGTTAAACATCCCTCTCCTAAATTATACAACATCGAACGATTTTGAGGAGAGATTCAGTTAGAGACAATCCAGTCTGACAATACTATACTATTCTTGGGCATTATTTCTAATATAATTCTAAAAGAATAGTTGATCAAATGCTGTCATGAGAAAGTCAAATGCTTCTTACTATGTGAGATTTCTTACTTGCTTGCTTGCAGTTAGCAGTTAGTCAGCTGAGGGAGGCAAGTATTTTTCAGGACTGTAGCAAGCATGAAGGGGCACGTTCTGGGCTTGACTCATAGCAGTGGTCACACTTTAGATTTGGTTTTTGTCTTGGGAGAGTGGTGATGTGACCTAGAGTTGGAGAATATCACCATCAGTCCCCTGCCATGGACAGATCACTCTCTGTTTGCCCTGAAGAAGGAAGGACCTATTTGACTGGTCTACCCCAAGCAATCAATGGACTGTTTGAGAACTTAGGGCTGTTCCTCAGACTCTGACGCATGGTTTGACGAAGGGCTTGGTCACCACCTGGAATGTAAAGTGATGGCCTTAGATCACGTCTGTGCACTCTCTCTGCCATAGATCTCAAAGAACTCCCTGGTTTTCTGAGGAACTCCAGGAGATGAAATGGCAGAAAAGTTGCCAAGAGCCAAGAGGAAGATGAAGAGTGAATCTGATCAAGGACAGGTAAGAGCCTTTGGTGAAAAGAGCAGCAAACCACAGCCATGTTTTCATTTCTACTGCATTCTCAGATGACCTTGTTTAAGATAGCCAAGTCTCTTTGGGGAAAGAGGGACTGGAAGAACATTGAGGGGGGATGTGAAGATTACTCTAGGATCTGTTGGATAAAATTGCACAGATTCACTCTGAATTAGATTCTGGATGTGCAGGTCCCTTGGAATTGACTAAAACATGATTTAGAATGGTTACCTTGGAAAAGTTTGAACCTGTTGGTACTGAAGAAGTGGATTGGGTCTTCAGTGCTGTGAGTTTAGCTATCTGTGTATTAGATCCTCATCCCTCAAAGTTGGTTAAGACCACCTGAGAGACAATGAAAAATGCATTCTTGAAGGAGGGGGTGATTTTTATGGCTCTTAAAGGAGCAATGGTCTGCTTCTACCTCAAGAAGCCATTCCTGGATCCAGCATTCCTGGAGAATTTTCATCCTGTTTCCAACCTCCCCTTTGTAGGAAAGTTGTTGAGAGGTTTGCAGCTCCAGAAGGCCCTGGAAAAAATGGATTATCTGGGCCCTTTGAGTCAGGTTTCAGATGAGAATTGAGTACTGAGACAGCACTGATCACACTTTGGAGGGACCAGGATGGGGGTAGTACATCTATCCTAGCCCTCCTTTATCTCTTAGTGGCTTCCAATACCATTGATCATGGTATTCATCTGGAACATTTTTCAGGTTTGGGAGTGGAAGACCCAGTGTTGTAATAGTTCTCCTTCTTCCTCCAGGGCTGGTTCCAGTTGGTATTGGTAGTGGGGGAAGAGATCTAGCCTGAGATCCCCTGCTTTGTGCCACATTCTCCCCACTCCTATTTGACATGTACATAAAACTACTGGATGAGGTCATTTGTGCTGTAATGGGGCTGCCCTGAAGACTATCCAAAAGCCACAACTGGTCCAGAATACAGTAGTGCGAGTAGTTATGGGCATACCATGGTGCCCCCATGGAACACCACTACTTCATGAGCTGAACTGGTCCCTTATAGACTTTTGGGTGCAATGTAAGGTGTTGGCTATCACATATAATGCCCCTTCATGTCACAGGGATGGGTTATTTATGGGACTGCATAACTCCAATCAGCTCTGCTCATCCCATGAGATTCAGGACAGTGGGAAAACTTGAGGTCCGTTCTTCAAAACAACGTCACCTGGTGGAACCTAGGAGGCACGCCTTCTCCGTCATACCCCAATCTTGCTGGCATTCCATATGGCCCTGAAAAACCTGACTCTTCCCCAGGTACTGGGCCAGTGTGTGGGATGAGCCCATTCAAAACTGAAAGGACATGAACTGAATAAATTGTGGTTGGCCTGGTTCATTCTGTTCTGGATCTCTGTTATGTTTTCTTTTTCATTCCTTTGTTTTTTATGCTTTTAACTCTTTGTTAAGTTGCCCAGAGATACTTTTCTGAGTTAATAAACCAATAACCCCCCCCCCCCCCCAAAAGTTAATCCTTTCCCTCTGGAAGCAATCCTGAAAATAAAATAAAATAAAATAAAATAAAATAAAATAAAATAAAATAAAATAAAATAAAATAAAATAAAATAAAATAAAATAAAATAAAAATATCATCACAAAATCACAAAATACAAAGATCTGTAAATAGAAGTAGAACGACTGTGGCAAATGAAAGCAAAGATAGTACCAGTAGTAATAGGTGCCTTGGATGCAATCCCAAAACATCTGGCACACCACTTCAACAACACTGGCATTGACAAAATCATCATCAGTCAATTGCAAAAAGTAGCTCTAGTTGGAACAGCTTACATCCTGTGACGATACCTTTAACACCATCAAGCAACAACATCTACCTATCCCAGGCCCTTGGGAAGGACTCGATAAGTGGATAAAAATGCCAAATCCAGTCTAAACTTCTGGCTGACTATAAAACCAACAATAATAATATCTAAACTTGTATGCAGCCCAACTCTCAATGATTCTGGGCAGCTCAAAATCCTTCTAGAAGTGTAATGGTATGTGGGAATGACCTTGGGAGATAGGAAGAAGAGCTGCAGATTAAATGGTCAGATAAGAGCAGCTGAGTCCGCAGAAGGAATGGGGGAGTGGCAAATGTCTCAGAAGGGACCGTCCCTAGTTTCTTGGACTGTAAAGGTGTGTGTGTGTGTGTGTATGTGGGGAGATGTACTTTCAGACTTGCAAGATTCTGTTAATGTAACCTTACAGTAAAGTTGGACCTAGTACTTCTTGATGTCAAAAAGCATGGATGTTGTGGAAGGAATGGTGGTGGTGGGGTTTATATTTTGAAAGTATTGAACATATTGTTGGAATATGAAAGAAAAAGTGTAATTTGAAAAATCCCGACTGCTGACAGCACTACAGTCAGATTTATCTTGTTTTAACAAAACACCAACCAGGAAGCAATCTAGACTGCTACAGAAATGACTTTTTTAAACAGAAACTTTACAAAGTACTTCTCACAACTGACAAAAATGTGGAAGAAGCACTGATATTCAGGGATGCCATATACCTTTGTAGCAAACTACAGCCTAAATCTTACAGTTTGTTACAGAATGCAGATGCCCTTCCACTAGAAAGTTATTGAAATAACATTATTCAACAGATAATAACTGCAGAGGAGAACTTAATGCTTGATATGGACCAAGGAATAGAGATAATGAGATGTTGGCATTCTTGCTCAGAACCTAACGGTAACTTTAGCCATTAAAAACAACAACAACAGCAGCATTTTTAAGTTAAGCTTGGAGTCCCACAGACACCGTGTGGAGAGTTAGGTGGACCATGGCGCCTCGTGACCCACAAAAGCTTTTGTTGACGACAGAGTGATGCACATAAAGTAAAAAGACTGGGAGTTGCTGCCATGAATACGATGTGCTAAGTAGACTGGCTGGAGGCCAGAAGAGCAACAAGAAACCCTTTGCAAAGACTTCATTTGAAATCTTTCAGTGTTTCAGAGCAGTGGGCTGGGATGGATGAAGTGACTCAAAAGAAGAGGGGCACAAGTTCTTTAAACTGAAGAAGTAGACTCATCTTTCAGCCATCCTCTGGTAACAGGCAGATCCTCTCCTGCATCAAGCTATGGTGAAACCCAGAAAGACAGTGACTATTTTACATTTGAGACTAATATAGATCCACTTGTTTGAAACCTAACAATACTTTCAAGGAACAGAACTGGATAGAGAAACAAGTTAATGTAGCCTCTCCCTCTTTGCTTTTCAACATATTACTTTCCTGTTCATTTATTTGCTTCAATTAGTATCCTTTAAAAGAGAGCCGGTTTGGTGTAGTGGTGAAGGCACCAGTCTAGAAACCAGGAGACGGTGAGTTTTAATCGTGCCTTAGGCACAAAGCCAGCTGGGTGACTTTGGGCCAGTCACCCCGTCAGCCCTAGGAAGCAGGCAATGGCAAACCACTTCTGAAATATTGCCAAGCTGCAGGGACTTGTCCAGGCAGTCACCAAGAGTCAACACTTATTTGAAGGCATAATAAATTAAAAAACGGTATCCTTTGCTTCCTCTAAGCAAACCTCTAAGCAAACTTAAAAATGTTTGTTGCACCCATCTCAATCTCTCATTCCCAACAACGTTATAATTACAAGCACACTTGCAGTTGCTTTATGCAACTCCTTACATATTTCTATTGTGGAATCGGAATGGTAGAAATATAAAATACTGTATGCACGGTAAGCATAATTGTGTTTATATGCGATTTTTTTTTATATACTGGAATTCCAGAAACATAAGATAACTGTGTACTGCCAATTATAAAATCACAAAAACCATAAAAGGAAAACAGTATCACATGGGCTCTACTTCTGCAATCCAACTTAAAACTCATCGACTTCACATCAGAATTCTACAGGATAAAATACGAATTTACTGCTGGTTATCACAAGGTAAAGAAATATCAATATACAGGTGAAACTCGAAAAATTAGAATATTGTGCAAATGTTCATTTATGTCAGTACGGCAACTCAAAAGGTGAAACCAATATATAAGATAGACGCATTACATGCAAAGCGAGATATGTCAAGCCTTACTTTGGTATAATTGTGATGATTATGGCGTACAGCTTATGAAAACCCCAAATTCACAATCTCAGAAAATTAGAATATTACATGACATCAATAACACAAGGATTGGAAATAGAACAATATCGGACCTCTGCAAAGTATAAGCATGCATATGTACTCAGTACTTGGTTTGGGCCTCTTTTGCAGCAATGACTGCCGCAATGCGGCGTGGCATGGATGCTATCAGCCTGTGGCACTGCTGAGGTGTTATGGAAGACCAGGATGCTTCAATAGCGGCCTTCAGCTCCGCTGCATTGTTCGGTCTCATGTCCCTCATCTTTCTCTTGCCAATGCTCCATAGATTCTCTATGGGGTTCAGGGCAGGCGAGTTTGCTGGCCAATCAAGCACAGTAATCCCATGGTCACTGAACCAGGTTTTGGTACTTTTGGCAGTGTGGGCAGGTGCCAAGTCCTGCTGGAAAATGAAGTCAGCATCCCCATAAAGCTCATCTGCAGAAGGAAGCATGAAGTGCTCCAAAATCTCCTGGTAGACGGCTGCGTTGACCCTGGACTTAATGAAGCACAGTGGACCAACACCAGCAGATGACATGGCTCCCCAAATCAACACAGACTGTGGAAACTTCACACTGGACTTCAAGCATCGTGCATTGTGTGCCTCTCCATTCTTCCTCCAGACTCTGGGTCCTTGGTTCCCAAATGAGATGCAAAAGTTGCTCTCATCAGAAAAGAGGACTTTGGACCACTGGGCAACAGACCAGTTCTTTTTTTCTGTAGCCCAGGTAAGACGCTTCTGACGTTGTTTGTTGTTCAGGAACGGCTTGACAAGAGGAATACGACATTTGAAGCCCATGTCCAGGATCCGTCTGTGTGTGGTGGCTCTTGATGCACTAACTCCAGCCTCAGTCCACTCCTTGTGAAACACTTCTGAATGGCCTTTTCCTGACAATCCTCTCCAGGCTGTGGCCATCCCTGCTGCTTGTGCACCTTTTTCTACCACACTTTTCCCTTCCACATAACCTTCTATTGATGTGCTCTGATACAGCACTTTGGGAACATCCAACTTCTTTTGCAATTACCTTTTGGGCTTTCCCTCCTTATGGAGGTTGTCAATGATGGTTTTCTGCACAACTGTCAGGTCAGCAGTCTTTCCCATGCTTGTGATTCCTACTGAACCAGCCTGAGAGACCATTTAAAGGCTCAGGAACCCTTTGCAGGTGTTATGGAGTCATTAGCTGATTAGAGGGGGACACTTTGAGCCTAGAATATTGAACCTTTTCACACTATTCTAATTTTCTGAGATTGTGAATTTGGGGTTTTCATAAGCTGTATGCCATAATCATCACAATTATACCAAAGTAAGGCTTGACATATCTCGCTTTGCATGTAATGCGTCTATCTCATATATTGGTTTCACCTTTTGAGTTGCCATACTGACATAAATGAACATTTGCACGATATTCTAATTTTTCGAGTTTTACCTGTATTGCTGCGGCTGCAACATTTATCTTTAAAAATCTCACGCGTTAAATCTGAGGGACACCTAACACCCCTTGTTATGTTGGGTGGGAGGGACGGGATTTATGTCCCAAGAAATCTGAGGAGCTCTAGGGTGAATTAAAGTGTTCACTTTGGAAGGCATCAGCACACTGGTTCGCCCAAATTTTCAGCACAGCTCGCAAAAGGGAAAAGGGGAGCGAAGTGGGTAGGATACAGCACAATGGAAAGAGAGAAAGAGAGAGATTTGATCACTTAACGGCAGTCAGGAAGCAGTGAAATAATTGAGAAGCTATTGGGAGTAGAGCCAGAATTTTTCTGAAATACAGACAAATAGCCTTTATTGAGTTTCTCTTTGTCCCTAACAGCAGAGCCAAGCAGACAACTGGAGACTAATAAAATGAGACTATTTTGTGCAATTTAATTTAAAACAAAAACAGTAACAAAACACCCAAGCATACAGTGACCTTCTATATCAGACTACATTATTTGAGCAAATCAAAAGAGAGTGTCGTAGATCTTTAACAGTGTTAATGAACCACTTATGCCTGTATTTTCTTAGCCTGCAATGTACGTGCAAGCTTCTCTTGGAATTCAGTGTCAGTCAAAACAACCAGCTCTGTGGAAGAAACAAGGAAGTCCCTTCTGAGGCACCAATTCCTGGAAGCCTGTGTTGTACAATCATTTATCACAGTCTTCCTATCTGTGAGTGTGAAGTATCTGAATGAGCTCAAACCAGCTTCCCAAAACCTGGTGCTTTTCAGATGTATTGGACTAAAATTCCACACAGTTATGAATCAGATTCTCTAGAATGCTGAACTGAATTGTCAGAACTACAGCCAAAACTATAAAATGAAAAAAACAGAGACCCTGACAAATAGGCAACAGATGCCTCATTAGAAATGTGTGAGAGGCTTATTCTCTCTGCGACTGCCATTTTGACTGCCTAGTCTTGTCAAAGAAGCAAGAGCTATCGTAAGAGAAAGTCTGGGAGAATACTTTTCTTAGTCTCATGCAGTGTTTCTAGACAGAACTTCATTTCAGAAAGATAGGGAAATATAAGGTTGCAAGGGGACAAGTGTAGCTTGCATCTGATTTCTTGTTGAAATTGTGGAGCCTCTGTGGCAAAACACAGAAATTCGGCATACAGTTCTGATCTCCAACATTTGTAAGATGTAGGCCTTCTCCATGTTCAAGTACTAAAAAGGGCTTAAAAATAATATGAAAGGGGAAGTTTCTGGTATCTAAAGATACCAGATTTCATCTATCATGAAATCACTTCGGTTATGGTACAGGAAGTCTCATATTTTGCACCTCACTCATAATAACTCTTCCCTCCACAGATTTGTGACCAAACAAGTAAATGTTCTAAAGCAGTGTTGTCCAAACTTGGCCACTTTAAGATGAGTGGACTTCAACTCCCAGAATTCCCCAGCCAGCCATGCTGGCTGGGGAATTCTGGGAGATGAAGTCCACTCATCTTAAAGAGGCCAAGTTTGGACAACACTGTTCTAAAGCAACTGGCTATACTGAAAACTAAGCAAATGCATCCCACCCTCTTATATTACAGAATCTTAATGCAATTGGATAAGCACTACTGAATATTTTCTTGAAGCAATAAAGGGGAGGAAGAAAATAATTTGAAATGAAACACAACTTGGATTTTTTAAAAAACTCACAAAACTTAAGTGAAGAATTTGTAACAGCCCATCTATAATTACGCCAGACAATTCAAGATGTCTGGGCAGTATATTAATAGGGAGGCAGCAAAATGAGTACAGGTAGTCCTCGCTTAATGACCATTTGTTCAGTGACTGCTGAAAGTATGGTGGCACTGAACGAATGGTACTTATGCCCGGTACTCGAAATTACAGCTGTTGCAGTGCCCCCATGGTCACGTGATCAAAATTTGGGCGTTTGGCAGCCCACCCACACTTATGACCACAGAGTGCCCTTCAACCCCCCTGCCTATCTCCCCCCATCTCTGTCCTTTTGGCCACCGTGCACAGTGGCACTCCTTGGCAGCGCCAGTGGCACTGGGGCTAAAGTAGAGGCCCAGGGCCTTCAGCAGTCTCAGCTGGCCACCCTGCTCCCCAGCTTCAGCCCCAGCTGCCCCTGCCACCCTGGGCTCCACTGACTCTGCTGCACGCAGCTGACCTTTGCTGTCTTCCTCCCACTGCTGACAAAGTGCACCCAGCGTGGACCTATGCAAGGCAAATAGCATGTGCCAATCTCCAAATCTCACACGCCATTCTCACAACGCTTCAAAAAGCCTCCAGAAAACTTCTGAGGCCTTCTGAAGCATCACAAGAAGGCCATGCCCACTGTTCTGCAAATCACATGCATTGTTCTTATGATGCTTTAGAAGGCCTCAGAAGCTTTCCAAAGGCCTTCCAAATCATTGCAAGAATGGCACATGTGATTTGGAGAAAGGTGAGGGCGGCCTTCTCGAGTTGCTTCAGAAAGGCCTTTCAGAAGCTTTCTGAAGCATCATGAGAACAGTGTGAGCTATCTGTAGACCTTGGGAAGAAGGCCTGGCGTGTCCAGAAGCTGCCTTGCATAGGGCCAGGCTGGGCACACCTCAGCAGCAGGAGGAAGACAATGAAGGTCAGCTGGGTATGGCAGGGCCTCCTGAGTGCAGGGCAGTGGGGGCGGCTGGGGCTTTGTACTGAGGCACTGGGGTGGCTGGCCATGGCGCGGGGCTTGAGGTGGAATTCCTCAGCAGCAGTGGTGTTGGAGCTGACAAAGAAGCCCGGGGAGGTGGTGGCAGGGTGAGACTGCTGAAGGCATCAGGCCTCTGTGTCAGCACCAGTGCCACTACCGCCATTGAGGAGTGCTGCTATGCAGGACAACCAAAAGGGCAGAGATGGGAGAGGGAGATAAGTGGGTGGGGGGAGTTCAAGAGGAGGTAGCCTCTTGCCTTCCCGAGGCTCAGGGCTGGGAGGGACCAAGCTGGGAATGGGCTGGATTGGAGTGGGTCCTTCCCTAATGACTGGTTGTTGTTGTTGTTCAGTCGTTAAGTCGTGTCCGACTCTTTGTGACCCCATGAACCATATTGCGCCAGGCCTTCCTGTCCTTCACTGCCTCCCTGAGTTTGCTCAATTTCATGCTCATTGCTTCAGTAGATATCTAGCCATCTCATCCTCTGCCGTCCTCTTCTCCTTTTGCCTTCAATCTTTCCCAGCATCAGGGTCTTTTCCAAAGAGTCCTCTCTTCTCATTAGGTGACCAAAGTATCTGAGCTTGAGCTTCATTATCAATCCTTCCAATGAACAATCGGGGTTGATTTCCTTTAAGATTGACTGGTCTGACCTCCTAGCAGACTGGTGGCATTTGGTTAATGACAGCAATGGGGACTGTCAGGATTGCCGTCACTAAGCAATGTGGTCACATGATGTTGTGCTTTATAACTGCATTGGTTAGCGATGGAAATTCCAGTCTCAATTACTGTTGTTAACTGAGAACTACCTGTAGCTAGACTCAGAAATGGCGTGTGTCTTTTAGCTGCTGGTTCTGCCCACATTGCTATTATGTCATCTCTCATCATGTAAAGCAGATGCTGGCAGAAGGTGGTGGAAAGCCCCTACTTCTTTCTCTTTCCCAAGAACACATTTCTTAAGTCTGCAGTCACAGATGAACTCAAGTTGCAGCTGCTGCAATACTAACCAATCCACGTATAATCATGGGAGATGTCTCACAGGGATTTAGGGTTCCTAGGAAGCCACAGTGAATGCCCAGGAAATGCCGTGATCAGACAAAACTCTTTTCTATAGGCCAAATAGAGCTATTATCAACAGCCTATCCAGTTACTCTTACATTTTTGGGTGTTTTATTATCAAACTGAAAGCAGCCATCTAAAGACGTTCACACTGTGACCAAGGATGTAATCCAGAACTACTGTATTAGCAGGATGAGTTTATTTATTTATTTAAAATTTCTGTATGGCCACCCATCTTAAAACACAACTCTGGGCAGCTCATAACAATAAAAGCCCCGAACTATAAAAAACATAAAACAGTAAAACCCAACCCAAAACCCGGCAACTCAACTGCTGGATGCCCCAACAACTGACCCCAAACACTCTCACTCTACCTCTGTAATGATACGTGGGAATGACCTCGGGAGACAGGAGGAAGACCCACAGCCTAAGCAATGCTCCGATAAGAGGCAGCTCAGGCGGCAGGTGGGGGAAAAGCCTGGGAAGTGTTTCAGAAGGGACCTCAGTTTTCCAGAGATTAAAAAAGAGAGGAGGGGAGAAATACTCCCAGTCTTGCAAGATTTCTATTTAATGAAACCTTACAATAAAGGTGGTGCTGATGCTTCAGGTTGCGCTTCCCGTCTGGACTACCTCAAAGGGCTAACATCCCCAGTGCCTGGGTAAAAAGCCAGGTCTTAATGGCCTTCTGGATGGCTAAAAGGGTGGGGGCCTGCCAGATCAGCGGGGGGGGGGGGAGGGGAGAAGGGTGCTCCATAAGGTAGGAGCAGCCACAGAAAAGCTTTGCAACACCCAGGCCATTCCCAATCAAGACAGAACTGCCCAGAGAAATACCAGAATTCACTTGTGGTGTTGCCATTTTCTGTGGCTTAAGCTAAGGCTTTACAGAACGTTGAGCAAGGGAGCAGAGAAAAAGCCTCTTGAGCAAAAGCAGCCAAGCATAAACTCCCCACCCCCGGCTGGAATTTCCAAACCAAATTGTGCTTCTGAAGGTTGCCTAAATAAATACGCAGCTCAGCTTGGAAAGAAATGCTCGCCCCTTGGAATGCCAGGAATAGAAGTCCCATCCTCTGGCTCTACTTCGTTACTCAGAAGCAGTATGGAATGAGATTGCTCTTCACGGAACAACACCAGCAGCTAACACCGCAGCTACAGAATCTAGGATGTGGATTGTCCATGATCTTACTCTATTCATGTCGGTTCAAGGTATTTTGTGATGGGCCACACACATTTTTTAAACACGTATCATACCTGCAGGACCAACATAATTGCATCCCTCCACCCCCACATACAGGATATCCAAAAATATTTTATGTACCAAGCAAATGGCTTCACTTCCTTAAATTGAGTCACACAAACAGAGTTCGGGGAATGTACCAAGCTTACAGAGGGAGACAACTAAGGCAAAGGGAACCTCTTTATGCAGCAGCTGTTCTGCTCATGGATCGGCTCCACATCTCCACGCTGCCACAGCCAGATATATTTCTGGCTCAGCAACAGTGTGTCAGGAATCACACCGTTAGCTGTTTTTTTAAACATTGAAGCTCTGTGGTCAAGACATCCTCCCACTGTCAGGAATTCTAGCCTCGCCTGTCTCTTGGGCTCTCCTGCTCCTTTTAGGGCAGGGGTTCCTAAACCCTTTGCCATCTCACCTCCCTTTAGCATAATCTTAATGTGTACACCTCCCTTAAAAATCCAAACACCAAAATAACAACAAAAACAATACAATGCAACTTTGGGAAAGGTGGATTTTTTGTAACAATGGACAACTAAACTTTACACCTCCCCTGGATTCTATCTGCAGCTCCACAAGGGAGGTAAACTTCATAGTTTGGGAAATCCCTTTCCAGAGGCTAAGTCACAGACATTTCATCTAGCATTTGACAGCCGTTTCTATATTGTTCAGAGGGAAAGCACCATGGAAGTTTTCTAACTCTCCCTCTTTGCACATGCTCGGACTTTTCCAAGGTACAAAGCACCATGTGCAAGAACAGGAGGAGACCTCAGGTTAGATTATTCTATAAACTATGAGTTCTTTGATAGAGAGTTCCTTTGTACCTTTAATACACAAGACTCATATCTGCCATCAGAAAAGCATTAGAGAGATAGAACATTTCTCATACACATCTCTGAGCAGAGGACCAACGTTTTCATCCTCCTGCTTTGCTATTCAGCTCTGCTCTCCAGTCCACCTTCTGGAGAGGATAGCTCTTTTGCTTTCTTGAAACTCTTGATCACCCTCACCAGTAGCAGGTGTGCGCCAGGCTTCTAACCATGGCAATTATTGGCAGAGATGGGATAAGCACAAGTCTAGAGTTGGAGCAGGGTTATCCAGATGTGGCAATGACTAGAGGCCATTCCTATCCATCTAGAATGAAGCAGGAACTTTCCATGGGGATGGAAACACCCTGGAATTTGTGGTCATTTGCTGCCTGTGCTGTAGATCTGCTTTGCTTCATATTGATAAATTCCCAGGGCAGCAGAGTAAAAACGAGCGAGCATGTAATACTAAAATGCAGCCTTGTTTAAGGACCTCTATTTTTCTTTGCTTTTATTTAGTTTTGCAGTGGGTTGATTCTGCTGCTTTCCTTGTAAGCTTATCTCCCACACACATCCTTCTCTTTTTATTGGTTCTGAGGCTGTATCTGATAGGAAAAATGTTCATGGGACACATTTCTATTAAATCCTGAACAAGCCAAAGGTGGAGCAATATTTTTTTTTAAAAGGCAACTCAAAGAGTTAAAAAACAAAATTAAAAAAACAACATAAAAGAAAAAAATGGAAAGGGAAACACATTAAATTTGCTTGTGAGGGTATACAGGCTTCAAAATAAAGGTTAAATATGGGCAGAGCATCTTAATTAGAGGTTAAATTATAGCCTAAACTTCAATTCTTTCTCAAATACTAAGGAATAATAAAGATCAACTCATGAATAACTTCATTCACACATTAAAAAAAGGCAAAGGCAAATATACAACCTGGCTAAGATGAAAAGTCAGACCTAAAATGTTTGAGAGGACCATAACATGCTGAGCTGCAAGTAACCTGGTTTGGTGCAGGGGAGAAAAGTGGGAGAGAGAGCCCAGGCTGAGGTTCTCAACAACTCACAACTATCCCTGTCAAGCCAGGAAGGAAACAGACATCAAGAAGACGAACAGAATTCATATTCTGTTCCAAGAGCCAAATGCCACATACATTTGATCAAAAGTGAGAGATTTTTCTGGACAGGATACCTACCACAGGGGCGTTCACTTGTTTTCAAAATAAATGGAAAACAAACACACCTATTTATAGTAGAGTAAATTCAGTTAGTTCGTTTAAAGTTATTAAATAGAAAACCTTATTTTGCACTGGATGCATCACTTTAGGGCTGTGCCAGCCCTTTGAGGTAGTCCAGACAAGAAGCACCAACCATGAATACTAACACTACCTTTATTGTAAGGTGACAGTAGCAGAATCCTGCAAGTTTGAAAGTACCTCTCCCTTCCCTTCCCTTCCCTTCCCTTCCCTTCCCTTCCCTTCCCTTCCCTTCCCTTCCCTTCCCTCCCCTCCCCTCCCCTCCCCTCCCCTCCCTCCCCTCTCCCAAAACCTAGGGAGGGTCTCTTCTGAGGCACTTCTCCCTCCACCCCTCCTTCGGACTCCGATTTTGTTTATCAGACCGTTGTCTAGGCTGCTGCTCTTCCTCCTGTCTCCCAAAGTAAATAATTAACAAAAAAGATTGCAAGGAGAGCAGGAGAGAATTAAACATTGGACGGAATGATCTGTACTGTACCATACTATACAGAGGACAGAAAACCAGTGGGTGGGAAACAAGGACAGGTCCTGCAATGAAACTGAAACTCAAGATTTCTTGAAGTTCAGGTTTATCTGTGGTTGTTTCAGAATTTTCTTCAACTGAACAGAAATTTTACAGCAGGACAGAATAGCCCAAAATTGCTCACTTTGAATGTGAAATGGTTCCAGTTCAAAACATTTCATACACTAAATTAGTTTAATTAACTTGTCTGCTATTTTGGTTTTATTGTTTATATATCAAGGTTGTAATTATTACTTATTCTCAAACTTTTTATATTGTGATTTTTAATATATAGTAAGCTGCCTTGGAATAACTCAGTTTTGAAAAGTGATATGCAAATATTTAAATACACATAAACATAACATTGCAATTTTCTTCCTAAACTATGCAAAGAAACTTGCCCTACTCTAGATATCCTATAATTTCAGGTTGCAGGTTTGCGTTTGCTCTTTGGATGGATCCTAGCACTGTTACAAGGGAGATGCCTCTTCACTTTCCTGCCCCTCCATTTCCTATCACCAAATGGCTCTCCTCTGTCCCACTTCCAGGAGTTCTTCTCTTTTCACTGACAGTAAACAGGCTCTACAGCCTGGAGGCCCAGCCAGGGCTGGAACAGAGAGGGGAAAGGCCCTCCCTTCTCCTATCATGGAAACAGACATACAGCTGCTTCATTCACTCTCCCAAGATGGAACGAAAGCTGCTAGAGAACAAACAGAGAAAAAGAGGACTGGGAAGGGAGACATCTCTTCTAGGAGGCAAGGAACTCCAGTTCAGGGAAGGGAGAGGAAGCCATCCAGCCCACAGAGGGCCAACGTGCCTGTTCTTCTGAGGTCCTAATCCTCTGCAGCTGCCTGTTGCTTCCCACTCACCATGCAATGCATCCCCAAGTGCTGGTTCCAGTTTAAGCTCTGCTTTGGTAAACGTGATTGCAACAGGTGACTCTTAGCTCCTTGGTGTTCTGCTCCAAAGCCCAACCTTGAGAGACATTTCTGCACATTCTATCATGAACAGTCCTAATACTTTCAGGACTGGTCAGGACATGTCACAGCTCTTCTGGGGTAGAAAGCCCTAGGTCCATTCAGTTACTCTGGCACCCGAGTCTCTCCCTCTGGCAGCAAAAATACAATACAATAATTAACCATCTGATAACTTTTTTAATACATAACCAATTGGCTGCTGAGAAAACTGCCACATTCAGTCTGGCTTTGAGCGCCTTCCCTAACCTTGGTGCAAATTCTGAGAGTAATCCATCTAAGGGCTCTGATGGAACTTTTGGCTGAATTCAGCAAACTGAACACAACCCTGGGAATCTCAGCTCTAAACTTTTATTTTAAGAAATTGCTAGACACGGGGTGTGTGGCAAAGTGGGGAGTATCACATGTCAATGGGCAGTTTCTATAAAAATAACAAGCAAAGGAAGACTCTAGAGATGTGCAATAAGGATTGCGGTATGGGGCAAAGTACGGGGGAAAGAATTTTAGCATAATTGTCACATACTCTTTAAAGCTACTGTTCATGCTATTTCATCTATATATTGGGCACACAGTCCCTCATTCCTTGGCTCCCAGAAAAATCAAACACTATATGCTATATATATTAAACTTTCCCCTTTCAAATTATGTAACTGTGCAAATTTGGCATAAAGCACACCAGTGTGTGTGTGTATACATACATACACACACATAGATACATACATACCCTGGTATGCTTTATGCCAAATTTGCACAGTTACATCATATATATATATGTATGTGTGTGTGTGTGTGTAAAATGTGTTCCAATCACTAGGATGCTTCCTGGATAAGGCAGCTTTACTTTCCAATGTGACTGAAAGACTTTAGAACAACCGAGACATACAATATACTAGGGGGCAGAAGTGCATAATGCAGCAACATGTGCTCAAGGGATGACCTTTTTTCCTCCAGGAAGCAGGAATGTTAGAATGGGGAGAAGAATTTGGAGCAAGCTGGGTGTGGTGAGAATCTCAGCTGTATGTCATCAAAGTTAGGAGCAGGTACAGAAAAGGCATTGTTATTGAATGGAAATGACAAATATCTCAAGGAAGCTAAGCAGAGCCTTTTAAAAATATTTCTTAAAAAGCCAAATGTAGACTACTTAAAAAAAAAAAGGATGGATAAGTTTTCTAGATTCCTAGTTTTACTATTATTTATTTTGATGCCTTCAAGTCACTGTTGATTCCTGGCAACTGCCTGGACTAGTCCCTGCAGTTTTCTTGGCAAAGTTTTTCAGAAGTGGTTTGCCATTGCCGCCTTCCTAGGGCTGAGAAAGTGACTGGCCCAAGGTCATCCAGCTGGCTTTGGTATAGTGGTTAAGGCAGGACTAGAACTCACAGTCTCCTGGTTTCTAGCCTGGTGCCTTAACCACTATACCAAATTGCCTCTCTCTAGTTTTACTGCTGTTCTGAAATTTCTATTTTTCAAAATTCAGGAAGGGGGGCATATTAGCTTTACTCACGCTTACTATGAACCAGAAAGCAGAATGCTGGGTGTTTAATTGGGTGTTTGTTTCTCCCCAGAAAAATTGGCAGAAATACCTAAGTAATCTACTAAGCAGGTCACAGCATAATTCACATTCTAAGTTGTATAATATACTCAGAATGGTTTGGTCTTCCTTACAAGGATCCCCTCTACCCAAAAACAGTTCAGGCTAACTGTTTATATTTATCCTGTAGTTTTATATCCACAACTAAAAAAACAAATCTTTATCTTCTCCACACCACCACCAACATATAATACCCATAGAAAGTAAGCAGTAGATATGAAGGAATAACCAAGGTCCCTCAGGGTTTTAAGTAAGCCAGTAAATTGTCCAATTTACTTGTAGAAATGAGACCTTAATAAAGATACATGGAAACAGACAAGCAAATTAATGGTTCAGGAAAGCATGAGTCATCCTAGGCACCATTGTTGATTTTCAACTGAAGTCAACTGCTCAACGTTTTTTTGCAGTAAAACAGCAGCTCTCACTAAGGGATCTCAAGCACTTGAAACCTAGGGTTCAGGAAAGTGATGTTCTTTCTCCCATTAGCAAATCCAGGATAGACTGAATTTTTCAATTAAGGATGTGGAAAACAAAAAGGTTCATTGTCAGAACTTTCTGTTTTTCCCCTAGGATGGCTTGAACAGTGTTCCAGGAGCAATTTGAGCATTTCTGGAACTGTGTCTTAGAATCAGAGTTAGAATGAGTAGTTTAGACAATAAATTCTATGCAGGAATCCAAATTAAAGCATCCATGACAAATAGCTGTCTACCCTCTGCCTTTATCCATCCAGTGAAAAACTGCACACCACCTTTCCAAATAATTTAACTGCTTGTACTGAGAGAACGTTCATTCTACCATTCCATTTGAACCTGTCTTCCTTTAACTTATACATATTACTGCAGGTCCTATATTTTCTAATGATGAAGAATTTGACCCTCTTCCGTGTTACATTATTACAGGTTTATTTCACACTCCCCCGGCTTTCTCTTCTCAGACTAAACATGCTCAGTTCCTTCGCTCTTTATAGGATTAGTTCACTGATCATCCTTATTATTCCAGTATCTCTGGACCGTTCTTAAAAATGTGAAAGCCAGAACTGGATACAATATCTAAGATGGGGTTTGACCAAAGCAGAATAAAACAGAACAATTACTTTCTGGAGTAATATATCTGGATGCAGCCTAAAATTATATTGCTGTTTTTCAGCCACACCCACTGCTGACTTGTGTTCAGTTTGCAACCAGTTACTATTCCAGGATCTTTTTCACAGGTTCTATACAAAGACAAGTATCCCTATTCTATGCCTGCAATTTTGATTCTGATTCTGATTCTAAAATCAACAATTGCATTTGTCTCTGCCTAGTGCTGTCAGGTGTGGGAAGGACACCTTGATAATGCTTAAACACCTCTGAGGTTGAACTATACCTGCTGTCCCGACTGCTTCCAGCCCATACAATAAAGCATAAGTTTTCAAGAACAGCCCTGATGTGCTCATCTACCATGCCCTCAGCTCTGTGGCCTACCTATTTTGGTTATGGTGAGTGATCTGTTGGTGAATGTGTCTCGTCCACCACTACCATCTTGTGTCATGAACTCAGATTCAGGAGGAGACAGATTGTTTTCCTTCTGGCCTTCATCCTCAGCTCCAGAGAAGAGTGGGCTGGCTATCTTAAGTGTTAACTCCAACTCTTCCAATAGTGTATGGCTTTTGATCACTCATTTTTAGGAACTCCCTAAAAGAGGGTTAAAACTAAAACTAAAACTCCCATTTTGGGCTCCTTTTCCCACTAGCTTCTCTTGCCACAAAATCCTACTTATCATTGATTTATTGAAACTTCCTTTACTATCCAGTCTCTCCGGCAGCCACAGCACAAATGGCCATGGAGGCACAGAACCCTTCTGCTAAATGGGAGGGGGCGGCCCTGCAGTGTGCCAGTTGGAGTCCAGCAGATTGCCAACCTCCCTCCTCCACATGACTAAGATTGTCTCCTCAGGAAGCCTTCTTCTGTTTGCCAAGGAAAATACTACTTTTGTATCAGATCACCTTGGAAGAACAGTTTCAGTCTGCGTCAGCAACAGGCTAGCAATGAGATTGAGGTTCTGCTATAAGAAAAGATCCTCAAGCTATGGTAAGAGGGATTTTTAGAGCTGAGGCGAGGAGTCTGTGTGAATGAGCCCTCAGCTATCCACATGGGCAATCAGCAGCTCTCAGGACATCATGCTTTTTCACACTGCACAGCTCAACACACAAGGAAGTGGTTCATGGTGTTGCGGTTTCGTCTCAAGAGACATAACTCTCCCTGGGATGTTCATATATCAGTTCTTGGGATAAAACCTTATGTTCTAGGAGAAAACAGAACATTCTGGGAACAAACCACTCCCTTTTGTATACAACTAGTTCTGACACCGAAATCTCAGTGAAATGTTGAGATTCAGAGGGCTGCTTTTATTTATTTATTTATTTAATTTATAAATCGAACTTATATCATCGCCCAACTCCCCCACAAGGAGGGACTCTGGGCGGTTCACAACCAAACAGTTTAAAACCAATAAAAACATAAATAATACAGTATGGCGGTAGTATTATTTTATTGTGTGGCATTACTGCTTATTATCGTTCCTTCTTTTTGCTGTTATCCAAACGCACTGTTGCTCTTGCTGTTTGTTTTTTCACTGAAGATAAATTCCTTGTATATATTTTATACTTGGCCATTAAAGTATTCTATCTATCTATTCTATCTATCTATAAAATACAATTATTAAATATAATAAAATCCAAGCAATGGTGGTATTATTTCAGCCTGTGACCAGATAATATTGGTCAAAGGTAAGACTAAGGAACCAGCCATCCCCAAAACTGACTATTCCCATCCCCACCCCATGCATAATGACAAAACCAGGTCTTCAGTTTTTTTCAGAAGTCTAAGAGGGAGGGGGCCAACCTCACTTCTGGGGGAAGGGTGTTCCAAAGGGCAGGGGCTGCTGCAGAGAAGGCTTGCCCCCGGACCCCATCAGATGAAATTCTCTTGCAGACGGGGTCCGCAGTATGTGCTCTCTGCATGACCAGGTGGGACAGGTTGATGTAACGGGGATGAGACAGTCCTTTGGGTACCCTGGACCCATGCCATGTAGGGCTTTAAAGATGATAACCAACACCTTGATTTGGACCTGGAAGCAAACTGGCATCCAATGCAGCTCACGGAGCAAAGGTGTTATATGAGCTGATCTTGATGCACCTAAAATCATCTGTGCAGCTGCATTCTGGACCAGCTGAAGCTTCCGAATACTCTTCAAGGGTAGCCCCATGTAGAGCGCATTACAATAGTCTATATGGGAGATGACCAGGGCATGACTGACTGTTTGAAGGGCCTCTCAGTCCAGGAAAGGGCGTAACTGGCGGACAACACAGTTGCTTTTCTATCACTATCCTCTTATCCCACTGTGTTTTGGGGAAAAAACCAACTTGAACCAATGGGTAGTAAATTGCAGTAACAGCAATAAAGGTTAAACATTAAGAATGAGCCACTTGATAATATAAGCAACTCAACTGTGAAACAGACTGTCTTGAAATGTTGTGAAATCTCTTTTCATAAGTGTTTTTAGGTTGCATGGGATGAACACCTATCAGGTTTGCAATAATGTATTTTCTGCATCAGTCATGGATTTAAGTGGATGACCTTTGAGAATCTATCCAGCTATGAATTGTTGCTTTGCTCTTATACTGTATTTTCCTGTGGCTGACTTTGGGGGGGGGGGGGGGGGGAGTCAGAAAGAGATATCTTTCTCTCTTACTCTTCTTAAGCCAGTATGGAATGTATTACCCCACAATCTATAGCCTTCAGGCTCAGAAGTGGACAAATATTTACACAAAACAGTGCTAGCTGAAAACATTTGAAAGAGCATTGTATCACAGAATCAGATTTTTCCTTTTCAGTCCAACTGTTCTCTATTCTATTTGCTTCAAGAATGCTGAAATACATTGCTGTCGGTATCCTATCACTGTCAAACAGGGCTAATAGTATAGGTTGTCTGAAGACAATATACGTGCAGTAATGTTATCATACATAAACACAAATCATCCCTTTCTTTGGGGGGAATGTCCTCCTTTTAAAATCTGAATTAAAAAAAAGGATTCATCTGAAAACGTCTGACCTAGCTGCCTAAGTAAAGGTATTACATTGGACTAAACTGATGAAGAGAGCCAGTTTGGTGTGTAGTGGTTAAGGCACCAGGCTAGAAACTGGGACACTGTAAGCTCTAGTCTGGCCTTAGGCACAAAGCCAGATGGATGACATTGAGCCGGTCATTCTCTCTCAGCCCTAGAAGAAAGCAAGAGAAACCACTTCTGAAATCTTGCCAAGATAACTGCAAGGACTAGTCCAGGCAACCGCCGGGAGTCAATACTGACTCAAAGGCACACACACACATGCACACACATAAATCAATCAAAACTACAATAAACCAATCAAGTAGTCAATAAATAATTCCTTGTGCCAGACTCCAGGCTGCTTGGTCTAACCAATGGCAATTATAGGACCACAATGCTACAACTGCACTGACTTCAAAACAAATCAGTCTGTAATGTCAAAGGGAAGGAGTAGTCTTACTTGAAAATGCAAAAATGGGCTGATGAGAAGGGGACGGTGAGATTGTCAGGAATAAGTTACAACAATGGCATTCAAACTGATAGACCCTCTACTAGGTTATTGAGAGATTCCAAAATTTATATTTTTCACTAATAGATCTCTTCACTTGTTTGACTATTACAGCACTATACACATATAAGATTCTGGATTCTAAAATTTTAACACTGTACAATATTTTGCATACAATTTTAGCACAAAACACAACAAAATAATTGTTCTAACAAGTATCAGAGAGTTGTTTGCCCTAATACAGCATGCTCCGTAACCAAAACAGTATTTCTAGAACACACTCTCAAAATAATTTGAACTCTGTCCCAAACAAGAAGCAGCAGCCACCAAGATGTATCAGTTTCACAAGGTCACAAGGAAGAGTTCTACAAAACCTTCCACGGCATACACCCAGGCTACCTGCAGGACCACTTTCCCCCTATTGTTTCTGCCCACCCCACCAGAACTAGCTGAGTGGGCATGCTTCGGGTCCCTTCTATTAAACTATGGCATCTTACTGGAACATGGAGTCGTGCCTTCTCAGGGGCAGCACCTGCCCTATGGAACGTCTCCCTGGAGATCCAGATGGCCCCAATCCTGTTACCTTTTCACAAGGCATTGAAGACTTGGCTGATTCCTTAGGCATTTGGGCCAGGTGAGTACTGCTGATGGTGAGTTGGGTCAACTGTTTATCTTGGAGTACTGGGAAGGTTATGTTTGATGAGTTTTTCTGTTTTAATCTAGTAAACAGCTCAGATTCGCTTGTGTGAGATGGGCGGCTATATAAATCATATAAACAAATAAATAAACAAGAGGTGTTAAGTAAGAAAGTAGGATTACATTATTCTCTCAAGGGCATTTTTTGTCCCAAAGACCAGTGATGGCCAGTTGCAGAGGCTCCATAGATGCAAAAAAGAAAAAAAAGACCAAACAGTCCTTAATTCAGTTCCCTCCCATAACTTCAGCAAACATTGGTTACACAATCTTTTTTGCTTACCAATGTAGAATGTGTTAGGAGCGTGCTGGTCATCTAGTGACGACTGCAAGATGAGCGAGGTTTGTGAATCATGACGAAGCCATAATCCCACACCAAGAATGATTCCTCCTGCCAACTGGAGAGGGGGGGGGGGGGAGAGGGAGAAAGCAGATGAGTACAACTGGGATCCCATCAAATAAATGAAAGAGGTGTTCATACTATAAATATCTCATTAAAATATGATAATTACTGTATATAGAAACCTACATTCTGAGAACGTGACCAATCAACATATCCATAAAAATAATTGACTTATAAAATTAAGAATAAAATCTCATATTGACAACTCATTTAATATAATTATGAAGGATCTTTTAGCTACTTAAGTAGAAGCCTATCTTTGTAACTTCTTGCTTTTGCATTAGTGAACATTAATCAAATTGTCAAGAGACATTTAAGTACCTTCCACCAATTTCAATTTACATGGATGACAGCAGATGACCGCACCCATCTGACTTCAGAAAGGCTAAGCAAGTATGGACCTGATTACTCCTCGAATGGGAGACTATTAAGCAATTGTAAGAAGCTGAAAAGACATCCTGGAAGAGAGGTTAATGGCAAACCACTTCTATATTCTTCACAATACATGGATATTTTCATGCAGTCACCGGAATCAAATTTTACTTGAAGTAGACATTACCTTAAGGCTTGTCTTAAGCAACTAATACACAGATGCAACTGATTAAAGTGAAATACACATTTGATAAAATAGATTCTCCAGGTCATTTGGCATAATTTTTAAAGGCATTTATTGTGCAGGGATTGCCATGCAGTCCAGATTTTTGTGAAGCCAATTGCAACAGCAATAAGCTGCCCAAAAGAATAAAACTTCTTGCAGTGCAAGTAGGATTTATTTCCCCACCTCTAATTTCTGACTAGCATTTGCCCTGTCTTACAATCAGGTAAGATGTTGGATGGAATTATGTTTCTGCATTTATTTTCATTCCCTGTTCTTTTCTACTATACATGTTTATACTGTTTTAATGTATTGATTTTATTGTGTACTTGTCTTTCAGAAGATTTTGCACAGGAAGCTGTGTAAAATAAACAAATACATTTAAAAATTCCTTTTTTAATCAATTACCTATGAATTACAAGCCACCTGATTTGACTTCCCTTTTATAGAAACAGCCCTAAGAATTCTTGCATCGAGGTGAATGCCTAAGCCTACAAGATACACAAAGCTCTAATAATGGTATTTAATGGCTGCTAGAGTTGAAAAGAGACTCCTAATTTCTATTTTACATTCAGTAAATGGTGTTAATGCATAGATTGTCTGCTGAAATTCCACTAGGCTCGGTGCACACTTTTTCAATCTCAATTTTTTTTCAGTAATGAAGGCCAAAGCATTATTTCTGAAGAAGCATACAGAACAGGACAAGCAATTGATTTCTGTACCCAACACTAGTTTGTACATAGCTTTTTGACTACCAAAGATATAGATATACAGATATATACCTATATAGATATAGATAGCATTTAATCTACCTATATAGATATAGGTAGATAAAATGCAAAATGCCTAAGGGTCAGTCTGAAACACCCATTCAATGGAAACATTTTTATGGCAGGTTAAAACCTCTAGAATATTGTTGGCTAAATTGTGGCTACCTTATGATGATGGTGGTATTAATCATATTTTCAGCTGTATCACTGGACTCTTATTTTAACATCCATATTTTTTTGGAATAAGATTTCTCCTCTTCGGGCCCACTTGGAGAGCAAGTGTAACATCTCTGAAATTTTGACAAGTATACTAAAACAAGACTTTCATTTCCTGCTTTGAAAGCTACTAGATTTGGTTATTAATAAGTAAGTGGTTACATTTTAATCCCAAATTACATGAGAAACAAATGCTGTGGTATAATTCAAAATCTGAAAACAACAGAGAAGATGTTTTATTGGAATGGTTGAGCTAGACAAAGGATTAATACTTTAAATCAGCTGATTTCAAATGGCTGTTTCAAAGATTTTGAGAGATTACTTTCTGAGTCTGACTCACCTCCAATAACTCAGTACTTGAACAGAAACCAACAATTCAACTTTGTAAGGTATTAAAATATGAAATGAAAGCCAGCATTTGTTATATATTTGTGAAATGGGAAGCGGGAAATTAAGGAACTCAGTGTGATGTTGAATTGTCATCTTATTAAGAACTATGGCTCTATCAAGCCTGGAATATGGCAAAGAGGATAATTTTATGTAACTGGAAATAAGGTTACTCTCCAAATTTTAAGGCACGAATCCATGATATGAATTTGTTACCTGTTTTGGAAAAGTCTCTGTGTTCTAAAAATAAGATGGGACAGCATGCTGCTGTATGGTCTGGATGTAATGAAGCTTAAATAAGCTTAACAACTCAATTAATTTTATATAGTTGTTATATGGAACTTTCCCCTGTTAATTACAGGTAATTTTGTTAAATTTATTTTAATCACTATATTTAGTTTCTGTTTTTCCCCCCCCCACAATATAATTATTATTTAACCTTTTTTGGGTTGGTGATGTGGACTTTTTTGGGGGGGGGGTATTTCACTATTTTAAATACAGTTAAAAAAAGGTCTGAAATACCCATTCAGTTGACTAATAACATGAGCAGAAACAGATACATGGTGAAGTGTTTCATAAAGAGACAAAAAAGTCCCATCTGTTATTTTTGACCTGGGAAGGGTCTTTTGTACATACCAATTGTGAAGTAATGAATATGTATGTGTGAACTCATCTTGCTAGCTTGGAAGTGGCAATAATTAGCCACAGTTACAGGAACTGAATAAGACCATGGAAATGCAGAGAAAGCGCAGACAAACTGGGTCATTAGAGAAGAACGCACATTAAAATACTAATGCTTTCAGTGACAGATTTAAATAGGAAAGCATGAATGGTGATTAAGCAGCAATAGCATTTTATTACTTTTTGCTACTAACATTTCTGTGATGCTCAGAGAGGCATATGCAGAAAAACCAGAGGATTAAAAACCACCCAATAATAAATAATATATATAATAGCAAGGACCAGCAAGGTTAGATACCAAAATCTAAGATCTCCCAAAACTTTTCCCCAGAACCTAGTTTTTACTTCTTTACAGAAAACTCATTAGGCATCAAGATCCTTTCCTCAGATCAACTGTACAACTTTTCATACTCTGGAGAATAAGTATAATAAGAAATGGACTGATACTTTTTAAGGGCTGCTTTTGGTAATGGAACCAAATCCTAATTCTACTTGCCAGTATAAATAACATGCAAATTTAGAGTCTAAGCACTAGAACAGAAAAATGAAAGCAATGTTGCAAATATGCAGGAGAAAATGTCCAAGCATCAAACAGAACCGTTAACAACTCCATTAGCAAGAGTTTTGCAGGGCAGTGTGGCTCCTGGGCACAAAAAGCTTGCCTACTCTGATCTAAGGAATCTGCAACATCTTGACTTGGTGCTTTGGGAAGTTTGGCCAAAGGAAAAGTATACAAAAATGCATTTCTAAGCTCCCTCCCCAAAATGTATAATTATTACACTGTTATACAATAGCTGAAATTTTTTATGGGGTAGACTGAAGAAATATTAGAGTTACAAATTTACAAAACAGCAGCAAATGACACCAGCAATTCAAAGGTTTAAAGGCGTTAACACATTTGTAAAAGTGGAAGACCTATAAAGTTAGATTTCATGTCAAGAGGAGAAATAAGGCTAAAATCTATGGATACAAAAAGAAGACTAATAAAATCAGCAAATTCATTTGCAGGCTGTACTCTGTTACTAAGCATGACCTGGTGGCAAGTACTGTATATCAGGCAATCAGCAGAAATGTTAAAACCTACTTGGACTTTATTAGGCTCCTGCTTGGAACTAAAGGAACTATTTAGTAATTCAGAATTCACAGTAATTCTGGTTTGTGTTGTACCATCAGACAAAGAAGGAAACAGCCTTGCTGTCCATAAACAGGAAGAAAATGAAACACTCTCACAAATTGGAAAATTGCTTTTTCCATTCAAAATTAGCAAACTGTTCCAAACGCCCTTCAGAAGATTACAAGCTCTCCTCTGCAATTGGCTAAAGCAATGGGCTACGTTCAGCATATTGACGAAAGATGCCTGCATTAATTGCTGAATTACAAAACTTTCACCAGATTTTACAGATGTCAAAGGTTTTTCTTAAAGAAACTTTCCCTGTTCAGTCTTTGGTTCTCTTTCAGAAAAAAGTAACTTGAATTATTCTTTATCTCAAACTGAAACATGTATACTCTTTATTTGTATTCAATTTTAGGAAAGCCACATCTATTAAAAAGTTTAAATTATCAATATCAGAATTGAAAAGTTCATCATAGGCACTGTTCTTACAGTGCTTTTTAAAACCTAAAGATTTTAAAATCTTTATAAATAAATTAGAAACCCATGCTTTCTTTTTGGCAAATTGTGGCACATCTTGCACATCATGTACAATGCATGTTATATGTACTGTTTTTCATGTATTAGATGTCATATATTATTTGCTTGTATGTGTTAATCAGACAGTGAAATGCTTCCTTTTTTTAATTAATAGTAATTTTTATATTGTTATACAACATAATGCATTATATTGCTTCGATACCATAGTTATTTATAAAGTGTTGATTAAAGATGATTAACACTCTAATGTTTAAATAACTGAGACCATTGAGGATACAAAAAAGGAAAGAAATATTATATCAATCTTAATTATGGTTTAAAATGTCAATGTTAATGAGTGTAAGACTATTTAGCTTTTTCATCCAGAATTGAATATAATACTAAAAAATCACTGCAGATTGTGTCAAAGTATTTGTTGTACAATAAAGGTTTCACTCTTAAGCTGATTACTTAGTATTAAGATCTCCACTGTTTTGTTACTTAATGTTGTCTGTGCATATTGAAAAAGGAAGAGAGAATATAAAGCAAATTTGACAATTAAAATACCAAATATAAAAGGAAAAAAGAATATTCAGTTTCTGACTTCCCCCTTTTTGTGCTTCTGCTAACTTATAATTTTTATAAACATTTGGGCCCCCTTAAAAGCCAGACTGTACTGTAAGTGTTTGTATTTGCCATGCTGCGTGATATCTATCTTGTTTAAATTTGGTTAGCTTCTGTGGTGAATATACACTGTTAATTTTGCCATTGCTGCGTGTTCTCCAAGTTTAAGTTCCCAAATGCTTCCTTTCATTGCCAGAAACCTGTGATACGAAGATATTTCAGTATGAACTGTAAAAGTAAAATTGAGTTCCTTTTTACAACAACAGGAAACTCTACCAATGAGAGAATTATCTCTTATAAAATGCTATGAGAAAGATAATGCAATAGTATCACAATGATGTTTAAGATAATGAAATGCAAATGACGGGGCTCTCATACAAAATTGTAGAAGCTAGAGAGATGATTCAAGTGATTCAGAGGACAATGCAGCAAAGGAAACTCCTACTGAAATCCAAGAAATGCAAAGGATATGGCAGCTTCCTTTAAATCCAGTTAGTTACACCTTTTAGCTTGGCATAGCCTGCAGTCTCAAAATCCCTTATTGTTAAATAAAGTACTTTATCAAAACATAACATTATTTCAGAGGTAAATTTTCTACAGAGACTTCATTTCCACGTTTCACTGAATTTAAAGCGGCATTTCCAAGTAAACACATAAAGCATTGTAGGCTGAAAACTGAGCCTTGTTGTCTTCACTTAGAAGCCAATCTATTTAGGAGGTCCACCTACATCAGAATTTCTCCTACTTATAATACTTTATTTTAAAACCAAAGGGAACCATGTGCTCCAAAAAGGGTGATAAAAACAGAACTCAGTCATTAGATTGTAGTTGATGGGATGGCTCCACACTTTACTGGCTCCCTATGGAAGTCCAGCATTATCCAGAGAAAATTCACTGAACCTAGGACATTTAATTAGCAGCACTTAATAATTTATCAGCAAATACACTCAAATCAGTGATGTAGCAGTGAAGGGTCAGAAGAAGGGGGTTAATCTCCCTCCCCCCGGTTCCTATGTGGAACTGAGGCCATACCAACACCAGTTTGAAGAGGAATGAGCCTGACCACCCACTGTTGGGGCAGCTGATAAGGAAAAGGGGGGGGGAGGATAACATACTGGAACGCTTGCAAGAGGGCCCACGACCTGGAAAACAGGATGTGTGAAATTTAGATATAGGCTTAAAGCAGCTTGCGCCATATAGAAAGGAGAAGAATGTAGATAATTATGACAGGGTGCTGTCTGTTTAACCGCAGCCTGCAGGGACACGATAGCCTTTAAGATGACACGTAAGTAGAAGCCCCAAATATGGATAATTGTAAATAAGGGCAAGGGGCTTCGGAGTAGGGTAGTGGGAGATGTAAACTAAGGCAGGACATCCGGGAGTTGTATTTGGCGTACCTGATAGGTTGTAAACTCCATAGTACCTGACCAATGAAGAACTGGGGAGGGAAATTGGGAAGTATGAAGATTGTAACCAAATTGTGTTTGGGGCTCTGGCCGCCTTACAGGCTGGAGTCCTTTTGTTCTGGTACCTTAATAAGAGCAACCCTTTATTCTGCACCTCGTGTTTGGATGTCTTTTGGCTTCGGCACCAAGCTCAGACCCGTTTTGAAGGCCAGCTCCTCCAGATGTGCTCACCAATGGCATAAATACTGACTCTTTTAATAAGAAAGCAACAAATGCTGAAGTAGAGATGGAAGGCTTGCACACAGCTGTCAGCTTCAGAGCAGCTTCTGCCATAGGAACAGAAAAACTTAGAATCTATCTGTATCTGGCTTTTTAAGATTAAGGAAAGTTTCAGAATTTGGGAGAGATGCCATGAAATAACCTAGCAGCATCCTCTACTCTGAGCCAAGAACAGCCTCTATTTCACTTGTGCTAAAAAAATAATTAAACATTCTGGTCGTAACAAATATTGGTAGCAAGATTCTGGTGAGTGGGTATATTAGTGGGATGGTTAGGGTTAATCATAATTAATCATAAACTAAGAACATGTTCATTAACCTCTTTTCAGAATTCAGTATGTAGCAATAAAAAGTACACATAGTGCAATTTGATTTTTTCCCCTAAGGCCCCCCCCATATAGCCAGCTGGAGTCTCAGCTATTGGATTATCACTTTTTAATCTTCCACTTCCACTTCTCTGCAATGCTTTTTTGGAGCAACATTCATGCAACATGCTTTACTGGGTCAAAGGTAGGATTAGCTATCATGCAAACACAAAAATAAGAGTGATAAATCGGTTTTTACACAAAATTGCCCTAGGTTTGTTATGAATCAAAGAACTGAGTAGCCATATTGTACAACTCACCCCCCTCCCTCCTACAAGGCCTAACTTGAGGTTAATTTTCTCTTCAGCTACTGGAGACAAAGATAAAAGTCTAAAGCAGCCTTGCAGAAATTGGGTTTTTCTAGCAATCAGCAACTTGCTGAGCTCCTTCCCACAGAAACCAGGAGGTGAAATGAAGCAGATATAATATGTGCTAATATAATGTATATGCTATATGTTACATGAAAACAGTGGAGGCCTGTCTTCTCTCTCTGTATGTGTATATACATACATCCGTATACATGTGTGTGTACATGCTTGTGCATATGTATAAACACACCTTGTGACCCCTGCATTCTATAATTCATTGAAACTTTTAAAACTAGACACTAGTGCTTTGCTGTTTATGGAAGTTACATGCAGAGTGGATAATATTTACTTCATAATGAAATTTTGGGTTGATGTTGAACAAGTTTTAAGCTAGTACTGCTCAAATTATATTTCAAATGCTAGAAACACAGATGATCATTTCTACCTGTTCCATATTCAGCTGCTGTAATTCCAGCTTGTAATAAAAAAGTACATGATATCTGCTTGTTTTTGTTTTGTTTAGGCTATTTTTTAGGGTTAAACTAAAATTTGGTAATAAGTTTAAACCAGAACCAACTGCAGCAAAGTGTGGTCTGTAGTGGAAGTGTATAATGCATGTATGAGGGTGAGTGAAGGACTTTGTTCTTTGCAGTCCCTTTTGTTACCTAAATCAGCCTTCAAAATTGCTTTTTTTTCCCTACAGGAGTAAAAAAAAGATATAAGTACCTGTAGGGAAGACTACAATTTAGTTGGTGTATCTGTTTTTGATGATCCCTAAGGAGGTTTTAGAAGTGCATTGTTGTGTGCTATATCAAAAGCTTGGTTTTAAGAAAAAATGTTTTGTTGGATATAAATGTCAAACAAATTCAATCTCCAGCAAAATGCATTGCATCTAGGCTCTAAGATGTGTTTTTAATCTCTAAGTGCCATAGTATGCCAAATTTTTATTGGGAAAGCTAATTAGATTCTTACATCAGATTCCCAGATGAAGCCAGCACTCCATTAGGCCCCTAGGTAAGGTGTTAGAGAGACTGGATCAATTTCTTTTTTCCATTTCTATCTCCTTAATCCAAAAATGGTCCTTACATTATTTGAATACAGTACAAACAGTAAATTCAAATAGCAGCTGGGAATATCATTCATATCAATCTGCTTGTTATAATTAAGACTGAAATTCTACTCCTACCTATGATTCAAAAAAGTCCTTCTTGATCTTTTATTTTTTAAACATATCTTCCATCAAGTGTAACATATCACTGTGAAGTCAAGCTGAGAGAAGGAAGTATATGAGGTTGTAAAGACAACATGTATTTCCTCCAGCTGTCCTTTGATATTGAATCAGAGTGGTAAATTGTTTTTCTTATTATAATGGCCTTTCTATCCTTTTGAAATGACATATTCCCTTAAATTAATATGGAATCACACAAGGGGAATCCTTTAATTTTGTCTGGGCTGATTAAGTGATTTGTGATTTTTTTCAACAGGAAAAAAAATTGTCACTATATATTTATTTGTTATATTTACATTAAACCTTTCCTTCAAAAATAGGCACACGTGCTATTCCCAGAATTTCGATACAGCTACAAATGTACATGCCCCATATATCTACAAGTGTTTTATGGGAGGAGGTGCCTTCAAGTCAGTCTTGACTCCTGGTGACTGCCTGAACTGGTCCCTGCAGTTTTCTAAGCAGCATTTTCAGAATTGGTTTGCCATTGCCTGCTTCCTGGGGCTTAGAGAGTGTGACTGGCTCAAGGTCACCCAGCTGGCTTTGTGCCTAAGGCGGGACTAGAATTCACAGTCTCATTTCTAGCCTGGTGCCTTAACACCAAACGGGCTCTCTAGTACCTACAGTAGAGGACGACAATTCATTTTCCACATTTGGCTTTGCAATCTTATATGGCTTCCACAGCACCTTCAGATTTTGCCCAAACCACCAATTTTTGGTAGTGTGGTTTACTGCAAATTTAGGAAAAGCAAACAAATGTAAAATAGCTGTGTTGAGCATCTGTGAGGCTTAACCCAGCTAACTGAAAAAGAGGAGGACCATGCCACTTAATGAGGTAACTTACAAAAATTTATGCCACCAAAAAATTGTCAGGGTTTAAAAAAAAATGACTCTGGTGTTGTGGCTGGGATAAAAAATTGAATTGTACATACATTCATTTCCCTAGAAACCTCAATTCAGTCACCTTTTCAGATGTCTCTGCCTAAGGCTGAACATAAACAATTCTCTTCTCTCTGCAGAACAGTTTCTAGTCTGCTAATCATCCTTCTTGCCTTTCTTTACTCCTGTTCCAGTTGGGTCCTTCTTATAGAAAAGTGGGGACTGACCAATGCAGAATAGAGTAGAACTTAGTTTAGGAAATTACAGTTCAATTCATGTCAACTAAAATTGCATTTACCTTCTTAGTGCTCACGTCTCACTACTAACTAACTCAGCTCGTGATCAATTCTAATTTCAATTTCAAGATCTTTTCCATAAAGATTATTGTCCAGTCATGAATACTTTTTCCTGAGGGATGAACTTTTCTGATCTATCAAAGTAATTTTGAATGTTGTTTCTGTCTTGATGCACTCCATTTTAAAGTTTGTACAAACTTGTTAAACTTTTTCTCTTTGAATCTTTAAGGAAAATGTTGATGATTAAAAGGTCCAGACATAACTATGTTATTAATCAGAAGATCACTAGGTATGTTATTCAATGTTTTGTGGAAATGCTATAGATGTAATATCAAATTATTTCTGCAATCAGTTACAGACATTTTTAAAATGTGATTAGCTTTAAGGCCTATTCTTCACAAATTTATACTGACTTTTCATAATCACAAAATCATTCCCAAGATGCTTATAGAACAATCATTTATAATCTACTTTAGAATCTTTCCAGCTATCAGTAATCAACTGAGCATTCTCTATTTTGCCAGAACTTCCTTTCTCATCTTTTAAAGATAGGAATATTTGCCCTCCTCCAAGCATGTCTGTACTCCAGAATTTCTCAATACATAAAGATTGAGCCAAATGATCAGGTTCCTTTAGGATCCCAGGACACATTCAATCTGTCACTGGAGGTTTAAAATACTTCAACACACAGAGGCAATCCTGACTGTGACTCTGTCAAGCTCTAGCTGTAATTGCATCTCTTCAATCTACTCTTCTCAGTTGCTCATGGAACATCTACATTCTTGTAGAGGAATAAGGGAATGGCCTTGGAGGACAGGAGGAAGAGCCACTACCAAGGCAATGGTCAGATAACAGCCCAGGCCAAGAAAGTAACTTGAGAAAGTGTCTCAGACAAGCCTCTCCCTAGTTTACACAAAGATAAAGGGAGGATAGGGGAAGCACAATCAGACTTGCAAGATTTTGCTACTACAAGAACAGTTGTACTGACCTACATAATACTGGTTTCTTAGTCTGGTCTACCTTGTAGGACTGACAACTCTTCACAAAGCCTGAGTTAAAAGAAGAGTGGAGTAGTTCTACCTGTTGATAACAGTTAACATTTTGCATTTTTCACTAAGCGGCTGATATAGTTATTTCTTTTCCTTCTATTACACCTATCTGAAGAAGCCCTTTCTGTTGTTCTTAGCATCCACTGTTAACTTCATCTCATTTGTTTCTTCTACTGTGTTCTATTTTATCTCCTCCTCATTAGAATAGTTTCTAATCTCTCTCCATGTTTTGTTTCTTTTTCTATTAGTTTCTCCTGCCATGGAATTTAACTTACTATTGCCAGTTTATTAAAATCCACTTGCTGGAAGGCCAAAGTCTGCATCTAATCCTTAAATGCTGCTACTTCCACTTTATCTATTGTACCTTCTCTTTGTTCAGGACAAAATCAAAGACAGCAGATCCCCTTATATCCTCCTCTACCCTCTTAAGGAGAAATTTGTCATCCGAGCAAGTCAGGAATTTCCTGGAGAAGACGTGCTTGGTAGAATTTGTCAGGATGTCAGGATAATTAGTCCTCCATCTTTGCAAATCTTTCAGCAAAGCAAGAAATAGTAATGTGCTTGGTTGGAAGTGAACACAGACAATAATATTGCTTTCTTTCAATATCATACTTATTTTGTTCCAGTTGCTTGCAACAGGGCCACCAGATTTATTCCCATGGATTTTTGTATCATCCGGTATAAATCCCCCTTCATTTATTTTTTATTTGAGCACAATATACACTGGGGAACTTGGTCCTATTCTGAATACTGGTATTTTGATGTTATTCATAAATAATTATGCATTTTTGAATTTTTATTCAATTATTTAATGGACCCCACTATAATTATTCTTTCAATTATTCCTACACAGCACAAGAATCTATCTAAATTCTTACTTCTGAGTTTTCACCTCCCATTTCCTCTGATTCAAACTTCAGCCAAACATTCTTCCCAGTCACTGTGAAAAGCAGTCCATCTCATGCTAGTAGTCCTTCATCTTGGTTCAGGAAACCATTCAACTGCAGTATTCTTTCTCCTTCTCTTCTAAGGGCAGGAAGGACAGATGAGAAGACTACCAGAGCTTCTAAGTTTGTAAGCTTCCATTCAGGAGCATCAACATTTGTTATCATTTGTCCCTGTTCTGATGAGCAGAGAGGGATCACTCTCAGTGGATTTGTTGAGCTTTGTCATCTGCTCCATCACATCTGAAATCTGTACTCCCAGGAGATAGCACATTTCACAAGCCAGTGGGTCTGGCTAGCACGTATCTGGTTAGGTTCTTTATAGCAGAGTAGCCAAATGCTACTTATTCTCTTTGTCCTCTTGCAGAAGTAAGTGTACCCCTTCTTCTCTTCAAGGCTCGGGCCCCTTTCCTCCTGTTCAGTATGGTCTCTGTTTCTTCTCCAAAAGTTCAGAGCCTGTTTCATGAGTCCCAGCATTGCAAAATACCTTCTAAAACTCTTCAAATTGTCAGTGTCACCATGTAGATTATTCTTCCCTTTGATCTGTTCCTTGGGGGGAATCATTTCCTGGGTCATCTCCTGTCAATAAATCTCTGTAATTTCTTATATGGTATACTGTAACCACTGATTGGCACAATCCTTTTGTTTTTCCTTCAAGCATTGCTACAAGCTCACACCTGCTGCAAATACATGGAAGTTGCTTTTAGGCAAGAAATAAAACATTCCAAACTATTATACATCACAGCAACAGAGTTATGTTCATCGATTTTTTCTTCCTTTCTTACCCTGGCACCACTGTACAGGGGTTATTTTATTTCTTCTTGCTGTTGTTTATTGTTAGCTGAACAATCACGGTCTGCTTATATAAAAAAAATTGTTAGGGATCTCTCCCTTCACCACCTCTGCTGCTAAACTCCTGATAACTTGATTTAAGAGCTTACTCCCTGCAAATGGGTTGTTTATAGCCTTTCCACAGCCCCTGCTAGCCAGACAGGAAGCAAAAGGCAATCAAGCAGCTCAGGAGACATTCCTTACAATCACCAGTTACTTAACATAACACAACATTACTCAAAGCACATGGCTTCCCAGAGCATTCTTCCTTGCTTGACTTCTATAGAGTTTTGGGGGCAAACTTCTATTATTTCATGCAGTGGTCTACGTTTCAGTATAAGCACAATATTTTGTTAAGTTTAAAGGACCAGGCTATAACATTATCCCTGTTAAAGATAAGTTACACTGGTTTGATTTTCCCTCCACTACCTGTATATATTTAAGACCTCTTCAGCCATTTGTCTAAATGTACAGAAAGACCAATGAACAGGGTCTAAGCGCACATAAAGCCAAGACTGAAAATGGACTTTTAGCTCACATTTGTCCTCCACTGCTATACTCTTGCTCTTTTTATTGTAGGGAAACCCTGAATGAAATGCCAGATGACTGGAATAAGGCAAATGTCCCTATATTCAAACAGGGGAAAAGGGAAGATCTGTCAAACTACACACCAGTCAGATTGATATCAGTAGCTGGGAAGATTCCAGAACAGATCACGAGGAGATCAATCTGAAAGTCTCTTGAAAGCAATTACCAAAAGTATTGTGGATTTGGGAAGAAGAAATCTTACCAAACTAATTTTATGTCATTTGTTGGGATTTTATAATATATATCTTGACTTCAGCAAAGCATTTAACAAAGTATTTCATGACATGTTGAACAACAAGCTAGTTAAGTGTGGGCTGGATGGCATGACAATTAAATGAATACATAGGTTGTTCAAAAATCATAGTCAAGGAATGTTCATTAAATTGGGCAGAGGAATCAGACAGGGTGTCACAAGGGTAAGGCCAGCATCCTTTACAATACTGTCACTAATGATTCTGATGAAGTGGTGGAGAGAATGTTTGTCAATTGCAGTTAATATAAAATTGGGTAAGCCAGCTAATATCCTAAAGGACAGAAATAACATTCAAAATGATATTAATTAATTGGAGAAATGAGCTGAAAGTAACAACATTAAATTTAACAGAGGCAAGTATGAAGATCCTAAGGAGGGAAAAAAATAAATGCACTTATCGGATTGTCAATACCTGCTTAGTAAGGTATGTGAAAATGATCTGGGAATAGTAACTGATTGCAAACTGAATGTAGCTACGAATAAGGCAATCACAATCTTAAACTGTCTCAACGGAGTTTTAATTTCCAAATAATGGAAAGTATTATTATTGATCAGATCCCACTCTGAGCACTGTGTCCAATTCTGGGCACAGACAAACAAATGAGCTCTTTCAATCCTTTTTCACAGGTCTTAGCTTCTAGTCCCATGATCATCATGGTTACTCTTCTCTGATTTCGATTTATCTGAATCTTTAAGTGTAACCATGATGATCATGGGACTAGAAGCTAAGACCTATGAAAAAGGATTGAAAGAGCTTATTCGTTTGTCCTGAGAAAAGATAACGGAGGGGGAATATGTTATACCACAAACACCTGAAAGGGTGCCACCTAGAAGACCAAGACCTATTCTCTGTTCTTTAAGAGTGCAGGATGTGGAATAAGGAATTTAAGTTACAAGAACACAGATTCTGACTGAATGTTAGCAAAAATTAACTGGAAGAACAGTTCAAAAGCAAAGCCATTCACTCCAGAGAAATAATGGGCTCCCTTATATTGGATATTGTCAGGTTCAGCCCAAAGAACTCCAAGAGACAATGCAAATACAGTTCTGTTGCGTTTATTAGCTTCAACCTCAAGACAGAATCTGAACCCAAGACTGAACCAGACTGAACCCAAGTTCCCAAGCCAGCCAGCCACAACACCGTGAATTCCTTAGGGAGGTGTGAGCCTCATCTTCTTGAACTTCCCACACTCCTGTTGGGGGCTAAGAACACGCTTATCTCCCTGAGCCTGGCCTTCATAAGTCCATTCCATCACAAATATGTTCAAATGGAAGTGAAACAGCCATCTGTGGGTTTCTTTAATCTGGATTCCTACACTGAGTGGGGAGTTGAACTCAATCACCTAAATGGACCCGTCCAACTCAGTGACACAGAATCTTCTCTACCATGGGATAGTACATCACTGAAAGGCATGACATCTTATACTTCAGAGGTGAAACTTTATTACCTCAATAGGTCCCAAAAGTTTAAGGGCCCAGGAAAAAGAAAATATTTTACAAGGACAGGTGGTTTAAAAAGGCTTAGATAATGTGGTCTGACTCTCTCCAAATATTTCAAAAGATGTCTTATTCCAGTGATGACCAAAAGCTTCTTTCAAAATAATAGGAAATCAAATACCTTATAATTATATGCACTATAATCAGAGCCTCAGGGACAGGTAGGGAAGCTACAGGTCTGTGAGATCTTTTTTAACTAGAACCGAGTAATTTGCCAAATGAAGTCAGTTCTAAACTGTATAATAATTTAAAATACACAGTCATTTCACACAAATATCCCCTCCTGCTAACCTCAAGCTGTCTTCATTTCAACTGATTTATTCACTGTTGCATTAATATGGCAGCTCTGTAACTGATGCTCCTTTGGTGACTCACAAACACTGTATATCACTGAAACAATACTAAATTAATCTGGGGAAGTGTCATTTTGCTGCTGCTATTGCTAAACCACTGCAAGCTAGAAATCCTGGTCCACTTTATTGCAAATCAATATTTGGATATCTATTTATAGATCATAATTTACTATCTGTGTATCCCTACTCTAAGGAGACTACGGAATTTCCTTTTTGAATACTCACTAGGTATTTAATAGGGATATAGTCCTTTGAAAATGGCTTTGGGAAGCAGAATCAAGAAGTGATGTGAAGGTTTAGCCAATTCTAAGACGAAATCCTACAGAAATCTCAGACGGGAAAACGAAGGAAGGAAACCAAATTCACAGTGTTCAGATGACACAGCCTCAGGGGGGCCGTAAAGAAGGCTTTGACCTTGGAAGGAAAGCCCTGAATGCATGCAAATTCCTGTGTACACAAGATCACAGACACAGCCTTTTGAATCCCTTCCTTACTTCCTTTTCCTCCAGCCAGAGAGATACTGTTTCTAGGAAGGAATATTAAAATTCTCTACTTTGGTTCTATTTCCCCTGCCTCACATCCTTATGGAGTAATTGGGCAGGGGCTGGGAAGAAAACTGACTGGGAAATACTGCACAAAGTAGCCCACCTAGAATGTACTTGGACCAAACTGTGATGAAAGTTACATCAACCTGAAGAACCAAACTATAAAAAGAAGATTTAGAAGGCTACTGAAAACGAAGCTGGAAACTAACTCTTGGTTTTGAAATCCATTTCTCTGCAATAAATCAAAATCATTCAGTATCACAAAAATGTTTGCTTCTGTCGGTACTGCTAGATTCTCTATCTGGGATCCTTATCTCTCAGCCACAACAATCTCCCATTTGTACTTAGAAGTTGTAGTTGAGGGAGAGTGGAAAGAAGGAAGGGACAAACTCTATCCGCAGCAATGTTTGCACAACTGTCTATATGTCTCTCTCTAAACAGTGCCATGACTCATTTTAACTCAGGAAACCACTTGGGAATAGTATTGCTACTACACCCTACTTTTTCTTCCCATCTAAACTAGATGTTTTAGCAATCCACATAATTAAACACTAAATTGATTCAACCATGTAGAAAGAAACATTAGGATTTGTATGCAAGATTAAAAGTGTATGTGGTTTGTTTGTTTATATTGATTCATATGGCTGGCCATCTCACCAATGCAATTCTAGGTGGCTAACAAGAATTAAAATACCCTAAAAATACATGTATAATTTTAAAAATACAACAATAAAAAAGGTATGCTTCCTGGGTCCCACTAGATGACACTCCAAACAGATGGGATCTAGAGCATGCTCCTCCTGCATGAACTAATGGGATGGGTAGAAACAATGGGAATAAGGCAGTCTCTCAAATATCTTGACCCCATGCCATATAAGGTTTTATGGATAAAAACCAGCACCTTGAATTGCAACCAAATCAAGTTCTCCAGGCTTATAGTCTTGGGGGACTTTAATCTGCCTTCTATGGAGATGGAGTCAGAAGCAGCTCGGGAGATCATGGTTGCCATGGCAGCCATGGCACTGACTGAGGTAATTGAGGGCCTGATGTATAGCAGTGATCACACATTGGATCTGATCTTGTTGTCAGAACAATGGCAGTGTGATTTGAAGTTGAGGGAGATTTCCATGACTCCCTTGTCAAGGTCAGATCAAGTTCTGATTACCTTAGAGTGTTCTGGGGCTGCTCCCTGGTGCAGGGAGGCAAGACCTATTCAATCAGCCCACATCAAGCACCTGATGGACCCAAAGGTTTGGTGAATGGCCTGGCTGCAGCCTTAGTTGCTGCTTGTAATAAGAGGGGAGATTGGGAATTTGGATTGGATCACACCAATGAGGCCTCTTCCCTTCTGTGGATCCGGGTCTTCCCTTGGTTCATGGAGAAGCCTAGGGAGATGAAGTGGAGGAAGAAACACCTGGAGCACTGCCAGAGGGCAACAGGAAGCAAATCCAACCAAACACTATCTTGGGTCACTATTAAGGTCTATCTCGTTATGATAAGGCAGCAGAGCATCTCTACTTTTCTACTGATAGCTACCCAACACATGTTTTGGGTGACTTGGTCCCTTCTGGGTGCCAGAGATCGACTTACAGGGCTGTGAGGAAGAATATACTGGGCATCTTGTGGATAAAGTCACTCAGATTTGCTCCAAATTGGACTCTGGTTTTGGTGCAGGCCCCTTGGAATTGACTGAACCATGTCCTAACTTAGTTATCTGGACTGAGGTTAATTCTGTTAAACAGGATTCTCAAGGTTTTAAATTCTGCCACTTCAATGTTGGATCCACGTCCATCTTAGCTAGCCAAGGCTGCCCAGGAGATGACATGTAGTTGGTTCTGGGTGGCAGTGAATGCATCATTGAGACAGGCAGATATTAGATCTGAATGTGATCAAACCAGAACTAAATATTTTGAGGATTAGAGTTGAATTACAATCAATTAGAATAGAACCAGTTTAGTGTAGTGGTTAAGGCACCAGGCTAGAAATCGGGAGTCTGTGAGTTCTAGTCCCACCTTGGGCACAAAGCCAGCTGGGTGACTTTGGGCCTGTCATTCTCTCTCAACCCTAGGAAGGCAAAACCACTTCCAAAATCTGCAGGGACGTGTCCTAGAGTCAACACCAAAGAGAGAGAGGAGAAGGGGATTGAGTAGAATTTTTTGTCATTGATTTTAAAAGATTCAACAGCTCAATTTGGATCTAGAATACCTTATCACAAGTCTTAACTGTGACTGCCTGATGATGCAAGGGGCTCTTATATTTTATTACATGGAGTTAATTTACTAATTTTATTCTTTAATTGCAAGTATCTGTTTTTTAGTTTTATTTGTTTCAATTGTCCTAAACTGCCCAGTCATATGAGTAGGGCAGCAAAGAAATAAACCAAAATAAATACTTTCCGATTTTTCTAAGCAGCACATAGCCACATTACTCACTAGAAAGATTTGAACAATGCAGGTATGTAGAGTGATTCTAAAGCATAAGAACTGTGCTACCATACCAATAAAACAAAACCACAAAAACCTTCTTTGCAATCACACAAAAATACTAGTTGTTGTAGTAACAAGCAAAATCTGGACACAACAGATATTGGTGTGCCTGACAGCCAAAGACTTGCACGCCATCTATTTATCTTATCTGTAGGTTTCAATTTACATTGGACTGGCCTTGGATATAAGTTATTTCATTCTTGTTACTAGAATGTAGGCTAATATATTCAATATTTTATATTTGTCTACTAGAAAGTAACACTGGGTCATACAAGTTAACCAGTCCATAAAAGTTGTACCACTCACCCTCCAGATGTTGCTCAGCATGGCTGGGTTGAGAAGTCTGGGTGTTTGGACCAGCAATTCTGGAGGACACTGGGTTGTAGAAGGCAATGTTAAGCTCAACAGTTTATAACTACTATGCTAAGGAATACTGGCAAAATTCATACTCCAATTAAGAGTTGTCCCACATGAAAGTGTTTCAATATACAAGAAAAATCTGGCCTTCAGAAATGTAAACAAGGGCAAGATTTTTCAAATGCAAAACAAGGCTTGTTCTTTCCACATTCTAGGCATACAACAAGTCTTATAAGGGCTGATCTGATCTACCAGAACAGTTATCAGTGCTGCTGAAAATACAGCATTGTGAAATTCTGCTTGGTATCTCCAGATTCCTCCTCCACATTTCAGTGAAGCCAGCAAAGACTCACAGTTTCATGCATTCATTATTTAACTACCTCTGGGGGAGGAGGAAGGAATAGTTTTCTAATATATGAGCATTAAATGGAGGAGAAAAGACAAGCATAGGTAATACAGGTTGGTACAACTTAGCGAATGAAGGAACTGGAAAGAAAAAGAACGGCACTTTGGATCAGTACAGCATTTCTGACAGATGACCATCCAGCTCTGTTTGAAGACCTCTAGCAAAGGAGAACTCATCACTTCATCTGGCAACCTGTTCCACAGGCTCAGCTAATACAATCGGGAAGTTCCTTCTAGCCAGAACCTTCTTTCTGATAGTGTTAACCCAGAGTTTTGTTTCTTCCATCTAGGGAAATAAGTCCACTTTGTCTTCTGTGTAACAAACCTTCATATCACCCTTCATTCATCTCTTTTGTAGGCTAACATATCCAGACACTTTTATTATTCCTCACAGGGCTTGGTTTTCAGATCCTTCATCATCATTGAATTTGCTCTGATTTGTTACTATCATGTTTGAATTTTGATGCTGAGAACTAGACATGATATTCCAAATGAAATATGACGAGGCAATAGGGCAATTACCTCCCATGATCTAGACTCTTTGCTCCTGTTTAATAAACTTCTTTTCAGGAGTTACTATATATGGAATAATAATAATGATAATGATGATAATCATAATATACAGAAAATAGTAGCATCATGAAGATAAATCTCATTAAACCTTACGGGGTTTTCAAGGAAATAAATGATCATAATATGAACATCAAGAAATAATGCTGAGTATATTATAAATAGGTGGATACTGATATTTACAGAATGAAGGAATTGCATGGAGGACAGGAGGGAAGCAACAGTTCTTGTTACTGAAGCCTCTGAGGAGAACGGAACATTTATCTAGGAATAGACCAGTTGACCACTTTCAATACTGGCAAAGAACAGCATGCAATATGATCCAAAAATAGATGTGAATTTTAATCCTTTCAAATGGAAGGGCGTCTCCCTGGACTAAAAGAAAAACCAAGTCCTACAATGCAAACCAGAAATCATAATTAAAGCAGCAAAGCGAACCAGAAGGAGCAATGGTGATAAGCACACATTATATGGTAATAATTCTATTGAAATAATTTGACCTTCCACATTAGAGCAGCTGGGCTCATGGCCAAAACTGCAACTGACCTGGCCGACTCCAACATTTCCCTGGGACATCTGTGACAGATTTATACAAGAAAAACCGTATCAAATACACAGAGGCAAGCTTTTCCCTGGGAAGAAAACAATTCATTCACCAGAAATTCAGCAACAAATGTTGTTACTTCTGCTACTAATAAAGGCATATTTGTGTACATAAAATATAAAATAATCTTATTCTTTTAAAATGATGATTTGGTTACTTATTTGTAATCAAATCGAAGGTGACTTGAAAACACAACTGCTCAATCTGGCGCATTCCTGTTTTAGAGCATTTGTACTGAAGTATTCAACAGCAAACCACTTTTGTCTTACTGTCCCAAAACAGCCTCTGTCTACGAAGTCACCAAGGGTAGAAGATAGAAGATGTTTCTATTAGTCCAGCAGGTGACAGCACCTAGCTAACCTTGGCTGATCTCGAAAAGCTAAGCAAGATCAGACCTGGCTATCACTTTGATGACAGATACCAAGTAATCTCAGGGCTATAGGCTAGATTGGGAAGTTGAAAAAGCATTCTTCTGTATTGCTGCCAAGAAACGTGCACATTGCCACCAGAAGTCAAGCTTAACTCAAGGAAAGATTAATATTTTACTTTATTAAGCTATCTTAAGATCAAACTATTTGTCTATCTAGCCCCGTATTGTGACTCTGATAGGCAAAAGTTTTTAGGGAGGGTCTTGGGCAGAGGTCTCTCACAGAATTGAATCTGGGATCTTCTGCAAGCAAACATGTGATTAATTACAGTACTGAGCTACAGTCACTACAGTCATTTTACTTGAAATATTCAGTTGACAAAATACATTAAGGAGTATAATCTCTTGCTTGGGTTGTTATGAATTACTATAAACTGAACTTGAAATGAACCTTGAAAACAAGCTGTGTTAACTCAAGTTGTTTGAAGAGAAGACCTGTATTCTTCTTTCTCCCAACATGGATAAAACATTTAAGATAAGCAAACCCATGAATTATTCTTAAAAGAAAAAAATCGACAATTGTCAGAGGAGAATGTTATGTTTGGAAGTTAGCAAACATTAATACGTATCCCTAGAATACTGTCATAATATGTATCCCTAGAACATTGCCAGCATAACCAAATATAATCAAACTAGGTTTCAAACTGTAGTTTTGAGATGCATTTGACTGTTAGGATCTACCCTCTGAACAGGTAACAGCCAAACAGAGCTAGTGGTTCCAGACAGAAATGAGCAAGAAAAAACTTAAGACTCCTACACATAGGTTCTATAATTATCATAACTCTGCAAGGATATTTCTCTCTGCCTTATTCTTACAGATCTGTGAAATGGAGAAAACCTAGCAGCCCCAAGACTGGACATCTTAAAATACATCTGCACAGAGCTTTAAGATACTTCATACTTAACATACTGTCATAAGATACCATAATTGGATTATACACTGCACTAAGTCATAGCTTGTTTAAACACACAGGGTTACCAAAACCACACTTTTTAGATAAAAACAAACACTGTGGCTTAGTGTGATTATTTTTATATGTATCCTAGCTTACTGGGAAAGAGTAGCATGCTACTAGACACAGCCTATTCCTCCTCCTTTCATGCAAACAGGTAACATATTCCTTCTCTTTATCACGTCTTCTAAACTTGGAATCCTGGTTGGTTGCTACCTTTCAAATCCAGGCTTATTTTGGAGCCACAAACCAGGAATCCAAGTTTGGAATCATAGTCAGTTATGACCTCCTGGCTTTATTTTCTCACATGGTGGAAAGAAATTAGCTTCATGCTTCAGCCCAATGCATGAAGTCAACCAGGACAAGTTAGAAAGTTTGCTTCACCATTGCAATCATCCTCTGTGCATGCAGAGTAACATATTGTCCTTATCAGACTAATAGAAACATTGTATGTTTATAGATTCTTTTGCCCCCCTTTCCCTTCCATTTTAAGAATTAATCATCATGTATTAATACTCTTTCCCTCAGGTTATTGCTAACCACATGTACCCCTGAGAAGAACCAATGAAAAAGCAGGAGGAATTTCTTACAGGTAGAGAGGGAAGAAAACTGAAGGTGTTTTAAGTTACCTATAAGTCACATTATAACCATATATCAGCCCAGAATTGACTTTCATGTTTACTGAGACCAAACCAAAAATAAACAAAACCCCTAAGAAAAATAAAATAAAATATTTAAAATGATTTCAGTGGCAACTATAGTTTTGTGCAATTCAATATTCATAAGAGGAGTTCTGAATTACTGTGAATGTCCTCCTTGCTATAATGGTGACCCTTCTTTTAACCTCCCAACGTGGTACCTTTGCATTGTTTTTTCTTTCTCCTTTTGTTTAATTTTTATGTTTTCCCAGAAGTGACCCCAAATTCATTCAGCTTCTGGGGGAAAAGTATGATGGGGGGAGCATGAAGAACAATTCTACTCTGTAAGCCAGCTCAGTGGGGGGGGGGGGGGGGGAATCCCATTTTAATTTTGAATTTTATATTATAGTAATAAGCATACTCTCACACTGCAGCAATCAAGCATTTATCATTTGGAAGGAAAAGAAAATGTTAAAGTAAAACGAAACAAAGGGTTAGAAAGGGTTGTCCTGAAAATACAAAAATTATGATAATCCTGACTAAACAACCTATAATGAGACACAGTGATTGTTGCAAACAAACAAATCATTCTTTGTGATAGCTCTAAGGAAAAACTATGCCCTTGCTGTTATTACAATATTGTCTTCTCATTGTGATTTCTGTAGTTTTAAATATTTAAATTAGGATAGTGTCATGCTTTGCAATGGCAGGGGTAGGCATTCATGAGGCCTTCTCCCAACATCAAAGTACTAGAATTCTTGAGAGGATAAAATATATCTAGCTGTTGTCAAGAAGATCAGAAGCCGCTTCTTTAGAATCTTTCCTTTCCTTTCTTTTCCTTTTTCTTCTAATTCTTTTCTATATTTCTTTTTCACTTTATTACTTTTCTTTATTCTTCTTTAGTTCACAATTTGTACTGTTTTTAATTCTATTGAAAAACTTCTTCAATAAAAACTAGTTTGAAAAAACTACTAGAATTCTTGGTGCCCACTAGATCTCTGGAAAGATCCGTCTTTCCCCCCAGGGAGAGTTAGTGGCAGCTTTGGAAAAAAGTTAAGAGACTGTGATCAAGAAATCATCCTGACAGCAGTTTAGCCTCTCTCCAATGCTCCCCCAATCCCATGCTGACGGTTTTAACTTCTAAAACAGCTTTTTACCGAATAACCAAGACTTTCTTCCTACAAAAGACAACATCCAAATCTTCTAAAATCCTTGTGTGCGTAACAAAGCTGTAGGAGCCAGCTAAATAAAGAAGATTAGAACTTGCAAAATTTAGTAACATGTAATCCATCTGACTATACTGTAGATAAGCAATTAAAACAGCATAGTAATAGAAAACCTTCTGTTTTAAAATTGACTACTACAGAGATCATGAATGAGGATCCTAATTACAGCCCTTGACCAGGAAACTGCCAATAGCTAATCAGAATGTATATAATCACAGTGAAATGAAAATGCCACCATACATTCCTCAAACTCTTGTTTCAGGGCCACATCATGTTTACAGCCACCACATGAAAAAGAAAATAGATGTGTGAAGTCTGGGAGTGGAAGACACAATGGAAATACATTGACAATTACTACTTGTAATTATATAACCCACTTTGCAGTGTTAAATGCATGCTCCTGACCTGGACAGCTGCCCCAGCTTAAATTAGAGACAGAGATGTGTGAGGAATATTTTAGTTATCTGACAGATAAAGTTGCTTGGTTTTCCTTGGAATTGGACTCTGATTAGGCAAGTCCTGCTGAGGGGGCTGGGGTATAGTTTTGCATGTTTAGGTGGGATGAGTTTGAAACTGTAACTCCTGACGAAGTGGACCAAATCCTCAGGATTGTGAACCCAACCACCTGTTCATTAGATCCAAATCCTTCCTGGTTCATGAAGGCTGCCCAGGAGGTGATATGTGGTTGGGTCTTTATGGTAGGATTAGCCTCCTTGAAGGAGGTGATGGTGTGCTTCCTCCTCAAAAAGCCACTGCTAGACCCAACAGTCCTAGACAACTTTCATCCAATCTCCAATCTCCCCTTTTTAGGCAAGGTTGTTGAGAAGGTGGTCAGGCTCTGACTCCAAAGGGTCCTCCAGGAGACAGATTGCCTAGACCATTTTCAGTCAGGCTTCAGAGTGAAGCACAGTATTGGGACAGCATCGATCATGCTTGTTGATAACCTCTGGCAGTAGTAGGATACAGTGATGCAACTGTCCTAGTTCTCCTTGATCAGCAGCTTTCAATATCATGGATCATGATATCTTTTGGGGCTGCCTATGGGGGTTGGGAGTAGGGAGTGCCATGTTTCAGTCACTCTGCTTTCTCTGTGGGTAACTCTAGTCAATGTTAACACGGGGGATTGAGCCTGAAGCCTCTAATTTAGGAGGGTCGGGAGCCCCAGAGATTGATACTCTTGCCTCTTTTGTTTAGGAACTACATGAGGCCACTAAGTGAGGTTATCCATTGGTTTGGGATCAGGTATCACCAACTGAGTGTCTTGACTTGGGCCAACCAAGTGATGCAGTCAAAGTCTTGTCCAGTGTCCAAGGGCTATGAAGGTCTGGATGCGGAGTAACAAAGTCAAGCTCAATTCTAACAAGACCAAATGGTTGTAGATATATGCCACCCAATGACAAAGATTTTCCATTTTTTTGTCCAGGATGGGGTAGCACATCCCTATTCGGGAGTGGTGTGCAATCTGGGAGTTTTCCTAGAATCGTAGATCCTGCTTGAAAAGCAGGCGGTAACTGTGGCCAAGAAAGCCTTTGCATAGATCCATCCAGTGCACCAGCTGTGCCTGTTTGTAGATTAGGAGATCCTTCAGATACTCATGCCCTGGTCACCTCACATCCATAATGTGATCTACTGGGGCAAGCCTTGAAAACCACTCAGAAGCTGCAGTAGCATAGGCATACCATGGCATGCCCAGGTTACAATGTTGCTTCAAGAAATGTGCCAGCTGCCAGTTGGCTTCTGGGCACAATTAAAGGTGCTGGTTACCACTTATAAAGCTCTTCATGGCACAGGTCCTGGCTATCTGAGGGATTGTCAGTTTTTAAGTAGTTACTGTATGATTGGACAGAGTAGGCATGGTCCAGGTCCCATGGATTAAATGTCATGTTATGACATTAACCAGGAAGTGGGCTTCTCTGTCACAGTACCTGCTGTCTGAGATAGCATCCCCCTAGATATCTGAAAGGCTCCTATCCTGGCATGACACCATTTAAAAGGCTTTTAAAACCCAAGTGCTCCTGGCATCTTAAAATGGCTCCTCCCAGAGACAGATGATGTATACAAATGATATGGGATGATCTTTGTTGTTCAGCAGAATTCTTTATGTGAACACAAGTAAAATTTGCTCAGACATAAGAATAGGATTTTCCTTCATATCCCCTTAAAATCACAGCATCTATGAAACTTGGGCTCAGAAAGTTATGTATCTAAAATGAGAAAACCCATTCTTAGTTCATTAGTTATTTTGTACAGTATCTATTCCTCAATATACCAGCAAAGACAGATGGCCATGCCTCATATAGAAGCTTAGTAAGTGAACCATTTTCCAAAAGAACATGGACAATACAAAATCTTGGGGTACTAGAATGCGCATCACCATCATGTCTTGATGTTCACAAATAATGATTTGAGTATAGAGATGATGGTATTTAAGGAACCTCATGTCATTGGAAAGAGTCACCCGTTGGGGGAGATGGGTGGCATACAAATTTAATAAATAAATAAAATAAAATTTCGATCATCCTTTCTTCTACCATCTGCTTGGAACATCAGTGTTAGCAAGAAAAGAATCAGTGATCAGACCTTGTCCTTCTTCCATGAGTGGCAAAGTCTGCTGGGTCACCAACCCTTCAACATTTGTTTTAAAATTCTATTGTATTTTTTATTTTGAATTGTTCCTATTATTTATAAGGGAGGATTTTTATCCTGAAAGTAGGGAGCAAGAAATAGAGAAAGACAATGCAGCCACATTAGGAGTAACATCCAAGTTAGCTTTCCAAGTTCCAAAGGTGACCAATAAAATATAAAGCAATCCAGCAAGATCATCAATTGGGGTACCTAGCCTAGAGGAAAAAATGAATATAACAACAGCTTTAAGTTGTTAACAGGATTAGTTATTCACTCTAAGTTAACAGTTGTAGTAGGGAAACAGATTTAGACTAAATAAATGGGAAGCCACAGCTGAGTAAATATTTACTAAACAGCAGCTGAGCACTAGAGCAAGCCACCAAGTAAGATCACATCTCTCTGAGTCTTCAATAAATGCTTTGACTGCTGTTTGTCAAATATACTTTAGGAATACTACATTAAGTTTAACAGTAAAGGATTATAGCACGGGGGAAGCTTCCTGTAGCCTGATAGTCACACATGACCCTTAGTTACCAAAAAAAAAAAAAAAGCAGGGGGGAGATGGAACTGCAGGAATTCTGCCCATGTTTCTTCACACACTGTCTAAAGTACAAGTAAACTGGCCTTCAGGAGCACAGATGTGAGCTCACCTCAATAATATTCAGTTTAATGGAGATCAAAGAACAAAAGCAGTTGCATCAATTCAACTGCTACGTGAGCAAGCATAATGTTGACAATGTTAGCAGCAGTATAGAGATTTTTTTAAAGAAGATAAAGCTGACCTTAATTCTTTATTATGAATTATATTATGAATGCTGTATTATGAAGTATATTATGAGTCAGAAAGATGGTAGAATCCCCAGTGGAACATCTGATGTTCATGAGATTTAAGAGACAGTTCTGGAGTTCTCAAAAACAAAGCAGAAGTGACACAACAGTATGAGGTGACTCAATTCAGATGCTGCCCCAATTGTGGTTTGGAGGATTAGGATATATCACAAGCCTATATGTTCTTCTCTCCCTTACCCTCATCAATCGTCTCTTTCATTCAGGAGTCCTTACGAAAACCCATATGCTGTAGTGGAGTCCAACTGAACAAATTAATTTCTAAGCCATTGTTTTACAAACTCTCTTCATCTCACTGTCTTAAGACTAGCACTAAACAGTTTATCCAGTCTGGACTTCACAGCAAACTATTGTTGGCATAATCCAGAAACAGAGGGAAAGCAGGAGCAGCATGTGTGACCACATCAAGATATTTTGTCTTCCAAAGCTAAGGAAAAGCAGCTCCTCTTACTTTCATATCCAGATGTTGGCCATACCTGTAGCTGATGCTTATTTCAACTTTGCTGATGGGAGAGATTCTTCAACATATCTGAAAATAATAGATTAGTTGCAAGAATACAGGTGGGACATCCAACTGCTCTGTAACCTCTCACCTTAGTTCTCAGATCACCCAGCAGTTGCCATGCGACAGTTGACTTACTCTGCCCAAAGAGTGCTCAAGTTTTTAAGCCAGTTTTAATTCCTGTACAGCAGCAAGAACCATATGCATTTAAACTTTATTTTGCATCCCTCATTTCCCTTACCTCCAAGTACAGATTGTCATAATTAATTACAGGTTGCTTACATTGGAAAGGACTGGAAAGGTCAGTTTAATATAATGAAAGACTTGATAGATGGGCAAAGCTATTTAGCTATTTAGTTGCATCCTTATATACCTCTGAAGAAGAATCTAGCTTATTTACACTGGAGCTTAATATAAAATTAAAATTAAAAAATATGAGGAGGATTTTTAAAGGATTATATAATCAACATTTATACTGCTTTTCTTTTTCCATACTCCAAACAAGTTTCTCACTGACTTCACAAAGCAGCCAATTTTTGTTGTTGTTGAGCTTCATAATTCTTGTTGCCTTCAATGCCAGTATACAGATAAGCCAACGATCACTAAGAACTGGGAAGGGAATGTAAGAGAACAGACTTGCCTACTGACTATTGGGTTTGGGGACATTTCTAAGAATCCTTCTCACCCCCTTACACTTTTGTTTGTCTGGAAGCCACAGAATATCTGGGGACACTTTCAAACAGAATCTTAAGAGGCTCAGCTCTTAATCATGATTAACATGATTTGCAACATGGGTTAATTTCTATGTCCTCAATATTTCATTTGTCCTCAGTATTCCCTTTTCCCTTGCTGATGAGGATAAAAGTTCTTGCTTCTGTGATTCCTCCAACTGTGAAATTTAGCAAATCACACACCCAGCACAGTTCCTGGGGACTACTGCTTGATAAAAGATAGTTTTATTATAGGAAGAACAGAGGCAAATGCTTATTTAGATGTAAATCCCAAATGGCATAAGAGCACCATGGAATGGACTTGATTGAAATGTTATTGGCAAAGCCATTTGCAGCTGGAAATATAATTTATTTCTCCCTGCTTCCCTCCCATTGGCAAGCACTTTTTGGCAAGTGGTTGTTTATAAGAATTTGCTAACTCATGGTGCCCAATACCAATCACAGATGCTCTGCATCTGCATTTGAAATAGCAGACTTAATGGAAGTGAGAGAAAGGAGACATGTGTGCTAATATTCATTAATAGGATCATTTTTTTATAATTCCTTACTCTGAAGAAATGCAAAATTATCTCCATTATTGCCTTTCCCATGTGTTGCTTCTTTACATTTCAAGCTAATTCTAGGCTACCTTTTCTTTCATCACTTTTCAGAATGGAGATATTCCCCCACCCCACAACTATTTTACGACAGGCTACAGTATATTTTGTTTTCTTTTCTTTCTCACAGAATGACCTTTAAGTTTGTACAACTCATAAAAATGCTATGAGAATTAACTGGATCAGTCCAATGACCTTGCTTCTATTCTTGAACATGAGATTTATTTTTCTTATTCTGAGGAAACATTTAACATGAGATGCTGTAAGTTTCACTAAAAGCCCCCCACACACACACATTTGTTTCTACGTGATTCTGCTGCTGGGATCATCAGAAAACCCCAGCCTAGATTGAGAAGTCCAAAATACATTCCAGAAGAAGGCGATGGGAACCTTGTATTGTGGCCAAGAAGCTAAACATGAGTAGTCATTAATAAGATTATAATTTTTTCTAAGGAAATTAAAGAAACAATTTTTTTCATAAAAGAGATAGTAAACTTTCTGCCTTCTTTATACTTAGTCCACAAAATCCCTATAAATTAGACCGTCTCTGAATGCAAAGATTTCTGTCCCCTGCGTGCAAGTTATGTATGAACATTCATACATTAATCTTCTTAAGGTGTTTGGAAGTGGATTAATGGAGGCTGAGAGAACAGAAAAGGCAATAGTAATGGCAATGGTAGTTACATTGCAGAAAATACTTTTATATTAAGCAATCGGTCACAAGGATATGTGGAACAAAATGGTCAAAATAGTGAGGAACATTTAAGAAACAGTTACAATACGTTGAAAACAAATACTTGGGCAACACAACAAAAGGAAAAAATGAAGTGATTGGTTGCCCAATAAGTCTTATATATCCAAGCACCACCTAAAGAAAGATAAGAAGAGTTTCTAGAAGAGGAGAAAATAGGGAGAAAATAGGGAGATTCCCCCCCCTCCCATTTTGGAAGGAAGAATGGAATGATCTGAGATTACAGCAGTTTCATCAATTTTGCTTTAGTCAATTCAATTTTGGAATGCATTCAGGGACTCATTCCCTAATTTTCAACATATTGCAAATCTTATCTTCTTCCTTATGCATATATATTCATCAACTCTCTTCCCGTCGATTCAATGTCAATTGTAACAACAATTATAACTTCATGTGCAGCTATCCCTTCTTTCTGTCCTTTACCTCTTTCCTGGAACCTGATCAGAATCCTTGTAAGTCCAGACCCCTGTAATTCCCAGAACCCCAAATTCGAACTGAATTTTGACAGGCTGGGAAGCAGAGTTACAGTTAGCCTCCTTAATTCAGAATGAGCTTCTGAAGTGGAGCTAAAGGATAATTCATGAACTCCAGCTGGTGCATGCATGAAGACTAATCTGAGAGCCTTTCTCTACCGTCTCCCTCTCTTCTGTCTTCGGACCTAGGATTCCATGGATGGACAGGTACGCCAAGAGTACACAGATGTATTCTTGCCACTCTTCATCTAACTAACCATGAAAAAAAAATCCATTTAAGAATGAGATTCCAGGATTACTTCAGTTTTTCAAGCATATTAGGTATATTATATATAGGTATTGATTGTGTCAGCAAGTTGTTGTTGACACAATCTTATAAACTACAGATTTTCTCTATGATGAGCTGTCCCTAACCTGATCTTTCAGGTCTTCCAATGGTGTACCCATTGCCACTGTATGTGAATGTGTGTGTGTATAACACACACACACATGCTATATAGATAAAATCATGGTGAGAAATGATCTTGATTGACCCAGCTCTTCAGAAGTTGTTTATAGAGAATTTAAAGAGACTCCAAACCAGATCTAGCTCCTTTCACTGTTCTGGGAATTCTGGGACATTTGTAGGAAAACCTGGTTGAGGAAAGCTGATCTGGACAACTGTATGGGTTCATATATTGTACTAAGTCAAAACACTGGGTGTCTGATTTGGAAGACAGGGCTATGTGTGAAACCAGCCACTGAGATTTATAAACTGCAAATTTATTTATTTATTTATTATATTTATAAGGACACCCATCTCACAACAGTAACTCTGGGTGGTGTACAAGGATTAAAACACAAACCACTACATATAAACTTATGGTTTAGTTATTCAAAAAGTGATAGTTAATCACACTAGGAATAATGTAATACATGAACCCAGCTGTAATCTACTAACTCTTCTAAATCCCTTTCTCTTTTTATAGTTTAATGAAGAGCACAGGGCAGAGATGTGAGTAGCATCACAAAATGACAGAGCTTGGAAACAATGTAATTCTAGTATGCATAGGATAAAAGAAAATACACAAGAATTCTTTTATTTAAGATTGTATGAGCTTCAAAATAAAATGTCCAGAAGAATCCCTATGAAAAAGAGTTTTAGCATTGTGTACATATTTACTCAGAAGTAAATTCAACAGTGTTTATTCCCAGGATATAGAGAAAATTCAAGAAACAAGCATAAAAGATCTTGCTCTTTACTTCCAAATCCTTAGTTATCTGAGAGGATGGCATGTAAAACATTTCTATAATGCTTCTCATTAAAAAAAAAATAAATCTTGAAGTGGTTTACAATTAACTGGGGCAAACATAATAGTTTCAGATGAGCATTTAGCAGATACAGATATCTTAGTCCTCTTCCTCAACAAGTACTCAGCACTGCTATTGTCTGAATGGTCAGTCATGCCACCCAAACAGTGAAGTTGATCTATGTAGTTGGTTATACAGTTAGTTATAGCACTGTACAGCAATTAGGTTTAGAGATGTTATTTTCACACTTTATCGCTACAGATTATTTTTTTAATTTTGTTATCAAGGGGCAAGCCTCGAAGTCTGATGGTGAAAACTTAATTCCCTACCCATATGAATTCTAAGTGAATTCAAAACTGGAGTTAGAACTCAAAACAATGCCTGAAACATGTTTTGTTAGCAGCTCTATGGAAGAACATTGGAACTAAGAGTTAAAGGGATCCATGTCTATCCTGAAGAATCCCATCTCAAAGCAAACAAAAACCAGGTCAATAGGAACCAACAATTTCCTACAACTCAACTCCCAATGTTTAGCAAAAATCATCTCTGAAGTCCTGAATTTCTTCTCTACTTGAAACCACAGGAACTTGGAGAAACTCAAGACCTTCTGAGATTTGGGGTGTGGTTGGCACAACAACCAAGGAGGAAAGATGAGATCATGAAAGGCAGTCTAAAAAAATGCTGCAAGCCATCCATTTTAAACCAGCATTCACATGAATATGCTCAGTTTCTTCTTACATTGATATGGATGCTCCTCCTCCCAACCACTTTAGTTCTCAGGCTGAGATATACAATAATTTCCATAATTCATTAAATGATAGACAGAAAGAAGCAAAATGCTACATTTTTTTTCCAACATGTTACTTTGGAAAATAAATAAATAAAATCCCACTTAGACATTCCCACTTAGACATTGTTCCAAAACCACCACCCAAAAATCTACAGGACACAAGCTCCCTTAAAAAATAAACGTTTTTACCAAACAGGAAACTAATGCTTCCCACTGGATTTCTAGAGTGTAGTTGGCATGTATTCCAAGGGACAAGAAGTCTCTTGGAGATTCAAATCTTTTCTGCTCCAGGCAACAAAGCTTTTACAACACTCTCCTGTTACATCTGCATTCAGTTAGGAGTTAGCAAAAACACTAACTTGAAAGTTGGTCAAGTAGAAGTTTCAAGACACTGTTAAGTACAGGATTCACAAAACATCACATGGCATCAAAGCCAAACTTCGTATGTTGTTTTTTTTTAAAAAGGTAAAGGGAGAGGCTTAAGCGACAAACAAGCGGTTTTGAACCGTTTTTTGCAAGTAGGAGCCCATTCGGCTCTCGATCTTCCTCCCTTCCACCCCGTGCCCGGATTGCCTTCAGTGAAACCCGGGTCCCGAGCTCTGCTGCTCTCTCTCTCCACGCGACATCCCTTTCAGTCGATGCAGCAGCGCTTTGCAGGAGAACGTGCCCTGCTGCCTGTATGAGGCGGCCATCCCTCCGCCGCGCCGAGGAGAAGTCGGGCGAAAAGGCTCGCCCGGCGGGGCTCCCTCGTGCACCAGGTGCGCGGAGGCGCCAGGCTGGGCTCCGCTCTGAGCCCGCCGCTTTGTTTTGGTGGGAGAGGAAGGCGAGAAGAAGAGCCCACGCGAGCCCGCGCGACGTCGAGCACGGAAAGACACCGCCAACCCGGGACGGAGCAAGCGAAGGCCCGGGAAGACGCCACTCACCCAGAAGACGAAATTGAAGACGAACAGCAGGTATTTGATGCACTTGGTACAGCCTTCTACTCCCATCGCTGCGGCGAGGATTTGGCCTCTTTTTGGAAAGGAGAAGCTGCGCGTCCGGCTGCTGCGGGATCGGAGATAGTCTTCCCTTCAGGACCACAGAGACCCGAGCCGCCCCTTCTATTTTCCCGTTATTTCTCCTCCCTTGCTTGGCTCGCAGACACCCTCCTCTCTGTCCCTGGCCCCCAGCCAAGTTGCTCCTCCCACTGGCTCGAAAGACGGCGAAAGCAAAAGCACACTGCCCCCTAGAGGCCGTGGCTCCAGGTGGCCGCCGCCGCCGCCTTTCAAGCGCCGCCTCAACGGCGCGGGTGGGGGCTTGCGGGCGTCCCCCAGGAAGAGGAAAGAAATCAGTCCGAGCTATCGGAGGCTGTCCCAATGCGGGTTTGGGGGAAGTCAAATTGCGGAGCTGGTTCTGCATGGAAATGGAATCACAGGTTATAATCAAGGGAAGAGCTCCCTCCTCTCACGCACCCCCGCCCCCAAAAAGGAGAGAAGCAGACGTGCTACCCGCTTACAGTTTTCTTAAAAAATCCGTTTAAAGGTTTTTAATTAATAAACCTTCCGCTGCCCGACGTCCTGATGGCAGTATGGGTGACGAAAAGGTTCCTACAGGGGTGAACCAATCAAAAGGATTGATCGCTGATGCAATAAAATAATCTGTGGTTGCCTCCAGTCCTTAATTCTCAGTTATTTCACCCATAGAGCATCTTTTCTGAACTGAAAGGCAGATCCCTCCAGGATTCAAACAACAAGTTTGTTTGTTCAGAGATGCACCAAATATTTTCTGAGCCAGGGCCTTTTCTAGGGAGCAAAAAGCAGTGAACACCTTCCCACCTTGTCTTGTTTTCCTTCCCCCCACTTCCACCCCCTACCAGTAGGATTACCCTTTTGTTCTATTTAGTAAAATAGATATTAAGACTGTGCTCCGAATTGGCCTGTGGCATGACTGTAGTACAAAACAGGACCATGATCGATAGTTTTCATCCTTCAGAAGCAAAACAGATGTTCTTAGACCAGCCCAGCAGATTTTGCAAAGCTCCCTTACAAGATGTTGTTTGGGAGCTCCTCCCCAGCGCTGCAACAGATGGCACTTACAGCAACCTACAGCAACTGTGCCAAAAAGGAAAGGGGAGAACGAAGGAGCTCCAATAAACACCATGTTGAAGTGGGGGGGGGGGCATATTGCATTGATAAATCTGTCCTAAAATCAAAATGGCCTTGTAATCTCACCGTGATCAAACAGAGTGAAGATAGGCAAGGGTAAGGCATCTTTCGTTCAAATGTCTTTCCCAGGGATTTCTGAGATATTATTTCTCAATGCTGCAGACGTTGTCTGAGCAAGTAGTTGCTTAATTTCAGGTCCCTGCATGAGTAGCAAAAACATAGAACCTGTGATGGATTATGCTGGATTCAGACTACAGTTTGTGGGCTTGGCTTGAAAGATAGCCAAGACACATGCCAAAATAACTTTGTATTGGAGCGGGGCTTTGGAAAAGTGTCCACCCCCTGTTTCCTACAGTATACAAATGGCAACGTCTTCCTCTTCTCTGCAGAGACTTGGGCTCCTATGAATTCCTAGCCATGTGGTGGAGGTGGCTTATAAAAGAAGTCTTGGCCTATACCTGTTTCTGAAATGTCTTTAAAGGTGGGTGGGCAACCTAGGACCCCAGGAACGCAGGCTGTCCTGAACCCTTTCTTTGTGAGCCTAGAGTTATCTATTGCTGCAGATGCTGCCATTTTGAGCTGGGAGATGCTTAAAAATACAGTATACAACCCCTAAAATAGACTTTGCATAGTTTAAACAAACCAAACCAAAAAAGGTCCAAATTCTCCAAAGATCCCACCTTGGAAAATCATGGCACTGGCTGTTCACTCCCCCACTTAGTCCTTGGCCATCCAAGTATGTGTGTGTGTGTGTGTGTTAAATATGACCTCTGGCCATCAAAAGTTTGCCACTTTCTGAAAAATTCTGAAGTATTGTTGCCAGGAGTGGGGAAGAAAGAAGGAAGTTAAAGAGCAAAGGGAATGGAGAAAGAAATACAAACCCTGGGCACTGTTATTATTTTGTAAACTACTTAATGCAGGTGAAGCTCAGTACTTCCAAATTCATGCCTCTGGACTGGCACAAGTTAAAACAGACAAGCATCTAAGTAAGCGGCAAATGAGTTGGGCTACTTCCAGAGCCCAGGATCTGGCTGTGCAATTGGTCAGGCTGTTTACAGAGTCCTTTTTTTTTTTTTTGGTTCTCCTATTTGTCATCTGGAGGAAAAGCACAGATTGGCTCATGGTGTTCCCTGTCTGTTTTTTGCAGTTTGAAATCAACAGATGTGAAAATGATCCCAGGTTGGCTCCAAACTAGCTAGTGAGGGAGTTGGGACTGGAAATTCAGTGGTTTGAAGTGTCTAATTTTAAACAAAAGGCAAAAATAGGACCCTTTGCCTCTAATCCAAGGATACAAGTCTTTGGATTTGAATTACTTTGTAATTTCTATGCCTCTGTAAAATTTGTCTAGGGCAGCCGTCCCCAAACTGGGTATCGCCCAGGTATGCAGATTTCAACTCTCAGAATTCCTCAGCCAGCAAGGTCATTATTAATGATTTTAGGAGTTCAATACCACATATCCAAAAGCTGGAGAAAGCTAGTCTAAGGCAAGGATGAGGAATATGTAGCTCTCCAGAAGCTGTTGTGCCCCAGCTCACACCAGCCCTAAATGGTTCTGATGGATGTTCTGAAGCTCAACAATAGCTAGAGAGATATGGGTTCAATACACCTGGTCTGGAGTATAATTAATTTGGAATGGTATGAAACACTCTTTACTTATCTGGTTTTAAGAAAGAAAAAAAGAACATGTAATTTTGGAGGTTTTAAATCCCCTTCCCTCCAAATATTATGGGTACATTTATTTACCTGACTGGATCATTGTTAGGCTTCTCTCCTTTTTTTCTCCCTGAATCAATTACATATGTAAATATCTCCAGTTAGGAATTATACAGTGAGTGGGATGTCTGAAGATCATGAAACAGGTTTGGCTTTGTGATGACACTACTGAATACTAGTGGTGGCATAAGAGAATGAAGGTGTGAGACCAACATAAATTAGTATTTTCACAAGAAGTACTGAAAAAATGGAAGCATGTTTTGACATTTTTGCCAATAGATTCCTGTTCACCTCTAATCCGATTTTGTAGTGATAATAAGCCATGGCTTTTCAGCATAAAACATCAGGGTTGTAGGGGGAGGGGGGCTTCAACCAAAGGCTGAAAATAAAGAATTCATGTTGAAGTGAAACAGAAACTTAGGGAGCAACTAAGCAATACTTGCCTTCATTTGGCTTGGCAGATGACTGCCTATGGAAGAAACTTTCACTCAGTATGATAATGAGATTTTGCACAGACCAGTTGGGAAAAGGCTGAAGCAAGACACTGACTGCAAAAGTAAGAGCATCATAGAGTTAACAGAACTAATGTGTCATATGTTAATTATAGCTGGCAGTGCTCTTTAGAGTGGAAAAAATTATTCATGTCTGATTGAGAAGCATTTCTAAAGTGTATTGTCTAGTCCACTGGGAACATTTATTTCCTCCTTTTTGTGAAGTAAAAGCGTGCATAGAAGTTACATCTGTCTGTATCTCTCACACATACTTCTGAATTTATGAGAATAAATTTAGCCAATTTTCTACATATACAGTATCTATTCTTTTTAGATGAATACACTCAATATTTCTTTCTATTCTTTGAGCTTATCCTTTCAAAATCAAGCAGTTTTAAAGCCCCTTGTTTTAATGGAATAGTTTACCATGATCTTAATACCATGATACATTTAATTATTTAGTACCATGATACTTTTATTTATTTTTAGGATTGTTTTTATGTTGTATTTTAATGAATTTTTATCTTGTTGTAAACCACCCAGAGTCATTTCACAAGATGGGCAGTGGCAAATTTGATGAATAAATAAAAAAATAAATACTTATGATCTTAAGTTTTCTCTTGAAATCTTTGGGGTACAAAAATTCTTAATTTTGGCAGGGGTATGTTCTCTGACAAATAGGAGAAATACTGTTACTAGAATTTACTGTTTCTTTTTCCTTACCTTTTTAAAAATAGATTTAGGAATGTTTCCCATGTGTGTAGTATAGGTTTTGTCAGACTTAAAGATTTATAGTCTTGAAAGGTGACCCAGACATTTATTTTTTATGTATTTATATTATTAAATTTATAGGCCACCTGACTCCATTATGACATGTTCTATATAAGAATAAAGAACAAGGAGGATGATTATAGTTAGAAGACTCTTCGGGAAGAATAATTACTGTCTCAATCATCATGGGAACCTTTGCAAAGAGATGAGAAGAATACATGCACAGAACAGCAAAAAGTAAGGGTTGCATGCTGGAAAAGGAGCACACAAAAGTTAAGTAAGTCTCACAATGCTTTCTGAATATTTTAATTTATCTGTAATGAATATAATGTGCTTGCCATTCTTGTGGATTAACAAAATATGGGCTAACAGAAGGGACCTCCTTGAAAGACATTTATCCTGTATTTATCATTATGCTATACATTATTAGCAGTTGAATGATTGTTTATGTGTATTTATTGGTACTTTTTAACTGAGAGTTGTTGTCATGAGCAGAACCAATAAATACATAAAAAACAATCATTCAAACTATAAAAACTATAAAAAACACACACAACAGGAGAGGAGGATGTTAACTGTAGTAAGGGAGCCATGGCAAAATATCCCTGGTCCCCTGGGAGCCCCAGGCCTGATCACATAGCCAAGTCTTGAGGGACTTACGGAATGTTAAGAGGGATGGGACTAACCTCACTTCCGGGGGGGATGGGGAGAAGTTTCCACAATGCAGGTGCCACAGCAGAGAAGTCCCGCCTCCTGGGACCAGCCAAATGTAATTCCCTGACAGGCAGGACGCACATGGGACAGGCAGATGTAATCAGGGAGAGGTGGTCCCTCAGATAACCTGGCCCCATGCCATGAAGGACTTTAAAGGTCAAAAACAGCACCTTGAATTGGACCTGGAAGTAAACTGGCAACCAATGCAGCTTGCAGAGCAGAGGTGTAACATGTACCCTTCTAGGGGCACACATAACTGTCTGTGCCACTGCATTTTGCACCAGCTGAAGCTTCCAGATCCTCTTCAAGGGCAGTCCCATGTAGAGCACATTACAGAAGTGCAAACAGGAGGTGACTAAGGCATGAGTGACAGTGAGCAGAGCCCCCTGATCCCCTGTGCGCAGTTGGCGCACAACCCAAAGTTGTGCAAAGGCCCTCCTAGCCATGACTGCCACCTGCTCTTTGAGCAGGAGTCATGAGTCCAGGAGGACCCCCGGATTGCGCACTGGGTCTGTCTGGGGCAGTGCCAGTCCATCCAGCACCAAAGATGGCATGGTCCTAGAAGGCCCCAAAACCCAAAGCCTTCAGTCTTGCCAGGGTTCAGCTGAGGCCTGTTGTTCCCCATCCAGACCCTCACAGTCTCCAGGCACAGGGTAAGACATTCATAGCATCGCTTAATTTGCCAGGGGCAGAGATGTATAATTGGATATCATCAGCGTACATAGTAGGGGCTGAGGGCAGGATCTCTCCTTCCCAACTATCACCAACTGGAATCATCATAAAATCAACTGGATTTTATGGTGAACTTCGGCTGTTACTTCTTATTTGGATTAAGATATAGTTGTTTTGGCTGGAGAGGACTGAATGTGCTACTATAATTATTTCTTTTGTACCTTGTGGTTTGATTTATGCTTTCATTGTTGATTATTGGGAACCACACCAAGTCTTGGGAGCTGGAAGATATAAATATATTAAGTAGGTAGGTAGGTAGACAGACAGACAGACAGACTTATGTATGGTTCTGTAATCAGTCCTGGCATCAAAACTTACCTTTCTTTAATGGCCTGAAGAATCAGTTCAAATCCAGACAAGAATTGCCTCAGGAAAGAGTTGGTGTCTGGAGATCATATAATTCAGGGGGTGGGCAATATTTGCCCCAAGAGCTGCATTTAGCTTCCATTCCGTTTGGCAGTAACATGTGGAAGCTGAAATTTAAAACTAGGCTAGGCTTAACATAATCATTATTTATTACAAGCATCTGCATACCACTTCTAAAACATATCAAAGCAGTTTGCAATCACATTTAAAAACAAGAATAAAAATCATCATCTATCTTTAAAATTGAATTTTAAGCGTCGTTTTAAAGAAAAAACACTCCCCCCCCATTATGCACATTCCCTACCCCAAACCTGGGGGAAAGTCCAACATCTCAGCTCTGCTAAAGGCTCTAAATGTGTTCCATCATTGCACTACTACTGTGGTTCTTCTCACCCCATGTTTGCTACAGCTCAGTTTATATTAACTTTTGTAAAAAATCACTCTAGCTACTCTATGCATCTGATGAAAGCTTATGCCTTTTAATAAAGTATGTCAACCAGAAAAGGTGCTTCCAGACTGCTTCTGGTGTTTTGCTACCATAGGCTACCATGGCTCTCCTCCAACGGTTAGCTTTTGTGTAATTCTATGAAATTCAGGTCCATTTTCAAGAAGGAAGTAGCAAATGCTTGCTGGAGCTTCTCCTTTTCATGATGCAGAATTACGCTGATCTTTCCTTTCCTTGCTCCTGATTTAAGCCTGTAATGTAAACAAACACATGGAACTGGTCGTTGTTATGTATTTTTGTTTCTCGGTCAGGAAAGTATTTTAAAACAATTTGTTGTTTGACCCCAAACCTTATCTTGGTTGCACATAGCGTTTTCTTTCTGCATTGGAAAATGAGAACAAGATATCCAGAGTCTAAAGTAAATGGCTTGCATTATACTAGGGTTGCTGGGAAGCCAGTCTGTCTAGTTTGGTACGTGAAGGACCAATTCTCTGGCACCTAAACTACACAATCAAGCCCTAGATTACTAATTAACACAGTTCGTTAAGATCAAAAATTGGGGGGAACAAGCGTTTAGAATGAGCTTACTTAGGGTACAATCCTTAGGCCTCTCAATTGCATACAGGGATATTTTGGATTCCCCTGCTGGGTTCTCATCTTGGAAAGGAGAATTTGGAATCTGATCCTCTTTCCACTCTTCCCCACAGCCTCCACTGCTGGCTGTTTCTGTGCCTGAGACAAAAAAGACAGATTCCAGATTTGTTCTTAGCATTGCAAATAGTTTCCAGGCCTGCGTTTGGCTGTAGTTCTTGAAACTCTGCTTCAGTATAATAGAAGATTTCTGGCTGGGTAGCTCAGGCTGCCTTTTAAAGCATTCCTTCAACACAGGAACCCAGACCAAGCAAATGTTTTATATTTCTACCAGATGAAGGCGGACGCTGTTTATGTTAAATGGTTCTAGCGCTCCTCCTGTCAAACTCGTTCTAAACAAACAAGAGAAGACACCCTCAGTTTGAGTTCAACTCCTGGTGACTGCACGGATATGTCCATACGTATTCTTGACCACAATCCAGAAGTGATTTACTATTGCCGTCTCCTGAGATTTGTTTATATTTTACTTCTCAGTATAGTTTACAAGCCTGGTATTCCTGGCAGTCCCCCTCCACATATTAACCAGCCCCAGTACTGCTTAGCTTCCAAAGCCAGACAAAGTTAGCTGCGGGCCGACAGCTGCTGAGACCAAATAGCAAACAAACCTCCTGTTCAGGCAATGAGCTAAATATACTTCAGAAGCTGAAGAGACTCTGATTGAACATAACACATGGAACTGGTCGTTGTTGTTATGTATTTTTGTTTCTCGGTCAGGAAAGTATTTTAAAACAATTTGTTGTTTGGCCCCAAACCTTATCTTGGTTGCACATAGCGTTTTCTTTCTGCATTGGAAAATGAGAACAAGATATCCAGAGTCTAAACTAAATGGCTTGCATTATACTAGGGTTGCTGGGAAGCCAGTCTGTTATTCAAATGGGATGAATTTGTATTCCACCCTATCCCCCTCCATATAAATGAGAATATCAGAACCAAACTCTGAGAGGCCATTCACACAATTAGTAGAGTGTTCTTTTGAAACTACATAACAAACGTGGAAGACCTTACTGAGGTCAGAATATTAATCTGGTGGGCTTTCACCCTTTGTTCCTCCCTCCCTCGTGATCCCAATATTGATCAGAGCTCTGATATTTGTATTTACATAGGAAGAGAAGCTTCCTTCTATACCATCACGTGGCATTTCTCCAATGGCAGGGCATGGTGGCATTCTCCCCTCCTGCCTCTCTGCCTGTATCTTGACCTGCATTGGATCCCTCACACTTAATATTTCTCTTTTAAAAATATAGTGAGCGACTATATGAATGACATGAATGTGCAGCTTGAACAAAAATGGAAGATTAAAAACAATGCCATCCATCTTTGGTTCAGAATAGGCTAATATAAGTGCAGTCAATCTGATAGCCTAGTGTAGGAGTGTTCATGGGGGTGAGTTTGTGTCAAGATGGCAGCCATATTTTCCAATGTGCAAATGCACAAAGCAATTCTCAGTTACAAAGCAATTCATTACAGTATTGTGACAGTCAACTTCACATGTTGTACCACTGGAAACCAAGCCATATACCAACATCCTGTTCTGAAATTCATGTCAAGTGGGATTATGGTGGTGCTTCCCTGTGTCCATTTCTCCCAAGAATGGGGAGCCTGTTCAGAATATATTTCCTGATGTTCCCAACAACTGATGAATTACCACTCTGGTCAACAGTGTGAGGGTGCAGGTCAGCCAGAATTTGAAGGGGCATAGAATCCCACTCCTGATTTTTTCTAATGCTCTTCAGTTTACTATATATACTAGGAGATGAGGAGGAAATGGGAAAACTAAGGTCAGAATCTAGGAAAATACCTCCATCTGAGCCAAATTGGGTCACCTGACAGTTTTACATATTTTTTGTGTTTTATGTCCCTGTCAGAGCCACTACTAGCTGTACATGTGTCTTCCCAGTTCCAGAAGATTTAGTCCCTAGCACCTGTTATGCTAAACTCTTAGCAACTCTAACAATGCTGTCTGCGTGCGTAAAGGAGGGAAAGCAAAGCTCTTTAATTTCATTTCCTTGAAGCAGGCAAAAGTCTTATGTCCTGCCGTCTGGCCATTGTGACAGCAGTGACAGCCAAGAGCATTTTTGGAAGGTTTATTTAACTCTTTCCTGGTTGGTAACTCTGCATAGAAAAGTAAGTGGCTGCAGCTATTGAGTTGTAGCCAGGGGGTGGAGAGGTGGATTTGGGGAAAATTCCTCTGAAATTCCCTGCATTTCTAGCACAGGGGACTGAAGGAGGGGGGAAATCATCAGTAACCAGCATTTGCCCTGGTCTTCTGCAACTAAGAGGCTTCTATCAGTGGAATAGTTTGCCTCCAACAGCTGAGCAGACACAACCCATTGAGAACAATAATAGTGAAAGACTGGAACGTGAACTTGTACAGTCTAAATGTGTGAATCCTTAGACAGTTCCTTTTCACCTTTCCTGGTCTTTTTCTTCCAGTGCAAAAATACATGGGACACTATTTTTATTATACTCTATGATACATTTTGACCTTACCTAAGAAGAAACAAACTATAGTTGTTTAGTAAACAAAATGATTTCTGCTTGAATGCAATTGTTAATTTTCATTCCAGAGATAATGGTTGTCTATTTTTTTTTTTTACTACAGAGTAGCAGAAAAGGACACAGCCAATGCTTTCTTGCCACTCTAATTCAGTTTGGATTTAATAATGTTTTCAATTAATTACTCTACTGTTCTCTTAAAAAAAATAAAGCTATATTATTATTGTTGATATATAACTTAATCCTTAGGACGTTAGGTGCCTGTACAATATAATAATGCAATATGTTGAATAATTATTTTATTATTAGGAAATAATCGTTTTACAAAAATCAGAACAGCATAACATTAAAATAGCTGTCATTAATATGATCTTTGATTTTATTATTATTTATTCTATTAATGCAATCCTTGACTTTGTACAAACTTTGAACATGCTTCAAACTGGCTGTGAATTTGGAAGGCTGCATCTTAAGTTGTGCTTTGGTGCAGGTGGTTTCAAATGTTGTCACTGCCCAGCAGAAGAACCCACTTTGCAGAATTATGCTGTACAGAAAGGAAATAAAGCTTTCACGGCCTCATTTCCGACCACTGCTTTTTCCCCCTCACTTTGATCTATGACACACTCACTGATTCTGTTTCTGAAAATTGGATGTTTTGTGACTTTGGATCTTGACAAGCTGCTCATTGTCATCAACATTAGTATCTATTCAATATTAGTGTCTATTCTACTCATTGTCATCAATAGACATTAGTATCTATTCAGTTTTCTTGCAAGATCATCCCCACAGGTCATGTGTACCATGTCTCTATCTCCTGATTTCAACAGGACCTCACCAACAGTATGTCATTTGTTTTGCTTTGCAATCTGCCAAGCAACATGACAAGAACAAAGATTAGCTTGTTGCACAGGGTATACAGCTTTATTGGCTGGAGTGTCCAGTCTCTATTGTTGAAGTCATTTTTCTTTCCTTTCAAAGTTTCTCTATTCATTGCCAGCAAAAGTGTTTGTTTAACTTCAAGCTGCTTCTTTAGCTTATTCTGCTTTAGAAATTCATTAATCAGAACTTCAACACAGATCACACATATGTGAGAAAAGTGAAACCTATGTCTATAAAAATCTTTGTACTGATTTATGGATTTGCCTATAGATAAAGGATGGATTATGGGAAGAAGAGATACTTGTTTGTAAGCTTATAGGGGGTGAAGAATTGTCAAATTTGTTTTTACTTGTGATAAAGATTGGAAGTCACATCTTTACATATTTCTTTCCTTTTTCCTTATCTTACTTTCTTCTTTTTCATTCTTTGCACTTTTTATTCTTTCTATTTCTTTTTCTTTTTCTGAGTTTAGCTTATAATCACTTTTACTACTGTAATTAAAATCTTTAATAAAAATTATGAAAAAAATCTTTGGTTTTGAGGTTATATAAGCTCATTTTTTTAAAAAAATCATAAATTCATATTTATGCTACTTATTTCTTCTGTCTTCAGCAATTTCATGTAGAAGTTGAAAAGGAGGGAAGAGAGAATAGAACCCTGCGGCACCCCACAAATGAGGGGCCTAGGGGACAATCTCTCCTTGCCAACCAACACCAACTGGAATTGGCCCTGGAAAAAGGAAGACGATCACTGTAAAATGGTGCCCCCAATCCCCAACCAACAGAGCTCAGAAGGATACAGTGGTCAACAGTATCAAAAGCTACTAAGAGATCAAGAAGTACAAGATGGGGTGCATCACCACCATCCTGGCTCTGCCACTGGTTATCAACAAGCACAACCAAAGCTGTCTCAGTACTAAATCCCAGCCTGAAACCTGGTTGAATGAGTCTAGATAATCCATATCTTCCAGGGTTCTCATCAGCTGCAGACCAACCTTCTCAACAACCTTCCCCAAAAAAGGAAGGTGAGGTGGTCGATAGTCATTGAAGACCATTGTGTCCAAGAATGGCCTCTTGAGGAGGGGGCAAACCACTGCCTTTTTCAAGGCTGGGGCAGCACCCTCACCATCAAGGTGGCTGATACTACAGCATGGAATCAACTGTGGATCACCTCCTTGGCTACTTTCATGACCGAGGAGGGACCCAGATCCAGTAAACAGGTGGCTGAGCTGACAGCACAGAGAGCCCTGTCCATTTCCTCAGGAGTCACTGGCTCAAACTCATCCCAGATCACACCTCCAGACCATGCCCCAGGCACCTCAGTCTGCCTTGCCCAGTCAGAGTCCAAGGAATGAATTTATGTGACTTTATCTGCAAGATGGCCTGAATAATCCTCACAATGGCCTAGCAATGTTCTGAGGGGCCCTCCCTATCTAATAGGGACTGGTTCACCCTAAACAGGGCTGCTGGGTGGCTATTAGGGGATGCAATAAGAGCAAGAAAAAGAAATGTTTCGCCGCCCTTATTACCATGAAGTAATCCCTGATATGGGCTCTTACCCATGTCTAGTCAGACTCGCTTTGGCTAATACAGTCAAAGAGAGCAAGAAATGGTTAGCATTGGAAGTAAATAAGGTGGACTAAAGAAGTAGCTTCCTGCAACACTGTGAATGTAGTTAAAAATAAAAGTGATGAAATCCTCGTTCCAATTGTCGTCATAACCCAAGGACTACCTGTACTGTTGCCCCCTACTAACATATAGGTAGGAAGAATGCATACAGAAACTGCAGGAGATTTAGTTTGTTAATGTGATGGAATGGTTTGATGAAGGCCGCGCTCAGGGAGATAAGCATTTCCTTAGCTCCCAACAGAAGCGTGGGAAGGTTAAGAAGATGAGACTGGCACCACCCTAAGGAATTCACGGTGTTTTGGCTTGCTGACTTGGGAAGTTTAGAGTCAGTCAGGAGAGATTTCTGTCTTTGAGGTGGAAGCTAATAAACACAACAGAACTACAGGTGAAACTCGAAAAATTAGAATATTGTGCAAATGTTCATTTATGTCAGTATGGCAACTCAAAAGGTGAAACCAATATATGAGATAGACACATTACATGCAAAGCGAGATATGTCAAGCCTTACTTTGGTATAATTGTGACGATTATGGCGTACAGCTTATGAAAACCCCAAATTCACAATCTCAGAAAATTAGAATATTACATGACATCAATAACACAAGGATTGGAAATAGAACAATGCAAAGTATAAGCATGCATATGTACTCAGTACTTGGTTGGGCCCCTTTTGCAGCAATGACTGCCGCAATGTGGCGTGGCATGAATGCTATCAGCCTGTGGCACTGCTGAGGTGTTATGGAAGACCAGGATGCTTCAATAGCGGCCTTCAGCTCCGCTGCATTGTTCGGTCTCATGTCCCTCATCTTTCTCTTACCAATCCTCCATAGATTCTCTATGGGGTTCAGGGCAGGCGAATTTGCTGGCCAATCAAGCACAGTAATCCCATGGTCATTGAACCAGGTTTTGGTACTTTTGGTAGTGTGGGCAGGTGCCAAGTCCTGCTGGAAAATGAAGTCAGCATCCCCATAAAGCTCATCTGCGGAAGAAAGCATGAAGTGCTCCAAAATCTCCTGGTAGACGGCTGCGTTGACCCTGGACTTAATGAAGCACAGTGGACCAACACCAGCAGATGACATGGCTCCCCAAATCAACACAGACTGTGGAAACTTCACACTGGACTTCAAGCATCGTGCATTGTGTGCCTCTCCATTCTTCCTCCAGACTCTGGGTCCTTGGTTCCCAAATGAGATGCAAAAGTTGCTCTCATCAGAAAAGAGGACTTTGGACCACTGGGCAACAGACCAGTTCTTTTTTTCTGTAGCCCAGGTAAGACGCTTCTGATGTTGTTTGTTGTTCAGGAGCGGCTTGACAAGAGGAATACGACATTTGAAGCCCATGTCCAGGATCCGTCTGTGTGTGATGGCTCTTGATGCACTAACTCCAGCATCAGTCCACTCCTTGTGAAACACTTCTGAATGGCCTTTTCCTGACAATCCTCTCCAGGCTGTGGCCATCCCTGCTGCTTGTGCACCTTTTTCTCCCACACTTTTCCCTTCCACATAACCTTCTATTGATGTGCTTTGATACAGCACTTTGGGAACATCCAACGTCTTTTGCAATGACCTTTTGGGGCTTTCCCTCCTTATGGAGGGTGTCAATGATGGTTTTCTGCACAACTGTCAGGTCAGCGGTCTTTCCCATGCTTGTGATTCCTACTGAACCAGCCTGAGAGACCATTTAAAAGCTCAGGAACCCTTTGTAGGTGTTATGGATTCATTAGCTGATTAGAGTGGGACACTTTGAGCCTAGAATATTGAACCTTTTCACACTATTCTAATTTTCTGAGATTGTGAATTTGGGGTTTTCATAAGCTGTATGCCATAATCATTACAATTATACCAAAGTAAGGCTTGACATATCTCGCTTTGCATGTAATGCATCTATCTCATATATTGGTTTCACCTTTTGAGTTGCCATACTGACATAAATGAACATTTGCACGATATTCTAATTTTTCGAGTTTCACCTGTATATCTGTACTGTCTTGTGGAGTTCTTTGGGCTGAACCTGACAGTTAAGAAGAGACTGAAATGGTATGAGAAATTGCAATGAGCAACATTTGGGGAACGGAACTTCAGGCAGGAAGTTTTCAAACCAGATTTTTGCTCTCCAGCAGGTAACTGAAAAGTATATGAAAGTTTATTGTACAATTGGTTTAGAGAAGCCATATAATAAAATGAATAGACTTGAATTATACAATATTTTGCATGAGAATGGAATTGAAGTTTGGTTGTTGAACGCTTCCATAATGTAGTGCTTTTATAAATGGTATAAATGGAATTATTAGAAATGGTTCAATATTGAACAGAGTAAGATAAGGATTGTGATTTCTCTTTGATGGTTTAACATATTTATGGATAAATTTATGAGGAATGCTTGTAGTAACAGTCGAGAGGTGTTTGGGGGTGTGTGAATGTAGGTGTACTGAAGTATGCAGTTGATGCTGTGTTGTTAGCTGAGAACCCAAGTAATCTGCACTGAAAATTCAGTAGATTGTATAATGCAATGAGGAGTATGGGTCTGAAAATTATCATATCAAAGACCAATAGCTGAGTTTGGCAGGGAAAAGGGAGTAAACTATTGTAAGTTATATACAAGTGAAGAAAAACTAGAGTAAATGGATGAATTTATGTATCTTAGTAGAATTATTTATTATTTACATCACTTCTATACCACTAACTCCCAAAGGATTCTTGGCCATTTATAGAAACATTTTAAAAAGCCACATGTAGATTAAATGCCATAATAGCTTAATGCAGGAGTTCTCAAATTTTGTGATAGCATGATCTCCTAAAATGATAAATGAACAAATTGTGGATAAAATGAATGATATCATTTGGATTAAAGTAGTTCAAGAAACAATTACACTACTTCCTCAAAGTACTTTCATCATACTTTCTTGATTTAGCTTAGCAGTATCAGCTGATTAGTCATTAACTTTACGAACACCTTCCCCAGCAGTCTGGAGGGTATGGACATATTTTTACACGCTACATCAGAAATCATAATAATATAATAATAATATATAATCATCACCATCATCATCATCATCATCATCATCATAGTTAGCTCTGACAAATGGCTAGATCCAGTGTTTTAGTCATCTCTCAGAACTCATGGTGGACTTTGCTGTGTAAGCCTGATGTGCTTTACAGCTTAAAAAAACTTATGACACCCCCCCCCTCCCCGCACAACTGCTGGAGGTTCAGTTTAAGACCCCTAGTTAAATATATTGGGTGTGTTTTTTCTTACTAGAATGAGATGCTTGTAGGAATCTTCAAACTTTTGGGTACCTTATTAAAGGATAGCGGGCTAGTCTTGACTTGGCAGCCTTGGGGTTTGGTCTCCTCTTTCTTGCTGTGCCTGTTTTTTTTTCAGTATTTATTCACATGTTGACTTTTTGTAAGCATTTGTATCATTAACTGATAGGGCTGGGCACTACTTTGGATTCAATAGGAAAAAGATGCTTCTGGGGCACAGGGAGAACTTCATGGTTCCTGTTGGCAATCCCTTAAAGCAGCTATGTCTTTTCCCAGGATTGCATGGCTGCCTTCTGGGGCTGCAGCATAATGCTGGACAAGAGACATTTGGTGAAGCAGTTACTGGCAGCTGCTCTGCAAAGGCCCATGGGTCACTGAAGTATCTTCTCTTTGAATCCAAAGGGATGCAGCACTAGAAGCGAATACGTGTAGCTCAGGGATGAACTGTGGAGTCCTTGGGGTTCTCTGAGCTTGGTTGTTTTCTTGCAAACGTTTCATTACCCAGCTAGGTAACATCTTCAGTGCTAAAATGGAATGGGGTTTGCACTCTGTTTATATATTGTGGCATGCCCTGCCAGTGTACACTAGCTCTGAAGATGTTACCTAGCCGGGTAACGAAATGTTTGCAAGACGCAGCACTGCCCTATCAATTGGCTGCTGACAAATGACCAGTCTAGTATTTTTCAAGACATATATTAAACGTAACCTGATACACATCCTCATAGCTAACAGATTTCTCATTTCCTGTAGAAATCTGAGAATTTATTGGGCCATTATTGAAATGGCCCAATCAATACTTGTCTAGGAACAAAAGACTGTGATTGTGCAGTGCTTTGGATCTGATCTCCAAAAAGTATTTCAAGGCACACAGGAAGGATTCCAGGAAAAGGTGTGGGTGTTTTAAGATGTTGGAGACAGGTACTGTGTTTGCGTTCTTGCATACTCCATAGTACCTTTTGGACATAGAATCCAAAGTGGGGCACAGTCCTGCTGTGCATTCCAACACTTGTGAAGAGCAGCAGTAATGGATATATGTTTGCACTCTAGCTAGTGACAAAATGCTGCTAGCCTTTAGAATACATTAGAGGAGGAAAGAAAATGCTTGGTGTGCATAATTCTTCATGCCCATGTTTTCCCAATATAACCATATATTTAGAATGCAAATCCTAATGACCTGATCTGTCCACAGTTATGACTAAGATGTACTGAATACAATAAAATTAAGGTTACTAATGACTATTTTTTTCATTACCTTCAATTAGACACAGAGCAAAATCATACGCATGGGAAGTCACACTTGGTTCCATACATTTCTTTAATATTCCAGCCTAAATAACAATTAGCTTTAGATGGATCTGATGAAATAGAACAAAACTCAATTTCTGTTATAGTTGCAAGACTTACTTTTAAATTAGAAAGATAGGTTGTCTCCAAAGAACCTTAGTTTATTTAAATCAAGAAAGCATACAAAAATACCATTTAAATTCAGGTACTGCAGCAGAACTGGCCATGGTGAAAATTGATGGACAAAAAAAAATAAAAAATAAAAGCAGCTACTGAGCATTTTCCCTCATTCATTCAGCTGAATTTTAAAAGATGTTTGCTAGTTAATGAGCTTAGCAATTTCCATTCTGTGGAAATAGTTGTTCTGCTGTGACTTGCTATTTTGGGGGTCCCAAATTATGGCTTTCAGTTGGCAAGCATGCTTGTGGTTGAACAGTTTCTTTCCTGCCTTCGTGTTTACAGTCAATACTGTGTGCTTCTGAGGTCCTGGCTGAGCACCATTTTGAACAGCCTATCAACAGATAGCGTAGGCTTCTTGCTTGCCTATTTGCTCAACTGTATTTGGAATGGGTCCTTTGTAGAGGGAAAAAAGGCAACGAGGAGAGTGAGCATCACCCATTGTCCACTCACATCTGTGGAAAGTCCTGGTCCTTCTTTTCCGCAGGTCAGAAGCCAGTTTCTGATAGCCTCGCCAGAACATATTTGCCCTTCTGATCCAAATTGCTCTTATGATGGATAGAGTGCCAAAGGAATGAAGTTAATACCATCCCATAAATCTAGACAAAATAAATAAATGAAAAGGCAACAAACATTTGAAAATATATAGGTTAAATAGAACATTTGTGCACCGTTCTTCCAAGCTATCAGAACAGCAGAAACAAAATTCAATTAAAACAAAACCAGCCTTTTGAATTAGGAATAGGGTACTGTTTTAGACCAAGGTCCACATTTTCTCATGGATAACTTGTTGGAGGATGCATGTCAAAGCCACAAGTGTATGGGGCCAAGTCACATCCACATCCCACACAACATCTATTCATGTATCCTCCCCATGCACGTGCATTTTATCTCCTCTCCTTCCTCAGTATATAAAAATACTCAATCCATTCTGTAAACCCAAACAGTCAATTGTTGAAATAATTTAGAAAAGGAAAGCCTTTCAGAAAAGTAAGCAGAGAGATCTTTTTCACCTCTTCCAGGAAAAGCCCCCTAGTCCTGGAGCAGATGGCCAAAAAGGTGTTCTAAGCAACTGCTGAACCAGCTACTGCCGTTCAAACCAGCTTCAAGTTGGCCAAGAGAATAACACTTGCTGACTAAGTCTCAGTTGGAGAGGGCATTTCAGTGGGAAGAGGTAGTCCTTATGAATAGAAAAATGCTGATCAATGGGTTGACATTGCATACCATTAGCAGGAAGGAGTGATTTGCAAAGCATTGCTACACACTTAATAATTCTATGAAAAATGGAAAGATAGATGCGGGGGAAGAGGCAAATGCTCTTTCCAAAGGAGAAGATCAATTCTTTATGTTCTTAAAACATAATTAGGAAATGTTGTAATCTTTCATATTAATTCTTACCCTGCTATCCCATCTTTCTTCTCAAAGCAATTTCCCAGCAACCTGTTTCTTTTATACCCTAGAGTAGCTACTGGCCATTAAAGAAACCAATAATAAAATGCAATAAAGGTCTAAAAGGGGAGGGAGCAACAGAATGGGATAAAGCAGATGCAGACGATGCAATTATATGTGTATGTGTGCACTTTCTGCCCTTATATCCAGTTTAATCCTAAACCAACTACAAAAAAGAATATATAAGTGTTGGATCAACACTTTGATCCAGCCATCATGATTTGGAAAAAAAAAAAGCAAGGCACTAGTTACAGTGGAGTTTATCATAAAAAACTGCAGTGGGGAGCAGCTTTAGCTGACCTCAGTGCCAAAATCCAAGTAATTTTTTTTAAAAAAAAAGATCGCTCATTAGTTCATTTCTAATTGTACTGTATAATTGCGTGGCCTGAGCTTGTCTTGACATTGGAGTTGGGAAAGAAATACCTATATCAAACTGGGAATTAGAAAGAAAGTATACCCCAATGTATTAGAGGGAGTCCCCTGGACTGCTAGGAGGTCAAACCAGTCAATCTTAAAGGAAATCAACTCTGATTGCTCATTGGAAGGATTGTTAATGAAGCTCAAGCTCAGATACTTTGGTCACCTAATGCCAAGAGAGGACTCTTTGGAAAAGACCCTGATGCTGGGAAAGATGGAAGGCAAAAGGAGAAGAGGATGGCAGAGGATGAGATAGCTAGATAGCATCACTGAAGCAATGAGCATGAAACTGAGCAAACTCAGGGAGGCAGTGAAAGATAGGAAGGCCTGGCGCAATATGGTTCATGAGGTCACGAAGAGTCGGACACGACTTAACGACTGAACAACAACAACATGATATTGGCATATTGGCATGTAATATTTACAGTCCAATCCTATGCAAATCTAACCCAAGTAAGTTCTGCTGAATTTACTGAGGCTTAATTTCACATACAGGTGCATGGAGTTGCAGTGCTTCGCGGCTGATTGATTAAATTAATCCATTAGAAGAACATCTTGATCATTTAAAAATGCTTTATAGGTAGTCCTCACTTAACGACAACAATAGGGACTGGAATATTTGTTGTTAAGCAAGGCAGTTATTAAGTGAGTTGTGCCTAATTTTATGACCTTTTTTGCAGCAGTCATTAAGCGAATCACTGTGACCATGAAGCAAATCATGTGGTCATTAAGTAAATCATGTGGTTTCCCCATTGATTTTGCTTGCCAGAAACCAGCTGGGAAGGTCACAAATGGTGATCACATGACCCCAGGATGCTGCAACCATCGTAAGTGTGAGCTGGTTGCTAAGCACCCAGATTGGGATCACATGACCATGGGGGTTCTGCGGAGGTTGTAAGTGTAAGGGCCGATTGTAAGTCCCTTTGTTCAGCACCGTTGTAACTTTGAACAGTCACTAACCAAATGGTTGTTAAGTGAGGACTACCTGTATTTATTTACTGGGCAACTTAATGCTGTTTTACTTCACTAATTTACAAAAGAAGCTATTGGTAAGCAAATCTGGACTGTATTTACTGGTGTTATTACTTCAGGAAATGGAGCTGGCATTTTATCTTTCCAGAGAGCAGGCTGTAATCCATAGTAAACATAGTAAACAACAGAAAAATTATTTCTGTTGATTTTCATCAGTTGGCTGGGATAAGAATGAAGAGCAAAGACAAGTGGAAGAACAGTCACACTCCAGAACCAGAAATTGTATTGGATTGGACCATCCCAAGAGCAATTAAGAGTAGATTGAGTCATTTATGGGGCTCTGGATTTGGCCCTCAAAGTGGATCATCCAAAGTGGATGGTCATAGAGAACAAGTCTGGGTTCTAAACAAATAATTTAGCTTCCCAGTCATTTTGGCTTAACCAAACCTTAACAAAATTCAGCTTTTGCAGAACTTTAGTGTCATTCCCATGCTCAATTTGCAGTTCAGCTTCAATAGGTAGCATATGCACGTGCACATCCACACACACATCCACATGGATACTAGAACACAAAGAGTTACCATGAAGAAAATTGTGATGGTCATCAGTACAGAGACAATGTCCATATGTTTTTTCAGGAAGTGCTTGATTTCTTGGAGACAATCCTGCAGTGTGAAAGAAATAGGCTTATTATCTACTCACGTGGGAATAAGCCCTATTGAAACACAGTGGGATTTACTTCTCTGTCAACATTCATAGATAGGTTTCAGCTCTATACTACCTTTCCTACTCTTACTCCTAATCAGGTTCTTGTTAATCAGGATTCAGATTATTTTTTTCTAAGCTTCATTGCTACTCTGTGCAGTGGAAAGAAAGAGATTTTTGTCTGGATGGTGGGGTGGTTTGAAGGAAAGCTTTTCTCTCCATTTCATGCACAATGATGCTCATTACAACTCTGACCTAGGCCTGAAATTAATTAAGGAAGAATATAGATTTGATTGTAAGCTTTATATTTAGCATGATGTGTTGCTTGGCTGTTACAAATTGGAAATTATTTTCTTAAGTGGAACTCCACTTCTGCTAAAAAAACTTGTGATCATTCTGGGAAAGAAAGTTAATACGAACAATTGTCAGCCCCAGAGTCTTGGCTACCTGACAACCTACCAAATAAAATAAATTTATAAAGTAAAATAGTGCACAGCAGAGATAACAGATAGCAGACTGTGACCAAAAAAGTTTTAGCTTATTTTTGAAAATAAACAAGGAGCATTTGGAAGATGCCGTCACTGAGATTTATAACGTTCACCCCATTACATCTGCACAGCTGGATATGCTTGTACTTTAAATTCTACAATTTAGAATAAAAATGAAGTTTCACCTAATTTATGGGAGCTGTGAGATGCTGTGCAGTCATGATTATTTCTGCATTACCTCAAATGCCTTTCTGTGCTAGAAAGGCTTATAAGGTAATGCAGAATTAATCATGATGTCGTCTTACTATATTTTGTGCTTTCTATCTCTGTTTCATTCAAGGAAACTCACAACAAAATGAAGCCAGGCTGTACGATTTGCTATGCTGAACACTTAAATAGGAAGAGGGGAAAATAAGGAATGCAATGTAGTTGTTTTTGCAATGGCAAATCAACAATTGCAATACCTCATTTTGGCTTACAGGACAATATCATGACATACCATGTTGCTACTGTTTAAAAGGGAACCAGTGTATGGGACTGAAAGGGGCCAAAAAGATAATTCTGTATAACCTGGAGCTAAGAGTATGCATCTCTTTGTGGTCAACAAGTCAGTATGCTTGACCTTTGGATTACAACATGCTACAAGGAGAGAACAGTTATAACAAGAATGGCAGCACCTCCAGATTCAGCAAAAGGAGAAACCAAAATCCACATGTAGGCATCTACTTTCAGGGAGTGAGGTTCTTCTATCATATTCTTTCCCACCAATGTGCTCTCAAAAGGGAAGAACAGATGTTCTTCCAAAAAGCTTTTTCTGTACAATCTCTCTGCCTCAACCACTAAGTTTTATGGAGACTCCAGATGCCCTCATAATTCATTTGTAATGGCCCTGTGTTTTCTCACTGCTGCATATTTTTTAATTAACTGCCCAAAGAACAGAACACTCACTTTGGATTGCAGAGTCATTTTGTGTTTTGCAAAGCAAGTTCTTTCTCCTTTCTCGGGGTTTCTCTAAGCTTACAAAACAGGAAGAGGTTCTACTGAGCACATCCTTAAATTCTGAGTAAATATGTATAAGAACTGGAAGTAAGCCTGCAAATCTTTTTATTGGAATTTGATTGATTTTTATTCTTTTTTTTTTTTTTTGTCCATTTCAATTGCCCCTTTCCAGCCTTTTAATCCAGGATTAATAAAGCTATGAAAGTTTGTTTATTTTTTAAGCTTTAAGCTTTCTCAAAAGGCAGTAAAAGCAAGTTGATAATTCAGCCTCTGGTGATGATAAAATATTATCAAGCTGCCTACCATGGTCCATACTGCTACCGTTTAAAAGGGAACCAATGTATGGGACTGAAAGGGGCCAAAAAGATAAGTCTGTATAATTATCTTAGAAAGCAATCATTTTAAAATCTTGCACCCTAGGGCTGAAAGACAGCTTGCCCACCCAAGCATTATATGCTTCAAAAGTGGCAAGAATGCCATTTTTCTATAGTGTTATCCCCAGGGCCATTATATTTTTGGAACTGTGCCTCACCCCTAGAGAAATCTCAGTGCCACAATGAAAGTGAGTCTTTATCACTGTATTTTAGCCTCATGAGAGTTGCTCAGTGGACCTGCTTGATGGAGGATTCTGGGACAAAGATGGGGAAAACTCTGATGTTACTCCCATACTGTAGGGTAACTATCACTGGGTGCCTGAAGAGAAAGCAATGGCTTTACAGTCCAGCATTCTGTTACCTCTTCTGCTATTCCCGGAATTTCTGATGCACACATTTCATCTTCTATACTGCTTGTTCCTCCAAAGGGTGACTTCTTCCCACAACAAAGAAACTAAAATAAAATAGAACACTAATCATATTATTATTTAGACATAGAATAGATTGGAGTTATTATAAGGAATATAATAAGAGAAGGAATTTGTCCACTATTGATTTTGTTGTTTCTTCTTCTTCTTCTTCTTCTTCTTCTTCTTCTTCTTCTTCTTCTTCTTCTTCTTCTTCTTCTTCTTATTATTATTATTATTATTATTATTATTTTACTTGCAAATCTTTGGGCTATTCTCATTTGCTCCTTCTTGTCTATGGTTGGTATGGTCTTGGTTCCAGTGGGTTACTCATGAGATTATTTATTTATTTGCTCAATCACTTGTCATACAATTCTGGGCTGCTGACAGCAAGTTAAAAACATCAAATTAACAAAACAAAAATAAAAGCACATTGAATCCAAGGCAACTCATATATCCACACATAAAAACTTCTCAAATGGGCTCACTTAACTTTCTGCCCAATGCCTAAGGAAAAACCAGGTCTTCAGCACCTTATGAAAAGCCAGCAAGTTAGTCCATCTGTATCTGAGAAGTATGCTGTTCCACAGAGTAGGTGCCATGACAGAGAAGGCATGTCTTCTGGTTCCCAACAGATGACATTGTTTAATAGAAGAGGCCTGGAGCACCCCACCCTGTCGTATCTTGTGAGAGAAGGAAGGTCCTGCAAATAACCTGGCCCCGTGCCATGAACGGCTTTGAAGGTGACTACCAGCACCTTGGCTAGTGTGGAAATATACATCTGTAAATATGCACCTTGCTGGTATTTGGCCTTGGTATGTTATGCAGATCTTGTTAGTTGCATGATAGCAGGGCATGGAAAGTGTTTACAAAAGCTCTCCCCCCCCCACCAAAAAAAGCAACATTTAAGCTCCTAGGCTAAAATGGTGCCATGATGACCCAATGCAATGAATTCAGACTTCTCTTGGAATTTCAATTGGGTGCATTTTGAACCATAATAGGGCTGCTGCCATGGTGCTAAAATCCCCTTTTACATGACTGCAGAGGGTACAGCTATCTTATTTGTCTTTGCATTTGCTTATGCTAAAAGATGTATTGTCCAGAATAAATCTAACTCACACAGACACACACACACAGGCCTGGCAAGATCCCTGATCTCTCTTGGGCACAGAAACAGTTTAACTGTATTTTGGTCATTATGACTATTTAATAAAACCTCTTTATTTTTAGTTTTTAATTTATTTAATTCAATAAAACCTCTTTCAGTCTTCACTCAAGAGGAGAACAAAGTTTATCTTATTTTTAGTTCAGGGCTGCAATTCTATACACTCTTATTTAGGAGTAGCCCTCATTGAGTAGACATATATGATTGTTTTCTAGTATTGTATTTCCTTAATTAGCCCAGTGGTCTGATAATTGCTACTAGATTGTTCCTAGATTTCACAGGGATTAAAACATATAGAAACTCTGTATCTTCTTCTGGTTCCCAGCAAGCTTGGAGCCAAACTCTGTTTATATTTTGCAAGTTTCCTTAGCGCACGCATGCACACTCTCTCTCTCTCTCTCTCTCTCAAATCAGTTGTCACTGTTTTAGCAGTGTGTTGCCAAAGTTCATAACAGAATCTAGAATTTGCAGTTATTTTTGAGAACAACAACCATGCAGTTATAAACATAAAATATAGCTATGAATTTTGAGTTCTAAGAAAACTGAGTTTTGTATAGAAGGGAGGCAAGAGATGATAAATTAAAGAAGCAGATATTTCCTACAGCTCTCATTAGATACATATAAAAAAGATCTGATAGGGAAAGATTTCCTTTAGTCATCTTCTGTAGAGGATGTATACAACTCTCATTCTCCCACAAATATTTTCTTTATCTTGCAATGTCTTTCATATATTCAGAATACTGCTATTTTTCATGCCTCATTAATTAGCTACTGTAACATTCAGAGTTACTACTCTGAGTTGCAAAGTTTCATCCAGTCATGGCATGTTACATCTTTCCTTCCACTTTGTTCTGTTAGTTCAGCCTCTACTGTACATTCCTCTGTAGGGTAACCTCCCCCCCCGCCCCATTTAGAAATATGCTGCACATGGAATAGTACAGAAAAAAATAGGAATCAGTCAGTTAATGATTGAGCAAAATAATTCTATTCTCAAGGCTCAAGGAGGTGAAAGCAGGTCAGTCCACTCCAAATTAGGCACCAGATAAGGACCATCATAGATATGAATTAACTGTGTAGGGGACCAAAACAAAGTATCTCTTCAAATCAATGGGATTATTGAAGTTTGCTGTAATAATTGTTTTGCCAGTTGCTAATCTATTTTCCCCAGCAAGCCACTGAGAAGAACTAAAAGGCTTGTAGCTGTTACAAAAAGTGGCACGATTAAGCCAAAGCTGATCTCTCTGAAATAGAGGTTTGCCTGTGCCAGCATCCTTTTTTTGGTGCCAGGAATGACATTGTATTCTCCCAAGCTTCTATTATTTTTCTTTTAAAAAATGACACTATATTTTATATTTATTTTGTGTGTTTTTTTTCTTTTTCCCATTCTCTGAAAGGGAAACAAATAATCCGCTGGGCTCAATAGGAATTAATTATGTTTTCAAGTCTCTTACAGAAAGCAATTCAACCTTCTCCACTTTAATCAATGGGAGAAATGCACTTATACTGCACTGGATCATTTCCAAAACATTATTAGTTTCACATTATTCAAAATGTGAAAGAAACCCTGCTGCAATAAAATATTTGATGGCCATTGGATCTGGTTTTGTTGAAAATGCCTCAACCAGATGTCCCCTACATTGAACCCCCACTGATAGGTTGCCCAATGGCTATCCCAGTTGGCAGTTCTGGGATGGAAGAGATGGAGGAAAGAGAGAACCGGGCTGGGACAGAGTTGACCTAGTCCAAAACCAGCAAGCTACTTACCATCTTGTGAATGGAATATAGCTCCTGTCTTCTGGTGCTGGAAATGTTGCTTCTCACATCTTCATAAACAAAGTCATATACATCCATCATGGCATTTTCAACCTACAAAGATGACATTACCATCACAATTTATAGATGTCAAATTTGGTAATATAACATGGTGTTTGGTGTGCCTTTGCATGTTTTTGTACATGTTTTCCCTTCATATATGTATGTAGAAACTGGGAAACCATGAGTTCTAGTCTCACCTTAGACATGAAGCCAACTGGGTGACATTGGGCCAGTCACTCTCTCTGAGCCCTAGGAAGCAGGCAAGGGCAAACCACTTCCAAAATCTTGCCAAAAAAATTGCAGGGACTTGTCTAGGCAGTCACTGGGAGTCAACACTGATTTGAAAGCACAAAATCAACCAACCATATATTTTTGCAATACGTCATTGGAAAGTCCAGAAAAAACAGTAGATTTGGGCATATTACTGTGCTCTAGGTCATATACACATGGAAGGATTGGGAATTGGGGAGACTTGCACTGATGGAAAACTGAACTAATTCATCTATAGTGGTTACACATGCATGATACAGTAAGCTGCTACTGCCAATGGGTAGTGTACTTAGCAGCCTGAGCTCTGCCATCTGCAAACTGATAAACACAGGACTAATTTCTCAGTAATTACAGTTATGAAATTCCCAGTATTGGAAGAAGGTCTGCTGCTAGGAGTGTGCATAAAATGGAAAGTGTGTTTTGTTTCAAACCTGAAACACATGTATCACAGCTTAGAAGTTTGACTGAACCTTTCTGGATGGGTTGTGGTTCAGTTCAGCCAAACTCGGGAAGAGTTTGGTTGCTCTAGGTGCTATAATCTGAACATTTGGACAAGTCTTCCCCATTCAGAGCCTCAGGCATCATACCAAAAGATGGACAGAAAACCCAGATATGTTGGGAAGAAATAGATAAACTGCATCTGTTCTTTCATTACTGCTGCACTGATAACCTCACATGTACTTCTTAATGCCTACATAGAGTTACTTCCTGGGGAGTAACTCTTCAAGATTTTAAACTGGAACCTTCCCAGATACAAAAACATGGTCCTAAAACCTCTGATTTTCCCAGAGACTTTTTCCATACCTCCATGGAGGTTGGACATGCCATGCTTGAATCCAAGGGAAACGGTGGCAGTTCACCCATCCCTCCTCTGATCTTTGCAGCACCTTCCTTTCTTCACCTCCCCTAGGTTGCCTCATGTCCCTGCTCCCCTGGAATTCAAGAGTCCAGATCCAACCCTGCCCTTGATCTTCCCAGTGTCTGTCTTCCTCTACTTCCTCTTAGCCACCGGGTGTTCCTGCCTTCCCTTTTTCCTGCTCTCCTCACCCTGAAATAATTTCTAACTTTCTCCACCAAGAAACACCCATTTTGGATTCAACATAACCATCTGAAAGTGGTGGTTCTGTGCTTGAAACAGTTTGCACGCCGGATGTTTTGCAGCCTTTCTTCCTGCTAAATGTAGTTTATTGCTCAGTTTTAGGCAACTCATACCCTGTTTGTTTTCTCAGACTTAATTAATATGGGATTCAGTGGACAATTACACAGTTAGCAATTCTGACTGCTTGATATAATTCCGGGGGGGGGGGGTATTATTTATGTTCACACAGAGAGAGCTTGTTTTCAAGATTATTGCCTTCGGTATTTTAAATATAGAAAGACAACTAATAAAAATAGCATATGTACATTTTGCTAAAACACAGTGGAATATGGAAAGTTTGGAGTATTTTATTAGCTTGATGTTAGTTGGGTTGGCTGGTTGGTTGAAAATTATTCAATAAAAGTGCATTAAAACTGAGGAAAGGTCCAATAAAGGACTAAAGGGCCATTAAAATAAATGTAACTTTATTGACTTTAATGAGATTTTAAAATCTTTGTTTTAAAACGAAACCATTTTGTGGAGATATGCATGGCATCACTCCAAGAACAGTTTAAAAATACAGAGGAAGCTAGTATTTTACTGTAGCAACCCAAAAGGAATGAACCAGTTCCTTTCATTACACAGAACTCAGCAACTAAAACTTATGGATAAAGCCTTTTGTTTGACTCTATCTCATATTTTACCAGTTCATGTCCCTGCATTATCTTCTGTCTCTATTTGCAGGATTTGTAAAGTGTCCCTTTAAAAGGGCTTATGTGTGCAGGGAACTCTGGGGTACCTTTTAAAGTGAAGCTCTAAATGTTGTGCATTTGTTCAATCAGCTTGGTTTGTAGGCTGCTTTCTGCAGATTTTAAATTTATATTTAATTCTGTGCTGTATATACCGCTTTTCACTCAAAGAAGTTACAAAGCATTTTGTTTAAAATATTTTCAGATTCAATAAAAATAACACTAGAGTGAAAACAATGAAACAGTAGCTGAATCATTACTAGGACAGCTGACCAAAGCACATATAGGGAAAACATGGGCAAACAAATAGGTGTTTAAATTATGGAGGAAACTGGCTACAGTATTGTGAGATCCAGTTTTACCTCTACACTTAGGCCAGTGGCTGGGGAATTCTGGGAGTTGAAGTCCACTCATCTTAAAGTGGCCAAGTTTGGACAACACTGACTTAGGCTAACAACAAAGCCTCCCCACTTCCCCCCAAAAAACCCATTATGGTTCCATATGTAACAAAGGTTGGCAGCAAATTGTATGCTTTTTCTGTGGAAATGATTTGTGTGCTGAATGCAAACTCATTTTATTTGTTTGTTTATTTGTTTGTTTATAACATTTGTATAGCTGCCCATCTTAAAACCAGACTATGGGCAGCTTACAATCAATAAAAGCAATATATACAACCATAAAAGCAAAAAAGACAACAAAACCAAAAACAGGAAAACCCGGCGCCACAACCACACTTCCCTGATGAACCCACAACATTCTCACCCTGCTCTGACCTCACCCTATCCCAGCACTTGGGGGAACAGTCAGGTCTTAAGTGCTCTCCGGAAGGTTCAAAGAGTGGGGGCTTAGCGGATCTCAAGGGGGATCATGTTCCATAAGGCAGGGGCTGCATTAGAAAAGGCACACTTCTGAGGACCCATGAGGTAGCAATGTTTAAGAGAGGGGACCTGGAGCGTGTCTACCCTATCTGCTCCGGGGGGATGGGCAGATACTTTCAGGGAGGGGCAATCCCACAGATAACCTGGTTCTGTTCCATGTAGGGCTTTGAAAGTGATAAATTGTACCCAGAAAGAAACTGGGAGTGGTGCAGCTCATGCAACAGGGATGTAATGTGGGTGAACCTAGGAGTGCCCAACACTGCATGTGCTGCTACATTCTGGATCAGTGTAACTTTGAGTGGTTTCAAGGCCAGCCCCAAGTAGAGTGCATTGCAGTAATCCAAATGGTCTCCCAGTCCAGGAAAGGGCACAATTGGGGTGAACTAAGGAGCCCTTTGCAAGCCTGCCAATCCATATATGCATTCTTGAGCACTAATTTACAGCTAACACCAGTTGGTGGACTTTGAGATTCTTGTGAAAAACAAAGTAGGTCCTGTTAGCCTAAAATGTGTTCTTTTCTGTTCTAATTGAATATAACTTCCAGACTACTGTCTTGCCAATTATACTTTGTGGGGTACATCAGAAGTACTTAACTTCTAAGCTAGCCAAATCAGAAGTACGCAAATTAAAGTCAACTTTGGCTAGGAGGATGAGTAGTGAAAGACAGAAAGTTCTCTTTTAACTTCAGTTGCTTTCAATTACATGTGCGATTTTGGTACATTATTCATTATGCAGTCTGCATTATTTATCTTTCTTTGATTTCTGCTGAAGTAATATCCCAAAGGAAGAATGGATTCAATGGTACATCTAACAAAACTCTGGTCAAAAAAAGTTTCTGCAATAATAAATTTGCTAAAATGGTAAAAGTCTCTTTGTTTTATTGCAGCAATTTAATACTACAATTATTCTGGAAATTATTTTAGAATATTTTTCTCCTTGAGAATTAAATATGACAGTTTTCCCACTGATCACAGATGATTTAACTGTTAACAATTAATTTAAAATAAAATTTAATCTTAGGCACATTTTCCTGCATCAGCACTCAGTAGAGTGCCTCTTGATTTTATGAAAACATGCATGGGATTGCTTGGATAGTTTTCAACTGAAATAAATTTTCAACTGAAATAAATAATCAGTTTTCTTGTTCAGAAAATGTCTTTGTCAGAATTTTAAAAGAAAAAAAATCAGATGTAAAATCACCCTCACACACATACATATACATGTACTCTTCCCTTATTCTTTTCTGCACTTTTATTAAATGTATAGCCAAGGATGATTTCTGTAGCCAGAGTAATTTAAAAAGCTTCATCTGTTGTTATAATTATAGAACTATTTTCTTGTTACTGATTTTCATACCATGGACCAAAAGTGCAGTCCTATACTCTGAGTTCAATGGGGTACATTGATTATACTGTATATCTTCCTTAGTAAAGGAACACAGCTTAAGAACATAGGAAACTATCTGACATTGAATCAGAACATTCATTCCTCTAGTACTGCATTGCCAGCACTGAGAAACGATGGTTCTCCAAGCTTTCAGCAGATGTTTATCCAGCTCTAGTTGGGAAAGCCAAAGATTGCACCTTGGTTCTTCTGCATAAAATGCTAGACCAGTGTTTTTCAACCTCAGTAACTTTAAGATATGTGGACTTCAACTCGGGAACTATATTTGGTGTGTCCCAAGAGGCGGGCCTTCTCTGCTGTGGTGCTGGCCTTATGGTATCTTCTCCCCCTGGAAGTGAGGTTAGCTCCATCCCTCTTAACATTCTGCAAGTCCCTCAAGACTTGGCTATGCCATCAGGCCTGGGGGTCCCAGGGGACCAGGGAGATCTTGCCATGGCTCCCTTACTGCGGCTAACATCATCCTCTCTTGTCTTTGTGCTTTTTATAGTCTTTATAATGAACGCTTTTATATATTTATTGGTTTTTCAATCAAGTGTTGTACACCACCCAGAGTCACTTTTTTGTGAGATGGGCGGCCATACAAATTTGAAAAATAAACAAACAAACAAACAAACAAACAAACAAACTCCCAGAATTCCCCAGCCAGCATTGCAGTCCACACATCTTAAACCTTCCAAAGTTGAGAAACACTGTGCTAGAGCATAGAGCTATGGTGCACAGCTTAATTTAGCAGGGCTGCTTAAGTTAATACAATGTTTATAATTTCTGTTTTTGGCAAACAGGGATGGTGGTTTGTTTTATCAATAAAGTTTTTATTATCTATACCAGTAAGTTCTGTTTGACAATGAAGAGATGCAGCAAAACATAATTTTACCATTCTACTCCACACCATAATCTACTTAAATCAGGATGCTGCAACTTCTGTTGCTCCAGGAACAGTGGTAAACTTTGCACTGTGCATAAAGAGCCACATTCCATAAGTTGGTGGGGGCTAGTATCCATTTTTCCCCAAACAATTAATGTAAAGAAAAAATCAATTTTAAAGCCCTTCTGACTTTGAAGGCTGGGGGTGGGGGAAGCATGGGATGTAATATTGTTGTACCACTTACGTAAATAATGACAAGAGACATCTTTTATGTTAAGAATACATCTTCCCTTCCCTTCCCTTCCCTTCCCTTCCCTTCCCTTCCCTTCCCTTCCCTTCCCTTCCCTTCCCTTCCCTTCCCTTCCCTTCCCCCCTCCTCCCTCCCTCCCTTCCTTCCTTCCTTCCTTCCAAACCTTATTACATCTATTGACCTCAGACCTTTTTGTCAAGAGGAAATCACTATTATAAAAGCTCAGATAACATACTTCTGGAGAATATATACTGTGTTTATCAAATACCTGAAGTTCCTATAATTATGAGAATGGGAGAATTGTGGCATGGATTGATTGATTGATTTACTGGGGTTGAAGTGGGGTTGATATGCCACTTCAATCCAACAGGACTCTGAGAGGCTTACATTCCCTTCCTACAGCATTTCCTTAGTTGTATTAAGTGACCATAGCAACAGTCAAATGCACATGTTATCAGATTGGAAGAATTATTAGAGATGTAAGTTGTATTATAATGCATATATAAAATGTATTATATTTGAGTGCTGATTTAGGGGCATTTATTAAATAAACAACTCTAATATAAAATAAGGTTACATACGTTTCATGATTAAATTATACTTAATGGCATATTCTGATACAGTTCTTAAAACGAATGTGCATAAGGGAACATTCAACCAAAAGATACAAAAAGGGGGACAAAAACTGGTAGAAAATTGAGTTTACATCAAAATAAAATGAGAGATGAATAACATTATAAATTGAAGTTGTAAGGCAGAAACCAAATGCAGTGAAAAATGACCTTGGGCAGCAAGAACATTTCAAGGGCTGATCCACTCTGGATGTCAAACAAGACATGATGCTTTGTGTAAATTTGTTAAATAGAGAAATCGGCTCTGGGCTCTCTTTGAAAGAGCTGTCTTTACTATTGACATTAACAGGCCAGCCCTTTTACTTCTGTTTCACAAAAGCTGTGGTGCAGATTTATTTTCCTTTAATGGGCAGTCAGTTCTACATACTCTGTTAGCTCCCTTCAATATTTGCTTGAAATACTTGGCTATCATTTCTAAAAGCGAGCCCTTTCTCCTCTCACGGGGAAAATCTGAAAAGCAAGCAAGATACTCCTAATTCAGGCAGCTCAGTGAAATGCCAGGAAGGAAACCATTGGCAGAGAAGCATCACAGAATCTTAAGGGATGCATCCAGGGACACCACCCTACTAATCAAGTGGTAAAATATTCTGTAATAGAATAGGCTACTCTTTCCTACCCTTTCCAACAAGATGGACTGGATGAAATGCCAGAAACTTTTGTTAGCAAGGATTGTGGAAGGAGAAAGCTTACTCTCCCATGAATGTACTGATTTCCCCTTTTCAGTACATTCAGATGATCAATAGTTGGGTAAAATGGATTGCCGCTTACTCTTGCCATAGTCCCAGAGAAAGAAGACTGAGAGCAACCTTTGAAAATGAATCATGAAGGCAAACTCCTCAAGGGTTGCCTGCTTTCACATTTCTGGACTCCCCTAGAATTGGCCAGACAGAATAATTGTTGAGATAAACTTCCAGGAGAAGACCAAAAAAGATCAGTCCTATCTCTCTTTTCCCTCCCCCCTCAGCCCTTTATTTAGCCATTCTTTCTTTTTTAACTCCTTCAATACAAGTGATCCTAACCATGTTTTTTAAAAGTTATGTTGACTTGCATTCAAATTCTTTTGGATCCAGTAACTAATAAAAGTCAGCTAAATATATTAAATTAATGTGTTCATTCATGCTATGCGTCAATACTATTAATTTAAACCCCCCCCCAAAAAATGGGCAATAAAAATTGAAACTGGAAAAGAAGACAGGCACTAAAATCCAAAGGGGATGGGGGTGGGGAAGGGAAGGGAAGGGAACCCTAAGCAGTAGTGGGGAAAACTTTATGAATCACAGTCAATGTGTTTCAGATGTGTTCCTTTTTCAAGTGCTCAGCGTAAAACACATAAGCATGACTGATTGGCATGTAGGACAATAAAAACTGAGCATGCTTTGTGGAAGTGGAATATGTTGGGAAAAACAGGAAACTGGGAAGTGAGGACAGGCTGGAAGCCTGCCTGGAAAAAAGCACAGCACGCGGTAACATTTTGGCATAGGTCTCAATTATACTCTTGTAATAGTTTGAGTAATCCCATTCTTACGTAGCCAAAGCAGCACTACTGAGGAGTAAGAGAGAGACATCAAGTGAGTTGGGATAATCCTAAAATGTGTGGGTGCCCAAAACATCTTTAAGGGGAACAAATGTCATTTGAGTGAGAAGGAAAAGGCAAGGATTGGCTGGAAATGGAGTTAAGAAATGGAGGAGGGAGAAGGATACACTGAGATTAAATCTGCCAGAATTCCTTCTCAAATTCTGCATTTTGATTTTAAAGGACTCCAAAATCTCTTTCTCCAGCAGAGGGAGGCACAAGGAAAATATGACTCCATATGTGACCAAGAGCCATGTCTCATTTGTACGTGTGGATCGTGTCTGGGATGTGGGCTAGCTGGCTGGGCATGTCACAACAAGCAGTACTGAATATATCTGCTTTAAGGACTACCTTCCCTTGATATCTGGAGCATTTCAAAACCTATTAAGCTAGAGTTCTTTCTGATAATGAATCTACTTGTAGTAAAACAGTGCTTGTATAGCTCAAAACAGCTATAATTAGATCCTCAACTAAGAGTTCTAAAAGAACACCCCATATTAGTGCCTATGAAATATGGCTATTAGCTAGAATGCCAGATTATCTGTTTCCTTGGCTTTAAAACAGCAATGCTGTGTGTTTTCAAAATACAGCAGCACCATGTGTTTTCAGTCTGGGCTGTCACTGGAATCAAATTCAGTTGTTTCTTATTACAGCATTCCAGAAGTCTTTTAACAAATGTCACTGAGCAATGGCAGACAATCCATCAGACCACACTATATTAAGTCAGATTTCCCCAACCTGGTGCCAGTCAGACATAGCAAACTAAAATCCTATTCTGGGGGCCCTTCAACATAATAAACCGGGTGAGTTTACCAGCTCCCCTCTCCAATCAAAATACTGCAGGCCAAGGCAGCTTCACAAAAGATTCTTTTATCATCATTACTATACTGACACCCGAAGAGAAAACATCCTCTGAAGAATCTCGTGCAACATGGCTCACTTCCCAAGCACCAAAGGAGAAAGGACTTCAGAAAGGAAAAGGAAATTAAACTTACTGCAGGTTCTCCCATATACACGTATGCATATTACAGCCATAATTCCTAGTTTGCACAGTAGCAGTCCAGAGGATTGAGTGCTGGAGCAAAGGTCCTGACTCAGATATTCTTTCCTTTACAGCTATAGTGAGGTGTTTCTCAAGAACTGTTGAATTTGTATGTAGCTATCCCTTTGATAAATTTTTCAGCTGTAAGTGGTGGCTTCTTCATTAGCTCAGTTTGGTTACTGGATCATTTAATAATCTGCATAAGGGGGCAGCATGAGGGGAAATTCATTTTGTCAAGGCCACACTTCAGAGGTGACCCTAATCATCTTGTGAAGCCTTGTTGATTCAGTTCATGCTTTGCACTGCTCTAATGACTTTCTATGGCATGTTCAATAAGAAGAGGCTTCTGAGCATACTTTTAACCATCTTCTTACACTTCCAGTAGCTCACTGTAATAACCATAAACCATTGGAAGAAAGCAATATGGCAGCCTCGCTTGCTTTTTAGAAGTTGGAGTGGGAAGAGCATATTGCACTGGAAACAGCTTTGAAAGAGTGCTTCACTCAAAGCATCCCCAAAGGGAAGTCCCTCTTCAGAACTTTGCATCGTCCTATAAGGACTTCCTATGTCAGTGGAACATTCCAAGGACTTCCTGGGTGTGTTCTTGTAATCCCTAACTATTTGATTCCATAGCCTGGTTTGTCCTAAAAGCTCACTCTTTTAGTCCTAACTGCAGTCTAGTTCTATAGTGCTTTGTTCATCCCAAACTACTGTGCATAGTCTAGACTTGACAATTTTGTTCTGCACAGGATAAACCACACACAGTCATGAAGGTAGTGGCTGTGTTTATACAACACACATATCCATAGTTAGCCTAACCATGGTTTATGCAATCCAATTTTCTGGGTTTGCAGGATGCATCAAATTGCAAACCAACCATACTGGTAGGGTTTGCACAATATATTAGGCTGAAGTGTGAGTGGCTGGTTTGTGGACATGCAGCCTTCTCTGAATTGGGACTCTGTGTTGGGGGTGACTGGATGCTCCTACAGTATCCACAAAAATGGTAGCAGGAAGTATTGTCTGCTTCCAGTGGAGGCAGATTTGAAAGGTTAAAGATCAGAGCATTAAATCATGCAGGGTTTCAACAAGCAACCTCTTCTGTTGAACACTTCATTATTTATATTCACTTCATGCAAAGGAATGTGGAGATAACCCAGTGAAGGAAGGGATGAGCTATTTAGGGAGGAAAAACAGCAACTCAGACTTGAGAAGGTAAAAAGCATGAGAAAGAAACTCAAAGTAATCCAGCCTTAATTCTGTTTCTTATAAGAGGGGACATAAAGGAAATCTGAGAGGCTTTCAAGATTTTGTTATTATACCTTACAACTATAAAGTAGTGTTCCTGGAATCTCTGCAATGTCTATTTTCTGACCTGGCCTAACTTGAAGGCTGATACTTCATAATACAAATGAATGCATTTCTTGTGACATACTAATTTCTCCTGGCACAAAGTTTGGAATTACTCATTTCAGGATTCAAAGGCAATTAACAGAATCCTTGGAAGCTAATTGGGAAACAGTGCAATAATATCATTATTCTCTGCAATTTGCAGGCCTGTGAGAGATAATTTAGGATTGCTGTGAGGCATGACTTAATGCCATGGAGGCAATATAATTCCCACCCAACTGAAGAGGAAATGCAATTTGCCTTGAGAAGGTGCCCTCTCAACTTCTGTCTGGCCAGGAAAGTCTTCCATACATGTTCTGCACATCAGTGGAACCTCTTCTTCACTTCCAATGGCTGACTTAATCTGACTTTCAGCAGCAGACAAGAAACTTCAATGGAGGCTGCAGAGCATGCCCAGAAGCTTCTCCCAGCTACTTGAAATGCAGGAATAAGAATGCAAGTATTTGCATTGCTTTTAGGAACAGGGGCAGCCCTGTTCCTTCATAGGTCTGCTTGAGTAGAGTGATCTGACTGGTTCACTATTGATCTGTCCCATCAGTACTTTGTTTAGCAGTATATTTATCGTCATTGAAAGTTGTCTATATCTGCTTTGAATTTACCATGGGTGGCTTACAAAGAATACATTGAATAGTCATTTCAGACAGTTTATCAGATGTAAACAACACTGCCGTAGCTTTTGATTCTACAAAAATGAATAAAATTGGTTTCATATCCTGAATAGCAATGCTCTCTTCTATTTTTCCAACAGACATAGACAAACTCACTTGCCAAAGACTGTGCAAAACATCATAAAGTTTCTAATTTTTTGTTAAGCTTCATGCTTGTTAGCTTTCCTCATCCCAACAAATTCAGTTTTTGGAACTTAAACTGAAGCATCATGGATAGATGACATTGGGTCCATGGAAGCAGAATTTTGGTAAGACCACCTTCTTAAGCTCTGGATAAAGTCTCTTAGTATATACAGGTAGTCCTCCTTTAGTGACTGCCTGTTTAATGACCATTCGCAGTTACGATAGTGATGAAAAAGTAACTTTGCAACCAGTCCTCACATTTACAACCTTTGCAGGTCTGTAAAGCAAAGGAAAGCTGAAGATTATAAGCGTAGTTGCAGTTTCACTTAGCGACCACTTTGCTTAATGATCAGGTTGCTGGTCCTGATTGTGGTCGCTAAATGAGGACTACATGTAACTTTCAAAAAACATGAATTAAATGATTGAGGAATAGACTGACTTAGAAAGTGGCAGACTTCCCATCATTAGAACTACATAAGTAGAGGCTAGATAGCTGTCTGTCAATATGGGACAATATGGATTTTCTTCACTGATAGTTAAGATGATATTTCTTAACAGTATTTTCCAACTCACTGATTCTACTTTATTCAAATTTTGCCTGCACAGAGACAACCTGTGCTTATGAACACTTCTAATAAAACCTTTTTATTCTAGCCCAGTTTTCAATTATGCAATGATAGGTTGTATACCGATATTTGTGGGGGTTTGTCTGCTGTTACGAACATATATGCCCTTGTGCTGTTATTCATTCAGATGCAGTATAAATGCTGATGACCTAGCAGACTGCTTATAAGCTTGGCTTGCATTTTAGCAGCTCCTAAAATTCATAATTAATAATATTAGGTTTTTAAGGTTCTTGTCAACTAAAACTGATCTAGTGACACTGGGATGTATATTAGTTTTAGAGGGATGATAGGAAATTCTAGTTACTAGTTATCTGTTGAACTGCTTAATAACATAACCTGTTTTAGTGGTGCTTTGGATTATTTTAATAAAATTATGTATTCAAATTTTGGATTCTATGGGGCTAGAGTTGTTCTTTTTTAAAAAGCATGAAATCAGAATATCATTTTTACTTCTCAAAGGACAGTCACAACCCGTAATGGTATGTGGGAATGACCTTGGGAGACAGGGGGAAGAGAAGCTGCCTAGGGAACAATCAGATAAGAATGGGCATAGCCCGTACCTGCATAATGGGCAGAGAAAGAAACTCAGAAAGGAATCTCCCTAACTTATCAGGTTGTAAAAGAGATGGCAGGAGATTCGTACTTTCATAGTTGAAAGATTCTGTCAATGTAACCTTACAATAAAGTAGAATTAGCTCATCTGGTCATGTTTCCTGTCTCCTCTACCTGGGAAGGCTGACACAACCTGATGGTGGGCCTATCCCCATTTCACTCCCTGAAGGCTTCTTGGAGCAAATGGATCTGAATTGCTAAAGGGTTGGGGCTACTCTAATCACAGGGGGAATTTGTGGTAGCAGTGGAAACAGAGAAGGTCTGGTTTTGATGTCCCTGATGATGTCATTGTCTCAATACAGGGACCTGAAGAGAGATCTCCCTCCCCCATCTTACTGGATGGGTAGATAGCACTGGGAGCAGGACATCACAAAGATAGCCAGATTCTTAATCATGAAATTTCAAATTCTTCCATTAATAGTGATTCTAAACCACAGTCTTTTTAAGATTTTGAGAATCCAGGAGGTAGAATGTTCATCTGAACCCATTCCCACTTTCTTCTCATTACATTCCAAGTAAAGGTACCTTTTCCTTTTTTTTCCCATTGAAGTCAACAACCCAATAGTGCAAATAAGTCCAGCTTAGTGAAATCATTCTTGGGATTATATTTTGAAGTAATATATTGAACTGAATATATTGCTGGGAATATAAAACTGGGATGTCAAGGATTGTATAACTTTATGCATTTGTTGGTAAACAATATATTGCCAACTTGGAGGCAATTGTGTTTAAACAGGAATCACGTGTATTTAAATACATCCATAGCCCCACCTTATGATATGCCAAAAAAATTCTACCAAGATGTGGTCAATAGCTTCTGTATCTTTCCAGTGCTGCTGGTTGCCAGAGGATAGGGGCAATAAGCTACCTGTTGGGGTTAAAACTGCAGTTTCAAACCCAGTCTTTGTAAGACGAGTAAACTGTACTTACCTTATCCCACTGAGCTCAGCAGCCCAGTTCACACAACAACCCAGAAGTTATTTATGTATGAATATGTTTAGGATTCTGTAAAGGAGGACTGGTGAAGAGAAGACAGATGCAAGTGCCTTTTATGCAGGTCGTATTTTGTGCAAAGAAGGGCTGACAGAAGAGCCTAGACAGAAACCATGTGGGCTGGAACCACGCACACAAATAGCACAACATTTCAGAGGTAATATGCTTTCTGTTCTTTCTGGCTGTGCTCCAAATCTTTCCAATTCTAGAACTTTCCCCATGTAGAAGGACTTACACCCAGGTATGATTTTCAGTCCCCAAACCTTAGAAACATTTTTGAGCTGTCCTCAGAGTACCAGTATTCCCTCCAGTTAACCAAGCCAGGAGCAGCATGCAAAACTCAAGGGGAATTGCTCTATAACTTTATCTTTTCTCTTCGTTCCTATTATTTATATTCTGCCTTTCAGGATAACAATCCTACCAATGTCGCACATAATCCAGGAAATTAGCCTTCCAAATATCCTTTAAGCTCCAGTGGGATTTTCTCATGGGATAATACCATGCAATAGATTTCAGAAGCATATTTTACTTGAGAATCATAGAGTTTGCTTATTCTGCTGCAGATGTTAATGTTGTAAATTAACAGAAACAAACAAGAAATGCATGAAGAAAACTTGAATGCCTTGAAATGTTTTATGGCTCTATGTTTACATTAATGAGAGTGTTATCATTAGTATATCTGAAAGTGCAAAATAATTTTGGCAGTTGATGGATGGTGCAATATGTAACTATTTACCTTTTCAGATTGTTCACTTACCACAATACTGTTGGTAATGGTCCAATATGTGGCCAGTCCTGAAGCACAGAGAACCACAGCAAAGCAGAAAAAACACTACAATAAACAAAAGACAACATCAAAATAAGAACCTTAGTAAGTGCCATCACTGCTACTTCAAGTATTTGATTTATATATACTTTTAACATACAAATTTTAAGAAATAGAAAGGTTGCTGTTCCCAGCCATAACAGGACAAAAATCTACTTATTGATGAAAAACAGTATTTCTTCTATTTCCCTAAATTAATTTCAGACTTAGTGTAGTATTTAAACTGAAAGACACTGAGCCATAGAGTATTTTTTTTTCCTCTAAGAGCAAATGGATTTTTCTGCCTCTGTGTGTGTGTGTGTGTGTGTGTGTGTGTGTGTGTATATACCTGCTCCCTCCTGTTTGGGTTTGTAAGTACTCCAACATTTCTGTTGGTTTTAGAGCATATAAATTATGCAAAGTTAAAAGCAAGTGCTTAACCTGCTGCCAGCTGTACAACACAAATAATATCAACATATAGTTGATACAGGTAGTCCCCAGGTTAAGAATGCCTGGGTTACAGATGACCCATAGTTAAGAACGGAGCCTACTGAAGCAAAATTCGAGTTAAATACACAACAATTCGAGTTAAATACACAATGGTTTGAGTTCATCACACAACACTACATATATAGTATTATACAATAATACTGTTCTGGCTTACATACAAATCCGACTTAAGGACAGACCTTGGGAACGGAACTCATTCTTAAACTGGGGACTCCTCGTATAAATTCCAACATATGTACGAAACAACTGTTCTTTTGGCCTAAGTTTTCAGTCCCTTTTTCTTTCTCATCAACCCATATCATCCACCCATCTCTTTTAGTTTCCCAACTTTTACCTTCCTCTATATCCCACTATTTTTTCCCATACTGTCTATCCCTTTTCCTTTCTCTCCTCCTCCATATTCAGATTCATACAGCAAAGCTAAGCATCATATTTATTTCTTGTAATATGTATATTACAATGGTAATAGTATGTGGGAGTGTCCTGGGGAGACAGGAGGAAGAGCCACAACTATCATGCAAAAGGTATCTCAGCCCACAGAAGCAGAAGGGCCATGGGAAGCGTCTCAGAAGGGACCCTCTTTAGTTTGCTGGAAAGTAAAAGTAAAGGAGGAGAGAAATACTTTCAGACTTGCAAGATTCTGTTGTTGTAACCTTATAATAAAGGTAGCATTAGTACTCATGGTTTGTGCTTCTTATCTGGGCTACCTCAAAGGGCTGACAGGGGGCATACAAAGTCGCTCCTGGGATATTAGCTGGGAAAATCCAAATGTTCTCAAAATTCTCCAGGCCTGCTAGATATGATGAGGCTTTGCAAGAGACAATATAAGACTGTTTATCTGATCAGATTAATCACATGCCAAATCATTAGGACAATAAATGAAGCTTTTTTAATTAATACACCATATGGATTCATCAGCAATTGATCAAAATGTATATATCAAGATATATATATTTGTTTATATATAAACAAATACATATATATATACACACACATATAAACATTTATTTGTATATTTGTAAATGTGTTTATTGTTTGTAAAATTGTTTATATATATATAAACAAATAAATAGTAAAGGGTTTTAAGAACATTAAATGTGTTTCTTATGACCTTCAAATGAGATTAATATTTTTTCAAGTTTTTTGGACACCTCATAATAAGTTTAGAAAGGATGGGTTGTCAACTTCATTTTGCTGGAAGTATAAAATTATGGTGGGAATAGTTAGGTATATGATAGGGGCTTGTCTCACTACCTTCCCATTTTGGTTTAATATCCATAAGTTTGTTAATACAGTTTTGGGAAGAGGAAGATGTCAACGTGGTGTTGACTTATATACTGAAAATGTGGAATTTATCATTATGTCAACAACAATGCATTTATCAAGCATGGGGCATACAAAGAAGATTATTTGATTACGATGGAAAGATTGTGCCACTCTGCACTTGGAGTGCTTGATTTATGATATGTGCTTGTTCTCTGCTTATGAATTGGCTCTGTACTGACATAATGGAAGGACTGCCCAATATTACTCTGGGAGGTAAATGATTGATGTCTTTACAAAGTTAGGTGTTTTTGGATTTTGCCTTCTTCTTTTTTTTTTTATCATTTTATTTGTTTATCCCACCTTTTTTTCAGGGGCTCAAGATGGCTTGCAGAGAGCTCCCCCCTACCACTGTTCCCCACAACAACAACAACAACCCTATGAGGTAGGTTGTGCCGAAAGAGAGCGATTGGCTCAAAGTCACCCAGGGAACCTCCATGGCTGAAGAGGGACTTGAACCTGGGTCTTCCGTGGTTCAAAACATCACACTGGCTGTTTTTTTTTTTTTCTTTTCTCTATATTTTATACATTAAAGCAAGCAAAAATCTGATAATATAAAAGGAATGCAAGCAACCTGTTATTAGAAGGAAACACTTTTTTAATATTTTATTTTTTATTTCCTTAGATGCTTATGTATTTGAACAAAAATAGACCCCAAAGCAACCACATACCAGCCTGAATCCCACTGAGTGACAACTGAGAGCAAGTTTTAATCAGCTAATGCTTTTAATTAAGTAAAGTGCAGTGATAACAGCTTTCAGCCCTGCAAACAATTTCTAAGCATGCTCTTCCTAGGTGCTTTCCTATTTTCTCTTCCGCAGAATAATCTTCATTTTTTATTTCAGTGGTTTTGTGCAGGACTCCATTTCAGTGGATTAGGTCATAGTTTTCTGAATAAAGGAATGCATTCACTTTAGTTTCTTGTGATGCATTTGGTTTCTTATAATAGATGTGGAAAATAATAGTAAGTAAAAATGTGAAAACTACTGAAGGAAAACCAGGGCAGTTTCTCAAATAAATATGAAATCATTATCTCTATGTAGGAAACCGAACAGAGGGGTATCCAGCTGACTTCCAAGCTCTTAAAACTCTTTTTCAGAATGAGAGCTTGGCCAGTTTGTTCAGGCCAGATTTTGTTTATTACAACCTAGTACATGCATGGAAAAAAGGGAGCGCTTGAAAAAAAATCTGATTTAAGTATCCATGACAACCAGCTGACATCATGAATTGTGAAATCACAGAGATGAAGCAATCTACTGTGCTACAGAATTACATGCATTACATTGCCACAAGACATCCAAAATCCCTATTTCAGCAATATCCTTCTTAAGCCAGTTCAAGCGTTACAAAAAATGAAAATGGAAACTTTTGCAATCTCTATTTAGGCTATAAAATCAGATGGTGATTTGGAAATCTGACTTGGAGTTTTTATGAATGAGTACTCATTATAACACTGGATTACTCTACCAGTCTGGTACATTCATCCTGGGTGGGCATGTTGCGGGCACCTCCTCTGTAAGAGATTTGGGACTGAGTGAGAAATGAGGTTTTTTTCTGACATCCTTTGGGATAATCTCTTACCAGAAATCCAGAAAATACCTTTACTCCTGTCAGGTTCAGCCCAAAGAACTCCACGAGACAGTGCAGATACAGTTCTGTTACGTTTATTAGCTTCCTCCTCAAAGACAGAAATCTCTCCAGACTGAATCTAAAGTTCCCAAGCCAGCAAGCCAAAACACTGTGAATTCCTTAGGGTGGTGCCAGTCTCATCTTCTTAACCTTCCCACGCTTCTGCTGGGGGCTAAGGGAATGCTTATCTCCCCGAGCATGGCCATCATCCAACCATTCCTTCACAACTCTTGATCTTCAGGAAGGCTTTAAAAATGGGACTATTCAAGGAGCTCATTTGGGTATTGACTTCTGGTCATTGGATGCCTATTTATATTAGTTTTACTTTATTATTGATATGTGATTCTATTGGGTCTGATCAATTATGTTGATTTATTTGAATTGTTGTGGTGTATTTTGATTTTAATTGTGCACTGCTATGAGTCCTTGAGAAGTACAGTGATATAAAAATATAGTTAGTTAGTAAGTAAATACATCTATCCATCAGTCCTGGGGGTGCTTTATTAACCTCAAATTTATACACTATCTGCTTGACATGGCCCTCAAACCACTTTGGTCCATGTTTAACTCTTTAGAGTTCATGAGATATATCCTCCCACCTCTGTCAGTTTTAACTGTCTTTTGTTTGGAAGGACTTCTGCTGTCATTGTGTCATTATACAATCACTTTCCCAGCAGAGGTTAGAAAGTGATTAAAGAATGCGGTAATGTTAAAGATTCCTTCTTGCTGTCACTTGTGACTGTGATGTGTTTACAGCTAACAAACAGATTGTGAAGGACATAGGTAGGTTTTTTCCTCAGACAATCACCCAACTGAGTAGCTTTCTTTGGAAAACTGCCAGTTGGGGTGCAGTGGATTATGAAGGAGGATGGGAAGAGTTGAGTGCTTGTATAGTGGGTGAATGACACTACTAGCAGAGGGGATGCAGGGAGTTGTATGGATTGGAAAGTTTTGAACCATCAATGTTTATCAGAACAAATCTGGATTCCCCTCACAATGGAACAGCGATGCAGATAGTTCCACCATAATGCATTTATGTAGCGGGGATGACTAATACTTGGACATGATCATGCAAAAGGGGATTCAGTTCATCCCATTTTGTTACCAAGAACAAAAAGCGAAATTCACTAGTGTTTTTCTCCTGTAAAAGAATGGGAGCAGATAAACTTGAAAGAGTATTTCCTATGGGTTGATTAAAACTTTATAATAGTATATATGAAAATTTTGAAATTAACTGTAAGAAATCCTCCTGTGGGAAAGTTTTGCTGACTGGAGAATAAACATATGATAAGAGGGGACTTTGAAGGTTGACTAGAGGGAACCAGAGAGAACTAAAGATTACAATTAAAGGAGAAGAGCCCCCCTAATACAATGGGGCAATATTATTTGACTATAGAAGAAATGAAAGCTGTCTGGGAACAATATACGCAGAAATCACTTTCAAGATTGTCTGCCATTATAGAAATGGATGTAACAGAGGTTACAGACGAGGAACAGACTTTAAACAATAAAATAGAGACTGAGGCTGATTTGAATGTGGATTTCAAAAGAGATTTTTTTAAAAAACCAGACTACAAGAATGATATGGAAGAAGGTGATATGGATTTGAAAATGGATTTAAAAATGACAGACTGTAAGAGTGACATGGGAAAAGATGCCATAGTGGATTTACAGATGAAACCGGCTGATGTTTTAATAACTAAAGGGGCATACAAATAATAAATCAGAAGAGTGACTTGTAGAGCTTTTTCATTCTGGACTTACAAAAGGGACCTTTTAAACTACTGAAGCTGTTCCTGAGAGGAGACAAAGAGAAAAAGATAAGAAATCAACTTGTGGACACTATTTGTTGGGATTAAAGACCAAGCTTTTTAAAAGTAAATGGAAGGGCTACAAAGTGAACTTCTTTGATCAGGGTTAAAATATATATATTGTGGTTACTGGTAGCTGTTAATGGATATTTTTTTTTTTAATGACCAGGACTGAATGACGATGCTTTAAAGATTTGTTCACAACTGGGGAGAGATTTCTTTTGCTTTATCTCTAGAGAAAGTGATAGGTTGGAGCACAAAATGGATTTATTTCATTAAGGTTAATATATATATATTAATAATTATATTAATAAATTATATATATATTATTTCTGGTAGCTCTTAATAGAGTTTTGCTGAAGAGAACTGAATGATGGTTTTTTTATAATTTGTTTATTGGTAAGAGATTAGTTATGGGAAGAAGAGATCTTTTTTATTATTATTGAAATACTAGAGAAGGTCTTAAGTTATGAGACGTGTTTATACTTGTTTGGAGGGAGGGGGAGTTACTTTTATATTTTTTTCTTTTCTCCTTTTGTTTTTTCTTCTCTTTCTCTCTCTCTGTACTTTTTCTTTTCCTCACTTTTTATATTCCTCTTAGTTTGTATTACTCTTTTATCTTTGTATTTGTATTTGTAAACTTTAATAAAATTATTACCAAAAAAACCCCAAAAAACTGTGGCCGTTGCTAGGAAGGCTATCAGTTCCAAGCACATGCACGTTAGCTCGCCAGAATCATACAGGGTAGGAAATTCAGTACGTTTGCATGTGATTAATTTTTCTTTGCTACATATAGCAAACACTTTTGGTGCGCATACAAAGCTAGCTAAACAGAGATGTTTACCTTTCTTTTGCAAGAAGCTTTTAGCAGTAATAATTATAATTACCAGTCCTCAGACTGGATACAGAATGCACTAACTAATCCCCTGACAGGAAAAAAAAGTCCCAAGCACAGTTCAGTTCTACCAGTACTGCAGCTCATTAGAATAGAATATTGTTCCTTACTTTTTCATAGTAACTGGAATATATTGAATTTAATATTGTTCCATACTCAAAATTCACGTTCTTGAGATCATTTAGTCCATTGATTCTTGTGTTAAAGCTGGCATACACAAAAGTGACACTAGCATACCTACTTCTAAGCTGCGACTGCTTGCTTTGTAATACTAACATGTGCATTTATTTGCAACTCACTCTTCATTACATGAGCTTTAATGTCTCCTTATGAATTATATAGGTAGCCATTTTTCAAAAACAGCTACACAATAACTGTATTATGTAGTCCAGTGTTTAAGATGGCTTGCAGAAAAATAGGCATCAATGCATGATAAGAATGCTTGAATCCAACCAGAACCTGTTGCTGTTGCTATGGAAGGATTTAATATTGTTGTAGTAAAGAATCATAGAATTGGAAAAGGCCGTTTAGGTTATCAGGCCCAACCATCTGCTCAATGCAGGAATCCATGTTAAATCATTCCAGAAAAATTACTGTTTAGCTGCTACTTGAATGCATCCAATGAAGGTGAATCTACCACCTCTCGGGGTAACTGATTCCAGTGCCAATTGCTCTTATCGTTAGGACATTTTTTCTAACATTTATTTTATTTATTTTATTTATTTATTTGATTTGTCCCCGCCCATCTCCCCTACAATGGGGGACTCTGGGCGGCTTACAATCACTAAAATCACAATTAAATTTAAAAAGTTTAAAAATTATACACATTATAAAACTAGAATTTACAGAGATAAAAAGCTAAAAACTCCAAGAGGGCAATAGGGCCCCACCAGGCCGCTAAGGGGCCAGCCAACCCCATTTCTAACATTCAATAGTAGTCTGCTTTCCTGCTTTCCTGCGCCTTAAATCAATTGGTGTGTGTGTGTGTGTGTGTGAATAGGCCTTGACCTGGTTCTCAGTAACATTCTTTCAGGTAGTTGAACATATTCTTGGCCCCTTCCATTGTCTTGTCTAAGAGCTAACCATACTCAGCTCCTTTAGTCTCTCTTTACTGGTCTTAATTCCTAGTCCCCTGATCCTTCTCTGAATGCGTTCTAATTTTTCCAAATTCGTCTTAAAACATGATGCTTGGGACTGGACACAATATGTCCACGTCCTTAGCCATCACGTGATTTTGAGTGCTAACATGGGTGCCAAAAATAAATGAAGTGTGTTTTAATGCCAGAATCTCACCAAAACATCAAATCTCATAAGATTTCATCATTCTTGCATGAATTCCCATGAGATTGTGGTATTCTCACCTGATCTCTGGCTGGATACTTGCACACACAATCTCGTGAAATTTAAGGCAGAAATAGAAATAGATTGATAGTTTGTTGGGCTAGGAGTCCTTTGGGAGCGTTGAAGATGACATGGCATTCCTGGATGCTGCATCTGTGATTGGTCAGCCTACAATTTAATGTTCATTCTGGTCAGATCAGACTGCACTACCTTTCTCTTAAAGAATGATCCAACAGGTCACAGGGCTGTCTAGTTGATCCTAAACGTACATTTGATACCAGATTAACCTTGTGTGAAAATATATAACAAGCATTTCCCAAGTTATCTAATGTTACTGATAACATTTCTATCAGTCACATTGGTTGTGATAATATTATACTTATAAAGGGTACGGTTAGTTTAGAGTACAATGAAAAAATAATATATATGTGGAACCAATTAGTGAAACTGAAGAATTTGGTTCAGAAAATCTGGGCAAATTCTAAAAACAAGGCATTATGAAACAGAATTGGAGACTATTCATTTAACTTGAAGGACAATCTTTACACACAGTCAAGTCTCAGAAATCTAATTTATCATCTCAAGTTTATCACATACAGGAAAGCATTATTGTAAGCAAAATGTAAGCTAACAGTAAGGAAGCTATTTTTAGCACCTGGTATGTAAATGTCTAATAATGTATGAGGTTAGATAAGATTTTGTTTTAGATAATTTAGATCTGGAATACCGAGGAAGGAAAAAAAAATCCTCCCGTGTTAATTCAGTTATGTCTTGCTGTTGCATTACACTGATTTTAACATATATTTTCATGTGTATTATTTTCTTTTGCAGTATAGATTGTACAAGATGTCAGACATAGGCGCTTTCTAACATATCATGATATTTATAATAATTTCAAGAAAGTATCCCAAGATGGAATCACTTATGGGATTCAGAACCTTCCTGGGAAGTCATTCCCATTTTAAATACAAAAATATTTCAAGAATGGCTTTTAGAAAGGTCTGTCCAGCATTTCTAACCGATGTTTAAATTATTCAACTACTGAGCCTACTTACAGTTGCCATAGTGCCCTCCAATTCTTTTATTGTGGCGACAATGCTCATCAGAGCAGCCATGGCCAGAATGATGCTCAGACATATCCCGACGTAGAAAACTGTAGAATGGAGGTAATACAGGAAAAGGTATCCAAACTCTGTCGTATTAAGGTGTCTGCAATTCTGTGATAACTATCCTGCAGCAGTTAGGATAGTTATGCATCAGAGTAACTACATCAGAGTAAGTAAAGTCACATCCATATTTTTTTCTTGGCAAGAACATCGTCAGAGTCCTCTGACCAGGACTTGGTAGTAAATTACAGATCTCCTGACATTTTAGGGCTTAGCCTGTCTCCTTAGCTAGGCTTGGTAAAAGATTCACAGACATGGCTTGGCTAGATTAGAATCTTTATGGCAGCCAAGAATGAAGCTATACCCAAGAGGTGATTGCCTGTTGCTCATGAGAACATGTAAATAACTTTTTGGGGGATGAAATTATTGCCTTCTTCCTTTCTGAATTAATGGATTTGTAAGTGTGGCATTTGATGGCCTTGACACTGTATGGTTATTTTAGGTTGATATAACAGCTATCTCTGATCTGGGAAATGCTGGTTCCTGCCTCAAGTCTGAAGAAATATGGAAGATTTGCTACTGTCTTCTTCTTCAACTTCCCAGTCTAATCTACAGACCTAGAACTTCCTGACAGTGTCTCCCATTCAAGGACTAAGCAAATCTGACCTACCTGGGTTTTTGAGATCAGCCAAGTTCAGCTAGATGCTGACATATGCTTAATTATCTGTGTTATAACCAAAGCTAATTTGTTGCTAGCAACTTTTGTATCTTTGTTTCACTTTTTAATTCCAAGGTAATTCCTAATGAGTTGAATTCTACTAGTAAATAGAGGGATTATATGAAAATGTTTTGCTTTTATGTCCAAGCTAGGACACTCAGTGGCTCACATAATAAACTTCTAGTATATAAGGAAGCAATAAGGCTACTAATGAATTTTTTTTAGATTCATTTTCTAGTGAAGTTGTGGAAAATTAGTGTTATTTGTTCTTTAACAGAGGAGATCCCTGAACACTAAACATCCACCAGGATATGTGGAATACTTGATCTCCGTTTCAGAAATTAGGAGTCTCTTCTCAATTCTCTCTGCATGTGGGTGATTGAATCTCAAGTCTACATTTCATTATGTTTTATTTTCTGCTGCTTAGTGGCCTTATAACTGTAAGTAAGAGGTTGGACTGGATGGGTAAAAGGGCCCTTCCAACTCTATATGATTCCATAGATTAAATCATTACAGTTGACTGTTAATCTTTTAATGGTTTAACTTCAATTTTAAAATTCAGTTATAGGTGGCTTTATCAAGTATTCTGTCTTGCAAAGTTATCTCTCCTTAGAACTGCCATTTATTTTAATAATTCTTAACACATGGATTTACTGCATTCACATCCTGCCTTTCCTCTTGAGGCAGCATATGAGAAGATCACTTTAATTTTATCCTTACAACAACTTCTCTGTAAGCTAGGTTTGGATTCAGAGAGTGTAATAGGCTCAGAGGAATTCAATGTGCTCTGAAGTTGGGGAGCATTCTGAATGTGGGTCTCCCCAGGCAAAGTCTAACATCTTAACTAACTCCACTAATTAAACTTATCCTCAGGGATATCATTTGTTCATTAACCAAACAATTCATTAGCTGATCAATCTATGATTAAACCAGTTGAAACCTATAACATGATAAAAAGTTGAAATAAATAGTCTGTATAATTTCTTCCATATAAGGAACATAAAACACAGGAATTTAGATCATGATCAAGCTTTAAAATAAATAAATACCAAACAGAACAAATTCCTATCTCATCAGCTAAATAGATTACTTTTAATTTTGCACTGTAGTATGAACCTTGAATTTCCTAACACTTACCAATATTGTGGAAATTTCTATAATAGGAGTTTGTCTCTGAAGAGGCAGAATTTATGACAGTGAAGTGTTTTCCACTGTAGGTGATAATAGCCAATATGCCAACTGATACTCCGAGTAGCTGAGAAGAGAAAAGAAGCATGTTTACACAGTTGGATGAGGACTAGAAAAACCCAGGCTCAAGTTAATACTCAGCCATGGAAACTTATCATGACATAATGAAGTCATTAAAAATTGGCTACAACTGGCTGGGTTTTATTAGCTATATGTGGAGTCCTTGGGGTTCTCTAAGCTTCGTTGTTTTCTTGCAAATGTTTTGTTACCTGGCTAGGTAACATCTTCAGTGCTAGAATGGAACGGGGTTTGCTCTCTGTTTATATACAGTAGCTTGTCCTGCCAGTGTTGGGAGTGGGGGTGGGGGGGTGGGGCTGGGTGGGGGAGGGAGGTTCAGAAACAACCAAAAGACTGTTACAACCACATGGCATCTCTGTAGCACACAAACCAACTAAACCCCTCCAAAACACCTTAAGTAAACCAAAAGACCCAGTCGCCTGAGAAGAAAAAACAGGGGTCATCTACAACATACAGTGTAAGGACTGTAATAATCACTATGTAGGACAGAAGGCAGAAGGCTTGCAGAGCACATCCATGAACACCAACTAGCAGTTAGCAGACATGATGAAAACTCCTTAATCTCACAACGCATGGAAAGACTGGGAATTTCAACTGGGAAACTGTCAGTATCTTAGACCAACCTAAACCCCAAAATGGGAGGGAATTCCTGGAAGCTTGGTATCCAGACAAGTCAGCCATTAGCAGGCGCATAAGCAACATCTACACACTATTCAAAAGAGACAATAAAAAGGAAGCAAAAAAGACCAGATTCCTTGCCAGCAATCATCACCCAGATAAGCAGAAATTAACACCAAGATTAACACCAGACAAACAATTAAGCAGTAAACAATACCCTAATAAAGAAACTACCAAGAAAAGAAAAGAAAACCAAGAAAACAGCCAAGCTCAGAGAACCCCAAGGACTCCACAGTTCAACCCTGAGCTACATACATTCTCTTCTCTTGGTATTAGCTATATGGGCTGGCAGCAAGAGGCAAGTAGGACTAAGTTAGGGTCAGCATATCAGAGCTACAAAACTTCAGATAACCACTGTATGGCAGCAAAGAGATGCAGAAAGTTCTTTGCTGTCATCTAGTGGTCATTTGAATGTTTGCAGCCCTGATCTGTAGTCTTCTCAGAATTCTAAAGAATTTTAGCAAATCTTCCCCCAGATTGATGTTACTCAACAAAACAGGAAATATAAACAGTGTTGGCTTGGCACTGACTCATCAACTGTCAAGCAGCATCCTCTAACCAGCCTCCTTACTTACAGCTTATAAGTTAGACTTACAGCTAATTCACAAAATGGGTTTGGCTGCTTGCCTCTTTCTTAGTTTGCCTCAGTGGAACTCAGCAAAAAGGTTCTTCCCTGTAGATTCACAGGGATCTCCCTATTCCCACCCAGCACTTAAAGGCAGAGAAGAATGAGCAAAGTTTATCTCTGCCCCTAACAAAATAATAGAGCAAGATGGGAAAAAAAGTCAACACATGATTCAGAAGGGCAACACAATCCTTTGCTCCAGCTAAATGAACTACAGGTAGTCCTCAGTTAATGATGGCAACTGGGGCCAGGATTGCTGTCACTAAGTGACATGGTCATAAAATACAATGTCACGCTTTGCAACATCAATTCTGGCACTTCTGGTTGCCATCGTTAAGTGAATCACCGCAGATTGTTAAACGAGGACCTCACGTGATCGCCATTTGCAACCTCCTGCTGGCTTCCCCGTTGACTTTGCTTGTTGAAAGCCAGCAAAGAAAGTTGCAAATGGCAACCATGTGACTGTGTCACGCTACAGTTTCATAATTGCAAGCTGGGTGCCGAGCACCCGGATCCCAATCACATGATGCTGGGATGCTGCAACAGCTGGAACTCTGAGGACTGGTCATAAGTATCACTTGTTTAGCAATACGCTGTCACAAGTTCAAGTGGTTGCTGAACGAGTGGTTGTTAACCAAGAGTCACCTGTATCACACTGGTACCTGAGCTGGATTGATAGGTGTGAAATGGTCCAACTAGTACCATTCTGCTAATACTTTTTGATTTCAGTAAATAATATAGTTGATTTTTGTTTGCAATAGTGCTGCTGCTGTTTCTGAAAGTTTATGATGGAATAAGCATGTGCTTAGTTTTATTTCATGGGATGTTCAGGGCTGTGGGCTAAGAGAAACTTGCCTTGGGAAATACTTGGGGAGTTTTTAATAGGGTTGTAAAGAAACTTCCCAATCTGCTTCCAGGACTGAATCCAGAAGTCTGCAACCTTTTTTGCACTTCACAGAATGGGATGGACTCTACAGAAAAGCCAGGCCATCACAAGAGGATGAAATCTACGGGGAAAGAAGTTGCTATGACTATTTATCTCAAGAAGCAAATTTCCAGGACAAAAAGCCAGTTCCTCAACTTAGTCTTTCAGTTCTGATGGAAAGCTTGGGCCAGAAGCAGTATCAAGAAAACATTATCTATTCAAGGTGCTCTACACAGGCTCCAGAAAATTTCTCAGTGCAATAGAAGAAGAATCTTATTTTCTATTATATTCTAAGAATCACTTAGCTTAACCTTCCATTAGCTACCCGCCATTCCCAATGAACAGCATCCACCACTCTCAGATCTCTTGAAAAGTCTACATCGGGGGCAGTGGTGTCTACAGCAAACTGCAATGACACTACAATGATGGCATGTTGGCAATGAGATAATTATGTAAAGACCATCATTACACACTTGCTTTTCTATCAGGTAATAATGTAGGGATTTGAGGTAGCCATTTACTGGCTAAATACTCATTCTGTTGTGGCATAGCCTGTTTCTCAAGGTCATAATTTTTTACTAATGAAAGCAATGGGGCTTACATCCACTTCACTTGAGTTCGGCCAGGTCAGGAAACAGATACCTCAAGGATTATTTATTGTGGTAGGACATGATAATCAAATCTCAAAAGCCTGCCAGAGTTTCCCAGTGCTTATACCAAACAGAATCAAGGAAGGGCAATCTTGAGTTTCTTTCTCACACTCTCCTCCCTTCCAGAGCTAAGTTGACATTAATTTAATGGTTCTTGTATTCTTTCTTCAGGGTTCTCTCTATAATCCTCTACACCTGGTGGTCCTTATTCAAGGACTGCCTGATACCTCCCCACTCAGAAGTCCTCTCTCGCAGCTTTTATGCTCATCAAGCCCTGAGAATACTCACTCCTTGATGATAAGGCTTCCTCCCAAGGAGGCTGGTGTTTTCCTTCTACCACAGCCCAACATTTGAAACAAGTATGTAAGTCAAGCTATTTGTTTAATGATCTTGTTGCATATGTGTGCCCCCTCTCTTGCCCCCTGTGTATGTCCATGATCAGGGGACAGCTATTTTAAGATGGTGGGCACATCAGGAGTTTTGAGAGTGTGCTAACTAGATGGCTGCTACGTATGGGCTTCAGCCAGCCACCACATAGTCATTTCTTAGAAGGCAAAATGCTGAGGTTGTTCCCTGCCATTCCCTTTAGTCTTGCAGGATACTGTGAGACTAGGCTGAAGCTGCCATAACCTAAAGATGAAGCAGGCATGTAAGCAGAGAGGACAAAAGCCAGGAAACTTATCTATGGGATCCCTTCGGGGAGGTAGATAAGAAGGAAGCAAGTCGTTAAGGAAAAAACAAAGGACCTGAACCAGAAAGAGGAAGTTGGGCCTGAGCACATGGAAGCCCTCACCCCAATCCCATCAACTTGTAAATCAACCCAACAAGGACTTTTGGGGATAAAGGGTCCCAGGGCCCGCTTGGAGTCGTCTGAGTTGTCTGAGCTGAGTTGTCTGAGTCACTTTTGGAGCCAGACTTGGCGGCTTCCGTCCCTGTAGCTAGTGCCTGGCAGCCTAGTTGGAAGGACGTGGGTAAGTGTGGATGAGCGCATGTGTGTGTGTGTATGAGAAAGAGCAAATGTACCTTGCAACCAGTAAAGTTTTGCTGTTACTTTAAATTCACTGGGTCTCCGTGTATTACAAAGAACCTCTTGTGCCTCAGTGTTTGGTTGGAAGTGATTTGTGTGTATCCCCAATTATTTCCCCACTGTTGACCAGGGCTGTGTGTCTGTCTGCTCCAGCTGCACCTATCTGGAAAACCCAGGGAGAAAGCAAGGGGGGCTGACAAGATCCACGTGCCTCAACAGGCTGTGAGTGTGTGAGTGAGTGACCATAAGCCGAACCTGGGAGCAGCGTGTGTAACAATACTCTGCCACCAAAGCATAGTACTGTCTTTTTTCCTGGCATGTGGGCACCATTGGAAACAAAGCACTCGGCTGTCTCCATCTCCCATTTTCATTTTCTAAGAATGCCTGTGAGCCTCATGCACAATACGCTAGTATCCTATTTTGCTTTTTCGAAACAAGCATTAAGGGTTTTTAGAATTGTCAGATGCATCAGGGGGCTGAGCAGGGGTTGGGGGAGATGTCCACAGGTGTAGTGGGGCCCATGGGCTCCATGCTGGGGATCTCATCAGGTCTGTCACATGGATTACATGCCTACTGGCCAGGGCTGCCCCTTAGCTTGGGCTCATGAGCTTGACCCAACCAGGGCTGCAGAGAAAATATTGCTGAATAAATACTCAAATGCTCAATGAATCCCTATGGGAGAGGCAGGAGGATAGTAGCATGGAATGCTGCCAATTGCTCCATTCTAAGGCTCCCTCCCTCCTGGTCACATGACCCAGAGGGAACACACAGCGATGCAACACAAGGGGAGGGCCAAAACACACGTGTGACTCACATGTGCACATCCAGATTAGTCCCTAGGGAGAAAGTCACACGCTTATGCACAGATACCACATGTTCATTACACAGAATAGATGCCTCCTATGGCCACTGATGAGAAAGGGCTTGGAAAGACTTCCAGAAGCCATGTGCTGCTTCCCCTGCCTAAATTATTCTAAAAGTCATCCAAAGCTACATCTCTCAAGACTTAGATTAGTGAGCAAAGTTGTTTTAAAAACTGGTGCTCCATCGCTTTCCAGTTTTTTAAAGCCTTTAAATGTTTCTCACACATAAAAAAATAATACTTTCTGGGCAAAGGAGTGAGTCTTTATCTGCCTTTGCATGAAGGCTGCAATGTCAAGATCTTTTCTAACTACATTTCAACTGATAAAGAGAGAAACCGCAAGCCTCTGGTTAAAACAATGTAGTGCTGTGCAGTCCTGATAAGACCCTCAGCACTGCAATATCCTTCAGTTTAAGTTAAGACTCTCTAAAATTACCTAAATGTTCAGCACCACTAATAACTTTTCTAATGAAATTACCACCTTATTAAAATCGCACCAATCAATATAGTTCAACCTACATTCTGCCTAGCTTTCCATTTTATTACCATAATGAAGAGGCTGGTCACCAGCAGCTGGCATTTCATAGCTCGAACCCAGGATCTCATTCCCATGCCTTCCTCTTCTTACCACTGACTGCTAGAGAAGTTGCTAAAGGAACTACCAGAAAAAAGTCACATCACTGCATCTTGGGAAATGTCATAATGACGAAATGTGTTTGGTTGTTTTTTTTTTTTGGTACACTTTCATGTGACTGTTTTATTTTAATAACCTAGAAAAAAAAATCCCAGAGGGGCCTCCCCCCCCCCAAATTACTGTGCATATAGCATTCATTCCACAATAGAAATGACTGTGGTATCTATAGGCAAATACCTGTCTTTGTCAATGCATAAGGGCCCTATAGGCATTGTTTGAATAACAGAGTTATCTGGACAATTAACCAGCATGTACTTCTCTAAATATATTTTAAAAGGCTTTTTAACTTGTCTTTGCCAATGTCAAACTGTGAGTATCTGGTTCCCTAATATATTAATATCCACCTACAATTGTTAATGGTGCTGAATGTTTAGGTGGTTATAGGGAGTCTCTACTTAAACTTCAGCAGTGCTAAGGATCTCATCAGTACTCCACAACATTTTGTTTTTTTTCAACCAGAGGCTTGTGGTTTCTCTATTTGTGGTTTTATGACTGTTATTCAAATTACTTGTTTTAATCACATTCGGTTGATCCGAAAAAACAAAGAAGTGGGCTGTGCACATGTGGGAGAAACACTAGAATAAAAAAAAAAAAATCAAATTAGTCATTTTAATCATAGTGTGGATGTTTTAAATAGTTTTCCCCATTACACATTGCATAAGTTGTCAAGAATCATTGCTCTGTGGTGGGGTGTAAGTGCGATAAATGTGCATTAGTAAATAAATACTTGTCATATGAAATGTATTTGGAAAAGTCCATGAGGCATTGCAGCCTTAATCCAAAGGCAGAGCAGACTCACTGATTTGCCCAGAAAATATTACTTTAATATGAATGACCCCTGTATTTGTAGGCACATATTAGTATATTAGGCCTCCAGATACATGTGAATATTAGAATATTTGCGTCTTCTCTTTTTACACAATTACATCAGTGATAGCTTAAACAATTGTGTCAGTGTAACACTTATAAGAGCATATTCAACTATAAACTTGGGACCCATAACAAAGCTACTGAAACTATGCTCTGACTCAGAGAAAAGCTGTAACATGGATAAATAGATTGGAACAATCTGGAATAGTTCTTAATTCACCTGATGGTGGGATGGACCTGCCCAATTGTTCACTCTAATGTGTTACAAATAGGCATGTCGTAGCCAACGGGCTCACTTAAAGTGCCTTGAAAAGAAGAAGGAAAGTTGGAAACAATTATAGATGGGTCTGGACTCAACTCAAAATGGCCCAGTCACAGTGATTTGGATAGGCAGTGAAATAATGGTCTGTGTGTGTGTCTATAATCTCTATTATCATGTGTTGAGGATTTAAAGTAACCCTAACTCTTTCCTGCCTCATCCTCTTCTCTATTATTATGTGGGCCCATGTTCCTAATGATCAGCAATTCTCAATTATCTTCTTAGCCGGTTGTTCATGCCAAGGATCTTGCTTTCTGTTCTTGTCCTTTGACCACCAGTGGGGAGAATGGATGAAAACATTATTTGTGCCCCCAATCTTTCCCCTTCCAAACTAGGGTTTTATAATCACTTGAAATTCTCTGAAGTATTTATCCTCTTTGAGCAGTGTCCTTTATCTCTGTGTGGGTAAGCAGGAATGGATACCTGTCAGTCTGTTTGATAAGCTTTGGTAGTCTTTCTACCATGTCCTGGATACGTGCACCAGAAAAATCAATCTTGCAATACTTTAACTGATCTACACAGCTACTTCTGTCCCTCTCACTAAAGAGTCTTTTCTCACCACCCTTTTTTTCTCAGGGGAGAACTTAGGTTTTCTTAATCTCTGCAGGGTTAAGTGTTCATTCTACTGTTTGGGAGAAGTAAGGATGATAGGACCCTCTCAGGCGGTTGGAGCTTGCCTACCATGTTCAGAGCTTCTAGTTGGTTGGTCAGCTCCAGTGGCATGGATCTCTTCCTGGTTTGTCCACTCTCTTCTGCCACATGCCTCTAAGTACTTACTACTCCCATGGAAATGTCTTCCTTCTCTTTTGGACCCCTCTGTCTCATTCCTGAACAAGTTCTTCCTCAGAGGTCTTATTCTGCTGGCCTTATTGGAGAGCTTTTTGTGCACAACCTTTTCCAATGTGTCTTAAAGTCTCTGGCTTTCATTACCTCCACTTCCAGCAAGAAGACAGGCCTGTACTTACAATGGGTGTAATTAGCATATTCACAAACATAGCACAAACCTGACGAGTCACCACTGCTGCTCCCTCAGTATCTATCTTTTTGGAAGGAACTAGGTCATTCTATTCTGCCTTGCACTAAATTTCCTCAAAAACATTTAACCCTACTGCAGTGAGATTATTGTACGCACAAAGATGGAAGATTTGGCATTATCCACCATGGAGGAATGGTTGGTGAAGATGATGGAACTTGCTGAGATGGCTAAATTGACTTCTTTGATCAGAGAAAAGACAATATCTATGTTTTTGGAAACCCCTTATGGACTTTTTGTGTAAAAAAGAAAAAAAATGAATTAGGATTTATGGTTTTGATGATTAGATCGGATAGATTATAGAAAGAAGAGAATCATGTTGGAACCATAGAGTAAGAGGTAAATTTATAATTCTCCTTATAACTGCTGTGAAGAAGGAAGCCACTTCTTTGTATCTTTTTTCTTTTACTTTATTTTCCTTTCTTGCACTTTTAGCTTCCTCTTTGGTTTCTTTCTTTTTCTTTTCTTCCTTTATATTAGTTTGTATTAGTTTTTATTTTCCATATATAGTCTTAATCCTGTTTCCTTTGTTTGCTTCTGAGCATTCAGCTCCCTGTTCGCTTTCTAAAGAGTGCTGGCTAAGACTGAATAGGTAGCTTAGCAATGTGGCTCCACCTACTGGCTGCTGCCCTGATTATTAGATCAGCGGCGATTGTAAACACGTTCCCCTTCGACCATGTACTCCAGCAAACACACAGACCCTGAACCAGGAAACCCCGAAGCTCTACACAATCAACCAAATCTCCCTACCCAAAACTCAGCAGATCAGTGGCAGAACTCATCATCTCTCACACAAAATCCCTTGTTCCTGCTGCCTTGCTCTGATCACAAGCTCCAAGCTCTATATTCTACTTAAGGGTGCTGGCTGTTTGGCTTCTTTATCGAGGGTGGGAGGGACGGGGGGGGGGGGGAGAGGGAGAGAGAGAGAGAGAGAGAGGATTATGTTTTTCTCTGACCAGGGACTAGTCTATTCCCTTTCCTGGACTGACACAGAACAAAATATTGAAAAAGGAACATGCAGCTGGTAATGCATAAGTTCTTATATCTTGCATAAGTGAAATAAATATAGTGTCGTATATCCCTGGTCAGATCTGTCACCAGCAAGGAACTTGGATCACATTTCACCTCATAATGATGCCAGGGAATGGTTGATTCAGGGTAAGAGTCAGGCCTCCCAATGAATAGAAGAGCAGCTGCATTCATAACCTAAGCAATTGAGTTGTGCAAATCTTCAACTGGATGATCTATCTGAAAGTGATTTGGTTGAAAATGATATTCTGTGCATCCACACAGCCATATGCCTCAAAGCAAAGCAGCTGGTCAAGATGTACCATCCTTGTACTTGGTCTGCAAAGGAAAGTGGCTGCCTCCAGTGCTTCACTTTTGGCACCAAGGCAGATCATGGTTCTTTGCTCAAGCTCTGTGCTAAGAGATGTTGACTTCCTATTCCATGTAAAATATATTTGCTTGCAAGTACCCTACTTACCCTTCATAAAACAAGAGAGAGAAAATTAAAGAAAACAAGAAAGGATTCTGCATGAAATTAACAAAATATTTTCAGCAAAATGAAACAACATAATTTTTATCTAAGAAAAACTAATGGGGATTATTTGTTTAAGTGAGGTAGGGGTTCTAGTCTCTGCAGTATTTCCCTGGTATTCTATATAGTATAGAATACTGCATCCTCTATTACAGGAGGGCCAACAATTTTTGTTTTTATGTATGGAACAGACATATGATCTGTTTAGCCCTGTACATGTTGAGCACAGCCCAAGTATTTCAGAAGCCTCTGGGGTAGTCTAACTGACTGAAAGATTCTGGTGTAAACAACAAAAACCAACTTCAAAGAGAATAAAATGCATTACAATATTTGAGGAGATGCAGCTTCCCTGGGTGCCTTCTTGTATAGAAGGCACAGTTTCAAAGTATCAGCCAATTTAGATTTGTTGTACATGAGCACTAAATCACCTTGCTGCTCATTGTTTAATATACTGATATGTGTGTGTGTGTGTGTGTGTGTGTGTGTGTACACAAATGTGTGCCCACACATAACACACACACATATTGTGTCTTCAAGTCAGTGTTGACTCCTGCTGATTGCCTGGACTAGTTTTCTTGGCAAGGTTTTTCGGAAGTAGTTTGCCGTTGCCTTCTCCCTAGGGCTGAGAGAGAGTGACTGGCCCAAGGTCACCCAGTTGGCTTCATGCCTAAGGTGGGACTCCTGGTTTCTAGCCTGATGCCTTAACCACTACATCAAACTGAATGGATGGATGGATGGATGGATGGATGGATGGATGATAGATAGATAGATAGATAGATAGATGATAGAACAAATCAGTATTAAATATAGACTAAAAATAACAATGTAAACAATATTAACAGAATGTCGGTATATGAATGCAAGCATTGTTGTGACACCCTTTGTATATAGGTAGATTATAAAATCTAAAACAAAACCTTTTATGTTTTTATTATAGTGTTAAATCAAAATAATCTTTTAATCCAAAGCTTTTGGTATGCTCCTTTTAGCTAGGATTTTTTTTTAAAAAAATAGTAATATATTCCATAGAATTGGTCACTTGAGAAACAAAATTAAGAATAAAAATATAAATGTTTTGTCAGTGCTCCTGAACATATATCCAAATATTCCAATGTATATCTCTATAAATTGATAATGACCTCTAATGATAAAAGAAAAATAGAATTCTTCTGAAAAAGTTGTCTACTTTTCTAGAAAGGCTGTAACTTCCATCTAAAAACAAATGGAATAAATTAATGCTAGTATGAATTAAATTACCATAGCATACACACCTTTTCAGTGGATTTTATTCAGAAATCATTTCTTCAGTCCTTCTTGGAGTAATTTGAGCTTTTACTGTTCCAAATGTGAACATAAAATATGAGAAATAAGTACATGCTTAAGAATAAAATAATATTTACTTATGAGATTTAGATGCCACCCATTTCCATAAGATTCTGGGCAGCTTAAATGTTAAAAACAATAAAATAATAATAAAAACAGAAACACACATCTAGAAACAACAGATCTTCAACCAAATAAAATTCTACACGGATTTGGTATCCATCCTAACTCAAGGCCTGGGAGAACAGACAGGTTTTCAAAGACTTCTTGAACATCAGAAGCCATAGCAATCCAGGGGGAGGGGGGAGGGGGGAGGGGATGTATTTTGGAGGGCAGGTGCCATGACAGAGAAGACATGCTTCCTGGGTCCCAATAGATGACATTGTTTAATCAAAGAGACCCAGGGTGCGCCTACTATGCCTAATCAAACAGGACAGGTAGAAAGTATCAGAGATGGACAATCTCTAAAAAGTCAGGCTCTATGCCATAAAGGACTTTATAGATGGTAATCAGCACCTTGAATTGCATCTGGAAGCCAAAGGGCAACCAGTGCAGATTAGGGAGCAGTGATGTATACATAACTATACCAAAGCACACCCATAACTGCCCGTGCCACTGCATCTATGACCAGCTATAGCTTCTGATTGGTCTTCAAGGCAAATGAGGTCACTAGGGCATGAGTGACTGTCTGAAGAACCTCTCAATGTAGGAATGGGTGCAATTGGTGCCCAAGATGAATCTTGCAAAGGCCTTCTTGGCCATAGCTGTCACCAGCTTTTCAAGTAGGAGCTGCAAGTCCAAGAAGGAATACCTCTCTGTCCTGTGATTGACCTATTCTTTTCCTTCATGCTGAGAAGAGAGGTTGCTTAAACAAGCTCTCTCTTCCTGAGTGGTTTTTTTTCTGTGGTGTGCAGCTTGCTTAACAAGCACAAACCAAAACTAAAACTCCCTGTCTTGACCTTAATAAGTTAATTGGTTACCGCTTTCACCTCAGGAGCAGCTTGCGCCTCACCACACCACTGTCTGTTATAACAGGCTCTCTGCTCTGACCCTAATCAGTTAATTGATTACTACTTTCATCTCCGGTGGGCTTGTACCTTGCCACTACTGGTTGCAAGGGAATCAGCCTGCGCTATTGTGTTCCTTCCAATGGGACTGTCTCCCTTTTCTGTTTTTGTGTTCCTTCCTTCTTTGTCTTTTAGTGAAAGTAGATAAAGGTTAATAATAATTTTCTTTCCTATTAATCTCCCAGGTCGCCGTGAACATACCAAGGGTGGGGGAGTGAGTTGGGGGCTATAAGAACTACCCCAGTTGCTGACCCTATTTGTGAGTCATGTCCATAGACTACCTATGTCAGTGTTGTCCAAACTTGGCCACTTTAAGATGAGTGGACTTCAACTCCCAGAATTCCCCCCAGCATGGCTGGGGAATTCTGGGAGTTGAAGTCCACTCATCTTAAAGTGGCCAAGTTTGGACAACACTGACCTATGTCATCACAATCCAGATTCACCATGGTACGCTGAGGGGCTGAATATCCAACACTGTAAGTATAGGGACCATTTTAATAAACATTTATTATAAGCACACTGGCATCTTCCCTGCAGCCAGAATTAGCCCCTCTGTCTCTTTCTTCAACTTTCCTGCTCTTAGCCATTGCCAAGTCTTGTTATTATCTGATTTGCCTGGTAGTTTTTTTTTATGTACTGGCCATGTAATCCTTTGCCTTGCCATGTCTTTTTTCTGTTCTTCATTTGGTCTTTCTTGTAGGCCAGTTTGGTCTCTTTGGTCTTCAGTAAGCCTTCATGATGTACTAGCTTCAGTACAACTTCTTCACTGTCCTTCAGATATTCTTCCAATGCCCTTTTCCCCCCCTTCAACTGTCTGATGTACTTACAACATTCCACACCCACCTATGCTCCTTGGTAAATAGAGTCTGACAACATTGCTGCGTGGATGAATGGCTTGATTCACTTCATTATTTTTCTGGTCTTCCCATCCAGGTCTTCTAGTTCAGCTTGAGTCCAGTCCACTATTCCAGCTGTATATCTAATGACTGGAATTCCCCAGATGTTAATCACCTTGATGGTATTTGTCAGGTGTTGGCTGGTTTGTTGCAGTCTCTCCATTGGTGGATTGATAGAAACATTTCTGATTTGACTGCAATTGGAAATTCTGCCTGTAGGGTGCAATTTGAGCTTTGTATCTGCTGATTTTCTTGACTATGGCTGTTATTTGCTGCTTTATTATTTCCAGTGCTTCCTTGATTTTCCTTGTCTCTAGTGATATTTCTTGATCAGCTATTCTTTGGTCTTCTTGTTCTTCAGCTTCTTTTCTTTCACCTGTTCTAGCTTGCTTGCATCTGATCTTAGCATGCTGATCTTATTTTCCAACCTGATCTTCTATTTTGATGACGCACTGTTTGGCTTTTTTTCTTGTTTGTTGATTTTGCATCCAAGATCTTCAGTTACAACAGCAGCTGTGCTGTACATCAATTGGTTTGTTTCTTGCAGTGAGTTGGTGCTTATATTTGATATTACAGTATTAGCACCTTTTAATACTTGTGCTAGCTGTTTATTTGTAACAAGCTTCAATGCAGGTAACCTTATTCTATTGTTTTTGTGCTGTTCTAGATGCTTAGTTATTCTTCATTTCAGTTCTTGTTTTTCAGTTAGAGGACTTTGTTCTTTCTGAGGAGAAGGTAGAGGAGAGGGTGCCTGGTTTGGGAATGAAAACAGTTCAATAGCGATGCTGGCTGCCTCTACTACCGACTTCACCTGGTTGGTCTCTAGTGTCTGAGCTACTTCTGGCAGGGCTTTGATTTCTTTTTCCTGGGTAGACCTTTGTAGTTCTTCCAATTCTACTTCTGTGAATACTTTATTTTGTATTATAAATCAAAGTTGATCTGCCTCTGTTCTGTTATTTCTGATTCTGGATGTTGTTCTTTCCAGAACTGGTGCATTCTTTTCAGATATCCTCTTCTCTTTGGACTTGATTTGTAATAGCAAATCATTATTTCTTTGTTTTCTGTCTTCGTATATTTGTGATGAGTAAACAACTTTTCTTTCAGTAGTCCTACACTGCTGGCCCTGGTTGCTCAGCCAACACTCCTGAGTCCTATAGCCAGATGTCCAGGAACTAGAACACCTAGCATGGCCTTTGTTGACCCAGGTGACGACCCATCTGGTATAGGTTTCTGTAAGTTATGTCTCACCATATTGTTTATGGAAGAGACACTCAAGTGGTTCCTCTGATGAGACCTGTCCAGTATGGTTGAAACTTTGGCATAGCTCTCATCCTCCTTGGAGCACTCAAGCCACATAGCCACATCAAGGTAGTGCCTCACTGAGGGATATATTATCATCATTATGATGGTTGGTCACACAGTCAGCCAGATGTTTAGACTGGATTTGGCATTTTTATCCACCTATCGAGTCCTTCTCAAGGACCTGGGATAGGCAAATGTTGTTTGATGGTTTGATGGTGTTAAAGGTATCGTCGCAGGATATAAGCTGTTCCAAGTAAAGCTGCCTTTTGCATTTGACTGATGGTGATTTTGTCAATGCCGATGGTGTTCATGTGCTGCTCCAGATGTTTTGAGAGTGTACCTAAGGCACCTATAACTATTGGTACTATCTTTGCTTTCTTTTGCCATAGTTGTTCTACTTCTATTTGCACTTTATATTTTGTGATTTTCTCCAGTGCTTCTTTTTGTTCTTGTTCTTTTTGTCCTCCTCCTCCTTCTTATCATCATCATCATCATCATCCTGAGTGTGGCCCATCCTCAGATTCCCACCACACTTATCTCTGCCTGTTACAACCTTGATGGTTCTTGGTGATTTTTATTAAGTCCAACTACAGAGGCCCAGCTTCCCTTTGGTCAATGTTATTTGCATATTCAATTGCCCTATAAACGTACATTTTATTTTGGGGTGATTTTGCAATGAGATGTAATAATCTGAATACAATAAACCTGTTTAGGTTTCCTTCCTAAGTCAACTGAACCCACAAAAGAAAATTAAAGCAAATAAGCAGAAATTAGAATTAAAATTGCTGGGAGAAACATGAACAACCAATATGATGATAATTCCTGGAAATGAGGAAGACTTAAGGAGTCTCTTGTTGAAGGTAAAAGAAGCTGCTTTGCTGAGATGATAGATAGATAAGATAGATAGAGATGATAGATAGATGATGGATGGATGGATGGATGGATGGATGGATGGAGAGAGAGAGAGAGAGAGAGAGAGAGAGAGAGAGATAGATAGATAGATCTCCCCTAAGATAATAGCAATAGGCAATCCCAACCCAATGCAAATAGATGGAAGACAGACTGAAGTAATAAAAGACTTTATCTATCTAGGCACAAAAATTGACATTGTTGAAAACCGTATCTGTGAGGTAAAGCGTTACTTGGGAGAAATGAATGAATGGAAGGAAGGAAAGAAAGAAGGAAGGAATCTGTATTGTATGGTACAAGCTGAAAACAGACTGAACCATTAAGGGCTCCAAGTATGAAAAACTGGCTTACACAATTTTCACCTTTGCATTCCCCACCTTTGTAAATTATATATGAATGTAAACCTAGAAAAAAAAAATCTTGGTTATGAAATGAATTTGACAACCTTCTCACTAAGAAGTCAAATTATAAAAATGTTTATCCCTCTTATATTTTCTCAATGAACCAGTCCAGTATTAAGATTAATATTACAACTTATTACTGTTACTGATTATAAATAAGTTAACCTCTTTTTTTCCTTCCATTAACTGTAACAAAGTAAACTTCAGGGTATTTCCACTAGAGGTCCTCAGAGGTTAAAAAGAAGCAAATAAATTTATAGAATTGCTGAAGACCTTTGATACCTAGTACACTCCTGTATAAAATAGTACACCGTGAAACATGTTTGTTGTAAGTGAACCTTTGCTTCTTAACTATTAATATGTGTATAAAAGAGGATTGTCATGACATTATGTTGCAGGTGTTTTAGAAGTTGCAATTTCCAAAAATATTCTGATAGAGATGGACAACCCTCCTTTACTGCATCTAGACCACATAATACTGTCATATTTTATTCACCATTCTGTCCTATACTAATATGTTAATATTTAAAAAAAACATTGTAAAGAAATCTGTGTTTATTACGTTTTGAAATATTTTTTTTCCCCAATTTATGTATTTACTTATTTAGTTACATGTTTCTATGTTGTCCACCCTGGGGAAGAGAAAGAAAAAGAGGGAGGGAGGGAGGGAAAGAAGACAGACAGACAGACAGACAGACAGACAGACAGACAAAGAAAGAGAGAGAGAGAGAGAAAGAAAGAAAGAAAGAAAGAAAGAAAGAAAGAGAAAGAAAGAAAGAAAGAAAGAAAGAAAGAAAGAAAGAAAGAAAGAAAGAAAGAAAGAAAGAAAGAAAGAAAGAAAGAAAGAAAGAAAATGCTTTAAGAAACTTTTTAAAAATTGGGGCATTGTACTTTCCTGTATTATTCTTTTTCCTTTTGGCTTCTGAGGGATGTAGGAAGTAAGGTGATGACCCAGTGACCTCATGGAAGGAGTGAAGCTGAAATTTGCTTTTTGAATGTTTTGTTTTCAAAACTCAATGTAACTGCCCTTTGTCAGGGATGGGCAAGCTTTTAGTACCCAATTAATTTCAATTAACAGCTTGAGAGGTGATAAAGACCTCACAGTGGATGGGACTTCATCATACATGTGGATGAGGCTGAATTTGAAAGGAAACTTTAGACAAACTTTTACAGCTTTTGTTGTAGTTTCCATCAGAAGAGGGTTAGAAATGTGCTGTCAATTTTCAACAAGTACGGTCAGAAGGTTCTCTGAAGGTCACAGAAGAGGGGACTTGGAGTCCACACGCAGACTGGCTCTACACATTGTCCATTCCTACACTATTCCTGCCAGAAGCTTAATGTGCCTTAATTCATCCACCAAATTACCCCTTGTAATTTCTGCTAACAAATTTCAGCAACATAATCTTGGATGGCTCTACAGGCCAAAAGAATGGGGCTGGGACATTCTGTGTATCCGTGAGTCATAGGTTGCCCACCCCTGCTTTAAATCCAATCCAAAGAACCATCCCTTGCTTTGAGGGAATGCCAGTCAACTCAGAATTCTGCGGTATTATGTAACTCTGAAAGATCTCTAAATTGGAGCCCTCATTCGTGAGTGCCATTAGAAAAGCTGAAGAATGATAATTTCAAAAGCATTCTCTTGGTCTGTGCTCCTGAGCAGGTTATGATCCTAAAGCCTTGTTCAGTATCAAGCTGGGTGGGAAGCTACTGTAGTACTTTGGAGTAAGTAATCTTCTTAAGACAATAAAGAACATACAGCTGCAGAACTTTGAGAACAAACCTTAGGCATATGAAGTGGGAGGTTTCCTGGGGTGAGAAGATAAAATAATATAATTACCTACAAGTAACCTTGCCTTCTGGCTGTGTTTCCTTATCCTCTTCTCTCCCTTTGTGATATAGGGAAGGGGAGCCAAAAACCTTAAAACCAAGTAGGCTGTTGCCCAAAGAAGCTCAATACGTTTTCCCCCCCTTCTGTACTCTACATCCTAGTATATTTGGCTTTATTTACAGTTCCATATTTTCATTTTGATTCTGTAGGAGGAAGTTAAGTAGAATAGACCTAATGAAAGCAATACTCATACCCGTAATCAGTCATACCCACTGGTATATGCAAAACTATCCACTTGCCAAATCTGTTCTGTCTTTAAATAAAACAGCAGCAAGGAAAGCGGAGGTTCATCAGAGCCTTTCAGACTGACTCTTCCTTTGAAATGTTTCTCACAATATCTTATTGTCTCTTTCATTTTCTTAAAGACAAATACAATCCTTTCCATCACCTCAAAATAATTTCAGAGATTCTTAAAGCCTTGGATATGAATAATAGAGATGTACAGGTAGTCCTCAGTTTAAGAATGAGTTCTGTTCCCAAGGTCTGTCCTTAAGTTGAATTGTATGTAATCCAGAACAGTATTATTGTATAATACTGTATAAGTTGTATTGTGTAATTAACTCGAACCATTGTGTATTAACTCGAATCATTGTGTACTTAACTCGAATTTTGCTACAATAGTCTCTGTTCTTAACTGTGGGTTGTCTGTAACCCGGGGTTCTTAACCCAGGGACTACCTGTATATTAGTTTGAGAGTCAATCAAGCTATCATTCTGACAACTATTATTGACCTCTGTTACCAAGTTCCAATAGCAGATGATAAAATTTCTAGCTCACCTAAAGCAATAGCATAACACCATAAAATTCACCATGGAAGTTGAGAACAGCTGTTCTTGGGTGTTCTATGAAGTGAGGTAATGATGGACATTTAAAGAATGGATTATATACAGTAGAAAGGAGATGCATACAGACCATCACCTTAATGCCGCAACATTAAAAGGTCACTAATGAATAAGACTGACAAAGTAAGTGATGCAACTAGCAAAGCAAAAGAAATCCAGCATCTGACTAATGCTCTTCTAGGCAAGGGACATGCTATAAAGGATGTAACAAGAGCAAGAAAAATTAGAACCACCAGAAAAGGATTATGAGCAGTATGGAAACCTTCCATACATCTCAAGTGTGATTGACAGGGTGAGAAATATGTTGGACAAAAACACCTTCTACAGTATGAAGAAAGCAAGCAAGCAAGCAAGCAAGCAAGCAAGCAAGCAAGCAAGCCTGCCTGCCTGCCTGCCTGCCTGCCTGCCTGGAATTCATATTCTGTAACATGGTACCATATGACTCAATCTGAAGTCTGTAGAGGCAGTTACATAGTAGTAACACAGCTCAGAGGCCTAGGCCACCTGTTTTAGATCTGAGGCACTGAAACATATGAAACTGACAACAGTTGTTGTTGTTGTTGTTTAAAAACAAAACACAATAGCAACACCAAACATTTCGGACAGCACAAATCAAGGCTGCATTTCCCGTATATGCACATCTGTCTGATGAAAGTATATGCATTGTTGATTTTCCTCTAGGAACTTGTTTCAAGTACTTTTACGTATGTTCCCTCAATCCTTTTGAATTTAAGCAGCTGATAGCAAACCATAAAAAAATACAACAAATACAATAATATTTAAAACAACAACATAAACAAGGCCATAATCTTATAACATCTTCAACTTAAATCCATTAAAGTTAACAAATATAATAATAATAATAATAATAATTATTATTATTATTATTATTATTATTATTATTATTATTTGTGTTGTGTTGTTACTAATTTTTATTTTACCTTGTTTATGAAAATAGAATATATAAGCTATTCGAAGTCAGTATTAATTGGAGCAGAATATAAGCCCAGGAAATAAGTAAGTAAGCAAATACCAATACATAACTTCTGTATTGATAGCACTAATGTAGGTCTCAGATATATCTGTTCCTCCTCCACTTTCCTGAAGCCTCTTTGTAAAAGCCCAGTTTTTAATTGCTTTCCAAATGTGATGTTTGACAGCCCAGTACCCAGATCTTATCTGCAGTAGTAAAAAATTCCACAAAGGGAGTGCTTGTGTAGAAAATCCTCCCTCTCCCCACTATTCCTTAAGATTGGGGCAGGGGGATTCAGAGCAAGAACTCTCTATAAGCACACTGAACCTGTACCTTGAATCAAGCCTAGAATCCAATCAGCAGCCAATGTAGCTCCTACAATATTTGTGTTATTTATCTGTATCTTGTAGTTCTAATGAGCACACAATCTCATCTTCTACTAACTGAAGTTCCTGAATGGTCTTCAAGGGCAGACCCTTGTAGAATGCAGTACAGTAGTCCATATATCAGGTGATGTGGGCTTGTGACCATTGCCAGCATCTCCTGTTCCTACAATGGCTATAACTGATGCATCAGTTATAGCTGGGCAAAGGCTGCCCTAGCTACAACTTCCACCTCTCAGTAGAAGCTGAGACCATAGAAGAATCTCCAAACTGTATACCAGTTCATTCTCGAGGGGCACAATACCATCAAGGGCTAAAGTCAATATTGTTCCGGAGTCAGCTGATGTCTGAACTAGCAGCCATTCTGTCTTGCTAGGGTTGAGTGTCAGCTTGTTTTTCCCCCTGTAGACCCTTACAGCCTCCAGATACCAGATCAAGGATTCAAGTGCATCTCCTGACTGGTCTAGGTTAAAGACATGTATAATTAGATATCATCAAGGTACTGATGACATTGTACCATCAAATGACATTCCCCACCAGCTCCACATTGATGTTAAATAAGATAGGGTAGAGGGTTGAGCCCTGGGGTACCTTATACTGGGGTGCCCCAAGAGTCCTCCTTTCCCATTCACTTGGGAGAATCGCCCACTCAGGAAAGACTGTAACTATAATAAAATGGCACTCCCCCCCCCCCCCAATCCTCCAATCCTTGCAAATTATCTAAAGAGATACCAAGGTCAATGGCACTGAAGGCCTCTGAGCAGGACCAGGAGGATTGTGATCCCTCTTTCTAGGCTTGCCTCAGTTCACTGATGGGCTGATCAATATCTGAAGCCTTGCTGAGAGTTGACTGAAAAGGTTCCAAGATGCTTCTGCAGGAATCTTGGTAGCTGATATTTTATTGCATCAAACCAACTAGCAAAAAAAAGTGCATACTTATAACAGTCTAAGCAATGTGAGATGACTTTAAATTTAAAAGGGAAAAAAAAGGAGAAAGAAAAATACTGGAAAGTTATGTCAAAACCAAAACAACTTTAACATATTTAATCAAAGTTCTCTTTATTATTCTGTCAAAAATGAAGGGAAAAAAAGGCTAATGTCCTCTTAATTCCCCTCAGAAATTAGTCCCCCTCCCCCCACCCCACCCCCATCCTGGCTTTCAGAAACTCCTGAAAATTGAGATATGATGCATTATATGATGCCCAGTTTGATTGTGGGTGTTATGTTTTTGGTTTCAATAAGGATTTTAGAATGTTATATATTTTAGTTCCTACCATTGACCTTTTATTTTTGTTGCTTGTAACTACTGTAAATTGCTGAGAGTTTTGCAACTGCAGCAACTATATGATAAATACATAATTGTTGACAAGCAATTTGTGTGTGTGCATTCCATTTTATAGTGTTTATAGAAATTGATCGATCGATTATATGCCAACAGGTTTTCAACTCCTAGCAACCACATAGATTTCTCCATGACAATCTATCCCTAACCTGGTCTTTCAGAAAAGGCTTTTATAGAAAAGGCTATTTATAATATTTAGTTTCAAAGTGTGTGCCCTGAGGTAGGGGTCAATCCCTAACTTCCTATAACAGAATAGGAATAGAATAGGATTTATGCTTTCCATTGTATCTAGAAATCAAGATCACCCTCTATAAAAGATGTAGGCTATCCTGAAAAAGTAAGCTCCATGTCTTTTAATCCTTCCCGGCCCGAAAACGTTCTATTTCTTATTACCAAAGTTACAACTGATGTGATACTTACCTTTGCATTAAAGGCTTAGCCTTTAATTTTTTAAGAAAATCATAGCTGAACCTTTTCTTCTGGAGATGTCCTCTTCCATTTGATGGGAGCTTGCATTTCTTGGGCAACATTACTAAGGGCTTGGATCTTTGGGGAATTCTTCTGGAATTGAGATGAAACAAGAAGGGAGTAATTTCATGGCCAGACATTCATTGTAGACAGCTAAGGAAGTCAAGGGTTGAAAAAACTCCTCTTTTCCTGCAGCAACCAGTCCCAGAATAGAGCAGAACATTACAGGGGGTGTTCCTCTGGCTCCTTGCATTCAGTCTTTCGCCTACTGGCTATAATATGGTTATATGCACTTTAGGGTTTGCCTTCTAAAAAGAATAAAAGTGATTCACTATAAATCATCAAGTTCCTTTTTCCTCAGCAGAACATACACTAACTAAATTAATTAGACTAAGCTCCCCTTCACAATCACAATTACTTGAGAACAAAAGGTCCCCACAACTCAAGTCTGCATTCTCTGGTGCCTCACAAGGATGCATTGTGAACGCTGATTAACATGCATTAGCGGCTTCGCACAATCAAAGCTAGAATAAACTTTTAAACCCAGGCCTGTCTCCTTTGCAAGAAGAGAAGAAGCGGAAGAGGTTGTGGAGGGAGGGAGGGAGGGAGACTGCTGGAGGTTGCCAGGATTAACATTCATGATGGGATTCCACAGTGAATGGAAACAAAGTTTGACTGTGGCTAGCTTAAAAGAGACTAAACTAAGAGAAATGTCCCCTCTACACACATACAGACATATCTCCAAAAAGGCAGTGGGGGAAGCTGAGAGGGAAGGTAATAAAAAAAAAGGTTTTTGGAATGTGTCCAGACAGTTTCAAAACAGTTTAAAGTGAGTGAATAGGATGCCAAGGAAAATGGCTTGAAAAACCCACTCATCTTTAGAAAGTGTTGCCTACCAATATAGCAGAAAATAAAGTCGTCTTCCTTTTTTCCTCTTCTGATTTTTTAAATTCTCGACAGGCAGATTTTATTTTATCTGATAGAGAGAAAAAAAGCAGATGTTAAAGAAAATTCAAGCAATTTAAAGTTAAGAAATAATAACATAAATCATTGGCATTGCAAAAGGTAGAATTGCTCAAGTAATTTTGTAAAAAATGTGGAATTAGAGTGGAAACACAAGATATAAATTTAATATTTTTTTAAAAAAAGCAAATGCTTCTTTACCTTTGTATGATGTGTCTCTGGCATATAAATCCAATGACTCAGTCAGTCCATATTGGGACTCATAGTGCCCTTATTATCCCACAGCACGCTGATAATAAATTTAAAACTGTAGAAGATAATCCATTTCTCTTTCAAAGCAAGGAGTGCAGATATACCCAAAATTTGCCTCCTCACCCGCCAAATTTCCAGTGAGAACTCACATAAACCAGGATGGAATTATTAGCATTAATTTCTACTTATGCCCATGAATGGCTTAGAAAGCAAAGAACGTTTAGAGGCATTTTAACGGAAATTTGGTGAATTCACTTTTATTATAAATGTTCAGTGATCCTGGGTTAGAGCATCAAATGAAGGTTCGGGAGGTTCAGGTTCGAATCCTAACTCAGTTAGCTTACCTCATATAGTATTTTGAAGACAAAAATGGAAGTGAGGGGAAAGAAAATAGTAAGTGTTGTCCTGAACAACTTGGAGAAAAACTGGCACTTAGTACATAATAAATAAATAAGCCCAGACATATTAGAAAGATTTCCATACCAGCGGACCAGATCAGGGCTGCAAAAATGTGGGTGGCCACTAGAGAGAAGCAAAAAGATACAGAAAAACTTTCACTCTGCTGCTAATGATCATCTGGATATATGCACCCCCAAAATGGTAGCCCCATTCTGTAGAAAAGTTTCTTATACACTGGTACATTCTGTACTTTTCAAAATTTAGCATCAATAATCCAATATAATTATCAATGCTAATTTGATATCAAAGAATTAAAATATTTACTTCGGATAGTTTAGATATGAAGATTGGATTCCTCTACAAAAACTATAGGAGTGGGATGTATGAAAAAAACGGTCACTTCTTGCCAAATGTCAGTCACACTTTCCTCTATGACATTTGTGCAGGAATAAAACATATTTAATTGCTTATAAATTCAGGTGGAGATTATGACATTCTAATCTGCTTCTGCTCTGCTTCCTTTTCTTTCTCCAGAGCTGACCAAGAGTATGGCAGGCAGAAATTCAGTGGGAGCAGCTTTTCCTAGTCAAAGATGAATTTGGTGAATTTCAATTTATTGTATAATTACAGAATGCACAGATTCTGTGTCCATAAAGGAAGGACAGCACAACTTTGCTGTTAACACAAACAAAACAATGACTATTTATCTTTTATTAGCTCTTAGACCTCTATTATTTCTCATCTCCTAGCAATAAAAACAAATGAGTTGGGAGTAAAAAACCCTTTTTCTGTTGAGGATGGTATTCTCCTAGGTGCAATCTGTTTGGGGATGGGTGCCAATGATGGGGTGAGGCTGAAGCAAGTAATGGCTGAGCCCAGAGTAAAAATCCTAACCTCTCTTTCAGCACACACCCATTTTCTTCCCATTTCTTTTCTCCTATTTTTTCCTTTCCTTCTTTGACTGACCCTCCCTCCCTCTCTCTTTATAGAGCTGGCAGGTTGCACCTGAGTTGGACACTGGGTTGTAAGAAATTAGACCAAGGTCTGCACCTCAGACTGAAGCTTTATAACTCCTTGGTTGGAAGCTGAAGAGCTCAAAAAGAATTCAGAAGCTATTTTTATTTCAGAGAAAGAAGAGAATGAGGAAAGGTCTTAAATTATCTAGCACAGCACACATATTGTGTATCTGGAAAAATAATGGTACAATATTCAGATTTCCCTACAAAATTATAGGGAGGAGAAAAATGAAAGGGAAAAGAATCTGTACACCTCCTTTCTAATCTCAGAGGACAGTTCATTATGGCTACTGAATCAGAGTGCTTTGAGCCCTTAGCCTATAGCAAAAGTCATCCAATTCTATTAAAAAATAAGTGATTGGCTTATCTGTGTTTTAAAACATCACATTATAAAGAAACATACCTTCAAGACCACAAACCTTGCCTTCTGCAGGCAGCACCTCTATATTGCCTTTAGATTGTATAGATATTACCCATTGATGATACCTACTGAAATTGATAAAGATTACCTGTTCAGAAAATACTCCATGATTGCTTCAAATTTGAGATGAACAGCTACTAGTGGTCCAAAATGTGGCAGTCCATCTGGTAACTGGGGACAAAGTTGCACTGGTGCTGTGGTTGTTGCCCTAGTTACCAATCTGTGTCTGGGATGAAAGTGCTTGATATCACCTATATAGCCCTACATGACTCAACTGCCAGGTACTTACAGGACAGGATAATTTCTCTTGGCAAGTTTTGACTGTCCCTGAATGGGAGGGTATGCTGAGGGTCTCCTGCCCATGTGAGGTAAAGTGATCGGGGCCCAAGGACAGAACTTGCCTCCTGAGGTATGTGGTGCCTTTAACCTCTTTATTTCAAAGAGCATTTGAGTGCTTATGATCACAGAGCGGCTTTTAGTTAGATTTTTTAAATGGGGTGTTATTTTTATTATTTTTTTAATTGTATTCCTGTAAACCACCTTGGATCTGGTGAAGGAGTGGTATGCAAATGTTTATATAAATTAGTACATGTCTATAAGGCCCATAATGCTCCCCCACAATCTATAGCTTCTTCCCTGGCTTCTCCCATATCAATTACACCCCAAAGAAAGATGACAAGGGAGTCCCTTCCATGGGACCTTTTGAGATCAAGAAGCAGGAGCAGCCACAGAGAGTGCAAAGTGATCTAGAGTTCTGGAATATGGAAACAACAGCAGTACCCTCATCCAACCTGCAGGAATAAATTCAAAAATACCGACTAAAAATTCCTAAACAACAGCCTTCTAAAACTGTTTAAGGATGACCTAGAAAAACTTACGTCTCTATGGGGGTGAGGGGGAAATCAGGTGATTGGAAGACTGGGTTTGGCACAGTATCAGTTCCGATCCAGATTAAACAAGTGAAGCCATAGACAAAACTATGGAGACATTTTTTCCTTTCTTCCTTTAGCCTGATCTTAAACATTTATTTAAACTCTACAACACAAAGCAGTGTGTTTTGGCAACAAATGGTATTTAAACATTATTTTGATTATTCCTTTAAAACTGCAACTCAGCCCAAAGATGATGAAAGAACTGAATATGCAATTAAATAAATGTTGCATAGAGGGTTTGTTATTGTATAAACAAATCTAGACCGTGCAGTAACATTGAGAATTTACAATGTTTGCAAAGAACAAGTAGACAAGGTTCTACTGTGCAAAGAGAAAATGAACCTGAGGGAACAGGTGTCTCCTCTTTTCCATGCCTCCCTTTCATTTAAAACAGAAGAGGAGGGGGTGGGATATACTTGAGAGGGATGTTGATGCAGTCAACAGGACCTTTAAAATGGTATTCAACAGTGTTTCTTTTTCTATATAGCAATGTCACAATTCCTTCTCTCTTCCTCTCTCTCTCTCTCCCCAAATCCTCAAGAACCAAGGAACAACTTATAGTTTTTGAGTTGCAAATGGATCCAATAATGCAAGTATGATTTCTTGAAAATAATATGAAATGCAAGGACAATCTGAGAAGTAATGCCCAGTCCTTTCAAAGGCAGAGTCCAAGCGTATCAGTTGCATTATTTATTTAATTATTCCTGTTCAAATGACGACTCACGCCAATAGGAGTTGGCAATGTAATAAAAATGAACAAGGCAGTATGAAAACCTTTAGAAGAGAAGACCACCATGTTACGTTCACCTATTCAAAAATAAGACCCTCTAAACTAATGGGATTTTCTTCTGACTAACCATGCTTAACAAATGTTGTTGTTTTTTTTTTGGTGAAATAGATTGATCCCAATTCCTGCAGTTAGCTCGAATCACATTGACCTTTAACCTCTACTTCACAGTGCCTGCATTTTGTTCACATAAAACACTAAATCATTAACTATGGCTTACAAGCCACAATGGCTCAGTTCATACAACATGCTAAGCTGAAACCACTTTGCCCCTTATACTGTGTGAATTACTGAATTTATACTACTGTATATCTGAACATATCATCTAGTCTGTTTGGGTTTGGTTTAGCAAGTTTGCCTGTAGCCAATCAACTGTGCTTTATTCAACCACCCACTGCTAACTACAGCTTGATGCTATATGGGAACCCAGGCATAGGACTGTGGTGAAATACACAATAGACCAAGAAGCTGCTCCATTATTTCAACTAGGGTGTGTGTGTGTGTGGGGGGGGGAGTTAAGGTGCAGGAACTGGATATAGGCAAAACTGCATGACCGGGTAACCCCAGAGCACAGCCACTAATCATTTCTCAAAGGCTGGGATGCCCCACAGCATTCTGTACCTGCCCTCAGCCCTCTGGGAAGGCAACCTCTGATGGTCTTTTCCTGCTACACATTAAAAGTAGCCTTTTCCAACTCACACCAGTACAAGTGATGCTGTCCAGTTCACCTGCTGCATTTCATTTCATTGTAAGTAAGTATCTCCAGTGCAATCAGTTCCTGTGCACTGTGGCTGGAACACCATCCCTTTTTTCCACTGGCCACTACTGTCCATAGTTACTTTGTTCTGAGCTTCTGGGCTACCTGCCCCCTTCTTAAGGGGCCTGGACTGCTGAACCTGGGCTTGTTTCTCCCTTCATTACATAAGTGAACCAGTGCAATGCTCGACTTTCTTTAAGAAAAAGTTTAAAACTTAAAAAAAAAAAATTAAATACAGTTTAAAAAGTTTTTTTTTTTGGACAAGTTCATCCATGGAACAAGGGAGACTTTAATTTTTTACACCATGTGAAATTGACAAGAGTTCTGCCAATTTCCCCTTCCAGCCCAAGCAATTGAAACTGTTTTAATTTTTTTAGTTTCATTGATGGAGGGGAAAGTTGGACCTTCCTTCCTTCCTTCCTTCCTTCCTTCCTTCCTTCCTTCCTTCCTTCCTTCCTTCCTTCCTTCCTCCCTCCCTCCCTCCCTCCCTCCCTCCCTCCCTCCCTCCCTCTGTAATTAGATAAAATTGACAAGACTTCTGTCTCTTTCTTTTTCTAGTCAAATGACAGGAGAATGCTGAAACAATTCTTTTTCTTTTGCCGGCCCTATGCTGGATGTACCAGATGAAGAGAGAATCAGCAATAGAAATAATAGAAAATGTCTGTCAATGGAAACCCATCTCCTCAACCTGCCCATTGAAAGGAAAGTGGCTGGTGCTTCTTTTCTGGCACTGGTGAGTGGGATAGAGAAACCAGAGCATTCACCACCTTGAGAAGCACACCTCAGACAGAACACCAGGTTATCACTGTAGTCGAAGTGGAGGAAAGGGCTGGACCTAGAAAGGGATTTCTTAAGATTACTTCACTTCCAACTAATTTATGTACAGGGGTCAAGGTGCTAAAAACTGCAATGCAGACTGGCCTTATATCTTAGCAGCACAACATTCTTCTTGGTCCCTCCCAATTCCTATATAATGTTGGAAAAAGGATCTCAGGTTGCAAATCTCTCTCACAGAATATGATTTTTTTTAAAAAAACTGTTTCCAGTCCCAGCAGATCAGATGGTGGACCAAGTGGTCGGATTCAGAACCTGCATGTATTCTGTCAGCACTATTGTGCAAGCATGGGATTTGGTAATAGGTGCAAAATAATTCTGGTGTCCACAGAGAATTTCTTCCCTCCTTGTTGGCTTCAGTTTGAAAGGTCACCAGTTTTTGTTCCAATACTTTTCAGTGTTCCCAACAACTCCACCCCCCTTTCCCCTTCCCCATGTGTGCATAGTATGCTTAGATATGAAGCCCTTTCTTTATGAATACACATTTTCAAGTTCAGTCATTTTAAGTGGATTTGGGGAATTCTACACAGACATCAGGAGGAATGGGGGTAATTAGTTAAAAAGCAATAAAAATAATTAAAAAAAAGAGGAATGGGGTGCAAAAAAGCTGTATCATACCCTGCCTCTACTCTCCACCACCAAGTGTTCACCTGTCAAAGATGCTTTAATTCAGATTCCCATACTGAGAAGGAGGTTGACCTTGAAGGCCTAAATGGCCCTTTCCAATGCTAGGGCTTTATGAGTCTGTGTCCTCTCAAGTGTCCACACAGCTTTTGTGCATTCAGCTGAACACATGTCAAATTATATCTGCACAACTTGGGCATCCAGAAGAGCCAGCCTCCCAGCTGCAAGAAAAGAGCCCCCATCCCCATATACCCAGAGACCTCCAGCCACTGCAATGAGTATACGAAAGGTGGGGAAAGGGACGCTGCATGTAATCTTACCTGTTGCCCCCGTGAACAGTGGCATCTACTTCACAGGCATTGCAAGCCCCGGGCTTCTATCACTCAAGGTGGACAATGGGGTTGAAATGACTCAGCCTTTTCAAAATAAGGCAGCTCTCCAGACCCAGAGACAGGTTCGTTTTTGTACCTCTCTTTTTAAAATGCAACCCGAAGAGCCTAATTTAGAAGTATAGGGCAAATTGTTTCAAGTTCTTGTGGCAAAGAAAGCCACGATTAGGACAAAGCAGAGATTGCCTCCTTCCCAGCACACAACTTTTCAGGTGCTAGAAAGCAGGAAAGGAGCACGCCCAGACCCCGACCAGGTTGCATTGGGATGCAAATGAGCTCGAGCGCGTGCTCCTCGCAAGGAAGAGGGATTGTTTATGGAACCTCCGCCAGAGCCACGCGCCGGGCGCACGAAGTTGCCAAGCGAGCTTCCCATTGGGTGGGAGGCGACTCGGGAGCCAAGCGGGCGGCGGGGGATTGTGTGTGTGGCGCACGGCGCGTCGCGTGCTGCTCCCGGGGGCCCGCGAGCGGCGGCAGCAGCAGCGCGTGTTGATAAGGGGCCGAGCGGTGAGGAGCTCGCAGCAGAGGCGCCTTGACAGAGCGCAAGGAACAAGATTGCAAGAAAGGAGAAGGGAACCGACATTCCTCCCAACCGCAGCAAGGAGTTCTTGCGCAGGTTGCGCACCCAACTTTTGACATCTTAAGGAGCGGAGTATCCATCTTCCAGTCACATTTTTTTTTTTTACTGCAACTGATTTTGTGCAGCAAATTTTGGCTTTTCGCAAACTGCATCTACACTAAGACCAACACCGGGGTAAATGCCCCACGATGAACAGCGGGGCTATAGGAACGACCATGCAACCAACAGCCCACGCGGTTTGCAAAAGTTACTCGCTGCATAGTTGCAATAGCAGCAGCGGCTCCTTGGGGATCAAGGTGCAGGCAGGACAGAGCGCGGGCTCCTCTTCGTCCGGGATGCCCCAGCAATGGGGCACTGCTACGGGCTGTCCCGGCCAAGTTCAGCCGTCAAACTCGGCCACGCGCTGCAGAGGCTCCAAGCGGCGCTCGAGCTCGCCAGAGCTGCTGCGCTGCAAGAGACGCTTAGCATTCCCGGGCCTGACAGCGCAGCAAGGCGGCGGTGCGGCCGCTGTGGCTCGGCGCAACGAGCGGGAGAGGAACCGCGTCAAGCTGGTGAACCTGGGCTTCCAGACCTTGCGCCAGCACGTGCCCAACGGCGCCGCCGCCAAGAAGATGAGCAAAGTGGAGACCCTCCGCTCCGCCGTGGAATACATTCGAGCCTTGCAACAGCTGCTGGACGAGCACGACGCCGTCAGCGCCGCCTTCCAGGACGGTTTCCTGCCGCCTGCCCGTGACGCCGTCTCCGCCGCCTGCGCAGGCAGCAGCAGCAGCTCGTATTCATCCGCCTCGCCCTCTTTTGACGGCCGCGAAGGCAGTTCTGTGCCAGGCTCCCCGCACTCGGCTTACTCGTCGGACGAGAGTGGCTACGAGGGGGCGCTCAGCCCGGAGGAACAGGAGCTGCTCGATTTCACCAGTTGGTTCGGGAGCTGCTGAGCTGCAAGGGTAAGGCGCCGGCCAGCTGATATCTGATTAAACACCCTAGGATTGCGCTCTCTTGAGTTTCCCAGAATCTTCCTATTATGTTTTTATGCTATCCCGCTGCAAAAGAAAAAAAAAAAGGGGGGGGAGCGGGAAATCCCATACTCTAATGTGAAGCTACCTGTTTGAAAAGAAAGATAGCCAAGTGATCCGAGTCTCCTTTGGGCTGGGTTTCGTTTCGGGTGGTGTTGCGCACGCGACTGGCTCACCACCAGCAGATGCAATTGAAAGGGAGCGTCACTGATTGGAAACCACAAATGGTGGGAATTCTGCTCGGCGAAGATTGAGGATAGCATCCGGCCACAGCGGGCTAAAATGTCTCATGAAGGCTGCAGTGGGCTTTCCCTCGCCCCAACTTCGCAAAACGAAATTCCTTTCAAACGCAAAGGTTACTAGGTCAGTGGGCTTAGAGAACAGGAGAACCGGAGGCTTTTTATGTTGGGTGGTGTTATGTTTCTGACGGTGAAGAGGAAGCCACAGTGTCTAAGTGACTTTAAGATTGTATACCTAATTGACGGCATAAATTTAGTTCTTGCAGTCTCAAGTAAAATACTGTATGATGTGAAACTGTTTCACATTCTGAGTTTTCAGTTGCAGAGTTTTTGTCCCCACCCCCCTACCCCATGCTTACATGTAACGTATTATGTGGAAGGAACAATGCGGATAAGAATTAATACTTAATGTTTACAAACCAAACCTTACTTTGAATGCAGAGTAAGGAATTAAGCAAGGTCTATGGGTTTCATTTGAATGTTGTTCACTTCATTGCAACTTACACAAAAGGGAATTTTCACCAAAATGCTGCTATTGTTTCCCCTTTCTATCACCAACCCAGTCCACTCTTCTGAAAGAAAGCAGAAGGAAGGTAGATTTATAGACCTGCTTGCCATACAGAAATGGGGGTACCTACTGAAACAACATATGGACAAAACACTGCTTTGGAATATGTAGGCATGAAGGACAATAAATTTCTTTAACAGAGCTTGGTAGTGGGCACAATGCCCTGATTCGTCTGGCTTTGGGATGAGGGAGAAGCCTTGCGCAGCTCTGTGGAGCTTTTCTGGATCTGTCAGTCACGTGCTTCTGATGGCTTTTCTGCTTTCTTTTGCAGCAGTACTGAAAGCAACACTGTGTAGAACCTCAGTACCTCATTGTCCCAGGCTCCGATGCAGCAGAAGAGCAACAGGAACTTCTAATTTAGCACACACCTACTCTTCAAGCCTCATTGCAGAGGATGTTGGATAGTCAGATCGTTCTAACAACGTTCTTTCAGTGTTCGTTTATGAAACAAAAGACTGGTGGTTTTGATTCTTTCTTTCTTTTTTTAAAAAGTGCAATTATGTAAATAGATTCTAGGGGCCAAAGTTTTTATCTGCTGTTGTACAGCAGTTTATGGTGCCCTCTGACTCTTGAACAACCAATGAAAAGGCTTTTTCTCTGAATCTAGTGGCAGATGGAGATCTGTTGGGTTTCCAACATAATGTCTGTCTACTTTTTATACGGGCAGGGGTGAAATAATTAAAACTTGATGCTTCCTTTTTCTGAATGGGAAGGGGACTATTTGAACGTCAAAAGTAGACTTTATTTGTGTAACTTGAGCTGCCTGTGGGAACACTTAATATGAAGACTTATTTTTGTGCAAAAAAAAAAAAACCTTTAGATAATGCAAGAGGAAAGATTTATAGAAATGGCTTCTTAACCCTATCAGCTAGGACGTTTGAGAACTTACACAACCTAGACAAGTTTCTTAACATTTTGTACTAAGGAAGCATAGAGCTGTTTATTTTAAATGTGGTGTTGAGGATTTTGTTTGTTTGTTTTGGGTCTGGTGTGAAGGTTCATTTATCTAAGAAAAAGAAAACCCTGAAGTTTTATTTTTTAATGTATTGAAGGTATTTTTGTATGCACTTGCTAGATTTGTTGACTTGTGTATATGCAGTTTTTAAAGAGTATCCTATTTTATGTAAATCAACTTTATAAATAAAATCTATTTATAATAGCCTTTGGTTCCATAAATGTCAACTTCTGTTTTCATGGTTTGTGGGAAAGGTAAGGCCATAGAGAAAGTTTCTTTCTACATTTCAGTTAATATAATTGCTGAATAGGAAGCAAGACTGTTTATATTCTTAGGTATTTTCAGTGTTTACAAGGCAAACTATTGCAGATATCAAAGGGATAAAGGAAAAGTACTGAATATGGACAGCCTTTTCACAATCTAGGATTTAAATGTTATCAATAGAATGGATCGTTTCATTTCACAGCATACTATTTAAACTACTAGTAATGACATTGCACTAAACTATAATGTGATTTGCTACATTTTGGGTTAAGGTTACATATGAATCAGGCCCTTGCTATTTGTGAATCAAGGTTTATGGCTTAGCATGTGTGAACCAGGCCATTATGCTTTGTCCTCAAAACCTGATTAAAACAAACTATGGCTTGGTGTATAATGTAATTCCATCCATTGAGTTATCAAAAGGAATCCAAGAATAGAGACACTTACAAGAGCCGTTTGGTTAACCAAAGATAGTTTAGGGTTTACCTTCAATCTTGGGTAGAACAGAATCTAGATTGTAACTGAATGAGATCATCTTTCTTTATTTTGAATTAAACTACAGGGAACTGCCAAAATAATAGTTGAGGTCCTGATTGGCAATAATGTAAAGACTGATGTGATCTCTTCATGTGGTCATAACATGCTATTCTGCTGTTGTGGTATGCTCAGTGTAATTTTTATTAAAATTGAAATTAACCAAGGGTGTCAGAATTTGCTTCATTCTTAACTAGAGAAAAGCATAAAGATGAACAATCTGTTCCATATATATCCATAGGTTATTTAGAGCTATTTCAAATGAATAAGTATCAAAGACATATCTAGACACCCTGTGTGAGAAGTGTCTTTCTTTGGGTTCCTTTTGAGTATGTTTTTCAGTGTGTAAATTGTCTCTTCTCCCCCTGCCCCCCCCCCAAAATGAAAACAAATCCTGATGGGAAAAGTTTGCTGAACAATTTTAACAGATAATTTGTTTCTTGTTTGGAAACAAGGTGTTCCCGGGGGTGGGGTGGGGGAGGTAGGATGAAAGCAACATAGCACCATTGTGATAAAGCTTCTGTCTGTGCATTGTGATATTATATGTACGAAAAGGGTAGAGCTTGTATCATGATAGTATGATGCTGATTTAGTTGTTCTGGCAAGAGCCTTTGATCCTGCAAATGCCTCTGGAAACAAAAGTTTGAATCATGTTTTGTGTGCAGAATGAGGAAGTAGCACAGGTTCTTACTTTTTCAAAATCCTGAGCTCCCTTTTCTAGCCAGCAACTTTTTAATTTGCCATTTGTAAACCAGAATAGTTGTGGAAATGCCCCATGGGCTTCAGGAAACTCAGTAAGGTATTATTTGATGAATCTTCCTAAGTAGCTGGGCCTCACTAATTTGAACATAGATGGTTCATGCTCACAAAAATAAGACAATGATGTGAGGAGTAGAGAATGTTTTTAAAAATGTAATGTATACATATTTAATGTATGCACAATTCAAATTATAATGCTGGCCACTTTGATTTTGCCATTGTATAATATGTGAATCCAGCCTACATGTCTTGAGTCTTGGATGAAAACATTAGTTATTTGGTTTACTGGTAAGTCTGTCTAAAAAGCAGCTTCTTAAGAATGCTTGTGAAATATCTACTGTAAAACAGAAGGCAGACATTGATCAGTTTTGCAGGTGGGAACAGAACAAGCTGTCATTCATTCTGTGGGTCAAATATACAATAAAAAGAAAAAATATCTGCGAGGGAGAAAGACAATGGGGCTTCTCTCTCATCTACATATTTTGTTGGGAACAGTAGAAATTGAAACCAACCTTTTACCATATTGGCAAGAGTTAGGGCTGTGACATTCCTGCTCAAAGGCGGAATTATCTAAGAATGTATGGATTAGTCTGTCTCTTTCTTCAAGTTGCTGCTATTTTTCTGTTTTATCTGATGTTGCACCACACACAATTCATGGGCCAGTTTCACTCGTGCTAAGTCATGGTTTAAATGCGATTTAAAATTAAACTTCGGTATAGAAATTTGTTAAATAAATAGATTGGATCATAATTTACTGACTAGAATATGTGCTTAGCTCAACCAAACAAATCACAGTTCAGAGGAAAGTGTGAATCCAGTCATGAAAAAGAGTGGCCGGTGTCCAAATCCGAAGGATGGAAGAGGAGACAGAAAACTTTGAATGGTGCCACTAAAATTACGAATGCCCTGCTCAGGAAGTTGTCTTACAACACAGCCTTTGCTGAAAGCAAACAGCAACAACTCATTAATACTGTTGTTACTTTTACTGACTTTTATTATAACTGACAGGAAAAAAATCTGCAGAGAAAATGCCTTTAGCCAACAGAAAGGGGATTATAAAGAGGATGAACAAAGTTTTATGTATTGCCATTTTCTTGAGCCTCCCTGTCCTTCGGGGGAAAAGTGGAGGCATAGTTCATCATTAACTCCATAAACACTATGTTGATGACTATCTTACTGACATGGTCTAGTAACATGCAAAAATTGGGGACACATTTTCTTTTGATAAGGGATCCGCATGGCAATGTAAAAAGGCATGCATTGAGCGTTGTCTTAAATGGAGCGTTCTTCTAGTGCAAGGGTAGACAATGTATAGTTCATTCCTTTGAACTTGCCACCTTTTTTTTTTTTTTACCATATCAATTTTGGTGGTGCAATTTCCTGCCATGTTGACATGGGGAAAGCATGCAAACATCAGCATGAGCCCTACCTCTCAACTGATATTAACAGAGCAGAACATGAACCCTATGAAACATGGGGAAGAAAGAGTTTAGGCCTGCTTGTATATAAGCCATAGGTCTATGGTTCACACATGAGCAAGGCCTAGACTTTCCTTTTTTCTTGGTTTGGTCCAGCCCTTTGCATACCTGCCCTTCAAGTTTTAACTGCAGTCCCCAGTTACCAAATGCATGTCATCCCCTGAACTAGGGACAATGCTATTGGAAGGAAATAAATCTAACTAATGTGTGCATTGTTGAACATAAAAACTTCACGTGTGCATGGCAGTTATGGGTTCACTTGGGGAAAAATGAGGACAGCTAAATTCAAATGGACTATCAGAAAGGGACTATTGGGCCAGCTGGTGATGGGTGAATCTGTCAATGTCATTTTCAGTCAGTTTCTCATTGTCTGCAAATTCATTTTGACTCTGTTTTCCCATGAATTTGGCAATTGCAGGATGGATGTGCATCCTGATCAGAATCTACAATAGGCAGCAGCTAATGGTGATAGCTGACCCTGGTGATCTCAAAAAACTAAGCAGGCATGGAACTAATTCATTTTTGGATGGAAGACTGCTAAGGAAAGCCAAGCTACACTGGGAAGTTGAAAAGGCATTCCAGAAGAAGACAATTGTCAACTAGCTTTATATGATTGCAATGAAAACAACACGGCATGTCCCTGAAGTCACCAGTAGTCAAATCTGATTCAAAGGAGACTCAGTTGAGAGGTAGGTTCGAGAAGTACAAGTTGGATTAATTGGAACAGATATTCAGATGGAACTTTTTTTTTTTAATCGTGGCCAGAGGTTGCCTCAGCTTGGGCTTCCCAGGTCAAGATCAAGTATAAGACAGAACTCAAACTACAAAGCTGGGTTTTCAGAGGGAATATCACCTAGATCCATAAAATTCCAATTTCTGGGTCAGTCTGGTGACCATGATCAAAGCATCTCTCTCTCATCTAGTTGGAGGTCCCAGTTCTTTCGATTTTAAGTGCCTTGGATATTGAATTTATGTCCCCATCTTTCCAGCAATTAATTGGCTATCCTCTTACAGGATAGTCAGTGGCGCGTGTATGAATGGCTATCTTTCCACAATTTGAATATGAGTATGTAGTTGACTGGACATCTACATCCATAATGCAGAAAGGCACATAATTGATTCCATTCATGGCATTCATCTTATTGAACAAGCTGCTGCTTTCCCAGATGGAAATTCTCAGTTGAGTATTTTCTCCATCTGGCTGACATATAAATCAAATGTGTACATCCATACATGGGTCAATTACTGCTATAGTCAACAAAAACTCAGTATATGGCACAGGCAAACTGCTTTGGCTATAAAATAGATGTTAATAAGTGTATGTGCATTGGGGTTCAATCAAAACCAGCAAACTAGCACAAGGGGCATCACATTTGACTGTGATGAGAATTAGGCCTTCTTTCAGGTGATCAAGACCATTCTTTACAGATACCCTCCCAAACAAGACCACTGTGCAGTGAAAGTCCTTTTGCTATATCCTTCTCACTTTCCATTTATATTACCATCACTTTCCATCTCCGCTTTTCATGTCATGTATCACTTTGAACTTCCTTCCTTCCTTCCTTCCTTCCTTCCTTCCTTCCTTCCTTCCTTCCTTCCTTCCTTCCTTCCTTCCTTCTTCACAGATGGAAAAAAAATTAAAAAGGGGAAAAAAGCAAAATGAAGGGCAGGAAAATATCCTTTTGAGAGAGGGAGGACCTAAAATTGTTCAGAGCAGCTTTTGGAACAATGGAAATGGTTCAGCATGTCCACTGTGCCAGGGTCTGTCTATCTAAATAAAGGGAAGCTTCTGATTGGTATCCCAGCTGGGAGAGGTTTTCTTTTCTTGTTTTGTTGTTGGCCCCTCCTTCCTGTTTGCCCCACCTCCCCTCCCCTTTGGCTCTCCTTCTCTAATGCAAGTGGTCCTCTTGCTCTCCTCTCCTCCCTCTCTGGAGCTAGCTCAATGCAGCCTTTTGTGAAGGCCGTTTGCACCTCATTATCCCCATTGTATTGCCCCATTATCCTCACCCACTCCTTGTAAATGAAGTCTGTAGAGTGAAGAATGAGAATGGGTAGAGAGATGTGAAAGGGAGCAGAGGGAGAGGAGAGGCTGTTCAAATGGGGAGGAGGAGAATCTTTTTTCCCTTTCACCTGTCCCTTGGTGAATTTGAACCGCAACAGGGGGATAGTTGCACAGGATAATCAGCTATGTCATTGGAGGACATAATATATAAAGTCCTCATTTGCAAATCAGCTTGTGCTGGGTAAAGACATTCTTCTGCATTTTTTTCCAGCCAGTTCTCATTCAACTGGATGAAAGAAAATTTGCTTTCAGGGCAAAGAGAATTTCAGAGTAATCTTCCTGGGCAAAATAAGATGCTCTTGCACACATTTAGTTACAAGATAGGTAGGCTGCTTGCTGAGATATTATTTGAGTGGGCCAGTATCTCCTCTGAAAAGAAAGAAGCTAGCAAGCTGGTTTAGTCCTAGTTAGGCTATGCAAGCATCTAACTCAGATGTTGGTTCAGATTTGCAGCTAATCTAAGCTGTTTATCGATACTATAATTGTTACTGATGACTTGAGAAGGTAAACTGAGCACCTTCTACTCCCCAATAATCTAACTAATAAAGTATTCTTTATTGTTTTTTACAATTTGAACCATATCTTTAATCATGATTGCGCAATTGGTACCGTAACTTTTACTCACAATTTTAGGGGGTTTTGAAGACGAAATTGAATGATGAAATTGTGTAAAACTTTTGGAAAGGCTGCAAAATTAGAAGAGGCAGCACTGAGCTAGATGGATCGTGTTTTTCAGATTTGATTTCATTGCTTTGTAATGGGTTGCTTGCCTTGCAGATTTGTTGCCAGAATTAAAATCATAAAGGCTTGAAAGTACCGTGCATTGGACAATGCGCCATAATTTCTTAATACGAGTGGATGTGCTGAATTACACCATCACCCAAAAGAGTGACTCAGGGAACAATGTACAATCCTTGACATTTGTGGATGCTGATTAGACACACACTTAACTTGGAACCCAAGTTAATCTCTTTGCTGGGTTTGAATAATACATGGAACCATAGATTAACCAAATAGACCAGGCTTGCATAACATGCTAAGCCCCAGAAACAAACCAGGGTTAAAACGAACAACCTTAGTATGTTTGCTCATGTGGCTGCTAAGTCTTTAACTGGCTTGGCTGAGCATGCTGCGTGAACACAACAACTGTAATAAGAATCCACAAATCAGGAGTTTCATAATCTGTTGAATTTAGGACAGCAAAATTCCCCTTTTATAGACACTTCTAGTTATACAATAACTCTGGTTTTATTCATAGTTGCCTTTTGAAATCCATTCATTTGCATGTCAATGCTGATTTTTATCTTTTGAGCACACAATCAAAGCAATTTTTCTGCAATAATGGAACAAACAAGGCATGCATCTAATACAGAAAAAAAAAATCCTAAGTAATACCAGATCATTTCATTAATCTTTATGTGGTAATAAAAATATGAGTTAGTGCTCCCTTTCCTTCAGAACCCCCGTGTAGACATTTGCAAAACTCTTATTGTTAAGAATGAAACAAACAACAGTTGAGGACCTCTTTGAACTTGCCCTCCTGGTCTGGAACTTGAGAAGACAATCAGAAACATAGATGGGGAGAGACTTAGTTGCATTGATTTTTATATGCTGTTCACTGTATGAGTTACAAAGCATGTGTGCATGAATAGGAGGACTGAACCGAAGCCCCAAGTGCATATGTCATCAGTAATGTGTCTAGCCTTTACATTAAATTTATAATATTTCATAAATAAATAAATATCCTGGGTTACATGCAGAAAATAAAAGTCCACATGACTCTGTGCCATTAAGGTTGAAAAAAGACCTTTCCTTCCTTCCTTCCTTCCTTCCTTCCTTCTTCCTTCCTTCCTTCCTTCCTTCCTTCCTTCCTTCCTTCCTTCCTTCCTTCCTTCCTTCCTTCCTTCCTTCCCTCCCTCCCTCCCTCCCTCCCTCCCTGACTACAAGTCCAACTACACTGGACTTATGAAATGCATGCCAATGTCTTTTTTTAAAAAAAAAACTTGTATCTTGTAACATAAGTTTATTTAATTATTTGAAATAATTAAAAACTTGTATGATGTGTATAAATTGGAAGGATACCTGTACACAAAACTGTGGCTTTTATTTTACCAGTGGAGGTTTATTCAGACATTTTGTACAAGTATTTTGCCTATTTCTCTTCTCCTTGTATATCCTGGCACCATTTCTGCTATTGTTCTAGGGAATCCTCCAGTTCTCTGAATCAGATTTGAAAATAACAGCTTATTTTTCATGAAGCAGGGGGGAAAATTATTCCTTCCCCAGCCCTTGAATCTGGCTATATCCAATGTGTGTCTGCATGTACTGACATCTTCAAAAAAGAGCAAAGTTCGATCAGATATAAGAAGTGAAATATATTCTTACTCTATAGCTGGACCTATAGGCTGTGTTTGCAAGACATGCTTATCTCCAGGTAACCAAGTTATAGTTTACTAAATCTACTTTTTGGTGTCATATACCTGGACCATAAACTGGGCTTGGTTCACACAACGTGCTAGGCTAAATATAATTAGCTAGTTTATGTGTGGTTCAGTGTGATCTGGCTGTGAGCGCAGCCTATAAATCACTTCAAAAGCCAAAAGCAGTTTGCAATGATTTATGTGTAGAATTAATATGCAAATGAGTTAAAGAACAATCTTGTATTGTTGCCATTTAAAGATTGCACTTTGTGTATAAATCAACAGCTTTATGAAATATCCAGAACTTTAAAAAGCAACATATTCATGTTCATAAGGAAATAGTTGCCATCTGATAGTATTACTGAAATGGAAATGACAATTTAGGCCATTAAGTCAAACCATTTGCTCAGTGGAGGAATACGTAGGTAGACAACTGCCTAGTTTCCACTTGAACACGTCCAATGAAAGGGAACCCACCAACTCTCTGAGTTATGGGTTCCACTGTCCAGCCGCTTTTACTCTTAGGAAGTTTCTTTTTTCCCAACCGTCCAACTTTCTAGTAGAATCTGGCCTGCAGTCCATGTCCTGCAGTCTGGAATGATAGAGACCAGGTCCTGCCCCTCTGTGTAACCTTCATTCAGATACTAGAAAAAGTATTTTTGACAAAGTATTGTCAAATTCCCCTTCCCCTTCTGATGCATTTTGACAATATACTGAAGAAGTTACCTGAGCAAAACAGGAGATAAGACAGAAACCCATGTTGAGTTTTGATAATTACTACATTGTCTTTAAGGTGCTTACAGATTGATGGCTTTATGATCTGTTCAGGAACATTCTACCATCAGTATCAAGCTGAGTATTCTGTAGTTCTCCAGATTCTCTGTTCCCTCCTTTCTGAAAGTAGGGAAAACATTTGCTGTTCTCCAGTCATTTGGCCCTTCATTACTTCTCCAAATTTTCTCAGCAATACTACATAAACATTCAGCCAGACCATCAGCAGTTTCCTTCAGTTCCTAGGTTGCAATTCAATGGATCTGGAGACTTAAACTCATTCAAAATAAATAGGCATTCCTTGACCACATTTCTGTCAATCTCCAGTGTTAGCGTTGGCCCTTCATTCTATTCTTCACAGTTGCCTGGTCAGCCTCATATATAGCCTGTTCTTCAAGAAGACTGCCCCAAAATAGTTGAATACAGTAGTGTGATTTCTTTATTATCTGTTAATATTTTGTTGTCTTCCATGAGCAGCTGATATGTGATTCCTTTCTCTTCCTTTTATTTTGAACATATCTGAATAAACCTTTTCTGTTCTTATAGTCTTTTGCCAAATTCAGTTTATTCTGAATTTCTTCATAGCTTTACCTAGGACATAACATTTCACTAACATCATTGCTGCTTATATAATATCATAATCTCATTTTCAATTGCGTAAAAGGCAATGTAAAGAAATAAGTTTGTATTATCGTATGTGGTGGTCCTATAAAGTTGTTAAATCCTTTTGGACCAAAATTTTATTATAGTAGATCCTAAGCTGGCTTTGCTAAATTCTTTGATAATTCAAACAACACTTTGAAACTTAACAAATCGGTTGCAACCGGACAGGTAGGGGCAAGATCCTGGAAAACAGGAAAGGATTTGAATATTTCCACATGATGGCAAATATGTTGCAAAATCTCTCAAATGGAAAAACTGACCCCGCCAAAAAGGGTGAAGATGGTCAAGATGACAATATTATTATAATACAGAAAATGATTTTTTTTAACATCACCTGATTTAAACATATTAATTATGTGTAAAAAAGGCATATGTCTACTATCCAAGTTCTGATTCCTAGGTAATCTAATTGAATAAAATTAAAGGTGGTCCTCTGTTAACAACAGTAATTGGGACCAGAATTCCCATCATTAAGTGATGCGGTTGTAAAGTGCAACATCATGTGACCACAACCTTAGTGACGGCAATCCTGGCAGTCCATATTGCCATCATTAAGTGAGAATCGCAGGTTGTTAAGTGAGGACATCCTTGCAACTTCCTCCTGGCTTCCAACAAGCAAAGTCAATGGGGAAGTTACAAGTCCTGGGTGGCTTGCAAGCAGGCCAGCAGGCAGGTAAGTGGCTGCTGTGATCTGGCATGGGCACAGCCAGGCCGAAGTTGGCTGCTACTGGGGTGGGAGGGCACACAAGCCACTGCCGCTGCCCAACACAGGTGCAGCCGGGCCGGGGGTAGCTGCTGCCAGGGGTGAGAAGGTGTGCAAGCTGCCCTGTGCTCCACCACCCCTGCCGTCCCCAACTTACCTTTGCTGTCTTCTTCCTCCTGCTGCTGATGAGGTGCACGCTACCTGGTCTTTTGTGAAGTGGCTGCTGGCCACGCAATGCCTTCTTCCCAAGGCCACATGCTCACAAAAGCCAGGCCAGGCACGCCTTGTCAGCAGCAGAAGGAAGAAGATGGTGAAGGTCAGCTGGGGTTGGCAGGGGTAGTGGAGCACAGGGTGGCAGGGCAGCAGGGGCAGTGGAGTGCAGGGCAGCCAAAAGGACAGAGATGGGAGGGGAGATAGGTGGGTGGGGGGAAGTTGAAGCACATCCTGCGGTTGTAAATGGGGGAGTGTTGCCAAGTGCCCAAATTTTGATCATGTGACCACAGGGGCGCTACAATGACCGTAACTTCAAGGACCGGGTGTAAGTACCATTTGTTCAGCACTATTGTAACTTCAAACGGTCACTGAATGAATGGTCATTAAGTGAGGACTACCTGTATATGTGTTTTCCTTCTATATATACTCCACTGCATTGTTAATAAATATAAATACACAAATACACAAATTACAAAATTGTTCATATTGAAAGATAGTGTTTGGACAGTCCAGGTCCTGCACAGTTGCACGCTGCATACAGTGCAGTCTATCCATGACATAGATTGGAGGAGATCAGTTCTTCCAGTTTTCAGCAGAAGCTCTTGTACCCATAGCATGATTGGTTAGTGTGTGTGATGTACAAAGGAGAAATTGGATTATTGAATCAACCATTTGAATCTCTGTTGTATATGCTTGTCCAGTGTATTGGGATGATTGCAGAGGGAAGGAACTTATAGCAACTTGTGTGTAGGAACAGCTTACATTCAATAAGCTGTTATTATTATTTAAATTGAATTTAGCCAGCCACTCCAAAGACTGGGTGGCTTACAGCAACAAAATATACAGTTAAAACAGGTTAAAAACATGGCAGCAAAATGTAATATCCTGGGCTAAAAAACAACCATAACCATTAAAAAATAACAGGGGCTTCACAGCACACTAGCCCCAGGCCTGGAAATAGAGCTGGGTCTTAAGGACCTTTCAGAGCCTCAGGAGAGTGGGTGCCACATATATCTCTGGGGGGATGCTGTTCCAGAGGGCGGGGCAGCAACAGAGAAGGCACACTTGCTTGGTCCCACCAGATGACAGTGTAATTGAGGGGCCTGGAGTGCACACACTCTGCTTGAACATACCAGGTGGGCAAAAATGATTGGAGATAGATAGTCCTGCAGATAACCAGGCCCTATGTCATAAATAGCTTTATAGGGGATGACCAACACCTTGAATTGCACCCGGAAGCTGACTGGCAACCATTGCAGCTTCTGTATCAGTGATGACACATAGGTATAATGACATGTACTTGTTACTGCTTGCACCACTGCATTTTCAACCAGCTATAGCTTCTGGATGGTCTTCAAGGGCAGCCCCAATTAAAAACAAACCAATGTTACTACTAATTTTGAAGAAAACACACATATGCAAAAACATGTTACCCTTAGTAAGTGGTTGATTGCTGAATTTCAGTGGTGCAATCACAGGAGTTTGGATGCCACAAAAATGGTGTTGGGGTCAATGTACATGAAATGTAGAATGCCTTAAGATTTTGTACACAAAATATGCCATATTTCATTTAACACTTAAGAAATTGGATCTAAATAAGTATTTCTCATGATCATGCATCTCTAAAATCAAAATTCAAGAAAATGAGAGGAGTAAAGATAAATATAAAAATGGAATGTGACCTAATATACAGTATATGTGACATAGAGACCAAATATTCTGGTGGAAAATGCGTAATTAGCACATTTGGAAATGTTGAACGTTCCACAGAAAGCTAGCTTGGGTATGTGTTTACTACTCTGTCTCCATGTAAATAAAATTCCAAACCAATTTATTTAGTAATGAGAAATCATCTATTGTAAATGTTGACAGAATAAAACAAGAATTGCCTCTTGCTTCTTCTATTTCCTGTAGCAAAGCTCTATGTTTGCTGAATAAAGCCTTTCACTTGAATTATTATGTACAAACAATAAGAACAATTGCTTTGAGATTCCTTAAATAGGAAGCCATGTACAAATATTTTAAACAAACAACAGTACTAATAGTATATGTGTGCAACATCTTTGTAAAAGTCTCCTTCCTTCCTCCCTCCCTCCCTCCCTCCCATGATTCAGACACAAACTCATGTTGCTGCTCTAGAATACCTGGTGCTTCACAGTATAATAGATCAGAAAAGTGTTCTGCCCAAGTATCCCAGCCCTTCCAGCAGCAAGCAGGTGTTTAAATCACATGTCTCTCCATCACCTACTGCTTGGAGTCTCCACCGATTGGATCTTGGCTCGTGTCTGGATACCCTTGCCCTTCTTCCTTTATCCTTATGCAATCTCCCACCCCAGTGGTTCAACATTATCCTTCACTCTGTGGTCAATGATTAATGATGATCATCAATCTGCCATTCCTGCAATGAATGCAGCAGTTGGTTTGCGATTAACCTTTAAAAACCCTTGCTCCTTCCCCTGTTAAGCCTCATGCTAAGATTATCACATGAAATAAAACAAGTCCCATTCAGGGTCTCTAGAAAACAGGTTTCTTCTTTTCATATTGAAATAGAGGGGTATCAAAAGCTTCTTTGAAGTGTGTTGCAGAGTCTCCAGTAACCAGTATGGCAAGTTGGGAGAAAAGGAAACTGTTCTCTTACTAAGGAACATGTTAAAAGGTGCTTAGCCCTAGAACAGGACACTCATTCTTGAACCTTCCCAGTGGACTTTCAGGGGGAATCGTTTTTACTTCAGTAATACTAGTGTGACAATGTTAGAACCCCCAAACAAGATCTTTGTGATATGTGGGCCTGCATGTCAAAGCCTACTGCATGCTCATTTCATCTGAGTCAACTCGCTTTAATTAGATTGGCTCACTCAGCCTCCTTTCACCAGCCGAGCCACTCAGTTCAAGAGGAAAGCGGTTTTGCATGTCTTCCATTGCTCAGCTCTTTAGAATGTAAACAAGGGCTATGCCATTCCATAGCATATTGTGCGTGCTGCCTTGTATAAATAAACCAAATGGGGATGTCAAGGAAAGTTATGTTGAAGAAACTTTGTGCAGAGAGACTAACTGCAGGGAACACAGTCCCTTCTGATTTCTTCCTAAGGCATTGCCTCAACATGGAGGTTTAGTCCTGCACAGCTGGACCAAATGCACAGATCTTCAGTACTGGATTATTGCCCCTCTCCTTAAAGCAGCAAGGGGTGGATGGGTTAGATAGGTATAATTTAATATTAGATATAAAAAGAAAAAGAAAACAACAGGGATTTATTTTGTGGAGAGATTTTCAGGAAGACTCAGGACTTAATCTTCCTTCCTTCCTTCCTTCCTTCCTTCCTTCCTTCCTTCCTTCCTTCCTTCCTTCCTTCCTTCCTTCCTTCCTTCCTTCCTTCCTTCTGATGCTGTTCTTAAAGTCCACCTCTTCGCAGCCACTAACTTGTCATCTGAAATGCCCTATATAGGCCTTATATCATGGCGTCATGTAATTTTAAAATATAGCTTTGAAATCTAATTATGTCCTTCTTCTGATTATGGAGCTGCTTCTATCAGCAAAATGTGAAGGAGTTATTTTCTCTTCCTCAACTGCCTCCTATGTACCCTCAAAATCTGGTCTGCAGGAAACATCCTCCAGAGAAGATTTCTGTGGTAGAGTGAAATGAGAGCAGGGAGGAGAAGAGCAGGTCGAAGTCTTAGGCATTCAGCACATTTTCATCTTTGATTTCTCCATATGTGTTTTGCATTTGCTGCTTCAATGTATATTTATTTGTTTTGTTGTATATAAGCTTTAATGTGTTTGATTTTGTTGGTCATTATTCTGTTAATCTTTAAGTTACATTTATTTTGTAGATTATTGTATTGATTAAAGCTACCTTTAGAGCCAAAGTAGATCCAAAAGTGGCCTGGGAAAGAAATAAGCGGGGCTAATTCCCAAGTGCTTTACTTTGGATTAGGTGGGAATCCTAAGCTGATTCATAACAATTATGAAATAAGGTGCCTTTCTTTATGGCTAAGCAATCTTGAGAAATAGGATACTCAGAATGTCTTTATGGGTCTAGTTCTACAATTATGTCCCTTGTGGGCTTCTAAAAGCTTTTGACAAAGTCTCTCACTTAGGCCTTCTTAGTAAAATCGACAGTACCGGGACAAAAAGAAAGACCCTGTTATAGAAGGACATTAGGAAGGACAATACAGGAGCAATTAAAGGAAAATTAACAGTAGGATCCCAGTTATTTGTTCTGAACTGATGCTAGTTCAGAAATAATGTGTGTCATTGCTTTGGCAAGATGCTTTGGCTCAATACAAAGAGGCATTTTGCCTCAGAGATGCTTCAGTTTAAGGCATTAAGGTGCCCTGCCTTGCTAAAGGGTCTGAGCAGAGCTGATCCACCCCAACATATGGCCCTGATTAAATATCTTGATTGATTCTCTCTCTGCTGCATACATTCAGGATATTGTCTGCAGGTCTCTTCTTGGGGGTTCATACAGGTATGACAGTGAAATGGCCGTACATTTAAACTCCATTTCAAGGTAGGCCTCAGAGACATGGGGCAATATCTTTACCATGCTGTTCAACTTAGTCACTATTTCTTTTTATTTTGTGCAGTCTCCTCCACCACCACCTCCTCTTCCTCCTCCTCCTCCTCCTCTAACTCTCCCCATGATCTCTTTAGGTGCTAAAGAGAAGTGAAGCGTCTTTAAGGACTCTTTCAAGAATACAATCAAGCTTGGCTATAGAGGGAAATGGATGTGTATTTTTATAGCTTTTTACTATGTTCAGTCTTGCTCCTCCTCTCTGCCTTTCAGTTTGCCTATAATCAAATAAATATTTTGACTCACAATGGAACAAAGTTTTATGGACTGGTATTACGTGCCTGCAAGCCGCCTGAACACTTTAAAAGCTTGTACCTCCATTGATAAGCATGCAAATGATTAAACAAAACCCAATTAATATTCAAATAAGTTCAATGCACCATCCCAATACCTGCCGAGTTTCATTTCTGGAGTGATCTTTTATCAATCTCAAATATTTATCTCTTATTTGCATGTCCTTTGTGCACTGCTGTTTTTAAAAGCACAGTGCACTGTATCTAAATGCTCTTTAGTTAGGCCTGGATTGAGAGGCACATATCACTTGCAGTCAGTTTAGCATTTAGAACTTAATACCATACAGTTGGTCACCAGTGGTGATCTAATTACTATATAACAGTTTCCATGACAAATACATATTCTAAAAAGTAAACATGTGACATGTTGATATCTGGTCTCTGAGATCCTAGATATTCACTAAGATATTACTGTTCCTAGTACTATGCCAAATGCTGTGATTGCATGAAGAAGTTTTTGCAGTACACACCATGTACAGCCATGGATATGGTTTGATAACTGAAGGGCATTCTCCACACAGTGGAGGCGTCCCATTCTCTCCTGAGCAAATATTTCCTATTAAATCAGATGGAGCTGTCTCCGAAATTATTCTCATGAGCACAGTTGGTCTATCTACTAAATGTTCATAGCTGTGAAGACCAAGTAGGGTTTAAAAATATATATTATTTAATTCAGAAATTGAGATAAAGGAGACTCATGTAAAACTTGGTATCTCCCATTAGAAATGTAAAAAAAATCCACCCTACCAAATTATGGAAGCAAACTGATATGATTCACCAAAACCAGCCTTTATAGAAGCATGAATGGCAGCAAAGGATGGGACCTTTTGTATTCGTTATTCTCCAAACAGGTAAAAAGTAAAGCCTCCTTTAAGTTGAACTTGATTCCTAATGATCAATGTGAAAAAGCTTTTACCTGTCTAAGATATGCCCTCTCTGAAAGATTACGTTTAGAGAAATTGCATACAAAAGAATCCCACTTTTAAAAAGAGAACATTGATGACATTTATGTCAATAAAGAGTCCGTTGGAAGCACTGGTGCAGATCCCCATATGTCAAGGAAAATTACATACAAAGATCCATGTATTATTTATTATTAATTATTTATTAAATCACATTTATATGGCCGCCCATCTCACAAGAAGTGACTCTGGGCAGCATACAACAATAAATAAAACCAAACATATAAAAACAATCTTTATAAAATATAAAAATCATTATTAGATATGGAAAAAAAACACTATCACATTTAAAATATACAAACTACACGGAGAGGGAATAAATTCAACCGCAATGGAGCCATCTAAGGACATCTCCAGTTCCCTAGAGCCTCCAAGGTATTAAGTTAGAAATGGCAAAGACATGTGAATTTTCCAAAAGATTAAAACAATATGTAAACATACTGATGGAGTAAATAAGAACTTAACATCTCCAACACTAATGCACACCGTCTACATATTGATATGTGTATTTTTAGTATTCCACATAAATGCTGTGTATAGTGTTTGTGTGGGGGTTGCAGAGATGATGTCTAAGCATCTCATATAGGACAGTATTTAGCCACTGAAAAACCAGGAAACTGGGATGCTAAAAAACCAGCCACTAGCCTCTGGCATCATATTTATTTCCATCCATACCTTTGGGTTCTACAAGAGTTGCACTGGCAAATCTCTGATGGCAGCTGTTCGTTGAGTGTTCTCACCACCTGCCCTCCAAATCCCAAATGTGCTCCTGGGTCACAAACATTGCCTACTTACACCAAATAATGCCCAGATAGTTTTCCCATCACTTGCCTGCAAAGTGTAAGCTGTATTTGGCCAAAAACATTCAGGAGCAGTGATATTTTGGGGGTCAAGGATTGCATTTTCTTGTTGGCTGTGTGTTGGGTGCTTGATGCCAGCTGTTGTTGAGCCACAGCTAACCCCCTCTCTCTTTTGGACCTCCCCCTTCCTCCCTTTCTCTGCACTGGTAACAGGTTTTTGAAATTAGGCTGAGGGCTACATTTGCTTTTACAATCACCTGTTACCCACCCTGTTGACCTCACCCAAGGCAAGTGGCACTCAGTATCATAGGTAAAAATGGGGGTGTTCTGCCTGCTTAGGTTTTGAGGAATTAGAAATAAATAAATGCTAGGAACAATAAGAGCAGAGCCTTTGAAATAAAGAGGACAAATATAATAAATATATTTTGATCTTTATTTTAAAGACACATGCTATTCTCTAAATAAGCTTCATGGTGCTAGAGCAATTCAGAATGAGAAACTGGCCATTGACTAAGGACTTCAGATAATCAGTTTGGTAAGTCAAAATGCAAATTCAGTTAGCAGCTTATGCCATATGTATAATTACCTCTTGTTTTGATTCCTGTATTACGTGTTTGATGCCCCTTGTCTACTGACCACTCCCTCCTTTCTTTGGACTGCCCAGTAACTACTGAAATCAATGCTTCCTGGGACTTTTTGATGTTGCTTTTGTTTGGAATTATCAGCTAAGGGGTTTAGGAAGCAGCAACTCCCTCCTGCCAATAGAAAGCCCCAAAGAATCTTGCCGTAAGCCTACAAAGGTAGGGGAGAGCACAGGCATACCTCCAGTGAAAATTTGGCAGTAACAGGAACCAAAATGAAGCATGTCAAGAGAAGGGCAAGCTACCCTTTGATAAGCAGGATCCCATGGTTGCTCTAATATGTACCTTGAAGGACTTCCAGGGGCCTAGATCTGGAGATGATATTTTTCCTAAAAGCATTTCCCTTGTCTCTACAGAGAAACATAAAAAGGAAAAAGGTGGGGGAATCCTTCATTTCCCACCATGACAATGAACCAGGAGTGTGTTGGAGGTTCTGCTTTATTTATGCATATCCACTCAAGGATTGTTGACCCTTCTCTCTTATGAGCATTGTCTGGCATGAAGAAGATAATATAGACCTGATTAAGAGTACATCCCTTGCATAATTATGGAAGTGGGGATATTGGGAGATTTTGTTGGAAGAAATGCAGAAATACAACTGAAATCAACAGATCTTATGGAAGAAATGATTAGAGTAACTAAAAATTAGAATGGAGTGAGGGTAGGTCTTATGTAACTGATACAATTGTAAGTTGTGGAAATGGTTGATTGGAGTAAATTACAAGGAAGTTTTAATCTATCTCTCAGTGTGAAGCCGAAAATAGTTATTAGATCAGTCTGAATATGGACCTCTTTTTAAATAATTGCAGAGGAGCATTCCAGTAGTGGTGGATAGTTACTGACACCAGATTGGTCAGGCAAATGCAATGTAGGGTGGGTACAATGTAGGTATTGTTCTTCCAATATAGCTTCACTGCTTACAAGGCAAAACAGTCCAGCAGATAAAAAAGTGAGAAAGCACAACAAGGGAGGGGGAGGGAGGAGGATAGCATTTTCATGATCTAGGAATTGATATTTGTTTTTATGTATGGTGACAGAGTAAAGTCAAATTAAACTGCAGGATATTTGGGGGGCAGAAAGGAAAGTTGAATCAATGATACCAGCTACTTTTCTCTTCCATTTGCTGTAAACAAAAGGAGAAAGAAAGAAAGAAAGAAAGAAAGAAAGAAAGAAAGAAAGAAAGAAAGAAAGAAAGAAAGAAAGAAAGAAAGAAAGAAAGTCCAAACAGAGGTGGAAAACCTCTCCTTCCACCAGCATAGTTTTATTCTAAACAATTGCCTCAGATTATCCTTTGCCAACTTTTGATGCCAAAGCATTTCTGATATTCAGGTATTGTCATCATCCCAACTTAGAGATTTGATGTTTGGAGGTGTCAGAAGGAACCTTGCATAACTCGAGATAGTTTTTGCATTGCTCACCCAGCTTCAGTTAAGCTTAAAAGCTTTCATCTTTTACCCTCCATAAACGCAGTGGCTCTTTTTTCTTTCTGAAACAGCCTGTGGACTATAATTATATATTTACACCAACTACAACACTCCTTTGAGCACAATACTTTCAGGAGTCAGGTCAATGAGTTTGCCTCAAGTCACTCTAGACTGTCTGGCATAAGGAAGATAAAACTCTTGGAAGTGGCTGTGCAGCAAAATTAGGAAAGTCATTTGTGGTTTTTAAAGCCACTTATATGAGGTTTTGGATCTGTCATGGAATTTCTGTCAGTACTTATTCTTCTTTTCTTCCTCCTCTATCTTCCTTTTACACAGAGAAAAGGTAAAAGCATCTGATGTCATTTTAAAGATTAAAGCATATAGGCCAGTTTCACACACACTAAACCACAAAGGCCAGGAGCACACATTTCATTAAACCAAAACCAACTAAACTCAAGTAACTTCTGGATTTAGTATAATGAACTGTGGCATAGAGTTTTGTTAGCCTTTGTAGGTCAAAGTCCATGTTATCAAGTGCATCATATTAAAGCAAAAAAAAAAAAAAGTGATTTTCTGAGGCATACATTTTGAGTGGAAGAACATGGGGAAGAGAGTGCCTAGCCTTTCTCTCCTCTCTGCCACTCCTCTCTTTCACTCAAAATCTCCATCTTCATTCTTCTTCCTCTCACAGAAAGGAAATGATTCTGATATTTGCATCTCTTTCAATATCAATTAAGAAAATAAGTGAAGAAGGGGCAATTCAGTTTCTGTAGAAAATAGTGAGCTGCTGAGCCTTTACTTTGGAGGCTCCTTCCTTCCTTCCTTCCTTCCTTCCTTCCTTCCTTCCTTCCTTCCTTCCTTCCTTCCTTCCTTCCTTCCTTTGCTTCAATCTTTATCGTTATGGGCGTGATGAGACATAAGTGCACTTGGATGACACTGAAAAAAGAATCAGTTGTGCTAGGAAAGGAAAAAAGGAGATACTCACAGAACTATTAGGCTCTTATATCATGCAGAATCTTAGCAAAACTGGGTTTCTTTTAATTAGTGAGAAATAGTAAAATCTTAAAATTTGGCTTGACTTCTGGTGTTATAAAAGGAGGTATCCGTGCAGTTTTCTTAGCAAGATATGGAAGTAGTTTGCCATTGCTTTCCTCCAGGTCCTTTGTTGTTGTTGAATTCCTGGTCAAGCTCACAGCCCTGATATTTCTACTTCATTTTTCTTAAAGGAAAAAAACAGCTTGGGAGGGGTGAATTGCCCTAAAGAAAAGATTAAGCACCAGCAGCCTCACCCTACTACAGTTCTTCCACTGAAATCTGCCCCACTGGCAGCTGTTTGTCAGTTTAAAAAAGTTAAATTTTGGAGAAAAGATGGGCATCAGTAATGTAACATACAGTTTCCTGTAAGTCTTCTGGTGAGGCAAGTAACACCCAGCTCAAAAATATCTGCACAGAAACTTTCAAATAAACTGATGGGGGATGGGGTTGCTGTTGGATGCAGTGAAAAGCAAGCAAAGTCTGGCTTGAAATCTTCCTTTATATCCTTGCTTTTACAGGGCAACAGACGTGGGGATTTCATTGGGTAAATACTATAACAGAGCCATGGAATGGTATGGAATGGCTCTATTTCTTTACGTAGACCACTGCAATATATTGAATTAATCCTGGCTCCAGCATCTATACACCAGAGTACTTTATACACCCAGAATTCATCTTCAGAAGGGCTTTTGTGCCTTCACTATGATTCTTTCACTGTTAGCTGAGCATATGCACAATTTTGTCAGGGTCCAGCAGAAACTAAGCTGGAGCAAAACGTTTAAGCTATGGGCTAGAAATTAAAGAGAGGATGGTTTCCTGCGATCAGATATGAGTTCAGATAGGTACCATCCTGATAGTGATTAGACGGAGACATGCTTTTTTATCCAGGCATGTGTTTCCCTTGAAATCTTGAATAAGTCTAAAACAGAATGAAGACATAAAAAAAGAGCTGTCCTGGATCAGACCTAGTGAGTTAAACCTCTGCTTCCCACAGTGACCAGTCTGATACCTTTGGAAAGCCCACTGGTGGGGCAAAAAAGGCACTAACTGTCTCACATAATTGTTCACCTAGGACTAAAATTGCTGCCCTTGAATCTGGAGCTTGCACATCTTCATGGAAGTTAGTACATTCCACTATATTCTGATGTGTTATATGGTGTAACAGTTGCAGAAAATCCGAGAGCAGTTTCTGAAAGACACTGAATCAGGAGTAAGCAACCTTTATTCTGCTGAGGTCCACAGTTTTGTAGGAGTAATCTGTTAAAGCTAGACTGCAAGTGGTGGGTGGGGCTGGAGCCAAAATATTAAACAAAGAAGATCATACCGACACATTGGAGCACTACAACATAGCAGCAGTTTGCCAGTTCTCATCCCATTCATCATGATAATAATTTTCAACCTTTTCAATGGCTGGTGACAAAGGTTAAGTAGTTTGGCTAGGTGGACAAGGTAAAGGAGGAGGAAGAGAACCTTCACCATCAATTTTCATCACTGAAAGGTGATGGTGGTAGTGGTGATGGATCTGGGAATGCTGCAGGCAGTGAAAATGTCTTTAATAGATGGTCACCCTTGCTGACATTGGGGCCAGTAGGGCCAGCAAAATAGACTACCCTGCCCATCTTTCTGACTCCAAGCTTAGGAGGAAGATTGGGGTGTTACCAATTATCTCAGAAACAAAATGCTCAAACTGCAAGCCTCAGTCTTCTTATCTGGCTCCAGGTGGAAAGGAAGTGTTGGAAAGAAGAAGCAAGAATTTTTCTTGTGTTGGCCTTCTGAGGACTTTTGACCGTATCTGAAGTTCAGACAACTCTGCCTTCTTTTCAGTTCCTAGGTTAGCAAGCTGATGAATAAATATAAGAAATCAAAAATATTACGGCATTGGATGGACACTAGGGAGACCCAGGTCTTAGTCCATTCTCAACCATGGAAGCTCACTGGGTAATTCTGTACCAGTCCCTTTCTCTCAGCCCAATCTACCTCATGGGGTTGATGTTGTGGGGAAAAATAGGAAAGAGGGTGATTTATTTATTTATTTATTTATCTTATCTATCTATCTATCTATCTATCTATCTATCTATCTATCTATCATATTTATACAGCTGCCCATCTCACACAAGGTGACTCTGCCTTGAGTTTCTGAATGAAAAGGTGGGATAGAAAAGTAAATAAAAATGTATTCAGATCAATAGCTTATTAGTAGAGCTTCCTACCCACATTGCGAGCAGCCTCTAACTTTATATACTACATACAGTTGGCTGGAGCAACCATAGCCAAGACGTGGTCCTTAATGGATCTGCATCCACTTGGAGAGAGGTATGCAGTGGAGTAACTTAGGGTTCTGTCCTGAGCCCAGTACTTTTCAATATCTTCATAAATAACTTAGATGAGGGAATGGAAGGGATGCTCATAAAATTTGCAGATGACACGAAGCTGGGGGGGGAGGGGTGGATTACTACCACCCCAGAAGACAGACACAAGATTGAAAAGGATCTTGATATACTTGAACATTGAGCCCTATCCAACAAAATGTTGTTCAACGGTAAGAATGTCAGGTTCTCACTTTGGCAGGAAAATCCAGATACAGAGGTACGAGATAGGTAGTATCTGGCTTAGCAATAGTACTTGTGAGAAGGGTCTTGGTAGACCACAGATTAAACTTGAGCCAGCAATGTGCCCCAGCAATTTTGAGCTGCATCAATAATGTCAGGATCATGGAAAATGATTGTGCCACTCTAAGCTGCACTGATTAGACCACATCTGGAATACTGTAACCAGTTCCAGTTGCCACAGTGCAAAAAGGACTCCAAGGAACTAGAAAGGGTGCAAAGAAGAGCAACAAGAATGGTAAGTGGCTTAGAGGATAAATCCTATTAAGAGTGGTTAAAAGAATTTGGCATGTTTAGCCTAAAGAAGAGAAGGCTAAGAGGAGACATAATAGCAGTCTTCCAATACATGAAGGGAGGTCACAGGACAGAGGGTGTAGATTTATTGTCCATAGTACCTGAGGGTAAGATAATGGATGAAAACTTAATAAAGAGAGATCCAAACTTGAAATAAGGAGGAATTTCCTGACTGAGAAAGCTATTTAAGCAGTGGAACAGCCTCCCTCCTGAATTCACAAGTGTTCCATCACTGGACACTTTCAAGAAAAGATTGGGAAGCTATCTGTCTGGAAAGGTATGATTCCTGCCCTGGGCAAGGAGTTGGGCTAGAAGACCTTCAAGATCTCTTCAAACCCAATGATTCTATGATTCTATTTTGCCTTTATGACAAAGCAAGATATTGAGTCTAACCACCTATAACCTTTGTAACTAATAGCTATTGAAATATGTATTTTCATCTAATAAAATTAAACTTAGTGGTTGTCACTGCATCTTGTACTAACATGTACCACAGATTACACACAGTATGAAGTAGTATGTTCCTTTGCCTGTCCTAAATCTCCTGCCAATCACTTTCATTGGATGGCCCCAGCTTCTAGTGTTATGTAAGAGGTGAAAAACCTTCATCTACCTACTTTTTCCACATAGCATGCACTCTATTAAGCATCGCTACTCCATCCCTCTATAAGTCACCTTTTCTTCTAAAGCTAACCTCTATCACAATATTCCCAATACGGAAGAGCTGCAACCATCTGAATATTTTGTTTGCCAAAAACAAATATTGTGTTTTCTGAGACTCCTACACTGAAATCTCTTGCTACATGAAAATGGAAGTGAATCTGGATCCTAAGTGCATTAAGGGTATGTTCGTACCTAGTATTTAGGCTCTGAGATCATGCCATTTTAAGTAACATGTTTCTACCATTGTTTTCAAGTGCAAATGTGGGTCACCCAGAAGTTTTTCAGTGCAGATTCCTTCATCTCCAATCATTGGCTATGCTTGCCAAGTAGATGGAATCCAAAAACAATGGGAATATTACAGATTCACTAATAAGGGTTTATGAAATATTTCTTCCCATTCTGTCTGTTCTGCCTGGTATCACGTGCTTCTAGCACTAGTGTATTTCTCTAATCTGGACTAAAGAAAGCCAATGACGTCTTCTTCAAATTGAGCTCAATTCTTGTGACTTCATGAGCATATCCATGCAACTCCCTTGCCATTGCCATCTTCCAGGAACTTTCCAATCCAGCCTATAGATCTGGGATTCTCTGGTGGTCATCTATCAATCTATTAGCCTGAGCCCACTTAGCTTCCATGCCCAGACAAGTTCACTTGTGGAGACCAACCTTACAGCTACACAAAACTGAATGGGGAACATGGGGTTTATGATTCAACACATCTGAAGGATGCTAAGGTTAGGGAAAGAAGGAAATCACAGAAAAAAGAGCTGAGTTGAAGGCTCAGAACAATTTTTGGCAGTTATACATACTATCATTATCCTGAAGCAAAGCTTCTTATCTCTGTATTTGATTAAGGAGGATTTGAGAGAGATACTACTAGGTTGAATTTGATCTTGATTTTAGAATTCCAGCTGGTTCTCCTTTAAAATTACTCTTTTAAATGATATGTTCAAGCCCTTTCCTTCTTGTAGGGTGAAGTGTTGAACATTGCATAAAGTGCCTTTGGGGAGAGAGATCAGCTACTGTGACAACAATAAATTCACTGTAGTGCCATTGGGGAATATTATGCTGGGAGGATCCAAAAAACCCTAAAGTTACCTGGCTGGCTCCAAATGACATAGTGGTTCAGGTCTCTTCTGTGAATCAAATAGCTTTATTCATTTGCTTTACTATAAGTTTGCTACTTTAGAGAGGGTAGGACTTGGCATGGAAAAATATTGTAGCTATACCAGACAGAGAGTTAGGTTTTGTGTACCCAAAGAGCCTATATCACCAAGACCTTGTGAAGATTATAACTGCACCCTGAAGAAAAAGAGCACCCATATTTCTCAAGCAAACAACTTAGAGAAAAGTTTTCATTTCTGAACTCTCTCTATCTGCTAAGTGAGGTCAAGGATTGAGCCTTTATACATTCAATAAATATGCGAGGAAGGAGTTGTTAACCAGATGGAACTTTATGAAGCAACAGGTAAAACTGAACTTTGTTCATCTGCCCAACACCCTGTTCCTCCTTTGAAAAGGAAATCAACATTCTGTGAACAGATGCTGTGCTGACATGCAGCTAAAGAACCTACAACATTCAAAAAAAAGATTCAGAGATATACAGTAGCAAGGAGAGGACAGCTGGAAAAATCAGATCTTTGCAGATCCCAATATTAATCACTGGATCTTCTCTGAGGCAAAAATGTTGATTGATAATTTGCACTTGAGATGCTCCTTAAATGTATATTTTAAAAACTAAAAAATATTTTTAAATGTCTGTATGCATTTTTAATATAAAGTGTGTTCATAACATGCATTAATTATTCATGCAAATATGGTTCCATTTTCAGTCATAGATGAATGTAGAGATGAGACCGAACAACTTAGAGATGAACACACCAGAAAGTGATATTGGCCTGAAACTGATTCATTCATCCTATCCAGTTATGAATGCACACATTCTCTTCCACACAACGCAGAAAAACAAATTATTGCAGGTAGACATCTGGCAGACACTTCAATGGACCTGTGAACCAAGCATAATGTTTAGGATTGCAAATTTAACACTCTTCTCAGAATGATGTTCCTTAATGTGGGAGTCAGTGCAATCCACACAAATTAACTCTTCAATTTTAACAAATTAACTAATTAACTGTTCAGCAATAACTCTGTGCACTAGGGTTACTAATAGGCATAGCATTATAAAACTCATGGAAGCCATATCAGGATTTCTTTTTCTTTGAACATTTGCTCATTTCTTAGATTCACTTTCTGTATTTTCTCCAGAACTTCAAGGTAGCTTACATAGGGACCTTTCTTCTCCTTATCCCACAACAGCAACCCTGTGAGGTATGTTGGGCTGTCCCAAAGCCACCCAGTGAATTCCCATAAGTAAAGATGGACGAATCGGGATCTCTCTGGTCTTCATCCCACTACACCTAACCATAATACCACACTGAGTGTCATATCATGAGAAAAGCTTAACTTGTCACTTCAGATACATAGAGTTAATGATTTGATATACCTCTCCCTCCATTGTGGCATCATCTATACCAATTCTGATTACTTCCTCAAGTAGTCAGAAATGCTAGTATTTAATGTCCATACGCTAACAAGAATTTTGGATAGATTATAAATGTTGTATAGCAAAACTGACCTCCTACAATTGTGTTGTGATACATCATTCTACACTGACTACATATTAAAATATACACTGAGGGTAAGATACTGGACTCATGCCATGTTATAAACCTCTAAGTAATACCAGGATATAACCCAACCCTAGTTAAGTAAATTCCATTGATTTAAGCAAATACTTTCTCCCTCAAGAAGGGAACACTCATAAATCACAGTATGCAGTCTTAATAGTGTCCCAAACTTCACTTGCACAAAACAGAGCAAAAAAGAATGGGATCCTCCTGGATGCATGGATGATGCCTGGCTCATGATGACCTGGTTTGTATGTTATTATAGATGCTCCATGCAAAGCCTGTATGCCAGTTAATGACTTCTGACTTTCTTTTTTGAGGAGGGAAAAAGGTGGCTATTCATTATGGCTCTCTATTTCACATACCTGTATCACCTGTTTCTTTGAGTGCTCACTCACACTTCTATTCCACCACCATGTGAACCTCATCAATAGCCAGTTAGCTGTGACTCCATCATACTTCACAGTTGCCATTGCTTTACTCTTGGGTCCCAGCTGAATGGGGATTCTCAAAGCTGAAGTTGCAACACATCTGAAGGACCCCAGGATGGGAAAGATGAAATCAAGGATTAATATCCACACAGGAAGACTTTATTAAAGTGATAATCTGAGTGTGGCAGTGTCTTGGGAGAATGCAATCTGGGCTGTGCTTTGGGCAGAAAAGTTTTATCTTGGCCAGCTAGTGTTTACTTTCCATTCTGGTCAAATGGTATGGATATTGTTTTTTTTTTTTTAAAGAAAAAAGACTAATAGGTTTAAGAAGTTGCAGAAAATTAGAGGACAAGGAAAACAGGTCAGCTGACTTTTAAATATAAGTTGCTTCTTGCTAAATAGATCATACTGGATTGAATGAATGCAATTTATTATTAATTAAAGGCTACTGAATTTCACAAGCACAATGAGGAAGCATTGGGGCAGGGGAGGCCCTATTATCCTCTCTCTCCACCCTGTCCAGTTGTCCTTGCATTCGATCATTCCACATGCTGTTCAACACCCCTTCCAAGTCTTTCTGCCATGCCAGTTATGATCTCACAAGAGAGGGTCAATGTTGAGAGCTAATAGATTAAGAGATGATCTACAGACAGAGGTTACTATTACTGACACCCACAATAGGAACCTTTTGACAAGTATGAGGCTGGGATGGACCAGGCCCTTGTTTACCTGGCAAGCCTTGTACAAGAGCTCATTGATTTTGCTTTGGATGTTGCTTGTCTCCTTGACTCACTTCAAAGATGCTTGGGAATGAAGGGACATCACAGCGTGCCACACCTAAATCTACGTGAATGCTATTTCTTTCTTTAACATAGTTCTATGCTGTCTTCCTCCCTTGTATACCAAGGGGTTTAAGGGCAATTTTCCATGGCTGGGTTCTCAGACATGGGTGTCTTCAGGAGGAGATAAAAATGTTAAGATGGTTAAGACTACCTGATTGAAACTCTGTGCCTTTTATACATGCATCAACCATTCCCATACTACACATCCCATCATTCCTGCCCAGCAAGACCAACACCAGAATTATGGGTGTTATAGTGCCCCAGGTCTACCACCCCAGAGTTGAAAAAAATCTGTAAAGTGGCAAGTGTTTCTTAGAAGGTAGGATTTAGGAGTGGCCAAGGGGAGCTAAATGGGACCAGCTGACTTTACTCACTCATAGTAAACCTTAAGACTCTGTGAGCCAAACCAGTTAGGAAAAGATAATGAAACAATTTAGCCAGCCCGATGGCAGTGGCTACCTGACCTTGACTGATTTCAAAGAGCTAAACAAAGTTGGACTTGGTTAGTGCTTGAATAGAGGGTCATCAGGTAACTCAGGGCTGTAGGCAGGACTGGGAAATTAAAAAAAAAATTCTGAAGAAGGCAGTGGCAAAGCAATTTCACACGACTGCCAAGAAAATACATGGATGAGTGCAAAAAGTCATCTGAAGCTGACTTCCAGTAGGAGACTTTACCTTTACTGTCAATTTAGTTACCCCCTTTGTTTAACTACTCAAAAATAAGTTTATTTCTTGAAGTCAACTCACTTCCAGCCTCTCTCTCCAATCATCTAGGTTCCAGCCACAAGCAGGACTTTTGCAGGGACTTAACAGTTCTTTAATAGTCACACCTTCAGGCACTGAGCCACAGCAGGTGCTTCTTCAAGCTTTATATGATCCCTTTTCATCTCCTATACAGGTTGATTTGGAAGATGAATAGAGAGGGCCAAGACTTCCAAATGTGGTTCAGGAGTTAATAATATTCTCTGGGTGGAGTCTGAGATTTGTTTCCCTCCCCCTTTACAGCAAGTTTTTACAGTGTACAAAGAATGTACAAGAAACTCCAAGTTCTTTAAGCGCATACCATTTGCTCCAAAGGCGTGCTCAGTGTTTGCGCTTCTCACCCACTGAAATCCTGAGGCCAGCCTTGATATCACTCGCCTCACCTGCAATCAATTAAACCAAATACACTTTCCAAAGTTTGAGTTATGCCAAAGGGCTGAGCGTGGCCAGGAACCACAGGCTGCCTTTTCCTTCCTTTCCGATGCAGTTCCCAAAGTGGATGCAGGGAGAAGGGAGATTATAGCCACACCCCCAGGAAAGAGGGGCAGAGAAAGGCAGGCAGGACTGCACGATAATGCCTGATCCCTGTCATCAAAGCTGCAGATGGACTGTTGAGGAGAGAAACCGTTTTCTCAGAAGACTACTCCTTGCCTCCAATTTCCTCTTGGTTGTCGTGCTGACTTCTTGGCTGATTGGCTGACTTGTTCAAGAATGCCATCACAACTCCACAGCCCAGACGTGTGGGTGATGGGTTGGGGGGTGGGGAGAGACTATCTGTCTGAATCTCTCAATGCATTTGCTCCCCTTGTATCAGGTTGAACCTGTTCGGTGTGGGCAGGTGGAGGCAGTGCAGATTCCAGATTTCTCTTTCTGCTCCATTTAGTTCTGAACATGCTATACTCTCTCTCTCTCTCCCCCCCCCCCCCCGCCCCAGCTTCTTTTCTCTTGCCCTTAGGCTTCAAGCTTTGAGCTGTGAAATGCATAAGGCAGGGCATTGCTTATACACCTGAAACAGGTTATGACAAGCCTGGCAGCCTTTCCCATAGAAGGATTATTGCGACGCAAGTTACAAAGTGCTTTGGAAAGCTGCCTTTTTTCCCCTTGAAATGCTCAGCTAGCATTGTCCTAAAATCTCTATTGTTTCCTTACAGGTATTTGGCCTTTATTAGTGTGTGTGTATGTGTGTGTGGATCTACAATTTCCCCTGAATATTCAGCTCACAATGGTGCAAAAGGAGAGGGTATTATTTAACAGTATAATCCTGCCCACGTCTGCTCAGAAATAAATCCCATCAAATTCAGTGGGACCTTCTTCCAGGTAAGTAGATATAGCATTGCATCAGAAAAAATCTGAGAGTAAGGAATAGATTGAGTAAAATCAATGGTCAGTCCAGTTTTGTCAGTCCTGATTTGCATCTAATCCTTGACTTGGTGCTCTAGGATCTCCAGCCTCCTGACTCAGATCTCATATAGCCTTTCTTCTTGGCTTAACTGTGTTGGTGCAATCCTTCTGAGCATTAGGAATTCTGGCTGAAAATGGTGGTAAGGCAGCAGCATCTGAAGATCCACCAGTTGGGAAAGATGATGAGTCCGAGATTTGTAAAACAAAATTATTTATGCTACTCAACAATAGAATAGTGCTTCTTAGAAATTCTATGCAAACAGTGGGAATAAACATCTTATAGATTTGATCTAAAGGACAGGCATTTCCCTACCTGCCACTGTTTCTCTTCCCTAATTCCTCAGAAGCAGTTTAAAGCTGACCTGTGATGGTCTTTACTGCCTCTGACTCTTGAAACACTAAAGACTAAATCCTGCACCAAACAGTGGTCCCTTCAGCTGATCAATCAGGAGCTGCCTCCCCCCCCCCCAAAAAAAAGAGCGCAGAGCCTCATCTCATTCCTACCACATTTTTATTCATGTTGGGTTCATTTGTCTGATGATTTCTCAACACGTGGAGTTGTAGTCGTAGGGGGAGAGCTGCCAAGGCATAACCTTTTCATTGCCTTTTAGAGATCTACAAAAGCATAGTATCAGCAGGATGTTACAACAGATAACCTTCTACAGCAGGAGTGCAAAGCTTTTTCTGGGCTGAAGCCACACCAGGCTTTTGAGCTGCACCCCAGAGGCCACTCTCTTTTGGAGCCTGACCAATGGTTGTTGCCATACTAATGATTTAGAGTGTCTTCTAAAGTGACCCAACCATCGTTGTACCAAAATAACAGATATGTGGACAGGCTTTATGTTACTGCAGTGATGGTTGGATGATGTTGTGAAGATGCTATAAGTTGGTACTATAGAAATGATCCAAACCTAAAGTTCATGTCATGTCATTTCAATGACATTTAAACTGATTTAAACTTAAATACAGTTGAAACAATTGTTCTTCAATCATGTTGCCCAGAGTCACTTCCTTGTGAGATGGTTGGTGACCAAATTTGAAATATATATATATATATATATATATATATATATATACACACATACACACATACATACATACATACATACATACATTATACATATAGCAGCTGGATAGCGTAGTGGTTAGAACACCACCTTTGATGCAGGAGACCAGGGTTCAAATCCCGGCTGGTACCTACCTTACCAGTAGGGGTCCTTGGGCAAAGTCCCCCTAACGCTTCACCTGCCTACCTCAAATATGAGAGTGACATGAACTAAGAGAGTCATGCCGGCTTAGACGTCGCCCGGATTAACAAGGTCCGCGTCAGATGTTGGGGAACCAGGACAATCTGATGTTAAGTGGGCTACTGGAACAAACCATACATGGATGAGACAAGAGAACTTGGAATTAATGGAATGCTACTACAACAGCAGACCTAATGAGAGGGGATATATGAAACGTATGAGGGAACTATGGATAGACAGAAGGCCTACATTCACACTAACTGAGAAACAACTAGTTATCCAGCGCTTCAACATAGTGAAGAGGAAGCTGCTGTCACAACTTGAGATAGACCAACTCCACATTACAACCTGGACTCAAGCAGACCTAGAAGAACAAGCAGATGTGTAGCCAACACCTGAAGCTGGAATGTTACTGCCACCCCTTCCATTACAGAGCACAGCAGCTGATATGAGTCATAAGATCATGGATAAACTAGCTACAGTCAACCCTCGAGTCTGATTACCAAGGCTCAGTGGAGAAGTACCATCAGATAGTATGCTAGAAGATGCCAGCAGAGCCCTCCAGACAATCCCTACTACCATCATAACTGAAACCAATGAATTGGTATATGCTACAGCTGCTGTAATCCTGGAAATACTTGGCTACACGATCAAGAAGAACAGCAGTACATACCCACCCTGGAAAATGAGATTGGAGGCTAAGATCAAGGCAACTCGGAGAGAAGTCAGTCAGCGGGTGGAACTACAGAAGCGTGTGGAGATTAGGGATAAGACTCAGCTACTGAAAAAATATATGGGCCTGACTCCATCTGAAGCCCTAAAGACTGCTAAACAAAGGCTCACAGCACTGGCTGCCAGGCTAAGGAGATACACTAGAGAAGCAGAGGCCAAGAAGATAAATGCCCTGTTCTCCAAAGAACCATCCAAAGTGTACTCCCAACTGCAGTGCAACCACAGAGTAACAGCTGAGCCACCAGCAGCGGAAACTGAACAGTACTGGAAGAACATATGGGAGAAAGAGAAGACACATAACAACAGTGCAAAGTGGTTGCAGGACCTGAAAGCAGACCACAGCAATCTCCCAGAACAGGAACCAGTCACCATGACAGTAGCAGACATCCAACAGCGGGTCAAGAACATGAAAAGCTGGACAGCACCCGCCCGGACATGATCCACACCTACTGGCTAAAGAAACTAACAGCAGTGCATGAACGCCTAGCAGCACAGATGAACCAACTGCTAGCAGCAGGCTCCCACCCAGACTGGCTAACACAAGGAAGGACAGTGCTGATCATGAAAGACCCCCACAAGGGAACAGCACCATCCAACTACCAGCCAATAACCTGCCTCCCCACAACATGGAAAGTTCTATCAGGCATCCTAGCTGCCAAGCTACAAGACCATATGGGCCAGTACATGAGCACAGCTCAGAAGAGCATTGGGAACAACACCAGAGGCTCAAAACACCAGTTACTCATAGATAGAGCAGTCACCCAAGATTCAAGGTCTAGGCAGACCAATCTGAGCACAACCTGGATTGACTACAGGAAAGCCTATGACTCAATGCCACACACATGGATCTGTGAATGCCTGGAGCTATACAAAGTCAACAGAACACTAAGGACCTTCCTCAAGAACTCAATGGGACTGTGGAAGACAACACTGGAAGTGAACTCAAGACAGCTCGCACAAGTGGCCATCAAGTGCGGCATATACCAAGGTGATGCACTGTCCCCACTGCTGTTCTGCATAGGTTTAAACCCCCTCAGCCAGATAATCACAAGGTCTGGATATGGGTGCAAGTTCAAGAGTGGAATCACCATCAGCCACCTCCTCTACATGGATGACATCAAGCTGTATGCTAAGAGTGAACGAGACATTGACTCACTGATCCACCTGACACGGATCTACAGCGAGGACATTGGGATGTCATTTGGACTGGAGAAGTGTGGCAGGATGATAGTAAAGAGAGGGAAGGTAGTTAAGACCGATGGAGTGGAACTACCAGTGGGCCATATAGCAGACATAGAAACCAGCTATAAATACCTTGGTGTCCCACAGTCACACGGGAACCATGAGGAGGAGGCAAGGAAGACAGCAACATCCAAGTACCACCAAAGGATAAGACAGGTCCTGAAGAGCCAGCTCAATGGGAAGAACAAGATCCATGCCATCAACATGTATGCCCTGCCAGTCATCAGATACCCTGCCGGTATAGTAAGCTGGCCAAAGGAAGACATGGAGGCTGCCGATGTGAAGACCCGGAAGCTCCTCACAATGTACGGAGGTTTCCACCCCAAGTCCAACACCCAGAGACTGTACACCAGCTGCAAAGAGGGCGGGCGGGGTCTGATGAGTGTCAAAGCCACTGTCCTGGATGAAACCCGGAGTATCCAGGAGTACATCAGTAAGATGGCACCCAAAGATGAGCTGCTGAGAGAATGCTTCAGGCAGCAGCAGACATGGGAGGAAGTTCAAGCGGAGGAAATACCATGGCAAGACAAGTCCCTGCACGGGATGTACCATTGACAGATAGCTGAGGTGGCTGACATTGGGAAATCCTATCAGTGGCTGGAAAGGGCCAGACTAAAAGACAGCACTGAGGCACTGATCATAGCAGCACAAGAACAGGCACTAAGCACCAGATCTATAGAAGCAGGGGTCTACCACACTAGACAGGACCCAAGGTGCAGAGTGTGCAAAGAGGCCTCAGAGACAGTCTAACACATAGTGGCAGGGTGTAAGATGCAGGCAGGAACAGCGTACACTGAACGGCACAACCAAGTAGCTGGCATTGTGTACAGGAACATCTGCACAGCATATGAGCTAGACCCCCCCAAGTCCAGATGGGAGATTCCACAGAAGGTCGTGGAGAATAACAGGGCTAAGATCCTGTGAGACTTCCAGATCCAGACAGACAGGCAGGTACTGGCCAATCAACCAGACATCGTGGTAGTAGACAAAGACCAGAAGACAGCGGTAGTGATAGATGTAGCAGTGCCAAGTGACAGCAACATCAGGAAGAAGGAGCAGGAGAAGTTGGAGAAGTACCAGGGCCTGAAGGAGGAAATAGAGAGGATGTGGAAAGTCAAGGCCAAAGTGGTCCCAGTGGTGGTAGGAGCACTTGGGGCCGTGACTCCTAAGCTGGGAGAGTGGCTCCAACAGATCCCAGGAACAACATCAGAGCTCTCTGTGCAGAAGAGTGCAGTGCTAGGAACAGCTAAGATACTGCACAGAACCCTCAAACTCCCAGGCCTCTGGTAGAGGACCCGAGATTGAGGAAGACACATACCACCCATAGGGGTGAGAAGGGAATTTTTATATCTATCTATCTATCTATCTATCTATCTATCTATCTATCTATCTATCTATCTATCTTAGTAGTGTTACTTTATTTACATTTATGATATGATCTGTATATTTTCCAGTGTGTTATAGAGTTCTAATTCATAAATGCTATGATTTATATAATCTTAAAATTTGAAGTTGATTAGTATGCTAATATGCACCCATATATTCAGGAAGTATTCTATAACAGATTCCTTTGGAGAACATGTTTGAGGGTGGACATTAGCAGGTTTAGGCTAACAAAAATATTCCCACAATGATAAAAATAGATAAAGGTGAGTAGTAATTGAGTTACTTAAACAGAGTTCAGGACAAAAATGGCATTTTGCCATTGAACAATGCTTCTTGAACTTATCAATCATTTTGTTTTCCTTAGTTATTCTAAATGCTCCATTAACAATAAGTTTACACAAGGCGTTTTCACACATATGCAAGGAACTGAGAGGAACCTATACACACCAACCTCCAACCAGATATGGCATTTAAAGCAGGTCTTTCTGATTTCTCAGGATGGAGGTTGATCTACTTCACATATAGAAATATTCTTGGTCTTTACTTCAGGCTAAGGGACCTAGGCAAAGAAAAATGTACAGATACTACTTCTAAAATGTCAATTACTTTTGTAATTATTTGTAGTACATGTGACACCATAAGAACCCAAAACATTTCTAAATGATGAATCAGGACTTCATGAGCAGAGGACTGGATTGTAAATAATTATTTTCAATTAACTTTGGCTTGGGCCTGTAATGAAGATTAAAATCAACCACCTCATCCTGAGTGCACGATTTATTACTTATTTCAAATTACTTTTTATTAGTGTTTAAATATTCTACTACTTTGGAATGCTGTAAATGTAGCCCCACCCATTTCCAAAAGGACAAATGAGGAACACTGCAAAGGAAAACAAACACAAGAGCAGAGATGTTGTCTGAGACATTTTCTCAAGTTATTTTCTTGGCCCGGTCTCAAGGTCCACTTAGCTGACCATTGCCTTGGTAGCGACTCTTCGTCTTGTCCTTCAAGGCCCTTCCCTCTGTCCACTATACCCCATTAGGACTTGAGTGCCTTCATTTTCAGCATTCAAGAGGCCAGAGAAGTAAGAAAAGGAGGAATCAAGGAGGAACCTTCTGTCAGGTGTCTCAATCACAACTGCCAAGAAGTGGGCGGGGGGGGGGGGGCGGGAGGAAGAGAGAAGATGGGAGAAACTACTGTCCAGATACATCATAGGAGCCAGTTGGTTGAGGAGGAGCTGGGAACTTAGGATGGGGCACTGTGGAGAGGCCTAATGGCCCCATTGTGCTCCTATTGAAGACAGGTTCAATAGCTTCATTTTCACTCTTGTCCTTCCCCTTTCTTTTTGCTAGTTTTTTTCTCCTCTTGACCACACTTTATTATCCTCATAGGCACAGTCTTAATTGAATCACATCATTTGTGATTCTGTGCAAAATTGCCCAACTGGACAAGATTTTTCTCTCCTTTGTGCAATAGAGCAGTATAAGAGAAGTGCATCTTCTTCTCCTCTTTCTTTCAACAAGTCCTACCTATGCATGTCTGTAAAGGCACAGAGCCTCATAACAAGGAACAAATGACAAAAAACAAATATCTTTTGAATAATAAGACCATGATTCTGTGTGCCAAATAATGTATTTGGCCTAGCATTCTGATAAAGATTAGACACTACCTTTCACTCTCAAAAATAATGAGTACAGGAAAGTCTGTGTGGAATTCTTTTAAGTGGGAAGAGCAGAGGTTCAGTGGCATAGCACATGCTTTACATGCAAAAGGTCTTAAGTTTGATTCTCAATCTCTCAGGGCAGGGAGACATGAAGCTTTCTTTCTTCAAACTCTGGTAAGCCACCAAATTAGAGACAATATTAAACCCGACAGACCAGATGACTCAGTGTGGAACAGAGCCATCTAAACTGTACAAGCATGTTTTACTCAGTAGTCAGTCTCCCAGTTTAATATATATTTGCTCAGTTGGATGCTTTTTTTTTTTTTAATTTCCCAGTACTTGCCAATAAAATCATAATTGTCACAATAAAGTCATGGTGGCTTTTCTTCCTACCACATGCCAACATAAATGTTAATTTTATTAAATGAATCAGTCTTTGAGGTATGCCTCTGCATTGTCTCCAGGGAATAGCATCTTCAGTGTGATTTCAAGATTGGGAGTAGAGGCATCTTGATGAGAAAGCTCATTGGACCATAAGTTTTTCACTCTGTTGTTCTAATTTTCCCATTTTCCCAAGGCAGCTGGCACCATGTTCTGCCAAGTAGGTACAGCTTAGCAATAGCCAGTAATAACCCAGAGCTTAATGACTGAATAGGAATCAGCCTATATCTCCCCAAATATTATATTCAACATTCAGTCCACTGCACTGTCTCTCTAAGGTTAACATCCCAACATCCTTGGCTTATGCTTCTAACTGGAATACATTCACAGCAGGACATATTTGGGTTCCATTAGTCCAATAGAGGCTATAAACCAGGAGACTGTGAGTTCTAGTCCCTCTTCAGGCCCAAAGCCAGCTGGGTGACCATGGGCCAGTCACACACACACACACACACACACCACCACCACCTTTAAATGGGTGAAAAAATCCAAGGCTGGTCATTTTCTCAGGATGATATCCCTCTTTTTATATTAATATGAATCCTGTTCACTATGTAATTCCTTAAGGCATATATTTACCTGTTTTTTTTAAAAAGGAGGATCATACTGTGAATTGGATGTTCAGAACTGTTTCCTACAAAATTATCTCTCACTGTGAGTTGAGATGTTGGTTCTACGCATGATCTATCACAGGTCCCTGTTTGCTAGGAAAAATAATGTTCACTCTGAGCACAAGCAGTATGATTTGAGAAGGCTGAGGAAAGACCATCTCTTAGACTCATTTCCAGTTAGAATAATACATACTATAGATGAGAGGTCTTAGACTCAAATATTCACAAGTGCCACAGGAGGATTCATTAGCCTGAGGGCTGTAGCAATGAAGCCTCTTCATATATCAATATGAAATTCTCTAAACTTTTGTGATGTGCCCCAAAAAGAATGCTGCACAGAATTATACAGCTATTCCTCTCTATTGCTGCAGTTTTTCAGGGCTACTGCTGACTAACTAATAGCAACAAGGCGGCCTCTGTACTTTTCCAAATAGCAGCACTAACCTCAACTGAGGGTGCAATGCCAACAGAACCTACTCATTCCCACAGAGTTCAGCAAGATGCAAGATAAAGTAAGTCACACATGTGCAGTAGCAAATCCAAGCACCCATGTGGATGGCTGCATAAGGATGGTTGAAGGTTTTTATTTATACTGAAGTGGAGAAGCAGTAGATGGCTCTCGCGTGGAAAGCAACTAGGAGCAGCAAAGTCAGTTTCTCCCTGCCATACCAGAGCCAGTCCTAGGTTGTTATTCTGCACTGGGCTTGTTCAGTGGGACCTCCTTCCTCTTGAGGCACCCTGGGAGGCTGAAGGAGCATGGCCATCACAAGGCCAGGGCCATTAGTGCTGTTGAAGCTCCTCTTTGCTACAGTTTCAGGGTGAGTGGTGTGGCTTTGCCCTCGGGCAGTTAGCTGACCCCCAGGCCCCGGCCCTGGCTGTGGCAGCACCTCAGTACAGAGCTGGGAGGGCAGCCACCCCTTAGCTTGCCACCCCAGGCATGGAGCCATGCTTCTCCCTCTCAAACAGCAGCAAGCGGATGCTCAGCTGTGGTGGTGGAGGTGCAGCTGACCCTGGGCTTGCCCCCTCCTCAGCTTGCCTCTTGTCTTGCTCTGCCTGGAGCTACAAGTTTGAGGACTTAGGTGCATATTTTCATGTCAGCTTAATGGGAGGATAAGAAGTGTCTGCTCCACTCCTTGTGTCACTTTCCTCTGTGTGGGAGTCAGATGCAGATCCTACAAACTGAGCTGGAGGTTAGCGAGTCATGAGTTTGAGACCCCTGGACCTGATGGAATGATCCAGCTTAGTATAAGCCACTTTCATCCCTTTGATTTGTTGCCATAATTGCTACTTCCAGGTTCCCAGATTGTACAAGCAGTGGGTACTGCAAGTCTTCATGTAACACCATAGCTCAATATATGTTGCAAATAAGAACTTCAGTGGCCCATTCCTCTTAACTGCTTTCCAAATGGTGGTCCTCTTTTATTCCTGCAGGCATCTGATTAGCCATATTTTTTAAAAGCGGGTGATGGCTATACATGCTCAGTTCTAAACAACAACTCTGTTACCATGACTTGAAAACTGGCCTTGGTTTTGAATAAACTCATACATGCAGAAATAGGTCCATCACAAAACCAGGGATCACACACTTGCCACTGTGCAACAGATACTTTACATTACATGAATCAGCACTTCCCTAACAAGCTGAACCCCTCCCATGCTATTTACTTTAGGATTCTGAGCTCTGAATATCAACATTCCATATCTAGCTTTCCAAGACCATAGAGATAGGTTGGTCAGATCTTCCACTTTTGCTGCTTACTCTCAAAACTGTCTCTGAGAAAGGCACGTTTAAGGTTGCTAGAAAGAAACAGTTGATTCACAAGATGCGAGGTGGTTCTGAAAGTATGAGTAAACTTGGTACAAAGATTTGGTACAAAGCAGGGCACAATAGATAGATCTAAACTCTCTAGTAAAGTCTAGTAAAGTCCATTTACTAAATGAAGTAAAATGAAAAACGAAGATTGAAGCACAAAAGATACAGGAAGAGCTGCAGAAGGACATGAATTATGAAGATGAAGAATTAAGGATGACTCTTGCATTCAGGCTGCTACTCAGATGGAAATGATGGGATCATTTGACACAGCCCTTAGACAATGGGGCAGTCAGCTCTGCTCAGAGGAAAAAGCCAAAGAGTGAGGGTTTCTTTCAGATATTTGCTGGGAGAGTCCCCATTCAACACTGTGAGGTTGACTATGTTTATGCAGTTGTTCACCCCCCAGGAACCTATAAGGGGGAGGAAGAGGAGGAGGAGGAGGAGGAGGAGGCCTCTTTCTCTCTCTGGTTCAGACACCAGCTCAGTTTGCAGCCTGCACAAGTTGAGCCTGTCATGGAAAGCCCTTGAGGTACTAAAATCGGTTCGAAGAATGTTAATAAGTTTGGGGGTGGGGAAAGAAAGAAAGGATTTTAACACAAGTCATTTTTGAGGAGCAATTTGTAAATAAAACAAAACCCACAAAGAGAAAAGGAAAGTGTGGGCCGAAAAAAGCAATATCTCCGCCTGGCTGTTTTAATGGGGAGCAAAGGAAAAATGTCTTGGCTGCTATAGTTTAGTCCTCTCATACTGGCTGGTATGCATTTCACTTGGTCAGCTTCATTTGGTCAGTGCCTGGAAATTCTGAGTAGGAACAACAGTGGATAGAAGGCTGATCTAGGTCAGGGCAGACAAGCCTTCAAGGCCATTGGAAATCTTGAGAACGTGTTGAGGGGAGGACATGAGGAGAGCTCAGAAAACAGGAGGAGTGGCCAGTTGCAAATCAGACATTTATCAGAAGGTAAACAGGGGAAGTTGCTCCTCTAGCCTGCTGCCCCCAGGATGCACTCTACCACTCCAGCTTATCTTTTTTTCTGAGCAGGAGGAGACACTTCAAATCAAAGCTCTGAGCTATAGCCATCTACTGTCTTTGTTTTGTAAGAATGCCTAGGGGATTTTAGGAGATCCAAGACAAGAAAAGATGAAGATGAAGATGGAGCATGGTACTTTGTGGTGAAAGCTATTTATTTGTTTATTTATTGTATTTATATAGCCGCCCATCTCAACAATTAAAATAGCCGCCCTGTACAACAATTTAAAAGAATACATACATAAAAACAATTACAAGTAAAAAACTATAAAATCACACAAAACAGGAGGGGATAATATTAATAAGAGAGCCATCGCAAAATCTCCCCAGTCCCCTGGGGCCCCCAGGTCTGATCACATAGCCAGGTCTTGAGGGACTTGCAGAATGTTAAGAGGGATGGAGCTAATCTCACTTCTGGAGGGAGAAGATTCCACAAGGCGGACAAGCTTCCTATTTATGTGTTCATGTATATATGTATATATAATTTAAGAACACTCAGTAGGAATGCTCACAGAATGGCCTCCACGGAGGGTGTGGACAGTTACGACATGCAGAAGTCAAGTGATAGGGTTAATCCCTGCCATCTTCTCTACACAACCACCCCCACACCCAATATTTTCTAACTGCCTCAACTTCCCTTTGCCTTTTTTGTTTTGGTAGTGATACAGATGGCCAAAGAGTCCATATGGAGTCTATCTGGGATCTAGAGGCATTCTTGGAAATAAATCAGATGTGGGCACTATTGCATGCTAACTTCCTAGGAGAGACATAGCACTTTGTGGATACCAAGGGAAGTGTCTGCAGGAATATTGGCAACCTCAGCTATGACTTTGGGGATCTAGGATAGTAGGATAATACTATACAGATTTCTATCTAGATTAGAAACAGAAAGAAAGTGGGTATACACTGAAATTGTACAAAAGATGAACCTGCAAAATCCCATTCATTTCTGCTTTTATAATCTGGATCATCTACTATGGCTATATGAATTGGCCTCGGTCTGATCAATGATTCAGTTTAGATTGTCAACCCCATTTGTTCAAATCAATTTGGACTGTTGAAGTGATTTGATTTTGATTACTGGATTGAACAGTCTCAGGTAATTCAAATTGAATTGATAGATCCAATTTGATTTAATAATTCAATTTGGATTAGTGATTCAAGTCAGAAAGCCAATTCCATTGAGAGATTTAATAGTAAATCTCAAACTGAATATTTTCATACACTGTACCATTTAGTGGTAAGGTTAGAACAGTGCTAAGTACAGACTATTGTCATAACTTATGGATGGCAAAAATGCCTTTTTATCACCATCCATCAAAAACCATCCATCAGAACAAGGCTGCACTCTATACATGTTTGAAGTGTTTTTAGAAAGCCATATTGCCAGCCTCCTCTATTGCTGCATTTCACCTTTGCTGCTGCTGCTGCTCCTTCTTCTTCTCCTTCTGGTTTCCCTCCCGAGTTTCTTACTTCTTTCTTTTCCCATGAGGATCCACCAGAGAAGGTCTGGACAATTGATTGATGACAAAGGGCAGCATTTAACATTTTGGGAAGCCTGGGGACTGGAAAGTGGGTGAGCAGGATTTAGTTTATGAGGAAAGTTTGGGGTTTTATTTGCTTTTTAACTCTGAAATAGTTGTTTTCAGGATTTCCACTAGAGTTTTTTGTGCTTTTGCTCAAAACAGCAAAAAATTATGCCATTAGTTTTTAACCATCATGGCTAGAGGTATCTCTAAGGACAGCAAGAAGTAAGCATGGGGCCATATATATTCCTTGGGCAGTCATTTGCCAACCCCTGAATTAAGGTCACAAACAGGTGAGATGGGGTAAGTGACTTATTTGGGTTATTGAAGGTTGTCCCTGAAGAGTCCTAGTGACAATTGTCATTTATTATTGTTGGTATCACAGTCAGCCAGATGTTTAGACTGGATTTGGCATTTTTACCCCCCTATCGAGTCCTTCCCAAGGACCTGGGATAGGCAGATGTTGTTTGATGGTGTTAAAGGTATCGTTGCAGGATATCAGCTGTTCCAAGTAAAGCTGCCTTTTGCAATTGACTGATGGTGATTTTGTCAATGCCGATGGTCTTCAAGTGGTGCTCCAGTTGTTTTGGGATTGAGCCCAAGGTGCCTATTACAATTGGTACTATCTTTGCTTTCTTTTGCCATAGTCATTCTACTTCTGTTTGCAGGTCTTTGTATCTTGTGATTTTCTCCAGTTCTTTCTCTTCTATTCTGCTGTCTCCAGGTATTGTAATGTCTACTATCCAGACATATTTGTTGTTGTTGTTGTTGTTATTGGTCACACAGTCAGCCAGATTTTTATATATATAATTCAAAGTGGCAACCATACCTAATACTTCCACCTCCCATTTTTCCCACAACAACCCTGTGAGGCGGGTTGGGCTGAGAGAGAGTGACTGGCCCAAGGTCCCCCAGCCAGCTTCCATGCCTAAGGCAGGACTAGAATTCACAGTCTCCTGCTTTCTAGGCCAGCACCTTCACCACTACCCCAAACTGGCTCTCTAATTAATTATTAATAAAACTGCCCATTTTCCCTTTATATATTCCTCTTCCCCCAACCCCAATTTGTATTCAACAGATCTGCTGCAGTGTCTTCAGTTTTGCGCCCTACAGATATTGAATGGCAACATCTCCATCCACCCTCCAGAATTTCCACAGAAAGGAGTTGAATGACTATGGTTGGCATATTTCCAGCTATTGTATAACACTACAGTGCTGATTTCTTTTACTTTGTTGCCTTTTGGGTCAATGAGGCATTTTATGTTATTACTAGACAACCCATGACCCGTTGGGACATTGTTTCAGAAATATCTCCTTATGTAAACAGAGAAAGAGAATGACTAGGGGCAAAAAAGTAGTGGGAGTGTGAGCAACTTGCAACTTGCTGACAGCTTCCCCATTGACTTTGCTTGTGGGAAGCTGGCAGGGAGAGTCAGAAATCCTTCCTTCCTTCCTTCCTTCCTTCCTTCCTTCCTTCCTTCCTTCCTTCCTTCCTTCCTTCCTTCCTTCCTTCCTTCCTCCTTCCTCCCTTCCTCCCTTCCTCCCTTCCTCCCTTCCTTCCCTCCTTCCCTCCTTCCCTCCTTCCCTCCTTCCATTTTCCTTAGTTATTATTGTTGGAAGAAGCAGTTTAAGTCCTTCAGCTCAACCCGCTGCTCAGTGTAAGCATCCCAACTGAAGAATTTTAGACAGGTGATTGTCCAGTCTCCACTAAAACACATCCCATGAAGGAGAATTTACCATCTCTCTGGGTAACTGGTTCCACTGTTGAACTCTTACTCTTAGGAATTTTCTTGTAACATTCAAGGGGCATCTGCCTTCCCATAACTTAAAATCCCTTATTCCATATCTTGTACTCTGGAGAGAGAAAGAACAGGCTTTTACCTTCTATGTGAAATTCTTTCAGGTGTTTGAAGCATACTCTTGTAATTTAAATGTGCCTAACTCTGTCAACGCTCTTCATAAGTTTCTAGTCCCCAATTACCTTCATTGCCCTTCTTTGCACCTGCTCTAATTTCTCTGAATCCTGAACTGGACCCAGTACTCAAGGTGGAATCTGACTGAAGCAAACTTGGTGGTTAGTTGGTAGTTGCATTTAATTGTTCTGATCATATATTTTTTATTACTTCAGCTGCTGTTGATATGTTATGTGATGTGGATTTTTATGTTTTTAAAAACATAATTGTAAGCTGCTTTGGACATATTTCAGATGAAGTTGAAATGAACTTTTTTGTCAAATAAAAGGAGAATAGAAAAATAACAGCTGCTTTGCCAAGAGGTTTGATAGAATGGGAGAAAGGATGACTTGACAGTGGAGAACCACTATCTTAAACTCTTGTTACCTGTAATTCCTAGCTCTGGAAGGGGCAAAATTCATGCAAAGATCTAAATGTGGAGGGTTTGAGAAATTCATGCCTCTCTCAAAGAATTGCAAAGAGGCTGCCTTTTATGCTGGCCATGTTATGAGGGCTTCCTCCCACAGGCAGTTTTGCACACAACAATTGTCCACCATAAAGTTAGTGTCCTTATTGAAAGCTATATGTAATATTTCATTGTGATTATGATAAACATTTAAAAAATGGACTCAATAAAGTGGGTAGCAGATTTGTTTAAATGCATTTTTTAAAGACGTGGTGGGTAGAAAAAACATGCTGTCATTTCCCCCTTATGTAGGGGTAAAAAGCCTATTGAAAGGGCTAAAATAAGCATGACCCACAACTGGATTTTCCATTTTAAAAATTTCTAGGGGCCACTTTGCATATGGCACAATGAATGCATTAACTTTTCCTGACATGATTTTTCTAGTTTAAAACATCCTTCCTTGTGGCTATTTGAGCCATGGGGATTATATAAGCAGATATTGTATGATACATCTATATAAACCTATATACTTAAATAGGAGAAAGAATGGAGAAAGGGACTTTCTTTTGGGAAAGTAGCACAGAGGGAAAGGATTAAACCTGCCTTCTGCCACAGATCCAGACTCTATCTTTTAACCTGAATATTCCATATAAATATCATCTCTAGCAAACCTGGATAGTTGAATGTCCTCAAAAATTCATCCAATCCCTCAGCCTGCCAATTTTAGAGGCAGCCTGGAGTGCAAATCATGGAAAGATTTGGTGGTGGAGATGTGCTAATAAGTGGCCAGCTTCATCTTTCCCTTCCAAGCAGACCTGCTTATGACCCAGGTATTCTCCACATTTATCATCTTCAATGCCCAGAATTCTCCATCGAACCTAGTTGTCGTTGAGAATTGTGGGAGTTGAAGTCTAGACTTCTGCATAGGGTGCCCAGGTTGGGGAAACTGGCTCAGCATGTTGCTAAAGAAGGCAGACTGACTGCTTCATTATTAGTGGGTAGGTAGCTCAGTTTCCCATTAAACTGCCAGCACTGCCAATTAGGGAGGAAAACAGGGAGAAAACAGGGCTCGCTGACAGCCTTAGCATCACTTTTCTGACATTTTCCTTCTCTCAAAATTATACGGTATCTCTGTACCCTTCATTAGTTTAATTTAAAGAGGAACTATGTAAGCACCTTCTGCCAATCTTGCCGTTTGCAGGGCCCAACTTATTTGGCCTACTGCATTTCTAGGTTGGCACGCAATCTTGGTTAATTCAATACCTTTAGCCAAAGGCTGGGGTTGCTTCAAGGCAAGGAAGGAGAAAAGGCATGGGCTGAGGTTTGCTGCAGGGAACAGGGACGTAAGCCAGGGGCAGCTGCACGCGGTGGCAAAGCTCAGCTTTAGCACACTGGAAGCTTTGTCTCTTGCTCTTGAGACCTCTACAGACCCTGCCTAAACATTTCTGTATTTTCCTTTGGCAGCCAGAAGGGCAAGAATCTTGTCTCCCTTTTTGTGCTTGTTGGTTGTCCGTTTTGTTAGAAAGAAAGGAAAAATCCAATTTGCAGGAAACCAAATTTTGCGCCACATTCTGTCCTGTGCAAGATGCAAGCAGATGTCCCAAATATCCAAGCTTCGGTGCATTATCATCAAATTGCATAAACAAGCTGCCCGTTCACAGTCCAACTGTCTGATGCTTCATCCTGTGTGGGGTGCCCCCTATTCCCTCTCCCACTCTCCCCAGTTTAACTATTAACAGGCTGGCTAGCCGGGTGGAGACAATGGTCTGTTTGTTTAGTGCTCAGGACGAGAATGGAGTTCCTATCAGGGGTTCTGGCAAATTTATCAAAGCTCAGTGATTAGCTCTATTAGAGAAGGGATTTGTGTAAACAAAAAGACAGGTGCAAAGAGGCTATTCCAGCTGGCAAGGGCTTCATAGAGTTTTCAGCCTTTCAGCAGCAATAAAATAAAACTTCTTCCAGGAAACAGATTCAAACTGCAGAGAGAGCATGTATATTTTTAACTCATTAGCTCTGACCTTCCTATTGTTTGGCCACTTTGTGCTTCCCCTTCCCCTTTCAGCTGTCTCCAGTTTAAAGGAATTTTGCTTTTTCCAACAACCTTTCCCTCCAAATCCCTCTCTGTTCCTCATAAAGGAGCAGCTGCCCCAGGATCTCCAAAACCAGAGCTCCTCTCCATTCCACACTGGGAAAGATTTTCCTCCATGCCAATTATCAAAGCCCCCTTCCCTTTTCTTTACTGAGACCCCTTTGATCAGGATCTGATGGTGGCTCCCATTCTGAAAGCATACAGCAGATATCCCCATGGAGGGTTAGGCCATTTGTGAAATAAGCAAAAGTGGTGATAAATAAAACAAGATGAAAATGAAACCCAGGAAATCACGGGCGTTCTAGTTAATTTAAAACCTATATTGCCTAGTTCCCCTAATGATTTCATTTAGCCAAATGTTCATTCTGCTGATTTTCATTTGGAACATAAAAGCATCCCATTTTGGAGACTAGCACCTTAAGCAGAAAGAGGGAGGGAGGAAGCGTAATTTCACATTGTTTTGTAGATCAGGCTCCTTAATGCTTCATGCAAATTTATTATAGTTTGCTTAGGGTTCATTCCTGTTTGCTGTATGGTTAGTTTTGTGTATTTGTTTTTGCTTTTCTAAAACTGCAAAAGCATTTGTAAACACTTGAAATCAATCAGCTTGTTCCATAAAACACAAAATATGGATCTCTGTGTGCACGGTTCCTTCCTTCCTCTTCAGAGTCCTTATACTACAACTGCAGGAGGCCTAGGTTAAGTCCACACTCCATTTATGCTGAAATATACTGAAGGGGAATTGTAGGGAAATGTAGGTTGGGCACTTTTACAGAGCAGGAGCAGTGAGATATCTGCTAGAGCATCTGGGAAATGTAAGGGGTCTTCTTGCTCAGGCAAGTGCATGACATGATAAAGAGGCTATGAGCTTTACAACTGTTTGTATTGGACAGACATAGAGGAACACGATGAAAAATCTTATCATGCTGAGCTTGGATCATTTGCATTTTCTCTGGTGGAGTTCCTACTTCATGCCAGCAGTTTAAGTAGTAATACTACTTTCCAAAATTGTTTGTCTTTCTAATTAAAAGCTAAAGGTTGCATTTCAAGGGGCAAATTATCTTTTGTTCCAGCTTGTGTTTAACAAGTTGAATCTATGCAGTCAAAAGTACCAGTCTTATCAATGGAGCTTAGCCCATAGAGGGAAGCTGGGAGTAAACATCTGTACCCTTCCCCACATTAGTGATTTGTTTGTTTGGGAGGCCTGTTTTTTGCAACGGCAGATGGTTCACTTGAAATATAACTAATAGAAACGTGGTTTGAGTGATTCTGGGTTGGTACAATATATGAAGCCAGCCATTATGAACCACAGTTTATAGCATACCATTATATGTGACCCAATTGTGACCCATTTGAAGAACCATGCTTTGAATGCAGACATTCCCCATTCAATCTATGGGAGTTCCAGTTACAAAATAGGATCACCAGTAATGGGAAAGACACCACCATCACTGTCATTATTACAGCAGTAAGCATCTGGTGCTGAAAGCTTTAAAGGTAGTACATTTGCCCCCTGTAGTTAGCTGCCAGTTGTTTAGACTGAAACAGTCTTCTGATAGTAAAAACCTTTCAGACCGGGGCTGGCCCCCTTCACCCTAAATGGCCTTTGAGCCCTCCTGGTCACTGCCTATAACACAAAGCCTTGAGGATTGGATATGTTTCAATGCAAATCTCAACTCTGTCTCTCTGATTGTCCCTTGGCTCAGCCCTGATACCAAGTTAACAAAGAAAACACGATGTTTTCTGTGGAGAGGTAATGGCAGGTTTAACAAGACAAGACCACATGATTCTAAGAATGTCATTCCAAACCACAAAGAAGTTAATACTTGCCTAATCTGACTGACAAAATATCCACTAAATTTATCTGCCCAATTTTCTTAGAATTTGACTTCTGGAGAGAACCAGCTTGCTGCTTATTTTCCTCCATTTTTTTTTTTTTTTTTTTGGCTATCAGCATTTGCATGTTCTCTGGCTGCTGACTGGAATCTCAAGTTTGCTGTTCAGCTTGGCAATTAAAGATGCTGGCTGCAAATTCTGCTCAGTTCATATCCAAACTAAAGGATTGTTTTCTTGCATGGCTTTTTGTATAGTTCTCTCTCTGATTCTTAAGAGAGTCATTCTTTTTGGTGTGCATGCGTGTGTGTGTATGTACCCACACATATATATCAGACTATACAAATAGAGATCCTTAGTACAGAATGAATTTTACTGGTTGGAGCCTGTATGATTCAGAACGAACAAGATTTTCATAAAACAGTTTTTATTTCAGGGCTATAAAAAGGTACGAACATTTATTTTCCCCCTTCTCCTCCTCCTCCTCCTTTTTTTAAAGAAAACTGGTTGAAGAAAACATGCATGTGCTCCTCCTTCATTTGCAACACATAGGTTTATGACAGGCTGGTATTGTTTATCTTAATCGACAATTATGGTTTAATGATAGGTGGCTGTACATTCAAAGGTACGAAAGGTCTGGATAAGTCACTGGCAGATAAGTCCTTTGAAGTCCTTATATGTTTGTGGGAGGTGTAGGGGATACAAGTCCTGCTCCACCAAATAAGAAAGCAGGCCACCATCACTTGCTAGGGGATCGGAGCTCCTGCTGATCTATCGCTAGCCATCCTTCAGCACATGGATGAGGGCTGCTTTACTTTGTGCCGGTTTCCAGTCCAACTTCACAGCTAGCAGTGATATATATGCAGATGAGACCCCATTATGTAGTCTGTCTTGATGGTTTCCGTTGTCAGCATCTCAAAGAGGACACAACTTTTGATGTTGAGACCCTCTTTTGATTATCTTGGTGAGTGAGCAAATGTCAGGATGACCCAGACTGAAAAATGCCATATCATCTGTATAGAGCTTTACATTTTTGGGATGGGGGGATTATTTTGTTACAAGAAAATTAAATCTATTCTAGGCCTTACACAGTATTTTAACTGTGTTTTGTTCACTTTAAAAACAGCAGGAAACTGCTGCTGATTTGGGGCAAGTGTACTATTGAAATTCAGCAGGGGTTGGAGCAGGGTCCATGGGCCACAAAAAAGTAGATTAGGTGCTTCCCTTTCTCTTCCCTTGCTCTTCTTTCACATATGGGAATATAGAATGTGTCTACTTAGCTTAGTATTACCTTATAGGCTGTGTCAGTGGTTCTCCAGCTCCTGTTCATCACCTGATCCTTCTGGCTTGGAGGTGCCAGGAACTGAATCTGGGATGCTTGACCTGCAAAGTATGGACTGCACTGATGCTACATGGCCCTTTTCTTGGAGCATATGCAATTTCCATCAGGATATGTCTTGGGGTATTTGGAGAAATTTCAGTTCTGCTGTCCCTGGATTGTGCCCAGATTGCTGTGCAGTATTTCATAAAGCACATCTGCACACATATATAATCACCCGCCATAATCCTAGGCAAAGTTATTCATTACAATCATTATTTTTGCAGCTGTACAGATATTCCTTATTACATACAAGTATTTCTCTACAAAACAGTTTGATTAATCCCATAGGAAATACTACATACTCTGCTGTTTTCTTGAATCATTTTCATTTCCTTGCTTTTATGTAACTGGAATATGCCTTCCAACTCTATGATTTGTATCTTTTTCTTTTCCTTTCTATTCTAGAAGTGTTGGGTTTCAAAAAATTCCAAACAGACCAGCAACAAAAATAAAGCATGCACTAATGTGTGTAATATTCTTACCTACTTCTGCAATAAAAAACCAAGTAAAATTTACTGTAAACCACCCAGAGTCACTCCACAGTGAGATGGGCAGTGACAAATCTGAACTATAAAATAAAAAATAGAATATAAACAAAACAAAACAAAACAAAATAAAATAAAATAAAATAAAATTCCTCTACCATTCTCCATATTGTGTTGACCTGCTGCTTGAAAATAGACTATACTATCCAAAAGCCATGTCATCCTGAAGACCCGTGTCTCTAAATCATTCAGAGACCAAACCATTTACAGCTTCATTGGTAAAAAGAAAGAAAGAAAGAAAGAAAGAAAGAAAGAAAGAAAGAAAGAAAGAAAGAAAGAAAGAAAGAAAGAAAGAAATACAGCAATACAACCATGAATTTGTCAAGAATGTTGGGGGAAACAATGTATAACAATTCATTGCAAATGTTAAGAACATGGCTCAACATTCCAGAATAGCTCTTCCATCATTAGAAGGTCATATTATGACTGCTCCCAAACTGAACTTCAAATATGACTGTGAAAAATACACTCCATCACTTTAGTTTATGCATCTTCCATTATCAGTGGAATAATATGTAGCAAGGATGTTCTGCTGGGTTGGATGCTTTGTTTAATGTATTAGAAATGTTTGCCTGAAATGTTGTGTAAATGCCTGCACTGATGACCAAGTTTATAGCAGCCAGAGAACTAGTACAGGGTAGATTGCCTGCAAATGATAGCAAAGCAGATGTGACCACAGCTCTGTTTTGAATTGCTCAAGGCAAACTCTATGACCATAGTGGAATTTCCAGCGTAGTGGCAGAGGAGGGCCGAGACAGAAGCATGCCATGACTATCAGTTCCTAAGCATTATTTATATTTCAAATTTAGCCACCGCCCATCTCACGAGGAAGTGACCCTGAGCGGTTAATTTGAATCAAATGTGGAATATGTCTTGCATTATTTTGCCTTTTCATTTCAAGTGCAAAAAAGGATTGGGATGAGTCTGGTATCTAATGAACAATTCTAGAAGACATGTGTTGGAACTGGTTAGAGTAGAAACAATGTTCAGTCAAAACTGAACATGCACACCCATACATTTTCACTGATGTGTGCGTGTGTGTGTTAATCAAAGTCAGGTTTATTCAAGAGAATGAACATCACATAATCCAGGTGAGGGGAGGGTGTATTCCCATGTAAATGAGATTAGGGTTGCAACTACAGAGAATAACACATATTGTTTGACACCAGTCCAAAAGATGTGGAAATAAGGCCAGGATTGCTAGAGCAATAGGCCACACTGATGCCTAGAAAGAGGTCAGGACCCCCCCCCCCCCCCCCCCCCCCCCCCTGGACAGATCTTAGAACACTACAGTACATCGAAGTTCAAGGGCAATATGCTTCAGGGCCATGGACAGCAATCCTGAAAGCAAGACTAAGTCCTCTCAGCACTAGCTTGTTACAACTACTGAAAGTTTATAGTCATACTTTAATTTACTGAAATCTGGCAGGCAAAGATTCTTCGATGCAATCATTAGCAGCTTCTGGGGCTAAGGTTTAGGGGTCCGACCATTCAGTCCATGGATAGTCAGTGGGGCTTATCTTGATTCCCAAATGAATCATCAATTCCTTCCAAAGAATTGAGAGAGGAATCACCATTCCATTGTCAATCTTCAGAAATTGGGGACTAGGTACTAAACTGAATGCCAGCAAAAGTTCCATTTCCACTTCTGTGCCATTAGTCTTTGAGATGCCAAGATCAGGGGATGCAAAATCCAGACTAAGGCATTAGGATGGGAAAAATAACTTCTGAGCATCCATTATCTGCAAATGGGCATTTATTTGAGCCCTGCTTTTAAACATAATTTCAGAAACCAAACTATACAAGTGGTTTGGAATGGCATATTCTGTATCAGGCAAGATCAATAATTAGGGAATGACTGCAGGAAAATCCCACAGAAAATTAATGCCTCTGCTCTTCTTGCCACTATGCCTTGCCTTAGAGGGTTAAATATTTCACAATGGCTTATAAGAGCTAAAGTGGTGTCATCGGTGTGTGTACTTTTTCTTTGCTTTTCTTTTCTTCTTCTTTTTTTAAATGAAGCCTCCAGCTATGTATCCAAACACTTAGTATAATGGAAACGCCCAATTGCAAGCAGGTTCTTTTATCCAGCTTGCTGGAGGGCACACTCTGTGTGCTGGAATGTAGGTGTGGGCCCACGTGGAGGTCAGTAACCTTGCATTCCAAGGACTTCAGCAAATACATGAAGCCAAAAATGGCCAAAAGGAGGTATTGATTGTTCCTCAGAACAGGACCTGGCTCCAGAAAGAGATGGGCTTCATTGAATGAGAAGGAAGGAGATGATGACAGGTGACATATCTGTTAATCTATATTGGGTCCCATTCAAACAGGCTGTATCATTGTGATAATAATTTGTCTGAACTTATGTCTAACCGGGAAGCCCTACTACCCTGGCAGAACTTGCTGTTGCTCATGCGTGTTGCAAAATGCGAGCGTCGCCAAAGATTCCTAAACCAATGCTTGTGTGAGACAAAATTTGCAAAGTGAGCATATTCTTACCAGGCCACTTGGAAACTAAGATTGTGATCCTATGTGCACATGCCTCGGTGTGAGTTATTGTATATAGCAGTAGTGCTGTTGTTATGGTAATTTAAGCACATGTAGGACAAGATTATATAAGCCTGATCCAGATACTTTTGTGCATGCCTGCACTGCAGCTAAATATGTTACTGCAGCATCTAGCCAGCCTGAAGGACTAAGCCGGGTTGGGCCTGATTAGTATTTGAATAAAGACCATCAGGAAATCCCAGGGTGGTTGGTTAGACTGGGATGGGGGGAGGAGGAGGAAGAGGATCTGGAAGAAGGCTGTGGCAAACCTGTTGCTGAGAAAACTACAAAGAGTGTATCCATGAAATCTTGATAGACCAATCTGTTTATAGAAAATAGTTTAATGTCCTTTGATTTCTTTTCCTCTATTCTAAATATCTATTTCCTGCTAGGATCTTGTTTTTTGTCAGTTAGAAGTTTTCATGGATTAATTGCTGATGGAAATAATTAATCCTATTATCACTTCCTATCACTTTCCTATTTCAGAGCTTGCATTGGTAATAATTGCTTATATAGGCATAAGTCTGGAAATTAGTTCTAGTGATGTGAATTTCCAGACAGAGGAGGAAACAAATGCTACCTCAAATTTAAAAAGCAATAACAAGAATATACATATGACCCTTTGAAAGATAGCAGCTCTCATCGTGCTGGCTCTCTGTTTACGTGTAAGCAGGCCTTGCATTTTTCCCTGGCTCCTTGGCTCAGTAATCTTATATTGTTCCAAAAACAAAACAAAACAAAACAAAACAAAACAAAACAAAACAAAACAAAACAAAACAAAACAAAACAAAACAAAACAAAACACACAATAGATGCTTGGGTGGCTTCCAGGGATGGGAATAAATTTCCAATAGTTGCAGAGGGATCAGAGCCCAATTACTTACAGTATATGCTTCCTTTATTTATGCTCCCGTGGAACTATGGATACATACACATATTTACCCAATTGCCAAGTCATTGTTCAGCCAGCTAACTCATGAAGATACCTGCAAATTGGTCAGCTGAGCCAACTGCTGCCAAAAAAACAATCCAGTCCAATCCTGACACCTCCTCTTCCAAAAGATCTGTGGGTTAAAACATACGTTGGACATTTTTCTGGAAGTACGCTTTACTTTATCTCCTGGCAACTGCTTCCTTCAAGAAGAATGGCTTTTACATTTTTCATTTAGCTTAATTCTTCAAGTAGCCTGGAACCTCTCTTCATTCTATAAGAGCAGTTTACTGATTTTTTTTTTTTTGGACGGCTGCACCTGGAATTAGCTTTTAAAGTACTAGGTTCTTTCTCATCTTTGTTCAGAAGCCTTTTTTTCTTAACTACTTTGGAGTGTGCCTAGCCTTCTTTCCTTCCTTCTCTGTAAGGGAAGCCAAACCTCCAATTTGCTTCATCACCAAAACTTTTTTTGCTAATGATTTTTAGTCCTTGTTGGGCTCCATTTCTTTTTCTGCTGCCAACTTAGCTGAAGGAAAACTTTGCCGGGCACATCCAGAGAGAAAGTTTGCCCTCTGATGAAGCGTTTGCTGAATCTAAATCCTGGCTCCTTATACAACGTGATGGAAGGGGCAAGCCTTCCATCACGTTGCAAGAGCTACACTAAGTGTGATTTGCTGTTTCAGAAGCCAGCTGTGGCTCAGTCAGAGAATCTACAGCAAGATGGGAAGTGGCTACCAAAGGTCTTGAGCCATGCATAGGATATGGCCAAGTTATCAACCTCCTGGATCAGTTGTTAGCTATTTGCACTCTCTTGCCTCTTTTCCACAAAGCTCATTAACATTTCCTGTGCTAAAGCTTTTAATATTACATTTCATTTTTTAAAATTCATAATCAAAACCTGGGAGATTCAAGAGTAGCTTATGCCTGTACAGTTTTTCCAAAGTTTTCTTTGGGGGGGGGGGGGTCTTTGAGTCATTCTTGACTCCTGCGACTGCCTGGACAAGTCCTTGCAGTTTTCTTGGCAAGATTTCAGAAGTGGTTTGCCCTGGCCTCCTTCCTAGGGCTGAGAGATAGTGACTAGCCCAAGGTCACCCAGCTGGCTTTTGCCTAAAGGGGACTAGTACTCACGGTTTCCCAGTTTCTAGCCTGATGCCTTAACCACTACACCAAACTGGCTCTCTAAGTACCTTTAACCATTTCCAAGTACCTGTAACCACTAATAGAGCTCTGTTGTGGTTGCTTTAACTCTGGAATAAAGTCATTATAGTTGTTTATTCTCCCTTTCTTTTCTTTCTTTCTCAGATTTACCCTCAACACTCAGACTAATCCCCAGCACTTTTCACCAGCACTCAATATTTTCCTAGCACCCAGCAGGCCCCATTTTGCCATTTTTATTAGGCTTTCTTCCATTCTGTGCAAGGGCTATTAGAAATTGTACACCAGCCTCTGTGCTATGGTAGTATACTAGGAAGCATTATTTTCTCTTTTGTGGCATGTGCAAATATATGTATTAATAATAAGCCTTTGTGACTTTTAACTTGGTTTGAACTATTCCTTTTGTTTGGAAATAGCCACTCCCTGCAGTGCTGAATCACAATACTATGTCTCTATTACATGTCTGGAAATGAGCCCCCCCCCTTCCCATCTTGACACTTCAACAAGAACATGTACAGGGTAACAGGAGAAGCACATATGAAGACACCTGCCTGGGAAGAACATGACAAATGATTCACTTGACCAAAGACTCTTGAAAAGCAGGAAAAAAAATTGTTTTCAAGAGATTGCTGAAAAATCCTCAACTGTAATTTAAGATAAAGCTCACTTTGATTATAATTTTGGTCTAGGCACCTAGATAAAAGATCAGCCATTCATATCTGAGTATCTTCTTTTTCTGATGGGTTCATTTTACATTTTGTGTTTTGAACTATAGCCTTATTTCTTCTAAATAAGCTACAGTATTTTGTTAAGCAGAATGGGATTGCTCTCATATGCAAGATAGTCTCCTGTTTCTCTGTGGAGGCTACAGACTAATTTTTCTTATAAAGAGCTAATTTCATATAATGAAAACCAAAATTCTGTTGTATACAGTGACTCAAAGCAGCAGGGATGGACAATATTTGAAGCATTAAAGCTGTTAGCCTCTTGAGCTTCTGAAGGGCACCAGTGATGCTCTCGTGACAAAAGAACTGTGGCCAGATTTTTGGCTCATTTTTCCCTTTTAGGAAGAATGTTAAGGGTGAGGGATGGGAGCAGTATGCCTCTAGGAGACAAACCACTCCGATTCTCATCCTTAAAACCACCCACTTTCTGAATAATCAGCCAACATTGTTCTGCCAATGATTAGCCATTTTGTTGCCAAATTCCAGCAGCAAAAACTTAGGGTGCTGGGGGTGCAAATTGGATATTATGTTTGCATATGGTTCATGGCCCATACTTGCCCATTCATCACATATAACTTAATCTCTTAAATCAGGTAAGATCTGTCTAGTTTTAGGTAGTGTAGTGCTTCCCAGGAGAAGTCCTGTGAAATGCATAAACAGTGACGTGATATGCAGTTGCAGGTATAGGGCAGGGTATGAACAACTGAGACCCATTTTAGCGGTCAGGTCAACAGATGAATTCCCTACTCCTATATGCTGATGATACCTCACCCTGAACTGACAGTGAACTCATCCAGCAGCTTCACGTAGATTCATTGTTGATAGGGGAGGAGATGGACCTCTCCTCCCCTATCAACAATGAATGGAACTGGTCCTGGAGGAAGGAGGAGAACCAGCACAACACTGTATTACCCACTCTGAATCCCAAGGCTCCCAGGAAGCCTTAATCAACCAGGAGGGACATGGATCTAATACAGAGGTGATTGAGCTAACAACTGTGAGAAACTTGTCCACTTCCTCAGGCCCAAATGTTGTCATGAGGCAAGATGGAAACAAGAATGCTTTTTGGGCATAACTTGCTATCTTATAGGTATCATTTGATAAAGAACATCCTATTTCCTTTTTTTAGCATTGAATTTAGTATTTGTTAATTGTTTAAACTGTGGTTTTGTGATTCATAATTCTTGTAGCCCTCCAGTAATGTTACAGTAGGAAAACGAAATTCTATCACTAATGTGCTTCATCAATATTCTTATTGTACTCTACACAATAGTTTGCTTATTAGGCAGAAACAAAATATCTTCATACAGTATACATTGATCCAGCTGTATGCATTTGGACACACTATTCCTAATACGCACACATTTTCTATGCCATAAATTGGAAGCAATGCAGGAAAAGGCCCTTTTTTGTGTGTCTGGCAAACAGGCCTCTGAAAGGGGCAGGGGTTACAGTTATGACCACCTATTAGGATATAGCTCCTAGCTTTGTCTCTGTAATACCAGCAGATGACAGGTGAAATTCCATGTTTCTCTGTCAGAAGTCATGCCTCTGGTATCTAATCCTTGGATAGGTAATCCTTGGATAGATATCTAATCCTGGTATCTAACTCTTGGATCCTTGGTTGGACTACTGCAATGTGTTCTACATGGGGCTACCCTTGAAGACCACCCAGAAATTAAAACTGGTCCAGAATGTAGTGGCACATGCACTGTAGGGTGCCCAACCATTGGCCTGTGTCAGCCCACTGTTCTCCGAGCTGCACTGGCTCTCAGTCTCTTTCTGGGTGCAGTTCAAGGTGCTAGTTATCACATTTAAAGCCCTACATGGCATGGGGTCAGGTTATTTGTGGGATCACCTCACCCTGAGAGTATCTGCCCACCCCATCAGGTTGGATAGAGTCAGCACGCTCCAGGTCCCCTTTAAATACTGGCATTTAGTGGGACCTAAGAAGCATTAATTGTTGTTGTGAGCTGCTCAGAATTGTGCTCTAAGATGGGCAGCCATACAAATCTTTTAAATAAATAAATAAACAAACAAACCTTACAAGAGCCCATAACAATAAAACAAAGAAAGTTAGAGAAAAAAATGGCCCTTTTACTGCTGTACGCAGTATGTGTGCATATGTGTAAAAATAGACAAGAAGGAAATCATGGCAGCAGAATTGCTGTCATCAACATCACATACATGTACAAAGGGGTGGGGCTTTGACTGCATTCCCACAACTGCCATCTTGCCTTTTTTGATGATCCACAGATGCCAGTGGGCCCTTTACAGTTGACTCCTTGGGGTCCAAATTCCTCTCAATAGGTGTATATTTGAGTGTCCTAGAACAGTAAATTCCATTTGCAGGACATATTTTCAATGAAAACTTCCATCTATACCTCCATTACCATGTGATTCTTCCCCATGCTATCCCAAATTTCCCATTATCTTTGTCAACTGTTGAACTTTTCTTTAAGGTTCTGAGTTGATACCTTCTCAGAACATATTACTAGCTTTTAAATTGAAATTATGTAAAATAGCTGTGTGAATGCCTTCAAAATTACTAGTAAAAAACAACTAGAGATATCCATTGGCTTTGTTTCATTCATATACCTAAAGTTTAGAAGAACGCCATACAATTCTCAGTCTTCTGGTTGATCTGAAGTTGTTCCTCTAAATACTTATTTAAGCCTAATATAGGACATGCAGGATAGCTTTGGGCAAGTTAATTTGGTGGTCTCAGTTTGATCATCATCTCATTAAATTTGGTCCAGAAAAATTTTCAGTTCTGAAAAATATTCAGATGATCAAGAGATCATCACACAGTATTGCTTGTGTAGCCAAGGTCTTGCTTACTAAGACAAATACAGAGAAGAAAAAATAGAGATGCTGATACCTTTTCACTAGTTTATAATAAAGTAAGAGCTTTTGAGTTTCACAGAGCTCTAATTCTAGGAAATGAAGAACTTGAAAGCTGTCTCAGAATCATTACCCATTTGACCAAGTCAATAAATTCATTGCCTCTCATTATCCCATGCCTGTGTGATTGTTTTCTCTGAGTCACTACTGTGCTGAACCAACATCCTTGTGCCTCTAGAGGTTCTGCTCTGGGCATTTTTCATATACATTCAGAGCTTTAGACAAATAGGCATTTCAATTAGTTTCACTTCACAGTTTCAGTTGGAAGGATTATTCCCTTTCGTGCATGTCCTGAATTGCTTTCTGCTCAACAGCTAAAACTTACTTGCTGGATGAATTGACGCACACATGCTCTCATATATTTATTATATAGAAACCATAAAAATCAGAGCCAGGCAAATCTGATTTAGAATGTCCTTCACCTATTCACTTCAGAAAACATGAAGTTCTTATACAGTATGCCAACTTTGAGTTCAGACTTTGGTCCATGTGAGTAACTAATATTTATGTTCATGAACAGTTGTAGGAGTTGGGGTATATTTTATGAAGCATGCCTAGCTAAGCCAAAATACACCATTTAAATGTCAAGAAAGGCTACGTATGCTGCCTATATTGTACTAGTTGCAAAAGTGTGTTTCTGGATCTAATTCAGCCCTGTATAATTCAAGCCCCGTGGTTCTTAGAATAGCACCTTTCAGATACTTCTACCACCCACAGCCAGCTGAACTGAACAACATCAGGTTGCAGGAGACTCCCCTAGAACCTGTCTATTTTCCTGTCAACCTTCAGATGGGTTCAGTTTAGGAAAGTGTCTTGCATTAGGTGAGCCTTATTTGTCCTTACAGTTCAGAATGGTCTATTATTCTAAGTGATAAAGTTTACAAGCATTTGTAATTCTCTGAATCACAACTCCTGCCATGCTCATCCAGTGGTAAGAGATACTGGGAGGTGTAGTTCAGCAAAAAACTGGAAGCCCATGGGCTTTAGGACCATTCACTTTACTTGCCTTGTGCTCCTTTTTTTTGTGATAGCACAGGCTGAAGCTGTGACTTTTGGTTCACTGTTTTGTGTTCCAACTTTGGATGAGATGAGGTGGTGTAAGAAGTTGTTTCTGTTGTTGTTCTGATTACCAACTCTGTGCTATGATTTTAAATCTGTGAAATTTACTGAAATGTAAATCTAAAATATTTACTCCCTTCCCTTTCTCTGACTTTTAACTACGATGTCAAATGAAGAGTTTTAATAACACAAAAGCTTGCAATCATTAAAAATGTGTGTGTGTGTGTGTGCGTGTATTCATTCCTTCTTCCTGATGAGAAGTAGAAGTAACAGTAGTACCCAAGTGACAGCAACATCAGGAAGAAGGAGTATGAGAAGCTGGAGAAGTACCAGGGCCTGAAGGAGGAACTAGAGAGATGTCGAAAGTCAAGGCCAAAGTGGTCCCAGTGGTGGTAGGAGGACTTGGGGCTGTGACTCCTAAGCTGGGAGAGTGGCTCCAACAGATCCCAGGAACAACATCAGAGCTCTCTGTCCAAAAGAGTGCAATGCTAGGAACAGCAAAGATCCTGCACAGAATTCTCAAACTCCCAGGCCTCTGGTAGAGGACCTAAGATTGAGGAAGACACAGACCACCCATAGGGGCGAGAGGGGATTTTTTTAATACATACATACATACATACATACATGCTATTGGGTAGCCCCAGAATATCACTTCAAATTTTTATTTTTCATGCTTTGTTGTAAACTGTGGAAAAGACACTCTAGAACTGTTTTGAAAACACACTCATACACATTTAAATATATTTCCTTCATCCAAACCCAATATTTGGAACAATGGAGTGACATGTGGTTGTCTTACAGCTTGTGTTTGTGTTAAGGATTGTCTGAAATCATTTATGCAGAATACTTAATGTATATACATGACTAATACACTAGGGAAGGATCACTCATTGTCTTACATTTAGAAATGCCTACTTAGTATGTAAAAGTAATTTCACAGGTTGCTGTTTCAATGGCATCTCCATACATGGCTGGAAAGGACTCCTGTCTGAAATTGCCTATAGACAGAGATCTGATTCAGGGTAAGGTAACTTTGTATGTTTCAGGTGGGATTGTCTAGGATGGAGCAAAGCTCTGGTTCTCTGTCCTTTTAAGAATTTCTTCTCCAGAATTAGCTTGCATAAAGCTTAAGTAAACACCCAAGACTTAGCCCATCTCACCTTTGTGCCAGAAGAAATGACTCCTTTATTCTTGCCTCCTCCTCCTCCCTTGTCTCCACATTTGAAGCCCCCAACTCCTGACTTGTTTGGCTTATTGACAGACATTTCATATGGCCTGATGACCAACTTTCCCCAACCCTTCCTAGAATGCAACATAGAAAGGGATAGTTTGAGTAAGTCCTTCTTTCTCCCTTGGCTGGATAATTACTGCTCACTTTTGTGTGTGAGGGTATTTGTGTTGTCTTGATAAGTTTAAAGAAGCTATGTACCAAGGAAGAGGGAAACTAATTTAGGAACTGTAGCAGAGTAACAATTAGCTTGAAATGACTACTTACGTTCTTTTTAAGGAGCTTCTGATTTCTCCTACTCTTTTATGCTGCATCATTATCCTGAATTAGAAGACTAGTTTTGATTAAAGGACTGTGCTTGCATGTGGAGTCACCATGGGGTGGCTACATGGAGCTAAGTTACCTGAGAGGATTCAGGTCTGTCTCTCCCACCCCACCCCACCCCACCCCACCCCTCTCCCTCACAACGCAGCATGTCTGAATTCTTAAATCTTTGGATGAAAGTGTGGTGGCAAACTCATGAAAAAATGGGGGGAAATGTGCTTTCCATATACCCTACATTGCAAAGAAGGTGGGAGGGTATACTCTGTACCATTAAAAATATCTTGACCCCAAACCCATTTGGTTTTTGGAGTAGATTGTGATTTCTTGCTTGCTTTTTCCATGTGGTCTGCCAATAAGCTTAGGGGCAAAATTATGCTTTCATAATTTTTAGAAATTTTTAGATAGTCATTTCTGACCTTCTTAGTGCAGTAACTACAGGGCCAAAGGAAGAAAATTCATTTGAGACCAGGGTTATGATTTCTGCTCAGTGGTGAACTTGCTGGATGGTCTTGAAGAAGTGATCTCTTAGCAGACATCATTCCTTTTGTGTAAAATGGTTATGATGAAGCTGATGCTCAGTGGTACAAAGATCCAGATGTACGTTGCACATCCCAAATAAATGGTTGGTAATAGAAGTCATTTTCTTTCAGCATAATTCAAAGGGTAACACTTTCAGAAGACATTGCAAAATGAGTCACTTTGTCTTTTAGAACGCTTGAAGCCAAGTTCTGGAATATTCCAGGCCGATCCAGCATTTCATAAAGTGAAAACTGGATCTGAAGATAGTTCCACCCTGCCAGTGGTGCGTTCTTAATTCTCCCTGTACACACACGCACACACACACACACACACACACTAACATACATACACACACACATCCAACCATGCACGCTTCAGCCTTTTGTTACTTCCTTCAGAAAGTGGTAGAACAGGATTGCTCAATTAACATATATGTATTTTGGCAAAGCACCAAGCCCAACTGCTGGCTGCACCCTACCTTTCTTTGCCCATAGCCAGATATGCTCCCCCCTTCCTTCTTTGACATAGCATTCCTTGTCTCCTTCCAAACTAATTTTCACCAGTCACTGCTCTGCCGCTGTCCTGCTCTGACATGCTTGGGAGTTTCAGTACAATTCCTACAGCGGGTTGTGTCATGTCCTCTCATGCTAGCTGCTTTTCTCAGACTTGGTGGACTTGTCCAAATACTTTGCCTGGAGCAAGGCTCTCCACTCATTCTTAGTCATTTAGGGCGTCTCTCTTTCTTGCCAGGGAGGGAAAGCTTTGGTCTGGGAGGAGCCGCCACTGGGGCTTTGTGATGGAGGCCTGCTGAAACCAATGGCCAGCACGCCGCAGCTTGAAAATACAGACCAGTGACTTGTTCGCTCTGGGATGTAGCTGTGCTATTTCTGGAATGTCAGATGAATGGGTTTCCCTTGCAGTGCACCAAAAGAATGGTTAACCAATATGTCCTTGCCTATTTATTCACGATAGCAGTATAAATAATTGTCTCTTGCATCTTCACAGTATTTTACTTTCTACTGAGCTGAGTCCATTATTTGCACCAGAAATCAGTGGTTCTTTTTAACATCCTCTTTTAGTCTGATTCCAAACAGCATTGCAGTCTCAAAACTTGAGATGGCCAGTGGGGCAGATCCAACCCTTGAGGCAACTTTGTCTGCCTCCTTCCCATCCTTCCCAGTTGACCCTTTTACATTTCAATGAAGGCACAGTTAATATATTTTGTTTTTCAGGTTTTTTAGGGACAGTTATTCCCCATTTCCTATTCTCTAAGGTCACAATGTTCACTGTTTTTAATGTAGCATGCATATGAAACTGTACATATTTATATATAATGTAGGACTGTGCTCTGATTCAGGTTGAAGTCAGAATCTGATGAACTGGGGGCAGATTTATATTAACTGAGATTGGCAAATGGCTTTAACTCACTTGTCCTGATTCAAAAATCTTCTGTGAATTTTTGGTCCTGATGAATCATTCCAGAGCAATCCTGAACTTCAAGTTGCAATACTGTTGTAGCCTCCTGAAAAATAAAATAAAATAAAATAAAATAAAATAAAATAAAATAAAATAAAATGGCACATTTTCATGAAATGCTTTAAGGAGAGGGAGAATGCCTATGAGGACATCTATCCTCAAATCAGAATTACCCTTACAATCAGACCTCCATTGGTCACTCTGAATTTTGAATAGGGTGGGGCCTCAGCCACTGATTGGACAGCCTAGGGACTAATCAGGGGAATTAAGGATAGGGAGAGCTGGGAGAGGTCTCGGGCAAAATTTGCATACAGTAAATTAGAGCCCTTTGGAAATTGCAGATATAATCTGAATGAGCAGTTGCTAGAGTAAAACAAACAAAAAACCTGATCATGCTGGATGCAAATGAATGTTTGTGGTCCTGTTTGGGAGATAGTAGTCTCACTGTTGCTAGAATGGGTGGATAAAAAAGCATCAAGAAAGGGCTGTGGAAAAGGATTCTTGAGTCACATAATCCTTGTCTGAGAAACGACCTAAAACTTTAGTGCCCAGCTGAGAGGGCAGTTCACACAGCAAATAGGTATCTATCCTCTGACCATGGCATGAAGAGTATGTAGACCATTAAGGATCTAAAGTTGATCACTCTAGCTCACGATTACTTAAAAATAAGTTGGCTCATATGACCTAGCCAAGACTGATGTAAATGTTCTTCTTTGAGATCTTCCTACTAAAACTGGAAGTTATGAGAAACACTGAAACATTTCCATCAACAGTTTTTACTCCCCCTGCTTGTTATGTTTGACAGGGTCACTGTAGTTCAACATCAGTGAGTTTTGGGGACCTTCTATAGTTGTGTGTTGCAGGAGGTCTTAAATGGTGTTTCGACATCATACATAGTAATACGACACAATTATACTTCCAAGGGCCTACTTGATTTTTGCCTCTTTTTTGGCTATCCCACATCACAGTCATCACTATCTTTAGCATAGCATCGTTCTTTTCCTTCCTCAGACCTTCTGTCCTTGCAATGATTAGCTTTAGAGCAAAGTTCCTAAGCCAATCAGCATGAGGTGAATTCTCTCTAAGAAATAATCCAGATTGGTAATGGCAATTTTTGCTCAGACCCGAATTTAAATTTGGAGGATTTATAATCTTGAGCTCGTTGGAAACATGAATTCAACTTTTGAAAGGATTCCAGTTGATAAAACAATAATTCTAATCTGTATAGGTGATTGTGTTATGATGTCAAGAGAAATATTATTAAAATAGCATCTCTATGTTTCTTTCCTGGCACCCTGCTATAAATTGCTACCCTCATGTTACTATGGAGAGGACTGTAGACTATTTATGCAAAAATAATTCTAAATATGAATGGGAATGACAATTTGCTAGGGCTTTAGGGTAATTTGTTTTCCCATATCAGACCTAAAGACTAAATTTGAGGGAGGCAAGTTATCTTAATTAACTAGCTAGGGCCTCAGGATAAAAGTTGTATGAAGTGTTTTATCAATGTTCAGCAGTTTTTCTTCTTTTCTGATTCTGTTCATTTTTCCCCTTAGTAGCTTTTCTGTTTTTTCCCAAATTCCCTTTTTCATCACTCCTTGTTACCTACTACTCTACTTATGGCAAATGGCAGGGCTTAATTATTGGCAGGGTTAAATTTCCAATCTTTAGTCTATTGGCTTAGAGCTAGATACTCCACCCGCAAACTGGTTACATTCAATTTCATATCTGATTCTCGGGTTGTTTGACAGGAAACAGTTTACAATTTGAGGGTGTTAATAAGGATGTGAACTCTGGACTTATTAAAAATACCAGAGAATTTTGCTTGGTTCTGACTTTTACTGCTGAAAAATGAAGTCACCTAATTCATATTTCCCAGAAGTGATATGATTTACACTTCCCAGAAGTACACATTTATGCTACTCCAGATTTTATAATATAATTTTTAGCTCATATGTAATATATTATACTGCACATATTAAGATAAATAATGTAAAGGAAAGTTGTGTATGAAAGCAAATGGGAAATTTCTCACAATTTCTTTTGCAAGAAGAATTATATGAAAATTTTGGGGAAAAGTTATGAGTGAGTGCATGCAAAACTGAAATCAGATACACTGTAGTACATTTATAGCAACCATGATGTCTCTATGACAAGATCAAAATATCCATTGTCCTAATTATGTATTGTGCAGGCATCAGTTCAACATTTCCCTCCATCTGCTGTGATTCAGGAATGTCGTTCCCCATGCAAGAGATAAAATTATTATTTATTAATGATATATGCTGCCCTGAGTTGTGTGCTGAGGAGGAGGATATATAAATTCATCAAACAAAGAAGATGAGTAAAAGAAAGAGAATCCTTATTGGTACTAGGAGGGAAGGGTTGGAGAAAAAATTCACCAAGAAAAGTGGTTGATGGGAAAATGTTAAACCTTTCAACCCATGTTATAGTTCATAATGCTGCCCGATAATCCTAAATTAAACAGAAAGCAGAGTCTGCATAGATAACGAAACATGTTTAATTCTCAGAATACTCTTTAGACTTTAATACATCTGACATCTTTGAGTCTGTAGGAGATGGGCGGCCAATAAATTTAAATAAATAATAATAATAATCTTAATTCTGGAAAGTGGCTACTTGATGGATTTAATACAAAAATTAAACAGTGGAAATTTCTTCTTTTCCTTCTGCTAAAGAACATGTTTTGATACTGCAGCTCTCCCATGCAAGTAAGTAACTTATCTTCCACATTACTAGAAAGGGTCTCTTGGTGCATGTTCTTGCTTAACTTTCTTATAATCTTCAAAACATGTCAGTGGTGTGATACTTTAGGTACCTGCAAGGAGTTATGGGGGTAGAAAGATGCTGGCATTGAAAACAGGCTGTGCTTCTGTTTACCAATGTGTTTTTGAACGTGGAAAGGTCTTGTTACAGTATTTATGAAGTATATGACACTTTTCATGGTCCAAAAAAATAGGTCCCTACTTCAAGATGCTGACAGGAAGGGGGAACACGCAACCTTCATAGGGTAGAAAGGGGAGTGGGAAGGAGTCAAAAGGCATCCATGAAATAACTTGGCAAGGAACAAAGTTGAGAATTTAATTGCTTTTTCCAGGGGGAAAAGACTGAGTGGATATTCCATGGTTGGCTTTATGTAGCAGAAATACATATTGATGCCAAGTAGACATGAAAAGAATGGAGAAATGAAAAGCTATGGCAGGAGCATCCACAGAATATCAGATGGAGGGCCTAACTTCCACCCAGAAGGTGCTCAAGGAATTATACCAATGCTTTATTACTGGGGGAAGTAAATGAAAGGGATAGGAGTATCTCACCATCCTCTATCTCAATATCACCCATGTTACTTCTGGCCCCCATTTTAACTCTTCTCCTAATCTCAAGGCTAGCTTTGTGCCCCGGGGCTATTATGCTTTCCCGTAGCAACCTAGCTGCTCATAATCCTCTTAGTCTAAATATATTTGACTCACCCAGGTGACTTTCTCAGCAGTCTGTATCTTTCCCTTCCACATTCTTCCTTTGGGCTGCAACTTCTAATGCTTGCTCTACTACTACTAGGGCTATTCCATCTGGGCTGCAAAACTGCAAATACAGCAAAGGGGTTTCTGTATTTCTTTCTGCCATCTGTCATCTGGATTGTTGGGAACCAAATCTGGTAGCTCTAGCCTATGTGAAGCACTCCTTGAGATACTCATTTAAAGGGTGGAGAAAAGTAAAGCTGAAAATACTCAGTATCTAATAGCCACTCCAGAAAAGAAACAGCTAAGTTCATCATAACTTGTTTGGAATATGAATGTGTCAACTCATATAACATGTATTTTTTTACAGTTCATAATGGAAATTTGAGTCTGCAAAGACTGTTCAAGCTAACTGAAAGGCTTTGTAGGCATATGTAGGATATTATTAGCAATAGTTTTCTTATAGCGAAACTCTTGATGGCATCTCCCTACTCCAGTGGGCTTCTCTGCATAAAACAGCAGCTTAAAGCATGGAGGATAAAAAGGTATTTCATAAAATTAATCACCACTCTGATTACTTTTACTTCCATGTCTGGAAGAAGGGATTTTCGAATTCACTTTTCTAATTCATTTGCTAATTCACTCCTACAGATATTGCTGTTAAGTCAAGTATATATGTACCCTTGTATGATTTTCTTAGGGAAAAGGAACTGAAAATGTTCATGCCTCAAGGTGAGCTAAGTTGTTGCTTAAAATTGCTGGCAATATTTTTTTTGAAAAAGACACCAAAGCTATGATTCATTTTTCTTTATTAGAATTCAGAATAAACAACGATCATTCATTAAGTTGTCATAAGATCTAAATCCTGAGATATCCTGACTCTCTCTCTCTCTCTGTAGATTTATATAAAATACAGCAGGAATCCCTGCTGTAGGACAGCCTAATATATAGAGGTAGATGACTTGTATGGAATGAACAAGTATGTGGATCTGAGAGTAGGACCTAGAAGGAAAAACAAGGCTCACATTTCACCTGATTTGCCTGATACAAGAAATAGTACACCTAAGGTAATAGCAAGCAAGAGAGGGCAGATGGGGAATGAGGAACATAGACCAGTCTCCTAACATCTTAAGATTCCTGCTTAACAAGCACATTTACTCTAAACACCCATTTCTCCTATATCAGTAATCTTAAAAGACTTGGCTTGCTTTTGCCACCTGCAATCAGGGATGTCATAAACCCATCCGTTTTAAGGAGGAGGGGAACAGATTTCAAAGCAAGCTTATCATTTCAGTTGTCATAAAAAAGGGAATAAAACAGCTGCCGACTCTCATTTATGATTTGTTGATTGCCCATGTTTTCTGTTGAAAAGTGGGAGCAACCTTGCTCAGGGCACAAGGCCAAATCTGGGCACGTGTCAAGCGTTATCTGGACTCTCTTTGCCCTTTATTTCCTTCCTCCAGGGATTTTACTCTTCCTCAAACTGTTCCTTTTTACTAGAGACCTTCCCTGCTTTCTGTTTCTGGTCCAGGGAAGCAGAGCAGGTCCAGGGATGAGATGAGAGGACTTTTGTGAAGTGCCACCTAGTGGTTTCCTGCCTTCCACCACTGCGGATGACTTATAGAGAAATGATGGGAATCTGGACATTCCCCATTTTAGATTCACCAGTGTCCTTGATTGACAGTACCTTGGGAACACTGGGATATTATAGGAAATGTAACCTGGTGACTTCACAGCCAGCTGCTCCGTGCCAAGGGTGATGGGCAGGTATCAGTACAGGGTCCTGTATCTGCTTCAGGTGATGACACAGAGCTTCATTATGGGTACATTGTGAGGGCGATTGTCACATCTTTGTGGATAATACAAGGACTACTTGTTAAAACATTTGTTTGTGTACATATAGACATGGCCTCCAGACTGCTAAAACCTGAATGGGTGTGGTGGAGGCAGGAATGTAAACTGAGAAAGGAATACCCAGAAATGAATGCAAAATGGTCACTGATTTCCTACCATCAAAAACGGACAACTATCTGTCCAACAAGTATGTGCCCCGAACCCGTTAGAATGTCTGAGTGCTGTTTTTCAATAAATACAACCAATCTGTTGTGTGAGGGTCAACATTCTGTTGAACAATCAAACATGCATATATGCACATACACACAGACTTAATTAAATTAAATTTATTAACATGCCTTGGGGCAGCATGATCTATCTTGCAGAATTAGCAAATACAAAATCCGGTGGAAGATTCTGCAGCAATGTGCAACACAGGAGGGGATGAAGGGAATGGGTGACAGCATTGGTAGGCATTGAATTTAATCCTTTAATCAGGCTAAAAAGAAGAGGACTGTGTGATCAGTGATGTCTCTTTCTGAATCTTTTTGCTACACAGGAGCCTGGAGTGGAGGGTGAAGCTTGCATGCCAAACTATCTCTAGCGAAATTTCATTTAAGCCTGTATGCTAATAGTGCAGGATTGAAGAGCTTTGATTGTGGGTGCTTAGCTCAGCAGCAAAGCCTATTCTGCAACTGCATGCAATCCTAGAGATTCATTCTTGGACATTACATTCTGATTCACATCTCAGAGGAAATGATATTGAGTTAGATGAAGCACAGTTTTGATTCAGTGGAACAGTATGAAGTATCTTCATATGTAGGCTATACTGAAAGACAATAGCGACTGTAATTTTTCATAGAATAATTTGAAAGGGATTTCAGAAGGCATGTCTTTGAAACCCCATTCAGCGCAGGCTCTGCTAAAGTATTTTGGACAGTTAGCCATGCAGCCTCTGTTTGAAGACCTCAAGTGAGAGGAACATATCATTTCATGAGGCAACCTATTCTACTGGATAACAGCTCTTTCCAACAGGAAATTCTCCTAATGTTTTACTGGGATCTATTTAAACTGTATTTTAAGCCATCGGTTCTCGTCCTACACTTTGGGGCAATAGGTACGGAAATAAGTCCATTCCCTCTTCTGTGTGACTTTTCAGATATTTGAACATTGCTATTACATTTCTCCCCTCCCCTCCCCTCCCCTCCCCTCCCCTCCCCTCCCCTCCCCTCCCCTCCCCTCCCCTCCCCTCCCCTCCCCTCCCTCTCCTCTCCTCTCCTCTCCTCTCCTCTCCTCTCCTCTCCTCTCCTCTCCTCTCCTCTCCTCTCCACATAACTAAACTGTTCCTTTAACTTTTCCTCACAGGACTTAGTGTTCTATCATCTAGGAAGCCCTCTTCTGAACTCTCCCTAAGTAAGGCTTTTCTTTACAGCACAATCACCCACATTTGGCACATTTAAGTGATATTTTCTTTCACTGTTATTGACTTTACAGTGTCATAAATTCTCTAGTTACAAAGATTAATGATGCTACCCACTGGACAGCATAGTCATTTTGAAACACAATGCAAATGTTCTTCTCTATACACTAATATGCAAGTATTGATTGATTGATTGATTGATTGATTGATCAGAAATATGCAGTATATTTATAAGGTCATATTTTTCACCCAGACACTCATTTTTAAAGAGATTATAACATAAAATTATAAGGCTTCCAGATTTTCCTCTCATTTCAATGGGCCATACAGAAACTCTTGACTCCCCAGCCTTACTTTGGACAATGTTATGACATTGTCATGTTTAATGTCATGTTACAGAGAAGGGCTGAAGGCAGGGGAAACCTTCACTTGGAGCAAAAATAACAATTTTTATAAGAGTTTTTCACAATTTGATGAATAAAAGCATCTGGCTCCAAAGAACCAGCTTTCCATTCATTCAAATGTAAGAGAAACCGGGTATTCTGGCAACTGCAAAGTTCACCAGTAATGTATATTATATTCACATCTCTTTCTTACGTCTCATTGCCCTGGGGTATGTTCTGCCCTATTAATTACGTATTTGAATATGCTATTATTTGTCCAATTAACGGTCTTTGGTTACTCTAGATTAGTGTGATATATTGTATGTGCAACCTAGAAATTTTCACTGGTGCAGAACAAAGCAGTGACCCATCCTTATAGGAATGAGGCATTTTGTTGTTGTTCAGTCGTTAAGTCGTGTCCGACTCTTCGTGACCCCATGAACCATATTGCGCCAGGCCTTCCTGTCCTTCACTGCCTCCCTGAGTTTGCTCAGTTTCATGCTCATTGCTTCAGTGATGCTATCTAACCATCTCATCCTCTGCTGTCCTCTTCTCCTTTTGCCTTCCATCTTTCCCAGCATCAGGGTCTTTTCCAAAGAGTCCTCTCTTGGCATTAGGTGACCAAAGTATCTGAGCTTGAGCTTCATTATCAATCCTTCCAATGAGCAATCAGGGTTGATTTCCTTTAAGATTGACTGGTTTGACCTCCTAGCAGTCCAGGGGACTCTTAAGAGTCTTCTCCAGCACCACAGTTCAAAGGCATCAATTCTTCAGCGTTCAGCCTTCTTTATGGTCCAGCTCTCACAGCCATACATTACTACTGGAAAAACCATAGCTTTGACTATGCGGATCTTTGTCGGCAAGGTGACATCTCTGCTTTTTAATATGCTATCTAGGTTTGCCATAGCTTTCCTCCCAAGGAGCAAGCGTCTCTTAATTTCATGGCTGCAGTCTCCATCTGCGGTGATCTTCGAGCCCAAATAAATGAAGTCTGTTACTGCTTCCATTTCTACCCCTTCTATTTGCCAGGAATTGATGGGCCCAGATGCCATGATCTTAGTTTTTTTAATGTTGAGTTTCAAGCCAGCTTTTGCACTCTCCTCTTTCACCCTCATCAAGAGGCTCTTTAGTTCTTCTTCACTTTCTGCCATTAGGGTGGTATCATCTGCATATCTGAGGTTGTTGATATTTCTCCCTGCAATCTTTATTCCGGCTTTTGATTCTTCCAGCCTGGCATTTCTCATGATGTACTCTGCATATAGGTTAAATAAGCAGGGTGACAGTATACAGCCTTGTCGTACTCCTTTCCCTATTTTGAACCAATCGGTTGTTCCATGACCGGTTCTAACTGTTGCTTCTTGGCCCGCGTACAGATTTCTCAGGAGACAGGTAAGGTGGTCTGGTACCCCCATCTCTTTAAGAATTTGCCACAGTTTGTTGTGATCCACACAATCAAAGGCTTTTGCATAGTCAATGAAGCAGAAGTAGATGTTTTTCTGGAACTCTCGTGCTTTCTCCATGATCCAGCGAATGTTGGCAATTTGATCTCTAGTTCCTCTGCCTCTTCGAAACCCAGCTTGTACATCCGGTAGTTCTTGGTTCACGTACTGCTGAAGCCTAGCTTGTAGGATTTTGAGCATAACCTTGCTAGCATGTGAAATGAGTGCAATTGTGCGATAGTTTGAGCATTCTTTGGCATTGCCCTTCTTTGGAATTGGAACATAAACTGACCTTTTCCAATCCCGTGGCCACTGTTGCGTTTTCCAAACTTGCTGGCATATTGAGTGCAGCACTTTAACAGCATCGTCTTTTAGTATTTTAAATAACTCAGCTGGAATACTGTCATCTCCACTAGCTTTGTTGTTAGCAATGCTTCCTAAGGCCCACTTGACTTCACTCTCTAGGATGTCCGGCTCAAGGTCAGTGACCACACCAGTATGGACATCAGGGACATTAAGATCTTTCTTGTATAGTTCTTCTGTGTATTCTTGCCACCTCTTTTTAATCTCTTCTGCTTCTGTTAGGTCCCTGCCTTTTTTGTCCTTTATCATGCCCATCTTTGCACTAAACGTTCCTTTGATATCTCCAATTTTCTTGAAGAGATCTCTAGTCTTTCCCATTCTATTGTTTTCCTCGATTTCTTTGCATTGTTCATTTAAGAAGGCCTTTTTATCTCTTCTTGCTGTTCTCTGGAAATCTGCATTCAGTTGCTTATATCTTTCCCTTTCACCCTTGCTTTTCGCATTCCTTCTTTCCACAGCTATTTGTAAAGCCTCATCAGATAGCCATTTTGCTTTCTTGCATTTCTTTTTCTTTGGGATGGTTTTAGTTGCTGCCTCCTGTACAATGTTACGGACCTCCGTCCATAGTTCTTCAGGCACTCTGTCTACCAAATCTAATCCTCTAAATCTATTCATCACCTTCACTGTATACTCATAAGGAACATGATCTAAGTCATACCTGAGTGGTCTAGTGGTTTTCCCTACGTTCTTCAATTTAAGCCTAAATTTTGCAGTAAGAAGCTCATGATCTGAGCCACAGTCAGCTCCTGGTCTTGTTTTTGCTGTCTGTATAGAGCTTCTCCATCTTTGACTGCAAAGTATATAATCAATCTGGTTTCGGTATTGACCGTCTGGTGATGTCCATGTGTAGAGTCGTCTCTTGTGTTGTTGGAAAAGAGTGTTTGCTATGACTAGTTTGTTCTCTTGACAGAACTCTGTTAGCCTTTGCCCTGCTTCATTTTGTACTCCAAGGCCAAACTTGCCTGTTATTCCGATTACTCCTTGACTTCCTACTTTAGCATTCCAATCCCCTATGATGAAAAGGACATCTTTTTTTGGTGCTAGTTCTAGAAGGTGTTGTAGGTCTTCATAGAACTGGTCAACTTCAGCTTCTTTGGCATCAGTGGTTGGGGCATAGACTTGGATTACTGTGATGTTGAATGGTTTGCCCTGGATACGCACTGAGATCATTCTGTCGTTTTTGAGGTTGTAACCCATTACTGCCTTTCCTACTCTCTTATTGACTATGAGTGCAACTCCATTTCTTCTAAGGGTTTCTTGCCCACAGTAGTAGATATAATGGTCACCTGAATTAAATTCACCCATTCCCGTCCATTTCAATTCGCTGATTCCCAAGATGTCGATGTTTAATCTTGTCATCTCATGTTTGACCACATCCAGCTTGCCTTGGTTCATGGATCTTACATTCCAGGTACCTATACAATATTGTTCTTTACAGCATCGGACCTTCTTTTCGCTTCCAGATACATCCACAGCTGAACGTCCTTTCGGCTTTGGCCCAGCCACTTCACTCTTTCTGGAGCTACTTGGAATTGCCCTCCGCTCTTCCCCAGTAGCATATTGGACACCTTCTGACCTGAGGGGCTCATCTTCCGGCGTCATATCTTTTAGCCTTTTAACAATGTCCATGGGGTTTTCTTGGCAAGAATACTGGAGTGGGTTGCCATTTCCTTCTCCAGTGGACCACATTTTGTCAGAACTCTCTGTCATGACCTGTCCGTCTTGGGTGGCCCTGCACGGTATAGCTCATGGCTTCACTGAGTTACGCAAGCCCCTTCGCCACGACAAGGCAGTGATCCATGAAGGGGATGAGGCATTTTACATTACAGCTATTCTGTGCCATTTCCATTTGCTGCCTCTCCATTTGGGGGGGGGGGGCATTTAAATTACTGGTATTAACTTTTAAAGCTCCATATTGAGGCTAGGCAAACTTTATGTGCCACAGCAGGCCCTCAAAGGCTCCCCTATTAAGCAGGCACATGGACTTCCTCCAACACCCAAATGCACGCACATGTGGATTCATTGACCAATCAATATGTGTGAACACACTCATCACTTCCTCTTTTACACACAGCAATAATGTTTCCAAGATGCATATCTTGCCTTTTGATCAATAGAACCTCAAGGCAGTTCGTAGTTGATAGTCATCAGTCTCTTATTTTATATTTATATTTATATTAAATTTGTCACTGCCCATCTTGTTGAAACAACTCTGGGTGGTTTACAAAACTCTTGCTCAATGGATAAAGCCAGAGGAGCTTGCTTTCAGCTGTGCAGCCCAGAGCGGTGGCAACTAGATCCTAGCTGAACCTTCTTTGACCAACGAATAGGGTGACACTCACTTCCCCTGAGCTGCATTATTCTTCCTGGGAGATAGGAGATGCAGTCTTTTGGAGATTCTGACTGGGTTTCTGGGCTGACTGGAATCCCCATTAAGGACACTGAATGGCTAAAACCATTCCTGTGGCTGGGACAAGGTCTCAGATGTCTGACCCCCCAAAGCTATAAAAAGAGCTCAGTTCCTTTATCTCAGAATCGGTCTCAGAATAATTTGTAAGACCCTGAGAGCTAAGGGAAAGATACTATTGTTGCCAGGATCCCTTTTTAAGGCCCTGGAGACGAGAATGGAGCCATTTCCCTAACTGAATTGGTCTCCAAGGCTCCATTTCCCTGGAAGGAAAAATGCACAGGCACAGTGTAGATTTTCCAGTACACAGCAGAGCGTATGGGGTACACAGGATAGTGTATTCTCCAGCAAGACTGTTGTCAGCTTTGGTTGGTTTATTTTATTTTATTTATTTATTTATAAATCAAATTTATATCACTGCCCAACTCCCCCACAAGGATGGACTCTGGGCGGTTTAACTGGGGGAATTGTTACATGAGGAAGAGAACAAATCCTTCTCAAGTGATGCTGGGACCCTGATCACAAAACTCAGGTATCATGTTTACTTAGGACTGGCATTTAAGATGTAGTTTAGAGCTATATACCGCAGCATGAAAATGTGGTTTACGCATTTCATTAGTTTTAGGATTGATTTAACTACAGAATGTAATCCAGTTCAGACTGAAGTAGTTAACCACTGTTTTTCCTACATTTCCTGTTATTTCATAGACATTAAACTCAGAATCATCGATACTGGATTTTATCCACAAGATCCTGGGCAGCCTGTATGGACTGCATCTTGAAATCTGGGAGTTCTTTCTATTCCAAAGAAAAAATACATTATGTTAGCAGTTTCTTATGAGCGTCCTTCATGTCTCAACTGTAATGAGCTCTAAAGTTGTTTTCGCTGGTCTTTAAAATGTAACTGCAAATGAAGCAAGTGTTAAGTACATAGTTAACCAAGCTCTTTGAACAGGAAGCAGCAAGGAAATGAAGAAGCACATATCTTATTACCTACTGCAAATTTTAAAAATCTATAGCTAATGTATCTTTAAGAGAAACGTGGCTTCCTTTTAATAGGGACTGACAATCCACATTTTGACAGCATTTGATCAAATTCAGATCTTGTATCAGTATATGAAGTAACATTATTTGCAGTCCCCTGAATTTTAAAAAGGCATGCAGATAGATGAAAAATATGCATAAAATGCTTATAACGGCAGGTTGTACAAAATGGCATATTGGAAAAATGCATGAGGAAATGTAAGCATACATGCATACAAATCACATATTTCCCTGCTGCACACCTATTGCAAACATATTGCTCACCATTTTTCAAAAGAACAGTTAAACAATGACATTTTTATCTGGCAGAACTATTCCTCTAAACCTGGTTTTTGATATTATCTTGAGATCTTGGTCTTTTGCTGATAGACAGAAGTACAGTCACCGAAGGGCCTACATTTTCAGGCAGGTGGATGATCTGAGAACCTGGAAAGAATGAGGAACTTGGAAAGAAACCAGCTCCTTTTGCACACTATTGCCACGCAGAAGGTGTGGGGTGCAACTTAATACCTTTGAAGTCTTAAGGAAAAACACATAGCAACAAGCTCTTTAGTTCAGTATGTTATGAAAGATGGTGAAATGTTACCTAAAACAGTGCAGAGTAAGCATCTGAGGGTTTTGCTTTGAGTCTGAGGACTGTATAGCTATGCCCTGTGGGCTCTTAGAATTCCTGACGTTAGGCACAGCACAAAATGTACACTTGTCTACACCCCCATCAACTAAATTCTTCTAAGATTGATTGATATTTATTTATTTAAAATTTTGATTTACAAGGCTGACCCAGCTCAAAATTGACTGAGTGGTGCAAAATAGCTGAAAATAGCAGCAGTAAACAGTAAAAAGCAGTAAGCAGTAAACAGTAAAAAAGCAACTAGTAAAATAGCTGAAAATAGCAGCAGTAAAAACAAACAAACCAAAAATAATGTAATGGGAGGGAGACACATATTACAACCAAGACCAGCCAGACACATCCAATGGGCATACTACTAACCTGTCCCAGAGCTTGGAGAAAAAGCCAGGTTTTTAAAGAAAATCTTTAAGGATTGTGGGGTCAGGGTGGTGTGAACCTCAGTAGGAGCTTCTCCATTGCTAAGTGAATAAACAGTCTTTCTGTCACTGTTAAAGGTAAATCATCTCAGTCATGCATTCCATCTCTAATTTTCACTTGTTAGCATAGTTGGTAGAGAAGCATCTTTGCTATTGGTCAGTGAAAATGGGCTCCAATTTATAAAGCTACAGATGTACATACAGTATACAAAAACAAGAGGTAAGTGGACTTCCCTTCTGATGAGGGTTCAGTTGTCTTCAAACAGGGCTTGGATTCTGCTGACTTCATGTACACGTTCTTGTAGTTTTCTTGGCAACAATATGGAAGTAATTTGTCACTACCTTCTTCTGAGATGTTTTATCAACTACCCAGACTAGCTTACAATCATAGTATTTCCTTGTAGTCTCCTATCCAAGTGTTGAACAGGTCCAGTCTTGCTTAGCTTCCCAACCCAGACAAGGCTGGGCGAGCTGAGATGCCATATTAGGGCTGAAGAAAGAGAAGTGGATTATTAATGTCATGAGCTGCTTATTTTGACTGAAAGTTTAAAAGCTACAAGCATTGTTCCTTTTAGGTTTGAGTGGGAATTGGCATTGCTTCTGTGAGTGGGAATGGGCTATCACTGGCTTGGAAAGAGAGAAAAGAAAAGAAAAGAAAAGAAAAGAAAAGAAAAGAAAAGAAAAGAAAAGAAAAGAAAGGAATCAGGATGAGGCAGATGGAGCTGTCGCTTGAAAATACTACATCAGAGAAGGACTTGTGTCTGGTTGTTGACAACAAGCTGAACATGAGCCAGCAGTGTAAGACAGTTACTAGAAGAGCTAACACCATTTTGGGATACATTCAAAGATGTGTAAAGGCTTTATTCTGCACTGCTGTGATTACACCTAGAGTATTGTATATGATACTGGGCACCACATTTCCAGAAGGGGATACTGACAGATTCAAACAGGTTCAGAGGAGAGTGACAAAGGTGATACAGGGACTTGAAAACAGGTTGAAGGAACTGGAAAAAAGAAGAAGGGGAGTCATGATATCGGTGTTCTAGAACATAAAATGGTGCAATAGGGAAGATGGTCAGGAACAGTTTTCCATAGGTCCAGAAATAATGGGTATAAATTGCAGCTACCTAGATTTTATTTAAAAATAAGAAAAAACCTTCTTGATGTTGAGTTTTATACAACAGTGGAACAGTATATTTATGGTGGTTGTAGTTCTCCATTTTGGGAGGTTTTTAAAAAGAGGTGGGATAGCTACCTCTCAAGAATGGATTAATTGGTTTTAATGCACCTTGCAGAAGGTTGGCCTAGATGCTCCATGTAGTTCCTTCAACTCCACAGTTCTATGATCCTGTGATTCCTGGCAAGGATGACAGCAGTGAGGATACTTGCACAGTGCTACTTGACTGTTTTGGAGGGTTGGAACCCATGCCCTGTGGAAGTGTCATATGACACTAAGACTGCTATTATCCACCCGATGGGGGGGGGGGGGGAATTCATTTTGAACGTAGCAAAACTATCTGTTTCATTTGATCAGCAAATATTTAGCCAGTAGTGGGAAGAAGGCATAGTGTTCATCAAGTAACTTGCTCCCACTTGTATGTGGAATCTTATCCATATTTGGTATTTTAAGCAGTACATAGTATCCATGAAACAGGACATAGGAGGGGATGCTCTCCAGTCTAAAGTATTCCAGCCACCATCAGGTCATCGGGATTAAAAATGGAAGGATTTGGAAATCTCCATTCAAGTTATAGGGTTTCTGCTGCTTACCTGCATAGAGTTTTTTACCCTTGTACCCCAATTGCAAGCAATAAACTAGGGTTCTGGGAGGAGCTTTAATTCTTGATTCCTGAAATGGAATACCTTCTGGAAGAGCTGTATTAGAAATAGGTCCATTCTACTTTGTAATGAGTTTGGATCTTTAGGCAAAGGGTTCTTTTGCCAGTGTTCCACATATGTGCATTTTAAGGAGTAGTGAGGTGAGGAACAGAGTGGCTCTGTCTGGACTAGCACCTAATCACAATGGAAACATGGCCCCGGGCTCACATTTTCCTTTTCTGCCACAGTGTTGCCTTCTTTCATTCCCAACCCGTAAATGAGACAGTCTTAGTTGTCCCGGTCCTAAGGTAGTATTTCCCCTTACAATGAATTCTTCAAAAGCAGCCCTAAGCTGGGTGAAATCTGGTAGGCTTTGTCACCTTGGAAGTCAGGTGACTGGCAGTGACTGGGAACAGAGGCAACAGAGGCAGAATATGAATCTGCAACAGGAATAGAAATCCCGCGCCAGTTTAGTTTTCTGGATAATCAAGGATAAATAGGATTATAACTCAGTGATGGGGAAAGGCACAATGATACTGCTCAACTCTTTATGTCCTGTTAAATGTATGAATCAGAGGTCCTGGGCCAGTTCTTAGAAGCTTCTGATAAATTATCAGAACTGGCAGCAAGTTTATTTTATCTGCAAGTAGGTCTTTGGGGTACAGAAGGAAAGCAGGAGCTGTGGCTATTACTAACTTCATCTGCAATTTTTCACTTCTCCCTTTTCTTTCTTGTTTTCTAGATAAAAAAACTCACTTGCACTAAGTAGAAATGGAAGCTATGTCTGCCATTCAAGTTCTCTGAAGATGCTGCATCCATTTTCTCAAAGCAGTTTGTTTTGTGATGAGGAACGAATGGCTTTCTAAAATTCTGTGAAGGGTGAAGGAGGTCTGAAATAGTGGGAAATCATCTACTGAGGAGGGTCACTGTTCATACACTAAGCTGATTCTCCAAGTAGGACTTGGGCCATGAGGAAAGAGATGCTTTCTGTGAGCTTTTGTCATTTTTAACATGCCTTCCAATATTGGGTGGTGAATAATTTTTGTGTTTTGTACACTAAGAGTTCAAGATCATAATCTGGAGACTACATAGCTTTAAACTCTCCGATGATGCCTGGTTTGGATCTATCAAAGCTCACCACACAACATACACCAGAATGTATTAAATATTCCATTACACCTTGCTCTTTTTTTAATTTGGACTTGAGTGTTAAAAAGTAATAAAATGTGGCCTTTTCCAGGAATTCTAAATTGACATATTCCTCAGTGCCAGACAATTTTATTGCAAAACCATATCATATGTCAGTAATACCACCTCCGTTCACTTCTGTGTGCATATATAATGCTAGAACCATAATGGGCAATAGGATCACTTCAAGGACATCTGGGAAAGAAGCAAACCTGAAACTCCACAGGCCGATATGGGTGGGATCTGACATTAGCATATCTCTGCGGGAGGTTTTGTTTTCTCCAGAGGACAAGGTGTGGATTCAGTCTCATGCCAGCTCAGATGCCCGTAAAGGGGCATATGTCCAAACTTGCTCCTGATGAGTGCAATTGCAAGAGAAAAAAAAAAATGCTAGTTAGTAAATTGTCAAGCTACAAATGGGGAAACAGCTGTTCTGCATCTGGAATATAAACTTTGCACTAACAACACACAGCTCACAGCTCATCGTTGATTCTAACCTCCCACCCCATTGTGAACAACTGATGCAACTATTCCCTTCACCTACATACATATATGTAATCTATAAGCATCCATTGCCCCTGGGAATATCTTTTTTCCCTCACCAGAGAAATATAAATGAGAAAAAGAACAAAAATGAGAATAAAAAACAAAAGAGGAAGAAAGCAAAAAAAAAAAAGTATCTGAGAAACATAGGAAGCTGTTGTAGATAATTAGTGCTTTGACAGAGAGGGTATCCTCTATTGCCAATTGATGGTGTTCTGCTTAAGCTAAAAGTAGAAGTCCCATTGGCTGACTAAATTTAGCCCACATTGGTTGATCTCAAAAAAGCTAAGTAGGGCTGGACTTGGTTAGCATTTAGATGGAAGAATAATGGGAAATCCTAGAAGTGTAGGCTAACTGGAAATTTGAAATAACACCTTGGACTAAGACAATGGCAAACCACCTCCAGAGTACTTCCAAGAAAACTACAGGGATGTGTCCATGAAATTATTGGGAGTCAAACTCAATTTGAAGGGGGATTTTACTTTAAGAGGAGTCTATTATTTTGGGGGTGGGTGTACCACATAATGTTCCTTACCCATAGTAAGCATGATCTATCTGAATAAGCAGCTTTACTTCCACCTGTTCCCTGATTCCACATGGCCAACCCATTCCTCTTCAGATATTTTTGATATAGATGTTTCTCAGTACCATTGGTTGGTGTGTGCATGAGTGAAAAGAAGGAAATCAAACTGTGTTGCATTATACATGTGGCTAGAAGTTCCTTTAAATCCCACATTTAAAGGGAAATAAGGAATGAAAGCAGTTGGCAGAAAAAAGTTGAAATGTTCAGCTGTGATTGGAACAGACTCCCATATGCTTCCCCTGAAATAATAAAAAGGCATAGCATTAGTCACACTGGCAGCAAGGTCTATTCCTCCCTGTTGGTGCCACTGGAAACTGCCCTCCTGCAAGCGTGGTGCTGAGCTGAGCATGGACCTACCAAGGTCAGGCTCGGGCAATGAGCCGGTCGGTAAATCTCTGTTGCAACTAATGGATCAACAGCCATATACAGTGTTGAACAATGCTAAGGCATCCCTGGAAGTGGTGTGCATCAGCCTCATCTGACCACCACGACAAATGAGCAAAGGCTACCAGCTGAAGGGCGGAACTGGCTAAAGAAGCTAGCTCAAACATCATGATTATGCATTGCCACACTGAACATTAGCACCTGGGCTGGACGCAGCCGTGAGCTTGCAGAAATGCTAAAGTGATGCAAAGTGGATATTGCGTGCATACAAGAGATGTGTTGCAAAAGCCAAAAGTCTCATGACATCAGTGAAAGATACAAACAAATCTATTATGGTGTGTCCAGCAACAAAGGCGTGGCTATCATAGTAGGCGCTGACCTGTACAGCCATGTTGCTGAGGTCCATCAATACTTGAACCACCTCATGTTAACTGTCATTGATGCTGCTGCCCATTGATCACAGTTTTTTTTGGCCTATGCCCCACAAACTGGATGTGACAAAGAAGAGAAAGAACAGTTTTGGATGGCTCTACAAGTTTGTGTATCTACATGCCCACAAGAAGACTTGCTGCTTCTCTGCAGTGTCCTAAATGGACATGTTGGACATGTGCAGGAAGGCTACAATTGTCATGGTGGCAATGGATATGGTACACCAAATTATGATGAACAATGAATCCTGGACTTTTCTGAGGCAAATGGCCTTGTTGTCACTGATACGTTTTTAAAAAAGCATGCCAGCCACTTGGTCACCTATACCAGCAGCGACCATAACAAGCCAGATTGATTTTGTCCTTGTGCAATGATGTGACTCCCCCACTATTAGGGATGTAAAGGTCATTCCATCTGATTGTCTCACCCCACAACACAAGATGCTGGTTGCCAATATGAAGATCAGCAAGTATGCAAAGAATGGTGGCAGCACGATGGGTCCAGAGAAAATCAAGTGGTGGAAGCTATGAGACCACAAGGTGGCCATCATTAATCACATCACATTTCCTTTAGTCACCACGGGCTTGACTGATGCCACATGGACTGCTTTCTGTGAGTCCATTACAGTGCTGCAAGAATAATCCTAAGCACTACAAGATCAGGTTGTCATCAAATTGACAAGCAGGTGTGGCTCTGGATGGAGCAAATGCAGCAGAAAATATGGGAAAAGCAGGTGGCTTACAAGAACTGCTATGTGCAGAAGACCAACAAAAACTGGCAAAAGTACAGCACTGCAAGAAGAACGGCAAAGAAAGCTGTCCCAGAGGCCAAAGCCAATTGCTACCAGGACCTATATCAACAACTGGACACAAAGAAGGCGAGAAAAAATCTATCAACTAGCGAAAATGCATGCCAAGGCAGCAAAAGACACTGAATACTATATGTGTGTTAAGGATAACAATGGATGGCAACTGCAGGATAAGCTCAAAATCTTGAAATGCTGGCAGCAGTACTTTGACATTCAAAAGCACCTGGCTCAGACAATCTACCAGCAGATGTCTGGAAGCTGAAAGAACTTGGTGGCACAGCAGCTGACTGGCTGACAAATTTCTTCAATACCATTGTGGACTCTGGCCACGTACCTGCTGAATGGGCCATGAGTGTCATAATTCCCTTCTTCAAGAACAAAGGTGATCTGGCAGATTGCTCCAACTACTGACCAATCTGCTTCCTGTCACACACAATGAAAAATTTTGAGTGGATGCTCAACCAGCACCTTTGTGACATCATTGAAATCAGTATCAACCAGTGTGGTTTTGTCAAAGGCTTGAGTACCACCGATGCCATTTTTGTGGCTCACATGCTCATGGAGAAGCATGTAGAAAAGAAGAAGTCATTACACCTGGCTTTCCTCAACCTAGAAAAAGCTTTTGACTGTGTACATCATCAGCTGATATGATACACATTATGTGACCATGGTGTGCCCAAGCTACTCATGAAATGGGTCCAGATGCTAAACATTAATACCAGCACCCAAGTGAGATGCACCACCAGCCTTTCCAATAGCTTTCTTATGAAGTTGGCATGCACCAAGGCTCAGCATTATTGCCATGGCTGTTCATTCTCATCATGGATATCACCACACAAGACCTGCATCACAGTGCCCCCTGGGCCTTGCTCTATGCCAGTAATGTCCTGTTCACAGCTACCACCAGGGAAGAATTGCAGCACTGTGTTCAGATATGGAATGACTGTCTTAGCCTATTCAGTTTGCACCTCAATATCAAGAAGACTGAGTATCTAGAGACTAGCCCGAGTACCTCCACCATACAGGCCAGTGGCAAAGAACTAGTGAAGACAAGTTCCATCCATTATTTAGGATCCCATCTGCAAAGTGACAGCAGCATTAATGAGGAAGTGCATGCAAAGGTGAATGCAACATGGTTGCAGTGGAAAGAGATCACTGGAGTGCTGTACGATAGGTGCATGCCAATTCACCTAGAATTTAAAGTGTATAGAATGATGGTCTGCCCAGTACCTCTGTGGCCAACCATCAAAAATGTTGAGTGCTCTTTACATGCCATGGAGTTGCACATGCTCCATTGGTCATTAGGCGTCTCCCTTCTCGACCGCATCAGCAATGATACAGTCCAGCAGCAGAAAGGTGTTGCACCAATAACAATGTGGAAAAAACACCTACAATGGCATGGCCATGTTCTATGAGCAGCACCCCACACCATCACCTGCACCACCTACCACTTTAACACTGATGGCAAATGCCCACATGGAAGACCAAAGCAAAGATGGCAGGTCACAATTAATGCAGACATGACAATAATCCAGTTGGACCTGGTTTCTGTGTTCGATCACATGAAATGGCCATTGTTAATTTGAAAAGCGGACTGCACCTGTGGGAAAATGTGAAGGAGGAGGAGGAGGAGGAGGAGGAGGAGGAGGCGGTGGTGGCAGCAGAAGCAGCATTAGTCCCAGGCTACAAGTGTGACTTAATGCATAGCTTGACTTAGTGAGTGTCCATTTAAAACTGTCTTGAGTTTTTTGGAATGGCCATAGCACATGGCAATATATTGTGTATGGCTGTACAGGAATCTGAGTTTGAAGGGCAGAATATCATTCAGAGCACAAGTAGCCATGAGTGTCGCACCTATCAGGCACACCTTAAACCAAATGCTTCTTTTCCTGGGATTATATATCAGCTGTGGCAGGTAGCCATGTCAGCCAGGAAAAGATGGAGCTACTTTAAGATGGTTCTGACAGATGTTGTGTTCATGCCTTGTATGCTCCAAATCACATTTTGAATTTGAACCCAGATCTCTGCACAGACTTGGACTGTAGACTTACCTCTGAGGAAACATGGGCTGACTTTTTCTGATATAGCCTCACTAGAAACTCACTGGCTTGCTTTTTTTCAAGTGAATTTCAAGCTATTACCCAAGGACTTGTTAAAAAATACTGACACACATCAGTCCTGCTCCTTCACATTCTGTTTCTTATACAGACACATGCATGCGGTAAAAAATGCAGATGTTAGGTTGTTTCCTGTTCATATTTATGTTTTTGGGGGGATATTGGTCATGGGATTCTTTTCAGCCAACACTATACTTCTTGCGTGTTGCACACCTTTGCAAGAAAATGGCTTTAACTAATAAGTCACTTTCTTCAGCTTCCTATCTGTTTCTGAGGGAGAACAATAAATGGGCCACCACCCCTCTCTCTGCCTTTGCCTTGAAGTGCAGCAAACTGTTCCCTTTCATTTCAGGCTAAACCTATGCCCATCTCTTGATCTAGCATAACTGTGTGTGAGTCCAGGCTCTTCAGGCAACATCTCTGTGAGGCTATATTTAGAGGTAGGTCCCCAGATCTGCTCCCTGATTACATGTTGCTACAGTTCACTGTACCAAACCTGACCCAGGAATATCCTCAATTCATTCTGTGAGCACTTGAACATGATCTAGCAAAATTGCTAAGTACGCCTGTGAGTTCAAGTGCTTTACTGCTGAAGGCAATGGGATATTCTGCTACTTAAGGGGCTGTTGTGTAATAATTAATGCCTTGAACCAGGGTATTTTAAAAGTCAGAAGCTGAGAGTTCACAAACAAGTCACTTAAAAGAATACTTCTAGTTACCTGGTTCCTGTACTGATTGAAAGGCATAATGGGAAGCTGGAATACCAAAAAGGAAGAGTGATGGTGGTGGGGATATCCCTCAGACAAAATATCTCATATGGAGATTTAGATTTATGGTCTAGCTAGGTGGAAGTACTTAGCCAGCCTCGGCTGATTTCAGAAAGCTAAACCAGAGCCACTGATGACCAGGCACTGGGGCGGAGCAAAAGGAACTGGAAACCAGTATCAGTATGAGACATCATGGCCACTTTTCTTGTGAACAGCCTACCTCCATCTCTTGCTACATCTCCCTCCGGGAATATGGAAGTATTCCCTAGGGAAGTAGAATTTTCAGAAGGTAGTGCTGTGGTCGGCTTCTGGTCAGTGATGTAGCAACCATGTAGCATACACGTGGTTGGACAATTCCTATCTTTCCCTCTATCTTGTTATAGACACATTGGTTCAGGTCCTTGAGGGGTTAGCTGATAACACTAAACTTTGCCAGATTCAGAGGACTCTATGCAGGTGCTAGAATTATGTTGTTGTTTGGTGGCTTGTTTATTATGTTTATATCGTATGGATTTAAAAACATGGGACATCACAAAACATAACGAAAACATAAAAGCCAATAAAAATGTAAACAGCTGTCATTGAGGTTGGCAGTGGTGCTCCCCAGCAAGGGCAATGCTAAGGGCAGGAACTGATGTGATGGGAGATGGCAAGGGAGCTGGGCTGGTGTGGGAAGAGAGGCAGGCAGCAGAGAATGGGAAGAGCCCCTTTTCCTGCTCCCCTGGCCCTTTGCTGGCCTTGTTTTGGAGGCATGGCAAAAGAGACCCTGTAGGGTCTGTAGCTTTCCATTTTCCTCCTGCCCAAGGATGGAAGGAAGGCACGTTGCTGGTGACTTGGAGAACAGCCCTAAGTAAAGTCTTTCTATGATTACCACCAGCCTAAATTTGGTTAGCAGAAGAACGCAGAGAAAGTCCCCCTGATGATGACTGGACACAAAGGCAGTTATGTGGGGAGGTTGTTCTCTTTTCATAGTTGGCCTGAGTTTTGAAGATTCTAAGTTTTAAAATGTCAAAAGTGTTCCATAGTGTTCAGGCAACCCTCCTAACAAGAATAAAAGCATGCAATTATTTGTTGTGACTGAGATCTTGTTCCAAGAACAATAGATGAGCTTTTGAATAAAATTAGGTTGTGGCTGACACAAAAAGAGCATGTTGAGAAATAGATACACCTTTCCTTGGGCTCCATGCCTATGCCTGAAGGAGGGAGCTGCATCTTTCGATTAGATTTGCAAAGGGTGAAAGACCCTCAAGCTCATTGAGGGTGACACAGTGATATTTCTTCTTTTTTCAAGTGTCATTTCAAAGCACAGTCAGAGAACTGCCCCTGCTCAACCTCCCCTTCTGGTATTTAAGAGGCCATGAATCACAGACATTGCTTTCAGCCCCTGCAGGAACTTTCAAATACAGATGACATTCAGAGTAAGCACATAGAGGATAAGTAGAATGTTAACTCTCTTTCTCTTCCACTCTCATAACTGCCTGATATTATACTATACTGTAACTAAATACACATTCCCTAACCTCTGCCTTCTAGATAGCCTGGACTTCAACTCCCATAATCTTTCAGCTAGCATGAGAGATGATCCACCATATTGGCACAGCACCAGGTGGAAGGAGGGAACAACTCCATAGGGAACAACTAGAGACTGAGGGAATACTTGTGGTTCAATTTCTTTGTGGGCTAAGCAATCCTGTGAGCTGAATAATGGCTTGATCATTGCCATACAATCCTACCAAACAATTGGTGGTGTTCCAAAGTTGATACATAAAGGTTTACTATAAATTAATGTGTTCATTAAAGTATTTATAAAAAAGATGACGTATTATAAACAGATGGCTTAAACGATGTCTCATTTGAAAGAGAAATTAAAGCTATCAAGAAATGCCACATAAATGTGGAGATAATTATTTCTCCTTGTGGAGATAATTATTTCTCCAGTTCATTCAAATTTCAAAGATAAATCTGGAAAAAAAATCTTAACTTTAAATGTTCATTTCAGGACTAGCATAAAGCCCTTTTTGGAATATTCTGCTTCTTTCTCATCCTGCAGGCCATCCTAAGTTATAATTTTTTTGTATCTCTGTCCCTGTCCTCCTGCTTAATATGGAAGTTGAAAAATGAGGGAGGGGTAGAGAGGAAGTCCTACTGAACAAGGATAAGTCCACTTGTGAAATGTTCAATATAGTGTGCGTGTGAATGTGTACATGTGAGTGTGTATATACACCCCGCCGCCCCCCCCCCCAGAACAAAATTGACAGGGTGGATAGACATGCCATCTATTTTAAGTGAAAAAATGGATTGTCATACTTGATATTACATATCTGGGACAATGGTTGCTGCAAATCTTGTGAGCAAGTACTCAGTCACTTGCCCAATGGAAAGCATCGGGACCTGCATCATCACGCATAGTTTATCCAATTATGCCATTCTGCCAGTAGAAGCAAGATCACTCCTTCTGTTCTCTATTTGTTGGTTGCTAAGCAAATCTTGGGTTCATAGAGAGTCTGGAAGACAGACAATAGATCAAGGCCAATACTTTGTATGGTTGGCTGTGGCCTGTCATTTAAAGCAAGCTTGCCATTGATCCCTAAAGGTCACCAAGTTTACCATTCCGTCCCTCCCTTTCAGAGGAGGATGGGGAAAAGGACAAAGCAGGGTCTGCAGTAGAGAGCTTGCCTGATGTTCTCCGAGACGCAAAGATGTACAACCAGGAGAAAAAAATTGTGAGGATTCTTCATCCATGAAGTATTCTCTTTCTTGTTCTTCTTCCCTATTAGTCTGGAAGGAGGCTAGCAAAGTGGGTGAGGGGAATGAGAAGAGAGGAGAGATTTCAAAACAAATGGAGGAGCAGAAAGAAAGAAAATGTGGAACTTATTGTGGAATAATTGATAGAATGGTAATAGGGAATCAAAAGGATTGCACAGAAACATTCACTAACGCTGGACATCTGCAATATTTCTATATAGACCTGAAATCTGAGATCAGAATCCAGGTATTCCCCAGGATTGGTTTCTGCAAACTTTAGATGAACTGATATTTACTTATTTATTAGATTTATATAGCCACTTATCTCACATATGTGTCTCTGGCCAGTGTACTTGATTAAAATTACAAAAAACTATCAAAACAATTAAAAAAGAAACTGGTTAAAATATAATTTAAAAGAGTTAAAAAACTAAAATAGGACAAAAAACATGGGATACAATTATCTTGAGTTTTTTCTCTTTGCAGATGTTCTTTTCTCTTGTATTTTGCCCAAAACATGGGAGAAATGGTAAATGATTTCTATGAAATGCAGACATTTGATGCAGTTATGAAACCGCTTGTGAAATCTACCCTTTGAGTATGAAAAACAAAACATCCTGAAAATAGTAATTACCTGTCATTAGTTCTAGAACACAAAATGAAAAGATGAGCAGGACAAACTGAGAACTGTCCATCAATCTCTAGCTAACATTACTTTGGCATGAAGAATACCAGCCAGTTATTTGTGATATACTATACCTCATGGAGTTCAGTTCTTGCAAGAAATGGAGCTTTGTTAAGGTTTTAAAATAATAATGCTCGTACTAGAACATAACAATTTAATTTAATTTAATTTAATTTTATACAATTCCAATCTTTCATTTAGTCTAATGCCTTCTTTCCTTTGTCAAGAGCATTTGGAATGCCAGCTGTGCTTCAGGGTATATTGGAATTTGTCCCTTAATACACTAGGTTTGCATGAATGCTGATATCCAATTAATTCCATCCCAAAAACCTGTTCTCTCAAAATGCACCTGTCTGCATGCATGTCACACTGATCATCTGCATCTGCCCAGTTCCATGATAACTCTGCAATTTGGCTTTCCCCGTCTAGCACAAGCACTAACAAATGCATTGGAAAGCTGCTAGTGAATGGAACAGATGTGTATTTTGAATGTGATATGACCTGGGAAATGAGATGCAAGAGCTCATAAAAGAGAAGGCTGATTTTAGGCAGTTTTCTTCACAGTGAAATGGTGTATGATAAACTTCCATCTAAGGGTGCAATGGATCTACAAACATCTAAGGATGTACATGCAGGAAGATGGAAATAGCAATAGAAAAATATTTAAAATCCAGAGTGAAAAGTCTAGAAGAATGAGCTCTTAAACAACCTTAAATCTTATCTGGTCCAAGACTGAACTGAACAGGATGTTTTAACTAGAAAACCATCTAAATCCACACTAAGCAATCTGGAGGCAATTTTTTGGGGGGGGGGGGGATTATTTATTTATTTATTATTTATTTATTTATTTAATTTATATGTCACCCGACTCCCAGTGATTCTGAGCAATTTACAAATGTTTTAAAACATGAAAAAATATGACAATAAAAACAAGAAGAAAGGTAGAGATGGCAAGATAACAAACCAGGTGGAAACCAAAGAAAACAACCTAAGTTAAAAGGAGGCTCCAGTCATCCTCACCCAAGGCCTGGGTGAAGAGCCACATCTTCAGGACCCTTCAAAACACCAGCAGGGTGGGGGCCATTTGGATCTTGGAGGATCCTCATTCCATAGGGTAGGCTCTGTGACAGAGAAGGTGCAGTTCTGGGGTCCCGATAGATGGCATTGCTTAACTGAAGGAACCCAGAGTGTTCCAACCCTACCAGGTTGAATCAGCTAGGCAAATACTATGGGAGACAGGCAGTCCCTCAAGTAACCAGGCCCTATGCCATATAGGGCTTTATAGATAATAGCTAGTACCTTGAATTTCACCCACAAGCAAACCGGCAACCAGTGCAATTTGCAAAGCAGAGGTGTTACCTGGGTGTACCAAGGAATGCCCATCACTGCTCATACTGCTGTATTCTAGACCAGTTGAAGCTTCCGGGTGGTCTTCAAGGGCAGCCCCATGTAGAGCACGTTGTAGTAGTTAAGCCATTAGGTGACCAGGGCATAAGTGACTGTCTTAAAGGCCCCCCAATCTAGGAAAGGGTGCAGGTGGTGCATAAGATGGAGCTGTGCAAAGGCCTTCCTGGCCACAGCTGCCACCTGCTCTTTGAGCAGGAGTTATCAGTCCAGGAAGACCCCCAAATTGTGCACCACCCTTGAATGGGGAAGTGCCACTGTTGGGAATGATGGCTATGTTAGATTTCTTGTGACAGCAAGTTGGGGTGATGGTATATAAGCAGATGGGGCCTATTTGGGAAGTTCTGTGTTTTATTGTTGCTGATTAGGTCTGAAGACCTGGAGTACCATATCTATTTTGTTTTAGGTTGGTTATCCACTGGAAAAGGAGGGAAATAATCCCTCTAATTTTGACAGAACCACTGCTGCATTTTGGCACTGTGGTTTTGGAGAATGATAATTAATGTCTAATTTGTCCACTTAAAAAAAAAGGAAAAAAGCTTTTACCTGCTCCTCTTCTCAAGCATGCTATTGTTATAATACTAAGGTTCAGAAAGCCTTGCTGATCAACTGCATATCTCTTTCTACTATCTCTGCTTCAAGGAATAGAAACTGAACTATAAATGTGTTGCTCACACAATTTATTTTCTTTCTAGGTGAATGGGCCTTCCTCCAGGCTGCCCACATGCACACACTCAACACACCACATAAACAGCAATCATAATCTGTGGACCAGACAATTGTATTTTTGCAATGGTATTTTGCCTAGGTTGAGAAGAGTTTCTATCAGCCTATCACAATTTGCATGATTCATGTAACACGTACAGCATAATGATGTTGTACCCATGGGCAGTCTGAAAATGCTGGAATTTGCTGAGCATGTTTTCTCTGAGAAAGCTAGCCCAAAGAATTAATTTGAAAAAGGTAAACTCTCCTTTGAGTTCAGCTCATAGCAGAAATTAAAAGGCAAACTGAGAATGAACCCATGGATTTAAAGCCTCTCTAACGATTTAGAAGCAGGGGGAAGCCTGAACTTGTGACTCTAGAACAGTTTGCTGGAACTTTGCAGAACAGAGCAAAGTTGAATCAGAAACTGCAGTTTCTTCCTAAAATAAACTTTTTGTTCAGCAGCCAGGGCCCTATCTCGCTTTGCAGGCAGGCCTCTGCCATGGTTCCTTAAGACCTGGGCTATAGAATTTGTTCATAGCAGTTGAATTCTTTGTTCTGATGAGAGTTATGGTCTCACACATGAAAGAAAGAGATGTATTTGAGAGGTGGGGGACGGGGAAGAGGACTCAGAATGGGCGTGCATCATTCTCAGCGCAGGAGCAGCTGGATGTGGCAGGCGTGAAATCAGAGCAAGAACTTCATCATCTATACAGATCAGGTGATGACTGCATTGAAAACAGGAAGGAGAGGAGGAGGAGGAGGCAATGTCCCCTCCAGGCTGCCTTACTCCAGCCCCTTCCATGAGCGCCATAGGAGCAGATGCATTTTAATTTCCTTTTATTGTCAGTGACCCAAATGGATATGGGGTAGCGGGAACCCCTGCCTGTGCCTGCCCAAGGAACAGAGCGTTTATCAGCCAGAATCAGTGTTAGTGGTGACCGTTCATCATGCTTGCTCAGTGTGTGATAATGGAACTGCGTGCTTCCCTAGGACAGCCTTTGGTTGGCATAAAGACCATGACGCTGTTGAATTCATGACCAACTTGAAGTGCTTTCCCCTGCTTTGCCTTCCTTCCCCTTTAACTTTCCTTCCTTTGGTACCATTGTCTTCGGCTTTGTTGGTGGTGATGGTGCCTGCGCTCTGTTTACTGCTTGATTTCATTTCAATCTTCTTTTCATGCCACACATTCAGAAAGTTTCTCTTTGGCTTTCTAAAGTGGGGGGTGGGGATGGGGAACCCAACAGTGTACAGCCTTTGGTCAGAGGGCAGTTTTGTTTTTTGAAAAGGACCTATTTTTAAATGTATACAAAGTTGTACAAACACAAAGACCTACATAATTGGACGTTTGGGGAGCTGTGTGAATATATCAATTGACATGACTTTTGATTTGCTCTCTTGCCCACCCACCCCCATCTGCAGCTGCTGAAGTAATAGAAGCATGCAGTTTGACCCTAAATACGTTTTCTCAAAAGTAAGTTCCACTTATTTTAATGCTTAAAGGTCTTTAGAATTAGAGACTTAGTCTTAATTTTAAAACATTTCCTGTCGTTTTCATGAAGAAATTTTGAAATAATGTGATTGCAGGCTGACCTCTTCCATGAAAGTTAAGCCTATCCTTTCTCTCTCTCAAGAGTCAAACTCTAAAGATGGGGCTTCCACGTCTGGGCAAAAAAAAAAACAAAAAAAAACGAGGACAATTAGATGTTAGCAGTGTTAGAGTTTTGTGTAGCTCTTTCCTGTCTTCAAGTGGTTGTCTGGATTTTTGTAGCCCAAATCTGGTAGCACCACTAAAGCTACCTTCCCAGGCTGGCTGAAAATTCTGGAAATTGTAATTCTAACACGTCTGGAGTGCCAGTCTGTGCAATGTCAGAACAAATTCTGTGCACTTACTCAATTAGCTATCTTATCTATACTCAATATAGTATGTCTTTGTCTCTTCTGGTTTGGCCATAATTTGGCTCCTGATAACAATCTGGCCTTTTTTGAAATCTGGGAACAAAGGACATAACTTGAACTGGGAAATCCAAAGCAACTGGACAAACATTTGATTTGATGTGTCTTGTTTTTCTATTTTCCAAAACAGAAGATCTGTCATTGTTCTGTGGTAAGTCTTGGGTACAACTGGAACCTATCTCAGTCCTGCCACAGCCTAAACTGAATGTCAGCAACTTTCCATTTTAAGATTGTGACCGTGTGCAGACTCCCTGGTATGAATATTAATTATTCCCCATCCCACATGCTGCTGTCTTTATTTATATTTTTGCTTTGTTCATCATCTTGCCTGGTCATGAGTTCCGAAGAACTCAAAAGCTTACACACTAGTTGGGACTTTAAGTCAACCTAAGGAAGATTTTGCTCTAGTATGGCCTTCGGAATTTTAGAAGCTAGTCTTGGTTCTGTCTCCTAGCATGTTGTTTGCTGTGTTTAAGAATGAAGGGTTGCATTTTGTTTGCTTGTTTCCTTTCTGATACAAAGCAGTACTCAGATATCCATCTACTGATGTACTAAAGAACGAGGCCTCTCTCTTCTTGAAAACTTTGTACAGGAAGGAATGGGGCAACAGAACACTGCACCCAAAAGGGAAAGAGTATCACACACCTGAAATGGAAAAGGAATATGACTCTCCTTTGGTCCTCAGCCAGCCCTTCTATGCTGGAAGTAGCTTCCAGCAGACATTCAACAGGTGCAGAGCCCACCAAACACAAAGAAGGATACAAATGGTTTGACAGGTTCTGCCCCCTCCCCACAAGAAATTCCAAAATTCAGGAGGAGTTTACTCACAACTTAAGAAGCTGAGAGAAAAACAGTAGGTGTCTATTTACATGTAGGAACATGATAGATACATATATATATATAAATAAAGGAATACATGACAATATTTCATCTGAGAAAGAAGATTTAATAAATTAAGGAGAGGAAAGGAAAATGAAGGGCTAGGTAGCACTGGTTAGTAAGAGCTGGAAGAACTTGACAGAATGGTAGACTCAGCTATGCTTCTATTCTCAAGCCTGACCCATGCAGATATCAAGGTGAGACAAAGGGAGAATGTTAAAACAACTCCTCCTCCTCCTCCTCCTCCTCTCCTTGTTCCCCTGCTGGGACACCATCTGTTGACTGTCAGGCTGCTACCGCCTCTGAGTTGCTCCTGAAAGACCATTGGGGAAAGAAGGAATGCAGGGCAGCAGTTGCTGTGGGAGCATTGAAAAGAACATCTTTCTTTCCTTTGCTAATTTAGGGGTCAGAATGTGTGTGTTAGGAAAAGAGGGGGTCAGAGGAGGAGGAGGAGAAGTTAAAGACCCTGGCAGTGTACATCTGATAAATCTCTGACAGGAGTAGGAATGGAAGCCCAGCTCTCTCTGTGACTCCAGAGGCACTCTTATGCTATCCCATTTCCCTTTCAAGTCACGGGGTACTCTTGCATGATCGGAGGCAAACAAACTCAGTTCAAGGAACAGTATTGTCTCAGATGCTTTTGATTGGGCTGGGGGACTAGGCTTCAACTGACACAATGGACTATGGGTAGAGAGAGAGTCTATCAAAACAGAGGAGGCTACCTTCCCTTCTGGGGATCTGAAAGGACATGATTAGGAAATCAGAGGCTCTGCCTTTGTCCCTGTATTTCAGACTGCAAACTTGTAGATGTGTAACTCATCAACAGGCTCATTTAAGTCCAGCACCCATGTTGTGCTGTGGAAGGTGTTATGCTCCCTAAATATCTCTATGCAAACTGGTATGATTAATAACCCTTTGTTCTGGGATCATTATAACTGTGCTTAATTTTGAAAGATTTCCCAGGTAAATGTTAACAGTATGTGGGCACATACTTCTTGGTACAAACAATAGATCATGCAATGAAATTGTCCACCCAGTTTCAAACTGAGGCAGTACATAAATATTAAATTGGAGTTCATTATTTTTTATAGGTGATGTGGAAACAAGATACACAAAACAGGATAACAATGCCACTTGCTCCAAATCTAACCATTCATATAAACTCTTTAAACCTGATACCCTCTAGATATGTTGTCCTAAATCTCCCCTCTCCCCAGGTAGGCTGGCAAATCCATACCTTTACGCACAAGAAGGGCCATCTCCATTGAGTCATTTTGTATGAATACATGAAATTGCCAGATATTGAAGCAGTCCCTTTGTCAATTTAGTTCCATATTTTCTCCGGTGCCATAAGTAGCTGCTTTTCTTCATCCTATTATGTTGTCCTTCAACTGGAATATTTTCTTGGTGATAGCTTCCTTCATGCCCTTTAATCTTGTTTATTTAGAGAGGTCAGTAGCACCATCCATGTTAATGAAGGTCAGGAAAATTGCTGTTCATTTTTTAAAAATAACATTTATATTTCTTCAAGGAACCTAAAATTGTGTGCTTGTTTCTTCCTCATTTTCTATATTTTATCTTCCCAACAACCCAATAAACTAGATTAGCACAAGATATTCATTTTTCCCCATATGCGTGGAATTGCATATGCTTTTGGAACTATTAAAGAAACCCTAACTTTTCAAGCTTTTCAGCCAGATATAAAATCTATTGGAGCTTGAGTCACAGTCAGATTTCTCTACTTCATTCCTATTGTGTGAAATGAATACAACTCACTCAGGTCAATTTCTTTATTTTTGCACCTAGGAGCCTTCTTATGTAGCTCTTCCCAACCTGGTGCCATTCAGATACATTGGATTACAGCATGGCAGGCCCTTGTAATTTAACACACCTGAAGAGGACTAGGTTGACTGCTGCAAATTGTGTAAGCTTTTATTTTCTTTCACCAAAAAGAAAAAGGTATCATTTTACCTTCTTTCTTTTTTTCCACATATTTCAACCTGGGCAACAAAGATCCATTTTCATGCAAATACCTCAAGTATTCAGAGTTCAAAGGACTCTTTGAATTGTGATTATAGTCCCGTCTGCAAAGTTTTTTGGTTTATTTTCAACAGAAGGGACTTGTCCCTAACCGGTAACACATCATCCATCATTACCATTAACTGTCTAATCTGTTCCATTAAAGTTGTTCAAGGAAAAGACACAGCCAATTTTCTTTTTCAAGTTTGTCAGTTCATGTGACCAGGATCAGAAAGCTTGCCTACAGCTGGTAGAAGTGGTGCATACTATTGAACTATGTTTTCCTGAATGTAGCATGAATATCACATTCCTTGGTAAACTTTGACTTTGAATGATTTTCTTATATTAGTCATACAAATGGCAAATCATGTTTTACAAAGATAGCACAGTTCTATTACTCCAGTTTTACAGATATGGAAAACAAAGGCTATATGTATTATTTTGGGTTTCATCCAAAATGTGTGTGGATAGTGAATTGATTTAATTCTATACCACTGAAACCCCAGAGTAGATGATAGTATCCCATCAGGTTCACCTCTAATCATGCCAAGGAAACTTCAGCACGAAGAGCAAGTTAGCACTATTGCCACCTCTTCAGAATGATCAAAGCTTCAGACCAGAGAAGAAAGGCCATATTAGATAAAACACGGAAGCTTGCATAGTTTTTAAAAAATCTGGACTGACCTATCTTAAGCTTCAAGGCTTACAGTATGCCTAATTGGCATGATATCGATATATTCATATAGCAATATGGAACACTTATAGACTACTGCAATGCACTCTACACGGGGCTACCCTTGAAGAGTATCCGGAAGCTTCAGCTGGTCCAAAATGCAGCCGTGCGAGCTATTTTTGGGGTCCGAAGAAGGACCCATATAACACCTTTGCTCCCTGAGCTGCATTGGGTACCAGTTTGCTTCCAGTTCCAATTCAAGGTGTTGGTTATCACCTTTAAAGCCCTACATGGCATGGGGCCAGGCTACCTGAGGGACCGCCTCGCCCCCATGATTTCAACCCGTCCCACCCGATCTCACAGAGAGGGCATGCTCCAGACCCCCTTGGCAAAAGAACTCCGACTAGCGGGGTCCTGAAGGTGGGTCTTCTCTGCTGTAGCCCCCGCCCTTTGGAACATCTTGCCCCCGGAGGTGAGACAGGCTCCCTCACTCCTGGCCTTTTGGAGGGATTTGAAGACCTGGCTCTGCCATCTGGCCTGGGGTGGGGAGGGAGGTTGTCAGAAATGGGGTTGGCTAGTCCCCTAGAGGTCTAGTGTGGCTTCCATCAGCCTCTTGGATTTCTTTCTCTTCTTTCTATCTGTGTAGATGTGTTTGTCTTTTTATAAATTTTAATTATGTATTTATTTGTTTTAATTTGATGTAAACCGCCCAGAGTCCCCCATTGCGGGGAGATGGGCGGGGATAAGTCTATGTATAAATAAATAAATACAAATAAATAAATAAATAAATAAATAAACAAACACATAGACAAGGCCCCATTCTAGGCCTTATTTCTGCCTATTACCCTGAGGGGATCATTCCCTCACAGAACAAATGGCACCCCTTTCTGAGCCATCCTCTCCTCCTATGGGCCACTTCGTATAATCCAGGCTGCCCTTGGGCTGGTGAACTGTCATGACTCTGAATAGATGGGCACACTGAGCAAATGACCCTCAAGGGGCTTGAGCAAGCAAATCAAGCTGCATATATCAGCTAGAGGGTGCATACATTATAATGTAACTTGGGCTGAGCAGTGGTCTCAAAGTAAGGGAGTTCTTATATTGTTGAGCAAAAAATGGATGGTTGCACTTCTGAAATATTTAAGAACAACTAAATGCATTTTGAAATCTTGTAAATAATGATCAATAGAAAGACTAGTTTTGAAAAAATCAGGAATGCCTCCCAAAAACGTAACCAGCCAACTGCTTGCTGTTAACAGCCTAATTTTAAACATACATTTATAATCTGCTTTCTAGATCATTTTTGTTCAGAATTGTCTACTAGGTCTCTAGAAAAAAAGTGAGATTTTCTGTATTTTTCAAAATCTGGTTTTTGTAAAAAATAAACAGCAGCTCCTGGGTGATTTACTAAAATGTCATGACCAGCCTAACTGGCTCAGTGTCTCATTGGAGCCCAATAAAGCATTATTTATTTAACTTAATGCTCATTGATAAGGGTTAGGTATGTGTCTGCTTGCATGGGTCTTTCATTAGAACTGTGGCTGGATATGGAAAGAAAAACTTAGAATTTATTTTAAAAAATCCTGGCGTGGTTCTTCTCATGTGAGTGAGGTGCAGGGATGACTAAGGGAGGAGGAGGGCGGGGAAGTGTTAAAAAGTCAAGTTAGCTACAATTGCATAGTTGTGGCTGTCATCATGACCTCTTGACCCCCTCCACCCCTCCCCATAAGTTCACATCTAATTTATCCTTTAGCAGCCATCTCTTGATGCCTATGGATATTAAGCCTGTGGGACATGAGTTGGCTTCATTTTGACAGGGCACTTCATGAAACACCATTTGCCTCATCAAAGCACTTCATGTCATCATGCAGCATCAATCCATAGTTGGAATAGCTGGAAGAGGTTTCAGTGCAGGAGCAGCCAAGTGTAAACGTCTCTTCTGGCTGCTGGAACAGCTAGGGGAGGCAGAATGAGCAAAAGAATGTGGCTTTGCTTCATTCTTAGAAGCAAGGGGGCCGCATTGCTTCATCAAGCAACCTTGAAGTGCTGCTTCCTCAAGAGTTCCTTTAAGTCAGAACCTGTTCAAAGGTCTATATAGGTCCCCTGTGCAGCAGGTCTCTGTTCTCCTTGCCTACCATGTAGCAGCCTTTGCACCTCCAGCAAGCTTGTGAGATGAGAAATGGGATGAGCTTCCTGTATGAAGACACATTCAGCCTTGTGTGCTTTGTAGAAGCCCTACTGAAGGACAATTAATGTTCCTGAGGGATGATGGATACAAGTGAATAATAAAACCCTTCTTCAGAAGAGGCTTCCACAGTCATTCAAACCCATCTTAGTGAGACAGCAGATAATGCAAGACGTATTAATACATTTCAAATATTAATCTGTCACATTTCAAAGATGTCCCCACAATTCTATTAAAGTCGTTTTAAAAAATATGAGATGGGAAAACCTCTCCTAGATGTGGTGAAATAAACAGAAGCCACTCCACTGCTTTGTATAGACTTGGCCTGTAGTCATATCTTAAATCAACTATCTTCTTAATCATGTGTGTGTTTACAGTGAAATGGAATGAATAACTTTAACTTCAGGGAAATTACCTCTCTCAAATATAATCAAATGGGACTTCTAGGGAGGGCCAAAAACCTGCTTTCTCAAGATCTAAAGGCTTTCATAGAGCTTAGGTGTGCAAAGAACTCAAATTTTGTCTAAAAAGCTGTTCTCATGGCCCCATCGTGTGGTCAGCTTTATGTACTGCCTAGATGTGTTTGGATTTAACAACATTCAATCTGTGACTCAGGTATCTAGATAAGTTTATTAATTGAAGGTATATTTATGTATCTCAAAAATCTACACCGTCTTTTATAGTAATTTTTATTGGACTGAAATCTTCTAGTGAATTATCTAGATACTTTCCATAAACATTTCTCCATTTGTCAATTGATTGTATATTTATCATTTATTTTGGACATTTATTCCCTTTTCCATTTGCTGTCCTCAGAACAGTTCACTTTTGTAAACCAATGATGGGTGTACTAGCAAGAGACATGCAATTAACACAGAAACAAAACAGAAAATAACCAAGCTCGGCAGGAACTATCAGCATACAAGGGTTAGGAGAGAATGGTTCATCTGGGACACAAGTAAATGTCTTGTGCTGGATTTGGTTGTTTCCTTCTCTCAAAGTGTGGCTTCTTAGGGCTTTGCTTCCTAGAACTAACTTAAAGATATCTCTTAGTGTAAATTTTCTCAAGATGTTTCTTCCTTTTGTAGTTCTTAGATCCATAAACAAAGTGGAGATGGTATATCAGCTGTAAGGAAGGGAGAAAGGAAGGAAAGCTGAGAACAAGCACTAAGATACTTTTCAGTACTTTTGCACTTGGAACAATGTCAACTGGACCTTGAGGAAACAACTCAAGGTTGTTTTTTTAATGGCCCCGAAGAAGACTGTAAGTGTAGTCCTGAAAATTGCTGAAAGTTAAGTGTTGCCCTTGTGCCAGCCCATAAAATTCATGCCACAGTCTTTTGTACTCTGTGACTGATGTAAGTTCAATGAATTTCCTTCCATCATTTGTTATGTATGATGAGTTTGTGATATACTTGGATCAGTGACAAAGGGTGACAGTGTTATACACAGGATAACATCATTTATATATCACGTTTAACCATAACATAATTAAGTGGCAGATTTTGCTATGCGTGCAGCAGTTAGCTCCTCCTGAATGTGGCCAGGGTAGGTCAACTCTCAGACATCCCCTGTGGTTTGCATTAGGATGATATATTTAACCATGTCAAACTACAGATGAGTAGTTTGAAAGCTGTGTCTTCCTGGACATTTGTCAGAAGGTCATGGTGCCTGGGGAACAATCAAAGCATTTCTTGATTAATCACAAGGTGTGAACGGATCTCCTAAGATGCTGATATGTAATTGGTTCACACATGCATGGATGCTCCTTGATTACTTTGAGAAGTGGCATCAGTGGAACAATTGCCATCATGTTGAAACATTTTCTAAAAAGGAAAAAGATAAATGATAAGATTATAAAATGTGCAGCATTTTCATTTCAGAATGAGAATTTATTTTTAGAAAAGTTAGGTTAACATCCTCTGCCCCCCAAGTCCTGCTGTGCTGCCTCATTGTGGTAGTGATGGTGGGCAGGATCATGTTCTGGGAGGGATGTATATGCCAAGAGTATATAATCCTACCAGGATCACCCAAAGTGTGAAGGTCATCCCAGCTGCCCAGCTAAAGCAAGCAGGCACATATATTGGGCAGCAGCGATATAGAAAGTTGCTGGAAGTGGATGATCACTTTAGTGACAATGGCAAAGGCATTGTTATACTGCATAGGAGAAAGCAATGACAAGCAATTCCTATATTTTTTTAATATTTTTTTATAATTTTATAATTAATCAGGGAGGGCATGCTCCGGACCCCCTCGGTAAAAGAGCTCCGATTAGTGGGCCTTCTCTGCTGTAGCCCCTGCCCTTTGGAATATCTTGCCCCCAGAGGTGAGATTGGCCCCCTTCACTCCTGGCCTTCTGGAGATCTGAAGACCTGGCTCTGCCACTTGGCCTGGGGTGGGGAGGGAAGACAACAAGCGTGGGGATGGCTAGCCCCTTAGAGGCCTGTCATCTGCAGCTCTGGAAACCATCAGCCTCTTGGACTTTTTCTTTTCTTTTGGTAATGCTTTGTATAGTTTTCATGCTTTATATAATTTTGTATATATTTATTGTTTTAACGGATCTTGTGAGCTGCCCAGAGTCCCCCATTAGGGGGAGATGGGCGGAGATAAATCTAATAAATAAAAATAAATAAAACAAAAAAAATTATCAAGAAAACCACATTATATATTTATATAAAAAATATAAAGTGATTGAGAATATAATGCCAGAGGATAAGCCCTTCCAGTTGGATGGCACTCAATGTGCCGCTGAAGAAGATCTCAGACTCTCTCATAGCACTAATGGTAATTGTGACATGGTTAGATTAAAGCCTTAGGGATGTCTGGTTGCCTCCATGCAGGAAAAGGAAGTCCCAAAGATAGGATTACATTGGGAACAAGGAGTATAAAAGCATACATGGAAACAGTTCAATAGACCAAAAGATGAAATGAACTGACTGCATATTGACATCATAGGCATTAGCAAAATGAAATGCAGTGGAATTGGACAGTCAGAAGATCATATTGTTTACAGCTGGGGAGATGAAAAACAAAGAAGGAACAGTGTTGCTTTCATAGTGAGAAAGAATATACAGTAGCAAGGACAATACTTGGGTGCAATGCAATCAGTGACCATCTAATATAAATTAGACTTTGGGGACAACCATTTAATGTGCCAATTATCCAAGTTTATATTGCAACCACTGATACAGAAGAAGAGGAGGTTGAGAAGTTTTATGGGCAAGTTCAATATGAAATTGATATAATATGCAAGCAAGATATTCTGCTGGAGGTTGGAGATGGGAATGCCAAAGTTGAAATATTAAGGAGAAAAAAACATACTGTATGGCCTAGAAAACTGAAATGAAGCAGGAGAATGATTTATCTATTTCTTTCAAGCCAATGATTTCTTCATTGTTGACATAATATTCAAACAACATCTATGTACATGGACATCATCTGATGGAATACACAGAAATCAAATTGACTATAGTATTGGTACAAGGAGGTGGAAGAGCTCAGTTATCACAGCAAAGACATGGAACAGTCTGATTGTGGAATAGATCATGAACTGCTGATGTGCACATTCCAAGTCAAGTGAAGAAGAAGAAAGCCAACAACCATTTTCCATGATATGACCTTGAACATAAACCCATCATTTACTAGGAGAACACAAGGAATCACTTTGAAATCCTGAACCTCATTGACAGGAAACAGAGGAATTGTGGAATAAAATCAAAGAAGTTGTTAAGGATGAATATGAAACAAGATTGCCAAAGACCAAGAAACAGAAGAAAGCAAACTGGGTGTCAGAACAGAGTGCGCAAACTATTGTACAATACAGTGGTACCTTGGTTCACGAACTTAATTTGTTCCACGATTCTGGTCACGAACTGAATTGGTCGCGAACCGAATCAAATTTCCTCATAAGGTTCAATGTAAATAAGGTTAATCCATTCTGAACCATATGTATTTTTTTTTAAACCACAAAAATATGAAACAAAGTACAGTACAGTGCAGTATGAAGAGAGAGAACACTAACCTTGCTTGAGGTGACTTCTGGTGTGGAGGACATGAAGGTGGGTGGGGAGGCAGTTATTGTTTGGAGGGAGAGTCCCCCTCGCCTACAGGAAGCCACGACCATGTGTCAGAGCAGGGAAGATGGCTGTGGGTCGTGTTCATCACCCAATGTGGAGTTCGCGAACAGAAGCAAAATTTTGCGAATGGTGCTGTTCGTGAACCGAATTGTTCATGAACAGAAGCGTTTGTGAACCGAGGTATTACTGTATTCTTAATTTTACATGCTAGCAAAATAATTATTAGGATAATCTAAAACAGATTATAATACTGTACATGGAAAAAGAGATGCCAAATGTTCAAGCTGGCTTTAAAAAAGTTCAAGGAACAAGAAATGTTATTGTTGATAGCATGCTGGATGATTGAAATAACCAAAGAATATAAAAAAGAAGTCAGTATATGCTTCATTGATTAGAGAAAGGGATGCTGTGCTCATGCAGTTGTGAGGACTATATCAAACTTTGGAATGTGCTTAGGAAAATGTGAATCCCAGAAGATCTCATTACCTTTTGTAAAACCTATTCATAGATCAGGAAACCGCAGTCTGGACAGAACATGGTCAAACAGGTTGGCTGCAGGCTGGCAAAGGAGTGAGACAAGACTGTATACTTTTTCCTTATTTATTCAACCTATATGCTAAATATATATTGGGGGAAGCTGAATGAGAAGAAGATGAGCATGGTTTTAAAACTGGAGGAAGAAATATCAATATCCTGCAGTGTGCTGATACTACTGTGATAGCTGAAAATGCAAATAATCTGGGAGCTCTAGTGATAAAAGTCACTCAAGGCACAAATGACCAAGCTCAAATTATCATATTTTGGACACATTATGAGAAGACCTAGCTTTCTGGAGAAGTCTGTAATGCTGAGAAAGGTGGAAGGAAAGACAAAAAGAAGACAACCAACAGCAAGGTGGATGGACTCAATTATAATGGTGATGAATGCATCACTGGAAGATCTGAAGGATCAGTTTGGAGCCAGTTCATCCTGGATAAAATTTATCCATGTAGTTGCTAAGAGTTGATGTAGTTGCTAAGACTTGATGGCATATAGCAATCAATCGATCAATTAATCAAGGTTAAAAATAAATGGAATATATTTATTCCCTTTCCCCTCCTCCCTAGTATGGTCATGCTCCATATTCTACTGTCCCAATGTTATGAAATTCTTTGCTTCTGGAAATTTGAACAGGTCATACTATTAGGCTTCAGGAAATTAAGAGGCTACATTTAAGAGGGCTGTAGATTTATAATGGCACCATTTTCTTTCTTCTTCTGTCAGTTGTTTCTTAAGAACTGAATCAGGGCTTTCAATCTTTCAAGCATATGGTCTATCATTTTGCCATAGCCTTTCATTTAATTGCAATTATTAAGCAAAGAATTAGCATTCATGAAGACAAGTTCCGAGTGTTTAGTCACTGCTTTTTTTAAAAGATTGAGGATTAAATTATGCATGTTTCAGAAATGATTTGGAAGAGGATGTATGGAAGCATCAGCCTAGCACCTTTCTAAAGCAGCTGTGTTGCATAGAATGAGTCAACTTCTTTAAACAGCCATGTCTTCTTTTTCAGGCTCAGCTTGAAAAAAAGATGTAGCTGCTTTAAAGAGATGCTGTGCTCATGCAGTTATGCATTCTAAAGTGCTTCTTGCAATATTTTTGAAGTGTGTTTAGCCTTGCTAAAATGTCTTATAATATCTGGTAGATCACATTTAAACTGTTTGAATAATATATGTAGCTCGTAACTAAGATTTGTCTGTGTGGCATAGAAGTAAATGCAGTGTTGTTCCCTGCCATATCGCTTAAATTAAACCTAGGATATATGAAATCAAGTCCCATGTATATTTTAAGTTAATTACAGATTATCAAATAACGATTGATTTTTCTTTTTTAAGTGAAGGTTAGCTTCTAAAATAATTTATTATTGGGGCAAAAGCAATCAAAAAGCAACATCATGCTTTTCCAAGCTTTAAAAATGCACATTCTGCATACATTAAGCTGTAGCAATGCAGTTAATTATGACACTTAAGTAATCCCATATTCAGTAAAAACACATGCATAGTTGAGAGAAGATAATCAGGCTTTGTGGAATGTTCTCCAGAATGCTCATATTTGGACTGCTTAAGCAAGAGTCACAAATACTTCTGGCTACACTACTTAATAATAAAAAAGTGCTCGCCCAGACACTACTCTGAACTTTATTCTAAGAAGAGCACCGACATCTTTTTCTTCCTTTTATTTGGAGCCCTGACAAATCTTCAATCCTTAGAATATAAACAAGAAGCAAACCATCTATTGTCTTTCAGTGTGACAGACAGAATACTTATCGAACAGTTTAATAGGAAGTATAGACCACTTGACAAATAAATCAATACATTTGCCTGGGTTTCATAGCAAGTGCAAAGCATGTTGAAGTGCTGTCTGGAGGCTCAATTAGAGTTTCCTGCCTTGCTGATATTTTTTCCTGGTTAAATTCTCTTTGCTTTTCTAATTGAATGTATGTGTAATACAAGGTTCTCTTTATATTAGAGAAAAGTGTTGGAGCTTTGCTGAACTCTTAGAATTGGAATACGATTATTAACTGTCCCCAGACACAGTTCTTGTAAAACAACTGCTCTGCAGTCATGGGGAAATTGTATCTAAACACAAGAAAGATCTGGGAAGACTTTTCAACATCTTTAGATAGAAACTTTGGGAAAATTATGAGTGTATTAGTTATAAAGGTACATTCACCCAGAAGCTGAATATTGTTTTATTTGATTTTATTGGGCTGTGCAGTGCTTTGGATACAGAGGCAAAAAGGTGCTTTGGAGAATATGGGAACCCTCACATAGCACCTGTCCGTAACTTCTTAAAGCAGCTGTGTCTTGTCCTGGGATATATACCAAGAAAGATATAAACAGCAGAGAATTCGAAAATCAATCCTTTGAGGAATTTTTGGACTTTTAAGCTTTGAAAAAAAGACAAGTGAAGTGGGTAATAGAAATCCAACTACACATAATAGAAATGGAGAATTCCTCCTCTGCTCCCCACTCCTCAAAGTTTGCACTCAGCACAAAAGTTGAACCTGGTGAAAATTCAGACCTTTCAAGATAGATTTCGTCCATAGGATGCTTCTAATCATCTTCATTCAAAACCATCTGAAAGTGCTCCACCCTGTTCTGTGGCTTCCCTGTGCTGCAAATGGCCATGTTGTGGCAGCAGCACCAATATTTTTTTAAATTTTTTTTTTTTTGGCACTTGCTTGCACAAAATGTCTTGATGGGAAACAGGGGTGACAAAAAGTGATGAATTTAGTAATGGATATATTTGTCTGCAGATCAGAGTGTCCCTTGGAATTAGACTGCTGTTGTCACTTCATTTGCAGCTTTCTGACCTGATGGCAAGAACATGGGGTGAGAAAGAGATCAGTTGCTTTCACAACTGTCTTCTGCATTGTTGTCCTGGCTAGTTCTATTGAATAGTGTGCCATTCTTGCAAATTGAGATTGCAATCAAGTGTGTTATTTACTATTCTCTTATTGCAAGACTTCCTCTTATTGCTTGATCCTCCATTAATTTCTTCCAAGATTCCATTCCTCCTTTTGTATCTTTCCCCTTCCTCTCTTCCATATAGTGAAGGTATCTGAGTCTTTTTTTAGAGACAGTGGGCTTCCCAGGTGGAAAGAGAGAAAGAAGAAAGAAGAAAGAAGAGAGAGAGAGAGAGAGAGAGAGAGAGAGAGAGAGAAAGAAAGAAAGAAAGAAAGAAAGAAAGAAAGAAAGAAAGAAAGAAAGAGCAATTGAACTTTTTTTTAATGATGTAGAGAGAATCTCCCTAGGGTTCACAGGGGGGATTCACAGCCCTGAACTGGGATTCAGCCTGTGCAGACCACCCTCAGAGGTTGGACTATTTTCACAGTCCTGGATCTTGTTTACACCGTGTTAATAACAATGTTAGATTCTGAAGTCATCCAATGAATTTGAATAGAGATTCAGGATAGACAAAAGGAAATATTTCTCTATAGTACAATTAATTCATTTGCAGAAATTACTACTACAGTGGTAATTGTACCTTTGGTAAGGATCCTTGAAGGGGGTTCTAAGTAATGTATGGATGATTCAGTGGCTTCTAGCATTCAATCCAAGTGGATGCAGAATAATAAAGAGAGAGAGCCTTCATATGTCAGTATGAGGAGATTCCTGAAAGTGATTTGACTACTGTGGAAAAGAAAGTACTGTTTTAGATGAACTTTTGGTCTGATTCAGCAAAGCTTTTCCTAATTTTTGATGTTTTAATGAAAAATCAATTGAAAGATTGCCTTGATATCAGACTTTCATTTCTCAATTGAATCTTAAACTACAAAATCTCTGTGTCTCTGTTTGTATGTGGGTATATGTGTATGCATATGTTTATACCCAGAGAGAGAAAATAATATAAAGAGAGAGAGAGAGGGAGGGAGAGAGGGAGAGTACAATGCAGCCTTGATATGCAAAAGATTTGAGACAATTGAAACTTAAGATAAAAAAGCACTCATGTGAGCAAATATGTTCTACAAATATTGCAATAGATCCTATCCCAGCACAGAAACTTTAACATGTTGCCTTTTTTTATGTAATGCAAGTTTACTATGAGACCCAGTTTGGTATAGTGGTTAAAGCTACTGGGCTAAAAACCAGGAGATCATGAGCTTTTTGGGCCAGTCATTTTCTCTCTGCCCTAGGAAGGAGGCAATGGCAAACCACTTCTGAAATCTAGTCAAGAAAACTGCAGGGACTTGTTCAGGCAGTCATCAGGAGTCAAGACTGACTTGAAGGCACCCCATCACCCCCAAAAGTTTACTTCCCTCCATATCTCTGCTTCTGAGAAAAGTTAACTTTTCACAAACCACATTTTCAGGTTCAGTTTTGCTAATGCTCTCCCTCCCTTGTTAAAATCACACAGACAAAGCAGTTCAAATGCAGAGAAACAGAAAGATAGAATTTATTTCCTACTCATATCCCCCATCTTCTCTCTGGCCATTTCTCCCATCCTGCAAATAAGCCATTGTTTGCACAAGGGCATAAGATGGCTGGTTGCTGAGCTGGTGTACGTTGGCAAATGTACATATATTCTGGCTACAAAGGTCAGAAGTGCAGAAAATGCCAGGCCTGAAGGGACAGCTTATAAAGAAAGGAGAACACTGCTGATGAAACAGCTTGTGCCACTGACACCTCGGGGGCTGTGTCAGCTGTGCTGGAAGAAACATGGATCAGAGGCAATCTGATGGGGGGAGGGGCAGGAGGGAGAGGGAGAGGGAAAGGTGGTGGTGGTGGGAAATTGCCTGAAGCCTGTTCCTAAAAGAGGATGCAAGGGAGACTGAGCACGTTGAAGCTTTGTGCTGTTCCACATCACTGTCTGGTGACATATTCCAGGGTCCCAGGTGGATGTAACAGAAGCAGATAGAGAAAGGCAGGTCCTCACGTTGTTTGGTTTTATAGTGAACAGCCTTGGGCCAAAACAGGATCCAAATTAAATGGAAAGGGAGTATATTGTCATTAGCAGAAAAGAGCCAAAGAGGCCTCCCCTAGCTTGATCTCCTGACTTTCATCAGCATCCAATTATAGACTTCATTTCAGGTAATTTTATTGAGCAAATGATGCAGCTTTAAACAGGCTACACATTCTCCCTGCCCTTTAGCATTTACTGAAAGAACCTGCTACCAGTTCCTTACTGCTCCAGGAAGCCCTGGTGCTCTTAAGGTTTTAGAAATTGCATTCCCTTCAATATGTTTCCAATGATGAGACTGGCACATTTGTTAAACTTTACTCAAGAGTGACAGCCTCTCCTCGCGGTGGCAAAAACCAGCCATGAGAATATGATTTAGTGGACTGAGCCCGTGACTGGCATAGGAGCACCAGTAAAATCTTTTCGAAAAAATTACACTTGTGCACACACATATACAGTTTATTTCTTTTCCACTGTGAGAAGCAGCAAGGGAGTTCAAGAACACTTTGCCTATAGCTCAGCTCAGGACTGAAGAACAGGGGTACCTCATAAGCATTAGGAAGATTCGAGAACTCAGAGGCTATTCTGCATGTGGTGTAAGGAGGACTCATGGTTGCATTTTACAACAATCTCTCTCTTTCCCTCTTTCATTTTCCTTTCCTGGGATGGAGCTGGTCCTGGACTTCTGCTAGAAGAGCAGTTTGATATTTGGAAGCTGAAGCAAACAGGAAAGGAGGCCTCTCTCTGCCTGGTTCTGGTTCATTTTTGGTCTTGTGTGGATATTAAAAACGATTTCTGTATTTTCAAGGCAAATGGATCACCCTGTTTTCATACATTATGGCTTGCATGAATCAAAATACCTGCGTGATTGGAAGTAGCAGTTTTCATAGTAGCCACCAAGTGAGTGGTAGAAGTATCGTCCTGAGATGGTGGCAGTAGGCTGAATGGGTCAGCAACTGTCTCTCAACTAGCTGGCATGGTGAAGATCACTTGGGAAGCCACATTGGTTAGGGTCTCTAATTCAGGGATAAGACTCAAACAGAAGGGAGCTTCTGTCAGCTCATCAGGGTAGGGAAGGTCACTGATTTCAGAAATGCTCTTTATTGTTATAGGATAGAATAACAGGAACTTGAAACACAACCAGAGTTTCTCTCTACTACATCTTATAGCAAATAACATCAAGGCAGAGTTATTTTGAGTTTCTTTCTATTCCTTCTCAGGGTGGAATAATCTTTTCTGAACCTCCTCCTCCCTTAGTGGTTCATTCATCCCCACAAGATTCCCAGGGCTAGGCTTATATTCCAACATGGCTTGTTATAATCCAAGAAAGGAAAAGCAAATCAAAAAAAAAAAGAGAGAGAGAGAGAGAGAGAGAGAGAGAGAGAAGAGAAAAGGCAGGAAAAGTAAAGAGGGAGCCAACTTGGCAATATAGGTATATTATCATAGGAAAAAGTAACCCCTGACCAAAATGAAATGAAAAGCCCTGCTTTAATTGTCTATTTACACTTTGAAGGACTATAGTTACAATTTAAAGTCCAAGCCACCATTTCTTCACTTGCTCTTTTCTGGCCAACTGTCAGCGTAGTCATTTCTACAGGCAATCAGCAAGCATTTTATGTCACAGAAGCAGATGTGTGACAGGGCTACAAATTACAGGGCCCAACTCAGCAAGAACACATTTGTGGAAAGCCATAATTGGCATGATGGTGTCGAGCCATTAAAGGGCCTGGTGACTAACACCAATTAAAAAAGAGCAGAAGAAGACGAGAGAAGGAGAAAGACAAGCCTGGGTCTTTGATCAAAGAGGGACTAAAACCTCTGTAAAAATCTATTGACAGAGTGCAAATTATGGACATTGTTTTCCTCTGCTGATATTTTCAATTATTTGCATTAATATTGTCGTTCGGCCTCAGAAACTCAATCTGCATTTTGCAGAAAATGTGCCTCCAAGACGGACGCTAATATTTCTGTGTGTCTGTGTTTACACTATATTGTTCTGGGGAGGGGGGTGTCTTCAGGCTGTGCATATTTTGAAAATATGCCTGTTTTAAGGAGCTGACTCATTAAAGTTAGTCTCTTAAAGCAACCACTTCTTTTTTATAGTCTCACGCAGAAACCTGGAAAAAGTTGAACTACTTTAGTTAATAGGGAGAGATGCTGTTCTCATGCTTGTGACAGTTCTTCTGAAGCACTTCTTTTGATTTTATTTTTTTTTAAGATTGCACAGTCATATCTAGATCTTGATCCCTATCACTTTTTAAAAGCAATTCTATTTTGCAGAATTAAATGAAAGCAGCAATAGACCAGTAACAGTTCACCCTGTGACAATAAATGATCTCTCCTAGGAGTTCATATAGATGCTAAATAAGAACAGGAAGAGAGTTGGGCCCTGTGATGCTCCACAGAACAGGAGCCTAGGGCTGTCTAGGTAATCTGTTTCCCACAGAGCTGTTTGGAGCTTCCAGCCTACTACCTTCTCGACAACATTCCCAAGAAAGAGAAAGTTGGAGACTGGATGAAAATTATCTAATACTGCTGGATCCAGCAATGGCTTCTTGAGGAGAAGGTGGCCCACCACCTCCTTTAAGGCTGGCAGAATTGCAAAGAAGCATTCACCACTACTTGGATCCAGTTAGAAGTCATATCCCGGGAGGCTTTCACCAACCAGGAGTATGGCTCTAAAATATAGGTACCCTAAAGACCCTTTCCACTTCCTCCAGAAGGTTCACTTTCCCTAGATAACCAAGCAAGACTAAACCTCAGTCAATTTCCATAGGACTTTTACAGCTAGAATCCAACCCCAAATCAGTTTGGGTGATGTTTTAGGTGTTATGTGGTTGACAGTAAGAAATCAGGAACAAATGAACTGTCCCATAATGAAATGAGGCCTTTTCATTTTATTTATGTATTCATATCTGTGGAGGTATATTCTTGCCCTTTTATCACCCCTGATACTGAGATTTTCAGCTGGCTGTTTTAAGACATGTGGCTATTGTTTCCCTTATTTGCTAAAGAGCTTCCCTGAGGAGCCATGGCAATTCCTTCTGCCTACTCCCTAACTCAGTGCTTCCCACACTTTTTCCTTCATTACCCAAAACCACTTACCAGAAGGTCCTTTTTACTTAATATAATTTAAATGTCCCTGCTGTGATGGGTAATGGATTTGTGTGTTGTTACCCAACGAACAACCACTTTTACCCAATTTTGGGTAATTTATCCAGGTTTGGGAAGCACTGCCCTAACTGCTAAGAAATCAGACACGCCCCAAAGGAGAACAAAATGCTTCACATTCTTTAATGTAATCTTATGAAAAAGGAGCAGAAAAACAGAGGGTTGGACGGGACCAAATGGTTCCGCCATACTTGTAAAACATTGGAGCCTTTCTGTGGCATGTATTTTATTTCTGTCAATCACACAGTCCAAATTGATACTGAATAAACAGGGTCTTAATAGAGATAGTGGTTTGATGCACTTGTTGTAAGCAGGTGCTGCGTCATTGGTGGAGGAGTCAGCAGGAAGACATCTTTGCATTTGCCTGATCCTGTTTATCAATATGCCAGCTCAGTTTTTTGTCACTGAAGGTAATGTTTGCTGAGACTGAATGTGGCAATGTGATAGGAGCTATGATGAGATACGTTAGGCTTTTTTTCCACTTCCGTTTATATATGACATGACGTGGGTGCTTAGGCACTCTAATACTCATTATTTTATTTATTTATTTGATGTATTTGACTTAACACAGCCCCCACCAGCCTGAATTTCCATTTCCATTTCTACTGAAAAATAAATTGGTTCCAGGTGGTACTTATGGGGGAGAAGTACTCAGTCAGTACTGTAAGGTAAGGTCCCACAGGATTTGGTGCTCTTCTTTAGGGTTTTCTTTGTTTATTAGACTTGTATAACACTACAACTGTTACAACTTTCAGTGGTACACAAAAGATGAAATGTCCACACTAATAATAAACACATGTACGATAATGAAATCAATAAAACAACAAAAGCAAAGCAGCATTTAACCTTCCTATGGCTTTATCTAATAAATATATATAAGTATATATAAAGAAAATATTTAAACTTCCAACAGGATGAACATAGGCATAAAGAAAGGAGATGCAAGGAAATAGTCAGAATAGGGTAGAAAGAATTGTATTAGAGAATACCCTGGAATCTGTGGAGTTATGCTGTTGGGAAATGTGAAAAAGGATGCTTGCTGGAATAATAAAGAGTCTGCGGATGAGAGAAATTATCTATCTATCATCTATCTATCTATAATAGAATAAGTGCTGCAAAAAAAGAAAATGAGAAAAAAATACTGTATAATGTGTGTAAGAAGAAAAAGATAGTTGCAAACACTGCAAACAATGTAATTAAAGAGCAAGGAAAAATTAAGATTAAAAGAGAAAATGCAGAGCTATTTTGGTGGAAATAAAACGTTTTGGAAGTGGGCTAAAGAAGGAGCTTTTAGTAGAATGATTGGAATTAAAAATAAAAATGATGACATGATTTGGGGTAAAACTGAGGTGAGGGAATGCTAGAAGGAGTATTTTAGAGATGTGTAAAAGAATTATAGTGATCTGTTGAAGGGTAGAAGGAAATGCTTTAAATGTTAGAGTCTAAGGGGGAAATGATGGAAAGGAAATCATATATCCTTTGAGAATATTGGAAAAAGTTTGAGGCTGCAGATGTAGATGGTATAACTAGAGGAATAGTATATTATGGGGTTGCGGTTTGTTTAAGAGTGACTCTGGGATTTGTTTAACATATATGTGAAGTGTGCATCTATACTATTATTGTTCCCCTGTATAGAAGAAAAGGTAGCAAGAATGAATATAAGTCTACAGGATGATTAGTTGACTTTTGTCTCAGTAGTTTGGCTTAACTGTGACTAAAGCATACAAGAAATGACAATGAATAAAATTTGGGAAGTATAGTATAGTTTTTACACTGGGCAAGGGACCTGATTTTGCTCTACAGTGGATCACTGTGAAATATATGAAGATGGGAAAAGAGGATTACTGTTCATTTAGAGAAAGTGTATGTTAATGCGAATGGATTTGAATTATGCAACATTTTCTGTCAGTACTGAATGAAAGGTTGGTTGCTAAATGTGATAAAAATATTATATGATGGCAGTAAAGCATTCATAAGAATAAATTGAATGCTTAGTGAATGATTCAACATTAAGCAGAGAGTAAGAAGGATAGGACTTTTTGGAAAGTTCTGTTTTAAAAGGTAACTTTTTTTTAAAAAAATGCCATGATTATCAATTTTGATATGTCATTGTATTCTTAAAACCATTGTATGTAAATATATGTTTTCTTTTATTAATTAGTTTGATATAGTAAAGTTCTTTTTAAAAGATTTAGTTCAAAGAAAATGTTTTTAGGACTTGAATGTTCATGAAAAATACACTGCAATTTCTCTTTTAGAAATCTAACATATGGGCAACACTTATCTAATATTTATAATTCAGTTCTCCTCCTCTGTCCTCCTTACCCTCCCTTGTTTGTGTTTCATGGTATCACTATTGATGTTACCACTTTTTCTTTACTTTTTCTTTACTTGCATGGACTTAGTCATCCCTGGCTGTTAATCTCCATCACAGATATTGGAGAATCTCCTTCATGCATACCTATCTCTTAATTTTCTTTGGAAATCAAAACTGGAGATACTTATACTGAAACAATTGCATTGAACACATACTAGGATTTCACCTCTCAGCAGGTGCTGCAAGATTATTTCTCTGATCGCTTCAGAAATAAATAGATCTTTAATGAATGACCACTTCTAATGATCATTTTCTATGCATAGGAAGAAGCACTGTATTGAGCACATTGTAATTTTATATTATGAGGCACAAATGGCTGCTTTTACATCATTATTGCTGTCTTCAAAACTCTGTGTTTCAAAACTTTGTGTTTCATGTTAATGCAAATAACTGTAGTGGTCTCCATATCTTCTTGCTACTATGAGGCCTACACTACATCATCTTGAGCAATTTTGACTTATTCCTTTAACAGAATGAGAAAAGCTATTCTAGTTAGAAGAAGTCACAGAAACCTGGATATAGCAGAGGGCAACTATAAATGTAGGGTACTTTTGTTGAACTGGAGGAGTCATGATTAGGTTAGGGTGATACAGTCAAAGGCACAGGGTTAACAGGGTCTTAGATGAAGAATAGGTACTTCTGTTTGTTGATAATGCATGATAAAGAGCCTACAGGGAAGCTTGAAAAGATGTATAGTTTGTTTATAATGAGAAGAAGGACAAAGAGGTTATGCTGTTCAGCTGGTCTAGCTGAGAAGTCATCAGAATATTGACCACAGTTTTAGGGAAGACCTTACAAAAGTCTTATTTCTCTTATTTCTGCTCAAAGAACATTCTAAAATGATATAGTCTTTATCTAGCTATGATATCCATCCTGCTTCTCCAAGTAATAAGAAACTCTAGAGCTATAACCCAAATTTGGTTTGGAAGATGCTGTCTTTTTGTAATATTCATACTTATTTGCAAATATGCAGGTTGAGCACAGTAAAGGCCCAGCTTAAATACAACAAGAGATAGCCAACATCTAACTGCCAGAGAGGGAGCAAGCCCCCACCAAATTCTGTTAGCTTCTGGAACTCAAAGCTTTGTTCTTCTTCCAGAACTTTATTACATCTTACCAAATTCTCTGTTTTTTTAAAAAAATAATACGTAATATGTCTAATTTCTGTGGCTGAAAGTTGTTGTTGGTGGCAGTAAGGATGAGTCATCTTACTCAATCCTCTCCAACGTCATTTACTATAATTTCCTTATCAGAATATGTGTTTAGCCACTTTGTCACAGGCTATTAAAGAACATTTGTAAGCATTCAGGTCTATTTATCTTCCCTGCAATTTTCATTAATTCAATACTATTTATTTTATATACTTGTTCATACAATCTGATCATAGTGCTGTTCATTACAGGAAAAAAAATCCTATTTCCCTAAATCTGTTCCAAATCAACATGAGATAACAGATAGATTCAAATAACCATGCTTCAGATGGTCATATGTTAGGTCATGTATTTAGCCAGCACTGTCTGTAAGGGAAGGGGTCAAAACAGGCCAGATGGTATATGTGGCCTCATGATCCAGATCTCTCCCTTTGTACATTGCTGTAGATACAAAGAAGCACAGCTTGGATTGCGATGCTGTGTCTGCCATTTTGCCTATTTTGGTCCAACTCCACCTCCTGAGATGCCTTGGTATGTATGTATGTATGTATGTATTCAATTTATATGGCCACATCATGATAAAGGATAGATGTACAATGATGATAACTAAAAGAACATTATTCCTAACATTCAGGCTATAGCATCTAAAAATGGTTCACATATATTTAAACCAATAAAATAGCAATAAAACAATATTCCATTATATAAAAATACAACATATTAGGAACTGGGTTTATAAATAAATGTATAGTTAAGACATTGCCAATGGAAAATTACCTAAGTTAACACAGAGATATACTGCTGGAACTCTACAGCAGAGAGAAAGAGGCCAAAATGAATACATTATCTGCATAAACAAAGGCAGCATGCCTCTGGACACTAGCTGTCAGGAAATATCAGTGGGTTAGGGCTAATTTTTCTCATATCTGACTGGTGACCTCCCAAAGATATATTTGCTTGGCCACTGAAGGAGGCAGATTGCTGAATTGTATGATCCTCTGGTCTGATCCAACTAGGTTCTTCTTATGTTCTTAAGCACTTGATATCAAAAAGCTATATTATTATATCTTATATATGTTCCAAAACATATATTTAAATCATATTAGTATTTAGTATATGATTACATAAATACTTCTAGAGAACTAATGGAAGATCCTACCACATATCTTTGTTCTGCCAGAGAATCCAAATATAATCACCACTGAAACTTAAGCTCATGAGTCACTCAGTTCTTTCCCTCTCTCTCTCTCTCTCTCTCTCTGTTTCATTTTTTCCACTTTCAAATTATATTAGTTTTTAGTGATATTTAGGATCTGGCTGAAGTGACATTTGCCATGTTTCTAGAGAAAGTGTGAAACAATAATATTCTACTAAACCTTTTGCTAGGCTCATCTAATCCTCATGCCTTGCTAGTTCTCCCAAGGATTAAAAATCCATTTTATGTTTAAGGTAAGCCCATTGTTCTTTTTATCAAAAATGGTAAGAGCCAAACCTACAGCCACTCAGTCCAGTTTCTCATCTACACTAGATAAACATTTAAAGATGTCATGCATCCCATTGCACCAGGTAAGGACATATTCCCTCTATGGAGTTGTGGATATGTTTGCTCCCTGATGTCATTGTTTTTCCAATTCTAAGCAAAGAGGATTTTTAAATTATTTTTTCAAGATCTCTAAATGGTCAAAGACGTTTTAGACTGCTTTTCATTCTAACACTATGTACTGTTGCATTTTAAAATTATTATTCGCATTATTTTTCTTTGTAAACCATCCTGGAGACTGATGCTGAAAGGCATAAAGCAATCTAGATTTTTAAAAATAATCTATATGCATGCAGGGAAACAATTTATAAGGAAGTTAATATGCATCTGGACTGCATATTATCTTGTATAGTTACAGGATGACACAGGAGGTATCTGTATCTGGGTTGGTCACTAGATAAAGAGTGGAAGACTTTTTGGCAAACCAGAGAGACTGTATTTAGAGTAGCTGTAGTATTAATATTACTGTTACAACTATAACTTCTATACTACTGCTACGATTATTATTCTGGGTGCAAGCTGAAGATAGGAACAGTGACTCTCAGTCACTCCTGTGAGACAGGTGGCCATATAAATCATTAAAATAAAATAAAATAGTAATAGAGTAATGACAGATTTTCCAAGCTGATGTGTAGGGGTGTCATTGTTTCATTTGTTAGTTGTGTGAAGCCTTAATATTTTGCATATTTTGGTGGTTGTTGTTTTTTCTGCTGAAAGCAGGAAGAAAATAATGGTTCTCTTATTCAAGCGTTTGCTGTTGAACTTCATCTGTTCAATTTCAGTGGGGCTATACAGTAAATCTGCTTTTTAAAAAATGCAAGGACAAAATTGGCCCAAGGGACACAGGTTGCTCCTCTCCCCCGGGTGGCTCTGGATTTAAGTCATCAGGATTGATGATTTAGTTATTTGCTTTGTTTGTTTGTTTCTTCTGTTGCCATTACGATCTTGTTGGAGCAAGACAATACATTCTCATTTGAGTTCCTGCATGGTACATTCTTTTAAGTTTCCCATAACAGAATGGTTATGAAGGAAACAGAATGGTTATGGGGTCAGACTAGAAGATCTCCAAGGTACCTTCCAACCCTATGAATCTATGAAACTTCATAAAAACTCAGAGTGCCATTTCATTCCTGAGAAAAGGGGGAAATTATTCACAAAAGGGTGAGATCCATAAAAAAGTCTGGATACCTGATTCTGGAATTCCAGTGTTTGAAAAATAATATCATATTATAACATATAATAGCATTGCAACAATATTTTAAAATTACAGTATATTTAAAAGTATCTTCTCAATTAGCAGATTTACTATTGTTCCCAAACAATAACCCCACAGTGTCTGAGACACAGGATTAGCTTCAGTTGTACTCCAAGCTAGGTCTTTCTCTAAGAACTATGCATGTTGATTATTAGGGGCTACCAGTCTAGAAGTGTGAGATTTTAGGGGCAAATCTCTCTTCAAATATGTATTTTAAAAGGTAAGAAGGAAGTGAGGGAGGGTTCAGAGCCAGCTTCCCCAGAAATCCTCCTGATCGTTAAGAGAATCAATCCTTTATTACAAATCTTTTACATGATGAAGTCAGCCCTCTTTTGCATTAAGTTTGTCACGCATTGGCTCAAGAATGCTGCCAGAACACAGGGTCTTATCAAGAGAATGGAGGCAACTCTGCATATTTCTGCAGGCCTTCCATACTTTCCAAATGAATAACTGAAAAGAGATCAAGGTTTTACCTAACGCTAAAATGCACCAGACAGATGGTGAATGAGCCTCTGAGGGTCCCAAGAACATGTTTGGTATATCTGCCAGCCATACTTGCAACTGGAATAGAAATTTGTGCAGGAAAACAACAACTACCTGCTCCTCAGAAAATAGACTCTGGTGAATCTAAGGTCATTAATTAAAAATAAAATAATAAAATAAATTAATCCACAGGAATTAACTAAAGGGATGAGAATACAAGTAAACTTATTTCTTTTTCCTCTGCAGAAGGGTCTCTATTTAGTGGCATCACTTAAAAATAGGAAAGGGAGTAAGTATATTTAACTTGAGTTAGATCTCTGCATATAAAGACAGGTTATCTACTAAAAGGTAAATACATTGATTTGCAACATTTATTTAGCATGAATTCCAGGTAGGATATACATTTGTGATCAATTCTGCATTTGGTTGTAATTTGGAAGGTTAAGATGAGATGGCAGCACCTCATGTGATCTTAAATGGTTGTGAATGCACTCATTTGAGGCAGGTGTCATTTGCCCATGTTGACTCACTGCTCCAAATGCTTTTAAAGAAGCCAACTGCCAGTGGCTTTACTGGGGCAGTGCAAATCAGTCTGTGAGCTGGGATGGCTTTGGCCCCTTGATGCTCAGTAACTAGAGATTTGGCAGGGACCTGGTCAGATATGTGTCCAATATCAAAGGCAAGAGCATAGGAAAGTGTTAAAAGAACTTTCCCTTAGTATCCATTCTTATCTAAAGACATAAGATAACAAAGTAATCCTTCTTTAAATATCAAAATCAGCAGCTGAGTCAGTGGGAGCCTGAGACTGGAAATGTCAGAGAGGAATTTAGATTCTCTGGGAGACTGCGAGTCTGCAATAATTGTTAAGTCACTTGTGTGGACCCTTTTGACCTTCTTTGACTCAGAACATGCATCCCAAGGTGGGGGAGAGAAAGCAAATGCAAGTGAGGCAAAATGGAATGGCAGGTAAAATAAGTCATATAGGAGCTGTCCAAAAGATCAGGGTTCCTCAATCTCAGCGATTTTAAGATGGGTGGACTTCAACTCCCAGAATTCCCCAAGCAGCCATGCTGGCTAGGGAATTCTGGGAGTTGAAGTCCACCCATCTTAAAGTGGCTGAGGTTGAGGAACTCTGCAAAAAATGAAATGGTAATTCCCTTCAGGCAAAGGGGAATTGCAGCAGAACAGAATTTAGTCACCCTCAGGAAAGTATGAAATTGTCGTGGGGAATTCAAGAAACTAAGAAAAATCCCAAGTACCACAGATATTTAGACATGCAGGCTGGGGCTGATGGAAATTGTAATCCAACAAATCTGGATGGAATGATGTTGGTGAGGCTGTGATAAGAATTATAATGATGCTGTTTGCATATGGACTGGAAAATAAGTCCCTATATGTCAAGAATGAATACTGGATCTGGAATTATACTTTACAACATGTAGTAGTTACATTTGCTCTACCTTTAAATTAAACCAGCTTCCCCATCTCATCTAGTATCCCTAGATGTGTTGGGCTACACCTCTCACCATCCTCTGCTTGCAATGATAATATGGAGGCACCACTGGAAGAGTGCTAATAAAAATAGTTGAAGTAAAACCAGCTGCCCTAGGGAGATTGGTCCCAGCTTCTCAAATAACTTTCTCAAAGAAAGTAAGATGAGACTGCTGTGAGTCCTGCACACAGTCTTCACTTCTACAAAATCTGAGCTCCTGAAATGATTTGGATTCCCTATTTCAACCTTTCCCAATCTGGGCCCTTCCAGATGTTTAAAAATTTTTTTCCTACTTAGTCGGTCATTTCTCTTGAGGTTGTGTCCTTCAGATGTTTGGATGACTTCTCCCATATGTTTCAGGGAACATGGATATTACTCAGGGCTTATAGGAGATGCAGTCTAAAGCATCTGGAAAGTACTCAGTTCACCTACTCAGAATTATATTAGCCTGCATTTTTTTCTAGACCGCTTATTTGACAACTAATTTAACTATTATGGGTCTCCTTTTTTCTGAAAAAAAGTGTAATTCCAAACCATAGCCAAAATAACTGTCAAAAATAAAACTGGCATCAAGGACATCAGACATCTGGTGGCAGATATTAAAGCCTGAACAATAAGCAGGTGTTTAGATATTCTAATTCATACTGGAAGGAAGGTGAACCTGTGTTTAAATGATCACTTCCCCCTCAACAAAAGGAACAGTAGAAACAAACACACACACACACACACAGAGAAAAAGCCCACATAATGCCTTCATCAATCAAGAGTTGCCAACCCTACTGCAACCAACCCTGGAGTTTTCTCCCCTGCAAATGTGTGCATTTGGCATATTTGTATGTACAGTATATAGGCATGTATAGAGATACCTGTGTATCAACATCTCCTAGAAGCCACATGCCCAAAACAGGCAGTCCAGGAAAGAAAGAAATTATCTAATTCAAGCAGTAATTAAAAAATATTTGTGTGTAAAATAAGGTACACTGTTTATACATTAATTGATCATTGTACTGGCATTTACCAACTATTCTCTGTCTCATAAACCATATTCACCCAGGGAAATACATCATACACGCACACACACACACACACGCACACACACAAACACAACCTTCTTCCAACAGAAACACTAACAGAAAATAAAAAAGTAAGATGGGGACTGAGAAAGGGGGAGGAGTATGTCCACTGGGAATGGAAAAACAGAAAGGGGGAACAAAACTGAATGGGAATGAGGTGAAGGGAAGAAATAACTGGACAAAGAAGGAAAGAAAAGACAGAGAAGTCCTGCTTATACATTACAAAAAGGGTTAAAATTCACTGGGCAAGCAGCCTCCCCAGTGACAGCTAATCTTCAAAGGCTTTGCATTAGTAATGCTTACAATTGTTTTGACCTCTTGTCCATTCATTTGTTTTCAGCAGCTTCTTATATTCTTTTGAGTGAGTGTATCCTTACCCTCCAACTGGTAAAAGGCAGGGAAATAAAATATATGCTGTTAATATAAATACACATTTTTGAGGGAAATCATGCAGCAAACACTGACATGAAGAATTTGTTTCCCTTTCTGACTTGGTTTGTTTGTTTGTTTAACCTTCAAGTTAAGGTTGGGCCACATTGCTTCTGCATTCTGTATACTGTATACATCTATCGATGATAGTTTTCCTTATCTCGGTGCTGTTCCATATAACTCCTGTCATGAACATTGTGACAGAGTGACAGGAGTTAAAATCCTCTCTGGATTCTGGAAGATGTTAAACTGGGAGATCTGATTTATGAGCTATCAATAGTTTTCCCTGATGCTTTTCAAAATTGCGAATGTTCTCCATAATTTTATATAATTTATTATGGAAATTGCCAACAAGACTGTGACATTGAAAACAAAAAGCTGCAGTACCAGCTGCAGAAGCCAAGTTTAAAAACAAGCTATATGCAAGTGGAATCTCCCCTCCACATCCTCCATGTCCTTTCAGAGGTGAAGAGGCATCATCATTGGAAGGAATCAGGGAGGGAGATTTGGGCCCATGAATGTATTCCCCACCCTACAGCCAATTCTTCTTTCCCTTGTGATACTGTGGGCAATAAAGATGCACCCCTCCCTTCTTTGGGGAGGGGATTGATCTTGTGGGATGCATACAAGATAAGAACCTTCAAAACTCTGTTCTTTCCCTGTTGTAGTTCATTCAGTCAAAAGAAATAGGCTGTTGAAAAGCTCTGTTTATGGGATATGACAGGAGTTCTCCAGACTTATTTCAACTAGTGAATCCTTGGATTAGTTGAGAGCAACTGACCTGCCCCAGCTTCCATATAGCCAATGTGATTTGAACAAGTAGGAAGAGGGAAGCATACTGAGTTCAGTAAGACCTTTCTGGAATGAATTCATGAATAAAGAAGATCAGATGGATCTGTGCTTATTATAGTACTAGAAATCAGATAATCATCAAAACTGCTTAACATGGCTTTTGCTGAAACCGAGAGTATTATTTAAAAGAACCCTGGAAAGTATAAGTTTAAAAAATGCAAGTGTTTTTCAGTTCAATTTGCTCAGTCAAAAATTAGAAGGCGCAAAAGCAATTAAAAGAGGAAATAGGATGGAATAACAAAGAGAAAAGAGTAAATGAACATGCCAGCTATAATCATTAATGCTTCCTTGTCACAATACAGCTGTTGATAGGCTCATTTGATGAATTAGTCTCTAACAAAATTGGAACATTATTTATTGTCTGACACATTGGTAATTTGTTCAGAAGTGGTCATTTTGTGTGTACACTGGAATAGAGAAAATGAATTCTATATAGAATTCTGTCTAACTGAAAAATTGTGTAACTCCCCTGCAAAATAACTTATCTACTCAAATCTTTGAAATGCCCAATTTCCAAAACATTACATAATCAGTTAATCACATGTAAGCAATAGAACTATGTCTAGGTTACAAAATGTTGGATGTAATTCAGCTATTTGGTTTGTGGATGTAATTTTTGAGTGTGCATGTGCATACATTGTGTAAAGGCTTGAGACTAGGGGTCGTCAGTTAATAATACCTCAGAGTGGGACCCATTCTGTGGTCCTTCTTGAGGCCAGACTCCATATTAGCATCAGATTCCTGAACATGCCTGGAACATGCATCTGCTATCCTAATGAATAAACCTTGAAGTTCTTGGAGAACAAAGAACATCCTGAGGAGCATCACCCCAAATCCTGCTGCTTTGGAGCAGTCACAAGATGCCATGAGAAGAAAGGAGTGGACTTTAAAGTGGCTGGGTGTAGCAGTGAAAGGGTAGCATTTTAACCTTGGCTTTCCAGATTAGACTACAAAGCTCTGACCATCATTCAGGCCAGTGTTGAAACAATTTTTCCCTTCTATCTCAATTGCAGACTTGAGATTTAGTCTAGTCCAAGGTTCAGACTTTTCCTATGTATCAAATCAGGTCTGTTTTGGTCACTGCAGCCAGTTAGTAATGATATTCTGATAGGACAGGACGTACATCTTGAAGAAACACTGCATATAACACTACTGTTTTAAATGGGTCTTAAGGTAATCTGAATTGGGATTTCAGGAAGAGATTTGATCTCTCCTTTCCCTGCTATAGTCCTGAAAATAGTCATACACATTTTTGTGGGGTGTATCTGTATGAGAAAAAATCCTATAGGTGCTAATGGAAATTTGTTTCCATTCATGTTTTTTGTTGTATTTGACAAGGGAGTGTCCTTAGATGCTACCAAAACAAAGGAGTGAATCTAGAATTACAAGCACATTACTCTTGAAAGCTTCATTAAATGGATACAAGGTTTGGGGATACAGGAATAGATTCATAGGACAACAGCAGAGAAATAATCCTCTGAGTTTCAGTGGAGAAAACAGAAATGTTACATTAATTAGGCAGTGAGTTTTATATATAAAGTCTGTAGAGAGAAGAGGGAATGGCCTTGAAGGACAGGAGGAAGAGCTGCTACCAAAGCAATGGTCAGATAAGAGTGACTTAGGCCTGGGCTGAGAAAATATTGAACATGAACATTTTCCCCAATTCACATGAAGACAAAGTAAGGAAGGGGGAAGTACATTCAGACTTGCAAGATTCTGTTACTATAGCTGTTACAATAAAAATAATCCTGACATATATGGTATTGGTTTCTTAGTCTGGTCTACCTTGTTGGGCTGACAAAGTTTGACAAAGTTCAGTTTGAGACCAAGGCATATAGGACTTCATAGCTGCTACTGGGTAAGTGTGGTTCGTGGAAAGATGGGCATCACATCCCGGTGAACGGTCTGGGTCAGTGTGGCTCAACTTTGGAATCAGCTAAGTTTATACAATGATTGATTATCCATTCATTTTGAAAATACATAGTGTTAGTTCCAAATGTAGCCAAGAGAAGTTCTCCCATCATTACTTTTTTATAAGTACTGTCCTCCTTTCTTGCTGTGTTTTAAATGGCTGCTTTATATTTAAATGTTTCCATATTGATTGGAGACAAGTGCTGAATTTAGCTCTATTGTTGAATCATTAATATGCTTTTTTCAATGTTTTGTTTACTGCTTGCCCTTTTCTGGTGCTTGTCAATTTTAACTGTTACAACAACATTTCCATTTCAAAAGTAAGATATGCTTTCTTTCTTGTTTTGGAAGCATGTAACAGAAATTAACTTCCCAATAATCTAACAGTGCCAGAATATTGTTTGTATTTTTTTTAAAAAGAAAGGAATGTCACCCAGTGCTTCCAACTCTTCCCATCAGTGGACATCAAATTTTCAGGAAACTAAGAGTAATTTAATAACATCTAATAACATTCAATTGTATAACATTTTTTGGGGGAAAAACAGCATTCAGGCCTCTTGTCAGAATATTTCTATTTTTAATTCAGTTTTACATTAATACTAGTTGCCTGCCTGAAGTATCATTGCAACGTATTTACCTTTATAAAAAGGCATAAACCTTATATAAAGTTTGAAAAAGAGATAGAAGATTATCCTTAGTGAAGACATTCTCTGGGTCTGTGTAAAAGGTGGTGGTCCATACCAGGTGAAATTAACAACAAAGGACCTTCAGAACAGAGGGAGGATCCTTGTAGTCGCTTATCAGCAGTGGAAAGCAGATTGAGCAGGGACACGTGCTGCTTGGTGATAGTTTTACCCATGGTGATGAGGTGTGTTGCATTTCTTTCCTAAGCAATTTCCAATGTTCAGCTAAACATATAAATTATCGCTTGACATAACCTACTGCACAGGATTGTTGTGAGGACAAAAAGTGCCACATTGAACAATTTGGATTTTGATGAGTAAAACATAGAAATTTTAATGAAGAATTGCCTTTACCACTAAATGCTCTTTTCTATGTTTACATCTGAGTGTAGGATATCTAGGAAATGGGCTTGCTGGTAAGCTTGAATCGTGACCCTCATGACTTTAAGATGGTTTCAGATAGAATCACCTGCTGGTTTTCTACTCAGCTAGAACTCTTCTGCACTGGAAGGACTGAAGGCAGAAAACTGGGTTGAAGAAATAACATTTCTTTTCTCTACTTTGTTTTTGATTCTCTCAGAGGAATTGGGTTTATGTGTTGGGGATCAGTATGCTGCTTAATCCCTGCTTTTCTGGCTACTCTGCTGCTCCATGTCACATAAACCACTAATGTTTTTCTCATAGCAGGACAGTAGAAGGCCAAGCATGAAGATGATTTTATCAGATCGAAGGGGCTGTTTATCTGTCCTAATAAGGTTTGTCCTGATTAGTGTTGAGGATATGAATTACTTCCATAAGTCACAGGAAGGTCACTTTACCTTGGAGTGGATGAAGCCTGTTGTCTTTCTTTCATTGTGCTCTTTAAAAAAAAAAGTCCCCCTCAATAAAAGAGCTTTGCTGCCTTTTCTTTTTTCCCCTCGTAGGAATTCCTGAACTGTGGACTACACAATGTGTTTGTTTGTAAGAAATATATATGGCTGCCGAACTCAGTTGGGACTCTTGAGTGGGTTACAATCAACAAACAAGAAAAAAATGCAGTGAAAAGCAACACGGATTAATTAACAGGCAATCAGAATCCTCCAGGTGGGAACTCCAGTCATCTTGGCCTCGACACTTGAGAAAACTAGGTTTTTAGAGCCTTGCTAAAGGCCAGCAGGGTTGGGGCCAATTGTCTGTTGGAGGGAGAGCATTGCAAAGGGCATGTGCTTCTGCTCTACCATTGAATTCTGCTCCTGTGTCTGTAAGTCTCCTCCAACAAGTGGAGGAAAAGCAACACTGTGGGTGTGTGATAGGAGAGCTGTGAGTAGAACGTTCCTGAAGGGGAAACGGCTAAGCAGAGTCTGATTATTCCTCCGTTCATTTCAACCAGCAGTCTCCTGAGTCTGCTTTTGGTTTTGAAAACTTTTTTTTTTGTTTAACCAAAGCAGCCTATGTTTACTTGCAGGGGAAAACATAGGCTCTGAAGGGGCCTGTTTTTAAAGCCCCCCCTCTCTGGTCCATTCACTTCATTGGGATGACACAAGAATTTGCTGTTTGCAGACTGCAATCAGCAGCTGAGTTGCTGTATAATGAGAGGGTCTGAAGTTCATGTAACCATGCAGGATTTTAATTCTATTTTTCCTGTTGTCGCTCAAGTCCGAGAAAGGTTGCTGGTGGTGCTAAGCTGTGAAGAATCATTATGGGTTATTAAACTCTATTGCTTTTGCTTTTCTTGATTGGAGCTGTAATGGGAGAATGGCAGAGTTTTCAGTGAATGTCAAACTGTGCTGTAATTGCCTCAAGTGACAGACTGTAATTATTCAAGATTATAGGAGAGAGAGAAGGAGTAAAGAGAAACTACATGGAGATTGGGCTTCACAAATAAACCTGTGTGAACTTTTCTGCTGGTTTTATCCTCTCTCCATCATCTGCAAGTAATTTTCCTGTATGCATTTTTTTTTTTTTTGCAGAAGATATATTAAACATTTTTAAAGAACATATATATATATATATATATATATATATATATATATATATATATATATGTGTGTGTGTGTGTGTGTGTGTGTGTGTGTGTGTGTGTGTGTGTGCAAAAGATGGGACAATATTGGCTCTTCATATTATAATACCTGACTCTCAAAATGGAGAATGCAATCCAGCCTCTCTACCAGATGTCAAGCAGCTTTGGCAGAAATATTTTGCTGCTTGGACCAAAGCTGCTGGCTATCAGCAGTTCCCCCCCCCCCCCCCAAAAACCTTTTGACATTTGCAATAGGCAGTTTTTTCTATGGCACTTGATGGTGAAGGATATACCACCCAACGTATGGCATATTTTGTAACACCTTGCTGATGTCACCCAGCATCTATTACCAAGGCATCTGTTTCATTCCACTAAATGTCAAGCTTGGTCCTTGGGCCACTGCATAAGACCAGCTCTGTCCAGATGTTGGCACTGGAATGAGATACAATCTCATGCATTCATGGCTGCATAAGGAATGGTCTCTGTCTTCTATATAGGACTCTAATGGGATCAGAGCTAAAAAGAACTTGGAGTAATGGTAAACAGTTCATTGAAGGTGTCAACACAGTGTACCTCCACTGTAAAAAAGCCCAACAACATGTTATGGATAATAAGAAATGGTATTGAAAATAGAGATGCCAATATAATAATGCCCTTATATAAATCAAAGATGTGACTGCATCTGGAATATTGTGTGCACTTTTGGTCACTGCACCTCAAAAAGGATATAGGCTCAGAGAGGGCAATTAAGATGATCAAGGGGCTGGAGCAGCTTTCCTGTGGGGAAAGATTGTGACATTTGGGGCTTTTTAGCCTAGAAAGGAGGCAGATGAGAGGGGGCATGATTGAGGTGTACAGAATTATGCATGGTGTGGATAAAGTGGACAAGAAGAAACCATTTGCCCTTTCCCAAAATGCTAGAACTAGAGATCACCCAGTGAAATTGTATCTTGGAAGAATCAGGACAAATATTTTTTTACACAATACATAATTAACATTTGGAATTCGCTACCACAAGATGTAGTGATAAACATTGCAATGTACTTGACACCAGAGTGTTACAGGCTCATAACCTGATTTTAAAATGATGAAGTTTCCTCAGAATTCTCCTCTTTGTTATCCCTTATTCTTGCTGCTTCTTGTGCTTGAGGCTTCTCCTTTTCCCCACCCTCACGTTCCTCTGTGTTACCTACTGTCCTTTTCACAAGTCATTCAGACATCTTGCTTCTAGATTCTCCTTAGTTTTGTAAAGCTCATTTCCAACCCTGACAATTTGCATGGGTAGGGGCAGAACTTCTGAAAATGTCTTTTCACCCAAGTGAACAGCTACTGCATGTAGTTTGGAGATTTGTTATTGTCTAATGTAGAGGGTGCCATCAACTTCCAGTACAATTGGCCATCTTAGTTTGGCTAGCTTCAGCTCTGACATTCCTTGCAGAAGCTCCTAGTGGCAAAGCTAATTACCTTAGAAGTGATGCTATTGCCATATTTACTCGTCAGTCCCTTACAACTGCCTTAGGCCAAGTCTGGACCAAAAAGCTGTACTGCTGACTCCTACACAGTGGAGCTTATTCCAAGCCTCCAACTGCTGCTTCTGATGTTCCTGCTCCATCCATGGTGTGAATAAAGAATGGATACCTAAGGAAAAGGGAGCAAGCAGGCCATTTGCTGGTCCTCCTCAGGCCTGCCAGACCTGGAAAAGTGGCACTGGTGAGCTTATCATGTTACTGCTTGATGATAGAATTAGAAGTCCAAACTGAGGATGGTCTGCAGAGAGAAAAAAGCCACAGCCAAGAAATAAACATAAGTCCAGATCACCCAGGTAAGGAAGCCAAGCTCTGTAAGAACATTCTTGCACCAAGTGCCACATTTATTAGTTTGCTGTGCTTCCAAAAACAGTAGGTCTGTGAAATGATTACAGAAGGGTGAAAGCATGCTAGCTTCTAGCCACAGCACGGGCTTCATTCCTCATTGAAGGTAAGAGGCTGTGAAAGGGTCTTCAGGATTTGAATATGAGCCTTGGTGTTTGCCAGAACAAACTGTCTTCTTCTTCTTCCTATCCCCCTCCTCCTCCTCTGATGAAGCAATACCAGGAGCCTCAAATCTTAGAGGTAATGGAGTCAACAACATGGGCACAGCATGGACAGGCAATCTATTTATGATTATCAGGGATCTGTCCCAAAATTAAAACACAGCAAAAAAGTATCTGGGTTGTCTTGCTGCTTTGCCAAGGGAAGGCACGTGCAGGAGGTTTGCAGATTCCATTGCAGAGCAGACCAACGAGGTAGAAGCTGAAAGAATTTGTTAAGCAAAGCAAAATAAGAACGTTCACTACAAAATATAACATAGACAGAAAATATTCACCGGCAAGGGAATAAAACAAGACACGGCATCATTCAGTAGTAGAGTGTTAATACCAGGCAAAACCCGCATTCCTCAGCAGTTATTATTATTTACTTATTGTTGTTGTTGTTGTAGGCAATAATTGGAGTTGGCAGCTCCACCCTTTTTCAAAAGCAACAGCAATGTTGTCCCAGTTGCAGCTACAGCGTAGCACCTTTCCTCAGATGGCCTGTGCTGAAACTCATCCCCAAAAGGGGTTTTCCAGCTTTTATAGTATTCAACTGCCATTACTTATAAAGTGCCTTTATGGCTTATACTTCTTACCTACTAGCTTTCAGAAGACAATACCAGCTTACCCTCACACCCTCCTTGCACAGGTGGTTGACCTTAGCAATGCACTTCTGAAAGAAAGAGGTAACATTCTTAAGTTAAACTGTGTGAGAAAACAGTTAATTGCAACAAGCGACCGGGAGGTTAGTGCAGAGGTTTGCTGTCAGAAATCTAAGGCCTTTCCTGGCTATGCTACACACAGGCTGAGAAAGGAGAAGCCATTTTATACAAGAAGACACAGAGAAAAATGGAGGAGACCATCCATGCCTCTTTGCCATTACGCTTGTCTTCCACAATAGTCCTACACTTATGCCTCAGGTTCTTAGGAGAACACTAGCAAGAAGATGCTATGTCAGTGCCAGAACTAGGCAGACAGTTTTTACTACATTCCTGGAATGTAATCATTTAGAATTTTTCAGTACACAAAACCCACCTGAAAGAACTTGAGTAATGGGCAGATTTCATGCAGAATTTTAAGGTTATAATGTCTCCATTCATATGCCTGGAAGGCGTATTTTCCCTTCTTTTTATCTCCAAAACAATGCTCAGAAGTCAAAGTAAACATCCCAAGGATTCACACTGTTGCCTTGATCATGCCATTTCTTTCATCTCCTTTGGATCTGTGTTTAAGCACAGCCTGAACTGTTTCTCTCCCATCTGATCAGTCCCACTAAGCCAACCCCCTGGGTAGTTTTCACTTTTCTGCTTGTTACAGGAACCACATCACATAACTTCCTTGATGCATTGCACTCTAATAATCTTTTCAGAGAGAATCTGTTTGGAGAACAAAGTGACATTCATAATACCCTTCAGAGTCTATCAACTTGTCTCTCTCCATTACCAGCTTCGACTACAGAACCCCAAATGCTAAGATAGGCCTAGAAACCAAAATTACATTAGTACTATGTGCAACAAAAGCAAAGAAATTAGTAGGTATACCAAAGGATTTAAGGGTTGCAAATATCAGCTGGAAGTTTCTCTGTTGCAGTACAGCAATTCTTCCTTCTTGCAACTGGAATGCTGAGGATTATGGAATGGGAAAGATAAGGAGGCCCACTTGGTAGTTCACTTGAATTACTCATTACAAATATTTATGCTCACCTCTAAGAGACTGCTATTGTATATCCATTTCTGTTGTCCTTCCAAAGAAGATATAGATCAGCCTCTCTAGCAATCATATCCAATCTTTTAGGGTTTTTTTCTCTGGGGAACAAAACAAGCAAGTTTCACTCTGCAAAACATCCCCTTCTCTCTACCCATGAAGAGACACTGAGAAAGCAGAAGAATGAAGGAAGAAAAGGAAGATTGACAAACTTGGCCAGCAGATTCTAATTCAACCCATTGACCAATCAGTGAGTCAGAAGGGTGAGCTAAATCTTCTGCCTCAAATCACTAAGCTGTCATCCTAGCTCTGGGTGTAAACTAACTGGTGGGATCTTCATATCAGTTTCTCCTTCATGACATTAGACTTTAAAGCATCCATGTCCAGTGCCAATTTGCCCACTCTTGACTTGGACTTGACAAAAGCCTTCCTCCCACTTGCTCTGCCTCTGGCCCTTCTTGTTCTCCAAATCGAGATGAGAGAAAGACCAGCACGTTGGGCCACAGTGACAGCTACCCATTTTATCTCTATTTTATTGTCTAGCAAAGGTGGAAACCATCTGGCTATTGCTGAGAGGCCTATGTAGGATTTTTTTTTTCCAATCTCAGATATTGGAGGGGACTGTTAACCTTCAGAGAAAATTCATTTAGTTCACATTTTAATGTGAGTTTATTTAATTTTCACCTCCCAAAGCTTTGCACAAACTAGAACATAATTAAATAGTGATATCTGCAGCTTTTCAAATTTTTACAATTGAAAATTGAACACTATCACTTGAACATGCCTAAGAAAATGTGTATATTAGAATGAAAATGTACACAGAAATGTGTAAGGGAAAATAATACACAATGTACATTAGCAACAGTTGCATGCAAAATTAGGTATATTAGAAGTGCATAAAACATTGGTTAGAAGAAGTGCCTAATAAAATGAGTATAGGTTTTTATAAGAAGGTCTATGTAGGTCTTATAAGAAAAAATTCAAGCTCTTTCAGAAAGGTAACAGTACCAACATAATATTGGAAAAATGTGAAACCATATAAAATCAGACTTGAGAAATGTGATTTTTAGCCATTACCCACCTTCTTTAAGGAATCTGCACTTCATGAAAGGTTGTGGATAATAGTACCCATATTCTTGATCCAGTGACCCTATTGACAAAATAAAAAGCCAGCAATGTGTACAACAGGGATCTTCATATATTTATTTGGCCTGTTTATGGAATGTATGTAGACTTGCTTTCTATAGGATTGAGCAGCTGGCAGCAGATCAACCAGGGATTGAACACAGCATTTCTAAGCACAACTCAATATATAGCTTACGATGATTTGCTCCTGAATTCTAGAACTCTCTCCCCTTGCTGGACTTGCCTTTTAAAAGTGGAAATCTGCCTGCCTGCCTGCCTGTCTATCTGTCTGTCTATCTAATCTGTTTGGTTTCTTTAGAATAATTGCCAGTGGATAAGGTCATTGATCCAACAAACAAGCAAGGGGTATATGTGTATGTGCGTGTGTGTGCGTGTGTGTATGTGGAGGAGAGGGGTTGGAAAGGAAGGAAAGAAGGCCACTCCCTCCCCATCAAGCTTTTAAAAAGTATACAGTTTATTTCAGGAAGTGGGAAGACTCGGCATTCATGGCTGCTGACCACGCTCATAGTAGTTGTTGGGAGTTGCTCTCCTACTCTTGATCTAAAGCACATAGATAATTTTGCACTGGGCTACATTCTCAGAACCATCACAAATTTCTGGGCTTCCAGTCTCATGGAAATATCTGAATACTTGATAATAATAATTAGCAGACTAAGCAGGGGGTGAACGTTTTATTAATTTAATCTGGAGAATTTTAAGGCTGCTTTGATATGGATGATCAGGCAATGAATTTAAATATTAAAAACAAGTAGGCTTTCTGGGATCTAGAAGAATTCAGTTTCTATAAAAGAAAGTAAATACAGCTTCCAGTCAACCCTACTGTACTTTTTAACATGGAGAGTTGCTTTATTAATGCTTGTCAACCTTGAAATTTAAGTCAAGCCTCTATATTCTGATAGAGCCTCAGCCTCTCTATTTAGATGATGCTTGAGTATCATGTGGGTGGTAGAGCAGGAGAACAGTCACAGAATAAAGCCACTATTTCAGTGTTTGTGGATAGACTGAATGTAGGTAAGCCCCAAGTGTGTATTCCCGAAGGCTTGAAAGTTTTGTGAGCTCTCTAGCAGTTGCCCTTCTCTGTTTCCTAGCTAACTCTGGAAGATCAGAAACTGTCTACTCCATATGTTTTGGACAAATGTCTCACTCTTCTGACCTGACAAAATTCCCCCAGGTTCTCCACCATAATGACTTCAGACACAAATCCCAAATCCTCTTTATATCCCCTTTCTTTAACCGCATGACCTGACTCATGCAACCAGCAAAACGTTGCTCTTATTTATTTTCTCCTCGTTACATATTGTTTGGCAGGGCTAATACAGCCACATTTACAAAAAGGCAATTCATTGGGAATACTCAGTGTGCATACGGCTAGAGGAAGCGGTAGTAAAAACCCAGGGTAAATAACTGAGCTGAGCAAATACTTTGGGGTGCCAGGGAGCCAACTGTGAGTTTGCAGGAGCTGGGTGCCTGTCATCTTTGTGGCAATTACATTTAATGGGACACAAGTGCTTTATTCCTCTGCATCTCGTCCCTCCTCCTCTTTTCTCTCCCTGAGGCTGAAGGGAGGGAGGTGGATAGAGGGGGATCAGAGAGGGTCTTTGACGTCAGGCCTGCCCTATTAAAACCCAGAATAAGAAGGGAAAGCAGTGCTGGAAGCTAAGCCAGTTCATCAGCAAGGATGCCAACTCCAAACACTTCCAGTTCTTCAGCCAAAGGCTTCCGGCGGGCAGTATCTGAGCTGGACTCTAAACAAGCGGAGGCCATCATGGTAAGCAAAGACTCTTTCATCCTTCCCCAAGATGAGATGTTGATTTGCAGAGACAGACAAGTGTAGGGAAGGAAGAGAAACCTAACTTCGTCGTATCATGAGCATCATTCTATTGCGGAAGCATCCCAAAGCTAGGCAGATGGGTCCTTAGAAATGTTGGTGCTAATTGTTAGTACCAAAGATTAATGCAGCTGCCTAGAAAAAAACATGCCATTTATAGAAGAAAAAGGGGGGGGGGGGTAACAAAAATATTATAAAATGGCAAAAATGTGGGATCACGGTAAGAGCTAGGCTAAAACGAGAATGATGACAAAGGGCTTTCTTTTACTACTATATGACCTAAGTCTGAGTTGCTTTGCAGATCTTTTTATTGCCTAGCATTAGAGTTTTATAATACTTTAGTTCAGTAGAAATTTGGTGCAAATCTGTTCCTTGCTTTGTTTGTTTGTTTGTTTGTTTTTGCATGAGAGAATGGTAATGCATAGCCAACGGCAAATTCTTACTACCTTCTTTGTAATATTGAATCTGAATTCTATATTGAACTGAATTTTTCCTTACTGCAGCATCTGAGTTAAGTCTGCATTTTGCAACTAGTAGATATGCCAGAGTGAAGGTTATAACTCCCCCCGAGACTTGATGTAACTATACCAGACTGCATCAAAGTTTTATAGACATTGCTAGCTATATATATTAACTGATTCCCAGAGAAAAAACATGCACATTCTGTGTTAACTACTGAATTAAACAATGATTTTGTGGATGTGTGACCAATGCACTTCTAGCATCAAAGGTAAATTTCTTATTTCTAATTTACTTCACATTTTTAGCTGCCCGTCATCAAGTATATAGGAATCAAGTATTGTATATATGTGCAAGTTCGTGAACCAACCTTCTGAGTGTTCTGGTTGATTAACCTGGAATATTTGTGAAGATGTCAGATAAACTATTCTACTTTGCAGCTTGAGCATAAAACACCATTGATTACATTTTTCTTGCTTTCTTGGTTACATTTCCACAGGGCTTCAATGTTTAGCAGAGAATACTTTGTTCCTGTATTACAGACCCAATAACAATTGCCCCATCTCCCAAAAAACAGCATTTCACCACAGAAAGAAACTTGTGGTTGATGCCAACAGAACCTTGCACTGTGCGGCAAATATGAGTTTCGCTATGAGGATTATTTGTGCAGGAAGAAAAGATGAAGGCTACACCCTTCATGGTCCTGAAACAAAGAACTTATCATGGTTATTCTTTAGAAACAGTCACAAAAAATAATATAGTTTGACTACTGGATGTTAGAATCTGAAGGAGAAACTGTTTGTTTAAATAAAAGTTGATTAAGTTCTTATACTTCCTCCAATAGAATATATTCTGAATGGCTCCCAATGAAATGAATATGAGTTTTAACTCTCAGTTCTGTGGACCTTGGGCAAAACAAGGCCCTAGTGGATTTTTCTTTGAGTTAACAGTTTCACACTTACTCTAGACCCACACTACTACTGATTCCGAGTAGAAAAGTCACTTCAGTGAAGAAAAGTTCATTGATTGTATCAATGTATTAAGTTCTTCAAGTAACAGTGCTTTCAGCTTTCAACTGAAATCACTCATTCTCCTACATTTTTTCAATTAATTAGTAAAAGACCTTAATCAAAATTATTTATGAAACTAGATTAATATGCCTGAGAAGGAGGGATTTTTAGATTTGTTTTCCTTAAAAAAACAATGGAATGCTTGCTTTTAAATCTAAGAGAAGTTTTCAAAGCAGTTTTCAGTAGAGCAAAGTAATTTGAGGGGGGGGGGGGCGGGCAGGAGGGGGCAGGGAGTCAACATTGCAAAGCATCCAAAACTGGGTTAACAGAAGTGATCCTGAAATAGCATTTTAGATACCTTTTTAAAGGATTTTTACAAGAGAATGGTAGGAAAGAAATTGCAAACAACATTTTAGTTACATTTAAATAAAAGATTAGACAGTTTCTCTACTGCTGCTCCCTTTAAAAACATCTTCCAGTTTTGATTTCATGCCACTTTAAAAATTATACAAAGAAAAATCATGATCACATATCATTCTATATTTAGGGATGAGGGAGGGGTTAACACCAAGGTGGGAGGATTTGTTTCAGGAATCAAGGGCGTTGCAGTAAAATACTGGCTGTATTCCCACCAGAAGTTTAAACAGTTCAAGTGAAGTTCCAGCAAATGCATTTCTACAACATGCTAAGCTTGATGTTAACCCTGGTTAGGTTTTTATTTTTTGTGGCATAGCATGTTCTATGAATCTAACCCATTTAGTTAGTTTATGGCTAGATGTGCTGTGTAAATCCACAAAATGGATTTAATTCAGTAACCAGGCTGAATCTTATGTCAGTGCAACTGTGTAGCTGCGTATCTAATTAATTCAAGTTTCAGGCGGTGAGAAATTCTCTGTATTTCATGCAGCCTTTGAATATTTTCTTTTTTATGTTATCATGAATGCTATTTATCTTAAAATCATACACTTTAAGATCACTTTTCTTTTTTGTTATCATCAGCATAAAAAGAAAGGTAAAAGAAAAATGGGTCAAGAAAAGCAATTAGCCATCTCTGCCAGAGATTCTGAAATAGAAATCAATGATATCCCTGATGTTCCTCCAAGGAGATCAGTTGGTGCACATGGGTTATCCTTATGCAAGCCTCACAACAACCTTGTGAAGTAAGTCAGGCAAGTGGATTTGATTTTTAAAATCTGTCCCCTTCTCTAATGCAAGGTCTCAGTTAGAGAAATAATTGTTGTGAGGTGAAATTGTATTTCACTGTACCCACTGAACTGACATGGCTAGTCAGTTTTACTTGGCTTAAATTCAAAATGTCTTTCTCTTTTTGGGGGGTGTCTTTGAGTCAGTTTCAGAATGACTCCTGACAACTGCCTGGACAAGTCCCTGCAGTTTTCTTGGCAAGGTTTTTTGGAAGTGGTTTGCCCTTGCCTGCTTCCTAGGGCTGAGAGAGAGTGACTGGCCCAAAGTCACCCAGCTGGCTTTGTGCCTAAGGTGAGGCTAGAACTCTCAGCCTCCCAGTTTCTAGCCTGGTGCCTTAATCACTACACCAAACTGGCTCTCAAGATGTCTCTAGTCCTGCAAAATATTTGTTCATTCTAACTTTGCACCAGTGTTGGCTGAATGCACAGTCCTTACGATTTTGTACGCAGCCCAGAGTCACTTTGTGTGAGATGGGTGGCTATATAAATGTGACAAAAGAACAAATAAATTTTGTTTAGGGCAGGAATAAGCAAGGTGGAACCCTCAGAGTATTTTGGATCTCAACTTCCATTAACCCCAGCTAGTATAGCCAGTCATAGGCAACTGTAGAAACTGTAGTCCAAAACATCAGAAGGATCCTAGATTGCCTTCCTTTGCTTTAGGGACGTGGGTGGCCCTGACTTTGTTTTGCTTTCTTTGTCTGCAGTCAGGAAGTAAATCTTGCAAGATCAGTCAAGTGCCAGGCAAATACCACACTGCCATCCCACTGGTGATGTTCACTGTTGCCTTTGTGCAAAGAACGGACTTCACTTCACCTGCACAAGCAAAGCGATAAAGCCTGTCCCACCATTCAGGAGACAGCAAGATCCAAGGTTTATCCGTATGTGAAGCTAGCCAGCTAACTCTTAGATCCAAGCACTCTAGATTCACTGCTTTGTACAACACAGCTTTTTTATTGAGTAGACGCAAGGGCATTGCTTGAACTCACACTAAAAAAAAAAAAAAAAAAAGGAGGGGGGCTTAAAGTTAGCATATTTATCTTTAATTTCTTTTGCCTGAATGCTGAATAGGAAAGCAATGCTATACAATCAGGTGGAAAGGTCTTTTGGTCCCAGATGGCTATTGCATGACCTATAATGAAACATCAGCTTGAAATCATGAACTAGAAAAGCACTAATAGGAACAAGACCCAACACTTTCAGCTTTCATTATCCTCTCTTTGTTATTTAATGTAGCAAGTTGCATTTCAAACAAGATTAAACTATTTCTGATAGGTAGTGTAGTATGGAAGAGTGACTTTTTTTTCTTCTTCCGGAAATTGGTTTGCATTAGCAAAAATGGTCACCAATGGACCAATGGTCACTGGCTGTTGAGCACTGATGGAAATTTTAAAAAATGAGAGATAGAAGGTAGGTGTATCTTATTCCTAATAGATGAAAAAAGCAGGTTTTTCACAGGAGATCTTCTCCCAAAATTTAAAAGAAATACATCATTCTGCAAGAGCGTCTGCATAAGAATCCTGCATCCTTGACCTGAGAGTTGTCCCTAACATTCCCTCCCTCTGATGACTGAAGGCTTCCTCCACAGATGTGTTGGTTATTCCATTAAAAAAAACAAACACCTGTACATAATCCGCATTATTGTTAATAACATTAATGTTAATAAATTTCACTCTGCCTATGCCTTGCACTTGGAACACATCAAGTTAAATAACTGTAGCAGTGTTACCACAAAATCAACCAGGAGTCAGCAGCCCCATATAGCAGCTTTTCTCAACCTAATACCCTCTAGATAATTTAGGATTGCAATCCCCAGAACAACCAGTCATTTAGGGCCAATAAGATCCTGGGAGTTTGGAGGGTATTAGTTTGGGAATGGCAGGTGCTATACAGAGAAATCAACAGAAGTTTTTACTACAGAATTACAATTTAGATTAGACAACAGCACCGCAATAAACATATGAACACACTTATATATGTTTACTCAGAAGTAAATTGTATAAATAGTATTTATTCCAGATAAGTAGGTATATATTGGTTTCTAAAACTATGTTCCCATTGTTTCTAATATTGTGCTTCACCATTTTCCTTGTATGCATTCTACAGCAACTGCAGATGTTGGTGTGAGGGTAGTGAGGAGCCTACATAATAAGCATTCTCCTTTGATGTGCTCTATCACATTGACCTTTCATAACTTCATGCTTTCTAGTTGAGCTGGTCTACACCTATCAATTACAGCTATCAGCTATCAAACCCAGACAGCTCATCAACCAATAGTGATGCTGGTTGAGGATTATAGGGATTATAATCCATCAAATATATCAGGCATGAGGTTGGGTAAGGATGTATTATATGATAGGAAAGAGGCAAATAAACATGGGAGTGAGTAATGAGCCTTTAAGTCACTATTTAATACTATCATAACATATGGAAATTCCTTCAAATGCTTCATATCTGCGTTTTGATCTCCATCTGCTTTTTAATATATCTCACAGATACCCACTTGGCATGATTTCTAATTAACACCTCTAGTTTGCAAATCAAGAGTCCACATGAAGCCAGCCATTTTTGTTATGAATCTTCTAACGGACCCTGCTTGGGTTTGCATAAAGCCTTTTTGTTTAGATTAGAGCTCATATCAGGGTAGAAAAAAACAGTGAAATATTTTGTGGCATCCTTTACCTTCTGATTTCTGCAAATGCTAAAGAAAGCAGAAATGCACAATACCGAGGATTGGTATTAATAATTGTATGTGAAATGTTTTAGTCTTATTAGTCTGGAAACAGGAAGGTTGGCCTAAAGGTAGTGATAAATATATATGCGTCCATGGCCCCTTCACACACTGAATAAAAATGTGGCTACTAGAATTGCATCCAGTGATTAGTGGACTTATGCCTGCTTCTTCGCACATGCATAAGTGGATAGCTGCTGTGTGAATACTGCATGAGAGTCCCAACAACTAAGTGAAAGGCAAAGTAGTAGTGATAAAACAACAGCCACCGTGCATGGGGGTTGGTATGTATGGCAGAACCCATGACATTATTATGTTAATGCTGATTTGATAGGTTTTTTAAGGTTTTATCTCAGCTACTGGTTATGTATTTATTATGCTGTTGTTTATGGTGCCTTTTATGGTGTTGTTAGCTGCCCAGAGTCATGATTTTGAGATGGGCAGCCATATACATTGAAATAAATACAGAAATAAACACATCAGCCTCAGTAATCAGCTCCATACCATTCTTGGCAACTCCACTAGGATGTATCAACTCTAATGCTTTTTGAAATGGGTGATGCCCCCTCAGTATCCTTGCAAGGGAGCCATCAATCATGACATGGCAAAGGCCAGGACATCATATGACTTCATAGAATGTGGGGCACTTCCCTGTACAGCCAGTGGTGGTTTACCATTTACAAGGGAAGCAAATGACACCTACACCTGGTAACTCCAGGGCTCTCTCAGTCATAGGTTTGATTCCACTGGCAGCTTAAATGCAGCCTGCAAACAAACTCTTTCATAGGTCTGCAAAGAAGGAAAGAAAGAAGAAATGGCAATCCAACTATAGTATCTATAGCCCAATGTGAGTTGGCTGCAGAAATCCCAGGGCCAACAGAGGAGTCTTTTCTAATTACCATGTGGGCTCAGACTGTTGGGCGTTGTTATTCAATCACATCTAACGGCCTTCCTTCTTTTAGCCCCGCTTTTGACTCCAGCATGTTAACAACAATTCCACACACAGTGATGAGCCTAACAAGTGTATACTTTTATAAATCACAAATTCCCTTCTGCATATGTGGCTTTGAAAATGGGAATGGTGCATAGACAATCCATTCATGCTTTTGGGTAGGTCTACACTTCTTCTTAAAATGCCTAATGCAAATGGCTGGCTTGAGAATAAGGAGCTATCAAAAACTTGTGGCTAAAAACATAGCTGGCTTTGGGTACTGTTCTCCTGAATGCTGCCTGTGTTACATGTGGAAGTTCTTAAAAAAACATTCCATGTTAGAGAAAATCTTTACAAAGAAGCAGCATGAAATCATGATTGGAAGTTTATGTGGCAAATGGAAATGGGGGTAGGGTTGAACTGAACCCCACAGCCAAGTACAAAGCCAAGCTTGAAAGTCGATGTTAGGGTTAGCTGTTTATTTGCTTCTTTATGGAATATTAAACTTGCACAAAATGTATTTTCCCATTCTGAAAGTTAGCACAATGAAGAGATGGTAAGTAAATAACATCATATTAGCGGTAAGCTTGGCAAAGGTATTTTGCTGGAAAACCAACAATCATGGGTTGAATGTGGCTTTGAACAGGTAAAACTGCTCTTTATGCATTTATGCTCTCCTTCCACTATCTCTGCTGCTCCCTGATGTGCAGAAATTCTTTTAAAAATTTGGATGATGAGAGGTGGGGGGTGGGGGGGTGGGAGAAAACTACTGAGCAAGCTTCCAGGCAACTATCTCAAAACCCCACTCTGTCCTTTCTTCCAAGCGACTCCCAAAAGCAAAGACATAAACCAAGAAAATTTCAACTTACCGATGGGAGTCTTACAGGCCATTGTCCACTGTGAAAAGACCAATGCAAGGTGCCCTCTTTCCAAAGGCAGCCTTCTGAGTTGCATTGATGGGCAGCCCTTTCTTCCAGCGAGCAGCTTTTTCTCAGCAAGCTGCTTGATGTCAGTGGTGGCTGATTATATTTGAGATGGAGGTTTTCACTCCTTATGCCTCCCTGAACCAGTGCAATCCAGGGATTTATGACTAGGAAAAGAGCTGCTTTGTCAGAAGAGAATATTCCTTTTACTGATGCCCACCTCACCCTTTGAGGCAAACTCTTACAAAGCTGCTGCTATAAACTTGTTAACAATTAGCAAAAAGATCAAACACACTTTGGAAAATAACGGCAGATAGAAACATACAAAAAGAGCTTGCAGTTGTGTATGTAGAAAGCTGGATAAAACGAATAATACTTTCTCCAGTACCCCAATCCAAGAAGTATTGGGAGCTGAGAAGAGAGGAGGCATTCAGCTATTTTTTTAAAGCCTTCCCTTTTTTCTGACAATGGAAGTAATCTGAGCAAAATTCCATTCACATTTTAAAATAAAAATACAGACAACTGCATACATACTCCTTTTTACATTTTTTAAAAACTTTCAAGTAAACGTGTGTGAAATCTCCATCTAAAGCACAACACGCAGTGTATTTCTAAGAAACAGAGAGTAATATATTGTTTTTTAAAATGTTTTTAAGGCAGTATCTCCTATTAAGGTTGGGATTTCCTGAACCCATACTCTGTTTAATGAAAAAACAATGACATTGTGGTTCTAAGGGAATACTTAGTTTCTTCTTAATCCAAGTAGCACTGAGCAGAACTTTCCTTGTCTGAGGATGCAAAAGACAACCTCAGAATTTATAAATGCCTGGCTTTTCTGTATAAGCTAAAAAAGCTAAACAGACGTGAGGCCAGGTGAGCATCTTATGTGCCACCGAGGAAAAGAACCCTAATTCCCGTGCTCTGTATTTAACAGCAAGAAAATCCAAAGTCCTCAGCGATCAGCATCAGATGGGTTTATGTGTATAGAGATGAGTAAATCTGACCATTTCTGTTCTGCTTCCTGCCCCCAAAATTCATATACATTTTCACGCTTGTTCCTTCTAATGTATGTAGGCAATTGATAATTTATTGCAAGTAATTTCACCTAATATAAAGCATTTTATACATTCGTTTCATTTTTTTCCAGGGCATTTCAAGATGCATTTTTCTTTCTACATGCCCAAAAGACATTTTTAAAAGAGAGGATGCTTTAAAATATGGAAAAGTGCAGGAGCAAACTTTGTCCCTTAGTCTGAGAAGTGCAAATTATAGGAGTGTGCATTACAAAGGAAACACCACCAACACCACCCAAAAGTTTTTCCCTTTCCTAACTGCCATTATTTGAGTCATTAATCCTAATCCATTTATTTCTTCTGACATCAGCATCAGCATGTTAAAGAAATTGATTGCCATTGTAGATTTTACAACCTGAAATAATTTAACATTCTGTATATTTCAAAAAATGCTTTCAATGTATGGCATATTACAGGTATTATTTGTTTATCTATTATAACATTTGTATTCTGCCAACTCAGTATAGGCTTTTGGCAGTTCACATAAATTCACAACAATCATTAAAAAACATAAAAAATTTCAATACAAATATATTAAAGCTGTGATAAAAATTATACACCCTTCCCCCAGCATCTAACTCGGCAATATTAAGAACTAAATTATCTTCAAAACAATTCATTCACTGCCTTCCTGAAAAGCATCAGGGAAGATGCCATTCCAATAAAAAAGTGGTCTTCTTCATTGTGATGGAGCATATACTGAAAACATAGTTTTCTGCTCCCCATCCCTGAATATCATATGGGGGGAACCCTCAGTATCCCTCATGAGGAGGCACATGCTAGGTGGGTTGGCATTACTTGAAGTAGTCAGTCCTGTAGGTTCCTAGGTGCCAATATATATTATATATACATTGGACTTTATAGGTGATGACCACTATTTGAATGTACTTGGAAGTCCATTGGCTACCAAGACAGTACCTGCAACACCAATGTTATGAATCAGCTAGAACATGGGCTGCTGGATTCTGAGTCAATTGTAGCTTCTTAGTAGTCTCCAAAGGCAGACCTACATAGAACAATGGTTTAGGCTGAAGGTGATGAAAATCTGGGTGATTGTTGCCAGGGCCTCCTGCTCCGAATAGGGTGGCAACTGGCACATTAACCATAGGTGGACAACCACCCCTCCCCAGCAGCGCCCTCCACTTGTCCATCTTGTAGCATATGTGAGTCTAGAATGACCCCAAAATATAAAATTGCTCCTTCAGAAGGAATACTTTCCCATCCAGAATGCTAACTGCAGTCAATCAAGAATCTGATGGCTTCCTGATAAACAGCATCTCTGTCTTGCCAGGATTTAATTACAGCTTGTTCCCCCCATCCCCAGTCCCTTAATACCTCCAGTCACTGAGTCAAGGCATCAACAACCTCTCTGGCCCAACCTCTGGCATACCTGGGTATCATCAGCATGTTGAAGTTCTTCACCTCAAGCTGCCTCATGACATTGCCCAGTGGCTTCATGTAGATATTAAAAAGTAGGGATGAGAGTATGACCAACAGGGGTTAACCTCTTCTCCCCCACATCAGTGATTGAAATATTATATATATAGATGTTATAATTTGAAAGAAAATTTTTATAAAATTTTGTATCGATGGTACATGACACCCCAAAGACTATCAAAGATGTACGGGACAATTTCTAATGTTTGTTGGAAATGTAACCAACAAGAAGGGTCATTTTACCATATGTGGTGGACATGTAAAATTGCAAAGAAATTCTGGACTCAGTTACAAACCTTGATGCAGAGCATACTACAAATACAGACTCCATTTAAACCAGAATTATTCCTGTTGGGGATAATGGATTTTCAAATAGGAAAACATCTTATTAGAATTACTCAATACATGATTATCGCAGCAAGACTTCTTTATGCACAATTTTGGAAAACCCAGACACTACCAACAATACAAGAATGGCTGTTAAAACTGATGGAAATGGCAGAAAATGATAAACTGACTTGTTTATTAAAAGAAAATTCAAATAATTATTACCTTAAAGAATGGAAACCATTGATGGACTATTTGCAAAATGCAGGTGGGGTGAAGCTTACATGGGGATTTGAAGATTAGATTATAAATGTAATGGGATATGTTTTGACAAAGAATTATTCCTACTGAATGCATTAAAAACTAGCACTTATGACACTCATATTATTCTTAAGACCAGAGATAGATTGGAAGCTATCTATTTTTCATGTCTTTTTTCTTTTTCTTTTCCTTTTCTTTATAATTTGTATTTTCAATTTTCTTTTTCATTTCCAACTTTTAATTTTGTAATCTTAAAATTTCAATAAAATACTATTAAAAAAAAAAAAAGAAACATTATGCATATAGGAATGAAATTGCAGAAACACAGTGCCCAACTCCCAACCTAGCATATTATCTAGAAGGATACCAGAAGGTTAATTAAATAATTATATTTGGGCTAGATGAAGCAGAACTTGGTTGATTATTCCTATAGTGGGTAAAGATGAGAACCATTTTCCATGGTTGTGTTAAATTTTCTTTTCTTGTGCTCTTTGTCCAGTCTCCACAATTCATTGGTAGACGACAGAGTCTTATTGAAGATGCCAGAAAGGAGAGAGAAGCTGCTGCAGCTGCTGCAGCTGAAGCTACTGAATTAACTGAAACTATTGTCTTTGATGAGAAGGATGGGATAGCCATGTTGAATCTTCTGTTCACACTCAAAGGAGGGAAGACTTCACTCCCATCTCGTGCACTTAAAATCTTTGAGGTGAGGAGGTGATCTTGACTTTTGTGCTCAGTGGGGACAGACAACTGTTTGTAATGAGTTGGGAGGAACAATGGTCCATATGGAATACTTTGAAGATACAGAAGTGGGTAGGAATAGCACTATGACATGATGGACAAAGACATTTCCCCCACCAAGTGCTGGCAGCTAAAGCAATAATGTGTGTGTGTGTGTGTGTGTGTGTGTGTGAGAGAGAGAGAGAGAGAGAGAGAGAGAGAAGATATATTATTCCAGCTTAAGGTTCTGAGAATGACTTAAGATAAGATTTGAAATTAGAAAACTTTTATGGAACATCCAGTTCCTAAATTGCACAACCTGTTTTAAGCAGTCTGCCACAGTTCTGGTAGAATTTGTCAAAATTTCTTTAATTAGACTTCGGACTGACCATCAGTCAATTGCAATAGGCAGGTTTACTTGGAACAGCTTACATCCTGTGACAATACCTTTAACATCATCAAACAACAACATCTGCCTATCCCAGGTCCTTGGGAAGGACTTGATAAGTGGGTAAAAATGTCAAATCCAGTCTAAACATCTGGCTGACTGTGCGACCAACAATAATAATGCCAGTAGCCCAGAAATTACCATTGTCTATTTGTCTATTTGTCTACCTGTGCTGTATAATTATTTTTACATTTGGAATAGCCTGTTGCAAAAATGCAACAGGCTATTCCAAATGTAAAAATAATTATACAGCACAGGTTTAAGTGGGAAAATGTTTAAACAAACTGAAAAGACAATTGAAGTACTAAAATGTGAGCTCAGTATCTTTAAGGCAAACATAACTAAACCAGAGATGGGGAGAATTCAGTTGCTGTTTCCATAATTCTTATGAAAAGCTCAGAAATGTTGCAGAAGGTACTTATGATAAGGCCCAAAGGTAATTTGTTAAGAAAGACTCCTATCTCTCACTATGTATTTTTATAATTGAACTCCGTGTGTGTGTGTGCACACACAGATGTTCATTAAGATTATTTTACAGTCAACTGAATACAGTTAATAATAACCCTCCAGAAGAGATTTGATTTTGCAAAGGTTTGCAAGACTAAAGGATATTTCTCTAAAGGGCAATGAGATCCTTCAAGAGAAATTTTCAGGGCTGAAAATCTCTCTTGGTTGATCATGAAAAGGTGCATATGGAAAGTAAACACCAATGCACACCAGGTTTCCACAGTGAAAGATTCATTTCTCCGATCCCTCTGGCACTGCAGGTACAAGATATGAAAACAGACGGTTGTAATGACATTTGCCTGTTGATGAAAAAGGCAGTGGGCAGGCTGGTTTCCCTCTGCTGTTTTACATTACATACAACTAAAGCAACGGTAATGCAATCAGATCTGTCAGATTAATGCTGAGGTATTGATTGTTCTACATCCCACGTTCAAACAATGCATTTACAAAACTTGGAGCTAAATTGAATTTATTTGTGACATTGCTTTCTGTTCCCTCAGTCTATCTCTGATTAAGTAAAAATGCCAACCTTTCCCCTACTGAATCTCCAAGGAGGAGATAATTTAACTCTTGAAGAAGTAGCAGCAAAAACCCTTTTATTAGCATAGATATGAGCAGGAATTTTGCATGAATGAGAACATTTGGCACCACTGAAATTTAATATCTATGGCAGAAGCAGGAAGACTTCAGATTCTGATACACCAATTAGAGCTAAATTCAGGACAGAGATTCATGTAGGAAGACATATTCAAAGAATTAAGGATTTTGGTGAGGCATACTCAATCCAGGAATTGTAATCAATAAATAGCACCAAGTTCATAAATCTTTTCACACAAGTCAAGCCTGATTTCACCCTAAGAGTCTTTTTTCAGTAACCTGGCGGTTATTTGGTGTGTGTGTGTGTGTGTGTGTGTGTGTTAGATAACCGGAATTTAGAAATCCTTGCCATTCTATCCAAAGAAATATCAATAAATCACACTCTGTCTATTCAGATTTATAGATTTTCAGGAATGAAAAAGTGGAAATAAGAAAGCTTACTTATTTCCTTATCCATTTTACTCAGACAGTAAACTTAGGCTTAGTGAACATTTTTTGTGGATGAGAAGATTGTAGAACTGGTTGCGGGGCTATTTAATTCCTTCCTTCCAGTGCTTCTCCTGGAAAATGATACTTACACAGGAGTAGTGCTGAGAGGTTCAAATCAGAAGTTCCCAAAGGAATTTGTCTTTGACGTCAAAGCACTTCTCTTGACATTTTACATTCAGCACCTTGGCCAGAGCATAGTGCTGAGGCTGTTCAAAAACTGTACGGAAAGTGTTGCAGCTGTCTTGAAAATATCCAGACTTTAATTAATCTTAACACGTTTGTAATGATGTGATATAATTGAATTAATAGTATATTAATAAAAATAGTATCATTTCATTATATGATGTAACAGTAAGTATCATTCATTATTATTTAATAGCTTTAGCTATTCTCAAGCTGCGTCACCAATGTTACAAAAATCCTTTGTCTAGCACATCTGTATTCTCTTATAGTGCAACTAGGGTAGTGGTGGGCTAAAGCTATTGAGTGTGTTCAGGACAGAACTGCATTTTGAACTGGACCTTTCTAGCATATAGCTTCTAGTTGTCATGAAACAATAGCTTGCACAAATGGTGTACCTGTTGACTGAAAGCATTGTCCTGCTATTTTCTCCTTCTACAAAAGAGTGTGATAGAATCATAGTACATTAAGAATTTGAACATTCCTCAGAGGTGATCTGATTGAGTCTAAGTACAGTATTTCGGGCAGATGACTGGCTAGCATTTATTTATATGCATGTACAGGTAGTCCTCACTTACCGACTGCAATTAGGACTGACAACTTCATTGCTAAGTGACGTGATTGTAAAGTGAAATGTCATGTGACCATGCCCAACTTATGACATCAGTTCGCAGATCAGTCATAAATCTCCTTTTCCAGCACCGTCGTAACTTTGAATGGTCGCTGAATGAATGATTGGTCAGCAAGGACTACCTGTAATGAAGGAGAGCCACCACTTCCTACAATTGTCTGCTCCACTGTATAGCAGCTCTATCAAGTTGAAATTTCTCTAAATATTTAGCCAAAATGCACTTTTGTGATATTCCCATCCATTGGACATAGCCCTGTTTTAAAGATTAAGAAGAGATACTGTATGTCTGCTTCATCTTCTATGGGACAGATTTCATCATCATCATCATCATCATCATCATCATCATCATCATCATCATCATCATCATATGCCACTCAACTCCCAGCAACTCTTCCAGCAACTTTTTGAAGGCAGTGGCCCTGTCTCTCTTTAATCTTCTCTTCCCCAAGCTAAGCTGAGGGGTGTAGGGCTGGGACTTGGGAGACTCAGGTTGATGTCCACCCTAGTCATGCAAAATCACTGTGTGGCTTGGGGCCAATCTCTCTCAGCCTAACTTTCAGGATAAAATCAAGGGAGTTTTCCATGCAGGCCACTTTGAGCTCTTGGAGTTTGTTAAATGTTATAGCTCATTCCATATATGGTCATTAACAGGTTTTAGATAGTGTGTGTGTATATGCACACCTGGTTGTGTGAAGCACTGTACGAATGCATGCATGCTGATGATCAGTGAATAATAAGGGGGAAACTTCCTTTCAGGACTCCTTTCTTTTTTCTTTTTTTAAAATATTTAAACAAAGATATAGTTTGGAAGAGATAATATCAATAAATGGACAAAGAAAACTAAAGTGATACAATTAATGTTCAATATAACATTAATAAAAGATAAACCATTCCAAAGTAGTGTACAGTGGTACCTTGGTTCACGAACGCTTCTGTTCACGAACAATTTGGTTCACGAACAGCTCTGGTCGCAAAATTTTGCCTCCGTTTGCAAACTCCGCATCGGGTTACGAACAGGATCCGCGGCCATTTTCCCTCCCGTGACACGTGGTCGCGGCTTCCTGTAGGGAGGGGGACTCTCCCTCCAAGCAGTAACCGCCTCCCCACCCGCTTTCCTGTCCTCCACGCTAGAAGTTGCGTCGAGCAAGGTTAGCTTTCTCTCTCTTCGTACTGTACTTTGTGTCATATTTTTGTAGTTTTTTTTAAAAAAAAACATATGGTTCAGAACGGATTAACTGTAATTACATCGAACCTTATGGGGAAATTTGATTCGGGACGCGACCAAAACTTGGTTGGCGACCAAATTCGTAGGGGTCAGAATGGATTAACCGTATTTACATTGAACCTTATGGGAAAATTTGATTCGGTTCACGACCAATTCGGTTCGCGACCAGAGTCACGGAACGAATTAAGTTCGTGAACCGAGGTACCACTGTACATTGTTTTTGTGATATAAAAAAAGCATGACTCTTTGAACTTAGTGCCAATATCTCCACTGTATTATTATTTATAAATGCTAAAAGAAAAAAGAGAGAAAGAAAAAAAATCCTACTTAAATTAGTATAGATAAATATTTAATTTCTGACTTCCCCTTTGTACTCCAACTGATTTACCGTATTTATTAAAATAAAGTTTAGAAACCATACTGGAAGTGTTTGTATTTGCTTTGCTGTTTGATGGTATATATGGAAGCCATTCTTGCTTGAATTTAGATAAACTTCTATTATGTATTTATACTGTTCATTTTGCCATTGCTGCTTATTCTCCAAGTTTAAGTTCTCTATCAGATGTCGATACTACAGTGTGTTTTTATTCTAATGTTGTGCAAAGTTTGTCCTCACAGCTGTGAGCATGTATCTTAAATTATGATATTTTAATTGTTATATTAATAACAATTAAACATCTTTAATTAAGTATTTATTAAGTATCTTAATAAATTATGATATTTTAATTGTTATATTCTGGAATTTTACCTAATACAAAGAATGGTAGTTTCATTTCAAATCTGATTTTTAAGATTCTCTGAATGCAAATTTCTTTGCATTACTTTTTTGGAGGTGGGTGGCTATATAAGACTCCTCTTTTGTATTTGGAAATAGCCAATTTACATTGTCAGGGAAAAAATGATAGACACTTTTTAAAGGACTAAAAGCCCTATATGGACTTTTGTTGAAAGAAGAAAGGACTGAACTGATGATTTATGGATTTGGGGATTAAAAAGGGCAATTACTTGATAGAAAGAAGGGCTGAAGTCAAAATTCTGTTTTCTTTCTTCACTTGTTTCCTTCTTCTCTTTCCTTCTGTCTTCTTTTTTCTTTAATTTTTTAATACTTCTATTGAATTGAAAAATTCTATTTTTCAAAAAAAAGGGAAATAGCCAGTTTACTGAAAGTTTTTTGTTTTTGTTTTTAATGCAATAGTCATTCCTTGTTTTACCTGGGAGGAAATCCCTTTATTTTCTTCTCAGTTACTGTTTTACTTTTCTCTGTCTCTAAAGACCTTTGAAGCCAAAATTCATCATTTGGAAACAAGGCCCTGTAAGAAAGCGCAAGAGGGTTCTCCTGATCTGGAATACTTCGTGCGATGTGAACTCCATTGCTCCGCGCTGAGCACTCTTATCAGTTCCCTTAAAAGGGTGTCAGAAGATGTAAGGAGCACAAAAGAAGACAAGTGTAAGAAGGACTTTGTAGTTTAGATAATGAATTAGGAGCAAGGGATATTTCATAGATCACTTTTCAGGTGCTTTGTTTATTGCAATCTTCTGATTCTTCAGCAAAACTTTCAGAACTATATACATCTATTTTCTTCAAGGGGTTACCTAATTTTCCACATACATTTCTGGACATGTGAATTTAACTGGTAAATCTTATTAATTTTACTGAGATTCAGAGGACTGCATCCCTGATCTTACAGAACTTCCTGAAGGATGGCAACTCTGTTAACCCCCAAAACTGCATGGTCTTGGCTATGCTGGCTGGGATTATGAGATCTGAAGTCAAATGCATCTGGATAGCACCAAGTTGGGGAAGGCTATTCTAGATCATCCAATACTGACCAATGCTGATGGATTGGAGTGGTCAAGGCCCACCCGTTCCCAGTCTGCTTTCTGGTGGGCAGGTGACAAAAGCCCAAATCAAAGCTTCTGTTATTCCATTGGAGTTTCTTCATATTATTCAATAAAAAACATTAGTCCTTTCACCTAGAGATTTATGTCTGATCTACATTCCAGTAAAGGAATGGGGATAAAAGAGGATTATAGAATTGCATATAGTTATTATGTTATGCTAGAGGAGATATTACCATTAAAAGCAGATAAATCCAGTACACGGAACACTCATATAAACAGAAGCAACTATTTTGTATTTCTGCTTTTGCTCTTCTTAGGTAACATTGGAAACTCCCCCACCCCTTCAGCCCCATCATATCCTGCTAAGACCACTTTTTAGCCTTTGCATTAACCAGCCTCTTCTTAAATTTCACCTTACTTCCTCTTTCTTCCTTTGGATTTCAGTTCATTGGTTTCCAAAAAAAATTTCGGAGTTAGATCTATGTCACCATTTAGTCACCAAATTTGACCCTGATTTGGATCTGGATCATCCAGTAAGTAAACAATTTTGCTTTCATGTATCTTCTTCCTTGAAACATGCTTTAATTCTCTGTCTGAACCCATTTTAATTATTTCTTTGTGAGGATAACCTAAATATTCTATTTTATGAGATAAGAAATTCCCATTCTTATTGATCTCAGCAGTCCAATTTAAGTAAGTGTAAAGTGATTCAAATTGAGAAAAAATCCTAATTTGACATATATGTACTCTGATGGGATCTAAACTGTCTGCCTTGAGGTCATGTATGTTTGTGACAAATGTAAAAAGGCAAATTCTATGCTAGGGAGCACTAGCAAAGAGACTGAAAATAAAACTGCAAGTATTGCAATGTTTTTATACAGATGGTACCTCCATCCCTGGATTCCTTTGTATCAATTCTAGTAGACACGGTTGAAAAAGTGCAAAAGAGGTAAACAAAAATGATCAGTGATCTTGAACAGCTTCCGTATGAGAAAATTCTAGAATATTTTGGACATTTTGCTTTGAAAAATGGCAACTAAGTGGAGCATAATTGAGATATATTAAATCATGCATGGGATGGAGAAACTAGACAGATGTTTTTCTCCCTTTCTAAAACAGTAGGACCAGGGGTAACTTAATGTATCTGATTGGAAGGAGTTTTAGAACAGACAAAAGAAAGCAGTGCATAATTAACCCATGGAATTCAGTATCACAAGACATGGTGATCTGGGTGGCTTTAAAAGTGGGTTGGACAAATTCATGGAAGACATCCTTGAATCTTGAAGTCCTGAAGATTTAGTGTTATCTCCGACTTAGGAACATAATGCCTCTAAATGCAGGGGAACAATGATGGAAGAGGAATATGTTTCAATTTCCTGCTTGCAAGAACTTCAGATATATCTGGCTGGCCACAACGAGAAATAAAGTGTTGGACTAAAATGGACATTGGCCTGATCAGCAGGTTTATTTTTATATTCTTATGTTTATTGTATTTCTAGCAAAAATCTTGATTTTATTTATTTTTATTTAGCATATTGCTCAGCTTCTTTTAAGAGTTATGGTCTTACTCAATATAACAGACTGAAAGCCTAAATGAATAATCCATACTCATTCATTCAAGGTTCATACTTTAATGTCTAGTATCAATAGAAGAAAATATATGTAGCTCAGGGTTGAACTGTGGAGTACTTGGGGTTCTCTGAGCTTGGCTATTTCCTTGCAAACGTTTTGTACCCAGCTAGGTAACATCTTCAGTGCTAGAATGGGATGGGGTTTGCTCTCTGTTTATATACTGTGGCATGCATTGCCAGTGTTGGTAGGGGTGGGGGTTTTGTTTTGTTCCTCTGGTAGTTCCTTGATTAGGGTATTGTTTACTGCTTGATTGTGTGCCTGGTGGTAATCTTGGTGTTAATCTCTGCTTATCTGGGTAATATATATACAACCAAGCAGTAAACAATATCCTAATCAAGGAACTACCAGAGGAACAAAACAACGCCCCCCCCCCCCCCCCAACACTGGCAGGGCATGCCACTATATATAAACAGAGAGCAAACCCCATCCCATTCTAGCACTGAAGATGTTACCTAGCTGGGTAATGAAATGTTTGCAAGAAAAGAACCAAGCTCAGAGAACCCCAAGGACTCCAATGTACAGTATGTGCCATACATCAAAGTGTTTCTCATACAGGACACTGGATCAATTTTAAAGATGTATGGGATCTAATATAAGGCATGTGAAATACACCTTTGCAAAAATAAGCAAACAAACAAACAAATGGTACAGGGAATGAACTCTTGGTTTTTCATCTTGAACAACCTTTAATAAGAATTTGGCATTGTCATCAATAATACTGTTCAGTGAAAAACTGAGATAATCTTTTTCTTTTCTCCAAGGGATTCTCTGACCAAGTATATCGTGAGCGAAGGAAAATGATTGCAGAAATTGCTTTCCACTATAAGCAGTAAGACTTGCCACATTGCCTACTGTTACCTATGGGGACCTCTAAACATAGTTTTACTTTTTTCCTCTCTCCCTCTTCATCACTTCTTCTCTTTTACACTCTTCCATCCTGCTTCCAGTGTTCCATGTTTGCCAGCTCTGTGACACTATTTCTGCCAATCAATTCACACATTCAAACTTGGATCAAATTACCGCAACCTAGTCCTGCAAATTTGAATTAGAGTGTTGGTTACTCTCTTCTTAGAGCTGAAAGAAATTCAGATTTATGGCTAAATTTCATGTGAAATGAAATAAATCAACTTCTTTCTGAAAATTCAGTACATGCAGTTAAGAATAATGTGGTCATATATTGCGTTTGTAATTTTAAACTGAGATGTGTTTTCACATTCACTTTTGCTGTTTGTTGAATATATCTTCTGAACAATTATTTTCCCAGCACTTTAATAAAGTAGTTATCTACTCAGCTACTTATCTACCAACCTTTCTCAACCTTGAGTCCTCCATAAGTCTCCCATAATTCTTAGTCAGCCTTATCAACAGCAGTTATGATAATAGAAGTTGTTGTGGAACACATTTCACAAAAGCATCAAATTGGGAAAAGCTGGATTCATTGCAACAACTCCAGAGATCACTTAATATGAGCAGGGGACTAAGGTTCTTCAATGATGTGATTTGGTTTAATTATGTGCAGTGGTGTAGATAGATGAGTTTTAGAGCTGGGCAGCTGTTAACTCAGTAAGATAGGCCATGTTCCAAAGAGTTCTTATAGACACACCTAAGACAGTTCAGTATACACAGATGCACAGACCTAGCTTCTCTCCCCCTCCCCCCGCCTCCATTCCTTGGGGAGCATCTCTTCATTCTTCCCTCCATGCCATGTTTGACGTTTTGTAAGTAAAGTGCTGTAGATTCATGAACAATGATTCAGGTATAATTCAGAATGAATCAAAAGACCCATAGCATATAATAGATTTCATTGCATGGTTCTTTGGAACAAAGTCTGTATCTTCAGTGTTATATCTGAAATCATGATAAGAGTAAGATTCTAAATCAATGATATTGACTTTAGCAAATGGATAATAAATCAACCAGTATTTTGGTTTGAATGCATCAAGGCATAGTACAGTTGTATTTGGTTAACCTAGATGTTCCGTACTATCTGAATGGTGTAGGTTAGTCTGTATGACGTGGGTTTAAAACATCCTGTATATTGTTTTCACCGTTACTATTTTTTATTTTTATATATTTATACACACAATATTTATGCTTCTAAATTTATGTTTTCAGTCATGATGATTCAAACCATTCTTTTAAAAATAAGTTTCAAAGGGTTAGTTTCAAAATAAGTTTCAAAATGGCTGGCTGGGGAATTCTGGGAGTTGAATTCCACCCATCTTAAAGTTGCTGAGGTTGGGGAACCCTGATCTAATAGATAAAGCTTGGTCCACCAAGTACATGAGTACTCATCTTTACGGTGACCATACTTTCTTGGAAAAAATAAAGGACAAACCTGAAAAAAGGGCAAATCTGAAAGAGGTTCATGAAGATTAAAAAAAAAAAAAGTAATTGTTTATGTTTATAACCTTGCTTTACAAAGGAAAATTCAAGAGCAAAACCAAGAAAATAAATAATTAAATAAATCTAAAAGCTTTCTGAAATAAAGAACTGTTCTTCATAATAAAGGACACATGGTGGCTGTACTCATATTAGATCCAAACTGAGTTTTTTTTTTAATTCATTGATTAGTTTTGTGATTCTAACTATGATATATCTCTTCTGTTTAAATCAAGTTTTATCATTTAGATTGCCGTAGTTCTGTGCCACATTTCAGGCATGACTGGGTAAGGATCAGACTTAGTTAAACACTGCAGGGTTGGTCTGTACTATTTGCCACATTGTTATTTTTGTATATCTGTTCCTTATATTCTTCTAAAAGCGGAGACCCAATTCCTCGAGTTGAATACACAGCAGAGGAGATTACCACTTGGTAAGTGTGAAGGAACCTTTCCTAGAACTTTTCTTAGATCCTTCCTGGAAAGTCAAATTACATTTTCTAGTAAGGTATCTGCCCCACCATTTCCATCTGAATTTTTAAGGTATCAGATGACTCACAGTCACTCTGGGTCAGAAGAAGATTCTCCCCCAGGCATTTGCACTGTATTTTACTTACGTTTATATATGTTTTTAAACATCATATATTGTTCCAGATTGCTGTAGTGGTTGAGGCACCAGGCTAGAAACCAGGAGACTGTGAGTTCTAGTCCTGCCTTAGGCACAAAGCCAGTTGGGTGACCTTGGGCCAGTCACTCTCTCTCAGCCCTAGGAAGGAGGCAATCTTGCCAACTTCTGAAATCTTGCCAAGAAAACTGCAGGGATGTGTCCAGGCAGTCTGCAGGAATCAAGACTGACTCAAAGGCACCCCCCCCCAAAAAAAAAAAAAATCAACTTAATCCTAAAGAAATTGCAGGTTTCTAAGGTAATTATCCTTCTCCATGCAAATACTCTGGACATACTCTGGTTACCTATTTTTTTTTTGAAGGAGGGAAGTGTATAGTACGCTGAAGAGTCTTTATCCCACTCATGCCTGCAAAGAACACCTGGATGCCTTCCATTTACTGGAGAGGTATAGTGGCTACAATGAAAACAATATCCCACAACTGGAGGATGTCTCCCGCTTCCTGAAAGGTAAGTATGTGGTCACGTTTAGAGAACTGGTACATTTTTATAGTATTAACCCTACTTGAAGCTTTGCATTTCTGTAGTTTAGCAGACTTGCTGCCCAATTTCAGCAGTACTTCTAGGGGGCTCCCAAAAGGTTGAAGGGGCCTTGTGGTCTGCAAGTCAAAGAGTGCCCATCCCTGATCTAGATATGTAGGACCACATTTAAAACTCAGAAGCACTGTCCCCTGGAACCAGAGAGCTGGTGACTGGAGAATGACAGATAGTTTGCAGATAAAAATAGCTAGGTACATTTCGAATTCAACTCTTTATCAGGACAAAATCTATAAGTCAGTGTAAAACACTGTTCTTTAAATCATCATCACATTCTTGATATTTATCCCTTTATAAGCATTAAATGTAAGTTTTGCACTCAGAAGAAATTGCCCTAGAATGTTCTATGTCACATCTCCTTGGCCAGTTAGAGAAAACAGTCTGCCAAGGTTTGGCAAAGTCCATTGTTCATAAAAACATCAAAAGGTCATTATGGTCTCTGCAAGAGGGAGTTCAATAGGAAGCCTCTGTAGAAGATGCTCAGTAGAGGAGAACTTCCACAAGATTATTGTCCATGTAAAGAAAAAGGATGCTTGAGGAATCCATTCTTTGCACATTCTGAGAAGAATTAATCTACTCTCCCTCTTCTGGACTAATGTATGGATCAAAACAATTATCCATTGGAATTTTGCATTTCTGCAAATTTTTGTAATGCAGATTTTGCTCAAGAAGCCCTATCAAAATAGGTTATTAAAACTGCACTTCAGGAGGAAACGTAGAAATCTGTTATTTAAAAGATGAACATTAAGGCTATAATCCTTAATACGTTTATGGTGACCCAAATCACCATAAGTCAATGCAGTTGATTTCCAAGAAGACATTACAGGATTTTGTTATTAGAAATACATTTCCCAATAATAATATGGTTATAGAAAGAAAAGACTTTCAAAAGAATATGTGCAAAATTAATGTAGACTAGAAAAAGACTAATCTGGCCATCCCCCAGTCGAGAGATCTAAGTAGTAACCAAAACGATCATTTCAAAGATGATGCCTGCAGGGGATCAGTGGCTTCTGCAAATCTTAATGATTTCAAGAGCTTCCTGGACTGAAGAGATTATTTACAGAAAGTTCCACATTTTCCTAAAACTATTTTAAAAAATCAGAAACCTGTAGTTAACAATGTAACTTTGATCACTTGCAAAGACAGCAAAATATTCAGACTACTTTACAGAAACAACTTAAAAATAGACTCACAGGAAATGTGTGTGGTAAATGCAGGTATTCTTGTGTAAAACAAGACAATCATAATTCTACATTAAAAATGAGAATTATATAAAATACATGAGCATGTATTTATAAGTACATTGATTATAGACATGATATCAAACTGTATGATTTGTTCCATATTTATAAAAAATGGACAAGCTAGAGCTTATGCTTGTTCATTTCTATGGTGGTTGAGCTATTTAATAAGTTAATCCCCAAACTACTTATGAATAATTGGTGGTTTTGTTTTGCTTTTAAACTGTGGCCAGTTGTACAGCTCCAAAAAACTCAGCTCTGGGTGTACCTGAGTGGCCACGATGTGACACAGAGTACAGTACTAAAGAGTAGCATTGTTTATGCTTTGAAAATGATTAAGAAGAAATGTTTCAACACCCATTACCATCTGGTATCCCTTAAAGCAGCTTGACTATTTTCAGGTTTCCTGGAGAGCCTGCCCCCACCTTGAAAAAAGTTGTGGCTGTTTTAAAGAATCAAATCATTAAAGTTAATGTGACCTTTAAAGCAGCCACAACTTTTTTTAGGCCTTGTACAAGTTCCAGAGCACTTCTCCCAAATCATATTTGAAACATATACAGCCATATTTTGATAAGACCCAGTAGAGCTCCTAATGTTCACCCTTTCTTAAATGATACAACCAAATATAAAAGGTGGTTTGGGTTGTTTCAGAGAGAACTGGGTTCCAACTCCGACCAGTAGCTGGCCTTCTCTCAGCCCGGGACTTCTTAGCCAGTTTAGCCTTCAGAGTGTTTCAGTGTACACAGTACATCCGCCATGCTTCTTCTCCCATGCACTCTCCAGAGCCGTGAGTACTGCCTCATAACATTGGCTTCTTTAATGCCTGGCTGGCTGTTACAGAGTCAGAGGAGAACTGGTTGTTTTTCTTTCCAAAGGGACTGCTGCCATGAACTTCTGGGACATGTACCAATGTTGGCCGACAAGACATTTGCACAATTCTCTCAGGTGAGCAAAGGGTGGATCACCTTGTGCTGAAGGTACAATCTCTTCTTTGCTAGAAAACCAGTACAGCAACCATTGGCCATGCTGGGTGGGATTATGGAATGGAAATGCAACTCAACCAGAAGGCACTCCCAGACCAGAGAAGCACCCTTTTCTAAAATGACTTTTTCAGCAGCCAAAACACATAAGGGACATAGCATTGTCAAAGAGAGGTTTTCAGATTTTTTTTTCCTGTGGTAAGGTTGGTTCAGGGGATTTTGATTTTTCTGTTAACTAGTGGGGGGGGGGGGGGGGTGAGGTTTAATGAACCTACTACCTTTCATTTCTCATACTGAAAGGCTGCTTAAAAAAAAGTGCTTTGGGCCTCTGATTACCCATCACCTCCTTTTCAATGACAGCATCCTTGAGAAATGGTTCTTCATTTAAGTGTCTACCCAAATAGATGAGCTATCACCTCCTGTGGCAACAGTAGGCAACCCATAGGTCACATGTGTCCTCTGGCACCTAATGTGTGGCTCCCCACCCATGCCTGACAGCTTATTGTTGAGTGTCAGTGTCCAAATGACCAAATTTTGTTATGGTTTTCAGATTTCCCCCCCATCAAAATTTTAGTATTATAGCCACTCAAATGGTTCCAAATAGCTGATTTTCCAGCTGATTTCAGCTGAAAGGGAGCTGTTTTTCAGAATGTTAAGGACGGGGGAGGGGACAAAAGGTCTCCAGGATGGGAGTTGCTCCCATCCCTCCCCATAACTCCTGTGCCAAAAAAAGGTGTAACATCAACTTCAAAAATAGGGCATGGACAAGATTGAGACTGGAGATGGGAGTTGTTTCCATTCCCATTTCTACTAAGCAACCCCTTCCTCCCAAAAAAAGGTGCTAATAGTCCCCACCATTGTAGGGGATATCACTAATCACCAAATGGCCTCATGGCGCTTCTGGAAGCTCAGAAGGCAGAGCTGTGCTCCAACTCCTCAAATGTTGCCTACTTCTGTCCTAAACATTCCTTGGGTAGTTTTTTTCCTTCATGTTTAGTCAAAGTCTCCTTTCTTACCATTTCTACCCATTTGTTCTTGTCCAACAGCAGAAAATGAATCTGCTCTATCTGCTGCAAGGTTTCCCTTCCTTGGATGGAGTCCAGTTTGTATTGTTTTAAAATGTAGTGCCCATATTAAAGCCAAATGAATGCATCCAGGGCACCCCAAATAGAATCAAAGCATTCCAGAGATTCCTAAATGTCAAAATAGAGATAACAACTACAAGAATTGTAAAAATAAATAGTTTGGCATATATGCAGTAGAATACCTCTAAATAACCTATTTCAAGATTGCAAGCAGGCAATCAGCTATGTGATCCCATCTGTATTCAGTTTACTTTGATTTATAGACTTCCCGTGAATTAATATCAATAGACGATGGGCTTTTACAAATATAGATTAAACAAGAACTCATCAATTAGGCTGCAGCACAGCCAGCTGTTTCCTGACCAGCCATGGTTATAATTTCCTAGCCAGTATACAGGAAGACTGCCACTCTATAATTAGAAGCCATTTGCCAGTCTGGCTGTGAATTATGGGACTTCTACTATGTCTTTGGAGGAGATGAGGTTAGAAAGTTGTAATATGCGGAGTCTTGACCTGATCTACTGGTACCTATTGTGTGATCCATAAAATTTGAGCTGTGCACACCAAACATATAATGGTCAGGGGAAAAAACACACAATAACTACATGATAGTTTTCCTTTTGCTCCTAGGAAATTGGGCTTGCATCTTTAGGGGCAACTGATGAGGAGATTGAAAAACTTGCAACAGTAAGTCCTTAATTCTAGGATACACAAATAGAGATATAATTGCCTCTGTTAGATTTTGCTCTTGATTGTAAGTGTTGATATTAAATGCCAATTGGCTATGCTAATCAGATATTCTGGGAATTGTAGCCAATACAGCTGGCAAGGCCCACATTGGGAAAGAAAAATCTGGTATAGGTTTTCATTATAAGGACTGGCATGAACAGAAGATAGTATTATTAGTAGAACATTCTAAAACTCCAACATAAACATGACAAATAGAAAACAAAGACTGACTTCTAAGAAAAAAAATGCATTTTTCCTAGAAGAGCCTCCAGTTAATTTCCCAAATGCAATGCAAAAAGGGACAGATGCAATAAAAATCCCACATTTATCTGTCTAATTTAGATGAGAAAATCCTAACCATTTTGAATCAATGGTTTTCTTTTCAATCTCACTTTTCTCTGCAGCTTTATTGGTTCACAGTGGAGTTTGGGCTCTGCAAGCAAAATGGAATCATTAAAGCCTATGGAGCTGGCCTCCTCTCTTCCTATGGAGAGCTGATAGTAAGTGGTGCCCTCCTCTACCCCTACTGAGCTAAATTAAAGAGTACAGCAGCTGCTTCTGAGCTTGGGTGATCCTATTCTGCCGACCAGTTACTCTTGTTGAAGTCATCGCATTACAGGGTTCTCCTGCTTTCTCTCCCTCCCCTCTTTCATTTAGCACTCTCTGTCAGATGAACCTGAACTACGGGACTTTGACCCTGATGCTACCGCTGTGCAACCCTATCAAGATCAGACCTATCAGCCTGTTTATTTCGTATCAGAGAGCTTTAATGATGCCAAAGCTAAACTCAGGTATGATTCATTTCTGGCCATATCATTGAACAGTGGGGATCCATATGTCTAGTTACATCAGCGTTGAGTTCTGGTTGCTACAGATAATTTATGAATCATTTCCTTTTTAACCAGATAATTAGATAAAAATCCCCCCCCCCCAACAAAAATCTTTAAAGGGATGTTTTTAGTGTTGCTTGTTAAAATGAAATCTAAATTACAACATCGCTAAATATGGAATAAATGGAATTTAATCTGCCACATATACGTGCATTTATGATTGATTTGTTAGTTTATTTCCTTGTTAATTTTACTACCACTCATTTTTCCATCCAACAAAATAATCAAGATGGCGAACATAAATGAATTAGAACATTAAAACATAAAGTAAATATATATACAAATATTAAAAAGACCTTGAAAATATTTGCAACGATGACATCCATTACATGTCTATTTCATTCAATAGCATTTACAGGTATGCATGCATACGACTGTAATTAATTACTTCCCCAAAGAGAAATGTTCTTTCCAATTGGGCTGAAATAACTCCTGGTCCACTTAGAGACAGCTGATGAGAGGACCCTAGCAATATCTAACTAGTGACTTAAATAGCCTTGATGGCAAAATAGGTGCTTAAGAAATCATGAAAATTAGGCAACTTATTATGCATCACTGTAATGATATGATCTTCTAGATATTCAAACTTTTACAATATGGTTATCACATTTTATCAGGGATGGTTGCTGGTTATATTATAATGGGGTCACAGAACTGGACAGCAATAATGCGAATGATAGCAAAGAGTCACAGAAAACTTTTGGTTGCCATCTAGTTAACATCTTTTTTTTTTTAATCCCCATTCTGGTATCCCCATTAACCAGGGTTTCTATGGGATTGCATCTATCCAAATAATACTCTTTCCTCAAAAGGTTCAGGGGAACCTGCTTTTAAGTAGGTTGCTGTTACAAATTATACATTGAATCTCATTAAAGGTCCAAGGAAGTTTATTGTTAGGGAAGAAAGTGATTTTCCATATATTCTCATTTCCACCAATGTTTTTAAAAGAGGGGGATGAGAAGTGTATATGAGTGAAATGTATGGACAGGTGAGAAGTCAGATGGGCTATAACTGCACATATTAGTATGTAAGAAGTAATATGGTCTTACAGCTTCTCTCTGCCTGAATTTTGTGAAGGAACACTATAACTGGAGCCAGACTTTTCACAGACTATTCTCATCATTTCTTCTCAAAGAGTATTTACACATAGCATCCAAAGATAAATCTAACTATCAGTAGCAATTAGGGATCAAAGGCATTTGCATAGTAACAAAAGAGAGGGATTAGCATTTGCTTGGTGTTTTGGGCAACTTAATGTGATTTCCCAGTGCCACTAGATGGTGCCACAACATAAATAATATGGAATTATTAGACTCCTATAGAGATTCCTTCTTGCCACATTAGGTTCTGTGGGCTACAACTCCAACAGTTGTTGTAGCTAAAGCTCCACTAGATGAAGGGGGAAAAGAATATATAATATCATCCCAACTAAAACATGTTTTTTTTTTCACAATAAGAGTGATTGTAACTATATGTATGTGTGCGATTAGCAGAGAAAGGAGTTTTCCAGTTCAGCCTGGTCACTTCTGTGTGACTTAAAAGTCTGCACCTGCTTAGCTTCCAGCTCATAGCTTTTTTGCTATTTACAATTAGTTTCATATCCTTCACCAGGTCAGTGGCTTCCATCCTTGGTCACATAATGGCCAGCTACTTTGGACTGTAGCTTTTGGCTCTATTCAAATATATTACAGTCATAGATGATATTGGCTGACCTTCAGCAAATGTGTAGTGCAATTTATTGAAAGAAAAATGGAAAGTTTGTTTCTATTTTATATACAGTATGGTGGAAACATCAGCTTGCTTAGAATGTATTTAAATTTAGGCAAAGTGCAAGGATGGGTTTAGCTGAATTGTGTATATTTTTAGACTAAAAATTGAATTTAGTTGAACCTTATATATCTAGTGACTACTGACAATATTTACCCTTTGTTCCCAGATTAATTCCCATAATCCTAGACAGCACTACACAGAGCTGCTATACTCCTAGATAATCAATGGCCTTGTTGTTCTTCAAGGTCCAGGCTAAAGAAAGCTGGTTTACCCAATATGCCTTTCACTGCTTCCTTATCTCTTAATATTGCAGTAGCCCATCTATGTTACCGACTTTGATGTTTATCCTCTTCTTTTCAGGGTCTATGCAGCACATATCAAGCGACCTTTTTCTGTGAAATATGATCCTTACACATATAGTATTGAGCAATTGGACAACCCACAGAAGATCTGTCATTCCCTGGCAAATGTGCGGGATGAGCTCCACTCATTAATTGATGCACTCAATATTATCAGCTAACCCAAGATTTAGATGATCCTTTTTCTCCAAGCCAATGTCTTTTTCTGCAACTGCAACATTGGTTTTCCACCATGGCTACTCTTCACTGCACTGTTTGGACCAACAACTTCACTATGATTTCTTTTAGGGTTTTGTGTTGCTGCCTCTTGCCACAATAATAACTATGATTTGAATTGTGCCCCACATGCCATGGTGTAGAGGCATTTTAGTGACAAGCTTGGTTGAAGAAAGGAAAGGAAATGAAGCTTAAGAGCTTAATCTGGAGTCCCTTCAGTGTTTTTTACTAATAGCAGGGGATCTGGATTGGGCAAATACTATAACAAATAATTGCACAACACATGATAAATTCCCCTTTGAAGAAAAAGAAAAATTATGTATTCCCAAAACATCAGTTGTTCCCCAAAGTTCTATTTTTAAAATTATTTAAAATGTTAGAGATAAGCACAGAACAATCCAAGTAAGTTTTTATACTACCAGGTTCAAAACAGTTTAAGCCCCCCTCCTGAAACTTGCTCAGTTCTGCCCCCTTGGAAGCTAGAAGAAGAACAACACCCAAATCAAAAGAGAGAAAGAGAGAGAAGTTTGAATTTTTGTACCTCTGAGGAAGGCTTCCATTAAATATGTTGGACAATTTATTAGTTTATTATGTTCTCCATGTTTTTTTCTTTTTTTCCCTCCTATAATTTTGCAACATTGTCTATGACTTTTTTCCCCCCAGAAAGACCAAACATTCCTTTAGTAATTCTCTGTTATGGCGAGAATCCTCCCAGCCCTTTTGCTTAAATGATTTCAGAGGGGTACAAGCCTCAGGACGCTGCCCCACACTAAGATTCTGCTGGTAACAGGAGCTCCAAAGAATTCCAAGGGATGACTCAGAATAAGGCCCAATGAGCTTTTCTCATCTGACTGGAACATCTTTCTCATCAGCTCTAATCTTTCCATCTGGGAAAAATTCCTCCAGGATGAGCAAACTGTTGACTAATGCACACTGGTTGCGGTTCTCTGTAGGCTGGTTTTGTGGCCCCATGAAACTCAGTGGAATCTCTTGCCAAGTGTGTGATAAAGGGAAGCACTGGCTTCTCAGATCAAAATGAGGTTCCACACCTATCAACAAACTGGGTTGACCCAGTTCATGGTAGAAGCAGAGCCACATCTGCAGTGCTGCTCATACTACCATGTCTCAGCAGCACCTTTCATTCACCTGCCCATCATGTTGTATTACCAGACAAGTACTACCCAGAGCTTGGTAGATAGGCAGCATGGATTAGAGTCAAGCCTAATCAGGTTCAGGTCTGCTCCCATTCAGAGCATTACTAGTGCCACTTACAGTAAGAAGGAAACCTCTTGGGAAGCCTATATGAGATGAATGACTGCTGCTAAAGGCAGAAGAATCCACAGGATCAACAATGAAGTCTTCTGAACTCCTAGATCCTTGGCAACAACTATCTGTCCACCAACCTAGAGGGCTGGGTAGAATGAATAGCAGGGAATGGCTAATGGCTAATAACTCTCCATGTTAAAAGTGTTGATCTTTGTTCTGCTGAAGCGTCTTTAATTAGTGAGGCTTAATATCTTTGCCTCCTCTGGGGATGGGGGTAAGGGATGAAATCTGTGGCATGATGTCTTGGTACAATGTCTTTGACTTATGTACTTGCATCAGGGGGTTGGATTGAGATGTCATGATGCATGTTTTGTCATTCTTTTTGTCAATATGGCTTGCATCAGACACTTCTGTATAAGGACCAGCACTTGTTTCCTTGAATGGTTTAGAAGTCCCAAACAGCTCCTAGTTCTGACCTCAGCAGGCCTACCTAAAGTTAGAGAAGAATCAAAGACCACCATCAGGGTGTGATGACTAACGTATTCAGTCTGCACTTTCCTTGTTCTGCTTGACTCTTAGACCACTGACTTCAGGGCTACAATGCCTAGCCTAATTTTAGGACATTTCTGCTTCTTCCACTTGCTTTTTGTACCCCCTCACCTGAACAGCAGCAGCAACAAAAAGAATCTGAAAAATTCAAACACTTGCACACACTTAGTTGAAACTATTGCTCAACTGTGAATACTGCAGCATGGCTGGCCAGTTTCCAGCCCCAGACCTGAAGAGGCATCTCAGCATTACCTATGATATTGTTTCAATACTTTATAAGCCTCCTGTCATCCTACATCCTGCTGATAGCACTCTGCTCAGGGAGAAACAAATGTCCAGATATGTCTTAGCACCATCAAGACATAAAAGTCTTCACTCTAAGATACTTCCTATTCTAAAGTTCTATCCATTAGAGTGGAAGAAAAAGGAAGATGCGTCACCCAAGAAACTAAATAGACTTTATATTTTTGAAAAGGAAGAGAAGTTTTACCATGTAGCTTGTAGGTTTTTTGTTTCCATTTTGCAGACAAGAAAGTTTATGAAAACATCCATTCAATATGATCAGGGAGTACATCCTAGCAACTTTGTTAGGGATGCATACATTTAGTTTAAAAAATTCTCAGTGGCTAACTATTCAAGTCAGTTGAAGTCTTCATTAACTGCCAAGGACTTGGGCATATCATGGTACTTCCATGATAGTTCAGGTCTCATTAATGTTCTATGGCATTTGCAGTGCGGTATTGGTTCAATGCATGCTATGATTTCGCCAAATCCTAGAATGTTGTTGTTAATTGCTTATGATAATGGCTAGCCACATGTACGTGACAAAGATCTTGCTACCTATTCCAGTTTTTTCCAACTTATTCACTCCAGATTTCTTGGATAATTCCCATCACTTCAAGCTAACAATTGCAATAGTGACTCTTGATGATAGGAGTTGCAATCCACAAATTTGAAGACCCCCAGGTTATTGAAAACTGATCCATCTTATCTCAGATAGATGCGTTAAATGGCTTGTCACCTTTTCTGAGCTTTTTAGAGGATTACCTGGCCTTTTGAATTAGGTATCCTTGTATGATGGAAGAAGGTATCCTTCATGGAAAACCTTGATGGGTGTGTGTATGTCAGATGTAATAGAAACAAATGGAGATGATATTGCCAAACCACCTTGACTAGCATCATGTCTGAATATTTTCTGTATATTCTATGGAGTTATGTGGAAGAAGGATGCCTTGAAATGTCCTAAGGAGATGGCAAAAGTAGTTAACATTCTTCCTGTTGAAGAAGGTCACTGATTGAAATTCTTCCTGTTGAGAGTGAGAATCAAAAGGAAAATAAAGAGAAGCTTCCTTTTCTGTCTCGCTTGGGAATATTTCATGGTATGTTTGTATGTGTCTACCATACAGCTTGAACGAACAGGTGCCAATACTACTGCTGCTGCTGCTATGTGAAGTGGATCTGTCTCTCTTGCTCCATATTGAATATTCTTGTTTCTCATGAAGCTGCTGCTGATTTGCTATGAATAAAATTGTATTTCTGGGCTTGCACCTTCAGTGTGTCTTCCTGATCTCACTTGCCCTGACTGCCTTATTTTTAATGTTCTGATTTCAGAAGGCTGTTTCTGTCACAGCTATACACTGAGAAGCACCAAAACAACAAAGTATCTCATGAAACCAAGCAGTTTATTATTGCATAGTGTTTCATGCATCACAGTAGCCTTAATTCAGTTTCTCTTGAGCAGTAGTCATTGGTTAATGATTTTTGTCAACCATCCACTGTTGGAAGGGGACTTTGGACCTGTGCATTCAGATGGACTGTATAGACTGCAGTAGACTGCATTCATCATACAGTTCATTAAGCTCCATATCTAACATGATCCCTAGAAAAGTTTATTTTCTGGGCAAGCTTTCAGAGAAGTTATATTCCATTCAATTCATAGATGGAGCTTCTCTGGTTCAGCTAGCCCTTGGTTCCTGTATGTTCAAAGCTGTCTTCCAACAGTCCCCCCTCCCCCTCCCCTCTGAATAGCCAATTGTCAAACACAACCATGATATTGCACACTAATTTATGTTCCAATGAAACCTATGCTGATCAATGACCTATACTATACTTTACTTGTTGCTTGCAATATCGTACTGTAGCCATACTTATTCCCCACCTCACTATTATGAGACCAACATTTTTCTCTTTCCTGCATATTCATAGTAACAATAGCAGTACATTTTTTCTGGATTGTTTTATTGGCCAATGTCTGTTCCCCCAGCACCCTCCAAACAGTAACTCCTATTACAATTACTTGCATTCCCACTATTGTCACAGTTGGATGAATCATCAGTTGTATTACTTCCTCAGCAGTAGGGCTAAACTGTAAAAGAGAGTCCCACAAAGGGTATTAATCTATACTTGCTATTTCATGGAAAGGTGCCAAAAAAACTGGATGGTCATGTTGCACTTTGATTCATTTTTCATTTTCCTATTCTACAAGATGTCCCAATGCTTGGTGGGTTCCAAGTGAAGCAGAAGTTTGTTGAGCAAAGTCAAGTTCATTCCCAATGTGGCTGTGGAAAAAAAGTTGGTACAAAGCTGGGGAACTTCAGAACTGAATTACCAACTAGTTGGGCACCCAATAACCAAAATCCCATCCATTAACATTAGCAATGGTACAAAAACATTGATTAATCAAGGGAGGGATGTACTTGAGTTGATTACCATTTATCCATATCAGCTTGTAATAGGAATATCTCACAAAGTAGATAAAACACAAGCGAGGTGAGAGAAAGAGAGAAAAAAGACTAAAACCCAATAACTTTGTCCTGGTCCATGCAGGTTCCTATGGATATTTCTATTTCTTTAGATTATATATAACCTCAGCCTTCAGCAGTCTGAAGGCTATTGACCTTTTCTGACTCCTCCTCTGAGTGGTCATCTGGGAAGGTGCTGAGATTGTTTTTCCCATATCTCACTCTAAAATAAAATCTGATTAAGTTGCTGGGTTAGGTGGAGGTCATGTGGTATGCCTCGTTGCAAGTCACAATCCAATCTCCTTGCAAGTGTCTCCATATTCTTGAATTTCTGTTTCTCCTCAGCCATGGCTTTCTTAATTATGTGAAACTTCTTTGTAACACAGTCCAAAGCTTGCACCACTAATCACTGAAGTGGTTTGCATTTGATGTGAGTTTTTTTTTACTTCTCAAGCATATCATTCATAGATCCAACTTGATAAGAAGACTCAAGAAGCTTCTCTTGCCCAAGGACTGGGTCCCACAGTTTCATAAATCACTAAGAAAGTTTTAGGAACTGGCTTTAAACCAGGATCAGAAGAGATGTTCTCTGCCTGAACCATTGGCACATCACCCTGCTTACAGCATATAACATCCTTGAAATACGTGCAACCCCACTCCAAAGACAACTATACAAACTCTGAATCAGGCTGGCAATACGAAAGCTCAATGTTCCCTAAAACTCTCAAAATTGCTTCAAAATTCAAAATTTCCAGTATCTCCAGGTCCTAAAGTTAATCTCAATTTCAAAAGAAAAAATTCCCAAAGTATAAAATCAGTTTTCCCTCCTATGCAATGTTTGTTGTGTACTGTGCTCCTTGCTAGTGACTGCCTGAATTTTCCATCACTCTTGGGAAAGGGAAAATATAGATAATTTACTCCCTCCCTCTCAGGATTTGTGTTCCAGTGGACACAATCCCTATAGGAGACAACAGTATACAGTACTGTACAAAAATTGCACAGGCTAATTTAATCAAACATTGAATACAATTCTCTCTTTAATATGCTTCTCAGTTCTAGAGAACTGACTAATTAGAGATACACCGTGCTGATCAACATAATTTTCTCAACCGTTGTAAATAGAGAGGTTATCTAAATTACTAATCAGTGGTCTTGTAGCCCTCTGATTCCAGAAAGATTCCCCGTATGAAAATGATAGCAGGAGAAATAGTAGTTGAAAAGCAGCAAATAAAATGCGACCTATGGAATGGAGATGCTTTTACACTCTACACACAAGCTTCGCACACTTCTCTTTTAGAGTTCCTTTTTGCCTCCTATGGGAATCTGACCTCCTGGTTTTCTTTAGTCTTGTCATGGAATATTCTTACAATTTAGAAGACAGGTTAGTTCTTCTTCAGCAGTTCTCAGTCATAGAAGTGCATTTCCCGACCCTTGGTAACATCACCCATCAGTCATATTTTGATCTACTCCTGGTCTTTGGCACATCATGGTTTTAGTCCACCATAGCATGCTATTGAACTTTTATGCACCTGTTTGGATGGAGTGGATGTACTTCATTAGATCGAGTATTTACAATGTAATTCATTACATTCAAAATCCACCATGACCCCTAGAAAAGGTTATTTGCAGGGCAAGCCTGCAAAACTGTTATGTTCTGTTCAAACATGGATTCTCTCTGGTTCAGCTAGTCCTCTGTCACCTGAGGAACCACCTTTCTCCCATTGTTTCTGCCCATCCAGTACATTCAGGCAGAGTTGGTGTGCTTCAGGCCCTTCTATTAAATATGGTCATCTTATGGACTTGCCTTTTTTGTCCAGACTCCCACCCTTTGGAACAGCACCCCCCAGAGATATGGATGGCACCCTCTCTCCTGGGGTTCCAAAAAGCCTTTAAAACCAGCTTTGGTCCCAGGCCTGGATTAAAGTGTTTGGTGGGGGGCCCCTGTCATGCTTTGTTTAAATGCTTGTTTTTAGGCCAAGCTGTCTGGGTTGTATATGCGTGTGTCTGTGTTTATTATTTTAATTGTTTTAATTTAGTATTATATTTTGTAAGCCGCCCAGAGTCCATTGGAGTGGGTGGCCACATTAAATAATAATAATAATATATTATTAGTAGTAATAATATTAATATCCAAAGCACCCTTTCAAAGTAGCCTGTCCACTTGTGATTGTGTATGGAGGCATAAAGGTGAATAAAGCCATGCTGCTACAATGTTTATAGTGGTGAACAGGGAAAAATTATAACCATACACATAGACATGGCTGCCGGCTTGCCCCCACCCCCCATCTCAACACAACATAAATAACAAGAGCCAGTGATTCACCAAACAGTAATGATAATGGTAGCTGTAACGATGAGCCTTACCATAAGGCTGATCTGTCCAAAAGCTTTTCAGCCGTTAAAGTGCCTTGGCTTTGGTCGCTCTCAGAATTTTAACACACTTCCTGTGTACTGTTTGTGAACACAAGGTCTTGGTGTTACAAATATTTGCAAAAGCTGTAGAGTTTGGACTGCTTTCGTAAGTCTCCTAGAACTGCCTATCAGGTGTACATGAAATGAGCAGCATAAGGCACCCTCAACCCTGTTCATGCTGACATCCTCAGAACTAGAGCAGGTGGGCTGGGGTGGGGTAAGGAAAGGCAGAACAGGTGGGAGACAAAGGAACTGTGACTCCGGAGCCTGCCTATAGGCAAGGCTTGCACAGATCTGGATCAGGTGGAGTGCAGCTGAAATGGCCTTCGAATTTATCCCCTCCCCCTCCATCAGCAAGCTAGATGACTTCTGCATCCTTTCTTTTTCCATCCTCTGCAGCCCCAAGAAGCAGCAGTGAGGACCCTTGTGCTATGAAACTGTTACAGAGGGGCTGTATGGAAGACTCTTAGAAATTTTAGCTGTGATGACGTTTCCAAACATTCCAAGTTAAAAATAAAATCTGGATATTTTCCCTGATTGGGCATACAATAGCTTTGCAGGGATGATATTAGAAGGATCTCTCCCCCCCCCCCTCTCTCTCTCATCTATTTCCTTCTAACATCATCCCTGCAAAGCTATTGTATATATATAGCGCAAGGCAAAGAATCAGCCCTCCTTGCTCTAGCACCTGAACCGGTTCAGCTCTTCCACCTGATCTTCGGTGGCTGCTTTGAAGAGACATTAGAAGATGTAGACATTCTGATCACAGATCTCTGCTGTCTCAGTGTGTTGGGCAGCAATTCTGTGCACACATCTTTGAGAGTAAGGGTAATACTGTGCCAAGAGTTCATCACCTCTGTAATTTGCTAGTACTGACAAGCGTTGTTACCAAGAAGTACAGAAAAGAGATATTAGAAATAAGGAATCCCAATTATTAAGCAAATTAGGAAAATACTATTTGCCAACATCTGCCTTCTAATTTTGCCCTCAGGGAAAGCAGCTTCTGCTTTTCTGCCTCATTCTCAGAGTATTTGAGAATTTATTCTGGTGGCATTTTTGAGCTTTCATTGCAAGGTGGTAGAGTGTGCTGATAATTTACTGTTGCTGTTCTTGCATTGGGTACTTCAATACATAGTTTTTGCACCATTCCCCACATGGTACCATCCTGTGTGATTCCATGCTATAATCTCTGCTCATCCATTGGGGATTTATGTGTAGCTCAGCTGCAGTGCATCACAAATCACAGCTGAAGCAATTTCCTTTTCACAACATTGAAGCTCTGGAGAGCTTGTGGGTTGGCTGAGTTCCCACTGGCAGGAACTCTCATGTCACCTTCTTTCTTCATTCCTGGACTCAACCCAGCCTTCCCTGGGTAGGCTCAGCCATCAGAGCATCTTCCCAAGTATTATTTCACATGAATTTAGGTACAGTAGGGTAGTGCCTCAGCTGCTTCACAGCCCTCTTCTGTAACAGCTCAGCATGAAATGTTGAAGGATGGGGCACTGATTAAATGCCATTTTTCTATTCTCCAATTGACCAATTGACCAGGGCAGTGATTGGGTCACAGTTGGCTCTGGTTTTATTAGCATTCAAGGTTGGCAATGATGAAGATAAGTATGGACCAAATTTAAGCTGCTTTTGAAGCATTGGGGAGTAAAATTGAGTGCAGCAAGAAAGTGCCATCATTCTACAATGTCCCCGGAGGCTTGTAATTTACAGTCTGAAAAATGTCTATGACAGGAATTCTCTGATGTTATTTTCCATTGAAGATGTTCCTATAGCATGAGAAACCAGAAGGATGGCAGTAGAAATTGTAATAAAGGACACTTAAATATACTCCTTGACTACCTCATAACTAACTAAAAACAAAACAAAATCTGCTAGAATATTACCCTCCACTGTATGGGAATTTCATGGACATTTTATTTTCCTAGTTCCCCAATTATAGCAACTTCTAATGTCATCCAGCCATCACCGAGGCAATATGAAACTTGTCCTCATTACTATAATGTCAGCACAAGAATGGTTGGACAGCTCTCAAAGATGCTAATAAGTTACTAGTGGGGATCCTGCCTATTTATGCATTAACAGTTAATGCCATCATCTAGCCATGGTGATATAGCACTAATGAGGTAGATGGTATACCACCACTACAACGGCTGGATGACTCTATCAATCACTATTGTGAAAATGCTGTCACACTTCAGCCCTGATGGAATCAATGAAAAAATTTCCTTCTTAGTGGACTTTTTCTAAGTGAAAGATGGCAACTTCATCAATACTACCCCAAGATTTGTGAAAGAGGCAGGACTAGTTCAAGTTAATTTTTTTAAAATCTGGACTTAGAGCATCTTCAAACATCACCCAACTATAGCTGAAGCAATAAGAAGCCTGTCCTCGTTACTGTGATATTGCCACAAAATGGATGGATGATGCCAGAGGACACTATGGGTGTAGCTCCAGGGCTGCATTACAGTGCCCCCCTCTCTCACACACTAGTCTTTGAGCTGTCAGAAAAGAATGCGGGCATGAAATGTGCTGCCCATATGCAAGCCTAATTCTGCCCCAAGTAACAAAGCTGTTGACTGGTGCTCCCCTTCCTGTTCTAATGTGGAACTTGTTGGATTCTCCCAGCTTTGTCCCCACTCCCAAGCACAAACATCATTTGTCAGTAGGAAAACAATCACCAATCAACCTCCCAAACATGGGGTGGGATGGGGTTCAGTAAATGTAAGTAGGTGCTTGTACCAGCATGTTTAGCTACTTGTCAAACTGTCTGGCTTACAGATGTGCTCTGTACCTGTGACTTGTCAGGCTATTTCTGAACACAGATCTAGCGCTGTTCTGTAAGAATATTCACCCTGTGTCCCCAAATGGCCTCGCTGACATGATACAGGTGTGGAAGAAGGGTATAGGGAGAAGCAGGAGAGAGAACAATTGGCAACAAGCAAGCTCCACAGTGCTGCAAAGGAGTGCTCTCAGTGAGTGATTATGTCTGGCAGGACCTGGAAGTAGCCCATGAAATAGTCAAAACAGTGCCATCGCCCCATCAAAGTAGTAAAAATGGCTTAAAAGTATGGTTAAAACACCTTCGTTGGCAGAGGAGGCAGAACATTTGTAATTAATTGAAGATAGAACCAGCAATGTACAGCTGGCAGAATCTGACTCTCTTTCCTGGTTTAAATCAACCCTCAGTGCTACATGGATCTGTGTTTAAACCTATTTTTAAACATAGGTTTGGTGTTCTTTCAAAACAGCACTAAATATATGTGTCTAGGATGCTCACATAATGCTTGAGAAAAGCTGCAGAAAGTACCAGTAAGTCATTACATGGGCATTATGTGTCTCTGTGGAAACCAGGCACCTGATTTTTCCCACAGCCTGAGCCTCTAAAGTGGCCATGGAGGACAATGACAAGTGCCAGAGGAGAAAGGGTATGTCAATAGGAGCCTAAAGATGCCAGTAGGATCCCTTCCCTGACCATTTCAGTAACCACATTGTTAATGAGGCATGCTAGATCATACCCATGGCCAAAACTCTATCAGTAAAAGATGGAAAACACTGTTTCAAAATGGGAACTGCTAGATGACTTTAAGCCGCCTTAGATGTGGGCTGGGGATGAGACAAAGGCAGTAGCATAAAAATGATGCATGTACATGCTGTGGTTAGGGAGAACATAAGGATGAACCTTTAGTAACGAGTAGGAAAATGGTCAAATGAACGGTGAATAGTTGAAAACAGTCTGTAGAAATAGCATAGAACTAAATAAGACGCAAGAAGACTGGTGGCCCTTGTCTGCCAAAGTGTTTTCATTACATTTCATTTAGAGCTATTAGGGTACCTCAGAACTTATTTCGGCTTCACTAGTAGCTCCAAAGAAAGGGTAATGATCCTGCAGTAGGCTTAGTAATGGAGACAGGAGGCTCGAAGGAGAACACAGGCACGCAAATGTACTTTAGGATGCAGGCAGATGTTAGTTATCAAAGTGCTCAAAAGTATGACTTTCTCTCTCTAATATGTGTTCCAGATAGATCTTTCAGTCCAGCTGTAGCCTCAGTCGGGTGGGGAAAACACCACTCTCTCTTCTCACATACAATACATGTGTGCAGTGCATAAACACACACTTTTGTGAATAAGCAAGAACTGACCCAAACCTTCATCCAGAACTTACTCTAAACCAAGTTTATATCTGAAAATAAATAACACAGATTCACGTGATTATTTGGAGGGGGGAGACGGTTGAATTAGTGTTGTACTTCATGATATTTTCTTTAAATGGACCAGCTGTTAAATCAGTTTCTCTGGGTGCAAGAAGTAGAAGTGTCAGTTTGTTAGGAAATTGCTATTTTTATAAGAGATCAAGAAAACAGGAAAGATTAAGCACAGACACTTAAGATTCATATGTGAAGAGATTTTGCAGCCTGGTCTTATTGTTTAAAAGGGGATTAGACAGCTCAGATGGGGAGGCTTGAGTTTAAGGGACGGCAGAGTCAAAGCTGTAAGTAATAAACATCTGCATGTGTTACCATAGGCTCAGCAGAATGCCTCTGAGGGATATTTTGAAACCTGCATACAATTATGTGACCCAACAGCACAGCCCTGTAGAGATCATGTTTAACTTTTGCAGAACAACCCCCTAATGCTGCAGGGCTATTCAGGGCCTCCTAAAGGTTGAACGTGCATCAGTAAGAGGGAGTTACAAGCTGGAGAGATAGAGAGGGGAAAAAAGTATGTGTATCTCAATGGATTTATCCACCAGTGTTCTGCTCCCCTCCCCTAGAGGACCCCTCTTTGGAGAAAAAACCAGAGCTCCCCAGAATATATAATTATGAGCAGTAAAGTACTTCTAGAAGTCTTGAGATGGAATGATGGGTCCTCATAAAGGAGGGACTCATTCCCACAGGTGGCAGAAAATATCTCCTTGGTTACAGAAATGCCAACTTAGTCACTTTTCAGCCTTGGGAAAGATAGGGCATCTCTACAGAATGGCTTGGCACTTGTTCAGGACCATCGTCAGAAATGTACAATTGCATACTTTTGGCAGTTTCTTTTTGATTTTCTGATTCTTCATGATTTTCTTGCAACTGGGATGAAACTGGCTTTTTTTTTTTTTTTTTTACAACACCACAGTTTTTCTGTGCCGATGAGCGATATATTTCCTGTTGACTCCTGGATTCCAATAAGTTACTTTTTCACCTTTAGAAACTTTTAAATGCAGTAAAGGAATGGTGATAAGGCAGGTTGGATGTTTTCTTTTTTCCCCAATAGCTTCCCATCATAGCAACATAGAAATTTACTACTTTTTCACACTGAATGGGGGTGAAGTAATTTTTGTCAAACTGGAGCCTACAGTGGCTCAAGAGATGGGGCACTGACCAAATACCATTCTTCATACTTTCCTACTGGTCAGCTAGAAGAAGCACTGGTTGGATTAGGTGTGTCCTTGGTCAGCTGAAATGACCACAAGTCAGTTTCAATTTATTTATCATATTTGTGGGGAATATGAACATGGCCATAGTGGACAGAGGTACACTCAGTTCATGCCCTGGTGGAATGTTTATCCACAAATCACAACTTATGAGTAATATATACATGTAAGACCTTTCTTATGAGCAGAAACACACCAAGGGAATCTACGGTGGTCAGCAGTTGAGTTTGGTATGTGGAGGGGTGGATTGAGAAATCAGGGACAGGTGTAAGATGAAATGTGCATTACAACACAAGTCCTGTAACTTACATATTTGGGTTTGATCTTGGGATGTAAATCTGAAAGAGTGGCATTTGTGTTATGATGTCACCACAGTGTGTCATCACATTTTCATCATTGTGACTAGTCGCCTATGAAATCAGGCATAAATATTTTCTGTTGGTTCTTGGAATATGGTCTCTTTCCCACATCCCTATTGGTTGGTCTTGCCCAATCTATATCTGTTATTTTATTGGACTCATAGTACTTGATCTAGAAGCTGTATCTGCTGAACATAAGCAGTTGTGTTCCAAGAAGGAAACCTATCACCATTACCCATCAGATCTGGGCTGCAAAAATCCAGGCAATCAATACATGGTAATAATGGATTAGAGTTTTCTGTATCTCTCTGCAGCCAACTAGTTGTCATCCTGATTTTTGCAGCCCAGATCTGGTAGAGTTTTCAACCATTTATACTTTTTCACTTTGATTCTGCTACCATTTTTCACTCTGGATCGGTTAAGTTGTTCCAGCATTCCATGCGTTATTGAACCAGGTCTCACATCACTTTGAGTACCTGTGCTAGTGACCTGCTGGGGTTCCAGTAGTTTTAACAACTGCCTAACATGAACAATTTGTTAATTTGTCATTGCCTGCCAAGTGGGTTATACAATAACTGTCCTCATCCCTAGTTAGCATGACGAATCACGCAGCTTTGTATGGTGAACATGCTCCAGATACTACAACTAAGTTCAGCAATTGTACAATACAATTAGGATTTTAAATACATTTTCATTCCTAAACATGCTTGCTTAGACAGAAGTGATTGAAATTACTGTTACTTCAGAATAATGTTCATTAAAGACATTAGGGAAGAGAAATAAGTCAGGCCTTAATCAAAAGATTGCTTAGATGTTGGGGGATTTATAGGACATTTCAGGAGCAGCTGAAAACCTGAGGCATGTGAGTTCAAGGTTACCTTCCAGACTCTCCTCTTTGTGCTTATCAGTGTTTAGAAATGTAAAGTTGCTTGCTGGTGCTTTGGAGTTTTATATTTTGTATCATTATCGGTAATATCTCTGCCCTAGAGAGAGGCAGGTGAATTACTCAGGAAGAGTAGCAGCCCAAGCAAAATAACATGAAAGGAAGAAAGCAAAGAAGGGACAAAGTATTTTCCAAACTGGCAGTGTCTGTCTCACTCATGAAAACATCCAAACCACAAAAATCTCTGCATTTTTTGCATGTGTAAGCTAAAACAAAAATATCAGTTAACATGTGCCCTGTATGCTTTGAGCAAGAACACAAGACCAGTGATGGCAGGAAGAGGCAAAGAAGGAAATGTTAACAATGCACTTGATCTTCAGGATTGTGAAATACTCTGTCCTTCAGTGCACCGCAATTTCAAATAAGCCATGCAATCCAATGGCTTTGTGTCCTGTAGTAACTTTTTTAAGTGATTCTATCAATACTCTGTCTTGGCTGCTCCTTCTGAAGGAAAGGGAAACTGACAAGCCATTTCACCCTTTTACTGCAGCTGTGAGTATTGCACCAGTGATCCTCTGGTGAGGATAGACAGGGCCCTTTCCCCCTCATTTTAGACTCTACCTGTGAGCAGGAGGAGTTTTAGGTTGAATTCTGAAACTGGGAGGTGTAATGCCATGAAGTGATTTGCACCAATCTGAAATTGTTAGGAGGAATTTATAACAATGGTGCATGAAGGACTGGCTCAAGATTTTTTGCTGACTGAAGCAGTCGGCACTTGCTTCTCTTTCGTTCCCCACCATACACACATGTACACCCCACGCCCTCACAAGAGGACAGCCATGTTAGTCTATGTTAGTCACAATCAACAGGTATCTCCTAGCACCTTTTCAGACTAATACGTTATATTAAAAGACATCAGCTTTCATGAATTACAGCTCACTTCATCAGATGCATAGAGTGGCTAAATTACACTGAGATGAGGCATGGGAAAGGAAGAAGACAGTCTGGATTTCTGTATCAAATGCTTTCACCAACAAGCTCAAACCACAATCATCAATTTAAAAAAACCCAGTTATGCAACAATCTCAACAAGGTAGAACAAGATGCCATCCAGGGCCTCAAGAATAACAGCAACATCATAATCAAACTAGCTGACAAAGGAGGGGCCATTGTCATTATGAGAAGATGGATTACATCAAGGAAGCCAAGGAGCATCTCTCCAACACTACATTCTACCAAGATCTGTCCTCAGATCCCGTAGCAACATATCAGAAAGAACTCTATAATGAGAGGAAAAAATTCCCAAGAACATGCAAGACCATATCTATATGGAAACACCCCAGGAGCCCCAAGTAAGCATTTTTTATCACTCCCCAAAATATACAAACCAGACAATCTGGGCCATCCCATTGCCTCAGGCATTGGAACCAATAGAACTACAATATCAGGTTTCATGGAATCTGTACTCAGACCTAATATGACCACCACTCCCAGCTATGTAAAAAATACCATAGACTTTCTAAGAACATTGAAATCCATTGGTGGATTCCCTAACAACCCCATTTTAGCTACCATGGATGTTAAGGCACTATCCACTAACATCTTCCACAACACATGGCCTTCAAACCATCAGGAACATCATCACTGTTTGCAACACAGCACACCTTGCCACCAGACTATGTAACTTTGAGCTTACCCATAACTACCTTGCCTTTGACAACAGCATACGCTTGCAAATCAGTTGCACAGCCATGCTTACACTCAAGGCTCCAAAGTATGCCAGCATCTTCATAGCTGACCTAGAACAATGGTTTCTCTACTCTTACACCTGAAGCCCCTTCTTTCAGTATTGACATTCTCATCTGGACCCATGGAAAAGAATCATTCGTTAATGTGGTGTTGGCTATCTACAGAACAAGTCCATTTAATTGATAGCTTGGTAGAACGACACAGAGGACACATGAGCACCATGTTATGCAGGAAATCTACAGATTACCATATATACCTACATGCTTCCAGATTCCAGCTAGAAATCAAATCTATTGCCTATACTCAACAAATCTATTATCTATAGTCAGGCTCTACACTATACTGCATTCATTCTAGCCCACTTGACAGAGATGCTCAACTGATGGAATTAAACCAGGCATTCAGTAGAATGAACAACACATCCAATGAGATCAGTTGACAAACCAATAGAACCAATCAATTCCCAAGGAGCAACTCTTAAAAGACAGACCGCAAAAACAACAGAAAACCACTGGCTGTCACATACAGTTCAAATGACTCACATGTTTTAATAATAAACTACAACTCATACTGGACATGACACTGCACTTTCTCAGATCCATTCTTGCATACAAACAGCTACCCAGCATGAAGCAGATTCTCACAAGCAACAAGCAACAACAGAACAATGATGCTAACATGGGAACGAGATGTCTACTTTGCCTCCACATTTGTACCACAGGACCATCACAGGCCCCCACAGCTTCACCCAGAAGACTAGAGGTGCCCTACTTGCTCTTCTTCTCATGTGATATATGCCATTGTCTGCTAGCAGTGGCCCTCTGGGTTCTATGTAGACAAGCAGGCCAAACATTATGCAAAAGAATTAATTGACTTCAGGACTCAGACAAGGACAAAGCAGTAGCAGAACATTTTAACCTCCCCGGCTACACCATTGCAGATTTCAAAGTAGCCATTTTAGGGCAAAGAAAGTTTACCAGCACAATTAAGTAAGACACTGCTGAACTCATATACATCAAATGGTTTCAGACCATCTCAGAAGGTCTCAGCAAGCACAATAGGTTTTTAACACCTCTAATCGAAGAGGTACTTGTAGTTTGTGCCATATGTAATCTGCATAACCACCTGCCTTCCCTGTCTTCTTTTCCTTCTTCACCTCATTGCTATTCAAATCCTACATCAGTTTAGCCATTCCATGCAACTGACAAAGTGAGCTATAATTTACAAAAGCGTATGCCTTTTAATAAAATGCATTAGTCTGAAAAGGTGCTATCAGACTCCTGATTTGTGTGCACAAATGCTCTTGAAGCTAGTGTTGGGATTCTGTTCCCACGTCCTTGGCCAACAAGAGAGAGGTGCTATTTAACATCTGCATGATTTTTGGGATAGATAAGCTAGAGTTTAGAGGTGAGTATCTTCAATAAATTGTCACCCCAATCCTTGGTCTCTTTTTCAGCAAGGCTGTGGAGATTTTGAACCATTATCTGAATGTAGTGATGGGCTAGGTGTTAATTAACAGAGATATTAATAGTCAATAATTAAACTGAACTAGGACAATTCTGCAAAGGGAACCACTTTGTGGAGAATTAGCAGCTTCTAGTTCTAAAATTACTATACCAACTACAGCTTTTCCAGGAGACAGTAGACCTCTGTCCAATTACTGTATATGTGTGCATGCGTGTGTGTGTATACACACACACACATACACACACTTTATCTGGAGGTAATAGTGATATCTATCATCTGTCTATCTAATCTACCACTATTACCTCCAGATAAAGTTCATGGAACATATTATATGTTGGGCTTTCCCTGATGAACATTTGGAAATTAAAGTCAATGAAAAACAGCATGGCCAGAATATTGTTGGATACTGGACTCATATTGCCTCTGCTTCATCTGCCCTGGCTTCTTTTTCAGCTGCAGGTCCTGTTCCAGGTGCTGGTTATTAATATGGTAGTTTGGGAATAGGTGATCTGAAAACTGTTCCTTCGGTAAGTTACCCTCCAAATCCAGTCATCAATGGAAGAACAACTCAATGTTCCACCAGTGTGGGAGGTATAACAGGTGATAACATAAGAGTAGACATTCTTAGTGGAATGGGAACCAAGCTGAGGAATTCAGAGAGATGGAACTCATCCTTTCATTTTAGACTGGTGAGCAAGATGGTATTTTGCCAGGCTGTCAACTTGAGGTGATGTTGTTTGTCATTATAGTGGCTGTAATGCTTGCAATTTTCTTTTAACTCAAATTGGATTCACATAGTTTTGAATATTTGGGGATTCTTATTGGGAAAAAGAATAATGATTGTCCAGTTATCGTTCTTTTCGTTTGAATCCATATACAGGAAACTTGTCTCCCTGCAAATAATTTCCGGGATTCTATGTAGAACTTACCAGGTCAAATTCAGCTTGGTGGTTTTAACCTTTGGTTGGTGGTTTTAGCCTTTGTTAATGACATCTGAGAGAATGTATTTTCTTAAATCATGCTTTCGGCACAGCACAGCACAGCACAGCACAACACAACACAACATAAAACACATCCACTGGGGTGGTGCTGAAGTCTATTTATGAGGTTCTCCGCTAACAGTGTAAGATTCCTTTCTCCTAGAAGCAGTGACTTGTCACTGACAACTATTCCTGATGGAAGTTCCTTCCATGAGGTGTCTATCAAATTCACTGCTTTGTTCCCTTAGAATGGAAGTCAATTATTTTATTACTAAACATTTAAAGATGTATCTTTAACTTTACTCTTTCTAATATACAGTTTTCTGATTAATCTGGGTGAGGGGGGGTGGTTGTTGTTGTAATAGTCTTCATTTTAATTTTGTCCTACACAGCTTTAGGAATTATAAAAATACATCAGTAAAAATAACAGGAACTTCCTGTATGGGAAAAACATTTCTGACTTCTGTAATTTGAACGTAACTTATAACCCTATGCAGGAAAATGTGAGTATGTCAAGAAGTCTGGAGAAAAGAAATGAAACCATAGCTAAAATCAGCAGAGAAGTGAAATTTTGAATCCTAGGTTTGGATCATGATGTATGACAACCCCATCCAGCCCACTCCCACCCCATTTCTTGTTGCCATTTCTTTCTTTTCACATAGGATTTAAAACATAGAAATGTTCAAATTTAGCTTCTTTGTCAGGCAGTCAACTTGTTCAGAGAAAAGCAGAACTCTCTGCAGAGATTTGGGTGTCAGCATCCAACTGAATTACAAGTGAGTAGGGCAGGTTTCTGAATGACTACACAAACCTGCAAGAGACATTCAGAGATGCAATTAGATCATTTTAGATCCCAGACATAATATTCTGCTTCATCCACTTACTCTGAAATGCAGGAAGCCAGTTCTGTTGCATCTGAGCTATTATCTTGATGATTCCTTGAAGGAACTCTTTGACTTTTGCCTCAGAGTTATGCCCTGAAGGTACCACTGAATGACTATAACCAGAATTATTAGTAGATTAGGCAATGTAATTTAAGCAATCATACGTTCATTGTGCCAATGATTGTAGTACATCGGCAATATCCTAATGCTGCAATTTATCTTAAAAAAAAAATTACAGGACTGTACTATCATCTGTATTGCACAAAGCATCTAGCCACCCATCCCATTAGAAATGTAGATAACAACCAGGGCATCCTGAGATAATGGATTAAAAACAGGAGAGGCAGTACATCCATCAATGGCACAGAAAATGCAGGAGAGACACTCTCTGGCTAAATCTGTTGTAACCATAACATTTCCTTGGGGAGGTCTGCTTCACCTTCCCATCTGGCAGTTGATTGCAGCAGATAGATGTGCACAAATCCACAGTAATTCACCAGATTCATGCTCCTGTAATCATACTATCCTTCAAGAACAGGAGTTGAAAAATATTAGGTAAAGCCATCATCACAATTTTATATTATAATAGGAAGTAAAACCTGAATATGTGGCTCAGAGTATTTCCTAACCTTCTCTGGATGTAAATGACTAGAATGGAAAAAAGGATCATTTTTCTATGGGATAGTAACAAGATAAGCTCTGGAGTAGCTGAGATATGTCAACATTATCTATACTGTACTAGAATAATCACATCAAAGTCATTCTCAGCTTTCTGAAAAAACTCCTCCATTTTAAGACACATAAGATATAAGATATGATAGATAAGATAGATAGGATAAGATAATGCTTACATGATGCAGTCTTTATACAATTGGATTTCAGAATAAATCAATTGCTGGTTGAGGCCAGGGACAAGTTGGTGCAGAAGTTCACCCTAAAGTACACTTTCAAATGCAACTCCTAAGGTTTGCGTTCAAGTAATTCAGCTGTATTATTAGTGTTTTATGATGAACTCTTCTTTTATCCATCCCCCCCCCCCCCCACACAAATTGGTTGTTTTAAAATTTATTCAAAACATGATAGTCTCTGGACAGATGTGCATTCATAGAGAAAACTGACAGTTGAGTGACATTGCATAGATTTGTAGATGAGGAATTTCAGTTAGAATGGTTGGTACAGCCAAGTAAGAGCTGCTGTAGAATAAGGGTGGGCAAATATTTTTTGGGGGCTGGGACTCTTCCTTCACTGCTTACATTTTGAGGGGAGGGGGTCTGCAAACCAGAGGAAACATAGCTTGTGAGACAATGCCATCATTAACAATGGGGACAGCTAACCTTTCTGGCTGTTTCTTAAAGTTTTGGGGTTGGGGTTTAAAGGATAAAATGGGTGCATTTAAACTTGCAGATGTGCACCATATCCGTCCATTTTAACTCCTCTCAACACCCTGCCCCCCCAAAAAATGATACCATTGAAAATAAATAGTTTCACTCTTGAATGTTGGCAGTGCAATCTGGGAGCAGCAAAATGGGAGCTGGAAGACCCATGGTGTGCTGGTACTGTAGATTACTCCTGCTGTGGGCAAAACTAAGCTAGCTGGGCCAATAAATGGATGTTGGGTATAAGGATATAAGCCAGTTTCCTATATCCATGAGTGACTTCTGCAAAGTGTCAAAAGTGGTATGTTTATTCCCATCCTCCCCGACATTAACTGTTCAGAGAGACTGAAGATTATACACTAAGGACTTTTTTGTGTTATGAGCTCTTCCTGGCAGATTGAGAGAAAGAGTAGAGAATCATAATTGCATTTACTGTAATGAGTGCATGGGATTTTTTTTTTTAAAAAAAGCTATAAGAAGGGAGAAATAGGGTGTTGGTCTGGAGGGCCTGAGACTGGGGAAAGATACTCTTGGCATGATTTTGGCTCTAGGGCTGTTTTTTAAAAGAAATGTCTGAACTCTGAGCTTTCAGGAATCAAGTGTGTTGGAGCTTGATAAGGTCTGAAAACTGTTGGCCCTCAGAGACTGGAGGACTGATCAGAAACAGGATACAGATTCTGCTACCACTATTATGGATTTCTATTATCCTCAAAGCATTTATGGCAACTGATTAAGCAAAGCACAACATTATTTTTGGCTGAAATCTCCAGGACTATTTTAGCACATGTGTGGACTTGGGCAAAGACCACAAATCTGTGCCCAGCCTGTTAGTAACAGACAAAAGTTTTTACTGTAAACCACCCAGAATCACCCCACAGTGAGATGGGTGGTGACAAATTTGAAATATAAATAAATAAATACAAATAAAAAAGATAAGTGTGATTCATAGAATCCTGAGGAGATGCCTTATACCAGGCAAACCATGAATGTATAGAACTCAGCCTTCCATGGTCTATGGTCTTCAGATGTTTTAATCGTATTGGATGTACTTGGTGGGAATTGTAGTTTAAGTTATCTGAAGTGTGCCAGGTTGGCAAAGCTTGGACAAAACAGAGCCACAGTCTAACTTGGTATAAGTTAGGTTGTCTTCTCAGATTGCTCATGGCTTCAACCAGAGTCCTCTCGCATTTCACATGGAGATAGCTGGACTATATGAAGATTTCAACATTAGCCCTTTCATAAGCAGTCGGGAGGAAGAGGGAAGGAGAGAATTCAATTTTATTTTTTTATTATTAGACAATATTTGATTGCACTTCCTACATAATAGAATTGTCTAAAGAGAGAGAATACATCACCCAATAGAGAGGACAAGTGGATAAATAAATTTTACATATGCCAGTTTTTGTCTAAATGCCAATTTGTGCATTTAATTATTACCATTAAAAGAGATTTGTAATACATTATCATGGGGGGAAAGACTGTCACTAGATAACTGGGGTGTGGCCTGCTAGCCAGATGACAAGTGCTGGTGGGGTAATATTAAGGGCCCCTGAATCTCTCTCCTGATGGTTCTTTATCTGAATACCTGACTACAGCTGGACAGCCCTTCCAAGAGCAGATGTCCATAAGCAAAGAGCTGTATAAAAGGACACACGGGCAGCCTGTTATATCATCATAGAAAAACAGACTGAACAGCAGATTTGGAACCAATGGCTATTTAGACAAAGTACTGACTTTAACCATATGGCATTGGTAAAAACTTGGATTTAATTAAACCTGTTTTGTGACATACACATCAGTGTCCATACATTTTAGCTCTGTGCTGAACCAACTGGAAGTGATTTAAGCTTCAGGAAGTTTGTGACCCACCTCTCACACATTTAATCCCTGTCTATGTTATTTGTATCATTCATGGACCCATACATGGCAATGCATTCTTTCTTAATTTATGTAATTTTCAAGCTGAAACTGACTCCTGATGACACACATAACTATAAAGCTAAACATACCTAGCTTCTGTAACCAGTCCTTATGAGCCTTGGTCTCTATTTTCCTTATCATCAGGTAACTCTCCTCTGAGCTCCAGCTTCTGTATGTCCCCTTTAAAGTGAGGTCCTCCAAACTGGACACAGTACACCAGGGCAGAGTATAGTATTCTAGAATTATTACTTCCCATGATTTGGGTGCAATGCTTCCATTAATACAGTCAAGATTGCATTGGCCTTTATCGTTGCTGCATCACATGACTTGCTCATGTTCAGCTGGTGGTCCATTAGTACTCCTATATCAACCTCATGCACACTGCCACCAAGCCAGCTCTCCCCAGTGCAGCCCTTCAGAAAGCAGATCTCTGTAAGTGAAGAGTTGAATAACCGGCCACATGGGCAGCCTGCTATATTACTCGAGAAAAACAGACTGAACAGCAGATTTGGAGCCAATAGCTATTTAGACAAAGCAACTTTTGCCTACCCAGATTCAGGATGTTATCCTTGTCACAGCTGAACATTATTTTGTTGGTTTTGGCCCAACAGTCAAGCCTGTTGAGGTAATTTTGAATTGTGATTTTTGTCTTCTAAGGTATTAGCCAGTCCACAACTTGGTATCTGCAAATTTGAGAAGCATCCCTTCAAATCCATTCTCTCGGTTTTATATTGCTGCTGAATAATGCTGGGCCAGGAATGGAACTGTGGGGACTCCATTCATTATTCCCTCCAAAGCAGTGCAGAGCCATTTAGAGGAGCACTTTGGGTGCACTTCTCCAAACAGCTGCAAATCCCCTGGACTAAAGCATTGTCTAGCCCATGTTTCTCTATCTTTTCCACAAGATTAAATTATCATGAGAAATGTTGCGAAATGCTTTCCTGAGATCAAGGTACACTACACTGTGGCATTCCCATGGCAGTCCCAGACACCAGCTTCTGTCATCAATAGAGATAAAGCTAATCTGACATGATATATTCTTGATAATTCTGTCCTGGATTCTGGTAGTGGTAGCACTTTTTCCCTAAATGTTCATGAACATCATTAACATTTACTATCTCAAATCGATAGTTAAAACTTAGTTTAGATGTTTGCAAAAAATGGGAAGAATTTTCAGTTCCTGGTATTTCTTCTCTTTCATTCTTTGATTATCCTCTTTTTAAGCATTAAGATAACTGTGTTTAATACAAGGAACTGGAAGAAAGAAGATTTCATAGAATTAGAGATTTCATTGGTGATGGAAACCCTGCTACATTTGAATATATTCTGCAAAGGAAGCGGTCACAAGTTCCACTTTGGTTTCAGATAAGTTTTATCTGAACTTCAGGCATTCTTTCATAATTACAGTGTCCAGAGTTTAGCAAAGCCATTTACAATATTTGAATAATAATATGCATATATTCTCTTGAAAGCCTTTACATTCTCTGGGAGATGATTTGGGAACTAAATTAGATAACCTTCATTGGAATTCTTTGCGGGGCATGGATTTCTTTTAAATCAATTTCAACTATTCATCAGGAATTGCCCATAAAACTAATTGCCCATAAAACTAATCTATAGTTTTATCCCACTTCATTAAAATTATATGAAATAAATTGTATATAAAGAGTTTTGAGTGATGTTAAACATGTTTTTCTTAATAGAATGCCTTCATTTCTGCAATTATCATTCTGGACTGAAATGCAGAATGTAGTTGTCTAAAGTGTTTATATTTCAGCTTAAGATCAGATATGTATTAATATATATTCCCAGATTTTTATTTTCTCCCTCTCTCAGCCCTTGTTTATTTCTATTTTTAACTCTGATTTTTTTAAAAAATTTTTTGCCCTATAATTTTATCAGTAGGAAAAAAAAATTAAAAAATGGTGATAGACTTCATCTCTTTCACCGTTCCCCCCTCCCCTTCTTTTTGTGTCTTTGAGTTGGTGTTGATTCCTGTTGACTGCCTGGAAAATTCCCTGCAGTTTTCTTGGCAAGGTTTTTCAGAAGTGGTTTGCCCTTGCCTCCTTCCCAGGGTTAAGTGAGAGCCTAAAGCAGGACTAGAACTCCCTGTCTCCTGGTTTCTAGTCTAATACCTTAACCACTACACCAAACTGACTCTTTAAAGAAATTATCCCAGGGAAAAGTGCTCCTTGGGACTCTGATATTTTTGATTTATCAAAATAAATTGTATTATTTTGTAGTGTTGAAACACTGAGCATCTGGGAAACCTGTCCTTGAAAGTATAAGGAAGAGTACGTGCTGCTATTGTTATTTTCCTGTTGTGTCAACTGAAAGCCAGTGTGGTGTAGTGATTCAGGTGCTGGACTAGGAATGAGGAGACCCAGGTTCTATTCCTCCCTTGGGCACAGAAGCCACTGCATGTGTTTGGGCTGGTCATTCCCTCCCAGGCCAAGTCAGCATAAGGTTCTGTGACAAGCTGCTGATAGACACAACTTCTTGTCACATCATGCACTGATAAGCTTTGCTGTAAGAACTAGATGAGCACAGTGCAAAACAAGTGAAGCCTCCAGTGAACAAACAAAAAGAATGACTGATGTGCAAATTCACAGAACTGTGAAATCACTCATGTTTCAGAAGAGTTGACTAAAAAAAGAAAAAGAAAACCGTAAAAATAATTAACTTGAAAGTCAGTTACATAATCCATTTGCTAAGCTAATGAAATGGATTGCTGCCCATCTTCCTTCCTTCCTTCCTTCCTTCCTTCCTTCCTTCCTTCCTTCCTTCCTTCCTTCCTTCCTTCCTCCTTCCTTCCTCCCTCCCTCCCTCCCTCCCTCCCTCCCTCCCTCCCTCCCTCCTTCCTTCCTTCCTTCCTTCCTTCCTTCCTTCCTTCCTTCCTTCCTTCCTTCCTTCCTTCCTTCCTTTTCCACTGCTCATCAGACAGGAAACAGCCAAGTTTGCATTGAAAGACAAGCTGAGCACTGTCAATTTTTTATTCTGAGATTCAAAGACACCCAAAATCATACATCTTTCTTCAGATCAGTCAGATCTACTGAAGTGTGTCTATCATTATCAGTGATCCTTCATCTGATCTTAGATTTCAGAATGTAAGCCTTGAAAATTCAACAGGAACAAGAGCAACAGCAAACACTGAGGCAGCTTCATGAATGGTATTTACTCTAGAACAGGCTAGTTAAACAGAATAAAAAGGACTGACTCTTTGGAAAGGGATACAAACACACCCAGAAAGCTGAGTGTGTCACCATCTGCTGGAAAGCTTTCTTGCCTTACTATCACAGATACACCAACAAAAATGAACAAGGAAAGGAGAGCCTGAGTAGAGTAAATGCAAGAGAAAAGAAAGTATGAAGGACTGGGAAAGAAGTGGAGATAAATTTGTGGACAGAGGAACAAGCATTTTTGACAAACCTGGAGCTCTTCTCAGCCTTGAGTGCTTCTTCCATCTTTTGTTGTAGGCCAATATAGACAATAGCAACTATTATCTGGCACCCAGATGAAATAGGACATGTAATGATCCCTCACTGTCTTTTCTTAGTCATCCTACTAGGATGTTATACTCCCAAGGAAAAGGATCTGCTATTAGAGAAAATGTGAGCAGTGTGGACCCTGAGGAATGTGTTTTTCCAGAAGTCCCTGGGAGCCATCAGAGTCTTGCAGGAGCATCATTCCGGCAGCTGTGGCCAAGGGCAATGGCAAAAAGGACACCAAAACAGAATCATGCCTGCCACTGAGCCAGTCAGGTCTCCAACATCAATGAGATCACCTAGGTTCATGCAGGGGTTCATGGTGACCCACAAGGCCTATTTGTAAACAGCCCAAGGAGGAAGAAAAATGCCAAAATAGATATTGCTACAGCACACAAGCCAAGTGTGCTGTGGCAAGTAAGGTAGGGAGGAGAAACTACATAAGGGATTCTGGGTTGTATCTTCATTGTTGGTTATAGTGTTAGTCTTAGTTAAGTGACCAAGAGCTCAACCCTCTGGTTCTGCTTCTCAAAAAGAAACATGCACCCACATAATAACTCATTTCTAAGCTTGTCAGTAGAGCTGCTTACCACTAGATGTCTTTAGACAATGTACATCATTAGAAGGCTTCTTCTAAGGTGTTTTGAAACTATCTTAATCTCAATCAGTATCAACTGTGGGAAAACAAGGATCAGGTTCCCAAACTATATACACTTTTAAAGTACTTTCCAGGGTCTTTATTATTAACTGAGGTGATTGCCTTGGACAGCATGTCATGAAAGGGCAGGAAATGCTGGATTATTTACTTGGTTACTACTGCATTTCAGCATTCAGAGAAGGAGCAAGGCATTCAAAACACACAAAACCAAGCCCCCACTGTGAGTGGCTGTGCCCGAGATTACTACTGCATGTCTGGGAGAGGAGTCGTAAATGAACTTTCAGCCTTCTGGGCTTTCAGAAGCGTAAGAAGATTCTGACCTTGGTGTTTCCACAGCAGGCCTGGCATCTGCAAAAATGTGGATTCCAACTGAATCTGAGCTCTGCCCCATTCCTGAATAAGGCCTCCCTTATATCCAGACCTCCTAGGAGTATATGAGGACACTAATGGCCTGTCTAGTCCAGCAAGACTCTTGGGCAAAAGTCTTTCCAATCACTTGATGTGTTAAAGGTCTTTTAACTGGAGGTACAACTGATAAAACGGTGTGCACTGTCCCTGAGTGATGACCCAGTTCCCCAAGCAAACATGTGAATGTGTACAATAGCATATCTGTTTTGTAAACTAACTAGTGAAATATGTAGATAAAATGACTGGGTCAAGCTGACTTCCTTCAACTTTCTCAGGTGACCTTTGCATGAGATTTAGAGGCCATGCTTCTGCCAAACAAGGTTTTGGTTATCAGCCACTACTAAGAGGTGTTATCCAGGATTTGGAAAGCATTTTGAGTAAAGATGAATAAGTGGAGAAATCTCACCTACCCTCCCCCCAAAACAGCCTGATGCACTTCAAATATTCAAGTAAGGATTTCATGCAAATGTTAAATCTGATCTTACATACTGTCTGGTGGGGATAGAGAACAAATAAACTCTCTAGGTGATTTGCAGTGGTCTCTGAACAGCAATTTGTACTTTGGTCTTCTATTTTAGATTATATCATTGAAAGTAAGAAGGGTGAAGGAAAGATGACCATCAATGGATTGTTGGGTGGATGGATTATGAGGCTTCTTGAGCTTTGGAAACCCAAACCAATTGTTAGGTTCAGAATTGAGCCTATGATGTCTACTTTGTAGTAGGCATTAGCTGTGGATGTTGAGGCTTTTATATAAATAAATAAATAAGCAAGCAAGCAAGCAAGCAAGAAAGCTTTTCCGTGATGGAGACATATATGCCTTTCTATTTTTGCTGGCAACAGAAATGTGTTCCTACTACTTTTTAAGGCAGTCCACTTTCAAACAGCTACTTTAGTTGAACTCTTAACAGTAGCTTGCTGAGCAGATATGAAATTTTTAGTGCCATTCTTCACAAAACCTAACCAGCTGACTTCTATAAACCAGGATCTCAAAGCAATCAAAACTTTCTTTTTGTCACTTACAAATCCTACCTATTTTCAGTTAATCGTATCATCCAGTAGAGGCACCCACTGGTTAGGTCTGGTCCAGTTAGAAGGCAGCCCTGTTTTAAAGTAGGAAAATAAGATAAGCCACCATAGAGATACAGAAATAGGCATTGGAGATCCAATTTCTATATCTGATCCTCTAGAAAAGTAGAAGGGTCCAAACCTCTCCCTGGGCCTGCAATGCAGTCCTGCTCTAGAAGTGGATCTTGATAATCTTCCCTTTCCAATTAAGACTTAAGCATGTGAGCCTACTCTGGGTCATATTCTTTTTTCCTGTGTCTGTGCCAAACTATTAACATTGCCATTATTCCTCTCACTTCCTTCCTGTTGTCTCAGAATCTTTTATGCAGAGCACAACTTAGGGTTGTTTTGATATAATGCCTTTTTATATTACAGGTGCCATCGGAAGTAGCATAGCAACAGGATGAGCAAAAGGAACAGCCATTATATCCTTAGCAAGTCTACTTCCCATCAAGTCTGTGATATTAGGAAAGCTTTTTCAATGCCAAAATCTATTAAAGTACTCCATCAGACATCCTGCGGTTGCTGCAAAGGAATTAAAATGCGGGTCTGCAGGACTATCCAGGAAAGGAATTAGATAGCTGATTTAAAATCCCTGCCATTATTTATGATGTCAGGATGTTTGCTGGAAAACAAGTTCCGTGAAGAATATTTTGGGCAGAATTCACTGCAAGGGTGCACTTTTAAGTTTCAAAGTAAGAGGGGTACCAATTGACCAGCTTGTTTCTGAGAACTTAACAATAACAATCTGCTGAAATCTGCTGGTGAATACAGAGATCATCATTATCATTGTCGAAGGTCTGCAGCTGATACCTCCAAAAATGGTATGAGGGCCCTACTCATTTTACAGGCTGAACAAATGAATTTTCTTTAAGATTTTTCTTCTAAAATAGCCCTTGGTTCCATGACGGAAATAAAACTAATAGGAATCATTTTCTCACGAGTGATTTATAGCCTATTTTCTACCATCATCCAACCATACTTGGGCTGATAGAGAAGTAACAAGGGCAGGCTTTACGTATATCAGCTTAGCAATGGATGAGTGTTTCTAGAAGACAATATAAACACTAGGTAGGGAAAGGCCAAAGAGGGCAATGGGAGTTTTAGGACTCAGGAACTGGACTTTGCTGTATAAAACTGAGAGAATGGCTGATTTCATCTGAAAGTGATTTAGGGTGACCATTTATTCATGACTAAAAGAAAAAAGAAAGAAAGAAAAGGATCTCTACAAAATTGGCCCATTCTAATTTGTCTCTCTGAATGCTCATTTAGAACATTTAAGATATAATTTGAATAGAATTATCATAAACCTCACCCATAATGGAGAAGATTGTAACCAAACGATAGACATTTCTGCTCATTCTGCAAAGTCAGGACTAGCATTGGAGGTTCAAGGCTTTTCCCATCTTAAAATTCTTTACCTTTACACCAGACTTAATCTGGTCAGCCTCTCAAATAACCTCTCTAAAATAGGACCCAGGGCTATTTTACAGCAAAGTGGTCATTAGGAGACCCAGTTCATTCACAGAGTGAAATTGTTCTTAGGTAGAGCTTGGTGTCACAGGAAGCTGATATGTACTTTTTGCCATGCATTGTTATTGCCTTCCTTGTCCCTTTGACAAGGAAATTTTCATCCAGAAAAGGTAGCAAAACCAGAAGCATAACTGCAGTCAAGAATGGAGGGTACCTAGGATAATTGCAGGGATCAGAACCTTATTCTCTTTGTGCTTCATGTGGAACTTCATGTACAAGTCTATCATTGCTTATCATCTAACCCATAATGGTAGCTGTGAATGGACCATTATACAACCTTGTCTGGTAATAGGCCCTGTCCAGAAGAGTTCCCACTTACAAGGCAATTCAACTGGACATCACTAATCTTCCTTTTGGTTAGGAATCATTCTACTCAAAGATTCTGCAACATCCAAGTTAAACTAACTTTGACTCAATCAAGTAGCACCTAAACCTAACACCCAACAATTTCCTTCCTACCATAAAAGCTCTGCAGAATATTTCAGCCTTAATCACTCCCCTAAAGGCTATTAGGGAGGACACCATACGAATCTATGGAGATAAGCTGTTCCACACCCAAAGAAGCACTGTATTCCTGCCACCCCTTCCATGATCTCACATGGGGAGGACACTCCACATCCCATTTGGGATGAAGGAATCTGACAAAATGGTTCTGCCTGAAGTAGGTAGTCCTGCAGATCCTTAGGCATAAAGCCGTAAAAGCTTTATTCCACACTGAATAATACCAGAAAGCCTATTGGAAGGCAATACATTGCCTACAACACCCATGTTCCATGGCTGCCCTACTTTATGGAACATCCTGCCCCCAGCAGTCCTGCAGACCCCCACTCTCTTAGCTTTCTGGAAGGCCATTAAAACCTGCCTCTTCACCCAGGCACTGGGGCAGAGTGGTGGAGCCTGCAGAGAGTCATTGGGGCAGCCTGGGAGGTTGACTGAGGCCCCAGGTTTATAGTTTTTTAATATATATATTTTATAGTTTTTATAGTGTTATTGTCGGGAGCCACCACAGTTGTTTTAAGATGGGTGGCCGTACAAATCTTTTAAATAAATAAAATGTTATATGGCATTGGTTGTTCTTATCTGCCAGTAGGTGAGCTGTTGCATTCTGTACTAACTGCAGCTTCTAGGTCAGTGTTTCTCAACTTTGACAACTTTAAGACATGTGGACTTCAACTCCCAGAATTCTCCAGCTGGCATACTGGCTGGGGAATTCTGGGAGTTGAAGTCCACATGTCTTAAAATTGCCAAGGTTGAGAAACATTGTTCTAGGTAGTTTTTCAAAGATGATTGTCTTGCCTTACCTTGTCCAATTTTCCTGAATTGTTGGGCTTCCCAAACTCTGCCCTAACACCTCCAAAGTGTTTCCCACTTTCTTATTTTGTAAATGTTAATGTCCTTTGCTTTTGCTAGCTCTTGTGCTGGGAGTGTATGTTTTTGTGGTAGGGGGTGGCAGACTAAAAAAAAATAGGATCTTCTTTTATAAAACATGTGTTAATAAACCTGGTACCCTAGTTTTGAATGGCTATTTGATTTATTTCTCCTATATTTACAGCAGTTTTTCTACACATAATGTAAGGTTGCCAAATCTTGCCTGCAGAACTTTGGAGAATAAATAGATGGCAACCAATACATACAGAAGCCTGTTTTTTGCTGCCCCCCCCCCCCCCCCCCCAGTTATCCACATTCTTGCAGCTCAGATCCTGTTGCCCTAACTTAGCATATACAGTGGTACCTCGGTTCACGAACTTAATTCGTTCCACAATTCTGGTCGTGACCCGAAATGGTCGTGAACCGAATCAAATTTTCCCATAAGGTTCAATGTAAATACAGTTAATCCGTTCTGACCCCAAATTTGGTCGCCAACCGATTTCTGGTCACGACCTGAGTCAAATTTCCCCATAAGGTTCAATGTAAATACGGTTAATCCGTTCTGAACCATATGTTTTTTTTTTAAAAAAACCACAAAAATATGACACAAAGTACAGTACGAAGAGAGAGAAAGCTAACCTTGCTCGACACGACTCCTGGCGTGGAGGACAGGAAGGCGGGTGGGGAGGCGGTTACTACTTGGAGGGAGAGTCCCCCTCCCTACAGGAAGCCGTGATCACGTGTCACGGGAGGGAAAATGGCCGTGGATCCTGTTCACCCCCGATCCGGTGTTCGCGAACAGAGGCAAATTTTTGCGGCCGGAGCTGTTCGTGAACCGAATCGTTCGTGAACAGATGCATTCGTGAACCGAGGTACCACTGTACAACTAATTTACGTACCATTTTTTTTATTGACACATAAAGAGCAGTATATAAATCTGTGTACACCAAGATTGAAAAAATACCTTGCATCTCTACATTCACCTTGACAGGTTTATATATATGAATTTGCCTATGTGGTTCAACAAGGATGTAGGCTATATTTTTTAAAGTACCAATAAAAGAGAATATGAGTAGCTCAGGGTTGAACTGTGGAGTCCCTGGAGTTCTCTGAGCTTGGCTGTTTTCTTGCGAATGTTTCATTACCCGACTAAGTAACATCTTCAGTGCTAGAATTGTTTTTTTAATTTTTAAGGAGCAGCAGACTTTTTAAGGAGCAGCAGACTTTTAAGAAATAATTCTCAACATTGTCTTAAAGCTAATGTCCTTTCTCCAGAGTTTTCTGAGGCAAAAGATAGCAGTGGTATGAAACATGCTTTCACTGCCCTTTAGCATGTTTACTGTTTACATGTTGTAAAACTCAAGGAAAGTAGAGAGTTAAGCATTTGTCCCTACCTATGAGAACTCAATCAATTTCTTTAGGCAAATTAGAATCTTTTAAAATAAAATTTAACGAAAATCAGCAAACGTTAAGAAAATTGGCAGGAAAATCCTGCAAAGCCAGCAAAAAGAAAACCAACCTGAAATGACAATAGACCATATAAGCGAAAGGATAAAACCACACAATAAATACAGGAGCTGAAAGCACTAAAGTGAAGTAAAAACTGTCCCTTAACCTGATGCAGCATAAATTCATACCTAGGACTGGATGAGCTTTGCTGGAGAGAGTATTTGGGAGCCATCACCAAGAAGGCCATTTCCATTTTTCAGCTCCTCAGAAAAGACTTCTGCAGACAATATAAGGTATGAATAAGTACACAAAAAGAAGATATTCTGTTAGGCTCATAATCCCCAGCCATTGTTATACGGGTAATTCTTGTTTAGTGACCATTCTCATTTACGACAGTGATGAAAAAGTAACTTTGCAACCAACCCTCACATTTATGATCTTTGCAGTCTGTAAAGCAAAGGAAAGTTGAAGTAAGTTCATAAAATTGTAATGTTTCACTAAGCGACTGCTTCGCTTAATAACCAAGTTGCCGGTCCCAATTGTGGTAGCTGAATGCGGACTACCTGTGGACCAATATTAACTCTTGCAATTGGACTTTGACATGTATTGAAAATTAATGCAGTTCAGGCAGGAGAACTATAATATTTTCAAACTGAGTTGTGTGGTCTTCTTCAGAAATCCTGCTGCTGTATTTTGTACTAGCAGTAGCTAAAAGTATAATACATTAAATTAGTCAATAGAATGGGCCACTATAGTCAAATTACCTACCTCTAAGTAAAGGAGCTCACCATTCAAAAGAGCAGCACATTACTATGTTTTGAATTTAGTCATTTAGCATTCTTCTATCCAAACTTGCTGAGAATGTTATACTTATCAGAACATTGGGAACAACAAAAGTTTCTCCACAAACCTGCAGGCAGGACATTGCAGATGGACATTCTGGTCAATGATGAGGGATGGTAGGAGCTGTAGTTCAGCAGAAGCTGGCGGTCCATGGGTTGTTCCACCATAACTGTTTTAGTACCACTCAAAAGCTGACTCAGCCAACACTACAAATGTGTCAGAAAGAAGTTCTGTGTACAGGCAGCCTCACTGGTGTAGTTGATAGGGCTCTGAATCCTGAACGGTTGACCACATATTTATCAAACAACTGAAATGTTTTTCATAAATGCTATTTGAACTTTGATGGTTGATTGATAAAATTGTTTATCAAATATTAAGATTCTTGACAAAGGGGAAAAATAGCATCATAGCAATGATCCTTCAAACAAAGTTCAGCCAGATAAATCAACACTGTCAGTATGGTGGGAAATGCTAGACTAATGGACAATTCTCTTCTCTGAACCGCTGAAGTTCTAGAAAAAAAGCTAAACAATTATTGATGCTATGCCAAAGGTGCAGATGAGTATACATCAACAGTTGTCTTGAGGTTCCATTTGTTAAACTTCAAATATGTACACACAATCAAAAATTAACTATATAAGTACGGAGAATACAAATGATTTTTTTAATAAAACAGTCTATAAGAGAAATATAGACTTTCTCTTGCTTACACTTACATAACTGGCTGGATATCCAGGCTTATCTAGAATGTTTATCCTGAAGAAATAATAATATTTGCCAACCTGGACAAAAACTGTTGGACTGTTCATTACCTCAGGGCAGTCATTGATCATAGCTTGAACATTAATTTTAATCTCTAAACCAGGAGTAAGCAACTTGTTTTGAAGCCAGAGGCTACATTTTTAAAAACCCGTGCTTCTAATCTCCAACAAGTCAGACAATAAAGCAATGATATCATCGGGGGGGTAGAGCTAAACTCCATAGAGGGGTGGGAGTGGTGGAATGGCCAGCCAAATAAGTATATTAAGCCTTTGGGGAAATTAGCAATTGCTTATTTTTCACCCAAACAAAGTATGGTTCGGTCCATTAGCAGGCTTCCACTTCAGCATTTCAGTGGTGTGATATTGGGGGGTTCCAATGTTGATGTGCAGAGGAGAAGGAGGAGAACAACTCTAGGGCTACAACTTCCGCACCCTTTCTTTAAAGAATTGGAGAAATTATTCTTGAATCCCTTTCTGTAAGAGGACAAGTAGTGGACAACACATACAACTTCAGCCAGACTTCCTGCATAGAAGGAATTTCAAGATGAATGGAAAATCAGCCATTTGCTCAAAATCAACCCATGCCCATGGAAAATACCTATGCTAATTCTTAAGTGTCAGTGCCAATTTTAGTGTCAATGAATTCTTAATGTCCTAAAAATAAAGTAGCTGTTTTTTGAAGTTCAGAAGCGTTGAGCTTCTTTTAATGAATATTCCTCCTCTCTTTCCCTACACAAACATACAGTAGTCATTATTTCTTTAAGTTAAAAGTGAAGTTTCCTTTGAGTTTGACTTCGGTTACTTCATGCACACATCCAAGATGTTTTCTTAGCAACAGTATGGAAATTGCTTGCCATTGCCTTCTTTAGGACATTCCAACTCTCAGCCTAGTCTGAAATTTCCTGTTGGTCTCCCATCCAAGTATTAATTAGGCCCAATCCTGCTTAGTATCCAAGCCCAGAAAGATAAACCTGGTGCTGAAATGCTTTCTTAAATTACCTCTTCCCTTTTCAAGCTCATATTTATAACAACAACAAAAAAGAGTTCATCCTCTGTAGAATTATATAAATATAATAATGATGGAAATCTTTCAAAATCTGCTGAGGAAATCTTGGGCATTACGGCTGTGCAAATCCTTCAGAAGTGCTTCAGAATGCAAAGGAACACGTATAAGTGCCTCTTTTCAAATTATTAAATTAGCCATATCCCTTTCTCATAAGGCTGCTGTGGAAACTGCTCCTGGCTGTTTGCACATGCATGTGTATGCATAGCCATTTCAGATTTTTTTTTATTGAAGCAAAGTGGCTAAACTTGCGCATGCATGTACATGCACACACACACACATGTGGAAATGTCCAGGAGCTGCTTCCAAAGCAGCCGTGCAAGACTGAGAAGAGATGCAGCTGCTTTAACAAGTCAGAAAGAGGTGCTTCATCTGAATTCCTGCCCATTCTGAAACACCTCTTTGCTAGGATCTGCCCCTCTTGGGTATTCAGAGCTGTGTGGATAATATGGATAGAGTCTAGAACACCCTAGCTGAATGCCATGCCTGGTTTTCGTACTCTGAAAAGGAACTGTCATTCTTGAAAGGAAATGATAAAACGGAAAGTTGTTTGTTTTTGAGAAATGCTTAATGTAGCAAATCTGTGCTCCAGATGCGGGTGATGTCCCTTTTGGCTCCTCTGATTACACCACCTTTGCTGGATTAGTAGTAGTTTATTTTATAGAGAGCAATCAAGTCTGGAGAAGCAAAGTTTCTCACTTTTCTCACTGCTGGTGGGAAAGTCTCTCTCAGCTCATAGGTCATTTTAGACAGTGTACTTGAATGTGGAGATGTGGGATAGCATTTCAGTTCCTGTATGTAGCTCACTTGTTGAAACGTGGGTGAATAGTGTCTTAGCCTTGTGTAACTTACTGTATTTCACAAGCTTGTTGGGATGATAAAAAAAAAAAAAAGAACTATGCATTAGGGCTGCCAGATCCGGGCTGCAAACAGATCCGGGCTGCAAGCGCTAGGCTGCAGTAAAGAGACATTGAAAACTCTGGCTCTTTGCTGCCATCTAGTGGTTGTGCAGATTTCAGAGCTGAGATTTGGTAGCCCAACCATGAATGCCATCCCAAACAACTTGAAGGAAGAGTGAAAAACAAGAAGATAAATTTAATCATCATCGTCGTCATCATCATCATCATCATCATCATCATCTGGGACAGCTGTTGGGAGGAATGAATGTAGGCAAATAAGGTCCTCACACTCAAGCTTCTCTTTCATTTTCTTGTCTTGCAATAATACATTTTCTTGTCTTGAAATACTGCTTCTCTGTTCCCAGCAGGACTCCTGGGTCCTTAGCAGCCAAATTACGGGCAGAAAATCAATATGGGAAGCTTCAACTTTCATTTGCTGATAACTGTAGCTGGAGAGATACATCCTTTTCCTTCTGCATCCTCATGTGAACAGCTTTACAGAGATTAAAGGATTCCATTGTTGAATGTGTATGCACCAACTAAATAATTGTACAGTATATATCTTTGACTCCAGGCAAATGCTAAACTGGCCTTTTACTAAGCTTGACTTCAATCCTATGCATGCTTACTTTTGAGGAGCCATTTATAAGTCTGTGCTACAAATCTTAGATGGAAAGAAGTGATTCAAAGTGAAGTTTGCCTGTTTTCAACCCAGAGATCACGGTCTTTGTTTTAAAGCCAGAAGTAATGATAAGAAGGGATACTGCACCTTCATTTTTGTTCTCTGTGTGTCCTACTCACTGATTACAATGATTTCTTTTTTCCTATCTGTCCTAACAAGTAAGATTTTACCAACAGGGAAGATGGGGATAGGACAGGAGCTATCCTTCTTTATCTGCTTTAGATATTTTAAACCACCACCATCTAGGATCTCTAGCTTGGCACCTGGTACCTCTTTTCAAGATCCAGTTAATGCATCCTTGCAGACGCTTTGTCCATCTATTTTGGACCAAGTTAACCCCTTAAACAAATGGCAGAGATTTTGTTTTTTTTTACAGAGGTGGTTCTCGAAGCATGGCTGGCTGGGGAATTCTGGGAGTTGAAGTCCACCCATCTTAAAGTGGCTGAGGTTGAGGAACCCTGCTCTAAGCTGCATCACAGTACAAACTAGTCTAAGGATTCCTCGTTTAGGGGAACCAATGTTGTGACAAGGAAGACCTAGACAAGGAAGAACAGGGAAAAAAGTTCTTTGCAGGGCTGTAGCCATCCATTCTGAGCTATTTTTGTTATTTTGTGGTCAAGCTCCAAGCCACTTCCCCTCTCCCACTACTTTTTAGACCAGTCCTGTTAGAAAAGGGCAAATGTTCTTTTTAGCCCTCTTTTCTGTCTCCAAGGAGGATTTCAGTACAGTCTCCCCACCTTTTCACCCCAAGTCCCTTGGAGTGTGTGTGCTTGTCTTTTTTCTAACTTCCCTTTTGTTTCTTTTTCTGCCAAAGAGGCTGAGTAGCAAGAAATAAACTGCCACAGAGTAACCAAGATCCCTGTTTTCCAACCTTTTTAGGATTCCTTCCTTTGACTGCTGTTTCCTAATTTACAGTCAGCTCCCCCCACCCCACCCCCCTTGCAATTTTGCCCAAGGACAGCATTTTCTCAACCCTACTCCTATGCTTGATGATCTCAGGCAGGCTAAGATAAGCAAAAGCTTAAGACACCAAATCAGCACAATTAACATTTATTCTGGGCTTTCATTTCATTTGTATTTTACTCTTTAGTTTGCAACTTGATAAATTACTAACATACTAATTTCCCCAAGCTAACATAATTAGAATCTGTTGTATTTATCTTGCTATTCTCCATATAAATTACTTGAGTATTCTGATTCTCCATCCTGTATGTGTGTCAGGAAAAAAAACAACCCTCTTTCAATTGGAAGAGATTATGGTATGTGGTAACAGGGTTTAATTCACCAGGATCCACTTTAGTCCGTTGTTTAAAGCTCCCTTAGTGAATATGTATTAGGAGATGGTTCTGTGGAAGTCTGAGCTATGCTCCTGAGCATATCTGGTAACACTCAAGGCTTAGAAACATGTAAATACGGCAGTGTCATAGGATCCCTGATGCCTGCAAATAGTCAAAACAACCTAGAATAGTACCAAGGATGTTTTAAATTGGATTCAGAAGGGTTGAGAGGTAGAAAGGCTGATCATTTAAGAGTCCCTCCAATGCCATAACTAGGAGAGAGGACTGCAGAAGAACTCAGTTGCATGTAGGCAGTCAGCTAATTGGATCAACTTGACATATTGTAGTTGCAAAACAAAGGGAGGCTAAGACATTTGACTTGGTGGGAATAAATTGAAAATAATCATATTCTTGATTTTATCATCTGATTTTATGTTTTGACAATTATTAGGAACAATGACCCTCAAAATAAGGAGCTTCTTTGGTAACCTGGCATTTTGCAAACAACCCTTAAAGGAAATGTCACTGAGTGGTTTTGTTTTTGCTGATTATTATCATCACACAAAAGGGTTTAGCTTTGCTGCCCAAACACTTAAAAGCTACTACAAATTTCTGCCCCAAAATATGATAGGCTGAAAGGAGCATGTGGGAATATGACATTTTGACAAAATATTTAATGACATAAACCTTTTTTTATTTCTTTCAGGGAGCTTTGTTATAGGCTTGATTTCAATTGCTTTTCATCTTTGGGTATTCTAAAGTCTTAGGTGGGCTTTTTAAAAGAATTATTATGTGTTTTAATGTCTTATGTGTTATGTCTCTTATGCATTTCCTAGCTTTCTGGAAAGGTCCATGATGCTGGGGAAGAGGGACAAAGTATCTTTGTCACACTGGGCACAATCACTACAAGATACAACACTATACAGTACCACAATTGCATATGTTTATTGAATCAAAACTTGCATACAGTTATCCTTTTAATATATTTCTTAGTTCTGGCACAACGAATCAGTGGTGCACATTGTTGATCAACCCAATTTTCCTAACTATTGTAAGCAGAGAGGGTATCTAAATTTGTAATCAGTTACCAAAATCAGTTTTATTGCAGCTCCAGAAAGATTTCACAGTGTGGAAACAATAGTGAGAGAAGTAGCAAGGGAAAAGCAGCAAATAAAATAGCAAGCTATAGCATGGTGAAGCTCATGTGTGTGTACACCCTTACATACTGCACGTGCATCTCACATAGTTCTTTTTTGTTTACTAAGGTATAACCTAAAAGCTTTGGACTCTGACCAGCTGATTTTCATCAACTTCGTCATGGAATATTAGGACACCCATAGAAGAGAATATCTGTAGTCAGGGTTGAACTGTGGAGGTCTTGATGCTCTCTGAGCTTGGTTGTTTGCTTGCAGACATTTCATTACACAACTGGCACTAAGAACTCACAATATTATGAGACTGTAGAAGACAATTTGGGAAGGGATCTAGCTGTTGTCGGGCAGTTCTTAATCATGGAAGTGCATGTCCTGAGTCTTGATACTTTGTCCATCATCCATATTTTGCTTTTCTCCTGATCTTTGGCACGTAATTGTCTTAGTCCACCCTAGTGTGCTGTTGCACTTCCATGTACCTGAGCATTTGGGTGGGTTTTGTGTACTTCATTAGACTGAGTATTCATCAAACAGTTTGTTAGGCTGATTATCCACCATGATCACTGGAAAAGTTTATTTGCTGGCAAAGCCTGAGAAAAGGTTATATTCCATTCAAACATGGATTCTCTCTAGTTCTGCTTGCTCTTGGTTTCTCTAGCTCAAAAGCACCCTTCCAACCATTCTGTCCCCTTGCACCTGTATTTTTGCCTCACACATAATGATCTTTGATTCCTTGGCCTTATTCTTCAACATGTCATAGAATACTTTCTTAGTTTTCCTGTAAAATACATTGATATTATTAATCCCAAAAACTAAGCAGATAACTACTTTCAAAACCTATTAAGGAAAAATACATTGTTCTGTCTTTGTTCAATCACTCCCTTGTTTTGAACATGAAGAGTTGCTATCCTTGTGTGGCTTTTTCAAATATAAACCAGACATTCCTGGTAATTTAGTTGAGAACATATTTCCAAATGTGTAACTGTTTTATTCATGTTTTTCTCCTTATGTGATGGGAGCAGTTGTCACAGTTTAAGGTTGTATAGTATAAAGAAGTCATTCCTTTTATCTGGATTTATAACTTGATCTACTTTTACTATACCTGTGTACCCCTCTCATAATTCTTCTCTGATAAAAAGATCTAGATATTGTCACTTTCCTTACTCTGGAAACATACATGGTATGCTGTAACCATGAAGAGGCAAGAAGTCCTGACTTTGGTGCCTCAGAAATGAAGATGTGTTGTAACCTTAAGATGTGTGGCCACTCATCGGCTGAGGTGGCATGACCTGCTCCCCCCATATTTTGTTTCTAGGAAATGTGGCCTTGGTTGTCCTTTGCTCTAATGAAGTATTTTCTTTCCTTGTTAACACCTGGCAAGAGTAGCAGTCTTGTCAACAGCTTTGTCCTATCACTAGTTGCCCAGCAGAGATTAGATTAGTTGAATGTGTTAACATGTTTGCTGTTCCTTAATTTTGCACTTCAGAAACAGCTGCTAGGATGGACAGTTTGGTGGTCATCCCAATCCAAGCTTTGCCAATTGCCCAGCATTAGTGTAATTGGACAAGTTTAATAGCCCCATTATCTCTCCTGCTAAAAGGCTCACAACAACTCAAGGCAGAGATTCAGTGAAGCAAACACAGGTTACTGATGTAATGAGATGGAAACAGCAAGCTGTTGTTGCTATTTTTTCCCTCATCTTTAAGACTTAATGTGCTTGAACCAGCAAAAAAATTGACCATGTTGATCTGGTAAAATCTTGTCTCACAGGATTATAAATATGGAAAGGAGATGAGATGGGAGTTACATATTCCCCGTAACCTCTGAGCATCCTTGCACTGTCATCTTGGTTCGGTAAGTCTGCTTTGTTCTGCCCACATGAGTTTGGAATTCAAATAGGTGTGCATCAGATTTCAATGAATCCATGGAATTCAGAGAGATTCTGTGGCTTTCTGCATGGAACTGAACTGAGAATTCTTGGAGTTGGTGAGCCTTTTCAGAGTGAATGGGATCTTGGGATCTGGAAAAAATAAGTACATTCCAGTGATGCTAGGATAGGAAGTGGAGGAAGGGAAAGAAATTGAATGAGTGATAAGTGCACCTTTTAATGATAGGGCTTGCACAACCAGTCATAGCACACTGAGGAAAGAATGGTGAGTTTTATAAATGGATTTGCTTTGTATTTGTTGTTAGTTCTGCATGATCTGAACAGGAACTCTTACAGAACTCCAGTGAAAGGGATTTTGGTTTATGTATACTTCTCACTTCTTATTCTCTCAACCAATCCATAGTCCAATTTCCAAGTCCTTTTGATTAATTTTTTCCTTGCCATTCATCTACATTTTGGTCCTTTCTCAAAATTTTACTTCCTTTATTGTTGCTGCTGTTGGTTAACGTAAGTATAATTAGAAAAATTATACTGGCAGTGTTGTTTCTTTCTCACCTCCCACCCTCTTTCAGCCTTCAGATCAAATCTTTATTATGGTCATAGACCAGCATATGGAAGGTGGGATACAGTCATTAAAAAGCATAGAGGAACAGTCTTAATTCTTAATATTCGTTTGAATCAAATTCCATTTTTTTCCCTCAGCTTTTATTAAAAGTATCCATGTGACCCTCTTATGATTGTGTCCCACTGTTGGATCTCTGAGCACTTCTACATGAGCTTTGGCACTGCTTCTGGACTATCCTAGCACCCTAGTGTTTCCATGCTGTTGTTTGGTTGGATAGCTGAGCTGATGTGCATGAATTGAGAATTTTCCAATTCACCCTTTGGAGTGCTAGAACTGATGTGGAGAACTCAAGCCTTGTCCCACCTCCCACTTCCTATCTCTTGACCTCTCTCACTTCCTGCCTATCTCTACAACTATCAGTATGTTATCACTAATGCTATCACTAGTGCCTTTCAGCAGATTTTAATAGATAAGCCACTCTAGTGTGCTTCCTTCTTATCAGCTGTCCTTTGTTGCAAATGCTTTGTTTTATTCAAAAGGATTAACAAGGGGCTGTGGTGAGAACTGATGGGCGGGTTCAATGGCTGTTTTTTCTACAGTATTAATAGTGAGCCAGGTGGTGTTCCCTGCAACAGAAAGTTGCTAGCATTGAGACCTGGTAGGTAAGCTATTTCCCAGGATTTTTGTTTCTCTCTCTCTCTCTCTCTCTGTGAAAACATTGTTGAAATGCTTTCAGAGTATCCTTTGTGATGTGGGACAGCTTGCTTAATTTGATACATGTGGTATGAGTGATCTGCTATATAGTATGTTCATGATAAGTGACCAGTCATTTAACTTGAATCACTGAATCCAGGAACTTGGTGGAATTTGTAGTCCTATCTTGCACAGTGAAGTCTAGGATTTTGCATGCTTCATTCTCAATATTTTGTCCACATTCTTATAACTGTCTTCACATTGCTATGATTTATGTAAGTTTGGTGTTATTTCTTCCTACTAACTTTCCTATTTCATCCCAGTCCTTTAAGAAACTTGGATTAGGGTTCCCACATCTAGTCTGCAAAAAAGAGATATAGAAAACTCTAACTCTTTTGTGCCATCTACTGGTTGGCCAGATTTTTGCAGCCTGAATCTGGTAGCCCTAACTCAGATGTATACAGGCTACATTTCACTCAGTGTTCTCACAGCCTAGTTCTCTTGTCTATCCTAAAACCAGCTTCATGATGCATAGCAAAAAAGCCCCTACATTATCTGGAATTTGCTTCCAAGCAAATATGCACTGAATTAGTTTCATATCCTAATTCTTTTAATTGGAGATATGGATGAAGCATCCATGCTTTATCTTCATAGCATCAGATAGTTGGGAGGGGCCATCAAGTCCAATTTCCTGCTCAGTCTACAGCTCAATATATTCAGTCACTGCTTAATGTATTCAGCTCACCATCTCCCTGAGGAATTAATTCCTTCCACTATCACATGGCTCTTACCTTGGAATTTTCCCAAGATCCAACCACAGGCTGTTTTTCTATATCTTAATCCAAGTTTTACTATATGTTTAAAATATTTCATGTACGTTTTTAAGATCATGTCATGTTTTTTTTTTAAAACTATGAAAGAAATATTTCACAGCAAATAGCATTTTACCACATATCCCATTCTGTTGGCCAGCCGTCCATAATCTGCCTTATTGCCACTGCAGCCTTCACCTTGTTGTCTTCACTTTGTAGGATTCCTCAATGAATTCAGAGTTCCCCATGGGCTGCTGTGTGGTAAAAGGGAAGATAGAAAAAAAAAGTGGGGGAGGGCATAGCAGGCAACTCTTCAGTAGAGAAAACCCACAATCATTCAAGCAACATGCAGGAAGGCAAGTTCATTGGGTTGTGAATGGGAGAGAAAAGAGGAAAGGGAAAGAAAATTGTTCCTCTTGCAGTGGCCAGGATGTTGTTCCCTGTGCACCAGTGCTCCTGTGCCTACCCTATAACATGGAGTGGCTGGGCACTTGCCCAGAGATGGCTGCAGTGTGGTAAAATATGGAACGATGGTAATCTAGTGGCAGCTTCCCTTCTTTATTCTAAGCCCATTTTCTATTGGACTCTCCCTTTCCAAGGTTTCATCTACATCACCATGACTCTTTGGATCCGCTCCCTACCTCTCCTGCTGCTGCTGGCTGTGTCAGCTCCTACCATTAGCTACGCTGCTCCCAATCAGCATCTATGTGGCTCTCATCTGGTGGAAGCCCTCTACCTTGTATGTGGAGACCGGGGCTTCTACTATTCTCCCAGGTCACGACGGAATATGGAACAGCCGCTAGGTAACTTTCTTTCTCATTTCCTAAATTGCCCTGACTGTAGTATTATCTGGTGAATCTGCTTATAACTCACTACCTGGTAGGCAGATAGTCTCAAACTAGAAAGAAAAATAAATATGGTGTATATATATCAAGGGTTGCCTTTTGAAACATCATCTTCCCCATCCAGTCAGAACAGTAAAAGAGAGTCAGCTGAGAACCCACCCTGCTTGTGAGGTTAGAGGGAAGTGGGCTAGAAGGCTGGCCTTCTCTATAGTAGCCCCCACACTATGAAACAAGCTGCCCCCAGAGGTATTCTCAGCTCCAACCCTCCTTGCTTTCCAGAAAGCCCTGAAAACAATTTCATTCCAATGAGACCTTGACTCATAGGGTGATCATTGGCAACCATCTGGCCTTAATTTGTGGGTGGCCTATTTTAACTGGGTTATTTTAATGTCTTTTTCCTTCTTGGGATCCTTGTTGGGATCTTGATTGATTGGGGCTGTCTATAAATATGGTAAGTAGATAAATACATATCCATAATGTGAAGCAAATTGGCAAACTCTGTTCTTAGGCAACTGAAGTTACCCACACTTAGCAAAAGAATTCAGGAGAGGAAGCTATGAAAGAAAACTCCCCAGACTAGTTCTTCAATGCATAATGAAATGGCATTTGCCTTCCTCCTTTATCTTAGCCTTCCCCAACCTGGGTTCTTCAAGATGTGTTGGGATACAACTCCCATAGATATGGCTAGGGATTGTGGACGCTGCAGGCCACTGCATTTAATGGGCCTGAAGTCAGGATACGCTGTTCCCTCTGTTTTACCCTGATTGATTCTTGATTATTCCACTGTTAAATGGAGAGTGAAATAGACAGATGTCCAAGATGCACACATCTCCTAGGTGGCATTTGCCATTTGTCACTGAGGCAACTCACTGTTGATGGTAGATTTAAGTCCATGCCAACTTGACAGCAAGACTCCTGTTATTTTTGTAGCCTGGAAATATTATAGGGCTACTATGGCAATGATAATGTAGCTTAACTGTTTTCCTAAAAGTCAGAAGACAGACCAAGAAGCTTCTCTGAATCAAACGTTCCACAAGGAGTTTGCCAATGCTGCCAAAACCAATGCATTCTGCTGGGGAAAAAATGTGCATCATATTTCTCATTTCAAATACAGAGAAGAAGCCTAGTTCCTTCCTTGCACTTTGTTTTTATGCAAACCATCTTGACTCCTTTTGTAGGCTAGATTTGCACAACATGTTACATTTGGCTAAAAAGAAAGTGGACAGTTTGTCATGTAGTGTGTAGTGAGAAACATATGAATTATTGTAGGCCCTAGGAACCGGACCATCATATTATATTTGTATTTGTTTGGGGATAGCAAGCTGGGACCTTCAGTGAGAGTGATGAATCTGGGAGCTCAACAAGATGAAACACCTCTTCCTTCAGAGGAAATACAAGCCTATCCAACCCTGGAGATGTACTTAGTTTCCAGACCTGTGAAACACTAATCCATAGAGTTTCCAACTTGTTAGGATTTAGCTTTACTTTATTGCTAATCTCAGTTGAAAGTGAACAATGTGTAACCAGGATATAAAACATCCAGCTCAGTTTCAGTTAACTGGCTCACAGTACAAGAGCCTAGTACCAGGACAATCTGATAACCACAGCCAAGACAAGGCAGGTACAGTATATTCCAAAAAAATTCACCAGGCACAATTGATCACCTGACAGAATTGGGAAGTACCTTTAAAACCACCTTTTGTTCAGCTGGGAGAGGAATGAAATTGTCAAAAAAGCAGTAGTATTCAACCTAAGCTTCTTAGCCCAAAAAGCAGTTGTGGGTAGGAGAGACAGAGACCTTATAGCATCTTTGGAGATGCCAAACTGAGACAGAAAGTCCAAATGAATGTACCTAGTGCTGAATACATTTCAAAGGTCCATGTAATGTTGGTGTTCTCCTGTTTGACAGTGAACGGTCCTTTTCAGAACGAGGTGGAAGTACCACTCCAAGAATTTCAGAAATCGAAGAGAGGAATTGTGGAGCAATGCTGTGAAAACACCTGCTCTCTCTATGAGCTAGAGAACTATTGCAACTAGAAGAAAGAAAATGGTCCACAAAGGAATGGAGGGGAAAGCACTTTGCTACTGCACCTTTTAAGTCTCTAAATAAAAACCCCATGAATTTACTTAAACAGTTTTTGCAGTGCTATATGTTCTCTCTATGTTACGCTCTCTCATTCTGTCTCTTTCTCTGTGTCTGATAATTTTTTTTTTTATTATTTATGGCTACATATCTTTCTTTCATTGGATTCTAAAGTTTAGAAGAATGCAGTAGTTGCCCAACTGAGAGATTGCTTACTGGCCTCCAACACACGAAAGTTGTGTAGAGTCCTTGGGGTTCTCTGAGCTTGGTTGCTTTCTTGCAGACATTTCATTACCTGACTAGGTAACATATTCAGTGCCAGAAGGGAGTGGAGTTTGCTTTCTGTTTACAGTAGCTTGCCCTGTCAGTGTTTGGGGGTGGGTGGGTGGATTCTTGATAGTTGTTAGATTAGGCTGTTGTTTACTGCTTGTCTGAGTTCGTAGTTCCTTGATTAGGATATTGTTTACTGCTTGATTGTTTGTCTGGTGTTAATCCTGGTTTTAATCCGTTTATCTGGGTGTAGATTGCTGGGGAGGAGGTGTTCTGGTCTTTTTGTTTCCTTTTTATTGTCTCTTTTGAATGGTGTGTAAATGTTGTTTACCTCTATGTCCCTGTTGATGGCTGCCTTGTCTGAATACCAAACTTCCAGGAATTTCCTTACATTTTTAAATTTAGCTTGGTCTAAGATGCTGACAGTTTCCCAGTTGAAACTATAGTTGAGTCTGTCCATGTGTTGTGAGATTAAGGGGTTTTCATCATGCCTTCTGACTGGTAGTTGGTGTTCATGGATGCGCTCTGCTAGCCTTCTGCCTGTCTGTCCTACATAGTGGCTGTTATAGTCCTTACGCTGTATGTTGTAGATGAGTCCTGTTTTTTCTTCTTGGGCTACTGGATCTTTTGGTTTGCTTAAGATGAAAGGGGGCTTTCATTAGTTTGTGTGCTACAGTGATGCCTTGTGGTTGTAATAGTCTGTTGGTTGTTTCTGAGCTGTTTCTGATGTATGGCAGTGTTATCCTTTTCATAGCTTGTGTTGGTTGTGCTGTAGTGGGTTGAGTGGTCAGGCATGGGTATCCATTGCCTGGGTATCCATTTTGTTGGAAGATGTATAGGTGGTCTGTTTCCTTTTTCTGCTGTTCTGGGTTGCTGCAGTGCGTTTGTGCTCACCTGAATAGTGTTCTTACACAGCTTCTCTTGTGGGAGGTTGGATTGTTACTTTGGTAATGGAGCACTTGGTTAGTGTGGGTTATTTTTCCATAGGCTTGTGTTTCTAATTTGCCCTCATTTCTTATGCTAAAGTGGATATCCAGGAAGGGTAGTGTGTTGTTCTTTTCTTCTTCCCTTGTGAATTTTATTCCTTTGAAGATGTTGAACTTCTGTTGGTACCTGTATTTTATTTATTTATTTATTTATTTTCAAACTTGTATGCCGCCCATCTCCCCCAATGGGTGACTCTGGGCGGCTCACAATAATAAAAAAGAAGAATGTATGGAGTATTCCTGCCTACAAGAGCTTTTCTATTAATTTTAGTCAGCAGATTTGATTATGGGAATGGTGTGAGAGGAAATGAAGAAAGTTCATCACACCAGAAGTGCCCAGATCTCCATATAAAGGCATCTAACAAATATATTTTTAGATGAAAAGCAGAGCCTCAGTTTTCAAGAAGAGGAGAAAGGGACCTTTTATGGGAACTTGGTATTGATTTAAATTAATGAGATTGCTGTACAATGAATGTCTTCCTGGTTTCAATAAACTATTATTTTAAATGTTCAATATCCCACAACATATCCAACAATACATTCTCAAATCCCAGAGGTGCCAATATCCCCAAGAGATTGAAGATTCCTGTCCCAGAAGCTAATAGTAACAGGAAATTGGATTGACTACCCATTTGCTTATTTACATGAAGGAGAACTTGCCTTTGTGTGTAGTTCTCAAACCTTGAGGTAACAACATTTCCAATGACAATTACTCAGATACATCTGGCCAATCTGCATGCTTAGAGTGATTAGACAAAGACAATACCAGCAGCTGTCAGGCAGTTTTAGTTACATTCCTAGCATATTCCTGGCACTCAAATACCAGAGGGATGAGTATGTTATTGATGTTAGGAAAGCAAAGTTTAAAAATTGGTCTGATGATGATCACACACGAATATGTGGGGCAGCTGCACTTTAATAACATTCTCAAGGCCACTAAATACCTTTCTAAGCATGCTTGTCATTCACACTGCTCATTTAATCCTGTTGGCCAAAATAATAAATATTTCAACCTCATAGTAGTTTTCAAAGGCCTGTAAAGGCACCTGGTAGGACTTCCTCTGCTTTCTAAAATGTATTTGGCAACCAGAAATTGATTGGGGAACAAGGGGAGACACCAATAGCAGGCGTATAGTAGCATCAGTATATCTATGTGTTCATGATAAAATGGAATGATAGAAGAACAAAAAGAGACAGGTTCATTACTCTGGAAATCCAGAGTGATTTGTGCACTGAAGGAAAAAAGTGTGCAAATTGGAAACCAACTTCTCTTGCTTTTTTCTGGCTGGTGGATGGGGAGAGGAAGAGCATGTTCTAAGAGTTCTAAGTTCTAAGAGTCATCGTGTACATGCCCGACTATCTCCATGTTGCAATTTGGTTTCTTCCAACAAAGCCTCCATTTCAGGTGGTCCATGCATTTATTTTTAATATACGCATACATTCCTGTGATCATCGTTCACCTTCTCAAACATACACCCAAGTGCTTACCAAGTAGAAAGCCAAGCTGTCGGCCTGCCCCATTACATTTTTGCCTTTTTGTGGTTGGCATTGACTCCACTCTGTCTGGAGAAGGTAAGCTGAACCAGTGACACCCTTTTAGCTGGGAAGAAAGACCAAAGCCAACTCTTTGGTGTCCTAGTCATAACTATTTTATGAAGCTCAGTCCGGGGGAGGGATTTAATGTACACAAGTAGGTGATAGGAACACGAGGCATGCTACAAGACCTACCCAATTAAAACTGACACTTGTGATCTCACTTGGCTTAGTGTTCCCTCCTCCCAGCCTGACCATAAATTAGGGAAACAGTCACCTTCATTCTTGACAAGTTACAGACCATTTGTCCTAAGGCCACTAGAGCACCTGTATTCCTTCTTGTTGCACTAATTTTATAAGCAATTAAAGGTTTCTGTGGATTAGCTCCCAAAACATGGGGGGGGGGGGGATTTTATTTTAGCCTGTTTTGTTAATCTGGTTCCAGTTACAAGAATTCTTTTAAAGACCATTGTTTTTGTCCAATATAAGGGATATATATTTCAGAGATTTTTAAACCTGGCCACATTTGTTCTCTTTTTCAGCCCTCTCCCCATCCTGTAATGGGATAAAAGAGAACAGCTTAGCATTCCAGGCAGGTATTAGAGCCCAAAAGTTTATTTTATGAACTTCAGCTCAAACAATATTGATAACTTGGCACTGGTTACTTCTGACAATGCTGGAATCTGAACTGCTTTAATAGCAATGAAAGTACTCTATTCATTTTACTGGCATATAGAGCAAAGAGCCAAATGCATTGCAATGGACTGGGGGTGGGTGGGGAGTGGGGGTTACTAAATGGTCACATGGACCATTATCCTACCTGCTCCTTAAGCATCCTGCATCTGCATTGTTTTGTCTTGGTTGCCAGACCACATTGTGCACGTGCATTTCATTGAGTTCCTTTCCTGCTGAATTACTTGGTGCCTTCAACCTGAGGTCCAGCCAATAAGGAATTCTTTCCTCCAGAGAACCCTGAGATTCTATGAGAAAAAGCACTAAGTAGTACAGTGTATCAGTTAAGGGACTGGGGAAAAAAAGAACTTCCTCAGAAACTGCTGAGTGGATTCTCTTTGTGAAGGGAGAGGAAAGAAGTATAGATTAATCTGATGGAATTGGAAAGAGAGGTGAGGATGAGATATCTGTTGCCAGCTAACATTCCCCAAATTGAGGTGCCAGGAACTATATTGTCTTGTACAGCTACTGTAAAGTTCAAGATTCCTTCCCTAGTAGTATGCCTTGTAAAATGGAATGCCCAAATAATTCATCTCAAAAGGAGACACATGGAATTCAAGATGCTCACTGGGTTATCTGGGCTTCATGTGGAACCGCCAAAGGCTTGTTTCAAAACAGTTGATAGGTATTTTGCTTCATTGAGTTATCCCAGGAAGGAAACTATGTAGGCATTTTATGACATTATGTCTGTCCCTCTCATGAAATATATGATGCTTACTCCAACCCATTACACTATTTTTGAGAGTTCCACGAAGTATTCAGAAAAGATGCTGGTGACATATGGAAGGACATACAAAGCACTTCTTTTCATATTGTTAAAGCAGCTGTGTCATTTGCAAGGCTCAAACAGCTGCTTCAGAAGCTACTCATGGCTTTCTCCAGAAGACATTGGTGCCTTTTGGGAACTATCAGATTTATTTCAAAATGGTGGAGCTGTAACTCTGACTTGTGAAATGCTTTAATATTGGGCTACGTTAGGCCGGATATGATGCAATGTCTAGCTGCAGAAGCAAAAATGTGAAGGTATGTATGTGGATTGGACCAGGATTTTCCATGATCTGGAGAAAGGAGTGGGTTTTCTCTTTGTACTTTTATTTGATACCTATTTTAGGACTTGCACTACAGTTGTCATTGTTTCTCACCCATGTTTGGTTTGAAATTATGGCACTGATTTTGAACAAAATCAAAATTACAATGATATATTCAGTTAGGAATTTGGGATCACAAGAAGGGGATTAAGAGGCTGCAAGAGATCTTGTTGCAACAGGTTGCTTAGCCCTGTTTAATTGCATTAATTTGTAGGTGCAGAAATATGCATGTAAAGAACATGGAAGGAAAATGAATGGGTAGCAATCAGAATCCAGATTACTATTAGTTGTAAAATACATGTAACATTATACCTGCTTCACTGGGGTTTAGAGCATTATATATTTATGACTGCCTTATGCTCTTGTGGTAGATACAGATATAATACTGAGTTAATTATCCTGAGGCCGCTGAGCAACAAATGCTGCCACACAGATGGTGACAAGGTTGGCCTGTGGTATTTGGGCCTGAGACAAAGGACAAAATGACTTCTCCCATTTAGTTTAGAACTGTTGAGTGATAATCAAATCCTGCTTAACGCTACTAATGCTACAGTCTCCTCACCAGAGGACAGCAACTGAGTTAGGCAGTGCTGGACCAGCCTCAGCATGTTCCAAATTCAATCATGATTACTACTGCTCATTAACATACATTGGTTCCAGCAGACTTCTCATTCTAACGGTAGACCAGCCCTGTTCATGAAGATGCATGAATACATACACTTCTGCTATCTTATCATATAATCTTTTCTAAGCAATTACTTTACAGTCTCCATAGTTTTCAGGCAACATGACCAAAGGATTATGGGATTTGCAGGCCAACATATCTGGAGGCCAGCAGGTTAGAGAAGGCTTGCCCAAATGACAGCCCTGAACTGGGCATAGGAAGTGTGGTTTGCATGTTACTCTTACATTTTTTGTAATATCACTGTCCTGCCTAGCTGTTTTCCCTCAAGCATTACCATTTTTTCCTCTGGTCTTCATTCTACAGTTGTTAAAATCATACAACCAGCTCATTTCTTCATTTTGCTTAGTTTTTCTGTCACATCCATAATCTTTTCCCCGGGACTGTGCATTTCATTTCAGGCCCCTCACTTCATAAGCCATTAGTTCTTTATGAAGGCTCTGCAACCCTTCATATCTGATTCTAAAAAGATGCTTCAGTGTGAGCAGGGTTATGAACACAGTATCTGTTTGCACTTCTTTAAATCAAGCACATCTTTTCCCAGGTTCATGTGGTAGCTGAAGAGGGTGGTCCCATGGAAAAGCCATCGGTGCTTTGAAGAGTCCCCGACAGATGCTACATTTGTGCTCCTGCACTTTTTGAGACACCTTTTTGGAATCACATCTGAAGTACTGCACAGCCTTGTTCTTGACATATACATCTCTGGTTTGTAGTGTGGGTTTTCTTCTTGCCACATAGGGTGAAAAGCATGTTATGGTTTTATTTGTATGACACTCCTATACAAAAGAAATACACAGACGTATATGTGAAGAAAATACAAGTATTGAATTTGAGGTGTTCCCCTTTAAATTTCTCAAATTTAGAGCCTATTTTTACTCACTTCTGAATTTACTCACTTTGGAATAAATAGTTTTCATCCTGGATATGTGTACATATTTTGTGCATGAGTGTTCATACCAAAGTACAAAGTTTCATGAGCAAAGCTGCCTGCAATCTGCAGATTCCATCTTAGTTTTCAAATCCTCTATCTTTTTCCCCAGCAAAAATGGTGAAAAGACACAACAATATTTCTATCACATTCAAGACCGAGACTAAAGGAATGTGCAGGAATGTTTCAGCAGGCTGGGGGGTTCCCCTTCCATCATCCTTGAACTGAGTGTGACCATAAATCAATGGGTTTGTATCTTTTCTGTATGGTTTCACTTCTCTTTGCTACTTGGAGGTGCCGTCACCACATTATTATTACCACATATTACTTTGGAATGAAGTACTCAGTAAAGAGATCAGAGATGAAAGAAAACAGTAGCAAAACAACAACAACCCCCCCTATGCAGTTAGGTTTTAAAAAATCATAATATGCCAAAAGAATACTTCTGTTTCTCCTCATTCAGAGGCTATTTTAGAATGGTTAGGTATTCTTTTCTTTGCATCTGAAAGTAGAGATTCTACCAAGAAGGCTATTACTATTGTGTTGTTTTTCTGTCTCATTTCTTCCCATCCTTCTGTGCCCTCACTGGATGCCCATGTTTCCTGATCTGAAAAAGCATTGTAGAAGGTATTCCCTTGTGTGGTCTTCTGTTGAGATTTAACGGAGGCATAGGAAACTAGAGAAACTGCTAAACCGATTTAGGACATAACCCTTTAAAATGGCGTCTTTTAAAATAATAGACCTCACATAATTGTTGCTCTAGTGGAGGAATCAGAAGTCATAGCCCCCGCTCCCCTCCCTGTGCTTAATGTGTGGCTTGTGCTTTGCAATTTAACACTTCTGTCTCTCTCTCCAAATAAAAAAGAAAGCGAAGAGTCAAGGTTACATTATTGAGCTTTCTGCACACATTGGTTCTTGCTCAAAACATCAGGGTAGACAATCCAGGACCTTCACGTTTGTGTTGTATTGTTTGTAAACATTGGCCAAGTTAGCTATAGCTAATGGGAATTGGAACTTGCCAATACAGTATTTGGCAAATCTAGATAGCATATTAAAAAGCAGAGATGTCACCTTGCCGACAAAGATCCGCATAGTCAAAGCTATGGTTTTTCCAGTAGTAATGTATGGCTGTGAGAGCTGGACCATAAAGAAGGCTGAACGCCGAAGAATTGATGCCTTTGAACTGTGGTGCTGGAGAAGACTCTTAAGAGTCCCCTGGACTGCTAGGAGGTCAAACCAGTCAATCTTAAAGGAAATCAACCCTGATTGCTCATTGGAAGGATTGATAATGAAGCTCAAGCTCAAATACTTTGGTCACCTAATGCCAAGAGAGGACTCTTTGGAAAAGACCCTGATGCTGGGAAAGATGGAAGGCAAAAGGAGAAGAGGACGGCAGAGGATGAGATGGCTAGATAGCATCACTGAAGCAATGAGCATGAAACTGAGCAAACTCAGGGAGGCAGTGAAGGACAGGAAGGCCTGGCGCAATATGGTTCATGGGGTCACGAAGAGTCGGACACGACTTAACGACTGAACAACAAAACAACAACAAATACAGTATTTGGATGAAAGGAGCATGCCTTCTCCTATAATGATGATCCAGACTGAGGCACCAGAGGAGAAGATCTTCAGCCAAGACAAGAAATCATGCTACAGACATGGCTTCTAAAAGTGATATTCTTTCAAATGAAGTGGACTTCTGAATCTCAGGGTTTTATTATAAACAGTTGTAGATGAGAAACTTGCAGCACTTTTCATAAAGGCTGAAAACATCCTTTTCAGCCAAATCTGGAAGCAAATGCAATCTCAGAAAGAAAATTAGGATAGAGATTCATATTTTAGATGGTTAATGCATCAATAGTCAGGAATAATATGAACATCAAACAGCCTTCCTGTCTCACTATTTACACACACCCAGGTTTAGGAATCCAATCCTGAATGGCAGCCAATCTTAGTTAAATGGTAAAATACAGTTAGTTCTAGAATGGTAGATGAGAGTATTATTTCCTTTATTAAATTATAGCTTCACTGGAATCAGAAAATAGTTGCTGTCTAGAGGTAATGATGTGATATGTGAAACAGAAAGATTGGAAGTGTCTTACATTAATGATAACCATCTTTTTTCTGCTGGGGCTTGGGAGGAGAAAGGATAGTTTGTTTAGAAGGGGCCAATGGGTAAGATACAGGAGCTGAGCTAAGGGACAAAAATGTGACTTTGAAAATTAAGAGCAATTTTATGTTTGCTTTAAAAAACTTGCATTGGAGATGTTTGGCATACTGTCAGCTTCCAAGAAACAGATCTACTTAAGGATGATGTAAACTTCATCCTTGTAGCTAAAGTAGCCCTTGTGTACACAGAGGAGTACTGTTTAAGGAGCTACCATATTTGAGCTGTAAATGTTTGGACAACCACTAGATGGCAGCAAGGAGGAATAGGACTGTTAAATTCTGTGGTGTCATCCATGATCATGCAGACCTTTTTTTCATCCCAGATACCATAGCCCTAATATTTGTTTTAGGTTTAGGAAAACGGGATTTTTTTTGGTATTGAGTTTACTATTGACAGATGTTTAGAAGTAATACTGGACCAAAAATTACCATTCAGTTTCTGAAAGTCCTGTTCTTTGGCCTCATTCTTAAAAGACAGAGACCCTTTGGTGTGCTTTTGCCTTGCTTCTCAGAGGGCCTTGAGTTCTTCATATATCCATAAGTCTTGCTGCAGGCATTGCAGATGCTGTATCTGCTTTGGGAAGAGTCCTGTCTGACTGCCCCAACATCTTTTTCCAGCTGCTCTAAGCATCTGTACACTTTACCCTTTCCCATTCTCCACTGCTTTTTAAAAACCCATTTCAAGTTTTATTGCAATTGCTTTACTCAGGGAGTAAGGGTACTCAAGGAGGTTCCCAGGTACAACACAAGAAAACAAAGTATAAAACTGTTGCAAACCCATGAAAATGTTATTTTAAACCCTGATAAAATTATTTCGAGTCCAAATTAAAAGACCTGGTGCAAAAGGAAATGTGTGATTCTTTTCTGAAAAGCAGAAAATGAAAGAATGGGAGGTAAATACAGAGTGAAGGCCTCTGTGTGAAGTTTTTATTTATTTATTTATTCATCAAATGTACATGGCTGCCCATCTCACATACAAGTGACTCTGGGCAGCATACACCAAGACTAAAGCAATTAAAATATACATTATTATTGTTATTGTTATTATCTTAAAAACTATAAAAAAGTTGGGCTGAAGTGAGAAGTTAGAGATGCTACTTGTGTACTGCCCACTTGGCTGCATAGCAGAGTCCTTTCCTGAACTCTTGGATCTCATTCCCCTACCCATGGTTTTGGAATCTCTCCAGATTTTGGTGCTGGGAAATTGTAATGTCCATGCCTTGGGGGTGGTTCTGGGAGAGCTCATTGGACTTGTCCCAGGTAGCCTTGGGCCTGACCAACTTAGGTGGCCCTATATTACATTTGGCCTTCACCTTGGAGCAGTTGGTTTGTGATCTGAAGATGGAGGATGCTGCCATGGTCAGAGCACTCCCTGTTTCACATGGGGTTAGTCACCACTCTGGACATCATAGTATAGACACATTAAGTTGACCCGCCTTACATGCCTTATCTAGTAGATTCCAGTGGGTACTTGGGGACTTCCCCAGGAACTTGTTAGGCAGTTCTGCTGAATTCCTGCTGAACCTCTGGAAGATGGAGGCAACCATCTTTCAAAATTGCTTTCAAGTGGCCTTCCCCTGTGCACAGCTCCTGTGAACCTCCTTGGCAAATCAAGGAGCTGTGGATGATAAAATAGTGGAAGAAATGCTTTGAGTGTCAGTGGAGGAAGACCAAAAGTGAACTTGACCAAGCACAACTATGAAATCATGTTCAAGACTACACCATGGCAATAAGAGTGTCAAAGCATTCATACTTCTCTGCCATATTGCATGGGCAGACAGGGCCCCGACAGCCTTGCTTAGGGTGACCTGTTCCCTGCTGGAAATCAAGGATCAACAAAAGCTGCCTATGGGCTGAGCTATTTGAGCAACATGTACCGTAGCTGATAGAATTGTTCAAATCTGCTTAAGTTTGCACTCTGTGTGAGCAGATTCTGATTTGATGACAAAGGTAGAATTTTGGGGTGTTTAATTAATCTGGGATTAATTCAATCTTGAGAATTCTGAAGAAGCAGATTGGGCGTTGGGGTAGAACAGGTTCCACCATGTGTGCTGGACCCATGCCCCACCTGGCTTCTTTAGGAATTTGGGGGTTGGACATGACTAGCTGGATCAGGAAATTGTCAATGCTTCTTGGACAAAAAGGGTGATGTCAGAGACAGTGATGAGGTTTACTCTTGTCACCTCTCATAGATTACTGTTATGTACTCTACATGGGTCTGCCCTTGAAGACTACTCAGAAGTGGCATTTGTACAAAATGCAGCAGCCTGCTTGTTGGCAGGTGACAGCCCTATTCACATATAACACCAGTGCTATGGGTCAGCATTAGTTCCAATAGGCTTCTGGATATAATTCAGTGCTGGATTTGTATAAAGTTGTATATGGATTTTGTATAAAGTTGTATATGCATTTTATAGGTTCATATAAAGGTACCTTTGGGACCACCTTTTTCAGGTAGAACCTACTCATCCAGTCCACAGGTCATGCACTGGAAGGTTTTAGGTTCCCATCCATGACTGATTCAAGGAGGAGAGCCAGTAGTCAGTGCTTCTCAGTTATAGCCCCAAACATTTAGAATAGCCTCTCACGGATATCTGTATGACATTTTCCCACCTGGTATTTAGGAAGGTGATAAAAACAGAACTATTTGAGAGAAAGTTTCATGTCTGATGTGATTATTAGTTGAGAACTAATAATGATTACAATAGTAATAACTGTTAATGGTATACTGTATTATAAATTATTATATGGCAAGATTGCTGATATTTTACACTGTAAACCATCAGGATCCCTTGGGGAGTATAGTAGTGTAAAACAAAAACTAACTAAATAAAAGGCATTGTGCCTATGTGTTCTGTTTCTTTATGTACATTGTACAGTGCAACATTCACTTACAACATCGTGTAATTCTTTTGTCTGCCCTTTTTTTAAGGGCTGTATTTGAAGATGGAAACCCAGAACTTTTCATCATGCAATGGAGATTCCAAAATAGAAGTAGAACATTCAGTTATGATTCAAGAGCCTTTCCAGTCTGAGACTGGTATTGCCTTTGCATGTCCCCATGAAACCATAGAGCTTCTGGTCACCAGTTCTCCATTGATGAGAATTCCAACTTGTCCTGTCTTCCAGGAGTCCCCCTCCCATCATGAACTGAAGTCTCCATAGCACCCTGCCATTGTTCTCCTGTTCTTTCTGGTTGGTCCAAGGGGTGGCTTTGATGCTTCCCTGCACAATTGTTGGTGCTTAATTTTTTTTTTCTTCACTGTGAAGAGTGAATGAATTGAGGGAAGAACAAGGAAGTAGTCAGGATAATGGCTTGCTGCCATTCATAGCCCTCCTCATTGGCCAGCTAAAGAAGTGCTTGCCAGCTAGAGGAGGAGGGAAGGTGAGGATACTGAAGGAGTGATCCTCATTTTGAGGAGGCTTAAGCTGATGACCATGTGGGAGGAGGAGGACGGGGGGGGGGGAGTGTGTGTGTGTGTGTGTGTGTGTGTGTGTGTGAGAGAGAGAGAGAGAGAGAGAGAGAGACAGAGAGACAGAGAGAGAGAGACTAATTTATTCTGACTCAGCACTGCTTTTAAAGCTGTTTTGTGGTGGCAGTAACAGCAAGGCAACATGCCTGGGTAAAATATCTTGGCTTCACTAATCTTAAAACAAACATGCCAAGGTCTCATGCCAGTGGCAGAGGGCAATTTGAAGGGAATGCAAATAAAGATTTAAGTTCATTCATACTGTTTGCGCAGAGATCTTGAACACTAATCTGGAGAGTAAGGTTTGTAATATGGAAGCCTTCAGGCTGAGGCATTGTTAGCATTGCCTAGAAAGGCCAGAAGTCCTCTTTTCCTCATCTGTGTTTGCCAATGCCTACCAAAAAAGATCTTGCTCCAGTTTCTAGGAAAAAAGGTTGAATCATATTTACTGGCTCAAATACAGGGTTCTCTGTTGCCTAATGATGGTGCAGGGAGCAGAGGGGTAGATGAAATCCAGTGTGGATAACAAAAGCCTTCCACATGCAGAAAGAAGTCCAGAATGGCGCTCTCATTTGTAGAATTATTAAGGTTGGATTCATTTCCAGATAAGCCCATTGGTTTAAAAAAAAAAATGGTCCACCAGAGCTATACCTAAAGAGGAAGAGCATGTTTCCAACTCACTTTCAAATTTGCTGATGCTAGCCTGTTGGATTTGGACTTGGCCAGAGAGAGATCAGTTTAAACTCATCCCTGAAGCTCAGTGGATAATTGCAAGACCAGCTATTTTCTTCCATTCTAAATTACCCATTTTTAATTCAAATTCATTTCCTTCAAGGAAGCGTGCAAAAAAATTGTACCAGTTATTCTTTCTGTATTGTGTCCTCTACTTAAAAGTTACTATCAACAGGAACATCCCTGTGCCTGCAGTTGCAAAGGCTATTGCAAACTACAAATCTTGTATGATTTGCTGGTGACTGTATTTCTTAAATTATAGCAACACTGAAAGACAGCTAAAAAAGACTTCCATCATATAGCATTCAGTCCTTTACACAAGCTGATACTAATCCTGTTCTAGTGCTTCTACCTTCTTCCTTAAGAAAGCTTAAGAAAATTCCACAGGAAACAAGAAAGTAAGGCACTCTATGTTTTAGCTTAAATTAATTAATTGGTTTTTGACTGCTTTTCCTTAATTAGTTCATTTGATGCTTGGTCGGTCTAACAAAAGCACATTACAGAACACTGTAGGCTATAATGCAGAATATCATTTCAGAATATATATGAACATGTTGCTGCTTTAGGGAATTATGGCAGCAGTATAGGGGTTGAGTTGGGATTCAGCTTCACTTTGATCTGATGATCAGGTGTCATCTCTTCCAGCCTACCCTTTTCCTTCCTTAGAGAACAATTTCTCATCATCAATGTCTCACCTCAGCAGTGAGCAGTGGAAAACTCTGACAGGGTTTTGGGAATTTTTTACCTGCTAGGGAAAGAAGAAGAGAACTAGGAAGAGACCACCAATGTTTGTCAAGAGGAGGAAATCACAGTTATGGATATGCTGGTGAACCTCTTTTTCCACCCCAGCAACTGAGAAAAGCAGCACTGAGGAGCCAAATTTTTGTCTGCCTTCATCAGCATGTGGTCTGGCAAGAAAGAAATTCCATCTTCCCTGTCACCAGCAACGGCACAGCCCAATTTGCCATATTTAAGGAACAGAAATAACAGTTGTGCACCACCCAGATTGCTGGATGAGCATTACAAGATGAGCAGAATTAACTGGAAAATCTGAGGGGGAAAAAATTGACTCCAAAGTGCACTACATTTATGATGCACTCCTAGCCGCGTGTCCGATAGCGGCTTCTCCTTTTTCCATGCCACAGTTAGGACATATAGATGCTTCACTGGACAGCAGTGTTGTAATAGTTCAGTCTGCCACATGAATAAACACTGCAAAAGTAACAAGCTGTTGGGTTAGGGTTAGGGTTAGCCACGGGCTGCACCGTACACCCCTTCTCCAACCTTCCCTATTGCCTGTGTCCAAATAAAGCAGAAGGATTGAATTCCAAAGTCCAAAGCCCATCAGAGAAAATGCCTTGCCAGCACTGTTTCTTTGAAATGATCAATGACCTCACTGCAGGGACACCGAACATACGTCTTAGGATTGCTGCAATGCTTCTGCTCTCTTTGCACTTTACTTTTCAAATTACTCAACCACGTAGCTTTAGCAGCCCTCTTGAGAGAGGCTGCGCTGCAGTTCAAGAGGCATCTCCTAAGAGTGGCTGTTGCGGTGTTTTTTTCTTCCTCAGCTTTCCAGTTCTGGCCCCAGCAAACACAGAATTATGCACTGACTTCTCAGATTCTGTGATCAAAATAAAGCACCCGCTCACATCAAGCTCCTTTGTGTAATATTGTTTTTTATTAAAAGGTTAGGTACCCACATTTTATCCTGAACTGCTCTTTCCACATTTGGAACAGTTTTAGAATTAATGATTAAAAAACATTGTGGTAGTAGAAGAAATATACCTGGATAAAAGTTATAAGGATTAAAAGAGTGTAGGAATAATAGACTCTGAACAAAACCTTTTTTTTTAAATGGTGAGGTTTGTTTGTTTTTGGCCAACACTGAGGTTTAGAAACTTGCTTCTTTAAAAATAAAGATAGTTTCTCTCCCAGTAATCAGATCTTGTATATTAGATCACATATATTATAAAACTTCACCTGCAGGCTATTTCAGATTTCAGCCTGGAGCTCTATGACAATGACTGTTGAAATCTGTACAATTAACATATGCATATATTCAGTTGTCTTTTTGATGGAATTGAGATGTGTTACTGTCCTAACTTAATTAGTGTGTTTGCAGTTAACTGCTGAATGTAATCATTTTGTTCCAACAAGGAATTGTTTCAATGCAACTCACTTTCCAAATGTTTCAGATAAAGCCTTTTATTTATCTTTTTATTATGTAAATGATGTAATTACAGTAGAGGGCAGATACAGTTTGAGGATGAGCGCTAACAGCTTTGCTTGAAGAAGGATTTTATCCTATCCATTCCACTGACAAAGATCAGACCACTATGATTACCCCACAGCAGCACCTACATCTTATTATCCCAAGTTATCAAAACAGACAAACAATTCCTTCAACAACTGTTCTTTACTAAAATACCTGGGTAGATTTTTTTAAAAAACGTGTCTCCAGTTTAATTCTGAATTTCTCCTTGAGCGATTCTTTGAAACTGCTTTGAACATTGCTCAGTCCAAGGACATTTATTCTGCCTCCTCTAATAAAGTGGCATCACTTTGTACCACAAAACTGTTGAAAAATAAATTATAGACTTGATTGAAAAGTTAGGCAAAATCCCAGAAGAAGAGACTGCCAAGCCATTCTTGCATTGTTACGCAAGCTCTTACAAGGTTGTGTCCATCGTATCACCAGGCGTCAAACTCAGCCTGAAAGAGATTTTACCTTACCTGATTCAGATTGTATAGTTAGTTTTGTAAAGCACTTTCTACTCCAAAATGCACATGTGGAACCACAGTGTTAGTGTTTGTCCACAGCACTTTCTCAGTCACAAAAACTTCCTACATTGAGCTGTCTTTTTTCTAATAAAACATATCTTCTTCAGGAACTTATCTATGATGGACTGCATGTGGAGTAACCAGTCTTTAAGCAACAGATATTAAACAATTGTTACATGGGACCTTACCCACTTGCATGTAAGCATGACATGGACATACCCCTGTAATCCCTGATGTTTCCTTAATTTTGTCCCCAACCCATATTTGAGGCAGCTGTTTTGGTCTTAATGTAGAGTTTTCTAACTTAAGCAGCTAACACTTACCAATCTAATGCACCACCCATTTTTTTAGTGGCATTGCCAAGTGACCCTTAGAGTGTGGGCTCTATATGCCACTTTAGATGAATCCAGGTGTCTGAGGCTGCTGTTGTTCAGATTGATTTTGAACATGAATTTACAGTACTGCTCTTCCAAACAAGCATTAAACCTTTATTCAACAGCAGCCTGAACAGCTATATGTGGGGGTGGGGGTGAGGGGTGGGGAGGGCAGTGAAGTGGCAGAGGGAGAATCAGCTGAGGACCTCTCAGCTGTTGCTTAGGCTACTTCTGAACATGGTAAACTTATGGCAAAATCAGCCCCAATGACAGCTGACAGGAGTAGTGGGGGGTGGTTGGCCCACAAAGATGCAGAGAAGGAGAGATGGCTCATGCTGTCAGGTATTCAGGCTGATCCATCTCAGAAATTTGGAGATGAACAAGCCTCCTCTCCCCCTTCTCTTCCTGCATCTCTAAGATCTGGCCGTTGATCCCCAGGCTGGGAGGAGTGACAGTGAAACCAGGTATGTGTGACTGTTGATCAATAGCTAAACTCACAGGGATAGACTTCTGTCAAACCATGACCAATCACAGTAGTGCTGTGACTGTCTGTGAACTTTCCCACTGGTAGTGATTTTGAAAAGCAGGGGTAAGGGCAGTCTTCCCTACGTAAGAAATAAGAACACTATTCTGGTCAGACTTCGTACCAAACCCAGCAATAAACCTCTCTCCAGAAATGCTGTGCACACTTAGCAGTTATCTGCAGAAGCTTCAAGGACATGGACCAGATAGATAAGTAGTTTTTACAGATACAGAAGAAGTCATATATGTGCAGGAGATCAGCCCACAGTACAGCATGGGAATCAAGCCCTGTATGTGTGTGTGTGTGTGTGTGTGTGTGTGTGTGTGTGAGAGAGAGAGAGAGAGAGAGAGAGAGAGAGAGGGACCTTTTTCTCTTGCTTTTTTGAATCAATGGATCTTTAACTGTCCTTGTCTTGGCTGTGAAGGTAGACATCTATTCAGAGTCTGCACAAGGGTTCTGTCCAACTTTAAATCCCATTTCTATCCTCTGTCCTTAGAGTCCCCCAGCCACAAGCCAGAACAGAAGCAATGGGGGATTGGTTAGCGTTAGGGTTTGATGGTGGTTTAGTTCTATGATGGTTCTATGATGGTTTAGTTTTTTTCTGGCACAGACATCAAAGAACGGATGTGACTGAGAACTGAGTCACGGGAAAGAGTCTGCAGATTGAGTATAGAGTAATAGTGGATTACACCAAAACATGCCACGTGTAAAGCTGGCCAGTTTATCACTCCAAATATAGGCTGCATTTTAAAAGACATAATAACCAAACATCTAAGCTGTTTCATATAGCAATAATGGAATGCCAAACTCCCAACTCTGTGAGAGCCTGAAGTTTGGATGTAGACCTCTTGATGATCAGCAGACTTTGCTTTAAAGCTGGCCTAAAGCTGCAATTCCAGAGGCATCCAGTAGATGGAGGAAAAGTTAACCAAAAAGAACCCAGTCTCGAATATGTAGCCCTCGTAGGCTGCCTTTGTATCCTGAACCTAATATCTGTGCCTTGACCATTTTGAGTTCTGATCAGTAGCAAATGCGGAATGACACAGCACAGGGATTTACTCGCCAAATGGAAATAAAAGCCATGCTTCATCAAAGGAAAAACATGTTGTTGTTGTTGTTGGTTGTTTTTTAAAGAGCACCCAAACTCATAGGAAGTATCATGACTAGCCAGCTGGGCTCATGAGGCTCAGTTTGGATCTTGGGTTGATTCCAGAAGTGGTTTTGATTGTGCAATCACCCAGCCTCCAACATGACATTTTATGGAAGGGAGGGGGTCCCAAGGATGTTCACTTCCATTTATAAGCCTCCCATGTTTTCCCACTTTTAATCCACCTCCCTTCCCAAGTTTTCTTCTGTCTTTTTTTTTTTTTTTTTTTTGGTACTACAAGAAAAACTGAATGTTGAACAGACTCACTTGATTGGCGGTGCCAGGAGCTGTCTGTCTGGAAGCACTCTTCTTAACACTTGCATAAATCCAGACTGGTGCCACTGTCTATGGATATGCTCCAGCAAAGCAATCTGATTCTATTTGCAGGCCTGAAAAAAATACTGTAGTCTTCATGCAGGATATCAGACATATTCCCTCCCTCCCTCCCTCCCTCCCTCTCTCTCCATCTTTAAAACTAGAATAATGTGCTGTGGCATAAGGTAGCACTAATTAATCTTTGCAACTAGCAAAGGCTGAATAAATTTGTAAGCAGGGAGGGGATGTGTGTAAGAAATGTGGGTGGACATAGCAAAAACTTCTGGAAAGTACAGTTCTGTGTGTTCCACATGAGAGGCCTGTTGTACTTTCTTGCAGGACTGATGCTATGGAGGGCTTGGTTAACCTGTGTCAAGGCTGCATCTCTGCTGAGTCTGTGCTGTTCATTCAGACTTTCTCTGCAGGCATGAATGATACCACCACTGAAGTGGGGTACAATAGACCAAACTAGATCAGAATTCTTTAGCCATACATTAGACCATTAGGGATGCATATAGGGACATCACCAGCAAGTTGTCCTGGTTTCATGGCCATTTCCCTATGAAATGCAACCACCTTCTAAAGAGTTTGGCTGAGAGAATTGCTATCCTCAGACCTCTAGTCACTGGGTCTAGTCAGAATGAAGGGAAGAATGCCAAATAAACCTTGGTGGAACAAGTCAGAGAGATGGACATAAAGGAGAAGAAGGGCTGATAATCTTAACTATTCCTACTTTAAGAATCCAGACTTAAGGGCAGACTCTCTTATAGTTGACTCATGGTCAGAGTGGTGGAGGAAGAACCAGACAGCGATTTGTAGATGGACATAAAGGAGAACAAAGGCTGATAATCTTAACTATTCCTACCTTAAGAATCCAGACTGTTACGGGCAGATTCTCTTATAGTTGAGTCGTGGTCAGAGTGGTGGAGGAAGAACCAGACAGCGATTTGGGTAGCAGCTGGACATAGATGGCACTTATTGATAGCATGTGGCATTCAAGAATTTTCCTCAGGCTTTTAGCCTTAAGTATGACTGAAGCACCCAAAGGATATGTGTGGCATGAACAGAAAGCTAATTCTTCAGGTTTATAGAGTATGGAATGGAGGCTTTTCTTCACCTTCCATTTTTTCACCAGGTCCATTTAATTTCAGTGATTACATTAATAAGGGCAAGGGATGTCCACAGTGGGGTTTCCAAAAAAGTCAAGATAGCAAAATGCATGACTGTGCAATCAAAGTTCCACCCCTTTTGTACATATATGGGTTACAGCATCTGTTACAGAGCCTTTTTTGGAACTGAGTGGCACATAAATCACAGAAATAAAGACATCTACAGGCCGCAATTATGACAGTTTGTCACAGCACTAATGCAATTTCCTCATTCCTTCACAGAAGTTTGAAACTGAACTTGCTGATTGTTTTCTCTTCTGCTAAATTCAGAATGCTGAAACTCCCATGGTCCAATCAGTGATTTCCCTCCAAATAGCCAACAGGAGCCTGCAAAAAAAAAAAAAAAGTTTTGGAGCAACTAAAACTCCCTCTTTCTCTTTACTAAGGAAAAAAATTAAATAAAATTAGCCCACTTCCTAATTCATGTTTTCAGGATGTATGTGCATGCCTAGTCATTAAATACAACATTTCACTTCAGGCATGGATGAATTTAACTGACAAAATGAATGAGAGACCTTCCTACAAGTCTGCTTTAGATCGGAAGTTTTAAAAAATGGAAGCTGCTTGGAGGAGAAAAGAGAGCTACCAATCTTAAAAGATCAGTGTTCCTGGGCCAGGCTCAAAGCAGCCTGACTAAGGAAAAGAGAATGAATAATATATCCATTCTTAAACTAGGCTATAGGTGACATCTTAATTATGCCCCATTGGATTTGCAAAAGAAGGTATTTCCTTGGGGGCAGAAATGCCCTTAGGATAAGAATGTAGATGAATGGGCCTTCTTCCTCCTCATATCATACCTGGAACTCTGCAAGATCTATTTGATTAAAGGCAATGATGGGGCATGGAAACTGTGCTAAAAGAGCATGCTGTAGGAAATAATGAGGCTTTTCCACTCTTTTTCACCATTCTTAAAAATTAGGGTCAGTAGGCAGGGACAGCTTCTTGTAGGACGCATAATCTAGGCTGAAGAAAGAAGTGATTCATCCTGGGCAACAGAAGGGTGATAGCCCCTGTTCTCTGCTAAACTATCGGGTACAAGGTGACCTGGAAAGACAAAAGTCTATGATCTCCTGATTAGGATTAGGCTGGAAACACAATTATCTTTCACCTCTTTGCTCTTCTGCACATCCTTTGTCACTCTGGCCAGTAAACATCATTATCATTTGTTCTTCAGTGACAAAGTAAATTTGTTACTGTACTGGCTCTCAGCTTGGATCACAAACAAAAAAATCAAAATGTATGCTGGAGGTGTCTGTAAAACAATCGTTTTGCGCACAAGGCCGTATAAAATGTGAGCACCAAGGACGAAGGGCAGAAGAGTAACTAGCAACAACTAGAATAATGAAGGGATTTACGCATACATTGGTGGAGTACTTTAGATAAAGAATATAGCCGATTTCGGAGTTTAGTAAACAGAATACAGACAACACATCATATCAGTTTGCAGAAGCACATTCTGTGACCTCAAACCTCAACAGCAAGCAATTTTGTTAAGAAAAGGGTTTGGTAAATAATAAACATATCATGCAAAGCAACACTGCATCTTTTATGTGAAAATGTGGCTTGGGTTTTGGATTTTTTAAAATGGATTTCATATTTTGCTCCCAGTGACCTTATTATTAAAACTGAGGGAATCTGAATACTCAGATATGGTTAAGTCACTGAAATAGGCTGTTTCTTTGAACGGTCACATATAGAGAATCCAACATCTGTGAAAGATATAGGAATAGTGGGAATTCTAAGGAGAAAATAACTTCCTTCCAGTTACCTTCACCAAAATCTAAACATCATATATAAAGGCCTGGAAAAAAGTGAGAGAATAGATAACTTCCTATCAGTTTATTCACTGTGGAGTCCTTGGTGCTCTCTGAGCTGAGTTGTTTGCTTGCAGACGTTTCATTACCTGACTAGGTATCATCAGTGTTAGTGAGTGTGGGGTTTGCTCCCTGTTTATATACAGTAGCTTGCCCTGCCAGTGTTGGTGGGGGCCTGGCTTTCTCCTTGGTAGTTCTCCTTGGAACTACCAGTTTCTCCTTTAAACTACCAAGGAGAAAACCACACCCCCACCAACAAAATACTGCTCAAAGCTATCCCTAGATAGGATTGTGCTCCAATTTGTGCATTCATAGTGACCCGCTAGGAAGAGAGGCTGTTCCATGAATTCACAGGGTGGTTACCCACTCTGCTGGACCCCAGTCAATGCCTTGCAACCTAAACATTTCATCAGTGGCAAGCATTTCTATTTTATAACTTTTTAAGGGCAATCCAGGAAGTAGTTCCTGGGTATGGAGAGAAGTCCTTCCAATATAAATGAATTTTTATCCTTAAACAAGTGGCACACACTGTTGTAACTTTTTATTATGCTAGAAGAGAAGCACGAGAAGCAAATAAAAATAATAACTGATGTCAGAATGGGATTAAGGTCTGAGTTCCCAGGTCTATCCAGCATAATCAAAAAGCAAGAAAACCAGATTCAGCTGTTGATGAAAAGGAATTAGCTGAGAAAGTGAGTTAAGGGTGGTTTAGTTTAAGGAAGGACAGTAGAAGATCCAATGAGGCATCAAGCACCAACCTTCTAAATTTTCATTGGTTTCAGCTAGCAGATGCAACATGGAGAACTAAGTAATATATGCTGAATTTGGAAGATGCATAGATCAACACAGATATTATAACCAGAACTTTGACATGGGATTTCTTTGGAATCCTTGGTATTTCTAGATGGGGCTAAAAAGAGATTGTCTGAAATCTATATCACTTCAGCTAATCTGTGCCTTTCAGAAGCTGATGGAAATTATATTCCAACATACCTGGATGACACCAATTGCAGTCCCATACTGAAGCTGATGGGCTGATCAGTTAATATTCTGCCCAGAGTCACTTGTTGAGATGGGTGGCCATAAAACTGAATCAATCAATCAATCATCTGGGGTAAGGCAGCTTCCTAAGACACAACAGGACACAACTCTTCAACAAAGTCTGTGTGTGTGTGTGTGTGTGTGTAATCCTAGTCTTTATTCTCCCCCGCACTCCAAAATTAAAGATATTTGGTATAGGTTAATTTTCCAATTGAGAGGATGATCTCTGGTCAATAATTGACCACATGAATGAAGCTTCTGTTTGTGGAAAGTCTCTAAGCAGAACCAGGATTCTCTTTCTTTCTCTCTTTTTCTCTCTCAGCCATTCAATATATATTTACTTTTTCTGGCTACTAGGAGGATAGAATACAATTCAAAGGTTTCCAGGACCCCAATGGCAGCACTTCAAGGTCTTTCATTCATTTCTGGAGAAAGGAAGAGCTATAATGCCCATTCTAAGGGAAAAGACACATCTAAAGTAGGTGAAAAGACACAGTGGAAGTCCATGGAAGATAACAAAATCAGATACAATTCATTCTGCGGCTGCGTCATCCTTCATGTGAAACAAAGTTTTTTTTTTTATTATCAATGTATGTGTGTGTATATAACCTATTATACAGAAATACAGATAGAGATATAAAGTTCAGTTATGTATGATTTAGCTTGTCAAAGGGACAGCTGTAGGAACAGATGAGTTGCGTGCTTTTCCAAGGATACCAAGCTGAAAGAGAGAGCCAGTTTTGTGTAGTGGTCAAGGCACTAGGCTAGAAACTGGGAGACCATGAGTTCTAATCCCACCTTAGGCACAAAGCCAGCTGGGTGACCTTGGGCCAGTCACTCCCTCTCAGCCCTAGGAAGGAAGCAATGGCAAGCCACTTCTGAACCCTTGCCAAGAAAACTGCAGGGACTTGCCCAGGCAGTTACCAGGAGTCAACACTGACTCGAAGGCACACAGACACAAGCCGAAAGGCTCGCAAAGCTGAGCTTTTGGGGCACTATTTGCAATGAGTTGGGGGTGGAAAGGGGGGGAAATTTTTCAGTAGGTCTTACTCACAGAACATCATGCATAGGATGGCATATCCAACGTGTCTTAACTTTTAATGTTCACTGAGCAGAGACTGACAAGAGTTCTGTCTTTAGACTTGAGCTAGAGTGAAAACATTCCTCTGCGCCAGCAGGTCGAACAGTGGTTTTGGTATTAACTTCAAAGAAGCTCTTCTATTGTAAAAGAGCCTCATTAATACAAATCTCATATTAATACAAATCTTTCTAGATTGTGTGGGAGGGGTTGTAATCTAACTGGTACATATTATCATTTTGGCAGCAAAGCCTCATATGTTACTTATTCTGCTTCAAAGTTTTTGAGGAAGTTGGAAAAATTACATACTTAAATAGTGATTAGTTAACTCAGTAGCTTTAGATTTGGGCTGCAAACAACTGGATGATCATCAGACAGCTTTATCTCTGTTCCTTTGAAGCTGCCTAGTGGATGTCCAGTTTTTTGCAGCCCAAAACTGGTAGCCCTATTTATTTATTATTTAAATAATAATTAGTATTATTATTAATGATTGATTCATTAGATTATTAATATTAATTAATACTTATTAATAATTAAATATTATTAATTATAATATTTATTCATTTTACCCAGGATATAGAAATGGTGCAACGTGACAAATTAACTCTTTTTTTTTAAAAAATAGGTGCCAGACTTGCAAAAGCAAACATTGAAAAGTATACCTTTCTTTGGGTGAAAGAATTATAATTCTTTCACCCAAAGAATTATATTCTTATAGTTTCTTATAATTAGAATGATAAGAAACACTGTTATCTAAAAAATCAACACAATAGCTAAGAATCTTGAAGAATCCCTTAGTTAAAAACTGTTTACTTATAATTGGTTTCTGTTTTTCTAGGTACAGTAACAAAATAATCCCTAAAATGTTACCTCCAACAATTCACATGTTTTCCTGAACAGAAATATTAAATACTAAAATCAAACAATGTATTATACAGTACAGTATACTCCCTAAATTATAAACATTGGTGAAGCATGACATTAAATTTCAAATTTCAAAGCAAAAATCTAATCTTTGAACATCCAAACAAACAGATCAGCTTATTTCCAGGAAACTCAGCATAGAATACTTAAGGGACACTCTCTGTTATCTGAAAATTAAGCGATACTATGGATGTCGTGTCCCGGTGCCTGGAGGCTGTAGGAGTCTGGATGGGGAACAACAAGCTTCAACTGAACCCTGGCAAGACTGAGTGGCTTTGGATTTTAGGGCCTTCCAGATATGGGACTTTAAGATCTTTAATACTGGATGGGGTGGCATTTCCCCAGACAGGCCCGGTCCACGGTTCTGAACTCATAACTCCTGCTTCTTTGTGCAATGTCATGTTGTGCAGCAATTGCACCTGTTCCTGGATCGTGAGGCTCTGCTCACAGTTATTCATGCCCTGGTTCCCTCCCAAATGGACTACTGAAACATGGGGCTGCCCTTGAAGAGTACCTGGAAGCTTCAGCTGGTGCAAAAGGTAGTGGCACAGGCAATTTTGTGTGCCCCTAGAAGGACATACGTTCCACCTCTGCTCTGTGAGCTGCATTGGTTATCAGTTTGCTTGCAATCCAATTCAAGGTGCTGTTTTTGACCTTTAAAGCCCTACATAGCATGGGACCAGGTTATCTGAAAGACCACCTCTTCCCAGTTACATCTATCTGCCACGTCAGATCCAGCAGGAGAGGCAAGCTGCGGATCCCATCTGTGAAAGAGTTCCATCTGATGGGACCTAGGAGGCAAGCCTTTTCTACCCTCTGGAATATCATCCCTCCTGAGGTGAGGTTAGCCCCAACCTGTGTGGCCTTCTGGAAAGCCCTCAAAATGTGTTTTTTCAGCAAGCCTGGGAACCCCTGGTAATAGGGAGCCTGCATGTTGGCTGCATTGTATTCTTATCCCTGTTTCTCCTTTTTAATTGGTTTTAATTGGTTTTGTAGAATGTTTTAATTGTAGGTTTTATTGTATGCCACCCAGAGTCACTTCGAGTGAGATAGGTGGCCATATAAATTTGACAAATAAATAAATGAAAGGATAGGACTAGCTCTGAAGGCCAAAGATGAAGGGATTCTGGGAAAGAGAGGAAAAAGATAAAAAGAGCTTGAGTTTGAGAAAATCAGTTCAATCCATCTCTGAAAGAGAGGGGAGGATCCCCAGGTCCAGGACTCAAATTATCTGCTGCCATTGGCCTACTGGGCTTGTCCTAGGCTTTTCATTTTCCAATAGCTGCCATTTCCTTAGCAGTTCCTGGAAAGGGAAGCACACGTTCTTATGGGAGGAAAAGGGATTTTGACTTTGGAGAAAGGGATGGAGGGAAAGTCCTGGAAAAAAGAGAGAAATTAACTAAAGAAAGCTGAAGCACTATAGCATCATGGTTAAGATGTTGGATTGCGATCAAGGGATCAAGTTCCTATCTCCAAAGATCACAAAGCTCACCATAGATCAGTTGTTCTTTCTCAGCCCAATGCAGAGTGGTGTTTTCCTGTGCGGATAAAATGGAAATAAAATGTCTTGAGCTTTCAGAAGAAAGGCAATATATAAAGGAAGAGGGAAAGGAGGAAAAATACAACGTATTTTTAAAAATCATTTGGAGTACCTCTGGGATTTCTTGGCATTGCTTACTTACCTTTATGATTAAATGAGGAAGAGTTTGGTTCCAACAGAAGGCAGCTGCAAGTTCCTCCAATCTGGACTCAGTGGGAAAAAAGCCATCCTGGAGGAAAAAGAAAGTCACCATTCTTGCAATTTCTTAAACTAAACCAAGAGTTTCCCAGATTAAGCCGAGCAGCTATAGAGGCCATTTCTACCTGTACTTCCTTACTCCTATCATCCATAAAGAGTGGTGGCAGCGGGAAAGTTTTCCCCTAAAGAACGTACAACTTTAGACGTAACATTTGAAATGTTTAAACATATGCTCATGCACATTTTTTCATAGGTATCTGTTTGAGTTATGGTAGCCTTTATTCAAATGAAAGACCTGAGAAACTATGGGGACGTTTATTAGTTTCCTAGGACTTCAAGTAAGCATGTGCTGGCTGGAGGTGGGAGACTGGCTCAGTTAGTTACCCTGTAGGTATAAAGTATCAAGATTTCCTGGAGCTGAAGGCTTTCCAAACGACTTTTCCAACTTACAATACTGGATCAATTAAATTCATTTGATGTCATCTAATATATGTTTGTGTATGTACAAGACTTTGAATGTCAACATTCCCTGCACAGGTATTTTTCATTACTTGCACATTGTCTTGGTAGTCATTTCCAGCAGTACAGCATTAAATTGCTGCAGAAGACTGAAATCTTCATTCAAACCTGATTCTAATCATCAACTCCTCTTCTGGCAAAGCTACCTGATTCACTATCCAGGCTCCATGTGAACGGCTCAAAATTAAATGTTCTCAGATATAGAAAACTAACTTCAGCAAAAGAGTTCTTGCCCAACTTTTTGTTTGACATTCTTCCATGTGCAAGATTTCCCAGTGGGAAAGCACACAGGCTGAAATGGCATCTTTCAGGAAAAAAATTACCACATGATGGGCTAGTTACTATCAGACATCCATGCTAACAGAGTACTGAACTATGCCAACCATTTCTACCTTTTTTCCTGTGTAAACTTGAGCAGGACACACAATTCAGTTTGCCTCAGTTGTAGCAATAGCAGAACTTCCATTCCAGATAGTTGCACTCTTCACCTCACTTCTTGAGATGCTGTACCTCAGGGTTCCTTAACCTTGGCAACTTTAAGAGGGGTGGACTTCAACTCCCAGAATTCCCCAGCCAGCAAGGGGAATTGCTGGCTGGGGAATTCTGGGAGTTGAAGTCCACCCCTCTTAAAGTTGCCAAGTTTGAGGAACCCTGCCGTACCTCATCCTGAACTTCTAATCTGCCTCATTATGTCTACTTCTCTTGCCACTCATTTTCATATTCATGTTGATATGGCTATTCCTTTGCATCAGATTCAAGGAAACTATGGTCCTCCAGATAATGCTGAATTACAGCTTATAGCTCCAGCCACCAAGGCCAATGATTATGGATAATGGAAATTGTAGTCCAACAACTCTACCTCTTACATTTCATCATGATGCCAATATTAGGCTTTGTTCTCTAGATTCAGTTTTGCCATATCTTGCAATGACTGTTTTCCATTTCCTCTCAATGAATTGTTCTAAATCTCTTGGTCCTTCCTGAAATTTAAAGCATTTGGATATTTTGCTGTGGAAGGGCAAGAAAAAGGTGCTCTGAATTTGAGCTTGAACTTAATTAGGAGAAAAAAAGGGTGGTTCTAAATAAGTCCAAACATTTGCCCAACTAATAAAGGGTCTACTGATAGTCAGAGAGAGGTCTTGCAATTTTGGACCACTGCCAATAGCTCTCATGACTTCTGAAAGTTCACTGACATCACCATTGCTGTGTCTGCCAGTTGCCCATTCTTCTGTCCAAGCTGTGGGCTGGTTGCCTTTGTTATTCAGTAGCACTAGCAACCTTCATTCAGACATGGCCACCTTCTTTTGGGCAGATGGGTAAGCTAATCAGCAGTATAATAGGCTGACGAAAGGGAGATGAAAAGAATAGCTCCTATCTGTGTTGGGCACCCATCACTGAGGAGCTGATTACATAGGGAGTTGATTATGGAAGATTACAGGTAGAAGAAGAGACTGGCTGTAGCTGCAAGAGTGCCAGTGGGTCTGTGGGGATATTGGTGTGGGGGTGGGGGGGAGAGGCAAGGCAAGGTGACAAAATCTATCAATGCAGAGACCCAGATGGCCCTGGGAGGGGAAATCTGTAGCAGCGGGCAATGAAATGCAAAAGATGCTTTGTAACAGACTTCTGCAAAGCTTAAGATAAGGAAAATGGCCATTCACAGCAGAAGTAACGTCCCATAATACAATCAGATGATAAGTTAACATAATCATCTCACTTTGAATGATTGAATTGCCACCAATTACTGCCAGGGTGAATGATCACTTTGCTTATCTTATGTTTTATACAGAACTGAGAACACTTTTACATTTCCTGGGTCTTTCCTTCCTTTCCTTGTGCAGACTTACTTGCCAGCTGATATGCAAATGATAACCAGTCCATGAAGATTCATTTTACATTTATAATGCAGTTTTATACACATCTACTCAGAAATAAATGTCACTGTGTTCTTACCTTTACGGTAGGTATTTGCTTATAAGGTTTTCAGGCTAATCTTAGTGAGATGCTACAAAATTCTTGGTTATTCATGGCTAAACTAGAATTCATATGTGAAATGGCAGGATTATCAAAGTTCCTTGTAAAAATGGCAGTTATATGCATTTGGAAATAAAATTTATTCAGAAGCCAGTGGATTTATGTCTAAGTAAGTATTTCTTAGAATACTTACTTAGAATTAGAATTTCAGCCTGAAAGTATCTAATTCTTGAAATCAATAAACAGTCTCTTTCTAATGTATCATCATCATCTTTTTTGTTATGGCCCAAGACCAGCACAATGTAAGTTAAAACAATCCAAATACAATCCAAAAACATAATAGCATTCTAACAGTTTAATACACATTGTACTTCTATTAACAAATCTTGAAACTTCCTGTCTAGATCAGATTGGGGGTCACCTGCCAAGGGGGCGATCTTACCTGATTATTTCATTGAATGTTTTAATATCTCAATACACTGCATTATTTTACCTCGTTTTATTTGATATGGTCATTAGACTAATCAATAAACAATAAACTAAACTATTAACAAATCTGGATATAATACACCCATATCACTAAGGCACAAAACTTAGGAATTAAAAAGAGATTTCAGGGCACCTGACAGTTAAAAAAACTTCTAGGTGACTAGGCAGTCTTTCCATTAGAAGGTGAATTAATTGAGAACAGTTTCACATAGCATTTTTACCTTAGAAAAATATGTTCTAGGGTTTTGAGTTCTCCAATGGCACTCCCTAAGTTCTACAGGAATTCCTTTAAATCTGCCACCCATAATTGTTGAAGGGAGGGGTGTAATGTAACCAATTTCACTGATAATTATTTCAAATAGTCGTTGATATATGCAACATTTTCATTCATATTTATTAGAAATCACAGGTTTTGGTGCATGTATTCCTAGGGGAGCTGAATCACGACTGTAATGGCATTTTACGTTCAGAGCCTAGGAAGCATTTAGAAGTAAACTGTAGCATATTCACACTGAAAATAAAGAGGAAGTGACAGATGGCTCTATTAGAGAGTAGTTAATTCGTTTATCACTAGTAGATACACATCTTCAATGACTTATAGAACCCAATCCAAATTTTGCAATTGGCTAAAACTTTGTATAAAAATGTTCATTGTGTAAATTGCCAATTGGATCGAGATTATCTAATTTAAAAAATGCATCCTGTATTGTATATATGTTCTGTCAAGCTGATAGTTTTCTAAATCAACTCTGGTTCATTATATGAAATGGGAACTTCTTCTTTATAGCATTTTCTATATCTTTACAAAACAAGACAGCCTGAAATTGAGGACTTTTAATCTAATTTAAAAGATAACATTTTTCAAGTTGAGCTCAGCTCCTGACTTCATGCAATAGGTGAAAGAATATGATCTGAGCAGAACCAAAGTGTTTTAACTTCCTAGTACCAGCTCTGATATTGCTGACAGTCTTTTCACTTGTATCACTACACCAGTATAAAACTGTCTTTTTTCTAAGTTGTTTTTTTCTCTGAAGAGGCTCAAACACATCTTGGATTTTCATTAAATGTTACTGCAGCTTTTATTGATTCTTTTGTTGCAACCAAAAGGTGATTCCAGCCAGCTGCATATTCCTCTTCCCAGCAGCATGATAAAGGGCAGCCCCATGTGTAGAGACTACAAAAGTGTGTTGATTGGGCTTTGATTCACTTCAGTGTTGTACTGTATTGCTATGACATCCCTAGTCCTGCTTGTGAACAAAGTAATGGCAAGAGACAAATAGAAGTCTCTTGCAAGGTATTTTTTTATCACTCCCATGTCATTATGAGGTGAAGTCCACCCATGTCTTTCTTTGAGTGGACACAATTTCTGCTCAGGGAAAAAGAGAATTCTTTTTCCCTCTTATGGCAGTGGGTGCTTTCAAAGTCAGAGTGATAATGTCTGTAGTCTGCATCCCTTGTCACTAATGTGGCTGGTATGGTAAGTAGTAACTTGTTTTCAATAGAAGGGAATATCTGTAGCTCAGGGTTGAACCGTGCAGTCCTTGGGGTTCTCTGAGCTTGGTTGTTTTCTTGCAAACATTTTGTTACCCTGCTAACAAAATGTTTGCAAGAAAACAACCAAGCTCAGAGAACCCCAAGGACTCCATAACCCGTTTTCATTATCACCACAGAAAATGTAATAGACAGCCATAATTGTTCATATCTGATAGACAGTGTACCTCCAAGCTTCTTTTTTGCATCCAAAGTTATTGAAAACATTTCTTTTAAGTGTTTTAGAAATGTTATTCGTGCTTCTAATATTTTTCTTAGTATGGAGTGTGCTTCTCTTTTTATTGTTTTAAAGCACTAGGAATTACTCACCTTAAATACTAGGGGGGGAAATGTTAAAGGATGGACTCAGAGGGTATCCTTTGTACAGACAGATTTTTTTTTTTTAATGAAGAACAGCTTCAGTCTTCTTTGTATGTAGATTTAGAGTTATCTTTTATTACATCATAGTTTTCTTTTAAGCTGTTGGGATACTGGATTAGGTGAGGAATTTCACCATCCTTTGCTTTCAGATAGCATGGCTATGATATCACTCAGATTCTTTTCTATGCCCCGCACCCTGAATTCTCACTCTTCAGTCCTCTACCCGGTTTCAAAATCCCATTTTCCATTTTACCCTTTCAGTCCCAAACTGAAGCAAAGGGGTTGCTTTTACTCTTCCATACCAAAACTCACTAGATCAGTGTTTCTCAACCTTGACAACCTTAAGATGTGTGGGCTTCAACTCCCAGAATTCCCCAGCCAGCTGACTGAGAAATTCGGGGAATTGAAGCCCACACATCTTAAAGTTGCCAAGGTTGAGAAACGCTGCATTAGATCATTACACGATATCTGACACTATACTTTTATTTTATTTGGTTTAGATAGATGCTGAGAGGAAAAGGAGGCAGGGGAAACCAGGACGTTCTCAGTAAAGTTCTATATTTAAAATATTCAGTATCAGTTCATGAATGCAGACCACTTTCTCGCATACACACTGGACAACTGGCATTAGTATGGCAGCTATCTTTGATTTTACTAGTCTGTGGAAACACATACATGCCAAGACACCTCAACTCTTCCTCTCTATGACAATGGCTTAATTGACTGAATTCATACAAAGTTACTGGGTATATTGTGTCCCATTCACTTAGGGTGAAACTAAAATAAACTAGGGTCAATGAGGGATCCATGCAAGAAGAAATTCCCCCATGTGTTAGAAGCCAAAGAATTATATTCATCCTTTAAAGTCAGCATTTATACAATTGTTTCTCCAGAACACATTTTCACTGGGAATTGAATCACTGAACAACTTTTCCAAAAAAATTGTGACATCTGATAACAATATTGCATTGTTGCTTAGTTATGAAGCAGAGATAAATCCAACACCTGTCATTTCACTATCACCAACTCTTTTTAAATAAATATGGTCTTCAGTTTTGTAATTCTTTACGTGTGGGAGGAGCTCCCTCAAAACATCTGGAAAAACTATCTTACTCCTCTTCTTCTTTTAAAAGCACTCTTGCCTAACATTATGTTAATTGAAAACCACCTGGAGAGAAGCTAGTCTGCAGAATCTGCTCACTGTTAATAGAAATCCACCTATGGCCACACTGTTTGCTGAACATCTAGATTGGGGCCCGCATCAAGCATCTTGGCCCCAACATGGAAGTGATGACCTAATCACTGGATTCCATGCTATGGAACAGTGTTTTTCAAACTTGACAACTGTAAGATGTATGGACTTCAACTCCCAAAATTCCCCAGCCAGAATTCTGGGAGTTGAAGTCCACACAACTTAAAGTTGCCAAGTTTGAAAAACACTGCTATATAGGTAGGACACTTGTATGCATCTTTTACATCAAGAACAGGATGCTGCTTCCTATCATTTCCCTATATATATTGAGGCAGAGGAAATCTGCCAGAGAGCCATTTGTGGTGAGTAGGCATTTTGATCCTAAATTTCATTGCCTAATCCTGAAGATACAGCCTCTAATGCAGTGTTTCTCAACCTTAGTATCTTTAAGGTGTGTGGACTTCAACTCCCAGAATTCCCCAGCCAGCATGGCTGGCTGGGGAATTCTGCAAGTTGAAGTCCACACATCTTAAAGTTGCTAAGATTGAGAAACACTGCTCTAATGATTCATTCACATCCAATTCAGACTAGCCAAAACAGAAAAAGGTAGGTGGAGACCTTTAAAACCCAATTAAAAATCCCAGTTTATTGGTTATGATATCAATGAAGAACCCCAAGTGATATAAAAATACCTAATTGTCAAACAGAGTATACATATAAGTACCTAAGATTGAAAATAGCCATAGGTTGGTCTCTAAAGACAATGGAATAGAAAGGAAAGAGGCAGAAAATGCAAGTCAGTCAGTCAGGATGATACTTGCATGGATCTTCTTGAACACACTGAAACACATTCTCCTAACTCACAAGGTTCTTGAAAAAGTAAAATATTTTATAGGCAGAAAGTTGAATAAAATAAGAAAATAAAGCCACAGCCCAATGCATTGAGCTCTTTACTCAAACACATGTGAGAAATTTAAATTTAATTAAGAATATAATGTTTCACCAATAAAGGTATTAGAATGGTTGGTGGGTCTCCATTTAGAAGCACCACAGCGGAAGCAATTACAACTTTAAGAGACAAAACTTACATAACGAGAGTTACTGTTACCTTTCAAGCAATTAACATTTTGCTAAGCACATAAACAGAATTTTAAAAATGATATGAGAAACATGTACAAATTAATAAGGAAAGTGGTAGAAAGAAGACAGTCAAATGCAGGCACTTGCAAGTTATATAATGCTCAGGGAACCGCTAAAACGATCTGTTCTTGGAGAGGCACCAAATGGCAGATGATCCTATTGGGCCAAAGACCAGCCTTTTCAGATGAATTTGCCTTTTGATTTGGTGACCGTGTACAGCCACCATTCATTTCACTGTTACCAGCTTCCCCCATTCGGCTCCATTGCACAGCACCTTGCCAATCAAGGACATATAAAAGATGTGATGGCATCAGGCGGATAATCCAAGTTAGCCACAAAGTAGCAACATTGCTGCGACGGAAGGCATTCTGGTTTCCATGCAATTGGGCCAATGCTCTATTTTGCCATGTGGTGCTGTGGCAGTCTCTTCTTGAGGCCCAACATGGAAAAAAGCATCTGTTTCACTATCTCAGCAACCAGTACATTTTCTTTCTGCAACACCTGTGCCCTGTGAACAGCTTCTTCTTTTGCAAGAGGCCATGAGAAATTATCCACAAGGGTAATTTCCATAGCTTTCAAAAATCTCAGCACAGGTCTCCTTTTCTTCCCCTCCCGCCTCCTCCCATAGCTCTGCTCTGCTTGCTCAATCCAGCAGAGTGAATTAATAGTTTTCTCTAAATGAAGGCCAGGGATGTTGCTTAAGTTGCTTCACATGGTGGCTGTCTCTATGTGGTGAGCCATTCATGTGGATCTTGTCACTACAAATGGCTCAAGAAGAGAGAGAAAGAAACCTGCAAGGATAGAAATAATTCAATCTGCATGGTGAGCCACTATGCGTGATCTGTTCAGAACATGTTGGTGACAGACTGAGTTATTTAAAAAAAAAATCTCCCTCACCCACCAAGATGTGGCAGTCATGACTCTGCCCAGCCTTATCCAAGTTGGTTCCGTACTACAAGTCCTAGAATTCCCAGTCATCATCTGGTGGGTGCCAGGATGGAGAAGATTCTACTAATTTTTGGATGACAAGATTTCCCCATAACATAATTCTGTATCTTACTGTGAAGCAATGAAGCTTGATATTAATTACATCCAGTTACTAATATCATGTACTGTAGTTAAAATGAAAGTCTCCTAAAGGTAATGAGGTGAACAATTCTTGGAGCTATCTCACAGGCAGGGTCTTTTGCTTTGAAATACTGTCTCCCTTCTTTCATTTTCTTCAGCGGACCACTACTGAATACTGCAAGGTAGGTAAACAGGTATGCCTATGTGAGAGGAAAATTATTAGTAGCCTTCTATATGTTTTAATGTTAGTTTAGATTGCATTTAATAAAGCCAAGTTAGCTAAAATGTGACCTGTAGGGCAATGACAGGAAATGTCAAATGCAAGCCTAAGCAACTTGTTGATGGGAACAGACGTGACAGGGATGAATAGAACAGGAAAGTATGGTAAAATTAGCACCAAGGAAGTTATGATCCAGTTGCTAAACCTAGGAGTCATGTCTGTGGTTTGTGGTTTAAAAAGGATTGCATCTGAGGTGGTCGGTACCATTTTAATCAAGCTGTCTACCTGACGGCTCGGTTGGAATGGTCACGGCATTGCAATGTGAATCTAAGTAGGTACCTTGTATGCTATTGGTTGAATTTTACTTGCTTGTTGAACTAACATTTAATAAAGCTTTTAGAACTTTGAAGTGACTTGTTTTATGGCGTGTCTGCCTCTTGTGTTTAACGTGGTTTTTTCCCTGACACCTATAAATGACAGAGCTATTAAATAGTAGTTGTCAAGTAAGTTGTCCCCAGCTTTACTTCAAGAATTTTTTTCTTCCTCCTCTTGATCATAAGAGAGCCTTAACAGCTCATATATCCAACAAAATAATCTTAGCATAATTGAAGATCCCTGAAAGTTAATTGGATATGTAAACATTCTTAATTACAGTTTCTTTGTTTCTACTGGTCCCAATCTGGTACCAGCAATGTAAGATCCCCATAAAAAATAGTGGAATTGCCTTTTGCTATAGTGTAAATAGACTAGATGTATGATTCAGCTCAGCCAAAGACTACAATAACAGGAGAGAAGAAAACACCTTTAAAGTTGCACAAACAGGGCAACCTATTCTTGTTCCTTTTTTAATAATTTGAAGAGGAAAAGCATTTGTGCAATAACAGAGAAGGGTTTAATTATCAATAAGAACATTTTAAAAATTAATTCACAATAAAATGGGGGCATGAACCCACACAATTAATGCTGTCAAAGGCAATATCCAAAGTAGCACTTTGATACGTGCACAACTGTAGTCCACTTAACTCCTTGAGTATCCTGAGGATGTTGACATATGGGATGGTCCTGGTTGTAGCTATGCTTCAGCTCTGTATTTCAGGTTTCATGAATATAATGAGTTTAAGAACTGGGTCCTTTTAAGAAAGAAGGTGGACACTTGCACTACACTACAGTGAATGTTGCAGGGAAAACAACAACAACAACAACAAATTTGACACAGTTGAGTATATCCTACCTTCCACATCCCCACAGAGCACCCTCGCAACCCTGAGATCCCTGATCTGATCCTTTTTGTCCAGTGCTGCAAATACTTGTTCATCTGCCCTGGGTATAAAGCCCAAGGAGGTAGGGCAGTAATCTTCGCTTGTCAAGTGAAGATAGCTTTGATTAAGAACCAAATAGAACCAACAGAGTAAACCAATGGGCTTCTGATGAGAGGACCCTGCTCAAGGGCTCACCAAATCTTGGGGCCATCATTAAACAAAACACACACATAGTGCTAAACCACAATATGTTTGACTTTGGCTCTGTGCAATGTGTGGATCCATCTATCTTTTCTTTCTGACACATTCCATAAAGTCACTAGGGAAATTCATTATGAGTTAGCCAAGTTATGCGTATAGCAGAAATTAAGCCTACGCACACTTCAAGGATGATTGAAAGAAGCATTTTAGACGTTGTGTGGTATGAACACAGCCCGTCTTTGCTCTTCATTAAAATCAGGTTGCTTTAATGAAGAGAGGGGTTGTTCTCACACTTGTGCAACGTTTGAAGCAATTCTTCAAATCATTTTCAAAGCATACTCACCTTTTCTGGAAATGTATTTTCTTATAGGGATAAGTGTGTATTCTCCTCTTTGGTATGATGTGCTTCCTGGTGCTGTTCTTTCTTTTTTCTTTTCTTTTCTCATGTACAAGGTGACTGAAATAGCTATAAACAAATCACATATTTCTAATGACACCAATGTCATTTTGCTAGTGCAATTCAATCTGTATTATCTATGCATGTGCTTCTTTTCTAAGAAAGCAGGTAGATCATAGATGAGCTGTTGATAACATAGATCAGTTGTTACCTGTTTCCATCTCCATTGTTAATTTCTCTTATAGTATAACCTACTAAGTATTTCCCTTTCATCTCTCTCCACCTCAGCTGAGAAGGAAACAGTGAAGGGTAGAGGAAAACTAACAACCAGTCATTTCTACATAGCTGATAGAAAAACTACCCCTAGTGCACCATCATTTGTTGCTCAGGGTAGGAAAATCATGAACGGGGGGGAGCAGAGTGTATTGGAAATGGCAATAATTCTCTAGATCAGATTTATCCATCTTGATGCTGTTCAGAATGGATGGCATTGCTACTTGGAGATGATGTGATTTCTGCTATTAAGCCAACCATAATGTTTCTCCCAGATTTAGTTCTTGAAAGTATTCTTTACTGATAGGTCTGCCATTATTTTTGCTGGATTCCTTCTAAGCTGCAAGGCAGGTATTAAATCACTGAGTCAGGTTGCTAAGGCAGAGATGACACTTACAATCCTTAATGTGCTAAGCATCAAGCTGGGATGGCTTCTTTTGCCCATTTTGCCATAAATCCCTTCTCCTATCTAAATGAAAGAGACCTTAAAATTTGTCAAAGAGCAGACTGGACAGGAAGAGGGTACTGAAAGAAAAAGTGGGTAGGAAGTGCAGAAGGTACATCATCCGTCCATGTTCAGAGAGCAGTAAACACCTTCTCGAGGTGAGGATCCAACTTCCTGCTGCAAAAGTGACAGCTAATTGTTCAAAAGACTATCTTTTCAGATATTTTGTCTGATATATGGCTGAGAGTGATAGAATTCCTCTTTCCAGATGTGTTTGTAAACGCTCATTTTATGACTGAGAAATACAGTGTATAAAACTAGTTTCTAGTATGTCTTCCATACTATCTTCAAAAAGTGGGAACGTTCCATAGTGTCACTGCACTCATTTAACCTCTTAAAATATTACACCTGTTGGATGCAGTGCTATCTAAGTCACGTTTCCGATCTACTCTTTTCCTTGTTGCCTTATCATACCTTTTCCAGCAGCAGAATATAAACATTTACAATAAGATATACTTAAGCTTGTGTAGTTGTTGGCCAAGAGCTGTGGGCTTTCCAGCTTGGCTATGACTATGGGCAAACAGTGTTTTATTGTTAAAAAATGGTAAAACATATCACTCCCATTCTTCTTCTGTTACTCTTCTATTCTCTGAACACATCCCTTTTCAAACTATGGAGAACAGTTTGTCCAGCAGCATTATAAGACTATACTGGCAGAGGGTCATCAGGCAGAAGTTGCAGATATAATGCTCTTTGCCTCCTGCCCCTTAGACCCCTTGATTGAACAGAGACCAATTTTCCAGTCTAAAATCGTATGTTCCACAAGAATCCAACAACCACACTGTTGGGTTGCAAACTTTCTATTCCTAGTAGAACACATGCATTCTAGATGTTGCAATATTCTGGGGGTGCATTTTAGGGTGCAATTTTAGGAAAAGTGGCTGATGCCTTGGGCTGTTACACTTCATTATTACTCCACACATAACAGTAACACATAACATTGGAAGAAAATATCTTACAGATGCATACCTGGAATTCCAGAGCTCTTCAGAGGTATTTCATCTTAGCCAACATGTTCTGCTTTTAAAAAGCCATTAATTTCACAATCCAGATGTATCTTTAGTTACTCCACCCAGCTTTTATGGCAAAAAGCAGAAAAGAATAAATGTATTTTGTATGTCTTCCATAAAACGCATCACAGCCTAACAAACATAACCTCTCATGGATTTGTGAAACATTAATCACATTTTTCCCTGAACGTCTTTGTGGATAAACAGATTGCAGTGAATAAATGCCACACTCTAGTAGAGCTATACTATACACACAAAATGTGTGACTAGTTCTCTCGAGGGACAGCTCCATTTTTCTTCCCCTGTTGAAAAGTGTGTTGCACACAAAATTAAATTTCTTGTTTTTAATTTTTTCACGGCTAAGACTGGGTTGTATGATACTGTATGACCATTTATGTCTAGTTTTTCAACTACACTTGAAACCTCAACATGTGCTAGTTCCTCAAATTCAAATCCTGACCATCTTCTAAAGGGTACCACATAGCATCTCATTTTATTCTGCCCTCAATAGGTTGAGAGGCCACTACCTGCCTGTGATCATCTTGCAAACCAGGGGTACCCTAAAGCTTTGGGGATGGCCCCTGAGCTGCATCCAAAGTTGCCATTTTAAAATCTGACAGAAGGGGAGGAACCATATGAATTGTAATCAACTCATTTAAGTTAAATTTGAATCCAAGCCAAGCTGGGCTCAGCTACTTTCTGGATGCGGATGCCAGCATGCCTGTCAAAGACCAAGTGTTGTCCTCAACAATAACCATACCAACAACCACAACTGTTGTTATATAGGTTTTTTTTTTTTTCAAAGCCAAACTGTGCAGTTGAGACACAGCAAGCATTGGCCCACATTATCAGATTTAAGGTGGTTTAGTGAAAACAGAAAGACCCAAATTGAGTTGATGTACCTCTTAGTTCACCTTCATCTACTCTGGCTTCTAACCGCTTTTTGGGCTTTGAGGCAAGGGACATTTCCAGCTGTGTTACCAGCCCTTTCTAGCCAAGATGCCAGGGACTGAACTTGTAACCTTTTGCATGAAAAACATACTTTATGTTAAGGTGCTTACTTTAATATGCCCAGTGGTTTGCCTGAAAAGTGTCTTTTTATTGCTTGAGACATACCTGAAAGGTATCTTTCAGAGAACAATTTATCTGAGAAATATCCCTTTTTATTCTTTCTAACCTTGTGGTATGTTGGAAAGAAATGACACAAGAGGTACTCACACTCATAAGCAGCAAGGAGAGGCACTAGGCAGGGAGGGTCTCAGAATGTTGGTGACTGCTCCATTCTAAGCATCATTCCTTATTGGCCCAGTGACCAGAGCTAAGCACACACAGCCCACCTATGCTTCACCATGCATACATGTGCACCAATGTACACCAATTCAACATGTGGGGAGAGCAGAACCCCACCCCCCATGCACACAGAGAAACAACATATATGCATCCTCCTATGAGATACACATATCTATCTACAGATAACACGTATGCACAAGGCCTGATTAATCCCTGAGGAGAAAGTGCATGTGCATGCACACACCAGAGAGAGAGAGAGAGAAAGCAAGCAAGCACGCACATTACTTCATTACCCAGTATGGAAACCCAGACACCTCCTACAGCCATTACTGATAGGGACTTCCAGAAGCTCATGATCTGCATGCTTTCCCTACCCTGTTTAAACAAGGACTCTATTTCATCCCCCTCCATTTCTTGGTTCCTTATGTTACATTCTTATAGCTTTGTTTTCTGCTTTTAATGTTTGGGGTAGATCAGGGTAAGTAAGTTAATGTCCTTTAGAACTGAGATCTTCTACTAAGTCCAGTGAGGATGACCAATGACAATGGGAGTTTATAGTCTAAAATATCCAGAAGGCACTATCTTGCCTACTCCTAGACTAGACAGTACTTGGAATGGAATATAACTAATATGTTGCAATAATTAAAAGGAATGGACATTGACTTATGGTCCTCCAGATGCTGCTGAACTATAATTTCCCAGCCAGCACAACCAGTGGTGTGAAAATTGTGAGCTCTAGTTCAGTAAAATCTGGAAAGCAAAGGGTTTGCCACCTCTGTTTAAACAATATTAAACAATTGGAGCTGGACATATATTTAAGGAAAAAACCTGAGATTTAAGAATTTATTTATTTATCAATATAAATAAAAATATATTTTGTTAAGTTTGAACCATTATGCTACATTTATAACCAAAATGGTAGAAGAATCAGATTGCTTTCCCCTTAAGGCCAGATTCTTTCTTATGGATGAGGAAGGCTAAAGAATTCTGCAATCACAGCTTGTGTGAGGGGAGGGAGACTCTAATTTTTCTGAGCCTGTGCAATTGCATAACCTTGTAGATGTGGTTTCCAAACTTCCTTGATTTTTTTTTAAATAAACCAAACTTCCTTATTTTTTCAGTTTTTGAAAAAAAAATTGAACCATTTTGATCAGATGGTTAAATGTAAAAGCAATCTTACCCTGATTTTCAGTTTTTGTTTTTAAGTTTTCAATTGATTCCTGCCCAGGCTAATATATCTTTTTAAGTAAAGGAACAAGAGCTTATCCCTTTTGATCAATCCCTTTTTTCCCTCTTCTTTTGTGCCATTTCTCTTTTTCTTCACATAATGCTCTATTTACTTGCATTCTAGGAAAACTAAGCTGCAATTAAGATCAAAGCAACATACACAAGTAGACTCAATAACAACTTGTGAGGCTGGAGAGATGTTAGTAGCTGATTCTAGAGACCTGTCAATGCAGTCTGCTTTCACGTGTCTTGAAAATTGATGTTTATTGCTTAACCAATGAAGTAATACAGCTCAGCCATACTCTTTCATATCACTTGTTTAGTTGCCTGGTGATGTGCAAACACTTTATTTTGTTGTTCTTCGGACAGAACCAATCCTCTACTGCATACCCATCTTTTGTAGGAAACTGCTTATAATGTAGGGGTAGACAAATGTTATGGGATGTTGGGCACATCTGGAATGTTGATGTCATGGCAGTTATGAGTATGGCTGGTCATAAAGCATTCATTTAGCCCTCCTAGCCCCCAATGCTCTCTGCTACTTTACTTTACCTATGGCAGTTACACTTCCAAACAAAGCACTCAGCTGCTGCCAGTTACTATTTTTTATTCTAGCCAACCCAATGGAAAGTTGGGGAAAAAATTACATAAAGAGGCCTAGGGCTCTGTCTTTTTGCCCATTTGTCTCTCCATCAGCAAAATAACTCTCTGAAAAGTGAACAGAACCAAACTTTTTTGGGGGGAGGAGGGGGAAGACAAGAGAAGCCAGCAAAAGAACAATTGAAAATGGGTTAGATCTGGAGGAGGCTATACAGGAAAATAAATCCAGAAAATGTATTTATTCTATGGAAGAGGTAGCAGGGCAGCAATGTGGAATTCTGCCGACTGCTCTGTTCTTAAGTCCCTTCCCTCCTGGTCACATAACCAGATTGGAGCAAATGCAGCACCTCCTGAGCTTTTCAATGAACACACACACAAACAATGCACAGAAGCAGAGGGGAAATTACAAATACACACATACAGAGGCAATGCATATACACCCTGCCCAGTAAAACCCTCATGCCCACACTCAAACAGACAACACATATTCACCCCTATGATTAGACCCCCCCCCCTCTTGCACACAGGTAACATGTAATACCCTGATTAGTCCCTGGGGAGAATGGGCCAACAGATGTAACACTTTATTACAAAGAATGAACTACAGGTCCCTCTGCCTGTTTTCCCTATCTTGTTATTCTTTCCAATGCAAAAGAATGTTGGAAAGAAATGACGTAAACAGGATTTGGATACTGTCTGCTTCTGTGACTGCCCTTCCATCAGCAGAAAATGGGACCAAACCTGGTGTGGTATGAGAAGCCATCAAGAGAAAGATCAAGCTTGAAAACAGGCCAGATGGAGCTGGGTGCTGGAGCGAGTGTATTTCACTGAAGGAAGAAACCAACATGAAACAAATTTTCCAATGCCTTTTTGGGAGAGTTGGGTAAGGAATGGAAATGTTGCCAGTTCCTTCATTCTAAGCCCCTCATTTTTCCTGGTCACACGACCCAGAGTGGAACTATTTTAAGGGGTTGGAGAGACTTCCAGAAGTTGTGCTCTGCATTCCCTAACTTGTTAGGTTCTAAAGATACGAGAAGCTAGTGGTTTGCGCAGCAGCTTTTCCACTTAATGTTGGTTAATTAAAAGAATCTTTTCAAAAATAAGCTAGTATCAAGGGAAGCGACTATGTGGCTATTGGCATTTATCAACACCTCACTGACTATCATTGGTGTAATGTGTAGAGAGGCAGGAAATCAATCAATCAACATACTGTCTAAATCAACCTTCTCCAAGCTAACAGATGTTGTTCCTTCCAGCATAGGTACTCAGTGTTGGCATACTAACACTACCTGGGGATGATGAAAGCAGTAGTCCAACAAACTTGGGAGACCCCAGGTAGCAGAAGGTTGCTCTAAACTAAGCCATTTACAACAGCTTAAAATAAAACAAGAGGCCCTTTCTGGATGTAGTGTTTGGCATCTCTACCTACTTATATACACGCATGCATGTATTATATTTTTTTGTTCTGTCCCAGAAGATAAATGGTTAAGAGGTTCAGCCTCCCTTTCCCACAAATGTATTTCACTGAAGGAAGAAAGAATTTGGCTTTAGCTTAGCCAATGTTCTTTTTTAAAACAGATTTTATAGGCAAATATCAGTAAAACAATAAAAGTGTAGGATGGGACTTCAGAAAGAACAGAATGAAGGTTAATGTTGGCCTTCCTTCCCTACCCCAAGTATTAGGTTTTATTCCTGATTATATTTACATCTTTTCAATTTTGCAAACATTTCATCATGGAGGAGTAAGCAAGAAGAAAACAAAAGTTTTGATGCCGATATTGGAGATGCTATGTCAGCTGCGTTCCCTCTCACCTACTTTTTTTTAATTATCTGGCCCCTTAGATACAGATTTCAAAGACAATGAAAATGGCTAACAGATAAGTGTTTACACTACAAAACAGACGTGTTTTTGATACTCCTCTGATTTTTGCATCACTGTGCATGCATTTGTGTGACACTGTCCATCTGATCTGCAGCAACAACCTTATGATGGACAACTATTACCATGAATCTAGATTCTCATTAAGGCTGAAAAATAACTTTAAATAGGTCAAAGAGCGCCACTGACTGATAAAAATGTTTTATCAGTCCCAGATCAGAATCAACAGCTTCATAAGGAAAAGCTTGTTTACATGTGAATGCAACTTGTAATGGATCCTTGGGAAGCAAGCAAACCTCTCAAGGTAAATGAAGCCGCAATATCATTTTTCTCACTCACTCTCTCTCCACTGGAAAACCATGTTTTGGGGTGATAATGTTAATGGAGTTATAATGATTAATAAGGATAGCTAGTCACAGGAGTTAATTTACATCAGATTTCCCTCCCAAAACTGGAGCTGCATCAGTATGTAGGCTATACGTTAATGCTGAGTTATTCAGCGTAGCTAACGGAGTGATTAAAGTTCTGTAGGCACTAAAGATTTAACCTTATAATAAATGTAGTTAATAATTCAAGTTTTGGTACTCCCAAATAGCTCCAAAGCTGAGAAGCTGCTGCTATATTTGTAACGGGAGGGGTAAAGAATACTGGGCTCCCAAAATAGGTACATCAGTTCTTGTTTATTTCCCTTAAACCTTGAAATCTTGCTTCAAACAGAGAGAGGGAGACAGAGAGACGGCCAGATAGGTAGACAGGCAACCCTTAGCCTACTTTGAGAAAGCAAAAGATACCCCTACAATCCTGAGGATGAAAGTTTATCCCTTTAATATTATCATTGTTCAGACTGGTATGGAAAAACAAGACAGCTGATAAACCAACTTTTGATAAGATGGGGCCCTCCCGATGCATTGAATTACAACCTCCATCACTCTTGGCCAACATGTTTTTGGGAATTGTAGTTGAAAACCTCTAGGTAGCACCAATTTGGAAACAATTGTTTTCAAGGAGAAAATCCACTTAACGGGGCACCATGATAGATGGCACTGCACTGCTTATCCCTGACTTAAGGTCTCCCTTACTGAGAGCCAGGATATTATTTTGACTGTTGACAACAAGTTTACCTTCAGTCCTCTTGATAATTTTGCTTTAAATAAGTATCTATTCTGGTCACTCCTTTTAATCCAGGGATGGAGAATTTGTGACCTTTCCCCACATCACTCACCATTGGCCATATAGGCTGAGCTACTGGGAGCTGTAGTTCAGCAGCATCTGGAGGTTCATAGGTTCTCCATGCCTAGATGATGCCTTCTTAAGACTGTCACAGATAGGGTGGAGTTTGGCGAACAGTAGACACCCTGTAACTTTTTCTTAACTGTGTACTTTGAGTAGTTTTGGAAAGCAGGGATTTGTCCCAGATCAGCCTGTTGTCTCTTAACAATTCAGGGGTGCTATATAAAAATAGCTCCCCTCAACTCTGTCTTCTCACATCTGTAGAAGGGTGGGATTTTCAGAGGTCTTTGGACCCATCCGCCTGTTCCAGAGGAGAATGATGGCACGGCTTTCATTTAGTGGCATTTACATATCTAGTTTAATGTTAACCCAATTTGCAGATACTCAGTGAAACTGTGGCCTAGTTAAACTCCCTTTCTATCTACCTTCTGTCTTCATTGATAGGGAAACTGGAGAAACTAAGACACCTCTCCCTGTCTCCTTGACCTGAGCTTTGATGACATTAAACACAGGATTAATTCAATCAATGAGATCAAAGGCAAATACTTGCTAAACATTTGGTTGTCTGAAGGTTCTGGCATTTTCTAATCCCAATAAATAAAGTGGTGGGATTTATTTTAATGAAAAATGTATATAAATGTATACTCTTTTGCTTATACTTGAAAAGCAGTATTAACTGGGGGGGGGGATCCTCCTTCCTCATTTTCCCCTCCTTTCTCCGTGCATATGTGGGGAAGGCAATTTTGAGATGAAGCAATAGTCCAAAAGCATGCTATTGATTTTTTTTTTTTGCTCCAAATGGGAAATCTCAGGAGAGGGTAAAAAGGGAGGGGGTGGGGGGGGAGAGAGACAGAGAGAGTTAGATAACCTCTGCAATTTTATTGGCTGACTTACCTTGAAGGCTGTAAGTTTGAGCATGCCCATTGGACGGGCGTATAAAAGAAGGGGCAGTGAACGCATCGGTCTGTCTTCTCAGTGGAGCAGTTCATTGAAAGTATAGCTGCTACTAGGAGAGCTGAGCCCCATCAGCCCTGCCTCTGGAAACGAAATCCAAGCAAGAGACAGCAAAGCAAACTATCTCTCTGTCTATCTGTCTGTCTACGCACGCACACACAGACGCGACACACACAGACAAAGATAAAAGGGACTCGCTACCCCAAACAGAACCAGAAAATCAGCCAAGCAGAGTCACCATGTCAAGAGCAGAGGATGAATGCTGCAGCAACCCAGCCTTGCTCCAAATCTCTACGCAAGAAGTTGAAAACAGCCTTGGCAGTTCAAAGGTAAGGGAGAAAAACAAACCCGCTTGGATTTCCCTCTCCCGGTCTCAAGCTTTCGGAGAGGAGGCGAAGTGAGGGAGCTGGGTGGTACGTTCGAGCGGCGGCGGCGGCGGCGGCGGCAGCATCAGAACGCTTCTCCCCAGAGCGAGGGGTCCGGGCGCTTTGGTCGCGCCGCGGGACTTGCTCCTTTTCGCTTTGCGTGCGTGAGTTCACGGAAGGACGCCGATTGTAAAACGCAACAAAGCTTTTAACTCCGTTTGGGGCGGAGAGAGAAAAAGTCTGTCTCTTCTTTCGGGAATTTGGGCTCTGCTTAGAATCAGCGATTTTGAACAAAAGTTCCTCCGCTTGTCTCCTAAGACAAGGAGACTTTCTTTTCCTCTCCTTTCTTCACGACCCCTTTTTTTTGAAAGGGGAGCCCTAGTTTCAGCACTCTGCCTCCGAAAAAAAAGAAAACGGGCTTGTTTTTCTGCACACCTTTTGTGAGTCCGTCCTCTTCCCCCCCCCCCCCCGCCCCCCGTAAGGTCTGTGCGAATGACTGCGAAATCATTTGCTGAAAAGGATCGCTGCAGAAGCGATCGGCGAATGGAGCGCCGGCTTCTCCGACCCGCTCCTCGCGTTTATGTTTAATTTTTACGGTGGTTATTTTCTTTCTCCTTTGCGGAGCAGAGAGGGCGAGGGGAAAAAACTTTTTTTGAGTTCCTCGTTCTGCAACGCAGACAAGCTGACACTAGAGGGACCCCGAGGGTTTGCTCAGAATACCCTGTTTTTGACTTTTGCGAGGATTGTTGCACTTTTCTGCTTTGTACAGTACAGGTTAGGAGAGCAGGCGGGGAGATGGGCCGGCTCCCGGCTTGTTTATCATGCCTCTGTTACAGCACTAGAGGTTGCATGATGGTTCCTACCCAGAACGAGGAAATGGGGGTGATTGCAGGGGAGAACGATCGGTATACCATTCTGAAAAGCCCCGACGCGTGAGAGGCATTGTAGACGGCTTGATCCGTAAGGGGATGTTGGAGACGTGTTTCAGCTCAACCGTCCGTGAATTCTAGAAGAGGAAGCGGTGGGCAGAAGTTGTAGGCGACTTCTTCTCCGTGTGCCTTTCTCTGTCTTAATGCCTTTAAAGCAAAGCTAATAAGTGAAATTCTAGGGAGCCCCGGGATGCTCTTGACTGCCAAAGTATACCCTGAATAGCCGGTAGCCCTCGTGGCATGTGCCGCGGTGTGAAGTGTGGAGCAGGAAAGCCAAGGTGTGCTGTGTTCTTGCCGCTAGGGGTTGGACTGCGAAAGATCTGTAGGTGAGGTCGGTAAATGTCCCGTGCACGACTTCGCTACTTCTTGGTTGGCATGCCCGTTTAAGGACAGGCAAGGTCTTGTACTCTTGGCCTGAATGTTATGTTATTATATTCTGCATTACTTTTCTCTGCTTCCCTTAAGCTGCTTAGAGGGGAAAGCTTCTGAAGATTTCTTCACTGTTGTAAAGAACTCATAGTTCTTAAGCTCTGGTTGCTATTAAACTCACTTCCTAAGAAAGAAAGAACACTTTTCCCATGTTAGATCAGTGAGGAGTGAAAACAGGGATAAAAACAGAAAAATAAGCCAAGGACTGAGTGAGAAGTAAGGGCTGGTAGAGGGTCTTCTACTTTGCATGGCCTTATTATGATTGCTGTTATTACTGTTAGCATTCTCCTGTTTTCTCTTCCAGTTGCTTTTCTCTAGAGGAATTGTTTCAAGAAACCTAGAAAAGTTTTAGCACTCTGCAGAGCCACAGGGATATGGGACACAGGAGGAAGCTGTAGTTTTAGCATAACTGTAACCAGCAGATGTGTCTGAACCAGCCAGTCATACATTAATGGGGGGCTAAGGCTCAAAATGTTCCATGTTAAAAAAAAAGGCTGTTCAGGGGCAAGAGGTTTACATGGGTAGCTTGAAAAGATACTTGGGACAGGGGAATGATGCTTCAAGCCTTGTAGCTGACACTCCGGCACCGTAGCACATTACTGTTTATAACACATACTGTGCTTTGCAAACTGCTAGCTTCTATGGAGAACAGGGAAAGTTGCTTACTTGTGGGTGTTTTTTTCCCCCCAACTCTGGCACAAAAAGTAGCGAAGAAACAGCCAAGAGGGTTGCCATGCAAAGGGGAAGCAGTGAAAAGGGACTCCCCTTCCCGTTATTGGAGCCTTTATGGAAAACTATGCTGCTGAAGCCTTACTTCTGGCAACCAGGTGGTGCTTTCCCGCGAATTTGCTTTCCAAGTGGAAAACTGTTTACCTGTGCAGTCTGTAGACAAGGTCATTCAGTATAAGAGCTGTCTTTTGCTCCTGGAGTGATCTGCAACAACCCAGGGAAATTAGTGAAACCTTTGGTACTGTTATATTATGCAGCTAAATGGACATGGGTCCTGGGTGGTTTAAAGGAATTTCTTTTTTTTTGAGCCCATTTGGGAGGGGGGACGCTGCAGTAAGGGCATTGTCTGCTGCATGCTACTGTCCTGTTAAAATTCATAATGGCAGCTTAGACTAGCTAGTTTATCCTGGCAAGGTCATTTCAAAGCAAGTGCCTACTTCTTTGGCTGTATATAGGGAGGTCCTGAAATAAGATGCTTTCAGGCAGAGATAGCCAAGGGACTGTTTTGATAAAAGGAGCTGGACGAAAAGGCTCCATATTAGCAGGAAATGCAACAAACACAAATGTGGTTTTAGATGAAGCCTGTGTCTATACACTTCAGTCACCTTAGTTTTCTTTGTAACTGAGTAATGTAATATTGCTGTCCATAGCTTTGATTTACTTCAGGGTTTGGACACAAATGCAGAAGGACAGTAGGGAACAAGCTGTGAACTTGGGAGATTAAAACTGATCAGTCAAGCTGGCTGAAGACATTTACATTTCCTTTTCTTGTCTTCTGCCAGATGCTTTTCAGAAGTGAAGCGAGTTTGTTCTATTATTTTTTTTAAACACTGAACATAGTCTTCTTTTAAAAAAAGAAACTCATGGAGTGGATCACCAAAGTTCAAGCAGTTCCTTATACTCTGATGGATGAGTAAACAGGACTAACTCTCCCTTCTGTCCTTCCTTCTGTCCTTTCTCTTCCCCACTAAAGGCTTGACTGATACCACTGTCCGTTTGAGTGGTTAAGGGAATTGGGTGAATGTAGACTGTTTGTTACATGCACAAAGGGCAAGAGGAAAAACTTCTTCTCACTGAAGTTTCTTGGCTGTCTGGAAAGCTTAAAAAATAAATGTGAAAGCAAAGCAGTGGCATTAAAGAGCAAAGATGGGTATTTTTGCAGTCTTTCTACATGGTGGGCTGGCTGGCTTCTGTGTGTGCAAGGTAAGAGAGCTAGGCAAAGAAGTAAATGCTTTCACTTGTGCCACTTCAATTATGCACTCCAATGATGAGCACATTTATTGGAAGAAAGCTTTACAGTTGGGATTGAGGAAGCCCACCTAAATTCATGGCTGCAGTACCACACTTGAGAGAAAACCCAAGTAGATCAGTTCCTGCCTCAGTCAGTCTTCCTCAACCTGGAGCCCCTGATGTGTTGGGCCACACATACCAGAACTCATTGCTGGTATGGCATCTGCTAGGTGAACATTATCCTACAATTTTGGGGCAGGACCTGCTTTCATCTCTTTGTTGTAGGCTTATAGAGCACTTACAGAGGTCAGCCAAAAGCATTCTTGCAAATCACTGAACTTTTAGTTTATTCACTTGCTCCTTAATTGAAGAAATGTGAGCTCATTAGCATATGGATTAGAAATTGCTAGGTTTGATTGGTTTACAGCTACGTATATTTGCATGAGAAAAAAACAGGTTTTCCCTTTTTTTAGATGATTCAGGCATGTTTCACAATAGACGCTACAGCAGCAATCATAAATCAGCTTCTCCTGATTGGTCTTCTGCTTTTTGAGAGCATGCTTATACCGCGAATTTTAATCACATGAAGTTTCAACATGCTGGAATCTCTGAATATGTTGTCTTATATATTTTTTGCCAAGTCCCTTCAGTGGTTTACCATTGCCTCCTTCCTAGGGCTGAGAGAGTAACTGGCCCAAAGTCACCCAGTTGGCTTTGTGCCTAAGGTGGGACTAGAATGCACAGTCTTCTTGTTTTTAGCCTGGTGCCTTAACCACTACACCAAACTGGCTCTCAGAACATAGTTAATGGACAAAAAATGCTGGCTGATGGTTGAATTTCTGGGGTTGTGGGGAGGTGAGAACGTAAGACTGTGGGGGAGGGGAATGAAATAATATAGCTGAAAAGTTGGAATAGGAGCACACCACACTAAAACATGTTGCTGCCTGTTCCATGTGCATATGTCTGTGTGAGATGGCAGAAGATAACGTGTTGTGAATTCTTAGCCAATAGTTCTATAAAAAGCTGAGTGGAGGGACAGCATAAAGTTCAGGGTAGAAGACGGTAGGACAGCGATACAGAATATTTCATGAATCCCTGTCACGTAAAACTCATTCTTCCCTACCATTTCTCTCCCAGTAGGGTTTGGAAACTCTTCAGGAGATTCCTTTCAGAAATTAGCTGGATAAACATATATGGAGAAAGCATCTTCCCACTTATTCATCCTCTGATTTTAACTTTTCTGTTTATGGGAATTATCACAATTTTGCACATTTTTATGAGTCATGGCCTAGAACAACTTGTGTATGCTTGCTTTTCAAATGTGCAAGAACTGAATATTATTGGGATTGTCAATTTAGGTTTCTCCGGAGGTGACTGAAGATGTGCATGTCTATGTATATCAACTTTTGGTTGTGTTAAAATGTAATTGCCTAAACCCCAACAATTTAAAATGTATGTTACTTATCTATATTCTCATGGGGCAAATAGCCCCTTGCCCATGCTCCTTTCTATTAATAAAATGGCTTAAATGCATGTATATTTAATATGAAGGCATAATGTGTAGACTATTACTTGATATTCCAAACCATTGACTTGCCTAGAGAGACATATTCCCCAAACTTATACATTTGTTTTCTCAAGCACTGGGGTTAGGCAATCTGTTCTTCCATTTCCTAAAAAGCAGCCCTATCAGTGATGCTGATCTTGGATGGACACGGAATAAAATGTCTGGGTTTAATTCCACCTTGCAGTAATTCCTTAGTTCCTCCAGAGTGCCAGAAGAACATAGGCTGGAAGTAAAATATGGACTTGAATTTGACTTCCTCAATCAGCATCCTGATGGGACCATGTAACAGCTTCTCCAGAAAAATATTTGAAGGCCACCACATTAAGAAAAACTGCATTTTGCTCCTATGAGCTGACTACAAGTAGGCCACACAGCAGCACTGACTGCTAAACCTCCTACTAAGCCTCTGTTATCTCTACTGCTCCATTGTCTTCAGTGGAGTAAAGATGCCAGATTGGTTGGTTGTTTGCAGAAGATTCATCCGGGGGAGGAAAATAGCAAGAATTCAGCACTAGGCAATTAAAAAGCGCTCCTTTTTTGGCCTTGTTTCCTATTACATTGACCTCTGATGGTAATTGGGAGGGGGCAGACCCAAGGTGAACATCACCAAAGAGTAGCATTTTTAAGTGGGAGGAAAGCTCATGGAATAAAAAAGTGTGCATTGGGTCACAGAGGCATCCACTGGATGTTGGATGTCCAGTATGCTTCAGAACTGTTATTTCTATAAGTTTTACCTTATTCTTTCATTTAACAGGAGGCAGCTTTGTATTAAACAATGTTTGTAAGGAACAGCCATATATCAAGACTTCCGTAAATTAAGTTCATTGGTAATAAATATTTTATTGTACCAAGTAACAGAAAAAATTATACATGTTAACTATGGGTCAACATTTTTAAAAAATAAAAAGATAGGGGTGGGTGGGAAAGCAAATAGATAGTTTTCCTAGCATAGAATTGGAAAAATATCTTATCCCCATTGCTGACAAATAGTGCCCAGTTCTAAAACTGTCTACTCCTGATCCAAAGTTTGGGTAGGAAATTACAGCTTAACAGTGGGTTGAAATTAGCTGTGGCTATACTGTCTGGCTGCCTTTGTAAAAATACCATAGGTTTCATCTTCAAAGAGAAGAAGGAGTTCAAGAAAAATAGAAGAATTGGTTGTGAGTACTGTGGTGGTGGTAGTGAAGAGCTTTAATTTGGAGCCACCTCTTTCCTTGTTGATCATTTCACAACACAGTAAAAGGTCTGTGTGATTATCTTTCAAGAGTAGTGCCAACATTCTGTTATAATGAGGCACTCTACCTGTACATTATTGGCAGAAGAAAAGTTTCATGTGCCATATCACCTCCTGTTTGAATGACCCTGTAGGTTGGTGAGAAAAATGCTTCTGGAGTGATGGAGAAATAGGTCTCGAGGGGGAGGTGGCCAGTAACTATCAACCTTGGACACAGATAGGTTTCCCAGATTTGAGTCCTCCTGGAAAAAACAAGTGTGAGTGTACACACACACATACACACTTAGATTTTGTCAAACATAAAAATTAAGCAATCTTTTATGAGAAATCGACAGTGGCAAGGTCGATGACAAAGTGGTCAAACTAACTTTCTGACGCTTGCCCAGGAGGCAAAAGTTAATAGGGGCTGGGCTTCCTGATTGACCATAAATCTCACCAGCACATGCTGCATGTTTAGCAGTCTAAATATTCATACTTCCTATGTAATCAAAGGCAAAGGCAAAGGTAGCTCAGCAGTCATTTTTGTGACATTTTCACAACATTTGATGTTGCTAGGGAGCATTACTGACTACTACTAACTTAGTGGAACCTTTGGACATATCTAGTAGAGTTGGAGCCTGTTTGCTGAATAAAATAGAAGCCACAAGGCACTACTTGGAAATTTTGTATCAGCATTTTACCTGAGTGAGCCTTTACCTGCACGTATAGGGTTGGGCTGCCGACATGCCACCATTAGCCCTTGAAAAAGCAGGTGGTGCTCCAAAAACTGAGACCTATTCATGGAGATAGATGCATTTATGGTACCATTTGATTTTGGTCTATGGGGCAAATTTGGAAGAGGTGGCTTAATCAGAGAAATGTTGCAAAGGTAGAGAAAGAAGCTTGCTTTTCTTTCTCCTCCTCCTCCTCCTCCTCCTCCTCCTCCTCCCTCTCCCTCTCCCTCTCCCTCTCCCTCTCCCTCTCCCTCTCCCTCTCCCTCTCCCTCTCCTTCTCCTTCTGTCTTTCTTTTTTTCACCATGGTTATAGCCCAAACCATCCTCCATGTTAGCAGTTGCAATAAGCATCTTAGGAAAACAACACAGGTAGATTGTGACTTTCCTGCAGTATATCTGACTGTAAGCCAATGGACAGTTTAAAATACCAATGCTGTAAATTCAGTCTATGCTAATGAATATTAGTTCTATTATTTTTTAGGAGTTTCTCCTACAAGGGGAAAATTAGTAGTTCAGCTGTATTGTAATATGGGAAAACATCACCAAATACTGAACTTATCTATATCATCGCTCTCTGGCTTGCTGCCCTCTTAAACCTGGGAATTCTGCAAAATACACACTTTCCAGAATTATACAAATTATAATTTAGATTGCTTCACAACTGAATCTACTAGTTTAGATTTAATCAGCTTTAAACAGTTTTTTCTGTGTTTTTCTTATAACAGTGTATGGACTGGTTTCCTGTTCAATTGTTCACATGGCCAAGGCTCTCTAATAATGCAAAGAGTTGAAATTATTTTTAATTGTGAACTAATCTGATTGAACTGTTAATTGCTAAAACAAGCAGGAAGCTTGTCACTTCAGTTGATGAGTAAATAGGATTGGCTCTACCCCCCCTCACTCTTTTGTTTCATTTCAGAATATAGGGCTGGATATACAGGAAAAACAATTTAAGTTGAATATTCTGAAATAGTGCTTGGTTCCAATCCAAATTGCATGATTTGTTTTAAGTAAGAAACCAAAGTATATTTGGACCATTGCTACACTTTCTCTGCCTAGTATAGCAAGCACTTTTCCTCTCCTCCCACTTCTGAATATTGTGGGACTCTTAACTGCTTTAGAAAGTCAGGTTGCTTCTCCCACTAGAGACTGAACATACTATAAGTTACTGGAAAGCTAGTAATCCAGGATAGGTAGAATGGATTAATGGATAGAAAGCTGGCCTTAAACTCTGCCTAGGGTCACATTAGAAAGCTTGGGACTAAGCCAGGAATAGATTGAACTAGATCACTGGTGGGCTTTTTTCCAACTCAATGAAAGGTCATCCCATCTGCTTTATGCTGTTCTGATGACCGTGTAGTAGTTAGCCCTTCCAGAGAGCTGGTATGTTTTCTTTTATAACAGTAATGCTAAGTCCGATTTAAAGCTGTCCAGAACAACTGTCTACGTATAGGGCCACAACATCTCACCAATTAATAGACTCACCAATTCTCATTTTGCATAGTGATGCAAAATTCTTATAAAGTGCAGAGGAAGTTTCCCTTCTTCTTTCACATGTGGAAGGCCTTTTCTAAAATTATTTTTTCCAGTTTAATTTTTATGTTGTGACAGAATACAGTACTTTGAATGATCGTAATTGGATTTTGAAACCAAACTACAAATTCATCACAACAGAATTGCTGACAATATTTTTCACCAGGGGCAGGGAAACCTCTTTACAGACAGACACACAGACACACACACCACACACACACTTCTGCTCATGATGTTTGGGCTCAGGGAGGAACCAGAGGTTTATAATTTTGCTTTCTTCATCATATAATCTTCCATGGAAATACAGGCAGCTGTTTCCATCTTTGCTGACCTACATCTGGATTTGGACTTCTAAGACAGAAAAATAATGAAACTTGCCTAGTATCTTGATTTTTATTAACTGAAGCAGCTGCAGTGAGAAGCTGTATTTTGCCTGCTTCTTTAGTGTGTGTTATGGTATCCAGAACATAACATCGGGGAAGTATTTCTTTATGCTTATTGATTTGTATGAAGATTCATTTTTAACCCTATTGTCCTATGCACTGTGTCCTCTATACTTGATCCATGTCTGGCTTGCTGAGGCTAGTGTGCCCTTTCTTGTCTCATTTCTCATTAGGATAGTAGACAGTGGCTGTGGAGGTCCTGCTTCATTATCACCTGCTCATTTAGAAGTCACTTGTAGGAATAGTTTTTAACATGATGGATTTTTCTCTTTCAGGTGCAGAAGATGTGCACCTCCCAGCAGATATTGCTGCTTATACTCACCTTCCTGGCATATACGATTGATTCTGTCTCTGCATACAGTCCTGCTGAAACCCTTTGTGGTGGAGAGCTGGTGGACACACTGCAATTTGTCTGTGGGGACAGAGGCTTTTATTTCAGTAAGTACAGAAAGAAAAGTAAACTGCACTCACCTTGGAAAAGTGCCAATATATCCATCTATACATGGTGTTTTGGAAAGTTATATATGAAGCATCATCTCAGGAGGCCTCACCTTAGTTATATATGCTATGCTAGCTTTTTTGTATTGCTGGTGGGTGGCTGAGGCTGAACTAAAAATAACATGTAGTCTGCCAGATGTGATTAAACTCCAGTTCCTATTAATCTCAGCCAGAATGGCCAGTGATAAGAAATCATATAGTTAAAAGTTCCATAACATGAGTGATGTACAACTGTAGTCTAAGGCTTCTTCTGTATTTGAATAATATGAGATTGCTTGGTTCAAAATCTTCCATTCTACATCTGCATCATCATACAATCACAAGACACAAGTAGTCCTATATTCCTCTTATAGAATTTGAATTTCTTACACTCAGAATTAAGTAGACACACTTTAGGGCTGTAATCCTTTGTCTACACACTGGGCAGCCAACAGCATTAACTTCATTCAGATATGCTCTAAGGTAGACATGAATAAGACTGCATTGAAAGTCCTTCCTTGACCCTGCCAATAACACTGTTGACAACAACTTAATTAAATAATACCCATTAATAAGTAAGAAATCATCCACAGTATTATCAGGAGAAATAATGCTATGGAACATAAAAGATTCCTTAATTATTAGGCCTAATTTCACTTCATTTGTATCTAGGTTAGTACTTTGGGGAGTGGGGACTACCTAGGCTTAGGAACTTTTGCCTTTCAGAAGATTTATATTTTCACAAAAATAAAGTTCTAGTCACTGAGCTCCAAATACTTCAGTGTAGCGGAAAAAGATATGACAGCATTAGTTTTCCTTGTTCAGAAAGGAAGAATCCATTGCTTGGGTTGTGTAAATACCTAAAAATCCTTTCAATTTTATTCTCCATATTACTAATGCAATATTCTGGTGGATTTTTGTATGGATTAAATTTTTTAAAAAATTCATAGACAATTTCATATATGGTTGCAGTGGCAACATTGTATCTTAATTGCTAGCATAAATTGTTGAAATACTTTTTAAAAATGCCAGTCACCTTGCTATTTGTACTTTTATTCATTCATTTTATTTATATGGCCACCCATTTCACAAAACATGACTCTAATACTTTGGCATGTACATATTCCTGATGTAGGCTTTTAATTACAAATTGCCCAGATATATGATGTTCTGAAAATGTAGTAACATCTAGCACAGCAGCACAGCAAAATAATAAACATAATGTAGCTTTAGATACTATACTTTTTTTTAGATGCCTGTTTGTGTTGATTTTTCATCAAGAAATACATGCTTATTTGATAGGGGTAGCAAAATTCTAAACCTTTGCCCAATGGAATTTATGACAGAGTCATTTTACATCTCTCTCTCTACTATTGTCACTCTTTTTCAACCAGGTATTCCTTCCTTGCATGTTGGGATTACATCTCCCAGAATTCTCAGCCAACATGGCCCACATTGGCTGGGAATCCTGGGAAATGTAATCCCAAAACATCTGGACAGGATCAAACTGGGGAAGATTGTTCTGCAAACTGTCCAATTCGTTGTCCTGTCATGTTGTGTCTGGCAACTAGAGATGTCCTGCTCTTGCTTCCCAGGTTGTAGGTGGTCTGAATCCTCTTCTGAAAACACTTTTAAAGGGAAGTTGCTTCTTAGTCTCTTTAATCTACAGCTCTGTCCAAAACCACCAAAGGTCAGGACCCCAGCTGGGGCAATTCATCATCACCCTATTGAAGTCAGGCCGTAAGCCTTCAAGAGCTTAGCTCTCAGCTGCTTTATTTTCTTCCTTAGTGGGGGTGGGGAAGCCTGGCAGCAGTTCTGAAGAAGGGATGTTGAGCTAAAAATACTCCTGCTTAGGAAGTAGTTAATCAGCAACATGCCCAATAAATGTGTGTTCTAAGCATTCCTGGTAAAGAGATAGAGGAGGAAGACAGAAGAAGAAAATAGAAGATAGAAGAGAAGAATTAGTTAAGGGAGATCTAATGAAAATGATTGGTGTTCTTATGCCAATATCAGTGAAGGACACAAGATGGGATGTTAAAGGTAGGCAGGTGACATCGTGGCCAACATTTGGAAGATCTTATTCCAGCTCTTGGGGGATTTTGAATCACAGCAAGAAGCCAGTCTGACATAGGTAAATGAAGCTTGAATCTCTGTGTGAACCAGGAAGAGATGAGGGTGGGGGAGAGCTAAGCGAGAATCCAGGCATCTGACTTCTGTAAACAAGGGCTCCTGTTTCTTCCTTTCTAACAGCTGATAAGAACTTAGCTCTTTCCAGCCACTTACGCTGACAAAGCACATTCTCTCCTTTCTCTCTCTTTTCTCTGCATCCCTCAGAATAATACTAGGAAAAATAAGGGGGTGGGGGGGTGGAAGAGAAGCTATTTGAGGGGAGGGGTTTGGAACAATGGATGCTGCTGCCCAGCCATTTGACAAAGGCCCTCTTGTTGGTGCCCACATTCCTTTGTCAGGAGAAGAGAGGATTGTTTACACCCAAAGTGTTCTTACGCTTGATTTGGTGCTTGATTGATCCGATGGAAGTGGTACTCAGGAGAGTGTGTATGAAGGAGGCACAAACTGTGGAATATTTTTGTGTTCAGAAGTATGGCATACAAAGCCCTGTACCCAGCACATAAATACTGTCTTATCTCTCATACATTCCACTTTCTCTTCAGGATGCTCAAGTGCATCTGCACTTTGACCCCAGACTTAGCCACTAATATTTAGCTTCCTTGCAATTTCTGTTTAGGAAAATAGCCAAAAAGAAAAAGAAAGAAAAAAAAAAAGAGCTAAATTGGGAAGAGGAACTCTTGTCAGTGTCAAGTCCCAGCAGCCACATGTCTTGCCTTTTGCTGTGGGTGTCAGATGCAAAGGCTGTCTTTGTTGATGAACATGATCCTTGGCCCTTAACCTGAGATGATGCTCAAAGGATGGCATGACGGCACCAGGGCACTGTGTCTTGATACATAAACATGAGACTTATTGGATCTGACTCTCAAGCGATATCTAGTTAGGGGGCTACTTGTGAGGAGACCCGTGACATCGCTTCAGAAGGAAAAGGGTCATGAAACAGGAGCTAACAAAAAGTAATGCTTGTGCAAATCCCAAAGGCAGCAATGCATTTTATCAGAAGTATAATGCAGATAAGGAGTGAACCAGAAGACCCTGGTTAAGATGTTATCGTAGTCACTCTCTTTGTCTCAGTTACTATCTCCAGTATGGGGATGATTACAGTGGTTCATCTTAATGGACTGCTAACTAGTGCTTTACACTTGAAGTGCTATCTATTATACCAGTAATAATAATATTAAATAATGGTGGTCTATCATGGAATTTTCTTGCAGTTTATCTTTGGTTAGCAACAGAACCTTAGTTTGCCTGCCAGGGCATCTATCAGCATTCTGGAACAAACACAGCTCTCAGTTTAGCATTTGTTCCTGTTTTTAAATAGAATTGCATTTTCTTTCAAGGAGTAGCATATAATTTAGAACATCCTTTTTATTTTCTTTTAGAAAAAGATCACACATCAAATTGCCAGCTGCACTGAAGTGGACAGTGAAAGCTGTCCAGTTGCTAACAAAACAGTGTGTCGTATACTTGGGGAATAACTTGGCAAGAGAAATTCACAAACGAGTAAAGGAGAATAGGGGTTTATTTTCATGGTAAAAAGGTGGAGCTCTCATTAACAGGAAGCAGATTGGCATTTCATATATTTTTCCCTTGGATTATGTATCCCAAGCCTTGTTTTGTTTGTTTTGTTTAACTCACTTTTAAATAAACTTGCTTTTAACCTACAGAGTTCAGTGAAGCTTAAAACTTCTTAAAACCCCACCCTCAGACTACAGTTCTGAGTTAAGATCTTTCTGGACTGATATATTTGAAGGAACTTTCATGGGATTTTTTGTTCTGCCTGTGCAACCCACAGTTGCCTGAAGATTGACCAGACCAAGACAATGGGGTCAGAGAAAAAAAAATGGGGTACTAAAGTACAGTTCTTTGGTTCTTCATAGTTGGAGGGACTGTGTTATAGGTTGTTTGAAGGAACAGCCTAGAACACATCCCCTCCAGCAGCAACCCCCAGATAAATAGGAAGTGGTACCAGATAAAAAAATCAGGGAAGAAACAGTACCCTAACCAAGAACCATCAAGGAGGGAGTCACTATATATAAACAGCTAGCAGCTCCCACTCTGTCTTGCACTGATGATCTTACCTAGCACGGTAATGAAATGTCTGCAAGAAAGCAACCAGGTTCAACCCTGAGCCACGTATACTATCATCTATAGGTACAGCTTTTTTTTAAGGTACAGCTAAATGTCTCTTTTCAAATAACTTGATGGGAGGTACATTAGCATGAAACAGTTGTAGTTGCCATTAACATGGAATTATTTGGGTTTTTATCTAAAATGGGCTTGTATTACGTCAAATAGAATTTATTCTATGCCACCACCAATTGAGTTCTATCCCAGCCTGGCATCTTTTCTGTGAGTTGGAAATAACTTACATCATTAGCTGACTGGCATAGATGAAAATAATAGTGCAATGCACCTGAGAGTGGCAGGTTGAGGAATGCAGTCGCGGTCATTGGCAAGGTAATTTAAGGACATTTGGGCCATTTGGTTTGGTGAGTTGCAAATTGTATTGGCGTTTTCTAAACAAACTGTAGTTTGATTCAGTTTTGCACTCTTGCTACTTTACCATCAAATGTGGAATTTGCAAAGCCCTAAATGAACTATGTGGTGCTGCCGATTAAAAAAGAAAGCGGCGAAACATATTGATCTATTTCTTCTATCTTAAATGCTCAAAAAATGTGGCATCGTTTGTTTTTAACTTTCAATTGACTCTTTTGTGACAACAGGTAGGCCTGTGGGTAGAAACAGAGGAAGACTCAATCGTGGCATCGTGGAGGAGTGCTGCTTCCGGAGTTGTGACCTAAATCTCTTGGAAACTTATTGCGCAAAATCTGCCAAATCGGAACGGGACCTCTCTTCATCTCTTGTGGTCTTACCAGCACTAAACAAGGTAGGTGAAGATCCTATCTGAGTAATCAGATACATTTTTGAAAGGAAAAAAAAAACCTATGGGACACAGAACCCTTATCTTCAGCATTTTGCTGCTTTTGCAGGTACAGCAAAATAATGTTATCCGTAGCTCATATACAGATAACATCTTCTACCTAAGCAGCAGTTTCTTGAAGAGAGTCTAGAGATGGGGGTGGCTGAGGAGGAATGACAATGAGAGTTCTAAAGTACAATATGTCCACTCCTTGTCAAAAAATAGAAATTGTTGTGAAGCCCATTCGTATACCTATTTGCTTGGCAGAACATCGCAGGATATTGAGTATCATTCTCAAACTAAATCATGCATGTTGTTAATAGCTATCCTATGCATACTTATTTAAAAGGGAGCATCACAGTGTGAATAAGTTGCAAATAAACACACCAGCTGAATTGCATTGCTAGGATAACATCAGTCAGGTACTGGAGAAATTATTGAACAACCTTGTAAACGTGACCTACAACAAAATGTCTTACTATTGTGTGTTCCAGTTTAAAGTGCCAGCTAATCAGCCATGCTGCCTTCCAGGATGCCTGCTTCCATCTCTCTTCTCCACAACTTGACCTCTTCTGTTCCTCTCACAGTAGCCTTCCCTGAGTACTGAGCATGCTCAGTTCTCAGTAGGCTGTTTTGGTGAAGCTCTTATCTTTCAGGGGTGTCCAGAGGGGAATCAGAAAAGTCAAGTTGGTGGTCATAACCAAAACCTTGCCCCCTTTTGTTGACATGCATTGCAGATGTGGTGAATATACACAGGCTTCAGTTACACAGTCACAGCTGCCACCGTGATTTTTTGAGTGCCTCCTGCAGATGTCCCTGCTACCTTTTAGCCTTTTCCCTCCTAATTCTGTTTTTATGACAAAATATAAGGTTCCCCTGGTTCTGCCAAGACTGCTCATTTGTAACCTCCATTCTGCTTTTGTTGCACAGAAACCCTATGTGGCAAATAAGGACACTATTAGTATATACCAGCCTGCCTCAAGCTGGTGCACTTCAGATAGTCTGATTGCATAAGGAGACCTGAAATCCAACATACCTGAAAGGCACCAGACTGAGGAAAGCTGATGAATAAGATTTTCAATGCAGGTAGTCCTTGCTTACCTACTGCCTCGCTTAGCGATGGTGTTAAAAAAAAAAGTTTTGCAACCAATCCTCACATTTATGACCATTGCAGCGTCCTGTGGTCACATGATCACCATTTGTGTGCTTCGCAGCTGCCTTGCAACAAGCAGACTTAATAGAGAAAGCAGAAGTAAAATCGTAAGCCATGGTCGTGTGATGTTTCGCTTAACGACCAAAGGGGAAGTGAGGTTGTAAGGCTGTCACAGTCATGTGATTTTCCATTTAGCAACTGTGACACTTAGTGACAGAGTTGCCAGCCCCAATTGTGGTCGCTAAGCGAGGACTACTACTACTGAATTAAACTTGTATGTTGACCGATTCTCAACAACTGCAATTTATGTAATTTAGTTTGACTCAAAAATGGGTATACAATGAATGTGGATAAACAATTCAATTTTATTTAAGGCTCTTGGATACATGTGGCATAAAACTTTCCCAGTGTTTCCAGGATAAAATGGCATAAAGAAAGGGAGATACGAGGAAAAGCCATGGCAAGTGTTAAGCTGCCCCAAATGAATGCAGCCTCTGCTGTTTCAGTTCTGTCTGTCTAACCATGTGACATCATAGTCCAGTGACCGTCAGTACCCTTTAAGTTCATCACTGCAATCAGCGAATTGATCCTCCTTTGCCCTTTCTGCCCCCTTTCCCTCAGGATATCTTTCAAAAGCCCTCCCATGTCAAGTACTCAAAATATGACATTTGGCAGAAGAAGAGCCCGCAGCGCCTTCAGCGGGGAGTTCCCAACGTCCTCCGTGCCCGCAGGTATCGATGGCAAACTGAAGGATTGCAGGAGTCTGAGGAGTCCAAGAACCATCGCCCGCTGGTTGTCCTGCCGACGCAGACACCTCTGGCTGTGCACACCACCTCAGAAACATCAGGCAGCCAGAAGTGAACTGTGATGAACTATTTGCAAAAGTGACTCTTTATTATTATTATTATTATTTTTTCCCAGTCTCGTGGGAGGTGTTTTCCAGGTCCGGCCCCAGCCTTTTCTCTCTTCCAGACCAAGGCAGAGGGGAGAGAGCAAATGTCCTTTCACACCAAGGAACAACAGGAAAAGGGGCACGGGAACACCAAAAGAGTGGGATTATAACATCGGCGGTGGCAGCAGCATTTTTGTGGCATTGTCTTTAATTTTTTTTTTTAATCTATTGGTTGGCTTTGTACTTTCCTACCCAGTATTTTCAGCTTGAACTTAACAGGGACAGCTAAGGCACTTGAACTATGTAATAACAGACCTGCCTTTCAGTCCATATACTAACCAATGAAGACAGAGCAAGAGAAGATCATGGCATGAAAAGAAGGCCAAATTCTATGTCTCAACTGACAGTAAAAAGAAAAGGAAGGGAAACAAAATCTGAGGTTTTAAAGGTTGGCCTAACCTTTACCCCATTTTATTGTTTTATAAGTCACAATTGATATAGTTGAGGGTTTTTTTTTTTTTTTGCACATTTTAAAAGCTAGCGATGAAATGATGAGGCCCACTACCTTTTTTAATTACACAGTTCAAAATGTACTTGCACCTTTAAAAATCACAGATGAAGTGAAAGAGTTTGGGTGAACGTAAGTTCACTTTAATGGCGGAGGCGTCTGCATTGCACATTTGCCACAGATTTAGTTGAATTATATGAAATATATATTATATATAACTTTTTTTTTTTTTTGGCAGAAAAGCACTATTTTTAATGGGACCATTTTGTGTGTGTCTAGTAACTGAAGAGGGATTGTAATGTTTAAATGTTGTTAATGGTGCTAATGTAAGTTGGAAGGGGAAAAACAAACCCAGAAGTTACAAGAGGGCAGGGTGGGAAGGACAAGATCTCGAAATATACTGAACTTGAAATTTTTTAGCTTTTCGTTTTAGGAAAGTGTGATAAGTGTATTCTTTTTTTTTTTTTTTTTTTCTCTTCTGAAATATAGCTTGGTCATGACCATAAGAGCTAATTGCCACTCACATGTGTACATAAAATAGCACACACAGGCAGAATCACAACTACATCTATATTCATTTTTAGGTGAAAATATATATTTTTAAAAATACTTTATTCAGTCTCTGATATCCAGATCCTCCTACAGCATGCCTTCTGCAAAGGCATTTGCATGTGTTGGGTAAGTCATCCATCATGGACTTACTCATTGTATGAAGTGCTCTCCTTAACTTTTGCAGAACAAGAGCCACCCTCCTCTTGCGCAGTTTGGCCATTTTCTGTTCTGTCTCCCTCAGCCACCATCTGGACAGCCACTATCTATTCACACCTTTCAGGGTTTCCAGGAAGATAAAATCATTGCCCAGATTTGCCTCCTCAGAATGGGTAACAATTTGTCAACTAGCAAACCTTCCTGCTTTGGCTGCTTTTTCTCCTTTTCCAAACAGTAAGTTCTTGGGGAGATCTCTTGTGCATCCCTCTTGTATTGAAGAGAACCACTTAGAACCACACGATGTTCTTCCAATCCTAGGGAGGCAAAGGGGGAACACAAAAGGTTCTGCAAGAAAGGAGAATGAGGAGGTAATTGCATTTGTGGAAGCGGTTGGTGACCTTTATGGCTCTAAGATTCTTGAGGTGCAAAGGAGGCATAACAATTCTGTCTCCTCATTCTTGAGGTGCAAAAGGAGAACCTCGAGCTTAATGCACCAGACAGAATATTAAGAATTCAGTTGCTTGAAGCTCATTCCTTTTAGTTGAGTGATGTGCAACAGGTGGCTTTATAAAAGTATTGGAACTTTTTAAATCTTAGATTCATGAACGGGAGAACCCAGTAATCCTATTGTGTACACACAGTCGCTTAAAGAACCTAAAGATTATACTTGAATTGTATTCTTTTCTTTTTTTAAATGTAGGGTTTGGGGTTTTTTACGTGTGTTATCAGTTTTGAAATTTTTTATCTTGCAATCTTGAGCCATAAGGCCTTTGGGATATTAGTTTGCCATGGCCCTGGAAAAAACATGAGTTCCCTTAATCAGGTATGAAGCAGAAAATAATTACTTTAATTAAAAAGTAAGGGTGGGGTGAGCAAAAAACTAAATTCTTAAAAAAGTTTTGTTTGCAAATAATGAAGATTTTTACCAAAAGAAGCCCACTTTTATGCATAAATTGTTCACATGGGTGAATCAAATCTTCATTGTTTTTCCCCACCCACACCTTTATATTTAGTATATCAGAAGAATGGAACAGGGAGAATTGCTTTCTTTTCAAGGGGTAATAGTGATGAAAGAGAAAAGGGAATTTCTGTATAATCTGGGCTCTGTTTTTTGATAATTCTTAAGAGAGGTATCCTTGACATTGCAAAGCAGTGGTGTGCTGGCTTTGAGTTTATAATATATTAGTGAACAGAATGCTCCTAAAACAAAATGTACCACTAAGAGCTTGTCAATTGGGGAAAATCTCCAAGTCAGCAAAAAGACTGTATGCATATAGCTTTGGCACTTCCACATCTTGGAAGCTAGTTCAGTGCCCCTCTAGCTGCTCTAGAAGACTGCAGTTGAAGATAGTTTAATTTTTTTCTCACTTTGTGTACCTTAGTGTCAGATGCTGAGCTTTTAATGATGCTTTGCCAATTCCACCCCCCTCCCCCAAAAGGCATATCAGATTTATTCCTAGTGACTAAATCTGGGCAAGGAGACTTGAACAGAAGAAAAAGCTGAGTGTTGGATAGCATCTTGCCTGCTTGCTGAAATTCCAGGTGTACAGGCACTTTTTAAGGCTTCAGTCCTATGCATTTGCATTGGAACAAGCCCCATTAAGCGGACTAACTGTACAGACAAGTTGGACTGCCTGTTTTATGCAAAAGTATTGCTATCAGAGAATGATGTGTTCTCACAACAAGATATGCAACTACACCAAAGGAACATTCAAATCACCTATGTGCCTTGGAAATACTGAGTTGAAAGTAGTTCAAGCTGGCCGAAGAGATTGCAAAATCTGTACTAAGGCATGCAGTGTTTGAGTAGTAGAGCGGTGAGGCTGTCTTCTAGCTTTCTCTCGTAGGGATCAAAATTTGATGAGGTTGGGGTTGCAATTGGCATACTACATGAAATTCTAGGGGGAAGGAACACAGCTCAGTCTGCTAGGAGTTACCTGTAAAACACCTTTATTGTTACAACATAACTGATTTTAGGGCCAATTATAGTTTACAAAAAAAAAAAGATGTTGGTTTTTAAAAAATTTTTTTTGCATGATGGGGGAAATCCACTTAAAAAATGAACACAAACATTACTGGAACACATACCAGGTCTGTTTTCTTCAACCCACTGGTGCAAAGCCATAGCACCTGAGGGAAAGAGCACGGTTCCCCAAACTGGTCCCACTGTTTTACTTCATCCATTTCATTTGCAAAGGCTCAGTCTTTTGGTGATGGACCTTGCTGCCTCTGCACTAAATGAAGGGAAGAATTATACTTGTTTTGTTTTTTTTAGGGATATTTTTGTCTAATTGTATGTATTATTGTCTGCTTAAGTTTTTTATTGTGGGGAGGGTGTGGGGAAGGGGGGAGATGGGAGTTGATGTATCTTGAAATACTTCACTTGTGTGCACTCAACATGCCAGAGTCAAATTGTCCGGATTCTGCACCTATTGTACTTTTCATTCATACAGTATCAATAAAGCAATCAGTTATAATGTCTTAATGGATGGTTTTCTCTAAATATTGAACTATGTTTAATCCACAGTTGATCAGTATTATCTTAGGTATCTTTGAAGGGATTTTCTGATTGGTTTAACTCTCCTCTCCTTTGACTTTTCAAAAGATTTTGGTCTGCGTTTATCAGCAGATTAAACTTTCTCTCTGTGATAAAATGACTGGGATCCTGTTACTCTGCTAAGCATAATGCAGTTTGTTTCCCTTTGACCTTTTGTGCGGTGTGATTCCAAATGTTCTTATTGGAAATCATGTTAAGTGCTTTGAACAATGTGTGAACCCATCTACTTTGGGTTTGTACAGTAAACCATAGTTAGGCAAACTGGGTTGTCTAACAAGCTGGTTTATTCATGGTTTTAATTTGTTCCACAAACCATGGTTAGACAGATCATTAGCATAATGTGAGCAAATTTAAAAGTGGGCAGCCATAGGCAGTATCATGAAAAGATTTGATTGCTACCCATAGTATGACAGGCAGAGACATCCTATGACCATATGCAGTGACACTGCATGAAAATCTTGCAGAGCCTAAATCTTCCTAATAATTCTCTAGGGCAGGTCTTTTAAGGCTCCAGTCCTGAACAAATTTATTACAAAGTCCAGGTGGAAGTCCCAACTAGTCTGGATAAACTACATTTACATTGCATTCTAAGATGCTTTGAGGAAAAGTTTCATACTTTTCAGGGCATCAACCATTGTTGTTACCGTCAATTCTCAGTAATAAACGTTGATAAAAGAACCCTTCAGTGCATGAGGGTCCAGATTAATTGTCTCCATTGATCTGGACCCTCACTCCCCTGATCACTGCCTGGACAACAATTGTGAGAGTTCATGTGATGGATGACAAGTGGGCCTGAATAAAATCTATTCCCACATGAAGAGAATTCAGTTCTGGATAGGCAGCAAAATAGCATGATTGGTGTTGCCAAAGAGGCAGAAACACAAACATGAATACAGTAACAAGGCAAACCTGAACAAGCTTGAAGCACTTATCTTGATTCACAACATATTCTAGGGCTAATTCCTGGCACAAATTAAGCTCTGATCATACTTATGTATTAATGTTACATGACTTAAAACCCAAATATATTTTTAAAGTCCACTGATTTTTCTAAAGTCCTCTGAGACTGAGCACAGGAAGTTCAGTTTGGTTTGGCTGATCCCACAAAAACTAAGCAAGATTGGACCTAGTTAGTGCTTGGATTGGACCTCACTGAAATCCCAGATGTAGGCTAGGCTGGGAAGTGGAAGAAACCACCCTGAAAGAGGGAAATAGCAAACCACTTCCCTATTGTGGCCAAGAAAATTCCATGGATGTCCACATAATCACCAGGAATACAGAGCAACTCAACAGAATTTGTGCTGTTCTTTATTTAAATCCCCCTGAACGGAATGCATAGGGCACAAGAATCCTTGTAGTCTTCTTTTAGAATTACCTTCAGAAGATACATCTGTGTTGAAAGTGTGGTATATTTGAAGAACTGCTTTAAGTCTAAACCAGGTTTAAAATGAAAACATTCATGATATGGAAGACAGTATCCCGACAGCAGCACCAGCTTGGCTGCAGACTCCTGCAGGAGTGAACAACTATGGCCAAAGGTTATATGCAGTCCTCAGTACCCCATCAATGATCCTGCTTAGCCCTCTGAGATCACTAGCAAACTGCATCACCAGATGCAGCTTTTAAGAAGGTCAGAAGGCTGAGTTGCAGTCAAGATTATAGTTAAATACAATATATTTTATCTGAAATAGAATAAATATTTCCAACGTTCCTTTATCTACCTTCCTTTGCATATGCACATGTAATGGAAAGGGGATACTTTTTTGCCTTCTTTTTTAGTGGTGCATTTCTTCTTCAGACCATTTCGTTCAGGAGGATTTACTTTTGAATAAAACACATTGTGCTGATTGGAATATAAATCTGTCCCAGAATAATATAACCAGCTGAAAAGTCATTTTCAGAATGGTCAGAATAGTTGTGTCAAGTGTTTTATTTTTTCTGGGCCTCTCTTGATATTTATTTATTTACCTGTTTAGTCATGACATTTATACATCACTTCATTATAAACATCACTCGACCTAACTGGACTCTTGATGGATTATAATATGCTGATCTTTCAGTTTCTCCTCTAAGGGAGAACTGGAAATCATAGCTGCTTTGTTTCTAGTGTAGCACCTTAACTACTATAGCAAAGGGCCTTCAAAGTAAAAGGCTCTTATATCTGATGCCCACATTGTTTTGAACCCATTCAAAAAGGTTTCCTTCTCTTCCAATAGAATGTTAGAAATGTTTGAAGTTCTCCCTTTCTCCCTATTAGATGATAAATGTTGCCTAATTTCAAATTTAATCATGGCTTTAGTTGCTAGTATTTTAACAGCTGGAGATGCAATGAAACAGAATTTGAGATATTTGAAACCATGAATGAGCCAGATTTCCTAACAATATTTGTAACAGTTTCCTCTTTTTAGGAATGTCTCTAAATCTTTAAAATTATATAGGTAGTCCTTGACTTACAACCACAATTGGGACTGGAACTTCTGTCACTAAGTGATGTGGTTGTTAAGTGAGTCACGCCTGATTTTACAATTTTTTTTTTTGCTGTGGTTGTTAAGCAAATCACTGCAGTCATTAAGCTAATCATACAGTTGTTAAGTGAACCCAGCTTCCCCCATTGACTTTGCTTCTCAGAAGCCAACTGGGAAGGTTGCAAATGGCAATCACATGACCCTGGGATGCTGCAACCTTCATAAATACATGCCGGTTGCCAATTCCTTGAGTTTAATTACAGGGACACTGTGATGATCATAAGTGTGAGGACTGGTCATAAGTCCCTTTTTTCAGCACCATCTTAACTTCAAATGGCTATTAAACGAATGGTCATAAGTCGAGGACTACCTGTAAAGTCCTTTTATTCCAAACCCTGATACTGTTTAATTTTAACTTCATTATGAAAAGCATGATGATATATAAAAGATTAAAGGGGGGATGGGTTAAAGAATTAATTTTTTTAAAGATTTTTTATCCCGCCTTTCTTATTTTTATAAATAACTCAAGGCAGTGAACATACCTAATGCTCTTTCTTCCTCCTATTCTCCCCACAACAACCCTGTGAGGTGAGCTGGGCTGAGAGAGAGTGACTGGCCCAAAGTCACCCAGCCAGCTTTCATGCCTAAGGCAGGACTAGAACTCTCAGTCTCCTGCTTTCTAGCCTGATGCCTTAACCAGAAGACCAAACTGGACCCATCTTTTCTAAATGTTGAACATATTCAGAAGACATGGATTATGAATATGTTTCAGTTCTTTATGAATACTTTTGGCAAAGTTTAAGTGCCCTAATTTTTTCTAGTGGCATATTTATACATATTATACAATCTTCAATCTTCTGGCTAAAAATGTTATTAAATAGCATAATAAGATTTAATATTTCGAATTACAAGGCCTCCTTCACTGGTGTTTTTATAGAAAATTTTTGAAATTATTCTTGCTTTTTTGCCACATGTATATTTTTTTCTGCCATTTGTTGGAGTTTTTACATATAAGAATTGTTTAGTAGTATATAAAGTGAAGAAGTAGAGACCTTTATGTTGTTGCTTTTTAACCAAACCACAATAATTTTAATTCTGATCACTCTTTCATTTTTTAAACTGAGTGATTAATTAATGGTTTGAAGTTCAGTTGAAATAATTTGTCCAATTTTTTAGGAATATAAGCCTCTATACAGGTGAAACTCGAAAAATTAGAATATCGTGCAAATGTTCATTTATGTCAGTATGGCAACTCAAAAGGTGAAAGCAATATATGAGATAGACGCATTACATGCAAAGTGAGATATGTCAAGCCTTACTTTGGTATAATTGTGATGATTATGGCGTACAGCTTATGAAAACCCCAAATTCACAATCTCAGAAAATTAGAAATGTGTGAAAAGGTTCAATATTCTAGGCTCAAAGTGTCCCCCTCTAATCAGCCAATGAATCCATAACACCTGCAAAGGGTTCCTGAGCCTTTAAAGGGTCTCTCAGGCTGGTTGAGTAGGAATCACAAGCATGGGAAAGACTGCTGACCTGACAGTTGTGCAGAAAACCATCATTGACACCCTCCATAAGGAGGGAAAGCCCCAAAAGGTAATTGCAAAAGACGTTGGGTGTTCCCAAAGTGCTGTATCAAAGCACATCAATAGAAGGTTATGTGGAAGGGAAAAGTGTGGTAGAAAAAGGTGCACAAGCAGCAGGGATGACCGCAGCCTGGAGAGGATTGTCAGGAAAAGGCCATTCCAAAGTGTTGGGGACTTTCACAAGGAGTGGACTGAGGCTGGACTTAGTGCATCAAGAGCCACCACACACAGACGGATCCTGCACATGGGCTTCAAATGTCGTATTCCTCTTGTCAAGCCGCTCCTGAACAAGAAACAACATCAGAAGCGTCTTACTTGAGCTACAGAAAAAAAGAACTGGTCTGTTGCCCAGTGGTCCAAAGTCCTCTTTTCTGATGAGAGCAACTTTTGCATCTCATTTGGGAACCAAGGACCCAGAGTCTGGAGGAAGAATGGAGAGGCACACAATGCATGATGCTTGAAGTCCAGTGTGAAGTTTCCACAGTCTGTGTTGATCTGGGGAGCCATGTCATCTGCTGGTGTTGGTCCACTTTGCTTCATTAAGTCCAGGGTCAACACAGCCATCTACCAGGAGATTTTGGAGCACTTCATGCTTCCTTCCGCAGATGAGCTTTATGGGGATGCTGACTTCATTTTCCAGCAGGACTTGGCACCTGCCCACACTGCCAAAAGTACCAAACCTGGTTCGATGACCATGGGATTACTGTGCTTGATTGGCCAGCAAACTTGCCTGACCTGAACCCCATAGAGAATCTATGGGGCATTGCCAAGAGAAAGATGAGGGACATGAGACCGAACAATGCAGCAGAGCTGAAGGCTGCTATTGAAGCATCCTGGTCTTCCATAACACCTCAGCAGTGCCACAGGCTGATAGCATCCATGCCACGCCGCATTGCGGCAGTCATTGCTGCAAAAGGGGCCCAAACCAAGTACTGAGTACATATGCATGCTTATACTTTGCAGAGGTCCGATATTGTTCTATTTCCAATCCTTCTGTTATTGATGTCAGGTAATATTCTAATTTTCTGAGATTGTGAATTTGGGGTTTTCATAAGCTGTAAGCCATAAACATCACAATTATACCAAAGTAAGGCTTGACATATCTCGCTTTGCATGTAACGCGTCTATCTCATATATTGGTTTCACCTTTTGAGTTGCCATACTGACATAAATGAACATTTGCATGATATTCTAATTTTTCGAGTTTCACCTGTATATTTGAAGGAATGTTTATAGATTTTAATTCCTGATGATTCACAATATATTTTGTATTGTCATAGGGGTATTTATGAATAGAAATTCTGACTTAGAAAACTTAAAACTGCTAATCTGTCAAATTAGTCATAATTCTAGAAAAGGGGTTTCTTAACCCTTTAAGGTGTTTCAATGCAAACAGTGCAATATCATCAGCAAAAAGATTTATTTTACAATATGTACCATTAATTTCTAAACCCTGTACATCCAACCATTCTCTTATTTCTTTTAGTAAAGGTTCTAATGAAATAATAATGGGGAGAGTAAACATCCTTATTTAGTACCTATTTTTATAACAAATTTTGGGGATTGTGTACCAATAACTAGAAAATTGATCTTCAAAATTTATGTATTCTAAGGTGGAAGATAGAAATGGCCAACATAAGTTGTCAAATGCCTTCATTGCATCTAATGCAAATATTGATAATTTATTTTCTTGGTTATTAGCCAAATAGATTGCATTAATAATTTCCCATATTCAATCTGCATAATCTTCATGAACATACTTGGGGAGGAAATTAGCTATACTGTTTGGTAATGCTAATAAACACTGTTGTGTCTTGGCTAATCAATGCTGTTGTACTATATGAGTCCATAAGATCTATATTTTTAGTAGGTTTAGACTGAACAATCAATTGGAACTCTTTCCATGAATCTGAGATTTGTTTGCTAATAAAGAAAAACAAGAGCCAGTTTGGTGTAGTGATTAAGGTACCAGGCTAGGAACTGGGAGACTGAGAGTTCTAGTACCACCTTAGGCACAAAGCCAGCTGGGTGACCTTGGGCCAGTCACATCCTCTCAGCCCTAGGAAGCAGGCAAGGGCAAACCACTTCCAAAAAACCTTGCCAAGAAAACTGCAGGACTTGTCCAGGCAGTCGCCAGGAGTCAAAAACTGACTCAAAGACAAGGAGGAGGAGGAGAAGGAGGAAGAGGAAGAGGAAGACAAGCAAAGATCTCTGGAAGGCAAGTGGCAACAGCTCAAAATAAAAGGCAGTAAAACACCAGCACCATCATCAAAGTCAGTGACCATTATCTGGAAGTGAGTGCATCATGTACACATTCCAAGGAGGAATGGGGAGAAAAAGCAGACACCTGGAAGAATGGCTGAAGAAATAAACAGATGAGCAGCACTTAATTAATAAGTGTTGTGCCCAGTGAGATTTTGCTCAGCAGCACAGACTATAAATGCTCTGAAAACAAGTGCAGACTGAATGCTTCTTCTCTGGATAAGAACTTCCTATTTTCTCATAGTGAGAGAGGTGAGTATGAATGACGGCATATGCTAGTGTGTAGATGCCTATCTTGTTAAACCAATAAAGCTGTACTGCTGTTAGAACTCAGTGTTCTCATTATCACCGCAAGACCCTCGCTGCCTTTTAACTGGAATACTACTGTAGGTGAAATGCAGGGATAGCTATCTCACTAAGTCGTGACACGTGTTTTCCTTGAGTAAATCCCCTCAGCTGATGAAGGCTGTGTGCCTAGCAACGTCAGCTGCTTGTGAGCTACAGATCAAAGTAAGTGGGAAGCACGTGCCTCAACAGGAAGTGCAACGAGGAATGATTGTCTATAAGTGAGACAGATAAAAATGCCAGGGACAATTGGATGTTGAACACTTTGTAACAGTTTACAATTTATAATACTATTAAAAAAGACAGTTAAGTGAGTCATTATGACATCTAATTTCTTGTCAAATAAATTCATCTATTCCAGGTGTTTCCCTGGTTTCATTTTCTCAATAACCATTTTAACTTCATCTTCTGTTTTTGATTAAGAGATGTTTAGGTACTTACGGGAGCTTTGTTGTATTATTTTATTTAAGCAGTTATTAATTTTTAAAGGACCACATCCTTTTGCTTATAAAGGTATTCATAATATGCTTTAAAATTTCCCAATATTCTTCTGCAATCTGTGGTATAAAACTTACCCAGTATAGGCCAACAACTGGAGAGGATCCATGCAATCCATTCATTTCCAAAGCTAGCAGGTTATAGAGAGTCAGAGGTCTCTTGCATCCAATGTAAGCAAGAGGAAGAGTTACAAGGTTACCTAGATCATATACAGAATGTTTGATCAAAGGCAGGTTGAGCATGCATATACATTAATAGGGAAGTCAAATAGAGAAAGGGTAGTTTTACAGCTTCATAATGGATAAGGAAACAAGGTCACCACAAAAGAGACTCATGGTCTTCCTTCATAGAGTGAAAACATTAGATGCACATTCTTTGGAGTGCAACCTACAGCTTTGATATTTGAGAGGTGTCAAGTCTCTAATTGTTATTCTAACAAGCAGACCCTGCACCTCACCATAGAAGGGAGAAAGAGAGCAGCGCACATCTTTGAATCTACTGTCTTCTCCCAAGGCATAAATTCTATACTCAGTTCGTCACTAACTGAGTGGCACATATTGACACTACAATAAGCATTCCATTCTTAAAGGTGACATCTGAGGAATACAGTTGAAAAGCAAATATACAAGAAAATATTTGTATAAGCAAGCACACAATTACATAATTGATTCAATCTGAGTTCTTGTTCCAATTCCCCACAGAATTGTAGATGAGTTTCCCATTTGGAGCTTTAATTTAAAATACATGCTTCCTAGGAAGCCTTTAAAAAAAGTCTTCACAAGAAATTTAGAATTTTTGACCCTAAATTGATAAAAGTTTGATTAAGACATTGTGGACTAGAGATACTGTTTTGACAATATCTAAGCTGTGGAGTTCTGTTCTTTTACAGTTCTATTCATCAGATTTTAATGTTCCCATTTTTAATGTGTTTTGTTCTAAATAGGTTATGTCTTCTGTTAGCTTTGTCATTCTTATATTTTTAATTTTCTTTTATAGCTACCTTCACTAATCATTATTCATCTAATGTATGGCTTCATAGTATCCCACAACAGTGCCTCTTGTATACAATCTCTTACATTTAAGTTTAAAAACTTGTAGGAATTTTGGTTTCAATTTTTCTACTGAAAAAAGTAGAAAGTTTTCAACTTTCTTCTAAGTAGAAGAAATGGATTTACTTGTCAGGACATTGATCTTCTAGGAGATCTGTCTCTTTTTAAATAACCTCCAAATAGGTGCATGGTCCAAAATTAAAATGAGTCCAATTTCAGCTGACAAAATGTTATTAGACCATGTTTTAGAGCCCAAAAGTATGCTTGAATAGTAATGAATAGCATTTATGTTTGAATAAAATATGTGATCCCTCTCATTTGGATATTTTAAATCACCAAATTTTTTTTGTGTCACCAAAATGATTAAGTTAGCACAGTCCAGGATTTTAAAAAAATATCATCACATTTTCTCTGTTCCCCTTCAGAAGATTGGTCTAATATAATGACATTTCCAGTTCCTAATAAGTTTAAGTTTTGCAATATTAATTGCATATATTCTAACTGATTGTGGTTAGGGCAATATTATGATCCTATAATTAGATCCTCATCTTGTATTTCCCCTTTTATAATTCCCCCTAATTGAATTAGTAGCCCTAATACCCTGGGAATGTGCAATTCTATCTGTTATTTTTTTGGTCTTAGAATTGCCACTGATTAAAAACCATTCTCCTGGATAAAGTATATTGGATTTTTAACACTATTTCCATGAGGCAATATTCCAGTTAACCATATTTCAGACGTATTTGGATATGCTTGAGAGAATATAGTAATTTGTATAATATAAATCTTAGTTGTCACTGTTTTTTCTCCATTTCAGCTGAGCCCTTCCTCTCCCTCCTCTTCCCACTAGTGCATCTCCACCATCTTCAGAAATGCCAATACAATTGTCACCCAGGTAAACCTGTTCTGGAATTTGATGGAGGTGAATATAGACTTCTGCTCCTCCCCTCTAATATCCAATCTTATATCCAAGATATAAATATTTATGTTATAACAGTGATGAAGTATTACAAAATAAAAAAGAGAGGAAAAAAGTCTTCCTTCTTCTATTTTTAAAGAAGTCCTGTAGTTATTAAACATTATTATGTTGTATACAAACCAATATATATATATACTATCCCTCCTCAACATTCTTGTCTCCTATGTTCTTATACCTCTTATTTGGATTTATTTTCTACTACTTCTGAGTAAGAAGTAGATCTTCTTCCTCTTCCTCTTTGCTCTCCTTCTCACCCCCCGCCCTCCCCGGCCCCGCTCTTCCTCTCTAGTAGGCCTCTGTATGGGATTTGCATATTCATCTTGATTCATCAGCTCAAGGTATATTTGCTGTATCTCTTTCAGTGTAGATAAATACCTTTTCTTCCCATATAAACTGAACACTAATCTGAAGGGGAATGTCCAGTGATAAAGTTTCCCAGAAATACAAACATACAGACAATATTCAGCCAAGGTTTTAAACTGATGCCTTTTCTGAAGAGTTTCAGCTGATCTGACCTGAATATTTCCACAATGTCTTCAATACAAGATATGCTTATGTGTTCTAGCCTTTCGCATGATAGCTTTTTTAACACAATAGTGTGGAAACATAATAATGATTATAGCTTTCTCTTCAGTGCCTGCTTTCTATGTCCTGAAAACTCATGTTAATCTCGGCGGATAAATCATTTAGCCATTTTAATGCAAACGATAATATTTCCTGCCCATCATATAATTGTGTAATGTTTTGAACCATAATGTTGTAATGACAGTTGGCATTCTCCAGATATAATGATCTTTCATACAAGTCTTGAGATTCTCTTTTCACTAACTTAGTTGTGGCTGAACTCCTTTCAGCAACTTCACATGCTTGATATGCAGTATCAGCAATGTTTACTGCAGCAGATGACAACTTGGAAATTTCTTCTTGTAATGGTTTAATTACTTTTGAGCAATCATTAGCTAAGTCTTTTTCAACTCAGCAAACTCTCTTTGATGGTGAGAAAGAGGCAGAGGCATTACCTTTGTGCCACAAAACTTTCATCATCACCATGATTGATTGCTCCTCCTCCATCCTAAAGGAGGATATTTACTCCCTGTTTCTTCTTAGAAAAGTAGGATTGTATAGTCTTTTCTTTAGTTCAGCTTTTCTCCTGTGGAACATCCCCCAACAAAGAACTTCATCATGAGAAGGAGATAGATAGACAGACAGACAGACAGACAGACAGACAGATTGCTGAATAGTTCAAATTAAAAAGAGGATAGTTGAAGCAGCAGAGCTAAGACACCATCTCTATGGGTGACATCATAACTAAATATTGCATTAAACATTTCACTCTTTGTGGGACAGAAGAGCACAGACAAGGACTTCCAGTTCAAATCTTGTTGGAAAGGCTAGCAGAAAATAATGGTCATTTCTGAACAACTGAATGAAAAGTTGCAGTGAACCTCAAGAGTGTCATCCAGTGCTTTAATGTAGAACTGTGCTTGGTTAGCAGACAGCCCACTAAGGCAAACACAAATATTGCACGATCTGTTCATGTGCTTCATTCATGAGCTGTTGAAGCACTGTCACAGTTCCATAATGCACTCCTTCTGCCCAGTGATTTGCATTACATCCAGATAAGTATCTGTAAGTCACATTTTGGCCTCTTTCATCCACTGACAAAAAGTTCAAAGGAAAGATACTCATTACAGCATTAGAAAATGATGTACTGTAATGTTCTCCTTACAAACAAAAAGTCTTCCATTCTTTTACTTTTGCCTCGATGGAATTAGAATGCCTTGGAATCAGAATCTCTTGTGTGTGTGCAATATCAAAGATGAGCCTTCAAAAGAAAGGGAGAAGTCGTTTTTTTTATTTTTGCAAGCTCAGTGGGATTTCTTAGGTTACAGGTTCATAAAAGCCATGCTCAGTATTGAAATCTACTACTTTTAGCATGAATATACAGGAACTATACTATTGGGTTGTCACATTCTCTCTCCTGATGTTGAATACTTAGGTAAGATTAGCTTGTGATTTCCAGAAATCTTAGCTTAACTCAAGCAAATATGTGAAGAAGAGACAGTGTGGTATAGTGGTTAAGATGTTGCACAGAGACCCAGGACCTAGGATCAAGCTTCTGTCATGGAAGCTCACTGGAGGTGTAGTATGTGGTTGGAATGGGTTGTTGTCACAGGATGCTGTCACCAAAAATCCTTTGCATAACTTTGTGACACAAACATTTTCTTTTCACACTGAAAGTTTTGCAAGATAAGATATCCAAAATTCATGTATATGAAATTGACAGGCCAAATATATGAAATATCCCTGCAATTTCCTTTTTTCCCTTCAGTTTTCCATACTGAAAGGCTCAAGAAGAGTGGCAAAGGATTGTCTCGCTTTCCTTCCAGTTGGGTTTCAATGTTGATTTGGGGGGAAAAAAAATGAAAAAGGTATGGAATTGTTGGAGCACATGAAATGTTAAGGTTTTTGATGCATGGTCTACAACAAACAGTGCCCTGGGGACAGATTTCATTTGACAACTGTTCTTATACTGCCAATTAAAAGAATGATTGCACTCAACCATTTCTAGAATAATCTTTCTTGGGATACTTCCAAACTTGGGCGTTTTAGCATAACCCAATGATTGCATTTCTCCCACAAGCAGTAAATATTTTGCTTAAATGTTTTTAAAAACCTTACTTAGTGTCCAAAACTGTATCCCTTGATCTCAAGAAGCATATACGACACCATATACATTCTCAGATGTGATATGGAAAAGTTTAAAATGACAAGCCAACAACCAGAACAGCACTATTTATATAAGACCATTTTGTTGGAATCCATCAATTTGCAAAAATAACTATTCTAAAAAATGAAGCCGACTGTAATATGTAATCTGGATGTACTATGTATTTTATATATATTTATAGTTTTAATGTTTTTTGTAAGTCACCCAGAGTCCCCTACTGTGGGGGAGATGGGCGGGGGAGAAATCCAACAAACAAACAAACAAACAAACAAATAAACAACTAAAAGTTATAATGGATGTAACCATCCAATCTTGACAAAGGCCATCTTCTTGTTACAACTTCCCTTTTAAAAAGTCATCTCGTGCTCTACTTAAAAAAAAATAATAACGCTACTTTACTTCTGTGCTTGGTTTTAAAGCATCCAAAAACACTTCCTATATGCTGTAAGGAAGGTCAGTATTATCATCAGCCCCACTGTGGCTCATGGAGAAGATAAGCTTGCCTGATGGTATCTGATAAGTTCAAATAACTTTTTGGCTTGTCTAAGTTCGATGACCAAGATATATTTCATACAGCTGCTGTATGCCTTGTCTTCTCTTGCAATGTGGTAGTAAAAGAAATTTTGCTGAGATTGTGATGGTGGACAGATGATCAGTACTTTCCCTTCCATGCCATGGAAAGTGCTGCAATATTTTCTCTGCCGTGGAAGAAACTGCAGTGCTGACTATCACTGTTAAAGCTCTGAAAGCCCTCAGTGCAAATGCTAACAAATGCCAATTGAGCTCTCAATAGATGGGTATAATTCATGGATTAATGTGTTTTCTTAGCTTCACCCCAATGTAGGAATAATATTAGCCCATCCTATTAAAACATAGCAAGAATTATTACTCATAGCTTGTAGAAAGCAGAAAAGCCTGTGTTTGTTTGCAGTATATTTGGAGCTTAATGTAACAGCGCTATCCATTTTTAATTTAATTTAATTTTAACTCTTGTATTTATTGCTTTATTTAATTTTAGTTTACATTTTTAATGTTGTGTTTGTTGTTTTAAATTTATGTAAACTACCCAAAATCTATTGAATGGGTTAGGCTTAGGGCTACAGGCCTTTTAATAAATAAACTACTGAGATGATTAAGTCATATAAAGTCCTCTAGATTTTTTTTTATGGAGCCCATCCAAAAAGATGGGAATCGAAGGGGATGGGTGAACATCCTATGATCTTCATATGTGCTAGGAAGAGAGGATGCATAAGAGATTATCCTGTGGTGAAATTGGCTTATCAGGCTCACATCCCCATAGTATGAGAACCAAACATAGCACAATTATAGGATTAATTTTCACATTTTCGACATGTCCTCCAGAGTACTTTCCAATGTCCCATTCAGAGAAAATTCTGGTAGCTGCTGGCAGCAAGAAAAATGCAGGGCAAGGAGAAGCCAACAAGAAGGTTTCTAAGATGTTTTTCTGTAGGGAGTATTATTGTATTATTACACATACACTTTCATTACCCTACTCCATTCCCATTCTCAGTTGCGCATCTTCAATGTATGGATGCCAACGTCTCACCTCTTTGCATTTCAGTATTTTGGAACTACTCTCTCAGTTTATATTTCTTTTTCCTGCTATAGCTCATACACTGCTATATTCCAAATATCTTGCTTGTCCATTCAACCAAGCTTCATATTTCATAATACCTTGAACAGATACTGTTCATTTAGTAGATTTATTCATGATAAATCCAATAAAAGAGTTATTCTATCTCTGCCAAGATAGCTGACAGAGGGAACCTAGTCTTCCTTTGTGAAGGAGATCGTTGCATATAGTTGTAATTGATAGGCTTCATGGCATGGGGCCAGGCTATCTGAGGGACTGCTTCTCCCCGATTTCATCTGCCCACCCTACGAGATTCAGCAGAGAGGGCATGTTATGGGTTCTATCACCTAGGGAGCTACATTTGGCAAGCTATAGGTAGTGAGCCTTTTCTGCTGGGGCACCTGTGCTGTGGAATCTTCTCCCCACTGAGGTGAGGTTGGCCTTGTCATTGTTGGGCTTCCGGAAGTCTCTTAAGACTTGGTTATGCCTGCAGGCCTGGGGACCCCAGGGGACAGGGGAATTAGTGAGGTGGCTCCCTTATTTTTAACATCCTTTTATTCTCTATTCTATTTTGATTTTTATATTTTTAATGTATTTATTGACTGTTTTTAGTGTTTTTGTATGATGCCCAGAGTCCCCTGTGGTGAGATGGGCAGCTATATAAATTAGTTTAATAAATAAATAAATAATGTTACAATAATTATTATCCTTCCCCTGCATATTCTGACTGTGTCACAGCAGAAATACCATCGGGGTGGCTGTGGATTGATAGACAGCTGAGACTGGCTAGTTGCTTGTTTGGAGATGTTTATGTAAGATGGATCCTGGGACTTGGGGGAGAGGTGGTATTGGGACTGATGGAGAAGATCAGGCAGGTAATAACATCTCAATGGTGTTGGACAGAGGGTTATATGGTGGGAACCTGAGAGCAGGCTGCATACAGGGAAAGCTAAATCAATATTTGATACAAGTTCTGACTTCCAACTCCTAGTGTTCAACCATATTGTCAAGATATCAGAGCTACTGAAGATCTTCAGTAGCTCTGATCTCTGGCTGCTGCTGTTAAATTCCAGGTTGGTGTGTAATAAAGTTCCCCTCATCCATGACCTCATTGTGACTTGGCATGTAAAACTGAAATTTAGGTGGGCTCAGAGGAGGGTGGTGCATTATGGAATATGTTGCCATTTGTAGTAGAGGTATATTTTGTATGCATACCTACAATATGCAGGATTACTAAGGATCATATAGGTCTTATCAGCATTAAAATAGCATTACAAATAAGTTTACCTTAAGATATCTTATATTCCCATGCCAACTAAATGACCAGTATCTGTTCAAGCAGTACCAGTAAGATTCAGAAAAAGCAGGTGGAGTTCAAGACCATGCAGTAGATAAAGAGAAAGATGGATCAAGGCATAGCACATTTAGGTCAATTCTACATTTCTGCGTAGTATCTCACACTTGGTTTGAGATATCCTGGTCATTTCATTCATGGAGATGGTAAAGATTTCCAGTAGTCTCCATTGTGCCGCATTAGGGGGAAGGCATAGTGTTAAAAATGCCATGCACATTAACTTCTTGAATATGTTCCTTCTTTGTATAAGTAACCAGCAATATTTTAAGTAGAAATTCAAAATTAGGGCACAACAGAGAATGGGCTGTTTGGTTCTTGTCCCCAAGTCTCACACTGAACACTAGGAATTCACACTGAGATAATCTAAGAACAGGTCCACTGGGGCCTACCTGTAGTCCTAATATATCCAAATAGGTGGAAAGGCTACCAAGTCCAGAAGATAACTGGCTGTATCCACAAAGGAGATCAGTTCTGAAAAAAATGTGGCCAGAGGCAATTGGGGCCCTAGCATGAGGAAGAAAAGGACCAGATAGTCACAAAAGATATGGACTGCTGTGCCAAAGATGATGGGGGCAGGAGATGGCATTTCTTAACCTTAAATGGGATTTTCCCAGATGGTGGAATGATCATTCTTTTGTTTGATCTACTTATAACCAAATGTAAAATTAAGAGTTTAATGGCTTACCTAGAGAGATGAAAACAAAGGAAGCTTGGGGGAAATCCCTGTTTCTATCTATTGAATGGCACCAATGGGCAAGATGGATTTGATATCCCTCTCATATGACTCCATGATGGTTCCATTCTTCCTCTGTGATTGGATCCATACATCATATGCATCTGAATAATAGTATATGAGTGAATATAACAAGCTTTACATATTAGATAATCTTCAGAAATAGGCCCTAAAAATAAATACTTTTGCAATATGAAGGAAGCTCAAAACTTTTATCTCATGAATCAGCAGTTGACTGAACAGATAGGAAGCAAAGGGTAGGGATGAATGGCCAGTTTTCACAATAGACAGAGGTAAACAGCAGGATGCACCAACCTTCTGTGTTGGGACCTGTGCTGCTTAACACATACTAATGGTTGACCTGGGAAGGACGTGAAAAGTAGAGTCACCAAATATGCAGGTGACTTAGTGCCAAAGCAGACTGAAATATTTGAGAGAGTGAATTAAATGTTAAGGTCAATTAAGCACATGTGACATTTCAAAACCACCATTACAGGAACTAACAGATAGACCAGATTTTTGGTGTAGAGACCATTCACTTCAGAATCATGTCATGGTATTCCAGTTCACTCTATTCTCTCATAAAATAAAATCTCTGATTATTAAGACATATTAGGTAGAGATCTTTTCCTTGAGTAACTAAGAAAGAAATTCCATAGCTGACCACCACAAATTATTCTTTTGTTCAGTATTTTTAAAACCAAGCTGATGAAAGAGATTCAAATTAAGATTACTATACAACTGTGACAATCTGTATATGGCAGTCAGTTTAAGAACTTGTGGGAAATTCTATCATTTAAAGGGTTACTCTGGGGAATTGTACTGGATTTATATAAACCAGAATCTCAAACTGAATAGATTCAAGGATCAATCCAGAGTTCTAAAGCACTTTGAGTCAAAATCTGAACCCTTCCTAAACTATGTTAGTGGTAGAGAATTGGGAAAAATTCAGACACGCAACATTTCTGCAAAAAATGATACATATCTCCCCAAGCATGCTACATAATTCAAATTTAGGTAGAGCAAGAGGGAGGGGAAGAACTGTAGTTTATGATTGCCAGGTCTAGCTTCACAGGTTTAGTAGGTCTCCCAAAGACAGTGATTTGCAAGAGAGACTTTCAAATAATAGAACATGTGGCTATTCAATATTCAGTGCTATCTGATAAGTCATTCTCCTAGAAGCAGTACAGTAATGTAAAAAAAAGTTAGGAACAATCAGTGAGAGGACATAGCTTTGGATGTTTACCTGGAAAAGGCTGACTGTTAAAGCAGTCTGGTCTCTCCCAATACATCTACCTTCAAGATCTCTGCAGGGAGGGGTCAAGAGAATCAAGATGGTAGCTAGACCTGTGCAATCAAAGCCTCACCCCATTTTAATATGTGGGGCTTTAATCATGCAGAGATAGAGGCCATTTTAATTTTCTTGGCCTCTTCTGAGGACACCCCTGTCTAACTTATCTAGAACCTACCACTACCACATGGAATTTTCCGTAACTTCAGTTCAAGTTAGGGAAAAAAACAAAGACACCTTAAAATGTTTTTCATTATAACTTCCCAGCTCTGCTTTCCAAAATTTTGAAGATTTCTTCCTTAGGGGTATTTCTATAATATATTGTAATATAGTGTGAGTCGACCAGAGTTGCACTTTAGGATGGGTGGCCATACAAATCTTATAAATAAATAAATAAATAAATAAATAAATAAATAAATAAATAAATATTTTATTTTTATATAATTTCCATTTCCAAAGGAGGTGAGAGAAGGGGTACTAATCTCACACATACAATATAGAAAAACTCTTTCCTTAAAAAGGATTGCAATTCTCTTTCTGAAATCAGCCTAGTGTCTTAGGGACACCTCTATTGGACATAAGTTCCATAATAATTGTGAATAAACTGGAATAGGCAATGTGTCTATCTTTTGGGGTGTGTTTTTGGAAACCTCCAATCTGGAAAAGATGCCCTTTTCGGCACCTGTATTGAACTTGAGTTCAAGCCCAACCCCAGCCACAGAGCAGGATTTCCAAAACTGTGGGGTGTACCTCCCTCGTGGAGCTGCAGACAGAGTCCAGGGGAGGTGTGAAGAACCTTTTAGTTGTCCACTGTTACAATAAATCCACCTTTCCCAAAGTTTTGTCGTATTGTTTTCATTGTTCATTTGTGTTCATTTTGGTATCTGGATTTTTAGGGGAGGTGTGTACATTAAGATTACACTAAAGGGAGGCGTGATGGCAAAACGTTTAGGAACGCCTGACATAGAGGCTTATTGAGTGACTTGGGGCCAGTACCTTTCTCTCAGCCCAAGCTATCCCACAGGGCTATTGTTGGACAGAGTGAGTACTAGCTAAATTGATGGAGCTTCTGGAGGAAAAGGAAGATATAAATCTAACCCACAAACATTTGTAGTCATATCATCCCTTTAGAAAATTAAACGAAACTCCAGTCAATGAAGCTTTGGCCATTTCTTTTTTCTTTCTGATTAAAATATAAAGTATCCAGTACAAAATGCCTTGAAGTTATTTTTTTTCTAAAGTGTTCCACACCTTACTTTTTTGAATTTTGTTAATAATAATAATAATAATAATAATAATAATAATGATGATGATGATGTTAAAGCAGTTTGCTGATTTCGAATGATACTCAATGGGTAATATGGAGAGTTAGTTTTCCCAATAATTATCTGGATTTGGATTTACATTTGCATGTAAATTAGTCTGAAATAAATCAGGCTATTTTTCAAACTTCCCAACTGGGTTTGAACTAAATTTTGTGGTCATTGTATTTGCATACCTTGTAAATTTCTAAATTTGGGAACCTTAATAAAACCCTTATTGTAAGTTAATATTTCAGAAGTAACCAGTATTACTACCTACACAAACTGCTAAATGTAAAGGAATTTCTTTTAGGTTTGCAAGATAAAAGATGAGTTTCTGGGCTCTACTGTATAAAATGAATAAATCTGATCAGTGACGTCAAGCTTGATTTGACTAATCAATCTCTTTCACACAAATTGTTTTTTATATATAACGTTATTAAAAATTTTATAAATAAAGATAAAAACTAACAGAAACTAATATACAGAAGAAAAAAAAGAAGAAAAGAAATAGAACGAAGCCAAAAGTGCAGAAAAGAAAAAAGAAGAAAAATATAAAGAAGTAGCTTCCAATTTTCTTTACAGTAGTTATAAGTATAAATGTAAATTTACCTCTTACTGTATGATTATATCATGATTTTCATTTTTTTCTATAATTTATTTTTTCAATCATCAAAACCACAAGTCATAAGTTCATCTTTTTCTGTTTCATGCAAAAAATCTATAAGGGGTTCCCAGTCAACCATAAACTTAGATAATGCCTTTTCTGTGATCAATGATGTCAATTTGGCCATCTCTGCAAGTTCCATCATCTTTTCCAACCATCGGTTGTGGGTAATATCGAATCTTTCCACCTTTCTGCATATAATAGTCTTGCTGCAGTTATCATATATAAAAATAAAGTTCAATGATTTTTTTTCCAGCTGTTTATCAATCAGTCCAAAAAGAAAACCTCTGGTTTCAATTGTATATTAATCTTTAACATCTTCTGAATTAGTGTATGTATTTGAATCCAAAACTTTCTAGCTTTTTTGCACATCAACCAAGCATGGTAAAAAGTCCCTTCTTGTTGTTCACATTTCCAACATAAATTCTTTTTACATTCTAGACAGTTTCTCCGGTGACATATACCAACGATACATCATTTTATAAAAATTCTCTTTCTTTGTAACGTAGTGTAAATTTCAGTCCTTTCAACCACTTATTCTCCCATTGTCCCATCCGAATATTATAACCAAAGATTTTATCCCACTTTCTCATACATTCTTTCACTTGTTCTTCTTCTGGTTCAAATTTCAATTACAGTTTATACATTTTAGCAATAACATGTTCATCATTTGTACACAATTCTATTTCAAATTCAGTCTTACAGTGTTCAAAACCAAAAAATCTTTTATCTACCTTAAATCTTTCTGATAATTGTACATAAGTAAACCATTGGCAAATGTATCCTTCTGCCACCATATTTTCTCTAGCTTTATTTTATATTCCCCTTGACAGAATTCTAATATGTCACCATAAGTTAGCCATTTGTGTTTACTTATAATTTCTCTTCTGTAATATGCTGAGAGCCATAAAAATATTTTCAGGCACAACCTGGGCTTGTATCTGTTCCATATTCCTAATGTGGCAATTTCTTTCACATAACTTGAATACTTTTGACACTAAAGAAAAAAGAAAAAAGGACAAAATCTGCAGGACAAATTAGGAAACCATTTTGGATTGTATTTCTACAGGGAAGGATCGAATTAAACTGCTCTATTTGACTCTTGGGCTTTATAATTTTTTTTTAATTATGGTGCATATGTAACTGGAGATCCTATTCTTAGAATCAGGAATCTAATCTTTAAATACATCTAAGAAATTGACCTCAACAATAACTTGTGCCAGCCAGAGAGTATTTTGGCCAAGTAGCCTTGTTAACTATAAAACAGAGACCCATATAAAAGCAGCTTTAACACTTATACAAAAATAAAAGGAATGTTTTTGGGTGGAGATAGTGAATCAGCACTCAGATGTCCCACCCTCATGAATAATGCCCTTTCATTTTCCTTGAATTGTACATTGTGATAAGACCAGCTTGCTGGGTTGGTCTTTCAGTGCCATGAAAAGGCTAAGATGTGAAGTTTGACTTCCTGCCTTTTAATATATTTAATTAATGCAAGCCTGCATTGGCCCAGGGCAATCAGTCTGCACCAAAATGTTTATTAAATTATTAGAAAGACCATTGTTAACAAGATTAATCTTGTGCATTACTCATGGTTCCTATCCAACTCAATTAAGGGGATATGTGCAGGCAGGCAGGACCAGATTAAAATGAGCAGAGGTCAAATGCCAAGCCACAGCCTGAGCTCTCCAAGTTAGTACTGCTGTGGCTTACCCAAGGCTGTTTACTCTATAGCAACTAAGAAAAGGCTTCTTTAAGCTAAGCTTAACTCCTGCTGACTCCATGGACATATCCATGGAGTTTTCTTGGTGACAGAAATGGTTTGCCATTGCCTTCTTCTGACTTTTCAAGCCTACTTAGTTTCTAAGCCTGCATAAAGTCAACTAAGTGCTGCCATCATCTGAGCTCCTAACCTCCTAACACCAACACAACTCTCTAAGGCTATCAGGCCCTCTAGGTTGGTTGTTGAGAATCATTAGACTAAAGTTTGTATGCTGTGCCAGACTGAAAGTAAAGGACCAATATGTTTTGTATGCACAATACATGCTTCCCAAACATCTAAATTCTACTATGGTATCAAGAACACAGCCAACTTCTTGCTCATGTTTTGCTGCTTCACCTAATTTGATGTTGAAGAAGATTTGATTAGTGGAACAGATAGTGAGATGAATTTGGCCAGTTCTGTTTCCCATGCAGCAGTCCCCAAATTTGTTCCAGAGGGTTGGCTGATCAACCATAGGAGAGATGGAAGAAGGGAAGGGAAGGGAAGGGAGGAGAAAGGAAAGAAAGGAAAGGAAAGGAAAAAATCACTGAAAATTGTCTTTCTTCCTCTGTGAGTGATAGAATCTCCCACTGGATCCATGAAGCTTCTGTCAGGGGAGATGTGCCAGTTGACTTTTAGGGAAATAGAAGAAATCTGCAATGGTCTCAAATGAAATAAGAGTGACTCATTCTGCTGCCTACAGATTCCTCCTCCATATAGATGGCTTTGGCTCCTAAAGGATCTGCTACCTGATTGATGAGACAAGAGACCAGTATACTGGTTTCATTGATTGCATAATGCCAGGTCTCTTTGCTAGCATGGAATAGCTGTGTGTCATAATGTATAAAAAAAGAAAAAAAATATAGAAAACCCCACAATCATTATCTCCCACCATTACTCATCTGCAGAAAGGTAAGGTTATTCTTCCATGCATGAAAAAGAAACTACACAGTTTCATGCAACTGATGATGCCAAGCTGTCTCATGTTTTAGACTTATAAATTGGAGGAGGTGAAGATGGAATAGACAAAAAGCTATATTGGCTAAGTTTTCCTGGGGAAGAAGGCACCACATCATAAACCTATTTTTAACACATAAAGACACTAATGACTTTGTACATAAGGTATTTTCTAAAACCCCGACAATATTTTTCCTCAATGGTAAGGGTGCCACAGTATATTCAACAGTATGTACAATTTGTGAGCATGGATTTCTATGTATATCAACATCCCTTTTTGATACAATCCAGCATGTTCTGATGCCTGGAACATTAGGAGAAGGATTCAGGGGCTGTGAAGCAGAGGCTTTCTCTGGAGGACACTCTATCATTTGGCACCCCATATTCTTGATAATCACCTTCCAAATGCTTTTGTTTGCCTATTTTTAGTGAGCAAGGATGGCATTCGGGACTTTACTGCACAAGGATGTTTTAATGCTACTGTCAGCAACGACTCCTTCTCCTTCTCCATCTATTTTAATGTGTTATTTCTATATTTATTATAATCAGTTTTCATTATAGCTATTGGGAGGAGGGGTCTGTTTCGGTGAAAAAGAATGAATTATTTATCATGGAATATTGTCTGATAATTTTGCATAAGAGGTCCATTAACTTCTTTCATCAAAATAAATAGGATTAGTCATTTCATGGAAATTTTAATGAGTGGCATGTTCCTATGGGAGAAGGTAGTTTTTTTCTATAATCTCTAAAGGTTTGATTCATTAAGTTGGTCAGTAGGGACCAAGTTCTTTTAGCTTCAATTCTTGTCATGTCAGATAAATTACCTTGTTAATCTTTGTGAGATTGTATATTAAGAAATGGGCTTAGAACAATAGAGGAACACTCGCATTTAAAATATACTGTATCTCTATCTTCTTTAGGGAAATTAAAGAAGAAATAGAATAGAATGTAATAGGAAATGTCAGATTGGCTTTGGAATAATAGGAACTAGTGATACATTTGATGCAATTGCTTCAAAGGGTTAATTGCTTGAAGGCAATTGGCAACTGTATGAATGGATTCATTAAGTGCTGTACCAATGGCTAAACAAGCCTAAGGTTCCTTTTCTTTCCTACCTTTTCACAAGGAAAAGCTATAGATGTATGGTAGAACAGGTGTTTACTAACAAAAATATCCCATCCCACGGGTAATCCCCTGGAATCTCCAGGTAGGTATAGGAAAGATACCTATCTAAAACCTCAAAGAGTAATTCTCATTATTCTAGACAATAATGGAATGGGCCACTGGTCTGATTTTATAAATGATGCACCAATCTTAGATCCACTGTAAACTCATCCCATGGAACTCTGCAGTGTTTAATTAGGTTCATAAAGTGGTTTGCATTTCAGGTTGATGAAAGGTAAATCAGTCTGAAATCATTCCAATGTCTGCCCAATGCTGCATAATCCACATTCACAAAAAGCAACTGGGAATGTGTCAACTGGTTCTCCTAGAATAATACGCCACTCTCCTTTAAGAAAAAAAAATCTCGATTTCGTTTTGGAAAAAAAAAAAGGAAAATGTCTCTTGCATTAATGATCCAGCCAAAGTAATTGAAAGGTAGAGCATTTTTCGGGTCTTTATTTTTTCCTTCCTATGTGCGGTAAGGAGACCTTTTTATTATCATATAGGAGAAGGCAGATGCTTCCTGTTTGTATCATTAAATTATGCTATTTCCTGAAAGGAAGCTTTGATGAAAAAAAGCTGCGGATAGCTGAAATATCTAACACCACCCTTGTTTTGCACTGGTTGACATGAAATATTTTCATTGATTTTAACCCTACATATGTTTTGCTAGAACTACTACTGTGCTCAGTACCTAGACACTTGTTCTTGTAGGAACTGGACTAAAGGAATACTTAGAAAAAAATCTTATATCTGCTGACATATCTATCATTTCACATAGGTTCATGTGTGTGTAACTAATGGATTTTTGTGTGTTTTATTATGCAGGTATCATCTTAATGTTTTAAACACCTGGTGGTTGTTCCCTGCCCCTTATTGCTACTAGCAAAACTGAAATTTTGTTGATTTGAAATAGATGCAGAGGGTTTTGCCATTATGTTTTGGATTAATTCCCCATTTATTGTGTCAAATATTCTAAGATGTCTGCATGGAAAATATTTTCAGAGAGGAAGCTCCATGCAATTTGTATGTAGATTATAAGAATGAACTTCACTTCAGGCACCATGGATCCACTTTTATTGGTATTTAAGAACATTTCAATTTTTAATTTATGTACTTATTCTTCAGTCCAACCCCAACTTAACAAAACCACAATTTAAAAAACAACTTAGAAAACATGTGTAATAAAACAAACAGCATCCATTCAGCAAACCAGCTACTTTCTGTTACTAGGCAGTATATAATACATGATAATGCTTGGGGAAAAAAAGTGTTTGCATGCTAGCAGAAATATATACAAAGAGATGGCTACTCTGCCTCTCTTGGCAGGGAGTCCCAAAATCTAGGAGTCTGTTTCACATCATCAGTGCCTCAGGTGGCTGGAATAAGATCATGGTCTCACTAAAGATCCTATAAATCAGGCAGCTTCATAATGGAGAATAAACTCTTTCAAACAGTTTCTGCTTGGAGTCAGTTACGATTGAAGTAGTCTACAAGCCTATGGATTAAATAAGCAGATAAATAATTTTCAAAAGATATTTGTAATATCTGGGATGCAAGATATTAATATTTGGAATGACACTGTGCCTCCACACTGGGGCTGAACACATTTCTAGATGACATTTACCGTGAAATGTAAATACTGCTCTAGAAATTTTAATGCATCCTGCCTGCCAAAAATGCCCCAACAGCATTAGCATGTATAGATCTTTAATATAGCAAGACGCTTGTAACATTTGTGTAGCAATAAAGAACACCATGCATTTGGGGCTTTAGTTTGTGTACATGCAGGTTGCACCAGCCAGTATGGGGTAGTGGTTAAGGCACCAGGCTAGAAACCAGGAGTCTGTGAGTTCTAGTCCTACCTTAGGCACGAAGCCAGCTGGGTGATCTTGGGAAGGAGGCAAGGGCAAACCACTTCTGAAATCTTGCCAAGAAAACTGCAGGGACTTGTCCAGGCAGTCACCAGGAGTCAACACTGACTCAAAGGCAGGTGCACACACACACACACACACACACACACGTTGACAGATTTCCTAGTCTACACCTTTCTCCATCAATCTTGGTGCATCTGCTTCTCTCCTTATGTCATATCAGTCCAGCACTGCAAATCGAAACGGAGGGAAGTCAGTGGCAACTGGGAGAGGAAGAGGAGTACATGCAGCAGCCCAAAGCAGCCAATAGGAACAGAGCATATCCCCCCCCCCCCCCCTGTGTTATCAGCACAATCACCACCAAAGTGACACAAATCATACATATAGCAAGGCTAGCATTGGGAATACTACTTCACATATTTTGCATCAGGAATAACGCTCAGTTTTCTGTTTTTGATTGTTGATGAGAGAAGGGCTGAATATGTGGCTGTGTCCTTAAAGAATAGTTGGCAAAGCATTTTCAAGCCTACATTAGGGAGAAATGTGGATGTCTCCTTAGTGTTTCCTGAGATGGGTTATACGCAGCTGATGTGCCCCCTTTCCATTTACCAGGAAAGCCTAACAGTATGGGACTGGGACCCTTTTTGGTCCCATTGCAGACCAGGATAAAATAAGAGTCACTCCTGTAATTCTGCCTGCGTTTGGACTCTCAGCACAATCACTACTGAATGCAGATCTCAAGAAAAGGTAACTGGGCTTGCTTGCTTTTTCTTGGATCAGGTTTTGTGATCTATGAAATTGGTCTAAACTTTTCTATTTAAACATTCCTGCTTTTCATAATCAAATATGAGGCATTAAATTGTATCCAGATATTTAATCATATCATCATCATCATCTTCATCATCATCCCTACCGTTTTCAAAATGATATAAAATCTGAATTAATTTGATAACTCACTCACTTCCCCATTTATTGTGGCCTCTTCATAAAGTCTTGACAGCACAGATGAACCCCCCCTTTTTTTGCAACACCTGGAACCCCATTTAAAAATAATAGTTAGAGATTCATGGCATGAGTTTCCTATCATTCTCAGCTAGGAAATGCACAAAAACTGTAACAAATGACTTTAAATAGATTTAATATAATTTCAAAAACAAAAAAGGGAAAAACTCCAAATTCCCTCCCCTGATCCAACTCCTGAAAACCTTGGCTCTGCCTGAAGACATGACAGAACCCACCCCTCCCCTCCACTTAGCAATATTGTTCCCCCAACGGTGACCTTCAGTCCCAAAATGTTACATTCTGCTCCTCAGCTCCCCAGGTTACCTACCTGAACTTTATGCTGCTGACCCAGGGCTTCTATCAGTCCTATATTTTATCCTCACTATAGTTTTATCCTTGAAATCTGCCATGTACATGGGGAATATTGCATGTTGTATACATTGAAAATGTAAATGCCTTGGTTTGTTATAGAACAATGTTTATTTTTATTTAAGCAATTTATATGTCCGCCAATCTCATCATGTTGACTCTGGGTGGCTAACAGCATTTAAAAATAAAATATCTTAATCAAGTACTATTAGCAATACTTCCATGGTATAATAGCAGAAAATGGAAAGTTACACTTTATCTACTTTTCTGTATTGAAATTATTAGAATGCCATTTGGAGAGAATTGTTAAGATTATTCTCTTACATAGTATCTATATGTCTATTATTTTACAGAAAGTTTTAAGATGGTAGGAGAAATTAATGTGGAGTAGGAAAATAACCTGGTATTTATAGCTACTGAAGTTAAACAGGAATGCAGAATTCATGGTGAAATTTATAATAATGAATGTAATATTCTAATACATTTATGTTTTAAAATCAATACATTAATGCAGGTGACTCATACTGAAGCAAAACATTTCCTAACTCATGAATGTGGACAGATGAACACACACTATGTCTTTAAAGAAGGCCACACTGTTTCCCTTTCTGCATAATACACCAGTACTGTGGTAGAATGGGAAAAATAAAGAGGCATGGATAAAGTGACTGAGAAGTCTACCTTCTAACTGCAGAAAAAAGTTCATCCTATCAGAAACCCCCCTGGAAATGCCAGAGAGCAAAAATAGTACAAGTAGTCCTCATTTAGGGACTGCCTCTTTTAGTGACAGTTTGCAGTTATGATGGTGATGAAAAAGTAACTTTACAACTAATCCTCGCATTTACAACCTTTGCAGGTCTGTAAAGCAAAGGAAAGCTGAAGTAGGATTGTAAGCACAGTTACAGTTTCATGTAGCAATCACTTCATTTAACAACTGAGTTTCCAGTCACAATTGGGTCACTAAACGAGGTTTACCTGTAATACCCTTTAAGGCAAACCACCACCAACATAATGGTCTACTGCAGTGATGGCGAACCTATGACACGTGTGTCAAAGGTGACATGCCACAACATTTTGGGTGACACGCCAGCATTCACCAGTACCCGACAACAACTATTCTCCCTGTTTGACTTACTAAAAAAAATGTGAGTTTGTTTTACTCATATTTCAATTTTGTAATTATTTGACATTTCTTTATATAATACATAGCACCACACATGATTGGGCTATTTTTAAAAAATAAATGAATATGTAAAGAATTGTTTCTCTTTTGTTCGGGGGGGGGGGGGGAGTGACACACCAGCAGAGTCAAATTAGGCATTTTCCGAATTTTTGACACACCAAGCCCAAAAGGTTCACCATCGCTGGTCTACTGTATACTGCATTTCTTAAACTCACCCCCACTTCCAATCTTCACAGGCAGGACAGGGCTGAGCAAATCTTTTCCTTTCTGTTTTTAAGGATGTATGTACAGTATTAGAAAGTTGTTAGATGTTCCCAACGAAGAACAACAATGCTTGCAAATTTCATCTAATTTTAGCAACAAATAGCAAAGTTACTGGCACTTTTCTAAAAAGAGGCCCAAATTTAAAAGACTTGAATTCCAAAACCTCCGCACCCATTTTCATTAAAATTGGACACATTTTTTCCCAAGAACCTCTGCTGTTTTATCAACATTGTTGAAGAAAAAATAAAGGGAATTAAGAGACTGTCATCCCAAATCTCTGAAGTTTTTCATTGTACACAGCCCTGTCTACCTACTTCCTGGAAACTGGATGTCTTTATCCTCTCATCATTTTTCAGTAGTCTATACATTTTATGCTATTCTACTGAAAAACAAAAAAGGTGAATTTTTATTTTGTTTCTCCTGTCCTAATCCAAGAGAGGGGCAAACTTTGCCTCAGATCAGGCTCCAAGTCAAAGTAGACAGTCTCGAATTATTGTATTTTACTGAATAATTTGGATGAAAGAGTGGATATTGCTGAGAAACAAGAGAATGTTAGAATTAGAAGACCAGAATCTGAGGTCTGGTTGGCATGGCTTTTATGGTATGATAAAGTTAATATAGATTTTAAAAATCATTATGTGAGAAATGCCATGTTAAGAACATGGAATAAATACAAGCCCAGGCTGTGCCTGAAAATGCCTTTATTGGTCTTAGCACAAGAAGCATTTTATAGAAAAGAAAGAGTGAACAAAAAGAAATGGTTAACATATCAAGATTTGTTTGCACAGGAACATGGAGAGTTTAAGATGAAGTTAAGAGAACAATTGACTGCAGAGGGATTTAGTTTTCAATGGTTTTCATAGGTACAACTAAGAGAAAGATTTAAAGATAGATAAAAAGGTAACTGGATTTGAACAACATAAGACGGAATTTGAAACTGAGCTGTGTACAAATGATGAATATGTGCTGGCAAAAATGTATAAACTTTTGTTGAGATTTGAAATGGAGGAAGAATAAGTTAAAGATTGCATGATCAAATGGGCTAAGAATTTTGGTTATAACATACAGATGGACCAATGGGAGAGAATGTGGGTAAAAGGATTGAAATTCACATTGTGTTATAATTTAAGAGAGAATTTTTATAAAATGATATAGCGTTGGTATATGACACCAGATAAATTATCTAAGATGTATAAAGGTACTTCTAGTCAATGTTAGAAATGTGAAAAACATGAAAGGACATTTTATCATCATGGTAGAAAAAATCATGGTGAAAAAATAAAAATAAAAATTGGATACAAATACATATGTTGATATAAAGAATTTTAAAGATAAATATTGCGATGAAACCAGAACTTTTCTTATTGGGACTTATGGATAATCATTTAGAAAAGACTAAGGGAAGATTGATTTTATATATGGTAACTGCAGCAAGATTATTATATACACAATGATGGAGAAATACTGAAATACCCACACTGGAGGAATAGATTGTAAAGATGACAGCATTAGCAGAAATGGCAAAAGTGGCCTGTGTGGTCAGGGATAAAACAATAAGTACAGTGGTACCTCAAGTTATGAACTTAATCCGTTCCGTGACTCTGATCGCAACTCGAGTTGGTCGCACCACGAGGCAAATTTTCCCATAAGGTTCAATGTAAATACGGTTAATCTGTTCCGCACTCCGAATTTGGTCGCACCACGAGGCAAATTTCCCCATAAGGTTCAATGTAAATACATACGGTTAAGCAGTTGCCAAGCCTGCTCTGCATTTTCTTTGGAGCCATGCTGACAAGCACACCAAAAACCTTCCAAACGCCACAAAACACACCACAAGCCTCACTGAACGTCTCCTTGCTACCGCGATCTCGCCCACAGGAAGCCGCGACCGCGTGGCAGCAGGGCAAATGGCCGCGGATCCGGTTCGTAGCTTGAGGTGGAGTTCGCATATCGAGGTAAATTTTTGGGGCCGGAGCTGGTCGTATCTCGAAAAATTCATAAGGAGGGGCGTTCGTAACCCGAGGTACCGCTGTACTTTTATAAAAGAATGGAAACCTTTTATGGACTTTTTGCTAAAAAGGAAAAAAGTGAAATGGTGATTTGTGGATTTGCTGATTGAAAAAGGGGCTGAATATGGAACAGAAGGGATCTCTGTAATGTAATCTGAATGAGGAAGGAGGGATAATAACTATTTGTAACTGCTGCAAAGAAGATCAGAAGTTGCTTCTTTAATTATTTATTTATTTTTTCTTTATTTAACTGTATTGTTTTCTTCACTTTTTCTTTTATCTTTTTTCTTTCTCTAACTTTTCTTTATATATTTTCATGTTTGTCTTTTATCTATCTATACATTTTCAGTAAAAATTATATTTAAAGTAGCCTCAAATGAAAATACAATTTTTCTGAAGCAGTGAATTAGGTCCTGAACAAAATTCAAATATAAAATAAATTCTCTATCAGGCCAGTATGATTGCCAGTTTTTTTTTTATTGTGGTGGTTCACAAATTCTGGAATCAGTTATCAAATTTGGTAAGACTGATCTTGGAAATTGATCCTTTTAAATTAACTTTCTTAAATCTATTTATTTAGGAAAGCCTGCAATCAAGGCTTAATAACCTACTTTTGTAATTACTTTTTGCAATTAACAGACTGTTTTAATACTATATCTTTCTCTTGTAACTCATCAAAGTTGGTCTCTTTTATTTGCATTTCTGTTATTCTGGTATTTTCCCCTTGTTTGATTGTAATCTTAATGATCAATTGTTGGTCCCTCCCTCCCTCCCTCCCTCCCTTTCTCTCTCATATTGCAAAAGGGTAATCCATACATTTATAACTGGAAAAAAAAAAAGAGTGATTAGGTGATAAAAGGTCAAATGATTCTATGAATGAGGGAACTGACTCCTATGGACAACTTCTATCTGTCCAATAAGAATTGAATATCCTTTCCCTATGCATCCTTTCATGACAGATTTGGTAAGCATAATGACACGTGGAGCAGAAGAAACATGTTGACCCCTAAGATACTGAAAGTAGCTTGTAGAAGTTGGGTTCCAAAGAATCTATTTGAGAGGAACACTTAGCTGGAATGTAAACATAAAATGGAATATATATCTACAGGAAGCAATACATTTAATACAATACATGTAATGATGAATGACCAGGTTTGACACAACATGACTAACTTGACTTTCTTAAAGGAATGTGAAACACCACAAATGTTTCACGTTCTCATCTCCCCCAAGGGTGTGTACACTAGGGGTATGCTGTGTTTTCAAGTTCAAGGAAAGGATCAAGAAAGGCCTTCTCTCCACCACATTTCCAGTGTTAGTCTTGTGTAGTAGTTTGCTATTTATAAGGGGGGGGGGGGGAGGTAAGCAAAACTCTATGGAACAGGCTGCCACATGTAGCTTGGCCTGTTTGTCCTTGGGGAAATTTCCCCACTCAACATTCTTATGCTATGAACTTGGAAGCTGCCCTGGAATTTATCTCTTCCAGAAGAAAAAAAGATGAGAAGCAGTAGGAGTGCTCCAAATTCATGCCTGTTGGAGCATGGGCATTTCATTCCTATCTAACTCCTCTTCTTTGTTCTTGGCCAGTCACTGGTGCCCTGGTGATAATTGTCTGAAGCAGTTCTCTGCTCCTCCTCAGTTTCTCTGTCCATTTCGTTATGACACGCTGGGGAGTGAGAAGTCACTCAGTCCAATTCTGATTGCTCCAAGTCTACTCGGCCATGGGCTATGTATCATCACTATCATCATTTCTGGCAGGCAAAAAAACTAGAGCAAGTTTGCCATTGCCATACTCTGCTAAACTGCTTTCAGCACAACTGAAAAATCGGCAATCATTTAAAGCATGATGCTTCTCCAAGATGTCTTCAGAGATCTTTCCTTTCCTGCCCAATTCAAGAGACAATTATTTAGTCTGCCAGGGCAAATATACTGGGTCTCCTTCCAGTAATGAAACATTCTATTTTAAGAGACTAAAGGTGAAACCACTCTGGATCATATGCATGATTGTAATGTAAGGCAAGCGAAGGAGAACAGAGAGGAATTGTTAAGGACAGCATAAATGGAAAAGCGGAAGGTTGCATAATGTCTGCCATCTGCAAATTACTATGGTGCTTCTGCTGCCTTGTGCATTACAAATTTCCCAAGAAATTGGGGCTAGGTGCAAGGGTAGAGCCTGGGGGGAGTTGTCAGAATAGGAAAATTTCACTTCTGCTATTTAATATCCTTTCTGGCCATTTGTCAAACCAATCCAAAACAGAGTTTTAGGGGTTTTGCTGATGAATGTAGCAGTTTATCCTGAAGTTGATGTAGCAGTCAGTATTTTCTTTAAGAAATTGGGAGTGAGGAGTACAAGTGGTGGTAGCTGTGCTTTAATGCCACAGCAAGATTCTTCATTGTAGTGTAGTGTGATGTGTTTAAATGGCCTCTTTGTGCATCAGCATGTTAGCACAGATGCTGATAGTTGCTCAAGGGCCTGCTTGCTTCCGGTTTCTATCCATCATGTTATGAAATGCAAACTATGCTATCTATACTGCTGATGCCCAATGCAGAAATAGCAAAAAGCAGAGCAAAACCAAAACAGATGACTTTCAGAAACTCCCAGTCTTATAAGCTGTCATTTTTGAATATTACTACTGGACAACATCCAAACTCATGCAAACGGACCTCCAACAAGGAGTTTTCCTTAGTCTCCTCCCCCCACCATCCATGTATCTCCCAAATCTGCTTCGGAGGATGCACAGGAAGAATCCAAACTTTTAAAGCTGGATGCGAGAAATTGAAAGAAGCAGAAATCTTAAGATAGACAGGACAATGGCATTGTTTGAAATGACTAATCTAATCCGCTTCTGGAAACATGACCCATATATCTAAACATTTCTCATCTGATAGCGGGCACTGATCTGCATGTGCAGAGGAATTGGAATGCAGTGTAGACAGGCCCAACCCTTTGGCCTATTCTTTAGAGAATACAACTGCTTGGGGTGAAGGAGACGCTGGGCTCAGAGAGCTTTCCCATTACCATTAGAGAACAATGCTGATATGGACTGTATTCTGGGAATCTCACAATGTGATGGTTTTGAGTCACACATCCTGCTTAGCTCAGAATACACACAATTTGGCAGGCTGAAGGGCTGACCAGGTGAACTACAGATAATAGCCAAAGGAATCAGGTCCTTGAATAGAGTCATTAAAGCAGCATCCTGAGCAAACCCAAGTCAAGGTCTGGGTGTCAATAACTAAATTAGTATGATCAAGGAAGCAACGTCCAAGAAAGATTCAGGATGGAGCTAGGAAAATGAGCTCCTTCTAAAGCTCCAAGGATATCCAAAACTTTGGGAGCAGCCCATTTCACTTTGGGTCTTTTCCCCACTTGCTCCAAGCCATGTTACAAACATATCCTGGCAAGTTTTTTTGTCAGCACCCCATGAGTAAGAGAGCTTTAAGTTATCTCTGGCTAGGCTGGTGTTAAAGTAGGGGTTTCCCATCTTAAGCCAACTGTCATCAATAGCAGCTGCCAAGGGTCTAAAATCGGTTATATTTTGCCACCCATTATGTGGAAAGCAGAGGTAGGTGATCAACAATGGGTGGTATCAAAGCAACTTTTTGTCTGTTATTTTTTATTTTAGTTGGTTCTTATATCTTTTAATGTATGGATTGATTGTTTTAGCCTTGTTGTACGCCACCTAGAGTCACTTGCTGGTGAGATGGGTGGCTATATAAATTGTATAAATAAATAAACTCCTATTGATGTGCCCCCTCCCCTGGTCAGCTTTGTCTTGTCTGCCACTATTCTGCTGTTGTGTCCCTAAAGAACTGGACACAGCAGCACGGTGCTGGTGATCTATCAGAATTGTGCAATAGTGCTAGACTGCTCAGCTAGCAGGACTGTAAGTGCATTACCCCTGTGATTCTCACTGGCAGAGCAAAAGGCTGAAATAGCAAATAACAGAATGATAGGACCATCCCATCCATGTCTTCTGAACAGAACGCAGAGGAACGCAGAAGCAACATTTGCTGCTTGTATAAAGGAAGAAAAGGAAGGGAGGAGAAACCCTAAGTAAAGATGCTGTTCGTGATTCAGCTTACTTTGTGGTACTAATCAGGTTTTTTCTTTTCTTTTCTATTCTTTTTAACTTTATTCAGCTCATGTTAGGGCAGAATGTGGTATAAGGAGATGGGCAGAGGAAGATGGGCAGAATCTGGCAGCCAGACCCACCCCATTCTGACAGTAGCACTATGAGTAGCAAACATTTTTCTCTCTGGCTGGGGTGCAGAACATGAAGGGCAGCAAAGCTGGAGGAATCAACCAGCTGTTTTCCTTATCAGGTGGTACACCTGTGACATCAGGACAGCACCATTTGGTGGTGAGTCAAAGCAGCTGCAGTAGAAGCAGGATAGGAACTGGAAATGGGGGCAGCAAATTTCATACAGGTATTGTTTTCTTCCAGTTACCAGGATGGGTGGAGAGCACTTTAGCTCAGCTGGGAAGACAGGCCTTTTAAATCACTTCAGAGGAGGTCTGAACATCTCTGAAGCAACCCAATTTGGTTCAGTATTCAATTTTCTCCACCGCCACCCCTCCACCTAACCCTAAATCTAGTTTGGTCTTCAGAGGCAAGCTGTTATGCAGAAAAGCTAGCCATGCTTCATTCTAGTTGAAATCCGTGACATATATCACTGTGAATTTGAATCTGTGCCACTAATTTCAGTGAGATTTAAATATAGATACCTTATTCTGGATAAAGCCAGAGATTTCCAAAAGCCCTAGAGTAAAACCAAATCAAGTATAAGCAGCTCAATTTCCAGCTTCATTTCCAGCACATTAGTGTCCAGCCTCTTGTGCCAAATCACTGGCTTTCAAAATGCTATACAGGAAGAATAAAAACTAAAATTAAAATGGTTAACTTGTTAAGTGTCAGTTTTTGAAAGGATAACTAATGAGAGAAAAACATCTCCCTGGGTTAAAAGTCCCAAAGCATTAAAAGCCCCCGAAGTATCCAGTCATTTATTTTACACTGAAAGCTCCCTTTGATACCTTGTCATTAAGAAACAGAAGTGTGCGCATGGCCATGTCTTGAAAAACTCAGTGTGAGGAAACTGAGCCCAAGAGCATCCTCTCAGCCAATTCAAATATGTTGTAAGTTTTAAAGTCCAATTGGAAGAGATAGCTCCCAGAAAAACAGCACGTTTAAGATAATTTTAATGGGACTGAGACTGGCTAAATGAACACCCTTGGCTGTTTAGCTTTCCAAATCCAAATATGCCAATGGCTTTGAAAGTTCATGAAGGATATAAAGATGTTACATTGTTCCAACTCAACCTGAAATAACCACTTAGCACATTTTACTTTTAATAAATGAGTTCCATTTATTCAAATGATTATTTATTAAAATTATTAAAATACTTCCATACTAGTAATTGTTTGAGACTCAAGAAACATATCTCCATGCAAATGTCAGTAGGTTGAGCTATATACCTGGCTGTGAAGACGCAGCAACCATGAAGAATCAATATTTTCTTTGGGAAAAGTTCAACTTGCTCACTTGCTTGGTAACACTAGGTTCCCATTATTTTGTGGAGATGCCTTACCACTCAATCCAGGCCAGTTTCATTTGAAGCCCTGATCAAAGCTGTAATGAAATTCAACTGGAGAAGCGGTTCAGTTTGTCTCCTTTAGCACAATCCTAATGCATATGCAAAGTAAAGGTAAAGACTCTCAAGCTGAGCTCTCTTCCTGATCTCTTCATGGGCATGTCCATGTAGCTTTCTTAGCAATGATACTATAAGTGGTTTGCCACTGCTTTCTTCCAGAATGTTTTTTTGACCTACTAGTCAAATCTATGAGAGCCAGTTTGGTGTAGTGGTTAAGGCATCAGGCTAGAAACCTGAAGACCCTGAGTTCTAGTCCCACCTTAGGCACAAAGACAACTACGTGACTTTGGGCCAGTCACCCTCTCTCAGCCCTAGGAAGGAGGCCATGGCAACCACTTCTGAAAACTTGAAAGAAAACTTCAGGGACTTGTCCAGGCTGTCACCAGGAGGCAACGGTGATGCAAAGGCATGCGCGCACACACACACACACACATACGTAAAATCTATAGTTCTCATGGTTCCCCATTAAAATCCTAGCACAGTTTGACCTTGCTTGTCTTTTTGTCAGATCAACAAAGGTTGGCTAGCTGCTGTTATCTATACTTAGGAGAATACATTTAATGAGGCTGACTCTTTGAAAATTATTTCAGTATCTGACCAAGAGGCAAGAGATGATGGTTAGGGATGGTTCAGAGAATCTTAGCCACCCACTACCAAAACAATCTATCCATGTTTCCTTTTACTGATCCCTTTCCAGCTCTAAATCAGTGAAGGGATTGTGGTCAAAATATAAAGTATTTTATTTAGGACACTGCAGAGTGTCCTTGGTTTTGAGGGTAGGATCCATCTGATTCCATCACTGCTTGTCTTTCAGAAGAAATGTGATTATTTCAGAGGGTTTTGGGAGAAGATGTTGACCAACATGAGGCTGCACTTATTGCTGGATTTTGTCCTTTTTATTTTATTGTTTGATTTTGATGATGTTGAGGTTGGTTACTACTTCCCAGTTCCCACTTCCGTATTTGTGCAAAACTTTGAAATAGAACTTAACCAGTAAAATGAAGATGGATCTCACATTTCTATAATACTACACTTAAAACTAAGCATAGATGTAGCTTCTATCATTTACTACCCTGAATATTAGTAACTGTTTTCAGCACTGTATGTTTTTGTGATTTTTTGACTGTACTGTATTTTTCTTGTGTCTTTTATTCTGTTCTGCCCTGGGTAAACTGAAATAGGCTTTTCTGATGGATAAGTGAAGTACAATGAGTTTAAGAATTAAACAATAACAACAAAAACAACAACAATTCATTATCCTGTGTTGGTGAATTGTCAATGGGCAGAGAAAAACCCGGGCATTAAGATGTTTTGGGTATTAAGTAAAACAAAAGAAACAGCTCTGACCGTAATCAGCAAGAGATTAGAATACTGGCTTTGGCACTGGACAGCTGAGGTCATAGTCCCACTCTGTTTTCCCCAAGAGGGTGTGGTGGGTTTTCCTGCAGGCTTTTAAATGCTAGGAAAAGGGGAGGCATAAAGGAAGAGAAATATCAGCATGAGAAAGGGGTAGTTACTTTACCTGCAAGCTGACATCAGACTCAGACAGTGGCACAGAGTTGGGAAAAAGCCATTCCCTGAGTTATTCCTGAAGATAACATCAAGCTGAAAAGCCTTTACAGTACAGAATGAAATGGGCAGTGAGTGGCAAGTGGGTGGAGGAATCCAACACTTCAGTACAATTAATGGGTGGGGTACTACCGGGAGCAATAGACCATGATCCTGAGGTTAAAGCAGGGGTGAGAGTACACCTCTAAGCTTCTCAAAGTAGACCTCTAGATTCTTTTAAGGCCACTGGACCCATCTGAGATAAATGATACCATTTTTCAGAGATGTGTGGATTAGTGAAATCAGATCTCCAAATGAAATGAATTCATTTTGGGATCACACGGTCAAACTGAGTCCATCTGAAAGAAAGCCTTTGTCTGCATGTGCAAAAAACCATCAAAGTATCAGATCAATCTGAAGGCAACTAGTTCAATCTGATTATTGAAATCTTTGCCCAGCCCTATTATTAAATCTCTCTCTGTGAACTTTAGAGCTTCTGAAGAGAATCATGCATGTTGGAGAAATAGAATGTCTGAATGCAAATGTTAGGGTCCTTCTATCCTGAGTGGGCAACCACCTCTTTTGCTGAAGTACACTGCACTGCAAAGCGATTGCAACAGAGGTACTAGTAGAGATACTACTAGTAATAATACGTGTCTATACTGCTCCTCCTTCTAAAAGAAACCAGAGTGAAAAACAATAAGAAAAAATTAGAAAAGCTATGCAAAAAAACATTTCCCTGGGACAATGTTTGCCCTCCAAATACCCAGAAGAACGACTGAGTATCTACCAACTAAAACTAGACAGCCTGGGAGTTTGAGGGACTGTTCCATAACTGCAGCCCTGCCACAAGCAGGCCCGATGGAACCTACTTTTGGGCATGAGATAGCAGGCCAACTGTGAGGTTATCAAGACAAGAATCATGGAAACTAGGGACCCTGGTCTAGCAATGCTCATGCATGTGCATCAACAAAAACTGCCTTAGATTCCCCATAGAACTAATTCCATTTTGAAGAGACTGGTGTAAATGTTATCTCCTTTGCTTCCTCCTTCTCTTCCTCCTCTTCATTGCCACTGTTAACTCCTCGCCACCACAGAACCTTCTCTTCTTTCTCACCACTATCAGCCAGCCAGCCAGAGATTGCTAGGCTGACTGCTGCTGGTTGAGGCCACACTAAGGTACATGGCAGATCTAAACTGTGGGTTGCTTTTTGATCCTCCCAGATTGCAGGGTGCCATGCCATGCAGTCTGATCCTATGGGCAGCATTGCCAGAGAATCTGTGTTATTAGCAACATTTTTTTTTCCTTGTCAAGCTATGGGTACCTAACATGGACTTATTTTCTTCTACTCTTACCAGTTAATGCCCTCCCCCACCCCATCAATTATGACTCAGAATAAGATATTGCATTTGATGAAATGGGCTATAGCCCATCACTGCTAATGGTCAGACTTGCCCAGTTTGAAACAATAAACACAATAGACCAAAGCATTTTTCATTTCCAGCCCAGGATAGAATAGCCATATTAATAGGGGATCATAGAATCATAGAATCATAGAATTTTGGAGTTGGAAGGGACCACATGGATCATCTAGTCCAACCCCCTGCAATATGCAGGAAACCAATTAAACCATCCCCGAGAGGTGACTGTCCAGCCTCTTCTTAAAAACCTCCAGAGATGGAGAACCCACAACCTCCGTAGGTAGACTGTTCCACTGTTGTACAGATCTAACCGTCAGGAAGTTTTTCCTTATATTTAAGTGAAATCTAGGTAGCTGCAGTTTGTACCCATTATTTCTGGTCCTAGTTTCTGTGGCCATGGAAAAGAGTTCCTGACCATCTTCCCTATGGCACCCCTTTATGTACCTGAACACTGCTATCATGTCTCCCCTCAGTCTTCTTTTCTCCAGACTGAACAGCCCCAGTTCCCTCAGCCTGTCCTCATAGGACATGTCCTGAAGTCCCTGTATCATCTTTGTTGCCCTCCTCTGAACCTGTTCTAACCTGTCAATATCCTTCTGGAAATGTGGCGCCCAGAATTGTACACAGTACTCCAGGTGTGGTCTCACTAGTGCAGAGTAGAGGGGAATAATGACTTCCCGCGTCATTGATATAATGCTTTTCCTAATGCAGCCCAAAACTGCATTAGCCCTCCTAGCAGCTGTCTCACACTGCTGGCTCATGTTCAGCTTGTTGTCTATGACCACACCCAAGTCTTTCTCCAATGTAGAGCTTCCAAGCCATGAGTCCCCCATCCTGTATGTGTGCCCTACATTTTTCCTCCACAAATGTACTACCTTACATTTCTCCCTGTTGAAGGACATCTTGTTCCTTTCAGCCCAGGATGTTGGCTATAATGAATATAAGACTGCAATCCAAAGCATTCTGAAGGCCCCAGACTGGGGATAGATGGTGTTGGCCATGATAAATCAATGTGTTTTGCTACAACAAAGAATGGGATAGGGAGATGATAATCACCATTTGAATTATACCCAGAAGCCTAGTGGGGGCTAATGCAGCTTGTGGAGCAGCAATGCTATACAGTATGAGCATAACAAGAAATGCCAAAAACTGCTCGCACTGCTGCATTCTTGACCAGCTGCAGCTTTTGAGCACTCTTCAAGGGCGGCCCCATGTACAGCATATTACAATAATCCAAACAGTCAGCATGAGCAAGGCCTCCTAGTCTATGACTGGGTTCAACTGGTGCATAAGACAAACCTGTGCAAACCCCTCCCCCCCAATCAGTGCTGCCACCTGCACTTTGAGCAGGAGTTGTGAGTCCAGGAGGACCCCCAAATTGCACACCACTTCTGACTGGGGAAATACAACCCCAGGCCAAGTGAAGGATGGAAAACCTCTGGAACTGTGTGTGTGTGTGCATGTGGGGACTTAAAACCCCACAGTCTCTCATTCTTACCAGGGTTGAGCCAAAGCCTGTTCTCCCCCATCCAGACCCTCACAGCCTTCAGGCACTGGAAAAGGACCTTAACGACATTGCTTGGTCGGCCCAGGGTAGAGATGTACAACTGGGTGAAACTGCACTGCATACTGTGGATGACCTTGCCCAGCAGCTTCATGTAGATGTTAAACAGAAGTGAGGAGAAGGTGCAGCCCTGAGGCACCACACAAAGCAGGGGCCTTGGGCTCAACCTCCCCCCCCCCAAACATCAACTGGAACCAGCCCCAGAGAAAGGAAAACCATTGTAATTTGATGCCTTCCATTCCCAAACCCCAAGCCATCCCAGAAGGATACCATGATTGATGGTATCAAAAGCCATTGTGAGATCAAAAAGGGCCAGGATGGATAAACTACCCTTATCCTGAGCCCACCAGAGGATGTCCACAAGAACAATGAATGCCATTTCAGTGCTATAGTCAGGACTGAATCCTGACTGAAAAGGGTCCAGGTAATCATCTTCCAGGCACTGAAGACCTGGCTGTTTCCCCAGACATTTAGGTCAGGGCTGGCAACCTCTCTTTGGAGATATGCAGCTAGATACCTAATAGACATATGGCCTAACAGCTAATCCTGCATCAGGCCCTCAGATATAATAATGGCTTTTTATCTATTAAATCAGTAACTATTTTGGAAGTGTGTGATTATTTATTACATTTAAAACCCATTGCAATCTCCCAGGATGCTTAGCAGTTTCACAGAAATACAAACAATAAAGTATTCATGGTCCAATAAGATCCAAAAAACATAAAACTCAAACCAGAAAATCTGAAAAAGCAATGTAGAAAAACTGGCACCAAGTCTGGAAGAATTCTGTCTTCAATTCCTTCCAAAAGGTGGCTAAAGTCAGGGTTAATCTAATTTCTACTGGGACGCCATTCCAGAAGGCCAAAACTAGGCTGGAAAAGTTGTTTTTATTGTTGGAGTAATAATAAAAATACAATTTTTAAAAAATCAACACCTCCCTTCCTTGCCCCCCTACCTCCCAAAAGTGGGAAAACATCAAATGCTTTTTCTGGCAAGATTGAATAGGTCAGGCCAATTCTAGTGGTTGAACATGGTCCTGAAGATAACTTGATGACAAGCTATAAAGGACTTTTAATACCAACACTTTAGATTGTATCTAGAAGCCAATAGGAAGCCAATGCAGGGCATATAGTGTAATGTGCTTTGACCGATGAGTCCTGGATAATACATGGGCCACTGCATTTTCAACCAATTCAGCTTTCCAAGTGGTCTTTAAAGGCAGCCCCATAAAGAGTGTTCTGCAATATAACTGTGGTGATGAGGGCACAAGTCACTGTAAGAAGATTCTCTCATCCCAGGTAGGACCACAACTGGTACACCAGGCAAAGCTGGGCAAAGACCCCCTGGCCACAGCTCTCACCTGCTGCTCAAGCAGAAGCCATGTGCCCAGGAGAGCCCCCCAAATCATGGACCTGCTTCTTCAGAGGTAGTGCTTCCCCATAAAGAGACACCACTGGAGCTGTCCAAACACCCCAATGAATAAATAGTAACTCATCTTTCTAAGATTCAGTGTTAACCTGTTCTCTCTTATCCAGACCCTTAAAGTCTCTGAACAACAGGATGAGACTTCAACAGCTTATCTAGTATGACCCAGGGTAGAGAGGTAAAGCTGAGTATCATCAGCATACCGCCCTCCAACTTGTCAATGACCTTACCTAGTAGTTTCATGTAGATGTGTACAGTAGTGGTTTCTTCATAATGCATATGATTTGTAGCTTCTGTTCATCTGGCATTTTGCTGGTCAAATAGCCTGTTATGAGATTCTTGGCCCATTGTTAACCTCTCTGGCCTCTCACAAGCTTCTTAATGTTACTTGGGAAAGGCTCTTGGATTTTGGCTTGGGTATGTTAAATTCTGAAAGGCTTCCGGATGAGGCTGTTATTGTGCAATTGTCTTGCCTCATTTATGGAATTGTTTGGAGAAATCTACAGAAAATGTCATCAATCATTTATAACTATCCAGTTTTTTTCCCACTGCTTCTTCCATCTTTTTTCCCCCTGCCACTGAGAAAGACAAAATAGCCACACAATACCTTTTGACTGATAATGCTAGCAGTCCTCTCTCTGGAAACATCCAACAGCTTTTGGTAGGGCCAGCCATGTGGTTCTGCAGTTGTGGAAGTACTCAAACTTCCCACGAAGTACCCTAACTTCCTAGGTACTTACATAATAATACTCAACACTTGCTTACACTCTCTGCTGTGTCAGAAAGGCAGGGGTGAAAAAGAATGCAGGCTGCACTCATTTCAGCATTAATGTTTGTTCCAAGGATATGAAAGTATTTTGCACACACCCAGTCGATAAATCAGATTATATAATGCTAATAAATTGGAGAGATCCCAATAGCCCATCTCCTATGAGCCAATGCATCTGTCTCGGCCATTCCCTTTGTCCAACTGTGCTTGCATCTTCTTCCGCTTTCCCTGTCTGCCCACTCTTTGGATGCTGCGTTTGTCACCATGTGATTCAGCCAGTCTGTGTCCTGCTTGTGGGCTCGTCCTAAATTCCAAGCTCTTGTCTAATGGTAAGCAGACAAAAATGTTGGCATTCAGTTTCCTGGCACTTCTCTGAAGGAGTGTGGGGAAATATTTCACCTCCCAATTGCAGTACAAATGTGGACCAGTTATTAGGTCACTGATGCAAAGCTTGAACAAGCTCCTGCTTTCTCCTGTGGAGTTGGGCTTAAGTATTAAGGCAGCTGGCTATATTCCATACAGGTGAGCGTTGTGGGAGATAAATTATAAGGGGAATTCAGCAGTATCATCAGTTAGAAGAACCTTCTGAGCTAAACTTGTGTTCCTTCCAACCTCTTCCTTCTGTTGAGTATTTTGTTTGGTTTGGTTTTTAAATTAGCAGGAAAAGAACAGAGGCCTGATTTGTGATTAGCCCTAATGGTCCAGGAAAAAAAGAAGCGGCTTGATTCAAGTGATATGCAGGGGAAGGGCTGAGCAACATGATGAAGACCATAAACACATCAATAAATCACAGAAGAAGAGGATTTCATTCTCCAGGCTTGCAACTTCATTTAAGTCCTAAATTAGCTGCCCAGAGTCACAATGTACAAGTTGGATGGCTGTATCAATAGCATTAAGTAAATAAATAAACATAATAATTAGAACAAGAAATGCATTGCTGGTGATGGTTAACCCTTTATTCTAGATTGTTCACAAGTCACGGCAAACCCATTCTTCTTTCCTGTGGTGTTTAAGAGCGCAAAGGCAAGATTGAGGGGACCAAGAAAAGATGCCTTCTGGACTAGGCAGTTAAGCATCGCCCAGGCCCCATAGTGGCTGACCTATTTATTTTTAAACTTTTGATGATCAGTGAGGTTTTCCTTCACATTGTTTCCTTGCATGGTACCACTTTCCCCCTTTTATCTTTTCTAGGTATGTCTTGTGAAGTTAATCAATGGGTCATCAGTGAAGACAGTGGCCGTGCACCATTTAATTTCATACTTTTCTCCATAGTAAGAGTGACAGTGAGCTTAGTCAGTCAAGTAATGTTTCTGCCCCCTGTTATTTTCATTGGTTGGGCAACTGCAAAGGTGATTTTTGATTGATTGAACTACCTGCCATTTCCTCTTTGTATGTATTATTGACCGTGAGACAGTAGCAAAGCATTAGAGGTTGATGCCTGTTTGCTTCCAGCTGGGAGTTTATCTGGAGTTTTGCAGTCCAGATCTGGTAGTCTGGTTAATTCCTGTTAAACAGGAACACAGGCACGCTGCTAGAGCAATTCTTTGTTTGCAGGGTCTCCTCTTGTTGTTCTGTCATATCTCTTGCACTGTTACATGCTTTCGCTTACCACCAGGATGCCAAATCCCTCTCTTAGGCCTGAAGATAATGACCCCCACGGTGGGCTCCAATCTTTTAAAATAATAGGTTTGTGGAGATTTTTTATGACTTGGAATGGAACTGTAACACAAGCCTTTGCTCAATTCAGTTGTTTTATCCTCCATACCCATATTATATTGCCATGTACAGTATGTTGGCTTATGATTTTTTTTTAAAAAAAATACTAATAGACATATAAGCATGTCAATCAGAATAAAAGTATGTAATCTCTATTTTCCCTTCTCCCTCAGAAATGGAAGAGAAAGTTTGCATAAACCAAACACTTATCCATTTACATCAAGCATGACATTACCCAAATGGATCTCTGTCTCTGATATCTGGGAATCATAGGCATTTTAAAAACAGCAATGGCATACTTATCTCCAGAATCCAATCTTATTAATGTATTTTAAGTTAAATGTTTCCCAAGTTTTTTTTTTTCATGCCAAAGGAGTAACCATTGTACCGTTTGAATCTGGAGTATATTTATGGTAACCTTCTTTCCTCACCAATTAATCTACATTTGCCACTTATACTGGGATGAATTCAGAATAATACAAGTACGTATGGGTTCCAGGTATAAAAACATAACCATCACCTTAGCTCAATGGAATTTCAATGGAAACTAAAATTATTTGACTTCCCCTGAACTCAGATATTATGCTAAAGTCCTGGCTTGTTTTAACCATGTACAAGTCATAGTGGCCCTTGTTCACATTTATAGCACATACATTGCACCAAGCCAAACGCAAATACATTAAAGTTTTACATAATATTATGGGACTGATCTTAGAGTTTTTCTTCACTTCTACATAACCATGGCACAAATATGCTCTGGCAGCATCTTCTTTTTGCTGTGTCTTCATGATGTTGCCTTCATCTCATCCCTAGCTTATGAGTGAGAAAGTCTTAAGTCATCCTTAGTTGGACCAGTCTTTAAATAGAATTACCCTCTTTTTCCAACACCATTCAAAAGGAGCCTCAAGCTATATAAAAATCTGTTATGCTCCATCACCCAATACCTTCAGTGGAAGTCAGATGACAGCAGTGTCTTGAACCAGAGGAAATACAGTCAGGATAGACAACAGCAGCAATGGATACCACAAATTTCATGCTGGAATAGTTATCTGCCATCTCAAGGGTAGGTGGACAGTGCTTCATCTCAGCAGTTGAGAAAGGTATGTGATGAGGTGGGGTCAGCCAAAAGGTGCATCAGGAGATCAGAATCAAGCCTGATTAACTAGTCAGGACCAAAGGCAAACCAGGAATCAGACACATCTTAGCACTAGGAAGATCGAATTATTTAGGTAAAGCTTGATTGGAACAACAAAAAAAAATGCTCTAAGAGGATCCACTAGATCTGATGAGTCAGCCCAGGGCTAGTCTTTATTAGACATGGGAAAGTTGTGCCTTCTAAACACCATTGAACTCTAGCTTTCATCAATCTCTCATGACCATTGGTCAAGGATAATGGAAGTGTACACTAACAACTTCTGGAGGTTCATAAGGTCATTTTTGACCTAGACAGATCCTGCAATTTGGCATTTCATCTTATGGGGCAACCACACAGAGAGCCTGTAACTAACAGATCAAATCCAAATAACTGATTATATTCATCTCAATCCAAACTCTTGTCTTTCATTCTTAGCTTGTCCTAGTTTAGATTTGCACATACAGATAAACAAGCATGCTTGTGTTCGCTACTTTTTCAAGCTCTAGCAAACATCTGAAGGACCAAAGCTTTTTATTTAATCTAGAAGGGTTCTTCCTCTAAGAGATTACAGGGATTCTTTTCCTAGTCTGCTTCACCTGATTCCAAAGAAAAATAGGTGAAATGATTTTGTGACCCAAAATGGATTTTGATCCTTAAGGTAGGACATGAATGAATATGCCTTGGTGCCAGTCAATAATATGATATTGGAAAATGTAGAGAATTTTCAAATTCAAGTTGAGGTAGTGGCGTAGGAGCCTAGAATTCAGAATGTTCAAGATTGCTGTCTTAGAAGTATTATGAGTTCTACACAGAGGTCTGGGAAAAAAAAGAAGCACTGCAAAAGTGTAATGCTTTAGACTGTGTAGAAGTACTAGATTTAGATATGGTAGGACAGTGTGAGAAAACACTTTGAAAGCCATGGGAAACTGTTCTGAAGAGATGAATATCCACTGGGACAAAAGTATGGGGTATTATCATGTTTGCATTTATAACATTTCAGTTACTGAGGCTGCCTTGAGCTTAAAAAAGGCATAATATAAATATTTTACATACCTTTAAATAAAATCATGGTGCTTAAAATTTAAAACAAAATAATGGAGAGCAGCTTTTAAAGGGAGGAAATGGCCAACTGCAGGTTATTCTCTATGCAGCTAAACTAAAAATTCTATCACATTAGCAAGGGATATCAACCTGAGAGCTGCTTTTCATCATGATGCTTCAAACGCTGCTTCAAATGCTGGGACACAAAGTAATAATGACAACATTTGCTTGATGACATTATTGCACTGAGGGCAAACATTTGGTCACCATCATGGTTTGGTGTGAATACTGCTAGCAGTCCTACTTTAGTCTTTGATTCTCTCCCATTGTGTCCATAGAAGGAAAAGAAAAATGGGGAAAGGCAGGGGACTCCAACCATCACTCAACTTATTTTCATTCTTAACTATGTCAGCCAAAAGTGTAATGTGTATTTTCTTACTGAGAGACATAGGATGTACTCCAAGTCAGGCTATCTAGGATTTGGTTCTACAGTGTAATCCCTACCCTTCCCTCTGCATTATCTTAACCAGCTTACAATATATTTAAGAAACTCAAAGCAGGTTTATCTACCTCTGGTTGAAATAGAAAGGGTTATCACATGTGGGGAATACTTTCTTCTGTAGCCTAAAACCCACCCCATCACGTGGCTATCACAGATCATCAGGAGCAAATCAGTAGCAATGGGTGGTAAATTTTTAAATGTGTTGCTTCTTCAAACCTTCAAAATAATTTCTCCCCATGCTTCTGCTTCTCACCTTTTGTTTTCTGATGGGGAGGAACTCCTTTCTGTACCCTCTACTTTACTACCCATGGATTGCAAACTGCAGCAGTTGAGAGTGGTACATAGGATCAGGGAACTAGGTTTACTTACCACTGGAGATAACTGACAAACCTAACAGCGTGCCAATATTCAGGGTAAACTAGTGATAAGCTGAGGAGAAAGCCAAAGCCTCAGAAAGTAGAGTTATGATTATAGTAAGGGCAGAGAAGGGACAAACAATATCCTTAAAGGAATTTTTAAAGAGAGGAAGTTTAAAGAACAGCAGCAGACACTACTGACATGTCTACTCCTGGTATCCACTGGGGATTCTCTGGTTTATAGGGAAAAATGCCTCTCTATTTTTAACAGCCCTGGTGTGCCGTGCTCTCAGCGAAACCTTCACTGTTTCCTGCCACAACTGTAGGCCCTCCAAGCCAGGTTTATCCTGGCATATGATCTGATGTGCCGCCAAGCACCTTTGTTTGCTGTAGTGGGAGAACAATTCTGGAATGTGTTTGTCATTTCTATTGTTTTGGAAAGGAAGAACTGACCTCAGCCTCTTGAGTGTACCCCTCCCGTCCTGCCCATGGTTTTCTTCTAACTTCTCAATTTGTTTGATGGCTATTTTTGTATATGTTTTACTAGAGGGAAAACCATTGGACTAACAAGACTGACCAATGTCACATTTCTGATTTTATCACAACAGTGTACACACTGCAAGTGCATCTTCCAGTAGAAATGTCACTGAAGTTGTCCATTCAGTCCTGCAGAGTTCAGTGAAACTCATTCCATATGAGTGAATGTAGGATTGCATTTTAAAGAGTTATGAGTAAGCCAGTTGATCCCCCTTCAGAGAACTGCTAATAATGAACTTGCCTTTTCAGATGTCAGGGATTTTCCTCCATTCAAGGTTATTCCAACAAAACAATACAGTGCAGTACAATACAAACCTTAAATCAGAAGGCAGTCTTCCCTAGCTTAGTGTCTTCCAGCTATGATTTGACCATCTTGGTTTGAAAATAGCATGTTAAAATCCAACACATTTGAAGGTTATCTGGTTGGTGAGTACAGCTGTAAGCATGATGATTATGTGCTGACCTTGATGTTATACTTCATGACATCTGAATCAGATAAGACTGTGCGGGTAGTGATCTACAGTCTGGATTAAGAAATAGGACAGCTGAGGGCAAATGAACTGAGGTTGAATTTGACAAGGCTGAGCACTGTGAAGTTAGTCAGTAATAATATATGGTTCTCATGTCCAGGAATTGGGTGTACTAGATAGGATTGCACTGCTTTAAAATAGCCTCAGAGTACTTCTTGAAACTTTCTTTTTAACTAAAGCACAGGTGCCACTGGTATTCAGCAGTGCCTATGAGTAGATTCCTTTGATTTGCTAGCTTGGGCTCTTCCTGTCTAGGAGCGCTCTGGCCAAAGTACTGTTTGAGGGATTGTCCTTCAAATCATGTAGGATCTTAAGCGTAAGCACATTGAAAGGGCTAAAAACAAATGGAGCTCCAGAGGCATATGTTTCCAGCAGTCAGGCTCAGTTTGTAGCCTATAGTTTAATTTAAGGATTGACATTAAGTGCCAGTTCAAAGAACTTTACCCTCCCATCCCCATCCCCACCCCCATCCCCACCCCCATCCCAAGGTTTTCATGCCCAAGGGCCCTTGAAATAGAGAGCCAACAATGTTCAACCTAATTGCAGTTTTGGGGCAATCTTCAAAGTCAACTCCATATATTTACTTCCTTACTATCTATATTTATGCATTGCCTAGTAATGACAGTTCTCTGAGTGACTAACAATACAAATAAAAAATTGCATGAAAAAGTAAGAATGGAGTCTAAACCCTGCATAAAACAGTACCAGAGAATAGCAGCATCTTCTTCAGTCTGTGAACTAGTAGCAAAACTTGGCAGGACTTGTTGAAGCCCTGCACTGTTTACGGTATTTGAAGGAGGCCTACTTTTAGAATTTTATGGAAAAACCCATCAGGATCATCATATTTTGCACACAGTTTCATCAAATTAATATTTCAAGGATCTTTTCCAAAAAGGCTAAGCATGTTACAGCATGTCTGGAAGCAAGGCAGGGTGCCCAGAAATGGACTGACAGTGGCAATTACATTGGAAGGCAGAAAACAAGTGATTTCTAAATAATGACACTCCAGCCTGAATACTAGAGGCTTTTAAATATAGAGCAAGAACTCCGTTTCATAAAGAAACTCTTTTATGACCAACTTCCCACATACATTTGGATCCTGATATCTATTGGGTAGGAAAGAATATATTTCATTATTTTGCATTCAGTACAGTAAATAAGAAAGAAAAGATGGATTTCTTTAACAGAATAGGAAAGAACAAGGTTGGGGGGAAATGTATTACTTGCTGTAACACTGCACTATTAAAAATGTAAGACTCTGTCATGTGCTGAAATGCTAATGTTAGACCGAAAAGTTAGAACTCAACATTTCAGGACCAAACTGTAGTTTCTCTCCCTGGAGAGTTTGTACCCAGAGGAGAAAGCCTCACATGAACTGCTTCAAGGACAGGAGAAGGAAATGAAGAACATTTGTGGCATAATTGAAATAGAACTCCAAAACAGAAAATTATTTCTTGTTCCTCTTTTTAATCATGTGTTGTAAGGCTGATATCAAGCCCTCTCTTGTAACATGGTTTTATAAGTTTAACAATGAAATACTCAAAAGTACCTTCAAGATATTTTCTTTAATGCTAATGAGCAATCAGATTTCAACTAGTTTCTGCAGCTTGATTGGTTACCATTTGTGCTGGTCTGACTCACGTAACTTGTCTTGATTGTGCATTTCAAGCACAGAATTTTCAGAAGTTAAGGGGTTGGGTGGTTTTGCGATGGCTAAGCAAACTGGCCAGTAAAAATCAGAACACTAAACCCAAGATGAAAATAATGCACACATGTTTGAAAGATGTGAGCATGTATAAAATGTTCAGCTATATAGTGGGTTCCACAGATTACAAATCAAATTTAAAAGCATAACATTACAACATGGATAGCTCGGGGGAAAACCTTATGCAATCTATGCTAGTTTTTGGAATCTTAATCCTGGAAGCTGTACATCTGAAGAGCTAATAATATCATATATTTTACTCCAGAGGAAACAAACCCTGAATTTAAGTTGCCCTCTTCCACCAATTTTTTTTTTTTTTTTTTAAAGGATGGAAACAGATAATTTGTTTTTTTAAAAAAGGATGGAAACAGAGTCCCCCACTGGGGGGAGATGGGTGGGGAGAAATTTAATAAATAAATAAATAAAATAAAATAAAATAAAATAATCTACTTATGCTAAATGAACTGTCCTTCTTCTTTTGTATATGGTAACTGCAGCAAGACTATTGTATGCATAATGATGGAAAAATACTGAAATACCCACAACAGAGGAATGGATAGTAAAGATGATGGAATTTGTGGAAATGGCAAAATTGACCTGTTTGATCAGGGATAAGATAACAAATAATTTTATTAAAGACTAGAAACCTCTTATGGCCTTTTTGCTGAAAATGGAAAGAAAAATGAACTGGTGATTTATGGTTTTGCTGATTAAAAAGGGTGGAATATGAGAAGAAGAGAATTATGATGTAATTTTAATGAGGGAGCAGAGAGGATAAGTTTGTAACTGCTGCAAAGAAGATCAGAAGCCGCTTCTTTTATATACCTTTCCTTTTTGTTCTATTTGCATCTCTTTTCATACTTTTCTTACTTTCTCACTTCATATCACTCTTTCTTCTTTTCCTTTTCTTTAATCTTACTTTATACGATTTCATGCTTATCTTCTATCTCTGTTAGAATTTTAATACAAATCATATTAAAAAAAATGAACTGTCCATTTTCAAAGAAAATTATTTGGGAAAAAACGAGTTTTTCTTTCAATCAATACAGTAAGCATAAAAAGCAGTGGAGAAGCTAACTTAAAAAAAAAAAAAAGATTTCAGAACCCTGGAGTACCATTTCAACCTTCCTATTGGCTTGGGATGATGTCACAGTCATGACAGTAACACATCTTAATGGGTTTTCCTTGTTATTCACACGTTCCATTTCACATCAGCATTTCTAACAGTAGACTGGAGACAACAAATCAATTGGATCAGCTCATTTGGTCTTCAGTTCCCAGCCTCAGAATCCTACCTAACATTTTAGACGTGGCAACCTATGGCTTTAAAAACTTACCTGTAGTCTTGGAGAAGTCAGATTTTTCTTGTTTTAATCATTCTGTACAACTTTTAATTACTGTTTTCATCAAAGCAGGTTAATAAAGAGAAAAACTAGTAAGTAAACTTTATATTTGTAATTTGTTTACAATTTATGTAGTTAGTTATTTGTTTATTTTGTTTGCACATCACCCATTCCCATAGGCTGTGGACAGTTAATAATATAAGCATATATTTAATAGGCCAGAAAATTCCAAATACAAATAAATGGTTTTAATTAAAGAAATAAACACCAACAAATACAAATACATGCACCTGCAGCCTTACCTTCAAATCCCAGATGGAACAGGTAGTTCTTCAAAGTTTTCCTGAAGGCTAAGAGGGATGAGTTTGATTGAATTTCTACTGACAGACAGTTCCAAACAGTGGGGGTGACTACTGAGAATGCCTGCTTCTGAGGCCCTGACAAATGGCAGTTCTGTAAGGATGGAACCCAGACAGAGTTGGCCCTTTGGATGGGCAGATAAATATAGGAAAGGTGATCCCTCTGATAAACAGATCTGGAGCTATTTAGGGCTTTAAAGATAACAATCAGCACCATGAATCTACATGAAGGACAACTAGGAATCAATGCAGCTCTTGAAACAGCAAGTGCACCCATGTATTTTGGGATATATCCATCACCACCTATGCTGTCACCTTCTGTACCAACTGTAGCTTCCAGATGTTTGTTTGTTTGTTTGTTTATTAAACTTGTCCCCGCCCATCTCCCCCATTGATGTTCTTCAATGGCAGCCCCATGTATAGCATAGTATAATAATTCAAATAGAAGGTGACTAGGTCATGAATGACTGTGAGCAGGGCTTCCTGGTCCAGGAAAGGTTGCAATTTGCACACATGATATAACTGGACAAAAGCCCTCTTAACCATAGCTGTCAAGAGCAGTGAACCTAGGAGAACTCACAGATTGTAGACAGCCTCTGAATAGGGAAGTACAATCATGTTTACAGTAAAGATAGAGTAATTAGGCCCACAAACCCAAAGCTACTTCATCTTGAAGGGATTCAGATAAAGATTGTTCTTCCCCATGCAGATCCTGTCATCTCTCAGTCACTGGGTCAGCGCTGCCACCCCATCATCTCTATGGCCCAGGGATGAGATTTATAGCTGGATATTATCAGCATATTAATGGTATTGGACTCTGAGCCAGGGGATGACCTTCCCCAGGGGTTTCATGTAGATGTTAGTAGAGTGAGGGGAGAGCTCTGAGATGGTCCATAAAGTAGAGGTCTCTGGGCAGATCTCTCCCACCCCCATTAACTAGAACCAACTTTTCAGGAAGGAGGAGAACCACTTAGAACAGTGTCCTCCACTCCAATTCCTTGGAAATAATTCAAAAGGAAATCATGGTATCAAAAGCCACTGAAATATCAGGGAAGACCAAGGGGGTTGCACTCCTCTGATCCTGGTCTCTCTAAAGGTCATCCACAAGCATGACTAATGCAATTTCTGTGCTGTATCCCAGAACACTGACTGCCAAGAAACCAAATAATCTGCTTCTTCTAGGGCTCTTTGCAGTTGTAGGTCACCACTTTCTCCACAACTTTTCCAAGAAAAGGAAGGTTGGAGATTGGTCTAAAGTTGCCTCAGCTGTCCAATTGATAGAAAGCTTCTTGAGCAGAAGGCACATTATAGCTTCTTTCAGAGGGGCAGAAACACCCCCTCACTTGACTGTCCTGAACAAGGTCTCACATCTGGTTATTTGCAGAGTAGTAACTGTTGATTCCAACAGAGTCTTGTAGATCACAAAGACTCCTCCAGCCTCCCCTGCCCAAAGACTGTGGCTGGTGCCAAACCTGAAACCTGTATAGGCAGATTTCCAAAAGATGATCTTTCCCCTCTTCCTTTATCCAGATTTCAGTAATGAAAAGCTAGGTCTGTTTTCTCATCCATTATTAAATTATGGATGAGGAAAGATCTTATTGTAGACAGACCTGGCATTTAATAGCAGCAACCAGAGCCCTTGGGCTCCAGGGATCCGAAACTCCAGTTTCCCATGTGAGAATAGAGAGCTGGAAAGTGAAATTGCATGAAGATACCAAATTCACCTTTCCTAAGTATGTGTCAGGATTAGCCCATGAAACTCCAGGAGACAGTACAGATTCAATCCAGCAAGGTTTATTGGCTTCACTCCCATTACAGAAATCTTCTCAGAGTGAGAGCAATTCCCAGGGTCACCCCACAAACATCCTGCATTCCTTAGGGAGGTGCCAGTCTCATTCTCTTATCTCTTCCTCTCTGCTCTGGGGATAAGAGTATGTGCTTAACCCCTTTCGCTCTAGCTCTCACAGTATGGTCTGCTCTCAGACTCCTGCCATACCTCCCTTTACCCATCATGACTAAGATCCCACTCCACCATGATGCCTCCTTACCCTCCTCCTTCCAGCCACTACTTCCCCCCTCCCCTGGAAAATCCCAAACCATCTGACATATGAACTTTCAGCAGAGCCAGCCCTTTCGGTTTAATCAGCCCTTCAACCACCCACTCAACAGACTACCACCTACCCTATATCCACTATGCATCTGGTCCCCTCCTGAGAGGTAGGGAGATCTTAACAAAACTGGGATACCTGAAGCCCAGCCCTTGTTTTCACCCAAAGAATGGCCCAGGCTCCCCAACAAAGTCTAGACCCAGTGACATCTTAGAACACCATGGTGGGAAGCAGCTCCTGGGGTTTCAACAGTGGGGAAGTCCAGCAACCACACTGTCCTATAGGTCACATTCTCATTCTAAGTGATGGTAAAAAGACTGACCTCCCAGGAAATATACTCCTCCGAGTTATTCTAGATGACATGCTAGGAGTTCTAACATGGATACGTCATATTAATTCCTATCCATGCCTTCATAGGAACAAGGGGAAAAGGTTAGGAATCCTAGCACATATTTGAAGGCATCTTACAACCTTGTTGAAACAAAGAAGTTCTGTGTTAGTTCAGTGTGTGGTGGTGGTGGTGGTGGTGGGAATACTGTGTGAGAAACCCATCTCTGGACCTTGAATTCCACAGAAGAAATATGAAGTATAAAATCAATAAATAAAGGTAGCTGTAAACTGTTAACAAACAGTAAAATGTAACAAGCAGAAGTGGAAACCCTAGGAATGACTGCAGAATGAAGCACCTACCTTAAAAATAGAAGCGAAGGAGCTTGATATCTTTAACTTAGGGAAGAAATTGGCAAAAAGACAAACAAGTAAAGCATTCTATAAATAAATTAGGGTACTGAGGGAATAATTTAAATTGTTGAGTTTATGAATTAAATGATATCATGATGGGTACTGATATAAAATTTAATAACCGATAATAAAATTAAGATTTTTTTTCATTCATAAAAAAATCAGATTTGGAAATGCTTTTATCAACCATCTAAAAATTGCTCATTAGCTACTGATTAATTTCAAACCAGTGAATATCTAATTTGCTTTCAGTGTGCTACTTAACCTACATAAGCCTGGAAATACAGTAATCTAATTGGTCAATGAAAGAGACATTGCTTGGGAAATCCAAATAGGTTTGAATTGCAGCTTTCAGTTTTATGGAAGGCTGTTCAGGTTACAAATAGGAAACAGCTAATTAAAGGTCCAGTTGTGGCTGAGAATTACCAGGAAATTGCTAATTAAAGGGCCTGGGGGTAGGGAGAAGCCTCAGTAATATTTTGCTAGTCCACACAATAACAGCACTATAATTGTGTTTAAAATTGGGGGGGAGGGGAGGAAAGCCCACCAAGTAGACCCTCTGTAGCTTTTTAAAAGGGAAAAAAGATTAGGATAAAACTCTGGCAGCATTTTTTTCTTTTTTTGTAATCACAGAATGAATTATGCCAATTCCAAAGGAAATGGTTAATATGGAAGAAAAAGAAATGATTAAGAAAAGTTAATTCCACCTAATAATTTAGGATTCAGGAGGTCCAAGATATAGAAAAAAATTAGGTAGCTAGACTAATCTCTGGTATATAGCTACAGTAAAATTAGAAAGGAAAATGAAAAACCACCCTTACAGACATGTGCCTCAATGTCTGACAGAAATATATATGTCATGATTTTGGTGTTATGACTTCATGACACACAGTTTTTCACTTGCTCCCCTTACCCTCCATGCAGATATTCAGTTTACTGAGCAATTGAATGAGATTGTGGAAGAAGGAGTGGTAGAGAGACTGGCACTTTCTATTCCCCATTGGCCTCAAACTAAGAGCAAAGACTTTGATGAAAACAATATTTGTCTGCTATATTTGGACAGAAAATGAAGAAATATTCATTTTCCTCTTTCTTTTCTCTGCCATTGGTTTTATAGGGATGGAAATACACCACATTCCTAACTGTAACCCTAACTCTAATCCTTTGCTAGGGATTAGTAAGAGATATGTGAAGGCTGTCAGTTGGTTCTCTTGAGTCTCCTTCCAGAAGACCCAAGAATTGCATCCATTAGAAATATAGGGGAAAGATGGTTTGGGAGGGTTAGTTGTTGGGGAAGATATTAGCATTGCAAAGTTGTTAAATGACACCTGGCATTAAGGAATGCCAAAAACAAGCACGCTGATGGCGTACATTTACCTTGTTCTCAGGTCCTCCAATTCATTCTTAAAGATTTAAATAATGTTGGTTTTCTACTCATGGTGTAACTGATTGCAATTGTTGAGAACAGTATTTCTTCTCTTCAGTGGTGCTTGCTTGAGTCATCTATATTTTACACTGTAAATGGCCAGGTCTGGCCCACTGAGACTTTTGTTTAAAAACCAATTTCTTATTCTGTCATAAATTATGACAACCCTTCCAAAATGTCACCGATATTGTGTGTCCTTGTCCATAAGTTTGTGGTGTTTCTGCATTTGTTGTATTTTGTTCTGGTTTATTTTATTTTACTTTTAAAATCGTTTATATGTACTTTTCTTCTGGGCAGCTCAAAATAAATTAACAATATCATAAATTAACAATCAAACAATCCTACACACTTACATGCCTCCTCTTGTGTTTTCATACTCATAGATGTTTATGCTGCTCCATTCTGTGGCCATTCCAGTCCCTCTTATTGTACTTTGTACCCCATTCAACAAACCTACCACCATCACCACCGATACAAACCCCCATTGCATCAGTGTTAGTTTTGGCAGAATTAGTTTCTGTTATATCAGCCATTTGTTCATTAAAGAAATCTCTGATGCACCATGAAGTTATAACAAGATGAAGATGAAAAAAAGGAGACTGCTGAATTGAGAGAAAAAAGGGCCAGGATAAATACAGCAATCAAGACATTCTCTTCCCCAGGCCCACATTTTGGTTTCAATATTCAATTGGGGGGGGGGGGGTTTCTTAAATGGGTAATTATTACACATCCCAACCAAGAATAGAGGAAATGTTACATATAATGTACATAGATAATGAAAACAGTCTGGAAGAGATTCTAAACTGTCCCAAGGGCCCTTGCTTTGTGAAAATCTGATCTTAACTATGTTTCTTTGGCTTTTACCTTGAAAAACATATTGCTCAATACCATCTTTAATTGTTTCCATTGAAATATATTAATATGCAGCAAGAATTGTTTTTATACATAGTTGACTATTGCAACATTCCATTTTTTAAAAGGAGCAACCTGGTGTTAATGGCTTGTTGTTTTGTGTGGTTGCTGAGTAGAGTTACTTTGGTTTTCTTTCTCTCTGCTGCCGAGGAACTTTTTGTATTATATACTTTGGGAAATATTTTCTTTTTCAGACAGAGTGACATAATACATTATTTGATAAGAAGACTAAATCTACACCTGCCCAATTATGGAGTTTTTTGTAATCTTTGTCTTGTATTTGCAGTTTGGGTTTTCTTCATATCTAATCAGGAAAAAGAGTTTTCCTCTGGGTGTGTTATTTTTACTGTAAGACTGATAAGCCAACTTTAGCAGAATGAGATACATGTCAACCTTCCAAACACAATTTAATTTCAAAATCGTAAACTCTACTGATGTTCTTCCAATCTATTTGTCAAAATGGCAACAGAAATCATAGAACATTTATGTAAGCATTTTTTTCAGGTCAACTTCTCCTTTTCAACAAGACTACAAAGGACATGTGGAAGACTAATCATACAAATATGAAACTGGAATCATGATCAAGATTTATTATTGTTCTTTTAAAGTCAGAGATACATTCATCTAAAATGTGTTAAGCCCAAGGGTGAAATTTTTACCTAAAGTTAGCTGTGCAGGAGGCCCGCTGATTGGACCTTGTGACTAGAATCACAGATTCCCATTCAGTTGCACAAAATGTAGATTGGTTGGCTGTGCTGTGAAGCAGCAGTTTCTTCAAGGAAGTCAAAAAAGTCAAGATGATGGGTGCAACCTGTATGATCAAAGCCTCACCTGTTTTTACCATGTGCCATGTGCACATAGAAAGAAGTGAGGCTTTAACTGCACCCGCCATTGTAATTTTTTTGACCCTACCTACCCCTGCTATGAGATAAAGTATAAAGCCACTTTTCCTAATACACAAATTTTATTTTAAAGCCCTCAAAGCATTAGACTTTTTAAAAAGTACCAAACAAATATTTAAATGACAAAACACTCTGGGAAGGCCTGTGTTAAACTTTTTTCAGGATTCCATCTTATATTAGAATCCAGGGCTGCTTCATATAGAAATTGAATACTGTATGACTTTTTCACTTCTTAAAGCTACTCTTGAGATTAGTACCTTTCTGATAGATGTCCTCTAGATCTGGTGGTGTCTTGTGGATAGTCTTGAAAGGATATGCCAGAAATCTGGGGAAGAATTTCTCTCTGCAATAACTGAGAATCCTGAAGTTTTTTCCCAGATGTTCTGGCAATTGGATTTATCCTCCAGATGATCTCTCTGCCAAAGAAGAACTGTCTCTTCAAGATTACAGCTCTTCTCTTCATTATTATGTATGTACATGCAGTTTTCTCTCCCCTGCCTTATCTGCATAGGATCTGTGGAAGAAGAAGACATATCTGGCCATTATTTTATTTATTTATTTATTTATTTATTTATTTATTTATTTATTTATTTGATTTGTCCCCGCCCATCTCCCCTACATTATATGATTTCAGGCGGCTGCTGCTGTTGGCATGAGAATCCGTGACCAAAGGTTTTCTGAGTTTTCAGTGTCTGGGGATGGACTGAATCAGAGGAGTCTTCCATACAGTTCTAAAAAGGGCCTTTCTCTATCCTGTCTACCTTTTCTTATGAACTAACTTGGAATGCCTTAAAGGAAAAATCTTAATTTGAAGAATGTTCTCCTGCCAGTTCAGGGAATTTTTATTTCAGGATATGATAGGAGGGTATTATATTGCTGTGAACAATTCTTTTAAAGCCAAATAGTGGATCTGCAGCTGCCAAGGCCCCAGATGAAGCAGATTATCTACACCCATTCCAGTCAGGTCTCGGCTTTAGGCATAACATGGAGATAACCTTGGCTGCACTTGTGGATGATCTCTAATGAGACCTCACAGTGTTGCTTGACCTCTCAGCAGCCATTGATACCATCAATCCTGATATTTTTTTTAGCCCACCTCTGAGGGGTATGGGTGGTGGGCACTGTTTTGCAGAGGTTCTCTTCTTTCTTAAATGGGCAGTCCAATGTCCAGGTGACTGGAGCCTGTTCAGGTTTCGATGGGGAGGAATAGGTTGGAACCTTATCTCTGCAAGACAGAGTGGCTCTGGATCTGTAAGCCATCTGATTCCAGAAAGATTTCAACTTCAGTTCTGGAGGGGGTTGCACTCCCTCACACAGAACTGGCTTGCACCTTGAGGATCTTCCTGTACTCACAACATCTGTTCAAGAAAGCCTTTGCACAGTCCCAAGAGAGCCTTTGCAAGAAGTTATCACTCCTTCTGAAGCATAAGGCTTTACTCATAATCACTCATGCCTAAGTGCCCTCTCAGTTTGACTATTGCAGCATACTCTCTATGGGATTGCCTTTGAAGAGCATTTGGAAGCTACAGCTGGTTCAAAATGCAGCAGGTTGACAGGCATGCCCATATAAAACCACAGTTTCCAGACCTGCTCTGGTTACCAGTTGGCTTCCAGCTGCAATCCAAGGTGCTGGTTGTCACCTTTATGATCCAGGGTCTGCATATCTGCAGGACTGCCTTCACCCAATAATATTTGTCTGCCCATAAGAACAAGTAGGATGGGTCTCTGTGGCTTTTTTCAGAGATAGCCATCAGCAGGGACCATGAAATCATGCTTTTTCAATAACTGCCCCCTCCTTTGGAATAGCATTCCCCCTGGATCTGTTCACTTTTAGAAAATCAAATGGGTTGGAATAGTATGGTTGGTCCCTCTATTGATGAAGGGTCCTTTAATTTTGGTCAGTTTGATTGCTAGATATTCCTGGTCTTGTATGTGTGTGTATGAGTATGTGTGTGTGTATGATTTTAGGGATTTATGTGGTTTATGTACTTAGTTGACTGAGGTGGGAATTGTGTGCTGCTCAGAGCTGGTTCTGATCTGAGTGACTTACAAATAAGTGTAGCTACACAAATAAACCAACCAACCACCAACAAATAAATAAAATATAACACCTTTCTCTGTTTTATTGGTTGTTATCACCAGTTGTCTGTTTTCAGCTCCTTTGTCAATAGTTGGCTTTTTTGTGTTCTGATATATTATTTGGAGGAGATATAGAGTCTGGGCCATGGACTGACCTCAACTTTGTTTAAACCTCTTATTCTCTGAGGATGGAGCATCCAAGGTTAAAGAATGTTCTCCCTTTCATATTCTAAACAGAAAATAGTGAGTGAGTAGAATTTTAGTTACCCAACAATCCTTTGAAGATTGTAGAGGCACAATATTAGAAAGTTACATTGACAGGGATATTTATAATCTATGAAAAGTAGAGTTATAGCTGAGATTATTCTAAAACTCAGAATATATCTGCCAGGGGAACCTAAGCTATTTGCTACTAGAACAAAGTAAATTGTATGGGATAGCACTCCGCATGGCATTTCTTTTCATAAAACTGTTTCATCCTTATTTGACTATGTAATAAACCAAGTTGCAGTTTTACATTATAATTTATTGATTACATGACCTCAAAAACCCTTTGCCATACATAAAAAATAACTAGTGCAGTTGAGAGAGTAGCACACTTCATGAAAAAATTAAACCACGACATTGCCACCCCCACCACTAGTATGTTTACATAAGTGTGTATGCGAGGCTTAGCAGCAGCTACTAATAAAATATAGAGATGACACGCAGCCATGATTCTTTAAGAAATCAGTGAGGAAAAGTAAATAAGTAAGTAAGTGTTTTCCCCAAAGCCCTGCTATCTTTTTTCACCTTTCAAATTTATATTTAACAACCACGAAGAGGATATAAACACAAAAGAAAAAGAAATGGTTTGTGATGGGCAGATAGGAGCATGATCATGAATAATGAAATGAAATGGTGATAGAAAGGAGATATTGACTAATGGTCAGACCTGTGCCAAGTGTTTTTTTAGTTCCACTACTTAGAATTGGGCTCCCCCACATCATAGGAAATAAGTACCTCAAATAATATACAAGTATTCATTCTTAGAAGACTTTTTTTTTCAGGATGCCAGAATAGACAATGGTGGCTGCAAAATGTCTTCTGAATTCACCTACCATTTACTTTGCTCCATTCTCATCTCATCTTTAGTAGCAGAACAACCACATTCGCTGCAACCATTACTGTTAACATTAATTAAATATTAACTCTGAAAAGTCAAATGAATGGACTGCCTTCCTTCCAATCATTTATGAGAAGATGTGGTAAAAGTATTTCTCTTTCTTCAGGTAGGAGCATTTGTGCAAGCCCAACCCAAACCCTCTTACTGTCTGATATACTACATCTTCCTCCAACTGTGCCACTCTTTCTGAACACAGAACCCAAGTGAAAAGTTAGTTAAATCTTATTTTTACACTTGTGATGAAGTAACATCCTCCTACACCTGAAGGGAATAGGATGGTTTAGGGCATAGGGCAAGCTATCTTAGGCTGAACATAGGCTTCTGTCAATCTCCATTGATCCCAACTGAGTAGGCTGCTAATTAATAGAATAGACTTTATTATAGGTGTGCATTTACTAGAAGAAATTGGGCCTGAGATCTCTTTTTGTTAAGAATGTAACAACAAAGCCCTAGGTAATGAAAGGTGAGAGCCAGTTTGGTGCAGTGGCTAAGGCACCAGGCTAGAAACTGGGACACCAGGAGTTCTGGTTTCCTGCCTTAGGCACAAAGCCAGCTAGGTGACTTTGGGCCAGTCACTGTCAGCCCTGAGAAGAAGGCAAAGGCAAGCTGCTTCTGAAAATGCTGCCAATAAAACTGGAGGGGCTTGTCCAGGCAGTTGCCAGGAGTCAAGACTGACTCAAATGCACAAACCCACCCACACACACACACACACACACAGAGACATCCCCCCCCCCCCCCAAGTTCTGCTGTGTTGCCTCATTCTTGGGTGGGAAGGTGTACCTGGGAGGGATGAGGAATGAATTGCAGGAGTGTAAACCAAAAGTATATAAAGCTAGCAGGGTCAGCCAAGGTGTGAAGGTCATATCAGCTGTCTGGCTAAAGTAGGAAGGGACTATATTGAGCAGCAGCAGCACAGGAAGTTGCTGGAAGCAGAAGATCACTTTAGTGACAACAGTAAAGGCATCATTTCATACTAGGCAGGAAAAAGCAATGGTAAACTACTTTTGTATTTTACCAAGAAAATGATATAAAATATAAATAAAAAATGATTGATGATTGATGATATAGTGCTGGATGATGGGCCCCTCAGATTGGATGGCACTCAGCTTGCTACTGAGGAAAAGGTGAGGGTCTTTCAGAATACTAATGGTGTCTATGACCTGGCTGGGCTGAAAACTTTGGGACATGTAGTTACTGATGTTGCCATGTGGGGAAAGAAAAATTGAAGCTTCAGAGACAGAATTACAATGAGAACATGTAACGTAAGAAACATGAACATAGGAAAACTCAACATAGTGAAAGATGAAATGTACTGACAACGTTTTGATGCTTTAAGCACCAACAAATTGAGATTGACTGGAATTCGACAAGCTATGTAAACAAATCTGAAGAATGACATAGTGGCCAACAGATTGGAAGAGGCCAAACAGCGTACTAATACCAAAGAAAGACGCTTAACAGAGTGTGTAAACTATCATACAATATCCTTAATGTTAAAAACCAGCAAAATAATGCTTAAAATCATCCAATGCACGCTAGAGTCCTGCATGAAAAGGAAAATCCCTGATGTTCAAGTTGGTTTTGGAAAAGGCCAAGGAACACAAGACATTGCTGATGCATGCTGGATAATTAAGAAAGCTAAAGAATATCAAAAAGAAGTCACTACTGTATGTGTTTTATAATCAAAAGGCCTTCAATTGTGTCAATCGTGTCAAGCTTTGAAATGTGTTTAGAAAAAATGGGAATCCCAGAACATTTCATTATCCTCATGTGAAACCTATATGTAGGTCAGGAAGCCACAATATAGCAGAACATTTTTTTAACTTTAATTTTATATTTATCTGTAATTGTGTCTGTTTTTAACTGTTGTTTTAATTGTTTTAACTGTTTATTGTACACCACCCAGAGTCCTGTTTGTGAGTTGGGCAGCTATACAAATCTGATAAATAAACAAACAAATAAATAAGGCAAAACAGACTGGTTCCAGGTTGGCAAGGAGTGAGACAAGGCTGTATATTCTCCCCTTATTTCTTCAATGTATATGCTGAATACATATTAAGGGAAGCTGGACTGGAAGAAGACGAGACTGTTTTTAAAATTGGAGAAAGAAACATCAATAAACTACACCATGCTGATGACACTACTCTGATAGCAGAAAACACAAAGGATCTGAAAGGGTTAGTAATAAAAGTCATGGAGCACAGTGAAAAAAAAATTTTCTTCCTATCTTGTTTTTTCACTGCCCAACTTTCACATTCATATGTTATAGAAGATACCAAGCTCTGAACAGCTCAGATCTTTGTGCACAAAAAAAATCTCTGCACTTAAAAATCTTGTCTAGGTCATTTATAGCTGGTTTCCTAAGGACAATTGATTGTTTGATTTTTTTTGTGGGAGAGGAGCTGCTTGTAGTTTCATTATTGATTGTTGATCCAGGTTGCTTGTAATATGATCACTGATTGCTGATCCAAGCAAGTGGAAGTTGTCAACTCTTTCTATTTCTTCTCTGTCAAGGATGAAATTATTGATTTTACCCACTTATTAGAATCTTTGTCTTCTTCACATTAAGGTGCAGGCATATTTTGAGACTATGTTCCTGATCCTGATAAGCAAATGCTTCAGTTCATCTTCAGTTTCAGCCAGTAATGTAATATCATCAGCATAGTAAAGGTTGTTGATGAGTCTTCAACCAATTTTCATACCGGAATTTTCTTCATTCTACTTCTTCAATTATTTTTCTGCAGATAAGTTGAACTGAACTGGAGAACATATGAGCCTTTTTATCCACCTTTGCACATTTTAAACCATTCTTTTTGTTTCTCCTTGTTCTGTTCGGACAGTTGCTTCATGATCACAGTAAAGATTATGCATAAGATTCTCAGATATACTGGTATATCCATGCTTCTTAATGTGACCCAGAGTTTTTCATGCCTTATGTAATCAAAGGGCTTGCTATAGTTCACATGCAAATATCTTTCTGATATTCTTTTGTATTTTCAAGAATCTACAGTATGTCATGTCTTCAGTGATGTCTCTTGTTTCTCACCCTTTCCTGAAATGTGCTTGTGCTTCACACAGTTCTTATGCCAGGCATAGTTTTAGTCTCCACTGAATGATCTTGAGTAGAATTTTGCTTGCATGTGGGATCAAGATGATTGTGTGATAATTTCCACAGTCAGCTGAATTACTTTTCTTTGGTATTGGTATGAACATTTGTTCTTTTCCAGTCAGTTGGCCATGATGTTGTCATCTAAATTTCCTGGCAAAGCCTTCTAAGTATTGTAACAGCTGCATCTGATGACTGCAGTAGTTGAATGAGAATGCTGTCAATGCCCAGTGCTTTCAATGCTGCTTCAACCTGTTCTTTCATCACCAATGTTTCTTGATTTTAAGTTATAGATTTCGATGGCTGTTGATTCACTTGATCTTATGTTGAATGACTCAGGCTATTCTTCCCAACTTTTCTTAATCTTTTCAGCATCATTCAACATGGATCTTTGAGCATCCTTTACATTCTTGTTTGAGGAATTAAGTCTTCAATGTGTCTGTGCTTGACCAATTTGTATGTCCAGATTTTGTGTAATAGGTTGTAATGTTATTGAGGCTTCAGTGTCCCTGAGAGAACATTTCAGTGACCATAGGATTCTTTAGTTTTCCCCTTCCAAGGAAACCTACAATTTCTCAGGGATAAAACTCCAACTTTGGAGTGTGAGAGCTGGCTTTGGGTTTTCATTTCTAACCTTTGTGAAAAGGTCAACAGCACTTTCCTCTTTGATGTTGGAGCTTTGGTGCTGGAAGAAGTTAAAGGGGGTGATGCAGTTGGGAATATGACATGAGTATCCTGGAGGAAGCACTGGATGTGTAGGATACAAAGGATGCCCCCTCTCCCCACCCCATTTTTGATATTAAAATCTTTCCCATTTCTTTCAATCCCAGCCACAGAACAGGAAGGAAGAGAGGAAAACATAAGAAGTGCCTGGTAGGTTTGGGGCAGGTCTTTATATTCTTGTAGGGGAGTAGCTGAGAATGGGGCTCCTAAGTAAAAGGGCTAGGATTGTTCTGTTGTTATTTTTTGCAAAGATGCCAATAATATTTTGACCTCTGGAATTATCAGAGTTTTAGGAAACATGATTCTATACCCACTGAGTCTTTGCCTGAGTTAGGGATGCTAATATATGAAAGCTGTAATGATGTTGAAACTGAGCAATTCTCTAAAATGTTATTGAATAAAAGTAACATATGTCTTTTAAAAATTCCCATTAAAGCCATCTGTTTCAATTGCTTCATGGTTCTTTTTTTTTTTTTTTCTAATTAGATTCATGATTCTAATTCTAATTCTTTTTTTCAATATTTTTCACTTGCTGCACTTATTTTTCATTTCGTTTTTCAGTAAAATTTTGTATTTTTGAAGGGATTGTTTAAAAATTAAATGAACTGATTTTTAAATATAGCTTTTCCCTGATCATTTAAATTCTGATCATTTTAGTTCAAAATACTTTTTTTCATTATTCTATTCATGATTTTGTATTATCTTCTCCAATTAATTTTTATTTACATACTTCATAGTCATAGTGCATAGACATACATGCAATTATTTCTATAATTTCCAAGTCACATATATTGTTGCTATTTATTTACTTATTTTTCTCCTTTCTTTTGGGGGTAAGATGTTGTAATCTTCTTGGTTTCCAGATGTTTTTTTTTTTCTATGTCTTTACTTCTGTTTATAATTTTTGTCTGAAATCATTGCTTTCTTTTTTTAATTTGAACCATTTCTTTTATGTAATATCTACTCATTACCATTTTCATTGTGTCCTGTATTATGCCTATAGGGCCCATCTGGTGTATTGACTCTTTTTAAAAAAATTGCTTAAGTTTTCACTTTAATTTCTGTTTGGTTGATGGTTCTTCCCCCCCAAAAAGGATTTAATTTCCAAGGATATGATGCATATTATTTCTAAATAAATTGTTGCAATAATTGAACATAGCCTCCAATTATAATAGGTTTTGTTCATTACTTGTTCCCAGGTTCCAACATGTCTGCTGGAATAAGAGATATAAATGTTTATTTTATGATTTGCTGTTCTTTTAGAATGAACTGTATATTTTCTAGTAAAAGCATGCCAAATCAGCATTCTGTAGTTTAAATGCATAGGGCAGAGAAACACATTATTTTTTATTTTTTTAAACATTGGTGCCTTCAAGTCAATGTTGACTCCTGGTAATTGGCCGGACAAGCTCCTGCAGTTTTCTTGGCAAGATTTCGGAAGTGGTTTGCCATGGCCTCCTTCCTAGAGCTGAGAGAAAGTGACTGACCCAAGGCCACCCAGCTGGCTTCATGCCTAGTTGGGACTAGAACTTCTGGTCTCCCGGTTTCGAGCCTGGTGCCTTAACCACTACACCAAACTGGCATACTTGTGATTAAATCTTCATGTTCTTGTTATGGCTGCAAAGTGTGATATTTGGGTCAACATTTCAGAGCAATTGGATTCCTCATGTTTCTTCTTCTAAGCCCAGAGATAACGCTCCACAGTTGGAGGAGAAATTTAACACCAGATTTCCCCTTCAGTGTTTTTCCCAGCCACTGTCAAAAGGCTCTCAAATATGGCAGAGGAGGAATTGGCTTGTGGTTTTATTGTTTTATCTGTGTCAGCTGCCTAGTGTTAGGCCAACCAGAGAGCATACAAGGTTTTGTAATAAATAAATAAGAGCAGAGAATGCGTTAGGAAGAGCTCTCCTGATTCACAAAAAAATGTAGATCAGTCATAAAGAGCCCCCTTTTTTATTTTCAGGGGTTCTTGGGTTTAGCATTCCTTACTACAGTATAGTTAAAATAATGTTATTATTTGGAATGAATCAGTGGTTTGAAAAACTCATCCCTCAACCCAGCTTGAAATAGCTACCATGTATAATATTCAGGAAACCCATTAAAAACATGCCAAAAAAAGCCATAATTTTGAGAATGTCTTGTGTATATGACAGATATTTCTCAGTAGTTTATTATAAGTAATTTCCACTTATTTATAATAATAATTATAAGGAAATAAGTGTGTGCTTTTTTGTTACCCTTAATAAGATTGCTATTTTTTTTGGAAAAATGTAGTTGAGGGCTTACCAAACCTATTTTACCAAGGTCTTCTTGGCTTATATCCTTAAATCTCATGTTTCCTTTTGCAAATTATCTTCATTTGAATACTGTTTATTTTATTTTATTTTTAAGATCTCTCTCTCACTGTGTCTCTCTCTGTGTCTCTAGGAGCTCAAACAGTAGTCATTCCTCCAACTTTATCCCCATTTTAGCAACTATTCTGTGAGATGGTTAATGCTGAAAGAAGAGACTGATCCAAAGTTACCCACTGACTTTTCTTTGATTTGAACCTGGCCCTTCCAATCCTACTCCAGTACCCAAACCATATTGGCTGATTCTCACTGAAGAATCCTCCCTCTTCCTCATTAGATACCTTGCTTAGAAGGCCTTTCTATAATCAGTGAAGTACTTATTGACTTCTTTTTGGCATTCTTCTGTTTTCTCAATTATCCAATGTGCATCAGCAATGTGTCTTGTTTCTTGGGCTTTTTAAATGTCAGATAAAACATCTGGGATTTCCCTTTCCATATAAGGCTCTAACCTGCATTGGATGATCCTAAGCATTATTTAGCTAGTATGCAAAATTAAGGATACTGTATTGTGTGATAGTTTGTACACTCTTCTTTCTTTGATACTGGCATATAGATTGACCTCTTCCAATTGGTTAGTCACTGTGTCATTCTCCTGATTTGCTGGCATAGATTGGTTAGAACTTTTACTGATTCATCTTCAGTTGCTTCTTATATTTCTGTAGATATTCCATCAATTCTAGTAGCCGTCTGATTTGGTAATGTCACCAGCAGCACATTTTGCTTGCATCTTCTGTCAGTTTCAGATTAAACTTGACCATAAAACTTGTTAACCTCCTCTTCTTTTACATTAGTGATTGAAGCATAAACTTGGATAACTGTCATATTAAAGGATTGTCCATGATATTATTCAGTCAGTGACTGTGCTGTATTCCAGTACTGTCTTTGCTATATTCTTCCTATGAAAGGAACACATTCCTTCTTTGTTTTTCATGTCCTGAGTAGTAAGCACTATGATCTTCTGACTTAAAGTGTCTAATTAAGTTCATTTCAATTTGCTGATGCCCAGTCAATTCATTTCATCTTTCACTGTGTTGAGCTTTCCCGTGTTCATGCTTCTTACGTTCCTCTTCCCACTGTAATTCTGTCTTTGTAGCTTTGGATTCTCTGTTTTTACCAATTCAGTATAAAACCCAAATTCAGTGTGGAATGGGACAATTTGGAGTACTCTTAAAGTCACTCAGAATAGGACAAACATCTTTAACCCAGCTTTTCTTAATTCAAAATTTTCCATGAAGCTTTGTCTCTGATACAAAGTTTGGTGCTCCTTATGAATGCAAAGGGAAGAGTCATAGTAACTATGCCAAAAATAGGGAAGGTAAATGAAAAATATTTTGACACTTGCTTGTGTAAAATGCATTAGCAGAGAGGAGTAGAGTATTAGATTTAGCTATTAATATGTCTAACCATTAACTAAAATTACTCTTGTGACCTCACCACCATTGTTTGCCCTGGATTCAGCCACCTTATTGGGATATGGTGAAGAAAAAGAACTATAGATTCATTTCACTTATAATCTTTTTGCATTGTCACCCAGAGTCTCATCTTGAATTTTTTATGCATACCTGCACCCTTTCTTGCAAATGGATTGTAAGGGTGATGCAGCTGTTAAGTTGTTGGACTAGGATGTGGGTGAGTTCATTCCCAATCCAACCTTAGCTATGGAAATTTACGAAATAACTTTGGGCCAGTCACTCTCTCGTGGCTTAGCCTTCCTCACAGTCTTATTATGACGGGTATAAAATAAAAGGAAATCCCATGTATGCCACCTTGAACTCTTAGGGCAGTGTTTCTCAACCTTGGCAACTTTAAGACATGTGGACTTCACCTCCCCAGAATTTCACAGCCAGCATGAACTCCACATGTCTTAAAGTTGCCAAGGTTGAGAACACTGTCTTAGGGAAAAGGCAAGATATAAATCTAACAAGCAAATTAACAGACAATTCCAGTAATGTCTAACTACACTATTTTTCATAGTTTTTTTTTTCTTTTCATGCCCATTTGCACCTCCTTCAATTATTTTTTCCCAGTACTACTTAAAAAATATAAAATCTTAAAGACACCCTCAAGACAAGTTTGATTCCTGGTGACTGCTTCATGCAGCTTTCATGCCAGCATACAGAATGTTTAGTTATCGCTTTCTTCCTGGAAGTTTTAGCCAGAAGCCTTGGAATTTCCATGTAGCTACCCACCCATTCCCCACTCTCCAGGTATTAACTAGAGCTGCTTAACTTCAGAATCAGCCAAACCTGGCTAGCTTTATTACACACATTTCCATGCCCATCTTCTCTTCCTTTCATAACTTACATATTATATACCAATATTTTATTTTATCTAAATATAGTAACTCTCTGATTATATTAGTTTTTATTTAGTTCTCCCTTATTCATGCATCCATGGTACAATAATACACTAATTAGTTTTTTTTTAATAGTGTAAAATAATTTTTAGCAATACAAGGGATAGAGAGAGAGAGAGAGAGAGAGAGAGAGAGAGAGAGAGGAAGGAAGGAAGGAAGGAAGGAAGGAAAGAGAAAGAAAGAAAGAAAGAAAGAAAGAAAGAAAGAAAGAAAGAAAGAAAGAAAGAAAGAAAGAAAGAAAGAAGGAAAGAAGCCAGCCACATTACTAATGGAAATGGGTGTTCTTAAAATGCTAACAGTGGAGCTCATTTTTTCCCAGTTCACATTCCTGAACTGGGAATGATTGGAACAGACTATCTTCTGAACTAATAGATGTGTTGGACTACTTCTGGAGCCCAGAATCCAGCTGCAAAAGAGATTGGCTGGTCCCTGAACAGCTCTAATGCTTGCTGTTGCAACATCCACCCCGCTAAGGCCACATCAGAAGAGTCTCTGTCTAACCTAGAATTTATTTTGTCAACTAATTTGTCTCAAACAATGGTGAATATTTTTCATAGGGGAAAAAATAAAAAAAGAGCAGACAGCAACAACAAAATAAAATACCCCGTGCTTGTTCGTCTCTTCCAACAGCTGAATAATTTGTCTCCCAGAAAAGAAAATGTGCTCCTTAGTTATCTATTTTATTATGTACTTTAGCTCTGTATAGACTTGAAGTTGATTTATCAAGCAGACAGATATTGCAGCTTTTAAACTATGACTAAAATAGCATTTTGCCCAAATGTCAAATGATCTGTTTTTTAAAAAAATCACATTTGAAAATAGACTATTGGAAGTAACTTGGTTCATGATTTCTTCAAGGGACCATTTTAGTCCAGTCCCTATATAATTTATGAGGAAAACATGACTTGTGCAGGACAACTTGGGGCATTCAGTAACCGAATTCTGTTGATTGAATAGCTAATGGAAGAGGGAAAGGGAAGCAGTGGAATGGCAATGGGACTGGATTAGCTCTTCTGTGTTTATCTTTGATACTTAGCATTTTGGACCAACTGTTCTTGAAATAAACATTCTAGCAGCAGTTCCTTTTCACATTCTGCCCCCTGTCTTGTGATCCCTGGCAATAGGATTAGAGCTCTCATGAATATTGCCATTTTCCCCAAATTTCATTGGTCAAGTTAAAATCTATTGTTCTTTTTAAAATATGCTCTTATTTTATCCCGAACCAAAAGGTTTGTATTCTCATCAGGCTTTAGGAACAAGCATTATGATTTCTCCTGATGGTTGCATTCTTGCAATACTGACATTGTATCCTTGCAATATTTTAATGGGTAAAATGCAACTATCTGAAATCTTCTCCAATGAATACAAAACACTGGAGCCCTGTCATTGGCCTCACACATAGAGCTGAAGCATTCAGAGAATTAGCTGAGCTTAAGCTTGTCTTTCTGATATTTCTCAAAAAGAATATAGACAGCCTGCTGGGATAAGGGATTTTTCCGTGCAGCCACTAGTTACTGTAAAATTGAAAAAAGGTGCTCAGAAGGGCAACAAAAATGTAGGCATGTATTTATTTATCACCCACTCACTCACTCACTCATTCAAACTTACAGGCCACCTAGATTACAAAATGCAATTCTGGGCAGCCTGCAACAATTAAATTACAGAAGACACCAAAAAGAAAATAAAAAATAACAAAAACAGTAGAATTATGCCCCCCCCCCCCTTTCAGGAAAACTCATCAGTGGTTATGCATATTTCCCCTGTGAGGGAAGATTACAATATTTGCATCTTTTTAACTTATCGGAAAAAGGTAAGCAAAGAGAAAAATGGTAGAGGAGTATATATCTGCCCCCTGCTGAAGAAACCATCACTAGATCCCACCCTTCTGGACAATTTTCATCCAGTCTCCCACCTTCCCTTTCTAGGAAAGATGGTGGAAAAGGTGGGCGTGCAGCAGCTTCAGAGGATCCTGGAGGAAATGGATTATCTGGACCCCTGTCAGTCAGGTTTCAGGCCTGGTTATGGGACAGAAACAGCATTGGTCGCACTTTTGGATGATCTCTGAAGAGAGTGGGATGGGGGCAGCGCATCCCTCCTTGCTCTTCTTGACCTCTTGGCGGCTTTCGATGCCATCAACCATGGTATACTTTTGGGTTGGCTGCAGGAGTTGGGGCTGGGTGGCACAGTGCTGTGCTGGTTCAGCTCCTTTCTCCAGAGCTGAACCCAATCAGTGTTGATAGGGAGCGAGAGGTCCAATCCACGGCCCCTACTCTGTGGGGTGCCACAGGGTTCAGTGCTTTTGCCGCTCCTATTTAACATCTACATGAAACCATTGGGTGAGATCTTCCAGCACCATGGGATGAGGTATCATCAGTATGCTGATGATACCCAATTATACATCTCCATCCCGGGTGACCTAAGTGATGCTGTGGCTACCCTCTCGTGGTACCTGGAGGCTGTAGGGGTCTAGATGGGGGAAAACAGGCTTCAACTGAACCCTGGTAAAATGGAGTAGCTGTGGGTACGGGGAGCTTCAAGATCCAGGAGTTTATCATCTTTGGTTCTTGATGGGGTCGCACTACCCCAGACAGGCCCAGTGCATAATCTGGGGGTCCTTCTGGACTCATGACCTCTGTTCAAAGAGCAGGTGGCAGTCATGGCTTGGAGGGCCTTTGCACAACTTCATGTTGTGTGGCAGTTATGCCCCTTCCTTGATCAGGAGGCCCTCCTCATGGTCACTCATGCCCTGGTCACCTCCCTGTTGGATTACTGCAATGTGCTATACATGGGGCTACCCTTGAAGAGTATCCGGAAACTACAGCTGGTGCAGAATGTGGCAGCGCAGACAGTTGTGAATGCCCCAGGAGGCACATATAACACTGCTGTTACACAAGCTCCATTGGTTGCCAGTTTGCTTCCGGGTCCAATTCAAGGTGTTGGTCATCACCTTTAAAGCCCTTCATGGCACAGGACCAGGTTGTCTGAGGCGCCGTCCCACCCCTGTTATCTCAGCCCGCCCCACGCGGTCCAGCAGAAGGGGCATGTTGCAGACCCCACCAGTCAAGGAATTTCGACTGGTGGGATCTAGGAAGAGGGCCTTTTCTGCTGTGGCCCCCGCTCTATGGAACAATCTACCTCCCGAGGTGCAGTGTGCTCCCACTCTCATGGCCTTTAGGAAACAGGTGAAACCCTGACTATGCCAGAAGGCCTGGGGGCCAGATGGGGGCTCGCATCAGTGGAAGTGGCTTGTGAGGTAATTGATTTTACCCCCCCCCCCCCCATCATCTTGAATGTCTTTAGCATTTATGTATAGGGTTCGTTTTATAGTAATTATTATGGATTGAGTAATTTAATTATTTATTGGATATTTTAATTGTTTATGTGCTTTTGATTTTTAATTGTGAGCCAGCCAGAGTCACCCATTGGGGGAGATGGGCAGCATACAAATTTAATAATAAATAAATAAAAATAAAATTATGCATGGGGTAAGTGAGTAGGCCTTTCATACTACTGACGGTATTATCCACAAAAGCTAAAGGAGATAAGACACATGCAGCCTACCAGCATCTCCCTAGAATGGCCCCCCAAATTGGACCTTTTTAATTTCATCCCTTCAAATTTTGAAACTACCAAGTATGGCCCTCAATGTGCCCCACAAAGCCTGGTGGAGACCTCCGGGGCATTACTTGTGCATCCCTGATCTAGAATTAATAACTCACTCTTGTTCTGCAATCCCCATCTTGAAGCTAGGTATAAAAGGAAGACCTCATGGCAAGTCCACCTGGCCTAATTTTAAAAATAATGTTCTGCTCTTTAACTACTGTTTTATAGCATCTAGACTAATGAACTCTAAAACTGAAATTATTCTAAAGGCAATACTGTAAACCCAATACTGTGGGAATGAGAACACTTCAGCAAGGAAGTCCCAGTTTAGCTAAAAATCATTGGGGCTAAGTCCCAGTAGAGCAGTTGAATTTAATAACCTAGCCATCAGAATGTTCTTGCTTATTTAACTTCAGTGCGCTTAGTAATAACTAACTTTTCCTGGGTCAGACAGAGCTACCATATATAGAGAAACAACTAAGAACAGAATATTTAAAAGGAGTGGTAACAATAGAAGAGAATATATGTAGCTCAGGGCTGAACTGTGGAGTCCTCATTGCTCTCTCAGCTTGGTTGTTTACTTGCAGATGTTTCATTACCCAAGTAGGTAACACCATCAGTGCTAGTGAGTGTGGGGTTTGCTTCCTGTTTATATACAGTAGCTTGCCCTGCCAGTGTTGATGGAGGCCTGGCTTTCTCCTTGGTAGTGCCTTGATTAAGGTATTGTTTTCTGCCAAGTAGAAATTCTGTGAGTCAGAGTTGTTTCTATAAAAGACACTATCTGCTAAAATGTTAACCAGGGGATGTCTTGTCCAGCTTGTCCAGCAACTCTTCGGGTCACAGATATCTGCAGAAAGGAAAAGTGAGGAGCAAATAATGCCATGTGGGTCAAGAGGTAAATGACATAACTTACATACTTGCATCAGACCTCACATTGTGAGAATATAGTGCACCGTGCTCAGTGACATCATGATAGCTGTGTTTTGTCCTTTCGACATCATTCTCATTTTTTATGCTTCAGGTTCCAAAAATGCTCACTCAGTATTTATGGGAAGTGTCATCAAAAGAGATCCTAAAACTGCCAGCATTTCCCCACCTTTGGATTTTTTTAGGTAAGGCAGAATGCAGTTTTGTTCACGCAAATTCCTATCTTGTAGGAAATCAGCCTCAGAAGTACCCATCTGCTATCAATGGAGCAATAGTTGTAGTACTTTTCCCCAAGAAATATATGATGTGTTTGATATATTTGATTCAAAATAGATGTAAAATTTGGAAGGGATAGCATTTACTGATGACAGTTAGCCAAGAAAATAATGACATAATGGCTGTGTTTAATTCAGTAGTGCTTAACTTGGTTACTGAATTAACCCATTTTCTGAGTTGGCACAATTTCTTGAACAAAATAAGCTGAGTTGCACGACATGCTGAAGACACACAGACCCACTGTTAATTCCTTAGCCAAACAGCTTAAGCATTTTGTGTAATATAGCATTTGTGTCTTTGAGTCCTAGATTCTTCTTAAAAGACTAGAACTTCCTAAAATGTTCTAGTGCTATCATTTGTCATCACTGAATTTCTGTGAATTTCTTTCTACATACTGATCTCCTCTGGTGTGGAATATATTGGCATATTTTTTAAAGGATGCTGTAAGAATCGAGTTTTGAAAAATGAAAAAGAAAAGGTAATCTCTTTCAAGTTAAATAACTTGACATTATTTTACCTGGCAAAGAAACAGACAAGGCTTTCTGGCTGTTTTTTCTCTAAACATCTAACATACTGTCCATTATAGGGAAGATGAAACATTAATAGCCGGTGCTGTAAAGCATCTTGTTTCTTTTCTCCTTCCTCATCCTTTTTTTCCTTTTCCTTCAGAGGCATAATAACTTTAAGGGCAAGTGCTGCTGGGTTTTTAAAATTCTTATTCTTTTATTTATTCATTAGATTTTCATTCTACCTTTTCTCCAGGAGCTCAAAATCATATTCACAACTCCCTCATCTCCAGTGTTATCCTTACAACAGCAGCTGTATGAGACGGGTTTGGTTGAGAGTTAGCAAGTGGGCTGCAGTTAACTTAGGGAACTTCCATAGCCTCTTCCTTAACCCCTACACTACAATGACTCTTATGCTTATTAACATGTTAGCTTTTGGGGGATCCTCTGACATTAAATTTAAACAGACAAAATTATTAAATAAATGGTAAACACATCATGAGCTGAATGTATCAGAAGGCTTGGCTCAGTTTCATTTACTCCTTCCCAATTATTTCTTGCCAAGAGCATAAGACATCTTTGTACACCTGATGCCATGCTTGAGAAATGTCCTTGGTTTGGAGATATGTGGTCCATATACAAAGAAAATGGGAGATTAGATTTATCAAAGGCATTCCCTAAACAAGAGCAGTTTCCAACCAGGTTCTAAGTGGGAGGCAGCAATGGATCTGCGGCTAAAAGTTTCCAAAGTAATCTAATTATCTCTCCACATTCAGTGGGATAACTAGGATTTTAAAAAATGAACAGGTGGCTGACGTCAAAGACATCCTTGAACTGTGAAGTCTACCCTGAATTCATTGCAAGTAGCATCTACATCCAATTACTTAAAAGGCTAAAAGTGGCCAAATTTGCACTGCAGTACATTCATACCAGATTGTGCTTAACAGTGGATGTGTGCAAAGCTAAACTGAGACCAGCTTGTTCTCATGGAGCTTCAGTGATAAGCAACTTTGTTGATGTTTCATTAATAGTTGAGGTGAATAATACTTTAACTATCAGCATTACTGGTTCATACCGTCCCTATTGTGCTTTTACAAGTTGAAATCATTTAGCTTTTTATTCCAGCTAGGGCTTGGTTTACATTGTTAATATCCCCCTCATACATTATTATTATTATTAACAAGTAAGCATAGCCTCCCCCCCAGGAACTCCCACTGTATATAATAAAATAGGATTTACTATTGACGTGAGTCAAGCTATAGATTCAGTGATCTTTGAGAAAGGCATTGGCTCTCTTTGAAGAACCCACCCATGTAAAATATTATCTGAAAACAAGAAGGGCTATTTGGAAACCTGAAACAATGGTCTTTATATTCTATAATATAATTTGTCTCTTACCAATGAGAGACCTAAGGGATTAACTATGAAGGTATTATTAGGGCTGTGAAAATATTATTAGGGCTGTGCATACTTGGAAAATGATTCAGAAGTGTTTTGCACCTTGCATGGAGCGTGAGAACAGCACCAATCACTAATGTTTTGTTGGACCTAACCCTGCAGGGGTTAAGATTTCCTATTGCTTATCCTGTTGGCAGATATGAGCTTCTGTTGTCTTCCTTATTCTTCTTGCCTTTGCAGAAGAGACTGTGTGAGCCAGAGCCAGAGCCAGAGGCTGATAGGTTTTGAATGCATGGATAATGGATGGATTTGTATGAACATATTCCTGCTTGGATATATAATATGCATTTATGGATAGGATTGTGTGTGTATATCTATTTGTATAAAATCAATACCAGATAAATCCATCAAGCATAGGCATATAGATTTTTAGGAAATCTGTGAAAATAATTGTTATGTCAGGTTTATGGAAGAAATTGTTAAATTACTATGTGTGTTTTAATAATACAACACACAGGCTATTAGGACTTCTCACATTCACTTTTGGATTCAGTTTCCTGGACTGTGTCTCCTATTGGCCTAAAGGCTTATGGAATCAGCAGATCTTTTCTATTCCAGATTATATTGTTATTTTATGAACATTCAGTATGACTCATTGGTTTCACCAATTTTTGCCTCTGACTATAATCATTGGTGGAATGTAAAGCCAAACAGGATCCAACTGAGGCAATACAGAACTTACCAAGAAAAATGTTTTTTTAATCAATCAATCAATCAATCAATCAATCAATCAACTTTATTGCTTATATACAGAAAAGCAACAGTGTGAAACAAAGAACAACTCCAGTTTTAAACAAAAAATTAAAGGAAAGGAAAGATACTGGTCTATTTTTCTTCTATGTTGATACGAAACAAGTTCGTAGATAGAAATGGCCACATATCATCTAGCCAAGGAATTAAATCAAGTGTGGCAGAATCTTTCCACTGGAGCAGAATAATAATTTTAGCCCCAGTCTGTGCATGATAGATCCAGAATTCATGCATTCATACATTCATAAGGTCCAAATTGTAGGTATACAGTTCAATGCCACATTACACTGGCATTTTTAAACATTATTTCTCTTCTGAATACCACATTAATAAACATATGCTTATACATATAAGTCTGCATGTTAAACCAAAGCCTGAGAACAATAAGGAAAGCCAAAACATATGTGTCAAGGTACCTTCCACCATCTTATATTTCCAATAAAGTGAAGATCTCATCTAACCCTCACTAAATGTCCTCTGAGATGTCTAACACTTAAAAAAGAGAGAATATTGTGTTGGGCTAAATGAATTTTAAGTTCAAATGTACATATTTAACATTCCTTAAAACCCTAACCCATTGGTTTGTTAAAACAGGATATTTCAACACTTTATTCCAAATTTCTGGTAAATTACCAATATCTTCACAATACCCTTAACTTGGTAGAAATGAATTGTAGGTTTGGAATAATTCAGAACTCACTCCAATGATAATAATAATTTAGGAGTTTTGCATGCTGGTAATGTATCCAATCCAAACTGTATGACCAAAAGATACTTTAAAGTTTATATTGCTATTTAGCAGACTTAGATAATCCAAATTCTTCCTGTAACACCAGAAATGCTTTGAAAGGCTATTAAAAATAAGCTGATAGAAAGTCATGATTCCAAGATTTGCTCAGGAAAGGAAAGGAAAGGAAAGGAAAGGAAAGGAAAGGAAAGGAAAGGAAAGGAAAGGAAAGGAAAGGAAAGGAAAGGAAAGGAAAGGAAAGGAAAGGAAAGGAAAGGACATTTTCTAGCTAGGATTAAATCAAATAAGAATCACATTTGAATTTCCTTTTTAACAACAGCCAAATATATCTTGCAACTTTTAATGCTGAGGAACCAACTGATTTTTAATTAAAATATGGGATTAAGTCCTTACAAAGGTATCAGAGGTGTCAGATAGTAACCAATTTGCTAATTGTTACACTCTCTGCTAGATAAATTATTAAAGTGTAGAAACATCACATTGAGAACAAAGGCTTGTAATATCAAGGCCAATGTTTCCCCAGTTGTAACATATGGCTGTGAAAACTGGACTGTCCGAAAGGCTGACCAAAGAAAAGTTGATCTATTTTAATTTGTGGTGCTGCAGAAAACTGCTGGAAATACCTTGGACCACAAAAAGAACAAATCATTCAATAGTAGATGAAGTAAAACCAAAGTGATCAGTGGAAGTACTAACACTGAAGCTAAAGCTTAGATATTTTGGCCACATGTTGCATAGCAGATAGCTTTATACAGTGGAAAGAATGCTCAGAGAGAGAAACAATAAGGTTAGGAGTGTGACCTTTATAAGAACATTCTTGAGGCTGATACTTACAGGTGAAACTCGGAAAATTAGAATATCGTGCAAATGTTCATTTATGTCAGTATGGCAACTCAAAAGGTGAAACCAATATATGAGATAGACGCATTACATGCAAAGCGAGATATGTCAAGCCTTACTTTGGTATAATTGTGATGATTATGGCGTACAGCTTATGAAAACCCCAAATTCACAATCTCAGAAAATTAGAATAGTGTGAAAAGGTTCAATATTCTAGGCTCAAAGTGTCCCACTCTAATCAGCTAATAATCCATAACACCTGCAAAGGGTTCCTGAGCCTTTCAATGGTCTCTCAGGCTGGTTGAGTAGGAATCACAAGCATGGGAAAGACTGCTGACCTGACAGTTGTGCAGAAAACCATCACTGACGCCCTCCATAAGGAGGGAAAGCCCCAAAAGGTCATTGCAAAAGAAGTTGGATGTTCCCAAAGTGCTGTATCAAAGCAGATCAATAGAAGGTTATGTGGAAGGGAAAAGTGTGGGAGAAAAAGGTGCACAAGCAGCAGGGATGACCGCAGCCTGGAGAGGATTGTCAGGAAAAGGCCATTCAAAAGTGTTGGGGACTTTCACAAGGAGTGGACTGAGGCTGGAGTTAGTGCATCAAGAGCCACCACACACAGACGGATCCTGGACATGGGCTTCAAATGTCGTATTCCTCTTGTCAAGCCACTCCTGAACAACAAACAACGTCAGAAGCGTCTTACCTGGGCTACAGAAAAAAAGAACTGGTCTGTTGCCCAGTGGTCCAAAGTCCTCTTTTCTGATGAGAGCAACTTTTGCATCTCATTTGGGAACCAAGGACCCAGAGTCTGGAGGAAGAATGGAGAGGCACACAATGCACGATGCTTGAAGTCCAGTGTGAAGTTTCCACAGTCTGTGTTGATTTGGGGAGCCATGTCATCTGCTGGTGTTGGTCCACTGTGCTTCATTAAGTCCAGGGTCAACGCAGCCGTCTACCAGGAGATTTTGGAGCACTTCATGCTTCCTTCCGCAGACGAGCTTTATGGGGATGTTGACTTCATTTTCCAGCAGGACTTGGCACCTGCCCACACTGCCAAAAGTACCAAAACCTGGTTCAGTGACCATGGGATTACTGTGCTTGATTGGCCAGCAAACTCGCCTGACCTGAACCCCATAGAGAATCGATGGGGCATTGCCAAGAGAAAGATGAGGGACATGAGACCGAACAATGCAGCGGAGCTGAAGGTCGCTATTGAAGCATCCTGGTCTTCCATAACACCTCAGCAGTGCCACAGGCTGATAGCATCCATGCCACGCCGCATTGCGGCAGTCATTGCTGCAAAAGGGGCCCAAACCAAGTACTGAGTACATATGCATGCTTATACTTTGCAGAGGTCCGATATTGTTCTATTTCCAATCCTTGTGTTATTGATGTCATGTAATATTCTAATTTTCTGAGATTGTGAATTTGGGGTTTTCATAAGCTGTACGCCATAATCATCACAATTATACCAAAGTAAGGCTTGACATATCTCACTTTGCATGTAATGCGTCTATCTCATATATTGGTTTCACCTTTTGAGTTGCCATACTGACATAAATGAACATTTGCATGATATTCTAATTTTTCGAGTTTCACCTGTATGACTGGAGAATACCTTGATGCTTGGAAAAATCAAAAGCAGTAGAAACAGAGGCTGCCAAAAGACCAGACATCTGATACTGTCACTAATGACACGCATGAGTTTAGAAGAACTCAAACAAATAGTTACAGACAGCCAAACCTTGCAGAATTATATCCATTGGGTCATAAACAATTGAATGACTGAGTAGCAATAAAAAACCACCACCAAGCCCAATGATAGAACTGAAAATCTGGAAAGTTAAACCCCCCTCTTCATAAGGATCAAGAATTTGGATGAAGAAAATCTGGAGGGGGTGGGGGAGGGTCTGTCCATCCCATAAACATTTTCCCCAATTATTAAAATACTTAATACTGGCCAAATATAAAATACTTAATACTGAGAATCGCTCTAAGAAACCCTCACTCCAGTCCTCCTTTTAAGAACATTTATTCCTTTCTGTAGCCTCATAGGCATTTTAAACCATCTGTTAATATTAATCAGAGATAAACATTTTGAAGTATTTATCTGTGTGATATGGACGTTTTGTCTGGGATAATTATTTCATGTTATTTAAAAATAATTAAAGCAATATATAAAACCTCAATGTTTACACATTTTATAGAAATCTTTGATCCTATGGGAAGTATTCAATCTATTCCCAGTTAATAGAATAACCTGGTAATTTACCAAAGTATTATACTATATCCATAAATTTTGATTAAAAATACTGATAAGTATTAATACAGCATAAAATATAATCATCATATAATAACCATCTGTGTACAACTCCAACCACTTTAATATCCATAATGTCCTCCAACTATTGGTTGAAAAGGTTTGTTCATACCTTGGATTTGAAGAAATATCAGTCTAGTTCTGCATGTCCAAAAGATGTTCAACCTTCATTTCTTTAACTACAGCCCCCCACCCTCATATTAATATGGCAAGTCTCTTTGTTGGATGTTTTAACAGAAGCCTGTGATACAGTACAGGAACTTAATCTTAAAGCAAAAATAATAATAACAACATTCAATCTGACCTTAACAAAAATAGACATAATTTATTCTATCCAAAAAGACCCCCCTGTCTCATTTGCAAAAAAGAGCCACAATGTTACTTGGCAAAGTGCAGCAGATTCTATGCATTCCATTTATGTATCTAAGAACACATTTTTCTCCTATCCTCTGTGTCCCTATATGTAAACATAGTAACAGTCTGAAAAGTGATGAGGCCTCTTTCAGAATTGGTAGCCATTATTCAATGAATAACTCCCTTGGGGCTTCACAAATGCCTATAGAAAACCAACACCTAGGAGAGGAAAAGATGGAATTAATGCTCAAGGCCAGTTTGTTTTCATTCTGTGCTTGGACTAGTGCTGACATTAGATTAGCATCTTTAAAAATGTCTCTTTTCTGACACCACTTCTCATAGCTAAGTAGTTCTTTCTCCTACCCGAATGGGTTTTTACACGTATTGGATATTACTCATCATTCAGCAATATATGCATATATCATATCTGAACAAGTAGAAGCAATTCCAGGAAGAATTAATGAGAGAAAAAATGTTGCCATTAAAACTCATTCCAGGCTTCAGAAATGACAGGTTGGAATTTATCCCTGGAATTCACAATACCGTAGCAAGTGTCATTCCAGATTAAATGGGTGATTTCTTGCAAACAACATTTATAACATGAAACTGCATATGCTGTGGATGCACAGAAATATATAAGAGCAGCAAGGGAAAATATGCTGTTCCTGAGCAACAATCCCCAAATCTCCTCCAAGATTATTTTTCTGAGTTATTCTTGTTAAATCACACTAGTATGATAGCTTACATGTAGCAACAGGAAAAACAAAGGGGAAGATAGTATTAAAAACATAAGGAAGAGTTTAGACAAAGCCTTCTTTATTCTTGTTTGTTTCTTTTATTGTTTTATTGTTAATTATTTTTATTAAATTTACAAATATAATAAAAAAGAAGTAAGAAAAAATTTAGAAACAGCAATTTATAACTAAAAAGGAAGTTTACAAGCACTGTATCTTATATCAGTTTGAAAGTTGAAATCAGGGTTAAAAAGAAACAGTATTAGAATCAGATTATTGCCCCATATTTGGTGACAGTATGTAAGGTGCAACAATTCTGAAAAATGATTGATAATAAAATGAAACTGATTTTAAAGGTGGATTTTTCTTTTTAGCCCATAATCTTTTACTAAACATTGTGGTCACACAAAATATATTGAACTGCCATTGTACAGGGTAACAGTTGCTAGAATACTCTGTACTTACTTTGGAAAGCACAACTAATTCCTTCCATAGAAGAATGGCAAATTAGGTTATGTCGGTATGCATAACCTAATTTAAAAAAAACCCAAATCTGATACAGAAGTTATTTTAATGTAGAAATAATTTTTGAACTGCAAACTTACAAATGCGTTTGTACCACATCCCAAGTTTTGGTTTCTCCTAAGATAAGATTATGACAGTTAGGTTTACCTAAATGATAGAATTTATGGGGATTTGGGGGGAAGGGTTTCATTTTATAATTTATAAATTGAATCATACTGCTTAAGCTGCCAAAGCCTATCTAAAGGAGTCTTCTGCATTCACTGCAGCCAATCAATACTAACAATTGTGCGATCAACATCCTCCAATCATGTTATCTGTCAATCAGCACTGAATATCATATTTCCTCTTATACTGGATGTGTGTTTATCAACTGGTATCATGATTAGTGGCCATTGAGTCTTATCCTCCATGAATTTATCTCATCCCCCTTTAAAATAATCTGCTATCGGCCATCACCACATTTTGTGCTAAAAAATCCCAGATTTAATGATGTGCTATGTAAAATATTTTCTGCCATTTCATTCAGCATCCCTGGATATCTGGGACTTGTGTGTTATGAAAGAAAGGGACTCCTGCCAAGGCATTTCTACATGTGAGGTTGCAATCTTTCCTTGAAGAGGAACTGTTCCAGACCCTTAGTTATTTTACTTCCTTTTTCTGAACCTTTTCTGCCTCTACAATATACTTTCTGAGGTGTGATTATCAGAATTGTACACAAAAATCTAAGAGCTTTTCCTTAGTAGCAAACTATTAGAGAACCATAACCTTCTTCTGCACAGGAATGCATAGTCTGGACTGTATTCAACATTTTTTGTGACTGTTTTGTGGCACTGAAAAGAATTGGAATAAGGCCATGTAAATCATGGCTTAGGGATGAGACATGGCCCTTATCATGGGAAAAGGAGAGTAAAATTAGGGTTGTCCAGCTATTCCAGTGACCCTGTAACTAACAAAGACAGGTTCTAAGTGATGTTTTCCCATGGATTTCTACAAAAGCATTACTGTGTTGGCAATTGTGTTCTTTTTCTAATGTGGAATTTGATCTTTGCGAAGCAGCCACACAACCCTAACTTGAATAGCCACCACTAGCTCATATCCTATCAGCGTATTTCTACTTAGAATATCTTGCATCTTTTGTACTTGCTTATACTGAACTGGCTTCTATATGACTTCTATTCTGTTCCCCTTTTGCCCAGTTTGGAAAGATCTTCTACAGTGAAGGTAGACCCAAGGAATTCATTTTATACTGCACTCTCTTTATTGTCTGCATTGTCCTTATCACCCTTAAATGTTCCTTTAGCTATTCCACCCTCACTATACTCTGCCCTTTCCTTTCTGCAGCTTGTATCCAGAGATGACTAGATCCTACTGGTTCTCTCCATTTCTGCTATGCAATACTTTTATAATTGCTTCTACAAAGCATAGATAGGTAGATATGTAGATGATTAGATAGATGGATAGATAGATAGATAGATAGATAGATAGATAGATAGATAGATCGATCGATCGATCGATCGGGAATATGCATACATATCAACAGTCTAGATTGGTGGAGGAACATAATTAAGCTTTTATTACCTCTTTTTTAAAATAGTGGCACTGATACACTTTTTTTTAGTGAGCATTTCCCAGCTCTTCTTAAGAAATTTCAAACAAAAGTCGCTGAATTTACTTGACTATGATGTCTGTTTGGACTTTATAAATATGAACTATTTCCTAGTAATATGAAGAAATGATGTGTTTTTACTAGCATTATTAGTTAACCTTGCAAAGATATTACCAAAGCATTTTATGCAGTATTACTTTTAAAAATAATTTTATTACCAAGTTTCAACTGAAGAAGCAGAAATGTGCAAGAAAGGCATTTTTTTAAATAACATACCCACACACCCTCACCACAATTAATTATTGCAGAAGGCTAGAGAAAAGCACTCCTCTTCCTTCAGATGCATATAAGAGTTCTGTGCCACAACAGAATCAGTTCCTGATCTGTCTAATTTGATAGCCAATGGTGTTCAGTAGCTGAACCAATTTATTTCTGGTCCAATAGTGATATATATCAAATTGCTGCTAAAGTGGACTTTTGTTTGCACTACTGCAGAACTTTGGATGGGTCCTTTACTCATGGGTGGGAACTCTTATCTTACTTTGTTTTCAGCTACTACTTCACATGACTTTTTCAAAGCCACAGAGGAACAGTGCTTGGCAGCTTAGCAGTTTCTCTTTGTAGCTGTGTTTTGAGGTGGTAGAAATTAAGGTGACCACAGGTCAGTTTCCAACTGCTTTTGGAAGACTAGGGTGTAGAAATGGTAGTGGTGTGGAAATGAGCACTCTCAAATGATGCTAAAATACTGCTAGCTTTGTTCAGTTCATGTACGTTTATCCAATGCTGTAGCACAACAGTCGCTGGTGAGATTTGAATGTGTCCAGTGAATATAATATGGGTTATGAACAGCTGATATAGATTTATGGATGGCCATATGAATAAGACTGTGTGATATAACCTTGAGAAGCATATTACATAAACATTTCTCATATTTGCCTTATCATAGTAAGTATTGCAGGGTGTGCCAGAGTGAGCATTATAGCAGCATGACATGTACAATCAAGTATGTTACTCATGCTAGGTTGCAACCACATAGCGTATGGATGAGTAGAAGTGTATAAATGATGGAATTCTTTAAATTCCATGAAGGACATGTTTTGTCCTAAGTGTCTTGTGCTATTCTGCATAACACTCCAGTCTTTTTCATTCATCTTGGCATGCCCAGCATACCATTGCTACATGGACAGCAACTTCCACAGCGGGCATCAACATCTGCATGATGATAAGTGCTATGTTTCGATCCAAGCCCCATCCCTTCTATATATGTATCTTTTCCCTTAAAAAAAAAAAAACTTTATTTAACAGTAATACAGCATATACAGATATAGTATACAGAGAGAGAGAGAGAGAGAGAGAGAGAGAGAGAGAGAGAGAGAGAGAGATTCATTTCCCTCTTTTAAGTACATCAGCAGTACTCTGTGCTTGTTTTATCATCATCATCATCATCAGTCTTATTATGATCCTTTAATTTTATTTAAAACAGAGGTATATTTTCAAAAAAAGATATTATCCATGAATAAACAGGTAATTACTGAGGTTATGCAATTATTACCCTTTGGTATATGTATTGACATCACACACATACATACAAAATGGGTGGGGCTTGGATTATGATGCTGCACCTACCCTCTCGCACCTTCCCACATGGATGCCCTGTATATAGAATAACCATCAACCAAAGTTGATATTACATTATCAATATATGCACATATATTACAGGTTGATATCGATACTGATTTGACAGGCTTAGCCATAGTTTCAACTGGGAAACTGTCAGCATCTTAGACCAAGCTAAATCCAAAAATGTGAGGGAATTCCTGGAAGCTTGGTATCCAGACAAGTCAGCCATCAACAGGCACATAGAGATAAACAACATCTATACACTATTCAAAAGAGACAACAAAAAGGAAACAAAAAGACCAGAACATCTCCTCACCAGCAGTCATCACCCAGATAAACAGAGATTAGCACCAAGATTAACACCAGACAATCAAACAGTAAACAATATCCTAATCAAAGAACTACCAAGAGGACGCCCCCCCCCCCCCCAACACTGGCAGATCAAGCTACTGTATATAAACAGAGAGCAAACCCCACTCCATTCTAGCACTGAAGATGTTACCTAGCCAGGTAATGAAACGTTTGCAAGGAAACAGCCAAGCTCAGAGAACCCCAAGGATTCCAAAGTTGATATTCTCAGAGCACAATTGTCAAGACTGTGCATTGACATTCCAGGAATCAGTGAAATGGATAGGAATGAGCCATTTCATATCAGAGAAGCACCAGTAGAGTACTGTAGGGTAGCTTAAAGAAACTGTTCTACTGTGGAAAAGAAAATCATAGAAAGATCTCAAGGCTAGCCAGTCAATATTTGCAATCATCTAAGCGTATGTTCCAACTACAGATGTGAAGGAAATGTAAACTGAACAATTCTATGCCAACCTGTAACACCTTGCCAATATAACTCCCCCCCCCCCCCCCGCCCGACATCATTCTAAGTATAGGAGAGTGGAATGCTAAAGTTGGAAGTAAAACAGCATCTGGAATAATAGGGAAAGTTGGCCTCAGTATATGAAACAAGACAGGGGAAAGACTAACAGAGTTCTGCCAGGAAAATGCAATGTGTATAGCAAATATTTTCTTCCACAATCTAAAAGACAACCCTGCACATGGACATCACCAAATTGACAACACTGAAATAAAATTGACTATACACTCTGCAAGCAAAGATGGAGAAGTTCTGTTCAGTCAAAGTGAAAGAAAAAAGAAGACCTGGTGATGATTATAGCTCAGATGATGAACTTCTTGCAAAATTGCAACTAAAGAAAACAAAGCAATCGAACTGACAAGATACAGTGTTTTGAATGAGGTGAATAGATTTCATGGATTAGATTTGATAAATACAGCCTGAAGAACTCTGGACTGAAATTCAAGATGTTATTAAAGATCAAACAAATAAAAATATTGCAAAGTCCAAAAAACAAAAGAAGGCAAAAGGGCTGTCTGCTGATATGTTGAAATTAGCTGAAAAAGGCAGAAAGTAAAAGCAACAGAGGCAGAGGACAATTTGCCCAGGTAAACAAATGAATTTCAGCAAAGAACAGAAAGAAATGAAAAGGGATGTCTAAATAAGCAAGGCAAAGAAGCTGAGGATAAAAACAGATTTATTTATGAAAACTACAGAAATAAAGGAAACAGAGCCACTGTGGTCCAGTAGTGAAGGTGCTGGACTTGGAGCAGGGAGAGCCAGGTTCTAGTCTTCCCTTAGGCACAGAAGCCAGCTGGGTGACCTTGAGTCAACTGCTCCCTCTCAGCCTGAATTAGAGTCAGGCTCTGTGACAAGCCACCTGATAAACAAAACCCCTTGTCGCATCATGCATTGATAAGCTTTTCTGTAAGAACCAGGTGAGCCCAGTGCAAAACAAGCAACTAAGTGGGGCACACACAAAATAAAGCAACAACAGAAATCAAAGGAACGTTTTCTGCAAGGATGGCCATGATAAAAGACCAAGAAAGCAAAGATCTACTGAAGATATAAAGATGAGATGGTTTGAATATATGGAAGAACTGTACAAAAAGATCCCAATCAATGATAGGTATGAAGGTTTAATAACCAAAAGTGAAGTTATGTGGGCCCTAGAAAATATTGCTAACAACAAAGCTGCAGGAGATGATGAAATACCAGCAGAACTGCTTACAATCTGACCAGATGATGCAGCTAAAATGCTATATGTGGATTGTAAACAGGTATTCAAAACATAGCACTGATTAAGAGACTGGAAAATATCAGTTTACATTTTAACATCAGCAAGATAGGGAAAATAGGCAGAGTACAGCTTCTGGAATTCTTTCCAATGCCTTTACCAGTAATGGCCACAGGAAGTATATATTTTCTTCTGTATAATAAAGTAGCTTGTTGATGTGTATGTGTATTTTTGCTCTTCGCTCATGTTGCATTGGTGTGTGTTTATGTCTATGTGTGCACAGGGAAGCAGAAGGCAGGTTGCAATCGCTCTGCGTTGGGTCATTTGACCAGGAGGAAAGAGGAAAGGAGGCTTAAAATGAAACAGCAATTTTTGAACAACTGCCCAACAGCCTCTTCCATAGGAGTTCATGGAGGTCCCCCCCCCCCCGCCCCTTCTGCAGCTTCTGGCCTGATTTTGACCTTTGATTTTAATTTTTGAGTGTAATGCTGCTGATGGATAGACAGACAGACAGACAAGGTCCTGAGCTACTGCATATCTTCTTTCCAACACTCCATAATACATGCATGGCATGACTGAGTTCCATAGGCTTGTCCAGATTGGAGCACCACTGATGCTGATATTCAAGGACCTGCATCTTTGTTCTCCTCTACCTGCTGAGCCCTCAGCAGCTCCGGAAGGCTCAGCAATAGCCCTTTTTAAGTGAACGAGAAACAAAATCTACAGTTCTTGTTGGTCTCCATTCCCTTTTTTCATAGATCGATTCTGTACAATCAAAATAGCAGGAGTGGAAAGTAGAAACTTCCCATCCAGATTTTTCAGGTTATGAGCCTCTGAAAAGTTCAAAAACAGTTCCATCCAAATTTGGGGGATTGTTCTCAATTTTGGCAGCTGTTTATGATGAATTAACAGCAGCCATTCATTAGTGTAATATGCTGTTCTAGGTTAGAGCTGGCAAGGAATATATTCTGATGTGTTTTTTTAAAGGAGCAAGGAATGAATATAAGCCTCCAGATATTTTGTTTATGTTGCTTGGTGAACTGATGAACTTTACTCTGACTGGCTGTTAGGAATCACTAGGGAGTTGCGGTGGTATCTCCACTGGTACTGCTACAGCCAGTGTGGATATCTGCTTGGCAGCTGCATTAAGAAAAGTGCTCTAAAATTACGTACAGGTTGGTGTTAGTGTCTGGACCAGAATATACCCATATAAATTGACACAGAATCTCAAGTCTTCTCATGCTGGCATATAGAATATTATTTTTCAATCACTATAGCTGAGAAAATCAAAGTGATTCTGTGAGATGAGCCCAAGGAAACCATCATCATTGTTGTCGTCATCATCATCATCATCATCATCATCATCATCATCATATTTTAAATATATATGTAGATGTTCAGTGGCAAGGATACCATGGAAGCAATCATTAGCATAACAGATATAACATCACTGTACTGGTTAATGGCTTCTCATTCTTATTTGGTATAGTTCATGGTTGTTACTTCTGGATATAGGTGATTCAGATATACTACTTAAGGTCGCCCTTCTGTTCTAGAAATACTGTAATTTGCCAGCTTTGAAGCATCAATACATTGTGGCCAGTTTCACTTTGCAGAATTGTGTAGATAAATCACATTGCACAAGGTTCACAAAAGCTGTTATTTATTTTAAACATAGTTTGTTGAACAAGCCATCATGGCTGAGTTCACACATCACACTATTCCATAAGGTATAAATCATGTTTATAAATCAAATGCTTGGGTTCACACATCACATTAAGCTAAAACCAAAGAAATAATATTCTAGATTAGCAGAAGGTATGAACCAGGGGTATACAAAAAGCTATCAAGTATCTTCTGGCTACTGTCTGTACCTCTCCAGGAATTCATGAGACAATCAGTATAAACATTCATAATAGGGCCACTTCTTGAAAATATAGATTAGGGTTAGATTTCATAGAAGTTTTCCAGAGATGTTTAAAAATAAAACTTCTATATGTAATGAATGTACCAGGGAAGCACTTTATAGCACTCTGTTCTGCCTAACATGTTGTCTTTCTACAGTATATATGCAGGAAAATCTTATTTGTGATGTGCTCCTAATACTTATATGTGTATTTTATGAATATAGAAATAAAATCTAAATTAGGTGATCAGACTCAGCATACTGTAAAAGGTAGTAAGAAAGTCATGTCACAGTTATGTTTATTAGATCTTTAATTTGTAATGCCGTTCGTTTTAGACCAATGATCTGTTTAGACCACTGAATTCCTTCTGTTTTGATTGGCAGGGCTTCAGGGCTTTAAGTAGTAAGAAATTTCATTTTAATAGTAATTGGGTAAATTCTGCTATAAATCGGGAAGTCATATATTAACTCAGAGTGATCCTGATATTTATTTGGTATTTTTGCAACAAGACCTGGACATACCAAGGTGATTCTGTAACCTTAGGCAATGCATGTTAGAGAGTTAAGGAATGGTGCTGTAGCACTGGAGGACGATCTCCCTGGCCTATAAGATAGCCTGCTACAATGTTTTGAAAAAAGTTTTGAAAACAAGTTTCAAAAGCCAGCCTTTCTCTTCATGGAATTTTGTCCATCTGAGGCAACTAACAAACACTTTGGATCATCATCAATGGCACATTGCAAAGGAAAATTTGGGCCCCAAAGAATGACATGAAACAGGCCGTAATCTTATTACCTTAAATAATAATGACAGTTGGTTAACCAAATTCTTTGTTATTAATGATTTCATTTGTTGACATAGGACATTAACCGTGGTGCTGCTCTGATTAAAGATCATTAGATCTGTCTACCACTGAATAAAAAAGAACTTAAGTTTTTGATATAGCAGATCCCTGACTGAAAGAATGGCATCTCCAATATTAGTAGACTGGGAAAGCTGCTGTCTGTGCAGGACAGACAATACTGGGTACTTGATATGACAAGGACAAATACCATTTTGTGTGGTCTTGACTTGGTCATTTTCTTTCTATATGTTGCTATTGCACAATAAGAGATTACAGTTGATTAACCAAATTTTTTGTTATTAATGATTTAATTTGTTGACATAGGAGGTTAACTGTAGTGCTGCTCTGATTAAGAATCATTAGATCTGTCTACCACTGAATAAAAAAGAACAAGCACAACTTTTTTTGATATAGCAGATCCCTGACTAAAAGAATGGCTGTTGCACAATAAGAGATTACTCTTTCCTTCATACAGAACAAAATATAACTATTCTGAGATGGATCATCATAACCAAAATGTGTATAACTGAATATATTAAAAGGCAGAGAATGGGGGAAGAAATTAGTGTACCTTCACTGGAGGGTAGTGCTCTAGATCAGGGCGACCCCAGGAGATCTGAATGATGTGGAAAGAGAAAGCTTTCCCCTACTGGGTAACCCGGCAGCAACTGCTATTTCAGTAAACATATCATTTTGTGTTCAGTAAACACACATTCCAGAGAAATGCTCTCATTGTTTTTTTGCTCTGTAATGCATTAATGAAGAAATAAAGTTTAGATTCTGTAATGGTGACAGCTTGAAAGAATTTTACCTAGTGTTATTTCACAGGGAAGCTCTAGAATGAGAAGTAGTGGAAAGGCCTTATCTGAATTCAATAAACAAAGAAGGGAGGGAGGGAGGAAGAAAAAGAAAAGAAAAGAAAAGAAAAGAAAAGAAGGAAAGGAAAGAGAAGAGAAGAGAAGAGAAGAGAAGAGAAGAGAAGAGAAAAGAAAAGAAAAGAAAAGAAAAGAAAAGAAAAGAAAAGAAAAGAAAAGAAAAGAAAAGAAAAGAAGAATCCTGTACATTCTACCACAAAAAGAATTTCTATATTACCTTTTTTACACATTGGACAATCTGCAATAGATAAAATTAAGAAATAATTAAGAGATGTTTGAATAGTGAATTTATTTTCGATATAGTTTTTTTTTTTTGGATTGGAGGAGCTTTTCATCCCAAATGAACCAAAGCTCTAGTCTCATGATCAGAAGCACAGTTTACATGAGCAGAAAAATGTTCCATCTTATGTTCCTAGATTGGGAGCCCCTTCAGATGGTCACTCATGCTCTAGTCACCTCATGTGGCTGCTCTTGAAGATCACCTAGAAGCTACAACTGGTCCAAAATGTGGTGGCATGGGCAGTACACTGCTGCTCTGCAGGCTACACTGGTTGCCAGTGGGCATCTGGGTACAATTCAAGGTGTTAGTTATCACCTATAAAGCCCTTCATGGCATAGACCCTGGCTATCTGAGGGACTGTTTATTTTCCATAATTTCTGCCTGTCCAGTAATATTAGGCAGTGGGTGCACTCCAAATTATCTCAATTAAGCAATGACATCTATCACAACCTAGGAAGCACGCCTTCTCTGTTGTGGTGCCTGCCCCCTGAATAGTATCCCCCAAAGATCCATATAGCTCCCATCTGGTGATATTTCAAAAGTCTTTTTAAAACCTGCATGTTCTTCCAGGCTTTGGGCTAGGGTGGCTGCTGAGCCCTTGATGATTGTTGTTTTGTTGTTTGGTTTGGTTTCTATTCTCTTCTGGATGTCTGTGGTCTGTTTCTTAATTTTATTGTTCTTGCTATAAAATATAAGCCACTTCATACTTTTGTAGTTGTTTGGACAATCATTTGGAGTGATTTGGAGTCAGATGGCCTCTAAATTAATTAAATAACTAAATAAAAAATAAGAAGAAATGTCAGCTATATTCAAGGCATGAATCTTAAGCAAGCAGCAATTATTAATATTATCATCATAATATATTGTTCTTTAATATGACTATATCAACTTCCCAGGAAGGAATAAAATTTTATATTTGTTTTCCTCAAAAAGTGATTCTCTCTATAAGGAAATCATATCATCGTGATCCAGGAAACAGTTCTTGCTACGCTCTGTTCATGAACGGTTGAAGAGCATACACATTCCTACTCTTTATAACTCCATGTGCAGCATGAAAATGTGTTTGACAAATCAGCTTCCTTGTTATTAAAACAAACAATGGCTGTTTTTCTTTAAACAAAACAAAACAGTTTTCATTCTTGAGCCTTCAATTAAATGTTAAAGAAAATCTTAATCCAGCCAACTTTGCCTAAAGCAGAAGACCACATGGAATATCCAATCCTCAATGTTTGTTGGGAGACTCTTCACAAATTTAGGTTCATCATTTAATGTTCAGAACATAGAATGTCACCTTACAATGATTGGGTTACTCCTGTTGAAATGCCACATATAGAACTATCCGATCATCTCAGGTCACCTCACTTCAAGACACTTCAAATATTCAGCTGTTAGAAGAGAAAGAGAAATCAGAAGATAAACATATTGAGGCAGGCATGAAACAATATTAACTTGATGTAATTGTTAAGTTACTGAGATAGGATTAAAGAGAACCATCTTTTGCCTCAGTCATGAAATCTGATTGAGTGATTTTGAGTCAGTCACTGTCTCTCAGTCCAACATCTCACGAGGAAAAATAGGACAAAAGACAGATGATAATGATGATGACAATGATTAAACAGAGCCACTTCCATCCTTGTTTTGCTATTAAATTTGTAGCTATTTCTCAGACTTTGATTAATAGATTGATTATGTGCCATCAAGTTGTTTTTGACTCCTGGTGACCACATAGATAGAGTTTCTCCATGATCTCGGTCTTTAATCCTCCTTAAAAAAGATTATTGAGGTTACTTGTTAAATTGAAGATAAAAAAGTTGATTGTCCCCATCTCTACTTCCAATAAGTATTAATTTGCAACAGTGATTACCAGCAGTTTTTTCACAAATGAAAAGCAACTTGTTATGAAATAGGGAGGCGGCAGAACAACTTAAAAGTGGACTGTACAGTAAAAGTACCTGTACAACTGATACTCAATACATTTAGGTGCTGCCTCACAGAATTCTGTGCAGATGGAGATTATTAGACTTTCTTTTATAAATCTGTACACTTTCTTTTGAATTTTCTTTTACTTTCCTGTTGGCGGGGAGTGAGGAGAGCAGAGTGGAAAAATGTCTTGAAGCTAATGGCACAAGTTATTCACCGTCATAGGATAGAATGTTGGATGATACTTACGATTGGCCAGGCATAGCTTTGCATGCCCTAAAATGGCCAATTCAGCCCCTCATTGGGTGGAGTGAGAAGATGAGTAGCACTAAGCATTTATAAAGCATTGGAAATACAGCTCCCAAAGCATCAACATTTTGCACTTTCTATTCTTTTGAACTACTGTGGTCATTCGGAGTAGTACCAATGGCAAACACAGTCATCCTTCTTTGTTCCTCTCTTTATCTCTGCCCTGCTTTCCCCCCAAGACTTTTAGACTCCTTACTTCAGCTGGCTTCCTTTTGGAAGAATACAGTACCTCCTTCTCCTTGAAGATAGAAAGTTCAGAGGTGCCATCTTTTCTGTCAGAAAATTTAACTTCCCTAATAAGCCTTACTTGTCCTTGGAACTTAGGCATCTGTCTGTAGATATTCTTAAGTGACTTGGCTGTATTGACACACATATACTCTAGAACAGCGTTTTTCAAATTTGGCAACTTGAAGATGTCTGGACTTCAACTCCTAGCATTCCCCAGCCAATATGCTGGCTGGGGAGTTCTGGGAGTTGAATTGCACACATCTTAAAGCTGCTAAGGCTGAGAAGCACTTCTCTAAATACATATATGCTCTAAGTAAAGATCCAAGGAAATGGACTGGAAGATTCAAAAAGGGGTAAGTTCAAAATTTCCCCTATATAAAATAGGGCTTTTTCTTCAATCTTACACATGATTTCAGTGGACCCCATCTCTCCCCATCTATTGCTACCTCTAAAAAGGATCCCAGGCTTCTCTCACCACTTTAATACTTGTCCTCCATCTCCTGTTTTTTTCCAGCTATACTGCCTCTGAACTTGGACATCTTCTTTAGCTATCACAGATGGGTAATACATATGTAACATAGTATCTTCTACTTCATCTACTGCTGCTGCTACTACTAACAACAACAACAATAATAATAACATATTTTGACCAAAAGGACACTCAAAATGACTAACAATAAAAGATAAAACATTTGGCCACTGGCTTAGATGGTTTCAGAAGAAGTGTTGACAATCTGTGCACGATCAAATCTGACCTGGGAAAATAAAATTAAGAAGTTAAATTTTCTTTTTTGTTCTTTCTCCCACTTATTCATATGTAAAGCTCACTCTAATTATTGCCACTAAAGAGTCATGATCTGAATGAATGCAAGATTGAATGATGTTTCATCTTGCTTCCTGATAAAAGAGATGGGAAATTTTTTCTTCACCCTGAATCAAAACAGCCAGTTTCAGAATAAGTGAAGTGGCTGAAAACTAGCTTTTATTGTAGGCCACAACTGAAGTCTTTGTGGCAGGTGGGCAAAGAGCTCCTTCTTAATCCGTGCCTTTAATAGGAAGAAATCATTCTGGAACTGCTCACCAAGAATGGCCTCAAGGAAGGACTTCAGAGCAAGGACATTTGGACCCTTTAACAGGATCAGTGGGAATGTTTCCAGATAGCAAGAACTGGTTTACATTTGGGACACATTACCATCCAAAGCAGCCTTTCCCAAAGCTGATGTCATCCAGAACTGTGGACGTCCGGTCCCATAATCCTTGCCCAGCACAAAGAGGAAGAAAGGTGGCCTGAAGAGGATGACTCCCCATTCATAAAATCATTAACACCAGAGCCTAAATTTATTTAATTACTTCATTGTCTGGCTTAAATGACCATATTGAAACTCTTGGGCCTATCCACCTTTTATTCTTTTCTTTGGTCTTTTAAAATTTGTATTTTAGATGTTATTCATGTCTTCCAGTTGAACTTTTTCATGGTTGTATTTTAATCTCTGTAAACACTGAATTCTAAGAAAAGTGGAAATGGAGCAAAACAAGACCAGCATGCTCAAAATGATGTTACAATCTAATTTGTTCTTCACTAATTGTATTTGTAGGAAATGGACAATAAGGACAAAGCAGTACAGTGTGCTTTCCAGAAAAATCATAATTGCCTACACATGCCAAAACATTGATTACATAGAGGCATTCTGTTTGATATTAAGTTGAAAGGAAATGAGATTGAACTTTTAAATGGGGGACCACACATGAGCCAAGGAGGATGACATAGTGGTTACAGAAATAGTATGTGGCTTGAGAAATTAGTTTTCCTAAATCCAAGGTTCTGCCTCATAATATGGATATGATCCAATCTCTAATTCCATTTTAATCTGCTCTGAGCATATTTACTCTGAAGCAAATACAGGGCTTGCTTACATAACAATGATGGTTTAAGGCTGATAGGCTGCAACTCAGTCGCACAGTTCCTTTAAATTCCTGTATAGCAGGAAAAAAGAAAGGCACGGTTTCTCTTATGCAGTCATTTTGCTGCCAATCTTCTTTGCCCTACTCAGGGCTCAATCTACTTTGCCCTACTCAATCTTCTTTGCCATACACAGAAAGAGATAAATAAGCTGGAGTGCTCCACACTATAACATACTTGGGATGGCAGGACAGCTAGCAAGTTAGAGTGATTGAAAATAAACCACTTCTGCCCCACCTACAACTGTATTGGTTATTTTCAAGTTTCAAGATAGTAATTCTTCAGTAGTTGTTGCATTTATAAACTGAAAGAAGATGGTTATGTGACCACATGGGTTGCAGTGATAAATGAGGTGTCTGTTCAAGATGAGGGAATGGAACGGTGACTTTTACCTTTTTTCAACTAAGTTGGCCTGTAACTAGGTTTGGGAAAAGACCCCAAAACATGGCCTAACTCTAACTGGACTCTGCTTCAATCATGTGTTTTTGCTGTCTGTTGCTCCTTCTTATTAATTTAACAAGTAACAAAGGGGCCTTTGGCTATTTTGACTATCATGAATAAGAGGGACATGCAATTGGCCTACATGGAATCCCATTTCCTACAGTCTTTTCAACACCCTACCATTTCTTTTCTATTAGAAAAAAGAGAGAGGAATGGGTGTCCTAGGACTCCCTCCTTCCTCCATCAAGTTACGGTGATAGCCACCCATCCTAAAGCTAGCAGAAAATTATATTGGGACAAACTTTGTTGTCCTGTAGACACATCCTCTCCTGCGTCTATTGATGCTGTTCCCAGTCACTGCCAGTCATCTGATTTCCCTTCAAGGCACAGGTTACACAATCCTAAAATTTTTGCACACCTTGAGGCTGATGCTGAATGAAGTTGGAATTTGTTGTTCTTCAGTCGTTAAGTTGTGTCCGACTCTTCGTGACCCCATGAACCATATCACGCCAGGCCTTCCTGTCTTTCACTGCCTCCCTGAGTTTGCTCAGTTTCATGCTCATTGCTTCAGTGATGCTATATAACCATCTCATCCTCTGCTGTCTCCTTCTCCTTTTGCCTTCCATCTTTCCCAGCATCAGGGTCTTTTCCAAAGAGTCCTCTCTTCGCATTAGGTGACCAAACTATTTTAATGCTGTAAGGATGACTTAAGCTTGTCTTGCTCATAGGTTGGGGACAAGAAAAAGGGCATTTGAGGGGGACATGGCAAAAACAGATGACCACAGGTCATGTCTACATTGTTGGTAAATGCAAGTGAGGACCTGCCTTAGACGCAGGGTTCTGTCTGCCTGAGACAATCCTCTGTAAATTGCCCTAACCCCTATCATTTTGCAAAAGAGAAGCCACTGGTGTTTTAAGACACAAGGTTATTAGTAGCCAAATATAGGAACTTGATAACTTTCACTGAACTAAGCAAACAGCACATCCAACAGTTTGTGAGAAGGGCAAGGGTGAGGAGAAGCAATATTTATGGGGTGGGGTGAGGGGCAGGGGCTGCCCTGCAATTAATTTGTTTTGGTTTATAGGTTCCGCGTACTCCTTGCCATGTAAGCACGTACAGTGCCTTAAGAGCAGCTCTTGTATTCATTGCTCAGGAGTCACTTTCTTCACAAATGTGAAGTGGGGGTGGAGAGGGACATTTACGGGCCTAGAACACAAAAATAACTCCAGCACTTCAGACAGCAAGATCTGACTTGAGCATTTTGCCTTAGGGAAAAATTTAGCAAATCAACATGTAGCCTTGTAGTCCATGAGTATTCCATCTGTAAAAACGGAAAATAGTACAAATGCTTCAAATATTTGGAGATGTATCCAGATATTATAGTAATGTGGACCAGATAAGTATCATAGCAGAGCCCATCAATCTTTATTTTTCATGCCTGTTTTGTCCAATTGGTATTTGTTGAAAAAAAATGAGGGAGAGAATGAGAGAGAGACCGCATTCTGCTCCACAAAAAAATGTTTAAAAAATTGGCAGCAGGGAAGGATATGCTATCAGTAGGAGGTATTATTTAGACTGAGGAATCAGACATAGAAGAAGTGGATGATTCATCTAAATATGAAATGAAGTGTACCAAAAGTGTAAGAATATGATGGAACAGACCAAAGACAGTGTTTTGTTCATACAGTGTTCAACCAGATCCCTACAAGAGGCCCACTAACTGGGCTCAAAACAACATCACCCTCCCAACTATGTTTCCCAGCAGTTAATGGCATGGATAGATACATTACCTCTGATACTGGGAATAATGCACAGGCTTTCTGCTTAATAGTTGTTGATTGCCTTATCTTCTGTGAATCCCTTTTTAAAGTTACCCAAGTGCTTTGCTTGGAAGTATCCAATCCAGAAAAAGAGATGGAGGGTATGTCTACCCAGTTTCCAGTATTTCTCTCCCTCCACAAGCCATCTGCAGCATTTTTGCACTGGTATGTGGTGTTCTGTAAGTCTTTTCATCTTCCAACCCCCCTTTTCCTCCAGCTTGCCACTGGGAAAGCACAAGCACTGGAAGATAGACAGCTCTGTACCCCATTCCTTCTTCTTCCCTTATTGAATTTAACTTTTGTGACAATGAAAGAAAGTTAAAACCAAATCAACAAACTGGCCAGATGGGAGACACTGCAGAGCCATCCTTCAGAGCAATCAGAATGGGGAGGAATGACGGCAAGGCACCATTGTGCTTTCACTTCAGGAAGGAGAGGATAGGTCAAGAATTGAGCAGCAGGGTGAGGTAGGAGTTCCCTCTAATCTAATAGTACAAAATTTATCTTTGCTGTGTTTCCTCTGGAATAGCAACTGAGTTGGTCAATCAGCTCAGCAGGTGAAGCTTGTCAGAAGCTGTGTGGCACTGTGGGAACAGGTAAGCATGATGCCAATTTCAGCTCAGGGTACCTGAGAAAGGCCAAAGATAAACTGGGAGGTGGGGTCAAGAGAACTTGGGGGCTTCAAGGCTGAGGCAGGGAAGATGCTCCTCAGTTGGCTTCTTGGTAACCTGGCACTTTGTGACTGGCCACACCCATCATAGGAACCATTAAAAAAAAAATAGTCAAGTCTTATCCATGGCAGCCATTTTATGAAAACAACTCTTGAGCCTCTAGAGTGGACAATATTCATATTTTTTTCAAAAAGACAAGAAGTATTCCATCTTACAATATCCAAATTTCAAATATACCCACTGGGCCAGAAAGTTTTCCTGCTTTAAGCTATTCTGCTCAATAACATTATTTTTAGCTTCCCACCTCCCAGAATACACACATGCACACAGGTTAGAAGTATAGGCATGGTAGGTTTCATGTATCTACTTTATCCTGAGGAGATTAAACAGTAATAATAACATATAGTGGTGGCAGCCATGCGAAACTTTTCTTAGCAGGCTTTTATGGAACACATTCTTTCTCTACTTCCTTCTCTCAAACCATTTACTTTGTTTGCTGTACTTACTATATATGAAGCTTTTCCCATTACAGAGGGAACTTTTGGGCCAGCCCTGCTGGTGTGAAGCTGGGGTTGAAGGGATGCTGTTTATAAGGAGAAATGCTACTTTTTTCCTTGGGACATTTTGTACCTTGAAAAATCTCTTCTGCTTTGGCACCTCCTGAGAATAGCATGGAAGCAACATAACCATTCCATTGTGAAGTAATGAATAGATCCTTCCCTTTATATATACTTGCGCCATTTATATATGCTTGCATCATTTAACCATTATTGAAAAAGAAAATGATTTAAACTGATGAATAATGTAAAATGATCACCTGTGCATTAGTTTCCTTGTCATGCTTATTATCCATAGCTCATGAGATTTCTGTGTTTGTTATTCCTCCATCTCAATGTTATGTGGCATTCATGCTGAAATTACCACAGGTTAAAAAACCTCATTTAATAAAACAATACATGTTTACAGTACTTTAAGCTCAATAATTATATAACAAGAAAGTCTTATCTTTGTGTTTGCCTATCGGTTTCCATGCTATTCATTTTCTACTTGCTGACAAATATACATCTTACCAATGCTTTTACTTAATGGCACTGGACCAAATGTATTTTTATTCATACATGAAAACACATTATTCCTATCTGTCTACAAATCACAATCATCTCTTTTCTGTCCCAAGTAGGGTGTCTTCTACCACATATATAGTGTTACAGAAAGTAAGGGCTTCACCATGGTCTTTGGACAGAAAGCTCCAACCTAGAAATGTCTTCTGTTGTGAAGTTCTCCTTGTAACAAACTAAAGACACTGTGATAACTCCATATGAACAAGAGTGTAAGCCTGGGGAATGGCCAGGGTGATGAGGGATCTTTAAGGTATGTAACACCCCAGCAAGAATGAAAGGTATTGAGCAATGGGCAGTTGAAAAGGGAAGACAGCTGGAAGAGAAGAGGAGAAGGTAACCCTGGAAGGAATGCAGGCAACCCACAGATTATTCATTTATTATGTATTTGTTGCATTTATATCCCATTTTTCGTCTACAACTTAATGTCGTACGTACTATACTACTCCTTCCCCAAATTTATAATCACAATAGCTTTATGAGTAGATAAGGCTAAGATATAATGATTGGCCCAAAGTTGCCCAAATAAGCTTCATGTCTAAGTGGAAACCTAAACCTGGATCTCTTTGTTCTAAAATTTTAAATGGTTTACCTATTTTGTGTCAGCATGAGCATCAGATATACTGCGAAATGTACTGTATAGAAAATAACAATAGTAGATTATTCGATTCTGGAAAATAGAAGTACTATATTAAAAAGTAAAAACAAAAACAAAAAACACCACTGCTTAGCAATCTTTTAGTTCAATCTTCTACAACTTCAGCATTTGTAAACCTATCCCAATGCCACAGCAATCTTCAGTAGAGGCACATAGGATTCACTGGCACACAAATCAATGAGGAAAGAATGTCCCAAAGAGAGAAAACTTAGAAAAAAATTATATCAATATGTTAACGTTAGAGTTCTGAAGATACCACCAAATCTGATTTGAAGGCATGAGCTAACACTCTGAACCAGACCAATCTAGTATACATCACTTGATTGGTACTTCAGTCTCACTCAGTGCCTCAATCCAGAACCAGATACAAGGAGCATCATTCTCTCTGTGGTAAAACACCAACATTTTTCCCAGTAAAATTAGATTGTATTTATAGGAACCTAGGAAATTATTGGGAGGTGAAGCAGGCCAACTTTAAAAAAAAAAATGCAGTGGTTTCCAAGCAATATTATTTAATACACTTTTTAAAAGGCACATAATTTTGTTTTAGAAGAGTGTATGAAGAAACTAGCAGTGATATAGTTCCTATGGTGGGAATTCCTGTGACAAATTTGAGACAGCCATATTGAGGAGATTTTGTTCGTAAGGAACAATCATGCTGCTCCCTGAAGATACCAAAGCTAATTTTTAGAGATTAAAGAGGAACTAATAGAAATAGATTCACAGATCTTTTCTATACAATCAGTGAATTGCTAGGTCAGATCAGATAGTAGTTACTGAAGCTCAGAAAAGTCTACCGTTCAGGGTAAGAGGAAAACACTGAGCCTCAGCCACTTTATGGAGTCAGTAGTAAATAAGGATTTCTCTGCTTATTTAAGATGCTGACAAAGGCATCTGTGTTTCAGAGTTAACAATTGTACTATATCTGATCCTGATAGTGAATTGGGTAACTTGTGGAATGAAATCTGTAGGCAATCCTTCTTGTTGTTTTAAAAAATAACAAAATCCTGTTGTTCTTCATTCAACAGTTCTTCATTCTATCTCTTTCTTCATACCTTTTGCTGTCCTACCTGACTTAAACAAGATTTTGCAAAATTAGAATGGCACACTTGCTTTGATTAAAGAAAGATACTTTGCTGATTTCATTCAACCCATATTTACTGTGTATATCAGTCCATATATCCCTCAGAACAGATATTTCTTTCTCATGCAGTTCTACCATACAGCTTTCAATATGCAAAGATTCATTAGTATAAATCCTATTAAAACATGGTGAAATAGATGACGGATGGATGGATGGATGGATGGATGGATAGATAGATCCCACCTTTTCGGTATAGAAACTCAAAGCAATGTACATAGTGCCCCCCCCACCCCCAATATTTCTCTACAACAACCCTCTTAAGTAAGTTGGGCTGATAGAATGTGACTGGTCCAAAGTCACCTAGTGAACTTCCATGGCTGAAGGTGGACAAGGGTCTGTCCATTCCTAATCCAACACCTGAACCACTACACCATGCTGGCTCTCTATTTCTCTAATAAATTTAATTTCTTGGGCTGGTTTACACACAAGTCACATATTTCCCTTTTCACCTACTCAATTTTCATTGACCAGTTGTTGCCTAGAAAAATCTCATCACTTTTTCTTATGGATATACTGACATGTAGCACAGGATTTTCAAAGCTGATGTGGATTTGAATGCCATTTTGAAAAATAGCCTTAAGGCTTGCATTCTTTGGCCACAGGACTATTTTAACTAATGCTGTTCTGAAATACATCTTCCAATTTTCTAAATATTTTTCTTCTCTGTGGAAAAAAAAGATTCTGTTCTCTTACCTCATTCAGTATTTCTTTAGAGTGTCTTTGGTGGCATTTTTGAGTTTATTTCATTACTGCAGTGTGGTAAAGGGTACTACTATTGTTGTTCTTTTTCTGTTACATATCTTTCCAACTCTCTGCAGATTGCCTGGCCAACCCTGCTCCTTTATCTGGAAAAGTATCATGGGCAATGTTTCCTTGTGAAGTTCTAATTAAGTGTGGGAAGCTAGAGAGACATCAGTCTACTGGACAGGAGAAACAACAGAACACTCATCCATGCCCATCAGCCATCTCATTCTTAGGAATTTTGCTGGAATTTCTTTCCCTATGAGAAAAAAAGTGGAAGCAATTTATTGTCCATATAAATAAAAGAGAAGGTTCAAAATAATTAAGTTTTCAGCAAGCCAGCTTGTTTCATTCCTCTCATCCTGCATACTGTTGTTCTTTATGAAATACCCTCACAGCTGAACCTTTCATTTTGCTTCAACTATAATTATTGGTATAAAAATCACTGACAGGCCATCCCCATAACATAATACTGTAATTCAGTAGGTCTTCACCTCCATGGTTTGTAATGTGACAGCTCTTAATATTTGAGTTGAGATGTTTTAAAATTTTTCTAACCAGAAAATATAGTTCATGGTAATGTCTTGACCATAAGGCTGTATTCTTACAACACAGCAATCCTAAATGTGGGACTGTGGCCCATGTGCTTTTGTGATAGTAAGAAGCACATCTGTGTCCTTATAGTGGGGAACTTGGTTCCATGTTAGTTTTATTCTTTCCCAGTGTATATCACATTTTCTTCATTGGGTGTTGTTTAACATGTTTTTAATACTATAGGCAACTCAGAGTTGTCATGGAATTGGGCTGTCCACCCTATCACGTAGACCAGACTAAGAAACAGACATCATGCACATCTAAAACTACTTTTATTAGAACAGATATAATAACAGAATCTTGCAGGTTTGAATGTCCTACCTTTCCTCCCTCTTTTATCTTCATGAGAATTGAAGGGGGAGAGACGTCTGAGGCATTTTCACAAACTGTTTTCTTAGCCTAGGCTCAAGTTTCATTTATCTAATTATTGTCTCAGTTACTAGAACTTCCTTCTGTCCTTGAAGGCCATCCTCTTTATTCACTACCTGGGCAGCCTCATAGATTTGATGTATGCATGTATGAATGAATGAATGAAATACATTACTGTCTCTTAGAGTCCTCAGCACCATCTGGTGGCTCCTGTGATGCTCAGGAAGTCCATTTTAAAATTTCAGGGAAATGCAGTGCATAGAGGGGATTGGCAAAATGTGGGTTCCATTACTCACGTTTGGAAAAAAGTACTGTATCTAACTCCTCACTGAAATAAATCTCCTACTTGGAGAGAGAAAGGTTGGAATATATACTCTGAACAATTACATGTGAAAAATACATTGTGGGAAGATTTCTCCGCACATGAACCAAGGTGGTATAGTGGTTAGAGGGTTGGATTCTGGCTGGAAGACACATATTCATTTCTCTACCATGAAGCTAATGTGCTGTCATTCAGTAATACTTCACAGTGTTGTAAAGATTAGGGTGGAGACAGAATAGTATGTAAACCACTGAAATGATTATGTCGATGAACAATTAAAACTGCTAGACAGGAGCTCTACCAGAGGAATTACACCTTCTAAGAATCTTCATAGAGTCATAGCATTGGGAGGGACCTTGGAGGTCTCTTAGTTCAATCCCCTGCCCAGGGCAGGAATCCTCAGGTCAACTCAAACATATGGCTGTCCAACCTTTGTTTGAAAACCTTCAGTGATGTAGCACCCATGACTCCAGGAGGCAAGCTGTTTAATAGCCCTCACAGTCAGGAAATTACTTCTTATTTTCAGTTTGGATCTCTCTCTGTATAGCTTCCACCTGTTGGTTCTTCTTGTACCATCAGTACTACAGAGAATAAATCCACACTCTCTTTCTTGTGACTGCCCTTCAAGCATTGGAAAACTGCTATCATGTTTCCTCTTAGCTTTCTCTTCTTTAGGCTAAACATACCCAGTTCTTTTAGCCATTCTTCCTAGGGGTTAGGAAGCCCCTCACCATCTTTGTTGCTCTTCTCTGCACTCTTTCTAGTTTCTCAGCATCTTTCTTGCATTGTGGTGACCAAAACTGGATACAGTATTACAGGTACAGTCTGAGCAGTGCAGTGTAGAGCAGAATAATAACTTCCTGTGATCTCAACTTTATACTTTTGTTGATGCAGCCCAAGATTGTATTGGCTGTCTTGGCAGCTGGAGCCTACTGTTGGCTCATGCTTAATCTGTGATCTGCCAGGGCACCCAAATCTTTCTTACAATATTGTGTACTTATATATCTAATTTTTCCTACCTAAGTGTAGAACCCTACATTTCACATGACTGAACTGCATTTTGTTGAAAAAGGTCCAATGTTCAAGTTTGTCAAGATCCTTTTGAACCCTGAGCCTCTCTTCTGAGGTGTTACTCATTCACTTCCCAGCCTGTGTCAGCCTCAGATTTGCTGAGCATCCCTTCTATTCCCTTATCTAAATCATTTAAAAATGTTAAAAAGCAATGGGCCCAGGATAGAACTCTAGGGTAACCCACTGCTTACCTCTTAAGCAATAGCTCAGTAAAACAATCCATACAGGTTAAATAAATGAGCCAGTTTGCACCTTTGAGGGTCTAATGAGGAGAGTGATGGAACAAGACATTGTTGCTGTAAATGCATGTTCTTGTAAATGCTTTCCAAAATGATGACGGGAAGGGTGCTATCCTAAACTTAGGGAATGGCCTATTCCAAAATGAGGGAACTGTTACAGAGAAGACTTGCTTTTGAGCTCCATCCTCCTTGACTTTTCCTGGGAAGGGATTCTTAGTCTGCCATCTCAGATAGCATGGAGTAGGTGGGCAGAATCTACCTTGGACCAACTGTTCTGAAGATAAAAAGAATCTAAACCATACATGGCTTTATAAGTGATAACCAACACCTTGAATTGGACCTGGAAGCATAGTGACTGCCAAAGCAGCTGCAGCAAAATTGGGGTACTTCTGTTGACCATTCAGCAAGTTGGCAGCTGCTTTCTAAACTAGTTGTAACTTCTGAATGTTCTTCAAAGGCAGCTTAATGTAGAGCAAATTGCAGTAATCCAACTACAACAGTGTTGTTCAAACTTGGCCAGTTTAAGGTGGGTGGACTTCAACTCCCAGAATTCCCCAGCCAGCATGGCTGGCTGGGGAATTCTGGGGGTTAAAGTCCACCCATCTTAAACTGGCCAAGTTTGAACAACACTGAACTACAAGATGATAAGAGCATGTATTATGGTTGCCAGAGCCGCTTGGTCCAGAAGAGGCTGCAACTGGTGCACCAGACAAAGCTGGGCAAAGTCCAGTTGCATATCTGCTGTTCAATAGCTATATGTGTTTGGGGAGCTTTTCCACATAACAAGATATTCCGATTGGGCTCGGATTACCACATCTGACTGCAGAAGTTTAGATGATCACTAAATGGTCACTAAAAGAACCAGCGTTTTGTGGAGGTGGTGTGTGTGTGTGTGTGTGTGTACTACCTTCTTGGGGTCACAAGTAATTGAGGCAGGTATCAATAAAGTGCGTGTTGCCTGAAAGCCAGGCAACAAGGTTGGACCTTTTGGTCTACTGTGGGCCTCTACCTGCTAGCAAGAAGAAGACAGTTTGCTTAGTGAGCAAGTGACTGCTCCCACATTAGGGTTCAAGTATTACTTTAATGAAAATGCCCACTTAAAGAACCAAAGGTTTTGTTTTGAGATGAAACATAGCAACTTTCAGAACTTTTTCCTATTTCACACTCTCTATTCCCAAAAGTAGAAATATGCCACACTAACTTTTCACTCTCCTAGAACAATCTATGATGCGACAGATGTCTAGAGTTTCTTCCTTTCCCCCTGCTGACATGCTGTCTCATGCACAGATAAAGCAGATTTCCCCACTGTAACTCTCTTGCCTGCACTAATTGTAATATCTAAATCCAGTGTCTAAGATTTCTTGGAAACATTAGCACAATTATTTATGTTGGCTAATAGGTGGAAGTTATCTACTTGACTTTAAAAAAAAAACACTTCATCTTAATGATCGGTGTGCAAGTGGCTGCATTACTGTAAGCTCTGGGAAGCAACAGTAACGGTTCAACATTCTTTGCCCTCATTTCTAAAAGGAAACAAAACAAAAGCACAGCTGAATACATTCTGTTTATTTTTATTTTGCAAAATTAATTATCTGTTACAAGGAGGGCTGAAGAACAACACTTCTGCCCTGAATCTATAATCCTGGAAATTCTGTTAAGCAAAGTCCTCTGGGATTTTGTCAAGCATTCACCACACACGTTGAAGCTCGCTCTCCCAATCATAAGGGAGAACAAAAGCCTTACCGTGCTGAAATTGTTACTTCGTCCCAAATTCTCATTATAAAACACAACTGTAATGTTCACTAAGTGCTTCCTGCCTTAATTTAGTGTCTCTGTGTTGGTTGGTTGGTTGGTTTGTTTATACCCGTTACATTTCATGGTTCCTTTCTGTCATAAGACGAGCACGCTCCATGGATCTGCCTTCTAGGCCTGAACCAGTGTGCATTCCTGCAATCTGAGGGAAGTTTTACCTCAATTTCTCACTGATTAATTTTCACCCAAGGGGGCGGGGGCGGGGGGGGGGGGGAGAAAATAGGCAGTAATTGGAGCAGCAAGCAAAGCAGAGCAGCCAAATTGTGAGACTGTGTGTTATTGTGTCAGCTGGTTATTATTATAGCTTATTATTAGCATTGTGTTGCTGTCTGCACAGAGCTGTAGGATCTTCGCCAGGCAGTTGTTCGGCGCGCAATACTTTGTGACTGGCACTTGGATTGCTCTTCTGTCCTCAGCGCCTCCCCAGGAATGCGGTTCATGATTTCTGCTTACAACTCCTGCACTTTTTTCTGTGCGATGTAGTGTGAAGAGGACGCTGCCAAGCAAGAGCACCAGTCCAAAGTGAGCCATGATGCTCCATTAGCTCCAGCTTCATGATGAGACACAAACTGATTTCTGGATGTCCTGTGCATATCATTGCTGTTTTCTCTCTCTCGTGGACATATTTCTATACTTACATCTCTTTTGTATTATTCAACTACTAACATTTGCCCAGGGTTTTGCTGTATTACAACAAGATTTGATTATCATTGTAAACGTTGTTGTTTTGCTGTTGAGGGGAATGGTTGCTCAAGTCCCAACCTTCTCTCTTTCTCTCTCTCATTTTTTGCAGGAGGGAAGACAATTTTCGAGCACAGTCTCCTGATCTACTGCAGCTTCAGAAGGGGAGGGACAGGATGAGAAAAGAGTTGAGATTCCATCCTTTTTCGTACCCTCACATGTTGCGTGATGAGTTTTGCCTTGAACTGGTTCCAGTGAAATGTTACGGCGCTCGACTATCCTTCAGGCAGAATTAAGAAGAAACTGCACATTCTGGTTGCCATCCAAATGCATGTGCTATTATAAATGGCATTTATTCATATTTTATAAAGCTGTGCAATGGAAGGGGTGCATAGCTTGGGAGGAGTGATTCACTGCAACATTGCTTTGAGTGAACCCTCTGTCTGAAACTGCTTCACAAAGCAGTGTAGCTATTTCATGTCTAATGGTGGAGCAGTGCTTTTGTAGATGAACACGGAAACCCCTCTGAATCCTGGATACACTAGAAGAAGCCACCTGAGTGCTGCAAAGCACCTCAGAGAGAAAAGCACTTTCTCCACACCTCAGTGAAGAAAATAGCATTACCTGTGAGATGCCTCATCAAGGTGAATTGCAGCTGCCTTACATTGGACTAATATTTTATAACTCTTTTAAACTGCTCTCCCACCTGAAGGACCCTTTTAAAAATCTGAATGAATGGACATATCTTAATTTTCCTTCTAAAACTGGAAAGCATAAAGATGAGCTGTACTTCTCCAAGGAGAAAGAAAGAAATTCGTAAATGTCTGCCAACCCCAAAAAGGCCCCACACTGAGTCACCACAAGCAGAATTTCTTCAATTGCTCTTAATGCACAGATTATCTGATGCTAATGGTGATGCTTTTTTCAGGTTTTGGTCTTATGCTATTTAGAGTTAGGTGTTAATGGGCCCAGCAGCTTATCATTAACCATTGAATTGCTTTAAAGATCAAGATTTTATGATCTCCTTCAGCCACCCTCCTTAACAATTTGGCAGCAGCAGTATGCACCAGCTGAAGCTTCATAACAGTTTTTATGAGTAGCCATATGCTATCTTTAGCACACAGTAATCAGATCGTGAGATTATTATGGCATGAAGCACTAAAGCTAATGTGTGGAAATCCCCTTTCCCCCCTTTTTGCACGCTACAGCCTAAATCCTGACCATGCTTCCCTGCACCTGTCATTTCTTTTACTGCCATGAGCTGCTTTTGCTGAGAACTTGCAGCACACAAATACAATAAATAAAGTCTGAAACAAAACAAAGCACATACATTTCTCAGATCATCTAGGTCATTCCTACCTATGTTTATTAATGGAGCCAGTGGTCCATTGCTCCAGCACAATGATTGTATCACCTCTTCCACTCAGTATGGCCTCCTTGTAAATAGCATTTCTTAGCCTTTCTCAAATAGCTGGGGGGAAGTGCTCCAACCAGAGAATACTACTGCATTTTTCTTTTAACCAGGAGAAGAACATTGTTTGTCTTCAAAACATCTCTCTTACTTCAGCTGATCATACAAGGCACTTGGTCCCACAATGGATAATTGGGGGAATATCAGCCTATCTATTCTTGGCACCCTGGGTAGATCACAGAGGAATTTAATTTCCAACATATTCAGTTCAAGTCATCTTGCAAATCATAGACAGAAATTGTAATTCCTGAAACAAAGCTGTTTCAGAAACATTTCCAATCTACTCTTTAACTATTGTACTATACAGAATTACTTAAATGGAGATTTAGAGACTTTCTCTACCACTCAGTTAAGCTGATATCCATCCCTCCCTCCCGTGATTGAAACTGATAAATACAGGGAACAAAAGGCCTGTGCAATATCCCTTATTATGTTCTGGACACAGCAAGGCTATTGCCTTTTTAGGTAATGATACATTTTAGGATGCTGATAGATAGGAAAAATAGTAGTATGAACCTTCCCCAAATAAAATAATTTACCATTAGGATAATTTTTCTGGAGTCCAATGGAAATCTTTTGATTTGATTATTTATATGCCTTCAAGTTGGTGTTGCCTCTTAGTGGCCATGTAAATAGAACTTTTCCAGAATGATCTGTCTCTAAACTGCCCCTTCTGGTCTTTAATTGGTGTACCTATCACTGCTACTTTCCAAAATGCTAATGAAGGGGGTCGTGGGTGCCCACAGGGAAGGCAGGTGAATTGTATATTACAGCCTGACAACATGCACACCCTGACTTACACACTTGCATTCAGCATTGTGGTGCAATGTGAAAAGGTAATGTTTGCTTGGTGATGTTATTGCATGGGTCATAATATTTTCATTACTGTGGCCAGCTGCTTCTCAGCTTCTTGGCTAAGTTCAGGGGTAGTACCATAGTTGGCTATGGATTCTCATGGAAAAGCAAACACTGGGAGAGAATATATCTGCAACGGAGGCTGGGTCGTGACCAGAGGACAGGGAGCATGCTCACGCTTCTCCCAAACACACACGCTTCTGGTCACAAACATAAGAGTCCCCAAGATAAGAGTGACAAAGTTTTACACACCTTTGGGAATGGTGTTGGTTTAAAGGGGAAAAGACTAATTTAAAAATGACAATTCCTAATGATGGCTAAAGGCTATTTCCTTCATGGACAGTGTAATGTGGTCAAGAGGGAAGACTGACATTGTTAGGGCATGATTGTGCCATGAAAAACCACAGGTAGAAAGCCAGATAAAGTCACAGGGCCAGAAACTGAAGTATCATGAATTCTTGTCCTGCCTTAGGTATGAAGCCAGCTTGATGACTTTGAGCCAGTCGCTCTCTCTCAGCCCTAGGAAGGAGGCAGCAGCAAAACCATCCCCTGAACAAATTGCCAGGAAAGCTGCATGGACTTGTCCATGTAGTCACCAGGAGTCAAGACTGCCTCAAAGGCAAAAAAAAGAAACAGAACCTGCAAATGGGGCGGGGCCTCAGCTGGATTGTTCTGATGTCTCTGGCCCTCCCGTCCCTGTGCAACTCCAGCCCCTCACAACTAGCATTCAAGGTGTCTCATGTTATTCAGCCTGAAAAGCCTCCTCCGCTCCTCTATGCAGAACTGTCCTGCTACAGCTTCAACCACTGATGCCCCCGAGGCATTGGGAATTTGCTTGAAACAAAAGGAAAAGATTGCAAAAGGCAATGGTACTGAATAATGCTTCCATTGAGTAGGAATTCTTCTCCTCCTCCCCCCCTCCCCCGCATTCCCAAGCAGCACCTGCTGTGTGAGGATGTTGGCCAGCTTTGCTGAGACGCTGTGATTAAACAAACAAAAACAGCAGGCAAAAAATTCCTCTTTATAACGCCTGTTATCCTCAGGCTACCTTGCAGCATTCCCTGCCCCCCTCTCCCTCCCTCCCTCCCCCCCCAAATCTGTTGCTCTTGCCAATGCCAGTGTCAGGTTTGAAATAGGTAAAAAATATAATGGGGAATGAGAGGTGGGAGAGAGGTGTCCTTTTAGTTTAAACAACACAATTGTGTTTCCCACCTCTGGCCCATGACAGATCAAAAATAATGTTGTTAAAATCCCGAACAATTTTGGTTGGCATCTCAACCCAAAGGGTAAAAATGAAATGCAATCATTTCAGTAACAAATCAGAAGAGAAATGGTCTGGAACTGAGGAGGGAAAGAGGAAGGAGCGAAGATAAACTCCTTCACTAAAGGCTAATTAGTATTTTAGATGGGAAATTGCCACTTCTACAGCACATGTGCGCCGGTGAGTATCCATTATACATTGGAAGGAGAATCTGTTTTCCTCTCCATGTGGTAAACACACACTAAGAGTGTGCATGTGTCCATTTTTAGTCCTTGTGTGTTTGCAAACAGTTGTCTCACCAGATATAGAAATATTCAAAAGGAAATATGATGAAGCAGCAGCAAGTTTATCCTTCATGTATACTTTGAATTAACCACTGGATGGATACATGAAAGAGAATCAGTGTAACTGATTGAATAAATTAAATAAATCAATGTAAATCAATTGGGGGGTCACAACTGAGAAGCTAATATTGGTGCCCATCATCCAGGAAAGTCAACCCAAGATACTTATGTACCTCATGACAACATTGCTTTACCCTTCCAGATGCCCAAAGTAACGGGGGGGGGGGGGGGAAGAGCAGTCCTACATCACAAACAGGCTGCCTGCCACCTTGCTCAATTTTATTTTTGCTATTTTATCTAACATTGGAATAACATTCTACCACTCCAGCATTCTCAGGATCTGGCTGCCTTCATTGAAAGCAGTCTCATACTGCAAGCCCTGCCCCTTTCCTATGTGTGTGCAACATCTTGACGCCTGTACAAAAAGGATGGGGCTTGTGGCACAATGCTGTAATGCTTCCCTCTCCCACCCCCAGCAGATGCCCTTGCAAGCTACATCTTCTTTTTCCCTGAATTTCCATGCAGAGTGCCATTCTTAGAGATATTGATTATAGATTGTTGATAAAAGTATTCCTTTAATTAATTCATTGGATTTATATTCCATCCTTTGTTCAGGAGCTCAGGGTGAAATACATAGTGCTTCTTCCTCTTATTTTTCCTCACAACCTCAACCTGGTCAGTTAAGTTGGGCTGAGAGAGACTGACCAGTCTGAAGACACACAGAGAGCTTCCTTGGCTAAGGGTGAACTAGAACTTGGGTCTCACCCCTTCTAGGCCAATGCCTTAACCACTACACCACACTAGCTCTCTATCTGGAACATTTTTGTGAGTCAGAAATATGGAAGCAAGAACAAGAGATATGTATGTGCAATTTGAAGCTGAAAATACTAGAAAATTGGATTATTACAATGTAAGTTATCATTGCTCTCTAAAAAAACCCCACAAGATTAAAAAGCTAGGATCCATTTGTTACTTATAAGATACACTTTCTTGTATTAATAAAATCCTTTTATCATTACTGAAAAGTATCAGTTCACAACCAGTGTGCTTTATGCAACTACCTGTCCTAGGTCTGGCTAATTGAAAACTCTGCCCATGGACTTGTCAATACAACTGATAATCAATTCCTTCATTGGGCAGCAAATGGACCAAAGCAGCTTCCCATAGGCTACAGATTACCATGTACAGGTATTTTAACCAACTGCTATGCACGTTCAAATTGTTTAATAGAAGTAATACTTAATTTGATTGTAACATGACGTAATATCATCACTGGTAAATGGGGTATTTCTGAGTCCAGTGATGTGCCAAAATATCTGAGGTAATTGTGAAACACTTGGGTCCATGTTCACCTGGCATGAAATAGGAAATATAATGGTAGTGTGTGTTGGAGTCAGGATATTGGGATCTACAGTATTTATTCTGACATATCACACTACATCTGACAGGATGACAACAATGGCTCATTTTTACCCATTTAGGAGGACGTATGTCATACTTCCACAAAACAGGAGTGCCAGGGTGTGTAATAGTTGTGAAGTTGGACCAGAATTGGGGAGATCAATGCTCGAGTCCACTCTAAGCCACGGAAACTCACTGAGAGACTTTGTGCCAGTCACTCTCTGTTAATCCAACCTACCTCAGAAGGTTGTTGTGAAAATAAAAAGAAGGGAGATCCCCATATAAGTCATGTTGAGCTCTTGTGAAAAAAGTAGCATATAAATCTAACAAAGCAAGAAAATAAATACGAAAGAAAAAAGGCCCTTACAATCTTGTTGGTTGGAAATGTCAACAAAGTCAATGAAAAAGAAAATTGATGTACTTCCACTATCAATAACCACAGTGAAACTGTTTTTGTTAAAATCACATTTCAGCTGAATTTTGTCAGTGTCCAACTGCTTGTTTAACACATGTTAATTTTTTACATATTAGTATGTGTTAGGACATTATATAGAACATAATATGGTAGAGAGCTTCTGCCTTTTAGGATCAACCATCAACAAGCAATCAAGAAACACACTGCACTACAGAGCACTACAGAGCAGCCATGAAGGCTTTGGAAAAGATGTTCAGATGCCATGATCTGTCTACACCTACAAAGATCAGAATACTGCAAACAACGATATTCCCTGTGATGCTCTATGGAAGCAAAAGTTCTACTTTAAAGAAACAGGATAGGAAGAGTATTGATGCTTTTGAACTTTGGTGTTGGAAAAGATTCCTGAGAATTAATGTGGACAACCAAGAAAACAAACAAATGGATCATTGAACAAATCAAGCCAGAGTACTTACTTAAGGCACAAATGTCCAGGCTCATATCATTCTACTTCAGACACATTATGAGAAGACCAAGTTCTCTGAAGTAGGTTCTAATGCTGGGAAAGATAGAAGGAAAGAGAAGAAGAGGATGACTAGCAGCAAGGTGGATGGATTCAGTTACAGTACAATGTGTGCATCATTGGAAGACCTGAAAGACCAGGTTAGGGACAGATTGTCATGGATAAAATCTATCTGTGTGGTTGCTAGGAGATGACACCAAATTGATGGCACATAATCAATTAAAAAAGTGATATAAAAAGTATTGGGGATTACAGGGTCTTCTTTATTGAAGAACAGGAGAACAAATTACCTGAATATGCCCACTTGTTACAGCAGAAACATTATAACAAAGTGACATGTTAATTCAGAATTTTCTTTATAGATTATTTGGCAGTCAAACAAGAGACATATACTCATAATGTTTTTCATGTAACAAATGTATTATGGTTGCTTATTGCAATTATTGTAGTCAATATACTTAGAGAAATATATTTGCACTCATCTACTTACCCACTCATATATTTTATTTATTTCAGAAATATACATGTTGTAAGTGTATATTTAATCAATACTGTCCTGTGAATTATGACATAGTCATGGCATCTTTATTCTTTAATTCTTTGAAATTTTCATTCACTGAGTCCAGTCTCAGGCATTTCTCCAGGTCAGTTATTTTGGCAACCACTCAACCTATAAAAAGTCAATAACTGTAGGATAAATCTTGTCATCTCCTGGCCTTGATTACTTTGGACATGAAAGGACTGATGTACTCTCTGAGTCTCCAGTCAAGCTCCAAGCTGGTTGCTGGATTGTGACTTCATAAAACATATGGAAGCAATAATTATTTATCTGCAAGCTTAATACCTTTGTCTTAGGGTAATGCTGGGGCAACCAGTTAATGCAATCAAGTGATTTTGTATCACTGAATGCAATATACCTTTGTTTGCACAGACACTCTTTCATAACTAGGACCATCTGCTCATTCTCTGGAAGCCAAACAAGTGAGAAGAGAGGAGAGAACAGGCACATCAGCGTAAAAGCATCCTTCTTTGGCAGGGAGAAGGAAAAGCCATACTTATGGCAGCCACATGGTGGTATATTTCAGGAATCGGAGTGTAATCAAGTACAAAGACTTCTTGCGACTTGTTTAAGAGTAATTTTTTCATAATTATAAAAATATAAAACCTTATGCACATGCCTGCAGACAAACTATGTGTAAGATGCAAATGCATGCATTAAAAACTGAACATTCCTCTTTTGCCACATGGATTATTCACAACTTAAAGGGAAGTTGTATGGGAAAATGCTGTTATTTGGAGAACAACATGAGAGGCCTTGGGAAGAAAGCCTGGGGTGGCCAGCAGCTGCCTTGCATAGGTCCAGGTTGAGTGTGCCTCCTCAGCAGTGGGAGGAAGATAGTGAAGGTCAGCTGGCCATGGCAGGGCCTGCATTGCTCAGGGCAGTGGGGGCAGCTGGGGCTTTGTGCTGTGGCACTGGGGTGGTTGGCTGCAGTGTGGGGCTTGAGGTCGTTAGCTTATCTGGTCATGTTTCCTGTCTGGTCTGGTAAGGCTGACATCAGTCTTGCAAGTCTGAAAGTACAATTCTCCTGCCGTCTCCTTTACAGCCCAACAAACTATGGAGGATCCCTTCTGAGCCTCTTGCCCTGCCCATGTTATCACTTATTTGACCATTCCCTAGGCAGCATCTCTTCCCCCGTCTCCCAAGGTCTTTCCTACATACCATTACACCCCTTTTCCTCCTTTATACCACCACTGCTGCCATTTTGTGGGGGTATGGATTCCATCTGTAAGACACAGACAATGACATTTTACACGGGGTTCCATGGTCAAGCTTATGGATGCAGTTTATAAACCGTGTGGTAATATTTGTCATGAGATATTGGGGAGCCCTTAGTGATGCATGTTACTTTAGGGTTGGGATACTTTAAATTATGAGAGGAACTTGCTTTGGGACACACAGATTCTTGGAAGTTAGCCCTAGGTAGATACCTCTTGAGAAGTCCTGGAGAACAGGTGAGGTCCCAGAAGACTGGAGGAGGGCTATTGTTGTTTCTGTTTTCAAGAAAGGGAAGAAGCAGGACCCAGGTAATTACAGGCCTGTGAGCATGACATTGGCACGGGCAAGGTTCTTGAGTAGATTATCAAACAGGATGTCTGTGAGCACTTAGATAGGAATTCATTCATTAACAGGAGCCAGCATGGATTTATGCCAAACAGGTCATGCCAGTCTAACTCGATCTCCTTTTATGACAGAGTTACTAGCCTGGTTGATTGGGGAAATGGTGTGGATGTATTATAGCAAGGCTTTTGACAAAGTCTCTCATAACATCCTTATTGACAAAATGGTCAAATTTTATGGGTTTGATAACTCAACTGTTAGGTGGATCCATAATTAGCTCAAGGATCATATTCAAAGGGTAGTTATAAATGGCATCAAATCTACCTGGAGAGACATCTCAAGTGGGGGGCCACAGGGCTATGTCTTGGGCCCAGTGCCATTCAATGTTTTTATAAATGGTATAGATGAGGGAGTCAATCAAATTTGCAGATAATACAAAGCCAGAAGGTGTGGCTAATACTTGGGATGAGAAGGAAAAAATTCAAAAATACTGTGGCCCAAAACAAATACAATGAAATTTAACAGAGAGAAATGTAAAGTCATGCATCTAGGTAAGAAAAACAAAAGAAACATGTACAGGATGGGTTTAAATCTGGGTGTACTAATGGATCACAAGCTCAACATATCCCAACAGTGTAATGCAGCTGCAAAGAAGGTCAACGATATCTTGAAGAGCATCAAGAGGACGATAAAGTTCAGATCATGGGAAGTAATTATCCCACTCTACTCTGAGTTGGTCAGGCCTCACGTGGACTATTGTGTTCAGTTCTGCACACCCCAGTTTAAAAAAATACATTGATGATAAACTGGAGCAAGTCCAGAGAAGGGCTACCAAACTGGTGAAAGGACTGGAAACCAAGTCCTGAAAGGAATGGTTAAAAGACCTAGGCATGAGTAGCTTGCAGAAGAGAAGGTCAAGAGGGCACATGATATCTTCAGTCTTCAGATATCTGAAGGGCTGTCCCATTGCAGAGGGTTTGGACTTATTTCCCTTGCTCCAGAGGGTAAGACTAGAAATAATGAGATGAAACTTCAGGGATATAGATACATATTAGACATTAGGAAGAACTTCTTGGAATAGGTTACCACATGGAGTGGCTTCTTCCCCTTCACTGGATGTTTTCAAACAGAGGCTGGATAGTCACCTATCTGTCAGGCCTAGCCCAAGGAACTCCAGGAGACCATGTAGATTCAGTTCAGCAATGTTTATTAGCTACAACCTCTAGCAAGAATCTTCCCAGACTGAAACCTCAGTTCCCAAAGTCAGCCAGTCACAACAGTGTGAATTCCTCAGGGAGGTGCCAGCCTCATCCTCTTATCGTTCCCTCACTCCTCAGGAGACGAAAGAGCATGTTTTCCTCCCTGAGTCTGGCCTTCATAATTCCATTCCATCACACTATCGGAGATGGTGTGGTGAATCCTGCAGTGTGCAAGGGGTTGGACTTGATGACCTCTTAGGTCCCTTCCAACTCTATGATTTTATGATCTAATGGTATGTATGGAGGCTGAGAATAGCTAGTGGATTATCTGCAAGACCAAGCCAGGTTTATTTGTGCACGTCCACTAACCTCCCTAAGATATGTACAACTGTTGAAGATCTTTGTTGCTAATCCAACAAAGCTGTTGTCCTTCCTTACCAATCCTTAGTGCCACATTTGTATTTTTGAGAAACATTCATAACATTGTCCTTTTTAGTTCCTCCTGGGGAATTTTAGCCTTTTCCTAGAAAATATTTGGGAAAATATCCTCCCCAGCCCATTTGATAATGCTATGGTTTAACATTGTTGAAAGTAGCCCTGTGTTTGGTCTCCCCTCCTTCTATCACTCTCTCTCTAGTCCCATGGCTTTTTTCATCCACCAGCTAGCTAACAAAATAATTTCTTTCAAGTTGAAATGATCCAAAATAACTCAGGGCAAAAGTTTTTGTAAGGCTTTCTAACAATCGGTTAGGGAATTCTTTCTACCCCAGGAAGAATACTCAAGGAAATATAATTTTACTAGGAGAAAGAGGGTGAAGAACTTTGGGAAAGTATTTCTGATTCTGTTCTAGCTGAGAAAAGGTCACTAGCACAGCTGAGCCTGCACCTTTATGCTTGCCAGTTCTATACACCCAGCCAGCCAGCTAGCTAACCATACAGGCTTAAATTCAGGCGGTCATTCTGCAGGTTCTCAAATTGCCCTGACACATCTGATAAACACCTAGGTACATAAAGTCTAACTATTTTTTTCCATACTGACACAATACGTAGGGAAAGATTGTGGTAGCATTATTTTGCTCATTAATGGTTATACTTACGCACGGACTGACCATGGTTCCTGAGTTGGTGTTTATGATAATTCTTTTTGGTGGTGATCAGAAAACAACTTACCATCATGTTGGTAAATTGGTGCCCTTCCCTAATGCTTGTGGCTATCCTGGAATGTTTCTTACAACAGCAATACCACAGGTAAATAAGCATTATCTTATGTTTTTATTCTGTATCTCCCCCTTCCTCGTCAGATGCAATGTGTTCATTTTTTTTCTCTAGCTCTATAATTTCAGCCTAGGGTTAGCATTTAGAAAGTCTGATTGGTGCAAACTCATATAATTACTGTCCTCATTGTGAGGCATAAATTTTATGGCAAGGAACACTTTTCAAAATCTGTTATGAATGCCAACCCTTAGGCTAGTTCATATGCTTGCTGGCTGATACACACCTGTTTACTAGCTTGGGCACTTGCCACATCATTCCCTAAGGATTAACTGCCACTTTGTTCATACAATATATGGGCAGTGGTGTTGGCTTAAATAAGGCAAAGTGGTGTAGAGTTATTATTGGCTTAATTGTTTTGCAAGATGATATTTAAGGGGAAATATAGGTAAAGGAACTTGGTCAGAATGTAATTGTGGACATGTTCATATGAATAAGCCTTAAAAAGTATGCATTTGTGTTGAGCTATTCCATTTAGCCTGGATTACCTACATCTCAGTATTTCAAATTCTAAAACGACTCCCTTGACTGTCCAGGTCTTAACCAAATGTCTACCAGTTTCCTTGAAACCTCTGTAGCAGTGTTCATTAATCATGCTTCAGCAGCCCTTTCTTCTTCTACTGCCGCAGATGGAAAAAGAAAGCAAGAGAAGAGACTAACTTTAGAGTCCCTGATGGGTTAAAAATATCTGCATGTTTTTAACCATCATTACTCATTGTCCTTGAATTTACAAAAGACCAGTATCTATAGTTACTTCTAGAACTGCTAACTCCTATTGAAAACAAATCTACATTAATAGGGCCTGCAGTCAATGTTATAAATTGACAGATAATTTTGAGACTAGAGCTGGAAGTAATATTAGTTCCAAATCAAGTGTTCAGTGACATCTAGCAATTTCTGCTCCTCAGCACATCTTTCCATCTGAGTCTCGTCTATAATTAGTGAAGTGCCACTGTACCTGAACTAAGAAAGCTGTGGAAACTTCTTCTTAATAAGAATAAATGGATCCATCTTGATTCTGTTGTCAAATTGCTATCCAACTGCAAGTGGCTGACGCTATCCCAGTTACGGGTATTGGAGCAGCTGATCTGATGTCATAAATGGCTTTATAAGCTCTGGACCACCCATTGGGATGCTAAAGCTTTGATTCTGAATTCCACATAGAGAAATACATCAACATGTATATTCGTTTCTTTCTTAAAGTAACAACCAATCAAACAAGTATACATTATTACTAGGATTATCATCTGTACCCAGGTTTTTAATGTCACCTTGGAGATAAAAACTAGTTGAATAGGTTGGAGACCTTTGCAAAGGTAGGTGATTATATATATAGGGGCTGGATAGCATAGTGGTTAGAGTGTACCCTTTGACACAGAAGACCGGGGTTCAAAATTCCAGCTGGTACCTACCTCACCAGTAGGGTTCCTTGGGTAAAGTGTCCCTAATGCTTTACCTGCTTACCTCGGATATGACAGTAACAGAACAAAAAGAGTCATGCTGGCTGGGATGTTGCCCAGATTAACAAGGTCAACACCAGATGTTGGGGAGCCAGGACAATCTGATGATAAGTGGGCTACTGGAACAAACCATACATGGATGAAACAAGAGAACCTGGAATTGATGGAATGCTACTACAACAGTAGACCTAATGAGAAGGGATATATGAAATGTATAAGGGAACTATGGATGGACAGAAGACACTAACTGAGAAACGGCTAGTTACCCAGCACTTCAACATAATGAAGAGGAAGCTGCTCTCACAACTTGAGATAGACCAACTCCACATTACATCCTGGACTCAAGAAGACCTGGAAGAACGACTGGACATGCAGCTAACACCTGAAGCTGGAACGTCACTGCCACCCCTTCCATTACAGAGCACAGCAGCTGATATGAGGCATAAGATCATGGATAAACTACCTATAGTCAACCCTTGAAACTGATTACCAAGGCTCAGTGGAGAAATAACATTAGATAGTATGCTAGAAGATGCCAGCCCTCACAACAATCCCTGCTACCACCATAACTCAAACCAATGAACTGTTATACGCTACAGCCACTGTAATCCTGAAAATGCTTGGCTACATGATCAAGAAGAACAGCAGTACATACCCCCACTGGAAAATGAGGTTGAAGGCTAAGATCAAGGCAACTCAGAGATAAGTTAATCAGCTGATGGAACTACAGAAGGATGTGGAGATTAAGGATAAGACTCGGCTAACGAAAAAAATACAAGGGCCGGACTCCATCTGAAGCCCTAGAGACTGCTAAACAAAGGCTAACAGCACTGGCTACCAGGCTAAGGAGATATACTAAAGAAGCAGAGGCCAAGAAGATAAATGCCCTGTTCTCCAAAGAACCATCCAAGGCGTACTCCCAACTGCAGTGCAACCACACAGTAACAGCAGAGCCACCAGCAGCAGAAACTGAACACTACTGGAAGAACATATGGGAGAAAGAGAACACACACAACACCAGTGCAAAGTGGCTGCAGGATCTGAGAGCAGACCACAGCAATCTCCCAGAACAGGATCCAGTCACCATCATAGTAGCAGACATTCAACAGCGGATCAAGAACATGAAGAGCTGGACGGCACCTGGCCTGGACATGACCCACACCTACTGGCTAAAGAAACTAACAGCAGTGTATGAATGCCTAGCAGCACAGATGAACCAGCTGCTAGCAGCAGGCTCCCACCCAGATTGGCTAACACAAGGAAGGACAGTGCTGATCAAGAATGACCCCCACAAGGGAACAGCACTATTCACCTACCGGCCAATAACCTGCCTCTCCACAACATGAAAATCTTATCAGGAATCATAGCCACCAAGCTACAGGACCATATGGGCCAGTACAATGAGCACAGCTCAGAAGGGCACCAGCGGCTCAAAACACCAGTTTCTCATAGATACAGCAGTCGCCTGAGACTCAAGGTCTAGACAGACCAATCTGAGCAAGCCTGGATTGACTACAGGAAAGTCTATGACTCAGTGCCACACACATGGATCTGTGAATGCCTGGTGCTATAAAAAGCCAACAGGAGACTAAGGACCTTCCTCAAGAACTCAATGGGACTGTGGAAGACAACACTGGAAGTCAATCCAAGACAGCTCACACAAGTGGCCATCAAGTGCGGCATATACCAAGATCCATACATTGTCCCTACTGCCAGATACCTTGCTGGCACAATGAGCTGGCCAAAATAGGACATGGAGGCTGCTGATGTGAAGACCCAGAAACTCCTCACAATATATGGAGGTTTCCACCTCAAGTCCAACACCATCCAGAAAGAGGGTGGGCAGGGTCTGGTGAGTGTCAAAGCCACTGTCCTGGATTAAACCCAGAGCATCCAGGAATCAGTAAGATGGCTCCCAAAGATGAGCTGCTGAGAGAATGCCTGAGGCAGCAGTAGACATGGGAGGATGTTCAAGCAGAGGAAGTGCCATGGCAAGACAAGACCCTGCATGGGATGTACCATCAACAGATAGTTGAGGTGGCTGACATTGGGAAATCCTACCAGTGGCTGGAAAGGGCTGGAGTAAAAGACAGCACTGAGCTACTGAACATAGCAGCACAAGAAGAGGCACTAAGCACCAGATCCATAGAAGCAGGAGTCTACCACACTAGACGGGACCCAGAGACAGTCCAACACGTAGTAGCAGGGTATAAGATTCAGGCAGGAACAGCATACACTGAATGGCACAACCAAGTAGCTGGCATTGTGTACAGGAACATCTGCACAGTGTATGGGCTAGACTCTCCCAAGTCCAGATGGGAGATTCCACAGAAGATTGTGGAGAATAACAGGGCTAAGATCCTGTGGGACTTCCAGATTCAGACGGACAGGCAGGTACTGACTAACCAACCAGACATTGTGGTAGTAGACAAGGGCCAGAAGACAGCAGTGGTGATAGATGTAGTGGTGCCAAGTGACAGCAACATCAGGAAGAAGGAGCATGAGAAGCTGGAGAAGTACCAGGGCCTGAAGGAGGAACTAGAGAGGATGTGGAAAGTAAAGGCCAAAGTGGTCCCAGTGGTGGTAGGAGCATTTGGGGCTGTGACTCCTAAGCTGGGAGAGTGGCTCCAACAGATCCCAGGAACAACATCAGAGCTCTCTGTCCAGAAGAGTGCAGTGCTAGGAACAGCTAAGATACTGCACAGAACCCTCAAACTCCCAGGCCTCTGGTAGAGGACCTGAGATTGAGGAAGACACAGACCACCCATAGGGGTGAAAGGGGATATTTTTAATATAAATGATAGCAAATCATGGGTAAACTGAGAGCCTGGAAAGCTGCTTCCAATCCAAATAATCCAACCTTCTCCAGAATTCTACACCAACATCATAATCCAACAACACATACAGATGGCATCAAGTTTGGGAAGGCTGAAATAGATAATGCCAAGGTAAACAGGGTAGCTTAGCAAGAGAATGAAGTTTTTAACCTCCCCCACCCACCAAAATACATGTGAACTTTGCACATATAAAAGTCCTCCCCTTGCTTTCTTTTTTAAATGATTAATAAGATGAAGTGTCCCTTCATGCCTGCAGTAAGCCCAGTGTGCTGACAATGCAATCTATGGAGTCTTTCAGGTCATCCGGCAGCAGGCCACATCTTTTTGAAAATACAAGAATCGTGGGGATTTATTTGAGGAATTCAGAGTCCAAGACCCAAGCATTTTTGCCCTTCAGACCTTAGCAACTGCAGTGGTCTCCAGTGACTGCCATAGAGAGGAACAGCTGGTTGGCAGCCACACAGCTTTGAAAACAACTTTTTAATATGCAGACATAAAGCTACATCCCATTTTATACAGTCGTCTCTGGCATACAGCAAAATGTATTGGAAGTCAAAACAGAGGGCCTGTTCTGAATGCACAAGTAGAATGTTCTTTTGGTCAACAGCACCTGAGCATGCTCCAAATTCCTTCTGGTATGCTGCAGCATAGACCAAGATATTCTTCCCTCAGCCTTAGCTTTCTGCACATATTAAAATTCTGTCAATGGGTAGTCCAAGCACCTTTGGCCTATGAGCTGTATGTAAATCTTTGCATGCATGGGATAATTCCTTTGATGTGGTTCACTCTACTGCATGTTTTACAATATACAACAGGAGGAATAAAAATTCATAGGTGTTAAACATATTTAAAATGTATATATTATTTAAAATAAGGCATTTCCCCACCCACATAATATACATATACTTTCCAAGAAAAATCTCTAACCCAGATATAAAGAGAGAGAGAGAAACTGACTTAAGAATCAAGAGAGAGCTTGTATGCATGAAACATGTATGTACTGAATTATTAAGAATGTAGGAGGGAAATAATATTCTTCATGTTCCTGATTCTTTTTTTAAGTGCTGCTGCTGGCTTCTGCCTGTTTTCATTATGTAATGCATAATGCTTATAACTGTTCCTGCCCTCAACTGTTTCATAGGAGAATTCTTTAACATGTCCCCATGCATTCATGTATAACATTCACAGCACATTTAGCAAGATTAGTATACCATGGCCTTTTTCTGTATTTTTCAGTTTTTGGTTGAGCCATTTGAAAGAAGAGGAAAAGTCTGTGTGGTAGATTGAAATCTGGAGAGGGAGAATATAATGAATTGGCCAAATTGTCCAGGACTACCTCTATTGCTAGAGAACTGGATGAAATGTAACAATGTAGTACACATTATGATGCTGCCCCCCCCCCCCCCCATCCTCACCTACAAGAATTTCCACAAAGGGTTTTCCTATTGAAGAGAGAATGCTTCCCCAGAGAAAAGCTGGCAACCTTTCAGATTCATAATTAAAATGAGAATTGATTAAAAGAGATCCTAGATGTATTAGCAACATCCTCAGTTTGGGAGTACATGACAATATTAAGAAAAAAAGGATTATTCATCTTCTGGAAATCAGGCCAGATCCTGATGTATACCTTTAATGGCCATCTCTAATAACTTCTGAATCCTTCCTCAGTTTAGTGGCCAGAGGTTCAGTAAAAAGGGGTTAAAAGGGAGGCTCAGAGATCCTTTTGTTAGGAGCTCCATTGCAGTCCGATGGCTGTTTGCTTTGACTGTGGTTCCTAGTACCTTTTAAGAAATGTGTCCTTTTTCCTGTCCTTCACCTTCAGGGCTTCAATTCTTTCTAGGGAAACATCTTACAATATGAGCATTCCGATGAGGGACGGAGGGATATAGATAGATACAGAGATCGAGAGATCGAGATATGGAAAATACTTGGATCACTCCTAGTTGTCAGCATTTACTTAGGTTTTTTAATGCCACTTCAATCAGTTCAAGTCTAAAAGGGAAAAACATTTACTTACAAATTGGCATGCAAAAATGTATGCCAATGTATAACAAATAAAAACATAACAATATAAATAAAATCCCATACTAGGGTTAGAAGCATGCCTAGCTTGTTCAGTTACACATAAAGGGCCTCACAGCCACCCTCCTGTGAAACAAAGCTCCTATTCACTACTAGGATTTCCATTACCTTACCTGGTGGTTGAAATTGATGCAATACTTGAAACCAAGGTGGACGTATGTAGAGGCTATGGTGAACAGATCACCAAGCTCTTCAAACAGGCTGCCATTCATTTCTTATTCACATAAGAACAAATGGCATTGCTAGAAGAGGACAAGTGACTGTATAACCTTGAATAGGAATGTGAAGAGACTGGAGGTGCAAGTAGTGTTTGTTTTTTTATTTATTAAATATACATACCACTGATTGCTAGTAGATTCACAAAGGCTTACCAGACCACATATAGCATCCATCCTCTTCACTGATGCTTAAGCAACAAGCAAAGAAAGCAGTATTTTGGGATTGAACAGCTGGATAAGAAGAGCATATCACCAAATAACGTTTCGGATTCCTGACTTACCACCTGTATCACCAGCACAAGAGACTCTTAGGCAGAGATGGGCTCCGTGTCACAGGGAACAGGGAAAAACAGATTGTCCAACAGTATAACTGCAGGCCCTTATCAGAAAGGGAAGAGAGACAGCAGCACAGATAATGTTGTAATTATGAAGAGCCAACTGGATTTATCAAGAACAAGTTCTGACAGTCTTAACTTACCTCTTTTCATGACAAAGCGTCTAGTTTGTAGACCATGGGAATGCTATGGATGTAGTGTACCTTTTCCCTCAAAAGTGTTCAGCAAGGTCTCTCGTAATGGCCTTGTGGACAAGATGCATACAGTACATATGGGCTAGAAAGCACCACAGCCCAGTGGATTTGCAACGACTTGAGCAATTATGCATGAATGGCTCTGTACTGTTCTTGAGAGAAGTATCCAATGAGATTCCCCCAGGGCTCCATACTGGGCCCAGTGTTATTCAACATTATTAGATGATGGAATGGACAGGATGCTTACCAAGTTGGCAGGAGATACCAAGCCAGGGAGATTTTAGTAGAACAGGGTTTTTCCACACCTAAACTCCTTCAAAGAGGTGACAACCTCTATGCACTATATGGAGCTGCTAGAAAAGGCAGTGGATGGCATGGTTTATGATTCTTCAGCTGACGGTTATTTTGCTTATTAGCTCCCAGAGAGTGACATCACTACTTCCTAATCTAATGCATATTATCTTAAAAGGTACTTCGTAACAGCTTCAGATCATGTTGGTTCATTGTTCCCTTCCACACCCAGGAAATAACATCAGCAGGCTCTGCTGTCTAAATGATTCTGTTGCCTCCCAAGATCAAAATTAAGAAGATCAGATTTGAGCCTCATAACATCAGGTACATCTCAGTGGACAAATGGATGCACCCACAACTTATCTTTGAATTCATGCTGATTGGTAATTGATGGGTGCACAGTCAAATTATCAGGCGAAAAAGTGAAGGGAAAAATCCATTTGTATAACACTGCATTATGTACAGGCATGTAATCCAAAGTAATAATAAGAGCTCAAGCCATGATGCCTAATGATTAATTCAAATATTGGCACCATGCGATTATTCACACCTAGGATTTTTTTGTTGTTGTTGTTAGTTTCTTCACAGTGTTTTAAATCTCAGGTTCTTTCTATCCATCTTACGTAACAATGGATATTAGAAAGTCCTTATTTAAAAAAAAAAAGATGAATTCCTGGAACAGCTCTGGAGTCCCCATTTTTGCCTGTTGTTGTCAGCATCTTTATGGAAGACTTTGAGTAGACAGCTTTAGAATCTAATTGTTTTCAGCCAAAATACTGATTTAGATATGTTGATGATATTTTCATTGTATGGCAGCATGAAGAAGAAGAGCTGATGAAATTTCTACACCACCAAAATAAACAACACAAGACCATAAAATTAATCATGGAAGCTGAGAACAGCATTAATTTGCTATTCTTGGATTTTCTAGTGAAGCAAAGTAATAATGGATACCTGGACCACAAAGTGTATAGAAAGAAGATCCATAGAGACTGTTACTTTAATGTCCCATCTCATCACTACTCCAACAACAACAACAACAACAACAAACCAATCAGTTATTAGAACACTAATAAATAAGGTTGACAAAATAAGGGACACAACTAGCAAACCAAAAGAAATTCAACATTCATATAATCCCCCTATATATATCTCATATGCCATGCTAGTAAGAAAATGTCAAAGATTTTGCAATCCAGATTTCAACATTACACGAGGTGAGAACTGCCAGATATACAAGCTGTAATTAGAAGGAGACTTAAGTTTAGATTGGTAACATTTGGTGAATAATGGAAAAGGCAAGAATAGTTACTGTACTGTGTATAACTAAGAACGTAACCATTTTCACTTTCTAAGGCTTTTTACTGTGCAAACTACATCAATTTCTGAATAATCCTTAAAATATCGGCATACTAGGCTACCTTATCTGCTTTTGAACGATATATCTTATGATTAGACTAGGAAAGAATATTTGGAATGGATTATAGATCAAGTAAACTGGGGTACGAATGAACTAAGGTTGCATACTGTCACCTTTTTATTTTTACCTATATAGAGTGTATGATAAGAAATGCTAGTCTACAAAAAAAGAAATTGGATTTAAAATTGCTGGGATAAACATTGGAAACCTCAAATATGTTGATGATGGCCAGCAGCAAGGAAGACTTAAGGAATCTTTTTCTGAAGGTGAGGGCATTCAAAAGCTGGTCTGCCGCTTGATATTAAAACAACAAAAACAAAGATTAGGTCAACAAGCAGGGCCAGCCCAATACAAATAGGAAGAGAAGAAGATGAAGTAATAACAAACTTGATCTTCCTAGACTCAAACATTCATAAGGATGGGGAACGTAGCCATGAAGTAATCTGCTACATGGGAGAAAGACTGTTTATATGATAGATATAAACAAAATACTGAAGTGCAGATATCAAATTGACAATAAAGGTATGTATTGTCAAGGCCATTGGTTTCTCAGTTGTAACATATGGCTGTGAAAGCTGAAACTTTACAAAGGCTGAATTAAGAAAAAGTGATGTCTTTGAATTGTGGTGCTGAACAAAATTGTTAAGAATATCTTGGTCCACAGGAAGAATAAATCATTTAATACTAGATAGAAATAAATCCAGCCTGCTTCATAAAAGCCCTATAATGAAGTTAGCTTAAATATTTTGGACATGTAATGAAAAGGCAAGAATCTCTGAAGCTTGGAAAAAATAGAGGCAAATGAAAAATATGCCAACCAGAAAGCAAGGTAGCTAGATACTATTCCTGATTACACAAGCCTGAACTTAGAAGAACTCAAATAAGCAGTTACTGACAGACAATTCTAGCAAAATTACATTCATTCAAGAGTCAGTCAGGAGCAACTGAAGAGGAACAGATGATACACTTTAAAAAATATAACTGGAACAAGAAAAATATCAAATATCCAATGAAAGATTATGAACAGTATGAGAAAAATATTGGATCAAAAATATATAAGAGTAAGGTTTGGGACAGTTGGCAAGATACAACTGCTGCCCTTCAGTTAGCATAAACCAGTGTTGTCCAAACTTTGCCACTTTAAGATGAGTGGACTTCAGCTCCCAGAATTCCCCAGCCAGCATGGCTGGCTGGAGAATTCTGGAAGTTGAAGTCCACTCATCTTAAAGTGGCCAAGTTTGGACAATACTGGCATAAACTCTCAAACTAAGAAGTAAGGGAATGTCTGGAATAAATTGCCAATGTGGATACAGTTACAATGGACAAACGGGACATTTCATAGAATGCAGAACGAATGAACGTTAAAGGAACTTGGGCTTTAAAACATGGGGCAGTCAGCATTGGCTGAACACCAATCACAAGGGCCAAATCACAGATCAGACCTGAAGAATGTCAGGATCCTGGCCAAAGTAACAGACCTTCAGAATTGTTAGAGAGAAGCAGTAGAAATGTATACATATACAAATAATTTAAATAGGAAGGAAGATGATCATTTTGGCAGTTAGTAACTTTTTGTAGGAATTCTGCTCCAATGAACGGATGCAGTATATGAGGATGTGATAGCTGTTGCCAAGCTGAGTTTCAGGTCTGTTCTGAAGAAGGAAGCTGCATGGTTTGTGAAATGTCTTTACCTGAAAGTCATTTCACCAATAAAGAGTAGTGCTGAAAACCTCACCTCTATGCGCTCTGTGCATCGATCAAATGCAATTGTTACAGCTGCTCCTAACTTGTAGGGGGCTATACTTGATACCTGTTTGCCATGGAACTGTTAAAAAGGAGGAATCTGTCAGAAAAAAAGAGCAAGAAACCCTAATTCAGCATCTCAAATATCCCTGAATATATAAAGAATCAATGTCTCATTTTAAGAGCTAAGCATTCAGAACCCTGTGCCTATAAGGACAAATCTGTCCGATTTGCTTTCTTCCACATCATTTTGTTTTTCCCTTATTCCCAGCCTTCCCTAATAAGATAACATTAAAATGATGGTAAGTTTTTAAAATCTACTCCTATCAGTGCACAGAGAAAGATAAGTTTAAGGACTCAATGGAGACTCTAAGCCAAGGCACCCTGATGGCTAGAATCACAACTTCTGATTTGGATGTTTTTCACCCAAGTGTCTTCTTGGTGCCAGAAGTTCAAAATCATTGGTCTTAAGTCAACCATTGTCTGTCATCTTTCTGCTTGGTATATGTGTGATATAATATTCAGCCTATCCTACTTAGTTTTTTTACATATGACAGAGAAGCTATTCACAAGGTATTTGAAACAGCTATCAAAATTAAGCATTATAATTAGCCTTGGAGGTAAGGTTCCAGAATAGCTTTCTTGAACTGCTCATGAATAACAGGCAGGAAGTCACATCAACAGCATTCCCAGCCAGGTGGTAAGAGCAGGAGATTCACAAACTAAGTGAGCCTATTATGTTCCATCAGCAGCTTCAGAAAAGGAGGGCTGATTCAGAGTATTCCACTACTACCAGAATGTTCTCCATCTCATGGAATTTAATATAACTGCATTTGCTAAGGGAGAGTGACCTGGAGTGCAGGACGGAGCTGAATGATATGTGCCACTTCCTGGATCCTCAGGTGGAAGTTACCCACAAGAGCAGTTGTGCTGCACAAGAACAATACAAAGTAAAACTAAAGACTAACTAACAATTTCAGGGTTTGACAGGGACACCTGAAGCTCTCCAAACCCCATCGTACACAGTCAATATGACCAGTAATAAGAGGTTGTGGGAGTTGCATCTCATGCAAAGATGTGTTTTAATTTGAGATGACCAGGATATGTGGATACATGGATATTGCTATGGAGAGAGGTGTTCTTGATTAGAATCCAAATCCATCAATGTATCTACAAGGATCTGTAAACTGTTACCATGATCTAAAAAACTGTGTGTGTTCCAGTGCCCAAATACAATATGCCTGCATACAGACACATGACATGAATTTATTTTAGTGAAAGAGGCTTATCTATGTGTATATATAAAAAAAGTACAAACAGCTTGTTTCCAATAAACATGGATATTTTGCCCACAAAAGCTGTTCCATGCTTTTATAATCTGTGTGTGTCTGGATTTTAGAGGAATAAAGTCCACTTACTTTCCTTTTACAAGAGCCTTTCCAATATTTATATTTCCTTTTGATGTGATGCTTATGTCACACTGGAGAAGTGACTCTTGCAGATTGGTTGCTCTAACAATTTAAAGCCATCATACATTTCTTGGAAGCAGTTACACGAGCCACAACTGGCCTTTATACCGCCTGAACAAAGGCAAGTGGACATTTCTGGAGAATGTTCACGGTGTGAGAAATAACTGAGCATTGTTGCTATCAGCTCCTTTGGCATGTCTCAAGAGATATGCAGGCGCTCACATGATAGATGCATATACTCTTTCGCCGAAATCAGCATTCCCAAGCTAGTAGAATTTTTTGGGGGGGCGCAGAGACCTCTTGCATATCCATTCCCCCCATCCCTCAAAAAAAAAAAACTCTGGGCCAAGGTGCTTTTTTCCGAACTCTGTTTCTGGGAGATGTGTGCAAAGGAATCTAAATCGGGATGATTCTGAACAGTGTTTGAAAAAACTTATCTCAGCACCTTGACTCATCCAAAAACTTGAACTGAGCCCAAACTAAATAGCTTGAGGCCCCATCAAACTTTGCAGCCTCGAAAGGTTAATAGAAGCTTCGAAGTGTTCTGATAAACATCTGAAGTACCTGCATACTTGGAAAGAACGAAGCCTGTTTTTCAGATACCTGGTTAAATTTGGCAGTAATACCAGTTTGAAAAACCTCAATTCAGTCTATAAACACAGAGCAATACAGATAGAGCACAGATATCAAAGAAAATAAATACGGGAACAAGAAGGAGCTATGCTTCCCGTTTTTATAAGAAACTGAAAAGGCTATCAAAAGTCCAACTTGTGTTTATCATATTACCCAGAAAAATAATGTCAAGTACTTAGAACAGTGTTGTCCAAACTTGGCCACTTTAAGATGAGTGGACTTCAACTCCCAGAATTCCCCAGCCAGCATGGCTGGCTGGGGAATTCTGGGAGTTGAAGTCCACTCATCTTAAAGTGGCCAAGTTTGGACAACACTGACTTAGAATATTAAGATCTCACTCAACTCACTCACTCACTCATTCAACTCACTAAACTCACTAAAGTTCTCTGCATAATTTACAGTAGAAGTTATAGCAATAAAAAGCAGTAAGACACGATCATAATGTCCTATTGACCTCAGCTGTGTTATTTCTTTGTAAGTCTTATTAGCATTATTGTGCCCAAAAAACCTCAGACATCAATAAATAAAGCCTACCTAAGACCAATAACAGAAAAAAAAAATGTCAGCCATTTAAAAGGAGCAGAGGCACAAACAGGCTTTGGAAGTAGGAATATTCATAATAAGCCTTGATCCAGTGAGACTGTGCGTATAATCTGCATGCTATTTCATCCACATTACATTAGAAAGTAGATTGTAAATAATATCCCTGTTGTTCATCTCTTCCTATGCAATTTTCTATCATGTCAATGTAATAGTAAACAAATATTCCCATACTATAAGTTTCTCAAAAATAAGGTGATTTTTATGTAGCATTCCTCAAAACATACAAATGTATACGAACATTTCCAGTTTAGAATGAAAGAGGCAGAGAGAAGCAGAGTCTGTTCTCTGCCACTTTCTGTGCTGCTGCAGAGTATCCTTTGGCAAACTAGTATTTCAGACTAAGAGAAATCTGTGCCAGTTTTTTTTTACATCCTTAATCACAAGTACAGTGGTACCTCAAGTTACGAACTTAATCCGTTCCGTGACTCTGATTGCAACTCGAGTTGGTCGCAACTCGAGGCAAATTTCCCCATAAGGTTCAATGTAAATACGGCTAATCCGCCCTCTGAATTTGGTCTCACCACGAGGCAAATTTCCCCATAAGGTTCAATGTAAATACATACGGTTAAGCAGTTGCCAAGCCTGCTCTGCATTTTCTTTGGAGCCATGCTGACAAGCACACCAAAAACCTTCCAAACGCCACAAAACACACCACAAGCCTCACCGAACGTCTCCTTGCTACCGCGATCTCGCCCACAGGAAGCCGCGACCGCGTGGCAGCAGGGCAAATGGCCGCGGATCCGGTTCATAGCTCGAGGCGGAGTTCGCATGTCGAGGTAAATTTTTGGGGCCGGAGCTGGTTGTATCTTGAAAAATTCGTAAGGAGGGGTGTTCGTAACTCGAGGTACCACTGTAAATAGAAAATGATCACACAGGTAAAATGCATAAAAGCTCAATAGTTTATGAGGGCTACATGACTTGAAATAATACAAAGATGAAGGAAAATAATGCCAGGACTCCCCCAAAATGTTGTGTGTGATGCCTCAAGTTAAAAATACTTAACTTTTAAGAGAAAAAAACGAGAATCCACAAGAATTAGGATTTATTTAATGGTGGCAAAAGAGTGAAAGAAGCAAGAAGGCAGCAGGAAGCTGGAAAATAAAATGGCTGGCATCCAATGTCTACATTAAAACTTGATGAGCATTCACAGCTTTTCAGACCTGCCTTTGGATAAACAGTCCTGGTATATAAAGGACAGGCTCTGGCTTCTCCCACATCCTGTTGGTGGAGCTGCTTCTGAGCAAATAGTGAACATACTCCTCCCCTGTTCCTTTCCACTGTTCTCTCCTTGGGCTATTGTTTTCTTCTCCACCTAGTGCCAAATCTTCTCCAACTCTAACCTGTTGTCCCCTGCCATCTCACAGTGTGTACGCTGCATACAGTTATATCTATGAGGATCATATCTGCACCACAAAAATCCAGATTGCTAGATGGAAGCAAAGAGATGCCAAAAACTGTAACTCTTTGCTGTCAAATTTTTGTTCATCTGAACTTTGGCCACTTAGATATGGTAGGCCTCCACAGGTGGAGGAGGTACAGAATGATTTGGCCTGGTTGAGTCTGTCAGTCACATGTTCATTTTTTAACCTCTCCTCCCCCAAAATAAGTTATTTGCATCCAATCTATATTGGATCTTGTAGGGATCTTGGTTATTTGTATAAAAACAGTCTCTCCTACATAACTTTTGTTTGTTTGTTTATTTATTTATTTATTTTTCAGGCTTGTATGCCGCCCATCTCCCCCAACGGGTGACTCTGGGCGGCTCACAATAATAAAAAAGAAGAAAAAACACAGTTCTCTCCAAAGGTGGCTAAAATCTATAAATAATTAAAAAACACATATTAAAAATGCCCTAAAAACCTCCTCTGATTTTAGCCCTAAAAAACCTGTAAGATGCTGGGGGGGGGGGACAACCCATCATCCCACCAGCCATCTCCACAGGTGCGGGCCCCCCTCTGGCCCCAGGCCTTCTGGCAGAGCCAGGATTTGAGCCCTTTCCTGAAGGCCATGAGGGAGGGGGCACACCGCACCTCAGGAGGCAGGATGTTCCATAGGGCGGGCGCTGCAGCAGAAAAGGCTCTCTGCCTAGACCCCACCAATCGAAATTCCTTGACTGGTGGGGTCTGCAACCTGCCCCTTCTGCTGGACCGAGTGGGACAGGCTGAAATGACCAGCGCGAGGCGGTTCCTCAGATAACCTGGTCCCGTGCCATGAAGGGCTTTAAAGGTAATGACCAACACCTTGAATTGGACCCGGAAACAAACTGGTAACCAATGCAGCTCACGCAACAGCGGTGTTATACGTGCCCTCCTAGGGGCATTAAGAACTGTTCGCACCGCCGCATTCTGCACCAGCTGTAGCTTCCGGATACTCTTCAAGGGTAGCCCCATGTAGAGCGCATTACAGTAGTCCAACCTGGAGGTGACCAGGGCATGAGTGACCGTGCGGAGGTCCCCCTGATCCAGGAAGGGGTGTAACTGCCGCACCACACAAAGTCGTGCAAAGGCCCTCCTAGCCACGACTGCCACCTGCTCTTTGAGCAGGAGTCGTGAGTCCAGGAGAACCCCCAGATTACGCACCGGGTCTGTCTGGGGTAGTGCAACCCCATCAAGAACCAAATATGACAAAGTCCTAGATCTTGAGGCTCCCCGTATCTACAGCCACTCCATCTTACCAGGGTTCAGCTGAAGCCTGTTGTCCCCCATCCAGGCCCCCACAGCCTCCAGGCACCACAAAAGGGCAGTCACAGCGTCACTTAAGGCACCTGGGATGGAGATGTATAGTTGGGTATCATCAGCATACTGATGATACCTCACCCCATGGTGCCAGATGATCTCACCCAGCAGTTTCATGTAGATATTAAATAGGAGCGGTGAAAGCACTGACCCCTGTGGCACCCCACAAAGTAGGGGCCGGGGGCTGGACCTCTTGCTCCCTATCAACACCGATTGGGTTCGGCCTTGGAGAAAGGAGCTGAACCAGCACAACATTGTGCCACCCAGCCCCAACTCCCGCAGCTGACCCAAAAGGATACCATGGTCGATGGTATTGAAAGCCGCCGAGAGGTCAAGAAGAGCAAGGATGGATGCACTCCCTCCATCCCGCTCTCGCCAGAGATCATCTAAAAGTGCGACCAATGCTATTTCTGTCCCATAACCGGGCCTGAATCCTGACTGATATGGGTCCAGATAATCTGTTTCCTCCAGGATCCTCTGAAGCTGCCATGCGACCACCTTTTCTACCACCTTCCCTAAAAAGGGGAGGTGGGAGACTGGACGAAAATTGTCCAGGAGGGTGGGGTCTAGCGACCGCTTCTATATAGCTATTCCAGCTTGGAGAGAATCATGTTGTGCATCCTACCTGCCATGTCATTGTTAAAGACAAGAAGTGTGTTAGAAAATAAGAGTTGTCAACCCTAATTCAGCCCCACATACTTGATTAAAATCATGTGGAGATTCAAAGCTAGACTTCTAAGAGTTGAACACTCTAAAGGCTCTACTCAGATAAGAATCAATCCGTTACAGTTTTCCTCCTGTTAAATAGCATTTAAAAACCAGTAACCTTGAGTTCATTCTCTTCTTATTATAAAGGAACACGTGAATGTTGATTCTGATGTAAAAAATGAAATTCTCAATGGTCCTTAAGCATGTTCTAACTTTAGCCCAAAATAACACACAGTCACTTCACCTTCACAGTCACTTTCCAGCAGGGAAGTCTTGTCTACCCATGAAGTAGAACAAAAAATAGAGTCCTGAGAATGAGCTATCCCACTTCAAATTGTGGGATCAGTTGCAGTTTCTGAATGTTCTGTTCTCCATGAAAAAAGAAAATAAAATATCCCTCCAAGTCAGAACCAGGATACTGGGAAAGAACATTGAAACCCATTCTAACCTGCTGTAATATGTTTCCTGCTGCAGGAAAAATAGTAAAAAAAATATCCTTCCATATTTCTATAATGGGGAAAGAATTCCTGTCTGCTATCTCAGAGTTTACCTTTCTATGAGGATTGAATGAAAAGTAATACCTCCAATGTTATATGTCACCAAGAGGTGGCATTATTAATGTGCTAGAAGATATGTTCTCTAGCATCTGCTCTCCCACTTCAGTTGATGGGAAGTTGCTGTAAGAAAAGGTTGTGTTGCTATTGTTTATGAAATGTAAACTTGCAATAAGTACTCATCAATGCACTTTAAGCAACGTGCCATAACTGATTTTTTAGCTGCTGAAGGAATCTCTCCAGTTGAAATTCACTACTGAATACAGACAATGTTTGTGTTGTCATGAGAACTATGTGTCATTGAGTCAAAACATGTAAAGACAGTGAACCAAGAAGAGCTGATTTATGCAATCAGTAACAAAATCGATGACCTGTGACAGAAACTGACAAGCTTCATATGAATCAATTGATGAACTGATGAAGGGGAATCATTGGCCAGTCAAAGGGAAATTTCTGTCAAGCTTGTCATTTCACAGGAATGTGTGGATCACATTATTTATATTCTTCAATACTAGAAGAACATGTACAAGATGGGTTTCTCACTTGTTGATAGCAGAGATGAAAGCTTCAAGAATTGAAATTTGCCAGCAATTGTCACATTATGAGGAGGACAGTGAGGAACTTCTTCACAGCTTTATGACAGTCAAAGGAACATGGAGTCATCATTATGTTCCAGAATTTAAGTGTCAGTCCATCAAATATCATGACAAAGTTCACCTGCAGGGGCAAAAAAAAAAAAAAAGTCAAAACCCAGGCTTCAGCAGGAAAACTTGTGGTTACAGTTTTTGAGGATGCAGATGATATTATTCACATGGATTTCCTTGAGCCCGGCACCACTATCAACTCAGAGTACTATATTGTAACACTCAAACCTTTGAAACAATGATTAGGCAGAATTTGGAAGGAGAAGAACATTTTACTGGAATATGACAATGCTAGACCTCACATTTCATGGGGAACTTAAGCAATTGCAAAGTTGGATCTCATCATCCTATCCCATTCTCCATGCAGTTCAGACTTGGTACAATGCAGCTCCACCTGTTCCAAAAATTGAAGGAATACCTTCATGGGCATCTGACTCAAATGAAAAGGTGGAAAGGAATATCAGACCTGGTTGAAGAGACAAGGTGTGGAGTTCTTTCATTATTATTAATAATAAAATATGGTCAACGACCAGCAGGTAAAAAACAAAAGAGAATAAAATACAATGAAAATATATGTATAATACATGGAAGGACTAAAAAAGCCTTTAAAAAGAGAGATAAAACTGAAGAATAACAGAAAACTGGTAACAAGATATTAATAGCATCAGGGCAAAGCCAATATTTTCCTTCCGACTGAGATAGTAGCTGATAAGAACTTAGCCACTCTATTTGTCAGAAATGGGCTGTGATCCTGCAGGAAGAGATGTACAGACTCTATCTCTATTAATACCTCTACTTCTGCCTCTATTAATGAAGATGTTAAGAGGGTACAGCAAATGGTGTCATAGAAGAGACAGTTTAAAAAATAATGTGGGCAAGAATTTCAGGCTTACTTGAACCACAAGGGCAGACTCGGACATAAGAAGAAGGATTTTTTGGTACCTACTTATCAGTCTTGCAAAGTAGACCAGATAGGAAACATGACCAGATGAGCTAATTCTACTTTATTGTAAGGTTACTTTAACAGAATCTTGCAAGTCTGAAAGTATATCTCTCCCCCGGCCCTTTTAAAGCCCAAGAACTAGGGAGCATCTCTTCTGAGCCTCTTGCCCTTCCCACATTCCTGCTGTGGGCTAAGCTGACCATTCCCTTGGCTGCATTTCTCCACCTCGTCTCCCAAGGTCACTCCCACGTACCATTACATTACCCTCCAAAACTGAGAGCCAGTTTGGTGTAGTGGTTAAGGCACCAGGCTAGAAAACAGGAGACTGGGTGTTCTAGTCCTGCCTTGGGCACAAAGCCAGCTGGGTGACCTTGGGCCAGTCACTCTCTCTTAGCCCTAGGAAGAAGGCAAGGGCAAACCACTTCTGAAATCTTACCAAGAAAACTGCAAGGACTAGTCCAGGTAGTCACTGACTTGAAGGCCCACCCGCCAAAAAAAGTTGTTACCAAAGGTGCAATTTTCGGTGCCTAAATCCCACTGAATATACCATAATTTTAGTTTTAGAATAGTTAAATAGTTAATTGTGAGCCTTTCCTCCCTACAAAAGTCTGCTAAGGCCCAGAGACTTCTCAGGTCAACCTGAGAAAGTGAAAGGATGGCTACATCATCTGCATAAAGCAGCACACAAATGTCTGTCTTCAAGGGGTGTATGTGGAATTCTGTTTTAGTTAGTGCTGCTATGATAGAACTCAGATAAATATTAAATAGAAGGGGATCAAGATGCAACCTTGTTTCACTCCTCTGCTTACTTGGATATCTGCAGTAAGGTGCCCAGCATTCTCCTATCTAACCTGAGTGACAGTATTTTCATTCTGATTAGACAGAGAAGCTGCTGATCTACTGAGGTACATGACAGCTTCCACAGAGTCTGCCACATGGAATGGAGTCAAAGGCCAACTTTAGGTTGAAGAAGGCATCATAAAGGGGGATGTTGCTTGCATGTGTATTTGTCAACTAAGAATTGCAGGATGGCATATTGATCCATGATGGATCTACCCTCCCCAAACCCTGCTTGTTCATCAAATAGTATCTTCTCCTGTTTCATCCATTCCAGGAAACTATTGTACAGGAAGCAAGCATAGATCTCACTAGGAATGCTTAGAAGGCTGACTGGATGATAGTCTGAAGGATTAGAATGGTTTCCTTTTGGGAATAGGAACAATAATAGAATGGGTCCAGTCACTCAGCATACAGAAGGTATTATTAATATGGGTGAAAAGGGAGGCTGAGCAGGTGTTTGTCTTTGGTAGCTCAGGTGGGACTGAGTCACTGCTAGGTGCTTTCCCATATTTTAGTTGGTTAATTAATTTAGCAATTTCTGAATGGGAGACCAGAGGCTGTGAGGCAATGGTGTGGTGACTAACCAGTGGGGACTGTGCAATACAGAGAAGAGGATTATATAGACAACTGAAGTGTTCCTCCCAAATAGCGGCAGAAATCTTAGCCTCTGAGCAGTGCTTTCCTCTGTAAGATGAGTTAGCAACCACTCTCCAAGAGAGGGAAGAGCATATGTCCTTAGCAGCCAGGAAAAGTCAGTCCCAGCTCACTTGAATAAAGGCCAGATTTTTCCTTTTAATTAATTTTTTATAACTCTTCTGAGATATTAGGAGATTCCTAATAAGGGGTCTGTTGCTTGTACTGTATGCCTTAGAAGTTGAAGCTAAATCTGCCCTACTAATAAGCAGTCCTGATCAAACCATGATTTATGGGGAAAACGGGAACTGCTTCTTCTAAGCTGTTGGAAATTCTTCAATAGAGAGTGGATGTTGCCTACATGATCATTATATGCCTCTAATGCCTCTGCTGGATTTGGGCAAGAAGCATGGGGAATCCAATCCAATCCAATCCAATCTTTATTATGGTCATAGACCAGCATAAGGAGGGTAGGTTACAGTCAATTAAAAAGCATAGAAGATACATCAGAGTTTTAAAAAATTATAAAAAGCTAGAAGATATAAAAATATATGTATTAAAACAGAAAGTATATATAAAAACAAGAGCCTAAAAGAATCTAAAAGGAGGGGTAGGAGCATTAGATGGGTCTAGGAGAGCATAAAAGGTTAGCATGTGGAAAACTATCAAATTATAGAGCACTCTAATATGGTGAACTAGGTGCTCATTAAGTCTAGTTTATGGCACAGGTCATCATCTGACAAACTTTAAGAGCTGCTGCACAGAACCTGGCAACATTGTATGTTGCAGCAGGGTTGGTATCTGAAAGCAGCAGGGAGGTGGAGAATTGTCTTGTGTGCTATGGGCATTTATGCAGTAATGGTGAGATGAGACTAGTACAAATGTCTGTGTAGTACAGACACTGGAGAAGCACAATAGTTACCTGGCAGGGGAGATACCTTGATCATGAAAGAAGCATGTAGGCCAGAAACATGAAAATCCGGGCAGAGGTTAGTAAAAGATGAAATGCCTCTTTCAATCTATCTAACCATGGAGATCATTGTGGCTTCTCAAGACACAAGCTCTCCTGATGGACTATTTGGGTATAGAGGTCAAAAGCCAAGTTCCAGATGGAGGAGGAGGAGGAAGTGGTCACTGTATGGTCATGCTTCCACATTGAAGGAGGCCACCTTGTTTAATATACAGCAGATGTTAAAACAAAGTCGATGGTACTGGCCCAGTGGTTTCCCCAATATCTAAGTTCACCATTGGAATCCCCAGTGGTCAAACCATTGAGTAGACAAAGATGGAAACTCCTGGCAAGTTCTTTTATGACAGTTTTAAGAAACCTGTCCATTGTTGGGAGAAGTATATAGTGAATGGTGATGCTTATATGGAGAAGTAGATACAGGTAACAAAAAGCTCATTTCAAGGATTATTTTTCTGTTTCATTTATTAAAACATCCCTATGCAAACTAAAGTTTTGAAAGTGGAGGCATTATTTTTCATTTAACCCTCATACATAGTCTAAGGGAGACAGGTCAGTCTTGTGCAGCATCAGTTCCAGCTGATCATTGTACATCATTGTAAAGTTGACACCTTAATATTCTTATTTTCCACTTTCTTCTTTACCACTTTTCTCTTTTGTATTATGTTGATTACACTGTAACTGTTTCTTCTGTTCTACAGTCCATCCAGACTCAGAGTATTTTAAATGTTTAATAATAAATCACAGTACTAACACAACCCCATTTCACTTTTCTCCTAAGTCTTGTGCAATGGCAAGAGATGTACCTCAGTTACTCCAAACCAGATAAACACAGTGCATTTTTCAGTATTTGAAATATCGCTAAGAGCCAAATCTTTGAGACGATCCATTTTCTGTCATGTTATAGCAATACACCCAAGTAAATCAGATCCTAACAGAGCTGGCTCTTATTGTAATTCCCACTCCCAATCCTTTCCTTCTGTTCATCTCCCTACTACTGTTTCTATTTTTTTCCCCTTAAATCTCAGAAGCTACCCATATCTCTCGGACTTTGTATTTCTCTGTGTATTTTGGGTTCACAGAGTGGTTTTGTCATTGAGGTTTAAAATTAGAAAGCGATGACCTGAGAGACAGTGAAAGAGAGAGATCTCAAATAAAGAAACAAAAGAAACAAAAAACCAAAATGTAACTCCCTGCAGAGACTTTCGTGGCAGACAGCCCTCTGGTGGGAAGTAGCAGCCCTCTTTTGCACCCTGTTCCCATAAGTAGGAAGCACACAAATTGAAGTGAGGTGAGAATGAGAGGTTGAAAACATGCAGGTTTAAATCACCTTTGCTATGAACTTTTCTTGTGTTCTTTACCTTAAAGTCTGATCCATTTCTGATCCACACAGAAAAGAAAGTCACAAGGAAGTTTTCTTTATTATCTCCAAGAGAAACTTTTATTATGTATTTAAATGTTCTTTCAAGCTAAAGGCATGTTTTATATTCAATCAAAGTGCTGTTTTGAGTCCTAGACCTCTTTTCTTAGGAGGAGAAACCTGTTTTCGAAAGTATTGTGTGATTGTGTCAAGTAGCCAATACTATGAATTGCATATAAAAAGAAAATAAGAATTCTTATTAAACCTTATCTAATAAGGATGTATTTCCCCCCTAAACCCATTCAGCCTTTTTTGGCCTTGAAACAAGATCAGGGCCTAGTGAATTCCCATTTTTGAGCTGAGCATTTCCTCTGCATTTTGTCGAGTGAAATCCTGAATGTCACTTGGTTCACAGGGCAAGCAAAATTGGTTTTACTTTACTTCCCATTGGATACCTATGTACATAATATGATGCCCATCAAAAATTGACATTTTTTGGAGAAGGGGTGAAATAAGCTGTCCAAGATCAATTAACCTTCCTCTAGGGATGCTCTCATGATGCTCTAGTAAAGTAGAAATTAATATATGGGAAGAAGCATCAGATACTATTGGAAGAACCATGACAAGCTTAAAGACTAGACTAGGGCTGTTCCCCTACTTGTACCTAATCACAGCAAAAACATGCCCCGGCAGCAACTTTTTTCTGCCACAACCTTATGACATTGCCTTCATCTCATCTGCAGCCCATGAGTGAGACAATGACTGGAAATCAAAGTAATAGAGGAGGTCAGGAATCAGCAATGGGACAACATTTTCCATGCTGGTCTAGTTTTCTGCTAACTCTGCAGTGCCTGCCCTCTGGAATGAGGTTCCCCCAGAGATCTGTGTGGCTCCCACACTGTTGGCATTCCAGGAAGCCTTAAAGATCAGACTGTTCTTCCAGGCCTTGGAGTAGGGTGGTTGGGGCCCATCAGATATGTTTCTATGTGTGGGTGTTGTTGGCCAGACTTGTCATCTTGTTCTTTATTTCTTATCTTTTCTTTTTCTGTATAATCTTATTTATTTTGTACTTTCTATCTGTTTGGTTATATTGTGAGCTATCCAAAGCCAGTCTGGAGTCAGCTGGTACCTAAATAAATTAAATTAAATTAACTCAAGGATGAGTGGAGATTGTTCTAACTTAGTAGAGGGGAAGGCTCATTCTTAGAGGAAGATACTAGCTTCTACATTTTTAAATGATCCAAACAATGTAAGTTGGAGAAACTGTAAACAGGCATCATTGCTCCTTTAAGTAAGAACAATCCCTAGAAGATTGTTAATTGAACTGAAGCTACTGAAAGCTTCATAACTTCAAGACCAATCTGTTGAGTTGCATCTAAATCATGCCTGAGATAACAGCTGAGGTATAATGTAAATTACGGAGTTCAGTAGTAAGCTAAAACTTGGGAAATGCAGTCTACTGTTACCCAATCCTGTTTCCATGACTTATCATGGGATATAACTCAACTTCAGAAATCTGCCAGTTTTGCTATTTCCAGTTCTTGAGGAGAACATGGAGTATGACATCCTAGATATGGACTCCCAGACATCACTGGGTGTGTTCAAGCTGTCCAAGCCAGGATTTTGGGGGGGGGGGGCAGTTGAGGAGGAGCCAACCACAGATAACTCAGCCTAAGAGCTCAGTAGTCTCAGTGAGTACCTATGGGATGAGAGAGGTGGAAGGAATCACACTTGTGGCTGAAGGTGGTCCAGGGCAAAATGCTGCCTTGGCTGCTAAATGATTCAGGCATTTAACCACAAGGGAGTCATTACTCCTTTTCATGTTTGTAAACCTCTTACTAATCTCAGCCAAGAAATACCCACTAGAAAATCACAGGAAAAACAGGGTAGAAAAGGAATGAGGGGTCCTGCTAGGGAGTAAATTAGATGTTTCCTGTTGGCCCCAACAAATGCATTCACTGCTGAAGCCACCCATTTCCTACATTGGTGGAGGAACTGCAGTATGCTGTCACTTCTTAGCAAAAGCTTCCTCAGCTGAAAATCTCTTGTTCTGACTCCAATGAAACAAGCTATTATCTTTCAAGTGGCAAGGGCTGTCCATCAGTGGGAAAAGACTCTTCCCTCCCCAGTGCCATCTCCTTGCTCTTTAGTCACAGCACAATAGTGAAGCAGGCTGTCAGTAGCCAACCTGTTGTTGATATCCTGCTATGACATGCATCTATAGGGCTACTTCTTCTCGAAGAATGGCAATGCAGAAATTAGTCTCTTGTTGTTGGGGAAAGAGCACCTGAATGATGGGACAGAGAAACAGGTGTCTCTTTGCCACAAGGGTTGGGTGGAATGCTTGGGAACCTTTGGGTTCCTTATCTGTGGACTGTTCCAGATTTGCCACTGGATTATATACCTTCAGAATATTGATGGTGTTCTCTAATACTAGATGTTTTACCTTGTTCAAAACCTCATTGCACAAATGACAGTCATAAAGAAGAATGCTTCTGGGTCCTGTTTTACCACACAGTGGCTGGTATTGCACAAGACGCAGGTCATTTAAAATCTTGCAGGTGCATTCACATAACATGTTATGCTTGGTTAGTTTTAACTGTAGTTAAGGTATGGGAGGTCTTTTGTATGTGTGTGTTTGAGAGAGAGAGAGAGAGAGAGAGAGAGGGAAAAAGAGAGAGATTTAACTTCATGTGTGAACCCAACCCTTTTGGTTAGTTACCATATGAAGCCAGAAAATGGGTTAACTCATAACCTATAATTAAATATGTTTTGCAAACTCAACCATTTATTTATTTATTTCAATGTTTTTTTACCACATTAAATTTTTATGACTCACTGTGGTCTACATAGTAATAGCATAAAATCAAGTAGGATAAAAATCACAAAGGCAACACAGGTTAGCTGTCAAACAACATTGGAATAAGTTGGCTTTTATGACTTCATGGAACACAAGCAAGGAGGAAATATATTCTAAATTGTGGGGACCACCACCAAGAAAACATGCTTCTGGCCCCTCTACCCCCTTAACCTACATAAAGTGGGGACACAGAGTAGTCCCTTTTGGATTAAAATACAGAATAGTCTGATTCTGGTTGGGTAAGATGCTGCTGTAAGTACACAGGGGCCAATCCATGTAAGTTTGTAAACGTCAAAACCAGCAATTTGCACTGGGCCCATAAACCATTTATGGTAATCAATGCTGTGGCTTCAGCATAAGTGTGACATTATTGAACCAACCTCCTTTGGTCGCCTGTCAGGCAACTGCAATTTGAACTAACTGGAGTTTCCAAGTCTTCAAGATTCACCCCATGTAAAATGTGGCATGAGTTACTGTTGGAAACCCCTTCCACACAGACACAATTGGTGTACCAGTAGAAGTCAGGTAAAGGCTGTCTTGGCCATCTTTCCCATCAGCTCCTCAACCAGTAGCCACACATTCAGGAAGATCCTTAAATCACACACTTGGTCTTTCAGGAGGAGTATCACTCCATCTAGAACGAAATTAGGGTCAAGCCAGTTTGATCTTCTACAGTCTTGCAGGAATTTAATTTGAGTCTGTGGACACCTCAAGCCTTGTACAGCCTCTAAGCATTGGGTCAAGACCTTCACAGCATCCCCAGCCCAGCATGGGATAGTGATACATAAATGGGTATCATCAGCAAATGAATGATACTCAGCAGTTGGGGGAATAGGGCTTAAATAGGGGAACACTTCAGCTGGAAGGTCTAAGCAACTCATTTTTTTCCCCTCTAGGCATACTGGTTTGAACTGGGTTTTATCATTATTTGCCTATTACTGTTGTACTGAATATGGGATATACTTTTTAAACAAATAAATAAAAAATACCATGCAGGATACACCAGATTACACACTGATCTGTCTGGTTTAGGGGAATGATTGATATTCAGCACAAATTGAAAATATATCCCAGATTATTTTAAATTGTTGCAGGGTAATCTGGGCCATTTCTTAGTTCATGAAAAAATACCCCGTCCCTGCTTACAGCATCAGTAGAAGAAACTTGTGACAATTGATATTTTCCCCTGATTTTCCCTTTTAATGTTTTGAATTCTGAAACTCCTTTTTAAATACTGATGAATTTAAAAAGAGGTTAAGTAAGGCCAATATTTCTGAGTCAAGCCCAACTCCTCATGACTTCATAGAGTCATCCATGCACTTTCTTGGCAGTAATGCAGAAGGGCTTTGCATGGCCACCTTCTGAGATGTGTTTTCAGTTTAGCTTATAACCCTACAATTCCCTGAATTCAATTCCCATTCAAGGGCCAACCAAGACCAATCTTGCTTAGCTTTTGGAGATCAGCAAAGGTCAACCCAATGCTACCATCTAGCTGAGAAAGAGTGGTCTTGGCTTCCATGCAAGATAATTCATCAGAAGAAATAACTCAGAAAATAATTGTCTATGCACAAGTATGTATGCATGTATGTATATATGTATGTATTTATTTATTTAAAAGACTTATATGGCTGCCCATCTTATGCACCTTAACCCTGGGAAACTTACAACAACAAAAATATTAAAAAGCCATAAAACCATATCAATAACTTCTGGTGCCCCAAAGACAAAACCCCCTATACAGCTTTCCCCTTTATTGGGCTCCAACCTCACCCTATCCCAGAGGTTAGGGGAACAGACAGCTCTTCAAGGCCTTCTGGAAGGCTAGTGAGGTAGGGGCCTGACGTATCTCAGGAGAAAGGGTTTCCACAGAGCAGGGGCTGCTATGGAGAAAGCGTACCGCCAAAGTCCCACTAAATAACAACATTTGAAGGAACAGACCTAGAGCACATCCACCCTATCTGACCTGGTGGAATGGGTAGATATCCTCAGAGAGAGGTGAGGTAAATAGCCTGGCCCCGTGCCATTCAGAGTTTTAAAGCTGATAACCAGCAACTGGCAACCAATGCAGCTCACACAGCAGTGGTGAAATATGGGCAAACCATGGAGTGCTGAGAATTGTACACGCTGCCTCATTCTGGACCAGTTGTAATCCCTGGAAGATCTTCAAGGGCAGCTCCACAAAGTGTGTTGCAGTAATCCAACTAGGAAGTAACCAGGGTGTGAGTGACTATGAACAAGGCCTCATGGGAATAGGAGCAATTGCTGTACAAGGTGAATCTGTGCAAAGCCCCCCTAACCACAGCTGCCACTTGGTCCTCAAGCCAGAGCTGTGAGTCCAGGAAGACCCCCAAATTGTGCATCAGGGAAGTGCTACCTTGGCAAAAGTCAGATGACACCTCATCAGATCCAGGAGGACCATAAACCCAGAGTCACTCTTTCTTGCTAAGGTTGAGCCAGTTATTCCCCATCCAAACCCATACTGCCTGTAGACACTGGGCCAATACTTGGCCAATCACTTGGCTGGCCAGGGGTGAAGATGTATAGCTGGGTATCATCAGCATACTGATGATATTGTGCCCCATTCCACCAAATTACCTCCTCCAGCAGTCCCCTGTAGATTTTAAAGAGGAAGAACAAAACAACTGAGCCCCGAGGCACCCTACATCGCAGAAGCATCGTCAATCGCTACATCATCAATCTCTCCTTCTCCCTAACACCAACTGGAATTGGCCACAGAAGAAGGAAGAGAACCACCACAAAACAGTGCCCCCCCCCCCAAAGAATATCATGGTCAGTGATATTGAACACCCTTGAGAGATCCAGGAGGGCCAGGATGTATGAACCATCTCCATCCCTAAGACCTCCATAGGTCATCCACAAACATAATTAATGCTGCCTAAAGCTGTAACCTGACCTGAACACAGACTGAAAAGGGTCCAGATAATCTGCTTCATCCAGGGCCCTCTGATGCTGATAGACTAGTGCCTTCTCAACAACCTTTCCTAAAAAGAGGAGGTTAGAGAGTGGACAAAAGTTGTCTATCAGGGTCAGGCCTTTTGAGAAGGAGGTTACCATCCCACAATGAGATATTGTTCACTGTTTGCATCCAACTACATGCTACCTCCCAGGAGGCCTTAACCAACCAGGAGGGGGACAGGTCCAGAAAACAGGTGAGCAAACTCATAGCAGCAAGGACTCTGTCCAGTTCTTCAGGATCAGTTGGTTCAAACTCTTCTCAGGTCAGGCATGCCCTGGTCGTCTCCATAGGATCTGCCCAGGTAGAATCCAACTCATATATAGGGAAGATTTGTCAGCATTCTTACGGCATGGCCTTAACACAGAAACTGTGAACAACCTGTCAAAGGTTTCCAATCATTTAGCTTTTTTCAGATTTCTGTTGAGCTTGATGCTTTTAAATCCCAATTGACATAATAATAATGCAAATGATTCTATTTATTTATTTATTTATTTATTCATTCATTCATTCATTCATTCATTCATTCATTCATTCATTCAATGGCTCACCTTTGTTTTGCACAAGTCCAGGTGGTGTACATAATGTCCCTGCCTCCTATTTTTCCCACAACACCTCTCTGAGGTGAGCTGAGCTGAGAAAGAGGAATTGGTCCAGCCAGCTTTTATGTCTCAGGGAGGACTAGTACTCACAGTACCCTTATTAACATGCTTATAATACAATTTTTTTTTCTTAACCAGGAACCTTTAGTCTAAAATACTTATTTCATGCATAATTAAAAATAAGGCATTGCTTCAATGGCAAGCAGACTGTTGCTGAAATTCTCTCCTTCAATGTAAAAGGTCTTTTGGATCTACCCCGTTACAAACCATGACTGGGTTCACAGATCATGCTAATCTGTGGCTTGTTTAACTACAGATTACTGAATAAACCACAATGGTGTGAGTCCCCTTTCTGAGGAAATAGATCTGCATGGTTGGCATTGGGTTATTTATTTGCTGTTTTCTTGAGGTAAAAAGAAATCATCTGAAAATTTACATCAGCATTCAATGAAGAAATAATGTGAAGGTGACTGATTATGATCATACTGTGTTTGTAAATGTATGGCTGGATCTTCATGGAACCAGAGAACTATAGTACCAGAGGTCTGATTCAAAAGAAGGCATCTTCCTATACAAGAATATCATATGTATGATGCCTCAGAGGTATACTGTAAATGGCTGCCTCCTTTCAGAAAAATCAGGGGTATGAAAATGGAGGGGAAGGGAAAGGAATTGGTGGAGGGAGGAAGAACAGTATTACAAAGAAGAGACAAAAGATCAGAGGCTAAAGGAAGACAGTGGACTTTCTTCTTAACAGTCAGTAGACAAAGAGTGAAATCTCATCCTGAGTTTCAGTTTGTTGACCTTAAGTCAGGTGTTTGCATGCAAAGCTAGAAACAATGTACACGTTTTGTTCACAGCCAATTCTGTGCAAGCCATGAAACTTTGTTTGCCAAGCATCTACACATCCCTTATCTTCTGTGTAACCATCCTGGCCTGAAGACATTATGTACTGTCTATCTCTGGTTTTATTTTTTTTGAAAAAAAAAAAGCATATGAAATGTAAACATATACACATCCCAGGCCAAAAATTCACTCAGAGAACACGCTGTAACCAGATAAGAAGGGACAACCTGGCATGCATTTATCTCAATAGGAGGCAGGGAAGGGAGCAGTGAAACTGAGACGAAAACCAAAATGTTGGTATGGGTGGATTGAGGAGAGGTTTGAGGAAAGATTGAAAAGAAAGCAGAGGGGTTTGGGGACCTAAAAGAAATAATTTTTAAAAAATCAATTGATAGATCAATCCAATACAATTGTAGTTGATATTTTAAGGGATGAAGTGGATTACCAGAACAATTTTAATTTACTGAACTCAGTTCCACGCATACACATAGCTTCTGGGTTTCAGTCATGGTGGGGCTTCAGTTTTTCAAAAAGGCATAAATGCAACTGAGTAATGTTATTTTTAGAGAGTGTGTCCAGCCCAGTGTTACTCAATGAATTTCATGGTTGAATAAGATTTGTAACTAATTTCTCTTTGGCTCCTCCCACTGAACACTTCACTTCTTACACTACACTGGTTTAATATGAAAAGGCATAAGGAAAAAGAATTTAGCAGAGACATAGAGAACTTCACTATATGGAAGATAAAGGAACACCTCTTAGTGCATGTTATTCAGAAGTGGGCTGTACATAAATGAGTTTAAGTCTGTTACAAAATGAACTAAAAGTCTATCTGTCCAGCTTTTTCTGATTCCACTTCTCTGCCAGATAAACAGGGAGGAAAGTAATCTTTGCCTATTTCTGCCCTCTCCACAAAGATGGCTGGCCGTGACCCCAAAACTTGCCTCAAAGAGGTGGGGCTTCCAAAATACTGACACAACTCCAGGGGCTAATGACTTGGTCTCCTCTAGCTCCCCAATGTGTCCCACTTGGACCATTTTTGGTGGAACTCCATTCAGGGGTGCTCAAGACAGGGGAATTAAATTCTGCATCCAATCCACAGGTGCTATTTTTTATACATAATTAATAACAATAATAAAATACCATGCTACAGGGCTCTGATTTTAACTTTCAACTACTGTATATTCATTGTTAATGAATATATAAAACACAGGTGGCCATATACACATACTTTTTTAAGATGAAATAGGTGAGTACCAGTCAGTTCTGACTTTAGGGATGCTTCAAAATGCATCCTGCAGTTATTCTACCCATCTCTAACCTTAACCCTTAGCCATTTACTACTATTTATTAAATGTATTACAGCCACCTATTATAGTAGACTCTTTTAATGCCCTAGGTCATTGGGATGGAAAGAAAGGCAAATCTTATCTGACACCTGAATTGGACAAGAGAAAATACACCTATGCATCCCCCATTTATAGCAGCCTTGGCTGAAGTGGGGTCAGGTTTAGAAGTATTTTAGATGTGGAACCCTATGGTTCATACTCCCTAATAAAATCTTTCCTTCCTCCAGAAAATGCTAATGAAAGCTTCTCTGCCAGGATAAATAATTTTCTCTGGAATCTGAATTCATCAAGAGTGCAAAACAGATGAAAAGAGTTATCCCTCTCCAGAAATGGTATGGTCTTAATGCGAAAAGTCCCCTGCTGCTTGCTATTTCAATGAAAGTCTTCAGACATGTTAAAAGGATACATTCATTTAATATTTTATCAGATTTCATCCTCTATAGCAATACAAACAGATTTTTAAAAAGGGAATGTAATCTTGATAGTTGGATAGCACAAATGCTTCGAATGTATAGGAAACTTTTACATTCCTTAAAGCAGGGGTTGGCAATATAGCATCCACCAGAATTCCTAACTTCCTGAATTTTTTTTTAAAGATATACCAAAGGTTCATGAGATTTGGGCACTCTCACATGAGAGCTTTCATGTTTTGAACAATTTTGCATGAGATCTCATGCAAGAATGCTCAAAACCTAGAGATCTCATGAGAAGGTCCTTGTTGAAAGATTCTGGGATGCAGCATACAGGCCATTGGTTGAAACTGCATGATGAAACTGGAAAAAATTACTGATTCTCCCCTTGTAAGGATCCTTAGGAAGAGGATTGAAAATAAAATGCCTACATTGTTATGCCTTTATACAAATCTATCTTTCATTTTCCACTTGGAATATTGTGTATATTTCTGCTTGCCACACTTTTAAGGGATGTAATAGAGCTGAGAAAAGAGCAGAAGAGGGCAACCAGAGGGAACCAATGCCTTCCCTACAAGAAAAGGCTAGAATGTTTGGGACTCTCCATGTTAGAGAAAAGTCAATGGAGGGAGGATATTGCTGAGAAGTATAACTTCATGCATGGCATGGTGAAAGTAGGCAGAAGTTTTTCTCCTCCTTGGGAAACATTAGGACCAGGGACTATCCAGTGAAGGAAACTGGAAGGATGGGTCTCCATAGCTGAATGGGAGCACCCTAGAGGCTTCAACGAAAAATAAAGTGCTGGATTGAGAAGGGCCTTAGACATGCCCTATTCTTATGATGGCTAATTCATATCATAAAATTAATTCTTGTGTGTAGTGTCTTACATTTTAGCGAACTCTTTGGTACTTGCACCTTCTTCTCTTAAAATGTCACCTGAAGGTATGGGAGCATCCCAAATAGCAATGAACCTGTTATTTCAACTGATGAGCATCTCTGATGCTATGTTACTTGTATCCTGCAGGTCCCTGCTTATTTTGTCATTGTATGGATTAATTGTCTGTGATGTAATTGTCTTTTAAGGTATATAATGGATATGTTTGCTCATGTGTAGCAACAGGTCCCACATAATGTCATGATTCTACAAAATGCTGGAAACCTCTGAAAATCTGAGTCAGTGCACTGTATGCAAAATTACATGAGTTTGTGTCATTAGTTCTGGTATAGCTAGAACCCAAACTATATCTTTCCCAGTCCAGGTTTCAGTCAAGACCATGGCAACCTATCTCAGGTAAACCTTTATGTACCATATTTGATCTTAACTATCCCCACCGTAACCCTTCCTGCACATAAATATATGGGAGTCACACTGACTTCAGTGGTATTGATTCCCATATCATGACATTTACACAGGAAAATCCTCAACTGGGAATTCTGGAAGTGGGAATGTTGCAAAGTAACCCTATCAGCAGTATTCCACAGTTACTTTTACTTATCAGCTTCTGTTCATCTCTGATTACCCAGCATGAAGCATTAGGAGAGGACAAGCCCTGGAGATAATTATTAACAAGGCTTGACTGCAAATACCAATTTTTAGACCACTCTGAGGCTCTATCGTGCACTTCCCATGGGAACTCATGTTAATATGATGCAGGAGCCAATTAGAAGAGACAGTGATTATAATTAGAACATGCAAGGAAACGCATCTAGCAAACATTCCATTAGACCAGTTAGGAATAAAAACAGAATCCTCTAAGTTGCTTTTGAACAAAATTGCCCAATTGGTCATAAACTGAAAACTCTTTAATAATTTAAAGTTTCATAGGGTCCTACCACAAATGAGGCAAGCCTCATGTTTGCTTTTGGAGACACCCTCATGGCCCTGGCTGCTATGACCATAACACTGGTAGCTCATAACTTCCCAAAAACTTTGGGTCCTAATCTCTTCCAGAGAATCAGCTCCTCCCCTTACATACAGATGAAGTGTGCCTGTGCATGTTGCTACTGACCTTTCTTTTCCAATGGGAAGAACAGCTGCCCTCTGCCTGCCAGTGAATTCTGGAAAATGGTTTTGCAAGCTCCTTCAGTAAGGTCAGCCCAGAGGAAATACAGGCTGAATTTACCCTCCTAATGTGAACAGTGTGCAATAATTTCCCAGTCTAACACAGGATAGTGTGGCATTTCTCATAATTCAATTTCACCATCCACATATACCTCATTGACTTGCTAAAAGGACTCTTTGAATTTAGGCTTGCAACAATCTTAACCATTAAGCAGCAGATAAGAAAGTTGTAGCCCTCCTGAAGTTTCTGACCATAGCTATCACAAGCAGCTTCCAGAACATGGAATAGTGAAAGCTGTAGTTTAGTAACACATGGACACTTAACACATTCCCCACTCTTAGCACTAAGGAGCGAAATTCAACTAAACTCAGTGAGGCTTACTTCTTAATCAACATACTTAGGACTATATAGCAAATCTTTTCCAGTTTCATGCATGATTTGTTATAGATAAGAAATCCTCACTTCTATAATCCCAAAGAGTAGCCATATGGGATCTAGAAAGCCACAAGTTTAGGTTGCTGAGCTATGCATAATTGGGGGTGGGGGTGAAGGGAGAGATGCCAGTCTGCTCATTAAGTGAGCTTTTCATCTCAGTGTTCATGTGAACCTGGTCAAAATTAGGGAAGTTAAAGATTCCTTCAGATTAAAAAAATAATTCCACATAGGAAATATTCTTAATTTTGAAAACTGTACGGGGGGGGGGGGGGGGGAATCCTTCCTTTTTGCTTTTTATACTGAAATGCTAATCACATGACCAAATCATTATACTGTCTATTCAAGTGAAGTGATTCTTGCAGAGTCTACCACAAATTGGAACTATTTATATAGTGGTTTCATCATATGGAGTTATAGCTTAATTCAGGTTCTGTTTTCCCAACTATTGCTCTGGGGTGGTAGTTACAAGAAAGCTCCAGAATGGCTCTGTTGCTAAACATAGCTATTGCAGGCTATTCATAAAATATAAAACGATAAAGTGGTTTTATACCAGCTCCACTCTACAGATTGCTGAAAATGAGACTCAGTCCACTGATTTGGCAGATTTATTAAGGGGATAGCTGACCATTTCAGCAGAACAGTTGGGAAAAACAGTGGGCTGGTTGCACTGGAATTATTGGAAAGTACAGAAGATAATTTTTCAATCTTTCTTTTTTAGGAGAAATACCATAGAATACCTATGATTATGTCTCACATAGCATTTGTTGACATAATGAAGACACTCAAGTTGAGAGGGACTCTCAATGTTGTGTAACTCCTCCCCATCCAATTTAGGAAGCTTTATTGGATTAATAGATACCAGAGAGATAGTTAGGACCATTTTGGTGAACAATTGAGCTACAACTTCCTAAACATAGTTTAGAGAAAACAGGTGGCAAAGTGTAACATCATTATCCAGTCCCACCTAAATAAACTTAAAGAGCAGGGAAGAGAACACTAGCATTGGCTATAGGAAAGGAAAATCAGTAGCTTGCCACTAACTGGTAATTTCAAGTCTTTAAAAAACTTTCAGAGTGACTTTGAATGGATAATTTCTTCTTTATATCTTAGTCATCTTTCACCAATGTATGTTAAGAATTTCAACTCTCATGGCAATAATACCAGGAGAAATACAGTACAAATCCTTGATCCAGATGAATCAAGTGTATTTTGTACACTTGCTTCAGAGAAAAACATGTTGTGTTTCATTATGTAATTATTTATTTATACTTTTTTGTTTTGTTTTGTTTGGGTTTTCGCCCACTAAAACAACATACTAGAAGGTTAGAAATACAAATAAAAATATACCAGTGTAACAAAACAAGCGAATCTTGGGCTTTGAACCTCCAACTCTTTTTTTCTTTCCCACCATTACTACAGACAGTCACTTCTCAAGGCACATTAATCACTTGAGTAGCTTTCATATGTGCCTAGCTCCTATGAAAACAGTGAGTATCAAGATATAGCCCCATCCCTCCACTTGGGTTTTTCTTCCCTCCAGCAAGTTATGCCAAAGCTTCTGTTGGACTGCCAGTTCTATCTGCCGGCCTCCAAAAGAAGAGCACACCCGGAAAGGCAATTCTCAGAACTGGATTAGGGCAATATTTGTTTGGGATACTTTAAAGCATTTCTTTCCAATGATTCCAGAAGCTCACTAACCATATCCTTCAGAAGAAATGTTTTCAGATATTTTCTGATCAACTTTCTCTCCCCCTTCCTCAGGCTCAGATGACCCAGTCCTGCCTAATTAATATAAAATAGTGAAAAAACAATCTGTTCATTTCCCAGCATAAGTTATTGAAGGCAACCATCTTTCCAGGAAACACACACACACAGACACACATGCAAACACACATACCTGAAGTGGCAAGAGCATCCAGAATTTCTTACTTGTGCTCCTACAGATAGTCCCTTCTGGAAAGGCAACAAAATGTTAGTGGATTCTTTGCCAGGAAACTATAGTATTTACAATAAAAGCAAACTGATCATTTAATGAGTAGAAACAAAGAGGTTATCACTGTAGATTCCACCTGATTGTGAAACCTAATCACGTTCCTCATGCAAAAAGAGTATGCTTAGTTACTACATAATTGCCTAATACTATATGAGAGACCCTGCTTACACATCTCTGATATCTTACTTGTGGACTACTTGTCAATCATCCCTTTTAAATCAAGTTATATATGACAAGTTGGTAATATAACCAAAATTCATTTCTTCTAGTGGGATTTGGGTGTGACAGATTTTGCTGGATCCAAGGAAAAGAATATTAATTGATTAAGCAGTTTGTTTGTTTATTGGAACATATGTTTTGCCCCTTTGCAAGAATGTGCACAACTGCCTGCACAACTAGTTCACATTAATACACACACACAAACAATATATGCATATACACATCCATTATAAAGCATTATAGGAAGAAAAAGTTCAATAGCAAGAGAACAAAAACGAAAAAGATTGTTCATACTTCTAAAACATTACTATCAAGGTGCTTAACCATGAAGTCCAGATCAGATTATTTAGCCTCCTATCCTGCATTATTTAAATTGGCCATCTGCCAAACTTCTTATTTTACTTTTATTGTTTGCTTTGATTCATTACAGTCATCTGACCTTGTTTGCAAGCTTTCACTTCCATTCAATTAAGGTGGTCTTTCCTGTTAGAGAGACAAGATATCTCCTGTCTTAGCTGCATTGTTTTCAGCTTCAAGTCAAATCCAATCTCAATCAGGAAATCCCAATCACAAATATAACATTTATTACCATATATGCAAATGTTTATGTTTAAGAAATTGCTGTTAGTTTTTCCTTGTTCTGTCAAAATCATCCCTGCTGACTTTGATGTTTAATCACTGTCTTAAACACATGCATAGTCTTCAACCATCCAGACTAAAACTGGATCCCCCCATAACATTTCAGCCTAGTGCTCTAGCTGTTGCAAAATGTGTAGATAAGCATTTGAGGCAAGCATTTAGTAAAGTACCTTGTTGCATAATGAAACTAAGCAGAGGACAGACCTCAGTGAAACAGCATCTATTTGGCATCTCCATGAAGGTCTGAAAGGCCTTCTGCCTCAAACCTATCCCAACCATTCACTTTCCTTCCAGAATTCTCAGCCAGCCTGGTTGTATCCTCAAGCAGCCGGGGTGGGGTGAGGGGCGAGGGGGGGGGGGCAGGTTATGGAAGCCAGCCCAGAGAAATGCTCCAAATCAGACTGACATTACTGGGTTAGGTGAACCAAAGTTCTGATCACCTGGTATCTCTAACAAGGTCTTGTCAGGCTCAGAAAATCATGCTTTTCCTTGCCCTCTTCCTATCACCCTCACCAAAAACAAACAATAAAACAAATAAACCTTGAAACCTAAATTGGCTTGTTCCAAGTGCATTTCCAAACCACAGTGAGGTCAGGTTCAGATCCAATCTCCCTCTCAATCTCACCTTTTCTTTGGCAGCCTTTTGTTCTTTGGAAGCTGTGGTTATTCCTGGTATCAGATAGCAACCTTGCTCTTCAAGGGAGAATGGATGAAGGATTAAGTTACTTGGTTAAGTAAACCAAGATGAAAATGGTTAATTCTGACCAAAGCCCAATGGGACCCCATAACCTTTGGACTCTTGAGAATATGTTGTGAATACACGGCCTGACAGCTTATAATTTTATTAAGTTTTCCCATTCACTAAATGCTTGCCATATGGACATAGCCAGTGACATATGTCTCCCCTTCTAGGTTCTAGATCTGCTCCCCATTCTTACCCTTGTTAATTTCCTGAGCAGGTGCACACATTTCTAAATAGAGCATTGGGGTGCAATTGGCCATTATGTTTCTTTTCTAAATTTGGGCCCAGAAATTTTTTTTGAAGGTGAATGCTTTGCTTTACCCTGTTTCTGCTTTCCATTTTTTAAAAAGAAAACAAATGTTTTCTTTTTTTTTTAATAGTATTTTATTGAAATTTTAAGATTACAAAGTTAAAAGTTAGAAATGAAAAAGAAAATTGAAAATACAAATTATAAAGAAAAGGAAAATAAAAAGTGAGATAAAGTAAAAGAAAAAGAAAAAAGACATGAAAAATAGATAACTTCCAATCTATCTGTGGTCTTAGGAATAATAAGAGTGTCATAAGTGCTAGTTTTTAATGCATTAAGTAGGAATAATTCTTTGTCAAAACATATCCCATTACATTTATAATCTAATCTTCAAATCCCCATATGAGCTTCGCCCCACCTGCATTTTGCAAATAGTCCATCAATGGTTTCCATTCTTTAAGGTAATAATTATTTGAATTTTCTTTTAATAAACAAGTCAGTTTATCATTTTCTGCCATAGAAAACAAATGTTTTCAAAATGTAAAATGTCAGATGGGACAGGAAGCTGGTGAGCACAGAAAGCAGGGCCTGCAGGCATATTGGAGCCCCTGGGCACCACTCTGGGGATCCTGACTAAAACATGGAGATACTAAACTTGTTTTCCTGTTTTGGTTTTCTTCTCTCTTTATAATTGTGTGACTTGTTTATTTTTTTTTCTTTCTCATTTCTTTTTGTATTCAATAAAAGCAAATGTAATTTTAAAAATTAACACAGAGACTCAAATCTTAAAGTAGAAACGCCTTCAGATGCTGCCTACTTAATAAAATTATAAGGTGCTTCCTGTTCTGGTCTTTCTTTTGCATTAAGGAAAAGAAATAAAAAGAGACATGGAACTGAAGCTTTTAAGATGAGAGAAATAGAACCAGCCAGTTCAGTGTTTCTGTGCCAAACATGTGCTCTTGATATTTATACTATTTCATAGTCTTGAAAGCAAAAGCAATGGAGGAAAAAAAATGATGCTTTTATTGGACTTTATCAATAACTCATTTCTGAGTGTTCATACATTGATAATAATAGAAGTTTGAAGACATTAAGATTAACTTCACTGTTAATCGTGCTTTCAAAAATGATTCTAAGAGATCTGGGATGATGCCAGATGGAAGGTTTCTAATGTTACTAACCAAAATATACCAAACAGAAGTTTCATCTTTTCTTTCTTTAACAGATTTGCTGTAGAAAGAAAATAGACCAAAGAATGGAGAATGAAAAGGCAGGCAGGCAGGCAGGCAGGCAGGCTGGCTGGCTGGCCAGCCGGCTGGCCGGCCAGCCCGCTAATGGAGAACATTTTCATCTGGACCACTCATAGACATAATGATGTAGCAGAGAGAAGGTCAATAAAGCCACATATGGAAACACCTCTGGATGTGGCTAAGTAGGGTGGAACACCTTTTATTTCTACTCTTCTGGTAGATAATCCCAAAGGCTGCCTCATTACACTGTGATGTACATGGGGAGATGGGAGATTGTTTTCCTGATTTTGCATTGATGGGCTTGCAAGTATTATTTGTATTGTATCCATGGTTTTGCCATAGGGCAACTCTTAACCCATTTGCAATTCGTTGAGAGGCATTTCAGGCACCTGTCTTACCTTTGCTCCTGTGTAACTGGCATACCCAGATAAGACTGTCACTCTTGTTGATGCATGCTTGAATGCAATGACCCTTTCCTTGGCCTTAGGCATAGAGATGCCTTCTGATGTTTTAATGGCCTGTGGTGTGCATGATTTAGAGAAGAATGGCCCAGCTTTCTTATGATCATGGGAGCTTGAGAAGGTTGCATATCAGTCAATTGTCTCTTGCTCCTGTCTCATATAAATGGGGTGATCTTTCTAAAACCAAATGGATATAATTGGAAAATGTATGACAACATTTCTGCTGCAATAACATTTGGAAACTGCTGTAGATGTCTTTGTGGTATCTCCTGTACATTAGCCCATTCTAGTGCACAAATGGAATAATGAATTCTTAGGAGCAAAGCTCTTATTTTAACTGGCCAATCTATCCTATATTAGAAAATGAACAGAGCTTTACTTTATAAGTGCTAAAATGGTTAAACCAAATAGCAAAAAAAGGCCACCCACCTCTGTATTTAAATTGCCCTCTGGTAGTCCTCAGGGGGCAGCCAAATCAAGGCAGTTCTTGGAAATTAATAAAACAACAAAACCCCTATTTTCACAAGAATCTGTCCTTGATTAAAACTGAAAACATGGCAGGCAGAAAGGAACCGATTGTTCAGTGTAGAGTGGATAAAGATAAATGTTTTTAAAAGTTCTATTTGTTCAGGCCATGATAGAGAACTTTATGAAGACAATGGCAAAATTCTATTGCTGTACACACAGCAATAGTTTAACAGCGCCTTAGTATATGCTCTGAATTACAAATGAAACCCCGTTGTGCTGTGCTGTACTTACAAACTGCAGTACAGAACCTAAGAACATATCTATATATATACATATATGTACAATTAACTCTGTTGCAATGATTTCCAAATGGCAGGTCAGAGTACACCTTTTAATCAGAGATTTGCTCTCAGTAGCATAGGGAGAGCGATCTGGATCCCCCTAACTCTTGCCTATTGTGATTTTTTGCTTACATTTATAGCCTATCCCAAAAGCTAGAGTAAGGAAAAAGTATTGACTACTATTAAAACCTGCAATAACAAGCCCATCAAAATAGTGATAACACAGCAAATGGTTAAATCCCAAAGTTACCTAGTTCATATCCCAACAATCAGCATGCTGATTCCCCTGCACTTTTCCTTACATTTGGAACTCTACCTGGACACCCATTTAGATGTAAGACAGTTGATTTGAATAAAAAGAAATTCAAGCATAGTTGCACCACTCCTTGTGATCCTGCATAGCTGAAACATCTGGCTTAATTTATGGATTTTCTTGTTCTTCACAAGCATGTTCTTTGTAACATCTGGCCTAATGAAGACTTCTGGACAACTCAAAAGTTTGAAACTCCTTTGTATTTTTTTAAAGTTCTTCCTAATAAATGTACTACCCAACTATGATATTTTTCCCTTTGCAGACCATCAGGGCTCTGCTTGCATTTTATGTGATTTTAGCAGTACTGCTACACACGTCCCTAGAAATAATGACCAATTCCATTTGTGTCTGACATGTGGCTTACACTGACTCTCATGTGATTGTAAAATTGTGCATGGCTAAACAAGGCTTGCCAGCTGAGAAAAGTAACTTTCTTACAACAAGGTCTTACATCATTTCTGCAAGATGTTTGTGCTTAATACTGATTTATGCATTAGATTTTTATCTAACCAGTGCATTTCAAACTAAAAGAGCCACAAAATGGGTCCAAAGTTATCTAGTAAATTTTCCATGGTTGAGGATGGATCTGAATCTAGGTCTCCACAGACTTTGTGTAACACTTCAATTGTTGCACTCCAGTGGGATGAAATTTCCATCCCACTATAGTATGACATGCTTGGAATATTTATTTGCAATAGCAGATTATTTCATATATATTGAAATAATATTTTTACAAAGATTTAGTTTGCATGTTTACATCTTTCAGAGTGTTCACTAGGTTGTTACTGCTCTTGGTGGCATCAGCTAGGGCTTACCATTGGTCCCCATTTTAGTACTGATTGGCTTGTTATTGCTCTGGATGCAAATTTATTTTTCAATTTGGAATGGCAATTCCCTAACTTTTTCTAATGCATAAAGTTGCTTTCAGAATGCCATGTTCTACACACAGCAAGGTTTTCTTCTCTCTACTGTAAGCATAGATTTGGAGAAACCATCTGAAAGCTATGGCTTTCCCCAAAAAATCATTAACTGTTCCCTGGACTTAGCGTAATACTTTCTTCCAGCTCCTTGAAGGAGCCAAGAGGGACAAGGATTGACCCCACAAATGGCAGAAGTCATACTAGAGAACACTAAACCCCTCAGGCTGGAAAGAATTCCAGTGAACATTGCAAGACATTGCTCCAGGCACCATATTGAATTCTGCCCATGAAAAATCAGAATTATAGCAAATCCAAGCAACTTTATTGGCAAGAGGTTGCACTAAATGGTCACAGTTCCCAGATGGTAGCTCTTCCTACTCAACATTCTGTAGCAAGGAATGGGAAACCTTAAACAAAGTCATTGCACAAAGAACATAGAAGTGAGCATGCCTTACCTTCTTATTGCCTCAATGTAGGTTCAGATAGGAGGTTGTCCATATGGTCACTCAGATTCACTCCTCATCTTCATCCAGAAGACAACCAGACATGTCTTCCATCATTTCATCTTTTGGAGGTCCTCAGTAAACCAATGATATCCCTGAGATCTCCCTGGGATTGGCTAACAGCAAGAGGCTGCTCAATAGCAATCATATCAAGAGTCTTAGCTGCTTTCCTATTCCAAGCATTGACCAGATTCTTAACTGAATTGCCCAACAGATTGTTGAGAATCTGGTCAATGCCTGGAATAGGAAAGCAGCTCAAATGCCTTTTAGAAACCACCTGGATCCACTAGACCATGCCTGGTCTTAGGTAGCCACCAGTTGCATCTGACCAGGAATCAAGATCCAAAGGAATAAATCATTTCCATACCCAATTCACATATTACCCACTCCAAAGTAAAACAAGATCTATCATACACCTACCCATATGTATCTGGCTAAATATTACTTGGGACAAATTAATGGTTGTCATGGAAGCCCTTGCCAAGCATGGCCCCAAGAAATAGAATTTGAAGTCCCCCAGAACAAGGAACCTGGGGAACTCCACTGCAATTCCAGCTCAAAAAGGATCCTGCTGGGTAGCTAGTACATGAGGATCCCTAACTTCTCTCTTTTGCCCAATTCAACACACAGGCATTCACACTCCATCTGTCCTGGAGTGGAAACTGTGGTCATAGGTAAAGTCTCTTTCATGACCATCACTACCTCTCCTCCCCATCCTTGGAGTCAAGGCTGCCAATCAAACATGTGCTTCCAATAGATAGAGAGAACAGGAATGGATCATGGTGGGACAATATTGGACTTAATATGTCTTTGGCCAGCTTTTGAGGAAGAGATGAGGGAACAACATCAAGAGATGAGGGAACAACATCACTTCTATGTTTTATTATTTTCATTTTAATGATACCTCCAATGAAAATGTGAACAATAAAGTGAATTATGAAAATAATATTGAAAAGGTTAAGCCAAGGTTAAAAAGCATATCTATTTTATGAGATAAGAGATCCTCATAAAACAGAAGTTTAACCTAAGATTGTGAACTCCCTGTGGAAATGAAAACCATCCATTCTCTCTCTTTCTAAGCTTGTATTGGGAATGCCCAACTCCCTGTGAAAAGTATGAGGCTGAGGGTGGTCCCAGACTCAAGGCACTAACAGAAGAACAGAGAAATATTCTCAAGAAAACACTATGTTAGCTCCTAGTATCGGAAAATTATGCTTTTTTTCTTCAGTGATCAACATGAAGAAAGATCTGGACAGAAGACGATTCAAGCATTAATTGCCTGAATCCAAACTTCTCCCATATGAATGTCTTATCTTGAAAGAACCCCTTTTCCTTCTTTCTGACCAGTCCCTCCATCTCTGAGCCCTTATTCCTGCATGTAACATACTTTTCTGGATATAATTATTTAACATTTACTTATTATTGCAATACTTACCAATATCCTTTAGTCTGCACATAATTGAAACAATATGGCATTAGCTGGTATGTCTAAGTCTGTGGTGTCATGCTGAGGGTCACTGAGAGTGGGAGGAGGAGGGAAGGAAACTATTCTCTTAATACATGCTAAATATTAAATGAATTAGTCTCTTAGCAGCAGCTTTAAGGAAATCTCTGAACCAATTGATGAATAGTGGTTTTAGAGATCTAGTTTTGGAGCCACTGAAAAAGTGTTTTACTTTTTTGACTAATGATTGAAAGAAAACCATATGCAGAATGCCTGAATGTGTTACATGCTAGTATCTTGCATTTTAGGAAGAGATGGAACGTGATAATATATTAATTATTTCTACCAGTTAGAGAGAAGCAATAGAGAGAAGAATAGATGATGGAATGTACTGAAATATTTGAGCTCTTTTTTATCCTAAACAGAGCTCCTAAGATGGTGTGCAAAAAAGGAAAACCAATATATGATAGCTGCAACCCTGCACCTTGTCACTTGGATCAAGCTTCACTAAAAACTGTGGTTTATGCCTGAGTAGACAGTCATAGGATTGCACTGAAAAACAATGCAGATTAGCAGCACCACTATAATTAAAGTCTCATGCAGAGAAACCAGTCCCATATTAAAAACCATTAAGGCAGAACCAAAATATTTCCATAGCCTGACAAAAACTGACCAGCACTGATGCTCTTGATTTGACTTATTGGTGCTCATAAAGGCCATCACAGAGAAGAGAAAAGATTCCATGAGTATCTTCAATCAATCAATCAATCAATCAATCAATCAATCAATCAATCAATTTTATTTCGGTCATAGACCAGCATAACCATGAGTATCTTCTTGTATGACCTAAAGGCCTCCTCCTAAAGAGGATTTTTACATGTCCACTGTGTTTTAATAGGATAGAGAGAGGCAAAAGTAAAGTATACAAAACTGAAAAAATAATGTCCTACAATGACACAAAGTTTTGTTTAAGGAATCTGCTATTCCAGCTATAGTACTTCATTGATATGCATCTAAAGTCATACTGAACTGCTGTTGTTCTGTGAAGTAGCCAGAAACAAATAGCTGTGATGATGCCAATCCTTATTACCTGGTGTTCAGTTGCATATTTACTCAGAATAATTCCACTAGGTAATATAGGACTTACTTGCAAATAAAGTAATTAATTAGATTTGTATCTGTATTCCACTGCAGTCAAAAAGACTCTCGGCAGTTCATCTGTATCACTGTATACATTTAAACATTCTTGGTAAAAATAATATTTTTATTCATTTATTTATATATCAAATTTGTCATCGCCCATTTCATTAAAAAGTGACTAATAGTCATATAAAAACTAATAATCAAAAGCTAACAATCACACAATAATCAGTCAGTCTAATGACATCAGCTCATCTTCCCCAAAGATACTCTGAAACAACTCAATTTTTAATAGTTTGCAGAAACTCAATAGAGTTGGGGCAGATTGAATGGGGAAGGCTGTTCCAAAGTGAATATGCACCTACAGAAAAAGCACATCCAGGAGCGTCCATGACACTTATCTCACGAAAGTGAGGGATCATGAGCAGGTTCTTCCAGGAAAACCAAACTGGGTGAGTCAAAATTGGGCAGAAAAGCTGTCTCTGCAAGGGTGCCAGTTCTAAGCCATGTAGGGCAAAAGCAGCAGGTTGAGTTGCCCTTGGAAACTTATAAGGAAAGCACAGGGCTTGAAGCACAGATGTAATACGTTCATGTTGTGAGTACCTGCCAACATGCAGGCTGCTGCATTTTGGATCAGCTGAAGCTTCCTAATAGTCTCCCAAGGCAATCTCATGTAGATCTCACTGCTGTAGGCCAAGTGAGTATAGTGATGAGGAGTTGAATTACTGTTGCAAGGTCATCTCACTCCAGGTAAGGTTGCAGGTGGAACAACATCTGAAGCTAGGCAAAGCCCTCCCCTAGCCACAGCCTCCACTTGCCTGTCCAGCAGTAGCCAAGAGTCCAGGAAGGATCTCCAAGACAAAGACCTGTTCTTTCAGGAGCAGAGCCATTCCATCCACAGACAGCTCTGGAGATATCAAGGAACCTCAGTGAACAAACAGCAGCTCCACCTTGCTATATACAGTATATGGGGTTCAAACATGCATAAAACTGCATATACTTTCCTGTGCGTAGTTATCGCTGAATTATTTAAGACTTACATATAAGCTGGAGATATGTATGGCTTCCATCCTTCATATATTCCGTAGGTCTCTGAAGACCTGGTTCTATAACCAGGCCTGGGGTTAGGATGTTTGTGGATCCCCTGGCAATTTTTCTGTTGCCATTTGTGTACCTCTGTCTAGGCATTCATGTTTTCCTTTTTATATTATATATTCTTTTAAAATTGAAAGCTGCTCAGAGTCTTTTTGGTATTGGGCAGCCTCAGAATCTAAGAAATAAATAAAATAAAACAAATAGATAGATAGATGATGGATAGATTTGCATATACTTGCAGTACAGCTGCTTCTAAAGTAGAAATTAGCTTTATCTGAAGCCAATTTTTTCGCTGACAGAATTTGAACTGAATGAATGCCTTGGACTGAACGTTTATGAAACCTTCTTCTATTGTCTTTGTCACCTCTCCATAGAACATAGATGAGGTGGACTACATAAGTCATGATGATCCTTCAACCTTGATCTGCCATTTGACACAAGGAGTGCCTATCAAAGCCATCCCTGACAGTAAAAAATAATGCAGTGTCTGCTTTTTTTGGAGTAAATGACTACTATGGCTGCTTATTGATTTCCATTCAATGAGGAGAAAGATTACAAAGACTATTGAGATAAATGTTTGCTTTGTTCATATGCTTGATAAGGCATGGGCCCTAAGCCATCCTAAAAACAGTCCCAAAACTCTTTCTTCCCCTTCCAGTCTTCCACAAGTGAATGCCTGTAAGCCTGGTCTAGAAGGAGTTTGTTTTCTAGGAAAGCAGAAAGAAAGAGAAGGAAAAGACATGCTCCTTTGATGGGCTCCAGCTGAGGCATCATAATAAGAAGCAGCAAAAGTGGAGGCTAGTATAGGTCGACATTATTAATAATACCATTGTCTCATTGCCACTTTTATTAAATGTCAGATATGTTCATTGAAATCTGAACAGTAGGAATGTCCTAAGCTACCAAGCTAATGTGTACATGAATTAAATCTATATGACATATGGAGTCTTTTTGGGTTTTATTTGCATAGCATAAATGCTTAATCAGTTCAGTATTCAACACCTGTAAATATACCCAGGCTCTGAAAGACAAATTTCACACATCACAGCTGAGAGATTTGGATGGAGCTCAGGGCTTTGTGCGAACCCAGAACTTGTGGACTGCAGGCCACAGATTGTGACTTAACACAATATGCAAACTGGCCACTGTGGCTTTTAACATTCATGGTTTAGTGTGAATAAGCAACCCAGGCACTATTGCTTATTCAAGAAACTACAGTTTAACATAACCATAAACTTAGCCAGAACAATGCATTAGCCTCAACTTACCTAATTCCTTCCATAGGAAATCTCATCATTTGGCACTTCGTTAGAGATAAATATATTTAGTCCACATTTTTATATCTATTCTGCATTCCTAAATGGGAATGACATTTTAATGAACAACACAATATATCATGAAACTGATCAACAGGCATTGGAAGTGAGAAAACAAAATCAGAAAACAAATTGTGTCCATGGACTTGTGTCCAGGCGCAGTATAGACAGGAAGAAAGTCTTACTAGCTCTGAATAATGTATTATTCAGAGAATATGTGTGGAGAGAGAGAGAGAGAGAGAAGAAGAAACACATAGGCACAACTTTATCTACACCTACATTGTCTATCTATACCTATTTAAATGAGAGGGTGACACGAGGACATGAGGATTTAACTTAAAAATGAAAGACCCAGGTGGGAAAAACATATTTCCATTGGAATAAGGTCTTACATGTTCTTAGTCCATGGTTCAAGCATCTGACTGATAGGTTCAAGCTTCAGATTTCATTTTTAAAGGTTTGTCTTTCTTTCCAGCCAAGAGGCATCAGCCAAACAGTGTGTACGCACACACACGCCTGGGCTGAAGCAGCTGCAACATATTTTTCATGAGAAAGGCCACTTTCCACATCTGTTTCTTTTTGAGCTACGTTAATAAAGTTAAAGCTGTGATCCTAAGAAGTGGACTTTTATTAGAACTTGTCCAGTCTCTACATATTTCATGTTGGCTGGAGTTTCTAAATGATGATTTAGGACCCCAACAAGTTTCAACCATGTCAGGATTTTTTTAACCCAGATCTAAAATTGAAGTCCCATTTTTTTTAGAAATGAGTGTTCAGCTACTCTGTGAATGCCATCTCTTTCTGTGTGTGTGTGTGTGTGTGTGTGTGTGTGTGTGTGTGTGTTCACGCATGCTAAGGAATACATTGCTTAGTCAGAAGCCAAGGATTCACATAATCAGAGAGATCTAACTTCTTTTGATAAAGATGAAGCAAATCATGCAGCACCTGTTGAGTCCAATCCAAAAAATAAAAGTTGATTGTCCTTCTTCCTAATACATTTAGCATGGGAAGAAAAGAAGGCTTTCCCCCCACATCCAATTTAATTAAACTCAAAACATCAGCAGTTGTTTCATTTCAGTTAATCCTATTTTGTGGATCCACTCATGTGTTCTTTGCAAAATACAGATTATGGATGAGTGCAATGTGGGAACCCAGACAACTTTGGCTGGGTCAGCAAATCATACTTAAAATGAGTCATGGCTCAGTTGGAACACAGGGAGGAATATAAATCCAACAAATAAATAAATATTCACATCAAACCATGATCAAATTATTATTGTATTTTTATTATACTGCCCGATAAACACTGAACAGTGCATAAGCACCGTTTCATGACTTGTGGCATTATTCTCGTGTCTGGAGCTATCCCTTGACATCTATGTGTTGCCAACAGCCATTCTTTCCTGAGGTGACAGACAAGTCCATTTCATATAATTCTCTAGTGAAGGGAACAAGAGAGAAATGGCTCATTTGCAATGGAAACCTAGGAAACTTTCAGCCAGCAGTTATATGCCAAGCAACAGAAAAGCCCTACAGATCCAGGAACGCAAGAAGCTGCACTAAACTCAGTGCCCCAAGTTCAGTGTTGTCTATAAATGCTGTCAGCTACCTTTCAGGGTCTGGATCCAAGATTTTTGATAGGGAAAGCATGTGCTCTCTCACCAAGCTATAGTCTTCACTGCTGAACCAATATTCAATCAATCTGTGAGGAGGAAAATGAAAGTTTAATACACAGGAATGGTCAATTCTAATGCTAAGGAACCTGCTGCTTTGCAAGCTGCGCTGGTTGCCAGATGTTTTCTGGGTGCCATGCAAGGTGCTGGTTGTCATCTTTAAAGGTCTTCATGGCATGGGGCCCAGCTGTCTGGAGGACCACTCATCTCCAGTTGCCTCTGCCCATCCAGTTCAGTCCAGTCGAGTGGGTGCACTCTGAGTTCCATCAATTAAAGAGCACCATCTTGCAGGAGCCAGGAAGCAGCCTATTCTGCTGTAATTCCTGCTATTTGGAATGGTTCCCCTCCCCCATTTTGTCTTGTGTGGCTCCCACCTATTCAGAAATTATTGAATACCTGGCTGTTCTTCCAGGCCTTGGAAACATGGTGATTGTGGAGCCCCCTTCTTGTTTTGCTTTGCTGTGTTTTATTTTTATCTGTTTGTTTTTGTGTTATTTTTGTATTTTGCTCTTTGGTCAGTTGCATCTCTTTTAATCTGTTTGTTGTTAGCTGTAAGCTGCCCAAAGTCATTTAGGATTTGGGTGGCCCATAACTTAAATAAAATTAAAAAAAATAAAACATTTGAGACTCGGTTATCTTCCCACCTATTTCAGGAGACTTAACAGGCATTGCCCTAAGTGACTTCAGATTGAAATTTCTGAAGAGTTATCATAGGCCATTTGTTAGACGGCAAATCAAAAGAGCTAACACTGACCGGGATCAAATGCCAGGCCAAGTACCAGCTAATCAATATTGCTCAAAGGTGAAGGCCAGAGAGAGGAGCCAGAGGGAGTTGCACAAAAGTTAAGCAAAGTTTAGTGGACGGTAAAACTGATAAAGCAACAATCTAATTTTCTTTTCTATGAAAATGTTCTTTCTTTCACCTGGCACTGGAACAGAGTCTTCATACCTACATGAAAGAGAGTCTTACAGAAGTTCTATTTGACTTGCCTTTCTGAGATTTTCCGATACTGGCATCTTGTTTTTTTAGCTCAAACCCCCATGTGGCTCATATGCATCTCTAGTGAATGGTCCTGATGAATGTGTGTTCAAGTAGATCTGCATCCAAACTGTTCTGGTAAAAGGGGGTTGAAAGCAGCTTGTTTTCTGCACAATGACTTCACCTCAAAGTCATTTTTCCCTTCTGCAGCAATCTTGCCATGTGCAATCCTTCCCTCTTTCATTCACCAAAGCTCTCCCTCAGTTTCTGGAAATAATTTGTGGTTTGGAAGGGCCCTCATCAGTTTCAAAGAAGTTCAGATTTTTCATAAGAGACCAGACCACTGGTCCATCTAGTCTGGTGTCTTGTCTCCAGCCATGTCCCACAGCTAAAGTTTCAGAGAAAAATGAAGTACCCAAATAATCACCATTATAACACCAGGCTTTACTTAGTAAATTCAGCCTGGCTGACTTTTACTGTTCTGCCTCCCCTGCAATAGATTCTCATGGACCTTTCTGGAAAGGAACCAAAGAAAGCAACTGAATGGCAACTGGGCAGCCCCACACAAACTTCAGAAAAACACATTCTCTCTAAATGTTAATGTGCATCAAGAGAAGGACATGCATTCCTCAATGCAGCTTAGCCACTTTCAACACTGGTTTGGCTCCTTTTTTCCTTCCAGACAAAAAAAATCTGGCAGTGAATATTTCCCAGTAATAGAACAGAAGCAGTAAAGGAGGTACTGACATCTTTGTCTCACTCAGGATTTGGGGAAGGGGGTACAGCTTAGGGATCCAGTACAGGCTGTGCATACAGAAAGTCTCTGATTCAATCTCTGGGATCTCATGGAAACAATGGGTCAAAAACCCTAGACCAATGTTTCTCAACCTCAGCTACTTTAAAATGTGTGGACTTCAAGTTCCAGAATTCCCCAGCTAGCATGGGGCTAGCTGGGGAATTCTGGGAGTTGGGGTTTACACATCTTAAAGTACCTGAGGTTGAGAAACGCTGTCCTAGACAGCTGTTGCCAGTCAGGATAGACAATATTAGCCTAGAAGGGCTGGCAGTCTGAGTCACTGTAAACCAGTGCTTTGCTCCCTGAGACTGAAATAATAACAATAATTGATTGATCCTCATACTATAAATCATTGCTGTTCAGTTGCTACGTTTGTACAGTGAGAAATCTATAGAATAGCACATTCCAATGAAACAGTGTGGAGCACAGTAGGCAATGTTTTGGGTCAATTCCCATTGGCCACAACTATAAAGGCCAATAGCTAGGAATTGTAGAAGTTATAGGCCAAGGCATTTGAACAACACCAATTTGTCTATCTTTGTTCTCTTGAATAGGGGGCAAGGTGATGGTTAGGAAAAAAAAAGTGAAACTATAGTTGTCAGAGTTACACTGTATTATTGTGAGATCATACTGTATCATTTGATAAAAATTAATCCTATGCTTGACTCAAAATAGGATGTTTAAGTATGTGAGACCTTACAATAACCTGTGGGCCATACCAATTGCAGAATCATTATTCCCCTTTTATTTATCTTTAATAAACAATTGAGATGGAGCATTATGAGAGAGAAGAAAGGAATAGGACGGGGGGGGGGGGGGGGGAACGGACCCAAAGAACAAAAAAAGCTATATGATTTTTAAAAAGTTGTCAAGATGGATTTCAAACAGAATAATAAGTTAAGATGGGTCCCGATCCTGGAAAGGCTGAAATGAGAAAGAAGGAGAAAGTTTACACTAGTACAAAAAAATTGACATCTGATGACAAAATCCAAGATAAGGCCCATCTGGAAAGTAAGCTGAAAATGAACTGTCACGTTATTTGGTGTAGGAATCTGCACAGCCTATTCATTCATTCCTGAAGTTTAGGTGTTTGGAAACAGCAAGATCTGACATGTGGCTGACACAAGAGCTTTCCCCCAAGAAAACAGAAATCACAACAAGAAACCATTTCCAAATCAACCAAGTTCAAATGCCTAAAGAGAAGAATCTAAGATCTTACAAAGGGAATGATCCATCTGATTTTTGTCTGAGCATCACTAGGCACAAATGGCCTTTTGAAGTTCTTCACCAAATTTGCTAATAGAGAAATTCAGTGGATGCTTTTTCCAGATTTTTCATGGGGAAGAAAAAATTCTCCATTCCCTCTATCTCAGAAATAGGACTCCCCCTTAGAAGTAATAAACACCCAATGGGGGGAGTTCCCTCATGACATCTTACCTTGTGATTTATTTGCAGTGCAGCAAGCTGGTGAGTAAGGCTACAGACATGGAGTCTCATGGAGATTTCATACTAAAGAAGATCTCATCAGTTGACATCTCACACTAAAGAAGTGCAAAAATACTGAAGTCCACCTATAAGCATTTCCAAAATTTTCTTCTTCTTTGAAAAAGTTGTTAAAATTCTTTTTCATGAAACTGAATGAACACATGCAGAACTTATTTACTGGTACTACTTAACCAAATTCCTTAGATTCTTAAGTAACTCTCATGGTAATTGACAATACATTCTAATAGACTTAAACAGTAAAAACTCAAGAGATGTAGAATGCTAGAAAAAAGAATGTGGAATCTTGGACACCTCTAGGAGATTATTAGACCTTCCTCTTCAGAACTAAATTAATTGACAGGAAGATCCATGCTTCTACATTATAACCTAACAGCTTTGCTAAAAGTGGATATCAGCACCAACTATGAACTTGGCCACTGTTTTCAGTTCTTACAATTGCTAAGCTGAGGATACAAATCATACCTCATGCTACACCATAATGTGGTTTCTTTTTGTTTTGTGATGTAGGATTCCAGTCCTAATGTTTTGTAAAGCATGGTTTCTGGCTTGGGGATAAAAGAAAATAATTGTATCAAAAAGAATAACCCTGAATAACATGGCCACTGAGCATAATAAAAAAACTGCACTGCTTATTAAATAGGAGGATTTTGCTGCATTTTCTCAAATATATTTGGTTTTACCTTTAAATGAGGCAGAACTGCTCCCTGGACTCCGATTCTGAGATCATGATGAGGGATGGTTGCTCGTGTTCATGTCCATTTGAATCTGGCCCAGATCTAACACTCACTTGCTATGAGACTGAAATGTAATTACTGGTAAGAGAAGAACTAGAACTGAAATGTTCTGCTGCCAGCTTGGGAATAGATAACCTATATAGGGATATATTGCCATCTAGTGATAATAGTGAGTTGGAGGCAGTGAAAGAAAAGTTATCTGATTTGTAGCCTTCCAGGAATCCCTGTAGCTCTTGAGCATATTGCACAAAAGGGAAACATATTTCAAGAGGATCTGGTAAGCATCACAAATTCCTTAACTGGAAACAAATCCAACTTCTCTGTGAACCATGGTTTGATATTCTGAGTGAACCTTTCAGGGCTGTGTCCTTTCCTCCACCATCCAGGGGGAGTAAGGCCTTCTCTCTCCTTTTCTGGAGTTTGGTAAAGCATAATATATCTCTTTTTCCTGAACTGACAAACCATGATTTCTACTTATCTGGCATGCTTAGATTAGAAACTATGGTTTGATTCTAATTCCCAGTTCATAAAACCAGTGAAAACCATCATATGCCAGTTTGGGAAAATGAGGAAATAGGCTGTGTTCCAAACCAAGAAAAGGAGTATCAACATACATGATGGGTTTGCAGACTATGAAAAGCTTACTCTTGTAACATTAATGCATAGTGGGATAGCTGAACCTGCTTAATACAAATTGATTGAAAATTAAGAAAATGTGTACATTCTAACTGATATATGAGCTTAAAAGGAATTGCTCATCTTCCATTGGATTCATTTGTTTATGGATTTAATTTCGGTTAAGCAGGATGCTTATCCAGAAAGCTGACACTAGCTTTTGTTTTGTTTTTATTTTGCTTTATATCTGAACTTCTCCACCCCCATCTTATGGTTACAAAAGGAAAACAATTAATGTGAATATAAGTTTAACTGGTTTTCCACTCAGAGCAAAATTCCACTCAATGCTATGAGCTTTAAAGACACTACATGTCTGGCTTTTTCTTTTACTGACCACTAAACCGAGATATGCAAAATATTTCAATTTGAAATGTTTCAAACTTGAAACATTTTGTGAAGCACTCCTTCTAAATATACATATGCCCAAGACACACAGAGACATAAATGCAAAGAGAGAATAAAGCTCTTACCTAAAGGAAGAAGTGCCCATTATCAGGTGATTCTCAAACATGTAATGCATGATATGTAGTTGGGCACCCAGTCAAGAATTTCTGTTCTGTGTGTGTAATTCTGAATTATGGTGGAGGTGTTGAATTCTTAGATCCATCACTGTTTAGGTACTGTATGACTGACTAATTGATTTGATTTGATCTATATGGGTGCCCACTCTACATATGACTCTGGACAATGGACAACAATTGAAATATTTGAAACAATAAAACAATTGAAACAATAAAATCAAAAAGTCTCAAACTTCCCACTAAGGCAGCACATGTACCCACATCCACAACCCCTTGAAGAATGAGCTCACTTCACTTGCTGGTCCAATGCCTAGGGAAAATGTAAAGTTTTCAACCTCTTATGGAAGACCATCAGGCTCAGGGCCATCTAAATCTTGAGGAGTATGCTGTTCTACAGGGTAGGCATAGAGACAGAGAAGACATGCTTCCTAGGTTCTATCAGACAACACTGTTTAATTGAGAGGACCTAAAGTATGTCTATGCTGTTGAATTTCATGGGACGGGCAGAAATAATTGGAGACCTACAGTCCCACAGATAACCCAGCCTATGCCATGAAGTGCTTTATAGGTGACAGCTAGCACCTTGAATTGTGCCCAGAAGCCTACTGGGAGCCACTGCAGTTCACACAGTAGTGGTGTTACATGGGTACACTGAGGTGCACATATAATTACCTGCATCTTCAGATGACCTCAGCCAAAGGCATTATGTAGATGTTAAATAAGAGAGGGGGAGAGCCATATGGGACTTTGCAAAGCAGGGGCTTGGACTGGACATTTCCCCCTCACCAACACCAAGTGGAAATAATCCTGGAAGAAAGAAGAGAAGGAGGAGAAAAAAGAGGAGAACCACCACAACACCATATTCCCCACTCCTAATACCCTGAGCCAGTGCAGAAGGATAGCATGATCAAGGAGAGAAGGGCTCATAGTTCTGAGGACTGACTCTATCTTCTTAGGACCAGAAGGCTCAAATTCCTCCCAAATAATCAAGCTAGACCATGCCTTGGTCAACTCTATGAAACTTCATCCTCCATAAACTCTTTGTCCTCCTCCAGCAATGCTCTAGGCATCTCTTCTGCACAGAGTTACAGTCATACTTCATATGTTTAGGCCAAGCCTTAGAATCTTAGTTATACATTAAAATTATAATGTTGAAAAGGATCTCAGTGTCCCTTTACAATGACTTAGTTCATATATTATGTTAATTCATAATCTAGTTTACTACATTTTGGTTTAGTGTATGGTTTGTAAACCTGGCTTCATGATTCAGCATAATGTGAGAATTATGGTGGTTTTTCAAAGAATAATTACAAATATTGCTCAAATCAGTATGTGAACTCAGCCACTGATTTATTGTTCAGAAGTTAGATCCCCACTAGATCTATTTCACTCCATTTATAAAGTTTGCATTTCATATTGGAATGGGCTTAACTACAAGATAAGAAAGGTTACCATTGTACCAAGGAGCAAGAAAGTAATGTTAGTCTGAAGCTCCTATTCCAAATTGCAGTTACTCAAGATGCCTCTTCAGGTGCCAGGAAGAATACCTCCAAAAAATATTCTGAATACATTAAAGGATATTGTGATCAGAAATGGGGAAGAACTAATACATTTTGCACCTATATGTACATCTGTCTAATTTCAAATTTTTGAACCAGTACATGAATGAAACAAAACATATTTATTATTTTAAATATGCAGTTTGTCAGACTTCGCAATGCAAGTAAAAATATATATTAGGGAAAAGTTTGTCCAAAAAACGTATATATTAGTGTACAAAAATGCATTACAATGATTTGTAGAAAGTGATGATTAGACAAAATTGTAAACAAAAATGCATATGATTAGAGAAGCATACACAGAGTTACCCGTTCTTCACTGACTCATGACCAACAAAACAATGAGAAATAATGGCAGGAGTCAAGACATTTTGTCCAAGACTGTACACACTCACTCATCAAAGAACTGCCTATATTATACACATAATATATGGTTGGTGAAACACATTCAGCTTCAGGTCATTTACAGTGATCACTTGGGTTGGAAAGATTGTGCAGAAGTAAAGTGTTTAATTCAGGATGTGCAGAAGGTAGACCACAGTCTATCAAACTAATTTCTGGTGGACCACCCTGATGCCAGATATTTCTTTAAAAAAATTGCTAAATCCAGCAAACCACTTAATGATTGTAAACAAGGAATAATAATAGAATGAATGACTCAAGAGAGTTTCATTATGCCTTGGTTTTGGAGTATGCACTCCTGTTTGGTAATTTGGGATATGGGGATTGTAGCAAATGAGAAAAAGTAAACTTGCAAGAATGAGGGCCACACAAGCTCTAATGGTTCAATTCATTTAGAGAACCCAGGATAGAGAGGAGATAGGAACAGATTGGGCACTTAGAAGAGCAGTTAATTTAACCTCATCCAAAAACAGTTCATTTTCTTTCCATTTGGGACATTGTACTCCCAAATAAACAAAACTTACTCATCAGATTCCCTAATGAAATTTCCCTTCCACATCTCCCAATTCTGCTGTGAATTCTTCCTCCCACCCTCTGGAATGGAATGATCTACAGCTTTGCCTCCCCCCTTGAAGAGACAGCTGTATGACTTCATTTGCTGACTAGAAGGCGGGCAAGAAGGTCATCACCCTTCTTCAGCACAGTGCAGTTGCTAATGCTTTCTGCTGCTGCATTCGAATTTCTTTTTTCCTTGTCTGAACATGAAAAAAATCACACGAATCCCTGGTGGCAATTAGTCTACAACCATATAAGTTTTTTATTTTTGTTTTTTTTTTAAAAAGTGGAGTGGGGAGAGAGAGGGAAGAGATAGGAACAAAGAAAGAAAATACTGAATATAACTAGATGAAAGACAATTCCAGCAGAGCTTCTGTGTTGCCTTGCATGCTTAAAAAAAAATCTTTTTGTTGGGCAATGCTTAGGAGCTAGTTTTAATACAAATGAAACACTAGCAAGCTGATTTCTTTGGCCTAATCTATCCACACTGAAGTCAGGAGAGAAGCTCTATTTAGACTCATAGGAAGCTGCTGTGTTATTCTGAATCATAGCAACACGATGACAATTTTCAGGGTTTCAGACTTTTCTAGCCATATTTAGAGATACCAGAATTAAATATGGGACTTTCTGCAAGCAAAGCATGTGCTTTCCCTCTTATCTATGGCCCTTGCAACTTTATCATTGCAGAGTGCATGCCGAATACTTTTTGAAGACATGCTCCAAATACATCCATGGATAACTCAGTTAAGTTGTGTTTTAAATAGAAAAAGAGCAAAAATGAAGATGATCCGAAACAAGACACCATGAATAAGAATGAGAGCCCAATTCATTAGGGCAAGATGTCACATCTGAGTTTGTTTATTTATTATGATTTGACTTGTTTACAATCCCCTCATTCCACATATTGGAACAGGAAGTTGGTTGGTTTTCAGAACAGCTAAACCTGTGCAAAAGAAGGGGTACTGAGTATGGAGAAAGTGAATCCTGGAGCACAGAATTTCATCTGACTTCTGCTGGCCACTCAGTACAAAGAAAGTTATCCTAGGAAGATCTATATAATGATAAACTAAGATCCAAACTGCTAACTCATTTTATCAAAATGACTGAACGCTGATAGAATTCAGAATGAAAAATAATTTAACTGAATATTTTGAGAGAGAAAAAAAAACTTATTCACATGATACTATACAAGCCACAGAACAAGGGACACAGAAGTGAGTTAACAAAGCCACACCCTGGGTGCAAGAACAGATTGTTCTTGGAAATTAAACATTTCCAAGCCACCTGCTTTTAGCTCTTATAAATAATAGTTGATTCTATGTCCCCAAATTCCTGCACTGTTTGAAACAAGTAATATTCACTTGTCCAACACTCTTCATTATTATACAACCTGAATTGATTTCAGTCTTCCTTTGTAAGAATGATAGGTGATCCTTCTGATTAAGTCTACCATTGTTTAGGCTACAAAAATTTAGACAGTTATTAAATGGCATCACTGGGTTAGAGTTTTTTGCATCTTTCTTCTGCATGTGGTGCCCATCTGGATTTTTGTAGCCCAGATATGGTAGTCTTACCCCTGATCCTTATGATGCTTTTCAAAATGTCATTATCATATGTTGAAATTCAAAGGCAATTAGATATCCCTTAGATATCCTCTTAATGTTGAATTTCCTTAGCTTCATATGAAGATTCTTTTTTACTTTTAGATTCTCTACTAATAATACATGTGTCTATATTTCTGCTGTCACTGATGCAGCATACTTTACTAAAATGTCCAATCTTCTACAGTAACAGGGAAAAAACTCCTTTTAAAAGATATTATGCATCCATTACACCCATTGACTTCAATGGTGTTTATTTCTGAGTGATGTGAATAGAATTGCAGAATTACTTTTGACATTCTGATGAAATAGGGCTATATAATGTTGTGTAATGAAATTAAGAGGAGACAAGGAATATAAATTATCAACCTTTATATCTAAAATATACAAAAAGGAAAAACTTAAGCATAGAATATATCTTCAACAATACAAAAGTGACAACAAAGAATATAAATAATATAATACAAATATACCAGACAGCAGGGAATAAGCAGTAAGCCTAAAAAGGTAAAATCAGGAAAGCAGCAGAACAAGTAAAAGGAAGGATGCTTCTCTTATACAGTTTGCCACCTGATTCTAATAGTTCACAGCCAAAAACAATCTCTATAGTTAATACTGTTAAAAGTGTAGATCTTGCAAATGTCCAACATATAAGAGGTATTTAATTTCTATGTAAGTCCATGTAAGTCTTCAAAAATCAAGGTTTGAATGAGAAAAGGGGTCTCTTTTTTTACTGTCCTTTCTCTACCCTTTGTAGTGAAACAGACCAGGTATAGCCAAATAAATTAGACCCTGACCCATAATCTGAAATATACCCTTCACGAACAGTAGTGTGTGTTCTTCCTACTGGACTGGTTTTCAGTTAATGGCCTTTAGACATTGTTCCACTGCTTTCCTGAGCCAGAAAAACCTTGATGGGCATTTGATGGGTTCCTTTGCTGGCAGAGGCTCGATATTGTATTACTAGCCCCGTGAACTGTTCCCTCCCAGTGGATTACTCTTTCCTCTTTTCTATGCCAAAATTGGAAATTAAATCCATCATCTACATCTCTATTTTTCTTGAGTTCCACTCCCTCCCCTTTCAGTAAAGAATGTTTGTGAAAGCAAGTGATCCCCTGAACTCTGACTTTCCCCCTGAGAAGGGCTTGCACTTTCTTTCGCTCCCTCTCATACCTAAAGAAGTTCCACAAGCATATAGGAAAGGAATTTCATAAACTGTCAGTTTCAAAACCTTCTCTCCTCCAGAAACTTCCCTGTGTGGTCTCAGAAGAGGTCAGGCTTGGGGGCTATGCAATAGGGGGCAGACAAGGTTTCTGGCATTCAGAGTACAATTCACATATGGCACGCAATGAGGCAAGAGTTGGGAAAGTCTAAACTTTATGGTTTCCCATTGCTCAGGATAGGGTTACAATGGAGAGACATAAACAGGCAAGGATAACAAGCCCTACCATACGAGGCAGCTGATTGTTAACATTCTGACTTTTAGGAGCAATATATAAATTCTTTCTCCTCTCCTTCACTCTTTATCTAGCCCATTACAGTCGTCCTCCCCTTTCCATGACATCACAAACCCTCCCAAAAATCTGACATAAAGAATATCTACTTTCCTCTCTTTTCTTTCCTCACTTCATCAAGCTCTGGCATTTCTGTAGATCAGACCACCGAACTACATATAGGGTGAAAGAGAAATACATCAAGGATGTCCTAAACTGCTATATGAAATATCGATCAATCTGTCTATAACTATATCTATCCATCCATCCATCCATCCATCCATCCATCCATCCATCTATCCATCCGGTTTCCTCCATGTTCTTGCTTCAGGAGGATTCACCAAATCCATCTTACAGTTGAAATCAAGTGTTGAGAATCAAAAGATATGCAAAATATCAAGTCTCTTTCAAGCTGATCTTAGCTACCTGTGATTTCATGGAGACATCCACACAATTTTCTTGGGCTATGGAGATTGTTTCCCGCTGCTTTCTTCTGGGATGTTTTTTGACTTCCTAATCCAGCATTGGTATTCCCTGGAGGGCTCCACATCCAACTAGTATCCAGTCTTACCCTGTTTCATTTCTAAGCCCCGACAAGATCAACCAGATGCTCTTACCTACTGCGGCCTTATAACTAAGAGCTCAGTGGATGAGTTTTTGGTATGAATCCTCAAATTGTGGAGCTCAGAAGCACAGACAAATTATTATCAGTTCCATTTTTGCTCCAGAGACAATTTTGCAATGTTTCCTCTGGAATGGCAAGGTGGATAATTTCCCATTGATAGGAACTTCTACTCCATTGGTGGGAATGTTGATGACTTCAGTAGCCATGTTCATTTCTCCTGCTTTCTCCCATTTTCTTCTGTTCTCTTCCCTGAATACAATTGTGATCATGAACACAAATGTTTTGCACAAATGCACATTTATTTATATATTTTAGGGATTTTGATAATTGTTGATAATGTTTTGATTATTGTGTTGTTATAGATTTGTATATTGTTGCACATAAGCCACTTAGAGTCAGATGGCTAAATCTGCAGATAAGCATTCATAATAAAATAAAATACAATACAATAAAATAAAATAAAATAGTTTGGATTTCTGAAAATTCAGCATAAAAAAAAAATATTTTGAGACTAGCTCTGAAACTCCCTTCTAACTTTTCATGTTTGCTTTCAGAATGGAGGCAATCTTTTCCTGTGTCTGTGCAATCTATCTGCAAACAATTTGTCAAAAATATTATTTTATACCTATATGTCTGTGTACCTCTGTTCTGAACTGTGGTACTGATGAATAATACTTTATGTATGGTTATTCTGGATGAAAAATGAATAATCAATTAATTGACTGTGTTGCAGTTATTATCATGGATCTTTTATTGTTTGTTGTTTGCCTTGAATGTTTCACTGTGTCAGCCCTATGAGGTAGACCTACAAGGTAGACTGACTCCACATGAAGATTAGAACTATACTTTATGGAGATAGGCCAAAGTACGATCTTGCTAGTCTGCCAAGTCTTCCCTTCCCTCCCTCTTATGCCCCAGGGAATTGGGAAGAGCCAATCTGAATCTTTTTCTAATATTTTCCTGTCTCCCTGGCTTAATGCTTCTTTTGTACCTGTTGCAAAAGAAACTGCATTCTTACAGTTGGAAGAAACCTCAGATGTCAACTAGTCCAACCCCCTGTTTGATTCAGGTTGCATCCTAACGGCTTCTGGATGCCTTCTCCATAGTCATCTCAGTGGCTCCTCACACATCAGTTTATATAGTTAATGTGGACATTTTCTCTACAGTATATTATGTAATACGGATGGCAAGGCTGTTAATTTTTTTTGTACGCTGCTATGAGTCTCAGTGGATTTGGTGAAATAAATAAATAAGCAAACAAGCAAGCAGATAACTTCAGCAACAAGCTTTAAAACCTAGAAGATTTGGCCATTCGAAAATTACAATGTCCCCCCCCCCAAAAAAAAAAAACAAAGAAAGAAAATCAGAACAATGACTTGTGCAAATAGGCAGAGCATCTATCACTACTGCTGTGTTTGGGAACTACAGTAAAATGATGGAGCAATAGAAAGTGGGCAGATCAAATATATAGAAGCTGAAATACAATCTGTAATGATCTGTCTATTTGAATGGGATGTTATAGTAGGTTTGCAATAGAACGCTTAACAGAAAACACTTTGCGTCTGCTATGCTATGGTGGATTACACAAGCATTAGCAAGTAGAAAAACAAAGACATAATGTGAAAAATAGCTATTGTAATTGCCAGGGATACTTTCAATAAATAATGTAGGCAGATCTAAAATTTGTAAACCAGTTAATGGATTGATATCTTACAGTTAGATAACAAAACATTAATTTTTCAAAGGGAAGGTTATTGCTTGCCCTCATTTTGTTCTCCTTTCTCTCCTTCTAACTTTTTATGAACTGGAGCCAAAAACGAATGATATCCGTTAACTTTCTCCATAAAATTTTCTTAGCTTTGGTGAATAGGAAAACACACATACACACACACATAACAGATCATATTTAACACTTAACTTTTACAGGAATATGATTGATTTTAAACTGCTGGATTTTTAAGGAATCATACAGTTGGAAGAAACCTCAGATGTCAACTAGTCCAACCCCCTGTTTGATGCAGGTTCTGCTAAAGCATTTCAGACAGATGGCTACTAAGCCTTTCTTGGAACAGCTCCATTGAAGGAGAACGTATCACTTCATGAGGCAATCTATTCTATTGGTTGACAACTCTTACAACTGAAAATTCTTCTTAATAGCTAACCTGATTCTACTTCCCTATAGTTTCAACACTAGTTCTGGTCCTGCCCTCCAGAACAATGAAGAACAAGTCTACTCCCTCTTCAATATACTATCTAGAGACTACAATCATATTTCCCCACAGTGTTCTCTTCTCAAGGCTACACTCCATTCCTTCAACCATTTCTTATAGGACTTGGTTTCCAGTCCCCTCACCATCTCTTCTTTGAACTTGCTCCAATTGATTGCTGTCCTTTTTAGACTGAAAGTCCTAGAAGTGAACACAGTATTCCTAGTGGGGCCTGATTAAGGCAGAGAAGAGTAGGACAATTTCTTACTGTAAACCAGGCTCTAGGCTCTTGTTAACATATTCCAAAATAGCATTTTCCTTTTTAGCAGCTGCATCATACTGTTGGCCATGTTCAACTTGTGATCTCCTAGTACATCCAGATCCTTTTCACATGGATCTTACTCTTGCCAAGCAAGGATTTCTTATTCTATGCATGTGCCTAGGATGCAGAATAGAGTCCTATGGTGTTCCACTTAATGCTACACTGCAATTTGATGTGGAAAGTCTGATTGATGAATATTCTCTTGGTGTGATCATTCAGCCAATTATGAATCCATTTAACAGGTGCATCATCTAACCCATATTTAGCCATTTTATTCATGAGGATATCATGAGAGACTTTGTTGAATACTTTACTGAAGTCAAGGTATGGTATGTCCATGGCATTCCCCCAAACTATTAAGCTAATAACTGTGTCAAAAAAGTTGATAAAATTAGTTAGGAATAACTTGTTTGTGACACACCCATGTTACCTCTTGTTAGTTTGTTGTTTTTGTTTAAACTTTTAGATGTTTAGAAAGTCAAAGATACAAAGTAAGAAAAAACAACTATAGAGTAAAAACATTATAGAAAACATAAGCTTTCTTTATGTATAGCACAGCATTCCAACACTTTCAGTTGTGACTGTTCCTCCTGAATACATTGTATTATTATTTATTTATTTGTTTGTTTGTTTGTTTGTTTGTTTATTTATTTATTAAATTTGTGTGCCACCCATCTCCCATTTGGGGGGAGATGGGCAGCATACTGTTTCTGCATTTTGATTTCAAATACGTTAGTGTTTCAACTGACTTAGAACCAATGTAAATATTTCTTATGGCAATATTTACTTTGTGCCAGTGCACCTCCACCAAGTACATCCCAGCATGAACAAGAGCTCGAGACAGAATGTGAGTCCAGACCATATCTCAATTTCGAGGCATGGCTTTTCATCATTCTCATTCCTCCTAAGGTCCTCATGGATTATTAACACAGGAAACCCCCTCTCCTTATCTTCCTTGTCATTCAAGGACACCAGAACTTGCTGTATCTAAAGCTTCCCCAGCAGTTGCTGCTGCTACAGAACAGGGAGCTTCATGGCCAATAATTGTTGGGTGCCTGTTCCATGACTCCCTTTGCCTGCTGGCACTGGTCATGGCATTGCTCTGAACTGGCTTGATTCATATCCAGACATACATTCATACAGTTACCCCAAGCAATTTTACCAAAGCAAATATATTATTGGGACTCATAATAGTTCACACTTTTTACCAAACTAGCAAAAATGTTCTGTATATAAAACTGCATCATTCTTTTTTTAATTATTATTTTAAAAGTCCCTTTTTTCCCACGGTAAATGATTGTATCACTGTAAAATCTGGCTATATGGACATCTGGTAAATCTGACTGAGAATCTCTCCTTGTCTCTCATGCCCATCCAGGTTACGGCTTCTGCTGGAGAAACAGCATGTTGAAAGGAGCCGTGTCCAACACACAGAGAGACATGGCAAAGAAGGCCTAGTAAGTAAAGCCAAAGAAAGAGCTATAGCTAAACTTCTGCTTTTATCTCTTAACTATCTAATAGAACTGCAGTGAATTTGGGCCTGGCACTGAGTACAAGAGTTCACCTTCTTTGATGTGGCTTTTTCCCTCAAAGCCATAAAAAGGCAGGGAGAACCAAACCAAGATATCACACCTCTGTAAGTGTCTCTGGGCTTAGTGGAAGATTCCACTGCTTATTCCAAATGACCACAGCCACTAATAGGTCCCAGCTCACCAAGATGCTTGGGCAATGAATAAGAAAGAGAGAGGTGCCACTATAATTCAGCCTCCCAAATGTCTAGCAGTGATGACCAAGGCAGACCTCAAACTGCGATGGGGAAGGAGAAAAAAAGGAGAGGAGAGGAGAGGAGAGGAGAGGAGAGGAGAGGAGAGGAGAGGAGAGGAGAGGAGAGGAGAGGAGAGGAGAGGAGAGGAAAGGAAAAGCAACAGCTGTTAGATAATATGTGCTGCGGAATATCTATGATTTGTTAACAGCAGTCAACTTCCAGAAATATATAGAAACAGTTTCATCTTCATACCCTAACTCCAAACTATGCAACCTGATTCGCATGTAATGCTAAACCAGGATTTAAAACCAAGGTTTGTTGAACAAAGATCACATATGACATTCGTAGTATATGGATTTATGGTGCTCTTATTCAAAACAACTAATCCACATGACCAAAACAATCAATGGACATTATAGCAAATCCACAAAACAGGGTCAGTTCACAGCCTCTCCAGACAAAGCCAGCCCCCCTCAGCAACAAATAGCAGCTCATCAGGTGCTCAGGACACTTCTGGTATTTGTTACCTGGCTGGGACTGGAGAAAGACAGTGGAGCATCCATCAGGTCAGCCAGAATGTTTTTTTTTTCCTTTTTTTGCTACAAAAAATACTGAATATCTCAGGCAAGGGATAAAATGTCCCTTTTCCAAGAGTAATGAAATATACGCATGCATATATTCATACACATTAAGGACTAGAACATTTTGTCTTTTCATCAAACTTCTAGACATATAAAACATACCAAACTTCTGGACATATGGAACACTCTGTATCCTCACGCTGATTCATAGTCTTGTTTTGTGTCTTATCTTTTAGAGACCCGCTTAACAGCCTCTCTTCAACTTTAATCTTCCTCTGGTTAAAATCGAACAGAGATATGAAAAGAACAAAACAACCCCCCAAAACTGGCTTAAGGAGTTCATCTGCTTCTTTGCTCTTGCAAACCACCACGTGGCGGTCTCGTGTGAATTCATTTGAGCTTGAACTCTCAATTACCTGGAGGAGAAGCAGATATGACTCACTGACCCATCAGAAGTGTTTTAAGCAGAGCTTGATGAAGCTGACCAGGTTAGGTCTGCTGGATGTCATTCAATATGTGGCTAAGAATCTCCGGTCCTTTAAGCTTCCAAGCTGGCAGGACTAAATTTTTAAAATGGAAATCCCCATGTTTATTAATCAAGGGGGACCACAAGCAAATTAAAGACTTAAATTGAGTTTACTGATGTGGATAACATGGACGATGGTGTTCTTGGTGCAGTCAAACCTTCAGCTAGAAGATCCATTTAGGCGGCTTTTAAGAAAGAAAAATTAAGCAGCAACCAAATGAATCAATCGCATCAGGTACAGTGTGCACAAGCAAAGGGTTGCTTTTTTTCATTCTTTGGCATCTGAGTTTTGCCACACTAAAGGAATGCCTCAGGAAAGGGATAAGTGATAACATTTGCAAGGGCAAAGCAAAGCAGGTAGAAAATGCTCTGCTTTCCTCTTTCCCTCTTTTGTCCCCTTCCTTCCCCCCTTCTCCCCACACACCTCAGTCCCATGCAAATCCAGCTTCCCCCTGGCAAAAATGTACTTTCCAATGCTGCTGCCAGACCTCAGAAATGTATATTGCCGTCCTGGCCCCATTCGGGGAAACGGAGAGTGCCGTGCTCAACCGCTTCTCCTCTTAGAGGGCCCCCTCATTTCTCCCTTTCATCTGAAAGGGGCCAGGGAGGAGGGGGAGAAAGAGACCATTCCACTTTCGGCCCAAATCCAATAACTATTGAAGTAAAAAGAAAAGACTCCCATCAATTTCAATGGGCCCTGGGTCAGGGCCTTTAATCTTTATTCCAAGATTAACCACATATGAAGAAGGTCAGCTGTGAAGGGGGAAGAAAACCCCAACTATTCAGGCTTTCAGCCCCCGATCATTTCATAGCCTACCGAGAGCCCATCAAAATCTCCTTGTCTATGTTGCTTTTGAGATTTCCTCTTAGTATGCAGGGAGGCAGATGGGAAAGGAGCATGGAGGAGGGTGAGCAGGCATCTTCTGCTAAAAGCACAGAAACCTTCACACTACCATTTGCCATGACACAAGGAGGGGAGAAGTTGCAACCCTCCCTCTCTCCCTCTCATTTTCTCTCCTCTTTCCCTTCTCCTCTTAAGCTGGTATTGTGAAGGAGCAGCTCCGTGCCAGCCCCGCTTTCAGGCTCTGATCTCCCTCAGCTCGCATCAGGGCTGCCTGTATTTGCACTGCTGGCTCCAAAGCAGGTGGTAGGAGACTATGGGAAAACATGTTTACACACTCCTTGCACGTCATGGCAAATAGTATTGTAAAAAGGGCCTGTGCCCCTGAAACAGCTGCTTGAAAGGCAAGGGGAGCACCGAGATGCCTCTTGCCAGGGGAAACAACCAAAGGACTTGGGGGACCAATTGAATGGCATGATGAGGGAAGAATAAAAACGAAGCGCTGAATGGCAACCTATGCGCACAGCTCTCTAGACACTGATCTACACACACACATCCACACATATCCACAATGCCTCTTCTATTTTGAGCAAGTGCCTGAATTGAGCATTTTAAAATGTTATCCCCCCATATACATTGTAATAAGGAAGAACTATTTAATCCTGAAATTTGCCCAAACTCTCCCCTTTGCCAAGTGATTCATCATGTCATTTTTTGCATTTATTTGTTATTATTCTCAAATAAGCTCACATTATTCTTCAGACACAATCAAGAGTCAGCATCCGATATGACAGTATCTATAGTGACTCCTCTCTTAGAAGTGATTTCATGGTTCTTCTGGAAGCCACTGGGTCCTGTCACTGTTTTTTTTTTTTAAATGTGGGGCGGGGGGGGGGGGTTGCAAAGAAAAAGAATTAGTAGTTTCTCAGCAGCAGTGAGGTTCATGGAATGAGGATCCCAGCATGGAAATAATGTCTTTGCTTCTTAAACCATGTAGTTTTAGAGGCCATTCTGATTTATATTAGATGTAGGTGTCCATGGGAGCTAAGAGGCAAGTGACCAAAAGTGTGTTGGGACATCACAGTGCAAATCCTGTGACTTACATACTTGCATCAGACATTGGGACACAAGTATGAAAGGCTGTGATTTGAGTTGTGAAGTCATGATGCCTATTTTGTCATTTTTTTCATCTTTATGTTTATTAGCAGATGCCTAAGAGATTTGACCACTTTAACTGAAGGTGTCCTCCTTCCGCCTAAAGCTTTATAAAGAGGGTTTTTCCCATTAAAATGGTTCTCCTGCACCTTAACCTTTGTTGGAGCAGCAAAAACAAGCATTTTAACTTTTTATGGGCAATAGCCTGTGTGGGGTAATGCTAGATCCAAAGAGATTTGCCAACCATGTAATTGGAAGGAAAGGAAAGAAGGAGAGAATTCCACTGTTATTTTTATCACTTAATGGGGGAAGATTCCCTCCTTCCCTCCCTCCCCCTCTTTTCCCTTTTTACAATGTAATGCTTCCATTATTTAAATTTTACCCCAAAGCAGAGTGTTTGTGAATGTGGGAGCAACACATGATACAGTCAGAGACAAGAGATTAAAAAGATTTAAAAGATAAGTGTCTTATAATGAACAAAACATAGAAGTGAAGAGTTAAGATCGTACAATACTGGTTTGTTGACTTCCTACTTAACCCTACCCTGTTCCTCTAGACAATTTTTGGAGCAAAATATATTCTTTTTGTCATAACAAGTGGAAGCATCTCATTGATTTTTGCTGATCTCCAAAAAGCTCAATAGGTTTGGACCTAATTAATACCTAGATAGGAGATCACAGAAAATCCCTGGACAAGAATAGGCTGGGGAGCTGAAAAACCATCACAGAAGAAGGCATTTTCCTGTATCCATGTAGTCCCTAGGAGTCCAATTCAACTCAAAGGAGACTGTATCTCCACCCTATTCCATATGCACACATCACATGAAGGTAGACTTCTCACAGGTTTCTTGATATTTCTTTCCAGAAAGAACAGCAAGGGTCATAAAGATTTCTTCCTTGAGCCTCAATTACTACGTCAAAGGGCCCTTTGTGCTATCACTCAATACTCTGGGTCAGCTTTCTGTAATGGGACTTTGTTTTTGTCTGTTTGTTTTGCCATTTGCTTTCTCCCTCATCAGAGTTCTCTGCTGATCTGTCTCCTGTGATCAACTTCTGACAGTCTCCCCTGGTCGTAATCCCCTTGTTTGCTTTGGATTTACTTTTCTCTGCAGAGAGTGCTCACTCTATTGGTCACACAGTTCTGGAACACAATTGCTTAACTTGTTTTTAACCTGGCCATTTGACTGGTCCTTTGATCTACCAATGCCTGTCTGTTTTTCTAGGACATGATCCCATTGATTTTAATGATGGGTGTAGGATCCCCTCAATTTGTACATAAGAGTGTAAAACCTCTATGTTTACTACACTCTGCCATTACTACAATCTCTCTCATTATGATTGCTATTAGAACCAAACATGGTTTCATACTTAGCTGACTCAAAAAACATCATTTACATGCATAACTCTATAAATACCAAAAGACCAGCAATCTCCAGACAACCCTTGAACTACCTGAAGACTGCCATCATGTTCTCCCTCAATACACTTGTGTCTTGTACTTGTGATTGTCTTCATTGCCCCTGCCTAAATCCTTCAAGGCATAGAAAATAGAAAAAACAAAATTCCTTCATCATCCATACATTCAGGATACAATGTCTACAATGTGTCTCAAAACCCCAAACCTGTTTACATTACTGCAGATAGCAAAAAAGGCTAGTGCCTCTTCAATCCCTTGGAGATGTGGTTCTTTTTCCTCATATATATACATACTGTTGTGTTGGAAGGAAAGGGCTCGACTGTACAGGTTCCCAGTCCTTTATATTGTCACTGAAGAACATCACCTCCATCCCTTGTGGTCTAAACCTCAGTTGGTATTTTTATGAAGAATGCTACAAATTGCCCCACAGTGCATTTTTATGGACTATGGAACATAAGAAGTGGCCTTATATTGTCAAACCACTATAACTTGGTATTGTCAGCACTGACTGTCCATGTGTGTCCAGTGTTTCAGTGAAGAGGAGTAGCCTGGGAAAAATCTTAGCCCAGGAAAACAGGAAGGAGTGAGAAAGAAACTCAAGATTGCTCTGCCTTGACTCTTTTTGGTATAAGAGGAAAGGAAGGCTTTCAAGATTCTGTTATTATGGCCTAGTATATATCATTAAAATAGAGTTCTAGTATTTCCTGTGGTGTCAGCTTCCTGACTTGGTCTGTTTCAAAAGGGTTGAGTTTATATAGTCATAGATTCCTAGAGCTAGAAGAGGCCATTTAGACTACCAAATCCAACTCCCTCCTCAATGCAGGAATCAACAGATGCCTGTCCACTCTTTGCATGAACACAACCAGCTGAATCCTAAATGAAGTTACTGGAGATTGAATCAGTGACCTTCTGCATGATAAACCTGTACTTTTAACACTAAGCTATGACTCTAAGATAAAAGGATTTTAAGAAAAAAAATAATCATTTTGGTTTTACATTAGACAGGTTAAATTGACTTCTTTTCATTAGTTCAGATCAGTAGTCAGCACTCATGTTCAAAAATATCCTTCAATATGTCAGATGTTAAAATGTTTTGCTCCATTCTGTATTAGTAAGTCAAATTTAAGTGTTCTTCTCTTTTAATTGTAATCTTTAGTTCCTTTTAGCTCCCTCTAGTGTCCAACCTTCAAAGTCCCATCCTATTATGTTTTTGTTTAAAGAATTCAAAACAAAAGTATTTTCCCACAGGAAGGATTCTTATAATTAATTCCAAAATCTTATTTCAAATTTATCTAGACCCTTAGTCCATTTGTAACTTTCTAAAATCAAAATGTTAATCACTCTTTTGCTGTCTATTTCAGAAAAAAAAAATGAAGTCCTTGAACTTATATTTAAAACTTCTTTCGCTAAGGATTGAAGGAAACTCATCCAGTACTGTAAAACTTGTCGATCTAAAGGTTCCTAATAGCTGAAAAGCATTTAACAAGCAATTTCCAAAAGTGTTTAGAAAAGGAAATATGCAAACCCAATGTCCTTAAAGGAGCCAACTGTGGGTTGAGCAAGATGGCGATCCCTCATCTCCCACAATTCTAAACCCACTAGAGACTGCTGTCTTGCGGTCTTCTTATGAGGAGCAACTGTCTGGAGCATTTGTGGGTGTTCTCAAGTCCTCTTCTTGTCTGGGGAGGAATTACAAAGAGCCAGTCTACTTGCCAGCTCTTCATTCTATTGCGGTTGTTGGCTCTGCTTTTAGCGGAGCTATCTTCAGTTCACCATTTCTCCCCCAGAAGTCCAGGAGTCAGCACTCATGGATGCCAGGTTACCCACCAGATCTTCAAGGGTTGCCTAGCCCCAGATGAAATGTCCAAAATCTTAACATCTTCTCATGATTGTTAATTATTGTGGAACCATGCATAGGAACACTGAAATCTCATGAAATTTCCTCATTCCCTTGGAAAATGTCTTGCAAATTTTTCATTTGGAGTGGGAAGCGAGGATCCCAAAGCTGTTGTGCAAGATCATGTGAAAGCACCTGGGCCATAAAAAGGTTGTCCACTCTTGCTTTAGTTAATATAAATTAAAATGTGGATATCACCAAAGTTTCAATATGCAGTTTGGCTAATTATTTTAAAATCCATATAAGCAACTTCTCTCAGGGGAACTTTGCTCCAGTGACTGCATTCATGCAGGCTCCTAGCAATATTATAGAAATGATTTGTCATTACTTTCTTTGAGGATGTTTTCTATTTCTATTGTAAGTCAATGCCCTGGAATTCTCAGGTAGCCCCCCAACAAAATACTAACTAGGGCTGACTCTACCTAGCTTTTTCAAGATCAGCCAGATTCATTTAGGTGCTGTACAAGCAGAAGTCTGCCATATGAGTAGGCTTTGATAGGCCCCTATAAAACCCATTTTCAAGCATAGTGATGAATGATAGCAACAAAAGAAACCTGTCATAATACACATTAAGAATATTTTTAAAAATGAAAATGCAAAAAAACAAAACTTGACATGCCCGTAATTTATCAGTACGACAATGAGAATATTCATAGAACATGAAAACATTCATCTGTCATGCTCAAAAGATAATATAGCACACTTCCATGTAACTTTGGACAAGATACAATTACCACAAGAATATTTTCATTCTGAGAATATTAAGTCAGGGGAAGCAGGCTAATTAAGACAAAAAACATCTAACCCAGGTTAGCAGAAGTGTTTTGTTTTACCCAGCACACACAAAACATGATTCATCAAAAGTGTAGCATGTGCTTTTCACTTTCCCATTAAATCAGGAAATCATCAACGAATTAAAACTAAATTATGTCCCAAAAATATGAGATGAAAAATTAAATGTGATTATTTTAGCATTTGGCCACCTCACGATTGCAGGGGACAACATGGAGATCCTCATTTGATAAAAAGCACTTCTGTCTCATGCCCGCTGTCTTGAAATAATGATGCACAAACAGTCATGAGTAGCTTATTGGAAAGATCTACTTTGCTACAATAACATCTTATAGAAAGATGTAAATAAGTTCATCCAAGTGGCTATAACATTTGACGCCACCTACTGGAGCTTTATGACTAATCCTTATTTTGTTATTAAGAAAGATTTTGATTTCTAGTTTTGGCACTGACAGATAAGGAAGGTCTAGGAGCTATAGTGTTTCAATGCTGGATCTCTAAATCCTAATGCTGGGGTAGCAAACTTAGCATTTACATCTGGTTTACAAGTTTCCTTTGCCTCTCAGATCCAAACCAGAGTGGTATGGGTTGGAAAGCAATGATAATTTATTGCATTGCTTCAGCATTCCTCTTTTATGCAAAGTAAGAGAAGCATTAAAAAAAAAAAGCAAAATCAGCTTGTTCTTCAACTTGGAAGTAGGAAAAAAAAACAGAAGCAGGCTGCTAAAAAACGTTAACTTTTTGCTCATTTGAGTCTAACAGCACTGTATTAATAATGTCTCTCCATATAATTGCAGCAAATAGAAATGATTTGACCTAATACAAATATGAGAAACTTGTTGCTCTCACTAACTATAGCTCCCAGCATCTTCTGCCAGAGCCATATCGACTGGATCTGGGGCAATTTCCATTTAAGCAACTTTGGGTGGGTTGGAGGACAACAAATTTATCTTAGCATAAGGTAATATTAGGTAGGGAATTGTTTCAAAATTGATATCCAACATTGTTGGCCTCATTCAATAGTAAGCTGGTTTGGGCCACTTAGGAAAACCAACAGACTTTTAAAACTGCATTTATCCATTGAATCAACATATATAAGTGAACAACAATATGTTATCTTGCCCAAGGAAATGTGACAAATTGGCAAATGTTAATCACATCCTGATTAATAAATTAAACAGCTGACTGACAGTTTTCAAGGCCATAAAAAATATGTAGAAGTTGGATGAGTATCAAATGTAGTATATACATACTATGATGCATCAGATATAAATGCTTCTTAAAAACTCCAGAAGAATACACATTTCCCAGCTAATAAATGACAGATGGTGGAGATTTATAGTGTCATTTGCCTTAGAGCAAAAATAAAACTGAATGTCTAGCTAGAATTAGGGTGCCTGAGGAAAGAATTTGTTGTGAATTCTGATGCAAATTGACCTAATATGTACTGCCTTGATGAATGAATGAATCAGAGAGAGATTCAGACAGACAGACAGACCTGTACACACTACTCTGGTTATGAGGATGCATATTTCTTAAAAGCACACAAAAAGAGTTTCTTTCACTAAAATATATATAAAGTATAGATATGGATGTTTCCTATAATTTCCCCCAGCCAATTCCTCGTGAATCTGCCCCAACAATCCCCAAACCTTCAGAGTTAAATGATTCTTCTCTTAACTCTCATTGGTGAATTATTCAGATAATATTGTTGTTTCTGAAGAGCTGCTTCTAAGTCATCCTCTTCCCTTCTACATTCCAAGTCACACTTGGCCTATTTATCTCCTGCCCATCAGTGTTCACTTCATGCAGTGACAATATTTGTCTGCCGTATTATTTATCTGCCAACCATCCATCCATCCATCCACTTTTCCCTTTTACACATTTGTAGTGTCAACCTTCTGCAATCTATTCTTTTGGAAGTGCTTTTATCTCAAGCCCAAGTCCCTAGACATGCAGAATTGACACACAACATCCACTGTGTCTTCTGTACACACGTCTAGGGTTTCCATGATACCTTCTGAGCAAAGACAAACCTCACATTATTAGTGAAAGAATGCAGCTGACAACCAAGATCAGTTTATCCATATCATATAGAAAACATTTAGAAAACTTTTATTTACTGAACATTTTAAATAAGACATCTAAGCAAGTACAAAAGAAAACATTAAAAAGAATAAAGCAATATACGTGAATAAACCAGGGATTTTAAAATGTCATGGTGGTTGTAGCTTTCTAATATACAATTCATTAATTGTAAATAGTTAAATATATTGTATACAGTATATTATGTCACATTAAAAAACTAAAGTCACTATTAAACTTGAGTTAAAAGTGAATACCAAGAATCATAGTCAACCCAATGTAAATCACTGAATGGAGTAGTAACTTCAATCCATATCACTAAGAATCTATTCTGATTTAGGTATCTCATAAAATTGAAATATAAATTCTGTGCATACATAAACTCAAGCTTTGGATGTGGTACAAACCCATACATTAGATTATGGTGTAAGAATGGTTTCCAGATTGATCTGAATCCTATGTCAGATTTACTTTTAAGGTACAAGGTTATTCTAGACATGGAAATATACACCCCCAACTTGATTCACCATTCTTCTTTGAAAGGATCAGATGATCTTTCCTGTAAGAAGCTTATAGTAGCCTTACAGCATTTTTGATACATAAAACTAATTCAGTATACTTTGAGGGGATATATGATTTGATAAAATTTAATGAGAATATCTTATTGATATCTTGCATTTAAACTGACAGGTTACCTCCAATAAGCATGCTTAGTATCATTGCTTTCATTAGTCTTAAGCACCTTTAATTCTGACTTTAACTATAATAGTTAAAGGGAGAATGTTTGCCTAGTTTCAAATGGACCTTCTTTGAAACCTCTTGTAGGAAATGCCACCTGGGGTTCCCTCCTCTTGAATCCTGCACAGAAATGATAGATTTGTAATATTGATAAAACACAATGGAGATTTCTACTCTGGAGATTTATAGCATCATCCAATCATCACTGTGGTAATGTATCTCTAATACCAAAAGTCTTACTATTGCCACACAACGGTTTAGTGGTACTGTAATTGCTAGTGCACAGATCCTCAATATAAATGGGATCAGATTTTACAGAAATATAGGGGTTATTTAGCTTCTTTCCTAGCCTTTAATTTTAAATATGAGAAAAGTATCCAAAACTACACAAGTAACAGTTGTCATAAAACTAACCAATAGTTCCTAGGGATCCATCTGGACTTTAAAAAATCAAAATTCTTATGACTTTTTGCCAATAATGTCCTTCTAGGTAGAATTTTGCTTAGCTGCTTTTTACATATTCTGTGGTTTCTAATGTTACTGGAATGGCTCAAGAACAAGTTCTCAACAGAATGACACTACTCTAGATTTTATCATTTAACAGATGGAGAAACTGAAGAGACCTATATTCTGACGTTATGCTAGAGAAGCTAACAGTTTAAAAGTTCTTCCAATGTCACTTTTTAAAAGTGTGTAGTGATTTGCATGAAACTGGAAAATTGCAAAAATTACGTACGGGACATTTAAAAACCAGATGAAAACAGGGCAATGTTCCAGAAATGATACTACAAAAAAGTATTTGTGGCCATCCCATTGACTAACTGATCTCACACACCCATATACACACACACACAGCTTCTTAAATAGCAAGACAAAGAAGGGGAATCAAAGATTATTAATAGGATGCACCTTCTTTTGGAAGAATAATCTGAACTGGTTTATGACAAAGTGGGGTGATAAAAACTGGAAAGCAACTCAGTTGAAGGTATTTCTCTAGATCTTATAGCCAATAGTCAAAACATACAAATTCTAATAAAACCACTAAGAAAAAAAGGGTGAGAGAGGAAGGAAGGAAGGAAGGAAGGAAGGAAGGAAGGAAGGAAGGAAGGAAGGAAGGAAGGAAGGAAGGAAGGAAGGAAGGAAGACACAAGTTTGAGAAACTGCAAGCAGATAAGGCCTCCTTCACACTAATCATTTTCTTTGCCATTGATACTGTTTGTTCACTCCCTTTTTTCATATACACTTATTGTTGAACTCCAATTCCCATCAGTCCTTGCTAACATGGCTAAGGATGTGAAATAATGAGAGTCAGCCTTATCTGGAGCTCCAGACATAGCATCCCACTGGCATCATATTGTTACTCTAATCTGCACATGTCATTGATTCAAATTATTGCACAAACCTAGATTTTACAGTTGCATTTTTACAAATACATTTGCATATAAGAAGAAAAATGGATGGATGAGATCACCTCCTATCCAAACGATGCCCTCTGATACTGTCACACAAGCTTACAGATGTGTAATACGTATGTAATAATTAACTTTAATGTAAATATAATAATACACAGTTATAATTTGACTTGGTGTGGTAAATCAGTTATAATTCCACTTCCACTTCCATGTAACTACAGAAGAATGCTGACCGGCCACTAGCCAGAATGAGACATAGCCTCAGACAGTAGATGCTGAAGTGGTTTTACCACCATTCCTCTTTTCTTTCTCTTGGAAGATAGAGCTCTGTGCGTGCTACACAACCTGTCCTGCTTTCTCCAGAGCTAATTTGCTATCCTCAGGTGTGGTGGAGGACCTTGATGTATTGGCTGTACCAAAGTAAGATTTCTCTGTCCTTCCAGTTGATGTTTGCCCCAGAATGGGAATGATTGCCAACTTGTTCAGCCCTTTGGAACACGACAGATAGAATAGTTGGATGTTTCAATCTAATGCATCCTGAACTGGAAGGAAGCTCCACAGAAAATAAGGAGAACTGTGTCAGTCTAGCTGCATGTAATTCTAATGTCACTGTGTCACAAGCACCCAGAGGAAGATGGAGGAAGGAAAACAGAGCAGCTAGGGCAATCTTATGTATAGCCTAGAATTTGTAGCAGCATTTTATTTCCCATGAAGAAAGCAGTCTCAGTGTGGCAGAACAGCATAGCACATTTGGAAAATCCATGCTTAATTTAGTGGCAATTAAAGAAAGAATTTTGTAATTTATAGTCAGTTCTGAATGATTTTTCCAAATGACACAACATTTCTTTGCTATGTTAAGCTTCATTGTTGTTTTGTTTTTCAGAATCAACATTCCAGTTCTTGGGCCAGGACCACAAACTAAAGACTCTGATTATTTTAGTGAGAGCTTAAGAGTTGTGTGATGCATGCTCCATGATCCATATTGGCCCCCACCACCACAGAATTAATAATTATATTCATACAATATGTTACAATTCCTTCTTCCTTCTAGAGCAAATCAAGGCAAGGGCAGAAAAGGTAAAGAGTATCACATGGAAGTCATGTTTGCAGCAATCATGAGATGGTATTTGGTAGAGATTCCTTACTTGGCTTGACTGACCATATCAGATGTCCTGTTTTAGCCAGGGATCTTTAGAAAGGTTGTCAGCAAATTTCGCTTCATATCTTACCACTCTTGGCATTAAAATATATCATTTTCTATGCATTTATCTCTAGATATAGAGATACAGATATATAGATATAAATGTATAGATGTATAGATGTCCCAGTCTAGGGCTTGACTGGACCACAGTCAGTCATCTGTAAGGGAGGACTACACCACACTGGAAGGTAGGGTAGTGTCTCTCTGTGTGTGTGTGTGTGTGTGTGTGCGCGCTTGCACGCACATATATTATGGAATAGAATACATTCTATATGATTATGGTAGATTACTTAATACATGGGGAGGGGGAGATAGCCTAAGTGGATAGGGATTACCTACATTATCGGGAATGGCAAAGGATTAAGGTAGGGCTGAGTTATTTGTGGGGTCATCTGTGTCCAATTATTTTTGCCCGTCACACAAGATCTGATAGAGTTGGCATGCTCTGGGTCCCTTAACAGCCTCATTTAATGAGACCCAGAAGGCATGCCTTCTCTCTTGTTGTACCTGCCCTGTGCAACAGCTTACCACTGAAGGCCAGGCTCTTCCCCCAGGCATTGGACCAGGAGGTTAGGTGAGCCCATTTTAAGTGGTTATTGTGGTTAACTGACTTTAGGGCTTATAAGTCATGGATACATAAATAGCTTCTGACTTGATACGTTTAAATTGCTGTTTTGTTTTGTTTTTTAACATTGTCGATGTTTTTAGCTGGTTGTTAGCCACCCAGAGTTGCATGGTAAGTGGGCCACCATGTCTATTGAATAAATAACTATAATCCAATGGTAGCCACCATATAGGTGATAAAGAAAGCTCAAGTCTTAAAAGACTAGAATTACGGTTAAAGTGATAATATCATCCTCACCGTTCCTTCAAATCCCTCCTTAAAACCCCCCTTTTTCACAAAGCCTTTTTTCCTTATTCCTATGCTGTACTGCAAATAGCCCTAATTATATGTAACTGCAGAAATAACAAGATTTCCTGAGCACCTCTACCTTCCTTTTTGTTATTTCAGTTGTACTCATTTCCAGACTATAATCCACCTGGGTCTGAGACAATTCTTTATAATGTGCCAAGTACATGGATGGCATAATGATAACATCAAGAAGCTTTGATTATATTTCCTTGGAGGCACCTAGAACTCAGAGAAGTGAAATATTAGTTCATTTAGCTCAACTTCCAAATTCACCCACCAGCCCCTCATGGTTTAGGCCATCATATGCTGCTGGGAAAGAGAAAACACTTTGTAGGGTGAGGTCAGAACAACAAATAGCTCCTGATATTTAAGGCAGGGAGTTGATCCTTATGGAAGAAAAAAGCATTGCCTTCTCCAAGAATGGACAACATGTAGATAACATAAGTTTCTGAATTATTTCAGTAGATTGTCAAGGACTTCTGATTCACAATTGTTCAATAGCATGAAGTGACCTGTTCCCTAATCCCAAATTATATTGTAGCATTGAAACGTAGAAAGTTTGGGGTACACAGAAACAAAGTTTGTCTGGACTAACCATGAAATCCATTTAATTTTGGTACTCTAAGCAAGTTTTCTGGCTCAGAATTCTTTCATTCCAACTCTGTCACCAGTCTGAATTTGAAACAATGTTCCTCTCAGGAGTTTGCTTCCTGCTTTGAGTGATTTAGATGGGAGCAGTAGGAAATAAAAACTTTGCACATGAGGTATGCATCCCGTTGTTTTCTTCTTTAATCTCCTATCCTGCATTAATACCATTCATAAGTGCCCTTCCAAATAAGGGAGAGTCTCAAATAGGCTTAGAGTACATACACAGCACAAGGTTGTTTAGCAGTCATTCCTTTCTCTCAGGAAGCAGGAAATCAGTGATTTCCTTGGCACGCTCATGAAGCCACACTTCTCAAGCTTCTTTGGAAAAACTATGATAATGAACCAAATACAAAATCAATATAATTCTCTAGGACTGTATATATTGTATGACCCTTTCATGGGGCCCTCTATGAAAAGATTCTTAGTTTTGGAGGTTGTTGGGAAGCAGACTGAACTATTGCAGCCAATAGAAGTTCCTGCCTTTTAAGAATAACAGGACCACAGAAAATAATAGTGGCTCTATCATGTTATGCTGACATTGATAGTGTTATCTGCATTTCCTTAGGACAGAGATGGGAAAAATCCCTTGTGTTATTTCACCAAGTTTCTCATTTTCGGGTTTTAGTTCACTCTGGCCTGCTTCCACATCTTTTTTTAAGGTGCATAAAAAGTCATATGAAAACATCTCTTGATATATGTGCTTGGTACACCCTTTTTGTAACAAATAATTTCTTGCAAGCAATTGCCCATATTATAATGCATTTTTACACAGTCTTTTCCCCAGGATCTACATTTTTGTATACACATTGAAAATTATCAATTTTACTGTCAACCTTTGAAAAATGCAGTTTATAGCTGCATTCTACTCTACATGCAGGCCTTTTGCTCTGCATTCTTGTGGCAGCATTTACTGTCCATCTTGGAGTCTGAAGCCAGTCTTACATGACTTTCATTTTTCTTGTAACTGTGTGATTGTGGTGGTTAAACTGGAGGCAGCAATTACTGACATGGATGTGTCTGTGGCCCTGAGTGATCAGACAGGGATGGGGTGCCTGAAAAGGGGAACTCGCTATTTCAGTGCCGTGGTTCCTCTCTCCCAAAGCCACAGGCACCAGTAGAAACTCTTGGTCCATGCTGAGCAGAAACTTTCAAAGGGCTGACTTTAATATAGAATTCCCCAATCTTAAATGTAACCAAGGGTCAGCTCCAAATAATTTGCTTAAGGTCACATATGTTTTAGGCAAAAGTCAGAGTCTGCTGTTTATTACATTCCCATAAATCAGGGGTGGGCAAGCTGAAGCCACAAAATCCTCTTTTTGTGGGGTTCACAATCCCCCAAGGCATCTCAAAGGAAAGAAGTCACCTAAAATGACCCCCCAAATTCAGGCATGAGTAAGGGTGCAATATTTCTCCATCTTTGGGGCCCTTAGGATCTCCCCCAAAATGTTTAGTGTAGCCTTTTGCCATTGAAAAGTTTACTGCCCTGACATAAATGCATGAAATGACAAATAGGCAGGCAAAAAAGATGAAGAATCAGCTATAAATGAATGCATGTCTATATATTATTTATCTATTTGATTTAAGGACTGCTACATAGTACAAACGAATTTCCAGATTAGCAAAGGAAACAACACACTATTCAAAAGAGACAAAAGAAAGGAAAACAAAAGACCAGAACAGTTCCCCACCAGCAGTCATCACCCAGATAAGCAGAGATTAACACCAAGATTACTATCAGACATACAAGCAGTAAACAATACCTTAATCAAAGAACTACCAGAGGAAAAAAATAGAACAACCCCACCCCCACCCCTACCAGCACTGGCAGGGCATGCCACAGTATATAAATAGAGAGTAAACCCCAACCCATTTTAGCACTGAAGATGTTACCTAGTCAGGTAATGAAATGTTTGCAAGAAAACAACCAAGCTCAGGGAACCCCAAGACTCCACAGTTCAACCCTGAGCTACACACATTCACTTCTACTGAAAGGAGGAAAGACAGAAGAATAAACTCAGAGTCCTTTTTCAATTTTTCACAATGCAAGCAAATTAAAATATTGAAATCTAAGCAACAAGACAAGATCCATCTGTTCTCCAATCGTTAGAACTTCTAATGCTATATTGTTCCATTATTTAGAAATCATATAGCTAGTCTTTCAATAGATTCCCAAGACAGGAAGCATCAATCCAAACTACAACTACTTTGCAAGAATATCAGTCCAAAGAGCAGGGAAAGTGAATCAAAAAGAACTAGATAGCAGCCAGTAAAACTAAATCAGATCAAAAGCATACAATCTACAGAAGGATAATTTGAACAAAAGTATTTGAAACAGACAAGGTGCTAAATCTGGCAAAACTTGGCAAACAGGCAGCTTCACAATGGGCAAAATGTTTGCTCCTCAGAAAAATGCTACTCTTATGAATGATGGTACCATCAAAATATTTTCTATAGGTCTCCAAGACAGAGGAAATGTCTCACTACATGGACAACTATGAAACCATCCAAAAGATAAAGAATGTAATTCCTATTTACAGGTTGCTAGATGCATTCAGAGTGGGATCCCCTACTTCTGGGCCTCTGTAATTCAGCTATGATGAGGACAGACTAGGACCTCCATTTTTCTTCTGACTCTATTACTGTTTGTAGAGGAAGCCATTTGCCTCAACAGACCAGTCCAAATGCAGTTTCTCATCATGCAGTTGCTCTATTAATATCTTGTTTTCCTCACCACAAAACTCATTAATTGTTGGTGTCACTGAAATGCCACACATAAGGACTGAAAGTCTATTTAGAACCATAATTTTAGTGGGAGAATTTGGCCACAAAAGTATATAGTCTATCAGCCATATCAATATGAGAAGTGGGGGAACCCCTCTCCTCTCACTTATCCACACTTTTTATTGTTATAGCAACAGGCACAACAGAGATCCCATATCAAAGGCCTTGTGCTGAAGAAGGAAAATAGCTTGCTATATATACAATCTTGTCCTGGCGTCACTAAACCAATTGGTATAAACCACTTGAAATGTGGCCTATTTAGGCATCTAAATGGTTTCAGGAGTGTAGGGATCACAGCAACATTTCTTAGAAAGAGTAATTGAAGGAAATGCTATGTTTGAAAGTATCATATCTCATGCCTTCCTTCCTCAATCTCTGCAAAATAACGAAACGTAAACATTGGATAAATCCTTGAGAGTTTCCTTTATCAACTGCAAAGCTCCCACTGGCTTTAGAAGAAAGCAACCTGGGTAGAAACTAAAACTCCATCTCTGCCGTTAGTTTTCTGGTTATTTAAAATATTTCTAAGCATCTTTTTAGGACAAAGATCTAATGGAGGCTTACAGATAAACAAGAATAAAAGTATAATAAAAGCTACAGAAAAATCAACTGATTACAAAAGTTGAAGCACTGTTCTAGAATGTTCTGGATCCCCAAACAAATCACAAACTAGAGGCAAACTTCTAGAGCAATCTAGACTCTGGTTGATGTTCAAGTCCTGGGTTATCAATATAGGCCTTACATTTTAAGAGTGAGTCACTTAGGTTTCATTAGCATAACCCACTTGCTCCACTCACATTAGTGAAATAAAGTTCTCCTTCAGGCTACCATTTCCAATATTTCCTGTTCCATTACTCATGAGTTTAACTGTTAGATTTTTCCAAAAAAAAAAAAGCAACGGTGTAACTTCCATAAAGTTAATAAATTAATCTCTTTGATTTATAAGATACTTTTTCTTACTCGTGATAAACAAGAATATGTAAAAAATGCTTCTCACTTGGGGGAATACAATTAGCTTTTTAAAAAGTTCAACTCTTTAAAGATAACAATTCACCACACAGAGAAGAAACTCAGTATTTTTCACTGTGATTTTTATTTTTAAGTAAAGTATAGAGCGAAATACAAGACAATGGGCTAAAAAAGAAATACCGTACCGCTAAGAACAATCCATGCTATTTGTAGAGGTCTAAGGGGTCAGAGTGGCTTGGCATAAATGAAGTGATGGAGGACATCTCCCATATCAAAGGTTTTACAGTGGATTCCTGCATTTCTCCTCTGGAGGAGGCTCACAACAGTAAAAGAGAAATGCTGGGGAATGGCAGATATTCACCCAGCCTGCCAAGTGTCCTGGCTGCCAGCACTGATCTTACCAAGGCGTATGCCTCCCTTCCACACTCCACTCCCAGCTCTATGAAAGCAGAAACTGCTTAAACCAACCAGCAATTAATGTTTTGAGTCTCTAAAGACTTTACCATCTCTTCCACCCAAGGGTAGAGGCTAGTTACACAGCCTGACCTGGGTCTCTTTCATTCTAGATGAATTCATTTAAGGATGCCCCTAGCAAATAATGGACAGTCCCCTGAACTGTTGGCCCAGGACACTGCTCTCCATGAGATGCAAGAGATGCAAAAGAATCTTGCCACAAATTTGTTTTCTCTCCCTACCACCATGGCAAGACAATCTTCCCAAGACCATGAGAGATTGTTCCAGCAAAGAACAACAGCTTCTCCAGAGTGTATATGGGACATTTTGCTTGGGGGGGGGGAGGGAGAGCGGGGGGGGGGGGAACCCAGGTTGTACATTTGCAAAAATAAGTGAGTAAACCTAACTGGTAAAGTGGGCACTGAAACAGATCAGAATAACCCTGTTGGAAGGACCAGAAACGGGATTCTCATCTTTCTAAATCAGTACCCCAAACCACGCTATTTGAGCACATAAGACAAAAATCCCAAAGCCCTTTTCCTCATCCCCGGTAGTAATAACAAATTAAACTACCATTTTGCTGCCTGTTCCCAACAGACCCAATCCACTGCTAAGGCAGTTGGCTCATTCTCTCTAAAGTTTGGACCAGCCCCATCCCCACCCTTCCTGATTTCCTCTTTGTTTCTAGATCCTGAATTTCTCCAGCTATGTCCATAATACACCTTGATCTTTATGACACTCCATGTTATAACATTCCCACCTAAAAGGCATTTCTATTCTGTTGTGAAACTTGAAGCTTCATTATAAATTGCCTTCCACTTCCACACCAGGCAGATGGATGGGTAGCTTTGTCTTTAAGTACACACAGGCAAGCTATTTTGTCCTTACTCCTTCAATTCCTATGCCTCTTTGGTTAATACTTTCAATTGCCATCAATCCAAGTGAATTCTTATCAATGTACAGATGCAACTGTCAGGGGACACCAGAAGGAATGCTTGCAGTGATTGTCTTTATTTCAGAGATTCCTAATGCGACATTTTCCTCTTAGAGCATTTTATTGGCAGACTGAAGAGTTGTAGAGATGAAAATAGTCATGTGTCTTCCCAAAGAGTGAGACTGGAACCCTATTTATCATTGCCTTCTGAAATTTTCTTGGCCTAAAAAGGTTTTGAGGGTCTCTAGGGATCTTAAACTGAGGTGTATATTTAGAACAAGGACAGCCAATGGCTGAATTCTTTCTATTCTCCAGTGATCCTGCTCCAGAAGTTGGAAGTATATTTTGCCATACAATTACTTCCTCTTTGTGGAAATTATGCCAGGAAATACAAGCTTAAAAAAAAAACAACCCTCATATCTCTCTCACAAATGAGACTATTCCATTATTTTTTTTTACTACTTATTAAAGTTTGGGAAGCCTACTAAACATCAGATAATATTAATTTAGGTCCCAGGTATGAATTTATGCCATTAGTTGATGATCCTTAGAAATATCTGAGTGTTTATATAAGCAGAAAGGTGGGGTACAAATATAATAATAATAATAATAATAATAATAATAATAATAATAATACACATGGTTTTCACTGCAGGACTGTAATTGATGTGGATTCTATCTAAATGAAAAACTAACCAATTTCTCTCTCTCTCTCTCTCTCTGCTATTGCTGGAGAAAGTAAAGTTATGGAGAAATAAAATAATGTTATTTATATTATTTATAAATTTTATATATATACACACACACACACACACACACACACACACATACATACATACATATATAAAGATAGATATAGATATGTGAGAGGAATCAACTTATTTCAGTGTACCATGCTTGCACAAGAAGATTTCCATTTGTTTTCCTTCCTCGAAATCTGTTTTAGAAAACTAGTGAGATATCCACCATAGTGGACTTTGAGGATGCATATTGGGCCACAGGGGGAGGGGAACTGATCCACAAGTGGAGATTGCTTCCGTTCCTGGAAATAAATCTTTGGATTTCAGCCATAGATTCAACACAAGGGAAGTTTGAAGACTGAGGAACCACAACATTACTAACATTGTTTACTTAGTGCTTCTTAATTGGTACTATGGTAAGAATTGTTTACAGATTAGTGAAATTTTTTTGAAGAAAACTCATGCTATGTGTTTTATGCAAAGTGGGTTGAAATGAGGTAACAGGAACCTTTAGGATAGGATGATTTTTTAAAAAAAAGAATATTTTTCTTCCTGTAGATATAAACCATTTTATGGTAGTTCCAGCAAAAATGTTTCTTAACACATTCACATATGTTCTCCATTAATTAGGAAGAAACCACTGCTAACAACAAACTGTCCCAGAGTTGCCAAGAACTGTTAGATGAAGGACAAGGAAGACCACTGAGAAGAGTTTGCTGCCTCCCTGGAGAAAGGAAGAGTCAGCCAGCAGGCAAGTCTGAATTGTTGGATCAGAACAGACTCAGACTTACAGCTGCCATCTATGGAAAAGCATAGCTAAGTCTCTCTGACTGGAACCCGAGCCTTATTTAAAGAACAGGGAGAAAGGGAAGAATTATTTTTAGAATAATATTTTCTAAAATAATCTGTAAGGGGAGTGGTATCACCCACTTCTCTAAATCCATAAGAAATAGTATTGTTTTATATTAAAGGAGGGATGGACAATCGTCTTCCCCAGAGCCACAAGCAGCTCTTAAGTCTCTTCTTTGCCACCCCCAGAACTTCTTCTGACCATTACTGATAAACCTGTTTGAATTGGTTCTTACCCTTTTGATGTATGAAACAACAAAAATACTGTAAGTAAGTATTTTTGTAAGTCCCATAATAGGTTTAACATGTTTTTTTAAAAAAACAAGAATAAACCCCCTTTAAAAAAAAAAAAAAAGGAAAAAGCAACATTCCCCACATTGCATCACTCTACTCAGTGTGGCCCTTGAGCTCCCGAAATATATTATCTCAGCCATCAGAAATTACCCATCAGTTTCACTGAACTGATGATAAAGCTTAAACAAAAATAAATTTGCCCTAAAACTATTCTACTTCTTAGAAGACTCTCAGCATGCATCACTATCTAAGAGTCAATTTCAGTGGCATATTTCTATATCTAGGATGTTTGCCCTGGGATTCCTTGAGTGTGTTGAGTCAGAGTTGCAACTTTTTTGCAGCTGGAAGCCACACTTTATTATTATTGATTATTGTGTTTCATTGGAGGGGTGGGGAAGTGGCATCAAATTGTTTTAGAGAAACAGAGGATTTTCAGCATATTATTTTGATTATGGTGATAATGTCTTACTTTTAAAGGGAAGTTGTACCTATTTTATATGATTTCAGTCTGAAGTGTGGTGGAAGATTGTTCCTGCAGGAGGGTTGAGCTAGTAAAACTATGGCAGTCTTGAACTCCCTCACCCAGAAGACCCTCTCCTGGCTCTTGAAGTAGCTGCTTGTTGCTACTACCTACTTTCAGGGAGCACATTGCATGGCATCATCCCCCCATCCCTGGTGCATGAAAGAAGTAGGACTCCCATATCCTGCATTATTTCCTGACAATTACTAGATAAAAATGAAAAAAAGAAAAGAAAAAAGAAAAAAGAAAAGAAAAGAAAGAAAAGAAAGAAAAGAAAGAAAAGAAAAGAATTGCTATTGCACCATCTCCTGGCTTCCAAGGTGTATGACTAGAAGCATCACCTTTTCCCTCCTTGGAGATAAATGAATCACACAGGGTATAGAGAAAATAAAACTTTATTAAAGGGAAAAATAATATGATAGAAAAGTCCTGTAATGAGTAAGGAAATATGATGGAAATATGTAGGAACCACTACTTAGAGGCTGAAACATTTTTTAAAGTCCAGAACCATGAGATATCATTTGAAAGTGATTCAGGCAGATGCCTCCCTAATTCACGGAACTATAAGGAGGAGGAGGAGGAGGTACAGCCCAATTGGACTTGCAAGATTCTGTTATTATGGCCAATATCAATAAAAGTAGTTTTAGCCTTTATGTGGAATTGATTTCTGGTCTTGTCTACTTAGTGGGGCTGACAACTCCTTTTTTCTTTAAATATTATAATGCAGACAATCAATATTGGAAAGATAAATTACAAAGTTTTTCCATATCAGGGTTCCAGTAACTGCAAGTGAGTTGAACAAATGAAGAAACAAAAATGATTCAACAAAACATATAAAAGTAAAAATAAGAATTCCTGCAAACCACAAGATGGTGCTGATCTGCTACCACTGGTTTGGGGAGATGCCCCAATTTAGTAATACAGGTTATCAAGAAAAAAAAAATCTACCAAAGATTAAAGATGCATTATTGTATTCATGCATGGATGAAAGGAGATGGCATTAGCCATCCTTTTCCAATTTTGTCCAGAGACAAATAGTTATTTAGCAGCACAAAGAACAAATCAAAGATTCTAACACACTTCTAAATTAAATCTGTTTTCCTATTCCTACAGAGAATAATGAATCTCTGGGAAGAGATTCTATCTCTAATGCAATATTACTTGGAAAAGTCTTCTTCCTGGCAATTCCAGTATAAACAGATGATAGAGGGAAATAGTCCTAGCTCTCTCCTTCTTCCCAAGCACACAGCTTCTTGCCTCTCTTCATTTTCCCAGATATTTGACCACAGTATCTCAAAAGAACAAACCTCTTCCTTTTTAGGAAAGGAGTAGTTGAGGAATTTGACTGTCTACATGACAAAGTCCAAGTCACCTCAGAGTCAGTATTAATTGAAACTCAGATGTGGTCTGTCATTTAGACTCCACTTCCAAGGAAGCCTGGACCTTTCACAACTATTTGCATTGCTGTTATTTAGCAGATTGTTATTGGATTTTGATAGTACAATCCTATGGGGCTCTGGGGAATGCAAAGTGGTTGGGATGGGGATATGGGTACTATGTCATGGGTTACTCCTACTGTAGAGATTTGCAGAGTTCAGTCTGGGGGAGGAGTGTTTTCTATGTGTAAGTTGCATCCTGGCATCTCCAGGTGCATCCTTGGAGACGTTCAACCAGTTTATAGATACTTTGAGATAAAGTAGTCCATATCTCCTCAGTCCTTCAAGGTAGTCCAGGCAAGAAGCACAAACCATGAGTACTAACACTACCCTTATTGTAAGGTTACAGTAACAGAATCTTGCAAGACTGAAAGCACTCCTCCCCTCTTTTTTACTTTCCAGAAACTAGGGAGGGTCCCTCCTGGGGGACCTGAGCTTCCCATGCCCCTTTTCCTTCTGTGGGCTGAGATACCTCTTCTTCCTGTCTCCCACAGTCATTCCCACATACCATTATAATATCAAGCACAACTCAAACTTCGCAGTTATTCCAATAGAGAAAGTACAGAGATCACTGTACAGTCCACTTCTGTTGTGTGAGTTTCCAAATGATAAGGTCTGAGTATAGAAACAAAGCACTTCATTATGTTCACCTTTTGCACATTTGAATCTTAATAAGGATTGTATATTCAGATCAGTTCAAATGGCTGTGAACTCTTTGTTAACAAAGGGGGCATCATTGTAAAAGATGGTGGACATTTCTGAAGAAACCTAACCTGGATTGGAAAAAGAAACCAATTATTGGCCATTTACTAACTTTGACTTCCTGGATAAGGTGCTTAAACAAGTGATTTGTCCAAGTAACCTTGGATGAAACTATTTTTTAACCAATTTCATTTCCAGTTTCAGATTTGATCTGGATCCAAAAAAGAGACTATTCTGCCTACCCTGTGGGGAGAGGGGCAGGGGGAAGCAACCAGTTAGTCCTCTTGGCCTTCAATACCATCAACCAAGTTATCATTGTGGATAGCCTGTCTGAACTGAGGTCCTGTACTAGATGGGTTTCACTCCAATTTGGCTCACCAATTTCAGAAACTAGTGCTGTGGAATTCTTCAAGGCTCTGTTTTATCATCCATGCTTTTTAACATCTGTATGAAACCACTAGAAGAGATTAGCAAGAGATATAGACCAAAGCATCACAAAAATGCAGATAACATCTAGAGATATTTCTTATATTCAACTTGTGCAGGTTAATAGACTAGATGGGCAAATTAGTGGACTAGATGAGGATTAATAACAGATATTAATTAATATCCAGACAAGACAGAGATAGTCTTTGAGTTGTTTATTTGTATATTTAAATGACATTCATCCTATTTTGGAAGGAAATGTACTCTTCTAAAAGATCAAGTCTATGGATTGATGTACTTTTGATTCTAGTACTATAATTGGCTTCTATAGCTCAAAAGTGCTTTCTATCAGCTTATATCTAAGCTGGTATATCAATTACAATCCTACCTGGATGGACATAGTTTTTAAAAGTTATTCTTGCTCTGTTGATTTCTCTTTTGGATTTTTGCAGTGTGTTACATACAGGCAGTGGTGTGATGGAACTGCCTTAATAAGAGCCGACCGTTAAATTTTGGGGAATTTTGTGAGCCGGCAGAGGTGAGCCTTAATATCTAGTGTGCCAATCAGCTGTTCTGTAGCCAGCGGCATGCTACGGCAACAGCATTAGAGCTGGCAGAGCTGGTTCTTAAACATTTAGTAGCACACCATTCATATAAGATACCTTCGAAAGTAGCCCAGAAGCTTCAGTTAGTTCAATGAGTTCTTGTGGAAGGTGTCAGTATAAAAATATAGTAAATAAAAAACAATTGAACTGTGACTGGCTGATAGAATTATATTGTGTTAGTGCTTTTCTTTTGAAGTAGCTGCTTGTTATTTTGACTGTTAAGCTCTTTTCTGTGTTGGTTTCATTCATTTTTTTTTACTATATAATTTTAGTTTTGCTATTTATAACATATTGTAACTGAGTCTTACAGAGTATCTAGTTAATTAGTTGTCAGGTGGTGCAAGAGTACAATGAATAAAATAAACACAATGTGAAATTATAAAGTCACCTGCCTGCTAGAACTCTCTGAAGGAATGAAGCGTGCTAAATATCACAGATATCACAGTGCAGGAGTTTATGAGATGATGATGATGATGATGATGATGATGATGATGATGATGACGATGATGATGACGATCTCCTTTGAGTCATTTGACTTCTGATGGTTACATAGAGACAGGCAGGTAATTTTCCTGGCAACAATATAGAAGTATTCTGCTATTGACTACTTCTGCTATTGCCTTTTTGACTTTCAGTTTGGCCTATAGCCCTGGTATTTCCCAGTGATATCCCTTCCAAGTAGGAACCCTCCTTAGCTTTTTGAGATCAGCCAAGGTCAGCTAGGTGGAAGCACATAGGTTATGAGCCATACTCCTTTGAAATGTTAATTAATTGGGGTAGACTATGTAAAGAAGGAAATTACGTTATGACCTTAGAGAGGGAAGGTAAAATATGAATGTAACTGCTATTAAAAAGATCGGAAGCTGCTCCTTTATAACTTTTTCTTTTTCCTTTTCTTTCTTTTTCTTCTCTCTTTCTTTGCACTTTTTTCACTTACTTATTACTTTTCTTTACTTTCTTTACTTTTTTCTTTCAAAATCAGTGCTGTTTTTATTCTCTTAAAATTTATTTAATAAATATTATATATGAAATAATTATTAGTTTACAAGTCTAATGCTTGTGGACAGAATGTGATCAAATTAGCAGCAATAATAGTCCCCTTTTTTAAAAAAAAAACACAACCACTTACCTTTTTCATCAAGGATTCTGGTAGTGCAATTTCATTGATTATGTACTGCCAGATTATGTGTCTCCCCATTTCAAGTAACATTTAATGGTATTACACCTCTTTGAAGTGGGCAAGGTTTTATAACTGTAGCATCTTTTCTTTAAGCTGTTTTATGAATTTCCTTGTCGTGATATCCTCCCCTTGTCTTTTAATAAGGAAGGAAATCTGCAAGGGGCTTTTTAAAGGGATTTTTAAGATTAGGAAGAGGATAATTTTCACTGTGAACATTTAGCTGCAAATAACCACACAATATTTATTCTTACAACTCGCATTCATGCATGTGGATATGCGCTTGCAGTTATGGAAGTAGTTTTTAAAAAGCAACCTGACAATGGCCACCTGCTTCTTCCACAAATCCAGTGCTACATTGTGCTTGTGGTATGTGCTTGAGTTATAAACACAAATAATAAAACACACATGAGCTTTCTAACTCCTGTTCTCTCCACAATAACAACCCAATGCACTGATGTGTGACACTTGATCACACGATAAATGCAATGCTCATAGCGTTGTGTTTATTTACATCTGCTCCCTGAGCAATAATTGCCTTTTAAAATATCAGCACAACCATGCCTCAGAAACAACTGAGGTTTTGGTAGAGATCCTGTCACAAGAAGATCTACATATACAATTATGTAATAAGTATGATAAGCACAGTGATTCTTTGTGTCATTTCCTCCCACAATTCGAAGTTAGATGGAGCAATGCTTATACAACATTCCATCCCATAACAGGCATTTTAAGCCAATCGAACTACTTCTATAGGATAATGCTTAGAATCGATGTTTTTATCACCCTGCAGCAGCCAACAAGTATGAGCTCACAAGTATGATAACAGAAGCAGTGATTGACAGATAGTCCTGGTGAACTGATGTTCATTGGCTTATGATGGGTTGATAGCAACTGAAGAGGAGGAGGAGGAGCTGTTTGCTAAAAGTAATCTGCAATAATCTACATGCCATAACTTGATTGTAAAAACAAAAACAAAATCCCCAGACACATAATCAAAGTGCTAGTGTTGATTTATAAAGTTCTGTATGGCTTGGTGTCAAGGTAGGTTCCATACTGAGTTGACATGTTTGAGGAGATCCTCCTGGGAGAAGCTGCTGCTGGTGCCTCAGTTCCATGAGGTGAGGAGGGCTAAAGCTAGAAATGTTGCTTATCTATTATGGAATCCATACTCTGGAACAGCCTCTTCCTCAAAGATAAATTGGCCACCTGGCTAATGGCTTTCCAGAAGTTAGTGAAAGCTAAACATTTTTGGAGATTTTCTGGTGAATGTTTGTTCACCATTGATTGATTGCTTTGTTATTTTCATCTTGTTACTATTATTTACTGATATTATGTCTGATATTTTGTTATTTATTTTTGTAAATTATGTATATTGTATTTTATATTATATATATTTGGAGAGGGGGAGAGAGAGAGAGAGAGAGAGAGAGAGAGAATATTTGGAATATTATGGGAATTCCATAACATACAATATAATGTTTTTATCACCCTGTTGGTAAAAACCATTATGTCATATACAGTACACATGCTTTTACTACCTTTTACCAAGGTGGTAAAAAGCATTCAATTCCAAGTCCTATTTCTATAGAAGAGTCTGGTAGGAGTTGGAGGCATATAAATATCACCATAATCATCTGTAATGAGTAACAAAATGATAGTGCATGCAATCTGCAAGGTCACTTGTAAACTGTTTGTATGCTTAAAGACTGTATATCCAACCCTAGCACTTTATAAGTATTATTTTGATCAGAAGTTTAGAATGTGTCCATATAATATCTTATCTGTAGAAAATGGTAACACGTTTTTTGTTTCCTAGCGAGGGATTACAGGGAGAAGAAGGAAAAGAGCAAGCTATTAAAAAGCACAGCCAAAACAAAAATGTTCTGGCACACTGAGCTGGAAGCCCTAGTGAAGTTATTTATCATCACTATGCATTTTCCTTCTCATTTGTGTACAACTAGCTCCAATGGCTCAGTTTGCATTTTGGCTCCCAGACTAAAGCCAGGCCTTTGGCTATGCTCTCCCTTGGCTTTCCATTCACCCTTTCTGTCTCATCCAGTTGAGATGAGAGGGGAGCAATCAATGTGAGAACTTGATTGGAGAACCAGATCCAAAATCGGGGGAAAACATAATTCTATAGCCAGTCTAGAAGAAAAAAAATACCAGGAATATGATATAGGTATATGATTCCAGTGAGGCAAATCCATGCGCCATTTTTATTTCACTGATTTTTCTTTTTGCTAGCACAGAAGAGCTTGTCTACAAACTACTCCCCCCACAGCCCACAGCCAGCACATATTAGTGTGCTAGTGCACTGCCTGATTAATGCCAAAATATTTTTCCTTAGTTGGCAAATACAATAAAATTTCATTTACAGTAAGTTGTGCTAATCATGAACTTCTTTTCCAAATAAGCCAGGAGTTGAGTTTAAGGGAGTATTTATATTTAGAGAGACAAGAATGATGTATAAAATTTTTAAATGTAGAGTCAGGCTATCTACCATATGTGCTATGGTTATAGTCCTTTCTTAGTAAAAAGTATATCAATCCTATTATGATGAGTAAGATGTACATAAATCTGAAAGAACAATTACCACCCAGAATATTGGCACTGAACATCTTAGATGCAACCACAGTAGCAGAATGAAAAGAAGTCTAAGACTTTTGATCATCACCTTGAGAGTTTTGGTTAAAAGAGTAATAGTTGGTGGTAGTGGGCGGGTGATGAGACACAAGCAGTGAGGGAAAGGGCATATCTACATTGCACCGTTAAGCTACTTCTATCTTGTGAGTTGACTCTAGCCTGGCTTAAGAAAATCTTGTCTGGACTGAGATGCTTTGGCAACAACTTGCAAGTGAATTAATCCAGATAGCAACTACCGCATCCTCCTGTCAGACTATTCCCTTGCTGTTGTGCCACTGACCTTTCTGTCCCAGGAAAGCAACTGCCAATCATTTTCCTTCCTGGGGGTGAGTCTTACAGGACATATATGCATATAAGCATTCGTGTGTGTTTTACACCCATACAGACATAAAGCATTACACTGAATTTATATATACAAAATTAAAGTGACAAAATGCACATATATTCAGGCTCAACAACCAGTTTTTAAGTAGAAAATGCTTTCTTACATCCCTGTTCATCTCAAATATCCTCTCAAACACCCTCCAACAGGAATGATATAATAGGACAGTGGTTATAAAACTTGCATTGTAAACAAAAGGTTGCTGGTTTCAAACCCAACAGATTTATATATTTCTATCTCTATAATGAATGTATCTGCCTCTGCCTCTGCATTTACATATGTACATGTACATGTACATGCACATGTATATATACCCCATGGGACTGTGGGGAAGTGAGGTGGAAGGGCTTCACCCCCAAGTCCCAAACCTTTCTACCTCAAATGACTGGAAGAATGATGAAACAGTGCACCACTAGCCTTATAAAAAACAAAACCCCAGGGAGAAGTGGGTTGCTCAGGGAAAAATAAATAACATTAAAAAAAAAAAAAGGTTTCTGCAAGGTTTTGAACCAGCAACATTCTACTTACAGGTAGTCCTTGACTTACGAGCACAATTGGGACCAGAATTTCTATTGCTAAGCGATGCAGTCATTAAGTGAGTTGCACCTGATTTTACAACCTTTTTTCCCCACAGTCGTTAAGTGAATCACCATGGTCATTAAGTGAATCTGGCTTTTCCCATTGACTCTGCATGTCAGAAGCCCCCTGGGAAGGTCACAAATGGTGATCACGTGACCCTGGGATGCTGCAACCATTGTAAATACATGCCGGTTGCCAAGTGCCCAAATTTTGGTCATGTGACTGTGTAAGTTGTAAGTTGTAAATCACTTTTTTCAGCAACACCATAACTTCAAACAGTCATTAAATGAATGGTCGTAAGCTGGGGACTACCTATATAAGGGAAGTAATGTCACCCTTGCACTATTATAGCATTCTTGATAAAGGTGGTTGTAGAAGACTTTATTTATTTATTTATGTAATCAATTTATAAAGCCACCCATCTCAAAAAGTGACTCTGGATGGCAAGCAATATTAAAAGTAAAAATAAAAACAATGACAATGACATGTACAAAAATTTAAATACATAGCAATCAAGGAGATATCACAATCATCAATTATTACCACACCCAGGGCTTCAGGCCCGGGCACAGAACTAGATCTTTAGGGCCTCATGAAAGGCCAGCTGGGTCAGAGCCAACCTGATCTCCAGAGGGATAATGTTCTATAGGTTAGGAGCTATGTCAGAAAAGGCTCACCTTGTGGGCCCTGACAACCAGTATTCCTTAGCTGACAGGTCCTAAAGCATGCCCATCCTGCCAGACCAGATAGGACAGGTAGAAACAGCCAGTGAGAGATAATCCACAGTAACCATTTATTCAGTTGAAGAGGTCTAGCTACTCCTGCTAAATACCCAATGAAAAGGTGCCCAGAGATTGCATTTGTGACCATGGTTGGGGTGGGGTGGGGTGTTGAATAAAAAGCAAAGTTATCTATTCCTACCCTCTAAAAATGGTTGCAGGCACCCAGGCAATGCAAATATGCCCATAGACATTATTCAGCATATTTAGACTTTGGCTTCTGAGCTGGTGAGGTACTAGTGATATGACAGTCATTTTAACCCATCAGAAACATTTTTCATATGCTCAGAAATTTGGAAGGAAAGGAATTAATCCATTCGTGTTCTATCAAACCTTCTGGAATGGAAGAAAGCAGGCTATACCATGTCACACAGAATGAGGAAACTTGTGCATTGTGCATGTGTTATGCATAATAAGGAAGGTGAAAAAATTCTCACAATAGTAGAAAACTACCTGGCAAAAGGTGGTGCGAAAGATACTAGGTGGAAAAAGTTTACTTTAGGATTGTAACACACATCAAATGTAGGCTGCTACATATAGTACATAATCAAGAGTTCACTATCTTAGATGTTATGGTTATCATATTAGAAGAAATTTTGGCATATAGTCTGCAGCTACATTATAAAAAAGCACCCGTTTTCATCTTTTAAGTAGATCTTACTTCTCCAGAAAATATTTTCAGAAGGGTTGCTCAAAGTCTCTCAGAAATAGCCCCTTAGGGTATACTGAATAGGTTATAATCTGGAGTACATAAAATATACTTGATGGAACATTTTATGCTACTTCAAGTTTGGAATTTTTTGGAGAGAATCCAAGGAGTTTAAAAACACATGAACTGTGTGCCCACACATATACCGTATAAATACATGCACAAATGTGTTACATACAAATCTTCCTTGATTATCTAAAACCTTTGCACTGCAAGATCTTGATTCTGAATAATTTCAACTTCACCTGTTAAGGTATAGCTCCTGGTGATGCCCTGATGTTTTCTAAATCTGAAGACCGTTGTATTTTCGTGTGTGTGTATGTGTGTGTGTGTGTTGCATGTATAGGTTATTCAAGGATAAATTATGAATCTGGGATGTCGGTTGGGAAGGAGCTGAAAATGTTCTTAAAAGCTTCATACAAGGGTCATACTGTGATCCTCTTTTATAGAATACAGTAAAAATTAAATGCAATCGTTAAGTTCTATTCAAGAGGAGGAGTTTGTAGCCATATTTCTTGAGGTGTTGCTTTGGAAGAAGATTTATTTTTCTTTGTGGTGGTCTAGTTTGACTTAAAACCAAGAAGTGTCAATTTCTTGAAAGCCACAGAACTGTTTTCCCTTACCCACCAAATGGCTGAAATATTGAGAAATATAAAGGTGGGCTCTTAGCATTGTAAGTTAATGTACCATTGTTATAGCAATCACTATTTACTTTGCACTTACAGTGTTTTAGTAATAAAGTTGTTAATCACATCACTCAATAATATGAAACCTTCTGTTCTGTGCCCTTATATATTTCCTCATTTCCAAAACACAATTAGATGTTGATGACATTTAACAGCAAAAGTGGCTATGCGCTTTTCAGAAGTAGAGGACCTTCTGGATTGTTAGTTTACACCTTTTTTTGGACTTGGCATTATTGTATATTGTCTCCATTTAGAGAAAGTGAATATGATGGATTAGATGGATTAAGTCTAACTAGCTAACTTTCATAATTTTTCTCATTCAGAATAAAATCCAGCAACCTGCACTATGCATCCATTTATTCTTGCAAGCGCATTGTCCTCATTCAATGCATTTAGCATAACTGTACAACAGCTTTCATGTACAAAAATGTATAGCTGTTTTTTTCTTTCTTTGTGTATGCAGATCTGAAGCAACTGTGCAAAAACCTCCTGATGTACTTAAAATACTTATTTGCTTCCCAATCTATAAAAATCATAGATCTCTAACATTTTTTTTAAAACTATCAGCCAACTTCATTCATAGATAGATAGACAGACACACAGATAGATAGGTGGACAGAAGATCATCTACATAAATTGAATAGAACAGTAATTGTATTTAAGTACATCTCCCAAAAAGTTATGCTATAGAGTAGTAATGCCATTAAGCACACATTAGAAACACAAATTGTGGGTGCCAGCAGGATGCTAATCACCAGCTAAACTCCATGTTTTGGAAGTAGAACCAGCTACTCCCACATCTGAGTAACAAAAATAACTGTTTCCTTGTCTATCTCAGACTAAGTGAAAATCAGTGGCAACAAAACCTCCACTTAATGGACAGTAGAGACTGTGGATGCAACAAACCAAATTTGCATTCAAATCTAACCTTTGAAGTAACAGATAAATCTATCGTGTCTGAAATTTGTCCAAATAATTTACATAATTTGCTTTATTTGCATAATAAAGTAAATTGACACTAATGATGTAGAAACATTCATTACACCATTAACCAATGTACACTATGTTAAAAAGAGAGCTAGAATAGCATAATATAATTTAGGCTCAATGTTAAACTGCTTCTCACATGGTGCTAAGCCAGTAAGTAATGCACTGTCATGAAGTCTAAACTTTGTTCGCATTAATTTATGAGACATAAAATGATTATTATTTGCAGGAATTCTATATGTTGGAAGTGAAACCAACAGTGTAGTTTTGCATTTCAAAGTTATGTCTAAAACTTAACATACCACAATTTTAAGGTATAAAATTTTAATACACTCTTCTGCTAATTCTAATGTCAATATAAGTGGTCTTTGAGAAGTTGATACGCATCTATAGAGTCTTTTTCAAACTGAGAAAAAATTCCAGAGGTATATAATACCATGGAAAGAAAATAGCAGGAAGAACCCTCATATTTGGGCCTCTCAGAGTTGTAATAAGACCCTTGAAAAATATTACCAGTCTTTAACAATACACCAATGCTCCACCAATCTGACCAGAACATGGGGAGAAAATAAAATTTGCTTAGGTGATCAGACTGCTAAGATCTGCCACATCAATATGTAGCAAGATTGATAGATAAACCTGCATTAACCTATTGATAAGGCAAAATCCCCCTTGCAATTCCTGGACATTAGAGACCAGAAGAACTAACACACATCAATCTTTCAGTTCTGTAAAACCTCCAGGTTACTATGGCCTTAGTTTTACAACCTTCAAGGCTCCACAAAGAACTTCTCATAAACAGCCGCCTCTGGTTTTATGAAGAGAGAGAGCTTTTTACTGTTGTGTGGCTACTGAAGTTAACAGGAAGCCAACAATGGGAAGCCAATGGTGTGGATTACCCTGCAAGCATTGTTTAAGAGGTTTTATTACTACAACCGCCTGAAATTGTTGGCTCGTGTTTGCAGATGCATGGTGTGCCTGGCTACCAGAAATATTTCCAAGGCATTTTGTTCCTAAGATGTCTGTGGTATAATAATCTTTTCATGGCAGTTTGGCATCATTAAGCACAGGCGTGCTCTTTTCTTCCTCTATCATCTCTTCACTCCAACTATTGAGCTGTCTCTGATGAAAGTTATGGACATGCTTTAGTTTTTAAAGCAAGAGGCAAATGAAAAGAACACCTACTTTCCAAAATGTGGCACTCATGTGATGCCAGAGAAATCAACTTCTCTGCACCCAGGTGAAAGTGGTAGGTTTGATCTTTCAGGACCTCAAGATTTTAGGATCAGGATAATTGAAGGATTACCTTTTTCATATATCTCTGCCAGATCTTTGGGTGGCTGTGCTTCCAGATACCCCACTCAGTGAGTTACATTGGGAATACTGGAGAAAACTCTTTTTCATTGGCAGGAGGGGATAAATTAAAACTGAAAATATGTTTTCTATTTTAGTCTCCCAAATTTTACATGTTTAGGCCTGAGGCTAAAGCCAGCCTTTCAGTGCTCCTGAACTGAATATGGGCTGCACAATAACCAGTGGGTGAAAGTAAATTTCATTTCATTTATATTTTTAGAAAATGCAATAAAATTTAATTTAAATACATTTAATGTAATTATCTACATGGGTTTTTCCCTTCCATCACTTTCAAAACTACAGTTCAGTGGCAATTTTGGGGAGGAACTTCGGATCCTACAGTTAAAGATTTGGGGAGAACATGTGTAGATCTGGATCCTCAACTTGCACATCCTTGGTAAAAGATATTACTGGCCTTTGTTCAGTGGGGTGATACATTCCACCAAGCTGGAATTTACCTTGCTTAAAGACAGACCCAAAAAGTGCCCTTGTATGTTGGTAGTTTGCTGCATTTCTACTGGGAAGGTGGGGGGTTTGATCCAGATATAAATGGGAGAGAATATTTTGAATGCGGATGTATATAATTTCACTTTTTCAAAGGAATTCATGAAACAGAATTTGTTATCATTTGGAATTATTTGTTACATTTGTATTTTATATACAAACTGCACAGTGTTATATTTTCTTCTTCTTCTTTTTAATTTATTTTGTACCTATACCAAATAAAATAATTGTAAAAATTAAAATCTTTTAAGTACCTAGTACTCTGAATTTTGCAATGCAGGATGCCAATTAAAAATGTAAATTAGTGAAAAGTCTATATAAAAATGTATATATTCATGAAAACAATATAAAATAACTATATTAGGAAAATTCATTTGTAAAAATTTGTACATTGTAGGTAAAATTGCAAAAGAATGTATATTTGGAGAAATATGTACTATTTTTTTTTATAGTGAACACAATGAAATCCTCAAGTCCAATTACCTGAACTTGACAGATTTGCAAAAGAGAACCTGAGAGAAAATGAATCTGAGAAATACACCTTTCCCTAATTCAGACAATACTATATAAAAAATAATAATAAAAATAAAGCTTCCCTTGAGCTGAGCTCAACTGTTCATGACTCCATGGACTTATCCATATAGTATCCCTGGCAACAATTTGGAAGTGGTTTGCCAATACCACCTTCTGGGATTCCCCCCCCCCCCCAACTTTCCAATCTAATTTATGGTCCTGGTATTTCTGGGAGGTTTCCCATCTAAGTACTAATGGGGTAAAATCCTGTTTAGCTTTTTGAGATCAGACAAGTTAAATACACTGAATTAAATAGAGCTTACTCTAAGCATGAGCAAGTTGCTTCCACAGAGAGGTCTCCCAGCCCTATCGAACCAAAGACATTTCAGTTATTAGTGTTCTTCCTTCTTTACAGATATTTAGTAGAAAAAAAGAATAGATTGAAGAAGTGATGGAAAACATGGAAGGGCTGTAGATGAAATAATAAACAATATGGACTCCTGGTAAAACTCTAAATGCTCCCTAAACTTGGTTCCGATCCATAGAAGTTAAATACACTTATTTATTTCCTTACTAGCACACTATTCTTCCTAGAACATGCAAAATTCAAGAGTTGTGGAACCTATATGGTATAAAATATACCGTAACCAACCTTAGCCTGGTAATGCAATGAAAATGTGCTGATGAAGAACGGATGAAGGAAGACAGAACATAGATAAATATTGGTAATTGGTACAACACAAGGTTGTACAAGATCTCTTAGATGATTAATACATTAGTTCTGAAAGGTTGTAGAATTACGATGCAGACAAAAATGCCTAATATTAACCCTTCCATTTGATTTTATAAATAATGAATGATGTTGATGGTCATCATCATCATTACCATTCTTGCAGTCTAATGTGGCTGTGACATCTGCCCTGCTTTTACAAGGGAAGATCAAGATTCCAGACTAAATTTGTAAGGAGGCAGGAAGTGAATAAGATATAGTTCTCATAAGAGGGTCAACTCCCTTATGATATGTACTCCCTTTCTTTTTGTATGGACATTATCTAACTTCCCATTGAAGACAATTTGAATGTTTCCGTTGACTTTTAACAAGAATTAGATCAGGCCCTAAATGTCAACATTCATCAATTAATATTTATTTAGTTGGATGTATGTCATGAAACAGCAGGATGTGTAGTCTGGCTAATGGCAAACATTACCATGACAATAATAAATCTTTCAGACTTAGTCATTTCTCAACAAAAATAAAGAAAACTTCCATGTTACTAGTAACTTCAGATATAATAAAATCACTGTAAATAGTCTTAGCCTTTTGGAAAGCTGAGACATCATGTGTTTTAGCTTCTTGTCCATGAATTCACTATCTAGTCACGTATATATAAATATCCTATCATTTTCATTCTTGCACATTACGAGATCAAAATTAAAAGGCTCCTAAATCATAAAACATATATTATGGAAAGCATTTAAAAAAAAAAAAAAACTAGTTTGGCTGCCATAATCAACTTCAAAGGAGTTGATCAAACTATTACTATAATGTTCCCAGATCTTTGACAAGTGCTAGACCAGCCTTTCATAACTAGAATGATCTTGATGTACTGGGAATACTGTTCCCAGAATTATCTTAGATGCAGTCTCAACACATTTGATTGGTTCCAGGTAAGAAAAGATTTGCTATATATTCTAAAAATCTTAGAATTTCATTCTACATTATGTATTTGCTTAAATACCTATTGCCTGCCTACCTACTTATGGTGGGCTAAAAAGAGAAATTGTGTGGATTCATCAGAACAGCTTGGTACAAAGATTAATAGGGTCTTTCTTCACCATCAATGGAAAGGCCAAGACCTGAAAAAGATCACCACCAGCACCTACAAGGAAAGGTCTTCTTCTTATTGAATCCCTCTGCCTCTCTTTCAATGGGAGCCAAACAAATCACACAATGGCAATATGGAGGTGCAGTACATTATGAAAGAAGAGTTGGTTCCTTCGTTCTTTAAAAGGTTGGTTCATTCTTCATACCATGGATGCTTAGATCAGAATTGGCCAACCTGTAGCTCCAGGCTATCATGCAGTCCCTACACTCCTTCTCTGCACTGAGTTTTACCTTGAATTCCTGATACAGAGATGATACAATGTTTTGTTGTGGCAAACACAGCACAGACAAAACCGGGCCTATATATCTGCCTCAGAAGCCCCACCTCATAATACATATTAAAATGGCATTGTCTCATGCTCAGGATATCACTTGACCACTATTGTTGTTGTTGTTCAGTCGTTAAGTCGTGTCCGACTCTTCGTGACCCCATGAACCATATTGCGCCAGGCCTTCCTGTCCTTCACTGCCTCCCTGAGTTTGCTCAGTTTCATGCTCATTGCTTCAGTAATGCTATCTAACCATCTCATCCTCTGCCGTCCTCTTCTCCTTTTGCCTTCAATCTTTCCCAGCATCAGGGTCTTTTCCAAAGAGTCCTCTCTTCGCATTAGGTGACCAAAGTATCTGAGCTTGAGCTTCATTATCAATCCTTCCAATGAGCAATCAGGGTTGATTTCCTTTAAGATTGACTGGTTTGACCTCCTAGCAGTCCAGGGGACTCTTAAGAGTCTTCTCCAGCACCACAGTTCAAAGGCATCAATTCTTCGGCGCTCAGCCTTCTTTATGGTCCAGCTCTCACAGCCATACATTACTACTGGAAAAACCATAGCTTTGACTATGCGGATCTTTGTCGGCAAGGTGACGTCTCTGCTTTTTAATATGCTATCTAGGTTTGCCATAGCTTTCCTCCCAAGGAGCAAGCGTCTTTTAATTTCATGGCTGCAGTCTCCGTCTGCGGTGATCTTGGAGCCCAAATAAATGAAGTCTGTTACTGCTTCCATTTCTACCCCTTCTATTTGCCAGGAATTGATGGGCCCAGATGCCATGATCTTAGTTTTTTTAATGTTGAGTTTCAAGCCAGCTTTTGCACTCTCCTCTTTCACCCTCATCAAGAGGCTCTTTAGTTCTTCTTCACTTTCTGCCATTAGGGTGGTATCATCTGCATATCTGAGGTTGTTGATATTTCTCCCTGCAATCTTTATTCCGGCTTTTGATTCTTCCAGCCTGGCATTTCTCATGATGTACTCTGCATATAGGTTAAATAAGCAGGGTGACAGTATACAGCCTTGTCGTACTCCTTTCCCTATTTTGAACCAATCGGTTGTTCCATGACCGGTTCTAACTGTTGCTTCTTGGCCCGCATACAGATTTCTCAGGAGACAGGTAAGGTGGTCTGGTACCCCCATCTCTTAAAGAATTTGCCACAGTTTGTTGTGATCCACACAATCAAAGGCTTTTGCATAGTCAATGAAGCAGAAGTAGATGTTTTTCTGGAACTCTCGTGCTTTCTCCATGATCCAGCGAATGTTGGCAATTTGATCTCTAGTTCCTCTGCCTGTTCGAAACCCAGCTTGTACATCCGGTAGTTCTCGGTTCACGTACTGCTGAAGCCTAGCTTGTAGGATTTTGAGCATAACCTTGCTAGCATGTGAAATGAGTGCAATTGTGCGATAGTTTGAGCATTCTTTGGCATTGCCCTTCTTTGGAATTGGAACGTAAACTGACCTTTTCCAATCCCGTGGCCACTGTTGCGTTTTCCAAACTTGCTGGCATATTGAGTGCAGCACTTTAACAGCATCGTCTTTTAGTATTTTAAATAACTCAGCTGGAATACTGTCATCTCCACTAGCTTTGTTGTTAGCAATGCTTCCTAAGGCCCACTTGACTTCACTCTCTAGGATGTCCGGCTCAAGGTCAGTGACCACACCAGTATGGACATCAGGGACATTAAGATCTTTCTTGTATAGTTCTTCTGTGTATTCTTGCCACCTCTTTTTAATCTCTTCTGCTTCTGTTAGGTCCCTGCCTTTTTTGTCCTTTATCATGCCCATCTTTGCACTAAACTTTCCTTTGATATCTCCAATTTTCTTGAAGAGATCTCTAGTCTTCCCCATTCTATTGTTTTCTTCAATTTCTTTGCATTGTTCATTAAAGAAGGCCTTCTTATCTCTCCTTGCTATTCTCTGGAAATCTGCATTCAGTTGCTTATATCTTTCCCTTTCACCCTTGCTTTTCGCATTCCTTCTTTCCACAGCTATTTGTAAAGCCTCATCAGATAGCCATTTTGCTTTCTTGCATTTCTTTTTCTTAGGGATGGTTTTAGTTGCTGCCTCCTGTACAATGTTATGGACCTCCATCCATAGTTCTTCAGGCACTCTGTCTACCAAATCTAATCCTCTAAATCTATTCATCAGCTTCACTGTATACTCATAAGGAACATGATCTAAGTCATACCTGAGTGGTCTAGTGGTTTTCCCTACATTCTTCAATTTAAGCCTAAATTTTGCAGTAAGAAGCTCATGATCTGAGCCACAGTCAGCTCCTGGTCTTGTTTTTGCTGTCTGTATAGAGCTTCTCCATCTTTGACTGCAAAGTATATAATCAATCTGGTTTCGGTATTGACCGTCTGGTGATGTCCATGTGTAGAGTCGTCTCTTGTGTTGTTGGAAAAGAGTGTTTGCTATGACTAGTTTGTTCTCTTGACAGAACTCTATTAGCCTTTGCCCTGCTTCATTTTGTACTCCAAGGCCAAACTTGCCTGTTATTCCGATTACTCCTTGACTTCCTACTTTAGCATTCCAATCCCCTATGATGAAAAGGACATCTTTTTTTGGTGCTAGTTCTAGAAGGTGTTGTAGGTCTTCATAGAACTGGTCAACTTCAGCTTCTTCGGCATCAGTGGTTGGGGCATAGACTTGGATTACTGTGATGTTGAATGGTTTGCCCTGGATACGCACTGAGATCATTCTGTCGTTTTTGAGGTTGTACCCCATTACTGCCTTTCCCACTCTCTTATTGACTATGAGTGCAACTCCATTTCTTCTAAGGGTTTCTTGCCCACAGTAGTAGATATAATGGTCACCTGAATTAAATTCACCCATTCCCGTCCGTTTCAATTCGCTGATTCCCAAGATGTCGATGTTCAATCTTGTCATCTCATGTTTGACCACATCCAGCTTGCCTTGGTTCATAGATCTTACATTCCAGGTACCTATACAATATTGTTCTTTACAGCATCGGACCTTCTTTTCGCTTCCAGATACATCCACAGCTGAACGTCCTTTCGGCTTTGGCCCAGCCGCTTCACTCTTTCTGGAGCTACTTGGAATTGCCCTCCGCTCTTCCCCAGTAGCATATTGGACACCTTCCGACCTGAGGGGCTCATCTTCCGGCATCATATCTTTTAGCCTTTTAACATTGTCCATGGGGTTTTCTTGGCAAGGATACTGGAGTGGGTTGCCATTTCCTTCTCCAGTGGACCACATTTTGTCAGAACTCTCTGTCACGACCTGTCCGTCTTGGGTGGCCCTGCACGGTATAGCTCATGGCTTCACTGAGTTACACAAGCCCCTTCGCCACGACAAGGCAGTGATCCATGAAGGGGCACTCGACCACTATAGTTTTTGTTATTTACCTTTATGAAATCTGTGAGATGATTGTAGAATGTTAGGTGATTGTTACTCTCCCACAATCTTGGCTTTTTATATGTATTGTCGAAGGCTTTCACGGCTGGCATACGAAGGCTGGTGTGGATCTTCCGGGTTGTGTGGCCGTGGTCTGGAAGTTCTGTTTCCTAACGTTTTGCCAGCATCTGTGACCGGCATCTTCAGAGTGCAGGAGCACAGACAGGAGCAGTTCTCTCTGTGCCCAGGATGGTGTGACCCTTTTTGTGGGTATTTATAGAGATGTGGAGGGGGGGGGGTATGGGGTGTTAATGAGTGGCTGCTTGCCCGGGTGTCAGGAGATCTGTGTATCTTCCTGTGGGCCAGGCAGGGTCCCTTCTTCCATTGAGTTGTTAACGAGTGGCTGTTGAGGGTGATTAGCATGTTCATTGTGTGAGTTGTTCGCATGTCCTGGTGGCTGAGCTGAGTTCGTTGACCTTTTGCAGGCTGTATTTCTCAGGATTGGTAGCCAGGTTTTGTTGATTTTTAGACTCTCCTCTTTTTTGTTGAAACTGTGCTGGTGTTTGTGAATCTCAATGGCTTCCCGGTATAGCCTGGTGTAGTGGCTGTTTGTGTTGTCCAGTATCTCTGTGTTTTCAAATAGGATTTTGTGTCCAGTGTGCCTGAGAGCATGTTCAGCTACTGCCGATTTTTCTGGTTGCTGTAGTCTGCAGTGTCTTTCGTGTTCTTTTATCCTGGTATGGATGCTGCGTTTTGTGGTCCCGATGTATACTTGCCCGCAGCTGCATGGTATGCGATATACTCCTGCGGTGGTGAGGGGATCCCTTTTGTCTTTTGCTGATTTTAGCACTTGTTGTATTTTTCTGGTGGGTCTGAAGATTGTTTGGAAATTGTGTTTTTCCATCAGTTTTCCCATGCGGTCTGTGACCCCTTTGATGTAGGGCAGAAATACTTTGTTGGTGGGTGGCTGTTTTTCTTCTTCAGTCGCATGTTGGTTTCTTGGTTTGATGGCTCTTTTTATTTCATTCTTGGAGTAGCCATTCGCTTGCAGGACCCAATTAAGGTGGTTAAGTTCAGAGTCTAGGAATTGGGTTTCGCAGATCCGATTGGCACGATCCATGAGGGTTTTGATAATGCCTCTTTTCTGGCGTGGGTGGTGGTTGGAGTTTTTGTGTAGATACCGGTCTGTGTGGGTGGGTTTTCTGTAAACTTTGTGTCCTAATTTGAGGTCTGGTTTGCATATGACCAAAGTGTCTAGAAATGGAAGTTTGCCGTCCATTTCTTTTTCCATAGTGAGCAGCCACTCATTAACACCCCATACCCCCCCCCCCACATCTCTATAAATACCCACAAAAAGGGTCACACCATCCTGGGCACAGAGATGAACTGCTCCTGTCTGTGCTCCTGCACTCTGAAGATGCCGGTCACAGATGCTGGTGAAACGTTAGGAAACAGAACTTCCAGAACCCGGCCACACAGCCCGGAAGACCCACACCAGCCTTGGCTTTTTATACTTTTATTTTTTATTCATGTTTTAGTGTTTTAAGATTGGTTACATTGGTTTAATTGTTGCTGTGTTTGTATGCCACCCAGAGTCACATTATGTGAGATGGGCAGCCATAAAAATTTGCTAAATAAATAAAGAAATGTTGTATTCCGCCTAGTTACATTAACATAAAATCTGATTTTTTTTCTCATTGAGAGGTTCTGTGTTCAAACTTTTCTTCTGGTCTTTTTGTTGGCCAAGACATCACTACACTCTCTACCCAATCCCCAGTAACTGTGACACTTGAATTGTGTAAAAGAAAAGAAAAAAAAAAAAGCACAGATCTTCAGTTCTTTAAACCATAGTTTGGCTCAGACCTCCCGTAAACAAATGTGAATATGAATGATTTCTTCATCCAAACTTTATAAAGGCAAGGTATGTTTCCCACACCATCACAAAGTTGGGTTCATTGACAGAAAACCGCACATTCAAAACTGAAGCAACAACATCTAAAATAATATTTTTTATTTTGATAAGAAGTCTTAGGATTGGTGTTATTTTATCATTCTGATTGTGGGTGAAAGGGCAGGAAGCAGAGAGACAGGATGGACTTAGAAAGCTAACCAAGTCCCGTCGGCACTTGGGGGGAAGCAAGGTTTGGGTAAAAAAATCTGTGGAATGGGGAAATGGGCAGGTTCAAGTCTGTATCCTGCGGATCTCCACTTTCCCCTGAGCGTGACACCTCTGACACATTCAAAGCTTCTCCAGCTATTTTCCAGCCAGGAAGTTTAAATCATGAGCCAACATTTCAAAGGAAATAGAACAGAAAAATTGTTTTACCTGTGTGCATGTAACCCTTGAATTAAAACAGTGCTAAATTAAAAAGAAAATATAATGTAATCTATTTCAAACAGAAGATTTAACATGGTTTTGATCTATAGCAAAAAAGAAGAAGCCAGTGGTTCTCTCACATAGTGGGAAAGGTTCCCTCTTAAAATGGAATTTTAAAAAACCCTCCACCCAAGTTGAGCATCCATGCATTGTGAATGTATTTGCATAATATAATGAAAGAACTGAAAACTTTATTACTCGTAACAGAACTGTGTCACGTTTGCTGGATATTTTTTTATGAACTGGATGAAATTCTCTCTCAACTAAATGAGAAGATATGTCAGTGATGCTTTCTAGGTCTCTTGGCAGTCAGTTTAAACTGTGGCTTCAGCATATAGACCCCACATTTGGTTTGCCCCAATGTTTGTTCCCTGTATCTTTTCCTACTGTGGCTAATTAAAGATAGCTGGATGTAATTAGCTGGGTGGGTGGGTCCATGGAGTGTTTCTTTGGGAAGGGGATGGTGTCCATTGACTTTGAAAGAAGTACTAGTAAGCTTCTTTAGATGCTGGCCTGGGTTTGGACAGATATATTCTAATGTTTAACATCCCCTTTTGGGGGACAAGATGGATAATAACCAATCAGGTATAAATTTGGTTGGATAAAATGGAGTCACTCTCGATTAGCTCTCAATTTAAGTTTAGGTTTCGAACCAAAATTGTCTTAATAAGTGTGATAGCTTTTTCTGGATCTCTTGACACATTTTGACATCATCAGCTATTATTATCCTTCTGAAACAACTTTATCAGATAAGAGTTGAAGACATAGTGTTACGGTGGTTGTGTTTCTTCCTACAAGGCTATTTCTGAAAAATAACATTAGTGAGGGGACCATCCTATATTCCTGTAATGTTTTAACTGAAAGATGCTATTGAGTTCCATCTTGTCTCCTTGGCTTTACAATATTGATATGAAGGCAGCAGGGAAGATCATTTGAAGGTCTGGAGTTATGTGCCATTAATATGTAGATGATCTCCACTCTATTCTATCCGAATTTGTAGTGAACAGAAGCTGAAGCAGTGTCTGGAATCAGTAATGGAATGAATGAAGGCCAATAAACTGAGACTGAATCTTGATAAGGCTCAGACTACATTATTAATGGGTAGTTCCCAAGTCTAGAAAGTAAAGAAATTGTCACTTTTTGAATGGAATTGGTCTCACTTGAAGGAGTTGGTAAATAATGTGGGGAGTATTTTTGGATCCAACCTATCACAGAAGACCTAGACAATCATAGTAGTTGAGTACATGCTTTCATTTCTGGCTGATGGAACAGTCTGATTCCTTTTTGTATCAGAATCCTCTGGCCATACCTTAGTAAGTTCATATTCAAAGAGCTGTAAGGTTTTCTATATGGGGCTCAACTGAAGATGATTTGGAAGCTTTAGTTGGTAAACATGAATGGTAGCTAGCTTCACCTTGAGTGACATACAAAGTCGGAGTCACTTCAAGATTACGAGATTGCTTTATCACACCTCCAATGATTTAGGACCCAATAGCTATTAAAAATCCTGGTCTGGTTATGTACTAGCCAGGCCTTTGAGATTTCTGGAAGAACCCACTTTGTAGACTCACCAGTGGCTAATACTGAAGTAACTACAAAGCAAGAACCTTCTCAGTTGTAGCACCCTAAAAATGAAAACTCTCTGCTTTTGAAGGTACATTAAATATCTTCAGAAGTTTGATCAATTGCTAAAGAAGAACCTCTTTATCCAGGCCTTTGGATTCCATTGAAGGGGTTTAAGGAGATCTCTCCATCTTCTATTTTGTTGACTGGAGCATGATCGTTATACCTTGCCAGTGGTTGGATCTAGTGGATGTTAATGATATAGTTTTATTCTTGTGTTTTTATATCCTTAAGATACTTATATATATGTAATTGATTGATTAATTAATTAATTAATTAAATGGCATGCAATTACACATGATGTATTGAGACTCTGTTCACCTTAGTTATCCCCCTTGAAATAGCTTCCCAGACTTGGATGTGATTCAGTTTCTGTGTGGCTATTTATGATCAGTATACAAAAGGATAAAACTGCACAGGAATTATATTCCAGAATGCTACACTCCAGGATAATTATTTAGTCTTCTTGTATCCACACATTCCTCCATAGATGGCAAACATCCATCCAAGCTGATTCTCTTGAGTCTCTCTCACAGTCACCAGCCTAAAACTTGATATGGCAAATTACTACAATCCCTTTCTGGCAAGAAAAGGAAAATAAAGTTGCTTTTCTTCAGATTTGGCCATACTAGGTGAGAATTCTGGGAGTTAAAATTCAATACTTCTGGTAGGCATCTGATTAAAAAAGGCTACTTTTACATTTTGACTCTTCTGAATATTAGAAAATTTCTGCTTCTAGTTGGGCAAAGGGGAGGACTCAAAGATCTAGCTTATTCCTAATTCTTGTCTATGTCTGCATTCAGATTCCTTCAGACAATGATCTGGAAGATTTATGACTACAGCCATACACAGAAGGTGTGTCCATAGCTCAGATTTCACTTTCAGTCCTCAGCATTTTCAACTAAAAAAGGATGTCAAGTAGCAAAGTTGAGAAAGAACCTGGAGATTCTTTGTCACTTTTAGAAATATTGACTTACAATAAACAGGTTCATAGTATCACTGCCTTCTATAAACATTCATGCTTTTCTATGAAACCAGGGGGATGATTTCATTTTGATTAGAGATTATTCCCAGTCAAATGATGCTCTACTGGAGGCCAGATAGCAAGGCCAATCTATCTAAGGCATGGATTTCAAAGCAACACGACAACACCCATCAATCAGCAACATTCAAATTCTCTCTCAAAGTTAGTAAATGGCCATGAAAGCATGCTACATCCAAGATCCATGTTTTCCTTCCTAAAACAGGCTTGATGGGGCAAGGGGGCTGGGGCAGATTTAACTTAGCCTAACTGATGGCTCCTATATTTACATCCTTGTGGTTGTTAATTTGAGAGATGCCTTCTATTCCCCCAACCCTGTTGCAGGGGAGAGAATGTGACCTTTCAGATTGTTTATACCAATCAACAACAACAACAAAAAGCCTAGCAGATTCCAAGAAACACGAGGCTGCCCTGGCTGGGAATAAAAGAGGGTGTGTGTGTGTCGGAGAGGGGGGGGGAACGCTTTGCTAAAAGATGGGTGACAACCAGGGTCATGGGTTCACAGACAGGATGAGCCATAAGGTGGATAAAAGTGCAGATAACATAAAAAGGCCCTTTCTTTTCATTTTATCACATAGAATTTTAAAAGGGAGAAGCATTCAGGGCAGAGATGGGGTACTGCCACCCCCAATCTTGATTTGCCTCCTCCTTCTAAGTAATTTGTGCTGCTTCCTCGGTGATTGCTAGCACAAGCAGTTTTCAGATCTCCATGACTGCGGAGGGACTCTTGGAACCTTTGCACCCCAACCAGTGTGTCATGATAAATATTACTTAAACATTTGCCTACATCTATGAATCTTAAAACATGGGTACCACCATTACAACAAAGTGGTGGTGGTGCAGGCATTCTCTGTGATCGCCTACCCACAATACCTCTCTTCACAGATCCAGGTGAAGGATTCCAGAGTTCTATGTACGACCACTGTTGGCTGTTTTATCCTGGAATGGAAAATAGTGTTGAAAGTTCTTTAAGCAAAAACAATATTGGCCACAGCAGTATTGGGATAACAGCACACCAGGCAGGTACTGGCACTCCCTTTAGTTCACGGGTGGAAGCACGAAAAACCATCCTCCTCTCTGAGCCATATAGTATCTTGACTTATGGAAAGACCAACTATACTTCTAAGGTAGCCCCAATCTGTGGGACAGTTATGTAAGAAGAGTCTACTACTTCCATAGATGTGGTGAGATCATTTCATTCAATATAATTTTTACACTTAAATTGCAATTGTGAACCATCATATAGGTTTTAGGCTTCAGTCACCAGACTGAAGTCACCAATCTTTACTTATTTGTTGCATACTGAAGTTGTGATCACTTCATTACATGTTATGTAAAGGACTTTCTGGTTTTCTTTTTCTCGTTCTCCATTCTCTTCCATTCCTTGTTTTAACCTATCGATGGACAGAGCTTGCACAGATCTGCGTGTCTGATTTATATCTGATCCTTCAGACATGACAGATACTCCTTTAGAGAACACGAGTGCATGTTTGGTTTGAGTTGCCTTGCTTCCTTATTTGTGTGAGTAGAGAAAACAAATGACTCTGAAGCTGCCCTTCAGAGCAAGCCTTCAATGCCACTACTTGCTCAGTTTTCATAACACTGTGGTTTTCAGTGATCACAAATGTGGCTGAAAAATGAAAAAAGAACTACCACTGCTAAATGCAAGAAAAATGATAAGAATTTGTGAAGCTTACAGCAACATTTATTCAATAACCTTCAAGAATCCTTTTCTATTGCCAGATTTAGCCACAAAGGGAGGCCCTCTGCTGTTTGGCTACCCCACATACTTTGCCTGGTTAGAAGAGACTGAAAGAGGGGAAAAGCAAATTATATTTTAGACACTAAAGGGGAATATATGCTGTAAAAATACAAGCTGAATATATGCCTGAGTAAGACTATAATGAGAGATTGCAAAATGCAATGCTATGGCTGTGTCTTCTTGCTCAAAGATCAGCAATGGCTGCAGGAAAGGTTTGTTAAGAGATATCCACAGTTACACATGTTCATGAGCCCTCTGCAAAATTTTTGGCAGGGTGCTTCACTTTAGTGCATGTTTGTGCAAAGCACCCCCTCAAAATTGCTTCATGAAGCAATACAGCCTCACTGTTTCTAAAAGTGAACAAGCCACGTTGGGTTGGTTTTCCTTGCTCAAAGTCTCCTCTGTCTTCCAGCTGCTGAAGACAGTTCTGGACAATTGCTATTACATGTTGTGAAGGAGTATGAAGCACCTTGAGGAGCCAAACTGTATTGCCTCTAGACCTCATTGCTTTCTCTGTGTGTGTGTGTGTGTCTGCCTGCCTGCCTGCCTGCCTGCCTGCCTGCCTGCCTGCCTGCCTGTCTATCTATCTATCTATCTATCTATCTATCTATCTATCTATCTATCTATCATATAAATTGTAAGGACATGCACAGGCACAGACACACAGACACACACACACATACAATCTATATTTATATATATAGCTATAACTTTGAAAGTCAGTTTGGTGTAATGGTTAAAGCACCAGGCTAGTCCTGCCTTAGGCACAAAGCCTGCTGGATGACCTTGGGCCAGTCATTCTCTCTTGGCCCTAGGAAGAAAGCAATGGCAAACTACTTCTGAAAATCTTGTCAAGAAAACTGCAGGGATTAGTCCAGGCAGTAGCCAGGAGTCAAGAGTTACTTAAAGGTACAAACAAACAAAGCTATATCTACCAGCCATCTAACTCACACACATTGTATGTATGTGTGTTAGATTTCATTTTTTTTCCCTTCTCTCCTTCACTTTTCAACTGATTGTTATTTTTATATTCTGCTAAACTAGTGTTCATATTTTATATTTTAACTTACTGTAAACCACTTTCAAATTTGTAATAGTGAGGAGGAATATGCAAATACATTTCATAAATAAGCTGTCAACCCAATCACTCTCATTCTGTTATTATGTGATTCCTGATTGGTGAAGATTATCCATGCAATTACTTCAAAGAGCATTACCTTCATTTTAAATTGCTTTCATTTGTCCTAGTGATATCAGCACATAGCCAGATGTAATTAGCCATGTGGCATATTATCATGGGATCATTTTAGGATCAAAACTGTTGCCCAGATAGTGTTTTTCCCATTTCCCTTTATGGCATTGCATGAAATATGTTGCTTCACCTTGTTGCAGGGCATTTTCACATCCGTGATGTAATTTTGGATTGGCTTGGATCACAATAGCAAATACAAAGAAGCCAAAAACTGGGCTGAGGGAGGGGGGAAGAGGGAGGAGAGGTAAGGCAATAGCAGAATGGACAAGCAAATGGCAGCAGATAAGGTGATCAACTAGGCAGCCTTCCAACTCATTTTGCATTCTCTCTACTACCTTCAGCCTGAAATTAAGAAAGAACAAATATTCAGCCCAATGTTGTCTAAGCATTCAAAAATTAATGTGATATGCATGTCCACCCTTTTGACAAGAAAGCATGGCCAAAACTCTGCATGGCTAACCATACAAGCTAACAACCATGGGAGGTATTGGCACTGAGGCATGGAAGAGGCAGATTTCATGCATGAGAGTCATCCAGCAGTGCAAGTCATGATTTGATATCTTTTGCTTTCAACCTTTCCACAGAGAACCACACAACTATTTATAATTCTCACATGTTTTCCAAATGCAGCAGCTTTCTTTTTTTCAATCACACATTGGCAGAATTCACACACCGCTGTAAGCCATGATTTGTTTTGTTTAGGCTTTGCATGATGAGTGACCCCACCCCAGACCTGTCCTGTGGACTGACATACTCTAATTTGTTTTTTAGGTAACACTAAATAACTGCTCCAGTTACATTATATATATTAGACAGATAGGAAGTGTTCTGATTAAGTATCATTATAGCAAGCGTGCCTAGCAAGTGTGTCAATGGCCAGAAAAGAAAAAATAAAAATTATTTCTGCACAATTATTATAATTCATTTCTAAATATTATAATATTGCAGGGATATAGTATTGTACCCCTCTAATGCAAGTTTTTAAAAGTCACTTTATAAAGATTTTCCCATGTGTTATGTTTTATTTAACTAAAAGAATGGTAATGTTCATCTTTTCTTTATTATTTACTGTATTGCATTACAGAGATACAACTCTGCAACATTTATTTCACAATGATTTCATATTATTTTAATATACATTAAAAAAGAAGCTACAGTAACACATAATTTAAAAGAATAAAAGAATGATAAGCAACAGAGCCACCTGCAAATGACTGCTGATCTGTGGTACGTTTAGGATTTGGAATGTCATTGTGCACATCAAATCTATGCCCATTTTATATACACACACAAAAAATATACATAATGGTCAGTGTCCTAGATGGAACACAGTGAGACATATACACCAAAAAAGCATAATAATCTCTGATAGTTGGAGAGTCAGTTGTAATTCCTCTTGTATCTTACACCGGAAGAGCAGTGATTTATTACCACTAGGTGCTGGCTGACTGGAAACATATGTAGACTTTTATATTTAAAGTTTTAAATCCTTGCTCTGTTTATATTAAATGTAGGCTGCAAGGACCTTAACTTGTAATAAACCTTTAGAACATTTCCTGCCTTTACACTCAAACACATTCACACACTTCAATAACACATTTGTATTTGATCTTAAGTTGTCATCTCCCTAATCGTTTTTTTAAAAAATACCATTATAAGTCAATTGCCTTATTTGGGGTGCTGAATCACATTATTACTACATGTTGAGTAATAATTGGCTATTAAAAACATACCATGCTAAGATTTGCCTCTTTGTCCCAAGGAGGAAATAGGGCAGAATTCCACCACAGTAATGTCCCTTAGTACAGAGCAAGGAAACTTAATTTAAAGGGCCACATGATCTTGGAGCAATAACTGGGACAAGTGACATATTTACTAAATTCACAAAGCCGCAGATGGGTCAGCTATTTGAGTCAAAAGAGTCCAAGAAGAATGGATTCCCTACATGGCCCTCAAAGATGTATACTGTGCTAACTGCCTGAGACACTTAGTACTTAGTGCAGAATAGTACTGTTACTGCTGTTTATTGCACCCATCCTCCATACAGGTCTATACCTATTATTAGCTTCATGTTTCTCCTATCAGTAATATAAGCGCAGACAGGATAAGTGAAGGGCTAATGTCACACAGATGCAATAGCTTAGTCTGGGCTCAATTTATTTTTTTCATAACCTCTCAGGCTATCACATAAACTCCATGACTATAGTACCTTTCAAGTCATCTTCTTCACATCCTAAAACATCAGACTTGTGTGGCCACCCTGCTGAAGACTAGTTACGGTTGCCTGATATTTCCTACTTTTCCCAGTTTACCTAATTTTCATTTTTTTTTCCTCTGTCTCAGAAAAAAGGGAAGTGACAAGAGCCCAGTTAGGAATAGGAACAGAGCAATATCCTTTTATGTCCCATCTGGCAAGCATTGGCCTTCTCTGCAAAGTCAACCTCTTATTACTGGAATCAACAACATTATCCTGAGTATCAGGTATCTTTCCTATAAATAGAATTTGGGTCTCAGAAGCCAAACAAGTAAATCATCAAGGAAGCAAGTAATAGAAGTAGTTATGGAATATTATTTGTTGTCAGTTGTAGGATTTCCAAGTTCACATAATCTGCTTTATTTCACCTGCTATTTTATATCAGTTTTTCCCTTTAGATCAAGTTGGTCTGAACCAAGGAGGGTGGCTCTGCTTTGACTTCCTGTTGTCCATGGATATTCATGAAGATTGCATATGTGGGTGGGTGGATGAAATTGTTTTGTTGGGGACCTGACATTCCATCCAGTGACCTATAGCTTCTGATTTTCAACTTCCTGGAATTTGATTTTTCAATTCCTCTTCTATATCTTGTGTTGGACTCCATTCTTAACTTCACAGTGGGTAAGATACTTCTTCTGACTACCATCATTGTAACCACTTGCCTTCCTACTGCCTTCCCAGGCAACTGCTATCTTCATTTTCTTCTTTTATTTTTCAAGAGCTCTTTCTCCCTTGCCTGGGAAGTAATTACACTTCTGTTGCATTCTCCCCACTTTGATGCTCACATAAAATAGCTTCATTTTCCCCCTCTCCTTTGGAGGCCTCTCCCCCTCATGCATACATACCATCTTAAGGCAGCAGGGATGGAGTTGGCATTCCTACCAAATTCTGCTAGGTCTCAAGTTCTGCTTTTTTCCAATGCTCACTCCTTCAACATTCTTCCAATGTACTCCCCCTTCTTGTACTATAGAAACTCCAGCCCTAGCCCCCTTTCAACTTCCTTATCTGACACTGACACATAGTTTGCCATCATTCTCACTGACAGTATTTTGCTCCTTAAGAACTTCAACATATATGTTGATAACCCCATTGACCCAATGGCCTTCTGCCTTCTCTCCCCAACTTCCTTCTTTAGTCTCTAAATCTGGCCTGCAAATGTGGACTAACTCCCCCACTTACTACTATGGCCACTCTTTTGATCTCATATTCTCTAGGAATTGGTCTGTGTAAGATTTTTTGACTATGGAATTCTTCTGTACCAAGCTTTCAACTTTGGACATTCTCCACCTTCCCTTGATATTTCTCTTGCTTCTTCCATGTCCATCAGCTTCTCAGCACTGTGGCTTTCTCAGAACTATTGTTGTCCATTTCTTCCCCCTGTTACATTTACTTACTCCCCAAATGTTATAGTTTCTCCTGCCTTTCGATTCTCCCTATTCTCAACTCTTAACTTGCTTACACCACAGTAAACCCTTCATTCCTCCAATGTTCAGCTTGAGTTATTTTTATTTATGTTCTTGTTTTCAGGCTGCTAAGTACATCTAAAAGAAATCAAACAATCTGACTGATGCCCCTGACTTGCAGATTATGTTCTCCTCTGCTAGTTATCTAGTGGTAGACTTCCATCAAATCCCAGTAGCTCTTCTCTAACTTCAATGCTGTGTTAGGTGTATTTCACTCTGCTTATTCCTTATTTTTCCACCAAGTCCTTTTCTCTTTCTTCAATACAGAATTAAAATTATCCATCATAATCTACACCGTGACTCACCAAACCTTTACTAACTTTGTTTTATTTAATCTTTTCCATGTCAACTTGTTCTTAATCACATCCACTTCCTAATAAACATCTCCCAGAGACACATCTATAGATGTCTGGTTCTTTAATAGCAGTAGTAGTAATGGTAAGAATAGTACCCTATTTGCTTTGTATTAGTTTTGATGTTATTATTTGGGAACTGCCCAGAGTCATTTGAAGTCAGTAGGGTCCAAATTGAATTAAATAAATAAACCTAGTGTAACATGGCTGATCTCAGAACACTCAGGGGGCTCAACTGGGTTAGCACATGGTTGGGGGGCCACCAGGAAAGTTCAGGGATATCCTCTAGACAAAGGAATAAAAGACCATAAAAGATGTCAATGACAAACCAATTCCACATTGCTGCCAAGAAAGCTACAAGGACATCTTCATGTAATCATCAGGAGTTGAGCTTGATTTGAGGAAGTCTTTACCTTTTCTCAAATAATATTTGTGATTCAAAAAAACGAAATCCATCTGAGAAATTATACCAATGCTATCATGCTTCCCAGGTTTCTATCTCCTGCCAAAAATGTTTGAGGTCCAACAAGGGAGGTAACCAAGATAGCATTTATTTTTATTTAACATTTTAGACTACCCAGCCTCCCACCACCACCAAAAAGTAACTATACCAGCCTTTAGGACCTATATAATTGATTTACACAGAGTGGGGGAAATATTTTCATCCAGAATGGATAACTCAGAGCTGAAAAATATCTGCTTCTAAGAGGTGTATACTGCAGATATAATACCCAGATAAGCAAAGCATTAAAAAAGTTCACCCTAACTGTACGAATCCCTGCTGTCATGTCTGTGGTTAACATCAGAAAGGAATTCACATCAGGAGTCTCTGCTGACTCATTTCCAGTTAACAAAAGAGATGCCTGATCATTGTTAGTTCAATTATTTGCATTAATTCATTCATCACTTTAATTTTATGCTTCTCTACCATGCCACATCTGGAAGCAAGCGCCTCAGCATAGGAGCAAAGAACACCCACTCAGAATGAAGGGCTTCAAAAATGTCTTGTTCATCCTTGAGGAGACCCTTCCCTTCCACCATTTCAGCTTTTTCTAAGAAATTGCCAAATGCAAATATTCTAATTCCTTAGTGCTGTTATGACTCTCCATGATATAGCAATTGGGAGTAAGATGATCTAGGAAGTCTACTTAATCAACAAGCTAATCAGACATCTTGATTTCTATGTTGTTCCCGCTACTTCCATCTAGGGATTCATCATGCAGAAAAATAGAGAAGGGCAGGCCTGTAGGATGTTCGAGGAGATGTTCAGGAAAATCCACCTCTACCCTGTGAGCTTCAGACAGAGCAGTTTCCTGCATGTATTAGCAATGGCTTAGTCTTCATTCTTCCCAAAAGTATGTGTGTCTGTCTCACACATGTACCTTTACATTGTCACAGGACAATCCCTCTCAGTTTATAAAGATGTATGTATTGGAGTCTAAGGATGCACAGCCCCCTCCAAGGCATCAAAAACACAAAGCCCCAACCCTCTGAGAATAAGGGTTGCACATATGTGCAGCGTTTGCAGTGCCAGGAAATGTTGGCAGCAGAGAACAGTATTCAGACACAAGGCTGTCATTTATTAAGCTGAACTGGAGGAAGCTGGCCTGTTGTTTGCTTCCCTTCAACCAGGGGCCCAAAGAGGGGAAGCGAATAGGTGTACAGATTGTTTTTACCCAACACTGGCCTACCACACAGCCAGGTAAAATGGCCTGCTTCGTATAGCACTGGGGAATAGGCAAATGAAAAAAGGCTTTGGAGTTGTTAAAGGGTTAGCCCTATCGGAAAGGAGAAAGGTTAGCCCTTCTGGGCTCCTCTGGGCAACAAAATGTTCTCAGAGGCACGCAGCTTTTTTAAAAACCCTGTGAAGAGGAGGTCTATTGCTATCACACTGGGTTCTCATCAAGAAACCTTTTTTTTTTTTTTTAAACAAGGTTGGCTCTAACTTCTGCGCAACCCCATGGGATTGCTTTCCTTTTCCATGGCATCAAAGTCAAAAGGTGTTGTGAAGATGTCCTTATTTGATAAGAAAACATATTGCCACACAGCACTCATTCTGAAGGTAACCTGAATAGATCATTGCAGGGACAGTCAGGAGTGGCTTATATAAAATGGCCTGGTGGAGGAAGCAGAGGAGGAGTTTGCCATGTGCTCAGGCGTTCATCCTTCCTCTGTTTCTATAATGTCCAGTTTTGCAGCTGGCTTTTCCCTGTGTTATAAATGTTTTGCTATGGTAAATTTCTTCGTTCTCCCTACATTAATCTGAAGAGAAAATGAAATCTGCCTATGGTACTTCTACCAAAAACCAGTTATACAAATGGACTGTCAATGAAAAGATGATGTGGTTGGAATGTGAATGTAGGGTTCAAATTTAGGCCCTCTGGTTCTTATTTTGCTTGAAATGATCCAAGCCTGCTGAGATAAATTTGGCACCTATGTTCTGTTCCAATTATTTGTCCTCCAGAGAAGCCGCTCCAAGGTCTTATTTCTCAGTCCTTCTCTTTCTTAAGTCTTCTCTTTCTTTCTCAACAACACTTATGTCTGAATTGCATTTTATCACACTTTCACATGCCTCTTATTTACAGCTCAGTAAGTAAAGAACAAAATAAGCAAACATCTTGTATTACCTCTTGAAGAACACCCTTAAGCATAGATGACTTTAGTAAAATACTTCAGGAGGAGGTATCCCTAAGCTTTCATGAAGCAAATAAAATGTTTTGACCTTCTTGTAGCAGCCCAACATTATTTAGCCAAGTTTCTTTCTCAATGTGGGATTGAAAAGGTAAAAGAAACTCCAAAAAGTGGCTGTGACACTCAGGATATCCTAGTATCCAGCAGTTTCCTAGTCAAAAAGCAAAGCCTGGGTGGTGGTGGGGAAGATGGGGTCTTACTCAATTCCTTTTGAATCTAACCAGTTACTGGCATTCGTATGCTATCAGGAAAATGACAGTTAGGAGACCCTCCCAAGAAGTTTTCCAGGAAACCAGATTTTGTTACTCCAAAAGGCTCCTCCTTAATAAGTGTGACAAATTTCATACTGACAAATGTTTGTGGCAGTTTCTTTTCTCTGGAATTGTTCTTTTACTTTTTTGCAGTGTTTTCCTTACATGTTGAGACATCCCTGATCAGTGGCATTCTTGTTGTTGTTGTATTACTACTACTACTACTACTACTACTACTACTACTACATAATTCAGTGTAACTGCAGTACCAAACTTCACTATTAAATTAGGTTATTTTGAAAGTTTAACAACTGGCATGTTCAGCCCCTTGTATTTTCTCACTATTGATTCTGACTGGGGATTAGTAATGAATAGATTCTCTTAACTGTCAGTATTTCTTCCTGTGGAGTGGATGGCTTTAATTATGCATTTCCCTTGCTTTTCTCATTATTTTCTCTTTTAATAGTGAAATAACATGGTTACTATAAAAGTGAAAAGTGGAGCTGGGAAGAAGTGCAAGAAAACATAATTCAGGTCTCGGCACTCATAAAAACTGACAGTGGATTAGTTGAGAAAGGCTATTGTATGAACAGTTCATGAGATACTATTTATTTAGCCTGCACAAGGACAGACTAACCTACTCAGTAGCTGGATCCTCAGTTTAGGAAGTAGCCTTTCCTAGATTGTGCTGGTTGGGAGTAGCTCCTCTCAATATGTTCCTGCTTGTCAAGCATTATTTCAGCAATCTGGAACTCTGCCCTCCCTATTTAAATTGTGTGTGTATGTATGAAACAGAGAGAGTGTATATCAGATTAGGATAAAATTTGCAGAAATGTTACATTATATACAGAAGAGCCATGCCAAATTTCATAGAAAATAGTACAAACCTTTAAGCTACATCCCTTTATAATTTATTTTTAAACTATTTCACCAGAGTGGGACAAAACCTTGATTTGTACTAAGAAACTAAGACTGTCAAATGTAACAGAAATTGATCCAGGAATTTTCAAACAATGCTCCTGATTTTATTTTAAAAATGCCCGTAGTTTTATTTTGAGACAGAACATAATGAACATTGCAGCCCAGATGGATCCCTTAGTGAAGGATACCTGTGGCATTTTATAGGCAAGTGGGTTGATGGGGTTTTGTGCAAACAGAAGTGATGATATCCAGGAACAATGATATTCCTTCCAGAATGTGATAGAGCCAGATCTTAAGGATTCAGAGTAGGGAGAAATTCCAGATTAACTCACTTGTATTTTTCGTAAAATAAAATGTTTCCTACAGAACATTTTCTTATAGCTTCTGGAAAAAGATGAGAAACAGTTATGGAAAATAGTGAGGTGATCAAACGGTTAAATAAAAGATTCTCTCTCAAGTCCTCTCCACCCAACCTCAGAGATGCCTCAGTTGGAACAAGTGGTTAGAGTCCTATGGCAGGGGTCATTCTGATTTGAGGGCAGACCACTCAATTGCTAAATCCACTTGCCATCGACTTGAGACGCAGTCTTTCATCTCTACTCAAATATATCTATAAGAATTTTTCTTCTCAATTCAGATCCTTATCAACATGCTTCACACAGAAAATAAGGATAAAAATTGTTCTATTTCAAAGGAGTAGCACAAACCTTACAATGGGAATCTATATGACTTTCAAATATACATTTTTTCCAGCATCATTTATAAATAGATTTATTGCAGGCCTCCCATGAAAACTATCAGGGAGGAAATGCTTAAAATCTTGAAAGTTTGCCAGAAAAAAAAAGGAAGAAAAACACCAGAAGAATATAGATGAGTCACTGCAAAGATTCTAAGAAATTAGCATCTTGTGTTAACATGTCATGAAAGGATACCTAATCTTTTATAGGAAATGAGCAAAGAGGTTGGCTGGCAGAAGAAAGACACATCCAAGATGTCTTCATTTCTTATTTTTTTGAGGATAATAGAGGATGAGTGAGTGTAGAAAGCACTGAAGTTAAAAGCATATGGTGAAAGAGGAGGTTAAGAATCCAAAGAAAATGGGAATGGATAGATCAAAGAAAAACAGGAAAAAAAGTTAGGAAAAAAGAGAGAAAAGCATCTATCTATCTCTTCATCCATCCATCTCTCCATCCATTGACAATTTCATCAGCATATCCTTGGCATAATTCACTTCAAGCATCATATTTCAACTTTTAAAGAGAATAAATATGACTGAGAAAATGAGCAGTGAGAAATTAGAAAATCTGCCAATAACATGAGCCAAGTGATGTGTGCTGAGTTGACCAAGTAAAATAAACAAGAAGTTTGAGTCAGTTCTCCTTATTAATAGAGGCTATATTAAAATTTCAATGTTAGTGAGTTTTCCATTGAGTAAAATTAACCCCTTGATAGTTCAGCTTTGTCATAACATACATGGAGGTGTTGATTAAAAAAACATCCAATCCTTCACTTTCACTCCCACCAGCTAATATGTATCTGATGCAATAGATCGTCTTTTCTGTTGTGGTTTCATGCAGCTTCCTTCATTTCTGTGCTACATTTCACACTGCTCTCCAACCAGGTAGTATGACAGATTTTCAAGTGCTTTCTTAAAAGAAGAAATATAAACAACAGGTAAAAGTTTATTCCCTCCAGTTTTTTTTAAAAAAAGAAAATACTTTTCTCACTGATTCAGCTTAGAGGTTAGCAACCAAGCACACATAGATGTTATTCTTCAGACGTTGGACCACAATGTGTAAGACTGGAAGTTTAGAGTCATTTCTCTGAGAGTTGGAAATAATGTTATTGGAAATAATGTTATTTCTAATTAAGGCTACAATCATTTACACTTACTTGGAAGTAAATCCATCTTGACGACTTACTTCAGAACAGGCCTGCATAGGTTCGTGCTATAAATGTGTTTGAGATATAAATATCTTCTATAGTACATCTATAATCCCCACCCCTATCCCAGTTAAGGATTAGATGTTATATCACCTGATAAACCAGATTATCCTTTGGTTAAGGCTACCAGATCTGGATTGCAAAACTTTAGATGGCCAATAGATGGCATTAAAAAGACAGAATTTTTATATTTCTTTGCTGCTATCTGGTGGCATTCTGGAGATTGGAGGCCTTGATTTAGTAGCTCTACTTTGAATAGGGTGCCAACAATGATAATACCATGAACACTCACTTTTAGTAGGCATGAATATTATACTTGTCCCAAAAGCATTTTATATTTCTGAATATATGCACAGAATGTCATACTTACTTAATAATTTTCAACACCTTGAGTGATCAGGAAAGATAGCATATAATTACTTACATAAAATAAAATAATTCATGGATTTTTGGTCACTTGTCATTCAACTGCTGATCGATCTATCTATCTATCTATCTATCTATCTATCTATCTATCTATCGCAATTCATGACAGAAATGCCATTTCTCCAGAAATCTCAAACACGAACAGTACAATTCGTTATGATTTAGTGATCCCAATTTCACCCACTTATTTCAGAAATTAAATAACTCTTTTTTAAAAAAATGTTTGGAATCCTGCAGATGTCATCTACATATGATCATAGAATCATAGAGTTGGAAAGGACCTCAAAGTCCAATTCCCTATTTGGTATAGGAGCTGCTAAAGCATTTCAGACAGTGGGCTCTCCAGCTTCTGAGCTGAACTTCCAGTGAATGGGAACATTCCACTTCCTGAATAGGAAGGGGAACATTCCATTGGCTGGCAGTGCTTACCATCAGGAAATTCTTTTTAGCATCAGGAAATTCCAGTATCTTATTGGAATCTATTTCCTATAATTTCAACCCATTGATTCTGGTCCTGCCCTCAAAAGCAACAAGGAAGAAGTCCACTCCCTCCTCTGAATGATATCCTTTTAGATATCTGAAATCTGCCATCAGTCTTCTCTTTTGCAGGCTAAATATACCCTGTTCCTTTAATTTTTCCTCATACAACTTGGTTTCCAGGTCCCTCACCACCTTAGTAGCCTTCCTCTGGACTCCTTCCAGTTGGTTGATGTCCTTTTTAGCCTGTGGTGCACAGAACTCGACATGATATTCCAAGTGGGGCCTGTCTAAGGCAGAGTAGAAAGGAACAATTACTCCCCATGATCTGAACTCTGGGCTCTTGTTAATGCATCCTAAAATAACTTTTGCCTTTCTAGCAGCTGCCTCAAAGTGTTGGCTCATGGTCTACCAGAACACCCAGATCTTTTTCGGTTGTTTGTACTATGGCCAAGCCAAGTCTCCCCTACCCTATATTTGAGTCTTTCTTTTTCTTTTTTTTCCCTCCCCAGATGCAAGGCTTTACATTTCTCCCTGTTACACTTCATCCAGTTCCTTTAGGCCCACTTTTCAAGGCTGTCTTTCTCTTCTAACGTTTTGTGTCATCTGCAGATTTGATAATCATCTCTTCAATCCCTTCATTCAGGTCATTAGTAAAAATATTGAACACACAGACCCCAGGGAGAGCCCTGAAGCACTCCACATGAGGAGGAGGAGGACACCCTCATCCTAGGATAGCATCCCCAACTTGGATGGCAAATATGAGAGCTGAAATCCACTATGTCTGGAGATCATTAGGCCAAAGAAAGCTTGGAGGTTCTGTGAGCAGAATCCAACTAATTTCCATTCCATTAAAATGAGGGTTCTGTATGAAAAGAAAAACAGTACTCTTTTTAGCAATTCCATCCTACCACCTACCCTCTCCACAGCCTTTCAGATCTTCTCTAGAGGGCCTTTTCACCCTCTGGTGTAGATTTAAGGAGGGAAAGGAGTAGGGGCAGGAAGATTAAATCACTGTCAAGGTTACCTTCCCCACTCCCCACTGATAGAATGAATTGGACTGCACTCACATAAATATCCTGGCAATATGCCATTGATAGACAAACCCTCCACAAATTAGTCTAATCTCTTTTAAAGCTATCTAAGGCAGAGAGGTACCTATAGTTCAGTTTCCTGTTGGTTAAATGGATAACATTAATTAGATCTTGGAGGCACTAAACATAAGGATGTAATTGTTACTTGCTCTTGTCACACATTATTTCAATATCTGGTTTTGGTTGCTGAACTATCATCCCCTTCTCAATCAGGAGATAATACTTTACCTCCAATGATGATGATGATGATGATGATTACAGTTATGATGTTACTCGTAACACAGAAAGAATCTTAGAGTACAGGTTCTAGTATGATGAACAAAACCATAAGACAGTGAGCAGTCAATCTGCACTTTTTGGGAAAAAGCTACTTAAAATCCCAGATCAAGCTGTCAAGTGATTGCAACAGATGGCTCTGAAGAGTATGCAGTAAGCAGCGTGGCATCAGTTTGTATTTTTAAGAAAACCCTCCCTTGACAACGTGGAGGTGGATCCTGTCTCTTCCTTCACAGTGATACTCTGAATTTTCCACATTACAGGCATGAGAACACAGTCATGTTAAAATATTGTTGTCCTTGTCTCTCTTCATAGTGCATCCTTACCCATAGCCCATTATAGCATTCTGGCAAGATTATTCATACCCCCTGCCTTCAATTTGCTATCTGATCCCTTCTGCTAGTCCTCAGGAGCTTTAAATAGTCAGCATAATTTTCAAGGCACGTTTGAGCTTGTCCTTAAACACTCCAGAAATAATCCTTGAGAGTTTGCCCAAGTGTGTGTTTTTTAAACCCCACCCGTGGACCTCATTGAGGTCACACCTCAAAGAAAACTGAAATGCTGTTCCCAGATAGATGACCATGTGGCATATAGCAGAAGGCTATATAATTGGCACCATTATTTTGTTTCTGCAAGCTATCTATCTTCATAGTGAAACTCTTCTGAATAAAGCCTGAAATGAAGACTGCCCTCAGAAAGGAACCCAGATATCCACAATGAGATGAATGTGAATGAAACCATTGTTTTCCATGTACGTTTACATCATTTATCTAAAGGCATGCATATGGAAGCAGAAATGCCAAACACATACTTTCAGAATTATGGTATGCCTTTCTAGTACTTTCTACATATATTTATCCATTCTGATATATATCTACACTACAGTGTGATATCATAGTTAAAATTCTGGACTAGAATCAGGGAGGTGCAGAATCAAATCCACCTTCATCCAGAGAAGCTCCCCAGTTAATTTGCGGTGATTCACTAACAGCCCAACCTACCCCACAGAGTTGTTGAATTAATAATATTGTGTATGCTATTTTGAGCTCCAAGTCTAAGTACGTATGTATGTATATGTATATGTATGTATGTATACACTTGTATCATTTGCAGACTGTCCCAATCAACTAAGACTCTGGTAAATGTATGTGCGTGCCTATGTGCATGTGTACATGCACGGACACACACACACAGTGCTTCATTCTGTTAAGTGAAAACATGTTACAGGCATTTTGGCAAGACGTGATCTACCTTTTAATAGTTTAAATCATGGGTGGGAAAACAGTAGCCTTCAGATAAATTAAAATGCACAGAGCTAGGTGCACTTAAGCATGATTCAGTGTATCCTGACATTATTTTTTTTTCTCATACTTGAACTCTTTTGTATGCTCAGGAAGCAGATTGAGCAACTAAGTACTTGAAAACTGTTAAGATATTACCTCTCTGAATTTATTTTCCTCATTTTCCATTTCATCCAATCTTCCCAGTGAAATAGAGGACTTCCAGATGGTGTAGACTACTATCTTTCTCATCCTGACTGCTGGCCATGCATACAGTATATGTCTGGTAAACATATAACAAAATTCATACAACTCTATATATTCCTGAACTACAATTTCCACCATCCTCTGTCAGCCTGTTCAATGAGAAAGGATACTGGGAGCTCTAGTTCAACAACATCTGGAGGATCCTCAGATATACTACCCCTGTTTTAAAAGAATCAGAACAGCACTTTAACTTCTTAAGACTAAGATATAATGCTTCTCTTAGTAAAATCTAAGATACTACTGAGCTTTTGTGCCACTGCTACACAATACTCACAGCTGTAAGAATCACAAAAACTTTGTCTTCTGGGCAAATCATTTTCTCCAGCCATTTGCCATGGCATAATCTGGCCTTTGATTTTGTTTTCCATGTGAAGTATTCCATATTAATCCTTATTGGATTTTATTCTGTGAGAAACATGCATTGCTGATTGAGATTGTTTCTTCTATGTTCAACATATCTGTTAAAACTTATTTACTATGAAGTCATTTTTTTCTATCACTCTACCATCCGAGTCATTAATAAAGCCCTACAACACTCCAATTGAATCTTCAAAATCTTACTAGATATAGAAGTGTACAAACAAAGAGACAGGAAGGATCATTATACATAATTTCCCCAGGAAAAGATGAAATGTTTCTGCATTCTCCAAGATTCCAAAAAGTAGGATAGAAAGAATATCACTGTGTTCTTCTCTTTCCCCAATGAGGTTTAGTTATTTGTTTATTGCTGGTGGCAACAAAAGTAACAAGTGCATTGACAAACTGGCCATCATTTGGAGGAAATTCAGGATGGGGGGGGGGGGGGGGGAAAGGAAAGTTCATGCAGAATTGCAGTGTGCATACTTGTATATTATATAATACAATCACATTAAGGGTATGGTTGTCTGCAACATATAGGATTATCTAATGCACTTTTTTTCTGTGCAGCATCTCTGAAAGCCAGAATATTTATGCAACTTAGCACAAACAGATATGTTTAAATACAACTTTCCAAAGTACCTGCTTATTTTTATGCCACATTTCTGAATACATACTGTTGTTGTTGTTTTTTTTAGTGAGAAAGGAGAGGTGGCCCTGGACTCCTCTCATTCATGCTGCCCATGACATGATGTAGTCCACTTTGGCTTATTACTGCATTTTGATGTAAAAGAAATCCACGGCCAATTTCTTTTATATTTCTAACACACCATCATATCAAGGTTTTCTCCTCTGATGTTTCGGTGGTGGAGAGAGAGAGAGAGAGAGAGAGAGAAAACCCCGAAAAGCTGTAGGAAATTGCACATGCAGCATTTTCTGTATAAGATTTGGGGATAGAAATCCCTAATTTAGCCTTCCCTTTCAAAACTCTCCAAAAACCAGACAGAATGTTGGAAGGTTCTCCAGTCATCATCACAAAACAAACAGCAAAAACGGTTCTATACTGGTACCTGCTACTTTTCCATGGAGAAGGGATCATGCCATGAGCTTTAAGAGCAAGAGAATTAAGAAACGAGAATCCTCTCTTGTCAGAAATGTCCTTAAGATCACCCAGGGCACAGGTGTCAGCTGCAGGCTGTCACAAAGATAACACAGAACTTGATACAGCCAAATAAATAATTACATGAGGCAATATGATAAGACTTCCTTTACTATCTGCAGGAGATGATGTACGTACACAGGCTCATTCATATATTCATGCATGGAATGCCAATGCTGGATACAACTAGATACAACTCAGCAGACTCTCCCCTCTCTCTTTTCCAACTGTGCTGTATGTATCCTGCATTTGTGGCTGACAATGGCTCCATGGTGGTTAATTGATCCCATTATTGCTGATAATTTACTTCCTGTTTACCTACAGAGATTCCCACAAAGCCAACTCCAGACATATACAGCTGTCATGATATCCTACAAAGCAGTCAATGGAAACTGCTTTTCATCATTCTTATCCCATCCGCCTACCCTATATAAATTATATCTACTTTCTGCATTTGTTAGTGCAATGTAATGTCCTGGGAATAATGACATTATTGAGCACAATAGGGACATTTGTAAAGTAAGGATGCTGTCACACATTACAGTTAGGTAATTATCGTAATAGTGACAGCATCTTAAATCTGGGGGGGGGGGGGGGGGGGGATAATAATAATCCAGGCTGTAGTTCCAGGGAAAGGACACAATTTGTGACAGATTTCGTCCCCAAAATTCCTCTTTCTCAAGGAAAATAAAGAGGAGGAGAGGCAGAAGAGCTCTAAAACAAAGACACATTTCCCCTTATTACCAGCAGGGGTCATGCATGTGACAGGATCAATTCAGGTAATAAGTGACAAGTCCTATCATTCCTTCAAAGAGAAAGGTTTGGTCAAGGAAGGGCTGTTTCCCGTAGAAGCACATCTCTTCTGCGCTCCCCCGGGCTCCCCTCCGTCTCCACTTCCCTGGGGTTCCAGCTTTGCCAAAGCACAGAGAGTTCAAAGAATCATCCCCCTGCGTGGACGCTGACCACAAGAGGTGGGGAAGAAGAAAGGGAAGTGGAGGATTTGTCGTCCCCCCCCCCCGCCCCGCTGCTGTCAGTCTCCAAGTGTGTGGGCGTTTTACGGTGCCAATTCACGAGGTGTGGGAGCTGAACACCCCGCGCCCTGCTTTTCCCCACCCCAGCAGCATGTCCTCCCTGTTCAAGCGTCTGCTTGTCACATTTCCTTTCCTTGGTGTGCACTTTACGACTTCAAAGGCTCGCTTTTAGTTCACAAAGGTCACAGGGCAAAGGTCAATGGGCACAGTTTGACCTCTCCCTCACCCACCAAAGAGGAAAAGAGGGGAGAAAGACTTTTAAAGGTTAATCTTTCTTCCCCCCTCTCATTGTTTCGAAAAGTTTTGTGGAAGGAAACAATGGGCTCCTTATAAGCTCACCCACTTCCACAGGGGGCTCCCCTATGTGGAAAGCATAAATAGAACACACACGTATGCACCCAATATTCCACCTGAAGGAGAAACTACAGTTAAGAAAATCATGTTGGAATGTAACAGATATGTTGATGTCTTTTAAAGAGCCAGTTGTTTCATTTCATATTTTAAACACAAACATACACACAGATATGCGAGCATGCGTGTGTGTGTGTGTGTGTGTGTGTGTATAAAAACACTCATTCGCCCTAGGGTATTGAGGAATAAGTTAACATTTCACAAAGCTCTCCACAGCTGGTGATTATATCCTTTGCAATGTGTACAAAGACATTCAGAAAAGGAGCAGAGAAAGTAAACAGTATCACTTCTGGGGAAGATTTGGGGGTGGGAGGGAGAGGAGGAGAAGCAGATGAAATTTAATCTGGCACGCAGCCCAGCCACCAACTTAAAACAATACAGAGAAGGGAAGCCAAAGAGGAAAGAAAAACAGAGGGGAAAGTGTGGAAAGACCGACGTGCATTAAAGGGGTGGGGGAGAGAGAGCCCTCCACAAAGGTTTCAAGAATCTTTGGGGGCCACTAAAGAGCAGATTAGATTGCAAGACTAGGCTTCAGGGGGCTACATTCCTGTCTCATTATATAATGTGTGTATGAGCATTCTTAATTGAATTGGCAGAACCCCCAGCTGTTTACCTCTCTGGAAAAAATGAGAGGAAGGCACCGGGCCTTGGAAAAGGCAGACACAAAGTCGGGGCCTTGGCATCCAGGGAAACAAAAGTTGAACATAGCCCGGGCTTGCTGTCTAGTTTAACCATTCATTTTAGAACTGCTTTGCCCTGAAGTACCTGAACGTAATCTCTGTCTTGTGACTTTTTAATGCAAGTCTTGCCTATAACGTCTGTGCAAGGCATGGCTGGGGAGAGGTGTTGATTCTGGACATGCTGTAGGCTGTTGCCGAAGGATTAAATTAAACAATCCTGCTACAATGCTTGGGCTAATATGGGCATGGTTCACATGCTTCATCAGCAACACAGAAGCAGAACAAAAAAAAATGCCACTATGATGTATGTGTAAATATGTGCAGGATATCATTTCTGAAATACATTCTTAAGGCAGACTTCATTAACCCAGTTATCATCCATCAGTCACCAAGTCACGTATAAATTATGTCTTAGTATTAGCCAAGCAGGAAAGGCACCACTCAATGCATAAGTATAGCCCAAAATCATATGACTTCACTCAATCCTATATAGACACCTTTCATATATAACATACATTAGTACAGACCATGATTTCTCTGCATATAAGAAAGAACTATTCATCCTACTCTAAGAACACCCAATAGAATAATTTGACCAAGCAGCGATGCTAAGAACCATGGTCCAATTGCCGCAGGCCCTACATATGGAGAAGTTCACCGACTAAATTAGATCTTGGTCAATATATGAAGTGATCAAATAGGCCAATACTCTTCATTGAAGACAGTGACATCAATCAAATAAAATAAATTCAAGAGTTATTTATTTCCATAATTTCTTTTTCAATGCAAACCTCTATTTATTGGCTAGTAACTTCAATGGTAATACAAATGGAAGGGGAAATGTCATAGGAAGTAATGAGGAAACACAGGAGGGGTCTCAAATGAATGTGGTAAGGAAGACAAAGCAGGAAATGAGCTAGCAGAAGAGGGAAAGTCCAGCAAGAAGAGTTTTTCAAATATATCTGCAGCAAGAGGGTGACAAGGGAAGTGGTAAGCTAATGGCTTACTTCAAATAAAGGGATCTTAACAAATGACCAAGACAAAGCAGAGTAATTCAACTCCTGTTTTGCCTCTTTGCATCCAAGGAAAATGGTGATTTGAGTAGCATAGACTGGGCACAAACACAAAGGGGGAGGGTACAGATTAGTAAGGATGTGATAAAGGATTTTCTTAGTAATTTGAATGCCTTCAAGTCCCCAGACCCTGATGAAAGGTACCCTAAAATACTAAAGGAACCGTCTAAAGAGCTGTTGGGGTCTGTCAATTATCTGGAGAACTGCAAAGGTGCCAGAGGATTGGAGAAAAGTGATGTAGTCCCATTCTTCATGAAAAGGAAAAAAGAGGACTCTAGTAATTACTGACCATTTAGCTTAACATCAACAACTGGAAAGTTGTTAGGGCAGATAACAAAGCAAGCCGGTTTTAAGTATCTTAAAGACAATGCTGTGATTGCTAACAGTCAATATGGCTTTGTCAAAATAGGTCACAAGAGACAAATCTCTTCTCCTTATTTATCAAGGTATCTACTTTATTGGACAAGGAGAATATTTGATGTCTCCTGTTTTGTTTTGTTTTTTCCTTATTGGTATTTTTTTTCCAACTGCACTATTTTTAATTTCCTTTTCCAGAAGTCCCAGCTAAATACAACACCTTTATCTTTAGGAATTTTTCCCATGGCATCTTCCTTACTATTTCTCTTAGTTTATTTAAAATCTGACTTTCTAAAATCCAGAGTTTGAGTCTAATTGTGATTGAGCTTTAAAAAAAAATTCAAGAACATTTTTAATGTATGGTGACTTGCACTCACAGTTCCTACCACTTTAGTATCTTCATTCAATTCCTCACTGTTGGTAAGAACCAAGGTAACAGATCCCCTAATGTCCACCTCAACATTTTGAAAGATAAAATTATTCCCAAGACAAATTAAGAATTTATCTGACATCTTGTACATGGCAAAATTAAGTCTTCTAACAGATGTCTGGGTATTTGAAAATCTTCCATCACAACCACTTCATCATTTTTTGAAGCTTCAGTTATCTGTCTTAATAAATCTTCATCTACCTTTTCTGATTGATATAGTAGTCTGTTACTTTTCCCTTAATCTAGGTGCATTCAACACTCAGTCCAGTGGATCTCTGTATAGGTAAGTTCATTCCTCATACACAATGCTGAACCACCTCCACCCTTATGTTGGCTATATTCTTAACAAGGGGGTATCCATCAAGCCCAGTGTTCCACCAAGTTTCTGTAATCCTTATTACATCATACTTATCTTTGCACCTCATGACTTCTAGCTCATCTTGCTTGTTATCAATATTTTGTGAATTACAAAGATATGGATTAGATTCCCTAAGTTCAGTCACTCTTTTCCTTTATGGCTGTATTTCTTTTGTTTATTTGTTAAAGTAGTATTTTCTACAACATTTCACTTTGCTGCTGTATTCAATCTGTTACTTACCAGTTTACTACACATCAATAGTCTTATGATTCCCACACCTCTGTATTTTAGTTCAAAGCCCTCCTGACCAGGTTAGCCAACATTGTCCAAAGTTGTATTTTCCCTCCTTAGTGAGATGAATTCCATCACAGGAAAGCAGTTCATTCTCCTTTTACTGAAAAATCCAAACCTTTGTTGTTTCCACCAACAGTGTAAGCTTTGGATCATTTTCCTCAACAAATAAATTAACAAGTATGTTTTTGACTCATTTGTTTAACTGGGTTCTCTTTATCTAGTTTTAGGACTTGTGTGGAGAACATAACATGTTTTAGGTCATATTTATGCAGAAATATTGAAAATTCAAAAGGGTTCACAAATTGTTAAGCACCACTGTATCTATATTAGAAAGAGTTACATAATATTTCTACATTATTATTCTCTTGATTTTTCTAGAAATTTGTAGGAAGCCAACAGTTCTACATAAAAGTGTGACATGGGAAGGGGGTGTTATAATTATAGCCTGAGCCCATACAAGCTTATTTAGATGTATATTCCACTTCTTGGTGAATCTAAATTATTCATTTAATTCAGACTTTTAGCTCATCAGTAAATTAGATGGAATTGTATTGCCTTGCAAGGTTGCATTTGGTTAATATAATTCCTTAAAAAATCTCTATCCTATTATCATAAATCCTGTTAATGTAGAATGAAAATGATAACATTTTCTTATCTTACAAAAATTCTCAGTGTATGAATGTAGGAAAATATGAGATAATAGATTACTGAACTGAAAAAAAAGACAATATAATTACCTGAAAATCAACAAATATTCTTAATACAGTGATGTTTATAGGCTATATTTGTGGATAAAATCTAAATATTTATTCTCATCTCTGCTAGCTCAGTTAATTTTAAATGACTGTTAAAAGAAACTTAACCTTAATTCCTACCCCAGTGATATAGACAGGACATCTAGCTGGCTGCTTCTTGCTCACCTTCCAAAATAAGTCTTATTCATCAGGATTCTTCCAGGTCATGGTGACCATGATCTTAGTAACATAGCAAATGGAAAAGAAGAAGGGAAAGATGCCATGTACGTTGTTATCCATCCTTGTTACAAAGAAGGCAAAATAAGTTTTTAAAGAAAATAGTAATAGTAACAGTAGTGTTAGTAGTAGTAATAGATTTGTGGATGGCTTACAACAAACAGTTTATATTCTAATAGGCAGATGGACAAGAACACTCTTTAAATAGGCTTTTAAATGTACATAAGAAAAGTAGAGACTAATGACTAATATTTGGTTTAAATTGTTCTCACCTTGTTCCCACTTTAAAATGCTCAAACTATATGCAGAGTAGATGATTTCTAAAAAAAAAAAAACTTTCTTGAATCTAGAGGATAACAACCACCAGATAGTCAGAAGTTCCTTTCTTCAGCAAGTTGTTGGAATAAGTATTTGTTAGGAACATCAAACGCTGGTGGGTGCAACTATTTAACTGGACCTCCTTTAACATGGATTCCAGTTAGATTTGAATTAAAATTGCCTTGTTGTCCTGTTTTGTTCCTTTAATCAGGAGAAAATGAGGAAGGCAGTACTGTTGATGGAATTTGATACCATGTGCCATGGTATTCTTCTAGTCAGGCTACTTAGATTGCATTAGAAGCAGTATTTTAGGATCAATTCATTCCTGTCTGGAGATATTCCACAAGGTGGCATTGGGGAACATAATTCTAGCAATATAGTTTTTTAGCTTCTAAGGTCCTCAGGAGTCCATTAGGTCCTTTAATTTACCATTTATATTGATGTAATATCACTGTCTGAATAATCACAGAACACAGAGTTGGATGCTATATGTGTGCTGATGACATCCAATTTATTTGTCTTTCCTAGCTGAGTAGGCTGGTCTGGAGTTTGAAAGTAGTAATGACTGGATGAGGATGAATAAATTGAAACACAGTGCTGCAAAAAATTGTATAGAAGGTAATTGAAGCAGCTTTGCGGGGAAATTGTTCTCCCTAAGACACGGATGGCAACCAATTGTCCCTAGGCTATATATGGCACTCAGCAGCCAGCCATTGGCTCACCGTTACCATCCCCACCCCAAAGCATGAAACATTTCCTCACACTAGGCAACCTACCAATCAGCCTCTTTGCAGGCTACAGGAAAACCTTTAGCCTGATAGGTGATAAAGAACTCTTTTACCCAGCATGACAGCTAACAAACAAGTTGAGAGATAGTATAACATCATTGATTGATTGATTGATTGATTGATTGATTGATTGATTGATTTGCAACATTTTTATACCATCCACTCAGAAGACTTGGTCAGTGCAGAATCAAACACTGATGTAAAACTTCACAAGAAAATAATAATTCCAATAAATAAATTACAGTTAAGGTCACCCAATAATCATCAGCCAGCTTCCAAATGCCAATTTAAAAAGTAAGGTTTTCAATGCCTTCTTGAACACTAGAAGTTAAGGCGCCCAGCACATCTCTAGGAATAGTGTATTCACGGAAAATGCCTGGTCCATGTCCTCTTACCTCTTGCAGAGGGAGAACTCTAAACAGATTCTCTTAATGTCCACCCATTTATAATTAGTTAATCTTATTTATGCAAATTGTGCCATTTATTTATGCAAACATGTTGTATTCTGCAGTTTACAATACAAGAAAGATAGCACCAACAGCAGCAAACAACAACAAAAATAGAATTATAAACCACAATGATTTTCCCATTACAGAAGCAGCCCATGACCACCATCCACATCAAAAGCTTGTCAGAACAATATGGTTTTTACAGCCTTAGGAAAGACAAGCAGAGTAATCCCCCCTAGGCCCCAGGGGCAAAGTGTTCCATAGTATGGGAAAGACATTAAGAAGACATGCCTCCAAGCTCCCATTCTTTTACTTTGTATGGGGTGGGGGCCCTTTGCAGCCCCTTCCAGGAAGAATGCACAGAACAGGCTTAGTACAAGCAGGAGAGATGGTCTCATGAGTATATATGGGTGTCTGGCTACTATTATAGTACAGCATGCTTCCAATTTACAAACTGGTTTCACATTAAACCTCTACCATCCAAAAGGAGCAAGTGCTTAGTCTATTGAACTGATCCAAGTTGGTGTGGTGGTTAAGGTGCTGGATTAGAAATGGGAAAACTGTGAGCTGTAGTCCTCTCCTAGACACAGAAGCTGATTGGGTGACTAGCCAGTAACTCTTTCTCAGCCCAACCCACCGCACAGGGTTGTTGTGGTGGGAGGGCGCGTTATGCACACTGTCTTGAGTTGTACAAAATAAAGGTAGGAAACAAATCTCATAAATAAATCTTTACTGGCAACTGCCATTAGATTTGGCTTAATTACTTAAGGCTCACTTAGCTTCAACAGCATGAAACCCTTTCTATCAGTTTAGCTTGATGCACCAACTGCAAATCCTCCTTGGCCCCAGTTATCCTTGTCCTTGATATTCCTAGGCTTAATAAGTGCCCTACAATGAATTCATGTTCACAGTACAGGTTACACATTATATAAATAAGTAACTGCACATATTGAGAAGCTAGTGAGGATATGCAGGTTTGCAAGACAATTAACTTTCTCCAAACAGGGGCTAGATCCCATTATGGATGGGACAGCCCTACAAAGCAGCCTTTCTCACCAGTACTCCAGGGATAGGATTTAATATTTGAGCCAATTTTGTCTTCCACAGGAAATAAGAATCCAATCCCTAATTTGTCCAATAACATGAAGCCATAAGATGGCTAAGAGCAATGAGAGAGGGCACTATGTTCCCCCTCAGGAAAGCCAGATCTATTTTTAAAAGCTTCATGAGAAATAGAAGAAACTTGGGTTAGCCAAAAGAATGAAAATAAATGGGCCTTCTTCTCCCCACAGTCTCCAGCTGCTTAGCTGAAAAATGCATGGTTTGGGTTTGCCTGCAGGTGATTGTTTCATATCAACTCAGACATTTTGTTGTTATAATCTAAACCAAAGGGGAGGCATTTAGACAGATGTCTCCACAGTTTCCCCTCTGCAATGTATGTTTTTCTAAGCAAGGAGGAATCTGGTCAGTGGTGGCATAGCACTCACCATTTCTGTAGCCACCATTTAGGACTTCATTATAAAATACAAAGGCCACACAAAGAACAAAGCAGCTGATAATAACATGAACACAACAATTGCTCCAAGACAAGGCATTTTTATGATTGCCACTAGGTCTGGTTAATTTAGCCATTGCCATCCATCCCTAGTAGTCTGACAAGATGCTGAAAGGCACCAGTGATTGCAAGGATTCCTTTGGATCCAACTGGGCTTTCTGGATGACTGTCAAAAAAAAACTACTTACTAAAAGATGGCAATCAAATCAAAAGTAACCCCAGAAACAGTATAAAGGAAGTAGCCTATTGGGTTAGTCTAGTCGCTGTATCACACTGGTTCAAAAATGCCTATAAAGAGATTTGCTTTGGTCATTGGCCAGATAGAAGGAAATTAGGAAAAGATACCTGCAACTTTTCTTTTTATTTCACACTACAGCACAGTGTAATGCTTCATTTTATCTGTGTTATACTGCTAAGATCTTTCTCATTTTATGAGTCCAGACTTGGAATAAATCATTGTCCACAGAGGGATGGAAGTGTATGAAAGCAACAGGGGCCGTATTGTATGTTTCCACAATATATTGCCTCCTGAACTTGACATGTATTATCAAAGCTTTCATGTTTGTTTAGGATATTTCTATACCACCTCTCTAACAATTGCATTTCATTAAAACTGCGAGTTTAATTATAGCTGTAGAAATCTACAGTTTTATGTCAGACATCTATTGCCTTATTTTGTTTCTGAAGAAAGCTGTAAAAACAAAAAAAAGTAATTTCTGTCTTGCTTTCAAAATGGTATTATTTATTGATTTCTTATATTCTGCTCTTTCTGAGAAGTTCAGAAGATCATTAAATCAGTCCATCAGACCCTTAGAGAAGATGGCATTCTTTCAAGATTAACCAAGTGTTCAATGGTTTTGATTTGTAACTTTCCCTTTTCTCATTCTGAGCTCTTAGGGAAACCCAGCTTGGTCTAGATGGAGATTAAACTGTCATCATCCCAATGTACGAATTGCCATGCTTTACGATGGCAGCATCTACACCTTCTGCAGTGATCTGGCTCAGAATGACCACCACCGAAGATCAGCCATACCATGTTTTGGTGAAAAGTAAGATAGGAAAGAAATCAGGATAAACAATGTGCAGATTTATTATAATTACTGGGAAGCTGCCACATGCCCAATAACAGAAAGACATCTGCATAAAAGGTTACTGTTTCTAGATTCTTTCTAAGAACGTGGCGTCTTGTCTTTCTACTTCAATTAAAACTTCTCGGATAATATTGCTGTACAATGTCAGTTTGAAGGAAACCAGCTCCTGAGGAAAAAAATAAAAGAGAGGCCCCACACCTTCTAAGATTACTAAAACTATTTACTTACAAAATGATAATATTGTTGTGTCCAGGCCTTAAACCTTTCCTAAAAGATTGTGAGAAAGGTGTGTGTCTATTCTGGGGACAAGCCAGCATCTTGTTTATATATTGTGTGTGTGTGTGTGTGTGTGTGAGAGAGAGAGAGAGAGAGAGAGAGAGATGTTTAACACTGAATCTCAAAGTAGTGAATATTCAGAACATCAGTGGTTAATTCCTCCAAGAATAATAAAAACAGAGCTTGAACAGCAAAGAAAGGAAAGTCTACTTCTGGAAAACAGTGCTAGTATTATATGTTCTGTGAAGATGTTTACCACACACTCTGATCACATAACTGATTGATCTGTTGTAGCACGTACCATATGCTGGAGAGCTGCAGCAGATGCATAATTGGCCTGATATCATGTCATAAAAATGTGTAAATGCAAACAGATGTTTGTGAAACAAATTAGCCAAAATGAGGTTTCATTCATATCAATTGAAATGCATAATTCAGTTACAGTAGGAACTGGCACAAACTTTCCTTGCTTCATTCTGAACTCTATATAACTTTCTGGGTCTGCCCCATAGGCCACAGAAATCAATAACATGAATCACTTTTGCTTTAGAGGGCCTTGGAGCAGATAAGAGGAAACCAACATTCCATTGTGAAGGAAATGAGTGCTTCAGTGTGGCTGGCTTAACATGCCAGTTGGAATCCACTGTATAGGTCCATTGTCACTGTTTTTGTAGATGAGCCAAGCCATAACTGTGACCTCAGAATAAATTCAGCAGCTTGGGAGAAATGGGTAAGCATTTGTAAGCACATGAAATGAAATGTTTCAGGTTATTCACCCTGGCCTTTGCCCCTATAAATCAGTTGCTAATAACCTAGATACTGTGATCCTTGTTTCCTACATGAAAGATTTTCACATGTGAAATCTAAATTATTCCTTAATGGTTGTATAAATCCTCCATTGGCTGTGGTGCATGCCATATGGTGCATGGAATAGTCTCCATTCCACATCACATCAATTCAAGTCAGCCCAAAAAGCATTCCGTACCAAAGCCAGAATTCCCTAATAATGGTAAAAAATATAATAAAGATCATGGAAAATTTGCTGCTGATACCTGAACATCTGTAGGATATACACTTATTACTATAAGTGGTATTACCATTTACGATGAGGTAAAACAGCATGTCAAAAGTTCCAAAATACTTTTTACTGTTTCACAGAGAAGCAATCTAGCCTTTACTCTTGCCCATGAGAAAAGTAAAGTTTTCCACTATTTCAAGACTTGCATCTCTGCAATCCAAGCTGCCTTCAGCAGTATAACAAAGGGTTGCCTCATCTCTTTCCATAGCCCTGCTTCATTTCAGTCTAGATCAATGGTATAACTGGGCAATTGGACACCCGGGACTGAACTATCCTACTATTCTTTAAACTGTAGACCAGTCATGACTCCAGGAATAAAATGGTTTTACTATTGCTGCTACATACTGTTATATGGGGGAAACTAGTGCTGTTTTATTGTAGAAAGTAATGTTAAAATAATTACCTGTATAGAGGAGGAGGAGGAGGAGGAGGAGGAGGCGGCAGCGGCATGAACCTGATGGTCAATATGAGCATGGAAAACCTATTTGCTACAGTCTTTATCACATGTTGTTATTGGCTATTAGACACCAAGTTTCCCCTACCTGGGTCTAGTACTAACAGCACCTCTGAATTCATGGTGTCGCTAAATTCCACAGTAACCTGTTTCAGAAAATTAAATCACCCAGTTTGTAATGCTGGACAAATATATTACTAATCAAGCTCACTTTCTCCTCAATGTTCTTTGCTGACTCAGAATGTCAGATGAGATTCAAAAGACCAAGTGTTCAAAGTCTGCTGCCAAATTTGTCAAATTCCTTCCTCTGACTGGAAATCCTATTAACTGCTTTTAAAGGACCAGAACTACAAAGATAGCTTCTGTATGAACTACAACATTCTTTAATGTTTTTCCCAAACGTGGGCTAATTCTGTGAATTCTGTGATCAGATCACTCATTTAACTAAAAGTGTGTGCATGGATATCTTCCATATTTAGAAAAATTGAATCATATTTCTTTAAAATATTGCTGCCTGCCATGTTTAAGAACCTACTCTGGTTCCTCAGTAATGGCAGGGTGTGGGGCGGGGAGGAGAAAAGTCATATTTCTCAATAAATCCAGTATGGCTGATTCTGGGAATCACAATTGTCAGACACCAATACAGTAAGGCACATATGGTCCTACCAGTCTGTATGTATGCAGAAGTACTGTGAGCTAGAAGATAATTGTGGAGTCCTTGGTGTTCTCTGAGCTTGGTTGTTAGATAGAAGATAATTTTAGGGAGCAAACAAATGTGTGTTTCGAAATATTTAGAAACCTCATACTTGCTAACTGAATTGCAAGCTGAGCTGACAAGTCTTTGACCATCATCAGTCTGAATCAAAACCAGAACATGTTTTTTTCTTCTTTATCTGGACCCAGAGAAAGTTATTTTTTGTAATCTTTTACATAATTAAAGTTATCTGGTAAATAATTCAGGACCCCTTCCATGAAACAATTAACAGATCTTCTGTTACTTATTCAATCTTACCTACACCATATGTTCCAACAGTTCCTCCTTTTATCCAGAGCTATATGAATTATAACCTACTATCTCATCTCCTGAGATCTGGAGCATTTTTTTCAGTGTACACAGTGTCTTTGTTGAACTTTCATCAAAACATATGTGGTGGTGTTAAATCATTCCTTTGTCACATTGCAATGTTGGGCATGCAGGGATCCCATCTCTGTCCAACCATGGCTTCACTCCATGAACTTATTGGCTTATCACATTCATTGTGTCCTAAACATCCCCACAACTGCCAAAAATAGTGAAGGGTAGCAGAAGAACAATAGGAAAGAAAGACTGCTGCAGCTGTTCAGTGCTCCATAGTGTATTTCAAGGTATTGTAATTATATAACAGCCTGTTCTTCAATCCTGAGGGACATCATGCACATATGGGCACTTTCCAAAAGTGTAGATGACTGCTGAGCCAACCATTTTCATTCTTTTCTAATTTGCTTCAGCATGAGTTCCATTTATTTATGCCCATATTTTCAACAGGTTGCTGCATGCTTAGTTGAAGCATCATCAGAAGTAGCTTCCATGGAAAATGACATAGTGTCTGTTTGAAGCAAATAACATATTTACTGAACTCAGCGTTATCACAACAGACATCAACCACAGTGTCACAGAGGACACTGTATGCTAAATACTCAAATGGAAATGAAGAAAATTATATGAAAACCTTTGGGGGGGGGGGTATCTTTGAGTCATTGTTGACTCCTGGTGATTGCCTGGACTAGTCCCTGCAGTTTTCTTGGCAGGTTTTTCAGAAGTGGTTTGCTCTTGCCTCCTTCCTAGGGCTGAGAGAGAGTGACCAGCCCCAGGTCACCCAGCTGGCTTTGTCCCTAGTTGGGACTAGACCTCATGCTTTCCTGGTTTTTAGCCCAGTGCCTTAACCACTACAGCAAACTAGTTCTCTTACTAAAACTACATGTACACATTTAATTTTTTACAGAATTTAATAACTAACCCTGCAACAACTACAATTACACATTGCACTTCAAGGTCATCACAAATCTGTATAACAAAAATACAGTGACACATTAAGTCTAGGGTGTATTCATTTTGTATAGTTTTTTCCTATGCTTGCCCCCAATATTTTATGCTTTCATGGTCCTGTATAAATATCCTGATGATAAGATTTCTAGCATACTGATATATTTCTATAACATGTATGCATATGTTTGGAGAGCTTTTTTCAGTTTGGTTTTGTTTGCTAGCAGCATATCCTTACTGTAAATATAACAGCGTTAGAACAATTGAGCACAGTAGACTTCTACTGGAGGCACCTAACCGTTACATAAAGTTAGCTTATTGTAATGTAACCCAAACAAAGAACACGGAACTTCACTTTTTGCCTGATGTCAGTAATCTGCTACTAGGAGGTGAACCTTATTTAAGCAGATGATTATGTTTAGTTATGCCTGCAGTAAATTATAAGGGCCCATAGCAAATACCGAACTCAACAGAGGATAAAGAAATTGCTAGCTAGAACCTGTAATGTACTTTCCATGAGTTGCATTATGGCACTATTTTGTTTATTGGATTTAAATCCTGTTCAACAACCTAAGCTCACAATACTTTGTCAAATTAGAATTCACAGCCTTTTATCTGGATCCAGATTTCCTGGATCCTGAAAGAGGTTTAAGGTATGTCGTTCTGGTTCGAATCCTGTCTTATACAAAAGGAACAAAATCATAACATTGGATTCAGATCTCAACTTCTCTTAAATATTGGAGGAAAACTAGACATTGTCCTCTCTCTTAATCCAGTCAAGAAACTTACAGCCACCAAACAATTTGACCCTTTTCACAGAAATGAAATCCTTACATTACATTAAATGACATAGAACTTACTCTTTACTGGGAAGATGAATAGCCATATAGATAATTCCCCCATTAATTGATAATACTGAAATGGTGCATTATTTAGAAATCCAGTACAAAAGCCAATAAAATAATGCTAATATAGGTGTTTCAGAGGCACTAATGCATGTTTTTCTAAAGCAAGCTATAAATTATATTAAAGAATTTCTATAAATGCTTAATAAGCAATAATATTGAGGTGGCTAATTAACTAAGCTGGCAATTCTGTAGCTATTCTAATACTTATTCAATGGAATTTGGCACTCTATAGCTTTATTTCATATCCAACAACTAGCTATACCATATCTTACAGTGGAATAGCCTAATAAGATGTGTGCCCGGGATAAGGATGGGAGAAGGTTGCATCTGGCATGGGAGAGATGGATACAGAATTAACCAGCTGCTCGTCATCACAAATATGTTGGTCCAAAGCATGTCACACACGATTCAGGATGACCAAACTGAACGGCCATCTCTACAGGACTGTGGTCTTATTGAGCATCCTCTTCTCCACAGCCAGAAGAGATCGAGTATAAAAGTTGGAGAATTTCTCTCAGGCTATCTCTTGGAGCTCACTGAGGCTTTTAACATCTCTCCAGCATTATATTTAGTTGAAAGCAGTGAAGAAAACAGGACTAAAATGTGTTAGGATTACAAATACTCAACTGCTCGCTTGGCCCCTTTCTTAATGACTATCATCTGGGGGCAAGGACTGTAAGATGAGAAACAAATTCTTAATGTGCACTGAGCAAAAAAAAAAAAAAAAAAAGCCCTAAAGCAAGCATACCAGCAGAACAATTAGATGGTTAATCATAATTCTGTCTAGGGGACTCTTTCTCCATTTTTTTCCACTTCAAAGAAACAATGATTTATAAACAATGTTGTCTCCTCTCAAGAAATGACTCACTTTTTAGCCCACACTGGGGTTACCCATACGTACAGTGCTTCACATTTCAGGGCTGGGATATTGAGTATCAGAATATAGAATGATACATTGCTTAGATTTCTCGAGAGCTTTTCATTAGTGCCTTTGGGTTCTGAATTTTTCCATAATTGTAGAGGATATTTACCGTAGAAGAGCTTTAATGCAGAAGGCAGGCCTTGCCATTAACCATGTTGTTCACTATGCTGACTCCATCACTGATAGGTACCTGGCACCAGTTATGATGGCTATTCTTTGTCTCTGCATCACGGCTGACCTTGCTGTGGTTTAGATTAACTTGTTTCTTGGGATTAAAAGAATGAATTCTTCTGTATTACACAAAAAGCAAAATGGCATCCTCTCCCTTTCCATGGACAAAAGCCGGTTGTCAGTGGGATTTTTCTTTGGCCCTGATGATGAGACATCATTTGCCACAATATTAAAATTCAGTAAGCTATCTTAGGCAGTATGATGCATAGCTCTTGCTACCATTCCACCTAATGACAGGACTGAGACTGGAATGAGACAGCAAAGAGGATGCTGGTTTTATTCAGGATTCTTTTCCTATCTTTGAGCTAATTCAGCCCATCATTGGGTAAACTAACCTGAACCTGTCCTTGGTTAGGAGAGTCTTGCATTGATCTACAAGACCCCAAATACAGAAAGTGGTACAAGGAGTGGCTTGGTTCCATTAATCTCAGTGGAGTGAGCCTCCAGCAAAAGAGTGCTTCCTCAGTAACTTAACAAAACATCAGTTTTCATTTGGTCATGCCACTGTCTTATAATTTTACACGACACATGCGTACTGCAGCCATTATGAAGGGCTATATGTATAAAATTGCAACTTTTACTTTATCCTTTAAAATATAGGCAAAAAGAGGCTGGGAAAGACCTCAAATTCCTTCTTCGAGTTCCCGTGTCTTCCAGTCCAAACTCAGGTGGTTCCATGTTGATTATTTGGAGTCAGATGGGGCTATTCCATCTCCCACTACTGGCCCAAATTTTCTCACCTTTTAAAAGAAAAGGTAACATCACAGGATTTAGTTTCCTGTAAATGAAGGAACACTGGAGACATTTGCTGTTGTTGTTTGCAGTGCTTGCCTTAGTTATATAAAAATATAGCTGATAAAGTAGAAGGACAAACAAGTATTCCTATGCAGGTTCCTACAGAGCAATTTACTCATATACTCTCTTAAAGTCTATTACAGTAAAAGCTGAAAGATACCTACAGTTGAGAAAATGATTAATCTCACTCCCTTGTGAGGGAATTTCACAACTCTAGGCTGCCATACACACTATGAATCTAGCGAGAGGGAATGCATAACAGACCTTATTTAGGTGACCTTTGTCAAAACCAAAACAGCCCCATTCACATTCAACCAGGAGCAAACAACGAATCTTATCCTAGCAGCCTTGCCTTGCCAATTCCTATCCTGCTTCTTGTAAATCTCTTGCCCATAGGGTATCCCCATGGTATGACTCTATGTATTTCCCTGCATTCTCTTCTTCTCAGCAGTATTTACCTCCCTTTTTGTCAGTGCTGTAAACTGGAAGAAAACCTTTTCACTCTACAGGGCCTCCTTTCATTTCACAAACCCTTTTGAGGCATTCCCTTCATGACCAAATCTGGGCTGAATTCCCAGATTAAATTTTAACTTCTGCTTCAATATATTTCAAACATCAGCTGCTGTAAATTAGTGTCTGACAAGGCTGCCCTCTTGTATTTTGGCACATTCATTCATAAACTATATAATATATCCATTCCTTATGCAGCTGTCAAGTATATGATTAAAATCTAGAATCCTGGCATGACAGATTGACTAACTAGTTCAAATCAATACATGCTATTAATCCACCCCTACATAGAAACTACTGTTTGATATCATACAAGTGTATGTCAAACATATAGTAAGCAGAATGTCAAGATATGGTGTCCAAGAGAAGGAAATCTGGTACCTTCTAAATGTTTCAACTACAACTCCCATAATCTTTTTCTGTTACTCATTTTGGCTGGACCTGATGAAAGCTTACCCCCAAGCTTCTGAAACATCCCAAATCTCTCTACTCCTTTGCCCAGTGAAATCTCTTGGCAGCCTACTTTCTTCTTCTCATAATACTATATAGCTCCTATCCAATTTCAGATTCTTTCAACAAACTAATGTTAATAGTTGTCCCTATTACTAAAAATAGATTACCCCAAAAGCCAATAACAAATAAATCAGAAACCTTACAGATACACTAGTAACATTTACATTCATCTAATGGTCAACATATATTACCATACATGGTGGATTTACTATACATATATGGTCAACATATAGTACCATACACAGGGGAAATCCATATTAAAGCAGGATTGTTGCCATTCACAAAAGGTTTTCACTATTTCAACACTCTTACCTTTCTTCCTTTCAATATATATTGTATATTTAAAATGTTCATATAAATTTCTATACTCTCCCCTACACAACTCTGAAGTAGAAAACAAGATAAATAAATTAAAACTACCCAGTGAATGACCCTTAAAAATCACTTTAACCTTTTTATTGAAATAAGTAGCACACTAAATGTATTCTCAAAGCCCTGACCATCTATTGAAGATCTAATGGAGTCCCTACAGCAGAAGCTCCATAGAAGTAAACTTGTAATGTGTAGTTTCACTCTCATTCACATCAGTACATGTAACAAAAACTCAACAGATGCTTATGTTACATTTATGTTTATGCTACAATTTGTAATTTGAAGCAGGCAGGGATAACTGTACAGTGTACACTGTCACCTACTTATCTGCTATAGTTCCCTAAACATACATAGAACAACAGACATATGCTTGTCTTCTCGGAAGCTATTCTTACCTAAAGAACATGGTGCAGGGGCTACAGCTTGCTACACTATCCACTATTATTCTGGAGAAAGTGGGATTGGTCAATCTTCTACATTTTGCTTTATTATTTAGATCAGTGTTTCTCAAACTTGGCAACTTTAAGATGTGTGAAATTCAGCCCCCAGAATTCCCCAGCCAGCCATGCAGTATTCATGCTCCTGAGAATTGTAATTTCCATGTAAGTGGAATGTGCCAAGTTTGGTGATAGATACAATCCACTATTTCTTTTCATGCACCTTTTGGGAAGTGTATCTGTACAAATTTACCACATGATAGTTCCTCAGATATCCAAGCCCAATCCCAGATCTCTGAATTTTACATAACAGGTTAACTTTGATTGCATATTTTGTTGCAATCCCCCCAGTGTTCTACAGTCATCACTATTATAAACAGAAATCTCATTTACTTCTTAGTTAAATTCTAGCTATAATTAAGAAGTAGGTTTGCAGTTGAAATGGGGTAAAAGGTTCTGTCGTTGAATTTCACTGTGATCAAATTGGGCATTCTGCTTTCACCAATTTCTTTATAGCACAAACATGACAGTATATTAGTGTTCATATTTTCTCAGTCAAAAAGCCATCATGGGAAAAGGTAGGTTATTAAAAGTGCAGCAGTAGCTGCATTTTCAAAAGAGCATACATCACATGCATTTGCATCTTAAAAACCTCCATCAAGGAAATGTATACATCAAGGGTTGAAAGCAGGACAATTTGCTGTAAAAATTAGGCTTGGGCAACTTACATTAACAATTATGTGAATCAGAGGAAAATTGTATTAACCTTCCATATGTTACAGGACACTGAGAATATACATGGGTATAACATTTTCTATCTCCTAAAAATCCTTAGAGAAAAAATGCTGGACTCACATACTGCCCTGTGATGCAGACAGTAAAATGTACAGGTTTTTAGCAATTCACAATCCCTACCATGTAAGCTTCTGAATAAATACCACGTATAGGCAATCAACCATACTACCTGTCCAGAAAGCTCTCTTCAGCTTTCTTGGTAAGGGAATTGACTTAGATGGCATGGGTTCTTCAAGGCCAGCTTCTCCCAGTTCTGCATGTCTTTTAAAGAGTGAAGGAACAGTCCCCCGGGTATTCAGAATTGAAGTGGCAGTCCCCTGGCTTGCAATTTGAGCTCTAAGGAGGGTATGCCTTTTGAGGCTGATTCCACTTCCCGTTAGGCCTGAGCCAGACCATTTGCCCCTCTTCTGCATAGGTCCAAACTTTGGCCAGCCAGAATGTGCTCCTGTCCACTTCTCTTTCCTGCCAGTGTTCCCTGGCATTATAGACATACTTGATCCAGTCTTGCTGGGGAGATGAGATGCCAATTACTTTAACCATACTCCATATTTGTTCTACAACAGTATTCTTTGCTTTAGGTACTGTTGTCTCCCATCTTGCCCTTTCCTATTTTGGCTCCCATTGGTCTGCACACTCACTAACCATTTTGCTGATATAAGGGGTGATACTGGAAATTCTAGTCTCTTTGTGGGCTCTCCTTGCTTGGAATGCATGCCCAAAGGCTGAGAAGGGGAAATTGGGAGGGAGGAGGAGATCATACAGTACACAAAAACAACTCAAGAACTCCAAAATGTAACAAACACTTTGTTTGGAAATTCTTCTATCCTTATTCTTTACTCATTGGGATTTTTCTTCTTCAACAAGAAGCAAAACAAACAAACAAAAAAAAACCCAGCAATTCATAAAAAAATATGTTTCCTATTTTGGTGTCTCACTCAGCTGTTTAGCTCCATACAAAATCAATTTATGCCAGGAAAGAGCTGGCCTTCTGCTTTTTGTTAATGGTGGCTGTTTGATTCCAATACCAATAGCTAATCCTCTAGGAAGACTGCACTAATGTGATGGCAAAGGGGGGAATACCAAAAATATTTATACAACCAACAATGCAGACAAAGAAAAACTCATTGAACAAGAAAGTTAACAGCATTGGTAAGCTATCTGGCAGTTACAGGGCAAAAGAGCAGGGTTACGGTCCTGAATTTCAGACTAAGGCCTGTGGCCAGGACACTCTCGGATGGTCATGTATCCCACCTTATAACAGTGATCTCTTGTCCAAAGGTGTTGTCTCTTTGAAGGGGACTCCAGTGCAAGTCTGATTCTACTGATAAGAAAGGGGACTCTGGAGCTTAAAGCTCTCCTTTTAGACTTAGAACTTGGACAACAGGCGGAGCAGACACAAGGTCATCTGGACGCAGTCTTCCCCATAAGATTTGATTCATTTTATTCACATTTGCATTGCAGTAATTATTTCCAAATGTGCATCTGGATGTATAACTCAGATTACCACTACATTTGCATCTGCTGTGTCTTTTTCCTAGTTACTTACTTGACCATCCTGTTTGTGTGTATGTTTGTCTCTTACATAAGTTTGTAAAGCAGAAGCTTCTGTGTCCATGTGGATTTTGTGCCTGTCTTAATTACCAGTCCAGGAAATCTGCTGTTAACCACACAGCAAGTCTTGGGGAGGTCTATTGCACAAGCGTGCTAGGCAAATAGTACTCTTTTAGAAATCTCACTTTACTCAACTACATTTATGCAATATATTGTAGAGGAGCCCAAAATGTTACTAATATGCTGTATGCAAGCACAACTAAAAACGTAGCAAATAATAACATATTCCGCGTGTGTGGCTCTCTAAACTTAATTAATTGCCACATGTTCCTACTTTCAACATCACACAGACTTTTTTTTTTTTTTACTGAAAGGTAAATAGCACGTAGAGCTGAGATTTGCTAGCAAAACGAGGATGGAGAGAAACAACATAGTCTTTCAGAATATTAACTCTAGGAGCAATTACTTGATGATTCTTCTCTAAATGGGCCTGGAAGAATCCATGAAAGAACTTCAACATTGTTCTTTTGTTTTCATGGGACAGAAGACATGGTTTTTGAATTGTCACAAGGGGGAATTTCGGCCATCTTGAAATTCGAATATGAAGTCATCATGACACAATCCAAAGAGCAGCCTTATAAAATGGCCAATATCATTGTCATTTTTGCTAAAAATATCAGCACAAATGTGCCTTTAAGTCATGCTATTACAGATTTTTGATCTGTTAACTATAGCTGCAAAGACAAATTAAAGTTATAGAACTGTGTAATTTATGTTATAGCTGACGTATAATAATGTGTGGGATGGAAAAGTCCAACTGCATGGATACAACTGGCCTACTGTTCAGTAACTTAGTTCAGTGTTCTGGTGATAGAAGCAAATCAGTATGTATGAATATTTATTGATTGATTGATAAATCAAATTTATATCACCGCCCAACTCGCCCACAAGGAGGGACTCTGGGCGGTTCACAACCAAACAGTTAAAACCAATAAAAACATAAATAGTACAGCATAAAATACAATTATTAAATATGATAAAATCCAAGCGATGGTGGTATTGTTGCAGCCTGTGACCAGATAATATTGGTCAGGTAGGACTAGGGAACCAGCCATCCCCAAAACTGACCATTCCCATCCCCACCCCATGCATAATAACAAAATCAGGTCTTCATTTTTTTTCGGAAGTCTAAGAGGGAGGGGGCCAACCTCACTTCTGGGGGAAGGGTGTTCCAAAGGGCAGGGGCTGCTACAGAGAAGGCTCACCTCCTAGACCCCATCAGATGAAATTATCTTGTAGACAGGGTCCGCAGTATGCCCTCTCTGCATGACCGGGTGGGACAGGTTGATGTAATGGGGATGAGACGGTCCTTCAGGTACCCTGGACCCATGCCATGTAGGGCTTTAAGGGTGATAACCAACACCTTGAATTGGACCTGGAAGCAAACTGGCATCCAGTGCAGTCCAACGGAGCAAAAGTGTTATATGTGCTGAACTTGATGCACCTAAAATTGTCTGTGCCGCCGCATTCTGGCCCAGTTGAAGCTTCCGGATACTCTTCAAGGGTAGCCCCATGTAGAGCACATTACAATAATCTATATGGGAGATGACCAGGGCATGAGTGACTCTTTGAAGGGCCTCTCGGTCCAGGAAAAGGCGTAACTGGCAGACAACATGAAGTTGTGCTAAGTGTGATGGAATGGACTTATGAAGGCCATGCTCAGGGAGATAAGCGTGTTCTTAGCCCCCAACAGGAGTGTGGGAAGTTCAAGAAGATGAGGCTGGCACCTCCCTAAGGAATTCACAGTGTTGTGGCTGGCTGGCTTGGGAACTTGGGTTCAGTCTGGTGAGATTCTGTCTTGAGGTGGAAGCTAATAAACTCAACAGAACTGTATTTGCATTGTCTTGTGAAGTCCTTTGGGCTGAACCTGACATCAATCTCATCAGACTGAACCCAAGTTCCCAAGCCAGCGAGCCACAACACCGTGAATTCCTTAGGGAGGTGCCAGCCTCATCTTCTTGAACTTCCCACGCTCCCATTGGGGGCTAAGAACACGCTTATCTCCCTGAGCATGGCCTTCATAAGTCCATTCCATCACACAAAGGCCCTCCTGGCCATGACTGCCACCTACTTTTCGAGCAGGAGTCATGAATCCAAGAGGACCCCCAAGTTATGCACCAGGTCTGTCTGGGGCAGTGCCACCCCATCCAGAACCAAAGATGGCAAATTCCTAGGGACAGAGGGGCCATTAACCCATAGCCATTCCATCTTGCCAGGGTTCAGCTGAAGCCTGTTGTTCCCGATCCAGACCCCCACAGCCTCCAGGCACCTGGAAAGGGCAGCCACAGCATCACTTACTTCCCCTGGGATGGAAATGTATAACTGAGTATCATTGGCATATTGATGATACCTCACCCTGTGGAGACGGATGATCTCACCCAGCGGTTTCATGTAGATGTTAAAAAGGAGAAGAGAGAGTACCAAACCCTGCAGCACCCCATAAAGGAGGGACCACGGGCCCGATCTCTCCTCCCCTATCAACACCGACTGGGACCAGTCCTGGAGGAAGGAGGCGAACCAACACAAAACTGTGCCGCCCACCCCAAACTCCCTGAGTCGGTCCAGAAGGATACATGGTCGATGGTATCGAAAGCCACTGAGAGGTCAAGGAAGGCCAGGATGGATGCACCACCTCCATCCCACCCCCGCCAGAGATCATCCATAAGTGCAACCAATGCTGTTTCTGTTCCATATCTGGGCCTGAAACCTGACTGAAAGGGGTCCAGATAATTCGTATCATCCAGAATCCTTTGGAGCTGCAGAGCCACCATCTTCTCAACCACCTTCCCCATAAAGGGGAGGTGGGAGACTGGATGAAAATTATCCAGAACAATAGGGTCCAACAATGGTTTCTTGAGGAGGGGGTGCACCAGCACCTCCTTAAAGGTCACCGGGAACACCCCCTCTCTCAAGGATGTATTAACCATCGCCAGGACCCAGCCACATGTCCCCTCCCTGGCTGCCCTCACTAGCCATGAGGGACATGGATCTAAAAGGCATGTGGTGGGATTTACAGTCTGGAGGATCCTGTCCACTTCCTCAGGACCAACAGGATCAAACTGGTCCCAGATAACTCGGCAAAGACATTCCCTGGGCATCTCACCAGACCATGCCTCATGCTTGGTGTCCAACTTAGAACGGATCTGAGTGACTTTATCCGGCAGATGCTCAGAAAATTCCTCAGCACGGCCCTGTAGATGGTTTTATGAACCCCCTCTCCCCAACAGGGATTGGGTGATTCTGAACAGGGCCGCTGGGTGGCATTCTGTGGTTGCAATAAGAGTGGAGAAATACTGATGCTTCACCGCTCTTACTGCCACAAATTAGGCCTTAACCACAGCTCTAGCTTGTGTTCGGTCAGGTTCGGTCCTTGTCTTCTTCCAGCAGCACTCCAGGTGTCTCTTAACGCTCTTCAGAACCCTCAGTTCCTCCATGAACCATGGGGAGCGACGGGACTGGATGGGTAAGAGAGAACTCACAGGCGTGATCCTGTCCAAGGCCCCTATTCCAGGCAGCAGCCAGGGCCTCTGCTGGACCATGCAGTAAGACCTCAGCTCCTTCTGAAACCCTAATGGGTCCATCAGTTGCCGGGGGTGGACCGATCGAATAAGTCCTGCCTCCCTGTGGAGGGGGGCGGCATACGAGAATCTCAAGGCCACCAGGGTGTGATCTGACCATGGCAATGGGGAAAGATGTCACATCTCAGGTCACATTGCTGCTGTTCCGACAAGAAGACTAAATCCGGTGTGAGTCCACTGTCTCAAGTCAGGTCCTGAATAATCTGAGTCAGGCCCATGGCTGTCATGGTGGTCATGAACTCCCGGGCTGCCTCCAAGGATTGTCCCAGGGATGGTAGATTGAAATCCCCCAGAACTATAAGCCTGAGGGATTCCACTGCCAACCCTGAGATGGCCTCCAGCAGCTCAGGCAGGGAGGTCACTATGGAGCAGGGAGGCTGGTACAGCAGGAACACTCCCAGCTGATCACAGGCCCCCAACTTGAAAAACAGGGTCTCACAACCTGTTACTTTTGGAGCATAGTGGTCACCTTAAAAAGTTGCATGCTGCTGAGTAGGTGTGTATCAAATTTGGGTATGTGTGTGTATGTAACTAAATAAAAGAACTGCCTCCTCCAACTAGACACCCTCCAGATATGTTGGGACTACAAAAGGCCCTTGGTTATGGGGTACCATGGGGCTCAACACTCTCCACTTATCTATGTGAAGTTTCTAGGCTAGGTTAGCCATCAATACAGGGTCAGGTATCATTAATATGCAGATCTCAAATCTAGGCAGAACAGGGGATGTTCTTGTATAGCTTTTGTAGTGTCTGGAGGCTGTCAGGGTCTGTATGGGGAGGAACAGGTATTCTGGGTCATGATGGTAAAGTACTGAGATAGATAGATAGATAGATAGATAGATAGATAGATAGATAGATGGATGGATGGATGGATGGATGGATGGATGGATGGATGGATTTGGGTATGTAAGCTGCTTAGTTTTGGCTAGAGTGGTTTGTTTGTTTGTTTGTTTGTTTAACCTTCAAGTCAGTCTTGACTCCTGGCAACTGCCTGAATAAGTCCCTGCAGTTTCCTTGGCAAGATTTTTGGAAGTGACTTATCACTGGCTTCTTCCTAGGGCTGAGAAAGAGTGACTGGACCTAAAGTCATCCAGCTGGCTTCATGTCTAAAGCAGGAGTAGAACTCACAGTCTCCAGTTTTCTAGCTTAGTGCCTTAATCACTATACCAAACTCGCTCTCAGAGTGGTGTATAACCTTAGTAATTTTTTTTTTTTAATTAAAGGTTCCCAGAATTCCCAACAGATCCTGGAGATGCCAAGTTGAGCAAGGATGCAGTCAAAGAACTGTTGCACCTAGGCATGGCAAGAGTGGGAGCTGGCTGGTGGTCCTGTGAGAAAACCAACCAGTGTAATGCAGCCATCTCAGGATGCCTAAGGCCATGTCAAGTAGACACCTTGATACCCAGAAGGGGGAAGCAGCCATTTATCTTCTCCAATCATAGCAAGGATAGGAGTTTTGAGCAGCACAAGCTGACATGGGCTCAGATACTGCAGGCGTTTGCTGAGATTGAGTTGTTCTACCTCCTGGAGGGTGAGAATAAGATGGTTGTGATTTCTGAAGGAAAGATTTGGATGGTGAAGGACTTTAGTTGTTTATTCCCCTGCCTCCAGGTGGGAGATGGAAGTGGGGTAGGAGCTGGCTGTAGTTTTTAGGTGCTGGCAGCTGTAGCCTTTCTACAATTTCACCTGTGTGCCAGTTATGTTCATTCCTTGATTGCAGAGCCTTGCTCACAGTCTCTTATTTCTTAATCACCTTCTGATTGGATTATTGCAATGTTGCCCTTGAAGACCAGCCAGAAGCTTTAGTTGGTCCAGAATACAGCAGCACAGGTATCTAAATGTAACAACTTTACTCCACAAGCTGCACTGACTCCCAATAGGCTTCTGGGTGTGATTCAGAGTTCTAGTAATCTCCTATAAAGTCCTGCGTGGCAAAGGACCAGGTTATCTTCAGGACTGCCTGCTCTCAAGGTTATCTGACTGTCCCACAGACTCCAATAGAAAGGCTGCACTCCAAGTCCTTTCACTGAAATAGCTTCATCTTAAAGGAGCCAGGAGGTGTGCCTTCTTCATGGCACCTCTGACCTTTGGAACAATCTGCCACCCGACATAGGATGGGCTCCAACCCTACAGGCTTTTAGGAAGGCAGGTAATACCTGTCTTTTTCTCTGGGCTTTGGAATCAGGATGACCTTGGGTCCCATTTACTGAGCTGTGGAATATTTTAGTTGTGATTGTTATTTTATTAAGTATGCTTTAATGAGATATGTTACTTTGTATGGAGTGATTATGGTTTTCTTTTCTTCCTTTTTTTATACATCACCCAGAGCCACATGGTCTGAGCTGGGTGGCCGTATAAATGCTTAAATAAGTTAGCAGAAAAAAATGTAGAATTTTACAAGCAGTGAACATTTCAGAACATCATGGACAAACCTGGTTTGGGGGGTGGGGGAGTGTTTCCTTGCCAGTTGACATTAGTTTTATGCCAGTTCAAAGTCAAATCATCCCATGAAATGCCTCACATTTCCTTTCTGCAGCCCCCTACTTGTTTCACCCTGCCCTTCTTCCTTTCCTCTTTCCATTCTTCCTTTATTCTTATTTATTATTGCAGTCATGCCTAAAAGCCCCAACGGAGCTTAGGTCACCATAATACGAGAAGCTATGCAAACACATAGGAACACGTCTGTCGTGCCTATGGGGAGCTCGCAGCATAAAATGGAAAAGAGCAGGCAGGAGAAAGAAGAAAAGCAAAGCCTGAAGCGACCACAAAACAGCCCAGGTTTTAGTTCCGCGTTCCCTTGCCAGACAGACCACATGGCTTCCCTCCCGTCTGGCATTTCTCCTCTCCGCTGTCCATCCTGCAGCAGGCAAGGGTGTCTACCTGAACTGCCCAAAGCAAGAGTGCTAAAGGCTGACTCCCCTGCAATGCCTCTTAGACAGTTGTCAGGTTTGGATAACCATCTCTAGATTTCCTCATGGAACGTGCTGTTCCTCTTTGTACTATTCCTGTTTGTACTATTAACCCTGATTTTCCACTGCAGTAAACAATAAAAAGGCAAGATAGATAGCCCTTCAGACCATTCCAGCTGGGCAGATGCACTTGAGCCATTATCCATTATTCTTCTCCCCCTCCCTGTTCACAGTCTCATTTTCAAGTTCTTTTCTCTTCTTGACTTCAGGGGCTCTCTCCAGCCCATGTGCTGCCTCAAGAGCTGATTTCCTTTGTTCTTTCACACAAGTGTCTCAGCAGGAGGGAAAATCCCATCCAGCCACTCAGCCTGAACCAAACATCCCCATAGATCTACACCAGCCTCCCAAGGAGCTCAGAGGTACTTCAGATCATGGCTTAAATAGGAGAAAAGAGATGGGATGTACCTTATTTTCCCTTCTATTCATTTCTCCATGAATTATGTCTTATACTGCCAGCTGAGCTAGGCTTAAGGAATTAAAGAGGAAAAATTGCCTCACTGCTTTTGCCTCACTTCCCTAAAGAGCATGGCATGATTTAACACTTCTAGGACTAAAAAGGTAGAAAAGGGGCCCAAATGAGAAATCACTTTGTACTTCTATGCTTCTAATGTGCTTCATGCTGGACCGAATATATATGGATGGGCATATTTCAGGCAGTTACATAGTATATCAAAAATGCTCAAAGATACCATTTCATCTGAGTTTCAAAGGGAACTAACCTGATCCTCATTGTGCAAATTAGCAATCAGAAGGCAATTATCCTTTATACTTATACATCACTGACTTAAGCAGGTTAATTTTGGGCTCAAAAACTATATCAAACTGCATATAAAATGCATTTACAAGTGTTTACCTTTTCAATTAACATCTTCCAAATACATATGAATAAGAATGTTTGTGCCTATTTTTTTCTCACAAAAACTGGCAGATTAGTTCAGGAACAGAAGAACATAATTTATGAATGAACACATGCAAAACTAACACAGGCCATAAATAGAATGATCTGATATTCCTCTATATCACTCTTCATAAACTGGGTAGTTTACAGTCCAAACTTAAGTTGCTAATGTTGATGCTATCATTTGGAGAGGGAGAAAATTAATGTGATTGTGTTTTTCTTTGGCCTCTCAGTACATTTATTTTAGAAGTGTGGATGCATGACAATGAAAACAGATACTATGCAAAATGTATTGTAGAAATTTGGAAAGAGGGTTATACGTCTTTTGTATCACTGTTAACTGAGCTTCATTCCATTTAGAGTATGTAAAGCACTTAGAGCTTATAGTCCACTCTAACTTATTGGCAAGAGCTAATATTTCACTAGTAGTACCAGCAGCTCTGTTATGACAAACATGGACACCACATAGAACATACATTCCAGTTGTTTTAAGGCCTAACGTAATTGCTAATCTGAAGAAGGAACATTTTCATGAAAACAAATAATCAAAATATTCTAGTAGTCTGCTTTGCAAAACGTAGGTGAAAACAGAAAAAAAACCTTGTTCAAATAAAGCTCAGTTGCTGTGGAACAGACAAAATAACTTAAACGCAGATAAATATGGGATCACTTAGGTGACACTGGCCTACGCTAGTCGTTTATGATGGTATATCATACAGAACCCTAATTTACAAACATGTTGTGAAAGCTTTTTTTCAGCCGTTTTTTATTTTTATTTTATCCTTTATTATGGTCAGTGACCAGATGTAAGTACAACTCAGCAACAATATTACAGGGGAGGGGGGAAGGGGAGTGAGACATGGGTAATGTGCAATTTTGAAATGGCATCAACCAGATTTTCCTGGGCTCTGGAGCAGCTCCAACCAGTGTATCTCCCACAAGCATCTGGAAGCTGAAAAAGGAAGTGGTCCCTCTCTTGCACCTCTTGATGCTTTAGGAATTCTGGATTGGAGAACCTTCCCTATTAGTCAGTATCTCAGAGGTAGGGTTTGTGTAAAGTCAGTCAGGAAGGTTTAGTCTGATACAGTTTCCCTAATGAAGAGAGCAGAGGTGAAAAATAAATTATCATCTCTAGGTCATATATCCAAATAACTTAACATTTCAGAGGGAACTAATGGGAAACTTGAATCTCCATTGGCTATATTTACTCCCTATATGTGATAGGTACTCACAATATGTATCCGAGAAGAAATTACATTACAGAATCAACTACTCCGTGGTTCTAAAACGGAGCAAACCAGAAGTTTTTCTTCTTTGGTGTACTAGCAATCATTGTTTGGAGACAGTGTTTTTGAGGTGGGGCTGAAGAAAATGGGCAGGCACAACCCTTCTGCCTTCCAACACTCCCTTTCCCCGCTTCCTCTTTCTTTATGGGCCCCCCTGCAGGCTGAAAGATTCAGGTGATGCTAGGATTAACTGTGTGCCCCTTCTGGAATAGAAGATACCATTTTAAAATGGAATGTCAGGTCAATAAATTGGAAGATTCTGCCACTCAAGTACTTCTGGTACTTCAAGCCATGACGTCATGACATTCCAGTCTCCCTTCACTGGCTTCACACCACAAACAGCTAAAGGCACTGATGGGGCTTGAGTGGGAATACATGGAATGTTCCAGCCTGAAATGAGGTGTATTCCACTAGATGCTATGGAGAAGCCAGGGATACGGGATATGTGCCTGTTTTCTGGGGGAGATGCACATTTGCCATAGTGACAGATTTTGGCCTGAGTTAAATGTTCCCCATAATATTCTTAAACTATTATAACAAACTTCACACTTCAGGGCTACAGGGTACTTGAACCTTGTGATATTATCACTGCACAGCATAATTTGACCTGGCTTGCACTTAATATACACTTATTACTCTGTGTGTCCACCCAATGTTTTCAATGCAACTAAGTTAAAATAGTTCTGCAGCTGGAAACGGTAGCAGTGAGAAGAAGTAGAGCTTTATAGCTCATCAGCCCAACATGCATGTCCTTATCCACATGGGCAAAAGTACCGGTACGTTCCCTCCACTGTTTGTTTATATTTGATGTATGGATGTCACATTTCTTCTTTTGCAGATAATTATGCAAGTTTTTCCTACATGTGCTAGAACTAGTAAAATACCTTTGAGGAGGAGAAGGCAATACCGTGTTCATTGCCTACAATTCTTCTTCTCCTACAAATAGCCTCTTAGTGTATCACAAGTTACCCCCACTCAAAATTTCTGCAATAATTGGTAAGGAGAAGGGAGGGAAAATGTTCCATGCAGAATCCAAGCAGCATGCAAGTATGTATGACTTATACTGGATCAACCAGTAAAGCCCAGTTCTCCTGTTTCCCCTAAAGCTCTTCTTCATAGTGAAGAATTAAATAGCTTACCTGAGGTAGAAAGTCTCAAAACAAGATCCCAGCCAAAACTGGGGATTGATCCAAGAGAAAAGTTGAATAGCCCCCCCCCAGCAGGAAGCTAGAAAGTTTATCAAAGTCTTTTCTGTTTCTACAAAAGCTGGTTTTCATTAAGCCAGCTTTAGCACCATCTCTCCCCTCCTTCATCCCAGGAACATACAACACACTATCTTCATCTCCTTCATTGCCTGTTTGCTCTAATAAAAAGCAGAATCACACTTAGGAAAAGCGGGGTGGTGGTGGTTGAGATATTGTACAAAGATGCCTCCTTTTTAGAGTCATTGCAGACACATTTGCCAGAATTCACACACATGCATACAGTTTCAATTGTTTGCCCATAAACAAATCAGTTATTGTTGTGATAACTTGCATGCTCTTATTGAAAAATGCTTTCTCAGATTTTAAGCAGAATCAGATCACAGCCAGCTGTGATTGGGACACTTTAAAACATACCACATGGTGACCATGATGGCACAGAAAGGGAATTTTGGTATTTTCTGTCCACGATGGGGAAAGTGGGTGCTATCATGAGGACGAGCATGGGGTGCAATAATCCTTGATTTAACCAGAGGCTAGACTGTTTCCATGCAATTAAAGGAAGCTTTCAAATGGCCAGTGACTATCCATAAAATGTATAACATATGTATTGAGGCAGAAGAGGGAAAACCATTTCACACATTTCTCCCAAATCATAATGTAATCTGGCTAAGTGGCTTGGCAAGTTTGTGTTTTTACATCTGAACAGACTAGTTGCTACTGAAAAGTATAGAGAATAGAAAGCAAGTCAAAAAGATGAATGAAGCAGACATATGTACTCATCCCCTACGGACTCATTCCCTAAATAAATAACTTGCATTAGTTTTCATGGATTAAAACTTCCTAAAGCTATTATATCACTTGACATCTCCAATACAGTCTTTTTCAATGGTGAATTCTTTAGTCAGCAATACTGTACGGAGCCTTGTACATGCACTTGAAAACCAAGGTACCAGCACAATGCTCTTTGCACTACCATTTTCAGCAATTAAACCTCTCCCTGTGGCATATGAAATCAATGTATCCACCCAGCATCAAAATGTCTGATTAGTTCTGTGTGACACAGGATGAGATTGTCAGCTCAGGGATATGTTTTCTTTGGCCACCGTTTAATCCACAAAATGAGAACTTGGAATCTTGGAATCTCACTCTCCTGAACTTGGAGCTGAAAGCCATGTAAAAGTGATGTGTATGTGTGCAAATGAGCATTGTTTGTGCATGAAGGCTATTTATTCTCTGCTTTTAGCTGAGAATAAGACCCTCTGTAGTCTGGAAGAAGTCATGCAATGCCTCCATGTTTGGAAAGAGAAATGGGTGACATTTTTTCCTGCCTTGCAGGGTGATTTGGGGTAAACATAACAAGGATTGCAAAATGCTACTTCCCTTATATCAACAAAGAGTGGAGTTCCCAGAGTGAGAAACAGAAATCAGCTTTAACAGACTGCACCTGGAACATCTCTCTCAACCTAGTACACTCACTTTGCACCACTGAGAGGTTAGCACAACCTTCAGAAGCCAATTGTAAGTTCTGCCAACCTGTTTATTATTCTTCCTTCTTTGGGGGAGTGCTCCATTTATACAGTAGGCTACTATCTGTATGCTGTTCACGTTTGCTATCATCTGGAATTCAGCAACAAGACTGAGTAATGTGACCATTGCTTATTGACTGAGTGCTTTAAAATAGGAGACTAACCAATGTCAAACAGCCAGGAGAAGTCATTTGCAGTTCAGTCTATCAGAATAAAGTAATAATTTCTTCTAAAGTTTGTGAGCCATTTTAGATCCATAAACATTTTCTTGTGCTACCAAGAGGTTATCCACGTGCCAACAGCCCCAGTTAGATAATTCCACAGAGACCACCAGCAAGACCTAGTCAGAAAGCCTGACTGCTGATATGTTTATGATTCTGTTTTTCATTAACTTAAAAATGTATTTGATGCTGTCCCTTTTTAGTAGAAATTATGGAGCAAAGTGCAAAACATACTTTAAAGTGTCATTGTCCATCAGAGTGACCTCTGAGCAGAACATGACGACTTTCTTTTTGCAGCTTATTTTACTGTTCAGTATTGTCGTCATCCCTATCTGAGATCTCAGATGATGAGGTCCATAAAGCAGCTTTATTATAAACACCAGTATCCTGTCTGAGTCCATCTGAAAGTTTGTAAGGGTGGGAGGGGAGACAGGGAGGCTTAAATTCAAACCTAGGCCAAACTAATCCATTAATATTACAGTTTTCTAGACTTCCTGGGCTTGATTCCAAACATGCTAGAAGGGAATGAAGGAAGAAGAAGAAAAACTCAAACTTTTTGCTGTCTCTTTTTAGCACCAGCAGAAAATCCTCTTAAAATGTAAATTTGAACATTTTGACTGCCATGTTTTTAACAAAATACAGTGGTACCTCGGTTCACGAACTTAATTTGTTCCGCGACTCTGGTCGCGAACCGAATTGGTCGTGAACTGAATCAAATTTTCCCATAAAGTTCAATGTAAATACGGTTAATCCGTTCTGACCCCTACGAATTTGGTCGCCAACCGATTTTTGATCGTGTCCCGAATCAAATTTCCCTATAAGGTTCAATGTAATTATGGTTAATCCGTTCTGAACCATTTTTTTTTTTTTTAAACCGCAAAAATATGGCACAAAGTACAGTACGAAGAGACAGAAAGCTAACCTTGCTCGACGTGACTTCTGGGGTGGAGGACAGGAAGGCAGGTGGGGAGGCGGTTATTGCTTGGAGGGAGAGTCCCCCTCCCTACAGGAAGCCGCGACCACGTGTCATGGGAGGGAAAATGGCCGCGGATCCTGTTCGTAACCCGATGCGGAGTTTGCGAACGGAGGCAAAATTTTGCGACCGGAGCTGTTCGTGAACCGAATTGTTCGTGAACAGAAGCATTCATGAACCGAGGTACCACTGTACAGAGATCTGTTGTACTGTGCTTGGGAATGTTTAGATCTCTGGAGGTGTAAGATATAAAGTCACTACCTCCTTTACTAATTAAACCAACTCTCTTCACCATTTTACGATGGCAAAATCAGAAAGCAATTCACTCTAGAATGTCAGTTAAAATGCTCTGATATGTGGGACAAGAAAATATGTAAAGCTAAATAAATGCATCCCTGTGAATATACACATATGTGCATACAGATTCCCCCTTTTCCCTTGACAGTTTAAAAAGGAAACTAAAAACCTCTATTTCCCAAAAGTTGCCTCAGTTACTTTACAGAATGTGTCAACATGAATAATGATATCAAGAAATCTGCCAGAAGTACCATAGGTTAGACTAAAAGTGCACAGACAGCAGCAGGAGGACAGCTATACGTAAGGTATGCCTGAACTGGAAATGTTCCTTAGAGGGAAGAGATCACATAGATCAGGCCTCTAGTGAAGTTATTAGACAAAACAAAGATACTCCAGATTTGTACAGGATGCACAAAAGGAACGTGCAAATCTTTGAAAGAAGTGTTGTGGAATACATGGGGGCGGGTACATTTTTCTTTTTTAATTATTAAAGCAGCCACGTCTTTCCAGAGTTGCAAGGCTGCTTTTCAGAAGCTGTTCCTGGCGACCTCCGCAGACCTGTACTTGCGGTGATTTCCGAAACGCAAATCAAATCATTCCACCTTTTAAATGCAAAATTCCAATTTAATTTGAATCAGGGTTGATTTGCCCAGGCTTGTCAAATGTCACAATTCTCTTCCCTGTTTCTACATTGGTCTTTTAAAAATACATGTATTAAAATGCCCGTTTTCATATGTATGTCATTTGTATATATTTCCTCTAAGAATCATGGGGGGCGGTGCTGGGGTGGTTGCCAGCAGGTTTGATTTTTCCTTTCTGGATAATTTGAGTAATTGAAATCCATCTGAGATTTTCCTTTACAATCCTCTATTTTAATGTAACTGTAACTAGGTAGCAGAAAGCTTTTGTTTATTTTTTCTTAGTTTCCATCTCTTATTTTAACCTTGTTGAAGTTCTACTGTGTTTTAGATATAGTTCAAATCATTTTGTTATTAATATAATGATTAATTCTTGTAAAATATCATTATACACTTCCAGGAAATATTTCTTTCCAAAGTCAGCTACTTCCTGTTCTTTAAAATACATTTTTAAAAGGAAACTCTCTTGTTCTTTAAATTGACATATGCTATTGCTCTTCTGGGCCACCAGCCACATAGCCTAGTGCCATAGACCATCAGGTCAATAACAGCATATTTTCAGACTATTAAGGAGAGAACACAGTGATGCCTTTAGATGTAATCTGCTGAGATCCAGAAGGCCCATATGTCTTCAGGCAAAGTAAAAAAAAAAAAGGGGGGGGTCAAGATTTTACTACTGCATAAAAATGCAATGGCAATAATAAAGAGGAAATTAAATTTCTTCTAATTACATTACAATGACATTATGAGCCTATCTGGAAACCACAGCAAGCCCCCCAAAGGCAGTCATTGCCATTGCATTTCTGTCCTTAACTCGTCTTCCATTGTTTCAGGTCAGTTAAGGACACAGTGTTAAGCTATTTCTTGATTCTTTCTGACCCTCAATTTCACTTAACCTCTGTTCTGAAAGAGCCATGGAGGCTCATTTTTCATAGAATAGTTCTGATAATTGTGCAAAGAAAGAACTAACCCGTACAGCCTTGGCCATCTGTAAGAAGGTTCTGCCTTCTGTCAGCTGGCATCCTGCCAGAATCTCCCTTCCCTCGTCGCTGTATGTAGACACAAACCCACACACATAAACATAAACGCTCCATTTGTAAGATGGAAATGATGATTATGATTTTGCCTTGAAGCAGGAAATAAACCTGTTTGCGCAGCATTACCCTAAATGCATCTGTTCAGAAATATACCCCTGAGAATGCAACAGAAATTATTCCCATTTCTAGGAAATAGGTACAGAATAATAATAATAATAATAATAATAATAATAATAATAATAATAATACGGAATGCTGTATGTTTTCCACACATCCATGATTTTACTCCAATATTCAAGTATGGTATTTGGACTTTAAGCTAAACTCCCTAGATACAGGACACATACAAATTATTTAAATCAAATGTTTCTAGATCTCATAGCTATGGGGGGGGGGGACCCTGAGAGAATGTTAGATAACGAAAGTGGGATACCGAGAGAAAAGCAGGATTCAAAAAAGTCACGGTGGCAGCTATGACCATGCAAGTGAAGCCCCACCTGTTTTTTTGTTGTTGTTGATTTTTTTTAGGTGTGTTGCCACACATGGATACAGCCACCATCTTGACTATTTGGACCCCCTCACCAGCAGACATCTCTGCATAAGCTGATGTGATTTGGTGGCCTTAAGTGCGACGTCATGTAATATAATAATTGATATGTGCAATGGTTCATGAGCTTCTGATGGGAACATGACTTCATTTGGTCAAGGTCCTTGGCTGTAATTTCAGTACTTGTACTATGTGCTATTCCTTTGATGGTCCATCTAGACTTTTAAAAAGCATTTCTCTAGCTACTACTAATAAGCTTTATATCCAATATATCTCAGAGTGTCATCAACAGAACTTTATCCTAAGTGTAATTCTGAGAAATTGGTTAAGATGAGTGATAGTCACCGGATTGGGACACCTTGTTAGATAAGAGCTGAACTCAAAGTGCAGCCCTAAGCATAATAGGTGTTTCCAAACAAGGTTTTTTTGTGTGCGTCACCTGGCTTAATCCATAAAATGTAATGATGTTTCCTACCATTGGTAAGCAACACTTAATTTCTCATTGCTTCTTCCATTTGATTTATTTGCATCATTGGAAGTCAGGCTGCATACAAATTTAATAAATAATGCTTATTTGAAGCAGAGAATAGGAATAGCATGGATAATTGTTACAGTGGAGGGGGAAAAGTAGGAATTCTCCAAAGATCATTAACTGGACTAGTGCCTTTTCACTTATACATATAATTTGGAGTTAGAGATCAGAAGTGAGGTAGCAAAACCTGTAGATGCCCTGTGATGGGAGATAACATCAAAGTGGGACAGGCTCTCTAGCCATTAAAGCCCCCAATTTCAAGGACGTATATTAAGCAAGATACACATTGTCGCCAAGGCCTATGTCAGGAAACTTTGACAGGTGAAATTAAAAGTATGAGTCATTCTGTATTTTGTGATTTTTAACAATTCAAAACTAAAGAGGCAGGTAGATGTGATTTTTAAGTCAGAAAGAAAAAACATAGACAACATTTTCAAGAACTGAGGGCATCTTCATTTTACAGAATTATAGAGAGTAAATAGAAACTAGATCACAAAGAGAATGATTGATGAAAAGTTTTCTTTAGTATTTGAACAAATGTACTCTTAATATGCACTGATGATCTTTTAACTTAATAGTAAATAATCCGAGTTGTATAAGCAGATGAGAAACTACATTTAACTATATAAAGGCTGAAGATTAGCTCTTTGATCATCTCTTGGCTTTTGTTAAAGTATAATCTTCATTTTTTTTTTTATGGTTTAATTCATTTTACATGCTCTATTTTTGTGTGCTAATATATTCTTAAAATACATTCTGAATAAGATAAAATAATGAAATTATCTCTCTTCCCTTCATTTACTGATCCTTCAAATGCAAGATAAGATAGATTCTTCCTAATGTGGAGACTCTGAGGGATTCATTACCCTTACTCAGCAAATCTAGTAATATCAATCTCAAATACACTTGGAAAAATACAAATTTCCCAGGAAAAAACATAGCTGAGATGACACCAAATTATTCAGGGAGGAGAAAACCCAAATGAAATATATTATAAAGGGCTCAAAAAGAATCTCTCCAAATGGGTGAATGGGGAGCTAGATTGCAAACAGAGTTCCATAGGCATAAGAATACAGATTTGATTTGAATTTGAACTGATGGGCCTGAAAAGTAACAAAGCCTTCATATCCAGGTCACTCACTGAAAACATTGGCTCTGAGTGCATCAGGTATTAAGAAGACACATTCCATGCTAAGGGTCATTACAAGAAATCCAGTACCGAAATTGCCAGTTTTGTAGTGCCTTTGTATAAATCTGTGTTGTGACCAGACTTCGAACAATGTACAGTATAAAGTTCTCTCTACCACATCAGAGAAGCTGTAAAGCTTGAGAGGAAGGAAGGAAGGAAGGAAGGAAGGAAGGAAGGAAGGAAGGGAGGGAGGGAGGGAGGGAGGGAGGGATTAGGAGGCTAGAACAGGGCAAGCTTTTTGTAGACTCTCATGAGAACATGTACTAAGAATGTCACTAGTGGGAGATACTTATCACAGGAAGCTTGGCCATTTGCAAAATGGCTGCAATGTAGGACAGAGCCTGTCATAAAGCACCAATATTCCAGAATGTTTCCTGCCACACTCCTGCTCCCTGTTGTCTCTTTTCTAGTAGATGGGCATGCTTCCAAACCAAGCCCTGGACTGCTACCACCCACATTTTTATTGTCTGAGAAAGCTTATGTAGTCCATTTATGGAAATAAAAATAATGCTGATTTCATGTATACCTCCCTATTTTAAAATTAACAGGGTTTTTTTTAGATACATGAAAAATTAGGGCAGAAGCCTGGGAGGTGCTGAGGGAGTTGTCCATAGGCACCCTGGTATCTGCAGAGGTGTAACTGGGGTCCCAAGGCTATATCAATTTCCCTACAAGAAAAGCTTTTAATATTTAAAATATATTCATTTCGAGGGGAAAAAAGACAATGGGGCATGATCAAGGTGGATATAATTATATCTGTTTGAGAAATGTGAAAAGAAGATGTCTTTTTTTTTTTCTCTTCTTCATAACATCAGAACTCAGGAGCACTAAAAAAAAGGATTGGTGGGAAATTCAGGCAAAACTGGAGCCTGGACTTTTTCTTCATAATGCCTCCTGATAATTAATTAATTAATTAATTAATTAATGGCACTGCCCAACTCCAGACTGACTCTGGCCTTCACTACTGTAAGATTAGATAATAGCCACTACAGTAGGCTCATACAGTTTCCTGAAGATCACTGAGTTCTTTTAGCTAGCCCTTGATACGTGAAGCAGCATTCTCCAAAAGATAGCACATTTTCATTTCTTAATTCTTGGAGTTCAAGCATATCAACCGCAATGCAATAGTTGTCCTACACTGGCAAAATCCCATATATTTTAGATATGAATAAAATGAACTTGCCAAGTTTGGGATTTGCTGTGTCTGAAAATATTTTTACATTATACCATATAAGAATGTCAAAGACTGTTTTGCAGAACAATAAAGCTGGATAGTGGATCCCAGGAATAATATGCACAAGTGAGATTTATGATTCTGCATCTATCTCGCCTCTTTCTTGTTTTAGGTTTTTTTCCCTACCATCCAAGGAAACATCTCCCAAATGAATCCTTGTCTTGAATCCTAGTTATTTTTCAAATTTTCAGCTCAATATCACCTTCATAGAATTCAAACTATATAGCTCCAGGTCCACAGCCTATGAAGCTGCTGAATTGAATGTCCTATGTGCCATATAATTGCTTGAATTTGCTATAGTCCTGAACTAGCTCCATCCAATGTCTGCATGGAGCCAAGTAGACCATCTGTGGAACTGTAGCTATACAGCTGACTAGCTGTAAGACATTACCCAGCTGCTTTCCAATAGAGCTGAATGTATCATGAAGTCTTGCTTCTGTGCTCTTTAAACAATATAAATATTATTCATATTGAATGTTACTTATTTGTGGAATTTAGATCTAAGAAATCTAGACCCTAAATCCCTCATTTTATAAACCCACAAATAAACAAAGGCCATAGTGTCCTTTGTGCAACAATGTTCTGCTACAACTCAAGCTGCAAGAATGCTTTCTCGTGGCTGATGTGTCAGAGGTCTTTTTAGATGATGGCCTCAGATTAGGCCCAGATGTAGTAGATTGTGAAAAAAGGAAACAGCCTTTTACCAAAAAAAGTACATGGCTTGCTTCCTATTTAGGAGAGCAGTCTAGTGACAAAGGTTAAGCAAGGGTTCAATTAATAGTGGCCCTTACTTATAGTTTGTGTTGACAGGCCCCAGCCATACTTATATCTAGCATTACGTATTGCCACTAGAATATTTAGGGCTTAGTGCTATAAAAGTGGACCATTAGATATTTCGTTGCTGCATGTGAGCTTCAGCAATATTGCTACTAATATTGGGGGAATTCACACAGAGGAAGCCAGGAATTAGCCCCTGCCAAAGCTGCTAGCTCTGAAGATCAATTTGGTGATACACTTAGGATTGCAGGACGCACTCTGAACACTTTTCCTCTATGCAGCATCTTTTGGTGCAGGCATGACCAGAAAGTGGATTGTGGTCCCATGATGAACCATGGGCTGACTTTCAGGAGGCCACCTAACAGCTGCTGAGATTCTTGCAAAGAACACTGAACACTTATGACTAAGTGGATTCCAGCTGTTGTTGTTTAAGAAGTTAGCTAATCTAGGCAAAAATGAAGCCTAAATATCAACATTTCCTCCTATACCTTGAACACCAATGCTTATTTCTATAGACATACAGTATTTTCGAAGCTGGAACAATATAATTCCAATGTTCTAGGCATCTTTTATTTATAAGATTTGTATGGCTGCCTATCTTAGTGCAGCTCTGGGTGGCCCACAAAAACAATAAAACCATAAAACAGTAAAAAAAAAAAAACCTCTTCATTTACAATATAAACTTACACAAGTACTAGCAATTTGTATAGACAGTAATTAGCAGGTGTAGGGGACCCAACCGTGATCAAGACTCTAGAGGAAAAAAGCTTTAATCTTTGACCACCACTACCACCACCACTCTGGCACGGTTCTCATCTGAACTGGAATTCCTGCATTTGTGATTGGCCTGAAAAAGTTCCCGTTTGCAACAATGGAAATTATTCTTACAATATAAATGATAGAATGTAGTGCACTGATTTGGATTAGAACAGGGTGAGAGATGGCAAATTTATCCCCTATCTCCAGATTCGAATTGAGACATGTTTGTAGTTTACTTTAATTAAGTGATTCACATAATTTGGCCTTAGACTGTGGCTGGGGGCATATTGTACATGATTTACTTGAACCATGATTTATTGAACAAACCATAGATGACCTGATTTGCCCAAGATGCTAAGCCACAATTATAATTTATAAACAATTATAGAAGAGTTAACTCAAGATTGTAAGCCAAAACCAATCAAATCACATAGTTTAAGAGCACAAAGTTTAAAAATATTTTATTAAAAATTAGATCCTTCACTGCAGAGGCAAACTTTTCCTAGCTGGATTTTATTAAAAACAACCAAAAACAAAAAAGCAACCAGAAATATATATAACTAAAATGAGTTGGGACAAATATATTAGTGTTATTCCCCTGTTCTGCCTCAGAGAATGTGATTTATAATCCATTCTGCTTATTAGAATAATTCACTACACCCATTGATTCATCTAAAACCAGTGTTCAAAATTCCGATATTCTCTAGTGGTGTTGGCATGATTTTCAATTACTTATTAGTGTCAGGAAAAAGCTGTAGTGTTCATTAGTGTTGATCCAGTGGTGCCTCCAAGTGTACTCTTGTACTTTCTTGTATGTAAAGGGAGGGTTGTCATCCATGCTAATAGACAAAACCAAGGCTTCATGAAGGCTACTCTGTGCTTAGCTAGTATATAAAAAAATCCCTAGTGGATCATCTAATTCAGTATCTTTTTCTCACAATAGCCAACCAGATACTTCTGAAAAACCCACTTTCTGATCATGAAAGTAAAAACCTTCTACTGTTGCTCCCCCAAAATGGCACTCAGAGCCATGCTGCCTTGGAATTAGGAGATTCCATCCATTCAAATATGTCCATTCTTGTAAAATATTTCTGTAGTGATTTTTTTTTTTCATGTAATGTATTTGATCTTTCCTTTGTATGTTGCAAGCCTTCGGTCCTGGAAAGCTCTCATGAACATTCCACTGAACCATTAGGCCATTTAATTCCAAAGACTCATGCCTGTGGCTTGGTAGTACATAGAATGGTCTATTGTGTATATAGTCCTCTTTTCCACCTCCTCTCAAATCCCACAGCTCTTGAAGGGCTAAACTGAGTCATGATGATATTACCTACTGGAAAACAAACCAAGCACATCCCAAGAGAACTATGCTGAAAGGACATGAACAGCATGCTATTTGTGTGATGGAAGAGAACAGTTTGGGTGGATGTGAAAAGACTCAAAGACTTCTGGAGACTACAGTATAATTTTTAGGCACAAGAGTGTTGTTTCCCAAACACGTTATTGCAACATCCTGGCATCTAGTTTGGCATATATTCTGATCAATGTGTCACAGTCAAGAATGTCCTTTCCTCTCTACTCTGGCTTACCTCATGAGGCAAGGTCAGTTTTTGGGATCCTCTGTCCACCAGGTAGGACAGAAAAGGGCAAGAGGGAGTTCATGAGAAGGGACTTCCAAGGTAGTGTTTTGTTCAGAGTCAAAGTTGATCTTTTTGGTGCGGTGTCTGATCTTGTAATTGTTCCAATAACTCTCCACTATGTACCAAGATTGTTCACATTACTATTCTGATATGAAGGAAGCAATACTAGCAGTGCAGTCAAACTTTAATCACAATAACGTAATATGTACTGGAAGTTGATAGAATGTACCACCTGCTGCTCCTGAGTTTTTTCTTCATAAATTCATCATTGCTTGCAACTATCTAAAATGCACATGCATAGGCTTGACACAACTGAGACCCCTATAAGATGTTTTACATACAAAGGAGTCATGCTTAGTTACAATCCTTCTCCCTATGCCTCCACCAAGAAGTGAGTCTTATAGAGCAGAGAGGGGTAAGGTCACAGGTAAGCACAAGCCTGGTGTCCTTCAGTTACTTGAAGTAGAGCCTCAGTCCTTTCCCCCAATGTTCACTTACATATCCACAGCCTACATTTATGAAGTTTGTATACACAAAAGGAGAGGGAGAGGGAGAGGGAGAGGGGGAGAGAGAGAACATTCACAAATGATGATGCTTATGGAGGGAAAAACCCAGCAACAGATGTAATCCTATTTTTTTTATAATTTTATAAATAAATGCATATAAATAAATTATATATTTTATATAAAAATAAATTATATATAAAATATATAATTTTATTAATTTTTTTCACAGATAAAAGATAAACATGAAATAATATAAAGTAAGATTTAAAAAAGAAAAAGAAAAAAGAATAATGTGAAGTGATAAAGTAAGAAAAGTGTGAAAAGGAATAGAAATAGAAAAAAAAGGGAAGATATATAAAGAAACAACTTCCAATCTTCTTTACAGCAGTTACAAACAAATTTATCCTCTCCCCTCCCTCATTAAAATTACACGATAATTCTCTTCTTCCCATATTCCACCCTTTTTAATCAGCAAATCCATAAATCACCAGTTCGTTTTTTTCCATTTTCAGCAAAAAAGTCCATAAGAGGTTTCCAGTCTTTAATAAAAGTATTTGTTGTCTTATTCCAGATCAAACAGATCAATTTTGCCATTTCTGAAAATGCCATCATTTTTACAATCCATTCCTCCATTGTGGGTATTTCACTATTTTTCCATTTTTGTGCATACAATAGCCTCAATGTAATCCTGCTTTTCTATTCCATGAGTAATCAGTGTAAGCAGTTGCAATATGTGAAGAGAAGTAAACTTTAAACAATTACATATTGGAAGAACTGCAGCAGGCAGGATAGATTCCAAATATGAAAATATATGGATGCCCAGGTGATTTTTTTTATAACAGTACATACATTTTGAAATATATGTAGAGGACTATGGAGATGGTGTTGAAGAAGATATTTAACAGAAGTTATGGAAACAGCAGCTTAGCTGTGAAAAGGAGGAGCGAGTGAGGAAGAAACTCAAGATTGCCCTGCCTTTATGCTCTTTCATATAAGAGTGGGGAGAGAGAATCTCTGTCAGGCTTTCAAGATTCTGTTGTTATACTCTGCAACAACAGTTCCAATTGTCCTTGTAGGATCTGTTTTCTGGCATACCTTGCAGGGCTGATATCAATCTTGAAATGTACAGTCTAAGCAGAGTGGCATCAAACCATCAAATCATTTTGTTTGATTGTGGAGATGGCATGAGATCCAAAGAGCACACCACTATTTGCAGAACAGCTTGCTCAAGCATTGTTAAAACATCAATAGCAAATTGATATATAAATACAAACCTGGTTAAAAACACAGTACAGTTAAGGGAGAAGCTGGGACAAGGCTTGCCTTAGCCAAGGGCAGCCCAGCCCCCATTTCTTTGCTCTCATGGGAGTTTGCTGGATACGTTTATTTTATTTTTATTTATTTATTAAATCAATTTATATAGCTGCCCATCTCACCACAGGTGGTTCTGGGAAGTGTACAACAAAGCTAAAAACAGTAAAATGCATTGAAAATATATAAAACAAAATAAAACAGAATAAAAGGAAGTTAAAAATAAGGGAGCCACCTCACTAATTCCCTTGTCCCCTGGAGTTCCCAAGTCTTAAGGGACCTCCAAAAGCTCAACAATGATGAAGCCAGCCTCAGCTCAGGGGGGAGAAGATTCCACAGCACAGGTGCCACAGCAGAAAAGGCCAATCACCTGGGGCCTGCCAGACGTATTTCCCTAGGTGATGGAACCCGTAACATGCCCTTTCTGCTGGATCTGGTAGGATAGGCAGATGTAATCGGGGAGAAATGGTCCCTCAAATAATCTGGCCCCATGCCATAAAGGGCTTTAAAGTTCAACACCAGCACCTTGAATTGAATTTAATTGAAACAAACCGGTAACCAATGCAGCTCACAAAGCAGAGGTGTAATGTGTGTTCTACTAGAAACACACATAACTGCTTGCGCCACTCCATTTTGCACCAGCTGAAGTTTCTGGATACTCTTCAAGGGCAGCCCCATGTAGAGCCCATTGCAATAGTCTAACTGGGAGGTGACCAGGGCATGACTGACTGTGAGTAGGTCCCTCTGATCTAGGAATGGGCGCAACTGGCACACAATACAAAGTTGTGCAAAGGCCCTCCTAGTTTGAAGGAGCCTAGGATCCACTTCTGACTTTTACAACTTGATATGAATTGTTTATGGTGCGTTGACTAGCAACATTTCCTATAGTTTGCTCCAAGGGGACATTTCTTGAGTCTGATAAAAGAAGAGGCAACCAAATAGGCTGTGCCCCTTATTAAGGGCAATTACTCATTACTGGATGATTATTAGAAGTTCATACAAAGAGGTAAAGCTGCATTTGAAGACTCAGCCAGAACAGGAAAAGCAAACTGGAAGATTCACAAGGTGAAACAGACAACCAGAGAGTTTGTGAATACATATAGGATTTTCAGTTATTTGCCAGAGATGTTGGGGAAAATGTTCTTGCTGTCACTGATCAATTTTGAGGTCTTGCTGATGAACTGAGAGATGAGCTAGTGAGACAATGCACACCAGAGAATCTGGAAGATCTGTTCCAACAATGTGTATTAATAGATGGATGATTGGAAAAACTGAGGCATGGAGAAAATAGTAAAGAATTAAGGTTTTACAGACTCTTTTCATCCCTCCCCCCACCCTCCTGTACTAGAGAACCCATGTAAGTAGGAACAGTAAAAGACCCCTGTCGATGGCAGAGAAACAGAAAGGGAGAAGAGTCCCAGGACACAAAGTCAAGACTTGCACCACTAAAGTATAGACCTTGAATCAGCTGCAAAGTGCCTCACCTGTGGAACTGCAGGCCACATACTAAGCAAACCCCTCAATCATTCCAAAGCCTCATCTTTAGGAAACTTTGCAGGTTCCCCTCTCAGGAACTTGGCAGAGGGTGGGTGGGGGTTCAAACAATTAAGAAAAGCTCAGGAAGCCAAGAACAGGCAAGTGTATTTTATTATCCCTGTTACTCTTAGTTCAACCTCAAGTTCTGAAATACAACTTTCAGCTTTTATAGAGTTGGCTGCCATAGCTAATGTCATAGATGAGACCACAGTGCAAAGATTTAAATTGCCTACACAGTTGTTAGAGAAACTAGACTTATGGAAAAGATTGACAAAAAAGCATTTGAAGCTGGCCCTGCAATTGACAATATATGGTCATATAGAATTCTTGCCATTTATATCACGGCTTCCTTACATACTGTATTCCCATTGTGCTGGTCACTGATGGCTAGAAACAATAATCCAGAGGTTCACTGGGAGGAAGGAACAATTTCTTTTCCATTTCAAAGATGTCCATTGGTAAGTTTCCCACTTTTTTCCTTCTCTCTGTCCTACACAGCTCTCTGAATCCCTTTTATTAATGAAGGTTGCAGATTTTGCTGATGTTTTGGGGAGGAGGAATCAACTTCACTGCCTTCTCGTCAAGCATGTGACTGCACTATCACCTTGAAGCTGGGGGCCCAAATTCCAGTTAAGAGGCAATATCCCATGTCTATTCAAGAATTAACTATGTTCAAGGATTTTTTGGTGATAATCTCAACAATGGTTTCATTCACCTTTCTAAATCTCCAGAGTCTGCATGTATGCTTTTTATGCCTAAGAAGGATAATTCCCGAAGAGAATTAGTTCATGGCTATAGACTCCTAAACAGTGTGACCATTAGTGATAATTATTTACTGCCTCTTATTTCTGACCTACTAGATCACCTTCAAAAGACACCTATTTTCACAAAATTGGACTTGAGAGATGCATATGGATTGATCAGAATAAAAGAGAATTTGAATTTGAATACTGTTCAGATAACTTAATTGCAGTATGGTCTTCAGATTCATGAATGAAATATTTTCTGATATTTTGGATAAAAATATAGTGGTGTATTTGAATGATATACTAATTTTTTTCAGAAAACCCATCTTTGCACATGACCCACATTAGAGCAACTCTGCAAAGGCAAGTTGTTTTTTTGCTAAGTTGGAAAAAATATACATTTGATCTTCCCCAATTGGATTACTTGCATTACCAGATCTCTACAAAAGGCATCCAAATAGGTTCTGCAAAAGTATATTCCATACTGCCATGGCAAGCACCTAGAATGTGAAGGATGTCCAGTATTTTCTGGGCTTTACAAATCTTTATAAAAAGTTCATCCCCAATTTTGCAGAGCATGCAAGACCTTGTTGCAATTCCTAAAGAAACTACATAACATCCAATGGTCTACTCAAGAATAAACAGCATTTCAGAATTTGAAAATCCTTTTTTGTTCCCAGCCACTCCTCAAATATCCAGATCCCTCCCATCCCCTTATGGTACAAACAGATGCCACCACTACAGTGTTAGGTACTGTTTTTGAGGTAGCAAAAGTATGTGTGTGGGGGATGTCTTACCATGTACATTATTGCAAAGAATTGGTTATGATAAAAGCAACATTCCAACAATGGAGGGTAGGAAAGATCCATCAAGTACAAGTGCACTCACAAGAATTTGAAACATGCAAAAGACACAATGTCTCATACCTCATCAGATCAGGTGGGGACAATTTTTCTCCCATTTTCAGTTTTTATATCACCTACGTATATTCCTAGCTCACAGAACAAAATCCCAGATGCACTACTGCATAAACTTGAATATGATTTTTCATACTTATCCCTACCTTCCACAGTCCTGAAACCAAGCAACTTTGCCCCTCCTCAAAGAATAGGTTTGCTAGAAAGATTGGAGACAGGGACACAGATTGTAGATATGCTAGATCAGATTAGAGTGCAACAACAACAGGATGCATATGTCAAGGTTTGGAGGATGGATATACATTTGAAACCAGTGACCTTTCTTTTAGGTATGATGGACAAACAGATAGAAAATATGGACATTTGTTTCTTGATATGATAATGGCAGTGAGACTTTTATACATGCAAAAATGGAAGGATCTACAGATACCTACAGCTGAAGAATGGATATTGAAATTAATGGAATTGGGGGAGATGGCGAAACCGACTACTTTGATTAAAGAAAGGACATTATCTAGCTTTGTTTTTATTTGGAAACCACTTTTGGACTTTTTACTTGATACACAAAAATGAAATTTTGATTTTGGGATTTGATAACTGATTTATTCTATAACTACAGAAATATCTTGTATTATTATTTTTATATTTTTGCTGACATAGACTTATTTTGTAATTTTTTTAAATGTTAGAGTAAAGGATAGTTTTTATTATGTGAATTTTTTAAGATATTGGAGTTAGAGGTAAATTTCTTTTATACCTATGCCTGTACCAAAGAAAGCTGCAAGTTACTTTTCTTTTTTTTATATTTTTCTCTCTTTTGTTATTTTTTTCTCTTCTTTTGATCTTTTTGTATTTTACTTCTTTCTGAAACTCAATTATTTATATATATATATATATATATATATATATATATATATATATATATATATAAAAGGTTTGGATGGATGATCTCCAGGAAGCCTCACAGACTGATTCTTCACCTTCTGTATGAACAATGAAATTATTTCATCATATCCATTCTATATTTTCCACTTCCTTTAAAGGAAGAAATATTGTAATTCTGCCATGACCATAGAACTGCTGGACATGGGGAGTGTTTGAAAGTTTTCATCAGGTGCTCAGAGAGTTTTAGTGGTCAAGGATAAGAGCAGTTGTCAAGGACTATGTTTCATCTTGTCATATTTGTTGCTGGGTCAAGGTTGGAGGAGATTCAACTGGAGGTGTCAGAAGAGACTACACAAAAACTCCAACAGGTGCAATGGGAAAATAAAAGGGATGATACTGAACTAGGTGCTACTGGTCTCAATTTTTCTAAAGTTTGGGCTTGATTGCGGATTACAAATGCTTAACATGGAATATAAATGAGCAAATGCTCCTCAAAAGAGAAAAAAAAATGTATGGCAGGGGAAAAAACCACGAGTTAAATATAAGATGCTACAAGATGCAAAGGAAAGAGGAGGATTGGGTTTATCTGATTTGATATTGTATTTTGCAGCTTGCTGTTTGGTTTGAATGAAAGAGTGGATTTTGCTGAGAAATAGAAGGCTTTTGGAGTTAGAAGGACATGACCTGAGATTTGGGTGGCATGGATATTTGTGGTACGATAAAGTCAAGGTTAATGTGGATTTTAAAAATCATTATGTTAGACGTACCATATCGAGAACATGGAGTAGATACAAATCCAGGTTGTGCCCAAAAACACCTTTGTAGCTTTCAGCACAAGAAGCATTTTATAGACAAGAAATAATAGCCAAACACAAATGGTTAACTTATTGTGAGATACTAGAATTTTGTCAAGGGGAATAAAATAAAATCAAGAGAAGAACTGGTGGCAGAGGGATATAGTTGCCAATCATTCTCTTATTTACAATTATTAGAAAGATTTAAAGCAGACAAAAGAATTTATGGTTTTGAACATTGTAAGACTGAGTTTGAAATAGAATTGTGTACAAATGATGAACATGTAATTGCTAAAATGTATAAACTTTTATTGAATTTTGAAACAGAAAAAGAACAAGTGAAAGAATGTATGGTAAAGTGGGCTAAACATTTTGGTTATAATATACAGGTGGAACAATGGAAAAATATGTGGTTTTAAGGATTGAAATTTAGACTATGTTATAATTTTAAAGAGAATTTTTATAAAATGATGTACTGCTGGTATATGTCACCAGACAAATTGTCTAGAATGTATAAAGGCATTTCAAGTTTATGTTGGAAATGTGAACAACAAGAAGGGACATTTTATCATGTTTGGTGGATGTGTAAAAAATCCAGAAGATTCTGGATTCATATATACACACTGATTAAGAGGATTTTAAATATTAAAATACAGTTGACACCAGAGGCTTTTCTTTTGGGATTGATGGACAAACAGTTGGAAAAAAAAAGTCATAGATCTTTGTTTTTGTACATGACAACTGCATCAAGATTATTGTATGCACAAAAATGGAAAGATTTGGCAATACCTACAATGGAGGAATGGCTGGTGAAGATGATGGAACTTGCAGAGATAGCTAAACTGACTTCTTTGATTAGAGAAAAGAAAATATCTATGTTTATTGCTGACTGGAAACCCCTTATAGACTTTTTGTGTGAAACAGAAAAAAATGAACCTATGATTTATAGTTTTGATGATTAGACAGGATAGATTATAGAAAGAAGAGAGTTATGTTGTAACCATAGAGTAAGAGGTAAATTGATAATCGTATGCATAACTACTGTAAAGAAGATCAGAAGCTACTTCTTTGTATCTTTTTTCTTTCTTTTCTATTTTTCTTTTGTTTTCCTTTTCTTTCCCTTTGTTGCACTTTCAGCTTTCTCTTTGGTTTCTTTTCTTTTTTTTACTTTTATTTATTTATTTATTTATTTTATATTTCAAATTTGTCACTGCCCATCTCAGTACAGAGCAACTCTGGGTGGTTTACAGTATTTTATATTAGTTTGTATTTGTTTTTATCTTCCTCTTTTAAAAAAATCATATAAATAAACAAACAAACAAACAATCAATTGTTCCTGGAAAGCCAACCCCATCTTCAATTTTGGAACCTTGGGATTCTGTTTCAATGTATTTTAGTTTTTATCTTCCTCCTGTTCAGCATTACACAGCAATTTTTTGTGGAGGTGGGTTTATTTACCAAAATGGCTCATTTTATTTAAGGGGCTTCCATTAGCTGAAGATCTGTGCAACCTTTTCTAGATCATGTTTTTAGGAACAGGGACTTAGTCAATCATGTGATCGTGGATCATAGCTCTCAATTTATATCCACATTTTAGATGGCCCTCTTCTTGCTATTAGACATTGAGATTCATTTACTGTATTTGAATCCTATAGCCTCTGATGAAAAAACTGAAAGAATGAACCAAATATTAGAATGCTACTTGAGGTGCTATATCTCTTATCAACAAGACATGGTTGCGCCTCAGCACCCCTTCAAATCAAAAATGCTTTCTACCACCCTAGTTACTTTGTGTTGGTTCTGAACAAGTGGGCATACTTCAAAACCAAGCATTGGCTATAATCCCTTTTATATTTTCTAAAAATAAATGTCTTCATGTGGTGCCTGAAACCTTCTTAAAATTAAGAATGCCAGCACCCGTTTAAACAAACAAACAAACAAACAAACCATCAAACAAACATTTAAATGGAGCAAGAATCTTGGCATACATCTGTGAGCACATCTTGTACCAATGTGAATTAAGGTGCCTATCCCATTCCTTATCTCTCCACTCCACTCCCGCACATTTAATATTTTCTTTTTAAGTCCATGTTTATTCCATAATCATTTCCTTAAAGTGAGTTCCATTTCTGGTTTCAGGGAAAGCATACTGTCCTGGACAATGTAGTTCTTAGCACCAAGTAGGGGAAACTAGCAAAGCTTCAAATCCCATGATAAAGATGTACATTTTGCTGTAATGCATAATCTTAAGATAAGAAGTGACGCAGTTAGTAATATAATAACACAAGAGATTGATTTTCTTCCACATGAAGCAAGAGAATATGGTTGCCTTCTAGGTGATCAATCACACTATTGGTTTTAATCCCTAGAGTTCCTACAGTTCAAAAGCAAAAGATGACAATCCAGTGATGTCAGTAGCAACATTCCCAGCATCACACTGTTTTAGACATCCCCTGTTTTATATACTGCCTGTGGATAGTCATTTGATGGATAGTCACTTGATAATACAGAAGATAATCATTATTCTTAATTCCTTCCCTGCTTTCATATTCTACTCAAGAGTCATTAGTCTGTCTAGTGTGGTAGAAAGATTTATGCTTCCCAGCATGGCAAATGGAAAAGAATTGTGGAAATTTATTTATCTTATTTAAATATTTCTAGTCTGCCTTTTAGGGTCAAAACACTAGGCAGCTTACAAAAATAAAATCACACACAAAAAACAAGCAATGACAATTAGATTAAGAATAAAACATGTATAAAAGCAGCAGTTAAAACACACAACACACCTGTCCAATATTAAAATCAGGGGCAATTTCAGAAAAATAAAAACAGATTATCAGGACAGCTAATAAAACATTTCACAAGAAGCTTGCTAAGTAAACAGGTTTGTAGGCCTTTCTTAAAAACAGCAATGATGGGATATGATTCTAGATATCAATCTATTGCATAAGTGGGGGCTAATGCAAAAAAAGTGATCTCTCTGAAGCTGGGTAATTTAACAGCCATCAAAAAACACCAAATAAGCAAAGATTGTACTTTAAATTACTTAATCCCAAATTGTTTAGGTCTTTAAAATATAAAAATCAATGTTTTGAACTGGATTTGGGAATGCACATGCCACTATTGCAGTTGATGCTATAGAGGTGACGTATATTGTGACATACATTAAAAACCAGCTGAGTTTTGTAGATCCTCAAAGCCAATCCTATGTTACACACATTACAGAAGTCTTGGATAATATTAATTGATATGGCCATGCACACTTCAAACACTTCTTTTTTTTTTAAAGTGCTTTACATCTTACACAAGTGTGAGCACCTCTTTGAAATTTGTAAAAAATAGCTATATGTGTATATATATATATATATATATATATATATATATATATATATCCCTTCCATAGAAGCCTGAAAAAACAGTGCATCCACTTCAAGAGTTAATGAATCATCTCTTCAATGCAACCATACCTTCAGACACATCTCAGAAGAGGGGCTGCTTCAATGAATAGCAGAAAGATGTGTTCTCATGCTAGATCTGAAGCCCTTCTTCCAATTTAGTTTTGAAGCATGCATCACCATATTAATAGTCTTTCTTTTCCAGGTTATAGTTCAAAACCACACTTTAGGAGTAAGGAAAAGCTGCATAAATTGAATATATCAAACTGCACAGTCTATATTATTTTTTTTTGTTTAGAAAACAAAAGTTATGTCACATTCATTGAAGAATAAATGTTGGGGCCTTATTCTGAATAGCTGTACGACTCAAGCTAGATTGTGTAAAGGAAGCTATCTCTCCTTTCAGCTTTTTCGAATGCATGTTTATGTTTCTAGGTTTAAAAGTCTCCAGAATTTGTAGTCTTTAAAGTATAGTCCGACTGCCATATGGGATTGGTCCAATCACAAACCCTGGGAAGATGAAGCCAAATAAATAGTGGTACAAGGTTTTAGATGTATGGGAAGGTTGCCAGGAATGCATTCTCTTATTGTTTCTTTTATTTCCAAGCAAAGAGTTTACCTAGATATGAGAAATAGAAATGTACAGATTTAAGTGGATATTCTGACTATATAAACAGCATAAGAATATAAAGAGGGCATTGCATTGTTGATCTAACTCCAGTTTTCACCTGTCCTAACAAGGAAAGGAGCCAGATCATTAGCTAATGTAATAAGTGTGTATATATATATCCTAACATAAGAAATGTGTGTGTACATATGTGTGTGTAGAATCAGTGCCTAATCCAGCAAAAGTGAAAGGACAGCAAAGGAATTTACAACTACAATGATTAATGCAGTTGTATGAGCTTTTCCAAGTAAGGTACACCCAAAATGTATTGGGACTACAATATAGCTTCCAGAATTCTTATTCTTGGAGTTGTTGAAATCTTTGAAAGTCTACTTTGAATGATTTCTTGGGCATTTTGCAGATAATGTTGTTCAATTCAGTGCAGATTGAAGGGCATTGTTTTGAGAGAAAGAGACATGGGAAAGATCAACATATCATCTAATCATATTAATATGGACACTTTTTCATTTGTGAAGCCTATGTGGACAAATTGCTTGGAAGACTGATACTTACCGCTTGTTTTCTGGACCTATGGCCAGGAATCCAGAATGGGTCAATGCCTTTTTAAGAAATTAATTAGTTTTTCACTCCCAGTAAGGTCACAATTGAAGAAGCAATGATCTAATGAATTTTTATCATTACAAGCCTGTATCAGAATAAACATTCTTGAACATGTTGTTGCATTATGCTGGGGATTTGTTTATGGACCGAAAGGCTGCATATAAATCATAAAAAATTTTAAAATCCAACTTTAAGGCATAACCTTGCATGAAGGCTAGACTAGCTGACTGATGAAGCCTCAGCTAAGACCCTTCCCCTCACTTAAAGGTCCAGCTTAGTTTTACTGTTTGTTTCTACTAGCAATTCCCTGGATGGCAGTAGACCCACTGTCTGGAGTGGTTTTGAGATGCCTGAGGATGAAAGAGCTGACATCTAATCCAGGCAAGTAGAAGGGGCTGTGGGTAGGAAAATAACCTTCTATGGATAGAAGTTCACAGTTAGTCTTCTGTTGAGTTCTATGCTCCCTAAAATGGACTATGCAGTTTGGAAATTCTCCTGAATTCACTGGGAAGGGTAGCAGGTATGTGTTCTATCAGTTTAGGCTAGTATGTCAACTGCAGAATCATTTGGAAAAGACTGATAATTTGGCTAGTGCCTCACTGATGATGAGACTATAGTGTTGTAAAATATGCTATTTGAGTTGCCTTTAAACATAGCTTGGAAACTTCAGCTAAAATGTGTCTACCAGAGCAGTGGTTGTGGAGCTAATTAGTAAGTGCATGTAACACCATTATTATGCCAATTACAGTAGTTGTTAGTATGTTTCAAACCCAGTTTAAAGTTTTGGGGGCTTTAAAGCTTTAAGTGTAGATTCTGAATTATTTGAAATATCATCTTCACCCGTATTATCCTCTTCCTTCTTTAAGATTATGAGCAGAGACCTTTCTTGCTTGCCTAATTTTGAAACCAATGAAGTTGATGGTCACAAGGAAACTTTGGCTGGTGCACTGGTTACTGTGTCACCTAGACTAGAAAGTTCTTGTGACAATGACTCAATCCCTGATCACCACACAACTGGACTACTACAGTGCACTCTGTGTGGGGCTGGGGCTGCCTTTGAAGACATATCAGAAGTTCCAACTGACACAGAGTGCTGCAACTAGGATCTTAGCTAGGTAAACCTACTACACTAAAATTATACCTATTTTGAGGTCACCTTACTAGCTGCCAGTAGGCTTCTGAGTCCAGTTTAAAATTCTGATTAATGCCTATAAAGCCATTTACTGCATAGCACTGGGCTTCAATTGCCTGGCTGTGCCTGCCATTTTGATGCTGTACCCCTCTACTCCCATGGATGTCCCTAACTACAAATGCCATGCTGATGTAGAACTCCAAATTGCAAATTTATCACTTAGAATGATAATGATTAGATATGACTGAGAACCTGCCAAATCATGATGAAAATGTTCATATCAGAAGAAATAGCTCTTTGGTTCTTCAGATTAGTGGGATTCATAGATGGTTTTGCAAGCAGGATGTCTTCATACTGATGCTTCACTCTTCTGAATTTGGGACTGCCCTCCTATCATGGTTTCTAAAATCACTGAGATTATGAATTGCATTTACCCTTGCTGGAATCCAAAGACAACTTCAGTGAATCCATAGACCATCTTTCAGGAAGCCCTCTATCTGATTTTACCATGGAGATATAAGCTAAATTGTGGGGAACAAATAAGATGTCAGTTCAACAGCACCTCCTTTTCAAATCTCTCGTTGTCATTTATCAGATCAGTACAAGCAAGTGGCCATCCTTCCCCTGCCCTCTTCTTTATCTAGGGCATCCCATAAAGAGTGCTACTGCCCTCCAGTGGTCATGTGAGCTGACTGCTGCAGAGGAGCACAAAAAAAAAAAAAATCATTGTTTCTTCGTGGTCATAATTAGTTTGTTGATGTCCTACATTTTCCAGAAGTTTATCCTGCTCCAAGTAGCTCACAGAAAATAAAGTAACAATTCAACTCTTAGAATGGAGCAATAACCGTAAATGCATCATAAAAGTTATAATATCCTACAGTAGCAAGAAACACTGTATTCATATTAACCCTTTGGCATTTCATATTAAGAGGACCAACTGGATCATGTTTAGTCCAAATCAAACCTGATGGCAAAAGACAGTATATCCAGCAAAGAGAAATGAAGTGCCCTTAAAGACAGCTTTCAACAAGTTTTCAACCAAACATACAATATCCTTATTCAGACAATATGTCCAGTTCAACATTATTTCAGAGGAGAATGACAATCACAGCAGTCGTTGAGCTTCAGAACTCTACACACCTCTCCAAAAAAAGATCACTGACACAAGGCTAGACAGCCCACACTTGAGCAACAGAAAGGGCCTTTCTCCCACTCCTCATCCTGCAGTAGACTCCTGGGTCTTGAGTTAAGAAAAAGCTTCCTTGAGATCACAAATACCTTTCTGGCTGTCTCTAGGCAGCCAAATCCCCACAGAAACAAGAAGGCAGATGCTTCACCCCATGGAAAGTCTCCTCCTGCCCTTTGCTGTCCTCCATAAAGGCAACATAATGGCTTTCACTGCAAACAGTGACCCAAAGTTGGGAGTACTGGTCCTTTGTGAGCCCCAAGGACTTAGATCATAAGACACACACACACACACACACACACACACACAAAAGCATTCCCCCCAATCTCCTCATGGCTTCTTCTGACAACTGCTCTCTCTCTCCATCTCAGGAGAATTGCCATGGGGAAGGGTGGTCCAGGCAGGTGGGAAAATGGCCCACCTTCAGAGGTGAAGTGAGGTAATTTGGTTTGCCTGCCTGGGTAAACAGAGTATCTCTGAAAGCAAGTTAAAAACAAAACAAAAGAATAATAGTAATGGGAAAACTAGTAATTGGCACAGTTTTAGATTATTGTACAGTTACTTCCTGCTTAGGATATTTGACAGCTCATCACTAGTGTTCAGTCTAAGGAAGAACATTATGTTCGTGAATGTACTTGGCTTATAACCTGGGAGTTTCAGTTCCATCCTAAGGGATACTTTAACTCCGTATCCCTCCTCCTCTCCGCTGGTGCCTTCCACTATGCATGGACTCTCTGGGACTTGTAGTCTCAATATCATGTGAAAGCATCCAGTGTGGAGGGATAAGAAGTGATTAAGTTAAGGCCAAACCAGATGCGGTGTTTGATATATGAATTAACATTAAGTAGAACCTGCTTTAAAAAAAAAAAAGATACTGCTAGTGGAGGAAGGGTGAGCTAGATTGGGCAATGGGGGTGAAAGGGATGTTAGCCATTGACAGTCTATCAATCTGCCTTCCTCCCAGCATTTGCCAGTCACAGTGAGAGGAACCCTCCAGATTGGAAAACTACCAGTAGAAGCTGTTTCAAATTCTGCTAAGACATAGAAAGGCTCAAATCCCTCCTTCTGCCACATCACTCTCCCTCTACTCATTGGGTCTTTCTTAATCAAAAATCTTCTGCACAACATCAAACTATGGGACAAACATTATATCTCATTTGAACCTATTGCATGTCTTTTTGCTCTGTGTTACATCGTATTTATTTAGGCCAACACCACGATGTTTAATGGTATAGTAGTATAGACTGCCTTGACAAGCTTGATTCCTAGTGCATCCAAGGGGTTTTTTTTTGGGGGGGGGGGGGGGACAAAATGGAAATGGTTTGCACTGACTTCTTCTAGAATGTTGAGCTTTCCAGTCTAACCTACAGCCCTGGGATTTCCTGCTGGTCTCCCATTCAAATATTAACCTGTTTATTTATCAATTTTTTTCCCAAGATCAATGGACCCTATTTTTATTTAATAAAATAAAATCTATAAATTATTTAAATAATTTATAAGGCCACCCAACTTGAACACTGTGACTCCAGGCAGAGTATAATAGACCAAAAAAACACAAAACAAACATTTTCAATTAAAATCCAAGACTTTAACAGGAAGTCAGAAGCTCATATTCACACACACACACCCCACACACAAACACATACTCTAGATGGAGACTCCATTCATCCTGCCCCAAGGCCCAAGGGGAAAAAAATTAAGTTTTTACTGCTTTTCTGAAGGCCAGCAGGGCTGGGGCCAACCATATCTTGGCGGTGGTAGGGATTATTCCAGCGGTCAGGTGCTGCAACAGAAAGGGCATGCCTCATGGGTCCCATCAGATAGCACTGTTTCAGAGAAGGTGCCCAAACGCACACCACCCTGTTGAGAGTGTGGAAAAAGCAGATATCATTGGGGGAAGGTAGTCCTGCAAATAACCTGGTCCTGTGCCATGTGGGGCTTTACAGGTGACAACCAGCAACTTGAATTGCCCTCGGAAGCCTACAGGAAGCCAATGCAGTTCACAAAGTGGTGTTACATGGCCATATTAAGGTGCACTCATAGCTATCCACACTGATGCATTCTAGCCAATTGTAACTTATAAATGGACTTCAACAGCAGTTCCATGTGGAGAGCATTATAGTAGTCCAACTGGGAGGTGACTAGGGTGTGACATTCAGTGAGCAGGACTTCCTGATCCAGGAACAGGTATAACTGACATGCAAGATTAAGTTTTGCATGCCATATGTGCCAGAGTTGCCTAGCTACAGCTGTCATTTGCTCTTTGAACAGGAGCTGTGAGTCCAGGAGGCCCCCAAAATTGTGTAGTAGGTCTGAGGGGGAAGAACCAAGGATGGAAAATCTCCTGTTCAGGGATCTAGGGGGCCCAGACCCAAATCCCCTCAGTCAAAACCTGTTCTTCCCTGTCCAGACCCCCACAGCCTCTAGACACTGAACAGAACCTCAAGAGCCTCGCCTGTTCAGCCAGGAACAGAGATATACAGTAGAGCATCTTTGTGTACTGATAATGCTGCATCCATACCTATGAATAACCTTCCCTAATGCTTCATATAGATGTTAAAAAGAACCAAGGAGAAAGTAAAGCCCTAAGGCATCCTGGATAGCAGGGGTCTATGACTGGACCACTCCCCCTGCCAGCCAGACCAAAGCCAACAGGAATTATCCCTAGAGGAAGAGGAGAACCACTGGAAACTGAGATGGCCCAGAAGAATACCTTCGTGTAGACTTACATAGAACTGCATTTTGAAAGCAAAATATTCAGATAATATATGATGTAATTATACATATTATTAATATTTAGTAATAATATTTTTATTTGGCATACACTTACACATCAGTGCTCTAAAAGCAGTCAACAATAAAATCACAGCATTCTCTCTCTCCCCCACCCCGCCCAAGACTGCAAGATGGATGGATGGGTGAATAGAGCTAGATGAGAGAGAGAGAGAGAGAGAGAGATCTTCTCCCAACAAATTCTCAATCAGCAGAAGAATACTGACAAGGACTACACCTCTGGAATAACTAGAAAGGAAGGATGAGTCAGTTTTAAAAGCCATTGCATTAATCTTGAAAATCTTAGTAGTTTTCTTGCTGCAGTAAAACGTGTGTGTTCTTTATCAGTTTTGAACAGAAAAGGTAGAAACAGATCAATCCATTTCAAGCATGTAAAATTGCAAAATAATGATCAAAAAGGAGAAAGCTAAGCATGTTAATAATTATCCCTGCTCAGCAACTTACTGGAGAGACATTTAAAACAGGGAAGAGGCCAGAGAACAGTTGGCCAAGCCCCTCATTTTCCCGAAGTGGACTGTTACCAAGTTAACTTGACAGAAACACGATACTCTTCCCATCTCTTTCTTGCCTCTGGAGAGCCCATCTGGTGGATTTTACAGATACATGTTTAGTATTTGATTGCTATCCCTCCAGCGGATCATCTTGGGGCACGGTTCCATCTCAACCCCTAGGAATCAGGGCCTCATTGGAGATGTCCAGCTCAAGTTCCATTAGTTGGGGGCCGACAGAACTGATGAACACAATAATGGCTCTAGAAAGTTGTCAAAGTGCTCCTGAGTTCAATGAAAATAAAAGGAACAATAACTAATGTAGAAATTGTAGGAAGAGGGCCATGACGTGAGGAAAACATAAGGTTTGTTTACAAGGCCAGAAGAAATGGAGAGTAGCAAATACCAAAGGCCAAGGTTTTTTTTTTTTTTCCTTTCTTCCCTCAAAAGTCACTAAGACTTGGATATTTGACTGCACTAAATGTAAACAAATGAAGAGGGACACAAAGAAGCAGGGCAACTTCAGGGGTTATAAAAATATCATTCTGTATAATTAGATTGAATCAAAACACATGACTCTCCATTTGGAAGCAACGCTTGTTTTTCTCTCATTTTTAGGCTTTTTTCATTTCAAAAAAAAAAACCAGATAAACAAAAGCCCTAGGATATTGGATGGCTGTTCCCACATTGTTCCAAGAGTAACCAAACAGAGAAAATACACAGCTTTGGGGTTTGCACTGACTGCTTTGCACGGTCCTGTTTTCGTCATCTCTTTCTGCCACGCGCAGTATGGTTTCATCAGTTTTTGTCCTCCTCCCCCTTGAAGAACAGAAGAGCAGCAGGCTCTGACTGGTTCCTTTCCAGTATCCCCTTCATTCTCCAGCTGGGGATCATATTTGGGTGGTAACTGAAAGCCTACCCTCGTCACCTCTTACAGCTCTGTCTGATGCATATTTACTCAAAGCAGGCCCCACTTTTCCTCCAAAGGTGGCCAAAGAGGATCTCAGCCTTAATTCCTTTGGCATTAAATTACCTTTGAGCCCAGGCCGGTTTTGGTCCATTTAAATATAGGTCCAGGATGGTGCCAGAGTGAGAGAAAGTAAACAACTTACCTAGACCATTGGCTTTCCAGCATTAGACACACTGACCGCAATTTAGAGATGCTTTCAGACAGCAGTTGGCTGCTTGGGCTGCCAACTGGCACAGAGGAGCAGCAGCCACAGCAACAGCCAAGCTCCCTTTGTGCCTTTAGAAGGAGCTCGATGTAAAAACCAACAGGACACATTGTCATCTTTAGAAATGTCCCCTTTAAAAGCAGCCACTTAGCAAGTGAGAGTGTTCAGTTTCATGTCATGACAATCTTCCTGACCACCAATGTGGATGTCCAGGAGTCTCCCACAGAGGTTCTACCTAACAGATAAACCCAAATCTATCTGTTTTGTTTTCATTCAGGATCTCATATTTTGTGAAAGTGTCATGTTCAGTTGGGATATTTTTTAAACACTTTTTTAAAGAATCCAATTCTTTACTGAACTTTAGAAACATGGCAGTTACTTTTTCTTGAAAGACATGACAATAGCAAATATTGACTGTTGCAAATAAATAAAGGAGCAAATAACAGCAAGTAGCAAATAGCAAATGAGCCAGTTTGGTCTAGTGGTTAGGGTACCAGGTTAGAAAGCAGGAGGCAGTAAGTTCTAGTCCTGCCTTAGGCATGAAAGCCAGCTGGGTGACCTTGGGCCAGTCACTTGCTCTCAGCCCAACTCACCTCACAGGGCTGTTGTTGTGGGGAAAACAGGAGGAGGAAGGAGTATTAGTATGTTTGCCACCTTGAGTTATTTATAAAAAAATAATAATAATAAAGGTGGGATACATACATATATGCAGACTGTTTATTTAAACAATTTATATAGCCAAGCATCTGACAACAGTGACCGTGGGCAGCACACGGATGATTAAAAACAATGAAACATAATACAAAAAATAACCTAAATTACTATTAATAGTAATAATAATATATACATATCCACATACCCACAGCATACACCCAGGTCCAAAATCTTTCATTTTCAATACATATAGACTGAAACAAACTAATCCACCATCAGGACTGCTTCCTCTTGGCCAAAGAGCCTGAGGGAACATCCAAGTCTTCAGTGCCTTGCAAAAGGCCAGAAGGGTTGAGATTATCCTGATCTTTGGGGGGGACATTGTTTCACAGGACAGGCATCGCAACAGAGAAGGCAAGACTCCTAGGTCCCTGAGCATGCCAGCGCTGACTGTTCTGGTGGAACAAGCAGAAATGACTGGAGACAGAAGATCCTGCAAGTAACCTGGCCCCATGCCATGTAAAGTTATATAGGGGAAACCAGCACATTGAATTGCACCTGAAAGCCCAGTGGCAGCCAGTGCAGCTCACAGAGTACAGATGTCACATGGGTGCATCATGAAGTGCCCAAGATTGCCTGTACTGCTGCATTCTGGATCAGCTACAGCTTCTGAATGCTCTTCGATGACAGCCCATGTAGAACATGTTACAGTAATCCAGCTGGGAGGTGACTAAGGCATGAGTTACTGTGAGTAGGGCCTCCTAGTCCAGGAACAGGCACAATTGGTGCATAAGATGGATCCGTGCAAAGACTCTCCTAGCTATGACTGCCATCTGCTATTTGAACAGGAGTGGTGAATCCAGAAGGATCCCCAAGTTTCATACCAACTCTGTCTGGGAAAATGCTACCACATTCAGCATCACCAGGTCAGGTCAGGACAGAGATGTATAACTGGTATCAACAGCATTCTGATGATACCTTGCCCCATGTTGACTGGTGACCTCCCCCAGTGGCTTCATATAGATGTTAAAAAGAAGTGTATGCTTAAAAAGAAAAATACTAAGTTAAATTGACAACAACAACAACAACAACAAAACCTAAAAACAATCATAACATATTGCAAAGAAACTTTACCTGATATTATTTGTCCTCCAAGGAATACATAATTACCTTTCTCACAATAGACCAAGAACAATATATCCAAAGTTCTTCAAATGTTAACATTTGTATATATGCTGGTGCACATTTCTTTAAACAGATGCATTTTTATTTAATGAGATTTGTAAGGCCACCTAATAACTAAGTTTGTGTAATGAAGTTTTCCCATTACTAAATTACTACCATCTTCATCCAGAGCTATAACTTTATTATTAGACCTAACAATACCTATTACCTAATGGTTCGGATAGTACTTAAGCAATCTTTTTCTTTCTTTCCTCTCACGCACATGCATTCACCACCATTATGACAATTAACCATATTTTCTTTTGTCCAGTGTTATACAGATAATGTAGGAAAATTGAAAGACTGACTTCTTTGCAATCTAGTGGGGAAACATTCATACATTCCCCTTCCAAATCATTGTGAACCACAGCAAATTGTTAACTTCATATAGCCTCACTTGGCTATCTAAATTTAATTGTCTATGACATCTAACATGTTGAACTTATGATAAACTATTAGCTGCAATCACATATCCAGTAAGAGACCATTTATAACAGTAGCAACAATTGCACAAAAGTATCAAGGAGTCTACAGATTTAGGAGCACCTGTACATCTTTACACAAGCTATGGACTCACGTGTCACTCTTTCTTTCCTAAACATCAGTATTCAGCAACAATGGTGGTCTGGACTAGCCTATGCATTCCCTTGCATAGTTTCTCAAGGTCTGGAGGACATAGCTGGAACCCAACAAGTGATCAGAACCCAGGGGTCTGTTGGGTAGGAAACTGGAGATGAATGGTATGAAAAAAAGTTTGGGTATTGGAGTTAATATCTTGGACATATGTGATATTACATGATTTGCTGAAACTTTCCCCAATCAAAAGGCTATGCTGGCTAGGAATTGTAACATATCTGGAGAATTTTGGACTGGGAAAGCCTGTTATATGAACTTAAGTAACTGCCGTTTAACTATGATATTTTGTGTATGTGTGTGTGGTGTGAGGGAAGAATGACCTCATAGACTTTACCTGATATTACCCTATTCTTTGTCATTAAATGGAGGGTCTCCACACACATTTATTTTCCTCTTCCCATAAGCAATTTCAGTCTGTTCTTGGCCATAGTACTGTGCCAAATATATATTACACACAGCCAGCACAAATTCCCAACATTACAGCAGCCCCACTGTTCCAGGAATTGCTGCAGCTTTCCAAGGAAAATTCAGGAGATTTGCTTGCTTGTGGAGATCTGAATCAAACCTTAGTGGGTGTGTTATGGACAAGGTTCTTGGCCATAGGAGAATACAGCTTTCCAATGAGGCCCATTATTAATATAGATGTTTTACATTTCGGCTGCCCTCTACAGACAACAGGGAAAATCAATTGTTGGAGATACACATTCACAGAATATATGTATCAATTACATGTGTGGCTGTCCAAAGAAAACATAAAATAAAAAGGCAAGAATCTGAGTGGAAAATATTACAGTTGTTAAAATACTCTTCGGTGGTGATGGTGGTGGGGTGTGTGTGTGTGTGAGAGAGAGAGAGAGAGAGAGAAAGAGAGAGAGAGAGAGACAGAGAGAGAGAGAAAGAAAGAAAGAAAGAAAGAAAGAAAGAAAGAAAGAAAGAAAGAAAGAGAAAGAAAGAAAGAAAGAAAGAAAGAAAGAAAGAAAGAAAGAAAGAAAGAAAGAAAGAAAGAAAGAAAGAAAGAAAGATTTTGTTACTCTTCACTCCCCCTATCTACACACAAGCACAAGCATAAATATATTCTATATACGGAAACTGCCTGAAGCTCCAGAAACTCATAGACATAGGAGTTGGGTAAAATGGTTCATTAAATATTCCTAGTGAACTTCCAAGTAAAGCAAAGAGTTTGGATGGAATCTGTAAGCAGCAGAGAAACAGTTATGCCTATGCATACTGAGGTCATTTGCTCAGCTACGATCACATGCTTAGGTGGTAGTTTTCATTCAAAAGCACAGGATGGATTTTAAAATCACCATAGTAGCATGCTTGTTCCTGAAAATTAATCCTGCATGATCAGTGCCACTTTCAAATGCAGTATCATCTGCATCAGGTTCCCTTATACATCAAAAGGATCACATTATAATGCTGAACCTCCCAAAATGTCTATCTGAAATATTTGCAAATATTAGTGATCCATAAGTGGCCATCTGCCAGTTTGGTCTGCTACAGACTTGAAGTATAGATAAAATATCAACAAGGCTTGAAGATAATGACAAAAGACTTTAAATATATCCAGGTAAATGTGGTGTTTGTGTTGATTTTTTAGTAGTATCATCACTTGATGTTTTCAGTAGCATTCAGTTCAGGAGCCAGGGAAACAGCCATCTTAAATAGTTCACAGCCACCCCAAAAGCTACTGGGAAACTCATTTTTAATATTTGAGAGGGGGGACAGAAACTTTTCATTGGCTTTATCAAGGCTGACACTATTGTGAACTAAGTCAGGGGGTTGGTTACCAAGTCCCTCCCCACGACTTTCTATATTTTACTTCCCCCAAATGTCTGTATGTGAGGGTATATGCCAGAGTTTCTAAAGCAACCCATTTCTGGAGGAACCTCTCTAGGACTTTGTGTTTGGATGACTCAGCCAACTGGATGAGTGACCTCTTTTGGTCACTACATGTTCCTGTTCCGTTTCACTACCCCACTCCCAACCCAGTTAAGTTTGCCATTCAAACAGTCACTGAAATGTGGATTATGTAAATCAATCTATTTGTAGCTACGAAACAGAATTGGCAGGGGACTCAGAAACAGAGATTCCGTCTCCTTATATTTTATATATATTTTTATATTTATTTAAATCCATATATATATATATATATACATACACATACATACATACACATACATACATACACACACACACATACATACACACACACACACACACATGTACAGAGGAGGAGCATGTAGCAACCATTTTGGCACTAGTCTGTTTATGCTACACACTGGGGTTTCTCTTAGTAAAAAAGATTAGTGATGTGTATCTTCAACACTTAAATGCTTGGGTGCCTTCTCTGGGAAGTCATTGGCAAATCAGTCCTCCTAAGTTTTTAAAACGCATGGTTCTCGTAGTTCTTATCTGCATATCCTATGCATATGCTACAGGCAACATGAGTCTAATATTGGTGTACCAACGGCTATCACAAGTCCAGAACAGTGGTTCTGAACTACTCTCAGTCATGTGAGCTTAAATTTTCTGTTTCATCCTGAGAGGAAAACTTTTCCAAATGGCCCATGATATTGAGCTCTGGTCTTACATTATGATTGAAAACACTTTAAAAGTCATTTTAATGAAAACAGATGGTACCAATATCTAGAAGCCCTTTTCAAAGGCTTATTCAACTGCCAAATACTCCCTCACACAATAGTTTGTAGAAACCTGTTCTTTCACCATCCATATCAGACATGGCCATGTAAGTCTCTAAAAGTGAGCACTAAACCACACATTCCTATGAATAATTCTGTGTCCTTCCAATTGCATCATTGCCATTATTTACAAAGCATCTTGGAGTATTAGCAAACTAGGCCTAGATAATTGACTATAGTGCCTTTCAGAGTTACGTACATGAGATGGGCAGCTATATAAATTTACTAAATAAATAGAGAGCAAATGCCTTAAAATGCAAATCTATATGAATAAATACTAGTTATTTCAGTTTATCATATTTGATAAATGAGTACATGACAGCTACTCTATTTTCTTTTGTGCAGTAGGGCCTGCCAACTTTATGCAGTAGACTGCATAGCTGAGAAAATATTTAAATCTAATCTGTTTGTCAAACTGAACCACATAACTAATGTTTTAGATTAACCTTTGTTATACTTGTGGAATATTGAATGTGACTTCCTCTGTAGAAAACGTGATTTAATCCCAAAGGGCACAGCTCCAGTTGGTACCCTGATTATGTATACATGCTGAAGTGAATGTGGCTGTTCTCCATCCAAGAATGAACAGATGAAGAGAGGTATTCAGAGAAGGGTGAGGAATCTATAATCCTCCAGGATGTTCTGATCTTCAATTCCTTGCAGTTCCAGCTGCCATAGACCATGGTGCTAGATGCTGACAGTTTTAATTCAGCAACATTTGGAGGACACCAGTTTCTCCCCCTATAGTTATAACATTTTATTAGTGTCCATTCAGGTGAAGGGTAAATGAGATAGCAATTCTAGGGCTTATCTGCACTGTCCAATTGCCCCATTGTCAGAACAGGCAGGCAACTGTTTCTCTAGGACAGAAATCTCTGACACTATCCTCTGTTAATTCCCCACTGACCTTCATTAGCAACTTCCAGGGACTACTTTCTCTGCTCTACTTCCAAAGTGCATTGTTCCCTGTTATATTGCCTTGACTGCTCCTGTCCGTTTGGGCCAGAGTACTTCAGTTTACTGCAGGCTAAGCTTGGCAGTTCATTTGCTGCTTTGCAGAGAGCAAGCACTGCCCCATCAATTCAGCCAATGCTTATCATGCACTTTAATAGTTTCACTTACCAGCATTGCTGAAACAGCATAGTGGTTAAGATCTTTGCTTTGAATAAAAAAGGTTGATGGATTTCTTGTGTGGGTAGTTTTCCTGCTCTGCTTTAAAAAAGAAAGATATGTCCAAGAATTTACCATTTACCAGTCATCTGAGGTAGTGGAGTTCTACCCTCAGCTCCCAGATTGATTCATTTTGGCTATTTGGGAGGTAGGGGTGTGTGTGTGTGTGTGTGTGTGTGTGTGTGTGTTACTACCTCAACGTTTAACAAATATATTCTAAAATTAGATTTCAAAGCCCTCTTTGTCAAATATATCAATTATCTCTGCTATGTTTCAGTAAATGCTGCAATATTTAGCTACTGATAAAATAACAAGTTGGAACCCAGTGAGGACTCCAAGGTATGTAGGATTGTGCTCAGCCTCCACTTCTGAATTATTTGTGGGAGGCGGAGAGGAAGTGTTGAGGGAAAATATTAAGGACAGTGGTTCATAAAGAAGGCAGAATTTAAGCCCACGTTCCCATGTTATATTCCCAGTCTGTAAACTCAGTATTGTAATTCTTTAATGTTATAGAGCAAAAAAAGGGTGGAGGGTTGGTAGTAACAGACATTTAGCTCAGCTATAGGATTATGAAGTGAGGAAACACTTCTCACATTAAATTCCTTAACTGAACAGTGCAATAGCAGAGAAAAAGCAACCGTTCCTTGATTAAATTCTCTTGCCCTATGTTGAATGGAACCTTTACTACTACTGTATCAATATTTTTCATGATATTTAGTCTTAACTCCTACAGAAGTGCTTTGTGAATTCATGACATTATTCAATTGTGTGGGCATATCTTTTTACGAAGTATAAATATGCAGACTTCTCCCTTACCAGCAGAAGCCATGCTAGTCAATATGGCTGTGTAACGAACTGCCACCTGTTGATCCCAAATCCAGTAACTTTCCTTGCAACCAGTATTGATTCAAAAGAAAGTTCATTTATTGAGAATAAATGTACAGATCCAAAGCATTGCTAAGACTGAGCAAAAGCACGCCAAAAGCTGTTTTTCTTACTCCCCCCCCCCCCCCTTACATCGCCCTTAGTTCTTGGTCTTCTGATTCCCTTGCTGGCATGGCCTTGAGCATGCCAGAGCCTGTGATAAGGAGCCATCTGCTTTGAACGGTTTCTCATTCCTTCTCCCCCCGCCCCCTTTTACAATGGCAGAACCGCAGCATGTAAAAAACCATTTTTTAAACTAGCCATATAATAATCTATTATAAAATCTTGCAAGGATTCTGACAGGCTGAGAACTGCTTCAATATCTTCATTGTCTCACCCAATGAATGAAACTGTACGTATGGACTATAAATGAGAGACTGAAAGCTAGACTTAGGTAGAAGGTAGCATCTCTTAAATAGCATCTTTTATCATGCATGCTTACTTTAAGACATCTAACAAAAAGACTTACCTTTCTTTCAATGGAATTGGATTTATATTTTGCCATTCCTTCAGGAGCTCAAGGTAGCATCAATATGCAATATCCTATGAGAGAGCTTGGACTGAGAGAACTAGCTTCATGGAAGCCATGCAAGAGGGTGGACTTGAACCCAGGTTTATGTGATCCTAGTCTAAAACTTTCACCATCACACTACTCTCACAGTCTTTGCTGTCTTAACAACTGCTCCATGATTCCATCTTCTCCATTCCAGTGTTTCCTTCCCCAAAGGCAACCATTCAACATGTACAGGATATTTCCCATCCCCACCTAACACAGCACTGAGAATATAAACCAGGGTGGTCATTGTAACAGTAGCTGAAGAAACACTTCTCACAATGGAAGTGGTAGTGCAGAATTCAATGTGCAAATATGATGTTTCTATTGTTGATTCAACAGAAAGTAAGTATTGCCTGATATACTTTCAAGTATATTTCCTATTGTTTGGGATGTTTACTGAAACAGTACTTTGATTCCCATGGCATGTGTATCTGAAACACTTTCACAATATGCCATATGGTTTAGTTCCTGGTCTGTCTGATCTTGTTATTCTCATGAGGGAGGTTGCATCTAGCTTTCTGCAGTGTTGTGGGATTCAAAGGAGAAGTTTCATTGCAACACAACTCAATATGGTGTGCCAAAAATCTTGCTAAAGCTGTAGCTACTGTAATTGTTTTGAAAGGGAATGGTGTCAATTGCATAATTCTATCGGCACATGTACAAAATATAATGTCCTGATCTTTTAAATGCAATGTTCCATACATGTGCATTTATTCCATTTTTATACCACCCTGTCACAAACATGAGGGTGGCATATAAAGCAATAAATAATAATCCCTACATAAAACAGCATAAAATCCATTACAAAAACACATACTGCTAAAGGTCATCCAAGTAAAATTGCTACATATTCAATGCCCATTTAAGAAGTATGGTTTTTACTGTCTTCCAAATTGACAGAAGCATAGGGAACAGGCACATCAGGAATAGAGGTATCAGCCAGATACTCTGTTTTCTTCAAAATGATGAAAGCAGTATTATACTATTGCAGTACAAGCTCCACCTTTTTCATACAAGTGTGTGACATCACAATGCATATACAAAAGGGTCTGAGCTTATGGCACAACATGATGCTGCTTTTCTCATCCTGTGGATGTCCCTGCACAGGGAGTAACTTTTCATAAAGTGGGGGGCACCATGAAGAATGCCTACCTTCTGTTCCATACCCAACTTACTATCCAGGGGGATGGAATCCTCAGCAGGCCCTCCTTAGATGCTTGATGGACAGAATCATGCTGGATAAGGTATACCCTGATGTATTCTGAAACTGTACCATGTAGGGCTTTATGGATGGTGAATTACTTTAAATTAGGCCTGGAAGCTTATTGCCAATGAAGGTAGTTGACCACAATATAGATGTTATTCTAAAGTACCAAGTTTCCCTGCAGATATCCTAGCTGCTGCATTTGTTACCAGCTCAATTTCTAGGTCTTCTTCAAAGGCAGTCCCACATAGAATGTGTTGCAGCAGTCCAGTTGCATGGTAATAAGGGCATAAATTACTATCACTAAGTAATAGTAACTTTTACTATTACCAGCTTAGTAAGACTATCAGCCAAATACAGACAAAGGGTTCCCGGGCATGATTTCCATCTATTGTTCCAGCCAGATCCACAAGTACAGGTGGACCTCAAGTCACAGACATGCTCCTTCAGACAAAGGGCTACCCAGTCTACAGCAACTACTAGTTACTGATGAACAGTATTATATGTATATCTACCTTGCTGGAGTTTAATCTAGCTCCTCACAACCTCCAGACTTCAAGACTTCAACCAGCTTGGGGTGGAGATGTGCAATGAGATCACTGCAAATTGCTGGCTGACCTTTCCCAGTGTTTTCATATGCATGTTAAACATCACTGGGGGAGGTGGAGGACTGAGCTCTGGGTACTCCACAATACAACTGCTTCCCCCTCAAGACTACTGTCTGAAACTAATTACTCAGGTAGGAGTGGAACCACTGTAAATCAGTACCCCCAACCCTTGCAGGTAGTCCAGAAGGATATTAGGATTGACAGCAACAAGCACTATCGAGCAGTGTAATGGGACCAGAAGGAGCCTGGTCCCTTCATCCAAGTCCTGACAAAGTTCAACTAACAGAGAAACCAATGATGTTGCTCTCCCATGTCCCTAAACCTTAACTAGAAGGATCCTAGATAATAGCTTTTTCTGGATCCTCTGAAGCTGACTTTCCACCATCCTCTTCATGATCTTCCCAGAAAGACAGGTTTAGAGACTGGATGGAAGTTGTTCAGTACAGCCAGAAAGAAAGATGACTTTTCAAGAGAGGGTGCACCACTGCCTCTCCCAAGGCAATTGACATTAACTCCACCCTAAGAGAGGCATAACCACCTCCTAAATCCAGCCATACACAAGCTACCCTGCTGCCTGAAGGAAGCAGCTGGGGCAGGAACCCAATCCACAACTGGCAGAGTTCATATGGTGGAGTCCTTGGGGTTCTCTGAGCTTGGTTCTTTTCTTGCAAACATTTCATTACCCGGCTAGGTAACATCTTCAGTGCTAGAATGGAATGGGGTTTGCTCTCTATTTATATACTGTGGCATGCTTTGCCAGTGCTGGTGGGGGTGGGGGGGGTGGGGGTTTGTTTTGCTTTTCTGGTAGTTCCTTGATTAGCATATGTTTACTGTTTGATTGTGTGCCTGGTGGTAACCTTTGCTTGTCTGGGTGATGATTGCTGGTGAGGCGATCTTCTGGTCTTTTGTCTCTTTTGAATAGTATGTATGCTGTTTATCTCTATGCTCCTGTTAATTGCTGCCTTGTCTGAATACCAAGCTTCCAAGAATTCTCTTGCATTTTTGGATTTAGCTTAGTCTAAAATGCTGACAGTTTCCCAGTTAAAACTATGGTTCAGTCTGTCCATGTGTTGTGAGATTAAGGAGTTTTCATCATGTCTTCTGACTGCTAGTTGGTGCTCGTGGATGCGCTCTGCCAGTCTTCTGCCTGTCTGTCCTACATAGTGTTTGTTACAGTCCTTACACTGTATGTTGTACATGACTCCTGTTTTTTCTTCTTGTGCTACTGGGTCTTTTGGTTTACTTAAGATACTTTGGAGTGATTTTGTTGGTTTGTATGCTACAGAGATGCCTTTTGGTTGTAATAGTCTGTTGGTGGTTTTTGAGACATTTCTGATGTATGGCAGTGTGATCCTTTCCATAATTCATATTACAGAGCACCTTATTGGCTTCCTCAAGTTTCATAAGTCAGTTGAATTCCAGGATGCAATGCAAAACAGCACACATGGCTCTACCCAACTGGCATCCAGACTTCAGCAAATATGAGCCACCATGTATGCTTATTATAGGCAAATACTGGAATCTATTTGTCTTGCACAGAACTGGCTAAGGATTTAACCACATGTGGGTACGTGATGATGACTTACCACATGACACAAATTTAAACATGTGAGCTAAAGATAGGATACTTGCTAGTTCTTGGCAGGGCATGTAGTGATCACTGTTTTACTAAGACTGTGGAACGGGACTTGCCACTGAATAAGTTCTTTAAAACTAATAGAACAGGCTTATGAATAATTGAGTTTCGAATGGGAATGCCCATTATTTTGGGTACAATTAATGTATGTGCTGTGCCTAAGTGGAGTCTCATCTAGATATTGTCTGTACCCAGATGTACTTAGCTTCAGCAAGATTGTTGTATTATATGGCCTCAAACTATCATGAAATAGATAGAATTATGTAATACAATGTCCCATAAAAGTTACATGATGAGCCTGCAAGCTTTGCCTTTCATTTCACTGGCTCAAATTTTATACAGCATTTTAAAAGCCAGAAGATGACTTCATCAGAACACTGTTCCACTAAACTGCAGTAACTAAGAGCTTATCATGACAAATCAAAATTAAATCCATTTCTGCATATAAAAGTAAATTCAGATAAAGCTCCTTTTATGAATCTTTACTAAATAGACACTTTTGTTGTTTAGTCGTTAAGTCGTGTCCGACTCTTCGTGACCCCATGAACCATATTGCGCCAGGCCTTCCTGTCTTTCACTGCCTCCCTGAGTTTGCTCAATTTCATGCTCATTGCTTCAGTGATGCTATCTAGCCATCTCATCCTCTGCCGTCCTCTTCTCCTTTTGCCTTCCATCTTTCCCAGCATCAGGGTCTTTTCCAAAGAGTCCTCTCTTCGCATTAGGTGACCAAAGTATCTGAGCTTGAGCTTCATTATCAATCCTTCCAATGAGCAATCAGAGTTGATTTCCTTTAAGATTGACTGGTTTGACCTCCTAGCAGTCCAGGGGACTCTTAAGAGTCTTCTCCAGCACCACAGTTCAAAGGCATCAATTCTTCGGCGTTCAGCCTTCTTTATGGTCCAGCTCTCACAGCCATACATTACTACTGGAAAAACCATAGCTTTGACTATGCGGATCTTTGTCGGCAAGGTGACGTCTCTGCTTTTTAATATGCTATCTAGGTTTGCCATAGCTTTCCTCCCAAGGAGCAAGCGTCTTTTAATTTCATGGCTGCAGTCTCCGTCTGCGGTGATCTTGGAGCCCAAATAAATGAAGTCTGTTACTGCTTCCATTTCTACCCCTTCTATTTGCCAGGGATTGATGGGTCCAGATGCCATGATCTTAGTTTTTTTAATGTTGAGTTTCAAGCCAGCTTTCGCACTCTCCTCTTTCACCCTCATCAAGAGGCTCTTTAGTTCTTCTTCACTTTCTGCCATTAGGGTGGTATCATCTGCATATCTGAGGTTATTGATGTTTCTCCCTGCAATCTTAATTCCGGCTTGTGATTCTTCCAGCCTGGCATTTCTCATGATGTACTCTGCATATAGGTTAAATAAGCAGGGGGACAGTATACAGCCTTGTCGTACTCCTTTCCCTATTTTGAACCAATCGGTTGTTCCATGACCGGTTCTAACTGTTGCTTCTTGGCCCGCATACAGATTTCTCAGGAGACAGGTAAGGTGGTCTGGTATCCCCATCTCTTTAAGGATTTGCCACAGTTTGTTGTGATCCACACAATCAAAGGCTTTTGCATAGTCAATGAAGCAGAAGTAGATGCTTTTCTGGAACTCTCGTGCTTTCTCCATGATCCAGCGAATGTTGGCAATTTGATCTCTAGTTCCTCTGCCTCTTCGAAACCCAGCTTGTACATCCGGTAGTTCTCGGTTCACGTACTGCTGAAGCCTAGCTTGTAGGATTTTGAGCATAACCTTGCTAGCATGTGAAATGAGTGCAATTGTGCGATAGTTTGAGCATTCTTTGGCATTGCCCTTCTTTGGAATTGGAACGTAAACTGACCTTTTCCAATCCCGTGGCCACTGTTGCGTTTTCCAAACTTGCTGGCATATTGAGTGCAGCACTTTAACAGCATCGTCTTTTAGTATTTTAAATAACTCAGCTGGAATACTGTCATCTCCACTAGCTTTGTTGTTAGCAATGCTTCCTAAGGCCCACTTGACTTCACTCTCTAGGATGTCTTGCTCAGGGTCAGTGACCACACCAGCATGGACATCAGGGACATTAAGATCTTTCTTGTATAGTTCTTCTGTGTATTCTTGCCACCTCTTCTTAATCTCTTCTGCTTCTGTTAGGTCCCTGCCTTTTTTGTCCTTTATCATGCCCATCTTTGCACTAAACGTTCCTTTGATATCTCCAATTTTCTTGAAGAGATCTCTAGTCTTCCCCATTCTATTGTTTTCTTCAATTTCTTTGCATTGTTCATTTAAGAAGGCCTTCTTATCTCTCCTTGCTATTCTCTGGAAATCTGCATTCAGTTGCTTATATCTTTCCCTTTCACCCTTGCTTTTCGCATTCCTTCTTTCCACAGCTATTTGTAAAGCCTCATCAGACAGCCATTTTGCTTTCTTGCATTTCTTTTTCTTTGGGATGGTTTTAGATGCTGCCTCTTGTACAATGTTACAGACCTCCATCCATAGTTCTTCAGGCACTCTGTCTACCAAATCTAATCCTCTAAATCTATTCATCACCTTCACTGTGTACTCACATGGAATATGATCTAAGTCATACCTGAGTGGTCTAGTGGTTTTCCCTACATTCTTCAATTTAAGCCTAAATTTTGCAGTAAGAAGCTCATGATCTGAGCCACAGTCAGCTCCTGGTCTTGTTTTTGCCGTCTGTATAGAGCTTCTCCACCTTTGGCTGCAAAGTATGTAATCAATCTGGTTTCGGTATTGACCATCTGGTGATGTCCATGTGTAGAGTCGTCTCTTGTGTTGTTGGAAAAGAGTGTTTGCTATGACTAGCTTGTTCTCTTGACAGAACTCTATTAGCCTTTGCCCTGCTTCATTTTGTACTCCAAGGCCAAACTTGCCTGTTATTCCGATTACTCCTTGACTTCCTACTTTAGCATTCCAATCCCCTATGATGAAAAGGACATCTTTTTTTGGTGCTAGTTCTAGAAGGTCTTGTAGGTCTTCATAGAACCGGTCAACTTCAGCTTCTTCGGCATCAGTGGTTGGGGCATAGACTTGGATTACTGTGATGTTGAATGGTTTTCCTTGGATACGCACTGAGATCATTCTGTTGTTTTTGAGGTTGTACCCCATTACTGCCTTTCCCACTCTCTTATTGACTATGAGTGCAACTCCATTTCTTCTAAGGGTTTCTTGCCCACAGTAGTAGATATAGTGGTCACCTGAATTAAATTCACCCATTCCCGTCCATTTCAATTCGCTGATTCCCAAGATGTCAACGTTCAATCTTGTCATCTCATGTTTGACCACATCCAGCTTGCCTTGGTTCATGGATCTTACATTCCACGTACCTATACAATATTGTTCTTTACAGCATCGGACCTTCTTTTCGCTTCCAGATACATCCACAGCTGAACGTCCTTTCGGCTTTGGCCCAGCCGCTTCACTCTTTCTGGAGCTACTTGGAATTGCCCTCCGCTCTTCCCCAGTAGCATATTGGACACCTTCCGACCTGAGGGGCTCATCTTCCGGCGTCATATCTTTTAGCCTTTTAACATTGTCCATGGGGTTTTCTTGGCAAGGATACTGGAGTGGGTTGCCATTTCCTTCTCCAGTGGACCACATTTTGTCAGAACTCTCTGTCATGACCTGTCCGTCTTGGGTGGCCCTGCACGGTATAGCTCATGGCTTCACTGAGTTACACAAGCCCCTTCGCCACGACAAGGCAGTGATCCATGAAGGGGAAATAGACACTACAATTTGTTAGTCAATCAATTGGCAAATAAGGGAAAATCAAAATATTTATGGCTTGCAAAATTTATCTAGGACATTTGCAATAATGATGGTGGCATGCCAGTAATTAGAATATAAGCAGGGCTCTTGCATGAATGTGTGAATATGCACTAATTATAGCAGAGACCATTTTTTAAAACTCTGTGCCATTATAGGCAGAGGTGCAAAACAAAAAAAACCTCAGCATTAAATGCAAAGGCATATTTTGCTTTGCTAGTCTGGGAGATGAAGAATATACTAAGGGTATTTCCATGCCTCAACTGCTTTCTAACCACTCAAACCCAGTTTGAAGACCAACTGTAACCATTTTTCAAACCTGCCACCCTCAAAACCCAAAACAAGAAGAAAAAAAATCAGTGTCTCATCCCAAGTTGCTGACGCACTCTTAGAGAAAGGGGGAAAAGATCCCCTTTCATACCAAACAGGTCTTTTAAACATTGTTTAAAACTATGTCCTTTGTGTGGTATCCAGTTGTCTGGTTGTATGTCAGGAGAAAAAAAAATCTCAATAGTTCTTGTGAAAAAAATGTCAGGCCACCTCTCCCATGGAAGAACCCAAGGGCAAGAGCTAGGAGGCAAGGCAAGAAGTCAGACTGCCTGCAAGCTCCATAAAGCTGCAGCACTTTCAAAAACATCCTAGTTTGACAGAGGATTCAAATGCATCTCATTTATGCCAGAGATAAATGGGCTCAGCTCTCAAATATATGTTTGTGGGATCACAGAAGTCCAAAGCTGCTTTCGAGCTAGTACAGAAGCGTCTTCACTGCAGCCTGCCTTTTCCCAATGTTGAGTCATTTATTATGGTTTCACCATTTATTTTGAAAATGAACAATGTAATCTGTTATGTCTACTTAGCAGGAAACCTTCTTGCTCTTAATTTAAATACGTCAGTCAATTAGGCAGTGGAGTTGTAAACATGGACACTGGTCAGTACAATTATTTACTGGGACTCAATCTATTGAATGTAGGAACATGAATTCAGATCACAAAAGGATAAGATAGAAATAGTTGTATAATTCATTATTCCCAAGACCACTATATAATATAATTAACATTCTTTATAAAGCTATAGCCATAATAGGGATACACTTACTGTACAACAATGGTTTTAGTACAATTTAAGATGGATAATCTTTTGATTTTCAAGTCAAATTAGGTAGTCTAAACCTTTTTTTAAAAGATTTTTTATCCTGCCTTTATTATATTTTATAAATAATTATATTATATTATAATATTATAAATAAGTCAAGGTGGCAAACTTACTAATACTCCTTCCTTCTCCTATTTTCCCCATAACAACCACCCTGTGAGGTGAGTTGGGCTGAGAGAGAGTGACTGGCCCAAAGTCACCCAGCCGGCTTTCATGCCTAAGGTGGGACTAGAACTCTAATTCTAAACTATCTAGAGTTCAATATTTATGTTTAAGAAATCAGGTTTGTATCAGTGATTGATAAAAACATGACTTCTTAATCACAAATGCTGAATCCCAGCATGTCATCAATTTAGCTATTTAATCACAAATACAACCATAATACAGGTGAAACTCGAAAAATTAGAATATCATGCAAATGTTCATTTATGTCAGTATGGCAACTCAAAAGGTGAAACCAATATATGAGATAGACGCATTACATGCAAAGCGAGATATGTCAAGCCTTACTTTGGTATAATTGTGATGATTATGGCGTACAGCTTATGAAAACCCCAAATTCACAATCTCAGAAAATTAGAATATTACCTGACATCAATAACACAAGGATTGGAAATAGAACATATCGGACCTCTGCAAAGTATAAGCACGCATATGTACTCAGTACTTGGTTTGGGCCTCTTTTGCAGCAATGACTGCCGCAATGCGGCGTGGCATGGATGCTATCAGCCTGTGGCACTGCTGAGGTGTTATGGAAGACCAGGATGCTTCAATAGCAGCCTTCAGCTCTGCTGCATTGTTCGGTCTCATGTCCCTCATCTTTCTCTTGGCAATGCCCCATCGATTCTCTATGGGGTTCAGGTCAGGCGAGTTTGCTGGCCAATCAAGCACAGTAATCCCATGGTCATTGAACCAGGTTTTGGTACTTTTGGCAGTGTGGGCAGGTGCCAAGTCCTGCTGGAAAATGAAGTCAGCATCCCCATAAAGCTCGTCTGTGGAAGGAAGCATGAAGTGCTCCAAAATCTCCTGGTAGACGGCTGCGTTGACCCTGGACTTAATGAAGCAAAGTGGACCCACACCGGCAGATGACATGGCTCCCCAAATCAACACAGACTGTGGAAACGTCACACTGGACTTCAAGCATCGTGCATTGTGTGCCTCTCCATTCTTCCTCCAGACTCTGCGTCCTTGGTTCCCAAATGAGATGCAAAAGTTGCTCTCATCAGAAAAGAGGACTTTGGACCACTGGGCAACAGACCAGTTCTTTTTTTCTGTAGCCCAGGTAAGACGCTTCTGACGTTGTTTGTTGTTCAGGAGCGGCTTGACAAGAGGAATACGACATTTGAAGCCCATGTCCAGGATCCGTCTGTGTGTGGTGGCTCTTGATGCACTAACTCCAGCCTCAGTCCACTCCTTGTGAAAGTCCCCAACACTTTTGAATGGCCTTTTCCTGACAATCCTCTCCAGGCTGCGGTCATCCCTGCTGCTTGTGCACCTTTTTCTACCACACTTTTCCCTTCCACATAACCTTCTATTGATGTGCTTTGATACAGCACTTTGGGAACATCCAACTTCTTTTGCAATGACCTTTTGGGGCTTTCCCTCCTTATGGAGGGTGTCGATGATGGTTTTCTGCACAACTGTCAGGTCAGCAGTCTTTCCCATGCTTGTGATTCCTACTCAACCAGCCTGAGAGACCATTGAAAGGCTCAGGAACCCTTTGCAGGTGTTATGGATTCATTAGCTGATTAGAGTGGGACACTTTGAGCCTAGAATATTGAACCTTTTCACACTATTCTAATTTTCTGAGATTGTGAATTTGGGGTTTTCATAAGCTGTACGCCATAATCACCACAATTATACCAAAGTAAGGCTTGACATATCTCGCTTTGCATGTAATGCGTCTATCACATATATTGGTTTCACGTTTTGAGTTGCCATACTGACATAAATGAACATTTGCACGATATTCTAATTTTTCGAGTTTCACCTGTATCTCACAAATTTAGCATAATGGTTCAAGTATAAAGTTCTTCGTAGAGTCTTTCCAGTAATTCATATATCATGTATTCAGATTCAAAATGTATATACTTTACGTCTGTTGTAGATAACATTTGGTTTTTTAAATTACCCCTTCTGAACCACATGCCAAAAAATTGTGACAAAGAGTGGCATTTGGCATTCACATTCTTCACCAGAAACTATCTTTTCTGACCTCAAAAACCTAAGTGGGATTCGACCTAGTTCATATTTTGATGTAAGATTCTGAGAAAATACCAGTGCTGAGGACTAGACTTGGAAGATTTTTTGGTAGGCAGGCAGGGATGCAGGCAGGCAGGCACGCAGGCAGGGAGGCAGGCAGGCAGGTAGGTAGGTAGGCAGGCAGACAAGGAGGCAGGCAGGCAGGCAAGTAGGTAGGCAGGGATGCAGGCAGGCAGGCAGGCAGGTAGGTAATTAGGTAAGCAGGGAGGCAGGCAGGTAGGTTAGTAGGCAGGCAGACAAGGAGGCAGGCAGGCAAGTAGGTAGGCAGAGTTGCAGGCAGGGAGGCAGGCAGGCAGGCAGGCAAGGAGGCAGGTAGGTAGGTAGGCAGGGATGCAGGCAAGTAGGCAGGCAGGGATGCAGGCAGGCAGGGAGGGAGGGAGGCAGGGAAGCAGGGAGGCAGGCAGGCAGGCAGGCAGGCAGGTAGGTAGGTAGGCAGGCAGACAAGGAGGCAGGCAGGCAGGCAAGTAGGTAGGCAGGGATGCAGGCAGGCAGGCAGATAGGTAAGTAGGGAGGCAGGGAGGCAGGGATGCAGGCAAGCAAGGAGGCAGGCAGGTAGGCAGGCAGGCAGGTAGGTAGGCAGGCAGGCAGGCAGGCAGGCAGGCAAGGAGGCAGGCAGGTAGGTAGGTAGGCAGGCAGACAAGGAGGCAGGCAGGCAAGTAGGTAGGCAGGGTTGCAGGCAGGCAGGCAGGGAGGCAGGCAGGCAGGCAGGCAGGCAGGGAGGGAGGCAGGGAAGCAGGGAAGCAGGCAGGCAGGCAGGCACGCAGGCAGGGAGGCAGGCAGGCAGGCAGACAAGGAGGCAGGCAGGCAAGTAGGTAGGCAGAGTTGCAGGCAGGGAGGCAGGCAGGCAGGGAGGCAGGCAGGCAGGCAGGCAAGGAGGCAGGTAGGTAGGTAGGCAGGGATGCAGGCAAGTAGGCAGGCAGGGATGCAGGCAGGCAGGGAGGGAGGGAAGCAGGGAGGCAGGCAGGCAGGCAGGCAGGCAGGTAGGTAGGTAGGCAGGCAGACAAGGAGGCAGGCAGGCAGGCAAGTAGGTAGGCAGGGATGCAGGCAGGCAGGCAGATAGGTAAGTAGGGAGGCAGGGAGGCAGGGATGCAGGCAAGCAAGGAGGCAGGCAGGTAGGCAGGCAGGCAGGTAGGCAGGCAGGCAGGCAGGCAGGCAGGCAAGGAGGCAGGCAGGTAGGTAGGTAGGCAGGCAGACAAGGAGGCAGGCAGGCAGGCAGGCAGGCAAGGAGGCAGGCAGGTAGGTTAGTAGGCAGGCAGACAAGGAGGCAGGCAGGCAAGTAGGTAGGCAGGGTTGCAGGCAGGCAGGCAGGGAGGCAGGCAGGCAGGCAGGCAGGCAGGCAGGGAGGGAGGCAGGGAAGCAGGGAAGCAGGCAGGCAGGCAGACAGGTAGGTAGGCAGGCAGACAAGGAGGCAGGCAGGCAGATAGGTAAGTAGGCAGGGAGGCAGGCAGGCAGGCAAGGAGGCAGGCAGGTAGGCAGGCAGGCAGGCAGGCAGATAGGTAATTAGGTAGGCAGGGAGGCAGGCAGGTAGGTTAGTAGGCAGGCAGACAAGGAGGCAGGCAGGCAAGTAGGTAGGCAGAGTTGCAGGCAGGGAGGCAGGCAGGCAGGCAGGCAAGGAGGCAGGTAGGTAGGTAGGCAGGGATGCAGGCAAGTAGGCAGGCAGGGATGCAGGCAGGCAGGCAGGCAGGGAGGCAGGGAAGCAGGGAGGCAGGCAGGCAGGTAGGCAGGCAGGTAGGTAAGTAGGGAGGCAGGGAGGCAGGCAGGGAGGTAGGCAAGCAGGCAGGCAGGCAAGCAAGGAGGCAGGCAGGTAGGCAGGCAGGCAGGCAGGTAGGTAGGGAGGCAGGGAGGCAGGCAGGCAAGGAGGCAGGCAGGCAGGTAGGGAGGGAGGCAGGGAGGCAGGCAGGCAAGGAGGCAGGCAGGTAGGTAGATAGGCAGGGATGCAGGCAGGCAGGTAGGGAGGGAGGCAGGGAAGCAGGGAGGCAGGCAGGCAGTCAGGGAGGGAGGCAGGCAGGCAGGCAAGGAGGCAGGCAGGCAGGTAGGTAGGTAGGCAGGGATGCAGGCAGGCAGGCAGATAGGTAAGTAGGGAGGCAGGCAGGCAGGCAGGCAGGCAGGCAGGCTGGCAGGCAAGGAGGCAGGCAGGCAAGGAGGCAGGCAGGCAGGCAGGCAGGCAGACCTGAGAAGGAGGCAACAGCAAACCACTTCTACAGTGTTGCCAAGAATGTGTCATGGATATTCCCATGAAATCACCAGGAATCAAGCTTGATCTGAATGGGGCTTTCTACTTAAATTGTAAAAATGAACGTCTGAGGAGCAGTAAGATGCCAATACTCAACAGGTCCTATTTATTAAAACACAACTCCATAAATTCTCCCTATTATTGTTTGGCTACAGTTTTGCTTTAGGAAAGGAATGCCTGTAGCTCTGTTAATTTTGGAAAAGATCCCCATTCATTGTAAAAGTATTACTGTTCATATTCACATAGTTGAAACCTCTCCCCCTCAAGAACAGTTGTTCTTGATGGTCATGTTTGTATTAGTAAACACACACACACATCTCCTTTAAGATTAAAACACATCTCTTCCTTATTTATTTATTGTGTTTACATATTGCCAGATTTGAAAAACAACTCCTAGCAGCTGACATCATGAAAACATAAAACATAATAAAAACTGAAAAATCAATAAATAAAAGTCTGAAGCCAAGAATAAGTCAGAGGTGGCAAATCTAACAACTAAACACACCAGCCTTAGTAGCAGTTTTCACTGTACAACTTTCATGGAATGGTTAAAAACAGTTCATGAAGAATACTTCAGAAATTCAGAGGAATGCATTGGAAATGCCTATTGAAATCATTATTATGAATTATTACTACTATCCGCTTTTTTTTCCAGGAGCAAAAGAAGCAGCTGACAAGAAGGGTCGTCCTTCATTTTATCTCCACAACAACCCTGAGAAACAGGCTGGACTGACAGAGAGCAACTAGCTCAAAGTTACCAATTAGGTTTCCATGGCTAAAGATAGACTACAACCTGAGTTTCCCCACTCCTGTATAAATTGGAGTATGCCAAAAAATTAATGGTGTAAAATAGTGTTTTTCAAATTTGGCAACTTTAAGATATGTGGACTTCAACTCCCAGAATTCCCAGCCAGTATACTGGCTGAGGAATTCTGGGAGTTGAAGTCCATGCATCTTAAAGTTGCCAAGTTTTAAAAACACTGATGTAACATATAATGAAGGCAATGGAGGAGGCCACCTTGGGGCCCACAATCACATAGAGCCCTATGGAAAGGCTTGTTCCCCTCAATTCTTGCTCCACATCTTCAACAAACCTGATCATGCAGAGTGCAAATACTGTAAGTAGGCTGGACAAATCCAGATAGTCACTAAAGTACAGATTTCTGCATCACTTGCAAAGTGCCATACCTCTGGAACTACAGGCGACTTAGCAAACAAGTGACTGAATCACTCCAAAGCCTCATCCGTGGGAAATTTCACAGGTTTCCCTCCCAAGAGCTTGGCAGGGGAACCCTCAGATCCTTAAGAATTGCTCAGATAGCTGGCATATGCAAGTACATTTTATTATCCCTGTTATTCATCAGGCATAGAAATAAAATCTTCACTCTTTTCGACACTTTTAGTATGCAACAGGCAATTTCATAGATGAGACTATACTGCAGCAGTCTAAATTGCCTATACAGTTATTAGAGAAACCTATGCTTGTGGAAATGATTGACAGGCAATAACTTCAAGCCTATTTTGCAACATACAACACATTTACAACTGAAAATAAATGATTGTGCAGAATTCCTGCCACTCTATACAGGTAGTCCTCGACGACCACAATTGGGACCAGAAATTCCATCACTAAGTGATGTGGTCGTTAAGTGAGTCGCACCCAATTTTATGACCTTTTTTGCTGCAGTCATTGAGTGAATCCAGCTTCCCCCATTGACTTTGCTGGTCAGAAACCCCCTGGGAAGGTCACAAATGGCAATCACGTGACCCCGTGATGCTGCCACCATCATAAATACATGCCAGTTGCCAAGCACCCAAATTTTGATGACATGACCACAGGGACACTGCAACAGTCATAAGTGCAAGGACCGGTTGTAAGTCACTTTTTTCAGCACCATCATAACTTTGAACAGTCGTTAAATGAATGATTGTAAGTCAACGACTACCTGCATCATTGTATATCTATATCTTTGCATGTCTGCCAACTATTGGGCATAGATTGGCTGCAAACTCATAATCCTAATGTCTACTGGAGCAATCTTTTATATCTCAAAAGTGTCAATGGCACCTTTTGCATCAACAGCTTCCCAATCGTCTCTTCAGTAAAGCTGTCTGAATCCCCTTCCTTGCCAGTAAATTATGTAGATTTTTTTGCTGATTTGGGAAGGAGGGAAAGAAAGCAACTATCTTGACTGTTCATTGGTTGTGTGACTGTACCATCAATATGAAGCCAAGCTAAGAGTTCTGGAGGGAGGGGGAAGAGAAATATAAAGTAGAATATCTTATTTATTGGAAGGGCTACTCTGAATCCAAGAGGAACAGATATCCACGCTCCATACCTTGTGCACCAGTTCCACCTGAAATTTTCCACACAAGCCCCATCGCTCTGACCTGCCACCACTATCAATAGATGATGAACTCCAGGATGAAGGAGATTCTTCGCTTCCTGCCATTTTGGCACTGGTTGCCATGAAGCAAGAAGGGAGGGGGAACTTTCCAGCTCTGTCTGAATCTTTGCAGTGAGACTTGGTTGTTGGCCTTGGGAGCTGTCAGGCCCATCAGCAAATCGGGGTGGGAGGAGTGAATTTCCCATCTTTGCATGCAGGAGGGTAAAAGGTGGTACAAAAGAGAGTCATCCTGGTGATGTGTAGAGTTATTCAAGTATTCCATCTGAGGACTGGTACTGGTCTATAAAGCTACCTTGACTAGGAGTTTTGCTTCTGAAATAGCAGGATGTAAATGCCTATATGTTAAGTTGCACTTTAGGGGCAAGCTGGGAATATTGCTGATGTACCAACAATCATGCTGCCTAGCAGGATACTTTTTTGATCCACTCAATCTGGTTGTGAGGCTGATGTTTGAGTTCCTTACCTTCTGGTGCTGTGTGATTTCAGCTGCCATGCTGTTGGTGCCAGTTTGGGCAAGGTTAGGGAATTCATGGCCTTCACAACAACCATGAGCTTCTCTGAATAATCTCTGGCCCCAAGACACGTAGGCAACCACACCTGGAACTTTGCTGTTATCTTGGAGCAGCTACGTAGTGATCTAGAAATGGAGAACATTTCCACTTGCCCTTACCCATGGTCAGATCAATTTCTGGTGCAGATGGGATTGGTGGCCACAATGAACCTCCTAGGGCAAATAGGCCAATTAGGATGTCTGCCCCAGATGCTTTATGGATCCATTATAGTTTGCAGTGGGCACTTAGGGGTTTTCCCAGCGATCTTGGCAGCAAGTTCACTGGTTAGCTACAGGCAACAAGTAGCCATTGGGGTGCCTGATGAGATTTCCCACAAGTGACCTCTCTCTTTGTGGGCCAATCCTGAATGGTTTCCTGATTTACTGAGGACCTCTGGGAGTTGAACCAGCTGAAGCCCTGGTCAACCCCTGATTGGAGCCCTGGTGGAAGAGCATGAAAAGTGAATCTGACCAAGCACAGCCATGAGCATGAACCTATACTGGGGCATTAACAGAGGCAAAGCATCATACTTTCCCTCCTTTAATGCATTGGTGGGCTACCAGCCAGCAGCCTATTTAGGGTTACCAACTCACTTCTTGGGAGGAGGCAACTGGTAAATCTCCTGTCTGGGTACTTTGACCAGTTAAGACAGTGGTTTGCCAATAAAGTCACTCAGATTCACCAAAGACTTGATTTCTCAAGGGTGGAGTCCATTGTGGTGACTGGGCAATGTCTTGCCATCTTATTGGGACATTTTTGGGGCTATGGTCTCTGAAGATATGGATAGAGAACTTTTCCGGTTGCCTTCATCCATGTGTGGGTCTAATCCATGCTGCTCCTGGCTCCTTAAGGGTACAAGCATGACACACTGGATCTGGGAGGTGGTTAACACCTCTCTTTGAGAGGGAATGGTGCTGACAGCCTGGAAAACAACTGTAGTGCACCCCCTCCTTTACCTTTACCTTAACTTTACCTGGATCCATCTGTTTTGATAACTATCATCCCGTCTCTAACTTTCTGTTCCTGTAGATTATGATTGGCATAGAGGTACAGAGCATCCTAGAGGAGGTAGATTATCTTGACATTTTCAAGTCACTGCCCTGACAACACAGCAAGCTGGCCCTCTCTCTTCTTCTGAGGTGGGCAAGCCTATTTCCCATTTCAAAAATGTCAAGGCAGCAGGTGATTTGATCCAAGCAAAAATGCTAAAAAAACTGTGGAATGGTAGGTCCCAATTCTGGTTTTCTTATTTATGTAGTTAGATTCAGTATTCCAGATTCCTGAAGACTGGAACTGATCAATCACTGTCCAAGTATACAAAGGAGATCCCAAGGACCAAGCTAGCTTCCACTTTTTAGCTTGTTGAGTGTAATCAGCAAGCTATGTCTATATACTGCCACTGGAAAAAAATTGAGAAGTGCATATATGGGTTGGTGTAGGATCAGGCCAATTTTAAAAAGGGTTGTTTAATATTTGATCAGTTCTTCATTCTTCACCATCTAGTTGAAAATACATAAGGAACCTTTACATGGCCTTTTTGAGCTAAAGGCAGCTTTTGACTGTGGGAGAAACTGGCTCTCTTCCAAAGACCAATGCCTGCTATTGCTATTGTGAAATTACATGAAAACAATGTAATGCAGGTCTATGGTGGAGCTTCAGAACACTTGTCACCTATAATCCATGTTTACAAAGGGTTGAAGGAGGGTTGCATTTTGGCATTCCTTCTTTTTAACTTTTATATTAACTCACTGGTTTAAGTCCTGACAAAACCCAACTTTCACCACCCCTGCTCCTATGTCAAGTACTAAATTTGTCTTGAGTCCTTCTATATCTAAATGATGCAACAATCCTTCCTTGAAACTGCCTAAATTTTCAGTAAGGAACAGCAAATTATTAATTACAGTAAACCAAAGTAGTTCTCTTTTCTAAACAGCTTGTTACTCATTACTGTTCCTGGAGAATTAATGGCTCTAGCACCAAACAAATTCTTTGGTTTATAAATATCAGAGCACACATTTCCATGGATTAGCTACCTGGAACCATCAGCTAATGGAGGTCGCAGCTGGGACCCCAAAACTTTCAAAAGCAACTCTGCATTGTGCTAATCAGAATGACAATAATTACTTCCCTTCTGCCATGAACTTTTTTGGAATTAAGGAATTGAGGAACTTGCATTATGATATAATTTGCATTATGGCATAGTGTAAGATCTGACACTACTGAGACTTAACCCCAATCAAGGAAATACAGTCTTAATATCTGAGAGCTTTGCTGACGACGAATATGAAATGTTGATGAATGCATGGGGTAGATAATTGAAGTGGCCAAGAGGTACATGAGAATATTCTGTCTTTCACTGTACAGTTCTTTCTTCAGCAGCCTGCAGACAGAATCCTTGGCTTCCCACTCTAAAATTCAATTCCAAGGAAAGTTATCATTAGGGAATTTTTCCTTAGGACTTTTTCAGAACAAAAAGTAGAGCAGCCAGAAAGATCTCAGAGTGATGGGTAAATATGTAACTGGGGAAAAAAAATCTTACTGCTTTGTACATTATTACATTTCAAAACAATACAATTTAAAGCAGCCCGAGAATGAGATACAAAACAGAAGCAGAACACTTTCAGAAAATTGTATCACCTACAATATCACCTACCACAAATGTGCCAAGGTAAAACTACTAAATGCGCAGAGAGGAAAAGGGCTTACCAGTGTTCCTTTCATTTTGTCAATTTGGCCGTGCCTGAACCTGAGCTATTGCTGACTAATATTTTATCGACTTGTCCTTAGAGAAGCTCTGAGATACTATTAAAGATGCATAAAAGTGTGAACATTTGTCATTGCAAGCACCAGGAGTCAAACTCAGATCAGCTGTACCTAATTAACTTCTTTAGTAAGAGGAATAATGATCTATTCTTATTCTTAGAAAAGTGGTATAAAATCAAAAGATTTTTGTCTACATCACGTAACAGATGGGTTTTCTGATGATGATGATAATTCATTGTTTCTTATCCTGAGCTGTTAAGATGAATGTACAGTGTACACATGGCTAACTATATTTAAGAAATAGTGATTGAGGCTTCCAGATGTGTTTGCTTACCCATCTAATGCTCTTCACCATCTCTTCCATCTTTGAGAAAGCAACAGGACAATTACAGATATCAGAGAAATCCCAAACTACATGGCCAACATTAATTGCCAGCCAAAAAAGACCATTATACAGGAAAACAGTATGAGAGCTCAAGCCGCTAATTCAGTTCTGCTCCATAATCACTGAGGAATAGCAGCATCCCAGTCTTTTCTAGTTGTCCTCAGCAGATTGCTTATTTGGTTCTCACTGGAATTAACAGTGTGACCAATCAAGCACATCATTAATTCAGAATATTGCCTGTACGTTTGTAGGCTTTAACTGGCATCCAAACCCCAAAAGCCTTTTATTTCAGTGGTATTACTAACTGAATTGTCCTCTGTTTTAGGGAAGGATTACATATTAGAAACCCAGATTCAGTTCAGTGGATTATTTAAAGATTGGCATAAATGAATGTCTTCTGATCTTGGAAGGGAAAATATTATTTCAAATAGTTCAATTTCTAAAGAGGGGCTGATCTTTTGCAATTATTATTATTGTTGTTGTTGGTCGCACAGTCAACCAGATGTTTAGACTGGATTTGGCATTTTTATCCACCTATTGAGTCCCTCCCAAGGATCTGGGATAGGCAGATGTTGTTTGATGGTGTTAAAGGTATTGTTGCAGGATATCAGCTGTTCCAAGTAAAGCTGCCTTTTGCAATTGACTGATGCTGATTTTGTCAGTGCCGATGGTGTTCAAGTGGTGCTCCAGATGTTTTGGGATTGCACCCAAGGCACCTATAACTATTCGTACTATCTTTGCTTTCTTTTGCCATAGTCATTCTACTTCTATTTGCAGGTCTTTATATTTTGTGATTTTCTCCAGTTCTTTCTCTTCTATTCTGCTGTCTCCAGGTATTGCAATGTCCATTATCAGACTTTTTTGTCGTTCTTATCAACAGTTGTTAAGTCCAGGGTGTTGTGTGGCAGGTGCTTGTCTGTTTGAATTCTAAGGTCCCAGAGTACTTTAGCTTCTTCATTTTCTATTCCTTTGTCTGTTTTGTGGTCCCACCAGTTCTTGCTTGCAGGCAAATGGCATTTCTTGCAGATATTCCAATGCACCATTGTTGCTACTTTGTCATGCCATTGTTTGTAGTAAATCTGTGCAGTCTTCTTGCAGCAACTAGCTAGGTGGTCCACTGTTTCTTCCACTTCTTTGCAGAGGTGGCATTTGCTGTCAATTCTGGCTTTATATGCATTTCTTCTTAAGCTTGGTCTTGTGCAGCCAGAATTAGCCCCTCCATCTCTTTCTTTAACTTTCCTGCTCTTAGCCATTGCCAGGTCTTGTTTTTATCTGCTTTGCTTGCTAACTTTTTGTGTACTGGTCATGTAATAGTTTGCCTTGCCATGTCTCTTTTCTATTCTTCATTTGGTCTTTTTTATACCTTTGGTATTCAGTAAGCCTTCATGGTGTACTAGCTTCAGTGCATCTTCTTCACTGTCCTTCAGATATTCTTCCAATGTCCCCTTTTTTCTTCTTCAACTGTCTGGTGTACTTGTAACACTCCACACCCACCTATGGTCTTTGGTAAGTAGAGTCTGTCAACATCACTGCGTGGAGGAAGGACATGATTCGTTGTCATTATTTTTCTGGTCTGCCTATCCAGGGCTTTTAGTTCTGCTTGAGTCCAGTCCACTATTCCACCTGTATATCTAATGACTGGAATTGCCCAGGTGTTTTGCCTTGTTGGTATTTCCTCCACTGAGTCTGGACTTTAAAATCTTCTTCATTCTTCTGATGAGATCACTACTAACCTCCTTCTTGACTTCAGTGTGCTTGATGCTGTCAGCCTGAAGGATGCCCAGGTATTTATAGTGATCTTCATCCAGACTCTTGATGTTATTTCCACAGGGCATCTTGATTCCTTCAGTTTTCACTATTTTTCCCCCGTTGATGGTAAGAGTGGCACATTTGTCCAGTCCAAACTCCACTGCAATATCTTGGCTGTATACTCGGACAGTATTTGAGCAGCGATTCCATTTCAGATGATATTATTATTATTATTATTATTATTATTATTATTATTATTATTATTATTTCAATAGCTGCAATGAAAAGCATAAAAGGAACCCTCTGGATATGCTTGAAAGGGATATTCCTTGAAAAGCAAACCTGCTGGCATCAATCTCCCTATTACATACTGTAAAACTGAAGCAGTGCAGCTGGGCAAAGGCAAGTGAGTGGAAAATGAAGAATCATCCTACCCAGGGCAAAGAAGTGCTGGTTTGATAAACTGTACATTTATGTGCCAGATCTGAAAGGCAATATGTAGACAAACACAAATGCACACGCATGCACACCTTCACACACCCATGCAATATCTGTGGGGAATGTGGAGCTACGTCAACAAGCTGGGTCTACAACAGAACAAAGGGTTCACCCGTGCAGACACCACTGCAAATATCTGCATATGTATACATTAGAATCTGTGTATGTTTTGATGGACATCAAAACAACTCCCCCAATATTTACTCCAAACTCTGAATCCAACTAGTAAGCCATACACAATTAATTCAACTTCTCATCCTTCTCTGTGCTGGGCACTAAGCACAGCCAAGCCTGATTGCTTAGATAACCAGATAGGAGGCCACCAAGAAATCCTAGGGCTGAAGACTAGACTGTGGATTTATTTATTTACTTACTTATTAAAAGCACATCCTGGAAGAAGGCAAAGGCAAACCACTTCTGAAATGCCAGCAAGAAAACTGCATGGATGTGTCTATACAGTAACCAGGAAGTGAGCTCCACTCAACAATATAATTTCTTTTATTTTAATCAATAATCATAATAGTTTCTCTTTCCTACATCCCCAAAAGTAATCATTTATTTTTTTACCCTGTGTTATAAATTTATAACATGGGCTGAAAAAATCAATTTAAATCTATAAATTTAAATCTACAACCACTGAATTCTTAACAATAACAAAGGGAATAGTTTGCTATTTTGGGAGAGCTTTTAATTGGGCTTAAATCCCAAGGCACATTGGGCATGCTGACTGCAAAACCCAGTGTCATCATGGTCCGTGCCAGAATTCTGCTCTGATCTGAGGAACAAGATCCATAAAAGCATCAATGAACTTCTTCCATCCTTGAGAAAACAGCATTAGTTCAAAGAGTGGGAATATAAAGTATGGTTGAACTCTTTCCAAATGATCTGGCTCAATGGTTGAAATGGAAAATGCCAGGAAACCTGACACCTTATCTGACATGAATAAACTATCAGGGGAGGACAGAACAAGCTATTTCTGATTCCTATCACTTTTTAATTATTCCTCCCATTCCATTTCCATACTAATTTGCCCATGTTTTTTCTTAAAACATGCATGAAATTCACATTTCAGTATTAAGAATTTTGAATGTATATATTTTAAATGCATTCTATTTATTTGTTTGCTTGATTTTTGGGTTAATGACTCCACTGCAAAATACAAAGAAATGAGAAATCTGATGAACAGTTATGTTCCACACCACAAGCAAATATCAGGTCAATTAAAAACAGAATTTACAACTGCAGTATTCATTGAGCATCCCTATATATCAGGGGAAAGAAAGAAATCCAGGATTAGGGTTGGAGTCTCCACATATATGGGATACATGTACACATCCTACACAGCCTGGATGTTCCCAGATTTGGTCCAGGAACAGTTTTACTATCACAATTGCTAATGTGTAAACTAGGCCTGAATTTATCTGAGACCCTAGTTTATAGTGAACAAGAGTGAAAATTAAATACCCTGAGACAGCTGTTTTGATTTACTACATTAAAAGGCTTTCTTGTACAAGCTTCAATGTGTTCTTTTGTACTTAGCTAAGCCAGCTTTTCTGTTTCAGCATATGTAACCTGCTAGTATTAGTATTAACAATCATTCCAAGTCTAGAACAGAAGTATATTTTATTAGAGCATGCAAACAGACGACGCCAAGGGCCTGACTCAGGGTGTTGGAATGAGAAAATGAGTCCAGCTAGTTCAAGGGCTGGGCAAGCTTGTTTTGCTCGACTGTAGGGGCTACCCAATCATTGTGGGTTTGAAAGTTAGGCTTGAATATTACTGTGGTACTTTTTCATGTAGGAAAAATCTATGGGGAAAAGGAAGGGTGGAATAGAAAAATATCCAAAGGGAAAATAAATATATAGTGAATATGGGAGCATCACATCTACAAGTTGGACTGCACTACGTAGATCTGTTTCAAAATACACATTAATTAAAGAACACTATTTTAATTGAGTGATTTTTGAAAGATTGGTAAAGCCAGAGTACAGGGGAAAATGAATTACATTGGAAAGAGATACACACTAGGATAGTGCCTCAACTCAATGTAAAGCTTTAACCCAGCATGGAACGAGGCAATTCAGGATGGCTTTTAACTTATACAAAGGTGTGCATGTATGTGATAAAATGCCTAACTCTCCCTACTCCTGATGGTGAATCACTGTGCCCCGATATGCATTCAAGAAATGCAGCTCCTGGACAAAGCTGATGCATGCCATAAAGGAGGGCAAAATCAGAACTTTCACTACTTGCATTAAAAACAAAACAAAAAACACTACCTTAGTGGGCAAGGAGAAAACTGGCAGAGTTAGAGTGCCGTCTGCAACTGGTGGTCCCAGTCACAGCCGTTTATGTGTCGCAGGATTATGGGAAAGAAATAGATGTATGCATTAGGCTTGTGTGAAACAGACCATTACAGCAATCCAATTTGCGATAATGCCTTGACTTGTAAAATTTGAGTCACTCCATCTTGACCCCTCAGTTAGAAATGGACCAACTTGATTCATCTGGCTGCTTCAATCCAGTGGAAAGAATCATGTGCAGCTGCCTTTAGCCATAGGTCAAAGCAGTTAGGCTACTCTGATCCAACAGTTCAGAGGGGAACCCCAGTTCAAGGCTTGGCTTTGACAGGACACTTCAGACAAAGCTTCAGTAAATCAAGGTGCCCTTCAGAGTTCCACACCGTAAGTATTGCTGTCACTATATAGCACCATGCTATTAACTAGTTTTTCTCTCGGAGTGGTTCTGTACGTGACTGTGCTCTCTTTTGCAAAACACCAGTTGACTTATATTTCACTTAATCCTTCTCATTCCTATTCTCGTTTGGTTTCTCAGTTAGCTTATTCAACTTCCTATCCTATCTTATCTTATCCTATCCCTTCCCTTCCTTCTACTCTTGTACAACATACAGATTCCATTCCATTCCAATGTTCTATTTTGTTTAACATCAATAATGATTCAATTGTATTAGTTCTTACTTAGGGTTAGGGTTTTTACTTAGCCTTTCCCTCAGGTTCATTTTAAAATGCTCCTTAATTTTTTAGAACATTGGGGGGCTGTACATTTCCTGCAATATGCTGCTTTCTTCTACAAAGTGCCATCATTTCTGTGGTTTTTAAGATAATTGTCTATTTGTTTATCATGGTTCCAAGGCAATGCACTTTCTATCCTCTGATGGGAAATTATACATTTGACCATTCAAAAAAAATAAAACAGCCAGTAAAGTGGTCAGTGCCCCTCCACCATATGTTATTCAAAGACAGGGTAACATGCTATCTTTGCAATATCAATATATGGGAGTACCAGGTAAATCAACACAAGTGAATTTAAGAAGAGAGAAGGTCTATAATACAGAAATCCAGAAGAAAAGCAAAAAGAAACAAGTAATGAAACTGTAGATTGGCTTTTATTCTATTCAAAAATTGGTTGCTTGAACACCATTACTAAATGGATGGAAGATGCCCTATCCAGACCATAGCAGATACTTCTTTTTCTACCTCTTCCCTCCTCTCTTAGTGCCATGGACCAGCCATGTATCACTTCTGGTTAGCTAAGCCTAATTCTCTACATTGCACCACTGGCAAGACCTCAAGCTGTTGGAATGGAACAATCAGTACTAGTGACCTGGGAGGGGCTCTGGGGAGATAGGCTTCATGTTGGTCCATTAGTGCCTACAAGTAGTAGATATGGTTTTGCAATCTTTTAAGAGCTATTAAAACATGTCATAATGTAGCAATGAAGAATAGGAAGAAACATAACTTAGAAGAGAGGAATGTCCTCCCAAAGTTGATCATTTTTCTCACAAAGTACTAGCAATCACCATCGAGACCTAGCTAGGCAACCCAGTAATTTCCATAGAATGAATTATGAGCAGGGTTTTCATCTAAATTAGATAACAATCAGTTCCTGTGCAGAAAAGGGTGGGGAAAGCTGAACAGTGGATGGTGGGGCCAGAGGGACTAACATATTCAGAGACATAGTAGAAAGCTGTCTGTATGTGATGGGGAGGGCAGTGTCCCACTTTAAGCTTAGTTTCTTAGTGCTTCTGCTGCCCTTCTAAGTGTGCCGCCCATCACTGAATACCTTGTACAATGGATCAAAGGTATCAGGTCTCCTTGCAGCTACTCTCAGAACTATTCCCAGCAGAAATGCCCACACATTGTCATTGTGCAGCTTAAATGTTAACTCTACAACACAAAGGAAGCATGAGAGTACAAGCAAACCCATCATGTCAAAAGGGCTACTCCACAGCCTCCCACAAATGTTAGCTTCATGTGTGTATGATCAGAAGAGCTTATACACCAAGGAGACTGCCAGCTGTGTCTGAAGAGTTGGAGGCCTCTGATTCTTTTTGTCTGGAAGATAAGGAGGCAGCTGATGTAGAATTTATGGATCAGGAATCATCTGGCTTAGCAGCACCTGTGCCAAAGACAATAGATGATGAATTGATTGAGCTAATCTGCAGAAACACAAATCTCACTTATGAGCTCTCCAGCTTTGCAACTGATGTAGTAGCCAACCATATTCAAACCTCTGTTTCAGCTATTAATAGTACCTGGAGCAGATTCTCATCTCATAGAGGAAAAAACAGAACTGTGTTAGGGCTGCCTTTGAACAAATCTGCTATAATATTAAAAGACGAACAGTGATATATTCAAATCTAGCCCAGTCTAAAGAGGATGCCCAACAGTGTAACTGAGCCTGCTAGGAAGATTAAAATATTGTGTGCAGCTATTTGGAAGAACTGGTCTGTGTTTTGACAAAAGCGTACTCAGAAGCTTGAAAGATGTGCCAGAGGGTCAAGTTTCAATCAATGTTTTCCCTTATTGCACATGATCAGATGGAGCATAGAGTTCCATTATGTCTGCTGCTTCTAATGAAATCACCACAGATGTAACATTAAATAAATAGAAGTCAAGTGAATAGACAAAATGTGCTCAATGGATACCAAATGGCCTGATCCAGCAAGGCTTTTATGTTCTTAAATGTTTCCTCAAGGAAAGGTGGGGGAGAATAGAAGCCCCCCCCCAAAAAAAGAGGAATACTTGCTGCCTCTCTGTTGTTCAATGAATGCATGAGTTCCTAATTTCTATCCTGAATAGTTGCAACCCAAGACAAAAGAGATTCAATAGTAAAGGTATAGGACTAATATTACCAGATGCCATTGGTGTTAGAGGAAGTCCTCAGTTTTGAAGTGCAGTCCCTTTTTCTTGTAAACCATAATAATTTACAACTGTGTCTGTCTTCCACTCCAGGCTATGACTGCAGATAGCAAGCAGTGTTTTTCCCTTCTAAATTCTGATATTGCAACATCAAGAGATCTAATAGGTAGCCATCATAGTCCATAGAGGCAGAGGGAGTAAGATCCAAACATTACAATGATAGAATATTAAGAAGGTAAATTCATAATGCCAGTATATTATCTCACTTTCCTATGGATGGTTTGGCAGCATCATTCAGTATCAGGCATTACTGGGGCATAATATCTGATTATATCTGAATTTGCAAAGTTGTGCCTGTATACATATATCAAAGTGTTTTTAATGAAAAAACAGAATTGTAAAAGTAACATCAAATGTATGGCATGGGGGGAGTATGATTCTTAGGAATCTCCTCTGATGTGGTATTGATGACAGGTAGTTGAACCCGCCTTAAAGACTACCAGGCTAAGAAATAAGAATCAGCATTCATATTCATACCACTGGTTCGGAACTACGATATGCAGGATTTCCTTAGATGGGTGATTTCTGGTACATACTACAGAATGTGAAAGGAGCAAAGCATTCATTTGTTGCTTTTAGCCAATTAGGGCTTTATAATCAGGAATAGTGTCACCTTCAAACCAGCCAATAGGGAAACTGACTTTGATGACAGTCCTTTAGGTCTGCACATCAATGATTAAAGGCACACAGACTAGGAAATGAATACTTCAACTGGGAAGACAGAGTTGTTGCTTCACTATCACCACTTCACAGAGTATTTATTAGATGTGGTTGAAGAGAGAACAACCCCCTGAGATTGTTCTTAGCTGCTTTCTGCAAGGTGATTCATCTACTTACTCACATGGGAACCTCTAACCATTTTTAAATATTATAGATAAAGTATCAAAATGTATCCAAAAATGCATTTCTCTATCACCGTTCTCATTTCCTGATCTAAGGAGCTGATGAGCTCATGCATTTCTCAATTGCAAACAATGGAAATAGAAGAAAGCACTTTAAGGGGGGGGGGAGGGATGAAGTCATGGCTATGCAATGCTGTGTTATTGACCATGTTCGGAAAGCTGCAATACTTAAGACACAATTGCACCACCTTTCTGGCAAGAGACCCTGCTTGGCTTCTCTTTCCCTCTCATCTCAGCTCTCCCTCGTCATGGAGAGAAGGAGCATCAGTGTCCTAGAACAATGTGTTTGCTTTTGCTCCACTTTTCCCTTTTTTCTGACATCCTTGTCCCCTGTGGCATAGATCTTCCATCATTCACAGCAAGTCACTGAATCAATAGCCCGTTTGCAGACAACAAGTTCAGCAAAGAAACGAGCTTACTCTGCCTACAGCTATTTGGTGTCAGCAAGGATGGTGAAATCTACACCAGGGCAATCTGAAAACCCTGAAAAGAATGTTATGGTTAGTTCTTTAATGAAAAGGAATCACAGTTATATAAAATAAATGTAACAGGACATGTTAACAAAGCTTCTACAGAAAGCTGGAGAAGAAGTTCCTGAATAGGAAATATGCATTACATTGTACTGAAACTTAAGACTGTAACAAGCTCCATTGAACATGAGAGGCTTAATGTTCAGGGCTTGCAGGGCTGCCTTGAGCAGACACAATTATTCAGCCACAGGTTAAATAAATAACAGTGGTGGAATCTAAGGAAATAAAGTTAATTATTTTAAATAGACAGTCCCCAAATCAGTATATGCCTACTATGTTATGAGCCATTTCAGCTGAATTATGAGGGTAAAATCTGTTGAACATAACCCCAGAATAGAAAGATCTGTTCTTCAGATATTTGAGGTGGCATTTCTCTTCCCTCATTCATCAAGAGAGGTCTTCTGTAATTCCAGTGAAAGACAGTGTTTCCTATCTTGATCAATCCATCTTCTATTCTTCTCTGGAAGTTGAAAACAATTTACTTTACTTTCCCCTTTCATTTCCAGGTACAATTTCATTGATTCAACCCTTAATCCCATAGGCTCTCTTTTAAGAAATTCAAGCCACACACATGGTCTTCATCAAAACATAGTTTAGCAAAACTGATTTTAGACATCTGACTTCTACAGCTGCCGTCAATAAGAGAAAAGATTGCAGTGGTGGTGGTAAGATTGTGCACAAAGAAACATAGGTTGACCACATTAGGACCAGAAGATATCCAACATAATCTGCCAATCACAATGAACTTCTAGTAGAACATGCAAGACAATGTTTTTCATCCTGTTCCAAAGACCCTGATCTGCCTGACCCTATCACATACTGTATTTCATTTGAATAGGTACAGGAAGACTGATTTTCCTAGATCTGTTCAATAAGGGCAGATCAGAGGAGGAAGAAATATGTCTATGCTCATTTTTTCCATGAAACTTTGTAAGGTGAATAAGGGAAAGAGGGACTAGTTTCCTCCTATCCCATCCCCATAGGTTTTCATGCCAAAGTCTAGTCCTGTAACTGTGTGTGATATGTAAACATGGAACTTGGATTAGTTTACATATGGTTCCAGATGGTCTTTCACCCAGGTATTGTTCAGCAGGTTTGACTTGACCTTCATATGTGAGCTGTCAGTATAATATATATGCAGTCTGTATATATGAGTCTGAGCTTTACCAGTGTTCTTAGAGTAATACCAAAGCACTGAAGAATCTCTTGCTCGATTGCTTTCTTGTAAAAAAATAAAAACATTAAGGCAAATCGTAGAATTTGAGAATATAAAAGCATACTTCTGCTATTTTGCTTATGTTTGTCTATTTAAGCCACTTGTCCAGGAGCAAAGGAGGGGGGCGACTGAGGTATTCACCTCTGCTTCCCTTAGCGGAACTCATCTGGTGCAGGATTAGAAGGGAAGGGAAGGGGTAGTTGAGAAGCTGGAGGCAGTCAATGATAGAGGAGTCCAGTTTTCATCTCCTTGCCCCCATTTCAGGGTAAGATTAAGCTAATTCCAGGAATGGCCTTGGATAGTACAGCTGTGGAGTTGGAAAAATACTTCCTCTGGCTATGATAGTTCAGTTACAGTTGCACTGAAAGACAAAGGGGCTGTTCAGAATGGAGTGGGGAAGAAGTGTAAAAACAAGAGTAGGATTAGAAACCTGAGACTTTGGGGATTTCCTGAACAAAGTGAATCAGTGGACTGAGTTATTTGGCATTTTCTTTCATAAATGATTATCTGTTTGACTTGGCTCTACATGTTGAGATGATTAATTTTCTTGACATCTGTAGCAGGTCATCTTCCAAGTGAGTTCCATGGAAAATGGCACCTTTGCCCAGAAGAGCCTGATCACCTATAATTTAGAATAAAAACACCTGGAATTGTGAAGTTGGATCCTTCCAATTGGTTGTTTGGATTTAGATCAGAGCCTAAACTGCTTACAGAGGGGACAGAATGAATTAAAGGGCTCTCTGTATAAAATTAGTTTTCAAGTCTTCAGGCATATAATGAATATACAATATCAGGTAATATTACAAAAACATCCATTGGATGGTGGAAAAAAGAGGATAGCTTGGTGAACAATACATGGATTGGCCCAATAAAACTTCATAATCCAATGAGGAAACAACAGAAGGACATAATGACTCTGGATTGTGAGTCTGGACCCTTCACTTCATAATAAAGGAAATAAATATATGAAAAGAACTGGAGGAAAACAAGATGATTGAGTTTTACAAACAGTATTTAATTTACCCTGATGTAAAGGTTTCACTCTATTTCATTTCCAGTTATTAAATGACTACTGTCCCAGAGGATACAATTTGACTGGTTCCCCCCCGCCCCCCTCAGCATCAGGTAAGGACCTTTTTATTTTCCCAGGCTTTTTGTCCTTCCATTTAAAAGCAATGGTCACAAAGCATCTGACTAAACAGAGGAATAATATGAGTTAACAATTGTTCAGAAATGCTGGATCTTGTCTCATTGGCTTCTGTATTAGGAGAATAGGTATTAGATGTCTGATAACCCCTTACACCCAGACACTCTGATCTTCTAAAGTCAGACACACCATTCTTTGAGCAAGAAATTTGCCCCCTTTTGGAAGCAATACTTTAAATCAAAGTTGATAGTAAAATAAGATTGTTTTCCCTTCCTTTTCCCATATATGCTTCCCCAAACTTCTATATTTCATTTTAGCTACTCCTCTTCTCTAATATTTCTACTGACAGGTGTCTGGTAGAAGCCATGATGTGGTCACACACATCAGGATTTCATCACCCAAATGATAAAAATAAGGCAAATTACATCATGACAAAAATTAGACAAATTACATCATTTGCATCATCAGATGTCACTTGTCCTTCCTGCCTCTCTGGCCCCATGTTTCTATTTTTTATCAGTTACACAAATCATGGAAAACAGTACATATGAAGGATTTTTTAAAAATATTGTCAAATATCCACAACTGATTTCTATATTTAGTGTGTTATGTTCCCCTAGTCCAAATCTAGGACCCACCTATGAAACATGATCTGGAGATGACTACTATGTTTGAGCTCCAATTCTGAGCCTGATCCATGCCATTCAGCATAACACAAAGGTATTTCTAAACCTCCAGGGAGTAACCACTTGCAAATAGTATGGTCAACAACATATATTTTACTGGACCAGCTGGAAAGGTTGGTTTCCTATAATCAGAGCCTTAAAAGCAGTATACTCCAGGACCAGGCTGATGAAGGGTTTAGGGTTTGTTTGTTTGTTTGTTTGTTTGCTATTGTCCCACCTTTATTACCAGCCAGATGCACTCAGGCTATAACTGTTAGCAACATTATTTTGGTAGCATATAGATTTCTTACAGAAAACAGGATAACATTTCAGCTATTCACCATGCAAAAACACGTTACTGAAGTGGGTTCCGGTGCAAGGAACTCATGGCACACCTGCTTATAATATTTTATTCATATATATTGCACAATTGACAGGAAGAAGGACTTTACATTTAGCCATGTTTCCTTCATGTAAAAAAGGCATGACTTCTTTTAAATAGACCTTTCCCCAGCTGAATTCATATTTCCACTATTTACATTTTGCATTCCAGATTGTAAAATAGGCTTGTTGCTCTTCTGTTTAACGCATTGTTCTACAGAGATCCTTTTATAATACCGTTACAGTGCCAAATCAACTGCTATGAGACCATTCCTATATTATGGTGCAACAAACCTCTTTCAGCCACCTAGGTCACCCCATCTGTATGATATATAAGTGAAATGTACAATATTGCAGTCCAGTTTTTTACTGGCAAGAGAAATTGGCTAGCTACTATATACCAAGGCTATTCAAAAATACCAATGGACACAAAATAATAATAATAATAATAATTATTATTATTATTATTATTGTTATTGTTATTATTGTTATTATTATTACTCTTCAAACTCTGATGGATATTTAAAATGTGTAGAAAGGTACATTTCAAGGGTTGAAAAATGGATGGAATCTACAGTGAACATTACCTAGAAAAGTAAAAACTGTGAACACCTTAAAGTAGCAGAATTTGTTGCCAGGAACACAGAAATCACCAATTCCTTCTTGAAGCATAGTTAGCAATCAAAGCTGAAACTAGATGCAGTGATGCAAAGACTATGATACAATTAAATTAATACTTGAATCATTGCAAAGAGATGTGCAGAAAAGAATGATCAGATTATTTCTAGTCCATGTAATTTTTGATCTATTATTTTTTTTTTCCCATAATCTCCAATACTTAAAAATGGCACATAGATCCCTTGTAAGTTAGAGTGTGGCAGCAAGAAACACACATAAATTTCCTTAATGTTTCCTCTGATGAAGAGTTAGGGAAATTCAAAAAGCTGCTGATCATTTAGTGACAGTTTGCCTGGTTATAACAAAGACATTCATCTGCACATATCTTGTTTCTTAAGAGACAACATGGCTCACTGTACGCTTTGGAGAATAAAAAAAGCAAGAAATCACTTTTTTGAAGAGGTGGGCATTTGATTTGAGCTGAAGCTGGGAGAGGTGGATGTAAAATACCTGAAATCAACCAACCTGTGAAGAATAAGCCTATGGCTTCTTCCCAAGTGAAAGCAGTGAAGTGTAACAGCCCTGCAATTTCATGATGATGTATCCACATGCAAAACACCACTATCATTGGGAAGACATGAGGCATCATGGAACCTCCATGCTTTAAAGAATCTGTCTGTAGGTTAAGAACTGATAAAATTTGGAAATCTTCTAAAGTGATACAACTCTACCCAAAGGGTCCTTTCACTGTTAACTTTTAAGAAAGCTGGGGATAGCAAATGCCCATTTACTGACCTAAGGTTGCACATGGGCAAATCTTCTACATAAGCCCCAATTGGAATTGGAGTAGATGTTACTATTCTGGAGGAATATTTTAACTTTTGTAGGATGTTAAATGTATTGATGATTTTATCTATTTTATATATTTAATCCATCTTGAAAGGGGAGGGGTTGTTCTCAGAGGCAGACAATATTAAAAAAAAAAACACTTAAATGCCATTTCCTTTGGTTACATTTTCATATAATTGCTCATGCCCATTGAGTTCTCACCTTAAACTGCCAACACCCAACAGCACTGCCAAATGGGATAGAAGGGTCTGGGGCCATTTCTTTTGAAAGTGATAGAAATACTTACAAGCCGAAGCCACCCTATACAGAAATTAATAGAATGTAAATTCATTGACTTAGAGGAAATTAATTTGACCCTCATGGCAAATCACTGATGGGAAGAAATGTTAGAATGTAACATCTTCCTCTGATTAATATTCTTTGGAACACAAAATTAAAAACTCAGACAAAACAGTCTCCTCAACTGAAATGAATCTGAAGAGAGAGTAACGGAATAGCAGAGCACATGATGGCGCATGGGATGGACACCTGCCAAGAGAGCACCTGTCTTGACCTCGGTCCAAGTGCAAAGAGTGCTCCAGGGTTTGGGTGAAAGGTCATGTCTCTGAGTGCTCAGAAATAGTTTCCCTCATATATTGAAATGTAGCACATCAAAGAAAGGATGCACCTTTTTGCATTGGAGGTCAGCTTTTTACATGAAAGGAAGTTTCTTTTAACATAGGAGAGGACTGAAACAAGCAGCCCCAATCTACAGCCCCAAAGAGTGTAATCAAGGAATCATAGAGTTGGTTCCTGAAGGCTCTGAGTAGGCTAATGAAAGTGAGAGAATTCAAACGGAAGCATCCCTAAACAATGTCTGCTTAGTCTGTGCATGAAAATGTTCAGTAAAGAAGATGTTATCTCCCTAAGTAAGTGGTAGCACTGTCAAGCTGCTCTTACTTTTGGTTTGTTTATTTTTTATTTTATTTTATTTTATTTTATTTTATTTTATTTCATTTCATTTATTTGTCACATTTAGCCACCTATCTCACACAAAGCAACTCTGGGTTACAGTTCAGTTTGGTATTTCTAGACTGTGCAGAGAGAAACAGAACTTCAGAGCTACGGAAAAGTGTAAGGTTTCTTGCAAAAGTTCTGTTCCTGCAGTAAACCTGATTTCCATACTCAGAGAACCATAAACAAGTAACAAATGTAATATCCTGGTGTTGTAATAACTTGCAGTAATTAGAAGGGACCAAGAATACCACAATGTAGATTTCCCAGGAATCTGATCCCCCTTGTGTTAAATATTATTATAAGCAAAGATGTTAGTTTCTTCACCTAAATGAACTCATAACCCTGCTTGCAGAGGGCAAATTCCATTAGCTACTTCTATCAGTAAAGTAAAAGGAAAATGCCACAAACTCCAGTAACATTCTGCACAGAGGAAATGAAGACAAAGTCCCGGAACATTGCTCAAAATGACTTAGAGGAAAGAAAATGCAAAATATAGGAGAGAAATAAGTAAAGACAGAAGGTTCTTCTTATCAGCGCTGCAGATATACTGAAAACATTGGCTTCCTTCCTTCCCAGGGCTTAATAACATCCAGCTCCATTGCAAAGGCCCTGATGTCATCCCTTAATCGTTTTCAAAGGACAAATATGGGAGAATGGATCCTCCACAATCAGCATCCTTAGATTCATACTAAATTCTGAACAATGTTGGCACAAGTAGAAATGTACAGTATGCACTTAGGCTTTACCCAGATGAATTGCACATGCAGAATACAGATCACATGCAATTTTTACATATGAAAAGGGCTCTGTTCAGAAGAGGATGGTTGTTGTGTTCATGTCATACAACTCAATTCTAGTTGAAGAAGGCAGTCCTGAAATACAGTACCTCAGCACCAAGCCACACAGGGCTTCATGGATTAAAACGAGCACTTTAAAGCACTATTTTGGGTGGCAGCCGCATCGTTGTGAAACTTCTCACTCTTATTTCTGTGAGCCAACAAAGTTCTAATTGTGGAGGAAAAAATGGAGGTCTTATTGGAAACATCCTTATGACATTTGTAGGCAAATCTGCATGTTTATGTTTTGGGAAAGGCATAGTGTGCATACAGCAGGCATTATACAGTAGTGTACTTTAAGAAATGGAGAAATGGCTGGAGAGTATAAATCGTTGAACAATACAATTTTTAGTCTATCATAAATGTGTTTGAGGGCAAGGGAAGCTTCACTAATGCATTAAGCAGCCCTGTGGGGAGATTCTTCCTAGTAACGGTGATCCAGCATGAAGAGATGGAGTTAGGCTTCACTAAATAAGAGAGAGAGAAGCAAATCTAGGCTAATCATGAGGTAGATCAAACAAAAGAATCAAGAATCAGTGCAAAGGATGAGCTATTTAAAAAGTAGATTGAATAGATTTACAGGAGAGAAATAAAGATGAGTTCATGTTTAAGTTAATGTTTCAGAGTAAGGGGACTGCATTTCCTGACTGGCTGTGAACATCTGAAAAACTTCATAGGCATGAAAAACCATCAAGTTATTGAATGCCTCCAATAAGCAGTGCTTACAGGTCTGATCAGGCTGCAATGACATCCTGTTGTCCTAACCTACTCCCTCCTCTGAGTTTCCCTTCATTGCCAAGATCCCCTCCCAAGCACTTGTGGACATCTTTATCTTTTGATATTCAACCCACACCGCTGTTCGTGTGGGGTGGGCAGCTATACTAATACCTCTGGATGAGAGTCCTGGGACCAGTTCTTATCTGGGTCCTATGCTAGTATTTTGCCCAAATGGTGATCTCCATGTGAAGGAGAACTCCAGGATGAGAAAATATCATTTTATGACTGACAGCTTTAGCTTTGTGTCTGTGAATGATCATACTAGGGCTATCCAATCACAGTGCTTTTCAGGTAGAAACAGTGGAACAATACATTGCAGAATTATTTCAGTGTCCAGTTCTGCTTGCTAGTTCTTTCTTCCATCAGTAAGAACATTTAAGGAGTTTTGGTGGAACTTGGGAAGTAAGGCATTGGACGATTGTGTGGAAAATGAGGATGTTCAGGTACTTTTGGGTCTACTGGTGAATGCCCCCTTTGTCTGAGATCATGCCAATTCTATTTTACATTTCTGTGACTTAGGTGTCAACCATAGGCATTTGGTAGAGGCTATGATGACATTGTATGATGTGACAGATACACATTTCATAATCCACATCATTTGTGTGATGAAGTTGCATCTACAATGACATCTCCTGAATTCTAGCTGCTGTTGTAACATATCCTTTCCATGAATAAAAGATGCATTAGACATATTAAATGATGATGTCCTGAACTTACTTACAAAAGTGCTAAGATAATGAAACAATATGGTATGATGGTTAAGGACTGGGAAACCCTGGTATATGTCTACCTTTTACCACAGAATCTCTCTGGGTAATTTCAGTTCAGTCACCCTCTCTCAGCCCAAACAACTTCACAGGTCTTGTGCAAATTGGAGGCAAGGAGTGTTACATATATGGCCCTGAGCTCCTAGAGAAAGGATGTGATATAAATATGACAAATTAAAATTTTAAAAAATGATGCTACCAAAGCCAAGTGTAGGCTGTCATTTATGAGCTTCTCAGTAATACTCTGAAGCTAAATGCTGTGGTAAATATGATCTTATCCTGTTATTATTTTTATTAATAATACTGCCCCACAATCTCCATCAACATGAAAGAGGCACCTTTGTTTCCACTAGTTTGTCCAACAATAACTTGGGATCAGACCTTCTACGAAACTGTTTAAAGTCCTGAATGTCCTCCTTTTCAAAGTATAGGGTTAACAATAAAGGTTTCTTTAAGAAGTTATTGACAAGGGTTTTTTTAATCAAGCTTTTAAATCTGGACCTTAATGGTTTCATGGTGTAGTTTGCATGCAATTATGTTAAATAATATGTATCTGGATAATGTGTGTGATACTATGGGTGAGGTTTCTCCCAGGCTCTGGTCTAGGGTGGTCGGAACCCCTTGCCGAGTATATGATATACTTGTTTTGCTGACCAGATGTGCCATCTTATTTCTTGTTTTATATTCTATTTTTGATTGTATATTTGACTTTTTTTTTTTAATGCTGTGAGCTGTCCAGAATAGATTGGAGTCAGGCAGCACCTAAATAAATAAATAAACAAACAGACAAACAAATGTGATTGCCTTGAAGATATCATTTGTGCCAAATTATAGCATCATCAACAAATCCATATTATTTAAAAAATGTCTAGTTTGAAATAGAATTGGGCAAGACACGTTTATTAAGGCATTACAATCCTGCGCTGAGATGACTATAGAATGAAAATGCAGAGCATATCTTTTATAAGTCACATTTCATTCTGAGGAGGCATATAACCCTGTTTTGTGTACTGGGATGATGTTTAAAACAAAGAAAAAATGATGTAGAACACAAGCAAACATTTGGATGTGTTTTCAGGAAAATAAATATAGGGCAGAACCTAAGCCACAATAGCAAAATACAGACTTGCTCGCTTAGTACATAGTTTCAGACACAAAGAGATACAGCAGGCCTGTAAATAGACTAACATTTTCCTCAGCCAAGTTGGCTCTGCAATTGCATTATATATGGCCCAGTGATACAAAAGAAATTACCTGAAATCTTACAAGATTTTAGTGTTCTATTCTTTCCAACCCAATGGTATGTTTGAAAAAAAAACATAAAAAGGCTCTGGATTCTGTCTGTCCATCAACAGAATAACTCTCTAAAAATAAAATCAGTATGGAACTGAATTTGGTGTAATGAGAGAAGCCAGTAAAAGAAAGATCTTCTCTTTCACACAAACACATGGAGGCAACATAATCCTAGTAAAAATGCTTATGTGCACATACAGATGCAAGACGTATGCGCCCATATGAATTAGACCCCTCACAGACATACACATACAGAGACAGAGAGACAACATATATGATTAGTCCCTGGAGAGAAAGTACACACAGACACAGAAGAACATACAAACACCTTTCGGAAAAAATGTTGGACACCATGCTTGGCATCCTTTTCCTACCTTGTTTTCAAATTTTGTGTGTGTGTGTGTGTGTGTGTGTGTGTGTGATGAAGGGCAGGAAAGCTCAGATATCTGGGGCCTGGCAGACAGGACAATGCCAACACTCCTGTGTGATTGAACTAATATTAGAGCAAAGGCCACCAACTTCTTTAGGACTATGTAGAAACCCACAAAATGGCTACTGGGAGGGATGTTGCCCAATAACAGAATGGGAACCAAGAAGGACGTAAAAACCACTACGGTAATTTATTAGAAATCTATCCGCTGCCCCCTGGGGACCTTTGTAAGACTTCGTCTACTGCCTTTTCTTATTTTTGCTCTATTTCGGGACAGGTAGGCCCAGTTCCCAACAAAGCATTAGCTTGCACCCAACTCCCATTCATTGTATTTTCTAAGACCAATGAGAAATGATGCAGAACATTCTTGGAAATAAAGATGATGCTGGAAGGTGGTGCTTTGTAGCATGACAGCTTCTTTTTCTGTTCATTCATATGATTTTTTTTTTAATGTCAGGTGAGGTCTGGAGCCTGGAAGTGTTAACACTTAACACTGGTGCCCTTGCATCCTTTTGGGGACAAGATGACAGGACAACTCAGTCCAGTCCTTTCTGATCAATTGCTAGCCCTACAAAGTCATAATTAATATTCCTCTTTAATCAGGGTGCTCTGCAGCAAAATGCCTTCACTGCAGAGTTGGAGAGACAGACTACAGGCACTAGCATTGTCTGAGAAAGTTACAGGTAGGAAGAAAATGAAAACAGAACCAAATATTTAAATATAAGCATACTCTCAAATATCAGGTGTATTTACAACAGCAAACACTATCAGAGGAGCAGGAAAACCAACCACATCAATAAACAAACCTGCCTCAAGTCAGTTCATTGAAACTGGTGAATTACAATAAATAAATCAAATAAACAAACAAGCAATTTGTCAGCAGCCTTAGAACCAGCTTGAGAAATGTCCTAGAAAGTTTTAACAAATAGAAAGGTTTTCCCTGGTCCTCAAAGAACTTCAGAATGTCCTCTCTCAGAAGGACTTTGTATTTCCAGTTGCCACAACTAAGAAAAATTCCCTTCCTGGCTCTCTTCATAAAAGTAGATGTGGGCTCAGGAGAGGGCCCAGGTATGATCTCAGCATCCCAAACTGGCTGAGTAGAGAAAACATTGTGTACAAGCCGTTTCTTCTCACTGAAGGCCAGAGACTTTCAAGCTAATAACAACCTTCCACCATCGCCTAGTTAATCCTGGCCACTAATTGCTCTGCTTGTTAATATTAACTCATCTGTACACACTGAACAAGAACAAAATAGACTGAGAAGAGGGGAGAGCCAGGTCTGTTCTGTTTTTGGTAGATATAAAACGGCTGTCTACAGTGAAGATATCAGATCTCTTCCACTGCTTAAGAGTAGGGATCAGAGAGGCGTTTCTTTTCAACTTCATGTACAACACAATTTGGTACACACCCAAAGCCCTAGGGAAAGGGGAAACTAAAACTGAACCTGAGTGCATGATACAACTCTCAGACAAGAGATAGTTAACAGTAAGCTGTCGGGGGCTTAGGTGTCATTCTTTCTTTCTTTTTCCTGAGCAAGTGTATAGCTGGCTCATTTTGTTATGTCTGAGGTTTGAGTCACTTGCAAAACAATATTGTTACTTGAAAACATAGAGAAAACTTGGTCTAACTGGCTTATTCTACATTCTTCTCTCTCCACCTTTCATCATTTCTAACAGCTGCAGCCACAATCATCCATATTGAGACTCTCTCCAAAATGAAACCACGAGCAGTTTCTTTGCTGTCAGAATACTGAAAAGTAACATGGTGCATCATTAACTCTATGCATCTTCTGTATAGAAAGCATCCATGCCACTTGATAATAGGGTCCCCTGAAGCTTGGAGCTGCTTTTCTGACCAGTTTTAGGTTCTTTGTCCAAGCTGCTGCTTGAGGTCATCTACCTGTCATCACATGCATTCTTGTTTACTTGCCTTTTGCTTAATGCAGAAATGAGTAACCTTTAACCACATTCTGTGGCCACTAAATCCCCTTCTCTCTGCACTACTGAATTTTAGTGATGTGATTGCTGGAATTCAAGGTGCAGGTTCCTATCATTTCAAGGTAGAAATGCTCTAAAATTCTGCAGTGTGAGCTGTAAACTGGAAATGACTCAACAAAAATAAGCCTTATGTAGCTAAAATAACAAAGAACCAGCAGCCTGCTGGAAAACCAATGAAAGGTGGAAAATCTTGGTCAGTCCCACCTATTGTGCATCATCATGCCACTCACTGTGGCCCTTACACTCTCCAAAAATATTAAATGGGGTCCTCAGCTTTTCTACCTTAGAATGGTGACTAAAGTAGGCTTCCTATTAATGTTTCCTAACTTTTCCCCTACACTGTAATAATACAACCCACAAGAGAAATATCTGCATACATCACTATCACTAAATGAAATATTTCCAGATAATGGAATCTAATAATTTGTTGTCACATCACACCCATTTACTGCCACACAATCCTTTGACTATTTGTATTGGAGAGTATCTGGTTGTGTTTGCATATGTGTGTGTGAGTAACAACTGGCATGGACACTTGCCTGATTTCCCTTAGTCTCCCTCCTCCACCACCCCCATTCCTTCCATTTTCCATGGTAAATGGTGTCCTTATTAGTGCCAGCCAACCAGCCAATGAGCAGTAATGGGTTAGTATCACACTGGACAATAGCTGATTGCAACTCATATCCAGCTCAATGTAGATGAGATTTCTGACTCCTCTGAAATAGCCTACCCCCAAAGGCTCCTGCTATCCATTTGGTGACTTTTTCATGGGTGTCTAGACTGAAGTGCTACATGCGCAAATCACCCACAGATGGCTGCTGGCACATTGCTTTGGAAAGCGAGGACAATAACAGACCATCTAAGGATAACAAATACTATACATCAGATAATGTTAAACAGAGCCTAGCCAAGTGTGCTTTTTCTCCTCCACTGGGTTTTTATTTTTCATGTTCATTTTGGACCAAGGTACTGTTTGTCTAGGAAGGCATATTGTGATGAGAACTGTTTGCTTAGGGAAAAAATATCCTACTCCAGATGACCAGTAAAATGCTAAAAAATAATTTAAGAGTGAATATGAGACAGCAACCCAAGAGAACACAGTGAAATAATAGGGATGTTTGTTATTACACTATCCATTTTGACCCAAGTCAGAAATATTGGATTAATTATCACATATGGCACATGTTCCGTTCTACATGAAGAACGCTTTTGCACCACAGTAGCAATATAAAAGATCCTTGAAGTCTTCCCCTGGATGTTCTCGGTGTACTGGGAAAACTATGTGAACAGGCCTAAGTGTACTAGGAGAGCAGCAGGGAGTATCGAAATGCTCAATCAGTCCATAAATTCCCATTTGATCTCTGTTTGTGCTGTGCCTTCCCTTCCCTCCCTTTCCCATAGTTCTCCTCCCAACAAATCCTTGTTTCTCTCTCACTCTTCCCTCCCACAAATTGGCTGCAAACTCTGTTTTCCAAGACATGTATTCTACAATATTGCTTCAATGGCAGACTTACACATTTCTCAGTGGCACCTTTGTGTGACAAGTGGGACAAGAGATTAGCCTTCCAGGCCATCTGTTGAGGTGGGCAGGATCACCTCCCAGTTTTCTCCAGTTTCAGGTTAGGAGACTATTCAGCTGTTATATGGTTAATGCCCTCAACAGCCTTAGTCCAACAATCCCTCCCCACATGAGAGTGCCCTTTTCTGAAAGCAGCTTCTCTGCCTTTCAGCAACAAAGCCTGAATTCAGAGGCTCCCATCTAGCCTTTCTCTTGCAAGCTACAAGAGGAATGTAGTACAGTTAAACTGATTGGGAATAAGCCTGGCCCAGCAAGCCAAGTCAAAATTTTTTGCCTATAATCGAACGGATGGGCCACATGGGTAGGATTGTTTCTTCTGAACTCCTTTATTTTTTCAGAGTTTAGCTATTCAAGATTTGAAGCAAGATAGGCAACCTGGTACCCTCTACATATTGAACATTGCAATTCCCACAATGCTTTCCTACAGGCTATGCCAGTTTATAGGAAATAAAATCTGGAAGGGTTCAGGTTGCCTAACTCTGGGTTAAAATGCAGTGCTCTGTTTTTCAGTGTCACAACTAAGAATCCTATCATGACTAATTAGAGAATATAAAGACTAAGCATATTCCCCTAAGAGTGCTTTATTGTTCCACAACGTTCACAAGTTTAATGGGGTTCCTCACCTCATCTCATCTCACACACCTCTCCCCGTGTATTAAAAAGGAAAGGAGAACAAATCAAGGGCCATTTTCCTTTTATTTCATGAAAGGAGAATTATTCTCTCTCTCTCTCACACACACACACACACACATCCTTTCTCATATAGGATGCTTCTGGTTCAGACTAAATTACTATGGAGTTCTCTGAAACTCCATAACTAGTTATAAGGGAAGCTGCACATTAATGATATAAACAAGGAAAATCAAGCTAGTGAGTTTCTACTGGCAGCATGTAACTGAAGGGGTTATGAAACTGACTGATGATGAAACCCAATTGTGAAATAAATTAGAGTATAGTGATTTGCAGGGGAATAAACCATACCGTATCCAGATTTGTCTTTATGTAATCTTAAGACATGATGCTGAAGCTATATTGTAAAGCAAAGCAAAGCATGTTTAAAATAATGTTGGAATGGCAGAATGATGGATTAGTGAAGTAGCCCTCAGGGAAAAAGGGATTGCAGGTGCATTGTTATGGAAGCACACAAGTGAAAAATTATTTCATGTTCAGAAGAAAAATGCTGAGCAAGCAGGCAGGAACTGTAAGATGTCAGTAGAAGAAGGAGACAGAGACAAGTATAAGGCTGGATGCTTCAAAAGTGGGGAAAGCAGAGGGGTAGGCAGGGAGGATTCAGCTATATGCTGCACATTGTATGGGTGATATAGTGAGATGAAGTAACTCGGTAAAGTTATCTTCAGTTCAGCCTTGACTCCTGATGGACAAGGACACATCTACACAGTTTCCTAGGATAATATGAAAGTGGTTTGCCTTGGCTCTCTTCCAGGATGTTTTTTTTTTTAACATCCCATCTGACCTACAGCCTGGACTTCGGATAGTCCCCCATCAAGATTCCAACCAGGATAGACTCTGCTTAGTTTCTAGATCAGCCAAGGTCAGCTAAATGTTGCTACCTCGCTTGATAATATAAAGGGATGCGCACACCACAAAAATAAACTCCCTAAACTGTGGATAATCATTGGCAAATTTGTTTATACACAACAGAAATGGTTCCTTCTAGCCTTCATTCTGAAGGTGTCCTAAGTAATGCTAAAGACACGGTGCGCTGCTGCAGAAGCCACAAGCATCCACCAGCCTACGCAGCAGAGGTAAAACTTACTAGCCAGCTAAGAGACAAAGAGAATGCATGGATATTCACAATCTTCTATCCTATTCCTATAAAATATTATAAAACATGGTGCCGGTGACCTTTTCATAACTCTCCCTCCTCATATGAGCTTAAGCAAAGTTAACCTACCCATTGCCTTGTAATGGATCTTTCCTCTCTCCATCAAGGACATCCTCTTTCTTCTCTACAGGTAGTGTCCTATGGAAAGTACAACTCTCTCATCTGCAGACACCATTCTAAACTGAAACTGAACAAAACTTCTAATAACTTTTTCCTAAGAATACTACTAAGAATTTTCTCTCTCCACATATATACACCCAAAGAGTCATGTTGCCAAATATTTTCACCATTTTTTAAAATATTGTACTGGCAGAACTGAGCTTGTAGTGTGAAAGGTGAAAGAGGGTCTCAAACATCCCCTTCCAAATGCCCTCTGGGACTAGACTAGACTACATTAGACCCTAATTCTGCCTTTTGCCTTGGTGCATAGCTTAGTAGTTCTTACTGCCAGCATCTATATTCTAGGAAGCACTTTATCTGGCATCCTCCCTCCTAACTTTGGTGTGTCAGAGTGATAGCACTTATTTTCTGGCAAATTAAAAGGAAATAAAAGAGAAAACATGAAATAAATCCTACAGCATCACTTTCTGGCCTTAAATCACTGAGGTTAGGATTAGCACTTCTGAGGGATGGAATAACCTCACAAGAGACACATTAAATCAAATTTTATTTAACAAACAAACAAAAAGGGAAAATAAACGTTGCCTTTTGATGTTAAATAGTTGAAAAACACTCAGTGGCAAGGAAGATTAGCATATTTAGCTGTTCAAGTCAACAGACAGCAACTTAAATAGGATCTTCCATAGAAAAATATAAAGGAAAATACAGAATTCTAAATAGACTTCAAAAAGTGCTGCTACCAGCCTTTCAAGGTAGACCAGACTAGGAAACTAATGCATGTAGTTCAGTACTATTTTTATTATAAGTCTATAGCATCAGAATCTTGCAAGTCTAAATGTGCTTCCCCCCTCCCTCCCTCCCTTTATCTGAATGTGAACTAGGGAGGGGCTTGTCTGAGATGTTTAATCAAGTTACATTCTTGCTCCAGACTCAGATCCCTTTATCTGACTGTTGCCTTGGTAGTGGCTCTTCCTCTTATCCCTCAAAGCCATTCCCTCTTCCCTCTATAGCTGCTCCTAATTTAGAGGCAATTCTACTGTAAAGAGCTTCCATGTTGGGTTAAAACACACTATTACAGAATTTATACAGAGAACGTAAATACCAGAGAAAAATATTAGATTTACAACCCACAAAGTAGATAAAAATTAATCTTATCCTAGCTAAATATTTTAGCTATCCTTTCAAATATAGCCTTTTTCTGGAAATAAATTTCCCTCTGTCTCAAGTAATCCTGAATTTCCCTTCCAGGTCCATGAATATTCCAGTGACTTAATTCCGAACCTGCTGGAAACAGGGAAGATACCCCATTTCTCTTCTCATCCTTAGTTCCCAACTTCTTTTGTTTTAAAAAGACAAACGTTTGTACTCACTACAAGGGAGGGGTTTGGTGGTAATTTCCCTGTATGCATAATCTATAGCCATGTCTTGGTTGAGAAGATCCTGCCTGAGACAGAAGAGTATGTACTGAAATTCCTGGCTGTTAGTGAACATGGGATGGGGGCTTGCCTGCCCATTCACTACATAAGTCAGCACCCAGTTTTTTCATAATGCTCATTATCAGGCTGTCAATGAAGAACTGGCAAATCAAACAGTTCAAACTCTCTGTTACACAGATCCTACCTTTAGCCCCAAACAGACTGCACCAGAAGGATTCTGAAAGCTGTGGATCACCTGCCAACTAACCCACCCTGCCCCCTCCCAATTCTTCCTAGGATTGCTTACTCATTACTCCTTTTAAATATACTCCCTACCCTTCATTGAACTTTTAGCAAAAATATTTAAAGCATAATATTAATTAATTGCTGATATCAACTGTCTTCTTTACCTATGCTTTTAAAAAATTAAAATCCCCATGTTGTTGTTTTGTCCTATAGTATTTAATATTACTATATTAACATTTAATATAGTAGTTAATATTTTACACCCCATGAGTGTTCTGGCTTCCATTTGGCTCCCCTAACTTTTCATCTGACTATCCCTGGCTATCCTGCCAGAAAGCAAGAGAATCATCCCTTTTAATTGTTTGACAAAGTATCGACCCTACTAGGACATATAATGGGGCCAACCTATATTAAGCTTTTTCTCAGCACATCTGGCTCCCTCATGCAATGCACAATTTATTTCCAGCCCCAATTCCTGACCTGATTTTTCTCTCAATATACAAATTTTCCAGACAACCCTTATGAAAGTTGCTATTGTTGCTGTTGATTGTGGTTTTTGTGTTGAATACATGTGTTTCATCTAGAGAATTATAACTCTTACTGGCGGGAATGGCTTCAAAGCCAGTTTTGCAACGTTTTCACGACTGACTTGGGCAGGGAAGAAAACATTTGCAGGCAGGAAATTCATGGCTGTCCTCCACTTCTTCTCCTTTGAGGACAGAATGGAGGTAGTTGGTCAGCCAGTTTTTCGAGTTTTGTTTTGTTTTAGGAGTGTAATTTTCAATGCAAACTGACCCAATTGTGCAGCTGTGAAAAACTCTTGCAATATTTAATTTGTAAAACCTGCAACCCAGCACAGCTGTGTACACATTTACTGGACTTTTTTGAAAGGCACCTGAAGCACCATAACTTCAGCCTTGCATAGATGCATGCGCTTCTGCTATAAACAAAGATTTTCTTTCAATTACAGTGCTATGTACTGGTGTGACCCTTGACTACACTGTAAGCACAGCAGACACTGCACTGTATTCATTAATACTGCTGTAAGGAAGTTCCCTCCCATTGTTTTCAATCAGAGATAACATATGGGGGAGATGGGCAGCGTAGAAATTTAATAAATAAATAAATGATTATTTATTATTATTTATGTATTTATTTAAATTTATTGGCTGCCCAATTCCAGTGGACTCTGGGCAGTGTACAAAACTAGAGAAAACATAAAAGCAGCTAAAAACCTTAAATCAAACAGACAGCCTAGGCTAAAATAATCTAAAAGACAGCAAAATCAACCCAAAAAACAAAACAAAACAGGGCCCATTGAACAAATAGCATCAACCCCAGGACTGGGACCACAGCCAGGTTTTCAAGGCTTTCCAGAACCCTAGGAGAGGGGGGCCCTTCCTTGTCCCTGGGGGGATGTTGTTCCAGAGGGTGGGGGCCACCACAGAGAAGGCATGCTTCCTCGGTCCCACAAGATGGCAATGTTTAATGAGGGGACCTGGAGCACACCCACTTTGCTGGAACGTGCTAGGCAGGCAGAAACTATTGGAGGCCAGCAGTCTCTCCAGGCGCTATGCCATATGATCACACAGCAGCAGTAGTTTGGGTGTGTGTGTGGAAGGGGGGGTGGAACAGTGATGCCTAGGAAAAACTAGAGGTTCCAATTAGAATTCCAGTCGAAAAAGCAACAAGCCCTACTTCACTACAGCCTATCTGATCTGCAATTCCCAAACACTGAACTGTTTATCCAGTTCATACTGCATCCCTGTTGCCAGCACCCAATTGCAGATAGCAGACGCCTTCACCCTTTTCTTACCCATACACCTGGGAATCTACAACTTATACACAATACTTCCATCCAATCATGGCACATCCTGAGCTAATCCCTTTCTGAGGTCAAAGGTCACATGCCAATTTCCAGCAGGAAACAAGCTGCACTTTCTTCCTCCCTCCCTTTGCCCCAAGCAAGCATGTGTTCATCTCTATGTATGTGTATTTGCAGGGTGTCTTGCTGAACATTTCTCCTGACATGCTGCAAAGATGAATATTGCAGAAGTGGAGGAGCTGTTATGGGGTGCCTTCAACTGAAGAATTATTCTCAAGTAATAATCAGATCCATTGATAAGCCAGAAAAGGCTCTTCCTCTGCATAGTACCATATTAGCTTTACTGATGGAATTTCTTTCCATAGCTAAAAGGCCAGTGGTAGTTTCATACTGACATTCCTGGCATTTTCTCTGTATTCTGATCATCCAGGGATTGTGGGCCTGCCAGTATGACCAATAGGAGTTGAGGGGATTGGTGAAGACTGACATTGGTCCATCTGCAGAAGTTTTACCATGCTAGTTCATATATGCAAATTGTGGAAACTGTGTGAGGCTAAGACGTATTCTTCACAGTCAGCCCTTTGAGCTAGGCAAGAACAGGAAACAAGAGTCACTAAGAGTTTTAGAATGCACTAGACAACCTGTGACCCGTTGGGTCATCATTTCAGAGATATTTCCTTACCAAAACAGGGAAACAGAATGACCATGGGTGGGCAAAAAAACAGTGGGAGTGTGAGCAACTTATGACTTGCTGCCAGCTTCCCCATTGACTTTGCTTGTGGGAAGCTGGCAAGGAGCATTAGAAATCTTCCTTCCTTCCTTCCTTCCTTCCTTCCTTCCTTCCTTCCTTCCTTCCTTCCTTCCTTCCTTCCTTCCTCCCTCCCTCCCTCCCTCCCTCCCCTTCCCCTTCCCCTTCCCCTTCCCCTTCCCCTTCCCCTTCCCCTTCCCCTTCCCCTTTCCCTCCCTTCATTTCCACATATAATATAGGCTTGTGCCATTTGCCCTCCCCTCATGACCCTCAGGTGAGCCCCAGTGAAGCTGTCTCCTCCTCCTCCTTCTCCTCGTTGGCCTGCCACTTTGCTGGGGGGAGGTAGAACCAAGGGAGCTGCAGTCTGTGAGGAAAACTGCACCCCCACTCCCCATTCCAGTATGTCCCCAAGGGCCCCTCCCTTGAGGGAGGAAGAGGGCTCACCCATCAATCACTGGCACCCCCCAGCCAGCCCTACCTTGCCAGCAGGCATCCAAGTTACTCCCTCGTCTTTCCCTCACTGCCAACTGCTGTTAAGATATTTCAAATTTCTGCTTCATTTCCAAAGCAGCCAATTGCTGCTCGCCTGTCAGGCCTTGTCGCCAACCAATTGGGTACAGGGGACAGAGGAAGGTGGGAAAGAGGTCAGGAATACGGCCATGACAATCACGTGACCTGGGCTGATTGCTGCAGTATAGTACTGAAGCAGCCACAAATTTCCCAAATTTCAATCCCACAGGAGTAAAGGGTCCTGGAATTTGGACACATTCTATAAGTTAGCCCATTTGAGGTACCTTGGTTCAAAAATTGTTGCCCTATGACACACCGCTTTGCCCAGTTGAATGTTATTGACAGGAGAGTTTTAGTAGTATATAGATTTTAACGCAATTAGGGTATTGTAACAGAATTTTGAAGAACCCTCTCTACTTCAGCTTATACATAACACAATCAAGGCAAAATTGTTTTGAGTTTCTTTCTTTCTCATATTTTCTACTTTCCCAGAACTCAGATATGTTTTCTGTAATGGCATTTTTATTCCTCCTTCTCTGAAGATAGATATTCTACTATGCAGAGAGAATTAAACTACTGTCCTAGCTATAAAGCCCTTTCTTATTATACATGCATGTACGTATACATACATGCATGCATGCATTTTATACTGCCATACTTCCCAAAGTCTCATTTTTATTTACTCCGGCCTCTTAAACCAGTGAAGCCACAGCAATGTCCATCTGGGGGGTCTTGAGGAGGTCTAACAGTGACTGCAGGAAGATGTAGATGTTGGAGGCAAGGGAAATATAACCCCTCAATACCCCTCAAGCCACCCACTCAGATTCAAAAACTTGGTTAAATGTCTTAGGAAACAGGAAGCACATGGCAGGGCTATTAACTACAGGAATACTTCTCTCACCAATGGGTCCATCAAGGTTGTGTGTGGACAGATAGCTCTGGATCCTTCAGGATTAGCATCTTGCAGACTTTCATGATTAGTTGTAGAAACTCTGCTTTTTGAAAAATCCTGCTGGATTTAGGGATTGGGTGTTGGACCTGTTCCTTATCTAAGGACAAGTCTCCCTCTCTCTGACTGGTCCTGTTGGGCAGCATTGTATGCTGAATAAGGAAGAGACTGGAAATCTCTCCCTCCGTTGGGGATATGACTCTTCTCTCTATAGCATCAGTGTGGTGCTCACCTGAAGAGGAGGCAACTGATAAAGAGGAAAGAGGATGGGGATTGGTGCTGTTTTCCCCCACCCCCATCCTTATGTCTCCTTCCTGTGGGCTCTGCTGCCCAGGGAAACCCAAGATACTTCCAACTTTTTTCCTCCTTTTTGGAGCAGATAGTCAGCTAAAGGACCTGCTTCCAGGGTGGCTATGGTCCAATCAGATATCCCAGCACCATCTCAGGAATGTGGGATGGATGGAGAGTTCAAGGGGGAGATTGTACCTGGCAAAGCCATTGTAAGAATCCCATTGCTGCAGTTTCCCCAGTGAAGCAGGGGGAATGGGCAGCCAGTGAAGCCAGCTTCTGCTCCCTCTGGTCCCTAGGCTGCCTAATGCCATAGAGGAGCAATGACAAGCTTGCCAGGAGCTTCAAGAAGCACACGGTTCATGACTGACGGCTCAACAAAGTTCATTGTTTTCTTGGTGGGAACATAGCAGTGAGATGAGGGGTCACATTGCAGGGCTGTTGGGGTCCAGTGCCGTTGCTTAGCCTCAGCCATTGGAGAGAACAAAGCACTGGGCTGCAACAACAGCCACCATGTTTATTTCAAATACTACTTATCATATATAAATGGTATCCAAGGGAAATCCCGAATGAAGATGATTTGGGAGGCTGTTGGCACCTGTAAAATGCCAGTCTCCATTATAATTTAGCTTAAAATGTTTTTTTTTTAAGTAAAAGTAGAATAGTATATGGGATATAGTAAATGACCCATAAGTGTCCACAGAAACTATGTTAAGGGCTGCCATGGGTCCACATATTGTGCTATTATTTTATTGAATAAACCATGAATGGGTAGTTCACACACTGCATTAAGATAAGACCCATTGTTTACAAACTACAGTTGATTGGTTCACATATTGTCTCAGTCAAAACCAAATTAATCAAATTAGAAGGATTTCTGAGTTAGCAGTTTATAGCATCATCCATCCATCCATCATTGTGGCAATATAAAGCCTGTCTGCACAAGTGATTAATTGCCACAGTGATGATTGGATGGTACTATTAATCACTAGTGTGGAGCTGTTCTGTGGCTTAATGCAATGTGTGAACACAGTCAATGTACAACTAATCATTGCAGGAACTCAAATGCTAGATCAGACAGGGTAGTTCTCACATTGTTTGATTACAAAGGAAGTCACAAATATTTGCTAGGAATCCTGGGAATTGGAGTTCCAGTGCAGAGGGCCAGGTAGGAGATAATTGCTTTAAAGGGTTCATGAAGTACATAGAGATGAAACATAGAAGCAGTGGCTGAGTTTCTTTTAGCTTGATTGTAGCACTGTAGAGCACGTTTCAAACTCAGAAATCTTGTTAAACAGAAAATAAAGCCACTATAAACAAGTATTTTGGCCAGGGTTGAAGTTGGGGCTTCTTTTGATTACACTTTTATTTCTGTTCCTCACTGCTCAATTAGTATGTCTTGACCCTTTAAACAAGGTGACTGATTTTAGAAAATAAAAAACAAATTTATTTGCTCAATACTGTACCTTATCAGTTGTTTTCAAAAATGTTTTAATAACTTAATGGCTTAAGATATGCTGTAAAAACAAAGAAATAATTATTAACAGGAGTGGGTCTGCTTGGCAATCCCAACAAGTTAAAAAACAAATAAAAATTCTTATATGGATGAAAACAGCTCACTGAGAAACTGAGCATTCAGTTAAAAGAAAATCAAGCTTCTAGGCTGTATGAAATCTCTGGAAACCATATGAGGTCCAACATGATTGCTGGAGGTTGGTGAACATGGCTTCTGGATCCTAATAATGTCTTGATTAAATAAACACACATAACACACACACTTTGTGATAGCAACTTATAAACTGAATATATAAAAAGCCACAAGAATATAAAGTATGCTTAATTTACATAATTAATATATATATTGTAGAAATCAGGTTTTTAAGCATAAAATCATAGACTCCTAGCACTCATTTTCTTGTTTGTTTGTTTGTTTGTTATATCCATTTATATAGCCACCCATCTTGCCAATTCAGACTCTGGGTGGTGAATATAAGATTAAAAGCAAAAAAAGGAAATCACAGAAATAACATTATAATACAATAAGTACATAATGGTACACTCTAACCCAGTGTTTTTCAAACTTGGCAGCTTTAAGATGTGTGGACTTCCACTCCCAGAATTTCCCATGCTGGCTGGGGACTTCTGGAAGTTGAAGTCCGCACATCTTAAGGTTGCCAAGTTTGAAAAACACTGCTCTAACCAAATCCATATAACAAGTCATTCTAAAAAATCACATTGATGGGCTCACCCAACCTCTGGATCCCATGCTCAGGGGAACATCTAGGTTTTCAAGGATTTACAAAATGTCAGCACGATCGGGGCCAAGCAAATCTTGGAGGATATGGTGTTCTAATGGGCAGGTGCTGTGACAGAGAAGGCACACTTTGTGGGTCCCATCAGATGGCATAATCCTTGTTAGAAGTACAGAAAGTGATTACATGGGAGAAATTCATACTTTAGTTGAGTCACATTTTTAAACCTAAGGTTATAAGTTTCTTCCAAACAGATTGTTTTACAAGCACAAAGTACAGATTTGATCTAGACATATTCATATGCAAAGTTCATCTACTGAAGTAAATGAAAATTCAGTCAGACACTGATTTTAAATGCTCTGTGAATTATTTGGTTCACATATCACATTATCTCCTGGTTTAACCATGCTTTATTTCATAAACCACAATTGACTAGGTCCACACAACTCACTAAACTATGAGTCATGATTTATTTATTGACGTATTTTTATTAGGTTTATATTGTACTTTCTTTCAAGAATTCAAGGCTGCATACATAGTGCTCCGTTCTATTTTCCCCACAACAACCCTGTGAGGTATGTTGGTCTGAGAGAAGGTGACTGTCCCAAGTCAACCAGTGAGTTTCCATGGCTCAGGAGGGATAAAAACCTGTGTTTCTCTGCTCGTAATCTTACCTATTAGAAAGCATAATGGTTTCCTTTGCCAGAAGCTAAGTGACCCAAGGCTATGGCTCCCTCTTCTACTTTAGTATTTGGTGAGCCTCCTTAATAAAATGCTTGGTACCATAACTGTTCAGCCCAAGCAGAGCGCAAATCAGTTTTGTATCATCATATCTGTGAATTATTTTTCCAACCATTCCCACCACTAAAAGAAAATCTCTTTTAAGATTAATGAACATATGCAAGTATTTATTAATATATTAAGCACTTCAAGTCCCTATGGCTTCACTAAAGCAATTGATTTATTTATTGAAAAGATTTGTATGGCCGCCCATCTTAAAACACAGCTCTGGGTGGCTTACAACAACAATAAAAAGCCAAGTAAGTCAAAAAGGCAGGGTTACCTGTCGGGGGGGGGGGGGGGCAAAGGAGTCAAGGTGGCAGCTATAACTGCACAGTCAAAGCCTCATCCCTTTTTACATGTTTCACATGCACAATACATGTAAAAAGGACAGGGTTTCTGTCACAGGTACCGGTGCTCCCTTACCCCTGGCCCCCAAAGCTCCTGCAGGAAGGAGAAGCAAACAGCTGTGTTCTAAGCCTCAAGAGAAATGAGAATAGAACAAGGAGCTTTGCCTAAATCTTTCAAGTTCCAAACCATTTTCCACTTTTGAGTTCTGCTCACTCCTACATTCTGGCCCTTTCAGGTTCATATACAGGAAAAAAATCCATAATGCAAATGGTCTTGATATGCAAACATCACTTTTGTATTTGATTCTTTGGTGCCCTCCCAGAATGGATGGCAGACTTACTTAATTTCTCTTTCCTGGTGGGCAAAACCCAGTTCATACATTCCTATGAATTCCTCATACAGCTGTGGCACAGAGACCTCTAATGCTTTTAAAGAGGTATTTTTTCTATATGAACCAGAAGATCAAATAAAGCTTCTTATCAATGTTCATATTTCTGTTTTAATAACTGTTAAACATCCATGGCTGATGGGGAGCTTGCAAGTTCCCTAATGAATTATCTCTTTCAGGGCCACAAGAATCAGAAATGAACTTCTCTTGTAGGTCATAATTGGATGCTTCAAAATCAATGAAGTCTTACATGCAAACCAGACAAATTTCAGGCAGCAACAAAGCTAATTGGCAGGCTCCCCCTTCCCTTCCCCTTCAGGTGAAAACAGCTTCAATAGCAAAGGAAAAGTCTGTGCCCTGTCCCCCTCCCCTTCCTTCACCCCCTTTTACAACCATAAGTAACATCTGCAGAATGAAACCAATCAAAGCCATGTGTGGAAAAGGTCACTTATTATGACTAGGAAGTGTATTATTAAAATAATAAAGGGGAGGGGATGATAAAACAAATGAAAAAGAAGAAAACGCAGCATAAATGCAAAACAGGCCAACCAAACTATATGCAATCAACCCACTTTCAACAGATGCTCACGCATTTCATGGAATTTGAAGGCTTCTCAACTTGTTCTGATGATTTACATCAGAGGGACCAGACTAATTGCATATTTGCCATTGCCTCTTGGATTGCATGCTCAAAACAAGCCATGGTGGCTAGATTGCTGCAATACTTAACTGCCAAATAATCTGTTAATTATTGCCCTTTAATACCAGGTGAGAAGAAATTGAGGTCAATTCAATCATGCCAGGATACAGTTTCCAGCATTCCTCATTGTTGGTTAAGATAACTGGAACTGCTGGGAGTTACAGTATCTGGTCATTATCTTAATTTTGGTAATCGTACAGAGGGTTTTCCCTCCTAGCAAATTTTTTTTCCCTTGTGAATGGTGTTGTGCAATTCTTGAGGTAGAAGTAAAGCTTTGCTTCAGCTATGCTACTTTCAGCACCTTCAAAGGAGGGAGGGCAAAGAGCAAAATTGGCTGAATAAAAAGAGGCATGATGCTGCGGTCAGACTGATGGGAAAGTGTTGGCTATACATTTCTTGGGTATAGCCTCTGAAGAGGTTTGGGACAACATAGGTCTAAATCCAGCTCCCCCTGACTCAGATAGCCTATTTGTTGGCTGAATCATTCGTCACAACCTGCTTGCTGGAGTGGCCCAGTTTTGCTACATCCTGGTGCCTGGCCTGCTACAGTGTCTCTGAATTGGGTAGGAGGGTTGCTGGAAATTGGTTTTCCAGTATTGTGTACCTAGAAGAATAGGAAAGGAATTTGTTTCATTCCGCCACTATGAAACAGTGGGAAATGTGGGTAGGTAGACAGTTAGAGAAAGGTTAAAGGAAGGAACTCATCCAGACATTGAGAAAAGTTCAGATTCAGCTGTATGCTCAGTAACATAATGTGGGACATGAAAAGTCTAGTATGGCTTGATCCTGCTTTGGGACCTGGGTCCACCTCTTATGCTATCCCTCACTAAATCACAATTGGTTGGGTTTGCACATTGAGCTAAATCATAAACCACAGTTTATGTGGTCCACAGAGGATGGATTCACACAACACACTAAGCCTAAACTAATCCATATAATATGGTTGGTTTGGCTTTAGTTTACCCTATTCTGAGAACACAATCACACACAATTTTATTCTCTTTATTTTAATCCTTTGACCATCTCTCTTTTCACCCTACCATTCCTGGCCTTCTGCCTCTACTTTCCCCAGGTCTTTACTCCTTTCAAATTGTCTCTTAGATACTCCTAACCATAACCCAATCCCTCTCTAAGATTATCATAGAAGTGGGAGAAGATCTTTCAGCCTCCTGACTCTCTGTCAGGAAGATATAGTACTGTGGCGCTATTAATCAAAGACTATGTTTGCATGAACTGCATTACTTATGGTTAACTTAACCATGCATCTCTCAATTGGCCTAATGTTTTGAGTTCACGTGACACCCTGAATCATGGGTTCATGCAATATGCTAAACTAAAATGCAATTGGTTAGTTTGCAGTTCAGCACGTTATGCAATACTTCAACATAATCCTCACAAAATCTTGCTGTAAAGCAAATAGGACATTTGGGAAACATATTTGAGGTAACAAGAGAAAGGAATGGGGCAAGTGATATATATTTGCTAGCACAATGTGTTCCAAAATAACACCCACCATGTTTGACGGCAGAGTTCCTGGAGCCTGCTCCTAGCAAGAAATTTATCATATTTTCTCTTCCTAAGCCAAAGAAAGCAAAGGAAATGTCCAAACAGAAAATAAATGACTACCCGTGTGGGTGTACTTGTCCTTCAGTAGAATCAGGACCGATTAACTTCAGCAACGATAACCTCTAGTTCAGGTAGTCCATGGCAGTTAATTACCAGTGAGAGGGAGCTGGGGGACTAGGGTACTATTTCCCCCGTAGTCTAAAATAAAGCCCGAGGCCATACCAAATCCATGGTTTATAGCCAAGGAATATTCTGTGCAGGAAATATGAAGCAGTCTTCAATGGTAACAGCTAGGTTGTTATCAGAGGTTCAGGTCCTACTGCTCTCTTTGAGCTTCTGTGTTTGAGATCAGGTCAAAAGCAGAATTTGTCATCTTACCTTCTAAACTCTTACAACTATAATGCAACCCTATGGAACAAGACTGTACAAGCATTTTTTCTTGATAAGAGCAGCACATGGCTTTGGAGTGTAGTTCCAGAGGACACACTCCCAGGGGTCAAGGAAAAGATCATGGCCAGGACAAAATGGAATTTGGTTTAAATACATTATATAAAATTCGTGCTGCTTATGTGTTTAGTAATTTCCTTTTACCATCAGATTAAAAACCCCAGTGTAACTTTCTGAGGGGTTCTGGTGGGCACCCCTTGAGTCTTGGGGCTTCCAATTATCTGCCTCTGATCCAGAGGATCAGAACATTAAAAGAGATGCAGAGTTTTGATTGTGTGGTTGTCGCTGCCGTCTTGATATTTTTTGATTCTCTGAAGATCTCCTTGTTCTGATCTATAGCTATACCCCAGTGTTTCTCAACCTCAGCAACTTTAAGCTGTGTGAACTTCAACTCCCAGAATTCCCCAGCTGGCTGGGAATTCTGGGAGTTGGAGTCTACACAGCTTAAAGTTGTCACATTTGAGAAACACTGCTAGACACAAACACACGCATGTACATCGGCACATAGGTTTAGAAATATGTGTATAATATTTCTGAGCAAGAGAAATCATAAACTTTGAAGCATCTGAGTCTGACCCTCTGCTCAGTGCAACCATGCAGTTGAAACCAGCCCCAACAAATGGCTATCTAGCCTCTTCTTGGTCATGTTGTGAGAGCCCACCACCTCTCCAGCTAATTGGTTCTGCTATTATTATTGCTGTTTGGATTTTTTTTTTCTAACATTATCCTGAAATCTGCCTTCATGAAATTTAAATTCTTTAATAGACCTGTGGGCTGGGATGAGATGCATTCAAGTACTGGAAATATGTTATTATATTCCATTTCATTCCTTTTCTTTTCCAGGTTAAATATTCCCAGTTCCTTCACTCTCTGTGCCAGCCTTAGGGTCTGGTTCCCTGATCGCCCTCCTTGCCCTTCTCTGAACGTGTTCCAATTTGTCTGAATCCTTCTCACAAAAGACGCAATAGTCAAGGTGGGATCTAACCAATGCAGAATAAAGAATAACTAATTCTCATTACTGGGACTGATCATACAGTCTAAAATTGCCGTATTTGCAGTCAGATCACACTTTGGAGTCAATGACTATCCCAAGCTCTTTTTCACGAGCCAAGTCAGGTATCCCCCATCCTATACCTATGTACTTTTTTATCTGTTAAATTTGTGATATTTTCAACTCCTTTCTCCCATCTGTCAATTATATTTTTAATTTCATTAAAATTTAAGTTTTATTTCTCTTTCTTAAGACGCTAGCTATCTGGCACACCTTGGTTTTTGTTTTGCAAATTTGTTAAGTATTCCCCTAGGTCACCATTGAAATGTTGAACAGTACAAAGCCCAGGACTGAAACTTATGGCCCTGCTCCTAAAACGTCACCCCAGTTTGATGAGGAATGATTGATGAGTGATCTTTGGGTACAGTTTTCAACCCTCCTCTAGTTATCTGTTCTCCAACTTAATATCCAACTGCTGGATGTAAAATTTAACTTGCCATTTATCTATCAAGATTTGCTAAAGGAATAAATAAGTTAACGAAATGTTGTTGCAAGTCAATTGTCAAATATAATAAAATGGTAGCATCACTGTGTGTATCATTGCATATCACCTGTCATCTCTTGACATATGTTGTCCATCTGGGAGATACTGACAAATACATGCCTATCAAATGCTGCATTTGTGTCATGTTTAATTCTTAATATATTGGAGGGCAGGGGTGGAACTGTGGACAAATGATTACTGCTTCTGAAAGCCAAATGTCAGATCCTGTTTAAATTTACTAAGCATCAAACATTCATTGAACATTTGGCAAAACTCCCCCAAATTTGTGGGGGGAAAAAAAAAGATAATTTTGAGTGGCAATGAATTTCAGTTCTAAAATGAATTTCATAATACATTTTTTTTAGGACCATGGCTGCTTTTATTGCTATTTTATCAACCTGATTGAGTGATTAGTAGGCAGTTTTTCTGTCAGGAATACCTTCCCAATTTATTTATGGGACTTAATCAGTCTCTTGTTACCAACTGGCTCCATAAAAATGAATAGGGGCGCTTCCATGCACAAAACTTTGGTGCATGCCCTGTGAAAGCTCTCCACATCAGGAATTTCTCTGTCTTCCTTTGTTCAGTCACATCTGACTTTTAGAGACTTTATACATTAGGGGTTTTTTCCCCCATTCTTTCCACTGTTTCATAATTTTGTTTAATGTTTCTAGATTTAAACCAGTATCTTGCTTGATCATTTCTATCCAAGGTGTTGTTTGCCATCCTTCTTTTCTAGCACCTCCATCCATTTTTAGCATAATTGGTTTTTCTACATGAACATAGTAAGACAGCCTTAGTTTGGTAATCTTAGCTTCCAGTGATATTTCTGGCTTGATGTGGCCTGAAATCTCATTTGTTATTTTTCTGTCCAAGGTATGAGCAGTAGCTGTCTCCAAACCAATCAATTAAAAGGAGTCTAGTGTTCTTCTATATGCTTTTTAAAATTATCCAACTTTTACAACTGTAAGTTGTTATAGGAAAAACCATAGCATTTATTATTCTGCCCTTGGTATTAAGCCTGATGGCCTTGCTTTTCCAGATCTTCCCCATGCTAGTTATTGCAGCACACCCAAGTGGTGGCTTCCATTTAATTTCTGGTCCAGTGTCTCCTGCTTGGTTAATTTTGAAACCAAAGAAAAGAGTCCTGGTTTGATTCAGTTTATTCATTGCCAGTTTTTATCTTGATGTCACCATTTCTAGCAGTTGTTATTACTTTGCTCTTCTTGATGTTTTGATACAATCCAACCTTTTCAATTTCTGCCTTGAGTTTTAGGATCAGTTGTTTTATATCCTATTCACTTTCTGCCAGTAGAGTGGTGTCATCGGCATATTGTTAACGTTTCCACCACCAATTTTTCTTTCAATTTCCAATTCATGTTCAGACTCCTCAAAACTGCCTCTGTATATAAATTGAAAAGAATTGGCAATAAAATAAATATGCCATTATGTCCAAGTCTTTCTTATTAACCGAACTGCTGATCTCTGATCATAAATGAAGTACTTATTAACTTATTAAAGTGTAGAAAGCATTTTGCTAAGGTTTTGCCCACATATCTATAGTTCAGTGTTATGAGCATGTATTTTTAACTAGCCAAAAAACAGGTTTCTCAGTACTTAAATCTGTTATAAAAGGCTTGCAATTTCCCTAGCCTGCCCTCCTCTTTTTCACAATCCTTCCAATAAAAGCTTTGCATGCAAAACAGCTCCTCTTGCATCTGGCCTTTTCCCTAGCAAAGTAAACAACTTCTCCTGTCATGAAAATCAAACAGCAAGCAAGTGGACTGGGGTCAGAGAGAGAATAAAATATTTCTGCCATATTTACAATCAGAGTTCTTTTGTGATAGAACATAAACTCTGCTGAGGGTCTCTAAACCAATCTTCCTTCCTTCCTTCCTTCCTTCCTTCCTTCCTTCCTTCCTTCCTTCCTTCCTTCCTTCCTTCCTTCCTTCCTTCCTTCCTTCCTTCCTTCCGCCTCACCTATCTTTAATCACATGGTACCCTATACATACACTTCTCATGAGCAAAAAAGAGGGTAGAAATCCATGTGTCCAAGTGAAATTTTTATTGTCTCTCTTAATTTGCTGTCTAGAACAGAGAGGAATGTTCCAAGCCAAATCCATTTTTAATTATTGGCCTTTCAAATCAACTCTCTTTTTTTTCTCTAACACTGGAGTTGCCTACTAGGTGTACCAATTTTCTGAAACTGTAGGAGGAGAGGTGTGTTAGTCAATGCTACCTATACATTACAAAATATTTGATAGCACCTTTTCAGACTAACAGATTTTATTAAAAGACATAAGCTTTCATGAACTGCAGCTCACTACAGATACAGCTAATAAAGTGAGCTATAGTTCATGAAAAGTTATACCTTTTAATAAAATGTGTTCGTCTGAAAAGGCACTACCAGGCTCCTTCTGATTTTCAACATTCTGAAAGAAATTAAAAGGCTTCATGAGTTATGTCTGCATACCGTGTAACTCAAATATGGAGCCCAACAGAGAAATGATAGAAGGTTGCAGGGCAACATTCATATCTAAATTACACCATATTAAAAAAAAATACTGTGAGTTTTGGAATCACACAGGACTCTTCCTAGGTTGAGATGTTCAGGGCAACATAAACAAAAGGAAAATATGAAAATATCCAGACACACTGGGATGGAGAATCCAAAAGCCAATTTGTGAAAATGTTATTAAAATGGTTTTACCTTTCCTTGCTCACTGAATTGATAAGCTATGCACACTGTGCACACTGAAGTCTCATTGGAATAAATGAATCCAAAGACATCTATCTCTGTCCTGAAACTTGTGGTTTTGATGCTGCTCTGCACCAAAATCATGACCACAAACCCACAACACATCAGAATTCCCAAACTATTGTGAATAGGCAAAGAGGCATTTAAAGATAGTTAACATTCCTCAGAATAAAACAAACCTAGCTGGACACTATAAGGATTCCTGCTGTTGTGCTCCCAACTCATTAGCCTGAAGTACTTGCTATATGCTGCCCTGATTTAAAAAAAAATTATAAATCCAATATAAATCCTCTGATAGCTCACAAAAGCAGAACAATATTACCAGTTGAGACAGTGGAGGAAAGAATGAGGTCAGGAACCAAAAACTGGCTGAGGACCCAACAGCTCAACCACCTGCCATCTGTGGCTGACCACGAATGAGCCACATCTCAATGTCCCATTGGAAAGTTGTTGTAATGAGACCTGCTGTAGACATGGAAATGGAACTCTAGCCCAGTGTGCAAATGCAGAGTAATCCCAGGCCATTTGCTTTACTGCCTCATGAGATCATGTCTTTGTGCAAGAGTGACAAATCTATCTTTTTTTTCCAAATGAAGCCATAGGCTTGTTTTAGAACTAGAGACAGACTTTAGATGCTCAAGTTGCCATCCAAAGGAATTCAGTGCTGTGCATCATTGAAGCTTAATGCATGGGATTACATGATCAAGTGCTAGCAGATAATCTAATCAACTCAGTGTCCTTTGTTGGCCTTCAGCATGAGCAGACAGAGAGTCATCCAGCCCTTGTAGATGAAGCAAGACAACATAAATCCCTTCATGTTCTCTCCAGTTCACTTTCTTGCAAGGATCTGCCAGAGGGGAAAGAATCCATTCCACAGCTACATGACTTGACAGGAAGGCCAGCAGCTGCAGCCCTTCCTGTGCCAAATGTGAGAAACAACTTTGTGCGTCATTCCAGAAATGATGTTGCTTCATTCCAGGCACTGTTGTCAAATAATTGTTTCACTCTTCAGAGACATGCACCCACTTTGGCATCCAGAAGCTGATTCCTAGGTCCAGCCATTGCTTCTTCAGCCACCAAGAGAGGCCAGTTACCAGATGGAAGTTGAGGAGGTTCTCACTTCCCACGAAGAGCTGTTTAAACAGAGGGGTGACTGAGGCTGGGATGTTTGTGTGACTAGAAGAAGAAGGCTAAAAGACCTCAAGTAGGGTCTTACCCAGAAAGAGGGGTGGATACCCCTCAAAAGCCTAAAGAGTCCATCTCTTCTGGGATCAAATCCCAAACTTGGCATGCTTTGGAAAAGAACGCTATATGTCTTTTTACATTTTGTTCTCTAAATCTGGGAAAAGATGACACCAGAATATGCAACCTTTGGGAGCACCCAGTGTCAGTGTCAGTAATAACAACCAGTTCATAAAAATGATGAATATCTTATGCCTGTGGCTCATGAATCCTATTTCTGTGGGAAAGGAATGCTAGTGAGTGAGGAAACTGGGATGCTGGCTAGGTTATATCAGCATCTGGTTGCTAGGACTCCTAATCAATGGATGTTCTTTGTTCCATCTTTCATTCTGTTTTAACCAGTTGCATCCCTCAAAGTCCATATTTGGGAGTCTCTGTATGGCTTGATGTCAATTCCCTCTTATTGCCCATTTAGAAATAAGACTAGCTGCACTTCAGAGGACTTGCTAGAGCCTATTTCTATTCCGGAATTTTCTATGGTTCTGTGCAAGGCCAAATATATATTATATAAGTTATAGTATTTAATTTTATAAAATACTTTTGGGGGGGGGACTATGAATATTTTATTCAGCATGCATGTTAAGTAGTTGCCAGTCCCCTTGCCCCCCTATGAGAGTGCAGACACAATCATACCTGATTACAAGAACTGAATAAATATGTTCAACTCCCACCTAATTGATGCTAATAATTTTGCTGGCTGTTGTAGGGGCAAGCTCTGCAGCTACCTGGAGGAAAAAATCGGGATGACAAGAAGCCAATTTTTGAAAGACACTAAGGACAGAAGGATAAGGTACCGAAAATAATTGTCTTTGTAAAACATTAGCAATTGCATTAGCCTTTGGGATTCAGTAATCCATTATCCTATGCAGTCTCTTCCCCATGTTGTGTGGTATTGACAAATGACAGGATTTTCATTAGCTTCTGCCTTCTGTATCCCCTCCAAGTTCACACATGGTTTTATTTCCAGTCTGAAAACAACCTTAACTCTGTTTGGTTCCATGAGGTGGTCCATGATGGAGGGCTGACAAGCAGATATTCATGGAAGAAGGATGAAAGCAGTGGACATACTGGGCAAACTAATTTCTTCCCCTTTGTTGGCACAGTTGCACATGTTATAGTCAATCTATCTGAAGCCCCATTCCTGATCCTAGATTATACTATAGAACGCTCTTGAATGTTCAAAGTGTACTGGACTACTCAGTACAGAAACTTCTCAGTAGGCCAATCTGACTATCATCCAGGGGTAGAGAGGGACTGATGATGAGAGTAAATACCTTGCCTAAGGCCACCTAGTGAGTTTATGGAGGTTGAGAAATTTAAACAAATGATTTCCCAGGGCACAATCAGATATTAACCCACTACATTCCACCAGGACTCACTTTCAGTGCTGGCCCTTCCATTAGGCAGAAGGAAACACTCAATTTATGCAGCACAACCTGAATATGTCAGTGGGGTAGAGGAGGAACAGGGTTGGGTTAGCATGATGCCTTCAGATTTATTGGAGGATGCTTTCCTATGACCCATGTCATAGTAAGATTCAACAATCAGCTCCTGTTTGGAGTGAGAAGCCATCTTCAGGCAGCAAACTATCTTAGAAATATAGAATCATAGAACTGGAAGGTGCTATTTTTGCCACTGATTCCAAGCCCCTGTTCAGTGCAAGAATGCAAACTGAAGAATCCCAGACAAATGACTGTCTAGCCACTACTCAAGTCAAACCTTGCATGAGATGCTGCTGTGCACAGATGGTATTTGGTACCTGATGCAAAATCTCTACTGTATCATTCAAACTACAGAATGCTCATTCATGTGCTTTTCAAAGTGAGGAGCCAGTGGGCTCTATGCCCAACACTAGCTGACTACTGCCGAGGGAGGCAGGAATAGAGAATGCCAGACAGCTTTTCCAGAGCCAGCTGGCACTGCTGATGTCTTGGCTCATCCTGGTCATACTGTATAGCAGACAAGGAGGCAGAAGGCCAATTTTGAAATTCAATGGCTGACTTTAAGTTATTGAAGGATTTGCTTTTGCTTTAAAAGAGGCATGCACACTGAAGGGAAAGCAAAACCAAAAGGCACCGCTCAAGATGAGGTGTGCCATCTACACAGTGATCTTCCTTTATCTTCATTTCTCTGAAATAAGTGGAGGTAGGGGAGAGGATAGGCTAAGAAATAGGTTCTTCTGCAATAAGGCCTAGCAACATTACCATGTTGCCCTTCAACCACAACTTCTTACTCTGATATCTGCCCATTTGGTACTCTAACAGATGTGAACTTCAATTCTCTCAGCATTCTCAGCAAACATGGCCAGAAGTTGAAGTCCAGCATCTCTGAAGAGCACACTCTGCTCTGTTTTCCTCAAACTATTTCCACCTATTCTTTAGTAGTCCTTGCATATAGCCAACTCCTTCAGCAAAGACTAGTGGGGTTATCACCTGCTTTGACTTCAATTACCTCCCAAGTGGTCTTACCTAACTCTTGCAGTCCTATTCCTCTTTCTACTTCCATAGTTTCATCGATCTAAGAAAGAAAATAAGAACCGTCTTGCTAGAGCAACGTCCAAGTTTCAAGAGCAGCAAACCAGATGTTCTTGGGTATTTGGAGCATTTAGTAAGCAGTGCTCAGCTGCCTCTGACTATGAAGGTACCATTTTTAACATAATGGCTGATATTTCTGGACTCTGTTCTAAGCTAAAGAAAGCCCTTGCTTCTCCCTCTTATGTAACATTTAGCATACAGGTGGCACAAAATGTTTAATTTTAGCTATAAGGCACTGCATTAACCCGGCAGAGTTACAGCCAATGATTCTGCAAAAAATGCTTGTCCAAAACATTAAATCATCTTCTTCTTCTTTCCTTTGGAACACCTGCAAATGTGTGGATTTTTAAGAATCACTGTGGGTGGAGCTAGGATTTTTTTTTTCTCATTAACTACTGTGTAGTAAGATCTTCCCAATCCCCATCTATTTTGGATCAACCTCCTGCTAACTTAAGTTGATCATGACACACTCTGCAATATTGTTTTGGTTACTGGGGCAAGCAGCTCACAGGAGTTGTAAGCAACAAACTACATATCTGATGAACAAAAGGAGACTGAGAGTGGTGCTAGTTAGAGGCAACTAATGAGCTGAAGGGTGTGGATAAAATCCTATTTAGACTGTCTCTCAGAGGAACAGCTGTGTCCTTGTAAACACTTGAGTTGTTCAGAGTTCAAATTTGAATGAAAAACATTGATTGTGCCCAAGAGGGAGAGGAGGGAGAGGGGGAAGCAAAGAAAGAAAAGGTGTCAGGGGAAAGCTTCAGTGCTTGTCAATAACAGGATAGCTTCAGGTTGCAGACGCTCAAATGAAACCTCCTTTCAAACTGAGTTACCTCTTCAGTGTCCATGCCAAAAAAAAAAGCTGCAGGTGGACATTGTGCCCAAAAGTCTACAAGAAGAGCATAAAGGCAGCAGATTTTCTCCATTGTTTAGGCCCAGAAATTAATCTTCAAAGGTACGCTGCTTTAAAACATGGAGCTTTTATTGAATTACTCAGTCATTATTTGATAAACATTATCCTTCCATAAAATTGGTCTCTGAGTTTTCTAAAAAAAACCTAAGCTGTTAGCCAATACATTATTTTGTTCTTTATGTAAAACAATGTTTCTTTTCATCTGCTTCAAATTTACTTCTGATCATTTTACAAAGCTGCTGTTGAGCTAATATTATAAGGAAAGCTACAAATCATAATTTTATAGATCTTCACCCAATTTCCCCAGCTTAGTTATCTTTTTCCCCAACTAAAAATGTTCAAACATTGTTGCCTCTCCCTGGAACGGAACTCCAGGCTTTTGATCCTTTAGGCTGCATTCAAGTCCTATATTCCCTTTTGGAGAGGTTGGATCACCTTTCTTTCTCCTGAAATGTACTATTTTTCTTTAATGAAGGCGTTTTATGCTTGGCTAACAACTTGTATCCACGTCACTTGATAACTATATACTTAAGGGCTGGTATCTGAATTTGTGAACTGACCCTCCCAGTTTGTTTGAAGGGAAGCAGGGAAATCATGTTCAGAAATTTATCAAGTTTTGCCATTTTTAGTTCCATATCTATTTGTTGAAGAATTACACAAAAGGCTGAACTTTTGTATAATTCAATGCAAGTATTCAATGCATGCCATTCTCAGACAATCCCCTAGTCCAGACATCAAGGCTCTACAACATAGGTGGGGTTTAATTTGATCCACTCCTTTTGCAGTTCCTGGCTCTCTACCACCTTTCATCTTCAGATGTAGGGACAGATTCAACTGAACTGCACCATATAACTGATGAAATGATGAAGCCAAATAGGCTGTTCTGTATTATTTATTATTGCATGTGTCGAGTCAGTGTTGACTCCTGGCGACTGCCTGGACTAGTCCCTGCAGTTTTCAGAAGTGGTTTGCCCTTGCCTGCTTTCTAGAGCTGAGAGAGAATGACTAGTCCAAAGTCACCCACCTGGCTTCATGCCTAAAGCAAGACTAGACCTTACTGTCTCCCAGTTTCAAGTCTGGTGCCTTAACCACTGCACCAAACCAGCTCTCTTGTTCTATGAGTATTTGCTTCCATTTCTCTTTGGCCAGGAATAACAAAGCTAACTTAAAACTAACTGCAGTTAACCTTGCCCAGCCTGGTAACTAATGTGGTTTACTGGAAATTCTTGCAGTTATAGTCAGGCTCAGGAGCAGGAAATTGGAAGATCAGCCTAGGCAATCTCCTTCCCCTTGCCTATCCTTTGTTACAGATTAGGAAGCAAGCAAGAAGAGCAAAGGAGCCACCAGTTAGAGGCTGTTGAAACCTGGCAAAGTTATCAAGTGCTGAATACCTTTTCCCACATCTAAACTGGTTTAAAAGCATCTTGGGAGAAAATACATGGTATGTGATAGCACCTATTCCCCTTGCATCTACCTTGGGCTGAATACAACACACACAGAAGCTGAATGGGGCTGCGGGGGGAATGCCCATATGGTTAAGTTTGCCTTGGCTGGGACTACCAGAATTGGGCTGCCAAACTCAGGATGACCACTAGATGGCAGCACATATTTTCTCTCATTTAATGACGATCTAAATGTTTGCAGCCTCGATCTGGTAGTCCTAATCATGGCTAGTCTGTTTTTCCCTGTTTAGATGCATCCTAAATAGTGGCATAGGTTTTGCTAAATTAAAAAGAATTGGTGAGAGCAAAAGGGCATGGGGCGTGTCTAAAACACCCTGAAGGGCCTACAACAGATTGAGCTAATCTGTTGATCTGAACAACAGATTGAGCTAATATTGCCTCAACAAGAAAAAGAACCAAATTTTCATAAAGAATGTTTATGTTGTGCCATGCTAGCTTAACTGATAATAAACTTGAACGTTAAGAGGAAAAGCAAAATCGGCTCTAAGAATCAGACAAAATACAAGAGTTGAATGAGTAACTAACAATTAAATATTGGGGAATAATTAAGCATGATACAAATGTTGCAAAATAAGGATGTTCAAAGCATTCCATCCTTGGAACACTCCACGTTTCAAGCTGCTGGCTGATCCATATGGCAAGACTACTCTCGTTTTTATATAATACATAACGTAAGTCATTATTTCTTTCGGGCAGGGACCAATTCTTTGCCTGATATTATTGGCTGAGAATGGTTGGGGTAGCGAGGGAGTGGCAGGAGAGAAGCAGCACTGATTTAAGCACATACTCCAAGACTGAAGAATAGCTGGAGATGACAGGGCTACTAAAACTGCTGTTGGAGGTCATTGCCCTAAGCTCGTTGACTTCCACAAGTGCTTCTTCCCTCCCCATCACATAAATTTCTTTTAAAGAGGTATAGGACCTGGTAGATTATAGAAGAGGAGATGCCTCCATCTTTAAGCCTGTACACATTTCTCTCTCCCCTATGTCACTCCCCCCCCCAATCCTCCCTCCTAATTAAGGCATTTCCATTACTTCAGTAAAGTTGGGCAGCCTTAAAAATCCAATAAATAAATCAATAAAGTCTGCTTGTCTGTTTGGGAGCAATTAACTTCAATTGTCTCAGCAGGTAGCAGTACCTAGCCAGCCCCATCTGATCCTGGAAGATAAGCCAGATGACATGGCTAGGGGACAACCTAGAAAATCCAAGCTGTTGACTAGGAGTCAGAGAAAAATGCCAGAAGGCAACAGTGGCAAAGCACAGCACTGCCAAGAAAACAATATGGATGTAGTCACCCAGAGTTCAATTTGATTCTGACATTTTTACTTTTATGTTATGTAACAGTCACTTCCTTCCGATTAAATTAAGCTGTTGCTTTTAAACTAAAGCTTATTTTCACATCTACCCCTCCCCCAATTTAGGGATGGCTAGCTATAACCTCCCTCTGTCCCACTCCCATAAAAATCCCATTGTCCAAAGCCACCCTGACTGAGAAAGAGCATCTACAGGAAGAGAGAGGGCAAGGGAGAGGATGGGAGGCAGCTCCAAAGAGGCTGGACTTTAGTAATATGCCTGATCCTTTTGTAGCAGGAAGTGTCACTAGATGGGCATTACGGGTGAAGCAGAGGTAGAATCCAATGCTGAAGGGTAGGGATTGCCTTCCCACAGCAGCAGAGGTGGCCTGACATTGCAGAAGTATGCTATGCTACTCATTGCCACTACAGGACACATTTCAGCAGGGTTAGCAAACCATTTTTTCCAATGTTAGAACGTTTCAACTGACTCTCCCACTGATGGCTGTAGGAAAAGTGTGTTGCCTACTAGCAGCAAGTTCTGTCAGTTACTAATACAGTCCTTGGCAGACAAAGGGTGAGAGAGTATAAAATCATTAGTACAAAGGGTGATAGTAGTACAAAATGATAACACTGTAGTGATGACAGCTTTGGACAACCAACACTTTAGCATGGAAGGGGACACAGGCTTCCCAGAGCTTTCTCCTGCTCCTTACTCCCAACTACAAGATTCTCTTACATATTGACTTGAATGGGCAGGTGTTACCCTCCCACTTGTTCAGGGAGCAACATTGGGCTCTCTCTGAACAGCAAGGAACATCTATGACATCTTGTCTACTTTGTGCCTCTTACCTGCTGGGATACCTTTCTCCAAGCACATTGCTGAGATCTCTGTGCTTGACCTATGCTTCTTTGCAACAAACCTCTTGAGCACAGCCAGGCTGTGCCCAGACAAGCAGTGCCCACAATTCATTTACTAGAAAAAGCCTTGGGCAAACTCCAGAGCTTTGGCAGACTGACTTGACACTGCAGTTCTGTGATGCTTGAAGCCCCTGAAGAACAAGCCAGATAGTGAAGCAGAGAATAGTCAGCAATGACAATTTCCTTGGTGGACCTGGTGGCTGAGATGTCCTAGGCCAAAGAGGCTAGGAAACAGCCAAGAGGAAGAGGTTCAGATCTCCAGCTGATGTTCCTTCCATTCCCTACCAGAAGCCAGACTTTTAGCACAGGGTTCTCACTGACAAGCACAGGAATAACAGCCCCCTCTTAGGGTGATCTGTTTACAAGTCTTACCAGAGGAAAAAGTGGTGCCATCTCTAAGAGCATCTGCTGTAGCATCTGAATACTGAACACTTATCTGTAAAATGCAGCAGACTTTCCAAAAGCAAGAAAGAAATAGGAAGGGAATTGTGTTTCTGACAGTAGAATTTGTGAGTAGTCCATTTTAGAGGAAGGACTTGGCCCACTGCGCTCTATTCCTCTTCCCTGCTTTAAATGTCTCTCCAGTACATTGCTGAGCAGGGGGAATTATTAACCTGCCTAACTTTCCTCTGGCCATTCTTTTGCCACATGTACTTTTTACATGTTTGAGATGGATTAATCTGGTTTCTACCTATCCTATTCAGTCAATAAATTACACATCGTTTTACTGTAGCAAGAACATTACTAAGGCATTCGAGACTCACACTTGGACATCATTTTGTTGGCATAACTCTTAAAGACCAATCTTCCCTATCAGCTTATCCTGAACTGAAGGTTAGCCCCTTATCTCAGACTCCAGGCCAGTAGTCACTGCCCATTGCCAACTTAAGGCTGATGATGACAGCGCTGTTCCTCAGTTACCAATTCACTTAAATTTCACAATCCATCTGCATCACTCCAGTGGCATAAGCTACTGCCTCCATCCCAGTCATTAGCTCAAGCCACTAGAGTGATGCACACTGAGAGCCTGTCAATCTGTAGCATCATCTGAACTAGAGATGGACCCAGCTACCAGCCTCTATGGACCATCTTTCAAATCCATGCATGACTGAAGAACTCCAATGCTTCCGGGGAAGAAATGGTGAACTGAAGACAGCTCCACTGAGACCGTAACCGACAACTGCGGTGGAATGAGGGGCCGGAGAATGGATCAGCTTCTCAGAATTCCTTTCCAGACTAGAAGAGGACTTGGAATTGCCCACAAGCACTCCAGACAGCAGCTTCCCATGAGGAGGCCATAAGACAGCGGTCTCTAGCAGGTTTAGGGCTCTGGGAGCTGAGGGTTTGCCATCTTTGCCCAAGCTGTGGTCAGTGCCTTCAAAACGATGCTGGGTTCGCATACTTCCTCTTTTAATCACTTCTGGGAATTGGTTAACTTTTTTTTTTTTTGGATATTAGGGACCTTCAGAAAGACAAGTTTCTTCACACTGGGTGAGTTTCCTTCAGTTGGAAAAAGAAGTTTTATGCAAGTTTAAGGACTTTAAAAAAATTCTAATTTTGGAATAAACAGCAAAAGAGTGATTAGAACATTGATTCTGGAAGGTTATAAACAGACTAAGAGGCCAGATGGATTTGAAATAAGATTCTGAAATTAATTACAAGAATCCTTCCTGTAGGTTGCTTAGAATTCTATAAAAAAAAGTTCCCACAGGAAAATGCTGTTGATTAGAAAAAAACATGGTAAGATGGGACTTTGAAAGTTGGACACTAAAGGGAACCAGAAAGAACTAAAGATTATAATTAAAGGAGAAGAGACCCACTAATACAGAATGGAGCAAAACACTCTAACTTTGGAAGAATTCAAGGATATTTGGGAACAATGTACTCAGAAATTACTCTTAAGATTGTCTGCTATCATAAAACTGGATTTAAAAGTGGTTATATAGGAACAAGTTTTACTGGACAAGATCTAGACTGAGGTTGATTCAAATGTGGATTTTAAAACAACAGGTTACAAGAATGATATATGGAAAAAGATGTTACACTGGATTTACAAATGCAACTGGCTGATGTCTCAATAATTAAAAGGGATATACAAATAACAAACCAGAAGAACGACTTGGATAACTTTCTTATTTTGGATTTACAAAAGAGGTGTGTTCAAAGTTTTGAAGGAGTTTCTGAGAAGAGACAAAGACAAAATGAAAAGAAATCAAGTTCTGGGACACTATTCAAAGGGATTAAAGATCAAGATTGTTAAAAGCAATGGAAAGGAATATAAAGTTGGTTTATCTGATCAACATTAAAATATATATGTTGTTTCTGGTAACTCTTAATGGATTTTTGTTGACCAGGGCCAAATGATGAGGCTTTAAAGATTTGCTCACAGTAAGACATATGGGAAGAAAAGATCTTTTGTTGTATTTTCAGAGAATGTGGTAAGTTACTGTGTTAAAACTAAAGGAAAGGAATATAAAGTTGGTTTATATGATTAAGGGTAAAATATGTGTTATTTCTGGTAACTTTTAATGGACTTTTGCTGATTAGGACTGAATGACGAGGCTTTAAGAATTTAGTTACAGATAAGAGATAAGATATGGGAAGAAGAGATTCTTTGTTGTTGTATGAGAAAAAGTGGTAAGTTACTGAAATTGTTTGTACTTGTCAGAATGAAGGGGGAGATAAGTTCTTTCTTTATATATTTTTTCTTTTATCTTTACTATCTTTTTCAATTTTTTGTTTTTTCTCTGCACTTTTTCTTTTTACTCTTTTATATTTTTCTTAGTTTGTATTCTTTTTATCTCTGTATCTGTAAACTTTAATAAAATTATAAAAAAATATCCATGTATGTGCATGATGTTGCCAAGATTTGACAGGTTGCACTAGTTTTGAGGCCCATGGCACGCACACACACACGACAATGAATAGATGCAATCTGGGCAGCCAATTCAAGCCAACTAAAGAAGCAAACTGCTTATACAGTACCTGTATCTCTGTCTGATTGGTTATCATTATCCTGCAATTATTATTTGCTGTTAAAAGTTCATGAGTTCAATTGAATGTATGTGGGTAATACTTACTTTTATGAACAAAGAACTGGTAGGCAGATGCAAATATGTGTATACACATTATGTGTTATACATAACCATTGCTAATACTGTTGCAGTTTTCAAATTCTATGTAGAATGAATGTAAAAGATTGTGTTGGTTTTTGTTGGTTTATTGACCATTGCCACCTAGCAAATACAGTACTAGAGGCAGGGGGAGGGGGGGAGTCACTATTCTTAATGTAAGACATGCCACATTTTGTTTTGCAACATTCCTAGTACAAACAGGAACAGAAGTCCAGAAAAAAGCAAGATACTTATTCTTTTATGGGTTAAAATGTACTTGTGCTTATTAGCCAGAGTATGTTAAAAAAATCTGGTAAAACTGTTGCTTCCTTTGATTGCTACAGGAGTTTTAAAATTTCTTTTCAACATATATGCATTTTTAAAATCATGTCCTTGGTCTACATTTCTGTAGATTGGATGGTAAGTACTAGTCAGTAGTAAGTAGAGATGTGAGCTGGAAAATTTTCCACTCCGGGCAAGTTTGGCGGTTTCAAAGTTGTATGATGTATATTTTTCAGAGGATTGTTCTAAAAAATTGAAAAGCAGGAATTTCATAGATCTCCCTCCCTTACATAAAAAACACGTAACTCAAATACTTGTGCAGACTATGGATATTGAGCTAAATATACTCATTGGAATTATGTTCATTTGCATAGAAAAAATTCCTGGGAAGTTTTCCAGAAAAAAATCTGATTCAAAATTTTCCTGAAACCTACATCTGCAGTCAGCATAGACTGCCACCCTATCTACCTTGTGTGATCCCCGAAGTGAAAATCAGGGAACCAAGCATTGGTTCCAAGATTCCATTGTTTCCTATGGCCAGAATGCTCAGAACATTTTAAATTTTGTTCTATCTAACTACAGCCAACTCAGAACATTTTGAGTGGGCTATTTGTCCTGAAAACAATCATTTTCCATTTCTACACACCCCTATTTAAGAATCTCTAGAAACGGAGCCAACAAATAAAGAACATAGGCTGACAATGGCTTTTACTGGATGAGGTTCAGTTGGAATATGCATGTTTTGAGAACTTTAGGCTCCAAGAACACATTATGCCATTTCCACCCCCAAACCAATACTCTATTAATATGAGAAGAATCAAATTCCATATAACACTCCAAGGGTATTACCCCAAAAGTGGCCCAACCCACCCAAAGATTTAGCTTCTCTCATTTTAGTGGTAACCAGATAATTCCAACTTTTAATACCTTCATCACTAGGTGTCATATAGCCATGTAAATATTCTCTAATGGTTTAATGAAGGACAGATACACCAGTAAGTCTTTCTTCTCTCCAAGCACAAATATGAACTACAGCTGAAACTGACAAACTTGTCCCACACTTGCCACCTTCTATGTCAAGAGGCTTTTCATTTTTGACCAAAATATCTGTTGCATGAAATAGGGATTAAATATATTTTCAAAGGTCTTACAAAGACAATGGTATTAAAAAAAAAAGGACTAAGACTGGGTGAAAGTGTTCATATCTCTCCAAGGTACCCAACCCGAAAACAGCAAATCTTCTATCAGCGCCAAAACCAATTAGGAACATCTCCACGTCTAGGGTCATTCTGCTGCTTCTCTTCATTCACTTTTTTCTCGACCTCTTCATCAGAGCCAGGCTCAGGAGCTTTGTCCCCGTCTGGAAACAAGTCTGGAAACTGGAAAGTCTGTCCTGCAGCCTAAAGACAGAAAACAAATGTGTTAAACAACACATGTTTAATCATATGTTCCAGTAGGATCTGTTTCTTCAGATAACAATGGGAAGTTTCAGCTAGTCCAGAAAGCTATTGAAGAAAAGATGCAGAATATTATCTTTTACTCTATCAGTCTTCCTGTCAAGGGACTCAGAGTAACTGACCCAACATCACTCAGTAATCATATGGATAAGTAGAGCTTTTAACCTAAGTCACCTCTGTTATAGTCTGAAATCCTAAATAGTATGTTGCATTACCTCTTCCAGTGCTGTGCTACCCAAAAACCAGGCAGGCAAATCTCCACTGCTGATTCAATAGACACACCATAGTTACATTGAAAACACAGTCACTTATGAAATATAGTGCAAAAATTTGTTGTACCACTTGAAATAGCCCCAAGCTAATAAAGAAGCCTGATCATATCAAACAATTTTTTGGGGTGTATGTATGTTTTTTTAGCCTTCAATTCACATATCTTGATCTTAATTCCTGGTGACTACATAGACAAGTCCATGCAGTTTTCTAGGCAACATTTCTGGAAGTGGTTTGCCATTGCCTTCTTCCTAGGGCTGGGAATGAGTGACTGGCCCAAAGTCATTCAACTGGTTTTGTGCCTATGCCTAAGGAAGGAATAGAACTCAGGTTTCCCTGCTGCTAGTACAGCACCTTAATCATTAGACCAAACTTGCTCTCAGTTAAAAAAAACCCAGACTATTCATTTTTTGCAAGAGAAAAAAAAATATATAACAGAAAATACCGTTCTCAATTGTAGCAGGTGTGACTGCACAAGTCCATGAGAAGGTCTTCAACAGAATCAGAATGCACAATTTTCTTCCATATAGTTATAAAGAGACGACAGACACTATCATACTCCACATACTCAATATTATTGGAGAGCAGGAGTTACAAAGGAAAGGCACAAACGTGGTTACCTAATGGCTTCACAAAGAACAGACAGGGCATAGTGGATTGCATAGAAAGCAATGCAGATGAAAGAGAGATTGATAAGAAATGCACTAGAATGGCATACATTTACATGAAGATTTCCTTGATCTACTAAGATTTTTCTTCCATGACGGTAATTATAAAAAGGTTAGTGACGCAATTGCTGTTAAAATGCATCTGTTAAGCATAACTGTGATTGGTTCAACATTGTTTCTCTAGTTTCTGTCAATAAAACAGAAAATGCCATGTGCATGCATTAAAGCATGGGTCATGGCTATTTAGCATCTCTGTGTTTGCTATGTAGTAGATTGAAGAAAATATACTAAATAGAATTGTATAAATGATATGAATTAAAAAGGGATTTGTGAAGTTATGTAATTCCTGAAATGCAGCATTAAAATTTTCAGCAGTCATTCTCCATAATGAAGAGCATCAATGCCAACACAGAGAGTTGCCACAGACTCAACGTCTCCCATTTGAAAAACAATAATCAACTGACCTTTTAGCTTTTATTTAGCAGCAGGAACCTATTATTCAAGAACAGCATTTTATTCTGTTGACATTATCTATTTTTCCATATTGTATGCAGTGTTGACAATCTTGTTAAAATCAACCCTGTCAGCTTTCCATTCTCTTCAAGTAGAGGACTAAGACTAATAAAACTATCAGACAATAGCATGGCACAGAAAGATGTGTTATAAAAATAATGTCTGGAGCTATTTTGGAAGGTATTTTCCAAAATACCTTAACAGCTTTTGGCCACCACTAAAGAACTAAAAATCAGCGTATAAACTTAGACTATAAGAGCATTTTTGCTATCCTTCTAAAATCAAAACTTTAATCACAAATGAACTAGGTTTTGCCAACCAATCTAGTCCTCAGTGATTAATCTGAACTTATGAGCAAAGCAACTGGACTCACATAAGTACAGCTATAAGTTTTAATTTTCCTTACTGGGTTTCCATAACAAGCCTCCAGTTCCTTCTTGGGCTCCTTGAACATGAACAACTGGTTCCACCCCTTTCTAGTGCTATGATTCTCCAGAGATGGAAATCTTACAGAAGTAGATTTTCAACATCAGCAGGAGACTAAATACCCCTTCTAATATTGTGATTAAAGTGAACGGAATCTCAATGCACAATACTGGGGCATCATTCAAAGTTTTACTTTGATCCAGGCAGTATACTCCTCCCAGAACTACAAAAACTAGTCAATGTCATCACTATGGTTTGTAAAAAGCCATTTCAACACTATGCCTTTAATACTTCAATGAGGAAAGACCAGGCAGTGTTTTGAGAAGTTGTGCAGTTCATGAATGTTCTCTTCTGGGGGTCCACTGAAATCAAAGCCTGGGTATTTTCCAGAAGCAACATATTAGTTTTTGTTTGTTTGTTTTAAGGAAAAACTGAACTGGTTCTTATTGGTTGAGAAAAATGGGTTTTGTTTTATTATTTGAAAATGGTGTTGTTCACATTACTTTTAAAAGGACTGGTCAGAGTAGAGACATTAAAAAAAAATACTAAAACAACAAATACAACTCCAAAGACAGCACTGGAAACCCATCAGGAAATGTCTGTATGGTTGCCACCTGCATTTTATACTTGCATGTACAACATCATCATTGACTGATGTTGCTGCGCATACCAGGGTTTGGCTTGCTGCCAAGCTGAGAACTGAGAGGCCTTGTCTATGACAGACACAGCCCTTCTGTCCCAAAAGGAAGGATATGGCCTGTAAAGATGAGCCATGGTTCTAGTCCTTGCACTTCTAACTTGCTACATTTGTCACTACATTACTAAAGCAAATGACTCAAAGTGGAGTTTCCATGAAGTACCACATATTATCCCATCCTCTTATTTTAAGGCAATGGAGGAATATTCAGACACCACAGAGGACCTGGAGGATACCCTTTTAGCTCTCTAAGGAAGTCCTCACAGTTGCCATTTCAAGGCTGGTCAAAACCAAATATTGAGTAGAAGTCAATCTGTATCTGGAACCTTTTAATAAACAAAAGTCAGTGCAGACAATTTGGCTCTCTCCATCCCTTGTTTTGCCGAGAAATGCTGATCTTGGCTGGCAGCCAGAAAGGATTTGAAACTGCCAAGATATTACATTGAACTCTCAAAACTGAAAGCTTTATAAATCCTCCACAATGCCGTGCAGTAATTTTGCACTGGTTTGACTCTTGCATGCTGAAAGCTTTATGAAAAATAGTTATTGTGCATGTTCAGTAGCTAGTATATTTTGACCATTCTGTAACTTCAATTATCTATCAAGGAATAACTACCATAAAAGCTGTTTAACTCATTTGAAGTCACATCTGAGTATTTGCAATACATACAATCATTTGGTTAGCGAAGAAAATCAATGGTTAGTGGCCACTTGCAGATAAGCTGTTTTAGCTTACATTATAGCATAACACTTTATGGAAGTAGGGAATATGTAGACTTCCAGTCAATTAAATGCTGCTCTAGCTTGTTCTTAGGGATACTGTAAAATCTGTCAAGTGCTCACTACTGCAGCTTCCATATAGCCATCGAGGAAACACATTTATGGAACTTCATAATCTTGTCAGTATAAATGACTGCCCCCAAATCAGAAAAAAAGGATTTTTAAGTTTTCTAACAGATGCAGGTGTTGACTGTACAAACAAGAAACGGAACATAGTTCTGGAGGTACAGAAGCAATTTTCATATTAATGAAGAAGTTGGTTCTAACTTTTGAAACATAAAAAAGGTTTTATCACCAAGGTTACAAAATGTTTTCTCCTAAGGAGGAGGGGGAAAGCACATGAAGAACAAACTGAAACTACAGAAGGTGATACTGACCACAAGCAATAATTTGAGGTCATTTGCAATGGGAGACAAATACCATCTGAACTAGGGAGGAAAAAACCCTACCCTCATTTGCCAAGTTTGGGGTATGAGAGAAAAAGTCCTCTGTCTTCAAGATAACCTGGATTCCTACACATATGAATTAGTTCTCTGCTTTCACCCATACTGCTATGTATTATATGTTGTCCAAGCATCAGTGTTTTCATCTTCCAACACTTGAATGCAATGATTAATGTGTGCATATTATATTGCACAAGTTGGCCTGGAAATCAGAAGCTGATGACTTCCAGAGTAGAGAAACATAACTGCTGCCTTCAAGACAAAACAGTATTTCTCAGATACCTAAGAATGCCAGCTAGTCAAGAAAGTAATGCAAGGAAGAATAATGGTGCCACCTACTGACTGTTCAAACAAGCCAACATAAAAAACTTTCCCAAACAGATGACTTTCTTACAAAATTACCTGGAACTTGCCATAAACATGAACTTGTTTAAGCCATGGATTTGTTTGTGCCAATATAAGGGTGAACCAGAGGTTGAATTAAGACAAAAACAAGGAAGAAAGTGATTAAAGATTCCCACCCTTGTCTGCTTCACCTGGATTCACCTTCTGCAAAAATGATCAGCAGGTATGCAGGAATCTAAAATTAAAGCCTCTTACTTTACATATATAAATAAAGTCTAGGTAAGACTTCTGAATTAGGATAACTTTTTCAGCATAAAGTAATAGGGTACATTAAAGAGATTTGAATAATGTTTTTCTTCCCACATTTAATAGAATACTGAATTAAAGACAGGTCAGCTACAAAAATAAAATAGGAACCCCACAGATTTAGCATTTAATTAAAAATAACTATAAACAACTCTTAGAAGATATTATTGGTTAAATACCTTCCAGTCTGGAGCAGACAACAACGAGTGAGTATTTAGAATAAGATCAACTAAAAAGTATTACATAAGGAAGGACACATTTGTTAAGACTGAAGAAGTATTCCAGCAGTCTACAGGCAGTTAAAGATTGGTAAAAGTCATTTCCCAGATCAGCTATTCTCACTAACCTGTATGGTAAATTATTAGGAATCATAAAGATGCCAAAAAAACCCAAAAACAAAAACAAAAAAACCGCAGAGTCCTGTAACATCAAGCAATCAGAGTGACAAGCCAAGACCAGAAAACATAAGGATAATTCAGTTTAGGTATTATGTAAACACATTTTAAAGACCTGTGTCCCTGCCCCTCTCTCAAGTCCAGAAGAAAAGAGGCGTTCAGCCAGACTGAACTTCAGAGGAAAGCCCCAAGACTTTTCACTTGCTTCTGTCTGATACACCTTCGGAGATGAAATCCTTCCCTCTGAAGTAGGAGGGAGTTAGCTGTGAACAACAGATTTGCCTTACAATAAGAGTTAGCCAAAAAATTGAGAGAGAGACAGAAAGCACCTACAAATTTTATCAGTATGATTAAATAATTGTTTATATAAATAATAAAATTTATTTAACAATTATTAATTGTTAAATAAATGTTTGATTGTTCTCCTACTCAAAAAAGTGTGGCTCAGCCACTGGCCAAACCAAGTGCTTTAGAAAATAGCAGAACCTACTCAAGGCCAGCAGAGCAGATTAATAACTTGAGTCCATGATATGCAACACTAAGAGAACAGTGTGGAGGAATCAATATCTGGATGTCGTATTAATCTCTATTCCTTTACTGGAGAAGCAGCTGCTACTGGGACAACTGAACTAACAGTGTGTATTGGGGGGAGAAATCAATCTAATATGCAACTTTAATTGTTGTATGCCACCCAGAGTCACCTTGTGTGAGATGGGTGGCTATATAAATATGATAAATAAACAAACAAACAAACTTCACAAGATCCACCAAGGAACTACAGTACAACAGAGCACCAATATATCTCTTCTACCTGACTTTCTAACTTCATCTTTAGTGGCAGGAATGTCCCTGAGCCATGAAAAAGGTCTCCCAGGTATTCCTAGAAAATGAAAAGTAGCTGTAGCTTTGTTTTCAAGTTTGCCCATCTATCCAGAAAAAGGGAAAAGGTGAACAGTTAATTCTACAAGCAGAAAGGGGCAACTGGAAACCAGCTCACTAGTTTAACCTTTGGGGCATAGGTTTTTCTGCAAAATGGCCATGGCTGAGTCATTTTGTGAACAGGAAAGTCTCCCCCCACAGCAGCCAGCTTGTCAGAATGCCCACAGCAAGCTTACAAAATTCTAAACCTGCTCATCAGCCCCAAAAGTATTGTCTCCTCTTGAATTACACTGTACAATTAACCAAAAAAAAAAAAAAACAACCCCAACCTTCTGTGTATTTGCCTCAACAGCATTCAGTTTATAGAATTTGTTCTCTTCCGATCCAGATGCTGAGGGCTAATGGAGAAATAACAGCAGTTTCAGTTTTATAACTTCCTTCTAGGAACTTGCGGCAAAGCCAGATATTTTCAATTAGAGAATTTCACAATGTCTTATCCTAAGTGCTAAACCCCAGTTTAGCTTTATAATGCAGATTGCTCATGAAGCTTTTCGGAAGAAACTTTCATGGCCCCTTTGGACATGCCACGCACACCAACCAACATAAAACTGAACATTCTCAATATTAATAGGCCAAGTTACCGATGACAGCATTCTTACTGTTTCTCACTCCTTCAGCAGCATGCTACTCCAAGATAATGCCTATGATTTTTCAAGTAGCAGTTTCACCTCCAAAGAACATAACAGCAGATCCCTTAGACCAGACTGATTGAGATTTGCATCCTGTTTCCCTCAGGGCTCAATTGGGTGCTTTCAAATACCCTCTGGGGAAACAATGTTCTCATGGCAGAATTTTGAAACCCATAAATAATTGACTCAACAAAAATCCGACGCAACTCCCTCACTTTCCCAGCTTCAAAACAGATGCATTTACTCACCAGCTGTACATAGGCAACCTTGTAGTCTGGCTTCTTGATTCGTCTATTTTTGTCATCCCTCTGTTTGTTTGAGCCTGTTAAATAGACCAACATATTGACTTACCAAAAGCTAACGATTCCTTTTCCCTACCCTTTCAGTTAGAGAAAACAGAAATCATATTTACGTGATGTCTAGAAAGGAGCCTGTGGCTATTCCTAAGTGGATAAACTCTTCTCTCAGAGCAGAAGTATTTAGGACTGGGGCATTAATCCTGCAGCAATTTTAATGCTTTACCCAAGCTACTGAATCCCATACTCACATTAGACAGGACAAAGATAAAAGAGATACAATGCTCATTAGACAGGAATGCCTAAAGAACAAGTTTTTGCCTGCTTCTTTATGAAATCTTTTCAGATTTTTGACTAGCGCCAACTCTTCTCAGTCTCCCAATGTCTTGCATTTCTTTTCAAAATACTTAGTTCCTAGCTCCCTTGTCATCCTTGCACCTCTTCGATGAACCTGTTTCACTTTTTTCCTCAATCACTTACTCTAAATTTGTTCCAGTTTGCTCCAATAACCAATTTATGTTTTCTCTTCCAGAATAGAAAGTGCTCAGAATAGAACATGCTACTGAGGTGGGACTGACCATCATAGGGTCAGATGAGGAATTTTTACTTCTTGTGATTTAGAAACCATCCTTTTATTCATGCAGCCTTTTGGTACAGACACATTGCACTGCTATCTCATCTTTTCAATCAATCAGTGTTCACAAATCCTACTGCCAAATCAGATGTCCCTCATCTTTACACCTATTGCATTTGATTTTTGTTTCCTAACTGAGGAATCTGGTATTTAACTCTGTTAAATTTCCTTATGTTGGCTTCAGCCTATGTCTCTAGCCTGTTTAGACCATTCTGAATTTTATCTTTGTCTTCTAACTTGCCCAGCTGTATGTCATTTGCAAATTTCATGAGCATCTCACCACTTCCTCATCCAAGGTTCACAGTCACTCATGCTTTGGTCACCCACTGAATGGACTACTGCAATGCACTCTACATGGAGCTCTTCTTGTGAAGAGCATCTGGAAACTACAGCTGGTTCAGAATGTGGCTGCGAGGGCAGTTAGGTGTGCTCCTTGATCAGCACTCATTACACCTCTGCTCCGTGAGCTGCATTGGCTACTAGTATGCTTCCAGGTTCAATTCAAGGTGCTGGTGATGACCTATAAGCTCTTCATGGCATGGAACCAGGTTATTAGAGGGACTGCCTCTCCCTGGTTACCTCTACCCATCCCATTAAATCCTGCAAGAGAGGCATGCACTGGGTCCCATCTATTAGGGAATGCCATCAGGCGGGAAAGAGAGCCTTTTCTGTCAGGGTGCCCACACTTTGGAACATTACCCCCCAACCCCAGAGTTCAGATTGGCCCCAAACCTACTGGTCTTTTGTAAGGCCTTAAAAATGTGGCCTTTAGGGATCTGGGTGTGCAGTCGGGCCAGTTCAATGGTAAGGTTGAGTGTTGTCGACTGTTTTTATATTTCACCTGTGGATTATGTTATATGATTTTTTATATGGTTTTATATTGTTTTCTGTTTTTTATCTTGTTTTTAATTGTTGTAAGTTGCCCAGCATTATATATTTGAAGTGGGTGGCTATATAAATTGAAATATTAAATAAAGTTATTAATACAAATATTGACTTCTGTGGCAGCCCACTCAATAACATGTTTGATGAGCCCTCTGAGAATATTTTTCAAGGCAGCCCTACCATCCACCCCACAATCAAATCTTGCTAATCAGAATATCATGGGACACTTTGTCAGATGCTCTGTTGAAACCAAGATGCAATACATCTACAGCACTCCTACAATCTATTCTGGAACTGATATCACTGTGATTCTTCTTTCTTTCCTATCGGCTTCAGAATTGTCACAGGTACCTATATTAAGTACTGATCTATAGTTCTCTGTCTCCTACTAACCTCTCCCCTTTTTAAAATAAGAGTCAATATTTGTCTTCTTCCCATCATCTAGCATTTCATCCATTCTCCAGGATTTTTCAAAGATAACACACAAAGGGTCAATCATACCAACAGTATGGCCCTTAATATGATGTAATTCAACCAGCCCCGGAGATTTAAATTCATGTTTCTCTTACCCTTAAATTTCATTCCTCTTTATCCTGTTCTTCACCATTTTCAAGTGAAATACAGATCCTCTTCTTGGAGAACACTGAACCAAATTAAGAGTTCAGCAGCAGTGCCTCCCCCCGCCACCTGCTCCTGCCTTGCTGTTACTGTTCATGTTGTTACCTGTTAGCATTTTGCTATTTTTATGGAGTAGTTGATATCTTTTCTCTTTTATTTTGAACATATCTAAAGAAGCCTTTTTTGTTACTCTTAACACTCATTCGCCAGCCTCAGCTCATTCAGAACTTTTGCTTTCTTGACAGGAGTTCAGTTGCAGACTGCCTATATTCTTCCTTTGTAACTTAGCCTTTTATTTATTATCAGTATCCTTTTTTGTTTTCAGATCCCTAGTAAGCTTTTTGTGTACAGACATTTGCTTCTTTTGCTGTCCTCCCTCATTTGATTTGCTTGTAACTGTGCTTTTACTATCTTTTTTTATAAACTCCCACCCACCATAAGCTCCTTTTTCCAATAGCTGTTTTTGCCACAAAACCCCACTTATCACTGCTCCAAATGAAAAATTCATTTCCCTAGGGTTCGAGATATGTGTTCAACTACACTCAGTTGTTTTTAGTTTTAACATCAAGAACTCCAACATTACGTAGTTACTTTCCCCAATATTTCTTATACATCCATATCATCAACTACAACTTTGTTTTAGGCTAATATCAAGTCAAGGGTAGTCAATACTTTTCTTCCATTCTGTGACAGAGAAAGGTGACAGCAAAACAAGTCATATATTTTTTAGAAGGTCTATGTTTGGAAGAGTTTATCTCTCAACAGGTGCTGCATAACTGAAGCTCTCCATCATTTCAAGTTTCTTTGAAATAGCCACAGTTCAGTTCCAGAAGGCACCTTATATATCATTACCTTGATTGGGTGATAGTAGACATCAAAATGGTATTTACAGTAGTCCTTGACTTACGACTATTTGTTCAGCGACTGTTTGAAGTTACAACAGTGCTGAATGAATGGAGGTTACGACCGCTTCTCAGAGTTCTGGCATTCCCAGCACCCCCATGGTCACGTGACCATGATCTGGGTGCTTGACAACCTGTTTGCACTTACGACCAGTTGCCAAATGTCCCAAGCTCACATGATCACCATTTGCAACCATCCATGCTGGCTTCCCCAGAAAAATCAAAGGGGAAGCCAGCAGGGAAGATTGCAAGTCACTGGGGCAAGTCTCCTCCACCCACACACCCTCCCCCAACCCCTCTGTGCTCACACTGTGCTGGCCACTCATGCACCCCCACACATCCTCCCTGGCCTGGGCTGGATCCCCGCACACCCTCACTTACCCATGCAGCACTTCTCACACCCCCTCCCCAACCCGTGTGGCACCCTCCATGCACCCTCCCCAACAAGCACAGCACCTCTCACACACAGCCATGCACACTCCCTGACCCGCATGGCACCTCTTGTACACCCTCCCTGACACCCCCACCCACCCCCTCGCCCCCTCCCCCACCCGGCAACAGTCAGTTATCTGCCTGCAGGCCTGGGACTTGCAACTTCCTGCCAGCTTTCCCACTGACTTTGTAGGAAGCCAGCAGGAAGTTGCCTCACTGAACAACTGTGAGATTCAGTTAATGACAGCAACCTGCAGGTTGCAAGGGACTGCAGGTATTGCCGCAACTAAGTGAGGTGATCACACTTTACGATGCATCACTTAGTGATGGAAATTCCAGTTCCAATTGCCATCCTAAATCGAGGACTACCTGTATTTTATTTATTTCCTCATTTATTTTAACCCAAATGTTCTACAATATCACCAAGTTCATTCACTAGGATTTCTTAGGTGTGGGTATTTTGAACATACAGTGTAACTCCTCTTCCCTCCTTTCTATTCTGTCTGTTCCTTTTGACAAGACTATATCCTTCAGTTACTATACTAAAGCCATGGAAGTCATCCCATCGGGCCTCTGTCTTTTAAATTGTATTTGTCTTTTTCTGTTAACAGCTTAAAGTTATCCTATTGAACTCCCAGTCTCGGCATTTGTTTCAAGATGGTAAAAGCCATGAACTACCATTTTCTTCAGAAAACTACCTACCTACCTTCTTTTACAGATGTACTTTCTTAACCCAGTTCTGCTGTATTTTATCTGCAGTGCTGCCTGGCACAAACCCAACAGGATTTGAATCTTTTCATCCTAAAATATTATTATATGAAGTGAAATAACTTTATTTAAGAAGGTTAATTCAAGTATCAGTTTTAGACTAGAACAATACTTTTTAAATTAATGTAATCTCATGTTTGATTCTCTCAAAAAGAAAAAAAAGTTATGAAAAAATCCAATTCATATAGGAATTGACTAATTTGCAAAGAAAAATAAACTTGCACTAATCAATAGCCAGCAATTGCTTCTTTAAATAGCTAAGACTTGGAAAAGAAAAACTATGTGAAAAAGAGTTTTGTCAATAAACAGAATAATGAATGTTCTTCAGATGAAGACTCACCATGCTGTATCCTGGTTCGAACAGCAGCTACTGGTACATTATATATTTTTTCAAGGTAGTCTTTCAATTCTATTCTTGTCATGCTGTACCAAATGCAAGCAAACAGTTGAAGCACATTAAGGAACAATGTCAGCATATTAATTTCAGTAAGGATAATTAGTGTTATTTAGTAATCCCTGTCTCTGAAAGAAGCATACTGATATATTAGAAAACTATTCTATTAACAATGTGAAAACTAACAAAGATCAATCCAGATAAGCAAAACATCTTGTGGCAGGTCCCAGAGATCAAGAGGAATCGTTAAACATGAGGCTACATTCCCCAAAAACAGATTCTCCCCAGATTTCTGCTGGAACACAAACTGGATTGAGTGGAGCAACCTGGATGAAGTCTAGTTAGCATTCGCCCTTGCCCACCATAGTGGGGACAGACAGGGTTACATTATTTAAATTTTTCATCTTGGCAAAGCTTTTTTAAAACTTTAACTTTTTTTTTTTTTTAAAAAAAAAGCTTGCCTGCTTACAGCAGTGTTGGGCTCTGTGAAGAGCTGAAGATTCTTCCCTGACATTTTTAGGATTAGCTAAGTAATAATGCAGCCATTCCAAGAACCACCTGGAAAAAAGTGATTTTTTTTTTCTTTAGTTAAAAGAAATACAGAGGAAAAACTCCCAGGCACCTAAAACATTTATAAAATATGCAATCCTGATTGACTTCCAGGTTCAATCTGGAAAATGTTACTATAGATCAGCATTTCTGAACCTCAGCAACTTTAAGCTGTGTGGACTGGCTGGGGGATTGTGGGAGTTGAAGTCCGCACAGCTTAAAGTTGCTGAGGTTCAGAAACACCGCTGTAGATCATCCTGATTTTCAATTTAAAACATTCAGCACTGGAAATCTGCTCCCTAAAGTGGATGATTAAATAGAGTGAATCTACCCTAGTCTGCTAAATCCCAATCTGAAGTTGGCAAAGGTAGCCATGAATTATATTCAATATAGAAGTTATATTTTATCTTTTCCATCTTATCTACTAACTGTAACACTGCCTGGAGAATCCAGACTTCACTTCAGTCATTCAAAATCAATATTCATCAGGACAGAACAGTAGAGTATAAATCAATTTAATTTTTTTTAAAAAGCTTATATTGTCACCTATGCAAGGCAGTCACTGAAGATGGTTTAAAATGTGAACTGCTTCAAAATGTCATTGCTGAAACCTGGATTGGAGCCAATCTGTCAGATTATATCACAGTGATTCTTCACCTCACCAACTATCAGTCACTCCTAGACTCCAACTAAGAGGCCAGGACCTGAACATCTCAAGAACTTCCTGTTTCCCAATCCTGTCCAAAAAAAAAAAATCTCCATCCATTCAAATGTGGTAGCACCTCTATCAGGTCACACACAATTAATGCCGGCAGTTCAGTACTTTATCAACTTATATTCCACTTCAACCACAAAATGATTCCAAATTTAATCCTACAAAATAGGATTAAAACATCAAGTTCGAAAAAGAAAAAGAACAAAAAAAGAACAAAATCAACAGTATATCATGCACATTGGGGAAAAATAATTAAACAAGCAAATTTCCAACCCACCACCATCAGGGAGCCAGACACCCTGTCCCAGGTCCTGTCAGAAGAGGCATTTTTTTAACAGTTTTCTGAAAGCTCAACAGGACCAGGGCCATGAGGAATTCTTGTCACCTCAGCATAGACATGGCAGTACAGCATCATTCCTTGTAAAAACTGCAGTTTGCTGCAAAGCCATCATCCCCAGTGCAGTTCTCTTCAGAAGGGTTGCATCACAAACCCCATCATCTTCACACACCATGGCTTCTTTCTTTTTTCACACTGCTCCACTAGAGGCCAGCTATAATTAAGTAGCTGGTTTGTTAATGAAGATGCTGCCCCACAAAAGAAAATACTGTAACCTAGCTTAACACATACTTTTCCAGTAGAAGACAATTCCCATAGCTTCCTTTACATAAGCTGGGGAAGGAAATGGACTGTTTCAGAATTCTCCCAAGTCTCTATCTGGTCCAGCAGAAAAGAACCAGTCCACTGAGATATGGACAGGGAGGTGTAAGAATAACCACCCTTTATAGGAACTCCTCAGGGTTGTGGAACAGCCTACAGGGAACACAGTGTACACACACATGAACAATCAAACAAGCTTCAGTCATTACCGATAATTTTGCATGATGTACTTGCTTCCCCACTATGGGATTCTAAGAAACTGGGTGACATTCTCCTGAATGTTTTAACTCAAGAAGCAAACGTGTTACCTTCCCTGTATCTACTTACTCCATGGGGATCCGGAATTGCACTGTATCTTCCGGCAGCGGGATGCCAGGCCTCACCAGTGTCAAGAAGTAATCTGTCCGGAAAATTCTCGTTGGAGGATTTCCTAACTGATAAAGGGGATAACTGCAGACAAAGAAAATAAATATGTCTGAAAACTATGGAATTCTTGTAAAACAGTTTCAAATGTAAAGCATGCAGAGAATGTAAAATCTGACTAGAAAATTTATTTAAAATAAGCAGTATTTTTGCCTTATGTACATATGCTTAAAGAAAGGAAGCAATACAAATTAATATGCTGTGTTCCCAATAATCTTCTCCAACCTTAAATATAGTCGTATTAATTAGGCTTTCTATTCAATGGTGTAGCAGAATAAAGTGAAGAATAAAGTAAATAAATAAATGATAAAATAAAGCAACAGGAAATTATTCCTTCATTCAGAACTTTGAACCTTGGGGTAATACTTACTCACTGCAGTGAGATGGGCGATGACAAATTTGAAATATAAATAAATATAAACACTTCAGCTGTTAGGGTGACTTAGAGCTTCTACATACATATTTACATGCTTATTAGCAAGTTATTATTAAATTAGTAAATTGTTAAATTTAATACATTATTATTAAACTAAATGTTTAATGCTTTTTTGCCCTATAAGCAATTGTATCATCAATATCTTCCAGAAGAATATCTGGACAATTCCCATTCTCATAAGAAGAAAACAGTGATACTATTTCTTGTGTAAATAGAGTTATTGAGAATGAATACTATATGAGCTTACAGTAGCAGAATAACATGAAAGCTGCAACCTTATGCTAAAAGCAGGAGGTGTATTTGATTTACAGGAAATCTTATGGCTATCTCATTAGATGTAAACAAGTTAACAGCAGGAACAAGTAACTAAAGGAAGCAGATAAATAATAATAATAAAGTAAATGAGGAAAATATGAAAGTACAAGAGAAACACTTCACCAGAATAATTTTACATTTACAGTACTTAAACTCTGGATCTACTTCAAATATTATAAAATCCTTCTACAAATAATGTTCTCTGGAAATTAAATAGGATTTGTATATATATTACGATATATCACAGTTAGGTGGCTAAGCTATTCCTTATGTTTTCCCAGTAACAAGCCTTCCTGTGGTATCTGCAGAACCACAAAATAATGCAGTAATAAAAGCCTTTGTCAAATGGCATGTTATCATTCCTAATTCCAAGTGATTTCAAAGATTTTGAAGATGGAAGCATTTATTTAAGTCGCTAGGGCATTCAGTAGACAAATTTCACAGATAATGAACAGGAAACATGCAAACTTCCAGAGTACGAAGCTACCAGGGAAAACAAATTAAGAGCTAGAATCCTTCACTAGAACGAGTGTGGAATTAACATCTTTGCACCTGTCAAGGAGAGGTCAGGATACATATGTAAGGATCACAGGAGAGAATGTAAAGCTAAAAGGTAGTTGAGCGTATTCTTACAGTCCTGCAGAGTATATTTCTGATTCTGTAATTTATGTAGGTTATCTACTGAAATAAATGTAGGAGAGAAAGAGCAGAGGGATACAAAAGTGACCCTTTGGAGAAATATTTTAGTAAAGACCTTCTACCTACAGGTAAGACAATCATGTGCAAAGTGTCAAGAAATATATCCTCCTTCTAAAATTGAAACCTATGCCCTTCTCTAAGTATTGATTAACAGGTATTAAAGCTGCATCTAAGGTTGTATCTAAAGTTGCATCATTTGTGTTCATTTTGGTGTTTGGATGATTTTACTAGTAAATAATCATTAAAAAAGCCTTTCCTGACCAGAGTTATAAATTGTTAAATTGAGCCTTCCTGCAACTTTAAATCACATCCCTCTGATAAGTAATCACATTCACATCTATATGGGGTCTCGCCTGGCTTCTCAGCTCTATGTAATCATGAAGTGGGAACTGATTTGTCACGGACTTGTTTCAATTTGATTTTGAAGTAAACAGAATATTAATCCTAGACAGGAGGCAATGGCAAACTTAATAAGCACATTTCAGTAAGAAAGATATTCTGATAACAGAGATCAGAATAAAGCAAGAGTTTTTTAGGGGTAACGAATAGCTATAAGTTATACACCAAGAAAGAAGTAGTTGCCTTCTGAATTATGGATTTAGAGACAAATACTAAAAGTACTACAAATAGCAAGAAAAAATGAATCGGTCTTGGATGAAATAAATTGAGGGGATGATCAGCAAGCAAAAACAACCATATTTTGAGCACGTGATGGGAGGATATTTTGGACCAGAAATCTCTATTATGCTGGGCAAGGCTGAAAAATGTCTAAGAAGAGGAATACAATCGAGTAGATGGACAGGATCAAATAAATTATTGGAATGTCCTTGGAAGAGCTGCAAATTATGACTAGAAACAGATTGAGACGATGGACATTTGTCCAGACAGTCACTTGGATTCAAACCAACGCGATGACACTTAATAACAGCTAAGTATCACTATCTGTCACACAATAAAAACCAAGTGTTATACAACGAACAGACACATAGGAGGGAACGATGAAGGCGGGAAAGGGCACATGCTTTACTTAATCCAAAGAGAAAAATATTTTGGAAAATCCACTTTCTCTCTCTGCTCTTTTGAAAACAAAGGAAGCCGAACACGTGAGGAGGCATTACGCGTGTTTTACAAAGAATCTCCTGGAATAGGGCACTGCACAAAACTAACATTGCCAATTTCGAAATGTTTCGCTCCCAGGGCAACCTGCGAGCTTGCCGTTGTATTTTCAAGAGTACCGCTTTAAAACGATCTAGCCCTAAAACGAAAGCGGAGACAGGCGACCCGGGGAAGGCGCGCGCGCCCCTGCTTTGCAGGCGGGGGCCCCCGAGGACACGCCCGCAGGACCCAAGGAGGGGGCTGCCCCGCGCTCAGCTGAGCCGCCGCGGTGAGGCAAAGCACGGCACCTTTGGCTTTGCTCGGGGGTGGTACTCACAAAATCCTCCGAGCCATAACTCCCACTGCGCTCCGCCGGCGCCCTCATCCGCTGCGGAAGAGCGGAAGAATATCCGGGGAACGAAGACCGCATAGAGATAGGAAACAAGACTCGCAACAGCGTTGAAGCGCTGCACACTTGAATTCAGCAGTTTAGATTCTCTGTTTCGGCGCTGCGGGAAAGCGGTGAGAGTGGTCAGGAAGCTGCAAAGACGGGATTCGGGTTTCCATCGACGGGGTGAATTAAGGCGGCAGCACCAACTCTTCCTACTAAGCCTAAACCCTTCCCGAAGACACGAGTGAAGAGTCTCGGGTTGGACACGCACGCGGTGGGGGAATTACATTTCTCCGAGGTTTCAAACTGCAAGGCTAAGAGAGCCCAAGGGTCACCGTAGGTAGCTTTTCTGTGTATCCGCATCGAAAATTCAGAAATCGAAAAAGAAAGTAGCACCAATATAAAATTAAATACTCTGATTTTTTTTCTCTCTCTCTTTTTTAAACATATCTTTTCTGTGCACGGCTGTTAGCCCTGCTAGGTGGTTCAGGGTTAGTAGGATTGGTTAGCCTGCTCAGGTGACAGCATCTGGATGACCTTGACTCATCTCGAAGAATACTGTGCAGAATCAGACCTGGAGGTGTCAATCTTCAAGGTGAAGGGTTGGAAATTTGGGAAGAGTGAGGGGCACACTTCAGAATTATGCAATGGCAAACCACTTTACTAGGTAGAGCAGGGTTTCCCAAACTGTGAGGTGTACCTCCCTTAGGGAGATGCAGACAGAGTCCAGGGGAGGTATGAAGAACCTTTTAGTTGTCCATTGTTACAATAAATCCACCTTTCCCAAAGTTTCATTGTATTGTTTTCATTGTTCATTTGTGTTCATTTTGGTGTTTGGATTTTTAGGGGGGTTTGTGTATTAAGATTATACTAAATACTTATTCAAAAAAACCTTTAAACCTGGTTTTTCTCCCAAGCCTTGGACTAAACTGAATTGTAGAGCCCTCAAAAGTGCTCTATCTGATGTGGAGATATGTTGATTCTTCTATGTCAGTGTTCACCTTTTAATAAGTTGTTGTGTTTTATTTGTTTTTAATATCATATGATGCCTAGAGTCATTCTGCATGTGGCATCTGCACAAAAATGTAAGAACAGTTTTGGAGTGCTACACTAAACTCATAGATTGCACCATTTTTTTCCAAAGGCTTTTTTCTAGGACTATTTGCTACTTGACCTGCAGATATTGAGATGCCCACTAGATGGCAGGAAAGAGTCACGTAAAACTTCTAAATCTTCTCTGCCATGTATGGATGGCTCAGAATATTGCAGCTCAGAGATGGTAGCACTAGTTCATGGATGGAACTCCTCAATTCGTATGCTCTTTGGCTACCCATGAGTCAGCAAACAGCTACACTAACCAGAAATTTGCTCTCCCTTTTAGCTATCCCTCTCCTGCCTCCATTGCTTCTGTTCCAAGCAAATCAGAGGCATGCCCATGGGACCGCCACTCTCAGGACTCATAGCAGAGATTGTAATGCAATGCCTAGAAGCTATAGCACTTCCTCACATACAACCTAAAGTATGGATCCGGTATGTAGATGACACCTTTGTTATAATAAAAAAGGAACAACTAGAGAAGACACATGAAACTATCGACAACATCTTCAAAGGAATAAATCACCAGAGAGGAAGAAAACAACAACATGTGACCCTTCCTGGATATCCACATCAGCAGAGGAAATGAGGGCAAATTAGAAACTCAAGTCTATCAGAAAACAACCCACACTAACAAAGTACTCCATTACTAAAGAAACAACCCAACCTCCCACAAGAGGAGTTGTGTAAGAACATTATTCAAATGAGCACAGACACACTGCAGCAACCCAGAACAGCAGAAAAAGGAAACAGATCACCTATACAACATCTTCCAACAAAATGGATATCCACACAACTTTATCAAAAAGTGCCTGACCAGTCAACCTACTACAGCACAACCAACACAAGCTATGAAAAGCATAACACTGCCATACATCAAAAACATCTCAGAAACAACCAACAGACTATTATAACCACATGGCATCTCTGTAGCACACAAACCAACTAAAGCCCTCCAAAACTTCTTAAATACACCAAAAGACCTAGTAGCCCAAGAAGAAAAAACAGGAGTCATCTACAACATACAGTGTAAGGACTGTAACAAACACTATGTAGGACAGACAGGCAGAAGGCTAGCAAAGCGCATCCATGAACACCAACTAGCGGTCAGAAGACACGATGAAAACTCCTTAATCTCACAACACATGGACAGACATAACCATAATTTCAACTGGGGAACTGTCAGCATCTTAGACCAAGCTAAATCCAAAAATGCGAGGGAATTCTTGGAAGCTTGGTATTCAGACAAGGCAGCCATCAACAGACATATAGAGATAAGCAACATCTACACACTATTCAAAAGAAACAATAAAAAAGAAACAAAAGTCCAGAACATCTCTTCACCAGCAATCATCACCCAGATAAGCAGAGATTAACACCAAGATTATCACCAGACGTACAATCAAGCAGTAAACAATACCCTAATCAAAGAACTACAAGGAAAAAAAAATAACACAGGCAGGGCAAGCCACTGTACATAAACAGAGAGCAAATTCCACTCCCTTCTAGCACTGAAGATGTAAGGAAACATTTGTAAGAAAACAACCAAGCTCAGGGAAACCCAAGGATTCCATAGTTCAGCCCTGAGCTATACATATTCTCTTCTACTGGTATTAAAAAGATAATAAGTAACAAAACCTAACAGATTTTACCACTTTGAACACAGCGGGAATAAGAAGGAAAGTAGTACATAATATATTGTGGGGGGCAAGATTGGAAGATGAGCATAGTTTTAAAATGAGCGGAAGTAACTTCAATAAATAGTGCTAGCTGGTGACGCTATTCTGATAGCCGAAAATGCAAAGGATCTGCAAGGTCTAGTAATAAAAGTCTAGGACCATAGTGAAAAAAATGGGACTAAAATTAAATATAAAGAAGACCAAACTAATTATAAACAGGTATAGCAACCAGCCTTAGAATTTACAATGAAGATATTGAAGTGATGGATAGCTTCTGCCTTTCAGGATCAACTATCAACAGTAAAGGAACCAGCAGTCAAGAGATATGCTACAGACTAGCACTTGATGGAATAGCAACAAAACCTTGGAAAAATATTCAGATGCCATGACATGTCTACACCTACAAAAATCAGAATCACGAAGGTTATGGTTTTTGCTGTGAAGCAAATTTGGTCTTTGAAGAAGCAGAATAGAAATTGATGTTTTTGAACTTTGATGTTGGAGAAGACTCCTAAGAATACCATGGATAGCCAAGAAAACAAAGAAATGGATCATAGAACAAACCAATTCAGATTTCTCACGATACAGAAATGACCATGTTCAATTTATCATTATTTTGGACACATTTTCTGCATAGGGTTCAGATTGCTAGTTGAAGCCCGTGAAGCTGCTGACTTGTGGTAAATTGGCTTTACCTCATTTGTTTTTACATCTATTTATGTTTTGTGTTGTTTGCATTTTGATTTTACATACTATTATCCACCCAGAGTTGCTATGGTGAAATGGGTAGCCCTATAAAGTGAATTAAAATATAAAATGCAAAGACCTAGCTCTCTGAAGTACTTTGTAATACTGGGAAAGGTGGCAAGAAAGAGTAAAAGGGGGCAACCAGCAGCAAGGTGGATGAATTCAATTACAGCAGAAATGGGTGCACTTGAAGGACCAGGTTGGGGATAGATCCTCCTGCAGAAAATCTCTCTATGTAGTTTTCAACAGTTGACACTGACTTGGTGGCACATAGTCAATCAAACTGCCTTAACAGTAGTACAGCTAAGGCAGTGTTGTCCAAACTTGGCCACTTTAAGATGAGTGGACTTCAACTCCCAGAATTCCCCAGCCAGCTGGCTGGGGAATTCTGGGAGTTGAAGTCCACTCATCTTAAAGTGGCCAAGTTTGGACAACACTGAGCTAAGGGATGCCTGGGGATGAAATCATGACAACATCATGGATACATGTCAGAAAAAAGATGTTGCCAGGATATGTTTGTACAATGGCTAGGTACAGGTGGGAAGTGTGCAGTGAGTAGATCTGCCCTGCGGAGACACTATCGTACGCACAGATAACAAAAGAAATGCAGCAAATTAGATTATTTGTGTGGGTTTAACATAAACTGATGAACAATCAATTTGATTGTTCCCTTGTTTCCCAAACTGCAGATTGGAATATTTTTTCTTTTCCAAGCGGTAGCATGGGATAGCTGATGCAAAGAAATGGGACAGCAAGATTTATAATGCTGCCTCCTATGGCAACTTTCATCCGAAAGATGAAACTACTGTAAAGGTTCTATACAGCTCTTCACTTTTTCTATCTCTAGGATCTTTTTGTAAATAAACTTTGTAAGCGTACAGATGTAAAAATATTGTCTATTCCACTGCCACCCCCTGCAGGTGGAGACACTTACCTCACGCATTTGGTATGATTTTGCAAGTTCCACCAAGTTGGGAAAAGAGAAGTATTATTTTAATTTTTGTTTATTTGTTTTGTGCTTTGAGCTGATAACTCTTTTCTGTGGATTTTTTTTTTAATTTAAGCCTTCTATCCAGCTTCAGTGTAAGTCCATTTGAAATAATATATCTATATTTATAACTCAAGAAACAAGGGTATTGAGTTGCAATTTTTTGAGGAATGTGGTTTTGCTGCTTATTTTGAGGAGGAGTGGGAAATTAATTCTCTACATGTCACTTGTCATTTCACTAAACTATTTACATATAAAGTAAGGCTACCATATCTGGGCTACAGAAATCCAGATGAAGAATTAAGGGATTTTATATAGTTTTGTTGCACCTATTGGTTATCTGGATTTTTGCAGCCCATATAGGGTAGCCCTAATATAATCCCATGTCTGTTAGCAAGATCAGATCCTTAATATGGCAAATACTCTACTCCTGGATGTAATTTAGCAGGAGCCAGCCTACATTCCAGGGTATTTATGGCTATCAGGAAAATCAGTTAGCTGCCACTGAGCCTCCAGATAGTTTAAGATGAGCTAAAATTTCCTAAATTAATTGGTTTATTTATTTCATTATTTATTTACCCACCCATTCTTTGTTTTGCAGAACAGTGTATCTGTTCTAATAACTATTCCAAAAGAGACTTTTTAAAATTCAGTCTTGCTAGGTGAAAGTGCAGAGTTCAACACATCTTGACACATTTGATCCTCTATTCTGAAGGACAATTCTAAGAAGATACAAAGCTTCCTGTATCCCAGAATGGGACTCTGGAATCCCGCACATGGACAGTAGGGCGATGACCCATTTTTGCAGCTAGCATTTAAGCTATTCTGTAAGTGAACATTTGTGGGTTGCCACAATGCATCATGCAAGCAACCAATTTCCCAGCATTAAATGCATGCCGGCAATTCTTCAGAAAAAAACCTCTGTGTTTCAGCAGCAGTCTTTTTCTTGGTTTAGCATATCCTTGGCTTTAGAAATTGGAATGGGATTGTTTGAGATAAAAAGTTGTAGAAGCATATTCCCCATCTATCCCAGAAGAGTTTCCAGAAATGACGGGGAGCATCTTTCATCAAAATACTCTAGACTATGGTGGGTGGGGTTTATTTCCAGCACATTATCCGCAAATGCACATTGCAATTTGTCTGTTCGCTGTCTCAATAAGAGGAGCATGGCAAACTACCTGGCCAGGTGAGAAGAAAGTGAGTTATCACCTGGAAGTGGCTCAGGGAGATGACTTTCCCATCACTGGTTGCCATGCAATCCTTTAAACTGGAAAATGCCAGGGACTCAAACCTTGAACATGCCTGCAAGGAATAAGATTTATATGATTCTGGCCAATTATTGTACATGGAATAGAAGGAGCCAAACTGTTAACTGTTTTATTCACAGTTTATACAGGTATTATAGAGCAGCAAGCAGTCTGAGAAATCCATCTTAAGCAATTTCTGTTACTTGGTACCTCAAATGGTTTTAATCATCCCAGGAATATTTTTGTTAACTACTTCACGTGTTCTGTAGATACCTTCTGAAATTGTGTGGGATTGAAGCATGGCAGAGGTAGAGTAGGGAAATTCCCTGACCCAGGAATATAATGCTGAATTCAACATTGTACTTCTTTGTGGATTTTGAAGCAAAGGATGCTCTATGAGGCACACTGACTAAGCTGAAGAATTCCCTTTGTGTGTGGAGATATAGTTCTGCAGAGGATAGCTAGGCATATAAGGAATCCGAAAAGGTTGTTAGGAAAGAGATTGAAAATAAAACTTCCAATACTGTATTGTCAGTAGAGAAATCTAAGATGTATTCACATCTGGAATTCTGGTCATTTCAATACAAGTATATATTGTATAGAAATAAGCAAGAAAAAATATTAGAGAGCTGTGGGTATGGGCTACTGATGTGCAAGAAAAAGTTGAGTGATTAGCATATAAAATTGTGCATGTTCTAAAGGGAGTAGGGTGTCTTTCTTAATAATACACCTTGGGAGTCACCTAATGAAACTGCATGACGGGTAGCTCAGAAGGAATTCTTCAATTCCAGCTGTGGGGTTGCAATCACAAGATGACATGACAACCATTAATTTAGACTGCTTTAAAAAGGGATCAGACATACTCAAGACAGAGAAGGTGATCAATGGCCATATTGCCCTCAGAATAATAGGCACTACATTTTAGAACAATAGCCTTCTTCTGCAGAACGCTGTATAACCAGATGTCTATGGAAAACCCACAAGCAAGGCTATGCATGCAAAACCACAGTGTGCAGCCATTTCCCCCCCCCCCCCCTTCTTCTAGGGGTCCAAGGTGGCCAAGCTGATGGTGACTTAAGATTATTTGTGGTAAATAACTAAAGACTAGAAATGTTTTGCGAGCCAGTTTGGTGTAGTGGTTAAGGCATCAGGCTAGAAATCAGGAGACCATGAGCTCCATACCCTCCTTAGTCACAAAACCAACTGGGTGCCTTTGGGCCAGTCACTCTCTCTGAGCCCTAGGAAGAAGGAAATGGCAAAACACTTCTGAAAAACCCTGCCAAGAAAACTTCAGGAACTTTTCCAGGCAGTCGCCAGGAGCATAAAAAAAATAACTGACTCGAAGGGAGAAAAAAAAATATGTTTTAGCTTGGATATCTGTATGATTGCCCCCTCCCCTCCTTTATTTCCCTGATTTTTCCATTGGGCTGTTTTGGCTTTAGAAGTGCAATCTTATGAGTTCTTCATTATTACATAGGCCAGTGGGGTTTACTTTTGAATAAGCATGCTTAGGATCAGCATTTAAGTTATACATAAATAGCTTACAGTCATTGGTGGATGTAAACTAGCATACATTTATTTACTTCAGTGGTCCTTTGCCAGATTTTATTGACAAGGCCAATAAATTCCAGGGTTTGGTAAATGAATCATTATAATGGAGAAAAAAGAATGGCTAGACATGAGTTGCAGGTCTGAAGTATATTATTGACTACACTTTATTTACAAAACCAAAGGATTCATACACTGCAATCTATGTGGCAGCGTAGGGCTGGAATTAGGAAAAGACACGCATGGAACAATAGGTGTCAGCAGGGAGTCATCATCATTCCAGAGCTGAGGTTCTGAAAGATGTGGGCACCCTTGAAATAAGCAGTAGGCAATCCAGGCTGATGTTGCAACTGTGGTTTTGTTCAGGCAAGAGAGAGGAATTGGTAGTTAAACAGGGAAGATGAGCCAGCGATGTTTGGCCATGCCACCATTGATGAATCTTCCTGCAGGCACCTTCCAGATCTTTACTTCCAGCGTCCTCCGACTTTGCCTTTGACCCCAGCCTTCTTGCTGCTGTAATACAGATAGGAGAAAAACATGTCTTGCTGCTGTAATACAGATCGGTTGCCAGAGCTGTATCCTTGACCTCCAATTCTTGACCTCGCCTTTTCAGCAACAAGCTCGTCATTTCATGTCACTCTAACATTGGATTAGAGTAGATGAAATGCTAATGTGTTCTCAGTTCCATTTTACTCGTCTCTTAATCAAGGAATAGCCGCTGGCAATCTTTTCAGATCTGGCTCCTGAACTATTTTATCTCACTTCAAAAAACCCTATCAAGTATGTGACAATCAACATGTCATTTAAAAATAAGGTAACGGTTGCCTGAGTTCTAGTCAGACTTGTCAGAAATGTAAGTCCCATACTTTAATGGCAGAGCTGTCTTTGAATTTTAGATGCAATTATAGTTGTGCATTAAAACTATTAAGTGGTATGATTTATATTAAGACTCTGCCAACTTTTTAATTTAGTCTGAACATCCACAAAGTGGTTGTGTTAGCTCCTAGACAGTGATCACCAGGAATCCTGAAGTCATCCAAATTTGACTTTAAATATTAATGAAAACTAGATGCAGAGTTGAAACATGTCATATTCAGAACATTTCTGATGAACCATGATAGTCCACAAAGCATTATTTTCCAAAGTAGCACAACTTCCTTTAAACTTAATCATGATAAACAACTTTTTCTATAGTTATGGGGCAAAATTGTCATCTTTAAATTGTGTGACTATAGTTGACAAGATTTCAAATTGTTTCATTTTGCATGCAAAAGAAACAGCATCTGAAACATGCAAAACTTACCTTAATTATGAGCTCAGCGCACTGATACGTTCCAAATGAGTACATTAGTCTGGTGTTAGAATACTGACCCTTGTCCCAGCAACAAATTCCAGCTGCAATGCTATTATTGGCATGCTATCTATCCTTAGATGGTACTAGACCTTACTCAAGAAGCTACACTGGATTAGTAGCCAGGTGTTTGGTAAATTGGAGTTTAGATTATTTGCTATTTAGCACACTTCCAATATAGATTCTTCCAGGGAACAGGAGAGGTAGGGAGATATAACAGCATAAGGAATATCTTTAAAGCTTACATGATAACACTGGTGATTTTTCTCTGTGGTAGTTTCACATATGGGAACGTTTGTCAGTGACATCAGCATTCATACATACACAGAGCGAATACTTTACCTGTCATTTAACGTAGGACACTTTTTCCCTCTGAAAACAGTCTTAACTCTCAGAAACAAATGACTGTTGTGTGTCTTCTCATGATAACAGACGTATTTGCACTCTAAACCTATATTTATGTGCTGCCATGTGTTTCAGCAGTGTCCACAAGTATCAATTATAAAAATACCATGTTGATGCAGTTGGTAGATTTGGTATACCTTATTTTTGTTAGTTTCTTTTCCCTTCAGTATTTCTTTGTAAGACTTTGCAGCCTGATCATTAGCTTATACTCTCTAGCATTCCTCTTAGCATCATTGTGCAGACCTTGGTATAACCAGGATCCAACACAAACATTCTCAGCTCTTGTTCGGTATTCTTTTTTATGTTCTTTCTTATTCTAAAGAATAAATGGCACATCATCCTAAATAACTTTCAGCATGCCCTGTTACCTTTAAGACAGCACAAGTTTATCTGGATTGCCTCCAGCTCTGCAATAAGGATGATACTGTTTATGAATCAGAAGGGCCAATTAAGAGCTATCAGTGAGCCTGGAGCACCATTCATTGAACGATGTACATAGTATGAAAGCAAAACTTCTAGAATTATATGCATTCTATGTAGCCAGACATATTAATGGACTTGTTTTCCTTCCAGCTATGAGAAGGGAAGTTCTGAGAGTTCATCCCTCCCTACAGTCATTTCTTCCCGAACTATCCACTCTCAGCCCTTGCTTTCATTTGATTACTGTTTCCGCTGCCGCTGCCTTTATCTCTGGAGCATTAGGTTTCTGAATGGACACATGCAGCAATGAAACTATGGAACAAACCAAGCAGGAAAGAATTGGAATTAGATAAGGAGGAGAAATAAGATCATATGATGCATGAAAAGAACCCACTGGCCATGCCACATAATGTGCATGTGGCAGTGGCAAATTTGAATATTAGTGTTATTAAATCCTGTTCCTTACAATCTCAGAAAGTATGCTTTCCATGCCAACACAAAGAGCAGCATATTGGCGGGTGAGCTTCATTGAGATTGCTGGAAAAGGAGAGGGTTCTTTTGGGGGATGATTATAGATTCATTTCAGTTTCACCAATGTATTTTTTAAAGGAAAGAAAGGAGTGAGTTTTAGTCATTGTGCTTTTCTACTTCATTCCCTTCCAATAAGAAAACAGTGGTAAGAAGACTGAAGTGACTACTGCAAACAGCTGGATATTCCAGCCTTCAGACTGGAAAAGGAATGTGTGTACTTACTGTTTCTGGGCCTGATCAATCCGATTTCTGAAGGTGGTAATCTGCAAACAAATATGACTAAGTTTTTAAAAATGGCCTGCTTCCCATTGTGGAGGGAGGGTTTTACCAGCTGTTTTGCCACAGTAAAATGTGGGCAGGAGATTGGTGGATTCCAGAGCAATAAATACACAAATGAAGCAAAAGCGGAAATAATGTATTCAGCAAAGCATAGCAGAAGAAGAGTTTTGACTGCAAAGCATCAATAGGCAGGAAATGTTTACAGACAAGACAATAAGAGGAATATAAAAACAGGACAAAATCTCACATCTCTTCAGTAGCTGGGAACCCCTCATCCTTGTCCAAGGCAATTATGGATGTCCCCCAGATTTATTCCAGCTAGCGGATAGCATCTTTCCTGGGTAGGTTTATGCTGAGCTTCAAAATACTTAAGTTGTTTGGCTGGTGTGGGTCTTCCGGGCTGTGTGGCCGTGTTCTGGAAGTTTTGTTTCCTAACGTTTCGCCAGCATCTGTGACCGGCATCTTCAGAGTGCAAGAGCACAGACAGGAGCAGTTCTCTCTGTGTCCAGCACAGACAGGAGCAGTTCTCTCTGTGCTCCTGTCTGTGCTCCTGCACTCTGAAGATGCCGGTCACAGATGCTGGCGAAACGTTAGGAAACAAAACTTCCAGAACATGGCCACACAGCCCGGAAGACCCACACCAGCCATCGTATGCCGGCTGTGAAAGCCTTCGACAATACACTTAAGTCGTTTGTCATCTTTTATACTTTTACAAAATATAGGAGGTATAAATAACATAATACCTGGATATGGTTTGGTGGTATACTTTATCAGTAGCTTGCATTAAACTAACTTTTGAATAACTGCCAAGGATCAGTAATCTATTTTTCCTTCTTGAGGTGTTGAACTAGGAAGTACACCCTAAGATAATCTCCGCCTTTTTGTATCAAGTTCCAGGTTTCTGAAAGCTGATATAATGTTCTATTGCAAACTCATCCTCCTAATTACGTGCATTTGTTGTTTATACTTCTTGCCTAGTAGCTAACAAAACTTCATGTGAGATATATCAGCCAGCTGCCTGGTCTTAGCAAAGCACTGTTAAAAGAATTAAGCGTCTCAAGCTAAATTGCATGAAAAAATGACCAATGAAAGTGGAGGGGTTATTGAGGCCTGAGTTTTTTGAAAAAGCTAAAGCTTTAATTAGCTATACTATGCACACACATTAGAAGAGAGGCCATTTTATATAGGAAAGGGCTGGGGAAAATGGGCATGCCACTTAAACCTCCTTGCTATTACAACTGTCTTCCATTATAGCCCTCCCCCTACCAGGAAAACTGTTTGAGTTGCAGCTAAGATAGAATTTTATTTTATTTTATTTTATTTTATTGAGAATGAAAAAGAGAAATGAATTGGCAGAAAACTTACTAAATGTGCCATTTTCATAACATAAATGGTAACAGGAACCAAGACCTCCAATGAACAAGATTTTTTTTTTTAAGGTAAAAGGTACACTTATATAAATGAATTAATAAGATTACTTTTTTTATAAGTAAAAGGTAGAATCATGTAAATTCTGGTTCAAACAATATATTAGGAAAATTCATATTTAATTTCGGTGTTTGAACTGAATAATTGAATTGAACTGAGTTGTTCTGATTTTATTTTCCAAATCCATTTGAAAAAAGCTGCTTCCTCATTCAGTATATCTTCCAATAAATTCTGAAGCCTCTGATTTAATTCAGAAAGTCATTTTCTGTTCCCTTTTATGAATTTCCAAGTTAGTATCTGCACAACCCTAATTATCTTGGGACATCTCCTGAAATCCTTTTCTTAGATGGTATGATCAAGTTGTAAAACATGAAATCAGAACACTTTCTGCCCACCTCAACATTGTATCTGTCATATAGCTGTGTGTGCATGTCCATACATCCATATATGTATGCTATTTTTCTTAGTTTGCTCTTCATTTTGTTTGGGTTGCTTTTCTTTTTAACTCTCTCTTGTTATTGCTCTTTTGAGTTTGGTTTCTCATTTTTCCAAAGCAAAGGAGAAAAAGAAGAAAAAAACCTTCTGAAAACTGGATTGGGCTTGAGAGTTTGAAAATGCTGTGATTCCAAATTAGCCCTAAGACAAATAATTGTTCCTCATTTTTTTTTTTTTTTTTGCAAGTTGTGCTCAAGAGGATGGATATTGATTTGTTTAATTGATGAAGGGCTAGAAATAGAAATGCTCTAAAGCTATAAGTAAACCAGTGAAGAAATTTGCATAGCAGTAATTCATCCTTGGGGTTAATACTGAAAAACTCCATATTCCCTGGGAGGTGCTACACTGAAATGATGACGGCCACTTCAGACTCCATGTAAAAAAAAAAAGGGGGGGGAGTTAAAGAACATGACATGGAAATTGTTGGACATTACTAGGCTAAGAAGTTTCCAAAAGTCTACTCCAGCAATAGAAATTTTTCCTATGGATAATTCAAAACAGAAAAGCTGTCAAGAATATTTGAAGAAATAATCCATCTAAATAAAGCCATGTCCTCATTAGTGACTTCATAATATCACCCAACCATCACTGAGGTAATATAACTTGTCTCATTATTGTTATTTTGGCACAACAGTGGCTGGATGCCTCTAGAAGATGCGATAAGCTGCTATTGGGCAAATTACATAAAACTTCATTTGTTACCATATCAACACAATTAATTTTTCTCATGGTTTCCCCTCATGCCATCATAATAATCAAGACTAAGCCAGTTGGGTGAATTCTTCTCACCTCTCACCTCAGCTGAAAGGAAAAGAAAGATTTGTACGACTGACTTAACCCTATCCTTGTGATTCTAATCATCATTAGGCATGGGAAGAAGCCAAAGAAAAGCAGCCCTTCTGTTTCTGTGCGGATACAGGCTGGCTAATAGAAAACTATGTCAAATCTGGGTTTTTACAGCTGTGAACAGGCACTTTCTATTGGAAAGCGATCCTGTTTGTTCACAAGCCAAGGTAGGGCTTTCCAAAGAGTAAAGGAAAGAAATATTCCAGGTAGTAGGGAAGAAAGGCCAGAAAGCATGCTGGAAATTTAAAAATCATTTTCCAGGTTTTTGGCAGTTGCAATTTGATGAGGTAGAAGTGCTTTAATTATAATAGAAATCAAAAAATAATTTCCGACTCAAGGAAATAAAGAGGAGTTGAAAATTTTTTTTAAATGTTACCATTGTTTACATTATCTTCTTTAATATTCCCATTGCTTTGTTTGCTATGCAGTAAACATGCTGCTTTCATCTTAGCAGACAGCTGACCAACTGAGCGTAGTTTTTTCTTTCATTCTTCTAAGCAGTTCTAACATTAATTTTGCACCAATAAAATTTCTTGTACTGTAAATTCACAATGCCCAAACCATAAGGTGTCTTGTTCACCATCTTGGGTTCCCAGGGTGGGGCTTTCTTCCATGACCAGCAGAAACAAGAGACTCCAATAATGGAAGCAACAGGACAACATGAAAAAGGAAAGCTTGGCTGCCCAATATACTTACTCACTTACTTGTAGGCTTTGAATATGTGCATTGTGGAATTGAGGACACTAATACTGAGTCTTCCTCTTAACCAGGTGTTTGATTACCAGGCTAGTATTGGTGCTTATGACTTACCTTCTTTTCTACGTGTGAAGTAAGATAAAAATAAAGACAATAGGCCTGGCACTTGGATTCCTGGGTATCGAAGATGGGTAAGAAATAGCTCAAAAAGCAGTGCTTCCTTTATTTTGCCTTCTTATGAACTTTCCTTGCTACCCCTGTTATAACTCAACTGTTCTCAGGGTAATAGCAATTTTCACTTTAATTCCACAACTCTTTTTTAAAATAAAAAACATAGGAGTTGTTTTGGTGGATCAGAATCAAGATCCATCTCCCTGTTCAGCCTTCCCTGTGGTTTGTGGTTTTGATGCCAGTTCAAATCAACTGCAGCTAATTTACTCAATTGTCAGGGATAATGGGAACTGTCATTCCACAACTTCTGGCGCCGCTTCCATATCTCTGACATAACCCAACAGATTTCTCTAAATTTGCAAGACAAATCTGAAAAGACTAGCCTCTGATCATTCAGCTTGTTTTCTATCTCTCACCCGCTCTCTGGTGTGGATTTTGCATAAATATAAATATAAGCAAACAAAAGGCCCTTCTGAGCTGCTAGCTGATCTTTCTCACCTGTCCTTCCCTCCCTCCCTCCCTCCTTCCTTCCTTGAGAAATTACCATGGATAATTTGAAGACCCTGATGGTACAGAACTCTTGAAAATGATTGTTTGATTATTATTACTGGTATTTTTATACCCCCAGCTCAAAGTGACTCCTGAGAGTTTGGTCTATAGAAATTATTTTTCTATGGCACTGCAGTCACTCTATGAAGCAGGAAACTAAGATAACAATTGGATGGATAGATCACTCTCAGGAACTGATTTCTCTGCTGGTATCACTTTGTTTGCATTGTCCTGCCTTCATTTAGAACAATGTTTCCCAACCTTAGCTAGGGAACTCTGGGAGTTGAAATCTATACATCTTAAAGTTGCCAAGACTGAGAAACACTTATTTAGATGACCACCAATCTTTCCAACCTGCTGCCCTCTACTGCCTTTGGCTATGTTTCCTGGATTCTGGGAGTTGAAAGCCAACACATCAGGCTGGGGAAGGCTGAATACAACACTGAACCTCTATTCAACTGTTTCAGCTTGCTCTGAATTAATAGGATAAAGGTTGATGAGAGAGAAAGAAAGAAAGGAAGGAAGGAAGGAAGGAAGGAAGGAAGGAAGGAAGGAAGGAAGGAAGGAAGGAAGGAAGGAAGGAAGGAAGGAAGAGGAAGAAATGTGGCTATTTCTTGTTTTCTAAGCCAGGAATTAAATGCCAGCCTGTTGTCTACCGATGTATATTTGGAGTTCCCAGTCTCCCAACATGCAGGAGTCTCATGCATGTAAACATCTTTTTGGTGCTTATATCATCTGGGTGAACTCATTGTACTTACAACTTGGCCAGTGCCTGCACCCTGCAACGTAGTGATAAAATCTAAGAGAGATTAAGATCATTATTGGCTTTGGGGATCTTAACAAACTAATTTTTTTTGCAATACGTACTCAGAAAAAGATAAACATTCACCTTTTAACACTCTCAGGAGTCTCTCATTGTCTTGTGCATTTCAAAGGATTATCTCAACATTATAAAAGCAGGCAACTGCTCTAAGAGGGCTGTCTTATTCTTTCCTATTTTCAAAATCAAATTCCAAGCACAGCAGAGAAATAACAGGATATTTTCTGCCCATCTGCACAATCTGCCAGTTCTCCTTGATTCCTAAGCTTAACACCTTGTGTTCCCTACATGCAGAGTGTAAAGCATGTACCATTACCTATGAGCAATATAATGTGCAATTGGATGGCAAATTACATAGCTCCATCCACAATAACAGAATTAAAACATAGGCAGGGTAGCTGTAACCATGCTCACAGTTTGAAGACAAATTTGGAGTATTTTCTTCCACATGAAATGAAGAAGATATAATCTATACCCTTTTTTAAAATGGTGACTATCTTGTAGCATTCTCAAGAGAATGGTGCTTTTCTGCCTACATGAATTCACATACAGGTAAGGCCGGAGAGTTAACAGAGGCGGGAGACATCAGAAGTGGGTTCAGTATTGGTCTCATAGATATTTCAATGCAATGCTGACACTGCTTATGGATTTATAGAGATTGTGGGCTCCCCTGCTTGGCTTCTGTGATGGAGTATAAAACCATGAATAAGTCATCTGGTTTATGAAGATACTTCAAAAAGAAAGACAGGCACATTCATTAATATGACAGTTATTTTGTACTATTTGCAGGCACATAATGAGGAAATATTTAAGTGGAAATCTACCCTGGGTGTATAATTGAGAAGTTATCAGCCTGGGATGAAAATCTGAATTTTGTTGATAAATATTCAGAATGGTATATGGACTTTTATGGTCTTCAGCCCAGGTCTCCCTTAAGAGTATAACCAATTTCACCCTGGAAATAAACAAAAATCATAGCTGAGATATCTTTTTCTACTCACATCGTATTTTTGTCTCTTGATCTTCTCTAAATACTCATATTTTTCCATCTCCAGCTGATATAGCCAATCCCACAATTCTTTGGCTTTATCCCTATTTATTTGTGGAGAAGTAGAGATATAACAAAGAATGAATTTCATACATCCCATCTTCTGTACAACTCAAAAGACGAGGAACTATAAAGAATCATTTTTACATAAGCTCAATATTTCCTAAATATGAAGTGGCCAAGCTGGTTGGGAGATTATGGGAATGGAAGTCCAACACGTCTGGAGAGTTCTAGTTTGTGGACTTAGTTAGTCCCCTGTGTAACTTTTCCTTATGAGGAATTATTTGAACACCTAAATATCAACAGAGAGCTTGACCACTTCATTACTTACCTTATCTCTGGATGCTTAATGAACAAACTGAAATGTCTTGGGCCCCGTACAGATATTTGGGAGAATCTTATTCTTTACTTTCCTCCTTTCAAATACATGTTCATTTATTCTTATTCCCTGCTTTCTGTTCATTGGTCAGTTGCCTATCCATAACAGAACTTCTTCTCTTACCTTGTACCTGCTAATCTTATTCAGGAATATTTCATGTGCCCTTCCAAGAACCTTATCCATACATGTATTAACAGGAATGATTAAAAATATATGGAAAATGATTTCTCTTTACAAAAGCCATGCTCATTAAACAAGTCTTGCCTTTCTATATGCTTGAACATCTTGGCTTTAATAAGTTTTTTCATAAATTTATCTGAAGCACTACTACTTTCATGTTTTTACTATCATGAGATTAAAACCTCTCTAACCAATTTCTTCCATATTTAAAGAATATTGTATTGTTGATCTTACGCTTATAAATAAGATGGCCATCAAAATCTCCATTTTGCACCCAGACATTATTCCCATTTTTATTTTATTTGTCCTTTAAATATAGAGGCCCTATCTGCTGCCCATTGTAGATTTTTAGTTAAGCTGTAATTTTAAGATGAGTCTTCTATTCTTCTTAAGATTTACTAATGTTGTAACTGCAGGCAGAAGTTATAATTTAATCTAGTCTTTTTTGCACTATATTGGTTTTTTCTACATTAATGTTAAATGTGATATATTAATGTAAAATCTATTTTGATACTGTTCATCAGGATTAAATAGTCCAGGTTCTACCATTATGAAAGGAATAAAAAATTCCCTGAATTCTTATGAATAGCAGAATGTTGTTTTCTTAAATATCACCTCCTATAAAGCCCTACTTTAATACTGCAAAAAGTACTAAAAAAAAGCTGACTTCTTCCATTCCACACAAACTTAATCTTGTATGCAGTATTGACTGGGGGGAAAAATATTTTTTTACCTCAGCTTGTCTTCACCAAGGTGGTCAATATTCAGAGGTTTGCGTCTGTCTGCCAAAATTTTCTTCTTCAGTTCCCTTGCAGTTTGTTTCTTTCCTCTCTTTTGATCAGCCTGTGAAGAAAGAGTTTAAAGATTATCACTAGATGCATCCCAGTGACGGAAATGATGAAGAAAGTCAAAACTTGGCACATACTAGAGCAGTAATCCTCAGCTGTAAAAGTGCTAGATCGCAATTCCTATCATCCTCTATCAATGCACTAGACATACTGGCTGAGGATGAGAGGGTTGTAATCTGGCATATTTAGATGCTGTCAGGTTAGCAAAATCCGCACTAAAGTAATTGTTCCAAGAGTTTGCCAACATGCCTACTTTGCATGCCTTTCTGATTCAATGCAGCCATAAGAATTGTCCCTCATGGTTGAAGAACCATTAGAACAAGGCTCTGGGAGGTTGTGAGCCCAGCTACATACAGTAACAAACAAATCAATCTAACATGTTACAGGGTTCCCAAAAGTCTGCTTCCTTGCCATTCTTTGAAAAACAGCCTCCTCCCTTCGCTCTTCACCCAGATAAAATTGCATTCCACCTTGGCCCTCATGGGTCTGTGGGCCTTGGCTTCCTCATAGGACAGACTGCTTACTACCCCTTGCCTCCTAACTCCATCTCACTCAGCTCAGGAAAAGGCCTCAAATGCAGTTTTGCTTCTCAGGATTTGCTGGGATTACTCATTTCACAGGGCTTGCTAGCATAGCACTAGGGTAAACCAAAGGCTTTTATGCTTCTTCCACAAAGGAAGAGTTTGTTAACTCACAAAGCGCTGGAAGCTCTCAGGGACAGGAAGTAAACTCAAAAGGATGGCAAGTCTGAAACAGAAAGACTGAAGCAGCCAGGCAGCACTGAGTTCTCAGGACTATTTGTTAGCTCAGAGTAAACACATTTGGAAGCCATGAATAATGAGATAAAGAGATGTATTTAATGAAATTCCATATGCAGAAAGGCTCTGCCCTTGTAAAGATGGTAATATTGAAACATTAACTTATATTCTGTTGCATTGTAGCTTCTGTTAAGACATGCATGAAGCGCTATTAACATCGCTTCTGACCCTATTTTTGGGACAGACTGAAGAAATTTATGTTATATTTTTACTGGCAGATAAGGACACCAAAGTAACTCTCACTGTTGCAAAGTTTGTTTTTGTGACTTGTAAACCTCGCATATTGCTGATAGCAAAACAGTACAAGCATGATTGTACGTTTTTATCTTGTATGCCTTATTTTATTTTGTATGTTTTATTTTGTAACTGTATTCTGTATATTTTATTTAGTAAATCTTATTTAGTCTGGGTCGCTGACCAGTAATAAAGAATATGATTTGATTTGATTTGATTTGATTTGGACATAGTGGGAATAGCAAGTTGGCTTTAAATAGCATTGGGAATGAATCACAAATGGAACCAATAGTGACATTGGAAGAGCTCTTTAACACAAAGTGGTTTGCTTCATCACAGACTTCCACACAACTTTCTTTCACAGAAATTATCTTACATAGGTGAGCTCCAGATGAAAAATCTGGAACAGCAATAGCTGTATAAATTCCTTTTGGTGGTGGTGGTGGGGGATCTCTATCCCACATTTAAAAAAGAAGGAAAAAAAACCCCTTAAAACAGAGACTAGCGGTTCCTTCATGTGGTGAACTTCTTTGGTCTCTTCTTGAAAGTGAAAGGTTTTGCCATTGTAGAATTAAAGAATTCCTAGAAACTCTTGGATAACTTTCAGATCAGCAGTGCTTATCCCTGATCACATTCTGATTTTCTCTGCTCATTAGTAGATTTACCTTAGCCAAATAGCTGCTGTATGTGGCACCCATAGAGGACAGAGCTTTCTTCTTCTTCAGGTCATCTTCAGCCCTCCTCTTGGCATCTTCTTCCTCTCTTCTTGCCTTCTCCTCCTGTGAAACAGAAAGTAGGGACAAACTCTGCTTCATACCTGAGACTCACAAAGGCAGAGTAGACAATTTGGGTCTTGGACATAATTTTCTGGGAAGTGTGAAGATGAAGCCAACAGTAATAACCACAACTCTTCACAGATCATTCTACATTCAGGACAATGAGATATAAGTGAGAAAAAGCTGCACATAGACTCACAGCAAGTCTGGCCTGACGCTCCTTTTCTTTCTCAGCTCGGATTCTTTGTTGATCAGACCTCTCAGCTCTACGCTTCTCCTGTGCATGGCACATAAAAAGAGAAAAGGCAGTAATTTGATTAGAACTATATTCATGTAGCTGGCTAGAAAAAAAGGCTTTGAAAAATTTCCCTCAGGATGAACAGTCCAAACAGGTTAAATTGCAATCAGTATTAAGATCACAAAAATGTTCTTAGGCTGATACACTGATGAAACACCTCAACTCAGATGCATCTGAGTCAAGATCAATAAAGTTATCTAACATCTATAATACACATGAATGCAGCTTTGAGACGGCGCTACAAGAATTACTTTTCTTATGTCTCAAATGACCAATAACACAATTAGTGTAAGAATTATATATTATCCTTTCAAGCTATATGAAACTGACATATAGACACTTAGATGAAGACATGGCTACTCATAAAAATTCTCTCTTTCACGCAACTTATGGTCAGCAAAAAATATCCTTGGGTCCATTAACATTTCATTTGTCTTCATGGTCTATCCTCTTGGTGAAGACCTTACCATAGTCGACTACTTCAGGAAAACTTACAATTCTGTCTTTAAGGGCCATTAGTTCTTCTTCTTCTTTCTTCCGGCTTTCAAAGTGATTATCAATCAAAGCTTGAAGCTCAACCAAGTCTTTGTTCTGCCTTTTCTTTTGAATGTCCTGGGGAAAGAAAGGAGAGGAAACAATGTTCCATGATGCCAAGTATAATCATTGGGATGATATAGATCCCCCCACAGAAAGCCTTTATATATTCTCATTCATTAGAACCCCAATCAGTTATTTCTTCTCATGGTTACAGAACTTAATCAGAAAATATTTTTGTAGTAAGATAGAAACCACTTTCTTGGCTAAAATTTAGACTGGCAAGACAAGAGATTCATTGGAAGAATCAACAATACTCACATCAAAGTCTACTTTCTCACCCTCTGGGATCTTAGGTGCAGTCAACCTTTGTGGATGTTACAAAGAGAAAGGAAAGTATGTAAGTTCCAGAGCAAAATATTTCAGAAATAAAGAGAAGAGATGTTTTTGGAAATATTTGCTTGTATGACAATTTAACTGAAATAAAATTTGCCCAAATACTATTAAAGAAAATCATAATTGCAGGATTTGGGATGTTGAACTCAAAACTGCTAGTGGGTCTGATGCACTGCCTAGCAGCAATCATATTTTTCTTCTAGTACAAATTATTAATTCTACAAACTATCAATTCCAGTTCTATTAAATATAGAAGCATCAGAAATAGTTCCACAAGTTCTAAAAATTTGAATGTAATAATCATGACTAAGTTGGACTTTTTGGTCTGTTGAAAGCATTGGCTGTCTAGAAATGAATCTGGATGAAGATGTTGTGTATCTCTCATTTAATTAAGATGTAGTTCTTTAAGATGGAAACCTAAAGTGTGATCTTTTTTCTGACATCCTGATTTACCAAATAGCTTGTTTGTTTGTTTGTTTGTTTTTCCTGATATAACTCTTCAAAGCACTAAATAAATACTTGTGCTGACAGTCAGTCTCCAAATTAATCTTCCCTAACTTGGTCCCTTCTAGATTGCAATTCCATAATCTCCAGTCAACAAGATCAACAATTGGACATTCTGGGATTTGTAGTCCCAAAACACCTGCAGACATGAGTTAAGGACAACTGTTACGAAATATCCACTAAGATTAGCTTTGTGCATAGTACTAGGTGGATCACATATACATCTAATTGCGGAAACATCTTTCATATTCAAGGGAGATCTTTACATTTCATTCTAAGAGGAAGTATGAAGTACTTGGAAATTACAGATGAATATAGCCAGCTAAATGTGAAGGACATTGAATATCTAATTGGCCATCCTAATTTACAACACATGAACCATAAATATTTAAAACCAAAGAACTTTACAAGTATTGTTATAATATTGCTACATTAAACATCTCCTAAACTTACGTTGGTACTGGTACTCTGGGCTTCTTCTCTAGATATAGCAAAGCAGGAAAGAAGCAGGAGAGAAAAGGAACAAAAAAGATGAAGAAAGAAACTAGAACAGAATAAATCCTACTTCATTTGCTAAAAGCAAAACACATCTAATTTTATGTAATTAAATATATAAATTACACTTCTGATACTTCATAAAAGCATAGTCTCTGACAAACTAATTTTACTTAGAAGAGGAAGAGTTCAGAAACATAAAAGAGCAATCTGCATGAAAGCTTCAGAATAATATTCAGAAGGCAACAATTTCCTTTAATGATTGCACCTAGTTTTCAAAATCTAGTTATCTTCAATAACCACATACAGTATACGTGAATTCAAAGAATTCAATAATGCAGTGATCTTATTGCCTTTTCGTTCTATTTTGGTTTTGTGGTGAGATTTCAGCAGTAAGAAGCTCACAGCTTCTTGGACAGAGTACTTTGTACATAGTCTAACTTGAAAAAAAACTGATCATTCTACTTCTGAATGTATAAAACACCTAAGGTATATACTGTAAGTGACTGAAAAAATGTTATATCATCCATTCAGTTCGAATCCAATAATCTTAAAGCAAAACATGATTCTGTCCTTCCCCGTCTCTAAATGAAAGCAACATTTAATAGTATTAGCCTTAAAATAGACAATTTGCTTTGGAAGCTGATAAAGCTGTGTAAGAATTGCCTGAAAATTATATGAAAAAAAAAAAAGATTAAATAAATATTGAGTGACTGACATTTCTTTTATCCAGTTTCTGAATTATTCTAATCAAAGCCAGCCCAGGAGCTGTGCAGAAAAAATGATAAAAGTTGAAGGGGAATGGGAAAACGAGATAGGAAAACTATGACAAGCTACAAGAAGGTGACCCATCGGCTGAAAAGCATTGTTTCTTGGACAAAATAACTTTCATATAATTATGGCATGTTCCTGCTTTCCTCTTTCTTTTTACCCAAACTCCCATGTCTACTCATGTTTTTTTCTTATCTTGTTTCACCTTACCTATCTACTACATTCATGTGGAGTCCTTGGTGCTCTCTGAGCTTGGTTGTTTGCTTGCAAACATCTCATTACCCAACTAGGGAACATCATTAGTGACTCTCACTGATGATGTTACCTAGTTGGGTAATGAAATATCTGCAAGCAAACCGCCAAGCTCTCCACAGTTCAACCCTGAGCTACATACTGTATATTCTCCTCTATTGGTACTAAATTCATGTTCTTGAATACATTATATTATGTTCTTGCTTAATTTATTTTGCTTCCAAGCTTCCTTAACCTTTTAGGATCACCCAGCTGTTATCTTTGTGGATACCTGGGTCATGTAGCTACATTAAATTTTAGGGAAGCTGAGTGCATCTGCTTAATCTTAGATTCCTTACAGCACTGTATACTGGGGAAACGTTCTGTAGGCTCTCTGCATTTTCACCTGAAATGGCTTTTTAAAAAGGCAAGAGAAATAAATGCAGAAACAACAGTAATCAGTTTTTCACATTTATTATCCTATCTCCTCACGGAAGAATAACCTACCAGGTCCTACCATTGCAATTTAATAGACTATGTCAGAAGGAAGGAAGGGAGGGAGGGAGGGAGGGAGGGAGAGAGGGAGGGAGGGAAGGAAGGAAGGAAGGAAGGAAGGAAGGAAGGAAGGAAGGAAGGAAGGAAGGAAGGAAGGAAGGAAGGAAGGGGTTAAACATGAATTCATTATAATGCATTTGTTTTATTTGTTTTGACAACTGACTTTGAGATATGTGTCTCATTGGGCTAATATAAACATGTCCCACATTTGGACATTTAGGGAGATTGTTTCTGTTTTTCCCCAAGATGCAGTCAGAGGAGTAGCCCTATTAGGAAGCCCTATTTAGTTCTTATTTTATTTGGTTTCTAGCCATTATTTCTTGGACCTTTAGGACATTTTCCATGAATGTTTGGTTGTTGTTTTTTTTAATTGTTTGTTTACTGGCTCCAGGAATAGAACACAGTATTTATATACCTCCAGAATATAAGGTAACAGTAAAACCAAAGAAAAATAAAAGTTAATTCTAATTCAATTTAGGTTAGGATATTTCTTTTTCAAGAAACTGGATAAAACATACAATTATAGAATAATCATGGCAAAATCCTTTCTTCTGATGTCCTTATTTTATCTCAGTCGCATTCTTATATGTAAATACTCAGAGACATACTGTAATTCCTACACAAATCCTGCCAAAAGATAAAGCCCATCCTTAAAACAGCAAAACAGAAAAGTGGGAAATAAACACCAGAGCCTTAAAAGAAAGAGGAAATTGAAAGGGTATCATGTAAGAAGCCTTGATCTCTCCCTTCAGAATCTGAAATTTAGAAAGCAGCAAAACTCATCAGTAAAAAAAGCTGTTATTCTTCTTTGGTGTCCTTTTAATATTCTACTAGGAGAGCTTAAATCTAGAAAAGCTCATCGGTAGCATAATAAGTGCCAGACTATGGGTAAATGCTAAATATCTGTAGGTGTAGAGAGTAAGGAAGTTGATTTTGGTGGAAATATGCAGGAACTGTTACCTAGGCAAAAGGAGCTGAAACATTTAAAGTCCAGAACAGCACTTAGAAGCAGCTCAGGCAGATAGATGCCTTCCCACCTCTCTGGGGTATAAGAAAGGGGAGGAGGGCCGGCACAGTCAGACTTGCAAGATTCTGTTATTATAGTCCATGTCAATAAAAGTAGTTTTAGCCTTCCTGTGGAGTTGATTTCCTGGTCTGATCTGCCTAGTAGGGCTGATATTAGGGGATTTCCTTCCAGTGGAAATACTATTTTTAAAGGAGATATTTTTTCAGGACCATAGCAAGTGAAGGAAGGGTTTAATACCCTCATTCAATCACAATATCTATTTTCTATTTTAGAAAATGCAAGAGGTGTATGAATTTAACACCATATCACATGTACTTTGGCCCTGAATCAGAGCTCTTTTTCACCTGTTGGGAATTACTAATAGGCACTGTGTGTTTGGTTTCCATGCTATCTATGCAAATGGAAGAATCCATTTGTTGAAATGCCAGTAAAGCTGTCTGTTAGAAATTTGTCCTTCTCTCCTATCCTCTTAGCCTTCATAATTCTGCCGAATCTGCTCCAGATGAATTCTCAGACCTCCAAAATAGATTTGGAAAGTCTATAATCAGCAAAGGGAATTCCCTCTTCCCTCATTACTATCTCTGAAGGCTAGATTATACTCTTGTTGTCTGTCAACAGCCAAGACATTCTGACCCTCCTCAAGCACGTGCTGGTATGTGGACAATGATCTAGGCTATAAACTCTTGAAGTAGAGTCTTGCATTTTTTCATGCAAAGCACCCTGTTTATTCATGGTCCCAAATCCAAAATTAAAATAAACATTTGTTGCTAGAAATATCCAGTAACAATTTCCCCAGTTTTATTAACACCTACCCCAACTCCATCAAAAGAAGTCCTATTATACACATACATACATACATACATACATACATACATACATACATACAGTATATCCATCCTTGAGAGGTTTTTATGTCTTGGTTATTCACAGAATAGTTTATGGTATGTGCAGTCCAAGACATTTAGGACAGCTTGTGTGAAAGGGGGAGACTAAATTAGGTTAACATGCTCCCAGAGCAGCTGAAGGATGGTACAAAACTGTCTTTACAATGTTCCTTCTGGAGCAGAAGCCAAGAATTAATCACCTGGTCTTCCCGAGCTAGCTCCTCAGAAGCCCCATATCACTGAAGAGACATTGGGGAGTTGGGCTGGGGGAAGATTGCACTAATCTGAAACTAATGAAAGGAGCCTTGGAATATATACCTGGCAGAAAAGAACAAAAGAAAATCCAAAAATATGGGTATGGTAACTAAGCAAGGGTTTTACCTACTGCCTGCAAACAATAGATCACCATGACATTTAAGAAACTGCTTTTTTAAAAACCCTCTGGTTTCAAAGACTGTTTGCCATGGGATATGAAAAATGGGTTGAGATACATTGGCATTGTTCAAGAATAAGAGGAAAAAACTATGATAGAAATAGAATCCCCTGGATCTTTGAGTTTTAGGTTTCTAAACCTATTTCTGAAATAACAGCTAAACAAACTCATAGTCTGGGACATCCCACATGAGGACAAAAGGTGTTCCTGTTAATATCAGTGAATAGGCTTAATGTGGTGCCATCCAGATATCTTGAACTATAACCTCAAGATAAAGGGAATGAAGACCATGCTTGCTAGGAGTTTGGGGCACTATAGACCAACACATTTGAGAATTCTGGAATTGTAGCCCAACATTTGGCTGGGAATTTATAGATCCTAAGATTAAAACTGATTGATTTAAATGATAGGGACATACATTAAACATACTTATTAAAGAATTGTAATGGGCTGCCTACAAAATAAAAAAGGAAGCCATTCAAAGTTTGACTAAGTGGAAGGAGGAATGCCAGTTGTAAACACAGATCTTCCTGGGGTATTACTTGGTCTAGGTCTATCTGTAATGGTTAATAATCAAACAAGCAACTCATTCACAGAAACATCACTCTCACTAGATCTTGACAGGACAACACATTTCAGCCTAAAGGCTGAATTCACTGCCAAGAAACACAGTTGCAGTCCAGATGGTAAGCAATGGCTCCTCAAAGTGTTTCCCATATATACAAACATATTCCATTTCCACACACTTTCTCTCTTATACCACAGTTCTTTCTCACATACATATACACCATTCTGTCAGTGCCACACAAGCACATTAATGTGCACGTGCATTCCTCCAGTCCTTGGGTCAGAAGCTAAATCTGCCTCAGGTATAAGGCTCATGAACTGTCCTGCCCTTAAACCTTTACTGCAAGACAGCTTAAAGTCAGACATTGGTGGATTCCCCTAGATTTCTTTCCATCAACAGCCAGAAGGAAAATCACCACCAATTATTCCCCTTAAAGTGTGATGGGCAAGGCTTGGGCAAGCACAGACAGGTGCCTGGGACAGAGGTTTTCACCATCCTTCAAAGTGTCCAAGTGATAGATCACCAACATAGAAGACCAGGAGACCTGTGTCCCAAAACAGTTGAGCTGTCAGGTCAATGGGGCACAGGAAGTTACATGGGGTGAAGCAGGGGGGAGTTCATGAAACACATCATGAGTGTTCCCTCCTGCTTTTTCCCAGGCCTGTCTACCATCTGACCAATCAGTTAACCAGGGTACTTTTGCATACAAATCTCCTGGTCTTCCTGTCACTTGAGCTAGAAGAGGAAGCTAACAGAATTCTTGTTAATTTCACCCCTTTCTCAAAACAGTAAGTGCTGCAAAGGAAGAACTTTTAGGGCAGCATTTGGAAGTATGCACAAAATGGCATTGGGATATTGGATGCTGCCCCCTGCCCCAAGTAAAGTAAAAAGCATGGCCATGCAAAAACCCTGAAATCTGCAATGCACCAATTTGGGACACAACCAGCAACAGATAGCTTGCAGAACCTTGCTCTCTTTTCCAATTTAAATTGACTTTCTGTATAGCCCTGTTTTTAAGCACAAGACTACTACTGTTTCAAAAGACTGCTAAACACTTTTTAAAATAAGTCTTAATGGTCTTCCATAAGAACACTATACCTGTGTCTGTTAGGAGCCCATGCGATGCCTGAATGACACTTTACAAAACACTAGTCAGGCATTATATGGGCAGGCAGATGCCTCTGTAGAAGCAGGTGCTTGGTTTCTCCTGCAGTCTAAGCCAAAGTGGTACTCAACAACCAGAGGGAAGGAGGAGTGCCTACACTGGCTGAAAATGACCAATGGGACATGATCAAATCCCAGACCCTGATCACACCAACCTCATCAGAGACCCTGTAGAATGTCTGTATGGCAAGGTAGGTGTTGGGAGAAGAGAAAAAAACACCCATCTTAATTCTAGAATACCCAAAGATGAATGTAAGCAGTCTCCATAATGAGTTGGGGATGAGACAAAGGCTAAGTCAGGAGAACATGTCCTCTAAAAATAGTGAGCAGGGCAGTTTGGGGGCATGTTTGGTTGGATGTAAGGATAAGCCCACTGCCACATGCTACAAGCAGGCTTAACAGTAGTTTTGCATGGTGGAAAGATAGTTTTTCAAGGCTAAATCATCAGAGTTAGTCCTGTCTTTTCCAAAAACAAGTCCTCTCAAAAACCCCTTCCGTCATGGTAATGAGGTTTCTTTTCATATTATGACCCTTTTAAATTTCATTCAAATATATTTCAATTCAGCTTTGTCTCTAAAGAGTTCAAGTCACTTTAAAAGGTTCTCAACCCCATGAGGTAAGCTAGTTCGACCAAGTGTGTGCACCCAGAACATCCTGGAGCAATCTGCTAAAAAAAACTCCGTATTCTAATATTGCCCAAATTATCCTCGTCACATGTCATTGGAAATATTGTTGAGCACTGTTGGTGCCGCCCTAGAGAAAATAAAGGAGACACAAAATAAGGTTCATTGAATGGAGAGCACATACCTTCTTCATAGACTTCTATCAGAAGTGTCGTGGCGGAAAGAAGCAGTGATGTGAAGTGAAGAAGGAAAAAGTGTAAGAATATAAACACATTTATGCCTAATGGGTGGAATGGGTGAGTAAAGGGTGGAATGGAAGAAGAAAGAAAAGGTCCACGGGCACTTGGGGAAGCTGTGAGAATTTGAAAAATTATAATGGCAGGTTAATGCAGCTATGAGTATGGAGCATTAAGGCAAAAACATTCTTGTTTGTGATAGTAGGTTAATAGTACTTGTTGATCTTGTTTCTTCTCTCAGTATCCCATTCACACAAATATATATCGTCTATGTACATATCAGAGAATAGGAGGATTTGGAAGTTGTGTCACATACCTGGCTCATGAACTTCATCAGGTGAGAAGTATCATGGATCAAGATGTAACAAACCGCAAGAGAACAAAAACAAGAGTGACATGTTAATCCGAAGGTCTTTGAACTCTTCTACGAGAGTTTGAAAAGAAGAAGAGCAAAGAAAGTAGTAGGTCAAATCAGTAGTCACAGATGAAGAAAGTTAATAGGACTTAAAAGACAACATAAAAAGCAGCCAAACAGGGTGTCAATAAAGGTGAATTTGCCAAGTCATAGAATTAATTCTATTTTGCTCATTAATCATTTGTCAGCCTTGTATAAACAAAGAGGAATTCAGTCCTGTTCTGCAAATGATCACTTTGGATTGTCATGCTGACGTCTGGGGAGTGAAACAACAGGATGATACAGAAATGCAGGTATCCTTTCAATCTGCTGGAGTACAGTAATATCAAAGAGCTCACAGAAAACTACTTCCAAGGAACCAAGAAGATAAGAAATGAGTGTTCCTCTTCTTGTTTGTTCTTCTCTGGTTAGCTGGTGTAGTTCTATTCATTTATTTATTAGATTTAGAAGCTGCCCGAATCCAAATAACTCTGTACAGCTTACAGATTAAAAGTCACCAACAATAAAAAAACAAAAATATCAAGAATGTCTATAGTAATACAATACAAATGCCCCCCACTATGGAACAACCCCCCCCCCAAACTAACTGACAGAGATTCAGTAACTATCTTGCCCCCAAACCATCCTAGACTATGTATATGTTAATAAATGCTCATTTTATATGCATTAATTCCCCGGGATAATGTGTTGCTTAGAATGTCATACTTTGAATTTAAAAAAAAGTTGTTCACAGACCTGTACAGGAAATCTTAGGCTACCTATGATTTTGTTTTTAGCATCCAGGCATGCAAGAATATGAGAAAGCAAGCCATTGCTATGGTTATTTAGCAAATATTTCATTTATTTTTCCTAATAAATGGAAATAAAGATACTTCTGTAAATGTTACAATATTTATGGCCAATAAGAGAATCCTGCTCCAACTGCAGAATCCTGCAGAAGGAAAAAACCTCCAAATTTCATCTCTGCAGGACCACATAAGGCTAGAACCAATTTACAAAACATAAATGCTGTTCTTGCAATAAAACTTTCACAAGGAATAGTCCTTTGTGAATATATAAACTTTTTATGCAATATAACAGCATACATTATTTGACATATGAAAATCTCTCTATCTCATCTCATCTCACCTCATCTCATTCATGTCAAAGGGAGAGCAGGATTATGATTACCATCTCAATTACACTCTCTCTATGATCAGCATAAATTATGAGAAACCCTATTTTTGCTAAAAGTATGCAGAGAAACCCATACTAGCACCTCTTGGCTAGGCTAATTAGGAATTCTGGAACTTGCAGCCCCAACATACCTGAAAGGCACAGAGTTGGGGCACCTTGGTGCTATGTGAACAGAGATCAGCCCCTCACTGATTCTGCAATGTTCTTCCTCATTCTGTGCCTTTCTCTCCCTTGACATTCCACGCAGCTCCCTATTTTATAACCTACCTCCTTATATGTAACATGTTAAACAGCATTATTTTCAAATCAAGGATGTTATGGGAGTATCATTAAGACCAAGCAAGAGTTATTTTCCATTTCCTTGCTCCACCTTTGAATTCCCGTACATGCTTCCATTTAAAACAATTGGAGGAATTCAGAAGTCATGCCACATAGCTGGTTCGGGTGAAGCACAGGTGTCAATAGGGGAAAAGGAGGACGAGACAAATAAGAAACACAGGGTTGTTACAATAACCTTAAACTTTTGCAAGCCAGGGTTGAAATTCTTAACTGTTAAGTATGTTTAAAAAACATAAAACAAACCAATAATGTGTGGGGAGGCAAATGAATGAAAAAAGGCAGGGCATGCATATGTGTAAAGGGTAGAGAGTGGTTGTGGAGAACCATGCAAATGACTCATACAATAATCAGTTAACAATGAATTTTATAAATATTTACTCTGAAATAAGTCATCTGGAATTCAGTGTGATTTTTTTCTGAGATAAAATGTATAGAATTGTAGCCTCAGATGCCACAATTCACATATTTTTCCAAATATTACATAAAACTATTTACAATTTTTTAAAATTCTTGCTATGACTTTACTTATTGCCTATATATCCCATTTTTTCTTTGGGCACTACAAGTGGCATACATGGGAGGCTTCCTTCGTTTTATCACAACACAACCCTGTGGGATAATTTGGGGTAAAAGATAGAGCCTGACCCAAGGTCATCCAGAGTTCTATGTTGAGTTAGGGACTTGAACCAACATTTCCAAAATCTAAGTCTAGCACCATTACACTAAACCGTGCGATTCACACATGGTAAGCCATCTCTAAATGCAGCTTCTGAAAAGTTTCTGTGAAGGATGTGACCCTGGGCCAAAAATGTCTCACTTTTCCAGTTCTAAAATTTTCAGCTAAGAATCCTGTGCTAAAAATTATGCCATAGTCAATCATTTTATATCCCTAAGTCATTATATAAACTTTTGCCTAATATGCCAATGTCAAGGCTTTATGTCCTTGTGCATGGTAATGGCACAATTTATAAGTCAACAGAGAAAGTCAGGGAAGAAATAAGATGTTAAGGTAATGTGTTGCTCTCCTGTTCTCTTCCATCACCTTCACATTTCTGCACACACCAATATGAGATGGAAAGAGAAGAATTCAGAAGTCAAACCACATACCTGGTTCATGAACTTCACCAGGTGGGAAGTATCATGGATGAAACAAAATTGAGACAATAGAAAACAAGAATATTAGAAAAGGGAAAAAAATGCAACAGCCTTAAAGTAATTCAGAATAGTGTTGAGAAAGACAATAGCTCATTATAGGAAAGATAATGCAGTTAAATTTTTAAAAATGGAATTATGGTATGCATATTAGCAAAGGCCAGATGCTTTACTAGAATGCAGAGCATGCAAAGGCAGCCTAGGAAACATAAAGATCAAATCTTGCAGAAGATTTGAAAGCCAGTAAATGCAGATAGCTTTGAAGGACACAGATATATTTTTCAGGTACTAGGTGAATTCATGGGGAGTACATCGAGCTGCACAGTCTACGTCTGCCAAGTGTTCAGTTTATGCCATTCCCTTTCACACACACACACACATATCTACTTGCTCTCAGAGAACACAGAGGATCATAGCAGTAGCAATTTAGCTTATACTACTGACACACAGGAACTCCGAAGGAAAGAGATGGGCATTTTCCCAGAACATTTTCTGTTTTTTGTTGGATGCGCAGTGCCCAGCCAGAACCAGGAGCAGGGGCTATTTATCTCCCTTAAGCTTCCAGAATTTTAATCACCATGACATAATGAGAATTTTGTTACATTTGCTCTAACATACTCACACAGTTGCCTTTCTGAATTTAGTTTCATTGTCTGAAAATTCTAGGGACCAATTATTAGTTTCTGTTTCTTGCTGCAGACCAGCTTCAAGGGATCACTTTTTGAATCATCCCAACAATGAAAGAAAGTGAGAATAATGAAGCTCTTAGAACTCCAAGACCTCTTGTGCAATAGCATGGGCCACCATAGAGCCAGTGCTGTTTCTAGCAGAAATGTTTATACAAATATTCCTTGTCTGCAAAACAGCCCATCATCTACACGCCTGAAGATCAGAGGCATCCACAGTGGCCACCACTGGCTTCAGAAGGCAGGCATGACTGAGTGATCAAACTCTCATCACTTTGTGCATGTGAGGCATGCTAAAAAGGGTGGGGCTTTAACTGTCCAGTCCCCCTGCCATTTTGAAGTTAGTGATCATTGCTGTAGATGCCCCGATGACAATCTCTGCGAGATGGCCAGGAGGTACATCAGAAGTCCATCTACGAGCAATCCAGGAAGAAGCAGGAGTGCACACAGAGAAGAATTCCCCCTTCTACTAAAATTTGAATTAACAGTTGCAAACACCAGACTTCACAGATCTACAGTTCTGAAGCTGAACAAAAAGGCACATATATTTAGGTAAACAGATAGCTCTAAAAGCGTGGAAGTTTCAGCCACATGACAAATGCAGAGCAAATTTGATAGGAAGATGAACTGGAAAAGGTACAGCAGGTGTCCATTTACCACATTTTCCAAATCTCATATCCGTGACAGATTCAAGTCTCGTGCAAAGCCATTGTTTGTTAGTATAACATACAAAGTCACTGTTGAAGATTACAAACCACAATGGCTGAATTCATATAATGCACTATGCCAAAACCCCTTCATGGATCACTGCCTTGTCGTGGCGAAGGGGCTTGTGTACCTCAGTGAAGCCATGAGCTATACCGTGCAGGGCCACCCAAGACGGACAGGTCATGACAGAGAGTTCTGACAAAATGTGGTCCACTGGAGAAGGAAATGGCAACCCACTCCAGTATCCTTGCCAAGAAAACCCCATGGACAATGTTAAAACGCTAAACGATATGACGCCGGAAGATGAGCCCCTCAGGTCGGAAGGTGTCCAATATGCTACTGGGGAAGAGCGGAGGGCAATTCCAAGTAGTTCCAGAAAGAGTGAAGCGGCTGGGCCAAAGCCGAAAGGACGTTCAGCTGTGGATGTATCTGGAAGCGAAAAGAAGGTCCGATGCTGTAAAGAACAATATTGTATAGGTACGTGGAATGTAAGATCCATGAACCAAGGCAAGCTGGATGTGGTCAAACATGAGATGACAAGATTGAACGTCGACATCTTGGGAATCAGCGAATTGAAATGGACGGGAATGGGTGAATTTAATTCAGGTGACCACTATATCTACTACTGTGGGCAAGAAACCCTTAGAAGAAATGGAGTTGCACTCATAGTCAGTAAGAGAGTGGGAAAGGCAGTAATGGGGTACAACCTCAAAAACGACAGAATGATCTCAGTGCGTATCCAAGGAAAACCATTCAACATCACGGTAATCCAAGTCTATGCCCCAACCACTGATGCCGAAGAAGCTGAAGTTGACCGGTTCTATGAAGACCTACAAGACCTTCTAGAACTAGCACCAAAAAAAGATGTCCTTTTCATCATAGGGGATTGGAATGCTAAAGTAGGAAGTCAAGGAGTAATCAGAATAACAGGCAAGTTTGGCCTTGGAGTACAAAATGAAGCAGGGCAAAGGCTAATAGAGTTCTGTCAAGAGAACAAGCTAGTCATAGCAAACACTCTTTTCCAACAACACAAGAGACGACTCTACACATGGACATCACCAGATGGTCAATACCGAAACCAGATTGATTACATACTTTGCAGCCAAAGATGGAGAAGCTCTATACAGACGGCAAAAACAAGACCAGGAGCTGACTGTGGCTCAGATCATGAGCTTCTTACTGCAAAATTTAGGCTTAAATTGAAGAATGTAGGGAAAACCACTAGACCACTGAGGTATGACTTAGATCATATTCCATGTGAGTACACAGTGAAGGTGATGAATAGATTTAGAGGATTCGATTTGGTAGACAGAGTGCCTGAAGAACTATGGACGGAGGTCTGTAACATTGTACAAGAGGCAGCAACTAAAACCATCCCAAAGAAAAAGAAATGCAAGAAAGCAAAATGGCTGTCTGATGAGGCTTTACAAATAGCTGTGGAAAGAAGGAATGCGAAAAGCAAGGGTGAAAGGGAAAGATATAAGCAACTGAATGCAGATTTCCAGAGAATAGCAAGGAGAGATAAGAAGGCCTTCTTAAATGAACAATGCAAAGAAATTGAAGAAAACAATAGAATGGGGAAGACTAGAGATCTCTTCAAGAAAATTGGAGATATCAAAGGAACGTTTAATGCAAAGATGGGCACGATAAAGGACAAAAAAGGCAGGGACCTAACAGAAGCAGAAGAGATTAAGAAGAGGTGGCAAGAATACACAGAAGAACTATACAAGAAAGATCTTAATGTCCCTGATGTCCGTGCTGGTGTGGTCACTGACCCTGAGCCAGACATCCTAGAGAGTGAAGTCAAGTGGGCCTTAGGAAGCATTGCTAACAACAAAGCTAGTGGAGATGACAGTATTCCAGCTGAGTTATTTAAAATACTAAAAGACGATGCTGTTAAAGTGCTGCACTCAATATGCCAGCAAGTTTGGAAAACGCAACAGTGGCCACGGGATTGGAAAAGGTCAGTTTACGTTCCAATTCCAAAGAAGGGCAATGCCAAAGAATGCTCAAACTATCGCACAATTGCACTCATTTCACATGCTAGCAAGGTTATGCTCAAAATCCTACAAGCTAGGCTTCAGCAGTACGTGAACCGAGAACTACCGGATGTACAAGCTGGGTTTCGAAGAGGCAGAGGAACTAGAGATCAAATTGCCAACATTCGCTGGATCATGGAGAAAGCACGAGAGTTCCAGAAAAACATCTACTTCTGCTTCATTGACTATGCAAAAGCCTTTGATTGTGTGGATCACAACAAACTGTGGCAAATTCTTAAAGAGATGGGGATACCAGACCACCTTACCTGTCTCCTGAGAAATCTGTATGCGGGCCAAGAAGCAACAGTTAGAACCGGTCATGGAACAACCAATTGGTTCAAAATAGGGAAAGGAGTACGACAAGGCTGTATACTGTCACCCTGCTTATTTAACCTATATGCAGAGTACATCATGAGAAATGCCAGGCTGGAAGAATCACAAGCCGGAATTAAGATTGCAGGGAGAAACATCAATAACCTCAGATATGCAGACGATACCACCCTAATGGCAGAAAGTGAAGAAGAACTAAAGAGCCTCTTGATGAGGGTGAAAGAGGAGAGTGCGAAAGCTGGCTTGAAGCTCAACATTAAAAAAACTAAGATCATGGCATCTGGACCCATCAATTCCTGGCAAATAGAAGGGGTAGAAATGGAAGCAGTAACAGACTTCATTTATTTGGGCTCCAAGATCACCGCAGACGGAGACTGCAGCCATGAAATTAAAAGACGCTTGCTCCTTGGGAGGAAAGCTATGGCAAACCTAGATAGCATATTAAAAAGCAGAGACGTCACCTTGCCGACAAAGATCCGCATAGTCAAAGCTATGGTTTTTCCAGTAGTAATGTATGGCTGTGAGAGCTGGACCATAAAGAAGGCTGAACGCCGAAGAATTGATGCCTTTGAACTGTGGTGCTGGAGAAGACTCTTAAGAGTCCCCTGGACTGCTAGGAGGTCAAACCAGTCAATCTTAAAGGAAATTAACTCTGATTGCTCATTGGAAGGATTGATAATGAAGCTCAAGCTCAGATACTTTGGTCACCTAATGCGAAGAGAGGACTCTTTGGAAAAGACCCTGATGCTGGGAAAGATGGAAGGCAAAAGGAGAAGAGGACGGCAGAGGATGAGATGGCTAGATAGCATCACTGAAGCAATGAGCATGAAATTGAGCAAACTCAGGGAGGCAGTGAAAGATAGGAAGGCCTGGCGCAATATGGTTCATGGGGTCACGAAGAGTCGGACACGACTTAACGACTAAACAACAACAACAACTATGCCAAAACCAGCCAAGCCATCTTATGCCTTAGCATAATATCGAGCCTGCTTGTTTGTATGGTGTACCCTTCCTTCATATTCTTCAGAAACATATAGACCTCCAAGCTGCTGCAAGCACGAGGGCTCATCCCAAGATAACTTGGCCATCTATATCAGTTCACAAGCTCAACGTTTGGACTGCATTTTGCCAGAAATTCATGTAGGACTTCCAGGAAGCAGCTAGTTATATACCTGATACATCTAAAGCTAGTTATGGCAACATAATTTTCAACCATGAATACATAAATGAAAGCTGTCATGCAAGAAGGGAAAAGGGGGAATTTAAAACTCCAGTTTAACATTGTTTCACTAGCATTTTCCTTCATGTATTTCTCAAAGAATGACTTGAACATCTGTTACATTGTAATTAGCAGCAATAAATCAACGATAACATCTGCTTGTTCAAAGGAAAGAAAATCTAAACTGTATTTATCTAACCAGTTAATACAGAATGTCATTCTTTGATTCCACATGTATTTTAGTTGAAATCAATATAAAATCAGTCACTGAATGTAAGTGACCTACTACCTCTCCCATCCTCACTAGCCAACAAGCCCACCGGTCATAGAATGTGAGAGTGACAGGAGTTGTAGTCCAGCAGATCCAGAGAACAATAAATAGGGGAAACTACCTTATGAAAGTTGCAGCTACTTCTGTTTCCTTCTCATTTAATTAGCAGGGATACTACAGTAACCACACTCTTCCTTCTTCCATAATACTTTCCTGTCACCTCCATTTAAATGTTCAGAACTGAGAAACTTCAACACATACCTTCTTCTTGAGCTTCTTCAGGTGGGAAGCATTGTTGAAAGAAAGAGGGAAACAACAAAAGAAAACAATATTATTTATTTGTTTATTTGATTAATATTCCACTTTTTTGCCCAGAGGGTAGAAAACAAGAAGCATGAAATTAAAATGCCTCAAACTGTGTGAGGAGCATGAAGTTAAAGGGAAAGAATTTAGAATTATTAGATTACTGTCGAACAGAAAAAACAAATCATATACAGATGGCGAATTGAAATGTTGAATGTTTAGCTGTTTTACTTGGACAGGAAGAAAAGGTGAGGTAAAACATATATATTCATAATCAAAGCTCAAAAGAAATTCCCATAATTCAATTTTTTATTTTATTCACTAACATAGCATCTCTCAAATGCTGAATTCCTAAGAGAAAGTCATTCGGAAGCAGTGCTATCCAAGTGGGGTGGTCTTGTGTGAGTTCTCAGTGTATCAACTTTTGAAGAAAAAAAAAACATTCAACGGAATGCGCTGGCTTCTTCCGCTTCAACAGATTAAGAAAGGATAGTCCAGGAAAGAGGGTTTTAGAACAAGTACCCCATGCCTTTGCAATACACTGCCCCTGAAATCTATATGCCTCCCCCCACCCTACTCCTACCTTCCTTCAGAGCAATGAAGCCACAACGTGAATGATCTCTGATTCTCATGTGTACTTTTCCCTGTCCCTTTTCTCATGTGCCTTTTTCTTCCATCATCTCAGGATACCTTTGTGCAAACAAATACACACTTCTGAAAGGAAGAGAGAAATCCAAAAGCTGTGACATACCTTCTTCTGGTGCTTCTTCTGATGGGAGACATAACAGGAACAAGAGGCAAAGATAAAAACATTAATATACTTAATACAGCCTTAACAGTTGTGAGCTAAGACTAGAGAAATATAACGTTAGAGAATATATAAACTGGAAGTGACCACCTTAGAAGAAGACAGATACAGGTTGGGCAAAGATGTAAAACCAGCAATCTAAAGATAGAAAGGAGATACCCTCCAGGGAAAGAGGCATGCAGATTATAGACCCATCTAGCCAAGAGAACACATTTAAATTAATAATCTCCATCCAACAAAAAAGGAAAAAGATAATTAGGAAGAAAGGAAAGCCCTTCAGTGGGAGAAGTTGCCTGTATCAGGTTAGCATCCTTAATTATCTCTTTGTAACTGCGATAAAGTGCTGAAGATGGAGTTCAGAAGGTGCCTTCACTCATAACACCTTAAGTAAGCATCCGATTTTTCTTGACTGCTTTTCAGTGAATCTGCTGGCTTAAAAGCTGAGGGAAATTCATTGACCTAGAGCAACAGGATGCTGAAGAATCTATTAATAACATTAATATTTTTACCATGCTATGTTTATGGTGTTTTTAATATGGTTTTTATATTGAGTTAGGCGTGTCTAGTTCTCCCAAAGAGGTCTTGCTAATTTGATCTCTTCATTCAATATTGCTGGCTGTTTGTTTGTTTGAAAAGAACTTTATTCTCCTTGTTTTATAAACTGAGAACAGTATTTTAGCAACAGATGTCAAGGCATTGCAAGTAGTCCCTACCTTCAACTGTCTTCACTTTATTTGAGAAATTCTCTACTTAGTGTACAGCAAACTAAATTAACTTGATGACATTATATTAAGAAAACCTATCAGCACATCTATGCTGAAGTAATGGTATCATAAGGTATATAGTGATCCTATCACTTAAGATGCTTCATGGGCCAAATTCTGGAAATAATAAACTTAGCAATGGTGGCTCTCTGAGAAAGCAAATCTTCTGAACTCCATCTTCCAAAGAATTGCTACACAGAAATGTATCAATTCATGAATCAACTCAAGATGATAGTCATTTTCCAATGTATTTTATCCACACAGACATTTAACTTAGCAGATTATCAAGCTAAAATATTATACTGGAGGTTTCTGCTACTAAATTTTGCAATTACAATGGCTATAAAAGAAATTTAGTTGGACGCACAAAAGAGCAATCCAATAACTACTTGGTCAAAATTATTAACTGCATGTCACACTCTGATCTGCCTTCAGAATTAAAAGCAGAGGCCAATTCACAGTAACTGGGCTTCCAATTTTTCTAGGATTTTAGATCATCTTTTGCAGGCAGTAGCAAAGAGATGGATGGATGACAGGCAGTGAAAGAGCTGATGACCAGTGGATCATCAGAGGAAGAAAGGTTCATTCCAGGGTAAGTTTCTGTTACCTTCTTCTTCATATTCCTCTGCATTGAGATAAAAACAAAAAAGGAAACAAGAAAAGCAGCAGAATCAAAAACATTGCTTAGCACTGCAGGACAAAGACTGACATGGAAGATAAAAACTTGCTGAGGATAAAATCAACCTTTCTTATTAAAGAACAGAAGGAAAAAGCCACCACTTCCCATAATCATCAAAAAATTCAAGTTCAGGAGGCAATTAAATGCAAAAAAATAATAGTGATACATTTGGTCCATGTAAGAATAAGAGACTGAACAGAGTTTGCACAAGAGACTTTAAATTCAGATCTAAGATTCCAAGATGTAAGAATCCCACTAAAATGGTCGGTTTATACTTCCATAAATAAAAATATATTGGTTGAAAGAAGAAATTCACTGGCTGACAGGGGCATCTGCAGGATGGGTCAAAAAAGTCAAGACAGTGGCTGCAACCACACAATTGAAGCTCCACCCCAGTGGATGTCCTTGTTGCCTACTTGCCCTTACTCTGATGCAAGGAAATTCTAGTTTTAACTAAATCCATTAGATTAAGCTTTGCCTATAAAAACATCAAACCTGTAAATCCGGAAAAGATTTAGTTTTCAGTCTGAAAGTGAATGTCAGTCTGAACTACATTCTACTGTGTGTGTACATGTGTGTATATATGAAGGTTTAGTGACTAGGGAAATGATAATGCAGTTTCCTTCATAAAATGTTGTTGCTTAAGTAACATGTGCTCAGAAACTGTTAAAATCAGTGAAAGGTTTTTTGTGGATATGACCACTGAAAGTATTCTAGTGATACGCTGTTTCAGCAGTCTGGAGTTCTTATAAATATTATAACAAATATTGCTGCTGTTGTCATCATCGTCATATTAACCAGGGACTCTCAACGTACACTGTATTATTATTTCCTGCTCACTTCCAGGCATGGAATGAATAATGTTAACAATATATTTTTGTTTTGATATGATAGAATCACCATGGTGACTGCTTAAAAATTAAGATTCCATGCTGATCTTTCATGAACAGGCTCACCATGTAAATCTGTTCCTCTCAAATGTTCAAGTTGGGCAAAACTGCATCTCAGATTTCTTTAGGGAGATTCTGATGAGTGTGCTTTGAACAAAGCAGAGAAAAAAGGCATTTTATGAGATAGACATCTCATGCAATGCCACCAAAGTCATTCTTGAGAACTCACACTTGACTAGAACCTGGTTAAGGGACAATACGACAATACGTGAACATGATTCATATGTCAGAAGACTGTCATGACAAAATCAGGGAAGTAAGTTTATTTAAAAATGTGGGGAAGGGGTACTGAATTTTTTCCCTCTGAACCTGCCTTTACACATATTTTTCTTCCGTAGACTTATTTCTGGTCATGGAAACTCACTGGGAGCAAAACAGTATGAGGAAATACATTTAAAGTAAAAATATAGATATGTGTTCCTTTTATTCACACAGGTTATGCTTTAAATTGCAAGTTAGCTTTAATGTACAATATAAGTTAGTTGGTGACAAATGAAGTCAGGAAGAAGTCATCCAGTTAAGTTATATTATATATGTTCAGGGTGACCTTCTTTTAAGGTCCACTTAAATATACCATCTTTCCATTGCATGCAATCACAGACTGACTCCCAAACTGAAATCTTAATCATGTTAACCAGAAAATAACCCAGCCAGTTGAAGTCCTTGGGAATTTGTTTTATTTGTTTGCCTGTTTGCCTATATCTAGAGGCTGCCCAACACCAGATAACTCTGGGCAGCTTATTTTATAAAATAAAAGTAAGTAAAAACAGAAAGAAAAAACATGAAAAATCCTGAGTATGAGAAGGAATGAACACAGAGGCCCCCAAAAAACCCCTGAAGAAAAAAAAAACAGGGGCTCAGGAACCACCAGGTAAATCTGCCCAGGATGAGACTTTTAGAAGTACAGTATACCATTATAATTTTTTCCAATCCACTAACCCTGCTTTACTGGGTAGGTATTATGGGAACTGGAGTCCAATACTTCTGGGGACTACCAGAATGGGGAATTCCTCTGTTACATGAGCCAGAGTATGGAGCACAAGACATTTGGAATTCCTCAATTTGTCAGGAATGTTTAAGTGTTTTCAGATCCTGCCTTGGAACAAAAGTTCACTCTATATGTATCCTCAGATACATTCCAACAAGAGTTTTGTGATTTCAGTATGCCATAAATAGCATCAGCTTGAGCAAAAGACTTCTAAAAAATGAATGTCATCTACTTTCAACTCAAAGAGAAGAAAAGAGAAAAAGCTACGTTCACATGAGTTGACACCCAAAGCTAATACAGGTAGTCCTCAACTTACAACTACAATTGGGACCAGAAATTCTGTCACTAAGCAATGCAGATGTTAAGTGAGTCATGTCTGATTTCACAACCTTTTCTGCCACAGTCATTAAGCGAATCACTGCAGTTGTTAAGCAAATCACATGGTCATTAAGCAAATCCAGCTTTCCCCATTGACTTTGCTTGTTGGAAGCCCCCTAGAAAGGTCGCAAATGGTGATCATATGACCCCAGGATGCTGCAACCATTGTAAATACATGCCAGTTGCCAAGCACCTGAATTTTGATCACATGACCATGGAGACGCTGTGATGGCCGTAAGTGCAAGGCCTGGTTGTAAGTCACTTTTTTAGTGCCATTGTAACTTTGAACGGTCATTAAACAAACAATTGTAAGTTGAGGACTACCTGTCAAGTCCTTTCACTTTTGGCTGCAGTGCAACAAAGTCTGTTTCCAACCATAACACACACAAATGCAAGAAATGAACATAAAATGTGTAATGGGAATGATTAATGTATTTAGATCATCAACTTTGCTCAGGGAAGAGAGACACAGAATTGAGCAATACCTAGTAATCATTCCCAACCTCCTATTTCACAGACACATTTTAAAAGGCTCCCTTACTCTATAATGGGTCACCAAAAGATGGCAGCAGCAGCAGCTCTATAACAACAAAGCAATAACACAAAAGAGGGCAGGGAGAAGATGAAATAGGGTAAGATGCCTATGGTCTAGCAACTTTGGTAAGTAAGGTGAGGGAATCCAAACATACGAAATAGAATATTGATTCTGTGGCAAATTCAATACAAGCCAGAAGTTTGTGCTTCTATGAAAACTCTGTTACGAGACCACAGGCTGACCACGATTATATGCTGTATCTGCTGAACACAGAATCAGAAATAGTTCTAAAAAAGGCTCCCCTCCCCCCCAATAAACCCCCCTGGCTTCAAGATTAAGGTACCTTGGAGTGCAAGACATTTGGAAATTCCTTTTGGAGCACACAAACACCATGCATGATGCTTTTAAGGTAGGGAGAGGGGCAGAGGCCAATTTCCATAGTTTCCCCACAGCATCACCCAGCCAGGGAAGATTTACTTTTAGAGAGAGGCAGCTTTATGAGGCTTACCTTAGATAAGAGCCAGCATGGGCTACTGTGGAACAAGCCACAACAGGGAGAGGAGGGACAGGCCTTGGCTGCTCCCTGAATACCCTTATTCACATTGAATGGTTGCTTACTTCTCAGTGATCACAGGTGGAATAAGAAGAATGAGAGACCTACATAATTTAAAAGTGATCTCCACTATATAAATCATGACAACTCAGCTAAAAATTAAAAGTAAGTATCACTTTAACATCTTACTGTTTAAAGTAGTCATGTTCAGTAACTTTAAAACTGACGTGGACCATGAAATTAAATTGGAACAATGAGGTATTTTACAGCATTTACAGATAAGTAATTAGAGCTTACTCACCCTCTACTTGTTCCCTGTAAGATAGCAAAAAGAAAGAAAAAGAAAAGAAATCAGACTAAATTTACTTGTCTAGATCAGAAATAAGTCACATTTCCATGAAACCTAATCCTGGGAAACTATAGTTATTTACATTTTAGTTATTAGTTGTTCTTTATATAGCTAATCTTGTCATCTCCAAACATGCACCCTTCAGATGTGTTATGACTGCAACTTGGACATCATGGGTGGGAGAGTTCAGTTGGTATTCCCAATACATCTGGAATAGCTCAAGTTTGGAAAACCCAATCCATATTTCCAACTATCTGAACTATTATTCAACTCAGCTCCCAGGATTTGCCATCTTGAGAAAGTTTGTTCTCATGCTTGAATCAGTACTCTGAGCTCATTGTGTTAAGATGGTTCAAGTTTCTCTCCAAAATCTAATTTTGTGAGCTTGTTCTACATTCATCTTGATTATTCCTCTGCTGTCAGCTAATTTGTGGTCCTCTAGACTTAGATAACAATCTTGTCATAACTCAGCTAGCAAGGTTAGACTCTACAAAATTGTTTTCTTCTACCATTATAAGACAATCTGATTTCCTGAGCTGCATCAACAGTGTTTTCAAAGTTACAGAGTATTATCCTTATTCCTTGCTCTTTTTAGCTACATGAAGCTTAAATTTAGCAGATTCCATTGTACCAGCAGGACCAATAGTTGAAGTCCTTAGAAATTCTTAGAAGTTCTTAGAAATGCTAAGAATGAAGAAAAATAACTGAAAACAAATGTGAATAACTTTTGAGTAAAAAGCATGTTTTAATAGGTGCTCCTTTCCTGATCACTTTATGTCATTATGTGCCTCCCTAATGTCCTGTTTCTGATGTTATGTGCCATCAAGTCAGTGTTAACATTTAGCAGCCACATAAAGCAATTTTCTCCAGGATGATCAATCCCCATGTGATCCTTTGGTCTTCCAATAGTGTGCTCATTACTACTCTAATTGAGTCCATCCACTTTGCTGCTGGTCTTCCTCTTCTTCCCTTTTCTTCCACATTTCTCAGCATTATAGACTTCTCTAGAGTGTCCAAAATATGATGATTTGACCCTGTCCATGTGACCTTTTCCAGTCTGATGGCCACTGGGTCAGATTTACTGGAACAATTTGGTTATAACCTTGACTGATTGTTCTTCTGTTGTTTGCCATATTTCTGTAAATATTCCATCAAGTCGTGTAGCCTTCCAACTTAGTAATGGCCAGAGTGCTGATCTAAGTTCATTTAGAGTAGGAAATATCTTTTAAGGTATCTTGGAAATTGACATCTGTATTGTACAGAATTTCAGTATACTCCTATAATTGTTTGATTTCTTTGAATTAGTTACTATTTGTCCATTGGCATTTTTAGCATACTGATTTGAGGCTGAAACCTCCTTCTGAGTTTGGATGTTTTAGAAAATTTTTCTTTGTTTGCTTCCATCATCAATGTCTTTATAGATGACATTGTAAGACTGCTTCTTGTCTCTTCTGAAATTCTTTATTAAGTTCCTTTCAGAGATTTTGTCTTTGTTGTCTTTATCTTCTCTTTTCCTCTTAGCAATTTCCACCATTTCTTCTGACATTCAGTTTGCTTTCTTCTCTTTCTTAGTCTTTGGCAGTCTTTTTTCACATTCATCCTTCACAATTCCTTTGATTTAATTCCACAGTTTCTCTGGTTCTCCATCAATGGGATTCAGAGCAATTCCTGATGTTCTCCTTAAAATGGTGGATATATGCTCAAGATCACATCATGGAAATTAGTTGGCTTACTTTTTCCACTTTAGTTTGACTCAGAACTTGCACATGAGCAGTTTGTGATCTATTCCACAACCAGCCTCTTGCCATGTATTTGCTATTATAAGTAAGCTTTTCCACCTTCTTGTACAAATAAAAAAGTCAATTTCATTTCTGTGTAGTCCATCTGGTAAAGTCCATGTTGTTTTGGTTGTTGGAAGACTGTGTTAGCAACACACTTACTAAGGGCACAGGGATACATCTCACTTTGCTTCTGATCAGTTAAAATTAGAATGTTTTCCACCTGCTTTCTTTCCAGATACATAATTTATATAAAAGTAAAATTAAATTATATAAAATTATATAACCCCCACATTTTCTCCTCCATAATTACAACACACACTGTGAAGAAGTTACATTGTGCACAGACTCATGCAAGCAATAAATAGCACAGTTAATTATTTTATAGCTTAATAAAATTGCATTTGACAGAAGGCAAAGTGCTGCTATATTCTTTCTTTTGGACATTTGGATCAAGCAACCCTGCCATATTAACTTGATTATTTAACACTTTGGTTCATTGTCTTTGGAACAGAATTTTGATCCTTGTACATACGAAGACCAGTAGTTTGGCTCTACCACAAATGCCAACAGTGACCCTTAAAAATGAATTAACATGCATGTTGGTTTCTACTCACACTTCTTCAGTGTCAGACATTTTGGCAGAAGGTTTCTAAATGAAAAAAAAAAACAAATACAGGCCAGAATCAGTCTCAGTGCACACATACAATAATTTATTTGTACAAAGATAGCGATTTAATTAGTTGAAAGGAACTTTTAAAAATAGCACCGTTCATAAACTTTAAACTATTCTACAAAGCATGAAGTTAGCCTTGTCTCACATGAAGCAGGACCCTAATTCCTTACTCCTCTATATTTTATAACACTGAACTCTTGGTCAAGATGAAATACCAAAAACCCTGCCCATCAAGCTCACCAACTGGATTCAAAGTCAGGCTGATATTATTAGGCCCAATGGAAAAAATCCAGGTCTACAACATGCCCTGAGCATAAATAGTAAATCATGCCAAAGTCATGTTTGATAAAGTGTAACATTCCATGAGACCAGCCTTCTACAATCTGGTACCCTCCAGATGTGCTTGATTACAACTCCAATAATTCTCAGGAAGTACATCCAATGACTGGTTTCATTGGGAATTAGGAGAGTTCCAGGTAAACATAGCTCTAGAATGGCAGGCTGGAGATGGGTGCTTTAGACCTTCAGAACTATCATGCCAAAACCATTTTAAATGTTTTTTTTCTTTTTTTTTCTTTCTTCTCTCTTTTTTTTTCCTCTTCTTCCTTCTTTCTTTTTTCTTTCTTTCTTACATATGTCCTTGTCAGATTTATGTTTGTAGATCTTAATTTTCGGTATTATTTGTTGTACCTAATGTAGCCTGTACATAGCATTTTGTAATAAAGTCATATAATAAAATGTAAAAAAAAGAACTATCATGCCAAACCTAGCAACAAACAAATCATGTCTAGGGTTTCTATATTAGCATTATAAAATATTATTTAATAATCTCCAAATTATGTTTATTATTAATGTATCCAGATAGATGATTCCTAATACTACCAAACAAAAAGCATTGTGAAGCAATTCCATTACTTCTTTTTTAACTGTTTCCCCAATTAAGTAAAAAGGAAAAACAAGTTATGGAAAGGTTGCAAATTATGTATGGTGAACCCCCATAACATTGTATGAATGCAACAAGGCAATTTTCTAGGAGCACCCATGATCGTATAGGCAGTTTGTAATGCACAATACAATAAAGCATCATATTTCTTGCATATTTATCTTCTTGAGAACTGAAACTGCAAGTTGGTGGGATTAAGTTGACATTTTCACCCAGGCCCAAATACAATATTTTACCAACTAGGTCACACAGACAAAGAATGCATATAGTATCTATATATGCATGCACAGACCCACCCTTAGTTTCCCATACACAGAGTAGTTGTTATGGTTACCAGGCTGGTATTCATACCAAGACAAGTATGACAAGATCAGCTGCATCTGTATTTATGATGAAAAAATGCCAGAAATCACAAGGCTATTTGGGTAATATTATCTGGCTAGTCCTTACATTTACAACAGCCAGCTTTCATACCACAGGGTATGAAAATCATGAGGGATTTTTATTCTCACTGATAACATATAGTAGGCTATCTACAGAACATGGCTTTGGTCCACAAAAGACAGCAGAGATGCCCTCTCTGCTCAGGAAACTAAATGCTAGTCCCTTTAGTCTTATATTTACCTCAAAGAACAGGAATTCTTGCCTACTCTGTGCAAAGCAAACCTTTGCACCTCAGATGAGGATGGAAACCACAACAGATTAATTTCTTGGGAGATGTAAGTAACATGTTTGCAGAATAATTTCTGAAGAGTTCCAAAACTTCAAGGAGGTCACTGGTGAGTTCTATAGGAAGATTTTGTCTGACACCCACTGAAATCCCTGATGGATGTAGCTTTAATTAGAAAACACAGAGCTGCTCCCAAGGAAACCCAAGCCTGGTCTTAACTTAATTATTCAGCTGATACTTGAGAGGACTCTTGAAGGAACAGCAGATGGATGGATGTCCCAAAGAACATCTGCAGCTTACAAGGTTTCTATTTTAGAAGGTCAAGTATTCCTGGAGGCAACAGTCCTGCCATATAAGGGATGTTACACAGCTCCAAGTGAGAAAACTTAATGGTACAGTGTACCGTAAACATCAAGAGGGGTGTGTACTTACTTGTCATTTTGTGCTATGCTTTGAAGTTCTAGGTGTTCCAATCATAAATAATTAAAACAGTAAAGGAAGATAGTATTATTTTAGTTGAAGGGGATAGAGTGGGGCCATTCCATACAGAAAAGAAAAAAAAAAACACAGAGCCACTAAAGCCCCCCCCCCCCCCCCCCCCCATATTCTTAAAAGCTTCCTGGTTCTTGGTGGATTCATACTGGGGAAGATATGAACAGACTTTATCTGGAGATCTGAAGCCACTTTGATCAAATCTCTGAATCGAATTTATTTTCCAAACTGAATTGGGTGCTTCAAATTTATAAACCGATTCAATTTGAATTAATGAATAAGAGCTAATCCACACACCATTAATACATTCCGCCACACAAACATATTTATGTAAATCTACAGAATCTGGAAGCTAGTTTAGGTAGCTGAAAGAATGAGGTGATTGCTACTAATTTTGGCTCAATATTAGAAATTGGCCAATGATTAGTGTCAACTCATCTGATATTGTTGGAACAACGCAGAGGTGCACAATTTTTCCTGACCACACTTTAAAGGAGGGTGAAGTCAAGCTGAAATCTAACATCGATGTCATTTCATTTACATTTAAACTGTATTCATATTGAAAGAAATATTCTTACAATATTTAGTAATTTAAAACTTTCATCATTCTGTCATATTAAAATTATAATTTTAGGGCCTCTGGGGTCACACTTAAGGCTTTCAGCAGTCACATGTGGCCTTGGAACACTAGGCTGATCACCTCTTGTAATGGTATGTGGGAATGACCTTGGGAGACTGGGCCCAGAGACGAACTGCCCAGGGAATAGTCAGATAAGAGACAGCATGGCCTGCAGATGGATAGTGGGTGGGGCAAGAGGCTCAGAAGAGACCCCCCCAATTTATCAGGGTGTAAAGGAGACAGGGGGAAATTGTGCTTTCAGAATTGCAAGATTCTGTTGATGTAGCTTTATAATAAAGTACAATTAGCTCATCTTGTCATGTTTCTGTCTGGTCTACCTGGTAAGGCTGACACCTCTGGACTAACACTTAAAAGATTAATTGCAGGCTCATACTCCTCATCCTTCCATATGCTAAGTCAGCAACATGACTCACTTCAAGATTACTTTATCGCATGGGTGTCCAGGGCGTTTGTGTGCAAAGAGGGGGCAATTAATGAAACGTGCATCATGACATCAAAATACATGTTTTGTCCTTTTTCTTTTGGTCATAGTGGTTTGTACCAGATGCCTATGTCTTCTCTTCATGGCAATCAATATATAAAATATGTTAATCGAAAAGACACAAACATTTTACAGCTTTAATATAAGCCTTTGAAAGATACATCTAAAGTAAATAACAGTGGGTTTTCAGGAAGTAGTCATTATGTTGCCCTTTCAAATATTCTTATTCTAAATGGAAATGTCATGGAAAAGATCCCATTTGTAGTCTGAGAACTACAGTTGTTTACCAACTGATTGTTCCCCAGAACTCAGGCCGTGAGAACAATTGGTCCTGGAATTACTCCCAAGGACAACATGGTTCTGGCTTAGAGTCACACTGTGTACAGCAGCTTAAAAATATTCCTATAGTCACTGCTGAAGGCTTAAGCCAATGCGGTTGGCATATTTGGGGAGAAAAAGGTTGGCATCCCCAAATCACTATCTAGTATGGGGACTTCAATTTCTCTCATGAATGGACCAGCTTTGACCCCTGTCTTCTACAATAAAGAGACCTCTAAACAGCAATATCATACAAAGAGAAGTAATAAAGAAAGTATGTAAGGACTCTTCCAGGTGTGGCAGACCTGCAACTGGGAGTTCCTGGGAGGAAAGCTGCTATAAAGAGCTATGAAAGCAAGGGCATAATCTCATTTTTAAGAGTCATAAGTGACCCAATCCCAAATGTCTCAACTTTTCACCATGCTCTAAAAATGCTCACGGTAAGGTTCTGAGACATGTTTACGGACACAAGCACACAGGCACAGAAAATCTTCTGCTACACGAGTGCTAACGTGCATGGCTCTTCCTTTGTTTAATAAACCCACTCCACAATTATGTGCTGCTTTTCCCTTTGCATCAGCTCAGTAGCTGTAGTTCAAGGTGATTTGGGGAAAGCTGGCTCATTGCATCTCTTGCCTCACATGACAGCCTCTGCAGAAGCAGTAAGGAAAGGCATCCGGCAGAATCTGGCTAAATTAGCCAAGAAGTTCTAGCCTGGGATAGGAGATGAAGCAGATGGGCATTAACCGACTTTAATATACCAAGGCTTCAGCCTAAAACCAGCATTCAAATGTATAATAAATATTAGTTTAAAAATAAATACACATTGAAGCCCACTGGTTCAGCCACTGTTGATATTCCTAGGTCATATTACTGCTTTCTTAAAATTATACAGTCCCTGCATTTAAGTCATAAAATGGAATTATACATTATGCAGGTAAACTGCTGAAGGTACACATGACTACAGCACTGTCAGTGCTTAGATGTGAGAAAGTCAAGAGAGTCTCCAGAGGAAAAGTACCCCATTAATCCATAATGTGGTCATAGATGACCACAATATCATACTGTAAAGCAGGAACTGGCCTACAAAAGTATAGGTCCAGCTCAAGTCATTTTCCTGCCAGAGGTCAGTTGCTTCCTCAACTTGCTTTCAAGTCCAAGTTCATACAAACCTCAGCCTATAAAGTTAATCTGGCATCTGAAGAAGAAAATCCCATGGACAACTTCTTCAGAGCAGTGAAAATACAACATCAGTAATGAAGAATTTCCTGCCCAGATTAGCTGCCTAAAATGCAGTCTGCCTAATGGTAAAGTTGGTCATATGAACTTCATGAACATGTTTCGCTCTGGAAAAATGTACCTGAAAGGAGGTTAGCCTTCTCACAGTGTAACTTCTGCTTTAAATTCAGGTGAATTGCCAGTCTCTAACATTACGGCAGCATGGCTGCCTGCCTGCCTGCCTGCCTGCCACTTTGACCTCTTTTGTTGATGCTGATGGAAAATAGCTGTCTGTCCCAGGAACATCATCACACAATCAATCGTATATAGTTACATGAGAATATCTCTCAGGGTACCTGAAAAGCTAACTAAAAGCTAGCATAAGCCAATGTTTCTAGTGTTAAAACTGTAAATCATCAAAACTGAAATGAGTTGCCAACCTGAATTTTCAAAAAGCATCCTTAAGAAATATTTCAATTCAAGTCTAATCTGACTTCTTTTCCAGATAAACCTGTTTCTGTAGCTTTCAGCAGGCTAAGTCTGTACAACTGCCAAAATCCGATTGGCCACTAGGTAGCAGCAAAAAGATTGTGTTTGCTTTTCTGACCCACAAAGCTTGCTTACTTCATTTTAGAACTGTTTATTGTGCAAACCCAGCTTCCTTAGTTAATTAATGGTTCAGTGTGTTGCATGAACCCAGAAACATGATCTAATTGAGCTAATCATGGTTATTAAGCCATTGCTCTTTTTTTTTTTTGGTGAGATAGAAAGGATGGGCAATCTACCTTGACTTCACTTGTTTCTATCATTGTTTCACTTTTTGAAACAAACAGTATAAAATCCTGTGCATCCAAGTGAAAGTTAAAAACTAATGTCTTATCTTCAAGTAGTTCAAATAATATTTCAACATTCAGTGGGTTTTTTAGGGTCAATGAAATACTTAGAACAGGAGCATCATTACACTTTGTAATTTGCCTATAAATAAGAACTTAGCTGCGATGAAACCTTCAAAGTACAGTGATCTGAACCACAGAACCATACTATAAAATTAATAAAATCACAGGCTATAGCCAAATGGCTTGGGGTTATTCAGATAATACAGATCATCACAATTTCAGATATACACATGTAATATAAGTCTGTACCACACTCATATGATTCATATAAAGTCAGTGTTTCACTCGAAAAATATATGGTTGGGACAGAAAATGGCTATTCACTTAGTTGCTTCTCAAAAGAAGCTTCATTAATCTTCTGTGTAAAGAAAGCCTTATATACATACTAAAGCAGCTTTTAAGCCAATAAGTTTAATATTTTTAATTTTTCTCTTACTATAATTACCTTTAGCTATTTATAACTTGGCAGGTGAGCTAGATGACATGCAAATGTCATGTTGTAATGTTTTCCTTATTTCTAAGTTTATTATATACAGTAATTTCAAACATGAGGGAGACTGGTCCGGATGAAGATCATCAGGTGCCCAGGAATGCTCAGTCCTCCTCAACCCAATATCACGTAGATTTGGGGTTTTATAACAACAAACTCTACTGACTCCAACAAAGTACTGGACTTTCTCTTCCCTCCAAAGTAATCCTCCACAGCAAACCACCATAAAATCTTAATCTGGAGCAGGATGACACATAAGGTGCATATTATTTTGGTTGAGAGATCGTCCTGAAAAAACATCAAGAAAACTAGGATCATCTGCTAAACTTTAGAACTTCAAGGATGCCCTTTCCCCTTACCCTGTAGTGATATTATGGTTAGCTAAAAGTATAATAGATGTACTCCAGATACAGACACACCTTTAGAAGTATTAATTACCTTCTAGTACAACTGCAAAGACTTCAGCTGATTTCTGACACTGAACACTGGTTTCAGGTCATGTCTATGCTCTTTGTTTAAATATTCCACCTTTTTAGCAACCATACTTACAAACTGAGATTGCATGAATACTGAACCTTTGTGAATCTTTTTTTTATTATTTTCTTCATTGCTCTGTGCTCATACAGATATTTATATAACACCTTTTTTCCCTGTTTGCACCATTATGGTTTTGTAATTGTGCTTATCATTCAATTAGCTTAATAAAGTAAAACACGTTTTTAAAAATGTTTTTGTGAAAGGTTAGGATCCTCCCCAAATAGCCCCATGTCAAAGCTGAGCCAATGCACAAGCAACCCAGACATTGGTTTGCAGTGTCACTGTAGAGGTGTCAATGAAACAGACATATCCAGAAACTCCTTTCCACTGATACCCTGAAGTAGTTTTAAGATCCAGTGTGATCATATAATTATCTGCAAATGGCGCTTACGGTATTCTTCTGCTTATCTGCAGCCCAACAACAGGGCTCTTTGGGGAAATCAGTTTCAGTGACTGAAATTTAAGCTAAATTGAATCAACTTCACTAAAATGAATCAATTTCTACCTTGTCTTAAAGTTACATATTTAGTATGGCATATCCAAAATGCATTTAATGATAAGAATGCTAACAATTTGCTGCCCTTCATAAAGCAATAAAAGATGGGGATCATAACTGATGACACATGGAAAAACACTGGGGTTGGTCCCCTCCTTAAAAGGCCAACTTTAAAATAGCTGTTTTTTAAAACTTCAAAATAATCTCTTCCATTTTGATTTGATTTCCCCCATCTATTTTGAGCCTGCCCACAAAATTCTTTGTAACTGTCTACCTATCCATCCACCTGCCCACCTCTACAAACAACCATAGAGGGAGACGGAAAGAGGATAATTTGTATTATGTACAAATTTTCCTCCAGCTAAACTAAGGAAAAAGTATTTTTTAAAAAGCAACCCCTTCTCTTTCAGCAATGCTGCTCTCATCAAATCAGAGTCCACAGTAACTGCTTCAAGGTTAAAAAAAGAGAAGTGGGGACCTAACGTCTGGAATCTGGAGACATGTCTGTTTTGTCATTAACTGACCTTTATGTCAGTTATAAAACAATATACTGTTGACTGAATTGCATATCATCTGTGTTTACACTAGCAAACCAACTCATTTATTTTTTTAAAAAAAATCCCACTCAGATAAATCAGACGGGCTCTGAATGAAGTGCAAATGTTATAAATGTTTGCTACTGAGCCAATCTGCAGCAGAGAAAGTGGATCGTAATTCTGTCACATAAATCTTCAACCAATTTCTGCTTCCTGCTCTGAACTATATGTGCCTTTTGGCTTAAATCTGTTCCAAATCTTGGCTGAAAACACCCAGACCCCATCTCTTCAGGAGCTTCTTAACAGCTGAGAATGTACCCATCTTCCCCTTGATAGATTGAATTCACTCCCTCACATCTCAGAGACTATTGATGAAAATAGCTGTCCTCCCATCAATCATTCCCTCTCCCTGGCCATACAAGGTGAAGCAGGAAGATTATAAGAAGAAGAATGGAAAGGAAAGCTGGTGCTAAACCACGGACTTGATAGGCATAGCTGGATATCAGAGGAAAAAAAACTAACCCTGGTCCGTGGATCCATTTGGCAGATGAAACCATTCTCCTGGCAGGATATTAATCAATCTGATGTCTCTAACGTATGTTTTGCTGCATTCTCTCCATTTTTTTTCTCAGTCTAAAAAATTCTTCTTGGCACTTTAGCTGGGACACAGTGCCATTCTATATTTGGATCAAGGAACCAGCAGCTGGAGTTCTTAAAAGAAAGAAGGAACACCCAAGAGGCTCATTCTTAATCCCATCCATTTGTCCAGGTCTCTTATGCTCAATCTGTCTCCAAAGCACAGAGTTCACTAAGAATAAGAGAGTCTCAAGATGAAAACAACCTCTCTGTGATCCTTTTTCACACAGCTGTACCCTCTGCTGGTGTGCTTGTGACATTTCTATTCAGGTTCTAGAAGGGTTCTTCAAGGGACTATATGTGGCATTAAAGACCTGCTCCCTACACAAATAAATGCCTTGGTAAAGCCTGTTGTAAATGCCTCTATGCCAAATGCTGATGTGGTTATTTTATTACAAAGCACCAGTGAACCACTGATTTCCCTTTATAGCCGACAGTGTTGGATTAAAATAACTGGAGACTGGAATACCTATAAAGCCCAGGTAAACCTTTCTCTTCTTGGAAACAAAAGCCTTACCTACAAAAACAATCCAAATACAGACAAACTCACGATAAGATCATGTTATTAGAAAAATATCAGAATATACCACGAGAATAAAAAGAATACATTCTATTATTTAATTAGTTTTCTTGCACATTACAGAGAGTTGAGCTAGATAATTCTTGTGGACCATTCCAACTCTACAACTCTGATTCTACAAAAAAGTTCTGCTTATCCTCAGACTGAAATCTAAATACGGTGGTCATACTCAGTTTGAACTCTGGCACTTTAGAATGGGGAAAACATTATGGGGGATGCATTAGAGCTTTTCATGCTGTCATATATTATTAGAAAAAAAACAAGGCAGATGCACTACTGTGTTTCAAGGTGAAGCATGATCACCCAGAAAGCATGGACATTATTCTCCTTAATGGGATTTATTTATATATTTTGTAAAAACAAACAGACAAAAAGCCATAAGAAAATATGCGGGGAGGGATGCAAGTAGAAGGCTATAAAATCTGACCCAGTACATGCCCTCCATGAACTTAAATTTGTGTAAAGTAATTGACCAATAATAGCCTTACCTAGAAGTCCAGCTAGTCAGGCTAAGATCTGGTGCATATGTTGAAGTTGCCACATGGTGGCAACCTTCATGCACTGATTGCCTTCATAGCTCCCCAGTCAAAAAAGATCTGCCATGAAGTGCAGAAAGCTATTCAATCTGCCCTATGAGCAGATACACAAATGGCTTGCTTTATGGGACAGCTGCCATACAGGACATAGAAGATACAGTGGTCATGGTCCTGGGTCATGTCTCAGCCATATCCAATCAAGAGCAGAATTCAGTATTGGATGGTCAGCTTTCTAATCTTCCCTTTTTTAGAAGCATCAAAGTATTTTCACGTATGATGCAGGCATAAGAGAATATGCCATTATATAATAATGGATATATTACTCAAAACAGATACAATAGCTGTGATGATTCAGAATTTTACCCTAGCAATTCATTCATTGTCAGAAAACATACTACTGAGAAGATTCTGTTAAGAAGAAATCTAACACTGATTCCTGACTCTTTCTCAGGTCTGTTATCTATCACAGGCCATTTCATCTCTACCACCATTTTCCAAAGACAACTATATTTCAGTCAATTACACGGTTAAATATTAATCTCTCTGGCAGACTTTATTGGTCCAGCTGTTTGAAGAACTAAGACAGATATATGCATTTAATACTAACATCTTGCAATAATTTAAAGACCTGACTCATATGTCCTGCTTTCCATTCAGAAGAAGAATCAAACAATACCATACCTATATCTCTCTCTTTCATATAGTCCAGCACAAATCATGTAACTTGCAAGGAAGTCAGTAATTTTTAATACTGCTCATAAGATCTGAGGATAATCCTCAGAACTGAATGTCTAACAGATATATACACTGACTGGAGCTCAAATCACCCCCATGGTGCAATACTTTCAGTGGAAGTCAGACAAAGCTCAATTGCTACAACACATTATAACTAATTATTACTACATATAACGTTTTTCCTTGCCTGAACTCACTGACTCAACACGCTGATTTTCGAGTTCACAAAACTGAAATAACCTCAACTGAAAAAATGTCACTGTAACTCTTTATTTTACCAATGGTGCTTAAATAATCTAACACTGTACTGAAATATGCTTTTTTAAAAAAAATGTACAAATTAGCCATAGCATTCAAGCGCTTTATTTCAATATTCATCTCAGAGATGCTCCTATTCAATGAGCTTCCTACTGACATTTAAACCACCCTCAAAGGTCTCTCCACCCAACCCCTTTCAATGAGAATTCAAGCAGGGAGGAAACCCCCATTTAAGCAGTATTTCAGCTGATATCCTTACAACTTTTGAAAAATTTGAGTGTTTTGTGTATGTGATACATATCACTTTTGGCTACTTGCAGGGCCATATAGTTCTCATATAGCTCCTGTTTTGATGGATCTCCTTACTGTTTTGTTTTTTTTAACGGACAGCTGATGATGATGATGATTGTTACTAGTTTGAAGAAAACCCTCTCAGAATAGGTAAGGAGATGGACAAGTCCACCGTGTGCTAGGATCTGGAGACCTGCTTTTATTATAGGCCCCTGAACCTCTGCCCTCCTGCTTTGTATTCCACCCTAGTCTGAGTAAGACAACTTTGGACATGCCTTTCCTTCTCTTCTCCCTACACTGTACCAATACATGTCTCACTTGAATCTCTTTCTTACCTGAGAGGGGGAGCTGAGAGAAGCAAGGAGCTTTCTGCCGAATGGATCAGGCTGCAGGCTCTGCCAGCTCCAGCAGGCAATTAAGTCCTCCTGTTATAGTGACATCTGATCTTCTAGAGAAGCTCATTGGCCACCAGCCTCACAACAGTAAGGAGGGAAAGAGCAAGGAAAGAAAGAGGGGTGGGAAAAGGTCAGCCCAAGTATAGGAGCAGCTGAAGGAGCTGTCCTAGATTAAGATGGGAGGGACATGTTTGGAGAGAGTGGAAAATAAAACACCATATAGCTTAGGTTTCTATATTTAAAATCCCACCAGGCCAGCAAAATTTAAAGGCAATCAGTTCAAAGGAACCAGAGGTTCTCATGTGAAGAGCATGGGGATCAGTTGCCTATGTTATTTTAAAGCCTGTCCAGACCCAGAATTGTTCTAACTCCAACAGCACTCCTATGGTACAGCTGTAATGCTGGCAGAGAAGGCAGCCTTGCAGGTTTGTCTGGAGTAAGCCCAGGAGGACCAAGGGGAGGCCCAGCCTGAACTGCAAGAGAAAGTAATTGGGTTCATCAGAGCAGCTAAGCAGGACTTCAGGTTCTGCCAATTACTCAGTGGAGGGGCTGGCAGGAGTGGGAATAGACTTGGCCTTACCATACCAAAAAGTTTTAAAAAATTAAAAGATTACCCTGATGGAAGCTTGGTTTCTGATCTAAAGCATCCTCCACTGCATCATCTATAACAACATAATATGGTCATTGATATATTGCTAATAATAACACAGGAAGCGCAATACAATCCTTAATGTTTTGGGACAGACCAAACGCCTGGCCTTGGACAGAACTGAAACAATTGGGTATGTGGTTAAACGTTTGCATGTTCTGGTTGGGAAAGCTATTGCTGACTGATGGCAACTGCTGCTTTGAAGAACATTGCAAAGATCCTCACTTGGAAAGGGATGCTTTTAACTGAGAGATGGGAAGAGCCAAGGATGGATTTCTTTCTCTTCGTAAGAAAAATCTGAAAGGCCTGCCCGGTAGGCCGCTTCTGCATGAACCAATCATCCAACAGCGCGGCGGCGGAGCGGGAGGCTGAAAGTTCAAAGTCCCCGGAGTTTGCTCAGTCCGCAAGAAAAGGACCAAGCGGGCGTCTTTCTGCCTCTAGGGGGCGCGCGTGTCCCAGCTATCAGAGCCCTTCCGCTGCACCCCGGTTTCCAAAGCAATGCGCCTGTCATCCCCGTTGCCTTGTAGGTTCCCCCCCCCCCCCCACCAGATTTGGCAAGTTTCCCTTGCTGGGGAGCCTTCCGCTGCTCAGAGGAGTCGATCCCTCCACCAGCCTCTTTCTACCAGCCTGTGAGAAGGGAGAAGGCTCTTTCGATAAGGAGCTGCGGGGGCAGGTTTTATTTTGGGCATCAATCAGCCTCCCCCTCTCCCTGGCTTCCAAGGGAAGAGTCCAAGCAAGGATGCACCGACAGGGTTTGAAACCCGCGGAGCGGAGCGCGACGGGCTGCAGCCTTTAACCCTCCGGCAACATTCACCAGGTACAGTACTGCAGAGCAAAGCCGCCGCCTTTACCCCAATCCTGCCGTCTCTCTTGCGGTTGTAGAAAGAAATCCTTCTCCCCCGAGGTGAAGGAGCCGCCGAGGAACCAGGTTCTGCTGGCGAGGCAAATGTTTCAACTGTATCGAAGGGGAGCAAAAAAAGGGGGTGGGGTGGGTGGAGGAAGAGAGGCATTGAGAGAGAGAAATGGGAAGTTACTTTGTCTTTGATTTGAAACTTCGGGATCTTGAGTGAGCTGCCAGGTGGCTTGCTCTTCCGTGCGCGATCCTCGCATTAGTCAGCCGTCTTCGCCTTCTTTTAAACTCTGCATAAGCAGAGGCTTTCCGGTGCAAACAGCTTGTCGATTAGGCTTCGGTATTGCTTGCCGGGTTTTAAATGCGACTTACACAGCCTGGCTGGCGGCTCGTGCGGTATTGCCCAGTACCCTGTAATGTATTCTCCTGGGTGAGGCAAGTTACGTGGCTCCGATAGAGGGGACGATCTGTAGCTCAGGGTTGATCTGTGGAGTCCTTGGTGCTCTCTGAGCTTGGTGGTTTGCTTGCAGACTTTTTTACCCGACTAAGGAGCACCATTAGTGCCAGCAAACCACCAAGCTCGGAGAGCACCAAGGACTCCACAGGTCAACCCTGAGCTACAGATCGTCCCCTCTATCGGAGCCACGTAATGTGTCTCACCCAGGAGAATATAAGGGAGGTTTGGTGGCTGGGATTTGTGCGCTGGGCATGCTGGGCACCTTGTGGACAGGAAACTTCTTTCCAGACCTGGCCTCTTATTAGGATGCTAGGCTGCAAAATAGTTAGAAAGTGTGTAAGGACAAGCAGCGGAGACAACATACTGACTTTCTGACTTGTCTATATGAGTGTAGGCAGCATCTCACCAAAATCCTTGACTGTCTGACTGCCTTTAGATGCAATTCCTGTTGCATTTAAAATCTGTTAGCCAAGATTTTTTTTTTTTTTTTAAAAAGAACAATACAGTACTGAAGGCTCCATTTTAAGGGTTGAAAGAGACGACTGAGAATCTCTTTGAAGTAGCATGGGATGAATATTCATGTTAGTCTGCAGTTCTGTACTTGTTCATAGGCCATTGGGCTGAAAAGTAGATGTCTACAGGGTTGCATTATTTGTTGCAGCAAAGAAACAGAAGCAAATCCTTCTAGCAGCTGCTTAAAGATGAACCCAGATGGGCATGTCTCAATTAAATCGCTTTTGACTTCTTATTTAGGGGCAGCCCTACCGTCTGTTGCAATAACGGTTTCATCTGGCAGGTGCTGGGGGTTGGGACACAGTGGCAAGCGTTGGAGAACCAAGCTGAAGGTGCCATGCAACTTACTCTGCACCTCCTCAGTTAATCGGCTGCCTTCAGGTGCAGCAGAGAAGGCTGTCCTGTTTCCAGTACTGAACAGAGATTCATTGGCCTGCACAGTCAGTTTCTGTACACCAAAAGGAGCTTTGTGCCCATCATTCCTGCGGCAAAATGTCTGGGCTAGTCCTGTTCTTACACAGTACTCCAGCTTGGTGCATTTCATTCATCATGCATGAATTGCCTGCTTCCCAGGTGCATCCGTGATTCCATTCAAGTTTCAGTTGGCAGCAAAATTACCCGTGGCAGCAAAGGGTGAAATTGGGGTGCCTTTCAGTGTGGTGATAGTGAGATTCTTATTGTTCTCATCTTCCAATCGATAGTTCTCCCACCTGCCTGATTTTTTCAGGGTGTCTTGTAGACCTGTATGTCATCCCAATGATTAATTATCCTTGTGAACATGTATGACAGAAAATGGAGCAGAACATCACAGTAGTGTACCCAGTAATGCAGATAAGTAATTTTCTTCCTGGATCTAAAGAGGGCAGGACATTTGAAATGATAAAATATATACTTTGAAATTTGGTAGGCCAACATTCTTCTTTTAGGAACCCTTCCATTTCCCCTACTGATTGGACACCCGGACATTTAGTCCCAAAAGCTTCCCTGATAACATCTCTGCATTATCTTGTTTTTTGGTACATTTCAGATACTGTAATTAGGAGTATCTCTATTTGGACTGTTCATCTCACGGGTTTAGACTCCCCAGAGAAACTGTGGTAGAATAGTTGGTGGAATTCTCTATTTCTTCCTTTGTTTTCAGTGTTTTCATCCTGACTTTTTATGGGCAAATGAACTCAAAGCAGATGAAGAGAACTAAAACTCATAAAGTACTACACCAGGAATAAAAATTAATACTGAGGCACTTAAAAAGTAATTTTAAACATATTGCCAAGGCCAATTTCAGCAAATGTTCCTGAAATGAATTCATCCCTACAAGTCTGCCTCTTTAGACAAAATTCTCCACAAACTGCCGTGCCGCTGAGCAGAACCCATCTGTCGTAGCTCAGAAGATAAGGGAATATGGAAAAGAATTTCTGAGAGTAAAATTAAGCTGAAATTTTAACAGCTTAATAACAAAAGGCACGCTGTATATATAGAATGCCCCTGATTCTACCCCTGCCATCTCACATTCATAGACTTAAGGCAGCTGGGCTAGGGGAGGTTTCTGAAAAACTCCTGTCGAGTCAAAGGAAACGTACTGAGCTAGACAATCCATTCATTTTAACCGGAACAAGCAGCTTTCCACTTCATGCACGTTCCGCATATCTCATGAAACCAGCTAAACCAGATGAGGCCTCGAATGTGTTAAGGGCCCCGTTTCTTGGCTATACTGATAACTATGGGATATTTTTTCTTCGCTGCCATATATCTTTATTTTGTGCTGTATTGTACTTGTTTTAATTGTTGTTAGGATTGTTCACCACCCAGAGTCACTTGGTTGAGATGGGCGGCTATAGAAATTTAAATAAACAAACAAACAATGGTTGATATATGGTAGATATCTGTTTTCACATCATCAGCCAAATCCATAGATTAACTTAGAATGTTATTCATGATTCATCTACTAGGCCAATATTTATTCGTGATTCAGTTACTAGTCTATTAGTTTGCCCCAATCTAATGTCTTCAAGATGCATTAAATGATAGCTCACATTATCCTTAACCAATGGGAAAGCTAGCTGAGGTGATGGGTCTTAAAGGGCATGTATCTGGTGGATTCTGGGTATAATGTCCAGACGTCTGTTTCCTAGGCGCGTTCTATTCATATTTGTCTTGTTTCACAGAATTTCCCAAGGCAAAATCTTAGGTGACTTATAGAACATGCATACTACTGTCTTTTTGTTTCTGCCTTTCAAGCAAATAAATAAATATATGTGTGTTATGTCTTTGTTTAGCATCACAAGCCGTATATTCATGTCCTTGCTTCCTACAAGGAAGAACAGACAGCAATCGCTGTAGATCAACTTGAACCTGCTCCACCTATTCCATGAAAATCTTAAGCTCATGTGTGGAATCCCATTCTGTTCTTTTGTACAGTCATGCCTAAATATGAATCTGTAAGTCTACAGGTGAAACTTGAAAAATTAGAATATTGTGCAAATGTTCATTTATTTCAGTATGGCAACTCAAAAGGTGAAACCAATATATGAGATAGACACATTACATGCAAAGCGAGATATGTCAAGCCTTACTTTGGTATAATTGTGATGATTATGGCGTACAGCTTATGAAAACCCCAAATTCACAATCTCAGAAAATTAGAATAGTGTGAAAAGGTTCAGTATTCTAGGCTCAAAGTGTCCCACTCTAATCAGCTAATGAATCCATAACACCTGCAAAGGGTTCCTGAGCCTTTCAATGGTCTCTCAGGCTGGTTCAGTAGGAATCACAAGCATGGGAAAGACTGCTGACCTGACAGTTGTGCAGAAAACCATCATCGACACCCTCCATAAGGAGGGAAAGCCCCAAAAGGTAATTGCAAAAGAAGTTGGATGTTCCCAAAGTGCTGTATCAAAGCACATCAATAGAAGGTTATGTGGAAGGGAAAAGTGTGGTAGAAAAAGGTGCACAAGCAGCAGGGATGACTGCAGCCTGGAGAGGATTGTCAGGAAAAGGCCATTCAAAAGTGTTGGGGACTTTCACAAGGAGTGGACTGAGGCTGGAGTTAGTGCATCAAGAGCCACCACACACAGACGGATCCTGGACACGGGCTTCAAATGTCGTATTCCTCTTGTCAAGCCGCTCCTGAACAACAAACAACGTCAGAAGCGTCTTACCTGGGCTACAGAAAAAAAGAACTGGTCTGTTGCCCAGTGGTCCAAAGTCCTCTTTTCTGATGAGAGCAACTTTTGCATCTCATTTGGGAACCAAGGACCCAGAGTCTGGAGGAAGAATGGAGAGGCACACAATGCACGATGCTTGAAGTCCAGTGTGAAGTTTCCACAGTCTGTGTCGATTTGGGGAGCCATGTCATCTGCTGGTGTTGGTCCACTGTGCTTCATTAAGTCCAGGGTCAACGCAGCCGTCTACCAGGAGATTTTGGAGCACTTCATGCTTCCTTCTGCAGACGAGCTTTATGGGGATGCTGACTTCATTTTCCAGCAGGACGTGGCACCTGCCCACACTGCCAAAAGTACCAAAACCTGGTTCAATGACCATGGGATTACTGTGCTTGATTGGCCAGCAAACTCGCCTGACCTGAACCCCATAGAGAATCGATGGGGCATTGCCAAGAGAAAGATGAGGGACATGAGACCGAACAATGCAGTGGAGCTGAAGGCCGCTATTGAAGCATCCTGGTCTTCCATAACACCTCAGCAGTGCCACAGGCTGATAGCATCCATGCCACACCGCATTGCGGCAGTCATTGCTGCAAAAGGGGCCCAAACCAAGTACTGAGTACATATGCATGCTTATACTTTGCAGAGGTCCGCTATTGTTCTATTTCCAATCCTTGTGTTATTGATGTCATGTAATATTCTAATTTTCTGAGATTGTGAATTTGGGGTTTTCATAAGCTGTACGCCATAATCATCACAATGGTACCAAAGTAAGGCTTGACATATCTCGCTTTGCATGTAATGCGTCTATCTCATATATTGGTTTCACCTTTTGAGTTGCCATACTGACGTAAATGAACATTTGCACGATATTCTAATTTTTCGAGTTTCACCTGTAGGTAGCAATGGCACCACATTTGAGCTCACTTGCACTCACTTTGAGGAAATCTACTGGACACTTGTACAGAGACAATTTTATCCTCCAGTCAACAGGGCACTCTTTTTTAAAAAAAAAGTTGCAGCAATAAGAACCAAGTATGTGTGTGGGTGTGCGTGCACGCAAGCATGCACCTTTATGGACAGATGGGTGAATTGTAGATACTTCCAATTCATGTGTTTCTTCCTCAGGAAAGGGTGACAAGTAAATGTCTTGCAACATTTAAGTCTAGGAAATTTATCCACCACAATCAGATGTGAGCCAATTGTTACTTAGTTACTCTGTCAGCAACTCATTTACTGACAAGACAAGTCAATTATGAAAACCAATTAATTCAAATTCTCTGCTTATCATGACAGTTGCAACAGCATCAAATTTCATTCTCTGAAGTTTTGACTTCAGAAAATGCAGTATCTAGAGGAAGTCCAACTCCTTCCAATCATTTCACAGTATATTAATAAATTTCAATTAAATCAGATCCCATCAGGTTGCAGTTATTAGCAGTTTCATCTGGAATTTCCATCTTTGGTCGATTCATTTGTTGATGAAAAATCTGTTGTCATTTAGTTGCATTCCAATGGTAGCTGTGCTAACTCAACCTGACTTTAAGAGTTGCTTTGTGCATTTTAAAAAATATATAATGCAACTGCAGTATCAGTCTCTTTATTATGTACTTATAAACCATATACTGCAGAAAGTTTTTAGCACTATTGTTCCTTAATTTATAGCTTCTCCTTGAAACATATGTCTCTGATGGTTTAACATCAGCAGCAACAAAATTGAGTAACTTGTCCATTATATCTTTCAGTTGCCATTGACTACAGGAAAGTGCTTTAATTTTTGTTTCATTTTTATGGTAATGAAAAACATGTCAAAAAATGCAGTGTTCTCTGGAATAGATCATTTTCATGCTTACCCTGGGAAATATTTCTGTTTTACAAATAGACAACTGAAACTTAAAGATTGTCGTGATTTCAGTGGCAACTGAGTTAAAGTGAATGTGTACTTCTTTGGATGCTAAGAGGAGGCCAGATTAGTCTCTTACTTGCTATATTCTTCCTACAAGGCAGAAATTGCACCCCCATTCTTCCCAATTTTAATGAAATCACTCTCCACCAACAGTTTTCTAAAAACAGTAGCTAAGGGAACCATCACAAATGATCAGGGGGTCCTCCTATTAGTCAAATGCTGGATATAGGTGAATCTAGGTAAGCAGTCATTTCAGAATCAATTCCTGACACTAGAAGTAGTAAACTATCCTGTAACTGTGCACCAGCCATATTTAAACAGCAGTATGGGACACAAAGTAGTGGCAGAATGTATGCTCACATTAACCAGCTGGAGTTTTGTGTGTCTGTCTAAACAAAGCCACGTAAAACTGGAGATTAGACTACTAGGCCCATGCTTGAAATTATTTTCAACTTCTCTAGAATTCCCTGAATTCATCTGTTTAGACTATTATTCTGTCCTCCCATGCTTCAAAGAAAGGGCATGGCTGAGATGCAGATATATAATGGTAAGCACTGATTGCATTCAGATCAAATTCAATCTTTATTACGGTCTTAGACCAGCATAAAGAAGGTGGGGTATAGTTAATTAAAAAGGGGAAAAAAGGATAGTCTGAGCCAATAGGTGAGTATAGTCATCCACACTCTAGCCTCCACTACCCCCGGGTATTTGAAACAAAAGACTTGTTTCCATCTATGGAAGCCATCTATGCTCCAGGAGTGGCTCTTTGTCCTTTTGGTAAATGCCGTGATTTTAGTTTTCTGATCATTGAGTTCTAGTGCATTCAGATGGTGAACAATCTGCTTATCCTCACACAGAATTCTTCCCTCTTTGAGCAAAAAAAGCTAGGAAGTCTTCCATTTAGCAGTATTTCCCATTTATCTTAACTGGGAAGCTATGGATAGCTAGAACAAATAAGACTAATAAGCAGTTATCTGAAGTTGCATTGACATCCTGGCTTGTTCGGAAGATGATAAATATACCTTCCCAAGTCAGGCGAAATGACAAAGAGTGTCTAGCAGCTATGTGTTTTAGAGACTTATTGAACAAAGAGACTGTCTTATAGGAGGAAAGTCATTCATGTGTGTTTAGTAAGCCCATATCATTTTTCCATCTTAGCTCATTACCTTCAATTTACAGGTAGCAGACTAAAAAGTACTACCAAGAACACCCCAACTCAATAAAAGTAAAATCGTTGAATATGTATATTAGATTTGAGTGCAATGAACATCATTGATAACAGTCTTCAAAATGATTTTATCAGTTATGTTAAAGTTGAGCCGAAATTCTCCCAAAGAACTTTTCCTTTTCTGTAATTGGCTATGTAATACTGGCCAGTTCTTTAAGAATTACATGAAGAATGATCCAAAGGGAGAAAGATATTCTTGATATGCTTGAAAGTACAGGTTATTGCTGAACTAGGAACTTGATGTAATTCAACATTGAGATCTTGAGAAAACAGATTTGTGGAATACAATTTGAATTGGATTTTTAAAATGTTTAAAATCTGTATCAAAATAGCATGAAATCAGCCTCTTCTCTTAAAAAATACAGTATTAATTACCTAGAAGATTTTACCATCATTATTTAGTCTTTTTCAGTTCAATATATCAAATTTTTGATCAGCATTCACCTTCAGAGCTACCACAGTTCTAGAGCCTTGTCAAACACTGTTTGATTTTACATTGTTAAACAGATCCATTTACACTGGCTATGGTCCTCAGAAGTTTATACACTGTAAAATTGGATTAGTTACCAGGTAATAGATGACACACCTTCACATAGTATTCAGGTGAAAAATTAGTGTTGCTGATTTCCACATATGTTAAGTAGTTCGCTGAACTTTGGTAACGTTAATGAAAGTTTGCTGATGTAAAAGTCATTAGTAACACCAAGACTGAGAAGCATCTACTCCAGTCTGTAGGCTGTAATTCTTTCCAATCTTGTTCTTAGACATTGTGTGTCATTTCAATCTTCCTTGAAAATTCTGGAAAAATTTAAGGACATGTTTAAGCTTGGGTGGGTGGGTGAAAGATACTATTTTAAGCCAGGTATGGGGGGAGAAATTTGAGAAAAAGTTTTTAAAAAAAACCCTAAAACTAAAAGAATCATTTCATTACTTATGCATAATTAGGCTCTTCATAGAATCATTGTGGTATATTAAATTTAAATGTAGAGCTGATCTATACAAAAATACCAATACATTAAGTCACTTGGAAATTGACTTTACTTTTAAGTATTTTTAAATGTTTGTAGATCTCAAAAGCAGTAGGTGCACAGGATCAAGAGAAATAACCTTTCAACTCAAATACATTTAGATTTGTTCTTTCCTCCTAAGTAAGCATGCAACGTTTCTTGCTTCTAACATCCATCTTTACATTAAATTGGAATTTACTTCAAATTCACAATTTAGCAGATTGAGAATTGCCAAAGGTTTGAAAATAATGGTTTAGCAAAACATGGTGATCCACCTATGATTAATTTGATTTTGAATTAGCATATTGCATGAACTCAATCACTGCCATTTGTAAACCATGATTTAGAGTTTCATATGCAGTGCAACTCAGCCAATTGTTATTTATTCAACAAACCAGTTAAACCACAGCTCAGCCTGTGTGAACTCAATGTAATTGACACTACAGGACTCATTTATGTTTCACAGAATTTTTATTAAATGGTTAGGAAACATTCCAGATCACACAAAGTTAACAGATGAAAGCAAAAGAAAAATGAAAGATACAGAAAAGAACTAAGTTTTCTAGATGCAAGTCTTAGGAGAAGCAGGATATAATGGCCACATTTCTTTTTTACCTACAGGGAGGCAAGTACTATTTGTAATCGACAGGCAAAGAGATGCATTTATATTGCTAGGAATGGATCTGTTCCTCTGAGGTCAACTAAAAGGTATTAGCAGCCTTTTGGGGGCAAGTGAAGGATTGTCCTTTAATTTGGCTTGTCCCCAGGAGCTGCCATTCATCTCATCAAGTGTACCACAATGAGAATTTCGCCCCAATTGCCCCATGTCTCCTTCAAGGCAAGAATGGTTTAGATATGAGGGGCCAAGGTCAATTGGTGTATTGGATCTCCACTCATGCTCAGGATAGTATCCCGCATGTACTTTCAGGTCCGTATTTCAGAGAATACTTCAAGAAACAGTGCAGCATTCCAGTAGAGCTTATTTTCAATGTCTACATCTGAGAGGAGTACAGACCTGAAGGGAATAAAGGCTCTAGTTGGTTCATATGAATCAGCTATCAGACGAAAAAAGCAAAGCAAGCCAACATGGTTTTTACTTTGTGGCTAGGATAGGCACTTTGGGAGAATATATTTCCTGAAGTGCTTTTTAGCCAGGACAACCCTAACTTAAACAAGTGATGTCTCACCACAAAAGCCATCTTAGAAATGCTTTACCATTTCTTACCTAGCTTGATTGGATGGCTTTGTTCTTCTTTCCAAAAAGAATACTAAGGGCAATATTTAAACACAATGAGACAAAAACAATCTTCAATTTAAGATTAATTAGTTTAAAAGAACGGTGTTAAGAAGTTATGTTCCCACTTGCAAAACATCATCTTATGGTCAAGAATAGAGATACTGGTATCTCTTGCCATTTGATAGGCTTGAGTAATACAAGAATCCTTAGCATCAGCTACACTACTGCAGGTTCTTACCCCTCTCCACCTCAATGTTATGTCTATATTTACTTTTGTTTTCCTGCTCAGATCTCAGAAATTTATTTTAGCTATCTTGATGCTGAAGATTCCTCCCTGGTTACTGAGAGTGTAAAGAGATAAGAGAAAAAAAGCTTCACCTGTTTCTCCTAGACAAGGCTAGGAATTTGGTTCAAAAATGAAGAAGACTCAATAGAGCGCACAAGTTAAATTTCTCAGAATGAAAATCTGATCTAGAAAGGGTTTTAAATTCATTATTGCTACTTGAGTTGATGCTCAGTCTAAGTCCAAATGAAGTCAGCTTGGAGAAACGCTCCCATCTGTGAAGAAATCAATAGCTTTAGGTTTTAAAGCAGATTGCCAATTTGAACTAGGAAGGGAAGAAATCCTTTCCCTACAGTTCCCTTTTAGCAGGGGAAACATCAGCGTTGCGTGAAGTACTGTCTCAGGTATCCAAACTGAGCTGCAAAAAAGAAAAAAGAAAAAATACTCACCCTAAAATGGTAACACATAGTTGTAACTGAAATGAATTTCCCAAGGGGATGCCCAGTATCTTCATACCTCTGCATAAGAATAATGTATTTAATGTAAATGCTTATTGTAACTATCATGTATACTTTTCTGATCCAGGAGGGCAACACCCAGACTATGAGAACATATGAGTAGATGCCACAAACATTAGACTATGAGTACTGCCAGCAGGCATAGTAAGAACTGACTTTTCTCAGACAAAAATACAGAAGCATAATCAATCATTGGTATGAATGCATTTTCCCACAGATTGTGCTGTCTTTGCTGACACTTTTCTTTATTGTCAGTATTGCATTTAGTGGTTGACAAATGGGATGGGGACCCTCTACTCACACAAGTAAAATAATTATTTGGCTATTACTTTTTTTCTAAATATTCCACAGAGTGTTTCCCACATTCTACGCCAAAACTGCCAACTTATTTCCTGGCAAAAGTGCTGGTTGTTACCTTGAAGGCCCTCCATAGTTTAGATCCAAACCCCCATCCAGACCTTCACTTTTATTAAGTTCTGAGGAGGTTCACCTAAAGTTGCTGAGAGTTCATCTGGTGAGGACTCAGAATCAATCCTCTTCTGCTGCTGCTCTTGAGAATGGACTCCCTATGACTTTGAGGGGCCTAACATCATTATCAGCTTTTAAAGTGGCCATTATAGCACATCTTTTTGTAGAGGCTTTTAACTGATAATTCTATCAATCCTCATTGTGAATTCTATTTGATTTACCTGTTAATTTCTATGTTAACTATTGTTCATACTTCCCCATTTAAATTGGTTTCTTTTGTAAACTGTTAAGAGCCTTTAGTCATTGGCATGCCAAGCTGAATGAATGCATATATTAATTCATCAATATGTGTATAGCAGTTAGGAGCTGACATCCACTCTTACTGGATACAAGTTGTAGGGAGAAAAAGTATTTTGAAAGCTGCCATATATCAAAGTACATTATTGGCCTATCAGCCTCAGTATAACCAATGTGCATACTGGAGAATAACAACTTTTCCATTCCTGGTCTATATTGACAAGTAGCACTTTGCCACTTTCAGATACTGCTTTAGCAGGGTGAAAGGATAAGGATTCAAGCAACCAACCAACCTATAAGCAACCCACAGATGCAGACTCCCCACTTTTTAGAACAGAGATGAGCCTCCTCTCCAAGGCACCATAAAGTTGTAAGAAAGAAATTCAGCTATCCTGGTCTTAATACTTTCTAACAAGGAAAAAAAAATGTTGAAGAAATGTAAGAGCCTTGGGAGAGAGTACCACATGATTCTACAACTGCAGGCAGGCAGAAACCTAAAAAACACCTAGCTGCTTTGAATGAATTTGAGTCATTGAAGCTGGATGGCTTTCATCCCAGGGGGCTGAAGGGACTGGCAATTGTAATCTCAGGGTCACTGACTGTAATCTTTGAGAATCTGTAGGGTACAAGAGAACTGCAAGAAGATTGGAGAAGAGCTAACACTGTTTCAATCTTTTAAAAGGAGAAACAGTGGATTTAGGACATTACAAACTAATCAGCTTGACATCAACACTTGGGAAAATCCTAGAAAAGATTCTCAAGCAGTAGGTTTGCAGGTTACTAGAAGCCAGCATGGGTTTGTTAAATATAGGTCATGCCAAACAAATTTTAATGACAGAGTGACTAGATTAGTAGACCAAGGAGATGCTGTGAATATAGTATACCTAGATTTCAGTAAGACATTTGATAGCGTTGACCATACCCTTTTTCTTGATAAAGTGAAACAATGTGGGAAGGATGATCCCACTATGACCCCACTACTGGGGCTGACTGCTAACATCTCAGGAAATAGGCTCAAGGTTAATAAGTATCTTGATAGACTTGAACGATGGACCCTATCTGGCAAAATGCTGTTCACTGGAGAGAAATGTAAGGTTTTGCACTTAGGAAAAAAACAGATACACACCTATAAGATAGTGGTACCTAGCTCAGCAGTAGTACTTGTGAGAAGGATCTGGGCTCCTGGTAGGCCACAAATACAGTGTGAGCCAGCAGTGTATTGCAGCTCACAAAGGAGCCAATGCAGTGTTGGACTGCATCAATACAGATATTGTGTCCAGATCATAGGAAGTGATAGTTTCCCTCTAGGTTGTACTGATTGGACTGTACCTGGAATACTGCATCAAATCCTCATTGTCACAAACAAGGATGCTGAGGAACTGGAAAGAGTGCAGAGAAGAATGACAAAGATGGTGAGGGGCTGAGGATAAATCCTATGAGGTATTATTAAAGGAACTGGGTATATTTAACCTAAAGAAGAAAAGGGGAAGAGGAGACATAGTAGTCTTACAATACTTGAAAAGCTGTCACAGGGAAGAGGGTGTAGATTTATTCTCCATAATGCTGAAGATAGAACAACAATCAACAGGTGGAAGCTTTACAGAGAGAGATCCAAACTGGAAATAAGGACTAATTGCCTGACAGTGAGAGCTATTAAACAGTGGAACAGCTGGCCCCCTGGAGTCATGGGTGTTCCATCACTAGAAATTGTGAAACAAAAGGTTGGACAGCCATTTGTCTGGGATGTCTGAAGATTCCTGCTCTGGGCAGGGGTTAAACTAGAACACCTCCAAGATCCTCCAAACCCTATTATTCTATCATTAATCTTCACCCTAATGTGTGTGTATATATACATTCTAAATTAAAAATAGCTCACTTCCTAGAATTCTTGAATCACTATTATTTTCATGTTAATAAATCCTGCTAATGAAAACTCTGAGTTTCTTGCTTGGGAAAAACTACTTTTAGTTCAGGCAGCTGTGAGAGGGTAGAACTTCTGGAATCTTACAAAATGTCACTGGGCTGTGACTCTTATATTTACACACACACACAACCAAACACCAGCTATCATCAGGGAGGAGATACACTGTCCATACATCTGTTGCCTAGTTAAGGATGGAGAAACAAAGAGATCAAGGTGCCCTATCAAAATGTAGGCTTCCTTCAGTAGCCAAGGAAGCTTAAACATAAACCTATTCAAACCAAATCTCATTCACAGCTTAACATGCATGTAACGCTTCAAACCCAAGAATTTCACATTGGTTCTCTGTAACATATTCCTAGTAGCAATATATGTGTCTGAAAGAAAAGGGGAATCTGGAAGTTCTTCCCTACATTCTCCATCTCTTTTGTTAGTTCTCATTGTCTGGCCTTGGGGAATAATGGAAATCTATAGTGTGGTAATTGGTATGGTATAGATCGCTGGTAATCTATAGTATGACACCTGTTATGACTAGGTCATCCACAGCATGGCTAAAAATCCATGCTGGGAGCTTCCTTTCTATTCTTCTCATCACCTGGTGCTGAACAAGGAGCATAGAGATGGAGCCTCAGAAGAGCTATTTTCTACCCTCACAGCTGCCAGTAGCATCTGATCTCTGCCTGAAGCAAAGTCCATCACAGGGCCAGAGACTCACTCCCACTTCAGGCAGTTTTACAGCTTCTTTTAGCTTTTTGTTTTTCTATTGCTCTAGAGCAGTGTTTCTCAACCTCAGCAACTTTAAGATGTGTGGACTTCAACTCCCAGAATTCTCCAGCCAGCATGCAGAAGTCCACACATTTCAAAGTTACGGAGGTTGAGAAATGCTGCTTTAGACAGTGCTGGTCAGACTGGTGTTTTATTTTTAAAAAAGGAGGTCAGCGGATTAATCGTTCATTCTGTTGACAAAAGGAAATCCTCCAAAGAAGTTATTTTCAATAGTGATCAGCTCACTATTTCATTGACTGTTCTTACAGGAGGAGCAAAGATTAACACCCACAGTTTTCATTCTTCCTGAGTTGTTACAATAATAAGTGAGGTGAACACTCTCTAGACAGAAGGCTAAAACTTCTTTCTCCCTACCCATTGCATCAAAGAACCACCGTGCTAAAAAAAAAAAAAAAAAAAGCTGAAGTTCTCATCTGCTGCACAGTATTGTGCTTGTAACAAATGGATTTCATTAATCAGGCTATTTCATTCTTCTTCCCATCAAGTCTAATGAGAGCATCAGCAAAAATTAGAGGGGGTTCCAGTTTTACCTTAGCAATTCAGCTCCAATAACACTAGGATCCAGTTTCTTCATAACTCACTCTTCTCTCAAAGCTGAACAGCTGGTTCTGTATCTGACTCACAGACTGCAGATTACTTTTCCATCTCACAAGCTATTCCATCTCTTACCCTGACACTCTGCTTTCTTGAAACTAGAGATATACAGTTGACATAAAGTAGAATAGAAGTGCTCCTTAAGAAGCAAAGTGATTTGGCATTGGTATAAAATAAATGCTTGTTCTGGCCTTTCCATCTTCTCTGGCTTTAGTTTTCATTTCAGCTTGAGAACCCCAAAATTATCTAAGCTTCTTTTTTAAAAAGGACTCAGCTACACAGCTGAGATCAGTTATGAAAATGCCTGCATGGAATAAGGCCCTGCAAAATGTGTTTTATTATTCAAGCTTGTGTGAAGAATTCAGAGCAGACCTGGAGAGTGGTGGATAAATGGGGAACACACCTGTCTTCCAAGCGTGTGACACATACTCAAGGAAAAGTTAATAAAGTTCCTCCAAATCTGGCTCAAAACATAAAAACTGGCATTAATAGAAATCTGGAACCAAAACCAAACACTTCATCACACAGATTTACAGTTTGACAGTCTAGAAGTGAAACATACAAATAAATTCATGGAATGACCACAGTAAAGGTTTTAGATACTGACGTCTGCCAAAAATGCACTATGCTTGAAAAAAGACAGGCAGTGGGGTCATAGAAGGTCTGCCAAAGATGTCTTCAGTCTTTTATAGGTATATAGCAGGGCCACAGATTCATGGAGGTTCTGTGGTATTTTTATTTGGCATGCACTTATATCTAAGTGGGAGGTAAGTGGAGCTGAGAGGAAATGATTGGCCCAAAGTGACAGGTTTTTTTGCTCTTTCATACCTAGTTCAGGAACAATTTCAAAGTTGGCAATTTTCTATATTTATTCATTTAATTTTGTTTATATAAAGAATTTATATGGCCACCCAGCTGGAGCATTTCGACTCTTGGTGTGCATGAAAAACAAAACAAATAATTAAGAAGTTAATAGGTGACCAGAAACTCACATTCATGCCCCGCTCCAGAAAGGAACTCCAATTATCCTGGCCCCAAGGCATGATGAAAAAAGCCAAATTTTTACTGCCTTTCTGAAGGCCAGCCAGGAGGTGAGTAGGGCATGAGTGATTGCAAGTAGGACTTTCCGTTTCAGGAATGAGTAGAATTGGCACACTAGACAAAGGCCTTCCTAGCCACAGCTGCCATTTGCTCTTCAAATAGCAGCTGAGAGTCCAGGACGCCCAGGCTGTGCCCTACCTCATATATGGCATCCCATGTACATGAAGACCGCCCCCAACGGTGTCATGTAGGTGTTAAAAGGAAGCAGGGGAGGGTATTGCCCTGAGGCATGCTACAAAGCAGCACTCAGCACCAACTAGAATGGGCCCTGGAGAAAGAAGAACCACCATAACACTGTGCCTCCCTCTCCCAACTTTCTGAGCTAGTCCAGAAGGATAGCATGATCAATGGTATTGAAGGCCATTGAGAATCAAGGAGAACCAGGATGGATGCACTCCCCCAATCCCAGGCCCACCAGAGCTTACCTACAAGTGTGACTAAAACTATTATGGTACTACATCCTGGCCTGAATCCAGGCTAGATCCCTAGAAAGGGAAGGTTGGAGGCAGGATGAAAATTGTCCAAATTTGTTGGTTCCAACAAAGGTTCCTTAAGGAGGGGGCATACAAGCACCTCTGTCAGAGCCTGCAGAACCATCCCCTCTCTCAAAGAATCACTGCATGAATCCATCCATGTGCCACCTCCCTGGAGGATTTAAACAACCAGGAGGTGCAAGGATCTGAAACATGGGTAGTCAAACCAACAATGTCAAGTACCCATTTTCTCAAGATCAACAGGATCAAACTCCTCTCAGGTATCAATACAAGATCATGCCCTAGTCAGCTGCATAGGACCTGCAAAATTGAAATCCAACTTTGAGCAAAGCTGAGTGACTTTACCCACCAAGTGGATTCAAACAAAAACAAAAAAGCAAGATAAAATTATTGAATGAAGTCTTCTAAATATTACTGCAGAGAGGTGATCAATATGTGGGTAACATTGCACTCTTTCAATTCGGTCAAGTTTCCTTTCAGGGAGATAATGGAATTCAGTTTCCTTGTATTCCAGGGTAATGATAAAGGCTGTGTTTAGGTTCAAGCAAATACAACTAGAGCTCTCAATGTACAGAAGTTGTAGGCAGCTGAAGTGGGCCTGTATGTACAATCTGACTGTGTACCTATATTCAGTCAGATGCCTGACTAGGACTCCAGAAATAGCCTTAGCTGCAGAGGTTTAATGGTGGTGGTCACCAGGAGCATTTTTTTTTTAGGTTGTTATGTCAATTGTAATAGTATCTGGAAATGGTAGGCCGCACGTTTAGTATCCATATTGCAGTTACTTTAATATATTCTATGTGGGCTGCCTTTAAAGACAGCTCAGATTATCTTGCTGATACAAAATGTGGCTGCTTAAAGTAGAGACAAATGTCAGGTGGTCAGACTCTATGACATACGTCATCCAGCTGTGCTGAGTGTTACCCATTTTCAAGTCCAATTTAAAATGCTGATATTGGCCTTTAAACTCTTTAAATCTTTACAGAGTTTGAATGTAGGTTAATTTAAAGCTCATTTATCTATTCCAACTTGCCCATACTCTTCACTTAATATCAGCATATTATAATTCCAATTCTGTGCCCACCTATCAAAGCCATTGGCATTATTTACTTGTCTCTCAAAGCAACTGAAAAAGGATAAGGCCTTCTTGAAAGTATTCTGCTTTCTATTAGTAGGACTCTTTTCTAACTGGTATCAACTAGTGTAGAGGACTTCAACTAGACCAGAAAAATGAACCTTATCACCTTGGCTTTTAACTGAGGCAAGCTTTCATAGGGTGTTATTGTATATATGCTGTTATTTGTTTAATTATGTGTTACTTTATATAATACCAGATGTTAATGATTTATTTTATGTTGTACACTGACTTGAGGTTTTAATCTAAAAAGCAGCTTATCTTTTGAATGAGTAAATAAATAGAATTCTACTTCTTATATGTAGGTCCATCTCCTGGCCATGATTTTGCACCCAATGCTTGTTAAGCACAACAAAGAATTCTCCAAGTTTTAAACCTGCTGGTCTATCTGGGGTCATATCCTTTCCTTTTCCCTATTCTCTTCATACCCAGAGAAAGTGGCTTAGTTCAGACATCACACAAAACTAAAGCCAAATAAAAGCACGTTATGGCTTAAGCATAATGTGTGAATGCAACCAATACCCAAGAGGCTAGTTACAAGAAGCAGAGTGGATTTTGTTTCCTAAATTTCATTATGTAATGTGCAAATGGGAAAGGAGTCATCATCCTTCTCTTACAAGCTGATTCAAGGCTGTTCTTGCACAGAGAGCACATGCATTGTCCCAAATAAGAGGAAAATATGCACATTACCCTTTGAAAGCTATAGAAGCAGTCTGCAACCTACACCCCATAGATTACATGTAAGTGGCGGTTATGTCTAGCAGCTGTTGTATGTAGCAAGCCAGCCATGCACAGCCACAATTTTTAGCAATCTTTTTGGCATTTGTAGTCACATCCTCTAATTCACTGGGAAGCATGGGAGCTATCCATCCATGAATTGTTTGCGATATGACTAGATTCCAGAATTGTGTTTCCAAGCACTTTCAAGCCAATGTGTTGCATATACAAATGAGTCTTGGAAATTACAGTAACCCTGCAAAAGATGTATTCTGGGCCTCTTTACTCAGATCAACAATTCATCCAGAAGGTTAATGAGTTTGTGGTGAAAGAAGGCTTGCAACTTAAGCAAATGCTGCTTAAGCCAAGTGGAAACATTTGTTCTGCATATTAGAAGCTTGGAATACGCACTAAACACAGGGCTTTTCCATTCCTGTAGATGCTTAGCTCCTCCCTAGAGGACCAACTATCAGCTGAGCCATGGGTTTTGGCTTGCAAACTATAGCAGCTGAAATAAGCACTCAAATCACCAAGGAGAAGCATGAGGGATAGCCTTCATGAACTTTTGCAAGTGAAACTCAATACCATTTCTTGCCAGGAGCTAAAATTCAATTCATGCATAAGCTTCTTGGCTCTCATGTTCCACATTTCAGAGTTTGCTGACCCTTGGTTGATATTGTAGCAGAATTGGGGCTGTCAGCATGCAAAGAGAAAGATTTGTTTCCAAGAATGAGTATCATGTCTCAAACACAATTAGATCTAAACTTTGCATGATGTTGCTGGCTTGCCTTCTGAAACACAAGCCTATACCACTGATTTGGAGAGTTGGGGGTGGGAGACCATATGAATAGGACTTTAAAGAGCCAAAGGTCAGGAGAACATGCCTATTTTCTTCCTCTGCCCTGCAGCTTCTTCTGTCAAGGGCTTTTCTGTCAGCCAAGTACAATTCTAGTATTGGGGGAAATTAAGTAAGAAAGCCTGAAGAATCACACAGAAAATAAAACATATTGGCAGTGATATGAGTTTATCTCAGCTGAGTGATTTAACAACCCTAACACTTTGTGCACATTAATGATTGCAGCCATAGAGTGGCTATAGACCTATAGCATCATCTCTTAAAATTGTATAGCCCCCTTGCCACCAGCTTTTTCCCAATGTCCATATACTGGTTAAGGACATTTGAAAAAGAGAAGGCTGCTTGCACTGACTCTATGCATATAGGATTCCAGAAAAGATGGAGTACTTATACTGACTTCATGGGGAGCTAGAACCCTACACATAAGGACTTCCCTTTTCTTTATCATGGACAACTATTCAGGCAAGGCCAGTGAGATTCTTCTTTCTATCTCAGGATGTTTGAGCACAGTTAACACATTTGAAGGCAGCTAGATCAGAATCATAAAAACTTTTCATTGTTTAATAAGTATTTTTAATCTACATTTGATGGTTAAAGCCACTGGTCAAGAAGCTGATTTTGTCAACCAGCCATTGAAAAGCATCATATCTGAGCTACTGTGACTAATTTTGGAAGTTTTTGTGAAGTATTTGAAATGGAATAGTTTCCCAATGTGATAAAGAGACAACATAGCCCAATCTCCACATTTTTCCATTGGATGTCAATCTGAAGTCTCCTCCAGAAGTTTTAGCATTTTTAAGCAGTTTTTACCTTTAATTATTTGGAAATGGTAACTTCAGGCTTTGTGCCAAATATAACAATAAATTTTGACTCTGCAGACACTCAGTCCTGTATTTAGGAACCTTGTTTACAGCAGAAACAACATAGCTAAATAAGTTCCCTTACTGCAGACAAGATAGAAGCCATATACACACAGAAATCAAATAAGTATCTGGGTTCCAAAGTTTAAATTCTATCATTTTTCAGTAGAAATTGGCCCATTCTCTTCACTGCCTTGAGAATGGAAGGCACCTGCTCAGTGCTAATATAATGGTTCTGCTTGGCATGGGAGCCAGCGGTTCCTATCCTGCCAGCTTTATTCCTTACAGGTATGTTGTTAATGGATTTAATCTTCCCTGAACAAAATGTACATCTCACCTACCCTATGGGTTTTGGAGGCTAGAAACTTGAAATAAGTAACTTAAAAAATATCCTTTTTGTTGTTGTTTTGATTTAGGGGGTCAAAATGCTGATAACGGTAACGCCACCTCATGAACCTGTCGCTTTCCAGTCACAGGCTCCACCACCACCTATTCTACCAAAGCCTGGAACAGACAACCTTAGGCTACAGAAGCTCCTGAAAAAAGCAGCAAAGAAGAAAGCCACCTTATCAGCACAGCAAGCCACATCATTCCGGTCCAATCTGTCTCCTGTAAGTGAAGCTAGCCCAGACTTGGAGCACAATGAACGCCCTTCCCCACTCAAGCCAACAGAAACTGAAGCATGCCTCACGATCAGTCTTCCGCCCCGCTTTTCAGTCAAGCCCATCATCCATCATGTCCCTTCTCCTTTTCCTAAAGGAAGGCCCTTCACATTCACAATTACAGAACAGAGGAGTCTTTCACAGCATCTCAAGCTCACAGTCTCACCCTCCACATCTCCACATCACAGACCGAAAACTCCTGAGTTGCTGAGGCAATCCACAGAGCTCCCATCAGGCCCATCTACTCGCTTGTCCCCTGCCTTTGTTTTTCATGAACATCTCATTTCCTCCACTCCTCAAGTGGAGACTCCAGTCGCGGTCACTCATGTTGCTGAAACCCATTCCTCTTTTCGTAGTGTGCAAGCACCAAGGGTTAGGTCTCCACTAATAGGACAGCCGGAGGAATATCCAAGTAGTGTCCATTTGCAAACAAACCATTCAGCCTCACTATCAAGCCAGATGTATGACACATCTTTTGTACAGCAGCCCAGGCCAGTTACCCCCAAGTTATATGTTACTGCGGCCCCTGAGCCTCCCACCAGGAAAATTAAAACTGAAATACACCATGTCCCTAGGCAGTATACAGTGGTTACATCCCCAACTCTTCAGCTGGACAAGACTGTGACTCCAGGAAGCAGCAGAAGTCCTGAATCACACACTGAGGTCCACAGACAGACAGGTTCCAGCACATCACAGTACGTGAGGCCAGAAACACTTCTTCCTGCTCCGTCCACTGTCAGTATGCATGAGTTCTTGCCAGAAAGGATAGACCATCTGGCTGTATCACCGCCACCGCCACCGCCGCCACCTGTCGCCCAGAGTCCTGCAAGCTCCTCACCCAAGTCAAAGCCGGCATTACCCCTCAAAAACAAATTTAGTGGCTGGACTCGCCTCAAAAAACACTTGATAGTGGAATCCGAAGTACCTCAGTTCCCAGTTTCAGAATCTGAACCAGAGCAAGGGAGAGAAAAGACCATAACTGAAGCCTCAGAAGATGACCCAGGTCAGGAGAAGAAAGGAACCAAGTCAAAAGCCATCAAGATGTGGGATGCCGTCTTGTACCACATGACAGTCAACAAGGAAAAAAGGCAACCAGCTGAGGAAAAGGAAATAAGGAGAGAAGGAATGTTTTCATTCCGGCGACATTTACCACTCCTTCTCCACAGGCCACGCTTTGATGCCCGGAAGCTTAAAGAGCTGGCTTCCAAACCCATGACAAAGATCACTACTCTGTTTGAAGTGCGTCGTATCCAACGCCAACCACCTGAAGAAACACAGATGGGTTTTAATAGGGCTGCATCTGGGTGGCAGGTGAAGGAAAGAGAAGAATAGAAGTTTCCTTGAAAAGAAGATCAATAGGCTGAGAGAATCTGAAATAAATCCAGATTTTACTAAAGCTGCACTTGGGAGGGAAAAAAATAAAATCCTCCACAGGGTTATTGTCTGTGTACTGAAAGATGAACATGCCTATTTTAATCAGGTTTAACATGGGGCTTGAGAGAGAGGCTTATTTCAGCCCTGTTTTAATAACAGGCTATATGGCAGTAAGAAGTAAACCCATCTGCTGAAATAAATATAGGATGGAACAGAAATGTGTAGTCTTGCTCAGCCAAGCGTACCTTTTATTCTAGAATAATGCTAAAGTTCTTGGCTTTCTTTCCATGTCCAGTAAATGGCATTTTGAATGGAATCAAGAAATCATTGCACACCATGGTACACATAATTCAGAGTCTCTCTCCCCATCCCCCTTTGTGGTCAAATGCTGCCCAGAGCTTTAGACCTCTTGGGTAGAGGATAAGATGAATAGGAGTATATGTAGTAGAAGCAATGACTGTATTCACAAGCTACCTTCATGTTTGTGGGAGGAAGAAAAAAACACTCATACACAGCCTAAATCTAAATTGTAATACTAATAAGCACATAAAATTGCAGTTTAAAATCAGCAACAGTTATACAAGAACAAGGTTCAAGATGGCTTCAGATCCTAAAAAGATGAAATTTAAAAGATAAAACAATTTGGCCTAACTCCCATGAGTATAGAAAGTTGTCTGGTAGGCCTCTTCTGAGAGAAAATTCCACTTCCACCATTCAAAGGACCCTGCTCTGCCCATTGATAGATTTAGTATCTCACGGATATAGGCTTCCTAGAATAGAGTCTTTGCCAGACCTTAATGAATAGGCAAGTTCATAAAGAGATATGTTTTTTTAAGGTGCTCTAGCAGTTAGGTCATTTGCAGCATCACAAAATAAAACAAACACTGAATTGGGGAAAAAGGCAAGCAGTGTTGATCCCACAAGAGTAAGGATAATATTTTCTCTTTCTATGCTACTCTTAACTGCAGTGAAATCAATTTAAACCATTTACAAAATACAGTGTGACCATGTCAAGGCTCTTTTCCCCTAGAAAGCAGCTACAGACTAATTTTAAATACCAGAAAAGTGAAAATCCTGCGCAAATATCAGGTTCCACAATTTGCCCTGCAGATTAGCTTTTAAATGATGACAGGCAATTCCCGGTGCTTGAAGCTATCAGTTCCAGAAGAGTGGCAAAAGTTTTCTTTTATTATCAACAACTAACCCACGGAGGGAGGCTGGAAAAAGGGACTGTTGTTATCATTATCATTACCACCATCACTAGCCATGGATTCATAAAACAGCACTGCTAAGCCATCTAGAATGTTTTCCACTGAGATACTGCAAAAACACAGAAGGATGAAAGGTTTATATCTCTCTTTCGTGGAAAGATCTTACAATCATGCTATGGCTAAATTGGTGTTTTAATCTCCAGAATGAGAAAATAACTGCAAAACAGGAAATAGCCAATGCCTACTGATATAGCAGGGAAACAGCCATGGGTTTTTGGCATTTTATATCTGACCAAATCTGGCAGTTTTGGCATTAATGGCATTTCATTGTCATTTTTCCACTGATAGTTGTAAAACATGAGTATCAGCTATGAGAAGCAAACTTGGGAAGGTTTTGGGAAAAGCCTTCCTTCCAAAATCCAGATGAGGTCTTGACTATCAAGCCAACCTCAAGGTGAATTTGGGGGCCCTTGTCGCTATCCCCTTATAGAGCCTAGCTGTGTATGCATATGCTACGCAGTAATTGCTAATATCAGTGTAACATATCCCAGCTACTGTTTTCTCTATGTATCGCTCAATCTCACACTTCTATTTCTCTACATAGTCACAGATCAAGAATGGATGGCTTGAACTGAGAAATGGGAGCTAGTTAAAACAGCATCTACTTAAGAGATTGTAGAGTTATCTTTTTATGTTTTGCTTGTTTAACCACCTCATTGCAGCAGTGGATGATCAACCATCACATTCCACAACATTGTGGATAAGTAGTGTGAATTACTAAACTTAATCTTTGAATCAGGGTTGAAAAAGCAATCTCTGTTTCAGAATGAATGAAAGCAAATGTTTACATCCTGCTATTTTTGCAGTTTCCATCTGGACCTTTATGTCCACCAGTCTCATATTATCGTGCAAAAGAAATTCTTCATTTACTGTTGAATAGGACCACTCAAATAAGTGAAGCAGTGATATGGGAGTATTTTTTGTTGCTTGAGTGTACACATCTATACTCAAACTGGATTTGAAAGAGTTGATAAGGAGGAGCGTCACTAAATCCTTCCAAGCTGTGGAAAGGGCACACATCCTCCACATTCAGGTTGGCGAGAAAAATTATTAGTATGGGTTGAGTTTCATCACATAAATATGTAGTTGTATGCCCAGTTTTTATCCCAGCATTGATGCTTAGAAAAATGTGATCCGAATAGCAGATTTTAGGCTACCATTGTTCTTTTGCAAGTCTTCTATTTTATATTGTAGGAAGCAAACTACCACCATCTCATGATCAGTTTTTCAGAAGTGCCAGAAGACATGACTCCCAATATATTTTTCCCAAAATGCTATCACAGAAGGGAGAAAAGGGAATCCCCTAATCCTTTTCTGTTACACCAGTGTTTGTACTCATATTATGCCATGCAGTACATCATAGTTTTTGATCAGATCATTTGGAAAATAGATTTTGGTGTCAGCTGCCTGTTACCTCAAGAAGTCTCAAATGGTATGTGCATATAAGACATGGGGCTCAGTCTCCTTTAGTATGAATATATGGAACACCACAACTTCCTATCCACTTTCCTACACATTTTTAGTAGTCCCTCAAGGCTAAGAATCAAAATGTTAAACTTTGCAGTGTGCAGGAAAACTGCTTTCATACCACCCACTCACCAAACTGAGTCAACTGATACGTTTGTGTTCACTTTTAACTGGTGTGTTCTACTCACTATTTATATTAACAATGTCTTAAATTTATGTATAGGTAAGGATCTAAGGGTATCACATACTCCATTGTGAAAGTGGCAGGCAAGACAAACTAATTTTAAGAACTTTTGTCCTAATTTTAAGGGCAGTGTAGTACTAGATAAAGATGTCCTGAACTGATTAAGCTACCTTACTCTTTCAAATGGTTGTAAAAACCAAGTTCAGTTTCAGACATCTTCAAAGATGTTTTTTAGACAGCATTAGTTGGGTCATGAGAGAATTCTAAGTAAAGAAAGAATACACAAATCACATTAAGGTTTCAAATGTCTGGTAGAATAAGTGCCAATATTTTGAGATGATTATATAAGAAACAGAGAAGGTATGTTAAGCAATGAGGAAATAGAAAAGTTTGGTTCCTAAGAGATAGAATATGGATATGGTAAGAAAAGGAATAGTGATATGATGGAAGCAAAGGGTGCTCTGGGCTTTTTCTGAACTTATTCATAAGTACTAGGTTGGTTTGTCAGAATCTGTTACGGCAACATTGAGAGAATTCTTTTCACAGCTATAGACCCACACATTTTAAAAGCAGTTCATATGAAACCCTGACTCGAGAAGAATTTTTATAAATCCTGAATATGTAGATTGAATAAAGTGTTTCTATGAAAACAAATTGCTTCTCATTGCTGCTAGAGAGCTGAGAAATGCTGCCCTAAGCAAAGATATGCCTGTCCCATACATCACTTAAAATACAGGTTGTGAATTGTCCCTAAGATGCGCTGAATCCAATCTCAGGTTAGCTTTTGGGTTTAAAATGTGACAGAACCAATAAAGGTCTGTGTCTGAAATGTCCATTATCTTAATAAGGCAGGAACATGACAATTAACTGGCAGCCACTCCATAAAACTATTTCTGCTTCCCCTTGTAGAATTCTGATAGCAATGCAAGTCAGGAGTCAATGAATACTACTGACTTTATATACGCAAAAAGGATTTGCAAATGCTCATATTTAGTATGTCATCCTACTTTTACCTGTGAGTTTGGTATCAAGACAGTTATTTTTCCATCACCCCGTCATCTTCTATTTGCACCCTTTTGTACTGTCCATGCCCAACTGCCACATACTTGTATTTCTTGCCAGGAATCTTGACCTAAAAATGAGGATGAAAAAGTGTAACTTCAAGGATTAAAACTGAAATCCCTACCATCTTCCACCCTACAATTTTTGAAGTGCTTTGAAAAACCACAATCTTAACTATTAGCCATCAAATATGGGCTGATTTTGACAGTCAGTGTGCCTCTGCTCCGTTTTCTTTGGCCTGAAGTAGAGATATTTTTGGGTAACAAAGTTTAAATTACAATTCATTATCCTATACCAGGGAATCCTGGGCTCCTGTATCAAAAAGCAAATCACCTTGAACTTCTGCAGAAAGATAACTTAGAGATGTTAACAAGTGAAACTGCCAAGAGACTGCGTATTTATAATGCACTCTTTAACACTGAGTGGTTATTCCAGATGCTCCTATACATTAAATAACTTCCTAGTTATTATATTGTTTTATATTACATTGTTTTTCTTGTGAACTGGTTGTTAGCCATCCAGAGTTATTTATATAAGATGGGCAGCTGTATACATTTTCTAAAGAAATAAATGCAATAAATAAAATATGAACAGGGTCAAGAATGAAGATACAAAAAGCAACATGAAAAAGTGAACACATTGTGAAGGGGAATGTCGGTGACACATTCTCCCCTTCCATTCCGCTCTGCTTCCCCATCCACTATCCACTACTTAAGTAGTTATGCTATACTTTTAAAATCAACATTTAATATTAAACATTGCAGACTTTGCTTATATCCATTTAAGTCATTTCATCTGTTGTTTTTAGTCTCTTGACTGTTTTCCTAGAAACCATATTCCAAATGCCTAAATCTGCCTTGCTGTGTGATGTATTGTATATAAGTGAGCCATTCCTGCATAAAATTTGGTTCTATTATGACTATAGACCAGTCTTTCTCAGCCTTGGCAACTTGAAGATGTGTGGACTTCAATTCTCAGAATTCCCTAGCCAGGCTGGCTGGGAAGTTCCGGGAGTTGAAGGCCACACATCTTCAAGTTGCCAAGGTTGAGAAACACTGCTGTAGACTGTCAGTTTTATTATATACTTATATAATATTTTATAATACAACATGAGTATTATATTGTTTACTCTTTTGAACTCTTTAAGCATATGCAATGTAATTATAAAAAGAAAGAACAGAGTCTATATGTATTTAATATAGTACAGTATTACCCAGCAGGAACTTTCCCCATAGCCAGGCGCTCAAACTCAAAATCTCTCTGTAGTTAAATCCCATTTAACAGCCACACTGAGTATAATTTATTGCTTCTGATAATCTTGTGAATAACAACACAAGTTGGAAACTCCAGAAAGGACTACTATGAAAACACCATAGAAGAATACAGTATTTATACATGTAAATTAGTTCTTGGTAGGGCATTACTGCCTTTTAGGTAGAATCACAATTTCCTGAAAAGGCTGAATTCCTGTGCTAGAATGCTCAGCATGTCCAAGCAACACACAAAATCTTCCTGGGAGGACATGGCTGACCACTAACTTGGAATTAAAAAATACATCCAGTCTAGTCGGATAGAAAACTAAGAATGTATGGTAGAAAATTAAGAACCTATTTGCACAACTACCTTGGAGCTAGTTTACTTGCAAATTTCCTTCCCTGTATTCATCCCCTTCCCACATTATAGATAACACATGCACACCATCCAATGAGATGATGACAATGAAGAATATAGAACTGTGATTTGTGCAGAGGCACGGAGCAGCAATACCTGACTCAGGGTTAATCAGTGAGATCATTTGTTTTTAGCTCCATAGGCAGAGGCAATTTGCCTCTATATGTCACTTATTGGGAAGTGCAAGCAGGAAGATGCTATTGTACTCCTGACCTGCTTCCTCAGGCAGCTACTTTGCTCCTGGGAAAATAAAACACCAAATTAAACACATATTTCACCTGATCTAGTGGAACAATTCTCCTTTAATACTATGAACAGAAGAGCTTGCATGCAGTTTGCTGAGGAAGATCTAACCCCATTCAACCTCAATAATGGAAAAATCTTCCTTTTAACATTCACAGTATGGCTATAGAAGTCCTTGAAGAGGTGCTTTAATTTGACAATACTTTACGCAAAGCATCCTTTCAAAGCTACATTAGGAAGAGTGAAATGAAGCTGCTGTGTTGCTTCATTTTGCATCCCTTCTGGGTCCTTTTCCAGCAAAGCACCTAACATACTTGTCCACTTATACAGAAATATCTCCTTCATCAATATTTAGCATTTCTCCTGAAGGAAGCAATTCTCACCTTAGCATTTCCATCTGCCTGGGGGCTGTCTTTGTGTTCCCAAAGGCTTCTCTTATTCACAATGTCTCCAGCCACAATGTCCTAGGAAAAACAGATGTGATGAGAGAAATTTGAACTGCCCTCCATACAAAAAGCTATGTTTTGCATCCCAGGTCAAATCTTGAGTCCATATTCTGATACCATTTGGTTGATGATATTTATATCCTGACATCATTGTCACCCTAGGAGCAACATCTGTACAAGAGATTGTCTCTTTCCAATAGTAGAGATTTGACCACAATTAGAAGAAGCAGCTACCTTGCAAGGCGTTGTTTTTGTAGAAGACTGAGCCATTTCCCCAGTCTCCCAGAGGTTTTTTGTGCTGGCCACTGCTGCAGTGTTGGTAGGAAGGTCAATGGAAAGCTGCCGCGCTGGTTTCGGAGTTTTGCTGGAGATCTGCAAAATAATATAAAAGTGAACTAGCTTTCTAGTTTAAAACATCTATCTCCATTCAGCTGACTTCTATCTTATGATGTATCTTACGATGCATCTATTAGGCAGAATCAGCATTATGGTACCAATCCCACTGCAGCTCAACTGATCAGAAAATATACCCTCAAGACAGACTTCATGCCAGTACAATCTCCCATCAATGGCCATGCAGAGAAAACCAGTACAAGGCAGCCCAGAACACCTTCAGCACATACATTGCCTTCATTTCAATAGTCATAAATCAGTTGAAGCACAGTAGAGCAGTAACAGCATAACATTACTAAAGAGAAAGGGTAATGCCACCAGCCAGGTTCGGCATCCATAAGCAAGAGGTAGAGCACCAAAAGAAATTGGATCTCAGCTCATTGGGAACTACCAAACAAAAAATTATAATATGACTCTACTTTTTTGGCTGCTATGAAAAGAAGGACATCTGCAGGGGCACATCATGCATGGGTGACAACAGTGCTCAGTTAACTTGCCAATAATGAAAAATCAATGGAACTAGGCTTTTGAAAGGAATCACCACATTTCTTAAGAAACCCCCTTCCCCCCAAAGTACCTCTTTGAAGAGCTTACCAAAATCAGTGAGTTTAAGCTCACCTCAATGGCATGAGTGTATTGCTCAAGTTTATCATCAATCTTGGAAACCGGAAGTGGTGCTTGGCTCTTCTTCACACTGTTACTGGATGGAGAAAAGATGATAAAAAGGATGCTCCACACAGACCCAGCCATTTCAGAGCCTAATCACCATTGTTTATCCAAAATTATGTTCACTGATTTCCTCAATTTGCGTAGGTCACATAACACATTACATGATAATGTGGCTTACTTATTTATGGCTTAGTTTTAGTGTGAACTCAGCCAGGATGATTTATAAATCATGGTTTATGGTTATCTGTGTTCTGTGAACCCAATCAAATGGAGTTTATTCATTAGCCTATTGAAGCAAATCACAGCTTAGTATGTTATATAAACATATATGATAAGAACAAGTGTAGTCACACTTGATAGTGATTTGTTGACTGAACTCTGGTTAGGATTCTGTAAATTCAATGTTTTAACTTGCTTAATACATTCTGACTGCTTGGAAGGAATGCATAATGGAAACAGTAGCAATATCTGCTTTTCCCTTTACAGGGATACCGGAGAAATTGCCTTAACAGGAAGAAGAGCATCTTCTGCAGCTCAGCACATTAAAAAGTGATGTTTCACACACGCCGTGATCACGAACAAAGCACCATTCTGAATTATTTGCACAGTTCAGAGCAACGCTTTTTCAATAGGTGGCATCACAACACTTGAGCTTTCTTCTAAATGTTATCCACACACTTATCCATTGTATTTGGCATTTGAAGTGGCATTTTAAAAGTTTCTTATTATACTCTCATTTTATCTGATGTATGCTGCTGAACTGAGCCTCATGTTGTTATAACTGAGGTTTTACCTCTATCTTTAGTTACTTGGGAAGACTATACCCAGAAAAGCAGTGTATAAATAAAGTTACTTCAAGTCGGCTACCATTAGCCAATTGAAAGGACCAAGGTGATACAGCTTGGAACATCCATTATTTGAGTAGAAGTTACCTTTTCTGCACAGATCGGTTCAGTGATTCAGTTCTGTCAGTGATCTAAAAAACAGAAACAGCAGGCTTCGTTTGAACAGTGGTGCTGAGGAAAGATACAGAAGTGCTGCTTGGTGGCCTCCAGCTTCCCTTCCAAAAGGAAGAAGGGACAGGTCCAAGACTTTGCCCTCTTTTTTGCATTGTCAGGTATTTGGGGGATTTGACAGGAAAACATGGAGATGTTTAAAGTACTTATTCCATCTCTTAAACTCTTGAACCCCCCTCCTCAAATAGGGCCCAGCATACCATTCAAAGTCTGATATAGTCCTCAAATGACAAACATTATCGAGCCAAGGCTAAGGTTGAGTGGGGGCTAATAGAAAGAAAAATTGTTGTATATTCCTCTGCTTTGATCAATTCTGTAAGGCTTTGGACTTGTATTTGTAAACTGCTTTGTTGGTCATGCCTTCCTAAGCAGCCCAGCATATACCTTTAATGTAGGGCTTAAAGGAGCTTGACACTCTTCTTCCTGGCTGGAAGTACTTGGGGTCCTTTGCCGTTTTTCTGGGACCTCTTCTTGCTCATACCATCTTCTTTTCTTGTCCTGAAGGGAACAAATGCATAGATGGGGTAGCATTTGCTCACATGCAACCAATTCCCCTCTTCCCAGTCAACACAGCAAAGCTACATCACACTAAGGAAAACCCACCTCAGCATGTTTAACCATGATTTGGGCTCATACATCATGGGAAATCATAAGGTAGGTAGTTTGGCTTGATTTGACAGATGTGAATCTAGTCATTGCGGCTTGTAAAACATGGTTTATAGGTTACTTTTTTGTGTGGTCCCAGCCAATTTTGACTTACTAGAAAAAATTCTGGGTTTTAAAACCCCCAGTTTAGCCTAATATCTGACCTCTCTTGTTAGTTTAGCCTAATATCTGACCTCGCCTGTGGCTAGGTTTTGTGCAGTAGCACAGAAGATCCGCCGGACCCTGATGGGCCAATTTTCTGCTAGTCAAATGCATTCTATGTAACTGTAATTAATTTACATTTTAGATATTATCGATTTCTTTTGGTAATTTTAGATGTTATTATCCTTTATATAATTTAAGTGTCTACTTTATAATTTAAATATAGACTGCATCCTGGACCTCACTCATAGATGCTAGTGAGATTGCTTTATAAATGTATTTTAACTTTCTCTTAAATTTTATTTCATTTATTATCTATTAAGATAGATAGATAGATATATGTTCACAGAGTCTGCTTGTACTTGTCTATGACCATAATGCATTGCATTGCATTGACCTAGTATGAAGTTGGAGAGTGTCTTGCAGGTTTTCTAGTCTAGTCGCTTTCTTGGAAATCTAAATCTGAAATATCCATGACAGCTCCCTATGCAGGGTTTGAAGATTTGGGGTGGGGAGGGGAGAGAGAACCTCTGATTCTCCTACACTAAGGGCTTCAATGCTCAACTATCCCTAGTAAGCCTATGCATCAGAAAAATGGTTTGGAATTTGCCCAAGCACAGGCTCTCTGCTGTAAATACATTTAAAACAGCCCAGCGACATCTATTTTTCAAGCCTGCACAGAACCCTGGGGAAGAAATCTTTTTTAATGAACAGCAGAGAGGTGCTGTCCTTGTACAATGTTCAAAGCACATGTTTTATAGAATTTTATGAAGAACTTTGGCTTCATCAAGGCAAGAATTCAGCAAAGATAATTATCTATGTAGATGGGAAAAAATTACACTCCTGATGTTGAAGAGTAGCTTCAAGAGTTATGTTCTTTATCAATTTTTGAAACAACTTTATATTCTAACACTAAGAAGATAGAGCTCTGTGTTTCTAGATTTAATAATATGCTAAAGGAATGAGCGAGTTTTATATTAATATTCCATGGGGTTTTTTTTCCTTAGGTTTAGTTCATTTTAATCACTATTTTAATTTAATACTGTTGTATTACTTTTCTTTTTGTTATATTTCACCAATACATTTTTAAAAGCCGTGTTCCTACTAATGCAGTCTAAAATCACATTTGTTTCTCTTTTTATTTTCAAACTTATACTGCTAGAGCCACCACAACCATTTTTCACATGAATATTGCAGAGCCAGATGTATTCCCAGTTCCCAATTCTATGCCATTTTTCTCAGTGAATATTTTGTCTTATCCAAATGCAGATTTTTTGTTTTAAACAGCTGGATTTTATCAGTATAAAGTACTTGGATGTATGTATCACACTGTCATATTGTGCTAAGCCATATACAATTATTTATAAGCTACAATGGCTGGGTTTGTACTATTACAGTACATTAAAAGCAAACAAACCACATTATGGCTTAATGAGATGTGCTAATCAAATTATTGATAATGAGAATTGGGCCAAAATTAAGAAACATTCTGAATCTTATCCCTGTTTTAATTCTTCCTTCTGACAACGATTGGTAATCTTCATCCTACTCCTATAATTTCCACTATTAATAGCAGTAACATGTGAAGCTATAAATGTGTTCAGAGTTTGGCTTTCTCATAACCTCCTTTTGGCCATTTTCTGTATTGTCCAACTGCCTCCTTTTCATTTTAGCTATTTCAGTCTCAGGCATAAGAGAAGAACGGCCATCATCAGCTAAAATTATCTTTTTTTAGCTTCTCCTCATTTATCAGAACAACTTCAGTTTGGAAAATGTATTAAGGATACTTGAAAAACACCTTATCAGAAAAGCAACTTTCATTTTATGGCCTCTCAAACTCAGTCAGACACAAATAACAGCAGAAATCTTTTTTTTTTTCCTGACCTCTTGTTTTTCTTCCTCTTCCTCAGACTTATTCTCTTCTGTAACATCTTGGAGCTTGCCTCCAATGCACTGATCCTCTTCTCCAACATCCAAAGTTTCACTAAGCTGTTGCTGTTCCTCCAGCTCTGCTTCAGGCTGATTTTCTGAATCTGAAGTAGAAATGAACTTGAGGAAATTTGATGGGCCGGTTTCAAATCGGAGGAAGGTGGGAGTCTCCTGATCCAGATGGACTTGCTCCAGCATAACTTCTGCTTCCTTCAGGTTTCCGTCTTCTTCCTGATAGGAGCCCCTTGGTGACCTGGGACTGAGAATTGGCAAGTGGAAAAAGGTAGAAGAGAAAGGACAAGTATATCCAATGACTTTTTCTCTTTAAGAAAGAAGTGCAGTTTTTAATATTTTTAAGGTCATAAGCAGGCTTACTGTACTAATTCAGAAGACAATAATGTCTGCCAATTTGGTTTTTATGAAAGCAATTGCTCGGTGAAGTGATAGCTTGTCTGTGAAGATTGAATATTATAACAACATTCCCTTTGAAGCTGAGACAATTAGTCACGTACAGTAAAAATGATTTTGGAAATGTTTATGTGAGGCAAGTGGCATTCTGCAGGCAATAGACTCTAGTTTCCAGATATAACCCAATCTATCTGGACACCCAAAGGAGAGTATCCATATGTCTTTCCTTGTTGCATAAAAATATTTATGCTATATATTTTTTCCAGTGGGGCATTTAAACTTGCTGGCTTGACTGTGCCCTCCAAAAGTGGCAATCCAATTATAATGTTTAATGTGATAGAAAGGAAACATTAACATATGACTAGAACCTATTAATGATCATTCATGCAATCATCACGATTATTATCACTTTGCTTTTGATCTGATCCCACCCACTGCTTTTGGGGAGAGTAGCCTGCAGCATAACACTTAAAGGCCAAGAGCAACACTCAGCGTAGGAAAAAAACATGCACCCTGGCTTAAAGGTGCGAAATCAGCATGAGCAGAAGTTTACTGCCTGGAAATCGCAAGCTCTGAATGGGCTTGCTTCCAAATACCATGACAGTCATCCTGCCACATTCTAGAATTTGTGAAGAATACATCAATACCCCCTCAGTGAAACCAAACTGGTGAGTGGCCTTTGGATCATACTTCTTTGGAGAAGGCCCCATTCTGTGTTACTGCTTAGAATGAAAGCTCCCTCTAAAATCCCATTCGATGCAAGACAGTGATGTACCCATTACCCATCAATGGAAAGGAAAGGCCACTGTGACTACAAATGGGCTCCGGCTTAAGAACTCTGAAGGGCAAAAACATGAACATAATTTAACACCCCATCCCCTGCTGGTTTGGAGCAAAACTCCACATATGTCTTCCGATGTAAATCAACAGCAATGTATTAATAAGAAAATTGCACTCTTTTGAAATAAGCAGGAATTGGCCTCTGATACAGCTAAGGAGGTTATACTTGCTACTCTAAAATATCTCAGAATTAAAAATGAACCAGAGTAGCTAGCATTTAATGTGAACTTGGTCTACTGTGTTATCTTCTACAGAAATATTTATTCAAAGATACTTCGTAGTCCTGTACCACTATATAACAACTATCCCCCCATCAGCCAATCTTAATAGCAAACTTTCTCCTTCCACTCCAAATTACTACAGTTCTGAAAGATAAGCTATACTTGACAATCACACAAGCATCATTTCTCCTCAAAGGCTGCACTAATGCATTTAAAATAATTGGAAGTTTATGAACCAGAATAGGTTCAGCTGATACACATGTTGCCTGCACAATGCATTCCAGATCCTACTTTACAATTTTCAAGGGCATAGAAGGCATAAGCTGTATAAGATGGTAGAAGATTTGCTACCAGCTTCCTACTTTGTGAGAGAGGAGTTCAAGCTCATATAAGACGTATAGGGGTAGGGAAAGCCTCATGGAACTTTACTGCAATCTATCGAGGAAAATGTGGTACAGGATTCAGCATCACATATAATTTGTCCCTCAATCGTTTCCTCTTTCCATCTCCTGAACTTGAGTCTTATTACTTGGAGCTTGCTTACATAATGACCTTTACACATAAATACCAAACTGAAGTTGACTTAACCTACAACTGACCCCCAATATCCATACCAGAAACATCTGGGCATGTGTGTAGGCACCACAAGTTGTTATAGTTTATTTATATAGTTCCCTTGAATTACTCTGAAGAGCAGCATACGCTCTTACTACAAAAGAACATGCAAAATGAATGCACTTGCCAAATTATTCTAATGAATGCTAGTTAGAAGGACTGTTTTGACTATCTTCCACTTAGACCAAAGCAAAACCCACATGTGTTGTGGACCAAGTATTATTAACAACAGGAAACTATTTACAACCTACAAAGTGTAGTCTGTAGGAAACCAGTACACTGAGTCACAGACCTCTTAAGAAAAAAGAGAATGTTTGCTGAGAAAAAGGACAAACTATGTAATTACATTTATGACATACCTGGTCTGTTTTGAGTCATTGGCATCAAAATAACTTTTTTTTTTTAGGTGCCTTTGAGTCAATGTTGACTCCTGGCAACTGCCTGGGCAAGTCTTGAAGGTTTCTTGGCAAGGTTTTTTGGAAGTGGCTTGCCATTGTCTGCTTCCTATGGCTGAGAGAGAGTGACTGGCCCAAAGTCACCCAGTTGGCTTTGTGCCTAAGGCAGGATTAGAACTCACAGTCTCCCAGTTTCTAGCCTGTGCCTTAACTGCTACCCCAAACTGGCTCAGTGAAAATAACATCTAGTTGATTCAAAATTCCAAAACATTTTTTGAAATGCACGTTTTTCATTCAAACTAATTCAAAGGGACCTGATTCAGCAATACAATTTGGAAAGCTGATTTCATTTGGCAAGGACATTCACATTTCTGAAGTGAAAACAGTCTACCAACTAAAAAGACAGCAGTTTCATGCTAACCTTTTATCCCACCTGCCTCTAATTCTTTTTTTAACAATTTTATTATTTAAATATTTAAATCAGAAGCAGTGAGCATTTTTCCCATGTGCAAATAAACTAGTTTGCAGGAAAAATATCCAAAGCACATGTATAAGCTGTGTAACTGCAAATAATCTCATTTCCTGTATCCACTCAATGAGGGACCCTCCCAAAAAGCAACTCCAACCCAGCCATTGCCCTTCTCTGCAACTGACTTTCCACCCTTCAGGAGATAAAATGCTTTTTGGATGTAAACATCTTATTAACCCTTCCAAAGTGCTATTCTTGGAAAGTGCAGCAGCAGGTACAAAATGCACCTTTTCTGAACTGATAAAGCAACCATGATTTTTCCATTTTCCATTCCATATTGAAGCAGCAGCTTTTTACAAGCCTATAAAAAGATGTTTCAGTTTATTGATGGGTATGTAGGTACCCATCCAAACTAAGCAAAGGACTGAAGCCTCCTATCTTTGTTTTCTAAGAATGCTTCTTAGTTCCAAGCATTCGTGGATATAAAGATATTTTGCAATACAACATGGCAACTTAATGATTTTTTTTTTATGAAAAAGGACACACTGGACGCACAAATATCATATTGGGAACAGAGCAGAATGGGTACTGTTTGCCCAACTTCTTTCTCCAATTCTCCAGGGGAATTTTAATTTCAGAGCCATTGCTTCATGAAAGTAAGGTCTTCAAAGGGGTAAGGAAAGACCATCTTCATATTTAAAACTATCAATTTCTGCTCTGTCTTCCAGAGTAGAAGCAGCAACTTCTATTAATTCTCTCCTCACCCTTATCCAAACAGCTGAAACAGCTGCTTCAAATAATTGTTTCCTGAATCTTTCCTCCTTCCTTTTCTCAGCATTCTGTTGTGTGCGTGATATTCGTAAGTTAATGCAAATGTGCCAAGCTCTCTAAAAAATGATTACTTGCACAGTTTCACTGAAGTAAAACTGAAGACATTGAAAGGAAATCTAAAAATAAAACCAGTGCCTGCAACACACAGAAAAAGGATTGTGAGGTTTATCCAATTTTCTCTCTGCTGAGGAAAATGAGTTGAGAGATTTCTTTTATATATATATATATATATACATACATACACACACAACTTCTTAACTACACCATTAACACATCACTGAGTTTGCACCTAAGTCATGTGTAGGAGAAATTTTGCTTGATGTACTTAATTTACAATAACCCTTCCTGCACTTGAAAGAGCTACCCCTAACAAAAGGAAAAAAAGGGGAGTGGACCCCAGAAGAATCTTAAGCATAATGAATTTTTCAAACAGAAAAATCTTCCAAGGCTATTTCATGTCAACATTAGAGATTTAAACCCCCTTGCTTTAACATTTGAAACTACAGAACATTTTTTTCCCAGACAACTCTAAAAATAAAACCCTGAGATTAGGAAGCATGGTGGTGGTGATGGTGGTAAAAATGAAGATATTTTACTAAAGGCCATTTAGATCTTGCAGTATAATTACAATTTAGAAAACACACTGCTAAAAGTTTACTTACACTTCAGTTATGAGTCCACCCTCAGAAAAGTAGAAAATATAACAGTTTTACCCATCTAAATGTGTTCCCCCATTAAAGTTGGTAACACCCTTCCCCCTCCTTTGCTCTGACATGTGACAGGTGTTCTACATTTTTCTTCTACCAGTTGAAATAATTGACTTTATTTACCAATTCAAACACATGTGTGTATGTAGTTATACTTTTAAGAAAGGAGTGGATCTTATAATTAGTTGATGCATGCAAATTTATCAGTCCTGCAAGTAAATACACAACCATACATACTACAAATTATTTCCACACAATCATTTAAGAAGCATCAGCAGCTGAAGTGCATCTTATGATTAATCACAGCTTGTGGAATAAACTACAACTGACTACATTCACACACACAAGACATAAAGTTCACAGATCACAAGAGCTAAGACTGTTTTCTTGTTATTTCCAAAAGCTCCCTGCCTAATTGCTGAGGACTTAGGTTGGCCAGAAGCAAAAGAAGAGAAGCTTCTGTACCTTTTGCAGCCGTGTAGAGGCAAGAATTAAAAAAAAATAAGACTTAAATACTAAAGGAAGTTAGTTTTTAGAGACCTGGAATATTTAATGCAACTATATGGCTAAGGTTAGTGGAAGCTGATTTAGTAATATGTGGAGATTTTTCTTGTTTATGAGACTAGTAATTTAATGCTGATATGAGAAGAAATGTATTCATATAAGGTCCTTTTAGTCTGCCCTAAGCCTGGGTTGACATCTTCCTCCCTGGCAGATGCACTATGCTTTTACCACCTGGAAAGGGAGTTGCCCAAGTGACTTACACCTTTCACTACAATTTGATTAATGTTCTGCCGGGTCATGCAGCTTTTAAAGGTAAAGAGCTTCTGTTAAGAACCATTTAAGAAAAACCACTATAATACGGAAGCAGTCAGGCTGGTTCACTGTTCCATGAATCTCCTCAGCTCTGTTTGCAAGATACACCAAGCTACAAGTTAGCCATCACATTGCTACCTAGTATGTTGTTTCTCCCCCACCTCTAAGCAATGTGTTTAGGTAATGTTTAAGTATGTTGTGTAAATCCAGGAAAGTGGAGCTACTTGACTAACAATAGGAACATTAACCAAGTTAAGGTTGTCATATGACCACAGCCATGGTGTGGCAGCTGGTGAAGCTAGACTGTATTTGACTAAGCTAACATGAATGTAAAATAGAAATCTGCCCAGTTTGTAGTATATTGTATGTATGAGTCTACAATCAATCATGCCATATCTGGAGCAAGTTCAGTGGGTCATACTTCAAAGTTCAAGAAACATACTGTGTTTCTTCCAGCCTTTCTGGTTCGTTCTTGTTTAGCTACTACTTCATTTCAAGCAGTGAAAAAGGTTTCCTACCTTCCTTCACATTGTGTAGGGTCTGCTTGTTGGGCTTCTCTGCATTCTCCAGGGTGGCTTTGCTCTCCTTGCAATCCCTCTCCTACCCATCTCTGCTTGCGCTGTTCAAGTTTCTGGGACCAATCACTAAAGCCCTCGTCTTCTTCCACTTCTGAGGTTCCAGAAGGCTTCCCATCAATCCTGAAACATGAGGAAAAGAAGGATATTGAACATCATCCAAGTTCACACAGAATTTTATGAACATTCTGTCTGTTCATGGGCAAAACACACATTTCTGTTCTTAACCACAGGGATGCCAAAATGATGAAATGTGCATTGTGGTATCATGACAAGGACTGCCATTTTGCACTTGAGTCGTAATGTTGTATGCAAGTCCATGATGGGTAGAGCTTGCCTCTTGATGCTGCCACATGCTTTCATTACTTGCTTTCCCCTGCTCCCCTCCAAAACATTTACCTTCCTAATGTTAGAAATTATTCCTTAGTCCCAAAATAGATAGTGTTGGTGATATACTGTGTAAGCTAAGTCCACACATCATTCTAAGACATTTGCTTAACCATAAATCAAAGGCTAAGTTCACAACCCATATGAAATTAAAGCCAAACAAGCCACATTATTGCTTTAGGAAGATCTGTGAGCCAACTTATCATTCTAAGGGAACATTTCTTAACTTGGTTTCTTTCAGCTACATTAGGATTTAGGGAGGTATCTACAGCAAGCTATGATGATGCCAAAATGAAGACCTGTATGATGACATCATCACATAAATACAACAGTTGAACTTGCACCCCAACATGTGACACAGGTACATAAGTCCTGGCATTTGCATGACAACATCACACATGTTTCACCATTTGCCTTTCCCTGCAGCCATCCATGGGACTTTATCAGCTGAAGTCTGATGCGTCAGGAAAGAGCAAAGATGGAGAATGAAGGCTATCCTAGATTCTGACCAGTTTCTATTCCCTCACAATGGCACTGGGACCAAAGGGAAGGCCTTAGTGAATCAAGGATGCCTGATGAATTGTCACTTCTATATATCATTCAGAATTAACAGGGAGTGAAGGGAATGGAGAAAGTTATTTACGACCTAGCACGTTTTGTGAATTCTGCCATTCTGATCTGTAAAGCATAGCTTATGGCTTACAGTGCTGTATAAAGTTTAAATCAATTCAATGTAATATATTCAACATCCCTTGGTTAAACAAATCATGATTTAGTGTGCGAACCAATCTCAGATAGAAGATAAGGAGGCCACAAAATTTGAGGCTGGATTTCTTCGGACGGCTAACAGCAGTACAACCACTTAGAAGCTGGAGTTGCTCAAATGCATAGAAGGAGCAATGAACAAAGGCTAAAGAGTCTGTGGCTATGGGAACTGTGTGATATAAAAGGGATTGATTGTAATAAAGCTGGGCATGGGGATGAAATAATTACACTAGGGGAAGTATTTTGAACACTGATATTTGGATAATATGAGCAACAACTGGCTCAAGAATGCAAAAAGACACTAGATCATTTTTAAATTTGGCTTAGGGTGAAAAGGATTTTGCTCTTAGATAATAAGCAGGTCCAACTTATGCCCTTAAAACTTACCAACAACACCCCATCTCTGGCCTTCTGTGCATTCCCTACCAAGGTGGCCAGAAAATTTCCCACCACTAAGCACTAACACAGAGAATTCAAAGTGAAGCAAGCAAAGCAGTTGATGTGTTTGCAGGGACTGATGGGAGCTGAAGTGTGTGTGTGTGTGTGTGTATGTGTGTGTGAGAGAGAGAGAGGGAGATGGTGGGAGGGAGGAAGATAAAGGATGACTCTTCTCTTCCATTCATTAATAAAGGAAGAGGGGAAAGGAGCACTTAAACCCAACTGGCCAGAGTCCAGCGATTGGCTTTCAAAATATACAGCCTGCATTCCAAACTTATGATCCATTGCAATTTAATACAGAGATGCAAAAGCCTCTAGACCACCGTTAACTAAAAGGGAGATCGGTATTGGGATGTGCCTAGTATGAATCACAGGCAAATGGAAGGGGAAATTGCTTCCGTTCTTTTTCTGGTTTCCTCTCCTTTTTAACACCGAAGTTTCCTTGTCCCACAGTGCAGAGGGACTGGGCGCCTCTAACCAGTACACAATTGTTAAGGATACAGTAGAAATGTTATACTTCTAAATATAAATATACATGTAAGGTGATGGAGGAAAACAAAGGGAGAAATGAAAGGCGATAAGCTACCAGTTATTTTTTTCTCAGATGCTCAGTCAGGCCTAGCTAAAGTTCAACCTTAGCACTCATTTTGGCTCCCTATCATATTTTTTAAAATATTCTTTTAATTAAAAACTACAGGTAGTCCCCAAGAACGAGTTCCATTTTCCCAAGGTCTGTCCCTAAATCAAATTTGTATGTAAGCCAGAACAGTAGTATTAGGATTGTGTAATTAACTTGAACCATTGTGTATTTAACTCAAATCATTGTGTATTTAGCTCAAAGTTTGCTACAATAGGCTCCGTTCTTAGCCAAGGGTCATCCGTAAACTGGGCACTCTTAACCTGGGAACTACCTGTAATAACAAGGAAGAAGCTGGCACACTGCAAAAATTAAGTACCAATATACGGCATTCTTTGTATTTAAGAGAAGACCTGAGAACCCCACAGAAACACCACTGGCATTCTTAGAAGATTAAACCAGAAAATATTCACTCTGCAGGGCATAGCTTGAAAGGACACCTACCTGCCCAGAAAACAAGGCAAAGACAAACTAGGATGATAGAGAGTATTGGGGTAAGGACTAGAGAGGCCTTTCTAGAAGTAACCTCACCCATTTTCCTGCTGCTCAATGGGGGGAAAAACATGGCATGTTCACAATGGCAGTCTTTTGTTAAGAGAGACGTTATCATGGCAGCCACAACTCACAAATGTGCCCATGGGCCTTAAAAGATTACCTACCCTTTTTTCTAATTCAATTAGATAGGAGAGTCTTAAAAACAGCTTGCCACATTCTATTACATATACCAATTTCTTCCTGGCAGCTGGGTAGTATAGATTTTAAAAAATCACCTTCAACACCAGTTTAATCAATAGGATTTTACAACACTGATACATCTGATGCATCAGGAAGAAATAAAAACTGAGCCTTCTTTTCTGACAAGATAAAGCAAAGAAGTCTGAAAAGGGATGTCTGAGTAGCTGCAGCATTTCAATTTCCATGAGAGAACCCAATTTTGCAGTTAGGCATCTTTAATGATTTCTTTATTTGATTTATAGTCCACCTTTGATTTAGGAACTCGGCAGCATACACAGCACTCCCTCATCCTAATTTGCCCCCACAACAACCTTGTGAAGTAGGTTGGGCTGAGAGAAAGAGAGGGAGAGAGAGAGACTTTTGAAAGTTACACAAAAGGTCTACTTTTTCCCTACCAAATGGAGAATGTGAACAATCTGAAATATGTTGGAAGGGACCAGCTTGGAAAATGGATTTGAAACTCTGTCATTTCACATGGGCAAAAACAGAAAAAAATACTGCAGAGATTTAGCATCTATTCTATACAGGATTTTTACTGGAATTTTAAGTGTGAAATACGAATGTAAGATTCCCATCTAGTAACACATTTTTTCCTTCTTAATATAATCAGCCAGGTGTTCAGGAAACCACTAAGACATGGAAACAATACGCACTCCCTTACTTGTGTCTGAAACATTAATTACAATACTCAGAAGTGACAAACTTCTGAACGTGGAGATCAGTACAGCCTCCTCCAGCTACATGTGTGCCGGATTTTGGGGTCTACCACTCCCATCATCCTTGACCGTTAACGCTGTTGTCTTTGGCTAGGGAAGTTGCAAGTCAAAACATCTGGAGAGCATCTGGTTGGGAACGGCTGCATTGGAGTAAGAAACAAAGTAAGAGATGTCAAGCAAATGTAATCTGGACCTACAGGCAAGTTATGATAGCTGCATTTTAGAGGAGTTATTCAAAGAAAGATGGGTGCTGTGTACAGCAACACAGCTTTCAAGAAAAGGATGAGTCATTCTAAGGGGGAGTTGAGTTTATGTAAGAACAAAAAATCTGTATTAATATCCTGACTTTTGTAGCCAGATTCACAGCTGTAGAAATGGCTAGGGAGCAGAATGAAACCATCATGCCCATTGGAAATGAAAAAAGAAAAAGAAACATTGTTTTTTTTTCTGAAATAATTCTTTGTGTGGGGGTGTATTCTTTCTTAATTAACATCTCCTCCAGAACCACTCCCACTGTCACTACGTATCACTAAGAGGCTTTGCTTTCCAATTGGATGTTATCTCAGCAAGCGTATGGCTTAGTCCTAACTGATGAAAAGTTAGGAGTAAAAGGAGTCCTTATAGTGATGGACTGAAAAGTGTGAAGAAGGAGTGCTTTGTCATACCAGCACTATTCAGTTTTCTTCTGCCAGTGCTGTCCCTTGGGCCACCTCCAGCTTGGTTGGTGAAATTTTGCAGGGAGTAATTGGCAGGCAAGTCAAAGCTGAATTTTCCCCTCCTATCCTCCACCCCTTGAATCAGTTTCCTTCCATTCCAAGTTCTTGCCTTCTAGCGAAAACATAGAGTCTCTCCATAACATGAAGTTCCTCCCATAATGAATGCGATATAAAGCTGTGCCAAGTTTAAAAGGGGTGCTTTGCTTCAATTATACTTTGACTGAACCACCTTCTCTAGGTCCCCACTTCTGAACAGCAAAGTAAAGCTGGTACATGCAGTAGCCAGAAGCAGCCTCTAGGCTTACGCATTCAGAAAAAATTCTTCCAGCAACTGGATGTGCAAGGAGAAGCAACTGGTGACACAGAGTGCCTTGACCAATGTTGCCTTTGCAATGCAAAAAGCTTTGTCAAAATAAATTTGGGCCACCTCCCACTGGCCTAGTGGAAAATATTGGTTTTCATAATGTTTGTTGCTTATTCTTTGCTGCTCTGGGAGTTTTAGGCAGGAATCTCTCTCTCTCAGATTGTTTCTCCATAAAAATCAATGCATTTCAGTTAAGGCTTACATAGATTTGTCTATGACTTCTACCAGCAAATGTGCAATAGACACTTTCATAATTAGAAACCAGGAGTAATAGAGAGATACTTTATCAAAATTAATTTTTATATTATGCACATTGAAGTGGAAGATGCTGAGGAGCAATAGTGAGGTGCTGGAAGACAAAAGCTGGAGATGCTTTGTAGCCTGTCCTCCATTCTCCTGTTGCTGTCTCATAACCAGTTTTGAAGCAATCGCTCTGGACAGCTTTTGGAGGTGAAATGGAGGAAGGCTGTCACTGCATCCTAGGCCTCAGGCAGCAGCTCTGCATTTCAAGTGGCTGAAATGTCTAAGGGTTTTGCCACTTCTGAAGCTGAAGGAAATGAGTAAAATGATGAGTTTGCAGTGGGTTTTTTTTTCCTCCCCATATACTTTCTCCAACGTGTAGTTGGGGCCTTTGTTGCTAGGACCCTCATTTGCTAGCTTGAGCCACCCTATTTGGACAGGATCCCTTCAAGTTCTACTACCAAATGAACTTTGGCCAATGGCTACAGGATAGAAGGCCTACTTGTGACCTGCTGTCAAATACCCTCCCTGAAGAACTGCCTGACAACCACCCACTGTCTTTTCAGCATCAAGTCATTCTTTTTTTCTCTGACATCTTAGATGTAAATATTTATATGTTGTAAGTATTTACACTTTGTAAATATCTGAGAATGTATGTATGAGCTGCACATAACAGCTGCCACAAGGATTCCAGCAGAAACTGTGTCCAGAGAATGGTTGCTGTGAACCAAGTTTGGAGACCCGACTACCCACCAAGATAACCCTCCCTGGCACACTGATCAATGCAGTCCATCCAAATGTGTACTGCCTTCTGGTTTGTGCCATTATATGGAAGACCACAAAATATGATACTTGTTAAGCCCAGGAGGAATCACCAGTTATACTGGCTGCCTGCATCCAGGTTGATGGCTGCTCCCTGATTTATCACCCAGAGTAGCCTTCCCCAGCCTGATGCCCGCCAGACATACTGTCACAACAATACCCAGAATTGGCTGTGCTGGCTGGGAATTCTAAGAGATGGCGTCCCTTATATCTGGAATATCTTCACTAGATTAGGAAAGCCTGACCTAGAGAAAGTCCATGATATTCCTGAATATTACTGCATCCACCGTGCAGTACTTATCTTGCAACCCTAGGAAGCTGATTCATTTGGTCTGCTGTATGCTGGCATAATATGCAGATAGTGTTTTCCAGCTTCTCAGTATGAAATAGTGTGTATGTGTTACTATTTGTATCAAACTAATTTATTCCTAGTAAGATGCCTACAGATTTCTTTATCAGTCAAGTATTCATTTATAGCTGATGCTAGTTGATGGACAACTTTACATTCAACCACTGTGTTTTGCATTGTCTTTTAGGCTACAAAACCCCCTCAAGGCATCTGGGTGACAAATCTATGCAAATAATAAATGCACAAGTTAATATAGTATTTCTCAATCTTGGCAACTTTAAGATGTGTGTGCACCAACTCCCAGAATTCCTCAGCCAGCCATGGGGAATTTTGGGAGGTGAAGTCCACACACCTTAAAGTTGCCAAGGTTGAGAAACACTGGCTTAATAAAAGCCACTGACAATAGTACTGCTAGTTAAGCCATCCCTTCCTTCCAATAATAATAATAATAACAACAACAACAATAGCAGCAGCAGCAGCAGCAGCAGCAGTCCCCACAACCATACAGCTGAAGATAATAAGGCTGAAAACCTGAGGTTTTCATACCTCATACCTGACAACTGCCTAACAACTGCCTGCTCTCAGAGACAGGGGACTAAAATAAGCCAAGACAAGGGCCAAAAATCAGAGGAGGTTTTTTAGGGCATTATTAATATGTTTTTAATTATTTATAGATTTTAACCATCTTTGGAGAGAACCGTGTTTTTTATTGTGAGCCGCCCAGAGTCACCCGTTGGGGGAGATGGGCGGCATACAAGCCGAATAAATAAATAAATAAAAGCTACTTTTGCTGATATAAGACTGTGAGCAGGTTGATATGGATAGTCCTTCAGAAAACTAGACTTTTCTGCAACTAAATCAGCATTTTAGCTGAGCATTGACATATTAAGAGTCCAATGAGGAGTCCCAGTTCTGCATTAACTAAAATTTCTGAACTCTCTTTACAGCATTAGAATAGTGCAGCCTGTATCTCATTGCTCCATTGATATCCCAGGCACAGACTTACTTGCTTTCTTGTACTGCCACTCCAGAGGTGCTGTTGAGACCTTCTTCTGCCTGGGACCTCAGCTGTCTCTCACGTTCCCTTCTGCGTTGCTCTCTAGCAGCTTCTTCCTCATCCTCCACACTCCATTGAGCTGTCAGCCTACCAGTCAGAGAGAAAATGCAAGGTGCACTTAGCACTTGCTAATGTTTCTGTTCCCAAAACCTAACATATTCCACTCCTCTCCAGAAACAAGGGGCACTAGAAGGAAATTATTCTGTTAGGAGACAAGAAACATTTGCTACCAATAAGTATCACTGCAAACATCTCCCATATTCCCCACCCCCACACCTTTACTGTATTTAAGCAGAGACAAAGATCAAGCTGAGAGCCCGGTTGGCATGGGGAGGGAGGAACTAACTATATGTGATGCTAACCCCAAAATTCATATAGAAGGAGAAAACAATCTCCAGGATTAACACCAGGCAAACAGTCAAGAAGAAACAATTCCCTAATCCAAGAACTACCAAGGAGAAAACCACACCCCCACCAACACTGGCAGGACAAGCTACTGTATCTAAACAGGGAGCAAACCCCACACTCACTTGCACTGATGATGTTACCTAGTTGGGTAATGAAACATCTGCAAGCAAACAACCCAGCTCAAAGCATACCAAGGACTCCACAGTTCAACCCTGAGCTACATATATTCTCTTCTGTTTAGAAGGAGAAAACTTAAAAGAGCAGCAGAAATGGAGCCAGAATATGGGATGTAATTCAGGCCATCCACCATCTCTTGTGGATATCGGCTGCAGATTGAAAAGAAAAACCTGCTAAGGCATTGGTGATGCAGCAACTGATTAGGTTATTAGTGCTGTGCTGTACCTTTGAATACATTTTAGAGGAACTAAATAACTCAGAAAATGTAGTAAGAAAGTAAGAACATAGTCCACAATTAACTATGACATCTCACTAGGCAGCATTGGGCCAGTCACTTTTTCTTAACTCATAGAGCAGCTGTTCTGAGGATAAAATCAGTAAGCTACCTGCTAAGGGAGAAAAATAGGATATCAGTCTAAATAATGATAAGAACAACAACTAAAGCTTCCACTGAATCTCCAGAAAAGGCTATTTTGAACAATGGATGACTTCATCAGGTTTTCTCAGAAGCATTGTATTTTATTTGGAATTTTAGAAAGGAATTCTTTTGCTACAAATAGAGCAGATATTGTTGGAGGAGGGCACCAAGCAGTGCCCTATCCTACTGCAGGCTTTCCTTCCATCCTGCATAAGATTAAAAGCCTGACTCGGCAACTTCCATAATCTCCTAGGCACTAGGCACCAGATAAGCAATTCTTTGACAAAACCCAGAGGAAACAATACTGTAACAATAATTCTGCAATGTTTCAAATGGGTTAGCACATGATTTCTAGAGCCAGAATCATCCCCTTTTTTAGCAGCAGGCTGCATATTTTTCACTGTAATATATATGTGGTTCTGAGTAAAACTGTTGTTTGTAAACAACATGTTGTGAGGTCAAATAATTCTAATTTTGTAAGCTGTTTTGACAATTTCATTGTTATAGTTCCTGATAATTATTACAGAGAAAACTTTTGCTGGTTTTTCATAATCACTATATTTCAGTTATTAAGGCTTGATGTTTTATGATGTTTGGTAGAATCTCTGTGATGAAAATGAATGTATTGCCTAGAATGATGTTTTTGTTTCAAACAATACCAGTTTTGAAGCATGATGTACCATCTAAACAGTGTCAAAAAGTTATATCTAGAGTTGTGTGGTAAGGTAAGAAGTCAAGGGTTAAATATGAAATACTGCAGGTTGCAAAGGACACAGGAGGGCTAGGCTTACCTGATTTTAAATTGTATTTTGCAGGCTGCTGTCTAGTTTGGATGAAAGAGTGGGTGTTGCTGAGAAATAGAAGAATGTTAGAAAGAACTTAACTTGAGGTTTGGTTGGCATGGCTTTTTATGGTACGCTAGAGTTAAAGTTAATGTAGATTTTAAAAATCATTATGTGAGAAGTGCCATATTAAGGATATGGAATAAAAACAAACCCAGATTGTGCCTCAAAAAAACCTGTATCGATCTCAGCACAGGAAGCATTTTACAGAAGAGAAACAGCAGATAGACAGAAATGGCTAACATATCAAGATTTATTAATACAGGAAGATGGAGAACTTAAGATGAAGTCAAGAGAACAACTGACTGCAGAGGGACATAGTTTTCAATGGTTTTCATATGCACAACTAAAAGAAAGATTTAATATAGACAAAAGGATAATTGGAATTGAAAAACATAAAATGGTATTTGAAAATGCATTATGTACAAATTATGAACATGTAATTGCAAAAAATATATAAACTTTTGTTAAGATTTGAAAATGAAGAGGAACTAGTTAAGGATTGTATGATAAAATGGGCTACCAATTTTGGTTAATAACATATAGATGGATGCATGGGAAATAATATGGGCAAAAGGGATAAAATGTATACTATGCTATAATTTAAGAGAATTTTTTTTTATAAAATGATGTATCAGTGGAACATGACACCGGAGAAACTATCAAAAATGCATAAAGGTACATCAAGTCAATGTTGGAAATGTGAAAAACATGAAAATTTTACCATTACACTTCTGACTTGTGAAAAAGCCAAGAAATACTGGATACAAATATATACAATGATACAAAGTATTTTAAAGATTAATATCACAAAGAAACCATTTTTTTTAAATTGGAACTTATGGATAGTGAATTAGAAAAGTCTCATGGAAGATGGATTTTGTATTTGGTAATGGCAACAAGATTATTATACACAAAAAAGATGGAAGGGAACTGAAGTTCCTACAATGGAGAAATGAATCGTGAAAATGTCAGAACTGGCAGAAATGGCAAAACTGACCTGTTTGGTCAGGGAGGAAACAATAAGTGCTTTTTTAAAAGACTGCAAACCTTTTATGGACTTTTTGCTAAAAGAAGAAAAAAGTAAAATGATGATTTATGAATTTAATGGTTGAAAAAGAGGAAAATTAAATAAGGGGCTGAAGAGATTTTTCCAATAGCTAAGAGGGAGGGGAGATGATGGATTTGTTAATATCTGTTGAAAAGAAAGTCAGGAATCATCTGCTTTAGCTTTTTTAGTTATTTCTCTTTTTTGTTTTTCCTTTCTTTTCTTTGCAGTTTATTATCTTTTCCCTTCCCTTCCCTTCCCTTCCCTTCCCTTCCCTTCCCTTCCTTTCCCCTCTATTTTCTTTATTAGATTTGCCTTTTACTTAGGGAAAAAAAATTAAAATGTTTTTTTTTTAAAGGCTGATGTTTTACAATATTTTCCAATTCATTTTGAGCTATTCTAGTGTCATTTATTATTGCTGCATCTATAAGCACAACTTTTCTTTATGATATCTGGCATGTTGAATTCTAGATGTTGGTCCATCTGAATTTGAAGCCTTATGAATTTTTTACATGATCATTCAGGAACACTTTTCCAGTCATATGTTGTAACAGTACTTGGGGTCATCAAATCCATATATTGAATATTGCGTTAATTCCAATATTCATTTTTGCCATGTGATTATGTCTTGATTTATAATCTGGGCAATTTTGCTACAGCCATTGATTATATAGTCAACAATTTTTCTTTCCCTTTGCATAATCTACTTTTGTTGTTTCTAGTTTTTTTCATTTTCATTTTTATGGCATTGCTAATGCTTGTTCTTGTGCTGCAAATATTAAGCCTTCTGTTTCTTTCTTGATGGATCTAACCTGAAGTCATTGCCAAGTTTTGTTACTATTCACCTTGCCTTCAGTTTCTTTCAGGTATTGACCATGCAGAGATTTATCTTTCCAGTTTTTCATTCACTGTTGTAACTGTTCAGTTTTGTATGTCATCTTTGATTCTGTCACATTCAAAATGTCTTCCTTGTAGACATTTTTAAAATCCTCTCTTTGCTTGCTTTTATATAATCATTTGGACTTCAGATTTCATCCTTCACTGGCTGCTTCATTTGCAACAAAGCACAACAAACAATTTTCCTTGGTAAATACAAATGATCTATTTTGCTTTTGGGTGTAGTGCATGATGTATTGTGATAAACATTCAGGTCTTGCAATCTAAAGCATCTAGCTATACCTGTGTCCAATCAACAATACCTGTTATGTAGCATATTCCAGAGACAGCCTAAGTATTTATAACTTTGATTGTAATACCAGCATTCAGCTTCAACTTTAAAATTCTTCTAACTCATTTTACATATTCAGTCCTGGATTTTTTTCACCTAGGTATGCCAAAGATGATGATGATGATGATGATGATGATGATGATGATTTATATGCCACATTCATTTTCCAATGCTTCTCAAAGTGGTTTACAATAAAAACAGCAATAAAATACATAGCAAAGCAATACTTCATACAATATAAAACAATAACATAAAGCAATATTCAAAAACATATACTAAAAACATGGTGGGACAGAGAAAAAAAATCTTCCAGCGTTCATACCATGAAAACTGGGTGAAAAGGGAAGATTTCGATCCTGCTGGCCTTCCGGAAGGCTCTTGAAAGACATGGTTTTGTCATCATGCTTGGGGGTCCAGTGGTGGTACAGAACCTGCTGGTTGGTTGCATTGTTAGTAATTTATTGCATTCTGCTACAAATTAGTTTTTTTTATTATTATAATTAACTCTTTTAATTGATTTTATGGGTTTTATTTTGTTTTTATTTCTAATTGTTGTTTTTAATAATGCAAGCCACCCAGAGTCACTTAGGTGAGATGGGTGACAATATAAGTTAATTAAATAAATAAATAAAATTTCAAGAGGTACCTAAAAGATGTTACAGTAGATGTCTTCCCAATTTCAGAAGGAAGAGCATTCCAGAGCATGTAACTGCAACAGAGAAGGCTCACCCATAAGCATCTACCAGAGGGCATTTGGTAATTCTTGGTACACATCCACTAGGCCTCTGTCTTTCTGGGATTCTTATTGCTTATTAGGTCTCACCTAGCCCATCTCTGCATCCAGGCACTGGTTAAAAAACAAACCCAGCCTTTCCTGATTCATATGCTATCAAAAGGTAGAACTCAATATCATTTGCATGTTAGTGACATCCAGTTGCAAAACCCCTTAATCAAACAGCCCCAGATGTTCCATATAAAAGTTAAAGTAGAGGGAGAAAATAGGGCCTGGTGGTACCTCACAGCATAGCTGCCAGAGTATAGAGGCAATTATTCCACACTTCTCTCAGACAGTAGAAGCAGAATCACTGCAACAATATTCCCAGTCCTGAAAGCATCCTGGAGAATGCCATGGATGATGTTTCTGAAAGCTGCTGAAAGCTCAAGCAGGATCAACACTGTAAGAGATCATCTATCAGGGTGTCCATGGCAGATTCTGTCCTAAACCAGACATGCACCCAGACTGAAGGGGTCAGAAAGTCTGTCTCTGCACAACTACCCCCTTCTTTAGCACCTTATTTATTATTTCACAATATTATAACCACCCATTTCTAGATGGGTGGGGTACAAGGTCAAAGCAAACAAAATTTGAAGAACAGTATACTGACACCCATAAAACTAAGCCAACTAAACTAAGAGATAAATGTAGCCTAGATTAAGAATGTCTTGGTCTGCTTACGAAGGGCCAACCAAAGTTTAGGCCATCCATACTTCCAGAAGGAGGCATTCCACCAAGTGGAGGTTGCTACTGAGAAAGCCTGTCTCATGGTCCATACCCCATGAACCTCACAAGGAAAGAGTATTGTAATTGGGGAGTTGCTGGCAAAATTTATTTATTTGATTTCTATAGCCACCCATCTCAATAAGTGACTCTGGGTGGTGTACAATCATAAAAACATAAAACAGTTAAAACAATACAAACAAATATATTTGGTAGCCAAATAAAACTATTGCCATATATGTTAATATAGCCAAGAAACTGGGCCCTTAACACACTTGGGGGCCCAGGCCCAGGCACATAATCAGGTCTTTAGGGCCTTACGAAAAGCCAACAGGGTCGGGGTCATCCTAATCTCTGAAGGGAGAATGTTCCAGAGGGCAGGGGCTACAGCAGGGAAGGCATGTCTCCTAGTCCCCACCAGCCGACATCTCCCGTAACTTGCCCAGCCTGCCAGACTGAATTCGATGGGTAGAAACAAGTGGGAGAAGATGGACCCTCAGGTAACCTGGTCCCAGGCCATGAAGGGCTTTAAAGATGACAACCAGCACCTTGAATTGCACCTGGAAGCACCCTGGCAACCAATGCAGCTCATGTAGCAGTGGTGTTACATGTGTCGAATATCCGGCACCATTTATTCTGAATCCAAATATTCTTACGATATAATTTATAAAATATAAATATTCTGAATCCAGGGAAGGTTCTTCAGGAGTGAGTGAACCTCTGTCAAGCCCAGCAGCACTTCTCCCTCATGCAAAGAGGCATTCATCACCCCCTGGCCCCAGCCAAGGAAGAATTCTCTTTCCTAGCTCTGGTCCATGCAACCATTAATCAGCCCATATACAGGGAAATGTGGCACTATTCTAAGGAGGTTCATATTATGTATAAATATTACAAATCATGGCTTGAATGCAATTGAGCACTAGTAGAGTCTAGTCCCAGGAATGACTTTTCCTTTTTATTGCAGACTTTTTTATACTGATGGGATTTTACCCTCTTGCCTCCATTGTGTTGAAGAATTTTCAGTTCCCATGCATGACATGGAATGTGATGTAGCAATGGTGTTGTAATAAAAGCAAAGTGAACATTGGGTACAGGGTGCCTTCTGCAAACACAAAAGAATCTTTTAGATTCAAGCAGTTCATTTCAATGGACTTAAGAACCGTTCATTCTGTTTTGGATTGAGAAACACATCTGTCATTTATTCAAGACTGATGATGGCAGGATTTGCTACAACCCTTTCTAATTCAACTGCATATGGAGGATCGTTAGTGATGTGAGTGCACCTATCTGACACATGAACAGATTGGGAACCTCTCATTTTGCAGGGTTGGGGTTATATGCCCCCATTTTCTTTTTCAAATCAGCTGACAAGGGCAACATTCAAATGTTTATTGGGTCTCCGAGAGGTAAAACCAAGCCTTTTTAGCAGAATGTAAAAAGTGAAGTCTAAAAGTGCACAGACTGTGCTTCTTTTCTACTTGGATGACATCATGCATTTTCTCTCACTGTGGAGCTTTTCACACAGACACCCAGGCACACACACACACACACACATTTGCTGGTACCTTCTGTCTCCCATTCTCCTTCTTCCCATTCTGTTTCTTGATCTCACCATCCTTTTGAGCTCAGAAAGAGCAAAGAACAAAGAAGATGAAACTATCAGAAACGAAACCTGAAAAACCACTTTCTTTATACATTCTGCACCCAAATTTACTGCTTTTTTCCATGGTTTCCTTGGACATTCTTGCCTGGGGTCTGGAAGGAAGCCAAGGTGTTGTGTTCTCTTTGAAAAGTGAAATAGAATCTAGATGAAATCATTCATTATACGCCCTATGATCATGACCTCTCCCCTGCTCCTGATGTCTGTGAAAATCTATAATAAAAGATCCAAGTCAGAAATGTTCTGAGCCCAAAGTTTTCCAGCTTGCTTTTTCCTTTCCAGCAAGAAGGGAAAGTGACTTTTGCTTCCTTGCTTTTCACAAACTTACATGGAATTTCACTTTTTGTTCTAATTTTTTTTTAATGGTGCTTTTTGCAAAATTTCCAGGCCAGAGGAAATGACTGCAATCCTCACTTGCCTCGTGGCCTTGTAGCCCCAGGCTACAAGTCTGTTTGGAATGTGAGACAAGCCTTCTCATGGAGACGTTACCATGCTCTCAGCCACTGCCTTTGTTTTTAGCTGGATATAACTAATGGTCTCACTCCATGATCTCAGAAGCTCACAATCTGTTGCTTTTTCTTTGTCCTGACTACATGGAACATAATTGAAGGACAGTTATTTTATGTGTAACAGTAGCACAACAAAACCCTTCTAAAAATACAGCCTGATTGCCCTCAGCCAGCTGGCATCCTGGGGACTGGCTCTCTGCTATAAGTGCCACCTGTCATCAGGCTTTTACAGCATTTGGCCTTTTTTTCTCATTTAGATCAGCTTAATAGGTAAAAGGAGATGTACTTATTAGGGTTGTGCAGATTTGATTCTCCAGTGGTGGCTCAGAGACTATGAGGGGTGGAACTCATGATACGTCTTCAACTCTTTAAAGCAGCTGTGTCCTGTCTCAAGATCACATGGCAGCTGCAGAGGGAAGCCATGCAATCCTGCAAAGAAGATGCCTCTGCTGTAAAGAGATTCAGGCGGATGCTAAGTTTGCACTTCTACATGCTTCAAAGCACTGAATTATTTCCAAAGTGCTTCACAATAATGTTTCCATTACATTTAGTTTTCAACTTTGGGGAGAAACAGTGACTTTGTCACCTCCTCAAAGACGTAAGCAGTACTAGCTTTTCCTCAAAAGCACCAAACCACCACCCCATAATAGAAAATATGGGTTGCCAATACTGCTCAAGGTCTTTCAGGAAAATGCATATGGCCTTGCTCAGAGATGGGATGATTCACAGTGACTCATTACAAAGGACAGCTGGACAGGAAATGCATTTCCCTCATGCAGCTCTGCCTTGACTACTTTTTAGTCTTAATGTTTTGAAATTTTATTGTAAAACAACCTTTTTATATATAATGAAAATTCAGTTCCACCACATTCCCTACAAAATGCATAGGACTTGCCTTAGGGTGGTTGAGTACAATGCCTCCCTGCTTTTGGAATCAGAGGGTCCTTATTAGCTGAATGCTTCAGAGTGCTATATTAGGGCTGCCCTTCCTTTGGAAAAGGTAGCTCCAGAAGCAGGTACTAAAGACTGAAAAATGAACATTGTGGGAAGACACAGTTTTGTGTTTCATGGGATCTGTACTGTGTCCATTCATTTAGGCCAATTTGTGCCTTTAAAAGCACTTGATGGCATTAACAGCACTAGCTATTGCTCAGATCTTTATAGCATTTGCATATAATTTGATGGTTTAGCCATATGGTCCTTGTAGATAGCCTTTTCCTTTCTATGCCTCTAGCACATCGACAGTCACTGGATGAAACAGAGCACCCTCTAGAATTGCCTCTTCAGGGGCATTATCCAATCTGTCCAGCTAGAACTAGAGCAAGCAGCCAAAACAACAACAATTACTGTTTCTGACTCCATGATTCTTCCCATCACCCATCATCTCTGTTTACTACCTTGTCTTCTCACACTCTTGAAAGAAAAGTAAGAAAATACAGGTAGAGCTGAAACTCTGGGCATGAGTTACACTTAACTTCAGTTTAGTTTCCACCCCTATAACCCTGGTCTAATCAAACCATGATTCATACAGATGTATTCTGCTGTTTTCTGTACTACAAAATATCCAGCCCGTAAAACACAGAGGGGAAAAAAAAGGGTCAGGCAAAAATATACCATGTCATTGGCAGTTCTACCTGTCCTCACAGCAAGGTCTTGGTTCTGCTAAGGATCACTAATGAGGAAAGGCCCTGGGTGTTTTGTGGATGTTTCAGACAATAGGATCAACTTAAGCATGCATTAGAACCAGTGATTGTCCCTTTGATGAGCTAATACATTGTTGACAAAGAAGGGAATGATTGAAAGGAGATAGAAAGAAGACTGAGGACTGGATTGGTGGTACACGCATCCAACTAACCACTACTTCGAATGAAAATACTGGGTTCAGAGACATGAGGATAAAGCTGATCAGTTAGACATGAGCCAGGCAGAAAGGGAACCGTACATGAATATTATAAACCATAAGCAGACTTGGTGGATCTAAAGCTGGGAAATAATAATAACTGACATCTTAACATGCCAGATAGCACAGTAGATGAAGAAAAGCAGTATCAAATGACAGCCAAGTCACTGAAAAAGAACTGGAAAATATAAAATACTGGGACTTAACAATTGAAATACAGAGATTAGGGATTAAACTGGTCAAAGCTTTCTCCTCAACTATTGAAGCATTGGGATTGACCTTAAATTCAGAAAAGGATGGATGGATGGATGGATGGATGGATGGATGGATGGATGGATGGATATGACAGATGTTTGGGAATGATAATGGTGATAATGGTGATGATCTTGGGCAACTGTTTCTAATTGGATTAGAGTGTCTTTTGCTTTTAAAATGAGTATAGTATCTGAGAGGGAGAAGTTTCTTTTAACCTTAAAGGAAGAAAAGACAGGTTTACCAGATAGGTTTCTAACTTCATTAAAATTATTAAAGGAACAAGTAGCTTCCTTTCATCAACCAGTGGGAGGGGTACTATTCTTCACTGCATTTTTCAGGGTTTATTCCTCAGTGCTTAACACTTGCCACTACTCTCAAATCAGTCTGATTCCCCTTCTTTTTTGGGACTGAAGCACTGGCCATCTGCCAAATTTAGGGCTACCAGATCTGGATTGCAAAAGTTCAGACAGCCACTAGATGGTGGCAAAAAGTTCCAATTTTTCGTCTCTTTTTTGCCATCTAGTGCATCTGGATTTTTGCAATCCACCTCTGGTATCTCTAGCCAAATCTCTAGCATCAGAGTCTTTCTCATACTTTTCAGTTCATATTGGCATTAACTACCTGGGAAATTGTCTCCCCCCCCCCCCCACCTCCCATTTCACACTGGCTGGGGAATGGAAGAGATTTGAATATCAGTCTCTCATCTGGGGCCCGTGTGAGTCAAATAATATGATATCTCAAGACAAACTACTTAGGAAATGGAATCCAGGCAAAAATGTCACACCAAATAATGTATTTTTTTTTAAATAACAACAAAACCCGGGACAACTCAAAGTCATTCTGCAGGTCATTAAATTCTAAAAGAGAAGCTGTCGTTTAGCAAAGAGATGTGCAGTGACAGTCTGAAACAGATGATTTATACATTCCAAAAGCATGAAAGGCAACAGGAGACTTAGTTCAGAATGCAAAACATGAATGTTGAAGGCGAGTTCAGTGGAGAGAATCTTCATAGACTACCGAGCTGAGTGAAATTACAGGGCATGATCACTTTGACAATCAAAGCAAAGGAGTTCCTGCCTTGCAAATATTCCAGGGATGAAGTGACCCAGGGCCAATACAAGGACATGTGCAATAATACATCTCAATGCATCTGAAAAGATGGCAAATGCAGTTGTTATGCAAAGGCCACTACATGGTAAACAGAACCTCTCACATATTTTAAATAAACTCAGACCCATAGATGCTGGGGGGGCAAGGGGTAGGGGTGGCAACAGGGTGCAAATGATTAAATGTGCATCAGGGCATGACTTATGGACTTGTGTTCAATGTCAGGATGCAAATGTTTGGGTTGCAACATCACACTTTGCTCATTTTAACTGGATACTTATTCCAGATCACAATACTTCCCAGATTCCAAATTATATCTGTAGGCACTGAACAATTTAGCACATACTGATTATTGCCATAGCAGCACTAAACAAGAGACTACAGATTTTTTGAAGGCTTCATGAGGAGTTACCAGTTTATTGTACCCATAAACATAAGAGTACCATGGAAGAATGGATCATCCTGTGCCTCATACCAGATGTCTTGTTTGCTCATTTAGAGCTCATATATACCCTGTTGTTGGGGGGAGGGGGGGGTTGAAGGAATTCAAGCCAGAGATCATTATTTTATTCTCATTACAACTCTCCGAGGAAGGTTAAAGCAAGAAGCTATATTCATATATCCAACTGTGCCATAATTTGGTTTTTGTTTTAGCAGATGTATCAATTATTAAAATCAGATTACTTGGACTGCAAAAGCAAACTGTTTTTTTAGCTCCCGTTACATGTCCTTCTTATGAGTAGTATCCTGGGTTCACAGGATATTGATTCTTGAGCTTTTTCAGTCAGCCAATGATGATTTTCACCTAATTGTAATATTTTCATACTTTTATGAAACTAACATTGTGAGACTTCATATTATTGATATCATGCCAAAGGAGAATTACTAATTCATACAATCCCAACAGAAGAGAACATACAAACCCTTCATTTGAGAGAGATCAGATATGAGTTGAGATTTAAAGATATGGGCTTGTTTACACATGTAGCAAAATAAGGAGGGAGAACAGGGACTGAGGCCTGAAATGGCAAAGTGAGTGGCATTATTTCAAACTCAGATGGAGGTGCCATTTTAAATGTATATTAATTGATTTTATGTATTTGTAGTCTACTTTTCTGGGCAGAAAGCATTTTCAAAGCAATTTACTAATAATCACTCATCTGGATAAATAAATCACCTATTCATAATGCTCCCACCTTGTCTCAATTGAGCCTCAGTTCATTGACTTTCACAGATTATTATCAATGCACTGTACAGGAACCAATTAGAACATAAGCTTCCACAGATGAATTCAATAAAAAAGGAAATAGCAAGGGTGTGTTATCTGATATTGTCAACACATTAACCCAGATCTCCATAAATCCTCATCTAGCACTTTCATTCAAATATTAAGCAGTATGGAGGAATATAACAAAGTTCTATGACACCCAAAATAATACATTCCTAAGGATAAAGCAATAATTCCTGACCACTAAGTTATTAGTCATCCAAGGAGGAATGGAACTAAGGCATCTAGCACTTTCATTCAAATATTAAGCAGTATGGAGGAATATAACAAAGTTCTATGACACCCAAAATAATACATTCCTAAGGATAAAGCAATAATTCCTGACCACTAAGTTATTAGTCATCCAAGGAGGAATGGAACTAAGGCATGACAATACTTAATGATCAATGTTCTCAAAAGTCACTAAGGTTCCCTATCACTGCATACTTCTTCTCTGCAAAGATCATCCCACAGATAGAGTAACCACCTAGACACTTTATTTCCAAAACCAGGGAGTTTCATCCAAGATGGAAGTTTCATTTTGGGGAAGAGTTATGTGGAAGATCATTCAGAAATACTATCTTTGATCAATGGCAAGTGGCAAATTCCATTCTATCATACCTTCAGCTTCAGGTGTAGACCAGCCTCCATTTCCATGTTCTGCTGTAGCCATCTTTCACGACACTATCTTTCACACTTGAACTTCTAACCTATGTTCAGATTTCTACTTGTAGAATATCCCGCACATACATAAGAAGGCTTGTATCCATTGAATAGCTGTTTAATATTCAGGTATAGTCATTTGGTTACTATTAATCGAATATGCCAAAATAAGAACTTGCATATTGATACAGTAATGAGCTGCACTCAGGCAGCTGCAGAACTTGTGACAGGAAATTATGGGAATGAAGATATGCCATATATGAGAGAGAATGCTCATGTATTCTTACATTGTTAAGAGCTGAATGATCCAGCAGGCTTCCAAAGGATAGATGAGCATTAAAAATGGAATGGGCATGTCTCATGAATGTCTCATGGGCAGCAATATAGTATTCAAGTATTAGCTTACAATAAGCATGATCAAGATATTTTCCATTCACCACCCCCTGACAAAGGTAGTACTAAAGACTTTATCTGCAATGATGGACTTCTATCAGGTCTGTAGCTAGCCTAAAGGTTTTTGGTGGATACACCAAAAAAAAAAAGTTGTAAAAATGTATCTTACTTGCTGAAGATAATGTAAAAAAAAAAAAAAAATCAGATATGGAGCTGAACTCTATTCTTAGACACATCTATCACTGTGGATTTTCCTAGATAGATGATTCCTAGCACTAGCAGTGCTTCAAAAATTCTCTCCTTAATTAATCTTTTCTTAATAAGAAAAAGCATGGTGGGAAAACACAAGTGGATTGTAAATAGAAGTAAGCATCATCTGGGACCCTTGTAAAATAGCAAGAATAAGGCAGGATGACTGCATATTATAAGGATCATCTGGAAGCACCCAATGTACTCTTCATTAAATGTACATACCAACATTTAATTGATTTCCTATTGCTTGCTAAACCTTCCAGCTGTGAACGAGTGCTTTGTGTGACAATCAGACTGTTTGTTCCATTTTCGGCATTGGCGCTGCTTTATTGCATAAAAACTGAGGGTATAGCTGGTCTTCATCAGCAATTTTAACTGATAAACCTCATACCCCCAAACCATGAACACTGCAGTTCTGTAAGCCTTGAATCTCTAAGTATGGTTAGCCTGCATACTAAACTCAATTTACAGAATTCTTTGGGCCAAACAAATGGTTTAAATCCTTTCTAATTGTCATACAAATAACCATAACTATGAATATTACTGAACACACTTGGATAACTCAAAGGCAGAACAACCCTGAACTGTTCCATGGAGCACTATGCCCTTGGTGGTTATACAATCTCCTTTGCCTTGCTGGCTACATCCTTTGTTAAATGTAGCCAAGTTAGTGCTGGAAACTTTCAAAAGATATCATCACTTTGTTGAATTAAATTGCTCATTATTTTCAGCAGACTTGGGACCAAGGTGCCCATTTAGTGGGTTACTAAAACTAATTTTATCTTTTGTAGACTTAGCAGCCATGGCACAGAACTGTTAGGATTTCAGTTACACTGGCTTATGCCTGTGAGGGATACTCAGCAGAGATTCATTTCACACCAGTCAAGACAGAGAGGCCAGTGACAATATTAGGCCCCAGCACAGGTTGAATTCAAGCTTCACAAAATCTTCCTGGTCATGGTTATTCCTTGGTGTGAACCATATGAAGGCTCAGTTTCTACTGCAGGGTAGAATGTGCCTTGTTGCACCCATGTTTAATGTTGCTTTGCCTTGCAGTTTGATAGAAACCAGGGCAGGCTGGAAAATTAATCCCTTTAACAGAGGTTTGTAGCTTGGCAAATTTACATCACATTTTGCCTTCTTATGTATTGATGAGGGTAGGATAGTTGTGTTTTGCACTAAATTTGTAACATTGTACCTTTCTCTTAAAAGCCAGTTTGGTGTAGTGGTTAAGGGACCAGACTAGAAATGGGGAGACCATGAGTTCTAGTCCCACCTTAGTCACGAAGCCAGCTGTGTGACCATGGGCCAATCATTCTCTCTCAACCCTAGGAAGGAGGCAATGGCAAACCACTTCTGAAATCTTGCCAAGAAAACTGCAGAGGCTTGTCCAGACAATCACCAGGAGTCAATATTGACTTGAAGGTGCACACATGCACACACACACACAGCCCTTTCTCCTACCTGATATTTTTTAAATGTATTGGACTTCAGCTTCCATCATTCTCAGTGTTTGGGAGAATATTTGTTTGTTTGTTTATTTGATTGATGTAGCTGCCCTTCTTACACAAGTGATTCTGGGAGGTTACAAGAATTAAAAATACACCCACCCCCTCCCACCACAACATTAAAGGAATTGTCCATCACATTTGGAGGGCACCTAGTTAAAGAAGGCTGTTATAGATTAACTCCAGAATCCCAAATACCAGTCACTGGAAAACAAGGCTAGGAGGATGTTATTGCCATTGTGAACATATTGTGAAATTCCTGTAGGCATCTAAATGATCATTGTAGCATCCATCACTAAATTACAAATCCCTTTGGTTTCACTGGGCTCTTTCAGTTTCAATTCATGTGGTGAGCATGCGTCAGGAGATCATCGGCAAGAAATTGCCTGGCATGCACCAGCTACATGTTTGAAGATCAGACTGCCTGTCAGTGTTCCTTTGCATCCCAGAGTATCACCATAAGAGGTGATATAGTATATTTTATAACCCAAAGGATTTGGAGGACATAAAACCATATTAGTTATCAGCCAGTGGAGCAGGTTACCACATGAAGTGGTGAGTTCTCCTTCACTGGAGATCTTCAGACAAAAGCTAGATGGTCATCAATCAGAGAAGCTGTAGTAGATCTGGCACTGATTGGGTGGAATAGATGATTTCTCACATCCCTTCAAATCTATGATTCCATCATTCTATGATTCTACAAAAATTGGAGGCAGCTGCTTCACAAACTGACATCATTGAACCAGCCAACAACACAAAGAACCTATGTGACATAAGGATAACTGTGGAAAACCCAATTCTTCTCTAAACATGGGAAGTGGCTCAAACATGATGCTTAAGATGGGCTTCTGTCCTTTGCCTTCTCTCTGACCTTTGAAAAGAGAGAACAAGCATAGTTTTACATGGAAACCCTTGCTGGGAGGAAGATGCCATTTACAGCTGAAAAGCTGAGCATTTGGGAACTGCCAGTCCAGCTAAGGAAGCCCTGAATACACATTGCAATTCCTTGGAGACTTTATTGCCAGCGACAGTGTAATTAACTAGGAATGACTTTGGAAAAAATGGACAATTACCATCTTATCTATCTCTCTCCTTCCCTTCCAGAGTCTGCCAGGGTTGTTAAACAGAGCCTTTGTTAGGGGGTGAATTGCTTTGAGTTGCTTTATCCCAGTGTATAAGTCAACAATGGCAACAATGCCTGGCACTTCTGCGGCACTGGACACTGTGGAAATACTGTCCAAGTTTCTCTTTAATAAATTTTCCCTTGGAGGCTGGCATAAGTGTACTCAGTATGGGGCACATTAGGTTTTATGCAAGCAACTCATTCTGTTTATCTTTTTTATCCCCATTCAAAGTAGTGGGGCACCTATCAAAGCTGCAGACTTGAAAATCCTCCTCCCCAAACAACTCCAGTTATTTCAGATGTCATCAGTTTGAAGTAAAGGGCTCCACAGCACCATGATTATTCCAGTGTAAGGAATTCAAAGCTTACACTCTTTACTGAATCAAGAAAAGGTAGGCAAGAAGAGATTAGGTTCCCGAATTTTTTATGAAAGCAAGTTACATTGAATATTTATCATGGTTAGCCTAAGGCTGGCTGGCTGGCTGGCTGGCTGGCTGGCTGATTTATTTGTTTATTTGTTTGTTTATTTATCTATCCAATTTATATAGCTAATTTATAATTTATAATTTCTCAGCTTCAGTATTGTTCATCTGTAAAGCAGAAATATAAGTAGAACCTGACCAGATCTTTGGTCAGATTTTTTGGCCAGTTTCATAAAATGCTAAAATTCCTTCTTTGTCATTCATGTACCATGAATCAAACAGTGATATTTAACTTTACTCTCAGAGCCAGCCCCCACTTCAGATCTGGTTTGGTATGCAGCCATCAGTATTCTAATATAACAACAACAACAACAACAACAATAAAACAGTTTCAACACACATGAGGTCTGTTTGCTGCTGGTCTAAAGCATTGCACTACTTATGTATTTAAGAATTTGTGTGACATGTTAATTATTCGTACATTTCCAATGAATTTCTGTAAATGGAATGGGCTTATTATGGTCAGAAGGTTGCAGTAGCCATCCATGCTAAGATTTTTGCCCATTTCACATTTGTAAAGTTTGATACCAAAGCCATACATTCAATTAGTCTGCATAGCACCTTTTATTTTATATAAAGGGGGGGGGGGTGCATCCCTTCCATTCTCTTTTTCAGTGTTGCTTATTGTATTCATAATTCAGATACCTTCCCCAGCTTTTAGATTATCTACAAGCTTGGTACATATAAGTTTTCAACCTTCTTTGCCATGTAAGAAACTATATTTAGTATTAAGGCCAGATTTGTTTGAACCATGGTATATTTAAAGGCTTCTAATATTAGATCTAATGTAGAAGCACCATTTGAAAAAAATTGAATATAAAATACATTCTGGCCAATATAGCTTTTCAAATTTCAAAATGTGGAAAAGTCAAAATGCTGTAGTTCTAACTATTAATTTTGAATATACCTCAAGGTGTTATTCTAATCAGTTCAGCTGCTGTATTGGCAGTGCATTCAGAGCTCTCTTACACAAATATAATAACAACATTTTTGCTTTTGGTAGCCTTTTAACTACTTAAGAGGAAGATTTTTTCCCTATTAATGTGTATCAATGTTTCTAGCCTTGCACATTGAGCAATATCTTTTTAAAAGTATGAATATAAACGGGTATGTGTATGCATTTTTTCTATCAAAATAGTTCTCCTCACTCTACCCATGCCTCCCACAATGACATACAGAGCTTTATAAAAAATAACATATCTTTCTCTGGTCCTCATGTTTTGCATTAACTATTCTATTATACATGGAGGTGGTTTAGTAGAATGAACGTGGACCCAGCTGCAAAATAAGTACATGAAGGAAGAGTAAATGGGTCAGGAGGAAGACGAAGATAGAGAACATTGTGGTAAGATGGAGCTGATGAGAATCTCAACAGAGAGAAATGATGACAAGCTTCAAACCAGATCTTGGCAATGAATCTTGGCTCTCCAAACACACCAGATCCAGCTCTTATACCACTGCTCTCCCTATTTTCTCCTTCCCCTCCATTTTGGAATTTGGAGGTGCCAAATGCTTCTCACTTTCCCTCTTTTTGGTTGATGTGATCTGGAGGGGAGAAATCTGGTGGAAAGATGAACATGATCTCCAACAGCAATGGTAGGGCCTCTTTGATCATGATGCTCAACAGAGCATTGGTAGAAACCTTTTGTGTAATCCAGTTGACCTTAAGGAGGTACTGAAAGGCTGAAAGCAAGAGACCTCTAGAACAGGGGAGGGCCAGCAAGTGTTCAGCAGCAGAAATAGATGTTAGTCATAAGTGGCCTGAAACAGTGACATCTGAGTGGAAGTATGAACTGAGTTATTATAAGTGAACTCAGCCATAAGTAAAAGGTCAGGCCAACTATCTTGCTGGTAGTTGACATAGCAATAAAGGTATTGCTTTAAGGTTTCCATTTCTCTATCTGACTGTGGATGATGGGGAGAGGATACATGGAGCTTTGTGTCCAACAATTAAAATACATTCCAAAAATATGCCATGCATATGGGACTCTGTTACAGATGAGAGGGTTGGGTCATCTGTGGTTCTGAAAAACTTGCTGAATGCATAGACAAGTTGCTTCAGAGATGGAGGCGAGGCCACAAAAGAGAATGAAATGGGACATCTTAGAAAAGACATCAACTATCATCAGAACAGCATCGAAATCTTTGACACATGATGGGTCAGTTATAAAGTCCAAGGAAGTGTTTCCCAAGGCTGTTGTAAGAAGTGGATGCAATGTGACATGCAGATAATTAGCTGGTCAAACAGATGGTATGGCAACAAGTGTGGCAAGAAGAAACAAAGAGTGTGATATCTGTTCTACAAAAGTCATGGAGAAGGAGATGGGTGATTCCAAATATTCCATGCTCAGCTGATCAGGCCAGGTGTTAGAAAAGGAAGGTCCAAGTTTTCTAAGTGTAAAATGAAGGTTGGAAGAAGATTGAGAAGTATGTTATTTTTGCATTGCCAAATATAGCCCTTGCCACTGAGGCATTTAAAAAACAAAAGGCAATGCATGAACTGATATATGGGCACGGTGAGAGTAAGAACAGTTTGCAAGAATGGACCTGGTGTAATCTAGATGTAGCTATATTTCCTTTCCCTTTCTCTCATCTCCTGCTTTCTATTTCTTTTGCCCACTAGTTTTTCATTCTTTTCTTGTGCTTTGCAAAAGTTTGCTTATCCCAAAAAGAGAGTTATGGGTTGTGTATGATTATTATACCATTTTTATGTCAGACAAAATCAATTCCACTGATTTGTATTCAGCAGCGTACAAAAGTGGCATAAAGACACTACACTCAACTGGTTAAAAAGAAACGTAATGCTGGCAACATTATAAAAGCTCATATGGGAAAAGTGCTCTTGTTCGAAACATATGTGATTGTCATATTTTATAAATTTCATTACATGCATTTTAATTGAGAAGTATGCTTCTAAAGACATCCTTTTTTAAACAACCATGTCAGAAGAGTCTAGACAAATTCCATCCAAGCAACGGTTGTCAGCACTTTGCTTCCCAAATGTTTATGCCCCATCCTGATAACAACAATAAATGTGTTCTCTTTAAAATGTCATAAAAATCTGGCTGACTATAGCTGAGAGCAGTAAAAGAGGATTTACAAAATAGAATAGTAAACACAGAGAAACAAAGGATAAAAGAGGTGTGTTAGGGACAGCATGGGTGTTCCTACTGAGCCTACCCATTGCTTGCTTCACTTCCACCTAACTGTGGCTCCCAGCTGAATGAGTATGACCCTAAACTGGAAAAAGTTGCCCAGCTGGGCCATCAGATACAGTTTATGCAAGCCAAATAATGCTGAATCATCAGGTGGTTATTTAAAAAAAAGGCAGCCACAGATTTTAATTGTGGTTAAACATTGGGGAAAATTTGAGCTGGAAGATAGCATGTTGTTATTGTTCCCTGAAGGTCTTAACAGTGATGCAGTATTCTGGAGATGGAAGAACTGAAGGTTCAAGCTTGTTTTCCCTTCTTCATTGGGGGAGGGGATCCTTTAATGTGCCACTTTGTGTTTGTAAGCCACCCAGAGTCATGTTATGTGAGATGGGCGACCATATAAATTAGCTAAATAAAAAATAAATTTCAAATTCATTCAACTAAAAAGACTCAAGGAATTGTAGTGCTGCTATTTGCTGACCCAAATTCTGATGGGAAGATCTGGAAGTTCTCCAAAGGATGGATGCAGCCCTATAGCCAGTAGTTGCTTAACCATGATTCATGAACCTAGTTGACGCATCACCTAATTCCTTAAGCAATTTGTTTTAATTAAGAGCCAATTGATAAGGGAGAACAGATCATTTGGCGATTTCACTCTTGATTTGCATATGCTTGTATGAATTGTCTCCATCAAAAAATAATTGCGCATTATGATGCAGTGTGAATATCATTTTTATGGTTGTTGATCAGTGCTGCCATTACTGATTGGATGAATCCTCATCAGAGGAAAAAGGATAGGGTATGTAGAATGAGAACCAAGGAGCAATAGAGAATTGTCTCTTGGCTGAGGTCTCAGACATGACCAAGGAATCAGGGACAGAATCAGTTATCTCCATCTCTTCAGAATCCACAATGTTATGCATACTGCATCATAATGCACAATTATTTTTTGATGGAGACAATTCATACAAGTATATGCAAATCATCAAGATGACTGGCTCAAAGTCACCCAGCCTGGAATATTAAAGTCTTTCTTATTCTCAACTTTGTATGCCATTTTGTAATGTGGATAAAAAACATGCAGAACATCTTTAGTCTACTAGTCTATTACTAGCATTGCTGCCCAATCAGATCTGCTTAATTTTCCACATATGGTTCTTTGGATTTTCTGGAATGCTGGAATTGTATTTGACAGCCATTTACATGAACTTCTTTATGTATCTGATAGTCCAGATAACACTGACTGGTGCTTTTCTAAAATAAGATGCTGTACAATTCAGTAGTTCTTATGTCTCATGCAGAGGAACGGACATCTCATTTTCACTTTAGAGTCTTTTAAACCTGTATGAATGATTTTTTTAAAAAAATACTTGGCCACAGTCCAGACAAAAGGAGGAATGCTAACATGCCAGTGCAATGTAGGCTGCAACCCTACACATATTTATATAAGAATAAATCCCACTCAACATATGTCTGAATAAATCTTCCACAGAGCGTAATGTTAAACATTGGTTAGATGCTAAAATATGCATTTCTCTGAGTAAGCCCCATTGCCCTTAATAGGATCATCCCTAAGCAGACCTGCACAGGATTGTGCGATGAAGCCCACTGATTTAAATGGAACATGAACGCTTTTTTAAAAAAGATCATATCCAACTTCTGGCAAATATAAAAACAGATGAATTTCTATCAGCTTAAAAACTTGTTTCAGAAAAATGAGTAAATTAATCAATAGCTTGAGTACTCATTTAATGCTTGGTTGAAGTCAATATGAGTTTCTATTACAGTTGGTTACTCATTTTCAACAAAAGGCTGCATAACTAGACAAGTGAGAAACAATCTTCTTATACACACAGAGAGACAAAAATCCATCCAGGGAGGAATAAAACATAGAAGGTTAGGATGGGTTTAGATAAATCTTTTCTCATAGAGCTGCATCCCTCAGCTCCATACCCACAATCTTTTTCTGGCCAGGACCCATGCTTCTCTTCTCATTTTGTAAGCCACTGAGGCTAGAGAAACCATGATGGTAATGCACTGACATCAGTGACAAGATAGAGACAGATTTTTTTGATACTCTTTGGGTGGAGATGTTAGAGTAGAATAGGTACATTAAAACTCATAATCAGCCAGATCAGTAGTGTCCAGGCACTTACTGATTGTGTGAGAACCTGAGTGTGAAGACCATTAACCATATGGTCCCTGCTCAAAGGCACCCCACATGGTCAGGAAGCTTCTCATGCGTCCATAAATATGTAAAAGTTCACCATGTTGCCAAAGTTTGCAAGCCAACTTTGGCTTTCAAATGAAACATATTAAGCAGTGAGTTGCCACACAATAGATGGCCATCTGCTGTGCCCTGCCTGGCCAAATTGTTTTAATCAGCCTGCCCCAAACTGATGCACTTCAGATGGGTTGGGATAGTGATTCCCAGTGTTTCTAGCCAGCTATGTTGTGATGGGGTGACGGGGGGGGGGGGGGGGGAGAGCAGACTCATAACAAATGTTATTTTTCTTTGTCCTGGACCAGGTGATTAATTTTTCCTCTGGTTGTATTTGGAGATATATGGATACATGTGTGTGCGTGTGTACATATAATCCTGCCTTTATTATTTTTATAAATAACTCAAGGCAGCTAACATACCTATTCCTCCTTCTATTTTCCCCACAACAACAACCCTGTGAGGTGAGCCAGGCTGAGGCAGAGAGTGACTGGCCCAAAGTCACCCAGCCGGCTTTCATGCCAAAGGCAGGCCTAGAACTCAGAGTCTCCTGGTTTCTAGCCTGGAGCCTGAACCACTAGACCAAACTAGACTTCCTGCTGTGTCAACATTAATTAATGGCACTAACCAGCAATAAGGAATGAATGAACTCTCTATTCAATCTGTCCAATTTAATTCATGTTAAATCTGTCCAAACCACTATTCAGTAAGCTTGTTAAGTCTGTTATTTAGATGGTGTTTCTTAATACACTCTTAGTTTTACACAATGGGGTGTGTGTGTGTGTGTGTGTGTGTGTACAGACAGAGAGAGGGAGAGAGAACCTACAAACTAATGTTAGAAAATGGTCATTATCCAGGAAGATCTGACATCTTGGTCCCAAATGATGGCACAACGGACTGCGCTATACCTTACTCCATCTCTTTACAATGGAGGATAACCCGTAATTCAGTCCTCTTTTCTTTTCTCTTTTTAAAATCACATTGCAATCCTCCTGCACATAGCGTAAGCGCTCAGAAGTAACTTAGGTTACATTCCATTGGATTCCCTCCAACGCGCAGGGCTGCTGGACGCCGTAAGGAAGCCTCCCGAGAGAATTCCAGTTCACCTTGTCTCGCTTAGAAAGGAACTGATCGTGGCTCCCGAGAAGAGGTCCTTAGGGATGCCTCTGTACAAAACCCCGTCCTTCCAACGGATGAAAGACCTGCCTGTTCCAAGGATTTAACCGGTTGACTTCGGCGATCAACCACCAGCTCCATCTTCACTCCCCCACAAGTCCCCCCTCAAATATGCGTAAGGGCTAGATCGATCTTCCTTCTTCCATCACGATTTTCGCTCCAACTGCCAGGCCAGTTAAATTAGGTCAAGTGCCAAGGCTAAGATCCAGGAGCCAGCAACGATTCTCCCTGGGTGCTTCGGGGAAAGCGATCCCTACATGCCCACCTCGGTCCCCGGTCCCCCTTCCCGCCGCGCCCCGATGCCCGCTCTCCCTGCCTGCAGGAATGCGTTTGTCACAGCCTGAACCCCGCCGCTTTACAAGCCGATGGAGCTGCTCTCCCAGACCCAGTCCAGATACCGGGGAGCCTTCCTAGCGAAGGTAGAAAACCTCGAGGCTTTCTGCGGAGGGAAGGTGAGGGATTCAGCCCCCTCGGTGCACACAAAGAAACAGCTGTCGGTGTCCCCCTTCTTGGCTACGGGCAGGTAAGGACTTACCTTATGAGATTCTGCAAGCCCTGTTTGCTGGAATTCCGCCTCAAGATCGCACTGGTCATGGTGAGCGAAAATGAATGCGGGGCAGGGTCGGAACTCCTGCCTGCGAAGCCGCCTTCTTCTCTGCCCACCCCCACCCCGGCTTTTAATCGTCTTGTTAGTCGCTGTGCACTGGCTTGTTCCCTCTCTTTCTCTCGCCCCCTCCCCTGCCTCACTCTTTTTCCCCCTGTTCAGGAAGTTCTGCAGCTGGTTTCCTTTTGTTTCTCTAAGCCCGCTATCCCACTCGCGCTCTAACACGCCCCCTCTTCCACCTCGGCGCCCTCCTTCTCAGACTAGAAGAAACGTCAAGGAAAAGAAGGATCTTTTGGAAAGCTGGCAAGAGACGGAGAGAAAGAAACCCTTTGCTCCCATCTGATCGCTAAAAAGCTCACCATGAAGTTAAAATTCTGCCCTGGACAAAGACACATACATTTCCTTCTTTCCTGTCCAAATCCAAAGTTTACTTGTTAAGAATATAAAGCCAGATCAAAGGTGGTTCCTATGAAGAGCAGAACCAACCAGTATCTAAAGATGAAGTTCTGCAGAGTTCTTCCAACACATGGATGTAATCCTGTCCAACTCCATCGATATCACTGAAGCTTTGGCCAAAATTACACCTAACAAAAAACTATTCCAGCCTGACTCAAGGCATACAACTGAAATTGGGGCTGTTGGGCAGTGTTCCCTAATTTCTACAGAGAAGGCACTTCTGTGCAGGATTTAAAGGCTCACCCTGTCCGTGAATTAATATATGTGTGCATATGCAGAATGGATGCACTCCATATCTACACAGCCACTGCTCCTTGTGGACTTCCAAAATATGTGCAGTGAAACCCCCATTTGTATGATTTTCCTATAGCAAACAGCTAGAGGAATCAAGCTGTTTATTTGTGAGATGGGACAAACTGCCTCATTATGTGATAAAAAGTTAATAGAGAATATTTTTTTAAAAAATGCAACCTTCCCATAGAGTTAATTTGATGGCTATAAGAAGATTTGATCTTCACAAATATTTGCTGAGGATGTAGTAGAATGATTGACACTTCCAATTTTAGTTTCGTAGCAGCTCACATTAATGACCGTCTGCAAACCTGGGCTATGCCACCAACTACCTCTCAGTCCAATAATGACAAATAAGGCCAGCCACATGCCAAGGTATGTTTGTGCATTTGAAGAAGGCTATTGCATCAAATCTAATAATCCATCATTTTCCATGGCTTTGTTAACATTCCAAAAACTTGCAATTCTTTAACTAATAATTTCATCAACCAATTTTCTTGGTTTGCCTGACACCCTTAACCATGAGCTGAGCTCAAGCAACATACCAGGCCAAAATGTAGTGGGCTAGTTTTTGTCTCAATATGTCAGCTTATCCTTTGGAAATAAAGGATTCTTCTAGATCTGAGTAGGGCAGAAAAGCAGGCTAAGTGCATGTTTTGCAAAGGGTTAACAGTCCTTTCCTCATTCCTTAGAACTGGAGCAAAAATTATCCTTATTCTCAAACAGAATGTTCAGGTTCCTCAGATTTGCTTTCAAAATATAGCTTAAAGCAATTTCACTGGCTTCAAAAGGCTTGCCCTGGAGTTATCCCTTTAAAGGCTGAAACCAGAGTGTCAAGCCATCACCAACAAAGATGGGAATGAAATGAAACGATGGTCCAACAGTCACCATGCTCTTATTATAGACTGGTATGCAGCAGAACTCATAGCAAACTAAGGAGGGGCAGAGAGGAATGTGAAAAGCTGACTTTAGTGACAAGAAAAAGTATTGAAACATGGCATAGTCATAGGAAGCATGGTAAGTCTGGGGCAGGAGAAGAACACTGAGTTCAGTTGTCCTTATCAAAAGGATAGCACAGACTATACTAGCATCACAATGGCCACATTGAGGAGCAGAAGGCCATATATAGAAATCCTGGTCAATGTGGCCTACAGAGATTGGGGCTGTGTTCACACAACACTGTAACCCACAACTGAACAAAACTGAGTAGGCTCATCCAACCATAAACTAACCACATTGGTTTGGAATCATACAAATAAGTCAACCACATTTTAACAGTGTGTTGTAAAATGTATTGTAGGAGTTTATCCAGTTCTACCTGAGCAGTAGTAAAAATACAAAAGTACTTCTTTCAATGACCCCCCAACTCTAACACTGCCCCCTTTCTCAATTTATAGACAGCTTATGAGCCTAAATACCCAATGGCTTTTCCCAACACATGTATTTCCTAAGCTTATAGAACATTTAAGATCAAGAAGTCAATGGACTGTCTCTTGGGAAAGGGAGTCGACAGTGAAGGTAAATGGAGGAAGAGAAAAGATTAAATACTTATTCAGATACTCTGAATTAAAGTCATTCAGAAGAGAACATAATGGAATCAGTGGAATCATTTATTCCATAAATGGTAAGATACATATGAGCCCACTTAAAAAATTATTTTCACCTTTCTCCTTCTTTCTCACTTACATGCAGAGTAAGACTTCCAGTCCAGACCTTTTGCTCCCTATTTCAGCTCAGATTATTTATTTTATTTTATTTTTTATTTATTTATTTGATTTGTCCCCGCTCATCTCCCCTACAATGGGGGACTCTGGGCGGCTCTTATACTCTTCTGTGTGTTCTCTCACCTCTTGTATGTCTCTTCAGAAATAAAAGATTTAGCCCAATGTAAGACAAGCATCCAGGATGGCCTTCCTCATCCTAGTCCCCTCTGGAGGTGTTAGATTAAACCTTCTATAACTCTTATACAGCACAGTCAGGGCAGCTCGATAACAATGAGGGCTAATACATCAGCTTAGGACAAGGTAGGGAAAAACTAGCCTAGGAAAATCAGGGCAATGAGGTGATGGCCTGTCGTCCCTAAGGGAGAGGAATATTACTCCAACAGCAACAATTACTGCCATAAAACCCCTCACTGTGCTACAGTTGAAGCAAAAATGAGACCTAATCTGCTGCATACCACCATCTCCTGACTACCAAGAGAAGATTGCCTCTTATTCACTTAGTCAGTCTGGCAGCACCCAAGAAAAGTAGAAGTAAAGAGGGATAATTCAAAGTGGCTCCGCATTAGGCAGAATGGGCTGATATTCTATGGGCAGGTAGCAATAGCAAAGGGAAAGCTATATGTGTTCCATATAGCCTACCTTGGATCTCTAAGCTGCCCTGAGGTATGTTAAAAGTAGGTAGTATTAGAACAAGATCTGACAACTAATCTGGCCAGCTTTTGTACAATGGGAGATGGGCACCATCTTGGGGTATTGTTTGTTTGTTTGTTCGGGTAGCAAAATATCTTGGCCCAGCCTTGGTTATGGCTGACCCTCTATTGATACCATTCCTTATGGCAAAGGTAAACAGGGATCCTTCTTCTGTCATTCTCTCCATCTTTATGGTGGAAGAAGCAAAAGACAGACATGGTTCTGTCTTCTCCCTGTATGTGCAAACAGAAATGGGGATAGACTGTTGGGATGGCTTAACAGCAGGAAAAAATAAATATCCACTGCAGATGCCCTGCAAAATAAAACATCTTTCAATTGCTACAGGAAACTTTAATGTACTGTAAGACATGAGTAAATGAACATTGGGGAGGGGGACTCTGCACAGTAACCCCTCCAGTGAAAATGCAGCCAAACTGAGAAGACACCCAGGGAGTTACTCATCTGCTTGCCACAAAAAAGGAAGAGTTTCAAGGTAAGAGAAACTTCAAGAGAGGAAGTGAATCAGGCTTTGCGGTGGGAGGGAGAGAGTCCCCAAGAGTGAAAGGCACACCAGCCTCCATCTATTACACAATCCTTTTGCTATGTGGGGGTGGTTGCAAAATCATCAGAAAGCTAAAACATGTTTGGCAAGAAGACTAAAGTATCTAAGTGAAACTCACCACTAACTCAGCCTTTTCTCAGGAACAACCCACATGTATGGGTTCCAGTCAATGGGATAGACCTATTAAAACAACATGGGGGGGGGGGTGTTGCCATGAGCTTTTGGGAAAAAAACTGAGCAAGACACTCCCTATGTTTGCTAAAATACAGAACAGGAGAGATCAACTAGAAGAAAGTTTCGTTTTTCTTTTTTCTTAGGGCAACTAGGTAAACAAGACCTCAAGCTCTGATTTAAAAGTTGTTTTTTCTTCTTCTCTATGCATATAGACTCTCTTGCAAATTGTTATTTTACCATGGGTGTTTTACTGTGTTATGCACTGTTGCAAGCCATGGTGAGTCTAACAGATTTGGTGGCATACAGCTAACGAAAGAAAGAAAGAAAGAAAGAAAGAAAGAAAGAAAGAAAGAAAGAAAGAAAGAAAGAAAGAAAGAAAGAAAGGAAGAAATGGTCTTTGGATCACTTTAAGCCCATTAACCTTACTTAGATTCAGAGCCATCCCAACAGATTCTGATGATGAATGGAATTTACCTGGTCAGGAATATCTGAAAACACGTTTGAGGAGGAGGAGGAGGAGAAGATGACTCCATCTCCAGCCTCTTAGATAGAAGCTGGATCTAATTTCAATAGTGGCAATGAAAAGTATTTTCCTCTATTTCAGAGGGCAGCAGACTGGCTTCAGGAAAGGGCACATACAGTACTATGCACTCCACATAGTGCTTGCTCACTGCCCATTCAAAGAAATGCAGAACTATAGCACCAGAGGTACCAGCATGTATTACACTAGCAGGGAAGTGGTATAGGGTGTGAAGCTTCGCCTCGATGTATTTCTCGCTGCCTACTTGGTCAAGCAACATTGTGGTCACTGAGCAAACATGACTGAGTCAATAACAAATAAGTACCACCACTACAATGTCAGTTCAGGATGACATGTGGATGGGATGTTCAAGAGAAATAACCACCCCCTCTTCCCAGGATCCAGTTCTTAACACGGATGCTTCCTATGAGGGCCCATGTAGTAAACCAACTCTTCATATTATGGTTCTTGCATAAAGAAGTGGCTGCATACTAATTCTGCTTCTACCCTTGTCCCGTGCACAGGGATGGACCAGGTAAATAGGTTGTCTGGATATATAAAATGATGCTTTCCTCATACTTTCTATGAATGGTTATATGTAAAGTGAGAATTCTATTCTACTGTATATTCCCAAATAATTAAAACATAGTAAAAGTCACATGGACACTTTAGAAACAATGCTGGCCCAAACATATATCCAGACAGTTAATCTTGTTCTTCAGAATGAGTGTATCCCCATCCATAACAAGATGCAATGTGAATCTCAGGATGGCTTATCCTACCAACTGCCAGGTGGTCTAATTTATCTGGACTGTCCAATATTTCATGGCATCCAGGCAACAGTTAAGTATTTCTATGGCTCCAGCTGAAAAAGAGATAGAGTAAAGCAATGGGATGTTTTCAATATTTTAATAAAGTCTGTCCCACTAAACTCTCAATAGCATTTCCCAGTGGCATCATGTGCAACTGGCTATACAACAGCTTTTCAGGATATGATGAAAGCTCGGAAGTGTTTGCACAAAGAGACAGACTTTGTAACAGGTCCTCCCCAACCAATTTCTTATGTTAATGAAGTCAGAAGGGTTCCAAATTACATTCATGGATCCAAGCCATATTAATTGAAGAATGTGCATCATATTTATGAAATAAAACATGCTAGACTTAGCTTTGGAAGACTTTCTCTATACATTGGAATGTCATCAACTTCATGGGTTTTCAATTTTTTTAAAAGAAACTATCACATTTCATTGTGAACCTTAAACCACTTTTCCACATGTACCATAACTTCAATGTGCTGCCTCAGGGGAAGAGATTTGAAGACTAAAAACCAATAAGTCACTACCAATGCAATCCTATATGTAAGTAAGAGGTGCGGAGCTCATGTTTCCTCTGAGAAACGTACAGGATTTCAGTGTAAACAGGGAAGTTATAGCAAAGGCAACTACCAACTCAGATCTTGTAAATCTCAGTCCAGGGCCTTCTCTGGGTCCCCAGGAAGTACCAAGTTTCTGTTTAGATATTTTTTTAGCTAGCATAATGGTCCGTTCCAGTTAACACTTCTAAATTATCATTTTGCTGGTTACTGATAAGTAGAGAAAAATCAATGTATTGCTGAGGCTCCAACATTCCATTTATCTTTAAAAATCTCACGCGTTAAATCTGAGGGACACCTAACACCCCTTGTTATGTTGGGTGGGAGGGACGGGATTTATGTCCCAAGAAATCTGAGGAGCTCTAGGGTGAATTAAAGTGTTCACTTTGGAAGGCATCAGCACAGTGGTTCGCCCAAATTTTCAGCACAGCTCGCAAAAGGGAAAAGGGGAGAGAAGTGGGTAGGATACAGCATAATGGAAAGAGAGAAAGAGAGAGATTTGATCATTTAATGGCAGTCAGGAAACAATAAAATAATTGAGAAGCTATTGGGAGTAGAGCCAGAATTTTTCTGAAATACAGACAAATAGCTTTTATTGAGTTTCTCTTTGTCCCTGACAGCAGAGCCATTTTGTTTTTTGGAAATGTTTAACTTATCTGACTTTTCCACATCTTTTGTCTTTTCAAGGGCATTTTCTGTTTATTTTGTTAATCAGTTTCCTATTTACAATTCTCCCCATGTATCAAAAATTTCTGGCCAAAAAACAGAAATGTTTTTAAAGTGGGAAAACGGATCACCAATATTTTGGATGAATCTATCTTTCATTATCTAACACCGTCAATGAATACGAGGCCATGCCTTTATCTCTGTTTCAGCAATGGAGCAGACAACAAAGGAATGGGAAACAACAAAAGTTAACAGGGGAAGAGTTATGACAAAGCTTCCAATTACTAAGTTATAATTTAGGTAGTTTGATCATACTTACCATTACACGAAAAAAAAGTAGTGTTATTATAATTTATTAAAGATTCTCCCAACATTTAGGGAACATTTGCAAGCATTTAGTTCTTCTGAAAGCAAATTCAGATAAGAGAAATGCTTTGCAAGAAGTCACTTACAAACCAGCCAAGAACAGCAGTGATTTTGGCATGGCTGACAGCTTTCTTTTTCATCCCCAGTGAAATCAACTTTCCTATAGAAGTGAGGGCATAGATTTATTTCTTTTTTAAAAAAAAGGCGAAAGATTTATACGATCTGAAGAGAAACCAGAGTATTTATTTCTTTTTTTTAAGGGTTGGTCAGTAAAATGAATATGAGGATGGTTGTCCTGCTCTAGGCAAAACCTGGCTAACCTATTGAATGTAATACAATGTTTTTCATTAGGTTAAAGAGCCTAGAACTTTAATGATAATCTCTATGGAAGTGGAGTTTTAATATTGCTACTGTTTCTGTTCTTCAGTAGTCTTTTTTTGCCAGTATTGTTTCAATTCCAAGGTAGGACAGCCTGGTACTGGGACAGATTCCAAACTTGTATTCATCAAGGGCATAATCACACAAACCAGCTCAGATAAGCTCAGGATTGTAAAGACTGAAGGTTATATAACTTATTCTACACTGAGATACAGTATTCAGTACCCCCAAATGTTAACATATTCATGTGTATCTACAAAGTCATTGTGTACTATAAACAGAGAAAGGACAGGCTATACATTCTACAAGGAACCAGCACAGAAGACTAAACTCTGGGTAGTTTGTACCAAGGGGAGAGGAAAAGAGCAGGAAGTGAGATAAACATGCTAGCAACAAGTGTTTTGGGGAATTTTTTAAAAATATGAGGTTAAATGCACAGAAATAGCTCATGGTAACAGCTAGCACAACAAATTAGTAATAGAATGATCATCTGGGATTTTAGGGATAAGAGAAAAAAAAACTGGTGACACAGGGATGATCAGCTAGCAAACTAAAGAGTAGTGTGAAACTATCTGACATAATTTGTGGCTTCTTTTACAATTGTATGCTGAATATCTTCCTTTCATTAGCTTTTGTACGATTCCATTTTGTGTTACAGTCAAAGCTTCCGCACTCTTCATTCAGCATTTTAGCACAGAATCAGAATTGGAATTAGAAGTACGAGATGAAAGATGTCTTGTTACATGTGGTTTTGTTGATGTTTTGCAGGGAAACCTATTCCCATGATTGTTGATTCTGTAATACCTCTGTAAGGGAGCTGTCTAGGTAGCTTTAGATGTGACAGATAAGTGAGCAGATGAGGAACATTTTACACTTTCAAAGAGTGCATTCATTTTATATGATAGATTGAGCTTATGAAGAAAGGCTCTATGACCATGTTATTATCAGGCCAACTTCCAGCACAATCCATGCTTACTGTGGCAATCTGAGTTGTTAAATGTGATTAAAGTAACCGCATAGTAAATGTTAGCCACATAAATTAGCCTTGAGAGCTCAGGAAACAATGAGGACAAATCCAAAAGAGCCTATTTGTTCTGGCAAAATCAACAGAAGTCACATGGGGACATGGTTTCAGAGGAAAAACACTGAGGAGGACTCTCCTGTGAAAATAGGTGACAACACGGTACACTACAGAAGGGGAAAGGTTTTCACCAGCTTTATCGTTCCAGCTTCCTATTAAAATCCAAGGGAATTTATAAATAGTGCTTGGGTTATAGGAGGTAAAACAACCTTCTCTAATTTTGTGTCCTCCATGTGAGTTGGACTATGAATTCCTTCACAGTAGGATGAAAGTTATATTTCATGCCTGCCAAATTAGGGAACCATGGGATTGAACAGGAGGTGAGAAACCCATGGCCTCTAAACTGCATATGGCAATCCAACCACATTTATGTATCTTCCAGGGCCTTCCAAGACTGCATAGCAAAAAGTCAGTGGGAAGTTGTTGGTTTTAAATGCCACAGTTTTTTGCATGTGAAAACTAAGCCCATCATGCATTATGCTTCTAGTAGAATTAACATATCTATCTGAGTGAAAATACTAGCCATCATTTGGTCCCTGCTCCTTCAATGCTATCACAATGTCATTATCACACTCCCTGTGATCTTGGGAAACAATAATATATATAAATAATATATAAATAATAATAATAAATAATAATACAATAATAATAAATAAAATAATATAAATATTATTAATTAATAAGATAATAAAAATGTGGCCCCTAGCCAAACAGGAAAAGAGGAATACAGGATACAGGAAACTTGCCACTTACTTAATGGTTTTCTTTCTTTTCCTTTTCTTTTCATCTCTGGTAATATTCAAGTGATGGGGCTTCAGGCTTATCATTCAGTATCTGAGTATTCTTCCCTACATACTTCAAGCACTGCTAAGTGAAATCAAGTCACCCCACAAAACTACAATTCCAGGATTTCTTGGGAATGTGCCATGATAATTTGAATTGTTTAGGCTTAGGCTGTAGGATACAATACAGAGGCTCATATCCAAATAGAAAGTTGAAACAGATGCCTTGGGATCCTGAAACTGATTTTCATTCCCACTACATTCTGGTGCATAATTCAAGTGCAGTCACTGGAGCAGCTAGCAACTCAGCTTCCTTTAGATAATGGAAAGAGTAGTTATGTGATCATGTTTCAACTTTCATGGAGCTTGGAGGATGCAAAAAGACTGAAAGATCATTATGCAGAAATTGCTATCTACTTGCAGGTGATTGATGATCAAGAATAGAGTGCTGAGCTTGGGACAAAGTATATGGAGACTTCCTCTTTGGAATATTTGATTATGGTGATGAACCAAAGCCATCATTGTTGCTGTGTATTTTTATGATGCCCCAGTAAACCAAAATGTGCTATGTTAGTCCCATCCAATAGAGAGATAAAGATTTGCCACTGTGTACTTCCAATTTGTCCTATTCCTGTTACCAAATATTCTGCTGAATTGATGAGTATGTGTGATGGAATGGAATCATGAAGGCCAAGCTCAGGGAGATAAGCATTTTCTTAGCTCACCGAAACTGCGTGGGAGGAACGAAAAGATGAGACTGGCATCTCCCTGAGGAATTCACACTGTTGTGGCTGGAGGACTTTGGGAACTGGGGTTTTAGTCTGGGAAGATTCTTGCTAGAGGTTGTAGCTAATAAACATAGCTGGACTGAATTTGCATGGTCTCTTGGAGTTCCTTGGGCTAGGCCTGACATCAATCTTCCCAGACTTTGGGAACTGGGGTTTTAGTTTGGGAAGGTTCTTGCTAGAGCTTGTAGCTAATAAACATAGCTGGACTAAATTTGCATGGTCTCTTGGGTGAGCTAAGAAAACACTTATCTCCTTGAGCTTGGCCTTCATAATTCCATTCCATCACAGTATGAGACAAATCTTTGTTTTTCAAAGCAAAAGCAGGTCATAAAACTGTAACCACCTTGAAAACAATGCAATAATTACCAGAAATCAGCATAGATTTGACAGTAACAATTAACTTCTTTAGTAGACTGTGGGAATGCTAAAGACCTTATTTGACAAAGCATTTTATAACATTCTGATTAGTAAGCTAGTTAAGTGAGGGTTAGTTGGTATAACAATTAAAAGAATCTAATTAGCAATATTCATTCCTGGGCCTTGTTTTTCCTCAATATTTTTACTAATGTCTTGGATGAGGGTTTGCTTATTAAATTTGCAGATGACACAAAATTGGGTAGGATAGCTAATGTCTTAGAATATAGAAATAAAATTCAAAATTATTTTGATATGTTACAGAAATGGGTTGAAATAACAGCATGAAGTTTAACAGAGGCAAATGTAATGTTTTTCATTTAGGAAACATACGGATGTGTAAACATAGAATGGAATATATCTGGCTTGGCAATAGTATTAGTGACAAAATATATGAAACAATAAGTGACTACAAACTGAATACAGGTGAAACTCGAAAAATTAGAATATCGTGCAAATGTTCATTTATGTCAGTATGGCAACTTAAAAGGTGAAACCAATATATGTGATAGACGCATTACATGCAAAGCGAGATATGTCAAGCCTTACTTTGGTATAATTGTGATGATTATGGCCTACAGCTTATGAAAACCCCAAATTCACAATCTCAGAAAATTAGAATAGTGTGAAAAGGTTCAGTATTCTAGGCTCAAAGTGTCCCACTCTAATCAGCTAATGAATCCATAACACCTGCAAAGGGTTCCTGAGCCTTTCAATGGTCTCTCAGGCTGGTTCAGTAGGAATCACAAGCATGGGAAAGACTGCTGACCTGACAGTTGTGCAGAAAACCATCATCGACACCCTCCATAAGGAGGGAAAGCCCCAAAAGGTAATTGCAAAAGAAGTTGGATGTTCCCAAAGTGCTGTATCAAAGCACATCAATAGAAGGTTATGTGGAAGGGAAAAGTGTGGTAGAAAAAGGTGCACAAGCAGCAGGGATGACCGCAGCCTGGAGAGGATTGTCAGGAAAAGGCCATTCAAAAGTGTTGGGGACTTTCACAAGGAGTGGACTGAGGCTGGAGTTAGTGCATCAAGAGCCACCACACACAGACGGATCCTGGACATGGGCTTCAAATGTCATATTCCTCTTGTCAAGCCACTCCTGAACAACAAACGTCAGAAGCGTCTTACCTGGGCTACAGAAAAAAAAGAACTGGTCTGTTCCCAGTGGTCCACAGTCCTCTTTTCTGATGAGAGCAACTTTTGCATCTCATTTGGGAACCAAGGACCCAGAGTCTGGAGGAAGAATGGAGAGGCACACAATGCACGATGCTTGAAGTCCAGTGTGAAGTTTCCACAGTCTGTGTTGATTTGGGGAGCCATGTCATCTGCTGGTGTTGGTCTACTGTGCTTCATTAAGTCCAGGGTCAATGCAGCCGTCTACCAGGAGATTTTGGAGCACTTCATGCTTCCTTCCACAGACGAGCTTTATGGGGATGCTGACTTCATTTTCCAGCAGGACTTGGCACCTGCCCACACTGCCAAAAGTACCAAAACCTGGTTCAATGACCATGGGATTACTGTGCTTGATTGGCCAGCAAACTCGCCTGACCTGAACCCCATAGAGAATCGATGGGGCATTGCCAAGAGAAAGATGAGGGACATGAGACCGAACAATGCAGTGGAGCTGAAGGTCTCTATTGAAGCATCCTGGTCTTCCATAACACCTCAGCAGTGCCACAGGCTGATAGCATCCATGCCACGCCGCATTGCGGCAGTCATTGCTGCAAAAGAGGCCCAAACCAAGTACTGAGTACATATGCATGCTTATACTTTGCAGAGGTCCGCTATTGTTCTATTTCCAATCCTTGTGTTATTGATGTCATGTAATATTCTAATTTTCTGAGATTGTGAATTTGGGGTTTTCATAAGCTGTAGGCCATAATCATCACAATTATACCAAAGTAAGGCTTGACATGTCTCGCTTTGCATGTAATGCGTCTATCTCATATATTGGTTTCACCTTTTGAGTTGCCATACTGACATAAATGAACATTTGCACGATATTCTAATTTTTCAAGTTTCACCTGTATTAGTCAGCAGGTTGATATGCATGCAAAAGTGCACATTTAATTTGCATCAGTAAAAGCCTAGTTTCCAAATCACAAGAAATGCTTTGGTCAGGCTGCACCTTGAATATTATATCCAGAGCTGGACATATATTTTAAGAATAATTCAGATAAACTGCAACTGGTTCACAGAAAGGCAGCAAGGATGATCGGAGGATTAGAAACCAAGTCCTATGAAAAGATATTGAAACATGTGGGAATGTTTAACCATAAGAAGAGAACACTGAAGGCAAACATTATAGCACCTTCAAATAACTGAATGTCATACAGAACAAGGAGAAGACCTATTCTCTATTATTGCAGAGTAAAGAAACAAACTAATAGATTTAAGCCGGGGGGGGGGGGTGCCTGGACAAATCCCTTGAGTTTTCCTTGCAAGAGTTCAGAAGTGGTTCGCCACTGTCCCCTTCCTAGGGCTGAGAGAAAGCAATTGGCCCAAGGTCACCCAGTTGGCTTCATCATGTCTAAGGTGGGACTAGAACTCACAGTCTCCCAGCTTCTAGCCTGATGCCTTACCCACTACACCAAACTGGCTGTCTAGATTTAAGGCATATTCTGAATGAATATGGGGAGTGGGGGAACCTTCCTAATGGTAGGAGCAATTCAGCGGTGGATATAATTACTGAGATAGGTTGTGGGCTCCTCTTCATTGGGTGTGTTTCAAGGGAGGCTAGACAGCCTCTGTCAGGGTTGTTTTAATTTAAATTCCTACTCTAAGTAGGTCATTGGACTCAATGTCTTTCCCAACTCTCTGATTTTGTAATTCTAAGGTGTGGTAACAGAGCCAAATCCTATTTGTTGTTCTGAGACTATCTCACGTATGGATGTGGATGAGGGGCATGGCATTTCATTTTTGTTCTCCTCTCAGAAAGGTGCATTCAGTGTACTTCCAGTCTAGAGCATTCCTCTCTTTATTACCTTATGCTATAATAGGATTCAAGTTGTTTGATTCTTAAAATCAGATCCCAATCCAGAATCTATGTTTCTCTAAGCAGATTTCTATCCCATCTCCAGGAAATTCAGTATAGACATCTGGCAACTCAAACAGTTTTTTCCCTGGCCATCTTATAAGGAGAATTCACCGAAGTCTGTTTTACAGAGTCTTTTCTCACTAGCAATCTTTTCCAAAACCACTGCTACAAGGATAGAAAGATCAGTGCCAGAATAATGATGCATTGTCCTGAATCTCTTCTCCATCCCCTGAGTTTGGCAGTATGGAAAACAATGGGCTAAGGCTGAGTAAAGCATAGCTGGAGATGAGATCAACCAATCCAGAGGAATTGGGCAACAAAGTGTGATTGTCAGCCGTTCCAGCAGTACTGTAAATCACTAGCGAGGAATGGTTTTAAGTGGTGTCCCAGCACAAGGAGCTTCATGTAGGATCATAGAATATTCTACTTAATTATCGGTTCCAAATTACTGAACCAGCTTACAAAATCAAAAACTTGAGTACGATGTCCCATTGCCACAATCTACTACCCCTGAACCGTTTTGTATTCATGATCTTTGCTTCTGCCATATTGAATGTAATGTCTTGGTGTATGCTGTAACAATTTAAATATGTAGAAAATATGTGTGTCCTTTACCAATTGAAGATATGTCCATTATATTAACAATTGCAAGGATGTAAATGCAGAGGCATAGTTAGAACTACTCCTGAGTGCAGGCTGCTCTCACGTGTAACTTCAGTACTTAGGACTAGCTGCATTTTACCTCTTATAAAATCTCCTGTGTTTAGCCATTACATCAAGAACAGTACTGAAAAAAGAACTGGAGAATGCAAATAATAATAATAATAATAATAATAAGGGATAGAAAGAAAGAAACCTAAGAAAGTGTTTATTAAAATGCTGTGGTACCACTGAGATTTTCTGATATGTAGAATGTTAAAAAGTGGAAATGCTCTGTAAGATGCCAAGTTATTGCAACTGACTCTGGTTTGGGTCTGTGACAAGTGAGTTAAAGAAAAAGAAAAGGGATATTTGCAGCCACTGCCCAAGCAGTCAGGAAAACTCAATGTAAATATTTTCACAGCAAGTCTGAACAGCTTTGTGGGGCCAGGGTGACGAGAATGAGTTTGTTCCCCACCACTCCTATATAACTGAAGCAGTGGAGAATTGTGATTTCAGGGCAGATCAACAGACATTTCCTTCCTCTTTTCCATTCTCTTTTGCCTGCCATCCACATCCTCAATCCAACATTCATCATTGGCATGCTAGAATGAACCTTCTATTGTTTTGAGGCTAATCTTCTCCCTTCATTCATGACACAACATTATGTTTAATTTCTGATTAGTTATGAATTGAAATGATTTTAAAACCGTTTCAATGGGCTTCTCTTGACTTTAGAAAATGAAAGAACAGCCTTTAAACAAACAAACAGAAAGGTCTAAGAAAAGTTTTTCCAACCTTGGATTCTCCAGTCTGGTTGGGGGGTGATGGCTATTGTAATGGAATACAGTCTCTTTATATTTTGTCTTCCCTTTCAGGAGCTCAAGGCAACAGACATGAGATCTCTCTTCATTGTATCCTCAGCAACTGCTGAAAGACAGTAATTGGCTTGAGGTCATGCAATAAGCCCTCGATCAATAGGAACTTGATCCTAGGTCTCCTCAGTCACAGACTGACCCTTAACTGTTATACCACACTGGTACTAGTTTTATAAATGGAAGGCAACACCAGGTTGAAGGAAGCTGGAATTGCATCTTTACCACCTTAGAACACATATTCTTGTTTTCCACAGTTTAAACCACTGTGAAGGGTGGAAGTGGAAACATAAAAAGTTTGGCAAAGTTGATGGTAACAACTGATTTGTCTTCCGAGCATGGCTAATTGGTGCTGACTCTATGCCAACAACTAATGTCAATCTGGGTAGTGCAAATAGTACCAGTCAGTATGGGTGCCAGCTTTGGGAAAGCAGTGGGGCACATGTTCCCTCTTCGCCAGGCCAATCCCCTTTCTGTGCTGGGCTGCCAAGCTACTTGGTATCCTCAGACTCCTACAAGTAGAGAAGCTGTAACTCCAAGAAAGACAATTATCTCCAGGGGCTCTGACACCTGAGGCTACAGCAACCTCTGGTCCTTGCCTCCTCCTCCTAACCCAAACCAGCTGGAGTCAGAACCAGCCACCCCAACAGGGGACACAAGAGGGAGAGGGAAACAAAGGGGCTGCCACTAAACGTCTGCCTCTCTTTTCTGCTGTTGCCATATCCTGTTTGTCCCTCTTCACCCACTTGGCTTGGCCTGGCCTGGCCTGGCCTGGCCTGCCAACTTGTGTTTGGGAAGCATGCTAATTAAGACTGTTGAGGGACAGTTTTAGCTTAACCCAGACCCCCTGGAACTGTGAACAAGATGGTTTCCAATTGATAGGAATTCCCATCTTGTCCTAGGATTTTCATTCTGCCAATCTTCCCAGTCATTTGAATGGACAGCTTTTCTACCTCTCCCTCCATGAGGAAAATGGGTGAAAGAGTGTGTTGGCTGGAGTACCAACTTATCTGCCCTCCCATTGGCCAGCTGGACAGTCATTCAGCTCTCCCCTTCTTTCCTTCATCCATCCAAACCAACTGTAACAACAATCAGAACTCGCATGGGGGTGTGTGGATGCAAAACTGCAGCAGGTGGCAAGAAGAGCTACGCCTATGACTGTGTGGAAGCGTCTAACCCATCTTACAAGTTTATGATGAATGGAAAAGCATATTGTCAGAGCAGCCCAGCATTTTTTTCTGATCATAAAACTTAGAACTGCCATGTGTAAGTAGCAGAGCACATACCTTGCTTCCTGAAATCCAATTCTTTGAATTAAGACTACAAAATCAATAGCTAGCTAGTCTGATTCATTATCCTACATCGCACTTTCTATGCCAGCAGGAACTATGGAGGCAAAATTTCTGACTTTTCAGTGTATGCTCTTTGAGGCAGGGCTGCTGTGTTGATTTGTGAAGCGCATAGTATCTTTTCCCTAAGACTTCCATTTCACTGCTTTCGATTTGGAAGAATACCACATAGTTCTCAGTTATTCATTCCAGTCACATGTTTCTAAGCGACATTAGATTTGAAGGGCAGAAGGTAGCCACTTCAAAGCTTAACACAGGCTCTTGCATATTTCTGGAAGGTTTCCAGTAGACTCCAATCCCACATTCAAACTAAACTTTACTCTCCCTCTTCCATTCTTCAGAAATCCAAAGTAGAAGAGATATAAAAGGCATTGCCGGAAGCTGCAGATAATCACTTTTGTGCTGGATACAGATATCCAAAAATAAACTTTTAAGCCGTTGCCATGTTTCCTTGTTATCCATTCTTATTCACATCTTGAGAGTGAGGAAAGTATGGAAAAGGTAATTGTTTCATACAGCTCTCCTAAAGGATTTCAGAGATAACATAGAGATGATTATCTGTAATGCTAAATAGGGGGGACTTTCCTGGGCCATTCATATAGAAAGAGTGACATCAGATTGTGTGAATTATTTCATATATATGCCTCAAAAGAATAAGTAGAGAAATCTAATTTTGTGATGGTCTGGAGAATGTTATTGAAGAGATGGGTCCTTAAAAAATTAAAAATGTTAGCTAAACCACATTAAGGACTCTTACGGATAGGGCCTCAAGAATACACAAAAAAGCATATAAGAACAATATGGGATGAAAGAGTATTTTCTTTTTTGAAAAGCGTAAGTTGTTTCTCAGCAAGTCTAATAGTGCAATCTCAAATACTATTTCCTGAACTGAACATTCCAAGTGAGTCAGAAATTAACGCTATGGAGAGTCTCTCAGTAAATTACTATTTTTCCACAGAGAAACAGAGCAGCCATCATATTCTCTGCTTGTTATGTAAACTCCATCTGTGGGACAAAAACTGTCTTTACTCCCTCCCTCTCCATGCGGGAAGAAATGTCATATTTTCCATTCTATCTGGCATGTGATAAAAGGAATCACATTTTGTGAGCATTTAGTAGCGAGCCTTAACAATTCATTACAAGTTTAGGATTAGAAAATCTTAGCACTGCCATCAGTGTCCCTTTATTAGACGCAATATCTATTTGACATTTGGGATTCCAGGGAGTACAAATTATCAGATCTTTCTGAAGGGAAAAAGAGAAAATCAAAGGTATGTCACTTAACAAAATATGATTGGTCCAACCTTGGTAATAATAACACACAAACACACACACACTATAGTACATTTTTAGTGTACTATATGCATTGATACATATGCTATGCATGTTTGTTTATTCCTGGAGATGGATGCAAAAAGTGCAAAGTTTTAACATAATTTTTTAAAAGCTTGCAACAGTTTAGATGACAATAGTGTTAGCCCTCAGAGTTTACCTCAAGATAAGCAGTCATCTTAAATGGTACAAAATGCAAACAGGCCAACGTATTTCTTTTCTACCCCCCAGGATTCCAGCCCTCTTGTCTAACAATGTCCCATTTTTTGTCACTAGGAAAGAGTCCAAGGTATGGCTAAAGAATTAGGTATACAGTAATTCTCAGGATTCAAGTATACAAAGCTAAGATGGGGTTGAACTTTTTATGCATTCACAAATTAGATATTGTTAAGCGGTCCCTCAATGTATCCTTTCATAATAAAATGGCTAACGGTAGCACAACTGTACTTACTGTCTCATGTGTAAACCTTTCTGATCCCTTTGGCCCCTACTGCAACAAGGCACTGTAGCAAAGCATTATGGAGAAGGAGGCCACAAGGACTACCCTGGTACAAGCAATTTCTGTGTGTGTGGCTGAGGACCCTCCGAGCAAGGCATTTGGACTTGCAGAAACCTACCAATCTGAAGCTTCCTCTGACGAGTGGAACATCAGGGCCCACAGGCACCCTGGACTAGAGCATCCACCTGCCTGGAGGTGTTGCTCTGAGAATTTCTCCACACAAGACAGCAGGCCCTCAGGGGTCCTTGGAACGCCTGAGGAGTCCTTAGAGCAGTGTTTTTCAACCATGGCAGCTTGAAGTCCACACGTCTTCAAGCTGCCAAAGTTGAAAAACATTGCCTTAGAGGCATCAGGGAGATTAGCACTGTTGGTTAGAAAGAGCAATGACATTTTGTGGAGTTAGCCCTACCCCTGGGCCGAGACAATGGCTTAAATGAATTGATCTGGGGTGATCCCAAAGGACAGGAAGCGTTTAGTTATTTAATTGATTCTTATTGCATTTTTTTTTAATTGCTAGCAAAAGGGAGATGCAGCATAGTCTCTCATTGGCCTTGGATACCTCTCTACATTTTAATTTTCAGGTGGATACCCTCATGTGTTGCTCTGTTTTGAGCAGCAAAATGCTTTTGACCATCCTTGACATTTTGATTTCCTTGTCTTCCTTATATTTTCCCCTTAGACCTATTTTTTCCCTTGATGACTCCAAAGTGACCACCATAGACCTGAACTGTTACTATTTATCACCATTAGCTGCTCTCTGGCATTTTGTACATATTAACCCCACTCAATCTGCATGTGTATGTGCGGGGGGGTGTGTGTGTGTGTTGTGTATGTGTGTGTATGTATACACACACATACACACAATACATGTCTTTAGAAAGTTTCAGAAATGACAACTGTTTTCATTAATCACTGCAGAAATACCCAGCACTCATCAGTATAAGAGGAATAACAACAACAACAATAACAACAATTAGCACCTTCAAATTGCCCAGGACTTTCTATCATATCTTCTGTTTATTGCATTCATTTTGTTTTGCCCTTGGCACAGCTTTACAGCTTCACTCAGATTTCCACTTCATTACAAAGTTCTTTTATTTGGGAGACTTTGTCACTAGGAAAATGCAATTCTTCCCCAGTTAGTGCATTCTTTACTAGTATGAAATGGATGTAGAATTTGATTGCATATGCAGTTTTCACAGGCATCTACTGAAAATAAGTGGCAAGATAATTGATGGGGAGAGATGCAGCAACTTTGCGGTCTCAATTTAGAAAACAGGGCAGAATAACACAATGCCTGTTTGCTAATTGAGTGCAATTAACAGCTCAAATTAGCAACAGTTTTCTAATGCACAATAGTGTGCTTGGTATGTTCACTGAGTCCCCAACATGTAGAGGACAGATATTTCTGCATGCCTTTTTATATTGCCCCTTAAAATGCAAAATGATGCAATTATGAATACAGCTCATGTGAGGGACCCTCAACATCAAGAAGGGGTTTATAAAATAATAACTTTGCTTCTAATATCCTGAAACCTTAACAGACGTTTTTCATGTGGGAAGGGAGGGGTGTCTGCTCACCACTCCGCCCCAATTTTCAGTGCCATAAATCCCCCAAGTGTCTCCAACAGCAATCTTCCTCTCTGTAAAAAAGACAATTCCAATTACTGAAAACCAGGATTAAGATGCTGAAGTGACTGTCTGCCACATCTGGAGCATATTAAGACAGATATACTGACAAGGAAAACATGCTTCCAATCTGAAGCAAGAAAAAGCTTAACCCCTGGACTGGGGCCGGCATAGTGGAGGGAACAATCACAGCTTTGTGGTGGACATACTGGACTGGGAACAGCGAATAGATCCACAATCTCAAATGGAAAACAATCATGAACAAAACCGACCTTTCAAGTAAGAGAAAATAGGCTTAAGTTCCAACACAGCAGGGAACTGAATAGGGAACCTCAACCATCTCAAAACTCCTAGTGATCAGTCTTCACGTATGATGATTTCATTCATTACAGAAAAGAAATCCGAAGCTTTGTGTCAATTAACAGTGACACAAGAAATTTTAAGAATTCTAAGAACAGGCACATATAGTTTAAATTACATTTTCCACTCCCAGACAATCATTCTCCGAGGGTGGTTTCTTGCCCCAAACAGCCTTGTCTTCCATTTCTAATTCTCCTCTGTTTCCTCATCACTTCATCTGTCTTCTACATTATTGTCATACCATGGAAAGACTATTTAAGGCTTAATGTATTTTGGTGGCTACCTTCCTTGGAATTTCACATGGATATCAAGAAGAAATTAATTCCCAGTCTAGCAGTCACTTGATATTGCCAATCAAGGTCATCTTGTCCCTTTTTTGTATTAGAAACTGCCATTTCAAGTGCTGAGACACTGCTGATGAAAGGTATAGCCACTTACACAAAAGGGAATCAGCTATGAAGGAAGCAAGGCTTGGTTGATTCTAATAAGAGTATGAATATGGAAAACTGTTTCAGGAGGGACTCTCACAAAGCAGCCTTCATAGATGTTATCACCTCAATGTTTCTGCTTGTGTTAAGGTTGGGGTTGTTCCTTTTTTCTTCCCCCATCTCAGATTTATTTTGAACCAGTTCCTCATCAATGTGCCATCTTCACAGGGTTTTTTTCTTAAGGTATATATTTTGGTGGGCAATTCAGTGAATCATGTGCAAAGAGGATACATGATTTTCACTAATAAATGTATTTTTGTATACATCTTTCAAATGTTCTTGTGTGTGTGGGTATGCACAATTTTAAGTCAGTCTTGACTGCTGGAAATTGCCTGGACAAGTCCCTGAAGTTTTCTTGGCAAGTTTCAGAAGTGGTTTGCCCTTGCCTCCTTCCTAGGGCTGAGAAAGAGTGACTAGCCCAAGGTTACCCAGCTGGCTTTGTGCCTAAGGTGGAACTGCAACTCACAGTCTTCCAGTTTCTAGCCTGGTGCCTTAACCACTACACCACACTGGCTCTCAGTCCTAAAATTACATTGCAAAGGATGAACGTGCAAGGACCATTGTGCTTTGCTTTGAAGGAAATAAGGAAATTAGGTGACATCACATTAAAATGCAAAGTGAATGAACTTCTCTCAGTCCATCTTATTCTGAGATTGCCTCTGATGTTACAGTAGTCATCATTTTTCAGCTGCTTTTAGAAAATGACACAGTAGAGCCTGCCCCCGTGAGGGCAAGCAAGAAAATGCATCTGATTCCCTGCTGCTTAGAAGGGTGGGGGTGCTTCCAAAGCCCTCCTTATTGTGCAATGTTCTGCTTCATTCAGGTCATCTTCCTTGTGTAGTGATGATCAACCCTATTGTATTTTTCCAGCACTTTATCCATTTTTGAATGGCTGAAGCCATTAAGGTGGGGCAGTTGGAAGAGCTGCACAATGATTGTGTTAGAACTGGTCTTCAGGGAAGCAGAGAGATGTTCTCCTGTGACAGGAGTATCATGTAGAAATAAGAAATACACTCTCAAATACATTTTCTTATATTTAGATTCCTTTAAATATAATTTGACAGATGTGCACTCTGAAAAAAAAATGTGTGTGATGTACGTATATTAAAAGGTTAATATGATGCAAAAGTTGTAATCTTACGTATCTGTTAAGAAGAAAGTTCCATTAGAGTATCTTCAAGTAAGTATATAAACCTCCAACTAAAATTGAAATCAATCAATCCCTACTAAATAGGACAACTGTAGTTTCATCCAATCTTCTTTATCTGTATGTATTTGCGTATATTTTAAATACATTTCTGCTGCCTGGTGTTCTTTAGCTGTATTGCACAGCTGTAGCCATCAATTGCACAGCTGTAGCCACCAATGTAGCCAGAGGGTGTGGTATCTGTAGGCAATGGGAACTTTAGTCCAATGTAGTTATAAGTACCAGGCTGATAAATTTGAAAAGCCTTTCCAAACTGAGTTAATCTCTTGTGGATGAGGGTACTGTTCTAAACTAATACCAGCCATAGTTTAGTATCAACATTGTCCCATTGAGTTACTGCCAAGCTAATTCACAAAGTATTCCACAAAGGCAATATTTTAATAATCAGAGCACTGAAGCTTACAATTATGAGAGCTTATGATTAATTGGAGCTTACAGCACTGACATTAAATCAGAAGGAATTCTGCCCCAGATGTACATGGAAGAAGAGGACCAATAGTCCTAAATTGTGGCCATCTATATGGTTATATTGATAACTTTTTCTCCCAGTTGACAAATGCTTTTGCTTTTGCTTAGCACCCTTAAAGAACAGCATGTCTGGGTGTGCTAATATTGCTGCAAAGTTCAATTGCAATATACAGGTACATGTTACATTTTCAGGCTAACTTCAGCCATGGTTTAGTAAGGGGTTTCCCAAACGTTTTGGATAGTACCTTTGACCTTTTAAAAAGACATGGCCACTCAAAGAAAATGGCTGACTTGGGGAGAAGGTTTGCCATTTCCAAAATGGCTGCTTCTGTGAGTGTGGCCCCTCACAAATCATGAGTTTATCCAAAGGAAAACCAGTGAAGTAGCCTTCTGCCACCTTCCATTGCACCCCAGGATTCTCATGATCAACTCTCAAATTACCTTTGTCTTTTTTCTGGACAGGTGGGCATATTCATAAACAAAAACACTGAGTCAGAGCCATCTGTCATCTTCATTTTCTAAGAATGTCTATCAGGCATGTGGTGAAGCCAGTTTCATTTGGCCAAAAATGCTATAATTTCTTCTCAGGTTATTTTACAGCTTGAAAAATATATACAGTTTAAAATTTCAGTGCCACAAGCCCCCATCACCAACGATAAATGTAGCGTTCTTGTGTTGAAGCTATCTCCTCTCTTAATCAGCCTGTTTCTTAGTAGCAGAGTATCTTAGGCACAGGTAGGGGTCATTGTGTCCTGTCTCTCATTTATTCAGAGGACCAGTTGATTATGAGCAGCTATTCAACATAACATTGTATTAATGTTTAGTTTAAGATATAAGCTGTTTCTGTCCAGAAATCCATCAAGAAAACTCTATGCTTATTTACAGAACAGTGTTTCAATATCAGCTTGAGCTCCAGGTCTTCTGTGTCAGTTGGACAAGCCAACAGCTGGTTTGTCAACCCATAATTTGAACATCACTGCAATCATTTCTTGTTTCATCACAGAATTAGCCAGCACGCTCCAAAGAAAGGACCCATAGCACAAATGATCCCAGATTTGGCAACACAACACATCCACTGCATGTATTAGATCCCAAGCTTGATGTTTTACATCTGTAGATGACTTCAAATAGCAGAGGTAAAATTTTTAATCCTAGAACTCGGGGAACCATTAACAGCCATTGTTTCTCTTGGTCTTATGCTCAATGTAAGGCAATTATACTTATAGAGTTTGCCAAGTAGCTCAGAAGATTATCTGAGCTATTCAGGAGAGGGTTGTTTGGCTATGTGGTTATATCAAGAGACTCCTTGTCCAAATATCAATTATTCCATGGCCAAGCTGACAGTTAATTATGTAGCAAAATATAAGTTTGTTCCACTGTAGATGTTGCACAGCCCTATGGTGATCATAAAAAAAAGATCAGTTTTATCTTGAAGGATTACTGTATAACAGTGAAAAAATGATGGTAGATTATCTATGTAGGCATGCTTATACCAACATACATTAATAACATTTAATCCAAATGCCATTATCCTGTATCACATAGAAGAGTTATTACTTGAAAAATCTTTTTTTAAGGCAGAATCTTTATTTGAAATAGTCATATTGTCCCATTTCCCCACCTTCTCTGTTCTTTCCACTATACTGAATTTTAGACTGTAAGTTCTTTGGAGCAAGAAACTGTTCATAATCAAGAAAGAACCATAGGCATCTAGGACATGAAGAAAAAATGCCTGTTCTTGCTCCTCTGTGCTTCTTACCAGTTTTCTAGGAACATGTATAGTTTACTGCTCATAAAACCATTGTGTTTTTCCATTCCCACATGATACAAAAGCTTATTAAATTAGGACCTTAACATTGATAACAGAATAGCAATCATTAGTGGCAGCATGGAAACTTAGGAAGTAAAGATCAACTCACTTGGAATATTCAACTGTGTCCATTCTACGTTCTTCACCATTCAATGTTCAAGCATTCTGTTTGATGGTAGAGCTAGCCTTGACTTCTGAAGAATGCTTCTCTTCAATGCCTTTTGTCTTGGATAAATGTTTCCAGCAGCACACATTTTCTACTGTTTAATTATTTGAGATAGTTCTCACCAAAATATATACATGTACCCCCATCCATTTCCAAAAGTGTGGATAACCCTGTAACAGCTGAGGGCAAACAGGGTTCAGACCCCCTCAAATGGTGAACAATCCTCTTAACCATCACTTTGTACATATATTTATGCATTATTTATTTTAATAGGGAGTAAGTCCTTTGCAGTTTGTGTCATTCACAAGATGCATGTGAAATTCTCATGAAGCCATGCAGAACATGAAAATTACATACACAGGCATCCATGGAATGGGACAAGAGACGGCAAATGATGGCATGTTCCTCATGATGTCATGATACAGACAACATGGCTTATGTACTTGTGTCAGATGTCATGATGCAAGTATTAGGTTTTGCCCTTTGCACAATAATGTCATGATGCACATATCATTTTGACATCATCGTGGCTTGTTACAGATGCTGCTGCTTAGGATTGCAGCCTGAGTAAAATAAGAGAAAGATACCAAGGTTCACATTAGATTCACATTCTTATTAGCTGTGATTACCACTTAAGCTTGTTTAATTTTGGAATAGTACACCATTTCCAGGAATCAGATCAAGCTTAGCAAAAGAACATTTATCTAGATGTATTATCAGAGGGGCTGAGTTAGTAACGAGAATTCTTTTCTTTTTAGTTTCCAGGCATAGCTTCTGACTAGTTATTAATCTAGATGTGATTAAAATTTTGATTGCAGGAAGAATATTTCAAAAATGAAATCTTCAGTATACTAGTGGAATCTGGAAGACCAACAGGGTGGACAACCTCACCAATAACTGATTTCCTTAAATTGTGTAACCCATAACAAGAAAAATAGTATGTGTGGGGAGGGGGGCTAGTCACTAAAATAGAATGTGTTACTTTTTACCATCTTCAACACAGCCACAGGCACTAGAGTTAAACATAGAGCAACGACTCTTCTGCTTTGCCACCTGGAATGCAGTTCCAAGGAGTCCAAAGATGCCTCTCTGGGTATCAATTTTCTCAGACAATCTCCTTCCAGTGCTGGATATTCTTAGCAGTAGCTGTAATCAACTTAGGACTCTCCAAGTCTCCTCTAAGAGATCTAGAGAATTCAGGACAGCTGAGGATGAACACGCAAAGGAAAGGATGGAGCCTGCTGGCCCCACAAAGCAAGTCTTAATCAATGGCCATATATGGGCAGCTTCCAGATATTGGGAACAAGAAGCCAGAGCAGAAGGCAACCTTGAAGGATGGGCAGGGATAACTGATTATGCCTGTAAGGAGCTATTTTCTAGTCCAAGGGCTCATAGCTCTGGCAACAAAAAAGGTGAGTCTGCTTCACAAGATACCAGCCTGCTCTCACACTTCCCTGCAATCTGTGTTCTCTCTAATTGCATTCAGTTTTGATTTATGCAAAATGCAGAAGTTCAGTTATTGACTGGGACTAATGGCAGGGAATATTTGTCATGTGTGCTGAGGCAACTCCTTGGTTATCGTATTTGTTGGAGGCACTATTTAAATCTGCACTTTTGCCAGACCATTTATTCTCCACCTAAGGTGACTTTAGGGGAGGGAGAATTACTGGAAATTTGGGGGAAGTCACATTTGCTGAGAAAGGTCTTCCTCAGAGGGAAAGGCAGCCAAACAACAACAAAAACTCTTTTATGTTTCCATGGAACATTTTGTCCCAAGTTAGCCAGGAATGCCACTCCAGCTTTAGAGAGCAATCTGGCCAAAAATGTTAAGCAGCAACCTTTTTATTTTGTTTTGTTTCAAAACAATTAAGAAAAAGTCTTCAGTCACCTCATCTTGAAAGGTAAGCATGCACCCAATCCCTGAACCCTAAATGTCATAGCTCCACATCATCATGGCTTCAAAAATTCAAAATATTGAAGTATTTTGGCCCACTTCTATTTTCATTTTTACAACTTAAGTACCTCTGCTTCTTCTGGAAATGAAGAAGCCGGTAGCTGTACTCCACCTGATATTTTTATCATCACGTTTTTGAGTACTAACTTAAGATTTTTGGGGATGTCAGAGAGCTCATTCTTTAGACTGACTAAGGGTTCTTCTCCAATTGCAGCTCACCGTGGCAAATACACACTCTGGAAACCTTTTTTTCTTTTTTTTCTGCCACATCCCATGACATAACCTAGATCTCATCCTGAGTTGAAGAGGAAGGCAGGCAGGCTGAAATCATCCTTAGCTGTAATGATGTTCAATAGCATTTCCCTCATTCTGACCCCATCCAAGGGCAAAATCTCTTTGGCTTTGTCACCCATTTCCTTGGAGGGAATTCAGGTGACTGCAGTGGGTGGGAACAGCAGGAACTGAGACACCAAAAGGACTGGCAACAGGTTCAGCAAATGTCATGCTGCTATAGTTTTCTACCAACTGAAGGTTAAGTAGAAAGCACTTCAGGTTATCAGTGAAGTGCTCTTCACTCATGAGTTACAGTATCACCAGAATGGCTTGGTACAGCCAATTTTATTCGGTGTCCTCGCAACATTTTGTTTGCCTCATCCTCAGATCAAGATTTACATAACCTTATCCCTGTTTCTGATACTTGCAAAACATCAAGTAACTACAAAACATAGAGAGCTAAGACAGTCTGGAAAACTCATATTGATGCCAGCAGATCTTCCTTTCACCGCAGGAAGAGCTGAGTTCTGCTAAGACTCTCTAGTTAGAGAAAACTCTGATTTTTGAAGCTGTATTTGCATGATATGTTTAGTCATGGTTAATTTGATCAAGGTTAGAGCTACTGTACCTGTACTGCCAAAATCCAAACCATCACTAGGTGGCAGCATTAAACTAACTACATATACTATGCATGCACAACACAATAGGCTAAACTATGTTGGCTATTTTATGGCTGAGGGTGTTGCATGAGCATAAGCAATATTAAAGTAATGGATTAGAACAGCCTTCTACAGCCAGTCGTGTTAGATTCCAAAACCATTCATCCCAGTTAGGATGGCCAAAGGCCATGTTAGCTGCTGATTATGAGAGTTGTAATCCAACATACATGGAGACTTTCCAGTTAGGGAAAGTTGGCATTGCCCTTTTAAATTGTCATGTTTTGTTGATGTTTTATCTGCTGAATTTGTTATTTATAATAATTTAGGAGACCATTTTCCAGCCAAGGCATCATTGTGTGCTCCCAAGCAATAGTTCAGGTGTTAAGGCAAAAAAATAAAAAATCACCAAAAGGATTTACAAGATTTAGCATTCCTATTCCTTATGTGATCAGAAGAGATCTCCTGATCTCATGAGATTTCTGCAGTTTTTAAAACAACATTTATTTTACTTTGAGAAGCTGAAGATGGCCCTTCATGGACCCCCAGGTTGCACTGGCAACTTTAGGGTTCTTACTCCTACTCCTACAGTCACTGATTCATTTTAATGTCTTGACTTGTAGATCCTTTTTTGGATAACACATTGCATATTATATAAATTGGTTCTAAATCTTTGAAATAAAACTGTTCCTTCATGGTAATAGTAGTACCTAATGTGCTCACAATATTGCACCAAATTCTGTTTGTATTGCCCCTAAATTCTTCAAATGTCTCAAAGGTGTTACTTTTTCTTGCTTTATTTCCAAATTTGTCAACTTAACTAATATATGAATTTGAAGTTGTGACTGTTGTTGCATTTGGGAGCTAAGAAGAAGTTGGGGTGTAATCCTATCCAACTGAAGCTATTTTACTTACAGGAGATTGGAGAGACATTGCATTATATTATATGTATGATATGATATATGATATATGATACATTCTGCACATATCCATCCATAAATAACTCAAAATGTATCATTTATAAATAAACAAAGAATGAATAAGACTGAGGTATTAACAGGCTTGGGGAAACTCCAATGTTTTTAAAACAGCAATTTAAAAAGTGAGAAAGAAAGAGGAAGTAAGGCAATTGTTAGGGTGGAGCATGTGCAGTGAATATAAAATACTGTTTTGTGGGAGGATGGCAAAAATGGAGAGAGAGAAGGAGAAATCCTGAAAAAGTCCATGCAGTTCATCTGGAGTCTACTGCAACATTTTGTTGTAGGTCTCTTTCATTTGTATTCTGACTCAGCCCCTTTCTGCTCACACTCCTTGCTGAACAGCTAAAGTGAGTTAAAGAAAGTGAAGTGCACTTCAAATTCTTGCAATTCTTCTAGACCATTGCTTGCCTGCGGCAGATACAACTGCCTTGGGTTAAGCCATTATTCACAGAAAATGCAAAGGAAATGTATTAAAACATACATGTGCATGCATGTACACACCCACAATATTTTAAAGTGCATGCACATGCAATTTTTACCTATTGTATGTCCCACAAAATACAGCACAACTTATTTCTGATTTGAAAGACACAAGACTACAGTTTGAGCTTCTTAGAGCTACCTTTATTCATAGGGTATTTCCAGGCAAGACTTCTATCATGCATTGATCTTCCCTTGTCTCCGTTCATGGAATTCTACAGGAAGGAAGGTATCCAGACACCATCATTTTCACTATAACCCTCCCATATTTTTCTATAATATTTCCCCCATCTTTTTTTCCATAAAAGAAAAAAAAATGGAACAATCCCACACAAACGTTTGACTGCAGCTCTAGGGGACATCTGTCTGAAAGTATCCATTCTCTCATACACACCAATCCCTCCTCATTTATATTTCAATTTTACTAAGTACAATTATTTTCATTCAAATGTAAAGTTCAATATGCAGTTTACGTTTTCCTATTTCAAGGAACTTGAGTGTATATTAATTTAGACTGAGAGGAAAATAGATTTTTTAAAGGGGGAAAAAAACCCAAAGTACCTAAAGAAAGTGTACACGTTTTAAACTTTTGCCCAAAAGAAAAAAAAAATGATGAAAAACTTTGCAGTTTGGTCCACAAATCCACTGCATGCTCCTTACATTTTGAAAGAGATATATTATGTAGCTTCTATCCTAGATATCCAAAAGAATGACTAGAAATGCAAAAATCTAGAAGAATTGTCAGTGGTGGTGTTTTTTTTTGAAAATCAAATAATCATATGTGCCAATGACCCCTTATGTCAGTGTTGTCCAAACTTGGCCACTTTAAGATGAGTGGACTTCAACTCCCAGAATTCCCCAGCCAGCATGGCTGGCTGGGGAATTCTGGGAGTTGAAGTCCACTCATCTTAAAGTGGCCAAGTTTGGACAACACTGCCTTATGTGCACAATGGTCAGCTCCTCTATGTAGGCCCAAAGGACGAAGTCTACATGAATTCCATAAATGACCTTAGCGCATAGTCACCAGCTAATACTGAGGATCTCCCACAAATGGAACACGTTGCTGGCAAGGGACAGACATGCACAAAAATGGCCCAAGAAGTCATACAAGTGTTCTCTCATTACAAGGGGCCTTCCTAAAGGCCTCTCCTAAGAAGCATTGCAGTTCTGTAGATGAGTCAGAAGTACTGATCTCAGTCTTGCCTTTGTGCTAAGGACTTATTGAATGAGTTAGGAAATATGTGGTGACTGGCAACGGCTACTCCACAGTATGAAAATTGTTCATTTGAACATTGTGAATTAGGACTATGCATGCTTTGAAAATGAGTCAGTGAAGTGTTTCAGACCTCCTGCAAGTACAGCTCATCTCTGCTATTCATTAAAGCAGCCATGGTTTTTTCCTCCTCCTCCTCCTCCTTTTTTTATTTTTAAACTTCTACAAACTGCTTTAAGAATCACATTAGTCAAATTAACGCCTTAAAGCAATTGCACTTTTTCTCAGGTTCTCAGAAAATACATGGCTGCTTGAATTGTCACAGAGAGAACTGCACTCATGCAAGGTGCTGAAAGCATTTCTGAATATAAAATTGAAAGCATACACTACCATAATGTTTTCTGAGTTGGTTGGTTGTTTGACTGAATATAATTTCAATTTCTCAGGCTACCCATTCATGAATGCTATAAACTCTCTTCCCTGGGAGGGAACAGGAAATAGATCCCCAGTCTTGAGCCAGTGTTATCATTTAGCAGGTATATCAATCAATACAGGTAATTTTGAGGCTGTGATCGTCAGACTATCATCATCATCATCATCATCAGATTATCATTTTTCAAGGTAGCTAAATTTTAAAAGGCTGGCTAATGGCAATATGGTGCCTACAGATTTGCTTTTAACAACAACAATAACAACAAAAATAGGATCATCTTGGACAGCCAGTTCCATCTATTTTATTTATTTACTTATTTACTACATTTTTATGCTACTCACTCTCAAAGGCTCTGAATGACTAACAATCAGAAAAAAATCAGAAAAAAAACATCTCAGTAAAAATACTTCCCCCGCCCCAACTCAGTATTTATGCAACCGTGTACCTGTCATTTTGAAAATATAAAAGGGAAGTCGGTATTGAGAAAACAGCAGTGACTGGGAGTCTTTGCAATTCAAGATGGAGTCCTGCAAAGACCTTGAGACTTCCTCTCAGATACTACCTAAGTATATTTGTGCTGCAAAACAAGTTTCTTTGACCAATTCCATGCATTGCTTTTTAGAAAGTGGAAGGGGGAGGCTGGTAATAACATAATACCAAAAGCAAAGCCCAGGGAAAGTTGAATCAATTCACTCTTGTTATGATTATAGTCTTTATTTCTGAGAAGTTCTCAAGATTAAGTGAATTAAATTATCCATTATGTGCTTTAATCACTACTTGCAAGGACTGTATTTAAAATGTTAGCAAAATGATTGGTCTGAAGTTCTACATTCATCTTTGCTTCTTACACCAAAGTCACTGAGGGAGGCTTCACTTCATGTAAAGCCTATAGTTATATTGAAGCAAAGTGGGGCATATGGCTGACTGATCATCTACTCTAAAACGTTACTTTTCATTCATTTGTGATGAGGGACCAAATCATAGGCTTGTGCCTGAGATACTGGAGGCTCCAGGCAGTGGGTTCACTAAGGGCACTCCAGAATCAAGGCTGTTGAAAAATGCCAACTTGGTTAAAGGATAAACCAATAGTGTGCCCAAAAGTTCCTATCAACAGTTTTTCATTTGCACAGCAGTCTTTATTTGTTGCTTCTTTGCTTATAAGGCCAGGGAAGATAAATAAAGACACTATACCACTGAATCTATTTTCACAATTACAAAGATAGTTGTAAGTGGAAATCAGACAAAATCTCTTCCTCACTAAAACCATTGGCTTTCAAGGAAGCTCCCCATCCAGGGTAAATTGGAGCTGGTTGGTAGTGTTTGAGCTTTTCATCAGGACTACAATATGTAGGGAAGGAGGTAAAAACCTTTCCTCTACCTGATATGCCACAATCTAAGTCTTCATCAGCTTCTTCTTGTCCACCCAACAGCTGCTATCTTAAATCTACCCACCCAAAATCATGAATACATGTGCATACACACACAAGAAAAGCATAGGTTTGCATCTGTCTTAATTTTCAGAATTGTGATAAGAACATACAATCTCCTCTGCATTTAAATCAATGCTACTAGTGAAGACCAGCACACACATATTCAAGAAAGGCCAAGACTCCAGTGTGACTATAACATCATGGGTATCTCCATAGTCATTGCATTTTCTGCAATCCAAGGCTGACATAAAGAATTTGAAAGGCTCAAGATTTGTAGCTATATTAATTTTCAGCATGCTGTAAGATGCATAGCCACTCTACTTCTCATAACCATTAATATAAGACTCAGACTAGGCACCAAGTTTTAAAAATAGATCTGTCACAGTCTTGTAGAAAGTGAGAGGCCAGTGTGAGGAGCAATGAGGGAACTACAGTAAGGAGTACAGAAAATTCTGCCTCTTGGCCAAAATGTCCACTCTGCAGCTATTCCCCAGTGCTTTCTCATCAGCAAGTTGTAGTTTGCATTGTATAGAGTCTAGCGCAGAGAAAAATGGCATCAGAGGGAACAGACTGGTACATTTCCCACCTCCCATACAATCCTCATGATTGAGGTTTAAACTGCTGCTGTGACATCTAATTTGTTCCTAAAAGCCAGAATTTAATATTTAAGACCATGTAGAAGAAGTACAGACTGGATTCATATGAACCACAAATTAGCCAACCATATCTTTGCCTAACTTGTATGAACCCAGACCAAGTGGTTAATGAGTGAGTGATGTGAACCCAGAAAACTGGATTAACTGATTAAGTTATTCATAGGTAAGAGTGCCTTGCAAACTCAACTGCAGACAAGCAGGCCAAAGAAGCTGGACCCTGGATCCCAAATTGATTACCTGAGATACTTCTGGATTCACCACTTCCCTTTTCTTCTAAAAACTCTCATAGACATTATAGTTACTTAAAAAAAATCAGAAGTCAAAATGATTAACAATTAAGCTGGACTTCCTTACCTTTGGGTCTCTCCTTGGGCTCCTTCCTGTTCCCCAATTTCACCCTCAAGGTCTCTCAAACATTCTTGCTCATCAGCCATTTTCTTTGCGGGTTCAGATTGTAAATTGAGTCACTTTTCTCTCCAAACTGTTTTGTAAGAATGATAAGTGTGCAGTTGTTCTCTCACCACTCTTCCTGTATTGACTCTAAAGCCAGATGCACCGGAAACCATGTGGGACTGAGGGTGTGAGTTTACTTTTTAATCAGAAAGAATCATTTAAAAAAAAAAAAGAAGTCTTAAAAGAAGAAAACTAATCCCTCCCCCCAAAAATCTCAAGTACTAATGCAGGCCATAAGGGGAACAAAGCGTAATTGCAGCTCCCAGAGCAATCTTGGTGTTTAAGTCAAACTCACAAAGCAGCAGCACATCTGTACTTGCAACTATAGATACCTCACATTCTTCTTTCCAGCCTTATCTATGTTTTGTCTATGTAAGGATCCTTAGAACAAATAACAGGGTTGGGAGATTGGGCAGTTGCAACACAACTTCAAGTATCTACAAGCAACATATCTGAAGGGGTGGAAGGAGCAACAAATCCACAGTCTTGCAAAAATCCTGACCAGAGGGGCTATTTATCACAGCAAAAGATATTGTTCAAGTTAGTGGGGGTTAAAGGTATAATCAGCATTAAGCAACCCTAACCACATATAACATATTGTTAACAGAAACAGCCCTTTTCTACCAATGGGTGAAGTGGCTTCCTTAAAAGGACAGGTAATTTCAGTGTCCTGATAGGTCATTCAATTGTTAATTGTTTGATTCTATTTTACTGTTTTTACTTTTAGAGGAAGACACTGGTGAGATGACCTGTTACAGAAGATAAAATAATTTAATGAGCCTTGGAAAGAGTATATGTTGACTCAAGGGAAGGAATGGAGGACTCCCATTTGCTAGTCTACTCCAGGCAGCAAAATATTTTGGATTAGCCCACTTAAATATGTCACTTTCCAGCAATTGATCCAGACAGATTTTTCAGAGAAGATCATGAACCAGTTTATGAGAAAAGTGCAAGTTTTATTTCATTACTACTGATGACTCAGTATCTGTAGAACCTTTCACATATACCTTGTATCCAGAATAATTCCTCTGCCACATCCATGCATGTCTAGCCTTCCAAAACATTCAGGGCCCAGAAACAGAATCCGCCCAACCCCCATCTTCTCATTCCTACTGGGGGGGCGGGGGTAGAGCAGTCTGAGGCCTCCTGGATTTTGATTCCCTATTTCATTGTTCTCCAGAACTTGCAGAAAATGCATTGCCAGATTTTGGTCACAAACTAAACTGTTACAGTTACTGAACTGCAGCTTTATGCTTAGTCCCTTCTAAAACAACCCTCTCTCTCGCCTTTGACTGCATAGCTAGCTAAGGTATGTAATCTGATAAGAAACCTTAGTCTTAATTTAACCCACAAGCAATAGTGTTAAACCTTAGAATGAGTTTTCTTCCTTTCTTTTCTCCCCAACCCCACAACAACTGTGCGCATATATAGTATTCTTTTCACAGGGCTTTATTCCATAAGTCTGTAAAAATGAACTGTAGGCAATAATAAAATTGTTAGTTTTTAAGGTACTACGAGATGCTTTGTTCTTTTTATCAGAAATAAACCCTATTAATAAGTTCAGTGAGACCTATGTGCTTCTAGGGAACTGTGCGTAGAATTGCTAGCTTATATTATTAAAAATTATGGCCTTAATACTTTATTCTCCTTCTTGCTTGAACATGTGCATAGTTTTCTTCTGTGTTAATTGAAAAAAGGCCCTGAAAAAATGTTTCTGTGATTTAAACAAATTCCCCAATTTTTAGCAATAGCCTCTAATTCAAACTAGAATGATAGTTTGTTCTGTAAGTTTGTGGCATGTCTGTCAAATCATAGCAGATTTTCTGTCTTTCACTTGCTTTCTATGAATTACTAACCTTTCTGACATAATCTATTCCATGCATTACATTAAGATGTGAGACTTTGATCGCATGGCTGTGCCTGCAGTCTTGACTTTTTTGACTTGGCTTTTTTGACATATCTGATGGCTGTCAGATTTTACTGTTGAAAATTGCTGTTGTGTACTGGTAAGCATGAAAGAGCAAGTTCCCTCAAAAGATTTTTTTTTTTCTTTTCACCATGTCATGGTACAAAAATTTTTCAGCCGAGGAACTACATATTCTGTTTAAAGCTTGGTATGGTAAAGCAGAAGTTATAAAGAATTTAAAACTTTGCAATATGAGGAAGTTTGGTCTGTAATTAATCTGGATGTTAGAAAATGTAATTGTGATTTAGAAAAGAAGTAGTGATTACTAGCATTCTCAGTATGACTTGACTTTCCTGATAAGATTTTTCTATAATGTTTTTCCTTAATGCAAGTACATATACTTGTCTTGCTAAGTGAGACCCATAAAGTTAACATTTGAAAAATACAATATTTAGTTTTATCAATAGTTTGAAGTTTAGCCCTTCTAATAAATCTGTCTATATTTGTGGTATGTGTGTATGCTTAAAAGGGATTCAGTTGCTTTCATTACAGTTTTAATAACTAAGTTGATGCTTTTACCAAAGACATGAGCAATTGAAATATAAATGCAGTTGAGGTATAAAGTGCACCGGAACTGCATTTTTTTTTTTTTTTTTTGGAAGGGATAAAATAGCCCAATTATTTTACAAAATGTGTTTGGAAATCCAGATGGAGCACATTAACTGCATTTCTACAGACTTTTACCTGGGAAAGCCCAACTGAACTCAACTGAACTTATTTCTGAATAAATGTTAAGATTGGCCAGTAAAGAACTGCTTGTCTAATCAAGCCCAGCCCAGCCAGGTTCCTTCAGAAGAGCCGCTGTTGTTAAAACTCCATATACCTAATCTTGCTGATTATACACTGTGGCATTTGCACTGATCAATGAGTTGTTCTTTCAGCCCTTGCACAAATGAATGTGTGGACTATTAATGCAAAACTGTGTAGATGTTTATCTGTGTCCCTTAGGCATTTTACAAACATCTCATCCAAAGTATTCAGGGCTCAAAATGAAAGAACTGTGGTTAGGAGTAGATGGGGTGGGGAAACAGATTTTACACAGATAGGACTCCATGGAAGAGGAAATAAGAGCATGAGGCAACCACACTAACCATTCTACCACTTCCTCTTGATGTCTTCTTTTCCTCTGTGTTAATACCTTCCTCATTTTTTCTATGTTCATACATGAAGCAAGGCCTTTAATACACAGCTTGAACAGTGCAATTTATTATACCTCCAGTGGTTTGGAACAGTGAAACCTCACATTCTTTCTGGAAAAAAATTAGTGAAAAGAGAGAGATTGCCTTTAAGCAAGAATCCTCTGATTAATTCGATTAAGTATGTGAAAAGCTTGGTAAACTCTAAGAAGCCCATGTTTTACATGTCTATTGAGAAATAAATTATTCCTGGGTTACTGTGCATAGGATTGCAGCCTGAAGCCCTGAATAAATGTAGAAATGCTATAGTGTGTTAGCAAATGGGAGTACTCTAACTGATTTTCCACACGACTTCTTCTTTCATTCTGATACTGTACTTCTCCAAAACCAGTGATGAATCTGCACATTTATCCTCCATGTTATGTTATGTTATGTTATGTTATGTTATGTTATGTTATGTTATGTTATATTATGTACTTAAGTTGTACGTCACCCAATCCAGAAGTCTTTAAGCTGTGGGAACTCATAAAAGGGTCTGAAAATGTGAGATGTGTTTGTAATTCCCCCCCCCCCCCCCCTTGCTTGCTAATGTTCTCTTAAGCAAACTATTTCACCTTGCTTCATGGAAGGGCAGCTGTGGGTAAAGTCTCGTGATTCAAGCAAACATTTGTTTTCTTAGCAAGACTGTAGAAGTGGCTTGCCATTGCCTTCTTCCAGTATTTTTTTTAACTTCCCAGTCATGTCTACATCCCTGGAATTCCCTGGAGGCCTCCCATCTAAGAATTAGCCAAACAGACCCTGACTTAGCTTCCCAGTCCAAACTAAGTTGACCAGGTGCTGCCACCTGCTGAAGATGGTCCTATTTCTATATCTCCAAGTTATGGAGAATAAGTGGCAAGACATTGTACATTGTTGTGATAAATAAATAACAGTAGAATAAACCTGCAGCAGTTACACAGCTTTATGTGTAATTCCAATTTATGTACCCATTATTAAGAGTTACATAATAGGGATTACTTACACACATATACACACAAACCTTCAAGTAAATGATGTAGATTTGCCACCTGATCTCCAATTCTTGGATTGCACAGTTTGCTGAACATCACATTCTTTGTACTTGATAAGAACTTTTGTTTGGCTCATAGACCAAAGTACAGAAGGGCACATTATTCAGTGGGATTCATCTTAAAGAAGCATTTAGTATGAATCAGTTATAAGAGTGCCAAGTTCCACAGTCTGACACAAATTCCTTGCAAAGTCCCCCATTTTAGTTCCTAAGCTTTACATTCTGGAGAAACCTTCAGCCATTTGTTTTTTATTCTGTTCTGAGGTTTCAGCCTGACAAAGAATATAGTCAAGCCAGCATTCATAAGAGTAGTTGTTTGTCATGAGCAATTGGCTTCAACTGAGGTGGATTGCTGCTGCCATTTTCTGTTCTTAAACTCTCTTTTGAGGAATGACTTTTATGGCTAGCCCAGCAGCCTTTTACAGTTTTGTACATTGCTTCAGGCACTTAGATGGGAAGCAGCAATTCATCTTTTAAAAACTAAATTAAGAGACATCGTGTTCCCACTCAAATTGCTGTTCATATATGAAGAAGTTCAAGGAGCTGGAGAGCTTTGCCACAACCACCACCTTTAAGGTTGGGAATGCATTTGTGATATTCGGGGCTACCTCACTGAACAGAATGCAAACAAAGGCTATGGTGGGTGGGAAGGCATGAATAGCCCCAATACATCCCATCATTGTCAGCTCAGAGATATGGGTGGTATACCATGGTTTCTTTGAAATAAAACATAGACTAGAAATAGAAATACATTATATAGACTGAGAGCCTTTCCCACTACAGAGTTAAAGTACTGTCCTTCCCTTCTTGAGTCATCAAAAAATAGTAATGGCACAAAATGTGCTGTGCACATTGCTAAACCTTATCCTGCCTCTTTTACATATGATTCAAGTCATTGCCAGGTGGGGTTGTCCTGACTGATGAGTTTGCCACTTATTACAGGCAAGGAGATTGATTTTCTCCTCCAGCTTTCCTGTCACTCCCCTTCAGCATGTCACAGAGAGCAGGGAAAAGATCAACCAATGCAACAGAGCAGCACGATGGGATGGGTCTGACTTTGGGACTCCTTATGAGTCTAATTTATCTGCTCCTTCTCTCACATCTCATTTGGGCATCCCCCACATTTAAAATACTATGACATAAAGAAACATAAGAGAGGACACCAGCACAGAAATAGCTCCAGGAAGTTGAGTGTGTGTGTGTGTCCTTGCTATGACTGGGCAACTGGCTAGATTCTGTAGAAAGTGATAATTGAAACTCAGTAGCTGCTGGTGTCTCACTTCAAGGGGAGGTGTTGGGTGAGGGGAGTGATTGCAACACAATACAGGGAATCTGGCAAATAAACAGCAAAGATCCAAGTTGACGTCTCTCATTATTTTGTGGACATTGCAATGTAGAAATCTGTGGCTGCTGCATCTAAAGATAAAGATTACACTGATGCAATTATGGAGTAATTCTAATATGGAGTTGCAAAAATATGTCCTCTCTTCCTTCCCAAAATAACAGTCCTGCAGCAGTTCATGCCATGCTTCATAGTTCCTTATGACACTACTGATGGGAGGGTGGCACCATTTTGCCTATTCCACTCCTTCTTTGGCAACACCCAAGAGAATTTGCATTACACGTGACCCAATCGCAATTGTGAGAATTCAACACTCTAGCACTTGTGTTCTCAGCCTCTGGTAACCAGGGAAGAAGGCAAGTTTGTCATTTCATGTGATATGGAAAATGGCAAGTGGGGCCTGTATTTTGCCATTTTGCAAAAGTGAAAACAGGGAAGCAATGGCATAATGCAAAATATATTCTTGACACAGCCAAGGTTGAGTTTGTGATTCCATGTAACCATTTCTGAGGCTTTCTACTCATTGAAACTTAGAATAAGCAGCTGCTTCTGATTACTGTATGAAATATGTAGCTCGAGAAGACATTAAATGAGAGAGAAAAAGAATTGCAAAGATAGAAAGTATGACTGAGGAATTATCTCAAATGAAAACATTTCTGTTTAAATTCCTAACATTCCTTCAAGCTTAAATTATACTTATCGCTGTATTTATTTATTTTACTAGGCTTAGATGCCACTGCAATAATTAACTCTGAGCAATCCACAATCTCTACAAAAACAGCATTTCTCCTGGTTAAATAGTCAATTAAATTAGTAATTTAGAATGTTATCAAGTGATTTGTGGGCGTGGATGCATGTATGTGGTGAGTATCGGTGTGTAGATACAGACTTTGTAGAATATTTTGCTTTTTTAATTTAAGAGAGAAAAGGGTAAGAAAGTAAGACTTCCATTTGGGAATAATGTTTCCAACAAATGATCTCTTTCTTGCTGTAACTCAAGATTTTCCCCCATGGAAGAGATTTTATTTATTGTATTTATTCATTTATAAACTTATATGGCCTATATTATACATGATAATTCTAGGCAGCTCACAACAATAATCAAAAAAGGCAGAACAAATAAAACTAACTGAACCCCACAACACCATATATATCCCACTACAATACCACAACATCCCATGAACTCTCCATTTACAACTGCATTTGCTGGGCTAACTTCTATCCTAGCCCAATGCCTGGGTGAAGAGTCAGACCTTCTTAATTATTAAAAGGGATATACAAATAACAAACCAAAAGAGTGACCTGGATAACTTTCCTATATTGGATTTATAAAAGAGACTTGTTAAAGCTTTGAAGAGTTTTGTGAGAAGGGACAAAGAAAAAATGAAAAGAAATCAAGTTCTAGGACATTATTTGAAGGGATTAAAGATCAAGAGTGTTAAAAGTAAAAGGAAGGAATATAAAGTTGGTTTATTTGATCAATGTTGTTATCCCTGATAACCCTTAGTGGACTTTTGCTGATCACAACTGAACAAGAAGTTTTTAAGGATTTGTTTATAGATAAGAGATGGGATATGAGAAGAAGAGATCATTAGTTATATTTTAAGAGAAGGTGATAAGTTACTAAAGTTATTTATACTTGTTGTGATGAAGGGGGAAGTCATTTCTTTATATATATATATTTATTTTTCTTTACTATATTCTTATTTTTTCTTTCTTTTCTATTTTATTCCTATTTTTTATTTTCTGCACTTTCTATTTTTTCTTTTTATTATTTTTTAAATTTATATTATTTTTTATCTTTTTAATTGTAATTTTTAATAAAATTACTATAAAAAAAGAAAAACAGAAGTACTATTTGCAGAGGAAGTAAACGTGAGAAATTGCAAGACAGATCTCAACCCAACATTAATCTTTATCCCGTCAAAGGCTTGTCTTCACATCCTCCTAAGCATGTCATGAAGATACGCTGCTAACCATTTTTAATTATCATGTCTACCGAGGTTGCTTTGTCTTATCCCAGCTGACCACGGAGGCAACTTAAGTTCATCTTCAGCTGTTCCAGTATCAAAATATTTTCCCTCTTCACCTGACACAAGCCTTGCTATATACACAATCTATGACATTTTGTTTATGATCTTGTTGATTACTCCTACAGTATAAGCCACTTCAGACAGCTGTGGGCATGTCCCCTCCCCTTCAGTGACTGGGCATTACCTTCCATGGCCACTTTAGCTTGGGCTGCGGTAGAAATCAGACACTTTTTTTCTGTAGAGGCACCTGCCTGTGTGTGTGTGATGCCTGACTGATGCTTATTCAGACTTTACACAGGCGGCTTTTATACATGGGTTTAGTGCTTTTTATGTTCATGGGTTTAGTGCTTTTTAAAATAGATTAGACCTGCTTTTTTAAAACATAGCTTTAGCTTTTTTTTTAAAGGACACTAGTATTGTGTTTCAAAAACAGGACTAACACTCCCTGGAAAGAGTGTTAGTCCCATGCTGCATAGAAAGTTGATTTTTAAGTCAGGGAAGAAAGTCAGGTTCTGCCGGCTCTGCATGGCTGATTCTATCCCAAATGAGTGCATTACGTATTTTTGCTGCTTCTGCCAGCAATGGGTTTCATATGGCTGCACTGTCTACTGTTTGTATTAATTTGAGTAGAGGGGAGGTGCTATTTTGGCTTTCTTCTATGCCATTTTGCCTACTTACCAGTTTGGGAGATATGGCAGCTGAGTAAAATTGAAAAGAGTTCTGTCTTTCTTTTTCACTTTTAGCCCATGTGAAGGTCACAAGTGCAATGGAGGGACATGAAGTGACATGGAATGAGCACCCTTAATGTTCCTTGCTACCCTTCCACCATTCCAGTGATCTGTCATGCAAGCTATTTTTGAACAAGGGTCTACCACCCTTCTGGAGGAGCACTTAAGCCACACCCCCAAATAGTCTAGCTAACAGGCTGATGGAGTGAAGAAGGGGTGTCAGATGAAATAAAAGGAGTTTGTCCAATGAACCAGGAAACATCAGTTCTCCTTCATCCCACATTCTTCCTCCATTCCACCAATCGGTCAGCTGGGCTACTTTTGGACGTAGATATAGCACTCTTCCAAAAGAACTGTAAGCCTGTGTTCTGAAATAGCCTGAGTGATAGGACTCTGGTAAGAGAACCTCCACACCAATGACCTATCACTTGGGCAACTTGAAAGGTGACTAAAGCCTCCAGTCCACTCACTGTCCATCTCAGGTAGCCTCTTGGATTGCCACCTAAACATAGCCACAAACATTAAGGACACTGGTTGGCTGTTCTTTCTTCCACCAGCTGATGACAAGGGATGGGAGGGGAAACACATCCAGGGGAACCCAATCACAGCCCCTAAATTGTCCTGCATTAAAACTATAAAGGCAGCACCACTCACTGTCTCATTACTGAGGCAGAATAGGGTTCAGCCATTGGGGCAGTTTAATTTATGCTGGCATACTTTCTCCCAACTCAAGGACCAGAGGAATAGATGTTAATGCAACCATGAGGAAGAGCCCCAGAGGTATGCATTTCCTGTCCCCACAGTGTGAGAAGCTGACAAAGAATCCTTTAGTTTCAGAACATCGTCGTAATTGGCCTCTAGTTTTTTTGCTTGTTTGTTTGGTCTCCTATGCTTCCAGATCCCTAAACGTAAAAAGGGTTTGTTTCATTATCATGCATATGGATGTTTTCCTCCAATGCTGTCAGCGAAGCATAAGGAAGTACTCAGCTTTGGAAATGTTTGTTTTCAGCAGCACACTAAATTATCTCACTCTAAGCAGAAAACACTCCCAGAAGACTAATCATCACCATTTCCCTTTCTGCTGTGCATGTTCATATATTATACCGCTGATCCCACACAGCAGTTCTGGATCTGGTTTTATGATATGCAAGTAAAATCTCCAAGAAAATATTACAATCTGTATCTCCAATATAATCAGGCCTTGTTCCAGGATGGCCCTTTCCATTACAGTCTCCCCTTCCCAATCCATCCCTACTTCATGCCCACTGAGCATGCTTTGGATTTTTTTTTCCCCTCCTTCCTAAAAATTCCTTGTTTAAATGTGATGTGTTTTTGTACTTTTGCTGATCGCATGATTTTCCCCAAGCTGGCTGATGTTCCCCACATGTAGGAGTAATGCCACCTTGGCTACATATGGAATGGGAGAGAGATAATTGAGTTCACATAGAAAATGATCCCATGGGAGAAGAAAGAGTAGAAAAGAGCTCCAAAGGAACTACTGGCTCTGTGAAAGAAATAGGTATGAATTCAATTGCCAGCTATGTTTATCAGTCAAAACAAAACAAAACAACAAAAAAAGATTCAGTGATGCAAAACTATCCACACTGGATTAGTTTTATTGCTGATGATGGGCTGCTTTTCAGTCCCTTTCTTGGTCATCTGCACCATGTCTTTTTGGTGGAATTGGTTACTGAATAGTTTCCTTCCCCCCCCCACCCCCCACCCATATTCTAGAATATACCCACAAGACAAAAATAGGAATATTTTTTCCTGCCAAGACTACAGACTCTCAGAAATAATCTATCAGGTCCATACTTGGACAGTGGGCAGAACCAACACTAGCTTTAGCTAAGGGCAAAGTTAAAAATGGACAGTCCACTGACAACCTCTTTTCCATCTCTCTTTCTGATTTTCTCTCTTCCTCCTTGACTTCTGCTTCATCTCATCCCTTTCTTCCTTTTATTCTTTAGACCTAGTGTTGAGGGGTGTACCAGTGCCCATATGATTTTGTAAAATCTTTTACAAACTATCTGCTCCTTTCAGCTATTCCATATCTATGTATCTATCTCCCTAGTGTAGACAGTATATTAGGGTTCAGGTATGTAAAAGGGTGCTGTAGGGAAAATGTTTAGGAGCTCTTTTCATTGCCAATAAAACCAGAACTCAAAATAGGTTTAATGGCTATAAGTTGCAGCTACCTAGGTTTTGTTTAAATATAACAGAAAACTTTCTAATGGTAAGATCTGTACAACAGTGGAACAGTCTATCTAGTAAGGTTCTAGGTTCTCATTCTCCATCTCTGGAAGTTTTTAAGAAGAAGCTGGATGGCTACCTCTCATAGTTTAATTACTTTCCCTGCAAATTGCAGAGGGTTGGACTAGATGATGCTTGTGGTCCCTTCCAACTCCATAATTGTATGATCAGACAGACAGACAGACAGACAGGTATGGCCTGTGTAAAGCCCTGAGTGGATGCTTCAGTTCAGTTGAGCCCTATGTAGCAAAGCCATACTCTGCTTCTAGTATTACATCAGAGCCACCCTAATACGTAGAATCTACCACTTTGCTGGTCTTGGCAAAGCAAAGTGGTCTGTGTTCAGAAGTGTGCGTTTTATTTATTCAAGACTAGGATAATCATAATGCAAATTGTACTGTGATAATCAAGATATCAATTGAAACCATTCCACAGCTTAAAATTTAGAGAAATATTATGTTTGGGTAAATTACAACTATTGCCATGAAGGTGCCAGTCAATCCTCTTAAAGGAAGATTTTCCAAGTCATGGTTTGGATGTTATAACATTCCCTCTCCTTTGTGTTTAAATAGTACCCTTCTGACAATGTAGGCAGTTGAAGAGAGGCTGATGATCTTATGATGAACATAAGCCTGTATGAGAATAGGCATTTGAATGTTAAACTATTTAGGGATTTAAGGTAAATAATATTTATACCTTGAAATGAGGTCAGCAGGGAAAAGAAGCAAATGAAGTTCTTGTAAAAGTGATGCATTTGATTATACTTGCCAGAATTCCTGCAGTCGTACTCTTACGTTTTCAAATCATTGTCAAGAAAAGGCCCACAGAGAGCACCCTGCGGTAATCCATCTGAGAAATTATTAGAGCATGGATGACTGTTACCAAATTATCTCTGTCCAGGGATGGCTATACCTGACAAACCAGGCATGTAAAAGCATTTAACACTACTGAGGCCACCTGGTTCTCTAGCAACAAAGCTGGATCTAGATACAGGTCTCAGCTGTGGACCTGCTGACTTAGAAGTAATACAACCTGCCGAAAACAGATTGAATATATATACCCTCCAGACCTGTGGCACCTCTGCCTTGTCACCTTATCCAGGCATCTTCACAATCTCCCTTTATCCAGATGATAGAGAGAAATGGCATTTAAGAGGTACACACTCTGAATCACATTGAATCTTGCCCAAGAGTTGATGGGTAACCTCCGCAATAACTGTTCTCAGTGTGCTGAATGAAATATTGGGATATGCCCTTCACATGGTTCCTTGCTAAATCCTTTTGAATTGATCCAAAAGAAGAATGGAGAATTAAAGCAGCCAATCAGCATCCTAATGCCAGAGCAAAATAGTGCCAGTTTGCTTTGCCTGTTCTCAGAGCTGGCACTTGTTCAGCCTAATCCTATGTACTTTCTTTCCATAGGAGAAGAATTGTTCAATTAATCTGGTGAATGCATTAACCCATTCATGAACAATTCCTGTCATTCTTGTGATCATTCTGTTGCCACTTGCAATTATTCTCCAGTGTTCCAGAAACATTTGACCATTTGCCAAAAGATTTAGCCCAAGAATAAATCTGAGTGCAACAGCAAATTTGATGGCATTCAGCTTTGGAAATATTTCTCAGTGGTACAGTTAATTTCCTGACAAGTTCTTTATGTTGCTTTCCTAAGCACCAAATGTATTTTCTATCTATCAGACATTTATGTACAATTCCTCTCTTAGGAAATCAAAGCACGCATGACACACAGCCATTTCATGCCTTGACTTTCCAAGGCTTAAGATAGCAGCTATACTTTCAAAGCTTTATTTACATCAGTTTTAGTTTTTGTTGCAACACCAGATCCTACCGAACAACAGGAGTGAATGAAGACTGAAGAGTTGAAGCTCATGCAACTACCACTGTTGCAAAATATATTTAAGGATCTCATGGCTTAATACCCAGAGATAAAAAAGGGTCAGACAGCAGGTAGGTTCTGTATGGTGGGTTGCTCTATGAATAATTGTGGCATGAGGAAAGTCATCCCAAACACAGCGCTGTAAAGGTCTGCAGAAGATTTGGGTAGGCATTAAGACTGGACTATAGAGCTGAGCAGATCGTATTACTCGCCACCTTCAAACATCTTCTTCCTGCCCTCCATTCCAGACTTCTCCTCAATGTTTTTCCTCCAGTCACCCACATCACGCAGGTCCTTCTCCTATGGGAAGACAGGAGAGAAAATCTTAGGCTTAGATAGTGCTTTTGACAGGGCTCACGCAGGGGGGCAACCCTTGCCTTCTTCCCATGCTGTCTCCCTGGGCAGAGAAACCCTCTGATTGCTTACAGATGACTGTCAAGTGTGCTAACATTTGTTGTAGTGGTTCACAAGCTTTCAGCAAGAAAGCTGGAAGCTTACCAACCCATTCCAGAGTGAAATGTTCAACAGACAGTAAATTGGAAAGAAATTAAAATTGCCTACCCTGCTGAGGACCCTGCAGCATTTTGGATACATCACAGTCAGAAAGCCCATTCTTACCATCACTGACTGCATTTATAAACTTTGGTAAGTCATAGTTTGTTCAATGAACCACATTGGTTCACACAATACTCTAAACCATGTATTATTATTTACATACAACAATGGTTGAGTTCACACATTATGGTGATAAAGCTGCAAGCTGAATGTTTTTTTGGTGCCTCCCATCTTCCAGTTCTCTTATAATATCATGTTTGGAATCTTCACTATCAGAGGTCTTTAAAAAATTATCTATTTACCTATCTATCATCTATCTATCATCTAATGTTCACTGTGATCAATATGCTGTGGCAGAGTTTGGAGCTGCCTTCACTCTGGAAATCTGCATGACAAGCTTCCTGGATGCAGTTTGGAAAATTCATGGGCAGACTTTCTTGGAGGGAAGGGTATATCAATTCTGATGGAATTGAAACAGTTATGAGTGTCTCATGTTATTCTGTGTTTCATCTATTGGTAAAATTATCTTATTTTTAATAACATTATTATTCTTCTAGCAGGAAGCCATAAGTGACGATTAGGCAGAAGGAGGAGGTGAAAGTAGAAAAATGAAAGAGTGATATTTCTTAATAGAAAGAAGCCTCTATCTTAAATGATACGTTATTTAATGTATTGTGAAGTATTTCATTTTATTTGCAGGGCAACCCAATATTATCAAATGCCTAGTGAGTTCAATTGCCTTACTTTCAGGAAAGGCAGCACAGGATTCTACTTTAATATTGATTTGAAAGCCTTCCCTGATTTCATGCATATCCAACTATAGCACACACTATACCCCTTCAGTCTTTGAACAGCTAAGGGTCAATGCTGAGGGCGATCAATGGCTAAGCATAAGGTTAATATGCCCAAACATGGCTGGCTGGGGAATTCTGGGAGTTGAAGTCCGCACATCTTCAAGTGGCCAAGGTTGAGAGACCCTGATCTAGGTACCTTTTCAGTGTCTTCCTTCTTGACTTGCTTCAGGTTAGCTCTAAGATCCATGCAGACTTTGTGTTTGGAACCTAGAAGGGCCCGCAGCATAGCGTCAGCAGACATGCGGACTCTACGCAGGGGTGGCCTCTTGAACTTGCCCCTCAGGTCAAACAGTTTCTGGCTCAAATCTTCAAGCTACAGATAGAGAGATGAAAATAACAGTGATGGGACAGAAGCCAAGAATGGCAAAGGAAGGTAAAATCAAATTTTAAACGAGGAGGAGATGGCAGAGGAATCCAATCTATAATAGAAGGGAGTCCGACTAAAGGTAAGGATATTGAAACTATAGGAGCAAGTGCTTGTGAGTATAAACGGAAAATAGTGCTAGAAGTTAGAGAAAGTCACACACAGGCAGTTCTGCATCAAGTGAAATAAAATGCAGACTCTCTGAGCCTGTACCTTATCCCCAAACATCTCTTTTATAAACTGTGCTTGGATTTTTATTATCTCTTCAAATAAATACAGTAAGCTTACAATTAATCTGCATATTATAAAAAGACTTGGACTATTGTCCCATGGCTTTTCCTCTAGGTTAACCATTTTGCTTGTGTGTGTTTTTGTAACTAGGACCTGAATGAATGGATGGATGGATGGATGGATGGATGAATGAATATACACACAGACAGACACACACGCACACACACACCCCTACAATATTTTCTTTTTTGCTGTTGATGTATAGTATATGCATACATTCTGAGTGTTTTCCTATCCCACTTAATGTGCTTCACATTTACTGGGCGTACATAATATTCACCTTAAATGTGTACCAAAATGTAAAATGTGAGCAGTGAAGACATAGTCTGTCTAGAAATATAATTTCCAGCTATTGAATGGACACTCAGAGTCAGCTATGATGTCAAATACCTACACTACTTGGAGCAAAGGGGGGTATCCAGAAAGTCAAGATGGTAGCCCAAATCTCGTGATCAGATTCACCTGTTTAGTATGTGTGTCACAATGCACATTAAAAGAGGTGGGGCTTCAACTGTATCATTCAAATGCACCTATTTTAGTTTATTTACCCCCTTCCCTACAGCCGCCTCTCAGCATGCTGGTCTTCCTAAAATACAAAATTCTTGTATTTCTTTATGAGATGAAAATTTCAACCCACTTGGACACAAATACTCAGAAATTTCATACACACTCAACAGAGCATATGTATGGATGCTGTAGTAAAAAAATTACCTCCTTGGTAGTTTTCTGCAATTTAACTTCTGTGTCGTATCTTTCCTCATCGACCTGCTCTACCTTACCATGAAGCTTTTTGCACAGTTCCTGTTGAGAAACAACAAATGATTATTAAAGGAGGTTGCTCAAACTTACTTAACTTTTTTTTTGCCAGCCTTTCTAATTTTTTCTCTGCAGGCTTTTGATAGGTGATATGTCTAGATATACAGTTTCAGAATTACTCAGTCTGTTCCAGTTCTTTATTTTTTTTAATTCTTGGAATCTAAATTAAGTAGAAAACACCCTTCATAAGCCAAATAAAATTATATAATCATGAAGGAAGAGGTATAGATATGAATGAATAGGTCCTACTCACACTGGGAAATCCTAAGGTATACCAAGCCAACAATGTCTTCAAGGCCGGGATATAATTCCACATGGCCCTAGTGGGTAAAAGTTTAGCCTAGACTATTCATTTTCTGAAATGATGTGATATATTTAACTGTTAAAGCAAGGCAATCTGGTCCCTGAAGACATTTAGTTGTAAAGCTACCTGACAGTCATACATATATAGCATGGACTTCCTTGGAGGAAAAGTAAGGCTTAAATACAATAAATAAATGATGGGATCCCCTGTTACTTTGTGCTCACTGTTTTGTTTTTTTCAATGGGAACTCAATTGCTGGTTTGGCTGAAGAAGAAGCAGGAGAAGCTGCCTTTCAGAAATTCTTTTCCTATTACTTTGAGACTCAGACACCACCGAAACAAAAAACAAAAAAATCCTCATGTGATCCACAACAGGACATTGGGGAGGATGAATGTAACAACTTTTTTTAAACAGAGATCCTCAATCAAGGAAAGAGATGGGAGAGAATGATCCATAAAAATATAAACTGCTGTAACACAATGTCTCACCTGTGATCTTACCTGTAACCTATAAGCAATAATATTGAAATAGTCTAAAATAGGAGCACACAACTTCACCACCACCACCACCACCCAAAAGCCTTGAATGTGACCCTACATCTCCAAAATTTGCCACTGAATTTTCATGTTGGATGTGACCAAAGGGAAAAAATTAAGAAAGGGAAATAATCATGTTAACTCTAGTTAATATAAGCAAGAGTGTCCACAGAGGTATGGCTAAAGAAAATGATGGCCACAAGGTGGGATCAAAGCTGTGCGTGGTTTTTATGTGCGAGACACCATCGTGACTGCCATCTTGACTTTTTAAACTATACCCTGCAGACACCCCTGAATATAAATTTAATTTACTCAAATCTAGTTTTGTCCTAACTACACCAGTATTGGAGTGAGGCTTCTGGTTTGCCACTTGGAACTTATATGCAGCCCATGGCCAAAAAGGGTTGCACAACTCTAGTTGAAAAGATTCTTCATCACTGGTTCTCCTACACTGAGCAGCATCCTCAGCAAACTGCAATGGGATCAAAATGATAACACTGACATATTGACATCATCACACAAATGCTACCTTGAGATACTTATGCCCTGACCCCTAACACAAGCACATAAGTTTCAGCCTTTGTGTAATACTACTATCACATATATTTCATCATTTGTCTCCTCCCCATGGACACTCACGCCTATGCTCTTGTGTACTACAGTATCAGGTAAGCCAAACTAAGAAGATATATTTAAATTTGGGAACAATAGGTCTTTATACTTTGCAAAAATCTAATGTGAAAAGGAACTAATTGTCAGACCAAATCAGCAAATCAGTTAACGCATTGCACATAAAGTTAAATGTTCCTGTTCTTGCATACCTTGCAAGGGTATGGGTAAGGGTAAACAGAAGAGAAGAAATCATTACCTGCAGTTCTTGCATGGAATTTGGGAGGTGCAGAGGTGGACAGTGTTCTGCAAGATAATTGGCTTTTTCTTGTTCTCTAGTTACAGCTTCTTTTTCAAGCTCAGTGGCAGCAATCTGGAGCATAACACTCTGGAAGATAATGTTGGAAGAAGCAAAATTACATTGGCAGCAGAAGCATTTGTCAAGGAAGAGAGAGAGAAGGCATCATAAGGTATATAGCTGTGCCTGAAACAGCAATCACCTCTGCTAACATCAAAACAAAGGGCAGGGCTTAGAAAGTAGCACAAGATAGAGTCAGCATGGTGGCCCTTTACCTAAGAAGTAAAATGTAGGACAGGAATGGGAGACCTATGGGCTTCCAGATGTTACTAAACTACAGGTCCCAGCAGCCATCAGCACTGGCCATATTGGCTATATTGCTACTATTTGTGGTTCAACAAAATTTGAAAAGCGTCATTTCTCCATTTCTATGTCTAGAATATTAATTCATGGTCAAGCTATACCACGAATTCCCTAATAGATTTTGACCAAATCACAATCACTACAGCAGTGTTTCTCAACCACATCAGCTTTAAGATGTGTGGACTTCAACTCCCAGAATTCCCACAGCCAGTCCACACATCTTAATGTCGATGGGGTTGAGAAACACTGCACTAGAGTCTTGATAGAAGAGTGTTTAAAATTAAAAGTGTAATTATTGATAATTATTAATTATTTACATCATTACTAGATGTTAAGCACAATGTCCATTAGTTCAATGAAAGAACTGCCCCAATCATGTAGAAAGATGGAAAGGAAGTCTGATCATAGCAATATAATGAATTTGCCTGTAAGCAAGAAGCTTTTCCCAGCCGTCAGTGGGCTACTCTTTGTAGTTTCTTTCCAGAGTAATGTTTTTTCCTGAGATTAATTGTGATATCAGAAATGATCCCAGACAGCAAAATGCATTGTCAAAATGGGGTGTATGGGAGGTGATTGGTATGGAGAGAAACTTCTTCATGTGCCCTTTTCTTTTAAAGTTGGAGGGAAGAGGGAGAATGAAAATCCATTCCTACATGCTTCGGCCAGGCCTGCGTGTTGTCAGAACTGCCACTGTCACAACTAACCTGCAGCTCCTGTACTTGAAAATGGGACAGAAAGTTTAAAGTGTTCAGAACTTGAAGCATACTTTGTTAATGAGTAACAACAGATATTTGTATACATGTGGAATGTTCAGACCAATTCTAGTTTTCTTCTCTCTGTCTCATTCTCTGCAGATGCCAAGACATCATTTGGAGGAGTGTTTTGCTATATATTTCAGAAGAGGAATGCTGCATGGCACAGGGCTTTTCACAATTACCTTTCTTCTCTCAAGAAGATAATAAAGTAGCATAGCTTTTTTTAAATGATCACCACAAAGAATATACCTTGAGATGCTGCCGGCGGGCAGTGATAGCCCTCTTCCTTTTCTAAAATTAGGAAAAAACAAAAGAAAAATAAGATGTTGAGCTTTTACAGTACTTTTCCCATAAGCCACATTTTTGCATGCATATTTCCTAGAAATCTGACCACCCTTTCCATGTAAACATGGGATAGCATCACAAGAACAACATCCATAGTTGAAGTAGGCCCCTATCTAAATGCACTTGGAGTCATTTTGTTCTATTTTGATCCAATTTCTGGTCAAGAATGCCAATAGCTCTGCAAGCTGAGGGGTAGGCAACCCATGGAGCTTCAAGACCAATACAGCAGTAATAATATCAGCTACTGAAGCTGGCTTGACTGGTCCCAGTGCTAGTAATGCCTAAGACTGTTTAGTCCTTGGTTTCTTTTACAATCAGAATGCAACCAGTAATTACTTTTATAAAGAAACCTCCTGGAGTTGATTCCTGAAAGGAAATACTAGGGAATGTAAAGGATAGGAGGATTGATGATCCTGCAAATTGCCATGGGTCCCAAATGGAGAAAAACAGATGTGTTGACCTCAGCCAACCCTAGCTCCTGTTAATAAGATAGCACCTCACTATTGTGAGAATAAAGGGACAATTAGATAACTTGTGAAGTCAGGCCTAAAACAATGTGGCACCTCTAAGGTATTCAGGAGTTTTCCAAGAAGTAAAGCAAGAGAAGGTAGTGAAACATTAACTGCTTGATGGTGTCTGTAAGATGCAAAATACTCTGAAGTGCCAGATGCATTGAATCATTCCAGAAGAAAGCTGTGGGCCGTAAGCATTTTTACCCCCAAAATTTCTTCTTCTACCAGGTGATTAGATTGGTTTATGCTATATTTATTATGCTATGATTATGCTAGATAATTTTTAACACTTGCATTATAATCAAAAGCTTTTAAAACTCAGGAATTCGAGAAGAATGATAGTCTTTTCCTGATACACTAATAATAACAACTTAGGTTTTGGGTATTTAAAGATTGGTTTATTGTAGTTTGGGTTTTTACTAGAAAAAGCCTGTTTTATCAGATGATTCATGTGACTATTGAAGATATGAGCTCCCAGCTTATGAAAATACTATTACTACGTAGCACTACTGTGGAGTATATCTGTGTGAGTCTAGCTGGATCAGGACAGGAGCACAATCATAGAGATACTTAGCATTCCTCTGTATGGGAAACAGAATTTTGGAGCGTTGGAGAGAGAAATGCTATGAAGCTGATTCTTTAGACTGGAGAAACAGGAGCCAGGAAAAGATGAACCCACTTCTCTTTTCTCCTGCTCTTTGCTGCTCTAAATTCTGTTTTCCCAAATTGCTTTCACAATTAAAAGTGGTACTAAGGTTGAATTATAGCCCCTCACCCTCTGGGGATAAGAAATATTCAGGTCAAAATTTGACTCCCACAAATGTTGCCCTATTTGTACTCCTGATATCTTTTTTCAAGGTATAGCTAAATATAAATGTCAAAATCCATCCTTAAATTATGCTAACTTAAGAGCTTTAATTTCTACAAGTTGACTTCTCTGGGCAACCAAATACTTTGTGTCTGATGCTTTGGTGCAATGGGAATAGTTATTCGTGTTTTGAATAGCTTCATACCCTGCTTGTTGCACTTTCATTTGAGGGCCCCCTATCTAAGTTAGGAATGTTTAAGAAATTTGATAAGGTCACCTCAGTATGTGGGCAGCCCCAGACCAGAATTTGGCCTTTTGAAAGCCATGAAAAGACTTGGCTCAACTTTAGGAGGCTTTGGTCAAATCTATCATTGGTATTTCTATGGTTGCTCTGAGATGGCTCTTCCAGAAACCAATTGTGTTACAGCTCTTCTTGTGTACAGATAATCCAATTCAATACAGATGAGACTAAGCAAAAAGAATGGAAGTTCTGAAGTTATCAAAAAAAAAAAAACCCTGTATATTAAGAGTGTTAATCAGATGCAGAGCAGAAGAGCTGTATTATATTCTCTGAATTATTAGATTAAGATCTCCTTCAGTCTGAGCTCAGTGTATGCATGCTGAGTCTGGAAACATACAAAACATAGAACACAGAAAAAGTCTGCTTATGCCAAGTTGGACCACTAGTCCGTCTAGTTTAGCAGAGTTGATGTTAGTGTTCAGTTGGAATTTTCCAGCTCCACCTGGAAATGACCAGGACTGAATCATTAGACAGGAAATATTTAGGTCCCAATTTGATTTCCATATATTTTGTCATATTCGTACCCCTATATTTTTTTTCAGGTTACACTGAAATATAGACTTCAAAACTTCCCCATAAATCATGCTAATCAGAGCCTTAAGTTTTATACTGTAAATTCACTTCTCTGGACAACTGTACATTTTTCTGATACTTTGGTACAAAGGGAACAATGATTTAAGGAAATGCCCAGAACTGAATCCTAGGACCTTCTTGTATGCATACATGTGGTCAACCAAAGAGTTATGATTCTTTCTCAAGATAGGGCTTTTCCAGTCATTGGAAAAGAGTGTGTGTACAAAATTGCATCTTTACCATGAAACTCTGTCAAAGGAAGCAATCAAGTTACATTCTCTTGGTGAAAACTATATTTTCCCTATTAAACCTTTGAGAATGCAGCCAAATATTGTAGTAGTAATATCTGTTAGCTTGTTTGTATTAATATATTGGTTTTCTTTACTGGTTTTAACTGGATATCTGAATGCAACTTGCTATTTGGTATAAACTAGCTCACTTCAAGGTAAGAAGGTTGGGAAGGAAGAACAAATAACGCCTTTTTTATATCTCTTTCAACACCGCAATCCCTCCTGGTAATGCATAAGCTTAGAAAAGCTGTCAGTCCAGAATTCTCCAAATACATTTACAAGCCAATTCCTTGAAGAGAACAAACAGAATTAGAGAGAAAGCAAGTTCTGCTGCAGCTAAAATTTGGTCTGGAAACCAGGATTCCAACTGCAGCGGAATGAGCTGTAGAACCACAATAGGGAGGTTTGGGCTGTATGTGTTCTAGCAGGTTTTTGGTTCAGTCTAGAAACACCTGCAAGATGAAATTTGTTGGTTTTCAGTTCTCTATCAAGGCAAGGGACATGGAAGTTTAAAGAAGGAAGGATGAACTTTCCAATCAATTCTCCTCCCTCCATCCTCCTTTAATAGCTCTTCAGATAGCTACTTTGCAAACCCTTCAAGGCTATCAACACCATTTATAAGAAAGCAGATTGCCTTGTTACAGTGCCATGATCGTCATCAGGAGAGAAGGAATCCTTGAGGTATTGTCTTTTTAAGCTTTTTAAGTTGCTTTAACAGCCTTTGATTATATAAGCAAAGCTGTGCTTCGTGGGATGACTTGTATAACTGTAAGGTCATCTGGTCCATGCAGTATGTAGAGACTGCTCAGGAGTGGTCCAAGAGATTCTCTAAGGGGAAGGGGCCCACATTATGCTTCCCCTGCAGGCCCTCTCCCCTGCCTTACTGCTACAGCTGTTGTTCCTTCACTGGGTGTGCAGCCAACATGCACTGCTTTCAATAGGTCTTGAGAGTGCCGAATTCTGAGGTGGCTGCCTTAAAGCAAATCACCTTTGCCTGCATCATGCCTAGGGGGCTGTGCCAGCTGCTTTCTTGCATGGCACTGCAGAACAGGCTGACCTCACCCTGCTTCTCAGAGCAACGTTTTGTACGTTCATAGCTCTTTAGATTACCCTGAAGCTTTCGCCCAAAGAACACAGAGGAAAGCTTTGGAATGGCAAGCCATCCTAGATCCAGTGTGTTAGCCTTGCTCTCAGCAAGGTAATGAGATCAGCATGCACTCCAGAGAACTGCTTTCCATTTCATGCAATGAAATAGCCCCTTCAAGAAGTGGAAGGAGAGGGGCAGTAGATGGGAATTTATTCTGATCCAAAGATTTTTCTGGTGTGCTACAAAAAGTATCAGTTTCATTGCACTTAACAAAAGGAATCATTTAAGAATATAGTTCCCCTTGCAGGATCTTTCAGAAAGAATAAGCAATCTAGTATCAGAGATGGAATGCAGATCTTCCCTTGCTATGACAATATCTCCCAAAAATGGCAGCACTTTATTTATTTAACTTTTTGGGGAAGATCAAATGCTCATCTTGGGAACAGTCTCATCTCCAACCCAGCTCTTGTGATCTAGATATTAAAAATAAGCCTTCTTCCTGTGTATATAGCCCTTCCTCTTCATTTGCATAGATTTTTCCTGGATTCTGTTTCCTGATCACCCCAGAGTATGTGATGCAATGTTGGAAGCAGTGATGCCATCTCAGCAGGACTTTAGGCCAGAAATAGAGGGCTTCACTATAAAATAGTGACTCCCAACCCAGCAGGATTGGCTTTACACATATTTAAATAAATGAGTTAATATACATTGTCAATGGGGGGGGGGAGTTATCCCTTCAACACTATTAAGTTTAATCTATAGTAATAGCTATGGAATAAAACTGAAGTGAACTGGCATTTATGGAAAAAGATGAAGAAGCAAGAAGATCTGTTATAATTATCAACTATTCATTGTCCTTCAGTTTCTTCTACCCAAGAGAAAATTTAGGTAGGTCAGTGGCATGTTCATAATATCCTAATTCTAAATTCTACCCAGGAGACCCCAGAAAAATCAAGAAAGAAAAACTTACTTCTTCACTGGTTAGGAAAAAGGAGATGATCACGAGAAGGAAGGAAGGGAGGAGAAAAAATAAGATTGTTAGTTTGAAGGTCTGAAAATGAAATATAGGCACCATTATACAAAAAAGTAACCATGGAACATTAAGGGAGACACGGGTGAGATACAGTATTTCCAAAGAGTTAAAAAGTTGCCCATCCACTCAGTGGCAAGGAAGGAAGAACAGAAAGCAGAGGAAAAGCTGGAAGAAGCTCCATGCAGGAATTCCATAGCTGCAAATACAGCTCCCAAGTGAGATGAAGAGTCAAAAAACCCATTTTCCCCATGCAGGAATTTCAGGTGGATTGGGGCACAGAAAACTGTTCTTTTTTTTTTTTAATTGAGAATTAAAAATATTTGAAACTCTAGTTCATAAAAAGAAAAAGAAAAAGAAACAATCCATATGACAAACCCCAACTTACTCAGACATCTTGGTTTTGTTGATGAGACCCTGCAATAAACCAGAAGGAATAAACTTTTTAATAGAAGTGAATTCTTCAGATTAGTTACTACTGGACACTACTTTAAACAGAAATTGGATGGTACTTCTTTCCCAACTCTCCTCCTTCTGTTGAATGGGGAAGTAGTTACCACATTTGTGGATAGCAGCGAAAAGTGTGGCTAATCACAACTGGAGAAAAACACGGTCCACCAAGCCTCTCAGAAGGCTCCCAAGCTTTATTCCTTGCCGAAATACTGTCTGCTTGAACACCTGCAAGCACTTTTTATAGCAGAAGGTATTTTTGCACAGGGCAGCAAAACATGTTTTGTGATTTAATCCAACAGCTTATATTTTATTGTAAGGATTCTTGTCCAATGACATCTTCAGCAGTCAATGTTTACATAGCAATCACTATGGATGTACTCATGGATGTGGTGCATAACTAAAACTTTAGTCATTACTCATGTTTCAAGGATAACATGATGATAAACATGCAGGTAACCCTTTCTCTTACTAGTGAAGCTGCCGGTGCCCTTTATGCTAACCTCAGCCACCACCAGTGTCCTTTTGGGTTGGAATAGGACGAGCAGTTAAAAGATGCTCAGGAAGGACATCCAGAAGGCAGTGGCGGAGCTCCCAAAAGAAATCTTATCCTGAAAAATGTGTAGGACCTATCACATAACAGAGAAGAAAGTGCTTCTAAAAATGGCTCGTAAGGAACTGCAGCTGTCTCCTTGGGTTGTAGCCTTTTCTAGTCCCAGTGACTCAAGTGGGTTGTGAGGGCGTCATTGTGGCAACGGCAGGAGCCCAAAGTATGAGTGACAATAAGGTTGACAAGAAATGTCAGCCCACAGCTTGGGAAAGCAACACAGCTTGGCCTCACTGAAATGAAAAGCAGTCTCCCCCTTCTAATTTATTTCTTGCCAGCAAATGTGAAAAAGACCAGGCAGCCAAGCATTATATCTTCCCTGCTCCCTTTTAACAAGCAGTTTTAGTGTTTGCTGCCTGCAGCCTCAAATTGCTTTCTAAACGGAGCACGAATTGATTCCATTTCTTTATGCCCCCAAAGCTTCTTTTGACAGAGCAAAAGCTGCTGTTCTTGGCCGGGCTTCCTCATCTGACAAGGCTGGATGAAGAAACAGCCCAGGTAAATTTAGCCAGCATGCAAATTTATACTTTTCAACTTTCTGAGTTCCTTACTTAACGCATGAGAATTAGAGCTGAGGACTGGAGAAATGTAAGCATTTCCCTTCTGAAGTTCCAAGAACCAGCATTCTTGAATGGAGTGAGAGCAGCAAGAACTGAAGTGGGGAGAATGTCAGATGAAAATGTGTAGGTTAAAAGTGGGGAATGGGGGGGGGTGTGGAATGGGACTTCCTGACAGGTGATGGAGATCAGCTTTTTGATTCAATGCTCATGTTTAGATCCTTTCACCCAGCCAAGCACACAGTGTTAATCTAAGCACCAGAGCACTTCTATTCCTTCCTTTTACTCCCTTAAAGGTAAAGTGAGATGAGTAAGAGACATGCAAAGGGCTCACCCAAGTCCCAAGAAGAAATACAGAGAGCGCTGGTGGGAGGGCAGGTTCAACTGGCAAGCCACAAGCAGTCAGCTTCCTCAGGAGGTATAAATGGGTTTCTTAGACAGCTCAGCAAAAAAAAATCTCTCTTTAAGGGCATGGAGCCTTCCTCAGACCAATAGTGTGCAAGGATCCAGAAATACAAATCACCACCCTCAATTAATGCAGTCAGGTTGCAAAGCATTCAAGAAGCCTTGGAGAAGTCAGGCACCTCGCTCTATCAGGCAATCTTCCGAAAGGGAAATAGGACTCTTTATAGGGTGGTAGGACTCAGTCATTGACTTTAGACAGTAGGTAGGGAAAATGAATCTGGTGAAATGGAGGAATAAAAAGATGCACACACTGAATTTTGCACTAATTGTGTTCACTATGTTACTGATTTATCTCAGCTGTATGCCTCCTTCCTTAAGAATACAAAGATAGGTTAAGCTGAGCACTAATAACAACTTACATGGTCATTTGTGTGATCAGTGCTTCATGAATAATAATTTTAATAACCTCCAGCATAGATTTATATTAATATTATCACATACTGTTTGGAGGGGTAATACAGTACTTGGCATGTTCACTATAGAGGGGGATTCTGAATTCATGACTCCTCAGCTGAAGTGAGTGGGTGTTTATCAGGGCTGTGCAGTTCAAAAATGATTCAGAGGAAGTGCTTCAAACTTCTTGGGGGATAGAGGAATATAGAGATGACTGTAGAGAAGGTATGTTAATAAAACATGAACTTAGCCCAGGAACACAAGAAAGCGTGAAAACTAAACTTAAGATTGGCTCGCCTTGACTCAGCCTGGTGCGAGAAAGAGGGAAAGGGAAACTCTGCCAGGCTTTCAAGATTCTGCTATAACGGCCTATATCAATAAAGTAGATATTACATAAAATTCTTATTCAGTAGGTGTCTTAATTTTTTTTAAAGGTATGGGAAGAGAGCTGGGATCTGAAGTTAATGACTGAACTTGGAACTTTATGATATAACGTTTCATTTAATTGTATTTCAGCAAGTCATTGAGAATTGAACATAAATTTAATGAATAAAAATAAATGATAGATGTTAGATACCATAGATGTTAGATATCATAACATTGGTTTAATATTCATCCACATCTTTCTAGATTATGTTGATGGTATTATAATCTATTTAGTTGCTAACTGGGGTTGCATATTTTTGAGAAAACAGGAAAAATTGCAAAAATTTTAAATACCACTATAGCTTTATTGTCCATATCACCCAGGATTTATTAAATGCTGCAATACAAAAAATTAATTCAACTATTGTTGTTGTCAAATTTATTATACCAAACACTGAAAACTGAATACATTTTCTTTGGGTCAGTGGTATTTAAAAGTATGAAAAGTAGCACTGGCTGCAAAATAAAAATTAGCAGTAAAGATCTGGATGATTCCTCTCTATAATATTGTTTTATTAACATTTAATCTTTAGGTTTAGTTGCAGTAACAAATTCCAAGATAACCTCCAACTATACAGGTGTCTTTGGCAATAGAAATATTCATATAAATATTTAAACTTTTGCATCTGTCCTTAAGATTAGAAATGTATTTATATGTATTCTCAAACTATATGGGTTGGGGGTGCTTTTTTTAAATTTGCGTTTCTATAGTTTTTATTAATATTTTGTCAATTTATGCTAAAATTAAAATTTAAAAATACCCTTACCATTCAGAATTTGCATACAGCTTTTTTACTGTAAGAGGTTAGTAAAGAAGGATGTGCTTATTTATATGAAATAAAAGCTATGAGATTAAAAGAAGCTCCAGGGTTTGATTTATACTTTCCATCAAGCAGCAAAACAGGAAAAAGAAGGACTATTTCATTGCTTCTGTTGAGATGCCAGCTATATATTGACTCTTTTTCAGTTTTTACATAGCAACATCTGTTCCGACTACATAAACTGATTCCATCCAGCTGCTCAAGTTAGCAAGAGATGTCTACAAATTTATTTCCTTCTTCCCACCCCATTCCTTTTCCCAATGCTATCATTTTTTTTCATATATTATTGAGGTCTGAGATAGAATACAGCTCTTATATTCTTACATGCTGCTCTAGAATGAAGAAGTGGCCTTTGATCCTCTCCTTTGGAACAGCTTGATCCCTGAGATGAGGATGGTCCTATCCCTGATGTTACTTGAGAAAGCAATTAAGGCACCCCACTTTGTGCCTTTGGGGACTGAAGAGTTTATTACACAGTTTTCCCAGTTACTGAAAGGGGGTGCTGTGTTATGAATGTCAGGCTTTTGGTTATGTATTCTTGTAGTAATTTGGGATTTGTATTTTTATTAGGTCACTTATTTTACTATACTGGATTTTTTGTAACCTGCTTAGAATTGCATAATTGAAGCAGCATATAAGTCCTATAATAAGTATATAGGGAAGATGCAAAACTATTGTGAAGTTTTGTGCTACATTTTGCACTGGAGTCAAAAGGGAGGGGGAGTCTGTGTATTTTTGATGGTGAGGAAAGCAGAGAAAAGGTTTACATTTTTATTTCTATTTCATTGCTCTTTGTGGCAATGAAGTTGCATTAGGCAGAAAGAGATTTAGAAAGACAATAGGAGATCAATGCTCTCCCACCGCCTCCTGTTTTCATTGCACTAGAATTCCCAACCCAACAAGTACTGGAAGAACTAACTTTTTCAAGTACTACAGAATTAAATTCAGGGTAAGCCCTTCCACCCTTTCCACATAGATGCAAATTGTTACTCAATGGATGACTGGTTTTAAGGAGCTAAGATCTTGCACCTCCTCTGACTTACATCATGGGCTGCCCCACATGTGAGACTCTCACATTTAATCAAGCCAGAAAACATTTAATCAAGCTGAGATTGGAATCAAATAAAAAAACTGTTGTTCTGCAGCAATGGAAGAAGCCAGGAGAACAGCTGGAAGATTTAGGCTTGGATGTGTCTAAAGCTTGCAGTTGGCTGGATATGGAAGTTGTGGACAAGGAAGTGGGTACAGGGGTACAGAACAAGGATGCCTGTCCCAGAAAATCTATGCAGCTGCTTGTCCCACCATTATGAAATTGCTTAATCTGTAATAGTGTTTCTCAACCTTGGCAACTTTAAGATGTGTGGACTTCAACTCCCAGAATTCCCCCAGCCAGCAAGACTGGCTGGGGAATTCTGGGAGTTGAAGTCCACACATCTTAAAGTTGCCAAGGTTGAGAAACACTGATCTGTAAAAAGACAACAAAGACAGCAATAAATTCCAGACTATAATATCTGACTGGCACAGTGCCATCTCAACCTCTGTGAACTGCTTTTCTACTCACATATTCTCAGTCAAACATCTAGCCACCCCAGTCTTCATGAAAATGTCTAATCAAGAACATGCTCACTTGAGCATTAAAATCCTCTGGACTGATCAGACCATTGCATGGCCTGGCACTATCTGATGAAAATGATAAACATACTCTTTGCTGAGTCTTCATGGGTTATTGGGGCTTACAAGAAGCATCTCTTCGGCTCTTTTGTTCTAGCATTTTGTTCTTTTTCATTATCAAGTATGAGCAGGAACCAGTAAGATGGTGTTTCATGGCAGAAAATTGGAGGATCTACCAACATTCCACTGAGGCTCCAGTAGCTGCAGAGGTAGTTTCTTTAAAAATATGATCATCTATTTTAGAAGCATCCAGAAGGTGGTGCTGGGTGACTGTTGTTTGTCACCTACAGCACTGACCTATGATGCCCTTTATGGTTCTATCTTGTCCCCCATGCTGTTTAGCATCTAAATGAAACCAGTGGGTGAGGTCATTTAGAGTGTGGAGTGGGGTGCCATTAGAATGCTGATGACTGTCACCTTCACTGTTCCCTGTAGTCTAATTTTAAAGAAGTAATTAGTACCTGTGAATGTTGCCTAAAATCAATAATGGACCAGATGTGGGAGAACAAGGGGAAATTAAGCCAGAGGTGCTGTCAGTAAGAAAGCTGGATTTAGGGATTGTTCTGGATGGGGTTGCACTTCCCTGGAAAGAGTAAATTTGCAGTTTGGAAAGGCTCCTTGACCTCCAACTGTCACTGGACTTGCAGGTGATGGCTGTGGCAAGGAGTGCATTGGCTCAGCTGTGGCTAGTGGGCAGCTATAACCTTTGCTGAGCTGGGTGGAATTTGCAACCATTATCCATGCCTTGATTACATTCCCTCTTGACTTTAATTAATTTAATTTAATAATTACTTAACTTTATAAATTAAATAAAATTAAATAAAATAATAAATAATAATTAATAACTTTAATTAAATTAAATTAAATTAAATTAAATTAAATTAAATTAAAGATGCTTTACATGGGACTATCCTTGAAATGTGTCCTGAAGTTGCAGTTGGTATAAAATGGAAGAGCTCTAACCAGTGCAAGATATAAGAATTACAGGATGCTGAAACAAAAGATCTGCAATGATTGCAACTCCTTATGAGCACAATTTAAGGTGCTACTATTGATCTTTAAAGCAATGAACACTTAGGGCCTGACTAAGGGGCCACCTCTCCCACTCTGAACCTGCTCAGCTATTTAGATCAGTAAGAAATTCTTCTGAAGATCCCCTTATTGCTAGAAGCTCATGTATCTGGCAGGGGGAGTGACTATGTGGCTTCTAGGCTAATGAACCCCTCCCCAATGGGGTTCATTTGCCACCCCACCCCCATTTTTCCAGTATTCAGGAAAATGGCAAAAATTAATCTCTTATACCAATTATTAACTCAACTGATTTTAATGATACTGATTTTTAATTTCATCATGTATTGCTTTCATGTTTTATAGTTTGCATTTTTAATTGTTCTAGCCCACTGCAAATGTATCAACAGAAAGGCAGGATACAAATTTAATATAATAAAATGGAGTGATAGTCTCCAGAAAAAGCAAGAGTCGCCCAATCAGGGTCAGCACCAGCATGGACTATATGGGGTAGGAGTTCACCCATCCTCCACTTCTTTCTTCTCATGTTCTAGGAAGTGGCCAGAACTTGAGGTGAAATGTAAAAGGTCAGGAGAATGCCTAGAGAAGCCCTGTTTTAGAGGCCACTCTAAGACTTTGCTTCCATTAGCCAGACAAGAAGATTAATCTTTTCATTCCTATTTGGGCAACAGAGCTAATCAGGAAGAGTTAATTTAGGCCATGTAGCTCCAGAACTATTTTGGAGTTAAACTAACACTCTTTCCCCTTACTCCTACTCCAGAGAAATATGCCATGAGAACAAGGCAGGCAATTGAATGAGAATGAAATGAGAATCAAAACCTGTCCCCAATCATTCAACCTTTATTGGCAACAAAATATTTCCTCAAAATAGAAAGAAAGGAACAACTGCATATTTCAGTCAAGAACTCATTCTATTACCTACATTCCTTCTAAAATTTGGGCCTAGTGAAATTGAGTCTAAGAGATCAATGTTACATCTGCCTCTGCAAGGGACATTTCATCAGACCACTGCAGTGAGTCAGAGCATTGCATTAAAACAACAAAACTTTCAAAATGATGCACCCATAAATTCAGGAAATGGCTCCATATAGTGTAATGAACTGTATAGGCTACAAATGTTTCCATATTTCATAGAAAACATACTAACCATGTCTCCATGAAGAGAGATCCCTTAAAATTGCAATCTTGCAATATATTACCCACAGAATATTAACTTAAGTTACCTGTGCTATAAATGTTAAAGCACGCTAAGCATCATGGTTCAAAGTGTAACAGTTGCCAAAGACTGACCCATGGCTTAATTCCATCAAAAGAAATTTCAAATGAATAGGTACTTGTGTGTGACCCACTGGAGCAAAGGGGAAGGAAAGGAAAATAAGAGAATTGCTGAAACAGCAGATTGTCACAGAATATAGAAATGCCCTGAAAAAGTAAAGTTATGTGGTGTTTCTGAAATAGCAACTCTGCAGGACTGGGCTTGTCAATAATATTCTCCTTCTCTTACTTTTCTGTAACTGCATGTTTTCCTTGCATCACACTTTTTATTCAGCATTGTGCTTGTTACTAACTCCATGAAACTATAATCTGAACTATGAAGAAACGAATGGTCTAAACCTACAGTACAATTGCTCATCTGATTTGGAGTCTTAGCATGTTGTAAGAAAAAAAAAATAGAATGACAACATAGTGTGAGACAATGTGATGAAGGCACCCAAGTGCACATGCTAGATAGAAACAGCTTCATTTATTCCATATAACTTTCTGAATATCAAACTTCGGTGAAAGCATGTTGTTTCCAAAGAATATATCAGAACCTGAACTGAAAACTGGTCTACATTTTCATTCATTTCAAAATCAGAAGATAAGAGGAATCCATTATCTGAACATTTCTATAGAATGTCTGTTTTTAAAAGCAGATTAGGCCTCTAATCTCTTAAATCTCATGGTATTAAACAATGAGAGCAGGCATAGCAGTAAACTCACTGGCACTACCAATAATATGTGCAAAAAGCTACTATTATGGGTTTGTCTGTACTTCTGTGCTCTGGGTGGTGGTGACTGAGCTCTTGAAAGCTGCAATCTGTTTATAATACATTGCCTTGGGAATCACATAATTAATAAATGGAAAGATTAAATAAACAGTTTATGAATACAAATAGCCTGGTGATGCAAACAGCCTGCAGAATTCTCTCCTATATCCTATGCATTTGCATCAGATCATTTTTGTTGACACTTGCAGACAGCTTCACCTCCCCATAGAGGTTGATACGAGCTTTACTGCTCTGGGGAGGCTTTGACTTGCCCTGCCTTTACTCCTACGAAGGTCAAGATGCTTCTGCTTCTGGGTGCCACCACTTGCTGTGTTTTGCTCCTATGCCTGGATCCAAATCCAACACAGGTTTAGACGGGCTTTCAGATTTTAATTTAAAGAATGTTTAGACCCCTGGCATGTTCACTTATTACTTATGAGACCGATATCCTCTAAACAGAGCATTTAGTGCTGCTGACCTGGATTTAAGAGAAAGGACGATGAAGCAGACTTTAATCACAATCAAGAGAAAGTTTAAGCAAAGAGAAGAATGTCTGCTGAAACAGCAAAGTCTTCAGATGAATTAGAAATTATCACTGATTCCAGGTTGTGGGAGCCATAAGATAAGTCTGTTTCTTGTGCGTTTTAGGTCGTTTGTGGGTTTTAAAAGTCATTCTACTGTATCTGAATGGGTACCCTCTGGCTTTGTAGCATCCTGCCATTCTGAGACAAGAAATGTCAAAATAGACAAAAACGATATCTTCAGTTCTTAAATAGGTTTCCCACACTTTGAAAAAGAAAGCAAAGCCACAAAACCTGAAGCAAAATGGAAAATGCTAGCCCCTTCCAGTGGGTCGTATGGCTCTGCCAAATGTAACCTGCCCATCGCTCCCCTCCAATGTTAAGGACTTTCCTGACCAGTCAGAACGATCCATCCCTACCACCCATAAAATTGAATTGTTAATTTCAAAAGTAAATTCTCTTACAAGCAAGATCCATCTTTGATCTTACAAAGAGCCAGCTGGTACAGAATTTAGCTTGAGGTGCCACCCCCAAGAACTAGCCTGGGAACAGACAGGCTGTTGCTGTCTGAACTATTCAACATGCTAACTCATTCATTTAACCTTGGGTTACTCAATTTTCCCAAAAGTCTGGGCTTGCACAACATACTCAACCACAGGTAGGTGGGCAGCTTTGCACACTCTGCTCAAAAGTAGTTGGATAATTTATGGTTCAGTGAGTGTGTGAACACAGGACAATTCTGCATTGCAGCCAAAGCTGGTTATCTCCCATATTGCTCCTGCTTCTAAATCTGACTTTGGAAATTCCAGTCCAAATTGCAGTGGGCTGGCAACAGGACTGGGTGGGTGCTCAGTCTGGACTATAGCCACCACAGGTCCTGACCCTTGCCTGCCTTTTCCTTCTCACTAATCCCCAAGCTTTTCCTTTGCTTTCCCAGATGTTTGCACATGTGGATGCCTTTAGCCCCTTCCCACATTATCTCCTCTGACCCCTTCCTTTTTTCCCTGATAGTGCCATCAGAGCTCCAATCCTACAATCATCAAAGCAAGAGGAACAATTGTTCTTCTGTTCCTCTCTTCATTTGTAGAAACAAAGTGGCAATATTCCTACCCTGCAATTTAAAGATGCTAAAAAAATTAAGGAAAGGAAAGGAAGTTTTGCAGTACTGCAGGGAGGGTATGGAAAAGCAAGGGGTTTTGCTTTACCCAGCCTGGGCAGAAACTGAAAGGTGCCCACTGGGACATGTAAGGGTTGAATGGAGATGGGCTTCTAGGGTTAAGGATAGCTCATTGACTTAACAGGCTACCGGTGGATCTCCTGCTAACCATCAGAGAACATAGCAGTCTGGTAACTCAGAGTGAAATGGCTGCCCAGGGCAGTGCCTGGCCACTGAAGGAGAAGAGACATGCCAGGTACTGCGTCCAATGGGAGCTGGGGCTGCTACTAAAACAGAACAAAGCACTGGAGAAGAGCTTAGGACAGCTCAATTGGAAAACAACAATTCTGAACTGAAACTCAAAAATAAAGGTGTGGGGTACATTTCCAATAGGCTGGGATTGAGACGAGAACAAGGTCAAGTGTTCCTGTACTCAGGAAGCAGGGAGTAGCCCATATGGTTGATAGTTCTCAGCCTTGCAGGGTAGTCTAGACAAGAAGTATACCCAGAAGTACTCGCTCTAACTTTATTGTAAGGTTACATTGACAGAGTCTTGCAAGTCTGAAAGTACATCTCTCCCCTCTCTTCATCTTTACAGTCCAAGAAACTAGGGAAGGTACCTTCTGAGATGTTTGCCATGCCCACATTCCTTCTGTAGGCTAAGCTGCCACTTATCGAACTGTTGCCCTGGCTGTGGCTCTTCCCCCTGTCTCCCAAGTTCATTTCCACATACAATTACAATAGTCACTGAAGAAGGACTCTCAAAAAGGGCATGTGCCTTCATCTTTTGCTTCTGGGCATCCCACAGACATCCTATTTTGGATGTGCTTCATTTGTTTTTCATCTCAGGGCTTCCTCCAATGAGTTTTAATCCAACAAAATTTTGAGTCTATATTCTGTGTTTTTAATTTCTATTGGACTTCATTTCTCTTGGGCTCCACCCTCAGATTCAGATTTCTTCCTGCTGATACATCATACATCTGATTTAAGTCTATACCACTTATAGCAGCTGAAATCATTGAACAAAACAGATCAGCTTCCAAATTCTGTTGGGTAGAATGATTAAAGTAATTTAAAAATAAGACTGTATACTCTGTATTTTAACTGCAATGAATCCTTTGATATCATACTTGTTTTACTTGACTGGTGGGATGAGTGGCTGGAATAGCCATATCTAAGTTAAATAAATAGTGGAAACTATTAGAATATTTGTATGGGGGCTTATTTGGTTATCTCATCAGTCTCAACAAAAATGCCATGAGGTTCAGGAACACTTTCACATTTTTCTCAGTAGGTGGTGCTAAATCTTGAAATTCTGAATGTTATGCTGGTTTCTTGCGTGATAAGCATACAGTATGTATCTTTCCTTCCTAAAATATACACATGCTTTTCCATTGAGACATGCATCTTGTTTTCAAGATTTATTTGGTAACTAAGCTATGCAGTCAAAATTAGTGGTCTCACATAATGGAGGTAAAAGGCTATCTATATACAAGTCCCACTGATAGCACTAAATAAGACCCTATATGTAACTGAAATCAACAGAGCTTATATTTTAACATTGGCTGAATACCGAAAGTGCTTTTAATTGTGGAGTTCAGTTTGAGGACGTTTGATCAAAGACTCTTTGATATCTTCCAAAGTCAGGGTGACAAGAAGTTATCACCTGGTCACAAATGGCATTTCTAGGGAAGGGGGACAAATGTCATGAAGTTTTATGTGCTTGTGGAAATCATCACTCTGCGCCCCGAACAAGTGGCTTATAGCTCTTTACATTCAGAAAGCAGAAAGAGGGGCAAAAATCTGAAATCTGGTTTCTTTATAAATAGGGCTCACCTTTGACACCAACAGTCACTGGAATTGTTTTGTAATGGCTTCATTATTTTTTCTGCAATAAACCTATTTATCAGAAGTTCTTGTATTCCTGAATGCCTCTTTGTCTGTTTCCAGTCTAGCTTTCCAAGAGAAGTGTGATTGTCTAATGAAGTGGGAAATATCTGGATATTACAGTGATACAAATGCTTTTTCTTAGAACTCCTAGCATGAATTGCTTGCAATATGCCAAATGTCACCTAGTTTTAAAAGCAGAAGTAGACTGCACTGTTTAACTATTTTGTTTTGTTTTGTGTTGTTTGTTTGTTTTTGTTTTTGTCTTGCTTCCTGTTGCGACTTCTAGGCTGCCTGGCTAAATCAAGCAACCTCAATTCTTTACAAAGGACCTACTCTTCCACAGAGCTAATTACAATTGGCTAGCACTACTGATATTTGCTATCCAAGATAGTGCTCTCTGTGTGATGCCCCATATGATGTATCATGTCCTATCTATCATATTTATATGATGCTTGAAATACAAAAAAAGAAGTTCTTTGCAATTGTATTGCACGTATAGATACAAAGAGACTGTTGCAAATATCAATATGGAAACAATAAACCCGGGAGGGATCCTTGAGATGAAGTGTCAGATAAGGGACAAGATAGAATAATGTTCAGCTAATCTTAAAAGGGATCAATTAGTTTGTTTTACTGGGTTTGTTATGATTTTTCATTATAAGTCATTTCAAGAAGAAGAAAACATATATGTTGTGTAAATACACACAATGGGAGTAGCCCAGAGAAACTGAAGCTTTATCCCAGGTACAAGCATAATGGGAAATTAGTATTTGTGCTTCTCAATTAATAGTCCATCTTGAAGCACCCCACTCAGCAAGGGGGCATTGATGCATTCCTAAAGGGCTAGAAGGATAACCCTTCTTTTGGTCCTTGAGAACAAAGAATCCACAATTCAAGTTATTCATTTCATATATACCATCAATATTGCTTTTACATTTGCATTTGTTTCATCTGAACTTTGGTTAAAGTTTTCCAAAAATAGCTACTAGCAATGCCAAAGGAAACATTTACTTCTTCCTTTGGATTTAACAATCAGTTTATAAATGACTGCACACATAGCTTGAATGGCAAAGAAATTTATTTTTTAAATATTTAATAAGGACAGGGAGTGCAACTCTAATCATGCTTATTTTCAAATTTTGCTTTCCCCTAGAGGGAAAACCTGAACCACACAAGTCCATACAGCAATATGTTAACAGCTTGATTTTGAAGGGCTACATGTTTCCCCCCGCCCCATCAAGGTAAAACATACATTATAGTTATTATACTATATTATAATACTATTATAGTATTATAATATAGTACATTATAGTACACACCACTCTTGAACATATCAATTTTCACTGGATTCACAAGATTGTGTCTGGCCCCATATCTCCATGTCTCCAGAACACCTTTAGTCTTAGGGAAGTCATCAGCTGATGAGTTGATTAACTTCCATTTCTGCTATTTTGCCATGTTTGCTCTGACACTGTAGGGCAGGCAGTTTTCCATCTCACCCTGATCTTCCCTTCTTCCTAAAGTGAAAGTGCTATAGGGCTTTGCCATTCCTTCCCACCCACCCATCCCCCTCTGCACTGGCAGTGGGTTTTTTCAGCCTCCGTGTAAAAGCAGATGGAACAAAGCAATGACAAGGGAAGGGTGCTGGCTGGACCACTGATTTTTCAACTCCCACTTTGGCCAACAGGATGGCCTTTCCATTCTCCTGCTTCCTTATCATCTCCAGCCCTGGAGAACACCAATAAGGAGACTTGTGCAGTGGTATAAATCCCCTGCACAGGGTGGAGCCTGATGGCAAGGAGCCCTGGGATAACTGCTGGTTACCTAAATGTGGGACACATTGGGATAACACCTTGCCTTGCCTTCCCTGGCTTAGAATAATCACAGCTACATCTCTAACTGACCTTGATGTGGTGACTTGTTCTATCAGGTCTTCCTTTATCAATAATAGCTATGAGTTTCCTTCTGGAGTGGAGAGGCATGGGGAGAAGTGTTCTAGGCTTTTTTTTAGCTGGTGGGTAATGGCAGCTTGAAGCGTGTCTTCAACCCCAGGGTTTTGTCAATGACTTCCACAGGCTGCAGGCTGTGCCACTGTGCCACAGGCCTGCGAGGATTAGCCAGCATATCTGACCAATGGTGCAGCTGGTTCCCTGTAGCTCGGCAGCTCAGGTACAGCTTTCCAATCTGCTCATCCTTGGTCACTTTGTCATGATCCCAGACTGAAATCACCAGGTCTACATTCTAGAATGAAAACGCAAAGCAGAGAGATGAGGAGAGGGGAGGCAAAGGAAGGGAAAACAAAGGAGAAAGATGGCTTTACAATGCAAACATAGGAATTGTGTATCTCCCTACAGAGTGCCCACTACACTAGCTTTCCCCCAACTTTCACTGTGTTAGACCACAACTGCAGAATTCCCAACCAGAATGTCTGGTGACCAAGTAAGGCAATACAGCCTGGGGAAGCCTGCTTTAAACACTGGTGCCTTCTACTTCTAACAGCAGGTACATGGGGAACATTTTGGGAGTTCATGCCATTTTACCATTACAACTTTAGTTGTTTTCTATCCCACTTTTGTACTGACATGCATTTTTATTTCCCAGATGTCAGCCCAAATCCCTGCTTAAGAAGAGCTGCATAATAAAGATTCATGGGTGGAGGACTTTAAACTTTACAATAATGCCTTATTATGCACCCAAACAAAATAGCACTTACAATCTACAATTTACAAAATGTCTAAAGGGCAGCCTCCTCTAACCCTGTTTCACACCATTATGGCAGATATTAAATATGGTGTTGATATTTTTTTTTTCTTTCTGAGTTGTTACGTTAATTTGGTTTAGGTACAAAATAACATTAGCCTTTTGTAGTGAAAGAGAGTAACAGGAATGCAGTAGCAACAAGAACCAAAACAATTCAGTACAGGTGTTCCTCACTTAACAACTACAATTGGGATGAGCAGTTCTGTCACTAAGTGATGTGGTCGTTAAGCAAGACATCACATGACCATGACAGACTTATGACCTCACTTCCACCATGGTCATTTAAGTGAATCACCCACAGTTGTTAAGTGTGACGTCATGTGACCACCACTTGCGATTTTACCGCTGGCTTCTCCATTAACTTTGCTTGTCGGAAGCCAGCTGTGAAGCATGCAAATGGCAATCCCGTAATCGTGGGATGCTGCAACAGTCAAAAGTGTGAGGACCAGTCATAAAGTATTTTTTTTCAGTGCCATCGTAACTTTGAACAGTTGCTAAACAGGGCAGTTGTTAAATGAGGACTATCCATATAAGAAGATAAATTTTTACAGCAGGCCTAAGTTAGGTGAGCTCAAAACATCTGTAAAAGCAATAGTACTTCTAGCGATTATTCCACTCTCCAGTGATGTGTCTCTGCTATGAAATGGCTTTGACTAGGCCTACCTGGATCAAGCTGAAGGGTACTTCAAAAACAAAGGCTTCATTGAAGTAGGGGTTTAATGTGTTTTTCTTTACACGTGTCTTCTTCTTCTTCCATTTCTTTTTGTTCAGAATGAGTTGCACTTTGACATATGGATCTGGAATGGAAAGTAAAGCAAAGAACAGCTGAAGCAATTTAAGCCAGAAAGGATTTTCCCCAGATATTAAAGGGTTTCTGAACACCCTATCCTAGCCTTTTGGATCTCCATAAAGAATCCTACCTTATATATAGCTGCTTTATTATAGAGCTTGATGGCTGTGTCAGCATGCTTAATATGTTGGCTAGGTATTTGGTTTGGAGGAAAAAACCCATCTTCCTGAAAAGGTCACCATGAGACTGCAGTGCTGATGTGAGTTTTTGGGAGGAATGGGAATTCATCCCCACCAGCTTTTACAACCAAAACAAATCATCTTACTCAAATACGATACAAACTTTTCCTAAACAAAACTAACAGTAATCTCCTTTTGTTCCAGAAATCAGGAGGAGTCTGGTAGCGCTTTTCTGACTAACAAGATTTAGGAAAAGACATTAGCTTTTCTAAGCCGCAGTTCATTTCATCAGATGTATAGATCCACTCTATGCATCTGATGAAATGAGCTGTGGCTCACAAAAGCTCATATCTTTTAATAAAATGTTTAGTTGGAAAAGGTGCTACCAGACTCCTCCTGATTTTTGCCTACCATAGACTAATACAGCTCTCCTACCTTTCTTCCAGAGCACTACGATATGCATAACAGCAGCTAAGACAAACCATCCCCTTTCATGACACAAGAGAGAGAAGGTGGTAGTTCGTACAACAGAGATCCATGCCAGTTATATCTTTCCTGTTGCCAAGGTCAGTAGCAAGTCAGATCAAGAGAGCTGATATGGGGCTTGACGTGTTGCATTAGACAGAAGGGGATTCAAAACTGAGTGTGACTCCAGGATCCATTTGAGCAACTTGCATTAATGGGCTTCTGAATCAGCATTACGTTCCTCTACTCTCCATAATGCACTCCAGCAACCCATCCTCCGTACCTGATAATCCACTTGCATCCATATGCTTGAGTTTTTTGGCTTCCAAAATGACTACCGTTAATTTGCTAGTACTGGGGACATATCGCAGTGAGAAGCAGATATCTCCAAGGTGCTCTTGCTGTGAGAAACAAAAAATACAGGAGAAGACAGAGAGAGTAATGTGATTCACTGACAAAGGGCTAAGGGCTGAAGCCAAAAGTCCTTGTTACATCATGTTAAATGCTGAGGAATACTGTTGTTGCTCCAGAAATCATTTTTCTAAGCTCAGAGAAAGGGCAACTATGCCATTGACACCACAGAGGTGAAAAAAAAAAGTATTCTTAATATGCCCCAAAGCATTTTCGGCTCTAATTACCTTAATTCTTCAGGAAATCAGCGGTCTTTGCTTAGAGGAGACATACTGGACCTTAGGCAAATTCAAGTTAAGCCAAATCAGGTATGATGGATGATATCTATGATCAGATTTCCAGACTTTAATAAAGATGGAGGCACCATTTTTTTGCACCCATGAGCCATTTGACCCCCTAGGACAAATGGCCAGAGATATGATGTGAATCAGGGTTCCTCAACCTTGGCGACTTGAAGATGTGTGGACTTCAACTCCCAGAATTCCCCAGCCAGCATGATGTGAAGGGTCTTCACCTGCTGTCCCTGTGTGTATCTCTCACCTGGCCTGTTCGTACTGAAATGAGTCTCCGTGCTTAAGAGACAAAAGGAATGTCCTCCTCCTTCTCTTGGGTTTCCCTCTCTATAGGTAGAAGTGAGGCTTTTCTGTCATTCTTAACAAATCTAGGTTTCATTTCAAATAATGAACGTCTGCTTGCATTCGTCCTCTGCATCCAAGACAATGATATTCTTTTTGGTTAGGGGCAGTGTTTCAAATGGGATGTCCTGCTGCTTGATCGCTTGGTATTGTTTCAGCACTCTGCTTATGTTCAGCAGCAAATCCTCTAAAACAGCCTCCTGCTGACTTCAGATCTCCAGCAGAGGGCTCCAATGTGAAGTGAAGCAATAGTGCAGGGAAGGGAAGGGGACGTTTAAGCCTGTCCTCCTACTGTTTCCCCAGTCCAAATTCCCATCCCATCCCATTTCTGTATTATTGTTATTAGCTTCACTGGAGAAACTGAAAAATGAGATGGGAAAGTAGTTTTATTTTTCTGAAGCACCATACACAGGAAAAGGGAGATCTGATCAAATAACTCCCACATTACACCTATATTAACTGAAAACCTTGCTCCTTGGGGGGGAAAGTAGGTATAATTCAAAAAAATCTGCTTCTGTCCCAATGGTATGTCCAAATATCAGTTTAACAATAGGATTTCCTATGGGTTTTTTTATCCCACAAGGTGACTGTGATTAGGTTCATACACTGCACCAACCTGTGGGTTTGTTTTAATCATTAATTGTTGAATAAGACACAAAGACTGGTTTCATATATGCTATTAAGGCATAAATCATGTTTACAAACTACAATGGCTATTTTACACATTTTGCACTGCATAAGAAACAATCAAGCAAACTATATTATACCTTAATATATAAAACCATGATTATAAATCCAGCCAATTACATATTGATTCATTGAGTGTATGTAAGTGTGTGTGTGTGTGTGTGTGTGTGTGTAGCAGATAGATACACATACACACATCCCAAACAGGGTTCTCATAAAAATATCCCCTCTCACCCCTATGGGTGGTCTGTGTCTTCCTCAATCTCAGGTCCTCTACCAGAGGCTTGGGAGTTTGAGGGTTCTGCGCAGTATCTTAGCTGTTCCAAGTGTTGCACTCTTCTGGACAGAGAGCTCTGATGTCATTCCTGGGATCTGTTGGAGCAACTCTCCCAGCTTAGGAGTCACAGCTCCTTTGGCCTTTACTTTCCACATCCTCTCTAGTTCCTCCTTCAGGCCATGGTACTTCTCCGGTTTCTCAAACTCCTTCCTGATGTTGCTGTCACTTGGCACTGCTACATCTATCACCACTGCTGTCTTTTGGTCCTTGTCTACTACCATGATGTCTGGTTGATTGGCCAGTACCTGCCTGTCCATCTGGATCTGGAAGTCCCACAGGCTCTTAGCCCTGTTATTCTTCATGACCTTCTGTAAAATGCCCCTTCTGGACTTGGGAAGGTCCAGCCCATACACTGTTCAGATGTTCCTGTACACAGTGCCAGCTACTTGGTTGTGCCGTTCAGTTGTTCCTGCCTGCATCTTACACCCTGCCACTCTGTGTTGGCCTGTCGCTGAGCCTTCTTTGTAAAATCTGCACCTTGGGTCCTGTCTAGTGTGGTAGACCCCTGCTTCTATGGATCTGGTGCTTAGTGCCTCTTCTTGTGCTGTTATGATCAGTTCCTCAGTGCTGTCTTTTAGTCCGGCCCTTTCCGGCCACTGATAGGATTTCCCAATGTCAGCCACCTCAACTATCTGTTGATGGTACATCCCATGCAGGGTCTTGTCTTGCCATGGCACTTCCTCTGTTTGAACTTCCTCCCATGTCTGCTGCTGCCTCAGGCATTCTCTCAGCAGCTCATCTTTGGATGCCATCTTACTAATGTACTCCTGAATGCTTTGGGTTTCATCCAAGACAGTGGCTTTGACACTCACCAGACCCTGCCCGTCTTCTTTCCAGCTGGGGTACAGTCTCCAGATGTTGGACTTGGGGTGGAAACCTCCGTACATTGTGAGGAGCTTCTGGGTCTTCACATGGACAGCCTCCATGTCCTCCTTTGGCCAGCTTACTATATCGGCAGGATACCCGATGCAGACATTGTTGTACATGTTGATGTTATGGATCTTGTTCTTCCCATTGAGCTGGCTCTTCAGGACCTGTTTATCCTTTGGTGGTACTTGGATGTTGCTGTCTTGCCTCCTCATTGTGGTTCCCATGTGACTGTGGGATACCAAGGTATTTGTAGCTGGTCTGTATGTCTGCTATGTGGCCCACCACTAGTTCCCCTCATCAGTTTTAACTACCTATTCTCTCTTTACTACCATCCAACCACACTTCTCCAGTCTGAATGACATCCCAATATCCTCACTGTAGATCCATGTCAGGTGGATAAGTGAGTCAATGTCTTGTTCACTCTTAGCATAAAGCTTGATGTGATCCATGTAGAGGTGGTGACTGATGGTAGTTCCACTCTTGACCTTGTATCTGTATCCAGTCCTTGTGATTATAGGGCTGAGGGGGTTCAAGCCTATGCAAAACAGCAGCACGGACAGTGCATCACCTTGGTATATGCCATACCTGATGGCCACTTGTGTGAGCTGTCTTTAGTTGATTTCCAGTGTTCTCTTCCACAGTCCCATTGAGTTCCTGAGGAAGGTCCTTAGTGTCCTGTTGTCTTTGTATAGCGCCAGGCATTCAGAGATCCATGTGTGTGGCATTGAGTCATAGCTTTCCTGTAGTCAGTCCAGGCTTGCTCAGATTGGTCTGCCTAGACCTTGAGTCTTTACTGCCCTATCTATGAGCAACTGGTGTTTTGAGCCTCTGGTGTTGTTCCCAATGCCTTTCTGAGCTGTGCTCACGTACTGGCCTGTAAGGTCCTGTAGCATGGTGGCTAAAATGCCTGATAGGACTTTCCATGTTATGGGGAGGCAGGTTATTGGCCAGTAGTTGGATGGTGCTATTCCCTTGTGGGGGTCTTTCATGATCAGCACTGCCCTTCCTTGTGTTACCCAGTCTGCATGAGAGCCTAATGCTAGCAGCTGGCTCATCTGTGCTGCTAGGCATTCATGCACTGCTGTTGGTTTCTTTAGCCAGTAAGTGTGGAACATGTCCAGGCCAGGTGCTGTCCAACTCTTCATGTTCTTGACCTACTGTTGGATGTCTGCTACTATGATGGTGACTGGTTCCTATTCTGGGAGATTGCTGTGGTCTGCTCTCAGGTCCTGCAGCCACTTTGCACTGGTGTTATGTGTCTTTTCTTTCTCCCATATGTTCTTCCAGTGCTATTTAGTTTCTGCTGTTGGTGGCTCTGCTGTTACTGTGTAGTTGCACTGCAGTTGGAAGTATATTTTGGATGCTTCTTTGGAGAACAGGGCATTAATGCAGTTTGGGCCTTGTTTCCACTTGCACTTAACCACAGTTCAATCATGCCTTGACAAAAGTACTTTCTCCCTTGTTCCCACAATGCTGACCTTATCTTCTCTCCAGCTAATGAGGGACATAAGCTTCATCTGTCATTACTTTCACTAGTATAATAGTAGGATTTTCCTGCTTAATCCAACACCATCCAAAGACAGGTTTGATATGTGTAAAATATATCATCTTGAATGTTATACTTCATCTTGAAAGGTAGGTCAGGTAGTACATATGAAAGGTGTGGTTTGGGAGTAGTGGAAGGCATGGACATCTCACAATCACCCCTATGATCATGAACCAGCCTCCACCTCAGCCATTTCCTCCCCAGCTTTTGTCCTTTCCTTTATTTCCTGACTTCCTTTCATATCTCTCCAGGCTTTGAACAATATAGAAAAGAAGAGAACAGGCACCCACTGTTTCACTGGGTAAGGGAAAGGGGTGAGTTTATGCTCATTTGCTACCTTCCCTGTATTGGTTGGTCTCAGCCACTCTTTCTTCCAAAGTAAGGTAGATAATTTCAATTCTCCCACACTATAGTATCTAACTTGTCACACAGTCACGGCAAACTCTGAGTCCCTTCTTCCCTCTCCTTCCCTTTTCCACATGTTTTTTATTTCACATTATTTAAACATGATGATGTGTTAGATAAACAGCCAATGGGTAACTTTTAGAGACTGCTATCCAACCATTATCACAAGATCCTGTTGATATCTTGGAAGCACCTTTGAAACTGCAAGAGATATTAGAGATAAAATGGGAAAGTCTCCAGTCTGGATGGCTTTCCTGTCCAATGGTATAAATCTTTTGTAACTTTGTTGGCCAGATATTGTCAGAGGTCTATAATGAATCATTTAAATCCAGTATGGACAGTATTAGGATCTAAATATACTAAAACTCAAATATCTCTGGAAACAATTTTGTCAGTTATAAAGCTATGGAATGTAATGTCTAATAAAAAAAAGATTTGATCCTTTTTCCCATGTCATATGGACTTTATGGGGAAATCCAAATTTAAAAATTGGGGAAAAGATGGTGATACGGAAAAATTGGATAGAAGCAGGCATACTGACTTTGGACCAACTGATAGATGATGAAGATGAACTTTTAACATATTCTGTGTTAAGAGATAAATATCATCTATCAGATGTAACCCAATGGCAATATTTACAGTTACAACATTTGTTAACAGCATTGTTTGGAACAGCAGCATTTTCAGCTTCTGAGATACCTGAGATATTAGAACAACTTGTTAAATCCTTTAAAACTAAAAAAACCTACTATTAGTTTTTATAGATACTTGGTATCAATAAATTAATTTGATATGCAGATGTTAAGAAATGAGTGGAATAAAGAATTAGAGGTTCCTAGACAATGGGAGAGTGTTTTAACTTCTATAGCAAGAGTGTCAATGGACCTAAAATTATGACTTATACAACAAAAATGAATATTTAGAATTTATTGGACTCCATTACATTTGTATAGAAAAGGATTGTCAAAAACAGCATTTTGTTGGAGATGTAATAAGGATAATGCTTCTTTAAAACATATGTTTCTACAATATCCTATACTTTGGGGAGAAAGTAGTTGACTATATAAATATGTTTGTGCAACAAAAGCTAAAATTTTCAGAGGATAATATTCTTTTGAACTATATACCTAGTACATGGAACTTGACAACTGGATAGTGTAAATGGATTCTTCGTGCCCTTACTATGGCCAAAAGACTGATATTACATTGGAAAGACAAATGTATGGCCCCATTTATTCAGTGGATTGAAGACCTGATCGCACTCATGAGCGGATTGCTTATAGACGTAGACTTTGTATGGACAAGTATAATAAAATATGGGACTCATTTATACAAAATATAAATGGGGTAGGTTTTAAAAAATCATGATAGCCATATAAATGCATTAGAAATATATATATACTTGAATAATATTTGCATTAGACAAGTATATATAGAATTGTAATTGTTTACTGTTATAATGACATATTAACATTTTTTTTCCTTCAATGTATTTCTTTCACTTTTTTGTTAAAGCACTTCCTATGTTTTTTCTTCTTCTTCTTCTCAATAATAAAAAATCAATAAATCCAGTAAATTGTCTTTATCTTTTTATGAGGCTCATATAGCACTGATTTTAAAACCAGGTAAAGATTCTGAATTTTGTGCAACTTATGGATCCATCTCATTAATTAAGGTAGATGCTAGGATATTTATTGCTTTGTTGGCTAGATTATTTCAGAGAGTGCCACCATGCATAATTCATCCAACTCAATCTGGATTTTTCAAAACCAGACAGCAATAGATAATTTACACTCATACATAGATATTTTGGATATAGCTTAAGATAGATTGGATTCTGCTGTATTAATATTTTTGGATGCTGAAAAAGCTTTTGACACAATTAAGCTTAATTTTCTAAAGCAAGTCATGTGTAGGTATGGATTCCCATCTTCTTTTAGTAAATGGATTGCAATTTACTATTTGCAACCAATAGCAAGGATAATAACAAATCATTTAATTTTTAGGACCAGTTGAGTTATCAGTTGAGTTATAGCATGGCACCTGTCAGGGTTGCCCAGTTGCTCCATTGGTTTATGACCTAATTCTTGAGACATTAGCAATTATTGTCAGGCAATCTTGTAATATTACTGGAATTATAGTGACAGTTGCCATGCTATTCAGAGTCAGAGTTTAATTATTTTTACATTCTCTATGCTGCTGATATTTGGGCAATATTGTATAATTATTCTACTTCATTGCCTATCTTGATACAGGTGGTAAATATTCAAGTAACAAGATTAATTGGGACAATCTAATTTATTTTCTTTGGAATCTGATTTATCAACAGGTCAATGTAAGTTGTTGGGTTTTGTAATTAATTGTACAGAATATATTAAATATTTTGGCTTATAGATTCCTAAAAATATCTCAAAATATGTGGAAATTAGCATGTTAAATGTTAAAAAGAAGTTTCTAATGGACATTAATGGATGAATTAAAATTCCATTCAATTGGTGGGGTAAGATTAATGTTATTAAAATGAATATTACTTCCTGATTGATGCATATTTTAAGAGATGTACTGTTGTTAATTCCAAATAGTTATTTTATTCAGATCAATAGACCATTGAGGAAATTTATTTGGGAAAATAGACTACTAAGAATCTTATCAGTTAAGCTGAGATTATCTTTTGATGAAGGAGTTTTAATTTACCAGACTTTCAAAAATATCGCTGGGCATTTATGTTATCATCTGTATTTATGCAGAATGAGAATTTAACTGAATATCAACTTTTATAAGTTTTATTGGAAAATTATTATGTATTATTACTGTTAAGATCTTGTAGAAGCGAATATGTGTAGCTCAGGGTTGAACTGTGCAGCCCTGAGGTTCTCTGAGCTTGGTTGTTTTCTTGCAAACGTTTCGTTACCCAGCTAGGTAATGTTTCCATTGGAAGCTTGGTATTCAGACAAGGCAGCCATCAACAGGCACATAGAGATAAACAACATCTACACACTATTCAAGAGAGACAATAAAAAGGAAAACAAAAGACCAGAACATCTCCTCACCAGCAATCATCACCCAGCTAAGTGGAGATTAACACCAAGATTACCACCAGACATACAATCAACAAAACCCCCACCCCCACCAACACTGGCAGGACATGCCACAGTATATAAACAGAGAGCAAACCCCATTCCATTCTAGCACTGAAGAAGTTACATAGCTATGTAATGAAACGTTTGCAAGAAACAACCAAGCTCAGAGAACCCCAAGGACTCCACTGTTAAGATCTTGGCAATGATTTAGGTCAACACCAGACAGCAAAAAGGGTCTTTCATTTCCTGGTTTGCAAGCAGCTAGACATATTTGGGCCCTACCAGGATATAGGCTGGATTTTGATACTGAGGCTCATGAATATTTATTTTATGGAAGAATTCTGCTGTAAACATAAGAAATAAGACTTTCTATTAGAAAGTATAGGCAGACTCTGGAATAATTACTTTAAACAAATTACTGTAATGATTATTTTAAGGAATTTTAATAACTTTAGATAGAATTTTCTTTGTTTAATACATAACAATAGCAATATAAACAATTTAAGGATGTTTTGATTACTCAGTATGGACCAGATGTCTTAGCCACCCGAAGAGCCCAAGATGTTATAATTTTTGATGGAGGCTGTTTCTGAAATCAAATCAATTATGAACCTATATTAGAAATTTAAAAATATCTTTAAAGTTGAAATTACTGACATTTATGGCTTACGGAACAAACAATTGAAATAACCAATAATGGAACATCAATGGATGCAAGTCTTAAGAAATGTTAACAATGTTGCTTTGGCCTGAGGTTGAAATTAATTCTGAGTTCACTGGACCACCTCAAAGGCTATATCGGAAAGGATTGACTGTATGTTTTCTGGGTTAGCGATATAAGGGTACGGCAATTATATAATTTGGTCATGTCTGTTTGGTTTCTTTTTGGAATAATGTAACATATTTTGGTCTGCTGTGCTATTATAACTTAGCAGTTAATTAGATTATCTCTTGGGTGCATGTATTTTAGTTTTTAACATTTGTTTTTATTCATTTTAATGTGTTTTTATTGCAAATGAAGATTAATATGCATGAGAAATGCCGCAATGGGGCATCAGAAAGCAAACAAACCAGCCTAGAGTCCCCAAAGTCAAGCTCACCCCATTCTTGCGGCAGTGTCCTGATTCATGTATTTCTCCCTGCGGGCTGATGACATACTGAAAAGGAACAGCAGCAAAGCAGGAGCAGAAAACCAATCACGGCTATATCAAGGGGCACACTCACAAATCAAGACATCACCTTTTGGCAGTGATTCAGAACATGTGTAGTAGAGGCAGGAATGGGTCCGGCAACAGGGACAGCCAATTTTACACTCAGATTGTTTTCAGCTGACTCACAAATGGGTGGATAGTACTTTTCTCCAGCAGTAAGAATGCTCCTTGGTCACAGGTTAAAGTTTAACAACATTTCTATGCCTAATCAGGATGATTAAGGAATGAAAGGGAGCAGCTGCTCAAGATAGCTGTATGTAATGTCCAAGGTGTGCTTGCAGCTATCCTGGATTCAGTGGACCATTGGCTGATGGATTTTCCTGGATGCTCCCTTCTGCTCTTCTTTGCATGCCAATCCCTCATCATTATTTCATTCCCTTACACTTCTCTGCAGAATAACTCCAACCACTGAAAGAGCCTTGAGGGATGGGGTGAGGTGGGGTGGGGGGCTGAAATACCTTTCATTGACTGCCACACTGAAAGGCTGTCCTCTAGAGAAGGTTGTGCTAGACAGAGGTAAGGGATGTCCTATTGATATGGATTTTACTAGAGGACACAGAGTTCCTGTAATTCAAGGGACGTCCACCCTGCCACCATATGCATGCCCCAATTGCTCAGTCTGAAGATGATACACAAGAACAGATACAACACTTGATCTTAGCCAAAAGGGCAAGAAGTGATATTTCCTTCTGTGACCTCTCAGCAATGAGAACAAGGAGCAAAGAATCACCACCCCACTATAACCTGGTGTTTGTTTCTCCAGGAACAAACTCCTCATCCTCATTCCAAACAAAATAGGCATAAAATGAATTGCTTGCACACCCTCCCCTGTATCTATGTCCTTATCTGAAGTTGCATACAGTATGTCAGTTAGACATATGCAAAACAAAACAAAACAAAATCTTATTCGGGACAACAGAAATGACATCAAGGCACTTTTCCCCTTGAAAAAAACTGAGACCCAGGAGTTAGGAAACAGGATGAGGCAGATGTTCTTACAAATGGGGAAAGAGACTGTCCACAGAACCACAACATTTCACAGAAAATATTAGCCTGGCATTGTGGTTTCAGTTACTCCACAGCTGAGCCTGAAAGAAATCAGTTCAGCTTCTGAACACTGCCAATATCATAGGATCACTGAGGCCCAGAGCTGGTTTCAAAGTTTGAACTCCGTTTGCCAGCGACCTTGAAGAATCTTTCAGTAAGCTTCGTATGTTCAGTTTAGCCTGCAACTGGTGCAGGAAGCTGCAGCGTTTAACTATGCCAAACTGAAACAAGGAGATTGGGTGAATCCTGATTGTATATGCAGCTCTGTCACCCAGATCTATTCTCTCTCTCTCTGTCTAACCAAATGACATTAGTTCAAGCTATGCTATTAGAACTGAACGTGGCTCCCCAGCTTCATTCCTGACCCACAGAGAAAATACAAGTAGTCCTCACTTACTGACCGCAATTGGGACCGGCAACTCCATCGCTAAGCAATGCAGTCATTAAATGAAATGTCACATGACTGTGCCAGACTTAGGACATCAGTTCCGCCGCAGTCATTAAGCAAATCACCACAGGTTGTTAAGTATAACATCACATGACTGTGACTTGTGACTTCATGCTGGCTTCCCCATAGACTTTGCTTGTCAGAAGCAAGCTGTGAAGCTTGCAAAAAATCATGGACCATGGGATACTGCGACCGTCATAAATGTGCACTGATTACAAAAACACCCAAATTGCAATATGTGACCATGGGAATGCTGCAATGGCTGCAAGTTCAAGGACCAGTCGTAAGCTTACTTTTTCAGTGCTATCGTAACTTCAAACAGTCATTGAACGAGGCAGTCAGTAAGTGAGGACTACCTGTATGGTACAATTGCCAATTATAGCATTTTGTAATTGGTTTTATAATTGACCAAAAACAAGAAGTACATATTGCAAGCAGATCTTTACTTTGAAAAAAAAAAGTTTATGTCTGTCTTCTTAGTCTTTACAGCGTAAGTGGCCAGATATTAACTTATCAGTTGGCTTTGCTCCAGTGGTACAAAATGGGCAAATTTCTTGCCACTATGTTGATTATATAGGCCTATTATTATTTAGTCATTGGAGTTATAGCCTATTTTACTACCAAAGAATATCATTTGGCAAATAATAAAAAATAAAATCTAGAATACAAAATGAACAAATTAATATTACATATAGTTAAAATAATTAAATAATAATTGCAGATCACATTTAATCACTTCCTAATTATTTAATGACACCCATTTATCCCTTCCATCTTTGAAGACTTCAATTACTTCAAAAAGCAGAACTGGAATAAGAGTTTGTCATAAAGAAAAGTGGTTGTCTGAACATGCATAGAATGTCTCACCACTAAGAACTAATTTTACTTGTCCTTACATACTTAGGGCAATAAACAGTATTTTTGTTTGGATTCCTATAAAATTTCAGTCTTTCTTAGTATTCTGTTGTTTAGAAATGATGCATTGTACAAATTCGTTTTTAAACAGCATTCTGGAATGTTCCCAGTTATTTTTAGGTATTTTAAAAATATTAAATCTATCTTCCTAATCTGATGCCCTCAAGAAGCTGGAATACAATTCCCATTATCCTAGTATGATTTAGCTGATATAACTAATAATAGTACCAATTGTTTCTAAGTGGCTTAGTTCACACAGCATAACCATAATGTGATTTGCTTGGTTTTGCCTTAATATATTAGGCAAATCCACCACTGCAGTTTGTTAACCATGTCTGAACCTAGAAAGTCATAAGTTATTCAACATATTATGATGACTGAATTGTGGACCTAAACTATATGGTTTCATGCAAACGTTTCAGCACCCTGGTCAAGTTGTATGTGCCACTAACTTCCTAAGTGAACAGAAGGTGACACAACCTCAACACTGTACAAAATTAAACAAGCATCTTTCTACCAGTTTGAACACATGCCATTTATGTGCAGTTCTTTATAGCTTTAAAATATGAAAACAGTGAATATGGCAGGTGCAAAAGTTTGGACACTTTGTAATATCACCTTTGGCAGAATAAAAGTTTCCAAATGTTTCCTACAGCCAGCTACACGTCTCTCTATTCTTTATTTCTGCAAATGTTTTTTTCCTTGCAGAACTATTCAGACCTGTTTTTAGATCTCCTTGCATATACTGCATATTTGAGATGTCTCTACAGTTATTCAAAATTATTCAAATATAGGGACTGTGAAGTCTTTTCCAAAACCTTTACTTTTGTTTTCTGTGAATGGTTTGTGGTTGATTTGTAACTAAGCTTCATATTGTTGCCTTTCTGAAATAACCAATCTCTTTTCAGTTTCAGTGCCTTCACTGAACTGTGGGACATTAACTTTCAGGATACGTTGACATTTAGGGAACCTGCTCTTCCTTCCACTTGCCCAGTATTTCCTATTCCAATGAGTACGTCTCAGTCCCAAAACATAACAGGGCCAGCCCCGTGCTTAATGGTTGACAAAGTCTTTTCTTCAAATGTTCCATACATTGTTCTTCAAATGTATCTTATGTAGTTGTAGCCAAACAGCTCGATTTTAGTTTCATCAGTCCAAAGCATTTTATTCCAAAATTTTCACTGAAACATTCTTCTTTTGTGCATATTATATAATAACTTTTGTGGTGAGCAAAAAGATGTTCTTCTGACAACTGTCCCATACAGATCATTGTTGCATTAACAGCGCTGTATTGTGGACCTATAGACAACTAGTCTGTTGCCAGCTAAACTTTTCAGCAGGTTATTCACTGTGGGTTTTCTCTGACCACCTTTCAAGTAGTTCTAGCAGAGATTTTCCTTGGTTTTCCAGATCTAGCCTGGACCTCCACAGTTCCATGTAACTTTCCTCTCACAATGTTTCTCACAGCTGAAATTGCTAGCTAGGAGTGTTTAAAGATTCCTTTATAGCCTTCTACTTTGTAAGACAGAATTATCTTCATTTTCAAATACTCAGACAGCTGTTTTAGAACAGTCAAGGTCTGTTGAAAATAAACAGAACGTCACAGCTTGAGAGATTTGAAGGTTCAGAGTATTTATATACCCAGTGGAATTGTCTTCACCTGACTAACTGTAGACTTAATGAGAGTTTAGTCTGAATCGCCTTTAGGGGCCTTATTAACCACTGTACTGTAAAACATGTAGCACCGAATCAACTGAAACGGTGTCTGCATTTCTGCACCTGTCACAGTCACAGTGTTCTTATAGTGAATCTATAAACAACCGCACATAAATTGTAAGACTGTGTTCAGATTTGCAGCAAGGTGGTGAGTTTAACCTTGTACCATGTAAGAGTTGAGATAGCATCTGTTCATTTAGGAATTTATCAAAGCTTACAATCTGAACAGGGGTGCCTCAAATTTTGCACACAACTGGAACTAAACAGATTTATGACTTTATTGATTCCCTGCCTTTCTACCAAATAATGGTGCTCAAGGCAGTTAATAGTACAAAGAACAAAATGGTACACACACACACACACAAATTAGAAACTAGGTGAACAACCAGGCCATTTTACCTGTTCTTAAAAGCCTACCTAAAACAAACTTTGTATTGTTGTTTACTTGCAGAAGGATAACAGAGAGTAATTTAGTTTAATCTCTTTTCATAGGGACTGCCCTAGCCTGGGAGCAAACATTGAGCAAGTGCTAGCTTTACCTTACAAGTAAGGAGGAGAGACAACTAGATGTTGCTATACTCTGTAGCTTTCAGCAGTCCCAGCCAGGTTGGCCAACAGCTAAGAGTTACAGTTCAGCAGCATCTGGGGGGCCACAACCCCCTCAATTTTCATACATCCTATTATATTGCCTCACAAAAGATCTTTCCTTCCTTCCTTCCTTCCTTGGCAACATATGCTTCACATGCAGAAGAACTTACAAAACCTCCCGTATGGGAAACAGCTCTTTATATAATTACACTTCTATAATAGTAAAGTGATACAATCTGCATAATTAAACCTGAAAGAGTACTTTTCAGTGATCAGGAGAATCAGCCACAACACCTTACTCTTTGATTAAACAGAACCAGTCAGCATTTTCCTTCCCCAGCTCCAGATTTTCAAGATTACATTATGTGAACTTTTGTGAGATTTGCTCCATTCCCTGCATCAAGGGTGAACAGGTGTTCTGTGACCAAGGGACAGAGTTATCTTGTTTGTTTGTTTGTTTGTTTTTCCAGTCTGGGAGGTCCACAGGAGGTGTGACAGTGAGGGGATGGCATCACTAGTAAGGAAGGAGCCTAAATTATTTGCCCCTTATTTTTCCATTTCTGGAGAGCCTGAGATGGAAACAAAACAGTTATTCAGCTTGCCAGAAGCTTATTGCTCCCTTTTTAATGTTGTTGTTGTGATCTGAAGTGACAAACAACACTGCTGAAAATCAACCATTTGTTTCCATGTCCATATGGTTCTGGCCCCACAAAAATGGGGCTGGGAGTTGCTTCCCTTGCCCTGCATGAATAAGATGCCAGATCACTCTAATGAGAAGAATCTGTCGCCCTCACATCTGAGATACGTACCTCTATCTTGCCAGCTGGAGAGAGATCAAGCCATTGTTCCATTACATGCTGTAAGTTCACATCCACAAGAGGCAGACACACCTCACCCATTATGTCATGTTTGGAAAAGCGGTTGAAATCATACACTTGCATGACCAGTATGGCCTCAGTTACCTCTGCCTGGGAGACCTAGAGAGGAGGAAAAGAGGGAATGGCAATTTGACTTCTACCACTTCCCAATGGATGAAATCCTATGTCTTTCTGAAACTACCTGATGAAGCAGTTTATCTGTGTGATATGGGAAAATCATCCTGCAATGTAGGAATGGTCTCAAAAGGTTGTGTCAAAGACCCATCTTGCCCAACACTGGGTCTCCAACAATGTATGGAGCATAGTTTTGTATGTGTGCATGTGTATGCCTTCGAATCATTCTTGATTCCTAGAGACTGCCTGAACAATCCATGCAGTGTTCTTGGCAAGCTTTTTCGGAAGTGGTTTGCCACTTCCCAGGACTGAGAAAGAATGACTTGGTTCAAGGTCACCCAGATGACTTTGTGCCTAGGGCAGGCCTAGAACTCAGTCTTCTAGTTTTTAGCCCAGTGCCTTTAACCAGTACACCAAATTGGCTCTCATGGAGCATAGTAGCAGTAGCATAGTAGTAGTAGCTATATCTGAAACTCAGATGCTTCTGAATCGGCGGACTTCAATTTCAACTATTCTGATTAATAGCCATTGATAAGCCTATCAGCCAAGAATTCGCCTAATAATATTCAATGCCATTTAAAACGAATGACGATGAATGCCTCTAGTAATAATGTATCATCCAAGTTTACTCTGCTGCCTTGATAATTTTAGTGTCTTTCTCTGGATTTACAAAAGGAGGTTTCTAAAACCTTGAAAAAAATATTTGAGATGGGAGAAAGAAAGTCCACATGGTGATTCAATCCTATGATAGCAACTCGATGAACTAAAGTTTATGATTGTTAGAAGCAAAAGAAATGAATTTAAAGTTGACTTGTTTGAACAGGATTAAAATATGGAATATTTTTTATAAAATTCTGGAAACCCTTTTTGGAACATTTGGACAGAAACAACAATTTTTGGATCTGTGAATGGATGGGGGGGCTATAGGAAAAGGGGAACCGTGTATGTACAGTAATCTCATAGTGGGTAGGGAACTATTAATTTGCCTATACTTGTTGCAAGGAAGATCGAGTCGCTTCTTTAAATACTTTTTTTTCTTATCTCTCTTCTCTTTTCTTTCTTTTTTCTTTTTTTCTTTTCCTTTTTGCACTTTGTATTTATTTTTTCTATACTTTTCTCTTTTTTGCTGATTTCAGTTTGTATTACCTTTTAACATTGTAAAACTCTTTAATAAAAAGTATTTTTTTTAAAAAAAAAGTTAGTGTCTTTCTATACTCCCAATTCTATCAAATGTTTTTTGACCTGGGACAATACTGTCATTGTTGTTGTTGTTGTTGCTATTATTATTTGCAGCCTTCAAGGTGGATAACGATCCCTATAATTTCAAAATGTAGGAATTATACATCAGTACAAAAGTCCCATGCCACATGTTTATTGACACAAGTTCATTTACCTACATGCAGGGAAGCCCCAGGACCTTGTTCTCTCCAACCGCCTTGTTCTGCTCTTTTAATGCATCCTCCCACGCCTCACGTAGATCGCCCTTTATGTTAGTGGTTGTAACCACTCACTTCATAGCTATTTAAAACCTCAAATCCCGTAGCATTTAGCCAAGCCTGGATCCAGCCTGATCCAGAGAGATCCCAGAGTTCCCTCGAGGACCAGATACCCTGGGAATCCTTGATTAGAAGATGTGATGGCCAAATATCAGAAGACTGCTAGAGCAGCTGAAAATCTCAGCTTTTTTTACCTTTCCCTTCCTTATATTCCTTACCATCTACCTTCCGTGTCATCATTCCTCATCATTCCCAGGAACTAACTTCTGTTTGCCTTTCTACTGTACGCGAGACAATTCCTTTAGCTTGTCTTTGCTATAGAACAATCACTTAATCCACTTCATCAAAAAAATTATCTTCAGTCTGGAGTATGCAGGTGGGGTCCACAGTATTTTTGTATATTTATTGTTTATTTATTTATTTATTGTTAGCTATCTAGAACCTCTGAGAATGGGCAGCATACAAATATAGGAAGGAAGGAAGTAAATAAATAAATAAATGTTAGACTATAAGAACACACTGGAATGGTATGAGTTCAGCTGCTTATTAAATGGCATTCAAATATATATTTCTAATGAGAGCTATGCATTTTTCATGCAGCGTATACTTTATTTGTTTTTATTTATTTATTAAATTTAGAGGACACCCAACTCCAGATGACTCTGGGTAGCTTAAAATTTAAAAAGTAAGGGGGGGGGGGGGGGAGACAGAAAACAGAAAAAAAAGTATCATGCATGTCCAGAAAAAAAAAAATACAATATAACAAAAAACAACTAACAGGGGTTCTACTCCTTCTGTATACCCAGGCCTGGGAGAACAGCCAGGTCTTCAAAGATTTTCAGAACTTTATCAGGGTGGGAGCTGCATGGATCTTGGGGGGAGGGGGAGGGGGAATGGTGTTGAGGCAGGTGCCACAACAAAGGAGGTGTACTTCTTAGTTCCTGGTAGATGACAGTATTTAATCAAAGGGACCCAGAGCACACCCACTCTGCCTGATGGGCAGAAACTATTAGATAGACTGCAAAGAACCCTATGCCATGGAGGGTTTTATAGGTAATAACCAGCACCTTGATCTGAATCCAGAATTTGATTTTTTTTTTTTTTTTTAATCCTAAATACATGCTGTAGAGGTCTCCAAGTGATTTCAATGGAGGACAGGGTTTGTAAACTCAACGTGGCAATTCATTTATCGCTAACCTGGCTGTAATCTCACTGAAGTCAATTAAACTAACAAAGCCCATGGAATAACATTGAAAATTTTAATAAAGATTGTCAATGAATATTTTTGCAAACTTCTAAGTTAAATGTTAACAATACCAAACTGAACTGAAACAGATCAATGAACTGATAGAGGGCCTTGCTTCCTACCTGAAAAACGAAGCTCTCATTGAAAACAGGATTGAGTGTCTTACGATGAACCTTTGTTTCATACTTCTTCCTTATGTCAGATGTCAGGAAGACAATCACGTAGGGATCAGAGGTACCTCCACTGTCCATGGCCTTTAGATCTGCCGCTTGTTTCACTCCAACCTTCAACTTAAAGAGAATCAATTCAAAAGTATTAAACTCTTGAAATGGGCAATATGTATCAAATTCAGATAGTTTGAAAATCTGTAAAAGCGGGCTAGAAATAGAATAGGAAAGCAAACCAAAATGGAAAAGTAAAGTTAGTAAAAGCTGTGATATGAGACCCTCTGAATGAAGTTTGGCTCTAGGGAACAGTTGGGTTTGTTGCTGCTGTATTGGTCTCCCTGTTGCATGACAACATCTTTGACTGAACTGATAGATTCTGCCACTAAGTTGGCAGTTGAGAAACTTTAATTTGCCCCAGATGGCATTAGGTCAACTGGTCACCTAAGTCATGGACTTGACCTAAGTCATCTAGGGTCCAAAACATGCTGGGTTGCATGTTAGATCTATGTTTTGTCTCAGGCAATTGTGATAGGATCTGTTAATGGAAGACTTTACCACCAGTCCTTTGCCATGATCTGATCACTCTCTGACTGCTTTCCAGCTTGCTGGTGTTGCCGCAACATCACAGGGAGGGAAGACCTATTTAGCAACCACAGCCATCTAATGAACCCAGGTGGGTTTCAGTGGAAGCTTGGAGTTCTCCCTGAGGATCTGGTGGACAGTTCGACTGAAGCCTTAGTCACTGCCTCAATTGGGTGTGTGATGAGTGCCACCCAGTTGGCCCCTTCAAAGTGACTTCTTGCTTGCTGTGGAGGGATGAGCTACAGGACCATTTATAGGGCTACTATGAAGAATATTCTATGCATCTGGAAGATAAAGACAGGATAAGTCAGGCTGAGTGTCTCAAGCACAGTCTTTCTTGGTTAGCTGATATGTGTTTGAACCTGATACTCTTGATGAAATAGAAAGGATCCTTGGGATTATTAACCCATCCACCTGTTTATTAGAACTATGCCTCTCCTGGCTGGTAAAAGCTGCCCAGGAGATGAGGTGTAGTTGGGTCCTTGAGGTAGTGTCAGCTTTGTTGAGGGCAGGGGTGGTTCTGCCTGCCTGAAATGAAGTGGTGGTATGCCCCCTCCTTAAGAAGCCACTGCTGGACCCGATGGTCCTGGACAATTTTTGTCCAGTCCCCAACCCTCCCTTGGTTGTTGGGCAGATGGTCACATTATAGCTATGGGGGCAGGGTCTTTCTGGACTCATTGTTGTTGTTCAGTCGTTAAGTCATGTTCGACTCTTCGTGACCCCATGAACCATATTGCGCCAGGCCTTCCTATCTTTCACTGCCTTCCTGAGTTTGCTCAATTGCTTCAGTGATGCTATCTAGCCATCTCATCCTCTGCCGTCCTCTTCTCCTTTTGCCTTCCATCTTTCCCAGCATCAGGGTCTTTTCCAAAGAGTCCTCTCTTCGCATTAGGTGACCAAAGTATCTGAGCTTGAGCTTCATTATCAATCCTTCCAATGAGCAATCAGAGTTGATTTCCTTTAAGATTGACTGGTTTGACCTCCTAGCAGTCCAGGGGACTCTTAAGAGTCTTCTCCAGCACCACAGTTCAAAGGCATCAATTCTTCGGCGTTCAGCCTTCTTTATGGTCCAGCTCTCACAGCCATACATTACTACTGGAAAAACCATAGCTTTGACTATGCGGATCTTTGTCGGCAAGGTGACGTCTCTGCTTTTTAATATGCTATCTAGGTTTGCCATAGCTTTCCTTCCAAGGAGCAAGCGTCTTTTAATTTCATGGCTGCAGTCTCCGTCTGCAGTGATCTTGGAGCCCAAATAAATGAAGTCTGTTACTGCTTCCATTTCTACCCCTTCTATTTGCCAGGGATTGATGGGTCCAGATGCCATGATCTTAGTTTTTTTAATGTTGAGTTTCAAGCCAGCTTTCGCACTCTCCTCTTTCACCCTCATCAAGAGGCTCTTTAGTTCTTCTTCACTTTCTGCCATTAGGGTGGTATCGTCTGCATATCTGAGGTTATCAATGTTTCTCCCTGCAATCTTAATTCCGGCTTGTGATCCTTCCAGCCTGGCATTTCTCATGATGTACTCTGCATATAGGTTAAATAAGCAGGGTGACAGTATACAGCCTTGTCGTACTCCTTTCCCTATTTTGAACCAATTGGTTGTTCCATGACCGGTTCTAACTGTTGCTTCTTGGCCCGCATACAGATTTCTCAGGAGACAGGTAAGGTGGTCTGGTATCCCTTTAAGAATCCCTTTAAGAATTTGCCACAGTTTGTTGTGATCCACACAATCAAAGGCTTTTGCATAGTCAATGAAGCAGAAGTAGATGCTTTTCTGGAACTCTTGTGCTTTCTCCATGATCCAGCGAATGTTGGCAATGTGATCTCTAGTTCCTCTGCCTCTTCAAAACCCAGCTTGTACATCCCGTAGTTCTCGGTTCACGTACTACTGAAGCCTAGCTTGTAGGATTTTGAGCATAACCTTGCTAGCATGTGAAATGAGTGCAATTGTGCGATAGGCTCTTCTTCAAGGAACAGATGGTAGCTGTGACCAGGAAGGCCTTTGCATAGATTAATCTTGTGTGCCATTTGTACCCATTTCTGAACTAGGAGGCCCTCCAGTCATTTATGCTTTGGTTGTCTCACAAGAAGATGATTGCATTGAGCTCTATATAGGGTTGCCCTTGAAGATGGAAGTTGCAGCTGGTCTAGAATGCAGCAGCATGGGCAGTAATGGGCATGCCAAATCATGCCCATGTAGCACCTCTGCTTCATGAACTGCACCTGTTACCAGTAGGTTTATGAATATAAGTCAAGGTGCTGGTTATCACCTATAAAGGCCTTTATGCCACAGGGACTAGTTGTCTGACTCTTGTAATGTCTGCCTATCCTTGGCGTGCTTTGGATCCCAGTTATTAAATTGTGTCATCTTATGGGACTCAGGAAGCAGATCTTCATTGTTGCAGTACCTGCCCTTTCAAAAAGCATCTCCCCAGAGATCCATATGGGTCCTATCCTGACCTAATTTAAATGAGCCCTTAAAACCTGGTTCTTCCCCCAAGACTAGGGTAAGTGGCAGGTCCCTTGTGGCAATGTTTCATGCTTAATGGGTATGTTTGTTTTGCTCTTCTTGGACATTCATCACTGTTTTTCTGATTTGTATTGTTTTAAGCTGCTTTTAATAGAGAACACTGCCTAAAAGGGTTATGGAGTTAGGCAACCTTACAGGCTGGAGAAAGAGAGAGAGAGAGGCAGGCAGACAGACAGACAGACAAGCTCTGTCGGAGTAGTAATGAATGAGAAGAACCCAAAAGCTATGCAGGTTATCAGCATTTGCCACTAGGACAACAGCTTTTCTAAAATTTGTCATAGTTGGATAAGAATAATCTTTGTGGAGTAAGGGAAGGCATACAAAGCTGCCTACATGAAAATGAAACACGTGAAATGCAGGAAGGAACAGAAGCATTGCTATTTAATACCACTTTGTAATAAAAGAGGAATGCAAATATGTCACCCTGGGATTTGTGAAACATACCTCCTGGCTACGGAAGTCATACTCTAGGGAATATTGCAACCGTCCTCGTTTCTCATCTTCCAGTCCACATTCAATGTCTTCCGTATCAGGCTGGACCTATGTCGAAATATTGGCATCCTTTTTTTTAGAGTTTGTTCAATAAATAATTTGTTAATAGTATAAACCAAAGGATGCTACTGAGAAGCAAGCCCCCTTGAGTTCAGTTGGCCTTAATCTTAGACAATGCACAGAAATGTAGTGTATTATACGTCTGTCTGTCTGTCTGTCTGTCTGTCTGTCTGTCTGTCTGTCTGTCTATCTATCTATCTATCTATCTATCTATCTATCTATCTGATATACAGGGTGTACCAAAAGTCAGGCCCCATAAGCCAATCACAATTTTTTTTTTCTGAGAAAACATGACTGTACTTCAGAATGTTCAAAGGTCACATGTCAAATAAATAAGGAAGTGGTTAGAAAAAAATCACAACCAATTCAACAGTCAATGCAATTTATATAATAAATTGTTGATGGGGCCTGACTTTGTCTATGAGACCTGATTTTTGGTATACCCTATATAAGCCGTCTCACATTCAGGAACTCAGTGTGTTCCCTCCTCCTATTTTTCCCCATAACGACAACCCTCTGATGTTTATTGTATTATATTCAATTCTTGAAGGCACAAAACAAATTCAAAATCCTTCAAGTCATATCAGTGGCAATGAAAAATTGTACTTTAAAAGTTTGATACCAGGTAGTCCTCACTTAACAACAGTAATTGGGACTGAAATTTCCATCACTAAGTGATGTGGTCATAAAGTGTGATGTCATGTGACCACGCCACTTAGCAATGGCAGTTTTGAAAGTCCCCAGTTACCATTGTTAAGCGAATCACCACAGGTCATTAAGCAAGGATCTCATGTCACCACAACCACGACTTCTGACTTCCTGCCAGCTTCCCCATTGATTTTGCTTGTAGGAAGCTGGCAGGGAAGGTTGTAAATTGTGATCATGTGACCGCAGGATACTGCAGAGGTCAGAAATCTGGGCCAGTTGCTGAGCGCCTGGATTACAATCACATGACCACAGGGGTACTGCATCAACCAGAACTTTGAGGACCGGTTGTAAGTACCACTTGTTCAGCAGCACTGCAAGTTCGAATGGTCACTGAACGAGTGGTTGTTAACCAAGGACCATCTGTACTAAGAAATAGCTATTTGGAGCCAAGTAGTGAAAATTAGACCTGTGCATGACTTCATCAGTGATTTATCAAAGATACTGATATACTCCAAAAGTGAGCTTCTCTGTTATATCAACTGTTCCCAATAACTTAGCAACCAGGGCCATCCACCCAGGTGGTCAAAAAAGTCAAGATGGCAGACATGAGTGCACAATTGAAGCCCTGCCCCCTTCTTAATGTGTGTCATGACTTTGATCATACAGTCATGGCCACTATTTTGATTTTTTTTTTTATCCTCTGGTTGCCACTTCTGGCTACCAAGGGGTTTTAAATTTCTTAGTTTCCCAGATTAAACTGAACAGTTGCAGATCAGCTGGGATAACAGCAGGTTTCTTCTGCCTCCAAATAGCTTTATTTTGGTGAACAGTTCATTCTGAGTCACTATGTGGAATGAGTGGCTATACAAATATGATCAATCAATCAATCAATTCCTCAAGAACAGATTACTGTATTCAAGGGGGATCCAGGAACAACCAAATGTATATAGTTTAAGGGTTATCAGAGTTGAAGATCAATGCATTTGGAAGGCAGCAGAGTTGAGGAAGGCTGGTCTACAACTTGGCTCAGTCCTCATGACTACAACTATCTCAGATAATGGGCTCAAGCAGTTCTGTTTTCCTGGACTTGCCAACAGATAAGGATAGAAGAAACAGTTGACATTCAATCAACTTAACTACCAGTCTTAACCCCTGCTGAGATCAACTGGACTGTATCCATCACATTTTCCTATCCCCCTGCTATGTACTTGTCCTTCAAGCCTCGGAGCCAGGCTGTCTTGTAACTGAGAACTCATTGCAAGTTCCCCAGGGGTTAAAGTCCTCTTGAAGTTTAAACTTAAAAATCAAAATACTATCTCATCACAAGAGTCAAGAGAACCTACCAAGCTGGCTGTGGTGGAGGAGCCATTAATGGTTGCTAAATTGAGTTTCTCCTTCTTCTTGCGTTTCTTCCTGCAGCAGCAGCACTTGATGATACAGATAAGGAAAAGTAGCAGGACTAGGCCTGCTGCCACAGCAATTGCTATGAGAGCCCATCTGGGTACTGTTCCAGCAGCAGGAGGCAAGAAAGAGGAAAGAAATCATATAATGGAAATCAGGGAATCCTTTCTGGCCAGTGACAAAGTCTTAGAGATTCTAGTATCACTTCCAAATGGAGGCAATTCATAATAATTATCTACAAAACAGGGAGGCTCCTATGTCAAAGGGTTAAGCATTTACAATAGATCACACACAAACTGGCACCCTCTAACGAGGTTAGACTACCATTTCCATTATCCTCAGCCAGGATGCCTATTGACTGTCATGGTTCACCATGACAGGAATTAGACTCTAGCACATCTGGAAAGACACAAACAGTGGAAATTATATTTTAACTGTTATAATCACTATGCCAAGATGGTATAGTAAATTATTGGGTCAGTTCCCTTCATTTTCTTAAAAGAAGGCTTTTGTGTGTATGTGTATCCTGGCAAACTAAGCAATGCTCTGGACATCTTATCCTGGTGTCTGGAGGCTGTGAGAGTCTGGATGGGGAACAGCAGGCTTTAACTGAACCCTGGCAAGACTGAGTGGCTTTGGGTTTTGGGGCCTTCTGGTTCTAGGACTATGCCATCTTTGGTGCTGGATAGGGTTGCATTGCCCCAAACAGACCCTGTGTGCAATCTGGGGGTCCTCTTGGACTCATGACTCCTGCTCAATGAGTAGGTGGCAGTCGTGGCTAGGAGGGCCTTTGCACCACCTTGTATTGTACACCAGTTGCGCCCATTCCTGGATTGAGGGGCCCTACTCACGGTCACTCATGCCCTGGTCACCTCCCAGCTGGACTATTGTAATGCGCTCTACATGGGGCTGCCCTTGAAGAGTATCCAGAAACTTCAGCTGGTACAGAATGCAGCAGCACAAGTAGTTATGTGCGTTTCTAATAGAACACATGTTACACCTCTGCTTCGCAAGCTGCATTGGTTACCAGTTTGTTTCTGGGTCCAATTCAAGGTGCTGGTGTTGACCTTTAAAGCCCTACATAGCATGGGACCAGGTTATCTGAGGGACTGCCTCTCCCTAATTACATCTGCCCATCCCACCAGATCCAGCAGGGAGGGCATGTAACAGGTTCTGTCGTCTACGGAGCTACATTTGGCGGGTCCTAGGCAGCGGGCCTTTTATGCTGTGGCACCCACAGTGTGGAATATCCTCCCCCCTGAGGTGAGACTGGCTCCCTCACTTTTGATCTTCCGAAGACCTGGTTGTGCCATCAGGCCTAGGGACCCCAGGGGACCAGTGAACTAGTGAGGTGGCTCTGTTATTACTAACATCATTTTGCCTATTATTTCTTTTGTTCTAGTTTTGTTTTTACAGTTTTAATGTTTTTTAATAACAATATGATTACTGTTTTTAGGTATTTATTAATTGTTTTAGTCTTTTTTGTACGCTGCCCAGAGTCACTTGTTATGTGAGATGGGCAGCTACATAAATTGGCCAAACAAACAAACAAATAAATAAATAGTTCCTTCATCTTATCTTGCCGAAGTCAATTAGCAAAAAGCTGAAAAGGAAACGCATAAACACGTTGGTAGTAATAGCTTATTGATGCATGACATCTATTTGGTAGGGGTAACTTTTTTGCATGTTTTTCTTTTCCATCGTCTTCCAAATGTCTCTGTTACATGACAGATCTTATTGGCATCCTCACTGCATGCATTATTCTTAATACCTCTGAAGAATGAGGAGAAAGGGGCAGAATTCTGTTGACAGAAAAGAATAGGCAAGAAGGATCACAGAAGTCAAAGAATGTGCTGAATGTGCTTGGACACATTGACCCACAATGGACCGATACGGTGGAACTGCACTGAATGTTCTTATTTTCATGTACATTAATGAAGCATTTTTGTCCTTTAGCACCTAAAAAGGGAGGAAACAAATGCTTTCTCTCACTTACTGTGTCAAAAAAACAGAGGCCTGGCTCTCCCAGCAATCCTATTGTTTCAGAATGGAGAATTTGACTTCAATCCAGGAGTACTTTTGAAGACTGCTTTTATAACCTTGGCAAAGTTGCCAGGCATTATATGTTGCCATGAGAATTAAATGGCTGACTATTTCTCCTTGATAAGAACAGAATAATTGTCTAGAATAAACAATTTTGCAGAATATTGGAAAAGTACAAAGAAGACTTCTATTCTCTTGCTAAAAGTGATCTGATCAATGTGGGTTTCCAAATGAGGTTTTCTTTATCCAACTTATGATTGCCTATTTTCATACATCATATCAAGTTGTAGTTTGATTAACCGTGGCTTGTGTTACATTGAATGAACCACATCTGACTGGGTGCACCCAGCACCCTAAACCACGAATAAGCATAACTCTATTATGGCTTAATGTAAAGTGTGGACAACCATCTTTTTCCTCTCTACACAAATCTCAAGTACTTACTATCAAATATAGATCTGATGTAGGAGCAGTGGCCTTCCGGGTTTACTGGAGTTGTTTAGCAGTGTCTACATCACCAGCTATGCTCTACTTTTGTATTTGCAAACAAATGTGAAAATTTAAAATTGAGGGTGCCTTTTTCTCTAACCCTAGAAGAAGCTGGAAAGGCCCACAGGGACAATAGCTGCAGACATCTCAGTTGCAAAGCATAAATGCTTTGAAGGATAAACTTAAAAATTAGCTGCTGTTTTAGAGGGGAGTACTGGTGAATGTTACCATTGTTTGTAACACCTAAACTAAGTTCTCCCTCCTTTTTCTTTTCCTTCCCATTCAGTTCCCTTCCTCTCATTTCCATCCAGTTTTTCCACCCCTTCTTTCCCATCCCAGGGCAGCTATACTTTCCCTTTAACCTAGCCCCCTCCTTCCTCCCCCCTTCTGCTTTGTGGCTGTTTCTGCTGGAAAGAAGGAAGGGAATACCTGCATGTCCTTGTATGTCTGAGCAGCTTGTATACATGAGAAAGAATGTCTGGTATGTCCAGCTCTGGGAGGAAGGATTAATTTTATAAATGGAGTATGTATATTTTAGGCAATTTTAATCAATTTGACAGGGGATGTTATTTCTGGCCTTTCTTTTTCTGGAATGTGGTTTTTAGTGGAGATATATATATATATATATATATATATATATATATATATATATACACAGAGATACATATCATTCTGCACCCATTTATTGGCTGTGGTGCTGGTGGTAGGGAAATTTCTAGGATAGGGGTTTCCAGCAATGGTGGCAGCTGTGAAGTCAACAAGGTAAAGAAGTTAGACATGTAGTTATACTTAACATTATACATACACACACTGTTCCTTGGGGATCTTAAATTCATGGTCATCTTTCTTTTGAGTAAATGTATTAACAATAAGTCTCCAATGACTTTTTGCAAAAGAAATCCAACTTGGGTATGAAGTGGCCCCTGGAGATTCTCAGCTGAGCTAAGCATAATAAGTTCATTGAATGAATGGGTTCATTCCCTCAACCCTTGAATTGACTCACATGGAATTTTGTTGATAAGGCTTTCAATGAAGTTGGGTTGGGCAGTGGTTAGCACAGTGCTTGTTGTAATGTTACTGGAGCTGCTGGGAGCAGCAGTGATGCCAGATGATGCGCTGGTAGCCATGGCCCAGGAAAGGTGAGCTGGAAAAAGAAATAACAGAATTATTTACAAGAGGTTGATAATGTTCCAACATCACTATATAGATGACCATCACCTTTCACACCAACTGAATTTAAATCACATCTCAGTATCTATTTTCTGCATTAGGACTAGCCTCTCAAACTCTAAACTTATAAGAGGCAGTGACTCCTCTGAGCATCCAGAATACAATTCATGATATTATTAGGATCATCTCTTGATAGAAGAATGCTGTCTTCTGTAGTGGCAGTTCCCTAACCAAAGGCATGCATTTCTCTCAACTGATAGCCCTTCTAGCCCAGCATTGGCTTCACTGTCGGTCAGCCTCTCTTCAAGTCTTTAAATGGGAGGTTTTTCAGCCCTAGCTGGCAATGCTAGGACTGAATTAGGATCTCTTGCATGCAGAACAGGTGTTCTACCATTGAAAAAGGAGTGCTTCCAAATCTGGAAAAAGCATGTATGTATGTATATGCATGTGTGCAGAGCTGAATACTTTTCTAATAAATGCTTATTCTTGTGAAATTGGCTCAACCAAATGCACAAGGAATGGTAAGATTCGTGGGGTTTGCCTCAAAGATCCAACGTGCCTCCTTCTGGCAGCGCTCCTACTGTCAAGGTTAACAATTTTGCAATAAAAAATTGCAGACGGGAAGATTAAACTCCTCCCTGGGAATCCAAGGGCCACACAAGATCAGGGTGGTAAATGCATCACTGATTTACCTTGGCTCCTATCCAGAATCCACTTGTGCTGAGTGTTAACATGCCTGCATTTAAGCAAGTAACAGCACTGGAAATGGCAAGTCCTCCTTCCCCGGCTACATAAGAATGATTTTTATCAGAGCATTCCTTAACAAAAAAGCCCAGCTTTCTTTCCAGGAGATAAAGATGTAAAATATTTATTAAAACAGATTGTGAGTACTGCATAAACATCCTTCACTAATACCATTAACTCTCTGAGTTATTTTAATTGCTACACTATGATGAATAGAAGATGCAAAGAGTCAGGTCCCTCTCCTCTGAGCGCCACCCACAATGCCAGGCGGCCTTCCTCTGTAGGCCCAGGGATCCTGTACTTCGTGGGTGACCGTGGAAGATGGCCTAGAAAGTGCAGTTAGCCAAGAACATGGCAGCTCTAGCATGTATCTGTTTGTGTGTGGAGCCTCTCCCACAACTAAATAGGGTCACTGGTTACCAACTGACTCCCAAGCCCAATTTAAGGTATTTGCAATGATATATAAAACCACTATACAGTATAGGGCCAATGAACTTATAAGGCTACTCCATAAGAGAGTATCTCTTATAACATGCCCTGCACTCCTAGATCATCAATGCTTAATTAGGCCTTTTCTGTGCTATGAAACAAACCACCCAAGACTTTTCATATTTTAGTTTTTAATGCTGTGTTTTACTGGTTTGTTTTTAGTATTTTATCTTTCTTATTATTAATGGGATTCTAATGTTTTTATTGTCTTTTTATAAGCTGCCCACAGTGAGTGAGTGTTTGTTTAAAACATTTATATGGCCAACCAATCAACCAAGATTATTCTGGGTGACTTACAAACAATTCAGTAAAACCTAATGAAAAGAATACAAAGCAAAAATGAAACAAAAAGACAATTAAATGGCAATCCAAATAGAAATAGCACCATTATCCAATTGGGGCTCTAATGCATCACGACCCAAATGCCTTTCTAAAGGCCAGCAGGGTTGAGCATTACATTAAGTCAAAAGGAAGGCCGCCACTGGAAGGTGTGCATCCTGGATCCTGCAAGATGGCATTGTTTTAATGAAGGAACCCAGTGTAGGCTCTCCCTGTCAGAGTGTGTGAGGTGGGCAGATATACTGGGGGATAAGACAGTCCCCAAAACAACCTGGTTCTATGCCAAGTGATAATCAGCACTATGAATTGCACCCAGAAGCCAGTTGGGAGCCAATACACCTTGCAGAGTATTGGTGTCACATGGGCATAGTGAGAAGCATCCAGAAGTTTCCTGCACCACTGCATTCTGCACCAGCTATAGCTTCCAGATGGTGTTCAAGGGTAGCTCCATGAATAGCACATTGAAATAATTCAAACAGGAGGTGACTAAGGCATGAGTGACTGGCACACAAGACAAAGTTGTACAAAGGCCCCTGGTCACAACTGCTGTCTACTCCTCAGGCAGGAGCTGTGAGTCCAGGAGGATCCCCAAATTGCAGACTGAGTCCAAGCAGGGCAATGAAACCCCACTCAGAGTTAAGGATGGAAACTCTCCAGCTCCAGGACCTACTACTGTTCAGTCTTGGCAGGGTTAAGCTGAAGCCTGTTCTTCCTCATCCAGGCCACTGAGCCTCCAGGCACTGGGACAGAACCTTAATAGCTTCACTAGGAAATGTGGGACAGAGATATACACTTATCATCAGCATACTTATGATAATACACTCCATGCTGACCTATGACCACTCTCAGTGGCTTCATGTACATGTTAAAGAGGAGGGAGAGGGTAGAACCCTGAAGCAACCCACAAAGCAGGGGTCTGACCCCCTAGGCGGGCCCAGAAGGATATCGTGGTCCATGGTATTGAAGGCATTACCCTCATTATGGGTGTGATGACATAGAAATGTTCTAAAAAAATAGCTGAATGGAATAGAAATGTAAATCCAGCATCTCCCATGATTGTAAGAAACAGATACTTTTCCATAACTTGCTATTCTTAAGGACAGAGTACCACCTTTGTTTAACAACTGGCCGCTCATTTACCAGTTAAAGGCAACCTCAAAACAAAGCCCATTCCTGCCAGAAAATATTTATTTATTTATTTATTTGTTCATCAAATGTGTCACCGCCCATCTCGTGAAACAGCTCTGGGCGATTAATAGCTTCGTATTGCTTGTTTCCCTGAGAAATAGAGAATTCCTAATATACTTTTTGTCCTATCACAGTCCTTGAAGCTCATGAGATGCCCACAAGATTAGAAAAGAGATGAAAGCAAGGATGACATGGCAAGTCATACGGAAGCACACCTTTTGCGTATTTCATTTAAGCCCAGCTGCTTACTTTCCCCTTTGGCCAGTGTGACATTCAGAGAATTGCTGTAAAGACCCAAACGTGGTACAATATGTATTGACAGCATTATCAGCTCTGGAAGGATGAAGGTTGTCTAAAATATATTCCTGTATATTTTCTCTGTTAATTCTGCTACTTGATACTATTGTAGCCCTAAGAAGGAAAGCCTCTTTTCATTTCACCTGTTTTATTCATAACCATCTTGGGGTTAGACGAGGACAGTGGATCTTCTGTTTTCTTCCTTCTTGTTCCTCTACTCTTGAACTTCCTTCCCTGTTTTTCCATTGTTATTGTAATACATGTCAGCATTATAAGATCTTTCCCTCACCACTGAAGAGATTAAGATGGAGCCCAGCTAAGATTGACCTTTACCTAACCACAGGTGTACGTGGTTTAAAATTCTTCCTGTTCACACTCCTCAAGACTTCTGTTAAATGCCTAGATCTCAACAGGTACTGTGAATCATTGTGTCTAGAACTCTTCTTAATCGTACTTAATAGCTTAACCTCTGGACCATTAAATCTCATCAGGATATTCCCTCTGCCATTGTTTCTAGGGTTTACTCTCCTTTGTATTGCCCTATTAGTTTAAAGTTTATCTACACACAAGGAATGTAAAAAAACTTGTATCCATATGCTATAAGGAGGAGGGGTGTAGCTAAAGAGACAGGTGCCTGTGCATTGCTCCCACCAATTCTGGAATTTAAAATAACGTGTCTTTGCCTTTTACCCCATCTGCAAATTTCCTTAACAGTGTCCTCCTTCCTTCCTTCCTTCCTTCCTTCCTTCCTTCCTTCCTTCCTTCCTTCCTTCCTTCCTTCCTTCCCTCCCTCCCTCCCTCCCTCCTTCCTTCCATTTAATTTCTACATTGCCCAACTCCAAAATGAGTCTAGGTGGCTCACAAGATAAATAAAACAAGATAAAAATACAGTCAGGTAAATAAAAATACAATTAAGGAAATTACAACCAACCCTAAAACGTATGCAATAGATGTCAAGTACATCTAACATGGGGGGACACGGTGGCTCAGCGGCTTAATGACGCTGAAAGTTGCCGGCCAGAAATGGCTGACGCTTCGGCGGTTCGAGTCCAGCCTTCGCGTTAACAGGGTGAGCTCCTGTTTCCTCCCCAGCTCCTGTCAACCCAACAGGTCGAAAACTCACGTGAGTAGATAAATGGGTACTCTCACTCCGGTGGGAAAAAAATTTTGGCAGCGCCTTGCACAGAGAGACGGGACCAGTTGCCAGTAAGCGCGAAACCACGCTCGCCCGAAAAGGGCACGAAGCAACGGAAATCCCGCCTCCTGCACTCGCCAGCTGGGCTATGCTCTAGGAAGGAGGCTCTGGCAAACCACTTCCGAAACACTTGCCTTGAAAACTGCAAGGATTCATCCGGGCAGTCACTGCAGGGTCAGTAATAACTGAGCACAGACAAAAAAAAACAAAACATCTAACAAAGAATTCCATCCTCCCTACCCTTGGCCTTTATATATTTGCTTTTGGGAGTTTTTTGCTTGTTTGTTTAAATAAAAACATTAATAATTAAGTAATTGTATATTACAAATCAGAATGGCAGAATTAGTTTGCAATGGGGTTTAAAAGAAAGCTCCAGATGACTCCTAGGCTTACCAGGAACTACAGCACCCAGCAACTTCAATGAGCCTGGGCAATAGTACAGTAGTTAGTGGATTACAAATTCCTTATCCCCATAGAGATTAAGGTCACATACTTTGTGTGTGGTTTTAGGATTTAAAATATGCAAATAATGTTGCTTAGGATGTTTTATATATTTAATTCCAGATCTCCTATCAGGTATGTAGCATTATTCTCCATATTTTATAAGAAAGTAAAGAATACAAGTGTTAGCTGAAATTTCCTTCTGCATTCATTCTTTCTGATTTCTGATGCTATATGTTTTGGGGTCAACAGCTATCAATTAATCGAAATGGGCTGCTGGTAAAGATATACCAGTTCCTTCCAAAAACATAGGATACAGCCTAAATATCAACACACAGCTTGCATTACTATCTAAACCAGAGCCCAGTAAAACCAGGTCTATTTTGTCTGGTGAGTCTCAAGACAAGTTGTATTTCTAGAACATAGAAATGATGTTGCATGAGACAACCATAATGTTGCTCCTGCAGTGGTGCAATCAGACAATGGAATTGTAATTGCATCCTTGGTATGTATAACAGAGGCAGTTCAGATTGTTGTAGAGCACAAACTGTGGTCTGTGAGCATCAGATGCATGTTACACATCAGATGAATGCAATTACTGAGCTGAATAACTAGATGCTGATTGATGTATATCAATAGCTCTGATATTACCAGCATTTCCTACACAATGGATTGAGATTTCTAGCTGGCTGAATATTCTGGAATCTAATACAGGTAGTCCTCACTTAACAATCATTTATTTAGTGACTGTTTGAAGTTACAACAGTATTGAACAAAGGGATTTACAACCAGTCCTCACACTTACAACCGTCGCTATACCCCTGCGGTCATGTGATTGCAATCTGAGCACTTGGCAACCAGCTCGCACTTACCATGGTTGCAGCATCCCGGGGTCTCGTGATCACTATTTGCAACCTTCCCAGCAAGCAAAGTCAATGGGGAACCGTGTGATTTGCTTAACGACCATATGATTTGCTTAATGACTGCTGCAAAAAAGGTTGTAAAATCAGGTGCGACTTGCTTAACAACTGCGCTGCTTAACCACAATTTTTCCGGTCCTATTGTGGTCGTTAAGTGAGGACTACCTGTACAATTTTTGGATGACTAAATATCTAAGAGTCTTGTGAGATTCATAAGTGATTAAACACCCTCAGATCTCAGTTATATGTCAGTTAGATTCATCACAAAGTCTACTTTCCAACTGTAAAAGGAACAGTCAGAGATTTTAAAAATAATTATATACAAGCAATGAGACTTGTTATAACAAAGAGAATTAAAAGTAATGAGAAGCTCACTGCAGAAAGATAGCTATTAGCCACCAATAGGCAGGCTCAAAGCATACCCTATGGGGCCCGCAGTAAAAATATATAAATAAAATTGAGTTTCAAAATACATGGAAATTACTTTCATATTTATTTCCTTCTTATGCAAAATTGGTTATGTCAATGTACAACACTTTTTTCCCAAGTAGGGAGAGTGCTGTTTCAGATCTGATTTCTGAATTAAGCTGCAGGAGGTTATATGTACAGGCAAAAAGGATATCATTGGAATGGACATACATGGAAATTATTATGATAATGATGGTATCAGAAGCCATTTCTTTGTTCTTTTTCCCTTTAAAGGGTCATTCATAGTCTGTACTTCCTTAAATATGATGCATAGTAATACCTAGTTTCAATAATCATCAACAAGGCTAAACTGGCAGCTTCACAAACATACATTTAACTTTACAGTTGAAATGGAAACAAGACCACTTACTTACTTTTAGTTTTTCTTCATTGTATCTCAGCAGAAACTTTCTTTCTCATTTTCAGCTATTCCACTTTCCTGAAGGGAGCACATCATTGCTAAAACTGCAACCCCCAGCTAAGCAAATTGAATATAATCTCCAGTGGCCTGAATGTTCATAGGTGTGGGTGGGTAAAACAGAAGCTAAACCGGAAATTCTTCTTTTCTCAGCTAAGAAAACTGGATTGATTGGTTAGCCCCACCTGATTTGTTAATCTGTTTATCTTTATAGGAAAAGAAAACAATTGTGGATACTCCCAGGAGATACTAATTTTATCAAACCGTTAAGAGCATTCTGCTTATTCATCTTTTTATTTGCTTTTTCTCTCTTTTTTTTCTTTTTTCTGCTCTTTTTCTCTTTTTAGTTTAGTTTTACTGTTTAGTTTTTGTTTCGCATGAAGGTTGTTTTGAATAGTTTAGATTGACTTTTGTAAACATTGCATTCCGTTGTTATATTTGGTCCTGTTCAAATAAAGTTGCTTAGGATGTTTTATAAGATATATTTAATTCCAGATCTCCTGTCAGGTATATATAATACAAATGATAATTTAAAAAATCAGCAGCTCTGAGAAAAGGCTAACAAATAGTTGCCACTGGATATCTGCCTTCATCCATCTCTTTGTTTCCACAGGAAAATACCAGCTGTAGAGGCAAAACTGCTGCCAGATACTATTTGGTTATACATCTATCTCCCTAATTGTAAACTAAGTAATTATGAGATTTCAGAATCCTTTTTCAATGTATCGGTAAAATGTAATTACATCAGGAAGACAGCTACTTATGCCTAGCAGGATAGGAAAGAATGCCCCTAAGTCTGAGGTACTATATATCCTGTTGCTGTGATGGAATGGAATTATGAAGGCCAGACTCAGGGAAGGAAACATGCTCTTTCGTCTCCTGAGGGGCGAGGAAGAGATAAGAGGATGAGGCTGGCACCTCCCTGAGGAATTCACTCTGTTTTGACTGGCTGACTTTGGGAACTGAGTTTCAGTCTGGGAAGATTCTTGCTAGAGGTTGTAGCTAATAAACATTGCTGAACTGAATCTGCTTGGTCTCCTGGAGTTCCTTGGGCTAGGCCTGACAGTTGCATGGCTCTGTGTTCTCAAAGGCCTGTCCCCAGTTGCACTCTATAACAGCAGCATCCTGCTACTTCAGAGTTTTGCCACCTCAGAGGCCTTCTTGGGCCAGGAAAGAAGCCTGCTTGGAATCAATTTGCTGTGGGTCCTTTATGATGGCTGGGTGGCACTGCCAACCCTGCAGAATGTCCTCCTCCAATCAGTCTGGTTGGCTTCTTCTTTGCCACACTTTAAGAAAAATTTTAACATATAAGCTCATTCTCTAGTCTTCACTCCGTGAGTGGTCACACTTAATTCGATGCTAGATTTAGTTTTAATCTATACCATGACTCACTCTCACTCTCTCTCTCTGTCTCTCTCTTATTCATGATTTTAGATAGTTTCTGAGATTACCATTTGAATTTGGACTATTTTCTGTTTTTAGAATTACAGAGTTGGAAGGAGCCAATGAAGCCTTCAGAATAAGAGACCTGGTTATCAGCAGCAAGCAAAGGGTCAGTTTCAGTAATCCCACTTTACAATGCCTGGCTTGCTGCATAATCAGGGCAGGGTCTGCCTCCTCTCTTTGGGGCTATTTCTAGTGTGGAGAAAGAAACAGACAAGCCAGCCGAGAGCAGGCCAGGCAGTCTCTCAAAGTCAGGCCTACTAGGTCTGAGAAAAACTATTCCTTTCAGCGCCCTGGCTTTCAGAACATACAAAGGAAATAGCGCTCATCTTTTGCTGCTGTTTTGCAAAAACTGATAATAGCTTCTGCTCCTGCAGGCAGGAGCCAGCCAACCAGCATGATTTCACTAATACCCTTCTAAGGCAACCTGAACCACCCACCATTATCACAACATGTGGTTGCAAATTCTATTATCCACCATGAATTCTTTATAGCAGTTTTTCCTCTAAATGTGAATAAACAAATTCCTGGGGAACTGTCCTCTTGAAATGCTTCTTTAATTTGGACACTGCATAAATTAATATTAGTTTAATCAGCCTAGTTTTCTAAATGGTGTTTGTTCATCTTGTCGTACTCAGGAGATGATGCCATGTAATGTAAAAGCTCTTTCTATGCTTTTTTACTTTATCTAGGATGAATGAAGTATGCAAGTCATCATCTGATGTTGCATTCACTGAACACTGAACAATCATGTAGATACTCAACTATATCACATATCCACCTCAAATCAATAAACAGGGTTCTTTATTCTTCAGATTTGCTGTGTAAATCACTCCATTATTCTTTTTTTATGCACATAGTTCAGGAACAGAATGTGACCAAAAACACCCCCTAGTTTAATCATTAACTCCTAAACATAACAATCTTTGCATAAAGCCTGCCCTCTAACTCTTGATGGGCAAAATTCAAAATTCAACAGAAAAAAAGGCGTTTTCAGAAAAGCAAGATGCAGTTCATTTACTTTAACAATGGTGTACTGTAGGCAAGACAAGACAACTCCACAAATAGTTGTTTGGATTAATAGAAAAACAGCAAGAAATAGATCGAGTGTGAGATGCATACAAGTACAACTTCCCATTCAAAACAGGTCTGTTTAGGAACCCCAAGGAGTTAATGTATGATGAGCTAGGCTAACTTATGATCTGACTCAGTATGGCAACTTTAAGAACTACTATAATTGCATGTTAATGTGTACACATTTTTACTATCTTTGTGAAGTATTATAGAGACATAGTCAAACATAAATCATATGGATGAAATATGGTGTCCCCATTACATATGTCCTTAGATGGTGGACCATATGGACTCTAAGCAAATACCAAGGTAGAACTGGAGTCAACATTGCTTTAGGTTCATCTAACTTTCTTAAATATATCTGGGGGGAGGTCCGTCTCATTATTCATGTCCCATCACTTCAGCCATGTTTACATTAAAAAGTAAGTATTCTCTCTTAGAATGAAAAATAACAAGTTGAAGGATGTCCTTCTAAGGGTATGATTTGGCACTGTCTTGTTAAATGTAGACAGTATTGGTAGTGGAACACAGTAGGGTTACATAGCGTTTTTGATTTGATTGCAGAAAGGTGCTTCAGAGCACACAAGACTGTAAACATAGCAATTGTCCACAGCTCCTTAAAACAGCTGGGTCATTTTCTGGAATGTTTGGCAGCCCTGGTATACAATATACTGCTTAAACTCTAAAATAAAAGACCATGGGTCTCAAGCTTTCCTGAAGTCATCTCATCTTCTTGGAAACTATCATAGATCTGGATACAAGGTATTTCTATAAATGTATTTTCCTTTATCTATCTACTGCATCGATTGTCCAGATCTTACTAAAATTGTTGAAGACAATTAGATGCATCATTAGCAGCATTCTGAACAGTCAGGGTTGGCGCAGATCTTTCCCTAGAAGACAGAGAAAATGTGCTCAGTGCAGCTAAGCTTATATTATGAGGCCTCAGCAAGAAGCAGCACCCTGTTGACCCAGTGGATGATTTTGGAAGAAAAGCCAGATCAGACCTATTTAGTATTCTTCAGTACTCTTTAGGACCATCTGGGAATCCAAAAGCAGTTGGCTAGATTACAAAGTGGGGAAAAAAATCCTAGCAGAAGGTAATGATAATTCACTTTATTTATTTGTGTGTTTGTTTGTATGCTTATTTATTTATTTATATTTCAAATTTAGATACCACCCATCTCACAAAAAGTGACTCTGGATTATGACTTCCATAACTCTGCCAAGAAGATTTCATGGATAAAATTAAATCATCAGCAGTTGAGCTCAACTTGAAGACTTTTTTTAATAGTTTTAGAAACAGGTAGATTTGTGCTTCCCTCTGTGGCATGTCCTTGGTTATGAATAAGCATGACAGAAAAGTAATTCAAGGGAAGAACCAAACATCACAATAATCAGGGACACTGATCCTACAAACAGTGGAAACAAGCACCACTTATAAGACTTACATGTGCCTTGTTCATATAAGAAAATACATGTACTTAGTTTGTATACACACCATACCTCTATGTCTAGCTATGACTGATAACGTGAACAAGGGAAATACATTAGAAGATGTGGGTCTTCTAGTTTTTCAAAACAGACAAGACCAGGGCTACTATAAGCAGGCTGCAAAATGTGGGTTAACCAATATATGGCAGCAAAGGGATACTGAAACTCTTTGTATTGGACATTTGGAATTGTGCAGCTCAGATACAGTAGCTTTAAGCAAGTCTTTTCTGCAATCTGGCTCAGATTGGCCCACTGAAATTTTAAGATTTTTTTTTTTAAACTGTAACATACAGAGTAATTTACAACAATCCCTAATAAATGAGGTTAGAAGGGGAAGATGAGGTGAATGAAATACTTTTTTCCTCCCAATTTATTTATTTATTTATTGGCAAGACTTCTGTGGCTGCCTATCTCATACAATGACTCCAGGCGGCTCACAATAATCCATAAAACATAGTTAAAAACAAAGATACCCTTCCCCACAGGCACCAGACCAAACATCCTCACAGTTTAACCCTCCCATCCTAGCCCAGCGCTTGGGGGAAGAGCCAGGTCTTCACAGCCCTACTATCCCTAGTAGATACCCTCAGGGACTGAACTAGAGATAAGGAAATTGGAAATAAGGAGTGTACGTGTAATATACAAACCCAAACTTCAACAGGCCATGCTAAGTGCCTTCTATGGATTGTCATTCATCAGGTTCCATCATGTGGCAGTTTAATTCACAGAAAAGATCAGGACACCTAGGGAAATTGTGATCAAAAAAATTAGTCAGAATGTCTAGTTTACAGATTCATTTTGAAAAATGAGAGTGGCACCCTAATTCCTACACTGCAGTTTATAAAGCAGTTCTGTGTGGGAACAGCTCCAGGTTGACATAATAAAGCAACCTGTAAAAATAAGAAGTTATGGTAACCCCATATGTCCTTCTTGCATACCTGAGTTGTTTTTCTTATTCATTCCACCCTGTGATGAAGAAGTAATAAATACCAAAGGAGCCATAAGCACTTCCACCTGAATGCCAACTGTATTAAAGCCTTGTCTGCAACTTAAAGGTATGTCATCTCTTCTAGAGCAGGTCTGCCCTGTTTCTGCTTGCAGTGAAGATAGTGTGTAATGTTATTTCAGTTAAAAGGCCTCCAGGCTTGCCTTGGCCTTTCCCTTCCTTTTCTTTTTCCAGAAGCAGCAACAACAGATTAAACCAAACCACAGAGCAGCAGAGACATATCTGTGCTCTATACTCATGGAACACCCTTTTCAAAAAAACTAACAAAGCATTCATTAACCACCAGTCTTTCCAGACAATTTATAATGCACAGGAACAGACATTTATTCTGCATTTTCATATGCATTTGATTCATGGCACTCAGATATCCTGAGAAATTGTTCCTATGGCAGAGGTACCATATAACACAGGTTAGAGCCGCTATCAAGGCCTACATTGTGGTGATAAGAGCAGCGAAGCACCAATACTTCTCCGCCCTTATCGCATCCGCAGAGTGCCGCCCAGCAGCCCTATTTGGGATCTCTAGATCCTTCCTTGGTAGGGGGCATCTGGGGATTCATTTGCAGGGCCGCATGGAGGAATTTTCAGAGCATCTGCAGGATAAAATCACTTGGATTTGTTCCAAGTTGGACTCCGAGCGTGGTGCAGGGTCTGGGAAGATACCAGGGGATCATTCTTGCCCAGCTATCTGGGAACGGTTTGATCTGGTTGTTCCTGAGGAAGTGGACAGGATCTTTTGGACTGTGAAGGCCACCACTTGTCACCTGGACCCATGCCCCTCCTGGCTGGTGAAAGCAGCTCAGGAGGTAACATGCGGTTGGATCCAGGTGATAGTTAATACATCCTTGCGGGAGGGAGTGTTTCCAGCTGCCTTTAAAGAGGCATTGGTGCACCCCCTCCTCAAGAAACCCTCTCTGGATCCTTCTGTCCTGGACAATTTCTGTCCAGTCTCCCACCTCCCCTTTTTGGGAAAGGTGGTTGAGAAAGTGGGCATCACAGCTCCAAAGGGTTCTGGAGGAAACGGATTATCTGGACCCTTTTCAGTCAGGTTTCAGGCCCGGTTATGGAATGGAAATGGCATTGGTCGCACTTATGGATGATCTCTGGCGGGAGCAGGATGGTGGAAGTGCGACCATCCTTGCTCTCCTTGATCTCTCAGAGGCTTTCGATACCGCCAACCATGGTATCCTGTTGGGACAACTCAGGGAATTGGGGGTGGGCAGCACAATCTTTTGCTGGTTCACTTCCTTTCTTCAGAGCCGATCGCAATCAGTGTTGATAGGGAGCGAGAGGTCCCATCTTCAGCCCCTCCTTTGTGGAGTGCCGCAGGGTTCAGTTCTCTCTCTGCTCCTTTTCAACATCTACATGAAACCGCTGGGTGAAATCATCCGCCATCATGGGATGAGGTATCATCAGTATGCTGATGATATTCAATTATACATCTCTATCCCAGGTGAGGTAAGTGATGCCGTGACCGCCCTCTCATGGTGCCTGGAGGCTGTGAGGGTCTGGATGGAGAACAACAAGCTTCAGCTGAACCCTGGTAAGATGGAGTGGCTGTGGGTTAATGGCTCCTTTGTATCCAGGACTTTGTCATCTTTGGTGCTGGACGGGGTAGCACTGCCCCAGACAGACCCAGTGCGTAATCTGGGGGTCCTCCTGGACTCATGGCTCCTGCTCAAAGAGCAGGTGGCAGCTGTGGCCAGGAGGGCCTTTGCACAACTTCGGGTTGTGCACCAGTTATGCCCTTTCCTGGATCGGGATGCCCTTCGAATGGTCACTCGTGCCTTTGTTATCTCCCAGATAGACTACTGCAATGTGCTCTACGTGGGACTACCCTTGAAGAGTATCCGGAAGCTTCAGCTGGTCCAGAATGCAGCTGTGTGAGCTATTTTGGGGGCCTGAAGAAGGACCCACATAACACCACTGCTCCTCAAGCTGCATTGGGTACTGGTTTGCTTCCGGGTCCAATTCAAGGTGTTGGTTATCACCTTTAAAGCCCTACATGGGACCAGGTTACCTGAGGGACCGCCTCTTCCCCATGACTTCAACTCATCCCTACCCGATTACACAGAAAGGCATGCTCTGGACCCCCTCGGCAAAAGAGCTCCGACTAGTGGGGTCCAGAAGGCGGGCCTTCTCTGCTGTAGCCCCCGCATTTGGAACATCTTGCCCCCGGAGGTGAGATTGGCCCCCTCACTCCTGGCCTTTCAGAGGGATCTGAAGACCTGGCTCTGCTATCTGGCCTGGGGCAAGGAAGGAAGTCATCAAATGTGGGGTTGGCTAGCCCTTTAGAGGCCTGGCGTTGCTGCCTTGAACCATTGGCCTCCTGGACTTTTTCCTTTATTTTTTGTAATTGTGTATATAGGCTTTTAATTGTATATTTATTGTTTTTAATGAGTTGTGAGCCGCCCAGAGTCCTCCATTGGGGGGAGATGGATGGGGACAAATTTAATAAATACATATTAAGTCTTCATGCCGAAATGTCCTGTTACGAGGGAAAATGTCATTCTGTTCTTTGCAGTCCCTTGGGGTGTCTCTTGAACTTGTGAATGTTGCCTGGAATCTAGTTTTCCAAGTGCCACAAACACATAACAGAGGGAGCTGTTTGTCTGTTTGTTAGATTTACATGCCATCCACTCATAAAGAGTCATGGCAGCTTACAAAAATCCACAATTAAAAACAACCCCCAAATAGCAGTTTAAACTTCCATAGTAATGACTAACCCACTGTAATAGTAATTAAAAATACTGATTAAAATGCCTGTGTCTAGATATGTATGTATGTCTACAGGCACATGTACAGTGCAGCCATGACAGAATTCTCATCCAATGCCAGGAGATGTGTGGGTTTGTGTGTGAATCCCAACTGGCATAACAGAGACCTTATTTCCCATTCTGCAATGTCCCAGATTCAGAAATCTCATCTACTTGTAAACTCTTGGAGTATATTCACCATTTGCAGCTTGCATTATTTATCTTCCTTAATTTTAGTAACATGTTAGTGCTCTATTTTTTACTTACCACTGACCCCTATCATGTTGCACAGTCACTAAAAACTGATTCACACTTCTAACTCTCCGTTCTAATGTAGATCACTAAAGCACAATCTTATGTGTATTTATTCCAAAGCACTTCCTGGTGAGTCCAGTGAGGCTTACTCTCTTGTTAGTGAGTTTAGAATTGCAGAGTAAATAATTACTCCATTCTTTTTCAACTCAAAGTTGCAGTTGGATGGCAGCAGAATTGCAAAGCCCATTCCCTTTTTCAGAATTTACAAGAAATACAGCTGTCCTATAGAGCATGGAAACTTAGTGAGTGACTTTGTCTCAGTCATTCTCCCTCAGATCAACCTACCACACAGGTATACAAAGGGAATAAAATGAAGGCTCTGAGTTCCTGGAGGAAAAGATGGATATAAATCTAACCAATCAGAAATATAAACAGGGTAAGAGTTAAGTACAACCTTTAGTAAACAAACTAAATGCCATCACCAAGCAACCAGGATTTGTTGATCCTCCACTTACCAGAAGAGCATTTTCATCATTTCCTGCTTAACATTACGAAGCTGTTCCCATTCCAAAGAGAAAGGCACTCTATTTATGCTCAGAGGTGCTTTTCCTCTAAAGCTATTCTGTTAAAGAAACTTGCAAGGTTCTTGTTCCTTTTTTGTCTGCCAGGGAGTTTTGCGCACCAGTGAATTATGTCCACTCTCGTGCTTTTCCCCCCCCATGGGTTAGGGTGATCACTTGATGGTTGACAATTACCTCCATGTATGACTGATTTCCCCCAGTTTTTCTCTCTGGGTTCTTTTCTTTCTGGTTTTGTGCAGGTGCGATGACAAAATAACTCAAGAGGTAAGCAGTAAATTCTCAAGCAAGGCTTTACTCACTGCTCCAAAAGGGTTTGATAAAATAAGCTGCAGATAAAAAGTCCTTCCATATGGACCAACAGTCAATATAAAGGTTAAAGGCAGAAGTGTAAGCCCTCTTTGCCTGAGTAGCCTTACGTGAACGTGTCTTGACAGCAAGAGGAAGAAACAAGCAAGTCCCCTCTCCTGCAGCCAAAGCAAACTCCAAATCACAGCTTTCTCCAAAGTCTATTGTGATGCAGCAATAGCATAGCCAACCTTTGCTTCTCCAGTGCCTCTCATCCTTCTCCAGGGCTAATCTTAAATACCTTTCAGACTCAGCCTCCACCCTTCTCCACAGGTGTTAACAATTTAGCATCCCACCCTGATTAACTAAACAGACTTTACAGTAGTTACAGTTTGGGATACAAACCGGGGCTCCTCCCACACCCTCATCTAACACAGAGGCTTATAGCTACCTAACAACAAAGATGGGCGATGAATGCTTTATCCACATCCCATCAAAGTCTGAAAGAGGAGGTTTTTCCACCTACTATTGAGAACAGGGAAATATGCACAAAGATGGTTATTTCTCACAACCCTAGATTTCCATCACACCATGAATGTATATACTTATGCCATAATCGTAACAAGGATATCGTGCCAATCGATTATGTCTGCAGCAGGCAAAAACATTTTGGATGTGAGATTGTAATATTCTGTTTCTGCAAAATTGCATTCTGTCCCTTGAAATCCTTTGCAGATACCTGGAGGCAGATGGTTCTTGAATTCTAAAAAAGAATATTTAAGTAAAAGTGAGGACAGACACTTAATAAATAGACCTGTTTTAATTATTCCCCTTAATATTTGTACAGTGACGTGTTTCCAAGCTATATTTTCACATACCTTGGATAGGTGGTATTTAACAGGGGCATGAAATTAGAGGGCTAGAAGAAAATTATAATCCAACTCTGCCAGTGAAAATAAAAACGCCTTTGGTAGGGTTGTGAAAGATGACTGCAGAGTCTATCCTGAATTGAAAGGGTAGCCTACGGCAACCCTGAAATGTAACTCCGGAGCTCCTACTATTTGTATCTTAAGCCTTGTGGAGAAATCTCAGACTGTCATCACCAGGGCAATTCATCCATTGACAGGCAAGACCCCGCCCTACCCACGCCCTGCTTTTTTTTAGTCAATTAGCGCAAGGCGGTCTGGGAAAGAGAGTCCATTCCAGTCTTTTTCTTCGTAAGCAGGAATGTGACCTTCCAGAGGCACAGACTACAGTTCCCAGCATACCGGGGAACTTTTATATTTGGTAGGGAAAAAAACTGTACATAAAAGAAGCGGCATCTTCTGCTTCTAAACTTGGTGCCTCGCGTGCCGCTGTTGTTGAGACAAGCTGTCTTGATGAATAAAAGGCGGTGAGTTTGGGGGTATTTGGCTATTAAATATTTGCACATTGATGAATGAATTGCATGCGTGTTTTGGTTGTTAGAAAAACCGAAACCACTGTTCCATCTTTTTACGAACAACCACGATCCTTTCTATCGCTTCTTCAGTTGGTGCTTGCTCCTTATAAGGAAATATTTGCCGAATGCTGTTTCCTTTCATTCTGCTCTGTTTCTCCGCTTATGGGCGCCTTCCTCTCTCTGCCAGACACACCGCGGGGGGGGAGCGAGATTCGGTGGCTACACTGTTGCAGTTCACTGGAGATGATGAAGTCCGATTTATTATTTCTGTGTATGTAGTGAGATACAAGGAAGACGGCAGGCCAATATTTATCTCGGACTAGTTCTTAATTTCCATTTAACTACCGGACTAGCTATAAACAGGGTGACGTTTAATTTCATCCAGAGGTAACTTTTGTGAATTCTCTGAGTTGTTCCTACAGTTTGTCCCTTTATATTTATTAAAACTTCTTAACTGCAAACAGGTATTCCAACTTTCGTGGTTGAAGCTGAACTGAGCATCTTAATTGTCAAGGCTGCAGTCCCCAAATTATTTAAAGTATAAACATCTCCCCGAATCCAGTCAAACTCTCATTTATAAACATTCAGTTAATAAACTAAAGGGTGTTGTGAAATAACACTTCCTGAGAGCTTTCAAGCCTTCCCTGTGTGCAACACACTGCAGAAACTGCAATGGCAGTTTGCTCCAAGCATGGACCACAAGCTGATTCCAGCTCTGATAATGATAAGAATGGTAGTTAATTCACTGCTCTTATAGGAATCCTTAAATGTGGCACTTACAGTGTGTAAGTATTTATGATGGTGTTTCTTGGAAGATTTCTATAAATGAATGACTCTTTTCTGTCTCTTTTGTTAAGCTTTTTACATAGGCCTCTCCTTCTACCTCCTTAAATTCTGTGGTGTTAATTCTAATCCACTTTAACTACCCTGAGAAGGTATATCCAGCAGGGAAGGCAGGGACCCTCAGTGATTTCACTGTTCACAAGCCAAGGCCTTTGAATTGCTACAATTGGCACAGCAGGGCAAAGGGCAGTCAGGAAGGCAAGGCGAGGGCAATGCAGGAGAGCAGGGCTGAAGTAGGTGCTGATCCATGGCAATATAAAAATAACAATTAAAAAAAAAAAGCAAGCTCCTAGAAGTGTCTAATTGGCCAGGGTTGGGAGGTAGTGGGGAAGATGGTGAACTACACTACCCTGGACTGGATAGACCTTGGTCCTTTTATATACTTAAGCAATCTTGCAAGGCAAGCAAGCCTACATTTGCTGCAATGTTGGAACTATAACATGCTGTTGAGTGGCATGGCACGTGCACTATAGACATTTTATATTCCAGACTGAATATTACCAAGAACCTGTTTTTACTCCTTCCTAAAAATTAACATTAAAAAGAAAAAAAAAAACCATGATTGCTACTAACCACAGATATCTGTTCTCCTTATTTTAAAATGTATTTATTTCTTGCATTGATATCCTACCTGTCTTCTGCAAGCACAGTAGGTATACATGGGGGCTCCCCTCATTTTATCCTACAGCAACTCTGTGAGGCAGGTTAGCAGAAGGAATTACTGGTCCAAAATAATCCAGTAAGGTCCTTAGTCAAGTGCAAACTAAAACCTGGGTCTGCTTGGGCCCAGTCTGGTCCCTCCACAGCTTCCAATTAGCAGCAATTATTTTATTGAAAGAAGATAAGTAATGACAAGCTTTACTGGATGAAAAGTTCTGTCAATGTGATACATCGCAGCAAAGAATGAATTGGTTCAGGTGTGTTTGTTATGAAATGTAATGCTTTCTGGGGGGGGTCCCAAAATGTTAAAGCCATTTTTTGTCTGGTTATAAAGATGCACGTATTTTTAATTTAAAGGGATGTATTTCCATTATGAATAGCAGAAAAGCCAGCAAATCAATACAAAAGTGCCACCTTCTTAGTCTGGACTCAGTTTAACTGTTATAACTGAATGTTAGCTGGATATTTATTGACCTATTTGGGGTTCTCACTCTGTGTATTTCCTTTTCAGCAAGTTGCATGACTAAGCTGTTATTTCTCAGCTCACTGTGGTTTATATATATTTCATCATTCACAGTTGGCTCCATAGAACAACAGTTTGCCCAATTATATGAAAAGGGTATGCTGAGCGAGAGCAGGCCCTGCTGTAAGGTAGAGTAGGCAGTGGCCGCTGACAGACAATGCTTGTAGATAGCAGGCCTCCAAGTAGAAGTGTGCCTTGTCATCAGCTCTGCATCCCCTATGCTAGTCTCTTGCCTTCCAGAGCAATAGAAGATGCTCTCCCATTGCCAGTATTAACAAGAGGCTTTCGCTCATGGAAGGAACACCATCTTGGTTTTTCAGAAAGCTTTTTACTTCACTCTGTCTTACAGCATATCATGGCATGTCTATGTGTTTTCTTCCTCTTTTGGGAATAAAAGATGTCAAAGTCTGATGTCAGCTCTCTTGGCATTAAATGAATTTGATGGATCAGCTATTTTCTTTTCCCCCTTCAAGGTTAGAATAGAAGATGGCAGACCCTGATAGCACCATCATAAACACCAGCATAAACCAGGTGAAGTATTAATTACCACAATGCTTTACGTGCACTATTTGAAAGGCTTTTGCAGCTGTCTGCTTCTTGCATGTGGTAAGTTCTGGTGCTCAGTTTCTGCAAATTATGAAGGAAGCTCTTTCATTTTGCCTAATATTGGGCCAGCACCAGGCCTGGGTTTCCAAAACAGTCTTATCTGGTTCCAAGCTCCTTGCTTCCTGCCTTGATAGCTCCAGTCCTTAAAAGTAGGGGGATTTGCTTGACAGTGTTTCATAAGATGCTAACCTATGTTTAACTAGTATGTGGTTTGTAGAATTAACTCAATGATTCTAGGGTTGGGCAATCACAGTTCGTCTTGCGGAGGCAACGTGTCTTGTCTTGTCAGTGTGCTTTGCAGCCATGATTGGCACTTTGGATACTTGAAAAAGAGTGCAAAGCAGGGTAAATACAACCACTTCACTCTGCCTTTAGAAGCAAAAAGGCTGCATGGTTGTAGGAAGCACCTTCTAAAGAGTGCTTTGCACAAACCTTCAGCAAAGTGAAACACCCCCATGGAAATTTTGCAGTGAGAACCTGTTACCCTCTAAAGCTTTTATGTCTCTTTTCTGGATCTCCTGGAAGTATCAAGCTGGCTACTGCTGGTCATTTATTCATGCATTTAATTGGGGAGTGGAGCTCCAGCCCCTTCCAATTTTCCCTTTTCCCAGTTTTCCATTTTTCTAGCTCTGCCTAGTTGAGCGTATCCTCAACGCAATTCACCTGATGAGTTAGCATCCAGTCTAAAAAAGGGTGTATGCCCCAAGTCTCACAGTGAAAAGGAAGTTTTACAGTGGCTGACAGAGACTGTGGCCTCCCATTATATGCATGAAAGTCTGCCCTGGACACTGTTATGGGGATGATGTATGACATGATGAGCACTGGCTGATTGCTGTGCTGAAAGATTCCTTTCTTGCTGACTGATTTCCTTGCAGTTCCTTTCTTTGGCAGTGTGCAAGGTGAGATTCGGGCTTCTAGGCTGGAGTCCTGTGTAATGCATAGTGGATAGCCTGCCGTAAATACAAGTTTTGCAGAGTTTCTAACAATTAGCTTTCTGAATACAGTATACAGTGCCGGATCACAAGCAAGATGATGTAGTCAGTTGATAATGAGAAAGGTATGAAAGAGGAGAATGTACGAAGCTTCTTCCTCTTCCTTTCCATCCTTTTAATATTAGCTAAGTCTATGTTCTTGGACATCTCCAGAAAGATCCAAAGGAAGCATTGGTTATCGCTGTGACAACAAGGGCCATTTTCAATTTGGAGAGAGAGCATGAAATCTTCTTAACGAAGGGCAAAGATGAGTATGTGAAACATCAGCAAACGAATGCAAACAGCCCCTTGGAGCAAGGAACAGCTTTTGCTTTCATTCAGGTAAAAAAAAAAACTGGATTTCTTTTAGCAAGATATTTGTATGAAATACACACTGTGTGTTTTAAAGAGAGCCCTCATCCAATGTTCATGTACCGAATTAAAGAGTAAAGGCAGAAGTGACATTTGTAACAGCAGTCACTGGGAGTTTCTCACTAACAATGATCCTGGCTTGGCAACAAGTTTTATATCCACATGTGTGAAGATAAACAGGTTTTGGATCAGTGTTCAGTCTTTCCCTCTTTTGCCTGCTAATTGTAATCCTAGTGTATACTCCATTTTTCTAAGTAATAAGGACTTCAATTGTTAGGTGATACCCAGGTATTCCTTTACAATGAAGTTACAAAAGGCTTACAGGCATTTTGTAATATTTGTGACTTATTTATAAACAGAGGCTGAGCACAAGTAAAGTTTCACAGCTGAAATACTCAGTAACATCCTCCCAACTTTTCATAGCATTAATTTTATTTTCTGACCTCATTTCCACTGTGTGTCCCTGTTCCACATCTGTGTTTGTCTCCATGTCCTGTTTCCCATCTGTATTCACACTGTGACTCTGTTCGCAACTTCAGAAAATTGCGAGAATCTTTAGTTACATAAACTAAAGAGCTGGGAGAGTTTCTTTAGCCTTTGTGAATCTCATAAAACGCTTACTACTCTGTCCAGTTGTTAAGACCGTGTCCAGCAGTTTTACCAGTCTCATTGGTTTGGCAGACGCTGCTCAACACAAGGCTGGGAGAGAGCCCAAGATGACACCCACCCCAACCCCAATCCCTTGAAAGGATTTTATAGCAGTGTTGGCACTTACCACAACATGATCCTGCCATCATCCCCTCAGTCAATTCACTCACCGCCTTTTAGCCAGCAGCTCACTCCATCTTGGCCGTTTTGTTTAGCCTTTCTCCTGTTCATTGACCATTTTTTTAGTTTTCTTTGTATGGGCTGGGAGAATGCCACTTCCTTTCTCACCTCCTGGGTTTTTTGTTTCCTTCATTGAACTGGGAAAAAGAAGTCCCATGGTGGCATGATCCAAGTCAGAGCCACCACGGACAGAGCTGGGAGTCCTTCCCCATTCCCACTCCTTTTTCACCCCTCACCTTGTATGGCCAGGGTAGGATGGTGTATCTAAAGAGGTAACCATTTTCATGGAAGAAATACATAGGCAGATTACAAAGAGCCAATGTGTTATTGTGGTTAAGGTAATGAACTAGGAACTGGGAGACTCAGGTTCTCATTCTTCCTCAGCCACAAAAATTCACTAGGTGACTTTGGGACAGTCACTCTCCGTCAATTCAACCTACCTCACAGGATTGTTGTCTGGGAAAAAATAAGAGGAGGGAGTGCTATGGACATTCAGTGGATGAAAGGTGGGATAGAATTCCAATAATACATACATACATGCATACATGTATGCCACCACCAGGGGGAGGTACTTGGGTCCCAAACAGCCCAAGGTTAATTGATTGAATCATTTGTCTGAGTTAGGATGTTTACATAAGACACCCCTCCCTGCCATAATCTAATTGATGTGTACAGAAGCCATATACAGGTAGTCCTTGGTTAAGGACTACCCTGTTTAGCGACCATTTGAAGTTACAGTGGCACTGAAAAAAGTAACTTTATGACCAGTCCTCAAACTTATGACCATTGCAGTGTCTCCATTGATCACAATTTGGGTGCTTCATAACCAGTGCGCATTTACGACTGTCACAGCCTCATGTGATTGCCATTTGCAAGCTTCATAGCCAGCTTCTGACAAGCAAAGTCAATGGAGAACCTAGCAGTAAAATTGCAAGTCTCCATCATGTGATGTATCACTTAATGACCACAGGTGATTTGCTTAATGACCACAGTGGAACTGATATTGTAAGTCTGGCACAGTCATGTAATGTTTCACTTAACCTCATTGCTTAGCAATGGAGTTGCCAGTCCCAATTGTGGTTGTTAAGTGAGGACTACAAATAGCCCTCACTCAATGACCCTAATTGGGGCCAGAATTTCCATCGCTAAGTGATGTAGTCATTAGGCAAAACATCATGTGAGCACACTGCTTAGCAACAGTTGTCATTAGGCCAGAACCTCACACTTCTCCTACCCTGCTGTGCTTGCCTCTGCTTCAACTCCCCCCAGCTGCCTGTCTACCCCCCATCTCTGCCCTTTTGGCCACCCTACACTCTGCCACCTCTGTGCTCCACCATGTACCCCTGCCACCCCCAGCTGACCTTTGCCATCTTCTTCCTCCTGCTGATGATGAGGTGCGCCCAGCCTGGCCTTTCACAAAGCAGCTGCTGGTCACGCATGTCTTTAAGAAGGGGGTACAGGGTGGGTTGCAGGCCAGAGAGCAGAGTGGTGGGGGTACAGGGAGAAGCACAGGGAGGCTGGATGGCAGGGGTGTCAGAGCACTGAGCAGCAGGGGTGGCTGAGTGCAGGGTGGAGCACAGGGCAGCAGGGGCAGCAGAATGCAGGGTGGCAAGGGCAGCAGAGTGAAGGCAGAGTGCAGGGCAGAAGGGGCGGTGGAGGGCAGGGTGGCAGGGGTACAGGGTGGAGCACAGGGTGGCAGGAGCGGCAGGGGTGCAGGGCAGCAAGGATGCAGGGCAGAGCGCAGGGTAGCAGGGGAGACAGAGCACAGGGTGTCCAAAAGGGCAGAGGTGAGGGGGGAAATGGGTGGGGGGAGTTGAAGTGCACCTTGTGGTCATAAATGTGAATGGGCTGCCAAGTGCCTGAATTTTGATCACATGACCACAGGGGCACTGCAATGGCCATAACTTCAAGGACCCGCATAAGTACCACTGATTTAGTGCTGTCATAACTTTGAACAGTCACTGAACAAATGGTTGTTACGTGAAGACTACCTGTATTTGTTTTGGGGCATGTACTGATAGTTAATTTTGCTGTCCCTACGTGAAAAAAAAGTTTAAAAAATAGATGCATAACTTCTTATGAGGTTCAGGAGGAGTTTTGCAGTGATGCCATAGGTAATGAAAACATATATCCTGGGGGGTCCACAGGGTATGGTAAAACAAAGTCAAAATGGTGACCGTGGCATTGCGATTAAAGCTTTGCCCATTTTTTATGGGTGTTGCACATGCAATGCACATAAAAATGGATGTGGAGCTTCAATCTCACCATTGTGGCTACCATCTTGACTTTTTTGACCACATCCTGCCAACAGCCCTGCATATATCTATTATCTATTGCTATTCAAGGTTTTTCCATCTTCAGAGTTCATTCCAGATCATTAATATGGACATATGTTTTCAGGGTGAATGTATGAACTTTCAAACAATTGCCACCACACGTAAGCTGTGGCTTTTGCCAAGTGTATCCATATATGGCCATTAAAGGTTAGCATTCAGAGAAACCTGTAGTAATGCATCTCTGCCTGTTCCTTTCAGGCAGTGCAGTTTGTGAACAAGAAACTTCTTGAAAGAGACCCTGAGGAAAAGGGCCTCTTTGATGTCATTGTTCTCTCCAATAACAGTCCAGAGAGCGGTGTGCGAATAATCAACAGTGTGAAACAATATGGTAGGTTGGCTGTTTGAGTTGGTCACCCAAAGTTGGGTGTCTTTGATCTAGTTACTCTCTACCTCACAGGGTTGTGGTTGGGAAAAATAGGAGGAAGGGGTGCTGTGTATGTGCCATGAGTTGCTGTGCAATATAAATCTAATATAATAAATATAACTGTAACTTTAATATCCTCATATGAGGGAAATCACAGAGCTTGAGGATTAATTATTCTTCTACCAACTCCATTTTTTTTCATTTTTCATCAGTCATACACAGTCAGACCGCCCTCCTCTTCTTTCCCTACAAAGTTTCAAATGTGCTCTTGCTCCATTTCATTCTCCATTAAGAAAAACCATCTGGAGGAGCCAGCTAGCCACTTCATAGCTTTTAGTAGTTGGATTGCAAGAATGAGACTTCGTGATACATTTCGTTGTTGCTTCAACCTCTGTTTGTATTCCTCCTTTACAATCCTTATTTGTTTCTGGATTTTAAGGTTTGGAAATCTCTAAGTTTTGCTTTGTCAGTGATGAAGATTCTACCCAATATTTGAAAGCCCACAATGTGAAACTTTTTCTCTCAGCTGACCCAAAAGATGTGTGCAGTGCACTTCAGAGAGGTTTGTTCTTTTCTGTTCCTTCCCTTTTTAACTGAAATACTTACTCTTCTTATATTTTGTTGCCCTGATCTTCCTGATTATGTCTTGAGACAAATATGCCTCCTCCATTATATTCCGTCACAAATTCTGCAAGGGCCCTCTTGACAAAACACTTCATGTTCAGACAACAAGGATCTCCTCCATGCTGGCTTTCCAACTCTGACATTCTGTCAATGACTTATACCGGGTTATTTCTTAGCATAAATGCTGAGGGGAGCAAGTGGTGGTAGGTGCTCTAAATCCCAGTTGGTGTCACTGTTTAGCAGGGCAGGTTTTTCTCAAGTTAATTGCTATCAGGGAAGTAAGTCTGTTTCTCATTAAAAAGCCAGTTTGAGCTAGTCTGGTCTAGTGGTGAAGGCACCAGGCTGGAAAGCAGGAGACAGTGATTTCTAATCCTGCCTTAGGCATGAAAGCCGGCTGGATGACTTTGGGCCAGTCACTCTCTCTCAGCCCAACTCACCTCACAGGGTGGTTGTCATGGGGAAAATAGGAGGAGGAAGGAGTATTAGGTAAGTTCGCCACCTTGAGTTTTTTATGAAAATAATAAAGGTGGGATAAAAAATCTTAAAAAAAAAAAAAAAAAGGAAGAGGCATTTTCTGTCATGCTCTTCATGTATTTCAGTAGAACCATTATAAGCACATTGAAAAACATTGATCTATTGCCTTCTTTTCTAACTTGGTGCCCTCCAGAATTGCCAGGCAATTGAGAATTCTGAGAATTGTAGCTCTTGTACAAGAGGAGATAGATAGATTTGGTGCCAAGGAAGTCTTTCCTGTGTCTCTTCACCCACCCCATGGAAGATAAGGAAAACTCAGATGACAAGAAAAGTTGTCAATTCTGACATCAAAAACATATGATGGTTTCTCCTGAGGGATCTGTGCAGTCATACAGCATTTCTCAAACATTTCTGTTTTGTGCAAAAAATATAATCCATGCTATCTTCAGGAAATCAGTGATGACAAGGAATGTCTTCTTAAACTGGGGGCAGAGCCAAGCTGTCTCTACTGAACAGGCAAGGTAACAAGTCTATTTGTCATGCAGGAGTTTCAGCAGCACTCATCTTTCAGCAGGAGATACAGGCTCCCAGAACTCAATTACGAGTTGTCTTTGATGGTGATGCCGTACTCTTTTCGGATGAGACTGATCGTGTCTTTCATGAGAAAGGTCTTGAGGAAGCAGTGGAATATGAGAAAACTATGGAAACTGTGCCCATGGGAGAGGTAAAGTTGCCTATATTCCTTAGAAGATGTCCCTATGTTCTTTTTTAATTTCTTTTTGAGATAGACAGTGTTTTCAAAGTTCATTGTGAGGGTCTGACCTTAGCATCTTCTATGTGCAAAACATGTGTTCTGTCACTAAGCCTGAACCTAGGGGTGTTATCTAAATTAGGCAGCAACTGGTTTGCGTGCCTCCCCCCAACACATCTTCCTAGTATCTTCCCACTGCTGTTGCTGATCTTCTTGATGGCCAGCTCACCCCCAATCTTCCCACATGTTCCCACCAGCCTGCCCACCCCCTGGTCTTTCCAGTGTCTTCCCACTACTGCTACCAGTCTTCATGTCAACCCACTCCTTCCATCTTCAATTGTATGTTTTATAAAAATTGTAAAAATAGTATCTTTCAATTTATCACAGAATGACAAAGGATGAGATATAACTTAAAAAAAGAATTAACAGCTGTTTAAACCAAAGTGAACTGTCTAGATAATGCCTCTGCTTTAACTTGACAGGTACCTTTCAGTTGACAGGCTTACTGATGAGGAATTTGCTTTAATGCATCTGTTTATGTCTACAAAGCAGCCCTCTGTATGCTTGTTACATAAACAATTAGTGATTAGGAAAATTAGACAAATATTACTGAATTGAGAAATCAAAAAAACAGTATAAAGTTGTTCCATATTCCCTGATGCTTGAATGGATTCAGATTCACTATTTTACTGAATTGCCTTCATGACCATTCCTTATTGTTAATAGGCTAAAGTAAGATCCCCATGTGGATCATATTGTTCATTATAAAATAAAATTGTGATAAAGTTTAATTGTCCATCTCTGAGTACAATAACTGGGTCTTCATTTCTACTCTCCAGCTGTCTGCAAAATAATACCATAACATTCTGTTTCCTACCATATTTTCCAGGGTCCACTGAAAGCCTTTGCATTGCATCTTGGGAAGATGCGCAAAAAATTTGGCCAAGAGGACTCTCCCATCCGCATCTATTTGGTAACTGCCCGCAGTGGCCGTGATATGGGTATCCGGGCCATCAAAACTCTTAGGGAATGGGGACTGCCAACTGATGAAGCCTTCTTCATGGCTGGAGCTCCAAAAGGTCCTATCCTCTCCAAGATCCAGCCCCACATCTTTTTTGATGATAATCTTCACAACATCCAAGGTGCTCAAGATGTTGGCATACCCTCTGCGTTGGTCCCTTGTGGCTGCCAGAAGGAATCACAGGACCACAGTGTTCTGACACTTAATAATACCAATGTTTCTAACTAAAGGGACATGAGTAAATTTTTAAATGTACAGTGAATGCAATGTTTGGAATAAATTTATGGAAAATATGAAGTGACTTTAGTCAAGCAGAGGAAGGTTCTCACTGAAAAAAAAAGGGGGGGGGAGGAATCAATGCTTAACATGTAGCAAATTGGTTCCTTTCTCCCTTTGCCTGAACATCTTATTTTCCATTGACTACATTTAGCGATTCTGTGTGTCTACTGCAAAAGGTCATTCCAAACAAAGCGTATATACTCTGGACTTCTCTACTGTTCAGAAACCCAGAGAAAAACTACTTGCTTGGGACACACAGAAAGGCTCTGCTTTCAAGTGGAATTATTGTAATCATCAGAATTCCATTTCAGCACTTCCATGAAAAATTAACTGTTCTGTCTAAATACAGCTAGATTTGAGGTTGAGAATTCAGTCATAAACCAAACAGGTTTCCACATGGTTGCTCCTGGTGATACCAATTTGCTGTATGTCTTATAAAGAATGATCTTTTCTCATTTCAGGGTGTGTTAATACTTCCACATTGATTGTGTCTGCCCTTTTTGCTGGATTCTGTGAGTCTCCCAGCTCCTTTCTTTCCATCCCTAAGAGTCTCCAGAATTGAGCTGCTGAATTATGACAGCAAACCACTAGTTTGGTAGGAAAAAAGCAGGGGAAGGTTTAAACCTTGACTTGGGCTTAATTTATCGGGGGGGGGGGAACCCTCTATCCGCAACCCCCTGAAAAGGTCTCCCACCAGCCCTAGAGATCCATCCCCATCACTTTGGTGACATAATTCCATTACCAAGGTACTGTGATCCTTGGCCATCCTGTCCCCTAACCTAAAGTGATTCAGCCACTTCAACCTTTAGCCAGCCCTTGGAAATAATTTCAGACAAGGCCTTTGAAGATTACCTGCTGCTCACGTGCAAGGAAGAATTGTCAAACATTGGGAGTGAAATTCTGAAGTGGATTTTTTTAAAAATTAAAAGATGGAACTTACTTTAAAATGCTTACTTTATTTAGGCACAAGGGAGTTATTCCTTTAATGATATTAGAAAATAGAGCATAAATAATTTAAATGGTTCTTAGGGTCAACATCTTGGCTAATCTTGGAAAAAACTAAGCAGGATGAGACTTGAATACGAATTCTGGGCCTAGACTATACATGCCAGAAGTAGACCGTCGCAAACTATTTCCATATTGTTGCCAAGAAAAATGATTTTATATGTAACGCAGTTGGCACCATCTGATAATGACTCCCGCTTCTCTTGGTTCCATTTCATCTTTGTAGTTTCTCCTATATTTTTCACAGTTATTTTAATTGTGGTCAGTCCTATTGAACTGGATATCTAAACAGTCAATAAATGAATGGGATGGTAATTGCTCTGTTCTTCTGTTATTAAAAAGCAAATACTGGCTGTGTCCATGATATAATGGCACTTGTTCCAGTTGTGACCATTCCTGTAGCAGGAGACCCTGGCAAAAATAACTCGCTCCCTTGCCATCTCTAGAATAGACTACTGCAGTGGACTGTGCATGGGACTGCCTTTGAAGCGTACTCAGAAGCTAGCGTTCATGAAAAATGCAGTGGCCCACTCGCTGATAGGCGAGAGCCATTCCAACCATGAAATTCTGATTTTGTAGATGCTGCATTGGCTTCCAGTGGGCTTCAGAGTAAAATTAAAAAAGTCCTTCATGGCTTATCACCCAGGTATCTCTAGCACTGTCATTTTCGGATAGAATTGATCCATCTCTCCCATTTATATCTAGGGATCTTGAGAGTCTCCTGATATGAAAGGTTCAAGAGGAGCCCAAAACACAATGCTTTTCTGTATGGACTTCCCGTGGAAAGCCAGATAGCACCCTCCTTAATGCCATCTAGGAAAATATGAAAACAGCTATTTCATAGTGCTTTTAATCTATCCTTTTAACTATAAAGTTGCTGTGAGTTAACATGGGGTAGATGGATAGTTTATGAATTTTATGCTAAGTTCTTATGATTTTATTGGTTATATTATAAACCACCAGGAGACCTTTGAGGAATCTGGTGGTATACAGATACCAGTCAATCAATCTGGAACTCTGCTAGTTATCTGAGTTGTGTAATGCATCCTATACTCCTGCAGTATATAGGTAAGCTGATTAATTCCAGATGTTAAATATTGAGAATTCAAATATAAGTGATTCCAGTATTCTGTAATAGAGAGCTCATGCTAAGTATCAGATGTGAGGAACTGCTACTTATTTTGCAAGAACTCACTTAGGTTTCAACATAATGTGATAATTGTGTAATTGCAATTCACATATCTAGTTTAAAATGGCTGTCAGTGAAGGGAGTTAACTCTTTCCTCCTACACTAATATTATTCATTGACAGTGTGGAACATTTTTATACCGACACACATACTGATATTCATGTTTATGAACACTTCATAAGGGAGTATTTTAATATATCTTTAATTGACAGAACTACTGCTTGCCAAATAAAATGTGTTGGAATTATGCTTATTACAGCAAAACACTTACAGTAAGCAGGAGCATCAGAAGGCTGCTGTAAGAAAGAGGATGTTCACTGGTTTTGTTGAAAAAACCAGGGCATATTCACTATAAGAGATACAAATAATGCCTTATGACGTTATTCTACTAAAAAAATTGACCATTTTTACAGAAGCTTAAGGAGAAATAGCTTCTAGAGTACTGATTCTCAGGCTTTAGAAACTTAATTCTACCAGTATAGTAGAAGCCCAGGTATTTTATTCTTTGATTGATTGATTGATTGATTGATTGATTGAGAAAGTCATTAATGGAGTGACAGGAAATCTGCAATTATATTTATCATTTATTGCTATTTAAAGAATAACATTTCAGTTATTTATGGACAACCACTGATTTAGGATAACCGATAGACCAATCTTGCCATCCCAAATTGTCCACTAGAAGACATCATATAGCTCTTTAGCACAATAGTTATGATGTGCTCAATTTCTACTATTCAAAAGAAAATTAAATGGGTACATTCCAAATGTTATTTTGTTCATTTTTTTGGTGAGATAAGGTAGAATGTATTCAAATGGATTATATGTCTATTTTAAATACTGCAGTCACTAGCTTCTTCTGGAATTAGCGTTTAACTAAGGACAAACTAGGAGGCAAGATTAAGGAGAAAGCCAAATATGGGATCCAGGAAAAATCAGTGGTACAATAATATGCCACAGCTGAAGGACACAACCTTAACTGGCATAGGAAGCTATCTCCATTCCATTCTGTCCAGGAAAATCCAGTGAATAGTCTGGATTCACAAATATACTCTAGGAACTGGAAGTACAGTACTTAGAAGCTGCCACCTGCAACGTTATGGTTCACCAGAGCGACTATCCAAAGCTCCTGCCACTCCTACCGTTTTACTATTTAGTGAGATATATGTTCCAATCACCTGCAAGTTGTAATAATTATGATGCAAAAATTATATTTAATCTGCAGACTGCAACCTATAAAATAACTGTACCAAGATGAGTGCCTACATAACATTGGACACAACCAGCAGTTGGACACACAACTCACATTTGCAATAAAAGTATAGCTCTTCCTGGATTGTGTAGCATATTATAAAGAACGTGTATTAGTTAAGAAGCATAATATCTACTCTCTTAAGTGAGAAAGGTAGAGAAGAGTGCCAGCTAAAAGTCAGTGAGTCTCACATATGCAGAGAATAGTGTTTTAATCCATGTCAGTAAGTAAGAATGTTATTGCTGTATTAGTATTTGAAAATAAGAAATAATCAAATAGTGGACCAGTGTTTTGCTCAAAAAGTCTTCTTGTTTGTTGCATGCTACATACCCATCCCACAATGATCATTTCAGCTAGATTCTAAGTGTCACAGAAATTAGCGTAACCTGGGTTATATCATAAAACATAATACAGAATCATCACTTCCTTGAATTATAATGAACACTTCTTATTTATTATAAACTTATGATACACACACACACACACAGATTGTTATCATGAAACTTTCATTTTTTCTACATCACCATTCAACAGTTGTAATCTGGATCTAGAGGACTCTATTGCAGAAGCTACGTCCACTCCATAGCAGCATGAAATTAACTTCTTTAATTAAAGAAGTTCTATTCCCTAGGATTTCCTGACAGTGCTAATGGCTGACTCAAATATCTGCGTAAATGGAAATTAAACAAGGCAGAAGAGTGAAGCAGAAGCTAAGAAGTTGCAGGCAAAAGAACACAGTAAGAGGCTATCCAGCAGCATGATGGGTAAAGGGAAGCGCCCACTTGCAGAGCTCAGATGCCCTGTCATCCTGGGCAAGCAGGATTGCTTGTTTAAGTGCAGAGGCAGAAGAAATGAACAGTCATGTGCATCAAACAAAGCTTCATCAGCATATAGACTGGTGAGTGACCAAGCAAAAAGTGATCAACCATATCAGGGAAAGGGAAAGGTTTGGGTTTGTTTGTTTTTTTCTATTTGTTCAGCAGAAATTTTGATTACTTACTTAATTTTATCATGTAAGGGGAGGGATCATAGCTCAGGGATCGAGAACATGCTTAATCAGGTCTGGTCCTGCCTGAAATCCTGTCAATCTGACAGCCATACTAGGCTCCTTGCAGCAGTGATCTATTCTGTGGCTAAGTTCATTGTTGTTGTTGTTCAGTCGTTAAGTCGTGTCCGACTCTTCGTGACCCCATGAACCATATTGCGCCAGGCCTTCCTATCTTTCACTGCCTCCCTGAGTTTGCTCAATTGCTTCAGTGATGCTATCTAGCCATCTCATCCTCTGCCATCCTCTTCTCCTTTTGCCTTCCATCTTTCCCAGCATCAGGGTCTTTTCCAAAGAGTCCTCTCTTCACATTAGGTGACCAAAGTATCTGAGCTTGAGCTTCATTATCAATCCTTCCAATGAGCAATCAGAGTTGATTTCCTTTAAGATTGACTGGTTTGACCTCCTAGCAGTCCAGGGGACTCTTAAGAGTCTTCTCCAGCACCACAGTTTAAAGGCATCAATTCTTCGGCGTTCAGCCTTCTTTATGGTCCAGCTCTCACAGCCATACATTACTACTGGAAAAACCATAGCTTTGACTATGCGGATCTTTGTCGACAAGGTGACGTCTCTGCTTTTTAATATGTTATCTAGGTTTGCCATAGCTTTCCTCCCAAGGAGCAAGCGTGTTTTAATTTCATGGCTGCAGTCTCCGTCTGCAGTGATCTTGGAGCCCAAATAAATGAAGTCTGTTACTGCTTCCATTTCTACCCCTTCTATTTGCCAGGGATTGATGGGTCCAGATGCCATGATCTTAGTTTTTTTAATGTTGAGTTTCAAGCCAGATTTCGCACTCTCCTCTTTCACCCTCATCAAGAGGCTCTTTAGTTCTTCTTCACTTTCTGCCATTAGGGTGGTATCGTCTGCATATCTGAGGTTATCGATGTTTCTCCCTGCAATCTTTATTCCGGCTTGTGATTCTTCCAGCCTGGCATTTCTCATGATGTACTCTGCATATAGGTTAAATAAGCAGGGTGACAGTATACAGTCTTGTCGTACTCCTTTCCCTATTTTGGACCAATCGGTTGTTCCATGACCGGTTCTAACTGTTGCTTCTTGGCCCGCATACAGATTTCTCAGGAGACAGGTAAGGTGGTCTGGTATCCCCATTTCTTTAAGAATTTGCCACAGTTTGTTGTGATCCACACAATCAAAGGCTTTTGCATAGTCAATGAAGCAGAAGTATATGCTTTTCTGGAACTCTCGTGCTTTCTCCATGATCCAGCGAATGTTGGCAATGTGATCTCTAGTTCCTCTGCCTCTTTGAAACCCAGCTTGTACATCCGGTAGTTCTCGGTTCACGTACTGCTGAAGCCTAGCTTGTAGGATTTTGAGCATAACCTTGCTAGCATGTGAAATGAGTGCAATTGCGCGATAGTTTGAGCATTCTTTGGCATTGCCCTTCTTTGGAATTGGAACGTAAACTGACCTTTTCCAATCCCGTGGCCACTGTTGCGTTTTCCAAACTTGCTGGCATATTGAGTGCAGCACTTTAACAGCATCGTCTTTTAGTATTTTAAATAACTCAGCTGGAATACTGTCATCTCCACTAGCTTTGTTGTTAGCAATGCTTCCTAAGGCCCACTTGACTTCACTCTCTAAGATGTCTGGCTCAGGGTCAGTGACCACACCAGCATGGACATCAGGGACATTAAGATCTTTCTTGTATAGTTCTTCTGTGTATTCTTGCCACCTCTTCTTAATCTCTTCTGCTTCTGTTAGGTCCCTGCCTTTTTTGTCCTTTATCATGCCCATCTTTGCACTAAACGTTCCTTTGATATCTCCAATTTCCTTGAAGAGATCTCTAGTCTTCCCCATTCTATTGTTTTCTTCAATTTCTTTGCATTGTTCATTTAAGAAGGCCTTCTTATCCCTCCTTGCTATTCTCTGGAAATCTGCATTCAGTTGCTTATATCTTTCCCTTTCACCCTTGCTTTTCGCATTCCTTCTTTCCACAGCTATTTGTAAAGCCTCATCAGACAGCCATTTTGCTTTCTTGCATTTCTTTTTCTTTGGGATGGTTTTAGTTGCTGCCTCTTGTACAATGTTACAGACCTCCGTCCATAGTTCTTCAGGCACTCTGTCTACCAAATCTAATCCTCTAAATCTATTCATCACCTTCACTGTGTACTCACATGGAATATGATCTAAGTCATACCTGAGTGGTCTAGTGGTTTTCCCTACATTCTTCAATTTAAGCCTAAATTTTGCAGTAAGAAGCTCATGATCTGAGCCACAGTCAGCTCCTGGTCTTGTTTTTGCTGTCTGTATAGAGCTTCTCCATCTTTGGCTGCAAAGTATGTAATCAATCTGGTTTCGGTATTGACCATCTGGTGATGTCCATGCGTAGAGTCGTCTCTTGTGTTGCTGGAAAAGAGTGTTTGCTATGACTAGCTTGTTCTCTTGACAGAACTCTATTAGCCTTTGCCCTGCTTCATTTTGTACTCCAAGGCCAAACTTGCCTGTTATTCCAATTACTCCTTGACTTCCTACTTTAGCATTCCAATCCCCTATGATGAAAAGGACATCTTTTTTTGGTGCTAGTTCTAGAAGGTGTTGTAGGTCTTCATAGAACCGGTCAACTTCAGCTTCTTCGGCATCAGTGGTTGGGGCATAGACTTGGATTACCGTGATGTTGAATGGTTTTCCTTGGATACGCACTGAGATCATTCTGTCGTTTTTGAGGTTGTACCCCATTACTGCCTTTCCCACTCTCTTATTGACTATGAGTGCAACTCCATTTCTTCTAAGGGTTTCTTGCCCACAGTAGTAGATATAATGGTCACCTGAATTAAATTCACCCATTCCCGTCCATTTCAATTCGCTGATTCCCAAGATGTCGACGTTCAATCTTGTCATCTCATGTTTGACCACATCCAGCTTGCCTTGGTTCATGGATCTTACATTCCACGTACCTATACTATATTGTTCTTTACAGCATCGGACCTTCTTTTCACTTCCAGATACATCCACAGCTGAACGTCCTTTCGGCTTTGGCCCAGCCGCTTCACTCTTTCTGGAGCTACTTGGAATTGCCCTCCGCTCTTCCCCAGTAGCATATTGGACACCTTCCGACCTGAGGGGCTCATCTTCTGGCGTCATATCTTTTAGCCTTTTAACATTATCCATGGGGTTTTCTTGGCAAGGATACTGGAGTGGGTTGCCATTTCCTTCTCCAGTGGACCACATTTTGTCAGAACTCTCTGTCATGACCTGTCCATCATGGGTGGCCCTGCATGGTATAGCTCATGGCTTCACTGAGTTACACAAGCCCCTTCGCCACGACAAGGCAGTGATCCATGAAGGGGGGCTAAGTTCATGCAACATGCTAAAACAAGATTAATGAAACACGTTGCTGAGTTTGCATAACACAGTCTAACCAAACTGTTTTATGGCATAATATAATGAGGGGTTCATACAAATGCTAAGACAATGGCTTAGGCACAAAACCAGATGCATGACTGTGGGCCAGTTACTGTCTTTCAGCTCTAGGAAGAAGGCAATGGCAAACTACTGTACTTCCAAAAAATGTTGCCAAGAAATCTGCGGGGACTTGTCCATGTAGTTGCCAGGTGTCAAGACTGATTCAAAGGCACAAAACACAAAACCCAACCAAGAACTAGTTTATACAACATGCTAAGTCAATGGCTTGCCTTCAATATCATGATGAATTATAAACAATCAAACTCCATTTTCACCTAGTCCAGTGTGCTGTGGGAATCCAGCCAACGTAAGGTAATTTCAGATGTGCATCATCAATAATTGTTTTGTAACCCATACCAAAAAACATAGGGCATCATATGAATCTCTTCCCTCTCCAAACATCACTGTGAAATAGACTCAGCTGAAAATATTGGCTACTCAAGGCTACCCAGAGAAGAGTATGACTTCATGGAGACATCAATCTAGATCTCCCAAAACTTGTTGCAGTACTCTACCCTTATACTAGCCTTCCCCAACAGATTGCCCTCCATTCACACATTTCTTAATTCCCAACCAGAATGGCTCTTGGCTATGCTTTACATACATATTAGTCCATTGACTCAAATCAAGTTAGTAGAAATTATTGTACTACAGATTGCATATGTGATGGATTGTAGTTCCATAACAGAGAATATGCTTTATGTGCAAAGAGCTTTGTTGGCAAGGGATGATTGACCTTGCTAGATGGGTGTGATGGAAGTAGTAATCCAACACATCTGGAAGGCGCCATGTTGGAGGATGCTATATTACCATTTGGGATGCTGACTTCCTTTGTAGACCTTCACAATGGTTTGCAGAATATTATCCCAGAGTCACACTCCAGTATTATTTATTAAGTTCTTCCTCTAGAACTGTGGATTCTAAACCATGGTTTATGGCTCTGGGTATTCTGTGAACCTAGTCAATTGTAACTTATTCAATACACCATTGTAAAACCATACAGTGGTTTATCTTTCCACAATTGTTCCTGTTCAAAAGCAGTTTAATGGCAGCTAGAGCTGGCCCACAAACTTCCTGACAATTGGTCAGGGAACAGACTGCAGTTAGCCTCATGGAGAAATCCCACCTTCTGGCTGAAGACTATTAGTTGCATTTTTAGCCAGCTGCCTAACAAGGCCAGGAAATTAAGCAAACACGAGTAGCAGTGAACTGCTTCCAACCCCAAGTAGAAGTCCCTAGCAGGTGTCCTCAGTGCAGTTTGCCTGACCTGATGCAGAAACCCATGGAGATGGTGTTAAGGGAAATATTCAGAAGCCATTACGACAACAAAAAGGGCAGAAGCATTCCTAAGCCTGGAATTAATGCTGCTTTTATATTTTTCATGTTGTTGAAATATTTGTTTTTTATCTGATTGTTGTACGCTTTTGGTGAGATAAGCAGCTATATACGTTTGCTAAATAAATAATTAAATAAAAGAAGATAGTACAGTGGTACCTCGGGTCATGAACTTAATTCGTTCCGCGACTCTGGCCGCGACCCGAATTGGTCGCAACCCGAATCAAATTTTCCCATAAGGTTCAATGTAATTACGGTTAATCCGTTCTGAACCATATGTATTTTTTTTTTAAACCACAAAAATATGACACAAAGTACAGTACAATACGAAGACAGGGAATGCTAACCTTGCTCGAGGTGACTTCTGGCGTGGAGGACAGGAAGGCGGGTGGGGAGGTGGTTATTGTTTGGACGGAGAGTCCCCCTCCCTGCAGGAAGCCACAACCATGTGTCACAGCAGGGAAAATGGCCACGGATCCTGTTCGTCACCCGATGCGGAGCTTGCGGACGGAAGCAAAATTTTGCGAATGGTGCTGTTCGTGACCCGAATTGGTCATGAACAGAAGCGTTCGTGACCCGAGGTACCACTGTATTAGGAACAGACTCAGGCTGGGGTATAAGAGGGAGGAGAGAAAAACACAATCAGACTTGCAAAAATGTGTTAATATAGCCTACTTCAATAAAGCTTTGTTCTAGTCTTCTTGTAGAGTTTGTTTTCTGGTCTAGATAGCTTTGAAGAGCTGACACCTAAGTGACCTTGTTTTGAGGAACATCAGCTAAGCAGTTTGTCCTGAGGACAATACAGGCAACCCAGGGTTACTTCATGGGATATGAAGCCATTCCAGATCAAGCAGAGTTTTTTCTTTGTTTGGCTTGTCATCCTGATGAGGGTCATTTTGCACTTCCTGTTTTTTTAATCAGCACTTCATACTTCCTTCCATTTCAGCACAGCCTCACTCTAAAAGTAGAACAAAAGCCATTTCACCCATCACCACCGCTGCGCCTAACACTCTTAGATGTTAATTGAACAAAAACATTGAAGAATGAAACAACAGCTTATATGCAGTGGGGAAAAAGGTGGAACTCAAAATTGTGATATCCACTCAAAGCTTCAATAATGGCTGGAGTGTTCTAGTAAAAAGCCTGACCAGATGAACTGTGTTCTTTCCTCATTTAAACCAATGGCAACTATGAACCAGATTCCTTTCACAAATTGGTTCACTAACAGCCAACAGTCCACAACGCAGTTGTGCCAGTTTTGCCCTAAAGGCTATGCAAAACCAGCCTAAAAAAGTGATTAATGAAAGGAAACCAAGTATTTATTTGCAGTCCTTTTCTAACTGTCAGATTGAAATGATTTTTATCTCTCAGTTCACTTAGCATTTTAATGAGCATTGAAATGTTGCTTGTCTTTTTCAAATCCTGTAATCTTCCAAGATTTTTCCCACTGGTGTTGCCAAGTATCTTTTCATATTTCTTCTCAGAATCTTTGAGTGCAGTCCTGTGCTCTTCCAGAACATCTCTCTCCAAACCACAGGGTCTTTCCTTATGAGGTGGTTGTAGCATAACTCAGCCCTTGTTGGATCAACATAACATCAGAAGAGAACAGCTATATACGTCTGTGGAATAGAAAGCATAGGAACAACAGTGGGAGAGGGTTATGTTTCCAGCTTCAGCTTCTGAACGGCCAACTGGCATCTAATTAGCCCCTGGTGAGAGACAAAATGCTGGACTGAGATGGCCCTTGGCCTGATCCAACAGGACTATTCTTATGTTCTTATGCCAGGAATTAATGTTTTTCTTGTGCTGCCATAATCATGTGAGTCAGTGAGTGCATGCTGCTACTCAGATCTAATACCTTTGCTGTTGATGCTCTGTTGGTGGCCAGTAGGCTTCCAAGTACAATTCAAAGTGCTGGGTTTTAACCTACAAAGTACCATTTGCTTCAGGTGGATCCTCTCCATCTAGTGCATTTGTCTGGGTGGAGATGCTGTGAGTTCCACCTTATAGGAGATTTAGGGGAGAGCAAGGAACTCACCTGCAGCATTCCAGACACCACCTTCACTCCTGAATTTGAGTTATTCCTACAGGTACTTAGAGGTTGACGCCTAGTCATTGGACACCTATTTACAGTAGTTTTAATTATTGAATTATACTGCTGAAGTTGTGATGTTATTGACCATTTAATGTATTTGGTGTTTTTTTTTTTTTTTATTTTAACTCAGCACTGCCATAAGTCCTAATGGAGTGTGGTGGCATAAAAATATTGCAGGCGTGTCTGTTTCTATGTCTAGTCTAAATATATTGTAGATTTGTGATAAAATTAAAGAGAAGAATACAAAGTTTGAAAAACTTCTGTGAGCCTACGCAAATGACTGTGCACGGTTCTATGACAAACAGGAAAGGTTGTCCTTCCAGATACAAACACATTAAAACATAGAGCCTAGCAGTGCGCCAAAGAGTTTTATGTTCACTGATCTCTGCACCGATGCTGCCCGAAGAAGTTTTGCTTTATTGACTTTTGGCTGAAACATGAGACTATTTTGAAAGCTGGATGGTGGTTGTGAGGGTGTTGTGAGATGACAAAGCAAACCAAGAATGAGAAAATGTGGATTCAAATATATAGTGTCATTTTATCTTCTCCATTAACATCCGAAAGGATCTTTTGTTCACTTTATCAGAAAAAAAGAATGAGAAAGAAATGTGCATGACAACTCTAAACAGAGCCAGATCTGGGATGCCGAAGAGGACTACATTGTTTAAATGTTTGCAGCCCAAAGCTGTATCCATATTGTAAGATGCATGACTGCAAAAACAAAGAAGGACAAAAATAAAGTGTAGCCACAAGAAATAGCTGGGAAAGCACTTTTATGACTCAGCATTTTGAAGTCTATCTTTTTCAGCAATGTCCAACCCAGTAACTTGAGCCCCAGCTCTATCACTGGCAAAGTGAAACAATGTCCTCAGACAGCAGATTTAGCCTAAATAAGAGATAGGCATACCGTTTGGTGTGTAGAGTGTAGGGTTGCTTGTTTGTTTTAACAACCACCATCACATCTGAATTTAAAGAGCAGCTGGGATCATAGGAAAATACATCGAATTCCATCTAAGTTACCGGGAAAGTAAGTCTGTGCTCAAGCAAAATGTTTCTGAGGTCTTACATTGCACACATCTTCTGCATACTACCTTTTTACAACTCCCATGTGTTTCCTTCTGAGGAATCTTTGTAAATATCCCCATCAGTTGTAGCTTGGGTGGAGACCAGAAAGGGGTGGAAATAACAATATGTGCTGTAGGCAGTTTCTACAGCTCTGGCACCACTTAGCAAACTGGGGGAGTAGGGAGAGACAATTGCATTGGCCAGATTTCAAAGAGCTGAAAGAAGCCCCTGAAAACCTTGATAAAGATAAAGATGATTAAATATAGAAGGCTGGTGGGGGTCTTCCGGGCTGTGTGGCCGGGTTCTGGAAGTTCTGTTTCCTAACGTTTCGCCAGCATCTGTGACCGGCATCTTCAGAGTGCAGGAGCACAGACAGGAGCAGTTCTCTCTGTGCCCAGGATGGTGTGACCCTTTTGTGGGTATTTATAGAGATCTGAAGGGGGGGCTTGGGGGGGTGGAGGTGTTAGGGGGGCTTGGGGGGGGCTTGGGGGGTGGGTTAATGAGTGGCTGCTTGTTTTGGTATCAGAATATCTGTGTATCTTCCTGGGGGTTAGGCAGGGTTTTTTCTTCTATTGAGTTGTTAACGAGTGGCCGCTGAGGGTGATTAGCATGTTCATTGTGTGAGCTGTTCGCATGTCCTGGTGGTTGAGCTGAGTTCGTTGACCTTTTGCAGGCTGTGTTTTTCAGGACTGGTAGCCAGGTTTTGTTGATTTTTAGACTCTCCTCTTTTTTATTGAAACTGTGCTGGTGTTTGTGAATCTCAATGGCTTCCCGGTATAGCCTGGTATAGTGGCTGTTGGTGTTGTCCAGTATCTCTTGTGTTTTCAAATAGGATTTTGTGTCCAGTGTGCCTGAGAGCATGTTCAGCTAGTGCAGATTTTTCTGGTTGCTGTAGTCTGCAGTGTCTTTCGTGTTCTTTTATCCTGGTACGGATGCTGCGTTTTGTGGTCCCGATGTATACTTGCCCGCAGCTGCATGGTATGGGGATCCCTTTTGTCTTTTGCTGATTTTAGCACAAGAAGTTGCAGCAGATACCAAAACAAGCAGCCACTCATTAACCCACCCACCCCAAGCCCCCCCCAAGCCCCCCCTTCAGATCTCTATAAATACCCACAAAAGGGTCACACCATCCTGGGCACAGAGAGAACTGCTCCTGTCTGTGCTCCTGCACTCTGAAGATGCCGGTCACAGATGCTGGTGAAACGTTAGGAAACAGAACTTCCAGAACACGGCCACACAGCCCGGAAGATCCACACCAGCCTTCGTATGCCAGCCGTGAAAGCCTTCGACAATGATTAAATATAATTAGGATTAATGTAAGAGTTAATTAGATTGAGTGTCACAAGCTCTAGATCAGAAATGGGTTGCCAGTAATGTGTTGATAGTAAGGAGATTTCTTGCACCAGAGTGAGTGTTTCAAATAATATGGTAGATATGGAAGTACAAGATAAACATAAAGGAAATCAAATGACACAAAGAACACCCTGTCCTACAATGTAGGGCACCTTAATTTTTTTCATTAATCCTGATCGTACCTCCCTGTAATTCCATGCTGTCACTGCTGATTTATTTCCAGTTCAGCTAGGGCTACTATGTCTGAGCTGGAACACTCTGAATGTACGCTAGATGGCAGCAAAAAGGGTTTTGTATCTCTTTACTGCAATCTAGAGGTTGCCCAGATGTTTGCAGCCCAAATAAGGTAGCCCTAAATATGGTGATCTCTGACAGGCAACCTTCTTCATTTGCTTATCTGGCAGAATGCACTGAGTTAGGAGTACCAGATCTTTGGGTGCAACATGCTGAATGCCCATAGATTGCAGCAAAGATTGATTGATTGATTGATTGATATCTCTTTGCTACCATCTGTGATCTAGCAAGACAAGAAACAAGGCATTTGAGATGGGTGACTATATACATTTGAATAATAAATAAATAAAGTAAAAAAGGCACTTGGGGTTAGTCATTACCCCAATACTTTATAAATATTTTCCAGGAGCCTGGAGAAGAAAAAGAATGCAAGCAATCCTTTGCAAAAAAAAAGTTTTAAACCTGGGCCATGCATATACAAAGAAGATGATATTTAGTTTTTGTGGAAGCTGTTCTTTGCCTTACTATAGTTGTTTGTATCTGAATAAGGTATCTTGTCTAATCACATCAAGCTCAGTCCTGGAAGCTTGAGATTATTTTGTCCTTGTTTTGAGTCCTGATGTCAAACTTGTGTCCATTGGTTTTTTTGCACAAAGGTTGTCCTTTTTTTTGTCTTACATAGAATTCAGACAAGCATTACTGGCAGTTGATCACATACATCACACTAGAAGAGCATGTGAAGGCACTTCTAATGTTGTGTGTTAAGTTGTTGGGGCCTGAAATGGTGCTGCCCCTACATTTACACCAACAGCACCATCACAGACCCCCAACAACTTCAGACACTAACATAGCTCTCCTCCTACAAAGCCCAAATATAGTAGCCCCTGTTCACCTAGTCTAGAAATGAAATTATAATTATGTGTGTACTTATTTGGTAAGCTTTCTTCCATACTTCCAAGATATGCTTTTAACCAACCAGTGATATGCTTACATTTACAGCATATATATCAAATCCTTCCTGCAGATAAATTTTCTAATGTAACTTTTTCATATATGAAGTAGCTTCTCCAACTTGATGTCCTACAGATGACAAATTATGGAAGGTGATATGGAACATATTGGCAGGCCACTAGGTTAGGGAACACTTGATGGCTGCTGACCTTCAGCAAACCTAGGCAACTTTTCAACAGTTGGCAGCTACAACTGAGCTCCTGAGCTTCTGGAGGGTTGTAGGTTCTATCCAAGAATGTCACAGAAGGAGTATGGCCATTTTTCTATCCACGTTTGGGGGAGTTGAAGGCTCACTCCTATGGATCAGTTGAAGCGATATCTACCTGTTGTTGAACTGGTAGAAAATGATACCACTATAAAACTTGCTTCCCCCACAGGCATCCTGTACCCTATCCCTATAGCCTGTACCCTGGATTGCTGCTAGACAGTGGTGTCCTGATTTCCAGTGTGCAGCTTGCCTTAATGAAAGGCATAGGCAAAACCCTCCAGCTTTGCTGACCTCCCCGTTTCTGAATATTGCCAGCTGATGGAAAATTCTGCCAATAACAGTTTTAACAGATGGGTACACAGTTAAGTGGGAGACCTGCCTTTACTTTAATGGGTAGTTCACTCATCCCACCAAGCGGGTCTGTTTTGCTACAGGGTCCAGCAAGCCTGGAATTTTCCAAGAGCACTAAATCAAGTCACATTCAATCAGGTCAGCCAAACAGTTGATTGGTGGGGTGGGTGAACTGCCCCATAAAGTGGGAGAGCTTGCTGAAGTCAGACATCCCACTTTACCAGGGTGCTCTACCAGTAGTCAATCAGCTGTCTGGGAAGCTGCATGGAGCTGCTGGTTCACCAGAAGATGTTTCCTGCTGCTTTCACCTGCAGGGAAAAGAAAAACAAGAATACAGTAGTAGCAGAGGTATTTTCTCTAGGAGGGAAATTACTATCATTCCTACTTTAAAAATATCCAAAATCCTGAAAAAAAGATTAGCTTACTTTTAGCATGGGAGTTTAAGTGTAAATGAGAACGGTAAGCCTCTAGCCTTCCCAAAATTGAACTGAAATCACACAGCCACCAGTCTGTCATTTTGCTGCTGAATTTTAGCAATACAATCTCATGGTTTGGGAGGTCCAAACTATGAAGCTACTGGGGATCACATGCGGCCCACAGGCTGTGGGTTGCTCATCCCTGACCTAGAAAAAAATTATTCATGGAGACTGCAAGGAATGGCAGGGAGACTCAGAGCCAAAAGTCAATGGAACCTCAACATGCAGACTTTCGGGGTAGCTCTCACTTATCTTCAAGTTGTTCCTCACCATATTCTGCCTCTAATCATTCAACATGCCAGGTGTTTATAGCATCTTGAAAAGTAGTGGGGAAAATTTCATCAAAAGCTGCTACCAACCAAACACTGAAGGAAACAGAGGAATTATTAAAACAATCACTACAATTCCTCTTGTACTTTTAATTACTGGGCAGAGGAAATCAAACAGCAACCATTTTTCTTATTCTTTCGTAACAAGCTGCAATGCTTCTCTGTTATGAGCTATCTTGTGTTTCTTTTCATCTGTTTACTGTACCTGAAATAGATTTTCATGTGGTTATGAAAGCTCTTTACTCCAATTTGTAAAGATGTACACCTACCTACACCATTTTGAACACGAACTATGCATAATGTCTCCTGCTTTTCCACCCCTATTTATTTCATTCCAGTCTTCAATTAAGGCAACCAGCTCTACAGGGTAGGGAATGTCTTTGTTACTTTGCTACTAGATGATGATTTATAACATCATCTTAACCTTTGAATCTGCAGGTGCTAGAGCAATCGAGTGACTTACAACTTATAATTAGGTCAAACTTGACTAACACCCTCATGACACTTGTTTGCTGATGCTTTTAAAACAAGACAATTGAAGATCTTATTTCCAGACATGCATCTTGATTTTTAAAAAATTTTATCCTTTCTATATCACCTCCTGGATATGGCAGTGCCTATGTCCTGTTTGTTCTCTGTTTCTGTGTTCATTCCAAGTCAACCCAGTGAGGTTTTGTTAACAATTGAACATATTTGATGGGTTGATGCTGTACATAAATCAGGAATTCTTTTATTATGGGTATTGTAATTAATAATATAACATAGTTTCATTATTTTTAGAATAATATTTACTTTTCCATTCTTATAGAGATTATGGTGTTTAAATAAAAAAAGAACAAAAGAAAGAAATGGGCTGCCTATGACCACATACAGATGAGGTGGAATTGGAATTCAGACCTTTATATTTTAATCCAATGTTGTTCTCATTTGTCATGACCATCTTGGGCCTGAGGAGGAGGATGAGATGGAGAACAAGAAGATTGGCCTGCAGGAACCTCCTTACTCAGGGATCCAGGCACTAGCCGAGGGCTTGAAGTAGAGTTTACCCCCTTCATCTTTATATCATGCACACCAACATCTCAACCTCTGAATCCTCCAGAGCAGTGTTTCTTAACCTTGGAAACTTTAAGATGTGTGGACTTCAACTCCCAGAATTCCCCAGCTGCCATGGCTGGCTGGGGAATTCTGGGAGTTGAAGTCCAGACATCTTAAAGTTGTCAAAGTTGAGAAACACTGCTCCAGAACATAATGGCCATCCTGTGGAGAAGCAGTAAGCTGAAGGCTAGATTATAAGGGCAGGCTCCTTGAGATTAATGACCTCTTCTAGAGTTGCCAATGGGAAAGTGCTAATGAGTACCAGCCAAGTCTCTGAAAGTCTCCCGTGTCTGAAGCATTAAGAGCTTGCATGGCTGGTTAGTCCAGTTGTTGGAAAACACAGTTGTGACAACCCTGACAAGCAGCATGACTATGTAACTATCATAGCTAATGATTGGTTGATTCCTATACAGATATGCACCTTGTGCCATGTGTTTGAGTAAATGGACACATATGAAAAATTGAGCTCATGAGGCTGTCTCAAAATAGGCATTAGAAGCAGAAGGATTTGTTCTGGAAGATTTCAGCTTAAGCAGCTTGTGGGAAACTATAGGAATGAAGATTTCTAAGAAGGCACAAGAAGAGATAGATAAACACGAACTGATTCTTAAAGCATAGGAGAGTTTCCAGGTGAACTGGATGAGGCAAGGGCATTCAGGTGGGAAAGTATCATGAAGTGTTAGAAAAATGCTATGGTGTGATTAGCCAAAGCTTGATGGATTGGCCAAGTCTTGTTGGAAGTTATAAAAGTACATGGGAATGGTAGTCTTTTGGTGCCATCACAATGAATGAGATACTCTGCATAGTAGATGTTCTGCCTTGATTCTTCTGGAACTCAAACCTTGTCTAGCCACTAGACTTTGGGCTGGGCAGGTATGAATGGGTGTGTGTATATGTGAGTAGAGATTTTAGTTCAAAAGGTGGAAGTTGTGACACTTAATTTGATTCTATGTGTCCTGAGCCCCTGGATAGAAAAAGGGCAATAAAAAGCACTACAGGTATAAAAAAGTATCTTTATGATCCTTAGTCTCACAGCTGGACTCAGGATTTGCCTGTTCCATTTGCATTTACTATCTCTGCTACTTTTGATTTATAATGGATTGAATCTGATTATTCTTTTGCCTAGCAACCTTGTATAAACTGACTTGTGGGCTTCCAACCTCAGCTGTCACAATTATTTTCTTTCTAAGTTTTGCAACAGACAATTTTACTGTACCAATTCTGTCAGAAAAGAAATGGAATGCAATGCCATCTGATAGGGGGGGAAATCACAATTTTAATTGTTTTTTGTAAGGAAATCCAGTTGATAGCAAATGGATCTTGGATTCAGGTAAATGTACTTAAGATCAAAGTATGATCACTGAAAACAAGTCACAGCAGCAAGGAAGGTTGGAGACTGGATGAAACTGTTGAGTTCAGCAATGACTTCTAAAAGAGGGGCCACATCACTGCCTCCTTCAAGAAAGATGCAATCATTCCCTTACTCAAGGATGCATTCACTACACATCACCTTCTGGTATCCTTAATTGACTAGGAGGGACATGGATCTGTAGGACAAGTGGCCAGGTTAGCAGTCTCAAGGATCTTTTCCATTCCCTCATGATTTATGGGCCAAACATTTCCCAAATAACAGGACAAGACAATGCCTCAGTTAACTCACATGGACTCATCCAGTAGGACTCTAACTCTGAGCAGATCTGAGTGACTTTGTCTGACAGGTGCCTAGAACATTCATCACAGAAGCTTAAAAGATATTCCTGCGATTCCTTCCTCCCCAACAAAGAGGGAGTCACATTAAACAAGGCCACTGTTTTGTACCTGCAGAGCAATGAGAGCAGAGAAATAAAGACATTTTGCTGCTCTTAGTGCCATGATATAATCTCTGATGTGGGCTCTTATTCACTCTTTATCATCCTCCAATGGTGCATTAGGCATCACTTCTGTTATTTCATCTCCCAGAATGTCTCAGGGAGCAAACCCCCAGGATCAATGGAATGGTCACATAGGAGCAGTCTGATCCAAGACCCTCAACACCCACCCATTCCAGGTGGCAATTAAGGCTTCAGCCAAACTGCGTACCAGACCCCCAGGAAAAAATCCAGGTTCTGGAACCCATCAGGGTCCACAAGTCACCTGGGGTAGACCCATCTAACAAACCCAAGCTCCTTGCAGGGGCAGATACACAGGCCAGCCAAAAAGCATAAAGTACAATCTAACCATGGCAAAGGATTGATGGTAATATTCTGACTTCAGATCATGTCACAACAGCCTCGAAGGGGGGAAAAAACATATCTACTGTGTGACACCCCCCTCCTCAATAATTTGGGACAGGTCCATGGTTGCCATCCTGACTCCAGACTCAATGCCCTATGGGAGCAGGTTAAAGTCTCCAGAAACAAACAGCCTCAGAGACTCTATCACCACAACTCCATCACGCAACAGCATCAAGCAGCTCAGGCAGGGATGTCACTGAGCAGCAGGGAGGCCTGTACAACAGCAACAAATTTAATTGATCCCTAGATCAGTGTATAATTATTACTGTAAACTGCCTGGAGTCATATCAGCTGGATAATAAATATTGTAAAATAAATAAATAAATTCAACTATAAAATGCAGGCATTATAGCACACCTTCTGATTAAACTTAAAAGCTTACTATCGAACACTAGTATTGCCTTCATATGGATTTTGAATTTCCTAGGCTCATTCATCCTCTTCCACAAAAAATATTAAATGTTTACTCTAATTGAGGCTTTCTGTGGGTTCTCAGAATTTGATAGGAACTCAGTACAAAATACTATTTCAGTTTTTTTTCTCTTTTATTTAAATAATCAGACATACAAGCAAATAAACAAGTTACTTTTGTTCAGCATTTACTTTGTTTCCTAAATTACATTGCTTAGCAGAATTAGCAAGTTATTTATAGCTAGAATGGCAACCCACCTCTTTCTTCCCATTTTTTGATGGACATAGCCACCTGAGTTTCCAGATTGCACAGTAACTGAAATTTTCCCTCTACTTAATGCTATATATCATAAGTACTATCTACTTGAAAATATATGCACTGTGATGTTGACTTACTCTATTTCTACAATCTACCTACTTCTTAATTCTTAGTTTTGGAAGGGCTTATAGATGCTGATGGCAATTTTCCCTCTGTGAGTCAAACTGTCAGCTGGCTTTTCTCTGGTTGGTAAAACCTTTGATCTTCCATTCTCTTTAATCCCTGGAGATTATGTATGCAGCATAGACCTTGTCCCATAATGCATCTTTCCTTTTGGACCTTCAGCACTCTTATCTGGATTTGCCATGAAACTAACATGCCTTCAACAATGTAAACATGGTCCAATCCAAATAAGGCTTACCAGGCCACTTTTTTTTTTTTTTTATTAAAACCATAAATCTTCAACTGTCAGAGCTGTCTAAATCCAGCTTATTTGCTAGCCATAGCACATACCTTCATTCCAATTTTTCCCTCCTTTCTCCTCCCCAGAGCTCTCTCTGATGTTTTAAGACTCCTCCATCAATGTCATCCCAATAACCCTTCCTCCTTCTAAGAGAACATTTCCTTATGGGAAATCAAATTATCCCGAAATCCCAGGTTTTCTTATCAGCCAGCTATAAGAGAAGCATTCCTTGGAATGTATGCATTTTTTTGCTGCAAATGCTTAGGCCATCATTCATTCACTATGAGAAAGACAAGGGACTCAAAAGGTAGTGTTTATGGTTGAATAAAATTCTGAACCCCAACCTTCCATAGCCAATCCCAAAGATTTATCCTTAGGACTGTATTACAACTTAAGTCAGGGCATATATAATTGTGCCAATTATTTGGTTTTCAATGTGCTACTCCTTAGTTTAGTTTCTAGTGAAACTAGTGTAACCTTTTCACAATGTGGTCTTTAACCTCTACTAGTTGGTTATTTTAAGGAATGTTAAACCTCACTCATTGCAGCTGGCAATTCCAATCCAGGGAGGGAGGGGGAGAGAGAAAGAGAGAGAGAGAGAGAGAGAGAGATTGGATTTCTATTTGCCAAATCACTGAAAATTATACTGATACATTAAAGTAAGGTTGATAATCATGTGGACTCCAAATCCTACTAGCTATAGACAGCATGAGTTCTATATACTGCCATATTTTTTCAGTGGAGTTAAATTGTTGAACAACAGCTGAATAAACCTGTGGAGCTCAGATTTCATTCCTTCTTAAATTTACCATGAAAATCTGCCGTGCTGTCTTACAACTTCATGCTTTCATATTACACTGTATGGAGCCCTATCAGAATTCCTGCATGTGCTACAGTTTATTCTCTGAACTGTTAATGCACTGTTGGCACTGTACCCTGTTTAATTAGGTTTTTCTTACATAAATCTATAAACAGATTACAAGAATTTAAGGACCAGATCTTTTGCTAACAGAAAACAAAAAACAATATGGCTTGCTTGCTCGCTCTTTAACTATGAGCTGAATATCTGACTGTAGATATTTTCTTCACTCCCCCTCAATACTTTATCATTAGGGGGGAGATATGAAAAATTATCTTCTAGCTTTCCCCCTAACCCCAAAGTACAACTGCATCAGCAGATGGGGTTTTACTATGCAATAATAATTTCTTATTTACCTATTTAATGTCTGCTTAATTTGGTTATTGGTAGGAGCACGAAAATGGGATCCTAAATGAGGGCCTAGGTTTTGGGATATTACATTGATTCAGATCACTTTGATCCTGATAGGTAGGTTTTATGAGATCCATAGGCTCAAGCCTGGTTACTACTAGGCCTCACCAACCCCAAATCCTGAGTGCTCTGCTCTGCATCTAGTCTTTGGATGGTCTCACTACTTGTGCTATGCATTACATACAATCACCGTCATTATTGGTGATGTTTACAGATGACACAGCCATCTGACTTAGACATGGGTAAAGTACTCAGGGTTTGCTTTACTTGAAATGAGAAGCCTCCGTCTGCCAACAGGGCAGAAGCTCATCTGCAATATATAACAGTCTTAAGGGGGAAATATCAGAAAAGAAGCTCATTAAATCCTACTTGATACACTTGATGAATGGTTCTGAATTTATGGTCTACTTTCTACTTGCCATTACCTGACCTTCTAATAAATAGGTGGATAATCTGTGATAGGAAATCAGCAAGAATTTCTGATGCTCTATAACTTAAATAGTAGCAAAATCAAAACTTCTTTGGTGTCAGGTTTTTAGACATGGATTTTTTCATAAAAAGACAGTAAGCTGAATTTGGAAAGGCTGGACTAGAACAGACTCTGAGACATTCTCTTGCCTCAAACCTGCTAATTCGTATAAGACTTTGATAGGTTCCAGAAAAAGAAAACCACATAAGTTTGTTCCACTTGCAGTCTCTTGACCTTTAACTGCACTTCCCACTTCTCAAGTATGAAGCAGAAACTCAAGGTTTTAAAATCTGGTTTCCAGGGTTTTGCCCACTATATCTTGACTTAGTGATATGTGAGCATGTGGGGAGGGGAGAGCTGTATAATGCAGCGGAAGGGAGAATCTTACAGCATCACACAACCCACTATGTCAGCCAGCGTATACTGGGAGGGGCTGCATTGTATAACTGAAGACTCCCAGTGCAGCATGGAACATCCTGGTTGCCTGATGCAGTGGGAGTCCCCTTCCCATTGCACCATATAACCTCTCTCAGCACTTCTCATCTGTCTCTTAATACCTTACCAGTGTATGCAGGGGGGTGGGGGAGGGAGCAATGGAAGTGTTATATATTACAGCAGAAGAGAGGCTCCCACTGTACCACTTGTCCCACAGCACAGAAGAGCTCAAAACCCATGTTTTAAAAGAGTTTGCCTAACAGCTGACAGGGTGATAGGATTGTAGATGCGAGTCTCCCTACTACTGTATCTTGCAGTCCCTCCACCCTTCTGCCATCAGCTATTTGGCAGTCTCATCCTTCCTTCAAAGCCAGGTCTCCAAGCTAGATCAGCTCAGAAGCCTGGCAGAAGTAGGAGGAGAGTCCAGTTTGAAAGAAACAGACTCTCCTGCTGTCCAAATTAAAATGTCCTGGAGAACCATGGCCATGGACCAGAGTGGAGGAGGTGTGCCCATACCAGCCTAAAGTGGTCCTAAAATAGGACATGGGTCAATCCCATCCTTGGTGATCATCTGAGCAAGCTACCAATAGAATGGTCAGTGAAGTTGTCACATTATATCCATGACAACAAATGCGTAGGAATAAGAGGGAAACATTACTATAATACTGGTGTAGCTAAGGTCCATTTAAGACTGTCACAGGTTTAGGTTGGGAAGCAGATGAAAGCAATGTCATGGGGACATACCAAAAGAAAGAGGTTGTCAGGTCATGCTGGGTGCAGTTAGATGACAGTAGCTTGGTTGCATCTCAGCTAGGCAAAGATGGTATGCCTGCTTTTAAACCTGCCTTCTATTCCTGAAGAAAATCAGGCATTCATTCTGAGATTCCAAGTTCAAAACAAACTCACATAACAGGAATATGAGCCTCCAAATGTTGTTCATAGTAACTTCCTACATCCTCCAGTTAATATGATCCTCCAGATGTTGGATAACAACTCCCAACATTCCTAACTCTTAACTATTCTGTCTGGCTCATGCAAGTTGGAGTTCTCCAAGATCTGGAGAACAATATATTATCCATCCATATGGTATTGCTAGATCCTGATTATAGAATGGGTCTCTCTTTTTGTAATGGCTATTGCCAATCCTATGACATATGTACCAGTATGGAACAGAAAATCCTAACTTCAGGTGCAAACACTGAAGCAAATACCCTAACCATCTTGTTTCAAAGCTGCTTTAGTCAACAATTCAACTTTTCCCAGCCCTTCATCATTCTGTCTAACATACCATTAGTTTCTTATCAACATAGCCTTCCCATTTCCTTCTATAAAATAAATCTTTGAGACCACACCGCTCTGAAGAAAGAACTCATCACTATTCTTCAAATGATAGTCTTAATTTGGCTGTTAGACAAATGGTTCTGCATCTGTTCTTAATAAGAAGATAAATGGAGCCACAAAGACACATGAGAATGAGCGTATGTGTCTTGTCCTGGGCCAGAGATCTGTATCATTCTTTCTATAAAAGATGCTGATCTTTGAACAGGAGAATAGTTTTCAGTGTTAAAGTCACTTCAACTGCTCCCAATGAATCCTTTCAATCATTTAACTATTCTGTGAGTAGCAGCAAATACATAATCTCAATTTTTTTTTTTAGATTTTTTGTCCCAAGTCCTGAGTCCTGTAGCTCACTTGTCACCTGATGTCCAGGAACAAGAACACCTAGCACAGTCCTTGTTGACCTGGGCGACAACTGATCTGGTATGGGCTTCTGTAAATTATGTCTCACCATATTGTTTATGGGAGAGACACTCTTCATTTGGCTCCTCTGATGAAACCTGTCCAGTATGGTTGAACCTCTGGCATAGCTCTCATCCTCCTTGGAGCACGCAAGCCCCACAACCACATCAAGGTAGTGCCTCACTGGGAGATCATGTTGTTGTTGATGATGATGATGATGATGATGATGATGATGACGATGATTTTATAAATAACTCAAGGTAAACAGCAAGAAATTACGATATCCAAATTCATAACTTGTCAGCTCATGATACTTGGCTGTAGTAGCAATTTAGTACAGTAGTAGCAATAGTAAAACTACTGTTTTACTGTAATATTGTTTCTTCTAATTGCTGTTATTATTATCCATTAAAATATATTGTGGAGATTTTTTAAAGTACAGTACAAATAATAATCCTCTACATGGATTGTTACCTTGTAGTAATGAAGGTGCTTGTGCATCCCAGTGATGAGCCCATCAACCTCCCCACCCCAGATCAGAAGATATCCAAAGAGTTACTGGGAAATGTCAGAGGGTAAGTATGAGAGACACTAGTAATTATGACATGGCTGAATTAAAGCTAAAAGGATGTCCACTTGCTGATGTGGCCATAGGAAAGTTCAGTGCTGCAAAGATATTAATACTATTGGTGCACTGAATTCCAGAATTATGAACCAAGGCAAATTTGATGTTGTCAGAGCAGAAATGTCAAAAGTAATATTGATATTCTAGGAATCAGTCAATTGAACTGGACTGGACTGGACTGGGCTAATTCACGTCAGAAGCGCATCAGATCTTCTACTGCAGAAAGGAAAAACATAGAAGAAATTGAGTAGCCATCATTATTAACAAAAGGATGTTGAAATCAGGGCTCTGATACAGCCCCACAAATGAAAGAATAATGTCAACCCAAATCCAAAGCAAGTCAATCAAAATTATGGTGATCTAAGTCTGTGCTTTAACCTCAGATGCAGAGGAAGAGGAAGTTGAATAGTTCTATGACAACTATCAGCACATTGTCAATACAACCCCAACCGCTGAAAAAAGGACATCAGGCTAATTACAGTATGGAATGCTAAAACTGAAAATAATTTGGCTTTGAGAATAATTGGAATTTTTCATCCTGATATATGAGATTGAAGCAGGAGACAGATTAATAGTATGCTGCCAAGAAAAATCCATTTTTATAGCAACTACCTTCCTCCACCAGTCTGAAAGATGACTACCCCTGGATATCAGAGAGACAAAAATGAAATCAGATTGACTGTATATTCCACAAGTAAAGATAGAGAAGCTGCATTCAGTCACAAAAACAAGGTCTGGGATTGATGGTAACTCAGATCACAAATTTCTCCTTGCAAAATTACAACTTAAACTAAAGAAAATGAATAAAATCATCACACGAAGACACAAACTCGGCAAGATTATGCAGTGAGTGCAATAGATTTAATGGATTAGATTTGATAAATAGAGTGCCTAAAGAATATTGGACTGAAATTCACAACATCATTAAAGAGAAAGCAAATAAAAACATGGTGAAATGTAAAAAGTAAAATTAGATGAAATGACTATTGGCTGACACACTGAAGATAACTGATGAAAGGGAGAAAGAAACTGGAACAAAAATTGCTGGGAGAAACATCAACAATGTTGATACCAGTTGGATGGCTGGAAACGGATAAGATTTAAGGATTCTTTTCTTGAAGGTGAAAGAAGTGAGTGGAAAAGCCAGTTTGGAGAGAGAGAGAGAGAGAGAGAGAGAGAGGATGCACCAAAAGTCAGTCCCCATAGACAATTTATTATATAAATTATATTCAGTGTTTGAACTGGTTGCCATTTTCTTCTAAACACTTCCTTACTTGCTTGACACATGACCTTTGAATATTCCTAAGTACAAAAACATTTTTTCTGATGTTCACAAATTCTAATGTGATGCTGTCCTTTAGAGGCCTGACTTTGGTACACCCTGTGTGTGTTGTGTGTATTGTGTGGATGGATGGATGGATGGACAGACAGATAAATAATAGATAGATCTCTGAAGATTATGTCAACAGTCAATAACCCAATGCATATAGGTAGTGAAGAAGTTAAAGTGGTAACAGACTTCCTTGTCCTAGTCTCAGAAGTGCATAGAGATCATGACAGTAGCTATGAAATAAAAAGACATTTGCTACTGGGAGAAAGATCCTGAAAGATCTAGACAAAATATTCACATGAAGGGGCATGACATTGGTGACAAAGGTATATATTGTCAAGGCTACAATTTTTCCTGTTGTAATATATGACTCTGCATGCAGGATCATCAGCAAGAGTGAACAAAGAAAATTATTGCCTTTGAACTGTAGTGCTGGAGAAAATGGTTAGGAATACCTGTGACTGCAAGAACAGACCACTCACTGGAAATATATCATCATCATCATCTTTTCATCCAAGGTTATCAGGATGATACAAACCACTTCTTTTAACAGTAACATAATAAGGCATGTTTCAACATCTAGAGAGATTATTTATCTGACAAATATTCTACAGTGGAGTTCCAGAGACATAATATCCTCTTATTTTTTTCAAGCCATGACCTAAGAAGACAAGAAAAACAAACAATTCCATTTTTTCCTCAGCTAGCTCTCATCTCCTTTGCATCTCAAGTGATATACAGGAACTCAGAAAGGATATCAAGAAATAAGAGCTACTTCAAACGTATTCTGCAAAGACCTAGCTCTCTGAAGAAGGTTCTAATGTTGGGAAAGGTAGAAGGAAAGAGAAGAGGATGATCAGCAGCACAGTGGATGGACTCAGTGGCAACAGTGGATGGGCTGGAAGACCTAAAAGACCAGGTTAGGGACAGATCGTCATGGATAAGATCTATGTACATGGTTGCTAAGAGTCGACTACAACTTGATTGCACGTAATCAATTGATCAGTAGATATAGATACACATACACACATACCCTCTTTAGTGAAGTTATGGTCTACCGCGATGGTCCACCGTGGTTGGTTGATTTATATTTTTCAGATTCCACTAGCCAAAGTTATACAGCTTTGTACTTAGAGGACTAGAACCACACACATACCCATATTGGAGCGAATTTGGTGTAGTGGTTAAGGGGCTGGAGTAGAAACCAGTAACCATGAGTTTTAGTCCTCCCTTAGGCATAAAAGCTTTTACTCTCTCTCTCAGCCCAACCCACCTCACAGGGTTCTTGCTGTGGGGAAAATACGAGGCAGGAATATTACATATGCTGCCTGGAGCTGTACAAAATAAAGGTAGGATATTAATCAAATAATAAATAGTCTTTGAATCAGTCTTGACTCCTGGTGACTATATGTGCAAATGTGTGTGTCTGTATTGTACAATTATTGTCCTATTTTCTCACACATGTAAAGTAAAGAGGCAGGGCTTTGATAATGCAATCACAGCTACCATATTGACTCCCCCCCCCATACCATTACTATCACAGAATGTGTTTCTTAACATTTATCTTCCATAGCCAAATCTAGATGGGAAGGATGGAGTCTCTGGAGGACTCAAAAAGAGGTTCCATGTGTCTCAGTCCTATATAGCCTTATATCTTTGCCTTTCATGACAGTCATAATTACAGGTAGTCCTCATTTAGCGACTGCCTCAAAAAGCATCCATTCAAAGTTACCACAGTGATGAAAAAGTAACTTTGTGACCAATGCCCCTATTTACAACCTTCCCAGTATATCTCTCTGTCATGTTTGCCTTTCCAAGTTATTAAGTTAATAAGTACTATCCTGTGTCTGACTCATTTTTTTTCCTTTTTCCCTCCCTCACAGAGTGGAGAGATTGCCTAAACAACCTCTCTCTTCCTGAGTTGTTTTCTCCACAATGGAGGGAGTCACTAAAAAGTGCTAAATTCAGCTCTGTAACCTTAATTACTTGATTAGATCCCCCCTCCAGCTGGCACCAGCTGCCTGAAATTGACCAGATCCTAATCAGTTTCCCACTAAAGGCTTTTGTTTGCCTCCCAAGCAACTGGTGGCTCCCAGCTCCCAGTGCACTAAGCAAGCAGCCACCACTAGCACATTCCTTTCGATGTGTATTCCCCATTGTGTGCCTGCTTATTCTCTTGTAATCTCTTCCTCTACAATGAATGTAAATACAAATATCAATTCTCTGCTTGCTAATTATCCCAGCACTGGGGTGAGCATTCCAAAGGGCAGGGGAGTGGGGGGAAAGGGCTATAAGATTTGTCTTTTTACTTTTACTTGGCTTCCTTGTGAGTCGAGTTCCAGAAACCTTCCCCGCCATTTGGCCTCACCTGGCTGTTTGGGGTCGTATCCTTCTGATGCTGTAAAGCAAAGGAAAGCTGAAGTAAAATCGTAAGCATAGTCGCAGTCATGTGATTTCCAGTGATTTCATCAGTCCCAATTGTGGTCGCTAAATGAGGACTATCTGTACATCAGTATTCTTCTAACTAAATCTGAGGAAAATGCACTGACTGCATTGAAAAGTGGAATACATTTTAACTACTTCAGCTCGTAGCTTACGGCAACCACCATTTTCATATCATGGAAAACTTCATGCAGACAAAAGGAAATCCAAACTAGGTTTCTGTTGGTTGGTTGTCTGTTTGTTGCTTAGGCCAATTTTCCTTTTGATTTTGCTTGCAAATATCTCTTGAGGTAAATATGGGTTAGTTGTACCTAATATTTGATGCCCTGATATTTAAAAGGTGATGCTGGTTTGAGGTTAAGCAATTTTGCATTTTAAAACTCTGATTTGATTGTATCATAATGTAGTTTTATATTTTATCATGTTATATTCGTAGAATTGTTTTGTTTTGTTTTGTTTTGCTTACTGCACTTGTATCTTCAGGTGCAGGTTAGGTTAAATATCCCTTAGATAGATAAATCATCCAGACATCTACAATTGCTTATAATTCTTGAGTTCGTAAGCTTTGGCAAGGCACTAATTCAAATCCCTTTTGAATTTCTATTAATGTACCACTACTACTACTATTCCAACTATTAGTTTATCCTGTATAATTTGTAACTTTTAAAATACATAGCACACTGGTATCTAGACGCTACATAACTGATCACAGATACTGTGGCTGGAAGTCTTATGCATGCTTACCTGGGAGTAAATCCCATTGAAATCAATGGATTTATTTGTATGAATTGTTATTTATGTCACATCCCAGACCATTCAGTGATACTCCCCTACAGCAATGTACATTAATATTGATCAGTACTAGAATTTATTGCATACAGTTCCACTCCAAAATATGCTACGTGTTTTGCTCTAAATAATATATATGTTATAAACTCACTCTCTATGGTGGAACTTGGCTTAGTTGCTTGCAACATTCAGTGTTCTCTGTTTGCCAAACATTTTATGAATGCTGCTTTGTTTGCACCTGCTCTCTGACTATGACATATAATGCTGTGAATCATAGAGGTTTTTATAACCAATACAATTAATATAATAGGGACATGTATAATAGGGTCATGTATAACATAATCAGGTATTGACCCCCAGGATCACTTTGTCCAAAATCAGAAAGTTGGACTTGGTGATCTCTTGGTTTTTTTCATGCCATGCTTTTTTCTTTAAATTATTTCAAATTCACAATATAGTATTCACAATACTAAGTATATATGAGTGGGTTGGTTCACATATCAGCCTTCCTATGAATCAACCATAAAAGGTGTTAATCACTGTTGTTCCTGCTGCCATTCAGATATATTCAGAGGAAAGGTATTGTCTGCTAAATTACTGTTTATCATGCTGGCCTTCCTCTCTGACTGATGACAGTTTGAATTCATGCAAATATTTTAGCTGGCTTGTTATAGCTATTTTGAAGCAATAGAAAAACCCTTAGATTTTCAGGTTACTTCTGCCTGGTCTGGCCTGCCCTCTTTTCTTCATAATAAATGAATATGAAACATTTGCAGTTTGCATTAGTGCCTAACTTCATTACCCCTTAGAGTGAATATATTTATTTATTATGAGTTTCTGGGAAAAATAATCCAGATTTCATTTTTGCAATTTCATTTTTTTTTTTTTGGATAATTGCATTATCATTATCCCTGCATGGTAGGCACTTCCAGCTATTTTTCTTTATACATACATTAATTTTTTACTTTCTGTCACATTATAAAAGAGCCTCAGAGCAACTTAGAATCACAAACAGTAAAGCACAATAATAAAAGCCAGTTTGGTGTAGTGGTTAAAGCATCAGGCTAGAAATGGGGAGACTGTGAGTTCTAATCCCACCTTAGGCATGAAGCCAGCTGGGTGGCCTTGGGCCAGTCCCTCTCTCTCAGCCTTAGGAAGCAGGAGGTCAGGGCAAACCGCTTCTGAAATCTTGCCAAGAAAACTGCAGGGCCTCATCCAGGCAGTCATCAGGAATAAGCACTGACTCAAAGGGACAAAAAAAAAAAAAGCACAATAATACAATAAATGCAATTTCCAACTAACAAAACAAATAATGGTTGAAACTATCTAAAGAAAAGGTCATTCAAATAGCAAACATTGATTCCACAAAAAAGGTGGCATGGTTAGGCCAGATTCAGTTATGTCAGTTCGAATAAAAGTAGAATGATACCTCACCAACTTTGATCTCTCTTCAAGGTCAAGAACAATGTTGTGAATCAAGATTAGAAATTAAGTAGGAGTGGGTATTAGTACATTTCTTTTCACAGTATAGTAAAACATTCATGAGAGTTAGGCCAGGGAACAGGCTGGCTATTGCACTCTTAAAAACTGAAGTTTATGGATATTTTTCAGATGCAAATTGAGATCCAGCAAATTCTGGATAGGAACCAGACAAATGGTGATCATTTTCTAAATACATAGCATCAGAGCTTGTAACTGCAATGAAACTGATTGCTAAAAACAAGCTCTTTGTAGTAGTATATTCTAATCTATACAAGTCCAATATACTCTAATTCACCTTCAGACACACATTGTCTTTCTAGTACATTCTACTTTGCCTACGGGTACAAGATGTGTGCCTTATGCTCATTATAATAAACACACCACACTGCTGGCCTTTTTTAATAGCTATACATTAAATGTCAGGATGCACTGAATATTCAAATCTGATACTGTAGTGCATTTAACATTAAGATTGGGAAGGAAGTTGAAGAGATAATAGCAAGCATGTTAATTGACAGCTTATCTCAGAAATAACATAGCCCATGTGGAAAGAAATCTGGGAAGAAGCATTTGAAAGTAGCCAAGGAAATTCCACCTTAACCCCACTCTGATGACATTTCAGAAGTCTTCAAAAATTTGGGGCAGGGTGTTTGTGAAGCCCTGTTTGATATATATCCTGCTCGAGGGAATGTGTTTGTTCAGATGAATGGGATCTTTCTTTTCGTTTTTTTTTATTGTTTCTTATTTTCAATATAAGCCACCCAGAGCCCCTTTCTGGCCAGATGGCCTCTAAATTTTGTGAATAAATAAAATTAATTCACTATAAATGAGGCTGGGGATTTCCTATTATAGTTTCCAAGATTCTGTATTTACCCATGACTGGTATTAAAGATATCTTATTGAAATTCATGTAGTCTTGTTTCTTTGGTCTGGCCTAGTTTTGTGAAGTTTGGCATTAAGCTACTGTCTATTCAGACAGCTACTAAAACTAGTTCCTTCTTCATTTGTTGCTCTTGTTCTTGTTTGCAATAACTCTTTCCACTGAAAGTTTCTACAAGTATTGTAGTTCTACAAGCCTTACCCCTACAAGTAAGTTCTACAAGCCTTACCCAGAACTAACACTCTCATATCCTTCAGCCTTTCAGATGAAAATAAGGACATACTTCTGGTGCTGCTATTTTTCACAGTCTGAATCCCTCATTGAGGGCAGCCTTTATGGACACTGGACTGGCAAAACCTCACCTTCTTAATCACTTATCGAGTTCATTGCTTCAGAACCCAAGAGAGATAGTCTGAATGACAGTGAAGATCAAAAACTCTCGGTGAGTGCCTTGTTTTGAAATTAAGAAGAGAAAAAAAAATCCACCATCTTAAAGGATTTTAATTTAAAAACAAAAAGCTTAATAAGATTGTGATATAAGAAAGTTTCAAACAGACAAAGAAGACAGTGATTTTTAAAAAAATAGAAGAAATATTTTTTTATGACAAAAGTGCCTATATAAATAGTAAAATTAATTAGACTAACAGACTGGGCCTTCATGGGAATGCTGTTTGTTTATTTTTAAGGACAGTAATAATTGGTGGATTTTATAAAACAAGAAGATAAGAGTAATATGAGCCAGACTGTATGACTGTGACTACAGAGTGCCAGTTGGGACTAAAGTATTAAAGATAGAGAGAAGCAAAACAGGAATAAGGAGGAGGAGGAGCAGCAGCAGCAGCAGTAGCAGTAGCAGCAGGAGCCCTTTTATTTTTACTATAGTAATTGACTTACTTTCACTTTCTCACCATGGCAACCACAAGGAAAGCTTACAAATTGAGGCAAGAACACGGGTTCATTAGGACAAATTATAGATGAGGGTATTTCATTAGATTTATTGCAGAAAATGTTTGAAGAATTTGGCAAAAAGGTGATTGCAACAGTTAAAAAGAAAATGGAAGAAGGATTTGCAGGGATGAAAAAAGATCTGAAAGAGGAAGTTAAGAAAACTGAAGAATCAGTAGGACAATTGGCTGCAGACTTAAATTAATGACAAAGTGGAAGTGGAAGTGGAAGAGATGGAGAAGGATTTGGACAATATCAGATATCAGAGAAAAGATTGTTAAATCTCTGATTTCCTGGATTGAAAGGAAGATGATACTGATAGAGAGATTGATAAGGCCTCTAGAATCAATACACATTTTGCAAAATTAAGAAATGTTCCAGGAATGTTCTTGTCCACTTTGTCAGGAAACAGACAAGGGACCAAGTTCTACAGCAGCATTTTAATACTAGACTGAGGATTGATAATACAGATGTAATTGTATTTAAGGAAACCCCAATTAGAATACTATTTAAGAGAAAAGAGTACTTTTTTCCGCCAAACTTAAACAGAAGAAAATTCCATTTAGACGGGACAAGTTGGAAGGGATGATTTTTACTTTTAAACAACAGAGATTTAGGTAGAATACTGTGCAGAAAGCAAGACATTTTCTGAAAAAAATTGAAGAATTGAAGGAGACACAAAGGGAAGTGACAATGACAGATGAGACTAAACAAATGCCACAACAGATTCAAGACACTGACGAAGATCCCACATTGAGCACTACAGGTATTGACTTTTCCAAAATCTTGGAATAATTCTGGATTATATATGCGTAACAGGGAATATGAATGGGGCAAATGCTCCTAAATCTTGCTAGTAATTGTACACATGAAAACCACTGACATATATATAACTTTCTGATGTCAAATCCTCTCTTGATTTTATTTTGAAGTTCCCCTGAGAAAATTCCAATACATCACTAACCAACCAATCCAATACATCGCTAACCATTTATGCTTAGTTATTTCTCTTCTACAAAATGCTTCTTGAGGTGACAACCATAAACGAATCTTCAGGGACAACCTAGCTTTATATCTATTCCATACTCTCAGTATGGCATGTCTGATAAAGTGATTTTTAAAATCTACATTAACCTTAACTTTATCATACCATAAATAGCCACTATATCCAAAACGTATATTGACTTGATTATTATGGCAAATATGTTGGGGTGGAAGTCACTCTACAGCGACTTTGATATTGGGAATTTATGCCCCAAATGAAGATAAAGCAGCATTTTACAAAGGACTTATAGATAAACGTTCAGATTTTACATATGAAAATTGGTCTCTCCTGGGGGTTTGGAATGGAGTGGTTTCCCCACAAAAAGATAGAACTTCTGAGAAAAATATTAAAATCACACAGGGTAAATTACCAAAGATTTGTTTGATTTAATGGATAATTTGGAGCCTGTTGATGTATGGAGAAATAAAAATGGTGATTCAAAAGAATATACTTACTTTTCTGAAAGACATAGATCTTTTTCAAGAATAAATATAATTTGGATTTCTAAGACTTTGGTTAATAATGCCTATAAAGTGGAGATACTACCAAAGACATTTTTAAATCACAATCCAGTGCCTTTAACTTTTAAAAGGAAAAATGGACATTTTAGATGGAGATTGAATGAGACGTTATTACAAAAAGAAATGATGGTTGAGGATTGTAAAAAGAAGTTACAGGAATTTTTTGAGAATAATCTTAATAAAGGTACAGAAGTAAGGATGGTTTGGGATGCAAGTAAAGCTTTTGTAAAAGGATATTTTATACAATACAATAGTGAATTTTAAAAAAAAAGGCAAGAGAAAATGCAAATTATTTTAGATGAGATTTTTAAAAAAGGAACAACAATTTAAAAAATCTCCAGGGATGATAACTATAACTCACCAAATCAAGCTTTTACAGAGGCAACTATGTTAACAGTGAGAGTGATGGAAATAAGATGAACTATACAAACCAAAAAAATTTGAATTTGCAAATAAACCAGGGAGATGGCTGGCAATCAAATTGCAAAAAGAAAAAGAAAAGAAAGTGAAAATAAGGTTACAAGAAGGAAATCATGTAATAACAAATAATGTGAATATGCGAAAAGTGTTTCATTATACTACTTTATACAAAGTTCAAGAAACTGCCTCAGAAAAAGTGGATGAATACTTGAATAAACAGAATTTACCGAAGATTACAGATAATCAGAGACAAATTTTGAATGGACCTGTAACAGTAAGGGAGTTATGTGAAGCTAGCCAAAAGATTAAAACAGGAAAGGTACCTGGTCCAGATGGTGTGGGGGTAAGCACAAGGAGAGGCCAGGCAAGAGGGGTCAAGAACATTCTCTCATCCCCCAAACAGTGAGGGAGAGATAAGAGGATGAGACTGGCACCTCCCTGAGGAATGCTAGAGATGTTTATGGATTGACCCTGGGAACTACTCTCAGTCTGGGAAGATTCTCTGTATAGGTTGAAGCCAAATAAACCTTGCTGGATTGAATCTGTATGGTATCCTGGAGTTTCATGGGCTAAACCTGACAGATGGGTTGCTACTATAAATACTTTGAAGATGAACTTTTACAACCTTTATAGCAAATGATGAATATTATTTTGCAGAATGGAAAGATTCCTGATCATTCAAAGGAGGTGAATATAACATTAATACCTAAACAGGGACAAGATTTGACTTTAGCAAGAAACTATCAACTAATATCTTTATTGAATAGTGATTACAAATGGTTTACCGTGATTTTGGCTAAAAGGTTGAAAATAATTTTACAGGATCCATGAAGATCAATGTGGGTTTTTACCTAAAAGACAACTACAAGATAATTATTAGAAATGTTTTGAATATTCTGGAATTCTTGAAGCAACATAATGAAAAACAGGCTGCACAGATATTCCTAGATGCAGAGAAGGCCTTTGACAATTTGAATTGGATTTTTTTGTTTAGCGTTTTGGAACATATGAACCTTGGAGATAATTTTATAATTTATAATTTTATAATTTAATTTTATTAAATGGGTAAGGTTGATTTATACTTCTCAGAAAGCACAAATAATTGTTAATGGAGAACTAACAAAACCTTGTGAGATTCAAAAAGGGACAAGTCAAGGATGTCTGCTGTCTCCACTTTTATTCATTTTGGTTCTTGAGGTAGTGAATAGAGACATAAGACAAGAGCAGAGAATCATGGGAGTTAAGATTAAAAAAGAAACTTATAAGTTAAGGGCATTTGCAGATGATTTGGTGTTAATTTTAGAAGATCCACTAGAGGGAGTAGAAGCATTAATGGGAAAATTAAAGGACTTGGTATATTAGCAGATTTCAAGATTAATAATCAGAAGACAAAGATGTTAACAAAAAATATGAAATCAGAAGATCAAATAGAACTAATGGAGAAAACTGGCTTTATGACTGAGAAAAAAGCAAAATACTTGGGTATTACTATGACAAATATGAACTGTATGTTATTTCAAAATAATTATGTTAAGACATGGATTGAAATTAAGAAGGACACGTTAAGATGGGAGAAATTATAACTGTCACTGTTGGGGAGAATTTCAGTGATAAAAATGAATGTTTTGCCAAAATTATGTTTTTGTTTCAGACAATACCTGTTTTGACAACAGATGTATGACCTGAGGTTTGGATGGCAGGGATATTTATGGTATGATAAAGTTAATGTGAACTTTAAAAATAATTTTATTTGACGTGCCATATTGAGAATGTGCCCAGAAGCACCTTTATGGATCTCAGCTCAAGAAGCATATTATAGAAGAAAAATGGCAGATAAAGATAAATGGTTGACATACTGGGACTTATTAGAAAAACTATAAAGGGGAATTTAAGATCAAATCAAGAGAACAATAGAAGGAAACAGTTGTCAATAGTTTCCCCATTTACAGTTACTTGAAAGATTTAAAATGGATAAGAAGACTTATGGTACGGAGCAAAGTAAGTCAGAATTTGAAATACAATTATGTACTGACAATGAACATGTAATTGCTAAAATGTACTTGCTTTTGTTGAAATTTGAAATAGAGGAAGAATAGGTTAAAGAATGTATGATAAAGTAGGCCAAGGATTTTGGTTATAATATAGAGTTGGATCAATGGGAAAATATGTGGTCAAAAGAGTTGAAATTTACATTGTGTTATGATCTCAGAGAGAATTTTTATAAAATAATGGATCATTGGTACATGACACCAGAGAAATTATCTAGAATGTATAAAGGCACTTCAAATGTATGTTGGAAATGTGATCAGCATGAAGGGACATTTTATCATGCTTGGTGGATGTGTAAAAAAGGTAAAAAAAATTGGATTCAAATACATACTTTGATACAGAGGATTTTAAAGATTAATATTCAATTGAAATTGGAATTTTTCCATTTAGGATTAATGAACAAACAGTTAGAAAAAAGCCATGGAAGATTATTTCAATATATGATTACTGCAGCAAGATTACTATATGCACAGAGATGGAAAGATTAGACCCTACCCACTATGGAGGAATGGTCGGAAGGCACAATTTAGGCCATGAAGTCCTACCCCAGTCCCTGTTTGGTGCAGAAATCTAAATTAAAGTGTCCCTGAGAAATGGCTGTCTATCTCTCACTTGAAGATTTCCAGATATTACTTCTCTTGATTTGGTTACACTGTCAAACTGCTCGTACTAGAAAGTTTCTTCTAACATTCAGTTGGATCTGCCTTCCTGTAATTTAAATTCATTCTGTGTCCAGTACCCTGGAACAAATGACAGAGAATGGGTCTTGACCTTCTTAATGTGACAACTTTTCAGGTATTTGAAGTGTGTTATCAATCAGTTGAGATTCCCTCTCAATCTTCTCTTTTCAACATACCCATCTCCTTCAACCTCTCTTAACACAACTTAGCTTTCAGTCACCTGTTCTTCCTCAGTATCCTTCTGTGAACCTGTTCCATTTTCTCTGAATTTTTAAAGGCTATTGCCCAGAACTGGACATGACTGAGTGGGACCTGACCAATGCAAAATAAAACAGAATATTTTATTACAATCAAGATATGATATGACTGCAGCATTCCAACAATCTGTTAAGGAAGCTATCCAATTAGAAAAATGAAATGAAGTTCTCTTGGTAGTAGCACCTTTATGATTTGCTCAAGAATCTTCTCAGGTATATACATCAAACTGACTGGTCTCTAGCTCAATATTAGAGATGGGCATACTTGGATCTGAAGTGGGAAAGGTGCTTTGGATCTCTCAGTGGTGTGCTGGCTGTAACTGTCAATGGCTTTTTAAAAGTCAGGCCTTTTTCTGGGCTCATGTGATAGTCTAGAGTGAAGATCCTGAACAGGCTCTCAAGTTTCTGTTTATATATCCTAAAGTAGCATTCCTTGTGGTATCTGGCCAAGTCAATGGCTGATTGCAACAGAATAGAGAAGGATGATTCAGCCCATTAATATTTAGACTGATGGGCAAGAGCTTCCCAAATTTTCAGGTGGAAAGTTTTTAAATTCTATCTGGAGATACCAGAATTATCAGTACTTATTACATGATGATTTGGTTCTTGTAACCAATGTAAGGGCTTCGATGCCTATTAACCTGACTTTATATCATTTTAAATTTTGTTTATTTATTACTGTTACTGTCTTGTTGCATACCTAATAAACGTATATTATGTTACAACCAATGGGTTAGAACAATAAATTAAATTCTAACGTGTGTATGTGTACATACATACACACACACAAACATATAATTCAAACATGTATTTTTCTGGGAACATGTGACCACAGTGCCCAGTGATAAATCTCAAAGTGTGAAAAATTAAAACAAAGCATCATTGGTATGTACCTCAACATAAATTGAACCAAGAAGACACAACATTAATAATCTCCCATGATTTGGGAGTTGAACAAACCATATTGGCCAAAAATAACAAAATTTTGAGGAAACCGAATATAAATCAAAACTCTCTTCAAAAATTTCCAGGAAACCATATCAAAGGCTTTCTCAATATCTACAGATATGATAGCTGAGGGGTAGTGTCTAACATTGATTAAAAATCTGTTGTTATCAGAAACTTGACAGCTTCATATAAACTCAGACTGAGCTGAGGGCACAACAGTTGGAAGAACAAGCTGTAATCTATGAGGCAAATTATTTGTTAAAATCTTAGCAGCCATATTTATTAAGGAAATAGATCTATAATTAGAACATACAGTCAAATCCTTACTAGTTTAGGAATAATTGTGCTATTTGCCTCATTAAAATTAAAAGGCGGGGGGAGGGTTTTGGAAACGTTTTACCATATAGCTCCAGTAATACAGCAGATAAAAAACTCATAAATCTTGCCAATCTCCTGGAAAACTATCAGGGAGGGAAGTCTTCCCCAATTTAATGGACTGAAATGAACTTAAATTTCTTGAAGTGAAATAGGTAGAATAAGATTAGTAACATGGTCTGGTGATAAATGTGATCGTCTTACTTTTTATTAAAAGGAATCTATCTAATCTCTTTTGATGAAGAATTGGAAATAGATAATTCAAAATAACATATATACACTGCTGAGTAATAGATCTACAATATGTATATACTTTCCCATTTATATTTTGGATAGATGGTACAATAGTAGGGTGTGTAATTTGTTTACTCTGAAAGCCTATGAATTACTAAGCTTTTCTTCTGTTTCTCAGTATTGATGCCTACTGCCATGTAATGAAAAGTATACATTTTGGAAGTGCAGAGCTTGTTAAATCCATATTTAGCAGATGTTAAAGATCTGTATCAGTAAGGAGATGCCTGCGATGCATAAAACATTTGACAGGCACACACCTACAAACATGGATGCCTCTGTATCTAATAATCTTAAAGCAAGCAGTTACTGCCTTTTGGGGGCTGCCATAAAAAGAACCAGCTGGCCTTTCTAGAATTTCAATCTCATGGAAATTGGTCCAGTAAGAATGAGATTCCAGAGATCTTATTTTGTCCTGGAGAAACTTATCAGCCTTTAGTAGATCTACCACAGATGAGTCCACTGATTTCTTACAGTCTTCCAAATGAGACAGTTTGTTCTCAGCCGCAACTTTCTCAGTAGCTGTCCAATTGTCATCTTAGTGGAAAAAGACTCTTTCCTGAGCACCTTCCAAGCCAGTGACAAACAAGACTCCTCTGATAATCAAAACTCAATGTGTTTCTGGGTTCTACAGTAAAAATTAAAGTAGATATTAAATGTCATCAGAATATTGTAGAAGGCACAGAGAATGCTAGTATCCATTCAACTACAGCATCAACTTGCCTGTAAATAAGTGTTATTTAGATTTGGGAGATAAGGTAAATCATTATTATTTAGCTTCTTTCAGTATTAGAATATTCTAAAAGTATAAGGTTCACACTAAATATATTTCAGTTGAATGAGAGGCTATCCAAAGGAGATGATTCCAGAAAGCCTAAATCATTCGGAATGACTATCTCTTTTGATGTATATTATTACACGTAAGCATTCAAACAATTTCTACAGTCACAACACTAAGTAAACGCATAAGTAAACACATAATAATGTCAGGTTTCCTTGATAATAACATTTCTAGCCTTTTACATTATAGAGAAAAGCCTAGAAATTACAACATCTGCCATAAACTAATGTGAGTCAAACAGTAGTAACAATATTCTCAACTTCTTCTTTTTTTTGCAATACTATTTACCAGTGTTAGTCTGACATCTTCCAAGTAATCTTGGAATTAGGAATTAGTCAGGTTGTCAGATAAAAATCTGAATCAGCTTCCAACATATTTATGTTTGGCATCTGGTTACTCGGAATTAAAAATATCTGGGTCATCTAACCTAGAGCTTTTAAAAACCACATCTATGCCAGAGGTGGGCAATATAGTGACTATTGCATTAATATATCCACAGACACACTTCCTTGATGCCCATCATGCTTCTTGCCCTCTGAACTTATTTTTCTTAATTATTTGAACTAAAAAAATATTTGCAATTTGTTACAAATACCTTGGAAATTTTTGAGGCAGGTTATTTGGAATTTCTTAAAATATATATTTTGAGTTACTACGATTTACTGAACCCCTAATCATGGATGATTGTGAATGGTGTTCCGCAATGATTGGAGGTTATGGAGGAATGAATGGTGGCTTAGTAACCTGTTTTTGTAGGAAGCTGAAAGATATTAATGAAACTGGGATTAGGTATTTATGTGACCTCAGTAAGGAGCTTGAATGTCTTGACCTGGTAAACCAAGGCAAAGTTGATTTAGATAACTTGAAATTAGTTTCCTGTAATATTAAAATGAGGTTAATGCAGAAAATGTTGGACACCTTAGAGAAAATTTACTCAAATTATATATTATTTATTTATTTATTTTACAGCCAAAAGGCCCCCCCCAAAAAAACTCAAATTATATGAGTTAATGTTCCAAATCTCAAATTGCCTTGCTGCTGGAGACACAATTTGGGATTTGGAACATTAACTCATATGGCTTGATCCTATTATTGCTACATTTTGGATTGAAATCAAGAATTTTGTTAATACAATTCTGGATCAATCACTATGTGTCAAAGAAACATATGTTCTTATATCAAGAACTTTGGATTTTTCAGGCATTGGTCTGGCTAAAATAATTATTTGCAACAATGGATAATTGATATCTCATTGGTCAAAAACTGGATTTTTTCTAACAAAGGAGCGAAGAAGACTTTTGAGACTTAATTTCTATTTCCTAAATGTTTTTATCATGATTATTAACTTTGAGGTCATATTACATTGTCCATACTGCTGTAGGAATACTTCTTCTGTTAATTAGAACACAGAGTGCAGATTGCCACATTACATTTTACCCTGGAATCTGTTAAGAACCTTCTAAGAAGGAACACAACAAGGATTATTTTACGAGTATGTAAGATTATGATTAACAGTGTACGTGGATGAGTGTTTAACATTTACCCAAGAAAACAATGAGAACTATGTTAGCTATAACTAAAACGATGTGTGTTGTGTTTCTCCCCTCCTCTTAAATGGGGGGGGGGGGGGGGAAGCAATCATTCTTTAAAAGTATAAGCTTTTAAAGAGAACAGTCTGATTGGTATAGCAAAGAGGCTGGCAGCCTCTAGGCCTCCACATGTGGTTGAATGTTAGAGTGCAACTTTTACATCTGCATGGTGTGGAGTAGAGGAACTCTAAGACAGCAGTGAACAAGCACTAAATTTTAAAGTCATTTCTTGATTCTGTGAGAATCTTTAAAAACTGGTTTGGGGTCTGTGGCCATTCTGACAGAGGAAATTACTGCTACCAACCACATCCTTCTGCCTATAGTTAAGTGATAGAAGAACAGAGAAGAGAAAGCTACCCCATTTGAGTTACAGAAATCTGGATTACACAAGATGATAGCAAAGAGATACAGAAAGTTAACTTTTTGCTGCCAGATAGTGTCATCCAGTTTTTTGCAGCACTAGAGAAGAGCCATCCCCTTTCTTGCTGTGTGCAGTTCTAAGAGATGCGTCTGCTTTTTTCTTTTCGCTTTTTTATTATTGAGAATGCCCAAAGCTATCAGTGATGATTCTCAGCATACTACATAGCTGATAAAAGTTATGTTTCTTAGTGAAATTATTTAAAGGGGTAAGACAGATGGATCAATGAAAAAAGGACTCTGTTGAAAAGGAAGTATTTTGGATTAAGCATGGATGCATAAACAGACTTTAGTAACTTCTTTTAATTAGTATATTAATTAAAAGAAGTGAAAGAAGTGACTTTTGTCGATTCATCTTTAGAACTTCTAAAAAAGAGAGATGGAGTTATATGTAGCTAGAAAATGATTGTTAAATAGCTAAGTGTTAGATTTTGCAAAAACAACTCCAACACAGCAGTTACATCAGAACTGGAATGTAAAACATAAGGCAGAAGGAGATAAATAATTTAGGGTAGGAATTGGAAGAAAGACTAGCATCTAATTTCAATAGACTAGATATTAGTTACTGATTGCTGGGGTCTTCCGTAGAATTGTGGTAGTTCCATCACAAGGTCCTTGTTATGTTTGGAATTGGGGAAACTGCCTTTTCCAAGTCAGACCATTACTCCATTTACTTATTTGCACCGTTAACAGCATTTGAAGAATGATGCCCATCTCCCTTATTTAAAAGCAAGGGACTATTTACAATAATACCTTGAACTCTCACATTAAACAGGTCACATTCTCATGAAAGCATGACTGTGTGCTTACTCTTAGGTTTGATTCTCTTTGATTTTTTGTTTTTCTTTTGTGCCTATGTTATTTTTTTAAGACTCTAATTTCTTTTTAGGTTTTGTCTTGGTGTTTCATTTATTTCATAATAATATATTTTAAAAAATGTCGGCATTAGATTTCAACAACTTTCCAGGGTCTCAGGTAGATGTCTTTCCCAGCCTAGCTCGAGACATAATGGGTTCAATCCAGGACTGAACCTGAGCTGTGGCCCTCCCCATGTTCTTAAACCAAAGGGTCTGATTGATGGAAGATTCCATGATCACCGCATGTATTATCTTGAATAAAGCAATACAGGAGAGGCACAAGACACACAGGTTCCATTGATGTATTTCCAGCCTGGATATAGAGGCTTTCCTCTCTGCTATCCATCTACCCATGAGCTGGCAGACAACGACGCCAGTGTGGAACCTGCTTTCCCCATCACCCAAAGTGGGCCCATCCTGATAACGTGTGGGTGACTTGTAACAGGCAAATTGATTTCTCTGCCTTTTTTGCCCGCCCTCTTCAGCATGTCACCCCCTGGCGAGAAAATATCCACCAATCATAGCTTTGCCACAGGAATGGGGCAGGTGTGGCCATGGGACTCTGCCCAGCATTATTAGTATCCATCCTGTGCTCTTTCTCCTATACCCTGTTCTGTTGTAACTCAGCCTGAATAAAATGTCTAAATAAAGTCACAAAGGAAGTTGAGTTATAAATTGTATTTAGGGTTTCGCTTTCCTTCCTTTCCTGCCAGATTTGTATAATTTCACAGTTACACTACTTCACTCTTACATTATTTAAGTGTTATGCTGGCTGTTACACCATTTCACTGTTGCAGCATTTCAAAACCCAGCAATTGTTTTTTTCCATACAATTCATACGTCCAGCTCTCTAGGATGACAAGAGTAGAATGGCAGGGGACAAGGCTAACCAAGACCAGAGATCAATAGGCACTTCTCTGATGCCATCTGCCACTGGGTAATGAAGTGTCACTGGATGCTATCACTTTAAAGGGGAAAACACTACTTTAACTCTGGAACAGCAAAGGACACCTAAACCTGTCTCACTCATGGGCTGGGCATGAGCTGAAGGCAATGTCATAACACCACAGAAGAAACCAGGACATGTTTGGTCAGATGCAGTTGGCTACCGTGGAAATGGAATGCTGGATCTGATCAGTCTTTGATCTGATCTTGAGGGACTATTTCTATTCTTATATTTGGGAATCATGAACTGACATTGTTATACCAACAATAATAAATGTTAATGTACCCTTTACATATTTTATAATTGTTTCAGAGACTCTGTGAAACAGTAACCATCATAAGAGTTCTCCTTAATATTCTGGCCTACATTTCCTGGAATTTCTGACAAAATACTGGGTGAACTTTATGTGAGATGTTGCACAGAACATCTGGATGATATAATGTATTTATTTAATTTATTTATTTTATAAATCAAATTTCTACGCTGCCCATCTCATTGTATAAGAGAGAGAGAATTATTTCCCATCTTGTAGATAAGAGACTAAAGTGAAGAGAGATTCAAAGACCAGAGCGATATTTTCACTACTGTACATAAAAATAGCAAGCAATATGGTATAATATTGAAAAAGTAGAATAAAATTATTTTTGATGGATATTTGTTAGCAATGAAAGGATAAATACAACTGTGGGCTGTGCATGTACATCCATGGTTATATTAGAGGAATATTGAGTTGCTCTGATATTTACATTTAATCAGGTCTCAAGATATAAAAGTCATATTTGCTTTTTATTTTTGTAATTTAAATATAAATTTGCGTAAGGATTTTTGCCAATTGGCGCCAATAACTTCAGCCTATATCTTTTTGGTGGGGCTAGCATCATAGACAGTATCATATTATCTTGTGAAAAATCCCATATTTGCTCAGTTCCACTACACTTCTACTCCTATCATCATCCCATGATCCAACAATAACTTCCCTTTAAGGCACGCTGTCTTCTTCCATTGTTCAAGGTTTTAACTCCCCTTGCATAAGCCATATCATTGCCCACAACTCCATCACCAGTTCTTTTCCTTTTCTTTCCTCAACAGCCTCACTCAGCACTCAACTGCCAAGAGATATGGAATAGCCATGCAACAGGTATGCTGTAATGGTATGTGGGAAAGACCTTGGGAGACTGGTCCAAGAGAATGGTCAGATAAGAGACAGCATAGCCCACAGCTTGATAGTGGACAGGGCAAGAGGCTCAGAAGAAACCCTCCCTAGTTTCTCAGGCTGTAAAGGAGATGTGGGGGAGGGTAGAATTGTACTTTCAGACTTGCAAGATTCTATCAATGTAGCCTTATAATAAAGTAGAATTAGCTCATCTGGTTGTGATTCCTATCTGGTTTACCCCACAAGGCTAACATATGCTTACAGAAACTACTCTGAGCATAACTGTCCACATGAACTAAACATTCCTTATTTTTCCTTGCACTATCCTCATGGCCTTCATAGTTTCCATCATGAAAATATACAAGATCATCCTCTTTGTGTCAGCTGGTATCTCCCAAGCAACCCCAATAACAAGCCCCACAGAGCTGGACAAGATCAAGGAAGCAAGAACTACCCACACTTCACTAAGGTATCTTTAATGCTAGTCTTAAGGTAAGTTCCATACCTTGGAAACTGCATGTAGGATTTCTCACTTTCATTTATAGTGAGTTATTTATGGCAGAGTCTCTTTGAATGATTAGAATTCTCCTTCCCAGATTTCTTGCTACCTGGGCTGAGTTGCCATTTATAAGTGACCAATAGACTCCCTTCTATCTCTTGATCGTTTATGTCTGATCTCCCTTCCATTACCTTCCCAGCTTCCCTACAACCTTTCAAACCAAGTAATTCAACATGTGCACAGTCAGTCCCTCCAATATTCAAGTCACCAGTCTCTTTCCATTCTACCAATGCCTGTTTATTCCTTCATCTAACCCTTCATCACATAAAACTTTCTGTCATCTTAAGTCAGCTGTCCCAGAAACAGCTGCAATAAATTCCTCAGTACTTTTCTTGTGTCAGTGGAACAAAGCTGGCTCATTATTATTTGCCCAACTAGGCCATGGGAACTACTTGAACATTGTTATATACCAGAATCAAAGTTGCCTTGTAATTAAGTCTTACAGATTTACATTGTCATTTGCTCTCAGTTCTTATTTGCCAATTGTGAGCAGGTGACTATTAATTACATGGCTAGCTTAGGACTTGCGTATGGGCAGAAGCAGGGCCTGGGCTACCCAAGACCCAGAAAAGCTGAATGATCTGCTTGATTTTAAGGTCTCTCCCTTGGATGCTTTGGGGGCGTCAAAATCCCAGACCAATCCAGATTTTTCTGGGTGTGTGGCAGGCCTAACATTCTTCAAATCCTAAAATGCTTGTACATGTTCATTGTCAAATAATCCACAAAAATAAAACTTTGATTTCATTTTACTTCCCTTTACTTTTACATCTGGAGGAAATGTCCAACTGGGGACAATTCTGAAAGCAGTATGGCTGTGGCGCATGTACAATTGATGGTAATGTATATACAGGTACTTTGGAGCCCCCAGGCTGTCTGGCTTCATGCCCAACCATGTGCTAAACCAGGATTATTCCAGCAAATTAGATGGGTGGGTTCAAGTAGATTTCCTTCAGTGTGGGAAGGAGATTGCTTCTCAGTAGCAGTTGCTGGTAACATAAATGAGAGGGTGTTGTTACATTCATGTCCTATTTGAAGGCTTTCCATATGCATCTGGTTGCCAGCTGTGGGAAGCATATGCCTAATTAGATAGGCCTTTGATATGATTCAGAAATAATCTGTACATTTCTGCTAGTCATTATAAGCTATTATGATAAATAGAATATTTATGAACATTCTAACTTGTGATAATGGTGAACCTTAGAAACTAGTAAAAACTAGTTCCTCCTCCTTTGATTTCTTGAACTTACTGAATACTAAATCCAACCTTCTTGTGCAGTTTAGATTTAGCTTATAATAGGTTTAGGGTTAGCCCTTCCCATTTTTGAACCCATACCTGCCTCTTCTCTTTTACACACCAACAAACTTGGCAGTGGTGACAGAAAGAATAAAGTTAGGGCCTCACTTTTGCCCAAGAATATTGCAGTAGTAGCATCCTAGGTCTAGGACTCCCAGAAATTCTAGTTTCCCAGGATTCTATGTTCATTTCCCAAGGGCTCAACTCCCAGGGCACTGGTTTGAGTATATTCAGCATACCTTCCGAACAGCCTGATGGGCTACCCAGAAATCCTTGTCACATTTTTTGCAATATCTTGAATTATAATGCTTATTTTGGGAATCCACAATATCCCAATTATAGTTCTGATATTCACAGAATGCCCCTTAAGCATCGACGCTGTGTCATCCTTTAGCCATCTAATAAAGTTTAATCTATTATCATATGATAAATAATACATTCAATTGAACACCATTATTAGGAATGATCATGATATTATGAAATCCTATTATGGCAGCCTCCTAGTTTCTAGTCATTTTATTTTCCCATAAAATAAAAGAGAACAAACAACCCATACAATTTGCTTCCATAGGTTCTGGTGGTGGATACACTCTACTAAAGAATTTTGGAAATCTTAACTGAAAATTGTACATTTCACAATGAATCTACATGATACTCTTTCTCTTTACATTCTATAATACTGGTACACTTCCCAGTATTATACACATCTTTCCACTAATTTACTTACAGCAGATATTGCTATCCATTCAGTAATTTCCTGCATTACTTCAGATTCTTTTCTGACCATTCACATCCAATCTCTCTTTAAGGGGAACTTTAGACTGGCAGCAGAAGGGACAGGCAGCAAATTGTTTTAATTTTTAAACATAATACTAATACTAATAATTTAGTATTGTTTTAATTGTATATATGGGGTGTATTTTATGTATATTTATAGTTTTATTCTCTCTGTAACCTGCCCAGAGTCCCCTATTGTAGGGGAGATGGGTGGGAGAGAAATCTAATAAATAAATAAATACATACATACATACATACAGCAGAATGGCAGTAGAGGGGAGGGGACGTGTCTGAATCTTCCTGAAATGCTGATAAGCAACTCTGTGATCACACCCAGTATTGGCTACCTCACCTTGAGGTTGTCCTTGGGCAGTGTCAGAATAAGAAGAAAAATACTACTTTAATTCTAGAACAGCTAATAACAACTTAACCGTCTCAGTCATGGGCTGGGAACAAGATGAAGGCAGTAAAAAAGTCTAAAACAAAGAGATTATGTACCCTAAATAATAATTTAGGGTATCCAGTAAAATGCAACTCTCTCTGCCTTCTAAGCAGATACAATTGAGCAGAAAGATCTTTTGAAAGGAAAAATGCTGAACCCTTCCTAAATTGTTGCAAGGACTATGGGATAGCAGGTACTTATCTCAGTTCAGGGCAATGCTGTCACAGCAAGCTGTATTCATTTTCCACTGAAATGGCTTGTTAGCTCTACTGTTGTCAAGTACTTTACCTAAAGTTATGACAAGTGCAAACAACGTTACTAGAGCCAGTGCTGAAAGACAGTTGTAAATATTTTGACCTTCCAATTAATCATAAATCACCAGTTCAGGAAACACTCATTTTTAGGAGTTCTGAATGATTCTATACCAGCTTGCTTCAACTTGGGGTTGTCCTTATGTTTTCCTACACTGATGAAAATAATTGAGGGAAATTATAAAGTGGCAGGTCAACCAGTTGGAGCTACTTTTAGTAGAGTCACTAGTGAGGGTTTTCATACCAGGACTGCAGAACTCCAGATCTGGCAGCCCTCACCCAGCATACTTTGTCACATAAGTAAATGAGTCCTCCAAAAGACAAAGGCACCTGGCAGATGGTATGTTTACCAGGCTGCCCTCATATCTCTAATTGTCAGATGCTAAGTTGCTAAGTTGCATGTGATACATCCTATGAGGTAATCCAGTGGTTTTCAAACTTGGCAATTTTAAGATGTGTGGACTTCAACTCCCAGAATTCCCTAGCCAGCACTGAAGTCCACACATCTGGGAGTTGAAATCCACACATTTCACAGTTGGAGAAACACTGAGCTAAACTAGCAATAGCAAGTGAGCAAACATCGCAATACAGCTGAGGAAGAGCAGAAAGCTGCAGCTCCAAGAAGGCTCTCAGGAAAACTTGCCAGATGCCCAGTTGTGCCCGATCCTGGCTTCCTGGCTGGTGCTGAGAGGTGCTGCTCCCCACGCGATCGGAGCCCCAGAGAGAACGTAACCCCACTGAGCATGCTTTAGGGCTCCTGAACTCCTTCCTTCCCGACACCTAGCTGGTTGGAGAAGTCAACAAGCACAAGGTAGAGCAATATGGGAAAATACACGTGTAGGGCAGCGTTTAATAGCACGTGTGAAGGAAGTGCAGTCAGAGCGGCAAAACGATAACCCAGTTTTGCCACTTTAAAAGGAGTCGTTTCTCGCTAAACGGGTTGCTGCCGGTCCCTGAGTCATACGCTGACAGCTTTCAGCGTGGGCCGTGCTCCGCACAGATTTCCCTTCTCAGCACCCACCCAGCCGGTTGTTCCGAGGAGGAGATGCGCGGACACGCTCAGCTCTCAGCTGCATCAGCCTTTCCAGACGGCGGCGTCGGCACTATCTCGCCGCCCGGGTCTGAGAGCGGCTAGGGGGTTAAATCCGGCCCCGCCTCCTTCCCGATCACATGCGCCCGAGTTGCAGTGTCAAGATCGGTCAGCTGATAAAGCAGTCACGCGGTGAGGTGCTCAGTCATCCTCCTCGCGGAGGGTACAAGTAGGAACAGAGCGTGGGGGGGCTTGCTGGGTTGCTTGCAGTCCAGCGCGATCGCTGCTAAAATGGGGCTTCGCGAATTAATATTGCTCGCCTCTCTGGTGGCTGCTTGTTCGTCGCTGATAAGGTGAGGATCGGCTTTCCCTTGGTGCTAAAGATTCCCTGAGTGGGAGGGTTGTGCGGGATGGGAGTCTCTTGCAAACAGACTTGGGAGCTGAAAAACACAAACCAACCCAGCCCGCAGCTTTCGAGGCATGGTCTCCATGTTGTGCTACTGGGCACTGTTGAGCCTCTTCTGGATCCTTCCATTCGTCTTGGAAGGCATGCCTAAAAATCAGCCGGCATGTTTTAACTTTTGCCGACCTTTAGGCATCGACGTGACTGGATTTGGAAGAGCTCGATCGTATCCTCTCGACTGGATGCGCTCTCGAAGCAGTAAAAAAGTTGTCCTTTTTTTTCTAAGCGGACTTACAGGTGAAGAATTAGTTTGAAAGGAAACTGGGGTGCGGGAGAGTATCCTCTGGATTCAGGGGGTCTTCCTTGCTGCTGACTTTTAGAACTGTACCCCAGTTACTGAAAATTCTGATCAGCTCTCCATATGCCTGATCCGAGCTAAAGATATTAAGGAAACTTCCCCAGGGACTCATTTAAGGATAAGTGAACTTTCCCCAATGGTCTTGTGATGGCAAGGAGTTGAAGATCAGCCTGTCTGGAGGGCACCAAGTTGCAGAAGTTGGCTCTGTTTAAAAAAAAAAAACAAGCAAAACACTTGGCTATGTTAATATTTGAAGCAGGCTGTTAATGATGTCCACAGAATGCAGATTCTTTTTGTAGTTGCTGTTTCTCTGCTCCATTCTGTGGTTTTTTAAGAATGTGGCTCTCTCTCTCCTGATTCATGCAAACATGGACTTTTCTTGGCAGTATTATGGAGCTGGGTTGCTTTACTTTTTCTTAGGCTATTTTCTTCAACTGTCCAGTCTACCCAACAGTCCTAGAATTGTCAGGTGGTCCCCTGCCCAAATACCAACCAAGCCTGATTCTGCTTGGCTTGTCAGATCAGCCAAAGTTGGCTAGGTGCCATAATCCAATACATTAATTTTTCCAGTTGGTACTTGGGGATGGGAAGGGAAATTTGCCCAGTATATTCTTGTTCAGTCACTTTCAGGTATTTGTGATCTGATGGACATCATTTTTCTAGAATTGTTTGTGGTTTAAGGGTGAAAAAGAATGCAGCCTTGAATTGCATTAAAAAGTTAAGGGCTCTCGTCTCTCATTTTTGGGAGAGAGAATTTTACTTTTGAGCAGAGATTAATTTAGTTTATCAGAAAAATGGTAAGAGAAACACTCCAAGTGAATGGTGCAAGTCCTCTAGTAATTGCCTACTGACTGGATCCATAAAAATAAGTATTTCATCTTAAAAACACATTTCTAGACACAACTGCTACAAAATATCAGTAGTATTTTCCCCCTCTTGTGTGACACATCCTGTTGCATTTTTACATATATCAGACAACCCCTATTACAGATGGGACTACCCTAAAAACTAACACAATCATATTATTTCAGTGGTACTGTCCTGACTGTGGAAAGTACCGCCTATGTGTGTGGTAGTGTTCAACTTCAGATCTGTTCTAACCAAAGTTATAGCTTTCAGTATCTCATCATCTAACACTAAATGATACAGTCATGTATAAATGGAGTGCAGATGAAGTTGAATTGTATTTTGCGATGGTTTAAGGGTTTTACTATACCCGTTCGAAGTCGATGTGGTAAGAGCACATTCTATTTGATATTTGATATTTGTTATTTCATCTCTTATCTAGAGATTCTCAGTAGTCAGTTTTATCTCTACTTCAGTGCCTATCTCTGGATACTCAGCCAGATATCTGTTCCTAGCTTTCGATTTCCATGCATTGCAAAAGGTCTCCTTGTTGTTAAGTCGTGTCCGACTCTTCGTGACCCCATGAACCATATTGCACCAGGCCTTCCTATCTTTCACTGCCTCCCTGAGTTTGCTCAATTTCATGCTCGTTGCTTCAGTGATGTTATCTAGCCATCTCATCCTCTGCCGTCCTCTTGTCATGCTAGTGAGATGAATGGTTACAGGTAGTCCCCAGTTTAAGAATGAGTTCCATCCCCAAAGTCTGTCCATAAGTCGAATTTGTAAGCTGAAATGTTATTTTATAAGTAGTAGTGTGTAATGAACTCAAACCATTGTGTATTTAACTCAAATCATTGTGTATTTGACTTGCATTTTGCTGCAATAGGCTCTGTTCTTAACTATGGGTTGTCTGGAACCAGGGCATTCTTAACCCAGGGACTGCCTTATGACTATGCTCAAATATTCCATGAAGCTAATACTTCAGTTTACAAATTTTAAATGCAGAATTATTTCTTAGAGTATAAGAGTGAGGACTGTTTCACCCTAATTCTGTAGATGTGGGTTGCAAAGTTAACAACACAGTTAAGTTATATTTAGGCACCTCCATTGGTGGCAAAGGTCATCCTGAACACAGTCTATAACTCTTCCTTGCTGTCTGCAGGAATTAGGAAAATACTTTTCTGTGTCACTGATATGTTTCTGATGGTGACTGCTTATTTCCTTTACGTCTAACTTAATTTTACTTTTTAGCATAATATATGACTGCAGGCTGATGTGGCAGTCCAGAATGAGATAACCATACTCATTTGAGAACACTGTACTTTTAGAACCTTAACAAGAGTATTATAATTTTGTTTAAAAGTCATAGAATATTTGAGTGAAATACTGAAATTGAAAACTAATTTATTCTGTGGTTAGCACAGACATCCAACATGATGACTCAAGTATTATCTTAATTCTAATAAGAAGGAACCTGACATCCTTATTTGAATAACTGAGCAATTCTTTATGATCAGTGAGATATCCACCCTTAGTACTGGTTGGGGAAGAAAGGCTCTATTCTTCTTTCCCCAAGTCTCTGACATGCCTGGACAATTGGCTGCTTCCAAAAAGAAGCACAGTGAGATGATTATGATAGTATCCTCTTCTCAAAATCTTCTGCCACATAGCTAGAGAATGGGATAGCATGGATATAGGACCCAGTTGAAGGCGACATATAACGGCTGGCTGCCAATACCACATAAAGTTTGTGGACCAGTCTTCAAAAGGCAGTGGCATCAGAACTTGCTGACACTAATGGAAAAGTAGGATCAAACCTTAGTAATTAAAGCTGCAGCCTGATTCACACTTGTATGGGATTAAGTGCCATTGAACTAAATGGAGCTTACTTATATTTGAATATATATTGACTACAGAATGAATGCCTAAAGCTACTTCCAATTAGGCCTGAACGTTTTTCATTGATGGAGTATGTCTGCATCAAAAAATGTGAATGAGTGCTTCTTAACTAAAACACTCTTTTCCCCCCTTTCCCGACACCCATAAAGACAGCTTGATTTCTTGTGCCTTTTGAACGATGTTCCTGTTAGATATGTTGGTAATTTTATTTGTATTTTATATTTCAAATTTGGTCACCGCCGATCTCACTAGGAAGTGACTCTGGGCAGTTTACAATAAAAACAAAAAATAAATATTAATTAAAATACAGTAAAATAGTATAAAAACACAATAAAAACCAAATACATACCTAAATAACAATATCTTCCAAGGTGCTGCTGGTAGAAAAGATATTAACATACAGGAGCATCTTCAAGTGCTGGTCACCCCCAGGGTTGGTTGCCCCTTTTCTCGCCCCACTCCAGTTGGCAGAGCCAGGTCTTGACTGCTTTCTGGAAAGTCGAGAGAGGAGGGGCCTGCCTCACCTCTGGGGGGAGGGTATTCCATAGGGCTGGGATCACGGCAGAGAAGTTTTTTTCTTGCTGGTTTGATATGGTAGTAACAGTATAACATAGGGCTGATTCTGATATGAGGATTAAGCATGACATGAAATAGAAATTGTAGGAATCATATGATCAGGATATGCCTTTTGCTCTTTGGAAAATGCATATTTTGATGTTTTAGGAATTTTATCCTTCTAAATGTTTTAACATTAAAGTGATACTTAACAGATGAAAGATGTCAGTCAAAAGTATTATGCAATTAGATGCAACATAGGAAGTTTCTAGAGGCTGGCCTTTTAGCAAATATAGATTAATAAAAGGGAGTTATGAAGCTTTGAAACCCTGATCTGTAGGGAGGTTCCCATAAAATTGTGCCAGATTTACTGCAGGGTAAACTAGCAAGACTTCATTAATTTCACAAGATCCATGTCAGTAAATTGTGGTGGAGAATGTGGTGACTAAAGAACCTGATGCTTGATTGTTAGGTTTAGATCAAAAAGGAAAACTATTGTTTCTAAGCTATTTAAAAATATATTTTGTGCTGTGAATGTTACACAGTGCTAGTAATGGCCTCATGTTGATTCTTGCTGATAGAATTGCAGGAAAAAGAGGATATCAAGGAAAATTGCTGTCGCTAATGTGTGTTTCTTTTTTTAAAAAAAATAATTTCTTCTGAACAGAATCCCTCTGAAGAAATTCCCTTCCATGCGTAGCATCTACAATGAGTACGGGACCAATATCCAAGATTTGATTGAGTTGGGACAAGTGCTGAAGTATAAATTTGGGGGTCCTGGTGCAGAAACACCTACCCCAGAGGCTCTGAAAAATTACATGGATGTAAGTATGGCCGCAGTTTCCTCGTCTTTTATTGGCTTAATACATGTTTTTTCCCTCCAGCTATGAGAAGAATCTATGTGTTATTGCAGTAAATGAGGCTAGACAAATTAATGGACAGTACAAATATATCAACAGCTACCAGTATTAAGAACTGTACGCTAACTCCTGAACCAGAGACAGCATACTTCAAATACCAGTAGCTAAAAAGCAGTGGTAAATGAGGATTATTGATTACTTGAGCTTCCTGGATGCATCTGACCACCCTGTGACATGGAATGCTGAATTAATGTGCCTTAATGCTTATGCATCCCAGCTATTGTTCTTCCATTGCACAGCTATCTGCACTGGTTAAATTATCTGCGCTTCTGTTTCACAGCATCCAGCACTTAGTGTTTCATATCTCATGTTACACATGCTTAGCTTCATTCCTTTAGGCAAACTTGGAATATGGGCCATCTACCCCACTCTCCCATAAATCCCAAAGTGTGTCACTTCCTTGGGAAAAATATTCCCACAGAAACATTTTGGGCCAGGCTTCTTTTCTGAAAAACTCCCATGTCCTTGGAGACAAGTTCATGATTGGCTTTAGGCCAAAGAAGCTGTTGAAATAAGGGAGAATGTGTAGGAGAGGTATGAAGTAATTTGTTAAGTCATCAGAATGGATATGGAGTCCTGTGTTTCTGACATTCTGGAATCAAAATCCATTTACTCAAAAGACACTTCAGTTGAAAAGGGAACTGATGCAGTGAAATGGCCAAAGTTAATAATGAGAGAGACTTGGGCCAAAAGTAGAACTCCTAGTGTAAATTTTCCATGTTAAATCCTTCTTTTATTCTCCGTGTGTCATTTTGGCACAACTGCAATTTCTCCTTGTTCAGGAAAGAATGTGTTTATAAAGTATGTGCACTTAAATCTTCTTAACACAGACTTAGAACAGCTGGAATTCTGCTTTCCTTCCTGATGGAAAATAGGCAGTCAGTCATTGGCCTTTGGACCCTGTATCTTGAATATTGCAACTCATTGGTAAATTCTCCCCAGGTTACAAAGAAAGTAGCACTAGTGATGTTTGGGGCCTGGTCACTGTTTCTCAAGATGACAAGGAGTGTAGCTGCAGTAAACAGTGTTCTCCCTGTCTCTGTTTTTCTTTCTCTTTTTGAATATTCTTTGCAAGGCAACATTAAATAACTCAGTTTCCTCATCCCTGCTAAGCAAAAAACATAACTCTAAGTTTACCAGCAATAGTGAAAGGAAAACTGTGTTCAGGATCAATGTTGATGAGATAATTTTTATTAGGATTAACTAGTGCTATATGAATGCTTTCGAGTCACGTGACTCTTAGTCTCCTTGTCAAAGGGGGAAAATAGATGTATACATAAGACTAACCACAGTTTTTTAAAATTAGGTTAAGCTAGGCCACCTGCTACTGTACCAAGTTGCATTAAGTCCTGGTATAAACATTGCTAGAAAACATTTTTAAAAACCCCATAAGTTAAATCTTATCCATTATATTAACTGGAATTTGCAGATAAACATTTTGATTAGAGACTGTAACTATGAGCCACAGTGAACTGTTGGCTATTTAAATACTTGTGTCAACTAATGGTCTTTAGAATATATTCCTGTATGACTGTTCAAATGTCATATTAAGCTGTAGTTTAGCTAAAGTTTGTAGAATAAGCCACAGTGGTTGGATTCAAATAGCAGACTAACCCATAGAAATCACATTATGGCTTAACATGTTATGGGAATCCACCCTATGAGTTGGATAGAATCAGTGGCTGGTTTCACAAAGTGCACTAAGTCATAATGTGGTTTGTTTGGTTTTGGCTTAATGTGTTGTGCAAGTAGTCATAATGGTTTATAGTTTAGTTTACTATGGAAGCCCGTCAATTGTGGTTTATTCAACAAAGCAGAGTTAAATCATGGTTTAGTGGAAGTTATGAGCCAAGTTACTGAATTGGAGGGAAGACCCTACAGGCCAGCACCCTGCTTCATGCAGGATGTTCAGAGTTAGAATATGCTGAACACTTGGCTGATTAGCATCAGTTAGGAAATTTCAGCAATTAGTTTCATTATGGAGCCAGTCTGTCAAGCTTTTTCAGAAGAACAGGTTCCTAGCTTAAATAAAATCATATGTATACTATGAATATGGCATTGTATCAAGCCACAAAAACAGATCTATGTCTGATGAAAAAATATAGTAACCAGTGGAGAAAGTAATCAGAATTTTTTTTTTTTAACTGCTTAACAGTCATTACTGACCCTGCAGTGACCGCCCCCTAGCGGTTTTCAAGGCAATTGCATCTTTCTAGTTTCGGAATTAGACTTTGCCAGAGCCTAATTCCTAGAGCGTCAGCCCAGCTGGCAGCACAGGAGGCGGGATTTCCGTTGCTTCGCGCCCCTTTTTCGGACGATTTACCGGCAACTGTCCCATCTCTCTGTTGAGCCGCTGCCAGCATTTTTCCTCCCACCGGAGTGAGAGTCCTCATTTATCTACTCACGTACGTTTTCGATCTGCTGAGTTGGCAGAAGCTGCGGGTATAGAAACAAGAGCTCACCTTGTTAACGCGAGGCTGGACTCGAACCGCTGAAGCTTTCAGCCATTTCTGGCCGGCACTTTCAGCGTCATTAAGCCGCTGCGCCACCACGTCCCCACAATCAGAATATAAGGTTTGAATTAATAATATATATTTATAATAATTCAGGATAGACATTTATGTTTTGCAAAATGCAGTTAACAATGCAGGCCATCATTTGATTGATTTCCAACCAATTGGAATCTTTTGCTTTGAAATATACAACAATAAAAAAACCTGACTGCTTCAAGCAGTAAGTGGTATCTTTATGGTTTTGACTTAAAAAAAAAACACACTGCTTCTAATTGTAGTGTGTAATAATTATGTGATTGGCAAAGGTAGCAATTCCAGGCATACCTGTTGTTTCATTATAATGGGGTCAGTGTGTTAGGTTCTTGCATGAATCTCAATCTGCAACCTTGCATATCCCAGGTTGCTGTGAATGGTGTGCTTTCTTGGAGCAAATCCCAGTGACGTCAGCAAGATTTGCCTGGAGGAAACATGATTAGGATCAAGTTGCTGGTGTATCTGGGCCAACCATATCCCTTCTCCAAAAATCCAGATGGCCACTAGATGGCTGCAAAGAAATTCAGAAAACTGATAATCCTTGGCTGCCATCTAATGGTCATCCAGACTTTTGCAGGCTGGATATAGTAGGTCTAGATATATATCTGGTACTTCTGTCTTTTCAACTCTGAAGTCCTATATGCACCTGGGATTTGTTTAATTGAATTTAGCTCTTAACTTTTAACCTGTCGTTTCCAGGGAGTAATTCTTGGTTTTCCATCATCTAGTTCCCATACCCGCCCTCCCAGTTTTCAAATTCTGTGTAATGCAAATCATTGCTCTCTCTTAATGTTATCTTGCTAGAGTGGGGGCTGCTATAGTGAGAGTCCTTGTGAAACTGCAGTAATGTTGGAACAGCCAGGTTGTATGTTGACATCAAATACTGTTCCCAACTAGTATCACCTAATATGAGAAATGCTTGCATTGTAGATTATTTCCATTAAACTCCATGGATGTTCCTGTATGGTATAGACAAGTGCTGTTATGGCTTCCACATCATAGCATTTAAAGAAATCATTTCTGGTCTGGGACACTAAGGCACTAAAACTGACAGCTACAAGTGAAGCTCATTCTTCATTAAGCTTGAGCTAATAATAACCTGAAGCTCAGGGTTGGGTGTTGAGAGACTTTAAACCCATATTCTACATCTGTCTCAGTGTCTAGTAACTTAGCTAATGTCATCTTTTACAAACAAAATTTGAAGCTCAAAACTCCCGTTCCCATTTCAAGTAAGTTTGCTCAGCTTATGCCCTGCCCTTCTATAAGCATACCTTAAATTTTAAGTTGTTACCATTTTCCTGGTGATCTTGCTGCTGCTTCTGAGCTTCCTGCCTGCCAGCTTTCTATGACTGTTAAATAGAGACTGTCACTTACTTGATCTGGATTTTCAAGCAAACGATATGTAGTGCAATGAGGTTGATGAGGTTCCTCTTCCTTTTGAAAGTACAGAATATTCCCATGAGAAGTCCCCAAATGGATGCTTCTCTCTAGAGAAACAGCAGTGTGTTGGGAGAATGGATGAGTAGTTGCACATGTGGCTGGAACCTAGAAAAAAATGAAGTCCCCCCCCCCCATCATCTGTTACAGATCTAAATGGTCTGTATCTCAGGTCTTGGGAAAGTTGAGTATCTTATCAGACATATACATTTCTTCTCTAGTGATTTGGCATTTTGTTTGCCAATCCCAATTGAGCTCTGCAAGAATGGTATGAAATTGTTTAATCAAGGTCTGCTTGTGATGTTGAAATGTACCAAGTAAAATTGCTCAATATGTTGCTGCTCCATTTTTTTTTTTTTAGAAAAAACTTAACTGGTGTTTTGCTTAGATGGGGAGAAGAGGGTGGTTTATTAAATCACATCTGGCAATTATACACAATCCAAGTGTTTACTGAAGACCTTGTTGAGATGATAGCTTTCCAGGGTTGGGCAGGCACACTATGATTTGAATGATATTCAGACATAACTATGCCTATACCAGTGTTCTGAAGCATAACCTCACAATCTGCTTTTGTAAATGTATAGGCCAGCCCATAATGCTTTGAGATAATTGAGTTGACAGCTGTGAAGTTAACTGGGATGAATGCCATTGTAGGGATGAAGGGAACATCAGCCTAAGCTAATCTATCTGGCACTCTTTCTGTGACATTTTGGTAGTAATAAAAAGTGCCTCAAAGCCTCATGGCAACCATATTCTCATATGTTGCAAATCTCATGCTGCTGTTATTTGCATATGGCAAGATAGCTTACTCATGCTGCTACCGGGCCATGTCAAAACCTCTTGTAACCTAAGGTACTAAACATATTACCTGTTCATACTCCTTTCTCTCTCATATTGTCAATTATGTTTATATAAAATTTGTACCAACATGCTCTTCAGCTCTAGTCATACTTCCTTGACAAGAATGAAATTGGCTGTTCTTCAGACATATGTGAATCTGCACAGGACTCTAGGGCATTTGTATCTGTCTCCCCACCCCTCCCCAAAATCTGGAGACTGTCAAAATCCACCTGTACTTGGCAGTGTGAATAGATTGATAGATATCTCCATGCCCCAGTAGTAAGACCTCTGGCATATTCATGCATCCAGTGGATGGAGATTTTAGAGAGAATAGGAAGTGTGAACACAGAGAGCGATCAGGGAGTATTCTGCTTGCTTCTCCATTTTTTTTTTTAATTTGTTACCTGCCATTCAAGCCCTAAGGCCTTTGAGATAATTGATGGAGCCATTTTTTTTAAAAAAAACCAAATGATACGACACAAAAGACAGTTAAAAATACTTAAACAGGAGTTCAAATCATCCATACAGCTTGCTATGAATAAAATTATAAATTGAACTGCTTCAGGACTTGCCTGGTTTTGAAACTATTGTGAAGATGCTGAAATTCCTGACACAATTATATTTCAGGAACTTCCCAGGTAATTAGGAGAAGTGGGTTTGATGATGAGATTTTTGCTTTGTGTTGCATTTTTCTCAAGGAAGTGTTTCTGTTGAAAGGAAGTCTACAGTTCTGTATCTTTAAAATCCAGCAGTGAAATACTTCTAATGGGGTGATGATGCTTGAGAGTATTGCGGGATGGGTATAAGTATTATCCTGGGTGCTCATTTTATTTTATTGCCTGCATGTGTTTCTCTAGGCACAGAAAACATTACTTTTTACATAATGTGTATCTTGTGCATTGAAGCAAATGCATGATGTTTGAGGATCAGCATTCACCTGTCAGCCTTCCCAGTAGACCAGACAGGAAACAGGACCAGATGAGCTAATTCTACTCTATTGTAAGGTTACGTTAACAGAATCTTGCAAGTCTGAAAGTACAAATCTCTGTCTCCTTTACAGCCCAAGAAGTTAGGAAGGGTCGCTTCTGAGCCTCTTTCTCCCCCCATTATGCAGCTGTGGGCTATGCCCTCTCTTATCTGACCATTCCCTAGGCAGCCATCCCATTTCTCAAGGTGTTTCTCACAAACCTTTACATCACCTTTGCTTTGATGTGGTCTTTTGGCCTACATCACATGTACATGATGTAGTCTCTATGTGTCACTGAGCCTCATCAGTTTGCCATCAGGGTTCAAAGAATGCCTTGTACTTAGGCTATAGGACAAATTGCCTTTAGCATTATTAGTTCCCCTCTGTGATGTAGCCACACCTATCCTGATACCATGCCATAAAATCTTTCCCCTTCCTCTTGGCAATCCTTTGGTGAGCAAACATACAGTATCCTCTGAAAATGCCAAATCTGTCTATGTTCGAGCATAGAAATTGCAGAACAGACTGTCTTTGCTCTTATTACACACAGAAAAGCAACTTTGAAAGTGAACTTGCTAAGTAGTTCTCTGTGTACCTTATCCTTGCTTTTCTGAAGAATGGGAAACATGATCTTAAGTGCACTCAATAATCATGTGCAGTTAAAGAAATGTCTAAAAAACCAACCCTTCTCCAAAAAAACATTTTTCCCTATTTGCCACACCCAATAGGCTAACATGCTATCTTTTGAAATATGAATTGGAGAAATAGCATGTGTACCTATCAAACAATTTTCTTCAGCATTACCGACACAGCTCCTTTTCTTGTGCTGAAGTGATTTCATCTCCTAGTTAAAAAATGTCTGCGTTATTTAATTGATTGTTTTAAAAGAGTCTACGCTTTTCCAATCTTGTTAGTATTTACTATACCTATACTTCCTTCTCCATTGTATGCTCAAGGCTCTAAGTTTCTTAATTTTCATTTTTTAAATAATTTTAAGCTTATCAACAAAGAATAATAATTTTAAGCTAGTCAACAAAGAAAAATATATACAGTAACATTCAACGATCAACAGAACCCCAGAGCTGATAAGCACAGGATTTTAAAAAAGGGGTGCTAGAAATTGTTATAAAAGGATCAATTCCAAAACTTTTGGCTATATTGCTCAAAAGCTTTGTCCCTTTGTTGAAAAAGAATTAATGCAGATTTTAACGTAGATCAGAAATACATTATTGCAAATCCAGGGATAGATTTCTCCTTCCAGTGTTGAATAATTTTAGCCAAGTCCCATGTACATCTTTGATTGGGGCCGGGCTATCTGAGGGACCGCCTCTCCCGGATTTCATCTGTCCGTCCTACCAGATCCAGCAGAGAGGGCATGTTATGGGTTCCATCACCTAGGGAGCTACGTTTGGCGGGCCCTGGGTGGCCGGCCTTTTCTGCTGTAGTGCCCACATTGTGGAATATCCTCCCCCCTGAGGTGAGACTGGCTCCCTCACTTTTGATCTTCCAAAGGCCCTTTAAGACCTGGTTGTGCCAGCAGACCTGGGGACCCAGGGGACAGGGGGATTATGAGGTGGCTCCCTTATTTTCAACATCCTTTGATTCTCTGTTCTATTTTGATTTTTATATTTTTAATGTATTTATTGATTGTTTTTAGCTTTGTTGTACACCACCCAGAGTCTCCTGTGGTGAGATGGGTGGCTATATAAATTGGTTTAACAAATAAACATCTTTATCTGCCTGAACATCTATTAAAAATGTAACTCAGAAGCTTTACTGCCCCATATAAACCTAGACTAAGGCACTATAACTGGAAGAATACTGTCTGTCTATATGCCAAAATAGCTGTTAAAAATCATAGTCTCCATATTTATCAAGGAAATAGATTTATACTTTGAGCACATAGTAGAATCCTTGCCTGACTTATGAATAACAGTGTTTGCGTCATTAAAACTAAATGGAATGGATTGATTTGAAAAGGCTGTACTATAAGCCTCTAATAAAATAGGAGACAAAAACCTAATATACTTTCATACCGATCAGCTGTAAAACCAGCAGGACCATGAATCTTCTACAATTTAATAGATTTAATTCTAATGATGATTTCTTGAAGCAAGTTCTGAGCCTGTGGTAAATGTTGTACATCCCCCTTCTATTAAAAAAAAAATCCATCACATCTTCTGTTGATGAATTAATATTATATAATTTAGAATTAAATTAAAAATGTGTTGATTAATGAATCTGGAATCTGCTCTCCTTCTCCCATTTGTATCCTAAATAAATGGTACAATATTACATTACTTAACTCATTTAGAAGCTAATATCTTACTAACTTGCTCCATGTTCCAGATCTCATTGCTTTGTGCAAAGTAATCAGAACTCTGTTTTAGAGGTCTAAGAAGCTTGTTAAGTTTGCATTTAGCAGAGACCAAGAGCTTTATCAGACCAGGGATGGGTAAGATGCATAATGCCATTCAAAACTCTAAAAGTTTAATTTTAATCAATTGTTTCTTTTTATATGAACCATATGTATAAATGCTTTAGCCATATTCAATACCAAAGACAATGATTAATAATTTCCTATTAATATGAAATAAAAAATCCTACCATTTCTGTTTCATTTCCTTAACAAAATATTCAGCAAATAATATTGAAAGACTATTTAATGTATGTAAATTTTCCCTGAGTAAATCAATATTATAGCATGGCCTGGAATGATGATTACATTTATTTTATTTATTTATTTCCTGATTTCTCATTCTTGGATGTGTAATATAACTGAAGGCAATTCCTATGTGTAGAGGAAATAAAAGTATATTCCCACTAAGAATACTAAATCCATTTGAATTAAATTTCAGCTGTGTATCTAGCCAAATATTATGCATCTCTAAAAAAAGGAGGGAAGGAGTCCTATAGTGATATTGAAATACACACCCACATCCATGCACCAATTGGTGAAACTTGAACATTATATGAAATGAAAAAGTGTATTTCACCCAGTAACACTTATACCACAGACACTTTATGGAAGCTTGGATTGGAATTCCCTTGTTGGTTTTATCTGCTCATGGAACCAGAAAAGCAAACCAGAAATGGCTGGGTTCCTTTATCCTTCAGTAGTGGACTCCAGTGTACCTTTTTATAAGCTAGTGCTCTCCAGATGTTTTGAACTCTGTCAACCCTATAGGTCTAAAACTAGTTTTACTGGAACAGCTATAGTAACAGAATCTTGCACATCTAAATGTGCTTTCCCTCCCTCGCTTTATCTTTGTGTGACTAGGGAGGGGCTTATCTGAGACCTTTTCTCAAGTTACTTTCTTGTTCCAGGTTCAGACCTCTCTTATCTGACCATTGTCTTGCTAGCAGCTCTTCCTCCTGTCCTTCAGGGACATTCTCTATGCCCTTTACAAGTTCCTTCACCCACACCAGCATGATATTTGGCCTTTGTCTTATCTATAAAACAGCTGCCTTTTAATCATGAGGCAACACATGGTAATAGATACATGATAATGAACGTTGAGGGAAAGTGTTATGATGCAGAAAGTTTCCATGTAGCCTTCCGAGGGACATACTGTATTTTTCCGACAATAAGACGCCCCCATGTACAAGACGACCCCCATTTTTCCAACCCCAAATTAAGAAATCAATATTTTAAAGATAGTGCAGAACACATTTTTATTTAGTAATTAGGTAACATTGACCTGATACACTCGGTGGGAGGAGGTCCAAACTGTCTCTCTGCAGCTCTATTTCCATGCTCTTTTGAATAACTGATTATATTCAAGCACGAGTGAAACTGCTGATAGCTCGTCTCTGCAGACTTCCTCTAATTGGTTTGTTCAGCATCAGCTGACATCAGTTATATCAGGCTCGTGATTGGAGGAAGTCTGTTTGGGAGACAAGCTATTTCACTCGTGATTGGAGGCTAGCAATAGGAGGAAGCCTGCCTGCAGAGACAAAGTATGGGCAGTTTTGCAACCGCGCGATTTTTGGCTGACTTCCTTGAATAAGGCGCCCTTCAATTTTTAGGGTAAGGATTTTAGAAAAAAGTATCGTCTTATAGTCAGAAAAATACGGTAGTTTTCTCTTTTTTTTTTCCTTCATTTTCTTAAACCACGATGACTATTTCAGAGAGAAGCTTTGCTGAACATATCATTGAGCGGCCTTTCAGTGAGAGTTCAGACTTCACAATGTGAATGTTTTGATAAATGTATTAGGTATTTCATTAATGGATCATGTGCCTTTGAAAGTTTCCCAGGATATTGTTTGATTTCAGTGGTCTTTTGATAGTTGCAATGCCCTTAGCCAACTTTCAATAAAGAATTTAACAAGTCCTCTTCCATTCTGTAGTCATTCTTACTACTTTTAGTATTTCATCATGATACTAGAAAAAAATACTATTTATTTAATTCATACCCTGCCTGACTCCCATACACTCTGGCTGGTTCACAAAGTAAAAACAAACAACCTCCCCCAACAATAAAACAATGTAACAGTAAAGACAAAGCAAAAAGATGGCAAAGCTGGTCAACAATGAAAACATACACTACTCAGAAGGAGCTTCAACAATCCTACCCAAAAGCCTGGGTGAAGAGCCAGGTCATCCAGACCCCTCAAAATGCCAGTTTGATGGGAACCTAATTCTTGGGGGAAATCCTTATTCCAGAGGGCAGACCCTGCAACAGAGAAAGCATGCTTCCAGTGTCCCAAGAGATGGCATTGTTTAATTGAAGGAACCCAGAATGCGCCAACCCTCTCTGGCTGGGCAGATACTATGGGAGATAGACAATTCCTCAAGTAACCAGGCCCTGTGCCATATAGGGATTTATCAGTAACAGCCAGCCCCTTAATTGCATACTTACGTAGACAAATGATGTAGTCCACCCACAACTGGATAGTAAACCCCAGTTTTACAGAAATACACAAAGTATTTTTTAAAAACACAGAGATGGAAGTTCAAAGAACAATGAAATGAGGATTAAGTAAGGGAATGAAAACCTGAGATAGGGAGGATCACAGATGGAATGAAGTAGTTGAAATCCTGATTAAAAGTATTCCACATTTCCCATTGCTCCTTGTCCACTCCCTTCTGCAATGATGTCCTTAGAACAGCAATCATTTAAGTCATGATTAATAACCATAGTTACATGTAATTGGCGTCTAATTTCACTTAAGTTCCAAAGAAAGGTGAGAAATAAATATTCATTTTTGTGTGTGTGATTTCACACACAATACTTTTTGGAAGACTGATGGTGATACTCCCACCAAGGGCAAGTGAAGTAAATATTGTATAAATGGCAATAATAATTGCAATTCCTCAGAGTTCCTAACTTCATGACCATATGTAACGCAGGGAAACTTCACTATGGTTGAATATGGTACCCTCCATCCCTAGACATCTGGGGCATAGGACTTTGGATTATTAGATGCACAAATGTCATTATTCTCCATAAAATATATTTCCTTTGCCAGTTTCTAGAGTACTAGATGTGGCTGAACCTGACACTAGACAGGTGTGTGGCTATCCTAGTGAATATTGCAATATGGTGTGGTATATCTCCTCCTATAATTCTGTGGTGGATCTGTGGTCTGAGGCCAAAAATATTGCTTCTGACAGTCCTTTTGCTCTTGTCGCATTCCTGTTGGCTATACAGCATAATGAGTCTTGTCTCCAGTAGTTCCCAACTATATGCTTGTGAAAAGAGGGAACAGTAATACTGTATGAGATTTTCTCAGTCTGACAAGCATAACATGGGGAATGCATCTGATAGGGTCTCTTAACTCTTCAAATCCTGTTGGAATTTAGTATTGTGCATAGCAACTCATAAAGAGCCTGGGAGAACTCCTCCTTTTAAATGGTGCAAGTTGATTGTCTACATATGGGACTTCTTAGAAAAGGCAGTGTTGGTTTCTCATTTTGGAATTGTAATAAGATTCTTTCAAAATTAGAGCACAATTCTGAATGTATTACATTTAGTTCCTAAGGCCAGGCACACCTGTAGCTATTCTGATATATCATTACACAATGGCGTTATTTTGACTTAGTTGAATACTAGGTAACCTAGCACAACTGTGACACTGATGAGAGTTAAGATAAATTTGATTAGCCAAATTAAAACAAAATAAAGCATTACTGGTGCCAACATGAATCAATCATGACCCATTTTTCTCTAAATTAAAAGTTTTGTGATATGAAATTCTCAAATTTGTAAAGAGTTGCCTACTAAAAATTGGCCAAAGAGGAAGTAAAGGTGATGTGCTATTTCTTGGCTAATACACATCTTTCCTTTGAAGCTTTTGAAAAACTGCTGTAGTTGCTAAATAACTAACTTTAGCAATCTTGCTGAAGCTGTTTGAAAATGTTCTTGTCTCAGCCACACCCAGCCCACCCCCACAGTTGTTCACATGGGCAAAAATACTATAATCAGGCTTTCACAGTCAACTATGCTTAGTCAACATTTGATAAATAACCTGCAGTGCTAGAACATACTAGAAATGTCATCTGGGAAAGATGAATCTGACATTCATATTTGGGAAAATGATTTTCAAATGAAGGCTTGCTTCTCTGGTGCTTTTCTGTAGCTGTACATATTCAAAGGAACTTAAATAATAGTGCTTAATCAAAACAGAATAAAAACTCAATTTGATTTTATTTCTTCATATGTTTAACAACTTTATAACATGGTTTTCTTCCGCAGGGATGGGCGGAACTGTAGATTTGAAAGGAAAACAAGTACTTCAGGACACACATGGGTTCACACATAACACCAGTCAATAATTCTTTAAACCATCTTGCATCTTTCTCTGGAATCATCCTGCAGCTGTTGGCAACAGTGTCCTAGTATACTCCAAAGCACCTTTTTCCCTTTGAATCTGAAGTGTTGTACAGCCCTATTATTTCATTTTTTGTTATGTAATAGTTAAATAGTTAGAAGCCATCAAATCTGGTGACTGCATGAACAAATGCTTATTATCTTGCCTCATGTTTAATAGTAACTTGTAGCTCTTCCAAGGACATTCCAATAATTTCTTTAATCTCATCCATCCACTTTATCCATTGTCTCCCTCTTCTTCTATTTCTGACAACCTTACCAAATATAATAGTTTTCTCTAGTTCTCTCTTCATATCACATGGCCAAAATATATGAGTTTTTACTTGCTGATCATTGCTTCAAGAGAATAGTCAACTTTATTTGTAACTAATTGGTTCTTCTTATAATCCATGGTACTTGTAGTAAACTTCTCCAAAACTATAATTTTAAGGAGTCTACCTCCTTTCTCTCCTTCATAGCTGTTCAGTTTTCATAGCTGTACATTGCCACTGAAAAATCCATTGCTTTCAGTGTTTTGATTGTTATTGTCATTGAAATGGACTTACCATTCATGATCTAGTTCACATTTATCATTGCCTCCTTTCCTTGGATTAACCTCATCTTTACTGAAAACAAAAACTATTTCTCATTTTTAGTTTCAACTGTAAATTCATCAAACAATGCAGATTAATTGTATCTTTATCTTCTTATATTCAACATGAAACCAGGTTTTTCATTTTCCATTTTTACTTTTATCATGAACTCTTCTAGGTCTTCTTTACTTTTCACTAACAAAGTAGTGCTGTCTACAGATCTTAATTTCCTAGATTTCAGCCACCAATTGTTATACTAGTTAACATCTCTTTCAATTTTGCTATTGTTATATTTAAACAGATATGGGAACAAAATGCATCCTTGTTTCAGTCTCTTGAATTCTCAACCACTCTGCTTTTCCAAATGTAGTTCTTACAGTAACTTCTTATTCATTGTAAAAAGAATAATCAGATGATCCAGCACACCCGTCGGCCTTAACATTTTTCATATTCTGGCATGATCCACACAGTCAAATGTAAATCTCCTTGTATTCTCTTGCCCTCCATTATGTGGCTTATGTTAGTTGAGAATGACTAATCTCTGTCTTACCCAAAGTGATGCCCTCCAGCTGTTTGGATCTCACCTGTTTGGATGGGAATTATGGGAATAGGAGTCGAACATAATTGAAGGACTCTAGCTCAGGAAAAGAAGGCAGCTGTCTTGTTAAGAAAGAAGAAGGTGGCTGAATTTCTTATCTCAAAATATGAGGTTCAAGGAAACCATCTAAATCCAAAATTTATCATTTAGCTATTTCTGTTTCCTTCTTACTTTTCTTTTTAGACATATCTTTAATCCCATACATAGTTTTAAAATTACAGGTATTAGTATAAATATTAAATATTTTAGTTATGGATTTTATGGATGGGCAGGAACAGTTGTGACACTTTCAGTACAGGACAGATGAAGTGCTAGGTGTGTTGCTAGAATGGGAAGTATGTTTGAGGATAAAACCATGTGAACGTTAGCAGCTATGAATTATATTTATACAATAGGTCCAATGTTTCTGTGTTCTTTTTAAATGGAGGTGGCTACTTTTACAATTGACAGTTTGGGAATTGTCTAACTAGAATATAATCAATGCCAAACTGCCATTGTATGCAGTTTGCTTTAAAAAGAGGGAGGAGGGGAGTCAGGACTTTATTGTTGCAGGACTTCATTCAAATTTGGTTATTGTAGATTAATGATTCCAGAATATCTGAGCTGGGAAAGACCTTATATATCACCTAATCGAATGCCCTGCTTAGTCCAGAAGTCCACTAAGCTGTCCCTGAAAAGTGACCATCCAGTTCTCTGTTGAAAGCCTCTAGCAAGGCTCCACCACTCCCTTAGGCAGATTGTTCCATTGCTTATCAGCTGTAACTGACAGACAGTTCTTGCTGACATTCATCCTAAATCTCTTTAATTTCAACCTGTTAGTCCTCGTCTTCCTCTCACTTTCAATAGGATACAGCTCCCTGTGCCCCTTCTTGTATGTGACAGACTGTTAGATACCTGTGGACCACTATCATTTCTCTACTTAGTCTGTCCCTTTTCATGCTTAGCAGCTTTACATTTTATTTTTGGCAAAAAGCCTTTGTTAGCCCAGTGTCTACTGGAAATTTCTGTCATGTGGTATGAAGTCTAATGGCTATCAGCAGGCTACGGGATGGTTATCATAATTAAAACATAAAGATCAAGTAGATCCAAATGGAAACAGGCAGTTGCTTAAAAAAATCTGATCTCAAGGTGTTTAGGTTTATTTAAACAATATATTGAAAATGGCTCTGTAGAAACTTGGCAGTCATTCTCTTCAGCATATGTGATACATGTATTAGCCACTGAAGTCTATATGCCCTGCTGTTTCTAACCTCTCTCTCAAAGGAAACCACCCCCCTTCCCCACCAATCTAGAGCATGCAATAGTAACCCCAAACCAAGATAACCAATTATCCTTCTGTTGTTACAGTTCTTTGATTAACTGCATTGAAGATATCTAAACAAAACATCTACGTTAATAGAAATTCATGCTCCAAATGGGCCAACATTTACAGTGTGCATAAATTTCTATAGTTCTTTTTGTGCAAACTTTCTAAAACAAAACTAGAAATGAATGTAGAAACTGTTCAGAAGTTGTAGATAGCAAAGCATGGCCACTCTTATTGAGTAGTCCTTGCAAACAACTATAATTTCTTTATTTTGTATGATAATACTCACATAGGTACATGCTCACAAAGAGTCATTTTCTGAGGGGAAGGGAGACCTTTCCATACTGAATGTTGGCCAACAGTGAGACTAAGTTTCTTGTTGGCTATGCCAGTCACTATTCCAGACAGTCAGTAGTAAATATACATTTGCTAAGAAATTATGGAGAGCTAGAAAGAAATCAAGCAACACAATTTGGAAGTTTGTTATGTGATAATTCTGAACATGAAAATGTTGGATAAACTGTTGGATAAAAGTTCTTAAGCAGGATATACAGTGCATTATAAAGCAGTATCTAATTCGAAGGGTGAGACAACTGAATAAGAAAAAAAGCAACAAAGGGAGAAGCTCAAGATCTTACTCCTTCCTGAAAAAACCAAATCATTGCAAAATATGCTGTGATTCAATGTTTTGAAGTGAAGGCTGTTGGAGCAATGAGTTAAGGTTTCTTTAGTCTACTTGTTACAAATACTGCTGGTTTATCTGGTAGCATAGTCCATATGTTGCCATTCCTATATTCTCTTGTATGCTCTTGGTGAGTAAGAAGCAGAACAAGCTGAGGTTTTTATAGATGATGTATGATTATTTCATGATGGCTAGAATTGTTGACAGTAAAAAGATTTACTTGCCTTTTCTTCCACATAAATGAATGGTAACAATTCATTCCAGGATGGGGGGAATAGATTGCCGCTGCTGCTGCTGTTATTATATCACATTTTTATTTTGTACAACTCAATGTGTGCACCTAATGCTTCTTGTACATGAAATATTAGAAAACCTTTGCTGTGAAGTTTCTTGACTCTGGATGGTCCACTCTCCCTGTTGTTTCATATTGTCTAAGACCTTCCCATTGTGGCATCCTAATGATGGGTATTCTTGTCCTATCACTGTACCCTTTTTCTTATAGATCTTAATAACAGAACTCAGATTTTTTACTTTACTGTTCATTTCCGAGCCTGATTATTGTTGGAGTGTCCTAACATTCATATATTCTCTGAAATAATGAGCACTGTAGTTAGCAGTATAGCTGGATGAAGATGGGGTATATTTTGGATCTGTATAGACTTGAATAATAGCTTGGAGTGGTCCTCTTCCCTCTCTCTCACTCAAGGAACTCTTACTTATTGTCCTTGCACATCATTTTGTTTTTCAGGCGCAGTATTATGGGGAGATAGGCATTGGGACTCCACCACAGAAGTTTACAGTAGTCTTTGATACTGGGTCATCAAACCTCTGGGTGCCATCTGTTCACTGTCACTTGCTGGATATTGCTTGTTGTAAGTATCCATTCTTGTTTATCTCATAGTTGGCTGATTTGTATAAGACTGTCCCATACGTTTACAAATATACAACTGTAAATTGCAACCATATAGGATGACATTCTAGGAAAATTACTCCTCTATTGCTCAGCAAGTATATGAAAAACACGGTTATCTATATGCTGTTTTTCAACTCAGCTACTGAACCTCTGCTGGTATATAACTAAGTGCCCATCTATTTTATAAAATTGAGGGACTCTTCAGATGGAATGAATTTTCTACACAGAAACTCTTTTCTTGGGCTATATCCAACATTATGCAATGGATTTACATATACTCATCTGGAGTTCTGTTCCTTTCAGCTGTACTCTCTTGAGTGTCCTCCAGTTCTATTCCAGGCTGTTGGTCATCCCACTGGAAGAGATTTGGAGGAGGACATTATAAGGAGGGGAAATTTTATCTTCAGGCAGAATGACATTGGATAAACCCCATATGCTCCAACCAGAATTGACTCAACCCACTAGATCTTGAGGAGAAGCTGTTGTAGTCCCATGCTTCCAAAAGGTGGCCGAGGCTAGAAGGCACTGCTTTTCTATAATGGTGCTAATACTCTGGAATAGCTTCTCTATGGAGATCAGAGTCAACTCCTCCATGCTGGTTTTCAGGAAACTTTGAAGAGAGAATTACTTTGGAAAACATTTTCTTAACAAGCATTATACCATCATTTATTTTCTATTGTTATTTTTGTTTGTTATCCTGTCTTTGGGGATTTATGAAGTTATTGTTTTAATCTATTGTGGATGTTTTAACTGTTGTTATATTGTGTGCCCTGTAAGCTACTGAGAATCATCAGATTGTGGCAGGCTATAAGGCTGACAGATAAATAAGTTCTATATATGGGCCATCAAATATTACATGCATATATCTGTTTGCTATATGGATGTGTAGTAGGAGGCCCTGAAGGGCTATAACATAGATGAAATAAACCCATACAACTAATTCCATGTTTAATGTACATTAAAAACTATGTAATCCTTTATAGAAATGAAATGTACTTTAGGGGGAAATCTGTACAAACTGGCCCTAAAATCACATTTTCTAACATTTTTAGTATTTAATATTCTCAATATTCTAATTTTTTTCACTTTAACTAAGCTCTTTAAGGGATAAATAGGAGCACAGTTTTAAACAATATTATTTACCTATTCATTGGCCATGAATATTCATTTTGTAATACTTTAATCTTCTTTGCAGTATCTGTGCTGTTTCCAATTTTATTCTTACTTCCTGACATCATATGATAATGTGAACTTACATATATAGCTGCCCTCTGCAGCTGCCACATGATTTTGGGAAAAGACACAGCTGCTTTCAAGTGTTGCAGTCAGGTGCTACAGTATGTCTACACCATTCACACACACACCCCACACACACACCTGTGTGCGGCTTTTTCCAACTGAATCCACAACATTGCACATTTTCCAACTGAATCCACAACATTGCACATTTTCCAACTGAATCCACAACATTGCACAACCCTAGGAACTAAGTGGCCAGATATGCCTGTTTGTATTTCAGTTAAGAAATAGAAACTGCTGTAAGGTAGATTTAAAACTTGCACATACCATCTAATTTTAAATTTTAAATAAATTAGGCTGGATAGTATCAGATTCCTGCACTGGGCAAGGGGATGGAATAAATTATCTTCCTGATCCCTTCTAACTTACATAATCTATGATTTATAATTTGGCACCATGCTGGCTGAGGATGATGTTTGTGCTGGTACATCTGGAGACTAAGAAAAGCTGACTTAAAGCTTTATACATGTGCTTTTTACTTCATTTTCTAGAATTTGTACAGCTTTTCAACAATGTGTGATGCCTGATTTGATTATTCTGTTTTGTTTTTCTCTGAATACTAATTGTCATGGTAAATACCTTATGTCTGTTAAGTTAACTGAAGTGTGTTTCCTAATTCCTGAAATTAATGGAGGACTTTCTGCTTGTGATGAGCTTCTGAAGCATATCCATACCTCACTAGAGATCATAACGAACACATCTTCCAAACTCTTCTGAGCAGCCCCCCCCCCAACCCTATTGGATTAAAACGATGAGAGTTACAATACACAAAATGAAGTCAGTGCACCTTCTAAATTAACTAGATGATTTAAACATGTAGGTTAAAGAGAGGTTATCTTTCATATTTGTAGCTTCAGACTTAAGCATTGCAGTAAGATTCTATATTCTCTCTTGAAATTTCCAAGCATGATGAATTTGTAATATAACTCTACCTTCATTGCACTGAGCTAAAGATAGCTGAAGACTGTTTGAAGGAAAAGGTTCAATTTGTGATAAGCATAATTAAATAATTTTGATCAGAGATAAATAGGACCAAAAAAAAAGTGTGAATAACATGGGAGGTAAACTGGGTCAAATTATTTCCAGTTCTCTTTAAAAAAATATGAGTCCTATATGCATATTCTACTTTCTCAAATGTTGGAGACTCTTGAAAAAATATCTGCCAGGTTACTTGATTCTCAAACTGCCCTTTTCAAACCCAATTTAGCAGCCAAATTGGATTTCTCCATTTAATTTCTTGTATCTTAGGGGAGCTTTAAAAAGTAGTCTGTGCTAATGTTTCCAAGTAAAAACCTGTATTCTGGTAGTCATTTGCCCTACTCAAAAGATCTCCTTGATTTCAGTGGACTATATATGAAACTTGTCAGCAGATGATGTCAGCAGATGACACTTGAAAAGGGCAGAGTTACTTCAGGTATAAACTTGTAAACGTTGAATCACACAAGGAGTATAAAGGAGTCTAAAGGCCACCTCTCTCCTCTGAAGTTGCTTATTTCTATTTTAATTGATCTTTTTTATGTAGGTATGAATAAAGCAGCGCATGAATTGAGTAAACAATATGGCTCTGATTCATATTTTTAAAGCAAATAATTCTTGTTTTAGTTATTCTCCTTTACTTAGAGTGTTGCAGAACAGGTATAACTATGCAGATTAATAACTGGGCTGGGACATTTTAAAATTACTATAATTTTTTTAACTGTTCCTTAGTTGCTAACATTGCATATAGCTGGAATAAGCATTTTGTATGCCTTTCTCCAGTGTTTTAAAACCATAATTCAACCTTTCAGAATAAGTTTTGAAAAGTAGATAAAATGAGACATAAAGATATGTATCTACTTTGGGGTGGTTTTATGATGCAGTTAGGGAAAAAGCATTCATGTCTTTCCTCTGCTTTTTCCCATCACAAGATTGAATCAGTATTCAGAATTGTAGACAGAATTCAAAAAGTGCATCTCTTTGTCAGGTCTTAAATCATGTGAGCCAAAATACAGCTCTTTCCCTTTGCTTATTTATCACATCTGTCTGTTGAAATGTAGACAGCAAATTGAAAAGCATTAAAAGAACTAAGTACAGGTAGTCCTCGCTTAGTAACAGTAATTGGGATTGGAAATTCTGTCGCTAAGCGACATGGTCATAGAGTATGACATCACATGACCATGCTGCTTAGCAACGGCACTTCTGGTTGCCATCGTTAAGCAAATCCAGCGACATCATTAAGCGCAACATCACGTCGCTATTTGCGACTTCCTGCTGGCTTTCCCGTTGAAACCGGTGGTGAAGGTCACAAATGGCAATCACATGACCACAGGATGCTGTAAGGTCATAATTGCGAGCTGGATGCCAAGCACCTAAATCATGATCAATTGACCGTGGGGGACGCTGTGACGGCCACAATTATGAGGGCAGGTCATAAGTGCCACTCGTTCAGTGCCATTTAACTTTGAACAGTGAATGAGTAGTCATTAAATGAGGACTACCTGTGCCATTAATTTGGCTCCTGCATTAACTAAAAGTTTGGGAGAAAAGGATTTTAAATCATCTTACAGTCTCTGTTTTGTCTTCAAAACCTATAATTGAGTCTCCATGATTTTTATTTAGAGCATAGAGTCAATAGAAACGTGTGCATGAATTCCATGCATGTGGTTGTCTTACAGTCCTTACGTTCTTTCTGCAGTGTTGCATCGCAAGTATGATTCTTCAAAATCCAGCACATATGTGAAAAATGGTACAGATTTTGCCATCCATTATGGTACTGGAAGCCTTTCAGGATATCTCAGCCAAGATACTGTAACGGTTAGTACATTGACAGCATTTCATTATCTAAGTCATAAAAGGCTCCAACTATTTTTATTTTTATTTATTGATCATATTTGTATGGCTGCCAGTCTCACAGGAGAGTGACTCTGGGTGACATGCAGCACTCTTTAGCCAAAATACTGAATTAGTTTTACTTCATTGTGGTTCTGAGAAAATATAAAAATATTTGAAAGAATGCTTAAATATCACATGATTGTGTCTCCTTATTTAAAAAGGTAAGTGTTTACTTAAGGGCTTACTTAGCCAGGAAAGAAAAACCCCACCCCAAACAAATCATAAGAGGCTATTCAAACCTTTTGGAAAGGAGAAGTTGACATTTTTTCCATTTCCTCAGATCATAAGAAATGAACTTAAACTTCCTTACAAGCTTGGTTTATTTTTCCCTAAATACTGCCACTGTACCTTTAGTTATCTATAATGGAAAATGCAAGTAAAGGATGAAGACTCATAACGGGGAAATGTTGGATTAAAAGAACACTGTTCAAGTAAATGCGTAGATCTTTCCTGCAAAGCATAGACCGTTTGTCTCACGGCCATAGTACTATGATTCCAAACTATTGCCTTACTCATAATTTTATTATGTATGTCCTGCTTTTTCATCACTTTAATCATCTAACATGGGGCCATCTTGTTTTACCTCCCTTTGGAAAAGATAGCAGAAATTTTCACTCAATAGATTGAAAGTCCCAATTCTTAGAATTCAAAAATTTTAAACTTAAGTCTTTAAGAAAAGGGGAACGACAGACTTTAGCGACTAGAAACCTCCTTTTGAAGCATGGAGTTTGATGTTTCCCATGCTTCCTAGGGAGTTCAACTCTTAAGAGTATCAGGAACATCTTTCCAGATCTCCTGAATATTCTGAGGAGCCCCCCATTATGGAATCAAATGGGCAATCTTCAGGTTTTCTCTTGATCTGAGAAAGCTCCACTTGCTCAGGGGGCGAGCCCCCCTACCCTGGTTGTTGGTTAATGCTTCAATGTCATTCTGCGCTTCACAGACATGTCATCAGTCTGCTATGTCCCCCCGCCCCCGTACTAACTATTTACTTAATGGATTAAATAAATAGTTAGCTTCTTCTGCCCTGTACATTTCCTTGCTGTTTCCTAATCCATTATATTCTTCAAGTTTTTTTTTCTTTTCTGCATACTCTTTCTTCCTTTACCTTTACTGTACTGGATTTTAATTTTGCCAGAATATGAAGCTCTTTTCATCCATAATCAATAACTTATATAGCAAGTTATTTATCTGCTTGATTCCTTGTGAAAAACCTTATTTCAAACTTTTGTAGTCTTTAATAAAGTAATATGAGCTATATGGTTGGAGAATAATCTGTGGCTTCTAGATTTGGCTGAACTACAGTTCCCAGCAACAGATTTAGTAGCGTAGCCATCCAGTTCACCTACCTTCATTTGAAGGAAGTGGCTAAGTTAGGATGATACAGTCATCCTGCACAGAGTGCAAAGCACTAAGCAATCCATTTAGCAATTTCTGGGTATTTGTGTCTTGTTTGCTGTATATCATGCAGGGTTCATTGAGGAGTATCAAGTGAATATTGCCATTTCCAGGTGTGGGTTAAGCATGTATTTTGAGTTCTTCCCTTCTGTTTTTTTCATCTTAGATTGGTGACCTGTGTGTCAAGAATCAGATGTTTGGTGAAGCTACCAAGCAGCCTGGCATCACTTTTATTGCTGCAAAGTTTGATGGCATTCTTGGCATGGCGTTCCCCAAGATTTCTGTGGATAAAGTAGCACCTTTATTTGATAATGTAATGGACCAGAAATTGTTGGAGAAGAACATATTTTCCTTTTATCTAAACAGGTGAGACTCAGATTGGTAGACTGAAATCTTACTGTCTAATTTTATGTCTGCCCGTGTTATATAGCCAGTTTTTAGAGCATAATGACCAGAGACCCACCCATTTTCAAAGCAACAGCCTTACTGTCATTAGATATAAATCAAGATATTCCTAGGAGACCATGCCCATTTTAGTTACAGTTTTATACAAGGGTGCAGATTTTGACATTTTTGAAGGCTCTTGAACTGTATCAGGCCAGACACTTAGTTATATAAACAATAACAAATCTATTGCCCAAGCAGATATCTCTTGTCTTTGAAACAAGTTCAGCTGAATTCAGTTTGGACTTATTAGGGAGAGTTGTTAGGATTGTAAAGTTGTTGATATCCATGAAGAAACAGGCAAGGTATATTTGAATTATGTTGTTTTTCTAGGATTCTGTGAAAGTATCTCAGATCTAGTAAACCTTTTGGTCTTTATTTGTGCTCTTTATTCTTTATTGTTTCTGTAAATTCAGTCGAGTGGCTCAGAGGCTACCTGCTTGTTTGTACTTATTTTTTTTCTTTCTGCACTTGTGTATTGTCTCTTCAAGGGATCCAAAAGCAGAAACTGGAGGGGAATTGCTTTTTGGAGGAACAGATTCCCAATATTATACTGGAGACTTCAGTTGGGTGAATGTAACTCGTAAAGCTTATTGGCAGGTCCATATGGATAAGTAAGTTCTCTTTGCTTTGGTTATATAGTTAAACACATGTCTGCAGCTTACTAGCATATAGGTTTAGATAAGTCCAAAATCTATAGCAAAATGTTGCCTTATGGCATATAACATTTAGTAATTTAGATGGCAACTTCTAATAAGGGTGGTTCTGTTTAGACATTACTTGCTGCAGAAGGAGAATTGGGGTGGAAAGGAAGTAGTATAGTTTTAAATGCTTCCTTCTCCTGAAAGTTGTCTTTGCTGTGGTATAGTAGTGTAACTACCACAGACTTCAGAATATTTTATTGCTGTATATTGTGTTACATGCAGGTTGGAAAGTATGTTAAATAATTCTTGTTTTCATCTTCTTTCTTACCCCCACTCCCACCCCTGTACTATTAGAAAGAAGAAATGGGGAGAAATATTTTGATATCTTGGTGTGTTGATTGATGGCTGATTTGTCTGAATGCCAAGCTTCTAGGAATTCCCTAGTATTTCTGGATTTGGTTTGGAGCAAAGTCCTGAGATGAGTCCTGACAATGGTGACTAATAGCAGAGACATATGCAGTGTCTAGAAGCTATAGCACTCCCACACATACAACCATGGTATGTAGATGACACCGTCATAATAAAAAAGGAACAACTAGAGGGGACACATGAGAAATCAACAACATTTTCAAAGGAATAACATTCACAAGGGAAGAAGAAAACAACAACATACTACCCTTCCTGGATATCCTCATCAGGGGAGGAAACGATAGCAAATTAGAAACACAAGTCTATCAAAAAACAACCCATTACCAAAGTAGCAACCAAACCTCCCACAAGAGATGCTGTGTAAGAACATTATCAAGATGAACACAAACACACCGCAGCAACCTGGAACGCCAGAAAAAGGAAACAGACCGCCTATCCAAGAAAATGGATACCCACACAACTTTATCAAAAAGTGCCTGACCACTCAACCTACTACAGCCCAACTAGCACAAGCTACGAAAAGGATAACAATACCATAGATCAAAAACATCTCAGAAACAATCAACATACTATTAACAATCACTTGGCATCACTGTAGCACACAGACCAGCTAAAGCTCTCCTAAACATCTTAAGCAAAGCAAAAGACCCAGTAGCCCAAGAAGAAGAAACGGGTCATCTACAACATACAGTGTAAGGACTGTAACAACCACTATGTAGGACAGAAGGCAGAAGGCTAGCAGAGCGCATCCATGAACATCAACTAGCAGTCAGAAGACACGATGAAAACTCCTTAATCTCACAACGCATGGAAAGACTGGGAATTTCAACTGGGAAACTGTTAGCATCTTAGATCAAGCCAAATCCAAAAATTCTAGGGAATTCCTGGAAGCTTGGCATTCAAACAAATCAGCCATCAATAGACATATAGAGAGAAACCTTATTTACACACCATTCAGAAGAGACAATAAAAAAGCTAAGAAGGAAACGAAAGGACCAGAACATATCCTCCCCATCAGCCAACACCTAGATAAGCAGGGATTAATACCAGACAAACAAGCAGAAAACAATGCCCTAATTAAGGAACTACCAAGGAGAAAACCACACCCCCACCAACATTGGCAGGGCAAGCTACTGTATATAAACAGGGAGCAAACCCCACACTTACACTGATGATGTTACCTAGTTGGGTAATGAAATGTCTGCAAGCAAACAACCAAGCTCAGAGGGCACCAAGGACTCCACAGTCCAACCCTGAGCTACATATATTCTCTTCTATTAAAACATGTACAAAAGCTTGTCCTCTGCATATATAACTTTCTAGTGAATTTCCAATAATTGTATTCAGTGCAACTGTGCAAGGATTTGATATTTTGTTCTTGGGTTTTTTTTTTAAAAAAACAACAACTGAGATCCATCTTTCCTTACAGGGTTGATGTTGGCAATGGCTTGACTGTGTGCCAGGATGGCTGTGAAGCTATTGTAGACACAGGAACCTCACTTATTACAGGACCAACTGAGGAAATTAAACAGTTGCAGAAAGCCATTGGAGCTAAGCCAATCATTAAAGGACAGGTAAATTCAGACAGGAATTGGGGTATTCTGGTGGTTCAGATATTAGACTTACTAGCTTATTTTATTTGTGTGTTTATTTATTTATTTGATTTTAATCTCACTTCAGTCAAACCTGATGCTAAGCATTAGTCCTCATTTAGTCAAGTATTATTGTTTATGCATTGGTTTAAATTTAGGTTGTGTTCAGATACATCTACTGGCTTTGTGTTGCCACCACAAAGGAGATCCAGTTTGCTCTAGTGGTTAAGGTACCAAGTTAGAAACCAGGAGACTGTGAGTTCTAGTCCCACCTTAAGCATGAAGCCAACTGCGTGACCTTGGGATAGTCACTCTCTCTCAGCCCAACTCACCTCACAGGGTGGTTGTTGTAGGGAAAATAGGAAGAGGAAGGAGTACTAGGTATGTTCGCCACCTTGAGTTATTTATAAAAATAATAAAGGCAGGATAAAACAAATCTAAAAAGATAGTTTTCTTTCTAGTTCAAAGTTATGTTATCTTGAATAATTTATTTGACAGTTTTGTAATTTGCATCCCATGCCAAAATGTATGCATAGAGTCCAGGCCATAACAACTTCTTCCCTATGCCTCTAATATGATAGGAAGAAATTAAACTAATGCAGTTCTTTCCATCACAGTTCTCTAGTTCATGACATAATACCTGCTGGGTGTTTCTGTTCTGCATGGTAGTTGAAGGCATGGAAATAGTTTTCTGTAACCTGTTAAATCCCTCAGTTGTTTTCTGGATAATAAAGCTTCTTCACTGAGCTGTCAGTTACTCTTCAAGTAGAAATCATAAATACTGAATAAACATCTTCGGATTCAGTGGAACCATCAACCTTCAGTTCCTCACAATGGCAGCAAGAAAGGCAAAATCCATTTTAGGAATTAAGAAAAGAACAGAAAATAAAACTACTAATATCATAATGTGTCCATACAAATTGTAAGATACATTTCGAATATTGGGAATAGTTCTGATCCACCTTCCTCAAAATGGTTTTCGCAGCTTTAAAAATGTAGCAAAAGGCATTCAAAATAAATCAACTCATGTTACAGGGAGTTCTTTCAATATAGAAGAAGAAAAAGAACAAGTGTGGTCCTCTGGAACTGCGTTCTGTTTAACTAGAATTGGATTTCCAATGTCTTTAATTTGAGTGGGTCAGTGGGTCCCTTTAATGGCTAAGTTACCTACCTTGACTCTGACAGGTTGACCCTCAAGATGTCTTCTAGCTGGGTAGCAAAGATATCTTCCCATTCCTTAATAGTATATAGGAGTGCTCTAACCCTTGGCTCTGTACTGCAGTCTCTGCTAGAAAAATTATTCTGGGCTGGCCCTTAGTGTTCAGTTGGTCCCATAGGTGCCACCATGTGGCAGAAGGGATGAAAGGTTGGATGTCTCAAACCTTTCCCAGAAACTCCCTTGGGATTCCCTTCTTGCCTTGGTAGCTACTTGGTAGCTATTGCAGTTACCACTTATTTTATAGAGGAAAGCTTTACCTCCTTTTTAACTTTGGCACATGAGAGAGGTAGCATCTCCATAGCCTATGCAAGAACCCAGGAGAAAAATGATAAAAAAAAGAAACTTACTCTGTAATTCCATCTTCTCAGCCTCTAGCATGATTCATGTGACTAGGGAAATCAGTTCTCCCTTCTCTGGAGATCAGTCTCACAAGCAATAAATAAAGTTACTTTATTAAAGAAAGGGGAAAAAAAGAATCTAAAAATTCCTTTTGTTCATTTAAGTAGTCACAGGTAAAACATTTAGTGGCAAAGAAGTTAAAAATATAGAGCTGTTCAAAAGACAGCATCTGAAAAAGATCTCCCATAGAAAAACTATAAAGAACAATAGAAGATTCTTGGCAGGTACAAGATGATAGATCTGCTAATACGGAAGAAACTCTGTATTGAATAAGAGGTGCCAGGCTGCATAAAACACACAATTTACTTGAGCAACTACAGCGAACATAAATATTAGGAACAATATATATCAGAGACAGTAGAGTTAAACATGCAGTAAAATAAAGCATAAACTCTTAATTTAAATTTCTGGCTCACCTGTTCTTTAGAAACAAATGAATTTCCTGAAGCAGAAGATTTCTCTTTGCTTCCTCTGGATTTTCCAGATTCTTGAAGCATTACAATCTTTAATCAAGGGCTCGGGAACAATATCACCTTAGCTCCTTTTCCTGCTCATATTCAGTTTCGGACATTAGAAGACAAAAAATATTTTTTCTTCAGAAGGGAAGGGGTTAGAGAACTCTTGGCTACATGCTAAACTCCATGCCACAGTCAGAAAAATTCTGCTTGAGACAGAATTGTTGATTCCATCTCTGAGAAGTAGCTGTTAATTTTATGAACGCCAGATGGCATCTCAATTATGAGTGATAACAGTTCATAGATATGCAAGGACTGAATAAATGCAAGTGGAAATACATGGGGCTGCCCTTGGAGACTACTTGGAAGCTTCAAGTAGTCCAGAATGCAGTGGCAGTGGCAATGATGAGATGTTTTAGTATGCCTGTGTGACCTCACTGTTCTGCAAGCGGCACTGGTTGCTTGTGGGCTTCCAGATGCAATTCAAGGTGCTGGTTATTACCTATAAAGCCCTTCATGGTTTAGGGCTATATTATCTGAGGCACCGCCTGTCTCCCATGGTTTCTGCCCATCCAGTAAGACTGGGCAGAGTTGGCGTGCTTTCAGTCAAACAATGCCATCCATCGGGAGCCAGGAAGTGTGCCTTCTCTGTTGCAACCCCTGCAATCTGGAATGATACCCCCTCCCCCCAAGATATCTATGTAGCTGCCACCCTGATAATGTTCCAGAAGTCTTTAAAAATTTGGCTGTTCTTCCAGGCCCTGGAATAGGGTGTTTGTGCAGCCCTGTCAGTTATGCTTTTTTGTTTGAGAGAGTGTATTTGTCCAGATGCATAGGATCTTCCTTCTACTGTTTTCCTTTAATTGTTTCTTATTTGTTGTTAATTCTGGCCAATGAGGTCTAGACTCTGAAAACTGATCTCCAGAGAAAACAAGGTGCATTGAACTAGTATCTGTGAACCTCTAATCTTTTATTTCTTAGGCAGCCTTCCTCAACCTGGTGGCTCCCAAATGAATTGAATTATAACTCCCATCATTCCCAGCAGCATTACCAGTGGGGGTTTCAAATACATCTAAGGATGACCATTTTGGAGAAGGCTGCCTTAACTACTAGAGAGCCAGTTTGGTGTAGTGGTTAAGGCATCAGGCTAGAAACAGGAAGACTGTGATTTCTAGTCCTGCCTAGGCACAAAGCCAGCTGGGTGACCTTGGGCCAGTCATTTTCTCTCAGCCCTAGGAAGGAGGCAATGGCAAACCACTTCTGAAAAACCTTGCCAAGAAAACTGCAGGGACATGTCCAGGCAGTCTTCAAGAATCAGACATGATTGAACAGATTTTTTTTTAAAAAATGTTAACTACCAGCTTCTATCACCTCTCAGGAAAGGGGAGGATTTTTCTCTATTCTTAATAGCCCAGTGTTTGTCCACAGCAGGTTCTTAATCTTTTCTGTTGTTTTGTTTCCAGTACATGCTCCCATGTGATAAGCTGTCTGAGCTTCCCACTGTATCTCTAGTGCTGGGAGGGCAGTCTTATAATCTTACTCCAGATCAGTATGCCTTAAAAGTAAGTTCTCTAACATTTCTGGTGTTCTTCTATATCTTAACACTTACCAGCTTATCTTAGGCATATTTTCTGTATTTTACACTTAGTGATAGTTCTGTTGGAGTTGTATTGAATTACTCATTCACATTTCAGAAGATTGTGGGGGCTTCAGAAAGTACAATGGACTAATCCCAAGTGTGTTTATACACTGAGATGGGTCAGGAGTAATGTTGAACAGACATTACATACGAGTTTGCAAAGAGATCTAGAAGAACTTAACTGCATGCTATTTTAGTGTTAGCTGAGAAATCTGTAGTAAGCAATAAGAGAACTTCATGAAGAAAAAAGCATTATTAAAAAAAAATTCAGTCTTTGAAATATAGGAATAAAAATATGACTTTCATAAAAACTCTTCACATAGTTATTAAAAAATTTTGATCACTGATTTTCTGTTACATATATTTTTTTTGATTGGATACTATAAAGCTTTAAGTTTCATGTTATATAGATTTTGCCATAGAATTAATCCTTTACAAAGGAATAATGTTACAGAACAAACTATCTTATTCCTTGTTTTACTTTTTTCCCCCCTCTGTAGGTTACTGTTCAAGGAGAAACTCTTTGTCTGAGTGGATTTTCAGGCTTGGATGTCCCACCACCTGGTGGGCCTCTTTGGATTCTTGGTGATGTTTTCATTGGGCCATATTACACAGTATTTGATCGAGATAATGACTCTGTTGGTTTTGCAAAGTGTAGCGGCAAAGTGTAAAAGTAATTAATCACTGCCTTCCACAGTCTCAATACAAATGCACCCCCAAGCACATCGTGCTTTTATATTGTGACTGATTGTATTCAGAACAAAATCAAGAAAATAAAAATGGGAAGAAATGTAAATCTTAATTTTTAAATGAGAAAAGTTACTACTGATCTTCCAAAACTTACTTGCCATCATTCTGATAGCATACCATATAAAGGCTCTAATAAAATTACGAATTCTGGGGAGTCCTAGTATTGTATGTACCCTTCAGATTTCTGGTTCTTTGAAGCATGATACTTTCATATGTTTTCGAACATCAGTTGTTTTGTGTAACCAACTTTCTGTTTTCTGCCCACCCTTCCCCAACTTATATATGCTCTTGGATAGTTTCCTAGCCATTCTCCCATCATATATGTATATACGCATATATACCATATATGTATGTACATATGTATGTATATTGCAGTTAATCATTGAAAAGTTCTCAGTTGAGAAGGCACCACTAAAATTGCATTTGATCCTCTATTTGCACTGTTGGATATAAAATATATATACTAGCTACATCTCTGTCATCTTGGAAGTGTGGAATATGACAGAGTGGTTCTGACTTGACACATTTTATAAAACATGGCTATGGTTAGTAGAGAATACTTGGGAAATAGCCATTGTAATGGGGAAGGTAAAGGTATCCTTACGTTAAATGGCCATTTAGCCTAAGATTCCCCTACTCAGGTAGTATGTAGTGTTGTGAATATTTTGCTCTTCAGTTTTCCAGACTTTTTGTACTTCCTAGTTTCTTTCTGAGGTATGAGAACAGAGACCATAGAGTGACTTTTCCCAAAAAGTACTTCACGTAAGGATTTATGAGACATTTTGGCTCAAGTTAGTTTTGAAAAAGTTTATAATCTGTCTTTCTCATTAATATGACATCACAAGTTTTACTTAAGAAAGGTCAAGTCTACCATTGCATTCTGTTGTGAAGAAGAAAAATATTGTAAGCAACTCAGCAAAACATGTTCAGCTCTGGGGAATTTAGTCTGCAGAATTAAATTCCATGAATAGCTCTATATATCCAAATTCTTTTTTCATAGATTTCTGTATCAATTGTTTCAGAAAAGGAGCAGTTTCTGCACTGGGTTTTGCTTTGAGCCTGACAAGTCGTATGAGCAACTATTGTAGAGCAATGAGACTTGATAGATTACAGAGCTGGAATGTTGTTAATACTAGGTTGTGAAAAAAGAGACTTTAGTTAATCTGAAATGTTTCATAATACTTGAACCCAATCACAAGGCTATGGACAACAGAACAAGAGATTAAGATTAAAGCAGGATTGTTTCAGGTAAAGCGAATAGCACTTCACTGAAGATGCTATTCTAAGTTAGATGAGAAAGGGTAGAATTCAGGTAGATAAAAGAAATCAGGAATTTGAACACATCTTTATGAATATACTGCATATCCTGTAGAAGTTTTGTAACTTTTCCCAAAAAATACTTCACGTAAGGATTTATGAGACATTGGAGCTGAATATATTGGAGCTGAATAAATTGGATACAAATAAGCAGTTGTGATAGAAGTGGGTAGAAGGCTCTGCAGAAGATGAGAGATGGGGTGCCCATCAGGATTTCTTCTATTTTGTTAACATCTCATTAGGTTTGTTAACAAGAATATATCATTAAAAATATAATGTGTTTATAAACATGTGGAAGATACAGATATATCTTAGAGAAATAATTCCAATATAGCGTGTTCTGAATATCTCTAAGCATAATCTAGTTTTCTTTAAGCTCTCTATTGAATGCCTACTTAAGAAATGATAGACCCAAAGTTGTTAAACAGGCCTATATTTCAGACTTATGAGATGCTGGATTTTGTTTAAAAGGCAAGAACTGTAGAAAGAGAGTCTTAAACATTCGTGCAAGGATGGGATTGAATGAGGCCTCCGTCTTAAAATATATCAGACACTGAAATGGCAGCAGTTAATGTTGGATGTGTAGAAGTCTCTCTGGTGCCAACAGCCAAGTCTTGACCATATTGACATGATGTTGGATGTCTAAGCCAGTGTTGTCCAAACTTGGCCACTTTAAGATGAGTGGACTTCAACTCCCAGAATTAAAGTGGCCAAGTTTGGACAACACTGGTCTAAGCCATTATGTCAGGTAAGGGAACGCTGTTGTATAGCAGAGCCCACATTCTCAAAGAGGAGAATAAAGTCCACCACATCTTATTGGCAATTGTCTTTGTACATCTGAAATGCAGATTGCACTGCTGGATTAGTGGTTCACTGCCATTCCCCTGGTGGCTTGGAGTATTCTCTTGCTTGTTTTCTCTAATTTATGAAATGCTGTTATGCTTGCCTGTTCAAAAGACACAATCTATTTCATAGCTGATATCTTCTCATCTAGTAATTGAATAAATTAAAAATAAACAGTTTTCATTGCCACTTCCTATCATGTCATTATTTAAAAAGTAGTCTGGATAAACTTTAAAGGGAGTCCATGATTCAGTGTGGACATTGACCTGATTCACATATCATACCAAATGATACTGTAGTTGGTTGCTGTTGTTTTATTGTGATGTATGAACCCATTCCCGGGGGGGGGGGGGGGGGGGAGATTTTTGAAACCCAGATTTGTTTTATGAATGTGGCTCATTTTAAGTTTGGCTTGTAAAAATGAATTCAGAATCCTGATTAATATTTTTTTTCCTGGTCTGCCCATTTCTTTTTGGTACTGGCAGAAGCAGTGGTAAAAAACTAGGGATTGACTGAACGAGCCAGTTACTTTGTTTATTACAGACTCTTGGATTTTTCCAACCCTGACTAAATTGTGCAGACTAGTGCAACAATATGAACTGCAAGACTCCTGGCAGTTCATATCAGTAAAATAATGTAGACAAAGCGGGATTTAAGAAAACCTTTCTTCCTGTCCAGCTCTGTGAATCTCCCAATGCATTCCAGAAACCCTGTATTTGGCCCTTAATCTACACAAGGCTGGTGCATGCAGTCAGTCAGTCAAATGTGAAGTTTGACCATTTCATTTGCAACTTATATTACAAAAATAGCAGTAACATGGCTTATAGTAAAAAAAATACAGTCTTGATTTTTTAGGTAAATAACAATAGTTTGAAACTGACATGGTTCCTCTGCAATTGTTCAAAAGTCAAATGACACAAAATTATATGAATATTAGGTGAAAAATTGAACAGGTTCTAGATTCGCTTTATAAGCAAGGGCTTCAATATTTCATCACTGGTGAATATATTTTACTCTTTAGGAAACTCTTATTTGGTATATTATTAGTTTCTATTGGGGTGAGAAATAAAATGAAATGCAATTTTAAAATGTTTAGGTAACTCTACTTATGCATAATGGCAGCTACCTCCCTTATATGCACACCTCATTGCTAATTATAGCAAGGTATTGTTTCTACTCACTTCTGTAAACGCTACAGTCTTAACTTAGGAACTAAAACCAGAGCATTAATGCCCACTGGGGCTGTGGGGAGGCAGGATTTCAGAGTTCTGGTCAAGAGGTCTTTTGTTTTCTTCTAGATACCTTTCATAGCCAACTAGAGACTCAACTTGCTATGGTACTACACCTCTTCTGGAATCATCTATAAGGCCTACTGTGTTTTCCCAGTCCCTGTTGATCAGGCTTTGCCATGTTTCATTATTTATTAACAGAGTGTACCAGTGCAGAGGCAGCCTGTTGAACATATAGAAAAGATCAAATGTATCCCGCTACATTTATTAGCACTCGGTCAAGGTCACAACACAGTATGTAAACTTTAAAGTTCTTCCAAACTTTCTTCATCCAAGACAGTAAAGGAAGACACCCCTCCTTCAATAACAGTGTACACGATGGAGAGAAGTTGCTGACGTTGTGGATGTGTGTGTGTGTGTGTGTGTGTGCACGCGCTGACACAGCCTGCACCCAATATTGATTCTACTCCTAGCCATTCACCATGACCGGAGCACGACGAGCGCTGCTTCCCCCGAGGCGCCCTGCTGTTCCTCCCAGCCTCACTTCGAGATTCTTCCCCCCGCCCTCCATTGAAGGGGTCGCGATGTTCGCGCCGGAGTGGCTAATACTTTTTCAGTGTTGCTAGCCACGCATGGTGTACGTGATGGTCCAAGGGCAGCCTCAGGATGACCCCGTCGCCTTTTTTCAGCTTCTCAAAGCCCTATCTAATAAACGTCGAAAGCCCGGGCCCCGGAGATCCCTGCGCTGTCACATGGCAGGTGCGGGAGGACTGCCTTCCGGCAGGTAGGTGAAAGCGGGGGGGGGGGGGGGGGGCTTGACAACTGTGGAGTTTCCTTCCCCCCAGAAGAAGGTCGCCGTGTGTGGGCGCGCGTGTTTGAGAGAGAGAGAAAGAGAGCGAGAGAGAGAGAGAGCACGCGCGCATTGCGCGCTTGGAGCCGAGAGACCAGCAGCAGCGGGGAGAGAAACGCGGACACGTGGGAAGAGCGCGCTTGGGGAGGTGAAAAGGATCTGGACTGCCTCCAGGTTCTCGAGAGCGGGTGCGCGCACGCCTTGCCCCGCTTGGGCCGAGGCAGAGAGAGGCCGTTTGACCTCTTTCCCCGCCCGCCCCTCCCTCCCGCATCGCTTCCACTAACTCCAGTTGCTAAAGAAGAGACAGTGGCACTGCTGAGCGGGCGATGCAGCACAACTGCCCGCCTCCCTCCTCGTAAGTATCCTCTCACCCTGCTGTGATGGACGGATGGACGGATGGACGGACGGACGGCTCCGGTGCCTGTGGGTCTACGGGCAGGCTCCGTTTCGTAATTGCAAAGCTGATGGGATAGAAGAGCCAGCGAGAGAAGGAGCGCTTCTTTCACTCTTCCCCCTCCTCTCCTCCCCGTTTTTTTCTCCTCCTCTTCCTCCTTTCTTCCTCGCCACCCGCCACCGCGCGACGTTGTCCAAAGGGAAAACTGCTGTCAGGTGAAGAGGAGGAGGGAGGGAAAGTCGACCAGAAATTTAGCCAAGATGAAACGCTCTGCAAAATGGGCAGAGACCGAGAGGGGGAAAGCATAGGAGGCCCGGCTTCTCTGTCGCAGCTGTGCAGTCTGTTCCAGGAACAGCCTGGCTGTCGTCGCCCATCCGGCCCGGCAGCTTCGGTCCTGATGCTGGCACGGGACAGGAGAGCCCCGCGGGCAGAGCGGATGAGAAGGGTTGGAGGGAGAGGTGGGGAGGGGAAGCCTAGAGTCTCCTGGCAGGGAGGGAGTCCTTTTCACCCTGAGTCCTGCTCTCGCTCTCCTCTTTAGAAGTGTTCTTCCCTCGTCCAGTTTCCAGATGGTGGTGATGATGAATCAAAACCGTTAGGAATGTTAAATGAGTGACTGAGGAGAGAACTGCTGCTGTTTTTGTCCGAGAACATAACGCTGCAAAGGACTTTAGCAGGGGGCAGTGGATCAGGAAACCCACAAAGCGGGGGGGGGGGGGGGGGGAGAAAGAGAGGGCTAGGGAAGGCATGTGTGGATGTGTCAAGCTCCTTGCCTCTCCCAGGGAATTAATGAACTCCTAGCTGTTCTGTGTGGGAGGCAAGGGAAGGCGAGCCAAGCCTACTGCGGAGCTGGGACACCCAGCTGCAGGGAATCCAGGAACCGTTACAGTGCTGCATGCGTTAATGACTGCTCTGTGTGCCAGAGAATACTCCTTTGTGGTACATGTGTTTGAACAGGGTCCTCTCTTTTTCCTCCTTGCCTGGAAATCCCTCCTTTCTCCCTTCTCCTTCTTGCTGTTTCTTATCTTCTCCACTACCTCTTTTCTATTTCTGACTTCCTGCATCCGGTATTTTGTTTTTATCTCTCACATCTTTTCCCTTCCTGACTCCCCCCACTTTCTTCATCACTATCTTTCTCAGGGGAACACACTTTCCTGGGATATAGTTGTGTAAGCAGGGGGCTGCCACCACGGAGAGACCACAGGAACCCCCCTTGGGCCCTCCGTGTCCCCTTGACGGGGCTTTCTGGACTCGAAGACCCCCTCACGCACCCCAGCAAGGGTGCTTTGCCTGCATCTCCAAGACACCCCCTATACAGCAAGGATCACCTGTGCTGTCTCCATCTTCTGCTGTTTGCCTGATGGAGAACAAGAGCTGCAAAGGGGATAGCCTGAGACCACCGGTCCAATGCAAACACTCCGTTGAGAAGAAAACGATGACTAATCCCACTGCTGTCATTGAAATCTACCCAGACACCACTGAAGTGAACGATTACTATCTCTGGTCCATCTTCAACTTTGTATACCTCAATTTCTGCTGTTTGGGCTTCATTGCCTTGGCATATTCTCTGAAAGTAAGTATGAATCTCAGCCCTGTATGATTAAGCTTGCTGGGTTCAGCCCATAGCTGGAGCTAAGTCTAGATCCTTTTAGCAAGACTCAACTGATTGATGCTAACTTACTCCAGTTTGGAAATGAGAACTATTCCTTGTTGCATATTATCAAGCAGGGAGGGGGAGGAAGTATATCTTATATTGTTAAGATGGACATTCTGTAATGGGATGATTTTGTTTGTCAATTCAGGCCTGTGATCCAAAAATATTATGAAAAGGAGTGCTGCTGGTTGTTGATTTTAGAGGGGAGAAGATAACCTGGAGGCATCTTCATAGGGAAAATAAATCATATACAGTCTAGATGGCTACAATAAGAAATTAAATTGCTCATTGCAATTTAATTTAATTGCCTCTTTCAGGTTCATGATCAGGAAGATAAATTAATTTTACAACTGGTAGATTGTAATGGTAAGACCAAGTTGGGTGGGATTTAAATATAGAACTCCTAGTGGGATATAGATTCTTCATGCCACCACCATCAGAAGCCATTTTTATATTATTCTAATACTGATCCTTTCATCAGTTTGTATACTGCATTTATCTTTATACTAATCATATAGAGTGGATCCTCAATATTTTTATAACAAGGCTGTAGTTTTCAAGAGAATCCGCATTAGTACAAGGATTTTGTCCTAGGGCCAGGGATTCTCATTAACTCTCCTCTTTTATGAAGCATTAGAGAAGTTGTTTCATATAGTCAGACAATGGCCCATTTAGCAATGGATCCATCTTGACTGGCAGCAGCTGTCTAAGATATCTCTGAAGATTTCAGGAACTGAACCTAAATCTTCTACATGTAAAACATATGCTCTGCCACTAAACTACTCCTCTTCAGTACCTTCCAAACTTTTACTGTATATATAGAAAAAATAATTGTCATCTTAAAAGGCAGGAATATTGTAGGTTCTATACATTTTTGCTGCTCATCAAATCTATCACGGTGGTTTTGGTCATCCAATAAAAAGTTTTGTATTTAATGGTCTAATGGGGAAAAGAGCTCAAGATTAGGGCTGCCAGCTTGGGTTGAAAACATCTGGAAGACCATTAGATGTCAACAGACAAATTCAGAAAACACCAACCCATTGCCACTGTCATCCAGAGTTTTGCAGTACAGATCTGATAGCCCTACATAATCAATCATAAACCCATGGCACTGGATCCTGACCTTTAGAAAGAAACCTTTTTGTTTCTGGAATTTGAGTAGCTACCAATGAAAAGGATCCTTTGTGGGGGGGGGGGGGAAGCAGCTGCAAATCATAAGCAAAGGTTTGTACTTGTCAGCTTCTAAAGCTGCCTTTTGGAGGACCTCTGAATCTCTTATAAGACCATGCTGCTCACTCCATAGGCCACCTTCTTCTTTGGGAAAATAAGAATAGGAAGGGATGAAAGAAACCGCTGCTACTCATATCACCCAGGCAAAGAAGAGGCGAGCAACATTCCACTGGGACTCATAAACTACAAGGTCAGAAAGAGAGATCTTCTAGGAGAACTCCTAGTTAGAATAATAGAAGCAATGGGAGAGGGAGAAGGTATGGATGTGACACGTGTTATGGATCAGAAAGGTAGATCTGGAACTGTTTTAAACTGTTTAAAAATGGGAAATTAAATGAACTGCCTGAGTGCGTGCTTGTTAAAGAGAACCTGCAGTCTGTTACACAGTTATAAAAACTCTTTAGCTTATTTGGCCATTACAAAATTGGAGATGGTATTAGTGAGAGAGGGGAAGATCTGGCTATATAGCTTCTCTAGCTTGTATAATATTTTCTAATGTAATACAATCCTCTAAACACAGCAAACCTGCTGTAATTATTTCTCATAACTGCAGGGAGAATATGAGACAGCTGGACTCCAGGAATTTCACTGCTGAGTACAGCCAAAAAGCAAATTGTGATCATCTGTCAGTGATCACAGAATGGTAGTTTCCCCTCCCCCCCTTTCTTTTTCTTTTTGCCCCTTTTTAATAAACTGGAATGAGAAGATGAGGATGACCTTAGAAAGGAGTATATAACATATTTCACAGGCAGCATTTACACTATTTTGAGGGATTTATTTCATCACAGAAACAGATCAATTGATTGCCTATATCCAGCAACTATAAATTCTGCAAGAGGGCAGTGAGGTCATTTCCAAGCTAGCTGCACTCTGTCTCTTTATCAATACAAGCTGGTTACCCCAAACTTGATTTAGACTAATGGGTTCCTATGCTCCTAATTTTTTGCTGGGAGGGGAGAGGGAGAGGGAAAGGGAGAGGGAGACTCAATGATTGGCCTACATTCCTCAGTTCCATTATGTGTGATTAGTCTGCTTTAGTCTCTTAAAAAGAGATTTTGGGAGGTTGAGTGCATTTAATGTGCTCAGCCAACAGCTGTACAGGCTTAGCATTCCTTAGCAGGGTAACCCCAAGATACATGGCTTACCACCAGCATCCTTTGAAAGCTGGATTTGTATCCAGTTTAAGACTTCTATTGCCTTTGAAAAATGCAGAAAAGTCATTCTGATCATAAGATCTCTTGCTCCCAGTTTAATATTGCAGCTCCTGTTTTTGTATTATTACATGTCTTAACTTACAAGTTCCTCATCTGACTGTGGCAGTCCTCGGTGGGTGGATGGATGGATGGACACAATGCAATGCTTTTCTTATAGCAGTAGAGAACGGTTGAAAAATAGTCTGTTGTATAGAATTTACATATGTGGGCACTGAGGACAGAGAGTTGAATTTCCATGACAAATCCATCTTCTAGGCCATCCAGTCTTGGCTATTAAGTTATTGCTTTTGGTCATGTAGCCACCATGGTTCCAAGTCATGTTTTCTTATCAAACTATTTCAGGTTACATTCCTGAATTCCATGCTGTACATTTCTTCAATCCTCACTAGTTTTGTGCTCATACACATGCCTTGGTTTTAGTGTTTTGGACAACATATTAGGGCCCAATAGGGCCAAGTTCAGCCCCAGAGCAAAGAGACCTAAAATTAATGGCTGCATTTGGAAGCTGAACTTTGAAGTGTAGCAAGCTGAAAGTATTGCTCTATTATCCAGGTAAGGGCATCCAGTAATTGTACTGGGCCAAACCAGACAGTTGTAAATTACAAGTGTATATATTACTCACTCTTGCCTCCTCCTTAACTCTTACATCTAAAGCCCTGAGCACACGCAGTCCTAGGCACCTAACGAGGCCAGGAAGCAAACCTGAGGTGATTTCTGTGTTTAGGCCCTATATTCTTGACTCACAAACAGCAAATGATCCTCTCATGACATGCCCTTGCTCTTTATAAGTTATTTCTTATACTTCTGCTTCTAAGCCAGCTTATTAACTGAAGAAGAAATGAGGAAAATAATGGTCTGTATAACCTTTGAAGCAAATTGAAATGTATGATACTCTGCATTTATAATACCTTCCATTCAAAAATTAGATTTTAAAACAAAGGACGGGAGCTTTACTGAGTATACAAAAGTACTACATAGTAGGGATCTGTATTAAGGGAGTTGAATAAATTCTTCTTCCTCCCCCCACATCAGGTTTATTTTTTATTTTTCAAGTACCATCCCAAGTTGTAGCAAGTAACTGCATCTAGCTAGTCTTGTCTGAACTTGAAAACTTAAACAGGTATGGATCTGGTTTGTACATGCATGGGTGACCATCATGAACACCCAGAAAAGTGTAGACAAGACTGGAAAGTTGAACAAGAAGGCAAATAACTTCTGTATCATTGCCAGGAAAACAACATGGATATATCCATGTGACCACCAGGAGTTGAGCTCATCCCCAGGACATTGTGGTAGGGAGGAGGGAAGCTATTGATAGTTCCTCTTTGTGACCCTTGCTAAGTCTGTGCAGCATATTGGGTGACTGTTTCTAACATCTTTGCTAGGGTGAGAAATCTGAAGCCCTTCACTGGTAAAAGTGAAGAGCTAAAGTCTGACAAATCTTCAAGTATCTCTGCCCAAGGGGCTTGTAAGAAAATTGAGTGAAAATAGTTTCATAGACATTACAATACTGCTAGCAAAGGGACAGTGAGAATGGGAAAAGCTATTGCATTTGTGATCAGCTTAGGAAACAGTATATTTATAAAAACTGGTTTTATGTTGAATTGGCTAGATTATTCAATGACAGAATTTTTGAATGACCTAGAATGATGGAAAAGCAAGATTACATTTTGCTATAATCTAATGCTTATCAGCATAGACAACAGGCATACTGAATAATAATTGTGCCCCAAAAGGGGGTTAGATTAAAAAAAAAAAAAACCTTCTAAGCAGGAGTGGCAGAAGATAATTCAGGACTTATTGGTAGATTTCTGGGGATTTGCAGTAGTTCAATCCTATCTGGCTTCCCGTTATTTAACAATTATAATAATATTCTCTGTTACCCTAAAACATACTGCTAATATGAAGTAACCTGAGAGGAGGGCAACAAGAAATGTATTTGGGGTACAGAGGTTTTTGGGTTCCATTCAGTTCTGACATTAAAGCAAATTTGTGGGTTCTGAATACCTTAATTCTAAGTATATTTCTTTTGCATTAGGCTCTGGATGATGGAATTCTGGGAAATGGCAAAACAGATTCCATAAGCCTTAAATGTGTTCATCCATGCTCCAAAATATGATGGAAATAGCTCTAACATTTTACCCATGTTTTCTGTATTCAGTATCATTTGTTTTCAGGGCATAGACTAAGTGTCCTATAACCCTGTCCTTCACAGTGTCTCTTAATTCTTCATTATCTTCTGGTGAATAAGGAAAGGAATGTTAACAAATTGATTCCAACATGACTGCTACTGAAAACAGGACCAATATCTATTTTATATTTGGTTACGTTTTCTCATGTGCAGCACCTGCTGCATGAAGAAAGCTGAGATGATGTGGAGAAGATGATATTAATTCTGCTATTTCCCTTATCCCTTTTCAGCCTATGTATGAAAATACTGCCACTTATTTTCACCTAGAAGTTGCCATTCTTTTTCTTTGGGGGGGGGGGGGGGATCCTGCCAGTGATTGAAGAAATGGAAGGAAAGATGAGATTTCAAGTGGATTTCTTTTGTAAAGAGTAGAAGATGCTGTCTCCTGCCCTGAGTTGCCATTTTAAAAAATATTAGCCAACATCTTGATCAATATCATCATTGATCAATATTTTTAATACATGTTTCTTCTTTTTTAATTATTTATGGATTTTACCCATTGTTGGAGGGACTCGTGTTTTTTCCTTTTTTATTACTGTGAGCCGCCCAGAGTCACCCGTTGGGGGAGATGGGCGGCATACAAGTTTAACAATAAATAAATAAATAAATACATACATACATACATACATACATACATACATAAATAATCATGTGGCTCTGAATTGCCATTGTTGATTTCTCACAATGTCCCAGAGCAGAGGCAAGTAGAAGTTATGGCCATTCAGAACTTACCAGTGCTGTTCTTCAGAGAAAGCTGTTGCCAATCACATCTGTCACTACCAGTTTCTATCAAAACCTACCAGAGATCCCTTAATTGAGGATCCCATCAAACTGGAACTGATTCTCCCATGGATGGTGTTCTACCAGAAATGTAGCCTTGGTGAGAAGTAGAATATTTGACAGTGAAGAATGTAGAAGTAAAAGAATGTAGAAATATCTTGTACAAATCATATGTATTGTTGACAGACTGATTCTACAATTTTTTTTTAATGTTAGACTAAACATTTTCTATTATGTAAATTTTTAGATACTAGAGTAAGAGGTGAATATATTTTACATTTATACCTGTACCAAGGAAAGTCGGAAGCTACCTTTCTTTTTCTATGGCTTTTGTTTCTTGATTCTTCTCTCTTCTCTTCTCTTCTCTTCTCTTCTCTTCTCTTCTCTTCTCTTCTCTTCTCTTCTCTTCCCATCTTGTATTTTAACCTTTTGGAAATTTAATGAAATATATTTAAAAAAAAAAGAATGTAGAAGTAAAAGAATATAGAAGCAGAATGTTTGACAGTGAAGAATAGCAAATCAGAGTTTAAATAAATAAATAGATCCCATTATGAGGAGGAGTTTGCTAAAATGTAGCAAGCAGAAAAATAGATTTTTGTGTGTATGGAGATAGAATGTTAATATGTTATGATGGGGGGAAAGGTATCTGAGAGTCATTGTAAATGTTCTGCAAGCCTTTTTTCTAAGCCCTTTAGGTGGAAATTAATAAAGTGGAAATTAATAAGTCTAGCTGTTTAGTAGTAGAGAAAAGGAATTTTGCAGATATTGAGATACATTTGTTTTCATGTATTCCGAGGCTCATCAGGAATAGCAATCCAGTTCTAGGGCTGATGAACTCTGGTACAAATTAAGTCCTGGCCTGGGCTCTACCATTTCTCATCTGTTTTGGGACAGGTCTTCTGTGTTCAAGATATGCATATATAGGCAAAATCATATTCTGGCACCCTCTATGGCTTGGCTCATCTTCCAATTTTGTTAGGAATTTCAAAAAGGTGCCCACTTCTTTCTTTCTTTCTTTTCTTTCTTTCAGTTTTTGAGCTTTATGCTTACAATTTTCAGCCCTGGACAATTTTTTTTCTTTTCTCAGACATTTTCACCCTTTTTACTATGAATCACAGTAAATAATGTTAATTACATCAGTGCCTGTTGTCATATGGCAACAATTCTGCGAAATTATATTTAACCCTCGAGCAGGCGCACTAGCACATGGAGTGTGCTGTTACTGCTTTTCTGGGTATAACTTTGATAAGGTGATAGTCACATGACTTGCTCACTCAGTACTTTCCCATCAGACCTTTGTCTTGCTTCAGTAATATTATCAGCTTCCTGAGGTCCATAGCTGTAATAATAATTTCTTTTTCGCGACTTTCAATATCTGATTACTGTGCTGTTCACTACCACTCAACCAACTTTGTGGGTAAATGCTTTTGTAAAGCTTAGAAAGAAAAAGTCCTAAAGGAGTGAGGAAAGATGATCAGATTTTATACTCATATTGTGTATTTTGGAAGTCTTTTCAATTTTGGCACCCCCTAAAATTTGATGCCCTAGGTGACTGCCTGGGTTGCCTAGGCCTAGAACCAGCCCTGGCATAAAACTATTTTTGGAAGCAGGAAGCTTGGGGAACCATTTGGTTCTAATGAAAGCATGACATTGACAGTGCTTAAGCCACATAAAAGTGAAGCTGAAGGAAAGCTTTATACGAGCACAATCAGCAAGGAATTGAGAATGAGCTAACGTTACAAGGCAAATTTGGATATATGTAGAAGGAGCCCCAAAACATTTATCCAAAACTCAAGAAGGAGATGCAGACCTGTATTTATCAAATGGAACTTTGAAAAGGAAGAAAGAAAAACTTATTTTTAAGAAAAAACAAGTCCAAAGGTCCATTACATTTTGATGCAGAGGGGTGAAGTAGTGTTTAAATCTAAATTTGGTAAAGTTAGAAAGGTTGAAGAAGGTACTCAGCAGGTTTGCTTTGGTTAAATGTCATTCGGGTGTAAAACCTATTGGGAAAATAAATGTTCAGAATCCTTCTGAGAAAAATAAATAATTAGCAAAAGTTTTGTCAGTATAACACCTCTGAAAAAAATTGACTCAAGTTGGCAAATATGAATGGATCATTAAGTCAGGTCTGCCAAACCAGAGAAATATAACTATTTGCTATAACTGAGAAGTAAATACAATAATCTGCTTTGTATACACAAAAACAATATAAGAAATTTTAGCAGGGACATGTGCTGGACTGGACAACTTTTGCATCTTCATTGCTGTCATTGTGATGGACTGTTATGATCCGTTATTATGACATTCTACATGGCATAAAGTTGGAAGATTTTAGAAGGCTATTTTATCTTTAGGCTCTGATTTTATAGGAGAGGAAAAGCTGGGAAGAAATGGAAAAATACAAACATCTTTTCAAATGTACAGAAAGAGGCTGTGTGACAAAGGTTGAAGGCATAAACATCTTTAGAACAGAAATAGAAGCACAGGAAACAGAATCATGTGACAAATATCCTATAGTAAGTGATGGTACCAATTTTGAAAAACTGAACTATGTATAGTAAAAAACTTTTTTTCAAAATTCTTGAGGTTATGCTGACAAAATTATAAAAAGTGGTGCTAACTTCCAGCACCATCTTCACTTAAATATATTGGTTAAATGGTACAAAGTAATATTCTTAGGCATTCTGATGGCAAGGTAGAGACCAACAGTGCATTTACATTTAAGTTGTCTTGAAGGTATGAAAGAGTTTTATCAATCAAAAGCTATATTTTGAACTGTATGTTAGATTCAACAGGAAGACAGTACAAAAAACAAAGGAGAAATGGAACATGTTCCTTTTGGATCTTCTACTGTATGTTCTTTTCTAGTTGATCCTTCCAAGGTAATTATCAAGGGCAATCCCACAGTGAGTATATTATAATTACCTATAATGCCTAATAGAGAAAAAAAATATAAATTAGTAATGTCACATTTATAGCTGCCTAATAAGTCTGTTTTCTCAGCAGATGGAATTGGCATGGCAAAAGTATGTTTGTACATTTTGTAGATGCAATTGTGAGTCCAGGAATATCTTGATTAACTTTGATTAACAGGATGACATTTCCATCATGCCCTCCAAAACGCAGCAAATTTCTATGTTGGCAGTAACAAATTGACTTTTTTTTAAAGGATATGCTTTTTTTGGCAATATCAGCAATTTAAAAAATGGAATATTATTTTAATTATTACCTTAAGTCTAATTTAGGCATCAGTAGCAATCACCCAGTTAGAGTGTCACGTAATAACTGAATGAGCTTTTAAAGAATGAGTGTTAAAGAAAGAATAGATTGATCATTATATATGAGTTATTCATTTCACTGATTTCAGTCTGAAACATGACTTTTCAATGGCCACATTTTAGCTTCTATTCACTAAAAATTAAGAGTGAATTCAACCAATGAGAGACCAAGTGACTCACAGGAGCCAGGAGGAAGAGTAAGGCAAAGGTTCTCTCCAAAAATGAAAAGAAATTGCAGCGTGTCAGCAATTTCAACTGTACTGCAGTTGAGCCTGAGATAAATCAGCTCAGTTGTCCAATACTGCTGCCATCATTGAAACATAAGGTTTTGGAGCTGCTTTCAGACTGACACAGAATCTTAGTGTGAAAGTAAGTAGCCTCACTATGATGTGTGAACCCAGTCCTGTGGTGTGCTGAAAGTAGTACCATTCTTCATCTTGTAATGCTGCTAATCCTATATTTCGAATCTAAGTCTTTGCTTATGCTAAGAACCTGTTTAACTGCTACACTGAAGATAATTTTTCTTCCAGTATCTAATAAAGGAAGGGATCAGTTGTACATAGGTTTGGATTGCATAGTTTAATACCTAGAGGATAAGTTTTTGTCTTTGGTCAAAGGATCAGACCAAATGGTCTATTGGTCATTTTATCAAATTAGGACCATACCAAAGCTGACATTATTAGAATTGCACCCCAGCTAAGTGAGTATAGCCACCCTCCTTAATATTGTACATTCTGAATGTGCTGGGCTCCAACTTCCAGAATTCCTTGCTGGGAATTCTTCATAGTCCAGCCCCTATTGAAGATCCCAGGTTAGGAAAGGTTTGTAAATAGGATTCCAGACTAAATTATGCCAATGAAGGATTCCTTTTCAGGGCAAATAGCAGCTTCAGAGAACCATTTTCTTCATGATTATATCTTAAATACCTCTTCCCTGCTGATAGTTATTGACTCCTGTCCCAAATAATGGTGTCTGTGTTTTGCATTAAACATAAAGACGCATTCAAGTTTCATCATATGAATGATTTATATCTGAATATGTGAACTGCCTCCATTCAAAGGCATTGTCTCTTAGATACGGTTTTCTCTCTTTTGTTTTGGGGCTTTTTTTTTTTTGTTCACCCCCAAATATATGCCATTTCTTCATGCAGTCACTTGGTGATAAATATGCATACGTGAATCAACGATTAAATACTGTTACAGGTAAGAACTAAGACATATAAACCCAGATTTTTAGGTTTCTGGGAATTGTAGCTTAAGACAGGAGCAACACCCAGTGCAAACTGGAAATGCAGGGTAAGCTGAAGCCTGCTGCTTACTTAGATAGTTCAGTGGGATTATTTCTTAGTAAAAGGGTGCTTATAATTACAACTTTGGTGAATATTATCTATCTAGTTTACACTCTGAGAAATAAAAGAGTTTGCAGCTCTTGGGGTTGCAGGTGGTTGGCCAGCTGGCAGCAAGTTCTTAATGAAGAAACCCAGCCAGCAAGTTCTCATAATTTTATCATCATTCTTTGAAGAACAAAGATTTGTAGAAATTAAGAAACATCAAGCTTGCCTTGCAGCTAGCAAAATAAATATAGAAAGGTGAGTCAGCGATAGTGTTCATAATTGCAAATGACTATAATTTCAGTAAACTCCTGAGATCAGGAGTTAAGAACAGAAAATGATAAACAGTCTGTCTCTAATGCGATCATTTAAGGCAGGGAGAAGGAACCATTCACACTAGTCAGAATGACCACAGAGATTAAAAAGAGCACATGCTGCCTTAAGCTTCCTAACTAAAATGCTTTCCAAATGAGAACCAGGAAAGAGCTACTGGCTTTTTCTTGAGCCCTGAAATAAATTATTACTTCAGATGTATCTTCAGATCTGTGAACAGCAGGTCTGTGAGCTCATCCACACAGCCTCTCTGCACTGCTTTCCTCCCATCTAGGAGGTGGGAGGAAATCATGTCAACGTGAATCATGCTGTTCCCACAGGTTGGCCTTAACATGCTGTGCTGATATCCATATAGCTCTTCCATGCAACATTGTAAGGTCAGTGACTGGCATGTTCCCCTGGCTGACATTTGAACATCCCCATCCATGGGAAAGACCTGTACCAATTGCCATACAGAAGATATACCAGGTGATTCTTGTAAGGTCTAGGAGTCCAGCCAATCCATTCTTTTTGAATGTTCTTTTTTCCTTCCAAAAGACTGTCAACCTGTTGACCACTGCATAGCAGCCAAGAGCTTGTCTCCCTTAACTACAAGATAGTAGGCACCTGGATTTGTGCAGCCCAAATTCAGCTGTTGCATAAATGTTCTTGGAGCCAGAGTTCAAGAAATGTGAGAAAGAGGAATGTGAGAAAGAGGTGTTTGACTTGAAGGGTGCTCCCAGGTACATCCATGTGATTTCTGTCAACAGGCTGACCTATCAACCACTAGGTGACAGAAAAGAGATGTTTTATTTCTCTTGGTTGCCATCCAATGGACAGACAGATTTCTGCAACTGATACTAGATAAGTCTTACTGAAAAGCTGGAGTTTGAGAAATTGCTTTACTGATTCTTGTGTCAAATCACAGCATACATACAGCTGTTACCAAAGGGTACCTACCAAAGGGGTAAGAGGGGGGAAATGGGTCTGTATCTTGAAGCCATATCTGTACCAGTTTATGTTCTGCTATGGCACTTTTTAAATAATGTTCTGTGAGGAAAGGAAGTGAGAAGCAGCTAGTAAGAAGGGAATTCCCTTCTGTACATGTTACAAATTTACAAGAGCAATTCAGTTCAAGAGCTTTCCTTTACACTTCCAATTATGTACATTTAAGCCATGGACCTGCTAGTTAGTATCTGTAGAGGATGTAAAGAATGGCCTGGAAGAACAGGAAGAAAAGCTGCTACCAAGGGAATGATCAGATAAGTGGGGTGTGAGCCCTTACCAAGAAACTTGAGAAAATGTGTCAGACAAGCCTCTCCTTAGTTCACAAGGAAGATAAGTGAGGGAGGGGGAAGCACATTCAGACTTGCAGACACTGTTACTATAGCTGCTACAGTGAAAGTAGCCCTGATCTATATGGCATTGTTTTTTTAGTCTGGTCTATCTTGTAGGGCTGGCAGTATCAGTCCAGGTCACGGACCATTTAAAAAAGGAAAAAAAGGGGCTACAGAAGCAGATTTCCAGTCTCCCTCACAGCCAAAACAATAATGCTGAACAGGTGCCAAGCCCGGGGTAAAATGAAAGGGGCAGTTGTAGCTCAGCAGATCAACTCTGCCAGCTGTGTCACTCAGGCCACTTCCTCCTCCCTGTGCCATGGACTGTCTAGATGGAAGGTCCTCTTCTGTTTTCCCAAGGAAAGCACTACGTTCCTATTGGTCTGGGTGCAACCTTCTTAGCAGTGGGCTGCCTACAAGCTGGAGGCACTTTAGTTTGTTATTCCCACCATTACTTTACTTGCTTTTGAATTTATTTTAAATAGGTTTGCTTGTGTTATCTTGATACTTGGTTTTATTATGACTTTACTTACTTTATTATCACTATTATAATTACCTTTGTATTTTGTCATTTTTATTAGTAATTGTTTTAAATTATATTTATCATGGATATTTTGCCTGCAGACAGATGTTTGCTGCTGACTTTTGTAACCTACCATGACTCTTTGTTGAGTCAATGGTGGAAAGGAGAGGAGAAGAGAGGAAAGGAGGAAATTGGGGATTTTTAATGTAGTCACCTACAATATTGTTTCAGAAACACTGCTATGCTGATATATTTCACAATGTAAATGTTTCTTTCTGGGTGCATTTTAATGAATCCGTTGATTTGATAATGTATTTCTGTGCCACACATCAACATACAGTGCTACAATTGTGGGAGAAATTGTGACATTTTCAAGATGAGTAAGTGGAATTTTATCAGTTATACAATGTAATTTCTCTAGCATGCTACTGTATGGTGATTTCAGAGATAATTGTAAGACAAGCCTTGCTGCCTCAGATTAAAAAAATATTTAACTCATGCACATTTATACTAATACACATGATTTTGTTTAATGAAAGGGTTACAAGCTATTCAGCACTGCCTGCATCCCTATTCTAAAATGAGTCTTTTTCACAGCTCTGAGTAGTCAATGTTTTTTGCTATGGCTGCAGCAACTTTTATTTTCAAATCTTGGTCTCCCTCTTACAATTTGAGAGCTACTTTGCTTTTCCTAGAGATTTGCACATCTTTGATGTGGCATGGGAGCAGAAATGCTTTTCCCTTTACCCCACAAGTCTACCATATGTTCACTTTCCCTTTTCATAAAAAAGTGAATGCCAGTATCCTCTTTTCCTTTTCCACCCAATTGTCATGGCTGAATTGCTCCTCTAGTATCTTCTATTGTTCATTTGTTTACTTGGTGGTAACCCTAACTGAAGTCAAAGCAACCCTATTTCTAAATAGATGTTAATTGATTAGATGATTAAAATCCTAGCATGGGTTATCCACTGGTCTCTCTTTTTTTCCCCCAGGAGAGGTGAACTTTTGGTTTGGCACCAAAACACTGAATTGGAAGTGAGCAAGGCCTTTACATTTTAAATAAATGCATATATAGCTTTGATAGCTTTATATAGCATGCAGATCTCTTTTAAATGACACTAAAAGCTACAGAATGGAAACTAGATCCACGGAGATTTTTCTTTAGTATATATAATAGATAATATATTTTCATGAAGTCTGGGTCTTCCTGTGATTGTTGTGTGCCTTTGCAATCTGGCTAGGAACTGTTGAGAAGCTCTTGGTCTACAGAATCTATATCTCAGCTATGCATTTCATCTTATCCATCTCATTGAAGCATGAAAAGAATAAATATGCTGCGGATTTTCTAAGGCTTGGCAGCAGTCCTACATAAGTATCACATAATAATGTGAAGTTACTTCAGGTAAACTCATTGTATGTAGTATAAAATGGTATTAAAAGCTATAGATATACTTGGTCTTGTCAAGAATTTAGCATGAATTCAAGAGTGGAAGGCTAGAATCCTAACATGAGCAACTGTCAGTTGGTTTTACTTGGACTGGCCTTCTCCAACTTGGGGCCTACCAGATCTCTTAGGACTACATGTCCCAAAATTATCAGGCATCCTGAATGTGCTGGCTAAGAATTCTAGGAGTTCTGGCATGCTTTATGTTAGGGAAGGTTGACCTGGACCACTGAGCATTCATACCATTTCAGTTTACATTCATTACCTAATCTATCTTCTTCAGAAGGTGGTAATATATTGAACCTGTTGTACCACAGAAGCAGTGGGTGTCTTTTATGTTGAATTACAAGTGCTGATTTTAAATTATGCATTCTATTCCCTAATAACTTGGTGGTTGGTCTAATGTGCATTTCAAAACTTCTGTTGTGCAACATTGTGGCTTGCATTATTCTAATCTCTATATGCTTTTTAAATATATTATGAAGTTATGATTAAGAATTCATTAAAGCAACAATTTGATGAGAAAAATCTGATCTAGACAAAACAAAGCAAAAGCTAGCATAATGATAGTGATGGTATAGATAGATCATCTCCAGTGCTTTTAAAAATCTGCTATAGCTTGGGCTTAGTAGCATCTGAGATGTTCATGCAGGAAGTCCATCCATGTGATTGCATTACAAGCCCAAGAAGTTGTGCTATGCTCTTAGTATTGTGTTGCTGCTGCTGAATAAAAAAGGTTATTGATCTTGCATTGACTCCTCTTCCTTCTTGGGCTTAGGACAGGCAAGGTGGAAGGTTATCGTATACATAACATGAGTTCATCCGCTGAGTTTAGCATAATGTGATTTTCAGCTTACCAAAATGTGTAAGTTCTCATAGAACTCATGTTAAAAGTAGCCTGCAATCTTTACAAAGGACTTGGTATTTCTTAGTGGAAGCTGAATGATGCAAGCCTTCAAGTCTTTTTCAGACCTGGATTTGACTCACAATTTGGGGGGGGGGGGGGGGGGGAAGTAAAGAAGATAGGAGCAAATGTCTTCTCTACCTTACTGTAATCACTGCAAAGAATAAATCACAAGATTATAAGAATGCAGTTCTTTTCTATGTTGGAAGTATCCAACATCATGCTGAATGCTTATACAGATTCAACCATGGCAGAAGCTTGAGTCTGAAGTTTCAGAGGGCTTGATTCCAAGCTAGAGGAAAAGCTTGTAACTCTGCTCCTTTCCTTGCCCAGCCAGCAGATATATGCAGAGCACAAGCTCTTGCAATAACAACGAAGACTGCAATGCCTGTGCACATAGGCAGACAGAAGAATAAACAAATGCCTGTGACACACAAGGCAGTAAGATCTTCAGCCCAGCTGTAATAATACCTGAAACAACTCCACTGCACCGGGCAGTTCCTGTCAGATGTGTCATCGTGTTCATGAGCTTGCCCTGCCTTTGAAGCAAGGGGGAAAAAATGAAGTGGCAAAATCATTTGCAGAGATGGACAGAAGACACCACTGAGCATCTCAGCAGAAAAGGAGACTAAACCAGCTGTGGGAAATCAAAGGCCTTCTGGTGATGCTGAACTACAATTCCAAGTATCTGTTATCATTAGCTGGAATTGCTGGTAAGGGAGTCTGGGAGCTGTAATGCAGCTGGAGAGTTACAAGTTTTAGAAAGGCAACCTCCATTGCCCTTGACCTCATTAGAAGAATACACACGATGGCTCCCAAGAGCAAGAAGAAATGCCTCTTAGGAAGATACAGATGTTATCTCTCAATGAGAAGATCACCTACGGCCTTTGGTGAATTGAAGATTTCAGATAACACTTTTTAATAGCACAGAGAAAATTAAGATTACGTTACCAGTTTAAGCCTTACCCATGCCACATGCAGCGTTCCCCACTAAAACTAAAGACAACATTGGTCAGTTTTGCCTCATTTTGGAGATATGTAACAAGCATAACCAAAGTCCAGTTTTACCCCAAGCAGTCTCATGCTTTTCTGTGGAAGCTAGGATCTCTAAACCTTGTAAGTCAATATATTGTTGGCCATATTCCACCCTATTGGAGGTATATATAGTGTACTAACACTCAGGAAGCAAGTAGTTAAGAACGTGTAATATTTATGCATAAATGTATAAGGAATGCTTGTGGTGACAGTAACAATGCATTGGTTGGAGACATGAACGTATGCATAATTTTGTATATGGATGATGCTGTCTTTTTGGCTGAGAACTCAGATGATTTGCACTGAATGTTAGATTGTATAATACAGCAAATAGTGTGGATCTGAAAATCCAAAGTTGTTGTGTTGATGGGGAAAACAGAGTGAATGAGTGCATGTTAAAAACAAATGGCAAAATCCCAAAATGAGTAGACGAATGTATGTACCTTTGTAGAATGTTTATTAAAGATATGAAAATGGAGACATTGTAAGATATGAAAATGTTACTAGTGGAGAGTATATGGTTGTAAGAAATGAATGTTTGTCAAAAGAAGCAGTTCCCTGGCTGGGGAATCCCAGGTCTGTAAGATAGACTAGGGATATTGAAAAGAATATCCTGGAAGAAGTCAGTGGCAAACTACTTCTATATGGTGGCAAATAAAACTTCATCATCAGGAGTTGAGTTTGACTTGGAGAAGACTTTATTTTAATTACTGCAGAAGCATTAGGTGTATCTGCAGTTCTGGAGATTAGATGTCTACACTGTGCAAGGAAAACTACTGCTGAATACAATTGCCCAAGCCTATCTCAGTCAGTTCAGGATCAAAGTCTGCAGTGAAGTATTTCTCAGAAGATAATTCTATCAAGTGGTGTAGTGTTTGTTTTAGACAAGAGCCACATTTGGCATGGAGCTTATTAGGAAGGGTAATTGTTCAGCCTTGCTGATTTCTTGGAAGTTATAAAGAAAAGGGGGGACATGCAATGGAGCACTACTTCTGGTGAGGAGTTTTCAAACCTTCCTTCCAGAGCTGGGCCCTCCCCACAATCCCCCTGGGGAAAGAAGTGATTAGGTGTACTGCTACCAGACACTTTATTCCAGAGAAAATCTTTGCCTTGAGTTACTCAGGAGGAGACAGCAACCCCTTTTCTTCAGTAGCCTGACTTGGTGGGAATGCATGTCCTAATGGCTGAATTCCATTCCCAGAATGCGCATCCCTAGTTCATTAAGAATTTGAACTTTTTATTATATATGACAAGTTCAGAGATCAGAAGGGAGGGAGGGAGGAAATGACCAATAAGCTTTCGAAAGAGGTTGCTCCCTCCTCTCCAGGATCTCTCATTAATACAAGCGAACCACAGCTTGGGTAAAGATGGTGATTCCTTGGCTCCCAGAGTTCTAAACCTGCCAGAGACCACTGTTTTACAGTCTCCTCGTGGGGAGCTGCTGTCTGGAGTGCTTATGCATAATCCTGAGTCCTCTCCTTGTCCAGAGAGGAATTCCAAGAAGCCGATCCATTCGCCAACTTCTTGTTCCACCATGGTCATTGGCTCCACTCTCAGCAGAGCTGTCTTCAGTTCGCCATTGCTTCCCCAGAAGTCACCAAATGTCTGGCATTTCTTGTGCAAATCTGTTTTTTGAAGGAGGGAATGGATTTTTCTCTGTTGCCCTGGAGGATAGAGCCAGATCCAATGGGCTGAAATTACAGGAAGTAGATTCAGGTGAAATATTAGAAGGAACTTTCTGATGAGGTGCCTCATGAAATGTATTTTTCCCCTTCTAAAGAGTCTGGATAGGCATCTCTCTGAAATGCTTTACCTGGTCCTGTGCAGAGGAGTGGGTGGACTAGATGACCAACTGTCAACTCTATGATTTTATGACTCTAAAAAGGGCTAAAATGTCCAAGATTGCTCATTCCCCAGGAGCAGACTCTGAATAGTCTCTTTTGCTCACATCATCCCCTAATCAGCTTCTCTGCACACCATTCTGGGTGCTTTCCTTTGCTTTCCTGGCTTATTAGTCTTAGCATAGTCTTCTAGGCCATCAGATCCAATCATGTTGGATTCCAAGTCTAGGAGCTCAAATTAAAGCTTCCCCAACAAATGGTTGTCTAGCCTCCAATTGTTCTCTATTGCATTCTCTGTTTTAGCTTTAAGAATGTAAGCAGAATTGCTCTCCCTGTAACATTAATTTGTTATTCTGCATCCAGCACTCTGATAAGAGAACAGGCCATGAGCATCTCTTGACATATCAGGGGTGTCCACAATGACAGCCATTGGCTTCAAAATGGCAGGCATAACTGGGCACCAGAGCTTCATCCTTTTTCAACATGCATTGGGTGTATTGCATGCATTATAAAGGGGTGGACTTTTCTCATGTGATCACACCCACCATTTTGAAGCCAGCATTGCTGCAACCCACCCCCAAGTCTTTTCTGTTGCTTTCCTTCTTCTGTCATTCTTTTATGCCTTTTCTCTTTCTCTGCTTTGATCTATCCTTCTCCTCCACCTGTGCCCAAGTACTGTGCTTCTCTCAACCTTACCTCCACTTTCTCCAATACAGGATCAAGCTATCCTCCCTACTTCCTTGGACCCAGCATTCTTCCATTTCTTTTTGTTGTTCAATGGGATGGGCAATAAAGAGACAGGATTTGGGAGGAGCACAGTGGACATTGTGTATGAATGTGCTGGACTTTGACCAGAGAGATCCAAGTTAAAATCCTTATTTGATAACAGAGCTCACTAGGTGACTTCTGCTCAGTTTTTTCTCTCAGCTCAATATCTACCCCACAGGGTTCTGGTTGTGGGGATAAAGATAAAATGAGTACTCTTTGTAAATTATCTGGAGCTCTTATGGAAAATGGGTGTATAATGTAAAACAACTATCTTTCCAGAGTCTAATCCTTTGCATAAGTTTGAATATGGTAACTCTAGCTTTAATATTAGGTCTGCTGGCACATTAAATTATTTTCTTGTACAATCTGAGTCACTACCAATTATTCCACTTTCAAAACTGAAAGTTTGCAAATTATAGTTATTAACGTATTCCAAATTCAGGTTTTGTTTTTTATTACCATCAGTTATGATATTTTAATCTACAAAGAAAAATAAGCAGGTTAGCCAAATTCTTCTCCACCAGCTGCTGGTTTTCCAAGGCTTAAAAGTATCTGTTGTTTCCACAATTTGAAGAGACCCAGTTCATCAGAAAAGCTCAGATCTCACTATGAAAGCAAACTGAGGGCACGTGTATCCCTTTCTCTGCCTCTCTTAACTCTCTCTCTCTCTCTCTACAATGACCCTTGAAGTCCCTCAACAATATACTTTCTAATTCCATGCCCCTTGATGGTTTGGTTCCTGTTTACTGTAACAGTTCTGGAGTGTGAATGGGGAAATGCAGTGAAAGGGCCTTGGAGAAGGCAAAACTGAAGTCAACTTCCTTCTATTTTCTGCAAAAAATCATCCCTTCTCAGATCAGTTTTTCCCATGCAAAAATTTTTTTATTAAGGTTTTCATGTATGCTTTTATGTAAACATTTACGAGCCACTTTTATTCTATCAGCAAGCAGGCTACACTTTTAAGCAAGGATTATCTTTACAGAAGAGCAAAGTGGAAGATTCCACATATTTAGGATGCACAGGGTGTTGCTCTATGGCCCGAAATAAGCTTCAGGCTTTAGTAATTGGTGAGCTGGAAACACAAACTGCATCCTTGGGCAGGCAGCATTAGTTAAAGGTGCCTGTCCACTGAACAGCACCAGGTTCACCATTGATTTATTTTCTTATTTATTTAACAGATTTCTAGCCCACTCGCTCCAAAACAAGCCAAGCCGTGGCAGCTCTCAGTATAAATCCAAAACAACAAATCACAAAAATGACCCATACATTCTAAAAAAAATCAGGTTGTTTAACAATATAATATCCGTAAATAACACACAGAAAATAAAGATGCACAGCCCCCAAATTAAAACAGCCGGCAATAATTTTAAAACGACATGATTTTGGTTGTGGGGGGAAGGCTTGGATATAACAAAAGGGTTTTAACTTTTTTAAAAACAAGCCAGAGAAGGAGAAGAGCCATGGAAATGGCTTAGAAGTGAATATTCAGAATCTGCTGCATCGGGGGAAGGGAGGTAATGCTAAGAAGAGATTCAGGCTCCTCCCTGGCTCACTGGGTGTAAGAGGGAGGGCAGGAGAAGCACAATCAGACTTGCAAGATTCTGTTATTTATTATAGCCAACTTCAATAAAGTATATTTCTAGCCTTCCTGTGGAGTCTAGCCTTCCTGATCTGGTCTACCTCAAAGGGCTGACAAGAAGCCTGAACTCTTACAGGGAGAGGATCCCCTAATGCTGGTGCTGCCACCAAGGGAATTCAGTTCCTAAGTCATTCTAGAAAAACGTCCCTCCTGAATGGCATCAACAATAAACCCTTAGAGGACAATCCGAACTCCAGTTCACAAAATACATTGGAGGCTGTTCTTTCAGGTAAATGCATGTGAATGCAGTGATAATGATAAATAAGTAACTTGTATGAACATGTGGAATTATTTTTGGAGTTCATAGAAAATAACTCAGTTTGATCTAGGCAGTTCTACTGCATTACGGAACAAAGGGTTTTCTATATGTGCTCCACCACTGACACCTGGTGTTTAGCGTTGCTCATTGCAAGGGCTATGCATTCAATGGAAGGCACTAAGCAAGCAGTCATCAAAGTCAGTTCCTTGCCCATAGCAAAAGGCCTCTAGCCATAAGATTAATTATACTGCAATCTTTCAGTATCTACAGTATGTTTCCATCTGAAAAAAAATGTTTCGGAGAGATGATCTACTAATTTTGGGATCCCAGGGTGGTGACCCTGAGCACCAATGTTCCTGCAGACCTTATAGCTAACATCCTTATGATGCCGTGTCCCATCTGTGGGTAAGAGAGAGGGAGAGAGGGACTGGCCCTGCTATCCTGAATGGGCAAGCTCCCCCACCCCGCCCCCAGCAGCACAGTGCTGACAATGTGCTCACAAATTTCCAAATGTGCCCACTAGACAAATAAGGTTGGGTACCCTCCACTATTGGTGTTTAGGTACAGACAGCACTGAGAGTGCCAATAAGCAGGTTTAGTTCACACATTAACAATGTCAAGCCAAGATTTTTAACTACAATTAAAAATGGTTAAGCAAGCACAGTGGTCTGGTTTACATACTGTATCACGCTAAGCTAAGACCAAAGAAATTACCATCTTGTTTTTGTTGAAAATCAGTCCACAGGATGTTCTTAAAGTAAAGTTGAGCTAAATTCCTGGTGACTAAATGGAAGCATTCAATGGAGACTTGGGGGGGGGGGGGGGGGGGCACCAAACAGAAATAAATTGTTGATACCTTTTTCTGGGATATTTGTTCAATTTCTCAGTCCAGCCTATAGATCTAGCAGTGATCTCCCATCCCAGTACTAAAAATGTCCAACCCTATGGTGAATATTTGAAGTAAGTCAAGATTGGGTGGGTTTTTCACCTAGTACAAGGGCTGATCTTATGAAGAGAGCCAGTTTGGTGTAGTGGTGAAGGTGCTGGCCTAGAAACCAGGAGGCTGTGAGTTCTAGTCCCGCCTTAGGCATGAAAGCCAGCTGGGTGACTTTGGGCCAGTCAGTCTCTCTCAGCCCAACCCACCTCACAGGGTGGTTGTTGTGGGGAAAATAGGAGGAGGAAGGGGTATTAGGTATGTTTGCCGCCTTGAGTTATTTATAAAAAATAAGAAAGGTGGGATAAAAAAAATCTTTAAAAAAAAGTAATTATTTAGAAGAGCATCTTATAGCAGCAGTAGTAACTCCATTCTCAGCATCACTTGCTAAACATATGCTTTTAGTTAGAAAAAATAGGTGATGGTAGAAGGTTAATATGTAGCTTAATGGTAGAAGTAGTAAGTAGAAGTCATTTTATAGGCTAAACCAAGTTACTGTGACATAATTTCCTATAAACTAGAGTGTACTTCATCAGATGTTGGCAATTTTATCCTAAATTGCAAATAGAATAGTTTTCTATAGAATTTTAAGGTTCATACATGACATGTAGATAACTAGCCCATGAAGCCAGTTAAATGCGTCAGGCAACTAGGGCAGTGTTTCTCAACCTTGGGCGCTTTAAGCTGCATGGATGCTGGCTGGGGAATTCTGGGAGTTGAAGTCCACACAGCTTAAAGTGCCCAAGGTTGAGAAACACTGATCTAGGGGTTGTCTTCCAAGCCTCCAGAAAGAAGCCAGTCCAAGCCAATCAAGCCTCCTCTGTGGCACAAAAAACCATAGCAGCAATTTCGGAATTCCATCATACAGAGGGAAGGTACTTCATTCCATCCCCCATTAAATTATTTGTTGCAAAATTATTATACGGACTGCAATTAGGCTTATAGTCTAATTTTGGACCCCCCCCCCCCACACACACACACAAATCCAGTCACACTACCGAAAACCCTCCTTTATGACTCTTAGATGTGTTCCAAATATGGACCTGAGACTAGAGGTCAGGCTGTTTAGAATCAGAGGCAAAATCTGGCAAGCTGTTTTATTAGCATCGCTAAAGATCCATCTGGCTCCAGCCAGACTGCTTTCCTTTCTAATATCTGACCATCTTAGGTCGCAGTGGTGGAGGAGTATTATGAACCAATTGCGATCATATGTCCCTCTCCAGAGTATTTGTTATTGTTAGGGTTAGATAAGGCCAAATAAATAATTGAGCAGCGGATTCAGGATGTAGAGTGGCAAAATGATTTAATTCAACCTTCAGGAAGATATCACCCTCAGGGAGATCCAGAGAGCCTCCCTGCAACTTATCTATTTTCAATTACATGAATATTGATGGGCATTCTTCAGAACTTGCTTTAACGTCCTCCATTCTGCATTCTTTGGGGATAGATACAATACTGTTTCAATCTCTCAGAGATTTTGCCTCTGCAAAGTAAGGTAGACCCAGGCAGTCAAACACCCTCTTATGCTGCAAGCTTTAGGCTGATTTTCAATTGAGGCTAATTTCCCAGATCACATTTTGTATTGATTATTTATTTGCTGACAAGGCATCAGAAAGTAATACACTTAGCTGCAAAATTCTGCTTTTTTGCAACTGGAACCTATTACTGTATCTTTAATGGATTGGAGGAGATAGCTAATTATATTGTCTAAAATTGTGCAGTGGAGATGATCATTGCAACACAAACCCTGCTATTCCCAGTGATGGGCTGTTGGCATCTTTGCATCCACTGACTAGGAGAAGGAATGGCTCAGTCACTTGTATTGTGGGAAAAGGGTCATTGGCTTTGTTTAGTAAGGGAAACCCCTTAGGATCAATTAGCTCCTTTCTGGCCTGTCCAGAATATACTACCTCCCCTCTTGACCCTGTGAATTGATTTGTGGCAACTGGGCAATCACATTAAGAGCCAAGTTAGTTCTGCACTGGATTCACATTGAGCAAAAAAACCCCACCAGATTGCCATATTAATTTGTTGCACCCACAATAATAGAGTCTTGTGAGACTTCAAGATAAACAAGGACATTATGACAAAAACTTTGTAGGCTGGTCTCCAAATCATTAGATACTTGAAATTTAAAAAAAGGTTTTTAAAGATTCCACTGCAAAGCTACTGAATTAGAACATTTTTTAAAAAGATCCAATTATGTAAGCCTGACCATGAAGTGTCACAATAATTCTTTTCATCTCATCACAAATTTTAATTAATGTAATAAAGCTAGAATAAATGGTTTATCCCTAATTCCTGCTGTCATAAATGATCACTATGTTCCTTCTGCATTAATTTAAATGTAAATGTGTCGTCCCAAACTGTACTCTTGCTATTTTATTGCCATTTGACCTCATTTATTATCTTTACCCCGCTACACCCATGCCCATATATATCTGTCAATTGTGGATAATGCTTCCTATGGCTGATGAAATGGATTGTAGTTGATGAAAACACTGGCCAAGCACTATAGCAGAATTGTATTAATACATATAATTCTTAGGCATAATTGAAATCACACCCACCTTAACCTAAATCCACATGCCCACAGAATATGGAGACCTGGAACAATTCTCAGTGATACAATTTTGGATTATCTCTCCATAAATTTTCAAGCTTTTACTCTAAAATACACTGGGTTCATTAGAATCACTCCAAAATATGCTGCTTTAACATGTCTTAAGGATTTTCATGAAGTGCAGAGTAATAAAGCAGTCCATCCTAGTGCTGAAGAAACAATTCTATCTTCTCTGGCCATAGGCTAAACTGTAGGCATTCTGCAGAGGATCCTGTTAGCCCAATTCTCTTAATATTCTGTTAGTCCCATCAGTGGCTTCTTATTGCAAAGGAAACTTGTGACACATTTTACCTTCTCTTTGAAAAAGGCTGCAGCTGCCTGACTAGCAGAGACAGAATATGCACACATAAACATATACAGACAGCCAGTAGCTTTCAAATAACTTGAAGAGATATTTCTGGGTTTCAAGACCATGACATCTGTGATCCCAGATGAAAAGGTGTGATAGATCTCAAGAAAATTAAATATCTTTTGAGGTCGTACATCAGGTTTCTTCTCCCACATGACACCTCAGTCCATGCCAAGGGCCTAATGGCACATTCACCCACATCTCACTCCCCCCCCCATCAACTACATCTGAAACAACAGATTTTGAAACCCCTGGATTGTTGAGAGTTGCAGTACCCTTACAATTATTTCTTCTAGGCAAAGCTAATTAGCAGCACTAATCTGTCTCATTGATCCTACTGCTGCCAATTCATCACCTTCCACCATTTCACTGGGAGTGCTTTTTTCTCTGTAGAAAAAAAATACAGCAGTCCTGCCCTCACTGCTTGAAACTGAAAGAAGTAGCTAGGATTGCCAGCCAGAGGAAATATTGTTGCTGGATATGAGACACTAGCAACAAATTTCAAGGTCTCTCTGCTCATTGTTTTCAGAGGGTCAGAACTTCCCTTAAAATTGCAAAATAGAAACGGTCATAGGCAATAGGTCTTAGTTTAGGGTTTTAAACTCACCCTTATTTCTTAGCTTCCTTTTTTTTTAACCTGTGTCCCCAAATTTGTTTCTTTGTTCTTGTTCTTTCCAGGTTCGAGATAAAAAACTCCTCAACGACTTGAATGGTGCTGTTGAAGATGCCAAGACAGCCCGCCTTTTTAACATTACCAGCTCGGCACTTGCCACCTTCTGCATCATCCTTGTCTTTATCTTCCTACGATACCCACTCACTGACTACTAAAACATGGCCCAGCAATTGATGCTCAAAGTCCTCCATGCCAGAAGTAGCTGCCACAGAGTTTCTTACATATGGGACACAAACAACAAAACTCCCACATAGCCCCCTCTTAATGGCAGATGCCCCCTCCCCTCAATACTAAAAGTATGCCCTAAGCTTCACCATACACCCAGCCCCTGCCCCCCCCACCTGCCCCCCAGCCTGGCTGGGATGCAAACTTCAGTAGCGGAAACTTTTAGTTCTACATTTTGTACACAAAATATTTATTTTCCTGAAAAAAAAAATAGAATTTGATGGTGGAATGTTTTTTTAGATCAGAGGGGAGAGAGTACCAGATCTTCAGATGAATGTTATAGAACCAGGCTGAATACACATTGGAACTGACAGTTTGGGGGAGATAATTCTGTTGAGGAAGCTGAGAAACTCTGGAGAATCTTTGGGCTCTACAACAAAGTCTGTACACGATTTTAATTCATTCCATTCCATAGACCGGAATGAAAGAAATGTTTGCAGCTAAGGAATAGGCGTGACTTTATGGAACTTATCAATTGCATCCAGACTGCTTCTTTGTCCTTGCCTACTCCCTCCCTGTTCTGCGTCCCCAACACACATCCTTTGCTATGTATGTTTTATTGGTTTTCACATTTGATTGAAGCCCAGAATAGCTTGCCAAAACAAAACAAGAACAAAGGAACAATCATCAGGAAATTCAGATTCCTCAGTGTTTATTCTGTACCTCTCCTGATCAATTCTGGAGTTTTCCAAGGTAAATACAGAAGGAAAAAAGTCTTCTTTGGAACCTCATGGATACCCTGAAAATTTACATGGTTCTTGTATCGCTACCAACTTTCAATAAAGAAAAAAGCCTCTAACCATCCAACAATGAATTACTACAAGTTCCATGTTTCTGTCTCATAATTTACTCTCTAATAGGAGAAAGCTATGCTGCGGAAACCTATTTGAAGTTGTTGGGTTTTATTTACTACAAACTCATTGCATTGATACTATCTGAATATTATATTGTCTTAATCAATATCACACTACAAAGGTTTCCCCTACCCCTTTAGAGTTGCATAATGTAGCAATGCCATCCCACACCTTAGCAAACACGAAAATTGTATTGATTACTGTATTGTTTTTTTATTCCAGGGGTAGGTGAGTGTAGTGCTTTGTTTGATAACAGAACTCATCTCTTCAAACATTAAATCATCCACCATATTAACTTCAGAAAGGTACCAGTAATTAAATGCAAAAATTATAGTTCTTCATCTGATGTTATTTTTGGCCCAAGTTGTTTCAATACCATATCAAATAGATTAAATATTTGATTCCTGGGATTCTTGCATGTCCAAATTTTTATTTTTTTTCCTTCATTCCCTTGCAGATAGGCCTGAATGCATCCAAAGAAGCTGCTTTTCTATGGCTGCACCCCATTATTACTTTGGTAACATCTAAAATCATGAAACTCTCATTGTAGATCAGTTGGAGATCAGATGCTCCCTTTAATAGGTCTATTGGATTTTGCTGCTGGATGTCAGCAAGCAGTACAGGAACCCTAATTCTTTGCTGCATTCAGTGATCCTGAGGATTTCTGCAGCCAAGATATAGTAGCTCCACGCATTAATCCCAACACTAGTGGGAACCTTTCACATGACATACTACTTCTCCCACCTAACATGACTGTTTTATATGTTACTGGAATTTTATAGTATGGAGCCATGAAGGAACAACATTTCGAATGGTGTGAATGTTCAACTTTTATCCAGATTTCCATTGCTTGGAAGAAGGTCACTGGAAACTGGGTTTGCATAAGTGGGATAAGCATGTTGTGCAAACACCACAGTGAGTAGTGGAGCAGGAAAGGGCTTGTTATAACCTCACCCACCTACCCACCCAAACTCATCTCCATTTGCTTTAGATTTAACTACTTCTAATCACAAGGGTAAGCAACTGGTACCTGCTGAACTGCAACAGGTATTGCTGAACTACAACTCCCAGCATTCCCCAGGAAGCATGGCCAATATTGAGGAACTGCAATTCAGCAACATCTGGAGTTGCCTTATCTCTGCCTGGGCAGTTCTAAAGCCCTGCTTAGAGCAAGAAGAAGGTAGAGAGCAGCTGAAAAAGCAAGACTCTTCATTACAGATTTCCCTGAATTCTGACAGCCACAGAACATGCCTTCTGAGCACTGATTGGCAGCAACCCCAAGCCATGCCCAGTGCCTAACAATGAAGAAATGCTGGTAATACAGGAATCTCCTGGGACCAGTACTAAGTGCTTCCTAAAGAAATAAGCATAGATTCTGTATTCTACCCAAATGGAGCTTCTGACCCATTGGGAGTCATTGGGTGCTGCCAGAACCATCAGTAAAAAGCTATTAGAGGAATGGTAGTAAACAGAGGGACCTTCACTCTCAGTTGTTGCACTTTCCAAAGAGAGTTCTGCATTGGTAATTCCTTCATCACTGTCAGTGGTTTGACAATTGATCATGTTTATGACTCAGCTGTTGCACATCCAGAATCACACTGAAGATGGTTTTCTATTCAAAGTGCTAAGCAGGGTTTGAACAAAGCTATTTCCCCATTTGTGGAAACTCTTGCCTCACTCCTCCTTCTGCCTCTTGGGCTCAAGCCAGCCTCTCCGTCCTCCCTGCAGAGGTTTCATTGCCATGTTTCACTGGACTTTTAATGGCAGCAGAGAGATAGTGCTAGAGAAAGGGATGCTTAATGAGCTGAAACAGTGGATGGGGAGGAGGCCTGACTGAATGCACCTTAATGGCCACTAGAGGGAGCAATAACAGTGTTGTCAGCATTTTGAGGTTGGTAGTACTAATGAAGATGATTGCTTCTTAACGTCAACGTGCTTTTAAGGGATTCGGGAGCAGAAATGGTGGTGATATGGAAATGCTTAAGCATATGGAACATGCTTAAGCATGTTGTGTAAATAGGCTTTTGGTCTTTTGGTGATAGTAATTCTTCTTACACAGAGAAGGGTAAAGATGCCCTCAAGCTGAGCTCAATTCTTGGTTGATTTCACGGGCTGCACAACCATGCAGTTTTCTTGGAACAGTACTGAAGTAGTTTGCCACTGCAAGGTTCTGGGATGTTTTCCCAACTTTCCACTCTAGTCAACAGCCTTAGGATTTTCTGTTGATCTCCCATCCAGATGCTAATAATGCCCAACCCAGTTTAGCTTCCAAGTTCAGCCAAGTGCTGCCATCTGCTGACACCAATAATATACACACAAATGTATGCACACAAGTGGAGTATAACACGAGGCACCACAGCATTGATAATCCAAAATACTCCTCTTTCTTGGGAGGGTATATAATAGTATTTCTGCAAGAAATGGTTTATCTACACATATTTACAAGCTTGGCAGAAAATGAGGGATTCACACCACGAAAACGGCAAAGGATTCCTATCTCTGTTCAAGGGATTTTATACCTCCATAGAATAGTTAGCCCTCTGCCTCTTTAACTGCCTTGAAAAAAAAGTGGCTTTGGGCAGTCCCTCTTCTTGGCCTAATCTTTCCAAAAGATAAATCATCTTCCATCAGGAAACAGCTTTCCATCAGGAAACACATACTACTAGGCCTGATCTGGTAAAACCATCTTCTTGGGGCATTCAGATGTGATCAGGGCTAGCAACTGCCCCTTTATCAGGTCTTAAAAGAAATCAACTCTGAGCAGTCATTCTGATGCCTATCTTTACACCCATCTCCTAAAATTGCAGAATAGGAAGGGATTCTTGGAAGATCACTGAGACTAATTCCAATTCATAAAACAGGAGCCTATCTTCTGATTTTTACACCATTGGTATCTTTATGTATCAATAGGAGAAAGAAATCTTTCCTAAGGACTGTTTCACTAAGCTATTGTTTGTTTAACTATGGCTTGTGAAATAAAACACAATTAGCTAGTGTTACAAAAAATAACTTAAACCATGATTTATAAACTGTGTGTGTGTGCATGCCTTTGAGTCAGTCTTAGCTCCTGGTGACTGCCTGGTCAAGTCCCTGCAGTTTTCTTGGCAAGATTTCAGAAGTGGTTTGCCATTGCCTCCTCCCTAGCGCTGAGAGAGTGACTGGCCCAAGGTCACCCAGCCGGCTTTCATGCCTAAGGCAGGACTAGAACTCACAGTCTCATAGTTTCTAGCCTGGTACCTTAACCACTACACCAAACTGGCTCTCTTTTTTATATAGACTACATTTTATGTATAGACTACAGCCCCATTATCCTGGAAAATGATATGCAAATGCTGTTTGTGTTGAATGTATTACTCTGCCTTTCCAATCAGGCATAATTCATGTGTGTTAGGTCTGCAATACCAATATACAGGATGCCCCAGGTGAAAATGGCTGGTTTACTGCACAAATTATTCCTTTAGTTTTAAAAGTTGTTTTCTATATATTTGAAGCTTGTTGATGAAAAGAATATTACAAAATATATGTTGTAATGCTGATATTATCCCATTGTTGTTTATTCTCAGATAATACTCTTTTCTTCTTTTGTGGACTTAAAAAATAATAAGGTGCTCTGTTTCTACAAGTAGAAGACAGAAATGGCAGGCAGAAGTGCTACAGGAATAGACCAATCAGCAGAATGAAATAATGGGCAACCAGCATACTCTGATGCATAATGAAGCAGACAAGTTCTAGATAACTGTACAAAGGCAATAATTTCCTAATTTTGATGGCCAAATGCAAGACTTGAACTTGAATGTGCAAACTCTTGCATACCAACCCCACACATTGAAGAACAAATGAAGAAAGTAATGAGCTATTTAGATCCCATGATACTTAATACTGAAATCTACAGAGCTGAAATAGAATAGAGGCTAGTTTGCCATCATCCTGCATCTTTTGGTTGTAGAATGGAGAGGTCTCCCCTAAGTATTTGCATATTTCCCCCAAGAGATATATTCTAGCTTGATAGAAGATCTGTGAAGAACCTGAGTGTTTTTGTCGACAGTTCTGTTATAATGTAGCTTTTGTTGTGGTTGTTGTATTTGTTCTTCCCACTGAGTTGCGTATTTCTGTTTTATTTACTGCTCCAATGATCTGAGAACCTTTTCTATCTGATCGCTTGTTCTGGTCATCAGAGGGTTAGCATTTCAGAACCCAAGGAAATGATCTGTAATTTCTCCTCTTGATCCTTGCCTTCTGTTCCATAGCGAGGAGTATGTTTATAGCAGAAGCAGACATTTGTTTATCATTCATTGATTAACAGAGGAAACTGCCCTTGCTCTCCTCTCTAACTGTTTGGTGCTGAAGTAACATTCCTGGATACACAAAAGCCATATTTTCGACATTGAAGGCTGTCATAAAAATGTATCAGAAGAAGGAAACAGCTGAAACCGCTTTCATTGCTTAGTTTAGTATATGATACTTATTCAAAGAACTAGAGAAGATCCCAATTCACATTTGGCAGACACAGAGGCCATTTCCATCTATGTATAATTTCTGATGAGGATTTGGAGCATTGGTTCCATCTTAGGCAGAGAGATTCCAACTCTAGCTCTGACTCTAACTCTTAATACCTAAAGTCATCATGGGGGAAAGAGTCTCTGAGAATGAGCAAACACCTTTTTCTCTAGCCGATATGTTTGCAATCCATCCTTACCCATTTCGGATTAAAAGCAGGGGGTGGGGGTATTCATAGCTTCCCAGGAAACATCACCCATTGTCTCTAGGACCATGCTTCCAGATTTGGGGAATAAAGAAAGGAGCAAAGACATTTTAGGTGTAGGAAGTGCTTCACAGTGGCTCACTTTTGAGCACGTATAAGGTTAATTTGCAAAACATCAATATATTATGAAAACATTGGTTGCAATACATACATAGCCCAATCTAGTTATTTATATCTACAGCTGTTGTAGTCCAATAGAGGTAAGCATATTTCAATCTATTAGTAAGAGCTGACTTTGTGATATATGGGTATGTGCAAGAGAGAGAAAACTTCTGTGTAGCTGTGTAAAATTGCAGCCAGTGGCTAGTTTCACACATCAGATTATACCATAAGATAGTTTGTTTGCTTATCCTTTAGCAGAACATGGTTTGTAAACCATGGTTCGTGGTTTGACTTTGTGTGGACTGTATTATCACAACTTGTTCAACAAAACATGAGTTCATATGTCTTGTGAAGCCAGGCAGTATATTTGAAGAATGAGGTTATTAATAATAATAACTATTAATAATAATAAAGATTAGCATTCTTGAGATAGTATCACATATAGCCTAAATGATGAGAAGAATGGAAAACTGCCTTCAGCTTCTGAAATGTACCTGAAAGCCATTATTTTGCACAGTGCTGGAGAAAGATCCCAGCTGTGGTGAAAAAAAGAAATCAAGACAGGGACAAACAAGCAGCTAGCAATATAGGAGTGAGTAGATGGTTGCACAGAATGGGTATTGGTGGGTCACAGAGCCAAAAACAGGTTCATATAACTGCAGCCTTAGCAAAAGTTTTAAAAAAATGCCTCTTACAATTTCCTGCATGGCTAGCTTGGTGTTCAGAGAAATGGAAACAGGCTAACTCCGTGCTTCTCTTGAAGCAGTGCTATTTGAATGGGATGTTAGAGGACAGAAGAGAGCTGCTACAATAGAAGCATATTTAGCCTTATTTCGTGTTATAAGTCCTTTCAGAAGTAGTTTAATTTTATTTTGGCCAGGCTTCAAATCCAAAGCAGCATTCTTCCCAACAAATGATTCTCTAGTGCAGTGTTTCTCAACCTTGGAAACTCTAAGATGTGTGGACTTCGACTCCCAGAATTCCCCAGCCAGCCATGCTGGCTGGAGAATTCTGGGAGTCGAAGTCCACACATCTTAGAGTTCCCAAGGTTGAGAAACACTGCTCTAGTGGAATGCTGTCTTAGCTCTTGCTTTGGAGTCACCATGAGACCCCTCTGCCAGGAACAGAACATCCAAGCAAAAGGATTGGCAGGAGTCTAACAGGATGTCATTTGTTTTAGTTTTTGTTCTATCACTGAGTAATTATTTTGTTATACTAGGATCGATACCTTCTTGGGGCTAGTGGGATCAAAACAGCCAATTACAGGTGCATGAGGGAATATATAATTCTGAATATCACCTTGTGATGGATTGCAAAAATCTGGATGATCCCTGAATGGCGGTAAAGCCTTTTCTATAGTTCTTTGCTGCTATCTAGTAGCCATCTGGATTCTTATAGGCCAGGTCTGGTAGCCTTCCTTATTATTATTAATAAGGATTAAGTTTTTACTATTTCTTCTTCTTCTTCTTCTTCTAATAATAATAATAATAATAATAATAATTATTATTATTATTATTATTATTATTATTATTATTATTATTTGTAGAATTATCATGCAGAGTATGAAACATAGGAGACCTCTCTCAGAACCCTGGGAGAAAAATGGATTTGGGACTGAGTATTGAATCAAAGACGGGAGGCAAATGGGAAGATAACTTCTCAGCAGTGTTATTCTATCTGCAAAATGCCTCCCCATTGCAATAAGGGCTAAAACAGCTTCAGAAGGACACAGCCATGAGAGAAAAAATCCTCAGGGAATGACCATTTCAATTGCTAGGGTCATCTGGAACGAGTCAGGGAGCCAGCTTTAGTCCTGTCTGGAAAGGCAATGGGAGAAATGAAGCCACCCTTGGGAGAGAATGGGGAAGGGTTTCAGGGAGGATCAGGTTTTGCAGAAAACTGGGATCTCAACATAGGGCTTTGCCCATCACTTTGGGAACCCTCATAGCATATAATAAACACCTAGAATATATTAGACCAACAGCCTGAGGCTCCTCGTCTGTCTCCAGATCCACCTTTCTTGTTGTACTGTGATGATGTCTTTAGCTGGCCTTCGAGAATTGGGTGGTATTCCCTAATATACAATCTCCCAATATCTTTTTGGTATGTCTCCTTACAGGATTGAAATTAAGTTTAGCCTTAGTTTAGTTTCACTTTCTGTTTTGAGTTATATCCAGACTGGAGTCAGACAAACCTTGCCTTAGCTCCCATAAAGTTCCCAGTGCTACTGATGCTTGCAAAAGTATTACAAATTCATTCAAAATGTTGCCTTCAGTACACCAGAATTACTTGTGAGGTGACTTGCACATACAGTACTGCCCATACAGAAATAGCAGAAGCAGTGCTAGATTTTTGTGGGGAAAAAATGGTTGATTAAGAATTCCCACTTCTTCAGAGGTAGGTGAAGAAGTACCCAACATTTTCACTGCCCAAGTATGTTTAAGAAAACAGTTCTTGCTGTGTGACATTCTCTGTGCAAAGAAGATTCATCTTCTTCCCTGGCAGGCTGAGCAAAAGCTGAACAGGGGAAACTTGTTAAGCCAGATGAAAAGCTTGTATAAGCAGTTATTGGAATCCTGCAGTTTTTCTGTTGCACCAAGAGAAGGAAATCTTGCCATTTTCCAACAGGTGTAACAATCTCCAGCTCCTTCTAAGGGCTCTTCCACACAACAGCACAGAAGTTCTGTAACTGGAGGTGGCGGGGGGGGGGGGGGGACCTTGTCAGCTCAAAGAAGCGCCTCCTGCATTTTAAACCCCTCTTCTAACTCAGCAATGAAGCAAATGGAGTTCTGTCTGTACTAAGAACCTGGGGGAAGAGAGAGGTGGGAAGGGGAATGCCTCCTTTGGTGCCCCAGATGGGATCGGAGTGCTGGCATCTAAGGGACCATGCTCTGCTACTCTTTTCCTCCCTGCTTCTTTTTGGCACACATGCAAGAGAAGTAGGGGAGATAGGAGAGACCCAGTTCCTCCTTCTCTCCCCTCATTTCTCTGGCCATGGGTGGCAGTTGAAACGGGAGAGAAAGAAATCCCGTAGGTCTTCTCATCTTTCCCCATAGCAGTATAGGTGGTAGACTTGTTTCTCCTAGTTGAAAATGCCCCCCCCCCCCCCACCATGGCTTTAACATTACAGCACCAAAGCCATCAGAGTGGGGGTGTTTTAAACAGATGTCCAACCATGTACTGACACACTGCTGGGGCATCCAGCTGTTATAGTATGTGACCAGTGGTCCTCTGCATATGTGTTTAAAATGCCCCCACCCCACAGGGTAGCCTCTGTTAGAATGGATCACTATTGTTAATATTTTTCACCTCTGAATTTTTATTTTTCTAGAGGAAAAGGGGAAAAAACAGAATTGTTTTTATTGATACCAACCAATTCCATCCTGCTGTTCTACTCAGTTGCTTGGAAATTTGTAATGGGTATAAAAACCAGGATCATCAAGAACTCAGCTTTTCTTTTCATTAAACAGTAAGTTCACACTTTGTTAAACATACTTTGTTGTTCAGTCGTTAAGTCGTGTCCGACTCTTCGTGACCCCATGAACCATATTGCGCCAGGCCTTCCTGTCCTTCACTGCCTCCCTGAGTTTGCTCAGTTTCATGCTCATTGCTTCAGTGATGCTATCTAGCCATCTCATCCTCTGCCGTCCTCTTCTCCTTTTGCCTTCCATCTTTCCCAGCATCAGGGTCTTTTCCAAAGAGTCCTCTCTTCGCATTAGGTGACCAAAGTATCTGAGCTTGAGCTTCATTATCAATCCTTCCAATGAGCAATCAGGGTTGATTTCCTTTAAGATTGACTAGTTTGACCTCCTAGCAGTCCAGGGGACTCTTAAGAGTCTTCTCCAGCACCACAGTTCAAAGGCATCAATTCTTCGGCGTTCAGCCTTCTTTATGGTCCAGCTCTCACAGCCATACATTACTACTGGAGTTAAACATACTACCAGCCCTATTATTCTGACTCTCAACTCAGCTTTCTTTCAAGTGAAAGTGACAGAAATAGAACTCACCTGGAAAGCTTTGGCTTGCAAGGTTGGTTTTTTGCAGAAGAAGTTGGCCTCTTCTGCTGTGGTCTTTCGACCCTTCTGTCTAGGCCGGTGCTGGCTGGGGAATTCTGGGAGTTGAAGTCCACACATCTGAAAGCTGCCAAAGTTGAAAAACATCGATCTAAGCATTCACAGAAGCATAAAAGCATGTGGGCAACAACAATCTATTCCACGGGTCAGGGAATTGAGTTTTGATGTTTTATCAAAGCACAGAGATGGGCACTCAATTTGCTGTGAGTTATATACATTCTCCCACTCTATTTTTGCAACTGCCAAACCCCCCCTTTTGGTCAACACAGAATAAATTAGGCACTAGGTGGTATATAAATCTGTCAATGATTACCAAGATGGACAAATCACATAATAATAAATGTTGGAAATGCCACAACAAAGAAGGAACATTTTAGCACATGTGATGATCATGCCAAAAAAAATAAGAAAAAGTATTGGAAGGAAATACACCAACATATTCAGAAAATTTAAAAAATAATACTTGAATTGAAACTATAAATATTTTTATTGAGAATAATTCCAGAAAGCACAAATGAAAAGTATCAAACTTTTAAAATTATATGTTGACTGCAGCAAGAACAAACCTGGCACAAGACTGGAAAAGTGAAACTCTGCTGATGATAGAAGATTGGGGGACCAAATGGTAAATAGGCAGCAGTGAAAAAACTGACAGTCTATAGTCATAATAAAAGTTTTACCAAATTTGAACAGGAATGGCTCCCTTATATACGACACATCACTCAGCAAGGCAGATTCAGGCATTTGGAATATGGTTTCTAGGAAAAGAGTCAAGATTCTAAAAACAATGGATGAAATGACTTAAATGGATATAAGGAAAAACCTCCAATACTTTGTAAGTATAGCACAAATATTTAAGGAGTGGTTAGTGGTAGGAGAAAATAATGGAAAGGAAGGGGAAAGTGTGTCACCAAAACTCCCCTTCACGATGTTTTTATGTTTTATTTTCACTTTGCCTTTTGTATTCTTTACTGTTTTATACTCCTTAAGCTTATGCAATGTAATAAAAAAAGAAAAGAAAAAGAATAAATTGGGCACTGTACACACTTGCATTGAATGTATATGACGCATACAGGTTGCAGAAACAAGGATTTCTTGTTTTACAGTCCAGAAACTGGAGCAAGGGGTTGTGTCTTAGATGGAACAAGGATTTAACTATCGGAAGATCTAACTTAGTCTATGTTAGACTAGTCAGCTCCATTCAGAGCTCAGCTATGGTCTGCTATGTAACATTTTCAATTGGGCTATCTATTTGACATCCTCAATTGAACACAACTTCAAGGCAATATTAAATCATAACTGTAGTTGATTGCAGCACTTCTCTTTCATGTTTTCACAGTCATTCTCTAGGTTGGCTAACCATGAACACGCAATCCCAGAAAGTATGCATATGATTTAAGGAGCTGCCAACAGTGCCCCACACCCGCTCCGAGGTACCTTGTCGCATTCTGTCAGTACCTCCTTAAGTCACATACATACTTTCTGGGATTGCATGGCTGCTGGGTGAGCTCAGGAAAAGGCACAGCTTCCTTAAGGAGGTACCACCAGCACTATGCATGACATATTGGGAGTTGAAGTCCACACATCTTAAAGTTGCCAAGTTTGAGAAACACTGCGTTAAACAGATAAAGGAACAATATGCACCCTTGTATCATCTCCTTTCCTATTTTGAACTGTTCCGTTTCTCCAAATTCAGTTTACAGTAATTTCTCATTGATTATCAAGATTCCTCATAAGGCTATTGCAATAAGTTATTCTAATATAGCTACCAGCCTTGACCAATCTATGCAATCAAAAGCCTTGTTATAATCACTGAAGTAAAGGTAAACTCAGAGGTTTACCAGCCCTTTCATAACACGCGAGCATAAAATGCAGCATTGCACCCTTGTCATGCAAGTTCTGCCAATTCTGTATGCGCATTTGACATCACAATGAATCTACAAAAGGAATGGACTGTCATTTGCCTCCTCTTGACTCCCTGCAAGTGCCGCTGGATATATCTTAAATTTTCTTTCTTCTTTCCATGATCTGTCTTACAGTAGCTATTGGATCTTGTGTCCCACTACCTTTTCTAAAACTTGCTCATTCCTTTGGCATTTCTCTCTCCATCTATGGCTATCTTCTTCCCAAGTCCTTAAACTCTAACTCTGCTGATGTGATGAATTAGTGCAGTGGTTCAGTGTTTTGTGCATTCTCTTGCATCTCCATTTTTCAATAAAAGCACATACACCAATCTTTCCAATTTCTAGATCACACGGGCTTGTTCCTTATTTATTAATAAACAGCTCTGAGCCTCTTTCCTATGGCTAAATAGTTCACTGGATATTTCATCTGCACCTGATGCTTTCCTGTCTGACAGCTGGTCTATTGACCTCACTTTCTACTGAAATTAGTTCCTGAATATATTCTCTCTCTACAAATGTTTCTGTCATTTACAGTCCTGTTTGTAAAGGACTTCAGTGTGGTCTATCTTTTTTTAAATCTTATTTGCTTTTATCATATTTCTTTCATGATTACACTTAAGCATTTCTAGATTGGCTGGAAAAAATCCTGTGATTTATTTGATCTTCTTAAAAAGAACATTCTTTTTCCTTCTCTTGTTATTTGTTGACATTCTTAATTGAGATATCTTTTCTTGTCCTCTTGTACTTAATGTTAACAGCCTGTATTCAGTTGCCATATGCTGTTCTTATTGCCCAAGGCTTCCATCCTCTGTTTATATCTGGCAATAGTTTGTTCTGAAAGCTACTTAGATCTTTTCCTTTTTGAAATTTTAGGGGCTTTTCACTACTTTGTCTCTTATTTCCTCCCATAGTTCCCCAGCTTCACTTTTTCAAAAGCTGAGTGTACTAAACCTAGTGTTTACAATACTGAAATTATATTCTGACTGTATGCACTCCAGGCCATATCTTGTCGATGTACATGCTCTAATGGGAGACAGACCATCCCACAAGTAACCCAGCCCTGTACCGTGAAAGGTTTTTATACAGCACCTTGAATTGCACCTGGAAGCCTCCTGGAAGCCAATGCAGCCCACAGTGTAACATGAACATACCAAACACCCCCCCCCCCCCCGCTCCTTAAGAGGCCATCACTGGACCCAATGGATCTGGACAATTTTCATCCAGTCTCCAACCTTCCTTGGTGGAGAAGGATGTTGGCTTACAGCTCCAGAGGGTCCTGGAAGAAGTGGATTATCTGGACCCTTTTCAGTGAGGATTCATGCCCAGTTACAGTACTGGGACAGCATTAGTCATGCTTGTTGATGACCTCTGGTGGACCCAGGATGGGGGGTAGTGCATCCATCCTATCCCTCCTTGATCTCTCAGTGGCTTTCAATACCATCAGTCATGGTATCCTTATGGGTGCCTCAGAGGGTTAGGAATGGGAGGCACCATATTACGGTGATTCTCCTCCTTTCTCTGGGGCCAGTCAGTATTGGTAGTGGGGAGAGGTTAAGCCTGAGGCCCCTGATTTGTGGGGCTCTCCCTATTCCTATTTAACATCTTTCCCTGCTCCCATTTAACATCTCCCTCTCCCTGCTTCTATTTAGCATCTACATCAAGCTGCTGGGCAAGATATCTGCTGACATGGGGTGCGGTATCATCAGTATGCTGATGATACCCATTTGAACATCTCCATCCAGGGCTGACCAGATGATGCTGTCAAGGTCTTTTCCCAGTGTCTGGAGGCTGTGAGAATCTGGATGGGAGAGAACAGGCTTTGGCTCAACCCTGGTAAGATTGAGTGGCTGTTGGTTTTAAGACCGCCTGGTTCCAGAGATCTTCCATCCTTAGCTCTGCAGGGGTATGTACACTTCCCCATTCCTGGACCGTGAAGCCTTGCTCATAGTGATTCATGCCTTAATGACCTTTCATTTGAATTACTGCAACATGCTCTACGTGGGGCTGCCCTTGATAAACAATCAGAAGCTACAGCTGGTCCAGAATGCAGTAGTGCGGGAGACACTGGCTAGGTTTGTATAACACGTTAGGGTAAAATGTGGTAGTTAGTGTGTGTGTGTGTGTGTGTTTTTTTTTAACATGGCACTGGTGTGGAGGTATGTGAAGAAGGCTCAACCATTATGATTATTTTTGAGAAGTTTGAGATGGTGGAGGAAAGTTGGAGTGGATCTTAGCCAGAGTGTTTGACAACCAGGCACTCTGTGGGGTGTCGTTCAGGTTGTATATGTAGCACCAGCCATGACTCCGGGGCAGGGGTGGTGGAGTGGCTATCACTATTTGGGAATCTCTAGTGGCCTTTAGAAGCACTGCTCCAGACATAGCCAGATGTGAGGCTCTCTTTGTGAAGTTGAGTTGCAGGAATCAGGTGGGCTTCCTGCTTGTCTATCTTCCTCCCTGTGGGGTGACAGTGGCCCTGCCCAAGCTTCTGGACTCTGTGGTGGAGTTGGCAGTGGAGTTCCCCAGGCTTATAGTTCTGGGGGACTTCAACCTGCCTTCTCTGGACTGGGACTCAGAGGTGGCCTGGGAGTTCATGGCCACCATGGCAGCCATGGACTTGGTCCAGCTTATTGACAGCCCAAACTTTAGTTTCTTCATTTTCTATTACTTTGTCTGTTTTGTGGTCCCACTAGTTCTTGCTTGCAAGCAAATGGTATTTCTTGCAGATTTTCCAGTGCACCATTGTTGCTACTTTGTCATGCCGTTGTTTGTAGTCAGTTTGTGTGATCTCCTTGCAGCAGCTAACTAGGTGGTCCACTGTTTCTTCAGCTTCTTTGCAGAGGCAGCATTTGCTGTCTGCTGCTGTCTTCTCAATTCTAGCTTTGCATGCATTTGTCCTTAAGGCTTGGTCTTGTGCAGCCAGAATTAGCCCCTCTGTCTCTTTCTTCAACTTTCCTGCTCTTAGCCATTGCCAGGTCTTGTTATCTGCTTTGCCTGCTAGTTGTGTGTGTGTGTGTCTACTGGCCACATAATACTTTGCTTTGCCATGTCTCTTTTCTGTTCTTCATTTGGTCTTTCTTATGGGCCAGTTTGGTCTCTTCAATATTCAGCGAGCCTTCATAGTGTACTAGCTTCAGTGCATCTTCTTCACTGTCCTTCAGATATTCTTCCAATGCCCTTTTTTCTTCTTCAACTGTTGGTGTACTTGGAACATCATCATCATCATCATCAAGGTTGGTCACACAGTCAGACATATGTTTAGACTAGATTATTTGCTGCTACTGCTGCTGCTGCTGCTGCTGCTCCTCCTCCTCCTCCTCCTCCTCCTTCTTCTCATGATGATGATGATGATGATGATGATGATGATGTCCCTTTGAGTCAGTGTTAACTCTTGCGACTGCCTGGACAAGTCCCTGCAGTTTGCTTGGCAAGATTTTGGAAGTGGTTTATTCTTGCCTCCTTCCTACGGCTGAGATAAAGTGACTGGCCCAAGGTCACCCAGCTGGCTTAAGGTGGGACTAGAACTCACAGTCTCCCGGTTGCTAGCCTGGTGCCTTAACCACTACACCAAAATGGCCATCGACCAATCAATGGACAGAAGCCCCATCAATGTGCCATTCTTTGGTTACAACTTCTTAGAATTCTTATGGTAAATCAGGGCAGGTCTTCTGCTAAGTCTGAAAGATTAAAAATAAAGAAAGATGTTGCCTTGCACTATCTGTATTATGATATTGGCATATTGTAACATTCCACACCCACCTATGCTCCTTGGTAAGTAGAGTCTGTCAACATCGCTGTGTGGATGAAGGGCATGATTTATTGTCATTATTTTTCTGGTCTTCCTATCCAGGGCTTTTAGTTCAGCTTGAGTCCAGTCCACTATTCCAGCTGTATATCTAATGACTGGTATTCCCCAGATGTTAGTCACCTTGATGGTATTTCCGCCACTAGGTTTGGACTTTAAGATCTTCTTCATTCTTCTGATGTATTCACTACTAACTTTCTTCTTGACTTCAGTGTGCTTGATATTGTCAGCCTGAAGGATGCCCAGGTATTTATAGTGATCTTCATCTAGACTCTTGAAGTTATTTCCATTGGGCATCTTGATTCCTTCAGTTTTCACTATTTTTCCCCTGTTGATAGTCAGGGTGGCACATTTGTCCAGTCCAAACTCCATTGCAATATCTTGGTTGTATATCTGGACAGTGTTGAGCAGCGATTCTATTTCAGATGGTGTTTTTCCGTAAAGCTTCAGATCACCCATGTAAAGGAGGTGGGATAACCTGGCAGATGTTTTTGATGTTTAATAGCCACAGCCTGACTTGTTCAGTATTGTTGACAGAGGAATCAATGCAATGATAATCAGTAGTGGTGATAGTGAGTCTCCTTGAAAGATTCCTCTCTTGATGTTAACCTCTCCCAGTCTATTACCATTGAGCAGCAGCTGTGTCTTCCATTGTACCATTGATCTTTGCACAAAGCTTCTGATGTTTCTACTGACTCCTGTTATTTCTAGGTACTCGATCATCCAATCATGTGGCAGGGAGTCGAATGCCTTCTTGTAATCAATCCAAGCTACATTCAAGTTGGTCTTCTTTTTGTTACAGTTTTCCAAAATCATCTTGTCAGTTAGGAGCTGATGTTATGTCCCTCTACTGTTTGGGTGGTTTCCTTTCTGCTCAGATGGGAAGAGCTTGTTTTCAAGTAGGTGCTGTTGGACTCTATCAGCTACCACACCAGTTAGCATTTGACAATTGTTGGCAAACAGGTAATTGGCTTGTGGTTGCCTGGTGCTGCCCCTTTTGCTGGATCTTTCATTATCAAGTAGGTTTTGTCAGATGTTAACCAATCTTCAATTTTACCTCCTTGCATACGTTGTTAAACTGCTTGGCAATGAGTGAGTACAGACCAGTCAACCAAAAACTATGCAGTTCATCTTCACATGGCGCTAACCAATTCTTAATCTTTCTTGCCCTTTTCTCCATCATTTCTGCTGTTATTACAAGTTCTTTCATTTTGGCTTCTTTTTTATTCTTATCTACCTCCTTTATCCAAGCTGCATTCTTGTTGTATTTCTCATAGCTGCACCCAGAACTGCACTGTTTCTTCTTTGTCAGGTGTTGACGGATTCATTGCAGTCTCTCTGTTGATGGATTGGTAAAAATGTTTCTGATTTGACTGAAATTGGAGATTCTGCTTGTAGTGTGCAATTTGAGCTTCGTATCTGTTGATCTTTTGGGCTATGACTGTTATTTGCTGTTTTATTATTTCCAGTGCTTCCTTGATTGTCCTTGTTTCTAGGTGATATTTCTTGGTCAGGTATTCTTTGGTTTTCTTGTTCTTCAGCTTCTTTTCTTTCATCTGTTCTAGCTTGCTTGCATCTGATCTTAGCATGCTGATCTTATTTTCCAACCTGATCTTCCATTTTGGTGGTGCACTGTTTGGCCTTTTTTCTTGTTTATTGATTTTGCATTCAAAGTATTCAGTTATAACTGCAGCTGTGCTGTATATTAGTTGGTTTGTTTCTTGCAGTGTGCTGGTGCTTATATTTGATATTACAGTATTGGCATCATTTAATACTTGTGCTGTTTCTTTGTAACAAGCTTCAATGCAGGCAACCTTATTCTGTTGTTTTTGTCCTGTTCTAGATACTCAGTTATTATTTGTTTCAATTCCTCTTATTTTTTTAGTTAGAGGCCTTTGTTCTTTCTGAGGAGAAGGCTCTACTGTCTGAGCTACTTCTGGCAAGGCTTCAATTTCTTTACCCTGGGTAGACCTTTGTAGTTCTTCCAGTTCTACTTCTGTGAATACTGTATTTCATGTTATAAATCGATGTTGATCTGCTAGCCTCTGTTCTGTTATTTCTGATTCTGGATGTTATTCTTTCCAGAAGTGTACATTCTCTTCAGATATCCTCTTCTCTTTGGACTTGATTTGTGATAGCAGATCATTATTTCTTTGTTTTCAGTCTTTGTATATTTGCGATGGGTAGAAAACGTTTCTTCCAGTAGTCCAGCAGCAGCAGCAGCAGAAGGAGGAGGAGGAGGAGGAGGAGAAACTGGCCCATAAGAAAGACCAAATGAAGGACAGAAAAGAGACATGGCAAGGCAAAGTATTATGTGGCCAGTAGACACACACACACACACACATACACACAACTAGCAGGCAAAGCAGATAACAAGACCTGGCAATGGCTAAGAGCAGGAAAGTTGAAGAAAGAGACAGAGGGGCTAATTCTGGCTGCACAAGACTAAGCCTTAAGGACAAATGCATGCGAAGCCAGAATTGAGAAGACAGCAACAGACAGCAAATGCTGCCTCTGCAAAGAAGCTGAGGAAACAATGGACTGCTGCAAGATCACACAAACTGACTACAAACAACGGCATGACAAAGTAGCAACAATGGTGCATTGGAATATCTGCAAGAAATACCATTTGCCTGCATGCAAGAACTGGTGGGACCACAAAATAGACAAAGTAACAGAAAATGAAGAAGCTAAAGTGCTCTGAGACTTTAGAACTCAAACCGACAAGCACCTGCCACACAACAACCCAGGCTTAATGATTGTTGATAAGAAAGACAAAAAAGTCTGGATAGTGGACACTGCAATACCTGGAGACAGCAGAACAGTAGAGAAAGAACTGAAGAAAATCACAAGATACAAAGACCTGCAAATAGAAATAGAACGACTGTGGCAAAAGAAAGCAAAGATAGTACTAATAGTAATAGGTGCCTTGGGTGCAATCCCAAAACATCTGGAGCACCACTTGAACACCATCAGTATTGACAAAATCACCATCAGTCAATTGCAAAAGGCAGCTTTACTTGGAACAGCTTCTATCCTGAAATGATACCTTTAACATCATCAAACAACAATATCTGCCTATCCCAGGTCCTTGGGAAGGACACAGTAAGTGGATAAAAATGCCAAATCCAGTCTAAGCCTCTGGCTGACTGTGTGACCAACCATAACAATAATTATAACAACAACAACAGCAATAATAATAATTTATTAAACTTGTATGCCACCCAATTCTCAATCTGGGTGGCTCACAACAATAGATATAGCTATCCCTTATGTTTTGGGGTAGGCACAAGGTTTAAGTTCTATATTTCTGGGTTTTGGCAGGAAGATCCAAAGTTCGGCTGAAGGGAGAGGTCCTGAGTAAAATGGCTAAGAATTTCCCAGATGAACACATTAGGCAGTAAGAGGAGATTGAGTGATCGTCTATCATGATGGTTTACTAGGGAATCCTTGAAAGAATAGTGTGCACCCCCTCCCAAGGTTGTAAAAGAAAAATATAATGAGTATTCTGTTCCTTCAGTTGTAGACTTCTTACTTAATCTACACAAATTAGAGAACAGAGTCTCTCCATTTTTAAAACCGTGAGATACTATCTTCCAAACCTATTTATAGGGGGTGATTGCTGATAATTCCTCCTCCATTTGCAGGTCTTCAGACTGCATCCTCTACTATACCCAAAGATCTCCTAATTCCAGATCAATGGGATGGGTGAAGAGGAAATGGAAAAAACAAAAAATGGAGCAAAATTAACAGTTGGTGAATATACTGTATTTATCAATTCAAGAAAAGCTAGGAACCAAAATGTAACCATAAAAATGTCACCATCTGTTTAACCTGCGTTGTTGTGGCTTCAGTGGTGGCATTTTAGTGTGAATGATTGAATCCTATCAATCCCATACAGCCTTCTCCACTCCAGCCTGTTCTCCACATATATTATGTGCTGAACTGTAACTCTCACCAGCTCCCAATATATTGGGGTGTGTGTGTGTGTGTGTGTGTGTGTGTGTGTGTGCCAGGATGAGGAATCCATTTTAACTGGTTTGCAGATTGCTGTAAAAGAAATTCAGTATAGAGAAGGGAAAACCATTGCAGGTATCAATTGATCTGTGTCTGAGGCACAGTCCATGGCCATCAGTGCCTTTTGAGCCAGGCAGCCCTGAATGAAGATTCATGGAATCGATACAGACTGTGCAGAGAATCAACATCCTTCATTCTAGGAATCCATAACTCAGATGCTTTAAGGTAAGGGTCAGGTCTGAAAGAATGAAGGATACTAAACTGTAAGCTAAAAGCCTGTCACTTTAAGGTTTTCTAGATTCTGCATAGTGAACTGCCATTTTTAGTCTTCACTGAGAACAAACTCTTCCTTTGGAGGTTGTCTTCCTTCATCACTGCCCATGGCAGATGTTAAGTGCAGCACTGGCTCTTTCACTTCTGCAGCAGAATAAATGAGAGGATACCCATATTGTCCTACCTTAGGTTGGTGCCCACTGGAGCTGTTAGGTCTAAAATGGTAAAGACACTCTCAAGTCAAGCTCAGCTTGAGAACTGTATTCATGCAGTTTTCTTGAGGGTGGTGCACCACTGCCTTTTTTTTTTTTTTCAGATTATTAATTATCAACTTGGAAAATAGCCTTTGAAGAAGTCTGCTATATGCATGCTGTTTCTCACACTGAAGCACATATTATTCACTCTTGAAATTAAAGGATTTTCTACTCCACCCTATTCCTATCCATGCAATCTCACATATATCTACTTGGCAATAAATTCCATTTAAACCAGTTAACTGGAATGCTAAGCCACCTCTCCATTTGCATCAGTCACTTCTTTCCTCTTGGTCACTATGAAAAATGGTGGTGGTGAAAGAATTATCCAGACTGTTTTCTGGAAGCCCAAATTGAATTTTTTCATACCACTTGTCATCCATGTCGGTATTTTGCAGAAGAATCCAAATTTCAGCTTGTGTTCAGCAAGGAAGTATTGCTGGATATAAACATTGTTTGCTGTACAAGGGATGAAATGGCAGAAGAGAATGATCTAACCCAGTACATGTAAACATCTCAATTTTACCTATGTACCAATTAAGTTTATGGAGCAACTATTTATTAGTATGGTTAGATCTCATTGACAATCATGTAAAATTAGATTCCATAAATGTGCTAGATGATCCAATGTCAATCTTCTTTACCTTGAAAAAATTTAGTTGACTAGTTGTTGTAAGCTCATCATCTAGGTTTGTCTCTGCTATTTGTTCAATCGGAGTTTTTAAAAAGTCAGGTGAATAATTATTTTTGCTCCACTCCCAACTATGTTTAAGTGATCTGATGCCTGATTAATGAGAAATGGGTGGTAGAGATCAAAGTGTTTCATCTGCACTTCTTTATGTGATAACCACAACTGAGGCCTTGTACAAACCCAAACTATTACTTATTGGATTTTTGGTCTTAAAAAGAAAATGCATCAGCTGAAGTGCACATAATGTTTAGCCGTCTATTTTTCCGAGCTCATAGTTGCATTCAGTCTCTTCTCCATAGTCTCAAGATTCTTTTTGGCCCTGGGCTGGCTATTTTCAGAAACAAAATGCTAAATTGTATGGGCCTGTAAGCTACTACTACATGGAGACTGAGGTTGTTCTTTTTTTACCCTGCAAGCTAAAAAGATAAGCTATTTAAAATTAATTTTCCCTGCTAATGGGATAGATATTAAAATACAGGTATTAAAAATAAGGGTAGGTCTGTTTTGTGTTTCACAGCAATGGAACAAACTATCCACATCTTTAAGTTGGGGGAATCAATTTTCTCTCTTAAAGCTGCTCTACAGGACTATCCCACTCAGGGTCAATCATTCAGATTTCAGTATATTCAAGATCAAAACTAAATTACAAGATTGCATTTTAGGAACATTCCTTTTATACTTCAAAATAGCTTCTGGCAAAGCTTCTCAAAAAATTATATCATCCACAGATGTCTGTTGGAAACCTCAATGATGTTCTTTGCATCATGATGCAAATGTCATCCAGTACATAATTTGCATTATTTGGTTGATGATGTCACAAAGTATATGGCATCACTACTTCCCTCCCTCAACATCTGTAAGCCTATCTTAGCTGTTTAAATCAACCAACAACAAGTGTGTTGTCTCAAAAGATACAGGGGTCTGAGAAATAGTCCATTAGGTTTGGACAATGTCCCATTATGTCCTTAAATGGAATCCCTGGGTGTTCCCAGATAAATAGCTGAAAGAATAAACAATCAAAAAGTACTGTGTGAAGTAGTTCCATCTTTTCCTTCCTAATGGATTTTCTCTGAAAGGAATTGACAAAAGGAAAATGGGTAAGGACTGCAAATGGAGAACACTGCTGCTTAGATCCTGTGTAAAATGTTGTGAGTAAAGCAGGGTTATTATGCAATAAAAGTAATATCTAGAAACCTGAAATCAATACGCTGCAACATTTTGCATCTTCTTTGAGTGAAAAAGCCTTATCTCTCTGAAAACCTGGAAACATGACAAAAGTGAAGTGCTTCCAAAAAATGTATTTGGCAATTTGGATAGAGATTGTTGATACTGAGTTGTACCTTGGGGGCTTTATATTGTTAAAGAGGAAATCTTAGGAGAAATTGGGCAGAAAAGGCACTTTGGATCTGAAGACTGAAGATACAAGCCAACACTTAGACTTCCATTTCAGCAGGCTCCGACCCAGCCACATTCACTGGGGAAAATTAAGAAGAAAACTTAATAATGGGATTTGCTAGTCTCCATTTGAACAACAGATGCTTCCTCCTTTTCTTATTAATAACAACCATTGCTGGGGTAAACTCTAAAATGATCTTAAATATGGATGCAGGAAAGTCCTTTGTTACAACCTCTAATTTCACATGCATTTAGCTAAAAAAAATCTACCAAGCTTTCATTTAAGACGACTGAACCACTGTACAAAACACAATTAAAAAGCCCCTTTTATCATGCCAAACTCATTAACAGTAGGTACTGAAACCTCCTTTTTATTCAGTGCCTTTCCAGTCACATCTCCTGGCTCCAAAAAATGATAGCAGGGTCCTTCTGCCTAAAAACCCATGCATCTATAACGAGGGGGGACAGGCATATCTTAAACTGTGCCCTATACAAGAAAGGAATTTGGGAGGGATCACTCATTCAAAGGAATACTCATTCCCTTTTATTTATCTGATTCTTTGGATTAAGAGCATTATAGGATTAGGTGTACAAATCTCAGGTACAATTTTCCTGACTGCAAATCTCTCTGAAATGTATCGCTCAGGAAGGGAAAGAAAGAGCAACAGAACTCTGAAATGACAAAGGAGGGAATGGATACTGGTTGAAATGGGAATGGGGTGCTGACAGGGTACAGGAGTGGTGGAAAACCAAAAGGCCTTAGCAGGGCAACAATTCTTGGGGGCAGTTTGTTCATTAGAAGCCATCTCTGAATATATGAATAAAGTAACAGATATTGTGGGAGACTCTCCTGCATTATGATTTGCAGCAGCAGCAGAACGGTATGTTACACGATCGTGCAGCACAACTAGCAGCAGTGTAACACTAATGTATTCTTTATCTGATTTCTTGCCTATTCTCCCAAGAACTGGCCACCTAGCCCAGCATTTGGTGGGCATTTTCCCTATCGAAAGCAGGGCTGAGATTTCAGTATCAGGGTTATGTATTCCTATTGGAGGTTACCCAGTCCACCCCTGTAATTCAGAGGAGTTGAAGAAAAAAAATCCTGCTTCATTTTGCAACTAGCCAATCAAGCTTTCTTTTGCTTTTGCCACTATGGGAAGAAGAGGGAGTGATTTCCCAGTTCCTCTTTCCAGCAGCAGGATTTATCTATGTGCCAATGAAGTAAACCTACCCTCCCTTCTGCAACAATAAATGACACATAGATTTAGAATGAGGGGTTTGTTTTACGCTGCTACATCCCTCTGCACCAGCTTCCTCCGCCGAGACAAGGGCATTTCCTTTTTAAGAGCTTGCAAAACTGAAAGGGAATGAGGCACAAAAAGAAAATCTAGCCCATTGCCCTTTTTAAACTGCAATTCTGCCTGCCTGTCTCTCTTTAATCTGCACCCAAAGCCCAGGATCAGAGGCTGACGTCATCCTGCCCCTGAGCCTCCCTCTCTGATTGGCTGGGGGTGACGTCAGGTGCTTTTTTTCAAGGCATGACCTAATCCTCAGTTCATTTTTAGTTCTAAAGTGCAACCTTCTGTTTTCCTGGATCTTTCAGCCCTGTTCATGCTTATCTGTGCTGTTCCCCCCCCCCCCCACACACACACACACCGCGCGCGCCCGGGCGCGCGCCCGCGTCCCCTGTGCAGGAATATGCCTGCTCCCTAGTTCCTGGGCTGGCATAATGACCGCAGTTTGGTGTGGCTGCGTGTTTGTGTTTGCAGAAGGCTAAAACTTGCATTCTCAGCGCTCGCCCTAGTCTTTCAAAGCCGTTCCCATCAGATCCTCTCGTAATTGTGGTTAATCATCCTGACGAATGTGCATAAATTTGCAACTAGTCGGAGCGCTGCAGCGGCTTTGATCTTGGGCTGCAGAGGAAGTGCCAGGCGGGTAAGTGTTCCAGCGTATTAAGGGCTGCCTTGAATGGGAGCTGTATGCGGATAGCAGAGAGGGCTCTTGATAATCCCGCAGAGCACTGCAGTACCATAGGTGTTTTGCGGGTCGGCAGTCTTGCAGGAACCTTGACAACGCGCCCAGGATTTTCTCTTCTTACGCTGCAGATTGGTTTTTGTTTAATCTGCGACGGTGCGTGAATTTGGTCTGTCGCTTTTCTGTAGGAGGAAGTTTGCTCGGGCGGGGGGGGTGAGTTCTTTGGTGGTGGAGTTTACGTGTGTGCGTTTAATGCACACTTACTGCAGGATCAAGCAGGAACAACTCTTGCAGGCGTTCGCAGATCCGCCGCAGCGATAGCGGTGATGCAGAGAAAACGAACCTGCAACCGACACATCGCATGTTTATGGCGTGTATTGAAGTAACAGGAGGATTAAAAGAAAAAAACCGGGTTATGCTCAGGGTCGGTAAAATAGGAAGACCCTGAATAGATCTGTGCGCATGTAGGTGTTGCGGGGGGGGGGGATTATGCATATTGTGTCGTCTCTGCTCCCATTTATTGAGAGGCTGTTTCGTTTCTGTCGCGAGGCTTGGAAAGAAGAGCAAAGGAAAACGAGGTCCATGCTCTCTTTCGGGATGCTGAAACTTGAAGGCTCTGATGATCTTGGGAGGCGGGTGGTTCGTGGGGCCGGCGGTGTCCTTACGCTGCGAGAGTTTGCTCTGCCCCCAGATAGCCTGCGAAGTTTCACTTTTGCTGGTGCCTCGAGGAGAACGGCTAAGTCAATAAATAGTGAATTAAAGCTTGTTAAAAGCCATTCCGACCACAAAACATTCGGAGCCGGGGCTCCTGCCAGCAACCATGTTTGTACTGTGAGTCAGCACTTGACTGCTTCACCACACGGACTGCCCCGCACAAGCCCCGCTGAGGAGCAAAAGGTTGCTGCTAGGACGGGGCACCCCTACGTCTTGCGCCTAGTTCAGCAAAGCCCGGGGAGAAACTTTTTCGTGGTGGGTCACGGGGGAAGAAGCACTCTCGAAGTCTGCTAAGATTTGGCAGATCTGGGGCTGGCAGAAATGATAGGTCCTTCTTGTAAGAAAGAGTAATGGTGGAAAGTTCGGATGCTAAAGACAAAGGTTCAGCTACTGTATGGTGGTTCTGCGACAGCCACGGCGTTTTCAGCATGTTTTTAATAATAGGTGGACTAGTCTTTATTTCTCTTATAGAAGTATCATCAGTGTTAGTTTTGGGGTAGTTCAGAGTCTCAGGTTCATAGTCTATAAAGTGGAGTTCTGTTTTTGATTAATTGGAAACCTTAGAATGACCTGCCACAAATAATTCCTAACGTTTTGCAACTGTTTAATTGAATATTCATTTTTGCAAAAACCCCACCGAACCATGAAAAAATTGCAGAGGGGAAGCCCCACGTTAACTGGATTTTGCAAATCAGAACTTGGCTGTGGCACGCCTTCCTTTTTCAAAGTAGCACCATTTATGTTTTAGAATTGTAGAGCATCCAAGGAATTCAGAACATCTCCAAACCTACAGGAGAGGATAGGCTGAGAAGTAGTGAAGGTGAACCTGGATTGAACTTTGATTTAGTGCATTGTGTGTGTGTTGGGGGAGGTTAAGGAGTTGAACTGGCACCAGATGGACCAGTCACAGAAGCTCACTGGATAACTTCGAACTAGCCATATTCTCTCTGTCTGCTTTGGTAAAGCCTACCTCACTAGTTTGTTGTGCAGAAAAGTAGGAGAAGGGAGTCCTGTGGAGGTTCCCTTGCGTTCCTGAATGAAAGGCTGAATGTGACTCAAATGATTCAAACATCATTCAAGCTGCTGTATGAGACTGACTCTGAAACATGATTTCATGCCTGACACTGATACACTCTGTTGGCGTATAAAAGAGGGGAAGAGGAAAGAAAACCATTTTTAAACCAAACATACATTCTGATCTGTGTAGTTTAACTAATATATTTCACGTTCAGACATGTCAAATAGCACTTTCACTATCATTGATGAAAAAGCTCTTTGTCAGGATGCTTAAAGAGTCTGTATATCCAGCCAGGGAAGCGTGCTGGGCAGGCAGCAGTGAGAAATTCGATGGGTCAGCTGATTCATTTTGCATATGAATAATTATGTTCAAGCCTGAATGAATTTATGTATTTGTCTCTGTGCAAATCTATGTATTTGCCTAGTGAGCATGCATGTAGGTGAAAGGTATGATGGAGTAAGAAGCTTTTAGCTAAACTGCACTTATTCTAGTTGCATTCTGTTTGTCATTCTGAATACATGCAATTAATTATTACTACCAAAGATAATATACATATACAAATTGGCATATAGTTTGCCAAAGGCTACCATGTAGCTTATCTGTTCTAATTATAAAGTCCAAAGGGCTCAAAGAATTCTGTACAGGAGGGCAGTCCACCTCTCTTTCAGTCCTGTTGCAGATGTGGCTTCCAGATTGTAAAAGACACAGCTTCATTGATTCTTCCCATTCTCTGCATGTTCACCTCCCTCCTCCCCATCTTTCCTTTTAATCTGCTGAGAGGAGCACAAGATCTCTGATTGCTCAGGCAGGCAGGTAGAAATGGCTGGTCGGCTGGAGAACTGTAAATTGGAAAAAAGCCACAATTACTATGCAGTTGCTCAGAAGGCAATATAATATTGGTATAATTTGGGGATCATGATTTGCACTTCATTTGCATGCAGTCTCAGTTACCAGGGCTGCAGTGGACCATGTGAGGAAGAAATGTCTGCTCAAGAGAAATACCCCCAATTCCAAAAAGATCCTGATGACTTGCCAGTGAGGAAATGCCTTGCTACTTTCAAATGGAGTAATCAAGCAGATCTAGAATGTGTACAGGGAATTGAATCCTAAGAGACAGTGACAGTCCAGATGTCCTGCTGCAGTTGGGGCAGAATATTCTGGCAAGGCAAGAAATCTATTTTCTTTTTTGGTAGTATACCTTATTGGAGTAAACATTTCCTAACTTCCAGTTTGATGCTGCAGCAGTCAAAGGCCCAATCAGTTGTTGGACAAAGGAAAGTCTAGAGGCATATGTATTAGTGTGCATTTCTATGCTAGCAGTGACATATTTTACAGCAAATGCAAGTGGCCTGGAACACTTGGGTTCTAACTAAAATAAGGCAGAATAAAGGTGGAAGATTTTCTTTGACACAGTAGAAGAGAAAGAGTAATCAGGAATGATGCCTTACATATAAATGGGGAAGTTGGGTTTTGATGGATTCATTTTGAGTTTCGGAAAAATTCAATTTTCGTTAAGCAGAGTCAAGTAGTTTGGCTTTTCATTGATAAATCTTTAAACCAATGTAGAACTGAAACAAAATTAAGCACTCAGGCAAACAGACATTTAAAACCTATTCAACCTGTTTATTCTCAGACAAAAGAAAGAATGATAGCCATGTTGGGCTATAAAAAAAGTCTAAATTCCATAGTTGGGTAATATATCTTAATTAGGCGTAACCAAAATGGCACAAGTGTGCTAGTGTTGTGGCAGCTTCTTGGTTCCTCACAATATAAAATATAATAATCACCACCACAATAATAATATAGATAAGGCAATCCCACCAAACTAATACAGGGTTTTGACCAGAATCAGTTTCCACTAGTTAGAGATCCTTTGGTTGGGACTCTGATCAGGATTCATCCACTGCAGTCACCTAGCCCAAATGAACAGGCATAGTTACCATATCGTTGGTGGAGACACATCTGAGTTCTTACATGTAAGAAGACCACCATGGGAATGAAGAATCTACAGAATACTTAGATGAACTTGCAAACAGATCAGGCTTAATGAGTAACAATTGAGTAATGGAGGGGTTGATAGGGCCTCTGCTATAAGGCTCTTTGAAAATAGCTTCTTGTTGTAAGTTATTGTGTGACTGGCTACCTTTGTGCCTTCGCTTCACTAGCATACTAATTCTTGACCCTGATTCTCACTCTCTTGTTTTCATCCTCTAGAACTTTGACTGGAACTCAGACTGGTTGGTTTGTACCTTCTGGACCAATTTATTCTCCTACATATCACTTTAGCTGCAAATAATCCTTTTTGGAATTAGACCTCAGATTGTATAAGCATGCTTTTATAATTCTCTGATTCTAGGCCTGACCCAGGATAGGACAGAAAGTTTTCAAGTTTTCCAGAATTCTTCAGCCTTGCTTTTTTTTAACTTGCCAGATGAAGAATTCTGAGAGTTCAAAAGCTTGTGAATTCTGATTGATCTTAATAAACACATTCACCAGTTTTAGATTATTCTGGCAGCTATTTCATCATTGCTGTCTGCTGTGCGAATGAGATTAATATGGGTGACAACAATAATATCAGATGATTAAGATGAAAATGTGGTCTTTTTGTGTTTTACTGTAAATTATTCAGTGAGCTGACCTTCATAACTAAGCAGATATTTAAACTCATAGATTCCATTATGAGCCCAACAATCTAATTATAAATTTTACACTATCTCTGTAAATAGTACTTTCTTCTAAGCTATAATCGTACAGCTTGGAATGAACTGGGTTGAATAGTATGGGATGTATTTCCAAGTCATCAGAGTGAGGAACCCATGGTCTTTCAGGTGGTATTGAACTATAACTCCCAGCATCACTTAATATTGACTATTGTAGCTGGGTCTGGATCTGGATCTAAAGTTCAACAACATGTGAACTTCAGGTTATACCCACATTCATTAAAAGTGAATCTGCTGTTTTTTTTAGTGTGAGCGCATGTGTAATGCCATATAAAGTTGATAGTTTAGGGAAGTATAAAGACAATTTGCTCCTTAAAACTGTTCACTGTTGAGTATCTGTATAGGTAAATCAGGGTTGATTGAAGAAGTACTTTAAGTAGTGGTTTACTGATGGAGTAGGGTAGAATGAATGGAATATGCCCCTTTAGGCAGGACCTTTACACATTTCCTATCTCAGACTCATTTTATGTTTTGAAATCTGCTGTGGTTAAGGTATTCCAGAATAGCAGCTACTGTATTTTTCTGATGCAGCAGAGAAGACAAAACATATTTCTGTGGCATCTTAACATGAAATTTTCATTGGGCTTTTTAACTGGTGAAAAAATGTGTGATATTTAAATAAGATAAGACACCATCCTATTTATAAGGTCTTTCTGATTTACATTCAGGCTCCTGAGTATTTATGAAAAATCCACATTTGTTCCACCGCTGACATAGTGGGCGGCACGTAATCTTTGCATATTTCAGCACATTTAGTAACTATGAAAGGTTTGTAGTGTCTTGCATCCTAATATGTGTGAAGCTTAAAACTGCAGCTGGTGTTCAGATAATGTATTTCCTCTATTTCTTTACCCGATTGTGAATTTTGAAAAGAGAAGGTGAATTCTTTTAAAGATCCATTCAGGTTGAAGTAGAATGGACAAGGTAACATAACAGGTAAGAACTCACTGTATAATTGGAGATTGCTGATGCTTTATGAATATAACTAATAGTTTAGGAAAGGTTGCATCAATGTTAATATATAGAGTTGTTATTTATTTATTTAAATTTATTGGCTGCCCAACTCCAATGGGTTAAGTTGGGTTTAAGAAGGCAAAACAGCCTTAAATGTTGAATACATTCCCTTTGTTTTTTGTTTTTTTTTTATGATGATGATGATGATGATGATGATGTTCCTTTGAGTCAGTTTTTGACTTGTGGTGACTGCCTGGATGAGTCCCTGCAGTTTTCTTGGGAAGGTTTTTTGGAAGTGGTTTTCCCTTGCCTGCTTCCTAGGGCTGAGGGAAGGTGACTGGCCCAAGGCCACCCAGCTGGCTTCATTCCTAAGGCAGGACTAGAACTCACAGTCTCCTGGTTTCTAGCCTGATGCCTTAACCACTACACTTGCTCTCTTATATGTAAACCCACTGCTTATATTTTAGTATGCCTAAGTGCATCTTTTGAGGAGATCTTTGATTATACTGTTTGAGGATGGTAGAAATTGTAATTCAGCACATTTGGAGAAGATTGGGTTGGGGAAAGCTTGTTAAGTATGTCTTCATAGAGTGCAGGTTGTTTAAAAAAAAAAAATAGCAGCCACAAATGCACAGTCCAACCCCTCTTTTCGATATGTCACACTTTTTGGTCTATGCCTGTAAATATTTTTTAATGCAGGGGTCACATGCTGTATACAAAAAAGGAATGGGGTTTGATTGCATGATTGCGGCCATCTTGTCCCCCATGGATACCTTGATGGAGTGTCTGGATATTTGCTCAGAACTTTGCATAATATATATACAAAATGATTAGGGTTTGATTTCCAGTCAGTGTTGAAATTGTAGCCTTTGCAGCTGAGCTAATAAAGTCAGAGGGATGTAAGATTTGTGTTCGTGTGTTTATTTCTTTATAACTTGAGCAGTTAGATGAACCAAGACTTTATTTTGTAGTGATATAATGGAGCCTTCATGGTGCATTTATGCTGATTTAGCTATTGTTTGTTTATTCAATTCTCTGGCATGTTAGTGAAAACTGAAGGCAGATGCCCTCGCAAAGGCGAAACGCTTTTGAAAATGTAATAGGCAGCCTTTGGCAATTTTCCTATAGACACAGAGTGGCTTCTTACAGTAATGTTAATGGACTGTTGAGAGAATAAAATTCCAGAGTTTTGCATCCATCACCATCAAGCTGAAATGAGAAAGGGAGGAGAAAATATAGTTAATAAAGCAACTGCGCACACACTGTTATTTTGAATATTTTAAAATAGCAGAAATATAAAGACATAGTCTGAGTTAATCAGTGCAGGTATTTCTTATTACTGTAAGGCTGCAATCAGAAATATTGCATTTCTTACTTGCACAATTTTCTAATACCTGAGCTCTGATTCGAAGAGTTTGTTAGTATTAACAATCCAGTAAAATAGGTAAAACAGGAGTAATAGTTCTCTGCTCCCTCTCCTCCCCACCCAAGTGGCATCAGGACCAGACACTCCAATTGCAATATTTGGGTCACTTTGGCTTAATCTGAATTTAATAGCATATTTGTGTGAGACTTCGTTACTCTAAGTTTAGAAGTACTGATCTGTATTACAGTGATTTTCATTTTTGTTTGTTGGCTTCTGAGGAGATACTTGAATAGTCAGCTGCCTTGCTGTCATTCTTCCTTTGAATTTGGTTGGCTACATTTTGAATGAATTTAATGTACCAAGCTGTTCTCTAAGTATGGCTTATAGATGGTGCCAACATTGGTAATGCCTGGCCATCAATCAAAGCTAGCAAAATAAAAACAAAAATTGTGATTGACCTATTTCTAAGTGATGTTTCAATAAGAGCATCCCCATTGCTTGTGTTTAGAGAAACAAGAAATATAATTACCTTTTCTTTCATTAAAACTGAAACATTTATTGGTAGTGATTAGACTAGCTTTTGACTAAGGTTCACTATCACACTGTCCAGTTAGTTTATGTTGACTCATATAATGTTAATAAGTGAAAATATATTTTGCTTGGTTGTGCTTAGTCTGTTGCCTAGATCCTGGCAATTGAGGTAGATTCAGCAAGCACAGTGAAGCAAATCATGGCTTAGCATGCTATGTCTGTGAAGTTGGTAATTATTTCCTAGGGGTATACATTCTTTGAAAATGATTTGGAATGCTAAAAGACCCTCTTTTAAAAAGTTGCATCTTTTTTCAGGCTTTCATGGAAGCCTGAAAAATGTCTTAAATATGGCTCATTAAAGCAGCTTTGTCTCTTCCAGGCTCATGGAACCCTGAAAAAACTGAGGCTGCTCTAAAGAGATGCTATGCTTGTGCTTGCACACATTCTGAAGCCTCTTGTCTGAATCATTTTTGAGGCATACACAGCTCTCTTATTTCCACAACAAGTGAAAGAAGTAAAACAGAAAGATTTTTTTTTAAATTTTGGAATTACTTTTACTTCTTAACAACCATACTCTGATTCTACTGAAATGCTAAAAGTGAGTGCAGCAGCAAAGTATAGATGAGGTGAAAAGATTAAAACCTTGCAAAATTAAATCTGATTCAAACAAGCCGTATTCTCTAAAGTAGCAATTAAATCTAAGGCAGGCAATAGGTAGGTATATAAACAAAGGCAAATGTAAGCCTTCAGATGAACTCATGTCTGCTTCAGAGCAGATAAAAATGCTATAGCTGAGTGATCAATCATGTAATGGCTCATACATAACAAGCTTAGATCCTTGCCATTGACAAAATAGAATTGTATTGTGTTGCCAGCAAACCTTCAAACAGGAGCTCAGAACAGTGTGCATTATTTCTCCCCATGCCCCTTGCAAAGTTTCTAGACTACAGTGAGCAAGCATAGGATTACCATTCAAATTCCTTAAAAAATTCTGTTTGCAAGCAGTGAGTGTTGCACGGTTCACTCTGTCATCCAGTTCTTGTATCCCACTGTAGTGGAAAGGTAGCATGACTACAATAAAAGAGTTCTAATATATAATCATGTATGCTATCATGGTAGACAAATGGGAGGCTTGCAGTTGGCTTTTTATACTGAGGGGGATATTTTTTTAATGCAAAACTGAGGAAGTTGGATGATACATTCAGTTTGTGGCCAAGAATAGGCTATTGATTGGCTGTGCTTATCTATTGGCCAGTAAATGAAGTTAAGATTGACTTTCTGTTGTCTATTGGAGAAATAAGCATGCTCAACTCTGCAGCGGCATGCTTATTTAACTTGTCAGAATGGTCTGCTGACATCTTGCTTTATTTCAGATGTGAGGATACAAGATTTGGCCAACAGAAAGGTTGGTCCTCTGGAAGTTCTCAGAGTTGAAGACGAATGCTAGAACTACCTTAATTGTATATCTAAAATGATGCACAAATAGTCTTCCAGAGTGAAGTAGGTTATTGAGAAAAATCTTGGTCAAACTGGTGTATGGCCTGAAAGATATGCAATTTCTAAACTGTTTTTGGAAACACACACTGGCATCTTCTGCTTCTCCTTTGTCAGCCAAAGTGGCTTAAGAGCTGATCCTTTTTGCCAGCTGTAACGTTAGTCTGGAGATTGCTAGTCCTGGAATGTTTTGTCCCAGTTATTTAAATGAAGGTGGGAGAGACAGTCAGAAATTCTGCATTAATTCTAACAGTAAGTATTGTTGTTCTAGATACAGGTTGAGGAACAAGAGAAATTAGTTAGTTTTGTATCCTCATCCCCCAAAGACGGTAAAAAGTTTGCCATTGAACTGTAGTTTCTAAACTAAAAGATGAGAATGGTGTCTTTTACAATATTAGCCCCAACTAATATTGAATTAGCCCCAACTAATATTGAATGCCAGATGCTCCTTCTCCTTTGTGCTTGATATAAAAATGGTGTCATAAGTAGGATCTCTTCAGATTCCTAGATAATTTATTATTTGTTTGAAAAAAATATAGTGCTAACAATGATATGCATGCAAGAAGCTGATATTTCATTAGCAGCATTCAACAGTTAAGTGGTAAACATACCTAGCTTGCTATACAGTTGTGGAATATTTCAGTAAGTCTTTGGTGGGGCTGGCTTAAGAAATTTGTGGAGTCAGTGTGATAACCAGGTTTGGAATGCCCTCTCACTTAACTCTAGGTTAACACTGTTGATGAATTGCTGCAGAATGAGATGGATTGAAGAGAAGGGCTATTTAGACAAAAGAATCTGGGAACAGAGTAGTACCACTCATCACTGAGTAAAATCTTGTGTAGTTAGTTGAGCTGTTGTACTCATGTTAGCTTATGGATACACTTGACTCTCTGAAAATACCCTCAACCTATTCTGTCTGTTCACCAGCATGGAGATGCATTCACAATGGTGGACTGCCGCACTCAAAAATTCCAATGATAACATCTGTATCTCTCTTTTAAATAACCTCCATCAGCCTGATCTACCCATTGATTAACACGGGGCTGTCTTAGTCTGTGAGTTGACCTGCATGCCCAAGAATCTCATCAGGCTGAAGCAAGCATGAGGCCACTTTCAGGATGGAGCAATAGGTACTTGTAGCCTTGCCCCCAGATCACGCATCCCTACCCTGCTTCTGCCTGTCCCTCTGTTCAGCCACCCCCATCTTTCAGAGACCCAGTGCATCTGAATACGATCGACTCCTTTAAACCAGTCCTGTCTTTGGCAGGGATGCTGTGGGACTTGTGACATTATGGGAAATAACGATGTATTTAAAAGTTCTCACAGTTAAACTTTTATGCGTGGGAGTGATTGACTTGGATAATAGCCTCGACTGGCTTTCGTTCAGTGTCAAATTAAATTTCAGTTACACTGTAAGATCATACAGCACAACCTTGCTGTCTCCTTGAGTATTGATATATTCATTTTGTCTTATAATATTTCAGTATCAAACTTGGGTTCTTTGCATACTGAAAGAGAACAGCAAAAATTAGGGTATTATATGAAAACAAGGATTGATTATTTATTTATGTATCAAATTTATGTAGCCGCCCATCTCACAAATGTGACTCTCATTTGATTATCCTGAAGTGAAAAAAAAATAAACAGATAAGTCACAAATAACTGGTGAAACATGGATTAATGAAGCTAGAGTATATTCCATAATGTAAGCAGATTTATAACTGAGATTATATAAGATAGTGTGGTCATCTAGTATTTCTCATGCACATAAAAACTCCACATATTTGAAATGTCAGTGCTAGTTAACTTTTGCAAAACAATCTTAGATATCCTTAGTCAAGAGAAATTAAATTTTCCATCGCCTGTAGATTTTGAACTATGTAAGTATCCTTCAATTATGTTTTAGAGGACTTCATTGGATCAGAGAAGAGTAATCATGCCATTCCCTTCCAGTTAGAAACCCAATACTTCATCACAGCAAATAATTATGTAATGTAGGTAAGCTTTTGGGCTTGCATTCCATCCTATATCAAGTTCACATGCCAAGTATAGTAATAAGCATTACAAATATGCAGATTATATGCAATGTACTTTCTTCAGTTATGCTTGTTTAGAACATTGGTTTCATTTTACAACCAGCCAGAGAGATTGTGGGACTAGTCAGAGAAGAGAACAGGCAAAGGTGGAAAATGGAATTCCCTCTGACAGAGTAGATGCAAATCCTTGCTTACACTTACTCAGATATATTGAATTCTCACAGCAGATCACCTTAGCTTAACGTGCACCACCTCTGACTGGACAATAATTTACATTTTGGATCATATCACCATGATGTTCCAGCTGCAAGAGGTTGTTTCAGTGACCGAGAAACCTGACAGCCAGGCTACCTGTGCTGCAAATCCTGATTAACTTCTGCGTGGCTTCTGAGGTAGAGCGGTTGCCTGGCATTTCTGAAGTTGCTGTGGAAACGCAAGGTGCTAATTCTTTAATAAGACTTATGCCCTTGATTGGCACTCCTGCAAAAATATGAATAATTCTGTAGTAACACTGTGATTTGAGGGGATTTTTCGTAAGGCATTGAGTGGGTGGTAAGAAAGCAACTTGCTAACCCCTTGAAAGGAGCAGGGGTGGTTGGGGGATTTCCTCTGCAATGCCCAATTTGCATCTTAATAAGAATAGATAACTGCCTGGTTTAAGCCATCCTGACACCATTTCAGATTCCTAACCAACATCTACTTGTTTGGTAATCCATCCTGCAGATAATAAACTGCCATTCTTGAAGGCTGAATCAAGAATTACTTTCTGGCATCCCCATGGCTACTTTATTCTGAAATTTTGCATGCAGTAGTATATTTTATTCTTTAATTGCTGTCTTAGGAAGCAGGTGCTACATGTAGCCCCCATCGTGTACATTAAATTAACTGCCTATCATTTTGTAGGACAAAAGAAAAAAAAATCTGTTGGCCTGTAGATACTGGCAAGCTACAACTCCCAGCATCCCTCATCGTTAACCATTCTGCATGGAGTTGCTGGTCATTGTGGTTCATTGCTATCTGGAGGCCCAGAGGTTTCCCACAACTATTCCAAGCTCCAGTCCTGAGAAGAAAAGAATCCTAAAACATGCTTTCTGGCTACCATGTCTCATTTGTCCTATTCTGATTGTTCACTTACACTCATAAAAGAAGGAAACACTTGACTGTTGTTTTTTCAAGTTTTTTAAGAGAGTCTGTCCTAGAGAGAATAACGTGCTGATGGCAATATTAATGGCTTTCAGATGTGAAGTTATCAGACCCATGTTTGCCTTCAGGTAATCCATTCATAATGCTGGAAGTCATTCAAACAGGTTATTCTGGGGGATGAAATAGTGGAATGCAAATGATGGTTAATTGTTTTGCTTTGCACGCTGAAGGTGTTTCTGGGCTACTGCTGGAAGCCTCTAAGTTGAGATTGGGGAGGCAGGAGTGTTTGGTTTTAGTGGGAGCCATACATGGAATAGGCATAAGGTGGTGGAATATAGGGAAAAGTCATGATAAATGCTGAAGAAGAACCTTAAGGAAAGACAGGAAAGAATGTGCTGGAAGTGGTGGCATTGCTGTGCACTTCAGAATAGTGCCAAGCTAAGCATATGAAAAAATGGTTGAGTACAAATTAGTCCTAAAAGAAATATGGTACTGAGGACATACTATTCATCTGACCAAAGTGCTCTGGGTAGCCTTGAGCGTGAAATGAGGCAAGTATCAAAATTAGTGTTATAGTAAAAGGGACTTACAATATTTCATACAATTTCAAAATATTTTAAATGAATGTGTGCCTTAGAACAATTTATCATCACTCTGGCCAGAAAGAAAGTGACTCTGGATTTAGCTGTAAGTGATATTTAAGTGTCTAAACCCAAATACTTTCATAAGCTAGTGTTAAATGTGAGTTTTGTTGAACTGATTGGAAACAATGACCTCAATATGAATAAAAAATTGCCAACGAAGGGCAACAGTCATATGATAGAGGCTTATAAAATTATGCATGATGTAAGAAAAGTGGATAAAAGAGATTCTCCTACATTCTTACAAGTGGGTTCAGTGCCAAAGGAAATCCTGTAGACACATACACATAATAACGGTGAATTGATTTATCTCAGGCCACCAGTGTTTACTTAGTTTTTCTACTAGAACTTACAATATATTAAAGATACTAGGTGTGTATGGAAGTCATATTGTTGTCATTATGGTTGAATAGGTTGGTGTCAGTAATCTTTGCCAAAATGCTGATATGCAACAGCTGGGGAATGATTATCAAAGGTTTGGGCTATTTGTTATGATGTCCTCACTTTGGGTCCTTCTGCAGTGGGAAGGGCTATAAGCATTTTCATTAGTTCAGTTACATCTGTTTAATATTAAGTCTTGACTTTGATTATGTTTACTTCTTGTTGATTTATATGTGTAGTATTGTTTCTAATTCTTTTTTTTCCCCCTTGTATTTAGGTTTTAGCATTTTGTGAAGAATGATGTACAAATTAAATAATCACTCAGTTCTAAATCTAGATCTCATCATAGCTTGTCTCCATTCCTGATTAAATTAGGGCTACCAGATCTGGGCTGCAAAACCCCTGATAATCACTAGATAGCAGTAAAGAAACACAGAAAGCTCTTAACTTTAGTGGCACTCTGGGTTTTTGTAGCCCCCTTCCCATAATCTTAAATTGGTCTAATACTTTATTTATTTGCTATTTTTAATTTTATAGCTTTCAGGTTACTTGAATGTCTGCACAGTAATAGTAGCTTTGCTACATGAAATCTATTGGTTTTCAACCAAGTAATTTTTGTTATGGCTTACTAATGGAATTTAAGCAACAGAGACCGCATACTTTTTGCTACAGGTAGTCCCTGAGTTAAGAACATCCAACTTAACAGACAACTCATACTTACAAACAGGCTGCCTATTACTAAAAATGGCAGACGGCATTCTCCTTCCTTGAGCTGATGAACCACTGAAGCCACACATTTTTAATATGCAGCCTGTTTTCAGCAGTTCGTGAAAACATTGTGCAGCTTCAGAGGTTTGTTGGCTCAAGGAAGGAGAACGCCGTCCACCATTTTTAGTAATAGGCAGCCTGTTTGTAAGTACAAGTTCCGACTTAGATTCAAATTCAAGTTAAAGGCAGAGTTAGGAACAGAACTTGTTCTTAACCTGGGAACTGCCTGTACTGTAGAATTTACAACAGCTTACAGATAGGCAGTTGTCGAGTCAAGGATGAATGCTTGCTCTTCCTGGATACTGCAAGAACATGAAACAAGTCCATATACTATATAAGCAAGGGCTGGTGATAGCTTGCCATTAGGCACAACACTATTTCTGCATAAGTTGGGATGTAAAAGTTCATGTTGTTTATGACAGTACCTGAATATTCACAATTCTACATAAGATATAGAATTCAAGGTATCCATGCTCTCACATTTAGCCTGCCATAATCCATGACCACAATCTTGCTGGGGGGGGGGGGGGACACATCGCCTTCTGTGATACCATAGTGCTATAAATACTGTATTTTTGTTCCAATTTGCCTGCATTGGCTGTTGTTTCTGGGAATAGGAAAAGTTGCTGTATGCACTTTTAAGTTGATCATAGTAAATGTTGGAAGAAGCAGAGATCCATGGCTGATGTTTTGGTAGGTAGTTGCAAGTTCTCGTTTTTAAAATGGAATGTGTGAGCCTTTTAACCTGGGGGCAATAATCCAGCCTGCTAAATGTCTGTATTTGCTCTGTAGTGGCTAGGATGGAGACAAAGCATTTTCTTTCAAAGGTACTCCTTGGAGAAAGGGTCAGTAAACATTGTCTGACACTTTCTGCATGCAGTACTGCTCTCCTTTTAAGAGAAGTTATAGGAGATGTTACTTCATGGAAAAGGTGTTTGTAACTCTGAGCTGCTTTTGTGTTGAAGATAGAACAGGGAAGGTGGGTCCTTGGCCTGGGAAGTAAAGGGTTTAGGTAAGGACTTTCAACTATCTGAAATCTCATTCCCTTATACTGGTATTAGGAAATGGGCAATGTAGTCTTAAAGTTAGATTTTGTTTTCTTCCCTGTGTTTTAATGCCTACCGCTTAATCTTCAGCATTTACATTCAATGAGCTTAGTATTCCCTCCATCCTAATTCACCATGGAGTCACATGGAGTCCTTAAAATAGCTAGTTTGTTTATTTAATCAATGTATATGGCTTCCCAACTCACACCTGTCCTAATAGGTATTGTAAGATGCCCACCTTGTCCTGAAGCTGTGTCATAGGATCTCTTGATTTATTATTTTTATTCAGACTATCCCTGTGCCTGTCTTTTCATTATTACCATTCAAGAGAGAAGTGGTATTAAAGGATTATGGTAATGTTCTTAAGAAGCACTCAAGAGGATTATGGTAGCTTTGATAAACTGATAAAAGAGAAACATAGTTTTGTCCCTGAAACCCTAATTTAGGTCCCATGTTAACCTTCTCCCTCTTTTAAGAGTTGGTGTGCTCTCACTGTCCTGGAATGGTAAGACATAAGTCTGCCCTTAATTTTATTTCATGTTCACACCATGCCTGATTTAAAAAAAAAAAAATAAAGGACTGTATAGGACTATCACTAGGTTGGTATGAAAAAGCTGTCCATGGTGCTTTCTTGTTGATAGAGTATCCATTTGCATTGTAGTTCTTGTGATGTAATTTGATAAAGTTCATATGAGGGGTGCTTCTGTGACCAGCAGTGCTCTGAGACTTACATAATTAAGTGTAAGCCTCTCTCATATCTGATGTGGACCTTCAGAACCTTTCACTTCTAAAAGTTGAAACAAATGAGGTCTTCTCAGCACATTTACTTTGAAAGTAATTATGTCTGAGAGATCATTACTACTTCCATTTTGCAGAGATTGAGAAATAGTACATTCCTCCAGGTTATTAAACAAGTTGGGCTAAATTGTAATCTTAAATCTATTGTGCGTGGCTTAAGTCAAGCACTCTTTCTGCTGGTTCCCAAGAAGGTGTCATTACTTGAGTTGGCAATCTGATCAAGAAAGGACTGAAAAAGTTTCAGATTCTTCCTTTGAAAACATACTGCTTTATTTTTTTTTAAAGAATAATTTGAAAAAAAGTTTAAAGGAATAGCCTTGTTGCCATTCTGTCCTGTAGCTTCAAAGAGTGCAAAACTAAAACTTTCAACCTGAAATCGTGTTTGCCCTATTTTATGACCACCTCACAGAAAGGCAGATTGCTGACTACCAGGACTATATGTTGGCCTCACCAGGTGTTTGATAAATCTTTTTTTTCCTCTGTAAACTCAGCCATAGTTTAAAGTTAAGCTTAGTATAACACAGCACACCGTAGAATTTTCAGAGGATATCATGGTGCTTTCACAAAATGAATGCAGGGGTGAACATCATCATTTACCAAAAGGGTAACACTTATTTACCAACAGGGAAAAGTGGTGAAGGTATATTCCATCACTCCTAACCTGCAGGATGCTTGTTTTTGTGATTTGGAAGTAGGCAAACATCAAGAAAAAGGATAGGCTGCAGCCATACATTGTTTTATTTTTTGTGGATACCCATGAAGATGAAGCATGGCCCAGATTTACTTTGGTAGAAAAAGATGGTATTACAGACTGGGGCTTTGTTTTGCAGTATAGTGGCTTTTCATGTAATTCATACATATATAAATATATCTTTAAAAAAAAAAAAAGGCAGCCAGGACAGGGAACTTGATGAGTGACCCCAGAGGGACTTGTCTCTGAGATTAAGTGGTGTGCACAAAATGGAAAAATATGTTCATTGCAGATATTCTGCTGAACGATTTTGGGATGTGGTTCAGCAAAAACAAAACCCAGAATGTTTTGGTTGTTCCATGGTTTGAATAAAACATATCCAGATAAATTCTGGAATAATTAACATAGTGAGTAGGACATAGTTGGTGCATGTTGCCCCCCTCTCCTTCCCACAGCAGCTCCCAACATGGCATGTCCCAACATCCTGCCCATCCTGATCTTCTCAGTGCCTTCTGTTGTCTCCACATCCTGTCTCCCCTGAGCAGCTGATTTACCAGTGCAGCATGCCCCACCAGTTTGCCTATTCCTAATCTTCCTAATCCCTTCTCTTCCCTCCCTCTCTTCAGCTGCCACCAACAGTGTCCTAGTGCAGCTTATCCACAAGCCTACCCATGCCTGATCTTCTCAGCACCTTCACTTCCTTTACTTATCCACTGCTACCTATGTACTAGCCCATGTTCCTGTTTCTTCTTGTGATAGTTTCAGTCATAACGAACAGGCTCCCAGCAGAGCACATTCTACCATCCTGCCTGCAGTCCTGTATTTGCTTCAATTTCGAGTTTGCGGGGAGGGGAGGGGAGATCAGGCAGGCGGTTTGTTAGGATCACAACAGCGGCTGAGTCAAGAGAGGGAGAATGGGAAATTGCTGAAATGTTGGGCAAGCAGTGGGCTGGGGAATTGCTGAGGAAAGGTGCCGGGAAGATCAGTTATTGAGTAGATGGGAGGACCAGTGGGCAGCAGCAATTCATCCATCACGGCTTCTGTTCCAGATGATGCTTCTTTGGAGACAGCAGTTGGAGAGTCCCTCAGGCTCTCTAAGGGAATGGCATTCCATAGAGGGCTATCTTCATAAGGGTCCAAATTTGACTTTTAGGAAGTGGGGGTGGGGGAATCTTCAGATTAACAGACATCTCCTTCTCCCAAATAGTCCATGAAGTCAAGGTTTCATCTGTAGAAAGATTCTGAAATCCTTTAAAGGTTAGGCAAGAATTAATTAAAGCTAATAGCAACAAACTGTAGTGGCATGACTGAACCCATAGGGTGGAAGATGGGAGGTCTCAATCCCAGAAACAGTCTGGGTCTTCACACCCTGATTCTGTCCTCCTGCCTTTGGAAATAGTGCCTTATTTTTCAGGGGATGCCTCACCTGGTATTCCATTGGTAAGCCTGGTGTATGAGAGAGAATGGGCTTCTACAAGTATTGATGCCTTACTAGAGATAAAAAGATAAACATGGGGAAAAAATCTGTAATGTAATGATGTAGCTTAGAGGAATGTGATTGCAGGTTTCAGCTCATCCTGGGAGAAAGACCATTTTCACAAGAGATGAATCAAATCAAAATTGTTTTAAAAAAAAGATCATGGGCTCGAGACAGACTATATATATAATATAAGTAAGGGCATGGTGATTTATTATAACATATTGGTTGAAGGTAACATTCTTCCCTAACAGCCTGGTTCTACTAATTCTGAAAGATGACCATCTCTCACCATGGATATCAGCAGTAAATCAAGATGGAAGGGTTCTGGGCTCACTACAGATTTGTTCCATTCTCCTCAAAGTTCTGCCCTTATTTTAAAAACACTCAAAATGTCTATAGCTAAAGAAAGGGTGCCTGTACAGTATGTCATCTAGGGCAGTGTTTCTTAACATCAATAACTTTAAACATGCTGGCTGGGAAATTCTGAGAATTGAAGTCTGCACATCTTAAAGTAGCTGAGATTGATCTAGGGCATCATACCCTCATAAAGATGTTGATTCTATTTCTGGAAAGCAGCTTGTGGATATCTGAGCCTGTCTGGGATGCTGGTTGACATTACCAAAGCAAATGCATGAAGAAGTGCAGAACATGTTAGTCAGCAAAGTCATTCTAGACAAACCATTTTCACTGGTGAAGACAAAGGGAGGGCAGAGGCTGGGTCTGTTCTCCTGGAAATCCATTATGCACAAACAGGTTTATATTATATGCGTACTCTCTTCCTTTGAACGTTTTTTGAACAATTAATGTTAATTTTCTCTTCTGCATTATTTATTTGCTATTTGTTTGTTACTTATCTATCTTGTATTCTGCCTTTTTGTCCAGAGAACAGCCAAGGCAGCTATTAATTAAAAAATAAAGAAATATTCATGTTTTCCAAATCTCCTTCAACTGTCTTTTGAAAACCCTGAATCCTGGCTCTTCTTCATAAGCTTGAGAGTAGAAAAGAGATGGAATTCTGGTTTGTCAGCTGGCCTTTGCTGTTTGATCAATCCTCCATCTCTTTCTACTCTTCTCTTGCCTTTGCCTGTATAATCTAGTTCTCTTTAGGGAGACTCCTTTGTCCATCTGTTTCAATTAATATTTCTCCAAACTGGAATTTGAAGAAATGTTCAGCTGGTCCTTTCCTCATTTTTCCCCTTCCTCTCCATGGATAAAAAGATAGGTTGAAGAAGGCAAGGAATGTGGGGAGTACAGTAGGTGGGAAACCAATTAATTTGCATCCTTTCTGATTATCTTCAATTTTGTTGCGGTAGGTACAGCAGGGAGTCCTCTGGGTGGCTGAAAGCACATAATGAAGTGTGCTTTAACAGTTGCAGGAGCCTCCATCTTCCCCTTCAGACTTCTCTTAATTAGAAGCTGTTTCAGCTTTAAAAGCCTGCCCCAAAGTACAAAAGGGAAAGGGTTTTTCCAGCCAACTGCCAAAGGAGCAGGTCATCTTTTACGAAACACACAAATAATAAAAATAAAAATGCACACTGGAGAGGTAAAGGAATAGGCAAATAATTTATTAGGAAGAGGTCTTCTGATATCATCTTCATGGTTCCCCCCCCCCCTTTTTATTTTAAAAGTAGGCTAGTACGATTTTAGTCAAAAGAACAGGCAATCTTGCTCCCTCCAAATGTTTCAGGCAACCATCCCCATAATTCAGGGCCGTTAGCAATGGGCCTGACAGAAGATGTGAATTATACTTTTTTCCCCACCTAACTCGATTCAAGGTGTGTGTGTAAGTTTTCCAGATCAGCATCAGTAAGTAAACTGAGTACATGGTAACATACTCCTCATCATGCCCACTCAGAAATAAGGCCTATTGAAATCCATTGGAATTTACTCAAACACAAATGTATGTAGCCACTTAAGTACTACTGAACTTGATGGGGCTTGTTTCTAGCCGGATTAGACTAAGGTAGTAAAGAAGAAAGGTTGCCTTTTTGTTGTTGTTGTTACAAATGCACTGCAAATCATTTATTCTTTCATGATGATTTTATTAACAACAGGCAACTTAACCTATTCCAGATAGGTTTTTCAACAGAATAGGTGCAGTTTGACAGGTTTAAGCTATGAGGGTAGATTCATGTACTCATTAGTTTACAGAGAAATCTCAGTAAATGAGACTTTTTTCTAAATGGTGGTTTCCAGTCCTGGGTTGTGTTGAAACCATTAATTCCCATGAATGAAAAGCTGTGATTAAACTTGGCTTCCAAGTTTTTCTACTAGCCTCCCAGAGTTGTGTTTTAAGATGGGCAGCCATACAAATCTTTTAAATACAGTGGTACCTTGGGTTACGAACGCCCCTCCTTATTAATTTTTCGAGATACAACCAGATCCGGCCCCAAAAATTTACCTCGACATGCGAACTCCGCCTCGAGCTACGAACCGGATCCGCGGCCATTTGCCCTGCTGCCACACGGTCGCGGCTTCCTGTGGGCGAGATCGCGGTAGCAAGGAGACGTTCGGTGAGGCTTGTGGTATGTTTTGGGGGAAATTTGCCTCGTGGTGCGACCAGATTCGGAGGGCAGAACGGATTAACCGTATTTACATTGAACCTTATGGGAAAATTTACCTCGTGTTGTGACCAACTCGAGTTGCAATCAGAGTCACGGAACGGATTAAGTTTGTAACCCGAGGTACCACTGTAAATAAATACTGCCTATGCACCTTCAAGGAGGTGGTGTACGGGTGCATTCTGAAGCATATCGTAGATGAGGATTTGGTCTTCCAGACACAATAGGTGGCATTTTATGTTGTTTTAAAATTGTTATTACATTATGGTTATACATCACCTTGCCTCTAGTAACTCAAGTTGGCTTACTTGGGAATCTCCCCTCATTTTATTCCCATAACAACAAACCTGTAAAGTGAATTGGACTCAGGAATATCAGTTGGCTCAGTCATCCAGTGAGCTTCATGTCTGCATGGAGACTTTAACCTGGGTCTTCTTTGTCCCTGTCTGATGCTTTAATACTCTACTCCACTACCATGTGGCCAAACAGGAATAGATACACATTTCTTCCTATGCAAAATTAAATTATGCCTGCTCTATATTAAGATGTGTACTCTGTACAGAAAGAGTTTCATATGCTAGGTTTGAGGCTTTCAGCTCAATATTCAGCATATCCCTCTCAAAATGGCTTGAGTAATGAGTGATAAAGTGCTACAGCTGATTCTAAGGCATACACATGCATGGCTGAGTTTTCTCTTAGGTGAATTAAGAGTATATGTAACCTGGAACATGTGATTCTGAAGGCTTTTGGGTAGAAGTAGCAGTAAGCAAATTACCTTATTAAATAATTTATTGTATTTTGAAGAAGGCTAGACTCTCTAGAACACCAAAAACTCCTTTGTATTATAGAGAATAGTGTTATTAGAGAACAATAAGGCAGTAATCATTAAATTATGAGAGGTACAGAGGTACAAGTGTTGAAGATTAGATCAAAATCAGATGTTATAAATGACATAAGCTATAGCTTTAGGGTACCTTTTTCCTTTTCCTCTAGCTGATTTCGTTTATCCAACTTGATGCCTGCTGCATGGAGATAAATTGAATACTTCTGGAGGATACCTGGTTGGAATGGTAGCATTAGGTAGGGCTTTCTTTAGAATTCTGTAGTCTTTCCTGGATTTGAGCTAGAGCAGAATATATCAGTACCAATTTGGTATACTTGCGATATCTGACTACTTTTTCCTCCTCTCTTTCTCTTTGTCTCTGCACTTCCTAACAGGTTTGGCACAATGACTTGCCATACAGGGCCTTAGCAGCGTGGCAAAAGTTGGCTGTTTTCAAGTTGTCTTTCCCCTTCCCCCTGTTCCTTCACCTCTGGGATATCTGAGCTGGCTTCTCTTCCCTGGGCATTCCTTTCCTTCTCCCACTTGCTGCGGAAAGGACCAGTCTACCATGGCCGGGGACAGACTTCCACACAAAGTGATGGATCCCAAGAAACTTGCCAGCCTCTTGAGGAGTGGGACTGAAGGAATGTTGGTCATTGACAGCCGCTCCTTTGTGGAGTACAACTCTTGGCATGTTCTCAGCTCTGTCAACATCTGCTGCTCCAAGCTGGTCAAAAGAAGGCTTCAGCAAGACAAGGTATCCATCACAGAGCTCATCCAGCCAGCCTCCAGTATAAAGGTACTTAAGCTTGGCCCTTAGTTATCCTCCAAATTCAAATCATACTATGACTCAATGTTCCTGTCATAAATCCTAATCTTAAAGGACATCCCCTATTATATGCAGCGATGCAATAAGTTGGGTTAGGATTTTTACTTTTAAAAAACTGTTAAGGTTGGAATTTTAAATGGAAGACTGGTGCAGGACTGCAGAAATGACTTTATAGTCTTTCTTTCTCATATAGTTTTCTATTTTTATCCTCTCCTGTTTGGGGACGGGGTGGAGAGAAGCCCCTCTTCCATCATTCTTTCATTTCTGATTGCAGGTAGTTGCATGATAGAAAACAAGGGTGGGAGATTTGTGGCTGTAACTTCAACTCTTGGCTTTCCTGTTTATTGATAATGCTGGTTGGGGTTGCAATTCAGCTACATGTAGAGTACTCTTTTTGTTATAAAGAGTAATAACCCCAAAGACATTTAGGAACTGTATGTAATCATCTTAAACCAAAACATGGACAGAAGGCAATGAGTGGAAACCCCTTATGGACTTTTTGCATAAGAAAAGAAAATGATTTTGTGACATATGGTTTTGATGATTAGAAAGAATAGGTTATAGAAAGAAGGGAATTATGATGTAATGTTAGAAGAGGTTCGATTAGAATTGTATGTATAACTGCTGGGAGGAAGATTGGAAGCCACTTTTTATATATATATTCATGTTTTCTGTTCTTTTATTTTACTTTTCTTTTTTCTATCTCCTTTTTTCTTTCTTTTTCTTTTCTTTCTTATTATCTGTGTAAAATCTTTTAATACAAACTATTTAAAAACAAAACAAGCTGGGTAGAATGTTCTGTTTCCTTTTGGGGGGCTATTGAGGAATCCAGGGTGTTGGTTTTACCAAACTCCTAGATTACATGAACTTGCACTTTTCTGTTCCTGTTTAGAATCAGTGTTTTGTTTCTTCCCATACTGATTTATCTACCATTTCTCTTATTCCTGGGACTAGTCACATAGGTGTTATAATATGGGGATCATGTGAATGTATTGACCTCTTTATATCTATTTGGATTTTTCTATGTGATGTCATTACTGAGAACAAATGAAGCCAGTTCAAAGTGAGCTTTCTTTTGTGTTATCAGAAAATCCTTCCTTTACATGGGGGAAAAAAAACAGTGAATGGGAATGGAGTTCTGAAAAAAAAAATGCTCCCCATCCAAAAAACAAACAAACAAAAAGGATTAATACAAAATGCCTCTTAAAAATCAGAATAAAGATAGCCACTAAAGCCAGACTTGTATTTTTTCAAGCAGGAATATAATTCAAGAATTACAGAACTAAAGAATTAAAGGTTTAACTACTGTGCTTTAGTAAGTTGGTAGAAAGGAGACTATGTGTTTTAAATGTTCAGAGGAATAAGCCTTGCTAAGAAAGCGTCCATATGGCTTTAACATAGAAATCTTGCATCACCAACTATTTGGAGGTGATAACAAGCAAGAATGTGGCAAAAATCCAGTAGATTCTACTTGGATAGTCAAAAAACTGTTGACAGTCTTTCAGCAGAAGCTACTTAGCTGACCTAGGTTATGAATAAGTTCCTGAATGGATAGACAATTGATTAAAACAGGAAGGAGAGGATAGAAGAGGTTCTGAGGGAGGTAGTCAGCACCCCATTTAATAATTTACAGCGGCACTAATGGTATTTATTTATCAGTTCTACAGAATTATTCTGTGCTACGAAAATGAAACTGAATCATTGTTGGTAGGATAGGGTGAAGGAGGAACCGCTAGTGGACTTAACCATCCATCTCTCTCTCTCTGCAGTATCTCTCATATACATACCCACAGTTTAATGTTCCAAATCACATGTACAGAAAAAGATACTGTACATAAGAACAAATTTACTGTTAACTGTAGTTACTTATTCAGAAATTGAAAACATACATTTAGAATTAGGAATGATTAGATCAGGGGGTATACTGTAAAAGAAATATATGCTTTGCTTTCATTAATAATATTGGTATAAGTTTTCTTCCACACTTCCTGCCCCCTGGAAACTGACATCCTTGTTTAGCTATGAACTTGGAAAATAATAATGGGAAGAATAGAATTAATTATCTCAAACAGAATTAGCTAGTTAAGATAAAACTATGTTAAATGCTGTGTGGAATTTCCATTGTAGTTCTACTTCTAGTTAATTCTGCTTGTCTCTGAGCTCATTGCCAAATGCATATATTCTGTTCTCAAGAATTACGGGTTAACAGGACTATAATCCTTTGAAGTGGGATTTATGTCAGTGAAAATTACTGCATGCAGAGCAAATTGTCTGCTGAGGGAGGAGGAGCATGGGCAATCCTTTTACCTTACTAAGGGCAGTGGATGTCCGGGGGTGTCAGAAAAGTTGTATACGTTCATTTAGCTGAGAAGGTGCTGGTTGCTACTTTTCTAAAGCTGGAGGGAGTGATTAATGGATTTAAGAGCATGTAGGCTGGTTGATGATGGTAGATATTTTAAAGCGCTATAAAGCCACTACCCTCTTCCAGTGAAAGTCAGGGGTGAGGTTCAGGTTGGGATAAATAGTTTGAAGGGTGTCTCCTCCCCCCCCAAGTCAATAGGAAGGACTATAGCAATAGATTCCCTATCTGGGGCTGGGACTCAAATCTTCTCAAGAAGAAGAACTGGAAGCTGTAGATAAAGCTGGCAAGGGAAGTACAGGCAGAAGCATCTTATTCCTTTTCAGTGGTGCTGTGCTCAGCTGTATAGTTTTTACCCTTGTTCGCATCTTCTGTCCTTCTGAGGTTTTTTGTTTATAAATTTTAATGGTTAATGATTGCTTGAACTTGCATATAGATAGAGGCCTTATAACTTAGTTTAGCTCTCTTATTGCCCAAGTACTTACTTTGTCCTTTTTATTATTATTTTTAATGCTTTATTTATTGTTATTTTGGCATTGGGTTTGCACTAGCACCATGCTTTCCAAAACTGTTTGGGACTTGTCGTCTTGATAAAAGGGGGGTACTGGAGCAGCTTGATCAAAAGCTGAGTCCTGTAGGGATGCCCTGCGCTTTCAATCCAAAGTGAGAAAGATCCTTTGGAGCGTTCATACGCTAGTTGGTGTTCTTTAAGGAAGAAGGTTGTTTGCTCTTTTCCTAGGCCTGCACGGTAGCTGCATGAACCCAGGAAAATCTGCATTTGGGGTAAAGGTGCGACAAGATGCTTTGGAGTGGGCAGAGACGTGGTACCTCCTTAACTCCAAACACATATTTTCCTGTATGAGCCCAAGACAAGGCGCAGCTTCTTTAAGGAAGGGCCAACAGGTATAGCCTATGTGCTCATTCCTAGTTCAAATCGCCTTTTTTGGTTTGGATCTGAAATGCGGTCCATCCTTATTAGGCTACTTTTAGCTCTTTTTAATGGATATCTGTTCCCGTAGAAGACAAAGTAGTTTCTACAATTCTGAAATTGCCGTAGCCCTGTTCTGTAGTGAAATCATGCTTGGTTGTCTACTTTTCATAACATGGTTACAGGGTGGAAGAAGAAGACATGGAAGGTGGCTTAAAAAAACAACAACAACTCAGGGTGGGGGGAAGGTAGGTTGTTCCAAGGAAACCTCTGCCTGAAGCTTCTTTCCAAGTAAATGCAGCACTCACTTGGCATCAGATCCCATTGAATTCAGTTGGATTTTCTTACAAGGTAAGCTTGTAATGGACTTGCAGTGTTTCTCAAGCTCAGCAACTTTAAGATGTGTGGACTTCAACTCCCAGAATTCCCCAGCCAGCCATGCTGGCTGGGGAATTCTGGGAGTTGAAGTCCACACATCTTAAAGTTGCTGAGCTTGATGAAAACTGGACTAGAGGCTTAATTGTCACTTCTTGGTATCACCTGTGCTTATTTGCTTTAACCGCAGTTCATTTGCAGCACTTAAGCAGGTTCCTACTCCATTATCCAGATGCCAGGAAAAAGCTTCATCTCCTATTGTCCCTGTATCAGAAAACACCCTTGTGGGGTATGTCTTGCTTTTTCTTTTTCGACTACCAAGGATTTAAAACTCTGCCTGCTGCATTTCCCAGTCTGAATAAGCAAAGAGCAAGGTGGTTATATAGAGTTCTTTCTTTTGTTCCACGAGGTAGATTTAGCTTTTCTTCAGGAGAAGCTAGCTACTCTTTTAAGTTCAGCAGCCATCTTTTCCTAGCAGCTCCTCAGCAGCTGGATTGCTTTTTAGTATTTCTTCTTCCCTTCCCTCCCCCGCTTTTTATTATTTTGTAGCAAAGGAGGGTAATTCAAGCGATTAATCAAATGCTAGGCCCAGCTGGAACCATCTGTAGGGTCTTCATCTCCCCCTCCCCTTAAATGTACACATATGGTTTATTGAATTTGGCTAGCAGTGACATCACCCCTGCCTGAATCTTTGTGTGTGAGGAAAAATATCCTTTCCTCCTGTCTGCTATAATCAAGGCTGTAAGGAATGATTCTTGAATGTTTTTCTTTAGCCATTGATAACGCTGGAGAACACAGGAACATAATGCATTTTTAGAGGTCTCTCTGTGTGCACACATATATGTCACTGCTGAATTCTCAGAGAGCTTTTTGGCCTAGAGAGCTTTATTAGTATTTTCCAAATAGAAAAAAGCTAGATAAATTTGTGTTTGTTCAGAGAATCAAGAAATGGGTTAGGATCTACTTCCAAACGCACATTGCTGAGGTCATCCTGAAAAATTCTCTGCCCCTCCCTCCCTCCCTCCCTCCCTCTCTTCCTTCCTTCCTTCCTTCCTTCCTTAGCTATTCTGGTTGCAGTGTTGGGCTTTAGATAAATAGATGATAAAGCTGTGCAGCAGTTTGGATCTGAAATGGAAGAGCACATGTGGGCACACCCACTGCACCTTTGACAAATTATTAAAGGCACTTTTGTCTTTTCCTGGGATCATATGGTACATATTTGAGTTAGAAATTCTTTCATGCTAAAGTCTTACTGTTGACAGCACATGGTAAAAGGTGTTACAAATCATCAGATACAACATAAGAAAAAATGTTTTGTGGCATGTAATCTCACACTTTGGATTCCAGAACAATCAATATAGCAAAATGATGTATATATCTGGGCTCATGCCTTCCTAGTAACACCAGTAGATTCTCCTTCAAGTCAAACTCAACTCTGGATGATATCACAGAAGTATCCATGTAACTTTCTTGCCAGCAGGTTTAACTTTGTGTGTGTCTCTGTGTGTGCCTTCAAGTCAGTGTTGACTCCTGGCGACTGCCTGGACAAGTCCCTGCAGTTTTCTTGGCAAGGTTTTGGAAGTGGTTTGCCATTGCCTGCTTCCTAGGGCAGAGAGAGAGTGACTGGCCCAAAGTCACCCAGCTGGCTTTCATGCCTAAGGTGGGACTAGAACTCATGGTCTCCTGGTTTCTAGCCTGGTACCTTAACCACTACACCAGACTGGTTCCCAGGTTTGCCATTGCCATCGTGCTTTGTGAATTCCAGCTGAGCCTAAAGCCTAGTATCTCTCCCAGCTATCAATCAGCTCCAACGTGCTTAGCTTCTGGACCCAGGCAAGGCTAGTTTGTTCTGCCCCATGCTGAGACCCAGATTGTAGTACTTGTGCCAAAAAGAAATCCCAAAGGTCCTCTTTCTCTTAGGAATTTTTTTGTTTCAGCATGTCTTTTCATTTTAACTTCCTGCTGCTTTTGAGCCTCATGTGGCTTTTTAATAATTTAATTGATACTCTTGTTTTGTACATTTAAAATTTTTACCCTGCATAAAACAAGAGTGAAACAAGAAGCCCGTAAAAATCTCTAAAGATAATGAATATGTCATGTTATGCAGTTACAATAATTAATACTGAAGTCAGTTAAATAGGAAATTAAGCACACAAGCAAATATATTTCTAAATAGTCTCCCAGCAGGTTCTTCAAAATGTTGTGTAATTGACACAAAATGGGTGTCCTTCCAGGTTTGTAGTACCTATTTCTTTGAAATCATAAAAGTACTTAATATTTATTTCCATTGCTAGTTTCCATACTTGCTTTATGAGATTAATTTTATTTTTTCTGTTTTGCATCTGAGAATCACTTTGTATCCCTTTCTGGTAGGTGATGGCAGGCCAGATTGAAAAATTAGGTGTATGAAGGAAATGCTAAACCAGGAGATTTTTATTTAATACTTTTTCTTTCTCTCTCCCCTCCCCCCCCAATCTACCCTCACCTTTTTCAAGGTGAAAACTGTTCATTCCTGTGAAGAAACCAAGGATCAAATTATTGGATATTCTGTTGAAGCAGTTAGAAATTTATGTTAAAAATTTCCTTCCCAGTTCAAATATCAGGCCCAGGGAGCCCATTCAAAGTTGGAATCACAGTGATGGTAAAAGTTAATTCCCTAGAATACCTTACACCAGAAACCTGATACTAGTTTGGTCTCCATGCCTACTGTTAATTTTTTTTTAATAATCAAAGTAGCTTAGTCTTAAATGCTCTCTGTATTTTCTCAGTAGAGCTTACCTAAAATGTTTTTTCCAGCCATTCAAAAAGTATTCAAAAATCCTTCCTTTGTAGCTTGAATTCAAACACTCTAGTTTCTAATATCACATCATTAAAATTTGAATACGAAACTCTAAAAGGGAAAGAATTTGAACAAAACTGCCCAACATCAGTAAATGTATGTAGAGAAATGAGTAGTATATCTTGTTCACACAATTCATCTCCAAAAGTAAACTGAGTTCCCTAAACCAACCAGAGAATATTTTGAGATTTGAACCCAAGTCGTTCAGATCCATGTATCTCACCATCTTTCTTGAAAAGTTAAATATGAACAATAGAATAGTCTCTGCTGTGACTTCATTTCTGGCTCCTGTAATTTATCATTACATCCCACCTGTTTTGAAGGTGATCTGTATTGCCAGGTCAGTCACAGCATGACTATGTACTCTATCCATATAATGCTTCTCAATTTGTGGTCTTTACTGATATCTCAGATCACTCCTGATGCAGCTGTCAAAATAAAAATAATTTTTAAAATGCCCCAAATTTCAAGAAATTGCTAACTCTTGCAGTATTTTCAATTTGTTGTGAAATGTGATTTCTCAAGATTTTAGCTATTTGCATTTTTTAAAGTTAACATTTTATTTAATTTTGAGATCCCATGGACACTGTTGGATGTTATATATGATGATTCCCAAAGATTTTCAGTACTAATGTGAAGATACATATAAAGGAAAAATAGGAACTACTGAATTATAAGCTTATTTCGATAATTCACCTACATTTGATTACAAACAAGCAAGATATCTGCCTCTGATCTCTTTTAAGGGAGAGAATTCTGTAGGCAGCCTCACACCTAGAATCATAAACATAGAGATCCATGGCTACCCAGAGCAGTGGTAAAATTATTAAGCTTGATTGGACAGTCAAAACCTGTCTAACTGCTAGAAAATATATTGTGTAATGTGTTCTTGGGAAAATGAAAAAGATCCATCTGAGGACAGTGAACCAAAAGAGATTCAGGAAGAGGAGTTAGCACTTGCTGTATAAAGATTTAGTTACATCTAGCTTTTGTTATCACTTTCTGTACAGCTGCTAGCCAAGATAATTACAACTGTTTAAGTATCCTAGAAGAAAGTTGAGAGAGAAAAGTTGATTTGTGTGCAGTCGGCAGTGTTCTGAACCATACAGGGAGTTCAGAGAGAGAAATCAAGCTCCTTTTCTTCAGATTTCATATATGGAAGGCCAAGGGACCAAGGAAGCATATATGGAAGGCCGAGGGACCAAGGAAGTTAGGTTTGACTAATCCTCGGGTCGTCAAGATGGTTGTATTGGCATTTCACAGGAGATAGTATTATCTTACTTTATAAATATGTGGGGGGAGGGGGACAAAATAGAAATAGGCAGTAAACTTTTTTTCATAGTATTGCTTTCTGCATTCTTGGCCTTCTGTGATACCTTTATGGTAGTTGTCTCCAAAATTTTAGTTTGGTGGGCACATTGGGAATTTTCAGTGTGGTGTTGTTATTCCCACAGAATGTCTCTCATGGTAGATGTGATAGTTCGCAAAAAAGAATTGCCCTCAGTTATCCTCTCTAGTTACTAGGACACTCTTTATTTCTCTAGCTACCAGGCCCCTTTTTCTGTGCATGTAGACATACTTCTGAGCAAAGTCCTAGGCTGCAGCCACCCATCCCATTTATTTTATAAGAATATCTTGAAGAATTATATGGTATCCAGAGAAGTTCTTCTAAATTAGGGGTAAGCATGGGTTTTGTGGCCAAATATCACACATTTAATTTTTTTAATGTAGGGCTTTAGTGGTTAGAGGCTTTAAGAATGTGTGTGTAGCTGTTGGTGTATGTTGTTGAATTTTACGGTGCAAAGTAAGTACTATAAAAATGGAACCTGTTTTGTTCCAGCACCACATTTAGTTTTACCACTGAATTTCAGTGGTGCAATCTGATTGTTCCCTGGGAGCAGCAAGAATGGGGGTTGGGGAGGTTGCCTATGGAACACGGGTTGTCTGCCTGTTATAAATAAAGATAGTACGAGAGGCTTGTTTTGCTTTGTCAGCTGTCTCCATTTTTTAAAGTTAAAGTAATTGAACAAAAAATAAGGCCAATTTGGGCAGGTAATTGACAGGGGCAGGAGAAAAATCAGGATGCCCATGGGCATCATAGTCTCCATATATATTGTAAGACATGTTTTCATGGAACATAGATAGTCCTTCCTCTTCACCCTCTCTTTATGCTGGATGCCTTCTTTGAAGTACGGAAGGAGTCATTAAATCTATTTGTTAGCCTCTGTCCTCCTCCTTAAATTTGTGATTACAGAGTTAGTCATTTCTCTGTATTCTGGTGAGAAGGTAGAGTCTTCTTGTGATAGTTCAAGAAGCACATTTATCTGAATCGTGAGTCTCAGGTGTTCAAAAGTCTGGTGGGTTCTCCACACAAGTGCTCAAGTTGAGCTCTGTCATTTTCAGATATCACTTAAGTTACCTCGAATTTCTGTAGTTGTGCATGGGACAGGAGAAATTTAACTATGTGTCAAATTGTACCTATGTTGGATTCCACATCAGCCAAGACTTTGACATTGTCTATTGCAATCTCATCAACACCTGCGTCTTGCTGCACATGGAAGGCAACATGTATCCAGCCATACACATGAAAATTTTCTTCCTGTGGATTGTCCCCTTGAATGCATGACTGCCTGTAGCGCGCCAGCTTCATTTGAATGATGTTGGTGGGAGGGCTCCAATAAAGTCAATGCCATCTGAGAGTGCTCACGGGGAAGTGTCACTTCAATGGGACTCTTGATTCTAGAGAATTCAGAAACACAGCAGGTCTCTACTACACAACACCATCATGTTGTATTGCTGCCAGTCTCAGCCTTTGTTCTTGTGATTATTTAACAAACAACCCAAATACACTGAAAATAAGGGTTGGGCTTTTCTTTTGTCACCGGTGATGCTTCTTCAGCTTCTCTTGGAAAGAGAAGGAACATGTGGAGGGCAGCAGCAGAGTAATTCAGTCTTGTGTTGTTACTTGAAGCCTCCTAGTTATAATGGAGGAGGGGTTAGAGGTGAGTGGAACTGCTGCTGAATAGCAGATGGCAGGAAGGGTGACATCATAGGCACAATTGTCCTACCCCATTATTCTTTCTGACAGGCCCTGCCCTCCTTTATTGTTTCCTGTGGACATAATTGGAAGCTTGGGAAGGGGAAAGAAAAGCTTGCCAGAGTTCCTAAAAAAATTCCTCCCTTTTGAGTAAATTGTTACTTAGTGGTAGTCAGATTCAGATTATTTCTAGAGCAGCATAGATAATGAACAGAAAGAAGCAAGCCAGGCTTCTGACCTGTGATTTGAGAGAAAAGGCACTTAAAGAAAAGGGAGAGGAGAGAGAACAATTTATGCACACTTTATAACATTTGAGTTGCATGTGAAATGGGAAGAAGCTTGCGTATGGGTTCTGCATATGGTTATTCTAGAGCAGGAGTTCAGTGGGGCTTATAGGAGGCTGCAAGGTTGTCTTCAGCTTTTCAGCATCTACATGAAACTACTAGGGAAAGTCATTAGAAGGTTGGGAAATGTCACCAGTGTGCTGACGATGTTTCACTCCACCTGGCATTTCAGTCTACCTGTCTTAAAGAGACTATGGAACCCAAATCTTTGAAGATTTTTTTTGAGGTAGATGAGGACAAATAAATGGAGATTTAATCTCAGACAAAATAGAAATGTCATAGGTAAGAAGATTAAGTGTTCTAGATGGAAGTTTATAGCTATTCTTGAATATGTTTTCATTCCTGCCGAAGGCCTAAAAGGGCAGCTTGGGAGTCTGTTTGGACTTTGCACTATCTCTGCACTTCCTTGGCAAGCATAGATGGTTGTGATAGCCAAGAGTACGTTTTACCAGTTTATGCTAGATGCAGCATATCTGGAGAGGCTCAACTGCTGAATGCAGTCTACGTGGAGCTGCCTTTGAAGGTGACTCATAAGTTTCACTGATGCAGAATAAAACTTTTGATGATGGACAGACTTTGTGGCTCTATTCTACATAGTTGCATTGGTTCCCAGTGTGTTTCCCAGCCTCGTTTGAAATGCTTGTATTTGTTAGACTGTTTGGAGCCAAGCAACTTGAAGAACTTTGTTCATCTAGTTCAACCTGCCCATGCTTTAAAATCTGGAACAGAGGTTCTTCCATTCCGTTTTTTTTTTTTAGTCAATTTTGACTCCTGACGACTGCCTGAAAAGTCCCTGCAGGTTTCAGAAGTGGTTTGCCATTGCCTCCTTCCTAGAGCTGAGAGAAAGTGACTGACCCAAGGTCACCCAGCTGGCTTCCTGCCTAAGGTAGGACTAGAACTCACTGTCTCTCAGTTTCTAGCCTGGTGCCTTAACCACTACACCAGACTGGCTCTCTCTGGGGCTCCTTAACAGCTTCTAAACTGAGAAGGAAAGAGAGAGACTTCTAGAGCCCCACATTTTTAGAATGCCTTGCTGTCTATCTTTGCTGGACCCCATCACTACTAGTGACCCCATCACAAATTTGACCAACTTTTTCCCCGAACAAATTTGGTCAGGGATTGGTTGGAACACCAGTATTTTGTATAGTACTTTGTAGTGTCTTTATTTCTGGAAAGTGTTGGGTTTCATTAGGTTTTATTAATGTTTTATTTCTTTTATGAGATGTAAACTGCCTAGAGGGGAGATTAACCCTTGAAGGTGACTTACACACATTGTATATAATACAAACATCAAGGATGTAGCCCTTTAATTTGCAAACTTCTGGCTTAAAAGTTTCCTACATTTTAAAGGTTTAATTGAAAAGCCTTCTCCCCCCCCCCCCCCCCGTTTTTTAAAATTTCTTGGCTGTTTGATGAGGAAAGCTGAGCTGATAAAATGCTTGCTTATCTTTGCCTTTGGAATTGGCATTGTCATGTTGCCAATGTTGAAGCCTTTGCATAGGTCTAACTTTGGGAGTTTTCTGAACCTGGTGTTCTTCCTCCTTGCTCTGGCTGCTTCTTCACTTAATCCTCCTTCCTGATGGGAGCCAAGGAGAAGGAACAGTTATATTCTCTCTGCAAATGTGTAGATTGTACTTAGAGGAAAAAAGCAAGCAATTTTTTTTAAAAGGAAAAGATTTGATGGGCCCCAGGCTTCATGGTGACTTACCTAGGATCTCCTCCATTATATCCCTCAGCAATAACCCTCTGAGGGCAGAGAGTAAGGAGGATGGCCTTGATGGAAATATGTAAGAACTGTTAGCTGGGGGAAAGGGGGTGAAACATTCTTTTAAGCTCTGAGAAATAAGATAGCATTCAGAAGTGACTCCAGTAGATGACTCCCTGATTCACTGGGGTATAAGAAGATGTGTGTGTTAGAAGTACAGCACAATCTGTCTTGCAAGATTCTGTTATAACCAATCTGGGCTGAGAGGCAGGTTGAACTGGTACTGCTATCCTATAGATTTCACAAGCTTTTACTTTTAGTATTGAATGAGAGCATTTAGGAAGAGGGTCTGATCAGTCTGTTTCTGTCTAATTTATAAAACCACTTTATACCAAGTTTCAAAACATAATGTATGGGGAAGTTGAAACCCAGATGATTTGGTGGATATAATTGGCTTGAGGCTACAGGCTTTTGAATATGAGGGGGAAGTCCAAAAGAGATTGTGGTTCATTAATGGGTGACATCATTGGTTACTTCAGAAGTGCAAACTCTCTTCTGTAATCCAAGCAAGGTAATTTTAAAGAACAAACTTTTTTTTAGAAAAAGAACACTTTAAAAGGTTTGTAGAGGTAATGAAATTCCATTATTTGAAAGATCCTTACCTTGTATTCTTACAAAGCAGAGAATATAAGATCTTGGTTGTCTACCTTTGCTGAGTACTTTTTGGAAGCTTTTGCTCAGGATGAATAGATGCAGAGAAGGTTAAGGTCACCTGTAGCTTTATCCAGCACAGCTTGTTATGTAATTTTGGGTGTGACAAGGAGGGGAGAATGATGACACAGCTTTTAATGGCACAGAGTACCCCCCTTCCTCCCTAGAGAGATTTAGTTCCTTTAATAGCAGCCATACAGAAATTTACCTGCCCAGAGGCTCCTTAGGGTAGACATTTAGTAATCCTAATTTGACTGTTATTCCAGCATCTGCCCCTTAAGATACTTCCACACTTAACTGCTACATTTTTTTTTTCTTTCTAGCATTTTTTCACAGGTGCAGGGTCCACTTTTTTTGGATCAACTGAATGTTGATCCATTGGTTGTGACAGGAATTAACTGACTGGCTTGTTGTGTGAGCCTGACATCATGAGCTGAGAGAGAGAGTGACTGGCCCAAAGTTACCCAGCCAGCTTTCATGCCTAACGCAGGACTAGAACTCACAGTCTCCTGGTTTCTAGCCTGGAGCCTTAACCACTAGACCAAACTGGCTCTCAACTAAGTTAAGTTGGCTCTTAACCAGATTAAGTTGCATTGTCTTGGGTTCACATGATCACCATTTGCAACCTTCCCAGTTGGCTTCCTGCAAGCAAAATCAATAGGAAACTATGGTGATTCACTTAACGACCACTGCAAAAAAGGTGGTAAAATCGGGTCAGGTCATATGATGCCTTGTTTAATGACCAACCTGCTTAATGACTAATTTTCCAGTCCCTATTGTGGTCATTAAGCAAGGACTACCTGTATATAAAAAGGAGAAAAAAAGGATGAATGTAGCTAGGACAGCTTTGCATTTAATTTCAGAAGCATGAAGATGCTGTATATTTAGATGGTGGCTCATTCTAGCTTTCTGCTCTCATTCTCCAGAACACTGAGCCCTGCTGTCTCAAAGAGCAGAGAAGGACTTGGAACCTTCTGTGTGTTGAAGTAAGGGGTCTATGCCAGCATTTGGTTATTATTGGCCCTGGTCCTAAAGTAGCAGCACAGAAATTGTGGGCAGTAATGAGGCAGCTAAGCATTCTTCTGTATGTTCCTCTTCCTTTCAGGAAAAGGTTCGGATCAGGTACTTTAAATGGGGAGAAGCCAGCAAAGGGCAGGTACAGGTAAATGGCAAAACCTGAACTAGAGGCATCAAAAGACTTGCAATGGGAAGAAGGAACTTCCAAGAATCCTCCAACTGAAGGAGATTTGAAGTGGCAGAAGCATAGTAGTAATAAAGTTTAAAAAATTAAGCTTTGGATGTCTTGTGCATTAGGGCAGTAGGTACTATAAACTCTTAATCAAGGCTTCACGGTAGCTGTCATTTCTCCTGTTCTTGTTAAAAGAAAAGAGATTCTATTGAGCTGAAACGTATTTAACTCATCCCCACCCTTTCTTGCTATCCTTTGCCCTTCTGAACTCTGTCCGGGCAGGGCTGTGTTTACTCATTGTAGGCTGCTTCTGTGTTGCCAGAGCTTGTCTGGCATTTCTGTTGCCTGAAACCTTATAACTTTAATAAGATATAAACTGTGTTGCATCCATCTGCCGTTGCTCAGCAACTCTTCAATAATGCCCCAAACAAAGCTCTTGCCATGTGCAAGGAACACTAAATCCTACTGTAGGATAATTCTGCTTCCAAGGCTGTTGTTTCCTCCATAGTTAGCAGTCCAGTCCTGGTAGCATGTTGTTCTACCTGTAACAGGAGCAGTAAGGTATCCTGCGTGCAAGTGACCCTTCTTTCACAGTTGTATTTGAGTCTAGGAACTCAGGGATTATTTTGTTCCCCCTTTGAGTGTGTTTTTATAATGTGATATGGCCAAATGCCTGCTGGTTTTTAACCTATCTTTTAATGTCACAAGGGATGAATGACTATCTGTATAAATTCCTATAGAAATGCTACAGTAACTCCTGCTCTGTTGCATAGGATTCTCATGTAATGCTGGATTTAAGACATGCATGTCAGGAAACACATGTAAAACAGTCAATTAAGCATGTTCTTAAATGTGATGAAAAGCTCAGTTTCTCGACTTCCCAAGTTCAAATTGAAAATGCTTATTACAGTATTGCATGTTGTCAACATTTTCCAACTGGGGTATTTGATCTGTAACTTTGGGCTGAGAGTGCTAATGCCATATCAAATAAAATAAGAACAGTGCTCTCTGTTTCTTTTGGACTCTGATTTGATGCCTTCAGCAATGATAGTAAGGTTTTAAGTGTATACATACATGACTATACATGTTAGACAATGACAGAATAGCCAGAAAACCTACTCTTTATTTTAGAACATATAGAAGGCAGTTCTCTCCCTTCCGGTCATAATGCCCAGTGATCCTTCTGCTCCTTGATTCAACTTCTGTTGCGTTTTAGATATTATGAGCAAAAGCAAACACCCCTTTCCCCTGGAAATATTTAGTGAAATCTGACATGCCTCATAGTTATTTCTGCAGTTCTCTTATAGTGGTTTGTTTTGACAGTCATAATTGAGAGTTAAATTAGCATCAAGAGCATCCTTGAAGTTTCATGCTGTCAGGCAGACGTGAGTCAATCAGTAAGGGATATGTTGAAAGTTGCCAGGCAACTACACATACTTAAACAGGTCCAGGGGACTCAGAACAGTAAAATAGAACCTGTTTTCTGTGTGGATTTGCAAGTGGATTTTGCACACTCTTCTGTGTCCAGAGAAAGATATCTTGGATGTAGAATTTGTTCAGGCTTGCATGGCCTTTTCAAATGTCTGTTGCTTGGAATTATAGAAAAATATACTGTTCCCCACTCCCTAGTTAATAACAATGCACTTGAAGACTATCCTGGAAATGGTTGTGTCACAAGTGTTCCAACAGAATTATTCCAAATGTATTATCATATTCTTACTCTGTGAAAATGCTTCTAGTGCCATTGTTAATTTATTCTGCAATTTAGGATGCTATAACGATGTACTAAGTTTCCTTTTCTAGTGAGTAGCTTGATTAGAGGAATCTGCTATTGTATACAGTACATTCCCATATCAGCTTTACTTTGCTGTTAATTTTCAATGCATTCATCAAGATTCATTATCAAAACTGGCCCATTTAAGATGTCACATCTGGTTGGACAGACTTGCTGTCTGAAATACATGTCAATGTCTTAAGAGAGATGTGTTGCCAACATCTGCATAGTAATGGAATAAGCTCTTCCCAAAAAACTGGAAATGGTAAGTCAGCATTGCCTCTGACTATAATTAACCCATCATGCATCCTGTTCACACCTTACTCATGTTAATTGTGTATTCCACGTTAAATATCCTATTCTCTCTCTCCCCATCCATCCCCTACCCCATCTCCATATATTGGGTGCTGTACTAGTACAGGTGCAGAAGGATGGGGGAGGGATAAGGGGAAGCAGTTGCAGCTGTCTCACGTTCTGCTTGTTGGAGCTTTTGAAGGTAAACATGTTTTCTTCTAGTTGCAACCTAGCAACTATGTGGCCATTTGGGTAAATGAGATTGTAGCATAAGCAATTCTTGTAGCCTGAGAATCTTTTTTAGCAGAAGTAGAGAATGCTTTTTCTGCTTGCCTGAGCCTCTGCCTTTCCAACTGATACTAGGATCAGTTGTCCTGGATCAGGAAAGGGGTAAGGGGAATGCTTCAGTGTCAGGAAAAGAGTCATGTTTGTATCTCAGATTGCCTTCCCTAGCCTTCGTAGAAACCTCTGACTTGGCACTGCAGTCAGGTGTGTCCCTTCCTTCCCTCCCTCCAAGTGCATGAAATTGGGACCAGGTGATGATCAGTGCTCTTAAAGAGAAGTGCCTCTTTTCCCTGCAGTACTGGCCCATTAGAGTTCCCAGAGTGCAACTATAAATAAATAGTTCCACATAATTTCATGTTAAAATCATTGAGGGCATAACTCAGTCATAGTTGAGTCTGCAACTTTCCTAGGTATAATACATTGAAAAGTGGGTAGTCTGTATGGTGAAAATTGTCTTGATTTTAAATTCCTTCCAGTATGGTTCCAGAGTCATGTTAAGAGATTATTTGGAAAGAGCTACTTGCTTTTTTCCCCCTGTGTCTCCAGTTGGCTTCTTTCCCTCTCTGCCTTTCTGTAACCTTGCTTCATCACAGCTGCCTTTCTCTGACAGCAGAATGATAGATGTGCTTTGCTCCAGAGGGCAGAAGGCCACCAGCTCGGAAGGACGGCGTATGCCACCGATCAGCCTATTCAGTGGATGCACTGAGCCATGGCACTGTGAGGATTTCATCAGCCTTTAATGCGTTAACCTTTCATTAGGCACAGCAACCCTTGCCTGTGCCTTGCTCTCTGCCTAGACTATTCATTTCATTGCCTGGTATGCCATATGCCTTGACATCATAAAGAATCCCCTTTTCTCTCTACCTGGGGAGCGCTGATGCATTCATGCAACTCTAGCACTGGTGAATCCTCTACCTTCTTTCATGTAGTGATCTGTGCAATGTACATGAATGAGGTTGGCTTGGTTATTTTGAGTCAAAGAAATCTAACCTTTTTCTTTGTTTCCAGTCCTCCTCTGATTGTTCATTTGAGTACACCTGCAAATGGCATTTTATGCAATACAGAGATCATATAAGATGCTGAGAAAGTAACTGATGGCCAGCCAGATGGCCAAGAACAGTATATTCTAATATGGGGAATGAAAGTAGATGTATTCCTGCAATCTAGAATGTGCAAGATTTCTGCTCTTACTCTGAAAACAGCTTTTTAGCAATGTGGATGAAGGTCAGAATCTATCTATAAAGGAACACAATAGGTACATTTCATACATCTCCCCCCCCCTTTCTAAAGGGTACAGCAAATATTTTCATAATTATGACAGATAGACTTCTTCCACTTCTTGAAAAGAATCAAGAGCAGCAAAAGTGCTCCTTCTGGTATTATGGGAGGGAAAAAAATAGTATAGGTTTGAGTAAGATGATAAAGGGCCAAAAAAGTAAGAGATGTGTGTATTTTCAACCCTAGCTGTCCAGCTTTGATTTCTATAGAAAGAATTACATTGATTGGTGCTATACAAACAATATCAGAAGAAACATTTTCTTTTTTCTTTTTTTCTTATTTTTACATTTAAAATTTTCTGATTTTTACACTCTGCAAGAAAAGTGTGAGTTCCACGATGATTTGTACCTAGTTTATATCTGCCGCAGGGGAATGCACAAATTCTGCTTCACTGGATAGGTAATGTAACGGTATTTTCTCTGTTAGTGCTTCAGTACCCTAACCCCTAGTCCTCTCCATGGTCAGTTCTATCCAGAACTCTTTAAAAACAATTTTGTCATTTCTGTTGTGCCTTACACATCCTTCAGACCATCCTTATAAAGACCCTTCTCAAAAATTATCTTTAAAGTCCACCTTTTCTTTTAACATATAATTTAACCTTTTTGCTAGGCAGAATCAGACTTGGTTAGTTCTTGGATTGGAAACAGCCAAGGAATAATATGGCTGAAGGCTGGACTGGGAACCGAAAACACACCCTAGTAGAAAGTGATGGCAAGCCACTTCTCTACTGCTGCCCAGAAAACTACACGGAAATCTCCATGAAATCACTGGGACTCAAAGGAGACCTCTCCTCTCCTCTCCTCTCCTCTCCTCTCCTCTCCTCTCCTCTCCTCTCCCCTCCCCTCCCCTCCCCTCCCCTCCCCTCCCCTCCCCTCTCCTTTCTCTCTCTCTCTTTCTCTCTCTCTCTTTCTTTCTTTCTTTCTTTCTCTTAACCTCCCAAGTTTTCAAAATTATTGTCTACGTACCTTGTAACTGAACTGAACACATGTTATTTCCTGTTATAGTTTCCTTCATTCTTCTATCACTCTTCTTTTGTCTCCCCTGGGTAAAATATCAGTTTGTAAGCTCATGACTTCTGAACAAAAAATAACACGCATGGTAATCAGCCATGGTGATACTATGTGGTGATAGGATTGTTTGTTCTGAATTGCTATTTCTGCTGTTGAGGCCAATTTGCATTTGAGCAGCTGAATGTTTTTGTGATGCAATGGGTATGGAGAAGACACCATCCCTCTGCAACATCCACAACTAGATACTGTACTGTATGTAGTTCCTGACTGTTTTTGGATCCCAGAACTGTAGAATTGTTACATTTAGGCCATTTAGGCCTCTGAGTCCAACCCCATATTACACGCAGATGTCTAAATTAAAGCATTTTCAATTGATAATGTTGATTTATTAGATTTAGAGGCTGCCTGATCTGTTCTAATCTAGTGTTACAGTTTGAAAAACAACAAAGAAAGAGCCTGAAATGTCAGGACAATCATATGATATCCTGTATACCAAAAAATGGCTTCCAAAGTCTGCTTTAACACATCCGGTGAAGGGGAAGCCACTCATCTGGTAATGAACTTCATTTTGAGTTGCTCTTAGAATGGGACTTTTTTCTTCTAACATTCCACCAGACTTTTTGGAGCATCCATTTTATTTTGTCTGTAGACAATCTGGTTAAGCAAAACCGCCTTTCAGCTTAACACAGTTATGTAACTCTCTCAGGCCAAAAGTCGCCCTTGGATTGGAGTAATATTTTAGGGCTACATTCCAAAAAGTAGCTGAGGCTAAGATGAAGACATGAGCTGGGATAAATGTGAAATTTATTTATTTATTTATGGTTAAATTAAATTGAAGTGAATTAAATTTACATTAGCTAAAGTGAATATGTTTATTCTCCAGATATTTAAGCATTTTCCTGTTCTGGTATATTAAAAATTAAAATTCAGTGTTGTCTGTTCTAAGAACTTAGCTTTCAACTTCACTTTCAAGACTCCATTATAGGCCCTTGGGTAATTAGGATTTACCCTCCTACTTTAACAAATTTGGCCAAGACATTTGCTGCCTAAAAGAAACTAATTCTTCCTGCCCTGGCCAAAGGTGCATAATATCCAGATCAGTCAAGTTAAGTTAGTACCTCAGTTTTTTAAAAAAATCTACAAATAACTCTTCCCCTGCAGTAAGAAGATGACAGTAATCAAGCAAAGTTGTTCTTTTATGGCACCCAGTTTCACTTTGCCTTCCTGATAGGAAGCAAAATTTCTGTTTCTTTCCCTCCTCTTCCCCTTTATGGAAGTCATCAGTATCCTAAGTTAAATTGTATGTTTTAATCTCTGGTTTATTTTTTAAATAATGAGATATCATAGGAGTGATGTTGTTGGGCTTCTGGAGGGGGATAGTGAAGAGATTCTTTCAACTGTTTTTCATACCTGTTTGAATGCTGTCTATCAACTGCGTGTATTGAGTACCATTTGCACCTTCTCTCATGTTTTCCTTTGATGCTACTCTTGCAGGTAGAGGCAGAGAAACACCAAGATGTTGTGGTCTATGACCAGAGCACACGGGATGTAAATGGGCTGGCAACCGACAGTTTCCTCTCCATTCTTCTGGGCAAGCTGGTTAGTTGCTTCCACAGTGTCTCCATCCTCACAGGTAGGATTGGGCAGCAGTTGGGGGGTGGGGACTGAAACTTTTCTTCATACTCAAGAGGCAGAGGCTCATGTCCATATCCACACAGACTTTGGTAAAATGATGGTAGAAAACTGCTGGATATCTTACCTTGCTGTTTAGTATGCTCTTGTGGTAGATAGGTAGGGCCACCCAATTTGTAAAAAGCAGTTCTGAACAACTTACAATTGGTAGGAACATAAAAACAAGGAACTACATAATAAAGTGCAATAAACATCCAGAACAGAAAAGTGAACAATGGCATAATAATAATAGCAGCAGCAGCAGCAGCAATTCACCAAGACTTACCAATGCATATCTCATTCAGGGTCTTTCATTCTAGATGAGCTCATCCTGCATTCTAGTCCAATGCCTGGTGGAAGAGCCAGGTTTTCAGGGCCTTATGGAGGGACTGAAGGGTCAAGGCCATCAAATGGGGGGGTGGTTGTTCCACAGGGAGGTGTTGCAAAGAGAAAAGCACGCCTCCTGGATCCCACTAGGTGATGCTGTTTCATAGAAGGGACTGAAGCACGCCCTTCTGCCAGGTCTCATGGGCCAAGCAGCTATAATTGGAGACAGGTGGTCCTGCAGATTCATTGAATGCAGAGTGAAATGAGAAATATACAGGTAGTCCTTGTTTAGCGACTGCCTTGTTTAGCAACCATTCAGTTACGACAGTGATGAAAAAGTAACTTTGTGACCAATCCTCGCATTTACAAGCTTTGCAGGTCTATAAAGTAAAGGAAAGCTGAAGATTGTAAGCACAGTTGTGGTTTCACTTAGTGACTGCTTCATTTAATGACTGACTTGCCAGTCCCAATTGTGGTCACTAAACCTGAACCTGAATTTCCTGGCGTGCTTATGACATATTGATTAATTTTAGTCAGAAAGGAAGCATTGCTGGTCCAAATGATAGTGGTAAGGGACATAGAATAGTTTTTCTTTTATCATTTATGAACAAGCCCTATATCAAAGTTGTTAAATCTTGCCCACTTGGTGGGCAAATGTCTCACAAATTGTACTTTTTCCATATTTTGTGATTTTTTTTCCGCATTTTTTTTTCCTTGCTTGTTGTCAAAAACGTAATATTGTCTAAAGTGGAATGTGGCCACTAATAGTAGTTTCCATTCTGAAGCAGGGTGGGGAACCTAATTTTACCATAGTGGCAGCTGCTGAGGTGATGTGCTGTTAGGTAAACAGGTTATCTTGAAGAGGAATTGCATTAAGATTCCAGAGGAGAAGCTTCTTGTTCTGCAAATCCAGAGTTTCTTTTAAGCAATGGTTAACTGAGATTAAGGTGGGGGTACATGGTGATTACTGAGTTCAAAGTATTTTAGACACTCTGAAATTTAAATGGTGGAAAAATGTGTGATGCATTTTCTTACTGGTACGGAGCGTTGATACGGCAATATCTTCTGGATTATCTCCGTAAGTGCCATCAGTCCTGAACTCTGGATGCCTGGCCTAGATCATGAAATTGATATGAGTGAAGGGTATCCTGCTTCCTTCTTTTACCAGCTTTTGTTAAACCGGAATTAGTGTTTGTTTCGAAAATTATTCTGGAAAATAATAGGACCATGAAGATACAGTTTGTTCCAGATAGGGTTTTCTGATTGTAGGGGCTAATGGTTTCCATCCTTTTGGGCTTTATCTCGACTGAATATTGTATCTCTGGAAACCACAGATGATTTTTTTTTTTTTAATTGGGGGGAGTGAACAGAAGTCTGCAGGGATAGAAATATGTACAATTGTTAGCAAGCTTAAATTTGGTTTATTCATGCTAAATATATTATGCAATACTTAGAAAGCAGCTGTAATTTGTTTGGTATATTTATGAAATGTTAAAAGTATATCTGCTTCATTTTTATTCATATCCGAGTTAAATATACCCAGTGCTTAGATATGTGGCTCTCTGTGTGTGTGTGTGTGTGTGTGTGTAAATATAAGCGTGTGTGTGTGTGTGTGTGTATAAAAATAACATGGGGGATTGGCTACCACAACATGTAGTGGTAACCACTAGCTTAAGACAGACTTGATGGAGTGCTGATCCGTTAACAGCTAATCTCAATGACCTGATGGAATCTTGAAGTTCAACTGCAAATACCTCTGAGCTCCCCATATCTTAAGGGGGAAATAAAATAGAGGGCAGCTTGAATGAAATGAGAGTCTCTGTAGCTATGGGCCTCAGATCTGGTCACATGATTGTTCCTTGCCATTCATCATTGTAGAAGGGGGTTGCATATTTAGGGAAAGATTGTTATCTAGGTGATGTCCTCCAAGAAAACCTCTTCTAAAATCACCTGGTATAAATTCTTTTTGCCCAGTAGAGGGGAGTGTTGCCCATCCACTGCCGTCCGTGTAGCTCAGGCTAAATATGTGAGCATAAGATATTTGTTAACACAAGCAACACCCTCTTATGTCATGCCATAGTAAACTGGCTTCTTTGCTTTTCTTTTTTTCACTTATTTGTGTTGCAGCTTCTAATAGGAGCTAATGTATAGGTGGCCTATAGGTTACTTGGTATCTGCTCCTGGAACAAGTAACTAATACAACTACATTTATGGAACAGGACATGCACAGTTCAGTTCTTTGGAAGTATTTGTGCACATGCGCATATGCATACACGTATGTAGCAGAAAAGGTTTTAGGAACTGGGATGAAGTCCAAGTAGACCTCTCCTCCTGTGATTCAGCCCTACCTGACTAGCTTACTATTTTCTGAATGAATGAATGAATGAATGAGCAGGGATTTCTTCCAGCACTCTTAAAATAAGGAGTGGATTCTTTTGGAAAGAGAGAAAGGAGGGTGTTAATGGTAGTTTCAGTGTAATGAATCAGGGTTGCTGAGGGAGTTTTAGCCCTACCACAGCCCATGTGGTAAAGTGGCTAAGTAAGCATGCTACTGTAATTATAGCCTTTCTGCAGCATGCATGAAACTCTAGTACTAGCAAGCTATGAGCAGGAGGCAAATATGAATGAAATCCTCCAAGTGGTTAAAGCAAGAAAAAGGCAGAGAGAAATTAAAGTGCTCATTCATCCCATTGGTATCTTGGTCATGATTAGAAGTACATTTTACAGGTTGTTTGATCTTACCCTTGAATGTGTCTACAGGTAGTCCTCGGGTTATGATGGCAATTGGGATCAGAATTGCCATCGCTAAGCACTGCAGTTGTAAAGTACGACGTCACGTGACTGCGTTGCTTAGCGACGGCAGTCCCAGTTGCCACCATTAAGTGAGAACCATGTGGGTCATAAAGCGAGGACCTTACATGACCACAACTTCTGACTTCCTGATGGATTCCCCGTTGACTTTGCTTGTGGGAAGCCAGCAGGGAACGTTGGAAATCATGATTACATGACTGCTGGGACGCTGCAGTGGCCGGAACTCTGAAGACCAGTTGTAGGTCCCTCTTGTTCAGCACCATCATAAGTTTGAACAGTCATTGAAAGAGTGGTGGTAACCCGAGGACCACCTGTAATGTATGAGGAACCTTGGTCTTCTGAAACAATAAGAACTGCTTTACTTGGTCACCTGCTTGCTGTAGTTTATAATGGGCTGTACTAGATGCTGTAGTGTAGGTATAGAAAAGCATGGAATTACTAATGGTCTGTTATTCATTCTTTATATTAGTTGGCATTAGACTAAGAATAGTTGCTGTATTCTGTACATGTAAAATTTCTAGCCCAGTTTTCTTTTAACTAGAAGCAACCAATTCTGTATAGTTACAACTGTATTAGATTTGTAATTAATACCATACAGGGAATACGATTGCACCATAAAGCAGAGAGAAATGCAGTTTACTTGGTATGTATCTTGACACTGGCATAATTAGATTAAAACAAGAATAAATTAATACTGGGGAGAAACTTGGGGAATCTAGTATCCCCTTTTTTTTTTGCTGATAAAATAATCACTCTGACCTCTGGCCACATGGGATCTATCCATTAACATGTGTATAGCTCATATTTTAAAACACTAAAATGATTATTCTGTTGTAAGTTACATGTTTAGAAGCGCCACAAATTCTACACATTTGTAACACCTACAAAATAAGGACATTTTTTCATGTACAGAAGTATCCACAGATCTGCATATTCATTCTTCAGATTATTGTTGACCAATAAAAAATAGATGAGGTGACGTAACTTGGGGGCAAGCTACAAGGAGATTTTGCCATTGGAGTTCCACTGTGTAAATAAGAAAGAATAATAATGGGGAAATAAAGAGAAGGACTTGGTTGTTCTAATTTTCTGTGACATTTTCCCAGTGTGAAGTACTTGTACCGCTTTACCTGCTATTTTCTCTGCTGGCTTAGAATTCTAGGATTTTAGTCCTAGAGGGCACCAGTTTGGGAAGTTTGTTCATTTAAGCTTGGTGTTTAGGTGTAATTCTCAGTGAGAAGATATACTTTTCAGGTGTCTAGGCTATATGCCTGTTGTTAGTGCATTACAACTCCCACCCCACCTCCCAAATCCCTTCATACATAAAATTAGCTGCTATGTTCATACATTAAATTCTTTAAGGAAGCATTCAGTTGTTCAAATTCTATCCTGCTGGTCTTTATACTACTTAGGCCTGCTGAGAGTTAGGTTTAGTTAAAAGATTTTTTTTCCTTTCTATTCAACCGTCTGTAGGAAATCATTAAGCAAAACACCATCTGTTTTTCCGTCTCATGCAGAATCATTTGTATCTCATTTGCAGCCCCTCTGTAGCTTGAAATTAACAGTATTCTATCAAAGTTTACTAAGGGTGGATCCACACATCCTGCTTAGTCCATTATCAATATGGACTACTTACCATTTCCTGATTGTGGGCATGCATAATGGGATGGATGGATGGATGGTCGGTCAATCTCCTGGTGTCAAAGGAGATAATGGGGTATGAATGTGTGTAAAGGCATCCATGTATGTAAACATCTGAGAAAGGAAAAGTACAGGGATTAGGAAAGAGAGAACAATCCCTAAAAGGAAAAGGCAGGCCCTGATAAACAGGTCCACACAGGAACCAGCTGGGGAGGCTTCCCTTCCCTGCCCCAGTGGGAAAGGCAAGAATCAGGTCTTGCAGTGGCCATAGTCCAGACTGAGCATCTTAGCCATACCCTAATTTTTGTTCAACACTAAAGCATCTAGAGTTATTCACAAGTTAAGGCAGGAAATCCTCTGAGTTTTATACTGACCAGAAGATGCTGAAGTCCTTTGAAGAATTTTGGGTTGTGCTAGTACTGTAAATTGATTGCTTCTCCCTATACCCACACACAACGCATATCACATTCTGTCAGGGCTTTCCATATTGCATGCAAGAGATAATCGTAGGAGAGACTTAATTGGTTTGAAGAATAAGTGTCTTGAAAAGCCTGTTGAGTACAACTATCTTGATAACATATTATCAGGCATTACGATCAAGCAAATTAATTTAAATCCGGCATGTGACATGCTACAGTGTATAACATCATCCTGAACTGAAGGGCACTGCTTTACACAATTCTGTTTACAGCTTTGTTAAACTTGCCCAGCCAGCATGCTTTCTTTAGATGCTAGACTTGGGCCATCATGATTGTTTCTGAGTACAACTCTATTGTTGCAATACTGTGTTTATTAAGATGAAATGATTGCATAATAATGTAGCTAGGGGTGGGGATATCATTATGTTTTGTATGAGGTGATAGGAAAAACATGGCGATGCAAGGGGAATCTGTGGAAAGTAGTGTGAATTTTTAAAAAAAAATCTCTCAAAAATATTAAGGATGTCTTTACTGCAGCATAGCCTTCACCAGCATGATACAACTCCAACACGTCATTGTTTATTTATTGCCATATTTGTATACTGCAATTTCATAAGGACACCCAGTGGTTTACATATATTCACAAAATAATAAAACCATAAAATCTTTATTAAAATGATGACAGTGATAATATCCCCCTTGGCGTTCACACCAAACAACGTTTTAGGCTACAATGTCTACCAGTTTAACATTCTGGAATAAACCAGTCTTTTATGAGTATAGGTTTGATTTTTGGAGAATGGTTCTGCCATCAACAAGCTGATTAATATGCCTTTATTTCCTCTCTTTATATAAAAAGGATAATGTAAATATTAGTATTTTATCAGGAGGCTGTTGCTTAGCAGTAGTACTGCTTCACAGAGTCTCATAATCAGATTGTGTTGACTAAAGATGCTTACTCTCTCTACTGTAGAAAGTATTAAAATAACTACTAGCCTAAGGAAGATTATATCTGTAATTAAGGCTTTAAAGCCTGCTGTCCAGACCCCAAGTTGCATTTCGTTTAATCGATGCAGAACTCAACAGAGGGGAGTAAGGCAGACTGTGATTCAAGTGAGTCTATTTATTGTGCTCTAAAGAATTTGCACACGATAGCAATTCCTGCTGCAAGAGAACTGGCAGAGGCAGAGCATGAGCCACTATTGCAAAGTCACTATGGTATAAAACAAGGGCAAGCAACTCTGTGTACCTTGCACAACGTGGGATCTTACATCAGCCTATTGAATAGGTGGGGCAGGCCAAGCATATCTGAAACCTGTTGTAATTAACCCTGATTCATAGAAATCCTTTCTGCTTTTTCCAGGCCAGGAGGTAGGGAGGAAGCATGCTAATAAAATACATATCCAGAACCCAGCTGTAAATGACATGCAAGCTTCTGTCAGAGGTGGACCTGTTAAGTTCTGAACAATATCTACATTATAAATTTTGTCACCACTGCAGTACCTGGCTATGAGTTGCCTTTTTTCTCTGTCATTCTCCCTTCATTTCCTTTTCACTGGCTTTTTGCTTTCACCTGTAAGAAAGAACCATTAATCTGAGCCACCTTTTCCTGCAATTCTTCCTTTCCTTTCCTTTCCTTTCCTTTCCTTTCCTTTCCTTTCCTTTCCTTTCCTTTCCTTTCCTTTCCTTTCCTTTCCTTTCCTTTCCTTTCCTTTCCTTTCCTTTCCTTTCCTTTCCTTTCCTTTCCTTTCCTTTCCTTTCCTTCCCTTCCCTTCCCTTCCCTTCCCTTCCCTTCCCTTCCCTTCCCTTCCCTTCCCTTCCCTTCCCTTCCCTTCCCTTCCCTTCCCTTCCCTACCCTACCCTACCCTACCCTACCCTACCCTACCCTACCCTACCCTACCCTATCCTATCCTATCCTATCCTATCCTATCCTATCCTATCCTATTATTATTGTTGGTCACACAGTCAGCCAGTTGTTTAGACAGGATTTGGCATTTTTATCCACCTATCAAGTCCTTCCCAAGGACCTAGATAGGCAGATATTGTTGTTTGATGGTGCTAAAGGTGTCATCACAGGATGTAAGCTGTTGCAAGTAAAGCTGCCTTTTGCAGTTGACTGATGGTGATTTTGTCAATGCCAAAGGTCTACAAGTGGTGCTCCAGATGTTTTGGGATTGCACCCAAGGTACTATTACTTGCTTTCTTTTGCCATAGTCATTCTACTTCTATTTGCAGGTCTTTATATTTTGTTATTATTATTATTAACATTTATATGCTGCCTGACTCCCAGCAACTCTGGGCAATTTACAAATTATTTAAAACATGAAAAACAGGACATTAAAAATGACAAGAAACAAAATAAAGATAGAGATGGCAAGATAACAAACTGGGGGGGGGGACCAAAGAAAAGAAGCTTTACTTATCCTCATAAAAGACCTGGGTGAAGAGCCAGGTCTTCAGGCCCCTTTCATATAACTAGCAGGGAGGGGGACGTTAGAATGGGGAAACCCCATTCCAGAGACCAGGTGTGCTTCTGGGGTACTGATAGATGGCATTGCTTAGTTAAAGGAATCCAGAGCACGCAACCCTACCACATCTGATCAGCTGGGCAGATACTATAGGAGACAGGCAGGTAACCAGGCCTTATCCCATGTAGGGCTTTATAGGTAACAACCAACACCTTGAATCACACCAGGAAGGGAACTAGCGAACATTGCAGCTTGTGAAACAGAGATGTTACATGGGTATAACGGGGCATGCCAATCACTGCTTGCGCCACAGCATTCTGGACCAGTTGAAGCTTCCAGGTCTTCAAGGGTAGCCCCATGTGGAGTGCATTGCAGTAGTCAAGCCATGAGGTGCCCAGGGTATGAATGTCTGAAGTCTAGGAATTATATTCTCTGCCTCTGTAAGAGCAGCTCAGCTATTGGAAGCTAAAGGCCTTTTTAGCTATCTAGGAAGGCATCAAAACCCAACCACTACAGTTGTCCTGTCAGTATACTAAATTCTTTTAGTATATTATATTCTAACCCCAAAGCTATTTTCTTAACATCGGCTCTCCTTCCTTACTTGGTGTCTGTGTGTGTTTTCATTCCATAGGTTCTCACATTGAGGGAAGATTGAATTAGCCTGTCCTCCTTGAGCAGTAGTAGATCTCAATAAAGTGGCATTACTGTGTTGGCTTGAAAGGAAGACTTTTAGTTCCCTAACAAATAATAGATTTTTGAAATGGGAGGATTGTCTTCAGTTTGCTGAGAATATGGAAATAAAGTCAGATTTTTTCTTGCCTGTTTTTTTTGAGAAGTATGTTCTTAAATTCAGAGTTTCCTTTTGAAGGTGGGGGGGGGGAGGGAATAGGTGCATATTTATAAATCAGAAGAAAGTTGCTTTTGCTCTGACCAGTGATCTGCTGACTGATAACTGCTATGCTGTTCCTCTGCCTTGATTACTTTACAGAGGGAAGATTAGCTCGGTCAAGGAAAAATAGGATTCAGTAGGGTGCATTTTAAGGCAAACTTCAGTATGAATAAGAAGGGAAGGTGCCCTTGTCTTTTGTATCTTCAGCAGAATTTGTGTCAGTTAAAAAAAAAAAAAAAAGTGGGTGATGGTGCTTTTCTATTTCACATTCGCTGATCCCAGCCCGCATATATACTGTTTCTCAGTTGGTGTGCCTGTGCGCGTGTACACACTCATGGGCCATACTATTTCAGGGAGGCAGCTTATTCCCAGAAGTTGCTGTTAATTTCCTTCCTGAGGTTTTGGCAAGTATTCTTCTATGAGTTTTCACTATGGCGTCATGAGCTACATGCCCTGGAGCTTGTCAATTCACTAATGTCAAATGCAGACCACTAATGTGCTGGTTGGAGGAAATAGCTGAAATGTAGAACAGTGGGTCACGGCTGCTGAGTTTTATGTGGAAAGCATGACTCAAAGCAAGAAGAAAGCTGCTGAAAATTTAATAGGCAGGCATAGATTTCTAACACGCATATCCAAATTTCTTCTTTTGTCTAATATGGACAATAGGCTATTAAAGTAAACTAAATGGTTCCCTGCTTGGGTGGTCTGGGGCTTGTTGCTTCATGTCATGCACAAAGATATATGCCTTAAGATATTGTGTAGATACCTCTGTGACTGTTCGCAATTTCCACACCTGCTTCCTTTTCAGAGAATGGCCTTAAATAAACTTTCCTTGACAGATATAATATTCTTTTCAAAATTCAGTTTTCCATTATCTTAGGTCACATATATGAACCTTTCTTCTGTTGAAAAATGGCCTCAGCTGGAATAGGGAGCTTAAAGATCCTGGCATTCCATAGCTGAAACTGAACACACAAATCCATTGCAATTTAAAAATGCAAGTTACGCCCACTAAAACTGGGATACTGGTTGTAATGTTGAGATACTGATGAGCCCTGTTCAGATATGCTTGCCCTTCCTCCCACACATAATTAACAGTTGCATCCAGTGCTGTCCACATGTGGAGGGAACGCCTGCCAAGAAGAACCCAGCCAAGTGCTCACCATGCTCTGGATCCTTAAACAATCAAGGCTCCGGATCACAGAGGAAGTCTCCATGTGTCTGGCAGATTTTCCTATTGCAGACTTTACTCCAATGAGGGGATCAGGGAAGAGTCCAGCTGGCACAGCGCTCCGCATCACATGGCAGGGAATGCCTGATGGGGCTTATCTGCTGAATAGAAAGATAATGGGAAGGTAGTTTAGCTTTCATTTTGAGGCAGCTAAAACCTTTGGTACCTACCCAAAATTTCTTAAAATTGACTAAGCTCTCTCCCATGTTCTAAAAATAGCCTTTACATCTTGGTACCTTCCAGGTACGTTGGACAACCACACACATCATCCCCAGCCAGAATGGCTGTCTCCTTTCTCTGACTGGAAGTGTCAACACATCTGAAGAGCTCTTGATTGGGGATGTTTGTACGAATGAAAGAGATTTCACTTTATTCTGAAAGATTTATAAGACCGGCATTAGAAAAAGCATATGCTATCATTATCGGAAAAGGCATAAAATAAAAACAAAATACTTTAGATTGAATTAAAAGTAAAAGGATAAGGACCCTTACCAACCCAATAACTGTATTGCCCATTGAGCAATCATTACCTTTGAAGGTAATGAACAGTAGCACAACTTAGCAACCTTATCCATGTGATGAGCATTTCTGTCTGCTAATAGCTAAAATACATGCACATCATCAGTGTGCTCAAGGTAGATCTACTCATTGTAATCAGAACGATTATTACAACAGAGGCTAAAGATTCTACTTGGCCATGCCAGGTGTGGCATTCCATTCTAGAAATACCCTTCCTTCAGTGCTGTTAGCAATATGTTAAAGCATGCCAGAGAAAACATGCTCTTAATTTTTGGGGTTCCAAAAAGTAAAGGTAAAAAGCTAGAGCCTGGGGAGAGGAGAGGTGGGTATTTAAAATAATGCAACAACCCACTGCTTAGCCCCACATTACCCTGTCAGTCTTCATCCAGAATTTATTGCTTTACTGTTGTTTTAGTTTTGCTGAATCACAAGGCACGAAACAGATTTTACACATCACTAGAAGCCACCAAATTGAATGGAAAGAATCAGCAAAGAATCTGTGGCTAGTTCATCTGCATATGGCAGAATAGGGAGTGATTTGCTAGCCAGCATAGATGGATAACTATTGCAAAAAGGCAAGGTATATAATTCATGAAGTTATATAGATGCTAAACAAGCAACCTTGCTTAGCACCTTCTCAGTTAGGGATCCTGCTTGATAGCTGGCCATAGTTATTGCATCTTATTCCCAAATAGGTATTAACATACAAATTATGTATAGTAGAAGGAGGTATCTCTCAGTGCCGAACTGCTGTGTTTTTATGCAGTCTTTCTTGAAATCAAATCAAATGCAGATTTGAAACGTACAAAAGCATTCTGTAGGGTTTTAAAAGAGGTGGACATTACTTTTTCTACAAACTGTCTCAGCCCAAAATCTTAACCAACCTTCTTTGAAACCCACTTGATTCGGTTGAACCCAGTCAAGTAGTTTCAGTAATAGATGTGTGGCGTGTTTGCCTGTTGTCTTGAGAAAACTAATGGGGTGGCATATATTTGAAATATCGAGAACACACTGTGAATAGTTTCACAACATGGTTGCCATATAGAAATATCTGCTCCCAAAGCAGCTGCCATAGTCAGTACAATCAGTCACAAAACTTATTATTAGAAGATAAATTGGTGAGGTTTCTTTCCCATCATTTCCACCTCTCCCTGTGCTCTCTGCTACCCCAGCTTCCCCCCCCCCCCCCGGGTGATGAGTGTATTTCCTCATGAACCTCAGGCCTGTCTCCAATGATCATTTTTATTTTCTATAAAAGCCTTTGTAGAAATCAAGTAAATAAAGATAATGCTAGAGGCTGGCTTTTTTTTTTTTTGTTGTTGCACCATGCCAGGTTCTAATTATTGATTTTGAAAAAATTAAAGTCATTTGGATAGGGAGTCTGGTGATGGCCATAGAAGTGGCTGTATGCATATTGGTGTCCAGAGGCACTGTACTGCCTTCTGTAACTATGTATTTTGGAAAAAAAAATTGCTGGGGATGAGCTGTTTCTTTGAGGCATCAAAGCTAAATTTCTTTCTTCTATTTTTTTTAGTGCTCTTCTTGTTTATACCATCTGGAAAAATTTACTGAAAGTGCTTCATCTGAGAATTATGACATGGGTTGCAGTTATGTTGTCCCTCAAAAGAGAAAGCTTCTCCATTATATATTTTTCTAGTTTTCCATATGGACACTTACTTACATCACTCTTGTATCTAAACCCACAATGTTCTAGCCTGGAAAGCCATATTGGTAGCCTTCTGTCAATAAGGAAGGAAGCTCTATCCATTTCCAATATTTCACTGAATTTCTGTGCTAAGTGTGGAGGAGCTGACATTTTTTCTCTGTCTATATACTTAGTTTCTGCATTGTGCACAGAGTTCTCTATCTCACCTCTAATAACTCACTCGCTTTTGTGAAATTCTTTGTCATCTGCTTTTATCAAGCTAGTACTTAAGTGCAAAGCTGATTTCCATAATGGAAGTGACTTCAAAATGTGTAATTAGAATCAGATAATTTAGAGTGGCAAAGCACTTCCATGTTCATGAAATCAATGGGAATCAAATTCATTTCAAAAGAGACTTTAGGTTTTACATTTGTAAATGCTTAAGTAAACAAGGTTAATAGTTTTAACATAGGCTGTGGCTATTCACAGTCAAAATTAGATATCTATGCTCTTTTGAATCATTTGTTATGTTCTCTGACCAACATGCTAATCAGTGGACAGTTCCCTGCATTTTGAATAAAAATGTACCTTGAAAGTAACATGGAAGAGGGACAAGGGAATACGATTTTCTTTTTTCCCTTGCGCAGACAGGTTCAGAATCCTAGGGGTATATTTAAAGAAATCATAACAGGGCCTGCATGCATGCTTTCCTTTATACATAGTGGGCAGTGCTTGTGTTTGTATTTTAATGTGGATCATGTGTGCCTTACATTAGCAAAAATCTAACATAAGGATCATTTTACCTTTTTCTGCTGTTAGTATTCTAAACATGAAATGGCAAAATATTCTGGCGAAAAGCAAGCACACAAAGAGCAAATTCAATTACATTTTCTTAGGTAAGGAAGGATGACAAGTTTCAGATAGCTATGTTGATAGTTAAGCAGACTTAAATGTATCATATGTAATCCTCACTCTGTTAACTGTACATCAAGAGAAAAGTTGCTGGAACTATGCATATCTTCATGGCAGGTTTACCAAGCGCTCCCCCTGAGCTCAGAAAACCCTAGCTGGAGTTTCCCTTTTAACTATGAAACTGGTTAAGCTCCTTGTGAGAATTCCCCAGTGTTATAGAGCTGAATCACAGAGTGTCTTGCTGTCTCATTTTTGATGGTGTTCGTTGCTGTCTGCGTTATGGATCTACTATGCATGATACTATGACTGTTAATATTTTTAACATGCTGCATGACCTCCCTGTGTAGCAAGCTGATAGTGATGTTTCTGTAAGGAATTCAGTAGTTCTTTTATATCAGATGCACCCTGAAAGATTGACGAGAGCTAGAAGGAAGAACACCTATAGCTCTGGTGGGCTTAAGTAGTTTTTTGCTGACAAGAAACAATGGCAGAGATGGGTAGTTGAGTAAGACAAAGGGACTGGAAACAAAATTCTGCTCTCCTTTTGAAAATCTGCTACTTGTTAAATACTCTTTTTTCAAATAAGTGTAAACAGCTCTGCTTGCTGCCCATCACTTAAAGGAGGAGAAAGCATGTTGATTTAGATGGATTTCCTGATGTCACAAAAAGTGCTGAAAAAAATGAATGGAGCCAACATTTTTTCTGCATTACATATTCTCTTCCTTACAGAACTGCTGTTCCTACAGGAGTCTGACTGTTCTTTAACCTCTGATTCTAGAGCAACATCTGCAGCCCCTCCTTCAACACCTCTGTGTTTCTATTATAATTGTCTTATCAGACATGTTGCCTGAAGTCCTCTTAAGTTCATGCTGTCAGCAGCGATGGTGTCAAACTGGCACAGGCAAGATACTTATGTCAGTCTCTCTCCTCTTTGGAATGGTGAAGAGTTGGCATGCTAGATCCAAGTGCTGACATAATAGCTGTCTTTTGTGTACAACTGCAAGGACCTTTTGCTACTCTGTGGAAAACATCGGATATGTATTGGCTATCACCAATAGGAATAGAAGAGAGGTTTGCAGGGGGAAGGGGGCAGAGCCTTTCAAAAAATAGATCTGGATTTTGCTAGCTGTTTATGGAATTGGTTATTGAAAGACTGACAGCTCAGTGCTACACTTAATAAGAGTTTGGTGATGTTTAGTCCCAGGAAAGTGTGCATGGATTTGAGTGAAACAGCTCTGTTGAGACCAAGGGCAATAGTACTTCTCCTTGCTTGCCTGCTAGCAAAAATAATTGATGGAGCTGAGAGTTTTTGGCAGTGTAATTCAGCACTTAGACCATTTATCTACTATTTAGTTAAAGCACTACACAGCTGTCTTTGTGTTGGCCTAAAACAGTGCTGTCCTAGAATTTGCTACTGTATTTGCATTACCAATGCCTATCCTGCTTCCATAATTCAAAAAAGCTGGGACCCCCCCCCCCCCCCAAATAGAGTGTTGAGGGGAGGTGATAGGTATAGTGCTAATGAAGAAGGCAAACACTTGGAAAGAAATGGCTGTGGTGGAGCCTGGCTAATTACCAGAGAAAAGAAGGCATACCCATGAACCCCAACACGCCCACAATAGGTGTGCCACCTAGGTAAAGCAATGGCAAAATGTTAACAATTCTGTATACATTGAAGCTGTGGCAGGACAGTATGATATTAAGAGGGAAAGCCTACTTTTATTATAGTAAGCAAAATGTTTATGTAAGGTAAATTAAATCAGAGGCTGAAGATAAGATTAGGTTGGTCTTTATGTTCAGGGGAGAAGAGGTGTTCTCAGGACATTATGGTGCTGCTATACATAGAAAGTGGGGCACTTCCATATGAAGACTGCATCAGTTTGAAAACTGCCCCAAACTTTCGCAATCCAAGAGTGGCTGTGTTTAAGAGGTAAACCAGATTATTTCTGATTCAGCTATAATGTATTTGAAACTGTAGTAAAATTCATTTTTTCTTTGAAACAAGCTCTCTGAAGTTTGTGTATAGGTTTTTTCCCATTTTCAAGAATTGTGGGCCTAAGACCTCTCAGTTCAGCCACCCTAGCAGGAGATCTTATAAGAGAAATAGTAGTTTGATGAATTTGCAGCTCTTTTTCATAGGAACTGCTTAGAATTATTTTGGATATGACCAGACAGATGCACACAGCAGGAAATAAAGATATGTTATTTCCCTTATATATTATTTCTCTGATATGTTCCCATATACAATACTGTGCAAAAGTTAGGCAGGTGTGAAAAAATGCTGTAAAGTAAAAATGCTTTCAAAAAGATATATTGTAATTGTTTATGTTCATCAATTTACAAAATGCAAAGTGAGCGAATGGAAGAAAAACCTAAATCAAATCAATATTTGCCTTCAAAACAGCATCAATTCTTCTAGGTACACTTGCACAGTTTTTGAAGGAACTCAGCAGGTAGGTTGTTCCAAACATCTTGGAGAACTAACCACACACAGATCTCCTGTGGATATGGGCTGCCTCAGATCCTTCATGTAATCCCAGACAGACTCGATGATGTTGAGATCAGGGCTCTGTGGGGGCCAAACCATCACTTCCAGGACTCCTTGTTCTTCTTTATGCTGAAGATAGTTCTCAATGACATTGGCTGTATGTTTGGGGTCATTGTCCTGCTGCAGAATAAATCTGGGGCCAATCACACGCCTCCCTGATGGTATGGCATGATGGATAAGTATCTGCCTGTATTTCTCAGCATTGAGGACACCATTGATCCTGACCAAATCTCCAACTCCATTTGCAGAAATGCAGCCCCAAACTTGCAAGGAACCTCCACCATGCTTCACTGTTGCCTGCAGACACTCATTCTTGTACTGCTCTCCAGCCCTTCAGCGAACAACCTGCCTCCTGCTACAGCCAAATATTTCAAGTTTTGACTCATCAGTCCAGAGCACCTGCTGCCATTTTTATGCACCCCAGTTCCTATGTTTTCATGCATAGTTGAGTAGTTTAGCCTTGTTTCCACCTCGGAGGCATGGCTTCTTGGCCACAATTCTTCCATGAAGACCACTTCTGGCCAGACTTCTCTGGATGGTAGATGGGTGTACCTGGGTCCCACTGGTTTCCGCCAGTTCTGTGCTGACGGCACTGCTGGACATCTTCCAATGTTGAAGGGAAGTAAGCATGTGTCTTTCATCTGCTGCATTAAGTTTCCTTGGCCGACCACTGCGTCTACAGTCCTCGACATTGCCCATTTCTTTGTGCTTTTTCAAAAGAGCTTGAACAGCACATCTTGAAACCCCAGTCTGCTTTGAAATTTTTGCCTGGGGAGAGACATTGCTGATGCATTATGACTACCTTGTGTCTTGTTGCTGTGCTCAGTCTTGCCATGGTTTATGACGTGTGACATGAAACTGTCTTCCACAACCTCACCTTAGTAGCAGAGTTTGGCTGTTCCTCACCCAGTTTTAAGCCTCCTACACAGCTGTTTCTGTTTCAGTTAATGACTGTGTTTCATCCTACATATGAAATTGATGATCATTAGCACCTGCTTGGTATAATTGGTTAATGATACACCTGACTCTAATCCTACGAGATTCCTGACTTTGTGCACCTGACAAAGTGTGCAAGTGTAAGAAGTGAAGCCAAAGGGTAGTCACACCAAATATTGATTTGATTTAGATTTTTCTTCTGTTCGGTCACTTTGCATTTTGTAAATTGATAAATATAAGAATTACAATACAGGTGAAACTCGAAAAATTAGAATATCGTGCAAATGTTCATTTATGTCAGTATGGCAACTCAAAAGGTGAAACCAATATATGAGATAGACGCATTACATGCAAAGCGAGATATGTCAAGCCTTACTTTGGTATAATTGTGATGATTATGGCGTACAGCTTATGAAAACCCCAAATTCACAATCTCAGAAAATTAGAATATTACATGACATCAATAACACAAGGATTGGAAATAGAACAATATCGGACCTCTGCAAAGTATAAGCATGCATATGTACTCAGTACTTGGTTTGGGCCCCTTTTGCAGCAATGACTGCCGCAATGCGGCGTGGCATGGATGCTATCAGCCTGTGGCACTGCTGAGGTATTATGGAAGACCAGGATGCTTCAATAGCGATCTTCAGCTCCGCTGCATTGTTCGGTCTCATGTCCCTCATCTTTCTCTTGGCAATGCCCCATAGATTCTCTATGGGGTTCAGGTCAGGCGAGTTTGCTGGCCAATCAAGCACAGTAATCCCATGGTCACTGAACCAGGTTTTGGTACTTTTGGCAGTGTGGGCAGGTGCCAAGTCCTGCTGGAAAATGAAGTCAGCATCCCCATAAAGCTCATCTGCGGAAGGAAGCATGAAGTGCTCCAAAACCTCTTGGTAGACGGCTGCGTTGACCCTGGACTTAATGAAGCACAGTAGACCAACACCAGCAGATGACATGGCTCCCCAAATCAACACAGACTGTGGAAACTTCACACTGGACTTCAAGCATCGTGCATTGTGTGCCTCTCCATTCTTCCTCCAGACTCTGGGTCCTTGGTTCCCAAATGAGATGCAAAAGTTGCTCTCATCAGAAAAGAGGACTTTGGACCACTGGGCAACAGACCAGTTCTTTTTGTCTGTAGCCCAAGTAAGACGCTTCTGACGTTGTTTGTTGTTCAGGAGTGGCTTGACAAGAGGAATACGACATTTGAAGCCCGTGTCCAGGATCCGTCTGTGTGTGGTGGCTCTTGATGCACTAACTCCAGCCTCAGTCCACTCCTTGTGAAAGTCCCCAACACTTTTGAATGGCCTTTTCCTGACAATCCTCTCCAGGCTGCGGTCATCCCTGCTGCTTGTGCACCTTTTTCTACCACACTTTTCCCTTCCACATAACCTTCTATTGATGTGCTTTGATACAGCACTTTGGGAACACCCAACTTCTTTTGCAATTACCTTTTGGGGCTTTCCCTCCTTATGGAGGGTGTCAATGATGGTTTTCTGTACAACTGTCAGGTCAGCAGTCTTTCTCATGCTTGTGATTCCTACTCAACCAGCCTGAGAGACCATTTAAAGGCTCAGGAACCCTTTGCAGGTGTTATGGATTCATTAGCTGATTAGAGTGGGACACTTTGAGCCTAGAATACTGAACCTTTTCACACTATTCTAATTTTCTGAGATTGTGAATTTGGGGTTTTTATAAGCTGTACGCCATAATCATCACAATTATACCAAAGTAAGGCTTGACATATCTCGCTTTGCATGTAATGCGTCTATCTCATATATTGGTTTCACCTTTTGAGTTGCCATACTGACATAAATGAACATTTGCACGATATTCTAATTTTTCGAGTTTCACCTGTATACCTTTTTGAAAGCATTCTTACTTTACAGAATTTTTTTCACACCTGCCTAAAACTTTTGCACAGTACTGTATATTTGGATATACTATGTCATTGCTCCTTAGACTCAGTGTTGCAAGGTCAGCACAAGGGCAGAGAATCACAGGTCTTTTTCAGACTGCTTTGGGGAGATTGGGGATTGGAAATTATGGTGGTTTACACTAGGGCAGTGATGGCAAACCTTTTAGGCTCAGCGTGTCAAAAATTCAGAAAATGCCTAATTTGACTCTGCTGGTGTGTCACCCCCCCCCGAACAAAAGAGAGACAATTCTTTACATATTCATTTATTTTTAAAAAGTGCAGTCCAGTCATGTGTGGTGCTATATATTATATAAAGAAACATCAAATATTTACAGAAATGAAATACAAGTAAAAAAAAAAACTCAGTTTCTTTGGTAACTCAAACAGGGGGAATAGTTGTTGTCAAGTGTTGGTGAATGCTGGCGTGTCACCCAAAACGTGGTGTGTCACCTTTGACACGCATTTCATAGTTTCACTATCACTGCACTAGGATGTCATATTAGCATGGAGGTAGACATGAAGGAATAGATCACAGGGTAAAAAGCAAACCTTGAAAGCCCCTTTGCTTACCTTGGAAATTTTCTTCTGCTTCAACTGCAGGAGTGCAGTCAGGCACTGTAACTGTATTTGCAACTAATAAAAGTAAAATTGAAGATGTTCCTGTGGGTTTTGCATTTTCTGTGCAGAAAATCAGTGTTAAGTTGGATGTAGTTATGTCTGATGGACCTTACAGTAGTATAGGTATTGTTTATATGTTTAGTGGTACGAAGAAGCCACATTTTTTCTTATTAAACAGCATACAGCTCTAACTCACTGCTACCTCCTTCCTGTCCCTGCCGCTGCATGCCTGTTTTAATCCATATTTGCTCATGATGAGAATCTGCAAGTGATAGCTTGGCAGGAGAATCTCTTCCCATGAGTCTCGCTGCTGCTGCTGCCCCCAAAGTCTGCAGGCAAGTGCCTGGTTGCTGGGCTCTTGTGTCATGTTTATAGCTCTAAATAGGACTCTGAATGGTTGGCATAGCATCCCATACAAATTGCACATGTGTTCAGAAACAGGAATGGGTATGGATGTTAGCTATTTTTAAATGCTTGTTGAAGTGTTTAGTGAGAAGATTATTGCTACAGCAAGAGCTGCCATAGTTCAGAGGAGTGGCTAGCTGGAGGGGAATGTGGACTGGCATATGGTGATCTGAACATGTTTGCTGTATTTTCAGCAAGTGTCACACATCCAACTTCATCATGGTTTGAAAGAATTGGGCAGTGGGACCTGTGTCAAGCAGAAGTGCCTTCAGAACATTGTTTCCTAACCACAACTCCTCCCAGAACTTTTAGCTATGGCCATGCTGGCTGGGGAATTCTAGGAGTCTATACATCTGAAAGTTGCCATGGTTGGGAAATAGTATTGTAAAGTGAGATGTTTTTGAGGAAATTGAATGGTGGTGTGCATATGTGTGTGCTAACATCCATTAAAGAAATAAAACGGTGGCAAAGGATTTGGATAAAATATGAAAATAAACATAGCCCGTTCTTCAGTATTCATGACTAGCAGGTTTTATTTCAGGGAAAAAGAGCTTTGCATCGGTTCAGTTCAGTACATAGGTTAGGGAGAATCAGTGTGGCTTGAAGAGCTGTTTTTTGATGCAAGGGGACTGCGCACGCGTTCCCTTCTCTCTCAATCAGAAACCTGTGCTGAGGCCTCTCATTTCCTTTCTGAAGTCTGGAGCTTTTCATCTGGCTCTGATATATTTGTGAGCTCATCCTCCCCACTCTTGAGTCTGTACCAATTCTGAGAAGAATGCTTAGATTTTTCCAGCCTTCTTTCTAAATTTGGAGCATCCATTTACACTCATTATTTGGAAAGAATGTGGCATAGCAGTAATTGATGAGAGATCTCTTCCTTACTCCCAGCTCTTCTGCAAACACATTGCCTTTGACAGATCTGGCCACACTCCCAGACCACTTGCAGCCCTGCAGGGCTGTAGCGAGCCTGTGTCTTTCACAGCCATCTCATGCATGCCCATTTTCTTTCCACTCCTATTTCTATAAGCTTGGCATGTCAGCTTATTTTCTTTGCCTCCTGTGAGATACGGAAGTGTGTGTGTGTGTGTGTGTGTGTGTGAGAGAGAGAGAGAGAGAGAGAGAGAGAGAGACAGGCAGGAAATAAAATATACAGGAAGGGCTGCTGTATTCAGCTGTGGAGAAATATTCTCATACTCATCTGACAAGTCGAGCTAATATTTGTGTCAGGCCATTTAACGTTTCCATTTGTTTATGCTGGTCTGTTTAATGGTTCCTGGTAAATGAAGCAAAACAGGGCCCCAGTTTATATGTATGTGTGTAAAGGAAATGGTTGAAGCAGTTACATCATAGTATTAAGTTTATTTGAACATCCAGAATGAGGCTGTAGATGTTTTTGTTTGGAGTCTATTATGAGAGCTGTGTAGCAGTGGGCATGAGAGGAGAATATAGATTAGAAAGTGAAGAGTATGTATTGAATGTTGGCAACCTGTCTGATTCATTTCTGAGACAAGATGCTGCCATTCTTTGTTCTCTGCATCGATTTCCAATTGAGTTTGGTGACTGATGAAATTGTCACTTCAGATATGGATGATTAAGCAATTTGGGAGGAATATAAGCCTACTCAATACTGCTTCCACAGGACAATGCTATGTAAAGCTGTGGAGTGGAATGTTTTGCAGAGGCACAAATACTTGAGCCCTTCTGTTCTTGAAGATACAGTGGTACCTCAAGATACGAATGCCCCACCTTATGAAAATTTTGAGATACGACCAGCTCCGGCCGCAAAAATTTACCTCGACATGCGAGCTCCGCCTCAAGCTATGAACTGGATCCGCGGCCATTTGCCCTGCTGCCACGTGGTCGCGGCTTCCTGTGGGCGAGATCGCGGTAGCAAGGAGGCTTGCTCCATGAGGCAAATTTCCCCATAAGGTTTAATGTGTCAGCTGGCGTTGCATGGCTAGGAAATTCCCCAGGCGCGCTTTAGTCAGTTTCACCGCTCGAGCGCTAGCGCAGAAAGAGGAAGTGCTAATGAAAGGGCCACCTGGTGCCTCTTCACTAATCTGAGCACGCGGGGGAAAGGCTTTCCTCGCGCGCACCACACCAAGGGCTATGGACAAAGGAAAGAGCGCGGAGTTGAGGAAGAGGAATCAGTGCGGGGGGGAGAAGCTCCCTGTGCGTGCCACAAAAGCCTTTCCCCCGCACGCTGATTGCTTTCACTGGGCTTTTGTCAGTGCACCAAGGGGGAAAGGCTTTTGTGGCACGCACAGGGAGCTTCCCCCCCGCTGCACTGATTCCTCTTCCTCAACTCCGCGCTCTTTCCTTTGTCCATAGCCCTTGGCGTGGTGCGCGCGACAAAAGCCTTTCTCCCGCGTGCTCAGATTAGTGAAGAGGCGCCAGGTGGCCCTTTCATTAGCACTTCCTCTTTCTGCGCTAGGGCTCGAGTGGTGAAACTGACTAAAGTTTCAGGCCCGGCTATGGAACGGAAACGGCATTGGTCGCACTTATGGATGATCTCTGGCGGGAGTGGGATGGTGGAAGTGTGACCATCCTTGCTCTCCTTGATCTCTCGGCGGCGTTCGATACCGTCGACCACGGTATCCTATTGGGACGGCTCAGAGATATGGGGGTGGGTGGCACGGTTTTGTGCTGGTTCACCTCCTTTCTCCAGGGCCGATCCCAATCGGTGGTGATAGGGAGCGAAAGGTCCCATCCTCGGCCCCTCCATTGTGGGGTGCCGCAGGGTTTGGTTCTCTCTCCACTCCTTTTCAACATCTATATGAAACCGCTGGGCGAGATCATCCGCCATCATGGGATGAGGTATCATCAGTATGCTGATGATACTCAATTATATATCTCCATCCCTGGTGAGGTAAGTGATGCCGTGACTGCCCTCTCTCAGTGCCTGGAGGCTGTGAGGGTTTGGATGGGGAACAACAGGCTCCGGCTGAACCCTGGCAAGATGGAGTGGCTGTGGGTTAATGGCTCCTCTGTATCCGGGACGTTGTCATCGTTGGTTCTGGATGGGGTGGCGCTGCCCCAGACAGACCCACTGCGTAATTTAGGGGTCCTCCTGGACTCACGGCTCCTGCTCAAAGAGCAGGTGGCAGCCGTGGCCAGGAGGGCTTTTGCACAGCTTCGGGTTGTGCACCAGTTACGCCCTTTCCTGGATCGGGTTGCCCTACGGACAGTCACTCATGCCCTTGTTATCTCCCAGATAGACTACTGCAATGCGCTCTACATTGGGCTACCCTTGAAGAGTATCCGGAAGCTTCAGCTGGTCCAGAATGCGGCCACGCGGGCAATTTTTGGGGTCTGAAGAAGGACCCATATAACACCTTTGCTCCACGAGCTGCATTGGGTACCGGTTTGCTTCCGGGTCCAATTCAAGGTGTTGGTTATTACCTTTAAAGCCCTACATGGCATGGGGCCAGGTTACCTGAAGGACTGCCTCGCCCCCACGACTTCAACCCGTCCCACCCGATCTCATAGAGAGGGCATGCTCCGGATCCCCGCGGTAAAAGAACTTCGACTAGCGGGGTCCAGAAGGCGGGCCTTCTCTGCTGTAGCCCCTGCCCTTTGGAACATCTTGCCCCCGGGGGTGAGACAAGCCCCCTCACTCCAGGCCTTTCGGAGGGAGTTGAAGACCTGGCTCTGCCATCTGGCCTGGGGCGGGGAGGGAGGATATCAGAAATGGGGTTGGCTGGCCCCTTAGCGGCCTGGTGGGGCCCTATTGCCCTCTTGGAGTTTTTAGCTTTTTATTTCTGTAAATTTCTAGTTTTATAGTGTATAATTTTTAAACTTTTTTAATTTAATTGTGATTTTAGTGGTTGTAAGCCACCCAGAGTCCCCCATTGTAGGGGAGATGGGCGGGGACAAATTAAATAAATAAATAAATAAATAAATAAATAAATAAATAAAGCAAGCGCGCCTGGGGAATTTCCTAGCTGTGCAACACATTGAACCTTATGGGGAAATTTGCTTCAGGATGCGACCAAATTCGGAGAGCGGATTAGCCGTATTTACATTGAACCTTATGGGGAAATTTGCCTCGTGGTGCGACCAAATTCGGAGGGCGGAACGGATTAACTGTATTTACATTGAACCCTATGGGAAAATTTGCTTCAGGATGCGACTGATTCGACTTGCGATCAGAGTCACGGAACGGATTAAATTCGTATCTTGAGATACCACTGTACTTTAGAACATAACGTCTATTGGTATAGCTTAGCTCTATCTAGAATGTGCGGCCTACTGCCACTGAAGTAACTGTTTTGTAAACCTTTCTTCTTATTGCATTGAGATTGGAGCAAACAGTGGCTTGCAAATAAAAGATGGGAATGAAGAATGGAAATAATTCTGGGGCTATCCCTGAGGTTAATTAAAAAAAAAAAACAATTTCCAGTTGGATAGTACTGTTATCTTTTGTAGCAAAAATAAAGAATCTTGTGGCACTTTTAAGACTAACAATTCCATTGTAATGTAACACCCTTTGTGGACTATAATCTGCTTCATGCATTTAGGAGGTTTTATGTTGAGTGGCATGTATTAAGGTGCTTCAAGACTCTTTTTGTTCCATTTATTTTAGAAGCAAATTAGTTTGATGTTAACAGTGTTGCATATGATTACCGTAACCGGGCTGCAAAATTCTGGATTATCACTAAATGGCAGCAAAATATACCCCAGAATGTAACTCTTTGTTGTCATCTAGTGTTAGTCTAGATTTTTACAACCTGGATATGGAAGTCTTAGTGTTGTAGCTATTGGTTACTTCAGCAGCAGCTTCCTTAAATGTTTATTAATTGTATATTAATGAGATTCTAACAAATAGTTTGCCAGGAGTAAACCAGAGAAGCTTTTAGCTCCATGAATCAGCAGAAATCTCAATGGTCCTCCAATACAGATCCTTGTACTTAGGCTATTTAGGTTAGGTTAAGGTTAAGCTATCAGTAACACATTCTGCCTTTGAGAATCATAGTCACAGGTAGTTTTCAATTAATTCTGGAAGTTTAGGTTGTGTGTGGACTTAATATTTTATTTTACCTAGAATTGGGATTTTCAGTGTAGTACACTGTTCAAGCTTACATACAAATTCAACTTAAGGATAGACCTTGGGAACAGAACTTGTTTTTAAATTGGGGACTACCTGTACATATGAACTGTTCCCAATGTTCCCATAGATACTTCTACAAAGTTTGCTTGCTCCTGTTGTTGTTTTTGTTTGTTTTGTTTTTAGATAGGTTTTATGTTTTAAATTGTAGTGAAGATACTTCTTTCTGAACTTCACCAGTTTCCACTCTGTGAAATGGGGTTTGCAATAGAAAATGTGCCATTCTAAAGATGATTTTTTATTCAGGAGTTTAGATACCTTTTCTGCTTAGAGCAGGGGTCCCCAAACTCTTCAGCTCATCGACCCTTTGATTAATTTTCAAACTGATCATTGAACCCCAAACATTTATTATATGAAAATAATTTAATAATAAATAAACTACTTTAACAGTACTACAGATAATTACAACGACAGTTCTGTTGACCCTTGGGGGTCAATAGTGACCACTTTGGAGAACCCTGGTTTAGAGCATCAGCAGGTGTTCTTCTGTGAAATAGCTGTTTTGCCATGACAATTGTGACAGCCATTCATGTATGGGAAGGTCTCTCTTGAAAATCATTTGGCAGGAGACTCAATGACTCCCAGTATTCCAGATGTACCCACTAATCCAAATAAGTTGGAGATCCTTAGTCTAGAACAGGGTTTTCCAAACTGTGAGGTGTACCTCCCTTGGGGAGGTGCAGACAGAGTCCAGGGGTGGTGTGAAAAACCTTTTAATATTGTTACAATAAATCCAGCTTTCCCAAAGTTTCATTGTATTGTTTTCATTGTTCATTTGTGTTCATTTTGGTGTTTCGATGTTTAGGGGAGGTGTGTACATTAAGATTACACTAAAGAGAGGTGTGATGGCAAAAAAAAAAATAGGAACCCCTGGTCTAGGACAACTCCTTGAATTTCCATGTAAACCCTACCAGGGATTGGGACAAATGGATTTTTAAGTAAGTAAACAGGATGCAAGAAGTAGGCTATAGCTTGCTTTAACATTTTTTTAACCTTGTTCCTTAATAAGTATCTCAAATTGAATATAAGAAGTTCTGCAGAAGCACCATAAGTAGTTTCAGCTGGATGTTTGACTAAGTGCACTTTTACACTGCACTGTTTCCACTCCACAATCCCTCACAAAGCACTTTGCAGCCAGTCTGCAATTATTTTGATACCCTAGAAACACTGAGAACTTTCAGGGGACAACTTGAATCAATCAGTTCCTATCTCTAGCTGACCGGTAAGAGTCAGAAATGGTTTTCCTTTCAGCTGCTCCGAGTTCTGAAACAACAACAGCCTTCACCCTAATTCCAAATAAAAAATACATCTATCTGTATATAAACCTTTTCAGTATGTATTACGTACATTTGCCTCACCATTTGTGAGACAATTGTGAGTTGTGGCTATGAGAGGAAACTTCCTGACAGCAAAAGCATCATTCCTCTGTTGTATTTAAAACACTCTTGCAAGCTGTGATAATGGAATGTCAGCGTCCATTCAACCCATTATTTTTTTCCAAAGTTTCTATCCATTGTCACATGCTGATGTGGTGGCTAAAGCCGGGGAGAGAGAGGCATCATTTAGAAATGCTTATAAACAGGTATCAGGAACAGCATGCTAAAGGAGATGGGGGAGGTCTGTAAACCACAGCTTAACATGTTGTGTGATACAGTCCACTATGGCTTGTTCAGCAAATCATTGAGAAAAGAAAGCAGCCACCAAACATCTCCTGCAAAGTAAGCAGCAGCTCCAAATGTTAGTGAATAGTTTTAAAGGTTGGTTAATCCTTTCCTAGTCTGATATCCTTTACCAGTTTGGATGACTATTCTCCAAATTACCAGTAATTCAGAGAATAGTACTATAATATTCCCTAACAGTGCCAGCTTCACTACAGTAGCATCATATTGTAATATTGGCTTTACATCAGAAGACTTACCATTGAGTGTAGTAAGCTGCAGATGATTATTTATTTATGTAAATAAAGGCTTACTTATTTCCTTTCTTGGAAATTACATAGAAATGAGCTCAGGAGAGGTGGGGCACATTGGAATTGAATGCACTTGTATAGATTTGTCTACTCAGAGAGCCAGCCCTGAGAACAGCTAGTTCTTTTATTAAAGGCTAATAGTTGAAGGTCTTTTTCCATTCAATATTTATTTGTTTCAGTCATCTGAATTGCAAGTTTTGAGTTGTGTTTTGGAAAATTGCCTGCTTGCGCTGTTCAATGGACTAAAGTCATGCTAATACCCGTGAAAGCTTCTGCAAATACTTTAGGCCAGTGATTTTTTAAAAAAAATTAGACACACAGGTCATCTGTTTGATAAGGTTAGCACATTGTGTCTCTTCTTTTATTTTAATAAATGATATACAATCTGTAGGTTTTTGAAGAAAACTGATCTCTACTCAAGGTGAAAAGAAGTGATTCTCAGGACTTGCATCAAGTTTGTGGCCATAATAGGCTTTGTCTGTTCTGAACTTCAAAGAGAAACAGTTGCCTAGAGCTTACCACATTTTGTCTTTTTTAGGGCATATTTCAGCAGGTCACTCTCTTAAGTTTTCTTAGAAGTATGTGTTGAGTTAGAGAGTGAAATGTACCTTGGCGTTTGAAGTACCCAACTAAATGAGAACATAGATTTTATTCAAATGTATTCAATCTATCCCTTCTTTCATGTCTCCCAGTGGTGCACTCATCACCATTGTAACTGAGTCCATCTACCTTGCTGGTGATCGTCCTCTTCTTCTCTTTTCTTCTACCTTTCCCAGCATCAGAGCCTTCTCCAGAGAGCTGGGTCTTCACATAATGTATCTAAAGTAGGATAATTTGAGCCTGGTCATTTGTGCCTCAAGTAAAAACTCTGGATTAATTTGTTCAGTGATCCATCAGTTTGTTTTCTTAGCTCTCCATGGTATTCTTAGGAGTCTTTTCCAACACCAAAGTTCAGAGGTGTCAATACTCTTCTGCTTTTTTAAAGTCCAACTTTCACTTCCATAGTGTGTCCCAGGGAATACCATGGTTTGTATGATTCTAATCTTTGAAAGCAGAGACACATTACACCATTTGAATATCTTTTCTAAGGCCTTTGTGGCTGCTCTACTGAGTGCTAGTCTGCGGTGTATTTCTTGACTACTTGTTTCTTTACCATTGATGGTTGATCCTAAAAGGCAGAAGCTTTTCACCACTTTGATATCTTCATTGTCAGTTCTACAGCTGGTTGTTCTACCTGTTGTCATTTGTTAGGTTTTGTTACATTTAATATTAGGCCCATTTTTTCACTGTGCTCTTTGATTTTTAGTACTAAGGCTTGCAGAACCTTTGCATTTTGGGCTATCAGGATAGTGTCTTCAGAATAGTGCAGGTTATTGATGTTTCTTCCTCCAATTTTAAAACCACACTCATCTTCTTCCAATACAGCTTCTTTTAATATATATTCCACTTATAGGTTGAATAAATAAGGGGAGAGTATGCAGCCTTGTATCACTCCTTTGCCAAGCTGGAGCCAGTCTGTTTCACCATATTCTGTCTGTTCTGTGGCTGCCTGACCTGTATGTAAGTTTCTCATGAAGACATTGCCATGTTCTAGGATTCTAATTTTTCTGAGCACTTTCCACAGCTTGACATGATTGACAGAATTGAAGGCTTTTCTATAATTGTGAAGCACATACTGACTTCTTTTTGGTATTCTTTGACTTTCTCAATTATCCAGCAGGCATCAGCAATAATGTCTTGTGTTCCTCAGCTTTTTCTAAAGCCAGCTTGAACATCTGGCATCTCTTTGTCCATGTAGGGCTCTAATCTGCATTGGATTATCCTAAGCATTATTTTGCTAGCATGTGATATGAAGGATATTGTACGACAGTTTACACACCCTGTTAAGTCTTCTTTTTGGGGGGATTAGAACGTAGATTGACCTTTTTCAACTGGTTGGCCACTGTCATTCTCCAGATTTGCTGGCATAGCTTGGTTAGAACCTTGACTGATTCTTCTGTTGCTTGCTATATACTTCAGTGGGCATCCCATCAGTTCCAGTAGCCTTCCAACTTGGTAATGACAAGAGTGCTGATTTAACTTCATCTTCTAGTACTACCTAACCTAAATAATATAGCTTCAGCATTGCTCTTTCATAACAGTTGCTATTATTATTATTGTTATTACTATTATTGACATATTACTTTATCATATAGTATAGAAAAGGAGAAACATACAGAAGTTCACCCTTGATTTTGCAAGATCAAATTTTTAGAGGCAAATTATGTGACTGGCCATATTTATAAAATCTTGGTACCCTTAATGTCTTAATTTTAAGGATAATATTTACACTTTATGTGAACTATCATAAAGTGAGCGTCCTTGATAAAATTAATTTAATAAAATAAACATAAGATTCACTAAAGATGGTGTTATCACAGAATCCATGTTTAATCATCTAAGGAATTATTTAATACTCTGAGCTGAGGTGCTGTATCTTAAACACCTCCAGGCCTTTCCCACCAAAGCCAGTTCTTGAAATTAAAACTATTCTATTTCACTTGCCCTTGGTTGATTCCCATCTTCCAGATTTCTCTGTCCATTCCATTTAACTTTTTTTTCAAGAAGCTTTGAGAGAAGGGTGACTGTGTGAAGAGTTACACCTTCATTTACCCTCTTTCCTTTCTTTCTTTCTCTTTTTTTTTTCTGGATCTTCAGGCTAAGATGAGACCTATCAAGAAGCGAGACATATGTTTTCTTGTTGGCACTTTTTAATCTTGTTGACCATTTGAGATAGAACTGTGAAGGAAAGAAAGTGTGAGGAATGATGGCTGGCTATGTTTGCTGGCAGGACTTGCACCATCATTCAGAGCGGCTGGCCATCAAGAAATATAGTTACCAGCCAAAATTGTAGATGTTTCTGTGTGCTCCATTCAGGGAGAAACAGTGCCAGGTCACGTGGTTGGGTGAATTGTATTCCAAGTTTGTGTTCTGGCATTCAGTTTGGTAATGCTATCATCAGAAAACTTGTTTTCCTGATTCTATAATTATTCTTTGGAATGCACTACCACCCACTTTCTTCCCCCACAGCTTTTGTAACAATTGGATCAAGAGCAAAAAAAATGAGGAAAGGAGAAGTGGAGAGATACTCCACAGAACTGAAAACACCAAAAGTGAAAAATATGATGTCACTCTGTACTTGATTTCTGAAAGGAAAAAGGGAATTTGGAGGATGATAATGTAAGGAATTATTCTCTGATTGATAAAGCTGTCATCATTTTCTCCTTTTATAAGCATGCATTTATTTTCTGTTTGATAAAACTCTCCTTGTTTGTTTCCCAAGGAAAAAAGAAAGATGAAAAGTATTGTTTCAAGGAAGGAAGTAATATCTTTGCTGTACAATAGGTATTACATTCCTAACCTGAATGGCTTCATATCCCATCATCTTCACCTACCATAAGTACAAGATTTGCATGGCAGTTTTTTAGGGGGAAAACCCGTTGATCTGTAAATGCTAGCTCTATCATCATAAAATGTTTTATGCGTATTGAATGGTTTTTCATAAAAAGCCCCAGTCATAATATCTACATGAAGGTTAGTGATTATTTTGAAAATAGTGTCAGAAATCAATTTTCCAAAATAGAATGGAAACAGGTTTGCTTTTTTTTTTCCAGGTTAAAACTTTCTGTAGCGCTTGTATTGGTCCTCTTAAAAATGTTATTTTTCCAAATTTCATAGTAGGACTATGGCATGGCATATTGTTTCATACGGGAAGCCAATGAATTTGGGAGTACCAGGGACAGCATCTTGGGTTTTCATATACTCCCTCTGTTTAAATAGTGACTTTGTTTTCCTGGGTAGATTTTTTTGCCTGTGTTTCTCCAAATTCCAACCCACAGCTGACAATAATCAACCCCACATTTGTTACAATAACAAGTCTCATTAGAACACTGGTTCCAATCATGGAGTGAGAAGGTGGGAGGGTTTATTCAGTGCGGGTGATTTCATCTGAAATTATGTCACTGCTAAGGAAAAACACTGAACTACCATTAAACAGTTCAACCTTGGATTCCTTGTCCTTGTAAATATTTGGATTTAAAGAGACAAAGCATCCTATCTAGCGCACCTAATCCTGCACAGTTTTCTGCAGAGCTTGGAACCACTGATTCATAAATGGAATTAGAAAGCATCAAAGCCCTGCTTAATAAATACTTAGAAATCTGCAGGAAAGAAGAGACAAGTTTAGCTAGTACCCTTCTCCCAGAAGAATAAGACTATTAGCCATAATGGCTAGTAGCTTTGTCAGGCCTTTCTGATCCTCTTTGTGGCCTGTAGGACTTGTACCACACCCTGTATAAATTACGAAACCAAAATTACCAGGAAAATAAAGGCTCCTTATATGGGACTTCTCTTTTGTTTTGTCCTTTAAAAACTCTGTTTCCTTGACAAGAAGAGCTGCCTGTAGTACTTTACACTGGCTAGCGCTTGCTTTCCAGAGAGTTTCCCATCTGCCAGTAATGAAATTATTTAATATAGCCAGTTTACTAGGAGATGTCCAGAGCCTTATCTGGTATAACAACAGTTTCCTAGATTCCTAACTCCTGGTTTCAATGATGGTGAGTTCTATAATCCAGATCCTTATCCAGAAATGAATGTTTCAGGTACTCCTGTTCCAACCCTGGTTGGTAAAGAATGTCCCTCCTCCCTCTTCTCTAGCCTTATAGCTCCAGGCCCTTTTCTCGGGGACTGCCATCTGCAGACACCTGGGAAGTGTGGCCACCTTCCTCTGGAATAGCTTGCAGACATCAGAGTGGCCCCTTCCCTCCTGACCTTCAGAAAGTCCTTAAGACATGGCTCCTGGGGAGCTAGAAGACTATGACTGCTCCCCCTGGTGAGAAACAGTATTTAATTTCTGGTCCATTGAGTATTTTTATATAATTTTTCTTTCCTATTGATTTATCCTATGGTTATTATTTATGTTTAATTTTGTTTTTGATCTGAATTTATGAAGTTGGGGAACTATGTGCCTCTCAGAGTTAACCCTAACCTGTAAACTGCAGTTTATAATAAAATAAAATAAACCTGTGGGATGCTTTCTTATTACAGGTACTCCTTGCTTAACAATGGTAATTGGGACCAGAATTTCTGTCGCCGAGCAGTGCAGTTGTAAAGTGCGACATCACGTGATCACATCACTTAGCAATGGCAATCCTGTCAGTCCCCATTGCCACTGTTAAGCGAGGATCACCATTAAGTGAGGACCTCATGTGACCATGACTTGTGACTTCCTGCCAACTTCCAAAAAGCAGTCAGTGGTGAAGCTGGCAGGAAATTACAAGTTTTGGGCAGCTCACAAGCAGGCCAACAGGTGGGTGAGTGCCACAGAGTGCAACCTGGTGGGGAAGTGCTGAGGCACCGTGCAGGCACAACTGGTTGGGGGGGGGTGTGCTGTGGTGCTGCATGGGTGAGGTCAGGGATGTTGTGGGGGCATGCATGTGATACAGAGTGTGGGTGGGGAGATTTTACAGGCAGGCATGCACTACAGAGTACGAGATCCCTGGGATATCATACCCCGTAGTGGACTCTTTGGGAGAAAAAGCGGTGGGAGCAACTTATCCAAGTGACTTGCAACCTTCCTTGCTGGTTTTCCCAATGACTTTGCTTGTGGGAAACTGGCAGGGAAGGTTGCAAATGGTGATCACATGACTGTAGGACGCTGCAACCATCATAAGTGCAAGCCAGTTGCCAAGTGCCCAGATCGCGATCACTTTGAGGACCAGTTGTAAGTACCATTTGTTCAGTGCCATTGCAACTTTGAATGGTCACTGAATGAGTGGTCATTAACTGAGGGCTATCTGTACTGTGTCACTTGGCTTACTACCATGTTGTCAGTGGACATAGAACCTTGTCACTTGGGATTCTGTATATGGCTGAATATCCAAGCAACAGTTCAACTCTCCAGGTGATCCCCCACGTGTAATTTATTCTGTGTTTCAGCACTGGTGTTTATTTTCCTTGGTATGTATCAGACTGCTCTCTCTCTTTACCACTTCACCTATTCATTTAATGAATTTGTTTTTGTAATTTGGCTTGTCAAGCACTTCTAATGGCAGCTTGAAGGGAGAGATTTTGCTCTTCCTGTTTTAACGCTGTGCTCAGGAACCTGTCTGTGTTTGAGCACGTGCTGCCCAGAACAGAGCCTACTGATGTGATTATATTCTCACTTCCAGGCAGTGTCGTTAGTATTCCAGGGTCATAGAGATGGTGGCAGTCTCTGTTCCTGGCACAGTGTTTTCTGTGGGTGCCCACAACATGAATTAGGTTTGTAAAATGTACCCATTAACCCAATAAGATTGGAGACCCCTGAAATGGGATAACAGGAGCTGGGTTGCAAAATATGGATGGCAGCAGTCATTGAGGGAAAAAACTACCTTGGTTGCCATCTAGTTGTTGAGATTTTTGCAGGCCAGATCTGGTAGCATTATCCCTGTACTGTTTGGTTGTTGTTTAAATCCTGTGACCTCTGGTCTAGTTCAAAAGGAGGTACAGTCCCCACTTTCCTCACAGGCAGATATTAAGTGGGTTATATATTGTATTAATCTGTAAACTTTGACTCACAAGCCACAATAACTTAATTCACACAACCTGCTAAGCCAAAACTGAAGAACCAACTTTAGCTCAATATCAGCCTTTTTCACCATACTATTTTTGTTAATAGCATAGGTATAAAAAGAGAGAAATTCTGTAGGAGAGTGGGATCTCTATTAGAAGTGATGAATGCAGAAAGTAGGATTTTTCAGTGCTTTGATTCAGTTCCAAAAAGGTGTCAGTGACTTATTAAAACAGATGTGTCTGTTTCCAGGATCTTTGTTTGAATGAGTCACCAACAGGTGCTGTGTTTGAGCTCCTTTGCACTCCAAAGCACCTTTTTGAAAACTATTCCTAAGCATCATGCAAGAGGCAGTTCAGAAATACAGAAAAGGGGCCTTAAAGGACAAACCATTAAGTCATGCAGTTTAGCATTGTGTACACCAGCTTTCACCAGTCCAGCATCCACCAGTTATTTGTACTTGTCTCATCATCCTGGCCCAGGAGTCATGCTCTGTGATGTATGTATGTATGTATGTATGTATGTATGCATGCATGCTTTGGGGAATTTTAGTTTATAATATAGGGAATAGGTTGGGAAGGTTGGTCTATACCAGTGATGATGAACTTTTTGGGCTTGGCGTGTCAAAAATTTGGAAAATGCCTAACTTGACTTTGCTGGTATGTCACCCCTCTCTAGAACAAAAGAGAAACAATTCTTTATATATTCATCTATTTTAAAAAAATACAATACAATCATGTGTGGTGTTATGTATTATATAAAGAAATGTCAAATAATTACAAAAGTGAAATACAAGTAAAACAAACTCAGTTTCTTTGGTAACTCAAACAGGGAGAATAGTTGTTGTCGTGGTGTGTCACCTTTGACACACATGTCATAGATTCGCCATCACTGGTCTATACAGATTTTTCAGATCTTTTCTATTCTATCTAGACGTGCCAGAGTTTACACCCGGTCCTTTGTGTTCTCTATTACAGCCTTATATATAGCAATTTTAAAATCCCCAGTCTGACATTCTGTAGACATGCTGGGATTATGTCCTTTGGCCATACTGAGAAGAAGCCACAAACTCAACACATCTGGAGGCCAGGTCCAGAAAGGCACATCTGCCCAAAGCCATTATTAGCTGCAGTTTGAAGAAGGAATTTATCATTTGCATCATATAGATGCCAGCAAGTCTGAATCTGAGTCTCTCTTTATGCAAAGTATATTCAGTAACACTGAATTGGGACTGGGGTTAGTACTGGCAATTAGATATGCACCCCAGGTTTTTTAATACATCATTAGCTTTCAGAAAAGGTGCTATTATATATTTGCTATCTTTGGAGCAAGCCCCTTCTTGTATTTATATCACAAATAAAAATGGACAGTTTTTCTTCCTATACATAATAGAGAAACTACCATTATTTAGCGAATTACAATACTTGTAATGCAGTATTTTCCATAAAATACTGAATCTGTATATTGCTCATTAGTAAGTAATAATCCAATATTTTTAAAGTGTACTACTGCAGTAAGATACAGAAAGCAGTTGCTGAGGTGGAGAAGGGTAGTTAGGTCCATATCCATTAGTTGAGAAACTAATTCTCCCCAGTACTTTTGTTTGAATGCCAAACAAAAGAATCAAACTCTGAGGGGCTGTCACATTAAATATTATTATATTTCTGAACTGCTCAATTGTGTCCAGTTGTTTGGATGCTGTGCTATTCACTTGCAAATATAATATACAAAATAAAATGATATAAAAACCAGTATAGAAAACAGCACAGGGATCAAGATAAGATTAATGACAGCAATAATAACATGAATAAATTCAGCGCATAAAATCACAGTAGGGCTAGTAGTAGACTACAGTAGTGTGAAGTTCTAACAGAATGCAAAAAGATTTTTAAATGCATATGAGAATAAGCATCAGGGCAGAAGGCACTATATTTAAGTACCAGGCAAGATTAAAGAATGTAATCTTACAGGATCCAGAAAGCAAACCATTTCTGTCACCATGCCTGCTCTTAGGAACCCCGACCCCCCGAGGTTAGATTGGCCCCAACCCTGCCAGCTTTCCAAAAAATTTAAAGACCTGGATGTGTCTCCGGGTATGGGGATTGGGAAGTTAGCTGGAGCCTGTGGTTAGTTAGGTTGGTTTTTACCTTGGTGGTCATTAAAGGTTTTATATATTGGTTTGTTTTCTGTTGTTATTTTGTATGGTGTTTTTATCTGTTGATAGCTGCCCAGAGTCACTGTGGTAAGATGGGTGATATTACAACAACAACAACACTCCAGTCTAAACATCTGGCTGACTGTGCAATCAGTAATAATAATAGGAGGAGGAGGAAGAATGCTGTTCCACAAGCAGGGCACAACAGTTGAAAAGACTTTTTCCTGATGGCTTCTTGCCTTGCTTGATTTAGTAAGCATGCCTGAGGATAAGTCTCAGATAAAGACTTTAGGTTCTGGTAACTGGGTAGATATCAGCTGATAAATATATTAGTTCATTGCTTATATAGTAATTTAGGGCTTAAATTGAGAGTAGAAGGTACTTCAAATGTCCATTGAGTCTTGAGAAATCAAGGAATTAGTGATATAAGCCATTTTGTACTCTCAGATACATACTTATTATAAAGACTTTGTTTAGTCTTTTGTGCTGGATGGCTTTGCAAGTTGGACCCTTTACAAGTCCATGCATTGAGAATTGACCTTGGTCCTTCAGGTTGGACTTAGGTTGAGGAAGAATGAGTTAGTGCTGAAATTCCACAGGCCTGCAATCTTCCCAGTCACATTCTAGTGGTGCATCTGATGGGTTTTTGTCTAAGGCATGCTAAGATGATTTGCAGCATCTCAAATGTGAACTTTTATGCAGATTGTGTAGTTTGGGAAGCTTCAGGATAATACCCTCAATCAATAAAAAAATATATCAGTGTGTAGAGTTCAGTTGGTGATACCAGATGTAGGTAACATCCTTCTGAATGCATCTTTGAATTTGCATGTGTGCATTTAAAGGAAGTCATATTGACCAACCAATCAGTATGGGGCCCATAAGTGAGCCAGAGGGGAGTAAATTTGATGCCCCAGTTTGTGATCCTGATTAAAAAGGCCATAAAAGGAAAGTGCAGTTGACACCCAAATGCTTCCCTAGCTTAGAGTATATCCAGACCAGCATTCCTGCTAAACTTCTTAAAAAAAAAAAAATAAATAAATTGTGCCATCATTGACCTGGAACAAATACCAGCTTGTTTTTAGTGTATATTATGTAGAACATAGTTTTGGAATTTAGGGGGGAAAAGATTAGGGACTTGATTATAGCTGTTGGAATGTTTGAACACATTGGTATAAATTAATTCAGCACTTCTGTACTTGGAAAAGGGATGGAATAGTGGCTAGTAGGGTTGGACCTGTGTCCAGAACAGCCTTTAAGGTTTGTGATAGAGAGGAGGCAGTGAATGTCATACAGCTGGAAAATACAGGATAAGGTGACGAGTGCATCACAAAGAGCACTAAAGATTGTGCTGGAGAATGGACCCGTCTCCTGGCTAGATGTCCAATAGTTTTGCCACGCTTTCATTTGTGCTTTGGAACGTACGGCAAATGGATTAGCTGAACTGCCCCATACTCAACAGCTCCCAGTATCACTACAGATATATTAAATTGTCAGAGCAAAAGAGACTTGAGCTATTCATCTTGCCCCTACCAGCTGCTGTTTGTGGCATTTCAGAACAAGAGCCGGAGGTAGAGGAAAAAATGGGATGTTGTCTCTTTAAGCAGCTGAGCAAACCATATGCCAGTAGCGTAGCCCTTGAGTTAAACTGCATGTCTGTGTGCTGAGTAAGGAATGTGGTTGCATGCCTGACCCGTTAGCTATGACTGCTCCTTGGTGGATCGGCTGTTGCTCATGTGCTGAGCTCATTCAGGCTCGCTGGAGTTGGCGCTGTGCATACACAAGGGGCGAAGACAGGAGGAAAATAATCCTGCTGAGAAGGAGCAGAAATATTTTTGTCCAGTTACCTTCCTCTTTCCCTTTTTAATTTCTCCTCAAAGCTGGATCTGTGGGTGTCTCAAGCTCTCTCTTTCCCTTTTTTTGGAAAGAGGAGGCTGTCCCCACCACCAGCAGCTGTTGTTTGGTGAGGGCAGGAGGTAACTCTGGGAAAGACGCAGTCCAGCTGCCTGGATGCCTTTGGATGTTATGATTGCTCCCTCTGAGGACCAGACCTGGCCAGACATGCACAAGGGGCAGATGAAGCTGAAAATCAGGGTCAGGCGAATGAAGGAGAGCAGAGACATACGAGGTTGGTCTGCTGGATTATTACCTTTCAAAGAAAGGCAAGGATGTGCATGAAAAGTGAATGGAGAAAGGATTGGGGGAGCATGGAGAGCTTGCTTGGTATGAACCGCGTGCTGGGGAGGGACGCAGATTGGAAGCTGGCATCTTGTACTTTTTGGACTGGGAGAATATCTGCACTAGGAATGTGGTGATAGTGGTGGGTACAGAATGCCCATTGTTCCCTTGGGTGTGCAGATGCACGATATGGGCAGCAATCCTCTAGGATACTTCTGAGGAAATACGTTCTGAACTGGGTTGACAGTATGTGGCAAAATAAACGTATATATGTATGCAATACAATATACATACATGCACACAGATACAGATACACACACACACGCACAAATCATCGGGAAATGTGCTGATTGTTGCTGTTTTCTGCAAGAAGAATGTGTGAGAGCCAGTGGGCATTTAAGGCTGAGGATTGAATAGTGTTCTTTTAGAAACCAGATTTTGATTTAAGGGGGCTGGAACTTTTTCGAAAAGCAAGCTTAATTTTGTAATTGAGAGACTTTAAAACAGGAGTGCAAAGGAAAAATCAGAGAAGAAAAACAGATTTCTTACGTAATCCCCTACATGTTCATTTCTCCTATACTCTCTTCTTTAGAGGTCACTGTCAGAAGGATGTGTATATGGAGGGTGGGGTAGATGGAGGAAACAACAGACACTGTGTTACCCTCAGCTTTGCATCCAGAACATTTTCTTTGTTTCTTCCTATGACTGATTGCATTCGTTCTTGAGAATGATTCCTCGGCATGTCCATAATGGCTTATTATTTGCAGTGGTAAGTGCAAAAAGGGATGGAAAGCAGCCTTTAAAAATGTAGAGTGACCTACTTTACCAAGTGGTGAGACTGAGAGTTTCCCATCACTCTTTACGAAAATGGAAATTCTCCTACAGTGCTTGACCTTTTTGTTTGTCTGTTTGTTTTTTAATACGTCAGGAAAGGCATAGCCCAGAGATGGTGTCATTAGTAATAAGTCATTTGTGGTTATGACACATTTTTCTCTACTTAGAACCTGTAAAGCTGGTCTAAGTGAAATACATGAACCAGAGGAAAATCTGGATCAGCAGCTCATAAACACTGATTCTTCAAGGCTATCAGTATTTCATATTGTTGCTTTTTCAGACAGATTTAGTAGTAGCTTTCCTTGTTATACAAGCCCTTCCACTCAAAAAGTAGAATAGAGTTGGCAAAAACTCAGGGGGGAAAAAAACCCATGACAGATTGAGAACTGTTGTGCATTTCTTTCTCATTTTCCTGAGTATAACTGAAATTACCTGTCCATTATACTATATACTCACTCATGAACCAAAATGACTTCCTAATGTAGCCTTCCCCAAACTGGTGCTCTTCAAATGTCCTAGTTTACAACTCTCACCATGGCCATTGGACGGCATTAGATTGGGAAATACTGTCCTAGGTTATTCTTTGTGATTAGTACAGCCACATCTGTTTGCATCTGGCATATACTTTCTTTTAGTAAGAGGAAAATTAGGTACCTAAGAAGAAAATACCTATCATACCTAGGTATGAAAGTTGACATTGTCATCTGGATGTTGTTTGGGGGCTCTGATGAAGTTAGGTTTCCTATTCTTTCAGGTCCATGTTGGGATAATTAAGGAGTGGTAACTTTTAATCTGTCAAATGGAAATAACTGGACTTTCTTTTTAAGTATGTAAGTATGGAGAAGTTACAGAAAGACAAAAGAAAGAGAAGGATATGTTGATAATGATGTGATGATGGAATAAAAGTTTGCAACTGCTTTCAAAAAGTCTGCATTGGAGAAGGTAGAAATGGATGTCTGGAGCTGCAGGGTGCACACTGATAGCATGGAAAGGGAGATCAACCGATGCACCAGCACATTTAAGCAGGAAGAGGCCAGATAGGAGACGCCTATGAACCCTTTATGCTGCAGTAATAGCCTTTAAATAGGAGTTTGATGTGAGATCCTAAAGCCATTTAAAGCACAGTATCAAAAGAAGCAGCCTCTGAAGAACGTTAAGAGCAGCTTATTTTTTTCCAGAATGTCTCTTATCTGCCGCTAAAAGGTCATTGTTAAACTCTGGCAAGACAGCAGATGTTGTCCTGGCTTGCACAAGGGAGGGCAGTGAGGCTGCAGGAGAAATATGCTGAACATTCTCAGCGCCTGGATAATACAAAAAAGGATATGATGAAGAATTCATGCAGCGGTGACCTAATCAAGCTGATAGAAGGTGTGAGCTCCATTTGTTCCTTGAGGAAGGAAGCCAGCTCTGACTTGCACTAATCCTATTACGGTGGGGAGTAGGGAGAATGATGCCAAATGTCACTGCCCCAAGCATGGTCTTAAGTGGTGAACTATTTTGGGCCTGATGCATCCTGGTCACCCTGTTCAGTCCTGAATCAGCTACCCTCCTTTATCCCGACCATAGCATACTAAGCAAAACTGTATATTTGCCTATATTCCGTCTTTCTCTCTCTCTTTTTTTCCTCCTCGCCTTTCTCCTTAAAAAGAAAAACCTAGGTGGAGGGTGGGGGAAGAAGCAACGCTTTCTGAAAGAAGCACCACTGCTTTCTTCCAACTCGTTCACTATACCAGAGAGGTTAATTGATTGATAGATTGATGATTGATTTGCATAATTGGTATAGCACCCTACTCTAAAAAGATCCCCAAGAAACAGCTCCGTGCAAAAAAACAGGAAAGGGTTTTGCTGGTGACCAAAGCAGGCAGCTTATGACTGCTTTGTGTGGGAACAAAAGAACCAAATCTGGGCTGTTGTCTCACACTCAGGGGACTGAGGGGCAAGCAGCAGACTCTTTCACAAAAAGGAAGCTCTCTTGTGAAGCACCCTGTAAGATTTTCAAGGGCTGAGTTCATTGTTGACTATGCTTGTAATAAAACATACAGAGGCTTCTTTTAAGCAAGTGGCAGCCTCCCCACCCCACCCCGCTCCCTGCATCTTCTAATTAAGGGAGAGATGCTGGAGGCAATATGAGGTCAGAGACTGGGGTTTTCTCAGAGATTTACAACAGGAAGTCCAGCCTCCCTGCGTAGCCTCTTCCTGATCTTCCAAGAAGGCACCAAAGTAATTCTTACAAAATTAAAGAAGGGGGGGAGGGGGAAGGGTGCTTCTCAGCTCTCCCTTCTGATTTTGACATTTGAGGAGGTGAGATTTTTTTTAAGCTACCTTCTATATATTGAATATATAATCCAAACATGTCACCTTAATATCTTTGACAAAAGTGATTGCCTAAAAAAACCTCCCTTGATTCATGAAGCAACTAAAATGTTTTTAATTATAGGAACAAGAATCTTTCTTACATGCTAAATAACCTGAAATACAATCTTCGGCCCACCTTAGTATTTTACACCTACCCACCCACACACACACATACACACAGTGTCATATGGTTCCTTTTAAGACAAAAATCTTTTAAGCCTCTATACTTGTTTTATTAGTGTAGAGCAGTGTTACTCAACCTTGACAACTTTAAGATGTGTGGACTTCAACTCCCAGAATTCCCAAGGTTGAGTAACACTGATGTAGAGGATGGATATGGTAACACTGCATGTATAAGATCGTTCATGCCCTTGTTTTGTGCTTCATTTTAAATAAATACCATGTTCTTTGAAGTGGATTATTCCCACCCTTCAAAAATCATGCACTGAAAACCTGGGTGATGATGGTGAAAGCAGACCTTCTCACACAAACAACACTGAATATTGTAGGATGGTTTATAAGTGTCAACTGGGTGTGGACTTCTTTACTGTCTCTTAAGCTGAGAGGGGGCAATCTATGGTTTCTGGGGCATTATATCCTTTGTCCTTAATTTCATTTCTCTCTCTCTGTCACACACACACACACACACACACACACACACGCATCTCTCTCAGAATAAAAATAGAGACACAGTGTGGAAAGGTAATTTTTAAACGCAAACAGGCAGTATTTCTAAGACTTGATCAGTGTTGGCATGTTCCCCCATAAAAGATTCCCTTGAGGCAATGGAGTCCTTGATAGAAGGGAGAAAAAAAACCCTCTTGCCTCTTGTGCCATCAGCACAAAATGCTAAACCATATGAATGTATCAGAGCATTTGATGTCCATTACTGATCAAACAGTTTAGGACTGTTCACTGGAACTGTTACACAGGAATCAATAACAAACATTGCTTTCCTGTTCATAAAAGAAATAGTTATGGCACTAACAAATTGGAAGACAGTTGTGGAGGATGGAGATAAATTGATCTTAAAATTTAGCTGCATGCTGTTGGCCAAACTTCCTCTCGCGTCCCTCTTTTGCTGCAGGTGCTGCCAAGAAGGCTGCGTATTAGTACAGAGGTTCACTGTAGCTTTCCCTCATCTCCATGGAGGAGCCTGAAATCTTATTAGGTATCTTTTAGTACATCCAGTGGCTTGTTGATATATATATAGATACAGATATAGGTATAGATATTTTATCATCCAAGCTTACCTAGAAAGTGGATTTGGCATTCATGGGATAAAGGATCTTGCATCTTTAGAGAACAAAGACAAGTATTAAATCATGAGCTCCAGTGACACAAAGGATTGATACTACTTGACTTAATGATTTGGTGTCCAGGAAGAATATCAGGGTTGAATTATTGTGAGCTAACTAAACCAAAGTAGATTGTTGCTACTTCTGCCAATTGAGGGGTGGCTTTTTTATTTTAACTCTGCCCCCTCTGATACTTGATAGGCAGCTAGCTTGTTGCAGAATATAGAGGAAAATGCAGTGATTTTTCAGTAAAAGAAAATCAATGTAAAAATGCAGGCACATTGGAAAAAAAAAACCATGGTGCACTTGTTCTCTTTATTTGATATGGCAAGAAACAGAAGGAAGTGTGGGAGGAATATTGTTCTCTAAATGTGGTAGACTGTGAATTGCAGACCTCCCTCAGTGTTTGATCAAATGCTGGCATAGAGATCACACCAATGAGCGAACAAGGTTTTGTATGGTTTGGTTTTCAATTAGTGTAGAATTGATGTGCATCAATTCATGCCACAATGCAGATTGCAAAGGCTGATTGCAAATAATTGTTGTACTGATGTTAAACTAATTCACAGTTTTATGTATATATAAAACTACCCTGAAGAGTTTGGTAAGATAGTCATGGAATTTTCCTGGCAAAAAAATGCAGCTGGTTTTGACATCACCAGGAACCAAATGTATAATAGACTGGATAGAAACAGCCTAGAAATGGATAGCAGGTGATCTGGATAAAAGAAAATGGTAAGATAAAAGGAAATACAGTGTGTAAATCAAGAAGGATAGCCTAGAAAAAAGAGGTGATAAAAATCAGTGTATTTTAAAAAAGAATGTCTAATTAATTTTAATTTAATTTCTAAAACATACCTTAGTGTCTTGTTTTTTAACAAAGATATTTTTATAGATGACTTAAAACTGGTATCATAATCGAATATGTCCAGCACATCCCATAGACTGATTTTCCATGTAAAAACATGCTTGGAAGGAAATAGTTAAAAGAGTTGTGCTTAGAGGTTTTTGTAAGAATTAAGCATTTTTCTTTGAAATATGAAAGCAGCCACTTCCTTTGCAAGGCTCACACAACTGCTTTGAAAGCAGTTTCTAATTGCATATGTATGCACACACAGCCAACCCTTCTGCTGGGACCAGCAGTAAAGCAAAGTGAATGTGCAGCCAGATAGATTTTTCCAAGTAACCGTGTGAACCTTTCAAGAGAGGTGGTTGTTTTAATGCCTCCTAGTTATGTGCTTCATTTACACTAACATGCTTTGCACAGCTCTTTTTTTATTATTTATTTATTAGATTTTTATCCTGCCTTTATTATTTTTTATAAATAAGGTGGTGAACATACGTAATACTCCTTCCTCCTCCTTTTTTCCCCATAACAACAACCCTATGAGGTGGGTTGGGCTGAGAGAGAGTGCCTGGCCCAAAGTCACCCAGCTGGCTTTCATACCTACGGCGGGACTAGAACTCACAGTCTCCTGGATTCTAGGCCAGCACCTTAACCACTAGACCAAACTGAGTCTTAATATCATGTTATCTTAATGATTGTGGGTTTCTTTTGGACCCCAACAGGCAAGTAGTTACTACAGGCATGAGGATGTAGAATATACCATCCATGTATCACCAGGTTCAGCTGGGAAATATTGAACGATCTTAGTTCCTGTTTTTGTTGTTCAGATACCTGAACTTTGCTATGTATTCATTCTCAAGTTATGAATGTTTTTCAGTACTAACCAAACAGTGTAACCATATATTTACCATTTGGGAGGAAAATATTAATTGCCCCGATAATTACCAGCTTGGGCAATAATCTTGCTCATAGGTCTTGCATATGTAAAGAATAAACTAACCTCCATGCAAAAACACCTTCATGCTAAACAGAACCTGACATGTATATGAGCTGCATATCCAAAAGTTTCAGATGAAGTATTTGATCTGATGTTGCAAGTTCAAATCTGATAGGTTGTAAGTTCAGATGTGATGATTGTCACTTCATAAGTAAGAATCAGCATTTGGCCTATGTGCTCCTTTGTTCTTTTTCATTTCAGTCCTATTTATATTAAGTCACAGTTTCTGTTACACGCAAACTCAGGAAATGGAGTCTAATGTAGGCTTGTTATAAAAAATATGAAACCACTGTTTAATCCTGATTCCAGATGTTCATAAGCCTTGCCCATTTTGCTGTTTTGGAAAATGTTACACTGATCTGGAACCAGGATCAAAATACCAAAACCAGCACATTACAGCAGGATGGGAGGGAGAGAGGTGGAAATGAATGGCCTGCCTTTTGTTCCAGCTTTATAGATTGTTTTATGAAGCACAATTTGTTACCAACGCTGTATGTTTTTTTCAAGAAATGCATGAATTCAAAATAAAAAAGTTCTTGTAAACCGATGAAGTTAGCCTTCCTTTCCCCCCATACACACATTATTTGATTCCTGATTTCAGTTGAGGTGAGCAACTTGTTCACCTGCTAATTTCCTGTGGCCTTGACCTAATTTCAAGACCCCTGTAGAAGAGATCACTTCAGATTTCTGATCAGTTCAGATTTCTTTTTTTAACCTGAGGTTTCATCAGGTGTATCAAAAAGAGAAAAAAAGTTGTCAGAGAGAAGGTCCTCCTATTTTTAATTGAGGCCCACCTAAAGCTTATTCCATCCTCAGCAGCCCTGGAGCCCCCAACACACTGTCTCTGAGGGAATGTAGTTCCTTCCACATTGATTGTTTCTGATTTGATTGATCCATGTAAAGTGTTAAATGTTTAAATATAAAACGCCCAGTGTAGAAAGCAACAAGGTGAAGGAAAACCAGGGATGGATGAAGGTTGAGAAGGCAAAAGATATATTTAGAAAAATCTATTTTAGGAGGGCATCTTAGGACAACAGTAGGAAATATAACTATAGGAAGATGTGTGAGACAAGATGAAAGAACAAAAAGGAGGAGGCATATTTGTGGAAGCAAAAAACCTTACTGCTCTGCTAATAGGTTCCACTAAAATAAGATGTAAATGCATTAGGAGAAATGTAGCACATGACAAACTAGAATGAAAAGAGAAAATTAATAATAAGGGAAAATATGCCTAGAATGAGAAAATAACCACCAAAAAAAAAAAAAAAAGAAATGGGGGAAAAAAACCAGAAAGATGCATATTTTTAGATAGATCATAGACGAGGAGGGAAAAACCAAGGTTCAGACTGAACCAGCAGATTACCCAGAGCTTTCAGAAATGGCCTGAATGAGTGAAAGCTATTGCTAGGAGCATGTAGCTTGAAAACCCCTGCAACAGTTTTGTCAAATTCGTATGTGCTTCATCCTTTCATCATAATTTAATTTCTTGCAGAGCTACAGGTGCAATTGTGCATTTATGTTTTCTCGTGCTAGATAATGAGACAGCAGAGCTATGTTTTTCCTAATTCATGCTCCAGAATTGAGAGCAAGTTGGAGCAGGCTACTGAAGAGAGTGAACCCAAAGTGGATTGCAGAGCTGAGGTCCTTGTACAGCTGTAGTACACCTATATTCAGTCAGCCGTTTAAGACTAACTGACTGTTTACATTTGTGGCATGATGTACTTAATCATTTCACTGTAACTGACCATTAAGAAGAATAATGGTATTTTTATTCTTTATTACATTCCAAAACATGAATGCCTCCAGTAAACTGATATCAGTGCTAAGATTAAAGAAATATTTGCAATTTATCAAGGCAATAGTTTGAGACAAATTGGAAGGATGCAGTAAGATTTATTTTTTTCATTTTTCAGCTCCAGTTGTATAAAAACAATTAGGCAACTTTTTATGGTAGACTTGTGTACTGGATTCCATGTACCTATTAAATTATAGAAATGTCCTTTCCTAATATGCATAGGCATATGCACTTACATGGTTTACTATTGTCAAAAATGATTTTGGAAAGGTATTTCCGTTTATCACATGTCTTGTCAAACTGCAATCAGTCGTTTATAAATCTGTACTCTTTTCTGCACATACACACAACACACCTTATCTAGATAAATTAAAACATCATACACTTTAACCAATTGACTTTGCCTCTGTTAATTTATATAGGAAGGGAATTTCATTTTTGTTCATTGCAAAAATAATCATTATTCTCTCTCTCTGTCTCTGTCTCTGTCTCTGTCTCTCTCTCTCTCTCTCTCTCTCTCCCCCCCCCCCCTTCCCTTCTTCCATCTTTCTCTCCATATCATTAATAGTTTCTGCCTAAATTTGTTGGGCATGGATAGACACTGGAAGAGCCTTTAACAGGAAGAATGTAATAAGGATAAAACACAGAACTGGATAATTTCTTCAGAAACAGCATTCTCCAGCTGTGTTAAGAGTACAAAAGCTATGTAGACTGGAGGTTTTAAGATTGCAAATCCAAAAGTGTGGCAGGTACAATGTTAGACAGGTGGTTCAGAAGATTACCATTAATTTCCCATATTCTGTTTTCACAATATAAGCTGACTTGCATACCTGTGATGAATTCTGCCTCCCTAGCTGATTTGGCTTGACTCAGAGATCTGATACTGCAAATCGTCTATTTTGTTTTGCTCTTGTTAAAATAGATCCAATATTTTGCACTGCAAACATTGGCTTAGCAGTTGTCACATGTGTGAAAATGTGAAGCCCATATTCTTTGCCTTGGTAGTTAATGTGCCTTGCAGACACTGCTCTCTTACTTTCAGGCTTATTTTGGTAAATGTAAGGAAAGAAAGTTTACTCCCCACTTAATTAAACTTAATGGCCCGAGGTTACAAGCAGTAAATGAGAGGCTCTAAAAAGGATTCTAATAAAAGTCTGTGACTGCAAAAGCACCAGGTGGGTGGTACATTCAGTCTCTGTGTAGTGTGTTCTAACACAGTAAGCAACAAATTCTAACATCTAACATAGTAAGCAACAAATTTCCTACTCTTTCCTCTTACCTACCTTGAGAGCGGCATTCCTTGTATGTTTTCCAATGTTAAATAAGCCCAATATCTTATGCTTAAGATGGCCATACTCTGTATTCACCCAACAAACATAATGCTCTTGTAGAAAAGCATGATGTCTCCCACAAGGAGGAGCACTTACATGTATCACAAGGTTTCTGATTCAAAGTTGTCTCATTTAGGCAAGGCTTCCTCTCTTTTTCTATTCCCTGTGTTAATGAAAAGAAGGAATGTTACGTAAATGCTGAATATACTGTATTGTAATTGGCTTAGTTTTTTGCATGTGTTGTGCTAATATAAAGATGGTAAGAAACACTTTAGAGTCCTAGTTTAATTGTGTTGTGGTTCAGCTAATAGGCAGATTGCTAGTACTTTTGTTTGCTTGGCTAGACTGTACTTTATGCATGTGCAAATTACAAATAAACATAGTGCCACAAGCTTTCCTATTATGGTTTTAAGAGATAATGTACAAAATTATTGTTTATGGTTGCCGTGATCAGTTCAAGCAATTTTCTTGCTCCAGTGCAGGCCAAAAGAAATGCTATTGATAGTACAGTAAATAGTCTTTTGTGTTACCATATACATTGTCAAAGCAAAACTAAGAGTTAAGAAGCTATTATGTGTTGTGTCTTCTAAGGAAGTACCAGACAGGGAAAGGCTGCCTTACTATCTCTATGATTCTTTAAGAGACTTAAAATAGGGAAGATGCTCTTGGTTGTGTCCAGTGATGTCATTCTGCTGATGAAATGGCACCCACCAACAGAACAAATACTTCCTACCCCTCTTATCCCAAATCTGTACTGGAGGGTTGGAGAAGTCTTCAGAGCAGATTTGAGAAGAGAGGACAAAAGGAAGTCCTTTCACAAAATATTACATAGTAACACTATGAGTTCTTTGATGTCTAAAAATACAGCTTGATTTGAGAGTGATCTTTTCCTTCTTTGCTAATATCTAGGTGCTGCCATGAGACTTCCTATTTTCTGAGAACAATCTTTTCATTGCTTTCTAAAATGGGCAGATAATCAGAATTTCTCTTCATACTAGATCTCATATTTGCTTACATCCATTCTGTTTATTTTCATCTTTGCATAATACAGGTACATGTTATCCTACCAGCCAGGTAGAGTGGTTGACTGGGAATCTTGTCTAAAGGAATGCAGCAGCTTTGAATTGGGATTCTGAACAAGCAATCTGTATCCCCAAGTTTCAGGCAAATCTCCTACTGGAGTGAGTAGCTCCGAGAAATCTGAGAGCTTCTTCCACCCACACTGTTCCACTTACAGAACCATTCCCTCTCAATTCCACTCATGCCAAGAGAATGCCATTCCCAAACCAGATAGCCCGACAAAGAGCCATGATTGTAAAAGGACCTGCTTGTTATATTTTCCTCCCTTAATTTGAAAGTAGAAAGGCAGCTAGCATTTATTGTTAACAAAAGCCACCCCACCATCAATGTGGCTAAATATTTTGCTTGTTTTCTTCATGGATTTTCCATGAAATTATATTGGCTTCTTAAATTTAAACAAGAAAATAAATAAAAAGCAGCAACTGGGAATCTTAAAGGCTAATTGCAGAATTCCTACTCTTTGTTTTTCTACCCCTTTTTCAGTTCACCTTGTTTAATATTTTTCCTTCTTGGGTCATCAAAGGTGTATCAAAGGCCTTATTTAGTTTTAGAAAATGTAATAGTTTAACTGTGTATTTTAGTTCTACCTATTCTAATGGGATCCAGGCAACCTAATTTTCTTTGCATTCTATGTCCCAAGCAATATGCTGTGCCTTTGCAGTGATTTTATCTACATATTTTACCAGATCCATGTTCAAGATGTTTGTATCTTCTAAACAAGGATTAGTTGAGATAGAACAGCCTTCCTTAACCTGGTGCCCTCCAGGTATATTTGACTTCAGCTTCTGCATCTTGAACCAGTAGCCATGTTGGGTGGGAGATTATAGGAATTGAATTCTAGCATATCTGGAGGCTTTCAGGTTAGGCAAAACCAAAACAGAAGGAAGTATGCAAGGATCATGGACATATCTGATTTCTTTAGTGGTTCCTGCTGGCATTCTGAAGAGCCCTTGCATGCCTGCTAGCATTTCATGCACAAAGCTAGTGATGGATCTGCCAATAGGCAAATCTTCAAAGGGGAATTTGCATTGCTATTCTACTTTGGCTCTCATGTCAGTATTTTTATACTAATATTTTTAACAGCTTTAATTCTGCAGTAAGATAAAATTTTCAGACAGATGTAAGAATGTGATAGATTGCCTCATCCTATATTGTAGAATAAGAATAGCAAGGAATGGTTAGTTTTCTGTTATTGGAAAACATATCTGAGAAACCACTGTCCTATACTTCTAGTCAATTTACCCTTGATAAGCGACCACAGTTGAGACAACTCAGTCATTAAGTGAAGCAGTCGCGAAGTGAAACTGCAACTGTTTCACTTCCTTCAGCTTTCCTTTGCTTTTGAGACATGTGAGGATTGGTCATAAAGTTACTTTTTCATCACCGTTGTAACTGTGAACAGTTGCTGTCTGAGGCAGTTGCTAAATGAGGACTACCTGTATGATCTAAGCAGTGGCCCAATTCTCCTGATGAAAATGAGCATGCTAGACAAATAAATGAACGGCAGATTTCTTATTCTTTAGATCCCAGGACTAGTAGGGCTAATCCTTGGGAAAGTTCTGAATGAGATGAATAGGAATGGCACCACAACATAGTACTGCCCATTGTAATGTCCTGTGGTAATTCTCTTTGCTAATACTCCAATATGACAGGAAGGTGGTACTTAAGTTAGGAAATAATGGAATATTATACCTCCTGAACTGAATAGTGATGCACAGCTAATGTACTACCAGTTCACAGCACACTGCAGGTTCTGTGGGTGGGATATTCATCGGCACATATGTAGTAAAACTCAACCTTGTTTTTTTCCTGATGAACATACTGAAGACGGATCATTCTTGAGTTCTGAATATTCAGAGTAATTTTTTAAGGAAGGGGGTTGATCAGCAGAAAGAGGGAAGGTTCTGTATAGTGTGTGTTATATCCCTTTTGCTGCTAAAACAGACCTCTTACTAATTCTTCTTGCATTATTAGGTCAGATCTATCTCTAAATCCACAGATCTGCCATCACTACTGCTTAGCCCTGGCCTTAAGAATATCCATCAATTAGAATAGATACTTTCATTCTCTTGAACAGACTAAGTTGTTGTATGTACATACTGTTGTGTGATACTAACAGGTAGAGCAATTCCCAACCTAAGTACAGTATGGCTTCTTCTGGAAATGCATCTGGAAATGCTTCCGTTTTGACTCCTAGTCTGTCTTCTTACATACATTGGTGCAAGAGAAAGGGGAGAATTCCATATGTTTGCATGCACTCCTCTGGTGAAATTGAATGCAAGGGACAGAAGAGCGATAAATAGATGTAACCAGAGCTCATGGGCACCTGTGCTAATCTCGTTTCATTCATTCTGATTTAATATCCCGGTTGAGGGAGTGATGTCATGCCGCAGCAAGGTGTGGGGGAGGTGCAGTTGCAAGAACTCTCTGCGTCTCAAATTGACAAATCCTGAAAACTCAGCTTTCAATATTTTAATGATTATCTAATCATAGAGGAAATATTTGTCAAACATGGTTAGTGGTGGATTTTTTTGTTTGCTTTTGATCTGATATTTACTGCAGGAAATATCAGGAAACAAAAAACACTGTTAGATCAGAATTAGGGGTTAATGAAAGCAAGGGTCTCACAATGAAGATTTCTAGGAAGTAGTTATGTGGCCAAGGACTGCATGAGCAAATCTGATTGGATAATAAACTTGAAAAGCAAAATTTTTAAAATTCAGGATTTTTGGAGGAAGTCAAACCTCAGTTTCACAGAGCTGATTTAAAAAAGAAAGAAAAAAAGAAAAACATGATTCAGATATTATGTTTTGCATTAAAATTGCTCCAGGATCGGTTCAGAAATGAAATCCTGCCATCTCTGTCTAAATACCTCAGCCACCCACCCAGTGTATAGACTCATTTTTCTAATTAGCCTATACACGGGGCTGCTTAATTGGCCAGTTACTAGGGCATGAAATAGAAAAGATCTTCTTATGTACTTGAGTAGGAGCCAGAGAGAGAAAGAAGGGAGGGGTGTACTGAAACACTGCATAACTGACATGGGTCTCTTTCAAGTATAAAAACCCTGCTCTGTATTGGCACTGAATCAGCCAGAGATGATTAATGATGGACAAAGAAATGAGATCTACAATTAAGGGGTCAGTGCTGTTGAAAGGTCCTAAGGGTGGTTGGTTCAGTCAGTGATCTTCAAATGGGTTCTTCAGGGATAAATCTGATAGTTTATTAGGTGTTCCTCAGTTAAAACATATGTAATAGCTTCCCTGAAACACAATACAAAACTCTCTTAGCAGCATGCAGGTGTGGGAAAATCTTGGGTGTGGTTTAGATCCATAACTTTCTACCTTTCAGGGACACATCTTCAACTCAAGAATCATTGCAGGACTACTTTTCCTTATTTTTTAAAAATCATATATTGGTAAAATCATGTATTGGTATCACTGGCACAGCTCTCTGTGTGTTGTGGGGCTTGTCCCACCACTTTGAAGACTTAGTGTTATATTCTGATTTCTTAGCAGATGGTAGTTAGGTTCAGTATATCTAATCAGTGTCTGAAATGCAGACATAACACATGGAAAAATGTTACTCAATCTTCTGCAACATAGGCTGTCCTTGACAGAGAAATCAACACAGGAATTGTTTCTGAAGGTGAACATTTTTAAAATCATTGCTCCAAGCAACTCTCTTTACTGGTCCCTCTTAAACCAAGATATAACAACACTGGCAACTGTTCGGCCTGCCGTTTCTCAGATGACAAATCTCACTCACATGTGACGGCTAAAGATTCTCAAGGGGACTATTTATAAAAGAGGAGTAAAATTATCCCTCAGAGCCCTGACCAAATTCCAGTACAGGTAATTTATTTCCTGCCTTTCTAGAATTACACACACACACACTTACTCCCCACCTACCCCCTGCAGATTCCATTTATTTTATTTAGCACTGTGTGTTTATCTGCTACTTCCCGTCACTAAGATACTCAGTTTTGTAATCAGTTAAAAATTTGCAAGCTGGAACAAACCTATGCTGCTTGCTTGTGCACTGGGAATGATGGTCTCTAAAACACTGGTCCTCTGGAGAGACTGGTGATTTTTATTAGGTAGCCTAGGTTCTGTAACATGTTGGAATCAGTGGGTGATCCTTTATCAAACAGGCAATCTTGAAAGTTGCTTTTGGAAATAGGAAAAGAAATGGTGAATGGAAAGTCCAGCCTCTGTTATTACAGTAAGAACTGAAAGAATGAAGTGATTAATGCTTATGATAAATGAGCTGACTCATTAATTTCTGGTTTAAAATGTGGGTTTTTATTGGAGCATGCAGTATATGCAAATTGATGTTCAGTCTTGACAGAAACATTGTTGTAAGTATCCTGTGTCTCTTGATTTAGGTAATATATTTATTTTGCCAAAATCTAAGTGATTTCCTTCTGTTGGTTTATATAATTCTTTTCAATTATTCATCCACAAAAATAGTACATTACTCCAAGCATCCAGAATACTCATTTGGACAATATGTTATAAGTCTGAAGAAGTATTCTAGAAAATACTTGCTTACTCTTTTGACAGATTTTGGTTGGTTCTAATAAAAGTTGCTTTTAGAACTATGGGATCTAGGTTTGAGGTTTTTCTTCTCAGTTGTTTATTTTTAACAAACCAGCTTAAACAAAGAAGAAAGAATTGTATCCAGTTCAGTTTTGATACAAAATTTGCATTTCCTAAATAAATGCGCAGGCTAGGATATAGTTATCTTTTAATATTCACATTTCTCTCAAATTTGTGATATATTTGTCTGAATTTAAAGAAAAAAACACAAAATAAGTATTTGGGACAAAAAATAATGTAAGGGAACTATTGTAAAAATTTGGATTCGAATAACATTTTTATGTGGATTTTTTAAAAGTTTCAAAATGATGTGGAAAAGGGATCAAACGGACTAAGGAGGAATGAGAAACTGAAATTAATAATTTTGTTCATTCCTCAAACCATACTTCCTTTGCTCATTCTCTTTCTCTCCCTTCACATTAATATTCGTTTAACTATGTTACTTAACTGAGTAATAGGTTGATAATACTAAGACAATACAGACATCATACACGAAGTGTTTTATGCAACAGAGTTGTAAGAAGGTAAAAGTGTATTAACATTGACAAGTTTTACCAAACAGGAGATCAAGAAGCTTTTAAGAGTGAGAGATGACAATGGATACTAATGAAGTACTGGTCATAATACAGCCACTCCCCAGTTAGTGACTACTTTGGTTAGCTACCATTTGCAAATACAGTGGTAATAAACAGTAGTAAAAAATTTATTTTCCAATGAATGTATGCATGTACAACCAAATTTCTGCACCTGACAGTGCACGCTGGAGTGAGAGTAACACTGGTGTAGCTGCACAAGAGAACTTTATCTGAATGAGACAGCAGCAACCAGCAATCTTTGCAGTGTTTCTCCCTCTCTCTCTGAGTCATGTGTTGGTTTAGTGACCATTTCACTTAAGAACAAAGTCGCTGGAACAGATTGCAGTCGCTAAACAAGGAGAGGGTGTAGTAGGCAAGTGAAGGGATGATTGTAGATATGCAACATCTTGGCAAAAGCCTAACACCAGAATAAATGCAACAATATCCCTAAGAGCCATACTTGATTCTGAGCTAAAGAACAGGTACCTTTCCTTTGTAGGTTGGATGATCATTTGCCTGAAAAATCTGTCACAAAATAAGGACATTTGCTTTTATATGCATGTAGTATCTAATGCTTTCATGAAAGCTAAGGATTGTATTTAGGCTAAAATTGAAATGTTCTCTCACCAAATAGTTCTATAAATAGAAAGTTTTACTTCAGTATTGAAGTAATAGGTTTATAGAATGCATGTAGAATATTAAGAGTAAAATGCAGTTAATGAGAAGAATTGTTGCTCATACTTCATATTTCTTCCACTTCCTTCCTTCAGGGGGCTTTGCCACCTTCTCGTCTTGCTTCCCAGGACTCTGTGAAGGGAAACCAACTACCATCCTGCCAATGAGTATCTCCCAGCCATGCTTGCCAGTGGCCAATGTTGGCCCAACCCGCATCTTGCCTCATCTCTATCTAGGTTCCCAGAAAGATGTCTTAAATAAGGTACTTTCTGGCACTGAGGGAGATGGGCTTGTCTTGTAGAATCTGTATCTTCTTCTGTAAAAACACTATGGGTCGTTGTCAAGAAGAGTTACTTGCTACCTATAGGAAATCCATACATCACCCAGTAGAACAGCAGTGTCTTTCTGGACCATTTTGAAGTGTGCAGAGACAGAGACATAATAAGCTTCCCTTGAAGCATTAAAGACATTAGCAGTTGGAATGTCAGGATGGTGAGGTTGACCCTAAGAAATGTTATGTGAGGGAGCCAGTTTTTATTGCCAGGGTACAGTGCCAGCCAGGCTAAAGAATAACACTGACCTCAACTTTTCCATGTCCAGCCAGAGGATGAGGTATTAGGCTTGGCATTCAGCTGTGACTGATGGTAAATTGAGGTGCCAGAGAGCGTAGGCAGTGCAGCCTACATCTGCGAGAAAAAAATCCTTTGAGAGGGCCCCTAAATGCATAAAAATGGGCATTGGGAATGGGAGAAAGCAGCACTGTCCTTTCAAAAGGTGCCAGAATGCTTTGGCTGTGATAGGACTGTAGGGAAGAAAGAATAAGAAGGAGGTCATTATTAAAACACCAGTAGGCATGTATCCCGGGCAGGAGGGAGCCAGTAGGGTATTGCTCACAGGGATGTGGGAAGAAGCATCTAAACTAGAGGTGCAGAAAGGAGAAGAAGAATGTTTTATACAGGGAGTAGAAAGACACAAGAACAAAAACATGCTAAGAATGTAAGCTTGGGAGTTTGGCTGGCTCCTAGAATCTGAGGTTAGGGTTTATTTCACAGAGACTGTGGAGAAAAATGGTAACTCAAGAAGAGGAACATCATGTTGGCCTTCAGAACTTGAAAAATAGGAACATATGTATTTTGTATTTAGATCTTTTTTTTTTCCTTCACTGTAGCAAAGCAATACTTGGAATACCTTAATGCCCAATCATTTAATCCATGGAAATGTCTTCTTGTAGCCTTTCCCCAAAGCCCCCTCCTCTCTTAGAAGACATGCTGCAAGTCTCTTTCCTTTCCCATTGGAAACAATAAGAAGTACATGGATCTGATTCCATGGGGAGTTTATGCCTTCAGGGCACTTCAAATGCTCTGAAGATGTTAGTGAAGGTGCTGTTCTCTGCTATGACAAAGAGCTGCTCAACAATTCTAAATTGGCAGCTAAAATACACAGAGGCCCTCTATGGCTAGAAAACTTGCACAGTGGACAGCCAAGTAGGAGATACAAGAGAGAAAGGAGGAAAATGTAATAGGAATGGAGAACCTGTGACCTTCCCAACATTGTTGAAGTGCAATTCCTAGCATCCCTCTCTTTGGCCATACTGATTGTGGCTGCTAAGAGTTGTAGTTCAATATCATCTGAATATCCACTGGTTCCTAAAACTAGAGCATAGTCAGAACCTCTGGAAGAGTAAGGGAGAGGATTCTGCACTGAGTGATAAATGCAACCCACTTAACTTCTTTTTTCTTCAGGACCTGATGACCCAGAATGGGATAAGCTATGTTCTCAACGCCAGCAACTCCTGTCCCAAACCGGATTTCATCTGTGACAGTCACTTCATGCGCATTCCAGTCAATGACAATTACTGTGAGAAACTACTTCCCTGGCTGGATAAATCAATTGAATTTATTGGTAAGACCAGGCTTATTGGTAAATAGCTCCTGAAGGCTTTTTTCATACCTTTTTAGTTTCTGTATTGTTACTGCAAAAGGCTTTGGAATGATGACTGAGTTGCTCAGCCCCCCCCCACCCCCCCACCCCAGTCTATTGACGCCATATTTTAAGATCTATGGTGTGCAAAACGCCAGCCTGCCCTTGGGAGATACACCTTCTCCCTTTGTCTGGAGGTTGAGCCATGGCAACTGGACTTTTCTTTTTCTTTTTGGTTAGAGACTTTTGCTATTTGTCCAAGCAGCTTCTGACTGAAGAAGCTGCTTGGACAAGTAGTGAAACATCTCTAACCAAAAAGAAAAAGAAAAGAAGTCCAGTTGCCATGACTCAACCTCCAGACAAGTCCACCTGGATGACTGAGAATCTTCATAAACACCTTCTCCCTTTGTACAAAACAACTTTCCTGGTGCTGATGCCCCAGATGACAAGACTGATGTACATCTGGGACATCATGGAGGAACAGTTAATACTACTTGGGACCATACTGCTCCTTCTCTTGATTAATCTGCGTTTTTAACTTTAAAACAGCCATCCTTATTCACATATGATTTGTTAAACAAGAGTACATGTTCAAAAACATAATTTATTTCTTAAGACCTAGAGTGGAGGCAGTGCCTCAGAAGTCTCTGTGAAAGCAATCTTCACCATCCTGGTACCCTCCAGAGTATTGGACCAACTCCCATAATTCATAGCCAGGATGACCTTTAGGATTTATGAGTGTTGATATCCAAAATATCTAAAGGCTAGTGGGAAGGGAATCATATTGTAAACATTTGTAAACAATGCTGATATGTGTTGATTTATTTAATTGATGCTTTGTTTAAATAAATGAATTCTGAGCCCAGATTTTTAATCCAGGCTTCATCCGTCCAATAATTTTCATCATTCAAAGCAACAGTTTGTTGCAGGTGATTGTCAAATAGACAGCCATAGTCCAGGCTTTAAGAACTGAAGGGGCCACATATAAAGGGTGAACAGATGTATTTGCCTGTTTGGTTTCTTTAAATCATTTCGCATTTGCATTGTGCAAGGAAAGTATATGATTCCCATATTATACATGTTCTTTTAGCAAGAAGGAACATACAATTGGATTACAACATTTTTCATTTCAGACTACTCATCATGCTGGGTGGGCTAATTAGAGCTGTAGTCTGGAAACATCAAGAGATCCTCCAATTCCCTCTCCTTGCTGCAAGTTAAACGTAGGAGTTGGATAAACCAGTATGACAAGCACGTGAAACCTGGATTTCCTGAACCTTAATACAATGGAATTTGCAAAAGACCATAATTTGTATAATGGCATTACTATACAAATGAAGTGATTTGCATGAGGATGTCAGTATGCAAATGATGAAATATGTGGCCCTATGATGAGATAGAGGTAGAGGAATAATGAACATCCCCTCCCCCCAGTTAATCAGTTAAAACAAGGTTTCACTATAGATAAAGCAACAAGGTTTGGCTTAAAGCAGCCACCTGTGCAGAGATAAATATCTTGTTCATGCTGTTTGTTGCTGCTTGTTTCTGTTCTCCAAGGGGGAGTGATGTTAGTCTCTAGCAACAAAAACAACAAAGAAGCTTATGACACATTAAAGGTTTCAGATTTGTTATAATAGAAGCTTTCTTGGATTTGCCTTTACTTCACCAAGTCTGAAGTGAATCTTGTTAGTCTTTAAGGGATCACAGGTTTCTTTGCTTCAAGTGACATCTGTCTTCTTGTGTTCCAGATAAGGCCAAGGTTTCTAGCTGCCAGGTGATTGTGCACTGCTTGGCAGGGATTTCCCGATCGGCCACCATTGCCATTGCATACATCATGAAGACCATGGGCATGTCTTCAGATGATGCCTACAGGTAGGTGGGTTTCCAGAAGAAGAGGATGAAAGTCTGTTTTTTGTCTTTCTAAGGGGAATCAACTTCATTATTTGTTCTGGCAAGTTTAGTTAGTTGGCTGGCTTCTTTCCTCTTCCCTCCCCCTCCCCCTCCCCCAAACCTCCAAAAGCTCCTTAGGACAGAATTTATTTTTTAAAAAGCAGTTTTTAGAGTTTTTTTTTCCACATGTCCCCCCATAAAAAACAAATGGAGGCACATAAAAAGAAAATAATACCATAAATATTATACCAGTGAGGGAATGGCCTTTTGTGAGACTCTAAAAAATTCTTAGTCCTTCTTGGGCCAATTTCTTAGCATAAGCTTAGAAACTGATTTACGTGACTTGTCAGGCTTGTGGTACCCACTTCGATTTCACCTGTTGATTGGCTCCCAGCCTGTGGTCATTTGGGCTCATTCACATGTAAATAGAATCATTTTGTGATTCACAGTGAATTTGGTTTTTTTAACTGCAGGTAGGGCGCACAGAAAAAAAAAACATAGTGTTGAACTAATACCCTACATAGCAGTGGCTTATATATGGGTAAGGAATCAACACATATAGATGACATAGCCACCTTGCTGAACTCTTGAAATTTGTGGAAATTGGTGATAACTGATCTTCTGTTGGACAAGGAGAGATCTTTAAATACATTCCTACTTTTTAAAGCCGTGGGCATGTGGGAAAGATAAATATAACAAGTTTCTAGTGTTGTTTTGAATAGTAGAGTTTTTAAGAATCTTTTACAACCATGGCTTGCTGATTAGATGCTCAAAATCTTGCTAATACTTTCAAGATCTATAAAATATAGTTTTATTGGAAGTAAGAAAAGGAATAATCATGGTTCTTTGCTTGTTTTGGCAGGTTTGTCAAAGACAGACGTCCCTCCATATCACCCAATTTCAACTTCTTGGGTCAACTTCTAGAGTATGAGAGAAGTTTGAAGCTACTCAAGGCTTTGAAGGCCCAAGGAGAGAAAGGTGAAGGGGAATCCCAGCAAGAATACTTTGAGTCATATGAAGGTAACAGACCCCAGACTTTGTCTACCTCAGAAAAGCCTGAGGAGGTATTAAAAAGCACAATCTTGGAAACATCCTCCATTGACTCTGAGCGGTCATTAGGAATTTCAAAGGTTGTCTCACCGATGGCATTGCAGCAAGGTCTCAATGGGCTGCATTTATCTTCTGAGCGCATCCAAGACACCAACCGACTAAAGCGTTCTTTTTCTCTGGACATCAAGTCAGCCTACTGTCCTAGCCAAAGGCAGGATGTCCCAGGTCCTACAGAAGTAGAGGAAACGCCCAAGCTTTGTAAGCTGGACAGCCCTTCGGGTCCCAATGGTACGTGCCAGTTTTCTCCTGTTCCAGATGGTTCTGACTGGCCCAGTGGACCTGACTTCATTCTAGAGGCCAAAGTACGACAGCGACGGAAGCACAGGCACCAAGCAGGCTCCCCTGCCCATGGGCTGAGCCTTAATTTCAGTGGGGTGTGCGCCATGCACAAAAGCACCAGCATGGAGGACAGTCTCAAGCAGACCCTTCGGCTGAGCCTTCCCAATGTAGGGCAGCAGCTGGCACAGCCAGCCACAACCCCGTCCTCTGCTGGGACTTGGGGGATGCACTTGGAATCCCCAAGCACGCCTTCTGCTGAGAACCCCTGGTACTTCAGCACAGACTCGGCAGCAGGCAGCAAAGGCAGTGGGAGTGGGGCTCTGTTTGCCAGTACCACCACCTACTCCTCCTTCAGCTGCAGCACAATCCAGGCAAGCTGTGAGATCAGACTAAGGGACAAGCAACGAGGAGAGCAGCGAGATGTGCGACATAGCTGGCACGAGGACACCATGCCTGAGAAGCAATTCAAAAGAAGGAGCTGCCAAATGGAATTTGAGGAAACCTTATCAGAGAGCAGATCTCGGGAAGACCTGGGCAAAATTAGCAAACAATCTAGTTTTTCAGGCAGCATGGAGATCATAGAGGTGTCCTGATTTTCACTGTGTGAGATTTGAGAACAAGTGTGGGTACATCAGGGGTGTGGGAGGGGAAGGGAGGTAGGGAGGAGGAAGACTGGTGAAATATTTAACTGAGGAGAGGAAGGGTGTGGGTGTGGGTGTGGGTATGGGTAGGAGCATTTTTTTCATATGCCCATGTGCATTTCCAAAGGGCATATCCGCTAAAATGAAGGCAAAGCTAAAGGAATCTGAAGTCAAGAAACATAACGGTGCATGCTTAGTGCCTCCTTTTGTTCCTACCTCCACACCACAACAAACCACAATCACATTCCCTTTTGGGTAGGTGGAGAGTGTATTAACTCTTTAAATATTGGGTTCTTTCCTTTTGCATGCAAAGGGTGCTTTCTCTTCCCCTTCAGAGGGAACAGGGAGAGCTGATGCATGTCTCCTAAGGTGGGTTGAAAGAGAAACGAGGGCAAAATTTAAGCTTGCAAGTGAAAGTTTTCTTGGAGGAAAATGGTTACTGTTTGATCTGCAGATTTGCAATGGGAAGAGTTAAAGGGAAGCAGGTTCTTTTCTTTGAAGAGTGTACTACTAATTATAATTAATACATTCCTATCTAATTTATAGGAAGTAATTGAGATTTTGCCCATCCGTTTCCATTACAGAAGGGGCATTTCCTTTCTATTCCATCAGGGTTGGACAATATATTGGTGGCTCTTTCCCAGATTCAGGTACAGAAACCTGGCGGGGCTTCTTTTCCAAGGCTCCCTTCTTCCTATACTGAGCATGGGCCTTTGTGTTTCTCTGGCTAGTATTCTTTAAAGCTGCTATACAGCAGTTCTATATATATATATATATAAATATATATTATATATAATATAAAAGAGAGAAAAAAAACACAAAAAAGTTTAAAGGTTTTACTACAGTTTTTATTGAGACAAATAATTTTCAACTTTTCTTTCTAATTTATTTGAAGCTGTTCATTCTGGCAATGATTTTCAGACAATGTAGGGGCAGTACTCCAGCTCTATTTTTATGTATGTGGTATTTAAATCTGAAACATGAGTTTCAAAGCAATATCTTAGGCCTGTGGCTCCTTCTATGGCTTGCATCAGTGGTGGAGGCACCCCCCAAAAGAGAAAAAGAGGTGTGTGTGAGTGTGTGGGTGTGTATATGGGCATACGCTTTTTATTTTTTAAAAAAAGTGAGAAAATCTTCAACACAAACTGAGCCAGGAATTCTTCTTAATGCTTCTTTATTTCCTTTTTCTATCACACCTGCTATCAAAGCCATAAAATCTCCTTCCTGGGTCTGAGCAGGGGATAGTAGAGTTGTGGCTGCAAGAGTAGGCTTGGCTATAAGAAAAAGGGTACCTTGAGTAAGAAGGGGGAACAGACCACACAGGAGCTGTATATTCAATTATATATGTGCTGTCTGTAAAGGGAGCACATTAGATGTGGACTCAAATTTTTTGGGGAGGTGGGGGGCTTTTCAGAAGGCCAGAGTATTTATTTCCCCAGTAACTTAGGAGGACTGGTGGGCCATACTCTTAAACCCAAGGGCAGGGTATTCTGAATGGCTCCTCTTGTTTAAACAGTATTAAACCCAGCATCTGTGGAAGGAGTTGGAGGTGGAAGAGAAGTTTGGGCCTAAGACTGTGGAATTGTTGAATGAAATGTTGCGGTACTAGAGTAAAAATCTCTTAAAATATCCTCAGGCCTGCTTTAGGGAAGCTGCCAGGAGGCAGTGTCCTCCTACTACTGCAAGAACTGGCATTCTAGCTTCAGTTCTCCACCCAAAATCTCTGTCTCCTCTAAGTACTCATTTACCATCTATCAGGGATTTCTCAGTGAATGCCAATCAACCAGTGAGAGAACAGTCCAAAGACAAAGTTCGCTTAGCAGGTCATCAAAGTGAACAGCCTTTCAAGAAATGAAATTCTAGAAAGGACGTGGAATATTTCAGGCATAATGTGAAGAGCTTGCCAACCCACACCAATCCCGTTTTCATCATCTATCTTCTAAGCCTCTAGAATGTTATTAAGAACTTCAGTTCAGCCAGAGATTTTATTTGTCTTGACTTTAAGAGAGTAGTTTTAATGACTGGGATAAGAAAACTAGTTCTGAAAACTTCATCTAAATAAGTCACTGGGAAATATTTGGATGAAGTTCTTATGCAGGTTTCTTAACTTTTTTCTCATTAAGGAGAAATGGAGGGAAGATTTCTCTGGCACCTTGTAAAACATGTATATCCTAAACCAGAAGAGGCCATAGCCAGCTCAGGACTTTTTCACACTACAAGTGGATAATTGAACCACTGTTCCCAGTTGTTAAAAGTATACTAATAAAATAAAGAATGTAAAATATATCACTTCTTACTGATAGACATCTGCTGCTCAATCAACTTTATAGTAAGGCTGGCCTCAGATGAGGAAAACGGTTTAACATATTGAACTGTAGGCTGATTCAAATGTATTTCTGATGTGAAGATCGTTTGAAAAATACAACACACTGCTGGTTGTCCAGTGGGGCAGGGGGTATTATTTGTAAGCTCAACCAAGCAGAGGGTCTCCATCTCAGTGTGTCATTTTCCTGGGAACCACTGGTGTGGAGGCTCTCCATGTGACTGGGCTGCTTCACCTGGTGAGTAGCTAATCAATGTTACAGTCCCGATGTTGTATGACATATTTTTTGAAGGTCTCTGTCAGAGGGCCATGTTGTTTACATTGCCTTTAACAGGTACAAAATGAAACTTTAGGGCAAGCAAAAGGAACACGCATGTCAAGATAATATTGGCCACAAGTGTAAGATCCCAGTCGAGACACAAGAGTGGGAAGAGATGTTGCACATTTTCATTATTGGCTACTCTGGACTTATTTGTTTAGGGCGAGCTGCAAAGGAATCAGCTCAGCTCATGACACAGAGGCACCACAGGGCTGCTTCATCTGTTTCAGATAAAGGCACAGAACTGTCTCCCTGAAAGCACATTTTTCTCTTTGTGTATCTGATTTTGCATTGCTCCTTTCGTATCACATGCTGGTTTTTTTGAGCCAATACCTCAGGGTTGTTTGTGTAGCTTTTAAAAGGAAAAAAAAAACCTTTTTAGTGCATTTCTTTTCCAATTTCTTTTCTTGTTCAGCTGTATTTTTTTTAAATACACAAGACAAAAATAACAATCTCAGGTTCAAACTTTGCAAACAAATAACAAACCACAGGGGAGCAGCAATAACATGTTCTTGCATCAGGTTGTCTGTTTCCTGACCATAGTAATTGCTGTCTACTTTGCCAAGACACAAAGTAGAGAGACCCTCATTGTATTTATTTTACCACTGTCTGTTCAGATTAGATGCTGCAAGCTCAGAAGTGACCATGTGGACCTGTGTGCTATTTGGCAAGTAATTTGCAGAGGGCCATTGGACAGTGTGATAGGAGAGATTCAGTTAGGTTCTCACACTGGGAGTATAATTTTTTTTTTTAACGTTGAATTGTGATGGCAAAAGCAAAATAACATATTTTGCTGCAGCTTTATTAGAGTCTGGTTCTATATCCACAGATGCTAAAAGATAAAATCCTCATTTCACCTGTGAGCTTGCATCAGAAGTGCAGATGAAAAGTTCTTTAGGAATTCTTGATCTTGTGAATGTGTGATTAAAGTAGGATGAGCACTAACCAATCAGGTTTAATGAGCTGGAATTATGTGCTCCTGGATTCCTCTCATTGATATTTATGAGAAATGTTCTGTTCAACTCCTTTCTGAGAAGCATAGTATACCCATGGTCTCTGGCAAATGTTATTCCAAACCCAGGGAATAAACTAATTCACTAGTAAATATTCAACTAGTAGTCATACCAAATCTCTGTATAACTTAAAATTGTTTTATATTTGCTTCCTATTGTTCCTCCATAAAGTTCATTAGGTAGCTTAATTTTATCATCGCAACAAACTTATGAGGGTTTATGGTTTGACGTGTTTAGAATTTGCACAGACAAACCAACCTGCTCATTTAAAGCCTGGATCCTCCTAAGTTGACCCAATTTCTGGCCTTCACGCACAGGCATAGCAAATTTGAAAACTTTGAAAAACCAAGTTTATAAATGCTGGCCCATTTAAAAACTATATTTGGCTGTATTGGGAATAATATGACAAAAATTATTACACATTTGAACCAAAGCAGTATTCCACATATGTGTGAGAAATATTAATAGGCATATGAAGGCTGGTGTGGATCTTCCGGGCTGTGTGGCCGTGTTCTGGAAGTTTTGTTTCCTAACGTTTCGCCAGCATCTGTGACCGGCATCTTCAGAGTGCAGGAGCACAGACAGGAGCAGTTCTCTCTGTGCCCAGGATGGTGTGACCCTTTTGTGGGTATTTATAGAGATCTGAAGGGGGTGGCTTGGGGTGGGTGGGTTAATGAGTGGCTGCTTGTTTTAGTATCAGAATATCTGTGTATCTTCCTGTGGGTTAGGCAGGGTTTTTTCTTCTATTGAGTTGTTAACGAGTGGCTGCTGAGGGTGATTAGCATGTTCATTGTGTGAGCTGTTCGCGTGTCCTGGTGGTTGAGCTGAGTTCGTTGACCTTTTGCAGGCTGTGTTTTTCAGGACTGGTAGCCAGGTTTTGTTGATTTTTAGACTCTCCTCTTTTTTACTGAAACTGTGCTGGTGTTTGTGAATCTCAATGGCTTCCCGGTATAGCCTGGTATAGTGGCTGTTGCAACTTCTTGTGCTAAAATCAGCAAAAGACAAAAGGGATCCCCTCACCGCCGCAGGAGTATACCGCATACCATGCAGCTGCGGGCAAGTATACATCGGGACCACAAAACGCAGCATCCGTACCAGGATAAAAGAACACGAAAGACACTGCAGACTACAGCAACCAGAAAAATCGGCAGTAGCTGAACATGCTCTCAGGCACACTGGACACAAAATCCTATTTGAAAACACAGAGATACTGGACAACACCAACAGCCACTATATCAGGCTATACCGGGAAGCCATTGAGATTCACAAACACCAGCAGTTTCAGTAAAAAAGAGGAGAGTCTAAAAATCAACAAAACCTGGCTACCAGTCCTGAAAAACACAGCCTGCAAAAGGTCAACGAACTCAGCTCAACCACCAGGACATGCGAACAGCTCACACAATGAACATGCTAATCACCCTCAGCAGCCACTCGTTAAAAACTCAATAGAAGAAAAAACCCTACCTAACCCACAGGAAGATACACAGATATTCTGATACCAAAACAAGCAGCCACTCATTAACCCACCCCTCCCAAGCCCCCCCCCCCCCTTCAGATCTCTATAAATACCCACAAAAGGGTCACACCATCCTGGGCACAGAGAGAACTGCTCCTGTCTGTGCTCCTGCACTCTGAAGATGCCGGTCACAGATAATGGCGAAACGTTAGGAAACAAAACTTCCAGAACATGGCCACACAGCCCGGAAGATCCACACCAGCCTTCGTATGCCGGCCGTGAAAGCCTTCGACAATACATTAATAGGCATAGTTTGAGAAATTTCAGTTACCTTAGCTCTGCTGCTGAATACTCATTCGTTGATCCTAATTTAAAAAAAAAAAAAATCTGCACTTATCACTGATATTATTCTGATGTCAGTGCAGTGAAAGCATGATTCATTCTATTCCTCTTTAGAGGTATAAACTGGGTTCATGTTTATAATATTCAGCATATATTGGAAACCAGAATAGTATCCTTTTTAACCTCTGCTTTATAACAGACATTTGGAGGTCTAGAGGTCCTAGAAATCTGTTATGCTTTAAAGGCATGGCAGAAGAATGTACCAATTAATCCTAACAATAGAATAATAAACATTAAAAATTCAAAGATTCAGAGCTGCTGCAATTCATTGTGTCAGAAAAGAACCCAAATTAGATTAAGGTGACAAAGTTGGCCCTTTTCCATCTGAAGGGGAAAAAAATACTGTGAGACTTCTGTGAAAGTCAGAAGTTAAGGCCAGATATAAGGGGACAAAGAACATTTGGGGATTGTCAAGGGATGGGAAGATAATCATACAAAGAACAGTTTGTTTAAATTGGTTAAAGAGTGAAGTTTTCCAATGTTGTTCTGATGTGCATATTTTTCCTGTCTAGCTTGGATAGGAAGTTTATATGCACCATCTAACCACTAGGAAAGTACTTTTGGCAAACAATCTTTCAATGATGTCACAGCAAAAACATCAGAAATAGTTCACTTAGTTTTAGTAAATTCAGTGTATAGTCTTCTGTAGGACCAAAATTTGATTCAGATTAGCATCGCTTTCCCTGAAATCTTGTCAGGAAGAGAGCTTAGCATCCAGTTCTGATTTGATGTTCATACTTCAGCTACATAAACATTCCCTAATGTGGTTCCTTTCAGATATGTTGAAATGGCAGTTTATAGAAATCCTAGGAACAAGGCCATTGGCCATTTTGGCTGAACTCTGTTGAGTCGCAGTTCCAACCCAACTGAAAAACTCCAGGTTAGGAGCTAAATTACATGTTCGTCTACAATTTATTCTGACTCACTAGCACTCTGAGTGAGAACTAGAGAGAGTCCCACATGGGAACCAAGAGTCTTCAGATAGGCTGAGTAAATGGACAATCAGGATAATGTAGAAATGTTTGATTTCTCTATCATTCTAAAATAACATACCTTTCAGGATGCCAAGGAGATTTTTTGAGCTTGTTTAAAATAAAGGCAAGAAGGATCCTCACATATCTTATTCTTGAATAGAATGTCAGTGCTAATTTTCCTCAAATATAGCCAAATGCCACGTAGGGCTCAATATTTGTAGAAAAAGTAGGGTCAGGTTAATAATATAATGCTAACCTTGAAGGCCAGGTTGAGAACCATCTTTATCATAAAGCAGTTTGTTTTGGGTAGCAGTTAACTGCAACAGTATCAGTTTCTTGCTGCTAACTCTCCATCTCCAGAATGAGGGGAAAGAGACATGCCACTTTAACTTCACTTCAGGTACAAAATTATCCATTTTCCTAGGTCTTACATAGTGATTTTCTGGCTTGCAGCACCTTTTTTAAATTATTTTTGCCCTGTGACAAAAAGTTTTGTTTTGCTTTGTTTTGAAGGCTTTGCTGTGATTCTTCATCCTTCTGCCTGTTTTATCATGTGTCTGTTCTGGTTTTATTTATTATTTCTGTCCTCTTTGTTTCTTGTACCCCATGTGCCGTTTTCATGTCTCCTCTACTGGATGCCAATCCCTTAAAAGGATATCTTTCCTACTTTCCTCTGGATCCTAATGCTAATGATAATAAGCTATCAATGTTGTAATTGCAATGTATGGATTATAGATTTAAGTATTTATTATTATATTATTATGTAATTTTGCTTCTATGTATGTTGATCTTTGTTTCTCTGTTGTGAATATATACGGACCTTTCCCTTCTCCACCTGCCCTCTACTTTCTCTGATTCCAACTGTATGTAAAGGCTAGTCAATACTGTGGCATGCGTGATTGCCAAATAGTGTACAGAAGGAGGTGGAGAAGGCCTTCTCTCAGGGATATTGTGTTCTCTTAAAAACTCTGCCAGACACTGAAGCTTCCTCAAATCGACTAAAGTTTTGTAGGAAGAACGATAAAAGCTCTAACATGTTTTAAAATAATAAAAAGTGCATCAGGAGATACAGAACAGCTCCTGTTTTTCATCCAACAGTAGTTTTCCCTCTTCTGGACTACAAATCCCAGCACCCCCAGCTATTATAGCCATTGTGCTGTGATGGGAATTATATCCTTACTCATCTGGTTGGTATTAGGTTGGGAAAAGCAGTCACAGAGTTGTTCCACTGCAGACTAATTTCAGGGCAGTGATTTCTCCCATTGGAATTATAATTTGATGAGTGCTAAGAACTCAAAATTGTTTGCACTCTTGAGAAAATCTAATTTCCCAACATCTTTTCAAGTCATGCTTCTGTATCAATAGCCATCATGCAGATGTGTTTGATCGAAACCAAAAGCAGTTAAAAGGAGGTCTCTAGTCTCCACATCCTGTAATAAAACCCAGTTAAATTTGATTTTGTACTCTAGAATTTTTTGTCACCTTAGTATTGTGATTACATTAGACATTACAGGACAGAAGAGAGAGAGACCCTGTTCCCTTATCTGAAAGTAAGGGCTCTTTCAAGTTAACAGTGTTCAGAAATTGACATCAATAGCACGAAAGACTCAGATTATTTCATTCTAAAGTTGTATAGATTTCATCCACTATACAACTTGTATAGTGGAATATTTGTCATTAAATGTATTTAGTATTATTGCCCCAATAAAATTCAAAGCTGCAACTATTTTCTAGATAGTTGCAGGTCATGGGCAAGTCTATCTGACTACTTCAGTATACTGAAGCAATTATGACTGGTTCATACACAGAACAAGTGTCTCTGTTTCCTCTCAGGTTTGTCATAGAACCTGGAGTGGCTAAAACCACCAGGTGCAATTCCCGTGTCTCTGAGAATCGATTGGAGACTGATATCCCAATTTTCCTTTATTGCTCAATGAATAGAAGTCAGTATTGCAAATTGTGAGCAAAGTGCGTTTGAGTCTTTCCTATAATCATCTATCTGCCACAATGTTTTCCTAGCCATCCTCAGTAGGAATCAGTAGAATAGCCACTCAACAAATTATTTTGAGATTTTGGAGAGGAGGTGCAAAATATCTTTTCTGTTGCGGTATGTTGCGTTTATTTATTGTTGCTCAGAATTCTTTTGGAAAGAGTAGAGAAACTGACTTAACTTTCTCAGAAAGCATACACAGAATCCCTTTTGGTCTCTTGTCTGTGGATCCACATTTATATTCTGCAAGTTCTTCTGCCTTGTAAACAACGGGAAATTATTTGACTAAGGGGCAAGATGTTGAGCCTCTGACACAGGCATGGAACTGAAGACCTCAGTCTGTGGAGATCCTCAAACAAGAGATGAGGCTTTTGTTCTCAGATACGGCAATTCATAAGCAAAGATTGCTGTAGGAATGGAAATTTGGATATAAATATTTGTATGTCCTGGGAATGAATTCTGAGTACCATCTAGGATGGGTGAGGGGTGTGGGGAAATGACACTGCATCTGGTCTCTGAGTTTGTCCTCTTCTTCTCTCGTGATAACCAGACTACATCCCCTTCTGCCTGCTAAAGGAATGCTGACATTGGATGTTGCTTGGCAGGATTGAGTGGTACACTCGGCCCCTGCGTTGACTTTATTTATTACTGAAGGCTGTAAACAGCAGTGCTTTTTACCCTCTCTTTCTTTTCCTTTCTTTTGTATTTGGGAACAATGTGTTGTAATAAATTCCTGATAGATGTTTTAACAGTCAGTGTCAATTTTGTTTTTTTAAGGGGTCGGCAAATTTCAGATTTACTGGACCTACTTTGTGGTTGCTGTTGTTTCACTAAAACTTACCTATCCATTCACAGAATCAGCTAAAAAGACATGGCCTTATATTTAAAAAATACAGTGTCTCAGAGCACATTCTACATGGAGGAAATTGTTTTCAGAATATATCTATATCTATTTCTTATAGATTAGATAGATATATTATATAGATATATCTATATCTATTCACACACACACACACACACACACACACATATATCACATTATTTATTTGCTATACTTGTATGCCACCCATGGCCAGAGGTACTAGGCAGCTAACAACAAATGCATACAAAACCAAAATCCATATAAATAAGTCATGCACACTGTGGACCCCACCTGCATATTATAAAGCAACCTCTTCCTTTGCCAGTCAAAAGAACAAGGCTTTTACAAGTTTCCTAAAGCACAGGAGGGATGAGTTAGATCAAAGGTCCACTTGGAGGGAGTTCCAAAGAATGTGGATGGCAGTGGAAACAACCTACCTCTGAGGCTCCATCGGATTACAGTTTTGCAGAGATGGGACTTGGAGATAGTTGACCCTGTGAGACCTGGCTGGATGAGTAGATGAATGCCAGAGGAGGCAGTTCCTCAGATAACTAGGACCATGCCTTAAAGGTGACAACCGGCACCATTAATTGCACCCAGGAGCCCCTGGCAACCAATTAATCTCCTGAAACAGAGGGTCATCCTCATTACTGCCTGGGCCACCACATTCGGTACCAGCTGTAGTTCCCAGATGTTCTTCAAGGGCAGCTGCATGTAGAGCATGTTACAGTAATCCAAGCAGGAGGTGACTAGGGTGTAGATGACCATGAGCAGAGCATCCCCATCCAAGAATGGTCACAAGGTAACTGCAGAGGCCCTCCTAGCAACATTTGCCACCTGAATTTAAAGTAAGACCTGTGAGTCTTGGAGAATTCCAAATTGCAGACCATGTCACCGCCATTCTAAGACAAGTTTAGTATTTCCCTGGAATCATTCATGCCACAAACACAGAGTCGCTCCATCTTGGAGGGATTCAATTGGAGTCTGTTCTTCCCCATCCAGACCCTGACAGTCTCCAGGCACTGAGACAGCGCCCAGCACGTTGCTTGTTCGGCCTCGGGCTGGGTATCATCAGCATATTGCCAGCATATACCGGGTGCCGTGCTGATAAATGAGCTCTCCCAGTGGTTTCATGTAAACACTGAAAAGTGGGGAGACGAAGGATCTCTGAGGCATACCACAAAGTACCGCTGATCGGAGCTGCCCCTACAGGAGGGAGTAGAATTGTAATGGTATGTGGGAATGACCTTGGGAGACCAGGGAGAGCTGCAGAAGGGACAACCGGTATGTAAACGATGTCTCAGCCCACAAAAGGAAGGATGGCATGGGAAACATTTCAGAAGGGACCTTCCCTCGTTTTCCAGAAAGTAAAAGGAAAGGAGGGGAGAAATACTTTCTTGCAAGATTCTGTTAATGTAACCTTACAATAAAGATAGAGCTAGTACTCCTGGCTGTGCTTCTTGTCTGGACTACCTCGCAGGGCTAACAAGAACCATTGTATGATTGTGGCCCCTCCCCAATCCCTGGGAAGCATTCCAGAAGGATACAATGGTGGATGGTATTGCAAACCACCAAGAAATCAAAGAGGACCTGAAGGGGTGCATGCCCCTGATCCTGGCTTCTCCAAAGGTCATCAAGAAGCGCAACCAATGCAGTTTCTGGGCTATCTCTGAACCTGAACACTAACTTCCAAGTGTACAAATTACATACAATTACATATCAGATTACTTATTCTTAGCCCAGGTTTCAGCAACCTAACTGAAATTCCTATTTCTATTGCTATTTTCAAACAACTGAAATAAAAGCTCTTGCCGATCATTTGCAAATCACCCAGGAATCTAGTGGTAGATTAATATGTAAAAGAAATTGAAATATTAATAACAGCATCTGAAAATGACACAGGGTAGAAATAGATTTGCACATTACAAGAGATCTGCAAAATTGTGTCCAAGCCCTTTTCAGGCCATTTCTGTGGGTTTTTTGGTAAGGGACCAGTTCTAGTCATTGGATTTCCTTTAAGCTAGCAAGCTTCCCAGACATCACTAGCCTCCAACTCTGAGCTTTCAGCCATTGTTTCCTTTCTAGCCAAGGGACCAGTAATTCTGAGTAAATTCTATTGATCTGGATTTTCCATTTTTTCCAATGAGAACCAAGCAAATTTGCTTCATCATTAAAAAAGGGAGGTTGCACTACTCTGAATTTGTAACAAGACAGCTAGGAATTGTTACAAACTTTGATTGTGGAGTTGGGGGCAAATTTTTGGCCCTGGCAAGGCTACATTTCTTTCTGTCTCCTGGAGAAGCCCATGGAATAAGGCCTCTGAAGTTACTGGAGTGAACAAGACTATTTTCAGGCTGGGGCTGGGGGGGGTAGGGATTAGTTTTTTTCCCCAAACCAGGAAAAAAAATCATCCAGAGATTTTAAGGCATTGGGCTTTTAAAGCACACTCATGATGATGTTCCTTGAAAGCTTCCCCAGACAAGTGAACAAGTCCAAAATACTTTCTTCACCAACCCTGGGATGCAAGGCAGCATAGAATGCCCTTCCCTGATTTGTAATGTTCATTGCTACAGAAGACTGAATTACAGGATACTGGCCAAGAAACTGCTAAGTTTTAGGAGAAATAATGGATTAGTTAGAAATATAGTGGAAAAAAATTAAAAGAAGGAGAATCAGAGTATATAGAAAACAAGAGAGTGAAGATGCAGACCTGATCAAGAGCAGGGATAAGGCAATCTACCACTACTGCCTCTGAAACATTTAAAGCCCTAAAATTGAAACATTTCTGCAATAGAGGAAATAAATCTGTTTCCTTTGCAAAAGAGATGGAAGAAATCAGCAGCCATCACTAGGAGGGACATGCTAGTGAGCTAATAAGCTGATGAAGTAGCAGGACATTTCTAGAAATTGGGGGGGGGGGTAGCATTTTTAAGGTTAGGTTACAGCAATTGTACAGTAAACAGGATTCAAAAGAAGATGCCACCAGTTTGCAAAATGACACAGGCACAAAGGAGGTATTGTGGCTCACAAAAGTACTTCCTACGCTGCCATCTCAATTGTTGTAGATGATGCTGACAAGCAAACAGCCCTTTTTCCCCCAGTGGCCAAATGGTGCAGCTTGAATTATGCTTGGAAATGTAGATAGATCTGCCACAACAGTTCCAGTTACAGCAAAGAGAGCAAGACCACACCCCAACAGCAAATCAGTGTTCAACTTGGCAATTATGCCTTTAAAAAAAAAAAATCTCAAGAAATGGTGTATTCATATTGCTATTATTCTTGAAGGATTTGATCCCATTGATGACTCCAGAAATCCTTGTGCTGATTGCAAGTAAACTTTTGCCAGGCTGGTGAAAAAAGCATTCTTTGCCCAAGTCAAGAGTGCATCAGAAAGGGGGTAGTCTTGGAGTGACTGACACAAAGCATCAGACAATGCTTTAATTAATACATGCCACAAACAAGGTAGAATGCAGACTTGCCAATATGTTGATCCCAGCTCCTTCTTTGACAAGAATTGGATTAATGTCCATATACAGTTGGCAAGAAGAAGCTTTTGGGGGCAGGAACCCCTGATTTCAACAAAGGCAGGGGTTGTTCCTTAAGTTTTGCAGATGGTTTCCTTCAGGACATTGCAAGAGTTGCTGATTTTCCAACCACCTACAGTAATTTTATTTTATTTATATTTCACATTTGTCACTGTCCATCTCACTGAAAGTGACTCTGGGTGATTTACAGTAAAAGAATAAATATTAATTAAAATACAGTATAACAATATTCCTACGAATAATAAATATCTTCCAAGATATTGATGGTGAACTAAAAATTATTAGGCTTGGGAACATCTTCAAGGTGCAGCCACCCCCCAGGGTTGGTTACATCTCTTCTCACCCCACGCGAGTCAGCAGAGCCAGGTCTTTAGTTCTTTCCGGAAAGCCAGGAGGGTGGAGCCCTGTCTCACCTCTGGGGGGAGAATATTCCATAGGGTGGGGGCAATGGCAGAGAAGGCTCTCCTCCTGGGCCCCACCAGCCGACATTCTCTCGCCAATGAGGTCTGCAACATACCCTCTCTGCCTGACCTGGTGGGATGGGTCAATGTGATGGGAGTGAGAGGGTCCCTCAGGTAACCTGGACCAATGCCATGTTCCTGGCAAAGCAGCTTTTCCAGACTCCTTCCTTCAGAGTTGTCTGTTTATACATATTTGCAATGTGGGACAATGTTCAAAGAAGGGGGAGGTCCCTTGAGGAAAATAGTCATCCAACTACTAGTGGCAAAGCATGAGCAATTTAAGAACTGTGCTCCTATCTTGGAGTTCAAATCTACTTGTCTATTTTAAATATTTTTGGACTTTCTCCTCTGTGAATTTAATTCATGGAAGAGCCTTGAAAGAGAATGCTTGATTGTGCTTATTCAGAAGTCTGAGTTCAGTGAAGTTTATTCTCAAACATGCAGAGTTCTGCAGTCTTCATTTATTTTCCAATGATGAACTGATTTTTTAAAGAGTTTTTTTAAAGAAAAGCATGAAATTGCTTTTGATTTTTTTAAGATGAAAAAAATGATTTTGACTGAATTTTTCATTTTTTTCTCCTGTTTAGGTTGCACTTTACTTCCTATGAAATAGCCACAAAGTGGTTTTGTAGGTTTTTCTTTTATTATACAATCATCACTTGAATCTGCAGCCCCCCGGTTTCTTCACTTCAATTAAATCCCCAAGGAAGATATACAGGAACTCCTCAGGTCATGAAAAATGACCACCATATAATAGAAAGGTAAACACAAATGGCACTTCTAAAAGAAATTCTTTGGAAATTCTGAAGCACTTTGAGAATGACATAGAAAAATCAAATCTGCAGAAAACTTCCAGGACAATTTTTGCATTTCCAATTTTCTCAAAAAACAAACCAAAAAACACTCCCCCCCCCCCCCCCCCACAAAACCCCTTGTTCACTTTTAAAACCAATTGCATCTATGGTAAAGTATTGTCATTCCCATTGGAAATGTAGATTTTGTTTCCCAGTGTCCTTTGTATCAGATCTCAAAGTATCAGAGGCAAAGTAGAGACCACCCTCGCTGGCAACATGAGCAAAATAAAGACTTAGAAAAATGTGTTAAAAAGGACCAATGATATTTGACTGCAGGAGATGCTGTAGTTTAACATTTTGCCATAGAAAGCAAGCACATCAGGTATAAAAGTCCCTGGACAACACTAGTCTGTGCAGTCCTTTTACTGTAATTTAATCAAGGGGTATCTTGATCTTCACAAAACTTTAGCAGCTTGAAGGGAAATCCCAAATTTAACACATCCATGTCGCAAGAACTTCTGCGACTTTTAGAAGTTCTCTTTTCATGCATTTCCAACACTGGGCAAAGGTAACCTGCCCTAAATCGTCAGGACAAGGTGGGATGCTAGAGTCATCCATAAATGAATAGGGGAACCCTTTGTCTGATGGTAGCAACAATTCTTTTTCTAGTTCTCTGCCTTTTATTGATGCAGAATGGCTGCCAAACCTATAAATAACTGTTCTTGTGCCAAATATAGAAGCTACTGAAACTGGCTGTGGTCTATTTATTTAAGTTGTGCCTCCATGAGAACCTGCCAGTATTAAATCTGACTCTGCTTTATTCCAACTGTGCTGTGACCACTTAGAGAGGGCGACCAGGGACGAAAAGGGAAAACATGGTCAGGCTCACAAAATTCTTTTACAGTAGCTTATCTCAGTAAAGTATAGTTCGAATCGTGGAGTCTCTTTTCTGATCTGGTCAACCTCAAAGGGCTGACAATAAAGCAATTCACATTGTGGAGGCAACTTGGTTTGCTCTGCCAAAGCAGAGAGGAGACTTGATTTGCCCCAACAAAGCAATCTGGGTGGCCTTTAACTGCTTTGGAAGAAAGATTCTCTCAAGTCTGCCCCACAGCTGAAGGTCTTCCTGACTGTGTGGCTTCAGGATTGCCTGCACCGCTACATTTCAAGAGAGCTCCATGCTGGATGGCTTCAATGTGCACACTGGGATTTCCTGCAACACGAGCCAGAACAACTCAGTCTGGAAGATCTTGGGTGAATGAAGATTTTAGCAAGCAGGGCCTACTCTTAGTGCTTGCCAAAGCTTTTAGTGAGTGGTCTGAAACAACCTACAGGTGGGGCAGTTTTGGCACATACCATGGGATTGCTGTCAGTGTTCCCTGAAGCCACTCAGCCTAAAACACTTTCAACACATGCCAAGGGCATTCTAAGCTGGTTGTCTTCGGTTCACATTGCAAGCAATCTGGCCGTGTTCGCCAAAGCCATCCAGCCAAGAAACACTTCAGTCAGCACAGTAGGAGAAGGCTAAGAGGGGCTCCAAAGCCAAGCGAGGCAAAGCAATATGGTTGCTTTGCTTTGCTCGTAGAAGCAAAGGGACCGTGTTGCTTCACAAAGCACTGTTGAGGGGGGGCTTTGTTTGAACCTTCACTGAAGCAAGATGCCCGTTCAAAGCTTGGCACAGCCCTCTCCAGCATATGACTTTTTGCTTTTTGTGTCAGCAGTTTCCTGTCCAACTGGGTACTGCAACATGCACTCAGACATGCACCCAGGGAAAAGAACAAAATACCTTTTCACTTGCGTCATGAAAGGTGGCTTCTTGATCAAGTCAGCCTGCCTTTTTTATCTCTTGCAGGTTTGATAACAGCAAAGTATACCAGAAAAGACATGGCAGGCTGCTGTATCATTCTGCTCTGCTGGTCCTTCAATTCTGTTGATCTACTGCTTTGCCTTGGCTCCTCAACAATATGCAGAGAGGACAATTTAGGTGTTCCCCTCCCCACAATCTTAAAACTGTCTGACAGTGGTGTACTAAAAACAAGACTTCTGGCCAGAATGGCTGGGAGTCGAGTGGTATATACATTTACTAATACATAAATAAATAAGAACATTTTAACTTTGTTACAATGGTTGCATTTTCAACAGACCTAGGCCTGATCTGCACAATTATGATTATAGATGGCTGACTATAACCATCCCATACCCAGCCCCGGACAGTACCACTGAAAAGACAACCTCTGCCTGACTTTTCTGCGCTACACATCTCCCACTCCCTGCACATATTATCCAAATGATCATCTTTTTCTTTATGGGAGTATAGCACAGATCTATATCTCCTCCCTGAGCAAAGGTAAGATGCGACTGGAACTTGCTCTCATTGTGTGGGAAAAGCTTTCAGAACTTTTTGCTAGCTGGGAAGACTGAATCTTGATAATAGGAAACTTGCTGCACACTTATTTTCTCCGTACAGCCCCAGGAGCAATTTCTCAGTATAATCTCAATTAGTTACCAATAACAGTTTGGTTATCAATATGGGAATAGTTTAAAGAAATCCTCCCCCCCCCCCCCCCCCACACACACACACACACTGTGCCAGTCAGATTTTGAGAAGTTTTCAGCTATGTGGCTAAACAAGTGCTGGCTACTTCTAAAACTGATGTGTTCAGAATGTGGCATAATGTATTCAGAGAATTCTGAGCTGATGACAATGCCATTTGATAAAACAATAATTTTACTTGATTTATAATTATTATTGCAAGTAAGAAAGGCAAATGGGCCTGCTACACAGGCTCTTCTGGTTCCTGAGGCTTTCTGTGCCTTGTGGCAAAACAAGGAGTGAACACGTTGGCTCCTGCATACTCTGCAGTGAAGTCATTGCCAGCCTCCTTCCAGAAAAGAAGATGACATCACTATGGTTGGGCTGTGCCATGTAAACAGAAGTGTACAGCCAATGCGAATGAATTTGATGGAGCCTTGCTTGTGAGTACATGCTTCTTCCAGGCTAACAATCCAAATGGCATTTTCTGCAGCCCTGCCCTTCCTCTCGTGCTTTGTAATTTCTGATCACAGATCATGTGCCAATGTATGGCATTTTTGCAGGTAGGCTTCAGCTATCTGCTGCAATGGTTTCCTAGTGAGCAGTCATTTTGAATAAAGAGATTGCACTGCTATTGCATACTTTGTGGGATCTTTTTTGGTGCGCTTGTTCTACTGATTTTGATCAGTTAGCATGCAACAACAGGCAACAACATATGCTTGAATTCTGACATTCTGGAATCTGTTAAAGGAAATATAAGCCATACAGGTCAGAGGCTCGGTTGCAAAAATGTAGCACAAGGAAGAGCAGGCCATGCAATTAGTGGCCCTCCAACATTTTTTCAATTACTGGATGAGGGCATTGAGGGGCCATTTATAAAATTAGTAGTCAACACCAAGCAGGAATGGATGGCTAATACTTTAGAGGAAAGAGAGAAGATTCCAAAAGATCTAGGCGTGAGCAGTTAACAGAAATTAATATGATGGAATGTGACAGGGATATGTAAAGTTCAGTATCTGGATATGAAAGGCACAAGTATAGGATGGAGAAACTTGGCTTGGCAATAGTACATGTGAAAAGGATCTGAGTGTACTTGTTGATCACAAATTCATGCATTAAGCATGCATTAAGAGGATCACTGGACATAATTGTTCCACTGTACTCTGCCCTGGTCAGACCCCATTTGGAGTACTGTTCTAGGCACCACTGTTCAAAAAATTCAGTTACAAATTGGGGTTAGTTCAAAGATGGCCACCAAGATGGTGAAGGGTCTGGAAACCAAGTTTTAGAATGTACGATTAAAAGATTCTGGTATGTTTATCCTAAGAAAAGGTGACTGAGGAGAGATATAATAGAATCTTCAAATATCTGAAGGTTGTCACTCAGAAGAGGGCAGGACCAGGCCAATGGGCTAAACCACAAGAAGGAAGATTCAGGTTAGATCCTGGAGGAATTCCTGACTGTATGAGCTGTCATTCCACCCTGTGGAATGGGTTGTCACATGATGTGGTGAATTTTCCTTCTTTTGAGGTCTTCCAACAGAATCTGGATTGTCATCTGTTAGAGATGCTCTAGTGCAGTGTTTCTTGACCTCGGCAACTTCAAGATTGGTAGACTTCAATTCCCAGAATTCCCCAGCCAGCATGCTCTAGTGGATCCAGCACTGAACAGGGGTTAAATTAGAAGACCTTTCAGGTCCCTTCCACCTTTATGATTCTATGATTCAGGCAGATGTTGCACCAAAATACTCCTCTGCCTCTGGACAGGGATTACATGACAGTGGGACACTTATTTGTGGAGATAAGTTTCCATATTCAGTCACTAGCATCTGTCTGAGACCTGGGAAAGCAACACACAACATAGCAGCTAAGCAGTCAGCCCAATCAACATTTGCCTCCCTGTTTTTATATTTATTTATTTATTTTAATATTTATTTATTTATTTATTTTAATAAATGTATATGGCCACCCAACTGCAACTCTGAGCAGCCAACATAGGATTAAAACACAGAACAAAACAACAAATGAACACAAAAACCACAAAACACAACACAATACCACATAACTCTGGCCAATCATAGCATGTTCACATTCCAAAAATATTTATCAGACAGGTTCATCAAATGTCTTAACCCAGTGTTTGTGGAGGAGGGAGCCCGGTTTTTAAGGCCAACAGGATCAAGGCCATCTAAATCTCAGGCAGAATGCTGTTCCAAAGGGAGGTGCTATGACAGAAAAGGCACATTTCCCATGCTCTTGTTCTATAGAATAGACCCAGAGTATACCCACTCTGCCAGATCTTGTGGGGCAAGCAGAGATAATCAGAGACAAGCAGTCCTCCAAATAACCCAACCCAAGTAGTGGTGTTACAGGGACATACTGTGGTATGCACATAACTACTTGTGTTACTACATTTTGGACCAGGTGTAGCTTCTGGAAGTTCTTCAAACGCAGCCCCATGTAGAACACATTGCAATAGTCCACTAGGGAGTAACCAAGTCATAAATCACACCAACCTCTTCCTCCAGCCCGTCCCTGCCTAGGAGGGACTGGTCATCTTGAGCAAGCAGTTCAGGTATGGAAGCCACTAGCAATCTCATCTGATCCCTAAAGCCCAACTTTATTAACAGGATTTCACAACTGGTAATCTGTGATGTAGTGCTTCTGAAAGCCATCAGAATCTCTCAGATGTCTATAGACACTACTTTGGGATTGTGGCTAGTGTTACACTCAACACCTGAGTTGGCACATTTCTGAGAGGGGAACCCCCCCTCTGTCCCCAGCCAGATTTTGGTAATGCATGGCAAGTTGGCCTTCTCACCACTTGAGATCCTGAATGATATTATTACAGCCTGACCTGGCATCCAGTAGCAACAGCTGAAGCCCAGACCACTTGAGGGTCCAATAACCGTGCACTGGGGCCAAGCACAAGGGGTTTATCACACTACCCTTTTCACTTCCTCCACTCTCTCTGGGGCAGTCAGAGACCTCAACTCTACCCACAGATCCTGCCAAAGTGGCACAGTTAGGGAGACATCTGCACCCCAGTGAACACGAACCTTTCAGTGTCATCCTCAAGATCCTCTGTCATCCAAGTTAATCAGTCCTAATCCTTTCTTTAACCAGTTATTTGGAACAAAATGATGAAAAACTCTGGAGCTAGAACAAGCAACATTAGCTCAATAAAGTCCTTGGGTCCCACTCATTTTACTGTCCAAAAGGTAAAATAGCTGCTGCCTCCAGTTGATCCACCAGTCAGGACCTCACAACATCTGCACCAACATGCTTTATCTAACAACTCTGGTAGCCCATCCCAAGCACACTTCTGGCCTTGGCACCATTACAAACAAACAAAGGAGCAAAAGGCCCCTCACTGAGCTAGTCACTGCTTCCTGAGCCAGCCAATGAAGGAATGCAAAAAATGACTGAACAAATTATCCAGCTGATTGATTATTTAGGTCTAGCTTACTTATACATGCTGAGATTTATGTTCTGCCTGCAAGAGAAATAATCACAATAGCTAAAAAAAGTACCTATCATTGATAAAGACAATACTAGTAGTGAATCTGCATAATGTATTCTATTAGTAAGCTTTACATTTTCAGTTTGCAAAATCTTCCTCTTTAGAAGGCATAAATGGTCACATATGCTCACAGGTTGGCTAAGAAAAGCATATGGAATAGGAAAACCCCATAAAATTTGTATTTTAATTCTGCTGACTCCAAAAAGTATAGTTGTTAGCCTGCTGATGATGCAAATAACACCTTTGCTATTCCAGACAGCAGAGAAAAGGATCTGCATAAGAAGAGATGAATAGCTTGGGGGCATGAATATACCGTATTTTTCCATTAATAAGACGCCCCCATGTATAAGATGAACCCCACTTTTCCAACCCAAAATTAAGAAATCAATATTTTAAAGATAAAGCAGAACACATTTTTATTTAGTAAGTAGTTAACATTTACATGGGGGACGCGGTGGCGCAGCGGCTTAATGACGCTGAAAGTGCCGGCCAGAAATGGCTGAAAGCTTCAGCGGTTCGAGTCCAGCCTCGCGTTAACAAGGTGAGCTCTTGTTTCTATACCCGCAGCTTCTGCCAACTCAGCAGATCGAAAACATACGTGAGTAGATAAATGAGGACTCTCACTCCGGCGGGAGGAAAAATGCTGGCAGCGGCTCAACAGAGAGACGGGACAAGTTGCCGGTAAAAGCGCGAAAAACCGCGCTCGTCCGAAAAAGGGGCGCGAAGCAACGGAAATCCCGCCTCCTGTGCTGCCAGCTGGGCTGACGCTCTAGGAATTAGGCTCTGGCAAAGTCTAATTCCGAAACTAGAAAGATACAATTGCCTTGAAAACCGCTAGGGGGCGGTCACTGCAGGGTCAGTAATGACTGTTAAGCAGATAAAAAAAAAAAAAAACATTTACATGATACACTCAGTGGGAGGAGGTCCAAACCATCTCTCTGCAGCTCTATTTCCATGCTCTTTTGCATAACTGATTACATTCAGTTTGAATTTTGCAGAGTAAGATATTTGCTTATTTTTTTATTTTCCGACATCTTTATGGGCTCAGAATGCTCTGACATTACCGGTCCCTGTCGCATCTGCACACTGCCTACACGCTCTCCACCTCCAACATGATGTGTTCCAATTGGTTTGTTCAGCATCAGCTGACGTCAGTTACCTAAGGCTTGTGATTGGAGGAAGTCTGTTTGCAGAGACAAGCTATCGGCAGTTTCACTCATGATTGGAGGCTCGTGATTGGAGGAAGCCTGTTTGCAGAGACAAAGTACAGGCAGTTTCGCAACCGCGCAGTTCTCTCCTTGGCTTACTTCCTTGCATAAGACGCCCTTCAATGTTTAGTGTAACAATTTTAGAAAAAAGTATCGTCTTATATACAGAAAAATACGATATGCATTGTCTGTCTTTCATACAGATGCTTCCATAGCTCATGTGAAAAGTTAAATGATTGGATTCACACTTCATACTAAGCCATCATATATTTTGTTTGGTTTTTAGATTAACCATTGTAGTTTACATGCCATTGTTTACAATTCAGCAAGTTGTATGAGAAATATAGCCAATTGTGGTTTATTCAATAAATGATAGTTAATCAAACATGGCTTAAAACAATGTCTGATGCCCATTATTCTGTTTGCTTGGTGCCATGACATTGCTCTGGATAGGGGTAGAAGGTAGCAAAAACAGAAGGCAGCAACAGGTTCAGCAAAACCAACAGAAGAACCATTTTACTTGATGGGAGTTGATGAAGTATGAGAAACTATGTCTCTCCAGGTACCTGAGACAGAGATATGGTGCCAGGCACTTAGACTTATCTGCACACAGTGGAATCAATTACTCAGGTGTGCATTACCTCATTGGGTCATGCCAGCTTGGAAGATTGCTTCATAAGGAAAACGCACAAGCATACTTTTCTGTGACTACAGCTTCACTCAGGTGAGTGCCTTGTGCAAACCAGCTGTATGCCAGCTAAGAGAAGCCTTTTCCTCAATTCTCTTTCAGGGCATCCATTGCTGAAAGTCAGAGTTTCCTGGGCTGTAAGTTGACCTTGTTGCCACTTTCTCAAACATCTCTTTCATGCATAAAAGTAACCATAAGTCAACAGTGATATACAGGGTGGAAAAACGTTGTGACTCAACTTGCCAAACACCATCCCCAAGATTCTCAGCTGATAAAGTGCCCATTATCTCTGGGCTGAGAAGCACATTTGCCCTGATTGAGAAGCTGCTTGAACTTTGCACTTGGCCTTGCTTTAAACACTGTCCCTGTGCTATCATTATTTATTTATTTCTCCAAACTATTCCCAGCGTGCTTTAGTTTTGCAGCAGAAAAGGTAATTTGGAGCTTGCTTGGACAGCTGTTGGCAACGCCTTAAAGTAGCTCCATCTATTCCCAAGATCAGGTGGGAGGAGAGGTGCTACCTGTATGCCCATGTGCCTGCTGAAGTACCTTTTCTCTCTTTAAATCTGAAGTGCTGCCCAGCCCTTATGCCCTATCTGCTTTTCAGATTAGGTGTAGGTCATCCACTGATTATAAAGAAATAAAAATAAAATAGACACTGATAAAATGCTAAAGCATAGAGTTTAATTGTGCCAGTATTGTATTTATTGTTGGTCTCACAGTCAGCCAGATGTTTAGACTGGATTTGGCATTTTTATCCACCTATCGAGTCCCTCCCAAGGACCTGGGATAGGCAGATGTTGTTTGATGGTGTTAAAGGGATTGTCACAGGATAAAAGCTGTTCCACATAAAGCTGTCTTTTGCAATTGACTGATGGTGATTTTGTCAATGCCGATGGTGTTCAAGTGGTGCTCCAGCTGTTTTGGGATTGCACCCAAGGTACCTATTTCTATTGGTACTATCTTTGCTTTCTTTTGCCACAGTCATTCTGCTTCTATTTACAGGTCTTTATATTTTGTGATTTTCTTCAATTTTTTCTCTTCTATTCTGCTGTCTCCAGGTATTGCAATGTCTAATATCCAGACTTTTTTGTCTTTCTTATCAACAATTGTTTATCGTCATTGTCGTCGTCATCATCATCATCTTGCTTTTATTGTCTTTGTTAGTTTTAATCCTATATTTTGCCACCAAGAGTCACAATTGTGCGATGGGCAGCTATGTAAACCAATATAGCAAATAAATAAATAGTTAGGAAGGTAGCTAGTTCAATTGTTAAGTTTATATCCTGTGTTTCCTACAAAAGCAAGGCAACTTACATGGGGATCTCCCCTCATTTTATCCCCACAAAAGTGATAGCCACAAGATGGACTGAAGAGAAAGTGACAGGTGAATCTGACTGATTCCACAGTCCCAGTCTGACACCTTAAACCCTACACCACATTAGACAACACCATTATTAAAACTCAATGACTAAAATGCCTTGTTACAATATTAAAATCAGAATAAGTTATAACGAACACCCAAGGCACAGCATTAAAATCCCACTCTCTTTGAGGTCTCCTTTCTAAAAAATTTCACAAGATTTGCTTCCACTCCATCTTGTGAGCTCAGATCCATAATGGTAATTGTAGCAGCACCCAAAAGTACATTCTGGACCTACTTCCTAAGTTATGAGTCATTGTAAACTCTAAAACAAAGATGGGATTTAATTTGATTTGCTCTCAGGAATTAACATGATGCTTATTTATATTAAACCCTCTGCTGGTCTTATTCATACATTTCTGGATTCCTTTTTTTTTAAAAAAGCCGCTAGATAAGGAACTCCTACTTTTTTTCTTGGACATCTCTAAACCTGGAGCCTCTGAGAAACTCAACATCCAGCCAGCCTCCTGTTGGCAAGGCACAACTAAAGGAGGAGAAGTGATTGTTGTAACTTTATCTTCTTCCCAGTGTTTTCTTTTAAATAATTTCCTCCCATTTAAAGCATTAGGATGGGATCATCTGTGATGTGGGTGTGCTGGGGAGCCCAGACAGCTGTGGATCCAGCAGATTCATGGCCTCTCCTGACATTTTCTAGAGATTCTTCTCCATCACAGTTACTACTTGCTAGACTCATTATTTGGGGAAAATGATACATTATCCATCAAAACTATATCAAACGATTACAGCATTTCCCTGCTTGGTTTTTATTAAACAATTTCTAAAATTATTATTTTGGGTTGGTTTCTGTCCACAAGCTATGAATATTTGAAATCACAGCCCTAAGTATTATCGTGGCCTTTATTTCTAGATGAGAGTCATGCTTACATAGAAAAAATATAGGGTGGCCAACAACTAACAGAGCATCTGCAAGTATCTGAAAAGGCAACTCTTTTTTTTTTTTAACTTAATTTGTGATGCTTTTCCTACAATCTTTACATATTAACATTGGAGAAAGCTCAATAGAGTTCAATAGGGTTCACTTTTAAATAGATATAAATATGATTTCTTGGTGCTTTTCAATTAAATTCTCTTTTGGCCAGTCCACTTTGCTCATATGTATCACTGGAGTGCACTCTTGACTACCCAAGCACCGTCATTTTCTCAGATTGCAAATCAGCCCTGAAAATTTGTCCCATTCTCCTGATTTACAATTAAGAGGTTGAACTAAGGCACTACAGGCACACACATGTACATACACATGAGCATGAACATACACAGTTTTTCGTCTCTTTTCAGCTTTCTATGATCACTGAATGTGCTCCATTTCCATTGGGTTATTTTGGGAGGGGGACTGCTCCCTGTTAGAGCTTTGGTTTGTTGCAATTTTATTATACTTCTACAAACTGTGTTCCCCAAGGATAACAGTACGATTTCTTTAGTGAGCCTGGTTTGCTCCATTTCCATTGGCACCCACCATTTGAACTCACTATTTAGGAAACCTGATTAAAGTATGCCTTCTGTTATATTTCTGAAAAATATCACCAAACCCAACGATTTTTACACAAGTGATACTTTGCAGTACCAAAAACATCTCCAGTTAAATTCCTGGGTTTCCTTAGATCAATATATCAGGGTTGATTGAAAAGTAATGCTGCCCATGTTATAAGTCGCCAGCAGTTGGCGGTACTATCAGAAGTTCTGACATGTCTTTTAGCATCTGTTCTTTCACTTTAGCAGATGTTCAATACGTGAAGGTGATATGGTCTCACTATTTCCATTATAAATAGCTGAAAGGAGAGTGCATCATTGAATTGGTGGCCACTGACACCAACTCACAGCCCTGAAATAGGAGGAGGGGAAAGCTTAAGGGATGGAAGGATGGTCTTGGTCTTATCGATATTCCTAAAGTAATAGTTTGTGAAGATACCACATGCTTGATTTCTGTGATGCAGTGGGTAGATCTTCAAATTCATTTGCCTTAAGATAGAGCTGTAGTATAGCAGATCAGAGGCTTAACAGCTGTGCAAACTGTCCCTGGCCAAAAAGAGTTTCTAGCGAAAAGGGGATGTTTGAATTAAAGATGCCCACAGCCTTAACACAGTTAACACAGACAGTACTTGTCTAAAGATGTTCAACCACCTCTGCATTTATCTTCTTTCTTTAGCTACTGTTCAACTTGGAATATCCGTCTTATTTCATCCTTTCAAAATCCAGAATAAAGGTTTTTAAATAAATCACAAAGATTTATCTATTCTTCAGATATTAGAAAAGCTTCTTGTCACTTGGGAAAAGCAGGCCAAAAAATGAAGCTATCAGCGGCATCTAGTGGTAATTCAACTAAATGCAGCTTTCATTAGAATATACTTCGTCACTCCAAATTGCCTCCAATATGAAAGCTATTGTTATAAGAGTTATGTAATCCAGTGTTTATCATTATCATTATCTGTTAATGAGCTTTGCCTCTAATTTTCCTTTTGAGGTGGCATTTATGTCCATCCCTACCATTTCTGCCTTCACAAAATGCCCATGGTAGATTAGGATGAGACTGAGCCCAAGCCATCCAGTGGCACAGCAGTTGAAGGACCATTTCAACCTGGGCCTCCCCAGTTCGGCTTGACATTTGGTACACTGTTCTGCACTACATACACAACTTTTCAGTTCCTATTTCTCATATCAGTGTCATAGTCTTTTTCAAAAGATTAGCTTAGCCATGATTAAGATCTCAAAAAAAAAAAAAAAAACCTGTCAGAATCATATAGTGGCACAATCAGGCTTACTGCAATTAAATATATGGTACGGTTTCAGGTCCCTTACCTCAGGTTTGCTGTTTTGAACTCATAACATTTATTTATTGCTTTGGGTCCTCTCAGACTGTTTAAATTCGGTTTGCTGGATTTCACATTCGAGTGTCATCCTACCTATTTATTCCCAAGGAAAATATGACAGAATGACTAATTGGGATCTCTACCCACAGGATGACCAAGAAATTAGTCATCTTCTGATACCTATTAAGCAGCTCCTCATGTTAAACACTAAGATGACTGCTGTACCTCACAGAAGAGGAGATGGGACCATTTGCTGGATATCTCAGGCCAAGGCCACTTAGAGAGGTAACAAATATTGTTTCATGCAATGGTGAGATTATTCATACTACCTACTTCTGAGGGCAGCATTAAGGCTGACAATTCATAAAAATCTATCTGTCCTTAGCTGACAGATGCTTGGCAGCATCTAATGGATTTTCCACGAGGAAGACAACTATGGAGTCCTTGGGGTTCTCTGAGCTTGGTTCTTTTCTTGCAAACGTTTCATTACCTGCCTAGATGGTAACTAACATCGAGATGTTACCTAGCCGGGTAATGAAACATTTGCAAGAAAAGAACCAAGCTCAGAGAACCCCAAGGACTCCACAGTTCAACCGTGAGCTACACATATTCACCTCTATTGGGAAGACAACTATGTCATATCTTAAAAATGGTCATTTGCACAGCATATATGGTCTCATTTAAAACTGTATGTGTCCTATAATTTGTGGGTTATGGCTCAAAAGGAGTGAGTCATCCACTGAAGACCAGAAGGTTCACTCTGGTTTCAAGAGTGGCATGAGAAATATTACTCCTGAGGCTTTTTGGCAAATAATGTGTCTGAATCTCATACACAGTCTTCCCAGTATGTGGGCCATCTATTTTGTAAAATGCTACTAGGAGACCCTTCCATAAGATGGTGGCCTTGCTTTGGCCATGCAGGATAGGAATTAAGGGAGAAGACATCAACATACCTGGAAGGCATCTGGTCAAGAAAGGGTTTGTAAATTGAATTAAATGTCCCCTCTCTACCTTGCATTATCCCACATGATTTTCAGTGCTTCAGGTCAAAGTGAAATCACCCCTATAAGTCCTAGCATTAACAAAAATGTGCTCAACTTTGAAATGTGTAATTTAAAAAAAATATATTTATTCATGTGTTTATTTAATTTCTATGGCCACCTATCTCTATTTGTATGTAACATTTTTGCCACAGATATCAAGCAATCTGAAATGGCTGCCTCAGACAGTGGAATCTAGCCACTATTCAAGATGGCAAAGGGAGAGAGGCAAAGAGGGGGAGCAAAGAGAAAGGGAAGGTTGCTATATTGGACACAATCCTCTGGGAAGTTCAAGTTCTGCTGTAGAAGCCAGAACAAAACAAACATAAATAATAGAGTGAACCGAAACCCCAGGCTGCTTCCAACCAAAGAGGGTGGTGTGGTGTGTTCTAAAGTTGATAATCAAAATGTCTTTTTATCTTTAATGGGATGAAATGGAGGAGAAAGTCTGGAAGGTGTCATTTGGATCACTCATAACATTTATTGAATAAAGATGTCGGTATGCTCAATAAAAATGCCAGAAGGGGTTCAGATTTCTTGAGGAAGGGTGCAAGACCTGGATGAGATATTCCAGGAGACTTTGTTCATGGGAAAATGTGATGGGGGAAAATGATTTTTATACCCATGAGGTCACATCTGACATTCTGCCATGAAGAGTTTTCTTCAATGAAATGACTGTATTTGACAGCACTGTAGGAAAGAATACAAGAAAAAGAATTCCAGCTTTTGAATTAGTACTCCAAAAACTCTATTGCAAGCCTTGCAGACTGAATAGAAATCAGATGTGTCAATAATCTTGACAGCTAGTGCAAGGTGACTGTCAGCATGTCCTTGTCTTCTTTCAAGACAGATTGCATTGCCTCCAAGCACAGCAGTTTGGCTGTCCCTGGACGTGAGTTGCCATAGTTGCTGACTAACAGGATGCAGAGAAACGATATCCCCCTTCTTCCTCAGTGTGAGCCCATAGGTGCCCTTGGGCCTGGCATCTACCAGTGCTGTTAGCAGTGAGCTCATACTTCCATTATAGCTGATGTGGGCTGTCTCTGAGGCTCTCAGAAGCTTGACTATCGATCAGTCTCCATTTAAACTTCCCCCTGAGGACTTTCGTTTCAGGAAATCTCTGCCTTTGTCTCCACAGATATACAGTACTTTATACTGCAAGGGAAGCCATGCAACTGGACCTTTAAAAAGTAGCTGAAAGAGCTGCTGCACCAATTAATGTTCTTGAGGGTAAACATTTGGGGGTTAATCCTAAATAGAATATAAAGGGCAAGAGGCACACAGGCAGGCCTTCCCTCTCAGTCCTGACCTTACCAGGTGAAAACTTATACAATATATCCAGAATTGATTTTCCTCAGAAGGGTTCAACTGCTGTAGCACCTTTGACTGGGAGGCCAGGAGCATACTGTCAGTCTTTGGAGATAAATTGGGGCATGTACCCCTAAATGTACCACTGTAAATTAAAACTTGGACAAAGAGCAAACTCAGTCCTTGGAGGACTGTTCCTTGTGCAGCCAAAAAGATGCCAACCACATGCAAAATGAGGCTGACAGGAACTAGGCATGCTCAGGGAACATGGATCATTTATTGGTTTGGTGGTGGGGTGGGGTGGGGTGGGGTGGGGGATAGGAATGGACCACTATGGTAGAAGGCATGATAGGCTGAAAAGAATCCTGGGTAGAGTAATCTGCACTGCTGGATTCATCTCTTTCCATCATAGCAAAAGGCAGCATGTTTATACAGCACCAATCTCTGAAGCTTACCATGCTTGCATGGCACAGGCTTGTAAATGTTATGGTCCATTATAGGAATCAAATTCGATAAGGTAGCTGGAGGGATGTAGTGGTCCTCAGCCAAATATTCTCACATTGCAAAACATTTAACCAAATGTTAATAAACTTTTTGAATAGAGTCCTTTGTCTGAACTTACATCTGTGGCTATTTGTCTCTGCAAGATCTTCTCTGAGCAAGGAACCCTGAACCTTTTCCAAGTGTATCGTCCTCCCTGAAGGAGGTCCACTTCACTACAGAGTTGTGAATTCCACAGAATCCAGGAATTATGTTCAACATTTTCTAAATAGTTATAATTCTTACAAAACGTGTTCATATCATCCATCTAGTTTTCCTGGCAACAAAATAGAAGCGGTTCGCCTTTGATTTTTTGGGGGGGGGAGGGGGGCCTTTATTCCATTACTTCCCAGTCTTGTCTAAAACCCTGGGATTCCATGGTGGTCTCCCATCCAGATACTGACCAGGTCTAATCTTGCTTAGCTTTTTCAGAATCAACCAAGGATGGAATTTCTTTTCCCACAACTGCATTTTTTTTCTTTAAATTTCCCTCAGTATCATCAGAAGTCATACATAAACATTGTCTATTTTTCACATGGCCATTAGGTGGTGCAATTGCATTTTAATCTTCTGACCATGCTAGGCAATGGTCAGGCAATGGGACAAGAAGAAACCCAACCAGCTATAAAGCTCTACATCCATTTCCACAGTCTTCCAGCCCAGTTATTACATTTTACAGAATGGCATTAGTAAAGATGGATTTCAGCCACTTCTCCAGCCAAAACCACTTTCCCAACTTCCATCTAGGCTTCCTCCCTTCCATCTAGGATGCATATCCTTCTATCAAAAAGAGCAATACAGCCATAAAAGAGAATGATGTCAGATAATGGAACGGAATGAATTCTGATATCAGAAGTTAGTGATGTTTTTAGATAAAAAGATCTCCCTGAACTACATCTTAAAACCCACTGAGAAGGTTGGCTGTAAGAATATTTATGTATTTATTTATTTACTTCTTTATTCATTTATAGTAGTTATGTATTGACCTTCCTCCTATTTGGATTTCGGGGCAATGTCCAGTCAATACTGAATAATACCCAGAGGCCTACTGGCAACCCGTGCAGTTCCTGCAATGCATGGGTTATAGGTCAATGGGGGCTCTCACCCACTAACAGTGAACTGCTGCAGCTTCCCAATTGCAGCTTCCAAATAGTCTTCAAAGGTTGCTCCATGCAGACTACTATACTTTGCACTAATCTGACTAGAAAGTGACAAAGGTATGAATCACTGTTGCCAGGGCCTCCTCCTCCAGGGGCCTGTAACTGGTTCACCAACTGGGCAAAGGATCCCCTACCCATGGCCTCCACATGTCTATCTAGCATTAGCCATGAAATTAGGAGGAACCCCAAGTTGCAGACCTGCTCCTTCATGGGAAATACCACACCATTCAGAATAATCACTGAAACAGATAGATGACTTCTGAATAAACAGTAGTTCAATCAAGCTGTGGTTCAACTTTATCCAGTTTCTCCCCATCCAGATCTTTATAGTTTCAGTGTATTGAGTCCACACTACTTCAACATACTGACTTGAGATGGCAATGCATGCTTGGGTATCATCATGTATTGATAATACCTCATCCCAAATTCGTAGATTACCTTGCCCAACAGCTTCCTATAAACAGCAAGGGAGGGAGGTAACAAACTTGTGGCAGTTGGAGTGGCCAAGAGGTAGATCTTTCTCCCCACTACTACCGAATGGAACTGCCCTCTTAGGAAGCAGTCAAACCACTGTAAAGCACTGTTTCCAACTCCCAACCCTAACAGGTGGCTCCAAAAGATGCCATGATTGGTGTACCAAATGCTACTGAGAGAGCTAATAAGAAGGGATCACTTATCATCCAAGTCATGCAAGAGTCATCCAATGCAGCTTCCATCCCATGGCCATGTCTGAAACCTAACTGAAAAAATCCAGATAATCTGTTTCCTACTCTCTCTATAATCCTTCCCAAACACAGAAGGCTGGAGTCTGGGCAGTAGTTGTCTAACATGGATGGAACCAGGTACAAGTGCCAGCTCACATGTGACAGAGCTTATACTACCCAACATCCTATCCATTTCCTTGAAATCCACAAGATGGAATGAATCCCAGATCATCATACAGGACTCTGCCTGTCATCTCCATAGATTTGGTCTGCCTGTGTGTCTATCTATCTGCTTGTAATACTTTTACCCAGGTGGCTAATAGGCTATAGATGCTGGCCATGTGGAATCAAGATTAGAACAAATTTGCAATGTTAAAAAATATAACAATTTAAAGAAAGAATTTAGCTCGAAGTGAAGAAAACACTATACATTTTAAAAAGATTGAATAAGAAGGGGAAAGGAGCTACCAAGGGGATAAAAGACTGAAATGCTAAAAGCAAATCACACTTGAGAAGCCATAAGAAAAGTTGTTCTAAAAATTGGAGTCATAATACAGCACGACCTTCCTAAGTATTTCTATGAGCTTGTTGTTAAATAGAAAGCTTGTCCACCAGAGCTTATCTGCAGATTAAAGAATTAGTGCTTAAGGCTTTAGGCAGTTTTCCCTAACCTGTGACCTTCCAGATGCACTGGGCCTGCAATTCCCCAGCCAGCATTGCCTTTCAGGTTGGCTAGGAATTTTGGGAATTGCAGGCCCAACACATCTGGAAATTGCAGATTGGGCAACTATGGCTTAAGTTTCTGCCATAACTATAGCGGCCCAGGTAATTTTTTGTTTGAAAAAAAACTGCCTGGACTTTGCAGTTGATGTGAAACTAGTAGCTAGGGAATGGAACTGTGTCAGGATGATGCTTTATCAGTAGCCTTTACCAGAAGATGCACACATACCCTAAATTTAGTACAGATTAATTATGTATACATGATGTGTTTACCTATGATTAATTTAACCACCTTCACTCAGTTTCGCTTCACTTCAATAAACTTAGCTTTCTAGGTTCATATGATACACCAAATCATCAATTAACCACATGAGCTAAGTTCACACAAGATGGAGGACTGAACTGTGGATGACTAGTTTCTAGTCTGTCTGTATTATAGGGGTCCATCCTGAAAGTTATTTATGGCGCCTTCACCACGTTGGTGCCTTCCAGAAGTTTGGAATCCAGCTTCTATAATCCCTCCGCAAGCATGCTGCAAGCTTGACTACACTGTGTCCTCTCGAAGGAATCAGGATTTAACTAAAAAAACCAGTCATTTTCTCTGACAAAATAGAGAATCCCAGACTTAAAATCCCCTAAAGCACCTATTTCAATAAAACTTAATGGTTTTTTGTTTTTTTTTTTACAATAAGGGGAGAGGCGATGACCACATCTTACAAATAATTAGTATATGGATGAGTTATGCCCAGATACCAATTTTTAAGATGCAGCCAATTTATCAGAAGAAGCTGTTATAAAGTATTTGTAACCACTGAAATTCCCTGGATTTCAAGGGTTAGCAGGGGATCATTGAAAATGGAACTGTCAAAGACAATTGAGTACATTCTAGAACCCCCAAAGTTGTCCTCTTCTCTAAATTACCAGACAACCATAGTTGGGCTGCAAAAATACAGAAGACCACTAGATGGTAGCAAAGAAGGTGTGGTTGTCTGGAGTTCTGCAGTCTAGATAGGATGGCCCAGTGGTTACCTTTCTCTTGCCTAGAGTCTTAGCTTGTGCACCTTTATTCAACTTGTACAGGGATTGTTGATGACTGGATGTTTTGGGCAGTACAATAACTGATTTACACTGTTGGAATATTCTACCTGTATCATTTAGCTGATTGTATAGGTGAAAGTGAATTGAATCGATGTAGGAATGGTATAAAGAATTAAGGCAAGGCACAAAGCAGTGTATGGTCATGATGGACGCAAGGGTTGTTTGCAAGGCTAGAACAATATAGAGAAATGTAGTGAATTGCTTGGTATAAACTATATTAAGCTGCATTTCCTTCTCTTTTTCTTATCTCATTGCATAATTCCTTGTGCTTATTATTTCTTTCCTGGGCTTTGCATAAAACTGCTTACCCTGAAAGGAAATCACCTGATGGGTAGGTAGCTATATATGGTATGCATTGGCAATTTTGATGGTAACTGTTCTATCTTTGGTTGCTGTTGGCAGTTTCAGGCTTTCTCAGACAAGTAAAGTAAGATATCAATGATAAAATAAAATTGAAATTGCTCAGGCATTGGCTCTGGGCATTTATCATTGCTGCTAGAATTGAGTGAAAAGCAAAGTACAGATAGCATATTTAAAGCAGCATGTTCCAGCACTGCCAATTCTGTTAGCGGGAAGTAGATTTATCTTGCAATGTGGTTGTAATGTGATCTGAAAGTACTCAAGCATCAAAAAGCCTTTTGCTACTCTGGGTATCTGAATACTTAGGCTAAACTTCTCCATCAGATGTGTGCTGCATTTTCATAATTCCCAGCTGGCATGAACAAAACCTGGGAATTATGGGAGTTTAAATCCCCAAACAACTGGACAACAGCAGATCGGAAAATACCAGTTTAGGATATGGTGTCAAATGCAAATCACATCTAAATAGTATTAGCAAAGCATGGATTTAAACATCACAGTTTTGTTTCAGTTTTGTCTAGGACTGTTGTGCATGCCCAAATATTGTACTTTGCAAATCATTGTTTATAGTATCATGTTATAAAATCCCAACCAATTGTGTGTGTATGTGTGTGTTTAAATAGTCCATAGCTAAATGATCATGGCATACGAACCCAGCCATGAAATCTATTCTATGGCTGGGAGACAAGTTTCTGGAGAATTTTGCCTGTATGAATCTAAATATAATCCTGTTTATTTTGCATCCTGTGTTGTCTTGAATGTAGTGGGGGTTTCTGCAGCTGATAAAACTGCATAAGGGCATTAATGCAGTTGTAGTGTCTGTCCTTTTGCAAGTAAGTAATGAACACTCCTCACTTTATGTTCAACATGCAGCTTAATAGGTTCTAGTGTTAGGCCCGGGTTTAAAATGTATAATAAATTATATAACAACGTGGGTAGGGGCAGGATGACAACAACAACAACAACATAGGTTGAGTCTGTGATAAAAATAGCTGGGTGAATTCGAGGAATTGTGGAAATTATATGTTATGTGCTTTCCCTGTCAGACTGTCGCATTAAGGGCTACTAACCTTAACCATACTCACCCCTTTCCCCCAAAAACCAGGCAGGCAGAGAAATATGAGTGTGGAAAAAGGAGAGTTCAGGCAGTGAAAACCTGTAGAAAAATCCCATTTTTGCAGCACTGGAGCACTTTTTCTGACCAAAAATCAGCAACTTGGTTTTCTGCCATTTGAGATGAGGAAACCATAACAATGGCAGCATATGCCCTCAAATAAGACAAACACATTTTAAAATGTCAAAAAGAACAGAACAAAATCCTGGAATAAATCAGACAGACCTAGGCCCTTCCACATGCTAGATGTATTCTGATCTACCTTGCATCATCTTCATCATTATTCTTCCTAAAATGACTCTCTTCTTTTCTCATTGTAGGAAATGAGGAAAGTAGTCTGGTAGCCCCTTTGGCTGACTAAGACTTTATGAAAAGGCCTAAACTTCTGATTTCTTCTCTCCTCAAAACTATTACATGAGGCTTCTGGCTGCTAAAAGATGGCTCACCCTTACTGTAGTCATCCCAGTCAAGGCTTCCTTCTTCTCTGCTACTGAAATGATATCTCCCTAAGGTAATGTTTAAGGATTGGATCTGCAAATTGTTCATAGGAAATATAATTACTGAAGCGTCACTTGGGCAAGTATGGTACAGTTTCTCTGCTAAGAAGAGGAGGATGGGAACACTATTGTAAACAACAAACTTGTCATGTCCTATCTAGGAAAGGCCCTAGATTTCCCTGACACTCAGGACTATAACAACTCAGTGCTCCCTATCCATTGCTCAGCAAATAGCCAAGTTATTCCGTCCCCTTCCCATGTGTGGACTTCACTCCACACATAGATATTCTATATGCTGTGTGGACTTCAACTCCCAGAATTCCCTAGCCAGCATGCTGGCTAGGGAATTCTGGGAGTTGAAGTCCACATAGCATAAAGTTGCCAAGGTTGAGAAACATTGGTCTATAGACATGCTGTCTAATAACTAATTGATCCATTGGTCCATTCAGCTCAGCATTGCCTACACAGTGACTGGTAGTGAACCTCCAGGTTTCCCAACTGGAATCTTTCTCAGCATGACTTGGAGATGTGAAAGATTAAATCTTTTGCTTCCAAAATATCTGTTCCACTATTAAACTGTAGTCTTCCATGAAAGTGTTAAACCAAAAGCTGTTTGCATTGCTTCTTTTAACAGAGATAAAAGAACAATCATATCAATACCATGAAACTCCACTAACATATCTGCCAACATTTCACAGATTAAAAAAGGTTTTGTCTCCTTCTACCACTATTCTGGTCCAATGGACCTAATTACAACTTGCTTCTGCCTGCTCAATTCACTGGGCTGCCATAATGGCTTCATTTGCATTTAACTGTTGTTTGTTATAACAATGGTTTACTGAACAAACCAGAGGGTGCATTCACATGTCAAACTAAGCTTGGCATTAAGTCTGGGTGACAGACTTATTTACGAATTTTCTTCATCATTTCAGTCTTAAAAGACTCTATGCAGTTTGCAAAATAGCAAAAGCAACATAGTCAAGGGAAACCATAAATATAATGCGATCTCACATTATATTAAAACACATCTGGTGCTGACAATTCCACTTTAATCAAGTCCTAAAGGACTTCCAGACTGCCCTGAGAGTGGGCACCACTGTTCCTCTGGGAGCAACTTGTCCCATAAGACAGACACGACATAGAAAATACTCATTTTGGGCCCCTCTTCCATCATACCTTTTGGTAAGTGGGCAGCTTTAGCTTGCATTAACGGGCAGGCAGAATTTATCTGGGATAGGTAGTCTCATAGACACCCTGGCCTTGAGCCATATAGAGCTTTATAGGTAATTATGGATGGGATGCTCCACAGATAATGATATAAACTATTGATCTGCCATATCAGACAACAGACTGTGACCACCTCATATCTGTCCACTGTATGCAAATATTCTAGCTGCCTCTGTGGTCAGTGCATGGAGGAAAAAGCAGCAAACTTTAAGATTTCAGAAGGCAAACTAACAACAACAAAAATTGCAATTTTTTGCATGTGTTCCTTGGCTTGACTTTGTCTGGAATCATCATATGGGGGATATAGAATATAAAATGGCTTTTTTACATTGTGGTTTACTTAGTCTTTTTAAGCACCAATGCAAACCGCAAGCATTTTATACTCCCATCTTAAACAAAAATTATTTTAAATTATTAAATATACATATAACTGGTTAGAAAGGAAGGGAAACAGAGTAAACAGTGAGTTCAGAAACATATCAAGTATACACAGTATAACAAAGACAACCTATTTAATAACACTGAAAAGGTGTAAAACAGTCGCTCAGTTAAACATCCTTGCGCTCGTCAGCTGAATAATTTTTGAAGTGATAAATCTTTGTCCTCCTTTTATTACAGATGCTGACATCACTGTTCTAAAACAGCTAGATTCAAAGCACAATATCTGGCAGCCCTGATGAAAAGAACCTGTTCTTTTTTTTTTGGTGCCAATTTCAAATCTGAAATAAAATCAGGTACTACTATAGGGTAGTGTTTCTTGCTAGCATTATTATACAAAAGCATATTTGTCAATCAAGTAATTTTAAACGTTGCATGTAGCATGTAAAAGATTGTGGTTATTTATGAAGTCATGAAATAGACAGTTAATGATGAATGGGAGGATATAAAATGTGAGAAGATCACAATGAAATTGCAAAACTGCCCAGCTCCCTAAAGCCCATTTTGTCTCAAGCAATCAAAGAAGAAGAAAACACAGAATGCTCTTTCTCTTGCTAATTTACTCAGAGCTTAAGATTTCTACAATAACAGAAAAATCTACTGTGCTGGAAAGTTGCTGTCTGCTCAATATAAATGGATTCCAACCTCTCTCTTTCTCCTTGTAAAACAATACAAGGAAAGGGAGGAGAATTAAACCTTCTCCCGAATGTTGGCAGGATTTCACTATCAAAAGCACAATGAAACTCCAATAGGTGGGCTTCCTTCTATGTCAGTCTTCACTAAAACCAACAATTGACATCTAAAACTAAGCAGTGGGACCCCTTGCTTGGAAGATATACAGGCTGGGTATGGATGACATCAGTCAACACCCTTTAAATCATGAAGTTATGGCTTGGCATTATAAATGAATATAGCCAACTGTGCTCTAACGAACAAAGCACTGCTAGGTTATCAATGGTTTAGTATGGTGTGAACCCAGACTAAGACTAACTTGCCTAAAATCTTTTAGTGAGTTTATGACTGAAGTAAGATGTGCACAAAACTGATGTTTTCTCTAAGAAGCAGATCTTCCATGCTTCCCAACTGGCAGCGTGAGCTATATAATGCTGCATTTGCATGGTCTAATAAGCCACCAACTAGATACCACACTTTTAGCCTAGCATGTTGTGTGAACCCAGACAGTACAAGCAGTCCTTGCTTAATGACCCTAATTGGGACTGGCAACACCACCGCTAAGTGAAGTGTTCACTAAGTGGGAAATCACATGATCATGACTGTGCTTTCGGGCTGGAAAGAGACAAGACTAGTCAGTTTTACACCTTCAGCTGTTGTTTGCCTCCCAACCACTCCCCATCTTTTGGAATGCTTGAGTGCCTGCTTACTGTCTTCTACACATCAAAAGCAATGCGATCACGCCTGCAGTCCGAGACTGGGAGCTGCGGGTGCACTATGCAAACAGCTTACAGTACTCCCTTGAAATTTCTTCCTCTCCAATCTCTCTGCTCCACGGGGGGATGGGGGGAAGGGTCAGGCAAAGAAGAAATTACCTATAGATATTGCTTGCTTTTTTTCTCCCCTCCCTTCTCACAGAGCAGAGAGATTGGAGAGGAAAAGATTTCAAGAGAGTACTGTAAGCTGTTTGCATAGTGCACCCACGGCTCCCAGTCCTGGGCTGCCGGCGTGATCGCATGGCTTTTGATGTGTAGAAGAGCAAACAGCCTACTCTCTTGCAATCCCTTTCTCTCCAATCTCTCTGCTCTGCAAAGGGGTCAGGCATAGAATGACACATACTGATTGTAATGGTGATCACACGACTGAGGGGATGCTGCAAAGGCCATAAATGGTTTTTTTCAGCACCATCATAATTTCAAATGGTTGCTGAACAAATGGTCGGTAAGTGAGGACTACCTATATATTTAGTTTATGGTTCAGTATGTCATGCAAATTCAGAAAACTGTGTTAATAAATTAAATCATGGTTAAAAATATCATACAACCCCCTAACACTCTTAATAAATTATCTGCATCCCCTTTTTCCTTGTTTTTTTGCAAATCCAAAAATATGAGATAGTCTGTATTGTAGAAATAGAGAACTCTATTTTTATGATGGTTAGTTCTTGGGCTGATTAAAGATGTGGGAGGTAGCTTTATCAACAGCCACTGAGTGAATAAACATGGAGATTGTGGAATGAATGCGGAGAACAAATAAGAGTGTGGCAGGATGGAGGAGTGAAAAAAGAGAAGGGAACCAAGAAAAGTAGAAGAGCTAAGGAGGAAGAAATGGTGCTGTTTATCCGTGCTCTCACTGACTATTAACTGCTGCTGATAGTTTTCTGAGCTGACTGCTGATAGTGAATACCTGATTGAGCATTGTTCTTGTTGACCTAGCTGAGGCAGCTCAAAAGGGCATATAAGGAACACAGTTCCCAGAGAGTGAGCTCACTGAGCAAGTGATCAGAGAGCAAAAAGGAGTTTGGCAAGAGTGATTGAAGGAGAGACACTTTGTTTGCCCCTTTCTTTTTCTTCTTTTCTCTCTTCTTCCATCTTCTTTTACTCCAAGCTAGTCTTCATCCAGAGAGGCAATGTCTGGAAGCCTGTGACCAGACCAAGCAAACAGAAGATTTGCATAAAAGTTTGGTTGAGGGAGTTGACAGGGAAGGCTCCAAGCAACATGACAGTGAGGGAAACATTGTTATGACATGCAAAGGCAATGCTTGTGTTCTTGCCTGAAACTACTCCTTTTGCGGCTGTAAGCTTGTTTCCTTACTGGGAAAGAAAGAGTGAAAGGTCTTGAGGAAAAAATTGCTGTACAGAAATGCACCAGGAAACATAAGAGGCTCCTGGAGGACAGCTAAAGGTTTCCAGGGGTAAAGAAATGAAAAGAACACCAATTAACAGGGAAAAACATTTTGCAGAGGCAAATTCATGATAGAATGTGACTAAAGAAGCAAGAAGATCAGGTGTAGCGAGCCATGGAAATAGCTTAGAAGCAAATATTCAAAAAAGTTACATACAGATAGATCTCACTTACCAACTGCCTTGTTCAATGACAGTTCAAAGTTACGACAATGCTGAAAAAATAACTTTACTACCAATGCCTGCATTATGACCTTTGCAGTGTCCCTCAGTCATGTGATCACCATTATAGTCAGTATGCATTGTCCTGTGCCTGACCTGTTGTTTTCCCCCACCCCCCACTTGCAGAGTGGAGAGATTGAGGTGGAAGGGATTACAAGAAAGTAAGCAGGCACACAATGGGGAATACACATTGAAAGAAATGAGCTGGTGCCAGAAGCCACAAGCGTGCTACACAAACAGCCCAGCTCTGCAAGGGTGGAGGGGAAAAAAAAACAGGTCAGGCACAGGAGAGATTGCAAATTGCTTGGGTTCTCTCTCTCTCTCTCTCCCCCCACTGCCCCCCAGCAGAGCAGAGAGATTGCATAAACAAGATGCCAGTCCCAATTGTGGTCACTAAACAAGGACTACCTGTACATGAAAAGGACAGAAACATTCCTTAAGCTCTGGGAAGAGAGACAGTATTAAGAGACTCAGGCCAGCTCCTCTCTGACTCACTGGGATATAAGAGGGAGGGGAAGAAAAGCACAATCAAACTCACAAGATTCTGTTACTATAGCATATCTCAATAAAGTATAGTTCTAGTCTTCCTATGGAATTGGTTTCCTGATCTGGTCCACTTCATGGGTACCTCATCAAGACATCCAGGCTGTCCCTCTAGACATCTAGAGCAGCCATCAAGAGGTCTAGAACAGGCCATCTAAGCAAGCCATGCCACAGAACATTGTAGAAGATACTTGGGCTCCCATGGATTGAAGAAACCTAAGAGCCACCTTGCGAATGAAGAAGTGTGTTGTAGAGGTGGGTGACTTGCTATTGAGAGGAACCAAGGTAGTTATATGTAGATCAGATGTGACATTGCAGAAGATATGTGGTCTTCCAGAGCCCCATATCCAGGACATAATGAAGAGACTACCAAGACTATTCAAACCCACTAACAACTATCCTTTCCTGAATGGCATGGCCAGAAAAAAACTTAAAAAGATATCTGGAGATTATGAGACCTTGGGCAGGCAGGTGAAAGAACTGGCAGCACAAGTAGTTTTTTAATCAATCAATCAATCAATCAATCAAACAATCAATCCAGTTGAGGGTTATAGCATAAGAAGAAAAAAGAGGATCCTGGAAGTCAAGCAACTAGCTACGAGGATGGCGCACGAAGATGGGTTTGGATTCTACAACAATGGCCTATGTTACCTTTGCTGAGACATATCTTACAAAAACTAGGAAGGAAATGTTTGGCAGGCGCTTCACCGGTCTCATCAGGAGGGCATTAAACAAGAACAAAAAGGGAGGGTGGTGAAAGCCCAAAGCCAAATATGCAGCCAAGGACTGGGGCCAAGAAAGCAGAAAACAAAGAGAGAAGCAGGAGGCCAGGGCAGGGACTCAAAGTTTTGCAGAATGCTACAAGATGCTAGTAGTTGATGCCACTTAAAAACTCAGATGTTTCTACACCAATGCACAGAATATGCAAATAAACAGAGAGAACTAGAGATCCTAACTCAGGAAAACAAATATGATGTGACAGACATCCTGAAACCTGGTGAGAGAATACTCATGACTGAAATACTGGAAGATTATTCAAAAGGAACAGACCCAACAGAAAGGGCAGGGGTGTTCCAATGTATGGAGAGAGAGGGAGAGAGAGAAATCCTGTTGAAAGTATTTGGATAAGAATTAAAGGAGAAATAAAAACAAAAGTTGGAGTTTATTATAGCCCATCTGTGCAGGCAGAAAATACAGATGAAGACTTTATGCATCAGATGACTATAGCCTTCAAAGAGGCATGCAATAGCAATAATGGGGGACTTCAATTACCCTAAAATCTGCTGAGAATCTAACTCTGCCAAGAGTCAGAGGTCCAACACATTCTTGTCCTATCTTGCTAATGAGATACGTTTGGAGTACAAATCCCCAAATTCTCAGCCAGTACTGGCATCATGGAAGATGTAATCCCAAAACATCTAGAAGGTGTAAGGATATTTATCTGACAGAAAGAAGAGTGAACACATTGTACAATTTGTTTTCTTTTCTGTGTGTTATGCTTCAAGAATCAATATCTACATGTGCCATGCAATAGGATTTGCTCACAAGTAATTGTAGCTTCAAAGAAACAGATGTTCATATTTCTCAACTTAAAAAAATAGTCATGTAGCTGCTGTCCTACATATTTTACTTAGGAATATACACCACTAAATTAGTTATGTGCAAAACCCTGCATTCCAGGCACAAAACGTTCCCCAGAATACTGTTTTTCTTCCAGAACACATTGACCCAGCCATTATATGAATGGCCAGATTGGTGTCTCCCTCCAGTGAATACAGCAGATTTGTGTAAGATTCTTCTCAGAGTTACATATTTCCTTTCCAGTCTACCTTCCAAAAAGATATTTCAAGGCAGCTAATAAATTTAAAAACACTCTGAAGCTACATTAAAAATAAAAAGTATTTTCTTTTTAATTGTTAAGCTATCATTAAAATCAGAAAATATTTGACATAAACACCTTCATTATTTTGGAAATCAGCTATGGATTAAAATATGTGTCCTATAACTGAATACATATAAATACACATAGAACTGGATAGTATACAATCTCTGTCCCTTGCCAAAAATATTTATTTTACAGAGTAAGGGGGAAAAACCATAATTCAAATAAAGGACATCTGTTCTTCAGTATTTATAGATAATGATGGATCAAGTATCTGCATACAGGATAATTATTTTCAGCAGATGGCTTATCAGTATTTAAAAAAAAAAGTCTGAAAAAGGGAGGAAAGGAAATTATCCTTTCATGATTTCTGCAGAATGTAATTCATCTTTCTATAAAGCAGAAAGTAATTTGCAAATGAAGGATTTTTAGTCTTTACAAAGAAAAGATCATTATTTGTGATCTCATAGCTGATCACGTTCAGTAAAACTGACTCCATATTTTTCTCATTAAGTTTTTATGCTGAAGGTGCACTTAGTTTTGCAAAGGGAAGCCTGCTTCTCTCTGCAGAATGCCACCTTTTCTTTGATCTTCTGATTCTAAGCTGTGCTGACTACTGTTGAAGCAAACTTTAAAAGGTGAAGTGAATGCAGTTGCATGTAGGACAAAGATTACCCAAGACTGAAAAATGAAAGGCTCCCTTTCCACAGATACCTGCTCACTGCTGCTTTAGCATGGTGTTAGATCGACATTACTAACTATGAGAAGGCAACACTCCAGAGTTCACCCCTTAAAGTAGGAGAGCATGTGACATAATTCTAGGAACTGTGTTTTTTAAGGGATACATAATTTTTTCCTTATAGCTGAGATGAGAAATAGAATTTCAAAACAACAGGTTCAACTGGAACTGGTATCAATTTTCACTGCAAGTTGAGTCACACAACCATTTCTACATGGCAGATCACATTGAAAAGGGCAACTATGAACTATAATTAAGGATGAAACTGTCAGATAAGAAGAAATGAATGAATGGAGTAAGATATTTTCCAAAAATGCCACCAAAGAAAAGGAGGGAGTAATCTATGTCACCCTTCACTGACTTGATAACTTGTAAATGTATGAGACTACAACATCCCTCATTCCCAGAACCCGGGGATGATAGAAATCACAACTCAACACATCTGGAGGTGTCAGGTTGGGGAAGGCTGATATATTCTTTCTTTTGCTTTAGGGGTATTTATGGGTAACACCTTGCTCTACTTATTTTTGGTAGGTGTAGAACATTGTATTATTGCATTTTTATTCCTCTCTTTTCTTAAGAAGCTTGGAGTAACATACACAGTTCTGTGTGTCCTGCTCACCACCTAATTCAAGGAAATTATACTGATAGTGTATTCCTAAATCATCCAATGAACTTCATCTCAATATGTGATTCCCCAATAATAAATTGACTATCTGACCCAGACTTTCCTAATATGGTGCCCTCCATATTGGATTAAAATTCAAACTGCCTGCTAGTCACAATATTGAATGGTAACAACATTTTGGCAGGATATCAGAGTCAAGAAAGTTGTTCTACAGTGAAAGTCTCCAATTTTGGGAAATTGGGTAATCTCATGAAATAGTTGCTATAGTGGTCATTACTAGTCACAAAACATTAATTTAGATATTGGCAAACTGGTGAGGATGTCTCACCCTTCCTATAAAATGCCCCCTTCTGTGGAGCCTCTAGGCATTCCTGGAAATCAAGATAAGCCTGAAGGTGGTGCTTGACTTGGCAGCAGGTGAACTGATACCCAAAATGATGCTTGTAAAACTATTAGTACTCGTAAGTATTGTCCTGGGAATTCCAGCTCCACAGTTTATCTTTTGATTCTCTTGTAAAGCACCACATTCCTTTTTATAATGCTATGGTGACTTCATCCTTGGTCTCAAGAAAATCTCATATTTCTTTTATAAACATCTGTATACCAAATGTACTCTATATTACTCTAATATGTTTAATAGACGGCAAAACATTTGATAAATTCTGCAGGCTTATGACCCTGAAGTGAAACTGGCAGTTTATTGGAAAAGCATTTCTGAATTGTTTCCAGGAATTAAAATGTCTTAACACATTAAGTAGTCATTACAGCACAAAAACTTTAATTGCTGATTTGCACATACAGTACTCTTTCTGAAACAGGTGAACTCTTTACAATGGACTTCAAAAACTCCCTGCAAGGGGTGGGGGAAAAACTTGTCTATGGTACAAAGATTAACTTATTATGAAACTGGAATCACACAAAGAAGAAGGAAAGCAATACAGCTCAGCGGAACATATAGATTGCTTGCTTGGGAGAAAGCAGGTATAGGAGATATCAGATCAGCCTGGACAATATTTGAAGGGCTCTTACAACCCAGTGCATGGAACAGCGATGTACTGCAACTTATGCATTCAAACGTAGATTACATGTGGACAGTTACAATGAATTATAGTCATCTTGTACTGAAACTGTTGTATAAAGCATGTTTGAGAAGCTCTTCTGTATATAAACTTGTCGTTTTGTTCTTTTTTATTTTTCTGTTGCCTTTCTCTAATTAAAGACATTTTAAAAAAGTACAATTCTACCTACCTAGATCTCCCCTAGAAAACCATATATATGGATATCTGTAGGCTTTTATATATGTACAAAATAAACAGATGGGGACAGCAGAGATCAGGGTGTTAAGATCTCCACATTGTGAAGAAGAGATGGAGGCTTTTCATATATTATCAAAACTTGCTTCCTTGGGGACAAGAATTAGTATTTTGCTTGGGGAATAACACTTAAACAAGGGCAAAGAATGAAAATGGAAAAATTAAGATACTTTGCATTTTCAAAGCAACAGCTACACTGCAATATAAACAGGTTTAAGGCCCATAGGGAGAATAATAGAATTCACTAGACAATCTATAACCTGTTGGGTCATCATTTCAGAGACATTTCCTTACCTAAACAGAGAAACAGAATGGCGAAAAAGCAGTGGGAGTGTGAGCAACATGTGACTTGCTGCTGGCTTCCCCATTGACTTTGCTTGTGGGAAGCTGGCAGGGAACATCAGAAATCTCCCTCCCTCCCTTAATATGTCCCTTAAGCACATATAATATAGGCTTGCGCCATTTGGCCTCCCCTCACAACCCTTAGGAGAGCCCTGGTGAAGTCACTCCTCCTCCTCCTCCTGCTCCTCCTGAGTTGACCAACATAACTGCCTGCCACTTTGCTGGGGGGAGGTGGAACAAAGGGAGCTGTGGACCATGAGGAAAACTGCAGCCTGCTCCCCATTTTGGTGCATCCCCAAGGGACCCCTCCCTCGAGGGAGGAAGAGGGCTCACCCATTGACCCTTGCTGCCCTCCAGCCAGCCATATTTCACCAGCAGGCATCTAAGTTGCTCCGTCATCCTTCCTTCAATGCCCACAACCATTAAGAGGTTTTAGATTTCTGCCTCATTTCCAAAGCAGCGAATCGCCACTTGCCCTTTGGGCCTTGCTGCCAGCTGATTGGGCAGAGGGTACAAAGGGAGGCAGAAAAGAGGCCAGGGATACGCCCATGACAATCATATGACCATGGCTGGTCACACTGGTGCAGTAGCACAGCAGTGCTGAAGCAGCCACACATTCCCCAAATTTCAATCCCATGGGAGTCATGGGTCCCAGATTTTGGACACATTCTGTAAGTTAGCCCATCTGAGGTGCCTTGGTTCAAAAATTGTTGCCCTATGGCACACTGCTTTGCCCAGCTGAAGGTTACAGACATGAGAGTTTTAGTAGTATATAGATTCCAACTTATGTATGAATAACCTTAAGATACATATCAGAAGCAGAAAAAAGATGGATGGAAATTGATCTTGTTCTCTGGTTTATCACTTCATAGATTATGTTAAGGATAACGTATCAGTATAATTAGGTTTGGAATCTGCTTTTAGCTGATATCTTAACCACAATAAGTACTTCCAAGCTTTACTTATCTAGCTAAGAAGTATAAATGAATTATTGTTGCTTTATCAAATACTATAATATCCTGTACAATTCCCTTGTAAAAAAATTATTGAAATAATTGAAGCTATCTTTAGAATGATAGATTAAGTTCCACATTCCCTTAATCTCTCAAAGCAGAGAAATACAGATGTTACATTGTCATGTCCTCATGTACAAGGTTCTGTATGACTTCTAACCCCAGTCATGTAACGGTGGTGGTGGGGATTCTTAATTTTACACTGTGTATATTCTGTGTGGTATGTTTATTTATATTGACCACCAGGACAACACATAACTATTGTCCTATATTGGAACTCTTCAGACATACAAAACCAGGTCTTTTTATGGGGTTCAATCTTCTACCATTATACTTTAGATAACTATATATGGTGCATTAACTTCAGGAGCTACTCAAGTCCTAATGTTTGGTGTTGTTATAGGAAAGGATACAGTTGCAAGAAAAAGTATGTGAACCTTTTGGAATTTCATGGTGTTCTGCATTAATTTGTCATAAAATGTGATCTGACTGTCATCTAAGTCAAGAGTATTGACAAATATAATGTGCCTAAAATAATAACACAAAAACAATTCTGATCCTTCATGTCTTTATTGAATGCACTCATTCAACATTCAAAATGCTAGTGGAAAAAGTAAGTGAACCCTTGGAATCAGTAACTGGTTGACCCCCGCTTGGCAGCAATAACCAAGCTGTGGATCAGACCTGTACATCATTCAGGAGGGATTTTAGCCCATTCTTCCTGGCAGAACTGCTTTAACTCTGTCATATTCTTTGGACGTCTCACGTGTATGGCTCTCTTCAAGTCATTCCATAGCATCTCTATTGGGTTGAGGTCTGGGCTCTGACTTGGCCACTCCAAAAGGCAGATTTTGTTTTTCTGAAGTCATTCTATAGTGGACTTGCTCCGGTGTTTTGGGTCATTGTCCTGTTGCATCACCCAACTTCTACAGAGTTTCAGCTGACGTACAGACATTCTCACATTATCCTGAAGAATTTTTTTATATACTTGGGAATTCGTCTTCCCCTCAATGACTGCAAGCTGGCCAGGCCTTGATGCAGCAAAGCAGGCCCAAATCATGATGTTTCCTCCACCATACTTTACAGTTGGGATGATGTTTTCATGATGATATGCAGTGCCCTTTTTATGCCAGATGTAGTGCTGCGTGTTTTTTCCAAATAGTTCAATCTTTGTTTCATCAGTCCACAAAACATTTTGCCAATACCGCTGTGGAGTGTCAATGTGCTCTTTCGCAAACTTCAGGCATGCAGCAATGTTCTTTGTAGTAGGCAGCGGCTTCCTTTGTGGTGTCCTGCCATAGACACCCTGCTTGTTCAATGTTTTACATACTGTAGACTCATGAACACAGATGTTAGCCAGTTCCAATGATGCCTTCAAATCTTTGGCTGTCACTCGGGGTTGTTTCTTTACCTCATTGATGAATCTTCGTTGTGCTCTTGGGGTCATTTTGACTGGGAGTCCACTTCTTGGTAGAGTAGCCACAGTCCCAAAGTGTCTCCATTTGCCTAACGGTAAACTGGTGAATGTCTAAGGTCTTTGAAATCACTTTGTAACCCTTTCCAGCTTTATGTAAATCAACAATTCTTGATCATAGATGCTCTGAAAGCTCTTTTTGGCGAGGCATGGCTCACGTAAGCGTATTCGTCTTGTGCGGAGCAAACTCAAAAAGTTGGAGTGGTTTTTATCAGTCAACGTAGCTCTAGTCCACACCTCCAAGGCTTAACAAGACTCCAGGTATGCTAACACCTGACTCCAATTAGTTTTTTTGAGATCAACTCAAGGGTTCACATACTTTTTCCACTAGCACTATGAGGTTTTTATGGTTGTTCTCAATAAAGACATGAAGGATCAGAATTGTTTTTGTGTTATTATTTTAGGCACATTATATTTGTCAATACTCTTGACTTAGATGGTGGTCAGATCACATTTTACGACAAATTAATGCAGAACACCATGAAATTCCAAAAGGTTCACATACTTTTTCTTGCGACTGTATATAAAATCTATTCTTAGAATGGTATATACATTTCCCTAAGTTCTCAGAGCAGAGCACTGTGTATATCTGAAGAGTCCCAATATAGGGCAAAATAGATCACATACTGCTTTCTCTTGGTCAGTAAAAGTGAAATAATTAGGTATACTACTTCAGGCAACTTGTGTCTTGTGGTATTAACAGTAGGCTAGAAATATTCTTAAATTAATAATAATTAAAACAGAAAAAATTCCTTAAAGTGATAGATTCCTTTTTTTTAGAATATATGGAAGATAACTTCAAGTCATGTGAATGCTTATTCAAAAGAAAGTTCAGTAAGAATGTTGCATAAGCTTAGCATCAGGACAACCTTTTAGGCATAACTGAAGTCCCTTGAATTTCATTACATCTTAGCATGATTAAATCTCGATTCAATTCATTTATTGGAATAATTTTTTATTGTAGTACAATAAGCAGGAATAATTATGGTGACTGAAAAATAAAATATCCTATATTTTTATTTATTTATTCAATTTATATGGCCGCCCATCTCAATGAGTGACTCTGGGCAATGAACAGAATTAAAATAGAATATAAACAATAGCAAACATTATAAAAATTAAGAACACAGGCAGCCGAGAAACAACAACCCAAATCACTAACACAATGAAGAAGCAGGTCCCTGCACACACTTGGGGCCCTAGGCCTGGGCACAGAACCAGTCTTTAGGGCCTTACGAAAGGCCAGCAGAGTCGAGGCCATCCTGAGCTCTGCAGGGAGAATGTTCCATAAGGTGGGTGCTATAGCAGAAAAGCCACGTCTTCTAGGGCCTGCCAACCAGCATTCTTTGGCTGACAGGACCCGAAGCATGCCCATCCTGCCTAACCAGATCGGATGGGTAGAAATAACTGGGGTGAGACAGTCCCTCAAGTAACCCAGTCCCAAGCCATGAAGGGCTTTAAAGGTAACAACCAGCACCTTGAATTGCACCCAGAAGGACAGTGGCAACCAATGCAGCTCATGAAGTAGTGATGTTAGATGTGTGGAGTAATTGGCACCATTTACTACCTGTGCTGCCACATTCTGCACCAGTTGAAATTTCTGAGTGCTCTTCAGGGCAGTCCCATGTAGAGCGCATTGCAGTAATCCAGATGAGAGGTCACAAGGGCATGAGTGCTCACTCCCAGTTGTGAGCAAGGCCTCCCAGTCCAGGAACGGGCGCAGCTGGTGTACAATCCAAAGGTGTGCAAAGACCCTCCCAGCCACCGCTGCCACCTGCCCTTTGAGCAGGGGCCGTGAGTCCAGGAGGTCCCCCAGATTACACACTGGGTCTGTCTGAAGCAGTACAACTTTATCCAAGACCAATGATGGAAGGTTACCAGCAACAGAAGGTCCAAACACCCAAAGCCTTGCTTGGGTTGAGCCAAAGCCTGTTGAGGCCCATCCAGGTCCCCACAGCCTCCATACACTGGGACAGGACATCCTCAGCATCACTCAGGTGGCCTGGGGTGGAGATATAAAGCTGGGTATCATCAGCACAATGGTGATACCTCATACCAAGCCATCGGATGATCTCACCCAGTGGCCTCATGTAGATGATAAACAGGAGTGGAGAAAGGACTGAGCCTGTGGCACCCCACAAAATAGGGGTTGCAGACTGGACCTCTTCCCCCCCCATCAACAACAACTGGAACCGGCCTCACAGGAAGGAGGAGAACCAACACAACACCATGCCGCCCACCCCCAACTTCCAGAGCCAGTCCAGAAGGATACCATGGATGGTATAGAAAGCCACTGAGAGGTCAAGAAGATTTTAAGAAGATCCTGAAAAATAAGCTACAATTAAATTATGTCAAACAAATTGTCATGTATAAAATATAGTAAAAAATAGTAAATAAAAATAAATAACTTTTTCAATAGTGTTCAGTGTTGCTGTTTTACATATGTATAAATGATGTAATCCATAACATAATTACTATCTTGGACATTAAAGAAAATGAAAGAAAATAAAATTATGAAACTTATTTGGGTATTAGTTCCAATAGGAGATAGAAAGTGATGCTGGCTAAAGCTGGTGCAGGTCAGATACCAGGGAGGAATGGACGACAGAAGCCATAATAAAAGCAATTAACAAAACATTGTTGAATAATTCTAGTTACTTACATAGGAGAGATCATTCCCTAGATCACCATGGTGAGTGCAAGATGCAGTAGAAAAAGTCACGCATGGCATAACCACCCACAAAGGGCTGCCTTTTTTGGACAAGTTTTACAGCCCTTTAACCTTTCCTCCCACCCCCATCGGAGTTGTTTAGATTGCTTTTGGGCAAATAAGTCAGGAAATAGTTGCATAGTTTAGGCATCAGCAGGAGAAAGTTACAAACTACCAAGGATTAGCTAAACTGTTAAGCATTTAGCAAGTATTGGGTGCCTAGTTAAGGCAAAAATGGGCAATAATCATCTCATTGGAGCTGAAGTGGGGAGTTTGTTATCTTGAGGCTCACACAAAGCAAAGAAGTGGCATGCTGGTTTGGAAAGCAAATAGGAAGAGACTAGCTTGTTTAAGCAAGTCTCTGAGTGCTAATTAAAAGTACAGTTCAGTCAGAGGACAGATGGGAAAGTTTTGAATATGTCGATTTAAAAATAAATGAAAGTAAGAAAAAAAAATAAGTATCCATTTCTGTATCAGTGTGGCATCTTTATGAAACATGCTATGAAGGCCAAGAATTGATGCAAGAGGAGTTTCTGTTCTGCCAAAAATTGTATGTAGTCTTTATCATTCTTCCACTCCTGTTTGAATTGTACTTCTACTACTATCTTCCTGAATTACTTCCACACTATTTCAGTGCTTTGCATTCAGTTGTAACTATCCTGTTTCACTGAGCATTCCCAGTCTGTAAATAGTTCATTCTACACAAAGGGATAGTGATTGGAATGTAGGCTGATTCTTAATTGTCAAATTAGCTAGTAATTTCCCACATTATCCAAAATACCATTTCTTATGAGCGCTGGAACCGTCAGCTGATTCAGTTTGGAAAGATAACATTCCAGAAATTAACAATTCCTACATATGGCACTTGCCTTAGCCTGCAGATAGCCTAGAACCACGGCTTTCAAGACATCCAACCACCCTATTCAATTTAATAAAAGAGAAGAATAGACAGGGGTACCTGGGTCAAATAACAATTGATCTGTTCTAGTGATTTATGGGCTGATGATGAGAATTGAATTATTCAGGCTTCTAATTCTTCATCCTGAACCCCAAACTGGAGAAATATGATTTTTTTACCAACTGAAGATAGGATTTTAATTTTGTGGACTTATATGGAAGATTAATAGGAGAAGAAGGATTAAATATCTTACCCAGTTCCCTCTTCTGGTCTTTCCCCAACAAAAAAATGGTCTGGTTGCCATTACTCATTTTATTACTTTATGATCTATTGATGCTGAAGGCTAGGTCATTAAGAAATAAATCTCTAATCTACTAAAACTTGCAGAGGAGAAAAGTGATGAGTTAGTACTTTCCTGATCTGTTCTCCTGGATATTACTTAAGAACAACATTCAGGCAGTTTTTCCAATAGGAAAGGCTTGGGAAGTAGTACCTCAACATATCTGGAGAACACTACGTTGCCTAGTTCTGTTCAAGAGTTTTGCAGCATTTCCCAGGTCCAGGATCCACATCAAGTGTGTGGCATGAGTATTTTACCACTGTAATTGTCCTCAGCCAGCCTTTTTCAACAGTAGATTCTTTGCTGAGAGTATTTTCGGGGAAAAGATTAACCTGCTACTTGTACATGTACATACTGTATATGATCATGAATACAGAGGTCTTTTCTAGAAGCATGTGGGACTGTGACTCAACCAAGCAAATAGCTATTCTAAAAAGAATAGGTTTTATTTTTAAATACAGTCATTACAAAAGAGAGAATTGACTGGATTAATAATTCTACCATAGAGACCAGCATTCTAGTTTTAGTAGGCATAGCAAAATACAGATGCAACATTGCAAAACACAGTGGTAAAATAAAGAAATTCAAAATAAAATTCTCTTCACCCTGAAAGAATGCCTGGAAGGATGACAAGCTAAAAAATTGCCTCCAGGCTAAAAATTGTGCTAATATTTTTGCCCTTGACTCAAGTCCCTCACGGTGGATTCCACAATGCCCTAAATTCTTGGCTTGACCACAACTATGGCACTCAAAGCCAACATGTGGAATATGGACCTTCCTGCAGGATATCATAAAGGGAAACACTGAGTCCACACATGGAACAAGTATTCAGTGGGTGCTTTTCTGAGGAGTAAAATTTTCTGTTTGGGTGTACGAGGCAGTATGGATCTGTCCGGGAAGAGAAACAAGGTGATACAAGAAGAATACTTACAGCCTCCTTAACAAAGAACTGAATATCTATGTGGTCAAAAAAATAGGTCAGAACCAAAGGATCAATAGCATAACTCTTGAAAATGAATATAATTCTCAGGGGGATTTCTGACTATATCATAGAATCAGAGAACAGAAGGATTGGAAGGTATATTGGAGATCATCTACTCCATATTTTTCTCCAGCCAGGAATCCACTACTACAGCATTCACAATAAATGGCCATCAAGCCTGTTTAATCATCTTCAGTTTAATCATCTTCTACTACCTCCTGAGGCAGTTTGTTCCACTGCTGAACAGCTTGTTAGGAATTATTTTCCTGATTTCCACCCCAAATCTAGTTCCCTATAATTTAAACTTTTGTTTCTCACCCTGTCTTCTGGAACAACTCTCAATAATTCTGTCCTGCAGTCTACAAAGAATCTCCTCAGACACCTGAAGACAGCAATAATGTCTCCCTGCAGTCTTCTCTTCTCCAGCCTGAACATACCCAACTCCTCCAACTATTCCTCATAAGTTTTTTATTCCAGGCTTTTCATCATCTTGGTTGCTTTTTGGGTATACCCTTGCCCATGTCCTTCCTGAAATGTGATGGCCAGAACTTGATACAATACGTAGATGTGATCTGGCTAAAGCCGAATACAGAGGAGCTATTTATTTATTTAGCATGTGGCATCTCATACATCCCCTTCATGGATCACTGCCTTGTCGTGGCGAAGGGGCTTGTGTAACTCAGTGAAGCCATGAGCTATACCATGCAGGGCCACCCAAGACGGACAGGTCATGACAGAGAGTTCTGACAAAATGTGGTCCACTGGAGAAGGAAATGGCAACCCACTCCAGTATCCTTGCCAAGAAAACCCCATGGACAATGTTAAAAGGCTAAAAGATATGACGCCGGAAGATGAGCCCCTCAGGTCGGAAGGTGTCCAATATGCTACTGGGGAAGAGCGGAGGGCAATTCCAAGTAGCTCCAGAAAGAGTGAAGCGGCTGGGCCAAAGCTGAAAGGACGTTCAGCTGTGGATGTATCTGGAAGCGAAAAGAAGGTCCGATGCTGTAAAGAACAATATTGTATAGGTACGTGGAATGTAAGATCCATGAACCAAGGCAAGCTGGATGTGGTCAAACATGAGATGACAAGATTGAACGTCGACATCTTGGGAATCAGCGAATTGAAATGGACGGGAATGGGTGAATTTAATTCAGGTGACCACTATATCTACTACTGTGGGCAAGAAACCCTTAGAAGAAATGGAGTTGCACTCATAGTCAATAAGAGAGTGGGAAAGGCAGTAATGGGGTACAACCTCAAAAACGACAGAATGATCTCAGTGCGTATCCAAGGAAAACCATTCAACATCACGGTAATCCAAGTCTATGCCCCAACCACTGATGCCGAAGAAGCTGAAGTTGACTGGTTCTATGAAGACCTACAAGACCTTCTAGAACTAGCACCAAAAAAAGATGTCCTTTTCATCATAGGGGATTGGAATGCTAAAGTAGGAAGTCAAGGAGTAATCGGAATAACAGGCAAGTTTGGCCTTGGAGTACAAAATGAAGCAGGGCAAAGGCTAATAGAGTTCTGTCAAGAGAACAAGCTAGTCATAGCAAACACTCTTTTCCAACAACACAAGAGACGACTCTACACATGGACATCACCAGATGGTCAATACCGAAACCAGATTGATTACATACTTTGCAGCCAAAGGTGGAGAAGCTCTATACAGACGGCAAAAACAAGACCAGGAGCTGACTGTGGCTCAGATCATGAGCTTCTTACTGCAAAATTTAGGCTTAAATTGAAGAATGTAGGGAAAACCACTAGACCACTCAGGTATGACTTAGATCATATTCCATGTGAGTACACAGTGAAGGTGATGAATAGATTTAGAGGATTAGATTTGGTAGACAGAGTGCCTGAAGAACTATGGACGGAGGTCTGTAACATTGTACAAGAGGCAGCATCTAAAACCATCCCAAAGAAAAAGAAATGCAAGAAAGCAAAATGGCTGTCTGACGAGGCTTTACAAATAGCTGTGGAAAGAAGGAATGCGAAAAGCAAGGGTGAAAGGGAAAGATATAAGCAACTGAATGCAGATTTCCAGAGAATAGCAAGGAGAGATAAGAAGGCCTTCTTAAATGAACAATGCAAAGAAATTGAAGAAAACAATAGAATGGGGAAGACTAGAGATCTCTTCAAGAAAATTGGAGAGATCAAAGGAACGTTTAGTGCAAAGATGGGCATGATAAAGGACAAAAAAGGCAGGGACCTAACAGAAGCAGAAGAGATTAAGAAGAGGTGGCAAGAATACACAGAAGAACTATACAAGAAAGATCTGAATGTCCCTGATGTCCATGCTGGTGTGGTCACTGACCCTGAGCCAGACATCCTAGAGAGTGAAGTCAAGTGGGCCTTAGGAAGCATTGCTAACAACAAAGCTAGTGGAGATGACAGTATTCCAGCTGAGTTATTTAAAATACTACAAGACGATGCTGTTAAAGTGCTGCACTCAATATGCCAGCAAGTTTGGAAAACGCAACAGTGGCCACGGGATTGGAAAAGGTCAGTTTACGTTCCAATTCCAAAGAAGGGCAATGCCAAAGAATGCTCAAACTATCACACAATTGCACTCATTTCACATGCTAGCAAGGTTATGCTCAAAATCCTACAAGCTAGGCTTCAGCAGTACGTGAACCGAGAACTACCGGATGTACAAGCTGGGTTTCGAAGAGGCAGAGGAACTAGAGATCAAATTGCCAACATTCGCTGGATCATGGAGAAAGCACGAGAGTTCCAGAAAAGCATCTACTTCTGCTTCATTGACTATGCAAAAGCCTTTGATTGTGTGGATCACAACAAACTGTGGCAAATTCTTAAAGAGATGGGGATACCAGACCACCTTACCTGTCTCCTGAGAAATCTGTATGCGGGCCAAGAAGCAACAGTTAGAACTGGTCATGGAACAACCGATTGGTTCAAAATAGGGAAAGGAGTACGACAAGGCTGTATACTGTCACCCTGCTTATTTAACCTATATGCAGAGTACATCATGAGAAATGCCAGGCTGGAAGAATCACAAGCCGGAATTAAGATTGCAGGGAGAAACATCAATAACCTCAGATATGCAGACGATACCACCCTAATGGCAGAAAGTGAAGAAGAACTAAAGAGCCTCTTGATGAGGGTGAAAGAGGAGAGTGCGAAAGCTGGCTTGAAACTCAACATTAAAAAAACTAAGATCATGGCATCTGGACCCATCAATCCCTGGCAAATAGAAGGGGTAGAAATGGAAGCAGTAACAGACTTCATTTATTTGGGCTCCAAGATCACCGCAGACGGAGACTGCAGCCATGAAATTAAAAGACGCTTGCTCCTTGGGAGGAAAGCTATGGCAAACCTAGATAGCATATTAAAAAGCAGAGACGTCACCTTGCCGACAAAGATCCGCATAGTCAAAGCTATGGTTTTTCCAGTAGTAATGTATGGCTGTGAGAGCTGGACCATAAAGAAGGCTGAACGCCGAAGAATTGATGCCTTTGAACTGTGGTGCTGGAGAAGACTCTTAAGAGTCCCCTGGACTGCTAGGAGGTCAAACCAGTCAATCTTAAAGGAAATCAACTCTGATTGCTCATTGGAAGGATTGATAATGAAGCTCAAGCTCAGATACTTTGGTCACCTAATGCGAAGAGAGGACTCTTTGGAAAAGACCCTGATGCTGGGAAAGATGGAAGGCAAAAGGAGAAGAGGACGGCAGAGGATGAGATGGCTAGATAGCATCACTGAAGCAATGAGCATGAAATTGAGCAAACTCAGGGAGGCAGTGAAAGATAGGAAGGCCTGGCGCAATATGGTTCATGGGGTCACGAAGAGTCGGACACGACTTAACGACTAAACAACAACAAATCTCATACATGGACTTACATTAAATACTAACATTTAGCCTAAGTTAAAAGCACTTTAAAATATGAATATTAAAAAGATCTAAATTCAAATACCAATGTCTAGGCCATCTAACCATTGGAGCGCAGCATCATTTATATATAAAAAAATCAGATAGTGGGCCATTATATGCCCTCAGCTTACAGCTGGTCACAACGTGATCTATAGTTTGACGTGCGGCCCCAGTCACACTGAGGTGACAATGCCATACCCCATTTATGCAGTGAATCCTGGCAGACACCATGTAAGGTGTGAATCCTGTTCAAGGTTGCTGGTGAGCTAGATAAAAATCTGGCACCTTTTGCATAGGGTCATCTATATATCTTCCTGCATCTGGGCGTTGAACGACCCATTTAACTTTCCACTGGGAGTCGATGATGAAGTTGTCATGCAGATGTTGTGCAAGTACACAGAGGAGCTATAACTTCTCTTGATCCTGACGTAATACTACTGTTGATGCAGTATACAATTGCATTATGTTTTTTGCAGCTGCATCATAGTGTTGGCTCGTGTTCAGTTTGTAATCCATCAAGACACCCAGATCTTTTTCACACGTATTGCTGCCCAATATGGTCCCCAACATCCTATATTCATGCTTTTGATTTTTCCTACTGAAATGCAGGACTTTGCATTTGTCCCAGTGGACATTCACCTTGCTAATTTCTGCCCAATATTCCAGTTTATCAAACTTTTTTTGATTCATGATATGCCCTCTATCTTTGTGTTATCTGTGACCTCTGGCAAGATGGCAATGTGCTGAGCTGCAGTTTGTTTCTCTCTCCCTGCATGAGCTGTTGAAAATATTATTTTGGACTGTGTGTCCAAACCAACTGGAAAGTAGAAATATTAACTGAATCATCCTCCACTGTATTTGGAATTTTGGGAAGATAAGTTGCCTCATAAGCAAAAGATATAAGTTTATCCTCCCCACACTGGACAGTCTGTTATGTTTCCAGCTTCTGAAGAAATTGTTGTAGAGCCAGAGAGTGTGGCTTTAATTTAGAAATTAAGTATTTCTCAAGATCTAGGACTGTGGTTGAAAGCCAATTAGAATGTTAATTGGCTATGAACAGAGAGTGATTCTAACTCCAGAAATACCTTCTGACATTAAAACATGACAGATCTCCAATGCTGAGCTTTCAGTCCTGACAGTCTATCAACAGCTGGCATAGTATGCTTCAAAAGCAGTAGTTTTAGAAAATACACATGAAGCTTTGTAAAAAGATTCAGATGTACTTAAAAACAAGTTGTGAAGTATTGCAAAAAGGGATTTAAAAATGTGAGGGAGAGCTATTTCTTGGAAAAAGCTGGAACTGACAGCCATTCAAGAGCAATTGGCTCAGATTCAAGGAAAAGAATGTCATAAAGCACTACAAATATTGAACTTTCCCTACGTAGAAGATGAGCAATCTTTTGTGGTTGCCATGGTGATTTTTTTCATGGTAACATGTTCTATTGGGTACAGCTTATCAAGTATAAGCAAGATCTAGAATTTTTTGAAGTTTGTATTCTGTGGTGGAAATGTTTTTTTCAAAAATCTAAACAATATTCTGTGGCTATCCAGATAGGCAAGTACTCTGGAATATGCTGGGAAAAATATTTTTTCCTTATCTGTGTATGACGAATTTAATCAAGTACATCTCACTGCCAGAAAACAGGAGAGAAAGGCTTTGTTTCTTAACCTTGCAATTTTTAGCCTATTCCTGAATACTGGTGCAAACAAATTCTATGATCTGGAAATCTATACAGAAAGGCTTACACTCTCATGCATACTAGAATAGATTCTATGGACATGAACTTAATTCTAGGAATTAAAGCAAAGGTATTTGCATTTAACATTTCGTAAATATATCGAAAAATATAACATATATTATGCAATCATATGCTGGTGTAGTGGTGAAGGTGCTGGCCTAGAGAGCAGGAGACTCAGTTCTAGACCTCCCTTAGGCATGAAAGATTTTGGGTCACTCACTCTCAGCCCAACCCACCTCACAGGGTTGTTGTGGGGAAAACAGGAGGCAGGAGTATTAGGTATGTACACTGCCTTGAGTTATTTTTATTTACACACACACACACACACACACACCCCAAAAAGGCGGGATAAACATCTAATTAATAATAAGAATCTTGCGATGACACCTTTAACATTATTACACAACAACATCTGCCTATCCCAGGTCCTTGGGAAGGACTCAATAGGTAGACGAAAATGCCAAATCCAGTCTATACATCTGGCTGACCGTGCGACCAACAATAATAATTCTATTTATAGTTACTCAGAAGTAAGCCCCACTTGAGGAAATGTCTACCCCAATTTTGTCAAATAGGAGTAAGCAAGATAAAACCGCTCCTATTGCATTTAATTTCTCTGCCGTTTCCATTCCCCTCTCTCCTTTCCCAACTTGCTCTGAATCACGCCTGGCGAGGAAAAACGCATACCGCGTACGACTCACTCACTCTCTTCCGGTCTCTCTTCTTCCAGCAGTCCTTCTTCGCCCTTCGCGCCTTCAAGCGGCCTGGACCGAACTCCATTTCCCATCTTTCCTCAGGCACGCTGTCCCTTCCGCGTTGCCGTAGCCGGGCGTGGGAGAGGGAGGGGAGGGGAAAATGTTGGAGGAAAGGCTGTGTGTTTACTTCCGGCCACCCTGAGAGCCGAGAGTGTGTGTCGCTCACTCACTTCGGCTGGTTGGCTGAGGGGACCCGGCGGGCGCTGCCTTGGGGGCGGGAACCCAGCGGAGCCGCCCGGAGGAAAAAATAACGGCAGTTTCGGACGGCGGCAGCAGCGGCGGCGACACGGAGGAAGGGAACGGGCGTCAGGCGGGACAAGGTCCGCGCTGGGACTGGCACCCATGAGTCACCTCCGAGGCCATTGCAGACGGTGAAGCGAGTTCCTCAGGCAGGCAGCAGGCAGGCGGGCAGGCAAGGACGTAGCCAGAGCCGCCGCCTGCTCGCTCGCCCGGCCCAGCACCGCAGCGGAGCCTTGCAGGAGGCGGCGTCATGGACTGGCTCATGGGGTAAATAATGCTTACTGGTTTTCAGGGCAGAGGCTGCTTCCAGTTTCCTCCTGGGAGCAGTTCGGTGATTCTGACCCCTCCCTCCTCCTCCTCCTCTCCCCCCACGAGGGATGCCCCTGTTGGCCCTCCTCCTCCTCTCTCTTCCTGCCGTGGGCTTGGTGTTGGGAAGGCGCCGGGTCAGTTAGGCGCGCAGGAAGTTGGAAGCTGTTCTTGAGTCGTGTGGCAGATGACTTCTTCACCTTCCAGCCTGTTTTACTCTCTCCCGTCCCATCTCTCCTTTTTAAATCATGGTGGCTTGAAAAATGGGAGATGAAATTATGTTCCATCCTGCAGGTAGATGCAAGTATGCGGGTACCCATACATGTGCACCCATACGTGTGGCGTATTTGCGTTGCATTTGCGCGGGATGGAAAGTCCATAAGCAAGGATGAAAGTTACTGTGGTTAACAAATGTTCACTTGTGTGAACTTCTGAGTTTGGGGGATTCTTTTTCTTTGGTGTGCATCCTTTGGACAGTAGCTTAGCCTTTGAGTTGGTAAACAAATGCAAGCAGGGGATGTCCTCCATTCCTGGGGAACGTAGGGAGAGTGTAGCAAATCTTACTTAAGTAGGAAGGTGTCATTAACCTTGACTTGGCAGCAGTTTTCCAGGGAGGAATTGCCAGCAGTGGGAGCCTTGGCAAAGGACACAAAAGGGTGTGGTGTGGGTGAAATGCATGGTGCTTACTTTAATGTGAGTAATACACTGGCTTCCTGTGGTGGCTTAGTGTATTTAAAGTTTGCTGAGCAGTGAAAATATTTGATCAGTTGTCATTAGTCGCCATTTTCTAAATTAAAAATATAGAGCATCATAACAGTTGCTTTGGAATCCTGTGTTGCTGGAGAACAAGGGGTCCACAATGAGTACTAATATCTGGTTGAGGCTGAAATGTGCTGTAATAACAGGGTCCTGACTAGAGATGCTAAAAAAAAGAAAAAGAAATAGATACAATATATGGAAAGAGTAGAAAGGGAAGTATTTTTTTTAATTAATGGACTAATGCATTTCAACTTGTCAGCTGTCCAGAATATTATAATTGTAAAATTGGGTTATTAGAAGAAGGAATATAATGCACAAATATTGCCTCAACGTATTGATATAATAATTTGGATTTATAGAATATCAGTCTCAGCCCATTTCTGCCAGTTTAGGTTTCTTTCTTTGCCATTGCATTTTAAACCACGGTTCAAAATGTCTTCACCTCTTTGTATGTTAAAATGTTGAAGAGAAGACCTTGACAGAGGTTAAAACCAAACATTGCCAGCTGAAAATGGATAGCTCAGAATATTGGGATTAATAGTCTAATTACACAGGGGACAAAAAGTAGATAGTAACATGCTACTGTACTGCTTTAGAGTTTACTGTCTCTCTTGATGGGATGCTAGCTTTGATTAAGTGCCTCTATTTACAGTAATTGCATGAACATTCTTGATTTCTATGATTTATGAGTATTAGTATTTCCAAATCTATTACTAGGTATGTTCTTCATAAACAATCACATGTTCTTTGGGTTTATTCAGTAATTTGATCCTGTGCTACAAATCATGGCTTACTGACATATTTTAGGAGAAGATCTTCTGCAATTCTTGGTCTAACTGGGAGAAAATCAGTCTTGTATATTATAGTAAGTTGACAAAAGTATTGTCCTGTTATATGGAAAGTTGGCTGTTATAATACATATGTTAACATGTATGACTATTGACTGAGTTGATGCCCATACATTTAACAGAAACAGATCTGATACTATGGTGTTGAAGTGCTGGCAGCACCAATATTTTTGTGCTGTATAATGTATACTCTATTTTGTGTGTATTCATATTCATCCTTATTATGTTGTTCAAAAATCAGTCTCTTTTCTTAGATGCAATGTGTTTTATAGTCTTTAAAGACTGAGCATTTCATGATCTTGAAGCCTGTTTAAATGAATACATATCTCCAATATAACTTGAGTATCTGATTTTTGCTGATATTACATTATATATTTGTATATTTACTTGTATTGCCTGCTTCGTTTATCTTATTTCTACTTCCTATGCTTTCTACTCAGGGTGTTTTGGTTTTGCAGGAGAAAAAGTTTAGAAGTTATGTATACTTTTTAAACAGCATACCATTTCTTAAAGTTCTTCAAATTATGGGAACAATATTATCTGCAACAGTAAATTTAGCTATCTTTTTCAAGAAAAAGGAAACTTGTGAAAATTCTAATTTTCCTCTAATACTGTTGTATGTGAATAGCTTTAAGAATGTATTTTCATTGCAACATTTTTGGTGTTAACTTTCAAGAGCATTTATCTTATAGCTGACTTAGTACTTCTGCTTTCTCTCCATCCTAGATATAATATTGGAATATTTTATAACATTATTTCATAATGCCTGTGATCGTATTTGGTCTTCAGTAGCAAGAATAGATTCAATTTATAACCAGGAGCACTCGTTCCTTATTTTTGGTTTTCAGCATTCCAAGTTGATCTCCTTAGGAACTCTATGCCTTTTGAACCCTTGTTGAAAATCTCTGGATCCCAGATATCTGAATGTTCAGATTTAAAGCTTCTAGACTTTGTAAGCATAATTAAAAGTATCTACTTCCTTCTCTTGTCTTGAACTTTTTGTGCCTTTTTTAGCAATAAGCATAACATTTAAAATGGAGGGTTTTTCAATGTATCAGGGATGGAATTTGTATAGGAGAGAATGGGAGGAAGTTTACAAAGTCTTGTGATGATGCTTCCAATCTCTTAACAATGGTTAGGGTGTATTCTACATAAAACCTTGGAAGGAGAAAATAAAAGTTTAATGAAATTATGCAGCCAGTGCATTTTGTATTGTTCAGGAATATTGAGTTTTTGCCTCAATTATACATATTTAATGAAAAGAATTTCTTAATGAATAATATAGTGACAGCTGGACTACAGCTCTCATAAGGCCCTTTGAGGATATGAGCTATTGAAAGTATCATAACGGAACCATCAGATTTTCATTTTCTCTGATTGCACAAGTTAAATATCCTATACCTTGTTGCTGAACAATCTCATGTTAATGTCAAGGATAATGTCAAGGATAACAGGCAGTGCAGGAGTTGTACTGCATATAGCACACAGTGCAGTATATTTCACCCTTTAAACCACAGGAACTTTTAATGCTGCCACTGTGCATAGAAAATATAATTCACAGCTGTAACTAGCATCCAGAGTTGCATCTGTCTGTTCTGCACTTCAGTTTGATACAGTTTGTTTGAAAGCTTTTGTGTTTTTGCAAAAGAATTGGTTTCTCTGAAAGGTGGGTAGTTTGTTGCTTTTTTAACAGTATAGTCATATATATGCCTGCTCAGAAGTAAATCCTACCAAGAAACAGTTATAAAAGAACACAACTGTTAAGTAAATCTGTGTGTCTGAATATGACAAAAGTATGACTATGCCATCATGTGGTCTGCTGCAGTGTAACAGAAACAAGTCTCATTTTTTGAGTTATTTTAAATATAATTAGCTTAAGAGCATGGGTTGTGAGTCCTCAGGGACAGATTTGGGGGTCATGAGGTAGTGACTTAATGGAAAGGAAGAATTTGATCTGCCAGTAACATCCATTCTACTGATAAACAGTACAATTGGATACTCTTCTCAATTAACATTGCAATTCTGTTAATGTTTATCTCACATCCTTTTTTTTAGCAGTGATTAGCAACATAGTTTAGGAAACCTTCATACAAAACATAAAAGTAGCAGCTAGGTTTAGGAGGCATATCTTGAAGCACTGTTTTGTTACCAAGGCTACTAGTCATTGATAAACTGTTCATTAATTTGTTTGACCCAGAACCTTTACCATACCTTAATCACAGCAATCGTTTCTTGGTAGGATTTACTTCTGAGCAGGCATATATACGCTAATTCTCATACACTAATTAACTATACATTATGTAAAGTACTTTTGTCGAGCCTGAAAATAACATTAATCAGTACTATGTTAAATTAGTCTTCCAGTACATATTCTTAGAATTTTTATGAAGAAAAGAAAATCACAATCAAATAACTGTATATCACAACTAACAGAAATTGTTTTAATAAACATCAATATCTCCTTGACAATAATAGCAAATTTGTATTTGGAATACAGATATTGAAATGCATCAATGTTTGCATATCTCCCATCCAGATAAGAGGACAGCATGGTCTAAAGAATCTGAGTCACAGTTCAAAAGAAGGAATCTAAAGAACAAAAGTGTGAACACATTAACATTCATAGTATTTTTACTTAATCTTGCTTGATTCACAAAACTTTAAGAATGGTTTAACCTTTGTGTTTGGCTGCTGCTTATTTAAATAAGTCCTGTGAAATAAAAACAAATCATATTCTGGGTCCAATCACTGTTCTCTCCTCTCTACTAGTTAAAAAGTTTGAACAAATAATGTATAGCTAGCACTAAGGTCAGCTAGCATTAGAACTTTTTTTGGTTTAGTTTTTCACATGCCTTTGCTGAAAGTAGTTTGTGTAAGGTATCTGAGGTCTTCTGCAGCAAAGGCATATACAAATAATATGAAGAAGCTAAATGATATATCTCCCTTTAGCACTTTCTCACACATTTGTTATCTAACACCCAGCCACCACTCTGGCTGATTTCCTGCTTCTAGTGTAAATAAATGCTGGGGTTTTTAGCAGTTGCTTTTCCCAGAGAGCACAAAAACTTATTTTGAACAGAGTTTTCTATGTCAAAGGAATTTATTGCTTAATTCATTGTGCTAGTTAAACACATTTATACATTTACCTATTCAAATTATATAGTTGCCCACTTATAAAAAACATACCCCAAGACAGGAACACATAAAATGGCGAGAAAACTCACCAGTGGGTCATATAAAAAAATACCAAATCTTTAATCCTTCTGAGAGGCAGGCAGGGTTGGGGCCAACTGAATCTTAGGAGGAATGCTGTTCCAAAGAGCAAGAGCAGAACCAGAGAAGGCATGTTTCCTGGGTACCATTAGATGACATTGCTTAAGTGACGGGATCTGGGCATGCTAACCTTTGCAGGTCTTACTGGATGGGACAATTGACTGGGGATAGATGGTTCCACAAGTAAGCTGGCCCAGTGCCATGAAGAGCTTTACAGAAAGAACCAGCACCATAAAATTGCACTTGGAAGTGCAATGGTAACCAGTGCAGCTCACAAAGTAGAGGTGTTACATAGGAATACTGAGATGCACCCATAACTACCTCTACCCCTGCATTCTGGAACAGCTGACACTTCTAAGTGGTCATCACAGGGCAGCTCCATGTAGAGCACATTGTACCAATCCAATTACAAGTGACCAATGCATGAGTGACCATGAGCAGAACTGTGAGCCTAGGAGCCCCGCCCCCCCAGACTCTGTGTTGAGTCTGTCTGGGACAGTGCAACTCCATTCAGAACCAAAGATGGTAAATCTCTCGCAATCCACAGCTACTTGGTCTTACAATATTGCTGTGATCTTTGTGGTAAATGGTTGGGGTGAAATTGCTTGCATGAGGTGCAGATTTTCTCTTTCATCCTGCAATGTGTGGACTCTCAAGCACATTTGAGGGCATCTAATGGGTGCTTCAGGATCTAACGGGAGAATAGCCAATCCTTTCCCAGCTTTGTCAGTGAAAATTACTTTAATGGAATTGAACACTTAGTTCTTACTCTTTGTATGAATGCCATCATTTAAGTAGTACATAGCTGACTGATTAATTTGTTTCATTCATATTTAATTAAGTCCTTCATTTTTAAAAAAAAAAACTTTTTTAAGTTAGTGATTATTTGGAATCCTAAAACAGGTTTTCCATTCACACTTATATTAAATTTATGGCATTGTTCTGTCTGTTTTTGAACAATTTGATGATTTTTGCATTGTTAATCAGATTGGGAATAATTTACAGTTGCTTCATCTTTAAACCACTCTGTTCTAAGGTAGTCATTTATCTTTAGCATTTTTTCAAGTTCTAAATATTACTCCTCAGGGCATCAATTTCCAGCAGAAGCGGGGAAGCATAATGTAATTTCTTTGGTTACATTTCACATAATTTTCAGGTAATACAAACAAATTCAGGCAATACAAACAAGAGTAGAACTCACCCATAAGTTGCCACATTGTAAGTTGCATTGTAGGATCAGTGAAGAGCCAGTTATCTCTAAATATTATCTCTAGTGAGGAAGCTTTTGACATGTGGAATATAGCAACCCTTTCCCTGTTTTATCCCTCATAGAATTTTGGGTTTCTGTGCCACTAGCTTGTTCCCAAATTAATGTGCTTAATGACAGTGATCAGTCCAAATCAATCCACTGCAGGATGAAGGCCTCCTCACTGAAGGTTATGGATCATAATCTACCATTCTGTTCCAGGGTGCTTTAGATATTTTTTGACTTCTCAGTCTAGGGTTGAGAGAGGTTGACTGGCCCAAAGTCTCCCACCTGGCTTCCATGCTTAACGGAAGACCTGGGCTTCCCACTCCAACTGTAGTACCTTAACCACTACACTACACAGTCTCTCACTGTGCTGTATATGGGTCCTGAACTCCTGGAAGTGGAAATAAACTCCTAAAAGATATGTGTTATCGATATTGAAAAGAACTCATTTTTGCAAATGGCTACAGAAAGGCTTGTTTAGTCCATGTTGATTAAGAGGAAGATGCTTTTCCATTTTCCACCTGGCCCATCATTAACTGTTTATGGGCTATAGAGAGAAATGATGGAATTGTAAATCATAGTGTAATTGGTGAATGTACCTTCAAACACTCTTACTGTGGAAGACCATCATAGTAATTAAGTTTTCTTCCTTGATGAAACGAGCTCTGTGTACACATACTTATTTCTGCTGAAAATCTTAAAATCAGATGGATTAATACAAGAATTTTGTGGAACCATCTAGATTACTTAGAGATTTTCTTTGAGAGGGATAGAAATGAGGCAAGTCTTAGGCCTTCTTTAGTTATAAGCAGAGGGAAAGGAATAGTTCTTGTTTTTCCTCTTGGTTGGAGAAAGCTACATAGTTCGTTTCTTTGCTCTTCATACACAGCTTTTGATTTATATCCACTTCCTGCTCCCTAGCCTTGTTCATGAATAGGCCCTTATAAAGAAGCAGGCTATAGCTCATGTGGAAGATTCCCTGGCTCAGGAGAATTGGTTGTCTGTAGGAGATAATTGTCTGCTGCTCCCATGGTAGGGCAGCTGTTTCCAGTATGGTTTGTCTCTTCACTCCATGATCAGTCTTCCTTCACATTCTTTTTGTCATGCATTTTATTCTCATATCTTGGATTTTTCACAAATTGAACTGCTCTGAAATGGCTTCTTTAAAAAGACACACGTTTATGTATCTTTTATAGTTTGAGGTTGATTGAAAACTTTCATGTTAATCTATTAACATTTTTCATTTAATTGGTTCCATTTTGGGTCCATTATTTCAGATAAGGTACATTCTGAAACTACATGGGGTTATTGATTGATTGCTTGATTATCCTTCTACCCTGCTTTAATCCGATGACTCTCTGGCTTACAGGCTATATAAACAAAAGCTAAAACACTCTCAGTGAGGTTAAAGCCAGTCAAAACAATCATAACAAAGGTAGCAATAACCTCAGCCTCTACCCCTTCCCCCAAGAAACATAACAGTACAAAAAGATAAGAAACAAAGAATAAAGCAGGAAACAGAAAGCAAGTTGGCATCAGGTATAAACTCAAGAAAAGGCCCTCCAAAAGAACTCAGTGTTTTAAAAGTTTTCAGAAAACTGACAAGGGATAGTGTGAATGTATTTTAGAGGAGGTTATCTTCTATGGCTGCGGGCTATGTTTTGTGGTATTCTTTTGGTAACAATGATCGCAATAGGTGGGACAGTGGCATGATAACATATAGGTTGGTAAGGCAGGAATTTGAGAGAATTTGGTTGGTTGTTTTTAGCTACATTGTTAGAAGTGCTCTGTTTGGTTTTGTGCCTGCATTGGTTGTGAGAGTATTCAGGTGTTCCAGTTAACTGAAGATAAATATGATTATATAAAAGTATAATAGCATTCATACCTGAAGCAGTAGGCATATTTAAGAATCTTCATATAACCCCCAAAGGATGAGCTGGGATTTCTAAAAACAACTCTGTGCATTTTAGACGGGGGTATGAGTAATTTGCAAGCTCTTCTGTTGCCTTTCCTCTTGTGGTGATAATAGCATTATTGCAAAATTGAGGTACCAGGTTTATCTGTAAATTTTGAAATGTTAGAGTCCCAGTTCCTTCAGAAGATTCTTTACTAAGAAGTCATTATGGCTTTGTTGAGAAGCCTATATTTTGAGAATATGAAAAGTTTTTGTTGTCACTATAAGTGAATATAGGATTTGATTGTGTTACAGAAAAGTGAAAAAATTACATATTTGTAAGAAGCTACATTTTGGGGAAAAACCCAGTCATGTGCAGCACTACAGCCTCCAAATTCTTTTTTATAGAAGATTTTTTCCAGTTGTGCATTTTCCCCTGTTGTGTGTAGAAATGTTAATATAAATATATATTAATATAACAGTTAGAGGTTAATATTAGTAGTAATGAACATTTTATCAAGTTTAACTGGGAGGTTTAAATCTTATTCTCAGTCTGACTACAGAGATGAAAACTTCTAGCACTGCTTAATTTCAGGATTGTGATCTTGGATTGCAGGAAATCACATACAAATTGTGGGCTGTCCTCTCCTGATCTGCCCACTTGGACTTAGCTTAAAATATATTTGTATATGTGCACTTGTTGGTATATATTTTATGTTTTTAGTAGGATAATCCATAGGAGACTCTCTGGAAAGAATGGAGATACTTATTGTGGCTGTCAAGATAATGTCTGTAGGACAGCATGTCTGGGATTTAGACACTTAATTTTTTCAAAGAATTGTATATTGTGATGTCATAGACAATATAGATTTCATATTAATGACCTTTAGATTTCATTGTAAGCATGGAAGTTTTCAGATCAAATGGACTGTAAATTGAACAAAACAGATATAATTCAAATTCTATGTATTATAATTATTATTTGTGTGATTCTTGAATCTGATGGACTCTGGCAGCATCTTTTCAAACTTACAGACTAAGATGGCTCTCCTCCGACAGTGTAATTCCTGAATGCAGCATGTCTTTGTACAAATAAAACTGGGACTTACTCTCTTTCTTCCTTATACATATTCTATTCTGTGTTCGATCAACTGGTACGCTGACTTGTTAGATCACTTTTTTCTAACAATACAAATAAAATTTGACAACTCAGATAAAAGTTAAGTTCAACTCCTGGTGATTACATGAACAAGTCTATGTTATTTTTGTAATGACAGTACAGAAGTGGTTTGACACTGCCTGATGAGTTTTTTTAACTTCTCAATTAAAAATCTCATATTCCAATTAGTAATTAGGTCTGAATACACTTAGCTTTTTTGATATCAGTCAAGATAATGCTGTACCAGTCAGTGGATAATTTGCTTATTCTCTGTTGGGCAGATATTTGCTTTGTCTTTGCTTTTATAAATTACAGAATACTTTCTCTATTTTTCATCTCGTAAAAAATGTGATAGAAAAGTTTTCCTTCAGTTACCTTTTTTCCCTTCATTGTTGCAATTTTTTAGGTCAGTCTTCAATTTTTTTAAAAAAAAACTTCTAGAACTCCCCCTTGTAAAATAATGAAATGCAAAGTCTGCTTAGTGCCAATTTTGTCTTTGTACTGAGTTACAGCAAAAACATAGTGTGGCTCTGCTAAAATAAATACACAATAAGTTAAAATGATGTAAGTTAAGAAAATAATAGTCTGGTGAATTCTGTTAATGAGATGCTTACATTACACTCATTCTTTTAAAGAAACTCTTAAAGCTCTTTCTGGTATGTTATTTTTAAAGTTCACTTTGAATTATTTATGGTTCTATTCAAATAAAGCAAATATTTTCCTTCTTTTGCAATGCTTTACATTTACACATTATTTCTAAACATGTAATTGTATCCCAGGTACTTTCAAGAAAATGGCTAAAAGTCATATAAAATTGCATATATTAATCAGTTGATATTTTCTAAACAGTAATCTATATCCAAATATATCTGAGACTTACAAAGTATAGTAAAAAGCTTACTTTCTTTTCTAAAGCTACTTCCCTTACTGTATGATGCGACACACCAATCTCTGGTTGAATAGTTTCATTATGAGAATCCTCATAGAATCATAGGGTTACAAGGGACTTTGGAGGTCTCCTACTTCAATCCCCTGCCCAGGGCAGGAATGCTCAGGCCATCCCAGACAAATGACTGTCTAACCTTTCTTTGAAAACCTTGGGTGATGGAACACCCATGACTCCAGGAGGCAGGTTGTTCCACTGCTTAATATTTATTCTGTGGTTAACAGTTTAACTATTACAAAGTTTAAGGTTTCATCTAAATGAAGTGTTTTTCTAGAATGTGGTCCTACTTCTGTGGGAGAACTTGATCTCCTTTTATGAATACTGCACTGTATATTCCTCCAAGGCAGAAAACTACAATGTTTGAAACAGGATACAAACAGGAAGTGCTCTTCAAAACCAGAAATTGCTAAGACTGAAAGAAAACTGATGTAACAGTGTCCCAGCTACAAGTTATAAACTGTGTAAACACTAAGAGAAAGATATTCTCTAATGAGACATCATGATAATGCAGGAAATAAGGGATTAAGGCTTCCTTTTAAAAAGTGCAATCATAACCAAAAGTCTTATGATAGACCCCCACCCCCACCCCTTGCATATTCTAAGACAAAAGAAAAGCAAGGCGGTATTCTTTTATGTAGATGGCAACAGCTCTGCATTTTTTCAAGATACTAGCCAAATTCAGACATAGTAACTAACCATGTTAGTCATTACATGTATAAACTCCAGTAAACAATGAGAACACTTAAACTTTACTGTGTCACCAAGCATAAATGGACATCAGAATTCTTTTATGGCTTGTACAATGTTGCATAGATAAAGGGTTGTTTGTTTTATCTAAACTCTATATTATTTTTTGTTTTGAAAGCTGAAACAGAAATACAGCTATTTGAATAAAAATCTACAGAATGTTGGAATAAAAAAAATGCTAACAGCATTGTGACATACAAGATAAATTAACAGTGTTAGATCAGATGATATTTACTGCAAGCTAAAGGTCAGCTCAAGCACATCAACATTATCAAGTACTTTGTCACACTGTAAAAATAAATCAACACAAAGAATTTCTAAATTGCTTCCTCAGCCCATCTTATACAGATAGTCAACTTTAAACTACTTTGTTGCATTCTAGTTCTAAAAGATTTGAATTAAGACTATAGATTTTATGGCAAAATGGCTCTTCTTTCAACTTCGCTTTAGTGAAAAAGAATCAGTAACTGTTCTTTTGATTGATATGTTTTTATTTGTGTCTTTCAATAGTTGTGTTGTAGAAAACCACAGAACTGCGTGGTGATTATGACAATTCAGTGGATTCTATACTTTAGCTTAGTCTATTCAATTCTGATGTTACGTATAAAAGATAGGGACTATAAAGAGCCAGTGTGGTATAGTGATTAAGGAATTAGAGTACAAATCTGGAGATCAGATTCAAGTCTACCCTTAGCTGTAGAGGCTCTCTGGGTGACTTTGGGCCAGTCTCACTTTCTCTCTTATCCCACTCTATGTCACAGGATGCTGTTGTGACAAGAAAATGAAGGGAGAACCCCGCAGAAGTCACCTTGAGCTGTTGAAGGAAGAACAGGATATACCAATATTTTATTTATATATAAATAAAAAAATTTTTCCAGGTTCTTCTCCTATCCTTACAATATAAATTACGTTCATGCAGAGATTCCTGAATCCAAGTACTTTCATGTCATTGCAGTTACTTGAATTAATACATTCTAAATTAAATATTGTTATTTGTAAACTACATGAATTCCTTAGTGTAAACTAATTTTCTCAGTTGTTTCTTGCATGTGGTTTGTTAACACAGTTTTCAGTGTTCCTAAAAATAATTTTGCTTCTATGTATTGTGTAGTACTTGATTAGGAAATATAAAGCAGTTCAGATTTTCAATAATTCACTTCAAAATGTTAATTGAAAGCTGCTAGCTTTAATAGGCTAAGGTTTTATTTAGTGTTATATAGGAGGCTAGGTTGACTTAAAGGAGTTCTAGAAAAGTTAATTCCATGTATTCAGCATGACATTGCTATCACAACTTCAATCTGTGATCCAAACTTAACATTACTGATTGCATCTGTATAACTTTAATATAGTAAAATATTATGTTACTAGCTACCTGTGTGAAAATATTATGTTATTTAAAGATGCAGCTACATTTATAAAGTGATACTTGACAGTAGGCCAGTGAAAAACGTTAAGTACATTTGGAAGTCAGGAAAAAAAAAACCCTATTTCTGCATAGAGGAGAGGGACCTCCAAGAAAAGGAAAACTATTCTCACACTGAAGCAATGCATGCTGGAAAACCTTAGCATTTTTTTCCCCTTTTCATTGCTGGCACATAAAGCTTGAAATTATAATTATTAAGTTTGTAACTGCAGTCATTATAGCAAGGAATAGGGGTAAAAGTCATTTACAAATTACAGTACTATACTTGTGGCCTACATCAGTTCCACTTGCACTCTGACAAACAGATATTTTATGGCACAAGTTGATAACAGATTTTAACTGATTATATATTATTGTTATCTGGAAGAGCCAAAGCTGATTATTAATATATTTTAGAAGATTAAAAAAAAATAGAATATGTCCAAAAACGTAGTCATCGACATATGGCAGAATCTAGCTCCCCCTTGACTGATTTCAAGAAGGTTATTAGGATAAACCTGGTTAGGAGCTTGGATGGGAGTCTGTCTAGAAATTCCAGGGCAGTGATTAATCTGGGGGGTTGGAAAAAACATGTCAGAAAAGGGAAGGGGCAAACCATTTCTATATTATTGCCAAGAAAAGAACATGGAACTATCTCTGCAATCATTGGGATTTTAATCCATCTTGAGACTTTACTGCTTCTGCTGGATGGCTGATCTGAACAAGCTAAACAGTATCAGATATCAGCAGTATTTTGATAGACTACCAGGAAATACCAGAGCTGATTGGGAATTGAAAAAAATACCTCTGCAGAAAACAGTGGCTAACCTCTTGCATTTATTTGGCAAGAACATTACTATGACATATCTATGAAATCATCCAGAGTTGATTTCAACTTGAAGGAGACTTTGCCACTCATATAGCAAGTGACAAGAATTGACTAGTTCTGTGTAGCTTAACTCAAAAGTATTTATCTTATATTAAAACAGACTTCATTTTGATTTTGTTTTTTTAATGGAGACTAGTGGAAGTCTTAAAATGGCTGTTTTTCTGTAATGGGGACACTGTGTATGACCCAATTATATCTCACTGCAAAAAAGAGAAAAATGGTTTTTGTCATGTTGTTTTAAAAATGACATTAATAACATAATGGCTACAACAAATACATGATTTGTATCCCATCAGCTGTATATGATAATTCACCATTGGCTTAATCAACCAAATATGCCATCGGCTTGGGATAAAATCCCTCCTTCCTCCTGCTCAGGATTTAACAAACAGCTGTCATGCAGGTTATATTGCCTGGTGGATTGTTAAGCTTAATGGGTCATAATTCAGAAAGCCATGAATCCAGTCTAGAAAGCCACTGTTTTACTGGAACAATGGCTCTGTATGTTGGGTTGCAAACTGCCTTTGAAGGTCAGGGATTTACAAAATTATGGCAGGCATTTTGCTTAGAGATTAAGTAACTTTTAAAAAAAACATACTTGTATACTGCTGTCATTGTGGTATAAGCCCCTTGTATAATGTTATTTAGCTATTCAAGAAGTTAGCTCTGGTCCTTAAGGGGAAAAAAAATACTATTTCACTTTTTAAAATATACTGATATTATATGACAGAAAAATCCAAAATACACCTCTTTTTTTTAATGAATAGAAATCTGGCTAATGGTGCATCATCATTAGAGATAGTTATATTAAAAGCAGCTCAGTCTTGCATGGGTCTCCTGTGAGAGTAATTGGAAAAAAATTACTGAGAAAAAAGATCTGCCTGCAATGAAGTCAAGTTTAACCAAACAAAAAACAAATCAAACTCTAAATGTTCCAAGTGATATGTTCTTGTAAGTCCTGATGCATTCTATGTACAAGTTTTTATATACCTTGTGGAAATCAAGCTATCTTCTGCTTGGTTTTTATGCACTTAGATAGGAGTCTGCTTGTGAATACAGATTTTCACTGTTTCAGGATTTCTTTCTTTTTAGTTGAACAATCAATCCTTTTGTGTAACTGCTAGATTATTAATTATATCTTATCACATTGCTTAACAATTCATTTTCTCTTGATACTCTCACAAATTATCTTTAAACATAGATAGTACTACAGATAATTCTACCAGTCTACTGCCTGTTCTGCTGTTCATTTCTTAAACTGATAGCGCAAGATCCTGAGGATGTAGAAAAGGAAATCTATTATTCCAATGTAAAACTTTTTGGTAGGATAATTTTTAGTTGCTGTAGGAAGTCAAACAAATGACATTGGATATATTAGCATGCAAAAACCTAGCTTCTGATTAGCTATGGTTTATTTCTGAATCAAGGAAATTGGTTTGTTTTCTCATGCGCTTAACCTTCCCCCTTTCTATTTGATGACATTTTAAATCGAGTGCACCTTTACAGCATTGATGTTTTAATGTGCTGTTCCTGAATTGACTGTGCTCTCCTGTTGATTGTATTGTATGGTTTTTTAATTGTTTTAATGTTTTTAATGCTTGTATGGTTAGTTTACCTTTTGGTTTTTTGGTATTCTTTATGTTTTAATTTTGTTAGCTGCCTAGAGTCACATATGTGAGATGGAAGGTTATATAAATCAAATCAATCAATCAAGTCACTTCACTATCTTGCCTGAGTATCTTCTGCTGGCTGTGATGCAGAGCAAATGCACAGATGTTCCTCACCTTTTCTTGGGTTTATCAGAATATAATGAGCCCAAGCAAGAACATATTTCTGTTCCCCACAATGAATTCCTCCTGATGTTTTGCCTGCAACACAAAATAACCTTACACCATAGTGAATAATTGATCAAAGGAGTCTTTTTCCCTTCCATTACAACTCTTCAACTTTTGCTTTCTTCCTGATTCTCTGGAGCATGAATCTCAAACCCAGATCATCATGAGGGCCACACATGAGGGACTGGTTCATTAGCCAAGCAAGTAGACATTTCATACATTGCAGAAAACTCTAATGAGTCAAAAATAAAGATTATCGTTAAATACAAATTTATTGAGTAAAAAACCTTTGGCAGGACCAGCCTCCTCAACTAACTTCCCTGGCCAAGCCTAGAGGCAGTATTCGCTAAGGAACATGGAAATAAGTGGGGGTCTGGAAGTGTGTTGATGCTCAGAATGGGGGGGGCCTTGACACACAACCTTCATGGTCTGACTAACAAGGCACTTCTGTTGCCAGAAGACCCTCTGCGCTGGGCCAAGGTAAACTGTTATTCTGCTCCTCTTTCTGCCCATGTGCCAGTCTATACATCTATGTGGTGCCCAACACCTGGCCTTGTTAGCAGCATCCTCAGCTCCTACAGATACTGTTATGAGCTGCAGAAAATGACTTGAAGAGTAGCAAGTTTGAGATCATTGAATAAATCAAGCTTAAAATGGTACAGTATGTTTTAAGAAATTGTATTCCTTTTGATGCAGTGAAAGCACAAGTCTTTCTTTTCCCTCTAGAAAGGTAGATTATATTGTTAGAAATCATATTTGAAATCAGAAAATAATGTAAAGGTTTGAAAACAAGTGGACTTCTCATTATGGCAATCTGTTTCTTGTAAATATGTTGTATGTTGCATAGAATTGTAAATATGATGTTACTGGATCTCACAAGACCCTAGGCAGCATCTATAATTGTATGGTGCTAAGAGAAGCACTTGTTTTAGCTTACCAAAACGATTAGTATTTTTGGACAGAAGAAACAGTTGCATTTCTGAGCTAAAAATAAGTTATTCTGTTTTTGAGAAATGAATAGCAGTGACACTGCTACTTATAAGATGATCTGCAGAAGATGAACTCATTTGGTTCTCTTTAACTTTCTTATTTTGAATATGCCATGTTTTATCCTGAAGTTACAGTTTTAATAGGCAGCTGTTTACAATCTCTTTTTTGCTGACTACTTGAATCCTGGTGGGAATCTTGGTAGATTCTCTGTTTTGCAAGTCAAAATACAACTTGATATTTTAAAATTATTTTTTGCAGTACCAGCCACTAAACCTTGCCACACTGGTGCTTAGGTGTTTTCATTCAGTGTAATAAACCTCTGGGAATACTCAAACTTCCTGAACCCTTTGAGAAGTCATTAAATCATTTCGTTATATGATACTCTATATTGATATAATTTTGAAAATTATATATACAGACAAATATGTCTGGCAAAAAAGTATTCTGGCAAAAGTATGACTTTATATATTTATTTTAACTGCAAAATAACATTTTATTTGTGTCTTCTACATAACATTGTACTGTCCTAATCAGTGCCACAAAACCCTGATACAGTACATTGTTGTTTGACTGAGGTGCTTCTTAAATCCAGAAGTCTACTATAATCCCTTTATTTGCTGTGTCATTCTGACCAGCCAATTTTAAACAGATACCACATTTGATGATCTTTAATGTTCCAACATTATATCTGGGACTATCTCTCATTATTTACAGGGAGGGGGAGAGGAAAACTGACTGACAGTGGTAAAAAGTACACTGCAGAACTCCAAACTTGTTCTTGATCCCCACTGCCAACTACAAATAATCAAGACTAGCATACTGACAGTCTTCTAACCAGAAGGATAGAGCCTAATAGATTATGGTTATTTTACTTTCTTTTCCATAGTGGATATGACTGGACAAAATTATTCTTCTGCCAAACCAGGTCTCAGTTACACAGTTACGTTGATATAATTTTTTTATCAGGATACAGATAATTAGCACCTTGTGGAGTCTTTGGTGGGAGCAAACCCCACACTCACTAGCACTGATGATGTTACCTAATCAGGTAATGAAATGTCTGCAAACACCAGCCAAGCTCAGAGAGCACCAAGGACTCCACAGTTCAACCCTGAGCTACGTATATTCTCTTCTGTTGGATTAGCACCTTTTCATTTGCATTGACCTGGTTTTCATTAACAGCTTCTTTTATGGCTTGAACATGTAGGTATCTGTATCACTGCCTGCTCAGCCCATAGAAACATATTGAATATAACGCGGTGGTGCAAGGGCTTAATGACGCTGGAGTTGCCGGTCAGAAATGATCGGCGCTCCAGCAGGTTCGAGCCCGGCTCCGTGGGACAGGGTGAGCTCTTGTCCCTTGTCCTAGCTCGTTGCCAACCCAGCATTTCGAAAGCTATCTGCGAGTAGATAAATGGGTACTCCCGTCTTAGATGGGAGGAACCGGCGGGGATGTGCGGGGGAGGAAATACCGGTGCTGCCCGAATCTCCAAACGCAAACCGGCGTGAGCGACAGCGGCAAGGAAGATCTACAGAGGAGGAAAAGCCTGGATGACCCCACCTAGCGGCCCCTGCTGGTCGTAGGATAAATTGTATAAATATGTGTTAGATATGTGTACTTTGTGAGCCACCCAGAGTTCCCCATTGGGGGGAGATGGGCGGACTATAAATCGAATGTATAAATAAATAAATAAATAAAATTTTCTTCCCTCCCCAAATGAAATGTTATTCGTTGTGGCCTTCTACTATGGAATATTTTAGCTCCAGAGGTTCAGATGGCACCCTCTCCTGCAGTTGTTTCAGGAGGAAGTCAAGACAGAGCTCTTCTGCAGGGCAATTGATGTGTGAGTTATGGAGGAACCACTCTGATGCTAGGGTTTGCCTGCATTTTGGCGGGGGGGGGGAAGAGTGTTGGTGTTTGTTTTACAGATTCTATTTGTTGGAACTGCTGTGAGTCTGTTGGATTTGGCAATATATAAATATGATAAATATTTCCTATCAGTTGATAACTAAATACATATTGCTTAAATATGATTTCATGCACCTTCCATCTTAACAACCCTCAATCCTCTAACGGCATAGTTTGATAAATGTTACTATACATAAATAAAATAAACATTTTACTTAAAATCCGTGGGGAGAATCGTATTCTGTCCCTTTTCTAGGAACTGAAAAGTAGTGATTATAAGACATAAGTACAGCCTATACAGAAGCAGTTCCTATGATTACCTAATTTGTTCAACTTCAATTTGTTCTGGTCATTTGATTTGCCACTTTGAAATATTTTCTGCTTCTCTTTTCCTGTGTACCCAGACTGACAGGCAATGTATCAGTGTAGTTGTTACAGCTCTTAAGTGTACAGTGACATTTTCACAGCTCTCTAGTGTAATATGAAAGACAACTTTATAGCTTTATCTGGAGCAGCTGTTTCTGTTCTGTAGATTGTGGTAGGGTGGAGTGACAGGGGAGAGAGTTAGTAGGTTTTACAGCAGATTAGGCTGTAATTGACCTGTGTCCTTAAACAGGCCTGCAATTTTAAAATCCACCTATATGGCCATCCCAGGATAAGCGAGCTTTGGTCTTCTGTAGCCCAGGAATGGTCAGCATGTACACCGATCCTGGTTTGTGGATAGTTTAGATAATTAGCAATGGGAAGAATGTTTTACAAGCAGAAGCTGAAGCAATTGAAGCATTTTGAAGGAAGAATTAGGATGATACTGTGTATTTAATAGTTTTTCTTGATATCTCACAGCATATATGCTATTTTAGCAATCATATCTACTAAACCTTTGGCATGTACCAATAATTATTTTTGTGGTATAAAAGAAGCAGGTGGGATTGAGACTGGTACTAGCGTGTCTTAGGTAACAGCGGGTTCCTGGGTGAGATTTGAAGTAGGGACTTCCAATTAATTGTATGTGTTTTTAATTACTATGGAATAATCATGATGTTAACAATTTTAACATTAACATACAATTACAGTCCTCTGTAGTTCAAAACCAATACTTTGAATTTTTGCTTCAAAATTATAGGAAGCTGATGCATGTAACTCAATATTTTTGCAAAACATTTCTCACAGGCTGTCATGCATTGTATCTGCACCAATTTTGAGAATAACCCATGTACAATATGCATTTTAATTGGACATACTTTCTCTCATCTAAGAAAAACTAGTTGAAAATAAGATGGTACCTTACATCCAATTTACTTAGATATAATATTCTAAAGAAGCTTTGCATATCAATATTTTTCTATAGAGATCAAGATAATGTACATAAAGTGGATGATCATCTTGTTTTACTTTTAAGTAAAATTCTGAATTGGAGGAGCACGTTTTTAGTTGGGTTTGCCTTTCAGCCTTTTGGCTGTGATCAAGTGTGTGTATGAACCTGGTTCTGAGTACTGTTCAGAAATGTTTACAATAAGAAATTTATCAAAGGCACTCTTACTTCATAGCAAATGTCTCATCTGAACAGCTTACATTTAGTATTAATTGATGTCTCTCAGGATTAGAACAAAATGAGGTAGATCCTGGTAGCATTAGAGCTACCTGCCTCTATTTCAATCCATAATTGAAGCTTTCAAATTTAATAGCTTATAGTTTTAAAAGTAGCTGTTTCTGAAGTTCACTTCTATATATTTCTCTAGAGTTCAGCAAATAGTTGACCAAAGTTCTTCATTAACATTTAATTAAAATTGAAAGGAGTTGTGAAAAAATTGTCTCCAGATTAGAATGTTATTTTGTTGTTGTGAATCCTGTAGGAATATCTCTTTCCCTCTTATGGGAAGAAACAGCTAGATTTCATCTGAGTTTTAAACTGCTTCTTAATCAGTGAAGTCAAATTATGAGCCAATGTTCTGCATTGTGTGTAATGCTGCACCAGTTTAATTTGTGATGACAGTTGTACAAAATAACACTTAAGCAGAATACTTTTGTACCCTGTGCAGAAGTACATAGACTGAGGAATGATGTTCTGTCCTTCAGTAAAGAAATTACTGTTACTGGAAAAGTACCTACAGCTGTCCAGATAGTATGGTTATTTAGATTTCTCATCTCATGTTACCTTTAAGTGCAGTTGATCTGTGTGGCACTGTTGGAATACTTGCCCTTTCTTGTCCTGTCCCTCCTCCAGCCCATTTTCCATCTCATAATTGGAATGTTTTACGGTGATAATGAGGTTGGCAAGCACAAGGCTTTTTACTTATTGCCAGAATAAAATACGCAAATAAGGAAAGCAGCAGCTTCTTCCTGTCTTCTCTCCCCACCACTTGCAATGAGGTGGCTGGTACCACTTTGTTCATGCTGCAAGAAGGATAGAATGTCCTGCCTACAATTTCTGACAGATGGCCTGGAATCAATCCACATTGAGCAAGTTAGGGCCCTGTCACCCATTGGCCGTTCTGCTGTTTATGATTAAACAGGAAAAGACAGTTTGTCTGATTTTCTTTTTCGCTTATTCAGAAGCAAAATACCGTGTACCTTTTATGTAAAAGAAATCCTGCAAATACTAAGGAAAAATTTAGTAAATTATAAATTTCTGTGTTCCAGATAGGAATATAGATTTAAAGATGTAGAAGATCAAAGCTAAAAGTAGAAGAAAGGGCTTATTTTGCCACCATAAACCTTCAAAAAATATTTGAGAAATCTGGCTTCTGATCCATTTCTGAGTGCAGTTCTGAACCTCAGCTGTTCTCTCAGTGTTAGGTTGGAGCAGGAAAGACTCTCTTTCAGATCTAGCTTAACCACCATACTTACTTAGCATATCTCCAGATTTAATGTATTGAATAGGAAACAGATATGCAACTTCTCTTCCCCTGGAAGAAGAGTGGAATGGAAGTATGTATGTGAATATATACCATTTCATTTTTCTCTCCATTCCTTTGTGATTGCCTTTTCAAAATCCAAATTACTTGGTGCAGATATATCTGAAAAATCATTTACTGCACTGAAGCTGTTGTGGTGGGGGGGATCTTTTTCTCTGGGTTGATACTATCTGAGGTGAAATGGGTGGCCACTGGGGAGAACTATGTTAACTGTTTGTGAATGACAATTCCCTTGATGGATCCCTGAGGAAGCTTGTTGGTTTCTGATTTAATCTTTCAGTGCCAAACAACTTGGTAGTTACGCTGCCAAAATAGTGTAATACTGGAAAAGAAGATTGTTTGGCAGTCCTGTGGTTTGCAGTAGTACAAAAACCTCTTAAGTCCTAAACAGACAACTTCTCCATAGTTCCCAGTGAAGAAACGGAGTCTGTTCAGAGAGCATGCAGTGCTACAGCCTTGAGACTGGGGTGTGCAGTGCTGAATGGAGTGCAGTGGAATTCACCAGCACTCCCCATTGCAAAATTTTGTTACAATTTCCCTTATGTTAGTGCAGGGGCTGGTAACTTTTTCAGGTGCTGAGTGCCATGCATGATGGAGGTGCCAAATATAATAATGGTCAAAATTTCACAATAGGCAGTGTAAGTATTTTGATGTGGGTATAGATACAATGTTAAACTGTTAATGCTTTTAGCCCTTCTGGAAACAATGATCTCAGACAGGCAGATTGAAATAACTTTTGATAATTTGAAATATATACCACTTTAAAGAGTAAAATGACTCAGCAAAGATGTTAATACAAGAAAGAAATCTGCAGTTTTCCAGTGGAAGACTTGGGGCAAGCTAAAAATATTTGCTTTATAATATTGTGCTTTGCTTTCTTACTGTATTCCTTCCTAGATCACTTGTGTTTTTAATTTGTCTTTCTGGTGAAAATAATCTCATTGAAAATAACAATTAAAAAGAGGAAGCAAATGTCTTGAAACCTTGAGGTTAGACACTGGTTAATACTATCTAATACTGTACAAGGGACAGTTACCATGCACGAAAGATGGTTGGCTATGCTGACTATTAAAACTTTGTGCCTTGTAATTATTCCTGCATAGCTTTGCTCTAATTTTACAAATGTAATTAGCTGTTCTCCCGTGAGAGCTAGAAATTAACTTTCTAAAAGTCCAAAACATCAGGTATTGTATTGTATTGATTTCATATAATGAGTTATGATGAGATGTTGCTCATCTTTGTTCATCTAGACAATAGTTTAGTTTGAAGTTTGACATTTTGCTATTCACAATCATCTTAATACTGATAACACACATTTTCTTGCACTGAAAAGTGCTAAATTGGAGGGGCTAAAAGGTAGTAGTATATTCACAGGAGAAGGGAAGCTATTCTGGTTCACAACTTCATCCAGGAAGCAGAATTGCTGGTTGCTGGCAGTCTCTTTATTTTTAAACTTAAATGACAGCGATGACTTGTTGACAAAAGAATGACATGTGTTAGCATTTTGGTCCTTATGGTACTGGGTGTTGTCATAATGTATTTCTAGAGTACAGTTCAGAGGTTTCTAGAGTACAGTTCACAATATGCATGGTGCTCAGGAAATGATCTGCTATAGGTGATTATGGTAACTCTCATCCCTTTCCCTTTTAGCAAATCTCACAGCAAATTCCCAAAGTGTTATTTTATACTCAGAGGGTTTTTAAGAGCTATATACAGTACAGTTGCTAATAGGCAACTTCTCAATGCTGGTTTGTTGTGCTGCAACTGAGCCCTACATACATCCTCGACTGGCTTTGGGGCTTTTTTTAATAGTGAACATGTAAAATGAAAAATATAAATAAATATATTTGTAGGCTTCAGAGCTCCTTCTCTTCAACTGAATCCTTGATACCTACCTTTTCCCACTAGGCTAAGCATAAAAGAACCCATAACAAAGTAAAGTCTTTCCTGTCCTGTCCCATTCATACTTCATTAGATGTTAAATGGGAAATGGATCCTGAAATGTTATCTGGATGGATATTTTTGTATTCATTATGATCTGTTATCACTGCAGAAGTGGATTGCTTTGATTCCATTGATCTCAGTTTTACTTATCTTTCATAAAATAGGAATAATAATTTATTTGTCAGTCATATTATCAAAATGAACAAGTGAAGCCTTTTAAAGCTCAATGTGCTTTGCAATTGCATGTTTGAGTGCTTCTACACTTCAAAATTGCCAGGTGTTAGGAGCATATATAATTGGTATATATTACTTCAAAGATCTTTTGTTACTCTGCAGTTTTGCTATGCTACCAAAAAAAAAAAAAAAAAAAGCTTTATAGGATCCAGATGTTGGTTGTAATTGGTCAGTGTGCATTGTTTTCATGGGCTGATGCAATTAAGTCAGGTGCTGGGATGATTTTAGCCTTTTGTTGCAGAAATCAATTTCAAGATGTTCCCTGTTACTTTGAATCAAATTACTGATTGCTTTTCTTATATAAAAAATGTCCCACTTGGCCAGGGACTTTGCCTCCCTATGTGGTTTTAATTTATAATAATTTACTGTAACATCTGAAGTGGCAAAATATACTTAGTGCTTTGCCTCCAGATGCTACTTTGCAGTACAAGTGTAAATTATGTTTTGGTGACCAAATGCTAATAATTATAATTCTTTCTAATAGTAAACTGGTGGCCTTCTGTGCCACCCATAGAAAGGTATAGCTTTTTCCATTCTTGGAGGAACTTGTTACAGTTGCAGCAAGAAATTATGCTGTGGAGGGAAAAAATAAAAGACGAACCAGTCTTATTCCAAGAGGCAGGTTTTCAGTGCTCAACCACTTTTTACATACCTATTCATTTTCCTGCCTGTGTCATTCAGAAAAGGGTGTCTTGAGAAGTTTCTTGTAACCTTATACTTCTTCACAGCACTTGAATCTGGAATGTGAAGTATACAATATAGGGAGGACTCAGTTCAAAGCTTCCCCTTCCTCTATTCTAACCCCCCTCCCCCCAAATAACAACAGAAACATTACCCTTTCTGGAAGTGTGGTATGATCATTATGGCTGTCAAGCTTTTATTTTCTTTTGGGTTCAGCTCTCATGTAGAGTAAACAGTAAGTGGGAAAGTACTTCTGAGAAAATTACTGTCCTTGAATTAGTTATGAACAAGATTGTGCAGATTTATATTGAATCTGTCTTTTTTTTAATCCTACCTTGTCAAATTGAGAATGTAAATATTCAACAATCTTTTAAATATGTCTACAAGATGCGTCACAAGATAGGGATCTTTCAGTGTGTAGAAAGCATTAACCAATTCTTATGGACCATGCCTGAATAACATAACAGTAACAGGCCAGTCGCAAATGCCTTCCCTTGGGTATTTGTAGACTCCTGGGGCATTTCTGTATACAGTACTTGTTGCAGCTCATTCTAAACCACTTTGGGGATCATCTGCAGTCTATAGAAACCCATCAGTGCAATATAAGATGATGGTGACAAAGAAGGCTGATTGTAAGCTTTCCAGTTGGTCACTACTCAAAATACAACACTGGACTTAATCTTTCTGTCAGGTATAGCTAGGCTCTCTTGTTTAGAAGTACAGAGAAGTGTAGTAAATGAGAGTTAATAGAGAAAAGTTGCAAATGGATGAAAGTGTATTGTAAAATGTAGAAAGAAAAGTAGGAAATAGTTTAAAGTAGGTTAAAACTGTAACAATACTATACACATATGATACTAAGAAATATTATGTTTGCCTTTTGTGTTCTCTGCTGCAGTTCTTACTCGGGAAACTGCTTCATATAGAGATAATAAATTAGGCTTGGGATAGGTAAGCAGGTACAATCTTTTAGTATATTTGCATCCTATACCTATTGATGACACAGTTTTCCAAATGTAATTTACAATAATTTGTAAATCATACTTTTTCAAGTGTTGTATAGAATATGTAGGCTTAATCTTCAGAGGGATAAAAACTGCAGGAGTGCTTATTTGAACATTTTTGTTATTTTCACTGACAAGAAGTTGGTAATCTGGATCTCATTTAGGTAAGGCTTTATCTGGGGCAGGTTGCCATCTGCAGTATGTGACTTGTATTGTCGTATTTCACAGGATAGTTTGTAACCGAGTTTGTACTGAGATAATAGTGTAAGTGGCCTTTTGATCATACAATACGAGAGCAATAGACAAAACCTAACTGATTTGGATCCAGTAGTTTTAAATGTATTGGCATGAATATTTCTGAGATTCACAATGCTCCCACTGCTGGAAAGGGATGTGGGGTGATATTTGACAGTCCTTTTATTTTAAGGTAATTTCTCCACATAGGGATCTGCAGGGAGTGGGAAGATTAGCACAAGTTGTTTCTGCACAACTAGCAGAAAAATTCAGCTGGAGCCCTTCTGTCTGTAGAATGTTTTTGTTGAATTGATTTGTCCATGAAGTCACCAGGAATTAAGCTCAACTTGAAGGAGACTTTACCATTATCCGTTATTTTAAATTCTTAAATGCCAATACTATATTAGAAGAATGTGTGATATGTAATACTGTATTCTTAATGGCTGCTAGCTGCTTTCATTCAGGGCAAAGTACATGGCACTGCCACTCCTATTTTTCCCTAAAGCAACTCTGTGAGGTAGGTTGGGTTAACTGAGAATGAGCCAGTCACCCACTTAGCTCCTGCAGCTGAGAGTAGATGAGAACCAAGGTCTCTCTGCTCCTAGTCCAACACCTTAACCACTACACCACTTTGTCTTTTTGCTTAGACACTCCTTGAAACAGGGGGTTTTAGGCAACATTTTAAAAATATGTCATTTGAGCCCCAAACTTCTTGTTTTAAGATTGCTTTAAACTATTAGAAATGGAATTACTTTACTTTTAATCATCCTATTATTAAAAGATTGTTAAGGTTTAAACAACTTTCTTCAGAGCAGAGTATAGAATAGTAGATCTGTTGTAAAACTTTTTGGGAGACATGTTTGACTTTATTTTGCCATGGGCTAGTTTAAGTTGCAGATTTCAGATCTCCTTGCAGTTCAGTTCTTCAAGCTCCAGATTTCCTTGCATTTGTAACTAGAGTTCTTCATTTATATTCCAAGTGTGTTACTTCATAGTTCATGGACTGTTGAATTCTAAGCATCTCAGTTACTCAGGTGCAGAAGAGAGTATTGATAAGAGATACAGTCAGACATAATAATATGCTGAATGGGATGTTTTAAAATTAACTTTAGGCTTCTGCTGATGTTTTAACTGGGGATATATGAACTCAGATATGCAACATTGGTGTCATTTTGTATTATCAGTATTTGTGTGTCTAATGTTTCTAGAAATTTAAACTGGAATTAAAGGACATGTACTTTGTGTCATTTATTCCTTTCTTTTTGGGGGGGGTGCCTTCAAGTCAGTTGTTGACTCTTGGCAACTTCCTGGACAAGCCCTTTGATTTAGCTGATTTTGAAAGTAACCAATCCTTTAATTTCCTGATTCTCCCTCACTATGTCTGTTTTTAATGGGATGATTTGCATACATATAATTGAATTTGACTAGATCTCTGACAATCAGCCCTAGTTCTCCCTCACCATATTCACACACTGTACAAGTGTAGTGCTGTAGTGCACAGCATTTCAGAAATCTCAGATAAATTGTCAGTAGTAATTACTGGATATGTTCAGTGATTTCTCTACACTCTTCATACTGTGCAAGTTCATAATTCTGTGCATATAGTTAGCATGAGAGGGATTGGTTTATAAGCGCTTTAGATTACCATGACAATAGCAAAAGAGTAGGTATGTACAAAATCCTTTGTTATGGGAACAGAACATTCTAGAGAACTATGGAACATTCTGTCTGGTTGTGCTGCTCGTTAGAATTCTGGACATTAATATTCTGTACTGGAAGAAGTTTGTGGTGTGCCTGGTATGGTGTTCCAGATGAAAGAGTTTCGTAGTTGGACTACATAGCACAGAATATCTTTACATAGTTAGGTTCCACTTGGGGAGAGGAATCAGTGGATTATTGCTTATGATCTACAATTTTTGAACATGGTCAATTGTATAGTTATTAAGAAGTGGAGCAGAACTGGGAAGACTTATATTGAAATCTGTTCTTAGCCATAGAAACTCACTGGCTGACTTTGAGCCACTCATTTTTAGCCCAACCCACCTCACAGGGCGTATAGTAAGGATAAAATGAAGGGAGTTCCCAGGTAATCTGCATGAAGTTCCTGGATAGCACATTGAATATATCTAAACAATAATAATAAATGTCTTGTGCTGGTTAATGACAGCAATAAAAATTGGATTAATTTGGTAATGCATGCCTTTTATTTCTGCTATTAGATATTGTTGGATGTAGTTCCTCATTAAAATATGTGACATCCTCTTAACTACTTTTGGAACATCTAAAACTTTTTATTTATAAAAATATCTCTTTTTTATAAACCTTAAAAATTTGTAGTGAGTTGTGCTTGGGCACACTGAAGATAATAAACTGGTCTGTTCTCTGTTATAATTCCAGGCAATTAATCCATAACATTCACATCCTTATTATATTTGTTAATCTAGTGGTTTCTACCTACTAATTATACAATATCAGTCACTCAAGAATATTTATACTCTCATTTCTCCCAGAAGCATGCATTAATTTTTGTTCAAAACAAATGATTGAAGTAAGAAATCAACCCATATCAAGTAATGTCCAGTTGTTGTTTTTTGCTATAGAATTTAGTGAGCTGACCAGATGAACTTTCTAGATAAAATAATTTAGTTTGGGAAATGGATTGGTAGGAAGAGGAGGGAAACACATTGAAATGCTAGGTGGATATAATTCACCTAGCACTAATGGTGTGTTGTGTTCCAATAATTGAACAGATCCAGCTATACATGCATAGATAGTCATGATAGATTAGAGCAGCCTTTCTCAACCTTTTGACCCTGGAGGAATCCTTGAAATATTTTTCAGGCCTCGGAGAACCTCTGCACATCCAGGCTCAAATATAGGCCAGAAGTTACAAAATTAATATATTTGTTTCCTTATGTAGGCCTGTATATATGCATTAACGGTGTTTTAACCAAAAATAAAGAATGAAACTTACCTCTTTAACATAAAACCTGTGCTTGTTTTTTGCTGCACAAATACACAATTCTGGGCTGAATGAGCTTTGGATATCAGTTGTGGGAAATTTTTGGCCTCTGTGGGTTGTGTTTTTTTGGGCTATTTTGGGCTACTTTTAAAGACATATGCAGATTTTGAGTGATATATCAAACTGTCATGAATGATAACTGCAAAATGCATCTCAGGGATGCAGATGACACTAGCACACTGAGTCAGGTCGACTGGCCTCCTCTCCTCTCCCTGCACCACCACTACCTTGTTCCCTAAATCCAGCTTCTCCTTTCTCACCCCCCTTTCCACCTCCTCTCCCAATGACCCCTTTGCAAAATGGGGGGGGGGGGCTGACGCCTTGCAACCTCCAACACCCCTCCCCTTAATATTTGGACCCCTCAACCTCTCCTGAAACTTTGGCACCCTGATGCCAAAACCTTCACCACCACCACTTTTTCCTTTCCCCCACCTCCCCTCCCCCCAATTGTGGGTGGCTCCTGCTGTCACTGATGCCTGGGCCAACCCAGCCCCGGATCTCCTGCATCTGCCCCCCAGGCTGCTGCACCTGCAGAAAGGCAAAAAATGTGCCTGCAGAAAAGTAGTCAGGTGCCAGGAAGGAAAGTCCCAGCACAGAGGCCCTGGTGGTGTCTCTCGTGTGCGCTCTCTCACCACCTGCTGCTCCTCTTTCCTCTCCTCTCTGCTTGCATGCATACAGTACTATGCAAAAGTTTTAGGCAGGTGTGAAAAAATGCTGTAAAGTAAGAATGTTTTCAAAAATATATACTGTAATTGTTTATGTTTATCTATTTACAAAATGCAAAGTGAGCAAACAGAAGAAAAATCTAAATCAAATCAATATTTGGTGTGACTACCCTTTGGCTTCAAACCAGCATCAGTTCTTACACTGGCACACTTTGTCCACTTGCACAAAGTCAGGGATCTTGTAGGATTAGAGTCAGGTGTATGATTAACCAATTATACCAAGCAGGTTCTAATGATGATCAATTTCATATGTACAGGTGAAACTCGAAAAATTAGAATATCGTGCAAATGTTCATTTATGTCAGTATGGCAACTCAAAAGGTGAAACCAATATATGAGATAGACGCATTACATGCAAAGCGAGATATGTCAAGCCTTACTTTGGTATAATTGTGATGATTATGGCGTACAGCTTAGGAAAACCCCAAATTCACAATCTCAGAAAATTAGAATATTACATGACATCAATAACACAAGGATTGGAAATAGAACAATATCGGACCTCTGCAAAGTATAAGCATGCATATGTACTCAGTACTTGGTTTGGGCCCCTTTTGCAGCAATGACTGCCACAATGCGGCGTGGCATGGATGCTATCAGCCTGTGGCACTGCTGAGATGTTATGGAAGACCAGGATGCTTCAACAGAGGCCTTCAGCTCCGCTGCATTGTTCGGTCTCATGTCCCTCATCTTTCTCTTGGCAATGCCCCATAGATTCTCTATGGGGTTCAGGTCAGGCGAGTTTGCTGGCCAATCAAGCACAGTAATCCCATGGTCACTGAACCAGGTTTTGGTACTTTTGGCAGTGTGGGCAGGTGCCAAGTCCTGCTGGAAAATGAAGTCAGCATCCCCATAAAGCTCATCTGCGGAAGGAAGCATGAAGTGCTCCAAAACCTCCTGGTAGACAGCTGCGTTGACCCTGGACTTAATGAAGCACAGTGGACCAACACCACTGTGTTGATGACATGGCTCCCCAAATCAACACAGACTGTGGAAACTTCACACTGGACTTCAAGCATCGTGCATTGTGTGCCTCTCCATTCTTCCTCCAGACTCTGGGTCCTTGGTTCCCAAATGAGATGCAAAAGTTGCTCTCATCAGAAAAGAGGACATTGGACCACTGGGCAACAGACCAGTTCTTTTTTTCTGTAGCCCAGGTAAGACGCTTCTGACGTTTGTTGTTCAGGAGCGGCTTGACAAGAGGAATACGACATTTGAAGCCCATGTCCAGGATCCGTCTGTGTGTGGTGGCTCTTGATGCACTAACTCCAGCCTCAGTCCACTCCTTGTGAAAGTCCCCAACACTTTTGAATGGCCTTTTCCTGACAATCCTCTCCAGGCTGCGGTCATCCCTGCTGCTTGTGCACCTTTTTCTACCACACTTTTCCCTTCCACATAACCTTCTATTGATGTGCTTTGATACAGCACTTTGGGAACATCCAGCTTCTTTTGCAATTACCTTTTGGGGCTTTCCCTCCTTATGGAGGGTGTCAATGATGGTTTTCTGCACAACTGTCAGGTCAGCAGTCTTTCCCATGCTTGTGATTCCTACTGAACCAGCCTGAGAGACCATTTAAAGGCTCAGGAACCCTTTGCAGGTGTTATGGATTCATTAGCTGCTTAGAGTGGGACACTTTGAGCCTAGAATACTGAACCTTTTCACACTATTCTAATTTTCTGAGATTGTGAATTTGGGGTTTTCCTAAGCTGTATGCCATAATCATCACAATTATACCAAAGTAAGGCTTGACATATCTAGCTTTGCATGTAATGCGTCTATCTCATATATTGGTTTCACCTTTTGAGTTGCCATACTGACATAAATGAACATTTGCACGATATTCTAATTTTTCGAGTTTCACCTGTAGGTTGAAACACAGTCATTAACTGAAACAGAAACAGCTGTGTAGGCGGCTTAAAACTGGGTGAGGAACAGCCAAACTCTGCTGCTAAGGTGAGGAAGACAGTTTCATGTCACATATCATAAACCATGGCAAGACTGAGCACAGCAACAAGACACAAGGTAGTCATACTGCATCAGCAAGGTCTCTCCCCAGGCAAAAATTTCAAAGCAGACTGGGGTTTCAAGATGTGCTGTTCAAGCTCTTTTCAAAAAGCACAAAGAAACAGGCAACGTTGAGGACCATAGACGCAGTGGTCGGCCAAGGAAACTTAATGCAGCAGATGAAAGACACTTGCTTAATTCCCTTCGACATTGGAAGATGTCCAGCAGTGCCATCAGCACAGAACTGGTGGAAACCAGTGGGACCCAGGTACACCCATCTACTGTCCGGAGCCGTCTGGCCAGAAGTGGTCTTCATGGAAGAATTCCAGCCAAAAAGCCATACCTGCGAGGTGGAAACAAGGCTAAGCGACTCAAGTATGTACGAAAACATAGGAACTGGGGTGCATAAAAATGGCAGCAGGTGCTCTGGACTGATGAGTCAAAATTTGAAATATTTGGCTGTAGCAGGAGGGAGGTTTTTGCCGGAGGGCTGGAGAGTGGTACAAGAATGAGTGTCTGCAGGCAACAGTGAAGCATGGTGGAGGTTCCTTGCAAGTTTGGGGCTGCATTTCTGCAAATGGAGTTGGAGATTTGGTCAGGATCAATAGTGTCCTCAACGCTGAGAAATCCAGGCAGATACTTATCCGTCATGCCATACCATCAGGGAGGCATGTGATTGGCCCCAAATTTATTCTGCAGCAGGACAAGGACCCGAAACATACAGCCAATGTCATTGAGAACTATCTTCAATGTAAAGAAGAACAAAGAGTCCTGGAAGTGATGGTTTGGCCCCCACAGAGCCCTGAGCTCAACATCATGGAGTCTATTTGGGATTACATGAAGAGACAGAAGGATTTGAGGCAGCCTACATCCACAGGAGATCTGTGGTTAGTTCTCCAAGATGTTTGAAACAAGTTACCTGCCGAGTTCCTTCAAAAACTCTGTGCAAGTGTACCTAGAAGAATTGATGCTGTTTTGAAGGCAAAGGGTGGTCACACCAAATATTGATTTGATTTGGGCTTTTGTTCTGTTTGCTCACTTTGCATTTTGTAAATTGATAAACATAAACAATTACAATATATATTTTTGAAAGCATTCTTACTTTATAGCATTTTTTCACACCTGCCTAAAACTTTTGCACAGTACTGTATGCACAATTTCAGTCAAGTTGAGGTCTGGACTTTGACTGGGCCATTGCAACACCTTGATTCTTCTCTTTTTCAGCCATTCTGTTGTAGATTTGCTGGTATGCTTCTGATCATTGTCCTGTTGCATGACCCAATGTTGGCCAAGCTTTAGCTGTCGGACAGATGGCCTCACATTTGACTCTAGAATACTTTGGTATACAGAGGAGTTCATGGTCAACTCAATGATTGCAAGGTGCCCAGGTCCTGTGACTGCAAAGCAAGCCCAAATCATCACCCCTCCACCACTGTGCTTGGCAGTTGGTATGAGATGTTTGTGCTGATATGCTGTGTTTGGTTTTCGCCAAACGTGGCGCTGTGCATTATGGCCAAACATCTCTACTTTGGTCTCATCTGTCGAAAGGACAGTGTTCCAGAAGTCTTGTGATTCGTTGAGATGCAACTTTGCAAACCTAAGCCATGCTGCCATGTTCTTTTTAGAGAGAAGAGGCTTTCTCCTGGCAACCCTTCCAAACAAACCATACTTGTTCAGTCTTTTTCTAATTGTACTGTCATGAATTTGAACATTTAACATGCTGAGGCCTGTAGAGTCTGAGATGTAACTCTTGGATGTTTTGCAATTTCTCTGAGCATTGCATGGTCTGACCTTGGGGCGAATTTGCTGGGATGTCCACTCCTGGGAACATTGGCAACTGTCTTGAATGTTTTCCACTTGTGAATAGTCTTCCTCACTGTAGAATGATAGACTTTAAATTGGTTGGAAATGGCCTTATAACCCTTCCCAGATTGATGGACAGCAAAATTGCTTCTCTGAGATCATTGCTGATGACTTTACCCTTTGGCATTGTGTTAACATACACCTCAGTGCTCCACACCAGCAAACTCCTAAAACTTCAGCTTTTATAGAGGTGGTCACACTTGCTGATGATCAATTGATCAAGGGCATTTCATTAGTAGCACCTGGCTGCTACCCTCTTTATGCCTATGGAAACAGTAAGGGTGTACTTAGTTTTTCACACATGGCTTCTCCATTTTGGCTTTCTTTTTGTAAAATAAATGATGACATGGTGTAATATGTCATGTGTTGTTGTTCTTCAGAGGTTGTATTTACCTACTTTTGAGAACTGCTAAGGACCAGATGATTTTTATTATGTCCTGATACATAAAACCATAGAACTCAAAGTGGGTGTACTTTCTTTTTCACACGACTGTACTTGCCTTGACAGGGACTTTTATGTATGTGTGTGTATATAGTTCCAAACTTACATCTTTAACCCATTTTTTTACTTCAACTTATCTCCATATTAGAATGAGTCCCTGTAAATATCAACTCTATGCAGAGAGTTATCAGTTGAATACTGAGCCAGTGGTGTGGTTAAGATACTATACCCAAATTTAAATCTCAACCTACTGATGAGACCCAAATTCAAATTCACCCTCAGCTGTGGAAGCTCACTGGTTTTGAGCCAGTCACTCTTTTTCATCACAATCTGTTTCATGGGCTTATTTATTTATTTGATGCTGAGGGAAAATAGAAAGAGGGAGTGTTGTGTATGCTGCTTTGAGCTCCTGATCGAAAGGTGGGATATAAATCTAACAAGTAACATTGTTTTTTATATATTATCTTAAAGAAGCATGCTGAGTACTCTAATTCATTAGGAAATATTAGAATAATTCTGATAGTTTTGTATTTACTCTTATGCAGGTTTCAAAGCAAGAAACCTTCACATTTGTTATTCTTGGAAAGCACTAAATGCTGTAAAGTGGTTGCAATAAGAAGGCAGCTTCTCACCTTTCTAGCACTGCAGTTTGTGATTAGCTCAAAGACTGGAATCAGAAATCACCTGCTGGGTGGGGGAGAGAGGATAAGAGACCACCAAATTGCTATTTCACTGTTCTCTTCATGATGCTTTTAATTGTGTGATTCAGTACTCTCAGGTCCTAAAACAAATTGGGAGATGCCAAGTGCTCATAAACGTATTTCTGCTCTACTCCAGCAACTAGTCCTCAACTTGCCACAGAATCAGGACTGTGGTAAAACCTTTTCTGATTAACAGAGTTTGTTAAAAAGCTTAAGCTTTTGTGAGTTATAGCTCACTTCATCAGATGCATAGAGTGGCTAGACTGATGTAGGTTTTAAACTGGGGTCATGGGGAGAAGGGGGGAGGAAGGGAGGGGAAGAAGCTTTGGTTATTAGAGAAGTTATATGTTTCCTTTTTCTTTTAATTTCAGGTCCTCTGTGTGACTCCTTTAAATACATATGTAGATGTGAGTGCTTCTTAGTACTGAAGACAGAATAAAATATAGAGTACTACAAAATATTGTGCATTTAAGTACTGCATATTTTTTGTATTTATAGCCTATATTTTCTCTGCAAGTTCAAGAAGGTAACCTACATGCGGGTCTCCCCAGTTTTTCTCCACAACAAAATTCTATGAGATGAGTTGAATCAAGAGAAAATAACTCAAAAAGCCTCCCAATGAACCTAGTCAGGTGGGAACTTGAACCTGGATCTCCCCAGTCCAAGATTTTAACCATTATATTGCTATTATATATGTGTCCCTGTTAACAATAGTATCTGGCATCATTCTGTTAGATAAAGAACAGGAATTAGGAAAGAAATGAGAAGCATGAAAAATAACTTGAAGGTTTCACGTAGTTTTCTGGAATGATACTTCAGGGTGCTCTCTGAGCTTGGTTGGTCATTACCTGGGTAGGTAACATCATCAGGTAAGGAAGTAAACAGTTTACTGGCTATTTATATACTGTATAGTGGCTTGCCTTGCCAGTCTTGGTGGTATTTGGCTTCTTCATTGATTAGGGAATTGTTTTCCCCCAGTTGTTTATCTGGTGCTATTTCCTGCTTTTCTAGGTGTTGGTTGCTGGAGGGGATGTGTTCTATGCTGTTTGTTTTCTTCCTAGGCTTTTGATTGTATCTTTTGAATGGTATGTAAATGTAAGTTATATCTGTGTGTGCTCTGATGGGTGACTTTCTAAATGCTAAGCTTCCAGGAGTTCCCTAGCATTTTTGGATTTGGCTTGATCTAAAACGTTAACAGTTTCCCAGTTGAAACTGTGGTTGAGTGTGTCCATGGTTTATAAGACTGAATTTTTTTTAGTGTAATGTAATTTATCCAATTTAGCTTCTGCATGACTCTAGATGACTCTGGACAGCTCACAATATAACAAATATACATACATACATACATATGAGTATAAAAAGCAACTGACTGCCAATTGGTGTTCATCAATGCAACCTGCCAGTCTTCTACTTGCCTCTCCTACATAATGGCTGTTACAGTCCTTACACTGTATATTGTAGATAGCTCCTGTTTTTCTTCTTTGGTTACTGGGTTCTTTTGGTTTGCTTAACATATTTTGGGGGAATTTTTTTTGGTTTGTGTGCTGCAGTGATGCTGAGTGGTCATAATAGTTTATTGGTTGTCTCTGAGATTTTTTTTTTGATGTATGGGAGCATTATCCTTTATGTGGGATGTAATAATTGTGTTGTGGGTGGTTTGTGTAAGTAGGGATTTTGGATGAAGTTGCATGGGTATCTGTTGTGTTGGCAGGTGTTGTATAGGTGGTCTGTTTCCTCTTTTTGGGATTACTGTAGACAATTTGTGCTAGTCTGAATAATGTTCTTATGCAGCCCCTCTTGGCAGTTGGTTATTGCTTTGACAGTGAAGTACTTGCATAGTGTGAGTTGTTTTCCAATAAACTTCAGTCCCTAATTTGCCATTGTTTGCTCTGCTGATGTGGATATCCAGGAAGGGTAGTATGGTGTTGTTTTATTCTTTTGTAAATTTTATCCCTTTTAAGATTTGATTGTCTCACATGTCTTCTTTAATTGTCCATTCTGGTTTGTGGAGAAACCTCAGTAACAATGATGATTAACAACAATTACACTGTAAGGATTAAATATAAGGGCAGTTTTTTTGAAAGCCATATCTCTCCTTCCCTTTGATCAAATTGGTTCTTAAGTGCTAATGGCAGTGGGAGACTGTAGAGTCTATCCCAGTTGAAACATCAGGCTTTAGGAAATATGGAAATTCACCAAGCAATTCAGTCTTTTCTTTTCACAGCCTTGGGGCAGAATGTTTTGTAGAAGTGTTATCTTTCCCATAAAGAGATGGGTTGTTTTTCCATCACTTTGGCAAACAAGGCACGTTACAATGACTTCAGGGCTTATTGAGTATTGTGCTGTAATACTAAGTATACTAAACTACCTTATCTCTTGCTTTTTTATGTAGAATCGTTGAGGTTTTCAATTTCATTAAAAACCTGCTTTTATTGAAAATATAAAAATAGTGCTTAGCAGTGGTGACTTATCTTTAGGGTAGCATAACAGATCAATAGTGGAACTATAGCTTAAACCAAACAAGAAACCAATTATATTTCATCTACTTTCTTTAATGATTTAAAATACTGATATAAAGCAACAGAAATTATATCTCAGATAAGTGTTTGTGCATATTTCACCCATATTCTCGTTTCTTTAATATAATTATTCAGTAATTTGCTGTGACTTGGTTTTTAATGCTTGGAATATAGTATTCATACTGTTGTGCAGAAGCTCTAAACTTTGCAGTACTATGCCCCCCTAAAACAATAAATAATTTTCTTTGGCTCACCCCTGAACAGAACAAACGATTTCATTAGTTGGATGAGAAATAAATGTACTACTTAGATTAAATATTTTTTTAAAATCTATGTTGTGAGTTTTGACAAGTACAAATCTAATCAAGCTTTTTAAAATTGTTCAGTTCTCCCTAGTGCTTGTGGAAGGGTCCTGATCCCCAGCTTGAGAAATCCTGTTGTAGTGCTTTATATCTCATTAAAATTTAACCTGTTTGTACTATATTCAGATAGAATCAAAGAAAAGCCATCTAGCTCACCTTAAAGTTTTAAAGCATTTTTCTTTAAAAGAAGAAAAGTACCAAGGTAATAGTTAAGATGCATTACAGTGAAGCAATTAACTCTGTAACACACAGGGGCTTGCAGTAAGAGATTTCCTTTGTTGTTTGAGTTAGACTTAGGAATGTGTGGAAGTTGTAAGAGTCTTTATCTTTACTGCTACTTCTATGAAAAGTATGCTGATGTGTTATGCAGAATTATCAGTATTACTACTCAAGAATTGTCTGTTTTTGTGGATATAAACAGGTGCTGAGCAGGAACTGCTTAGTATTCATTTATTTTCTTGGCAACAGTACAAAAGTGTTTTTGATTTCCCAGTCTAGCCAGCAGCTCTGGAATTCCTAAGTGGTTCCTCATCCAACACAGGCATTGAGTTCAGGGAGGGTGGGGTAGGTGCTGCTACCTACAGAGGCAGTATCTCCTACACACTGATTAAAAGAAAAGGTTGTATTTTTTTACAGTTTGCATTGGATATTGCTGGTAGTTTAACCTAATCCAAATTGAACATTTTTGAATGACAACTGGGCTACAAACTTTACAATATTTGATTGCAAACATTGTATATGCTTGCATGTTACTCAGAAGTAGTATTTCTTCTTGGCTGGTGTAATGTAACTGTTGGTGAAATGTTACCGGTGGTGTGTAACAGTTAAAATAGGACTACAGTTCTTCCTCAGCCAACTTGCTAAGTAAGTTTAAGTGAATATTTTTTCTTTGGTCTTAGTTTTGTTGGAAGAAAGGTTTATCTTACCAGGTTTGTTTCTGAGCCAGGAGTAAAGACACTGACGAATTGCATGAAGTTAGGATGTTTATTCTTCACCCAAGAGCAGAAACAACAACAGCATGCAGTTAGATGGGCGGCCGCGCTGGACCCCCTCCATGCAGTACATTATATACCTTTTGTTACATTCACATTCACGTTAAAATGTCATGATCTTTCTGATCCAATCAAAGCCAGTTACCTTGATCCATACTCCTCCCCTTACCCAGGACCCCTTTCTCTGATGCTGATTAAGGTTCTTCCTTTCTGTATGTAAACTAATTTCTATCACCTTGAGTGTTAACAGCCATATGTAAACTATCCTTTATCACTCTGATTGTCCACCAGGCGCTGTCCTGATTTACATCCCTAAGAAACGAGGTCAGGACTGCTTATCTTACTTTGTGAGGGGTCATTTGAACAGGAAAAGACTATCAGGTCAAGAGAGCTTATCTGCTTACATGAATTGTCTTCTAGTCAGGAAAAGACAAACCAGACAAGCCATGAGAGCAATTAACGCATCCTTGAGACATTAAGAAGTGTTGAGGGTCACATCCTCAAGAATGCAACCTTTTGATAATCTAAAATGAGGCCAGTCACTGTAAGGTCAACCATACAATTGGCATATTGCTGGGCCTGCATTTACTTCAGGTTATACAAGCAGGTAAAAATAAATCAGGTAAAAATAAATGTATAAATGTATAAAATGTGTACATGTCCCAATCTTCTAACAGTTTCTTCCAATCAGTGCAACATGAATAATACTTTTGCAGTATTATTAACTGTATCTGTGGCATATATTACAATGAGAGGCAGCATATTTTACTTTTTGCTCAGTATTGATATATAAGCTCATACATTGTGACTTGTAAACCATGGCTTTTTCTTGGGGTGGATTTGTACATCAAGCTAGTCAGAATTGAACATTTGGATTTTACTCATATGGTTGTAGCTGCTTATTATTTCCAGTAGCCTACTTGGCAATACAGCATTTTTATGTTCCATAGTTTGAGGGAGTAGATATTTTCTTGAATTCTAGGCAGGGTAGTATTTTAATCTTCTGTAGTTCTATACAGTAGATTCAGTCCAAAACTGTTAATAAAAGCATTTGTTGGCAATTTTTATGTGTCCTTTGTTCAGACCTGAAAACTTTGAATAGCAGGTATGCTTTACATATTCCCACTAGCTTACTGATAATATTACCATCTTCAATAAGGCTTTTGTAATCTTTCAGTAGTAGTGTAGAACTTTTGTAAACCTGAAATACTTTGAAATTAAAAAAAAAAGCCAGATGTCCATTAAAAAAATTAGCAGCACTCTCAGGCAGGGTGAAAGGCAATGGCATTTTTCAAATTTTAGAATTAGGAGAAACAACACAGGTACCTCTCTCTTTACCTTGCTACATCCTCACTACTTAAAGCATTTTGATACAGGTTTAAACACAATCCTTGTACAGAGGTAAGCCTTAAAGTCAATAGGACAATACAACTAAAGGAGGGGAAATCATAGAAACAGTGACAGAGTGGAAATGTCCTGATAAGCTTTAGTGGTCAGGTGGTTAACCTATTAACAGTAATTAAGAAGAGTGCTAGATCCAGTGATTCATAGTACTTATTGAGTTACAGCCATTTAACAAAGGCCTTGAGTGTGAACTGGAAGAATTTCAAAATGTATGCTTGAGCGCCATCTGAGAGACATAACCTCTTCAGTGGTGGTGGGGAAATCTAATAAGGGTGAGGATGTATTAAGAAATTGGAAAAGTGATACTGTTCAAGTTGTCAGGGAATGGTGGTTGGAAATGTGTGATCTATCTGTTTTGGAAAAGGCAATATTTTCTACCAATCAAAGGATGCAGCAATATGCGTTACTACTGTATGGCAGAGATCTGTGATATCTTACAATAATACCTTCTACTGTTCATATTACAGTAGTGAATTCATTGGTAAACCAGTGACTACAGGTAGTCCTCAACTTACAATCACAATAGGGACTGGAAAATTCATCGTTAAGTGATGCAGTTGTTGAGGGATCATGAGACTGCACCCTATTTTACCACATTTTTGTGGCAGTTAAGTGAATCACCATGGTTGTTAAGTGAATTGTGCACTTCCACATTCAGAGGATTGCCTGATTTGTCAATCAGAAATGGCTTCAGCTTGAATCCAGAGACATTTCCACCCAACAAGATTATTCTGTCCTTGAACGCTTTATATCCAGGCATTGCTGTGGCCTCTTTGTGTATGTAGGTCCACTCTGTCATTTTCTTCCAAAATAACCCAGTTTCATCCATGTTGAGTATCTGTTCAGGCAAATAGTTGCCTTCTGCTATGATGTCATCAAGTTCATGAGGAAAAGGTTGGGCAGCTTCTTTGTCAGCGCTTGTGGCTTCACCTGATGTGTGTATGTTGTGATAATTAAATCTTCGCTGAAACTGCATAAACCAGCCACGGCTGGCAGTAACTATCTCAGTGCATTCCTCACCTGCTCTTTTCCTTCAGTGTTGTGAAAATGCTGCATGCCTTAGCTTGAATGAGAAGAAGGCTAATTGGAATCCTCTTTTGGATTTGATTCTCAATCCAAAGTACAAGCAGTTTTTGTGTTTCGTGGATGAACCCTACTCAGTGTCTTGTTATAATGGCGTCCGTTCCTGGTGCTCATTTAATCACCTCTCTGATCCTTTCCTTATCCTTCAGGATAGTGGAGATGGTGGAATGGGCTAGCCCTTCTTTTTGTGCTATAATACTCACCTTCTTCCCCTTGTGGCTACACCCTCTGTCTATAAACCAAAATGTAGTTAACAATAATTCCTTTTCTACCTGTGTGCATATCTATAATATAGGCAGAATTGGAATATTATTTACTGTTGGCCATTACAGAATCAATATTGTAGAGCTGGAAGATGCTAATCAAGTAAAATTTATTCTAAATAATAGGAACTAGAGTATGCTTACTGTATTTTACTTGAAAGTGAATAAAAAGGTTATGATAGAGCTGTATCAAGTTGTGTAAGGTGTAGATAAAGAATACTAGAACCAGAGGATATTAATTGAAGCCAAATATTGGTATATACAGAAACAGAAAATAGGTGCTTCACACTGCATAAACTTAAGGGATTTGCTGCCACAAAATGTAATGATTGCACTAGTTTGAATTGATTTAAAAGAGAACAGGGAGGGTAGGAATATCATTGTTGGCTATACTTTGCCTCCAGTATTAGAGGTTGAATAACATAAATGGAATTGCTGAATAACGTAAATAGAAGGGTCTTTTCCACTTACATCCACTTAATCCTACTTGGGCCTCCCTTAGGCATTTGGCTGGTTGCATGTATGTTGCTAAAAATATTCAAGATCAACAGAAGGACACTAATATTCCAAAATGCACCCAAACGGTTTCTACTGAATATGCAATTTATGAAATAAAAATGTGAACTTCATCCATTACTGGATGAGATGTTTTGGTCTGACTACATTTGTATAACTGTCTTTTTCTTATGAATCAGAAATGAAGCAAGATAGTATATTTAGGAAATTAGTGAGCAATTACTTACTAATACTTCAATATATTAGTAGACATCCTTAAAATATGGAGGATATAAAGTAAGCAAATATGTTAAGCACTGAATTTGATTACCTTCATAATCAAGGAAGGGTGGGAACAGTTGTTATAAATAGGACTTTTACTTTGGCCATTACCCCTGCTTCTTTAGTTGCTCATGACTTCCAGTTAGGAAATTCTTCATGGATTAAATTCCTTTGTTGGACCTCCAAATATTAACTTGCAGAGGTTAACTACATTGTTTCTCTTGCTCAGTGAACCATGACTTTCTTTCTTTTAAGTAAGTTCATGTAATAATGCTATGTCTTGATGACTTATGGGACTGGAGTGAGTTTTAATAAAACTGTTTAGTAAAGTGTAAAATATTGTGGAAGCAAAATAAACATAATCTTTTTAATGTTATTTTTTTTAATTCCCATATCGCTTTAGGTATTTCAAAACACTTGCCTTTTTGTTTTGTTTTGTTTTACTGATCTTAATTAATACCTTCAATTGTGAACTGTACTGCCCAAAATTTAGAAGTTCCTTTAAAAACAAAAACGGTGGCTGGAGCCAAAAACATATTTTAAACTAGATTCACTGAAATTAGAGATAATTTACAGGTTGCTGGTTTTGAGGTAGAAACAGGCTTGAAACATTATAGCTTACGATAGGTTCTTTCTATGAAGTTAGCTTCTATAAATAAGCTTTTCAATGTGTTTTTTCTTTTGCTGGTTTAACTTCTAGAGTTTAATGTCTAGTGTAGGTATCGGATTGGGATAATAAAATATTTTTCCCACTTGGGTATCTAGAAATTAGTTAAGGTGCTCGCATGAATATCAGGTATTTATTTATAATAATTATACCTGATTATACCATAAATACTTTATAAGTATTTATGGTAAATTAAGTTCTAATCCAAACCTGAACAATATTTTATGTAAAGAATCCTTTACTTAATTGCTATCTTGCTTTTCTAGCACTTTTCTGCACTAGAGGGCAGCATTCACCAAATTCATTATTCAGATATGGTATGGAAAAATCTTAGAAGTTGGTCTAGAAAGACATCTTAGTATCAAAACATTGTTGCATTTATATAACTTTTTAAAATATCTGAAAAGAATAAAATCATTCTTCCTTTCATAAGTAATTCTGTCACTTTCAACACCAAGTTTCTTTTACACTTCAACATGCAACAATATTGTGTGAAAGCTATTGAAGCCAGGAATCAGGATTTTTAAAGCAATATTCTTGTGAGTTTTTTCTTGCAATTTTATATATCCCCCACAAGATGGAGTATATTCTATTTTGAAACAAAGTTGTGTAGACCTTTGAGTGTAGAAAAATGCTACAAAATATTAAGAATTCCCTTCCCTGATACTTTTATAACATCAGTAATGAAAAGTTTGTAGGTGTAATGCAGAAATGGGCACTTCATGGACCACATATGGCCTCTCAGCACCCTTAAGATTGTAGCACTGAAATTGGTAACAACATTGCTGAAATTCAGTAGTATGACCTCAACACATTTTATTGGGGCTATGTGTCTTTTGGGGGCCTCCTCCCTTATGTCGATGTGAGAGCATCAGGTATTTTCCTGTGGCCCTACAGAAAGTCAAAAGAGTTGCAACTCACAGCCGCTCAAATGTTGCACATCTCTCATGTATTACTTTTCCCTTATCACCAGAATGACTGGATTCACATAGTGTTTAGCCATGTCTTATTTTATTCATGATTTGATTAATAACCTCTGGCCATAAACCATAGCTTATGTATCAAAATAGCTGGATTCACACAGTAACTAAACCAAAATGAAAGAAACCCTACTATGGCATAATGCAAGATGTAAATCCAACCATGGAAATACTGTCCTATGCACAGTACTGTATTATTTTTGATAATATCAGCTACGTATGCATATATGTCCCTGATAAAGTCTCCCACAAGTCAAGCCTGATTTCTGGTAACTACATTAGTTCCTTGTACTGTAGTTATATGTATTATTTTCATAACCACAATACGGAAAGGTTGACTATTATCTTTCTCAGGATGTTTGTTCCTATTCAACTCCAGCCCTGGAATTTCCTGGTGAACTCCTATTCAAGTATTAACCAGGTCTGACCTAGCTTGGTTCTTTTGAGCTCAGCCAAAGCCAGGTGTTTCCATTTGGTATGGCATGTTCCTAGTAAGTCAGAATATTTGTATTTGTAAAGGTGGTAAGCTATATGAGAGTTTGAGAAAACCTATTAAACTTGCCATCCTAAATTACAAAAGTAATTTGTAGGAAGGAAACAATATTTCCTTTTCTGTCACTGAGAATTTAGATGCAAATGATATATCACTTTATTTTTCATTATTTTAGTTTAGAAGGATCAAAAATAATATTGTAAGTTTTTACAATGTTGAAATTTCCCTATTAATAGTTGTATTAGAAAGGGTTTCTTACAAATATGCTTAGCCCTATTGGCTGTCTACTGAATGAATAAATTGTTTTAATTCAACAGAAGGGAAATATAAGCATGTATAGACTTTACCTGGGAACTTGAAGAGTTTATTCAAAATTGAGAAGAGGGGGAATTGCCAGAGCGAACTTTCAAAATTAAAGGACATTCTGGAAAGCAGAAAATGCCAGTGTAAGCTCTGCAATAATAATAGTTCTTCTGTGTTGACGATGGCACTGTATTACATAAGAACTGTATAAAACTGCTGTGGTCAGGAACTTCATAAAAACTCGTGAATGTTGGTGAACTAAAGTTTATGGAATTTTTAGTCAGGTAAAATGTATTTCTTGCTGCTTTTCCTTTATGGAAGAACCTGCTTTCTTTCATAACTTTTGGTCCTAATTAGTAGATGGTATTTTACTTGCATGAGATGGAGCACTTGTTTACAATAGTCATTATACATTGAAGAAAACTAACGGAATCACACAGTGGGTATAGCCATTAGCTCAGCTCTCTCTTTATGTATATTATTGATGATTTTGTGAATTACTGCTTTATAAAATAAAGTGAGTGGTTGGCCACTGTTAAATGAGGTCTTGTAATGTTGCTTTTGATTATCATTTAAATCAGTTTTGCTATTAGGAACACACTTGTCCTGGAGAGATTAAAATTTGTCCTGTTTGAACAGAAGACACTTCTGTGTGTGCATGGGATGCCACTAAGTGTCATGTTATCCCTTTATCTGCACTAAAAGGATATTCCTACTACACTTCTTCCACCATTTCTGAGTGTTCCCCCCCAACCATGTTATTAACCTATGGTTTATTTCATTTTACATTTTAACCATAGATTCTGGGTTGTGAGTAACAATAAAACACACACATAGACATCCCAGATGGGATTACTAGGTAGTATAGCTGCTTACAGATGTAGAAGCTAAGTGGGGCTGATTGGGCAGTGGTATACCTGCTTGATCATGAGAAGGCAGAATTTGAAACAATTTTGTTATGTACAAATTTTGAGAGAACCTAAAGCATAGTGTTGAGGAAGATTCTCAGTCATCCAGGTGGAATTATCTGGAGGTTGAGTCATGGCAACTGGACTTCTTTTCTTTTGGTTTGATACATTTCGCTGCTTCTCCAAGCAGCGAAACGTATCAAACCAAAAGAAAAGAAGTCCGGTTGCCATGACTCAACCTCCAACTGAAGCATAGTGCTAAACCCTGGAATTTAGACTTCTAGGAAATGGAGGTCTGTATAATCTGTCCTTTAATTTCAAGAAAATTGTCCTTTTATAAGCAAAATCCTGTTTTAATCCTGTTTAAAGAAGCTCCTTTGAAATCATAATCATGTGTTGATTCAGTACTGCTAGCTTATGAATGGTTCTTTAAGTTCCTTCTTCTGAAAATGCAGTTGCAATTGCAAATAGACTTATGCCTCATTAAATTCCTTCTGTTACATGCATCCTTTTCCTCAATAGTTTAATGATGGAATTCTGTTTTACCAGAGTATCCCAGTTATGGTTACTTAATTCTCATTATAATCTCATATTTCTTTCAACCAAATCTAAATAGCAGTTCTTGTTATGATTACATACATATATGCATCAATATACAAATACACACATACATAAATGCATACATATATTCTGTTGATCGGCACATATAAACATAGGAAGATACTGATAGGTTCTTGGAAACTTCTGACCAATTTCTGTTATCTCTGCCATTTTGGAATGTAGAACATCCAGTCGGGTTACAGAATTAACTCCCCTTTTTTGTATTTCATACTAGTCTTTGAGAAATCCCTAAGGCTTTATTAATAGCTGACATGCTTTGCCACTTTTGAATTCACTTTGTTATAAACATTTTCTAGATAACTTTTTATAAAATATTTTTTATCCTAGTAAGAGAAACTTTGTATGTTCAGTTTGGAGAGTGAAGGAATTTCAGTGGAGGAAGCAGTGAGTGGGAGGCATATTTTGGAAACGTTTCTGGAAAGCTCTGTTAGTTATGTTGTTGCTGAGACCCATATATCAGTGTCTGGCAGATACAACAAGAATGTCAGGGCAGTCTAAATGATAGAGGGTATTTTTGAGAGTTAAAGAGCACAGTTGTCTGGGAGAGACTGTTTTCTTTGTTGGCAGAATTTAGTTGCTTTATTTTAACAAGTTTTGGTATGAAGAATTAAAATGGCAATCCTAAAACAGAAGCATACTGACTTCCTGGGGATAACCATTTGTAAACTGCTAACTTCAGACTAACTCTCAAATGAGAAGGGAGTTGATTTCAAACAGGGCAATATAATAAGTAGTTAGCTTCTTTTCCCTTTTTGGTCTTAAGTCCCATTTCCGGCAGAAGTCAACATCAGCGGGGAAGATAACTTTTTCTGTATACAGCTGTCAAACCACTGAGCTTTATATCAAATGGGTTGCTGCTCTTAAAATGTATTGTTAATGGAACAGATATATAAAAGCAATACAGTATGTGTTTCTTATTATACCAGTGTCTTGTTTCAGATCATAACTTTTTAAATATGTTTACTCTGTTACTATTGAAAGCTGTGAGAATGTGTTAGGGGTGTGTGTGTATATCTATAACTATATAACTATATATCTATATCTATCTCAGAAGTAGATTGTGAAGAGCCTTGCATTTGGCCACCAGGAATATTAACTGCTTTTTCTGTTATGGCAGCTACCTTATTTTCCTAGCACAATAACTTGATGCTGGATATTTCTTGCGTTTAGTGACATAGTTTCTCTCAATAAGGAAGAATTCAGTTGAGTGCCTCCAAGTTCCAGACAAGTGAGATTTAGATTGCATCTCATGCATTACTCATATAATAAATGCCTCTTTTTTTAGAATTGAGTAAGCATAATATAGCAAACTAAGCCATATTATGTTGGAATAAGTTTTATATGAGTAGGAGCTGGAGTAGGTTTTATTTTCATTGTCTGAGACTAGTGTATTAGGCTTTGGTAAAAGTATATAGCAGTGTCTTTCATTTGAAGGCTGGGTTCTCAAGATTTCAGAGGTCTCTGATTTTTTACCATTTGAGTAATTCTCTGTAATAGCGTTCATCTTATACTTAAGATGAAGAAAGTTCCAGGTTCAAATTTTGTGCAAGGAAAGGAAAGAAAAAAATATATATGATTACTGGAAACACAGATGATGTCTTTTTGTCTTATTTTGTTTAGTCCTTTAATGTAATATGGTTCGTTTCATTCACATAGTTAATGGTAGCCAGAAGACATTTTAGAATACTGCATAAGCTGGATGGCACTTCAGAAAACAAGAGGTGTATATTCATTTATGTACAACTTTATCACTGCTTCAGTCCCATGCAGGCTCCTTTTTATTGTTTTTTGTACCAGGTTGGTAAACACAAGAGTTTATCTTAGTAGCCTTGATCCCAGATCTAAATTGAAAAGATTGATTGTTACTATTAGGACAGTATTGTATTATAGACTGCCTGCCTTATTTGTTACCTTTTTAAGGTAACTTTGAATGAAGTAGGTTCCTGAATTAGGTAAGGTGAACTGCCTACTATAGTATGTCTGTGGTTTATTATAGGGTTGGATGGGATCAATTGTTAGTATATAACATATTGTGAAGTTGGGTCTGTGTGTTGTGGACTTTCATCAACATTTGTGGCAAACTCTGCCCTTGGTCATTAGAGAAAAGAACAGACATTTGGCAATAAATGTGGTATTTCTCAATAGTCTGTCTAGAGGTTTCGCTGACAAGTTGAGATAAGCTATTTGGCAACTGTGTAAAGAGAGGAAGTGCTTTTCCAAACTGCTTCCTTCTATATTGGATCACCTTCCAGCTGTGCACCTAGCTTTGTGACCTAAAGATTGGGAAATCCTGAAAAACAAGTTTTTAAAGAATCAGGTACATGGATCACATCAGATGGAGAACTGAGATGTGATTTACAGATAAAAACAAACTACATGAAAATAAGCTTGTACTGTGTTCTGTAATAAGTAGACTGATGTTCAGATCTTGGTTTCTATTCAGCATTTTCGAATATTAATTTGATCACATAAGTGCAGTTGTTGATATTTTAAACTTTGAAAAAAAATGCATTTCTGTTTGATTGTCGTGCAGACCAAGAAATGCAAAATATTGAGTAAATAAAAATAAAAGCTTGTTCTTGTTAACTTCTCTTGATGTAAGATGATGTTATAAGAAAGCTGAGCACTTGATAGAATTCTACATATTACTTCTATCTCTTCTCTCCTTAGTCTAGGAGATTCTTTAGGTTGTGTCTAATTATATATGTTTGTCAATGGATTGGATGCATTGGGCAGATTCCCTCTGTAAATATGCTTCAGAGGATTGGGGAAATCTCTTGAGCTGGTATCCCAGCTGTTGCTCCTAGGTCCTATAGCATGCTGCCCAACATGTATCTTGGCACCTAGAAGGCTTCCTGTTCTTCATTTTATTTTTTAGATTCTTCACAGAAGACAAAATAACGGGAACCAAAGTATCATTCTCAAGCATAACATGTGTTTCCAGTTATACCTATGGGTCCCAGATAAGTCTGGCCAGACATAAGTCAAATGTAAGTTGAAATGGTGGAGATCATCTTGGGAAACCAAAGTATATAATTATAGAGAGAATTTCAGCAATTTGAGTTCCACTAAATGACTGACATTTTGTAAAAGTGCTCATAACACTCTCTGAATATTCCATATGTGCTACCAACATCACCCACAATGGGAACCTATGCTATAGAAAAAATATGGCAGGTGTATGAGAGGGGTGCCAGTAAAAGAGAGCAAGACCCACTACACATTGCATCATAGAAATCCCACCATAATTATTCACTCCTGTGTCTCCCTGCCCGCCATTCCTCCAGTTGATATTTGCCTTTTGGAACTTTCAATTTCTAATAATTCATGGTTTTATAAAAGAAATATGGACCAAGTTAAGGAAGCTAATTCTTTTCCAATAAATCTATATACAACTGCACAGCTGAGTATGTGAAAAAGTTATGTTAACAATTTTCAGAGCCATTACATATTTTTTACAGTATAAACAATATAAGGAAGCATGCGTTATTGAGTTGATTTATCTCAAAGTATTCACAAGTTTTCTAGTCAAAATAAATCCATTTATTTGTTCAAAATAACTTTTAATTTCCATTTCCATTGTATATTTACTTATGCTTTTTGTCTTAATCAGCCATCTTGTTTAAAGTTAAGGCAGCAGCCAGCAATGTTTTCAGATAGCCAGCATAATTTTGTGAGACTTGTGCTTGTCAGAAAATACATACGTATCAATGTACAATAAGTAGAGGATCTTACGTATCATGAGATTTTATGCAAGACTATTATTTTGGCAATCCTATACCTATTTATTATAATTAATTTTGGTGCTCAGTGGGTGCCATCTGGAATATTGCAGGTGTTGTGAGACCTGAACACACCACATTGCCCATCTCTGGTCTTACATAATACCTTGAATTTATGTAACTCCTACCTTTTTCCTGCAGGACCAGGAGGAATAAAATCAGAATTCAAGCCAGCATAATTTTGTGAGACTTGTGCTTGTCAGAAAATACATACGTATCAGTGTACAATAAGTACCGGATCTTACGTATCGTGAGATTTTATGCAAGACTATTATTTTGGCAATCCTATACCTATTTATTATAATTAATTTTGGTGCTCAGTGGGTGCCATCTGGAATATTGCAGGTGTTGTGAGACCTGAACACACTACATTGCCCATCTCTGGTCTTACATAATACCTTGAATTTATGTAACTCCTACCTTTTTCCTGCAGGACCAGGAGGAATAAAATCAGAATTCAACATCCTTTTAAGAAATACTTTGTTAGTTTTTGCATATCAGCCAGAATCCTAGTTTAAAAGTAACTCCAATTATTTTTTTAAATTTCTAAACAAGGCAGGAATAAAACTATAAGTGTTTTATTTATATTATTTTTTATACTATTAATAATAAATATATTATTTATACTTATCTATAAATGTTTAGCTGATTTATTCTGCAAACAATTATTTTAAATTACAATTCCTGGTTTAACATAACAAAATCTGTACAGTGAAACTGAATTCTACCTTATTCTTCCTTCTCATCACACAGGAGATAAATTAAAACTTAGCACTTCATGTCTTGTTGATGTCCTGTGGTGGAGCAAAGATGGGAATAGTGTGTCCATCCTGGCACTCCTTGATCTCTCAGTGGCTTTCAGTATCATCAGCCATGGAATCCTGTTGGACTGGCTTTCGGTGTTGGGAGTGGGAGGCACTGCTTTGTGGTGGTTCTGCTGGGTGAGGTAATTTGTCAGTTGGGGGTCAGGTATCATCAATATGCTTATGATACCCAATTATACATCACAACCCCGGCCCGAGCAAATGATGCTGTCAAAGTTCTGATCCAGTGCCTGGAGGCTATGTGGGACTGAATGGGGACTAATGGACTCAGACTCAGTCCTGAAAAAAGCAAATGACTTTGTTTGACCCCCCTACTTCTGGGGACATTCCATCTTTAATGTTGCGCTTCCCCATTCAAGACTAGTGCAAATCTGGGGGACCTCTTGGACTCACAGCTCCTGCTTGAAGAGCAGGTGGCAGCTATGACCAAGAGGGCCTTTGCATAGGTTAATCTCCTATGCCAGTAGCAACTATTCATGGACTGGGAGGCCCTTCAGACAGCATTCATGTCTTGGTCACTTCTCCGTTGAACTACTGTAAGGCACCTAGAAGACTACTTGGAAGCTACAGGTAGTCGAGAATGCAACGCCCCGGGTAGTGATGAATGTACCATGACATATGCATATGTCCATGCTGCTTTGTGAGCAGCATTGGCTGCCATTGGCTGCCAGTGGCTTCTGGGTGAAATTCAAGGTGCTGGTTATCACCTATAAAGTTCTTTATGGCTTAGGGCCTGGCTACTTGAGGGAGTGCCTGTCTCCATATGTCTCTGCCTCCAATGAGGTCAGCTAGAGTGAGCTGTAAATTAAGCAATCTTCTGGGATCCAGGAAGCATGCCTTCTTCATGATGGTTCCTGTCCTGTGTAATGATATACCCTCAGAGATCCATACTGTTCCCACCTTTTTGAAGTTCTGCAAATTGTTACAGACCTGGTTCTTCTTCCAGGCATTGGGCTAGGGTGGTGGTTGAGCCCCTTTGATTTTTAGTTCTGCCTTCCAGTCAGTTGTATTCTTTTTTATTTATTTATTTTATTTATTTATTTATTAGATTTCTCTCCCGCCCATCTCCCCTACAATAGGGGACTCTGGGCGGGTTACAGAGAGAATAAAACTATAAATATACATAAAATACACCCCATATATACAATTAAAACAATACTAAAAACAAAAAATCCAAGAAGATGGAAAATCAGGGTGGGGACAGCCAGCCACTATGGGGCTAGCCATCTCCCTGCTTGAGCTGTTTCCTCCCCACCCCAGGCCAAGTGGCAGAACCAGGTCTTCAAGGTCCTTCGGAAGGCCAGGTGTGAGGGGGCCAATCGCACCTCCGGGGGTAGAATGTTCCAAAGAGCGGGGGCTACAGCAGAGAAGGCCCGTCTTCTGGACCCTGCTAGATGGAGTTCTTTTACTGAGGGGGTCCGAAGCATGCCCTCTCTGTGTGACCAGGTGGGACGGGTTGAAGTCATAGGGGAGAGGCGGTCCCTTAGGTAATCTTTTCTTTGATATATGCTATTTTCTTTTAATTTTTTAAATTGTAATATGCCCAGAGTTGCTTTGGAGTCGAGCAGACTTGAAATTGAAATAATAAATAAATAAATAAATTCCCTTTTGCTTCTATATGTAGTATTACGTTATGGTTTAATACTAGTGTAAATAAGGTCATTATGTATTTGTGGGAGCTAATACTATAGTTCAAATATTTTTGATTGTTAGAGTAACTGAAAGCAAAACTACATGTTGTATGCTATTAGTTTTGATAATTAGATACACTTAGTCATATTGCTATTTATAAGATAGCGGGGTAAAATCTGGAAACCCACATGCTTGTTTACATGGCTATGTTGAATAGATAGAATTCAACTTGGAAAGCAAGCTGACCATTCCTTGTGGCAAATCTGTTATGGTTGTCATCTTGGCTGTTCAGAAAAACAACATTAAGATATTTGCAAATAAGTATTAGTAACAAAGGCAATCATTCAGATTCTTGTGACTGCATTTTTTTAAAAGGAAAAATGATATAGATGAGGGGGGGAAATGATGTAACTCAAAACTATTGATAATAAACATATAACCCATATTTTTCATTTCCAAACACATAAATTCAAAATGATTAATAAAAGCATACAGAGATAATTTGATTAACTACAATTAATAGAATGAATGATTCATAGCAAGAGCATAAAAAACAAGGACTTAATCACAATTTTTAATAATTTTATTAGTTTAAAAATACAAAGATAAAAAATTGATACAAACTAAGAAAAATATAAAAAGTAAAAGGAAAAGTGCAGAAAGAAAAAAAGGAAAAGGAAAAAAACAAGAAAAAAGACATATAAAGAAATGACTTCCTCCTCCATCAAGACAAGTACGAACAGTTGCAGTAACTTATCACCTTCTCTAACATTGCAACCAAAAATCTCTTCTTCCCATATCTCATCTCTTATCTATAAACAAATTATAAAGCCTCATCATTCATTCTTAATCAGCAAAAGTCCATTAAGAGTTATCAGAAATAACAACATATATATTTTAACCTTAGTCAAATAAATCAGTTTCATATTCCTTTCTTTTCAACACAGTAATTTTTAATATTCTTTTGCTTTTTAATTAATAACAAAAAGGAAAAAGCACAAAAATAATAATACATAAGAAAGGAAACATTAAAAGGTGGTATTACAAAAAAGTGACAAAAATACAAGAACAAAAATAAATAAAAACGTTAGTATACCATTATACAGTAAATAGTTACACATCTATGTATATTTAATGCAAATATTATTCAAATGTATATATATTTCCAATACATTTGTATAACTGTCATTTTTTTAACCTACTATATTTTGTATAAATGAGTCCCATATTTCATTATACTTGTCCCTACAAAGTTTATGTCTATAGGCAGTCTGCTCATAGGTGGCAAGTGCAAGTGGGTCTTCAGTCCATTGACTAAATGGGGCCATACATTTATCTTTCCAATGTTGCAGTATCAGTCTTTTGGCCATAGTAAGGGCATGGAGAATCCATTTATGTTGTCCAGATGTCAAATTCCATGTACTAGGTATATAGTTCAAAAGAGTATTATCCTCTGAAAATTTTAGCTTTTGTTGCACAATCATGTTTATATAGTCCACTACTTTCTCCCAAAACTTAGTAAGTATAGGACATTGTAAAGCATATGTTTTAAAGAGGCATTGTCCTTATTACATCTCCAACAAAATGCTGTTTTTGACAATCCTTTTCTATACAAACGTAATGGAGTCCAGTAAATTCTAAATATTATTTTTTGCTGTATAAGTCATAGTTTAAGGTCCACTGACACTTATAGAAGATAAGACACTCTCCCATTGTCTAGGCAATATAAAACTTTCAATTGTTTATTCCACTCATCCCTTAACATCTGCATATCAAATTGATTTATTGATAACAAATATCTATAAAAAGTAATAGGTTTTTTTAGTTCTAAAGGATTTAACAAGCTGTTCTAGTATCTCATGTGTCTCGGAAGCTGAGAATGCTGCTGGTCCAAACAATATTGTTAACAAATGTTGCAGCTGTAAATATTGCCATTGGGATACCTCCAATGGATGATATTTATCTTTTAACATATCATATGTTAAAAATTCATTTTTTAATCATCTATCAGTTGGCCCAATGTCAATATCCCCACTTCCATCCAGTTTTTTCCATATCATCACTTTTTCCCAATTTTTAAAGTTGGGTTTCCCCATAATGTTAAATTGGCATGGGAAAAAGGGTCAAACCCTTTTAACACAGTAACTTAATATTTTCTCTAAAAATACAACAAAAAATACAACAAAAAAATTGAACTTAGTAAAAAAAAAATCAAGTAAGAGCTACCAGAAACAGCAATATATTAAAAATCTTAATCTTTAATCCCTTCAAATAGTATCCCGCAAGTTAATTTTTTTATCATTTTCTTTTTGTCTCCTTTCAGAAACTCCTTCTTAAGTTTAGCTCATACCAGAAATAACAATATCTATATTTTAACGAAAAGTCTCTTCTTCCCATATCTTATCCATAAACAAATTTTTAAAGCCATGTCATTCACTCTTGGTCAAGAAAAACCCATTAAGAGCTACTAGAAAGAATATCATATATATATTTTAACCCTGATCAAATAATCCAGCTTTATATTCCTTCTTTTTGCTTTTAAAAAGCTTGATGTTTATTCCCTTTAAATAGTGTCCCAAAAGCTGATTTCTTTTAATTTTCTCTTTGTCTTTTCTCAGGAACTCCTTTGTAAGTATAACACATCTCTTTTGTACGTCCAAGATAAGAAAGTTGTCCAAGTCACTCTTTATTATTTGTGCATCCCTTTTATTTATTGAGAAATTGGCCAGTTTCATTTCTAAGTCCTGTGTAACATCTTTTTCCATATCATTCATGTATCTTGTCATTTTTAAATCCATATCCAAAACAGCCTGGTTCTCAGTTGTATCCTCTTCTCTCTCCTCTTTTTAAACCATTTTTATGGTAGCAGACAAACATAAAAAATTTTGGAGTGCACAGTTGCCAAATATCCTTGAATTCTTCCAAAGTTTTTTCCATTCTGTATTAGTGGATCTCTTTTCTTTTAAATATAATCTTCAGCTCTTTCTGGTTGCCTCTAGTGTCCAGCCTTCAAAATCTCCTCTCATTATGTTTTTCTTTAATCAACAACATTTTCCCATGGGAGAGTTTCTTACACTTAGATTCAAAATCTTCATATATATTTTAACAGGATTTTAAGCAACCTACAGGAAGGATTCTTATAATTAGTTTCAAATATCAGGATTTTCTCATGGGAAGAAGGTCATCCCATTCCCTATACAAAAACAGGTGTTGAGATTATTCCATGAGTTCATGTAAACAAAGCATCTTGTGACTCTGTTATGCTTTTTACTGCCACCTACTGTAATGTGTATGTTAGTTATTCAGTGGGGGGGTACATGCTGGCAATATAACGGGTGGGTTAGATGCCCAGCCTGTCAGTGTTGCCTTGTATAGTTTAATCATGTACTTTATGGGTTATGTAGTTATAACTAGTAATCAAGTAGTGTACCCCTTCTCTGAGAGTGTTTTTTAGCTAGAGACTTTGTTGTAGATAAGTCTTGGAAGCTAAGATGAGAAGAAGTCTTTGTTATATCCTATATTTTGTATGCAACTTGTATTTTATGAAGTTTTGCATTTTTATCAATAAAGACCAGTTAGTTTATATTTTCTGACTGGATTTTCTTTGGAAAGCAAAATATGGATATTGCATTTTGCAAGGTCTCATGCTGATGTGTAATTTTCCTGAGAGCAGGATTTTTGGGACCTTTGCTGCACTCTGCACAACAGGTTATGGGCCCAGGACCCAGGGCTAAGTTTCCGAGTCCAGAGGGGACCCAGGATCCAGAATCAGGACCAAGTGGCCAGGACTGAGGACTGAGGTCAGTGGTTCCAGAACAGGATTCCAGGTGTGAGGTTCCAGGGATGACGTCCAAGGCGTGAATCCAGGAGTGCTGGAAGCAAGAACTGAGATTCCTGAGTAACGGGTGATTTATGGATTTATTACCCTGCCTGTGACTGTTTCGTTTGAGGTTTGGATTTTTTCTCTGTGGTTGAGTGCTTGTTTTAAGTGAAATATGGCAGCAGCTCCACCTGCAGCGGTGAGCCTTCCGTTGGAAAGGTTGAATTCAAAGAATTACCAAACATGGAATATAAAGATAAAATCTTTTTTCATGAGAGAGGGGCTTTGGCGTTATGTAAACAACCCACCCCCAGTGGTACCCACGAATGAAGAGCAAGCTTTGATGGACCGTGCATATGGTGATTTGATTTTGGGACTTGAGTCTTCAGAATTGGTGCATGTTCGTGGTTTGGAAACTGCTAACACATGCTGGGTGGCTTTGCGTGGGATCTATGCGAGGCAAACTTCATCTGCTATTGTAAGTTTGACAAAGCAGTTGTATAACCTTAAATTGGAGCCAGGAGCTAATGCAATTGAGCACCTGAATAAGATGAAAACTTTGTTTGCTGAGCTGGCAGATCGTAATCTGATCATTCCCGAGCAACAAAGAGCATGTATACCGTATTTTTCCGACTATAAGATGATACTTTTTCCTAAAATCCTTATGCTAAAAATTGAAGGGCGTCTTATTTAAGGGAGTCAGCCGAAAAGAGAACCGCCTGGTGGCAAAACTGCCCATACCTTATCTCTGCGAACGGGCTTCCTCCTATTGCTAGCCTCCAATGACGAGTGAAACTGCCCATACTTTGTCTCTGTGAATGGGCTTCCTCCAACCACGAGCCTTATGTAACTGATGTCAGCTGATGCTGAACAAACCAATTAGAGAAGGCTGTTTGCAGAGAGAAGCTATCTGCAGTTTCACTCGTGCTTGAATGTAATCAGTTATGGAAAAGGGCCTGGAAACAGAGCTGCAGAGAGATGGTTTGGACCTCCTCCCACCGAGTGTATCAGGTCAATGTTAACTAATTACTAAATAAAAATGTGTTCTGCACTATCTTTAAAATACTGATTTCTTAATTTGGGGTTGGAAAAATGGGGGTCGTCTTATACATGGGGGCATCTTATTGTCGGAAAAATACGGTAATTCTTTCGAGTCTGGATGATTCGTTTGATATGCTTGTGGAAGGCCGTACAGTCGTTATCACTTGCAGATTTGACTGTGGAATATCTAACCAGCAGATTGACAGAAATACAATGTACACGTGATATGCAGACCAATTCTAAGAAAAGACTTGATAATGTAAAGCAGCAATCTTCTCCAGCTGGCACAGAATGTGCATATTTGGTGAGAAAATGTTTTCGTTGTAATTCTACCAAGCATCTTATAAAAGACTGTCCTATGAAAAATCAGCCTGCTGAGAGGTCCAGAAGGTTTGTCCGTCATGGAAAAGCAACAGTTAAGAAACAAGGGAGTACTAGACTGGTGTCTGCTTTGATTTCTAACAGAGATAAACGTTATGCTGATAAGTGGTTACTGGACTCTGGTTGTAGTGAAATCATTGTAAACAATGAGCAGTTATTATTGACTAAATGTAAACCTAAAATTCAACAGGTTAATTTGGCTGATGGTTCTGTAGCTAAAGTAACCGTGCAAGGTGAAGTGTTCATTCCTTGTTTGGGAGAAGTGGTTTCTGATGTACTCTGTGTTCCTACACTTGATTTTTCTCTTCTCAGTGTCCCTGTATTAACTAGCATTGGGTATTCTGTTATGTTCCAAGGTTCTGAATGCTGTGTTACAAAAAAGGGGGCTGAATGTGCAAGAGGGAGAATGGTTAATCAATTGTATGAAATGCTTCCTAAACAAGATGTGTTAATTGGAAGTTGTGCTGGTAATGTGCCTTTACATGATAAATGCATTCATCATTATCATAGAGTATTAGGTCATCCTGGATGGAAGTGTTTGTCACAAATGGCCAAAGTGTATCCAGAACTGAGATTGAAATCTTATTTCCAATCCATCTGTCCCCTTAGTCCATTTAAAACTTTTCAAAATTAATGTTCTAATCATCCTTTTGCTGTTTATTTCAGTTTTTTTAGAGTTCTTACTTAACTTACATGATAATTCTTTCGCTGAGGATTGAAGGAGAATCACTGGGTGTGATGAAACTTGTCATTCTGAAAGTTCTTTCCATATGTTATCTCTTATCTGTAAACCAATCTTTAAAGCCTCATCATTTGAACTTAGTAAAAACAAAAATCCAAAAGCAGTTAAGCAGTTTCCTGAAGTAATTAAAAGAGGAAGTGGGTGAACCCAGTGTCAGTTTGAAGGCTCCCAACCATGGCTTAGGCAAAGCTGACTCTCCCCTGGCTCCCGGAGCTCTAAAACCCACTGGAGACTGCTGTTTTACAGCCTCCTCATGGGGAGCATCTGTGTGTAGCACTTTTGGGTGATCCCACGTCCTCCCCTTTATCTGAGGAGGAATTTCGAGGCGCTGATCCATTTGCTGGCTCCTTGTTCCACCGCGGTCATCAGCTCTGCAAAAAGTGAAGTCATCTTCAGTCCGCCATTGCTTCTGAGGAAGTCTGGACTTAATCACAATTTAAAAACATTCAGACATGTTTATTTAATCAATTTATATGCTGCCTCAATCATGAAGGCTGCTGTAAGTGGCTTACATATTACAGTTAAAACCCACATGATAATAATGAAAATAAACAGAAAAATCACAAAGAATAAAACAAAACCCAATCACAAGACAGAGATCCAATGCCTAGGAGTGGAAAATAACCCACCCTACTCCAGGGCTTGTAGAAAGAGCCAGGTTTTTAAGCATTTCCAAAAGGAAAACGGGAGGAGCATTTGGACTTCAGGGGCAGTGTTGTTCCATAGGGCAGGTACAGCCACAGAGAGAGCCTGTCTCCTAGATCCCACAGCATGACTTTGCTCTAAGTTGAGATTAAAGCAAGCCAGCTCTGTCAGATCTTACTGGTTGGGCAGAAACAACAGAAGAAAGGCAGCTATAGATATCCAGGTCCGAAGCCATGATGGGCTTTATAGGTGACAACTTGGATTGCATTTAGAAGCCAATTGGTAACCAATGCAGCTCATAAAGTAGAGGTGCCCTATGAGCAAACTATTTATGCCAGTGCATTTTAGACCAGTTCTAGCTTCCAGGTGATCTTCAAGGATAGCTCCATGGAGAATACATTTATTTATTTAAATAATTTATATGACTACCTATCTCACACAGTAATCCTAGGCATCTCACAGCTACCAATAAAAACAATAACATAAAATACATTATATTGCAGTAGTCCAGATGGGAGATGAGTAAGGTCTGAGTGATTGTGAGAGGGGCCTCTTATTCCTGGAAAATCACAATTGACATATAAGATGGATCTGTGCAATGGCTGCAGCTGCCACCTGCTCGTTGAACAGGAGCCTAGAGTCAAGAAGGGTCACCAAATTATACATGAGTTCTACCTACAGGAGTGTAAGCCTGTTAAGACCTAAAGTTGTTAAGTCCCTGGAAACAGAAGGTCTTTGAATCTGAAGCCACTTGGTCTTGTTAAGGATCAGCCTAAGCCTGATCCCTCCCATCCAGATCCTCACAGCTTTCAGGCACTGAAACTGAACCTCCGTGGCAGCCAAGGGTTGAGATATAAAGCTGGGTATCATCTGCACATTTATGACACCTGACCCTGCACTGACCTCACCCAGAGTCTGTATGTAGGATAGAAGTGGGGAGAATGTGAAGCCGCATGGAATTCTACAGTAGAAGGGCCTCGGGCCCTTCTCTTTCACCCCTATCAACACCAGCTGAACCCAGCCCTGGAGGAAGAAGAATCATCATCGCAACATAATGCCTCTCACTTCTGACCTACAGAGTTAGTTTAGAAGGATACCATGAACCAACTATTTGGGACTGTGAATTGATTTATTTTTCATTGCAGGATTCTGCAAACAATGCATTGCAGTTAGTAGAATGGAGGGCAATTTTTGTTACTCTGTCCTATGTACAGCACTATAAAAATCTGCTCTAAAGAGTTATTGGATCCCCTGGAATATCACAGAGGAAATGCTGGGAACTACAGGGAGAAATGGAAATTGTTTCCTCTTTAGTACATAGGAGCATCCAGTTAGTGGAGCAGATGCTAACATCTGAGAGAAGGAGCTTGTTTATATGCAGAAGAGAAGGAGATCCAACTCAGGGTATGTATCTGTAAATCATCATCATCATCTACAATTATTTAATCTCTTCTCAAGCTTTTTCAAAAATAGATCTTAAACGAGGTAGACATGTAAGAAAATTAAAATCCATAAAAGTCAGAATCAAGACCTTTCAAAGTTCGTTCTTTCTGCAGCAGGTTGTTTGACTACTTAAAGTCATTGCTAAATCTTAGGCATTTTGTTGCATTTGCTAGCAGTTAGCCTGCATTAGAACTGGATTTGCCACCAGAGTTACCTGCTTTTCTTGTTGCTGCTGTTTTCCTCCCTGATTGCCTGGTGGTAGTTAGGACTAAAGTACTAAGATACAACAAATGGCATCTAGGGATATTTTAAATAATGGAAATCCAGTTCAAATGCAGGCTAACTTCTAGTGAATGTTTCACCAGTTGAATATGTATACAGAATGTTAGCACTCAACAGAATGGCTGAATAAGATATGTAAAACAACTGTGATTAATGAAACTACATGAATGTGCAGTTGGCGTCTGCCCTTATATTTTGTCTCGGCAGTAGCTGGTCTTGTCAGGATTTAGAACCTAGGCAAAGTTAGGCCTGTTTAGGATGGGAAACAACCAGGAAATCCCAAAACTGTAGGCTAGACTAGGACATCAAAAACCATCCCAGAAGTAGGCAATGACAAACCACTTCCATAGCATTGCCAAGAATGCTGCCCAGATGTGTCCATGAGGTCACCAGGAGTTGGACTTGACTCAAGGGTGATTTTACCTTTATTTAAACTTATATTTGGAAGTATACTCAACCTATACCTTCAGGAATCCACATAGCAGTGAGTATGCATTTTAGTATGTAATCACAAAGGTCAGATTGTTACGTTTATATGTACCCTGCTTTTTTCTTGTAAAGAAAGGGTGCCTGTGTCACCTCATGCATCTGTTTTGTGAATGGGTACTGTTAATCAGATAATTATTGTTGTCTCTACTTACCTTTGGTTTGGCTATTTAAAGATCATTTACACATGCAAGGGGGTAGATATATGTGAACACATAGCATTTCTGCCTCAGGGTTAGACGTCATGCAGTTGATGAAAGTGAGGTGATATTAGAAGATATAATCCATGTCTTTAAGATATTACAAGGTTGATTGTTACATGTTTCCCTAATGATGTGGGAATGACCTCGGATTTATTATTTCATTTCAGTTCTAAAAACCCTGAAAGGTAAAATGTATTGTAAGCTGTTCTCATTCCAGTAAGCTAAAGTGATTTACTCTCCCTTTTAAAATTCAGCCTTACTGCTCTTTCCCCATAGTACTGCCAAACTCTCCTCCTTCTGGATTATGTCACAGACTATATTTTGCAGCAGTGCTTTTTATACCAAGTGGGAGTACTTGGGTGGAGCAAATTGGCAAGCTGTGCAGTTGCTTCCTGTATTTTGGGCAAATGTGGTCGTGCACAATCACCTGATTGTAACTTTGCTATAGAAGGAGGGGAAAATAAACAGCAGATTCTTCTCCTGCTCCTCTTTTCTAAAAAAAATGCATGCAGCATTATAAACATGGATCTTTTGGGACTAGCGGCTTTATATATTGGGATATTTAAGAATGTTGCCCACAATCCAACATGTAGTTAAGCATGCTTAGCTGTAATCTGTGTCTTTTGCTGGTAGCTCCACTTACAAATATCTTAAACAGTAGAGATTTTTATTATTATAGGACTATATTTTTTTAAAGTTAAATAGGGACTGTTGAAATATATTTTTAATTCTTTTATTAATCTCAGCTCACTATTCTAACAAGAAAAAGTCTACTTAAGCAACTTTTATTATGCACCAGTTATGCCCCCACTGTCTGTGTATGCTCAGGGTTGCTGTAAGTTCTTAATAGATGAATACAGAAATAAATAATTTCTTCATATGATCCCTACTGTTAGAGTGACATCGGGAATATAAGGAATACAATACAAGATAATTTAAGAACCTGATCTTTGATACTCAAAATTAGATCTAGAAGCTTGATTTTAAAATTTGGCATTATCATGACAAGAAATGAACAAAAGTAAAGGGCAGGGTAGAAGTACATAAAGCCAAAATTCTCCCCTAGGCTTATTCTGAGTGTGAAATTGTATTAGCATCTTTTAAGATATATTAATTTTCAGTCTGGATAACTAAGAGATTTTTAAAATTACCTTTCTAAGGATAGCTACTCTTACCAATGACTTTCTACCCTTTGTTTTTCTTCTGCTTTTATTGATTTCTGAATAGTAAAATACCTCAGCAGGAAAGATCACACTCTCGCTTAGCAGATTATGGATAGCTACTGATTTTCTCCAATAATTTTCAGATCACAACAGAAAAGTATGTATGTCCTTGTATGTTATAATTCTCAGGGGCATCATAGGGAATGAAATGGGGGGGGGGCATTGATGCTTTCTACTTGGAGTGCCAAGGAAGCTCATGTAGTTGACTCTTGAAAGGAAATATCTAAATTTATTAAGATCTTGAACAACCTAATAAAAATAAAGGAGTGATAAAATTGGAATAAGTTTCAATTTTACTACACACCCAGTTATTTCAGTTCAGAAGCAGACAAAAATAATCCTTAAATCAAAACATCCTTTGATTTCAGATGTTTTTGTAATGCACCCTCCTTAATGGCATCTAGTAAGGTAGTCAAAATAGAACTGTTCCAAAGGATGCTTCAGTCTGATGTTACTAAGGTGGTCACCTAGTAGGGCTTGTATCTGGTTATTAGCAAAGGGAATTTTAAATGTTCTTTTTATGGTTTTAAGATAGCTATATGCATGTAAATGTCTTCTCCTTAAAATTCCTTGATTGTAAACTGCATATTTACTTAAAGCTGAATTTCTTATGTCTCCTTGGATATATTCATTTCTATTATGTTAGCTGGCCTATTAAATAATATTTTAGGTATGATTCTGTAAGCTGTTTTGTGGGGAAAGTGCTACTGCTTACTGAAATTTAAAATAACTTCTGAGTGAAATCGGCTGTTAAATCCCTTAAATTGGAAGGTTTATAGTACTCAAGTAAGAGTCTTCAAACACGAAGAGATCAGTCTTCCATATATTGAAGTTGTAAATTAAAGCATATTTACTAGAGACTGGTTGATGGGATTGCATATACTTTATAAAGTGATCTTATAAAGAAATATTTGTAAAAAGTAAAGCTTTACTGCTAGCATTGAGCATTACTGTATTAAGAAAAAGTTTTTCCCCCCCACTATTGCCTCAAAAGGCTTTTAGGGACCAAACATGCATTTAAGTGGAGTGCTTCAGATTGCAGATAGAGAGTCTTTGGCCTCCTGACTGTCGCTTCTAAGCTGTTTCTGGCACTGATGTAGAATGGAAGATGTACTTCTCAGTGTAATATGGAAAGTGGGACTTCCCTTTAACCTCAGGCTTCAAAATCTCTTGGACCAGCCCTAAACTCATTTGATTTTTTTTTTTCAGTTGTCATATTCCTGCTCTTTATTTCTTGCTTCCACTTGTTTTCTGTTTCATTTTCTCCTATTCAAAAGATCCTTCAAGGGTACATAGCAGGTTTAATTTATATTACTCTTGCCCAGTCTTAGCAGTTTTGCCCCTTCTCATTTGATCAGTTCTTTAGTTATTTCTGAATAATTTTACATGTAATGCCTGAAAATGTATGAGAAAAATTGTCCCATTGTAGTATTTTAACATTTTATTTTCTATGTGGCCTTAGGTATGTTGAAATAAATAGTGAATTAATGCCCTGAACTCCAGCTTGTTGTTAACTTGGCATCTGTCCAATCTAAATTACTCCATTGTCAGCATAAAATATTTTTCATTTTAATTTTTTGTTTTGATCTTCCTAAATTGTAAATATATAATTTGGTATTTTATTTTCTTTAATTTTTAAAATGGTCCAGTTGCAGTCATATCAGAAACTATACCACTTCTGTTTTTTCTTTACTTGCTTACTAGTAAAATATATTTGGAAGATATTTTTCTGGTGAGATGTTTGTGACATCTAAATGTGGACTATATGTGCGTGTCTGTTTTTAGACTCTGGCAGTCTCAAATCTGGGTTGTATCTTGCTACTTATGTTCATTTAAGTTCCACATTAAGCATGTTTACTGGCTATCTTGTATTGCAGAAACTTCATGGATCGACAATATAATGTTCAGTGGTCAGGGAGCAGAAGAGCTGTACAGGAAGGGAAGCTAAGCAACTTAATCAGAGACAATGTGATTTATTGAAGGCAGCTTGCTGAGGTCTGAGCCGGTGGAAGCTTCTCCCCCTCCTTCCGCCACTGTGCTCCTGTTCAAGAATAGCGTACTGTACATTTTGTGTTAAAGTAGCTAAGCAGCAATCAAATCTGCTGACATTATTATAATTGTCTGTCTCACCTACTTTCCTGTTCGATTGTCTTCTGCTTAATCTTCATGACATTAAAGAATATGGAAACCAGCTATCCTGCTTTGTTTCTTATTTGCCTTGTTCTCCTGAGGCAGTCATGAATATTTGAGTAATAAGTCAAACAGGCGTGAGAGGAACAGGGAATCACTGAAGCTGCTTGCAAACTTAATTAAAAGGGGAAGGCAAAGCCCATCAAATTTGACTCTTCACTTCTACAGGCTTATCCTTGGAAACTTGTCTGAGGATGTAACTTTTTCTTCTCTCTGTTGCTCACTTTGCTTCAGCTGCCAAATTCAAATATTTTTTGTAAAATTTTGAATAGTGTTGCTCGTAAAGAGGGTGGAGTATTTTACATCCTCAGGCTCTTGTTTTGCCTGTAATGATTTCCTTCCTAGTAATTGGCAGTTTCTGATTTTCCCACTGATGACTGTGAAACAGGAAAGAGATTCCCTGACCAACAAATGCTTTTTTAACAAACAGGTGCTTTTGTTCTTATTAAACTAGGACAAACATATTCTATTCTGAATCTTTTTCCTAAAATTTCTATTTACAAACATGAGACTTAAGAAGAATGGGTCTTATACACTGAACAGGTAAGAAATGATAAGCATATCCATCAGTTACTTCTTATTTTACATCTACTAAAATAATAGGAAAGAGGAGTAGCTTTGCTCTGAATGTACATTGCTTTTAAACTTGTGTATGTACTTTCCCTGGTATGTTGTCTGCTTATGTGTGCTTTATTCATATACTGCCTTGGATTTAAAAACAAGTTATGTCTAAGGATTTTATTTTCTCACAAGCTACTTTAGAAATTCTGTGACCTCACTATTTTACATGAATAGACCATTCTTGCTTCTGATTTACAGAACTGAGCTTGGTAGAAAATAATTTTGCATGGTTACATAATTTGTTTATGGCATGGGATGAGTTCAAAGTTGTGCAGGAACACACTGTCGTTGGGTCACACTGATTCTTGCATGTGGAAGAGCACCAAGAAATCTTTGTAGCTGAAGGAAGTTAGATTTTATACAAGCCTTACATTTTTTGGTTTAATGTAAGGACTTAAATCATGTTTGTCGAGATTTCAGAAACAAGTTTTTTTCCTCGGTTCTCAGAGAAACAGTGATCTCAGATGCAGTAAAATAGTAGAAATGAATCAAATGTTGAATTATAAAAGATTAATGTGCAAACTGTTACGTACTGCAGTGTAACTTATATAGGTAAATTTTATTATTCCTAGGTTTAGAAAATAAAGAGCATGGTAAAATAATGTTTTAAGTTCACAAAGAAGTTGTATTCTGGATATTCCTGTGTTCATTAGCAGGTTGCCATCATAATATTTTACTCATACTTTACAAGTTGCTTAATGTTGACTACTGGGCGATATTTTTGATAGGCTAAAAGATTTGTATTAATTCATTTTTTAAGGTAACTCTATCCTAGTTCTTGTCAACTATTAAGTGCAGAAATAGCTTTCCATGCAAAGTTATTAATCCTCACAGCTCTGTATACATGATTTGAATAAGAACTATTGCCTATACTTAACGTTCAAGCATTGTTTTTGAGTCTGTAAATATGTTGCATGTATTAGTACACTGCATGAAACTTCTAGTTGGTGGGATGCAGGCAATATTTAATTTATAGGCTGGAGATTTTCACTTGAATAGGATATGATGCTTGGGATAAAATTTGGATTTGGCTGCACTTGTGGCATACTGGCCAAAATGTGCCAAAACTGTCTTTACTGTTAGCAGGGAATGTGGCATGGGCATGTCTATGGCTACAACTTCTCTCTCTTTACTGAAAAGCATTATATGAAAGCTTCAGCTCACCAGGACTATGATGGATGGCAGGGTTCAAAATCTATGGATCCATCTGGGATGTCCATGACATATAGAAGATTGCATCTTAGAATGTAAGAGGAAGAAATGGTAAAGAACATGATTACCAAATGAAATGAATGAAAGAAATATATGTAGTATTGTATATGTGGGGAAAAAAGGGGGAAGAATGTAATAGATCTGAATGAAAATTGTCTGATCACATGGAGTTGTTGAATATTTTCAGGAAAGTGAAGATGAAAATGTAATTATGATTGAAAGGGCTTAAATGTATGTCAGGCCAAAGAATTGGTGTCCTCTGTATTTTTCTGGGTTTGTATGAAAATAGGAACCCATACATTGGTGATAGCTGCATATTATGCTCCAGTGAATGGTGATAATGGCTTACTGTCCGAACTTGCTATATCTCTTTTCACTCCTTCTGTTGTGAGAAACTTGATAGGAATATTAATACTTTGCTCGAGTGTGTGTAATACATTATCAGAAGGATTGTTTTAGCTGCTTTTGTATCTCAGTATTGTTATGTTCACAAAGCTCAAGTTCCTAATATGGGGCAGGCATCCAGATATGGTACATTATTTTATTATTAGAGGATGTATGAATACCCACAACATAAAGCATACCATATGTTACCATTTTTGTAATGTATATATCCTTAAGCAAACCAGATAATTCAAAATATGGAACATGATAGAATATCATCTTTAATTGTAATTAATCCCTATTTTCATTCATACTTAAGTCATCTTTTTTTGGGTTACAAACCCAGAGCGAAGGTGAGAGAAGATGGCTGTCCGATGGAGGATTTGTTGGTCCCCACCCCCCTTTTGTACTAATCAGCTTCCAGATATGTCATCTCGTACCAGCTGGCCTGGCTAGATATCATTGCATTCCTGCTTATTGATAAGAAGTTTGTGATGTATCCATGCCAGTCTCCTGACTTCTGTTTGGTCCCCTTTTCTTGTCATCAAATTTCCAGGATCCAGTTGTTGATGCAAATGGATATCGGTTTGAGAACACTGTTTTGTGAATGAGAAACTATGATTTTGTTATGAAAATCATGCTATTTTTCACTCACCATCTCTTTGCTCATTCCAGGTGTCACCAAGTTTTTCATCACATTCTGGGACTATATTTGGTGGCGGTTGTTCTGTTCAGCTCAAGTCTAAACTACAAGGCACAGCCTTGTCATTTAGCTGTTTCCTGGATAGGCTTGACTTTGACCATTTTAGATTTTCCATTCATTCTCTCATTCACATGTTAAATGACTGCCTATAGTTCAGTACCATCATTACAACATGCATTAGATTTATTTAGTTATTTATTTAAAGAATTTGTGAAAAAAAAACCCTGCCTAACTCACAATTTATGACTCTGGGTGGAATACATCAATATGTTGTCTACTTTTACAACATTGTTACTTAGACCAAAGATAAACCATATCCAATACATCAAAATAGTTAATGATCTAGATTCTTTAGCCAATCTTAACATCAGAGTTATAAAATCTGGGTTTATATCATAGCTAATACTATTAAAAGTATAATTGCTCTTCTCAAAATACTGGTATCTATACTACCAAAAAAGGGGTGGGGGAGGGGGGGAGTCTTTTTATTCATAAGAACAGATATAAATCAGGGATGGAGAGCCAATAACTTGTAGCCAATATCCAGCCTCATCCCCCACCCACCCCTTTCTTATAGCTCCTAGATTTCCCCCATCTGAATTTCTGCTGAAAGATGCAATTGTGATTTTCTACCATTTTTTCTGGAAAGAATCTTTAAAAGGTATATAAGACTTTTTAATGTGAAAATTGTAACATAATAGAAACACCTAAATATCATGGAAATGCCTACTATGGCCACTTCAGTGGCATCATTGCCCTGCACACTCTGGCCGTGGCCAACCGTCAATTAAAGAAAAAAATTGCAGCCACTGGCAAAAACGTTTGCCAGCCCTGTTAGTCATAAGTGTAGATGGCACTAAATGAAACTTTTTGTTCACTTTTAAAGTTTTAGATTGAGGACATTAAATTTTGAATAATCTAGTAAAATCATGAGATTCTTACCCTTGGCCTAGATGCAGAATGAAATCTAGATATGAAGCTCTCACTTCTGACATCTTTAATATAAAGTTAGGGAGAGAATTATCAAATTCTCGCCATCAGCACCACTGTTCCATATTTTACATGAAACTTTATTGTGCTATAAGAACTGAAGTACTGTTTTGATTATTCTGCAGTGCTGTTTTTTCTAATCCATGTACTCTGTGAGGTCCTTAACAAAATGATTAGTTTCTAAGTTAAGCAGTATATGTAAGGAGATTAATTTCTTTCTAATTAAAATTACCAGGTGGCTGTATAACATTATTTAATGGAAACAGTGCCAAAGAAAATACCTAATACCTCTTCTTTTCAGCTTAAACTTTTCATTGTTAGGAAAACTGTAGTTTGTCCCCGTAAAAAATATGTCCTCATAATAACCCAGATTTTTGATTGATTGTGCACTGAATGAGTTAATATGCAGTACTGTGCAAAAGCTTTAGGCAGGTGTGAAAAAATGCTGTAAAGAAGAATACTTTCAAAAATATATATTATAATCATTTATGTTTGCTCACTTTGCATTTTGTAAATTGATAAACAGAAGAAAAATCTAAAATCAATATTTGGTGTGACTACCCTTTGGCTTCAAACCAGCATCAGTTCTTACACTTGCACACTTTGTCCACTTGCACAAAGTCAGGGATCTCATAAAATTAGAGTCAGGTGTATGATTAACCAATTATACCAGGCAGGTGCTAATAATCATCAATTTCATATGTAGGTTGAAACACAGTCATTAACTGAAACAGAAACAGCTGTGTAGGAGGCTTAAAACTGGGTGAGGAACAGCCAAACTCTGCTACTAAGATGAGGTTGTGGAAGACAGTTTCATGTCACATGTCATAAACCATGGCAAGACTGAGCACAGCAACAAGACACAAGGTAGTTCTACTGCATCAGCAAGGTCTCTCCCAGGCAAAAATTTCAAAGATGTGCTGTTCAAGCTCTTTTGAAAAAGCACAAAGAAATGGGCAACGTTGAGGACTGTAGACACAGTGGTCAGCCAAGGAAACTTAATGCAGCAGATGAAAGACACTTGCTTACTTCCCTTTGACATTGGAAGATGTCCAGCAGTGCCATCAGTGCAGAACTGGCAGAAACCAGTGGGACCCAGGTATGCCCATCTGCCGTCCGGAGAAGTCTGGCCAGAAGTGGTCTTCATGGAAGAATTGCAGCCAAAAAGGAACTGGGGTGCATAAAAATGGCCACAGGTGCTCTGGACTGATGAGTCAAAATTTGAAATATTGGCTGTAGCAGGAGGGAGGTTTTTGCCGAAGGGCTGGAGAGCGGTACAAGAATGAGTGTCTGCAGGCAACAGAGGCTCCTTGCAAGTTTGGGGCTGCATTTCTGCAAATGGAGTTGGAGATTTGGTCAGGATCAATGGTGTCCTCAATGCTGAGAAATCCAGGCAGATACTTATCCATCATGCCATACCATCAGGGAGGCATGTGATTGGCCCCAAATTTATTCTGCAGCAGAACAAGGACCCCAAACATACAGCCAATGTCATTTAGGACTATGTTCAATGTAAAGAAGAACAAAGAGTCCTGGAAGTGATGGTTTGGCCCCCACAGAGCCCTGATCTCAACATTATGGAGTCTGTCTGGGATTACATGAAGAGACAGAAGGATTTGAGGCAGCCTACATCCACAGGAGATCTGTGGTTAGTTCTCCAAGATGTTTGGAACAAGCTACCTGCCAAGTTCCTTCAAAAACTGTGTGCAAGTGTACTTAGAAGAATTGATGCTGTTTTGAAGGCAAAGGGTGGTCACACCAAATATTGATTTGATTTGGGCTTTTGTTCTGTTTGCTCACTTTGCATTTTGTAAATTGATAAACATAAACAATTACAATATATATTTTTGAAAGCATTCTTACTTTACAGCATTTTTTCACACCTGCTTAAAACTTTTGCACAGTACTGTAGGTATGAAACAGAAATATGCTCATGGAAGGCTGAGAAAAGAAGATACAACAGACACAAACCTAAAAAAAAAGTGCTTGTGAAATCTGTGTCATTTTTCATTTTTGTACCATTCTTCTTTCAAAATACGCTCCAGGTTACCTTATCTTGGCAGGGTAACAGAGTTCTGCTGTCTTACTTTCCTGCTAAAGTCATTTGAATATTTTAATCTCCTTTCTGTCTTAAGAAGATACACAATAAGAATTGATCTAGCTCTTTACTCTAAGACTTTTAAGACAAAATAAGCAGCTGTTTGGTATATCATTTTATCTATTCAACTCCCATGTAACTGAAAAATAAGAGCAATTTTGCAACACTGTAAGTAATGCATCAGGGATGCATTATTTCCTTATGTGATAGGAAAAAAAATACTCTTTAAACCACTGTTATAAGATGAGAAGCTGTCAAAATCAGTATCTGACACCTGCTGAGTGTGAGAATCCTGTAAACTCTTTATTTTGTATTAATAACTTATAGCCAGCTTTTCATAGTACTGTAAAGTTGAGAATTAAATGGTTATAACATAATAAAGTGCATTTAAACAACATAAATCCAAGTAGAAGTTAAACAGTGTAACATCTGGCCATTCAAGCCACAGAGGCTGCTTGAACAAAAATCAGACATTTATTTGTTTAAAAGACTTACATGGCCACCCATCTTATGAAACACAACTCGGTAAAACAAAAACCTGAGGCCTGACCAACAATCTCTAGTCCTCTGGCTCCAATCTCATCCGATTCCAGTGCCTGGGAAAAGACAAAAGCCAACCCTTTCTGGCTCTCCAGAAGGCTAAAAGGGTGGGGGTCTGCTGGACCCCAGGGAGAAGGGTGTTCCACAGGGCAGGGCTGCTACGAAAGAGGCATGCTTTCTAGGTCCCACTAGATGGCAGCATTTAAGGGAAGGAACCTGGAGGATGCTCACCCTATCTAATCTTGTGGGGTGGGCAGACACCCTCAGGGAGAGGCATTGCCACAACTAACCTGACCCTGTGCCATGTAGGCCTGTAAAGGTAATAACCAGCACCTTGAATTGCACATGAAAAGAAACTGGGAGCCAGTGCAGCTCACATAACAGTGGTCTGATATGGACAAACTGAAGGGCACCCAACACACTGTGTGCTGCCAGATTCTGAATCAGTTCAGATAACTTCCTGGTGAGCTTCAAGGACAACCCCATGTAGTCCAAACAGGAAGTGATAAAGACATGAGTGACTATGAGCAAGACCTCCTGGCTTGGGAATGGGTGCAGCTGGTGCACAGTTGGCCTGGAGTTAATGTGTCTTGTGTGTTTGGGGGGGGGGGGGGGGAGAAGCTATCATGCTTTGTTTTAAACATTTTTACTCTGGGCTGTTTCTCTGTGTTTTAAAATATTTTAATTTCATATTACATTTTGTAAGGCATACAGAGTCTGCTGAAAGGGGCAACTATAACTATAATAAATTTAATAAAATGTAATGATATTGTTATAGATAAAATAAGATGTATCTGTGCAAAGGCCCCCCTGGCCACAGCTGCCACCTGCTCTTCAAGCAGTAACCACAGGTCCAGGAAATTGTACATCAACTCTGTCTGGGAAAATGCTACCCCATCAAGAGTCAGAGATAACACATCACCAGACTCGGGAGCAAAGATCCAAAGCCACTCCGTTTTACTAAGGTTGAATCAAAGCTGGTTCCTCCCCATCTGGACCCTCACAGCCTCCTTGTACTGGGTCATCACCGAAACAGCAACACCTGCTCAGCCAGGGGTGGAAATGTATAACTGGGTAATATCAACATGCTGATGATACTGCACCCTGTACCATCAAATGATGTCATCCAGTGGTTTCGTGTAGATGTTAAAGAGGAACGATGAGAGACCAAAGCCCTGAGGGAAAGTTTTGTTTTTAGTTTAGTAAATCTCAGTTTTGTTGATAGCAGCGCTTTGGTGTTTCAAGTTGGTATTTTCCTGCTGTATCTAGAGTTGCCAAGGATTGAACCTGAGACCTTTACCACTAAGTTACCAATTGGTGGAGCACATATGCTGCAGTCAGTGCATTTAGAACTGATTAGAAATATTTTTGTATGCCTTAGCATATAAACAGCATCAATAATTATGATTAACAATTATAGTTAATAATAATACATGAGGCAACTTGTAAATCTGAAGATCATATCCAGGGCAGTTGTTTGGGGTAGAAGGGATGTGGATGATTCAGTGAGCCCATAACTGCTTAAACTGTTAGCATCCTAGGAAAAACAAAACCGCTAAATAAGGCTGAATACTTTCCCACCTTGCTAAACATAGGATTGTGTTTTAGCAGTAGTTATAGCATGAATTATTGCTTGTGCCATTTCAACCCACAACCTATAATCAGTGGCAATCTGGAACAGATATGCTTGGGGAGGAGAGGAAATCTTAATGCTAGGCATCTCCTGTTCTAACAGTAGGACAGGAATTTCTGTGTGATCTTGATCTTAATGCTATACTTTGGCTTTCAAAAATAAGAAAATGAAAGCAAAATTCAGCTGTTAAAAATGTAAGCAAAACAACAACAAACCCAAAACACATTGTTTATAGGTTACAATCAAACCATGGGGTATGAAATCCTAGATATAGAACTGTTGGGTAAAAAAACAAGGTAACTTACTTCCTCCCAGATTCAGCTGGCATTTTTTTTATTCGCAAGGAGCCCAGATTCACAATTTTGCGCATCTATAGTGACATTCCATCAGGGTCAGTGGAATTTGTTCAAGAAATGGAAGGGACACAGTTTTGTTCAGTTTCTATGCCAGAGCCTAGGCCTCTGGAGAATTCTGTGGCCTTTTATTTATTTAATTTGAAATAATATAAAATAATCCATCAGACTGAAGGAGAGGAAGAGATGGGAACCAAAACCATTTTTTTAGGAGCTAGAATATTTTTCAAAGGTTTCCAAATCTATATCAGAATTTGTAACTTTGAGAATGTGCGCCTATATTTGCCTCCTCTCCCTCAAGCTCCTTTTTTGTACTGTAAGCCTAAATACACTACTTGTCTAATTATTGATCTTAGTAAGCCAGTTCTGTGGCATTTTCTGCTGAAAAGCAGGGTAAAATTACCACAAATAGTTTGTTTTAAGTAGTTGTAGCATAGATGTCACAAACAAAAGCTTTATTGGCCAGGGTTGGGGTGGGGATTCCTTCTTGGTAGCTCCAGGTATCACTTGCATCCTACTTACCTACCTAAAGAAAATTGGTTCAGAGCATTAAATATAGTTATTAAACTCCAGCCAAAAGATTTCTTGGAATTCAAAAACTCTCAGGTGATTATTCTCCTTTGCTGGGGGGAGAATAGGTGCTCAACAGGGCAGCTCTTAAGAGAGTAGATTCTAATAGGAGCAGTAAATGGAGTTTAGAGCTTGATGAAATTAGTATTCTACAGGTTTTCAGATAAGTTCACAACTGGTACTAGCTTTTTTTTCATCCACTTCACACCTTAATATGTATATGCTTATCTCTAAGAAAACAATTTCTTACTTGAAAGAAACAGTCTTTCCTGACGTTTGGACTTGGGGAAATTTACTTGCCATGTATTACTAGGTAAGTGGCTATTTATAGGTTTGGCCTTGCCTGGCTTTTACATCTTCAAAAGATCAGATATGAATTACAGCTCCCACTCTTCTTGTCCTTGATGCCACACACAATCTAGCTCTGCCATTAATCCTCAGGTGTTAGGTGTACACCTTTTGCACTGTAGATGTTTATTAATTATCATAACCTTTAAGTAAAGGTTATGATAATGAATTTGTACAGTGATATACTTAATTCATGATGAACACTGTCTGTAAATTTTGGGGATTAATTTTAGGTCCTTCTCCATCCCAAGTTGTTGGTCAGTATCACGCTCCTTAAACTATAGCCCTGGCAAACAGTGTTGCTATATTTTCTCATGAATCCAGGGGTACCCCAGCAGTTCATCTGTTGAGCCTCTCCCGCTTGCTCAATCACTTGCTGCCATCCTCACAACCAACATGTCACATGCTAGTTAAAAAAAACAAACTGAAATGACAGCTGAACAGATGCTGCTTTGGGGGGCATGCAAACAGTGAGGAGCAAGACAAGAAAGGAGCAAGTCTATCATTATTCCAGGGCCCACACTGGCTCCACCTTCATAAAGCCAGCATCTTACTTTGTTCACAAAAAAAGATTTTTTTTCTTTTTTTAATGGTGCAATATTGTAGCGGTCTTGATTATATGGCTCAGCTAGTGGTTTGCCACTGCTTCTGACTTCGGGTGAATATTTGGGGGTCCTTCTAGACTGTGATGCCAGTCTGTTTATCTCAGGGTTTGAGATAAATATTTTGGTACATTTATCAGTTTTGGATGCATGCCTTGAGGCATATTCAGCAATAAAATTGCATACTGGAAAGTCCAGTAATTTGTTTTAGCAGAGTCAGTGTGGTGGTTTGCTCTACATTATTGTGACAGTATGATTAATTGATTGTGCACTTACCTGTGATTATATGCATAATTCATAGTTCTGCCAAAGAGTCTCAATAGAATATTATTCCATGTACCTTGCTGGCAATTAAGTAGGGAATCTTTAGTTAATTTGAAGTGTAATTTATTTGTGTAAGGGAACTGAAGGGCTAATGGGTTTATATTACAATGCACCATATTCCGTATGAAATTCACTTGCATGGAACTTTTACTGTGAGACAATAAACACTTGTAAGGAATTATGTGGGGAAAGTCAAATGAATTTTTACTTACCTCAGAAAGAGTATGGGGTAGGGTAGGGAGACCAGCTCTTACCGGATTACAACTGTGTTCTTGAATTTTTTTGTAATTGTAGGTGGGAAGTGAAAAACATTTGGGTTCTCTTTCAGAAATCCCAAACACATTAACTTTGCAGTTTAGAATTAATCTGTTTTGTGAGTTGGATCATGCTGTGCCTGTACTACTGAATCAGTGTGGTTTTCCCATATAGGAGTTCTTCTAGCTTAGACAGTTATGTGATGCTTTATTATATTCCAGTGTTCATTCCTTTGAATTAAGGAAATTCCATTGATTGCAAACACGCTGCAATAAAGTGGCATGAATTGTTTTTAAAATGGAAAAGAGAATTAATATTACTGAGTATGAAGATAATATATGGTCCATTGAATAACATATTCCTAACTTTTTCCAACATAAATCTAGTCTGTTAACATTGTAGGCCATACACACATACACACGCAGGTAGTCCTTGCTTAGCAACCACTCATTCAGCAATTGTTCAAAGTTATGATGGCACTGAACGTGGTGGACTTACGACCGATCCTCAAAGCTGCAGCTGTCATAGTGTCCCTGCGGTCACGTGATCGTGATTCAGGCACTTGGCAGCCAGCTTACACTTAAGATGGCTGCAGCATCCCATTTGCGACCTTCCCTGCTGGCTTCCCACAAGCAAAGCAATGGAGGAGCTGGCAGGGGAGGTTGCAAGTTGCTCCCATATGTGCTCCTGTTGCCTCCACTCTTTCTCACCCACATGCCTTGCTGAGTTCATGCCATGTGACAAAGCCTAGCCACATGTCCTGAACTCATGCCGCATGGCAGCACCCATCTGTGTGCCCTGCTGTACTTGTGCAGCAGCACCCACCCATGCACCCTGCTATACTAGCGCTGCACAGCAGCACCCACCCACATGCCCCACTATACACATGCGCAGCAGTGCCCATGCACATCGCCTATTATAGTTGCACCATGTGTCAACGTGCACCTGCCCTTCCTGTTGCAGTCATGCAGCAGCACCCATCTGAGTGTTCTGTTGTACTCATGCCATGTAGTAGCACCCACCTGCACACCCTGTTATAGTTGTGTTGTACAGTGGTGACCACCCATGCACCTCACTGTATTTGCACTATGCCGCTACCCCCTGGCCTGCCCACACTCCATAGCACTCACCCACCTGCTGACCTGCTTGTGAGCTGCCTAAGGAAATGGTTGTCATGACCAGGACTTGCAACGGTTTCCCCACCAACTTTGATTGTTGGAAGCTGACAGGAAGTTGCAGATCCCAGTCACGTGAGGTCCTCGTTTAACAACCCACACCTAACAACAGCAACAGGGACTGCCAAGATTACTGTTGCTAAGCGATGAGGTCACACTTTACGACCACATCCCTTAGTGGCGGAAATTCTGGTCCCAATTACCGTTGTTAAGCAAGGACTACATACATACATACATACATACAATAAACACACATTATATACATATGCATGTATATAGAGACACAATATACACACATACATGTATAATCTACCCAGCAGTAAGTCCCAACTGTCAGGTTTCTTCCAGCAACAAATGAATAGTCACTCAAGGACACAAGAACTTCTGATAACCAAGCTTTTTTGTAGAAAAGCTAAACAAGCCATTGCAAAAGAATTCCAGCAACTGCTGGGTATTAGATGTGAGCTTTATTTATAGAAAAATCAAGCTTCAGATTCTTGTGCCTCTTTCTCCCTCCTATAATTGCCTTGAAACCACTCTTTTGGTCAGGAGTAATGATTTCTACCAGACTTTTGTTTTGATAATGGACTGATTTAGTAACAGGCTGATTTAATATCAAGCTCTTTGGTTGTGACTATATGAGAACTTATTTTATACCATCTCTACACAAGTTTAGGGGCATGTGTAACATAGCTGGTTTTTATTTGGGGCCTTAAAAGTGGTAGTTAATGGAACTTCATTAATGGTACAAGCCACTGCTCCCCCTCCAATGTAATACAGGTAATCCTCACCTAACAACCACAATTAGGATTGGAATCTCAATTGTTGAGTGAAGTGGTCGTTAAGTGAGACACCCACGTGACTGCTTTGCTCAATGACTGCAATCTGGGCACTCCTGGTTGCAGTCATTAAGCAGTTTCCTGCTCATTAAGTGGACAGAGTGAAAGAGCTGGCTGCTGAAGGAGCACACCACAGAGAGAGGGGAGGGGAAAGAGGATGGAGCAAAAGAAAGAGAACGGAGTGAAATACTTCAGCAGACAGCTGTTTTGCTCCATCCTCTTTTTTTTGCTCCATCTCTTTCCCCTCCCCTCTCTCAGTGGTGAACATCCTCTTTCCCCTCTTTCTTTTCTTCCCCTCTTTCCTTTCTCTGTCATCTTTCCCCTCCCCTTTCTCAGTGGTGAATGGAACACACTGCTGAGAGAGGGGAGGGGAAAGAGAATGGAGCAAAAGAAAGAGGATAGAGCAGAAGAGTGAAAGAGATGCGGCCACGTGACCGTGGGGGGGGGGGGCAATCTTTTACAATGACCGGAAGTGCTGTCACTCTTTTGCTCTGTCCTCTTTCGCTCCATCCTCTTTCTCCTTCCCTCAATCAACAGTGTGCTCCATTCACTGCTGAGAGAGGGGAGGGGAAAGAGGACGGACCGAAAGAGCTGCCTGAGCAGGCAGTTCTTTCATTCCATCCTCTTTCTTTCTTTTCTTTTCTCTCCATCCTCTCTCCCTGCCTGTCTCAGCAGTGTGCTCTGTTCACCACTGAGAGAGGGGAGGGGAAAGAGGGCGGAGCAAAAGAAAGATGATGGAGTGGGGTGCTCCAGTGTGGTCAACAGTGTGCTATCACTTTTGTGCTGTCCTCTTTCTCTCTGTCCTCTTTCCCCTCCCCTTTCTCAATGGTGTGCTCCATTCACCTCTGAAAGAGTGGAGGGGAAAGAGGATGGAGCAAAAGAGGTTTCTGCTGAAGGATGTCCTCTTTCCCCTCCCCTCTCTCAATGGTGTACAGGAGCAGAGCTCACATCTTCAGGGTTTGAGCTCCATTCCTGGGGTCCTCCACCGCCGGGTCCCCTTCATTTGCAACCTTCCCTGCCTGCTTCCAATGGGGAAGGCAGCAGAGAAGATTACAAATGGCAATTGCATGATCACAGAGCATTTGGCAACTGATCATAAATGCAAGCTGGTTGCCTAGCACCAGAAATGCAGCCACATTACTCCGGGATGTGTGTGATGTTTTACGATGGCCTGAAGTGCTTTATGGGCTGTAAAGCACCCTTTTTGAGGCCGTCATAACTTCAAACCATCGTTAAATGAACAGTTGTTAAACAATGACTACCTGTAGTCTCTTTCCTTTTGAAACTTTAATTTCCTTTACAATAATAAGTGATTCTTCATTGCCACTTGAAGTTAAAGCTTGTGTTCAGTAATCTCTAGCTATCAAGCAATATTCATATTCACTTATTATAGAATCATATTTAAGATATATCTATTTGAAAATAGATTTGAAAATACTTAATGACTTTTAAAGTTGAAAAAGGATGAAAGAGCTAAAACTGAATTTTCATTTGTTTCAGGATGAAACTGCTAGGTTAAAAAGGCAGAGCACGTATTGCAGATTTCTGATTCAAAACTAATCAGACTTTAGACTAGGCTTTTAAATGCTAATGTGAAAACAAATATACCAAATCTGAAGTCTATAACAGCAAATCTATTGAACGTTATTTCCTGTGCTATTTATAACAATAGTGAAGCCTATACAGTGAGGCTGCTATCACCTCAACCATACCTGAGGGCACCATTCACTAAGTATTCTGGCTATTTTGCACTGGTTATCCAACCCCACCCCCACCCCAGTGAAAATCATGCAACAGAAAAATCACATTTGTTTTATAGAAATTTACTTTCCTACTTCACATAGTAGATATCAGAGACCCTGGACATTAAATTATCTCTAACAGCTTCCATTATAGATAGCTTTTTTGTCATATCAGTACTGAGTTCACAAGCACGTAGGATTTTTTATTTGATACATTAATTACATTATTTAGCTCGTAAGTTAATAGGTTGACTGTAATATGATGATATAATGGGGCTTCATTCAGATGTAATGTTAAACACTGGCTTGCATTAAATGAAGCCTTGGGCTCATAAGTTTCTATTTTTCCTCTCTGTTCTTCTAATTTGGTTAATTATAACTGTGGTAATTGAAATGAGACAACTTTATAGAATATGCCTTGAAAGTGACTCATTTTTGCCATAGTGAAAACTAATCATACTTAGTTAAGATTTCATGACATAGAATGCTATAGTTAAGCTACAATGAAAATGAATACTTTTGGACACCTCATAGCCATGCTGTTGGTGGTCAGGACAGAGTTCAAGCTCTAGTCTTGTTGCAGCTTGTTCTTATAACATTAAACTATAGTTAGCATTATATCCAAAGTAGTCTTTTGTAAAATAGTTATAGTACATATTAATTATGTACATATATTCTAAATCATATTACCAGCATGAACTTTTTATAATATGTTTATAAAACAACTTCAGTAATAAAAATGCACAAGCTAATCTTATTGTAATGGAAAGCATGTGTGAGGAGGATACTAGAATGGAGGATCAAGGTTATCATGAGGGAGGGGGAGCATTCCAGGAGAGGTTGCAGAGGAAGCGCTTTCTCAGCCTGCAGCAGGACCTTGAGAAGATGAAGAAGCTGAGACTAGCCCCTCCCTAGAATCTCATGGGGTTTATCCACTAGTTGCTTTAGCATAGGTTTAGTCTGGCAAGATTCTGTCTATAAGGCGCAAGCTAATAAAGGAAGTATACTGGACTTGACTGCCTCGTTGTTGTTCTTGGGCTGGGCCTGACACTTAAATTCTATTGTGAAAGCCTTTCATGAGAAAAAAATGGTCAAAACAATGGTTGCATTCTACTATTCTCTTTTTTATGTAATTTATTAAAGATAACATTGTACAGATAAAATTCATACAAAGTATAAAAAATAAAAAGTGCAAAGAAAAACAAAGAGAAAGAAAAGAAGTAACTTCCCCCTTCATCCCAGCAAGTATAAACAACTTTAACAACTTATCACCTTCTCTTAAAATACAACAGATAATCCCTTCATCCCATATCTCACCTCATTGTCTATAAATAAATCTTTAAAACCTCATCATCCATCCTAATCAGCAAAAGTCCATTAAGGATTACCAGAAATAATCTGTTTATTATAAACTTGATCTAATAAACCCACTTGAATTCCTTCCTTTTACATTTATATCTTATTTTCTATCATTAAACAAATCCCCCAAACCTCAGCTTTCAAATCTAGTCAGTAAAAATTCTGGTCTATTATTTGTATGTCCTTTTTAGTTATCAAAACATCAGCCAGTTTCATTTGTGTATTCAATATTTCATCGTTTTTCGTATCCTTGTAGTCTGTCATTTTTAGGTCCACATTTGAATCAATTTCAGTCTTGTCCAGTAAAACTTGTTCCTCTTCCATAATATAATTTAGTCTATCAATAATGCTAGATCTTTAAAAGTAACTTCTGAGTCCATTGTTCACAAATATCTCTTAATGCATCCATTGTTAAAAGATTTTGCTCCATTCTACATTATCAGACCGAGTTTAAATATTCTTCCCCATTAATTATAATCTTTATTTCCTTCTGGTGCCCTCTAGTGTCCTACCTTCTTATCATGTTGTTTTTCTTCTGAATGCAAAAACATAGTTTCCCATGGGAAGGATTCTTACATTTAGTTTCAGAATGTTATTAAATCCACCTGGACCCTTAGTTCATTTATAACTTTCTAAAATCAACACTCTAATCACCCTTTCGCTGTTAAGTCTTAAAAAAAAAAATTAAATCCTTACACTCATACTTTAAACTTCTTTCATAAAGGATGGAAGAAAACTGACCCAGTGAATACCATGAAACTTGCCATTCCAGAGGTTCTCAATATTTAAAAAGCAATAAAAAATTAATTTCAAAGTGATTAAGAAATGAGAATCAGGCAAACTTTGAGTCCTTAAAAAGTCTACATTACGACTATGAGCTTTGATAGAATCTGACTCCCAGCCATTCAGCTCACAAGCAGATTGCTAAAACATTGGTTCCTGCCATCCACTCATGAAGAGCCGCTGTCTGGAGTACATGTGAGCAATCTCATGATCTCTCCTTTCTCCATAGAAATTTCACCAGTCCAGATCCCACAACTGTCTGCCAATTTCAGCCATAATGACATCCTCACTTCTTCAGGGATGTCCTCAGTTCTCCATGTCCTCATTGGAAGTGCCTTCTACTACTCTCCATATATACTTTGTGTCATTGAATAATGGCAATAAAACAGATTCCCAAATAAAATTTTAGTAAAGTTAATGACTCTTAAACTGAACATAAAGAAAAGTTGGGTTTGGAAACTCCTAATCTGCAACTCTTCTCCCTTTGGTTTTTAATACAGTTTTTGTTATTTCTCATCCAGAAACTTGGTTTCTTTTCAGGTTGTTATCCAGTATTTGAAAAAAAGATTTTGGTTTGAATCTTAATTGGAGGTCATGGGGAACTGTAGTTCAACCAATTTAGATGTTTTTCATTTCAGCATGCAAGCGAAGAGAAAAGGAGCTCATCCTCAATCTAATAACCCGTGGATCCTGGAGAAGCAGAGGACATCTCAGCATCCTAAGGTGTTGGCACCTCCTTCTCCTCAGAGGCTGATTCGGCTACTTGGAGCATGGGATCACTCTCCCTCTTGGCTGGCTCCTTCCCTGGTGCTTTGGTTCCAGTTTGCCTGGGTTTTGTTAGTAGAGTTTGTACTACAGATAGGATATGGAGGCGTCTTCCCAGGACTGTTCCTCTAGCCATACCCTTTTCAGTCGATGAAGTATTGTAGACATCCTCTGTGTCACCCTGAGTCAAGGATATAATTAACTTTGAACTCCTCTTGCCCATCTACAAACACCACTAGGAGTGGATACAGGTTATCATGATGTACAGTATGTAATACCAAGAGGGAATAGTTGAACACACAATGTGGATGGTAGGAGGACAAAAGCTGCAACTGGTAGGTGACAGGATTTACCTTGGCTAAGATGAGAAAAAGACCAATGAATTGAACCGTTAACTTATGTGACCAACCTCACAGTGGCAGGTGTTTAATTGCTAGACAGATCAGATCATGACCCTTAAGGTCCCACTTGCAGATGTAGATCAGAGAAATGTTTGTACTGAGCTTTAGCATCCTGAAGTTGTTCTCACAGAATCCCATGTATTGCTTGCAGTTTATCTAATAGCATATCCATGGCTGGCAATGAAGACGAGGAACCAGGTGCAGGAAAAAATAAAGACAAAAACTGTTCCTGGCATGGAATAGGGTTTCCTGAGTGGAAGCATGCACATAACTGTAAGCAAACTCAGTGAAAGGCAACAAGTCCAAATTTTCTTGTTGGTAGCAAATGCAACAGTAGAGATATTATTTGAGAACAATGTTAATGCATTCAGCTTGACCATTTGATTCTGGAAGATACATGATGGAAAATTTAAGTTCTACCTCTAGTTATTTGAACAGAGTATTCTAGAACTTGGCTGAGAACTAAAGGCCCCAATCCAAGACAATTCAATCCAGCAATCTATATAAATGAAAAATGTTGTGAAGAGACAGCAAAGTGGTTTCCTTGGCTGTGTGTAATTCTACACAGGGCACAAAGTGTCCCATTTTAGTAATGTTATCCAATACTATGGGTATGGTGCTCTGGCCTTAAAATGGTGAGAGGTCTGTCATATAGTCCATGGAGAGTATCTTCAAGGGGCCAGATGTCACAGATAATGGTTGATATAACCATGTAGGTTTTCCAGGAAAGTCTTTTGCTTGTTAGCATTCAGGACAGGTGGCATTATACCACTAGACTTCAACTTTAATACAGAGCTATCAAAGTCCTGAGTGATCAAGTTAAGAGTTTTGTGTAACTGAAAATGGTGATGTTTTGCGAGCAAAGGGTAAAATTTCTGCCCATAATATCCCTGGAGGTACATAGAGATAACCTCTATGATATGAGTCTGCACTGCACTTCAAATGGTACATTCCAGGACTAGCTCATAACTGGTTCAAGTTGCTGGAGCTGGGTTTGAAAATAGGCTTCCCAAGGTGGCAGTGAAGTTTTCTAGCTGTAGGATTGATGCCATGAAGTGCCCCTCTGAGTCAACCCTGACATTTGGAAATCTGGATGGGGTATCTGCCCATTTATTTTTGCCTTAAGGTACATCCAAGCTGGTGAAATTAAAATGGGGAAAGAAAAGAGACCACTGAACTTAGTGCTATTTAAGCTTTCCTGCCATTTGTAGATGTTTGACACTGCAGGGTACCATATGTATTGCTCTCCTCCTTGATGGTGGCTCCAGACCTCAGACACTTCCTTGAGGGAAAACAGTTTTTTTTCCCCCAGATGGTATACTGTAGGTCCATCTCAGCAAGAGTCAGTTTTCTAGATTGGTATGCCCAGGGCAGTGCAGTCTGTTTGGCTTTTGTGTCCTATAGCAACATTGCATTGACCACTGTGCTGGGGGTATCAAGCTTGACAATAAAGGGCTTGTCAGGATCTGGGTATTCAAGGCAGCTGTTAATCTTTCAAAGGTCTGCATTGATGTCATTGAATGGGGAGGCAATTTCTTATGCAGTAGGCCAAAAATGTAGGCAGTTATATTTGAAAATGCTGAGATAAACTTACAATAAATGTTGGCTAACACCAAGAATTGTTGAAAGTCCTTATTGGATTGGAAATCTCAAATTTCCAAAATCACTTTTCCCTGGCAAGCACCATGATATGCAGTACTCTAGGAATTCAGCCTCAGTGAGGACAAATACACGTTTCTCCAACTTCCCGTATAGGTAGTGCTCCTATAACAATTGCAGGATCATGTTCATGTGTGTGTCATGTTTTCCTGAGTCTTGGAATATATCATAATGTCATCTAAATAATGAGGAAATGCTCCCTCAGGTCCTGAAAAATGTCATTCGTGAAATGTTAGAAGACTGGTGGATTGCACAAGCTGAACAGCATAATTGAATATTTGAAGTGCCTGAACTTGGCCTGGAAGGCTGTTTTTCATTCCTCTCCCTTGATCCAGTCTAGATTATATGTACCATATAGAGCTAGTTTGGTAAGGATCATGGCAGATATGTGAGTTAAGCATTCTAGGATACCTGAGTTAAGCAGGAGGGAATAATGCTATGTACAGTAAGCCGCTTTTGAACTGTTTTGATACAAACTCAAGGGCTTCCATCTCTGACAATATATACAGGTGGCATTTGGGATTATGACTCCAGGAACCAGTCAGTCATAGGGGTAATGGAGGGGAAGTTTATCAGCACAGTAACTGTGTTTGGTTAGTAATTGAATCAAATACTTCATTGGCACAGGGCACAGGACATGCTTGTATGGCTTGCAAGGATTCCGCATGATGCTGTACCATTTTACTGGAAACACAAGCTCTCCTTCTGAACAAATGATCAATAGCCATAGGTACAAAGCCAAGGAAGGCCCAAGACAACTTGGAACTGGATGGCTGAAATACCAAGGAACTGTAGGAAATAGGTCTGAACACCCATCACACTTCCAGAACAGCATCTGGACATTTTGATGCCCCCAATTTACTCATTGCATCTGCAGGTTAGCAAGTGAAAGAGTCATCTACACTATCTGATCCTTCAAGATCTGATATCTCTGGCACAGTGCCTCAGTTCTGAGCATTTTGATTGAGATTGGAGGGCTGGAAGCCAGCTGTCTTGGTCCACCTGCAGGCAATTGTGGGAGGTGCTGAAATGACCAGTGATCAAGGTACAAGAGTGAACATGTGCACTTGTGCAAGTTGCAAGCACAGAAATTATGGTATGTGCACTTGCATACTGAGTTATTGGCATGGGGAACATGGTGTGTATATTTGTACAACAACTTACCAGCATGGAGAGCAAGAAACAATAGAGTGTAGTGTAAGCCTTTGCACAATGAGTTGTCGGCATTGAGAGCAAAGTGTGTGCATTTGCACACCAAGTTCTTCTGAAGCCAAGGGTGGAGGCATGAAACATGGTCAAGTAGTCCAAGGCCAGTGGAGCATGGAGAGCAGTATTCTCTGTAACAAGGGCTAAACTGAAGTCATGGTGTGGAGCAGGCTAGTAGTATAGGTCAGAAACAGGGTATGAGCCAGAGGTGAAGTTCTTCCAGCAACTGGGGACTGTGATGGTTTGGTTTTAAATACCCTCCCAGCTAGCCTCAGTACACCATTGGTAATGAGGCAGTTAAATATGTTAGATCCTGGAGTACTTACAGTTTCCTTGCAAATTGCTCACATCTATGTGATACAGTGGCTTTCCATGAGGCTGGGGTGGTCTACCATGCAATGGGGCATTCGTGTCTGTTGGGGGGGCATCCATACTGTTGGGACATTGTCCCAGTAATGCCATGCCTGAACCCAGGGAAACAGAGAGCATTCCAGTGTCTTCCATGCCGTGATCTGCTGCTACCTACTCCTTCGAGGCTAATTCTGCCACTTGGGGCATGATGTATTTGTATCTTTGATGTAATAGAGATGCAATAGATCAAATACAAATCACAGAATATGATAAATATACTGCTTTTTAATCATCCAGAATAATTCTGTGGCTTCTGCTTGAAGGAAATCTAAATAATTTTCTTTGGGCTTTAAATTATAAATATGATAGATAAGTAACTAATAACATTGTAATGTTAAAGTATGCAGTCATGATTGACTTCAGAGGAAAACCTTTATAGATTAGCATTTCTATCAGTAATTTTATTTCTGGATTGAACTAAGATTTTTTTTTTTTTTTTTTTTGGTACTTCATTTGGCAGAAGATGGACAAAAATGTCTGATTTTCATTTAGTGGTTGATTCCCTTATATTCACCATGACTTTCTATATGCTTCTTATACCAAGACTTTATTTTCTTTGTGGAGCATAAAAAATATAAAACTTGTTCTGTAAACAGTTAAAATATAAATTAAGTGCTCTTTTTAGGCAAAATGGTGGGGTTTTGTATGTGTGTTAGCATCACTTGCCTCAGAGAATGATATTCATCTTCTATTAATTTAGCAGGAATAAGTAAACCCCCCAGATTTTTTAAAAAACACAAATTTAGTATTCTTGGCCTGCCTAGACATTTTCAGGGCATTTTTGTTGTTGTTGTTGTTGATAAATACAACTGAAAAATTATCAGAAAGAGGTTCAGTTGTATGCCAGGATGGAGGATTGAGCCTGCAAAACCCTGCAATTCTGAGCACTTCCAAATGTCCTTTTCAATAAAACTCTATTTTTGTTTGTTTTGTAGATGTGCTGACGCAGGGTGACCCCTCCAGATGGGTTTTACCTTGGAGACGTTATGCTATCCTTGCCCAACTTAGCATGCAATAATAGAGATAGGATAAAATACCACATGAACTTTCTTTTTCTAAATTGTACAGGATGTGTATGTTATTCTTGCTCTATGACTGATGAGATAAAATTTTGTGTCACAAAGAAATTCTAATAGTGGGCTAGATGGAAAATAATAACTCAGAAACCCAAGACGTGAGAGAAGTTTTATCAAGCAGTTCATCCTGTGATTAATATGAGCTTAAGTCAGTCCATGCAATAGGTCAGTTTCTGGGCACCGCTGTGCAGTTCTGTAATGAGCAGCTAAGCACTGCCTGATATCAGAAACTTTTGATTGGTACACAGACCTGCATAACTCTAGATTCCAACACAAAATCCATTTTCTAAAGCCAAACTCTAATGTATGGCCACGTTTGTCTTGACTAGTCAGAGTTTTATATATGTATCTCAATTATTTGACTACCGTATGCATCCAGTGAATATACTTGTCATCTGTAGCTTCTGCCTAAAATCTATAACTTCCACCTAAAAGTTAGAGAACCAGTTTGGTCTAGTGGTTAAGGCTCCAGGCTAGAAAGCAGGAGACTGTGAGTTCTAGTCCCGCCTTTGGCATGAAAGCCGGCTGGGTGACTTTGGGCCAGTCACTCTCTCCCAGCCCTTGATGTCAGGCTCGGGTGACAAGCCAGTCGGTCGATTCCTGTTGCAACCAATGGATCAACATTCAGTTGAAAAGCAGACCCTGCACATGTGAGAAAAATGCTGGGAAGAAAAAAAATGCATCCAGTGAATATGCTTGTCCTCTATAGCTTCCGCCTAAAATCTGCTGCTGATTCTGAGCTGATTCTTATCTCTAGCCAGTCTTGATGGATGGGCCATTGGTGTTTACAATCAGTCTACTAATCTAAGAGAGCTGCTTACCAAAAGTAGCACATGGAGGATGGCCATGAATTTGTTACTGTGACATTCTGGCAACAATTTTAGGTCCAGTGTTACTGCTGCAGTGTTGTTTGTGCATCTGAAGAAGTGGAGCACTCCATGAAACCTTATTACAACAAAAAGACGCACACAGTGCTACAGGATTCAGATGCTGCCTTTTTAAAGAGAGGGTTTGGCATATGTTCTGAGAAGAGTTAGTTGCTTGTGTACATGCTTCCATGGTTTGCCAGATTTGTGCTCGTTTTGCATAGGAGTATGTTAGTGTGTTAGTGGACACTGTTTCTGTATTGTATGATTAATTTGTTCTGTTTTGTTAATCTATCTGAAGGTTTAAAAATACTATATAAAATATTTAAATTGATTGCATTTCTCTCAAAAACACATATATTTGTGTGTATTTTAAACTAAGATTTACATCACGGAAATAGAAGTACTCAGTTTTAAGGACAACTGTGTTCATATATTGCTGAGTATTAGCTTGATTCATTTAAAATCTGTATTATTTGAAAGGGAAATAACAGGTGAGGGTTAGCAGCTGTTTCAGTAGTAAAACTTCAATCATCCAATATTATCAGCTTTTCACAGAAGACAATACTGTAGTTAAAAATGCCATAAAACTTCCACCCTGATGTAGTGCTATTTTTTGTATGACTTTGTTGTTAGGAACACATGACTGGTCAAGTGAAAGCTCCATGTTATACTGAGTAGGTGCTGGATTAATTAAATCTAGAATCCTCTTAGCCAAATTCTTAAGGATTCTATCATTTACCCAAACGTTAACTTATGGAGAAAAAAGCATTTCATATTTTAATGTTAGTTGGGTTACATTGGCAGGGTAATGCATTTTTAACTTCAGAGTTAATTTGAAAAATGCTTTAAAATGCAATCTAGAATTAAACTTGTGCTAAAAATAATGTGTCAAATATTCTAGGTAGAGTATTCCACAAGATCCTAGCAAAAGTTAGGATCCTGTGGAAAAAAAATATTCTATGGCTTGTGTTGCAAAATACTTTGCAGTATTCCTATAGAATGCTATCTTATGCATATACAGAACAAAGATTATAAACCAACAATGATGACTAGAAAGAATTTGTAGCTACCACTGTACCTCAGAATGTTAGGGACAGAAAAATGAAGAAGCAGTAAGTAGGCAGAATCTTGTAGGAAAGTCTACATAAAATGAGTAAAATGACAAGTAAAATTAGCATTAAGGAATTAAGTAAAATTAGAAATCAAGAAAATAAAAGCATCTACAAAACTATCTATGAAAATCTTCTTTGTAGGAAGACAAATCATCCTTAATAAGTGGCTCATTGAGAGTTAATTCTCAACAAGAAAAAGTTGTAAAAATTGTTCTTGCTTCATCCTTCCAGTAGCAAAGTACAGCACCGATAAAACTTTCCCAGTAATCTCATATAAAAGCCTGCAATTAATTCTTCCTTCCTTCCTTGAAAGCCCCTCCTAGAAGTTTAAGTGGACATGCTTTTTTCCGTAGTTTTAAAACACATTCTAGTATATTTAGCTTATATTTTCAGACAGTATCAGAAGCACAATTAGCAGTAGTGAGCCTTTCAGCTAGAGCTGTGCAAACTTTGTTCCTTAATAATGTTACCTTATGTAACAGTGATATGGACATTAAACTTCTTTCATTGTTGACACAGTATAATAGGAGGAAAAAACTCCTTTTCTTCTGAGGCCACAAGATATCAATATTTCTCTGTGCTTGTATTTTTTTATGAGTGTTCCAGAAAGAGGCAAAGAAACAGCCACTTAAACAACAGTTGATCATTGTCATTTTATAAATTCTCAAAAATGTTTGTTAATGTTTTCTAGTAAATACAAATAATTTTTTATGTTTAGGAATTTCAGCAGAGCTTCTTGTTGCTTAGTGTAGCAGTCAGTTTTGTCATATGATAATAACCTCTAAGCTTGTTGGAAAGCTTTTCTTCTTACGTGCATAACAAGATGTATCTACATAATAAATTGTTAAGCAGAGGAGCTCCTAGTACTGAGGTAAAATGCTTGTACCCATGTTTACAGTTTATCAGACTGAACATTAACAATGTACTTGAGAGTGTTCACGCACTATTAGTAATTGTTCCGGTAATAGAGTGAATAAAGAAGTATGTAAGTCAAAAGGAATGCACGATAACAAATATAGGGTTTATGGCTATGAAGAAAATTCAGGAGGTATAGTTCAAATAGTATATAAAAAAGAGGATATAATATACATTTCAGATAAAGTTTCCTGTTAACAGACAGGGATTGAACCTGATTACTTCGTTCATTTGATTTATACGCCCCTTTCTCCAAATAAATATTGCCACTGGCAGTCATATGATATGAAACCTACATTTTGGAGATGAGCTCTCATTCAAATGGTTTTTTAAAAAGTCTTCAGTGATAGAAAGTCTCTACAAAATAGTTCAGTTCTCAGAATTGGTTATTTTATTGTTCATCTACATTAGATGTGAAGAGCATTTGCTGTTACTGGCTTAAGTTGCCTTAAAAGCCCTGAAGCCAAGTGTTTCAGGATTAAAGCTACGGTACATGAAATCTTTATTGGTAGTATGTTCATTGATTCTCATGAGACCATATGACCATGAGATTGGGAATGGAAAGTAAGAGTTCTGTCATTTGCTCTATTGTATGCTGGTATGTTAACAGACAGGGATTGAACCTGATTACTTCGTTCATTTGATTTATACCCACCTAATACATTAGACAAGTATACCCACCTAATACATTAGACAAGTTGCGCTGTCTCCTTCACTTTATTTTAAAGTACATGACAGAAAACATGTCTGCATTCTAATGGAAGGTGATTTATACCTGGAAAAAATCTGTTTGACCACTTCGTAAACTGATCTTATAAACTATTTCAACTTCCCCTCTTTTGAAGAACTAGACTTAATTTTATTTATTTATTTTATTTTTACTTTATTTATCAAATTTATATAGCCACCCATCTCATGAATATGGCTCTGGGCAACATACAATAAAAACAAAACAATGAAAACACATCTTAAAATAACCACAAGAAACATGCATATAACAAGACCAGAGCACTACTATTGACTATCTTTATAAATAACTAATTTTCCTGCTACGTGTTCATAGTTTTGTTGAATCTTCACTATTATTTACTCCTATTCTCCCCCTTTTGCCTGTTTCATTACTATAAGGATAAGAATGAGGCTATCCAGTGTTGGTGTTAGCTAATGATATGTTGAAATTGAGAGATCTGTTGAATAGTTAAACTCTCACTAAATTTGAGACTGTTGGTAATGAATTAGAAATACTGATAGAGCATACTTATAAAATATATTCCAGTGTTAAATTAGCCATTCACTGTTAGTACAAATGCAAGCCTTTGCATTTGAGGAGGAGATGTGATGTTTGATCTGTATTTTCTTTACTGCAGTTGCTCAAGTGTTTACAGGGTGTCATTGTTGATAGGCAGTAGTGATTTAAGAAAGGGTGAATGCCTTACTTGTTGACTATACATCAATGAAATCTTAACAGAACTTTTCTAGTGCCAGAACACTTGGCATGTAACATCTAGGCTAGTACAGTTTCAAAATAAGCAGTATGTGTATGTGAAGTAACGCAATTCTGAAAAGTGATGTATTGGTTAATAAATTAGTTACTAAACTAAAAATCAGATTGAGCTTCTTAGTTATGAAAGACGAATTGGTAAAGTGTATTTGATTTTTTTTTTTTTTTTTTTTGAGAGGCAGGGACTTGGAAAACTTCTGATCATTAAATATTTTCACTGGTTTGTTCAGCTATGTTCTATAATATGCTTCAAATTAAAAGTTCCCTCCTTTCCTCTAATCCAGGCACCATCCCTGTAACACTGTAGTACAAACTGGGTGCTTGAAAGAAGCTTGCTTATCCCCCACACTACTTCTCTTGTCTTGTTTTACAGCCGGCGCCAGCCTGAAAAAACCGATTCAGATGCTTCCTTATTGGCATTGACTTCGCAGGCTTGGCTTTTACTGAAGAGTTTGTAAAAAGGAGCAGCTGTTTGTCTTTTCTAGCTGAGGGTTTTTTTTTTCCTGTTTCCATTGCTGCTTTCTTATTGGCTGAAGAAAGGAAGGAGGAAGGGTTAGAGTGAAGTAAGCTGTGAACTCCGTGAATGTAGTTGGACTAGTTTTTTGAGAAGGAAAGGAAAGAGAGGGTGAGCTACCGAGATCGGTACTGGCAGCTTCCAGTTCTCTTTCTCTCTCTTTCACCCCCCTCCCCAATCTCCCCACTCCTCTTTCTCTCTCTTTTGAACATGGTTGGGGATCATTGTAACCACAGCAGTGAAAGACCTGTACTTTCTCAAACTCCCAAAACTGGATTAAACTGCAAAATGGTTCTGCAAGCAGTAGGAAAAGTATTAAGGTAAAAACTATTTAAAAATTCTTCTTGTTGTAAGGGAGTATGTATCACTGCCTTATTCTGCAGCAAGTGTGGTACTAATTAAATTATGGGATAATCTGCCCCTTTTTGACATTTAATGACAAAACTACCTTTGATTGAATCAGTTTAAGGGGGTATAAAGCAGATTAAGAGGGCAGGAATGCCATCTTGATACCTTGAGGAAATGAGTTGCAAGAGAGTTTTTAAAAATATTATGTTAATTAGTGTCATACATTTAGGAGATAGATATAGATTTAGTAGTAAAGATGACATTAGTTTAAGCGGCTTGAATTTGTCCCAAATATTTTCTATTATTTAACATTCAGAATCAAAAGTGGAGCTTACCTTTCAGGCATGCTGATGTTTAAATACTCCCTTTCCAGATGTCACTAATATGAAATGAGATAAATAAATGTCATGTTCATATCACAGTTAATCCTATTTAAATTTTAAAGGAAGTTCTGTTCATGCAATATCTTATTTTTGAAGATTGGCTTTAAGTCTTTCTTCTATTCTTACGTTTTTATTTATAAATGTTTAGGTAGTAAAGCTAGAAGCAGATTATTGGAACAGAACTTACCTAAAAAAAGTAAAAGAGATGAAATGATAAAACATGCTGAAAGCATGTACTGATTCATAAAAAAGAATAACATAACACCTAGCTGTGAGATAGGGGCATCTTTCTGATTGGAGAATGTGCTTGCCCATTGTGACGGTACAGAAATTATTTTTTTAATAACTTTGTTAATTTTTTTTAAAAAGTAAAAACTAACAAGAACTAATATTAAGAAGAAGATTGAGAAGAAGAAAAGAGAAATTAGAAAAAAAGGATAGTAAAAATCAAGAGTGCAGAATATTTGTATTTGTATTAAGCCATATTGTTTCTAATCATCAAATCTATACAACGTAATTTCATTTTTTTCTGTTTCCCACAAAAAATCTAAAAAAATGACTGTCCAGAAATTATTGTGTAGACATAAAATGGAAAATACTTTTCAGCAGGAATAATTCTTACTTAAATCAAATACAGGTAGTACCTCCGTTAAGAACACCCGGTTTAAGGACGACCCATAGTTAAGAACAGAGCCTATTGTAGCAAAATTCGAGCTAAATACACAATGACTCAAGTTAATTATACAATACTACTTATACAGTATTATACAATAATACTGTTCCAGCTTACATACAACTTCGACTTAAGGACAGACTTTGGGAACGGAACTCAGTCTTAAACCGGGGACTACCTATACTAATGTATATTTAAATATAGTGTTATTTATTGAGTGATAGTTTTTTATTGTATAACACAGCTTGTTTGGGGCAGGTTTGAGGGGACTGCTTTTCTGTCATTCAGTGTGACTTGTTAGCTAGAATATCATCTTTTCTGTGTTCGTATTTGTGTGTGGTTTAAGGATACTCTATGCTAGGTGATATTATGAAGATGACTATTAAGCTTAGGCTTTTGGGGTAACCAGATAATTTCTTTGGATCTGGATTTCTGAAGCACCAGGCAACTCCTAATTTGTTTTATTGCTATTCTGAGTTTCAGTGCACAACAGTAATGTTTACAAAAAATGACTAGCAAGGTACAGCACTCCTCTTCCTCCTCCTCCACTTTCTATTTCAACCTGGAGTCTTCTTTGTTTAATACCTACATCATACTTATGGCAGACCTATAACTCCAACTTGTAAATTTTACTAAAATGTATATGCAATTTGCTCTGGAACACTGCTAATAAATGTGGCTTAGAAGGCCAAGTATACATTCATAATTATATCATGACTATTTTAGAAGTTAAAATGTTTTCTAAATGTTGATTCTTTTCTGCCTTGCTTATAGTGATTTATCCATGGAAAGGACATGAATTTAAATATTTTTTTATACATGTCTATAAGCTGAAATTAATGTATTTTCTTAGAAATAATAATTTTTAAATTGTCATAACAGCATTACTTTCTGTATGAGAGTGACCAACCATGACTTTGTACACATAGTATCTATGACATGGCTGATGGAAAAATGGTAAACTTGCCAATTATCAAAGGCACCATAAATTGTGAGTAAAACCCTAATGACATGGTACGGAATATGATTACCTTACTGGGTAAAGGTAATGCACTTAAATGCAATGACTCTGTTCTGGGGTGGAATTGTGGTTTGCCTGATAGTGTGGGCTGCTATCTTTTGCTGAATCAAACTCCAATTAAGAAAGAAGGAAAAGGTGATAGCATCATGCAGTCATTGTATCCTTCTTAACTACCAGTCTCTTAAAGTTTGCATCTGTGTTATAGGTTTACTTACACAGCCTTGGCCAAGGAAGTATATATTCCAATATATTATAAAAAGAGATATATTTGGCTCTTCCTTTTCTCCCTTTTCCCATTCAATATTTAAGAATTTGGTGTTTTGAGATGCATAAAAATATGGCATAATTTGAGAAGAGGCAAACGTCATGGCAAAACAAGAATAGCGAATGAATCAGCATCAAAAAAGCTTCCAGCTCCTATCTTTGCTAAGATATGTGTAAAAACATGAGGGTGCCTGGTGAAATCTTAGAAGTCAGAGGGAACACAGGGTAAAATCAGTGGCAGGTCTTCAACCCCTTGTGGACAATCTTCCCTTCTCTCTGATCAGGAGTGGCATAATAAAATCCAGGGAATGAGGGGATCTTGTATATATGTTTGTGTGTTTTAATTTATGTAAGTCACTGAATTCAACTTTTCTTATCACAGAAGTTGAATGCTCTTGATGTAGAGTGTGTGTGTGTGTGTTTCTGTAGCCTTAAGCAACATATGTGATTAGATCAAAGAAAAATTGTATGAGAATTTCTTTAGTTCATTTGGCTTTTCAAACAGACATTGGAACAAATTACAAGCTGCATTTCAAATGTGCTCAGATACTCAGGTAAGGTACCAGAAAGAATGGAAAAAGACAGTTCTTTTCATATCTCTTTGCAGTACCAAATTCTGCTTGGAATAATCAATTAGGACTGATGATACAAATGCTTAATAGTTCTTTTAGAGCAAATAGACAATGACTGAACAAAGTGTTTAGAAAAGGGACACAAGAAAACAATTAACATACAGTATACTGCCCCCCCAAAATAAATACATAAATAGTTTGGGTTAATATTTTATAGTCTGATACCATCCAGATGTGTCATAGAGGACTCACAAAATTCTCAGACATGTCTAACAGTTGGGGGGAAATGGTTTAGATAATGGAGCATGAGTGTGAATGATGGTGGATAGTCTGTGCCAATAACACTCAAAATAACCTTTTCAGTAACATGTCTAAGATGTAGATAGGTTGATTTAATAATTTCTATGTTGCTCCTTTTTGGGGTTCCATTAAATTGTCATCACAGAATAGACCTCTGAGTTTGAAAATAGGCTAGCTTAAAATCAGTTGAACAGCCACACATTAATTGCATAAAAGTTGGAATGAGTTGCCCTTGTTATAGGGTTTGCTAAGAAAATTAGTTATTTCACCTAGATTGATTCAGAATAAAAGGTAGGAATCAGAATTGAGATAGATGCCACCAGCTCAGGGAAGGAAGCAAACTCATTTATATGTAAAATATTTAATTAAAATAAGCCATTTCTTGACCCTGTAGTTTTATACTTCCTTTTCTTGAATGTTAATATCTGTAAATAAAAGAAAAATAATATAGTACTGGAACGGCTCATTTCTTTGATATTGTGGCTGCTCATTACATTATTCAGTTGCATTGCTTTTTGTAGTGAAAGAATGAATAATGGTCTGGGGGGATTTTATGAAACAAGTTGGCTGAGTCTGCTGCGTTAATTAAATAATCGGTATATTACAGTAGAGCAGATGAGGTCCTACCTTTGAAATAAATTACAACAAACAAGTTGTTATTCCATATTTATTTAGTTACATGTCTAGCTTTGTTCTTGATAAGGTAACTTTATTTTATTTATTTATTTATGAATACAACTTCTGCCTCCTAGAACTTTTTCCCACAATAGGTAATTAGAAATAATATAATAGCATTAGCAATGATGCTGGTTGGTATGTATAGGCCGCAATTAATTTTATAATAATTTGATGTAGCAATTTAATTGAAAGTAAAAGATAAAATATTTGTAATAAAATGTTCCACTTGTTCTGAAGTAATTTACTCATTACATACATATCCAGTTTAAAACAAGTTTGTAAGAAATCTTTGTTTAAGGAATACATTAAATTTTTTCTGTAATGGAACGTCTAATTTCTCATTTAGATTGTAAGAGGTTTAGGCAAAAATCTCTCCTTCGCAGTTTGATCTATTGATTAACACTGCTAGAAAACGAATAATGTAAAAACTTGTTTAAATAGTGTTTTAAAAAGAGCAGGAGGCTAGCGGGCAAAATGTAATTTGGGAGTTGTCTGAACTATTTTTATCTTGTTCTGTTCTTTTCTCAAACTTTCCATTTGCTTAAAATAGTTTAGCAACAAAAACATTTGACAGAGCAAATTATTGTCTACAGCTGGAGTTCTGTGTCTTTTAATCTTTTCGAGTTGAAATTCGATTGCCTCTTATTAGAAATACATCAAGTAGTACTTGCCTCACTGGTAAAAATTTGACAGGAAGGTAACATTTGTTTAAACTGTTTGATTAAAAAAAAAGTTTAAGCAAAGTTTATGTAGTACTTCAGTTGTGCATGATGGATGTGTGTATGTTTTGTGATTAAAGATTTTGCTTCAGGAAGCTCAATTGGAAACTTATAAATAATGCTATACAAGTTTATTTGGTTATGTCTATATCATTGCTTGATTGTGATTTCTCTGTTTTTAAGAAAGAGACAAAGATACGTGGTGTACTGGAACGCAAGGCCATGATAAACTACTGACTGACTGTATGTTTCTCCCAACCCCTTTTTGCACATCCCAGAATTGCTTGAAAAAAAGGGGACTGAAATTTTATTGTTCACTGATGGTAAATCAATTTTTCATAGAAAATAAAAGGGTATGATATAATAACAAGCCTTCAAAAAAAATGAACAAATGAACAACCCTCCTCACATACAAAAACATTTCTGGAAATCTGTATTCTGTCCACTTGAGTGGTGCCATTGCTTCCATCAAAGCTAAATGAATAGAATAATGCCAAAAAAAGGATAGTGTGCCCATGATTCTTGTGGCCACCCCTTTTCTCAACCTTGCTAATTTCAGTGTCTTACAAAGCCATTTGAAACTTTTGCTAATATGCTCAGATCTTAGTGCTTTAATTGTTTTATAAAAGATAAAAAAATAATAAACACAGATAAATATCCATGTACTCATCAGAAGATACTGGACCAACATGTCTGCTTTACATAGCAACATGGAGATATGATTCCAAAATGCTACATTTGTGGTAGCTAAATGATTCAGGTATAAATTTGTCAGAGGTATTTTTTGATGCTTTGAAAATTGTCTATATACGGCATTCTCAAGAATGTTCCATTTCCAATAATACTGAGTTAAAGAAACACATGGACTTATTTCTATTTCAGAAATTAGTCTCTGTCTAGGTTTTGAAAAGTGGGGCACAGCACAAGACAACTGTCACCAAAGACAGTGATTTTCAGTGTTTCTAATTTAACAAAAAAAATATATAGTTTGTGAATATTCCTAAGTATTAGTATTTTAAAACAAGTGTTTTTTTTTTAAAGATGAGCAGGAATTATTAATTGGAGAAAGATTTTGATACTGGCAAAACAGTTTTTCTCATACCGTTTTCAAGTGAGCCTCTCTTTACCAACTTTTTGGGGAAACATAAGACTGGGTTAACAATGTAGCAAAATTTAGCTTTCCACATAATAGCTTGTGCTTTAAAATGTAAAATTTCTTCGTATATGGCAAACAATTTGCCTTTAATACAATTTTTGAAGGGTGTGATGATCTTTTAATATTTGAGGGACCGCTTCTCCCCAATTACATCTATTAGTCCCGTTAGATCCAGCAGGAAGGGTATGCTCCAGGTCCTGTCTATTAAGGAATGCCATCTGGCAGGGCCCAGGAAGAGAGCCTTTTCTGTTGTGGTGCCCGCCCTTTGGAACCTCATTCCCCAGAGATTAGATTGGCCCCCACTCTGTCAGCCTTTCACAAGACTTGAAAGACATGGTTCTGAGGATCTGGTATGTGTCTGAGCCCATGCAATGGTGGTGTTGATTTGTGTTGTGGATTATGTGCATACTGTTGTCTCTTTATTGTTTTATGTTTTTATGCTGTGTTTAATTTTTGTTAGCCGCCCAGAGTCATGAATTTGAGATGGGTGGCCATATGTGTGTGTGTGTGTGTGTGTGTGTGTGTGTGTGTATATATATATATATATACATACACACACACATACATACATACATATACACATACATGCATACATATATACATACATACATACATAAAATGGTTGTTGTGAATGCAGTATGCATGCCACACTCTAGGCTCAGACTCACAACCCACATCGCCATAAGTGAGAGATGGCTGTGTGTCATGGACAGAATCAGATTACTGATTCTCACTCACTGCTAGTTACAGAAAAAGTTTTGTCTTTTAAAGAAGAAACACAGAACTTTATGGAGAGAGACTGGGAAAAAAGACAGGGCCAGCATCATTCCCCACAGCCTCTGAGAAGATTGAGAATCTTCAAGAAGCTGAAGAAAGCCAGGAAACTGAAGCAGAATAAGTCGCCAGGGATTTGCACTAGGTTTTTTTATTTTTGGTTTTGGTACAGTTCTTCAGTCAATTGTTTTTATTTTTCATAATATACAAATTAAAAGATGAAAAAAAGATTACAGTGAAACTATGAGAAATAGAAAAATTATGAAAGAAGAAAAATAGTAGAAATGTAGATTAAAAAATAGGAAAAAGAAGAACAAAAGGAAAGATACAAACATGGACATTTGATGAAGCGACTTCCAACTTCTTTTGCAAAGGATATATACAAAAATCTTTGTTTTTGGTACAGTTCTGTCATTTACTTTAACACTCTCTAGAAGTTTTGAAATTGTATTTAATTTCATCATTCATAGTTCAGGTTATGCTCATGAAATTTATTTTTCTTAAAATCTTTTTGTGATCTGTAATAATTTGAACTTTTTCCAATCTCTTGTTTCTGGAGTCTTAGAATTTAACTAGAATAAAAATGCTGGCTGTTTAAGTACAGTGGAATTTTGAAAGTTTTGAAAGCAGATGCTGAAAGAGAATGAAAGAAAACAAATTAAAGGTTTTGCAACTTTATCAGCAGGTGGCATTTTCCTGGCTAACCTTAATTGAGCTTGAAAACTAAGCAGGGTCAGGCCTGGTTAGTACTTGGATGAGGAATCTCCAGGGAATATTTTAGCTACAGGGTAGAATGTTAAGTTGAAAAAAATGTCACAGAAGAAAACAATGACAACCCATTTCCATACTGCTGCCAAGATAATTACATCAACATGGAGCTTGACTTGAAGGAAATGTTACCTTTACTTTTAAATTATCAAAATGTTGGAATGAAACTCCATACTTTCCTTAGAAATTTGTATGCATGCAAGTGCTTATGGCAAACCAGCTTTTGAAATATTTTGTAGTTTGCCCAGAAAAATAATATATTTACTTGGTGTATTGATAAAGTGAAACAGCTTACTGTTTAGCAGCATGGATTGAATCTAAGGGAACAGCATTGCCTTATCAGTCAGCCTGCCAGAAAATTCAGGATTACTTCTGCTTTGAATGCCAGTGCTATCAAGCCTATGCCCACCTTCAAGTTTAGGTGTTGTTTGATAATAGGCTGTTCATTTTATCCAGTAGTGGACTAAATATTGGCAAATGGTTAACTAGAATATTCACATGCTAAATATTCTACCCTTCCACTTATTATAACAAATTTTCATATACTGGATTCAATCTACAAATGCCAGAAGGCCACTTCGGCAGAATCCTGTTGCTATAGACACAAGGTGAATGAGACAAGATGTGGTGGGGAGATATGGAAAATGTCTGGATGTCCTCTACTCTCATAAAACAGACCAATTTGCTTCACTTTGGAGCTCTTTTCATCCCTGTTTGGCTTTTTTGGCAGGACCAGACAAGTTTGAGCTAAAGACAGACCTGTTACCTGTTCTTTTCCTTCAGGGAATTTAAAACAGTAATAAGACGACTGATCTCAGCTGACATGTTGTGCCGTGTTGAAAATATTTACCCTGCACAAGACAGCTCAGCTTCTTGGAATGTCTGTTCTCTGTTCTACAAACTCTGGATGGAACTAGGTGAAGATGGTCATTTTTGGTCATCAGTACAGTAGCATCCTCATGGCATTGGATCTGTAGATTTTTGTTGCAACTATGAACAAAAAGATATCTTTCATACATCCTCTTTTATTCTTATCTATGATTCTTCTCTTTCCACTTGCTAAGTGTTCCTGCTAGCAGTTGACCAGTTTTTGGTGCCTGTACTTTTGTTACAGTAAAGCTAAAACAAATGGCGTCACCATATTGGACCAGTCTGCAGAATGGCATTTTTTTAAAATATACACCTATTCAGATAATTAAAATGATATTAGCTACTATATAACTTGTCACAGCCAATATGTTTTTATTTGTCTGAGGCTGGCAAATCTTTGGATTTAACACATCTCATACTATTTCTCTCAACTCATTTTTAAAGCCAATAGAATTTGCTGCCTGATTGAATTCTGATGTATTTAAGATAGCTTTGATGATCAAATATGCAAACCTTTCTAACTATGCCTTGTTTCTGCTGAATTGGTGCATAAAAGTAAATGCAAAATGGACAGCAATTTATTAGCATTTGATAATAGTGGTGGTTGCTACTGTTTTAAATAAGTGAAAAGGAATTTAGGCAAATTAAAAGATGAGGGAGTTTATCAGTACCTAGATGATATAGCCAGATGGCTCCACTTTTTCAGAGGCAGAATAATATGCTTTCTCTTTTCTATTTCCAAAATGTGCTATATGCTATGTCCCTTTAAGCATCTGCTTGATACCATATGTTCTCGTAAACAATTCACTGCCTCTTGTCCACAGCTGATACAAACTTCTGAATAGGCAACCTATGTGGGATCAAAAATGTCTTTCAGTGCAGAATAAAGGTGGATCCTTGCAGTGTTGTCCTCAGTCAGTAGGGACCAACTGTAGCCCTTCATAATGGGAAGCTTGTAACATAAATATTGGCAGCTATTTGTATCTTCATTAATGTATACCTGTTGACCAGCATGTGGGGAGCATGCTTAGTGAGAAATGGCAGTGTGATATAAATCTCTCTGTAGTCCCTTGAGGTGGTACAAACCAGTACTTTTGTATTGAAATAAATTGAATTATTATCCTGTTAATACTTTCACAGTGGTAAATTTTATATTCACCTCTTGCACGCTTTCCTACCCTGTTTTCCAGAACATCAGAAAGGTGAACGTTCCCATTTATCCAGACTATTAGCAGTATTTCCCAAGGATGATAAAAATTGTAGCCCAAAAAATGACTTGCTGATGGAGACTAACATGTAGTTTGTAGTTGAATACTGAACAAGCTTTGTCTTCATTTTGTATCTTCCAACATAAGAGCCCATGTCAACAAATATTACTATCATCATTATCATTAAATTGCTTCAGTTTGGAACTACTTCAGCACTGACAATATGAATGTAGAAACATCTAAATGCATAGGTGTCTGTTCTTAACTACAATGATGCTAAAATGATGAATGTGCGTTGTGATGTCATGGTGCCAGCTCCACCTTCTTGTGCTTGCGTTGTAGTGCTATCACATGCTAGTACATAGGGAGTAGAGTTTGTGTCATGATGCATATTTTGCCACAACCTCCCTCTCTGAAGTTGCTTATGTCTAAATGTCATACTCATTTTAAACTGAATTGAACTGATATTTTATGATTCTCACAAAAATTACTATTCACACATTGTGTGACCTATTCTTGTCTTTTTAACTGTGGCTCATGTTAAGTGCAAACCAGTATGAGAAATGATTAAGGGCATATTAAAATATGCAAGGCTTTTACAATCCTAAATGTATCTTCCTGGATTGCAATCAGTGTTTGGAAGTTTGGGGTTCTTGTAGTTTACTTTTATTTTTTACATTACTGGGAATGCTCAAAATATTAGAAGAGGACTAGTTCAGTAACACTGTTGTTGGTCAATGTAATTAGCAAGATGAGAAAGCAGTATGGACTAGAAGCTTTAAATAAAAATCACATAACGCTGTATATAAAAAACAGCTTGCCTGAAAACAGAATGTATATTATGGAAAGAGCTGCATTATATCCTTTATCCATGATGTACTAGTCTTCTACTTACAGAGAATTTTTATGTGGAAGAACCTTCCAAAATGGTATCTCTTACTTGCATTTTGAAGTATATGACACTAGAGCTAAATAAATTTAATTAAAATGGTTAGACTTAAGTGTGGAGTCTGGGAAAAAACCGTCATTTGAATAATTTAATTTAAAACATCTGCATCCTGTATTTCTACTGTGTTTTCCCCCTTTGTTTTCACAGGAAGGTTGTGTTGATCATTGTGCTTTCCCTTACACACCCACTCACTTGTCAGCATTTGTTTGCAATGTTCCCTGGTAATGGCATTAGACTCCACATCCTGAAATTGTTTTTTCAAATCTTGAGTCTCTGTAACTTTTATTGAAAAGTGACCCAGGAGTCTTTAATTCAACATACTTTGTTCCAGAAATACGTTTGGAATCATTCTTAGACTTACAATTAGTTCAACTTAATGCCTGATGCGTGAGAGTCTTTTTCATAGAGAGAAAGCCTTGCCTGCCGAGAAGGCTGTATTATGAAGTTACATTATGGCACATGTCATCCTTCACGTGCTTGCCAGGCTCACCATCAGTTTGGGAGCCAATGTAGAGTTTGCCTTTTAAGGTAAAGAACTGCTGGGAGAATATGAAATAAAACCTTTTCCCCGGGCATGGAAAGAACGTTCTTCCTTCCTTCTCTTCCTAAATAAAGTACCAGTGACTTTTAAAAAACAAAGAAAAAACATGTGTGTTGTTTTTCTTTGCGTTACCTTCTTTTGTGAGTGCCATTTCACTGGGCCCACAGTTAGCTCATGTCTAGAAAAGATAAGTTGGAAAATGGTTTCTGAGGTTATGCAGCTTGACAAAGGAACTATTATCTGCCAATTTTTTTTTCTTTAGTGAACCTTCAGGAAAACATACTGGCTTTAGCATATTGGAAACATTTTAGGTATTTTCTTTGAAGAGAAAATCCTGGATAGCATGCTTATCTCTATCAATAGAAAACCTTGCTGTAAAGCTGACCTACTAAAAAAACAATAGACTCCTGCTTCTGGTACCAGTAGTACTAGTATTTTCTTCTGCCAAAATACTGAATATGAAAATTCAATGTATACATGCTTGTACATGCAGTGGAATGTTTCTGGAATTTTTAGAAAACCAGTTTTGTTTTTTAACAAAAAGACATAGATAACCAGTTTCTGTCTGTGAGACTGAAGGAAATAAAAAGCCAGTACAGGAGTGACTAATGTGCAAATGTGGGTGGAAACCATATTTTTTTCATTGCTGCCTTGCCTAATTAGAATAATAAGATAGCGTCAGCAAATATTACAGAGCTGATACACTTAAATTTATGGGTACTGTGATTATCTTTATCTTGAAAGACAAAAATGGCATTTTCCATGGAAACTGAGATGCTGACAAATTATATTGAAGTAACCTTTTTTCCCTAACCAATGTGTTTACCAAAGCATTTATGTTTTACTGTAGCTTTTTATTCAAAGCATTTCTCAGTTCAAATTGTTTTGAGCAAATCCTTAAAAAAAAAAAAAAAAAGGATCTGTAGCCCTTAAAGTGTTTTGTTATTAAAGTACTTCAACCTATAGGTCTTTAAAGTGGTGGCCTAGAATCATCAGTAATTGTACTGCTTTGCAGAAGTGCACAACTTTTCAGGCCAAAGAAATTTGGCTTTTAAGTGGTATGCTGGAGACTGTACTCTAAAAATGGGAGAGGCCAGGTCAGTGAAAGCGGTGGGGCCAAGAGAATGCTAAGCTTGATTGAATATTTAAATGAAATGAACTAAATGCAGATAATATGACTATTTCCACTCCATTTGTTTTTCACGTTTTGTCACAATAAAAACTACAGTTTGGCCACAACTCGGAGAAGGGTTTGGAGTGGTGGCAGATGACTATGGGATATACATTCCAGTGCTACCCTGATTACGTGGAATGTTTACAACTATTAACTTAATAGTTTCTTTCACATCATTGTTGTAAGAAAAATGGAAGCGCTGTTCATTTTGTGGTTAAGGGGAGAGACATTTCCTGTTGTTTAATCATTCAGTCACTTCCGACTCTTCATGACTTGATGAATATCAGTTCACCAGGATTGTCTGTCAGTAGCTGCTGCTTGTAAGCTCATGCGTGTGATATCGATGATAATACCTGGAGATCTTATCTTCTGCTGGCCTCTTTTCTTAATTGCCTTTGACTTTTTCAAATATCAGGGTCTTCTTTGAATACTCTTGGTTGCCGCTATGTCCAAAATATTTAAGTTTTAGCTTCATTTCACTGAGACTTCCTACTTTGGGTAGAAAGGGAAGCTTTTACTATTACTTTTCCTTTAAGGGTGTGGAGAATAAAGGAAAGTCCAGGCAGGTAGAGTGAAAAACAGAATGAGCAGTTGATGAAGGCTTTAGGAAATTGTGCATGTATCTTAGGAATGGAATGTATTGTGTACATTATTAGAAGCGGGAAGAGATCAACTTTGCTGTGGAAGCGGAGAGTCTGTTGGCCCTGGAACTAGAGATACAGGTTGAGGGTGTGTGCTCTATATTTTCAACATCAATATAAATCAGCTACCCAAATATGTTGCTATATGTCTCTAACTTGCTAGCTTACTCAAGAGCATCTAAGGAGATATTGATAATGGAGTCTTTGGTGCTCTCTGAGCTTGGTTGGTTAGTGTTAGGGTGCAGATATTTCACTACTTAACTAGGTAACATCATCAGGCACTGGTGGGGTAATGAAACATCTGCAAACAAACAACCAAGCTCAGAGAGCACCAGGACTCCACAGTTCAATCATGAGCTATATACAGGTAGTCCTCACTTAACAACCATTCGTTCAATGACCATTCCAAGTTACAGTGGCACTGAATGAAGGGACTTATGACCTGTAACCAAAATTATGGCAATATGGGGCCCTTGGCAATCAGTTTCCCTTACAACTGGTTGTCAAGCACCCTGTGATCATGTGATCTCCATTTGTAATCTTCCCTGCTGGCTTCCCCAGAAACTCAGTGGGGAAGCCAGCAGGGAAGGTCACAAGCTGCTGCCACCTGCCAAGAGGACTCACTCTCATCTTTGGCGGCTGGCTGAAAAAGCTCTGTACCGAAATCCAAGCAGGATTTTGGCACGGGGCATTTTCAGCCAGCCCCCAAAGCTCCGTGCACTAAGTTCCCCATGGAGCTTTTAGTGCATAGAGCTTTGGGAGCTGGCTGAAAAAGCTTTATGCTGAAATCCAAGTAGGGTTTCACCCATGGAGGATTTTCAGCCCTAGAGTGGAGAGGCTTCAGAAGCCTCTCCACTCTGGGGTTGGAAAAACCAAGCAGTTCTGAGGCCCTCATGCACCCGACCCACACCACACCCTTGACCCTCCCACGCACCCCCTTGCTCCCTCCCCCAGACTGGGGCATTCACTTAATGACAGCAACCAGGAGTGCTGGGATTGTGGTCGCTAAGCAATGTAGTCACATGATGTTTCACCTAACAACCAAATTGCTGAGCGACATAAGGTCCAGTCCCAATTCATTAGGTGAAGACTACCTGTATATTCTCTTCCACTGGAAGATATTGATAGTTTGAAAAATTGCTAGCAGTGCTTCTCACTGAAGTTAGTTTCAGTATTTCTGCATAAGTGTAGAAGAATTTATCTATTACTATTCTGTGTACAGAAAATGTTTGTTTATCATATTGGTGGGACCCAGGAAGAGAGCCTTTCCTGCTGTGGCTCCCACCCTGTGGAACATCACCCCCCCCCCCCCAGATTGGCCTTGACCCTCCCAGCCTTTAGGAAGGCCCTGAAGACATGGCTCTGCCACCATGCCTGAAGGTCTGGCAGTGGTGGGGAGCTTTTACAATGGCAGTGTTGAGCTGATGTAAGGATGGATTCTGCTGCTGATCATGGTTTTTTGTTTTAAATTGATTATGGATGGTTTTTATATGTTTGTATATTGGTTTTTAAACTTGTTTTTATTGGATTTTTACCTGTTGTGACCCACCCAAAGTCACTTAGATGAGATGGATGGCCATACAAATCAAATAACAATAACAATAATAGCAAAGATAGTACCAATAGTTATAGGTGCCTTAGGTACAATCCCAAAACAACTGGAGCACCACTTGAAGACCATTGGCATTGACAAAATCACCCTCAGTCAATTGCAAAAGGCAGCTTTACTTGGAACAGCTTATATCCTGCAATGATACCTTTAACACCATCAGACCATCAAACAAAAACATCTGCCTATCCCAGGTCCTTGGGAAGGACTCAATAGGTAGATAAAAATGCCAGATCCAGTCAAAACATCTGGCTGACTGTATGACCAACCATAATAATAATAATAATGCTTGCCCTCTGGCCAGACTAGCCTACTGTAGCTCTGTTACTCTCTGTCCTGCGTTCCTTACCCATTTCTCCCTTCTGGAGTGTTCACACTTTGAGAATGGGAACAAGCAAGCAAGTATTCTTGATCTATTTTCACACTAGCCATAGATCTAAATATACATGGGTTTTCCCTTGTTTTTTCACAGAACAGTCACAGAACTATTGCTTGATAAGAAAGAAAGTAAATTGCAAAGCTAGTATGAATTTATACAATTATTTGGTTGAAAAGAGCTTAATTTCTATATCCATTGTAATCCCTCATATAATATAATCAACACCAAAGTCATTCCATAGTCATGGACAGTGTTTTTTGGAGATTGTTTGAAGTGATATTACTAACAAGTGGAGATAATTAACACTTTGGATCAGTTTATTGCCAGTCAAATGTTTAAACCATTTGCATTATTGCGAAAGGAATCTGTATTGCCTAACATACTGAAATGGCAGTATATTAAATTAAAATATTTCTTGATTTTGTAAGTTGGTCCAGATGCAGTAGCAGCTAAAACTCCCAAATTATTGTCTGTATTGGAATTTCTATTTCTGTATGAACACTTAGAGTATTGCTGAAATGGATATTAGTTAAAATCTCATTTTAACAAATAGATTACTAAAGGTCTTAAAGAATATGAAGTATGTTTCTTTTGATCTTAAGATGAGACAAATTCAACAAAAGATTTTTTTCATCATTTATTGTTCCCTCAGAGAATATATGAGAATGATTGGCTGTCTACTTTGTTATGCTGAAAGTGTGAAACGGGTGAAGGGACACGTATGATAAGGGTTTGTCTTACTGTTGCCACATTTTGGTTTAATATCCATAATTTTGTTAATATGGTTACAAAAATTAATACAATATAAAGTTATGAATGTGCACTTGAATTATATACAGGTTAAGAACCCTTGGTTTGCAGATGACCCATAGTTAAGAATGGAGCCCATTGTAGCAGAATTCAAGTTAAATACACAATGATTTCAGTTAAATACACAATGGTTTGAGTTAATTACACAGTACTACTTATATGGTATTATACAATAATACTGTTCCGGCTTACATACAAATTCGACTTAAGGACAGGCCTTGGGAACAGAACTCGTTATTAACTGTATCAAGAGTTATGGCTTTACCAAGCATGGAGAGCAGCAAAAAAAAAAAAAAAATTACTCTGCAATGTTAAAAACCCTAACCCTAACCCCAGATTTACAGATTTGGGTTGTCAATATGTGTTTGATTTCTGTACTAATTGACTTTTGATTAATATAACAGAACAACTGACCAGTGTCATTCTGTGTACAGTAGTCAAGGTTTAATATTACATCTAAAAATAGGGACTAAATGATTTTTCAGACACAATCCTCCCTCCCTCCCTCCCTCCCTCTTTCTTTCTTTCTTCCTTCCTTCCTTCCTTCCTTCCTACAGCTTGATGGATGCAGGGCAAAAGGAAGTATTATTGCAGGGCAAAAGGAAGTATTATTGAAAGTATTATTGAATTCCAGTAAGGAATAGATACCTTTCAACAGCCACCTTTTTAAAAACTCTTTTGGAAGGCTGAATATCTCAGTGAGCAAGGTAGAATTGTGAGAGATGTGGTTGGGACTGAGATTACCTTATTTTCTGCTGAAATGGCAGGAAATAATCCTTTTGTTTCTTCGTGGTTTACCACTGAAATTCCACAATATGATTTCTGGGAAACCATATAAAGAGTTTGCATGTAGCCTGAGGACTGCAGGTTTCCTGCCCTCTTAAATTAATGTACCTTAAAAACAAACAAACATGCATTCTTTTAACTGTATTACTGATGTGATAAGGCATATATCTGAGGTAATTATAAAGCATTATGGATAAGCTGTATCTTACTTATCTTAAAGCTAAAATTTCTCCAGATAAATCTAAGCTAAAATTTTCCTAGTATTTCATGTGTTTGTAATAAACTCTGTTTGTAATAAACTGACCTGTAAGGCTTGGTGTATAAGATTGTTTGCCATGAATGTAACTAAGCCATCATTGACACAAAAACCCTCTTCCTTTGAGGATGATCATAATTCTGAGGGAAGAGATACAGAGTTAATTAAAATCTAGAATGCTATTCCTTGTCATCAAAGTTATCAGTAAGTGTAAAGTCTTAATGAGAAAAAAATTGAATTGTGTTCTCAAGCACTTTTTTCTATAAAGGCTAGGCTAGGCTAGACTAGACTAGACTAGACTATAAAACAAGGTTTTTACTTGTATGTTGTGTAACAGTTAATTAAGCAAGAAAATAATCTGAAAATCCCAGTTCCAAATTGGAAAGATTTTTGCATTTTATTTTATCTTTACAAAAACAATGTTTTGAAATTTGCTAAAATCAGTCAGACCAAAAAGAGACAATATGCTCTTGTGAAGGCAATAGTATTCATAAATGAACCTTCATTTCTTTCTGTGGTTGACAAATTGACAAGCATCTTTTGTTACTTCAGAAATGAAAGTCTATGTAGAAAACAAGGCTCAGTTCTGCATGTAATTCTCTCTTGAATATAACCATTTGGAGTCCTGAGGAAAATTGCTTTTATGCATGCTTTTCTACATGATTTAATGTTTAATTCCTAAATATTTTGTCCCCCAAAGCACAAAATCCACAAATGGTGTGTCATCACAATGTTATGCCTCTATGTATCATATTTAATACTTTATGCGAGGGAGCTGGTTGTCTTGTAGAAACCAGCTAAAAGAGACTTAGTTATGTTTGAGCATTATGCTAAATTATTGTTTAAATCATGGTTTATTGAATACATCACAGTTGTTAGGTTCACATATCACAATAAGATAAACTGTGTAGTACAAATCATAGCGGTTGGGTTCATAGGACTTGTTAAGAAAAACTCAGACAAATCACATTATGGTTTAGTTAATACTTGAGAGCAGCTGTATTGAATTACATAACTAGATAGAATTGTTATATGCCTTCTAGAATTCATGGCATCTCATGTTCTGTGCTGTAGCTTACTAAATTTGTTAAAGTTTCATCAACAGTTTGATAGTAGAATTTATTATGGGAGCCTCCTCAGCTTGGTGCTCAAGTTTTAGATGTTTTAGAACACAGTTCCTGTTATATTTGACCATTAGTCACACAGACTAGAATATATGTTGATTGTATGGAACAGCTGAAGGACATCAGTTTGGGGAAAGTTTTATTATGATTTTACAGAATTCCTAGTTTTATATTATTCCATCCGGTAGCTTCCCTGAGCATTACCTGAAGTGTGTTTATCTGTGTGAGATGCCATAAATTCTAGATGGCATATAACAATGCTATCTAGTTATGTAATTCAATACAGCTGCCCTCATGTTTTTTGGAGGGGGAATGGTTTTGCCATTGCCTTCTTCCTAGGGCTGAGAGAGAGTGACTGGCCCAAAGTCACCCAGCTGCCTTTGTGCCTAAGGTAGGTCTAGGACTCACAGTTTCCCAGTTTCTAGCCTGACACCTTTAACTATTATACCAAACTGGCTCTTGAAGTACATAAATAAGTGTATTTCTTGTTACTTATCCCTGTACTGTATGTGTCTGGAGCTGCATAGGTTTATTTTGTTTCATGTTCTCCCCAAATTGGGCAACTCTGTTTATTTACTCTAAGAAAGAATACATTCAACAGCAGAGATATAGTTTATTCTCGGACTACTGATATTTCTTACATGGCTAAGTTTTAAAGCTTTGTAATTTGCAGAATGATTGGACAAGAAGACATGAAATTATAATTTGCTTTTCTCAGTTGAGTTTCCAGGAAAATAACAAACATACTTGGTACTTGGATTGCAGTTTGATATTTATATGCATTCCAAAGAGTGACTAGATTGCCAAATTCAAAGTTAAAAGATAAGACACAATTTGGAACTATGACTTGTAAAATGGGTTATTTATCTTGTTTTATATGCAGCTTGACATTTTGAAATAAAGAACATCACCAGTGAAAATAAAGGCCATCTGGCAAGCCTAAATAGTAAATAACACTAGATAGTAAATGGGAATAAAGACTATAACCATTTACTGTTAACAGAGTTGTGATTTATGTGACTAGGTATACGAGACTTCTGTTAACCTCCTCAGATCAGTCAGCTTCTTTGTTGTGTATATTCATAGCTACTTGGTGAATGATAGCACAAAACTATATATAGTTTTATTTAAATGCAGCTTATAATTTTTATTTTGAGTACACTGGTGCAGTTGACCCTGAAAGCAGTTCATTTCTAATTTACTTGATTTGGCTGAAGGATTCACAGAAGACATGGGTGGTACTTACATTTCTTCTGCTTATAGTTCTTTGTGTAGAATCTTCTGGCTGTTTAACTGTTTTTTGTAGTTGCACATACATTTAAATACATTTATATATTTGTCCTTGTATCTAGAATATTCATTTAAAATCTGACAATCTTCCTTACTCAATCCTGCCCATGCTATAAAAGGAAAATACATTTTTATAAAGGGGTATTTAGCTATGCTTGAGCCTTTCACAATTGACAGGATATGTGTGTGTGTGCTTTATTCCTTGATATCAGTTTCCAGGTACAAAATAATGAGTCCTAAGTTTCCATCTATGAAATTCAACCATGTTTGGAATTTAATTTGCAAGTTTTAAGTCACCAAACTTTTAAAACTATCAATGCTTATCTAAGAAGTGAAGAGAAGTATTAGTGATGCTTGGAGTGGGCTTTTGGATCAAAATTATTAACTACTAGTTGAGATTTATTATAGTAACTACTTAGGTCTGCAACCTATAAGAAGTTTTTGTTGTTGTTAGCTATTGAGATTATAGCTGTGTACGATTAAGGAAATTGATCTTTATAAATTCTTTATAAAGATGTGTGAATTGGAATTAAGTTATTCATTAACATTTCAATTTTGCAAATATTCCAGCACAGTACACAGCTCAGACATAACAATATCATATAAAAGATTCTGAGAGATATTTTGAAAAATGAATTTTTATATAGGGTTTTAAAAATGAGATTATTGTGGAAAAATAATAGAATGAACCTAGCAGTGAATGCATGCAAACTAGTTGCAAGGTAAGAAACAATTTTCCTGTCTTTAATACAGGAATGGGCTAAGTCTTTTCAGCTCAGGACCCACAACTCATCCCATCCCCTGACTGGCTATAAGAAATTATTCAGTGATACAATAAAATCAAAAGACAGCAGGAAAGAGTTGGGATTAAGGTAGGAATAGTTGAGTTCTATCTCCCAGAAGCTTTATACTTCCATTCCCGCCCTCAGCCTTAGAGCTGAGATTTGCTTGGAAGTCATGATCTGATAAGCTCGGTCTTCTGTGAGACAAGCACAGTAAAGTTAAGAACAGACTTGAAGTTGGCCACATGCTTGGAAAGGTTGCAGCTTGGTCCAGGCAGATGGCTTGGTGAGAAGCTGGTAGGAGTTTTTTTTTAACCATAACATTTTGTGAGCACCAAAATAACAACACTGAGGCCAATAGAGAGTGTCCACGAAGGGTGCTTTATGTAATTCCTGCTACAATGATGTTTTTCCAACACTGGTTCTTCTGAACTATAAATGAAATGGGTTGGTATGTTTCTGTGTAAGACAAGATAAAAGCAACACAACCTTATCTATTGAACGATTTCCCACCCATTTTCCTGGCATTAATTTCTGTTTTGCCCTCCCTTTTTTCTCTGATTTGTGCCTATGTCATTTCTATCAAGTTTGGTTTGGGTCTTAAAGGTAGCTTTTAAATCAGTTGCTTTTTTGCACTTTTGTTTTCACTGGCTACAGTAGTTATTAGAGACTGTAAGAGAGTTAAAATGATTTTGAGCCACCAAGGAAAAAAAAAAAAAGTCTGCCCTTAAGCTGAATGCTAACTGACATTTAAGCATAATGAAATAGGCTTTTCATTGGCCTCTTTAACTCTTATGTCTAAGTTTCTGTATTTGTAGTGGAGGGATTATAGTTTAATCAGGTACTGGTAGAAAGAATATCTTGTGATGCAGAAGTGTGCATAGATGTTGCAAGATGACTTGTGAATAATCTTAATGTGAATAGCTTGGTTGTTTTGCCCAGCACATTTATGGGTACAAACAGGATGCCCGGATTCGGCAGAACTGAAAAGTAGCCAGTATTTCAAACGGCAGTCCACCCCTGAATTGAATATCTTGGGAGTTACGAAACATGAACTCTCTGCTCATTTATAAAACACACTTTCAGCTCTTTCAAACATGTTATTTCCCCAAAGATCTTCAACATGGTTTCCTAGGGAAAGTGGAATGAGCATATTGTATTTCCTTCCAGGGTGCTCTTGTGATATCATCACAGAAAGCACTCTGTGTAGAAAACTTCACTCTCTTAAAAAGTTCCCCAAATATGTTGTTCGTGTGCACCATCGTGCCCCTGGACACTTCCTTTGGAGTCCAAGTTGGCACACTGCGAGTATTGGCCTTCAACATCACTACAGGCATTCTTAGGAAATAAAAATGATAACTGTCTGCAGCTCACTGCTTTGTTTAGAACTGTGCCCACTTGCTCCCTCAAAGATGTAAGAAAATTGGAATGGTAGGCAGTTTTTAGAGTCTTGAGGGGGAGCAGAGAACAACATCACTAGTTTGCCTGCTGGTTGATGGTGTTTTATGAATGCTCCTAAAATCTCAAATGTGCCTTCCAGCCCCAAATAATTGAGACCCTTGGATGCTTTATGGTGTGTTGTCAAGCTGAAAACAGATAGCTCAGCAAATTGCATGCATTCTGAGTAAGCAGGCTTTAATATTAATTATATAACCAGTCATGTTTTGTTTATTTTTAATTTCAAGCTCTTTGCTTCTTAAAATATCTCCCTGATAATTGCATGTTTGCCTTATGATGGTTGTTTGGCTTCTTGACATGATAATGTCTTCTTTATCCTCTTCCCTTCCTCCTTATGGATATTCGTTCTTGCCTAAAAGCATCCGATGTAATTTTTCAATCTCACCTTTGAAGTAGCAACAGTCTTCCAGCTTAAATGAAGAAATGTAACAATCTCAGTTTTTATCTTTAGTATTGTATTTTCCACCATGAGAAAACAGTAGTACCGCCTTTTCTTGCTACTTTGAATGGCTCAGCTGTAATAATTTGAAGCAGGGTCTATAATTTTTCCTCACCCAGGAGTGTCAAATTATCCTGCTTAGTAAATCCAATTGAAATGAGGTATTTCACCTGAAGCTAGCCAAGAAAGTAAACCATTCCAAGTTTGCTTCAATCCAAAGAGAAACCCTATTAAAAAAATCTCCTTGAATGTGGGGAAAAAATTGGTCCATGTTTGTGCAGTGTGCCTTTAAACTTTACCCAGAGTTGGATATATAGAATCATCAAATTGAAAGGATGCTCAAAGGTCACTTAGCTTAACCTGTTACTGGAGCAAGAAATCCATTATGATTACATCTCAGGCTGAGGACTCTCTAATATTAGCTTCACCTCACACAATTTTTCAAGTAATTGCAATTTTGGCAAACATTATTTTTAAGACTAGTGCACTCTTTGTTCTTTGTCTATTCTGTAGCTTTTCAAATCCTTTTTTATAATGAGTTTTTCCTTAAAGAACATACCACACAACTCCAGCCAGTTTGTCTGCAGCTTTCAAGAGGTTTAACAGGACTCTCTTTGGAATGAGACAAACACAGGGTGGTGTGCTTTCTTGACTAGCTTGAGGCAAAGTGCTTTGTTTCAACTGGATTTGTACTGTTTACTAGTAGGATAAATGGATCCATGATTGTAGCTTGGCACTGCAGGAGAAGAAGAGGTCAGTCTGATGGCCTCAAACGATTATAGTTAGTTACACCAAGAAATAAAGGTTCAGGTTTTCTACAAGTGCATGAATCTCCACATTCCTTTTTGCTGAATAGTATTTGGCATTTGTATCATGACTCGGCTTGAATGGAGGCCAGAGGAGAAGCACAAGCATGATCTGATGTGAGACAGCCTAGGAACCTTGAACTTCACTGGAGAAAAACTGGGATGTAAATGAAAAGAATGAAATTTAAGAGTCAGAATCTTACTTCATCAAATATATTAAATGTAAAATACTAAAAGAAAGCCAGTAATATAACAGCAATGACTCTTATAAGAACATGGGACTTGCAGATTTATTTTAATATAATTCAGAGTCAAGAAACAAATACAACATCATTGAAATCAGGTTTTTGAAGATCCATGTATCTTTTTTGAATTTTTCACAGCAGTTTGTTATCACTACTGACATACTCTTAGTGATCAAGATATTGTGTGTATTTAACCATCTAGAATGCCAACTTGACAATTCATTGACATTATGGATGGCTTTACATTTTTTAAGCTGCAGTCTTCTAAATTAAACATCTATATTATAGAACACAGCATTAATTGATCTTCTGGCAGAAGGAGGCTTCAATAAAATAGATTGCTCATGTTTCATGATCTGCCAGGGAAAGGAAAGATGTGGAAAACATTTGTGAATAATGTACAAATAGCTGTGGGATATGTATTAGGGACTATGAAAGGACTATAAAAAGCAAAAACTTCATTCTTCTGTTATCTGAAATAGCATTCTTCATTCTGGACTCTTTCCTATTGTGTGAACCTCAACTCCCAGAATTCTCAGCCAGCATGGTTAAGAATTTTGGAAGCTGAAGACATTATTTTACAATCTGGATTATTGAAGTATACATACATAAAGTGTTGGGGGGGGGTTGGGTTTTGTTTTTTTTTTTGCTTTTCAACATAATGGGATGAAAATTAGGCATTGGAACTGTGCAAAAGAGAGGGTTGCTCTCTTAATCACACACAAAAAGAACCTTCATGAAAGTTTGTTGTGACTACAATGATGACAAATATTTCAGTTTCTCTTTTTACCCCCTCTATCCCCATCCCAATCTTGCTAGTCATCCGAACGCAACTGTTCACAAGAATCACTCTGATTTGAGGAAGGTCCTCCCAATTCTTGAATTCATTGTGTCCTTTCCCCAGCACAGTATTATTAGGTGAGCAAGTCTTTAAAAAGTACATTAAAAAAAAATCCCTCCTTGTGGTGCACTACACAAACCTTTAATTTTCTGCATGCTGGAGTACATATAAGAGGTGGGGCTAGAATTGGAGAGACATGGAGAAGTAGTTCTCTTTGTCCCACTTCAAGTCAAATAAAAATTACCAGATTTACCAATTCCATATCATAATCAGGGTTCAGGCTAAGGTGGAGAAAGCATAAATTTAGATAACCTACATTTCCAATTTTAATCCATGATCTGATTTCTTTTCTTTCTTTCTTTTTTTTTCCTTTTTTTTTGCAGGAAATCCAAGGGAAAACCAAATGGTAAAAAGCCTGCAACAGAAGAAAAGAAACTGTATCTTGAACCGGAATATACAAAGTCCAGGATTACTGACTTTGAATTCAAAGAGTTAGTTATATTACCACGTGAAATAGATCTTAATGAGTGGCTAGCTAGCAACAGTAAGTACTATGAAAGTTGCAACAACTGAACATTGTAGTAGCTGTTTTTCATAATCATAGATGTTCTTAATTAAAAGAGTTGATAAATGGCAGACTGTTAATGTTTAGCAAATGAAAATAATCTCTGCATTCACTTTGATAGTTATAAAACAAGAATCATATTCTGAATTTCGGAAACAAAATCTATTGGATTTGGCTCATTTTCTCCAATGGTGGGGCATGGGCATAGGATAACCTTAGCAACAGGTTGTCATGTTTGTATGGATTTCAGCTAAGGTATATAGAAAGAGAGAGCCACTACCTGCTTGCTCAATGTTTGTCCCACCTGGCTGCTTTTGGACTGGACCCAAGAGAGAAGAAAGTATTCAATACCTTCTCCCATGTGAGATGTGTTCTTTTCCACTTTCAGAGGTGGTTCTCAGACTGACAGAAGTCTAGTAGCCATCTCCCTAGCACATTCAGACTACACCACTTTCACAAGAAACAAGCCTCTTCCCCTACAAGAAAGCATGAGAACATGAAGCAGAATCTTGCCTCCTTAAATTACCTATATATAGGCTTCTTATTTGAAAGAAGAGTCCTTGCTGGAAGTCAGAGTTTTGAAAGATTTGTTCTTTGAATAAACTGTTTCCAGTCCAGACTGCTACAGGACATGGCTTAAAAAAGGCAGTTATAAGACCTCTTCTTCCTTGACCTAGAAGATCTCTAAAATTGGAGACCAGGCTTAAATGTTATAATTGAGAAAGTGGTCATATCACAACTCCAAACTGGGAAAAACCGATTATCTGGACTCATTTCAGCCAGGATTTTGTCCAGGATATGGTATTCAGGCTGCTTTGATCATTTTGGTGGATGACCTATACCATTGACCAAACAGAGGGAGTGTTACCCTGCTAGTTCTCCTAGACCTGTCATCAGCTTTCAGTACCATTAACCATATTATCCTTGTGGACTATCTGATAGAGTTGAGTCTTGGGGCTTTGATTTTACAGTGATTCTGGTCCTTCCTGTTGGGATGTGCTCGTAAGGTAGTCCTAGAGAACTACTGTTTGACACCTAGGCTCTTGATCTGTGGTATTCTGCAGAGTTCTGTCTTGACTCCGTGTTTCATCTATATGAAACCATGGGGGGAATTCATTCAGAGCTTTGGAAGAGGATGTGTCATCAGTATGCTGATGATACCTAGCTCTGCTGCTTGTTATCATTCAACTTTAAGGAAGTAGTCAGTCCCCTTCAATCTAATCTTGATAATGGGGTAGCTTTGGGAGAACAGGCAGAAATTAAATCCAGACAAACAAGAGGTCCTCTTGATACGGAGAAAACTGGATTCAGAGTGAGGTGAAGCCTGTTTTGGGCCCCCACAGAAAATGGAGGTTTACACTTTGGGTTGATTTTTTGATCTCCAGCTGTCACTGGATTTGCAGATGGCAGCTATGATGAAGAGCATGTTTGCACAACTGTGGCTATACTTCCTGAGCCAAGCCAGTTAGTCTTAGCCTTGGGTACAGCCCATCTTGACTACTGCAGTATGCATTACATGGGGCTACCCTTGAAAAGTGTCCAAAATAGCAAGTGCTGCAGAATACAGCAATCAGCTTCATTCTAGTGCAAGCCACAAGAGATTACAGTATCAAAAATCCTCTTGTATGAAGGCATCTTTTGGCTATTTTTCTTCACATGTTTTCAAAATAGGAGAAAACATTCCACTCTTAGATAACTGGATAGAGATTGACTTAGAGTATTAAGCTGTTTTCACCCCTCCCCACCTTCCATTCTACTAATGCACAGTTAATCACATTTATTTGTTTATGGGATTTGTCTATCATCTGAAACCAAACATAGTGTAGGCAGCTTTCAGAACATACATATAACACAATACAAAATCAATATAATAATTAAAATAGTATCCCAGAACCTAATTCTCCAATTTAAATTAAATGCTAAAAGTAATAAGCTATAATTTGATGAGTATGGCACTGCTGGTTATAATTAATCCCCAAACAGCTTGTAGAAAAGCCATGTGTTCATCTCCTTCTTGAAGGCTGTGTGGGTGGGGGTCATCCTTGCCTCACGGGCAAAGTCTTCTGTGGGAAGGGAAATGCTACAGAGAATGTCCACAATCAGGCCCCCTCCTTTGTACTTACTGGTAGCAGGGGGACTTTTAGAAAATGTTCCCTAGTTGTTCAGATAGTCTGGCGAGAAACTGTTGAAGAAAAGTGTTCCCTAAGATACCCAGGCCCAACTATGGCTAATACAATTTCCAGCAAGAAAAAGTTTGTGTTCATGCTGAATGAACCGTTTCACTTATGTCTAATTTCACAAGTGTTCCCTAAGATACCCAGGCCCAACTATGGCTAATACAGTTTCCAGCAAGAAAAAGTGTGATCATGCTGAATGAACCGTTTCACTTATGTATAATTTCACTGCTCATAAACCACTTTTTTTAGCATTCAAACATGCAGAGTAGTAATGGAAACACTTTGGTGTTCTTTTGTCTTTCAGCAACAACATTTTTTCACCATATCAATTTACAGTATAGTACCATCTCTGAATTCTGTACAGGGGAGTCGTGTCAAACCATGGCGGTGTGCAATACGTAAGTCTTGGCTTTTTTTGTTGTACTTTGATGGCATGAATGCTTATTTTCCAATTGAGGGATGAAAAACTATTTTCCCTCTGAGGCTGAATGTGTTTTCAAAAGCAATAAATTCTTCAGTGTGTAAAAAGTGCATTACTCTTGAAAGAAGAAAATCTGTTAACTTGGAATCCACATGGAAAAAGGTAATGCAAATAATATTGACTTCAAACAATGTTAATGAAAGGTAAGTTCTACCTAGTAGGCATTTAAATTTTCAGGTGAATATTTCACTATTTCCATCTACCCTTCTAGCTTGGTATTCCTAAGGACAAGTAAAGTGGGAGTTATTGTGGGGTGGGGTGCCAAAAAACATTAGCCTTTTTAAAAAGAGATCAGTCAATTCAGAAGGCTAAAATGGAGCTTCCTGTTGTGTGACATTTCATTTGGATTCAAGAGATTAGAATACTCACTCAGGAATGTCATCCACATTTCCCAGCATGGGAGGGCCAGAGCACAACAGCATAGAAAAATATTCACCTGAATCAGCCTGCATTATATTTTCCTCTTACAATCCTTGTAGTCACTTTCTCTCACTGAAAAAATCTTTCCAAATCCTGTCTGTGTCAGCTTATCCTTCATTCTGTGGAGTTCTTTGCATTTTGGCTGCAGTTCTATGTTGCTTTCTTAGGTCTCTTCATATATCAATTCAGACTTCAGTCAGCCCCCTCACTTACCTCCTTGTTGATTTCAGCATTCATACTAATGATCTCTCTGACTCAATTGTTTACTATTCCCTCTCCTTGGCTGCTTCAGTTTTCAGTTACACTCTCCTGTGTATTGGTTTAGGCACTGTTTTGATCTAGTTTTCATTAATAACTGCTTTATATCCTTACTATGGAACTGCCTCTTTTAAATCATCACTTTTAAATTATCTGCTGCCTGATCCAGGTGATAGATTGGTTCAGTGACCTTTTTGAGAGTGCTGCCCTCCTATCTATCGCTTCTGGGTCTGCTCCAGAGACAATTCCACACCCCAGCTCACTGACTGTATTTAATAATTTCATTTATGTTTTTATGAGGCTGAAGTCTTTGGAGGAGAATAAAAGAGCTGGCTGACGAATACACTCTAAATTCATGCTGTCCTCTTATCTACCATATGCTTGGCTCAGGAACACTATTGCATCTCACTAGTGATCACCAGGTTTAGGAATACTTAATACTTAGTTGGTCATGCCTAATGTAAAGTTGTACTTCTTTTCATCTGTTTTAAACACAAGTCACAGATAAGTGTATCTGGAATAGTTCAGTTATAATTATAAAATTATAATTATAATTATAAAAGAAGAATTCAGTTGAAGGTTCATATGTTTGAATTTTTGTTCAATGAAATGAAATGAATGGCTATGAAATGGCTATGAAATACCATACTTTGCAAAGAAAACAATCTCAGGGATTCAGCTAGCCTAAAATTTCTCATGCATTTAGTTTTCTGTGGGCTGAGGCTTAGCAGTCTCTCTTTTGGAAGATCATTCAATCCCATGACCTTTCATCTACAGGCGAAAGTGGTTAGCATAGGAACATGTGCTATGTTCCATGCACAGTTTGTTCTGTCCATACAGAAGCCAGGTTGAGGTGATCTGTGTCTGGACCAAAGGGTGTGTTCCCAATCATGTGTTTTTGGTCCTGATACAGGTGTTCCAGGTGGGGACAGCAGGGAAAAAGCAAAGCTGGCAGTGATAGCAAAAGGAAGAGAAAGGGAAAGAAGGCACAGGATGATCAGGGGAAGAGGCAAGTTGATGTGGGTTGATGATAGGTGTATGTGTGTGTGTATGTACAGTGTGTGTGTGTGTGTGTGTGGATGGATGGTGCTTAGTGTAGGAAGATGCTGGAATCCTTGATGTACTTCCCTTACAACACCCACCTGGAATTTATCTCAGTCAAAACCTGGAACAACCAAGAGGTTCTGGCTTTGGGTTTGGTTGGACTTTGACTAGCTTGGGATCATTCTGGCTGAACCCCAAACCACAGTGTGAGTTTGTTCCATTTGGCACACACCTCTGACATAGTCTGCTTTTGAATGACCTCTTGTATTCATATAAGATTAGAATTGCCATAGAATTAACATTTTGCATTTGCATGATTAAATAATTAAAGAACTTATAATAAAGAATAATTACACTGTTTTAATTTGGAATGATAAAACATTTGCAGTTCTTAGTTGATCTTGCTAGAATGCTTGTGTCAGTATCTTATATATATGCCAATAGAAATGATAGTTTAGAAACTCAGTTGAACAAGTATAGTAAGAGTTTGGGAAGCATTCACTCATGCTTGCTGCCATTATTACATTCTGTCCCTTAGCTTTCTTCATCTTCTTTAGAGTTGTATTTCATCTATGGCAGTAGTGTAAAATAACAGTGATGCATTCAGAGTCCCATTTGGATGCTTGCAAGTTTAATGAAAGTGTGCTTGCAACTACTGACAGAAGGAACTAGTATCAAACAATTTGCTGAATTCCAGTTTGAACATTTTTTGTCAAATTCAGGTAGCATTCCTGGATAGGAGATTCTGAACACAAATCATGCTTATATCATTTCCTGTATCAGTTTCATTGCATTATGCATTGTTAATTTGTGTGTGTGTGTGTGTGTGTGAATGTGTGTGTGCATGCCTTCAAGTCATCCTTGATTTCTGGTGACTGCCTGGAGAAGCATCTGTATTTTTTTGGGCAACAGTTTCAGAAGTGGTTTACCCTTGCCTTCTTCTAGGGTTAAAAGAAAATGACTGGCCCAAGGTGACCCAGCTGGCTTTGTGCCTAAGGCAGGACTAGAACTCCCAGTCTCCCAATTTCTACCCTGGTGCCTTAACCACTACACTGGCTCTCAACCAGTAGTTACTCATCTATTTATATCTCATTCCCTTCCAAGGAAGTCAAGGTCAAATAAGGTAAAGTTTTCTTTAAGTCAGTCTTGACTCCTGGTAACTTGATAGGCATATCCATGTTGTTTCCTTGGCAACAATATGGAAGTGGTTTACTCTTGCCTTCCAGGATTTTTTTTTTTCAACTGCCCATTCCAGCCTGTAGCCCTGAGATTTCTTGGAGAAGAGTCTCTCTTCCATGTGCTAACCAGATCCGACCCTGCTTAGCCTTTATGAGATCAACCAGACTTGGCAAGGTTGCCAAGAGAAAATACAGAGTAATCCTATTTTATCCTCATAGTGGTTAGGATTATAAAGAGAGGGGACTATTTGGGGGCCAGTTCTTTACCTTCTCTGCTGAATGAGGATTTGACTTTTCTGGTCAAAAACCAATGTCTTTTTGAGTATATTGTTCTGATCCACATGGTGATTTATATATGGCTTGTATAATATGTCTTATACTAAAATTCAGCCCATATAAAATTGTTGTAATATTAGACATAGATCTGACTATACTGGAAATAGATAGCAACGGATTGTACTGCTTACTATAGTTATTCTTTTCCCATATAGGAGCATAGAACTCACTGAAGAAATGTTGGTGTCTGCTCAGTGTATTGCATCACTTAGAATTGGTAGGGAAAATTAGTCTTACTTCTGCTATGGATCCAGTGAGTTAGCTAAGAGCAGAGTGTAAATATTTGTTGTAGATAGATAGTAATTTTTGAACTGAATCATGTTATATGATTTCATAACATAGATAAATATCCATATACTGTAACTTCTCAGAATATGGAACTTTGCTTATTTTTATGCATAGGTTCTATATGGATTGAACTGGCCTGTAAACCTTGTTAAATATAAATAAACAAACCCAGTCCAGTCCAAACCACTGCCTGCTAGTTCTAAACATTTTATAAATAACATGTGTCACTTCATAACTAAGTATAGCAAGTAGATGGTTCTTGACCATTATTTCTCTGGCTAACAAGAGATATTAAATCTTGCCATATTGCAAGAAAAAATGGTTTAACTGTCCTCTTTGAAGGTTGCCATCATTATATACCAAAGCATATCATGCCACTCATCTAAGGATAACATTCCATGTTTCCATTTTTTTTTATTATAACAGTTTTTGCCAATATCAATATGTAGTTCACTAAATCTTTTATTTTCTTATTATATTCAGTGAATATTCCAAACAATACTTGAGAGTCAATTTTAAAATCTGGTTAATAATTTTATTCATTCCTGTAAATACCAGTTCCCCAAAGTTTCTAATTCTTGTACCATAGATAATGATATATCATTTTCTCATTGCAAAGCATAGAATTATTTAAGTCATCTATGGCAATTTCACCAGAGTCATATACCCATCTCTAGATTAATTTTTTAAAAATTTGGTCAGAGGATAACAATATATCCAAATCCTATTCGAATCCCTTCACCAATGACAGTTTCTAGATTGATTTCCCAAATTATTTTTAATCTACTTAACATCAAGACATTATGCTCCAATAGATAGAGCAGAGTTTGGATATAAACTCCCTAGTTGACATTGATATCTGAAAATTAATTTTTCAAATTTAGTAAGTTGCTTTTTGAAAGTTTGGGTATTTTGTTGAGAAGAGAAGAACAAACACAGTTCTAGGAAATGAAATCAGGTAAGATTGAAATAAGAAAATGTTTACTTTATCTGTTCCAACAGAACTAAACTGCCTATACAATGCATATCTCCTATTTTAACCCAGATGTGGGGGGTTTTGCCCTTTTATAGCCTCCAGTTAGTTCCAGTCATAAAGTGTGATCCGCATAAATATAAATAGTGAAATCAAGGGAGATAGGCAGTTAACATCCTCTTCAAAAATCCATAGCTAACTTAAAAAAAAAAAGATTGAAAGTAGAATTGATCATCTCTTTAGTACAATTAACACAAAATGATAAAATTTTTAATTGTTCTTTTAAATTGGTCATGAAACTCCAAAGAGAACTATAACTTAGGTTCTATATTGTCTATCATTCCCATGATATTTCTCAATTGTGCAGCTTTGTAATACTTCTTGAGATTGAGTATATCCAGGCCACCATCATCTGCTCTAGAAACAAAGTCTTGGCTTTTTATTTACATGTATGAAAGACAAAGGTAATTTTTCCATTGTTAAATTTTGGATGGAGATATACTAGTTGAAAGAACCTGAAATAATGACCACTTAGATAATAAAGATATCTCGAAAGCAGCAATACTCCAAAGCACAAAAGCTGAATTCTGTCTCAATTTCTGATTTTCCTTCTGAGCCATTTGATGGCTAACACATAATTCAGTTTAAAATTCCTAACTACTTATATAGGTTTAATAATTTCCAAATAAGTAAATTCCTTTTAAAGTTTCAAATACAGTCATACAATTTACCACTCTAGCTTTGAAACACACATTAAAATATAAACACTCAAAATATTTTGATTAATTGATTAACCACCTTCTTAAAAGACAGTAAGGTTTCTTGAATTATAGGTATTGCTTGCAAAAGTTATGAAATGATTAAGGCTATATCATTTGCCAAAAGGCTAATAAAATGCTCCTTTCCATTAATCTTCAAACCTTTAACATACTGAATATCTTTAATTTTTTTTGCACTAAAGGCTGCATTGCGGATATAAATAATACTGGTGAATGTGGGCAACCCTGATTAGTACTTCTATTTATTGTAAGATATTCTGAATTCCAGGATTTTATCCAGAAATTGACTATATAATAGTTATTTTATTTGTTTATTTCCTGGGTTTATAAGCTGCCCAAATTGCTAACAATTCTTGACTGGTACACCTCTGTAAATCAGGTTAAAAACATAAACATATGCAATAAAAATCAGAACATATCAACATACAGTATCTGCCCAGAGTCACGTATATGAGGTGGGCAGCTATAAAAATTGAACAAATAAACACAAATAAAGACTAGGAGCATCTACTTAATAGAGCACTGTATATTACTGTTGAACACGATTAACAATTTTTTTTTCCCTTTACGTTTCAATTAATTTAAACAGGTAAGGCCACTGGAGTTGACCAAATGGTTTGAAAATATTTAATGTTAAGTGGGTTTTAGAGCATTTCCCATGAAAACTACAATTTAAAATTCTTCTAACGAGACTAGCTGTTTGTTTACTTTTATTACAGGTAGACAAAATAAAATGTATTGAACAAAATAGTGGCATGATTATTAACCAGCAACAGAAATAGTATTATCATACTATTTTCATAGGAGCCTGCAGATATAAGCAAAATACATAAGACTTAGAGAGTATGCTCAAATTTTGTCTGCATGAATTTCCTTCTTGCTTAGATTCAGCAGCCTTTCTGTGTACTTTTGCTTGTTGCTTAATAAATAACATTCTCTACAAATAGATATATCTTTGTGGCACCAATTAGTACTATTAGAATAATAGCTGTAATTCTGTTGAGTCTACCACCAGCTGACCTTTGCGTATTTGCTCTATGGTAGAATAATGAATGATCGTATGGCAAGAGTGTGTGTATGTGTGTGTGTGGCTGTTAAGCTGTTCCTACATTATAACAGGAAGTGTCTCTGTAGATGGTTGTTTCTTAAAGATTCGCCTCTCTGTAAGACTATTGCTGCATTTTATTCCAGTGTCTGTGGCCAGATCTCACCAAGTTTTCTACTGTGAATAGAGCCTAAGATTTGCCAATCCAAGCAGCAGTTTTGAGATGACCTAGAGGCAGGGGTCAAAGTTCAGCGTTTAACCTCTTCTTTTGTTTCCTTCTTGCTAAAATGAGCACTTCTATTGTTTGTTTGAAGCAAGACTTAGCTGTTACTACTGTTTTCTCTTTGGCCTTTTGAAATGTTTGAAAACTTTCATATGGAATCCATTTTCTTCAGCTCACGACTGTTTAAAAGTATATAAGACACAACTTAAATCCTCTTTTGAGTACTATGAAACCATCCCATAATCTGTCCCTGCTTCTAAAAATGGTTGCATGCAAAATACCATTTTTGTGCTCTGAGCAAATATCTGTTAACATATACACGCACAAAACAGTTTTGTTTGTACACGAAAGAATCCTTTACATAGACGAGCATGATAGGCTAAGTTTTTATAAAGATACCAGTTTGTCAGTTTCACTTTTTTCTACACAGAGAAGCGTTTTTTCTATTTATCAAAGGTGGAGATATGTAAATTATGCTGGGTCAGTGGAAGATCAGAGGGAGCACCAAAACACTTAGGAAAGCAGACCAACTAAAATACAGAGGCCTCTCACTTGTATTCAAAGACTTCAATATTCAGAAAGAGGAGGTCTTTCAGAAAGTCAGGAAGTGTTTGGATCCTGGACACTTCAGAGGTTGCCCACTTATGCATTTGAAACTTCTCTTTTGGACATCTATTTTATTCTTACCATGCAAGCTCAGGGACATAGACTGCTGTTATTTCTTAATCTTTATGTTTTGGAATGACTTCCAGACTTCTTCATCCATGTTGATAAAGAAAGGCATGTGATAATTTTTTCCCATATTCTGTCCTTGTTAGTCTGAACAAATGAAGAAAGGTCATTTATGCTCATCCTATCTGGGATTATGACAGAATATATGTGCTTTTGGAATATTCCCCTTTAATCTCCTCTTGAAAATGAGACACAGGAAGGGCTCTGGGCAAGGATATTATCTAATTCTGACCTCCACCCATTAGGCAAGAGGGGCAAATCTTACAACTGGGAAAGGAATTCTTGCCCTTTTAGAAATGCAGCCTGGTTTTATGGTTTCCTTAGTGACTCGCTAATGTTGATCATCCTCCCCATCAGAGCAGCTAGAATTTGGAGGAGTTCCATCCTGTTCACTTTGGTTGAAGATGGCTTTTTATAATAAAATAAATCTCATCAAGAGCCAAATTCTTCTTTACTGTCAAGAATAAGAGTATTGTATTTTTATTTAAATAGAAGTATTTGATATCAGGGCATGCTCCATAGACAGAAGATCTGAAATCAACAAAATCTCATTAGCGGTAGTGCAGATTGGTAATTAATGCTGCTTCTTACAATAAGGTTCTCACCGAATAATGGTGACAACAGTAACAATGTAAATCAGTTGCTTTCAGCTTGTTGCCCTCCAGTTAGAATTGTTACTTTATATTTTTCTAGCCAGCATTGCCAGTGGTCTTCCTGGTTAGGAGGTATGCCAACATATCTAGTGGGGTCAAGGTTGGGCTGGCTGATTTAGAATACTAAAGGCTGAAGCTAATTGAACTCCCAAGATTGATAAGTGTATTTAATTGTCACATGATAAACCTCACGATGAATGGAGTTGCATAGCTTATTCCTTGAACATGAAGAACATTAAATTTAAAATCCCACTCATAGAATTTATAAAAATTCCATTTTCTTCAGGAACTTAAGTCATTGTTTACAGCACTCCATCCTCTAATTTTTTTTCGCCACAAGAAGCACCTCTGGGACATGTGGGACTGCGCTCAAAGACACCCAGTGAGCCTCCATGGCTGGCTTAAAACGGGCATCTAGGTCAACATCTTAACCACCGCGCTGCATCAGCTCTGCTAATAGTAATACAACTCTGACAATTAAGTATGTGTCATTTATTTTCCCTCAACAGTGTAAGACTTCATTATATATTTAGTTAATTACAAATGCTGGTGCTAGAGTTACACATGAGCCTGGCTCCATTAAAAATTCAATAATCCAGCCTGAAGGCTCATGAATGAAATGCATCTTCACATGTAATGCGCATGCTTCTTAAAAATATCATGGAAAGGGTTCAGAATCTTCACTCATACAGTTGTGATGAAAATCTTTCCTTTGAAAGAGCTTTTTGAATTGAGATGACACTTCTCAGAAATGGTTAAAATCCCCTCCCAGCAGTAATCCCAATGATTATCACCACCGCGAACTGCTATTTATATTTAAAAATACATATAAAATATAGTTTTGTTTAGTTTATGTTTAAGATGTGTGCTAGCTATGAGATCTATTCTTAAGTGAGATGCTAAATTTATCTGTTGTTATACTGCCATCTCCTGACAGCTCATGTTACTATACAAAATTTGCTGCATTTACATGTAGCAACCTGTTATAAATCTGAAAGCTGAAAAATCTGCATTCCGTTGTGCAGTCTTATGTTGTTTGCTTTTGCTTTTGTGTGCTACTAATAAGCTGCAAGCCTGCATTTGACTATGGAAGGATATGTTCACAGTAAGATGAATTCAACATATATGTTCATATATTAGTTCATTTTTAAATTGGAATTTTTATAAAATGTTGCCTGTAACTATAAAATTTCAGTTTATTTTATGAAAAAGAGACATTGTCTTTCCATGTAACTCAATGCAATGTGCAAATCTGTTTAAATCCATAATATGTCTGATGAAAGTTGCCTCAAGAATTAAGTGGGGATATTGATTCTTTAAATTAAGATTTCTAAGAACTATCTATAAATGTTTTATCAATTTACAGTGGGCCTGGAACTAAAGATAGCAAATATTCCCATTTGCTAACTTTGAAAAAAAAGGGCTGTTGCATTTTCAAGTATTTTTTAAAAAATCTTATTTCTCTTTCAGTTATATACTGTTCCCTTAAAATTTGTAGCTGAAGTGGGTCCATATGTCCATAGTGAATCTTTAAATTAGTTAACCTGTGATGAAATAGTTATGAACACTACATTGTTGAAGGCTTATGTCACACCTCTATAACAGCATTCTAGAATCTGACCTGGGCCTCTCAGTGTGTTTCTGCAATTGAAACATAGGATGGGGAGAAGATCAGACTATAGGAGGCTCTCCTGCCTATAGGATCTGCTTTTTAAAGTAGAACAAGGGCTGTTCTGTGCTATGATAGAACTGCTTTACAAATAGATGGTAGTTACTGAGACTTTATCCCTGACCGAAACACTACAGCCCTATCACTTATACCACCAGGACTCACACCAGTTTCTAGTATCACAAAATTCATTCTGATAATAATGGAGTGCTGAAGCTCTATCAACAGTAGTCTAAAACCTTTGTTGGAATTTTTAGCTGCTCGGCTAAGGCCGTATTGTTTGCTTTTCAGTGGGCTTGAGATGAGCTACTTTTTCAGGTTGAGAGATGCACTTGGGCTTTGTGTAGTATGCTTTAGGCTATGTATAAAGAGAGGAGAATTTAAACACAATTATTTGAAAGCATTATGTTTCTGTTATTTTTTTTTAACCTCCCAATTCTTTGCTGACTGCTTTCAGTGATAACTGAGGAAGAAGGGAAGGGAACCACAAAAGATAGTCAGGGGACCCTGACTATCATAGCTTCCCCCAGTTATGCGGTAACTTAAATATCCAGAATAGATATTACCATACTAACCATTCTCTTCACAGACAATACTACTGGTATGATGAGCGAGGAAAGAAGATCAAGTGTACAGCCCCTCAATATGTTGACTTTGTCATGAGTTCAGTGCAGAAGTTAGTGACGGATGAGGATGTCTTTCCTACGAAATATGGTATGTTTTCTCCCAGAAAAAACCTAATTCAGCCAGACCTTTATGGCTTTGGCATATAAAAATTCTATACTGATAAGTGTATGTGTCTTAATGTTGATTCATTGGTGTTTGATCCAATTTAAATGAACTTAAAAAAAATATTTATATCTTGTTCCATTTATGCACATTACTACTTCTCCTTTTACATTAGCTAGCTCTAGTTCAGTAAAGACTTGGCCAAAAATGTTTTCCATATAAAATCTTTACGTTATTATGGTTGGGGGCTGAAATAATCGCCTCCTCCAAAATGAGCAAGTCACACTTTAAGCACAGAAAAAATTTCTGCAAGCTCATCAACTTAATATGTGTCTAATAGAGTTGAATGAAGAAAAACATAGTGCAGTGGCCTGAATAGGTGTTGTTTATGACTGAAGTTGTGGACCGTCACCACTGAAGCCCCTTCAGCTGGACTCTTCTCCTCCCAGTCTTAGAGCCATTGCCACCACCTGCCCTGTAGAAAATATCCCTGAAGGAAGAGGAAGTCAGGTAGGTGACAGTCTTTGCAGATGCCCAATTAGCTTGACTTCTTTCCCCCAGAGGATCTGACCACCAATTGCCCCATGGGAAGAAGTCTAGAAATATGTTGTTTTTTTAAACAATATTTATTGAATTGTTACTTATTGTTTATATTGCTTGTAAGTCACATCAGGAGGATTTTTCAAGTAAACAAATATTTTTAGAAGTTCAACTGAAGATGATGGTTTCTGTTCCCTTTTCTCTCCCCACCCCTTCCTCACTTTCACAACAGGCAAAGAATTCCCAAACTCATTTGAGTCCCTAGTGAAGAAGATTTGCAAATATCTGTTCCATGTGCTAGCCCACATCTATTCGTCACACTTCAAGGAAACATTGGCACTGGAATTGCATGGACATTTGAACACACTCTACGTACACTTCATCCTTTTCATCCGGGAGTTCAATCTGGTGGACCCTAAAGAAACAACCATCATGGATGACCTCACAGAGATCCTCTGCAGCAGCAGCGGGAGCAGTAGCAGTAGCAGTAACGGAAGTGGCAATGGCAGTGGTGGTGGCAGCAGCAGCAGCAGTGCAGGAGCACAGAACCACGTGAAGGAGAGATGAGTCTTCCCGACCAGAACAAAACTAACGCTAACACTTTTTAAAAAGGAAAATACTCTCTATTCTCAGATGTATGCGTATGTATATGTGCTTATGTGTATATATATATACAGACATACACAGCCATGACAGCTTAAGCAATTATGCTGCCACCACAGGACATGTAGACACACATGGGACTGTATGGAGCTTTGGTTAAATGCATCATCCTTGGCAAGACGTTGCACCAGTTCTGTGGGGGGTTTTTTCCCTTCCCTCTTCTTCTCTCCTGTTTCCTCTTCTTCCTTATCAGATGGATTATGAATGCCGTTTTTAAGAGATGAACCACATTTTTTGAGCTGGGCTACTGCTTTTGTGTTTCTTTTTTCATTTTGCCCACTTCTCTTCCCCTTGGGAAGTAGTCCTTGTCTTTGAATGCAAGCTCCTTTCTATCTGTCTCTCTTCCTCTCTTAAGATGGTGGTACTGCCATTTTTAAAAAAAAAATGTTGTAAAATGTGATTTAACATGTAAAGTGGCTTAAGTGGGGGGAACATTGAGATTTGCCTTTGTTTTTACTTCAGCTGACCCTTTTCCTTCCCTTCCCTCAGATCTTTTGCATCTAACCCTTCACTGGGTTGTAATGGGGAGAAAAAGTGTTTTGGCCCAACTAAAGTAGCAATAAGGCTTCCAGTGCACTTAAGGGAGGTGGCTCCCTGGTCTCCCTGGCCTCAGTATGTGGATCTTGAAAGCACCCACAGTAGTTCTGGAATTTTTAGAGACAAATGCCAGAAGGTAAAATAGCTAGGGGAGGACCCCGTGGTAAAAGCCATGACTGCTTATTTTTCGCCAAAGGGAGCCTAAGACAGGATAGAAAGGGGGCACACAGTCTGCCACCACTGTGCTAGAGAGATGGCTGTTGGCATATAATTATGTTGTTGGCTTATTTTAGTTCATCTGTCCAATAATAATAATAATAAAAATTCTATCAGACATAAGTTGCATTCTCTTTGCTGCATTATCAGGTGTTATTTGTATTTCTTTTCATGTGGAAGTGTACAGTTAAATGTTCTTTGGGAAGCTGTTTGTGGGTTGGTTGGTTTGTCTTTTCCTGTTTGCAGTTTATTTTCTTAAGGCATGATATTAAGGATGAGGATATTGAGACTGATATTTTCCATTCAAGTTACATTTGCTTTGGATAAATATTTGGCATTTCTTCTTTTAGCATTTTATTCTAAACAAACTCAGCTCTTTTCTGATCAGATCAAGTGAAAGATTTCCTGTGAAATTCAGGTACAATTTTCAGGGATAACTTGCCCCAATTGCTGTGAGAATCAGTATTTTGTTCATATTGGATTGCACTCAAGAACTAATTTACATTCTCTCATGTTATGAAGCCTTTATTTCAAAAACATGCTATTAATCTTGGGCAGGGAGAAGAATGACTATTTAAAATATCTTAACTGAAACTATTTTTCCTCTTTGATGCTTTCTGTTTTTAATAACTACTAGACAACCCTGTGACCCATCGGGTCATCTTTTGAGAGAGAGGTAATACAGTCTGATGTGACCAGAATGAACATTACATTTTAGGCTGACCATTTTTTTTTTTTTACCCCAATGCTGGATGGTCCTGTGATCATCTAAGAAAAGTATGTATCATAAATAGAAAAATAATTGTAGTGGCAGACAAACTTCAATAATAAGTCAATATTTACTTACCTAAACAGATAAACCACAGATGGGCAAAAAAGCAGTGGGAGCAGAAGCGACTTCCAACTTCCTGCTGGCTTCCCCATTGACTTTGCTTGTGGGAAGCTGGCAGGGAGTGTTGGAAATCATGATCACGCTGCAGTGGCCACAACTTTGCAAATAAAACTGACCTGAACATCGTGGAAATTTCAATTCCAGAGGAAGAATGGGTCGTAGATTTTTTACTCATTCTTTAAGTTAGCGGATTTTAGGTACCTTTATTTAAAAATTGTTGTGGTATAATGCACCATTTGGGCTAACTTGAGGGTACAAACAGACAAACAAACACAATGAGACTTTTAATAGTATACAGAAGATATCTCAAATGTTATACTGGACTAAATCTAGAACAGTATTCCAAAAGAAGTCTTACTCATAGGAAATACTGGTGGCTGTTACTATTTTTTTCCGCACTCTATGGCAAACTTGTGCATTTCATGATAATCTTCTGTTATTTAAAGCATGTATTTAAAAATTACAGTGCCTTTACTTTAAAAAAGGCTACTAATGATCAGTTAAAACAAATAAAAGTAGTTCAACTAAAAATATCAAATGATACAAGGCAACTGTTAAAATAGTAACGTCTTTCAAAAAGAAAGCCATTTACATTAGAAGGCCCTAGGATAGGGACAAAACAAGCCTCTTAAGGATCTAGAGTCCAGATGCAGCCATGGAAAAGTAATGTTCACCTTTTTGATCCCTAGCACCAGAAGTCTGTTTTGGTTGTGGATCAAGCCCCTTCGTACAAACCTGGTTTTCCCAAATTTTACTCCCTTGTCTGACAAGCCAGAACACTACTGCCCAAAGCATTGTTGCATGCTTGCCTTAAAACTGTTCAGCTCTGGCATTGGCTGAGTGAGAAATAGCACTTCAGAGAAAGCTATCGTAGTGGTTCTAGCATTCAACATCCAGCAAAGTACATTTTAATTTATTTAATTTAATTGATTCAATTTAGGCACCTCCAACTCCAAACTGACTCTGCGTGGTGTACAATAAAACCAAACAAAACACAAAGAATACAATATAGTAACAGAGCATTAAGAAAGGGAATAAAGAAGAACAGCTGGCAAGTCTGGCTAACAGCACCCTCACCCCAAATGTATCCAACGGGCCCCCACCACCCTAACACAAGGCCTGGGAGAACATGCAGGGCTTCAGGGCTTTCTGGAATGCTGTCAGGGTAGGAGCCACACAGATATCAGGGCACCTCATTCCAGAGGGTAGGCGCTGTGACACAGAAGGCACAGTGTTTCTTCATTATAGTGGATGCCCATCTGTAGGACCGTTGTTGTCTACTGAGGGAAATACATGTTACCTACAGTCTTTGCATCCAGAAAGCAAATCACCCTGTCTACTACTCCAATAATTAATAGCAGCCCCCTTCCCCCAAGGTATCATCAGTGCAAGTGGATATCTGCTCTCTTCCAAGGAATTCTCTTCCCAAAAATAAGTCTTTCTCTGAGTTTTTGGACCATGACTGCAGAGGAGTTATCCTCAGACTGGGAAGCCATTATTTTATCAGCATCACCCATAAACTTTATTGATTGCTTGCTCATCCAAGTCAGCTCCCATGGCCTGAAGTGAGCAAACCTGTTCCCTGAGAGCCAGGGAATCAATCACCCTCCCCAGCATCTGCCTGGGACTTACATAGTTGTACATTATACTTAGCACAAAGCACTGCATGCCCACTGTATCGGTACCTAACTCTTCTATTTGTTGGGCTGCTTAGTTGATGGGTTAGTATTTAAAGATATTTTGTTGGACAGGTACATTGTTCTAATATATCAGATGGAGGATGGTCGACTGCTGAACATGCACAGCTGTTTAAATCAAGAATGATCATGGTTTGTCAGTGGGGACTCTCTTATGCTCAGAGACTTACAAAGAATAGGACTAAGCATCATATAGCTTGGAGCAGCAAGGCCCTTTCTTGGTTTTTTAAGCATGTGTATGTATCACAGATGGCATTTTTACCAGGACTGCTCTAAAATAAAGATTCCAAAGCCTCATGACTTATGATTCTGAATAAAGCAGGAGGACTAATTTAACAGAAATAAAGGGAGTAGCCTTATGCCAGAGTATTGGTTTTGCCAGCTAAGTATTGTATATAGAAGACTGACAGTAGCTCCAGATTATTCAGAAATCTTTCTCAAGCCTACTTGGACATGCCAAGAACTGAACTTAGGTTCTTCTGTAAGCAAAATCATATGCTCTATCACAAACTATAGCATTTTTATAACTGATGTCTTGGTAGCTGGAATGTTGGCTTTTAATAGTGCCCCAACCTTCCTCATCCTCCACCCCCCAGTAAGATTGTCCAAAAATTAATATAAGTTGGATGCTCAACTTAGTAATTAAGGCCAATTTTCAGCTATGCCTGGATATAGTGCTCACAATATCTCAAGATTTCTTTGGTTTGGGGAGTAGAATTTCTGGTGATCATTTTAATGCTTCCACTTTTCTTCCTTTGAGAGGAATCAACTAGGCAAAATTGTGAGCATTTGGGCTTGCTTGGCTACCCCTTATGATCTGTTTCATTTGATCTGTATGGAACTTGCTACTGCTAGGTCAGAAAAGATTTCCACATATCATGAGAATCCATCTTGATTCTAGTAAAGATTCTTAATTGAAAGCTGATGGTTAGTTGTTCAAGGGAAAGCTAGTGCTCCTGAAAAGAGAGTGTAATTGGGAAAGGGACAGACTGACACCATTTCCTTGTTCTGACCTAAATTGCACTGTAGCTAATGTGTCATAATGGTTCATCTGTAGTATTTTCAGTGTATGATCTTCATAGTTTATACACACACAGAGACACATACACAATGATTTCACCCTAACTACACAGGAAGAAGTCCCCTGTTCTGTTAAAAGGCATGACGCTGAACAATGACTGATAAGGCAGTTTCTGATTTGACCAAAAAGACATGGAAAATGGAAAGTACAGGTGGCACTTCATCTTTATCATACCCAAAAGATTGGATGGAACTCTGGCTTATCCTATCATAGGGAAAAATATAACTCCCTGTAACGGGAAGAAGGAATAACCTTGAGGAACTGGAGGAAGAGCCGCAACCAAGACAATGGTCAAATAAAAGAAACCTGGGTCTGGGGCAGAAATGTAACCTGAGAAAATGTCTCAGACAAGTCCTTCCCTAGTTTGCACAAAGGGAGGGAGGTCATTCAGACTTGTAAGATTCTGTTACTGTAACCTGATAATAAAAGTATTTGCATGCATGACTTTGGTTTCCTAGTCTGGTCTACCTTGAAGGGCTGACATTCCCTGATTCAATAGCAGCATCTCTGTTTCTATGTGATGTGGAAGGTTAACATGTTTATTTGTGCATGCATCTGTATCTGTATATATGAAAATTAATATATAATATGGACATGATAGAGAGCAGGGAAGAAGAAGTTTCATTTAACTGCTCTTTCTTAATATGAAATGATGCTGATTGAGTATTATCCAAGGCCACTTAATTCCAACTCCAGCAACCAGCTCACTGGAATTCTGACTTCCGCAGATACAGCAGTGTACAAGAAACTAAAGATGCTAGAAGCTATTTTTATTTACAAATCAGATTGTCACACTGGTCCAATGTAAAATGATGAATATTCCTATGTTTGAGGGAAGGAAACAGACAATGTCTTTGTTTTTAAAAATACTGTATTATTTTAACAATATATAATTTTTCCTGTAATCTCCAGGAGTAAAGAGTTGATTAATTTTTCTTGCAAGAGCTTCACTTCAATCTCTACTAAACACATTATTCCTGCAGTACTAAATTGACACAATTTGTGCCCAGTTAGCTTTTTATTATGTACAAAGTCTTCCACATTAAAATTGATGTTCATGCCTGGAACATTTAATAAGTGAAAAGCTTGTCTACTTCATTGGTCCATGTACAGAAAACTATGCGCTGCTTAAAAGTGATCCAAAGTAACTCTTGTCATTATATAATATAAAAGATAAAAGCTAATTGATTTGATTGTGCCCTTCAAAAGTAAATTCTATACATATTAGGCAGGGAATTAATCACTCAGTTCAAGATTCAGGTACAACACAATGTGCCCAGTGCATCAGCATAAACGAAAGACTTTATTTTTGACACTGTAATCTCTTTCTTCATCAGCAAAGATATAGCTGACAAAAAAGGCTAAACTCTTCTAGCTAGAAGTCGAGGCTTAAGACTTATTCCTATCCTATGAAGGAAAACCCCTCCCTTCAGTCTTACGCTCTGTCTCCAACAGAAAATCAGCGGGTTTCCTTTCAGCTCCATTTTGAAGGCCAAGGAAAAAAACTGAGCAGTGGGGAAAAGTGAAGATGATTCCTGACAACTGTCCACCAGCTGATCAGTATGTACTGACAACAGGCTGCAGTTGAAAAAGCCACATGGCAAGCCACTGAAGGCCTGATGAGGACCCGGTCAGTCAGGGAGCTGCAAGAGCTACACTGGGCAAGGAAGTGATGACCTCCAGAAGCAACCAGACTAGAGGCACTAAACAACAGGACTGAAGGTGATTTAGACATACTTCTCCTGCAACAAATGAGGTACAGGTAGTCATCATTTAGTGACTGCTTCAGACAGCAACTGCAATTACAACAGTGATGAGAAAGTAATTTTGCAACCAATGCCCACATTTACGACGCAGAATCTCTCAGTCATGTGTTCACCATTACAGTCAGTTAGTAGATGTCCTGTGCCTGACACATTTCTTTCCTCCCTCCCCCCCCCTTGCAAAGCAGAGAGATTGCCTAAAAAAGCTATATCTTCCTGAGCTGCTTTTCTCCACAGCACATCCCTAAAAAGTGCTAACTGCAAGTTAACAAGCTCAGCTCTGTGACCTTGGTTAGAACACCTGGCAGCTCCCAGCTGCTCCCTGAAATTGATAAGACCCTAATCAGTTTCACACTAAAGGCTTTCTTTTGCCTTCTAAGTGGCTCCTGGCTCCCAGCAGCAAGCAAGCTAGGCAAACAGCCAGTGCTAGTGCATTCCTTTCAATGTGTATTCCCCTTTGTGTGCCTGCTTACTCTCTTGTAATCCCTTCCTCTCCAATGAATGTAAATACAAACAATTCTCTTCTTTCCAGTGCCAGGGTGAGCATTCCAAAGGATGGGGGAATGGGGGAAAACTTTTTTACCCAGCTTCCTTGTGAGTTGAGTTCTGGAATCCTTACCCAGCTATTTGGGGTCATATCCTTCTGATACTATAAAGGAATATACTTGCAGCATACTTTAAAGGAAAGCTGAAGTAAAATCATAAGCACAGTTGCAGCCACTTGATTTTCACCTAGTGACCACTTCACTTAATGACCAAGATGCTGGAACCAATTGTAGTCGCTAAACAAGGACTACCTGTACCAATTAGCATCCAAACCACCAACTCTTTGTCAGCTGGATCCCAACATAGAGGTTGGAAAAGACAGCACAAAAGCACCCAACCTAGGTCAACAAGAACAAGGATATTAGCTCTCTCTGTGCCATTGACAGAATGATGTGGGGCAACCAAAAGATATTGGATGCATTACATGAGAGGGGTGAGCCCCAACAGAAGAACAAAAGAGGTGCAAGCCTACCTAGCAATGGGATAGGGCCCTGTTAGGGAATCCCAGGCCAACCTCCCCTCCCTGCCTTCCCCAAACTAGCAATCTCCAAAGCAGAGTTACAGTATAGGTAATTCTAAACCAGCTTATGGGGAAAAACAGGCTGCTCCAGGTTAAGCAGGAAGAGAACAGAAACTCTCATCTTCACTTCCAGAAGCCCATCTAGTGAATCTTATTCCCTGTCTTTTGCCTACTTGCAATCCTTACATGAGAAAGAGAAAGAAGGCTGAGGCACCCAAAGTCATGCAGAGAGAAAACATGCAGGAAGGGGTGGACAACTATCTACCACAAGACCACCCCCAAGACCAAGGAGAAGGCCCAACCTAACATTCAGAACCTCAGCTGTAAATATCCTAAGGGATGGAAAGATGGAGGAACTCTCCAGATTTCTCAAAACAGATTTGAGACCCATTCCTTGTGGGATTTGGAGCAACAAGAGAACTGACCATTGGATGATGATTTCTTGCAATCTGCACCTTTCCATTAACACTGACACTGACTTATTTCCCATTTAAAGCTGACCTATTTCAGGCAAATGTGCTGTATATGTGTGTGGATAAGCTGATAATTTTAGGTGACAAAATGCACCCAAAAAAATTGGGTTCAGCTTATCCACAGATGGACTTATCTACAAGTATATATGGTAATAAGTCATCAGATGGTTCAGCAACCCAACAGCTAGTGCTTTTAGGGGATCCCAGGGATCTGCCAAAGCATTACCTACAAGGTGCCCCACAGACCTCAGAGTTCCCTTCTTTACCAAAAGAATTAAGGAATGAGTGGAGGCAGCCAAACCAGGGGCACCCCCAGTGAAGCTAACAAGTTTTACCTTCCACTTAGAGAGATCATGGAACTGATAATATTGTCTAATATTGAACTGGTAGAAGTCCTCCTTCTAACCTGAGAGTAGGAGAGGCATTCACAGATCCAGCTGAATGGAGAAAAAATGAAGCACTGAAGAAAACCCACAAAGCAGCAGACTTAAAAATCAGAGCTTCAACTATTTCTTCCACTATCACCAAGACTTCAGTGATATGGACACACAAGCTTTTCCCAGAAGTTCCAATAGAAGCTAAACATATAGGAGAGGGCTTTAACAAACTAACAAAAGGCACAGAGATTATGTAAGTCGTACTTAGGGACTGTTTACCGTTTACAGGTAGATTCATGCCATCGGGTATAGTTGCATGGCGGGCCCTGTGGCTCAAATATTGGAAGGTGCACCACCAATCAAGATCCAGTTTTGCAGTGAAGTCTCTCAAGAAAGAAGCTATTTGGTGAGGCAAATGTTTCAGGAGAAAGCAAGGGTAAGAAGAAATCCTGGCCTACACTCCAAAGGAGGAAAACCAGATACAGAAGAAAATCTGCATCATCTTTACTTGCTATCTCAACCTTTTTCAGGCAGGAAACAGACAAGGAAACACCTACTGGAGTTCCCAGTCTCAATAACAAAAGTCCAACTGATAAGGCAAAAGAGGTGAGAACCAAGGAAAATGCCCTTCAAATTGATGTCACCACCTCCCATGTGAGTAAGTGACTGAAAAAATGTTGGCACATGTGGGAATGCAAAGAGAAATGGGTCTCAGAGTTGCTTCGATTATATGAATGGGAGTTTACCAAAAACAAAACAAAACAAAAGTTTTCCGCCATCACCTAGCTCAAAAAGCAAAGAGAAACATTGCAGGATTAAGGGCCAAGAAAACATTTATTGGACAGTAGCATGATGGAAAAGCACATTTATACAGGAGAGGCCTTCTTTGGCATGTTTTCCATAAAAAGAAAGATTGGGGAACCATCTGAACATCAGAATGCAGAACAAGTACATCAGGCACTGAACCTTCAGGTTGAGACTGTCAGCCCCACTAGGTAGACCAGACCTGGAAATCACCTCCACAAGAAGGCTACAACTACTTGTACTGAGATTGACTATAAGAACAGAATCTTACAAGCCTTATTGTGTTGTCCTCCTCCTCCTCTTCCTTATAGTTCAGTGAATAAGGGAGGCATCTGCCTGGGCAGCTTCCAAATATTATCATCTTGTCCTGGGCTTAAAAAATGTTTCAGCCCCTTTTGTCTAGGTAACAGTTCCTGCATATTTCCATCAATGTCATCTTGCTTACACTCAACAGAGACATTAAAGTCAATGGTGAAAGCCATCATACCAGATATTTCTCTTACCATCATTGTGCACATTCCATCCAGACTTATACTGGAAGCTCCTCAGGCTCATGTATGAGAGTGATCAGTTTCAATTCAAACCACTCCCTTTCAGACTGGCTGCAACATCAAGAGTTTTAACAAGATGCTGGCCTAGTGAGCCACCTGAGAACAAAAGATGCCCACATTTTTGCCTATCTGGAAACCCGCACTCTCGATAGACAAAGCACTGAGCAGCCTCAGACTAACAATCCATTGTCTTAAGAATATGACTTTGTGGTGAGTTTAACCAAGAGATACTGATGATGTAAAGCCTACCCCTGGGATAGTCACCAAGTAAAAGAAATTATTCCTGTTTCAAACTTGAAGAGACAAGAAAGAAATCCTAGCATCCAAGAGCATTCAATCACTATAAAGCTGGCAAGATTATGGGGTATGATATAAATCCGACGAATAAACAAACAAATCAACTGCATTAGGCTCAGCCCAATGGGCCTGTTTTCACTCCAGACCGCCACACAGTGGCTCCTTCCATTTCAGAACTAGCCTGCAAGCAAAACACACTTGACCCTAATGGTGCCAAACCTTATTTCAGTTCTATTTGTTACGCATCATTATCAAGAATGTGTTCACCTTCTTCTCTTTTAGGCGTGAGAAGATGAAAGGTCTTTTTAGCATCTGCTTCCAGCAGTGTGTAAACACTTTTTAAAAAATCTGCCTGCTTAAAGAGCTATCTGTTTTTATTGGAATCAAAGTGGTACATCTCAATTAAACCAATTGAAGTGTGGCAGAACCACAATTAGAGCCTGGTACAATAACTTGTTCTTGCAATAAAACTGTATCAGAACTGTATCTGTTAAGCTAAGTTAACAGGTTGCAAGAATGGAAATAATCTGAATGTAAAAGCAATAGAGTTTACAATAGCCTGATCCTGATTTTGTAAAAGGGGAGAGTGGCAGCAGAGGAAGCTTGAGGCAGAGGACTCTAGGTAAGACAGGACTAGTGATAATAACCAACAAACTGCATTGTCTGTAGATGGAAGGTGAATGCCCCAAAATATAGTTCTAGCTTTTGTTATAATTGTCCATGCTTGCACAAGAAACTGAGGTTATATAGAAGGAATTACACAGCCATCCCATTGAAGTTAGTTGGAATGTTACTGATAGGAAGGGTGGGGGGGGAGATAAGTCACTATAAATTGGGAGGTGTACTTGCATCATAACAACAGGCATGTTAAGAGTAGCTTTTCTCTGAGTTGTGTCTTTGGCCACTGAAATGCCCACTGAAATGCCCACGATGTCATTGCTAAATATAAGATGTGTATAGGCTAAGTGAAGTTCAGCAGCAGTTTCACTTATGGGGTCCTTGGGGTTCTCTGAGCTTGGTTCTTTTCTTGCAAACGTTTCATTACCCAGCTAGGTAACATCTTCAGCTATAGAGAGCAAACCCCATCCCATTTTAGCACTGAAGATGTTACCTAGCTGGGTAATGAAACGTTTGCAAGAAAAGAACCAAGCTCAGAGAACCCCAAGGACTCCACAGTTCAACCCCAAGCTACACATATTCACCTCTATTAGTTTCACTTATTGCAGCTGCATATTTCTGGCTCCAATGTGCTGATGTGTCCCAGACCTTTCCCCCTCCCTATAAAGACTTGTAAAGGAGAATACCTACTGTCTTAAATGATGGCACTGAAGCTAATTCAGAAAAATACATATGCAGAAGATATGGCATAGCAGTAGGGGAATTGGGACTAATTGTAAGGAGAATTTTCCCATGTCACACAATGTTATGCTGCTGGATGGAGAATGTGGAATGTTTAGAAATGGTAAGTGGCTGTAGTGGAAGAGTTCATACTTAACTGTGTCTGAATCTACTTTGTTATTTTCCATTTTGGCTAACCCTGTTATGACACCTGAACAGCATAGACTGGACTGAGCTGCAAACTCATGGACTGCAAACCTTTTATCATGAGTCCAATTTTTATGGATCCTCCTAACACTAGCATATACTCTCAACATGTCAGTGTGGTAGTTCAAGAATGTTTTCCTATTCTGGGTATAACAGATTATGTACTTTACCTATTAAAAGTTACATTGCTGATTAACAGGAGTGCTTTAAAAATGGTGTATTTGACAAAATACACTATAAGATCTATTTTGATTCTGTAACATCATTCCTTTTAGAGAGAGAGAAAGACAGAAGTTACTGAGCTTACTTTTGATTCACCGTAACAACTTCCAACATTTCTCACTGCTGGCCTTCCTGGTTAAGGGCAATGGGCTTTCCTTCAACAGATTCCTCAGCTATATGCTACTAGGTTGAGTGAATGAGTCAGCAATTTTGGTCAATATGCCATTCCATTTCCAAAGACTCTGAGGGGCCATGTTCTTACAACCCTTTGAAGATGTTTTGGGAGGGGATATACATTTCAAGCTTTTAACTTTTAATGCAAAAAAATCCCACATTTGTCACTGACATGAAATTCCTGCTATATTTGACTCAATTACTTTTAAAATTAGAAATCCCCATCTGGGACTCAATATGAGGGAAAATAGCAAATACCACACCTAAACTGAAACCAAAAGTGACATCTCCAAAAGTGACCAAGGGAGTAGTCTATTTCCCATTCCCTTTTTCAGCTTCCTTGACACGTATCCCAGAGATCAAACTCATGTGTACAGTGCTGCCTCATACAGTTTAATCAATCATCAAGCATTCTTATTCCAATGCAGTGTTCACTTTGGAGTCACTTAGCTAGGCTGCAATCTAGACCAAGGGCCACAGAATCTGGGAGAAAGGTTTGCCTGCATCAGCTTCCCTGTTGCAAGAATGGAAACTAGAACTGATGGCACCCAGGTAAACCAGCCTACTCCACAGTGGGGGTTAAATGAAAAGACAGCCTCCTGTTAGCTGCCTTGAGTTCCTCAAGGAAAAGAGAAATACACATCTAACGAATAAAATTTTAAAATTGCAATTCCTCTCTGGCCTTAAATGAGGACAAATGTGTGGCAGAGAGGGAGAAGACATGGACCTACAGGATACACCACCACCCCAACCACCCCCAACTGCCATTGGAAGAACTAGTAATAAAACTCTTTTAGGAACTTGTGGCGTTAACCTTTCTTCCACTGAAACCAATGGAAGAGGGGCAAGAAGCTGAACAAGGGAGTAGGAGATAAACTCCCTCATCTTGCAAATCTTTTATTCCATTCAAGCGAGTTGGGTAGGGCCTCAGATCCTTGTTTCCTTGTTCTATTCATTTATGTATTAAACAACTTATATGGCTGCCCAACTCACACACACTGACTCTGGGCAGCTTACAGAATTAAACTCCACAATACAAAAAGTCCATCAACCCCCCACTCCACTCCTGCGGCAGCTACAAACACAATAAAATGAAAGGCTCCATGTCAACTTGGGGTCCTTACATCTTCAGGGCCTTCCAGAAAAGTATCAAGGTGGGGGTCAGTCTTATCTCCAGGGGAATGATATTCCATAGGGAGGGAGCCACTGCCACCAGGATTGCTCCAACTTCAACAATATTGTAAACAATGAATATTATAAAACCAGATGTCCAGGTGGCCATCTTTCAAATGCGTGTTGGAATCTACCTCTCCTCATTCCCCATTAGCTTGTGTAAGTAGGCTGAGGACTTCAGGAGTTCCAGCTTGATAAACATGGAGGAACATGGATTGGGAAACATTGTCCTACCACCTATTTTGTGAGCATTACAGATTGACAAATTGCAGACAGACCTTTTGTAACATTTATCCAGTTGTTTATTTACTTTTTAAGGTAGTAGAGGGCAGTGACCAATGACTGGGGGTGTGGGGAGGAGGCATTCCTGCCACAGTGCACAGTAGTCAAGTGGAATAGAGAAGTTGGTCTATAGTAAAATGAAGCACAGCAAATAAATCAGACAAGTCAGCAAACACTACTTTGGTGTAGCATGAAAGGCAGGCAGAGATTGACCTCCCAGTCGGATGGAAGTGCATACTGGATGTCTTTGTGTGTTCCTCCATCAAGAAATGATTCTTGGTCCATACTCATCCTGATGGTACAAAGTGGTAATGCAGATCAGGCCTTAGTGATGGCAAGGAAAAGGGCTTCCTGGACAGAGATCATGACATCTTGATAGTTGCATCCTAGAAATTAAGAACTATAAAAAAAGGTTCTTAAAATGGTTTGAACCAAATTGTGGTATGTCATACTCCAGATGCATCACCATGGATTTACATGACAAATTCGGCATATCAAAACTCTTCATTAAGTCAGCTGGAGTTCACTTCTCCTGCACAGCTAAACAGTTAGGTGAATCAACTCTTTCCCTGTAATGATTTTTTTTTCTTGTGCTAAATGCTAAGAGGAGATTTAGGCAGCCCTAAAAGTGGTTTCAAAGACTGTAGACCATTGCAACTCATTCTCTGGGAAACCATGTCCCAGTGCGCCATAATGTGATTTCTTTGTTTTTAAAGCTTTATGTGATAGGTGAATCCAACCATTCTGGTTTAGTCTTATGTGTGGCCCAGATATGGTTTGTTCAACAAATCATGATTATAAAATCATGGCTTTATACACTGAATAAACATAAAGGGCTGGGATGGCATAAAGGAGGGTAAATGCATTAAACAAAAACAAGAGAAAATTATTTATTGCAGTATTAGGTGACTAAAACTGCCTTCAAAATTTTTGCATTCTTTCTCTGTTCCAGGGATCATTGCCCTTCAAAATGTACATTTGACAGCACCAGATAAACATTTAAGATTCGAAACAACATATACCCACCCAATCCACCTGTTTTTATCTCTTTGTAAGAAAAGAGGTCTAAGACGGTCAGAAACAAAGCCAGGGTATAATAGAAAATGAAATGGAGAGAAATCTGCTGTTAGCATATTAAAAACAAAACTTGTGGAATAATATATACCTAGGAACCTAAAAACAGCAAATGGAAATAATAATAAAAAAAGAAACTAGAGTTTTAAATCTACATTTTAAAACTAGAATCAAACACCGTGAAACAAGGCCCTTTTCTTCTTGATTTAGCTCTTACCTGAAGGACATCCAAGTGTTCTGCTGGAAACACAGCAATAACAGATCATTAGAAGCACTCCTCAAGAGACTAACTTCTTGTAGAAGGCAAAGTGAAAAGTTCTTGATTTGTTCTTTGTTTAGCTGAGTTCCTACACCACACTGGGAAAGATCCTGCTTTCCCTTGAAGCAGTCTGCTTGACAAGCTTTAAAATCTTTAGGATCTCCTACATCAAAGATGTAGTTTGAATGTCTCACACAATATCAATTCACCTGATACACTGAACATTCAAAAGCATGTACAGGTAGTCCCCAGTTTAAGAATGAGTTCCATTCCCAAGGTCTGTCCTTAAGTCGAATTTGTATGTAAGCCAGAACAGTATTATTGTATAATACTATATGAGTAGTCTTATGTAATTAACTCGAATCATTGTGTATTTAACTCGAATTTTGCTACAATAGGCTCTGTTCTTAACTATGGGTTGTCCTTAAACCAGGTGTCCTTAACCCAGGAACTACCTGTATTTCTAATATTTTTTGGAGGAGAAAGTACACATATGAGATGGACACAAGTCATCTGTTTATTTTATAGTTCTGACCTTTATTAAGTAAAGTACCCAGAGTCAGTTAGAGTCAGACATCTGGGTAAGAAATAAGCCCACAAGCTCACAACGCCTAGTGCCAATATGCCCTGTAATTCTACATCCTTAACCAGCAATCCCCTTTGTCTTGTCCTGGCTTACCACTCCAAGGATGAAAATAAATATCATCTAAAAAGATGGCATTCAGCAAATTCTGCAACTATAATGAGAGCTCAGGTTCCTTTCCTATTCTAATACATCGCAAAACTGTGCCAGAGATGCCCACATTGTGGGCAAGGTCATGAGGTTGTAGGTGCCAGGCTAACAGAGCATAACTGTAAGCCTGAAAAACAACCCTCCCATTCCCTTGCTGGTGTTGAAAAAGTATTTTTGAGCTGAATGAGACCACCTCCAAAAAAGCCCCCATATTACTTGAAGCAGGATCGTCACCACTAAGGAGAGCTGCCTGCTGTATCCATTGCCAATCCTGGATAAATCTCAAGGGTAGACCAGGGGAAGCTGATGTGGTGACTGCACCATATTCTGAAGCTACACTAAATTCATTATGGAGATCAGGCATAATACTTACCCAGGCCCTCTCTGGCCAGCTGTCATAAACAAGACACCCGAAGAGCCAGTATCTTTACTGAATGAATTTATTGTTTTTGAACTAAAGTTGTTCACAGTTATTTAACAAGGGATACATCAGAAGGTTCCTCTTTGTCCATTGGAACTGTTAAATAATGTCAGATTGTGTCCACGAGTGTGTGTGTGTGTGTGCGTGTGCGTGTGATCAAAGTACAAAATAGGAAGGATAACAAGAGGTATTGCTTTCATTTATTCTTATGTCTTGTGTAAATGATCTCCTTCCTGCGTGTACTATATGGGCTATTATTATTATTATTATTATTATTATTATTATTATTTGAAATCCCAGCCTTTTGTAGAGGTACAAGTTAACAGAAGCCTTAAAAGCTATACATAAAGGAAGAAAAACCAGGGAAGCGGATTGAGGGTGGTGGAAGGGAAGCTTTGGGGAGAAGGAAGGAGAAGGTGGAGGCAGAGAAGACAACAGAAGCAAGAGAGAGTAATTTACAGCAATATCATGCAATTAAAACCGCCTCCAAACCTCCTATATTCTCACCTCCCTCTGTCCCCAGCCATCACCCTCCCAAGGTCTAACATGCACATAGCAATAGAAGAGAAAAGGTTAAGATCAGGAGAAACAAACCAAACAACAACAACAACAACAAAAAACACCCTCCGCTTTTGTGTATCTTTTTCAAAATATTTTTTTTCTTCAAACCTATATACAGGAAAAACAGGTCCAATGAGGGCAGAATGAACCAGGATGAAAAAGAAGTAAAAATAACTGGAAAGAAAAGCAAACCGTGAAAGTGAAATCTAACATTAACATTAAAAAATCTTGCAGTGTTAACACACACTTATAGGAACCCAAACAATAGCAATTGAAGATAATAAGGGGACTGAATACTAACTCTACATTTAAAATATTACTGGATTTAGAATTTTGTCTTCTTCTTTTTGCCTCTGTCACTTAGGATATTGTTAAAATCTTTCTCTCCGGCTATACTTGGAGAGAGAGAGGGAGTGAGAGAAACAGACACCGAATGAAAAAGAAGAAGAAAAGGAGCACTGATGAGAGGAACAAGTGGTGGTCTTGTTGGAATTTTACCCCCCCAAAGAAATACAAATCAATGTCCCCTCTACTCAGTAATGAAAGCAGAAGATATATCTAACATCTTAAAATTTTAAATATATATATATATTTATATATATTTATATTTATATATATATGCATTATAAATAATAACCAAGACCTAAGAATAACTTAACTACACAGAAGATCCAGCCCACCCATCCTTCTTAAAAAAAAAAGAAAAGAAAAAGAAAAAAGAAAACAAATATAAAAATATCTTGCAATGTTTTTAAAAGTTTACAGTAGCTTTGTGTTGAACTCGTCCATAGTGCTATCTCCTCCATATCTTGTTCAAATGAACGAAGTACCAGTGGTGATACACACAGGCACGCACAAAGGAAAGGGGGGAAATGGATCTCATTTCATAGTCTTCTTTTGCATTAAAAAACCAAACCAAACCCCCCTACATGACCCAAATAAATAAACAAAACCAGCAAATAAATAATACTGATATATCAATGCAGCACGAATGACACCATAATTGCATCCAAATGCGTGACATAGCAGAGAATTCAGCTGGCCGAAGGAAATTCCAATGTGGAAGGAAAGAAACTGAGGGAGCAGATTCAGGAGAGGAGGAGTCATAACAGCGGCGGTGACGGCGGCGGTAGCGACAGCGGAGCGCGGCAGCAGAAGCGGCTGTCCCCAAAGAATTGGATTCTTGTCATTCTTCCTTGCTGCTGATAGCGGCCTTTCCCTAAGTTTCAGTGTTCGTGTCTGCTTGACTGCTACCTTGCATTTTTTCTCCTCAAGTTTATGGCTGCCTCTCCAGCAGTTCGGAAAAACGATTTGAGATTATAAAAACACCAACACAATTTGAAAAACAGTTGGGATGGGAAGAAAGGGATGGAGGGGAGGGCATTTCTTCTTATAAAAATCTTAATGTGGAATGAGAACAATATGCCATCCTATTCCCCATCCCACCCACCAGAGTCTAGATTCACCAGGAGGAAAGCGGGTTATCCCAGGCAGCGATGCTTTTCAGGGATTCCAACCGAGAAATGCAATTTCTGAGCCGTTCTCCACACAGAGCACCAAAAGAAAATTGTGTGTTGAGGGCAAATGGAACGGAGGAGACCCATTTCCTGCAGTGGGAGACAGGAGGCTGGAAGTCCCCCCCCCCCCAAAACCAGTCCGTGGACAGTCTTACATCAGTGGCCTTCCGTGAACAAGCATTCGCAGAGCACAGAAGGTGAAGAGGATGGCTGACATGTTAACTTTTCGGGATAATTCCTGGTAGTAGATTGGAAACAAGCGGTGGTATCAGAAACACAGAAAAAACATAGGAATAAAATGGGGATGGTTGATTCAGAAGCGTGTATGTGTTACGGGGAGGGGGAGGAGTTAAAGGAAGGAAAGAACTGGGAGGGGGGAAAAAAACCCAAACAAACAGGACTCGCCAAAATGGGTTTGTCAACTGGGTTACCTTTTTCCTTTTATATGTCTGTGTGACTGTGTGTGTATGTGTGTGCATCATATGTATAGGTATCATATAAATCTATATATGTATATGTGTGGATTATATATATTTACATGTGCATGTATATATATAATTTTTTAAATATATATATATATATATATATTTATATATATATATACACACATTTTTTTCCATACAAAATTTTACTATAGACAGTTTTGTCCTGCGGTAGCACGATATATACACCCATCTATTTTAGAGGCTACCTTGCTAAAGAATACTCATTCGTCTGGGGAGCTTTTCTTCACTTTTCTAGGTGATTTTATCTGCTTGATTTAATAATTTTTCCTCAATGCATTTATTTAAGGTTGGTCTTGTAAGCCGAGCGATGAGGCCATCTTTGCCTTCTCTTTGCCAGCGGGGAACTTAGTGTCTCCTCTAGACCCATAGTCATTTTTATCAGAATCGCTCCGCTTGCTGTTTGTGCTATGCTTGGTTGGCGTGCCGGGGGGATGGCTCACCTGCCCGTTCTTCTCGTCTGAAAAAAGTTGTTTAATTACGTCAAAGAAGTTACTCAATGGGCTGCCTGGGTATACAAAACAGAGGAGACAAAAACAAAAAGAAAACAAAGAAAGCGAGAGAGAGAGAGAGAGAGAGGAAGAGGAAGAGAAGAGAACAAACAAACAAATGAACAATGGGGTTTTAAACAAGAAGAACATGATGAGCGGTCCAGAGCCACGTGCATGGGTGTGTGTGGAGGATGAAGACAATGAGCAAAAAAGGAAGAGCATCAGGAAGGGAGCACCACCTAAGCATATGGAAACCCTGGAGTCAGGAATGCCCCATTTGGTGGCTGGAATCCTGCACTGTTCAGCAAGTACAGAATTTTTATCTAGCAAAGCTATTGCGTGGCATTATGTGGCCTGCTAAGTGGAAGAATATCAGAATCTATTAGGATGGGATTGTATGAAACTCTTCTGAAATTAGCCTAACTGAAGTGAGTCGAGCATAATACATAGCTATGGATCCTATGCACGCTTAATAGGAAGTCCATTCTATTTATTTCAAGGAATCTTACTTGCAAGCAAGTGTGCTCAAATTATCTTAATTCTCTATATTAATTAAATTATTACTTTCAAGGAGAAGAGATCTGTGTGCATAAAGGAGGAACATGCAAATCTGGTTCTCCTTTGAAATGAATTTTGCACCACTTGTAAAAAAAATATATTCTTAACCATTTTCTGTATGAGTGTTTTATTTCATACTTTTAATAATGCTACTGGACTTGATCTGTCAGCCTCTATCATCTGCTGCAAACCAGATTTGTTATTTAGATTTACACTCTTGAGTCCATATGCATATGGAAAAATGCACAGGAATAAACAAAATGAAACACACACATACAGGCACAAAACATTTTGTGAAATATGCAGAGATGCTCTCCAGCTCTTCATTCATGACTAAGCCCCATAATCTTAATGGTGCAGTAGACTGTCTTAAGCAACCCCAGACATGCCAGTTGTGGTGGTAAAAGTATCTCCCCCTCCCAGCATATGTGAGCTGCATTCACTACCAACCCTACCTTGAAGGCCAATATGAAAAAGCTAAGTAGAGTCAGACCTGGTTAGTACTTGGATGGGAGACTATCTGGAATTACCAGGGCTGCAGGCTAGACAGGAAGTGTTAAAATATTCCAGAAGAGGGCAGTGGTAACATTTGTCTATGGTTGCCAAGAAAGATACATGGACATGAAATCACTAAGAGCTAAGCTTGACTTGCTTGTTTGCCCTCAAAGGCAACTGTCTTCATTTCTCCCCTGACAGGTTGCAATATGAGCAGAATACAGTTAGGAAAAGTTGGGTTTTGTTCGTGGGCTGTCAGGGCAATCCCACTCTTTGGGGCAGAACATTCAGTTATAAGTAATTTTTAAGGAAGTTAATAAAGTTCCTTGGATCAATGCTACCTCAGAAATTCACACAAAGCAGGCATCAGCTGCTACGGTGCTCAGCCACTTGCCTTGTCTTTGCTGAGAAAAGAAAGGGAAGGACACACATCCAATCACCCCTTCAGCTTGGAGATGATGTAGTGAGGGGAAGGATTTGTTTGGGGTCACTGATTTTAGAAAAAAATGTAACGTCTAAAGAGAGATCTGACAATATTATACTAATATAGAGCAAGCCACAGAAAAGCTGCTGCAAATACAAGAAGATTCCCATTGCAAGATATTGTATTTCATGAAAATTCATTTGCACAGAGAAGCGACTATATTAATTTGTTGTTGCAAAAATAACTCAAAAGAAATCAGCAAATTTACTGCTGACAGTAATGCAGCAGTTTCTTTTGAATACTTTCCCAAAGTGACTATGTCATTTGGGGTGTTATTTTTTGGCCTGGAGATGCATTTCAATAGATGTATGTATATGAGTTAGTTCTGATTTACAGCAGGAATGTGTTAAAATACTCTCAACCCTATGTATCTCATCTGTGAAGTAGAAGTAAGTCGGTAAGTAAGTAAGCAAGCAAATAAATAAATAAATGGTAGAATCTAATCCATAATAAAGCAGCAGAAGATGACACAATGGAGACAATCCAGTATGAAGTTAACAGATTTCTCTTATTCTCTGGAGCTAACTGCATATTCTATTTAGGTTACTTGCCCTTTTCAGACTTAGGTGGCTATTTCACATCACTGAAACACAACAGAATATCTTTACTGAAGAAGTCAGACAGCTACTGAAATAAATAAGAGACCAAAGGCAACAACATTAAGATATGTTTTGTTTAAATGTCAAATAGGCACATAGTAATTTTTGCTATGTTAGGGGAGTTTTACTATTTTCATGGACAGATTTCACTAACCAGAGTATCTTCTTGCATTAATAAAATCGAACCAGCTGAAAAAAGAATAACACAATAACAAAACAGGAAAGCAACACAACAAAATTAGATAAGGGCTATATATACAGGGTGTACCAAAAGTCAGGCCCCGTGGCCAAAAGACAATCAAAATGAGACCACCACATTAGAATTTGGGAACATCAGAGAAAACGTTACTGTACTTAGGAATATTCAAAGGTCATGCATCAAACGAGTAAGGAAGTGTTTTGAAGAAAATGGCAACCAATCTGAACACTGAATGTAATTTATATAATAAATTTTGGTACATCCTATATGTGTGTGTTTACATAACAAATTCAAGAAAAGAGGGCCAAATTTCACTGTAACCATCCATAACCTATTTCTATAAGCAACTTCTTCATAAGTCTAAAATAATGCTAAGTTTTTAATCCACTGAGTAACTGGGGACATAACTTTAACTTTCCAGTGTTGAAGACTAGTCTCTTAGCCATAAGGAGAACATGGAGAATCCACAATGGAAATGGATTCTTAGTTCAGCTTTTAGTGCAACCTGATTCATCTTAAATACTGATAAATGTTTGTGTGCACTAGGACTAAACACTCGACCAGTTGGTTCCAGACACTGAAGATGGTATCTCTCAGCCATGCAATATAATGCAAAAAGATCTATAGGCCAGAAGGCTAATTCCCATGATAAAAGCCTGTTCTCCATATTCACCCTTCTTCCCAAAACAACAATCAGACAATATAAAGAATTTAAGATGGATGAGTCTCATGAAAATGATTATATAGCAGGAATAATAAGGCAAGGCAACTTCCTATATCCCACAATGGTTTGCTTGGCTTCCTACGTGGCTTTGGACCCCATATCTTCATATGCAAAATGAAACCAATGAACAGAAAGTGTGAAATAAAGCTGGTAAAACATTATAAATGCTTCTGGGAAGGGCAAGAGAATATTACACATTTCCAAATTTTCTAAGAAATGCATTCAACAAGATCAAAGAGAAAGGGAAGTGCAGAATAAGCAGTGGGAGGAAGCATGAACACTGAGCTCTATCCACAGATCAAAGCAGAAGACAAGTGCGAACCAAAAAATGCAGGGTATTTGCTCAGAGGTTTCAATTTAATGACACATATTTTAATCTGGATAGAAGATCTATATTTCCCCCTTTTCTGCTTTGTAATTTCTCAGTCATACGTGATGCTTGTTTGCTTTCAACAATAAAGGTTCACCTTTATTGTGACGACTGTGGTCACTTTAATCAGAACATTAACTGATTTTGATAAAGCTTGAGAAATTTTGATGAAATAATGTTCCAACGGAGAGGAGTGGTTAGAGAGTCAGAGATGGTATATAGGCAGCCCTTCCATTTGACTTCTCCACAGTACCTGAATTGAGAATAAAATAAATGTATTTTTGGAAATGGCCAGTTCAGGTTGTAGCAGTTAGCTGCCCTTACCGATATTAAATTAAATTAAAAAGCTAAGCAAGATCAGATGTGCTTAATTCTTGGAAGAAAGTCCACCAAGAAATCTCAGAATGGGAGTAAAATGGGAGGCTAAGAATCATCTCAGAAGAAGGCAGTAACAAGCCACTTTCATTGTTGCCAAGAAAACATTATGGATATGCATATATAGTCACCAGGAGTTGAGTTTGACTTAAATGAATCTCTGTCTTATCTCATTAGAAATAAGCCAATAGGCTCAATTATCCAAGATATCCAGGCAGTTTGAGACACCATAAAAAAACAGATTTCTGCACATCCTTGCCCTTTAAGACAACAATTGTTTGCCTTAAATGAATGGCGGACACTTGAACTTCTACAAAGAAACTAATTTCACAGTGAAAGTCTCATATTGATTGCTGTTAAGTTTAGTAGATTTGCTCAGCCATTTGAACACCTTGCAGCTACTAAATATTTAGAATGACAAGAGAAGTAATAAATCAGTAGTAAGCAATAGCATGTTTAATGCATTATACCATTGTTTGAAAGAGCTATCAGAACATGTATGAAAAGGACATACATGAAAAGGAAATATGCCTTGGAATATTATGAGTTTATTCTGAGTATCATGGTTATGTGTTTAAAATATCGGCTGTTCTTATAAAAAGGCTGGGGATAGCAGGAATAAATTTTTTTAAGTCAAAGAAGGAGGAATGCCACCCAAGTATCAGGTAAGGAAACTTAATATCTGGGACAACTCACAAATGGGGCATATATCATATTGATGATAGAAAAAGAAAAGAAAGGGACCCCCACATCACCCCTTCAAAGCTCTGTGTGAAACAAAAACAGGATTTCCAACGGATTAATGTAAAAATAGCCTCCAAATGAATTGCATAAGCACCATCAGCTTTGTCATTACAGGAAGCCATTAGAGCAGCATCAAAGTTAAAGAACTTGGCCTAAAAAGCCACTACAACTATGATCCTGATCTAGACATAGACATTATTCAGATTTTTATCGTTTGACGCCCTATGAGTGGAAATATTAGACACAAAGATGGGGAGGTTTCAAATTCAAATTGCTGATGATAGAAGCGGGAAGATCCTTATTGTTCCCACAAAAAGAAACTGCCAAAGCCAAACAGCCAACAAGCTCTGATTTCAGCTAAAACCTTAGTTCCAATCTTTTCCTTAGAAGCCTACTTTTTCTCTCTCTCTCTCCCTCCAAGACTCGGGAACAGTGAATGAACTCATCTCAGGTATATCTGAACCTAAACAACATCACCCAAAGCAATTGCCCATTAGTAAAGCTAGTTTCTGTGCATTTCTCACATCAAAAACGCTGCCTTTAGTTTATGTCTTTGGAAAAGTGTGGTGTGGGAAAGGGGATAATGGAGGGAACTGTAGAATTATTTAATATACTTCTTCAGAACCATTATGTGCTTCTGCTGACAAACTTTCTGTCCCTCTCCAGTTCTTGCTTCAAATCTCCTTCTCTCAGAGTTCACTTATTCACTGTGAACACTGAGGAATAATGTTCCATTCTGATACACAATTGGAAAACTCCACTCTGATAAGAAGCATGGCATCTTTATTCATGTGCAGTTTGGGGATGAACTAGGAAATCATCACAAAGGGCAGATAAAAATATCTCCAGAAATAGGAATATCTTCCCTGGGAAAAAGACCTAAAGCACTGGGGACTTTAATAATTCAGGACTAATAATTCAACAAGAGTTGTCCTTCCAATAAAACAAAATTGGGCAAGGCAAATTTTGTCTTTGAAAAGGTTTAGATTATTGTAGTTCATAAGGGAAAGATCTTTCATACAGCTATTAATGATGAGAGTTAAATGGAATTTCTGTTTCTATATACATAGCCACTCCACTATTATAAAAATTCCAGGAACAAAAAGACAAGAGCAATGTACTTTAGGCACTGCCTGTGATTCTGCAAAGCAATTAAGTATACTTCCTGTTGGGAACAGAATGCTGAACTAGATTGCTAGTATCTGATACAGCAAAGAGGTTCTGTGTTTTTACATCTGGAACTGTTAGCTGCCAATGTAAGAACCGGTTTCTTACCTGCAATTGCAATTCCTTGAGTGACTGTTTTCAAATCCACACTGCATCTGTGCAGTATCCCATCTGGACCTTTCTAGAGCTTAGATGGGTGGGAGCCCACCCCTGCATTTCACACAGCTCTTTTGAATCCCCTTCAGTTCCAGAGACCAATCCAGCACATCCAAAGGAACAATAAAGCCATCTGAGACCAAATGTGTAAGAGGATCGGCTGTGTGAATGTACGAGGATGGCTTTAAGAATACCCATTACAAGTAAGTTCTCATTCACACACATGAATGATGAACAAGTTTCTCACTAGGAAGAAGGTCTGTGACCAAAGGACAGCTCTTCCAAAGATACACAGTTCTGGAATGAATATCTATCTATCTATCTATCTATCTATCTATCTATCTATCTATCTATCTATCTATCTATCTAATATACAATGCTGGATTAAGGTAGATGTAATTGCCTGGCATTGTTCCAGATGGGGAGTGGCCTGCAAAAAGGCCTCCGAGGCTCCTGTTATTCCTGTAGAATGAATTTGGTACAAAGCTAAATAGTCGTGACTATCCATCTAGAGGAACATGGAGGAGAAAGTCCACAGGCTTAGGACAGACTCTGGAAAGCCAAGAATAAACATTGGTCCTGACTGAATGAAGCCACATGATTTGGGTAAAAGATAAAGGCACCACAGACACCCAGGGAAACATGGAGCAATGTTTCCAAGGGAGCTAAAGGGTTGGGAAAGAAAGTAGGCAATACTATGTCTCAGTCGAAATGAAAAGCAAATACTAATGTGAAGAAAAAGATATATGGATAGTAAGGGCAGTTTTTTCCTTACAAAATGCAAGAGAGAATCACTTTGGTGGGTGCACAGTTCTCTAGGTCAATGGGATAATGTCACAACTACAAAAAATCTGCTTTCCAAAAAAGAGGTGAGCAGTAGCCATGGATAAAAAAAAAAATGATGTCTAACATAAAGAGAATGAGTAGAGGGTTCCATAGTAGAAGAGGATGGGAGGTTAGTGAATAGAAATATGTTAACACTAAAGTTCTTAATGAAGGGATTGGAAAAGAAAGAATTACAAGAAACAAGAAATGACAGGAAGATACATTTTTACTGATACAAGAATTAAGCCCCAATACTTCAAATTAAGGAGAATATCAGACTCATGATGGATGGGATATTGCAGAGGGTCAAATCAATGGTTCTGAAAAAAGTCAAGAAAAGATTTTCATTTAGCTGTGCAGAAAACCCTAGTGGGTAGCTTATAAGAAGCCAGCATTCATTGTTCTGCTTCATCCCAGAAAAGTTGTAGAACTGAATCCTTCAGGATGTGAGGTGGAAGAAACTGAGATCTGGATCAAATTGTCTTTGGAAGATGGAAAATAGATTGTGAGGGTGAAAAGTAGGTCAATAGATGTACTGTAGGTTGGTTTGGGAGACAGAAGTATTTTCAATGGGCTAAATCTGTGGTGAGATGGGCGGTGACAAATTTGAAATATAAATAAAATAAATGAAATAACAGGGTGAACCATGGTTGTTGAGGCCACCAAAGCATGACAAGTACCCTTCTGAGGGTATAGGACTAGGAGGAAACATAAAATAAGATCAGCTCAATGGCTGTTGATGAGGGCCATGATCAAAGGACACTATTTCTAGCTGTGAGTGGCTGTCTTGGTATGGTTGAAGTTGTTGGCCAGAACGTTATTGAGTATATTCACCACAATGAATCTAGAGTGATGGATGCACTCCTGCCAAATAAGTTCCAGAAGATGGGGTGATTTTGGCCAACTTGCTTGTTTATGTACAAAATAATCATAGAACCTGAACTGTATCGCCCTAATAGCAGCACTGGAAGGCTCAGAGTAACTTCTAGACTGCAAGAACCTCAGCCTCCTTGATGTGACATAATCCTTGTTCCCAGCCTAGCTGCCTCAGATGCAGAAAGCCTGAAAGTGAGACACAAGCACATTGATAGTGAAGATGTACTTGGGGAAAGAAATGTAAATGAGACCCTTGGTCAATTGCCTTCACTCAGCCACCAGAGAAGGGATTCTCTGACACATGGTAGAACAGAAACAGTTGTCTTACATCTGAGTCTAAGAAATGGAACTCAGATTTCATGCCTGCTGTTGGTACATGAGTAAACAACTGAAACAGATGACAGCCACCATGTGACCCAAGAGTTGTAAGATGATATGGACCTTCTAGAGAAAGGAACTTGTATATAAGTATGTGAAATGTATGGAGTGGCTGTATCAACAGAAAGGCACACTGAAGAAAGTTCAAGTGAAGCTGCCCAGTATGCATGGAAATGGTTCTGGTCAAAGATTCTTAAATGGTAGAAGGTTCTCTATAGCCTCTGCAGGGACACATAATTTACAGGTGTACCAAGTGCACAATGAAGAACTATTCATTACTTTTTCCCAAATAATTTATTTTCAAGCACTTCTTAATGTATGTGCTCACTGTTTACATTAAGAGCTTCTGGGAAATAATCAGGTTGCTTATTTTATTATCAACTGACTATTTTGTTTAAAGTTTATGATCAACTAGTTCTAAAGGGAAAGAATCCCAAGAAAGCTATTTTGAAAATATATTTGCAAGAAAGATGGAAGCAAAAAAAAGAAAAAAAGAAAAGAAATCACAAATAACCCCAGTGAAAGCATATCTACCAAGGCCTGATACTTTTTCAGAGTTAGCTTTAAAAATATGGGATTTATTCAATTTAAAACAAGGGCCAATCTGTATCCCTTCAGATATTGTAGGATTGTAGTTCCCATCATTCATCACCAAGGGCCATGCTGACTTCAGATAGCTGGAACTGAAGCTAAATAATACCTGGAAGGCCATGAGTTGCCCATACCTTGGGTAAAAGATAATTTAGGACTGAATTGTTGGGAAGAAGGCAGATCAATAAGATTTTCTTCTTCATTATCCATGCATTCTGTTTCTGCAGATTCGCTTATACACTTCTATAAGCAAATCTGCAGTGTATCCCATTTTTCATCAAACATGGTCTCAATGCGGCTATATGCGGCCATGCGCAGTAGGGAAAAAAGTCAGAGAGCCTTACTGCACAGTGTTGACATGAGCTACACTAAGGGAAAGTGTGTTCTTATTCTCAGAGTGTTTGTTGTGTTAACAAGTCTCCACACTGTTCTCATAATAGATCACGTGATCTCACTAGGATCAATGCTTTAATAATCATGGTTTCCGTTTCTGAGAGGTTTTTCAAAAACATAAGCCCTGCGGATAATGAGGATTGAATGTATGTACTTTTCTTCTGGAGATGTAAGATGATAATGTAATGTTTTCCTAGGCACGGGGAGAGACTGTGTACAGAAATCACTTGGTTTTTTCTCCCCCCCTACCCCAAAGCGGAGAGATTAGAGAGGAAGGGATTGCAGTACAAAAGATTAAGCAGGCACACAATGGGGAATACACCAGGCTGTTTGTGTAGCACACTCACAGCTCCCAGTCCCAAGCACACTTGGGGTTGCCTCAGCCAGCACATTGCTTTCGATGTGTATTCCCCATTGTGTGCCTACTTACTCTCTTGTAATCCTTTCCTCTCCAATGAATGTTAATATAAACATTAATTCTCTTCTTGCTAATTATCCCAGCACTGGGGTGAGCATTCCAAAGAGCAGGGACATGGGGGAAAAGGAAAGCACAGTCACAGTCATGAGATTTCCAGTTAGTGACTGCTTCACTTAACGACAGAGCTGCCGGTCCCAGTTGTGGTTGCTAAACAAGGACTACTGTTTCTGTGCTGCTGTTTGCTATAAACAATGTCAGTGGAATGGCAGGTACCACCAAGGGAACAGCTCTGAGTTTATATGAAAAACTTTTGAGAAGTATTATAAAAGTTTCATTTTGTAAGTTAGATCCAAATGCTATATAGTATATCTGACAAAAAACCCCTGCAACATGGGTGTACTTTTGGGTTCATCTTTGATGCCTAGGGTTTGGCATGGTGCCAACACAGAATATCAGATCTGGACATTCTGACATAGATCTTTGTTGCATTCCATTTGCGCTACTATAATGTACATGGGAATAATTCTGACATGTGTTCAAGAACTTCAGCTTATATAGAATGCTGTGTTCAGACTATCGGCTAGGGCCAATTACAAGACTCCACTGGCTGCCATCTGGGCATGATCTAATAGCTGCAATCATTTATCACATTAAGCCATCGTTTACTCCATAGAATACATTTTGCTAGGTAAGATTTCTACCACACTCTAAGCCATAAACCATAGTTTACAAAACTAAATGGCTGCATTCACAAATGATACCAAGCCAAAGCCAAACCTCCATACATTATCGTTTGGTGCAATGGACGAGCCTCTATATAAGCTGAGACAAACTATCTGAAAAAAAAAAAAATCTTCTTAGGGCTGCCTGCCTGATTGGCCACATGCCTGCCCTCTGGAATAGGATCCCCCTGGAGGTCTGAGCAGCCCTGACTGTGTAATGGGCTGCAGCCTGGACAACTGGTGTGTAAAAGGTATCTCAGCCCACAAAGGAAAAGGGGCACGGGAAGCATCTCAGAAGGGACCCTCCCTAGTTGTCTGGAAACTTGCAGACTTTTTATACTTGCAAGATTCTGTTACTGTAACTTTATAATACAGGTAATGTTAGTATAATACAGGTAATGTTGGTGCTTCTTGTTGGGACTACCTTGAAGGGCTGGCACTCTGTCATCCTTTGGCTTTCTCCCCAAGCTCAGGGTTAAATTTGTGCACATCCACCTGAATGGGATTATGTTAGTATGTTTGTTCTCCCTGGCTTTGGCCATCTTTTATTTTTTTACATTGATTTAATATATTAGGTTTTGTTTTTAATTGTACCAAAGTTGCTGTGAGTTGGGCAGCCTTACAAAGTTATCTTACATTTATACAAATTATAAATGAAAAATACAGGGCTAACTCAGTAATGCTGTAGCACTCCTGGCCAAAAGAAGTTGGACTACCTCCCTTGTAATCTTTCTACTGGAAGTTAAAAATATTTCTTTTATTCAGGCAAATATTTTGCATTCCAAATGGTGGGTTTTAATTGATGGTATTTCTACATTCTGTAATTCTTTGGATTCTATTTATTTATTTTTAAATTTTTAAATGTTTAAGTTTAATTATAATTCTATTATTATTATTATTATTATTATTATTATTAGCCACTCTGAGTAACTTTTTTGTTGGAGATCTTTTATTGTCGTAGTAGGTTGGAAAGAACAAGATTGAGGCATTCTTTAAACCCTCAATGTGTATGGCTGTTCTAGTCTAAGTTGCAAAACAATGGTGACTATCCTTTCCTGATCAATGTTAGAATACTTAAAATATAGTTAGTGCCCTGTTGTTCATTGTGGTGGTGACAGGCAACCTGAGGAATATGTAGATTTCTGGTTATTGTCAGGCCCTAGTGCAAGCAGCCACAGCTTCTGGAGAGCTACATGTAAAGGCCAAGATATACTGAGAATGGTGGTGCTTTATCTTAAATCTCTTAGCAACCCTGGAAGCTGTTACTTTATTTACACGGCTTGTTTATATGGCTATCTGAAAGTAGCACCCCCAGAGCAGACTCCATCATCACACCTACTCATAGAAAGCATAATTTAAAAGCTAAGCACAATTCAAGCCTTATGTGAAAACATTTAGCTGTAACATTCCAGTTTCTAAAATTCCTAGGCAAAATTCAGAAGGGGTCTGGTAGTACTTTTTCCACCTGACAAATTGTATTGAAAGCTTATGCAGTTTATTACATTTGTTAGTCAGAAAAAGTGCTACTAGATTCCTTCCGATTTTTGCCACCAGAGACAAACACGCCTCTCCTCCTACAATGTTTAAAATTTCTTGGTAAGCTAAATTGATGTTATGAAGTTGACTTGAGATAACAACCGTAACTTAACAGTGATGCAAAAAAAATGGCATCATAATTCATGATCTTGTCTGTATTGATTATATTTCCATTACACTTAATGGGGCTACTTTGGCAGAAAACTGGCAATAAAAAGGCGAAGACACTGTATAACTCTTAGCTCGGAATAATGTCTGGCTTCATTCTCAGCTGAAATGTCAGGTGCTTGCGGTAACACAGTTTTCTTTAGCTCCTCCAAGACTTTTCTTTTTGGTTTTTAAAACTGTGGAAGCTCCATCATTATTTTTATCAGACCTTTTTATATTGGCGGCTTTCATTTTTTTGTATACGTAACACTTTTTTGATACCTAAAAATCTGGCATCGAGCGAGGAACATCTAATGTACTAGCAAGCAGAGAGCACAACATATTTATGGCTTTATGGCATTAGAAACATTTTGCTGCCTATCTGGTGGTGATAAAAGCATGGAAAATAAAGAAAACAACAAAGTTTTATAAAAAGTCCAAGAGAAGAGACTCCAGAAATTCACACTTCCCAAAAAATTCCCTAATAGGTAAAGAAACAGCAAATGAGCTTCATAGCTATGTAATCCAAATATATTTGTGGTGCTGGAGTGGGAAAATGAAAAGCTGAACCAAGAGGAGGAGGTGCTTTGGGGAAAATCAAGAAGACAGAGGCTATGTTCCATTTGGGTAAAACCCTAATTAGTATAATAAATCTGTGACAGTTAATGTATCCCCTACAGAAGAAAATGTGATCTGCTTAAACTCTAATGTGATCTTGATGCTGGAAACCATTTATTGATAGCACAAACAGTAATATCACCTGATGATCCGTTCTCAGCTGCCATCAGTAAAATAGAAGAAAGAGAATTGGACTGACCAGTATATATTGATGTCCCGAGAAAGCCGAATAAAGGCAGAACTGAGAGAGGACTGGAGGCACCCTAATTATAGTGAGAGAGGCTTGAAGGGAAGGTGAAGAAATCTCAGAAGGAATAGAGAGGAGGAAAGTGAAGGATTGGGAAAAGAAGCAAGAGAAATTCACTAAGGCACAAGGCTCCTCCAGCAGACCTGGCAATTAAAACTACAGAATGTAATGACTCTTCAGAGGTTTTACTCCCCACCTGGCTATTTATGAATACTACAGACATGCCATGTAGAGTTACACACAGCATCAAATGAAATTAATAATGGGAGGTGCTGCAACCGATGAGTAATAACTCACTCTTAGGGCCAACTGACATGCTGTCAAATTAGCCCAAGTGAGCTGTAAGAAATAAAATGGCTCCCTAACCAAAGTGGTTGCATGAAAATTTTATTAACCTTTAAGCAGGCAACCTTAACCTCATGTTGATATGGGTGATGTTCTAGAGGAAATATCCATTCTTTTCCATTTCAAGTATTTAAAGAGGACAATGCACCCTCCTTACTGGCTGTTGCAAATTTAAAATAGGGTGTTGGGAAGGACAGCCGAAGAACTATTAGCTATAGAAGTTGTAATCAGCAAGAGATAACATGCCTTATACAGGCACTGGCAATGAACAAAGGCAGGGACCTTAGTACACATACAACAGATACAAGAAATCTTTTGATTTCTGTGAAGGTTTAAACATAGTAGTCAAAGTATGCCAACCATAAGAGTTGGGAGGACTGTAGAGAAATGAATAATCAGTCATTTGTTTTCATTCTTCATGACCTGATGGACATCATAGTGCCAGGATTATCTGTCAGGAACAGCTTCTGTTGGCCCCTTTTTCAATTGCCTTTGATCTTTCCAATCATCAGGGTCTTCTCTAATGAAGATTATGTGCCTTCACATTATGTGTCCAAAATATCTAAGCTTTAGCTTCATTATTAGCACTCTCAATGAGCAATCTGGTTTTACTTCATCTAGTATTGAATTTCTTTTTTCTTGTCATCCAAGGTGTTCTGAACAATTTTCCCCAGCACCATAATTCAATGGCATCACTTTTTCTTTGTGCTTTTGCACTGTCTTTTTTCACTTTCAACAAGCTATACCTTAAGTTGTTGACACTTCCAGTCATCCTAGTGAAATTCTTAAACCAGACTTTGAAAGATATATCAGTATCTACTGTAATTACAACTACTCAGTAGGATGACAATTAAAATATATGATGAAAGTGTGATGCCAAGGGCACCAAAGAACAAAACAAAGGATCATAATCAACAGTCCACAAAAGCTGCATTAAGTAAAACAAGAGAGGAGATGTTATCCATTATACCATGGTAGAGGTTAAAGGAAGTTAAATGAGGAACTTATGGATGACATGAAAGTTCCTTCTTATTTATTTAAAGAAGATATATGACCACCTATCTCATTGTTGTGGGCCTCTCCTAGGTGGCCCACAACAATCAATAAAAACATGAATAAAAGCAAAACCATCCTTCCAACCAGGCACCAGACCAAACAGCCTCCTGACTCAACCCCCATCCTATCCCAATGCTTGGGGAAAGAGCCAGATCTTCATGGCTTTTCAGAAGGCTAAAAAGGTAGCGATCCCTTGGATCTCAGGTAGAAGGCTATTCCAAAGGGTTGGGGTGGCTACTGAGAAGACACACCTCTGAAGTCCCATCAGATGGTAATATTTAAGGGAGGGGACCTTGACTAATTTAGAGGGAAAACAGATCATAATCTTCACTGATTTATCTCCAGTTAGTAGAGGATATTGATGACCAAAGTAAAGCTAAACATCAAGAAGAAACAGAAAATGTCCACAATTCATATCTTCCTCCCAACTCCACTGAAGTACACATTTATTACTGTCAGCACTCTTTAAAGACCTGTTTGGACAACCTGATAATGGGCTATCCTCAAGGTTGTGGATGATTTTAGTGCTAGAATAGGAGCAAATGAAATGACATTCTGCTTACATTCTAACAATATTCATCCTCTCCGGAAGAGATACTGTATCTTACTGCACATTCAGAAGATGAGAAATGCAATTATGCCAATTTAGTTTGGCCCAAATATTTTACAGTTTGAATTTATTATTGCCACACTTAACCTTACTTTCTGTATTAACTCAGTGATTGAGAACTTGACCAATACAGGATTTCATTCCAACAAAACTGTAAATAGATACATTATAGAGTGCTGTTGCATGCAGATGATTTGGTGATTTTACCGCAAACACCAATAAGGCTGAAGTAGGCTCCTTGGGTACTTAACATCTTTCTGCAAGGAACAACATTAGCAGTTGAACAATGGTAAGCCTAATATTACATAATGGTATAGTTTTGTATCATTAGACCAGCTGTTCAGAAATTGTTCACAGCTCTGATACAACATTTATGGTACAGAATTAGATTTAGAGAATAAAACAGCAGCAAGAGAGATTTTACAATCCAAGGTCTCAGGAAAAGTCCTTGAGGTAGCAAACTGTGTCCCAAATGCAGCACTCTCAGCGGAAAGAAGATTCAGTAAAGATAGAATCTACGGGGTGATTAAAAATAATTAATTACTGCCATAAACTGAACTTCTGTCCATGATGCCTAGCCTCTAGATGAACATTTTCAGGCTTCATGAATGTGGGAAGTGGAGAAAAAACAATTCACATTAGGCTCATCCCACAGATGCTTCTGAGGTTGGGATGAAACTGTGCTAAGACAGAAGATAATTTATACTGACATAGAGCTTGACCGTAAAGGAATCTCTTCAAATGTAATAAATGTAAATAGGATGTTCAAACCTCAGGTGGCAATATATCTGCAACATCTATCTATAGTGAAATATAGTGAATTTACTGTGGAATATTTTAATATCCTTCCCTCAGTGGTTCTATTATGAAAGATATTTCTCTTATAAACAGGATGTAAACAAAATGCTGGCTCATGCCATCCAGTAAGGATTTCTGCAACACATTGTTATACCCTGTTGTGTTTTTAAGAGAGTTAGGAAAGATTCCAAAGTAACTTAGAACTCTCCATTGCAGAACAGTTTAAGACATGCCACTCTCTCAGTTCTCCACTTCTTTCCTATGCCCTTTCTCTTCCTCTCTGTGCAATGTCCTTTAGGACTTCTAATACTACATTATATGCCTTCCTATAAGATATATCCCTCTATCTATAGGGATGATACCTATCCCTATAGGTAGAAACAATGGTAAACCTAAAAAGTATCATAGTTCCAAAGATGGAAGAGACTTACAAACACAGATATAGAAGACCCCAACCAAAACTACATAAGCATATCATGAGATATGGAGAATCCTCTAATAAGTCTGCCACTTCTAGTTGTTGTCCCTAGGGTGAAGTTAATCTCAAGACTTCCAGCTTTTTCCATCAAGCTGCTGTCTCAACATCCTGCGATAAAGGAGTCTCAGCAAGTCACCACATCAAAAGTAGACAGGATTAAAAGAGTAGACACCTTACTGCATTTCAGCTGAGATGGATCTTTTCTCAATGGTGCTTAAATTTCTAATTAAAACACTACCACTTTTACTGTTAATTTGTTCAAAGAAAAACACAGAAATGCTCTGAAGGATAACGTTATAAACATTCTTATATGTTGGCCAAAGTTTATCACCAGTTAGAAATGTAGAAGTCCCCAACTTTAAAACTGTGTCATTTAACTGTATGTGTGAATTCAGCATAATGTTTCATTTGGTCCTGGTATTTCTAATTATGCTCTCTAACAGATGAATAATCAACTTTCACTGTAGGACAGAGATGTTTGCCGCAGCAGAAGTAACTTTAGGATTTTGAGTAAGAGGAAGAATAATCAGCTATGATACATCTGTTTGTTTTCTGCATCCCTCAACATCAGTGCCCAATTTGATCCAAGGATGAGATGGTAGCAGAAGGGGGTGGGGGTGGTAATGGTTGATCATGTGAAGGTTGAGTTTGCATACAAGCAGCACAGGTTTTGATAAAGTATTCCACATTTAAGTTCATTATTAGGCCAGTAAAATGTACCACAGGGAATTAGTTCACACCATGCCTTGGTGCATCTCATGAACAAACTTTTAACAATATGCACTCTTTAAATTCAGGTGTAACAATCCACTCACCATGTAATTAGAGATCATCATGCATAAACAATTCATAACTGACATTCTTAAATGATCCACAGTGGAGCAAGAATTATTTGTGGCCATTTCTTGGATTCAACAATATGTTGAAATTTTGTGAGCAAAGTTTCTTGTTGAGAAGCAAGGCTGAGTTCCTTTAACGATAATGCCTCAAAATCCAATATACATCAAACAACCTGATGAACATACTCCTCTACCTATGACTTTGATCCTTAATCAGTAATGAAAGATGCAATAAGAAATCAGCTACTTCCATTATTTCAGAAATGTGTTCAACAACAAAATCATCAGGTTGTAATCTCCAACTGAGATGTTGGATGAAAGATGGCGAAATGATGATTTTATGTGGTTGAAATATGTATAAAAGTTGTTTGTGATCTGTTAACAGCACAAATGGATATAATCACAGATGTTAAAATGTTTTATAACTTACACACATCTCAAAGTTCCATGCTCAATCTATGAATACTTCTGCTCCAGAGAAGAAAGTGACTGGGTGGCATAAGCAACAGGCTTGTTTGATCCATCTTATTGAGTCTGTAGCAAGAGGACACCAAGTCCCACAGGAGTGGCATCAGTCAGCACAGAAGTTGGAGCATTCAGATTATAATAAGCTGAGCAAGTTTCCTTAACTATTATATCTTTCAGCTACTGAAATGCAGAATCTGAAATGCTGCAGGCCAGTGCCAAGCAACTCCTTTTTTAATCAGCAGCCTCAGCGGTTCTGAAATATCTGCATAATTAGGAATAAATTTCATAAGAGCTACAGCTAGTTAAAAAAGAACACAACTCCAGATTCTCAGGAATCGGGTCTTGCAGAATAGCTTCTATTTTCTTTGGATCAGGTTTAATGCCTTCAGCTGTTCCTAATATAAGAAACTCTTCAAGACGAAATTGGCATTTGTTTTTAATTTGTTTTATGGAGTCATTCAAAAACTGCTCTCAGTCTATCACAGAGCTCTTCAACAGTTGCTGGATAGACAGATAGACAATGATATCATCCACACACCATACAACACCAGGAAGACCCCATAGAATGATGGCTCTTTGATAAGCCTCAGGGGAAAGCCCAAATGGAGCTTAATAGAATCTACAACAACCACAGTGCATAATAAAGGTCATCAAATGGAGAGATTCTGGTGCCAAGTCTATTTACCAACCAACTTTGGTAACATCTTATTTAACAAAATTCAGAGCAACTTGCATAGCATGCAAAATATTATCTATTGTAGGTACAGAGTGGTGCTCTCACCCCACATTCTTATCTCCTGTCCTCAGGTCAAAATAAAGACTGATTTCATTAGTACTTCAATTTGTACTTTCATGTACTTTTTCTATAATACCATTCTTCAACATTTTGTTTAATTCAGCTTCTACCATGCATATGGTATGCATCTCCAGTCCCATGCAGCAGACACAATAGACTCATCCACTGTAACTGTGTGAGAACATTCAGTAATTTATCCAAACCCTTCAAATAAGAAGTTGTTCCAGTCCACCAACTGATTCAGCCGACTCTGAGAATGAGCAATAGCACTATAATATGGCTTACAAAGTCTCTTTCTGAAGGCTATGAAAGGAAAAGGTAGATGTTTGGCCAAGAAGTGGCTCTAAATCTTCTTTGATAACATACAAAAAATCATCAACCACATCCAAGCAAACTACACTATAAAGTAACTCAAACACATGAATGGGTGGGGCTGCCCATAGGTTAAAAAACAATCATTTTTGTCAGCAGCCACTTAACTTTTTGCTTGTAAATACTGCATGGTAACATTTACTACAAACAAATTTCCATTAACTCCTAGTATCAGTTACCACCTCTAATTGCTTCCCATTAACACTCACTTTATTCAGCATTCCCAAAATAAATTCTTCCTCATTGTTATTTTCTATTGTCCTAAAAGCCCTTAGAAACTGTCTCCTTTACATGGCCATTTCATGTTCTGGTAAAAAGATCCATCCATGATTTTCTTGTAACAAACTCAATCTATAGTAAATGTCCTTTTTTTCCTCCTTTGCAATATAGATTTATATTGTTCTCTTGAATGGTGCAGTAATCCACAACAATTATAAAGAATTTCTGCCTGTGACTGATTTGAATCATGGAACACTATATTCCCAGTCACATTTTAGCTGCATTTTGCTGGGCTTTTCATCACTTTTGGCTGATTAATCTGATTAATGGAAGTTTTAGAGAGATGCTACTTATGTGGACACTAAGTTATTTTTTTTCTTAAGCACTTTCATATAATCTGATCATGGCAGTGGCTTTATCCAATGCCATCTCTTTCTATTACAGATATTTATTGAATGTCATATTTTTCTATTACAGGTATTTATCCACAGTGATTTGTGAATGCATTTTTCCACCACTTGATCTGGAATTTCATCTGTTTCTAAATGTCCACACTCACAATTTAGCTAATTCCCCAAGTGCATTAACATATGCATCTAAAGAGTCAACAACTGCTTTTATTCTACATCTAAATTTCAACTGTTTCATCACAACATTTCTGTACAGAGTGAAATATTTATCCAAAGCATCTTCAGCTTGAAGTAAGATACCTTTTTCTCCTGGTAAGTTTGAAAAAAATGGTTGTACTGGAGCTTCCAATAGTTTAGCCTTCCAAATAACCATCTTCTTCTTTATCCAGTTTGATAGTAATTTCATAGAATGTAAATGCATCCATCCACAGCTTGTACTCTGTACACCTGACATTTGCATTAATATTCAGAAGTTGGAGAGCAACAAGACTAGAGTGAGTTATGCATATGTAAATGTTCCAGGATCCAACGTTCATCGCTGATCGCTGTATTCTTTCTTAGGGGAGTCTAAAGAAAGATTCCAGAGTAAGATGTGACTTAGAATTCCTTACTACATAACAAATTTAGATATAGTCCTCTCAACAGTTTCTCAATCTTATTGCCTTCTACACTCCCTTCCTAAGAACTTCCCCTTCCTGTCTCCTGCAACATCTCCTGGGACTTGTAGTATTACACTGCATATTCTATAATTTGCAAAATCCCTGGGAACTCAAGAGGATTTTTATGTTTGCTAGAAATTTGCAGACTAGGATTCTAGAGTTACATGACAAATTGGAAAATTTTGTCTGGCTTCATCTCAGATCCAGAGCCACTGTCAGGGAAGAATGAGGTATACTGTAGTTAAATAGAATAATGATTCATATGCTTATGATTGTGTTACCTATATGCATTTTATATATTTGTTTGCATTGTCTATTGAGTATATAAGAATACTGTTGAAAGACCAAAATAAAACTTAATTATTATTCCTAAATAGTAGAAAACATACACGCTTGTTCACTTTGCTCATACTGTTTTGTGTATCACTGTACTGACAAGTAGAGTTGCCATTCCTATTTTCATTAATCTAATTGGTCTTACTGTAACCACAGTCTGATAATTATCAACCATTCTTTACAGTTGTGGGCAATTCACTTTGCACTTTACTTATAAAATCACATGGCCGATAAAGAAGACATTCTATGTTGATCAAGAAGCAAGTATTTTCAAGTGGTACAAAAGCAGCCCTGTAATTATGCTAGAATGCCTCAATAACATCTTTTATATTTTTGCCCATAGGCGTTGTTCATATGCTCAAGACTTTCTTCTTATCTACCGCCTCTAAAATTCTGTTTTTCATGGCTATTATATCATCCAGTAATACTGACAAAAATGGCATTAGACAAGCTTCATATAACATAAGACTCCAGGTGGAGCAGAATATGCCTATTTGATATGCACTGTAATTAACCTGCATGAACATGGTAAGTTTTAGGATTTTTGCATGATCTTGCTTCTGGTAACTAGGGCTTAGGGGGAGAGAAGATGTTTTTATGAAGAGGTTAAAGACCTTCTTAGCATTTAAATGACTCTCCAGGAAGACACTGGGGATGATGCATCCTGATGGCTGAGATAATAAATCAAAGCAATTTCCCTTTCCCAATTGAAAGACCTCCCTCTGGTTGAGCTATTAGAATATAATGGAAAGGAGTGATTTGCATAGGCCAGATTTGATTTCTGACACCTATAGACATTTGATATAGGTTCCAAGGTAGCTTCAGCCACTCCAATGTATGATTGTCAAATCACTTATCAGCATGGCAAATTTTGTAGGTTAAGTAATACAAACTGGCAAATGCTATTCAGGTACTGTGAAGTGGCAATTCTTAGCTGCTGAACTGCAGCTGGGCATACCATCTTAACTCTAATCCATAGTATTAGTCTGCCTTCTGAGGTTATGTTTTCTTTTTTCTTTTTCTTTTTTGAAAGAATAAGAGAGAGAGAGAGAAATCTTTGGCAAGGGCAGAGTTGAGAGAAACAGGATAACTGCATAATCTCAACCCAGACAGGATGAGATGTTCAATGGAAACTTGATTGTTTCCTGTTACTTGAAACTGTTACGTTGAACTCCCATCAAAGCAAAACAGGGAGTTGGGCTGGACCTAAATTTACTGTATTTGCTAAACTAATCATCCCACTGAATAAAATAAGGATTTCTTTTGTAGTGGGAGAAAGATAGAGTTCCCCTAGTCACACTGGATGAGACTAGGAAATTAACCAAGAACCTTATTGTCCCCTTCTCAGCAAGAGTTGTGGGGAACCAGGTATTAGCACAGCAGCAAGGAATGTGGTACAGAGTGCAAAGCAGAGAAAGGTTTATTTGAATTTAAAGTCAGAGCAAAGGCTTGAAAGCAAATATATACACACTACCAGGCACTGGGGTGAGAGGAACCAGTGATGGTGCAAGAATAGGAATTTTCAAAACAGTGAAATCATATACACATATATGTTGTGCCGGTTGAAATGTGGCAAGTCTGTGCACATGTGTGTATCGTGGGAGAAAACTGGGAACACCATGTTTTCCAAAGACAAGCAAGCAGCAAGCTGGCTGGTTATAAAAGAGTGTTCAGAAGATGAGAGGTTTCATAGGAAAAGGGGTGTTGGGCCATCATATCGTTCAGTGAGGGCTAGGAAGAAGAAAAAGTGGAAGGGAAGTTCTTACCACATTTAGAAAGTCTCCCAGTCATCAACTCCATACAGTTAGTGGTGTCTAGATCATAAGGGTGGAAAGAGGAGGAAGGGAAAAATATAAAAAAATGATTTCCAGAGCTCTACGTATAAGGCAGCAAGGTAACAAAATTATTTCCTTGAGCAGAAAACATACACGGGCATGGCATAACTGCACCAAATTCTGATTTTTCTTCTCTGACTAGTGCTAGAAAAGTATTTTGAAATCAACACTGAAGCACAAAGCAAACTGTTTCTCGGCTACAGTTCTCCTGTCTAATATTGACGTTACAACAAATGTGCAAACATTGGCAATCAGAATGTTAATCCTGACTAATATCAGACAAATGTGAATGCCCCTCCCCAACAGAAATATAAATGTGACGGCTAACATTGGCAAAATATGACTGGAAGCTTTCATTTGGGTGTTTCTGAAATATGAAGAATCTTAAGTAAGTTTTCCGACATTCATAACATAGAACCGTGTTTCCAGTTGTATGTGAATTGTTGAAGTCATTATAGAACATAGACATACAAAAAGGAATAAAATGTTTTGCTAGTCTGTTGACACAGTGAAGTCCTTCAAACATGAAGGACTTAGCCAGATCAAACTAATGTACCCAGTTTGACGGTTGGAGCATTCTACAACAAAAAGGAAAGCAAGATTGTCTAACTCAGGGTTCTTCAACCTTGGCGATTTGAAATTGTGTGGACTGCAACTCCCAGAATTCCCCAGCCAGCCATCCTGGCTGGGGAATTCTGGGAGTTGCAGTCCACACATCTTCAAGTCGCCAAGGTTGAGGAACCCTGGTCTAACATACATTCAAACTGCCAAATCCTGTGCTCCCACTTCCCACCCAATTTCTGGACTATAAATAATAAGACCTTTTAGTCTTTTCCACGTGATTGTGTTCTATTTAAAACAATGATACTTCTTACTTAAAATTCGAAGTGGTTTTAAAAAGGGAGGGAAAAATACATTTTACTATTCTTTGAATTAAGTTAGTGCTGGCACCAATTTCTTGCCAGAACTGCTGTAACCGTAATTAAAAGGGATGGAACCAATCTCAATCCAAAGGATGAAACAGCTGTTCTTCCACACATACACTTTTCACTCACATGGTAGAAAAATAAAGGTCTGTCAGATTTGCAGCAGCACGGGTGGAGAGAATATTTCATATTTTGAATTGGGTCAGGGGATGAGATCCACTGAATTTCCTTAATACTAGCACAACCATAGCAAAATTGCCTGAAAGTGGCTTGGATAGAACTACATTTTGACAACAACTGGACTTTGCAGTTTGGAGCTTATGAACCATAAATTGGCCACAGACACCACAACAGTCATCTTAAGGATTTTCAGTAGCCCAGATAAAGATATTGCTATCTTCTCCTACTTGTAACTTGTGTGTTAGATTAATCTGGAAAGTACAATTGAACATATTACAGTTGCTTCCCATCTAATGCTTTTTTGCCCTGCTGAGCCTTTCCTCTTTTTCAAGCTTGATGCAAAATTAAAATGGTGTTTTTATTAGGTATTTTAGAAAACATGCTCCATAATTATCCTGGCAAAAACATCCCCTTGAGCAAGATTCTAAAGTATTATTTAATTAAGAGAAAGTTCCATTCAGCAATCATTTTGCTTTTTTGGCTTCTGGCCCTATAATACTAGTTTTGCACTTCCTTTGCTGTAGCTACCGGTGCTTCAGCAAGTCATTGTCTGGTATTTCTTGGTCACCATAAGTTCTTTAAAATTATTTATTTGTTTCTAGAGACTCTGGGAGGTGTACAGGCCTTAAAACAATAGCTACAAGCAATGACTCAGGATGTTCGAGGTAAACAATACCTCCCAATCATAAAAGCTACATCAGGGTTCACCTACCCTTCTGTCTCAAATGCTTTGGGAAACAGGTCAGTCTTTAGAGCCTTGCAAAAGGCTAATAAGTTCAGGGCCATCCAGATTTTCAGGGGATGCTGTTTCACAGGGCAGGTGCTGCCACTGAGAAAGCATGACCCCTGAGTCCAACAAGATGACACTCTTCGATGGAGGGGACCCAGAGCATGCTCTCTGCTCTAGATCTGGTGGAGCAAGCAGAAGCTATGGGAGAGAGACGGTCCTGCAAATAGCTTGGCACTATGATATGTAGGGCTTTATAGGTGCTAACCAACACCTTGAATTGCACCCAGAAGTCTACTGGGAGCCACTGCAGCTTGCAGAGCAGCAGTGTTACATGAGCATAATGAGAAATGCCAACGGCTTGCACCACTGCATTCTGGGCCAGCTACATGTTCGTCAACATGTAGACCATGTTACAATAATCCAAATGAACCTGCACAAAGCCCCCTCCCCCAGTATTACATAAAACACAGGTAACAAGTCCTCCAAACCCTTTAAAAAAAATTAAGAGAATAAGAGTGGGAAATACAGTGTATAAATTAGAGGGAGGACTAATTAATTCTATATAAACTGCTTAATTATTTCCCTGCTACTCTCTTCCAAAAGATTTGCAAAGTTAAATAGAGGTAATTTGATTTGGAACTGATGGGGATTTTTAAAACATAGGGGTTTTTTTTGTGGGGGGCGGGGAGTGGAGAATTCTCCAAAACTTGAAAAGATTCAGTTCAGGTAAGTGCCCCCCCATCAATTTCCCTTATTTTTCCAAATGTTCAGATTCCACCTGAAGGGGAGACTCTGTCCTAGAAATTATTCAAACTTATTCCTAACATATTTGACTACATTTCAAGTTTTCCCATCAAATAATTCCCAAGAGGGATCAGCACTGCCCAAGCTATGTGATGGATCTCTGTATTCTCACATCATTATTTGTGTTTAGTAGATCAGCTGGTATATTTCTGACTCAGCTGCAGCACACAGAAAGAGGAGGAGGAACAATTTTTTTCTCCTTGCGATGCTGAAGCTCTGCAGAGCACTTGTGGGATTTCTCATTAGTGGGAATTTGTGCTGCCCCCCACTCCTTGTTACTGGGCTTCAGCTGTTGTAATATTCTGTTCTAAGGTTCTTAAAGTGGGATTTATTTCTTTTTCATGTAATGAAAAATGAAGGGATTGTTGTTCCAGGACCTGCAAGGCATGGTACAGGACATTGATTGAATAACTTTTTGAATTTTCCTGTTGATCAGCTGAATAAAGACCACTGACTGGTATATAGAGTTGCATATGTTTCAAGGTTGGGAGAAATTAAGGCAACTGCAAGTCAGCTTCAAATTATTTGTGAGGAACTGGGTATCACAGTCAACATAGTGTGGAAGTGCTCTTAGTCACAAAGGTAAATTCATCTCTACTAGTGTTCAACATTCTGGCTCATCAAATAACGACAACATAGTTTTCTGAACTGAAGAAATATCTGGATTCCAGAGTACAGCAAAAGTTGCTGTTATTATTATTATATTTTTATCCCACTTTTTGTTTAATATTTGGTCAACTCAAGGTGGTGAACATACTTAATACTCCTGCCTCCTGTTTTCCCCCCAGTAACAACCCTTTTCATGAGGTGGGTTGGGCTGAGAGAGAGTGACTGGCCCAAAGTTGTCCAGCTGGCTTTCATGCCTAAGGGAGGCCTAGAACTCCTGGTCTCTAGTCCAGCACCTTACAGCTCTGGGCAACTATTACAATTATTTATTTATTCATTATAATTCCTTATTTGAATAAGTCACAGTTATTGACTTTGGTAGCTTCAGGATTTGTGAAAGTATCAGATACATTCTAGCATCCCCATTCTCTAGATTACAAGCCTGCTAGCAGAGACGGCTGATTTAGGATGGCCTGGGGTTAAGGTGGCTCTAGAGTCCCTAATGAGTTGCATGTCGGGGAGTGTAATTTTGGCCCAGGCAATTATGTTGCTCTTAATATGTTTTTAATCTGCTTTTAATATATTGTATCGGACCTACTGTACAACACTAGAGACTTCTTGGAGCTGGGTGGCCTTAAATCAAATCAAATCAAATCAAATCAAATCAAATCAAATCAAATCAAATCAAATCAAATCAAATCAAATCAATAAATAACTATCTCTGAAAAAGGTTAGCTTGTTTAAATGTTAGGGAAGAATAGTAAAGCAGAAAGAAAGCTACGCATTAAATGAATTTGGAGCAAGATGTAAAATTGGAATGACTATAGGTAAGTGAACAGCATTCCAGAGAACTATATATGAAGAGAGACTATGTAGTTATTAAGAATCGGCAGAGAAAAGACATACTTTCATAATACATGTATCCTCTACAAGTCAATAATTTAATAGAAATAATGAATTCTAGTTATTTAAAAAGTTACAGGAAAGTTTGCAAAGAATGTTGATGTAAAATTTTATATTTATGGAATACATTCTAATTAGGGGAGAAAGGCCATCCTGTGAAAGTCTGATGATGGAGAACAGCAGGAAAAGGCTATTGTCTTCACATCTGGCATTATAGTCCTACCAGAAGCATCCAGTTGGTTACTATGAGAAACCAGAGTGTTGTACTATGTGGAATTTTGGAGCAAAATAATGCTCAGCTATGGATACACGCTAAAACTGGAAACCCATTCACTATCTTGATAGATTTTCAAAAACTGGAAACATCTAATAATTAAATGAAAAGTGAACTCTGCCTGCACATGCAGTGACACAATGTGTTGTTATGCTAAAGTGGTAGAAGATATTGCATTACTTCAGATTGTAAGTGTAGCCTTTTCCTCTATGTGTAAACTCCCTGCAAGCAGAAAACCAGAATATTAAGGAAAAAGGTTTCTAGTTCAGCTGTCCCTGTTCTGCTAATCTTTCATTTGTAAAGCTTTTAAAAATATAACTACACACATACATACATACACTAAAAAAAAACCAAAAACCAAAAACCAAAAACCAACAGTGTAATTCCTTGCTTGCAGCCTAAAGTGATACAGATCATTCTTCTATCTCAGGATTCAATTATTTTATCCTACCCCATTCTGCTGCAGACACTAAATTTCTTAGAAATATCTATGAACAAGTTGTGTCAAATATGCAGTTTCATACAATGTTTTACATATAAAAAACCAAGGGGCATTTATAAGCCATTCCAGGGTCTTTCCAGGGCCATACCACCCATAGATATCCATAGCTGAATCTGTGTACATTACTGTCAAATATACAGTTTTGTTTTTCATACGACAGAACATTAAAACCCCACTAATCTGAACTTTGACTATTTAAGTTGCAAAAATGCAGAGATATCACATGAATGAATCATATTTTTTTTACTTGTAATGCCACCTAGGGTCACTTGTACAGTGAGATGGGTGGCATATATAAATTTGAGAAGTAAGCAAACAAACAAACAAACAAACAAACAAACAAATATAAACTTGCTTTAAATACATCAGTGTCTAACTAGGGCACTTCCCAACAAGCTATTTGTGTCCGTTCAGAAACACCAGCATTCCCACAAAGTTGATATTGGTGAAGTGGGTCCCCCACCCCGCCGGTTGCATACTGATTTATCTGAAACCAGGGGGTGGGGGGAGTTACTTTTTCTTTGCAACACTATAACTCTGCAGAATTTGGGGGCAGTTCCTTTTCCTACTGAAAGAAACCCTTGTCTCTCTCTGCTGCCGGGTTCTGAACTTTAGCATCTTATTCCTGACGCCTGCCCGTAGGCATTATTTACGATGTACCTCCAATCCTGTAGCAGTCTACAGCCATTGGAAAGAGACTGGGAAGATTACAAGGTTGCTACAAGATGGTTGAGAGGCTACTCACTCACAGCTTGCAAGAGGGGTAAAATGTAGGTGGGACAACAGCTTTCTTTTTGTGTGGAAAGGGGGAGAGAGGAATCTGTGGTAGCTCAAACACTGATTTGATTACTTTTTGCAGTCTGTTTTTGGTAAGCTGTAAGTGAGCACTGACAGGTATTCCCTGCTCTCAGTGTTTCAAGATTACCAGAAGTGGATGGGTGCAGGTTGATTCTGAAATGCTTTGAAAAGACTGGGGAGTCAAAACAATCGTGGTGTGAAAGAGCTCTTTAGGTTACTTATCTAATCTTAAAAACACAGCTAGTTATAAGCAACCTGAAGAACCTAATTTTCCCTTAACATAAATCTGTTTCTCATTCGTTTCCCAATTCTTTTGCTTGCACTACTGTAGGAACAAAAGGGGCTTTAATGCAACAGTTTGAAGAGGAAATACCCCAGCAGCAGGACTGGAAGGAGGTACACCTTGTCTGTAATTACAAATTCATTGTCAGCCTTGCTGTATTTCTAAAAGCTGGAACTTGGAAATAACGCTAAAAAAGTTTAGAGACTACCACAGACATAAAACAAGGTAGAGGAAATGATGATTGATTAATACTTTTCATAAATTATGCTAGTAGAGAGATGATATAAAACCAGAATTCATATTGATTGAAACACTATTAGTTTTGCAAACATAACTTTTTACTAATCGGCATAAATTTTTACACTATATGTAGGGGTTTCCTTTACATAGGCAGATTCCTTTTTAATCCAAAGCTTTAAGGATTTCTAAAGAGGGCAAATATCTATAAAAACAGCATTCCATTCTCTTTTTCTAAAGAACATAGGTCAAGATTCTTATGATTATAAAATGATTTGTGCAATTGATATTGTCCAATTATTGATAATTTCTATAGGCTTTATTTATTTATTTATTCGGCTTGTATGCCGCCTAAATAAATAAATAAATAAATAAATAAATAAATAAATAAATAAAGCCTATAGAAATTATCAATAATTGGACAATATCAATTGCACAAATTATTTTATAATCGTAAGAATCTTGACCTATTTATTTTATTTGTTAGATCTGTATTCTGCCTTTTGTTCAGAAGCTCAAGGCAGCTTACATAGGGCTTTCCCTTCACTTTTATCTCCCCCACTGCAATCCTGTGAGGTAGATTTGCAAAGGACATCCAGTGAGTTTCCATGGCTGAGACTGGACTTGAACCTGGGTTTCCCCAATTCCAGACCAACAATTTAACCCTTATACCACACTGACTCTCCTACAGCTTTGTTCTAGGTGAGTTTAGATACAAAGTAATAAGCAAAATAAGTCCCAAGAAGCAGAAATGAGGATGAGAATGAGAATGAAGACAGTACTTAAATGGAATATGAAGGTGTGACACACAGACACACCATTGAGATGAGATGCACGCAAGGAAAAACCTGATGACCACCAACACTGATGTGGACTTGCAAAGAATGAGAAACCACAGAGAACAGTCCTGTTCTGAAACCCAGGTGAGCCAGTTTCATAAGCTGGTTTAGCAGACCAAGCAGGGTCAGGAGAATTAGCCAAGGATCACCTCCACGAAGTCACAAGTCCCTGCTGGCAGTGCTACAACTAGAGACAGATTCACAGGTATGTCACCTAGGCAGGAGGGTGCATCTGTTGATATACATTATATTAGCCCTTTCCCTTTCACAGTACATATAGTTTATTCATATAGAATATCCAATCACTCACCTGGTATAGCACCTGATTGGAAAAATGGGGAACACTATTGTGTTAGAAGATAAGTTCTCTGAACCTCTCTAAGAGGCTAGACACAGATGAAATGAACATTGATAATATCTGATGCTGCTTTTTAAGTAATTAATGGCTCCTCATAGACTATGACTTGATTCTAAACTACCTAGGCTGGAAAGACATCATGCTAAACTGAATGCCTCATTATTTCCTAAGTAACAAGAAAGTGTTGGAATGATAATAGCATTCTTTCACGTGGCTAGTCAACACTCATCTGGCACTGATTAAGGCATTAACTCTTTATTAGTCCTCTTCCATTTCAATATGACTAGCAAGCTATACTCTTTGGAAAATATCTCCTTGTGACACCTTTCTTGGTTATGTTCCTCCTCAATTATAGCCTGGACTTCTGCATAATTTAAAGTTATAGCTGCATAAAAAATACACATTTCTTATCAAGAATTCCATCCAGTCAGATGTTTGTTTAAATCTGAATTCACATAGTATGGCAGCTATTCATTAGCTTATTATGTATAAACTGCATATGGGAAGTTCATTCACTGCAGTGACTGGCCAGAACTTTAAGATGATTATAATGCAGTCCTGCAGTAGGGCCACGATTTGAAGCAAAGAACAGTCTAGTCAGGGTAACATCTCTAGGGCCATTGAACAGGGAATCTAGAAGCAATCATCTTGCAGTGTTAATTTAGTAGATTCTATCCTAATTCACTCTCTTCTAATTCATTAGATCTTCCTTTCTCTTTTACTAACATGGACAACTCCATATACAAAATTTGCCCAGAGTGGAAGGGCATGAATTTTGCATGTAGATGATCCTAGTCTGGTTTATACATCTGTGGCTGGAAAAACCTATGCCTAAAACCTAAGGTATCAGTTGAGGAAGTTGGAGAAAAGGATTCAATATAAGCAACTTCCGATTTTCTAAAGGTCACAATATTTTGAATATCCGGTAAGTCTTTTCCTACCCCACCTCTCAGTTTCAGAAACTGTTTATTCCCTTCCATTTCCATATTACATTTTCCCCCATATGCTTATAAAAATTATCTTAAAAAAATAAGCATGTTACTAATCTATGGACAAATCTCTTGCTTCTCTAAGCATAGGAAAATGAATAAAATTGCTCCCTTTAGATGGATGGCAAAACTTTATTTTGGATCTATTTACATCACATTTTCCCCATATCCTCCCTGCTAACAAACATCTCCTGTAGTAGTTTTGTTTGGAAATAACAAAATCTACTTTTTTGGGAGGAGGGGATGATTTTCAGAATGTGAAGCACAGGATTTGAAGAAGGCTAGGGAGGTTAGAAGAAACTGCAGTGACAAGATTTTGTTAGTAAGGCTTTCAGGGAATGTGTCATCCCATTAAGGGAAAGAACTGAAGAGCGATGACAAGCTACTTCTGTCTTTGTTCAACCATTTTAACTTCAGAGAGCAGAGAAAATGGCACACAGATTCTTCAGTACTAGCTCTTTCCAAAAATTAAACTTGCTTTAAGCTTCCAGGTATTCCCATCTGCTTTCAAATTCTATTTCTCCAAGAACTAAATTATATGATTGCTTAATTTTTTAAAAAAGTAATTGAATAAGGCCATTTTGTCTGATATTTTAAAGCATATCTGTATATTGGACAGATCATTAGAATGATACAAATAGCTGATGACACTTCCTGTGAAACAGGGACAGATGGCTCTTAGGGCAGGGCAGGGCAGGGCCGTGGGGAGGAATGAATTTAGGAAATGGGAATTGTTGCAAGGCAGGTGGGGGTAGAGCAAATGGGAGGGAGGTGCTGAGGACTCTTATGGGTTGGTCTGAATGGAATTAGTTTTCAAGTGCAATGTGATGGGCTATGTTGAAAGTTGCTTCCAGTTCATGCCCTTGCCTGAAGCACAGATAAGCTATGGAAGCTGCTTACCTGATAATTGTTGCACTGACGGCTGGTCATGTGTGCTTAACAATTGTGCCTGAATGGTTTCTACTACTCTCTTAAAGCGACGGCTTGGACCTATGAAAAGACATGTTACACTGTAAGATAAGGCAGAATATGACATAATGTCGAGTGTAGGCAGAGAGGTAGGAAAAAGCCTATTTCTTCAACTTTTCACTCAGATTCTAGTCCTTCCTTTCTTAAGTCTTCACAATTTGGATCACTGTATAATACATCTCCCTGCCAAGATATTCTTGTTATCAAATCAATGTATAGACATGATTTACTATCAGTGTATTTGATCTGTTTCTGTACTTCCAGCTTTAGTTTTCTTACCATGCTAGTCCCTGCCTCTCTGTTCAATAAATTTATCTTATTTTCCTCTTGTTTCCAAGGTTCTTGTATCTCACTTCTTTTGTTCATATAACATCTCATTGTTCTCTCTCTCTCTCTCTCTCTCTTGTTACTAACAATGACCAGTCCTCTAGATGTGGTACCTTGGGTAGTATCAATATACTATAAAAGTTAATAGCAATAGTTGATGACAGATCTAATAAAGTTATACTCCTTTTAACCTTACTAGAGTTTCCATTTTCCTTTCTTAATCTTGTTGGTTAATCAGGTTCCTACACATTTTTATCTGTCTTCCACAAAGAGGATATTGGTTCATTTTGGGGATCTTGAGCAGATTTTTCTCACCAACCTATGGCAATCTGTACTTTAAAGAACAAACTATGTTTTAATGAGAACTATGTAATTTATTAGCCATTAAGTCATTATTGTCTGAACTGGGAAGGAAAAAAAGTAATGGGATAATTTTTTTAAGTAAATGGTTTCAAAGTGTGAGTAGAAAACAGAGATTATGTCTACCAAGAACATCCCATGCCACCCTACTTCAGCTGTGCAATAAGGCCTGCAAAGTGCTTGATAATCCACCCAATTCCTGAAATTTTAGGAAGGCAACAAAGCCATATTTATTGAGTGCCAGTACTGGTCAAGTTCAGCTCTGTGGATACTAGTATACACAGAGCTGTTTTATGGAGTTCTAAGACATTCAGTTAATGCCTCTTATTTTAAGTATCCAGCATTGGAACTTAATGAAAAACACCAGCTTTGCTTTTTTTGTTTTTTTACATAATAAGTCTGCTAATTTGATTCTTTTGGGAAATACTTCAGAAAAATTTCTGCAGTGATTGACATCTTATATTAAAAAGAACCTTTGCGAGCTACCCAGATCATTATTTATTTCCATGTCTCCATAAGGTAATCATACACTGGGAAATGGAAGCAATTACTGTACACATTTCTAACACTCAGCAATTCACGATTTGAATATTTTTGCATACTGTGTTAAAGAAACTAGCTATATTTGAAGTAGACCTTGCTACTTATCTACGTCCTCCATATGAACCCAGACAGCAGGTTTGAGGCAGTTACCTGATAAAAGTGTAAAAGTGACGGAGTAGATCCCATTCTCTTTCTGGGCCTCCCCACCTTCTGTGTATGTAATGTCTACCTGGAACTTCACCGGCTTCTGGAAGACAGCAGGGCCTCCTGTGGACTTGTACTCTGCACGGAAGCTTGTTTGTGAGATGACACTATGACTGAGACTGGGAATCTAGATCAAATGAAATGATAATTGAAAAACAAATCCTGCTAGCCCTGCAGGATCAATGGCAACACAACTATTGAAAAGTTTTTTCCCCCCTTACAATTTAAAAGGGGATAGAAGAACATTTTTCAGTCAGATCTGAAGTAATTGGTAATGAATTTCTGGTGAATCTCATTTACTTACTTTTTTGTTGTTTAGAATTGGATAGGTCTGCCACCTATTTTGACATCTTATATTGGGAAAAAAACCAAAACTATGCAAGCTATACAGATCATCTATATTAGAAAAAAAAAATGTTTTCCTTCCTCTAGGACTTGACAGAAATCACACATCATTTTCCATTTGAAAAGCTTTCTAGAGTTTTTGGAGGATTTTAGGCACAGGTGAAAAATTACTGACTGGATTTGGAGTTGAGGCTTACCCATTGAAAAAGAGGGGGTTGACTGAGTACACTAATTTTTAAAGGTCAGACGTCTCTTACTCTCTGTACACCAGCTAATCCAGGTTACTCAGTCACCAGACTACCAAAAGTGGTAGACTGCTTGTCTCTGTGTGTAAACTGGCAGGAAATGAATCTGGCTTAAGAAACCCCATTTCCAGATGTCAACTGTTTCTTCCACCTTGGCCACAATGATGGCCTGGTGTTCTGTCTGGACTGCAGGTACACAGCCCCAAATCGGTAGATTCTATTGCATCCCACCAATGTCAGGAAACCTTGGGTAATTCCTCCTCCCCTGAATCCCCAAAGAGATTTCAAGATATCTCCCTAGCCCATGCACACTAGTAGAATCCTTTGTTATGTTAAAGTCCTGAGGAGAGTAGAACTCTTCTGTTTGTATAAAATTAAATTTGGCACAAACAGAATGTCTATTCTGTCCTAAATGGCTAGCATCGAATTCTGTGCAAGGATGCTTCTGCAGCCAGGAGTAAAGTCTGGAACCAAGTAATCTATAGATTCAGAATTTACAGAAAATCTAGATGATAGATTGGGAACCTGTAACCAACAAAATGTTGAAAAAGATATTGCTCACCAGATATTGTTGAACTAATATCCCAGCATCCCTCATCTTTAGTTATACTAGCTGAAGTTGTTGGGATTTATATTACAACAGGGCTGCACCATCCAAGATTTAGATCAGAAATGCAAAATGTTCAGCCAGTGAGCTGCCTATGCTACTTTCCAGCAACCTCCAGTCTCTGGTTTGTTGTTGTTGTTGCTATTGTTGTTTTCTGCTGCTTCCTTCTGATTCCTCTCATCCTCTCTATCTGCTCATTATCTGTTTCCTCCCATTCACCTCAAAGCATGTTTCCTCAGTTTTGCTTCTATGTCCCCATCAGTTCTAGCTTGATTTGGAACACTCTGAAGCATTTTTTCTCATCAGCAGATTAAGCTATGATACAGTTTCAGTGTCACAGCATCTTCAAATAACACCCCCCCCCCAAAAAAAAACCACCCTGCAGGGTTTTTTTTGAAAGGTTGCTAGTATAAAAAGGCAAGGAAAATAAAAGTAAAAACAATAAAATGATAAAATAAAATGTTGAAAAGTTATCTCAGCCCTTGATATACTATGTAAAGCCTGGTGTGCCCCTGACTAATATTATGCCCCTGATCTAGATGACAGTTCCATCAATAGTTCTAGTGTTTATTACCTCAGCATCCCACCTTTTCCCAAGGAGTTATAGGCAGCATTCATAGTTTTCTTTCCCCTGTTTTAGTCCCATGCTATCGCTACAAGATATAGACAGTCACTGTATGCAAAATTGGCCAGTAAACTTCACAGATGGAACTGGTATTTGAAACTGGGTCACCTGGGTCACCCCACCTTTTACCACCCAACTTTCATGCAACGTTTAAGCTGCCTTCCCATCCTTTTTCATTTATATACAGTTTAACTATACTGCCCAATATGATTGGCAAAGTGCTGTTGAGGCTTCCCAGTTGACTTTTTCCCCCACCTTGATCCTTTGTTTTAAAATGTCTTATTTCCTCCATTTGTGGCCCTTTAATGTGTTGCTTTCTGTTCCCTAGTATGAATACAGCATTCCCGAGCCAGCTCTTAATTAGCCAATTCTTGTTCCTTATGGAATGGTAATAATTACTGGTTTCTTCTTTTCATTCAGAGCAAATGATCATTTGAATTATTATAATTGAACAAATTTGATCACAAAATTTATTTTGAATGTATGTGGGCAAAAAGAAGGAGAAGGAGGAGGAGGAGGAAAGAGAAGAGAAGAGAAGAGAAGAGAAGAGAAGAGAAGAGAAGAGAAGAGAGAAGAATAGCTGTAAGAAAGAAATATGTAATTAATTCTCCTCACGAGAAAATAGAAACTACGCAATTACAAAATATTGTGGATATATAAACAAATAAGAAGGAACTAATTAAAAGTAAAGAAGTCAAATAAGCGGCACTTTTTAAAAAGGGTGGGCAGGAAAGTAACTACACAATTAAAACCACAGTTGCAGATAAAAGCAGGATCTTTGTTCACTGAAATGACAGTGTTTGCAGGATTCTCATGCTAGACTTTCCAAGGAACAGAATGTTTTATTATGTGCCACATTGAGCCACTTTTTAAATTCCATGTGGCACTGCCTGGTGTCCTTCTTTGGGTTCAGAAATAAAGCAGTCAGGCTGCAGACATCCAAGACTATAGCCTGGACTGGGAAATCATCATCATCATCATCATCAATCATCCCAGAATAAGGCAATGATAAACCACTTCCAGATTGTTGCCAACAAAAGTACACAGATGTGTCTACAACCGACAAACTAGACTTGATGAAGACTTTACCTTTATTGTGGAAAAGTTTGTCATTTGAGGCTGACAGGCCACATCTTGTGTTGGATGTTTATTCATCCAAATGAATGGGATGTTTGCTTTTAACTTTATATACTTACCGAGAGAAACGCATGTACTATATCAGCTTTGATAGAACTCAGTGGTTTGTCCTTAATAACCACGAAGATCTGTTCTTCTTTCTCTAGGTTGATAAAATTACCAAACCAGGATTTTTTGGCAAGCCTGAACAAACATGTGATGAGAAAGGAAGAAAAAACAGAAAAGACAAATTAAAAATTAGGGACAGCACAGAATTGTACTGAACCAACTCTAGGTCTTTCTACATCACAGCACAGATATATTTTTTCAGTCATGTCCCCATGACATAGCTTTCATCTCATCTTCAGCCCATGAGTGAGAATGGCTTAAGTTTTTCTTAAAGGTAATACTGTTAAATTTCCCCTGCTTGTTGTGACACAATCCAAGGACAGCCTCAAGATAAATACAATCTATTTTGCTTTGTCACCCTCTGCCTTGGAGGGATGTCAGGTGAGTGCAGTGACTGGAAATATAGGCATCAGGCAGGACAGTGACTGAAAATGGGGACAGTAAATTGTATGTGAGTGTCGTTTTCATACAACTTAAGTCGATTGGCCAAGAATTCAACCCAGAGGCCCTGGGACTACTCTCATCATGTAGTATGATGTTATTCACCATGTCAAGAAAGCTGTACTTGCCCATTAAATGTTTATGGGATAAAAGCATCTGCAGTCAGAAAAAGAAGGCTGGGTATTGTTTGTGTAAATCTAGTTGCGCAAATTAGTAATGGATATGGCTGTGAAAAAGCTTTATAAGAAAGAAAGGGGAGCTGATTAAGGAAAAACACTGGTAGTTCCCTTTGGGACTATTATTTTACGGGCCTGCCTGTAGTTCACACATCTTTTGCTTGTCTGTGGGTTCTCTAACAGGTATGGTCTTTTACCCTCTGCTCTCCCAAAACTCTGAGAGCACATAGCATTAGCAACAGCCCTGTGGATTAGTTACTATTGTAATGCACGGTTGAGGTTATTTAATACTCATACCACCCCTTTATGGACAAAAGGATACCCGGTTTATTTTGGGGGTTGTGAAAGGGAAGATGCATTAAAAAAAAGAGTGTGCATTCATCTCTCTCTCTTACCCTGCCTGATAAAACAAAACAATTACAGTTTGGTAAATCTCTCCCTCTTTCTCCATAATAGTGGGATGAGATAGCAGAATAGTTTAAAATATTCATAAGCAGCTATAGCTAACCACAAGCCAAAGATGACAATGGGGAACAGTAAAGAGAAAGGGCCACTCATTTAAGAAGGTTATTAAGAAACCTGGGGTAGAGCATGGAGGGACATTATATATTGATTTGACCGTGTCTTTCTGAAATATACTACTTGACTCGGTAAGCCTCTGAACAATCAAAGCATATTAAGAAACTTTGCTGAATCTATCTATCTATCTATCTATCTATCTATCTATCTATCTATCTATCATCTCCCATCAAATCAGTGTTGACTCTTAGAAACCACATAGAGTTTTCTCAGAATGATCTGTGTAAGTGTGCATAAACACCATTTATTATTAACTCTTACAGGCTTCTACCAGTCTTAAGACCACTTATATATTACTATCTCCCAACAGAAATGTAGTCCCCAGCAAATTGTGTGCTTTTATACTGCAGGTTCATGGACTATTGATCAGATGTATGTTACTAATGGTTATGTGCCCATAATTGCATATACTTACACTACACATTTTAAAAACTAATATTTCTGTCTCCTATAGTGTATATACACTTTCCCATCCAATGAGATATCTCCACCTCTTCATAATGCTTGAACTGTTAGGATTCTGCTTCTGTTATGGAGAATACAGTGCTACAAAAAGATACCATTGAAAGCATATGATTCACTATCCACTGACACATAATAATATGACAAGGGACAAATTTATGTTTATCTGTAGCTACATAAACCAGTTGCACTGGAGAATAAAATAAGGAATAAAAAGATACACTGTTGACAGAATTGTGTGATCTAGAATAAAGATTAAACTTAAATTTCCAATGATACTGTGTAACCTGGAACTGTCTGCAATACAGACTTTTTTTTAATAATACACAAAATACTGTAGAACAGAATGTAGCAGAGAATGTAATGCAATAAGAGGGCTTTGAGAACGCGCTCATCTCAGTAAAAGCTCTTTTTTTATGATTTACAGTCTTTTAGAAAGACTGAATTCATGAAGATTAAAAAAAAAACATAGTGGATGAGATGAAACCACTTTTTGGAGATGAAGAGACATGATAGTTTAGATTGGAAAATGGTGAAGTTAAAAGCATTAATATTGAGTGACATTAAAAAAAAGAAAAAAGCAACAGCCAGCTTCAAAATTCTGATAAACAGCATGCCCCAGATGCTGAAAAGGTCTTGAAATGAACTCTGGATGGTCAAGATGAGATGATCCGTTTATGTACAGGGTCTGTTCCAGAGAAATAATTCATGATATGTAAACATTATTTACAATGCTGATCAAGATCACTGGAGTCTGGGGTAAAGAAGTTATTTAACCCAGAGGCTGTAGTTTATTCATCAGGGATCATTTTAAAAAAATACTTTTTTAGACAGCTGAACAGAGGTATCTGCCTGGAGGAGGTCAAATCGGGCAAGATGGCATGATCAAAGTCCTGTCTATTTTATACATGCATCAACATTGTACCCATGTAGAAAAGGGGCAAGGCTTTGATCACAATGCTTTGATCATCATCCTGTTTTGATCCCCCTGTAAATGCCATGGAGATGGGCTACTATGGTTGGAGACTGAAGGGACAAGTTCTTGTCCTACATTTTCAGTATTCGTTGGTTTTTTAAAGCTTGTATTTCTCTTTTGTTTCTAAACTCTTTTATTATTTTAAATTTTCTTATTCAATATTTTCTTTTCTACTACTTGTGGTTTTTCATGTTTTTTTTTTCTTTTAGTTCTTTTAATAGTTTGTGATGGTTAATTTTTTTTAAACTTAAACCATACAGGAATATTGGTTTTTCTAGGTGCAGTTTTTTTATTTATGTCATTTTTAGTTGTTGAATGTAAAAGGCCTTAGATATTCAGCTAAGAGGTGACAGACACTTAATTAGGCACTTTAAAACCTGACTCTTATTTTTTTACATGAAACTTCCATCCATTCAGATAAGAAAGATCTTTTATCTAGAGGATGTGTTGGTCAAATAGGAAATAATGAGAATTCAAATCTGCTAAGGTTGCAGTAAGTCTGATTAACAAATCTTTGACATTTCTAGTGGAACAAGAAATAAGTGATCTAGATGATTTTTTTTTTTAAAAAAGGGATATGAAATGTTTTAATAATTGTATTGCATTGATTAATTACTACAGTATTTAAGGACCATTCAGAGGTTTTATGTAGATGGCTTGAATATCCTCTTATTTAAGTAAGGATCAGATTCTTTGTTATATTGCAGTATTGTTCAGCTAAATTTAACTCCTGTCTACTGAAAGTGCTATAAGCTTATATGCTGGACTCTAACTGGTGGCTATATGGTGACTTTTAAATTCTTCACAGCAAGGATATATCTTTTTTTCAGACCCACATTAGACTTGTTCCCAACTTATTTTTTTTTTTTTTTGTATCTTGATCCTTAGTTGATGGAATAGCTAAATGTAATATTGGTTCTATTTTGATGTTCAATCATGCTATCAATTATTATAAAGAAAAGTCACCCCAGTGTTTCAAGATGATACTTAAAGACATCATTAGTAAAGGATCCCTGTTTTTATAAAACAGAAAAAAAAGAAGATTTTGAAGATTTCTTTTTTAATAATAGACACATTTGGACATATTTTCCAAATAACATTTGGAAAATAATGAACATTTGAGTACATATACAAGATAATCTATACCAGACTTACATAAAGCTTTTCAGGTCTGCTAAACTAGAACTTTTTTTTGGTTTTATGCACTTTATATAAAATATTCATGCAAAAAGAAAGATATTGGGAACCAGGAGAAAGGTGTGGTAAATCACTGGTCTATCAAATGAAACAGCAACAAAGAAACAGCTATTAAAAATGCTCAGGTGGAGCATATCAAATCAGTATTTTACATTTAACTTTATCATACAGAATTAAAGTTTATAGGAAGAATTTTAAAAAAATAATACGGTTCTTCTGAGGATTCAGCATGATCAAACTATTTAGGTACACCTTTTTCTCTTGAAGAAGCAATGTATTATTATTAAATGTGTGAAAACAGGAAAACCCCTCAGTCCTGATATTGGAATAAGACTATTTTTCACTCCTATATTGTTGGATACTTATGATGGGGGTTTTCTGAACTGATAATTCCCAGCCTTCTTATATAACAGTGATTTGGAAGGCTGGTAAAGATTCTACTGATTATGAAACTATTACTCAATTTTCTTATTGTATGTAAAGTACAGACAGCATTACCTTTGATTATCCATCCTGCTCAAGATGGTTTTCTAAAAGGGTGACAAGCCTCGGATAATATTAGATTGATAATTAATATTTTAGAAACACACTCAGAAATAGTACAAGTGCCATCTACACTTGCACTATTACATGTGGAGAAGTCCTTTGATACGATGCACGTTTTTGTCTAATATGGATTTCTTTCTTTCTTCATTGAATTACAATGGGGCATTTTAATTTCTCAGCTAGAATATTATAAAAGGAATTATTTCTTCACCTATCACAATGTTTTGCCAAGGACACCCTTTATCTTCATCTAAAAATTCAGAGTAATAAATTAATAAAAAAAATCAGTATTGAAATGTCATTTGGACAATCCCAAATCTAAAGTATTTTTTACAAACGTTCAAGACTATTGTTAAGATAAATATTAGTTATTTGCAAGAATTTTGGAATAAAGAGCTGGAATACCCCATATTAACAAAAAATGCTTAACATTCTTAAAAAATACTACATATATTTCTCATTCAACAAAATATTTTTTTTCATGATTACTGGCTCCTAACCTTAACCCTAGAAAATGTTTAAGAAGAGTTTGCTGTCAACTTCATTAGGAAGAATGGTGGAGGGAACACAGGCATATATGAGCTCGTGCCACTACTGTCCTGTTTTAGTTTAATGCTTGCAAGTTTTGGGAAGAGTAATATTGTTTAAAGATATTAATGTGACTCTGAGTTCCATATGTAATGGGGCGGACACGTGCATCAACAGGATGTGGTGGACTGGCTCCCTTAACCCCTGGAGGAGCCTACTCTGTAATGTAGCCACCAGCCACTTTACTCCAGGGAAATCTTTCTCTGCCTGGTTTACTCAGGAGGAGGCAAATAGCAATCCTCCTTCCTTCCGTAGCTGACCTGACAGAGAATGTGTGCTAAAGCTTGATTCCTTCAGAATGAGACTCTCAGATTCATTATGAATCCAATTTCTCATTATCAAAATTAAGAACTAAAAAGGAATGAGAAGAAAACAAAAGAAGAACAACTTCTTAAGAAGAAGCTGAATTTCATCAGTCATTCCCTGAACATACATGTACATATGCAGAACAAAACCCACCAGCTGAGGTCTCACTCCCCAAAAAGAAAAGAAGCTTCACCAGTTTAGCTTGCTGTATGCTCTAACTTTCTACAGGTTGAACATCATCTTACCTGATGTTGAGCCAGCCACAAGAAGAGCCAAGAAATGACAAAGACAAAAGCAAAATGGGGTTGGTCCACTCCTTTCTTTAAAAAAAAGTTTATTCAAGGAAGACTCTTCCCATTCAAAATTTAAAAAGATTTTGCTGTTCTATGTTGGATCTGCAGGAAATGAAACCAGATACATCCTATTCTGGTTCATGCCCAATCCAGATTCTCCAGGATGATCTCTGCAGTTCCAAGGACAGAAAAAAAATCACACCCTACTCAAGGATGGACCAGAAGACATAGTTTGGATTAGGCAACATAAGATGGCCCTTGTCAGAGGATAATTAATTATCTATAGGCAGGACTAGAGCTGCTATAACTTCTATAAACCTTCCACTGTGTTCTAGCTGCAAAACCTCTAGGACCTACTGCTTGATTTCTATTCATAGGGATATCCTGAGTGGTCTTTCAACTGTGTTTTAACTCCAGGTTTCTCAACCTCAACGAAAATTTATTTACCATATTTATAAGCTGCCCCACTCAATGGACTCTGGCAACTGATGATCTTCTACCTGTCACTTCCTTCAAAAATGTTTTATCTTGATCAATCATGTTGGTTTGGTAGGATTATTCTATCTACCAAGCTGAAAAAACAGTAAGAAAAGAGAACTGCTTTTCACCCGTTCCATCTGATGGTCTAACTATGTTATGACTGTCTTTTCCTGGTGAATATAATTTTCTTTCATTCATTCTTCTAACTGTATTCCTCATTTTCCTCAAACAGTGCTGAAACAGAAAGTCATAAATAAAAACTTAAAACTCAGCAATAAAAACTTACTATATAAAAACTCATCAAATAAAAAAAAGACTGAATGTTTTTAATGGTTGATTGAAATTTTCAAATGGTACTTGCGAACAGGACTAGATGCAGAATTGTCTTTCAGACATAATTTGAGATGCATATTTGGATCATAACAATTCTATTTTATGTCCACTGAATATTTTATCTTCCTTATTCCTCATTAGGTGAGTTCATCCTATTTATAATCATATATGTGGACTAGGTTCAAAGAGCAAAGATACACTGAGAGGCTTTATCAATTATTCCATTTTAATTCTGCATCTTTAATTCTGTTACTACAGAATTTGTGGGAGACCTATTTCGGTAGTCCATTTGGGCTTTTAACACAGGTGGTGATGATGTCCAGGACTGAGGTGGCAGAGAGGTTAATTTTAAGCATCTGATTGAATTTTATTTTGCATAAATGTGTGTGTGTGTCACTGATACATTTAAATATAAAGACACACACACATGCAAGTATACAAATTTAAGTCAAAGTGTTCCTCTCTCCATGTAGCCCTTATAATAGTTAGATTCATTTTAGAGAGAGGAATTGAATCCAGTGAGGAGAGAGAAAGGAAGAAGAAAAAAGGCGTAAGGCAATGTTAAGATTCAGAGGAACTGGAATTTCTAAATAAAAGATATCTGAAAACGGCACAAAGAATTAACCTCTGTCTAACCTGCCCTCAGGCAATGAAAATTTGGTTAAGTTAAAAAGCAAGGAGGTAGACTAATAAGTATATAGCATATTAAATTTGATGCTAAAGAATTCCATGATTTAAAGTAGAAGTCCTTCTTTGTCAATTATTGATTAAGCATGTTTTTGAAGGACTTACCCAATTTCTATTAGGCTTTATGAACATTTCTGTAGGCTGCTGTGGGCTCAGCTGCAAGTTAGAATCCCAATGGCTACATACACACCCTATGTCAACAAGTCAATGATTTAGGAATTTGCTGAACTGAAACTTTGCTGTAAATCAGCATCGTTCCATCTTCTGGCACCATTGGTGAAATGGTGAGAATTCTTTTTAGTCAATTATTGGGACATTGTAGTTAATAAAAACCCCAGATAAAGTAAGTGTATCCCAACAGTGTTCTCAATTATTTTCTTATGTTGAAATTCAGTACATATTTTGGTTCAAACTGCACTGATGTTAATGGGAATTAAGCAGCCTATTTGCAAAGGACTGAAGCCTAGATATAGATTTCAGAATTATTTCTAAAGAACAACTACTATTTTTGAAAAGTGAGAAAATATTTATTTAGTATATTTTCAGATCCCAGTCCTGCCATATATTCTCTATGGTCTCCAGCCCCACCCAACAGCTAAACACATATGGCATGAAGAAGTGGACTAAACATTTCTGTAAACAGAAATTGGTTATAGATTCCTTCTTATATTTTTTGGTATGTAAAGTAGCAGATAAGTACTTGAGATAAAGTTGATGGTAGCATATAATGTAAATATGATGTAATTATATTTGTGTTTTAAAAATTATTTTAGAAGTGGTTAATTGTGGCAGGATATACAGTATAGGATGTGGGTGAAACACTGTAAGCGATTAAAGACATTTAATAAATAAATTACAGAATAATATTTGCATTAAAAGGTAATGTTTGTGAGCCCAACCAGACTTTTGGTGATTTAATGGACATATCTACATAGTTTTCTTGGCAACAATATGGAAGTGATTTGCCACTGCCTTTTCTGAGATGCTTTCTTTACTTCCCTATTTTATATATAGCCCAAGCAGTCTTCCATCCAAGTAGTAAAGTGGCCTGACTCTGCTTAGCTTCTGAGATTAGCCAAGGTTAGGTAGACATGGCAACCTGCTGAAGCAAGATCTATACTGTTAGCTTCTAATCCAGAAAAAATTTTGTTTGGAAGCCTGTTTTGTTTATGCAAATCAAGTAAAACAATACTTTGATGATCTTACAACAGAGAGGGGCAAGTAGCCAGGGGCTGCAAACAGTTTTGGGAGGATGAGGCTATACTGGGCAGAATGATAACACAAAGTGAACACAACCAAAATATTCTGGTTTCTGCAGAATGGACTGGAGGAATTATTATTTTAGGGCTTAAACTATGTTAGCCATATATTTCCCAGTTCAAACTAGTTAGAAAAAGCAGCTCCAGGGTTTAGAGGTTGGCTGTGAACCTATAGCTTCATATTGCCCACCTTATCTTTGAACCTATTAAGAAGTTTGTAAAGGAGATGTCATAAAGATACTGGCCCTATTTAGGCATGCAGTCATGTGATTAAAATCCTTCAGAGCAGAAGCAGGGAGCTCTGCCTGCTGAATGGCTGCCCTTTTACCAGTTGTGATAGATGTCTTTAGATGTCAGCACACTAGATGCATGTAAAGCTATGATTTAAGGAAGGGGAAATCAATCTGTAAAGAGTGAAATTCCCTCTACACATGTGTCTCCAATGCCCAGATGAGGGGGAGGGCTTGAGGATTATAAAAACGTAGACCCATGGGAACAGTACTGCTGGGTCACTCCATGCAAATGCAAATTGTGTGGCTTAATCAACTGAATATTGATATTGGAAATAGATTCAAAAACATGAAAGTATTTAGGATGGAGATATCAGCTTATTGCTTGTTATGGATACTATCTTCTCAGGTTGGATGATTATTGTCAAGTTATTTTTAAAACTCATATATTAAGTTATACAAAAAGAGATGGAGTCATGTTCCTTTACACCATATACAGAATATATTTACTTAATTTCTATTAATTTGTCTAGGCTTGTCCACAAATAAATGACACATTATCTAGACATATTAAGATATAATATCCAATCTTCAGACCTGTTAAACAACGTAGATACATTAAAAGATGCAGCCACAGAGAAAGGAAGTACGTTTATGTTAAAATTTCAATCATGGCTCCAATAATTCTTCTCCTGCCATTGAAACATCCTGTTGGTAGAGCGAAAATAATACCAAACTCCAAAGTGGCCACAAACATAAAGGCCTCAATGGCTGAAATAAAAATACAGTTCATTATTTTTTACAACTGCTATTATGTTTACTGCAGGGTGCTATCCAATTGAACTCATTAATTCAGCAATTATATTGGAGAGGAGAAAAGAGCCTTAGGGTTTGAGTTGCATTCAAACTGCCTACTAAGGCTCCTCGACTTCTGTCCAGCAATCCTTAAAGTGAGAGGTACAAGAAAAGGAATTACAGACATACATGTTTCACGTCCTGATAAAAATCCTTGAGACAAAGGGAGTGAAAGAAGACAGAAGACTGTGTTTAAAAAAATCTAGATGCCACTTACATTGGAAAAAAGTGTTTATTTTCTACTGTTTTCATTATGCTACTATTCACTGGCAAGTAAAGATCACATTTTATATGCCAATAACTGCCAATAACCCACCTGCTATGGATACTGTAGGACCCCCCCCATTTGCAAATTTTCAAAAAGGCATTTAGATACAAGCTAATTTTGAAGAACATTTTCATTAAGTGTACACTGAGAACTTCTCATCTTCTTAATGTGCTAGCATTAATATTTGTAATCAATTACTTTTATTTAAATAATTATAGCAATTTATGTCCTACATCATCTTCATAATGCTAGATACCAAGAAGGTACATAATTTCTTCCTGCAGCATCTCCCAGTTTCTGACCTTCAGGTTTTTCAAGGGAAAGATGGCTCAAAGCCTTTTCAGCTCCACCTGATACAAACCAGAGTTTTGGGTTTTTTTGCATATGATTGTACAGATGCATGTAAGAAAGGGCATGGATGTGGTTAGGGTTGCAAGCAACTGATTTTATTTCCCTTTTACATGGAATGAGAATGAGGAGATTGGTGTTACTACAGGCCCTGCAATACCTAAGGGAACAGTTGTGATGCCAGCAGGAGTGAAATTGGTGGTGATATCATTTAATTATGATAATGAATAATATGTGCAGTTAAGGTTTTGCTTAAAATGTTTGAGGTTATGAGAAATACAGGATACAATGATCAACCACAGTGTCACTTTTATGAATTGGGTTTTTAACCACAGTATAACAGACGTAGATGTGAGTCAGAAGAATGCAAACTGAGTAGGCATAATTGATAAGTTTTACATTGTTATTATTACACACACCTCATTAATAGTTGATTTTAGAGTCACAAATAATATTCTAACTCAGTCAGATAGACAAGAGATCTTACCTCTTTCTTTGAACTATTGTAGTTAGTTTACCTAAAAATATTGTTTGAAACCACAGAATTTCTGAAGGTGATGCTACCTATTTGCATATCCTACAGTGGCTTGTTGTAATTTAGATAATTTAATTTGTTAGAAATGTGGGACGTACAATATCCCATATTGCTGTAATTTTTTTCTGTCAAATACACCGAAATCAAAGTAGCAGTGATATCTACAGCACTAAAGTAAATTACTTACTCTGGGGAAGATTCTGGAGTTAAATTGGACATCTCTTCTGGCGTAGGTACTATATATATGCAGACACAGACAAATAGAAAGATAGAAAAGAAGGAAATAAAGTCTCCTTTATTCCATGCATATTTCTCAAGCAGTTTATGACTGTCTGAATTTCTAATAATCAATCTATGCTTTACGTTCACCCCAACCCTGCATTTAAATGTAACTAACTTGAATAATTAACTTAGTTCTTATAAATTATCTAGAGAGGCTAATTCGCTCAACTATATTAACAAATTTATTTTGATCCTATTATGTACAAGAGGCTATAATATACAGAAGACTAAAATTTAATGCACTGCATATCTGGCAAGAGCAGCCTGATTACTTGCTAGAAATTGTGTATCATTTCTACTTTCCCTTGAAACTGAGGACATGAAATAATCTCAGAATAGACAATATTACAGTGCAGAACAAGCAAAGATAGAAATGGGACAGTGAGGAATGCCCTATGCATTTACTTAAACCAGTACTGGATTTGAAAATGTGAGAGTTTTCATTGATAGGACATTTTTTTCCTATTTACACATAAACCTAGAAAGCAACAGTTGTACCCTTGTAACCTTTCATAAACTGAAGCAACACTGGGACACTGGCACATTAGTCTACTACAGGCAGTGCCTTACCTAAAGCTCACTGTATCTCAGTTCATGTGACATGAAAGGAAACTGAAAAATGGACTTTAAAGTACCTTGTATGGCTCACAGGAAATTATTAGTATCATTAAATATAACAATGATTTTATTGAAAAAACTCTCGGTTTTAGTCACTCAGCAAAATTATTTGAAATTGCTAATGATTTTTTTGATCATTAAAACACATGATTATGTACCAACTAAATCATGAATCACATAAACAATTGTGTATTATCTGTCTGTACGGAACAAAGCCCAATGTGATCAAAGGCATGTCACACAGGGTCAAAGTGTAATGCTATGTGAATTCCCACTATGTGTAAAAAGGTATTAATCAGGTTGGAGGTTTACTCTGCATCCTTTAGGACGTCCATGTACGGTATTAACTCTTCACTTAATTACGGTCTTTCTGGGCCATGCAAGGGCTATGCTTGTTCAATTGAATATCTCTCCTGAATTTCATTGCCTTAACAGTCATTAAGGAAACCTCCAAGCATCGGTATACTTGTTTAAAAAAAAAAAAATCAGTGTTGCATGGAATGATTTATTACCAACACTGTATTTCACTACATCCAACAGTGTTCACAATAGCAACCCTCTCAATCTGCTTTTTAGATTTTATAGTGCAATTGGGTGTTTTTTTGTTACATAACAACAACCTCAACAAGACATAATGAAGACCACAGATTTGTCTGTGTAAAAACACAGTTAAATGAAAGAAAACTAAAGTAAAAGAAATTGCTATACTATACAACAAGCTTCAGAGTTTGGCTAGAATGTCTTCTCCATAATTTCAGTTCTCCTTCTCTAATGGCCATTTTGAATCCTTCATAAACTGCAGTCAATGTTATCCCATATATAAATTAAAGTGTTCATCTTTTTCAACAAAATTCATTGACTGCCTTCAATCTGCCTACATCTGAGAATACAACTCAGCTGTTCATTTTGCAGTCTTGAGTCTTTGATTGGGAAAAAAATCAGTCTGTGACATAACTAGATGAATCCCACTTTGCTAAAGAGTTTTCCTATTTTGCAAAAAGCCATATATCATTAAGCACTGATTTTTTTAAAATAGAAATGTGCTCAGATAAATGTTCTCACACTAATTCACATACTACTTCTCAGTTAAAAATTGGGTCTGAAAGCAGTACATGCTCTGCGTTACACACAGTAGTTCAGGACAGAAACAATAGGGAAATTTGTAGATTAGTACTGAAGCAAGTACCAATATCAAAGGTGCAAGTGGACAGAGCAGATAGTATTGCCATCCCCACAACATCTGTAATCTAAAAATAAAATTTGCACATATTCTTTTATATAAATCTATAGGGACAAAAAGCTTAAAGTACAATTTCCATATAATTCACTTACATATCTCTGCTCCCTTAAGACGATAATGCAAGTATCATCGGAAAAAGTAGCCCAACAGCACATGATTGATGCCATTCTATTGTTAGTTCCAGTTTCCCAGTGGAATCTATTTTCTATCAAGCATCCCAACAGAACTATGATTTACAAGTACCAAATCTAGATTTCACTTTAAAAAAAAAAAAAAAAAGGTTGATTTTTCATTCTCAGGGTCAGAAAAAAAAATTAAGGATTGAGTATTGGTAAAACTGCATGAAGGTCATTGTTCGAATAGCAAGAAGCAGCAGAGCCAAGTAGTAATAAGGGAACTTTCGCTTTTCTTGTCGATACTTCATATTATTGCCATCTATTAACCAACAGTTTTTTACACTCCTTTGTAATTTACTTTTCAGTCTTAAATTGCCGGGCTTTCAGAATATGCATACCTTGCAATTTCCTGCGATGAAAGCGAGGCGATCCCAGAAAGCTGTTCTTGATTGAATTGAGTCGTGTTCTCCAGGGCATTCCTCCAATGCTGGGGCTGGATGGCGGTGTAGGGTTGGGTGTGCCCGCTGGGCTCTCCTTTGGCGTATGGACAGGTGTCCCCTTGGGGGTAGGGAGGGGACTGCCCCTTGGAGAGGGGTGAGGGGTAACCTGTATGATGGGGATAGATTTGGTGCTTGGGTCAGTACTGGAAGGGAGCAATCTAACCGGAGACATAGGGTTAGTCTGTACTGTAGAAACAGCCAGCTGTGGGCTACACCCAGAAACAGGTGGACGACCCTGAGTATTTTGTGCAGGGACATTCTGAGATGGAGGAACAATAATATTATTAGAAGGGAGTGGGTTAGATTTGGTAGACTGAAGTGGTTTTTCAGCCAATTTGCTCTTGGAAGGTAAAGTCTGTGTCCTTGGGTTGGGCTGAAGTGCTGGCTTTGGTTGCAGAACATGTCCAGGTCTGGAAGTGTTCCTACAAGCATCGGAGTCCAGGGAGGCTTGGGGGCGGGGGGTGAAAGGGAGATCGGGAATCTGAGGGGGGATGAAAAATTTTCTGAGAGGCTACAAGATACATACAGAGAGAGTATCCATGCACATCAAGAAAAGCAACACACACATACGCACACACATCCCAGAGGTGAATAGAGAAAAAAAAGCCCATTTGAGTTGCAATTGTGCGCATTACAAGGAGATATGAGTTATGGCGATGAGGGTAAAGGAGGTGGGGTTAAGGGTTTGCAAAGAAACAAAAAACAAACACAAACAAAAACATGCAGTTAGCCAGGAACACAGCATAATCAAAAACAGCAGTAGCGGTAGTGAAAACAATTTTGTCACAAGCGTTATCATATTAACCAACCATGTGTCAGCAAAGAAAAATCACAGAGCAAACAAATGTGAAGGAAAACAAACTAAAAATAACAGGGTAGGGAGAACAAGGGAAGCTGCAAAGAGAGAAACTGCCGGAGCCCTGAGCTGGTCTGTATCTCACAGGGAGAGAAGGACAAGGTTGAAGGGAGGTGAGGAAGGGGAAGGAGGCCATTCAATCCACAGCAACAACCAGCTTGTAGGCATGTAGGCTGAGTCTGCCCTCTCCCAGATCAAAATGTCTACTACAACCAAACACAGCAGGGAAATGCAGATAAAAATAATATGTGTGCGACAGATAATGATAGAGGCACACAAATTACTGCATATATCATTTCTCCCCATTTCTTTCAAAGGGGCACCAGTTTTAGTAACTCTGTGTGTGTGTGTGTGTGTGTGTGTGTGTGTGTAAAAGAGAGAGAGAAAAATATTCTGGCAGTTCATCTCCCTTCCTCCCTGGCCTTCTACCCAGAGAAAAGAATTCAGTTTTCTGTGTCAGGCTTTTGAACAGGAATTCTTCAGAGAACATGGAACGTTTAACGTGTGGTGTTTAATTGTGAATCCCAGCAATGATCAACAAGACAGATTTGGTCTGCAAATTCTACCGCAACAACCAAGTATTCCTTCTATCATTGGATAATCAAGCATTCTAATATTTGAATCTGGTTATTAACAAAAATAAAATGATATTATTCACAAGTAATTATAAATGAAATAAAAAAGGAAATTGTATAATTAAAAATAGTAAAACTAAGATAACATTATACATTATAAATTAATTATCAAAACATTCTAAGATTCTAAGACTTCAAAATATAAATCATGTATACTCCAGGCAACAACATATTTCTAAAAGTGTACTGTTAGAATCAATAGCATCATTAAAAGGACTCAGAAATATTAAAGGCAAAAACCCTATATTTGATCTTCATTTTATAACTGTAAGGCCATCTGAAAAATAACACACACATACAAACATATTTTCTACAAATTTTACAGTTAAACTATTTAAGAAGTTACAACTGCATAAAATTGTAATTTAACTTTATTTTTATGTATAATATGATGGCAATATCACTGGATTTAGTTCATTTGTTTGGAGTTTGGCAGAAGGAATGTAATTCTATTGGTTTTTCTTAATCACTCAGCTGGCTTTTGACTATGATATGCCATTGGATAACCTAAAAGATCTGGGACTTCAAGGGAGTAATGGTGGATTGAAAACAGCTCCGTTTGAATGGAGCCAACAACCGCAGTTATGAGGAGGAGCTGGCAAAAAGTCTGGCTTTTTGGAGCCATATCTGGACAAAGGAGATGACTGAATCATCCACAAATACTCCTTACAGAGGCTCCCTGTGAACAGACTGCAATTTAGCGATCTCCAGTGGGTTGAGCGCTCTGGGAGTTGTGGGAAACTTCAAGCCCAAGCTGTGGTTTGGAGCCTCTTCAGAGACACTAGATTTGCTTTCACTCCCTCTTTTAATTAACATCGGAAATTACTTATTAGAGATTTACTTGGAAATTAAAAACCTTCTGAAAGGCAAGTTGCTGTACACTGGGAGATTTTCCTTTTATCCTGGGAGAAAGAAGATTTAAGTAAGTTTAATTATTAAAAAGAAAAAAAATAACTTTTGGAAAACAGCAAAAGGGAGTTAAGAATGTTGGCTGTGGACAGTTAAGGTGCCAGATGGATTTGAAGGAATAGTTTTTTATGAACTGCTTTAAATTTTATAAAAGTACAGCAGATGATTTTGGAACTAACTGTAAGAAAACTTATTGTGGGAAAATTTTGGCTCTGAAAATAAACAAAAGAAAGTAAACTGGGCTTTGAAGTTTAACTAGAGTGAACCAGAGAGTAATTCAAGGAAAAGTAAGATGGGCAGTGACTAAATTTGAAAAATGAATGAATGAATGAATGAATGAATGAAAGAATGAATGAATGAATGATACTTCCTAACATAATGGAGGAACATTGTTTTACTATAGAAGAATTTAAATCTGTTTGGAAACAATGTGTTCAGGACTTATTTTTAAAATTGGATTTGAGAGAGGTTATAGAAGAAGATAAGATTCTATTGGATAAAACAGAAGCTGAGGATGATTTGAATAGGGATTTTAAAATGGACTGTAGACAATTACCAGATTATAAAAGAGAGATGGAAGATATGGAAAAAGATGTAGATTTGAAAATGGATTTAAAAATATTTGACTACAAGAGTTACATTTTTCTCTTTTGCATCTTCACACAATAGTGTGGCTCCCTTAAATGTCTATCTGCAGTTGGCAATGGGAAGGTTAAGGGATAATGAATTGAAACTGAATCCAAACAGGACTGAAGTGTTCACTGAGAGGGATCACAGTTCTAGAGGAGTGCTAGATCTCCCCATTCTAAATGCGGACATATTTTCTCAGAAGGAGCAGGTGCATAGTTCAGAAGGGCTTCTGAGGATTTGGATGCAGGTAGTCCTCAACTTACTCATTCTTTTAGTGACCATTTGAACTTATGACAGTGCTGAAAAAAGTGACTTATGACCGGTCCTCGCATTTATGACCATCACAGCGTCCCCATGGTCACATGATAAAAATTCGGGTGCTTGGCAACTGGCATGTATTTACAACAGTTGCAGCATTCCAGAGTCATGTGATTGCCATTTCCAACCTTCCCAGCCAACAAGCAAAATCAATAGGGAACCATGTGATTCACTTAATGACCACAGTGATTTGCTTAATGATTGCCACAAAAAAGTCATAAAATTGGGTGTGGCCATGTGATGTCTCACTTAATGACCACATCACCTAACAACAAATTTTCCAGTCCCTATTATGGTCGTAAGTCAAGGACTACCTATATTTCTCTGGTTTCCCAGACTGAGACAATGGCCAAAGTATTTTTTAATTACCATTCCTTCCTTTAAAAAAATGGCCTTAATTAAAATTGTGATGTATGCATTCCAGACTTCATTAAAGTTATACACTCTTTTGTATGCCATCTGGAAACTTCTGTTGATACAGAATTCAATGGCCAGGTTGGTTTCTAGAACTCAGAGACCATGTTACATCTGAGCTAGAAGCACTACACAGGCTACTCATTTGTTTGCTGGAGAAATACAAAATGCTGGTTATTCCTGGGGACTGCAATGCCTGAGAAAATGTCTCTTTCCATCCATCAGTTCAGCGAGATCATTTGAAGAGGGTCTCCTACAGTTGCTGCAGGCCTATCTTGTAGCAACTTGAGAATGAATCTTCCCCACAGCCACTCTGGTTCTTTGGAATATACTTCCTGCAGAATTGGGGGGCTTAATTTCTTTATCAGGTTTAAAAATAATTTAAAGCAGACTTTTAATTGTTGATTTCAGTTCATTTTAATTGTTGGTTTTAATTTTTAAATAGTTTTAAGTGGTCGATTTTAAGTTTTCTGGTTTTTCTTTTGGTTTGATTTCGTTTCTTCATCCAGTTTGTTTTAACATACATACAAACCAAAACAAAAACAAAATCTCTTATTTGCTCCTTAGAAAGGTAAAATTTATACCCTCATAGGAAAATACTTTTATGTATCTTTGAAGAGAACCAGAAACAGAATGGACTTGGTGTAGAACATTAATAGGACAGATTTTTCCTTAATTATTTACCACTTCTTAATTATTTATTTCTTAAAAGTATGCAATGTTCTTCAGAGCCAATCTGTATTTACAAACACTAAAAAAAACCCATAATAAAGCTATAGTAATAACAAGAATAAGACAAAGTTTCATAATATATTAATAAATTAGACCAATAGAGGTCCTGATGGCTCCATCACTAATCCCCAAAGTCCTGGAAAAGTCAGGTTTCTACCAGCTTCCGGGAAGGCTTAATTCCATTTAAATCCATGAATAATTTGTTATTGTCTTCAAGGAGGCGTGTGTCACAGCTTTCTTAAAAGCAACCTTACAATTTCTATTTCTACCACACATTTTCCATTTCAAATCATAATCTGTTGAGTACCCTGTGCTGCTCAGCTCCTCTATTTTACACTTAGACCTTTTAACTACATTTAACCTACTATGCTTCAGTCATTATTATGAATCAGTGTAAAGCAAAAGAGACTTTATAAGATCAGCTCTTTCACAGGATCTGAAAATCTGGCCCAAGATTAGACCTGACATTCCTATATTAAATTAAATGGGACTATTCTTTACAATTGAATCTGCAATGGGAGGTTTCAGAACCAAAATTTCAGGGATTATTAACTGCAAATCACTCAAGGATGGCAAAATCAAACAAAGCATTGTAATACAAGAGAAGCTCTCAAGTAGTGTTTAAAATCAAGTACATTACAGCTTTATACTCTAGGACAGAGAGTATTCCCCAGACATGGCTGGCTGGGGAATTCTGGGAGTTGAAGTCCATCTATCTTAAAGTTGCTAAGGTTGAGAAATACTGCTCTAGGAACCTCTCTATTTTCCTATCCCACTGATTAACTCCTCCAAAATGATAGTATCAATTTCATTGGTCTGGGACTGTAAATATATATATTTTTAAACGGTATCAAAAAAATGGCCAGCTTATAACTTCTCATCAGACAAGAATATCTACATATGATTGTTCAATTTGCCACTAACCTCAGGTCCATAACTGCTTCTTTCTAATGTTTTTGTAAAACTTGAAGAAAACTGCTGCTGATTAAGAAAGCAGTCCTTGGCTTGTTCAAGGAGTGACTAAAAAGGGCCAGGTAGTTTTGGAAGACAAAATCCCCATTTATCCCTAGGGACATTCTACTCTCTCCAGTTATACAATTTCTTATTCCTCCTATAACATTCTTTTTTTAACATTTCAGTTACTTTCATTTCTACACTAGAATTTCCTAATCCAACTTTGTACGATTCCTGTGCTGACTAGATTTCATTGTTTTTCAAAGACTGTTCAGCTGTGCTTTTCAGTCCCAAAGTAGCTCTAATTTTTATGGTTCAGTGCCTCACACTGAATTTGCAATGAGTAGCAGATGTTCTTCTCATCATACCATAATCTCTCCAACAGTATTTTATAACTGTCACCATGTTAGGCAATAATGCTACTTTAGGTAGCAACAATGCTAGTAGTACAGGCAGGCACAAACTAAACAATGTAATGCTAAACAATGCATGAACAAAAGTGCTTTTATACATGAGTGTGTATTTGTAACGTATAAAAAATAACCCCATTTTGGCTCTATCTTTCTGTACATACTGTATATTACATATACAAATACAGGGATTCTTTTTCTCCCTTTTCAGTTTCCTGACAAACCCATCCTTGAAACCATGGAAATAATGGTCATTTATTTAAATAACAAATAATAAATAATGACATTCTCTAGGTCAACTGAAGATTATTAAAATTATAACCTCCAAACAATTTCACTTACCCTTGGACTACTGAGAGGGCTGGTGGACAGGCCAGATGAAGCTCCACTGATTGAACGAGACCTAAGTAGATACAAAGTCAAAATAAAATCCTGAGAAATCCCTGTCAAAAACACATTGCAGAGTGCGGCTATTGCTACACTTAATCTCTGTAAGTTCGCGTCTCTATACAGAAACTTCATATAGAGCTGACATCTGTTTTTCAAAGAGTACTTATCCACAAAGAAGCACAACTTTACTTTGATTGAAGATCTGTATAAAATGACATAAAAGTTCAGAGAGATGAATAAAATTCTCATGCTACTACTAAGCTATCTAAATGATAAAATATGCTCCATAAAATATAATAATGTAAAACCATTAATAATAATGTGGCTAACTACGTCTAACACTAATCAGAAATTCAGTATTAGTTTAAGTCTAATGTAAAAGAAGAAGAAAAAATTACAACAAAAGGCCAGACAAATAAAATGTTAAACAATGTTAAGCAATAATGTCAAAACAGTGAATTATTTATTAAAGGATGCACCACATATTCCAGCTAAACAAAGCCCTAAATGTAGACATTTGCAATCTAAAGCCACTCAAAGTCAGAAAGGATAAGAATTAAATGACGATTAGCTAATACTCAAAAGGCCAGTCCATAAAGATGGCCTACTTAGTATTTGATGTTCTACTCTACAAGCTATTGCATGTTTTGCAAGAAGCAACATAAGAAGAATATTGATACTTCTGAACTTAGGTGTTGTAGAAGACTCCTCAGAATGCCATGGATCAATGGATCTTTGAACAAATCAACCCAGAGTTCTCACTCCAGGCACAAATTATCAGGATCAAATTATGCTACTTCAAACACATTATGCAAAGACCCTAACCCTAACCCTAACTCTTGATCTCTGAGAAAGCTGGAAGGAAAGAAAAGAGGATGACTAACAGCAAGGTGGATGGACTCAGTTACAATTGCAATTGGGGCACCATTGGAAGATCTGAAGGACCAGGTTAGGGACAGATCATCATGGAGAAAATCTATGTGGTTGCTAAGAGCTGACAATGACGTGATGGCATGTGATCATCATCATCATCATCATCATCATCATCATCATCATCATGATGTTATTAAGTCATTTTTGTCTCAAAGTGGTAGAGAAACTTAGAATTGCTCTAATTGACCTGGATGATGCAACAGGAAAGGTGTGATGTTCTTGGTGTTATAACCTCTATAGAGGATACAGTGCAATAAAATACAGTCATTTCTAATCCACAACTGCAAATGTTTTCCTTATAGGATAGGTAAATGATCATACCTATCTAGTATTGTAACTTCTTCCTCTACTTGGGGAATAGGAGGTAGGAGATATACCTGGCAAGTTCTCTGAAGTGATTGTGTAAATCTTTTTGTAAGTTCCTCTGTTTGTAAGCCTACTTCCTGTTGGTGAGCTGTAACTTCAATTTTCTGTCTTTGTGCCACTTTGGCTTGCTCATGGATCCAGGGAAGTAAAAATTATGGGGAGAACATAGCTCTGAATAATCCATCCTTATCAGTGTTTCAGGGTTTATCACAAATCATTTTTATGAAAAATATTTCCTTATCAAGGTTTGCTTGATAGCAAGCTCACTGTATAGGAACTTTCATCCTTGTATTAAATATTTTGTAAAAGAAGGAAAATGTAATTTTGTGAAATGTAACATTGCAGTTGTTCGTACAAGTGCAGGCCATGAAATTATCTCCAGATCTGATTATGTGCCATCCAGTTGTTGTCGACTCCTAGTGACCATATAGATAGATTTTCTCCATGATAATCTGTCTCTAACCTGGTCTTTCAGGTCTTCCAATGGTACATTCATCACCACTGTAACTGAGTCTTATCCACCTTGCTGCTGGTCTTCTTTGTTGGGAATATCCTGACTTGAAATCAGAGATATTTTTATGCCATTCCTTTTCATATCTAATTTTTCCTACTTCCTATTTATATATTCCATGTGAAACAACTGGACTATATGTGGATGTATCATCAATGGAGTTCCTTATTACTCACTGCCACTATTAAAAGTGCACATGAACAAAAGTGCTTCCACACATCCATCTATGTCTGTAATGTATAAGAAGCAACTATATTTTGGCTCTACTTATAAACACGTATACATGTAAAGTGAATTTTTTTCTCCATTTTCAATCTCATATTAATAATGTGATCCATCACACAAATTTTATGAAAGGAACATTAAAAGTTCACATGTAAAAATGCCAAAAGAGCCTCAGATTGTGAGGTTTTTCCTCTGTAGTGTTTAGCTCAAAGTGATATATCTGTAGAAGAAATACAGACTGTATAAAGAACAGACAACAACGAGGAAAGGTATAAATGATCAGTTCCTTAGATCTAATCTGTATGATACTAGGTTATTTTATTGCCACATTTGGGGGAGGGGATGGAAGTTAAAGTTATTTTCACTGAACAAAAGAAAGTAACTACCAAATACAGAGGTCTGGGAAGAAGAACATTTGGGGTTTGTGCATACAGCCAGATCATGCATGCAAACTTAAAACAGATATTTTATATATCCATGCATAACCCATTACTCAACCAAAGACTATATTTATGTAACTGCCTCTTCTGCATATGAGATAATTACAGAAACCACTTATTTCCTTCAGCCTGGGACCCAAAGCTGGGGGAGAATTAGTCCCATAGGAAACATGCTTCTAAGTCAAAATCCTTCTCTTCTGTAAAATGATCTTGCAAGAAAAAGGAAATCACCATATAGCAGCCAAACATCTGAACAATCCTCTTTGTAACTTAAAAGATGTATGCATGTGGCTATATGTGTGTGTTTGTGTGTGTGTGTAAAATGATTTTATATGGGAGAAAGGAAGATTAGCCCTTCCTACCAATGTAGTGCTTTTATTTGAAATGCCCCCCCCCCCCCAACTCCAGGCTTCAATTATTCTTTATAACAGCCTGCAATGCTATGAAATGGGGACTATTTTGAAATCTCATGAAGGTTAAGGAAAACCTATTAGCTGTTGATTGAGATAAGTGCTTTTTCAGGCTGGAAGCAGGGTAAGTTTGGGTTGAAGCTTCTGGACCAAATGAGGAAGAGCCTACAGACCACCAGGCATAATTATATGGTGAAAGTAATCATGAGAAATCTCTTGTAAGCCAGGAGAAATTCTTACTGGGAGATCAGTGTATCCCATTTACCATATTCTATCCCTGGGAAATTGTGTGGGGAGGCAATATGAAATAGTGGTATGTACATGGGTGTCAGAAAATAATGGGTAAAATGGTAGTGTATGTAAAAGAGTTAGGGAGAGAGAAAGTATGGGACACACAGTCAATAAAATTATATGGGGTTGGGAGGGAGAGGAAAGATGGAAATGGAGAAAGGCAAAGTGTTTGTAGGTCTTCTAACATCTAACCCTGCCAATCCAAATACATGATGGTAAGAAAGAAAGACAGAGGAAGCAGGAAGAAAAATGTGTGTGCGTAATGTGCAAAATGGGTCTTTTTTGTTTCTTTTTTGGGGGGGGGGGATGTATAAAGTAGGGTCTTGCAAAAGCCTCACCTTGAAGTACCCACAAAAATGTTCTGCCAAAGTTTACAACTTAGACGTCACTGTTCACCCTTGCTGAATGAACAAAAAGTTCTGTACATTTGGAGTTTTCAGCTACATATAAATGGTACATCAAATCTTAATTGACTCAAAGCTTATTTATAAAAATAACCTCTGAACTGATCCAGGATTAAAGTTTCAATTCAGTACCTTAAAGCAAACAGCCATAATGAACAAACTATAGATACCACTCTTCACCTAGTACTATAGAGTAATGACATTTATAATTCCTAATGGAATATTACTCTCTGCCTGTTCTTTTCCCATCAGACAGAACTAAGACCAGTTTAAAGAAAACTGGGGTGAGACCTTTTTCATGAAAGTGGCCTAAAGCAAGGTTAAGATGAAAGAGCACCAAGGCTGCGGATTGAAAGAAATCCTGTTTTTTCAACAACTCCACAGGCAGTAATATATTATCATGCCAAGTAATCACACTGGGCAAACAAAAGGAAGAATGAGGTAGCAATTTAGAGTGGGAAAAGAGCCTTTTATCTATATCAGACTGGCATAATTATGGAACAAGAAATAGCCAATTCCATGTAACCTTCCCGACAGTGGCCTTTAGCTTCATCACAAGATTAGTCTTTATCAAGTGATTCTGATCAGGCACCTTTCTTACAATTAATCACACTTTAAATCTCTGCAAATTAAAACAAAAATATTTGTCATTTTACAGGCATATTTATTACAGCTTTGCAAATCCTTTGGAGGGGTTCTTCAGGAAGTGAGTGAAAGCCCCTTGCGAACATGACACACCAGGGGCCACTGAACCTCATCCTCTCAAAGACTCAGGGCAGCCCCTTCAAGAACCTGTCCATTTTGTCTGCACATGTGTGTGCATGCCCAAAGGATGTTCTTCAGTTGGGATTATATACAGCACCTTGATGCTTCAAACAGCATGTTCAGAGTGTTAATTATTAGTGTCCAAAAGAGCCCTCCAAATGGTTCACATGGTCCCATATTATTTCTTCTAATGCACTCTAGTGAACCATGCAGTGTGATATAAATATTCTATTACTACAAGTTTATGACAGAATTGCACTGTTGATAAATGTTATAATTAAAGCAACTGCTCTAAGGAGATGTTTGCTAGAAATCAGAATAACATATATATATAAAGTGTTGAATTCATTTGCCTGCCTCATCCATTTTGCAAAGCTCACCTGTTCACAATAAAATTATCTGAGAAACCTCCTTTCTCACATCTTTCCAACCTGTAAAGCCAAAAGCTTACTATGATGTAACAAAGTATCAGATCCTCAGTCTTTCCAACACTATCTCTTCAGATTAATTGCATGCAGTTTGCTTTGTAATTATCACCTTATCCTTTGAAAAACTTTAAACAAGGCCTAATAGTAAAAATAGATAAATATTTTAAATAATAAATAAGGCATTTCAGTATTTTTTTGAATCCTTTCTGCCTTGTTTATAAAAATATGGAGGCTTGCATATTTTTTGAATCCTTTCTGTCTTGTTTATAAAAATATGGAGGCTTGCATATTTTTGTCTCTATTGCACTTTATCTTACCAGAAGAAAGCAGTACAATTTATCCAAAGGAAAATATACACTTTTTAAAAAATGCCATTGCTTGTTTTGTGCTTCTGTGCCAGAAGAATGAACACTTTTTGATTTTACTTCTGCCACATAATGTTAAAAGCAAAAATGCCAGAGCAAATGATAGTCATTGTATTCTAACAGCTTAAAGAAACATACACAACTTAGGCTGACTTGAAAGCATTGGCATACCTTCTATCTGCAAATCATGTCCAATGCGCTTTAAAACCATCCCATTTCCCGCACTTTGTCCTCGCCATCTGCAGAGCCAAAGTGTAATGCACACTTGCAGCAGGCACTTTCAGTCAATTGTTGCTCATCCTGAGCCAGTTAACAGTTGAACAAAAAGGCTATGCCAGGCAAGCTGTGTTCACTCTCGCTGCCTAAAGCTTGCCAACAGCTGAGTTTATTGTTCCCCCAAGAGGTTCCAGAACCCCATCAATAAACAAGCAGTCCTTCCCCTTCTTTCACAGAGAAGACAAATTTCCCACTCCCACCGCCACTGCCACCACACTCCATGCATTTGTCCACATTTTGGGGTGTGGAGTTTCTTCTTTCTTTTTGTAACATTCTGCTGAAAGGAGAATGTTGGAGAACTCAACAGTTAGTACACTCTTGGACATCATTTTGAGTGATCGGAATAAAATAAATTACCCAACCGCAGATATAAAATGTAATGTTGGGCCTTCTCTATGAGGAGGTGCTTTTCATACTCATTTAAGTAAGGCCTGAGGAGGTAATGTTCCGCAGAGATCAGATGAGGATAAGATTCTCTCTGTCTTATCATGGGACCTCAGTTTCTTACATATTTGCCACAGGTATCAGATGTTTCAGGATTAAATAGATATGAAACAACTGCTTTTCTTGCATCCCTCTTTTTCTTCAGGAAGTGCTAAGCACTGGAAGCCCTATGATTAGGCAATAGTGGAGGCAAACTCAAGGCAGAATTTTGCTTTCACTATTACTGTAACCACAATGCAAGTAGGGGGGTGAAAATCCCTTCCACCCTTGCTTATCTTGCAATTGTATTTTGGAGCTAAAAACTGCCTGTTTTGAGATTGCAGCTTCTCCTCCTTAGCCACATGGTTTAAGCTTCAACTGCAGGCACTTCCACATCACTACCATTTCAATTCCCCTGTCCCACAAAACAAGTATAAAACTGGCCAACATTCATCTTCATTGCTATTAACCAACAGGAGAAGAAAAAAAGCTTTTTTCCCCCCTCAATCAGTGCCTTGCCCCTTCATGGTTTTAGTTCATTAAGTGCTCATTTCAGGGGGATTTTTTTTTTAAATGCAGTTGTCACAAAGAGGAGTTGCAAGCCAACAAGGCACTATCCCTGAACTACATTTAGCTGAGTAGCTAAACTGTAGGGGGAGGTTAGGGGAGAGGCTGGCTTCAGCCCAGGAACAAGGAGACAGGCAAGAAGTCATTGAGGAAACTGCCTACTCTGAAGCACTTTATCCATCCTAACAGGATAGTGCTTTGGTGCACCACAGCTGTCATGGGATGTGGGAATGACCTTGGGAGACAGGAGGAAGACCCACAGCCTAGGCAATGGTCTGATAAGAGGCAACTCAGTCTGCAGGTGGGGGAAAGGCATGGGAAGCATTTCAGAAGGGCCCTCCCACATTTTCCAGAGACTAAAAAGAGAGGGGGGAGAAACACTTTCAGTCTTGCAAGATTCTTTTTAATGTAACCTTACAATAAAGATGGCGCTGATGCTCCTGGTTGTGCTTCTTGTCTGGACTATCTCAAAGGGCTAACAATAACTCACTGGAAAATAAATTTGCTTGGCCATTAAACACAAACAACAGTGTAGGATTGCACAGGTGTGGAGCTGATTTTGTAGCAGCACAAAATTGTATCTGGAGGTGCCCAATAATAACCCCACTTAGGCAGAACGTAAACCTCAGGGATGGTAAGGAGCTGCATCTATGTTGGGACCAAATCCTCCAGTTGTTGTTGACTATTCTAACATGACTGCTTCTCACTCTCAAATTATAGTTGCACTTGCAAAATATCCTCATAAACCTAGCCCAGATGATGCAGATAAGCAAGTGAATCAAGGTCGGCAAAAGTAGTTTTGGCCAGTGAGCTCAGGAAAGGGAAGAAGAGGGAAGGATGAAAAATGAGAAGGATGGAAAGAGCCAAAGCAAGGGAGATACTCCTGACTATTGATGGCAATTTATTTCCAACAGTTGCGGATTGCCTCCCCACTCCAATATTCAACTGCAGCATTGCCTTCTGCTGAGCTTAATTGAGGCAGGTTCAGGGGATATATAAGGAAGCCACTTTCCAAAGTTGAGCTCACTGAGCAAGTGAACAGAGAAAGGAAACTGGAGTTTGGTTGGGGAAGTCATCACAGAGACACTCATAAACCCCCCTCCCACCATCACTTTCATAATCTTTGAGAAGCCAGTGGCAGAGACAGCCATTCAGGTGTTTTGTACGGGGGCTTTGCATGGATGTGTACAAGATTCCACAGAAGTGAGAAGTTTTCTTTTTCTTTTTTCCTTTGTTCATCTGAGAACCCTGGAAAGAACTGCTGTTGTGACCTACAGGAGAAATGTCATAGTTGTTTCCTCTGCCAAAACATCAAACCCTGCATATGCTGCAAGTGCAGAGTGATCACCCTCCTGGAAAAGAAGATGAGGGGCTGGGACTAGAGGTAAATCTGTTCATCTCCTTCTCCCTATTTACCAGGGAGGATGGACTGGACACAAGAAACATTTGGAGAGGGACAACTTATCAAGAAGCCTTCCAGAATATTGGGGGGGGGGGGGAGTGGAGGGGACAGATAAATGAAAGAACATGACACAAAGGACCAAATCTGTCAAGGAGAGCTTTTTCTCTGGAGCTTCAGGAATAGATTCCAGAACCTCCTATTTGCAAAACAAAGCAAAAGCAAAAAAGCAAATGCAAGCCTAAGCTGCATGGACAGCAGTATAGGCTCAAGGTCAAGAAAAGTCACTGTTCCTCTCTATTCTACATTAGTCACACTGCACCTAGAATATTGCATCTAGTTCTGGGCAGTACATTTTAGAAGACATCCTCAGACCAATGAGGCCATGCCCAGAGGAGAGCAATAACAAACATAAGGGACTTGAAAGGAAGAAACCTATCATTAACAGTTGGAGGTATTGATTATGTTTAGCCTGGAGAAGAGTCCAGGCTAAACTGGACTGTCCAAACATCTGAAGGGCTATCGTGTAGAAGGCAGGGTAGACTTGTTCAGTGCTGTTCCAGAAAATAAGAAACAATGGGTTTAATTGCATGGAAACAGGTTTTAATTAGACCTCAGGAAGAATTTCCAATTGCCGGAGCTGTTCAACAATGGAACAGACTGCACTAGGAGGTGGTGTGCTCTCTGTCACCGGAAATATTTGATTAGAGGCTGAGCCCATTTGTTGGGGATGATACAGTAGTAGATTCCTTTAGCGGGCAAAGAGTTGGACAAGATGATCTTCAAGGTCATTTCCAACCCGTACATGTATGATTCTGTGAGAAGGAACTATATTGTTTTGCTAAATAAGAGGGATGGTTTTTTCTTTCCTGCTCTTTCCAGACTTCAACTGCCTTCCTCTAACTGGTGTTAGCTTTCAAAAATGACTACAAGGGATCTAATCAAAAGTTCTCAAGACCTCACATCTAATTTTATTCTTATTCTGCAGTCACTAAGATAAAGACAAAACCAAGGTAAGGAAGCACAGGCTCCTGTGGGCACCCCCACCCCAATCAGAGCATTGTATTAAAATATTTCTTCCTGAAATATTTTCGATTGCACAATAATGAATGTTTAAACTGGGATCATTAAAATAAATCTTTCCCCGCCCCAAAAGAGAAAAGATTCCACAACAGGTATAATTGAAAACTGGAGCTTACCCCAATGTGTCAGCACTCGTCATCCTTGGCAGAGGGAAATAAAAAGAGAAGAAGAAAAAAGAAAGGGATATGGAAACAGGTGGAGAAAAGAGTATGAAAAGCAGAGTGAAATACTGTTCGGAGAACTACATGGTCATAATTTCTTTGCCACAAGCATCTGTTGCCAATGAATGTGCCACTGGGGAATTCTTATGGGAAGGGAGAATTTTATAATACACAAAATTCCCATGCCGCTTATAATTTGGGACTGTGGGGCAAGCAGAGAAAGTATGAAGAAAAATCATAAATATAGCTTGTATACTCTAAGCCGGAGAGTTGGAAGTTAATTTTGGATTGCTTTTTGAAAGCATATCATTTGTTTATGTATAGCAAGTTCCACTGTATTTATTAAAATAGATGTGGATCTCCCCACATTTTGCTCTTCTAATATTGTTCTGTCCTAGAAAGATCTGCTCAGGAAATCTCTTTTTCCAATAAATATGCCTATAACTGATGTACTATGAAATGCACTGATTATTAAGACAAATACATCTGAATAATAATGGATGCCCAGTAAACAAAGTTATAAATGTTTCTTTCATGAATACAAGAGTATATGGCTTAGCACGACTCTCCCTATCTCATTCGATATTTGTCTAATCCAGTGTTGTCCAAACTTGGCCACTTTAAGATGAGTGGACTTTAACTCCCAGAATTCCCCAGCCAGCATGGCTGGGGAATTCTGGGAGTTGAAGTCCACTCATCTTAAAGTGGCCAAGTTTGGACAACACTGGTCTAATAATTCCAAATGGATTGTATCTCAAATTCCTAGTACAATTCTTATTTCTTCCTGACTTGTGATCCAGAATCCAATATTTTTATTAAAACAATAAAGGATTATAAAGATTATAAATCCATACTTTCTCTGTTGGAATACTACATAAAATATAAAGATAATAAAACTATGGGCTGAAACAAACGTGGTAAGAGGAGAATTGGCACCGATGATAATTCTGACAAATTATATTTCTGCCCATTTGTTTATTTTACTACTACTCAAGTCAGAAATAAAAGCAAAAGCAGAAATGGGTGCATGCATTATGGACTAAACCTGCTTGGATATTATTTTATTATCCCTATATTCTAATTTGACTGCTCTTTTCTCATTTAAACATTTTAATATTAGATTATCAGTTTATTTTCAGCTACGATAACGAAACTTTTAACTTGTCTACCCCACCCACCATCTAACAGAACTTTCTGCAGAGGGTGATCCAACTACCTGGGGGCAAGAAACTGCACTTTTCTCACAGTTATTGCAATATGAAATGCATTGTTTCTGCCTATGCAAAATGGAAAGTGTAAAGAAATCCTGAAGTTTAATTCTGAAATCAGAAACAGAACATGAAATAGTGATGATTGCCCTAGGGCATCCCAACTATTCCCCTCTGGTGCTTTAGGAGGCTGTGACCTGAGGTGGCCCTTCATTCTTTTTATCCTCATAAGAACTATCTGTACTCAAGAGTTGATCAGCCAGGATATTTAGCCAAATTGAGCACTTTGAGTTAAAAGTAACTTCTTGTAGGTTTGGAATTATATTCCTTAAGCATTTCTGATATGGATCCCTTCCCCTCATCTATTTTCTTATTTTGAAATCAATTTGGTTTTAATAGTTGAAATGTATTTATTTATCTAAATGTTCCTTTATATTGAGGAAAATATTCTCATGTAATACTAGTAAGATTCTAAAAGAATTAGATGCGGAGTTAAAAGTGACTATACACAGGGAAAAATACAAAAATGAAGAGTATATAGACACATACACAATTTTGTATTTTTTTCCTGAGCACAGTTACAGGGATGGCCTTTACTTTCCACATCTTCTCTAGTTCTTCCTTCAGGCTCTGAATATATCTCTGTCTCTATCTCTATCTTCAGGGCCTGAAAGAGGAACTAGAGAGATGTGGAAAGTAAAGGCTAAAGTGGTCCCAGTGGTGGTAGGAGCACTTGGGGCCATGACTCCTAAGCTGGGAGAGTGGCTCCAACAGATCCCAGGAACAACATTCGAGCTCTCTGTCCAGAAGAGTGCAGTGCTAGGAACAGCTAAGATACTACACAGAACCCTCAAACTCCCAGGCCTCTGGTAGAGGACCTGAGATTGAGGAAGACACAGACTACCCATAGGGGTGAGAGGGTATGTATGTGTGTGTGTGTGTGTGTAAATATAATTGTGGAAAATAACAGGGCTAAGATCCTGTGGTACTTCCAGATCCAGATGGACAGGCAGGTACTGGCCAATCAACCAAACATCATGGTGATAGACAAGGACAGAAGACAGCAGCGGTGATAGATGTAGCAGTGCCAAGTGACAACAACATCAGGAAGAAGGATTTTGAGAAGCTGGAGGGGTTCCAGTGCCTGAAGGAAGAACTAGAAAGGATGTGGAAAGTAAAGGCCAAAGTAGTCCCAGTGGTGGTAGAAGCACTCGGAGCTGTGACTCCTAAGCTGGGAAAGTGGCTCCAACAGACCCCAGGAACAGCATCATTGCCCTCTGTCCAGAAGAGTGCAGTGCTAGGAACAGCGAAGATACTGCACAGAACCCTCAAACTCCCAGGCCTCTGGTAGAGGACCCGAGATTAAGGAAGACACGTACCACCCATAGGGGTGAGAGGGGATTTTTTTTTTTTTTAATAAAAGGAGAGAGCCAATTTGGTATAGCAGGAAGCCAACTGGATAAATATGGGCCAGTCATTCTCTCTCAGCCCTAGGAAGCAGGCAATAGCAAACCACTTCCAAAAATCTTGCCAAGAAAACTGCTGGGAGTTGTCCAGGCAGTCATCAGGAGTCAACACTGACTTAAACACACACACACACACACACACACACGTATTGATTATACATACAGTACATGTATAATTAACACACACACACACACACACACACATATGTTGATATCCTGCAACATATATATGCAGCAAGAAGTTTATTAGGAAATGTTGTTAAACAATGTATATACAACCAGTGAAAATCTGAGGTAGTATTCACATTGCGTATGAAAACATGAAATGGAAAATACCTTTTTAACTTAGATGATAGATCTCTGGATGTTTCCAGAAGAATTGTCAAATTTATTGCAAGTACTATCACTATCAGATGTTTGATTAAGTAGCAACATTGGGAACCTCAACAGGTTTATATAAATTGTGTAAGTAGCATAAATGTTTTGGCATGTATTACCATTTTTATCATTCTCTGGTATGTTTGTTTTGGTCTAGGACCACAAATTAAATACATTAAGTAAATAAATAAATAAATAAATAACATGAAACTTGTGAACTTCTTGCTTATGTATGCAATTGATATTATATAGGGACATAGACTGAGAATATGATTTATAGGACATAAATATAATTATAGTCATATCTCTATTTATGAATAAACTTCAACTGGAAATGTAGGTCATTGTTTGGTGGCAGGGTGAGGGATTGACACTCCACATTCACATGAAGCCTCCAAAGGCCCTGAATGTAGACCCTTAGAGCAGCTCAAAAATGGCCACCTAATTGTAATTTTATTGTGACAGAAGGAGATATTATTAAATCCATGGAGAGTAATATCAACTGCATCAATGATTTGCAAAGGCAAACAAGATATTGGATTTAATTTGTTGGCCAAGGGCTATTGAAATCTAGAACTGTAATTTAGCAGCTGGTATTCAAAATAGCCCTCCAGGTACATCAGGGTGATCTAAGTAATCTATACTGGTCAGGGGTAAACAGGGAAGCCCTTCAAGCCAGTAAATTACCAGTTCAGATTACCTATCCAACACACTTAAACTCTCTCTTTTGCCTGCTTTAATATCTTGCCCACTGCGAGATAGATACATACACACACACACCTGTGTGTGTGTGTGTGTATAACAATGCCCCTGTGGCAGAGCGGTGCCCTTGTGATTTAGAGGAACATGTCCCTTCAAGGTCTTTTCTATAGCAACCTGCGCCCTACTCTGATAACTCTGCTTAACAGAAGTTTCACCTGTTCTGAGGATGATTTTATCAGCTAAATTTTCATTCATTCATTCATTCATTTTGATTCTGATGCTGCCCAACACTAACTGACTCTGGAGCCTCAACCTCTCCAGAGGAGTTGCAAAATTTCTTACAGCCACTACTGCTTTATGTGGGAAAATATTGTTATAACATTAGGGTTTTAAATGATTCTTACGTTGCTTTATGTCTTTTTGCCAAGTGTGACTGGTCACAGACCACAATAAAGTTATACATACATTACTGGACTTAATTTAAATTTCAATTAAATTAAGTTTTTGTTTTTTTTCTTTTGCCTTGTATTCTTATTTCCTCTACCTTGGCTACTATTGTGACCATTCTCTAGCATATCATCCAACGCTCAGGTGTGGTCCATGAAGTCTGAAAAAAGTTGAGGGCCTCTGGTTTATGGCATAAATTCATTTTGTGAAAAATACTGTTGCTCAGAATACATTATTCCTGAGTTTATTTCATGATAGTAAGTGCAATAAATAGCACTGATTTACAGAAGTATCAGTTTGTACCACTTTTCTTAAGCTTAGCTAAGAATTGCCCTTTTTGACTGGTATTGTGATCCCCTATTCCTCTCTAAGCTTGAATATACAGGATTTAGTAATTTTGAAACACCTTTCCCCATATGTTTTCTCTGGTTCAAGAGCCATATATGCTAATGGAATATTTTCCTAGGATTCGAGTTTCCTAAAAATAGATACAGTAATACCTCAGTTCATGAACCTTCTGTTCACGAACAATTCGGTTCGCAAACAGCAGCGTTCGCAAATTTTTGCTTCCGTTCACGAACTCTGCATCGGGTGATGAACACAACCTGTGGCCATCTTCCCTGCTCTGACACATGGTCGTGGCTTCCTCTAGGCGAGATTGCGGTCACAGAAAGACACTTGCTGTGAAGCTTTTTGGTGTCACCTCAAGCAAGGTTAGTGTTCTCTCTCTTCATACTGTACTGTACTGTACTTTGTTTCATATTTTTGTGGTTAAAAACAAATACGTATGGTTCAGAATGGATTAACCTTATTTACATTGAACCTTATGGGGAAATTTGATTCGGTTCATGACCAATTCGGCTCGCAACCAGAATCGTGGAACGAATTAAGTTCGTGAACCGAGGTACCACTGTACTTTGACTTTGTGTAATCTGATACTGTAATAAAGCATACATACTTTTAAGTAGCATGTTATTGTCAAGAAAATATGTTGGAGCTTCCATCAGCGTTAGAAATGTAATGTTGACCTCTGGAAATATGTTTCATAAGCCTTAGATACTACTATTACCATTGATTTTATGTTTCCCAGCATATGATGAGATCATATCATACTCAAAAGATGTGGACCTGCACAACTGGTGGCTTCCTATGCCCAATTAACAACAATATTAGAGGGTGATATACCATTAATAGACATCACTGTCCTGGAGATATGGGGTTATGGTTTAGAGTGATCAAAACATGTTCTGGAGTGTGCACCTCTAGTTCCATATTCATTTCTATATATAGTGAGTATCATTTGCATGAGAACCACATTAAAAAATGTCTTACTCCCCAACAGGCTAGATGAGATACTCCAACTTTATAGATTCTACTCTTCTGAACGCTTGCAGGTATTTATTTGGGGGGGGGGACTAAAGTTTTTTTTAGATGCCACATGTCAGCTTCTTATTAATTCATACCTATTTGACTGTTACAGCCAATGGTCAGATGACTGACACTGCATTTCATATTTTTAACCCAAAGTGCACCATTTCAAGCTTTAACTATTTTGCTGCAAGCAAGATTTCTACTCAGTTTTGGAGTATAAAAAGGTTATGTAAAGAGCTACATTTTCCTATTGGCTATAATAGCATAGAGGCATTAACAACTAATATTCAAAATAGATTATCATATTCCCTAGAAATTCATATATACCAATGAGCATATGTCTCCACATATGCAGACATAAGCAATGCAGGGAAAGTAAATAGAAATATACAGATCGTTAACATGGACACATACATGCTTAAAAGAATCTTAATGGTTTTTCCAGAAAGAGAAAGGCAGGAAATGCTTTAACAATGTGAATGGATATCAAAGTGACAATGGGGGAAAGAAGCAAGATGAGTTTTATTTAAATAAAAATAATCCCCAAACACAATAAACCTAGCAGCACAGACATTGTGCATTTCCTACAGTATTAAAGCAGGTGAACTACTGAGCTGCAGCAACCCAGATACAGAAGAAGCGCTAAAAGGTCCAGAAGGAAGGAAACTCAAAGGAGAGAGAGAGAGAGAGGAAAAAAAAATACAAAAGTGAGAGAAGAAATGTAAAGGCAAGAGGGAGGGGGGAAAAAACAATAGAATGACACTAAAAAGAATACAAAGATGAGAGAAAAAGAGAAAATACAAAGAAGAGAAAAGGAATAGGAAAAAAGAGGGCAGAAAGAAAAGTGGCCTCAGCTACCAAAACAATTGTGTGCATCTAGAGGGTCAGGATTCTTAAAGATGCAGTATTCCTCTTAAAAATAAACCGAAAGTGAGAGAAAAATTAAGACATTGAGCAGACACCATTTCAAGGATCAGATTCAGTAACCCAAGGAGATAATATTTCAATGGGGTTATTTTTGTTACATTAATCTTTATTATCCCTGTAATTCCTTAGCTTACTTTTGTTGTTGTTGTTCCCTTAACAATTCTTTCAACAGGTTGCACAAAATCAAAAAGGTTAAAAAAAACACTTGATTTGCTCTTATGCTCTTCATTAGGTTGCAGCACCTGGATGATCTTGTTGGGGTTCTGAAGCTAAGCAGGATCGGCTGGTCAGTACTTGGGTAGAAGACCAATGGAAATCCCAAAGCTGTAGTCTAGCCTGGGTAGTTGATAAACAAGGGTATGACAAGACACTTCTGTATTTGTGGCCAAGAAAACTGCTTGGATGTGTCTACAAAGTCTCCAGAAGTCAAGATATACTTGAAGGACACCAATCCTTTTCCGCTTTTAAAAAGAAGGATTCTTACTTTTTGACTTTTTCTTTTCGTTTGTGATTAAGAAAACTGTGTAGTTTATTTTAAGACATATCAACAATCCTCATAAAGTAGGCTCTCTCTCCACTATTTGAGACTCAGTGATTACAAGAAATGGTATTGGAAGCTTATCAGTGTTTTGGACAACAAAGAGATGTTGGTAGGGACCCGTTTTAGGGAAGTGGTAAATCTGCTAATGTTGGAGTCTTTCCAAGAAAAAGTACTTACTATTCTTGAAAAGGGGTTTTCTGATTAATACAACGAAAGATTTTACAGCGGGGGGGGGGGGGGGGAGGGAATAACCACAATGGTGGTGGGTTAGCACTGTGATCTGTCCGGCAAGAATTCTGAGCATATGGTTAGGTTTTCAGAATCCTATTGTACTACAGTCACTCCAGGCTGAAATTTTCATCAACTATCTGACTCTTGTGCTTAGGAATTCTCTGATGAATATCACATAAAATAGCAGCTCATTATTTCTCCCCAGCTTATGAACTGTTTATGAGTTCTTGGCAGCAACCCTTCTTTCCTCATAAAATAGAGTGCCTTGTTTGTTGCCAAAATCAGACCATCCCATCTGCTGAGAGGCAAAGTTCCTCTCTCTACTTCTTTTAAAATGGGAAGCTGCTAGATCTTTCAAAAGGTTTATGTAATGGGCCTATAAAGAATTTCAGGGCTTAAAGTGAGCTAAGACTCCCATAGATTCACTTCAGGAGACTATTTTCAATATTAGATTTAGTACATTATGTCAGAAGGTCTCCAAATCTTGCCCCTACAGTATATAAAATAATAACGCTAATACAATTCTCAGGTCAGCTGTAAACGTTACCAAAAACACCATAAGGCCATTCAAACATTCCAAAGAAGCATATAATGCTTGTTGGTGGTGGTAGTGGTGGTAGAGCATATTGGTTATTTTGGCCTTCAAATATAGTGGAAATATTATCTCTTTCTCCCTGTGCAAGGAGGTTGAGACTGCACATAGTAAGCTTAAGAGCTTCTGTGTCAGAAGTGTTAATTGCAAGACAGGATTGAGCATCAGTATCACTCCTGTAACAGATTATGAAAGTGTAGTTTAAAAACATTTCTAGGTTAAAAAAAAATAGGGGTGTAATATACAAATACTGCTTGTTCATCTCAACAGGATTTGGACTGTATCTATGTCCTATATTCAGAAGGCAGACTTGAAAGGACAGAGGCTTACTTAGAACCTTCTCAGACTATGGAGAAAATTCTTGAGACGATTGGAACAGGGTAAAGTCAGAGCATGATTTTATGACACATTAATTGGATCCCCTATCTGGGTTAAATTATGCATAGTTTTTATAATATTAATGCTGGAAGCATTCCTTAATGTAACTGAAAGGCCCTAAAAATATAAACAATTAAAAAAATTATAATGAAATCTTCAGTAGTCGAGGGAGGAAAAAATGGGTGGCTGCAAGATGTCATATATTTGCTGAAATCCTGCATGTTACATATATTATTTAGTCTGTTTTCCAATAAAGAATCTCTCCCTGTTTGAAACAGCAGAATGTGGAATCACCCCAAACTAAAGCAGTCTGTGGAAGAAAAGGACCAATTAACCATCATTATCTGACACAAAGCCTGATCTTCAAAGCCTGATCTTCAAAGTTCAAAGCTTATTCTTAAACAGCAAGGAGATGAACTAACATGTTCTCTGAATCACTTACATGAGAATCAGAACACATTTGCTGTTGGTTAAATGGTTCACTAGGGCCAAATTTGACTCTAATTGCCAATTTGTAGGGAAGAAGGACAGTGACAGAAGTATCAATGGCGCTTGGTGGAATGGAGGAAGCTAGGCTTACAAGCTCATCTTGCCCCAACTGCGACAAGCGACTCAGTCATTAAATGAAGCAGTTGCTAAGTGAAACCGCAACTGTGCTTATGATCTTACTTCAGCTTTCCTTCGCTTTACAGACCTGTGAAAATCATAAATGCAAGGATTGGCTGCAAAGCTACTTTTTCATCACTGTTGTAACTGCGAACGGTCTCTGTATGAGGCAGTTGCTAATCAAGGACTACCTGTACTGAATCCCTATCCTCTTTTGCATGTGCTTTTGACAGCCCAGACATAAACCATGTAGAAATATCTGAAGACTGCTAGGCCAAAAGGTATGCTATAATGTGAAGGAGAATTAATCACTGGCTAGGATTCTTTCACTCTAAAGAATGCAATCAAATGTACCCCCAGCAGAAAAGGTAAGTACTGCATCTTTAAGGAACAGAAGTGAGGTAAAGGAGAGGAACAGATTGTTGGTGTTTTATACCTTTCTTCTTTGCTGAATGTGGGATTGGCTTCACAGATATCCAGGCTTTTACTGAACATTGTTTTACTATGGCAGGAACAAAGTGAGAAAAAAGAGTTACTGATGCGGACATTCATATGAGATTCACCTGACGCACTCCCACCCACCCAAAGTTACCCCCCTCCCTTCAAAAAAAAATCTGGAACTGAGAGCTACATTCCTTCCCCGGTTCTGTCCTGATACTGGAAGATTTTAAGAGCTCCTTGAATAGAGGGATATAGCAGCCAAATTACTGGGGAGGCTGAATTTTTCCAGTGAAGGAATAAACTTTAAATTTCTAGAAATCCTGGTGATGTGAGATAAGGGTCATTGCATACAAACCATTCTTGTACCTGGCCTCTCCAAACATCAGTTACCACATAAGTGCTGGCTCAAACCTGAACCATATTTGTCAGAGACATGCTGGTGAGATATGCCAATTTTTGGGGAAGCTACTATACTGAACAAGATCTGAAGAATGCAGATCCAGTTTTGCCATTCAAAGTAGCTCTTCAGCACATAACTTGTTCCCGCTAATTCTTTCACTTGCTCATGTTAGTCAGCAAAGAAAAGTCATAAGAAGCAATATTTCAAGCCCTCACAAAATGGCAGTCCTGAAGCCTACAGATGGTCAGCTGGAGAAGAACAGATCCTAATATCAGGTAGCTGTCATTTCAATCATCAGTGTAAAGAAGTTGGAAAGAAAAGGATGTCAATTTGTTGATGGAAGCATTTTCTTTTCCTTTCAGTTCATAATGTACCTCAGCACTAGTGTATTTTGTTTGATCTAACATAAAGCCTTGAGCCTTTGACAGCAATCTTTGGGCTGAAAAAAATTCTGTGACAGGAAAATGCACCATGAAAGTAGCAGCTGCGATGGCATTAATGTATCATGGGGGAAATGAAAAGCTGAGTTTAGATTATGGAACAAGAACAACTGAAAGTACCAAAGTCCTCACAAGAGAAGGAATAAAAGGAAATGAAATTTACAGTAAGTAAAACAGCAAATGGAGGAAGCAGGATTATCAACAGAAAAAAGTTGAACACCAAGTTGACTTCAAGGCATTCATCTTGTTCACAGGCAACCTTCCTGGGTATCATGAATAGAAAGGGAAGAGGCACGGAATGTATGAACTGCCAGATATATTAAAAGTACTGAAAGAAGGTATCAGTAATATTTTCTCCTCACAGGACACTTGGGCTGGCAACTGCCTAAACCAACATATACTTGATTTAATAAATCTCAGGAAGACAATGCATGGTAACAACATATTTTAAGCAGAGATGGACATGAGCAAATTGGAGACAGAATTATGCTGGTGGGCAACTTTAGGCTTACTTTTTGGCATGCTTTTCACTAAAATAAATACTAACTTCTCCATGACTACTTCTAAGTAAGGCTTAATCACCTTACAGAGGCTATTAATAATTGTCCTGTTTCACTGCGACCTATGGATGCTCACACCAAAGAAGCAAAATAAAAGTAGGAAAACGGTGCTGGAAGTGAATTTGTTAATGAATCATCCCCACTGATTTTGTAAGGGTATCCAGTTAGAAGGAGAGGTAACTCTCCTCCTCATGTTCTTCAATTTACTTATACAACAATTTACTGATGTATACCAGAAATAGATCACAATGCATTTCTGTCAGTTTAACTGGTGTGGCTTCCAATGATAAATCCTACATGTTGTAGTTTGGTAAGGACTGTGAAAATTCTGTTTGAGTTCTCCCCCTCCCTGCTCCCTTGATCACAGTATTACAGTGTCCAAATTATTTGGGGAAATGGTAGCATAACTAGACTCCGAAAATAATGCTGTTCAAAGTAGCACTATATCCTTCAAAATGACTTACAAAGGTTACTTGGAATTACATAGTATACTCCATGTTTAAAAGTTTTCTTTTCATTTTCTTCGTATAATGAACAAGTTCCTACTCGGTGTGAATGAACACACTGCCCACAGTTCATGCTGTGTTTGTTACTTGAGGATGAAGTGGCATAACTAATGCACAGAAGCACAGGCTACTGTGCAACTGCATCATGAAATTATAAATTCCTTATTTATATTTTCTTGCTTTGCCTGCTCATTTTGCACACATGCATCAGAGCGCTTGCCAGCTGTTATATCACCATAAAACCTGACTGTATTTCACTGTGATGTCATTTTATACAGTGTTTCAGAAAGCATGACTTTATAAAAGATCCCACTAACTCAGAGTAAGTCCACAAATTTCTACTACAATGCTTTTCAGCACTACAATAAGTGTATATAGATAAAGAAAAATCATTTTGTTAAAAAAGGTCCAGGTTAGTGAGAGATGCAACTTTGTAATGTTGACACTTAACAATTGAAAATGTTAAGGTAACTGATACTGTACAAGCCATTCCAATATATTATGATAAATGTAAAATAATCCTAGAATTTGGCAAAAATACCCTTCCCAGTTTAGATTTCCTTTCTTAGTTGGTTACTCTTATCTAGGTCTATCTTCTTAAGTACCTGATTCAGATAGAGAGAATGGTAATTTAGAAAACAAACTGGTGGTATTTAAATTCTGAGATCTCATATGCCAATCCTGAATTATTTGGGGATATGCTAAATCTTCTGTGCCCAGGATGGTCTAGAACTAAGACAAGCTGTCAACGGTTACAGCTGAATAATAGCTCAGCCTTGCTGTTTAACCTATCGTGGCAGATAGGTCTCAACTACATTATCACATTTTCCTGCAGAAAGTTGTATATTTTCCTTCAGGAATTCACTTGCTTTTCTGATATCCATTTGCTGTACATTAGAATTAAAATCACAATATTTAGCAAGGAACCAAACTAGGCAAACCTTGGGGAGCTCTGCAGGCTAGAGATTTACATTGGACAGATTTCTGGAAATTGTAAGAGCAGTCATACTTTCTGTTTAGTGGCTGAACTAAATTTCTAGAAAATAACACTCTTCCTGTAATATTTGAGACCATGAATTCATGTTGCAAAGAACCAAAAGATAAATGCTTAAAAATGTTCAAAAATAGAGCCTCTTTTATGTAACATATCCACGTGAGATTTCCTTTTATTTCTGCAATGTGATCCTAGTCAAAACACAACCAAGATGACCATAAATATCGTATCTGAAAGTATGCCTTTTAGGAACTTTTTTGTTTTGCCATTTGATTTTCACTACAACAGTGTGGCTGGTATATTTCATCAGAAGGTAAAAAACCCTAACCCTAATTCTATACTGGACTATAAAAGGGATCTGGGTTATGAATGTATTTCCATTTTGTTTGCATTTACCTAGTCTACGAAACCTTTACACGATCTCTGTTGCAAGTTTCCCCCTAGCGCTGGTTTGAATGCTTGTTAAAAGCAAAAGATTAAGAAAGAAGACACAATAGCGAGCAAAGAAGATTCTTGTGATTCATTTCTCTTTCTTGCAAAAAAACCTAGACTGATGCAGGTAAAAATGATTGAGCCACTATACCAGCTACTGTGGTTTCTGATACTTCAGGCCAGCAGCATGCACAATCTTCTTGTTCAGTTTTTGGGACCACCTACCTCTGTCCATGCTGTGCCATTTCAATTGCTCTGCGTGCAGGAACAGGAGACCCTCCATCTGTCACACTTAAGACCTCCATGGATTTCCTCTCCGGTCTCCGTTTCCCATGTCTGTTCAGCATTGGAGAATCCACACGTTTTCTGGGAGGGTCTTGATGCAGAGATAATGCAGTAAACTTAGCATGGTTATGAAATGGCTCAAATGTCTTGGGCTGGTAACACCTTGTTTCTCACAGCCCCCTCAATTTATTTTCTAAACTCAACAGAGAGGGGAGAACCCTGATAGAAAGCAAAAACATTCCCACACCATTGCATCTCATACATGATCCTTTTTAGTTCTGCCATACCATGATACCTCTAAAACAGTTTTAAAGTGATTTACATCGTAGCACACACAAACAACTGAAAAGAGAGCTTAGCTTATGTGAAGAGACAGGCATTTTATTCAGGGAAATCAGAGGTCCAAGCAAGCACATTCTGGTTATTTTTTTCTCTACGAATTTTATCTTTACATCCTAGTTTTCTTTTTTATATGCCACATTATATATTTTTATGCTTATGTTTTCTTTACAAAGTATTACTGTTGCTGACCTTGCACTAAACTTTTTGAAAATAACAGGCAATGTGATGTTTTGTCCTAGAAAACTGCAAAATAGTAATAATAAGTAGATATCTGCAGGCTTTACAGATCTGTGACATTATGACACTGAGGATCTCAGCCAATACTTCAGCACAAGATATAGATATACAAGAAAACATGCAGACAATGAAAAACAAGAAGAGAGCCTAAAAGGAATGAGAATAATATAAAGTAGGCTTCTAGTATTCTGAATCTTGCACCTGTTACAGGTAGTCCTCATTGAACAACTACTCGTTCAGCAATTGTTCAATGTTATGATGGTACTGAATGAGGGGGACTTACGATGGGTCCTCATATTTGCATCCACCACAGGGTCCCAATGGTCATGTCATTGTGATTTGGGTGCTTGACAACCAGCTCACAATTACAATGTTGCAGCATCCTACAGTCACATGATCACCATTTGTGACCTTCACTGCTGGCTTCCAACATGCAAAGTCAATGGGGAAGCCAGCAGGAGGCTGCAAATGGCAATCATGTGACCATGGGACACTGCAACTGCACGGGATTCACTTCATGGAACTGCCGCAACTGCCATTGTAAGGTCATGCAACATCCTGCTTTACAACCACATTGATTAGCGATGGAGTTGCTGGTCCCAATCACCATAATTAAGCAAGTACTACATGTATTCTGCTCTATTTTTTCCGTTATGTGCCACCTAGATGGCCACCTAGAAAGAGGAGTACTTATATGCATCTTTGAAGAAAACAATATATCCAAACAACTGTTTGTCTGCAGTGACATTTAATGGATAATAATCTCTCTCTCTCTCCCTCTCTGTCTCTCTTTTACACATACACACATTAAATCTTGCTCTGCATTTCTAACGACAAATTAGGAGCAAAGAGCTGTATTCATTCACTCTGCTTCCCTTGAATAATAATGTATATGAATTCTAAAATCAGATGATATATCATTCGGTTTGGATATAAAGCTAATACATTTAGGGAATATATTTTTCCTTCTTGTATAAGGAAATGTAGACTATAGTTTGCATCACATATAAATAACATGATGATGTATCTTTGGGATTGAAGAAGCTGGAGAAAAGGCTACCTTAAAATATTGAGGTATAACTGTATTGAAAAGAAAATTTAATCAATTGAAATATTAGTTACAAACTGATCTTCTGCTCTCTTATGGCAAAGCATGAAGTTAAATAAAACTATACTTGTACAAAAAAAGTTCAGTATAAGAAGCCAGGAGGATCCATCAGAAAAGACATTTCTATAATTTCCACCAAGTGTTTGTGTCTGGTTGTGTGGGTGTACAGCCCAAAGCTCTGAGTGTATTCCAATGTGAATATGAAACTCCCATCTAAATAGGTTTTTATTTCAGTGGTTAGGGAAATTCCAGGTAAGTGTAGAAATGCATAAATAGAGGTCAGTCATGTACTAAACTGCATCTAGAAGCTTTTCTAATTATAGCAGTTATTGTTCATACATTGGACTTTCTGAATATGCAAGAAACTTTTTAATTAGCTAGCATTTTACAAATTTGTCAATAATAATGAATGATGATGTGACTGTGCCCTCAGTAAGGGCAGCAAAATGAGACGGACAGAGAAGATAGGGTTTTAAAATATATGTACCTATTTCATTTCTAGGAGGAAGATCCTCATCTTCATGACTGGGATATCTCTCTTTCCGATCAAGGAGTAGAAAATAAATCATTTTCTCTTGATTTTCCCTAGAAAAATGATGACATAATATCAACATCATTCTTTAGTAAAACCCGGAACTTTCTGCATAAAATTTACTCCATACTTGACATCTTAAATACTAAATGAAGAGCTGATACAGATGTTATTTACATAGACTAACCTTCATGAATAACTGTTTTGTTGTTTTTTAAAGAGGGGCTGCCTAGCTCATGTGAGTAGATTGTTAAGAGCTAATTGAAATATGTGGAAGAAGCATATTATGCAGTCTTTTCTGGATTCTGCATTTCAGACAGCAGTTGATGCACAATAGACATAAAAATGCTCTCCTTCCACATGACTCTCTAAGGTCATCATGAAAAGCCATGTTCATTGTCTGGTAGCTCAGTGAAGGACAGAGGACAGAGAGGAAAATGGGGCTCTCCCTGCAGCTTCATTCAAATTGTGGAATTTATTGAACTTGGAGGTCCAACAATCTGCTTTGTTCTCAGTATTAGGTGACAGCTCTTGCTCTGGTCAAGTACTGCTGTACTTAAATTCCTAGTATAGTATAGTATAGTATAGTATAGTATAGTATAGTATAGTATAGTATAGTATAAATTCCTATGATAGTATATCATTGGAATATAATATACCATGTACTATGTTAATATATGTAATTCATACATGTTCAGTATGAGATATTGATCCTTTTACACATAAACAAATGCTTCTGTCATTGAAAAAAATCTTTTAAAAATTGTGTATGGAAGAGCAGAAATAAAACATATCCCTTTCAATGTGCAGGGAGATTGTTTTTTAAACTGAAGAGCATTTGAATGCACCATTTCATCATCTACATCTGCAGCTTGAAGTAATATAGCTCAAAAATTGTTTCATGAGATGTTGTATGGTGCTAAGTGTCTAAGCTCCTAATTTGAATCATCCCTCTGCTATAAATTCATTCTGAGTTTCAGTCCTCTATTGGAAAAATGGGGAGTAATAAAGCTCACTACATATACTGGAATGTTCTAAGGTTTATAACTAAATAATGCTAGAGAAATCATTTAGACATTTGAAAATGCTCACAAGTACAGTCACCAGGAAAGAATACTGGATTTTTCCAACTAATTTATTTTTAAATTTGGAGGTTATATTAGATTATAATAATTGAAGCAGGAGTTCTCCTGAGTTTGTGTATACGCATGTGCTTATAATTTTCATTTTGAGGGGACTGACTTAAATTCAGAGTAATCTTCCATTTCAGCATTCTTCAAGAAAACAAGAAAACTGCCATAAAGATAGAGCAAGGTTCCCCAACCTAGTGCCCATCAGATGTTTCAGATTACAAAATTCATTGTCCTCATCCAGCATGGACATGTTAGGTGAGGATGATCAGAGTTATAGTCCATTATATCAGAAAATAGTACATTGGACAAGGCTGAGCAAGATGGACCTGTAGTTTGACAAAACATACAATTTTCTATCGCATCCCAGTTAATGATTCATCCTTATAAAGACAGCAAAAAGATAAGGGATCCATGCTCCTGGTGAAATCCAACACATTGTTATCACTGCCTTCAAATGTGATGGCTACCAATTCAGAAAGCTATAAGAACAGTTTGCTTAAATTCTTGGAGGAGTGGGTTATTAATGGCAAATCATGTAGGTTGTTTGTTCTTCTTCTGCCTATCTTAAATACCAGTTTAACAGTTCCTACAGAGCAATAGCTTTTGCTCATTTATCCACGTCCACCAGCTTTCTGAAAGTATAATGGCCGCTACATGAAAAAGAATATTGGGTAAGTAGATGGTTGGCTTCATCTTCTTATGTTCTTATGTATCATTTGCACCTTTAATGATTCTATTTGTGGGAGGGTTCTGATGCCACCTGGATAAGAAATGCTGTTTCCTCTCTTTAAGACGGAACTATAATTGTTGCTTAAATCCTTTCATTTCCTTTAATAAATGTGTGACTCTTTTTACACTTTAAACTAATGATATATAAAGGCAGAATACTTACTCTTCTGACAGCAGGTCCTGTAAGAGTTTGTTTCTATCACGGAAGCAACCTAATGAGTGCATGCTATCTAAAACATCAGGATCAATGTCTTCCAAGGAAGGGAGGGAGCGAATCTGCACTTTTCGAGGAATTGGTTGTTCTGGTTCTGGCTCATTCTTACCCCCTCTTTAGATAGATAGATAGATAGATAGATAGATAGATAGATAGATAGATAGATAGATAGATAAAAGAAAAAATGAATTATGGTAGCATATAAAAGGAAAATGTTTTCCCAAAGAAGGAGTTCGAGCAATTTGCCTCTAACTTCAGCAGAGGTTTCGATTCAAATTCCGATTAAGGAGATAGTCATTAATGCCTTTGAGATCTAGGATTTTAAAGAGTGACTTCTATCTATAATATATCAGAATGGCAGCAAGGGACTCACAATTATGAAATTAAACACCCCAGTTGTTGCAATTAAAAGAAAAGCAGAATCAAATGGGGGACAAGAGGGTTCCCCCCCCTTCCTTCGAAAGAAGCAAGGTCCTTTTTTCCTTCCAGAGGGATTTTAAAAATTCCAATTGGAATTCAGAAGAGGTTACTTTGCCTTACTTTCCATTACCATCATCTTTTGGCAACTCTGCATGGTCATCTGGCCATTGCAGTGTCAGGTGATTACTATAAATAGAACAGAAGGAAGAAGAGCCTTCAGGCTGCTAGCAAGAGCACAAGGACTATTTCAAAGCTGGAAGTTTTTAAATTTCCAAACAGCCCCTGTGATTATTAGCTAGAAGTGCAAAGCTCCCATCAATCTTCTTTTCCTCTTTTTACGGTGCACATATCACCTGTGCAATCTTTTTTGGCTGTCTGATCACTGCACGGTCAGGTGATCACGAACAAGAGAGAGAAAATGACAACAGCAAGGCTTGATTGTAGCTAGCAAGTACACATGGAGGCTGTTTTGAAATTAAAAATTCTGCATAAGGGTATGGCAATTTCCTTTGAATTCCTAAGGAAATTCTGATCTATAGATCTCTAATGCACATTTCTGTTTATTGATTAGTTGTTACTACTTCCAAAGCCTCTATTCAAAATACTGTATAGTCCCTTAATAATAAATTTGATGCCGCTAACTTATTTCATAGAAGTTTAAATAAAATGTATTGAATCAGTATTTTAATGTGAACCACATATCAAATACTTATATTCTATTCTTTACAGTTAAGAACCTTTCCAAGACAACAAAGCTATTTTAGTTATTTGCTGTTGGTTGCCATATCTAATGTTAATGAAACCCCACATAAAGATTGATTTAACTTGTTTGCAGAAAGTAATTTCTACTATAGGATGGAATAGTGGTGTATTATTGTTTGAGCCATACTGGTTATAACACAGGCTTTTCAGGAAAATTAAAAGAGAGTGGAGGTAATCAGACAGGGCAATGCTTTTGAACAGATTTTATTCCCTGAATGATGTCACTACTATTAAAAATAACATACATAATGAGATACAGATACTCATTATTAAATGTTAATGTATTAAACACGATCTTCATTTTGAAAAAAGAAGAGTAAGCTCTAGCTCCTCCATATTCATGGTTCCTGGTATAATTTCTTGAAATTACTGTCTTTAAGATAATTTTCAAAATATTAACAAAAAGTTACTTACATATACCATATGTGCTTCTGAATGTGTTCTAGCTACAAGTCAACAGAAAAAAAATGGAATGACTATAATATAAAATAACAACAAATGCTAATTAACACTTTATTTAATTTTTTTGTTAAAATACAAAACAATCTCTGCACAAGATTACCAGTACATCTACATTCATATGAAAGGAAAGTAGCAGTGCCATTCAAAACTTCCTGGATATATTATTTATTAATTCCTGAGATTTACCATTGGCTTAGGCAAATTGGTGTAGGGTAAAATTAAGGAACATGATATCTCTGAATATATGCTTAGCAAATAAATTAGAACCTCCACATGTCCTTTCAAAGAAAGTTTTCTCCTCCTAGAAATTGACATTGGAGAGAAGAGGGGAGTTTGGGAGAGACATTGCTATTATTATGCAGTTGGGAATTGTAAACTTTTAAAAATCTACTGCAAATTTTTCAGACTCAGTGGATAGTGATCTATCTTCTGCCCCTCCCCCTCATAAAAATTCCCATTGGACCTGAGAATAACAGTGGTTCAGTCAAAAATTGTGAAATGACTTTCCAAAATAAATGGCTTTGTGAAACAACATTTCCTCCAAATGTGTTGCTTTGAATAATTTTTCTGGCTTTTCAGCACATTTGGAAGCAAGCTTAATAGGTTTACTTCTCAGCTGATAAGCACAGAATTGTACTGGTAACCTCTAATTCCAAGAAAGACCATAGCCGCTCCAAAACAGTGCCTTAAAATCCCATCTCAGCCAGCTGGCTCAAGATACTATGGTTACTACTGAAAATCACAGAAAGTCCTGAAAAAAAAATCAAAGCAATAAAAACCAGCTGTTTACTCAGTGTTGATCACTCACCAAACTGACCAGAATAATCTGTCTCCCACAACAGGACCTGAAGTTAGACTGAAACATATCTAGACAATCTGCATCATCTGGAGAACATGGGACTGAGATGCCTCCAAATTCTCCAGGACCTCCCTCAAGTTCAGAATATTGGAGTTCCCATGACTACTACATTACAGCATGAAGAAATTGTATCTCTTTTGGAAGGTAGTTTAACCCCTATCTTTACTCAAGCAATCTTATTTTTTACTGCTTTTATTGGCCAGGTGGGACAGCAAAGTTCAAGCATGCTTGAGATCTCTCCAAAGTTGTCCACATCCTGCAGTTATACAGACAAACTCTCCACTATTCTCAAATATATTCGTACATAGCACTTGTTCTGATTCATCAGACAAAATCAACATGGTTCTGATTTTAATAAAGGAAACAGACTCTCTGCTGAATAATGATTCCAAGTGAATGGATCCCATAAGACAGTGTGAGTTTATAAGACAGTATGAGTCAGTATGCATTGTGCAGATGGCTTGGTAGTAGGTATGACCTAGGGGTAGACAGACAATTGGAACAATGTTTAAATCTTATTAGCTGAGTGTATGAGATCAGAGACCTACTAAATTGGCCAGCAAGAACTATGGCAGCTGTTTTGCTCTCATTATTTTCCACCTCATTTCCAGCTAATGAGAACTGGCAAGTCAAAATAATCTGCATGAAAATGTGAGGGAATAGAACAAAAAAACTGAAGCTGCTTTGAGACTGTGACAGGGAGACCCAGAAAAGTACAAAAGAATCAATGGTTTATTTATATTATATAATAATGACTTTGGAAAATCCTGAACTGTTCTTTCTTTTTTTAATGAGACTGCTTGTTCAATGTAGCAAAAAAATTTCCTAAATGAAAAGCAATAGAAATAGTACAGGTTAAATGTAGGTAAGAAAGTCTAAAAGTCTTCTTTAAAAATAATGAGAACTTTTAGGCTTTCTGTGATTATTTACCATACTTGAGGCTCGTTGGTTCAAACTTACTGCATACCTGGTTTACACCCTTAAGCTGCTCTATGCTGTGTTGATGCCAGCTGAACTTTAAGCCATCTTAAGAAAATTCTGTCCAGGTTGGGATGCTTCAGCAGCAAGTTGCCAGGTGTTCAGTCCAGACTGCTGGCTGCTACAGACCTCACTGTGCAATTTCCTGCTGTTGTACCTTCCCAACTTTTCATGCCAGGAAAGCAATTGCCAATTGCTTTTCTTTCTGTGGCTGGGTCTTATTGGACATAACTACTTTGGGGGTACATGCATCTATACATACACATTATATAGACACAGATAAAAATAAATTAATTTAGATATACAAAGTTAAAGCATCAAAATACACATATATGCAGGCACAACAATCAGCTTCAAAATAAAATTGCTTCTCTTGTACTTTCCCAGCTTTAGCTCAGGAAGGTTTGCTGCAGTTTATGTTTTAGTTCTTTCCTAGTAGCACAGTAGTTATAACATTGACCTGCAATGCAGAACTTCACTGGTTTTAAACCTGGCAGGATGCACTTTTTCAATTACTATTTTTCTTTCCCTGAGCTACTCACTTTACTGTTCTTTTTAAAATGTCAACCGCTCTACTGTTTCATCATTTTACCAGATACTTGAGATAGAAAGGTTTCTTCAAAGCTCCCAAATAGCCCAAATGACCTTTTATGTCAAGTGGTTGGAAAAATGATGAAAGGGTACATCGGTGAATAACAACAACAACAACAACAACAACAACAACATTTTTGAAAGCCAAATGACAAAGTAGGTAGTTCAGAGAAAGAAAAATTATGTATTCAAAACATATGCATACATACATACACACTCAAACATACATAATACATATACATATACTCCTGCAGTTCTGAATTGGGGATGTTCTGCACAGCAAGCATTATAATCACTATGATCCTATAAAATACCTGTAACAGAAGCTGCAGCAGACCTTACTGAGGAAAAGATGGAAAATTCTGGTGGAGGAGCATTGGATAGTAGCCAGTCAAAGTCTATGGGTTTGCTTAGAAGAAAGCAAGCACAGCAGACAAAATAGGTAGCAATGCTTGAGCCAGCACAAGCTGGAAAATGCTGCTTTCAACTTGGAGCAGGAAAATATAGACGGAGGTTGTATTCATGGTAGGATGGGGGCAAGTAGATGACTATGCTGTCCATTCCTGTCCTCCAGAAACAGTTGGTACCCTGCACTTGCAATGGGGCAACTTGGCAGTTTGGATATGCCCTAATTAGGGAAAGTTATAAAAGGGCAGATCAATTTTATCTGAGTTTGTAAAGCTTGACTGATTTAAACATCTTATTCCCTGGTCAATTATCTCTACTCTGGGTGGTAGCTGCACACAAGGGGGGATGTCTTGGGAAGTCTTGGGTCATATTTTTAGTGTTCCCTGAAACTCCAGAGTGGGACATGAAAACTGAAATGTCTATAAAATGCCTAGAAGAGTCCATTTTGGTGAGGCATCTCTAGCATAATGTCTTGATCACAAATACTAGGAGGGACAGTTAACACTTAGGTAAATTCTTTGGATGATATAGAGGGATATTTAATTTGTTCAAATTTATTTAGTCAATTGATTTAGTTTAACCCCCAAACAAGCGTGAGTCTGTAGGGATAAAATCTTCCCCTCTCAAGGTTAATTGGCTAGCTCAAACAGCTCAGTTTTGGTGTTTGTATGACGTTCCTGTTTCCTTGGAATCTTGGAAAACCAAGGTCTGTCACAGGGATGAGAAAACAGCCTGCAGACCTTTAAGAATTACAGTTGCCCATCCTGGCTGGGACTGCTGTAAGCAGTACAGTGATTCAGTAATATCTGGAGAGTCAAAGGAGCCATACCCCTAATCTAACATATTCTCAGTTCATAGATTCTGAAAAAAAGCTCTCTTCTGATTAATTATATTGCAATTGTCTCCTGTTTTTTTTCCATTGAGTTCAAAGCAGTGTATATAGAATTCACAGATTGTTCTCAGCCAAGAGTTGATTGATCCAGTTTTACTAATACGAAGAATTTCTAGTTAATGTTTTTGGGTGGGGGGTTTAAATCGTAAGTTGAGTCACTAAATAAACTTATTTTGGTATTCTTGGCACATAATTCCCATCTTGTGCCACATATAAATTGTTCTACCTGTTGCTACATGTGTGTGCATATCAGTCATTAATTAGTTCAGACAAAAATGCAGTCAACAGAGATAAAGCAGGACCAGGCCCAAGATTCTTTTTACTCCTTCTTATTTCCAGATTGTTCCTGGATCACATCTGAAGATGTATCTGTATGGTTGAAGTTACAGTTTTCAAGTCACAAAGACTTACAGTAAGTTTCCAAGTCCAGAAGCAACAGCAAAATCATGACTTAAGCCAAAACTAAAATATTTATTTATTTAGAAAATGCATGTTACCCATTTCCTATAGCTGGGTAATGTTATTACTATAATAAAATCATACAATTATGAAACCCATAAAAGACATACTGTAATACTCTAAAAGGTCTACCAGAAAAGGTAGATTTTGAGCCCTCTCTATAACTGCCTAAATTCTGTGAGGATTGATGTGATAGATAAATTGCATAAATAAATAAATAAAAAGGAGGGAAACTGCATTTTTTCCAGTGTCAGTTTGTTCTACCTTTTAGGCCCTGCCATAGAAAAAGAGAATAAATGTTTTGTCGGATCTGCAAAAGATCCACTGTTAATGACCTAAGGGAGTTTCCCCTCTTTTGAAAACTTGTATGGGCATCAATGAGAGGTACCTCCTATTTCAATACTTTTACCATGTGAACTAAATACTCTTATGAAAGAAAAAAAAATCTTTAAAATGCCCTTAAAATATGTTCTTGGCTTCTTTATCTCATTCTGAAACCACTTTCTGATTTCCAGATTAGGATTTGAAATACATTACAAAAATCAACCTCTATTTGGATTCCCATTACATCTGAAATACAACTTGATTCCAACATCACACATTCCAATTTGTTGCTGCCAAGAGACTCACAGCTTCTTCTTCCTGTTGTTTTAAAAGATTCAGTGATCAATGTTTTGTTGCTTTTCACTTACTTTAAAGTGACAAGTAAGGGTCAAAGGAGGGCAACAGATTTTGACAAGGAAGGCTTTGATTTCAAGGTTTTGTTGTGCAAGTCAAGGGAGGATGAATCACAATGAATGCTTGCCATTTTACTGGGAAGCATTAAAAGTCCAATTTCTGTGTATCACGTGGCCCAATTTAGAGTGTTTGCCATGTAGGTGAAGAATATGGAGTTTTCACATAGGAACTGCGAAAATATCAGTATTCATTCCAAAAGGAGGGAATAAGACCACGCTTTGAAGACTCACATTGTTTGTGTTGGGTGGCCTTATAAATCTAGTAAGTAAGTAAATAAATAAATAACTGCAATGTAGTATCAGGGCCTTCTAAGCAGTTAACATTCAGCCTTTGGAATATTCTTTTTCACGGATGCTAAATACCATTTTATTCTGGCAGGATTTTTTGTATGTGATAATGTGTTTATGCTTTTATTTGAACCGCTGTCCCTATCTCCTTGAATGGCTGTTTCATATTGTGGTTTTGTAAACTGTACCTTTTAAATGTTTCTATCATGTACCAGAAAGAAAAGACCTAAATATTTAAACAGTAAATGAGTAAAAATTAAAACTTGCAAAACTGACACTAGCAAGCCATAAAACTAAAAATAATACATATATGTTTCTAAATAAAAATGTTGGATGCAAACCTTGGCCATTAAAATGATTACTTCATTATGATGTGGATTTAAGTTTTAGTATTAATGGGCTTTGACCAACTGGATCTTATTTTAAGAAGAAATAACTACTCATGAGACCCAATTGGTCAAAATCTATTAATGTAATCGACATCACATGCAGTAGGTTTTAACACTGAATATGAACACTCAATTCAATATATCAGAGTTGACATGAAAATAAAAACAAAAGCACATTTTTATTTTGTACATAGCTTGTAACTGGGCATTGTCAGAGCTTCACCTTGGGCATTCCAATAAATCTTTCTCCTGAAATGCAATGATGTACTCATGAGCTTAATTATGGAAGATTCAAGGACAAGGCTTGGATACATAACTTGCTTTTATTGCATATGCAAAAGGTACTCTTATAAGAAAGAAAATCAGCTAGTATAGAATCTAGGGATCTAGTCATAGTTATATGTTAGTTCCAGGTATAAAGTCTGCTTCTCGTTCTCCAACTTTTGCCACCATTTCACAGCCTTGGATTTTGAGAGCACCTCCATGGTGTTTTGATAACAGTCTTACATGGGATCAGACTCTTTATTTCAAGGGTCCCTTTATAGAGGGACCAATGCAAATATTCATTTTTAGTTAAATAGTGATCTGTTCTGGAAATCTTTGTAATGTCCACGAATCAAATTAAAAAGACAGTGCAATGACCACCTGCATTATATTATATAAATTAATGACTATGAGTTCCAGCAAATTAGTACAAAGGGCAGTTTTCATACTGCTATTTGAATCCAAGCACTTATACATAGTACCTCTATTCTGGTGGAAATTATGAAGAGGAAATTAAAAGACAAATTGTAATTCAGAGATTTCAAGTAGAAGATGATCAGTCTAGCATCAATTGCATGCAACCTGTTGTGATAATGACAGCAACTAAAAGATAAGCAAATATATGCAGTGTGGTAAGAATCTGAATTTTGTCTATGCCAGATGTGCAGAGGGCAGGGAAAGGACTCAGATCTTTAAGTTACTGTTCCATTTAAGGCCAATAACTGACCCAAGTTGCTATTTATAAACATTTCATCTCAGTGAAGATCTGGGAAGAGTTTAAATTTACACTGTTTTCTTTCATACTCCCATACGGACAGATTTGGTGAACTGAACAAGTATTCGCAAAATAATGTTCTTGATTAAACATATATATTTAAAACCTACTAATTAAATAAAAAATCACACTTTTCAAAGTTTATGCATAATATTAGTATAATATGAACAAAAAATGTTGCAAATCTACCCTGGCATAAGTTCACAGAGGAGGAAGAGATGACGGCAACAACATTTTCTTGGATTAAAAATTGCCTTCTATAGAATAAGAAAGTTATTCTAGAGATACACAATCAAAGTGATTGAATGTATGGAATTAATTTAATTTTAAAAATGGAGGGCTTGTAAAAGCCTGCTTGGGCTCTTTTCTAGCTTAACTTCCTGCAGATGTTTCATTACCAAGCTAGGTAACAACAGTGTATGATGAAGTTACCTAGCCTGGAAAGAAATGTCTGCAGGAAGAGAAGCAAGCTCAGAGAATATCAAGAACACCAAAATTCAACCCTGAGCTACAGATATTCTCTGCTATGGTACTTTGATTATGAAATGAGTCCAACTATTCTCCATTTGAGATCAATAGTGCTAGCTTGGAAGCAGGCGTAAGAAGCATTCGAGGAAACACACCTTCTGATAAGAAAGACTTATTGTAGAAAAGTCATTTAAAAATAATTAAAAGCAAACCAAATCAAGCCTTTATGAAAGAAATGCAGCAAATTCTATGTATGAAATGCAAACTCTCCTTACACTGAAATCAAGTTTCAATTTTTTTTTTTTTTTTGCTCCCACATGGTGTAGTGGGCTTGAACTACTTTCTTTTAAGTGAGAGTGACTATTTCCATGTGTTCCTTGTCTAAGGAATGGAGTAGTCTGCCTCAAGGTCTTGGGTTCTAACCTTGTGATATGTCTCCCACACTAAAACCTTTTTCTACTTCCTTAGTAAGATTGGAAGAAATAGAAAAGCCCCACCAATGGCATCTTGGAAAGACTAACAGTCTTTTCTCTGCAATGCCCTAGCTACATTTTTGGGGATCCCACACTTGTTCCAAGATAGGTCCAAGTCCTTAATAGTGATGTCTAATTGCCTAAAAATAGATGTCTCAACATTCTCTGTGTTGGGACACAATAGTGCAAATATAAGGATGCACACATAAACATTCCGCGGTACACAAAGTTCATTTTTGTGTATCAGTAACTGGATACTGCCCTTATGCTCTTCCATAACTTAGGGTGGGAGACACTGAGATTTTGCAGGCAGCACTCTCAAACTTCTTGTCACAATTGCCATTGCAGGTAAATGCAAAGAAATGGGATTTTCAGAGGCTGAAGGAGTCCCCTCTTTTTTTTTTTTTAATGGTATACATAGGCTATTGCATGAAATCAGAAAGTACTTCAATCTACTGTTTTAGTGTTTATAAGATGCCATATCTAATGATTATCAGTTGGTCAACTGAGTGGATGAAAGATAAAACAGTGAATAGGATGATGATGCTTTGTGCTTACAGAATAATTATCTATAACAAGATAATTAAAAAAAAGGCTGATTACACAAAAGTACTTTGCTTAAATTCTTACTAATCACTGAAGATTGGTAAGAAAAAAAGATGCAGGGTATAAATCAACTCTACTCCCCACTGAAAATTTTATGAGATACCTTCTGGCTCCTAGAATTTAATCTGGGATTACATGCACATTCCAAGTTCTGTTTCCATGTTCTTAAGAACTAAAAACTTGTATTTTTTGAAAATCTACATTTAAAAAACCTAAAATGAAAACGTATTTATCTGAGGTTACTGACTTAGAAATTCTGACTTTGCGTTAACGTTTACGTTAGTGCAGAACACTGGCATTAAATAAAATATATATGAGTCTGTGTCTTTCTAGATGTTCTGATCTACAATTCCCATCTTCCCTGATCACTGGAGGCCTTGAAAATTATAATCCAAAATAACTGCAAAGACCCAGTTTCAGAAGGCTTGTTGAGTTATTGGATGGCTTTGAAAGTAAAAAGCATGAGATAGTAATGACTTGTTTCCTTACTGTCAACCGTTTCGAGGCATCCACTTCAATCATCCCTCGTAAGAGATTCTGACAATCTGGGGGGATGAAATGGGGCATATGGAACACACCACGTTTCACTTTCTCCAGCAGCTGCCTCAAGTTATCATCATCGAATGGCAGAGCACCCTGGAGCAACGTGAGAAAAGAGTGAAAATATTATGGCTGAGCAAAATCAATTACAGAACAAGTAAAGAAAAAGTAGAGTGGCAGAAGATTGTTTCAGAAACCAGGATTGGAACTGGGAACAATTTGACAGTGAAAAACAACACAGCAGTATGGTTTTCATGAAAATTATCCATAGATTTTTTAAAATCAACTTCAGTTCAATGGAGTGGTTAGCTGTAGTCCCAAGCCTTGATCCTCCTAGGCAGACTTTTAGCACTGGATGTTTATTGTGGCAAGTTATTGTGTAAATTTACATTAAACAAAGGGAGGAAAATTACTTTGGCTATACAGCAAATGACACCAGTAAATTAATTTTAAAAATTGGTTACATTACAGGAGATTGCCTATAAGTCATACTAACATGGATAAGAATGTCCACAGTTGACAATTGGAGCTCTCTGAAGTTTCATAGAAGTGAAAATATTGATTTGATTGGACTGTATTAAAATTAATGCAAGTTACACATGAGTAAAATGAATTCATAAACTGAATGGATTCTAGAAAGAAACAAAATCAGCCAAAGAAATAAAAATAAATATATTAGTTTATGTTACCTTTCCTGCTATAGTGCTTTAAATATTATTTATTCACTTTCTGTTATTTCCAATTGGGGTGGGGGAACCAATGAGACATATTCATATGGTTTGAATGATAAAACATGAGGCTGAGATCGTAGCCTCTTGGAGTCAGTGTAGGGCAAAATGATGGTTCCCCAGGAGGAGAATGACCATCCTGTGGGATCAGTGCAATCATTTTGGTACAGCAGTATATCCAAGCTCCTTACATGGCAAACAGCTCATATAGTAGAGAAAGTTGCAAATGTAAATGGTTGCAAAGGTTTCTATGGATTTAGGGGAAAAAAACCACACACACAGACACAGAAGAATTTGACTGGAGCATTGCCCTATTAATTTCTATTCATCTGTACATCCCAACAAAGCCAAAATTAAAAATAAAACCCACTGATTGGAATTTCCTCAGAAATTCTATTTAAGATCCAATAAAGTGTTTAGTCAGTTCTTATTTCTGGTTCAATAATCTGGGAGGAAAAACAATATTGATGTTATATTTCATTGGATTAGATTATGAGTGTTTGCATTTTTATGTTTACTTGCTTTTGCTTTTACATAACTGTTAACAGTCCTTATTTTACATCTAATCAGATTTGTCTGATTAAAATTATATGATACCCATCTTCCAGAAAAATAGAAATTGATACAATTTTGCAGTCATATTTTTGGCTTCAAAATCTAATTCAAAATTCTGAATTGATATAATGTACAAAAATGACTCGGACAGGAGTAGGCGCTACATATATACTACCTTGGTCATTTTTAAAATGCTCATATAGTAAGACATCATAAATCCAACATATCTCACTATGTTCCTAAGTGGAACATGTTCCTAAGTGGAACATAGTCCCTTCTGACCATTTTTAATGAAAACTAGTTAAATTAAAGGGACAGAAATCTAATAGTATAATACCCTACATATTGCTTTGTTATAAAACGGATTACAAATCTAAATATCACACTCACTAGATGAATGTTCCATATGCTTAATATTTGTTGAAAATGTTTCTTCATGTTATTAGATAACATCACATTAGAGTGTAAGAAGACAATCCAAGCTATGTTTCTCTCATACAACTGAAAGCCTGAAAAATCGGAAACTAGTAACTTCTTCAGCTTTTTTTCTTTTTTCCTCCAAGATCATGATTGGGCAGTCTTAGGTTCTTTTTCCCCCATTTAGTAATCTATAATAGTTTCCACTTAGTAATCCATAATTGTTATTTTTAAAACTTAATCTATTTTTAGTTGTTTAGCTTTTCTTGTGAATATTATTCAAGACACTTGAATGTTGTAGATATGAAGTGGTTGTTTTCCTTATTATAATTTCTGCAATTTTACCTTTGATAACAGAGGGAAAAAACCAATACTGATCTAGTTCTGTAGAGCAGAATTCGCAGAATTTATATAGCCGCCCATCTCAGACCAGTGACTCTGGGCGGCTAACAACAATAAAAACAGTCAACATTTTAAACAGTACAAAAAATTAAATATAAATATAAATGCAGCCAAGAGATCTTAAAAAACCATCGGTATCAGCACAGCCATGAAACGGGGCCCTTCACACACTTGGGGGGCCCAGGCCCTGGCATAAAGCCAGGTCTTCAAGACCTTCTGAAAAGCCAAAAGGGTTGTGCCCATCCTAATCTCAGGAGGGAGGATGTTCTAAAGGGCAGGTGCCACAGCAGAAAAGGCACATCTCCTGGTCCCTGCCAGCCAACATTCCTTGGCTGATGGGACCTGGAGCATGCCCAACTTGCCGGACCGAATTGGACAGGTAGAAACAACTGGGAAAAGATGGTCCCTAAGGTAACTCGGTCCCAAGCCATGAAGGGCTTTAAAGGTGACAACCAGCACCTTGAATTGCACTCAGAAATTTATTTATTTATTTATTTATTTATTTAGTAGACTTGTCCCTGCCCATCTCCCCACAATGGGAGATACACCGGCAACCAATGCAGCTCCCGAAGCAGTGGTGTTACATGTGCCAAGTAGCCGACACTATTTACAACCCAGGCAGCTGCATTCTGTGCCAGCTGAAGCTTCCAAATGCTCTTCATGGGGAGCCCCATGTAGAGCGCATTGCAATAGTCCAAATGGGAGGTCATGAGGGCATGAATGATAGTGAGTAGATCCTCCTGGTCCAGGAATGGGCACAAGTGACATACAAATGAAAGGTGTGCAAAGGCCCTCTTAGCCATGGCTGCCACCTGCTCTTCCAGCAGGAGCCGTGAGTCCAAGTGGACCCCCAGATTGCACACCGGGTCTGTCTGGGGCAGAGCCACCTCATCCAGAACCAAAGATGGAAGAATCTTGGTACTGGGAGGCCCAAACATCCAAAGCCACTCAGTCTTGCTTGGGTTGAGCCGAAGCCCCATCCAGGCCCCTACAGCCTCCAGGACATCCACAGCATCACTCAGACAGCCCAGGGAAGAGATATAAAGTTGGGTATCATCAGCATACTGATGATACCTTACCCTGAACTGTTGGATCACCTCACCCAGCAGCCTCATGTAGATGTTAAATAAGAGGGGCGAGAGAACCGAGCCCTGTGGCACCCCACACAGTAGGGGCCATGGACTGGATCTCTCCCCTCCTACCAACACCGACTGGAACTGACCCTGGAGGAAGGAGGAGAACTAGCACAACACAGTGCCACCTATCCCCAACTCCCGAAGCTGGTCCAGAAGATACCATGATCGATGGTATTGAAGGCCGCCAAGAGGTCAAGAAGAGCAAGGATGGAAGCACTGCCCCCATCCCACTCCTGCCAGAGGTCATCCAAGAGTACGATCAATGCCGTCTCAGTCCCATATCCTGGCCTAAATCGTGACTGAAAGGGGTCCAGATAATCCACTTCATCCAGAACCCTTTGAAGCTGCCGTGCTTTCGCAACAACCTTCCCTAAAATGTGGAGGTTGGATACTGGACAAAAACTATCCAGATTAGTTGGGTCGAGCGATGGTCCCTTGAGGAAGGGGTGTACCATCACCTTCTTAAGAGCCAACGGGACCACCCCCTCCCTCAAAGAGGAATTAACCACCGCCCAGACCCAATTATGTGTCCTCTCCCAGGCAGCCTTGACCAGCCAGGAGGGGCACAGATCTAACAGAGAAGTGGCCAAACTAACAGCTACAAGAACCCTGTCCACTTCCTCAGGTTCAATGGGCTCAAACTCCTCCCAGATAACCATGCAAGATTCAGACCCCGTAGCCCCCACTGGCCTTGCATCAAGGCTGGAATTCAACACAGAGCGGATGTGAGCGACTTTACCTGCCAGATGCTTAGCATGTTTCTCACAACGGCCCTGAAGGTAGACCCCCGAATTACTCCCTCTGAGGAGGGTTTGGGTCACCAGGAACAGGGCCACTGGGTGGCTATCTGCAGATGCAATAAGGGCAGAGAAATCATTACATTTTGCCACCCTTACCACCATGAGGTAGGCTCTAATCACAACTCTAGCTAGTGTTCGATCATCTTCACTCCCTGTCTTCTGCCAGCGGTGCTCTAGGTAGCCCTCTTAAGCTTCCTCAGCTCTTCTGTATACCATGGAGAGCTATGGGAGCCATGGGCATGGAGAGGCCGCTCAGGCGCAATCTGATCCAAAGCTGTGGCCGCTCTCTCATTCATTGCAGCCACCAAGGCTTCGGTTGGACTGTGCAGCAGACTTCCCAGAACAACCCCAAGCTCCCTCTGAAACCCAGTTGGGTCCATCAGTTGCCTACAGATTTGATGGCAAAACAATGTCTATTAACAGCTGAAAAAATGTCTTTGATCTTTCAGGGAATATCTGCCATAATGGAGACTTTAATTAGACGGTATTCCTCCTTAAATTGACTTGCAAAAAACGTTGATGGGGGAAGGGTTATTCCTGTTAACATCAGAAAGCCTTTCAGGTCATCAGCCACTAATTCCATGGGCTTTCAGGCAGAAGCTGATTTTGAGTGGGGTCCTGTTTTGACTCAGTCTCAAAACTCTGGGAACACACATGTTCTGATATCAGCAGAAATAATGCTGTATGTTTAACATAACAGCATGAACAAAAGTCAGTGGTTTCAAGAAGTGGAATGGGTCAGTTGTTATGCAGCTGTCTCTGCATCTGTACAGGGTAGAATGGCTTGCAAGAGACAGGCAGAATTTTGTTAAAGTTTAACCAACCATCTCCCTAATGCTTTTTAAAATAAGCATTTTCCAACTTTACCAAAGATTTTTTTTTTTTTTAACGTTACTGAGGTTAGGTCACTGATAGCTAAATTGAATTACAGGCCCAAAGCCGAAGCCTTGTCCTGTAATGAGGTAACCAATTCTTCTCTCAGCTCTGTATATGATGACAAAATAAAGAGGGTGCTTGTGAGCCCTTACTAGAATCTCTAATTAACACTGCACACAAAGAAAACTAATTAAAAGGCTCATGTAAATGATTGCCAAATGACGAATAAATTGAAATTTTCAGAGAACTGGAAGAGCTAAAACTATCCTTATTATCTGTTAATTCAAACACAACTTCATTAAAGCACTTGATTCATTTCAGCTCTCAGTCTGGAGACCCAGAAGCAAGGTACGTCTCCTTTGAATGAACTGAGTAAGATAAAACTGGGTGCTGTAGATAACTTCCAGCCTCAACTTCACTTTTCTTTACCCAAGTCAATAGAAGGACTTACAGCTGGGTCAGGGGGTCAGAGGAGTACACATTTATTGATGCTACTCATCTATCACGATGGGTGTCAGCCCTATGAGGTAGACTCAGATCAGGAAACCGACTCTGCAAGAAGACTAGAACTATACGTTATTGAGACAGGCTACAGTAACCAAATCTTGCAAGTCAGATTGTGGTTTTCCTCCCCATCCTCTTATTACCTCAATGAATCAGGGAGAAGCCAGCCTGAGTCTCTTCTTAGTACTATCTCCTGTTGCCCTTTTGGCTTGTGTAACAGATTCTGAATATTTGCTTTCTGGCTCTCTACAATGAGGCAGGCATAGATTCTGCCCATAAGACTCCCCATCTGCAGTTGAGGACCACACCTGAAGTGTCTTTGAAAGCCTCACAACCTTGTGTGCTTACTGATCACGTCTTGTGCCCCAGTCCCAAAGACACCTTGACAACATAAGGTTCCTCTGGCCAACCCATGCAGTGGATGGGGGCATTGGATTCTAATTCTCTGGCATCCTACCTCACTGACGAAACAGAAGCAGAAACAAAAGGCCCTCTGAAACAATTCACTTTTTAACAGTTTACTGAAAACTGTCAAGGAGGGGGGCAGCCTGATCTCCGTCAGGTGGCTGTTCCAAAATACCAGCACTGCCACAGAAAAGCAATAGCTTCTAACTTCAGCCCCCTGGGCCTCTCAGACGTGTATGATTAGAAGGAGTTTCTCCTTAGCTGTTCTGGTTGGGATGATACTGGCTGGAGCAGATGATCCTGTAGGTATCCAGGTGCCAAGGCATAAAGGATTTTATAGGTCAAAAATGGCACCTTCATGTCTACCCAGAATCTAATCAGTAACCAGTGTAGGACTTACAGAATTGACATGGTATGCTCCCAGTGATGAGTGCCAGCAAGCACATGAGGTGCTACGTTTTAGACCAGTTGTAGTTTCTGAATAGTCTTTAAGAGCAGCCCCATGTAAAGCACATTGCAGTAGTTAAGCCAGGTAGTAATGAGAGCATGAAGTACTGTAGTCAGGTCCTCTTACCCCAGGTACAGCCACAACTGGTTCACCAGCTGCAGCTGGACATAGGCCTCTCTGATCACGGCTCTTACCTGCTGATCATGCAGGAGCCATGAGTCCAGAAGGACCCCCAAGTCGTGGACCTGCTCCTTCATAAGTATTGCTTGCTGTCAAGAAGCAACCCTAGCAGTAACAGAGAGCCCCAATGGACAAACAATACCTTTGTCTTATTGGGGTTTAGCTTCGGCCTGTCTCTCCTATCCAAACCCTGACAGCTTCCAGGCACTAGGAAAGGACTTCAATAGCATATCCCATACAGCCCAGGCTAGCAATGTACAGTTGATGATACTGTGCCCCAAACTGTTAGATGACCTCACCCAGTGGCTTCTTATACATTAAAAAGAAGGGGGAGAGAACTGACCGCTATGGCACTCCATATATCAGGGGTCACCAAGTCAATCTCTCTTCCCCCCATCACAGAGCAAAGCTGCCCACTGAGGAAGGAATGGAACCATTGCAAGACAGTGCTTTCAATTCCCAACCCCATGGGTGGTCCAGTAAGATACCATGGTTGATGGCATCAAAAGCAAATTTTGTTGCCTTCTTCTTTCAAAAGACTTCTGTTGAGCCTCATGACCTGATTACCCAAGGTGTGGTCAAATAGTTCTGCATTTTCTTTGTAATGGCTCAAAGGTCCTAATCTCACTGAATTATTGCCCTGATGCCAATAACAAACTGTTCCCCCAACCCCAGGGTGCCCTCCTGAAGTTAGTAAGTTTATCTCACAATTCAAAAATGACTAAGCAGCTGGAGATGATATGACCTTAGAAGAAATGCTAAATGCAAACATCGGCTGGTGGATCCCAGTCCTGGCATCCTTGTCCACATATTAAAATAATCCCAATATTTTTTTAAAAAAAGTTAAAAATGTAAAAGAAAAAAAAAAAGAAATAGGAAGGGCCCAGCTAACTTTCTCCCCATTGGCCTGTTGAATATTACAAGCAAACTGTGCACAAGGCACCTCCTTCAAAAAGTCACAGATTAGATAGTACAGAACAACATCCTGCTGAAGAAACAAACCATTTTCAAGGAGGGGCAGTCAGCACTCCATCAGTACCTTATCCTTCACCATCAAATAGAAAAATATATCAATCAATTCTCAAAAGGATTCTTTACATTGCTTTTTAAAAAATTCAAATATACTGTAGCCTTTGATCCAATTCTTAGAGCCAGACTCTGGGGAAAAGAACTGAATCTTCTATCAATGGATGCCTTTTTGCTGCTGATTATAACAATATACAAAAACAGTGGGATGCATACTTGCTGTAGTGCTCCAGGATACCTTTCACCCATAATCCGCATCCATACAAGAGTGGATGCAGGGTTGCAGTTTGGCATCACTTCCTTTCACTTTTTGTATTAACTCGCTGGTTCAAGTTTTGACAAAACTCAACCTACCCATACTAAGCGAAAGACTGGCTTCCATCTGTTTATATTAAGAATGAGACAGGAATCCTCCTCTCCTAATGCAAGCAGGCCTGAGCTTCTGCTCTTGCCTTTTATTGTGGCTAGGAACAAGTTTTTTTTTTTTTTTGGTGCCTTTGAGTCAATGTTGACTCCTGGCGACTGCCTGGACAAGTCCCTGCAGTTTTCAGAAGTGGTTTGCCATTGCCTCCTTCCTAAGGCTGAGAAAGAGTGACTGGCCCAAGGTTACCTAGCTGGCTTTGTTGCCTAAACAAACTCCTGATCTCTCAGTTTCTAGCCTGGTGCCTTAACCACTACACCAAACTGGCTCTCTAGAAACAAGCTAGTCATCAACGATTACAAAGCTAAAGTAATCACCTTTCCTTAAAAGCCCTGTTATTCAGTACCATTCTCGGAAAATTAATGGCGTTATCACTGATCAAAACAAAGTCTTTAACTATTTGGACATATCCTTCCAACTTCAGCAACCTGGAATCAAAAGCAAAGGGATGTCACCGCTAGGGCTCATAAACTTTAAATGGCAATTTTGCATTTTGCTAATTGTAATGGCAATAACCACATCCCAGCTACAATGAAAAAAACGAGAGCCAAGGTCATTAGCCACCTGTTATATGGTGTGCAGATTTATTATGATCATAACTTAAAAGTTCATAGAGGTAGTTCAATCTAATTTTTTGAGAACTTGGTTGCAAGCAACCCAGAACATATCAAATTCCCTGCTGGGACTACAATCTGGCCTAATTTCCATGGAGACTCAAATACAGCTTTGCCACTTCAAATATTGCATTAAATTATTTTTGTTTTGACTGTATTTTGGCTTCCCTGACTTTGTAGGGCAATTTATATCCTCATGGTAGACAGGCATCATCACAGATTTAAAACATTACATGCTATCATCCCTCCATTTGATTTCATTTGGCCATGTGGGGGCATAGTCTGAGTTGAAACAAAGGATCCTTGACACTGACATCTGTCACAACCTAGGCAAAACTCCATTTCTATATGGAGCAGGCTTCTTCGGGAGCCTTTCCCCTCTTGCCAAGTATTTAGCAAACATTCTTGGTCCAACCTACAGAAGAGCTTTCATTTTCATCATTCACTTTTGTTTTGCCATCTTCGCTGTTAGAAGTAAGATTCAGTAATATCCCTGTACCTACTCCCTGAAAAAATCAGAAACAATCTGTCACGCACTTCTGCACTATCCTTTCTTATGGTATGGCAAGCAAATCTAATAATGCCTTTCCTAACTCATTATTGCACCAGCTCAGAGGATGAGAATATTCTCTTCGTGTTAGCTGACAGGTCACCAAATACCTCCAGAAGAATGGATAGGGTCATTTGCAACTGTCATTGCTATCAGACATTCAATTTTTAGCAATGTTGGTAACTTCAATATTCTTCTGTATGAGCATTTGTCTATAACTTTTGGTTGTCTACAAAGGATTTTTTTCCCCAGTATACTTGTTTTGGTCTTTGACATATAAATAAATAAATATTTAAAACATTTTGTGGGATTTGTTATTTACTTTAGATATAAAATAACAATAAATAATTGTTATTTTAAAGCATATCCATCTCACTGATACTGATGACAGCTTAGAGAAAAAAACATAACCATAGAACATAAATATTAATCACTGAATTGTATTAATAAATGGTGAATTAGCTACAGAACCAATGATATCTATGATCTTCTTTTAATGAAAATCTCTTTGATGTCCTCCCTATTTTGACACAATAGAAAAGTTTTCATTCTAATAAAAACTCCTCTTCCAATTATAATAGTATCAGCATTTTAGAGAAACCAGAGAATAATTTGTCATGCATTTCCATGATAGGAATCTTGCAGATAAATGTTATTCTTGAATAAACAGGAAAAAACATGACAGTAATGTAGGTAAATCCAAAGTCAAAATGTGAAAAATAGAAAGAAAGAAAAAATAAATGTAAAGATAATGAGGATTATAACTCACCACTAACAATGCAAATAAAATGACTCCACAGCTCCAAACATCTGCTTTTCTCCCATCATATTTTTCTCCCTGTGCAATATGGTAACCAAAAAATATTAGGGAAATATTATAGTCAGATGAACTTACACTTCATGAGAAACTATTTTCTCCCCAAAGTATGAACAGTATATTTTACAGTTTTCAAATACAAAATATTTAGCTTTATATAAAATAAATATAGGGGATATTACACTAGCCATATTAATTCAACCAAAGTGCTTACCCACCAAACCTTTCTATCCCTCTCCTTTAGTGTACAAGCATATGGAGCCCAGGTGAAAACAGACTGCTTACCTGTATCTGTGGTTCTTCAAACTCTTATCTGTGCATTCACACATTTGGGTGATATGCCTACACAGAGTGGAGGACTTGTCAGCAGGAAGATCATTCTCTAGTATGTGTACTCTTGGGTAAAATTCCTACCTGTTCCCTCACTTTCCCTAGATGGATGCAGCAGTCCAGGGGAAATTCAGGCTACCTAAAATTGAGGCACCTGTAGTGGAGAAGGTGGGATTGTAGTATGAATGCACAGATGACAATTAAAAGAACTACAATTAGAAGTATGCAGCTTAATCTTCTTTATGTTGTCTCTGTGCATCCTATAAGTGGGTAACTGATTATGTCCTCAATGGTGAGGGGCAGGAATTCAGTCCCTGCAGAATGGAAGAGACCTCTGCTTTGTCCAAGGAGACATCTGCTCTTTTTGGATATCTAGATTATAACATTTTAAAAATGTGGAATGCTGAGAATACGTCACAGCCCTGCAAAGGTCAGGCAAAAAGATATTCACTAGGAAGGCTGTAGATGAGGTTATGGGCTTGATCAAATTGGCACTTGTCTGCTTAGAAAGCATTATTTTGGCCAGCTGGTAAGACAGTGAAGTAGTTGCTGATATCCATTTAGTGAACATTTGAAGTGATATTGGCAGGCTCCTTTTGATATATTTGGTACCAGATAAAAAACTGTGAAGAAAGAAGACATAATTCTCCCAGCAAAGCCGGGAGATACAAAATGGTTTCTCTCTACAAAATGGTCATACTGGTTGTGCATGTTGATGCTAATAGGTGAATTGACAGGGACCCTAGTGATTGCGATTGCCATTGAACAATGGAGGGCTCATTCATACAATGTGACTATTAGTGAATTACTGCAACATTATTGTTTGCCTTTGCCACATGGATTGCCCTGGATGTCATAGACTCACATCTTTTCTACTCCCAAAGATAAAAAGTAGACAGCTTTAAAAAGAGTTGGTTTTAATTTGGTCCGTTTTAAAAGAGAACCAAAGAACAGGCCTACCAGGACTTATTAGCCCTGAGGTTCAATGTTAATTTTGATTTGGGGGCAGTGTGCCTCCAAATTCCAGTTGTAGGGGAACAATGGTAGGAGAGAAATATGTCTCCACCTCCTCCTTGTGAGCATCTGGCTGACCACTGGTGGGAAACGGACCTTGACCTTAATAAGGCTATTTTTATGTTATTAGAGAACTGTAGCAGACTCTAGGCTTGGGTTCACATTGTTTGATGGACATAATAGCTGTGGTATTGTCTGAATAATCTGGATGGCCTGGTTCTGAATAATAGATTCAAATGCCTGTACTACCTTGGGTTCTAGATAACTGATGTGGCACTTCTATTCAGATAGTGACCACTAGTCATCCATACAAAGGGTCTTTGAATGAGCCCCCCATTCTATCAGTGGTGACTGATACCATAAATAGTTGGGGGACAGAGCCAGAAACCTTTAGTCAGGTCTGTGAACACACCAACAAAAAAAGAAAATCATGAGATACCCTTGAAATTTATAGGTGCATCTTTGGATGAAGGTTTTAAGGCTTATTTGAAAGAAACCAGTTTTAACAGGTTCATATACAAAGCTAAACAAATGGTATTATTCTGTCTTAGTGTTCAATATTAAGAGAGGTTCTGCAAGTGAAGAACTATGGGATTTCTCTCTTCTTTGATTGACAAATCAACAAAAAATACTTAGAAGAAACTTCCTTCTATTTTTCTGTCCATAGCTTTGAAGTAGAGGGAAGGACATTCAGGTTGCAAGCTGTTGGGTGGAAGGCAGTCATAGATGAGGTGTAAGCTGTGGAACGTGACTTCAAAGTTATTGTTATAGAATGCAGAACAATATAGGTCAATGCCAGCACAACTGTGACAAAGTCCTTTCACAAGACTGCTGAGAGACCAAAGAAATAATTCCTTCTTGCTTGCTTGGAAAATATCTGGGATTGACTATAATCTTTATCAACGTATCCCTCTCTTAAACAAAGAGATAAAGGGAAGGCCTGTTGGTTTGTGGCAATTTGTGACCAACCTAAGTACACTTCCTGAAGGGTACATTCCTTGCCATATGCCCTACAGTAAAGCCAAATGAGGAAGGAAGCAGGAACATCTCATACTCAGTAAAATCTCCTTCTGAGAAAGCTTTGTGCAGTAGATTAAACCTTGCATAGATGAAACAAACAAACAAAAAATGCTCTTCACTGAAGAATGAGTAATGAAGAGAAGAATCCAGGTGATGCTGCAGCAGTCAAAAAGAAATTGAGGAAACAGGTGGGAACACACCCGAGTGCATGTACACTGGAGAGTGAGCTTCCTGCAAAAAACACACTCAGGGCAGGTGCATCCCTCATATGTGTGATACACATAAATCATGAAGAAGAGTTTAAATGTAAGTGAGAAGGGAGGTATGGCATATATCTCCAAAGTGGCCAGTGGATAGGATACCTACCAAGCAGACAGGACCACATATAAATCCTTCAAGAATGGAGTAAGCAAGACTCATATAACAATCTTCTTGTAGCTCTAAATCACAACCCTGATGCATCAAATAAGATTTAGCCCTATGAAATCTCAGTGACAAGCACTGTGTAGGAATACCACATGGAAGCAAATCATGCTCAGTTAAACGTTTCTAGATTGAGTGGAATTTATCTAAAATGGTTAAACACCAGAGTTCCTTAGGAAAAGATTAACCTGAGTCAATAATTGATTTCATAATCCCACACTAACTTACCCGGATTACTTCTGGGCAGGCGTAATGCGGTGATCTGAAAAATAAAACATGATCCAGTAAATAAAAAAATCCTATTTTTATTTGTACAGGTCTGTGCTTTATCTGTAAGAACTACATCAGGCAAAATTTCAGAGATTGCACCAATCATTAGTGGAAGATAAGAAATTTAAACTCATGAACTGTTCAGGCCCCTACTTTTGGATTAGATATCCTGATGTTCTCTGATGGCAAACAAGGCCATGAGCTCCATGGCACATTTGTCACCCTAAACGGGAGTGATATTTCCACCACATCCTACCACCCTCCTCCAAGTCAGCTTCTTTGCACAGGAGACAAGAATACTCTTTAACACAGGCTGATAAAACATATTTACCTGACATGGCACCTTACATGTCATCAAATGATGAGTGATCAGTTTGTAAATTACATCTGGATATGAATATTGAAAAACAGTTATCAGAATAGTGAGCTGTATTAACATGGTTGAATATTTATTTAGCAAGCTGGCAAGACAGATTTTCTTCCTGGTGGTTTTAATGTATATATGTATCTTATTATATCTTATTTTATTAGATATTTATTTTATTATTAATAATATAATGGTCAGAGGCTTGACTGATTAACATGACTGTCAAACTCTATTAACATCTAACTTTAGCAGCAGCTGAAGTAGCTAGTACTATGTTGAAATTGACAAATTGCTTAAATTGCCGTCAGTCATTCAAACAACTGCCTCCATTCAAAACATATTAAAATGGGGGGCATCTTTCTGTAACTTTCTTTCTTTTAAGAGATAAATTTTTAGGGTGTTTTTATTTTTACCTCCAAGAGCCATAGGGAAGTTTTAGAGATGTAGTAACATGTCTATATGATTTGTGCTGCTGAATCTTTTGGTCCTTTTTATAGTTTTGTGACCTTGGGTTTCTTTAAATATAAAAAAATCATGATTAACAGGGGTGTGTGTGTGTGTGTGTGTTTTCTGATCTGAACTCTTAGTTTTGAAAGAAAAGCAAAATCACAAGTCAGTGAAAATTCCCCATATCAAGACCCATTTTGTGTTGCAAGATTTCCTGGAATCAAAAGGAATAACAAACAGTTCTATGTGGAAAACTTGCAAACCTGCCCAAATCATTCTGACAAGGGTCAAGTGACACCCGAGGATCAAGCCAGTCCTATGTTATAATTTATAGCTCCAAGATCTGCTCTCTTTCCTCAGTCTGGACAAACTGTTATTGAAAGAAATTACCAAACATTCTATCAAACTATGACTAACAAACAGGGTTAGTAGAGGAAACGTCATCCAGAAATGTAACAACAACATTTTCATTAAAAAGGTAAGTATAAATTTAACACAGTGGCTATCTTAATCATTATAAAGACACCCAATCATCCATTAACATTAGCACAACCTGCCATAAAACAGGTCCTAAGCTGCCCATTTGCAGACTGGGGCATTTTACACGCAAAACATGGGCCAATGCCTTTTGGGTCAATGGATGTTCTACATTCCTACTCCATTCCATTTGAAGATCCCCTAGTTTTATCTTTTGCATCCTTAAATGTGTTATCATTGGCGCTTGGGAAAGGGAAGTCTTAACGTTTTTTCCAAAGAGTATAAAATGCGTTTTTGTAATTCCTTACCTACTATTCTTTGTATAAATATAATACTTTGTATATAATACTCATTGTGGTCATACAATAAGATACATCATTCTTTTCCTGGATTCATTAAAGAGAAGATCTTTTGAAAAAGTATGCTTTTCACTATCTTTCTTAATAGTTATATATAATTCCTGTAGTTTGTTTATTTAACAAACTTATATAGCTGCTCACCTATCGGAAGAAACTCTGGGTAGTAGTTTTAAAGGGCAAAATTACTGGAATATCTTCTTTCTCTTTTCTCTAATGAGTTACTAGAATGTAGTCGCTTGATCAGGATACACATATGAGATACAATGGCTAGCTGTAATATTATAGTAAACTAATTGACTTTAGAAAATCAATTTCTGTTTATTCATATCCTTAATGTTTCCCACAGCTTTTTCTGTTTAGTTTCGAAGAGTTTTGATTCCTTATTCTGATCAGCAGCAACTTTTCCTTCTCCAGGTCCTTCCTACACACCAGCTATCTCTTCTCTTTTGCTGCTTCGGTAATCTGCTCCCATCCTTCTTACCCCACTATATCTGCCTAGACATCCAAGTCCAGCTACAGGTCTTAGGTATATTTGATATCACCTCACCTGCTATCATCTGTTCACTCAGGAAATCTGCCATTCCTTAGGCTAAACAATTTACTCATAGAGGAGCAAATGCACCCTTACTGTATATATATTAATAAGGGCATAAACATAAGGCTACAGCCTTATACATACATATCTAGAACTAAATCCCACCAAATTTAGGGGATTTGCTTTTTATATTTGCCATGCTCTTATCTTCAGGAAAGTTAAACAGAAGTTTTTAACCAAGCACCCAATTTGGGAGAATTACCAAAAGCTGCACTCCTAAATGATTTTGTGCAGTCATCATTAAGTACATTGACTTTTTCTTTTCCAGCTTTTATTGGAGGTAACCATTTGCTGTTCCATGATTTCTACACATGGCCCATTAAAATAATAATGAAAAATTATACCACAGCAATGTTTGTCAACAATATGACAGACTCAGACTACTGTCTGCTGCTGAACTCTGTCTACCAACTAATTGAGAAACAGTTCTCTGAAATACATTATTATTCAACTGTGCCACAAAACCATTTAGCATCCTAGAAACTACTGTGTGTTTTCCAATGGCAATGATACTCTAGACTAAAACTAGATGTGACACAAGGGATTCACAAACAGAATCAACCCATTTTAAAAAATCAAAGCACACACTATATATACTGTATGTCTAAATATGTTCTCGCTCCAGAGAAAAATATAGCTCTTCTTTTTGAGAAATTTAGCTATGGGGAAAAATGGCACAGGGGAAAAGATTTTAAATAAGGCTATACCTAAAGCTCCAGTTCAAATTATAGCTCCTCAAACTGATTGGAATACATCTTAGAGGTGTACAAAATATTTCAAGATTAAAATGTTCTGATCCCCAAATGGCCTATTTTCAGAAGAAGTGTTCTAGCGTTAGAACACGTTATTCAGACTTATGGAAGTAGGATAACCTCAGAACTGGCTGTTCTGATCTCTCTTTTGCAGTAGGAGTTTGGATGTTGTACCTTGAAACATTTTGATCATTCATCCATCCACATACACATCTGTATGTATGGAGAACTATTAAAAATGGGTCTTACACATGGCTTCTATGTCTCTCATGCTCAAAAGAATGTACATTGGCATAAGAACATAACCAGTGCCCTGCTAGATCAGACCCCTGGCCCATCAAGTCCAGCAGTCTGTTCTCACAGTGGCCAACCAACTGCACAAGGAAGCCCACTAGTCTTCCAACAGATGGCCTTCAGAGACAGGCTAATAGCCATTGATCCCTATGACTTCCATGAATTGGTCCAACCCTTTTTTGAAGCCAGCCATGGTGGTAGCCAGTACCACATCTTGTGGTGAAAAATTCCAAAGTTTAATTATGAGTTGTGTAAAAAAATATTTTTGTTCTGATCCTTCTAGGATCCTTACATATTGTTATGTGGCAATACCATATTAGTACATTCATTATATCCACCCAAAATAAATCATATATGCTTGGCTTCAGCTCCACTAAACTAGACTTATATTGTGAGTAGATTTTTGCCCCAGTGACTGCCCCTGCTGGGCTCTGAAACCAGTAATATTAAGGATGTGAAATCAATCATTTGATTTTCTGATATTTAAAATGCCAACCCAACAGGCAAAGCAAAGAAAATAGTTTCTGTTTTGACATACTAGTTCAAGGCACTAAAACAATGCATACTGTGGATAATATTTTGCAAAGGATCAAGAGGAAAAGAATGTAAGCTAACCTGACTACTCAACAGCTATACCTCAACTGCTGTGACAACAGCACGAGCTCTTGGCAATTCACAGGAACTATAGATCTCCAGCTTTAACTTGGCTAACAGTTCTAAATGGAATCCTTAGACCCTTCAGAATGCACCGAAAACTCATTTCTACACTGCCAGTCACTAAGCAGAGGAAAATCCAGTAACAACCACCACCACAACAATAATGGCTATTATGCCTAATTATTTAACATGTATGTATCTAAGGAATGTTATCCCTTCCTCTTCCCCTTAAGCCATCTTTTCTGCTACATCTCTAGGCAGTACTGCTATACTATGTGTGATGTCTTCAAGAACGGGATCACTCAGCAAGACCAAGAAACAGGTTTTACCAGTGGGTTCAGCTTTGGTATGGAAAGAGATTATGAGAATTAAGAAGACTTCTTTGAAGAGGAAGTAGCCTCACTTGATTCCCAAATTCTAGGGACTCCAAAGTGCTTATCTGGAGTATGAAGTATAATGATTCAGCAATGTGGTCTCTCAGTCTGTCGGTCTCAGGATAGAACTACATGCCAGACACTGGCTAAAGAAGCAACTGGTAGAATACATTACAGTGGAAAATTGGCAGGCAGGGGACAGACACCTTCCTGCTGTTTAGACTATTTCCTATGTAAAGTATGCCTTCCCAGACCCTATGTACACTGAAAGACTTTAAGAAACCACGTTGATAGTAGCTAGGCCTTAGAGATAAAAGGCTGAGTCACAACTAACAGACTACTTTGTCATAAGGAAAAATGCATTTTAGATCTGGTTCACACATTATTATATGCTCCCCTCGTGATTACTTTAGGAGTGCAAGGAGCTTAGGTGATGAACCAACATTCCTAAGCATGAGGTTTAATTGACCTGGAAAAATTTGCTTTCCTACAAGAATCAAGGCACTTGTAGCCCAACTGGGCAGAGGAATTTAATCAAGCAGAGTGAATCTCTTTAGTATTTCTGTAATATTAATTGCTGACTACAAGCTATGCCTGTCTCATATGTGAGACCAAACTCACTGCTTTTGGAACCAGAGGTGAAAAGGTAAAGGTTGCCTCAAGTCAAGTTCAACTTCTGGTGAACATATGGACATGTCCATGTTGTTGTCTTCACAACAACAGAGAAGTTGGTCGCCATTGTCTTTTTTCCAGGATGTCTTTCTGATTTTCCAATCTAGCCACCAGCCTTGGGATTTCTTAGCAATCTCTCATCCAAGTACTAATCAGTTTGACCCTACTTTGCTTTTTCAAGATCAAGTTTGGCTAAGTGCTACCATCTGCTATAGGAGTTCTCTAAAACATGCTTTCCTATTCAATCAAAGACTATTCCATAAATTCAAACCTGTCCTTCATTATCCAACTCACTTTTCCAACACTTAATAGTGTAATTTATGTAAATTATTGCTAAACTTCTGCAGCGTGACTTTTTTATACAACCAAAATCTTCTAAGATCCATTGTTTTTCCTTTACATTTTAACAATTACTCTCTAAGTAATCACTTTAAAATATGTATGTATGTATGTATGTATGTATGTATGTTTAGAACAACCTCTGGAACTACAGTGTCCCCTGTAGGGGTATGGAGAGCAATTGGCATGTGAACTGTTTTGGGCATTCCATTTTCAAAACCAAATGATTTTTCAAGAGTTTATTTTGAGAATGAAACAAAACAAATTCAGAACAAAGTACCTCTGCTAAAACCATGCTGTTTTGGGTGTTCCTTGTTGTGGCTTAATGGGAGTATTATTTTGGATCTTGCCAATGGGCTTTGTTTGGAAATTGTCCTGTTGTCTTTTAGCTTAGGCCAAGTGGAATGATATAGTTCTGCTCTAAGGGCAGAATGTTGGAGCAAAAGAGTAGGCTAGGATTTAAGTAATATATGGCTGAATGAACAGTTATTCTGAATAAAATTACTGTAGTGAAAGACTTACAGAGGAGCATCAAGATTGTTGTGAGGGACCAGAGACTGGATTGGCCTTTTTACTGCTACAGCTTCTGTAGTTTGTTAGAGCTGATAACTATGTAGGCAGCACTGAGGCTTCATTGAGGCAATCCTCATACTCCCTTCCATTTACATTCAAGTATAGTTCTTTTAGATGTTAAGTTTTAGGCTTAGATGTAAGACAGAGTAATGGAGTGGATGGCTAGAGGGAAAGAGGGAGAAAAGGGGATTCTCCTTTCTATCCTCTCTGGTATTCTCCTGATAACAACTTGGTAATGGTTGCCAGGCATTCAGCACATTTTGACATAGCTCTTAGGAGAACCAGTCCGAAGGCTCTGAAACACAAGTCTCAGCATGGCTAGATAAGGTTGGAGCTCCTTAAAACTGTTCATTGCCTTCTGGCAACAATGATGGTTCCTACCAATTGCAGTTAATTCCAATGCTCCCCCCCCCCCCCGCCATGCTTCTCTCTAACTTTTTGCCTTGAAGCTGACTGATTGTTGATTATTGACATAACTGACATCTCTCCCTGAGAAACTCTAGCTCTCATCTTAACTTCTACACCATCCTCCTCTCCCATACTATGTGACACAGAAAGATTTGAAACATACAGTACTAAGTTTTGTTCTAATAGTTTTATTTGAAGACAAAAGGCATTTCCTGTTTCATGCACAACTCACAAGTATTTCTTTTTCCATGATTCCCCAAAAGATAAGAAAAGCATCGAGATAATCAAGTGAAGTATAACAGGTGAATTATTGAGACCCCCAGTGTCCCCATACATTGCATCAACAAATGTTAGCAGCAAGCTACAAACTGGTAATTTCCTCCTGTTTGCCAGTAACAGGCAACAGAAGTGGAATCCTTTCTTAGGCGTTACCAAAAAACATTTCAAAATCTATTCCCCTGAAAATCTTAAACTACTGCAACCCAAACCAGCAGAACTTTGCTTACCCCTGTTTTAGAACCAGATATGTGATACTTCCCCTCCACAGATTGAGAGAAGGAACAGTCCATTATTAGAATAGGGGTTCTAGTGAACTAATCTTGCACTAAAACAGAGTCTGTTAACAGAAGAATAAGTTCCCATGTTTCAGCCATCCTGGATTTTCCCTTTTAATAAAAGTCAAGCTTTGGGGGGCTTTCCTAGCTACATGAAACATCATAAAAGTGTCCTGCAATGGAGAAATGGCTCTGGGACAGATGGAAGTGCCTTCTCAGAATTAAATTGCCTTGAGTTTTCTTTGCGTGGCAGGCAAGTGAAATAATGAAGAAATCTGAACCAATAAAAGCTGCATCATTTCAACTCCCCAGTTCCATTCATTCTCTGCTGTTTCTCATGGTCCTCCTTGGAGTTTGAAGAAAGGCAGACTTGCCAAATTACCCCTATGTGTTAGAAACTAGTATTCCAGAAGAAAAGCTGTTTGGCAGGGCAGTCTCGACAATAATCATACAATAATTATGTTTGTCATTCTCCCAACCAACCTTAAATATAAAAGATCAAAGTTTTTGTTATATCTGTTTGTAGACATGCTCTTTTATAACTATTCCTCCTTCTCTATGAAGATGAGAGCAATAGAGAGTTCTAGTAATGGGGAATTTCTTGCAATCAAAGCTCCATGTGCTGCCAGCTAGTGACAAATTATGTCAATGAAACAGCCCACAGCCCATCTATTCCTTACTATCACTATTCTTTGTTTTCCAGGACATATAAAAATAATGAAGATTGCACTTTTTATCATTTCCCTAGAGATGTTTTGATCTATAGCCATCGGCACTTAAGCAAACAATTTGTGCTGATCTAATGAGTAATTTGCAGCAAAGGGTATTTTTGTGTTTAACCATGTTTTTATGGATAGTTGTGAGCCACCTAGAGTCATTGTATGAGATAGGTGGCCATATAAGTCCTGTGAATAAAATAAATGAATAAAATAAATAATAAAACAGAGATGGAATGTTGTTTGGGTTTTTAAGTCATAAACTGAATAAAGGTGATATCAAAGACCATATAGAACCTACCAAAGCTGGATGATCTAAGAAACCAATATACAGTGAGTGAAAGATAAGATGGACATCTTTAACTTGTATGGAGAAGGCTTCAAATTACTACTTTGATGCCGCATCCACGCAGGGGATCTATTTCACTGGAGCATCAAACCTTTTAATTTCTAGGGGCGGTTAACTGGAGGCTTCTTTCATGGCTATGAATGATACACATTAAGTTTTATTATCTGACACAGATTTTGGTTCAAAAATGCTACAGATAAACTTCTGAGCATGTTCTGAGAAGAACACAATTATTAAGTTATAATGCAGAAGTGCACAACCTGTAATCCCAGCACTGGGTAGCAATACTTTTATCCAATGAACAGGTAAAAACTGGATGAATATTTTACAAATAAGGTTTGACTGATACAAAGAAGAGAGATATAAATATGTGAATAGATTAACGCCTATTATTATTACTATTATTAACTATTAGACATGCAGGAACAGAACAACAGACCAATAACTGCCTTAGCTGAACTTTCAGCTGGGAGGTAGGAAGATGAAGAGTAGAAGATAATTATTCAGTTACAAAGATTCCTAAGAGATTGTTTTTGCTGCAAAAAACTACAACAGCAAACATGCACACACAAAAGAACCCCAGAATGAAAGAGATTTCTGGTACCTTTAGACTAACCACTTTAATTATATCATAAGCTTTTCTGGATAAAGCCTACTTCAAGTAAATTCTTGCAAAAATGATTTTCTGTACTTATCCATGAAGGGTTATGATATAATTGGTTCACTTAAAGCGCCACAAATCTTTTTATGTTTTGTTTTGATAGCTACTAAGAGAACTATTCCACACCTATTCTCCTGCATCCAATCCAGCAACTTCACAATTAACTCATAAATATATATAACTTGAGACCCCCAAAATACGTTAAAAGATTAAATCCTAAAGCATTAAGTGCAACCCCTGAAGACTTTCAAAATCATTCATAAATGGTAATTTTTCATGTGACAGAAGGCAATAGTTATTAAATGTATGACTGGAGAATAATCATATTGAAGAGCCAGAAAGATGGCATTGAGGTAGCATCTATTGTTAAGAGCTCCTTCTAAAGCCAATTTTCAATTAGCTCTTTTGCTTTTGCTTTTATTTTATTTTCATTTTTATTCTTATTTGGTTGGAGTTTTGGACTACTGTGAGATCAAAGCAAAGAACACCCTTAAGATCTGTATTTTACTATCTAAGAAGAAGAGGCAGTGCTCACATTCTGCTTTCTAGACTTCACTCAAGCCCACCAAACAGCTCAAAGGTGGCAGATACCTAAAAACCAGTTACCTGCTGTAAGTAACCAAAAGCCCCTTACTCTTCCTGATAGCCTCTCTAATAGATAGGACCCCCTTGAATGAGATCTACAAGTGTAGTTAGAGAGCTCCCAACTTTTAGATCCTTCTACTTCTATGTCTGAGGATGCTCCCATCTTGCAGATTGCGGCCATCTGTCCAGCTGCTGCAAGGCTTATACAACAAGGGGATGAGGACTTGAAAAACAAAAAAGTTACTGATTTTATAACCAGATAATGCCTACTGTCAATCTTAAAGGAAATCAACTCTGATTGCTCATTGGAAGGATTGATAATGAAGCTCAAGCTCAGATACTTTGGTCACCTAATGCGAAGAGAGGACTCTTTGGAAAAGACCCTGATGCTGGGAAAGATGGAAGGCAAAAGGAGAAGAGGACGGCAGAGGATGAGATGGCTAGATAGCATCACTGAAGCAATGAGCATGAAATTGAGCAAACTCAGGGAGGCAGTGAAAGATAGGAAGGCCTGGCGCAATATGGTTCATGGGGTCACGAAGAGTCGGACACGACTTAATGACTGAACAACAACAAATGCCTACTGACAGCACAAACAGTATTGTCAATTTTTGAACTTCTAACCACAGTTAACAACAAGGTGGACACTCTAAAAGAGACCTTTATTAAGCTTACACACAGTCATCCAAATTCTACTGCTGAGACAGTCAAAACAAGCACATCCAGTGACAACTGTGTCTCAAAAGCAGTTAATAGTGGTGGAAAGGTGGATCCCACTTTGGAACCCAAAAAGAGAGTGAGGAATAAATTACGAGATCTCAACCAACATCCAGAGGAGTGTGTAAGGCAAGCACCACTCTCCCAGGAAGTATTGGATGGAAGACACATAAATCATAACTGTCACTTACAGCCAAATCAGATCACTCTACAAATCCAAAATAACATAGTGAATAGAGGAAAATGGGGATCCAAAAGTGCACCCATTCTCTCCCTTAGTCAGCTTCTGCGCTGGGAAAGGCAATTGATTTGCAGAAGGCTGAATGGCTTCCATCCAGGAGAGACTCCAAACGAATTCTCCTCACATTTATACATTCTGCTATCCCCAGCGTGTTGTTTAAAATGAAGCCTTTTCTGAGCAATTTTGAGATCTTTCCATCACGTGTGTTTCACACAGAGGAAATTAGCTCATTAATAACTCATCTTGGCACTAAGAATGCTGTTACCTTAAAGTTTAATTGTAGCAACATAAAAGTAGGTAACTCCAAGGACGTTCTATCACCACTGTCCTTGAGAAGAGACAGTCTGAGTAAACAATCTGTATCTCCTACAGCAAATCAGTCTCCTGAAGAACCCTTAGAGACAAACCTGATTCACTCTTTCAGTACCTTGCCAGATACTGAACAAGTAGATATTATAAAAAGGCTAGACGATCTGAGGGAATTATTGGAAGTAACATGTAAAGCTGCTAAATCTTTAATAGAGCTGGTCACCCAAAGAACTGCCCAAGAAAATAGTACCTAACTTGAGAAACCATCTGCTGGTTCACCTCCTATTTTAATTTGGAATATAGACATACAAAAGAACAACAAAGAGTCCTTGGGAGTAATTTCTACCATACTCTCCCTGCTTTCTGATAAAATACTACACCACACAGAAAACATAAGTAATGGAATCATAATTGAGGCCGATAGACAAGAGGAAGCAAGATGCAGCCCAAACCTTTGTGAGTTACACTCTGAAGCTGGCTGTGGAGTGAAACAGAGTTATAAGGAGGATACCTTTAGCTCAACGCTTCTAAAAATAGACCCAAGCCCCAAATCGTCCGTTAGGGCTACAGCTCATGAAGCAGTCCAAAATGGGTTAAGAAGAGAACTTGAGGCAGGAAAATCATCATCGCCTGAGGTAAGCCATCTCTTCTGGACGATGCTACTATTCTGAGCCGCCAACCTGCAAAAGCACCCCACCCAAATTGCTGTTCACCTCAAAACCTGTCGGAGCTCATACAACAACAAGGCAGTGGCGGAGACAGACAAATTTCAAACCAGTGTGTATTTTTCGACATTGAAGGAATTTTGGACAACATCACTCCCGTTGAATGACTGAAAGACTCATGTTTTTTAACCCAAAATTCCAATATTTTTCCAATCCCCCCCACTGATGCTAAGCACAAAGATTCTATCCAGTTACTGACATGGAATATCACTGGTTGGAAGAACAGAGCAACAGATGGGGACCTGGTGGAGTTCCTCTTTGACTTTGACTTCTTAGCACTCCAAGAGACATGGCTGACCACAGATGATGAAAAGATTCAGGCTTTAGTTCCTGGACTATTCCTGCAAGGAAATACAAGACTAAAGGGCCGGCATCACTAGACTTGCCAAGGCAGAGCTGGGTTGGCAAGGACAGCAATTAGTCTTCGGAGATGACTCTCCCCATTACTTAGCTGTTAAATTTTCATACAAATTCTCTGAAATGGTGCTACTGAACATACGTATATTTACCCCCACACTTTTTCCTTGATACTTGGGTGAACCTAGAAAAGACAGTGTTAAACTCAAGACTATGGAATGTTGCAGTGCTGTGCTTGGAATACATGTTGCTGTTGTGGGGTTGGTTTATTCTGCTGATGGCCTAAACTGGCTGTTGCTGGGCTGAAAAAGTAGTCATGAAACTAAGGGGCAAGTAGGGAAACACAGGACTAACAGTCAGAACCAGACAAGACCAGTTCTGTGGTTAGACTATTGTGACCTTATGATGAAAGGACCCTAAAATCACACCTCCTATGTTACTATAATTATAATTACACCCCCACTCATATATTATGGGATAGGCAAGGTGTTATATGCATGTGCAATTCATATCAAATTTTGACCAATCATATTCTTCCTCCCTGTTTGAATATTGTATAAAAAGGCTAATGTGACCAGCACATTAATAGTGACATTTGGATGTGTCCTCCTTTATTGCTGCAGTAATAAACGAGTTGGATTGGATTTCTCTCATCCTATGTGTTATTTGGAGTTCCTCATGCCAGATCCTCGTACCTATCTTACACCAGTTTTCCAGCCAACACTGCTTTTATTTAATATTAGTATAAGCTGCCTAGGATTATCTTGTATAAGGCAAGCGGCTATGTAAGTTATAAATTAATTAATTATTTTTTTAAAAAAGCAGGTGTGGAAATTTCTACTCTGAGCCACTCTAATACCTTCTGAACAGCTGAAGTATTAATTATTATCACTGTCTCCAATGATTTTGGTAAAGTTGAACTACTAGGAAGAAGTGCCAAAGAAATGACTACAATTTATATCATTGACATTTTCTGAACTTGCCTGCTTTTAACTTTCTGCAAAGTCACAGGAGGATTGGATTTACCTTGAAGAGTAAAATTAATAATATAGTGATTAGACTGAGTTTCAGTGAAGGTAGCACTAAAAACTGTGGACACATCCTTACCTCAGATCAAGAGCAGGGCACAATCTTGACAAAAAGTAGACTGAGTTTCTAATAACATTAAGTCATGAGAAGGTAGCAGAGAATATTTAGGAAAAAGAGATTATTTATACAGGATGTTAAAATCTCCCCATATCACCAATGGAAAATCTAGGTCAGTTAATGTTGATAACCAAGAAATGCATCCTTCAATAAGCTTATTACTAATGCCAGGTAGCTGGTAAATAACTGTGATAAAGCAATTTAATGGAAATTTCAGTTCTGTACCTGGGAATTCAAATGAATTAATAGTGTCTGCTAAAGATGCAGACACAGAGGATGACAATTTGTAGATATAGTCAAAATGATATGACAGACTCTAATGCTAATTTACTAAGGACCTTAGATAAAAATGATTCCAGTCCAAATATATCTTTGCAGTTTTATAGTATGACACTGCATATTCCTCCTCTCTTACTAGGCACAGCAGAAGGCCTCAGTGTCAGCTATGCTGGGCCACATGCCAAGAGAATTAATGAAGCAGTGTAACAGCTCACACAGAGGCCTAGGGATTGCACTTCAAGTGTGTCTGCAAACTAGGGATTGCAGAGTTGCTGTTTTGTTTATGACACACATATCTCTTCTGTTCCACTGATTTCTTTATTAGTGTACTTGAAGACAGCAACATGAGACTTTAGAAGAAAATATCTGTAGCTCAGGGTTGAACTGTTGAGTCCTTAGTGCTCTCTGAGCTTGGTTGTTTGATTGCAGACATTTCATTACCTGACTAGATAACATCATCAGTGTGTGGGGTCTAAGTGATACCTCAGACTCATCAGCCATCAATAGACACATTGTGGGAGTGTGGAGTTGAGGTATGAAACATGGACTCTCATCCCCAGAAGAGCGAACACGAGATAAGAGAATGAGACTGGCCCCTCCCTAAGGAATGCAGAGGATGTTTGTGGGGTGACCCTGAGAGTTGCTCTCAGTCTGAGAAGATTCTGTAACGGGAGTGAAGCCAATAAACCTTGCTGGATTGAATCTGTATTGTCTCTTGGAGTTTCCTGGGCTAATCCTGACACACATAGAGATAAACCACATTTACACACCATTCAAAAGAGACAATAAGAAAGCTAAGAAGAAAACAAAAACATCAGAACACATCCTCTCCAACAGCCTACACCTAGATAAGCAGGGATAACCACATCCCCACCAACACTGGCAGGGCAAGTTATTGTATATAAACAAGGAGAAAACCGCACACTCACTAGCACTGATGATGTTACTTAGCCAGGTAATGGAACGTCTGCATTCAAGCAACCAAGCTCAGAGAGCACCAAGGATTCCACATGAGACTTTATTTCTGCTCCAGACACTAAAGATTGAATTCTAGCACTGCCTATTCACAGTCTGAGATTTAGGAGGACTGATATATCAGCTACTGTATTACCTGCTAAGTATTCCTCTACAAATGTATAGGATAATCTAAAATTGGAAAGCGGCTTCCCCCTAAATAAATAAATAGGAAGGGAATATAGTTTTTAAAGTGGAGATACTGAAGAAGGACATTAGCTTATAGATGATCTAATTTGAAATATGGCTTGGAGGAATCATTCTGTGCTCAGAATAGGGATTTCCCAAATGATGTTCTACACAGCTTTCCCCCTACTTAATAAGCCATGGATGGACTTAGATTACTACTCTCAAAATAACGACAACAACAACAACAATGATTCTAGCTGCCTGGGCAATTCCAGTCATTAGATATACAGCTGGAATAGTGGACTGGACTGAAGCTGAATTAAAAGCCCTGGATAGGAAGACTAGAAAAATAATGACAATGAATCATGCCCTTCATCCACGCAGCATCATTGACAGACTCTACTTACCCAGGAGTTTAGGTGGGCATGGAATTTTACAAGTACACTAGACAGTTGAAGAAGAAAAAAGGGCATTGGAAGAATATATGAAGGACAGTGAAGAAGATGCACTGAAGCTAGTACACTATGAAGGCTTACTGAATACTGAAGAGACCAAACTGGCCTACAAGAAAGACCAAATGAAGGATAGAAAAGAGACATGGCAAGGCAAAGGATTACATGGCCAGTACCCTAAAAAACTAGCAGGCAAAGCAGACCTGGCAATGGCTAAGAGCAGGAAAGTTGAAGAAAGAGACAGAGGGGCTAATTCTGGCTGCACAAGACTAAGCCTTAAGAATGAATGCATACAAAGCCAGAATTGAGAAGACAGCAGCAGACAGCAAATGCCGCCTCTGCAAAGAATGTGAAGAAACAGTGGACCACCTAGTTAGTTGCTGCGGGAAGATCACACAGACTGACAACAAACAACAGCATGACAGAGTAGCAACAGTGGTGCATTGGAATATCTGCAAGAAATACCATTTGCCTGCAAGCAAGCACTGGTGGGACCAAAAAACAGACAAAGTAATGGAAAATGAAGAAGCTAAAGTGCTCTGGGACTTTAGAATTCAGACAAACACCTGCCACACAACACCCCAGACTTAACAATTGTTGATGAGAAAGACAAAGAAGTCTGGATAATGGACACTGCAATACCTGGAGACAGCAGAAGAGAAGAGAAAGAACTGTAGAAAATTACAAAATACAAAGACCTGCAAATAGAAGTAGAATGACTATGGCAAAAGAAAGCAAAGATAGTACCAATAGTTACAGGTGCCTTAGGTGCAATCCCAAAACATCTGGAGCACCACTTGAACACCATCGGCATTGACAAAATCACCATCAGTCAACTGCAAAAGGCAGCTTTACTTGGAACAGCTTCTATCCTGCAACAATACCTTTAACACCATCAAACAACATCTGCCTATCCCAGGTGCTTGGGAAGGACTTAATAGGTAGATAAAAATTCCAAATCCAGTTTAAACATCTGGCTGACTATGCAACCAACCATAATAATAGTAGCAGTAGCAGTAGCAGTAGCAATAATAATAATAATAATAATAATAATAATAATAATAATATATTAAACTTGTACACCGCCCAATTCTCAATGACTCTGGGTGGCTCTCAACAATCACACAAAGTAATTACAATAAAATTAATAAAAAATAAAGGATAAAAGATAAAAATAAAAGATGGCAAGATTCCCACCCTTTGGTCAGCAGGCTGGAGAGGAGAGATTTAAGGTTTTCTAGAAGGTAGGAAAAGCTTGGTTTCTAAATACCAATAAAATAAATATAAAGCACCAAAACCAATAGAATATAAGAAACAGAATAAATAAAAGTAATTTTTACCTTCCACTCACCAGTAATTTGATTGATTGCACTGGGCTGCTGACCCAAAGGGGCTTTTGAGTAGAAGAAAAAGAGTGGCAGAAAGGTGGTTCGCTTGCAATCCTGTAAATCAACCATTCCCCCCAACAGCCTTAATTCCCAGCCGACCTTCCACATTGTATACATTGTGTACATCATAAAGGATATTCTGAGTGCAAGGAAGCTCTACAATTTACAAGTCCCATTTGCACACACTAGAGCCTGGCTGGCATCTCTGTAACAGCCACAAATGCTCTTTCTTAATCATTTTTTTCCCCCAGTAACCAAGGATTGCAGGAGGTGTGATGATGCAAACGTATCAGCAGATGAAGTGGAAGTACAATTTTCAGCCCTATTAAATCATTTTGAAGAGAGGATTTAAGCTAAAACAGCCTTAACCCACTTATTTTACTTGGGTTTTCTTGCTTGCCACCCCATCAAAAGCAGAATATTAAGCTGCTGCTTTTTATCAGTTTGTAACTAAATTTCAAGGAAGCAACTCTGGGGACCTCATGTTGCCCATGCCCTAATGTGAAAGGCATACATGATCTGAAGGACAGCTTTTCCATATTAATTCTCTTCATGACCTCAAGGATACTTGAAGGCTTTTTAACACAATGTAAATGAAAATCAGTTTTCTTTGTGTCCTCTTAATTTTTTAAAGTTTCACATCAATACTCAGAGGCTGTTAACCCAAGTATACTTCTACTTTTGTGAGTTGATACCTTATAGCAAAATACACCAAAAGTCAGTGGTCATTTTTTCTTCCTTACTGCCTCCCATCATAGCTGTGCCCTACCCTCTAAGCCAGTGTTCCTCAAACTTGGCAACTTTAAGATGTGTGGACTTCAACTCCCAGAATTCCATGGGGATGGCTGGGGAATTCTGCGAGTTGAAGTCCACACTTCTTAAAGTTGCCAAGGTGGAGAAACACTGCTCTAAGCTGCCACCAATTACCAATCAACAAAGTTCCCTTCCCCTTCATCTAACAAAAATAATAAAACTAGTTGCTAACATCTTCTCTCCTCAGTAATCACACATACTCATTTGTACTTTTGAATTATTTGCATGGTAAATAAATTAATTAAAACCCTTCTAGAAGGCACATAACAGGGAGCAGAATCACAGAAGTTGCTTCCTGACAAAATTCGGAAATGTTGTGATTCAGACGATGTCAGCTTTTCTCTGTCTCCAAACATATTGGGAAGTGGGGGGACACGGACCACATCTGAGATGGGCTCCCTTTTATATGATAACTGCTATTACAATTAAGCTATTAAATTAAGGGTTTTCTTGGTAAAGTCTTCTCCTTCTCTTCTCCTTCTCCTTCTTCTCAAATAGAAATACATTCTACTGTATTCAAATAGATTTTTAACTGCTTAATTAGAATTCATTTTTTATCTCTTGGTTGACTGATACAGAAAGAAAGAAACTATATAAAAGACCATTTTACAGCTGGCTTTTGTTGCCTGGTTTTTTGTATTCTTTTGAATCCACAGTATTAGTTCATGTTACATATAATAAATGAAGGAAGCAACAAATTGAAGCTGAGATGGTTTTCCTAACGAACAAGTGATTCAAGTGTGCATTAGTATCCTAAAAATGCAAGTCCTCGATTCCAGACTCCATTGCCGTTTCACAGACTTTCTTCCAATTTAGGAGCTTGCAGTTAAGAAAAGCAAGCTGAACATCAGTAACAGAAATGTTTTTATTTATTTATACTTATAACCCATCTCAATGCCAGAGAACTTTTTAATGAGCTGATATATCCCACTGATGTCTCTCAGTTTCCCAGAATTTGTGGCACACAAGAACACTTTTCTTTGGGAAATCCTCCTTAAACCCACAGGGTTACAATCGTCAGTAACGTTATTTGTTCTCACCAGTAGGTGGTGGCAGCATATAGAAGGTTCCATAAATAGAAAATCTAAGTGCCTTAGACAAACCTGCAATTTAATCTCCATAACAGTCTAAACACTTAGAAAAATCTCACTTTTTTAATCTGGGGAGATTTTTATAGCATATTTATCAGTTCCGCTTTCTAAGTTTAGGTGTTTTGGTGAGGATGTTTTCAAGAGGAAAATGGTATGTTTTTAAAAGTCAGGGTTAGGGTGAATCGTATTACAGTGTATACAATATCTTCAATATAAAAGGGGAAGTTTTACTTAAAAAGAAAACTAGTTATGATACTAGTGGTTTTCTTTCTTTCTCTCTTTGAAAATATAATCCTCATGTAAGCTTGCATTGGCAGTTTCATTTATTTACTATATATCCACTGTCTGCGAAGTATGGTGGAAGTCATTCCATTGAAACCACACAAAGTTCAAATAAACCCGTTCCATATCTTTTGAATTAAAAAACAAAAACCCTCAAATGCCTCTGTAAAAACACTAGTCTTTTTGTTTAGAGTTAACTCCAGAATCCCAATCTCTTTCTTTTAGAAAGCAGCATTAGTAAAATCATGGGACAAATGGTACTAAATACATCGGGTACACTAATTATCCATACCTACTCAGAATTTATCATCTGATGGGACTTCCGGGGAAGAAATAGCGAACTAAAGAAAGCTCCGTGAAAAGCGGAGCTGACGATTGTGGCAAAATGAAGAGCCGACGAGTAGACCAGCTCTTCGTAATTCCTCTCTGGACAAGGAGAGGACTTGAGATTGCCCACAAGTGCTTCAGACAGTTGCTCCTCATGAGGAGACTGCAAGTCAGCAGTCTCCGATGGGTTTAGAGCTCTGGGAGACAATGGAATAGCCAACTTGCTCAAACTGCAGTCGGCACCTTTGAAAGGATACTGGGTTCTCATACTTACTTTTCTAATCACTTAAGGAAATTGCTTGTTAAGTGCTTTTCAGCTATTAGAACTTTTGGTTCAACACGTTTTACAGCACCAGGTGAGTTTCCTTTAATCCTTAGCAAAATAAGTTTTAAATACAAGTTTAAGGACTTAATTTTTTTTTTTGAATAAACACCAAAAGGGTGATGAAAAGTTTGATTTTAGAAAGTTATAAATGGTCTAAGGGTCCAGATAAATTTGAAATAAGATCTTGGAATTTATTATAAGAATCTTTCCCATGGGAAAATGTTTTTGTTTTGAATTCTTTAAAAAAAAAATAAGGTAAGACTTTAAAAATTGGACACTAGAGGGAACTAGAAAGAACCAAGATTACAATTAAAGGAGAACACTTAAATTTTACTTACAAATACAGAATGAAGCAAAATATTTTAACATTGGATATATTGAAGGATATTTTTGAACAATGGATCCAGAAGTTAATTTTAAGAGTGTCTGCCTTTATAGGTAGACTATGTTTAAAAGATATTATGGAAGAGGAACAAGTTATATCTGACAAGATTGAGACCTGAAAGTGGATTTAAAAATGACAGGCCACAAGAATTATATGGGATAAGATGCCACACTGGACATACAAAAGAAGCTGGCTGATGTCTTAATAATTAAAAGAGATATACAAATAACAAACCAAGAGAGTGACCTGGATAATTTTCCTATATTGGATTTTCAGAAGAGGCTTGTTAAAGCTTTGATGAATTTTGTGAGAAGGGACAAAGAAAAAAGAAAAAGAAATCAGTTCTAGGGCATTATTTGAAGGGACTAAAGATCAAGCTTGTTAGAAGTAAAATAAACGAATATAAAGTTGGTTTATTTCATCAAGGTAACTCTTAATAGACTTTTGCTGGTCAGGACTGAAATGATGAGGCTTTAAGGATTTGTTTATAGATAAGAGATGGGATATGGGAAGAGATCATTTGTTGTATTTTAACAGAAGGTAAGAAGTTACTGAAATTGTTTATACTTGTTGTGATGAAGGGGGAAGTCATTATATATTTCTTTTCTTTTTCTTTACCATATGTCAGGTTCAGCCCAAAGAACTCCAAGAGACAATGAAAATACAGTTCTGTTGCGTTTATTAACTTCAACCTCAGGACAGAAATCTCCCCAGACTGAACCCTAGTTCCCAAGCCAGCCAGCCACAACACCGTGAATTCCTTAGGGAGGTGCCAGCCTCATCTTCTTGAACTTCCCACATTTCTGCTGGGGGCTAAGAACACGCTTATTTCCCTGAGCCTGGCCTTCATAAGTCAATTCCATCACACCATATTCTTTACTATATATTTTTTCTTTCTTTTCTATTTTTCTTTCTATTTTTTTCTTTCCTGCACTTTTGTTTTTTATTCTTTTATTTTTTTCAGTTTGTATTAGTTTTTATTGTTGTAACTGTAATTTTTAATAAAATTACTATAAAAATGCTATTTATATTACTATCTAAATTCTTTATCATCTGATAAGCTGTAATAGAATAGCTTTGTACCAAGAATAATTATGGTGGCATCATGATGTCTTCTTCAATATCTTGGCTTCATCAACACTATACACACAGGTTAGATGAGAACCATCCCATTGGATGATCTTTTTTTTTTTTTGCATAAGAATAATCAGAAAAATAGTATAACTGCTATAACCTAGTTGACGTCTGATACAAGCTTCTGCTGGAAAAAGAGGTACAGCTAGTCCTTGGCTTATGACAATAATTGGGACTGGAATTACCATCACTAAGTGACATGGTAGTAAAGCTCAATGTCATGAGACCGCACCACTTAGCAGTTCCAGCAGTCCCAGTTGCCACGTTAAGCAACCACCACGTGGGTCATGAAGCAAGGACCTCACATGACCATGACTTCTGACTTCCTGCTGGCTTCCCCATTGACTTTGCTTATGGGAAGCCAGCAGGGAATGTTGAAAATCATGATCATGTGACCGCGGGATGCTGCAATGTCATAATTGCAAGTTGGGCACTGAGCGGCCAGATCACGATCACGTGACCACAGGGAAGTTGCAGTGGCTGGAACTCCAAGGTCCCATCATAAATCCAATAAGGTTGTAAGTTGAGGACTACCTGTATTTCCCTTAAGAGGAAAAAACCCCTGAAGAGCCAGTCTACTCATTAGAATCTCTTGCTGGATCATGCTACAGATCTATCATTTGGTCCAGAATCTTGTTTCCCCTACTGGCAAATTGGATACTTCTTGAAAACCCATAAATTGTAGCCCTTTTTGTTACTCCCCAACTTCTAGGTATTCTACAATTGATTGGCTAAATGCTTTGTGGCTTCATCATTTTGCAACACCATTTTAGCTTACTGATTTGAGCTCTTAATATGACTTACCCACAGCTTGTTTCAAGTAAACTGTCCCCAACTTGCAATGATGCCATACCAAAGTCTGCTATTCGGATGTTGTTCTTTTCATCCAGTAGTAGGTTTTCTGGTTTTAAATCCCTGTGGCTGTGAAGAGGGGAACAAAAAGAAGTTAATTCAAAACAGTTGTTTCTTGCATACAGTAAAGTATCACAGATTTGTTTAGTTGGAATGATTTTGCTTTGGTTTCAAAACAAGCCATTGCACCATGCATTTACTTCTATTTTGGAAAATTAAGGAAGGCATGCTACTTTTAAATTTTAAAGCATTGAAAATATTAATTGTGCTAGCTTGTGGTTTTGAAGCAATAGTTAGTTGTTCTTATTGATGGAAAAAGTGTCTAGTGGAAGTAAGAGTTGCCAACAAAATTTTTTAAAGAAATATTTTTACCCTTTTACCCATTTATTTGCTTGGGATAATTTTTTGTTTAATTGAATCAGCCTTGAATTGGTTATGGCAGAAATGTTGGGAAGAATTTGGAATTTGGATTTTTCATAAAAGTTGACTCAACATAGTGACCCTTTTGATTTGGTAGCCTGAATCCGAACAAACAAAAAATAAATGAGAAATTGAGAAACTCAATACTGAATATTTGGTCTCTGTTTGTCTTGTTCTACACAACTATCTGTCATGAGTCAACATCCCAGGTCAGCTAGATCCTTCTATTAATTAAAAAGGGGCAGCTAAAAAAGATGGTGCCTCCATCTGCCATCATTACTGCTTCCCTCCCCCAGAGTTTTTGTATTCTGTAATCATTCAAGCTAGATAATAAACACTAAATTGTGGTTTAAAATCTGTCATGAATGAGTAGTTCAGTTCCAAACTTTCCTTTTGTAGAAGGACTGTTCAATGTTCTGTCCCTTTGCAACTTTGGAATTATCTGGATACAATTGGTTCGTTCTATTTCTCCTAGTTTGGCTGTCTTTATTTATTAAATGATTCACATCCCACCCTGTTCAAAAGACTCTGGACAATTTATCGTCCTCACAACAGACGACTAAAACAGCACAGTAATCAAATGAGACATCACATAATATTTGAATAATTAAAATTAAATAGATTTAAGCATTAAAATTAGAATGAAAAATTAAAATTACAAACTAACTGTATATGGGAAAACATGGTCCAGAAATCAGCACTGTAAGCCTCAAACATTTTTCACTACTTTCCTGAATATTAACCTCTGGGGCAGATTTTCCCATAAGGATGGGATGCCTACTGAGAAAGCCTATCTCCCAGCTGTCATCTACGTAACCTCTGGGAGGGATATCCACAGCATACTCACATAGATTGAACTCAAAGACAAGCAGATTCTGCCTGGAGAACATAATCCCAAAGGTAGTAAGAAGTTGAGCCATCTGGAGTTTGTTGTACCCATAATATAGCTTAAGTGACTCTCACCTGGCTGCATACAGGCAGCCATTCTGTACCAGTTGAAGTTTCCAGGTAGAACCCAGATAGACTCCTGATCCCCCATCATTATGGATTAGAACTACTTGCTTAGGAAGGAGTAGAACCAATGCAAAACAGTGCCACCCACCACCAACTCTTGCAGGCAGTTTAGGAGGATACCATGGTTGATGGTATGGAACACCGTTGAGTGATCTAAAAGATCTAGGAGGGGTACACTCCAGCCAGATCTTGACAAAGCTCATGCACAAGAGCAAACAATATGATTTCCATAGCACACTGGGCCTGAATCCTGTCTGAAACAGATCGAGATAATCAGCTTCATCTAAAATATTCTGCAACTGATGCCCTATCATGATCTCCAGAATCTTCCCTAAAAAGTAAGGTTGAAGATTATATGGAAGTTATCCGCCATGGTTGGAATGAGAGATGGCTTATTCAGAAGTGGCATATTTTTTTCACAATATAGCTCAATTCAGTCCTAACAATGAAATACTATTAGTCATCCCTTGAGAAATTCCCTATGAGTCCTTGTTTGATTCTTCCTGCTGACATGAGAGAATTACGTCTGCTTGGAAAGCAGTTCTGTCTCTTTATACATAAGCATCTTTTGTATTTTTTCATAATTATTTCTTTGTTGAGTAAAAAGTACATATGGAAAGAGGAGGAGGAGGAAGAGGAAGAGGAATTAACATTTTACTTTAGAAGCAGGGGAATAGGTAATGGAGACTACAAGAACAAATGGATGACAATCACTTTAGATAGATGGCATTTTTGTGCATATAAATTTTGGCACTGATATAATACTAAAACAGAGAACATGGGAACAATTTTCTGCATGCTAAGATGGCGATATACTAATTTCCAGATGTTATCACTGCAGAAAGCACAATTTGGATGTGTAATGCAGATATCTAGAGAATTCATTTATCAGTAATGCTATAAGGTTAAGTTCAGCTTGATGGAAGAAGTACAATAGCGTTCTCAGTCCCCATTTGCTGAAAATCTGAGCTGTCAGCAGAGAGGCATGCAGAGCAGTGGATACAAGCTACAATTTCTAAGAGTCTAACAGCCTGGATAACCTAATTAAAATGCAATCCCCCCCAAACCTCACCTTGCACCAAAGAAAACAAAAATAAAACTTTCAAATATGTGCTAATTACTCAGCATTTAATGGAGCAATGCAGGGTAAATGAACTTCACTTGGTTCAATTCCAGTTGATCCCTCTGATTCCATGTTTTACATGATCAGTGTCACCTTACTCTGTAGGTGAATGAAGGACATAATGCCCTTTTAATGTTCTACAAGCTGAAATACTCCAGAGCCCTTCTCCGTATTGGCTGGAAACATTATTAAATAAGGCAGTGACATTAGTGAACAAGAAGCCAAAATGCTTCATGCAGAGTATACGCCAAGAAAGAAGACTGAAAAGGAAAAGTGAAGCACAACACACATCAAAAAGCTTATTTTAGCCTTATCTAGACTGCAGTTAATAATGTGCACACCACTTCCATAAATACGAAAGTGAAGAATACTGTATAAATTCAGAATGAAGCATGGATTTCAAAGGAAATTTGCATATATGTATATACTATATATATTTAGAGGAAGAGCATGAAAAAGAAGGTGGGAGAGAAGAGAGTCTACTTTGTGTAGCCTTTTCAACCACTAGAAGTCAGGTAAAAGACTAAATAGAGCACAGATCTATTTTGACGTTACCCTACTGTTGCTTTATTGACAAAAATTAATCAGTTCGTAGGCAGTCCTTATTTCTAATACTTCATGTCCCTCAGCCTATATAGTGATCATTTAAGCTTTCTATAGGCTTTGTTACAAAACTCCAGCTTTCATCTCTTCCTCATGCTTCCTCCCCACTCTGCCTTCAACAAAGTGTAACCATCTCCCATCTCTTCCACTTAATAGCCATCTTACTCTCATCCATAGAAACATCTTTCTATATCTGTGGGGCCATCACAATTCAAAAACAAGTCTATCTCTGCTTGCCCAACATGGAAAAACTGGTTCTTGGTGCAGCCCAAAAAAGATAAACCACCTTGAAGTCAGTGAACATATTTCTGCAGAATACTGAGAGTAGAGGAAAAAAAATCATGAGGTTTGGATTGCACATGCATTTACATTCTGCTTGGTACAGCTGCAATCATGCTGTTTCTAAGTGTTGCTTGATAATTTGAGATTATCTGAGACCTATTCCTCAAAATCTAAATGATCTTTACTAAAATTTAAATGTGTAAACAGATATTCCCCTAGAACTTACAATTTACAGATTCGTGATTAGTTATTTTTGTTCTACTGCTATAGCATCCTGACATACAGCTTTTAAATAATGCCTTTCTTTTTAATGGGAAAGATGAAAATAAAGCGCTCGTTCTTTGCCTCCATATATAAACCCTCATACAAAATTACTATGTATGCCACCTGCATATCCCAGCAGACATAGCCTCAGGCAGTGGAAGAGGAAGAAGCTCTAGTAATTGTCATTTATCAATATTCATGCAAAATCCTGAATGGCCTTCTCAAAATACTTCTCCAATAACCTCTCATAGCCAAAACAAAAATAAGATGAAAACATAATTCTACTATTTATTACTAGAGGGAAATTCTTCTCAATGTTCTCCCACCCTTGTAAAAGAATTGGCATTATTTAATATTACTGAAGCCTAAAAAGATTTGGTATTAGTTTTTCCACTAATCATACTTTTATTTCTTAATGTTAGCATTGTAAAACTGAAAAGGAGAAAAAAAAACCTACACTGAATCAGAAATTAGCCCAATCATATTCTTGTTTGGTGATGTCACCAATGGTCAATCCAGATTCTTTTACTTGTTCTTCATGCTCTTCCTTCCAGGTTCCTCATACTGGACAGAGTTTTACTTTTTCAATGCTTTAAATACTTTAAAAACAAAGTCTAAAACTGGGGTTCTGCATTTATGACTCTCCACAGATTTTAATACCTTTTCCAGTGCACTGCCAGTTCGGCCATCTACAGTATGGCTGCTGCCAGATCTGGGGCTGCAAAAATCCAGATGACCACTAGGCAGCAAAAAGGCCTGCTCTTTAATGCTTACCTAAATTTTTGAGCCCAGACATGGAACCCTATTCTATAATATTCGCAGAACAACTGCAAATGGAACAATATTAGCTCCATGATTCCTCAAGTGTTCCACACTGTAGTTAGGACTTACTTCAGAGTTTACCTCTAAGAATGACCCCTGATTTTTTTTCAGTAGCTTCAGATCAAATGTGTGATGGTGATTTCCTAATGAGTGAACAGCCAACATATGGTCCATGCACTGACTATTTCACTGTTCTCGTGTATTCTCATTTTAAGTAAATTCAGATATATTCCAAGATGGACTCTTAGCTTCTACTAAGTCACTATGTTGATAGATGTTTCAGAGTAAGCCACAGGACATGCATCATTCAGAATAGCTCTGTGCTGGCAGAATGTATACTGTTTTGATTGTGTGGCTATTTCAAAGACTTAAGATGCTGTCAAATGACTTATAATATTCAATAATCCTGCCTCATTCATGGACTTTTACAGGGATTCAGGCAATGTTATTTTTCATTTCTAGCGCTCCCACCTTTTTCTATTATTCTTTCATATTTTTTTTTTCATAGAAAACCCTTTAAGGAGAAAAACATAACACATCTTTTGAGTGATAATACTAGAAGCCCTCTACCTGGAAATATCCCTGTTTAAACATCCTGTGAAATACTTATATAAATTCACTATTTGATGCTAAATTTAATGTAATTGTCACTTATCCTACATATTTTTAAAGAGATTCAGTGATGCTTAAGACGCGGTGGCGCAGTGGCTTAATGACGCTGAAAGTGCCGGCCAGAAATGGCTGAAAGCTTCAGCGGTTCGAGTCCAGCCTCGCGTTAACAAGGTGAGCTCTTGTTTCTATACCCGCAGCTTCTGCCAACTCAGCAGATCGAAAACGTACGTGAGTAGATAAATGAGGACTCTCACCCCGGTGGGAGGAAAAATGCTGGCAACGGCTCAACAGAGAGACGGGACAAGTTGCCGGTAAAAGCGCGAAAAACCGCGCTCGTCCGAAAAAGGGGCGCGAAGCAACGGAAATCCCGCCTCCTGTGCTGCCAGCTGGGCTGACGCTCTAGGAATTAGGCTCTGGCAAAGTCTAATTCCGAAACTAGAAAGATGCAATTGCCTTGAAAACCGCTAGGGGGCGGTCACTGCAGGGTCAGTAATGACTGTTAAGCAGATTAAAAAAAAAAAAAAAAAAAAAGATATATTTGTCGTTATGTTAAGATTCTCATTTCTTCCTGTTTGTTTCCTATGCTCCGTGCACTGGTATAGAAACATCTAAGATTATGAGTGGTGATACCTACTGGCTTCACTGATAAAGTGTCCTTCCAATCTCTAAGTTTCCCCTCCACTCTCGTGCTTTTCCCTTTGTCTCCTGTATTGTTGCCCCAAGTCCTTGCCAGTATATTTAGTCCTGAGTTACTGCCACCCTATCCCTTTTGCAGGACTTTCCTGATGAGAAGGGTGAGGTGCCCGCTGAACGTGTCCTTCCTTGTCTTTCTGAGATGCAACTTGTCTTTTGCCCAGAGTTTTCTTTGTAGGTAGTTCATTGTTGAGGAGCCTAGACAAAACAATTAGTTTCTAGTGAACTAGAACTGATTGGCTGGCATTTTTCTGTTTTGACTGTTGGCCAAAAAAAGGAAGTGTTGATTGGCTGACAGTTCCCACTATGTAAACCTATCTGATCTACACAGTATCCTGATCTCTAAAATGATCTGGAATGCCCAGAATAGTGGAAAATGGTCACAACAGTATGGAATAAGTAGTTTAAATTAGAATTGAAAGGGTTTCAGGATGGGAAGACTGGTTATCTAGATATGCATAACTATACTTGTACCAGAAATCTGATTTATTTGACTTGACTTTATAATGAATTACAAGTTCAACTTGAAGGCTAATTTGCTTTCTTTCAAATCTTTTACTACCAAATGATGTTTGAATGTACAGTATGCTAAAATCAAAGGCATTTGGCACAAAGAATTTATAAAGAAATGCTTTTAGAAACTCAAACAGAACTACATCCTAGGTCATCAGTAAATAGAAACAGAAACAGGCAAAGAGAAATAAACAGTAACTGAAAGGAATTACTCATGTGTTTGTTTGTTTTTCTATGTGTGCCTACTGTTGGAAATGATGGAAGAAGAGGAATCTAGCATGAGATTAAACAAGCACATAACTATCAATCTGTTTTATATGTGGGCAACAAGCATCCATGTTCCATCATTAGCCATTGGAGAAACCTTCATTTTCAGTATGGTCATGACTGGATAACCTGGCTGATTAGACAATTTGTCATTTTGCTATCCCTTGACAGGATAAGGTCAGGCTTCATCATTTAAAAACCCACATTACACCGTTTTTTTCCTCCTAGGAAACTACTACTGTTCCCTCACTCCCCATTTCTTTAAAATGTTTGATAAAAATCTATCATAAGCATCACCCTCTTGGGAACTACAAAGAGTAAAGGAGACAGAATAAGACTAGTAGTTAAATAGTAGTTTGCCTCACCAATCCAATGATCATAAAATGGAACAGACAATTAATTCTGAGTTGATGAGAAGCCATAGCAAATCATAGAAGTGGAATTCCAGCTTAGCTATGGATTCCATTCTGAGTCAACCAGGTGCTCACTGTCTAAATGGCTCTGGCAAGAGGATGTCTCTCAGTCTCAAGTTCCCAATTCATTTCACACGACTACACTGAAGGAGTATGAACTATGGAATGTATCATTCACTGTATATCACCGCAGGCACAATTATTTCTGAAAAATGCAACAGTATGATGACGTGATTGGAAGTTTCCTATTTTCCAAAACTGAGGGCAGTGGGATTTCAACTAAACAGTACCATCACAGAAAAAACATTTGAGCATCCTCCACTATCATAGCATCCATTGGATAGAACCTGTCTAGTCAGTTGTCTAGCCAGAACCAATAAACCAATCACCACCTTTTAAGATTTAAAAAAAAATCTTAATCATATAAGGAATAACTTGCAATTTGATCATATGGTTTGGTAATAAAAAATATTTCACCTCAATCTAACAGTGACCAAAGAGACTCACTGTATTAAAAGTAATGATTTAGATTGGGCCCTCTAGCTGTTATTGATTTCTGTCAGTTCTCTCTTGTGCTCTGGTGAGTGTATCTGTGCTACCTGCTTATTTTCTCTGAATATGGTTTTTAGTCTACCCAATATCTAATCACCAATTTTTTCTTGTGGCTTTGGTATACTTGCAACTTATTGCAACTCAAAACATGGCTGATGGTAGTTCACAATTCATGTACAGTCTTAGACTGTAATTGGCCTCTAATGGCTCTCTTATTAAAACCAGCTCTGAGTTTACATTTGAAAAGGAGTCACAAACTCATCATCATCATCATCATCTGACTTCCTATGCTGTTTATCTAAATGAGCTCTTGTCGGAAATACCCAAATGATTGTTTTTTTCTCCACCCAAGGGAAATGTGCAACTATATTCAATTCTTGTCTCATATTTATATACAGAAGCAGCCTCACACCAAAACACAAAAGCAACAGAAAATAATTTCGCCAGGCTAAAGGGAGCAGCAAAGCATCACAGGAAAATCAGCAGGGGGCACAGGACAGATCAGTTCATCCCAGACAGGAAAAGTAAACTGTTCACTGGGCAAGAGGTTAATTTTTCTGTCATTGCTCATATTTGTATCATCTGAAGCTTGGATAAAATTTATTGTCCTGAGCAAATTCAATTGTGCAAGCAAGCTCTAGAAAGGTGTAAAGAGACCTTCCATGTTCCCCAAATGTTGGAACCGCGGCCCAGTTGCAGATTAATGGCCTTCTATGAACCTTGAGAATAAGCACCACTTCCAACAACATGCAAAATACAGTGCTGATGATCAAGTTTACTTCTATTTTCATGTGGTCAAACCACGTATTTTAACTTCCATTTTTATTTCTTTAATAAGGAAAGACAAAACTCATCTTTGTAGTTATCTACTGATAAGAGAAAGGGTAAGTTTTTCTTATGGGTATAACAGGGCTGCAATCCACCCAATATGTTTCCAATAATCATTGCACATGTATTAAAGATATCAACAAAGTTGTTCTATAGAATACATTTTTAATCTCTCTATAGTTGTTAGTCTAAGAGACCTAACTCCATCTGTATTCAACAGCATTCTTTCATCCATTATGCAAATCAAATCTATACAAATAACTTTACTGAGAAACAAGTGAGCAGTTATGGGTCAGTAGTTATGTAGAAATCTTGCATTCCATCTGTAGGGACAACCCTCCCCCTATTTCTTTATAATTGAAAAATCACTGAAACTTGTTTAAACATAAGGGGAAACTATAAACTAAGTAACTCTGTACTGGAAGAGAAACAAAGGCAAATACCCAGAAGGAATCTAGCCAAGAATGCTGAACACCAGAAGTCACTAATCCTTTAACATGGGTTTCTTTGTAATTGACACAATTTTCTTTTGCAAGAAGGTTTCATATGACACATGTTTACTTAAATGATTGGTATGGAGGCCTACCTCAACACAGTGACTCTGGGCAGTTAACAATACATAAAACCATACCAACAGCATAACAAAAAGTAAAAAGCATAATGTAAATATCTATAGTAAAAAAATCCACACATAATAATTAAAAAAACAAGTGGCTCCTAATAAACAATCTGAAAAATAAATATTGAACCCTACATACTGGGATCAACTAACAGCCTGACCCAATACCTGAGGGAAAAGCCAAGTCTTCAAGGCCCTAGAGGAATCTCACAGGGTCAAGGCCATCCAAATTTCAGGAAGGATGCTGTTCCATAGGGCAGGCACCCTGACAGAGGAGACACTTCTCCTGACATTGTTTCCTAGAAGGGACCCAAAGCATGCCTGATCTGGTGGGATGAGCAATTGTTTAAACTGAAGACAGGTGGTCCTACAAATAACCTGGTCCTGTGCCATGTTGGGCTTTATAGGTGAAAACCACCATGCTGGATTGCATCTGGAAATCTATTGGGAATCAGTTAAGTTCATAAAGCAGTGGTGTGACCAAACCTATTTGTGCCACTGCACTCTGGATCAGTTGCACCTTCTGAATGCTCTTCAAGGGCAGCCTATGTAGAGTGCATTGCAACAGTCCAACCAGGAAGTGATTAAGGCATAATTGATTGGGAACAGATCCTCCTGATCCAAGAATGGGAGCAATTTGTGATGGAATGGAATTATGAAGGCCAGACTCAGGGAGGGAAGCATCCTCTTTCATCTCCTGAAGGGCAGGGAAGAGATAAGAGGATGAGGCTGGCACCTCCCTGAGGAATTCTCTCTGTGTTGACTGGCTGACCTTGGGAACTAGTTTCAGTCTGAGAAGATTCTTGCTAGAGGTTGTAGCTACATTGCTGAACTGAATCTGCATGGTCTCCTGGAGTTCCTTGGGCTAGGCCTGACAAATTGGTGTACAAGATAGATTTGTGCAAAGGCCCTCCTGGCCATGCTCCTGTCCAAGAGGACCCCCAAATTGACACAAACTCTGTCTGGGTAAGTGCCACCCCATCCAGAGTCTGGGAAATCTCCAGAGCTGGGATGCCCTAAAAGTCACAGCCATTTGGTCTTGCTAGGGTTAAGTGGAAGCCACCATCCAGACTTACCCAGCCTCCAGACTTTGGGAAAGAAACTTGGGCAGAGCTGTACAACTGATGTGCTTAACCCCATGCTGACACATGACCTAACCCAGCAGTTTCATGTGGATGTTAAATAGGAATAGATGGAAAGTAGAGCTCTGAGACACTCTGCAATGCAGGAATCAAGATCTGGATTTCTCTCCCTAAGCAATACCAACTGGAACCAGCCTTGAAGGAAGGAGGGGAATTGTGTCCCCCCACTCCCAGCCCCCTAAGCCAGTCTAGAAGGATGCCATGATTAATGGTTTTGAAAGTCACTGAGAGATCCAAGAGGGTCAGAATGGATGCATCATTCCAATCTTAAGCCTGCCAAGAGTCATTGGGAAGTGCAATCAATGCTCCTTCAGTATTATAACTCAGACTGAAACTCCACTGAAAAGAATGCAGGTAATCCCTAAAAACGGAAGGTTGGAAACCATAGGTAAATTGTTCATTTCCTTTGGATTCAGCAATGCTTCTTGAGGAAAGCCTGTTAACCTGGTGGTAAAAGTGGTAAAGTATTCAGTATTTCTCTACCCCTATTGCATCAGTCAAATATTGTCCAGCAGCCCTGCTTAAAATGACCCATGTACTTTTTTTTGAAGGAGAGGTCAGATGATCTTCCTTCAGGATGCTTTGCCAGGTTGACTAAACACTTTCATATTTCATTTATATTTGTTTAGATCTTGATTCCACATTGGCAGGACCAGAGGAAGTAAGTAGGACAGTGTCTTATAAAATGAATTGGATCCTGATGAAGTAGACAGGATTCTCTGTGGCATGAACTTGTTCACCTGCAGGTTGGATCCTTGCCCCTTCAGGAAATAAGGTGTGTGTGTGAGTGGCTGGATTTGGAAGGTAATCAGTACCACTTTAAAATCTGTATCACATTCAGTCCCCTATCTTTTTGCAGAGCATCAAAGACCTGGCTCTCTACGCGTGAACTAAGAGATTAATTGCCCTGGCAATGGATTGTTTTTAACCTTCATGTGTGCTCGTGTAGTCTCTTATTTTTATTATTATGGTTATATCTATATTATAATTATCATTATTTTATGAGTTTTTATTTGAAAGTTAGTCACCTGGAGTCTCTGGAATATAAATTTTAGCCAACAGATAGTTAAATAAACATTATAGGCAGAATTTGTTCCCTGAGAAACAAGTTGCAATTGTCAGTATAGTGGAGTGAGCAGTAAGGAATGCAGAAATCTGAAGTATTACAAAGAAAAGGCCACTATCCCGAATAACTGACAAAGAATGAGCATGCTCAGTGGCTTCCCAGAATCCCAGAATGTTAGATGTTTATTGATAAACTGAACATAAGCAAAGGGAAGGGGAGGAGTGAATTGTGTTACTGTATTTGAATCATTATACTTTATGATATCCTAGTGAAAGACCTACCTGCATGGTTGGTTCCCTATTCAGAAGAACTCCTGGTTGTTGAAAGTCATGTGTCCTAAACTATTGTACTCACCAGATTGAATGACTATGACAAAAGTCTAATGCGGAAATAATCTGTCGGAAGAACTTCCTGGCTTCTTTTGGTGTTAATCTTCCTTTCTTTACAAGGTAATCGAAGAGCTCTCCACCTGACACGTGTTCTAGCACCAAATATCTAAAACAAGAGAAAAATATCTTTTTTTAATGTGATCAAGCTTATGTTTGAAAACACACAGAGATAAAGTAATCTGTGTAATAACTAATGAATATTTTTATTTAAACTGCAGTGCAAGAACTTTTGAAAAATAGTGCTCTTGAACATTTCTATCTGGGTTATTAGAAACTAAGCTTTTGGAGATCTTACTGTTTCTCAAGTACAGACTTATCAAATAAAATTAAATGATTTCTCTGTTTTCAGCATCTTTTACTGATTGATTTCCAGTGCCATGAAAGAAATGCAGTGTAAAAATATAGTGGATAATCATCTAAATGAAATATATATTTTTAAATGAACATAGCTAGCATGAACACACATATGAATTCTGCATGTGATAGCATTGCATTACTACATGATATTTGCTGCTTGATGTAAAGGACAAGAAGGCACGTCCTTGGTCCCACGTACACAATATAGCCAGCATTGTAATTGACTAGCTAACAGGCATTAACTTCTCCAGGCTTGCAGCAGGTAACCTTAGGAGATACCCAGCAAGCTGAGCAAACATTTTGTCTGCTCTGTGCCCAACATCTGCCATCTGAAGCAACCGTCTTATTCTGCCGACCAAGAGAATCAACCCCTGTGAAGCCAATTCCTAAGCAATCTTGACTGGGGAATCCTGTCCAGAGTGACATGTCATAAAATATGATCATAGGGTCTTAGATAAAATCCCTTTTCTTTATAGTCTGTGGAGCATAAAGCAGAACTACATACATCGTATTATGGCTAAGCAGTACATTTTCTTAATTTTTCTGCCATGGAAGTCTATAGGAAGAGATGTTTGTCCAGTTTTTGGATCCAATACATCTGGCAAATCTAATTCTGTATCCAAAATTACCTTTATAGTTTGGGATTTAGACAACACATAAATGCTCATAACTGGACAGGATAAAACTGCAGGACAAGATTACATGTAGATTTAAGGCACAAGGCAAAGATAGATATAATATTAACTTTAGAAAGATGTGAAAATAAGGAGTCAGAGGTCCTGACTGCAAGCCCTGCATTTTTCTTAGTCTCAGTAGTAGGACAGTCTTTTTTAAAAAATCAACTTTCTTATTAAACATGCCTCAACACACACCATCAACATCTTGGGTAAAAAGTAAAACCCAAAGATTCCCTGGGAGACAGTGATAACTCACAGGATTGTTTATCATGGTTTACTACCCACAGTATCAAAATCAGGAACAGAAACAAATGGAAGGTGGCATTTTGAAAACTGGTTGCTTGTGCCTCCTCAGGCGACGTAAGAAGAAGAAAGAAACAATGCATTCTAGCTTACTAACATGTGGAGAGCGGCAGACTTGTTAGTTAAGCAATGCTCAAGATAGAGGAGCTGATGCACAAAGGAGGTTATGTAAATGAGGCAGCATCCCAAGAACTCGGATCCTAAATTATTGTTGCACCAGAGACACTAGCAGAAACAGTGTCTTTGCACTGAGACAATTATGTTTAAAATTGCCTCTACCAGATGGCTTTGATTAAACAGTGTTACTTTAATGCCCAACTCCTGCTCGGTGCTCTTGTTGTAGGAACACAAATGTCAAACTCATTGGAATGGGAATAGAACATACTTACCAAACACTCCAAGCTAGAACTATTAATTACAGGTTTATTACTTTGATCCTTGCAGTCTTTGCTGAAGACAAATATACACATGTTTGATTAACCAAGTTGCAGAGCAGTTCCCAGTGTGGGAGGCTCCTCCTGGGTTGCCGAAATAATTACTAGCATTGCTAATTTTGATTTACTGTCCCTTTAAAGACTATTCAAAACTGATGCAAATCTCATCGATATTTTTTTTTCTGATCCATTTCTCCTTACAATATAGAAACGATTATACCCCCCAGAAGGGGAAGGGGAAGGGGAAGGAGAGCAGCAGCAGCAGCCGCAAAAAAACACCAAGACTGCATTGTGTGAATTGAATCTTAAATTATACTACCTAGAAAAGATGCACACTTTCCTGTGCTGCTAACAATGCTCTACTGAACGAACAAAAACACAAGGTCAATGTCCCTCCTCCCAAACAAATAACCCATCTTTTGCAGGAAGATCTGTCTGTATCTGTCAGAGGGAAGGCAGAACATCATTAATTGAAGCTCTATTCTTGTATGAGACACAACTTTCAATCAGTGCATGAGCAGGGATCCTCTAATACTGTCTCCTGCATAAATGGGGAGAGCATCTACCTGGGGGCCCTGTGTACCTACAGCTCTAAATGATATAGCTTTTTTCCTGGATTGGTCTGCTTTATATGTATGGAAAATAAGGGGGGGGGGGAAGTGGGAAGCATGCTTTATCAGCCTCTTTGAAGCACTGCTATAGGTAGAGAATATTTGAATGTATTAATATTTGGATATATTCCCTAAAAAAAGAAAAGGAAAGAAAAACAACAACAACAAAGAAGAAACAGTATTGAAGCAAAGCTTCAATGTTCTCATTCTGTAACGTTCATTCTATGAACATTCTATCATGTCCTCACTCCATAACAATAAAAACTATGGGCAGAGCTATACAATAGAACTGTGTTACCCATAATTTATTTAATGATAAATGGATCATAGGAAGAAAAAAAAAAAGGTCATAAGATCCAAGATAAATTCAAAGGGCAACAGTTCCCCAGATAAAATCCAGAGACAGGACTCCCAAGGATCTGATAACCTGACTCCCAAGATGTGGCCAGAGGGCTGGCAGTGGGGATATTTGATCCCCCTTCCCTGAGTGTAGTCTACCTGCTGCCTCCCTCGGCCCATCATTATCCTGATCTGCGCCCCTTCCTCTCTGTCGTCTTCAGAGTTCTTTTTTTTTTAAAAAATAGTTTTTATTAAAACATTTTACATGCGTAATAAGAAATACATTCAAAGAAAAAATATATATAGTAAACTAAATGTAAAAAAGAAAAAAGGAAAGAAAAAGAAGAGACAAAGAAAAAAGGAGATAGAAAAAAAGAAAAACTAAATAAAAAACCAGAAAACATTATCTATAAATAAATAAATAAATAACAGGGAGGGAGGGAGGACGGGCTTCCAATCTTCCTCTTGGCAGTTACACATACAGTTCTCATCAAACCTCTCTAAGATTACATCATAATTCTTTTCTTTTTTTTAATAGTTTTTATTCTGTCCCCTTCAGAGTTCCTGGTCTTGGACATCTGCCTACACTTAATGGTATTGTTACTAAGCCTCCTCCTTCATTCCATCTCCATTAAGACTCCTACTCTACCACTGGTTTAGAAGAAACGGTGACAGAGGAAAGAGATGTATACAAAAATAAAAGTTTTTCTACAACTAAATTCCTTTTAGGAAAAAAAAAATACTACCCTTAGTTATTTTCTACAGAATCCATAATAAAAAAGGGCCCAGACCACACTGACATATTACAATTATTTGATTATGTTTTTCCTATGCCATTTTATATTTATTAAATAATCTCTATTAGATATTAAGCTCCTTATTATTGGTGCAGCATATAAATAATTCAAGAGTTATATAAATTCTTATGGCAGGCATGAAATTTTAAACCCCAATTTGGTACTGAGCCAAGACTTCTTCATTTTAAAAGCTGGGGAGAGGAGATCCTGCTTTCTTTTAACAGAAAATAAATCCATGTGTGCTTGCTTTTAACCAGCTACTGTTTATCTGAAGGAACGGTTTAAGTTATATCCAGGCTTAGGATGGAGTTAAAATGATGTGTTTTTCTGTTGTTGAAGTCCTTAAATCTTCAAGCCACTGGGAATGAAAGACTTTTTGAATGCTACTTTGCCTATTATTTCTAGTATGCAGTCACGTATGATTAAAATCCAGCCAGAGTGATCTCTGTTACTGGATGGATAGGCTGAATGTTCCAAACTACTGTTTATCAGTCATTCCTTTCAGAGAAGCCCATTTGCTTTGTGCTACTATCCAATTATCTGGAACTTCTAGTAGTCCAAACGCGTTTGTGAATGTTAGTTTACGGGAGGGTTTTTGTGGCTGTTGTTCTATTTATTGAGCGGGAAACAGTTTGAGCCACACTTTGCCTTTCAGTAGAAGTGTTCCTTTAGCTCTTCAGGCAGATTCTTTTATTACGTAATATGATGCTTCTGTCAGCCTTCCCAGGTAGACCAGACAGGAAACATGACCAGACGAGCTAATTCTACTTTACTGTAAGGCTACGTTAACAGAATCTTTCAAGTCTGAAAGTACAAATCTCCCACCATCTCTTTAACACCTGAGAAGTTAGGGAGGTTCCCTTCTGAGTCTCTTTCTCTTTCCATTATGCAGCTGCAGGCTATGCTGCCTCTTATCTGATCATTCCCTAGGCAGCTTCTCTTCCCCTCTCCCAAGGTCATTCCCACACACCATTACAGATTCCCAGATCAATCCCTCAACTAATAAATGAGTTGCTTCTGTGTCCTTTAGGTGGTCCTCTGTGTATACTGCACCTGCAGTATGCCTCTACTGAAATATTTTAAAGCTGACTGACTTTTGATGGAAGTAACCCCTGTATATTCCATTCAATTCCCCTCAGTTGTTTCATCCATTCTCCTCAATTCTGAGACCTGACATGGGAGTAAATAGAAAGCAAACATGTCAGCTCCTAAGAAATGAGGAAGGAAAGGAGGTTCATATAAGTACACAGATGAGCACTCAATCTTAATTACAGATGGGCAATTTTTTTTCTTCTTCTTTGTGGTTTTGGTGCTTCATGCTGATTAGATAGTAACAAGCTATACGAGTGGTGGAGAACCTGTGTTAAGAGATGACTGAAGACAAGATTGCTCTACCACATAAAGCAGTTTTCTGCACTCTAACACCAAACAATAATAATGGGTTGCAGCTTTACATGGGAGCAAATATTCTCTGATGAATGCAGTAGACACCACCAGTGCCTTGGTAGAATAGCTCTGTAGATGCTTCACTAACTTGTAAAACAAGAGATGTTATGTCTTTGGCAAGACATTGGGAACAGACTTTCTTTTATTTTGCCCAAACAAAAAGACTGCTTTTCTTAGGCTCTCTACAGCTATGGTATGAAGAAAAGATTCCAACTGGTTAGAGTGTGGGTAACATTTTGATTTAAATGAAACTGGGAAACTGTGTTAGAAAGAAATATAAAACTGGGTGAAAAATTATTTTTTTCCTTATGGAGAGGCTTAGTCTCAGAGCTAGTAATTGGCAAATTTTGTGTGCTGAGATGGTAACAATCAAAACAGTTATTTTTCAGGTAGGTAAATGAAGAGCAGAAGGCTCAAACAGATTATTCATTAACAGAAATAAAACCAAAGATAAATTTTTGGCAGGGGCTGGGATCATTAATGCAAGTTAATAACACTTATTAGAAACACTTTAACTCTCAGATTTAAGAAAGTGAAATACTCTGACTGGAATATCAATATACAGCTGCATGTGAGAGATCAACATTTAATAAAGCTACAAATAGGCATGTGGGATTCAGCAATTAAAAAAAAAAAGCCTTGTAGAACAGACACTCCAAAATTTCAAAGCACCTGGACACTGAAGACCACAACTATATATCTTAGCTGCCCATCCCACTATTAATCCTTTATTTTGCTATTGGTTTACTCAATAGTAGAATCTTGAACATGATGCAGCTAGTGTAGATATTTCATCACAGAAAAAAATGAAGCCCACAGAAGTACATAGGTGTCAGATCCTAGAAATATGCTCTGATATGATAGACATATTAAATTGTAGGCTTTTCCCTCCTGCCTTTCCAGCATTGACAAAATAATTCTCACTAGTCTAGGAACTGTTGTTCCCTACTACACTAGCTTCATTCCTAACACAATTAATGTATAGGGTTGTTTTATAGTTGGATTTTAATTGATTAATTAATTTTAATTATTTATATGGTACTGTTGTTTTTAATGGCTTGGGTTTTTGGTTTTAATTGTGAGCCGCCCAGAGTCACCAATTGGGGGAGATGGGCAGCATACAAATTAATTCAATAAATCAATAAACAAACAAATAAATAATAAATTAAAATTACAGCATCTGTATGCCAAGAGCTTTCTAGATGTGTCTTGCATGTTCTTGACAGTGTGTGAAATTGGCTCTAGGTTTGTTATGTTCCATGTTTTGAGTCAAAGGAATTAGAGGTTTGGGTGACAGTGAGAAGATCTTATTGTTCACTAGCCTCCAAGAAGCTGCATCTTTACACACAGTAGCAAACCATGGTTATTCCAGCCACCATGGTTAAGTAGAAGTATTAAGCCCCAACTAAGAGTGGGGCATTGGAGTAGGAGTGGGGAGATCCACATTCTTCTCCACATTCAGCTCACAGTGATTTTGATGGGGTAGTCAGAGGCTTTCAGTATAACTTATCACTCAAGAATGTTATTGTGGGGAAAAATAGAAGGGACTCCAAGGAGCTGCCTTGAGCTCCTGACTGAAAGTGGGATATAAATCTAATAAACAAACAAAATCTCTGTACTATGAATATTACCTAGGAGGCAAGAGGAACACCAGCTTATAAAATATGCAGTAGTCCACTGTTTTTTTACCGTTTCTAATCTATCATCTGTTTTTAAAGACCCTTTCCTCTTCACACAGAAGAATATCAATCTGGCTTTAGATCTGTGGGGGAATTCAGAAGAATAAAACAAACATGGTGGCACAAAGCTACCAATGCAACCATCACCTCCAATTCTGAGTCCCATCCTCCCTCATATGGAAAACTTCTGCCACTTAGAATCTTTTACCTACATCCAGAGGGGGATCAGCAACAGCCATCTTCTGCCAAAGAAAATGGGTGGTTCCTAGGGAGGCATGCCTGATAATCTGCTTTATGAAGAAGCATAGCTCCCATTGACTAGAATTTTCTTCTCAATCTACCAAATTTTCTGTCCTTTTTATCTGTACAGGCAAAATGATGGCATTGCTCTCGCAATTGCTGTGATTAGACTGTCTCTGTAATAACTGAGTTTGTTTGTTTAATCGATTAAGTGCCATAAAGTCGGTGTCAACTCCTAGCAACCACATAGAGAGATTTTCTCCATGACAATCTGTCCCTAACCAGGTCCTTCTAATAGCTTAGCCCAGTAGTCATGGGCAGTCTTTAACAGTACTGGCAACGTATGGATTTCCACCAAAAGGCCTGTATCTGAATGCACAGCATTAAAGACTGGATTCTCTGTTTGTTCCACAGCCTGCTTAACCTTGAGATTATGGTTATATTTTTGCTCTATATATGGCTTGTAATTCTCAACTCAGTGCCTTCATTACCACTAAATATATGCCGATGAATAGAAATGGTCATATTAAAAGGTTGGGCTTCTTGCTGAAATGGCAGAAGTAGCAGAGGACTTAAATAATTTGTCATTCCGGAGTTGAGGAGACATATGGCATAAAAAGGCCATATAGGAGTTATTGGTAGTAGAGATCTCCCAGATGAAAGGAGGAAACACCAATATTCAATAGAATTATAAAGGTGCCTCTGTGCCTTTCAGGAACAGTGATAGTAGTACTGATGGCTACAGTGACCATGAGACCATTCAAAGAAAACTATTCCCAGTTATCTGTATTTTCTCCGTTATGCCCTCCACTAGAATTAAACTCCTTCAAAATGGTGACAGTGGGCCACAATATTTGTGGATTGTCTATATAGAGATGATTAGTATATAGAGATGATTAGTCCCAGGTCTCTCTAGAGCTTTAGTCTTGAGTATGGTCTCCAGGTAGGAAAGGGAGCTGAACTACAAACAGAATAATCAATTCCACAGTTCAGGATTGGGTTACAGATACTGGGATGAATTGTCTGGTGGTGCAATATAGGCTGGGGGATATCCTGACTTGTCTCCATGAGAAGTGGAATTGTAAGCTGCAATGTTCCCAACACTGAATCAGAGTGACCCTGATCAGTATTTTCTCTCTCTCTTTCATCTTTTCCTTTGTGTCTACCAAGACCCAAAATAATTGTTTCATTGGTTTTTCAGCTTACCCAGCCCATTATTTAGCAGGCAACCAGGACTGAGAAGCAGAGATCAAAGGATGTCTTGTCACCAGGTAAAGCCTGAACTGTGATTTTGATATCAAGGTAACATCTTGACAAAGTAGGTGCTGAAATCTATTCTGAATGAGTGTGCCAGTCTCTTCCAAAAGAGTATAGTCATTGCAGCAGAATGGGAGGCTTGACGGTATCTGTAGTTTTGAGCCTTTATCCCCGCATAATGTCTTTAAATGGGATGAGCAAGTATAACTAGCCTGTTTAGTAAAGACTTGACACTGAGGTCAGGATTATACAATATGTTCCTCTTCCAACAGACCATACAGACTGAAGATTCATCTTTAGGAAGAAGTTTATTGCCACACTTCACACAAGGCTAGGGTTGAGTTTGAAGTTAGAAAATACCCATAGGTAAAAGCAAAAGGAGGAAAAAAAATCACAAAGGAATAGAAGTATAATTGAATTGACAGGAAGAAATAAAATTTAAAGGTAAAGAAGATATATTAACAAAGGAGAGAGCAGAAAAATCCTGCTAGAGAGAGAAACGTTCTTGAGATACTACCAACTGTGGCAGTTAAGAACTGAGGAAGAACTGACACCTCACTAAGTGGCATACATAGGCAGGGCTCCTAGATTTCCATCAACATGACTCAAGAGAGACCATGTTGATACAAACCTAAGTCTCATGTACCACCACAAACCTTCACAATGACTGAAATAATTAAAACACAAGGGAAGCATCTATATATGTGAAATTAGCTTATGTGCCAAGAAAAAAGAGTTAGTTTCCTTCATAGAAGAAGAATGGTACCCTGCGTCAAATCAGAATTTTGTTCATGCAGAAATTTGTATGCTTGACTGATCACCTGTATAAGCTTACTTTCGAATGATTGTGCACAACATTTCTGTATTCTTTCTTGCAAGGGGATGCTTAGTATAATTATTTCAAGTTATGATATTCTTGAACAGAAGCAGTACTACTAAAGTGTATATCCTTATCAAATAAGACTGTTTTTCAGTAGCAGTTACAATGTGCTTCTATGTAAGAACTAAATGTTTGTTTTCTTATACTTAGGAGCTTCTTGAAAGATTAGAATTAATAACTCTTTACTTCGTAGAGGTGTTTACATAATATCCTAATGAAGCTGTGGTTTTCATTTACGTGGCCTCTCACACAAAGGAGCTAGCTTTTTGCTGCAGTTCTGCCAACAAATTTAGCCTACTCCTCAGGGTTTCTGTATTGCTCTAACCAATAATATAGTTAAATTCAACCCATTATGGTTTTGCATTATACAAACTAAGCCATTATGGTTTGTTCAATAAGCCATGGTTATTAGCGTTATGTATGAATGCAGTCATTATTCAGCAGCTACCTAATTTAATGCATTCAATATGCATGCTGGAAAAACTGTTTTTTTAGAGATGATATATGCACGCAGCAGAATTATATACTGAATTTTTCCTGGACATTATAGATTAAGAAAAAAAAATGCAGATAGAACTGACATATTACAGAAAGGACTAGTAGAGCTCTTTTCCCTGGTACATTTGTTTTCTATATAAAGACAATTAATTGGAAAAAGCATTTAACTGCATTTGCAGTCTGAGTCAGCAAACTTAAAAACTGGATTCCGTTGCATGCTTAGATCTCCTATTAGTCAATTTCTCCTTCATAAATGTTGGAATGGAATGGAAAGAAAAGAAAAGTAGAATGGTATTACATTAGCTAAACTAGGCAGCAATTTTTTAAATTTTTTTTTCCTCCAGATGCATTTTCACTCTTAAATTAACTGTGGAAAAAGGATTTGATTCATGACTACATTAGGAATCTACTCAACCAAAGCTCCTTGTCACAAATTAAATAATAATCCAAAAGTCAAACATGATTTGTGAAATTAACATTTATCGAAGAAATACTCCCTGTGCTGCAATGTAGTCTTTGGCATCTGAAATATCAACCATAATTCATAATACGCCTAAGAAACCGTGCCACCAGCACTGCAATTAAGACATGATGTTTGATGGAAAGGTGACTGACTAACCTGAGACTAATTTGTAAAGGGGAGAAGATTGTGCTGTGTTATATTTGCTAGTAACATCATCATCCCCCTCTTAAACCTGAACTTTACAAGGTATGAAATTACTGACACTGAGCCTTTCACCCCTCCACAGTCATACTCCATTACTGTATTATCCAAAACTCATTAATTGATTTATTAGATTTCCACCAACCATTCCAGCTTGTTTTAATAACAAGCAATAGCCTTTATTATAAATCTGTATAATTTTCTTTAAATTACCATCATCAATGAAGCAGCAATATTTTTTTACTTTGACAACAAATGTCCTTCATCTTAAAATTCTGGGATATAGCTATCTGATAAACATTTTATTATCCCATCTTACAAAGAGATAAGCTGAGACTTCAGCACTCCAAATCCTTAGATTTACACAACTCCTACGCAGTGCTATCAGGTCTAATATTTTCAACAGTGATTGATAGTTTGCCCACAATGCATTTTTCAAACATAATTTGATCATCTATGGACTTTGTTTCTTTTTCTCATCTTTCACTATGATTTCTGTCGGGGATTAAAGATATTCTGAGTTGCATGCCCTAATCAGTATGAAGAAAATCTCCTATCCCCTAAATCTAATCAGTGGGAAACAAATGTCATATATGATGATAAATCCCAAAAGGGCACTATACATAGTGTCAACCTAGTCTGTTTTGTGATTGTGGAAAAAAACACCAGAAAGTATGGGGGTACCTTAATAATAAGCGCATTCATTGTGGCATCAATCTTTGTAAAGTAAAGCCCAATTAGTCGGAAGCACTATCTAACATTGCCAGGATGGCTCTGTAGCTGCTGTGTTGTACATGGATATGAGAAATCTAGATTCCAATCTGTGCTCAGTTGCTATGATACAGCATAATCTACTTTATAGGGTCACTGTGACTGTAAGGCTAATTATTAAACATTTGAAAAAGACATGGTGTGAGGGAAGCATGTCTCCTCAAAGCAGTAAAGCAGCTCTGCTTAATGGAAGGTTTTAAGACTGCTTTAGGACCTTTCTGTGTGGCTATACATCCGCTTCCCTTTGCTGGCAGACCCCAGAAAAGTGCAGGCGATCTGTGCACGCACACGTATGTGCAAACAGCCAGGGAAAGTCTTCCAAGCAGCTGTGCCGAATTTCCATGGGAGACAGTTACTTCGTTTTAAGGAATGGCCCTTCTCTTGCAAATGCTTTGTACAATCCGACTAATTCGATTTCAGATTAGACATTTATGATGCAATCACCTTGCTTTAGTCCCAGAACTTTATAAAGTCGGTAAACCTTGTCTTCCATCTGGAAGTTGTTTTTTTCCTACTGCTTCTTCTCTCATTTTTCTTTCCGTAAACAAACACCATTAAGAAAAGAAGAAACAGGACCCCTTCCCCGCAACTGCACTATTTTGATTGCTAGGAGCCTTTCTCTGAAGCACCATAAGGCTATCAGTCTGTATATGGATATCTGTACATCTTAAAGAACTCAGTTCTGAATTTTGGGCAGCAGGAGTGCCTTTGAGTCAGTTTTGGCTTCTGGTGACTACCTGGAGAAGTCCCTGCAGTTTTGTTGGCTAGATTTTGCAAGTGGTTTGCCCTTGCCTGCTTCCTAGGGCTGAGAGAGAGTGACTGGCCCAAAGTCACCCAGCTGGCTTCATGCCTAAGGCGGGACTAGAACTCATGGTCTCCCGGTTTCTAGGCTGGTGCCTTAACCACTACACCAAACTGGCTCTCTAATTTTGAGTAGACGTGCCTAATGTTGTCCTTGTAATGCAGCATTCTGTATTAGGAAAGGCACAATACAGATGTCAAAACAACATTTCAATTCACTATAACTAGCACACTTCACTATTTGCAATTTTCTCAATACTTGAAAAACCTCCCAAATAAAAAATACAAATACATACATTGAAAACTATATTGTATAACAAAATTATCAGTCCAATTTAGAAAGTAACTTGGTGGTAATATATAACGATAGCATAGCTTCACAGACTTTCTAGGCCAGGTCAATGGATTAGGAGGGAATATACCTGTATATTTTAGTTCCTTATTCTGACATTAGAAATATTTTTACTGGATGACCACCTACTCTCTCTCTAGATTTCAGTTATCTCCATATTATACAATTTTTTACTGTACAGCAAACATAATAGTGTCATAATTGTAATGAGCTATTGTACATTGCTAATAGCTACACTTAACAACCCAGCAACAGGCATATCGGTCATGTGTGTCTATATACAGGCTGAGAATAGTTGTTGTTGTTGTTTTTGTGGTATCGCAGTTCATTGCTGAAAAGACTTTCGCACAAGAGAGAGAGAGAAAGACAGAGCACTGTTTCATCTTCTACAGAATTCTTGAATGTATGGATCAATTTTGTTTGATAAGAATTGATTGCTCTAGTTATACAGTTCAGATGTGATTATTACTTCCATTCCACATTCTCCCTTTGGTTTAGCAATCATATCTTCATGGAGATGTGATATTAAAAAGGCTACCTCCAGCACAGGCTAAATTTGAATCATGCTCACATGTTTGTTTATGATAATGTTGGAAACTAGCATTTTTTGTATTTTGCATACAAGAAAATTGTGCATGTTCCAGATCAGTAGATGGTGAGATTTATGAGACAAAGTTAGCTTAAAGCTTCATCCAGAGAAAGCAGAGGTCTTCCAAGGTTGAAAGGCAGATGAGAATGGGAACACAACTAATGATAGAATTCCATTCCTCTTGAAGACTCAGTTCATAGTTTGGGTGTACTCCTTAATGTATTCACTTTCAGGTTTTATATTTTTCATGACAAAAAGCCTGCCAGTGCTGCTAAATAAATAAACAAACCCATAATAATAAACAAACTATAATATACTAAAACATCAATAAGACCAATAAAGCTAATGTGATATTAATAAATCTTAAAACATGAACAATTAAGACATCCTGGTCCAGTATGAAAAACAATCTTGAACTCCATTCCTAGTTTTGGGGGTGGCTAGAAGTCACAACCATAGTTAGTGCATCAGCTACACCTCTTCCTGGAATTGACAGTTCCAGTCATTATGGCACATACCTTAACTATATCTCCTCTGGATTACTATAACATCCATTATAGGGAGGAACTGATTTTGAATAGGATTTAGACATTTCAGTGAGTTCAGAATACTGAAGTTAGACCACTGACTGGGAATGATTGCAGGGAATATCTAAATATCTTGTTAAAATAACTCCATTGCCAGTTAGTCTATTTGGGGGGAGGGGCAATTAAATACAGGTAGTCCTCGACTTAAAGTCTTCTTAAAGTCCTCTGCTTTAAAGAACAATAAGAGTTCTATTAATTAATCACTTGTGGAATCTGACAGATTTGAACCTGGGTGACCAAGTTTCAAATTTTAATACATCCATGGGTTCACTGAGTGATACACCAGCATGGTTCTGATGATTTGATTGACCTACTCCATGCACTAACATATTCAGTGCTCTCCCCCCCACAATATATTACTCTTTATTCTTTCTCATACCATGTCAATGAATAATACCTACAAATATTTTTTATTTTCATAAACATCATGCAGCTTTAAAACGTGGGGATGTTCTATCAACTTCAAGATGGCTATTTCCCGTTCCACCTAGAAGAGAAAAGAAAAATACTAGTGATTAAAATCTATGTCTTAGACTTCATTGCAATGTTCTGTATACCATCTTTCACTAATTTAGTAATAAAATAGTAGAAAATAATGCAGAAAATAAAACAGACCTAATATTCAGAAAATGTGACCAGTTGACAATAAAATTAATGATATCTGCTTATTTGCTATTAATATTATGCTAATTTTCATTCAAATGCATATAAGATTTAGACACATAAAAAAACAAGAACAGAGTCTTAAAGCACCTTGGCACAAATATATATGGCACAAGGTTTCAGGGACTATAGCCCATAAATTGCATGAAATGGTATCATTAATTAGCAATAAAGCATATATATATAGATGTAGAGAATAGCAATAATATACAACTACAATAATTGTATCATATTTACAGAAGTAATTATGATTCTCATGGTAAATGTTCTTGCAGTAACCATAATGCATCCAGAAATCCAAAGAATTAGAGCACAGACTGTGTTTTACATAATGATCCAAAGTATAAATAGTTCATGAACTGCTAGCCTCATAGTTCCCCTAGATATTCAGTCATACCTTAACCGAATTTAAAGCACCATTCAACGGAGAACAGTCTGAGGCCATACCGAGACTGATTAAGGTTTGAAATTCTGCATTTTTAACAAATTCTGAATTGTATAACTTTCATTTCTTATTGTCAGAGAATATTTTAAAATGCAGTTTATTATAAACCATAACTAGAAGCTTCAAATGGTCTTTTCTCCCATACAAAGAAAGCACGTGCAAGTCTAAGGCTTGCTGAGCTTATATACAAATCAACAAGCCAACTACAGATTAAGCACCAGAATCCTCAAAAATTTAACATTCTTTAATGCATCACACACAAACCAGTCCCTAGAATATTGAATCTCAAACACTGCATGATGTGCAGATTAAGTCCTAAGATATGATAGCTTGTTAAGCAAGGTTGTATTCTGAAATTTTATGAATTCTTTGTGAGCTCATTTATTTTGAGCAAACACTATTCACTTCATTACACTGAGTTTTCTTTGTATTGCAACCAAAGCGTGAATGGTAGATATTACAGAATAAGTTAATAGCCAGATAATGAAGTTATAAGTGCAATAAGTTGCACTGGAGATGGAATTTGAAAGGAATGCATGTGCAAGTCTACATCAACAAACAAGAAATTCCAAGGAAAGATATGAAGGGATGGAGAATTTTTGAGATGATTTCTCTGATGAGATTCTTGCAATTCCTATATTCATGGAAGAGCCATGGAACAGCCAGATGAACATCTGTCAGACCTTGATAAATGATTATGACATTTAAATAACCATCAATTGTCAACACTTTGAGGTAGACCAGATCAGGAAACAAACACCACAAGAAATACTAAACCCCATTTTATTGATATAAATGATAGCTTCTTGAAAGCCTGAGAATGCTTCTCTTTCCCTCCCTCTTATACCAAAGAGGGTCAAGGCAGGGCAATCTTGAGTTTCTTTCTCATGCCTTCCTGTTTTCCTCGGCTAAATTCGTTTTTCTTAATGGCTGCCATATATTTTCTTGAAGGCCATCTCCATACACCTCTACATCAATAAAGCTGAGGTAATTTAACACTGCATATAACAAAGATCTGGGGTTGGGGGAAGAAGAGAAGTTCAAAGCCGCACCTTCCACTCCATCAAGGTTCATCTCAAAAACTTCTTCCTGACACTCTTCTGTTGCCTGGCCAATGACAAGAAGGAGTGCTTGCTATGTACAATCTGAATGAAGGGAGTGAATATAAGATGCTTATATTGCTAAAATAAAACGTTTAAAATATACTGGTTGTCTCCTGAGATTGCTGATCTTGTTCTGGTTACACATAAAAGATTCCTAATTCCACAACAGAGAGCAAGCCTCTTGTAACATAGACACCAGAATTACTAACAAAATCAGTAATATAATACTATACCTTTGGCAATCTTCTCTGCTGAATAAGGTGCTCTAAATTAATTCTGCATTGCCTCTTTCATTGTTATATAACTGGAGCAACTGAGGATGAATATACATTGATTGGTACACTTATATAAGAATGAACCACTAATGCTTTAATCACAGTCTGATGAACTGAGAAGTAAGTCTATACAACTGAGCAACTGACTATTAAAGACAGCAGACTGATGTAGAATTAGAAAAACCATGAACTCTGAATCCAGCTAGTGCTCTTGCTAACCTGGAATTTTTTCATAGAATTCTCTGTATCAGGGCAACTGGCATGAAATTAGAGACATTAAAACCAACATCATAGGTATGCAATAAGAAAAAGAAAGCTAACAAGACAAAAATACAGTGGAAAGACAGCCAAACAAATGGGTAGGGAGGAAGAATTAAGTACCTATAGCTCAACACAAAAAAGAAAGAAGTGAAAACTCGAACATTCAACTTTGTTCAAGATAACCAAGATGCAAAAGTTCTGGAAGAAAAAATAATAAAAAGGGGGACTCATCCTTATGATCAAAAGAAAACTATGTTGGTGCCTGGAGAATTTCCATGGGGAAAGTATTCTAAAACTAAAGGTTTACTATTGAGAAAGATCTATCTTGCAAAATCAGCTTCTTTGAATAAAGACGTGTTCTGTTCTGTTTCTTTTAAACATGACCTTAAAGTAGGTAGGGATAAGTTTCTTGTGACCTGGAGCCACATTTGTCCTGCCTGCCTGCCTGATTAGAGATATGACTAGGCTTCCAGATCCTATTCAAGGTACTGGTTACCGCCTATGAAGCCCTACAAAGATTTTTCATGGGCAGCCATAATAAATTTAATAAAATAAATAAAAGTACATGGCATAGGACCAGGCTACTTGCCGGGCTGTCTGTCCTGCATTGTTTCAGCCTGCACACTAGGTCTAGCAGGGAGGGCATGCTCTGGATCCTCTCTATCAAGCAACACTACTTCCACCAAACTGACCTGTTTAAACCCACCTTGGCTTTATGCCAAGTAGAAGCAGAAGCAAATTTGTGATATTCAGCCGGTCCTTCAGAAATGTATGAATATCAGAAAGAAAGTTTATTAGATATCGGTTAATTTAGTGAATGATAATCAAGATGCTTCAGAATAAATGACTCCTTAGTGAATGGTTCAATACTGAGCAAGATATAAAGATGTGGTTGTTTAATGTATTTATGGACAAATGTATTTATGAGTAAACGTGTAAGGTCTCCTTGTGAGGACATTAGAGGTGTGTTAGTTGAAGATGTGTATATATTTTTGTATGGAGATGATGCCACATTATTGGCTGAAAACCTGAACGATTTCAGAGAAGGTTAGATTATATGATACAATGAGGATATGAATCTGAAACTAAATGGATTGAAGACCAAGATACTTGTGTTTGAATAGAAAAAGGAGAGGATGATGGCAAGTGATATATAAATGGATAAAGTAGATGATTTTGGTAAAATGTTTACAAGGAATATGTACATGTGAATGCTGGTACAAAAGTAGAGGGTAGTGTGTGATCTGTAAAGAGAAATCAGTGTTTCTTACAGGAAGCAAAAATGGCTGTGTATATTCTTCAGTCTGTTTTGCTATCTGGATGTGAGAGTTGGATATGTCAGAAAAAAAACATAATAGTATGTTGACTGCAGTAGGAATGGGGGGGGGGTTAAGAAGTGTGTGTGGTAAAACAGGAAGAGATAGGGCTACAAAGGAATGGGTGTTGAATGACTGCGGACCAAAGATAAAAATGAGTGGCCATTATGAAAGAAGTGGGTAGAGGTGTCATACAGAGTGAATGACAACTGAATTATAAAACAAATATATGAAGGAATAAGTGGATTTAGAGGAAAGTGAAGGCAGATAAAGTTACACTTCAATAGAGTTGAAGAGACCCTCAAAAAGTGAGAACTGAGGAAGTTAAAGAAGGAAAGGGGATGCTCTAATTGGTGGTGGAAGCAACAATAGTTTGAAAGGATAGAAAGAACAGATACAGTGAATGGTTGTGTTTAAACTAGTTTTTTGTTAGATATCTTATTTTCCCATAGTTCCTCCCTTTAATTTCTTTTGCCTGCTGTTTTTTACTCTTTTTCTGTCCTTTGCATAATACTGCTTGCTCTGAAAGGGCATGAAGAGCATGATGGATATGTGTGTATGACAAATTTAGATTTGTCTTGGCTTCTCCTACTGCTTTTTGGAGTGTGGCCACCGGCATGTGCTCAAAGGCCAAGTACAGTCTTTAACCAAGAACAAGTTGTGTTCCTCCATTTTATGGGAAGTGTAAGCCTTCCAAAACTTAATGAATCCTACTTATGTAGACTGAGGAAGCACTTAACAGATTCTCTGGATTGAATTCAGTATTGTTGACTTTTTTTCAATATACTATAATAGTCAGGAACTACTCTAGCATGATCCTATTGAAAACAGTGCCCACTGAACCCCTAAGTGAGCTCACTAAGAGTTTTTGTGTAGCTGTCCAGAGTCGTTAAAAGTTGGGTGGCATACAAATTTAATAATAACAATAATAATAATAATTCCCCAGTGAGGCACTATCTTCATGTGGTTATGGGGCTTGTGTGCTCTGAGGAAGATGGGAGCTATGCCAGAGGTTCAACCATACTGAACAAGTCTCATTGGAAGAGACAGACAAAGAGTGTCTCTCCCATAAACAATATGGTAAGACATAATTTACAGAAACCCATACCAGACTGGTCATCGCCCAGGTCAACAAGGACCACACTAGGTGTTCTAGTTCCTGGGCATCTGGTGACAAGTGGGCTACAGGACTCAGGACTGTTGGCTGAGCAACCAGGGCCAGCAGCTACAGAATTACTGGAAGAAAAGTTGTCTAACCATCGCAAATATACAAAGACTGAAAACCAAGAAATAATGATCTGCTATCACAAATCAAGTCCAAAGAGAACAGGATATCTGAAAAGAATGCACTAGTTCTGGAAAGAACAAAATCCCGAATCAGAAATAATACAATAGAGGCTAGTAGATTTATAACACAAAATAAAATATTCACAAAAGTAGAATTGGAAGAACTGCAAAGGTCTACCCAGGGCAAAGAAATCAAAGTCTTGTCAGAAGTAGCTCAGACTGTAGAGGCAAACCAGGGGGAGTTGGCAGTAGAGGAGGTCAGCACAGCTATCGAATTATTTTCATTCCCAAACCAGGCACCCTCTCTTCTACCTACAAAGCCCTCTAACTAAAAAACAAGAGGAATTGAAACAAAGAATAACTGAGCATTTAGAACAGCACAAAAACAACAGAATAAGGTTGCCTGCATTGAAGCTTGTTACAAATATTAAAAGATGCCAATACTGTAATATCAAACATAAGCACCAGCTCACTGCAAGAAACAAACCATCTAATGTACAGCATGGCTGCAGTTATAACTGAATATCTTGAATGCAAAATCAACAAAGAAGAAAAAAAAGCCAAATAGTGCACCACTAAAATGGAAGATCAGGCTGGAAAATAAGATCAGCATACTAAGATCAGATGCAAGCAAGGTAGAGCAGATGAAAGAAAATAAGCTGAAGAAGAAGAAGACCAAAGAATACCTGATCAAGAAATATCATCTAGAAACAAGGAAGACCAAAGAAGCACTGGAAATAATAAAGCAGCAAATAACAGCCATAGCCAAGAAGATAAGCAGCTACGAAGCTTGAATTGCACACTACAGGCAGAACCTCCAGTTTCAGTTGAATCAGAAATGTTTCTACCAATCCATCAATGGAGAGAGTGCAATGAACTAGTCAACACCTGACAAAGAAGAAACAGTGCAGTTCTGGGTGCAGCTATGGGACAACACAACAAAATACAACAAGAATTGAGCTTGGATAAAGGAGATAGATAAGAGGCTGAAATGAAAAAAAAACTTGTAATAACAGCAGAAATGGTGGAGAAAAGGGCAAGGAAAATCAAAAATTTTGATTTTCACCTGCACCAGGTGAAGATGAACTTCAGGGTTTTTGGTTGAAAAATCTGACTGGTCTGCACCCATTCACTGTCAAGCAGTTTAACAACATACTGCAAGGAAGTGAAATTGAAGACTTGTAGTATGTTGTTACCAGATAATGAAAGATCCAACAAAAGGAGCAGCACCAGGCAACTACAGGCCAATTACCTGCTTACCAGCGACTTTCAGATTGCTAACTGATGATGCAGTCCAACAGCATATAGTAGAAAACAAGCTCTTTCCATCTGAGCAGAAAGGAAACCACCCAAACAACAGAGGGGCAAAAGATCAGCTCCTAACTGACAAGAAGATTTTGGAAAACTGTAAGAGAAGGAAGACCAAGGAATGTAGCTTGGATTGATTACAAGAAGGCATTCAACTCCCTGCCATATGACTGGATACCCAAGTGCCTAGAAATAACAGGAGTCAGTAGAAACATCAGGAGCTTTGTGCAAAGATCAATGGCACAATGGAAGACACAGTTGCTGGTCAATGGTGATAGACTGGGAGAGGTTAATATCAAGAGAGGACTCTTTCAAGGAGACTCACTGTCACCACTACTGTTTGTCATTGCATTGATTCCTCTGTCAACAATACTGAACAAGTCAGGCCATGGCTATCAAACATCAAAAACATCTGCCAGTTTATCCCACCTCCTTTACATGGACAATCTGAAGCCGTACAGAAAAACACCATCTGAAATGGAATTGCTGCGCAACACCATCCAAATATACAGCCAAGATACTGTAATGTGTTTGGACTGGACAGATGTACCATCCTTACCATCAACAGGGGAAAATTAGTGAAAACTGAAAGAATCAAGACGCCCAATGGAAATAACATCAAGAGTCTGGATGAAGAAGACCATTATAAATACCTGGGCATCCTTCAGGCTGACAACAAAGTTGCAAGTACACCAGACAGTTGAAGAAGAAAAAAGGGCATTAGAAGAATATCTGAAGGACAGTGAAGAAGATGCACTAAAGCTAGTACACCATGAAGGCTTACTGAATACTGAAGAGACCAAACTGGCCTACAAGAAAGACCAAATGAAGAATAGAAAAGAGACATGGCAAGGCAAAGTATTACATGGCCAGTACACTAAAAAACTAGCAGGCAAAGCAGACAACAAGACCTGGCAATGGCTAAGAGCAGGAAAGTTGAAGAAAGAGACAGAGGGGCTAATTCTGGCTGCATAAGACTAAGCCTTAAGAACAAATGCATACAAAGCCAGAATTGAGAAGACAGCAGCAGACAGCAAATGCTGCCTTTGCAAAGAATGTGAAGAAACAGTGGACCACCTAGTTAACTGCTGCAAGAAGATCACACAGACTGACTACAAACAACAGCATGACAAAGTAGCAACAATGGTGCATTGGAATATCTGCAAGAAATGCCATTTGCCTGCAAGCAAGAACTGGTGGGACCACAAAACAGACAAAGGAATAGAAAATGAAGAAGCTAAAGTGCTCTGGGACTTTAGAATTCAAACAGACAGGCACCTGCCACACAACACCCCAGACTTAACAATTCTTTATAAGAAAGACAAAAAAGTCTGGATAGTAGACATTGCAATACCTGGAGACAACAGAATAGAAAAGAAAGAACTGGAGAAAATCACAAAATATAAAGACCTGCAAATAGAAGTATAATTACTATGGCAAAAGAAAGCAAGATAGTACTAACAGTTATAGGCACCTTAGATGCAAACCCAAAACATCTGGAGCACCACTTGAACACCATCGGCATTGACGAAGTCACCATCAGTCAAAGGCAGCTTTACTTGGAACAGCTTCTATCCTGCGACAATACCTTTAACACCGTCAAACAACATCTGCCTATCCCAGGTCCTTGGGAAGGAATTGATAGGTAGATAAAAATGCCAAATCCAGTCTAAGCATCTGGCTGAGTGTGTGACCAACAATAAATAGCAATTTTAAAAAGCTGTACAAATATCATAAGTACAACACTTGTGGAAGAATGCCTATAAGATCAATGCAAATGAGTAACTGAAAGTCTGCTTTCACCATACATGACAGAGTGATCCTTTATTTAAAAAAAAGAAGAAGAGAATTCCCTGTATAATTTTTTAAAGTTAATATTAATAAACAAGATTCTCCTTGTATAATTAATCCCCACAATTTTGTTAACCTTCCCTCAAATTTTCAGATAGGTTTGTGATTGAAGTGCTTACAAGCAATTTTTTTCTCCTTCCATCACGTTTAGAAATGTTGGAAGATTTTCTTTATTTGCTTTTTAAAATGTCTAGAACAGCATAAAAGGCTGGCAGAAAAGCTAAAGGAATATAGTAAGCAATAGCAATGCCATTTTATAAAGAAAGAGCTAGTGAGCAAAACCAAGTTGCGTACAGGCAAGAGCGACAGCTTATGCCTTTGGCTTATGTACTGTGGTTAGCTATAGATGTTGCCTTTGTAGACACTGTGGTTAACCGCTGATATTTTCCAAGCATTGCAAAGGAAGGACACCTGTACCAGCTAGTTCATGCTCATGAAAGCAGCATGAGGTGATCATGCTGAGAGAACGTGGACAGGAGAAGGTCAGTGTGATTGGTTGAGACACTGTGTCCGTATTGTTAACGATTGGCTCAAACCTATGGAATAGAAATCTATAAAAAAAGGTGATAAATGGATGCTTGGCACAGTCCCCCAACAAACATCCTTTGTTGATCTTGGGCAAAATAGAGTGCTTCCTTAACTCTTCACCAATCATCTGGCGTTTTTGATTTCTTCCTGGCTTGGAAACAAACCACCCAGGGAGGAAGGGTATTTTCCTCCTAACAGAACAAACAACATTTAAAAAGAAAAATAAAAGCAAACCGAAAAAAGGTTTTCTTCCTGTGCATATTGAGGAAAACTTAGAGCATCACTGACAAAGGAGTCTGGCTAATACTACTTCTGACCAAAGAACATTAGGAATTTTATTTTATTTTTGCCTCTCAGCATATTGAAGAGTCATTACTTTTGAAAAACCTCTCCTGCTGATGGCTGTGGCATCATGTCAAGCTTAAATGAGTGATGCGATGCTGTAGTTCTTTCAGGGTACTTTTTAGTTACTGTCTAAAAGCCTGAGATGAATAGGCACACAAAAGCAAAGATTTATGGCTTCAGTCACTTAAGAGGCCCCAGTTATAATATTTTTAAATTTATGTTCACAAGCAAGCAAGAAAAACAGAAGATAAAGTAATCAAACATAATATCTCATGTTTTTAATTAAAATACTCCACTTCTTCCATTATGCCAGAGACTATTTACAAATCAACAGCACATTTCCTTCCTTTACATCTAGTTTCATTTTTTTCTCCAAACCAAATATTTTAATACCTAAGCTGCATGGTCTTTTCATTTAAAAAATAACTTGTATTTCACTTCAGAATTCTAACTTTTAAATAGCCTATGCTTCTTAAATTTTCAGTTCATCAATAGTCTAGAAATATACATATTAAAAGCAAAGCCTTTCCATACTGGTAAAGTACCAAGTCTTGATCTTTAACCTGTGGTTCTGATAGCTGAGTATAAAACAATATGAAATACTACTATCCAAGCAAACCATCTAGATGGAGAAATTCCATTTTTTTTCCTCCAAATTACTAAGTAAGTGAATCTAAGTCTTTTTTCTCTCTCAGAATTTTAAGGAATTTTAAATAGTTTACAGGCAGTCCCAGGTTAAGAACACTCGGTTTAAGGATGACCCATAGTTAACAATGGAGCCTATTTATTTATTTATTTATTTATTTATTCAATAAATCAAATTTATATGCCACCCATCTCCCTATGGAAGTGACTTTAGGCAGTTGACACATAAGAAGCTTAAAAACAGTTTAAAAACTACAAAACAAAGTTAAAAAACAGAGAGAGCATCTTCAAGGCACTAACCACTCCCAGAGTTGGGAGCCCCTGCTGGATCCCCCTGCTAGGTGGCAGAGCCAGGTCTTAACACTCCTCCAGAAGGCCAGAAGAGTGGGGGCCCACCTCACCTCAGGGGGCAAGATATTCCACAGGGCGGGGGCAACAGCAGAAAAGGCTCTCCTCCTAGATCCCGCCAGCTGAAATTCTCTAGTTGACAGAGTCCACAATGTGCCCTTCCTACCAGACTGGGTGGAATGGGCTGACGTACCTGGGATGAGGCAGTTTGTATTGTAGCAAAATTAAATACACAATGATTCAAGTTAAATGCACAATGGTTCGAGTTAATTACACAATATTATACAATAATACTGTTCCAGCTTACGTACAAATTCAGCTTAAGGACAGACCTTGGGAACGGGACTCGTTCTTAAACTGGGGACTACCTGTACTTAATGTAGAGTCAGACAAGACAAAGGGTGGAAGCCACACGTATGGTCATTTTTCTTCAGCAGCTGAGGGCCACAGGAGAAAGAACAATGATATACTGATATCACCAGAGGAAGCCAGGCTGGAATGTTTATATTTTTCCACTTGGTGAAAATTTGCTGGGTGCGTTATGCCTATCAGCAGATTAATATACTTTTGCTCCCTTTATTTCTCATTAAAACCCAGCTGGAAGCTACACCACTTTTTGGTGCCTTGCAACCAATTTCTGTTGGCATAATCTTTGAGGACTCCAGGGATCACAAAAAAAGAGAGCTTTGAACTGTTAATATCTAGTTTGTCTTTTTACATGTTGGGAAGCAACTGAAAACTCCAGTCTTTGGAGAAAAAAGAATCTGGATATCAGAGAGAGACAGTGGAAGTGGAGTGACTATCTGGCTGATACTTGTCGGCTTGCTAACTCTAGAAAACAGCTTTCCTAGGCGACCAGTTTGTTCCTGGCAGAGATCATTTGCCTACGACTGCAGCCTGAAAGGAAAGCTGCCCTGGGTGGCAAGTTCATTACTGGTGAAGTGACCGTTTGGAAGCCTCTTAGAGATGCCGTTGGGCCAATGGCACAATTGCAGCGAGTGCGCGTGACCCTTCTTCAGCTGGTTGGACTGACAGATGGTTATCCACACATTGATTATATCAGACTTGACCAGCGCAAAAAACTCTAGGTGGGGCTATGCTTGAAAGGTGTTCAGAAGTTACAGCTGTTGCAAGATATAGGAGTATTAACTAGTGAAAGCTCCAAGGAGCATATGAGACTTGTACTGAAAGATCTGTTCTGGTTGCCAGTTGCTTACTGAGCACAATTAAGATATTTTGGTTGTCCTTTAAAACCCCAATGGTTTAGGATCTGACTATGTAAGGGACCATCTAATTGTCTGTATGAGAGGCCCTTTTGAAGATGCCCCTGCTGTCAAATGCCAAAAAGAGAGTTTCCTGAATTGTTCCTGGGCTGTGAAATACTTTCCTCCAGGAGCTGCATTTGATCCAACTCTTTCAGTTTTAGAAAATGTCTATGCTATATCTCTTTTGCCAAACTTTTACATGTTACAGTAAATGTTTTTACCACTATTTTTGTGTTAATTTTAGCTTGGGTGCTAAACGCATCATGTTCTTTTTATTTATTTAATCAAATTTATGTGGCTGCCCATCTTACACAAGTTGTCTCTGGGCAGCATACAATAAAACCAATGATTTACACAGATTATTGTTTTTAATTCTGTTTGTTGCCTTGAGTAATTGCCTAAACAAAGAATGAAAACTCTTCCATGGCTTTGAATACAGTCATTTGTGTCATGACAGAACTTACAAGAATTAATGGAATAATAGCATATTCACAGTAGTAATCTGTCATTACAAGCAAAAGGCAATATGATTTAATAACTAAGTATTGCTGGTTAAGTGGCAATCATAGAATCTAAATGAAGATATGAGTGCTAAATTGCTAGTGAAGGCACATTACTATGCAGTAGTACTACTACTATACTATCAAAAGTATACAAATCAAAGTCACGGAATTTTGTTTTTATACATGATAACTTCAGTGAGATTATTATATGCACATATGTAGAAACATCTGACATTACCCACAATAGAGGAATGGATGGTGAAGATGATGGAATTTGCAAAGATGGCCAAATTGACATCTTCAATCAGAGAAAAGGCATTATCTAAGTTTATTGCTGATTGGAAAACTCTGACAAACTTTTTGTGTGAAACAGACAAAAATGAACTTATGATATATGGTTTTGATGATTAGGGGGGAAAAAACTAGATTAAATTTATACTTATAACTGCTGTAAAGAAAATTGGAAGCTACTTCTTTATATTTCTTTTTTTCTGCACTTTTTGTCTTTTTGTCTTTCTTTTCTTCTTTCTTCTCTTTCTTCTAAATATTAGTTTTTGTTCATTTTTATCTTTATTAAAATCTTAATAAAGTTATATAAAAAAAAAGTGTACGAATGAGCATGTCATCAAGATTCCATGAGTTTTTCCAATATGCTTTCAGTACTCCACTCACACAACTCTGCAAGCAAAAGGGTTGCATGAACTGGAGGCTTTGCTTTGTTTTCATACAAGGCTATCTTTCTTATATTACATGTGAATATTGCTCCTTTGGAATTTAAGACAAATGGCTGAAGAGAAATTGAATGTACCGTATTTTACAAAATTAGTTTTCTGTTAGCAGTAGCTAAAAGAGAAACTGAAGTGGAGGAAGAGGAGTCTTCCCCACCAATTTTCTTCCCAATTGCTATCCACTCTTGTTTTACAAAACAAAAAATAATGAACCTTAGTCTACTTTTCCAATACTGACACAACCTTCAATTTCTTAAACTGAATATGCCTTCCAAACCCCATAATGGAAATAAGGAATGTCTTTCTTTCCTATTCTCCAAGCTATCCTTGGAGTGGAATTTGGGAAAATAAATATGATTTGTAATGTCTTTTCCCCACACATCCCTCTTAACTTGGACTTCTGGTTTTAAAGAAAGAAGTAATCCTCAAGCTGCCTTCAGGAAGGGAAGCAGAATCATTGGTATGCTGTTCAACTACAGCTCTCAGTGGTAGTTTGTCAATTAGTGGCAGTCATTTACTTAATGGAATAAAATAAATCAAACATCACCTGAGTGTTTAACAAACCACTACCCCAGGCAACTTAAGTGTCTAAAAATGTGAAACATTCTCAGTTATGTCTCAGCTGCAACCCCCAAAGTCTATGGAAAAAGGGAGCTTTTAAGAATCAAACTAATCCTAGGGTCCTTCTGAGTTGCTGAGTTGGAGTGTTCTCTCCAGCCATCCTTGAATTGGCAGTAAACAATACCAGCATAAAATTTGCTGTGATCCCTACACAGCCTTTATTCTGTCTGTTCCCTGTCATCTGACCCCACCCCAAATGAATGGGCAGCAAAGCCTAGCAGACTTTACTTACTGTGAGGTTGTCCTTAGGCACTTTTTGAATAAGGAAAAAACCAACACTAAATTAACAACAGTACACTCGCAGACTGGGTCGAGAGGAAGAACATATCTTGGAGACATGCTAGTAGAAAGGTGCTGCCAAGGCATTTTTGTGCCTTAGTTAGGTGCAAGTATTATAAAAGGCCTCTAGTCTCCAGAAACCAGTTCTGGGTTACCCTTCTGGGTCATGCAGAATTGAATGGAATATTGAAAACTGGTTGGAATGAAAGAGATGCTGAGGCTTAGGAAGCTGGAAAGCTACTTCAAGACAACAGCTCAGTATTTTCTACTAGTAGTAGTTTCCAAACACTTTATATAGGCAGACCAAGTAGTACAGACTTACTTTCCAAACTAATCGACTATGAGATGAGAAGAAGGCAAATCACCCATCTTTACTCAATAACTACAATTGTACTGGATTAAACAAAACGGTATTTAAATCTCATGTGAGAAAACAACTTCCATCTAGCGTAACATAGATCCTAAAAACCAATTTCTAAGCATATCTAACAGATATAAGAGGACTTTCAGAAACAATACTTCTATTCTGGAATTGGCCCACACTTTCCCTGTGACTTTTGATAAGTGAATGGTTTCTCTCTGAATTACATTCCATATCTGTGTGATAAAGTAGTTGGAAAAATTGTAATAGTTATCCCCCTGGATTCTACTACCTGGGAACAGGAGAAATGAGACTCAGCTCAAATTGCAAGCACAACCTGAGTATAATAAATTTAAACCATCTTTGTCTTTGCTTCTTTCAAATGAAATGCCTGTCTGTATTACTGCTATCCTGTGTAAGTGAATTAAACACAGAAAGCCAGGAATAATGGCAAGATCTCTATCCAGATTGTTGTGAAAATTGATATAAAGCTGTTGCAACTTTTTCCCCATTCTATGGAAATTTTACAGAGAATTCATGTAATTGAGTAGTTCTACCCAAAGCTTAAAGAGCAGCTGTGATTCCTCAATTATCTCTATTGCAGCAAATGTTTGCTTAAGAACATGATTTCACATTTCCGAGGAAACATCAGTGGCTGATAATTCAGGCTGTAGTGAACCATCAGTGATTTGGTTAAAAGAACAGAATGACAATCCATATCGCCAGCAAACCATGACCACCACACCTCTAAATAAAACGAAATAACTTCACTTAAAATATCGGATACCACAGTGAATTCTTCCCCATCTTTTGACAGCATTTAGAATCACTTTTATGTCCTCTTGCACTAAGAAACGTACGTATTGCTGTTTGGGTCCAAGCTGAGAAAGGTGAAAGAAAGCAGAGCCCTGCAGACCTGACTGCTTTCATGCAGATATAATTACTAGAAAACAAAACAAACCTCAGTTAAGCTAAAGAGAAGCTCTAGAAGCCTGCAGTTAACCGGAATCATGAAGTCACATCTGCATAATATTAAAAGAATGAATGTATCTGCTACTGTACCTAAGTCCTAAGCTCTAAGAATGATCTCTGATTCAACTTCAGAACACTTTTTTCACCTCAGGCCTTTATGCAGGACACATGCTGAATCAAAATGGCTTTAAAGGAGACACAAAGACATACCTCTTGGTTTGTGACCTTGGAGGGGACAATTAAAGGTTTTTAAGATCTAAGCAGGGAGCTGATTAGTTAAATAAGATGCTTCACTAACTCTGCTAATGACAGAGGCTAACACAAGGGCAACACTGCCCTTAGCAAGAGAAGTGCAAAATCTTCACTTATGTCTCCCTTCCCAGCCCTTTTCCTTGGTTGTCTTGGCTTCCCATTACCATAAACTCATCTCACACAGACACATGTCAATGAGAAGCACAGTACTTAACCATTTCTCCATTCAATCTTGAGACTCCTTTGAATGATTGTAAAAGGCTAATACCATGGTATGTCTGTCTTTATTATAGGCATTTTTACATTAACTTTCTTTGCAATTTGTAACTGTCTTAGTCTAGCAAAAATGGAATTACAAGTATTGCTATGCAGTGGGAATGGAACCTAGTATTACCTTATTCCTCCTGTTACACATTTGCAACTTCCTCTTCTTTGAATGGTATACAATTGAAAAACTATTTCTACAATTTAGGGAAGAGAAAGAAAAAGAAAAAAAAAACTTCCAATTATTCATGGGAATTGTTAATTTATGAAAAACTGTCCAAAGAGTTACAGGTAGTCATAAGGTGATCCATTTCCACTCACTCTACTTCAGAGATAATCTGTTCCTTTGTCTGGTGTTTAACATGCATTCCATATCCGCCCACCAAAAGACATAAACTTCCTCTTTTCAGTTCATGTCTAAATTGCACAATAGTTGTTATATTACAATGCCTCAAAGCTGCTATAAGGAAAACTATGGAGTGCTTCAAGACTATTCAAGTATCTGTTAACCTTTTGCCTTATGCCTCCATATACTTAGGTTGGATTTGCAAAACTTTTTTGTTCCTAGACATATACAGTACTGAAAAATAGCTTACAAAGGGAATTTACAAAAGAGATAAGAAATGCTTGGACTGATTAAATGGTCCATCCCATTCATGTTGTTTCTCAAGACTGGAAAGTATTGAAAAAGAGCAATATGAAGTTAAAGATTTCTCCTATTTGTTCTATCAGCCAATAACAGAGGTCTGTGATGTTTTGGAATAAAGAGAATCCAACAACTTAATAAAGTTTCATCACTGATAAAGGATGTAATGTTAGCATAACACATATTTTAAGAAAACTGTTAAGTTTGGCATTTCTAACTCTCTTTATGTCGTTGTTATGAATGCTACATAATACAAAATTGCATTCAACAATTTATATTTTAGCCAACAATCAGGGAATCAGTATGTCCCTGTAGAGCATTCACCTGCAGTGCATGTCTCCTTAAATTGCAAGCAGGAAGCACTGATAGAAGCTGACAACAAATGGAATTTTTCATTCAGCATGCAGAATAATCTGCTGTCCAATGGTACATAGCAAATTAAACATCTGATATATAGTTCCCTGAATACTATACTTAGGTGAATTAGCTTCTCTGGAGCGGGAATCCACTTCTGTTTCCAATAAAATACCTTCAGCATCAGTAGTGTTGCAAAAGGTGTGATGCTCTATATTAATACTGCTTTAGCTTTCACTCCCTTATCTTAACCAGACGTTACCCCCAAAATGGAGCAGGAACTAGCCATTTGTGATGGATAGCACGAGCGGGGAAGATTCTGGAATGGAGCCTCAAGGTTGTCAGGAGGAGGAAGAGGCATACCAGGGCAAATACCTCCTCAGCCCACAACAAGACTGTGGGAAAATGAAAAGGAAGAGGCTGGTTCTTCCCTAGAGCCTCACAGAGCATATTCTGTAGTAGCTGTAGATAAGTTTAGTCTGGCAAGATTCTGTCTATTAGGTACAAGCTAATAAAGTATCTGAGCTGTACTGGATGACCTCATTGTAGTTTTTGGGCTGAACCTGACACCATTTCATCTAACCTATGGGCATAACTACTGAAGGAACAGTTCAGTGCACTTATATTTCACTTGCCTTTAGCCTCTTTCCCATAATATTTGACTTACTTATCACATTTGATGCTGTTTATCATGCTCATGTCCACTGGATAGTTACTGCTTAAATACTTCATCTGACATAGTATTCTGCTCTTTGCTAAGGGAAGGACTAACAGAAAGTGAGCTGAACATGAAGATGATATATTAGATGGGTTTTATAAACATAAACTTCATCTGACATGGCATCCCACAATAATACAATCTACAATTAAAGAACCAGGAGAATGATCAGTAACCACTTGTAAAACTAAAGTAGGAGCACATACAAATCTCCCACTGTTGAGGTCCAGACAAGTTTTTCTGCAAAAGCAATTTAGAAGGTCCTTTCTGTCAAAATGTAAACAAGACTTCTCTGTCTTTGTGACATAGCTTAATTTGGAGGGCAGGTTAATTTGTTAGACAATGAGCCTTCATACATGGATAATGTATGCAACAACTCCTAAACAGTGCAAGAACAAAAGTATATGTAATACATGGAGGGAAATATGTTAAACTAGAATTTGCAATTTACTTTTATTTCCAACTCTGAGTAATGAGGTTTAGAGAAGGCACCGTTTTTAAAAAACTGGTTTCATAGTTGAAGTGATTTCCAGTCAAAGAATGCAGGGGGAGAGGTAGAGGTGGGAAAGTCTGTTACCTTTTCACAATTCTGTGACAAGGTAAAACCTGAAGAGTACAAGACATGTTCTCAACTTCACGGCATTAGGAAGTTACAATATGTAAAATATTTTGATCTCATATTAATGGAACCATGCAGTACCAGGCATTTTTATTCGCCTTCCACGAAAGGAAAAAAGCACATGCCGTGGGAATAAAACTTAAATACCCAGGAGGTTCACTGACATTGTAAAAGGAAAACAGCACCACCACATCCAGGGCCTCTGAGCAAAGCCAATGGACAGCATACACACAATCAGAAACTCCAGGTCTGCACTTTTCTTTTGCTTTCTGCTATTAATGTAGGGGGTAATGAGGGGAGAAAGCAGAAGTCTTCAGCTGAAGCTGTGCCAAGTGTGCTAGTATGACTGATGAAGCCAGGTTGACCTACCTTTATTACTCTTTCCTAATGGGGCTTTAATAGACTTTGTTACCTGGCAGCTACCCTTACATAAAGCATTTCCATTTTTTTTTTCCTTTTGGTATCCTAGACTAATATTTTATTTTTATTTTTTACATTCATTGCATCAAACCAATTGATTATTCATTATATAAAAAGTGTTAACAAAATAAGATACAAATGAAAGAAAGAGAGAGAGAGAGAGAGAGAGCAAGCAAGCAGACAGACAGAAAAGAAAAGAAAAGAAAAGAAAAGAAAAGAAAAGAAAAGAAAAGAAAAGAAAAAAAAAAAGAAAATCATCTTGTTTATAAAATAACTCCTGGAAATTTAATCAGATTGTTTGAAATCCTCTCCTTCACCTCTTTGTAAAAACAAACAGAAATTCAAATGCTGATACTCCACACATGTCAGCAATTCATTGCTATAAATAAGTCATAGATTTATCTTTTTAACGTTGTATAATGATTGTCTGTTGCCCAGGTGTGAGAAGTCCACAGTTCTCAATGTCTTGATTTTGATTTACAATGCAGACTCTATAACAAAGCAAAACATGTAAGTCCTTAATCCACAATGATTGATTCTAAGGCTATGATATGGCAATTATTGGACAAATTGTGTGAGTTCCAGCTGAAAGATCAGAAGCATAATCTCCAACTGGAAGATTATTGCAATCAACCTTGTAATTAATTAATTAAAATGCTTTAAATTACCCAATAGCTGAAGCTGTCTGAGTGGTTTACAACAAAACACACCGAAAAGCAATTTGAATATATGTATGTATACATACACACACACACACACATTAAAATCAAGTAAAATGCAAAATGAAAACAGCACATAAACTAGACAGCAGCAAGGCAGTCATTCAAAAATCTAAATCAGGATGACTTAAAATACAATTAAAAGTCAATTAAAAAGCCTGGGAAAATAGAAAGATCTTTCCCTGGCACTTAAATGATGCTGGCAAACCACTTCCGAAAAACAATTGCCTTGAAAACTGCAAGGATTCGTCCAGGCAGTCACTGCAGGGTCAGTAATGACTGAGTGCAGACAAAAAAAAAAAAAAAATGTGGGTGTAAGTTGAGCTTTTCTGGGAAGGGAAATACTTTCTCCCTTGCAGAGACCCATCTCACTTCCTTTATTGGGGGGAATGGGAAAGAGGCCCCATTGGAAAAACTTAGGGTCCAGATAGGTACATCATTAAACATTCTCTAAGATATTCAGTATATATGAAATAGATTTTTCTGTTCTATTAATCTCACTTTAAGGTGCCTTGACATACTTAAATTGTATTTTCTTTGCTTTCTTCTTGGTTAGAGATCACGAAGTTATTTATACAGATGTGGAACTGGTCAAGCAATACACTAAACATTCTAAGAAGAGCTCATGGGGAGAATTCTCCTAGATCAAACAGGCATGTAGCTACAGTTGCTGTAGCAGTTACATCACACAAATACTTTTGTTGGTGCCATATTGAAAAAGATTCACAGTAATAAGATAGATTGACAACAGGAACTAGCACTGCTTTCATGGACAGAAACTTCAGACAGCAGCCCAAGGTAACAGGAGATAGACAAGGAATATAGTAAATATAATACTATGTTGGCAGTAGAAGGTATACAAACTGTTCATGGGCAAGAAAAGAATGAGGAGGTGGACAGACACTTTGATAGCTTAAAATAAATGTACTGATTTTTTAAAAAACAAATAATTTTGTAAATCAGAATGAAATGATATAAAGAAAATATTCCATGCTTTCAAACAAGTGCTTTTGCGCACAACTGAAAATACAAATATAGGAAAAATGTGGGTTTCTTGAGAAAAGCTCTGTTGGATGTCTGTAACTATACTGAGTTCATGATTTACCATATTTGATTAAATATGGTTTGCTAAGGAAGCTAGAATTGGCTGGGATTACTTCATCTATCCCATCAGGTTCAACTCTGACTCCCCCCCCCTTTAGATTATTCTAATAAGGAAAAAATAAATGGAAATCCAACATTCTGCATGAAACCAGAGCATTCTTTCAAAATAAAAATATTAGTTAGCTATAATGAAATGCTGTGTTTGCAAGAGTACCTATCTATCCAGAAAAGACAAAAATCAATGGGGATGGTAAGGAACATTTGTGGGGCTAGACGATATGACTAAGACAACTTTATCAGCTTGTCTGCTAGTAAATGAGTTCTGACCACTTTTGGGACAGACAGACCAGTCCTCCCTTAGTAGCCATTTTGTCAAATTTTCTAGCTCTGCCAAATCCTGGGTATAATCATTCTATTTGTGAATCCTGCCTGTTGAAGATATCCAATATTTTTGGCTGATTTAAAATAGAGATGGATTTTCTCCATGATGATCTGTCCCTAACCTTGTCCTTCAGCATTTCCAATGCTACTGTAACTGAGTCCATCCACCTTACTACGGTCACTTCTTCTTCTCTTTCCTTCCATCTTTCCCAGCATTAGAGCCTTCTCCAGAGAGCGAGCTCTTCACACAATGCGTCCAAAGTAGGATAATTTGAGTCTGGTCATTTGGGCCTTGAGTGAGAACTCTGGGTTGACATCCAATATCCAATATTATTTAAAGTTTATTTTTAATGTTTATTTAATGCCCTTGCAAAGTCTACCTTTGCACTTTGAAAGAAAGCAAAGAGTCTGAAACAACTTTATATATATATACTGTGTGTGTGTGTGTGTGTGTGTGCGTGTGTGTGTATGTATGTATGTATGTGTGTGTGTGTATGTATGTATGTGAATATATATATATATATATATGTATGTATGTATGTATGTATGTATATGACATGGGTGTCATTTGCTTCCATCTGGATTAGTAGAAAAAGGATAATTTAGATATATATAAAATGCCATATTAATATACCCCACCCCCATCAAAAAAGAACATAAGAGTAGGTAGAGATATTGGAGATAATTTAGTCTGACCTGCTGCACAATGGGAATCTACTACCATAACATCCCTGCCATCCAGCCTCTGTTTAAATACCTTCCAAGGGAATCAGTTCCATCGCTGAAAAGCTCTTATCTGTATCTGCTTTCTTGTAATTTAAACCTGCTGTTTCTTGATTTCTCTTCTGAAATGTCACTGAACAAGTCCATCCTAGTCTCTTCTTCTGCAAGCTATACATACACATCACTTCCAACTGTTCCTCACAAGTTTCTTCTTCCAGGGTCTCATCATCCTGGTTGCTTTTCTCAAGTCAATCTCCAGACTGTCAAAGTCCTAAAATATGGGGCCCAGAATTGGACACAGTACTGTAGGTATGGTCTGACCAAAGCAGAACAGAGAGTTACAATGACTTCTCTTGATTTTGACATTATACTTCTGTTGTGCAGTCTATGATTACATTTAGGGTTTTTTTTTTAATACAGCTACATCACATGGTTAGTTTGTGATCCACCAAGATCCTCAGATTCTTTTTTGATGTACTGCTGTCTAAGATGTTCTTCCTCATCTTATACTCATAGCTATGTTTTTTTTCCTCCTACCCAAATGAAGAATTTGTTCCAGCTGAAATTAATCTTGATAGTTTTGTCCATTGTTCCAGTTTGCAAGATCCTGCAGAATCTTGATACTGTCCCATAAGGTGATTGCTATCCCCCATTTTTGTATTGCCTATAAGTACCGTAATCGTATTTTCTCTGCCCACCAAGTCATTTCTATATATACATTCTGTAAAGGGTCTAGAATGGACCATTGTGGTATGCTGCTCATTACTTCCTTTCAACTTGACCCCAGGCCCTGACATAGACTCGATGAATACAACTGTTCATCCTGCTAATGGTAGCATAGTCCAGATCACACTTTGGTATCATCTTTATGAAATGCTTCTACTCCCCTGCAGGCTTCTATTTAAAGCCATCTGGATCAGCTACACAAGGTGCCTTCTATACACAGGTCCTCTCAGGTCTCAGGAGAAGCAGGCCATTTCTTGATAGGGGTCTCTCATCTCAGACTTGCATCCCCTTATCAAAGAATCCAAGCCATTCCCACTGGCACTATCTGCACAGCCAATTTTTTGCTCCCAGTATTCTGTCTTTTCCTGGGTCATGAGTAATGAAAACACTACTTGTGCCCCATCTCCTTTACCCTCTTGCTCAGCACCTCATGGTTCCTTGTTCTTCTTCGTGGGTGTCATTTGCTTCCATCTGGATTAGTAGAAAAAGGATAATTGTCAGTGAACTTAAAAGTTTTGAGAGTTTTTCCATCACATCCCAAATGTGAGTTCCAGGAAGGCCCATGCTTCTCTCAATAGATAATCAGGCTGACCAGTTATTGCTTTGGTTTCTCTCTTTTGTGAGTTTCCCATCAACATTACCTGTCACTGCCTCCTCTTTAGGGCAGAGAAAAATATTTTTCTTTGAAGATCCTACAGGCCTCTTCCCTCAGTTCTTGAGGCTAGTGGAAGTTGCTGGTCATCTAAAGGTTGAACTAAATACTACCAATGGGGAGGTTCGGGAAGCTGTTCTGACACTTCAAGGAAATAGAGGGCTTAAAAAAAAACCAGATGTGGTCCTTTGTGTTGCATTCCCCCAACATTCCATTCCACACACCTGGCTTTCTTCCATCTTCTTGAAGCTTCTTGGGATTATTACCCCTATATGCACTTCCAAGTCCAAGAATTCCTCATCTTCCCTGATAAACTGGAAAGTGGACAGGTTCACTTCTAGCTCCTTGTCCTTCTCTTCCAGAAGGGCAATCAGTCTGTACTTACTGCAAGTATAGTTTGTGTTCTTTTCAAGGAAGCAACAAACATGATACATCTCCACCAGATCACGAGATCTGCCTCTATCTCTGTGTTCCTAAGATAAACAGAAAAGGAGAAAAAAACTTTCCTTCTTGACCTACCCCTGATGAACTCCAGTTTGCTCTCCCTCTTTGCTCAGTCTCTGGAAACATTCTCCTGGAAAACTTTCAAACTGCTTCAAATTGCTCAGCAGGAAGTAATGCTCCAGTCCCAAGATGGGCAGTCAGCAGTACTCAGGAAACTGTCAGCAGTTTCTCCCAGTCCCCTCCTTGGCTCTTAAGCTTTGTCGCTTCTTTTTCCTCAGTTGAACTCCTCCACCAAACACCTGTTTGCTGTCCCTGCTCACTCATTCGGTGATATAATGCTTTTGTAAGCAGTTCTTTGTCCTACTTGTGGTCTAATTCTTCATTGCCCTCTTTTCCTCAGTGTATCAGGAATCCCAAATACTTTCCACTCTTTAAAAAACTCAGTACAGACCTTAAGACTTGAACAGGGATGCCAAATGTGCATTTAAATATCTATGCAAATGTACCTGTTGTGTATGCATGTGTATATGCCATTCTACAGTAGAATTACTTCTTTTCCTTCCAAACCCCTACAAGACCTTTATATTTAGATTGGTTTAAAGATGATAAAGATGTGCAAAATATTATGGAACAAAATCCATTGGTGTGGCGAAAAGCTGTAGATCCTGAACCCAGCATCGCTTCAACCTCCCTACACTTCAAGGTATTGGCAGCAAACTTCCTAGATGACCTCAGTGAAAGTGTGCTCATCTTCTGCCTTGCAGAGACAGCAGAACAGCAGCATTATCAAAGCAGCCCATTCCAGCTTCCATCTGGCAGGAAACTAAATGATCAAAGCAGCCAGAAGATGTCCTTTTGTTTTCAGAATGTTTAGACACCTCACTTTCCCCCACATGCTGCTACCTACATATCCTTCTCATTAGTGAAGACATTGGTGACATACTGCCAGCCAATCAATATGAAGCAGATCTAAGTTCTAGGACACACACACACACACAGACACACACACACAGAGGATGCCACACAGAGACAATCCTTTAATCATTAGTGGTTGTAGCTTTTAAAATTGTCCTTGAGGCACCCATTAACAGTATATCCTACCCAAATGCTCTTCTCTCTTGAAACAAATTGGTTATCTTATGGTATTAAACTCAGCTTAGGGCACCTCCTGTTCCTTGTTATCTTATACATATTTTGTGGAAATCTGCTATTCTAATAGCCTTCCTAATCTCCCCAATGTCCTTCACTCCCATTTCTTTTTTGCCTGAAATAAATGAAAAGATGCACAAGTTAAAATTCTGTTAAAAACAATGTGGCAGAGTGATAGGTGCCTATAAACTTGTGAGGTGGTCAGATAACTTACACCTACTCACTGCTTATAGACAATTATGTCTCATAGTTTTTGTTCTCTCTTCAAAGTTAATTCACTTGCTGGATTTGAGTTTCAAACAACGATAAGCATGTGTAACGTTATAACATTCCCACTGTCTGGGCTGCACACCATTCTTCCCATTGCTCCATCCTCTATAATAAGGAACAAAAGTTGGCACCTTCATTGTCTTCTAGCTGTCTTACAACACAATCCACAAGAGCTAATTGTAATTTTAAGTAATCATGTTTAGGACTTGTGTACCAAAGGTAACCATGGAACTACTTTGGAAGCTTTTCTCCTCACGCCTTGTCAAAGCTTAGTGGTACAAAGCCTCAAAGGGGTCTTTATTTTGACAGTGCTTTGAGCAACTCACTTTTTGAAGCCATTTCACATTGCAACATTATACCCCATTTCTAAAGAGGGAAATGAAACTGCTCTATTGCTTTGCTTGGTGTCATTCTGTCTCCTCCAGCACACCCAGAAGAAGCTTCTATGCATATCACTGAATGCAGGAGAAGAGGTGGCTGAAACCATGCAAGCATCTCGATGACATAAAGTGCTGCCTCTATGCCTAACAGGTAAACAGTGTTGCCTTCACACTTTGGTAAGACAAATACCACTGTCTCTGTGGTATGAAGTGCCTTGTCAAGGAGATTTGAGCCAGCTCACAGAGGCTTAGTCGTCTGTTATAGTGATTTTACTGAATGAATAATCCTGAGGATAACTTGACTTCTCCCAACTGCTACAGAGGTCATACTGAACACAAATTGGCCATTATTCACAAAAAGATATATTGGACTTGTTTATATGTTCGGTACTACAAGTCATACAAGGGTCATTTTCCCAGTTATTACAATTTCAAGAGTTTTCAGCTGACTGGAAATTTTGAAAATTGTAGCTTCCTCACATCTGGGGATAACCAGACTGCACTAAAATATTTTCCCAGCTTCTTATCTGAAAGGTGTAAAATGTCTTATTATGACATAAAAAAGCAGACATTTAAGCTACCGTCTCAAAACTGGCTACCTTGCCTCCATTTCTAATCTTTGTATAAGTTGTCTTCCCAACATTATTTTCTTCTCTAACACCCTTTTCTCTTACCATAGGGTTTTGGTCTTGAATATTCTGTTCTTTTGACCTGTCTGGGCCCCAGTCCAGGACTAGTGAGAAAATAAGTAGCACATATCATTTTGTCACAATTTTAGTTAGACCCACAATAGCTTAGCTCATGGTGGCCATTTTATTATTGTTTTCTGGGCCATTATGGCTCACTGTTCAGAGTAAATGTGATTCATTGTGACAAGCAGAATTTGCAGCAGCTTCTACAATGCAGGTGAAGTGGGCCTAAGTAATGTAGACTCTTTCTATGGCCAGCTAGTTTAAAGAAGAAATAAGCCATTTGCCAGAAGCAAAGAACAGCCAAAGATAAACTCTACCAAAAAAGTATGCCACAACCCTTCATATAACAGATCACCTGTTTGAGCATTGTGCTGGGGAGGGCAGAATTAAGTGCCTTTCAACACTGTATCTCTACGGCATCATATAATATTCACCCATGCATTCACCAACATGTATAGAGATGACGGTAATGATGACGATGATGATATTAATTTTAATATGGATTAATAATCTCAGGACTGAATTGCAACTTTTGTCTCTGGCAGGTTTTTTATGCTACATAAGGCAGATTTGCAGCAGGTTTCAGAAATATTTCTCAGGATATAGAAAAAGACCCTGTGTGTTTTAATGGTTAAGTTGTTAAACTAGCACTGTGGAATTCCATCCTCATGAAAATTTACTGAGTAATTTTGGGCCACTTATTCTCTCTCAGCCCAGCCTATGTCACAGGGTCATTGTGAGAATAAAATAAGAGTGATCTTTATATAAACTACCCTGAGAAAAGTGGAATATAAATCTAACAAATAATATAAATAATTAAAAAACAGGGAAATGTGATTTGATAAATGACTGGTTGTCATATGTCTGAGTCTGACAGAAAAGCATGCAATAAATCTTGATTCTCCAGATGATTACCTTTGTGTTTATAATATGCTTAACAGCAGAAGCTTACAGATGGCTATATACTGTATGTCATTTTATTGCAGTTCAAAATAGAAGCTGTATATACACAGATTTCCACCTACTAAATAACACTGAATCAAGCTTGTATGCCTGCTCCAGGGTTCAAATTCTAGGCCTTTTTCTTTCACCTTCTCAAATCAATCGAAATTTAGTCATTTTCTTCCCCACCTTAATAAACATCTCAATGATTACATAATGGTTCTGTCTAGCCTGGGAAATATTGGTTCTTGCCTCACCAGCTTCAGTATTTACACAGGGAAAAAAATGCTGATTATCCTAATTTGCATTTATCATTTCAACATGCCATTCTGAACACAACTTTTTAGCCTTGTATATAAGAAAATTTCACACAAGCTAGGAAATTAATCTCCTGATCAATCCTACTGTGAAATGCTACAAATACACACAGTCATGAATACCTTTAAATGAATTCATTGCCAATCAATGCAGAATAACATAGAATAATTATTTGGAAATTATGTTTGTTTTTGTTTTTTAGATTTGTCAGTGGCTAGAAAACCCTTATGGACTTTTTGCTGAAAACGGAAAAAAATAAACTGTGATTTATGGGTTTGATGATGAGAAAGGGTAGAATATGGAAAGAAAGGAGCTGTGATCCTGAGAAGATAAAACATAAATGCATTTATAACTGCTGTAAAGAAGATTGGAAGCCACTTCTCTATATCTTTTTTCCCCTTTTTCTTCTTTATCTTTTTTCTTTCATTTCTTTTCTATTTACTTATCATTTTTACTTTTTTACCTTTCATTTTTCTTTAAATTTGTATTTTTACTTTGTAAAAAATTCTTTAATAAACATTAATTTTAAAAAAGGAAATTATGTTTGTTTTCAACAAAATTGTATTTTCATTAACACCTCATATTCAGTTTGTAGACAACCAGAATTTCAATATTCTTTCCACAACTACTATTGCCAAGCCAGGCATACTAAACATAACCCCCCACCCCACCCCACCCCACCCCTCTATACCTGTGTACTAAGTTTCTTTTTCTTAAATTATGATTTTTACTTTTTTTCTATGAAATTTCATCAGTAATTTTCAGGCCACTTCTCTACACCATCAAGATTGTTTTGAATGTTATTTATGTCTTCTATGGCACTGGCTGTCAAAATTTGCAGGGCTGAGACCCCCTAAAATGCTAAATGAATCTGTGTGACCCCAATGAATACATCTAATAATTTCACTGTGGTTAGGCTGGACAAGAAATAATTTTATCACTTACTTTTAATCATTAGATTTTAATCATTAAATCTATTATTGCAGGGATTCTTAACCTTTGCAGTATCCACAGACACCTACAAGGGTTTGAGCAGGCAAAGCAAGGAATTTGTAGAGCACGTTTTCCCACTCTTCCTGTGCAAGACTAATCACATTTAAAATAAATGTGTTACCACTTCTAAATAGTTGGTGACACCCCAACCCAGGGTCCAGACTCACAGTTTGACCCAGGATATTAGCTGTCCTACACAATGATGGTTATCTGCAGCTCCAATAAGCCTTCTTTCTACCTCATAAACCAAGTCATTAACAAAAATACTAAAGACTATGGCACCAATTCCTCCTCATAATTATACTGTTAAATCTCAGTGATTTCACTGGAAAATAAGTGGCCCAGCTATAAAGAGGATGTCAGCTTCAGACAAAATGAAAAAGAACATGTTTTTATTGACTTGCTTTACTGTAATTCTGAATTATACTGGTTTTCTTTTGCTGATACCTGCATTATTTCCTTGTTAAGTGAAGAACTGCTAGCATCTCGGTAAGTGGGTAAGTTATAAATAGGTTGTCTTGCATCAGATACGGTTTCCTTCAATGCCAGGGCTTCCTCCACTGAACTGTTTTGCACCATTTTGGAGAAGAAGCTCGCTTCTTGGAGAACCATAGCATGTTTTCTTTCTCCATTGCAGAAACAGGAGAGGGAGCTCCTCCTCCCTTCCACAAAGAACAATTCAAAATAATATATACCAAAGCCATTATAAATCCTATTTCCAGCCTTTCTATAAGTATTCTAATCCCTTACACATACCAACAAGAAAAAAGAGAAGCAGATCGCTGCAAACTACATCATTATATGTGATTGCAGATCAGTACAAACCACAGTGCATTTTCCCCAAAAGAGCAGAAATGTAGCTGTTGTGGAAGTTTATAGCTATGATCATAATTCATAATCAGTATGAGTTGTACCCTCACTTCCTCTGCTGCTGTTTTACAGTTCCTGTAAGAACCCATTTTAGAAATAAAGGCAAAGGCTGTATTCTCCGAACAGGAAACCTTGGTGGGAACATCCAGTTCTTTCTCAAGCCCCTTATTCTGTATAATGAAAAACAGAGTGGTAATGTGCCAGAGTAAATGCAGAAAATAAACAAGAATAATCTGAAAAGAGGTAACTATGCATGTAGGCAGGAACTCATAAATGTAATTATCCATGTCATCTGCACAAAAAACATCACATCAACTGGCAAATATCATATGCTTAAAATAGGCATCTCTATAAAATAAATAATCAAAATACTCTTTATTAATGTTGGCTTACATGTTTGCACCTGGGTGACTTACATATACCTTGTTAGCAGGCAACCCATTGCCCCTCTCTATTATTTGTCTTTCTTCCAAAAAGAGGGTGAAAAAATATGGTAGCAATAGCCATTTGCTGGTGAGTGCCAGGTAGCAACCAGCTTAATTATCTGCAGAACTTTGCAATGACATAGATTACTGGGCTCTGTGAACAACTTAGGTGATTGGTCCATGTCAAAGCACTGAAAAGTCAGAACCTGTGGTGGTAATGAGGCTTCAGCAATTATCCTAGGAAGCCACCTTCTGATAGCGGGTTTCTTGGTTTTTTAGTGCTGCCACTGAAGTCCAACAGAAATCTCTCACTGCCATTCTCTCAAACCCATTTCCTTTGATGTATTCCCATCCTACAAATAAATCCTGGTTAAAGGAGAACATCTTTTCTCCTTTAGAAAGGGGCTAACACCTCTTCCAGCTCCCTAGGCGTTCTTCTTGCACAATCATTCAAATACATACCCTCTTCCCCTATTGCTAAGATCTTGCACAAGAACGTAGACATTTTATGAAAAAACAAACAATTTCAGCATTTTATTTGAGGCTTTATGAGATTTCTCAATATATTTCATAATATGTGGGCCTTTTGTTTACCAGAAAGGCAGTACTATTGAGAGCTGGCATAGAATATTTTTCTTTCTTTCCTCTGTTCTCAATACTTTAAACTATCTAAATAATAGTTTACTATATTTACTATAACTATGTTATATAAACATTCTATTGAAATAATACAATGTATCAAGATTTATTAAAAAAAACACAATAAAAAGGAAAAACATTTAAAAACATCCAAATTCAGGGGGTATTTATTAGCATTTGTACATGCATAATACAGTGGACGTTGTGTTACAGTTTGATTGGTTGCCATAAATATATGCTCATATAGGATGATATTATGGTAATATAGGAAAGACCATTAAAAAACCTTGAATATCTGAAAAACTTTTTTTCAAGAGTTTCTTTCACATCCTCATTTTAAGATAGGGAGCAGGAGCTGAAATATTGAATGTTATGATGGCAGAAATGATCAATCCTTTCCTAAAAGGAAATGTAAAATAAACCATTTTCAAATGAATAATAATGCTCGTATTTACACAAGCGTGTCAGTCCAATAAAGGGAACTCATTTTAATACTTCAGCTCATTGCGGTTGCATTTCAAATATTTTGAAAGTTGAAGGCAGAAGAAAGTAAAATTTCCTCCCCTAAAGTTAGTGGAGGAGAAAAGGTTGGCAGAGAGAAAGAAGAGGAAAAAAATGATGAAAATGTCAAACATAGGCAAACCTTCCCTAATCTGGGTGCCTGCAGATGTGTGGACTTCAATTTCTAGGACTTCCAGCCAGTAGGGCCATTCTAGGAGTCAGAGTCCATGCAGATGGACAGTGTCTACTTTGGGAAAAGCTGATATAAGTGCTGTCATGTTGGAAAATGGAGACTGGGGAAATTGGAGATAGAGAGGAAAACATACTCTAGCCCAGCTGAGAGTTGTTGAAGAAATTACTGAGAAAAGCTAAAGAATATTCAGTGGTTTATGATGAAAAGCCAGGAAAAAAGGAAAGTGAATGACAGAAGAACACTCTGTGTTAGAAACAAGTCATACAGGATTCAGAGGAAGGCATCTGCATGGGATATCTGATGTGATAGGAAATCTAAACAGACAGTCATCCATCCATCCATCCTCTTGCTCGATCTTAGGCAAAAGGCTGAGAAACAATATGTGTATGTACAGTATGCATATATGCATATATTCATTTATGTATGTGTATATATATACAGCGCATTCGGAAAGTATTCAGACACCCTTCACTTCTTTCAATTTTGTTATGTTGCAGCCTGATACTACAATAGTTCAAATTCATTTTTTTTCTCATTAATCTACACTCAGAACCCCATAATGACAAAGTGAAAACAGAATTTTAGAAATGTATGCAAATTTATTAAAAAGCAAAAACTGAAATATCACATTGGCATAAATATTCAGACCCTTTGCAACAACACTCAAAATTTAGCTCAGGTGCCTCCCATTTCTCTTGATCATTGCTGAGCTGTTTCTACACCTTGATTGGAGTCCACCTGTGGTAAATTAAATTGACTGGACATGATTTGGAAAGGCACACACCTCTCTATAGAAGGCCTCACAGCTGACAATGCCTGCTGTACCCGAACAAAAGCCATGAGGTCAAAGGAACTGCCTGCAGAGCTCAGACAGGATTATTGCAAGGCACAGATCTGGGGAAGGCTACAAAAATAATTCTGCTGCACTGAAGGTTCCCAAGAGCACAGTGGCCTCCATAATTCTCAAATGGAAGAGGTTTGGCACAACCAGGACTCTTCCAAGAACTGGTCACCCGGCCAAACTGAGCAATTGGGGGAGAAGAGCCTCAGTAAGAGAGATGACCAAGAACCTGATGGTCACTCTGACTGAGCTCCAGAGATCCTGTGTGGAGATGGGACAAAGTTCCAGAAGGACAACCATCACTGCAGCCCTCCACCGATCTGGGCTTTATGGCAGAGTGGCTAGACGGAAGCCTCTCCTCAGTGCAAAACACATGAAACCCGCTTGGAGTTTGCAAAAAAGCACCTGAAGGACTCTCAGACTGTGAGGAGGAAGATTCTCTGTTCTGATGAAACCAAGATTGAACTGTTTGGCCTCAATTCTAAACGTTATGTCTGGAGGAAACCAGGTACCGCTCATCACCTGCCCAATACCATCAAAATTGAAAAAAGTGAAGGGGGTCTGAATACTTTCCAAATGCAATATATACATACATACACACATACACTGTATATGTGTGTGTGTATATGAATACACAGATGGAGGTATGTGTGTGCACTTCCATGCACACCCTATGCACAGAGAGATCTTTCCAGTGAAATTAGAGGTATGTGTTCTTTTCTTTTTTAAACATTTTTTATTCTTTTATATAGTCTTTTTGTTAAAAGTTAAATATTATAGGGCAAACAGCAGTTCAGCAAAACACTATGTTTGCCTTGTACAGCTAATGAGGATAGGGATTTATTTGCAGGTGCCTGCTAGATAGTTGGTTTTTAAAAGCTTTAATAATATTTTACAAAGTTTTCTCTAACTTGTCTGGAAAACCTGAGTATTTCAAGGAAAGACTCTGTGGGTGCAGAAAGGATTAATTGTCCCTACTAACACATTTTTTTCCCAACAAAACACCGATCTATGCAATGACACACACACTTACAATACTTTAAAAAAATATTTGTTTCCTATATTTGAAATGGAACTTTTCCTAAACAACCATTGAAGTCCCATTCATTTCAGTGGACCACAGTGACATTTTGTAGATTTAGCCATTTTTGTCCCTATTCAACATACACTACATAACAAACAGCAACTTCCTATAGTTTATACTGCTAGAGTACAAAAACAAATAGTTTTCTACAAGAAAGCAGTTCAGATGAAAAATTTACAACCATTTTTCTTTCAGACATGTTGTGAAACTACAGAATTCTGCAAAGTATGTAGGAAAAGATTTCTCATTCCTCCATTCCCTGCTCTCTTTTCATCATGAACCTCTGAGAAAAATAATCTTCCTATATTTAATTGGCAGCAGTCATCTCATTGAATTAACAATTCCTGCTGCATTCCTGCCTAGCTTCTCTGGGTCACCAGTGATCAAAAGCTTTTCCTTTGCAGGAGACCTTAACAACTCCACTTAAAACTAACACTTCCAATACTTAGTTCTGCATCAGGGATTTTTGCAGTTGACTTGAGATAATATTGGCCTATGCCTTTACTACCTTACCCTTAGCAGCACATACCTTTCTTTATGCTAGGCTTTTGCCAGGAGGCAACCAAAAATGGTAATTAACAAGCAAAAATACCTTAGTTCAAACAGAATGGCCACAACAGCTTGGAAGTATGAAATGTTACTGACCTACACATGTGGCAGTCCATAATTAGAAAAAACTGGCATTTTGTTAACATAGAGTGTATAGATAAAACAGCTGCCTCTGAACTCAAATATCTGGTAGCATCCAGGTGAGAAAGTGGGTAGAATCTGGAAACCATGCAAGATAGCAGAACCACATGGACAATGAAATATGTATTTAGTGGATACTTTTGGGGGGTGGGGGCGGGCTTCGATTCAGTCTTGACTCCTGGTGACTGCCTGGACTAGTCCCTGCAGTTTTCTTGGTAAGATTTTCAGAAGTGGTTTGCCATTGCCTCCTTCCTAGGGCTGAGAGTGACTGTCCCAAGGTCACCCAGCTGGCTTTGTGCCTAAGGCGAGATTAGAACTCAGAGTTCCCCGGTTTCTAGCCTGGTGTCTTAACCACTACACTACACTATGTTCTATATTTGTATCTTGCTGACCTTGGCTGATGTTTAGTGTTTTTCTGGGTATACTTAAAACAATGTTTTATAATAGAAAGCTGTACTGTATTTTCATTGTTGTAGCGTTGTACTCCATAATGGAATTTTTGTAACAGCTCAGACTTCCACATTATGTATAGCTGAATTTGTTTTCAGTGTGTGTGTGTCTGTGTGTGCATGTATAAACACTAAAACAAATTCAGCTACAATTTTCAGTGTTATGAAATATGTTTATTCCAACATAGACTTAGAGTCACAAAGCTGAGTCTACAAACTTAAAGAAATTAAATAATTCTGGAAGGCAAATTAGAGGCACCATGGCAAGCTATTTGTGGAGCAGGAAACTGAGAATCACTGGCAAATTAGCATAGGCAGGAAGTGCCAGCTTGCAATAACACTGAAGAAGCCATTTAGAGACTGCACTGCAGCAAGCTTTACCATAATCTTTTGGAGGTAATTTGTAAGTTTAATTCACTGTTTAAATTATTGGTTTTTTTCCTTTTTATGTGCCTTTGGCAGAAGTTTTGACTGAGCAGATCTCAGCATGACTCTTAGAATTATTGCAAAGAGATGAAATGACATGACAGGAACAAAGCTTTGCGTTGCAGTGAGAGGCCACAATTCCATACAGATGTGATGCCAATACAATCCCATTTTCCCAGATGATACAGCTGTTGTTCAATGGCACAAAACTCCTGGATCTGTGTTCTTTGACAATGAGTCAAAGGTTGACGTAGATCTCACTCATAGCATACAAGCTCCAGGTGATACATCCATCTTTCCTTTCACATTTCCTGAGGAGAACTGAGATTACCTATAGCATCAGTTTTCAACAACGTTTTTGCTTTTTTTTACCGAATTTTCCTTGGGATACTGAGGTGAATAAGGGTAAAGTGACATGCCAAAGGCACACAAAGAGCTTGAGCTTCTAGTGCATGAATTGTCACTTCTGACAACTCTGCTTGGGACAAGAGCAGCCTTTTCTCTGACCCTCAAATGTCACATACACAAAGCAAGAAAGTTATTGTGATAAACTGGAGGGGGCAGATGAGAAGTGAGAAGTGGTAACCATAATGAGTGCTAAGCTACTGTAGGAATTAACATTCAGGAGTAAAGAGCAGTGCTACATGATAGACAATGCCTGTAAGTGAACCCTTTAATGAGAATGATTTATAAACGTGCACCAGATGACTGAACGGGTAGGACTGTAGACATGGGTTGGGGAGGCTTATGATCATTCTTTGTATCCAACTATTTAGTGACGGCAGGATTTAATCTAATAGTTCATTTTTTCTTCTATATTCTTCAAATTCTTGGTTCTTTAAAGGCTGTTTGTGCACCCTGAGATGTCCTGAAGTAAGCTGCAGTGCACTACTTTTTATTCTTTCAGAAGCCATATTCTGTATGCTTTTCTTACATTGTGACATTTCTGCGTAAAACATTGCAGATATGGTCACATGTTGTATGCCTGCTATTTGCCTTCCTGAACTATTAAAAGATGATTTATCATTGTGGTTACAAAACTCTCATTAATTAAAGAGGTCTTGAAATCTTAAGTTTTTAAAGATATTTAATTCCTGCTGAAAAACCCCTTTAGAAGAACAATTACACCTAATTCTCAAATACTATCCATAGGATATGTTATTTCTCAGCTGTTACAGATGGGAATATAACTTAAAGAATTTTATACTTGAGCTTTCTATGTAAAACACTTGTTAAAGAGTTACGGAATATATCAATTTATAAAATAAATGGCCTTTAATCAAAGCCATATCAAGAGTTTACTTAATGATACATGAAGTATCAAACTCAATAGCAGCGTCTCTTTGATTCAGTCTCATGAGAGACTACATTACAATTTCCAAGTCTTCTCTCCAAAGTAAAAAGCAAAACAAGAACAAAAACAAACAAATACCCAGTGGAAGTCCAGTTTCCATATGCTGCACACAGCAATTTGGGGCTGGAATGGTCTACCCCCCAGTCCTGATATGCTGCCTTATCATAGCAAGGAGGTCTTCCTGGAAGGGATGAGTGAAGAATGCTGGGAGCATATGCCAAGGGTATATAATCCCAGCAGGGTCACCCAAGGTTCACCCCAGTTGCCCAGCTAAATCATCTATATTAGGCAGCAGCAACATAAGAAGATGCTAGAAATGATCACTTTAGCGACAATGGCAAAGGCATCATTTCATATTGGGTGGGAGCAGGCACTGGCAAACCACACCTGTACTTTACCAAGAAAACCACATGGACAGACAACACAAAGTGACTGATGATATAGCGCCGGATGATCAACACTTCAGGTCAGATTGCATTCAATATGCTACTGGGGAAGAGCCACTAGTGCAGAAGAGGAGGTTGATGAGTTTTATGATCAATTTGAAATGGACAGAACATGCAAGATCTGCTGCTGCTTGCTGGAGAAGCTGGAAACATTAAGGAGAAAAATTTAGTTGGACTGTATGGGCTAAGAAACTGAAATGAAGTAGGAGAACAACGTATCAATTTCTGCTAATCCAATTATTTCTTCATTACTAACAAGTTCTTTGAACAACCAAAACAATTCCTATATACATGGGCACAACCAAATGGAATACATAAACATCAAATTGACTACATTATTGATAGAAGGAGATGGAATCGCTCAGTTCTAACAGCAAAAATGTGGTCAGGGGCCATGGAACAGATCAGAAATTGCTCGTTTGCAAGTTCCAAGTTAAAGTCAAGAGGAAGACTGATATATATATATTTTAATAGCAACACCTATGTTCATTCTCCTTCAATATCTTACAAGTATTGGCAAGTTAATAGTTAATTTTTAATGGAACAAATACCCAGGATCTCCTTGCTAAAGTCATGTCTTTCTCATGATGATGGTGGTTTTAATTTTCCTGATTTTAAATGATAACTTTGGGTTTATTAGTTATCCTCAGTTATGTATTGGGATGGAAATGATATTATTTACATATCATTGTAGAAACTTGAGAGTTATCATTTAGAATCCTTGCAGTCTTGGGACATTCTTGGACATAATTAATACTATGTAATTAAGGGAGGCTTTCAATTACTTTTCTAGCATTTAAGGTGGTTAGACATATTTAGGCCCTATTTGGCAAAACATTTAATTTTTTTTTTTTTTTCTCATGAGAAACTGACATTTGGGAGCAATTCTTATTTATAAATTGCCAATAATACTTTATTTTTTAAAAAAAATCACAGACTCATAATGGATGACTCAAAAGATATTTTAAAAATGTTAGCTGTTATGTTTTCTGTGATGGAGAAGTAAGAAGGAATTTGGTTAGATATATTATGGACATGTCCACTTGTAATCCCTTAGTGGTTAGATATTATTGCTATGATGAATCAGGTACTTGGAAGGTAGTTAAAAGTTAAAGATGTTAATAATGTTCTATTACACTACATTCCAAAAAAACTGGAATATTTTAAATTATGAAGAACTTTGGATGTATCATAATTGGACTCTTGAGAAAAAGGTGATTCTATACTAATCAAAGAATATTTGGCCCAGACTCTAAAAGGTGACTTAATGAAGTTGGTCAAACCTCATCAATGTCAGATTTGTACTGAAGAAGAGGTATGACAAGATAATATGATTCCATATTGTCTACGTTTAATTCATTGTTTAAACATTTAATCATAGAGTTGAATTTAAAGGAAGTTATATAATTTTAATAGCCTGACATTTTTTTCTTTAAATGATTTTTTTAAATACATATTTAGAATTTGATTTAATTTAAGTGTGGGTTTTGTTGTTTGTTTTGCATTTTTGCTTTACTTAGTTGTTGTTGATACATACCCATGTCAAATGAGTGAATATACATTTAAAAGTTTGATTGATTTGTTTTCTATTAAAGAATAAGAGAATTAATGAAGAATACAGAATAATGAAAATTCTGAATTTGGGACACACCACTTTTTGACAGTGTCAAGAGTGGATCTTGGTACTACCAAAAATCCAAGTTGCAAATTCAGAACAATTGTCATGGAAGAAAACAAAAGAAGAAAAAAGGACAAGAATGAAAGTAGGATTTATATAAGAGAATGATTTCTGCAAAAATTGAAAAAAAATATATTGGACAATATGTCTACAGAGAAAAAGTTAGTTGCAAAGAATGTAGTCAAAGAGAACAAGGAACAGTTAAGTTAAAAGGCAGAGAAAATATGGAGCAATTTTGAAGGTAATTGTTTTGGATGTGGATGAAGAGAGCTAAACAAGGAGTTTCCAGCAGAGTCAATGAAACTGAATTAAAAATAAAAGTGATGAAGTGATTTGAGATGAAACTGAAGCGAGAGAATGCTGGAAAGAGTATTTTGGCAATGATAGTGCTAAACTGTAGAATTCGAACAAATGCTATAATGTTAGTGTCCAAGGGGAAAAAAATGATGAAAAGGAAATGATAAACACTGAGAATGTTGATAAAAAATGGTAAGAGCGCAGGTACAGCTGTTCTAACTGGGGAAATATTAAAATTTGGACGTGGTTTGCTTATAGAGTGTGTGACTTTATAACATTTGTGTGGAAGACTGCACGTATGCCTGACAATTGGACTTGGGCCTGACAATAAATGCCATTTTTATTCCCTCATGCAAAAGGAAATAGAGGAAGAGCAAAGATTGTTAAATGCTCCTGGGAAGATGATTGGCAGAATTCTGATTGAAAAGTTACAGGAGTGACAATGAGCAAATTTAGGAAGGGCTGGGCAGGGGGTATGCAGACCAGATTTTTTCCTTTTCATCATTGAGAATTGTATGAGCATGAGAAAGTTTATTATTTATTTTTGATTTAGAGAAAGTATTACTAGGCTTGAATAATGGAATCTTCTGCATGAATTTGAATTTTGGCTGCAGAAGGTGATAAGAGCAGTAAAGGAAGTAAAGCCTGTGTGAGAATAAATAGAATGTGTAATGAATAGTTCAGCACTGGGCAAACACTAAGATAAGGATGCACAGTGTTCCTTGGTTGTTTAATAAATTTAAGAATAAATATATAAGGAATGCTTGTGATGATGTTAGAAGTTTGTTGGTTAGAGATGTAATTATAGCTGGACTTTTATATAGAGATGATGCTGGGTTTTTCGCTGAGAGCCTGAATGATTTTCAATGAATGTTAGATTGTATGATGCAATTAGCAGGATGGATCTGAACATCAATGCAGTAAAGACCAAAGGAGTTGTGTTTGATAAGCAAAACTGAGTGAACAAGTTCTTTTAAAATGGTAAAAATTAGAGCAAGTAGATGAATGTATGTACCTTGGAAGAATATTTACTAAAAATGGGAATGTAATAGGTTTGGATGAGGTCAAATAATTTTGAATTGTATGTTTACTTATATAACCATAGTGTTTCTACATGTTTATTTAAGTTTATAAATCTCCATCTTGGGATTTTCTGCTAGCATATGTGCATGATCAAACTGTCTTTGATCAACTTGCTCTATAAGATCTATGTATCTATGGTCACAACACTTTTGGGTGCAAGGGACCAGTGACTCGCCATAACCTGCTAGCTTTAGTTTAAGAAAACAATCATTTGGACCCTCTCCAACTTGTTTGTTTTCTTGGTGATTTCTACCACGACCATCTGAATACCAGAAACTGGAACTGAGAAGGCCATTGACTTCATTCTCTGCTCCTGACGTATCCCAGGAATATCTGGCTGGCCACTGCTACATTGGCCTAGACAGACCACTGATCTATTCCAGCAAGCCATTTTCACATTCCTAACCATAACAATTCTGCTTGAAACTGGTTGGATGAGCTGAAAAACCTTGTCCAGCTGTCACTGCTGCTCTGGAGAATACTGAGCGTGTTATATGTGACATAAAGCCCAACTCAAAACCCTCATCACATCATCAAACAAGACAAATTATTATAATAGAGAAAACATGGTATTAGGGGATTTAGCCAATCAAGGAAAAGTTCCTAGTACAGAGAATGTTCTAAAGCCAGTTAACAAATTGCTGGGATGGGAAGCAAGCAAATCAGCAAGGAAAATCTCACGGACAGGAAGAGAGAGGCACATTTATTATTCTATGTGATTGCAAGCTGGGTGACAACAGGAAAAGCCTGGGGTAGCACATTGAGAATTCACACAGTAACTCAGAGCAAGTCGCCATCTGCAGTGATTTATGTTCTAGCCCAGCAGTGGGTGCAAATTGCAGCTGTGCTGATACAGGGAAAAGTAAGTCGTGGAAATGAGAAACCAGCCAACGCATGGCAAAGAGCAGATGAAAGAAGATTTTGGAATGGGTATTATACCTTTTGCTGCCATGGAAATAATTGCTTAATCCCCCTCTAGTTTTTTAAAACACAGTGTGTTTTATGAATATCAATATTCTCCCCTTAAAAAATCCAACCAAACGTTTGTTTTAAATGTAAGTATTTTCATCTCTCCCTTGTAGGCTAGAAAGCTGAACTACGACTGCGAAAGGAGAAGAACGTAAGGCACACAACTGTTTCAGAAACCTTCCGATTCAGTCAGTTAATAGCACTAGAATAAGAATCTATCTTGGAACTTATTTTGTGAAACAGAAATCCAGTTCCTTTAACTGACAAACGTTCTAAATGCTTTAAATGCCTTTTAACTATATAAAGGAACATTTCAGGTTCAGTAGAGGTAGAGCACTTCATGGTTACTTACAGAACTTTCAAAAACCAAAACAAAAGCACTCCCCCCCAAAAAAACCCTGAAAAGAGCAGAAAAGAAAAATATAAAGATATACTTGCTAATTTAAATATATAGGTGTGAAGGTAGAAATGATCACTATAATTTAAATAGAACTGTTAAGTATTTCACCCACAGAGGATGAGTGAAGGCTGACCTTCCTTCTTGTTCAATCTGCCATCTAGGTCTTAACTGCTGAAGGGACGTGTCAAGCCTGCTGCTGTTTCTTCTTAGGGCTGTTTAAAGTAGATTAAATTGGACTTTTCAAAAAGAAAATGCTTTTAGACAAAAGCCTATTTTCTGAAACATAGAACAGATGAGTACTATACTGGCTATTTGGAAGGGATTCATGTTTGAAATACAGGCCTGCTCACAGAAAATTAGCTTGGTGGGGACACTGTTCCAACATACATGTGTGTCCATGTATCCAGCCATTGGTTTTTAAGTCAATGAAGTCAACACAGTATATCTTCAAGTATGTATTTATTTGATTTATATGGCCACCCAATTTGCTAAGTGAGTGTCAGCAACCTGTAGAAACATGAAAACAAGGAATTAAAAATAGAATACAATACAATAAACATTCAGAGTTGAAAAAAGAATAATGAAACATTCTTTTTTTAATTCAATAACAGAAATAGTGATAGGAATAGATACCCCTGTACCACCTCCAAATCCATGCCCAGAGAAGGCAGATTAAAGTCCCCCAGTACAATTAGTTTGGGGAGCTCCACTGCTAACCAAGATACAGTAGCTTGGGTAGGGAGGCTGTTACACAGCATTTATTCTAATAGTCACACAGCTGCTGAATATCTAGAGTTTAATACACCTTTCCATTAGCCGCCTTTTGCTATAGGGATTACTCTGAAGGACAATAGGAAACTGATTTACTGACAGCTGTTACGGATTCCCAGAATGCCAGTTTAATTTCTAATGGATTGCTATGATGGCACAGGCTGCAGTAATTCTGCCAACTCAAGTGATGCATAATTACCAAAGAAGTTGGTCTTATTCTCATAAACTGTTTCTTAAGGAAAACATATAAACTGACAAGTGGATACAATATTTTCCATCTCAAATTGCTCTACTCCTGCAAACTTCACCACTGTTTTATGACTTTTCATTCATTCATTCATTCATACATACATACATACATACATACATACATAGACTTATCCCTGCCCATCTCCCTGCAATGGGGGACTCTGGGCGGTTTACATCAATTTAAAACAATAAATACATAATTAAAATTTATAAAAGACAGACACATCTACACAAATGGAAAGAAGAGAAAAAAAAATCCAAAAGGCCGATGGAAGCCACATTAGGCCTCTAGGGGGCTAGCTAACCCCATTTCTGACAACCTCCCTCCCCGCCCCAGGCCAGATGGCAGAGCCAGGTCTTCAAATCCCTCCGAAAGGCCGGGAGTGAGGGGGCCTGTCTCACCCCCGGGGGCAAGATGTTCCAAAGGGTGGGGGCTACAGCAGAGAAGGCCTGCCTTCTGGGCCCTGCTAGTTGGAGTTCTTTTGTCGAGGGGGTCTGGAGCATGCCCTCTCTGTGTGATTGGGTGGGACAGGTTGAAATCGTGGTGGCGAGGCGGTCCCTCGGGTAGCCTGGCCTTATGCCATGTAGGGCTTTAAAGGTGATAATCAACACCTTGAATTGGACCCAGAAGCAAACTGGTACCCAATGCAGCTCACGGAACAAAGGTGTTATATGAGTCCTTCGGACCCCAAAAATAGCTCGCGTGGCCACATTCTGGACCAGCTGAAGCTTCCGGATACTCTTCAAGGGTAGCCCCGTGTAGAGCGCATTGCAGTAGTCTATCTGGGAGATAACAAGGGCATAAGTGACTGTTTGAAGGGCATCCTGATCCAGGAAGGGGCGTAACTGGTACACAACCTGAAGCTGTGCAAAAGCCCTCCCGGCCGCGGCTGCCACCTGCTCTTTGAGCAGGAGCCGTGAGTCCAGGAGGACCCCCAAATTACGCACTAGGTCTGTCTGGGGCAGTGCTACCCCATCCAGCACCAATGATGACAACATCCCAGATACAGAGGAGCCATTAACCCACAGCCATTCCGTCTTACCAGGGTTCAGCTGGAGCCTGTTGTTCCCCATCCAGACTCTCACAGCCTCCAGGCACCGTGAGAGGGCGGTCACGGCATCACTTACCTCACCAGGGATGGAGATATATAATTGAGTATCATCAGCATACTGATGATACCTCAGCCCATGATGGCGGATGATCTCACCCAGCGGTTTCATGTAGATGTTGAAAAGGAGCGGAGAGAGAACCGAACCCTGCGGCACCCCACAGAGGAGGGGCCGAGGATGGGACTTCTCGCTCCCTATCACCACCGACTGGGACCAGCCCCGAAGAAAGGAGGTGAACCAGCACAAAACTGTGCCACCCACCCCCAGATCCCTGAGCCGTCCCAATAGGATACCATGGCCAATGGTATCGAAAGCCACTGAGAGATCAAGGAGAGCAAGGATGGTAGCACTTCCACCATCCCGCTCCTGCCAGGGATCATCCATAAGTGCGACCAATGCCATTTCCATTCCATAACCGGGCCTGAAACCTGACTGATAAGGGTCCAGATAATCCATTTCCTCCAGGACCCTTTGGAGCTGTGATGCCACTTCTTTCTCAACCACCTTCCCCAAGAAGGGGAGCTGGGAGACTGGACAAAAATTGTCCAGTACGGTAGGATCCAGGGAGGACTTCTTGAGTAGGGGGTGCACCAACGCCTCTTTAAAGGGTGCTGGAAACACTCCCTCCTGCAAAGATGTATTAACTATCGCCTGGATCCAACCACATGTTATCTCCCAAGCTGCTTTCACCAGCCAGGAGGGACATGGGTCCAGATGACAAGTGGTGGCCCTCACAGTCTGGAGGATCCTGTCCACTTCCTCAGGAACAACAGGATCAAACCATTCCCAGATAACTGGGAAAGAACAATCCCCTGGTATCTCCCCAGACCCTGCGCCAAGCTTGGAGTCCAACTTGGAACAAATCTGCACGATTTTATCCTGCAGGTGCTCTGAAAATTCCTCCATGCGGCCCTGCAAATGAATCTCCAGGTCCCCCCTACCGAGGAGGGATCTAGTGATCCCAACCAGGGCTGCTGGGTGGCACTCTGCGGACACGATAAAGGCGGAGAAGTATTGGCGCTTCGCTGCTCTTATCACCACAATGTAGGCCTTAATAGCGGCTCTAACGTGTTCGGTCGGATTTGGTCCGTGTCTTCCTCCAGCGGTGCCCTAGACATCTCTTGACCCTCTTCAGCACCCTCAACTCCTCCGTAAACCATGGGGAGTGTCGGGGCCAATGTGGCAAGAGAGGTCGCATAGGTGTGATCCTGTCCAAGGCCCCAGCTGCCTCCCTATTCCAAGCAGCAGCCAGGGCCTCCGCTGGACTGTGCAGCAGGTCCATGGGAATGCTCCCCAGCTCTCTCTGGAACCCTGACGGGTCCATCGGCACCGGGGGCAGACCAATCGCATGGGTCCTGCCTCCCTGCGGAGGGGGGTGGCATAGGAGAAACTCAGGGTCACCAGGACGTGATCTGACCATGACAGTGGGGAAAGCTGTACATCTCCCCTCGGATCACTTGGCCATTGCTCAGACAAGAAAACTAAATCCGGCATGTGGCCACTGTCTTGGGTTGGGTCCCGCATAATTTGAGACAGGCCCATGGCTGCCATGGTAGCCATGAACTCCCAAGCTGCCTCCGAGGACCGTCCCAGGGATGGCAGGTTGAAGTCCCCCAGAACCATAAGCCTGGGGAACTCCACCGCCAGCCCTGAGATGGCCTCCAGCAGCTCGGGCAGGGAGGCTGCCATGCAGCAGGGAGGCTGGTACAGTAGTAGCACTCCCAACTGTTCACGGGCACCCAACCTAAGAAACAGTGTCTCACAGCCAGAAACTTGTGGAGCAATGCCCCTGAAGGCCACTAGAGACTCCCGGATGACAACAGCCAACCCTCCTCCCCTGCCCTAGCATCTTGGCTGGTGCCACACTGTAAACCCAGCTGGGTACATTTCCGAGAGGGGCACCCCCCCCTTGGGCCCCAGCCAGGTCTCGGTGATACATGCCAGGTCTGCCCCCTCCTCAGTGATCAAGTCACATATGATGGGGGCCTTGTTTTTAACTGATCTGGCATTAAGCAGCAGCAGCCAGAGGCTAGGGCCCCTATGAACCTGCTGGTCAGGACCTGGAAGTGAGCAAGGAGGGCTTGAACACTCCACCGGTAGCACACACTGGGGGTGTCTTCCCCGAAGATGGCCCGCCCTCCCACTCCCGCCATATTGTCCCCTACCCATCACCCCCTCAATAATGTAGCCCACCACATCATCCCCAGGGGTGTCAGGCCCAAGTACCTCCAATCCCAGGCCCTTGGAGTCCCTGGTCTGGGGCAAAGTTCCCTCCATCCAGTCAGGCATCCACATTCAAAACCAAACACTCCCAGGTGAGGGGAGATCCCGCCCACGCACCATCTCATGCTCTTGGCGCTGGCTGGGACCCACCCCCCCACCAACCCCCACAAAGGGACACGGTGGCACAGGGCTTAATGACGCTGGAGTTTGCCGGTGAGAAATGGTCGGCACTCCTGCAGTTCAGGCCCGGCTCCGCAGGACGGGGTGAGCTCCTGTCCCTTGTCCTAGCTCCTGCCCACCCAGCAGTTCGAAAGCTATTCCATCTGCGAGTAGATAAATGGGGACTCCCATTTAGATGGGAGGAACCGGCGGTGCTGCGCGGGGGAGCAAAATACCAGTGCTGGCCGAACTCCGAATGCAACCGGCGTGAGCGACGATCAATGCGATCGGCGAGAAAGATCTGCGGAGGAGGAAAAAGCCTGGATGACCCCCTAGCAACCTCTGCTGGTCACATAGTGTAATATATATAGCACTAATTGTAGATTTGTCACTGTTAGGTTTATATATATGCTTTGTGAGCCACCCAGAGTTCCCCATTGGGGGGAGATGGGCGAAGAATAAATCAAATGTATAAATAAAAATAAAAAAAACAAAACAAAACCTCACGCCACAATCACTCTGCCCCCCTGCACGACCTCTCTCACTAGTCGGCAGGGTGGGCATCCCATACACTCACTCACACCTCCTGGCTCTCAGCCAGCAGGTGGACCCTCATATCCCCCCAGACTCTCACTACCAGGAGAGAGTCCCAGATACACACTGGAGGCACCCTATGGCTCTCCACTGCTCTGCACTGGCACTGGGCAGGATTAAATAGGGGTGGCTCGATCCTGAAGCCCCAGTTTGCCCCTCTTGAAAACAAGAGTCAACTGGGATGCCATCTGGTGCCCCCCCTGCCACCCAACTGTTCCTCCAGAGCCGAGGGGTCTTCCTCCACAGTCGGACAGCTACCTTGCATCGGGGCCTGCTGGAGTTTGCCGCACCATATGGGGCTGGCTGGGGCCTGCTGAGCCTGCTAGGCCTGGAGTCTGTTGGGTCTGTTGGGTTGTTGGGCCCACTGGGCTTGGGGTTGGAAATGCTGTGCCGGGCCCCGCCAGAGTTCGCCGTGTTGCGCTGCTGGTCACTGGAGCCTGCCATGCTGTGCCACGGATCATCTGGGCTCCCCGCAGCTTGCTGCGCCCCACGGGGGTCGGATAGTCTAAAAGCTCCCCACTGGTCGCCCGGCAGAACTCTCCACGCCACTCCAGAACTCAGCGGGCTTGCCACAATGCACTGGCGCTTCCCAGGGCCCACTGCATCGACCCCAAGCTCATTGCGGATCGCCGCCCATACCAGGGCCCGGTAGAGCTCCCCGCCCTGCTCTAGGGATTGATGGGGCCCGCCGCCCTGCACCAAAACCACACCAGAGTTAGCCAGGTCTGTTGCTCGTCGCTCGCCTGGTGTTGCCGCTCTCCGCCTCACTCACTCTCCGCTGCACTCCACTTCTCCGCTACCCTGTCCCAGGGCTTGCGCCTGGGGGACCCATCTGAGGGGAAAAACCCCTCTGAGGTCTCCCTCCGCACCCAATTCAGCCCTAGGAGGTGGAAAGAATCCCGGGGGAGGGAGGGAATCCCAGGGGAGGGAGTAATCCCACAATCATCCCCCTTAGTGCAGTGGCCGCACCCGGCGTTTGCTGGCAGTCACCATCTTGGATTTCCCAAGATTACCCTGGTTATTTACCACAACGAAAGCACATTGGCAACTTTAGATTCTAGGCAGACAATAAATAGATGGGAGTTTCAAAACTGAGTGGCCTAATGTGAGCAGAGAAACAAATACTTTCAAGATTGAACTCTTGCATGAACAAAACTTCACTCAGACAGCTACGAAAAAGGCAGATAAGCACGCAGCGTGGTATAAGAAAAAGACTAAAGTTCAGTCTTTCATGCTTGAAAACACTTTTACAAAGCATTATAGATGCTGCATTTAAACAAAGTGCATTCCAACATTTTTAGTAGCATTTTCTTCTATATGATTATTTCACAAGTTTGAAGGAATTATGACACTAGAATGAGGCTTACAGCAGTTTCCCCTTGGAACACTTTCAGAAACCCTGTTAAATTGTGCTCAAAAGCACAATAAAAGCACTTTTCACACAATCCTGCTCACTGTGCAGAAGCAAAACACAGAAGAATGCAAGTCCATTTCAGTATGCCATTTCCACCTTAACAAGACTCTTCAGCATTGTCAGCAGTTGCTTTTGCATGATTAGCAGAAAACTGAATATAAATTGTGATTCAACATATCTTTCAATATAATATTTAAGCCTATTGCAACTAGGCAGAATCTGATAGGATGAGATAGGGACTGAAATTAGTGAAGTTTGCCTTCATCAGATGGGGCTCTACATCTGTTATACAACAGCAAGCCTTATTCCTACCACAAGTTTCTTGCAGACTGAATTCTGTGCATGTTTACACAGAGGTGTGTGTGGGTGTGCACGCCTTCAAGTCACTGTTGACTCCTGATGACTGCATGGACTAGGCTCTGAAGTTTTCTTGGCAAGGTTTTTCAGAAATGGTTTGCCTTTGCCTGCTTCCTAGGGCTGAGACTGGCCCAAGGTCACTCAGTTGGCTGTGCCTAAGGAGGGACTAGAACTCACGATCTCCTGGTTTCTAGCTCAGTACCTTAACCACTACACCAAACTGCCTTACACAGATGTAAGATCCAGCAAATGGCCAGTAAGGCTAGGCTAGGCTAGGCTGAAACAGTGGGTTGCCTCAACATCCTTCATTGAGCTTCTGTGACTGCAGATGGATGTGAACCTTCGTCTCTCTGGTGCCAGTCCAACACCTTATCCACTATACCATACTGGCTCTCCATATGAAAGGACATGTTTCTCAACAATCACTGAAAGTAACAAGAAAATTAAGAATAGTAACTGTAAAGAAAAGGACTGATATGAATACAACTCAGTATAGCTCTCCCTTTCTGCATATGTCCCTTTCTGCATAGTCCACCATTGCTCTATTCAATGAGACTATTGGGTGCTATAAATCATAGCCAGGAAGAGCATTCATTTCCCAGACTTCATCGTAAAGCATTCAGTGTTCTTTGCTTCTTCCAAGTTCCCAAATATTTTGGTAGAAACAAAAATATTGTCCACTTCAGGGATGGCATGGGAGGTGCAAGCTGTACAATATCTTAAAGTGTGGCACGGAATTGCCTAGGAAGCAAGTACACAGGTAGCTATGATGCCAAACAAGGGTTTCAATCGTGCAGTCCTCCAGGGCATTTCATTCACCTTCTTCTTCACTCACACCCAGCAGGAGAGCTGTGACCAGAAGCAGAGCAGAAGTTTGCCTCTCCTGGCCAGGTGCTACAGATTCTCCAGCTAAGAAAAGAAATGCGGATCTCACCCAAGCAGGGCAGACTGAGGGGTAACCACACTCCTAGACCTGTATCAAGGTGCCGTCACAGATGGGACTAGGCCTGTCAGCTTGCTGTTGGTGTTGCTGTAGATGTAGGAGTACATCTTTCTTCCTGCCACTTAGGCAGGGAGAATGCTCTGCCCTCCCTCAGATGGATTGGGAGGCAGACTTCTCTTCTAGCCAAATTCACTGGGATTTTCTGAGAGATGCTTTTCCTGCCTCTGTCCTCCTTCTCCAAAGTGGCCATTCTCTCCCACTCAGATTAGTTAAAGACAAGGAGCCCCAGGCAGTGCTTACCTAGCATAGCCTCAACTTGCTATTTCCCCCCCTCCCCAATTCTGGTTGGAATGGAAGATGTTTCCAGGAAGAAGCTGCTAGTAATAAGGAGCTGCAGCAGGAATGGTGGCGGTGTGGGAGCAGGCCTCCCCACATGCCTGCTCCCTGGAGTTTAAACTCCATTGTTAGTGGAATCTCTCTCTCTCTCTATTCTATATTCTAATGCAAATAAACTAGCTGACTCAGCTTTAATACACTTCCACCAAATCCAGAAGCTTCCATTTAAAAACAAAACAAAACCCTATTCTTGGCTCAAAGTACATTATAGAAACACACAATCTGCCAAATAGCAAAATCTACGTTTTACAGTACATTGCTGTTTGGATTAGCAGTCTACCAGACCAATTCAGAAATTATTTCACTTCCCAGATCCTATAGCTTATTCATACTTAGTAGCTGTAATGGAATAGATAGATGTTTGTCATATGGAGTTAAGAAAAGACTAATTCATTTTGCTGTACTGCCATCAGAGTCGCTACATGAGATGGATGGCTATATAAATGTGATAAATAAATAAATATAAATAAAATCAGCCATGCATCCATTATAATTCTATACTAAATTGTTTGAGGAAGTATTTATCAAAGCAAATAGGATTCATAGTAATTAAGAATTTTTAATGTTGCTACATTTTACTTGGTGATTTTAATCTCATTGTTAAATATAAGCTTTAGTGTTTTATATTGTGATGATACAATGGGTTGAGTTGAAAAAGATCAAATAGAATGTGTAAAAAGAAAGGAGGACATAGAATCAGTTATGAGCTACTTCAAACGGTCGCTGAACAAATGGTCATAACTCAAGGACTACCTGTACACTGTACCAGGAACAATAATAGGTTTAAATAGATTGGCTACTCTCAGATTGGGCATTTGGAATAAAATTAATATATTAAAAATGGATGTTTTACAGCAAGTAATCTACACCTAAAGATTACCAAATATTACCAAAATATACTTTCAGATGCTGAACTACCATTTCAGAGGTTTATTTGGGACCCCTTCCCCCCCCCCCCCCCCCATTTTTCACTCAAGAAACATCACTTGGCTGATAGTGAAAGAGGCAAATCTTCTGCCTCAGATCAATGAAAAACAAGTTTTATCCACTGGGAACTTCATCTCATTGGTGCTTTTGGAAGCAGCATATCTGACATAATTTGGAGAGCCTTAGGGTCCAATTATTACAGAAAATATGGAATTTCTCCACCTTTATATTAGAAAGAAAAGAGACGGCATGCAGTAGTACATCAACTGCAATATGATCTTTATGATCATCCTAAATTAACACTGGGGGGAATCCAAATTTGAAAAAAAAAAAAATTTAATTGGAGAGCATGGATGGAATAATGAGTAAACAATTTTGATCACTTCATGAGATCAGGCAATGAATTTCTGACCTTTGAAAAGCTGCAAAATAAATATATTTTGTCAAAAACTGCAGAATGACAATATCCTTTGATATCTAGATAGGAGTCTACATCTCTACTGCTTCAGAACTACCCTCTTCTCTGTATACAATATATACCAGAGTGTTTACAAAAATAACATGCCTAAAATGCTTCAAAATGGCAGGCACCTTGGCTTGAATGGAGTATATCTTTAGCTTAAATCTGGAAACATCACTGCTTCCCACCCCTACCTTGGAAGAGTATCAGTCCATGGGCTGCAGCTTAGAGCCCAGAGCCCTGGTGTTGCTGAGACCCAAGAGACACAGGGCATGATTACCATTGCTACAGTACTCTCCCCACCATTATCATCCACCATCTTACCACCATTGCTTCTGCTGATCAAATTTACATCTGTGGTGAATGCTCAAGGAACTAGGGAAATTAAGAAAACTTTTCTATTCAAAGTGGGAGGGAATAACTATAAATAAAACCAGCATCTGGTGGAAGGGTTAGCTAGCAACAGATGAGAGTAAAATGAAAGCAAATGCTTATAGATAAGATTAAAACTAGAATCGAGTTCTTTGTTATGGATAAATCATCACCTAGACAGGTTGTGATTGATGGCTCTGTCCCTCTCCACAGACCGTGTGGGTCAGTTTTGAAGGCCACTCTCAGTACCCTTTGGATCCTGTAAACTTCCAGAGTTTGCTAGTGGGAAAGTTTGTTTTTGCACCAGACTTTTCCATAAAAACTTTGACAACTGACTGGAATGACCTAGGCTACTGATTAAGTGGCATTTAAGTATCTTCTGTCTGCTTACTAAACCCACAGATCTCCTGGTTTACTGAGGAGCTGGGGTCATGGATGCCTGGGGCCTGCAAATGATTAGAGCACTATTGGTAGAAATCTAAAAGCAAATATGATCAAAGAAAGAGTAAATTACATTCATGGTAATAACGGAGGAAAAACAGAGGTATCCACAAACCATTCATTGAAAGGAAGCACCCAAAGGTCAAGGTAAGAGGCAAACAGACCTAAACACATCCTGCTTCATCTCACACCTATTAACCAATACCCAGAGAAGCAAGAACCAGCATCAGATAAACAAGGTCAGAGAAGAAATAATACCCCAATCAAGGCTGGCAGGGAGGCTGCTACATATAAACAGCCAGCAAATTCCTCTCCCCCATGCAATGAAGATGTTACCTAGCCTGGTAATGAAACATCTACAGGAAGTGAAGCAAACTCAGAGAACATCAAAAACTCACCAATAAAATCTCCCAGATGACAATGGTTGCTCCCCCTCCCGCTCCCTGTCCCTGAGACTGTTGCCAGTGCCAGACCCAAACCCTTTGTGGGCAGATCTCAGAAAGAAGAACACTCTTTCCTCCCTAGGTTTTGATAATGCAATCCAGGTCTGCCCTATTATCCACAATTAAATCATGGGTGAGGATGATTTTATTACAGCTAGATCTGGCCTTTAATAGCAGCTGAATTTCCTGGGCTCCAAGGAATGGATCCACACCATCCTAACATCCATTTAATTCTCTGTCCTTCCGCAAACACACTGATCACAGCACCATGATTCTTTTTTACTATTAGAAAAACTGATTTGATGTAACTAACTTTACAGTATGAAACGAGTAAACATGTAAGTTCAAGAGACTGTGAGTGATGAATATTCCTGTAAATTCTTCATTTTTCCTTGATATTTGCTTCACACACACATACAAATATACACACACACACCCCTCTCAAAAAAAAAAAAAAAAAGGAGGGGAGTAGGGAAAAAAAGCCATGTCCAAAAGTCAGATTTATTATGCTACTTCCACCACCATCTGCAAACCTTATCTAACAGTAACGCATCAGAGTATATCTTACAATATATGTTAATCTTCTATTCTTCTAAAAATCTGATTGTAATATTTCCTTTTTTTACTATACTATTTCTCTTGTGTTGTTCTTATCTCCTTCTTGATAATTAAAAATACCAAAGATAATGACTACTCCGCCACACTGAAAATTGCATTGAAAGAATTTCAGCAACTAATTATTTGTGGCCTTATCCAGACTACAATAAAGTCAGCAGAGAAACTCTTTACCTAAATTGGCTTTTGAAATAAGGCTCACCAAATAATGAAATATGAGGATAATACCACATTTAAATGATTATGCTTATTAATATTTGCTCAGGTTTCTATACAGCTTGTTCTTTTCTTTCAGTAATACTTGAAAGTGTATCGAAGAAACGGCATACATATTCTGCTTTAGGACTTAGTTGACCCAAATACATAGTTCTCCTAAATGGTGCAGAAAAGAAGTGTTGTCTCTTTGGATTTTTTCTTTCCTCTCTCCTGATTCCTACACTGCTGCATTGCAGGACTATTATTTCAGATCATTATGCTGCATTATCCTACATAATATGGTGTGTAAAATCAAATTGATTCCAGTACTCCCAGGACCCTCCTAACTTGTGCTGATTGGATGTATATCTGTGTTTTCTTCAGATGCAAGGCTGCATTAAAAAACAAACCTTTGTTCAGAAAATAAGTCAGGGAAGAACTGGAACAAGACAAATCACTTCTCTCTCTCTCTCTCTCTCCCCCCCCCCTCTCATCCATCCATCCATCCATCCATCCATCCATCCATCTATCTATCTTGAACTACCAGGTGGCAGATAGAGGAAACCCCATATTAGAGAATAATTTACTGCTATTATGGCCATTAGGTTAGCTCAGAATAAGCCACACATTACTGTAGTGAATAATAAACCATGGACCATTAGTGGAAGTCTACAACCCATATTGGTCCAGCATGGTAGATTTTGGTCTCCAACCTTCCATGACTGGCAACTGCAAAACACATCCATTATAGCCTGGTGGCCGGATAACCACGTCCTAGAGCCCTGGGAAAATTAGTTTGAAGGCAGAGGGAGATAAGAATCACTGAGTTTGGTCAGGCTGCCTCTAAACACAGAAACATAAAAGTTAGATCCCTTTGAGATGAATCAAAATTGGAAGAACTAGAGCATAACCTGGAACAAATGAAGTGGGATGTAATTGGACTAGGTGAAATAGGATGTAAAGATGAGGGGCTGCTTGACACCAGGTATGGCCACCTGTTATATTAACAGGAAATAAATGATGATAAAGTGGTGTTGGAGTCATTCTACAAAAAATCTAAATGAAAACATAATTGAATCCAACAAACTTTCAGATGAATAACATACCTGTTAAATTGATTCAACACTATCTCTTTCAACTGATACAGGTATATGCACCAACAAACAATCACAACAATGAAGAAATCAAAGAATTATATTAACTGATTACACATCAATTCAGCCAGAAGAATCATTCATTCAAAATCATTATAGGTAATATGAATACAAGGATAGAGAAAAACAATCATATGACACAAACATCAGAAATTTTGGATTTAGCAATAGAAAAACATGGATCATGACTAATAGATAAAAGATGTAAAAATATATTTTTATCCTGAATTCTTATGTCAAGAAAAAATGGATTTGGAAAAGCCCAGATGACAATCTTATCCTTGCATTCAATAGTTTACAATTTGCCCAATATGTGCCACATTAAAAATCAGCATAAAAGAGGAGAGGGGAAAATTGCTGCAAAATGCAGCAGCTTGGATCAATTAACAAATACTCAGCTGTCAGAAAGATGGATTCCAGATGAAATTATCAAATTGTTCTTCAACCTCAACAAATTAAACAATGAGAACTTAATGAGAGCTACCTGCTGTATAACTAAAACTCTAATCAACAGCCAGTGAAATTTGTGGTACCAAGAAACACAGTCAAAAAAGCAAAGTATCAGAGGACACTAAACAAATGATGCAAAAATTATGACAACAGAAACATCCACAGTCAACCCAAAACACTGTAGAACATACTGAACTAAACAAGACTACTTGAAAGTGATGGAAAGTACAGTTGTCAGCTTATACAGACAACCATTGAAGAGAAGAAAAGCCTGAAGAAGATGAAACAAGAAGCAGTGGAAACCACTCTTCAAGACCAAGAAATCAGACAGCTCAATCACAACAAATCAGCAAGAAATCTTGAACTGTTTCAAACACTTCCACTCTAAATTATATACTGATGTTGTGAAACAACTGGACACCACCAACTATTCAAATGCTGATGTTCCTGTCATAATTCCAGCAGAAGTGGAAGATTATGTGGGATTGAGCATGGCTGATTATCAGGAGAGGAAAGCTATTGCTTTCACATGTAATTGTTTTCGTATTACTTCTTCATTTAAAAAATATTTTGATCCCATTAAGTATAAAGATAGGCCAACTCAATCTAATGGGGCTGTAACTTCCAGAATTTTTAGTGACTTTAGCCTAGTTTTGAAAGATGCTAAACATATCTGGAAGACACCAAGTTGATGAAAGCTGGATTAGCCAGAACCATATTAAAAAAGTACGACCAAACACATTGGTAGCAAAGGAGGAAGACCCAGGTTGAACAAACTACAACTGCCAGTTGTGATGCTATTGCTCCATCAGATTATACCCTAGATTTCTAGCAATTCTATTTAAACTTCTTCCCAGTTATCAACTAAGTACAATTACATATACTCTGGAAACTCATTCCTTTTTACACAGGTTCTAGTCAATCCATATGTCACAATCAAGAAAGATGAAGGAGAGGTAATTACTGAATAGGAATTCCAGGTGCAGCCTCAGCAGTATTCCTCTGGATAAATCTATGGACTTTCAAGCGATACAGAAATAAACATGTGCCAGAACTATTCTAAAGTAATAACTACTACAGAGCAGATAATCATATAATAAAGTGATAGAAAATTGCATGGAAGTTTTACTGGATGTCTAGCAACATGTACAAGAGATGAACAATTTCATAAATTGGTTTGTAAAGAAGAATTAGCCTTTGCCTCTAATTATAAGTGGACTACTTCATAAAACTACGTGAATGTCAACCATCAGTTAATTGGGGGCAAAAGGAAAATACTGCAGATTTGAGAATATACAGTATTTGAGAGTCAGGTTTCATTTGGTTCTCCATTTAACATTGACATTTGATGACCGATCTACATAGAACACTGCTTAAAGCTATTTCTGTGAAATTACAAAAAAAAAAAAAAAATACTGTAGTACTGGCACTCCTCGAGGAGGCAGTGAAGGACAAGAAGGCCTGGTGCGATATGGTTCATGGGGTCACGAAGAGTCGGACACGACTTAACAACTGAACAACAACTGGCATTCCTTGAGATACTATGTTACTGCAGGACCACCTACTCCTGCCAGTACCAGCTTGACCTATTAGAACAGTGTTTCTCAACTGTGGCAACTTGAAGATGTGTGGACTTCTGGGGAATTCTGGGAGTTGAAGTCTACACGTCTTCAAGTTGCCAAGGTTGAGAAACACTATTAGAACAACTAGGGAGAAACTGCTACAAATTCCATAGTCTATAGAGGTTCAGGAGACTGAAGCAAGAAAGCACTGCTTTTCTGCAGTAGCACTGACGCTGTGAAAGAGCCTCTTGGTAGAGGTCAGGTTAACTGCCTCTGATGATTTTTCTGTTTCTGTTGAAAATGGAATTGCTCCGGAATGTCTCCTTGACCTTATGTATGATACCATCCTTTTTTTTTAATTTGATTGTTGATTGTTAATTTTCTTTTTGTCACTGTTATGTGTTGGGTTCCTATATGGTTTCAAATGGGACACTGGATGTTTTAAATTGTTTTTATTTATATTCTGTGTAAGCTGCTGAGAGTAATTTTGATTGCAGTGGAGTAGATATTATTATTATTATTAATTAAATGTCTATGCCACCTGACTCTCAGTGACTCTGGGTGATTTACAAGTGATTTAAAACATGAAAAACATGACAATAAAAACAGCAAGAAAGGTAGAGGTGCAAGATAACAAACCAGGTAGAAACAAAAGAAAACAACCTAAGTTAAAAGGAGGCTCCAGTCATCCCCACCAAAGGGCTGAGTGAACAGCCAGGTCTTTAGGCCCCTTCAAAACACCAGCAGGGTAGGGGCCATTCAGATCTTGGGGGAACCTCATTCCAGAGGGCAGGTGTGCTTCCAGGATCCTGATAGTTGGCATTGCTTAGTTGAAGGAACCTGGAGCACACCAACCCTGCCAGATTGAATTGGCCAGGCAGATGCTATGAGAGACAGACAGTTCCTCAAGTAATCAGGCCCTATGCCACCTATGGCTGTATAAATAGCAACCAGCACCCTGAATCACGCCCAGAAGCAAACTGGCAACCAGCATAGCTCATGAAGCAGAGGTATTACATGGGTATACTGAGGCGTGCCCGTCACTGCCCACACCACTGCATTCTGGACCAGTTAAAGTTCCTGGCGATCTTCAAGGGCCACCCAGATATATGTTTAATTATAATTAATTGAGATTTTTAAAACTATCACAATAACATAAGGATGTTAATCCAAACAAAAAAGTAGGCAAAAATGCTTTCTATTATGTTGGAAACATTTTCTGCTTAGCAACTAATATATATCTCCACATTTTATAGACTATGATATCTTAGTTTAATAAGGGGAGATAGGAATAAGTTTTCTTCCTATTACTCCTTTTTTAAAATGCATTTTTGAATGTATATGTCCACATTTTTGTTAAATACAGGCATCAAGGTGGCTAACAGTGCTAACACTAAAAGATATTAAAATTTTATTAAACTACAATTAAAATATAAGACTTAGCATGAACAAACGAAACATTTCTAATTGATCTTATTTTTCTTTTTTATTCAAATCATGAAAGTATAGTTAGCTATTTCACTAAAAGTCAATATATTAAGGCACAATCCTAGTTTATAACAAAACTGTTAACCATAAAACTGAATGTGATGTCACAATAAATGATATGTTATTGTAAGAGGCAGAAGACACAGCAAGTTGTGGTTTTAAAGTCCACTGACCTTATCCAGCATGACTGTGTAGAGGAGTGCAAATGCTTTAACTTCTATTTTTGATGGAAGGTATGATATCCAAATTCATGATATCCAACCCCCCAAACTAATTTTTAAATATAATTTGATTGAAAAGAGCTAATTTCCAGTCAGAGGTTCTCAACTTGCTTTAGTTAATATTAATACCAATTTAGGGGGTTAAGTATAATGTTAAAACTATTATTAGTCAAAACGGCAGTGAAAGATTTTATTTCCTGTACAGAGCTATGCTGCCCCTAGTTCCCTGGTTTAGACCAAACAAGACACTCTGATTAATCAGAGACTTCTGTTTGATTGATTGCTTACTCATACTGTGGAAGAAAGTGTTCAAATGCTCTGTATGCAGACAAAAGGCTTGGTTACTGTATATTTTAGTTTGGTAAGTTGAGATATAATCATCTAAAGGTGCCACTGGAGTTTGGTATCCCTATTTCTCATTAGAGTGATTGCTGTCCATGCATTATTTTCTCATTAGATGACTAGCCTCCCCCTATTAATCAGAATAAATAAATTTTTATGTAAGCAAGCTCCCAATAGAAGGACTTCTGTGCAACTCAGTGCTGTTCATTAGAGAACTAGTATTCTTGTTCACTGTGTATGTACAAAGTACTCTCCTTATGCATTTTCTCCAACAGCATTATAAAACTCAACCTATCTGTTTATGGATGCTCTTAAGCTTTTCACACCCACTTATTAAAAAGATTCCACTTAGTCATGAGAAAAACACTGGCATCTTTAAGAATGATGATACTCCTGTTTTCTGTACCCTACAGTGCTTTGGTTGATATGCCAAGAAGCATTCTTCTTGCATCACAGAGGGTGGTGCACAGAAGCAAAGTATCATTTAATCAAACTGACTTTGAGCAGTTGAAATCAGCCACTTGATGTTATTGTAATGAAGTTTTATTTTCTAAGGTTAACAGGCTCCAGATGCACAAATATTCCCTCTGGAAACTGCATTAAAATGAATGGAATAAATAAAAACCCAACCCTTCCCCCCACAAGAACAAGTATTTTGTTTAGAAGCAGGATCATGAGCATACAGTGGGGGATCAAAATCATCAGTATGCATATAAATATAGTCTTATAGCTTCTGTAGCAGTCCATCTGAAGATATTGTATCTCATGGCTAAGGACAATGGGAGCTGAAAAGTAAGGGTCTGATACTTGTTTAAGAAATACTCTCAATTCAAATTAATATACTACATGAATTTAACAATGGAAACTAACTCTGATCTAGTTGTTTTTTAATAAAGACAGTCCTCATCCATAGAGTAAAAAAAAAGGTAAAGATTCTGTCAAGTTGAGTTCAACTCCTGGTAAGTGCAACCATGCTGCTCTCTTGGCAATGTTATGGAAGTGATTTGACATTACCTTCTTTCATATTTTTTTAAAATTCATACAATATAGTAAATTTTAAGAAGATTAGGCAAATAGAGAAATTATGTTGCTGAAATTCTTCTAAATTTGGCTTATTTTATATGGATTAACTGCTATTAAAATTGGAGTTTCTGTGGCCTATTTCTATTTCAGTATGGGCTAGAGGAGGAAATGTCTAATCAGCCAAATGTGGCTGGTTAACAGATCTCTGAGTAAAAGTACCCCATGAACACACAGGTTGAAACCCTTCACATATGAAAAAAAAAAAAATCCCACTGGTGCCTTTCTTTCCTTAAAAAAATAGAGTTCTTCTATGTTTCTCCATCCAGAAGGAGGTGGGTCATCTCCTCTCTCAGCATGGACAAATGCAGTCCTTAGGGAGGGTTTAGTGCAAAGGATGCATTCCAGAAGACATTAGACTCACACACACACTTTAGTTTCTCAGTGGTAACATATGATTCCCCAAACCCATTAACTTTCAACATGTGATGTCCTAACGACAATGCCTGAATGTCATTGTGTGCATTTAAACAAGTATTAGAAGTCTGGTGTTTAGATCAAACCAATCTTAAAATTTACTCAACCAAATCAGTTCACCCATCCAGTTAAATTTAAAGTGAAATGTCCTAAGTTTGTTGATAGGTTTATCCTTTTGACAGGTACAGTACATATACATATTTCTGATTTAATTACCCCTCTACAAAATATTTTTCAATGCCAGAAGTGGAGAGTGGATGGGAAAGGAAGGTCTGCCATTTCCACAAAACACACAATTATCCAACATCTTTAAATGTTCAAACAGAAACAAGTGAGCAAACCTCTAATGACACTTGTGATTTCCTTTAAACAAACAAACAAACTGTCTCTCTTTTACACTCAGCAATAGATTGTAGTCCCCAGGCAAGAGAACCAGGAAAATTAAAGTCCAGATACATGCAAGGAAAGAGTGCACAACATTATTTTTATCTCTTTGGACTCAAGAATACAGGTTTCTCATTCCTGAAGTCCTACTGAACATAATATGTTGTTGGAATCGTAGAAGCAGTGCATCATGCAATGTTTATGCACTTCAGTTGTTTGATAACTGCTGATCATTTCTATAGTTCTAGAATAATCATCTGCTTTCAAACACACAACACATTCCAACGGGGGGGGGGGGGGCGGGGGGGAAGGAAAGGCTAAAAATTGGTGTGAAGATAGAGGTAACCAAAAGTAGGGTTTTAAGTATGAGCTTGCTCACGTCTCAGAGGGAATGCAGAAATGAACAGTAAAAACATGGAGGGATAGTTAGAATGTAATTGGATTATTCATTGCGATTTTTTTTTCCTGTGATGCTATTTGAGTCTCCTTAGCAATATGATACCTTTACTGACAATCAATCATGAGAATCCTTATGCTGCACAAACAACCCAGGATGCTGGATATAATCACTGACTGACATAACTGTATTTTCCTCCCTGAACAGATCTCTTAAATAAAAGAGTATTTTTGGATACCAATGGACATATCAATACATTAATGTATGTATGATTCACTACAAGAAACAATGATGAAAATAGTCATCTTTTTTTTAAAAAAAAGATCAGATAGATGAGGCTGATTCTATCAATGTCCACGACTAAGAAATGGAATCTCTCCAATTCAGAGGCAACTGTGTTTCTGAAAATGAGATAATGCAGGCAAAAAGCTGGGGGAGGGGGGCTGTTGCTTTTATGTCCTGCTACTGGGCTTCCAAAAATAATCTAGTTGATCATTATTCACATCAGAACATTAATGTCAATCAAAACTCTTTTTCTGAGAACATAAAATGGATAGTTGTCATGGAACAGGTCCCCATAGAAATCTTCTGTCTGGAAACTAGTTAATCTTCCTTGCAGACAGATGAAGAAGTACCAAGTCCTTTAACCAAACAGAAGGTGTGGAATTTATACTTTTACATGGAAAACTATGGAAGTGGAAAGAAGAGACACATTGGCAGTCCAGTAATACCTTTAAATATCTCAGCCGTCTAGTATAACTTCATATAATATATCCATATATCAATTTCCTTAAGAAAGCCTCAAAAATTATTTTCTTGTGAAAAATATTTGAGATCATATGATGAAACAGATGAATCACTCACTATGGTTCCTATATTTCAAGTCAAATAAGTAGCTAAAATGGTTACCCTTTTTAGACCTGACCAATTCCCAGCAGCAGCGACTAAGTCCTGCATTTGTCAAAATAGGTATTTTGAAAAACAAATCTTAAGTACATTAAGAAAGTATAAACTCAAAAAAAAAACTACCATTCCCTTTTGCATGGCAGTTCTAGACTTAATTGAGTAGACTGTTTTCACAAAACTTAGTTTTGGAGAAACAATTCCAACCAAAATAAGATCACCAGTAACATTTATATCTGTGTCAGGCCCAGCCCAAGAACGACAGCGAGGCAGTCCAGTCCAGTATAGTTCCTTTATTAGCTTGCACCTAATAGAATCTCGCCAGATTAAATCTATACTAAAGCAACTAGTGGCTATACCCTGTGAGACTCTAGGGAAGGGCCAATCTAAGCTTCTTCACCTTCTCACGGTCCTGCTGCGGGCTGAGGAGGCGCTTGCTCTGCAACCTCTCCAGGAATGCTCCCCCTCCGTCCTGATAACCTTGATCCTCCAATCCTGTATCCTGCTCGCACATGCCTTCCATTACAGTCTGGCTTCTATTTGACTAGAGGTGGGCCACCAGCTTTGTTCTGGCAGTACAAGTTGTGAGCCCCTTGGATACAAGATTAAGAATCATCTCAAGAAGAAGGTGGTGAAAAATGTACCTGAATGTAGTAACACAGAAAGCTCAAGTGGACACTCAGAGATGAATCCATATGTCTACACTTAATCCAGTTTCTTGGATAAGTCTGCGCAGACTCAAATGGCACATTTATTACAGTTCCATCTTCCAACATGTCTTCCTGTGTATCAGCTACATAGCAGCAGTATTGTTAATTTAGTCCAGCTGCTTCAATTCTGAATTATTCTCTCCAGAAATATTGATAGTACTGTGTTATGATTAGAAAGTACTTTACCAAATGCCTCCCAATTCAAATGAAAAAGCAGCTCTAGAGAAACAGGCCAGCTTCCAGAATATATTTAAAAAAAAAATATTGCAAAAAGAAAGAAAGAGTGGTGGAAGAGAAGACTCTCAAATGAAGTGTATCACACTTCACTTGGAGGACTTGCCTTTGCTGTTTCTCATCTTAATACCTTCCTATCAACAACATGTATCAGTTTACAGTAAATAAAACAAGAGTAGTAGCAGCCAAAATACCTTTGAGACCTGAAAGAGGGCTTATTACTTCTTTTCTGGCATGTGTTTTTCAGTGCAGTCAGCTTCCTTTTGGACATGTCCAGCTTGATGAGACCTTACTCTGTCCTAAATGTATTTAAGTCTACCTGCTCTGGTCTCTTAGTGGCCAACAAACTTAGCACTTGTAGCACAAATTCCCTTTTTAATATTTGATGTGGTGTTTTGGCCTATTCAGCCCTCCCCCCCCCCCATCACTATAGCCCTGAAATGAAAATCAATCATCTGAAGCTGTTATTAGGTGGCCCCAGGAGACAGATTTCCTGTTCATGCAAATTACAGCTTCAGAGGAGGAATTTACCATTGGACCAAAATAGGCTGAAAGAGTTAAATTCTGTTTCCCACTCATAGAAATTGAATAATTACCACTCCTCCCCAATACTAGATGGGCTAATACTGAAAACATCTTTTATCAAAAGCATACTTAGACCTAGTCTATCTCATTAAGAAGAGTGAGTTTGAAATGCCCTGGACCATATAGCCTGCAAGTATGGGAAAGTCAATTCTGAATACTTCTCTTCATTGAAAAGAGCAAAATATCCTTCTACTACAAGTTGGATAACATACAGTAGCCCCAGTGAGAAATAAAGCTGCAATGTTTAATTTGTTAATCAACTGAATTAACATCAAAAATTGCTCAAATCTGGTGACAGATTTTTAAACAGACATTATAGTATTTATAGAAACAACAAATGGCAAGCACTTTAAAAGAGACACATCTCTTTCACACAAAAAAGATATAAAATGTTCTCCTGTTATATGTTTTCTCATGCACACAGTTGCCTCCACATGTAAAGCATGATGTTACTGATGAGCAAATGTTCTTATATCCACCCTCCCTCCTTGTATGGAGGTTATGCAGCAGGTAGGAACTATGTCAATAACAACAACAACAAAATGCTCCTTTTTATCAGCTCTCACACTTCTGCAATTGCACCCAGCATTGTGATGCTAGAATGCATAGCAAACTTTACCAAACATTACTAATGGAAGAAGTTAGTGTTCTCTGTATTAGCCACGTATTTTTAAAGACATCTAGCTTGCTAGGTATATTTATTACCCATACATGGAATATATTTTACCCTTCTATTGTTATGACCTAAACGCATTACTTTTTAAAATAAATCTATGAAAAATAAAACTTACATTGGTACATGAGACAATATCAATGTAATCAACTTTGTAAAAATTAAATCTACTGTCCACATCATTTTAACTTGGTTTTACTACAAAACAAATACAGTGAAGTTTTAATTTCTATCCCCAAGCTGAAAGTACAAGAGTTCACAATATAGCAGAAGAGGATGAGAGAAACATTTTATGATGCTAATAGAATGCACTAGAGTAACATTGAAGCCCACCCATTATTCCATATCAGATATCCTATGTTTTAAGCTGTGCAATACTTCAGATTCAGTTGTGAAAAACAAAATAATTAAACACCACATAAACAATACAGTGCACCTGAGGCTTCTAGTAGTCTGTCCAAAAAGAAATTACACCAACCTTACAGGGCTAAATTGATGTCTGGCCCAATGCCTGAGGTCTTCAAGGTCAGGCTAACAGGTCAGGGACATCTCAGGGCGATGCTGTTACATAGTGCAGGCACTATGACAAAGAAGGCATGTCTCCTGGGTCCTGATAGATGACATTGTTTCAGAGAAAGGACCCAGAGCATGCCTACCCTGATCTGATGGGACGAGCAGAAACAATTGGAGAGAGTCCTGCAAATAATCTGGCCCTGTGACATGTAGGGTTTTACAGGTGATAACCAGCATCTTGAATTGCACATGGAAGCCTACTGAAGACCAGCTGCAACATTCTGGACCAACTGCAACTTCCTAATCCTCTTCAAGAATTGCACCATGTAAACACACTGAAACAGTCCAACTGGGAGGTGACTAAGATGTGAGTGACCATGACCAGAGTCTTCCAATCCAGGAGCAGGCACAGTTAGTGCACATGATGTATTTCTACAAACACTGTTCTGGCCATGGCTACCATTTCTGCCTTAAACAGGAATTGTGAGTTCTAGAGGACTCTCTAATTGCTCATCAACTGTATCACAGGGGGTGCCACCCTATTCAGAGTCAAGGATGGAAAATCTCCAGATCCAGAGGGCCCTAAAATCCACAGCTACTTGGTCTTGCTAGGGTTAAGGCAAAGCCAGTTTTTCCCCATCCAGACTCCCACAGCTTCCAGACATTGGGAAAAAGCCTTGAGCAGCCTGAAGCAGAAATATACAACTGAATATCATCACCATACTGATGATACTTAATCCCATGCCAATGGATAACCTTATCCAAAGGTTTCATGTAGAATTAAATAAGAGACCCACCATAAAACTGTGCCTCCCACTCCCAATCTCCTAAGCCAGTCCAGAACTATACTGTGATCCAGGAGGGCCAGGATAGACATACCACCCCCATCCCAAGCCTACCAAAGGTTGTCAACAAGTGTAATTAATGCCTTTCAGTAGTCAGTCTGAAATACGGCTGAAAAGGGTTTAAATAATCCATTCCCTCCAGGGTTCTCTGGCACTGTAAGCTTATGACCTTTTCAACAACCTTTTCTGACAAGGGAAGGTTGAAGACTGGATGAAAGTTGTCCAGTTCCATTAGCTTCTTGAGAAGAGCTAATCACTGCTTTCTTCAAAGCCAGCAGAACTCTCCCCTCCCTCAAGAGGCATTTACCATTGCAAGGATCCAATCATGTGTCATCTCCTGGAGGGACATGAATCTATAACATAAGCATCATAACTCAAAGCCCAAGGAACCTGCCCACTTCAGCAGGACTAACAGGATCAACTCTTCCCAGATAACTAAGCATGACTCAATTCTATGGGACCTGCACAGAAGGGGTCCAGCTCTGAGCAAATTCGAGTGACTTTATCCAACAGATATCTAGGACAGTTCTCCCAGGAGCCCTGTAAAAGTTGACATGGTTCCTCTTTACTTAGGAGGAACTGGGTCACCCTAAACAGGCCTGCCTATTGTCAATTTATAAAATAAGAGCTGAATATATATATAGGATATATAGATATAGGATAGCAGCTGGATAGCGTAGTGGTTAGAACACTGCCTTTGATGCAGGAGACCGGGTTTCAAATCCCGGCTGATACCTACCTTACCAGTAGGGGTCCTTGGGCAAAGACCCCCTAACGCTTCACCTGCCTACCTCAAAATATGAGAGTGACACGAACTAAGAGAGTCATGCCGGCTCGGACGTCACCCGGATTAAAAAGGTCCGCGTCAGATGTTGGGGAACCAGGACAATCTGATGTTAAGTGGGCTACTGGAACAAACCATACATGGACGAGACAAGAGAACTTGGAAATGATGGAATGCTACTACAACAGCAGACCTAATGAGAGGGGATATATGAAACATATGAGGGAACTATGGATAGACAGAAGGCCTACATCCACACTAACTGAAGAAACAACTAGTTACCCAGCGCTTCAACATAGTAAAGAGGAAGCTGCTCTCACAACTTGAGATAGACCAACTCCACATTACAACCCGGACTCAAGCAGACCTGGAAGAACAAGCAGATGCGCAGCCAACACCTGAAGCTGGAATGTCACTGCCACCCCTTCCATTACAGAGCACAGCAGCTGATATGAGGCATAAGATCATGGATAAACTAGCCACAGTCAACCCTCGAGTCCGATTACCAAGGCTCAGTGGAGAAGTACCATCAGATAGTATGCTAGAAGATGCCAACAGAGCTCTCCAGGCAATCCCTACTACCACCATAACTGAAACCAATGAATTGGTATATGCTACAGCCGCTGTAATCCTGGAAATGCTTGGCTACATGATCAAGAAGAACAGCAGTACATACCCACCCTGGAAAATGAGATTGGAGGCTAAGATCAAGGCAACTTGGAGAGAAGTCAGCTGGTGCAACTACAGAAGCATGTGGAGATTAAGGATAAGCCTCGGCTACCGGAAAAATACATGGGCCTGACTCCATCTGAAGCCCTAGAGACTGCTAAACAAAGGCTCACAGCACTGGCTACCAGGCTAAGGAGATACACTAGAGAAGCAGAGGCCAAGAAGATAAATGCCCTGTTCTCCAAAGAACCATCCAAAGTGTACTCCCAACTGCAGTGCAACCACAGAGTAGCAGCTGAGCCATCAGCAGCAGAAACTGAACAGTACTGGAAGAACATATGGGAGAAAGAGAAGACGCATAACACCAGTGCAAAGTGGCTGCAGGACCTGAAAGCAGACCACAGCAATCTCCCAGAACAGGAACCAGTCACCATCACAGTAGCAGACATCCAACAGCAGGTCAAGAACATGAAAAGCTGGACAACACCTGGCCCGGACATGATCCACACAGATGAACCAACTGCTAGTAGCAGGCTCCCACCCAGACTGGCTAACACAAGGAAGGACAGTGCTGATCATGAAAGACCCTCACAAAGGAACAGCACCATCCAACTACCAGCCAATAACCTGCCTCCCCACAACATGGAAAGTTCTATCAGGCATCATAGCTGCCAAGCTACAAGACCATATGGGCCAGTACATGAGCACAGCTCAGAAGGGCATTGGGAACAACACCAGAGGTTCAAAACACCAGTTACTCATAGATAGGGCAGTCGCCCAAGACTCAAGGTCTAGGCAGACCAATCTGAGCACAGCCTGGATTGACTACAGGAAAGCCTATGACTCAATGCCGCACACATGGATCTGTGAATGCCTGGCACTATACAAAGTCAACAGGACACTAAGGACCTTCCTCAAGCACTCAATGGGACTGTGGAAGACAACACTGGAAGTGAACTCAAGAAAGCTCGCACAAGTGGCCATCAAGTGCGGCATATACCAAGGTGATGCACTGTCCCCACTGCTGTTCTGCATAGGCTTAAACCCCCTCAGCCAGATAATCACAAGATCTGGATATGGGTACAAGTTCAAGAGTGGAATCACCATCAGCCACCTCCTCTACATGGATGACATCAAGCTGTATGCTAAGAGTGAACAAGACATCAACTCACTGATCCACCTGACACGGATCTACAGTGAGGACACTGGGATGTCATTCGGACTGGAGAAGTGTGGCAGGATGATAGTAAAGAGAGGGAAGGTAGTTAAGACCGATGGAGTGGAACTACCAGTGGGCCACATAGCAGACATAGAGACCAGCTATAAATACCTTGGTGTCCCACAGTCACATGGGAACCATGAGGAGGAGGCAAGGAAGACAGCAACATCCAAGTACCACCAAAGGATAAGACAGGTCCTGAAGAGCCAGCTCAATGGGAAGAACAAGATCCATGCCATCAACATGTATGCCCTGCCAGTCATCAGATACCCTGCAGGTATAGTGAGCTGGCCAAAGGAAGACATGGAGGCTGCTGATGTGAAGACCCGGAAGCTCCTCACAATGTATGGAGGTTTCCACCCCAAGTCCAACACCCAGAGACTGTACACCAGGCGCAAAGAGGGCGGGCGGGGTCTGATGAGTGTCAAAGCCACTGTCCTGGATGAAACTCGAAGTATCCAGGAATACATCAGTAAGATGGCACCCAAAGATGAGCTGCTGAGAGAATGCCTCAGGCAGCAGCAGACAAGGCAGGAGGTTCAAGCAGAGAAAGTGCCATGGCAAGACAAGCCCCTGCATGGGATGTACCATCGACAGCTGAGGTGGCTGACATTGGGAAATCCTATCAGTGGCTGGAAAGGGCTGGACTAAAAGACAGCACTGAGGCACTGATCATAGCAGCACAAGAACAGGCACTAAGCACCAGATCCATAGAAGCAGGGGTCTACCACACTAGACAGGATCCAAGGTGCAGATTGTGCAAAGAGGCCTCAGAGACAGTCCAACACATAGTGGCAGGGTGTAAGATGCAGGCAGGAACAGCATACACTAAACGGCACAACCAAGTAGCTGGCATTGTGTACAGGAACATCTGCACAGTGTATGGGCTAGACCCCCCCAAGTCCAGATGGGAGATTCCACAGAAGGTCGTGGAGAATAACAGGGCTAAGATCCTGTGGGACTTCCAGATCCAGATGGACAGGCAGGTATTGGCTAATCAACCAGACATCGTGGTAGTAGACAAAGACCAGAAGACGGCGGTAGTGATAGATGTAGCAGTGCCAAGTGACAGCAACATCAGGAAGAAGGAGCATGAGAAGCTGGAGAAGTACCAAGGCCTGAAGGAGGAAATCGAGAGGATGTGGAAAGTAAAGGCCAAAGTGGTCCCAGTGGTGGTAGGAGCACTCGGGGCCATGACTCCTAAGCTGGGAGAATGGCTCCAACAGATCCCAGGAACAACATCAGAGCTCTCTGTGCAGAAGAGTGCAGTGCTAGGAACAGCTGAGATACTGCGCAGAACCCTCAAACTCCCAGGCCTCTGGTAGAGGACCCGAGATTGAGGAAGACACATACCACCCATAGGGGTGAGAGGGGAATTTTTTATTTGTATGTATATATGTATATATGTATATTTGCTGCTCTTATCATCACAATGTAATCCTTAAGGGCTCTTACTAGTGCTTGGTTGAATTCACTCTGTTTTCCTCCAGTAGTGCTCTTGGATCTCATGTACCATTTCATCTCCCAGAGTTCCTCTGAAAACTAGGGGGCCTCTGCACAGGTGCTATCTGATCCAAGGTCACTTTTACCTTCTAATTCCAAACACTGAGACCTCAGCTGAACCATACAACAGCATGGGACAACCCTAAGTTCCCTTTGAAACTCAACAGGGTCCACGAGGCACTTGAGGCAAGTCAATTGACAAGGTCCTTCCTCCCTGTGACAGGTAGGGGTGGGAGCTGAAATCCACGGCTAACAGGGAGTGATCCAACCAGGTCTTGCCAAAGTGAAAATCTCCAGCCAATCAAACATCTAATTTCAGAACATCTCTAAAGCAAGGAAGAAGAATCTGCTCCTGCAATAAAGGGTATTCCAACTACAGACTTTTTGTAACATAAACAATCATAGCCCAGACCAGAAGCATACTGCTGTCAGGACAACCAGAACAACCTTTCTGCAATCATTAGTCATTCTTAAGCATCAATATTTTCACATTTAATTATTGTGCCACGATTGGATGTTAATTTTTGCTCTTAATCAAACCAGATAAATACACTATCCTTTCAAATTTCAGTTTCCCTATCTCCTCTCTGAAGTATTGGCATTATTATGCAATGCACAATGTTAGCAGTGACAGGAATGTTTGTTAAATTTAATTAAAGATATTAATTTTCAAAGAACAAAAATCACTGAGCCGACAACTTCTCTCTTTTTTCCAGATCTCCCTTTGGAAAATTACCTTCATTAGCACCGATTCACTGAGCTTCTCCCTGTTGACAATTTTTATAGCGACCTTTTGACATGTTACACAATGAACTCCCAACTTCACAAGTCCTGCGGAAGAAAAAGAGAAAGAGCATTGGTTAGAGGCATATTCAGGTATATGGCTGTTGAGAACTGCATCTTATTCAAATATCTTGGGGGGGGGGTGTATGGTGTGGTATACACACACACACACACTTTCTTTTTATTAGCCCATCGTCATCACACAATAATGGATACATTTAAAATTCATCCTGCAGAAATAGAAGTATCCAAGTACCATATTTGGCTTTTTCTACACTTTATGCAATTCCTCTAATCTACTAGATCAATCAGAATATTGAAGTGTCTAAATTATTTGGATTTAAATATATTTTCTTAACCTATTTTAAAAGCTTGCAGCAGCTAACAATATTAAAATATCCAACAAAACGTCTATTGTGTATTAGAGGTAATCCTGTGCATCTGTGTTTGAAAACAAGTCATACTGAATTCAATCTGGCAGGACATTCTATTAAACAACTAAAGCTCAATTATGCAGGGAGCATCAATTTACTCTTTATCTCAGCTTTCAAGAGCTCCAATTATCAACAAAATTGCATAATTATTTCTATCAGCCATAATTTGTAAGAAAGCCACTGCCTTAAGTTACTGTATTTATCTTTTGAAGCCTCCAGACATCTTTCAAAAGAACAACCTCGCTAATTCAGAGTACCTAGATGCAAAGGAGTTATTTAGAGGTACAAAGCACCAATCTACAGGTGAAACTCGAAAAATTAGAATATCGTGCAAATGTTCATTTATGTCAGTATGGCAACTCAAAAGGTGAAACCAATATATGAGATAGACGCATTACATGCAAAGCAAGATATGTCAAGCCTTACTTTGGTATAATTGTGATGATTATGGCGTACAGCTTATGAAACCCCAAATTCACAATCTCAGAAAATTAGAATATTACATGACATCAATAACACAAGGATTGGAAATAGAACAATATCGGACCTCTGCAAAGTATAAGCATGCATATGTACTCAGTACTTGGTTTGGGCCCCTTTTGCAGCAATGACTGCCGCGATGCAGTGTGGCATGGATGCTATCAGCCTGTGGCACTGCTGAGGTGTTATGGAAGACCAGGATGCTTCAATAGCGGCCTTCAGTTCTGCTGCATTGTTCGGTCTCATGTCCCTCATCTTTCTCTATGGGGTTCAGGTCAGGCGAGTTTGCTGGCCAATCAAGCACAGTAATCCCATGGTCATTGAACCAGGTTTTGGTACTTTTGGCAGTGTGGGCAGGTGCCAAGTCCTGCTGGAAAATGAAGTCAGCATCCCCATAAAGCTCGTCTGCGGAAGGAAGCATGAAGTGCTCCAAAATCTCCTGGTAGACGGCTGCATTGACCCTGGACTTAATGAAGCACAGTGGACCAACACCAGCAGATGACATGGCTCCCCAAATCAACACAGACTGTGGAAACTTCACACTGGACTTCAAGCATCGTGCATTGTGTGCCTCTCCATTCTTCCTCCAGACTCTGGGTCCTTGGTTCCCAAATGAGATGCAAAAGTTGCTCTCATCAGAAAAGAGGACTTTGGACCACTGGGCAACAGACCAGTTCTTTTTTTCTGTAGCCCAGGTAAGACGCTTCTGACGTTGTTGGTTGTTCAGGAGCAGCTTGACAAGAGGAATACGACATTTGAAGCCCATGTCCAGGATCCATCTGTGTGTGGTGGCTCTTGATGCACTAACTCCAGCCTCAGTCCACTCCTTGTGAAAGTCCCCAACACTTTTGAATGGCCTTTTCCTGACAATCTTCTCCAGGCTGCGGTCATCCCTGCTGCTTGTGCACCTTTTTCTACCACACTTTTCCCTTCCACATAACCTTCTATTGATGTGCTTTGATACAGCACTTTGGGAACATCCAACTTCTTTTGCAATTACCTTTTGGGGCTTTCCCTCCTTATGGAGGGTGTCAATGATGGTTTTCTGCACAACTGTCAGGTCAGCAGTCTTTCCCATGCTTGTGATTCCAACTGAACCAGCCTGAGAGACCATTTAAAGGCTCAGGAACCCTTTGCAGGTGTTATGGATTCATTCGCTGATTAGAGTGGGACACTTTGAGCCTAGAATACTGAACCTTTTCACACTATTCTAATTTTCTGAGATTGTGAATTTGGGGTTTTCATAAGCTGTACGCCATAATCATCACAATTATACCAAAGTAAGGCTTGACATATCTCGCTTTGCATGTAATGCGTCTATCTCATATATTGGTTTCACCTTTTGAGTTGCCATACTGACATAAATGAACATTTGCACGATATTCTAATTTTTCGAGTTTTACCTGTATATTGTCATTTTTTCCTGAAGCATTCAGTTGAATCAGTGTTCTCCTAAGACATAGGATGAACATTTAAAGTTGTTTCCTCACACATAAAGATGAATATTCCATTCTTAGGGAACTTAAAAAAAACTCTATAAAATTATGTCTATTCTTTTTTTAAAAAAAATCATAACACATCCTTGGATTATGAGATTATTATTTTGGATAGGCAGGCATTTAAGGCAATCTGAGAATTACAGCCAGACTTCAGAGAACCTGCCAAATTTATGAGAAAAAAGAAAGGAGAATAAATGCCAGGTTTTTCCCCCTCATAGTCCAGTGTAGGTTCAGCTGTTCAAATAACACTTGCACCAATTCAGCAAGTGGAAAAGAACTAATGCTCATCTGCAGGGGGCACTCCTGAACACTTTGAAATACTGGCATTGAGTCAGTTTTTTTTTTTTTTAAACGCACTGCTTGAAAGACCGCAGAGATAGCACTCTTCAGCTCTGCTCAGAACTGCACCTTCTCTACAAAGCTGTCACTACAGGTAGGCAGTTTTTACTAGAACTGAATCGGCAAGGGCAGCAACTGTTAATTGTGGGAAATTATGGAACTCAGATTCTGATAGCTGTGCCCATGTTCCAGGACTCGACTCTTAGGTCCATGCCTTGGTAAATCTGAGAGGAGGAGGAATTAGGTAGGAGAATGGAAAGCTGCCACCGCCACCATCTCTCCTGAATGGTATTTGCCTACCCACTCATACTAACAGGATGAGCACTCTTCAGGTTCCTTCTTTGAGACAATGCCACCTGATGGGACCCAGGAGGCATGCCTTTTCCATGGTGGCACCTGCCCTCTGGAAGGATCTCCTCTCCCCCCCAACACACACATACATCTGGCCCCAACCTTGCTGGCCTTTAGAAAGGCATTAAAACCTGGCTATTTCCTCGAGTGTTGGGGCCAGGATGATGGGAGTCCCTGTCTGGAGGAAGCTAATCATTATGAGTTCCTGATAATCTATTAAGGACTTGTTTTAACTTTAATGGAATTTTTGATCTGTTTTTGTTTATTTCTTCTTCCTCTTCCTCTCCTTTGGTAAACCACCCAGAATTGCAGTTATTCAAGTTCGCAGTGGTGGGGGAACAGGATATAAATTTCTTACATAAATAAACAACCAAAACCCCATACCCCAAACTGGATAATTTATTCTAGAATTCATGTCAACTCAGCCCTTTTATGTAAACTGTTGTCTTCATTTCTCTGCTGTGGAATGTATAGCCTTGAGGATGCAGCCTCCTACTTCAGCTGTCTAGTCTCCTCTTGGGGTGCATCAATTTGGAAAAGAACATGGCAATCCCTTAACAGAATTGCTTAGGAGTGGAAGACTGTGAGTATTCAGACTCAGAGGGTTTTTGGCTCTGGAATGCAGTTCTAGTCTGTCAAAACCACCAATTGTCATTATTCAAGTCAATAATCATTGCCCTTAGTTCTCAAGGCAACAATTGTGTTGCTACTTTCCACAAACTTACATTGTATTCATTTATGTAAGAGCAGTTGCTCTGTATAGTCTTTAAATGGTTTGATATAATCTCTTAGGGATTTATGTCAACTCTAAGATACCACACAGCTCCCCAATTCTGTCAACAGGTATTCTGGTTTTAGAATTTATTTCTTAGCTCCCTAATACAGCAGCAGGTTAGATCTCTTTAGAAACAAGTTAAGGGTTTAGAATTACTCAGGATTTACTGTGATGAAACAGTCATAATTTTGCAAATCAAGACTTCATTTTTATTTTTATTTCACAATGATCACAAAATTATCAGATCAATTCACTTAAATGTTTACTTTGATGGAATCTTACTACATAGTTTAGTAAGAATAAAATGTCTGTATTAATTGCCAGTGCTTTCTTAATGAGTATGTCTTGTTATAGAGTAAACCAATCACCTGTCAGTTCTTCTGACTTCATTAACTCTATAAACTAGAATTTCAAACCACTAACAGTAACAGTAGCATCACTGTGTTTTGAACATTCCCAATTTTATAGCACTTAGACTGATTAACTCTTACTTCCTTACTACTTATATCAACTACACAGCTGCTTTTTCTGCTTAAAACCTAAATATCTTTTCTCCCCACTCCCAAATGACTCCCTGACTCAATGTTCTAAATGGAATTTCCTCCTGTCAGCTCCCACCTACCCAAGAGCAAGGTTGCAGAAATATCTGTCGGCTGGGAGAGAGAACATCTCTGTTTCCCCTGTGCCAACATTAGCCTAGTCCACAAATTTCCTTTGATCTCAAACACTGAGCCTCACTAGAAGCAGAGCCTATAATTTTAGGTCAGGGAAGAAAAGGCGTCCGGGAGGGGGAGGGGAGGGGGATGGGACAACAAAAGAAATGAAGCTAACATCATCTTTTTATTTTTAATGAAAAACCATGAACTGAAACCTGATGAAAGCTCTCTGGTCTTTTCTACCAAAAAATAAACCCCAAGATAGCAGAGAAGGAAAGACTGGATCAAGAGCAAAATAGCAGGTAGAAATATTTATGAACTGCACCTGTTAATGGCACCCTGACATATTCTATAGAAGGTAAATACACCTACACATAGATACTTAAAAAGATATAGGGCATTATTGGGAGGGAGTACACTCTGGAGGTTAATAAACAGATCCTACATATTCATTTGTGGAAATTATTCCTACAAAGTAAGTGTGCTGTAGTGCTATATAACATAGTGTTGTATCTTTTATTCTGTTTGCTCAGTAAATACATTAAGAAAGAAGCATACTCTTTCAACAAGAACACCGGTGAGCTGCATCACATTCTGCAGGTAAATGCTGAAAGGTGGGCTGCACCCAGTACATAACATTTTTTTTTTTATTCCCATGAATTACTGATAGTCATATCAATAAGTTTTTGGAATTACATCCTATACGCCGCATACAAACTCATGTCCCCCTTCTCACATTTTTGGATCACCTACACCAAGCCTCAAGTGGAATTATTTAAAAAAAAAAAAAGTATGACTCTGGCTACCTGGTGAACTGAAACCTCTGGAACAGCTGCCTGACCATCATAAGTTAGTTCTTGATAGCATATGTATTGGTATAAATATAAATAAGAGTTGGGGAGAGTAGGATTCTTCTACTGCTCATAAGTGTTGGAACAATTCCCAAGATATTGCCTGGAATTGTGTAGAAGATGTTATCCACAAATATGGATCTAGTATACTACTACTATAGGCAGGGTCTAGTATACTACTCTCAAACCACAAATATAAAGCTGCTAGATAGTAGCACGAGTCATAGATGGTGAAATAAGCTTCCTGTCACTACAGGGAATGCTTTCAGAAAATAGAGTCTCTCAAAATTATGCTAACAAGGAACAGAATTTCAGCCTTTAATGACTTAAACTATCTCATTGTATATGGGCAATAATGTTTACTTACCCGCCTCCCAGGGACTCTACAAGGATTAATTGATTAATTCTCATAAAGAATTTTGAGAAGGAATATTAAAATCTGATGTTAAAGTAAGCATTATTACTAATATTATCAATGGAATATAATTTAGGGAAGAAAATTAAGAATTTAACAATAGACTTTAACACTACTGTTTTGTCTGAACATTTAGCAATATACTATATTTATCCTCTGGGTTAAATGTTATCCTTTTTATAAATTTAAAGTCATTATAGCTACGGAAATGAAGAATTCCATTGTATATGGAAACCAGTAGAATGAACTACTTTTGTCTTCTAATTAAGCCAATGTTTGTTTACTTAGAGGAACTGTTAGCTCTAATTATTGTGTATAAGATTATAGCCTGTTATCAAGTGATACCCAAAATATATGCTGTTGTTTCTAAATGTACACAAGGATAGATCAAATTTCTTTAATGGACTAATGAAAGTGTTCCACATTTTAATGAGGCAATTTTAACCACTGGCTCATCAATGCTAACATAATATAACAGGCTGTTCTTGGGAATGTTTGCAATAATTGGTTTTATGCTGAATCTCAATTTTAATTACAGATCTACCTAACCAAGCATTTTGGTGCCTTACTGGAATCCTTCTTAGATACTCTAGCTAAGCTAAAAACAATAGATAAATAAAGCCAGAAAAATCAGGGTCCTTCAGTTAATCCCTTTTCCATTACAAGGCACAGGTACTCATGCACAAGGTCTCTTCACTTACCACCCTTCACCTCAGACAACTGAAACACAAATCAATTTGATTTTAGACTCAACAGCTTGGTTTAAAAGCAACTTGAAAGACTTCTTTCAGCATTCTGGAAAGACAAAACAGGTAATTCTAAGATTACTATTGCTAGTTACTGAAACCAAACCAATCCTTCACACTTGCTTACCAGAAAGCACTCTAGATAGGACAAAACAACCCAACAACAACACAAGGTTGGGAGGAAATGAACTACTGTGGCCATAGCATATCAGTCTGGCTTTCTGCAAAACCAAGCTCCTCCTGGGGGAGAGGAAATTATTCCCTCTCTCCCTCAAACCTCATCTTTCTGATCACTTCTTCTGACAGTATGTAGTCTATTAGCAGCAATACAATAGCAGTGATGATTCATACTGCGACTGTTAGAGCACACAGAATAGATTGTTGAAATTAGTTCCAAAAAGACACCAGGAAGTAGATGACATGGGGTTTTTCTCAGATATTCTCCAATGAAGAGTGGGGTATCCCAAGGCTAAGCCATTTGAGAAAAGCTAACACATAGCTCTCTAAATTCCAGGTTCTCAGCATAGTAAAACCAAGTATTACAGCAGCCAGAGGTATTCCCTGAACCCTAGCAGGAGTTGATAGCGGGACTCTTTCTCAAGATAAAGATATCCATACCTGAGATCAGCTTTACTGATTTGCCTCTTAGCATGTTTCTTATGACATTTCAAGTTTCAATATTTCTTGGAAAGACTTTGTGCCAGCTGAATGAAGAGACACTACAAAAGGGTATGTTTGTGTCTGTGTTTAATATTGGATTGATTGCACATATTTTCAAGTGCTTCCTTAGGGGGAAAAAAAGACTCTGAAAATGATGTGGCAAATATCAGTACAGCAGCTATATCAATAGCCTTGTTTTCTTGGTACACGTTATGGGTAGGAATTACTTTTTTTGAAAAGCCAAGTCTTCACTAGCCTTTGGAAGGCTAGAATAACCAGGACCACCTTTGCCTTGAGTGAGCAAGCTCTTCCGAAATAGGGGAGACCTGTCGAGACCCCTCCTAGCACACTCTGCTAGGAGGGTACCTTTGTTAGATGCTTCTGGATTCTCTAGGTGGGTAAGCGGCATTTACCTGGGAAATGTGGTATCTCGGATACCCAGACTCCAAGTCATATGGATAGTGACCAGCATCTTGAATTGCAAATAGAAATACAGTAAACCAAGCAGCTGCTATTACAGCAGTGTAACATGGCAATATTGAGACTGCCCAGTAAGCATAAAAGGTGCTACATTTTGGACCAACTGCAGTTTCCAAGTGACCTTCAAGGATAGCCTTTTGGGGGGAAAACAGGAGACACACTTCTACACAGGCATAAAGGAGTAGGGTTCCAAAAAAGTCCTCAGTATAAAAAGGTTTGATGATACATTCTGACTTGGAGCAAAACAATACATCTGACATACAAAAATAAGAGTAAGATACAAGAAAAGTACACATCATACACATTAACTAAGCACTGCAGGATGTTATTGTCATTATTACTGATGTTATTATTTTGTCACTGCCATAGTGCAAATTGTCCTTTTTATACTTCTGGAGGAAACTATATTTTTTTATTCACACTGGACTAGCTTTAGCCTCGGGGGGCGGGGGGGAACCCTGCAGAACTCTTATCAGAAGCAAGCTCCATGATTAACTCTTATCTAACATCCTAGTCACTAAAGAATGGAAGAATCAAAGTCTATCTGTAGGGTATTTTTTTCAAGCCTCATTAATCCATCCTCTCAGGTAGAAGAGAGGTGATAGGGGACACAGAGAACCCCTAACTGTCTTTCTTTGGTAAGCTATCTTTGAGATACGTGCAAGTGTAATTAGGTAGCATCTGTATAACAAGCCATGCTGGGCTGCCTTGGTCTAGTGATCAACTGAAAAGGATTGATGCAGTACAAAAGGAAAAAAAATCATGGGAGAAAGGACACACCAGGGAGATTGCATCTCACATTTTCTTTTAATTGATGTTTCGGTCCTGTTCACTTGCTATGTGTTAATTTGTACCCCCTCCTCTACGCACTCCCACTTCTGCCTTTGAGGCTTCTTCAAGCAGGCAGAACCAAGCTAACTTTCTTCTTTGTTTAGGGATTTCCTGCAGCACATTTCTATTTTGTAGTTTATACTTGTCTTAGTGATGCTGATACAATCATTAGCATTCATACTTCATTAGCCTTATTTTGATTGGAAGGATCACAGCAGCTGAAACTGTGCTGGTCCTCAAAGTTTGCACAATCAGCATACGACCCTCTTCTACATAGTGCTCTAATAGAAATGCAGATCAAAGTATCGTGACAGCCAAATCCAGAATCATTGTCAATAAGGAAGAATTGTACCAAAAAAAAAAAAAAAAATGCCTCATTTACCCACATTCTTATATTATCTCATTCAGCTTAGCACAATGCAGGGTCTTTGAATATATTTGAGAAACAACAATGGATCAAAACAGAACATCTAGGTATTGACTGAGACCAGACACAAAGAGTGTAGTCTTACTTTTTGTTTTGTTAGATAGGTTCTCATCTATTTCCAGGCATATTATAAAGCTGGTTTTAACATTTAAAGCCATAGATAAATTGGAACAAGAGAACCTCAAGAACCATCCTCTCCCGCATAAAGCTTCTTTAGCGGTAAGATCTTCTTGAAGGCCTTTCTTAAGGTTTCTCACCTTTGAAGGTAAGTAGCATCTCAAATAGGCCTTTTCAACTCTTTGCAGTTGGCTCTGGAATGTTCTCCTTAAGGTTTGCCTAGGTTTCTACACTGAAATATTTTCAGTACTGAGTAAATAACTGGAAAAAAAAAACACCTACAGATTATTTAGACTTTCTGTTTCAAGTACTGTCATTTTTTTGCCTCAGGGTATCAGTAGTTTGCTGTTTTATAGTTTCTTATTATTAGGTAATCTTTTCATGTATTGTCAAGTATTCAAATAGCTCAATTGTGGGCCTGAAAAGCAAATTATGAACATTCCAAAAAATAATGAAGTAACTGAAGGGTAGCCAGCAGCCTTTGGACATGTGTAAATAAATAACCACTACAATATTTGAGAACACAAGGGAAACAGAATAGAAAAAAAGTAAACAAGCAAGAAAGTCAGTCTACTTAGAGGGAGCAATTTAATTATTTCCCAGATATTGCTTTAATTTACATAACTAGTGTAATTCGATTATTTATTTATTACATGTTTCATCTGCTAAATACTTAAAATGTTCCGGATAGATTACAAAATGATTTCAAATAGCCAAACAACAAAACCAATAAAGCAGCAAAATACATTCAGAAATAGCACTGGGGGAAAATGGGAAAAGAAGAATATATGGAAGGTGCTACCTACTTTACTATGAGCATTTAAAATAAAAGATAAATAAAGCAATGCCAGAGGGTAGAATAGTAGAACAAGATAAATGCTCTTACTTAATACCAAGCATATCTCACTAAGGACATTCTACAAGCTGACCCCCACAACTGAGAAGGCGTGGCATAGGGCCTGGCTGTCTTTCCCCATTGATTCTGCCTATCTGGCAAAATCTGACAAAGTGGGCATGCTCCAGGTCTCACCTTTCAAAGTGTCATCTGATGGTAAGAAGGCAGTGTGCCTTTTCTGTCATGGCATCTGTTCTCTGGAACCACATTTCCTGGAAGTTCAAGTTGCCTTGACTCTGCCATCTTTTAAACAGGCCTTGAAGACTGATACTTTCCCCAGATGCTAAGCTTAGGAAGCATGTGGCATTGTGGGAATTTTATTAATATATTTGACGTGCTAGTATCACCTTTTCTTTATATTGGTGTGTGTTTATGGGATACATCACCCAGAGTCGCTATGAGTTGGGTGGCCTATAAATTTAATTTATAAATAAATACAAGTGAGGCCTTGCGATATCCTCCTACCTTCACTTGATGGAGACACCTGTACAAAGGCATCCAAAGGTGACCACAGTGCAGCAGATACATGTCACAGAAGGCATTCCTTGAGATAATATAAAGCCTTAAAAATTAGCCTCAACAACCTGAATTGAACTCATAAAGTGACTGGCAATCAGTGCCAGACAAGATCCCTTGTTTTATCTCTGCCTGATGTTACAGGATGCACTATTACCCTTACTACATTACTTTGCTCTGGACAGATGTAGAAATTCTTACTACAGAAAAAAAGGTGGTTATAGATGAATTTTCATCAAGATTTTCAAAGTCTTGTCAAATCTCCTCCCCAAACATTTGGGATCTGATGTGGCTGTCCAGGAGAAGGGGTCTTAACAAACTTATTCTTTAAAAGAGTGCATCACTGATTGTTATTTTATAAGTCATCAATAGCATCTGAATGCCACTACATTCAGCTAGTTTTTTCAAAAAAATATGAAATAAGTTCCCCTTTAAATGGATTTGAAAGCTAAATTAAAAAATATATGTACTGTCCCTATAAAAATGACATAGTGTGATTTCAGATCTATGTAACCAATTTCAAAAATATAGGAAACTGTAACCGAAATGGCCATTTACCCAAGAAAATCATTAATATTTAAGGAAGGTGAATTTTGAAACAACTGCTGCAGAGTCCTAATGAACTCATTAATATATTCATATGTAGAATTAATATTGGGGCTCCATAATGAGCTGTGGTTTCAATTGCTGTTCTATGTAACAAAACTTTTCTTTCTTTTTTCCTCCTCTACAAGGGTACCTGAAAAGTCATCACTATCCTGAATGGCAATTTTTCTGTTATTAAATGAGAATTTTACCATACTGGGTTCACCTAAGGGTAGTTTATTTATAACACTGAAAATAAAATTGAAATGTGTGTGGAAGGCACAGCTCTGTATAAACAGTTCCTATTCTCCCCAACCTTAGTATGATGAATGGAAGATCTGAAGGAAGCTTCTGTCTGAATACCAGTGGAACTCTCACGTAGATGGTTGCCATGACAAATAAGGACTGCAGAGTCTTTTCCTTGTGTTCAAGGAAAGGCAGGCAGAACTGCCACCAGACCATGACATTCAATATGGCAAATCTAGAATTGCAAAGGTTCAAGCAAAGCCATGGGCAGGGGAAAGCCAGAGTGTCAACGTTTTAAGCTCAGTCATAACACTTGAACAGCGCTTGAAATCCCCCAGTATTTTGGATACATAGAATTTCATGCATCTAATTCACTTTATTTAGGATATATTTGGATTCCCATGCTGAGAGCCGGCATGTTGTGATGATTAAGGTGCTGGACTAGGAGTGGGGAGACTCAGATGCTAGTCTGCCTTTAGGCATGGAAACCAGGTGGATGACCTTGGGCCAGTCACTCCCTCTCAGCCCACTCCTTGACACAGCACGAGCTATACGTTTTGCTGTAAGAATTAGGCAGGCATAGTGCAAAACAACCCAATCTGCAACAAAGTGGGACAAATGCTTAGAACAAACACCTTGGATTCTCTTGCCATTCTATTACATCCAAATATTTAATTATAGTACGAGAACTCTGTACTATAGAGTCTAGCCACATAGCAGGATCTGATCAACCTTGGCTGATTTGTAAAAAAAATAAATAAAGATTGGTGGTTGGATGGGGAAAAGCAGGAAATCAAAGGGCTGAGGACTACTCTGGGAAGGTGAAACAAAAAATCTGGGAAGAAAGCAGTAAGTCTCTTGTCACCCCAAAAAACTACATGAACTGTGGCTGAAGTCATCAGGATCTTGGTTCAATTTGAAGGAGTTCTTACCTATCTTTATAGAAAAAGCACATAAACAGAGAATGTAATGGTACAATGTATGTGTATTTTTTTAAAAAAACTGTTTTTAACTTTTCTGAGTCTGTTATCTCTAAAGCATAGCAAGATCAATTTCATTAGAGGAAAAGTTTATCCAGATTTAGGATACATCCACATGCAACTGAAATATATTTTGTGGTTTTGGTTGCAGTACACTTTAATAAAGACACCAACAGCTGGATTCTTTTCAAGAACAAGCCTACCAGTTAATATCAGTCCACTCCTTGCTGATATAGACTACAATGCCCTCCTGACCCTCTTAATCTGTTAGAGCACTAACAGGGTTTCCACCAGCTGCTGGGTTTTCAACAATCACCCAAGAGGGACATCAGGGGTCACTGTGCCTATATATAAATAAAATACAAACTATATAGTAAAGATATAGCTCAGGATTCCAACATTTCAGATGTTAAAAGATGCAACATTTAACTGATACATCTCCAATCCAGCTCACAGAATTTAGCACAGCAAGGGTCTGTGCTAAAGGGGGGTGGATTAACCACTGAGCAGTGTAAGAGACTTACTTGAGCCTTTAAGCAGGGGGAAGAAGGATTAAATTATAATAATAGCCGTAGGTTTGGAAGGCTTTCTGAAATTTCATGGGTATTTAGAGCAACCTCTGAAATTTAGACCCTTGGCCTAATAGAAACTGAGATTGCTGCAGGAAGAAAAAAAAAGCTCATTACAATGGTTGAATGTTCTTTTTAGTTTTCTGGCATGAATCCCCTGCTTTTAAGTGTTCATGCTACCTTTTATCTGCCTATAAGTCTGTCATCTCTCCATGCGAGGTCAGCATTGGATTATATTTTGTATAATATAGTACTGTATCTTTAATTTGCATATCTAATAGTGCATCTGTATCCCTTTCAACTAGGGTACAGGTTTGGGGCAGTAGTTGTGCCTGAGGTGAAGAAGCAAAACTTCCAAGGAGCTTGCAGGCCAGATCTTCCCAACGTTATTGAAGTAGGAAATTGTGCTGCTATGAGAAGAACAGGAGAGGATGTAGAAGACACTCCATTGCTGGGCTTTTTCTTTTGCTTTGCCTGCCCTGTTGAACAGCATACAGTGGATGGTCCCAACCATGCCAGCTTTTTGTAAGACACTGAAAACCTGTTGTTTTTTTTTTCAATGAATTAATTTAAAAGACTTGTATCGCCACCCATCTTAAGGCCTCAGCTCTGGGTGGCTTACAGTAGTTTTTCCCTTGGGTATTGGGCCAGGAGTTTAGGTGAGCCCAATCTCACCAGGTTTATTTATGTAGATACCTGAGCTGGTACATTTAAAATTTTTGCTCTGGTGATTCTGTTCAATATGATGTTAGCCACTCAGAGTTATATGGTAAGTGGGTAGACATATAAATTGAATGAATGAATGAATCAGTGAGTGAGTGAGTGAGTGAGTGAGTGAATGAATGAATGAATGAATGAATGAATGAATGAATGTGGAAGCTATGTTTGAAGCAATTCCTTTCCTTCAAGCAAAATCCAAGAGAAGCTGGACTTCAAATCTGGCTGCCAAACTTCACACTGGAGCCATGGGCCAGCTGACGGCCTTGGGTGATCAAAAACATTTGTACTTTATTTATTAATTTATTTGACTTACATGGCCACTATACTGGAAAGAGTCAACACAGTTTTCATGGAAAAACCCGATAAAAGCAATTAAAATGCAAAAGGTATAAGTATGAAATGCTACTATAGGTAAATGGATTACCCCTAGCCCATGGTCTGTTCAAAAAACCAGGTTTTCAAGGCAGGGTAAGGATGGAGTCAAATGCACCTTTGGAGGAATGGTATTCCAGAAAGAAGAAGTGGGAACATAGAAGGTACACCTCCAAAATTCCACAAGATGGGAATGTTTAAGTAAAAGGACCCAGCTCATGCTCAGATCTTACAGGATGGGCAAAGACAATTGGAGAAAGGTGGACCTATAGATAAGCATTTGGGCTTATCGGATTTATGTAATCCAGAGTTAAGAGGGGAATAATCAATCCACAATTACATTCTCCCCTAGTGGAGAGGATGTCCTGGTTCTAAAGGTGGGCCAGGTTGACGAAAAGAAATGAGGCTGCTTATAGAAGGAAGAAACTAAGTTATCCAACAGATATTCTATCCCCATCAGTAGCAGCCAGGGCCCATTTCCAGCATGGAATTCTCCTTGGCAGCCCAAGAATGCCAATCTTGACTCTAGGGCAGCATACTTGGTACATTGCCAGAGAAACAGAAGTGCCATCCATTGGCTTGGTCAGTAGCTCAGAACCTGAATAAGCCAGAGGAAAGTGAAAAATTACTGGACACATTATGTAAAGCCCCAGCTCTCTGGAGAAGGCTGGGAAAGATGGAAGGAAAGAGAAGAGGATGAGCAGCAGCAAGGTGGATGGACTTGGTTACAGGGGTGATGAGTGCACTGTTGGAAGACCTGAAAGACCAGGTTAGGGGCAGATCATCATGGAGAAAATCTACCTACATATGTGGTCGCTAGAAGTCAAAAATGGCTTGATGGCACAATCAAATCACCAGGTTTAGGCAATCCAAGCCAAGGTCTGGCACAGTTGCCTAACAGTATGCTTCCTGTCCACCAGTCAGTGTCCAGAATGACAGAGTGGAGCAATTAATCTTCCTTAAGACTTTGCCTAGCTAGACTTCTTATCTTACCCACCAGAGAGTACAGTGTAAGTGAGTCCCACTAGATACCACCCAGAAATCTGCAACAGTGAGAACAGAGCAGTGTTCCTTAGATATTGATTCACCTAGATTATATTCAGTCAGCCATTGACTCACTAGAGTAAACCATACAGGAAAGAGTCCTCAAAATTCTCACCTGGGTGTTCACCAGATGGAGGAAGCCCCAACTTATCTGCTTGTCTTTCTAGCCTCTCAAGCAGCACCTGAGTGATAGTCACAATAGATGGAGACTTCTGAGTTTACCTGCAATTCTCTCCGCTAATCCCCATTTCACTTTCATTGTAGGAAGACTCAGGTGCAATTCCCACCCTCAGCAATGTTCCTAGCACCTTCAGACTTTCATACAGGCCAGTGATAAAAGACCCCGTCACTGATCTAGATAGTTCAGTCAGAGAAAGCAAGGAGCTTTTGCTTGAGTTCCCATTGTTTCCTGTGGTCAGAATAGCCAAAATGGATAAGATTTGTCATGACAGAACACCAAACATTTGTCCTATTTCAAGTTTTGTTCTGTTGGAACAGTCAACTTGGAACATTCTGACAAAACACTGAGCCAGACAGTTCTCAGTTCAAAATGCATGTTCTGTTTTGTGCACATCTCTTGATATAGCACAACTCTCTAAATCACAACTCCTCCAACGAAAAGCATAAGCCTCCTAGTCCTCAAGGAGCTTGGCCAATTCTTTCACTTTTTCCACCATTTTTCACTTTTTTCTTCCTATTAATTTGCTATTAGCAAAGTGAGGGCCACATGAGAAAAACACACAAATAGCATCCTGTTTCTATTTCCGTATTCCACCATTTTAGGGGGGGAAACCCCATCCCACAACAACAGCAGCCATCAGCTGTGGGTGGAAAGAAGAGCATCTGAATCAGGACCATGGTGTGAAAGCAAGGAAGCTCATCTTTCCCTGTGCAATGGTTGCAGTGGACAGGCACCCAGCGATTGCTCCAAGAACAAAGCTGCCAATGTCACTAATGGATATTTCTCTCCATAAGTGAGTAAAACATGTTGATTGTGATCACAACGTGTGGGCAAAGGTTGAAGTCCCCACTCATACTGTATGTATGCTGTGTATTGTTTGTTCCTTCCTTTAAAAAACTGGGGGGGGGGGGGCAGAATCCATAAAACACAACCATATTTCACATGCAATTCATTTGCCTCTAAGAGAACACAAACTTCTGAGTGCATCTGACAACCTCCCATTTTCACTCTGCCCTAACCCTTTTTTGCTTCATTTCCTTGTTTTCAGCCCTTCTAGTTACTTATCTCTCTGGGCACTTGTTTTATCTTTTATTTGCAATTGACCTCTGTTTACCTCTTCAATTACAACATTATCTCAGCTTGATTAACTTGCTAGAAAGGATATAATCCTACAAAACATTCAAGTCCTATTTTTCTCCCTGAGGAATGTGTCTGTAGGGGAGATGCTCTACAGAGACAGAAGCTATAAGCAGGCTTTGCTTTACAAACCCTGCAGCTGTGAAGTTTTGACTCACATTTCTGCAGGGATGACCCAGCCTGCATATCTCCCACATCATGGGATTCCCTGCAGTACCAAAAAGTTTTCCCCAAAATTATATTATTTCACTTAGGCTCAAATCTAAACAGCTCCATGGCCGAACAGAACAGAGAATCTGAACTTAACTGTAACTTACTAAATGAAGGAAGATGGAAAAGAGAGAAGGAGGGGAGGGGGGAACCTAAGGGATCAGACTAATTAGACTACTATTACTTTAATGGACAGGTAGAAAAAATGCATATAAAATGTTTCCAATATACAGTTTTTAAAGGTAAAATGTAGCATATATGTGAATAATTACTTAGAGCACAAAATGACTAATAGCATTTATAGCTGCTAGTTCATAATGTGCACTTGCTCTGACCCACTGAATATGCTCCAAAGTCAGGGGCAAATTTAGTACACGTTTAAGGAAAGCAAAGGCCCTCTTCCTTCCTAATTTTTTAAATGCTACATTTTATAAAGAGGCAATAAAACCACTTCCACAAAGGAAGCACTGCAACATAAAATAAAAGGGCAGGGACCGTTGGAAAACTGCAAGGAGGCTATCGGAATTTAATCCCTGCTCTGTCTTCCCTCTGGAACAAAAAGAGTGCCAAGGCTAGCCTTTGCACAGATATGTGCTTAAAACAGTGCTTTTGATATTCAGTTGCACAACCTGGCAGTCATCAAGGAACATGCAGAATCTGAGCTTTCAGCTATTCAACAACCACAAAGAATTTCCTCCCTGCAGCATTCCTGAGATGTAGGCCGTACTAGACAGGTTAAAGAAGGAGCATGAAAAGTTCAAAAACAGTGAAGTGAAGGAACAGACTTAATTGTTTGACTCAGTCCTATTTTCTACCATAAATAGGATGATATAGTATAGGTACCCCTGTATGGAAAGCATATGAATATGGCCCAATATTCCCATCTTTACAAAAGCATCATTTTTTTGAATAAGCCACAGTTGAGAGGGTCATACATCATGCTAAGTCAAAACATAGCTTGTTCAGTTTGGCATGATGTATGAACCCAGCCAATGCAGTTGCAAACCATGATTTACGGCTTAGTACAATCCCAACTGAGACCTACTCAAGAAATCATGATTTTAAAAATGCAATTGAGAGTCATGGGTGAATCTATTTTATGTCTGTCTACTGATTCAATATTTGGGGTTTTATTTGGGATATAAGAAAAACAGAGTATGCTAGTCTAAAATCTGCTTATTAGAACTTCATCATATTCTGTCTCTGACTAAGCAGAAAAGCTAATACTAGGACCAGTTGAGAAAAGGGGTGTAATTCAATGAGATTTAAAGCCTCTAATAATGCAGCCATAAACAAATGAACCTAGAAATATTTATAATGTTCAATTATGAAACTAATAGCTCTATAACCTCCACCAACCCCCGAAGTGGACCGTTATTTGATCACATGCTACAACAAATTCTGCAGTTAACATCTGCTGAAGTAAATAGAAAATTATAGTTTAAGTTAACATTTCATCTGGATTTATATTACTAATTATTAAGATCCCACATATTAATTTTCCTCCATGAACAAAAGTAAAACATACAATCTCAGACGTATCAAATTGGTGAAGAATTCAAAAATGATTTTTTCTAAATTGGGTGTTTCAATAGTCTTTAGACAAAGGGAAAGAATCCTGGTCTGTGGAAGCAACATTGGTGAGCTGAGGAAGAGAATATTAAAGTCAAAAAGGGAGCTCTCTTTTCTTTTTCTTCTCTGTCACAATCCCAAACCAGCAACAACATTTCTGAAACTGTGTATGTGTACTGTAGAGGTGTCTCTATGCATGTTAGCTAAATTCATTATTTATTGGAGCAGAGCAGAAGAAATAATAATTTTAAAAGATATAGGACAGAATATCTTAGTTTCTAGGTGCTGAACAGGTACAATCTAGTTCTGTGTTATATCTTGGTTGGATAGTTCAACTATATATTTAATAGCTTATCTCAAGCTCCATCCACTCACACCAATGTGAGCTATGCACCTTCCCTTATAGAGATGTACCTCCCCTTTGTTAATCTTTAGTACTAGAATATAGTAACCTGATTACACTGCCTTTGTTTCTTCTACCCTTCATGATAAAAAGACTTCCTTGAGTTAAGGAACTCCTGATGAGTACACAAACATATCCATGTAATTTTATTCACAACAGAACAGTAGGGGGTAGCCACTGTCATTTTTAGTTTTTTTTTTTAAACTTCCCACTCTAAACAACAGTCCTGGGCTTTCCTGGTTAGGATTAGGGTTAACTTTCTCAAAATGATTTGCTAGGTGTTTCTACAGGCTGTGGTTGGTCAAGGACATTATCAAAATGTTTTCTATCCATGGTACCAAAACAAAGGTTGCATAGATTCTTAAGATCTCTGTTGTTCTTACATTCAGCAGTTAAAAAAAAAAAAATCACATCCTAAAGGATAGTGTGTGCAATTGTCATGAACTATTCATAAGTCCTGAGCATTTTCCAGGAAAATATTCTCAACATACAGTGATTTGTACAATGATGACAAATGTAAATCATTTTAGCACAATCAAATCCCCACAGCTGATACTTATTTGTCAGCAAAAAAGAGGAAGACATCATCTTAATATTACCCCTCCTGTAATATTGTATAGCAACATATAAGGAGCTACTATAATCTGTTAGAGTGAAGGGTGTTAGAAAGAATATTCTGTAGATTGCTTGAGAGTATGTCTGTCAATATTTCATGGGGAGGAATCCCAAATTAATATCTTGTTGCTGTACAATATAGATTACACTATTCAAAGCCCTGTCTCTGCACTCCTTAGAACAATCCTGTAAAATAGGTAAGGTCAATATCATTATCAGCATGTTAAATACAATTAACTTGGCATCAAAGACCTCAAGCTCACACCAATTCTCACATATTCTCATGTAGTCCTTTCTCCTTGGTCAAGCAATAGCTTTCTAAAATCTTAACCAAATGTCTCTCTTTGACTGCCTACCAAGATGCCAGCAGGGAGTTAAACAGAGAGGTGGTAAATCAGTTCATTTACCAGCCAAGCCAGGGCATAAAACCAGATATCAGGCAAAAGTACCATCTGAGATTCCAGCAAAGAGAGCATCAGAGTTGTTAAATCCAGCCAAAACAATCGCGAGATCACAGTAAATGGACAAGTAATCTTTAACAGCAAGGGAAAACTACCAACAAAAATTGTTCCTGTAGCCTTAAATGCACTAATTTGTATTCCCAGGTGCAGCTAAAGATTTGCAGGCTTACTTTTGTTGGGCTCTGGTCCTGCAAAACTTCAGCTCCCATCATTAGTCTAAGACAAACTTTTTTAGGGAAAACAGTCTATTCTACAAGTTTTTCTTTTATCTGAACTGATGAGAAAATGGATTAGCAACTGTTTATGCATGGATGTGCACATCAAGAGGAGCACAGCATGTGGTCATCCCTCAGGTGGATGGGCATGTTATTGGTCTTAATAGTCCACTAAAATTTGTTTTTAATCTGTCTGTGATTGAACATAGCATATTTTATTTCTGTATTTCATAGATGTGCTATGAGTAAGTTATTTCCCTAACAGGATAATTAGTCAAGTATATTCAGAACTGAATTCAGAACCTTTCTGGATAGCAAACACATGAGCTGATCTTAGAAACTAACATTTATATATACAACAGGGTAGAACTGGGGAGACTGGCATGCTTTTTTCTGTTCTTCCCCTTTCTTATATAGGGAGAATATTTCAAAACACACCTTTGATTGGGAATTTAATTACATTTCTTTTATGTAATTATGTAAATTGCTTTTCCTTACTAAAAATGATGGTAGCAGTTACTGTACCTAAAGCTACTAACTGCAGCATGAACAGAGTGCTGGATGGATTAAAAGAACTAACAGGAAAATGGGAAAACTCTCAAATATAATATGGGAATGGGTAAAAGTTTCAAATGTTCAAAATAAAGTCTCCCTTCTAGGATTCATAATATTTAGAATCATATGAAGTCATGTCACATTGAGTTGCAGCTTCGAGGAAGATGACAATTCCATCTTAAGCTTCCTTCTTAGATCTTGGGCCATGGTGATCTGATGGGTACCTATTCTTTGTAATATTGATTGTCTCCAAATAGATAAGAATGAAGGAATAACTGACTTGTTGCATCCTGGAAACAGTTTTATCACACTGATGATCCTTGTTGCTGGTAGATAACACATTTCACAAACAGCTGACTCCGGTCGGCAAACATTTATTTTAATTCCTCATAGTAGCAAGTCACAAACCATACCTCTTCTCTTTTGTCTTCTTACAGCGCATCGTTTTATCTCCTCTGCCTTGTCTATAGTCTCTGGTTCTACAAGTATCCCTTTTTTCCACTTGAGATCTCAGAACCTGGTGTTTTTTTTTTTTTTTGCTGAAAACTCTTTCTGAATTCGAGTGGTGCAGAATACCTTTTCTATCTCTTGCACCTGGTTGTTACATTCATCCATTGGGCCGCCTCCTTTGTTTGACTGGAGAATAGCTCACACTGTCAGTTCCTGTTCTCAACTCTCTTCCTCTGAACTGATAATTCTTTGTCCTCTATCATCACTTGCTTGCTGCTCCAATGTTCTGACTTTTTTTTTTCTTGAGCTACAAGCCTGCATTTGCTGCAAATAATCAGCAAGTAATTTTCTGGTAGGAAGACAAACATGCCACAAACATTTCAAATCACAACTGCAGGCTTTTGTCCTTTCATCTTAATTTTAATTTTTTTAGGATACCACCAATCTTTTGATTTTGAGTGGACATATTACCAGTCAATTTCAGCTACACAAGTTGGATTGCTGATTTTTTTCCCCCTTGTTTTAATATGGTAGTAAATTCTACTCTCTAGGGAACAGTCCTTTCTTAGAAAACAAAAGGGGCAGAAAAGAAATATCATATTTCCCTTATATCTCAACTTCTAGAAAGGATAGAGACTAGTTCTCCTTTTAATGTGAACACTAAGAAGCTTGGATTATGGCTCACCTGAGGGAAATTGCTTCTCTCTTATGGACGTCAATGTATCCAATATGATGGTAGTCATCCTAGAAATTGTTAAATTTCCCTGGAAAACTGATAGGGTCTAGAGGGAAACAGAATGTTGGCTAAATAAATCTTTGACCTCAGTCAGAGGCTGTAGTGGGCATTGGGAATGGCCTTGAGGAACAGGAGGAAGAGCTGCTACCAAGACAACAGTCATATAAAAAACTTGAGTCTGAGGCAGAACTGTAACCTGAGAAAATATCCCCTCCCTAGTTCTCACAAAGGTGGAGGGAGGGGGAAAAGTGCATTCAGACTTGCAAGAATCTGTTACAATATTTTTATAATAAAAGTAATATTGTCCTGCACGACTTTGGTTTCCTAGTTTGGTCTACCAGCTGATAGAGGCATCTTATGAGAACTTGAATTACAGACAAGGAGGCACAAGCTGGCATACAGGTTCCAGGCACTGACAGCTCACACATGCACAAATTCTTGTAATATTTCTCAGCTTTTTCTGTCTATGAAAATGCAGTTCATTATGGGAATAGTCCCCACTGAAATTTTAATAGGCAGGAGATATTTAACTCTTGTTAAATACAGATGAGAGTTCCTAATGAGAGGGAGAAAAGGAGTCACCAAAGGCTGAACAGGTTTGAATTCACTGCAGACGATTGAGGAAGACCCTTGAGGCCTTGACTGACAAGTGCTGAAAAGATACAGTATATCACATACCTGGTTACTACATGAAGAAAGATGGTTCTGTATCATCAACAACTCATGGGATTGAAAAGGTCCAAAGAAATAAGGTTGAAATTTCTTTCATTCCTCCTAAAACTCTCCTTGCCCTAAAGCGGCAGATGGCATGTTTAAAGCAGTGATAACTGATGGTGCTACACAGATAATCACAATTAATTAGTTGCCTAGTTATTATTAACTGCCCTACACCAATGAATTCAGTCTTCTTCTGATAATGGTCTTATCAGCTCTTCTACATGTCAACAGTGCCCGAAAGGATAGAGATTCAAAAGATGATGGAACTGGTGCCAAGTGGCATTGGGCACATTGACTAGGGAGGTTGGAGGCAAATATAAATGCTACTTCAGGATTAATTAATTTCACATCTGTGATGTCTCTCTTAAGCAGCCATTAACTTTTATACTAACCACTCAATAATTCAATTATCTGTCTCAGTATCAAGGCAAGGCTTTGACCTCTTGCTGTCTCCTTCTCTTCACATCTTCTTACAACACTTTTGCTTAGCAAGCTCCAAGAAATAAGTTGTCTTCAAAAATAGTGTGTAATAGGAAGCATAACTCAAGTTTGAAGACAGAGATATTTTCAGCACTAAATAACTTCAGATACTTTTTAAAAATAGCACCTTTCATCTCCACACAAAAATAGCCCTCTTATCTTTTAAGAAACCACTTCCTAATTCATTCATGCATCATTCTAAGAGATAGCATGACACTGAAGGATATTGTAGAAATCATCATGCTTGCAAATAAAATGAAAACTGAAGTACCCAATATGACAGATATCCATGAAGGTAGTATTACATTACTCATGTAGTATTATTCTAAAAACAGAGATGATACACATTTAGCTCCAAGGGTAGTAGACATTTAACCAAAGACCAATACTGTATAGCCATATGACAATATCAGTTATTTAGTAAACAATATTTGTAAACTATCACAATTAAATTAAGACTCTGGGCAGTGAACAAATCAAGAATAAAAGGAAAACAGAACAATGAAAAATAATAAAAATAGTAGCATTGAACATGTATTAGTTTTAAGACTTAATGTAATGTAAATGGTGAATCCTTTCCTTTCCCCTTTACATAACACTTGGTAAATTGTGAAAATTAATCATAATATATGTTTTTTTTATACAGTTCTGCTAAATATGATGCAAGAACATATGTGAGCCATAGAGGTCCACTCTCTGAAATGTGTTTTGTTTTATTTTAACTTGAGATTTTTGGAATTGTTCACACATTTCTAGAATCATATTTGCACCTATTAAATGGCTAGAGACATTTGCATTTCTTAAATGCTATCTGGAATTGTAACTACATTCTTGCCCTCAGGGCGCATTTTGCTAATTCAATGTTTTAATGCAAAATACAACAATCTGAGCCATTGGGAATCCTGGATCCACTTTGAGCAGAATCTCCTGTGTCTTTTATTCATGTGAGCTGCATCAGACACCCAGATCTGCTACAGAAATGGCACAAGATATGTCAGGGTGTCCTACATGACTTGCATCACTTGGATATGCCCGCCAACAGAGCCACACATGCATACCATTATACAGGACAAGGGAAAGAAAGACAGGAAGGAAGGAAGGAAGGAAGGAAGGAAGGAAGGAAGGAAGGAAGGAAGGAAGGAAGGAAGGAAGGAAGGAAGGAAGGAAGGAAGGAAACAGCATAAGGAAGTATGAACTGAATATAGGAGGATATAATTAGAAGGTGACTGAAGAAGAGACAAGGATAACACAGTTACTTTGACAAGCAGATTCAGAGAACCAAGAGGGCTTTCAGCAGTCATTCATGATCTAACCTATCTCACAGGATTATTGAAGAGAATAACAACTGAACAATGTCTGCCATCCTGAATCTCTGTAAAATGACAAGATAGCAATGAAATAATATATAAATCAATACGAAGAAAAGGTGTGCCATAGTGAAACCGCATAAGCACATTACTGATATTGCACAACATGTTCAAAGCATAAGGGAAGAAGACAAAGTTGCAAGAGGATAAAGGGACAAGATGCAGGGAATAAAGACAGGATGAAAGGAATAACAAGTTCTAAACCTAAGGACAGGATGAAAGGAATCAAGGCATGAATAGCTGGAAATATAGGGAGATTAGATTATTTGATAACCCAGGTAAAGGAGAGAGCTGGGTTATCAAGCTGGAGAGTCAGTGGGGAAGGAAGGAAGGGAGCCAGAGACTCCAAACAAGGAGCTGCTTACACACGGACAGCTGAGGTTGGAAGGCTTATCCAGACTGATGGAGAGAGGGCAGAAGAAGATGCCTCAAGCTACTGCTGCAAGAAGAGTGTACCTCCTTGGTTGGGCATTTTATTTTGAACATTACTTTGAGTTTGTAATTTGGACTGTTTGGGTTCCAAAGAGTCTCTTTTTCAGTTCAAAGTTTATTTTGGCCAAAGGCCAGTAGAGAACAAAACAATCAATAAACTAAAAGGATGGTGCAGAATGTTATTACCGTTGTTACTACCAGTATAAGCTGGGTCTCTAAAGCTAAGAAACAGAGTGTCATTTATCTACAACATAAAACTAAAATTTTAAGAAGTAGGGAAAAAAATAAAATTGAACTAAATATATACTTATTCAGGGTTATTCAAGGGTTTGCCACAGTTGAACGTATTAAGGAATGTGGGGGTCGGTCTCTTTTTGTTTCCAGATGCTGTCCCCGTATGTTCAAGGAATGGGGGAGAATAAACTTCACCAGGTTCTCTTCACCTTTGGAGAGTCCAGTGTGTGCTTTCTGCTGTACACTAATCAGCTCCCGACCACTCTGTTTCCAAGGACTTCTGCCGCACTGGGCTTTAGGTTTTTCTAAAGGGTTAAAGTATTCTAGCCAGCCACTCACACTCTTCTTCAAGGACACCACATCCCATTCTTTAAAGCATATCTTGTCAGTTGTTAATATTTTCTGGTATTGGCGTGTTCATGTTATCTGCTGCAGGTGAGGTGGGGTGGGGGAAGCAACAACATCAATATGATTGACATGATGGGGCGATCCTGCCCCTTTTAAATTTTCATCACAGGCCTTACACACATATAAAAACAGTGGGGGCTTCAGTTGCCAAATTGTGCCTGTCATTTTGATTTCATTGACTCCAAGGTTGCCCTGACATCTTCCTTAAACTTTCCTCATCTAGTGTCTTCTCCAGACTTTAGCTTTCAGTGACAGCTGGAGATATCTCTTCATAATTTCCTCCCGGGCAAATGGCGGTTACTTAAACAGAACAAAACTAGGTTTGATTTTATTTATTTGATTGTATGAATTCCTTCCTATCCTGCCATTCAAAACTTTCCTAAGAAATTTACAAAGTCCCAGTCTTTTTACTCTTCAAAAAGATACAAGGTATTCAGCAAATGTTTTGTGGTTGGTATATATAATTCTGACCCATCTACAACTGAGGCTACCAAGAATTTGCTGGGGATTAAGATGGTAAAATTCAGAGGAAAGGATATACCTGTGACCCCCGGTGACAAGCCCCCAATCCAAAACAGAGATTTGGTGTCTGCTTTTAATCTCAAAATATGAACTCAGTGGGACATACTTCTACATAAATATATTTTTAAAAATTGGAAACAAACATTGGGTCTTTGCAGTGATGCTGTACTGTTTTATGAACCAATAATTCAATTCCAAAGTAAATACGATTATACCAAGAAACTGATCTGAAGGAGACACCAAGGGACAAATCTTATACATATACCATTTCTACACAACAATGGTACTGTATCTATAATTGAAAATAAGTTTCCTTCAACTCCATGAAGTAACTTGAAATTTACTTTAAAAACTATTAGAGGTGCAGAAGCCTCTGATACGAAATAGGTATTACTGGTTAAGAACTGGAATCCATTACTGGAAACTCTTGTGCCCACAAGGCATTGGCAGAAGATATACCACCCGGGCATAGAGAACAGAAATAAAAAGATTGCACAAATAAAGCAAAGCTAAGATTAGGCAAATGAGGGTGAGTCTGCTGAATATAGATCAACGTATTTGGAAAAGGTTTTCTGTATGACAGACAGAGACTGTTGATAGGTCAAATTCCCACCAAGTAGAAAATGTTCCAGTCATTAAGGAAATATTACCAAAGTCAAATAAAACGCAATTTGAACAGAATGTCAGCCTCTGAATTTTAGTCTCTGTATGTGTGTGTGTCCATGGGTATATGATTTTTTTTTCCACTTAGCATGTAAGAGAGGGGTTAACAGACTTCAGGTTTCTGGAATCTACTTTTTTGTTAGAATCTCATAAACTTATCAACTGGAATCAGCACAAACAAATGTTTCAGGGCAGAGATACTGCTCAGGGCAGAACATTCTACTGCCCAATAGAATTTTGGTATTTTGTCCACATAGCACAAACAGAATTTTCTTTCCTTTTTTTTTTCCAGAACTGAGCCTCCAATCATTTTGCACAAAAGTTCACTTTGGGATATTTCAGGAGCCTTCCTCATTTCAGCAGCATCATTTAGGCAGTGGAAGGTAAGTTTTTAATTGTTGCTGTTATTAAAAATTAGGACTTGGAAATTCTTGCAGATCTACATTAAATTACTCATCTACTAGCAGATCTCATTCAGTCCCAAGCTTACTCCTAATGGAAGACTACATAACATATGCCATGTTCATCTTCATATCCTCTCCATGTGGTTGACCTGAATTATTCCAGTATGCAGTTGTATTCTGGTTATTCTATTCAATTAAATATGAGCATGTATGTGTAATTCATTCATTTAAAGTGTGAGTGTGTTTCTGAGCTAGAATATGTATTCTATATATATTCTTTCTTTGTCTGTGGTCTGCAAATCATGAAAAATATTTCATGCCCCTCCCTATGCTAAAATACTGACATATATTTTGTTGAAATATTCAAAATGTTTACCTAGTTTATATTTGTACTGTGGGTTTCCCCCAGATGCTGGTTGTTAACTATGTTTAGGCCTGGTCTGCCCAGTGTGCTTAGTTGCCTATTTAGAACATTGAATGCCACCCTTGCAAAAGATGGTAAGAAAAGACAGTGCTGCTGTTATCAACACATGGTTGGTACTTCATCCAGATCTCTAGGTAACCTTTCCCAGTGTCAGAGCTTCACCAGGAGCTAGCAATAAATCTCTCTCTGAGAATTCAAATCTGCACTCAGGAGGTAGCAGTGAAAAGTCAAGGACAAGGCTGGGATAGACAAGTTGTTTTTATTACAGATACAAGTAACCCTAGTGAGACCAGCTCTCTATTGTAATGGGCTTCTTGCAGTTCCTCTTTCAGCACTAGAAGAGGAGGGTACATGCAGTGGAGAGGGAGGAAAAAAAATGGTCTTGCCTAGTCTCAAGTTTCTGGCTTCAGCCCTCACACTCAGAAGCTTCATTTTGTTGATATTAAACAGCTTGTGTAAGGAATGAAGCTGGCAAGGCAAGAACCAGTGGTTCCCAGGCCAGAGAGAATTGTTATGTCAACGCTGAACAGGTTCCTCTCAATCTCAAGACTGTATATGTGTGTATGCACACACACACACTTACACACCTTGATTTCTGTGTCCTGCTGTAAGTAGATCACGTTCTATAAATGGCTTCATTCTTGTTTGCAATAAAGCAACTCATATAGCCATCTGTGAAGTTCTTCTGTAAACAAGGTCCTGAATACAAGGTTACATGCTTAGACAGTTAAGATATATTGCCAAATGAAGCTTGACAGCAAATCAAGCTTTGGCAATATATACTGCATACTCATTCTTCCAGGACAAAGGAAGGTAAGCCTGCACCTTGAGACTAAAGTTAAGCAATGGCTACAGACCCTCTGGCAACCCTATTAACTGTTAACCAGTTGTCAATCCAGTTAGCTGAACAGATGGGACAGAATCTGCCACCACCAGTATTACCTCAACACCAACAGCCTCAACCCTAAGATGCCTAATTCCTACCTGATAGATATAAGAATCCTGACATATGTACAGCTTTCTTAGCTTCCCCCTTCCCCAGAAGTTGAACGTATGGAGCTGGGAGCTAGCGGAGCCAGATTATCTGCCAAAGGAAGAATATATCAATGCACACTAGGTGAGCCAGAAAAAAATTCACAGCCTAATCATTCCACCTTTATCAGTTATCCTCACTAGTTCACATAGGCCCATGAATAAGAGACTGAAAAAGTATCTGCCTTAGGAATCTGAGAGATACATTGGATTCTAAAATGAAAACAATCTAGTTACTGAGATTTCTGTAACTTTATTTGATTCTTTTCAATAAATCTTGTTGAAGAAACTGGAACAGTCTTGGTTTATGTGGAGGTGAGAAAGACTTGACATTAGGCCTATGTCTATATTGTGGAAACCTAGCCACTTGGCAGACGAGGGCTCTAATAATGCCCACTTCTAAAGCATCATCAAGATGTTGCATTTATGGGTAATGTGTGCATTTTGCAAGCAGATGCCATAAATATTCTAGATCTGACCTGTTGTGAAATGAGACACAAGAGTCCAAAGGCTGGGGCATCCAGAGATTAAGGGGAGTTCAGATATGAGGAGCTGAACATCAACATTTAGTCATTTTGTTTTGTTTTGTTTTTTGTTCCTCAGACCTAGACAGGCTCTGAAATACAATTACAGGCCTTAGTAGAATTCTTGGTGCTGTCTGAGCTTGGTATTTAGCTCTATCACTGTATTACCATTGCAAGCACATGTTACCTAGTTGGGTATGAAACATTTGCAAGCAAACAACCATGTTCAGAGGGTGCCAAGAACTCCACAGTTCAGCCCTGAGCTACAAATATTCTCTTCTATTGGAACCTTACTACACTTTAAAACCTTGCAAAACCCCGCTGAAACTTTCATCTTACACAAAAAAATGTTCCATACAGCCTGTTTGATCCCATAACAGTTGAGACTATTGATGGCTGGTTCTTAAGCTCAGGACCCATCATATGGCTGGCTCTTGGCTCAGGGCCCATAACAGAGCTCATCTAAAGCTTATCATCAGCAATAATCAAGAGACCATGCAACTACATTTAGCCTCACTCTTCATTTTCCAATCATCTTAATACAGACTGGCTACAAATCCAATATTGATTGGGATCACAATAACATCACCTTTGATCTCCTGACTCACAGTCTTCAGGCGCCCAACTGCCCTTCAGCAGGAGCTCCCTTCTACCCTACCTGCCAAATATACGGACTATACTGATGTGTTTGGAAAGGGAGAATCATAGACCTTGCCCCCAGTTGGTAATACAGCCATTGAGCCAAATACATCCCTAGATTCTTGCAAAATGCCACTATCCAATATAAAATGCAGAGTTTGCCTGCTTGAGTGAATTTATTGTTATGAACTACAGAACAGTTTTATCCACTTCTCCTCTTCCACAACCATGTCCTTTTTATTAAGAAGGATATGTCTCTGCATGTAATCCATGATTAGAGGCTCCTGAACTTTGTAATATCTTCTTCCCTTCATTCCTGAACTCTGAATACAGAAGGCATAGATTTTTCACAAATTAGATCTTGGGAGACTCATAGACTGATTTATATGAAAGAGGCCCATGAATACTTTACTACCTTTGATTCTTTTATAGGACATTTGTATACATAGCAAACATTTCAGATTGATCAATGCTCTATCAGACTTCATAAGATTGATAAAACATATTTTCATGATATTTTGGACAAATATTTAGTTGTTGACATGGATGATTTGCTGATTTATTCAGAGGATCCTGCTTTCTACACTGATTAAGTCTGGCTAGTTCTTCAAAGCCTTTGTGGCCACAGCCTCTACACCAAGCTAGAGAAATACACTTTAGATCTGCCTGATTATTCAGGATATAATGCTTCCTCAAAAGGAATTAAGATGGATCTTGCTAAATTAAAATGCCTTCTACATTGGGAATTCTCCACACTGTCAGGTACATACAGCATTTTCTGAGCTTTGCCAATATTTACTGTAATTTCTCCCTTCTTTTCCTTCCTTAATCATACTGCTGATATGCCTTACCTAAGAAGTGGGTTCTCTTTACATGGAATTCCAAAATGCAGCAAGCCTTTCATTGACTCAAACAGGCATCCACTTCTTAACCCATTTTCAATCATCCAGATCCCACTTGCACTTTTTTTACAGGCTGACGTTTCTGATTTCACCTTGGAAGTTATATTTTTTTCAATCTGCTCCGGAGTTTGAAGGCAACACCTTTCCCTTTCCTACACATTCTTTTCCAGGCAGGCTGGCACAATTCTTTTCTCATTTTAATTTTCAATTCTCTTACATTCCTAATCTGTAGAACAAGAGGGCTGATGCATTGTCATGTATACCATATCACTCCTCCAACTTCTATTCAGCTTCCAGAAAACTTTACTCCCCCGATACCCACCTGTCCTGTGGCACTCTTGGGGCCAGAACAGAGACACATTCCCTGACTGTTCAAAACTGTACTGAACAAAAACAGAACTCATGTATGATGGCCCAGACAGATACCTTTCAGGGTGCCCTTGTCTTCTCCCTCCCCATTTTCTTGGGAAGGGGGAGAACTGTGCCACCACAACCAACTATACACTCTTCCTTCCTTGAGGGAAGAAGTGTTGCAGCTCTGCCACCATAGCTGGCTAGCTGAACTTTTCTAGGTATTTAACACAACCTATCTCCTTCTCCTTGGCTTTGGGTGACCTCATTTTGCAGCAGATGTCAAGGCCTATGTTTTTTCTTATCACACCTATTGCACATCTCAAGAGTCTGTTTTCTACCATACTACTAAGAGGATTTCTGGAATCCCTGCCATGCCTGTTTCTTGACCTTGCCTACCTTGAAGGGTTGACATCAATCTTGAAATCCTGTCCAAGTTTATCTCTGTCCCACCTAATACCAAACAAAATTAAGGTAGGATTATTTTAAGTTTCTTCTCTTCCTCAGAACTGAATAATCCTTTTACAAAGTCCCCCCTTAGCAGCTCACTGATTCCTTCCCTATTCTCAAGGTTAGTTCTAAATTCTTTCACATAGGCAGAGGTTCAAGAATACAGCTCTTTAACATTTGTTTTATTACAGATCCTAGAAAAGCCATAATTAACGCAGAAAAGCAGCAACTGCCAACTAAAATTCACAAGCCATATTCATATACGTCCCCAAGTTCAGATTATACATTTCTTTTTCCTGCCTGTGCATCCCAATAGACTGAAAGCTGGTCTTTTCTTTATGGGAGGGTGGTTGACATCAGTGCATTGTTATTGTAACAAGTTCTGGTCCCAAGTTCTTTACATCTGACCTTGGTCCCTTCGGCCAACATCATATTTCAGAGGTATTATATTAAATCCTTCCTTGCTAAACAGTTAATAATAATATCTCATATTGATTGAATAAAAGGCTTTGGATTTACACAATGGTTCCTAAGAAGTCAAGGATGCTATGACAGGAACTAATATCTTCTCATTCCTTCACAAGATCACTTTTTGACAATGTCGGAAGCAGAAAAGCAATGTAGATCTTGTTTTGTAAACTAGGGCTCGTGCTGCAGGCTAGTGGGTAGAGAAAACTAGTTTGACAAGTTAGCCAATCAAACATGACATGGAAGTCACTGAGTAAGTATTCCTGCGTAATTCATTGGTGTCACCTTTCTACAGAGACTGATGCTCCATGACACATTTCATGCCCATACTTCACAGAAACAAAAACAAATAGTGTTATGCCTCAAAAACTAAAAAGAAAAAAGAAAAACCCACAAACAAAATCTTTATTACAGTATGGCTAAGCACTGTATTCACTATAGTGATGGCTCAAAGATAGAAACACAGAGACAGATGCAGAGTTCTTCACTTAGGAAGCAACAATCAGGTTTAAAAGAACAGGATGAGAGATACCCAGCTTTACAACAGTATTTATGAAAATGATCTTGGAAAATAATTGATTAAAAATTGAATATCAGCTAGCAGTGTGATGTGACTACAAAACAAACAAACAAAAATGTAACATTAGGATATAACAGAAATATAGTTTCTAAATGGTGGGAAGTAATCAGTCTATTTTATTCTGCATCAGTTATATTTCATTTTGTGTTTTATGTCAAGTTCTGGGCACCCTAATATAAGGATTCAGAAAAACTGGGACAGGCTCACAGAAGGAAAATGAGGATGATCAAGGGACCAGAAAATGAAAAAGACTGATGGAATTGGGAATGTTCAGCCTTGAGAAAAGATGGAGGGATTTATGATAGTACTGCTCAAACCCCTGAAAGAAAGTCACTAAGAAGAAGGGCAAGATCTCTTCCCTATCATAATGGAATAATGGAATAATTATAGGAAGGCAGCTGGATTAAGTTATAGGAAGGCGGATTCCAACTAAATGTTAGAAAAAAAATCCTAATGATAAGAGCAGTTCAATAGCATGTGTGTATTGCTCAAAACAGCTACATCTCCTCCTCTCTCCCCCAGTAATGTTTGGAAATACAGTGGATATTTCCTTGCCTCTGAAAAATGGCAGCTAATAAAATAGTGAGGAAACACTGAGTTGTGATATTGTCATGTCACATGCCTAGCGTAGCCTAATATTATGGGAGAGAGAAGTTTAAAATAAGTCCTTTCATATGAAACACTGTTTCCTTTAAATGAGTCACTGATCAGGATTGTGGTTGTTTCTGTAGCTCTTTAAGGTTGACCAGAAAGTGATGCTGTTTCCTATCAGTTTTTGATATAAGCCTAAACCGGGTTATAATGCAATTCAAGGCAAATAATTACTAGACTTTTACACCAGAAACATATAGCAGGTCAGCTTGACTGGATATCTTCTGTCATCATCTTCCCCTTCTCACATTATGCCGAATGCTGCTGTGGCTATCTCATTCTTCAACAGAGGCACATAATTGGTTAGAGCAAGTTGTGCTCCTGGTTGTAGCTTGTGATAAACTCCTATTTGTACTTCCCTGGAAATAGGAAAGAACTTGAACTCTTGTAACCTGTTTTAGATGGCATCAGGCACTGTCCAGCAATAAATTAATATCTCCATATGAGAAGTACTCTCCAGAAGTCACCCGAGGAAAAGAATGGAATTTCCAAGGGATATATTATATGCTGTGCTTATTATTATGCTTCACTTCTTTGCATCCTCAGTAATGGAGAATGAGTCAAGCATCTAACTTGCACGGCTAGGAATTATTAAAGAAAGAGGCAAGGTCTTCACCATTCCAAGCCTCCTATTATAGACAAGTGAGAATCAGCACAACCTTGTAAATAAATAAATAAAGTAAACCAACTAACAAAGGTAGGCTTTCAAAGGGTTTTCGTCCCTAATAAAAATATCCAGATTCAGTTATATTGGGGTGGCAAACATCCTCCAAGAAATGTCCTGATATTTCGATAAATTAATTGCTTGGCATGAAACCGAGGTTTAGGAGAGCCCATTTTAAATGGGATTATGCCACTTTCTAAACATTAAGAAACTCCATTAATACAAGTAAACTTATGTCATGCCATGGTGCTTATTCCATCATGGTGTGACATTAGTTGAAGGATCACTTGGATTGGTATGTGATAATGTCATAGTATAAGAGACAAGGGACACAAAGTCTTTGCTTGGGGTGTGTAGATAAATTGTTTTTCTGTATAGCTGGAATATTTTGGAATAAAAAAAAATGTGCAAGGGTTGCTCCTCTCCTGCCAAAAGAGGGTCAATTATATGAAAATGCATTTTTCTACATCTGTAGAGGGCAGAAGGAATGGCCTTGAAGGACAGGAAGAAGAGCTGCCACCAAGGCAACAGTCAGATAAGAGGCACCTGAGCCCAGGCCAAGAAAGTAGCTTGAGAAAATGTCTCAGAGAAGCCCCTTCCTAGTTCACATGAAAGGGAGGGAGGGAAGGGGAAGTACATTCAGACTTGCAAGATATTGTTACTATGGCTGCTACAGTAAAAATAGTACTGACCCACATGACATTGGTTCCTTAGTATGGTCTACCTTGTGGGGCCGACATCATATCTACCACAAAACAACTTTCATAAATAGTAGGGGAATTAATTTCTATATAAGCATGAACAGAATTATATCTGAAATTTCCAACAAAAATTTCTGTAACAATATTTTTAAAACAACTGAGGCATTGAACATGGTCCCACTAAATTTCCTATTATATTCCCTGGGTTACTGCAACTAATATTTCACCAGCATGTGACTTTTCATTACAATTTCTTATTAGATATTGTACCAGATTATTAAATGCACATTCATCTAATTTATTTGTATCCATATCAATTATAAGCAGAACAAGAGAGACTAATCCTCGGTTAATGACTATTCATTCAGTGGTTGTTTGAAGTTATGACAGCACTGAATGAATGATAGCTACAACCAGTCCTCAAAGTTATGGCCACTGCAGTGCTCCCACAGTCATGTGATCAAAATTTGGGCACTTGGCAAGTGACCCACATTTACAACCGCAGCACTTCAACTCCCCCCACCTGCCTATCTCCCCCACTTCTCTACCCTTTTGGCCTCTCCACTGCCACCTACCTCTGCCACCCCAGCTAACCTCTGCCATCTTCTTCCTCCCACTGCTGGCCCGGGATCCAGGCACTGGGTGGCATCGTCTGCTGAAAGGAGCTTGCTGGACCCAGCCTGGAAGGAGGCAAGGCAGCAGTGTGGGTGATGGCTCCCCAGGTGAAGGCAGTGGCTGTCAGCACCGTACAAGGCCTCATGAGGGCTCATAAAGGCCTCAATCTGTGAGCCCTCTGCAAGCCCTTGCACAGCAGTAACAGCTGCTACCTTTGCCCAGGGAGCCACTGCCCACACTGATGCCCTGCTTCCTCTGCTGGCTCTGTCCCACTGCCTCCTCCCTGGCCAAGTCTGTCAAGCTATCTTCAGCAGACAAGTCTCCTCTGCATGTGTCCCAGGGCCATGCCCTCGCCCTGCACCTGGATCCTGGGCCAGTAGCAGGAGGAAGAAGATGGCGAAAGTCAGCTGGGAGTGGCAGGCATAGATGGCGGCAGCAGAGTGCAGAGTGGCCAGAAGGGCAGAGATGGGGGGAGATGGTTGGGGGAGTTGAACTGGAGGTGAGCACAGCAGGGTAACAGAGCCTGTTGCTGAGGGGAGCTCACCAGGCCTGGCTGGGGAGGAGGCAGTGGGACAGAACCAGCAGTTTGCACAGAGCAGGAGAAGTGTTTGGTCCTCGTCAAATGACAGAACAGTCCTCGCCTAACGACTGCAACTGGGACTACTGAAACTGCCATCGCTAAGTGATGTGGTCACGTGATGCTTTGTCTAATGACTGCTTCACTTAGCAATGGAAATTCTGGTCCCAGTTAGGGTCATTAAGTGAGAACTAACTGTATTGTGAACAGTTGTGTAGTGATGGAAAAGAAACTGAATTCTAGAAATGTTAACACTTTCTAGATGTTAATTTGATTTCTTTAGCTACGTGAAACTTCCTTTCCAGCTAATTGGCTAAACTTCCTATGAGTTGACAATTGTGCAGTAATATCACTCCTTATTCATCTGTCCTCAGGAATATGCAACTAAGATTACAAGAGTAATGGCAACAAGAAATATGATTCCTTGGCACAAGGCATCCTTTGTTAGAGAATAAAAGTAATTCCCAAACTTTTTAAGACAATAGGCAAGTTTGGGATTTTGAAAGGATCAATGGAGTCTCTCAGAAATGGGGGGGGGGGGGCTATTAGGGCACAAATGATTCCTATAAATAAAAGTTGGTAGTCCGTAGTATGCTGTCTTTTCATATTAAGAGTCTTTAAACAAAACAGGAAAAAAATGGGCATGGACACTACTGTATCAAGAAAAATGTTTCTAGATAAACTTTCCTTAAAAATAATACAAAGAAATTAAATTCATATAATTCATTCACTGCAGATACCCTGTTAGCTTCTTAGGAGCGTAGGCAGTGATGTATTTAGTTCTGTGCACCCTTAGGTACTTCACAAACCCACAGAGATTTTTACAGTCATTCTGCCCCTTCCGGCTCCTTTTATCACTGCATTTTTCTTTATCATTTCTTTTCCACCAAATTGATTCATTATGTGCCATCAAGTACTCTTTGACTCTTAGTGACTACATAGATAGATTTTCTCCATGATGATCTATCCCATCCTGGTCTTTCAGGTCTTCCAAAGGTGCACCCATCACCACTGTAACTGAGTCCACCTTGGTGTTGGTTGTCCTCTTCTTCTTTCCTTACTAATAAATTATCCAATTCTAACTGGATACGCTTAAAGCAAGGTACAAAACATAATAATGTAAGGAAAAGAGAAACTCCCTAACACATCAAAGGATCTTTACTAGTCAGAAAATGCCCGGTTAAAGTAAAAACAAACAAACAAAGTTCTTAAGTGACAATAAAATATGTACCATGGATGGAGCACAAATTAACGTGGAAAGAAATTTCATGGGTGGGTGCTCCAAATCTACCCAACAGCTATTATCCTCCTATGGCAAATGCCATAATCTGCAGCATTCTCCAGAACCTGCCCCAGAACTGGAGTGTCCCTTCTTTGCATGAGCAATTTTGGACAGGCTGGTAAAGGATTTCCCATTCTCACCTTACCATGGTAGTGACGCATAGTGTTTAGGTTTTAAGCCTTAATATTACTTTAAATAGTTTTTTCTCAGCTACAGTGAGGGACATAAAAAGGATGAGAGACATCTAGTACAGAACTTCATGTTACACAGTAGCTACCATATTTTTCTGACTATAAGACGATACTTTTTTCTAAAATCCTTACCCTAAAAATTGAAGGGTGTCTTATTCAAGGAAGTCAGCCGAGGAGAGAATCGCGCGGTTGCAAAACTGCCCATACTTTGTTTCTGCAAAGAGGCTTCCTCCTATTGCTAGCCTCCAATCACGAGTGAAATAGCTTGTCTCCCAAACAGACTTCCTCCAATCACGAGCCTTATGTAACTGACGTCAGCTGATGCTGAACAAACCAATTAGAGGAAGGCTGTTTGCAGAGACAAGCTATCGGCAGTTTCACTGGTGATTGAATGTAATCAGTTATGCAAAAGAGCATGGAAACAGAGCTGCAGAGAGACGGTTTGGACCTCCTCCCACCGAGTGTATCAGGTCAATGTTAATTAATTACTAAATAAAAATGTGTTCTGCACTATCTTTAAAATATTGATTTCTTAATTTGGGGTTGGAAAAGTGGGGGTCGTCTTGTACATGGGGGCGTCTTATTGATGGAAAAATACGGTAACTAGATGCATTTGGGAAGCTGAGAAGCCCAGGGAGGTGAGTGGCAGCCTTCTTCCACTGTTGCTCTCCAGGTACTAAAGGTTAAGAAGTAAATTCCAGAAGTACTAAACAAACATTAAAACTAATAGCTGGTGGTAATCTTATCTTCCATGAACACACATGTTCCCCTTTCAGAACTGTCTAAATTAGCAGCTGTCATTATGTCTGATGACACTGATAGCACTAATATGGCCACTGGCCCACTAGGTTTTGATCTGGCTGACAATACTTAAGGAAAAATATTGAAGGATGAGTTCTATTAAAACAGTAAACCAAAGCCAGGAAAGGAGAACAAAACCCCTCCTGTTTCAAGCTTTGTAATGTCCAAATAAGGGAAACAGATAGCTTTAACTATTACAGAATTAAGAAAAATGTCATAGCATTCGTTGTTTTACTTGGATCTTATTTGGGACATAATGATCTTCAAAACTGTACCTCTCTTTCAGGATGTATAGGAGACCCATTTGTTGACGTTTTAGAGTCCATTGTTACTCTAAGTATCTACAGCCCTACCCTGAGTATGGATAGCTGAAACTAATTCTTAAATGACCTCCTGAAAAGGACCCATTACCCTGCAGTAAATTAATTACTGACTGAAGCTCTCAGTCAATGAACTGTGTAATTATAAGTTATTTCCAGTTGTGAATATGTTATCCACTCTCAAAACATGTATACAATTTGCTCAAAGTCAACAGCAGCTTCCCTCTTGTTTCTTTCTAAGGCTTTAGCAAACACAGCCAGCTGATTCCAATCTTACTACTATAAGGATAAAGGCAAGAAACTTGCTTACATTCTGCAAAGAGACCAGGACATACCTTAGGAAGTATTTTTCATTCTTTCTGCCTGTCCTCAGACCAAGGCATAATGTAAGCAAAATGTGTCTATAACATCCAAGAAGTAAGAGAAGGATCCACTTCTTTCCCAAATCTTCTCTTGGAATGGAGATTGGGGTGGATTGGGGTGGGGTGGGGTGGGGAATGCCATTTGAGACTCTTAGGACTTCTAAGTATCTGCAAAGTCTGGCACAAAGGGAAAGACCATCTACTTCTCTTTTCTAAGCTCTCCCAATTTCAGAATTATGCATGAGTTAACTAATGAACTCATGCACTCTTTTATGGTGCATCACCAAAGCCACTGAGATAGGACAATCTTGGTGTATACTCTGCCCATCTGCCTGAAAGCCACATTCTCTCCAGGCTGATGGTATCTTCCTCAGTGATGGTCAGTGCAATTTATCATCCTCCACATTGTTCTCCCAAGTTCTCAGATGTCAAACCAAGGGTTATACAACACGGGCAGGTCCGGGACTGTCAAGTCCGGGAACCCCTCTAAAAATATGCCTGGTTTGTGAGACACAGCCCAGGTTGCCCTGAGGCTGAAGCAAATGAGTTAGAGATGACTTGGCTCCCACAGAAGTTGTGCATGTTGAAAAGTCATTTCACAAAGCAATGTGTTCATATTGTCTGCCCTCATCCAATGATATGATCATGGCAATCCTGATGCTATAAATTATTCTGCTTTATGCTTCATAGCTTTTATTTTGGCAGCAGAAGTCTAGACCCTCAGTAGCCATTCTTGGAAAAATTTGTTTTATTTTTCCTGTAATGTTGGGATTCACTGCTATAGGGCCTGGGGAGGGATGGGGGCAGGGCAACCATCCACAAAATGCCCCTAGGAAAAATAAAATGACCAATGTGAGTAGTCCCTGCTCTTCAAACTGCCTACTCAGCTCTTGCTGTTACGTCCAGCTTTTCTCAGAAATTAATCCATGAATGGAACAGATATGAATGAGACTCTCAATGTGACTCCCACTTATGTGCCTAATTGTACTACTTTATATTCACTGAGGGTTGTATATTGAACCAAATGGCCCTATTCAATTCAGTGTTTCATCCGCCCCCAAATGAATGTATGTTTCTTGTATCCAGCTGCAGCATCCAGAAGATAAAATAATCTTTGATGAATACAGAAAATATCAGCTAGGTAAAATGGGAATAAAACATGCAACCTTAAACAACAAGCATGAAATTATTCAGCAATATAAACTCAGTAGTCATGTCTCAATTATGATTTCTGCCTTCAGCACGTTAGCAGTTAAATCTTGGTTTCAGAGTTGCAAATTAGTGACTTTCTTCCCAAATGAAGAAATATACATTTTTAAAGGAAAACCTTGCAAGTAAAATACTTTCACTTTCAAATACTATAGAAAGCAAGGTGAATTTCAAGAAGGCCAGTAACTTCCAGAGAAAATCAATTTGGAATTGGAAATGCCAAAGCTGCTACTTAGAGAATGATAGAATGAGTAAGCAAAAGATAGATGGAGAAGCAAGTGGAGAAAAAATGACATAAATGAGCAGTCACTTCTCTGTTATTCAAGGATAAAATATAATTTCTTTCATATGACAGAATTCTGTCTTCATGTCATACGTTTCAGAAGGAAAATGTGTGACATGAGGCATAATAATGCAAGCACTGGATGACATTTTTCAAAGATGGAATTAAAAGCGCTCACTAGAAACTTGAAGGATTTGGTTCTGCTGAGATAAAAAAGCTTGGATTTAGCCAGAAGAGGGCTAGGAACCAAAAAGATCCTAGTACCATGCTGAGAAACCTGGGCAGTTTACATCCATGGACGACGTTCCCTCTCCTACAGAATGAATGCAGTGAAATAAGCATATGAAAATGTTGGGACAGTGTCTTTTTTGACATGTGCCAAAAATTATTACCATATTAATATTAATTCACTGTCACAAAACTTTCTCAGATATATTTTTTAAAATCTTCCTTTCCTTGGCATCTTACATTCCATTTTTGCACAAGGTAGCAAACTAACTGTTATTTTTAAATGCTTTAGGTAATTTTAATAATTATAGGTTGGGTTCAGACTTAGCTGTACTTAGAGCAGACACTGCATTAATTAACTTAAATCCCAATTTAATGGGTGTAATCTAACTATGAAAGACCCGGTATTTTAAAAATGTAGAAATGCTTCCTAAAAATGGTTGGATTTTAAATAAATATTTGCTGTGAAGAAATGTTTCTCAAGTTAAATCCCTGTTTAATTAAACTCCTGAAGTATAGATATTAAAAATAAAACAATAATTCTGTGGTTTCACTGGACATGGAAAAGACCTTTCATAGACTGTATAGAGACTTCTGAAGCAAGTTTTACTTAAATGTGGATTTCTTTTACTGTTTGTCACAGAGCATCCCACATTTCTAGGACTGCAAAAATATATACAGTAAGGGAATTTTCACTTGATGTACACCATTTTATTTTAGTGGTTGCAGGTCTTAATGGAACAGAGGACAGTATCTTTTAGATCGTGGGGAAAAACAAATTCTGGCCTGAGCTCTTGAGGCTTTAATGATGCAAATTGAAGTCTAGAGCATTGCTTTAAATCCAGATTTCTAAATGATCCTTATCAGCCAGGAAAATCTACCATGTGTGTTCCTGTTCTTTCAGAGCAAGGAGTTCAGGAGTTTTTCTCTTGCAATCTTTATAAATCTTTTCATTCTGTCCTCATGTCACTCATGATTTATCACTGATCCTTCAAATTTTTTTTTAGATTTTTTATCCTGCCTTTATTATTTTTATAAATAACTCAAGGTGGCAAACATACCTAATACGCCTTCCTCTTCCTATTTGCCCCACAACAACAACCCTGTGAGGTGAGTTGGGCCGAGAGAGAGTGACTGGCCCAAAGTCACCCAGCTGGCTTTCATGCCTGAGGCGGGACTAGAACTCAGAGTCTCCTGCTTTCTAGCCTGGAGCCTGAATCACTAGCTTCTCCTGTAACATTTGGCTTTCCAAACTCCGCTCATTTCTCTAGCAGTAGAGAGCAATGATACTCCTTCCTGAATCTCTCAGGTTTACTTCATGCTCATACCTAAATAGATGTGACTGGACAACTGATGATAATTCGATCACAAGTGTCACTCTGATTTGAGGGTAGACATATCAGTCACTACATCTAATACTCACCCTCCCAACTAAGGTGCTTTATGATAAGAAGGACCAAAATATATATTTTGAAAAAACAACAACCTTTTATTGCATGACAGTATAAACCAAATTATAGATCAGAAGTGGAACCGTGAGGGGGATTTTGAATTGCGGACAGGGCAAATTGGATACAGCCCATCTCAAGTGAGTTAAAAACTTCCCCAATTATACCAATATGCTCTGAATTCAGAACTTATGCTAAATGAAAGCATACACAGATGCATACTACATTAAAGCACTGATGATAGTGTTTGCTATGTTTGTTGGTTAAGTACTTGGCTGATTCAGCTGCAAACCACCAGTCTGAAAAGGAAGAATTGAACTGTGAAAGAACTCTGAAGGCATTAAGTTGGGTTTGTTCAGTGTGCAAGCTAATGTATTCGCAGTAAACTATTGATAAATACATCTTTATGCTATTATCCAACCAAACATTCTGATTTAATAATTGCATACATTTCCATTAGTCAGTTTTTCATAAAAGTTAGCATAATAATTTTACACACTACATTTAGATTTGCTGTAAAATTTGAGGAAAAAAAAGTTTTTAGTTTTGCCACAAACCACAACAAAGGCCAGAATATTTCAGAAGGCTGTGAAAACAGAAATAAAGGTCTTACAGTCAACAGGCCTTTAAAGTAAAGTACATATGGAAGAGTAGTGACAGGATTACATCTGGAACTAACTATTCAAGTAAACTTACAACTGAGAAAACACCAGGCAACAAGGTGATCTGTTAAAACCATGATGTCCCAAACACTTTGATGTTGTCAATATTCAGTCCTACAATAAGAGCTATCCAAAGCACTGACTGAAACATATACTTCACATGGTCTAGCAATTCTTGCTGCTATTTCAATGACAGATTCCAGGTTTCTTTTTTACTTGCAGAACAGCTGTTGGCTAATTTCTTTTCACAGGTTAACACAGGGAATCATTACCTGACATAGTTATTTGGTACTTAGTTGGACGCAGTGGAATTGAGACCATGGAACTAAGAAGAAACATACAGAAAGAAAAAAGAAAAAACAAGACCTGAAAAACCACACATAAACATAGCATAACAAAGAACATCATGTCCTACTGTTTGCAAAAGCCAAAACTGCCAATCAAATCACATGATAACAGCTAGCATTAGCAAACTTTTTCTGCAAAGGAATCAGGAGGACTGAATGTTACAGAATTAATCACTGCCTTTGCTTATATTGGTGGGCATATATATCAGAGCAAAGTCAAAATTATCCAGATTTAAAAAAAAAAAAATTACCAGGCTCAGGTAGTGAATGTTTAAATTTAAAGACTTTTTCAAACCACTTCAAACAACTTTTGAACATTTAAGTGGAAAGAAAGAGGCAGGAAAGTTAAGGTTAAATGCTTCATTTTTCCAAATCCTGATTTCATCTCCCTTTCTTCCAAGTAACTATTTTTCATCTGAGTGATAACAAAACCACAAACAGGAATCCAGTCATGAATTTCCTTGTGTTTTGTCTACCATAATGAAACATAGTATGGATAGTGGAATTTTTGATGGTGTAGTTAACACTCATGATAAATGTTATAAACAGAACTGTATTGCTATATTTATTGTGGGATGCAGCTGTTGAGTTTTTTCATCTAGAAATGACACCATCCATATTTCAGCACCATGGACAAAGGACATGCATGAGAACTGCATAAAAAATAGATAATCATGAATATGAATGAAAAATAGTAAGCCAAAACTCAGTATTACACTTGGCAGGTATTTTCTTGCAATTATTAGTATAAACAAGGCAGCTGGTGACTGACAAAAAAACAGAGATACTTCAATTTTACCCTATTTTGCTAATTAGGAATAGTTTCTACATGGAGCACAAGCTGAGAAAGGTGCTAATTACTGATCTATAATCTGAGTAGTGTACTTAATCAGCAACAACTAACACCTCCATTGCAATAGCAAGCAATAACTGAAAAAAACCTAGACATCAGTTTTTGGTCATTTGTACTCCTGTTGAAACAGATTGCTGCATTTTTAGCATTTTGTTTTTCTTCACTAACCTCTGTTAGTGTTTTGGGCCAACATTATACATAAAAAAATGTATAGGCATAACATTAGCCTGTTGGATTATTTTTATATTCTTCTAAGAGATAACTAATTTTTAGTTTGTGTTTAATATTCATTCATATTGGTATTAGGTATATTTCTCTACCCTCCCCCCAATTTTCTTCTTATTGAAGCCATTTGGGGAATCTTTACTGAACACAGCATATAATGTTACTAAGAATAAAAATATTTAAAATATTTTAGTTATGAAATAACATAAAATAGAGAAAAAATGAAATGTGGGCAAATAGCTTAAACTGAAGAAATATTAAGAGAACAATGCTTCCTATTGGAGGAGAAAAATAATACAATGCCTAAAATGGGAGATACGGTAATACTTTTGCACTACCTAACACAAGGGACAATATTAGTGAACTAGGCAATACCTTTATTGTATAAAAGAAAGCCAGTAGGTGCTAGTTTCACTACACATCCAGCCAATGTCTTTACCTCTGCCACCCAGTGGGAATGTCCAAAAGTTGTCTATGAGCACAACCCTGTATCAATGTACCCATGGACATCTGCATTGGTGGGATTCTGGAAACAGTACCCTTAGAGATCCTAGATTGCACAGAATAGTATCAGCCCACTTGACAGAAAACTGGACTTCATTTGTCCTTGTGGCACAGTAGCCAAAGTGTGCCAGAACTGATTAATATTGTCCTTACCATTACCAAATACTGTATGTGCCATGAGTGTGACTAAAGTTCATAACCTAATATGTACCTTCTCTGTATTACAAAAAAGCTTTATGTGAAAAGCTTGATTGATGAAAGCCATAATAGGCAATAGAGGCCAACATCCATGGGCCTAACTTGTGATGACTACGGCATATGGAAGATTGGAGTAAATGATAAAAAGAATTGTGAGAAGATGGCTGTGGCAGTGAACGTCCCTGTGCCTTTCTCTGATTTTATTTATTTGTTTGTTCTGTTTGTGTACTGCTGGACTAAAAAAAAAAAAATCACTCCTAGTGGTTTACATCACAAAAACATAATAAAAATATATAAGCCAATAAAAGCACAAACAACCATAAAAGCAGTAGGCACAAAAGCAATCGTTTACTCCCCAAAGGTCCATTAGAACAACTCTTCCTTTAACAGTTTCTGGAAGGCCAACAATGAGGGTACCAGTCTAATCTCAGTGGAAACAAGAATAGTTTCTAATGATAGAAAGGTCTACAGATATAATGAATAGTGTTGATATTCATTTTTCTTATTTCATGCCTTTCATTTGTTGGATTTACTACTTCTTACTCTTTTTCTGCATTTTGCATAATGTTGCTTACCTGAAAAGTAACAGGATGATGGATATATATGTAATCTATAGGCATAGAATACATCATGAACAAGCCAAAAATGGTGTGGCTGATTGATCAGAGGAAAAAAAACCCCAAAAACCTGAGAGTGTAGTTTTGTTTTATATATGGATCAAGCATTTAAGTCCACACCAAAATGGCAGAAATGGGAAGCACAATCAGCGGACAGAAAGGACACCGTCTCTGTATAAGAGCCTGGATTTCAGGAAACAGATCTTCCTCCAAGTCCCATTTTTCAATGGGACACTAATTAAACTTCCATGCTATGCTTATCAAAGTGATCCCCTCACTTTTTAGGAAGTTGATTAGGGGAGAGCTTGGATCCATAAACCGGTTTTGGTATTTTCAAGTATGAATAAATTAGATAAAGTAAAACAAACACACCACTTCTAGTATTGACATTCTCTGAGTTCAGTTCCCCTATTGTCATTCAACCATCATGCCGAAGTATGCTAAAATGTTACAGATCATAACATGTTTCAAAACAAAATCAGTCTTTTTACAAAAACGGTCTTTTCTTGAACAAATCTCAAAGCTTTGGCATATATATTTCTACAGCCTATTTTTCTTTATTCGATTTTTTTATCTCACCTTTATACTCAGGCAAGTATTCAAGTTGGTTAGCAAAAGCTAAAGGAAAAAAAATACATGAAATAAAAACACAGATTAAAATAAACAATAAAATAGATATTAGCATCATTGAACAATTGAAAGTCTGGATAATATAGGGACAGGTGGACATCTGAGGTTGCTCATATATAAATGTCAGACTGTGTCTGAAACAAGTATGCAAGTTGCAGTATTTGCATAAAGGCATTAGGATGTATGCTTCATCAGTTGCCCCCCTTATTCTCCTGAACATTTCTATGCAGACACATTCATTTAAACAAATTAAAAATTACTTTGTTTTTGTTACATTTACCATTTCTGTGAATAAATCAGTATAACAGAAGACACTGAAAACGATAAAAGTGTAAAATTTGCATTTGTGATTGTACTGCTTTTCAGCCTAAGGTAAAACCAGTAATATTGTCAACATTCCTAGACTCCCAAAATCTTGTCTGTGTAAAATTAATTTCTTAGGATAAGGAATTATTTGTACAAGATAGCAAATACTATTTAATCGGTGGTGATAGGGAGCGAGAAGTCCCATCCTCGGCCCCTCCATTGTGGGGTGCCGCAGGGTTCAGTTCTCTCTCCGCTCCTTTTCAACATCTATATGAAACCGCTGGGTGAGATCATCCGCCATCATGGGATGAGGTATCATCAGTATGCTGATGATACTCAATTATATATCTCCATCCCTGGTGAGGTAAGTGATGCCGTGACCGCCCTCTCTCGGTGCCTGGAGGCTGTGAGGGTCTGGATGGGGAACAACAGGCTCCGGCTGAACCCTGGCAAGACGGAGTGGCTGTGGGTTAATGGCTCCTCTGTATCCGGGACATTGTCATCGTTGGTTCTGGATGGGGTGGCACTGCCCCAGACAGACCCAGTGCGTAATTTGGGGGTCCTCCTGGACTCACAGCTCCTGCTCAAAGAGCAGGTGGCAGCCGTGGCCAGGAGGGCTTTTGCACAGCTTCGGGTTGTGCACCAGTTACACCCTTTCCTGGATCGGGATGCCCTACGGACAGTCACTCATGCCCTTGTTATCTCCCAGATAGACTACTGCAATGCGCTCTACATTGGGCTACCCTTGAAGAGTATCTGGAAGCTTCAGCTGATCCAGAATGCAGCCGCGCGGGCAATTTTTGGGGTCTGAAGAAGGACCCATATAACACCTTTGCTCCTCGAGCTGCATTGGGTACCGGTTTGCTTCCGGGTCCAATTCAAGGTATTGGTTATCACCTTTAAAGCCCTACATGGCATGGGGCCAGGTTACCTGAAGGACCGCCTCGCCCCCACGACTTCAACCCATCCCACCCGATCTCATAAAGAGGGCATGCTCCGGATCCCCGCAGTAAAAGAACTTCGACTAGCGGGGTCCAGAAGGCGGGCCTTCTCTGCTGTAGCCCCCACCCCTTGGAACATCTTGCCCCCGGGGGTGAGACAGGCCCCCTCACTCCAGGCCTTTCGGAGGGAGTTGAAGACCTGGCTCTGCCATCTGGCCTGGGGCGGGGAGGGAGGATATCAGAAATGGGGTTGGCTGGCCCCTTAGCGGCCTGGTGGGGCCCTATTGCCCTCTTGGAGTTTTTAGCTTTTTATCTCTGTAAATTTCTAGTTTTATAATGTGTATAATTTTTTAAACTTTTTAAATTTAATTGTGATTTTAGTGATTGTAAGCCACCCAGAGTCCCCCATTGTAGGGGAGATGGGCGGGGACAAGTCGAATAAATAAATAAATAAATAATTATAAACACTTGTCTGTGAATAGACAAGTATAGATTTGTGAATGAAACAACTCCATGAATTACAGGTTTCTTGGAAATATATTTTACATTATCCCACAGCATTACAGAAAGAGAATCCTTTACCATTATAAGAGAAATCTTTGCATTATGTTGATTATGATGTTGTCATGGGAAGAGAATTCATGAGTGTCTGCATTCAGTGAATATAAATGGCAAATTATTACTTTTATTTATGAATCTATCTTACTCTCAGTTATAATAAATTGCATTCTTGATTAAATAAAGGATACATTTTTGCTTCCCTTTGGTAAAAAATTAATATACAACAATAAACAAATCATCATTTTTTTATTTAAAAAGAAAAGAACCAAGCAAAGGAGTTGCAATGAATTGATCGATTCCAAGTGCCGTAATCTGTTGTGAACTGATGGATGGTATTCAAGTTGAGGTAGATGAGTACAGCACTTTGTTAGTAGCTATAGGTTCAATCATCACACACAGGAGATATTTCAGCTTAATGAATTTCTTCTGTAACTATTATTCATTTGTTCGTTTTTGCTTGCCAAGTTTCTTATACTGCTGTCTACTGGTGGTTTAAAATAAATCCTTAATCCTCATACCACCATATTCTCTGTAGAGCACTCAACAAAAGCATAAGACTATTTCCTCTACCTAGACAATAAAGGTGTTTTGCTCTGACAGACTTGCAATCTAGCAAGAAAGCATCTGAAGACTGGGAGGACACAAGGAAGAACCTGATTTGTCATTCTGTGCAAGATTTCTTCCCTTCCCTCCTCCTCCTTTACTTCCCTCTTCTAATCCCCTAAGGAGATGAGCTCTATGTTCAAAGCAGCCTATGGTCTTCAGCCAGGGAAATGCACATAGTTTATATTTGGCATTCAAGCCAAAGTAGAGCTACAACCCCAGAACAGCTGGTCTGGCCCCTGAGATAGGCTAGACATGATAAAGGAAGCAGAAAGCCTCATGATTCATTTCACCTACAGAAGCATCAACAAGGGAAGTGTCACTCCTTCACAGAAAGGCAGTAGGAAGGGGGGAAGCTGTAATTCATCCTGTCAGCATTCTTCCTCCATCACACAGCAATCATTGGGGGTAGGGTGGGGAGAGGGAGGAGGTTTTGCATAAGCATATGAACAACTCAGTGGGGTGTTTGCAGGCCTTATGAATTTTGTAATTCAGCTATTAATCGTGAGCACCTGCCCTTCCTCCTTTGTTTAGTTCTGTTCACTTGGTTTCATTTTTTTTTCCCAGACAGAAAGAGCAGGGCAGTGGACCCTTACTCTTGGAAAAAATGCTGAGACATATTTGTGTAAGATCTTCTCATGTTCTAAGACATGCTCTTTACAATCAGCCGTTTGTCTAAAGCTTTAGGATATTTCTGAAAGTATTTCAACGGATGGAACATAAAAGCAACTGCAAAAATGTCACAAAGCAACAGCTTAGGAGAATCTTCTCCCCAAATGAGGAACTATGTGGCATGCAACTAATTCGTCACAACATTATGGTTTGTTATGAAAGATGGAAAGTCCACACTCGCTCCATTTTTACCATGTCAACAGAAAAAAGAAGAGGTCTAACAAAGGCATGTTTTCTCTTCTCTCTATAGAAAACACCATTCAGACATATCCTTGTCTGTTTATTTTTTTGGTAGAGATTGTGGGACTTCAGTGATAGCATGGAATGAAATAAGGCAACCTGCAGGTAATAGAAGCACAGGCACAGTGTCTACTTTTTACACATCTGGCAAAAAAATCCAATTTTGTCTTTATAGTTTGCAGACTGACAGTTTACTGGAAAGGCTGCCCAAACATATCAAGCTTGGGGTCAGACTTTTGTTCATCTGCATGAGCAATGAGTTAAACACCAAGAACTATCAAGAATGCATCGTATCAGACTATGAAACTAGCAAGATGAAAGGCCTCAGGGAACCAAAATAAAGATACTGAAAGTTCAGGAAGTGCTCTGAAAAAAATCACTGACTAAGCTGTTCCACTTGAGATCTAAGTCAAAATGGATATGAATGGCTTTCAGAGGCTTCTCTGTTGAATCACATCAGCCAGAATAAGATCCCACTTCATTTGAAAAGAGCTCTGTCAAATGTCACTCTGAGGACACAAAAGAAAACAAAAAATTATTTGTCACTATCATGCTATTATGGAAAAAGCCTTTTGCATATATCCAGTCACATACTTTATGAGTGTTTTGCCTACTTTATTTTAGTTATCTTGATATCCAATTCAGTATATCAAGTTCTATGCTAAACCATGCAAGATAATACACTCTATTTGGAAGGAGGGGTCATTTAGAATCAATCATAACAATGTCTTGTGGAGTTTAAAAGTTAAAATTCTTCAAAAGTAGATTTCCTTAGTTAAGAATCTGATTGTTATATGCTTAAATCATGTTTCCTGTGTCAGTAGAAAATTGCACAGAACTAAGAAAGCTGTTGGGATTCAAGATGTCCTTTGTTACTGTAATTCAGTTTAAAGAGACCCTGAGTTAACAAGGCAGAAGGCAGATAATAAGGCACAGACTAGCATTTTGCAGAGAAATATGGAAAAGGGTTACCTTATCATAAAATAGAAGGAATGAAAATCAAGGGTGACAGCTAAACTAGGGCACCAGCCTCAAAGTTAGGTCCAGCTGACTACCTTACTGCAGATATAAATTTGGATTTTTTCCTGTCTATATAACGTAATTAATTACTCATGACTGTTGATGTACCTTTTCTATCTCCTAAATAATCCGTTGTCAATCTATTGTTGAGGCTCTTGGTCATTTTGGCTGGGAGACCAATGATCACTGTTACAGAGTATTTTAATAAAGAAGTTTTGTTTTTAGATCTGCATTACTTTGGTTCACATTACAATGAACCACTTTTTTTTCAGTCTTGAGTCTGCATTTTTGAGAATGACAGGGAACACCAGATATATCAACTGGAAAACTTCAAAGGCTTTAAGAAAGTTCCAAAATTCCATCAACCTTTGGCATTCATTATTTTAAAAAATTATCTAATCCTAGAGAGAATTACTATTACAAGTCTAAAACTACCTACCGTCAGGAATAGTACCACCTATCTGCTATCAGACCATAGTCAGACCAGCCAGGAAGAAATACAATCCAACCTTTGAGTAGCTGGAGTTGTAGAGTTATACTGGGATGACTCCATGTTGTCATAGTGGCCTTGATGTTCTGATTAGTCCTGAATGGAACAGCCTTTGTAAGGATATTGAAGTTGTCAGCACAATCACCCTGGAGGCCCACAACACAAGGGCAACTCAGATAGGAAGCCCACAGCTCAGATGGGAAGACAACTAAGCAGTGAGGTGGTAGCTCATCAAGAGAATAATCAACCTGTCTAAGCATGCAGAGCATTATAAAAATAGTCCTATATCTCATCCAAAGCTTGGGGAAAAAATCTAAAAGCACAAAAGCTAGAGTCCCAAGTTTTTAGTTGTAGCATTCATAGTATCATAGAATTGGAAGTTGGTTATTGACTCCAAAGTCCTACTCAGTGTAGGAATCTATATTAAAATATTCCTAGCAGATGGCTGTACATCATCTTCTTGAACCTATCCAGAATCTCTCTGGATAATTGGTTCCACTGTTCCACTGCTGAACTGTTAGAGTTTGGAAGTTTTTCCTGACATTTAAGCAGAATTTGCCTTTCTGTGATTTACAACTCTGTGTCCTGTTCATTTAAAATAAAACTTAAATGAATAAACATATGGGGTTTTGTAGAAGCTATACAGAATATTTTGTATCTTTAATATGGAGAATTACAACAACAAAAACATCTTTTAGCCTGAAAGCATGAGTATAATTTGAAACCCTGTTCTTCCTCCATTCCTTACAACTCAGAGACTGTACCCTCCTCAAACAACATGAACAGATGTTCTATTGCAATTTCTGCTACCAGCTGTGTAAATATTAAAATACTCATAAATTACTAAAAGATTTCTTATTACATAGATCCCATCCTTTAGAGAAAAAAATCTGATTTATTTCTCACTTTAACAATTCAGTTAGCTAGTAGATAATGCTTGTTAATCATAGTTCAATCTTTAATAATAATAATACAATTCAGCACAAGGCAGACGTTATTTGAGTTAAATAGATAGTTTTTGGTGTCTTGCCAAAGACACAACAGAACCTCATGGAAAACTATTAAGTAAATAAAAATATTGCAGGTGTAAACATTTCAAATTTAAAGATACATTTATCTTTGGAGCTGAGGACCTTTTTCCTCCTAAGCAGCAGGTGCATATCTGAACTTTAAAGATACTGTAACTGAAATATGAGCTACAATAGGCTGTAATATTTGCAGCAAAATAATAAAGTAAAACTTGGAACAGTTTTGTGTCCCTTCTTTTATGGTGACACCCTAAACATATCTATTTAGGTACCACTGAAATCAGTACAGTGCACATCTAAATAAGCTGAAAGTAATGATATCATTCTAATTTTTGCAAATACAGTGGTACCTCGGGTTACGAGCGCCCCTCCTTACGAATTTTTCGAGATATGACCAGCTCCGGCCCCAAAAATTTACCTTGACATGCGAACTCCGCCTCGAGCTATGAACCTGATCCGCGGCCATTTGCCCTGCTGCCACGCGGTCGCGGCTTCCTGTGGGCAAGATTGCGCTAGCAAGGAGACGTTCGGTGAGGCTTGTGGTGTGTTTTGTGGCGTTTGGAAGGTGTTTGGTGTGCTTGTCAGCATGGCTCCAAAGAAAATGCAGAGCAGGCTTGGCAAGAATAAGGCTTTGAAGAAAAAAGTTATGATCGAACTGAAGAAGGACATTATAGAAAAGCAGAACTGTTTAACCATATGTATTTACATTGAACCTTATGGGGAAATTTGCCTCGTGGTGCGACCAAATCTGGAGGGCGGATTAGCCGTATTTACATTGAACCTTATGGGGAAATTTGCCTCGTGGTGCGACCAAATTCGGAGGGCGGATTAGCCGTATTTACATTGAACCTTATGGGGAAATTTGCCTCGTGGTGTGACCAACTCGAGTTGCGATCAGAGTCACGGAACGGATTAAGTTCGTAACTCGAGGTACCACTGTAATTAAAACAAGTCATTGTGTTATTGAAACTCAACATCTTGATGCCTTCTTTCTTCTCCTAGGTATTCTGTCTGCAACATGAAATTTGTTTTTTTTTCCCTTCAAAGCCAGAAAAACAGGTAGGGATCGTTAGAAAAAACCTGACTCCTGACATATAAAACATGTATCTAGTTGGATTTGTATGTGTGTGTGCGTGCACAGAATCAAAACTTGGCCCCTTCCCAAAACACAGTAGCTCCACCTTTAAGTTCACTGGGTACATTTTTTAAAAGCATTTCATAGGATTATCACAATAAACCAAATTTTAACTCTTGTTGAGATTTTACCAATTTGCTCTTCCCAAATATATTGGAAATAAGATTCTCAAGGGCAGGTCATTCCAGAGGAGAATTTTGGAAGAACATTAGGTTGGAAGAAGGTTGCCTTACCAACATTTGTACAAGAATAAAGAATGTGATGTTGGATGGAAGAATGTCAATATACAATTATCAGCCAACAACTTCTATGGGGTATGTCCAAGATATAACCCCAAACTAAAAAAGAACTGGTCACAATATTCCTGGGTAAAAGCACGATATGGGATATATTTCCACTCAGAATGCTTCTTCTTTTCTCCTTTGAAGAGTGCCTCAATGTTTTAACTAAAATGCTGTATTTTCAATGACTTGGTTGACCCATAGTATTTAGAAAGAAATTAATATTTGAACTACTCTTTGAATATATGAATCATTGTTTTAAGCACCAATTTCTATCCACACTTCCATATAATATGAGTACCATTAATTTCATACAAAGTCTATGTTGGAGTCAAGGCAATGGCTGTCTTAGATACTAAATTGTTATAATCCAGGACCACGTTCTAGAGATTGTTACAATACGTCCTCAATATGAGTACAAAAGATTCCCTCCCACCAATTTTGGGAGATATTTTAAAATTAAGATTAATTCATTGGCAGATCAAGGGAGTAGCCCAGCATAAACCATGGCCCCAGATATATTCCAAATTTTCAGGGGCCAGATTGAAAAAGATTGCTATCTCAGAAATAAATTCTTATGGTGACCTGGTAACAAGCTGGTGGAAATTTATAGCTGACGGTTTTTTGATCATGAAGTATGAGCCAAGCTTCTTGGAGGAACATCACATGTGAGTATATGAGAGGAGTGACAACAACCAGTTTAATATTGTAGGCAATAATACATGAATCAGCTTTTTCAAATAGTATTCATTGGCAAAAACAACCATCTAATAATCACACTAGATAAAAAGCCTACAGATAGAAATTGTTAAAGATGGTTTACATTTGAGGTTAAGATTGGTTAGTTTCTCAAATTAAGATACATTTGCACTATTAGAAATGACTTGGTTGAGACAGTAACAAGTAAAAAAAAAAAAGGTAGATGGTACTTGCAGTCACTTATTAAAACCAACTTTTCCAAACCCAGAACACAGGCAGGAAAATATATTCTGACAACACATCAGTGTAAACAGTTTGACTGAATGACCTTTGTTTTACACCGCCAAAGCATTTGTATAAAAAATTACCAGATCTGCTTCTGTATAGTCCCAGCTTTGAAAAACAACCTTTATTTGCCATCAGAAGAATCAGGAACTTGCTAGTCAGCTAATGACTCTTGTGTCATTCACTTAGCCTGAAGGGGGAATAAAAAAGGACATTTTCCTGGCCTTTCTCCCTTCAATGGCATGTCCCGTGTGTATGAAATTCAAATTACAAATATTTCATGAGGAACATAGCTTCTACCAGTGACTTTGATGGGATAAAGTTTACATTATGAGGTTAAATCATGTGCAGCAATGCAAATAAAATATATATGAATAAGATGACTGTGTCACAAGATATATGGAGACAAAACCACAAGAGTTTTAAAGATTTTATCTTGGAAACATTAGGAACTAAATTATAGTGGCCCTGATAATAGTCCAGTATCAGAATCTGGGCAATGGAACAGGAGAGAGGCGGGTGGGAAATATAAGCTCAGCAGCAATAAAAATATTGCAGGTATAAACATTTCACAACTGAAAGACAGTTTATAATTTAATTTAATTTTAATCAATCAGTTAACTAATTTAATTACTATAATTTCTATGCTGCTTTAATCCAAACAACGCTTTAAACACTTACAAAATAATCCAAACATTAAAATACAACAGTAGCTAAAGAATAGGAAGACAAAAAAACACAGTGCCATGAAGAACAGCCCAAAACTTCCAAATGCATAGAAGGAGTGTCCCCCTCATCACTCGTCTGTTCCCAAGGTTTTCTGGAGTAGCCAGGTTTGAATGGCTTTCCAAAAAACTGTAGGGCAGGACCTTCTCTGATCTTGGGAAAAATGTTGTTCCATACTGAGAAGACTCATGCCAGTGATTCCTGAGCTCCCGTTCCTTAATGGAAGGGGCCCTGAGATAACTGACCCTCCCCAATCTTATGGGTGGGCAAAAGACACTTGGAGATGGTAGTCCCATGTTAGCAAATTTCCAGGCCAGTATTTCACATGCAGATGAAAAGAATGCTTTAGAGTCTCAAGGCTTACCTCTAAACTGAGAAAGAAACAATCTAGAAGAAATCATGACCTTAATCAGATACACTGGGGTTACCACAGGAGGCTACCTGCCAAGTGATTTGCCTATGCTGTTGCCTCACCTTCCCTATCTTGGGCTTCTAGGAGAGGTATGTTGAACTGAAGAAGGCTCTGCAAAAGTGGAGCCAATGACTGCAGCAAAGACCAAGGAACTGGTGAGTAGATCGGTTCTCTGGACCCTCTCTGGATAAGGAGAGGACAGGAGATCACCCACATATGCTCCAGATGGCTGCTCCTTACAAGGAGACTGCAGGACAGCAGTTTTCTGTGGGTTTGAGCATCTTGCTCACAATCGCGGCAGAGACTTTTAAAGGACAGTAAGTTTGCAAACTGCACTTTCTAATCACTTTCAGACTACTTCTAAGCTATTACAGATCTTCAGAATGACAAGTTAGAAAACACCAGGTGAGTCTGCCTTTAATCCTGGATGAAAAAAAAAACTTTAATTATAAGCTTAAGAATATAAAGAATCTGGAATAAACAGCAAAAAGCTAAATAAGATTTTGATCTTAGAATGTTATAAACAGACTAAGGGTCCAAATAAAATTGGAATATTGACACTTTTACAATAAGATTTTGAAATTAATTATAAAGTACAAACAGCTTCTCGTAGAAGATCCTGTTTTGGTTTTTACAAGACACAACATAGATAAATAATTTCATGATTTCAAAAAGTGGACACTAGAGGGGACTAAAGATTTTAGGTAGAGGAAAGATATACAGGCTTGCAAGATGGTTATGACAATAAAAATACTGAAGAAGACTTTTGAAGAATGGAATCAGAAAATAGTAGCCACAATATCAACAATGTCTGCTTCTATGGATAGACTACGTCCAAAAGATGTTATTGAAGAAATGTCAGATGTAGAACAAATTTTATCTGACAAGATAGAGATGGTATCAAAAGTGGATTTACAGCTGACAGGCCAAGATAATGATTTAGAAAATGATGTTTCACAGGATCTACAAAAGAAACTGGTTGAGGCTTTAAAATTTAAAAGGGAAAGACAAATGACAAACCAAGAGAGTGACCTGGATAATTTTTTCCTACTCGATTTACAAAAGAGGCTTGTTTAAGCCTTGATGAACTTTGTGCAATAGGACAAAGAAGAAATGACGAGAAAGCAAACCCTACAACAATATTTGAACAAACTAAAGATTAAAACTGTTAGAAGTAAAAGGAAGGAATATAAAATTGGTTTATTTGATCAAGGTTAATAAACGATGTTGTTACTTCTGGCTACCCTTTTTGGACTTTCTGCTGACACCATGACTGAAAAGATGTTGTTTTATGGATTTGTTTATAGATAAGAGATGGGATATGGGATGAAGAGATAAATGTTTGGAACTTTTGAGAGGGTGAAGAGTTACTAAATTTGTTTATACTTGCTGTGATGAAGGTTGGAAGTAATTTCTTTATATATTTCTTTTCTCTTTCCTCTCTTTTTCTTTTTCCTTGCACTTTTTACTCCTATTTTCTTTTCTTTCTTTAAGTTTAGTTTGTATTAGATTTTATTATTATAATCAAAATTCTTAAATAAATAAATATAGAATGTGTTATATTATTGCTTTCCTTGTTCACATTTAAATCCCAACTTGCATTCTATCCCTGTTTTGTAACAGGGGTACAGGCATTATTAAAAGAAGTCTAGGAGAACAGATTGTGAGTTTCTTTGTGCATTCAGAAACAAATAATTACTGAGCCAATTTTGAACCTACAATTTGCGCATTCTTGTTTTAAAAAGCTGTTTTAACCAGTGCATTCTCCAGGTAAAAGTGACTTTTTTTTCCCTGCACATTTGGAGAACTATGCAAAGTTCTGCATATATTACACATGCAGTGTTAACGACATCAACATATACCCAGCATATATCACATTTACTACAATACTGCTTTAAATTCACACATTGTATGGTAAAAGTTGATTGAACTATGACCCAGTTCCATGGTAGGGCATTATGTCTTAGTGTTCACAATTCATCATTAGACTGTGCAACTATGAAGCTTATATATGCAACTATAAGGCAAATTACACAAGAAATATATATATATATACACACACACACACACACACACACACACACACACACACATATACACACACATATCATTAGTTTGATGTATTCTGAAAACCATAATTATTTTAAGGTACCTGAATGATTACAGTGATAATGCCTTGAGAGGTTTAATAGACTGGATTAGAAAGACATGACCTCCCTAAAATACATATAAGTTTAATAAATTATTGTTGGTCGCACAGTCAGCCAGATGTTTAGACTGGATTTGGCATTTTTATTCACTTAGTGAGTCCTTCCGAAGGACCTGGGATAGGTAGATGTTGTTGTTTGATAGTATTAAAGGTATCGTCACAGGATGTAAGCTGTTCCAAGAAAAGCAAATTATTATTATTATTACTCCTTAATGTTTTCCTCTTGAATTAAATTTTAAAAAAGAATGAACAGGAAGGTAGTCTGCTTCTATGTAAACCCAAAAATAGATTTCAAACACCCAGTAGGACTGCCTGTCTGTCTGAAGTCAAAGTTTCCTTTTAGCCATCCATCATGACTATTGAACCATGGTTTCTTTTAGAGTCAAATGCAACACAAATGAAATAGACTGGCACTACTTCTGGTGCATTGAAGCTTTGAAGCTTGTCATTTATTTAATTCCCCAGGTCCATACCCCCTGGCTCTCTTTTTATTATTGTCACTGCAAAATCACACAGCAAGCCCAAACTTACATAGTTCCAAGAAGAAAAGCTTCATGATCTGTATTGGCTAAAATGATTCATTATAAGATTATATTTATTACTCATAATGCAGTAGAGTCCAGTCAAGCAATTAATTTTGGGGAACTTCATTGTGCAAATTGCCATAAGTCATTATTATACACACAAAGAACAAGAATAGGGGGAATGGTGAAGAGAAAGGGAAGGCAGAGAAGAAGACAAGTGAAATGAAATTATTGCTACTGGAGGCTCCTAAACTCCAACTGTTCTGGGTCAACAGAAATAGTCATAGAAGATATTTTAGCTCCCATCTGTTGGCTGCTATTGCATGTTTATAGAGAACATGGAGAGGTCTGCCAATAAACCACAGTTGTCACCAACCGTCCTATTCTGCATAGGATGACTGCTAATAAAAAGATCTTTCAAAGCAAAGAATTTTGAACAGAGAACTCATAGCAGGAGACAGGAGGCTTACTTAGTGTCACTAGAAATAATGTTAGAGAAGGAAGTTATTGACTTTCTTCCTGCTATATTTTAAAACTACCAGTGTAGCTGCTGAGGAGTGGTATATGCAGCTATTAAAATAAACTTGCTAAAAAAAGTTAAAGGATATATAAAATCATACTGGAAAGAAAAATGTGAAACTAAGATAAAGAAGCCAATGTTTGCTATAGTGAGAATTTTAGAAGACTGCAAAGATCTACATGAGATGAAATCAAATATTTGTCCCTTCAGATGAAAAGGGACTTTTCAAGAAAAGTCATGAAGAGAATAATGTGTGGAAGCCCAAGCTGCTAAAAATAAAAATTGGAATTAATAAACCTGCCTAGAATAATAAAAAGGAAAGATATTTGACAAAATTTAGTATTTTTTCTTTAAGTCTCACCATGTTACACACACACACACACACAACATTGTCCAAGATTCTCACAAATTTCTGCATACCTCTTTGCAATGTGCAAGAAAGAAAATTTTCCAAATTTACCTATCCTTGACATCCCAGCATTTCTGAAACCTTTTCTTCATTTTTCTTCACTTTTTTCATATGTTCAAAACTATATCTATATAATCACCAATCTAATCATAATGTTCTGTCTATTAAATTAGGGCTATCAGATTTCGGTTTTACAACTCCAGGTGACCAAAGAGATACAGAAAACTCTATTGGTCTGGATCTCTGCAACCCAGATATGGTGGACCTGATTAAATTGGGTCAATTATGTTGTTTGGAGACTTGTGCTCTAAAATAAAAATAAAAGATTGTTGACACCTATTACAGATAGTCACCACCATACCAATTAAAAATGGAAACCAGTGCAACAAGCAATACATTATTATTAATAATCTAAAGAGTGCGTTTAATACATCATATATTAAATGCACTCTTTAGATTATTAATAATAATGTATTGCTTGTTGCTGGTTTGGAAAATTGTTGGAACTCACATGGGTATAACTTACTCAAGGCCAACATGCAAGTCAATAGCAGATTTTGGATTTGACTTACAACTGCTTGGTTCCAATGCCCTGAAACATTTAGCAGAAAAGAATAAATGTTGCTTTCCATGCTTACACAGAAAAATACAGAAGATAGAGAGGAGTCACCCACACAAAGGGAAGGGAATACACACACCCAAAAACATGGGCAAATTTACTCATGTAGTCATGTGGAAGATGTAAGAAATGTGGTGTTACGGTTGAAGTGTTTTTCTTGTCTCAGAAATATCTGGATTCAAATTCCCTGTCAGCTTTGAACCTCATTAATTGTACAAACTGCTATCTTTAAGCCTCACTGGGTTAATGTGGGCTATCCCATTTTATCTTCACATGTAAATTATCTTGAAGCTGCTATGGGAAAATGATATGTGAATGTGAAACTAACAGACTTTTTAACAATAGTTTCAGGGAGATGGAGTTAGTTAGCATTACAAACTCATTACTCAGCGATTTAACAGCAATTGCCTTTCAGAAAAGGAGGTAAGATGTCAGTTAAGTTTTTTTTTTTTTTTACTGGAGCACTGAGGTTGATACCCAGTCATCTTGATGTGTTTTTATTGGTCTACTTCTCTTCACTGAAATCCATCTAAGAATGACACACTTCACAATCCTTTTGGTTTCCAGCCATGAACGTTGTTCAGCCTTCCTTAGCATGGCTGGTGGACTGATTCTTTTTTAGTAAAAAAGCAGCATGAAACAAGAGAAAATCCAGATATCAATCTCTAAAGTTCACTGATGCAAATAGATCTGCAATATGAAACAGCTCTTAGCTGTCTAAAATCTCATTCCTTTAAAACAAATGTTGATCCCATCCACAAAACCTCTTTGATACTAAATTGCCTTCATTCATTAAAAAAAGGAGGGGGGACTAATAATGCAGGCATGAATAATTACAGCTTCAAGTTACTGGCCTAGAAATCTCAATAAAAGGTTCTGCATGATGGTTGCTAGGTATTTATCCAGTAATACTAATACACATACTTTCAGAACCTTGGAGTTTAGATTTAAAAGACTATGTATTCATACATGGTTTTGTATGTGATTTCTTCAGTTTTGGCTTACGTGTTATGTAAAGTCAGCCACAGTAATTTGTAAACCAAGACTGAGTGCTTAGAATGGGGGGCACGTACTCTTGAAGCTTAAGGACCACAGCAGGCTTTGTGTGGCATGTCTAGGCCATGCTCCAGAGGGACCAAGGCTCACTTTGGGAAGATCTGCCAAGTTTAAACTTTAAAGTATTTGTATGGGACACTGAAATCTATAAAGCCCCTAAAATGCAACTGGGACCACAAACTAAATACTTTGGGAACTACAAAACAGATGTTGGCGAGCCACATATAGTCCCCTGAGGCCACACTGTATGCACACTGGTTTTCTATAGAGAATGAACCCAGCTATTACAGCTTATTCAGCAAGCTTAACTTTGTGTGATATGTGTCCACGGTCAAGATGATAGTAGTCCTGATGAATGCTCAAAGGACACAGCTGAAAGAACACAACATCCCAGTGACCCAATGATATGGAGCTATGAGGGACACACACTGCTTTCCTACCTGGGTGTGTGCACTCTAGGTGCTATGTTCAGATAGCTTCTGCGTAACTCATAAAACTAGTCCAAGAAACATGCTAATTATGCCTTGAGTTTCAAAGATCAAGTAGGGAGCAAATTCAACTACTTAGATGTAAACTATCAATCTTTGGATGATTTTGAAAATATTTCTGTTTCTCAAAGCCAGCCAAGCCTTCTTTTGTTTCATTCTCTCTCTTAAATATATTGCACTTAAATTTCAGAATGCCAAGGCATCCTGGGAATTTGAGAGATGTCATCAAAACCAATGCTGGCAGGTGCAGTGTCAGGAGAGGGGATATCTTTTTCACCTAGACAAAGAGAATAGCTCTGTAAGGCAGAAAGTATACCTATAACATCTCCATTCATTGGGTTAGAGCAGTGTTTCTCAACCTTGGCCCCTTGAAGATGTGTGGACTTCAATTCCCAGATTCCCCAGCCAGCATACTGGCTGGGGAATTCTGGGAGTTGAAATCCACACATCTTCATGGGGCCAAGGTTGAGAAATACTGGGTTAGAGATTTACTCAATTACTAAGTGTGCTTTCCAGCATTAACTTCTGATAGTCTGTCAGAAAGAGGCAGCTTTATCTTATAGGGAAGAATGACAACCATTTTGTTACTCCTTTGTAGTGGCATTTTTAAATGCCTAGTTAGAGGAGAAAATAAAGCACACTAGCATTTCAGTCTGTTTGTTCCCTTTCTTTTTATTTCATTTGGAGCAAATTTCCACCAACATTTCCTCATCATATGGGATAATTTAAAACATAATGACTCAAGATCTATGTAGGGAGAGTACAGACCCACACTAACAAGCTATCTAAAAATTCTGCTGTTGTTGTACTGGAAGTTATCATTAATACAAAATGCACCCTGCCTGCTAAAGGCTCCAGTATTCATCCTCACTCCTGAAGCAGCCTGTTATACAGAATCCTAGGAAATTATGTTTATAAAATAGTCTTCTGACCACTGTTGGTAATATTCATGTGCTAGACAGCACAGTTTGGGCCACCACAAATAATCACACAAAGTTGGAACTGAACGCTTTGCCAAGAAAATGGGGCAAAATAAACAAACACTACCATTACCCTGTTTATATGTTTATATCTTATGTTTCTGAAGAGTTCTGTACCTCCTAATTATGTAGAACTCTTTAAAATTCTCAGCAGAAGATCCTCCTACTTGCTATTTAATTTGTAGACCATCCTATCTACAAATTAACTACTTTTAGCCACTGTGATGTGTGCTCCCAGATTATATCTCTAATGATCAATAAAATGACTTTGGTCTGAAGTTTCGAAAAAATCTGCAGGATCACACATTTTACAGTTTGGATGAATTGTTTAATGTGATAATTATCACATTCCAGCTTCTAACCTAGATGAGGGAGACAAAAAGTGGTCTTCCTAACTGAAAAAAACAAACAAGAAGGTAAGTCTTCATTAGTTTTCTAAAAAGACAGATATTCTCCCATGACTTTTTTCACTGCAGAAGCACAAAAGAGAAGTGAAACATAATTGCAGTCTCTAATGAAATGAATTGAATACAATTTGGAGCTTTTCAAAAATGTACTGACAAAGACCCACTCATAAGGATATTTAAACTCCTAGAAACCTTTGTCCCATTCTCTCAAACCCCAGCTGCCCTCCTGAAAACATACAGCTCAATTTAATGAAATATTGATACCTATTAAAATCAAGCCAAAGCATTTTTTACTCTCAAGAACACAAGCCTTCCTAAACCAGCTTCATGATGTTTTCAAAGACTTCAAAAGAATACGTTCATTATCAATATCATTATCAAGGCTAAACATGTTTTATTATTCCAGTGTGCACAGAAAATGCACCACAGAACCTCCCAATGGGCTTCATCTTATTTTTATTCTTTAAATTTTGTTTTGTTTAGTTTAGTTTGGTGACTCATAGAATTAAAGACTATCTTGAAAATAGCTCTCTGGATAAGCAGAAGTGGATGATTAGCCCATGAAAACCTCTGTGTCCCAGGACAGCCCTACAAGTTCTGGGCCATCAAGATGAACAGAAATGACCAACCATGTCTGCTGCCTTCTGGAACATCCCGAGACTTTTGTTGACAATGTCAGTAGCTTGCTTGGCCATAAAAGTGTGGTAGAAGTCCTCAAAGAAGTTTAACACAATTTAAAAAATAAAGCCAAACAAAAACAGCCCCCCCATGACTTCTGAATCTCAATGAGAAACAAATTCCAGATCTATTGACATAAGTGACATTGCCCTACCCTACCTTTGTATCATCACTGATTTAAGAGCTAAACCTGGCAAAATGGGAATCAGTGATTCTCATGCAAGAGAAAATCTCCCAAGAGTGGAAGAAGAACAGCCAAAAGTTCATTGATTCGAAACAGCAGGAAGAAAAGACAGAGGATTTAAGTCCAGGATTAACATATAAACCACTTGATTGCTGTGTTCTGTGATAGGCTTATTTTTTGCATATATATGAGTTATTTCTTGACTACTATAAAGCAACTCAATTAGCCATGCTGACTCTGGGTAGTTTCTGCTGTTAGCTAGTTAATGCAGAGTTGAGTTTCTGATCAGAGAGATTTACTGCAATAGCTAGCATGATGTCTTTCAGACATGCCCTTTGTGGGCCCCATGCAAGGCTAGTTCACGTTTGGCTTCTAGAAGATCACATTCTCTTTTTAATGGCTATGTCAAAGATAAGCAGAGTGGTGTCCATAGGCCTTAATGTGCCCATGGATACCTCCTTTGGCCTATCTTTATTTGCAGTAATACTTTTGAGCATCAAAATGGCAGGTGGCTTTATTTGGAAATATGCTCATCCTTCCAGAAAAATGTATCTAAGTAAGATGATGTGAAAGAAGACATCTTGAGGAGAGATACTAGAGAGGTTATTTTTTTGACTGGCCAAGCCCACAGTAACAGTCAGTTTGTGGAGAGACAAGCCTTGCTCCATGACTTTCATCTTATGAAAACACTCATAGCATGCTCTTAAAATTTCAAATGCACCCAAAGGCCTCTGTCTGCCCTTGGGCTATGTCATTCTAGAAACATAGAATGAATTTCTATTTGTAAATATATGTATGCTGCCTAAATAGGTCAATATCCAAATCATTCAGAACTGATTTGATGGAAAAATCAGAATTGAATGATGATTTATTTATTTATTCAACTTGTATGCTGCCCAGAGTCACCCGTTGGGGGAGATGGGCGGCATTCAAGTTGAATGAATGAATGAATGAATAAATAAATAAATAAATAAATAAATAGTGCTGTTCAAACATATTCTTCTATCTTTTTCTCCCAATTCTCACTGGATTTGATGAAATAATATACGTGTGTGTGTGTGTGTGACAGAGAGAGAGAGAGATGATGATGATGATGATGATGATGATGATGATGATGATGATGATGATGATGATACAAGAAGAAAAATTCCAAGAAATTCTCTTGGGTCGAATGTGCTGTTGCTACACTTCCTAGGTATGAGGTGGTATGTCCTGGTTTTCACTATATAATTACTTTTCCAGTGGAGTACAACCCGGCTTCTCAATATTCAGTTAAATCTCAAGGGAAAATATTATGGGGAAACATTTACAATTGGCCTTTTTCAAATAAGACGACCTGGGCAGTCCAGGACATTTCAGCCTCAAGAAAAGATGTGTAACAATAAACAACAACAGGCATAGGAGAACATTCTACCATCTCCAAAAATAAACTCAAGCACACTGCCAAGAGAAATTCAAAAATAAACTCTCGAGCACCCTGAAAATAGGCTAAAAAGCAGAAGCCTCTTTCACAACTAAGTTTAAAAAAAGATGAAAACTTTTGAGAAACTGTAAGATAGGTTTTAACGCAGCATTGCTCCTCTTACAATGACTGAAATGTAAGTTATTAAATTTATCCCCATATTGTATGTGGAAATGGAAGCTGAGGAAAAATGGCTTCTTTGTAATAATTATAAGAGCAGAACAACACATACAAATAAACATTGAACAGCAAAAATCCCAAGGTCCGGTGTACACCTGAACTTAACCACTGATGGTGCAAATAACAACAAATGACAACTCATGTAATCAAGGCAAGGTTATATAATTGGTTCCCAGGTACCAGAATTGCAGGATAGGAGAGGGTAGTTTCCAAGATATTCATACAACAGACATTATACATCAAGTGAATTGAACAAGTACAGTATGACTAGTTCCTCCTCTCTTATACATAGAGAGGGTGCTTCATGAAGGCACTGGAATATTTCTTTGTCTATTTACAGGGTTTATAGACAATTTCCCCAAGTATGCCACTTCCCAAATATGTAATTTGGGATTAAAAACAAACAACTGCAGATCGAAGTTAGAAGAACAAACCATGCATTATAATCACATATAAAATATTTCACGAAGTCTCAAAGATTAAGTTTAACTTTTCACTAGTATTTCCATTCAAGTTCTTTGTTCTGTATAGTATTATATACTTCAGTATAACCTTTAGAAAAGAAAGAAGCACCTTATGCTGTGCCTGAGAGCTTTGTTGTTGTTGTTTAGTCGTTAAGTCGTGTCCGACTCTTCGTGACCCCATGAACCATATTGCTCCAGGCCTTCCTATCTTTCACTGCCTCCCTGAGTTTGCTCAATTTCATGCTCATTGCTTCAGTGATGCTATCCAGCCATCTCATCCTCTGCCGTCCTCTTCTCCTTTGGCCTTCCATCTTTCCCAGCATCAGGGTCTTTTCCAAAGAGTCCTCTCTTCGCATTAGGTGACCAAAGTATCTGAGCTTGAGCTTCATTATCAATCCTTCCAATGAGCAATCAGAGTTGATTTCCTTTAAGATTGACTGGTTTGACCTCCTAGCAGTCCAGGGGACTCTTAAGAGCCTTCTCCAGCACCACAGTTCAAAGGCATCAATTCTTCGGCGTTCAGCCTTCTTTATGGTCCAGCTCTCACAGCCATACATTACTACTGGAAAAACCATAGCTTTGACTAGTATACTTCACAACCATGATTTGTTAGATTCAGACTCTCACCTGAATACAAACTTGCTTAGAGTTGCTGGAAGGCCAGAACTATCTCAGGTCACCTTCAAGAACTGGTATGATTCACATGTCTCTGCAACATGAGGTCAAAGCATACAGGTCTCTTGATAAGCTCTTTATAACTGTTTTCCTCTCTGAACCAGGCACTCTTCTTCGTGGTATGCACTGTCTCCATTTCCTAATACTGTATTAAGGAGCACACTTCAAGTAGCATGAACTTTCAAGATGTCTATTGCTTCAAGAAACACATGCATATACAGAAGCACATGTACACTGCAAGAAGTACGGTCATTAACCCAACTGAATCCGGCACTGATGAAACTGGCACAGAAATGTTATGTAAGTCCCTTTTTCTTGGCCTGCCACCTTTTGCCTCTAATGCTCCATTTAGAGTTCCTGTCCATTCATAGACAGACAGACAGACAGATATGGCACATTATACTTTTATAATGGCTGTGCAGAAAAAGATCTCACTGCTATCTGACTTTCCTCCTCTTTAAAAGATAATGTCAGGTGACATTGTTTCATGCAGGTACACAGTAGACCTGTGTGAAGTGACATAGATTCACCTCTCTGAAAAGCTTCTTGCTAGGGAGGTAATGCAATTCTCATCAACACAGCAAAGAGGCAGTGCAGCTTGCCTTGCTAAGGAAACCCCTTCACAACACCTCAAAGGTTCTCTGTTGCCTGGTTCCTCTATCACTTGCAAAAGCCAAAAAGGGCTTCTGGGCAGGATTTCTTGCACCTCCTTCCAGCATTTTCCAACAGTTGCAAAAGCCTCAGCAGAAGTCTCTTCTGGCTTTTGCAGCTGCTCAAAGATGCTGAGCAAAGCCAAGCAAAGTAAAGCTACATGGCTGGTTTTTTTGCTCTTCAGAATGAGGGGGACACGTTGCTTTGTGAAGCAGTTTCAAGGGGGTGCTTCACTCAATCCTTCATTAAAGCAAAGAATCCCTTTGGAAGATTTGCATAGCCCAGCTATGAAGTACAACTACCAAAATCACATGGCAGATATTAATTTTATTTTATTCCTCTCCTAAAAAACAGGCAGCAGTATTTCTGTCCGCAAATCTTTTAGTCATGACCAGAGACATTCTAGTGGATACTGCTCTGAGCAGTGGGTTGGACCATTTCTTGTCTAAGGTCTCTTCCAGTGCTGTGGTGCTGTGATCCTTTGTTGATGGAAGGTGCAACTTCCAACAGAAGAAGATGGAAAGAAGCAACATGCTTTTTCACCAATGCCCCTTCAGAACAATGTGGGAAGTAGCACAGATGGCAGCAGTGGAAGCTGCTACAGACATCCATCACCCTCTTCCATAATTCAGAAGATACTTAATTTCTGAAGTAGGAGAACAGGAAGGTTGGACAATACTGGATCTATTTCCCTGAGTAAAAAAGCAGGCAAGAAGCAAGGCAGGGTTGCACAACAAATATATTCAAGAGGTTGATAATCATTTAAATACCTCCAGGTTAATATTTAAATTAAACTAATACAGAGTTCTTAGTAATAAATGAACTCATCAATTCTAAGCACATTTGCTCTGAATTAAATATTTCTCATTTGTAGTAATTAGTTTACCATCATGACTATTGGCACAGAATATTTTAAGAAGGAATATTTGTAAGTATTTCAAAGTGACCTTTTAAAAAACAAGCCCTACAATGGGTGTGTCAGTGCAGTTCCTGGAATAGGACTGGAGAGACCTAGGTTCAGGTCCACTCTCAGCCACAGAAGCTGACTCGGTGACTTTGGGCAGGACTTCCATGGCTGAGGGTGGACCTGAATCTGGATCTCTCCAGTCCTATTCCAGGACCTTCACGGAAAAGCCAGTGGAAGGAATTTTTTTTTTTTTTTAAGGGACACTTTCAAAGCACTTTGAAAGTGCAATAGGAAGTGATATGTATGTTCCTCAAGCTCCAGAAGGAAAGGCAAGATCAAAATCTAAGAAAGAAATTATTTTAAAATAAATAAATAAGCAAGCTTTGACTTAGCGCTAAGAGGTTTTTCACTTCCTCTTATCAATCTGAAAATGTAAGTTTCTAATGGCTCCCTTTATCATCCCTCACAGAGTCTATTTTGGGTTTCCTCCCATGCTGAGGCCGAAAAAGAGCTACCCACGAAAGGACCTTTTCAGAGATAGCCCCCTCCTTTGAAATGCCCTTCCAGGGAGGAATGTTTGGTGTCTTTGGGGTCCCAGACAAAGGCCCTGTTATTCTCCCAGGCCTTTGAATAATGTATCAAAAATATCACAGAGTGTATAATAACTTCTCTACTGCTGCTTTTACTCTCCACTTACTTATTGTTCATTTTATCTTGCACATTTTATATCCATTTGTTTTCACTTACTGTTGATCATTTTGAATTTTATTGTAATCTGTTTTGAGATTTTTTAAAAAAATCAGAAATTATATTAATATTTTAAATCAACAAAATAAATGTTTTAAAGTATTCTATTGGTTCTGTTAGAAAAACAACAACACCCTGTATCCAGTTGCTGCAACCTTCACTTTGGGCTGGAGCAAATCAATAATAGAAACCAAGCTGTGCTGACTTTTCTGGATGACATGGCTGCTTTAATGCTTCAAAGAGCAGTGATTTTGCTCATGTCAACACATTCTGAGAGCACCTCTTTCCTTGTACAGCTCTTAGTAAGCAGTGTTTGCAACCCTTCTTAACCTGAATAAGGATTAAAACCACAGGGGGCAAATGAAAATATAGAAGTGCTGGAAGATTTTCTAGATGCCTTCCAGCCTCATAGAATACGTCTCTTGTAGTACCATAGGAAAGCCATTATACAGGGCAATACTGGACGTCTTTATTGGAGTGACAACAGCTGAAAACTAATGTGCCTGCACAGACCGCTCTTTGGATTTGTAGATATTCCACAGGACATGTGGAAAGAAGCCATTTAGTCCCAAGAGTGAGCAACTTCTGTAGAATTTCTTTCCTGTCAAGTATTTGATGTTTGTTGGGTTTCTGAAACATTGAGCAGATCACAGGTATAGGTTTATTATATAAATAGCTCTCTCAGTCTATAACATTTCTGCATTCTTCTCCTAAGGGGGTATGTTCTTTCGATGACTGGATGCACTCAGTTTAATAGCACATTGTCCGGAAGCAGTAGAATAGCTGGAAGCCGGCCATCCTTCACACATTCTCTGGATATTCTCTTAGCTGGCAGAAGGTAATAGCACTGCTTATGGCCAGACACTTTCAGTGAACGTAAAGGCTTAATAATGATCACAGCTGAATTGCACCTACATACAGTGCACATCATCTCAACGTTGGCCTAATGCCTGCAGCATTTTAGAAAGGTTATATCAGTAAAATCAATGGCTGGTATGAAACTGGATGTACTTGGAAAGCCATTTTGTTCCCCAACAATAACAAATAGTGCTTGAAAACTGAAATGAGAGCAACAATCATGGAAGATGCAAAATGAAGGCTGTCTCCTATAGTCCTGAACATTTAGAGACTAGGCCTCTACTGCAGATGGCACAACCCCACTAGTGTTTTGAATAACACACCCTTCCCAACTCCAACTTTCTAATGTCACTTTCTTTGCAAATATATCTGAAGACCTCATACAGCTGACAAAATCAAGGATGTGAAGATGCATGGACCCCTTTATAATTTGCATGGTGCCTTTGCTGTTTTCTCCATCCAGATAAACAATGCATGTGGAGGGCATAGCTGACATTGGAGCTGAAAAATATGCAAGATACAATAAGTGAGGAATCTGCCATTCCTCCTCCACAATTCACAGTATCCCTGAAATAGGTTTGTTCATTATACATCAGGGACACTGTCTTACCTCTCCAAGCAGCTAATGGATGGCATTCAACTCAGAATTAAGCAAATTATGTCTGTCTGTCTGTCTGTCTGTCTGTCTGTCTGTCTGTCTGTCTGTCTGTCTTTCTGTCTGTCTGTCTGTCTATCTATCTATCTATCTATCTATCTATCTATCTATCTATCTATCTATCTATCTATCTCCCACAAACAGAGCTAGTGAGGTGAGTAACCTGGACTGGAAAGGTGGCTTCTGTGTACGGATCAGAGTTTCCATATCTGGGATGCAAAAATCTGGAGAAAATTGCAATCTGCAAAAATTGCTTTGATGGTTGTCCTAATTTTAACAGTTCAGAGATGGTCACGCTAAGGAATTAAATATCCAGGATGGGGTGGGGGGGAGGGAGAGAGAGAGAAAGAGGTCTGAATCCAAGGGTTCCACTATGAAGTAGAGATTAAGTAGGCGCTGAAGCAGCCAGGCACAGGAACTCCCCAGATGACAACACTGCTGACTGCTCTATTACCTTCCAATGATTATCTCCAAGAATACAAACTTCCAGAATGCGGTTTTACACAAGAGCAATATAACTCCCCAATAGACCTTAACTCTCAAGAAACTTTTCCTTCCAAGTGTGCATTTCTGTGTCTCTCAGCCTCTTGATCCCATTGCTCCCACAGGTTTGGGGGCATCTTGGTCAGGATCAGGATCCACAAGAGCTTGGGCATTCATTCTGGGTGCAGTTTCTTCCCCAGGATCATCCTTGGCAACTCCTTTAAAATACTATTATTCTTGCTGTCCTCCACGTGTGATGATGCTGCATTGAACAAGAGAGCTATTCTTCTAATTCTACCTGCCCACAGTTCTCTACAGGATTGTTCCCCTTCACCAGAAATTAGAAAAGGGTTAAAAAGACAGCTTATGAATTATCTGCACAATATAGTCCTTGGGGGACAAGTTAAAACAAAATTTAAAAGGCCCACCCATCTAGCCCAATTCTCTAGCAAATGTTAGCCACCTCAGGTTCTTGAGCTTCTGAATCTAGAAGTCAGTAGGGTAATTTGTTTTCCAACCCATTACAAGAAGTTTGCCTCATCGCTTCTCCTGCATCCTCTGAAGTCAATCACATGTCATTTTCTGAGATGCATACCTAATATTTCTTAGACGCACACCTAATATACCTAAGAAAAATACTGAATACGTGTGTCAGACCTGTTTGGAAAGGGGTATTATGCAGTCTGACCATCAGAGTGAAGATAAGAATGGTTATTTGCTGCCGTGAGAAGCACATAAACACTCTACAATACACACTAAACTGTAGTTACACTGAATTTAGTGGGATTTATTTACAAACACCATGGTTGAGATCACTATTAGCATATATTACTAGAGTGCTGGAGTAGAGAAGAGACAGAAAAGGGAACATGGATTTATAAAGAAAATAGTTGTGGTATAGAAAAGTAATCAAGGGGGAAATGTAGGGGAGAAAAAGAGAGTCCCTGAGAGCTAACAGTTCCACAGATATTGTCAAAAGGCAGTTGGTACTATAGGGGGAATAGAAAAAAAGAGACTGAGAATGGATTAAAAATGCTGCATTAACAATGTACTAATGCAGGTTTTTATTCACTGATTCCACTTTGTCTGGAAGAAAAGAGTCAAGCCCTTGTGTTTTCAGCACAATCTGATGGCAACATATAAAGAAACTGATAATATCACAGGGCAGGGATGGGTGACCTGTAGCCCAGAAGGTCTTCAGTGAGGCCTGATTGATGCCTCATGTCCTGTTCCTACCCAGGACCTTCCCCAGAGCTAAGACTGGACAAAGATGCTGTGGCAGACATTCCAGCAGTGATACAAATGTGACTACGCTTCAGCTTCTCTGCGCTATCCCCAAAGGGGAAAATTGGGGGGTGGGGAATAAAGGTATATTTGTGACTCACATTCTCTATACATGACTAATACATGACTAACGATGACTAATTTTTGGTTCCTATATTGTTGAAAAATGTGGAATTAATTGCTTTGTTCTATTTTGCTATGTAGGAAGAGGAAGAGAAGTGCACTCTTAACTTCCGTCTGCATGGAGCAACTTCTAGCAATGACCCCCCCATGCCCCCCCATCATCTCTTCTTGCATGGAGAACTGAATGACATCAGGAGTTGGAGGGGCTTGTTCCTACTTTAAATCCTGCCACTGAAGTCATCCAACCCACACAAACAGATAAAGGTTTGAACAGATCCCTCGGCCAGATTCAACTCCCCAACTGTATTGTAGGATGAAATACAGCAACCCCAAGATATTTTTGTAGTTTAACCATTAAATCATAGAACCATAGGAAATTACCTTAGAGGTTATCTAGGGTAGAGGTTATCTAGAGGCTGTCATGCTGGCTGGGGAATTCTGGGAGTTGAAGTCCACCCATCTTAGAGCTGCCAAGTTTGAGAAACACCGCCCTAGAGAATTGCTGACAGATGATGACCATTCAGGCTCTGTTGGAGGACCTCCAGAGAAAGATAACTCACCACTTCACATGACAGCCTGTTCCACTGGTTGTCAGCTCATACACTCAGAGAGTTCCTCCTGATATCTAGCATGAACCTACTTCCTTGTAGTTATAACTTACTGGTACTGCTCCTACTCTCTGGAGCTACACAGAGTAAGTTCACTCCCTCTTTTATGTGACAACCCTTCAAATATTTGAAGGCTGCTACCTCATCTCCCCTCAATTGTCTCTTGTAGGTTAAACAAATTCCTGATAAGATTTGGTTCCAAGACTCTTCATCATCTTGGTAGCCCTCCTCTATACTCACTCCAATTTGTCAGTGAACTTTTTAAATAATGGTGCCCGGAACACAGTATTCCAAATGGCATCTGAGTAGGACAGAGAGGAGTGGAACAATTATTTCCTGTAATCAGAACTCTGTCAAAGCATCCCAAGATATCATTTGCCTTTTTAACAGCTGCAGGATACTATTGGCTCATGATTAACTTGTGGCTGACCAGGACATCCAGACACTTTTCATATGTACTACTGTCAAACCAGGTTTTATGACTTTCATTTTTCCTACTCAGATGCAGAACTTTACATTACTCAGTGTTAAGCCTTGAATCTTTTTGCTCTCCTTCCACCCCCTTAGTTTTGTGTCATCTACAAACTTGACTAAATGTCAACTCCCTCATCCAAGTCATGGTAAAAATGTTGAACAGCATAGATCCAGCGTAGAGCCCTATGGCACTCCACTAAATACTTCTTCTAAGCTGAAGTGGAGTCCACTGAGTGACCACACCCATTCTATGGTATAATCATTCAGTGAACTGTAAGTTCATCTAACAATACCCTCATCCTGCCCATATTTTATCATTTTATTAAGGAAACTATCATGAGAATTTCTTTTGAAAACTTTGGCACACTATTTCTACAGTATTTCCCTAATTTCTTAAATCACTAAATCAATCAGGGTTAACCTGGCATAATTTGTTTGTGACAAACCCATGCTAGCTCCTGCTAATTGTAATAGGTCTATCCAAGTGCTCACAAACAGGCTGGTTAATAATCTGTTCAAGGACCTTGCTCAGTATAGACATTAATCTGATAAATCTGTAGTTTCCTGGGATCTCCTTCTTCCCATTCTTGAAGATGGAAATATTTCTTTCCTTTACTCTTCTGGGACCTTATCAATCCTCTAGATGTTCTAAAAAATTATTGAGAGTGTTTCTACAATCACCTCAGCTAGTTCATTCAGTACCACAGGATGTGATTCACTTGGCTTTGGAGACTTAAGCTCATTCAAATTAGCTGAGTGCTTTTACTTTCTTCTTGCCTATCTTCACATGAACTTTCCTCCTTCCTAGAGGCATAATGAAAACTAGCTAGGGCTTCATTTCCCTTTCCTTTTGTTTCTAACAATCTCCCAAGCCCTCTGTTTTGTTGTTTTAGATATCTCTTGCAAGCCATTGTCAGTGTTAAGGCTTCCCAACACATTGCTACAGTTTCTGAAGGAGACTGCCCTGTATTCTATAGTTATGCCCCTCTCCTTCCAGTCCCTCAACATTATTTTTTTTCTTTTTAACATTTTAGAAAGATCTGTGCATATCCACACTGGACTCTTTAGTTTTTTTTCATTTGTCCTTCTTGTAGGAATTGTGATTCTGCCTTCAACATCTTCATTTTGCAGGATTTCCCATCCTTTCTAGACACTTTTCTCCTTCAGGGTTTCAAGCCATTGGATCCGACTCACCTTCTCTCAGAATTCATCAAATTCTCCTCTTCTGAATTTCATAAGCATGTCTGACTCTTAATCCCTTCACCCCTGGATATCACAATTAAAGGATAAGAGTTTCCCTAAAAATACCAATTACTTGTACTTCTTCAGTCAATACTTTTTTGTAGATGAGGACTAGGTCCAGGACAGTTGATCCCCTTGTTCTTCCTTCCATGTTCTGAAAAACAAAAGTATTGGCAAAAGAGAACAAGAATTTGTTGGACCTCTGTTTCTTGGCAGAGTCAGATTGCCATCATCCATCCCAAAATGGCTTCCAATTAGTGGAACAAGGAAAGGGCCAATTTCCACTACATTGTTTACTGTCTAAAAATCTGTTCTGGATGGCTTGGGAGCTATAAAGTCCTTCAGAGGAGAGGAGGAAAAATATCTGTAACCTTAACTGAAAATGACTTTAGGCAGTATTGGATTTCATCAGTTATGTGTACCAGTGAGTTTCACTAAAATCAATAATTCCTTTAATGTAGGGTTACCAGATTTGGGCTGCAAACTTCTGGGCAACCATTTGAATAGAGCTTCCTGGTTTTTTGCCTTTTTTTTTTTTTTTGCTGTCACTTAGCTGTCATTTGGATTTTTATAGCCCAGATCTGATAGCTCTACTTGAACGGTTTCCCAATAGAATTTGTAGTAATTTCAACTACACAGCAAATTATTGTGAATCACACTAAACATTTTTAACATTAATGCATGATAAAAATGTTTTGCAGTGAAAAAAGTATTCCATTAATTAGGAGATTAAGCTTTTCATCTGATGGGAGTATAAAAAAATCAGGAATCCTGGCAATAGCACCTCTGACATCTTATTGAATTCCTTTCTCTGACTCCCCATCACTCAGATATGTTTGCATAGGGATACATATAGAAGCCAGGATAAGCTGTTGCTATGTCAACACTAGCTACCTAGGAGAAGAGGGGAGGTAACAAAGGCAGCCAAAATTAGCAACATCCCTTTCTAAGCTACGGTGGAGTCATTGCTTCGGAGATGGCTGAAATAAAATAACCATCTTTAATTAGCTTGGTGGGAATCTGCAGGCCGCTTTGCAGCAATTCACAGCATTTGGGCTCTGAACCAAACAAAGATGTGCTCCTCTAAAAAGAGATAAAAGGATTCAGAAGAAGCTTTGCCTTTGAGAGCATGAAGGAGGGATGAGAAAGCAAGGGAACTAGCAAGGGAGTTTGCATAAACTAGGTGGAGAGGCTAATTAAAAGGCATTCTTTCTGAAACTAGGCGTTGCTATCATAATTTGAAGTGACTCCAGGATGACTTTTCACAGCCATTACCCTTGCAGAAGGTAGAGTTGTCAGACCGCACTGTTTGTTGTTTACATTCTCCATGTTTGCTGTGGGAAACACCAGTGTACTTGCGGCAAACAGGATTCTTATGTAAAGTGTGAAGCCACTCTCAGAGGGGATTATTGCAGCTAAGCAAGATGGAGCCTCTCAAGCTGAGTAAACACTGCTAATGGGCAAGAAGTCTCGACTATGCTGCCAAAACAAACAACTCGGGGAAAACTTTGCAGATAGAATTGGCCCACAAGAAGCATAGGGGCAGCTATACATTGTTCAGTACACTTATACCAGTTGCAAGTATTAGCTTTCAGCAAACCACAACGCTTAACAAAGAAGAAATATATTGATTTCATATTTGTCAAAACAGTGGGGAAAACTAAGAACACTTGACTGTCAAAGTCCTTCCTTCTCATCCTACCAAATAAAGTATCAGTCTTTGTAACGCTCATCTTTCTCCTTTCCTTTGTTCTATTTTTATGATGCTTTTAAGTCGTACATCTAATTAATTTATTGATTTACTGGATTTATATTGCACCCACTTAGAAACTACTCAAGATGGCAGGCATCAGATACTAATGTATGAGGAGATGCAATGGAAGGGACAAATATTGGAAACAGGGGCAATTAAGGCTAAAGGATACTTGGAACTGTTAACATTGTAGAAAGCATTTGAAAGAGGTGCTTCTTGAGGTATGGAAGAATGTATGAAATACCACATTTCAAAATGTAAAAGCATATGCATGTTGTTGTTGTTGTTGTTGTTTTTACAAATGTATACAACTGCTTTGTAAGCTGCTCCCAGAAATCTCCCCCAATGTATATGCCAGGAAAGAATTATGAAGCAGCTCACAAGAGCCTTAAAAATGATGCAGCTGCTTTAATGATTTGGAAATAGATGCTTCCTATACCTCTTGGTTATATACATTGCAAAATACTGCTTTTGAATGATTTGTACTGTTTTAAGAAATAGCAGCCCCGAGAGATATGGATCGTGCCCATTCTCCTGAGATTCTGCAAAGCCCTTAAAATCTGGCTCTGTTGCCAGGCCTAGGATTAATGTGTTGCGGGGGGTGTAGTATTTTTATTATTGTGCTTGTTTTTAGTCTGGTCTGACTAATTTTGTTTAGGTTTTTAATGTTTTAACCATGTATTGGATTTTGTAAGCTGCTCAGGGTCTACTGGAGTGGGCGCCCGTAACAAATTTAATGAAATAATAAATAAAGCCACTTGACTGTGCCTGAATGGTTTTCTGGAGTTAGGGATGAATTCCAATTAACCTTTGCCATGGATTACAGATTTTGGAAAGGATTCGGCAAACCATTCTGGGCCTACCTATCTCATGAATACTAGCACAATCTCTTGAAGCATGCTCCAAGCCCTCCTATCTGTGATGATATCAGTCTAAGTAAGTCCACTATATAAGCATAACTGGTTGTTCACAGGAAATGGGCAATGGTGTTAGGACTGCAGCACTGGCAAGTAATTAGCCATCATACTAAAAAAAAGTTACATTCATCCAGAACAGTGTTTCTCAACCTTGGCACCTTGAAGATATGTGGAGTTGCCCAGAATTCCCCAGCTGGGTGGGGAATTCTGGGAGTTGAAGTCCACACATCTTCAAGGTGTCAAGGTTGAGAAACACTGATCTAGAAACAATGACTGAGAAAAGGTTGAAGAAATCTCTTTCCAGCTTCCAGATTGTGCGCTTCTGAAACTGAAGGAGGAGAGGAGGAGCAACGAATCTTTGATTTAAACACCAAAACATGCTGGGTTGGATGGGCAGTTACTATTGTTGTAATGTTTCATAGCTCTACCCAAATTTACACCACATAAAGGAAAGGGCAATGAATCTTAAAAAGAATGCTAGATCAGACCAAAAGTCTCTCAAGTCCAGCTTTCTATGTCCAAAGTAGTCAAACAGATTCCAGTGGCAAACCTATCAGTAGGATGTGAGTACCCTGATCATTTCATGCAGTCAGACAGTGATATTAACAAGCAGGAATTTGATGGCTGAGCCATGAGGGATAATCACCTTCTAATTGCTTAGATGATGAATTCTGCTTTTTTGAAAAAAGGAAATTGGATGTTTGGATATCAGAAACATTATTACCCCATAGTGAACTATGACAAACAGAAGAAAAATAGATTATAGAAAGCACTGCTCAAAAAAATCTGATGAGACAACTATGTTATAGTGAAAGTGTGAATGACTTTCAAGAACCTCAACATGGTTCTCCTATTGTGTCCGACATCTCCCATACATAAGCACAAAATAAATCTGGTTTCTTCCTGAACTTTACATTTTGGGTTAGACCTTCTTCCAAATTCTGCCCTTTTAATCCAGCAAAAAGCTGCACTCACAGTAGAAATAGATTGGGAGTTTTCTTGCTGAATAAATTAAGTCACTGAACTATGGCAATATACAGAGCATTGCTGCTAAAAGCACTCGCTTGGTGAGACCTGGCTCAATGTAAAACGCATACAATATTTTGATGGACCTTTTGGAGTGAGAGAACAGATTAAAAGAAAAAAAACCTGCAAGAGCTTAACTCAATAAGAAAGACAGAAAAAGATTATGTATAATTTGCACTTCATCAGTAAGGTGCTAATTACTAGAGACTGAAAGACAACGGTAAAATCATACTTGAGGCAATTTCATTTTTTTAAAAAAAATCATTTTTCTATTTTATTAATATTGCACATTAAGATATACAAAATATGGAGCAGTTTTTATGAAAGCATCTGTGATATTCTTTCAAATGAACTTTCTGGTGATGTTTCTATTATGAAACGCTTACACCAGTTTTATTTTGTCTCCATTAAAAAGTGTGTTTATAAATATACTGCATATTTTTCAGTAGGGAGATTTTTCTGGATATGGGCAGTGTAGCTGTTTTGAGTTGCCCTAGTTCCGAGAACAAGAAAATCATTTTGCAAATAAACAAGTCAATAAAACTAATTCATAAGAGCATAATTTCAGAATGATTAAAGGTGAACTTGTTTCCAAACCGTCCTGGCACTGACACTTGGATGCATTAAAGTGTTCACACACATTGCAAATTACATACCATACATCAAAAAGCACAATCTCTAGCCCTCAATAGAGGAAGATTCTTGCTTGATTGAGGAATGAGAAAAAATGTTTTGGGGTGATGAGGGAGTTAGGAACACTATGATCATGACGACTGTAGTTTTCTGCATTGAACCTGGAAATAAAGTTATGGAGAAAAAAATGTAGGAAAAAAGTGATAAACTGCAAGAGGCACATTTCCAAACACACAATAAAAGAACAGAAGCAATAATGTTCTATATTCCCTAACATTTAATGTCTGGTCAGCTAAGGCTATGGTCATTTCTCAGGGGTACATGTGCCTTCTGTCTTCCACAGTAGAATAAACATAGACATAGTAATGAGATTTTTTTATTCCTTAAATTATTTCTTCTGCAGCAGGATAAAGAATGATATTTACTGAGTCTCTGTGACCTCTGCTTATTGATCCAGATAGTTGAACAAACATTCCAGCATGAAAGATCTACTAATCAATGGTTTGTTCTCACAACTGCTACAACAAAGTATTCCCTAAGTTGAGGTACAAAGGTACAATATAGAAGCCTTAAACTGACTATATATATAAAAATGGCAAGTTTTATACCTGACATCTGGTCAAATGAGCAAATGAGTTCAAATACCAGGAACAAGTAATTACCTTCTCATCTAATGAAGTCCTACTAAATATACATGGAATTAGGTGACAGGTTGTGCTAAATCTTCCATTTTTGAATACAGTGCTGTAGCTTTTCCAATAAACTGGAATACTGAGAGCTCAAAAACGTAAATTCTAGCAGGCATCCCATATTTATATTAGCTATGCTTCAGCCACAACCATTGTACTTTCCTTTGTCTATGGCAAGAAAAGAAAACTGGGGGCCTCCAAGTGTTGTTGGATTCCAATTTCTGCCAATCCCTAGAAGGCACAGATGATAAAAATTGTAGTCCAAGCATATTTGGGGGGCTAAGGTCATCAATCCTTGGCCTAGAATAACACTAGGGACAACTATTATTTGAAAGTACCTTACAGTGTTTGGGATCTTATGAAAACAATCATACATACAGCTAAAAACATGCAGTCTTCCACAGTGCAGATACTCATGCTGTACACATGCAAATAAATAAACATGGGGCCTAAAATGTTACGGAGATTACAGCTTTCAATATAACCTTAGTTACATACAGAGTTCTGAACTATGTTATATCACTTTTTAAAGGGCAAACTAAGTTGCTATTGAGCTTTAAACTAAAAATACTTAGTTAACACAGTATAAATCACCAGACTTATAGGCTGTGATGAATTAGACCAACACTAGAAATCCAATTTCTTATATAGTTGAAATGTGGACACTAGATGTAAAAAAAGCCAAAGTTGGCATGTGGCACAAATCCATGTGCTAAGTAATAGTCCAGGAATGGTTTCCGGTGAAGTTATTTTGGACACTGAAGCACAGTCCCATAACTTGATTAGCCATTCTTCCAAGGAAGGAACTGAGTGTCCTTTCCAATAAGAAGCATATAATATCCCTGGTGTGTTGTGCTGTACACTGAGACGCGCTCTTTTCACAGCATGGCTGATAGCCTTTTTTTTGTAGCACATCCTATGGATGGCTAGAGCGGCCTACTGTTATATGCCTGATGAGTTTTTGTAGGGTCCAAATGGGACTTTGGCTTCTGCTAAAATATCCCCAGAATCACATGGGCTATCAGCACTCTCTTGTCCATTCATGATTCTGGCTAAGGACTGCCTCATTACAACCCACAGTTGAAATTCTTATTTTTATTTCCTTAGGCGTTTCCAAACATGAATAATTATTCCTGTATCTCTCATTATTATTGCTATATGTATAAACACCAACCTCTGCAATAAAGTTACACTCAAATCAGATTACAAAACAGGTAAAAAATTACAAACCGGTAAAAATGTTTAAAATTAAAAAAAACAAAATGGAGGATTAAAATATAATGGATTTTTTTTAAGCAGAAGCATTTTTCACAAAACAAAATAACATTAGATTGGAGTTATTCAATTTAATAGATATGTCAATTTAATATAGATGTTAAGCGTTCATATCATCCTACTGGCTAAACACCATAGAATGGGACAGCCTCCCAGCTTTGCTTTCTGCAAAGCAAAGTCCTCCAGGATCAGCCAAAGCCACTGAAATATTTTAGCACAGTCCCACGAAGCAATCCAAAAAGATCTGATTGATAGTATTAAGCACTGTTGAGAGATCCAGGCCAAAAAACAGAGCTGCATGTACACATTCACAATGAGCCATTAAGATAGTGTCAGACCAGACTAAAATAGGCATCTTAGTCATCATTTTTATAAGGTCAGTTTGACGCATGGCCATAATGATTGAAACAGAGTCCTTCTGAAACAGTTTCCTCTTGTCCCTCAGGAAAGCAGCAGTGACCACATCAGTACTTCTGGTCTTAAAATATTCTTTCTCTTTTTTCCCTTCTAAAAGTAACTGAGGTTATTTCTGACCAGCTGGGACACAAAGCAGCAGAGAGCTCCTACCGTAGTCTGATCTGATTGAATTTCAAATGCCAAGTCTTCGAGACATTTACATTCCTTTCCCTTATCCACACTGATGCCTTCGTTACGGTGGGATAACCTGCAGTCAAAAACTGAAAATGGAGCACTGATGTGGAAAGACTGAATAGAAATAGGAACTGTTCTGAACTCACAGTTAATTAGCCAAAATCACTTTAGTTTTTTTTTTTTTTTCACACAAGCAGTAGCCATGTGGTATGCACGGTAGAGAGCTGTCTTCTTTCCCCCAAACTTTCTGGGGAGTTTCCTCTAGTGCTTCCCTTAAACCTTCCCTCAAACAATATTTATTTTTCAAATCTTCTTGAATAGAAGACTCAAATGAAGTCTTCTACTCAAGAAGATTTGGAAAATAGTCACATCAGGTGTTAAAAGGCAAACTAGGACTTTCTCAAGGAACCTCATTGGACATCATTATAGGGTTCCAGCTGGATTTATTGACTGGGCATTCAAAAAAATATCACATCTATTCATAGAGAAAAACTGGACTATAGGTCAAACCCTTATTTCATTAGGATGCATACTCCATATGCCACCAAGATGATACTGGGAAAACATCCTACTGTTTGTCCTAGCCACCTTTTAGGTTTTGTCTGAACACAAAGGCTATATTTCCTTATCCAATGTACAAATGGGGCAGACATCTAGAGAAGATGGAGCAGGAGAAACTGCATTGCAGCACAGATGGCTTTGGAAATAATACACATTATTTTCTACAGGAACACCCAACTACAATAATTTCAGTATCTAAAATGAGCTGAATTTTTCCAAAAGATAATGTTACACTAACCATGGTGAGCAAAAAATACTGTGTTATTCATCTGGCCTGATTCTGCCACTTTCTAAGCTTCTGCAGGAAGAGGCCTATTCTGGAACAGAGAAGGAAGAGGCAGGAAATGCTGAACGTTGAGACTACAGCAGAAAATGCTTTTCTGTTTTGGTTTTGACTTCATGCTTATGTCACTGTCAGTCCAGACAGTGTTGACTGCTATCTGGTTTAGTATAATATGTGAACAGTTACTGTAATGTAATCAATAAGCCACAGTTACATCATGGTTTAGTGTGACATGCAAGTGCAACCATTGTATCAATTGTTTGGTGGAAAAGATGCTAAAAAACAGGAAAGGTAATTTTGATACTGAGGATGAACAAGATATTTGCAATGAATATGGAGGGGAGAGCTATAGGATGGAATTATCTTCATGAATGATGTTGCAATGGCACATACAGCCATGGAAAGGGAGACAGAACAGAAACTGTGTAAGAAGGCAGGTTTCCCAACTCTTCTTGACGAAGAGTAAAATTAATTTATAATGTAATCATGGATGAAACATGCATATGTGCAGAATGAGTGTATGCATTGGTGTGTATGGGGGTTGGGAAGAACTCTTTCACTCATATTTTTCTTTTAAATGAACCAGGCACCAGGATTTAGCACTAGAGCTCATATATTTTCAGTACTGTTCCTAGATCAATGTCCATACTTATGGCCTGCATCTTACTTGGTATATGTATCAGTTTAATACTGGAGATATTCTCCGTCTCCCCCAGCCCATCCTGAATTATGCCCTTAGGGTCTCAAGATTTGCTTCCTGAAAATCCTCACATCCTCATTTCCTAGAGCTCTTAAGAAGCTTAAATAGTAGCTCTGAGAAGACCAACTTTTCTCCTAGAGTCAACAGTTACTTCAGCAGTTTGGCTGATCAAACACCCAATGATAGATAGATAGATAGATAGATAGATAGATAGATAGATAGATAGATAGATAGATTTACAAAGATTTGGCTTTAAAGGTTGCATTAATTTTAAATGTAGTTATCTGAAATCATCTATATAAACATCCTTTAAAGATCTCTTCATTCCTCTCTTATCCCTCACATCTATCTTCACCTTATCTTTTGGCAGCTGCTCCCCCCCCCCCCTTTACAGTCCAAATCTAAATCATTTCACTCAGAAGCCAGTCCCACATAGGAATGCAACTTTTGTTTCTTTCCCACTTTTTCTTCTCATTTCTTCTCAATCCTTTGCCACAATCCCTCTGTCTCTTTTGGGTGGATGGGGGGGGGGGGGGGAGGGATAATTCAATAAAGCATATATATCCAGAGTGATGATTGGGTTACAAATAAATTCAATTTGAATTTCTGGGTGCTCCTTATAATTGCTTTAGAATGCTAAAAGATGTTCTCTTTTTTAAATAGAGCATTAGCATTCACACGGCTGCTATTAAAACTTAAGGGGATTCTATGCAAAACATCAAAAATTACATATAATTTTCTCTTGAGTGTTTTGAGGCCCTTTACTTTTTTCTTCCAACAGGCTAGCTTCTAGAACTGACTAAATGATCTGAGACATGGGTACACTTCCTAATCATGGATTAATCTGTGGTCTCTCCTCTCACTGATACTAACTAGAAACTTCAACTTTTTAACAAATGTGTTGGAGAGGATCCTCTTTAGCTGTTCTCCTGGTAATCTGATGCTACTAGCCTTAGAATGGGTGTAACCTGACAACTAGCTAAATTTGACATTTTCTCCCTCCCTCTTCCTCTCAAAACATTTTTGAAGTATTCTTTTGCTGTCGTAATGGTACACGTCACAAAAATATCACAGACAAATTATATTAGCTTGACAGTTGTCTAGAATTAAATTAAAATTATTCATCCTCAGCATATGGCAAAGTGGTTCTCTTATAATCATCATGAGCAAAATATATAATCCCCTTCCATCATTGATTTCTATTCTAGCATTTTGTTTTTATGTGACCTGATGAAATTTTCCATTCTATTGCAAATTCTTCCTCCATTGTTTTAACAACATAACAGAGGTCCCAACATTCTTAAAGAATGACATATGATTACTTATTAGAAAAATACATGTATGGTGAGCCTCTGGGCCTCTACCAATTTTTTTCTGATACTAAAATGAAATGCAAACCTTGAACCCTAAAAAAATAAGGAAAACCCTTCCTAGTTTCAAACTATGCATGTTTGTAGCAGACAGATACATAATCTTAAGGCCTTTTCTAGTAATAAAGATAGAAGAGGTGGGAAAACACAAAATAGTTATGAGTGGAGGATAACACTATTTGGAATGTCCATAAAATTCTGTTAATAAGTCAGAGCAATTGCACAATACAATTTTCATCTAGAAGAATCCAGAAAAATCTCCATAACTCAAGGCATTTGTAAACAATCTCTTCAGGTTTGCATTAATGAAGTGAGTGAAATAAACATTTGTATTAAATTGTCCATTATATTTTTAGGGAACAATTTTTATATTCTTATTGTGTTGCCTTATCCCAACATAGACATATTCTGAACTGCCACAGAAGGAATCGTTATTTTTTAAGTTAACAGAGCTGCAGAGAACTTTGCCATTTTCAAGTACGTTTCAGCATGATTCAACATGCAGCTTCTTGAGAGAAATGATTTTTGACTGGAAAGTTCAGACGTGCACAAAAGTAGACGTAAGCTTCAACATGCTATTGATCCACATCTACAGCAGTCATGCTTTTTCACGCTCCAGTCAGATCCTGACAGGGTTGGCCTCTCCATTACAGTGACAATCACTGCCTGCATTTGCCTTCCTCTCTCCTCTTGTAATCCAGTAACATCTAGACAGCAAAAGAAGAAAATGGCTTTTCTAAATTAGGTTCAACTAAAGTGAGGAAGGAACCACAGAATCCTTATCTGAAAGAACTGAGCCCTGGAATTGTTTTACCTCAGCAAATAATTGGTCAACTTTAAAGAGATGTCCAGCTAAAGCAGATTAAATGAGAGGACCTAATTTGATGACTTTGTTCAAATGTAGCCTTTGTGCATGAAATCTTCAGTTAATGTTAAGCTTATTTTTAAAAATGTTTCTCTATACACACAAAGACACACAGGTTTATCTCTCAATGTAGGGAGACTACTACACTTAACATAGCAGTCACCAGGGCAATTCTACCATTTCTGCAAAACCCCTCTCTGATATATACGTTGTCTTTGAATTTTGGTAGGGTTTATGGAAAACAGTTATTTTTCTACCAGTGGATACTATTAACCATCTTGTAAGCTTAGATTATATTCCACTGCATAGGGACATGGATATCATGATAGATAACCAATACCAACCAAATTTTGGAAAATGCAGTGTTGCCTATGAGAGAAAGGACCTCTTCTTTCCAGAAAGTGTCTTGCAAAGCTTTCACAGAAAGGAATCTTCAGAGAATTTCCATTAGTGACACATACATCCCCAAAGAGTGATTATTGTTTTTCAAAGCCAGCATGCAAGAAGAAACACGCTGGCCATCATTTCATACTGTGAACAAGTTGCGAAAGCTGCTGTTCTGATGAACGTGCTAGAATACAATCCGCAGGAGTGGAATGTTACACTAAGTTGCCCCTGGGAAAAAAATATGGTGCATTTACAGAAAACAAATCTACAACTCTATTCCCCAAATTTTAGCTACTGCAAGTTGGTTACTATCCACAAGATTTCATCATAGGAAAAAAAAAAGGCCAGAACAGAATGGGATGGTCGCAGCAGATAGATAGATAGATAGATAGATAGATAGATAGATAGATAGATAGATAGATAGATGGGTTTTTGTTCTGTTTTTTAAGCACAGAAATCATCCTATGTGGCAGAATAGTTATGTATTCTTCTGGGACTTTCCATGCAATTGTCTGCCTTATGGGGCAATATAACTCAAATACATTTGTACACGTGGATCTTTGTGTCCTTAAAGTAAGCCTCTTTAGATAAAGGAGAATCTCACCTTCTGCTTAAACTCTGGAAAAGGACAAATGGCTCTATTAATTTTTACTGAAGAGTATCAGTGAAACATATGTAAGAACGTCAGCATAATAAATTCAAAATACAATTCTAGCATTCTGTCCTTGGGAAAGTTCAACCAGATGTCTCTAGGAAGCTTGTATCTTGAAGACAAAGATCCACAAACATTTCAGGAGGTGGTCACCATTGTGCAATTTCACAGAAGATCACAGGCAGTCAGAAATAAAAATCAGAATTAAAAAAAACTTTAAAATAAATAAATAATCGGTAGAATCTCATACACAAGAATACAGAAATCTTATAATGTTTGGCTATCTTGTGAGATTTTGAACATTTTATTTATAAATTGTGGGGTTCAATGGTCACCATCCCTGCTTTAAAGACTCCACATAATATAAATTATGGTTTCGATCTTGCTTTATATGAAGCAGTACCAGAATCCATTTAAAATTGTGAGCAAAAACATGTTTTACTATAACTGGATTTACACATCACGCTGACCCATAATGTAGTTTGGTTTGAGCTTAACAGGTTGTATGAATCCATTTACTGTAAAGTCATACAAAACTCAGCAAAGTTGAAGATGTGTGTGTGTAACTAAAATATTAACAGCAGCCGAATATTATATAGTTATGCTTTAAGTCAGTTCTAAGGTAAAGACCCATTATGTGAAAGCTCTTCTCTCCACCATCTTGTTTCCTTCAGCTTAACAAGCTCTAAAGCCATTTTGTAGGGGCAAATTCTTTCATCAGTTATTTTCTCCTTCACTATAGGTAGTCCTCACTTAACGACCACAATAGGGATTGGAAAATTGGTCGTTAAGCGGGGTGGTTGTTAAGCAAGTCACGACATGACTGGACCCGGTTTTACGACCATTTTTATGATGACCATTAAGCGAATCACCACAATTGTTAAGTGAATCATGTGAAGTAAATCCAGCTTCCCCAGTGGACTTTTTTGCCAGAATTTGCTCAATGACCACATGATTTGCTTAACAACCATGGTGATTCACTTAATGATGTCATAAAAGAGGTTGCAAATCACGATCATGTGACCATGGGGGGGGTGTGACAGTTTGTGATGGTCATAAGTGCAAGTACAGGTTGTAAAGCACTTTTTCCGAGGCTGTCACAACTTTGAACCATCATTAAACAAGGACTACCTGTATTCCTACATAGAAACAGTCCCTCCCCCTCCAATTTTCAATCTAACCCAAACCACAAAAATTTAGATTGGAGGCTAACTGGGATTTCCTGTTAGCCTCCAATCTAAATATTAACCAGGTCCAGCCCTGTTTATCTTGTTTTTTTTTTCCATGATTAGTCAAAGTCAGCTAGGTTCTGCCATCTCACCTAAGCCAGATAAGTCCTAGGCAGTCTCAAGTGCTACAATGTATACCACCTTTGTTGATCAAACTGCAAGGGACAGGAGTACAACAGAATCTATGTCATATTGTCAGAGAAATAGAGAACCAAGAAGGACCAAGACTTTATGTAATCAGGGCACCAACATGATGCAAGCAAAGAACAGATACCATCCAGCAAGGAACCACTAAATAGCAGCTGAAATAATTCACAAATCACACTTTGATGAGGAATCTGAACACCTTATTTTAATATTCATTGAAAGATAGCAGAGAGTCATTTTAATATTTCCAGTTCAGAAATGCTATACTCTATTTAAAAATATCCAGTGTGCAACAGGTATGTTGAATAGATGCATTAGGATGCAAGTTCAAGCAAAGTATATTCCCCTCCCCCTGCTTTGTGTTTAGCCCATATAGTCATCCAGCCAAATCTTTGTTTCCCTCCGTTCATCAACCATCTCCACCCACCCACCCACATCATGCCTTTTGGGAAGTAATTTTCCTAAATAAGAAACTGTCCAATTAAATCCACCCATACAAAGAGGCACATTTTGCCAACCCAGCCCTCAGATTCATTTTGCTCTTCAACCCCTGTTATGTCAGAATCTCCACATCACATTTAATAAACTTCTCCAAGCAAGCTTGCTGATAAAGAAACAAAGTGACATTTCCAACAGTGAGAAGGTAGAAAACCAGAAATAATTACATTAAAAAAATCAGATGGAAAAGAAACTACATGCACACACACATAGAGGCTGATTGAGAACTCTCAGGTTAATGGAAGTCTTAAATTCTGAACAAGCTCTCTTAAAGGAAAACAGGCTGCCAAACCCCATGGGTATCCTTGTATCAACTCTCCTGTTCCCTTCCTAGTAATCTGTGACATTACTACAACAGCTGAACAGAGCAGAAAGGTATCGGAACAGAAAGATTTTCCATAAGACCATCAGTTATAACTAGATATTGTTGGAAAGGAAGCCATTGCTGACTTTAACGGCACAAGCCTCCTTCTAAAGCACCTACCTCCAGTCCAGCGCAGCACTTTCCAAATGCAGCAGGAATCCCGTTTTCAGAATTCCCAGCTACTATGTCCAAAGGCCTTGCTTCAGGTTGGGCAGTCTGCTTTAAAGCAGACTTCCCAAACTTAGGATTCTCTAGATATGGGAAATCGAATTCCAAGACTTCCGCAGAGAGTACGGCCATTGCTAACTCTGGGAGTTGCCCAGCTGCTTCAAGATAGACTTAGTAGTGTCACTATGCCCTCTTCATGTGATTTAGTTCTTTCATGAAAAGAGCAAAAGGTCACAACAACATTGAAACAGTTTTGGATATAACTGTAAAGGAATTAAACTGTAAAATTAAAATTGTCATTTGAGCAATTATCATGGGTGTTTCTAGCCAAACTTTTGTTTAAAACCATGCATAAAAAATAATTTATTACAACTGAGTGAAAAAATGTCCTCAAATGAAACTGATATGATATGGGGATCTGGGAAAATACAAGGAATTTATTTCTTGTTCAAAGTGTGTCTTTTGTGAGATAAATGCTCATTTTAAATCAAACTTTTAAATAATATTATTTACTTCACTGAACATTTTTCCATTTTTGTCTTCCTCCTGAACTCCTTTTCTTTTCAGTGCAGTCCACTGGATTCTCTGCTGTCCTCTAGCTTGGATTTCTCCTCATTTATTTATATATTAGATTTATATCCCACCTCACCTTTATTTTGTACAACTCAAGGTGGCATGCATGCATTCTCTCAGCCCAACCCACAACAGCAATCATGTGGGGTGGGGTGGGGTGGGGTGGGCTGAGAGAAACTAACTAAAAGTCACCCAGCAGGCTTTTGTGCCTAAGGGAGGACTACAACTCATGGTCTCCTAGTTTCTAATCCAGCACCTTAACCACTACACCAAGCCCTTGATCTACCTGATTTATCACCTTCACTTGAATCAACTGTTTCAGCTCTTTCCCTCCCAACCTGCTAGCCACAGAAAAAGCAACTTTCCTTCTGGCATCTATGGCAACAATTAAGTTTACTTTTTTCATTCTTATATTGGATGAAATATTATACTCTCTATGCACGTTTTCACTTCTTGGCAAAAAAGTGAATTTTGTATTCTCCACAACCCAATCTTTAAACAGCAATAAGCCATTTTACTTTTAAGAAAAATCACAAAATGGGGAACAATGTAGAGTATTTACAAGATAAACTATTTTATCTTTTTCCTGGATAATTAGTGTCCACGCTGATTATTAAATGGACAATATACCTAATTTCTTCTTAGCCTGTTCACTCCCAAACTTTCTCCAGGTCTTCATGTGAATGTGGCACCACTGCAGAGTTTCTATTCATTTCATATTAGCATATATTTGTTGAAACCTCTTGGCACCTCAAAAACTGTCTGAAGTAAAGCTTGAGTTCAGTCAATGAAGCTCATGTACTCCCCAGTATCTTAATAGGCATGCATCACAGGTATTTGTAATTGGAACAAGAAGTTTGGCAGTGCAACATATTTTGTGCCAGCAGGCAGACACAGGGAGTAAATGATGGAAGCCATCCTCTTAATGTCCTGTGCTGTTCTGTATTAGACAGCACATACCTGCCTGTGGGCATTTGAATTTTTGTATTCACTTTTTAAAAGAGAGAAATGGCCAAAAATGAAGGTTCTGGCAAGTAATCACCATCTTTGCTCAAAAATTATCAATTTAATTCACCTGTGGTTGAATTATTCCAGCCATAAACGTTTTGACTTAGCAAGTTGGCAGAACTTCTAGGGAATTCTGATATGATCCCAGAGTCACTTGTCTGAGATGGCCAGCTATAGAAATCGAATAAATGAATAAATAAATAAAATGATCAAGTTGCACCACTCCTGTCATATTTTTCTTGTTGAAGTTGTAGGACTTATTCACACCTGCAGTGGTCTGATCAGAGACACTGTAGAGACAACGGGGTGTGGAGTTGGGGGGGCGTGCGGGGGTGGATTACCAGTTTAGCTATGGCAGGAAAATTGAAACAATGACATGCACAGAATACCAAGAGAATCCCCAGTTTTGCAATGAACCACCATTCTGGCTCAGTTTACGCATTATGCTAAGTCTTTGGTTATTTTAACCATGATTCACACACGGTTGGATGCACCCATGGACACATGATCCACCCAATGATCCACACATCAAAGTACGTCACACACCAGCAATTGACAAAGCCTGAGTTCATAGAACATGCTAACTGAAAACCAAATAAGCCATACTGTGATTTCATACAATAAGTGAGTACAATCACTCCCTTTCAACAATACTCTTAATGAACAGGTTCACACAGTCTGAGCTTGCCAGCTTTTATTGCGCTTTTTTTTTCTTTTTCCAAAGCACAAATGAAAACTGCCTATAGGGTGAAAACCAGGGTCTTCATATACCTGACTGGTCAGCAGCATCTATCCCCTTGATTCCAAGAAAAAATATCAGTAAAGGCAGGGTTCCTGCTTCCCAGGTTGGGAGAGAGATGTTACTCCGAAAGCTCTCATTTCTGACGATTTCAATTATTGCCAGGGGTGTAATTTCTGAAAGCTCCTAAATTATTCTCAGGCAGCTTTAGCAAGGGTTTTAAAAAATACTTTAAATGTACAAAAACATTTCTATACTTATTCTGTAGTAGCAATGTTTTGCTCGCAAACAGATTGACAGTCAACCACTTGAATCTGCTCTTAATGGAAATGTTAGCAGTGCATTATTTTTATCCATGAGAGCTCTAGCAAGTCTAAAACAGGACTTTTGGGGGAAAGCAAATTGGCTTAACAATAATGAATGGAAAGAAAAGTGCTGTTTTGGACCCAGTCTGTTCTTGTCAGCATGTTTTGAGTACAGCTATTTAATAGGCAGTTGTGGTGGATTTTCAAGATTTTATTGTAAATCTGATATTTATCAACATTTCCTCATTCAATACAAAACCTGGTGTGTCCCCCCCAATTCTCTTAGAATTAGTGGCTGATAATTAGACCATTCTCAGAACACAGGAGGAGATGGATAAAAGGCTACTCTTATAGACAAGAAATAAAAATGGGAGAACGGCTTTAGTTTCTGAATTACCAGCAGAAACAACGACTTGATCGTGGTGAAAGGAGAATGTAAGTATTTCTTTTTGGCAAAAGTGCATGTGTGTGGGCTGGAATCCATAGCTAAGGGCAAGTTTGCAAATATTTCTACTTGAGTACACACTGGTGTCAATTTATTTTCCCAGCATGAGCCATTTATTTTAATAACCTGATATCTCATAAGAATTTATTTTTCAATTCATGTGTCACTTCAAACTCTGGCAAACTGTTTGACCACAGGAAACCTGTAAAAGAACATGTGAACACCCAGAACCTATAAACATGTAGAGGAAAAAGTATCCTTTGAAAAATGCTCCTCATGACATTCACACGGAGCATCACCAGCACTTTGTTCCTTTTATAGAAAGTCGGAGAGAATTATCCTTCACAATTAAGAATATGAAAGTAATCCAAAATCATGGACCAAGGAAGCATAGGCTATCTGAAAAAACTAAACATGATTCACTGTGAACCTTCTTATTCCATCAAACAGGGAGGAAAAAAGGTAACTGATTCAGGCTGTTAACTTTTTATATGAATGTATCTCTACTTTATTGGTTTAAATAACAGACAACAAGAAAGCCAAGTTTTAATTTGCTTAGCTGAAGCCGTATGTGATATTATGAAGAATAGATCTGAACTGTTTTGCAAAAGCAAGCCAGATTGCCTTCCCGCATTCTTTTCCAATCTGTATAATTTAGAGGATGACATTTCAGATGACATGGTAGAAAAGGAATAAGGAATATTTGAAGGACTGGGCAGGGGGGCGGGGATCTCCAACCTTCCAAAGAGCCAGAAATTAGTGACATAGTAAAAAGATTGGAGTTGCAATTTTTCTGCCTTTTCCTTTTGTGACGTATTTGAGGTTTTAAGGGTAGAAATAGGAGCAGAAGCCCAATAAAATCATCCACCCTCCCAATGCTCCAGTTAGGTCAATTTGAGTGTGTTGTTCAGATATGGGGAGATTAAGAATGGGAAAAGGAACAATTTGCCTTGAAGAATGGGTCCCTGTTCCCATTCCAAACACAACCAAAATGATCCCAAGACTGAAAACAGATGAAAAAAGAGGCTTGACTGTATGTTGGGGGAATGGGAATTCCCATTCCTGCTCTTAATTCTGAATCACCATCATTCATCATGTGCCAACATTTAGTCATTTTACTGCTGAATTCTGGTGGCACAACCTTTGATTACTGATGGCCAGAAATAGGGTGCTGGGTTCCTCCTGGAGTTACCGAGGACTATGTACAAAAAATAACAATAAACCAATGCGATAAAACAATCACCAAGAAATTCAGCAACCACAAGCCAAGATAATAAAATATGCAAAAAGAAGCAGAGTACATTTGGAGAGGGCTTTGTAATGGAATGTGAGAATGACCTTGGAGGATGGGAAGAAGAGGACTTCTGGGGAAGCAAAAGCAGACTGAAGACGGCTCCACAACCCCTCTCCAGCTTAAGAAGAGGACTAGGATCACCCACAGGTTTGCTTCATACAGAGGCTCCCTGCAAAGAGATCATAGAATAGTGATCTCCAGTGGGTTTTAGAGCTCTGGGAGCAGGGGGAAAATCATCCTGCCTAAGCCACGATTCGGTACCTTCAAAAGGATACTGGGTTCACCCACTTCCTCTCTTAATTACCATAGGAAATTGCTTGATATTCATCTTTTGGAAGTTAAGAACCTTCTGAAGGACAGGTTTCATTACTCTGGGAGAGCTTCCTTCTATCCTGGATGAAAGACGTTTCATGTAAGTTTAGTTTATGAAAAAGAAAAAAAATTAACTTTTGGAAAACAGCAAAAAAGGGACTAGAATGTTGATTTTGGAAAGTTAAGGGGCCAGATGGAATTGAAAGACTATTTCCTGTGGGTTGTTTAAATTTTTATAAAACTATATATGAAGATTTTGAAATTAACTGTAAGAAATCCTCCCATGAGAAAGTTTTGCTGATTGGAAAATAAACATATGATAAGAGGGGACTTTGAAGGTTGACTAGAGGGAACCAGAGAGAACTAAAGATTACAATTAAAGGAGAAGAGACCTATTCATGGGATGGAATAGTATTATCTGACTATAGAAGAAATTAAGACTGTCTGGGAACAATGTACTCACAAATTACTTTCAAGATTGTCTGCCACTATAAAAATGGATCTAATAGAGGCTACAGAAGAGGAATAGATTTTACTGAACAAAATAGAGATGGAGGCTGACTTGAATGTGGATTTGAAAACAGATTTTAAAATGACAAATTATAAGAGGGATATGGAAAAAGAAGCCACAATGGATTTATAAATGAAATTAGCTGATGTTTTAATAACTAAATTTATTTGACCAGGGTTAAAATATAGATGATGTGGTTCCTGATAGCTATTAATGGAATTTCTTCTTGACCAGGACTGAAATGTTTAAAATGTTAAATGATTAAAAATGGGGAGAGATTTCTTTTGCTTTATTCCTCTGAGAAAGTGATAAGTGGGAATACAAAATACTAAAATACTAAGAGACGCCTAGAGCACCGCTGGCGAAAGATGAGGAGTGAAGGCGACCAGACATGAGCTAGAGACACTATTAGAGCCTATCTCATGGTGAATAAGGGCAGTGAAACATAATTATTTCTCTGCCCTTATGGCATCCATGGATAGTTGCCCAGCAGCCTATTCAGGTGATTTGGTCCCTCTTTGAAGGGGATTATACTGAGGTTCACCTACAGGGTTGCTGTGAGGAATATGCTGTACATCTAGTGGATAAAGACACTCGTATTCACTATGTTGGACTCCATCCTTAAGGCAGAGTCTGTGGAGGTTATGGGGGCCAAGTCTTATACAGTTATCTGGGGGGATTTTGAGCCCATTGAACTGAGCAAGTGGACAGGGACCTTGCAGCTGCTAGTTTGGCCACTTATGTCTTAGATCCGGCTTGTTAAAGCTGTGCGGGAGGGGATGGATGATTGAGTCTGGGCAATGGTTAATCCTCTTTGAGAGAGGGAGTAATCCCACCACATCTTAAGGAGGTGGTGGCGTGCCCCCTCCTCAAGGGGCCATCGCTCAACCCAACCAACCTGGACAGTTTTTGCCCAGTTCCCAACCTTCCTTTTTAGGGAAGGTTATGCAGAGAGTGGTCACATGGCAGCATTCAGGGTCCTGGATGAAGCGGATTATCTGGATCCCTTTCAGTCAGGGTTCAGGCCAGGATTTGGGACTGAAATAGCACTGATTGTTCTCTTGGATGACCTGTGATGGGAGCAGGATGGGGGTAATGCATCCATCCTTGCTCTTCTGAACTTTCAGCAGCTTTCGATACCATTGATCATGGTATCCTTCTGGACCAGCTTTGGGAGTTGGGGGTGGGTGACACTGTATTGCATGGGTTCTACTCTTTCTTCTGGGCTGGGTTCCAGTTGGTGTTGATGGGGAGAGAGATCCAGCCCACGCCCCCTACTTTGTGGGGTACCTCAGAGCTTGGTTCTCTCTCCTCTCTTGTTTAACATCTACATGTTAAACATGAGGCTGGTGAGGTGATCCATCAGTTTGGGGTGAGGTATCATCAATATTCCAGAAAGCAGTCCAGAAAGCAGTCAAGACCTGGCTCTGCCAACTGGCATGGGGCAAAAAAAAGGGCAACCAACCCTGGGGGTGGCTAGCACCTTGAAGACGCTCCCATATATTAACATCTTACTGACCATCAACATCTTGAAAGATATTGTTTGTATATGTGTTTGGTTTTTATTCTATTTTTATTCTATTTTATATTGTTTTTATTGTATTTTAATATTTATTGCTGTTTTATTGTGAACCACCCAGAGTCACTTTTTGTGAGATGGGCGGTATCTAAATTTGAAATATATATAAATAAATAAAAAATTAAAAAATATATGCTGGTGATACCCAGCTTTATATCTCCACCCCAGTCCCTCTGAGTTACACCGTGGATATGCTGCCCCGGTGTCTGGAGGCGGTAGGGGCCTGGATGGGGTGCAATGGTCTTCGACTCAACCCAAGCAAGACTGAGTGGCTCTGGGTATCTGGACCTTCTGGGGACAAGGCTTCCATCTTTGGTTCTGGATGGGGTAGCACTGCCCCAGACAGACCCGGTATGCAATCTGGGGGTTCTCCTGGACTCATGGCTTCTGCTCAAAGATCAGGTGGCAGCCATGGCTAGGAGGGCCTTTGCACGCCTTTGGGTGGTGAGTCAGCTGTGCCCATTCCTAGACCGGGAAGCCTTCCTTACAGTCACCCACACCCTTGTAACCTCTTGCTTGGACTACTGCAATGTGCTCTACAAGGGGCTGCCCTTGAGGATCATTCAGAAGCTTCAACTGGTACAGAATGTGGCTGCATGGGTAGTAAATGGTGTCAGATATGCAACACATATAACACCACTACTTCATGAGCTGCATTGGTTGCCGATGTGCTTCCAGGTGCAGGTCAAGGTGCTGGTTACCTTTAAAGCCCTACATGGCTTGGGACTGGGTTTCCTGAGGGACCATCTTTTCCCAATAGTTTCTACCCATTCAATTTGGTCTGGCAGGCTGGGCATACTGCAGGTCCCATCAGCCAAGGAATGTTGGCTGGCAGGGACCAGGAGACATGCCTTCTCTGCTGTAGCCCCTGCCTTTGGAACATCCTCCCTTCAGAGATTAGGATGGTCCCAACCCTGTTGGCCAAATGTGTTAAGGCCCCCATCTCCTGGCTATACTGATAATTATTATAACTTTCTCAGCTCCCATATATATTTATTTTTGTCTTGTTTTTAATTGTTTTTATTGTTTTAGAATTGTTCACTGCCCAGAGTCACTTGGTTGAGATGGGCGGCTATAGAAATTAAATAAATAAATAAATAAAATGGATTTATTTGATTAAGGTTAAAGTATATATGTTATTATTTCTGCTAGCTCTTAATGGACTTTTGCTGAATAGGACTGAACAATGACTTTTTACAATTTGTTTATTGATAAAAGATGAGCTATAGGAAAAATATGTTTTTAACTGAAACAGTAGTGAAAGTGTTAAGTTACTGAAGTTGTTTATGCTTGTCTGGAGGGAGGGGGAATCATTCTTTTATATATCTTTCTTTTTTTTCCTTTTTTTTTCTCTCTTTGTACTTTTCTTTCTCTTTTTTCACATTTTATATTTTTCTAGGTTATATTAGTCTTTTATCTTTGAACTTGTAAACTTTAATAAAATTATTACAAAAGAAAGAAAGAAAGAGAGAGAGAGAGAGAGAGAGATGCTGCCTAGGGAATGATCAGATAAAAGGGGGAGGAGCCCACAACTGACTGATGAGCAAAGAAAGAAATTTAGAAAGGATCTGCCCTAACTGATCAGGCAGTAAATAGGGACAGTGAGAGATTGGTACTTTCCGACTTGCAAGATTCTATTAATGTAGCCTAACAATGAAATAGAAGTAGCTCATCTGATCATGTTTCCTGTCTGGTTTACCTGGGGGGGCTGACAGGCTTGTACAATAGTGGCAGGACTTATCTCTCAGAATAAAAGCTGCTGATTCTGCTTGTGGGTAATAGCTGAAGCACTCCTTCCCAGAAAACGTGAAGGACACTGGCCTGCCTAATTACTGTGAAAAAACAAAGGGAAGGGAAGGGAAGGGAAGGGAGCCTTGCTACTCTAGAAATAATCCTCCCACTTACACTGAACCTAGCACTAAAAAGGTGCCCTCAATTTTGCCACTAACAAAAGATAATGGTGAAGGGAGTGGGATGTTTATTATCCTATTCTTGTTTAGCTGTAGTGGGATTCACAGGAAAAAACAACAATGTCTCTTCACTGAATTTTGTTTCAGTTTTACTAAACAAGGAAACAAAACAGGTAAATAGCATCTTTTTCAACATGATGCAGAAGGAACTTAAATACAGAAGAAAATTATGTACCATAGCAAGCTTTTAGACAAAATTGTATGATGAAACAAAACAAGATAACATTAAGATAACCAGGTAAAATAAAGATTAAGCTGCCAACCTACTTCAATTACCCAATGCATATTTTTAAAAAACACCTTTTGATAACATCACTGTTCTATCTTTGTGGTGAAATATGTGCAAGTTTACTGTATTCTTTCCAGTAGGTGGAAGAGGCCTCATTATAACTTTCTGAGCACATGAATCACAAAGGATTAAGTCCAATGGCAATAGAAAGCAGCAATTATTGCCATGTTTTCACAAAACAGCCGAAGCAACATTCACTAGCAAGGTATCATTTGAAAGCTGATGGTACGGGGCAGGTACTTGTACAATTTGCAAAGCTAAGATCTGTCTACCCACCACTTGGACAACCTTTAAATCAGTGTTGTGGCTGGCTGGAGAATTCTGGGAGTTGAAGTCCACTCATCTTAAAGTGGCCAAGTTTGGACAACACTGATTTAAATAATGCCCTCAACTGGTCATTATTCAGAGGTCCTATTGCAAACGTTTAAAACTATCACTATCTCTGGTTTCTTTTGCTCTTGTCTGCTGCTAGGAACCATCATGGGATTGAGTTTTAGTTTAATGCTACAGGTAATGTAGAAATCCATCCCCTCTGAAAACATTTGTGGTAGAATGAAACTTTGCATTCTCTATAGTTTTTTAAGGTGTTTTTTAAAGTTTTCTTGGTGAGCTATGTAGTCTACAGTGCTCACGCACCACAATTTAACCAAAAATCGTACTAATAGTACACATATAGAAGCTTGTTTACAAACATGTGTGATTGAAGACCCAGAAGTGCCACCTGCCACTTAAAGCTCCAGAATACTTGGCTTAGCTTCAGTAAGGTTGATACTTGAAATAGATCAATACAGGTGAACCTCTCCACTCCTTCTCTCAGAATGTATCTTTGTTGTGTCACCTTTTCAGGTGTGTATATTCTAGGTACACATGTCTACATGGCTTAAGTAAGGGTGGGAAACTGTGACCCCAGGCTTACTTATAGCTCTCATCCTAAAATTGATCTATTTGCACAACCCCTCATTCTAAATGGTGGGGTTGATTCTGTCACTTTTTCCTCTCATCTAACTCTGCTTCAATCTGGCTCTTGTCAGATTATTTTAAGGGGATAAATCTCTATATAATAAATAAACAAACAAACATTTCCTCACACTTGGTGTAGCCAAACAGAAATTTACCCAAGTAATCCCATTTATTTCAACAAGATTTCTCTCCCTCTATCAACTTTCTCTTCATTGTGGCCACCCCATTTAGAAATAACTTTTTCTACTAAACAAAATTTTAAGAACATTATTTAATTCCTGAAAATGTCTTGATCCAGAAGATGGTGATAATGATGATGATATCTGAGAGTAGAACACAACATTTCTTTAAACTTTGTACAAGAAGAGTAATAAATATTACACAGATTCTTATCATACAGCCCTCTTTGCCAGGTGTTTGATGGTCAGTGGAAATTAGATGATTAAACTGCCAGCAGGTCCCCCCCCCCCCCCCCCCATATCACAGTACAAAAACAAAGAACACAAAACCAGGACCTGGAGAGACAACAAAAGAACCAGCTGCCCACCATCCCCCACCCACCCAATCATGCAGACACACATTCAGAGCCATCTTTCACCTGATTAATCCTCTCCCAGGGCAGATTAATGCTTATCTGCTCAATATCCATCTGCTTTGCAATTTCTTTGGTTTGCAACCTGTCCCAAGGCCCTATCTGAACACTTTCCTCATATACAGATGGGAAAAGATAGGAAGCCTCATGTTCTATTAGTAAAGTCAGTGACAACATGTTATCACAGCTATTTCCTCATCACTCTCCATGAATATAAATTGTATATCTCAGAAGCACAGGGAGTAGAGAAACAACGTTTTAGTAACACTGCAGACAAAGCAACAAAAATTCTTGCTCTCACTACTGTACCTTTGGTTGGATTGTGTCCAAGAAGAGTGCAAGTGCATATGCACACTATACACATTTTTCACTGTGTACCCTGCGTTTCCAGCATCGTACTTCTAAGAATTATTCGATTACCTGGGGTACATGTTCCAGTCATTCTGATCTCTCTTAGTTGCAAATAAAGCCACCACAATATAAGCAAATTCAAACTGGTAGGATGCAAAACTAGTTGGGTGTCCCTATCTTTGAATACACCCTGACTTCAAAAGCCAAACAAAATCATGTATGAGTGTTTGTGGAGAACTTTACCCCAAGGCCAGTGGGTACATTTGCTGCATAATTCCATGGAGATACGGTGCAATGCAATGGAAGAACGATTGGACATAAAAATTCTCTTCAGCTGATGAACTATTAGTCTAATATTTTCATATGAAAAATGCATTCCCCTTTTAAAAAAAGGAAGAAAGCAAGCAATTTTTTTTTTTTTTTTTTTTTGTCTGCGCTCAGTCATTACTGACCCTGCAGTGACTGCCTGGACGAATCCTTGCCTGGACGAGTCCTTGCAGTTTTCAAGGCAATTGTTTCGGAAGTGGTTTGCCAGAGCCTCCTTCCTAGAGCATAGCCCAGCTGGCGAGCGCAGGAGGCGGGATTTCCATTGCTTCGCGCCCCTTTTCGGGCGAGCGCGGTTTTGCGCTTACTGGCAACTGGTCCCGTCTCTCTGTGCAAGGCGCTGCCAGCATTTTTCCTCCCACCGGAGTGAGAGTACCCATTTATCTACTCATGTCAGTTTTCGACCTGTTGGGTTGACAGGAGCTGGGGAAGAAACAAGAACTCACCTTGTTAACGCGAAGGCTGGACTCGAACCGCCGAAGCCGTCAGCCATTTCTGGCCGGCAACTTTCAGCGTCATTAAGCCACTGCGCCACCGCGTCCCCATTAAGCAAAATAGTGCATGCAATAAATCGTATTGCCAGGGAACAACAGAAGTAATACTGTGGGCATTATTGACAGAGGATTTTTTTTAACCTGAAGTCTAAAGAGCATGGAGATGCCTTTCATATTTTTGAACTGTATACTCTGTTGCTTGGGGTTGTGTCTGGGCTAGGAGCATGATGAGATTTCTGTTCCCTGCCACTGGGAAACATAGACAAGGACATTTCTCTGACACGTTGGATGGACAGTACAGCAGATCCTGGTAGGAGCAACCTACCTCCGTCTCATTGCTAATTGAAGTAATGGAATGTCAGTAGCAGTGGACTCAAACAGGGCCACTAGGCATTAAAACAGCAATATCTCTGAATGCTGGAATGAATAGTATGCAAGAGAACACAATATTTAAAAAGGGAGACTTCCCTGTCCCCAGAATAACAATCTTGAGCTTACATAGGCTCAGTAACCTCCATGGGCCATGGGGTGCTATGTATCAGTTGTGGGGGGGGAGGGATCAGAAAATCAGGGAGAAAATTGCAGATATAGGTAATCTCAGTCCCAGGACTGTATCCGGCCTTCACCTTGGACTCCTATAGTATGGTATTAAAGTATGAATTTTCTCCAGATGACCAGGGAGAGGCATTTTACCAAACAAAAACAAAAAACAATTTAGGTCACACATGATCAAAATAGTTACATTTGGGCAAATGAACTAGTTAATTTTTTTCTGGTTAAATCCAACTTCCATATTGAGAGGCTACAATAATGTTGAAACTTTAGTTCCAATGCTTTATATTTATAACACGCCGAATTTTGTAAATATGTTAGAAATGCATAAACCCAAACATTTCTACTGACAATAAATTCCTCTGGGGCAAAGGAGCTCTGATCAATGATTGAATACAGAAATAATTCCTTATCCTGAGACATGCTTCCTGCGACAGAGGGAAAACACTGCGTTAGTAAAAACTGGCATCAAATCCCTGCATGAAGAAAGAAAACCTCTTTATATTCCTACTGCAGACGGCAAGTGTTTGCAGTAACAGCAGAAAGCATCTTGGATTGCAACCAAGTCCACAAAAGGTCTCTGATAACAGCACTGTGAAATCTGCCTGAAGAATTAGGGATTTGGTACTTGCTTAGAGCAGTCAGATTTAGTAGGTTACAAGGACCAACTTCTATTTGTAGTTTTTCCAAAATTCCATGTTCAATACCTGGCATCTCTAGTTCAAAGATCTGTAGTGACAAAGACCTGATAAGGACCTTAAGCCTGGACACTTGCTAATTATTTTACTTTAAAATCTTCTAATCATGTCATTTTGTTCATTCTAGTGTCATTTTCCTTTTGAAAAGTATTTGTACTATAGTTGGAGGCCTTCAAATACTGGAAATGTTCTGTGGGTTTCTGGAGGTCTTGAACTGCTCAAATAAAAAAGGTTTATACCATGCATCTGAGCTACTGCTGATCTGTAATATGAAATATGCTGATATATGATAGCCAGAGGAAAGCAAATCTGCCTGCTCTTGCATGCTAGTGACTAGCAGTAAAGGTTTAGAGATAACACTACAGGGTTTTATTTGTTTTGTGTGAAAACACACTGGGCACATTCTTGTAATACTTGTGTTATTTATATACTACTAAAACTCTCATTGTGTTTATCTGTTTGTCTGTTTGTACCGTCAAGTTAGCCCAAACGGTGCATTATGCCGCAACAATTTTTGAATCAAGGTACCTAAAATCTGCTAACTTGAAAAATGTGTAAAAAATCCGGGACCCATTATTCCTGTGGAATTGAAATTTCCAGGATGTTCAGACCACTTTTATTTGCAGAGTTGTGGCCATTGCAGTGTCCCCATGGTCACGTGATTGTGATTTCCGACACTCCCTGCCAGCTTCCCACAAGCAAAGTCAATGGGGAAGCTGACAGGAAGTCAGAAGTCGCCCCCGCTTCCACTGCTTTTTTGCCTGGCCGTGGTTGTTCTGTTTATCTGTTTAGGTAAGTAAATATTGACTTATTATTGAAATTGGTTTGCCACTACAATTATTTTTCTATTTATGATATATACTCTTCTTAGATGATCACGGCACCATCCAGCATTGGGGTAAAAAAATATACGGTCATCCTAAAATTTAATGCACATTCTGGTCACATCAGACTGCACTACCTTTCTTGCAAAGGATGACCCAACGGGTCACAGGGTTGTCTAATACAGAATATAAGCAGAACATGCTGGATTTAGGAAGAAGATTCCTACAAAATGAGCAGCAAAACACCTATCATGAAATATATTTCAAAACTGTAGGGATCCCTACAGTGGGAATTAGTCCAGCTAGATCCTAATTTGCTTCCAATTGAGAGAACAATATCAACACTTGTCTGCTTCTGTCAGCAAATAATCATAATCAAAGCAACAATTCTACTGAGAGATTTGTTTCTCTACACCAAACCCCATCCAGCCAATTGACATCTCAGGGGCAATTTAACCTAAACACTGGTATACATTGTAAGGGATGATACCTTACAATGGATGATAACTTACAAATATTAGCTAGCAACCATTCAGCTATTTTCTCTTGTTACTGGCTCATTATGCTCTGGGACTTGAATGTAGATATACTTGATTGTATAGTATATCCGTGTATAAATCTTACAGAATACCATAATGTCTGGCAAGTGGAAAGTTGTGAGTGCTTTTTAAACGAGCACTGATGCATAATTTTATCACAGTCCTCAGACTTTTCTAAGTGAATCGGATACTTCATATCTCAAAGATATTATGATGCAATCTTTTCATACTGAACCAGTCAGTAGTCTACTGGATGAACATGGATCAATGTTTCAATTTTGATATAAAGAAGCTGAAAGCTACTCAATTTGCCCCAATTATCCCTTGAGGAACCACACTGTCCATTCTCTCTTTACAGAAGACCAATATACATATTGATGCAAATGTTGGATGTGAGAGAGAGAGAGAGAGACAGAGAGAATGTGTTTGCACAGAACAGAACTTCAAAAATTATCTGTATGATGAATATTTAGTTTACCACCATCAGTATTGCAATATCAGCAAGGGGATATTGCAGTGGTGAGCCAAGACATTTTCCAAAGATTGCTTTGTATATTTCTGATTATGACAGAATGGCATTCTTGATCTGTTTTGCTGGTCAACTCCTGTTTGCTTTGCTGATACATGAATTATATTTGGGCAATCTTAGTGAAATATTGTACTATAAGCACAATCTTAATGTTAACTTTGAGTGCACCCAAAGTGACACAATGGATTTTTTTTAAATTATTTTTGTTTTCTTTGAACAGTACATTAATATGCAGAGTCCTTGGTGCTCTCTGAGCTTGGTTGTTTGCTTGCAGACATTTCATTACCTGACTAGGTAACATCATTAATGCTAGTGAGTGTGAGGTTTGTTCCCTGTTTATATACAGTATCTTGCCCTGCCAGTGTTGGTGGGGCTGTGATTTTCTCCTTAGTAGTTCCTTGAGTAAGATATTGTTTCTGCTTGTTTGTCTGGTGTTAATCCCTGCTTATTTGAGTGTAGGCTGCTGTAGAGGATGTGTTCTGGTCTTCTAGTTTCCTTCTTAGCTTTTTTATTATCTTTTCTGAATGGTGTGTAAATGTGGCTTATCTCTATTTGTCTATTGATCGCTGATTTATCTGAATGCCAAGCTTCCAGGAACTTCCTAATGTTTTTGGATTTAGCTTGGTATAGGATGCTCACAGTTTCCCAGCTGAAACTATGGGTGAGACTGTCCATGTGTTGTAAGACTGTCAGCCTTCCCAGGTAAACAGACAGGCAACACAACCAGATAAGCTACTTTTACTTTATTGTTAAGCTACAATAACAGAATCTTGCAAGTCTGAAAGTATAAATCTCCCGCCATCCCTCTTTACTGCCTGATTAGTTAGGGCAGATCTTTTCTAAGTTTCTTTCTCTGTTCATTACTCAGTTGCAGGCTCCTCCCCCTTTTATCTGATCGTTTCCTAGGCAGCATCTCTTCTCCCTGTCTTCCAAGGTCATTCTCACATTCCATTACAGAGATTAACTTTTCATCATGTCTTGACTGCTAGTTGATCTTCATAAATGCACTCTGCTACTCTTCTGCCTGTCTGTCCTACATAGTGGCTTACATACACTCTTTACACTGTATGTTGTAGTTGACCCTGTTTTTTCTTCTTGGGCTACTGGGTCTTTTGGTTTATATAAGATGTTTAGGAGGGCTTTAGTTGGTTTGGGTAGGAAAAGGATACTACTACCAGACATCAAACCCATCTCAGAAACAACCAACAGACTATTACAACCACATAGCATCACCATAGCACACAAACCAACTAAAGCCCTCCAAACCAGACAAATCAAATATAAATATCTGTATATGAAATCATATACAATAATGAAGTGTGGATTAAATTACATTTTCCATGTTTACAACATTATGTTTTGATACTGTGCGGTCCTGGGAATAGTTCTAAGAATAATATACAGCATATTAATGTTTCAGTAGAAGAGGATATATGTAGCTCAGTGTTGAACTATACAGTCCTTGGTGCTCTCCAAGCTTGGTTGTTTGCTTGCAGACATTTTATTACCTGACTAGGTAACATCATCAGGGTAGGGTTTGTTTAAATTGAATTAAAGTTATTGAGTTAATGCATTTTCCATGCAAAAATAATACAGCATTTAAAAATTCATTTGAAAGTCAAAGAATCCCAAATTTCATTGTGGAAGTCTACTAGATCTTTTAGTAGTTTTTAAAACTACTAAAACTAATATTTTCAGATCAGATAGTCCCTACTGTCATTATAAATTTAACAATCCATCTCTCTTCAGAACTATTCCCATTGATATGTGGAACTGCTTGTATAAGTCTACTGCATAATCCTCACTGATATTTACCCTCAACAACCACTCTTTAACACGCTAATGACATCCATGTAGACCATTCAAGTATATTTCATTGCAATCTATGGAGATCTGGTTTGGGACAAGCCCCATATAATGAATGAGATCTATGGGCTGCACTACTCTGTTGTAAGTTTTGTGGTTTGTTTCTACTTGGAGGTCACCAGGGATTAAACTCTGAGTTACGCATGAGTGCATGTTCCTGAGCTATGCCTTTTCCTTTTCTTACTGTAAATCACAATGCTTAAATGCTGTAATTGTAATTTGCAGAGTATCCAAACACAATTAAACTACAATTCAAATGGGATTATTACTTCCTATTCATATTTTTCTATTCAGTGCTATTTGTGAATCCAAACATGATGCTTTCTCTTCTCTCCCTGTAAATTGGCAGTCTTAAAAAGAAACTAATCAGTTGTCCTTGTAGTTTAAGTATAGCTACTAATGATAGCACAGAACCTTGAGCTTGCAATACTGTAGAAAACATCTAGTTCCTTTCTTAAATCATTAACACTTGATGGTATGCTTCACAGAAGCTTGGCATTAAGTTCTAACCCCCCAAAAAACTGTGATTCCAGAATACAGTGTTGCCGTTCAGCAGGCAGTACAGCAAACTCTATACCAGTTCTGAGATCACTTTGAGATGAATTTAAGATGGAAAGTGATCCAGTTAGTGCCTTGGAATTGGAAAGGGAGCACACTAATACACACAAACCTACAGACAAATCTGTTACAGCTAAAGTCATGTCAACCTTGAATATCCCCTTAGGTGCAAAACACAGAAGATTCATTTCTAGTCAGATCCTTGAGATCATTCATTTCCATCTGCAGTTAACACTTTGGGGCTTTAACTCAATGAAGACATCTCAACATCAGCCCAGCATCTCTGATAGTTATGAGACCATTACTGTGGGGGAGGGGAGCATTGCTTTCCCTCCAGCACCAGGGTGACCTCAGAACATTTCGGCAGTAATGAACATTGCTGATGAGTGATAAATGATACCAGCTCAAGCCCAGAGCAAGGAAATCCCAGGACGCTCCTGTGATCCCAGTTGCGCTGCTCCTGGCAATGCGAAAGTGCAGCTGGGGCTGATGCTGAACACCATAGCCTCACCAGGAGATGCTGAATGCCACTGTGCAAAATCGCTTTGTAATGCATATGTTCTGTTCAAAGCTGCCTCTGCTGCTTACATCTTTGGTATCAGAAAGGATTTAATTTCCTCCCAAAGGCCCAGGAGAAATGAAAAATACAGTGTGCACAGTGGGCATAATCCTTGGCCCTTGTTGATGCCACAGAGAAATCCATTCTGTCTTCTTCTAATCCTAGCACACAGCCAAGGCTTCCACGATGAAGCTGAAGAGACAGGCTCTATTTATAGCCTTTAATTTCATCCTGCATCAGTAGATTTTTCAGGCAGAGAAAAACAGAGCTTTTAGTTGGTTTCCATTTTTAACCTATTCAGGGCTCACAGATTGTGGAATTCCAAACAAGCCTGCATGATTTGAAGCACAGGAAATCAAATCTAAATAGAGGTTCTGATTTATCTATCAGAAATACCAATGCTGGCTTATCTGATACTGCCCCTGGCGCTCCACAGATAAAAGAAAATAACCAAATGGTTCAAAGGCAATGGTTATCTCCGGAAATTGTACAGGAGACAAATTCCACTCCTTCTTAATATGTTTTCTGGCTTTCCCCCCACCCATCTGTTTTTTTTTTTTTTTTTTTTGCTCTCTTGCTGTGTCAAAAGGGTTCATACATTCTCTCTTCTCCTGTTCAGGAACTTTTTTTAAAAAGTGGGTACAGTGCTGCAAAGGACAAATTTTGTGCAGCCACACAAAGCAGACAAGCTGCTTGTGCAAGATAACAACCCTCTAGAGAGAATCTGCTTGTTAAAGCCACTAATCCTAAACTCACAGAACTTCAGCCTCATACATACAAAGCACAACAGAGAGATACAGCAAATGCATTACAGAAAGGGTTGTTTTGTCATTTGGAAATGTCCCATTCAACAAAATCCTTCGTTGAATTAAACTTTTCAGACTGATGTACTCCCTCCTAGTGACTTCACTTTATCTCCCTACAATCTTGGATACTTTAGGAAGGATCACAAACTTAGGATATGCTACCATGAAAAAAACAAAGTTACAAATTTTGCCCGGAATGTGGAGTGTCTGTTCTTCATGATATAATGCATCAACTTTCTATAGCCTGCAGCTCCTTGGACACAAGCAAGTTGGCGATGTAACTTATTAAAAAAACCTCATAAAATCTTCCATTTGCATCTGCCCTTTGACTCCATTTGCAGATGGCTTTTTCCTCCTATCCATCCTGTAGCCTGTTTTGGACACATCTAGCATGTACATTGACTGTTACAATTTCACTAATTATTGATGTAAGCAAAGTGACCTTTCATGTCAACATATTTAAAATTTGAAGATATAAAAAGTTCTTATGACAGGTCTGTGTAACTGAATGGAAAGATAACATGCTGGTTTCATAAAGCATCCCTGGCTAGATGTGCCACCTTCCACAAAATCTGTACTCATGACTCAGGAGAAAAGCAATCATACAGCTCAGTGAACTGTTTCAATGCTATACAGAACTAGAAATGTAGAAGAACTTGGCTTGATAATTAATCTGGCGTAATTAAACCCAGTTAGTTAAAACTACTCAAAATCTCCCAGTGGATGGCCTTATTTCTCTTTACTAGTGGCTTAATATAAGTTAGCCTAATATGAATGTTAGCTTAGGGATTTGATTTAAGATAAACATCACTTTGAATAGAGTCAAACTACACTTGAGTAGGAATAAGAGTACTGTATCTACACTGGGATTTTCTTGGATCATTTTTTTTAAAAAGCATTATTATCAAAAGCTTTCCCAAGTCACCTCTACATGCATCTTCTAGGTCATCTTGTGCATGAATACACTTTTGCAATTGCAATCCAAACACACTGAGAATTATAAAGTGAATTATACCCCAATAAGGTCAACATTCATATAGTAGTCACTTAAAAAAAAAAGTTTGGATGGTAAACGTAAAGTTGCAATATTACATCATTATAAAGGTTTGTGTGAACAAATAAAAACTCCTTTGAGAAGAATGACAACATTTCTTGAAATCTTAAAATATACCAGCATATAAATAGCAAATTATTTTCTGCCCAGGGATAGGTCAACTCAATCGTTCCTTGAGCCACATCAAATTAGTTTTCAAGAACTAAATTCAGTGAATGTGAAAGAATTAATTCAAGGAAAGTATATTAAAAAAAAAAAGGGCACTTGTAGAAAACTGTAGCAAATATGAGAGAGATCTTTCATTCTCTGCTTGAATTGTTCTCATGATGGTTCTGTATCCAGACTGTCTCTGCCCTTTTATTTTTTGCTGATTTTAATATAAGTGTGTAGGGCCCCAATCCTGAACAAGATCTGCATGCATGCATAAATGGGGACAGTCTAACACTTCCTTCCCATTCTTCAAATCTGAAGAGGAGAGAGAATGGTAATGAAATATAACAGCACATTGAGGTCACACAGATCTAAATCTAGAGATAGAGATAGATATATAGATATGAAAAGAATAATTCACTAACCTTCAGCAGAGCTTATGGTATGGGTTCCAAATAACAAGAGAAAATAGATAAGAACCATAATACAATAAAAAGAAAGAAAACATTATTAACACTAGGAGAACACAGAAACCTGGAAGAAAACCTTCCAAGATTATCTCGATGCAAGACTATTATGGAAGCATAATAACAGTTCAGATACTTAGGTTCTAAAGATTTAACATCAAAATATAATACGTATAAATAATATTTTGATTGTCCTGAGCATCTATGAAGCTTATCTGCACAGTCTAGTGTGCAACTGATTTAACCAGGGCCTATTTGTACATTTGTGTCTGTGTATACAGTACTTTTCTGAATTTCACTATGACTCACAGCAACATATTTCTTTTAATATTTTGACCCCAGCCAAATTAATATTTGTTCATGATGTACATAATACATTTCATGGGGATGAAAGTTTGATAAAACATTTCATTTCTCCTTATTGGTCATGCTGACATGATGGAAGTTGTTTTGGCTACAAACCAGAATCATGCTATATAATGTGATTACTGTCACGTAACCCAAATGGAAAAGAGATAACTGACAGATCCATTATCATCACTTTCTACATACACTGTCAAAACTAAACAACACTTCAGAACAGCACATCAGTTACCTACATGCTTTGGATCATCAAATCTAAAAATAATGTAATTGCTATAGGCAACAAGGAATTTGAGCAAAAGTTTTTTAATGCACCCCTCCCTCCATATTTGGACTCACTGAATCTAGCAGAAAAGTGTAATCAGTTACTGGGAAGGCGAATCCATGTTCTACAATGCCCACAGATGAGTCATCTTAAATCAGGTTAAAGGCTTCTACAGCTAATCATGTTATAGTACAGAATATATGGAAAGGGGCGGTATAACGATAAACATGTTTTTCATTCAAGACTCATATATCCAGCATTAATGGTTCATTTGTTTTTCAAGTGTTGACAGTCTAGGATCTGTGACCTTTAGTAAATGTTGCTAGTGTTCAGCATCATCTGCAAATAAAAAGCACCCTCACTTTTAATGACAGTTAGAACTCTTACTCCCTTGATCTCTTTGGAACGCTGGCATATGCTAATCCTCCCAAAGCAGAATATCCGCGTGTGCCAAGTTTCTGATCAAGGATGCCTCTTCTGATGTTTCCATTCTTCATATTTCATACTCATTTATAAAATCACCTTTGCATATTTAATGAAGCTTCTATGCACTCACATTAATATGGTCTGCTTTGTTCAATAAAGCTGCTGTAATTTTGCATAATTTGTAAAATGCAATGCCAATGCTTAAAGCCGGCCCCTAAACCATGAAAGGCTTTGTTCAATTAGGCTGGTTTAATCTGTTCCATACACTTTGCAATCACAAAAAATGCAGTTTCTGACATCTGCATAGAGATCATAGCCTTCCTCTTCCTTGTTTAATAAATTGTTGTTGTTGTAATTTCCAGACGTGCTGACATTACAGTTACAGAATTTACAGCCAGTGTGACTAACACATCTGGAGGGCACTAGTTTGGGGATGGTTGCATTACATGATCAAAAACCGCTATAATGTTTCAGTTCAGTGGTCTGGATTTTAGAAGTTAATTAAAGGGAATTCTCCTGTCCCTTTCATTTCTCTAAAATCCCCTGTTCCTTTTCTGAACAAAAAAGTTGTTGGGGGGGGGCAGATAGAAAATTAATGAAGTTCCTTTAGTTATTTTACGATTCAAGTCAGCATAACCTTTGCATGTAAAAAGTTAGCTCAGAAAACTCTTGAAGTTTGAGTTTATTTTGCCAGAAATCATATAAATAAATCCCCACTCCCCAAAATAGCAGGAAAACCCATACTATCTCCTAATTATAAATCACTGAGCTCATGTCTAAGGCTCCAAAAGCTGGCATTTTTTAACACTTTTCTTGATATGGATGGAACTATTCTATTCTATTCTATTCTATTCTATTCTATTCTATTCTATTCTATTCTATTCTATTCCATTCCATTCCATTCCATTCCATTCCATTCCATTCCATTCCATTCCATTCCATTCCATTCTTTTATCCCTTTGATTTTTCAGGCCACTGCCTTGCCACGTGATCTGGGCATATTGCAGAGGGTTAAAAGTATAAAGATACAAAATAACACATCAGTAAAAACACATTATGATGGGGACAAATAATTCCAAAAATGCACATTTAGATGGGCTCATGCAACATCATGGCCCAGCACCTGAGGGAAGAATCAGGTCTTCCAGGATCCTCTAAAGGCTGTCCAGGTCAAGGCATCTAGATCTCAGGATGATGAAGATCCATAAATCAGGTGAAATTAATGGATCAGAATTTAAAAAGTGGTCTGCATTAGAAACAACTAACCTATGGATAGATTTACATGGAGCTTTGGCTGCTAATTCAATAAAAGGTCAACTTTATGCAAATGACTAAGATTCTATATTTGACTATAGAACTGACTAAGATTGTATTGTGGATGTGGAAACTTTCAAACAGACAATTCCTCTGCTCATTTATTCATACGTCAAGTTTGGTTTGAACCAGAAGAATACTTATGGCTGCTTAAAGTGGATAAATAGAATGGCAAACCATTTTTACAGAACAGATAAAATTATATTTTAAAACAGATTGTTCTACCTATCATTGGAATTTATCTTCTCTCTCATTCAAACAACTATTTACAAATTATTATTTTTCTGCTAATGAAAAATCTCCCTCCTTCTCCCTTTCTTTCCTCTAAATCAGTGTTTCTCAACCTCAACATTAAGATGTGTGGACTTCAGCTTCAATTCTGGGAGTTACTGAGGTTGAGAAACACTGCTCTACATTGTACTTAGAGGTTGATAATCTGTGGATTGTGACATCAGTGTCTAATGAGAAAAGACTGGCAATCAGGGTCACAGACTGGGGATGAAGGGGAGAATGATGCAAAAGACCGCAGATGGTTACAAGAGGAGACTTTCCCCCATGTATCCAATTTTTTAAGATAAAAGAATTAAGGCAAAATCTGCAGGCAATACTTGCATTCTGCGCCTTCATTTTGGAAAATAAATAAGCCTGTGTGTGCCCTTCAGGATTTTGAGCCAGTAACTAGAGTTCTTGTGAAAGCAGGCTAAAAGACATATGCTACCCATTGTCTAGAAGAGGAACTTCCCGATTCTCTTTCTTCTTTGCTCTGGTCTGCTAGAGAAGTTTTTTTTTTAAATAAAAAATATAGAATTTTACAACAGCTGGGAATAAGCATAGCCGTGAATGAGCAGTAATGGTAATGGGTGCTAACCACTTTAAAAACAAAACACCCCAAAACAAACCTAGTATCAAATTAGGTGTTCTTGATTCCCTTAACTCAGTTTCATACTAAATAGGGTATCAAATAGGATTTTTGTTATTTTTAAATGTTACAACCTAGTTCTGGATTTTCCCAGCCTACAAACACTACTTTTTATTAAACACATACATCTTGAAAGTAACAACCTCATGCTGCAGTCCAGTATTGTTGTCCAGTAAACTAGCATTTTAAAGATAAATTCATCCAGGGTTATGAAGCTTATTATAGCTGCAATGTTGGGAAAGAAAGGGAAAAATTAATTGCTTTCTTATCAATGGCAATAAATAAGGAGACTCTTGTGGATTGGAGAGCTTTTTTTCAAATCATCTTGAAGTTAAATTATTCATCACAGATCCCACAGCGATGCCATTGCTGCTATTAATTTTATAGTTACCTCTGCCATAATCAGCATTGCCCATCCCCATGTTCACCCCCACCAAAGGGAGAGAGAGAGGAATGCCTGAAATTTGAGATTCAGGACTAAATTAAAAAGTAAATGAATCTCTGAGTTGAGCTCCCTTCCTTGGGACTTCATGGACATGCCTCTTAAGTTTTCTTGGCATTTATATTTTTTGATTCTCCAAGTATTAACCAGGCTTGACCATGATTAGCTTCCAATCTAGACAAGGTCAATCAGATGCTGCCACTTGCCAAGGCTGAGAATAAAAGCATACTTTCAAAATGCTGCAGAAGAAGTCAATAATCAGCATTTTGCATATTTTGTTAAATTTATGGCAAAGTCTGATTGGGTAACTGATCCCAAGCCACCTGATCAATGGTGAATCTAATTCATATGCTCCATCTTCCAGGGAGCAATTCCACACCCTAATTCCTCAACAGAAATTTGAAGATGATCCATGGTCATTTTCATTTTTGTGGACTTAGAAATGAAGAGAACAAGTGAAAAATCACTGCCTTGCCTCAAAGTTACTGCAAGTTCTAAGCCAGCAATAAAAAAGCATTTCACGCCAAAAAAAAAAAAAGAACTTTCCCCGTCCAAGTGGCATTGAACCCATTTGCTTGGGTGTCTGAAAAATATCCTAGTTGTTCCTATGAAAGACTACTGAGAAGCCATCAAGCTACTTATCCTTGTGAGGGCCCTGGTTGTGCAGCTGTAGTTGTGGACCCAGGATGTTGGATGAAACAAGACTTTTTGCAAATTAGAAAGTAACCTACCCATAAGCACCACAGAGCTGCAGCCTCCAAAATCAATTTATTTCTCAGATGCAGTGTGTGTGTGTGTATTACATCCAAGAAATAAATGTGCTTGTTTCCAGGGCTTTATAGGCTTCTCCAAACAAAACCAACCGAGCAACATCCGATTCCCTCTCTGTAAGTCGGAATTAAACTGCAACAAAGATGATATACCACCATACAACATAATCAATAAAATCACCTATGTACGACTATGAATAAAACACAATCAGCAAAATACAATTAACAACTTCCAAATGCTCAACGGAAAAAAGACCCCAGGGCCTGTTTAAATAGCAAGGTCTTAATAGCCTTCCTAAATGCCAGACGGGAAGGGGCCATTCAAATGTCCAGGGAACTGCTTTTCTACAGAGGACAGCAGGGATAGAGAAGGCATGCTTTCTTAAGTGAGGGGGCATGGAGAAAGCCCACCCTACTTGATCTTAGTGGGTTGGCAGACACCAGTGGAGAAAGCAGTCCTGCATTATCCAAGCCCTGAACGCTGCCTCCTTTGAAGGTGACAGCCAGAAACCTGAAGTGCACCCAGAAGCCAATTGGTATTCAGTGCAGTTCTGCAGCAGTAGTGTTATATAGGCACAGTAAGACGCGCCCATGACTCCTTGGAATGCTCCATTCTGTAGATTCATGCTCTTCAAGGGCAGCCCCATGTAGAATACACTATAACAGTCCAATCAAGAGGTAAGGCGTGAGTGATCGTCAGCAAAGGCTCCCATTCCAGGAGTTATAACTGGTGCACTACATGAAAATGTACGAAAACCCTCCTATCCCACATCTGCCACCTGAGCTTTGAGCAGGAGCTGAGAGTCCAAGGGGCTCCAACCTCCAATGAATCAGCTCAGTATGGGGGAGCACAACCCCATCCAGAATTAAAGTTGGAATATCTTACAAACCCAGACCTACTCCGATGGTGGGATTAAGCTTCAACCTCTTTCTCTCTATCCAGAACTGAACAGCCCCTAGGCATTTGGACAGAACTTTCACAGCGTTACCTGTTCAGGGTCAAAGTGTAAAGGTGAGTATCTTCAGCATATTGATGATACCTAACCCCATGTCAGCAGATGATGTCACCTAGTGGCTTCATGTAAATATTCAATAGAAGTGGAGAGCATTGAGGCCTGTTGACATTCCATTCCTGAGGAAGCTAAAACCTGATTTCTCCCACAATCCCTACTGATTGGAACTGTCCCTTTAGGAAGAAAGAGAACCACTGCAGAATGGTATTCTTCACTATCAACCCTCAGTGGCAGGCTAGAAGGATACCATGATCAATGATAGCTTATGTTCATCCTGGAAGTAAAGCATACTATATTCAAAGCAGGGTTTCTTTCCAGAGAGTTGCAGTCCAAGTATCCATTGTAATTTAAAAGTGCTTTATTAAAATGTAGCTTTAATTAAATGCCACACCTCAATCAGGTCCATCCTCTCTGGAATATCAAATTACAACTGTGTTAATTTAAACATCACTACATGATAGTAAGGAGAAGTAGCACAAAACACAACACATTGAACAGTTCACTACCATCTGGTTGGGTGAAGATGGAACATCTATGACAGCCTCGTGGGAGCAAATGCAGATGTCCAACTAATACTTCCTGGATTCAGAGTCGCTAAGTGTTAATAGGTTTGTAAATCACTGCCAAAATCAGTGCAGAAACTGTGAATGCAAAGCTACTGCCTGTTGAATAAATTAGTTCATGTTTTCTAAAGGGTTTCATTCCACAAAAGAGGAGCACCTAAAGCTGGAAATGGCTTATTGCATATTAGTGCCAACCTTTTTCTCTCTCCTCCCGGCTTTTTTTTGTGGCTGGATTCACACATCATACTAAGCTAGAGTTTGTTTAAACACAGTTCTTGAACAAACAACAACTGCTTGGAGCTTTTCTATATTTCCACTGTTTCAACTCCTTTATCTCTCGAAAGTAATTTGAAGATGATCTGTGATCGTGACCTGGTAACACTAAAAATAGGGTAGCGCTTCTTTGCTTCTTGAAATTGCCAAAGGTCCTTGAGAAACAAGAATTCCCTCAGGCCCATAGAAAAGAGAATTAAAATAAATAAATTGCATGCTCTTCCACCCACATCCTTAATCAACGTTGTCTGATTGTGTTCAGAAAAATCTGAGCAATTTCCTAAAAGTCATTATGGCATCTTTTCACTCAGGTGCCTGAAACCCAGGAGTTAGAAGGTGGGAGTGAAGCAATCATTCTTGCAATGGCTTGACTACTGATGGAAAAGAGCACATTAATAAAATTATATCTTTGTGGAATCCATTGTATTGGTTACCAATGGGCTTCTGGACCCAATTCAAGGTGCTGGTTTTAGACTCTGAAAGCCAACATTACTCAGTGCTAGCGTATTTACAGGATTTATAGGACTTAGCCATATATAGGAAGCACAACTTCTTATTGGCAGACCTACATTACAGAATTTCTTGCCCTGTAAGATAAGAGATGCCCCCAACTTCCTTGCCCTTCATAAAGCCATTAAGATAATATTGTTCTGATAGAACTTTGGTGTGGATAGTAGACCTGGGCTGCTTTTTAAACTGATCATTAGGCATACATACTTACATAAATTAGGCATACATTAGGTTATTGGAAGGACCGCCTTTTCCCAATTTCATCTGCCCAACCCACCAGATTGGGGAAGAGGGTATGTTATGGGTCTCCCCATTAAGAAGGCCCATCTAGTGGGACTGAGAAAAAGGGCCTTCTCCATGGTGGCTCCCTCCCTGTGGAACATCATCCCCACAGACATAAGACTGGCCCCCACCTTGATACCCTTCCTCAAGACCCTGAAGACATAGTTTTGCCAGTGGGCCTGGGATCCCAGGTTGATACAGAGCCCATCAATTGGCTAGTGTAAATGTGTTGTTGTCACCAGGGGGGTGGGAGGGTATAGTGGGTTTTGAATTTGGGGGTTTTATTTCTGTAAGCTGCCTGAAGCCAGTGCTTCCAACATATTATGATTTTAATGGTTCATTAGGAATATACAAAGCTGCCTGAGTCAGATCACTGGTTCATCTCATTCAGTAAAATTAAGTCAGCTTTCCCTTGAAAACTACATCCACATAGATTCAATAGCAGCAATATGAAAGTGTGGTTTAAAAAAATATATTTATTTACTAGTCTAGCCTATAACCCTTGGATTTCCTAGCAATCTTCCATCCAAGATCACAATTCCTTCTGAGGGCCTACCTGAAGATATAGGACATAGAATTTGGAGCCTTCCTCAGGCAAAACATTGACTTGGCCACTGATCTCTGTTTTTTCCCAAGAATTTAAAATCAGTAAACTTGATTCAACTTAAAGAAAGATCACATTATGGATAACAAATAAAGTTCAGAAATGGAAGAAATCAATTAACCACAGAAAAGCAAAAGAAGACAAAACAGAGCACAGCTTGAGACAAAAAATGTAACACTAAGCAACATCTTCTCTTTAACTCCTAGTTGCAAAACCCAACTCCAAGCATGTTACTTCTATTTCTTGTCATTCAGTATAAGGTGAGTGAGCTTCCCTCCTAAACTGCCTGGATCAAATATTTCCATTCAGAGCAAGTTTGGCACAGAGGCTATTGATTATTATTATAACACTGGAATCAATAACAAGAGGAAACACAGATATTATAAGTGAAACAGTTAAATTTTAAGTTTTAGCCTTCAGCTAAAAGAAGTTCATGCAGCAGATCAAAAAGTGGAGTTACAGATAGAAAACATCCTATACAGGATGAACTGGGGATGTGAGTGAGATAAGCAGAAACAGTACAATAAATAATTGAGACAATTTGCATTCTCTTTATAGTTATTCCTATTTAAAATACATGATGCTTACGTAAGTTTGTTTCAAAAATGTACGTACGTGGTCAACTGACATTCCTATAACAATCATAATCTCTAAAATCAACTCCAAAACTTTATAAATCTCAGAAGAAAAACAATTTTATATCCCTGTCTCTTATTCTTCATATATATCAAATTGGACTTATTTACTTCTGTGCATGGAGGAAGCTGAATTTTCATCTGGGACTTCAGATGCTAAATTTCTCTTTGTTATAAATTAGAGATACTCCACACCAGAACAGTGTGAGCAAATTAGTCACAGTGAGATTTTGAAGTTTCATCTCCTTCTGCAGAGAACAGGCTTTTCCCCACTTGAAAGCCAAAGAGTAGCTAACAGTGTATGGCAGTAATGGTGCCAAAGAAGTAACATTACTTCACTTCCATTACCACAAAAGAAGCCCTAAAATGGCTTCCTACCTATTTCAAATTGAACTTTTCACAACATAGTTCTTGTTGTTATTAGGCACTCAAGGTCTAATTGGTGACCACTTCTTCAACATTTCTCACCTTCTCAACTACCAAAGTAGTTCTACAGTAGAATCAAATATGTTCCAGGCTCCAATCCAATTAGAGGCCAGCAGGAATTCCAGCTAAAATTGAAGAAAGATATTTAGAAGACCACAGGAAACAACTGAAATTGTCACTTTCTAGATTTTTTTTTTTTTTTTTTGTCTGCTTCACAGTCATTACTGACCCTGCAGTGACCGCCCCCTAGCGGTTTTCAAGGCAATTGCATCTTTCTGTTTTTCGGAAGTAGCCTTTGCCAGAGCCTACTTCCTAGAGCGTCCAGCCCAGCTTGGCAAGCGCAGGAGCCGGGATTTCCGTTGCTTCACGCCCCCTTTTTTTCGGGGCGAGCGCAATTTCGCGCTTTTACCGGCAACTGTGGTCCCGTCTCTCTGTGGAGTCGCTGCCAGCATTTTTCCTCCCACCGGAGTGAGAGTACTCATTTATCTACTCACGTACGTTTTCGATCTGCTGAGTTGGCAGAAGCTGCGGGTATGTAAAAATCAGCTCTTTCGTTCCTGAACACAAAGGCAGGGTATGTATGTATGTTTGTATGTATATAAAACAAATCAATATGATAAATCAAATAGTATCTCTTTTGTGGGTCCCAAAGCCATCAGTGTATTTAGACAAACTGTTGACTATTTTTACCTTTGTTTGGAGGGAGACTTGCAGAGACTTAAGATATCACTTTCATCTCTTAAAGCCTTTATTTCTCCTCCCAAAAGTGATCCTGGATTCATTCAGGGGCAACTAGATTAGATGAGGTTAATTATGGGTTCAAGGAGTGTTGATATTAATCTAGATAAGGGAGAGGCTTCAGGCTGAAAGTGTCAAAAAAGGCATAAGATAGAGGTGTGCCAAGCCTTTCATGAAATGTTTCACTAAGGAGTTCAAAAAAAGTGTAATGGGAAGTAGGAATATCCATGAGGAACAGGAGAAAAGTGGCAACCAAGGCAATGGTCAGATAAAAGAAATCTGAGTCTAGAGCAGAAATGTAATTTAAGTAAGCATCTTAGAATTACCCTCCTTAGTTCTCATAAAGATGAAGGGGGGGGGGGGAGCACATTCTAACTTGCAAAATTCAGTAACTATAACCTTATAATAAAGTAGTATTAACATTCATAACTCTGGTGTCCTAGTCTGGTCTACCTAAAAGGGCCGACAAAAGAGAAGAATCACCTGATGAAAGAAAAATGGAGAAGTTGGTTGCAAGGTTTATCTTTAATAAAGAGAGTGCCAAACTACACTTTTCATATGCAAGAAAAAGGCCACAATGAGATGGATCTTATATTGTATGGCATTAGATTGCTGTTCCTGGAGGAAAAGCTCCAAGGATTCCATTTAGTTACATAAAGAAGCCATAATCAGCCATATATGAAAGGCTTCCAAGAAGCCAACCTAACCTGCTCTACCTCGTGCTGGAGGGAAGGAAAGCTGAGCAAAACTCATCACCATGCCTGCAAACAGTCAAACCTACTTAGACTAAACAAAACCCTTCAGATACTCTAAAGCCTTCAATTATAAGGGTAATCCAAAGAGTTATCTGAGCTTTGTCTTCTCTCAAAATAAACATTTCCTCTTCCTCTCCCTGCCACCCCCACCCCAATTGTACTTTTGTCCTCCTGTATTTTAATTTGGATTGTAAACCTGTTCAAACAACTTTGCTTATTTTTTAATCTGCTGTCAGCATCTAGTAAACAGCAGAAGATTGGAACAGATTAAGCAGTATGCCTTTGAGTAAACTGCAGAATCAGTTTCTCTATAATACCAGACAATTAAACTGGGGACTGGCTTTTTGATATAATAAGAAATTCTGTAACAGCAGAGTATTATACTAGATTATTTCTTTCATCTCTGAGAATTCTTGCACTATTTTATCATGAATGTTGTATTGTACATCTATAGCAAGGGCACCTAATTTTAGAAAAGAAGATCAAGCAGCATAGACAGAGGGACAGAAGGGGACAAACGCCTATTGCATGAATCAATCTAAATGGAAGCAAGTTATGGTCCCATGCATGCAATCTAAATTTCGTCCCCACTTTTAATTGATCCTCAACTGATAAAAATAAATGCTATTTCTTCTAAAATCAAAGAGATTCTGGTTTCTTTTCCCATTAAAAAGGTATTTGGATGATGCATGTGACGGGGTTTTTTTCCCCCCCACTATTTCGTTTAGGGTTTGGGGACAGAAAAAATAATTCTCCTTCAGCAAATTTAAATGGCCTTCCGTTACTATGGTTACTCTGAAGACATTCAAACCCTGCCTGCATGATGCAACCAGCCAAAATGACTAGGCACAAAAATTGTAGTCCCTCCGAAAGAAGCTCCCTATCCAGCACTTCAAAGCAAATGACCAGAAGGCAGTGTCACTGTGGTTGCAATAGACACTGTGAAAGTTTGTTTTCACAGGGTCAAAAGTAAACATTCAAAACAAGGAACAGAGAGAAACTGGCTCTCCCACCCCAGAGAGAATCCCTTCTAGCTCTTTTTGTACAGTAGGCAGGAGAAAGAGGCACAATAAATGTGACACCAAGTATACTATAAATAGAGCTCACATTTGATACATAGCAGTCCCTGGAATTCTTTCATAATGGCTTCCTAGTCTTGCTACAATCAATCTGCTTTATCTGAATCTTCATATCCTAGGAAATATATTCTTTCAGTATTTTGGCTTGTCCAATAAGAGAAGCCTGATATTCACCTCAATGGTTTCAGGCTCCAGCTCACCAGTGAGCAAAGTTACCAAAATTAGCATTTCCTATGGCTGTCTAGTTGTCGATGTGGCAGAGAAGCTTTGTTCTGTTTCAAGCAAGCCTAGAGTGTGAAGTTCTCTTTTGGGAGACTCTAAGACAATGCTGAAATGCTATTCAGGAAAGCTGCAAACAATGGGCTATTATCAACCCCTTTCATCTGGCACGTGGTGGGGAGCTTTATTGGTGTAGCAAATTACAACATAAATTGCATGAGTGGTTGGTTGTGGAAAGATTGTCTGCTCCCACACCATGCTCAGCAGGTCTTAAAGAGAAAGGGCACAGAGTTCCTTCTCTGCCTGCTGCCTGCTCCTCTTACATTTGCTTCCCCCTTTAGACAAAAAGCAATTTAGGATATGAGAAATGCAGCACATTCATATGAAGAAAATGTACTCCCCCACCCCCCCCACAGCATAACTATTCATGCACACACTGGGATGAATACTGTTAGCTTGACAAAACCCTATTATTTCACTAATGATCTAAAGAAAGCATTGAAGTCCATTTTTTTTCCTAATGCATTTTAATTCACCACATTCACCATACTAAATGACTTATTACTCTTCTCAGTATCATATACGTTGCTGGAACAAGGAAAAGCTTGGTAAATAAGATCCACTGGCAGGATTCAGATATCTGATTTTCATTACACTGAGTGAGTGACAAAATGTTTAAGACCTAAAAGTACTGAGTAAATGTTATGGCAGAGAAAGTAGCACAAAGAGGTTTTCTTCTATCAGGAGCAGAGGCTTCAGAATTTTGTGTTTTGCTTAACAGGGAAAAAAAATCCCAATGTACTGAACACTTCCAGAAAGGTTCGCACTTCTAGGTCATGAAGTGCTATGAACACCTGTCCACCAGTCAGTGCATCCCAAGATAAAACAGTATTACAGGCAGAGAAGAGTTGTAGGAGAGTGTTAACAGGGCAAATAATTTGAGATTCCTGCTCTGGAGGGCTAGAGGTGAGAGGCAAAGAAACTCAGGACCACTGGTCAGTCTGGCTTAAAGGAAAATTCCTTCCCAATTTCATGGTTGCAGTTGCTACTCCCTGAGCATGAATGAACTTATCACTGAATCATCCTATTACAGGGATTTCCCCCCCCCCCCCCCCGTGCTTTTGAGTCCTTGCAGTTTTCTTGGCAAGGTTTTTTGGAAGTGCTTGCCATTGCCTCCTTCCTAGGGCTGAGAGAGAGTGACCGACCCAAAGCCACCCAGATCTTAACGCCAGAGGCTGCAAAGGATATGGGAGAAAGCAGGTGGAGCAAAGGAAAGAGTTTCAAATTTCCTGATTACATCTGGTTTGTGAATATACTCCCATTATTCCTAGTCATGGCCAATGCTTATTCTGACTGGGAATGATGAAAGATGTAGTCGTTCACACTTAGAGAAGTTGATATGAAGCTACTGTAAATTGGGGGAGGTTGTTGTACAACCCCTTCTGATGGCTCTCAGTATTAGAAATTAGTGGGCAGTTCTTTAGTTTTTAAAAATGCTAGTCCTAGACTCCCTTCTTCTGAAGTCCTAAATATATTTTAGGTCCAATGAACCCAATTTCTTCACTTTCATTTTGATTTCAATATTCCAATCCCATGGACAAAAATAATACATTATGTGATTTCTCCATACACCATTTAATAACTATATTATTGGCGGTAGAAATCTTTTATTTCAAGCAGGCTTATGTAGAGAAGCCTTTCTTTGACACCCATAAACACATAAATGAAAATTCAGATGTAGAATGAAATTTGTATGAGAATCTTTCAGGAACCTTATATTCTCAGCAATTTCTGAGATAGTTTCCACACACATACATTCCTAAAGGCATCCATCTGTGAGTTTTGTGCATATTAATTATTCCTTTTGGTATATTTATATCCTATCTTTCTTAGATTAGCAGATATAAGATTCTCTCACTCAGACATTAATCAGAGCCAGGCCTGCTTTGTTTCTGGAAGATGCTATACCATCAGTTCTTGGATTATGCTGAGAGACCATCTTTCCTGCTAATTCATGGCTTTCTTACTGTTATCGAGAGGAAAATCTGTTATTTACTTAGCCGGTGAGTTGTATCAAGCAAATTAGATGGAATAAAATATATATCTTGAATGAAATATATACACTATTACAGAGATATAGATAGATAGTAATTACTACCTGTGAAGAGAAAGTTTGCTTTCTGTGGACCACCAGAGGGGAGTAGATCAGCAAAGAAATAGCCTTCTACTATTAAGCTATAATTCTAAGGGAGCAGGCAAAAGAGCAGATTGATGTACTTCCAGATGTACAGTGTAAGATAATGGTTGTGCAGTCTTTTACAATGGAAAGCACTGTAAATGGCAAAGGTGATCTATCTTCTGATCCCATTTCCAAGAATGTAATTGCTAAATGGAAAAGAATATTGTTCACTTTGCTAAGCCTATTACCTGCTGCTCTGCTCCCTCATATTCCAAAAATTAGAGTTTTATAATCAGGGTCATAATCTGGTCTCCAAAAGTGCTTCTGCAGCAAAATTCAAAGATTAGGAAAGTCCAAATCCATCTAGCACATTTAACATTCCTGAACTGGTCTGATGCATCTTTACTCCAAAATATTTCACACTGTAGTTGGTGGAGCTCCCTTCCAGGGAAGTCTAAGAACAGTACCCAGTTCCTGTTAAAGAAAGGAGGTGTCTATTTATGGACAGCTTTTCAAATTATCTACATCATGCTTTATTATTGTGCAACAGCTGGAATGGGAATGTCTTTGTGTCCAGCATCTGTTCTTTTGTAGCAGGTAAAAAATGACTGGTTAAGCTACAGAAAAAGCAGCAGAAAATTCTTTATTGCCAATCCATCTGCAGCTCTCAGTAAAGCAGAGGATGATGACCCACATCTATCTTCTGAGTCTTCCAACTTGCTGTGACACAAAGACAGCAGTCACCACTCGGTACCATCAGTGACTGCTGGGAGAAACAGCAAGCCAAATGAGGCAGTCCAAAACGCCAAATAGAACACGGATAAGTATTTGGGGAGGGAAAAGCCTCTTCATAATGAGAACCTGTTTGCCATGCAACAATACGTGATTCCAACTTTTATTATTCAGCCATGTCCCTCATTCTAATAGCTGGAAGTGGACCTTTTGATTTGTGCTGGAAGCATCAGAAATGCATCTGGCAGGCAATGAGAATGAATACACCAAACATATGCTGATGGCTGGCTGCTTATGTTTCACTGTGTAGAAGGGAAGTAGGTTCTCTCAATGCACATCTGCCATTTCTGTGATAAGAAAGTCAATAGTGTTCTTCAGATTATATAAGAAAAATACAAATGTACATGCTTAAAAATCAATTCTACCTACCTATTCTCTTAGTATCATAGGTGTCATAGGTGAAGCTAGTAAATTTTCCAAAATTGGTATATTGGATCTAGGCAAGTGAAATGTAGAATTTTAGCCACTGGGGAAGAAGGGAGCAAAATTTTCATCATAGATATATAGTATTTAAACTTAAATGCTGATATTTTATTGCTTCTTCAGATTATCACTGCTGTCATCAACATTAGAATTTGCAAATACCATTGAAATGAGCTATTTCCTGAAATACATATAAATGCTGAAGAAGGAAGGTTAGAACCAACTGCTACAAGCTTGCCCTGGGTTTTCCTCAAACTGGAAAACAGTTACCTTTACCCACAACTGCACTGGTGTAAAAGCAATTCTGGAATGCTTTAAATGCTTCATCGGTAGGTGTTTTTCCCTGATAAATTTAGAAAACTATTTTCACTCACTTTTTAAAATCCCTATCAATCTGCCATAACCAATAGCCAGCCTTCCCATTTCCAATCACAAACCAATGCAGGTAGAAACCGACAGGTGAGCTAGAGTTTTCTTGAAAAGAAATAACCTAGATCATCTGGATTCAAGTGAAGATATGGACTGATTTAAAGAGGGCAACGTTTTAAGAATGAAGGCTGGCCAGCCACTGATGGGCTAAAGAGGATCTTTTTATATTTTTTGGAGGTCAGCTGAATCTCAGGAATATTTTGGACTCCATGATTGCTTTATAAGAGGTTTATGGTTATGGTTATGGCTGTGGGTATAAAAGAAAAGGGCATACCGTTGACAACAAAAATGAAGCCCGTACAAAATATTGGTGATTTAATGACCAAATCAGCTTTCCAGCACAATCTTTCAGTTGAATTTATTCCAATGAGTTTCTGACTGACAGTCAGAAGAAGACGATGTAAACCAATATTTTGTTCCCAAGTAATCACTTCATATGAAATCATGGAATACTGATGGATCAACAGATATGGGTAGATATTTACAAGCCTCCACATATTTGTGATTTATATATCCATTTGCATTTTCCTTGAAATACCCAAACAATATGTGTATTGCAGTAATTCAACTTGGTGTCAGGCTTCTGCTTTAGGCTTCACTCTAGGCAATTATCCTTGCTCTCCTGATACTCAGACCCATATTTAGAGTCTTCAGTTATGTCTGTGAAGAGTCTTGCTTACAGAAGATTCTTCACAGGCACAACATCATTAGATAAGTTGCTTTTTTTTTTTCTTCCCGAAGATCAGCCTACTCAGAATAAAGAATTTAAGGCCTACATATAAATCTGATCAAGTTTTAAATTCTTTGCTTTTTTCTCCTGCCTTCAAGTCTATGGAAATTTGGTCATTCTCTGGCCTTGAAAGTATGAGATATTTGCTCAACATTTACATAACTGTTCTGTCCAGCTTGAAAACTGCTGGTTACTGTCTTGCAACTTTCCGTCTATACATTTATACATATTTCTAGAATGGATGCAGTTTCTGCATCATCCTAAGCATACAAAGGCATTTTCTGCCACTGCTGCTACCTGTATGTTAGACAAAACCATTTTTGTGCCCACTCTTAGACCAGGAGCTCCTGCTTACAGGCTCTCATGCTTTAGCCACCTCCCATTTAGACTACTGCAATTCTCTAAGAGACTTAGAGGAGCACATGGAAGCTGCAGCTGGTCCAGAATAGGCTTGGGCAGTTTTGGGTACAGTGCAGTATACCCATGTAATACCATTGCTCCTTAAGCCACACTGGCTCCCAGTTGGCTTCTGAGTGCAATTCAAGTTGCTGGTTATCACCTATAAAGCCCTACATGGCACACCGCCAGGTTGTTTGTGGGACCATCTATCTCTAATTTTCTCTGCTCATCCCACTAGATCCATCAGAGTGGGCATCTCTGGGCCCCTTCTGTGAAGCAGTGCCATCTAAAGGGACTTTAGAGATGTACCTTCTCTATTACAGCACCTGCTGCTGGAACAGTATTCCCCCCAAATTTTGGATGGCCATAAGCATGTTGGCCTTTTGGAAAGCCCTAAAAACTTGTATCTTCCTCCAGGTGCTGGAAACAGGATGTTAGATGAGCCCAACCTGCATGGTTGAATGAGACAGAGTGGTTTTTATGGGCCTTGGCACATTGTATATTGTGTAGACACTTTTATTGTTGTTATAGCTGTTGTTATAGACACTTAAAAATGTTTGGGATTTCTCTGTTGGTTTTTAAAGGTACTGTTAGCTGCTCAAAGTCATGAGAATGAAATGGGCAGCCACATAAATTGTCAAATAAATAAAAAATAAAGACAAATAGCCTGAAAACGAAATCTTGTTTTTGAGGGTAGTACCTTAACCAAAACCATCTAAATTGTTAATATAGAGCTTGTTTTATTAACTTAATTACAACTGTTTCCCTAATAATAAATGAAAAATATGAATGGATTAATATTGATATTTAGGAATGTACCCCAGATCTTCATATCATCTATGCTTCATCACTTTTGCTGCCATTGTATTACAGTATACTGAAACACAGTTGTGATCTCAAATTGGGATTTGAGTTGCACCAATCTTAGCATCTTTCAGATAGGTCTCAGAGACAGAGCTCTTCCACAGGGCATCTGGAGCCTAATGGTTTTATGTATGAGTAAGGTGGTCCTATGGTTTTATCTTATGCTATTATTTTATTGTTGTTATTGAGTGGATGTTATGTTTCTGTTGTAAACAGTTGAAAGTCAGTTGCAACATACCAACAAATATTTATTAATAGGCTGTAACCAGCACCTGTATATAACAGGATTTGCTCTAAACCTCTTTATAGTTTTTTTCCACAAGTGTGAAATAGGAGAGAACAAGACTAAACTTGCATTCTGTATTGTAAGGAAAAGGTTAACCTAAGAGTGCTTCAACAGTCCAAATAAAGCCACCGTTAGCGTGATGCTAGAAATTCATTCAAACATCCAACTCTGAATACATTTTTTCATTAAAAATAGTTCAACAACAACAAAAACCTGAAATCCCCCAGAGCTAAAGCATACAAAAATAGATACACCCCCATATACTTAAACATTTTATCTGGAAAGTCTGATGCACTTAAGAGTCTGGCACGGCCAACAATTAAGATGATCTCACAGATCCATCCATTAGAAGGGGAAGGAGGAGGTAGCAGGACCTCTTCTGCATTTTTCTGTTTCCTTCTTTTTGTCCAAAATGATTGGGGTCATTCCCTCACATTCACACACCCCTCCTTCATCTTGGCTGTCAAGAATAGCAGAAAGAGTTCTTTAGTGCCCTGACAAGTCTGACAGTCTTCACAGTTACAGCTCATTAAAAAGAGTGCCAAAGGAGACACTTGCGCATTAGAGCCTCCTCCTAGTTTCTATGTTTCCACCCACCACATTTCCTAACCTTCCCTGCCAGCTCATTGAGTTTTCCTGGGGCTTAAGTGCCTGTCAGTAAATGAGGCTCTATGACACCATGAATCATGATGTGGTATAAAAATATGAAATTAAAAGCCCACTACTTTTTCCATATATTAAGTCACTGCATAAAAATCATTTTTTATCCTGCTGAAAAATCTGGATAAAAATCAGTGAAAACCATTTCAAACTATGGATCAAAAACTCTCTCCAAAGTGCCCCAACTGCACCATCGCTATTTCTACTGTCTGCATACTGCTCTGGACAAGAGGTGGAAATAATTCACAGTTTAAAACATATCACACACACACACACACACACACACACACAAACACTCCAATGTGGTAATTCTGGTGTGTTTGATTAAGTCTCTCTACATTTACTCTTTGGCCATGATTGCTCCCTCACTGGCCACATACTCTACAAATATAATGTTTACGTTTGCTATTGTATGATTGATATCTGCCCCATGGATGACAACTGATCACACTGTGACATTGATGGCTGCACTGTGACCCTAAGCATATTTACTTGACAGTCTGTCATAGATTCCTATAGTTAATGGGTTAGTTAGAAGCCATTGTCAGGTTCAAATCATGGGCAAATGGTCCTCTTCTTGACCTGTCTATAATAAAAAATCATAGCTTTTCCAAGAATATTCTAGCAATCTTTTGGATTCTATCCACCCAATTTGTGTACAGACCTCCCCTTCTTTTACATTCAAAGCATAATCTTTGTTACTAGTCCATCATCTGTTCACATCCCATACCCAAAGTATCAAAACTTATCCCAGCACACGGCAACAAAGCTCTCCCTAGAAACTCAGCCAGCATTCAGGAGCTAACAGTGGAAGAGGTGAAAGACAAGGCTTGGATAAATATGCTGCTTTTATTCTAGATACGAAAATAATTAAAATCCTCAGCTACTACAGGCAAACAAGTTCCCTATTTACAGTGCATTTGGAAAGTATTCAGACCCCTTTCACTTTTTTCAATTTTGTGTTGCAGCCTGATACTACAATTGTTCAAATTCATTTTTTTCCATTAATCTACTCAGTACCCCATAATGACAAAGTGAAAACAGAATTTTAGAAATGTTTACAAATGTATGAAAAAGGAAAAACTGAAATATCACATTGGGTCAAGAGAAGTGGGAGGCACCTGAGCTAAATTTCAAGTGTTGTTGCAAAGGGTCTGAATACTTATGCCAATGTGATATTTCACTTTTTTCTTTTTAATAAATTTACATACATTTCTAAAATTCTGTTTTCACATTGTCATTATGGGGTACTGAGTGTAGATTAATGAGAAAAAAATGAATTTGAATGACTGCAGTATCAGGCTGCAACATAACAAAATTGAAAAAAGTGAAGGGGTCTGAATACTTTCCGAATGCACTGTATATCAGATCCATAGTCATAAGCGTTCACCGCCAGCCAGAGGAACACCAAAATGACAGAACATACATCTTGATGTCATGATGCAAGCTTTACCCTTTCATTCTTCATCCTGACATTACATCCAAGTACATAAGGGGAGAAGTTTCCGCCATGATATCACAATACCCATTTCATCACTTGCCCTAACCTACCCCATTGACATATATGTCCAGGGTTTACATTTCTTTCTCCCACATGATATTGGACTTCTTGCCACTTATTTCTTAACCTTGGATATGGAGGGCACCTGTGCTATGTATTGATATCTGTCCTGTCTAATCTCAGCTTTTTGCTCCTGGTCCTTCCAGCTTCAGCCCTCACATACAGCAAGCAAGTTTCTGTTTTCTGATTATGGTCTCAAGGGAGCCATCAGCCTTTACTTGGCCCTGGGCTGATTAACTAGATCTAGATAGGTACTCAGTAACCCATTCCAATCCATATTCAAAGGCATCTATTTTTCTCTAAAAAACAATGGCTAATATCCAAGGGGAGCTGCATATATTCAGACAGCAAACTAAGCTATGTTTTCCTTAATTTTGACTAAATAAATAAATAAATCATAATGGGCTGGGTTCAGACAATATAGTAAACCATAACCCATGGTTTGTATACTATAACACAGTTTGAAAAATGCATTAGCTGTGTCCACACAACATGCTAAGCCACAAACAAATCTTATTTTGGCTTACCACTCACTCGTGAAACACTCACTAAACCTACTTGTGAAGTTGCAATTAAAGTTTTACCAATAACCTTCCCTGATAAGGAATTTTATTTTAGAACATTTAAAAAAATAGTTCCATGGGCATCTCCCAATCAATTTCCATTGCAAGATTACCAATAAAGGAGACAGTTCAATACCTCCTGTTGGTTTTATTTATAAAGTGCTATTTTTTTAAATATGCCTTACAAGGAATTATCATGGAAGGCAGAGGGTAAATACATAAAATAAATGTTTTTATAATAAATTTTTACAACCAGAATTTTGCATTAATCCAGCATATATATATATATATATATATATATATATATATATATATATATATATATCCTCCATTTACATCTACTAGATAAAATGTGATTGATCATGACAGCCTTCCCCAGCTTTCCAGATGTTTGGACAACAACCTTCATCTGGCCTATCTAGCATATCCAATATTTAGAGATTATAGGATTTATACTTCAAAATAAGTGGAAAATACTCAGTTGGGTAAGGTTAATATATAGAAATGGAACAACTGTAACAATTGCATCTCAATGAGCCTTGCACTATGCAGGAACTGAAAGGTGATCCACTGTTTCATTTTAGCTACCAGAAACTCATATTACTCCCTGATGTAGCCTAAATTAATCTATGGTCTTGTTACAACTAATGCAAAGTTCGGCTTAATCCACTGCATGCAGCAAAGCAAACAATACTCCAGAACAGACCACTTCCAGCAAGGAACATGACTACTTAAAAACAAAACAAAACCCTCCATTATTTAAGAACACTCTTTACTGAAATCAGACATATGGCTCAAAGTCCCAATAGTAAGTAACATTTTCTTCCTATCATATTGCCAAGCCAATCTTGCATCATGTAATTATCTTTAGCAATAATGAAGCTGAATAAAAAGTCACAATCTATTTAAAGCTGAATGGTGGCCATCTGTGCAGAAGGTAAATTTCACAGGCTGAATCATACCAAAGGATGCCCTTATAAAATAGTCCACAGCTGTAATTTAGAATTTTCCAAGACTGTTCTTAAAGAAATAAGAGCCCATTCTGCTTTGCCTCTCTAGCAAGTCAGGGACAATGTCAGGAGTATAGAGGAAGGATTGTCCTGAACCTTCACGAAAGGAGGGAAGGTCTGTTTCCTTCTAGGAAATCTTACCTCCCCATTTGAGAAATACCAGTTTAGCTTCTTATAAAATACTATTCAGTGTTTCCCTCTGGAAAGAACAAGGGTAAATTCTTGGGCTCCGAATATAAAATACTCTCTTGTATAATAAATGTCTTGTAAATTATGACTCATCCTAGTGCATTAATTTTTGGATGAGGCAATATATACACTGGGTAAATAAATATAAACATTCACTTATATTTCCCTTGCGCTTTTTAAAATACCTGTACCACTCATCCAGAAATCTCTAAAGCAAGGCTTTAGCTAAACTGAACAAAACTGAATTTAATTAATGCTTGTACAAAGTTTTATCATGTGAAGATATAGTACAAACTGATTCTAAGTAGCTTATCCTAGTCTCTGTACAGTTCTGTGGTGCCAAGGGTTTTATACTAGAATTGTTAGCAACATCATCTTATCATACTTTTCTTTAAAGCTATATTTCATAAGATTGCCATTGCTCGCTTGAGCATCTGCAAGTAGGCCAATTGGAGGGAGCTTTGATTCATTGTGTCAAAGAACTTTCTCACTTGGAAGTGATATGATTCTCTTCATCAGGTTGGAAGGACCAATATAACTTCCCTCCATGCTACTTTTACAGCATTTGCCAGCTATTCTCAATGCTCGTTGAGGCAGCAAAGAGCAGCGGCTTGCTCTTAGAAGTAAGGGGCTTGTGTTGCTTTGCAAACTAGCTTCAAGGAGAAGCTTTATTTGAGCTTTCATCAAAGGGAAGCACTTCTTTACAAATGTGCATTGGATTAGAGGTCATCTAGTCTAAGTCCCTGTTCAGTGTAAGATCCACTAGGACAGTGTGTCTCAACCTTGGTAACTTAAAGATGTGTGAACTGCAACTCCCAGAATTCCCTGGCCAGCATGCTGGCTAGGGAATTCTGGGAGTTGAAGTCCACACATCTGGAAGTTGCCAAGGTTGAGAAACACAGCACTAGAATATCTCTGACAGATCACCATCCTGCTGTTGGAACATTGTCAATGAAGGAGAACCCACCACATCTTGTGGGAGCCAATTCCACAGATCACCAGCTCATACCGTCTGGGAAGTTCCTCCTGAAATTTATCCTGGACCTCCTTCCTTGTAATGCTATTTGCCAGTTCTACCCTGTTTGAGACAGATGGCTGAAAAATTGACTAGAAGTCACAAGTGAAGGGTGAAAACTTGAGAAACACACCTTGGAATAGAATAGTCTTCACAGTTTTGCCCAGTTCTGCTTTAGATATGTCTTACTGTGTAAGGAGAGAAAGGTCCATTTTGTTTCTAGACTTCCTGGCTTGTAAAACAATCATTTGCCTTGGTACACAAAACGACATCTCCCAGTAGAGAGCCAGAGTTACACTGGACTCTCAATTCTAATTTGAACTACACCCGTTGATTTTGACATTTTTATTAGCTTTTTTTTAGGCCTCAGCTCAATATTCTTAAATTAGCACAATTCAATACTGTGATTCAATTCAATAACAATTTGGTATTTCAACAAGGCAAATGATTTTTTACTCCATGTTCTAATTTATATGCCAGACCTTCTCCATTTTACAATTAATATTATGCTTATTGCAAGCTTAATCAATGAAGAATAAAATTGACGTTTTCCAATAGGAACTCAGTAATACATTGAGTTACAACCTGACCTACAACACAGTTACATGCTGACTGAAGTGGAAGGGTTAAATAACAGAATTTTGACTGAATCAAAGATTCCTTAAACAGAAACAAGGTCACTTCTACATATCTCAAAGATGTAGTTATGTAATAGTGCTGCGGCAAAACTAAGTACTTTGAAAGGAAATAGTGAGACTACAGTATTTTCTTTCTTCCTGTTCCAGTGAATCTGAACAGAGATTTTAGCAGGTTGCCTTCGCTATTGTGGAATTGCCTCTGTTCTAAGCTATTACACAAACCAATTGCAAAGTATATTCCCAGGTACCCCAAGTTAAATGTCACAGAGAATCTTCTATAGTACATATGTACGCTGTCTTAGAAGAAAAATAATCAATTTACTGAGGTGAGGTTTGAGAATCCAAGTTAAGTTAGGGCTACCAGATCCTGCCTGCAAAATCCAGGACTGGCAATAGATGGCAGAAAAGATCTCTGCAGCCACCTAATGGTGGCCTGCATTTTTGCAGGCCAAATCTGACAGCCCTAGTTAAGCTATTGGGTACCCATCTGACATTAAATCAGCCCAATCTATTTTGGCTCAGAAAGGCAAATTTTGGAGAATATGTAAGGACTGTTGATAGAACTGGTAATTTGGCCTAAGCATAGTCTTGTGGTGAGCGTGTAAGTTGTAGTCAATGGGATTTTTCAGCACTGACACCAGCTAGAGGGGGCAAGTTTACTGTAATTGCAGTCATAAAGATTAATTTTAGTCAATTGTAGTGTTTGCTTGGTTTCAGGCCGAGGAAGAATATTCTCCATAAGCAGAATATAAATATTAAAATATATGGCACCTTTTTATAAAGCTGCTAAAAACATATGTAATTCAAACAATAAAACTCAATGATCAGACTGCACAAAACAAAACACAATCCAGAATAACAATAGTGAATTATATGTAACTGCTTCTTTTATTCATATGTATATTAAGAACCTATATAATTTTGGTTTTATTGCTACATAAGTCTTCCAGCTGATTTTGTTTCTGCTCTTTTCCTGAATAAAGTTTTGAAGACTGAGAATTGTTTTCCTTCTACCTGCTCATTCACTGTTCCTAGCTTTTTAGGGGGGTGTTTTCCTATAAAGATATGCAGTCAGACTTTCCCTTGGGCAATCTACTCACAGTCTTTTTTTTCTTGATCCCAAGTATACCCTCCAAATCTATTCTAGAAAGTCCTCCAACCCTCCAGCACAGATTCGGAGGCGCATAGAAGAATGCAGGCACCATCTGTTTTGATGACCACATGCTACTCTGAATTTGTTGTTGTTGTTCAGTCGTTAAGTCGTGTCCGACTCTTCGTGACCCCATGAACCATATTGCGCCAGGCCTTCCTGTCCTTCACTGCCTCCCTGAGTTTGCTCAATTTCATGCTCAGCTACTCTGAATAGGCACCACTGAAAGTCACTATTAAAAAAAAAAAAAAAAAATCAAATTAAAGGTTACCATTCAATAGATAGATAGATCTTTAGTTAACGAAGACAAATCAACACATTATTTCATTAAATGCTGCTATTTGTTCTAGTCTTTATTCTTTGTTTCTCCTGGAGAACCACCTCGATGAGGCATCAGTATGCTGGTAAATCTAAAAGTACCATTCTACATAGCAAAACTGATTTTAGTTCTGTACCTAAGGACGTATGAAATGAATGGAAGGACCATGTTACACTGAGCAGCAGAAGACTTTTCAGAGGAACTCTTATATTACTTATGATCTTGGAATTGCTTTTTTTTTTGGTTAGATTGAACAGTACACCATTCTGATTTTGTCACTACCTTGTCTCTTGCGTTGTTTATAGAGTGCTTTATTGTATGCTAGGTTGACTGTGTTTTTAATATATATGTATTTTATTTACTATATGCATTTTGGGGGAAGGGGGACATACCTATAATTGTAAAATAGTATGTGTGTATTTTGTGTTTATTTATTTGGTTACCTAGTTCTTCCTTATTTCCTCCCTATACTCTTTATGGAACTACTTTCTACTTTTCTGCTATATACGTAGGTATAATTGACAACATTCTTCATTTCTTTCTATATATTAGATAGCATACAATGTCTACTGTAACTTCAAGGAAAAATTCATCTTGAGGTGAACTTTTCACTATGTGATTTATAGCCAACTCTTTTTTTTTTCCCTAGATTTTCATAACACAGATTCCCATTTTTCTTCAGGGGCACTTAATATCCTACATAACCCTTCTGTTTAGGAATGTTATTCTTCAGTATAAATCTCAAGATTTATTATTTAAATCTTCCTATTGTTCCTTGGCTTCTGGTCATCTTTTCAGTGGGTTGCTAACAAGAGTAAAAGCTTTCAAACTCTGAGTGTCAGAAGATTATTATTATTTACAATGTACGCACACCATTTGATGTGTTGTGATTTGTACTACCATTCACACTGTAGGTATAAAGCAATCAGACAGAGGATAAAATCATAGGAAGCAGGCTTATCTTTAAATATTTCAACCATATACCAGTCTGAATCTGAGATAAACAAAGATATAAGTCAATACTTGCTGATCAAGTTCTTGAATCAGAGTTGAGGCAATTTTTTGTTACTATGAGAAAATGTGGGGAGGCTGGGAAAGGAATGGAAGAGACAACAGTGGGCCACTCAATCAACACTTCCCTCATAAATGGCAACTCAGTCCTGGTTTGGGGGGGGGGCGGTAGAGGGAGAAATCTAGAAAAAAGGATCTCAAAGTACAGGTAGTCCTTGTTTAATGACCACAATTGGTTTTGGCAAAATGGTCACTAAGCAAACCATGTAACTGAGAGTGTGCATGCAAGAGAGAGACTCTGTGAAGTTTGCTAGTTGCTGCCATCTCATTTAGATAAAATTGCCTCATACAGTGTCCTGTGCCTGACCATTTTTTAATCCTTTGTATGCCCCCTCACAGGGCAGATTGCTTAAACAAGTTATTTCCTCCTGATCTGCTTTTCTACACAGCACAGCATGTACCTAAAAAGTGCTAACTGCAGGTTAACAAGTTCAGCTCTCTAACCTTAATTAGTTGATTAGAACCCTCACACCAGCTTGCAGCCGCTGCCTGAAACTGACCAGACCTCAGCCAGTTTCACACTGAAGGCTTTTGTTGTCATAAATGTGTGTCAAAAATGAATTTTTTATTACCATTTATTACCATCATATTTGTGAACGGTCACTATCAGAGGCAGTTGCTAAATGAGGACTACCTGTATTCAAAGACCCCAGATTAACTAGTTCAACACAAAGGAGGCGGGAAATTCCTACTATGGTTTCCAATATCCTGTAATTACCTCAGAGAGGCATGAAGGATACCTTTCTGAAATCTGTGTAGTTCTTGCTTCTTTGGTCTTGCCCAGCTGCATGGGTCTTGACAGGTACCCTCTTGAACAAGCCTGCAAAACTTTGCATTGATCTATACATATCTCTCAGGAGTAACAGAGAGAGAAGAAATGTAACATAGCATAAAGTCACATATAGTAGCGTTCAACTGGCCTCTATGAATGTAAGATCTGATCTTTACCATTTTGAATAGTAAAGGAAAGAAGTATATATGTTGACAGTCACCTAAATGTGATTGTCATTATTCATTTGTTCATGTCAAAAAATATATATTCTTGTTTCTATAAAAGCAGCCTGAGTTGAAAATGTCAGCATTCACTAAATTTTGGACACTGATTGTAACACAGAATGACATTTACGTCAGACCATTATAACATACAGCAACGCTTATTATTACAATTCAAAGCGTCATGATGGTGCCAAAAAACATTCCCCAAATATAACGTCACACTCCATCTACCCATTTAATCTGAAAGGTTAGTTCTAGAATTATAAGATCAGAACTGAAACAAAACAAATGGAGCTCATTATAATGCCTGGCAAAGAACAACACTTTAGTACTGACAGAGATTTCCACAGAGAGAATTTCCATTTGGGAGCTAAAAGGAGCTCTGCCTACACTAACGAAGCACTGTAGGAGTGTGTCAGCTAGCCAAATGTAGTTAAAGCAGTATTTGTGAACAATCTTTCAGCATGGAAATCTTTACCTTTCTTTATCATAGGTCCAAAAATACATACATTCAAACCTACCCCATGCCTCTCCTCGTTCATGCTTCGTTACACGCAGGAAAAATGCAAAGCACTATGGGGGGGGGGGGAGTTGGAAAGCAAAGCAGAGATGGAAGAAACTCATTTAGTTCAACAATTGACTTTGTTCTTCCTTCCCGCCCTCCTTCCACCACCACCACCGCCATCCTGCCCCCAATCATCCACCATGAAATAAGCTCGTTAATTGCTCTGTAACCAAAGCAGCCTTTCCCTCCAATTGATTGAGAAGGCAATGCTCCTGTCTAGGGATTACAGGCCCGATGGTGACAGTTTTAATTCTGACCAGAGTGGAGAAGTCAATAAATCGTTCTTGCAGAAGTTGTTACTGACCCCAAGCAAATCCTGGGAGAAAAGAAGCAATCTCCAACTACTGGAAAATTATCTACCTTTATAACCCCAAAGCAAACAAATAGAAAGCTGGAGACAAGAATGCCACCATTTCAAGGAAGGGAATGGAGCCTTCTCACACACTCGTGATTACAGAAAAGGGGGCAGAGGATATCACCTTAGCCTTACCTCTGTTGTAACTAGATAGTAGACAATGCTATGGCAAGCAAAGGGGTCAAATGAGTTCCTATGTCACCACACTCATGTTCTCATATTGTTGGGCTCAGTTTCATCCTCAGTTTCAACTTTGTTTAAAGATAGTTAAAGCATTGCAGAATGGTTTTTACGCCCATCAGATTTGACTAATGTGGCAGATTTGACTAATATGATAGATTGGATAAATGTGGCTGCTCTTCAAAGGCCCTTTTGTGTATCACCTGTGAAGTCCCGCCCCCCCCCCCCCCACTGCTGGTTTAAACCATTGTTTAGGTTTACTTCGTTGTCTTGTTGCTTTTGTCTAGGTATACTTCTTAATACTTCTTTCTCTGATATTACAACTTGTTAAGCCTGAAAGCCAGCATTTTTAAAACAACACCATCCCCAAATTGCTAGGGAAACCTGCTTCCCAAATCCAAAAGCACATTTCATCAGAGAGAAATTTCACTTAGCCTCTAACAGAGAGGACTGACTTATATACCACCTCATGCTTTTTCATAATCATTAAGTTTTCCATTGCAATGTGTATTGTTTTAAATAGAATTTGTAGACCTATAAGAAAAAAAAATAAAACCAGTGCCATTAAAATATTCTACAGAAAGCAATTAGAAAGCAAGACACTATGAATAAAAAATATGTCATTTATTTTCCCAATACTTGAAAGAGTAGCCCATAGAACTGCTCAGAAAAGCATGACATTTTAAGTCGCAAGGATGGCAGTTCATGCTGCAGGACTGTGAAACATCTTATAACAATGCCGCAGCATCTACCCACAGTTCACTTACTGGAAGATCACAACCAGTTTATAGAAGCCTTCATATTTCAATCTGAGAAAGGGCAAAGAAGAGGAAAATAAAATGTGTCCTTTAAGCATATCCTTACAAAAGCAACTTTCAGTTCAGCCAAGAAGGATGGGGCTTTAATATGTTCCAGTGCTACTACAGTTAGAGTAAAAGTCAAATAAAGCCTCCCTTAAGTTAAGACATTTGCATAGTTTATTTGCAGCCTTATGGGTGCAGTTTGCCATTATATTCTTCTGGGATATACCCTATGCTGAGTGGGGCAATGAAGGTTTGAATTTGCACCCGTTTATCAAAGACGGAGAGGATAACTCTTCAAACTTCAAGTCTGGAGAGCCAGTGTGATGCCATCGTTATGATGTTAGATGTTACCAAGGAGACCCAGGTTCAAATCTACCTTCAGCCATGAAAACTCAAAGGGTGACTTTAGGCCAGTCATTCTTTCTCAGCCCAATCAATCTCACAAGGATGTTGTTGTTGGAAAAATGGGAGGAGGAACACCATGTACTTCTGGGGGACAGATGGGATATAAATGCAAGAAATAAAACTGAAGAAACAATAAAGTTCTAGATCATGGGTTTTTACAATAATTCTATATGCCTTACCTAAATTATCAAGATAACTGAACTGCCCTGTTTACATCTTTGAATTTACGTCCATTCCACAATCCAGTGAATTAATCTGTGCAGGAAAAATGTCTGCAGAAACAGAATTGAGAGCCTGTTCTGATTCTATGTATGCTGTTAGAACTTTGACTCAGATGAACAAAGGATTCACAATCTCACTTTGATAAACATAATAAAATAAAAGTGCATTGATACGACATTACATCTACCTACAAGGCATACTGAGCCTTGTATGAAGGCGTACAACTGCACTCCAGGCAGCCCATTGCTAAATATATTTATTCAGTCTAGCTAAGTTCACTGTAACTTCCTTCCTAATTTATGCATTCAGGATTGCAATTTTACAAGTCTGCATACTCATACTGAGCTGTCCTGGGAAAAAGTGATTTTGAAGGTCAGCATGCTATTTTTAATAATAAACAAGCAAATAAGAAAGGTTGGAAGTTACATTTTTCCTGTGCCATTGTCATGGATCAGTAGTTTCAAGGGAACGCCCTACATTTTATAGCATTTGGAAACGCATTTGATCTAAATTTATGACATACAAAACCACAAACTAACTAACCTAGTACATTGTGTCAACCAGCCAGTGTGGTTTTTATGATATAAAACAAATGCAGAACAGAGTAAATCATCCAATTTTACTGAGAATAACTGGGTTGTGTAAACACAACTTTTATCATCTTGAACATGCAGCAGCATATCAAACATTAGACAAGGGTGGGGTAATAGCCCCCAAAGGCAAAGGGATGGGAGACATCTGGGCTTCCCATGGTATCTCACTGCCTACAGTGGGAGGCAGAATGCTGAATTAGATGGCATTTTTTATATGCTTATATAAATTCCTCTGAGTCTGATTTTAATCCAAATTACAGAACAATTTTCAGGTTTCTAATGACTGTGTGAACTGAAGCAATATCATAAATTTACCCGGGTTTGGATTCTCAGAAGCAATTGACAATCCAAACCCAGGTAAATTCATTGAACCAAATCTAACCCACTTCTCTTGAAAGTGATTCAAACAGTCTTCCAAGGATACAAACTCTGTCAAGCAGGCATACTGTAGAAAAGCTCATGAGATCACCACCAAAGAATTTCAGCAATTGCTATGTATCAAACGCAAGTCTTATTTATAGTAAAATCAAGTTTCATTTTTATGCCATGCAGTTATGCCTGCATGGTGTAAAAAATTTGAAGACTCTCTCTTTTTGGGGGGAAGGAGAATCTTTGGGAACTAGCTTTCACAAAGAAGAATGTCAAGATCTTTGGAATAATGGAGAGCTCCTTTTAATAGAACACAGCACATCAGTTACCTTTTGGATTTTATCCTAAATTCACAAGAAGAAGAAACATAACCATAATAAATAAACCCTGTCTAATGCACCAATTTCTCTGTGAGTACTACTCATGGATTTGGTTCAGCAGAATAATTTAGAAGAACTATTTCCACGTGTTAAACACTCATGAACTGCTTCAAAGCGACTACTATAAGGTGCCTTCAATAATCCATTCGAGTCTTGTCGCATGAATGAATGAATGCATATTTCCAAGAAAACATTTGCTTCCATTCAGCAACCAGACTTGGTACAGAAGTTCCACCTCTACTGCTAGCGTGATGCGGACCAAGTATTGTGTGATCAGCTCTGCATTCAACAAAGTATTAATTATTGCTGCTTGTGGAATGGGAAGGAACTGCACATGATAGCTTAATTGTATGATAACACAAATCAGCTATCTTGTGAATTGTTGCAATTAGCACATAATAAATATTGTCACTGAGATGCAAAAAGGCATGTATAGTCATTAAGTAAGGGAAATCCCTCAATAGTAATCCAAAGCTAAGTCTTTATTAAGAATTTCCCATGGCGAACAGATTGAATTTATTATAATCCACCAAAACTAGGCAAAGTTGGCTAAGTGAGACTGAATCACATACATAAATAACTTCTAATGGATTATTTATAAAATCACTAACTTTCTCAAGAGCCCTCTCAGTCTTAGGGCTTCTCCACACACAGGCCCCACAATGCTATAAACTCAGTGAGAACGAAGATGATTAACCCAGCTTTCAATCAGAGAAAACAATAACGTTACAGTGCTTCCTCCAGACTTACAGGTCAGGCAGTTTTCCTACTGGTGGGAACTCGTATCTTATCCCACCTCCTCCTCCAGGGATTTGTCTCTCCATCCAGAAGCCAAAGCACCACAGCACTCCAGCTTTTCCCCGTCACTCCTTGCTAAACAAGGGAGCTGTGCTGCTCTCGCAACAACGATCAGCTTGTGTATTTTGCTTCCCTCAACAGGAAAAGCTAACCCAGGGCAAAGGGGCAGCAGTTTCTGTGGACATTTGTGTGGCGGATTGGGTGGTGAAGCCAGTGATACAGAATGCATGTGTGGAAGTGCCCTTTACGAGAATATTTTCATAGTTACCGAGCCAACTGAAAAATGAAGAAATAACATGGAAAGAGGCATACCTACACTCTTCAGAGATATCAGTTGAGTTTCAACTTACTAGCTGACATAGTTCTGCATTATTTTATATTTTATATTTATATATATATATATATAAAACATAGTTTATATTTTATTGTTCTATATTACATTATTTACTGTGTCTGAGTCACAGGAGACATAATGCTTCATCATTGATTGGAATGTGAAAACAAACAAACAAAGCCAAAATCAATAAACCTCCACAAAGATCACATCTACCTTAATAAAATATGTAGCTTATTTATACATATTAGCCACTACCACGCTTGCATGTTTAGAAAAGTAAATGGCCACAAACAACAGACCACCTAAGATTGGTCTAAAAAAGGTCCCCAGTGAGAGGCAAGATGAAGTCACAATGCCCTCAGCGAAGTATTCCAAAATAGCTATAATTATTATAATCGCCTAAATGGCCTAATCTATTATGGCAAACCCCATGTTATGCCTTCCTTTGAAAAATCAGATGATGCAATCACAGCATTCTGGCCTGCATTCAGTGTAGTCTGGTGGATATTATTAATGTTGTTACTACGTAAGAATCGGTAAAAGAAAGAGGCAATGGGTAGATGAGTTTTATCTGCTGGACTTCTATTTAAATAACCTTTGCTGGTTCTGAGGACCTCACACTAGGAGTGATGTCCATCACACTGAGGACATCACACTGGACAGATATCAGCAAATATATTTTTGCTCACAAACTATTGTGGAAAAACCACCTACAAATTTAAATGACATGACAATGGACTATTAATTAATATCTGTGCTTTTTCACATCTGATGCCAAACATGCATTTGCTGTTGTGAATAAATGCTTCTGAAATGGAAGAATTATCATTTCATCCATGAATTAATACAATTTCGAATGATGCACATGTACAGAATTTTGCAGAATTTCATGGAAGGCTATGTAAGGGTTATGTAAGCTTTTGCACGATCTTCATGATTTGCAATTAATCCAACTGCAGATAATATAAATGGTGTCAAACTGTTATTCTAATGAAAAACTTGACATTTTCAAATATGTAATGGGGGTGGGTCTCTCTTGTCCATTCACCCCAACCACCTCAAGGCCTGCTCATTCACTCAGTACAGCTGGAAGATGGAAGGAAAGTCCATAGCCGTGGGAGTGGGAAGGAGTCTGACACTTGTTACCAAAATACAATTCACACCAAAACTGTCTGTGTAAAAATAGTATTCATTTTATTAAACAACTCATAACAGCAAGGAGCAACCTGGATGGGTGTTATACTGAGAGAAAAATTGTTGGATTCAAAGAGTACACACAAAGTAAATAAGCTTATTCAAAAGGGAGACTAAGCCACATGGAAAAAAATAGCTGTAAAAGTAATTGGACCAAGCCCCGAGCACATCCAAAATTAAATCAAAACTTTAACACACTCTAATTACTTCCTGATTCTAGAAGATGCATGTCATAGTTTTCCTGGAAAATTCTCACTCTGTATAATCTGGAGTGAGCCCTGTCTTTCGTCCCCTAGAGCCAAGTTGTTCTTTCTGAGGTAGATTCAAAAAAATAACATTTCTAGCTATTTAACATCAAGAAGAAGAGAGCAGTTATGTTTGCAAAGGAGTTTAATCAAATGTTCCTCTTGGATTTCCTTATAGATATAAAGCTTTTAGGGTACAGTCATTTGTAAATCCCTTCTTATCCAGAAGGGATCTCCAGAAGTGCCTGTTAAACATTCTGAACATGCACAACGCCAGGAATGTCCATGCTAAGAATGTTTTAAAATCAAAATTTAAATAGCTGTTTATCTGTAGGCGTAGACCTTCTTCATCAAGAGGGGTGATGCAGATGTCCTTTGAAGCTTCTTCTAACTCTGATTCAACAAAATGGCATCACACAGATTTATCTTTAATATCATGGTTTGAGAACTAGTAGCCAGGAGTTCCATCTATCCCCTTTGGGCTTTGCATCAGATTCCCAGCAGAATCCTCATCCCAAAGACCCCCTTTTTATTATGAATGGTGGACGTCTTCTTTTGTGTGACCAAAGATACAAGTGAACAATTCCAGCACTGCTTCAAGGCCTGATTTTAACATTTCCAAAGGAGGCAGCTATTTTAGTTGGTTGCTGTAGCAGAAAAGAATCTTATGATGCCTTATAGGCTAATACATTTTCAGCTCAGATGGGTGGTGCGATATTCTGTCAGAAAGATTTTGTTTATACATACAGTTGTAGGACGACTGGAAAAGGGAAGCAGAATAGGCAGGACTGTTATATGGATCAGAAGACACATACAATGGCTATGTAGTAGTAAGAAATAAACTACAGATGAGAACTGTCAGGGCATAGATAGACACATCATTTTCCACAAGATAAGCAAGCTGATGAACCTGCCAATTCAGAAACTGAAGGAAGAACAGATGCAGGCCCCGCCACTCCTGACTCTGAGGAAAACTGGAACTGGAGGCAAGGCCCCTCCAGCCCTCAGAAATGCCTGTGGCAGAGCCAGCAGATAGCAAGGTAAAAACAGCCCTTTGGTAGAGTCTAACCCTATAACTCAAGGCTGCTCAGTTTTGACTTCAACTATACCTGGGAGGAGAGTAAAAGAGCCTTGGATATTCAAAGCTCCTCAGAGGGGAGATCCTCCACTAGAAGTACTTCTGTGAAAGCCTATCCTGAAGCTGTGTGGAATGTAGGCTGAGTGAAATCCTGATTTCCAGGCTGGAATTAACAACCAAGACTCTTTGGAAGTTGGCTATTGGATTCAGGCTGACTACTGACATTTTGACTCTCAGGCTGATACCATCTGACTTACTCCCAGTCCAGTTGAAAATATATCTCTAAATACTGTATAATTCCTGACATGTTTATTTTCTGTTGGAGAGTACTTAGGTTGGGAAGAACACACATTGGCAGAACTTACTGGCCCAGTTTGCTGCAATATTATAAATATTTTTCCTGATAATTAAGAGTCCATCTTTGTGGAAAATGTTGGTGTACAGGGTTCATTCATGGTGTCTTCCAGAAGATGGCCAGTGGCTTATAATTGTCTTAGAATGGCCACAGCATCATATATAACTTTGAATGTTGGTGCCTACATTCTGAAGATGAAGTCAATATATCTGGATGCTCCTATTGTGATTATGACAACTCTGAAACTAAGGGTTGTTCAAAATCTGTATATTTTGGGTAGAAAGATCAATTATGACTGATCATAGTACCCGAGGAGCATCTAAATATGCGTGATTTTATTCATGTGATATATCTGTCATACAGCGTTTGCAAATCCTGTCCTCAGTTGAGTTACCATATCAACTTTCAGGACAAAGGATTTCTGTCTTTTTAAATGTGCATGTGTAAGTGATTCTTCCTGGTTTACATAAGGCACTTAACACACAGAATGCTGAATGGATAACTTTTTTTTTACACATCTGTCACATTTAAATTGGACCCAAGTTAAAGTAATTAGTTTACCTTAGCAACAGATCTCTAATTGAATTTAGAAGAATGAACTATGAGCTTAGACAAAGGAGGAGGGTTTTATTACTGTTTCTACTAACTTTGAAAAGTTAAATAGCCATTTCTTAGTTTGGCTTCCATTGGAGAAAAGAGGGTTCAGTCCTCTGTTCACTGGGGGAGAAAGTTGCTCGGCTCATGTATCTTTTTTGCCTTTTTTTTTTTGTCCATCAGTGAATTTTGCATACCATGGATTATGTCTGCTTCTTTTAGCTGACTCGCATGTCCATTCTGCCCAGAGAATGGGGAGGGATACAGTTAGGAGGGGTTAGGGGGAGGAGTACAATTATTGATTGATGGTTGATAATTATCTCTGTGAATTATGCATCCATGCCCTAATTGCAACAAGGATATTGCACCAACCAAATATGTCCACAGCAGGAAAACCTTTTCAGACATGAGATTTTAACCTTAGTGATGGGCAAAAAAGGAACAGTGGAGTCCTTGGGGTTCTCTGAGCTTGGTTGTTTTCTTGCAAACTTTTCATTACCTGGCTAGGTAACATCTTCAGTGGTAGAATGGGATGGGGTTTGCCCTCTGTTTATATACAGTGGCATGCCCTGCCAGTGTTGGTGGGGGTTGGGGTTTGGTTTTGTTCTACTCCCCCCCACCCAGTAGTTCCTTGATTAGGGTATTTTTTACTGCTTGATTGTGTGTCTGGTGATAACCTTGGTGTTAATCTCTGCTTATCTGGGTGATGATTGCTGGTGAGGAGATGTTCTGGTCTTTTGTTTTCCTTTTTATTGTTTCTTTTGAATAGTGTGTAGATGTTGTTTATCTCTATGTGCCTGTTGATGGCTGACTTGTCTGAATACCAAGCTTCCAGGAATTCTCTCACATTTTTGGATTTAGCTTGGTCTAAGATGCTGACAGTTTCCCAGTTGAAACTATGGTTAAGTCTGTCCATGTGTTGTGAGATTAAGGAGTTTTCATCATGTCTTCTGACTGCTAGTTGGCGTTCATGGATGTGCTCTGCAAGCCTTCTGCCTGTCTGTCCTACATAGTGGTTGCCTTATGTCTGGGATATGGAATTGATTGATTGATCATATTTGTATAGCGTCTGGAGGCTGTAGGGGTCTGGATAGGGCACAATGGGCTCCAGTTCAATCTAAGCAAGACAGAGTGGCTCTGGGTATTTGGTCCTCCTAGGAACAAGGTTTTTCCATCTTCAGTACTGGGTGGAGTTGCACTGCCCCAGACAGATCCAGGGCACAGTCTGGGGGTCAATCTTGGACCCACGGCTCCTACTTGAAGAGGAGGTGGCAGCCGTGGCTAAGAGGCCCTTTGCACACCTTCAGGTTGGGCAGCAGTTATGCCCATTCCTGGACCAGGAGGCTCTCTTCACAGTCACTCCATGCCCTTGTTACCTCCTGTTTGGATTACTGCAATGTGTTTTACATGAAGCTGCCCTTGAAGAGCATTTGGAAGCTTCAACTGGTGCAAAATGTGGCTGCATGGGGAATAAATGGTGCCAGATATACGGCACATGTTACACCACTGCTTCGGGAGCTGCCCTGGTTGTCAGTGTGTTTTCAGGTACAGTTCAAGGTAGTGGTTGTCACCTTTAAAGCCCTGCATGGTTTGGAACTGGGTTATCTAAGGAACCATCTTCTCCCAATAGTTTCTGACTGTCCAATTCGGTCTAGCAGATTGGGGATGCTGTGGATCCCGACAGCCAAGGAATGTCAGCTGGCAGGGACCAGAAGGTGGGCCTTCTCAGCAACAGCTCCTGCCCTTTGGAACATTCTTCCTTTGGAGCTCAGGATGGCCCTGACCCTGATAGCCCTTCATAAGGCTTTAAACACCTGACTATGTGCCCCAGCCTGGGGTCCCAAAAATGCCAGAGGCCCCGTTATTTGGTTGCACTGTTAATTTTTATGTAATTATTTTGTTAATTCTCAGTTGCCCATATGTATAATTGTAATTATATTAATGATTGTGAAATTGTTCACAGCCCAGAGTCACTTGGATTGAGATGGGAAGCTATAGAAATTGCATAGATAGATAGATAGATAGATAGATAGATAGATAGATAGATAGATAGATAGCTTCCCATCTCACCAAAAAGTGACTCTGGCAGTGTACCACACTGAGTTAAAAAGAACCAATAAATACATATAAAACAATCATTAAAACTATAAAAAACACACAAAACAGGAGAGGAAGATGTTAATCATAATAAGGGAGCCATTGCAAGATCTCCACAGTCCTCTGGGACCCCCAGGCCTGATCACATAGCCAGGTCCTGAGGGACTTACAGAATATTAAGAGGGATGGGGCAAACCTCACTTCCAAGGGGAGAAGATTCCACAAGGTAGGCACCTTGTAGCAATTTGGAAGTTGCTGAGCTCCCAGTATCCGTCAGCACTGATGATTTTCTAGATCTTCACTTGGTATCAATCTGGAAAAGCATCTCTTGGGCTAATCATTCTTTGGACCTTCCTCCTCCCCAGAAATTAAGCATGTACCAACTCTGATAGTTTGTTCATTTTTTACCTTGACATATTATGTTATACTGCTGGTGACCTAATATATTTTTACAATATATTATATATGTGTTATAGTCCTTCATGTACTAGTCATTTGGGACCCCCAGGCCCTTAAAAACATATTTTAAGCTTTGCATGACTCGAACTATGTAATTGTGTTGATAATATAATAGAGTATCATAGGTCTTCCACCCCTGTCTTACACAGAAGAACTCTTGAGACATACAATAAATATTGATATTTCTTAGGTAGTGAATGTTTATGCAAGAAAATGATTTATGGCATTTTTCTCTTGTATAATGGATTTACAACAGGACAAAAAGTCATTTGATGAGACTGGCATTCTTCAGCAGATGAGGACTGCAAACCTACACATATGTATGATGGGGCACATTCTATTAAGCATGCTTGGATTTCCTTTGTAGAATGTGTACATAAAATCAGACTATCAGAAGAACACTGAGTATCCAGTGGCCACAGTGAAGACTTCTGAAAGGCCCTTGAGATATTTTTCCATTATGTAGAAACTACGTGACCTTGGCTGGTCTTGGAAGACAAATAGGGTTAGTCCTGGTTAGTACTTGGATGGGGAATTTGGGGTTAATGGGCTAGACAAGGAAGTACCAAAAAAAAAAATCCCAGAAAAAGGCAATAGTTAAAGGGATGGGGGGAACAACCTCCATAAATGCAGTTACCAGAAGTTGACAAGAGCTTATTCTGATATTCATTCAATTTCTTTACCTTTAATCCAGTAGTTCCAAACTGTTGGATTCAATTTATTAGGCAAACATAGTGATAAAGATTTGTGAAAGGATGGATTAGATGTTTACAAATCATTAAAAAACAAACAAAATGATTATTTTACTATATTAGTCCTGCTTTAACTGGAAACACTGGAAGAACGTTGCTGAATCAAACCAAAGGTATATTTAATCCAGCAGTCTGCAAACCACGTGACTTTGGGAAGTCCAAAATGGGACATGCGCACAAAAGAATTCTCCTGCTCGTATTCTAGAACAATTACTGTCCAGAGCCTCATGCAGCCACAGTAACCTCCATAAAACTGCAACACAGCAATGCAAAGCTTTGAATGGAAGCTTCTCTTTGACAATGCCTTGAGAAAAGCACCCATTCAGTGCTGTTTGGCAAAGCAATGCAGATCCAGTGCTTCTAAAAGTAAGGGAGAGTGGTCATGTTGCTTCACTTTGCCTGTCTTCTGAGGTGTCCTCTGGCAGTTCCAATAGCCAGAAGAAGTTTCAAGGTGACTCTAAATACCTTGTTGAAAACTGAATCATGTTTTCGCCTTGATGAGAAGAATTGTACTGTACTGGCTTTGTGGTGCAAAACATCTTGTTAAGGCAAAGCTGAACTACCTTACCCATTCAAAACTGCCCAAGATGATGACCATCATTTCATCTTGTTGCATAATTTCATTGTCCAGTGTGCAGACTTCATTTTATCTATTCAATAGCTATCATCCTAAATGATGAGCACATTTAGGCAGAAAAAAGGCAACTTACAATCCCCACGTCCTCCTTCTTCTCCTTCTCCTTCTCCTTCTTCTCTCAACTCCAGACTTACCAACCTCCCCCCTCCCAATGTTGCCATTTCCAGTGAGAAAAACAAAAACCATACTGTAAACCTTAAATTAAGTTTAATATGGTTTCTTAAAAATAGAAAATCTCAACCCTGCCCACCTATGAAACGCTGTTTGGCCCATTTTGTCTTAGCACCTGCTCAGTATGGTTCTCATACTCTCTAAAACATTATGCATGGCCCCAACTCAAGAACAGCTTGCCAACCCTGTTTTAGGTCATTTTCACACAGTAATAATTAAATATTTGTATGCTGGAAGAGCAAACAGATAGTACCAAAGATTGGGGGAGCATATTGGGGCCAAATTCTACATGATTTCTCATTCAGTTTCCCAGTTGGTTTTATCTTCCTATACATTTCTGCATGAGACTCAGGACTCAGTTATGGCAGTGTTTCTCAACCTTGGCAACTTTAAGATGAGTGGACTTCAACTCCCAGAATTCCCCAGCCAGCCATGTTGGCTGGGGAATTCTGGCAATTGAAGTCCACATTTCTTAAAGTTGCCAAGGTTGAGAAACACTGAGTTAAGGCATACAAGGAAGTGAACTTCTCTTCAACTATCTTTGCTTATTCTCCATTGCAAATTCCAAACCGAGGCTGCTATTAATTGCAGAGGTAGCAAAACAGTGCAAGTGTGATTGTATATTTTTACCTTGTATGCCTCATTTTATTTTGTATATTCTATTTTGTAGCTGTACTGTGTAGGTTTTATTTAGTAAGTTTCATTTAGTCTAGCTGCTGACCTGTAATAAAGAATGTGATTTGAATAGTTGCAGAAGGAAAACAAAAAGGCGCTTATAAATAGCTGTACATGTTCCTCTGCCACATTTAGCATTAGGATGAGAGGAAAGAGTCCCTCTACCCCTGCATAATGGTCCAGGTCCAAATAACTTTCCCACGCTTTTCGGAAAAGATAATAGGATGGCTGTTCATGGGACTCTTGCATTAGATAATTGCAGCACGAGTTCCTTATTGTAGGAATACAGCAGGCTTTCAAAATGGGCTTTAATGACTTGGGGGAAAAAATCCTTGAGTTTGGGCATATCCAACTATTTCTGCTCCTTTGTACACAGCTCAGGTTGCTGTGCCAGTGTCCTTACATCAAATTTCTTGATGTTATTCTCCCACAAGAACAGAAGTGCTTTTAACATAGTCTTCAGGACATCTGAATCAATCTCAGATTTTGGCCATGTCAAGGGAGCAAACAATTTCAGAGTGCAGCTAGCTGTATAATGTCTCCTGTGTGTGTTCTGTAAAATATCTTCTTTAATTCCATTGATGTCAGTGTTTAATCCTACCACTGGCAGCAAACATTTCACTTTCTTGTAAAAACAGGAAGAAGAAAAATAATTCCTTTTTATAGACTTCATGGTAGATATCCTAATATACAGTGGACCATCAAGGCACTGACCTAGGGAGAATAGATTTGGCTCATGTCCTCTATGAAATTGGGTTTGAGGAATTTCAACCTCGTGGTGGATCCTGAAGATGTTGTATGCTTGCTCCATTCTTCCTTGTAGATTTACAATTTTATCTTTTCTATAAAAAAAGATCCCCCCCCTTCCAAGACTTTTCACTGTAGGTATGAATTCATTTCATTTTCATTTATTATATCTCTCCCATTTCTTTAAATTAGAACAAATATCTTCCAGGCACAGACCTTTTAAAAAATTGTCTGTATGAACAGGAATATTTAGGGCAGTTGTTCAGAAATTCTATCTATCTATCTATCTATCTATCTATCTATCTATCTATCTATCTATCTATCTCATACTACTTCTTGGACATAATGAATTTAGAAATCACTTCCACCAATGCATACCTGCTGGCAAGACAGTCTGGCATTAAAATGCCACCTACATGAGACTATGGTTCTTTCAACTACTCTTAATAGATCACTGTCATTTAACTTTAGCTCTGAAGCTGTCTGTGGTACTGTAGCAGGTATCACTCTTAAACTCTTTCTCACACTTAATTCAGGACTAGCTTACAAGGCAATAGAAGAAAGCCTGCATATACCTGCTTTGGAGATGAGGTTAATTTATAACTATATGCTTCAACGAATCTTTAGGGTTAGGGTTAGGGATGAGTTAACTACTCATCCACAATAATGCCATAGTCTTTGAAAAGAGATGCAAAATGCTCCAACCCTAAATGCAACATTAATTTATATTTTTAAAAGAATGCTGATAGGGTAATTGCTTTCATTTAGAGACATGTTTACACAAGTCTTTTATTGTGTAATTGCTTTGGCTTATTCACACAGGTTTATAGAGGTCATGGTCTTTCCAAATGTTGTCTTCCATTTGAAACTCTCTAGAGTTTTCCTACTGTTTCTTCTTTTTTCCCCTTATCACTGTAAAGAAGAAAAGATGAAATAGCTGAGCATTGTCTTTTGACCGTAGTGCTAGAAGCTTTTTGTATAAACCTCCTGTTGGATAATTTCCAATGTTAAAGGAAAAGCAGACTATGTATGAATAAATAATTTATCAAAATCCTAGCCAATACATTTAGGATTAGCTTTTGCAAATGGAAAAAGAAATACATTATAGCTTTGAATGTATGTCTGTAAAGATTATTAACACAGAGAAAGGACAAAAATGCTTTTTCATTCAAGTATTTCTAGATTACACCAAAGAGTCGGGGCACCAATTTCATTGCTGTGTCATCCATTCTGACTACTTCTTTGAACAATCATGTTCAGTACAGGACTAAGAACTCTCTTGACTGGACTGTAGGGATCAGCCATTTGAATAAGTGTAGCTATCTCTGTCCTCAAATTATCCTAATATCAGTTTTTATCAATAAGATATTTTCATGCCACTTTGAGATACAGATTATTCAATTTGAATGTCAGAGTCAACTATGAAAAAATCATTTGTCTTCTGGCGAATAGAACGAACCATCTTTCATTATGGTTCGTATCAGGAATATGTACAGACCACAAGATACACCAAATCAGGTAGGAAATGACCCAGTTCATTCAAGACTGGATCAGAATAGTCCACTATTGTTTCCAAAGTCTGTGTGACTGGAAAATTGCATGGACTATAGAAGAATCAACTTCAGAGAGCTCTAAGATAATGGGAGGGCTATATATAATCTAGGAAGGCACACAACGGAATGTTAAGGGATTCCCTTGAATTCAGATGATCTGGGATTTCACAAACTCTGAATCTTAGGCTCCTTACTGGGCTCCTGATCTTGGAAACATGACATTGAAATATCAGGGAAGAAGTGATATATCTATCACCTGACTTCTAGATCCAGTCTGGATTGAAAGAATATCTGCCTATCACTAAAATTGAATATTCTCCATTTCTCCTCCTCTCTCCCCAATTCTACGATATGACTTAATAATCCAGAGATACAGATCAAGACTAGAACTGAAAGGAAGCTCAGAATGGGACCCAAGCCAAATTTGATGGACTTTCTTTCTTCTAGGATGTCAGACAATATGTCTGAATGATTCTACTTCATTTTTTGATTTGAGGTTTATATGAATTGAGTGTACAATAGTTTGCAGAGTTCCCATTAGCTATTTGTTTTCAGCCACCATTATATTTTATGTTATGTTATGTTATTTTATTTATTTTTTATTTTTTTATTTTTTTATTAAATTTCTCCCCCGCCCATCTCCCCCCAATGGGGGACTCTGGGCGGTTCACATAAAACATTAAAACCATAAATACATATAAATACATAAAACATAAAAATTTAAAAAACATTACTAAAAAAGAGGAATAGAATCCAAGAAGATGAAGGATCTGGGGCTGAAGACAGCAGGCCTCTATGGGGCTAGCATCCCCATTCCTTCCCCACCCCAGGCCAAGTGACAGAACCAGGTTTTCAAAGCCCTCCGGAAGGCCAGGAGTGAGGGGGCCAATCTCACCTCCAGGGGCAGAATATTCCAGAGAGTGGGGGCCACCACAGAGAAGGCCCACCTTCTGGACCCCGCTAATCGAAGTTCTTTTACTGCAGGGGTCCAAAGCATGGCCCCTCTGTGTGATCGAGTGGGATGGGTTGAAGTCATGGGGAAGAGGTGGTCCCTTAGGTAACCTGGTCCCATGCCATGTAGGGCTTTAAAGGTGATAACCAACACCTTGAATTGGACCTGGAAGCAGACTGGTACCCAATGCAGCTCGCAGAGCAATAGCGTTACATGGGTCCTTCTTGGGGCTCCAAAAATAGCCCGCGCGGCTGCATTCTGGACCAGCTGTAGCTTCCAGATACTCTTCAAGGGTAGCCCCATGTAGAACACATTGCAGTAGTCCATCTGGGAGATAACAAGAGCATGAGTGACTGTTCAAAGGGCATCCCAATCCAGGAAAGGGCATAACTGATGCACAACCCGAAGTTGTGCAAAGGCCCTCCTTGCCACGGCTGCCACCTGCTCTTCGAGCTGGAGCCGTGAGTCTAGGAGGACCCCCAGAATACGCACCGGGTCTGTCCGTGGCAGTGCTACCCCGTCCAGCACCAAAGATGACAAAGTCCTGGATACAGAGGAGCCATTAACCCACAGCCACTCCATCTTACCAGGGTTCAGCTGAAGCTTGTTGTTCTCCATCCAGACCCTCACAGCCTCCAGGCACCATGAGAGGGCGGTCACGGCATCACTTACCTCACCTGGGATAGAGATGTATAATTGAATATCATCAGCATACTGATGATACCTCATCCCATGATGGCGGATGATCTCACCCAGCGGTTTCATGTAGATGTTGAAAAGGAGCGGAGAGAGAACTGAACCCTGCGGCACCCCACAAAGGAGGGGCTGAGGATGGGACCTCTCGCTCCCTATCAACACTGACTCGAACTGGCCCCGGAGAAAGGAGATGAACCAGCACAAGACCGTGCCTCCCACCCCCAATTCCCTGAGCCGTCTGAATAGGATACCGTGGTCGACGGTATCGAAAGCCGCTGAGAGATCAAGGAGAGCAAGGATGGTTGCACTTCCACCATCCTGCTCCCGCAAGATATTCCTGTTGATTTATTTTGGAAATGTCACCATATTCAGGCAGTCAAAATACTCCCTCAATTATAACAGGCTGCAAGGGCTTCCAAATTTTCTTCCATGAAAAATGTTACATAAGGTAGTTAATATCAAGACTATTAGCATCATTCTTTCTTTAACTGCAGAGTTCAGGAACACCTGTATATACTTATTCATTTAGAGCAGATGTTTCCATTCAGAAAAGTATTTGGCCATGATTATCTCCACTCAGGGGACCTGCTTTATTTGCATTATCAGACATCTCCTAAATACATGTGTCTATGCAATAGAATACAGATCAATCACTACATACTGAACATATTGCTTTATAAATAAAATGTATTCTTTTATCAGTAACTGCGTCCAATTATCCTCTTGTTCCAAAAGTCAATGATGTCTGTCAGTAACTTTTACTCATGAAAAGGCATGAACCTTCCACAATATGAGAAAATACTAGGAATGTTTTTGTCACACGTTTTCAGAAACAAACAAGAGCATGTAAACGAGAATAATATTTTTTGTAACACTTTCTAAGACATTTCTGCAAGAAAAAAAGCTGTTTATAATATCTGTAATCTTCCTGAAGTATGGAGGAAACACCATGCTAATGTAATGACAGCCATTAAAAGACTCTGTATATGCATTTACTGCTACCAAATAATGAACAAATTCCATGAAACACATAACTTTCTGAAAAGCAATTATTTTATTTATGTACTCATATAAGAATCTCTGCTTTGTACAACATTACATGCACAGTGCAGTTAACCTTCAGCATCTGCAGGAAAGATTGGCCAGCATTACTGATTATTACAATACTGTCTGAAAGACTAATGAGTTTTGCAGTGTGCACATATGTAGATACTAAAGTCATTTATGATATGGCATAGAATAAGGGGAAAAAAATGCTGCCAACATTTTCAACATTTGAAACAGGGACAGTAACCAACACTGATCAGCCAATGTGGAGAAAGTCAGATTGACTACTGGATTGTTTGAGCCATTCATCTTTTTCACCCAGCCTCAACTTACAGATAATTTATGAATTCTTCCTTAAGCAAGCCCAGGATGTCCTTCCATTCTACACTTACTCTTTTTATAATACCCTTTTATCTTGTTATATGTGAGGACTGTAATGATCATTCAAAGTTGGTTGTGTTGTATTGACACTGAACTAGTTAGAATGCCATCATTGCATCCTTTTAAAAACAAGGAACTGGATGACTAATTAGTTCCAATGTTTCAAAAGATGTTAATAACAGATCTGGATCAGGGAAACAAATATCTCTGGATGAAGTCCATTCAGAACTGGCTTGTCTTCCACTCATTCAGAGAATTCCCATTTGAAGGCTTTGCTTTCAATGGGAGCACTGTCTTTGCTGGTTTTCCAGTTGCTGAGCTTGCATTAGAAAGCATGTGAAGAGGCAAACAGTCTCTCTGATGACTGGGTAGCAGAGCTGCCAATCAAATCATGGCAAGCTAGGCACCTCCTCCTAGTTTATATTCCAGAAGGAGGAGGGAACTTGAAGAAAAGCAATTTGGGAGGTATAGATGGACAGACATATCTGAGGATGATCAAAATCCTAGCCTAGGAAAACCTCTGCCTATCAAGGAAAGAGGTCAGGAGTACATTTGTGGCAGTGTAAGAAAGTATTGACTTGCTATACTGTAAATCTAAATGAACCTGTTTACAAACTATGTTATTTAATAAAAATCATTTCATGTCTTTGTTTAAATATTAACCAACTGATTGTGCTGTCCTGTATCTTTCCCATGTCCCACCTAGTCATGTCATCTCAGAGATATGTAGAACTAAAGGAGAGAGACAGATAAGAATTTCTAAACCAGAAAAGGGTATAGTGGTAGTAGCAAAATAAACAGATCCTATAGAGATCTTTCAGAGTTAATGAGTATTTGCTTAATTTTATAGAACCAAATTATAAGACAAAGACACCTATAAACACAAGAATCTCTCTAAGCAGAAGAGGGGCATCTCCATCATATCCTAATACCCTGAATTCAATGGTGTCAGAGGGGGGAGGGTATAAAAAATGGCAAGGTGGTCATCAGACCAGCACAAAGTCCTGTCCCTTTCACACATACATAGACATAGCACACAGACAAAGAAGTGGGATTTGATCATACTGCTATGACCACCATGTTGACCCTATAAACTAGGGAATATGATGGAGTTATGATGATATTCAGAAGTGAGTTATAAATCACTACATAATTAAAAACAAAACTGACTGTAAAAATGAGTTTTATGGCACCTTAAAAACTAATAAATGTATTATCACATAACAGTATCCTCAGGATATTTGAGTTGATGAAATAGAAAAAACACTAGAGAAGCACTTACTAAAAAATAAGTATTAATTCATTTCTTGTGTGGGAATAGTGGAGAGCAATAGATAATATACATTTAATTGTCATGAAGGTACATTAATTTTTCCCACTATTGCAATGGTGGGATTCAATATATGGTAGGCAGTGGTAAGACAATATAACTATGTTTGTGTTAAGTTAATAAAATAGACAGTGGCACGTGGGATAATAGCCAGAAAATATGAGTTCATTAAATAACAGTAATTGTTTGCAGCAGGGCAGAATAAACTGAGGCCAAATATGTAAAAAACAGAACCAATAATATTGTTTTAAAAATGTATTACACACTTTTCACCTACTCCCTGACTCCATCTCTGCTATTTACTCTCTGCCAAATACTGCCTTAATTGTTCAAGGAAAGAATTCTGAATTTCAGAATGCAAGAATAAGTTCAGGAAGAATAAACATAATATAGAAGAAAACAGTAATATGTAGTCTGCTCCTTGCAAAATGCTGCATAGTGAATGCATTATGTTATGCAAATACTTTAATTTTGTATTATTAAAGAACTCTGCTAAGCAAAGAAAAAATGCATATCATTTTCCAGGTTTCTCACTTTGCCATGGGAAACACAATGGTGCCATTCTTTTGTTTTCTTCAACTCTTGATTGAAATGCAGAAATGTGTGTGTTTGTATATCTATCTCCCCTCTTGATATGTGTTTGAATTACAAGAATAGGAATGTTCCTCAGTTCGGAAACTGAGCTCCTGATGCTATTTCATGAACTAAAGAGCCGCAGGAGCTTCACATGAAACAAATATGTCTTTGAGAAAATAGTGACCTTCAATAGCAACAAGAAATCTTGGAACTTATTTATGCCCTTGACAACTAGACAGCCCAAGAACCTCCCTGAAGAGGAGACAAAGGTTCCTCTTCCAGGAGATGTTACTGAAAACAAAACCATAGCAATCTGGGGACCATCCTAATGTCTAACCACTTTGGAAGTTCAGATATATTGGAAAGAGTTTGTAGTACTGAAACAATACAAGATTTTGAAAACAGTCTATTCCTTTCTTTTTGGAAGTGGGGAATGAAAGGTCCCCAAAACATTGAGATGAGAGTAACATCAGAAAATATGTGCCCGTATGAAAGCAAACCTAGAAACATACCTCTTCTTCAAGGATGGACACCAGTAGCTCCTGAGCCTCCTAAAATTGGGCAGCTCTAGTATAATTATAACAAGATAAGAAACCTGTAATTTTCACTATGTAATCTCTGACTCAGAGAGAATAAAGAAAATGACACCAAAACAGATAGCGAAAGATTGCATTCCCTTAACAGCCATTATTTTCAGTTTGAAAATGCATGTCGAAAAAGGCTTTCAGCAATCCTTAGCTCAAGCCAACTGATAGGACAGTGAATGTGCAAACTCAAATCCTTGGTTCCATGATTTGACATCGTTTCATTGAGTACCTAAGCTATTTGCAAAAAATAGATAGGAAATTAAATAAACCAAAGTGACTGAAAACTTAATCTTTCCTCCTTTTACCTTCACCCCATGAAGCTGACTTTAGGCAAGAGTTCCTGAACCTCTTTGTTCAAGCTGGAGGGTGGCTCAGCAGAAAAACTGCAGAGAGCTTCTTTGATGGAGGAACTTGCTTCTGGGTTGACGTTTCCTATTTTCTTGTGCAGTGTGAACAGTACATGAAACTTTGAGAATAGGAAGAGTGATTTTATAAATTATTTATATCAAATATATGGAAGAGAGAAGCAGGCTGGAATGCAAATTCTATAACGTAACAGCATTTGATGTATGTTTTCTTAATATAATGGGATTATAACATTACACACTTGATACTTATAATTTACAAGGCACTTATTAGTTTTACTGGAGATTTTCTTTTATTCAGGCTCACTATCCATTATGCATAACAGATAATGTATATCGGAAATGTTAATGGCAGAAAATTCCAATAAGTGTTTCATAGAAGATAATGGAAATGGTGTGTGATATTGATGGAGTTCAGCATAGGTAGAAAAATCCTTTTATCAGACACTCCACAGTGTTTAGCTATTTATATTATATGAAGTCCAGGATTTATTTTTTGGGGGCAAAGGGAAAATTATAAGGAAAAGAAGACTCGTTGTTGTAGTCTTTAAAAAGAATTAGGATTATAAATTTATCTTGCAATGATACAAGGATACATGAGAGAACAGGAAATGTCCAGAGTAGATTTTTCTTCCACTGTGCCATTTGTCAAACAGCAGTGAATCCAGACTAGAAATGTTTCAGCATTCCAGAATTTCTCCAGAGATATACCAGAGGTATACCAGCAACATACAGCATATCAATGAAACAATCTTTAAGCTGCTAAGAACACCCACCAATCCTCTTATCCCATCATATTTTGGCCATCCCTGAATGAGGTGAGATTCTCAAATTTTCCTCAGCATCTGCTTTCTCAGTTTTTCAATTTGTTTCTCTTCTTCACTCCTTTCTCTATGATACATGGAACTGAACTGACAAAAACTAAAAGCCACTGTCTTTCATTTAAACGTACAGAAAAAGAAACACACCTTAAGATCCCCAGTGCTTGGGTTTTGACTTTGTGATCAGGAACCTATCCAAAACTATGCAGATTCGGTGCTTGGTTTCAAGGGGGAAAAAGATGGCAGTTCTCAAGCTTGCCTGAAAATATCAACCTTTGAAGAATTCACCTTTCTGAGTTGGCTCTTTACTTTCCAGCGCTTGAAGGAACAATTGAACCCAGGAGCTCTTTTAAATTGCCCATTTTTTAATTTAAATACTTAAACTTTACATAAATATCTCCATCTCATTTCCAAGAAAGCCAAAAGTGGCTTGCATCACTCACATTCACATTCAAGCTACCCAGTCCAGAACAAGACAAAACACAGCAAGGCACTATATAAAAACTGGGAGACTAATACTCACAAAAAACTATTTTTTCTTCGTAAATTTCAGTGCTGAGTAATGGCATTAAAATTGGAGGCCAAATCTAAGTTGGCCCGAAATAAGCCCTGAGGGAGCAGCCTTTTCCAACCTAGAGCCTTCTGATGTGTTCGACCACAACTCCCCAAATCCCCAGAGTAGGACCAAAGGCTTAGAATTACAACCCAACCCATTTGAGGACTATGCTACTGTGTGTATTTAGCTAGGGTATGGCATTGCTTAAGCCTGTTTGAGCTACGTGAAGGCTAAGAATGATTCCTCAATGCTCTCATATATTTGGGAACGGGAGATCAATTTTCAGACTGCCCTTCTTCCGGTACTAATATTTTCATCTGAGAGTCCTAGCTAAGCATACGAGGACCCCAATATTCTCAGAAACACTGTTCAAACCTTTGGGACCTATTTCAAGGCCTGAAATATTATTCCCTGTCAAAGAAAAATAATGGCTATTTTTTAAAAACTGATCTTGAAAACTCCAAGGCTTAACCTGTCTTGTTTCAGTGACGCCCATTCTGAAATTGTAATTTAAACATGCATTATTCTAAGCTTCACAGTTCTCCCTTACTCCAGGGGCTTCAGTGCACCTGTAATGAAAATAAAAAGACTTGGTGGGAGAATTCAATGCTTTTCCTTTCAGCACAGCTACAATAATAACGTTATATATAGAACAGCTCTCACTGGGATGTAATGAAGCTGCTATATGTGAAACCATTTCACTTTTCCTTTCACCCACCACTCAACTTAAAAATAGCTTCACCTCAGCTGAAAACTGCACACAATAAAGATAGCAACCACTGTTTTCCTTCTCTACCAACACGATTCCTTTTGCTCTCTTGCAGCGCGCAATTTCCTGTGGCGAACATGCAAAAGTGAGTCAGCCTTATCCTTGTGGCTCAGAACATATATTCTGCTTCTCTCTCAGGCCCTTTTCTTCAGGGATAGTTAAACTGGCTTTCCCATTTCCCGCATCTCTGACACGTGACACTTAACCATGGCCAGAAACAGTAAATCTGATTTTTAAAAGTTCCTGTCCTGCTTTAAAACCTACATTAACTGTAATAAGAGAACATAAAAAAGACAACATGCAAGGCCATGTGAAAAAATCCACCCACTTTGGAGTCAGGGCTCAAACTAAATATTATATCTGCGAAAAGTGAGTAACATCCCACTGTTTTCAAAACAAAAAGCATCCCAGAGGCTCTTCCATGTGACTGAAGGGAATGGCAGCTTGATCATTTTATAAAAATGTTTTGCATCTTGCTTTTTGGCCCCCAAACCAAAACTGAAAACAAATGCAAATATCCAATTACTATACTTTCAAATTATGTGTAGCATAAAATTAGCCAAAGTATAATGAGCCCAAAAATTCAAACCAGATTAAAACCTGGAGGAGTTTGTTTTAATAACAGCTAAAACATATCAGTGGCTCTGCCGTTCTAGTGGTTATTCCATAATGCTGAGTATCTCTATTGTAAAGCTATTGCCTCGCAACGTAGCCCCCAAACGTATTGGATGTTAAATGATGCTGCAGACAGAATTTAATGCTGTTTTCAGGATTCTGTTCTCTCCGGGCCTTCTCTCATCTTCCATGTGAAAGCCTCATCAAACACAGGGCGGAGAGCAAAGGAAATATGGCTAATAAATATAGAAATCTAGTCTGAAAGTTGCCTTTGCCCTGTAGGTGGTTAAAAAGAAAAGTTGTGATAGAAACACCTGTAGCTGACCTTATACCCACATAGTACAAAGTAATGGCTGTTATTTACAACTGTAGCATTATCGATTGGTTTATCAGGAATTTAATCAAGCCCAATAATATCAATTTAATAGTTTATACTAAGACAGCCAAACTCTAATCTAAAAACAATTCTGCTCAGCTTAGGAAAAAGGAAAACCAGGCAAGTAATTTCTTTCCCACAATTGTTCACACAGATACAGTACATGACGTTTTCATCTTCAGTTATATGTCCACCTGGCTATTTAGCACTTTAGCTATTTGTTTCTCATATTTACATGTTGCCAGAGTCGAAAGATTCCTTTATTTTCCCCATCACTATCTCATTCTTGTACATTCTTGCTGCAAAGGCAAATGTGGGCAGCATATCACTATGCTAACCCTAGCTATTTCAAGTAAATATGTTAAACCACGTATTAATTAAAGTTATTTTCATTTTTAGATATGGGAAAAATCCTTATCCAAAAATCAGGGGAAGAAAACACCCAGCTTCAAAAACGAACAGAGCAAAGTCTGCATTGCAAGCTGTAATACTGGAAGCGGATGCAGCCAATCCGGAAAAGAATGCTGCCAACCAGCTGTCTGGCAGGGAAAGCATGAGGGTGAGGGACAAGAGGGGAAGAAAACTTTGGATTCAGCAGAACCTCAGAGAACAAATATGTCAGTTCTTGTGGGGGGGGGGGGGAGGGAGAGCAGCAACAGAAGGCACCAGGCGGCAGCAAGACCAACGAGTTGCCTTTGCGATACAGCGAGCAACCCAATTGTAACATGCCTCATCTTGTTCCCTTCCAACGGACTTATACAATCCCATAAGTCAATTTAAATCATGTGCTGCCCCAAATAAGTGCCAAAACTAAGGATGTGTGACTTCATGTTGAGGCTTGTTTTTCTAGCACTTCATATTTTTCGACTCTCCTGCTACCCTTTGGTGATCGCCTTGTCACTGTGAAAAAAGCAACGGGCAGCCCCGGATTCAATATTTCAATATTATTCTTCTCTAGCCACAACTGCAGATGCACTATGGCCTCTCTTTTGCACTGTCAGAGGGAGGTGCAAAAGGTAAGGCAATGTATTTCTGCCACAAGAAAAAGTGGGAGTCCCAGATTAACCACACATCTCAGGAGACCCCACCTTGGCCTACAGTTACAGTTTTCACTGCAACACCCAACTGATTCGTGTGTGCTGGGTCACGGACACTAATAATAATTTCAAGCTGTAGAGAACGCAGCCTCACGTGCTGCTCCAGCCCAGCTTCTTGTTGGCAGTGCATTTGGGGAGGTGAGTCTTAAGGCTCTGAAGAAGTCCTAAGAAGGGCAAAGGATGATCTCTGGGCTTGCTGGCCAAGAACTGGTTGGAGGAATGATGATAACTCCATTCTGCTCTTCTCATCCCTGATGGGTTTTGGTGCATGGAGAACTCATGCAGATAGACAGGCATGCAGCTGTTTCTCCCATGCATCACTGGCATGGTCTTGTAGCTGCCACTGCTCTTGTCTTCACTTTATTCCAAGCAACAAGTGCTGTTATAACTGAATTTAAGTTAATCTTCTTGCTACACAAAATAAGATGGGGGTGGAAAGGATATTGGTTTGTCCTTCTGCTTGTCTGCTAGTAGACTGTGTTACCCTGCCAAGATGGTACATACCATTTTTGTACACACATATTAAACAGAAAGGCAGAGACTGAATAATCTCATTCTGTAATAAACAAAATGCACCAATCTCATCATCTCTAATAACATAATATCGAATCAACATCATCACTGGACCTTCTGTAATTGAATATTATGATTGGACTTTCTGTAGAAGGAAAAAAACAGCAAAAATACAGAGGTAAGAGGGAATAGAGGGAAAAGCTGGTTAGGCTAAAAACTGAACTAAGGATGTGATTCAAAAGTATGTTTTATTTCCTTATGTTCGTTAAATAGGCCAAACAATGAAGCCTCCCTAAGTTCAGTGGAACAGCGCAACAAAGTATGCATGAAATATGGGAACCCAGTGAACTGTGTTGCCCGCCCAACCTTTCAGAGATGGAATCAGGGGAGGATGTACAGAACAGCACTTGTGAAAGTATCCTATTTCTTAAGTCTGGTGATGGGAACAAAGCCAAGATCCCACTACAACCTGCTAGCCGTGGGCAGACTCTGATCGCAAGCCAGCCTTGGTTGTGGCTAAAAAGTTATGCCAACATTGTCCCTTTGTTAATTACATTACAAATGCAAAACCTGATGTGCAAAATCTGTTTCTATTTCCGCGAAATGTCTCAAGCCTCTCTAGGCTGTGGATATGAAGTTAGCTGTAACACTGCTGATTTATCCTACCTCCTTTCCTATTATTAAGGAAAGCAGGTGCCTCACACTACAACCGTGCACTGGTCTTGTGTTCAGGGATTATACCAGCACACTAGGGCTTCAAGAGAGTCAGCAGGGTGCCACAGGCTTAGATTACTCATTTATAGGGAAAATGGCAGAAGTCAGTGGGTTTTCTACTTCAATTGAAACCTTAATATTAACTATAAAGGTAAGTTTAGCACCCTGCAAGGCATACATACAGATCCAAGCAAATCATCCCCAAACTAAATTTCCATGCCAGCCAGAATTCTCAGTTCCTGAGCCTAAACTTATAATTGAGGCCTTCAGTAAAATAAAGAAAATGATCAGCAATTTCATGGACTGGTCATGGCAAAACAGGAGAAATTTCACACTTGCTATTTGGAAATGAACAGCAACTCTGAGCATTTTCTCCCTTCAAATCAACACATGTATATCCTGTTCTTTTTCTCCCACAGAGATTTCAGACCAAAGAGGGCTGAGGCTAGTTAGCATTTCAAACGATGCATGAATCTTAGACACAATTAAAATCTTTCTACTGGTAACCCAAACACGTATCCCCTCGATTGTCCTGATAAGAGCTTCTGAGCACTGTGTGTTTTGCATATTATTGACACATACAGCTATTTAACTGAATCACACATTAACTAAATTAAAACATACATTGGAAGGAAACAAAAGGAAGCCACTATAAACCCAAAAGGGGAAAAACCTGAGATCCTAGGGCTCAGTGCTCCCCCTGCTATGCAAAGCCTTGCCCCGGGAATCCCCAAACATCATAACCAAATGGTGATTTTTAATGGGACTGAAAGGGAAGTGTGACTGGAGAGTAAATATACTATCTGTATTTTACCTGAATTAAACATAAATGAAATCAGGTTATGGACTCCAGTGGAATATCCAGGTACTTATCCAGTGCCAGCACAAGGGTGTATGGCACTCCTAGGCCACATTGATTGTTTCTCCCACTCCCCACTGATGTGAAGATCTGCATTTTTATGCAAATGATTCAGAAGGAGGGGCGGCATTGGCAACCCCTAAGCTTTGGTACCCTAGGCCGGTGCCTACTCAGCCTTAGCCTAAAGCCAGCCCTGTATTTATCTGTGGTGTTGGAGGCAGTTTCACTGTCATGTTGTTCTTATTTTGGGCAAAAAAACCCTGTCTTGTTTCTTTATCCCTGAAAATGAGCCAGAAAGGACTGCTAGAAGAACAATGAAAAGGAATGTAGAAAGAACTAGCCCGGAGTGAGAAATATTTGTTACTCTTCAGTGTTTCTTAGTGTTTTTTAACTGGAAGGAATTTGCTGGTCTCAAGATTCACTTAATTGGGTGGGGGAATGAGAGAGAAATGCAACACGATGTTTGTTTGTTTTCCTCTGAGATCACAGCCCTTTCTCCCACCACAGAATTTGAATGTGACTGGCCCCCATGATTGGAAGATGAATAGAGAAATAAATTATAGTGAGAAATAGCCAGCCAGAGCAGAAATAAGATTAAGGAAAGCAGGTAAAGGGCATGCTGAAAAGGAAAACTCTGAAAGCAGGAAAAAGAAAAAGCATCTTAAGAGACGGAGGAAGTTTTAGCCTCTCCACCCAGTCGGTCCCATCAGACCAAGGGTTGTCCATTGGGTACAACAGTTACAGGGCCAAAGGTCTATGAAGGTCCCAAAGGCGCACACAAAAGGGTCTAGGCCAAATAAACTAGACAGCAAACAATGTGTGCGCATATTTATATACATATCTAAGTAGATCTATATAATCTGTCACTCTATCTATACGAGACACAGCTGTAGATTATATACATGATTTCATTATCTGATCTATATATTGTATATAATGCAAATATTTATATTTATAATCTGACTTACGGGCCTACAATTATGAGAATGCCCAGGGCTTTTAAAGTTTTTAATCGCACCACTGAATATTAAGTATCTTTTAAATAGCCATAACAGATCTGAGCTGTAAAAATCCAGACTGCTACTAGATTGTTTGTTTGTTTTACAGCATGTATGTATATGTCATGCCAATCAACGTAGTCCCTGGACAAGTTCACAAGCAGAAAACTCACACATTTAACTCATAACAGATCAAAATAAATAACAGTAGCAATAACATTAGCAACAGAACATTCTTAACCCTTGGCTCCTATCTAATCATTGTTTGAGTTTTGCTGCCCAGATACCGTGTGCCTACATTTAAGGCCACTTTTTTCTCTGAGGAAACAAAAGGAACTGGTGGCTCACAAGGTTCTGCTTTCTCCTTTCAGGAAAGCAATACCAATTCCTAACTGACTTGCTCTTCAAGTCACTCCGGGTTCTTCCCCAAAGGCAAAGATGAAGTCTACAAATTCATCACATTCCATCACATTCACTTTCCTCTTTGCTTTTCCTGTTGGGATACGTGAGGGCAAAGCCAGTTCTAACAATTGGCAGGACGAAACAGTTGCTTCAAGCCAACCAAAAGAATGGACTTTATGGAAAGCAATTTCCACAGAATTCTAGTCCTTGCAAAACAATGCATTTCTTTCCAACTTTGTGCAAAGGAGACCCCTGGCAATGGGCATCCTAGAAAAAGTCTGTTGGATTAATTATTAATTTTTAAGCTATCTTGCAAAGAAGAATCCTAAAAGGCATGCATAAATAACATTAAAATGTTATAAATACTTCTTTATTTCAGTGATTCCCCCCCCCCCCATAAAAAGGTTTTCTCTTCTTCATAGAGAATTATTTTTGCCTGCCAGTTTCTGGACCAACTCCAAATGCCAGTATTAACCTATAAAACCCAAAACATTTTGGGCTTGGGCTATCTGAAAGAGTGTCACCTCCCATATTTATTTACTAGGACTTTAAGATCTTTATGTGAGTTGCCCCTGCAAGGCAAGTAGATGTGAGAGGAAGAGACTTTTTAATGGTGGTACCTGACCTGTCTCCTTCATGGATCACTGCCTTGTCATGGCGAAGGGGCTTGTGTAACTCAGTGAAGCCATGAGCTATACCGTGCAGGGCCACCCAAGACGGACAGGTCACGACAGAGAGTTCCGACAAAATGTGGTCCACTGGAGAAGGAAATGGCAATCCACTCCAGTATCCTTGCCAAGAAAACCCCATGGACAATGTTAAAAGGCTAAAAGATATGACGCCGGAAGATGAGCCCCTCAGGTCGGAAGGTGTCCAATATGCTACTGGGGAAGAGCGGAGGGCAATTCCAAGTAGCTCCAGAAAGAGTGAAGCAGCTGGGCCAAAGCCGAAAGGACGTTCAGCTGTGGATGTATCTGGAAGCAAAAAGAAGGTCCGATGCTGTAAAGAACAATATTGTATAAGTACGTGGAATGTAAGATCCATGAACCAAGGCAAGCTGGATGTGGTCAAACATGAGATGACAAGATTGAACGTCGACATCTTGGGAATCAGCGAACTGAAATGGACGGGAATGGGTGAATTTAATTCAGGTGACCATTATATCTACTACTCTAGGCAAGAAAACCTTAGAAGAAATGGAGTTGCACTCATAGTCAATAAGATAGTGGGAAAGGCAGTAATGGGGTACAACCTCAAAAACAACAGAATGATCTCAGTGCGTATCCAAGGAAAACCATTCAACATCACGGTAATCCAAGTCTATGCCCCAACCACTGATGCCGAAGAAGCTGAAGTTGACCGGTTCTATGAAGACCTACAACACCTTCTAGAACTAGCACCAAAAAAAGATGTCCTTTTCATCATAGGGGATTGGAATGCTAAAGTAGGAAGTCAAGGAGTAATCGGAATAACAGGCAAGTTTGGCCTTAGAGTACAAAATGAAGCAGGGCAAAGGCTAATAGAGTTCTGTCAAGAGAACAAGCTAGTCATACCAAACACTCTTTTCCAGCAACACAAGAGACGACTCTACACATGGACATCACCAGACGGTCAATACCGAAACCAGATTGATTACATACTTTGCAGCCAAAGATGGAGAAGCTCTATACAGATGGCAAAAACAAGACCAGGAGCTGACTGTGGCTCAGATCATGAGCTTCTTACTGCAAAATTTAGGCTTAAATTGAAGAATGTAGGGAAAACCACTAGACCACTCAGGTATGACTTAGATCATATTCCATGTGAGTACACAGTGAAGGTGATGAATAGATTTAGAGGATTAGATTTGGTAGACAGAGTGCCTGAAGAACTATGGATGGAGGTCTGTAACATTGTACAAGAGGCAGCAACTAAAACCATCCCAAAGAAAAAGAAATGCAAGAAAGCAAAATGGCTGTCTGATGAGGCTTTACAAATAGCTGTGGAAAGAAGGAATGCGAAAAGCAAGGGTGAAAGGGAAAGATATAAGCAACTGAATGCAGATTTCCAGAGAATAGCAAGGAGAGATAAGAATGCCTTCTTAAATGAACAATGCAAAGAAATTGAAGAAAACAATAGAATGGGGAAGACTAGAGATCTCTTCAAGGAAATTGGAGATATCAAAGGAACGTTTAGTGCAAAGATGGGCATGATAAAGGACAAAAAAGGCAGGGACCTAACAGAAGCAGAAGAGATTAAGAAGAGGTGGCAAGAATACACAGAAGAACTATACAAGAAAGATCTTAATGTCCCTGATGTCCATGCTGGTGTGGTCACTGACCCTGAGCCAGACATCCTAGAGAGTGAAGTCAAGTGGGCCTTAGGAAGCATTGCTAACAACAAAGCTAGTGGAGATGACAGTATTCCAGCTGAGTTATTTAAAATACTAAAAGACGATGCTGTTAAAGTGCTGCACTCAATATGCCAGCAAGTTTGGAAAACGCAACAGTGGCCACGGGATTGGAAAAGGTCAGTTTACGTTCCAATTCCAAAGAAGGGCAATGCCAAAGAATGCTCAAACTATCGCACAATTGCACTCATTTCAAATGCTAGCAAGGTTATGCTCAAAATCCTACAAGCTAGGCTTCAGCAGTACGTGAACCGAGAACTACCGGATGTACAAGCTGGGTTTCGAAGAGGCAGAGGAACTAGAGATCAAATTGCCAACATTCGCTGGATCATGGAGAAAGCATGAGAGTTCCAGAAAAGCATCTACTTCTGCTTCATTGACTATGCAAAAGCCTTTGATTGTGTGGATCACAACAAACTGTGGCAAATTCTTAAAGAGATGGGGATACCAGACCACCTTACCTGTCTCCTGAGAAATCTGTATGCGGGCCAAGAAGCAACAGTTAGAACTGGTCATGGAACAACCAATTGGTTCAAAATAGGGAAAGGAGTACGACAAGGCTGTATACTGTCACCCTGCTTATTTAACCTATATGCAGAGTACATCATGAGAAATGCCGGGCTGGAAGAATCACAAGCCAGAATTAAGATTGCAGGGAGAAACATCGATAACCTCAGATATGCAGACGATACCACCCTAATGGCAGAAAGTGAAGAAGAACTAGAGCCTCTTGATGAGGGTGAAAGAGGAGAGTGCGAAAGCTGGCTTGAAACTCAACATTAAAAAAACTAAGATCACGGCATCTGGACCCATCAATCCCTGGCAAATAGAAGGGGTAGAAATGGAAGCAGTAACAGACTTCATTTATTTGGGCTCCAAGATCACCGCAGACAGAGACTGCAGCCATGAAATTAAAAGACGCTTGCTCCTTGGGAGGAAAGCTATGGCAAACCTAGATAGCATATTAAAAAGCAGAGACGTCACCTTGCCGACAAAGATCCGCATAGTCAAAGCTATGGTTTTTCCAGTAGTAATGTATGGCTGTGAGAGCTGGACCATAAAGAAGGCTGAACGCCAAAGAATTGATGCCTTTGAACTGTGGTGCTGGAGAAGACTCTTAAGAGTCACCTGGACTGCTAGGAGGTCAAACCAGTCAATCGTAAAGGAAATCAACTCTGATTGCTCATTGGAAGGACTGATAATGAAGCTCAGGCTCAGATACTTTGGTCACCTAATGCGAAGAGAGGACTCTTTGGAAAAGACCCTGATGCTGGGAAAGATGGAAGGCAAAAGGAGAAGAGGACGGCAGAGGATGAGATGGCTAGATAGCACCACTGAAGCAATGAGCATGAAATTGAGCAAACCCAGGGAGGCAGTGAAAGATAGGAAGGCCTGGCGCAATATGGTTCACGGGGTCACGAAGAGTTGGACATGACTTAACGACTCAACAACAACAACAACAACCTGATCTGTGGAAGGCCATCCCTGGAGGAGCTCAAGGTGAAGACGTTTACTTTTACAGGATTCTTAAAAAAACATTTTCATATTTTAGAATGTTAGCACTTGTTGCTTTTTTGTTGTAACTTTATACTATATTATCATCATTGTTGATGCTGTTGTTGGATTTAATATTGCCCATTGTGCTGTTCTTTATGTTGGTTTTCATGGTGCCATTATATGGTTTTTAAATAGTTTTATTTTTTAATTATGTTTTAAGCTATTCCATGCCCAGACAGCTCCTGTTATTGGGTGATAAAACAGTGCAATCAAGATGTTTTGTCCATGTTTACTTTATAAAGAAGTTCTTCATAGGGTCTGAACTTTGAAAGTCTGAATCAGACTTGCTTTAACTGATGGCAGACCAGCTGCAAGCAAAACAGGAATAAGACTTTAAGGAATGGTGCATTTGGAAGCTTACCACAAAGACTTTGCCTATACTTAATATATAGCCATGACTTAAGAAATAAACTATACATTCTTCTTTATAAAGCGATGCAGGTGAAAACTACAGCAGCTTCCATGAGCATTCAAATGATTGTGAGCATTATCTTACTAGCATGTGTTAAACGATAATAGGAGAAAATACTAAATACTCATTTTTCAATGGCACTGTGCTTTTACATCATTAATGCAGTGCAAACAAAGCTTCCTATTGCATAGGAAATACAATACTTTATAAAGTATGTTACATTTAAATTCATAATCTCCTTGGCAGGTTCCAATTCACTATTTTATCAGTTTATTATTATAGGTCAATTATTGTGAATGCATTTGACCAGGAGAAACAGAGGTGAATGATTGTTCATTAACTGCAGAACTTAATTACTCACCATCCTGCCCTTGATGACATCTCTTTCCATGATGTTCTTTTAGGTCAGTGAGGCCAGGACTCGATTTGCTTTAAGAGCCAGGTATACGTGTCTCTGTCTATTTCTGTCTCCTTTGGCAGCACGAAGCAAATTAATGGGTAGTTCTGGGGAGGAGGCATGCAAGGGAAATGAAGATCCCTCCAGAGCAATGGCACAGAGAAGTAATGTGATGTGGTGTCACTTGCATAGAAGCACCTCTCGGAAACCATTACAATATGCCTCTGACATATATTTCAAATTCCCCTTGTTTCTCAGGGACAACAGTAAGCAGGAGCACCAGCAGTGGGGTGGACATGGAATGATACATATGTCATGATGTTATGCAAAGAACATAACTTACATACGTGTGTCAGACAGCATGTTGTTATATAACTCAGCATGTGCATGATGAAGTCATGATGTATGTATCATCACTTTGACATTATTATGGCTTCTTATGGATGCTGCCAACAGTGGGTGTTAAGCTCTTCACACATGTGCCCATTTTAGACAAAGGAAAGACTCACAAGAGTATTTCTGTTTTATAATACTGTTTTCTGATTTGTACTACTTCATTTTGAATTATGATGGAGAAAATGGATGATATATAATGTATGCGTTTGTACATCAGCAGTGTCCTACTACATGCAGTATAATTTTACTATCTTAAAAAGTATATATGTCTAAGCAGCTAAAATCCATTGTATTCAAGTTACAAATCAAGTTACAAATCAAGTTCATGTCCTTTGTGGTTGGACAAATTGTCATTGATTAAGGAACTAAGTGAGTATTTTTTTAACTTATTGAGCAGAACAAAAAGGATCATGCAATCAAACTCAGTGTGTAGGTCATGCTCCCAAGCATCCCTAATCAAGTCTGTTAGGTTTCTGGTTTAAAGTCTATCTGGCCCTGGTTTCTTATCAATTTTTTCATGCCTTAAGCAGAGCAAAATTACAAGCTCTCACTTTAGCTCAACTTGCTATTCTCTCAATAAAGATTATCTTTTCTTAAAGGTAAAACACAATTATCTTATCAACAGAGTAATTTGTTTCTTTGAAAGAAATTAGCTATTTACCAGACCCACACATGGAACATTTTAACGAAGTATAACATTATAATTCTGGAGACTATGCATGTATTTGCGATGTATGAAAAATTCTTTACTCACAGTCTCTGTGAAAGCTGTGAAAGACTCTGCACTACGACATAATGTGATTCATTCAGTTTTGGCTTACTGTATTGTGTGAACTTGGCCACTGTGTTTTGTAAACGATGGCTATCACTTAGTACAATGTGTGAACTAGCCAACAGTGGCCTATTTATTAAACCATGGTCAAGCAATACAATGACTTTTCATGATACACAAACTGTCAGTAGGCATAAAGGATGTTCTGTCACTGGAGATGGAGCTAATAATGAAAGGAAGGGATTAATTCCATTCCTAATTAGAAGGCACAGCTTAATACTTCTTCCTGTCCTAAGAAGGAAACCCCCTCCATTCGGTTTTATGCTCTGCCTTCTAAAAAAAACAGAGGCATTTCTGAGCAAGAGACCCATTCAAAGAATCTCCTGTGCACCATTTAGTTGACACACCAGTAGAAGGATACAAGCAAGAGGGAGACAGGGAGACTGGGGAAGAGCATCAGGAGGAGACCCTGAGTGGTCAGTTGGAAGACAAGGCTGATCCGGGAATTGGCAACTTCCAGAACTGAGATGAGAAGCAGCAGCAACAATTGAGACTGCAACCTTCTGGCAAAAGAAGGCCCACCCACATCAGAGCAGGAGGACTCCCACAGCACACCCCTCTATCAGCTTGCAAGGACTGCCAGGATAGAGTTTAACTGGCCAGCTGGAAGGTTAAGGCTGATTATGGGGTGGTCAGCACCAAAGTGGTCAGGCAAGAGAACAGGAGGCTGCAGGGCAAAAGCCCCCTAAAAGCCACCTCCACAGTGGGTGAGGTACTGGGTGACATTAACAGCAGTGATCTCCCAGCAACCAACACCAGGATGGAGGGTAGAAAGAATGGTACAGTAGTACTCAACCTCCCTAAGCCACAAAAAGAGCAAACTCACCAAATCTCTTATTACTCCACTAAAGGATGGTGGTGGGAGAGCCAAGGAATGCTGGATATGGAGGTATGTCAGGGTGGGGGGACTGTCCTGAGAGAAGGGCAAGGAAAGCATGAACTGGCCTAGTGATGCCCAGCATGGTGGCCCAAGTACTAAGGAAAGGAGAAGTTGGGTTCTGGCTGCCAATCATAGTGACAGAAGCGTCAACTATCTTAACCCCAACCCCTGGTGATGATTTTCCAGAATAGAAATATACACACACACACACACTTCTATAATTATATATAAAGCATGTCAGGAGATCCCTGTTTTTGTAAGGAGACCAGTACGTCTAGTTCCAGAAGACCATTGAGTAAAACCTATTCTTCCCCCTCACCTGCCTATTTGCAAGCAGAGGGTTCAGAGTCTCTAGCCTCAAATGCTCTAAGCAATGTGGAAGATCCCCATTTCACACAGCAGAACAAGGCACAGGCTGCACCTGAGATCCATTCCTTGATGGCATAGTCAGGGAAAAGAATTAAACTTTAGGTGATGCTCCATGCAAACTGCAAACTGACATTAGAAAAGGTTAAGCTCTGTCCTGTTTTCAGTGCAGCTTAATAAACCAGCTAAAATATTCCACCTGGAGTTGAGACATAACCCAGAAGCCAATGCTTCTCATCTTGCTGGATGATTTTCTAGATACAGTGGATTTATGAGAAACATACTTGCACATTCTAACCAGAATCCTCCACTAAAACTTCCTCAGGTACACATTCAGAAGTGATCAGTTACATTTCACAGCATTCCCTTTCAGTCTGGCCTCAGAGCCCAGAATATTCACTAGTGTGAGGGTGGCTTTCATGGGCCATTTAAAAATAAAGGAATTCATATTTACTCCTATCTAGATCATACACTAATCAGAATCATCTCTATAGACAAAGGAGTGAACAAACCCAAAGTGACATCACTGACTCCAGAAATGCAGGTTTGTGGTGAACTCAGCCAAAAGCATGGAACGAATTCTGTTCCTAGGAACCTCCACTGTCACAGAAAACACAACCTTCCAAATCAAGAGCATCTTTTTAAGCCAAGAAAGAGATCCTACCATCCCCAAAGCTGACTGTTATGAAGCTGGCAAAGCTTCTACTCAAGACCACTACAATGGGCCTGTCTCCCATTTCAGGATCAGAACACCAGCAAAACTCACTAGTGCATAACAATGTCAAATCAATCTAAGTTGGCATAAGGAAATTACTCTGACAGCCAATCAGGGATCAGATAACTCAAAAGTTAGCCACACTCATATCACCGCTTCCTTGGGTCATACTCTCACTTCCAGTAACTCATAATTTCCTTACATGGGACTTACCTTTGATGTAAGGGCCTAATAACCATCCCACACCCTTTGAATCCATTAATCAGATTCCCATAAACATTCTCACCTGGATACAGCCTTCTTGCTAGCCCTAGCTTTGACTGCAGGCCGGGGTGGTGGTAGGGAGAACCTGTTTGGTGTAGTGGTTAAGACATCAGGCTAGAAACCAAGAGACCATGAGTTCTAGTTCTGCCTATACACAAAGCCAGCTGGATGACCTTAGACCAGTCACTTTTTCTCAGCCCTAGGAAGGAGGCAATGGCAAACCACTTTTGAAAAACCTTGCCAAGAAAACTGCAGGGACTTGTCCAGGCAGTCTCGAGAATCGGACACAATTGAACAGATTTTTTTTAAACAAACTGAACTACTACTTTCTTGCTATCAAATTTCACTGAGTATTAAATTTTATTACGTTTTTGAGGCTTCTACCTTGAAAATATATTCAAGAAATCTTAAAGGAAATATATTAAGATAAGTAATATTTAGAAGAATACAGCTCTAGTCATTTCACCAACTGAAATGTGGTAGTGGTGGTGATTTTCTCAAAAGAAAATTCAATGTTTTCTACATTTGTTGTTGTTGTTTAGTCGTTAAGTCGTGTCCGACTCTTCGTGACCCCATGAACCATATTGCGCCAGGCCTTCCTATCTTTCACTGCCTCCCTGAGTTTGCTCAATTTCATGCTCATTGCTTCAGTGATGCTATCTAGCCATCTCATCCTCTGCCGTCCTCTTCTCCTTTTGCCTTCCATCTTTCCCAGCATCAGGGTCTTTTCCAAAGAGTCCTCTCTTCGCATTAGGTGACCAAAGTATCTGAGCTTGAGCTTCATTATCAATCCTTCCAATGAGCAATCAGAGTTGATTTCCTTTAAGATTGACTGGTTTGACCTCCTAGCAGTCCAGGGGACTCTTAAGAGTCTTCTCCAGCACCACAGTTCAAAGGCATCAATTCTTCGGCGTTCAGCCTTCTTTATGGTCCAGCTCTCACAGCCATACATTACTACTGGAAAAACCATAGCTTTGACTATGCGGATCTTTGTCGGCAAGGTGACGTCTCTGCTTTTTAATATGCTATCTAGGTTTGCCATAGCTTTCCTCCCAAGGAGCAAGCGTCTTTTAATTTCATGGCTGCAGTCTCCGTCTGCGGTGATCTTGGAGCCCAAATAAATGAAGTCTGTTACTGCTTCCATTTCTACCCCTTCTATTTGCCAGGGATTGATGGGTCCAGATGCCATGATCTTAGTTTTTTTAATGTTGAGTTTCAAGCCAGCTTTCGCACTCTCCTCTTTCACCCTCATCAAGAGGCTCTTTAGTTCTTCTTCACTTTCTGCCATTAGGGTGGTATCGTCTGCATATCTGAGGTTATTGATGTTTCTCCCTGCAATCTTAATTCCGGCTTGTGATTCTTCCAGCCTGGCATTTCTCATGATGTACTCTGCATATAGGTTAAATAAGCAGGGTGACAGTATACAGCCTTGTCGTACTCCTTTCCCTATTTTGAACCAATCGGTTGTTCCATGACCGGTTCTAACTGTTGCTTCTTGGCCCGCATACAGATTTCTCAGGAGACAGGTAAGGTGGTCTGGTACCCCCATCTCTTTAAGAATTTGCCACAGTTTGTTGTGATCCACACAATCAAAGGCTTTTGCATAGTCAATGAAGCAGAAGTAGATGCTTTTCTGGAACTCTCGTGCTTTCTCCATGATCCAGCGAATGTTGGCAATTTGATCTCTAGTTCCTCTGCCTCTTCGAAACCCAGCTTGTACATCCGGTAGTTCTCGGTTCACGTACTGCTGAAGCCTAGCTTGTAGGATTTTGAGCATAACCTTGCTAGCATGTGAAATGAGTGCAATTGTGCGATAGTTTGAGCATTCTTTGGCATTGCCCTTCTTTGGAATTGGAACGTAAACTGACCTTTTCCAATCCCGTGGCCACTGTTGCGTTTTCCAAACTTGCTGGCATATTGAGTGCAGCACTTTAACAGCATCGTCTTTTAGTATTTTAAATAACTCAGCTGGAATACTGTCATCTCCACTAGCTTTGTTGTTAGCAATGCTTCCTAAGGCCCACTTGACTTCACTCTCTAGGATGTCTGGCTCAGGGTCAGTGACCACACCAGCATGGACATCAGAGACATTAAGATCTTTCTTGTATAGTTCTTCTGTGTATTCTTGCCACCTCTTCTTTATCTCTTCTGCTTCTGTTAGGTCCCTGCCTTTTTTGTCCTTTATCATGCCCATCTTTGCCCTAAACGTTCCTTTGATATCTCCAATTTTCTTGAAGAGATCTCTAGTCTTCCCCATTCTATTGTTTTCTTCAATTTCTTTGCATTGTTCATTTAAGAAGGCCTTCTTATCTCTCCTTGCTATTCTCTGGAAATCTGCATTCAGTTGCTTATATCTTTCCCTTTCACCCTTGCTTTTCGCATTCCTTCTTTCCACAGCTATTTGTAAAGCCTCATCAGACAGCCATTTTGCTTTCTTGCATTTCTTTTTCTTTGGGATGGTTTTAGTTGCTGCCTCTTGTACAATGTTACAGACCTCCGTCCATAGTTCTTCAGGCACTCTGTCTACCAAATCTAATCCTCTAAATCTATTCATCACCTTCACTGTGTACTCACATGGAATATGATCTAAGTCATACCTGAGTGGTCTAGTGGTTTTCCCTACATTCTTCAATTTAAGCCTAAATTTTGCAGTAAGAAGCTCATGATCTGAGCCACAGTCAGCTCCTGGTCTTGTTTTTGCCGTCTGTATAGAGCTTCTCCATCTTTGGCTGCAAAGTATGTAATCAATCTGGTTTCGGTATTGACCATCTGGTGATGTCCATGTGTAGAGTCGTCTCTTGTGTTGTTGGAAAAGGGTGTTTCTACATAGCTGAGACTTAAAACAGCTATGACAATAATTGAATCTCCTTCCAATATAGGATTCACACAAATTAGACAATATTCATTATATGGGCTTCAGCGGTGAAGATTATAGCACTGATCAAGTTCTTTTCATATAATCCAACAAAGCGACTCAATTGTTGAAAGGAACTGAAATGTTCTCATGGCCACATGTGGAAGAATGAACTGCCCTGAAACAGAAAAAATTTACATGCGACTATCAAGATCATAGGTTTTTTTTCCTGCAGTGGTCTGACTGTCAGATGCCCAGCTTAGGCATGTAGGCACTTGCAGAGAAAGGGGGGGGGGGGGAGTTAGAAGCACCTGCAGGCTGGCACATAGGTTTTGTTGTTGTTGTTTTTAAAGTCTAAAAGAAGCCAGAGCAGGTAGACAGAAGGAGTGGGGTTTAGGCAGGAGATCTGCTGGAGTGAGAGGAGATTGGAGAAGGCATGGAGCAGAGGAGGCAACTGGTGAGAGAACCAAAAGCCAGAGGATCCATGGCCAGGGAGAAGAACCAGGAAGGTGCCTGAGGCAGCTAAAACCAAAGGATAGCCGTCAGAAATGAGTCAGCAGAAAGAAAATGCAGCCCTAAACTCTAGATGGTGGCAAAGCCAACTCGACCTGGTTCAGGTGCTAGAGAACTGGGCAAGAGAGTATTAAGAGGAGATGTTGTTAGCTTTCCTAAGCCTATAGATAAGATAGCATGGGAGGAGGAAGAAACTAGCAGTGAAGCAGTTTGCATTATATGCAAAAGAGCAGAATTTTGCTTTGTTAAGTTCTAAGTCTTACGTTAAGCATCAGAGTACATATTTATGTCAAGTCGCTATATAGCAGTGTTTTTCAAACTTGGCAACTTTAAGATGTGTGGACTTCAACTCCCAGAATTCCCCAGCCAGCATTCTAGGAGTTGAAGTTCACACATCTTAAAATTGCCAAGTTTGAAAAACACTGCTATAGATGCACATATACCTAAACACTTATACACTTAAAGTCTTGTAAATACACTTTGCACTACATTTGTATAGTAGTAAATAGTACTATCTTCACTCATTAGCTGCCTGGCTTCTTCCTATCCATTTCCACCCTCTGTTACCACAGAGAGCCCAAGAATATTCTCTCAAGAATATCTGAATGGGACTTCTTTGTTACATATTTTTGGTAGAAATAGGAATTAGATGCTGATTTCACAATGTAGACAAACTATACAACTTACTAATATCATTGAATTGGCCAAACAAGGATGCACTGATTGATTTTAATGAAAAAGGCTGAATCATGTGTTTAATTTTACAATTGGTGGGGAAAAACTCATAGATTTAACAAGGTAACTGAAGAGCATTTGGATACCACAGCTGGTACTGAATGCAACAACTCAAGTAGTTATGGTGCCTCTTGATCTACCCATATAGCACAGCTACTTCAAAAACTGCACATTTACTAGTTGGCTTCTGGGTGCAATTCATGTGTGGGTTGTCACTTTTAAACCCTGATATAGCCCCAGACCTCAATATCTCAGGGGCTGCCTACATCTCTCTATCCAATAAGATCTGTAATAGGCAGTTGACCATATTTCATTTATTACAAAGGACAGTCCTTTATTTCAGAAAGCTGCCCTTTAGATTTATTTAATTCAATTATTTATTTTCTTGGTTTTGCTGTTGAATTCTCCTTTTGTAAAGCAAAGTTATAAACATAAACACTTTTTTTAATCCTTGTGGACCTCTTTCAGATTTGCCCCTTTTTCAGGTTTGTCCATTATTTTTTCCGAGGAAATATGTTCAGTGCATATAGCAGACTCTCTCTGTATTTCTTTTCCCAGGGAATGTCCCCTGCAGAAAGCAGAAGGGTCCTTCTGAAATGCTGCCTCTCTTTGGTAGAACAGTATTTTCCCAAATATCCTATTGGTTTTTAGGAAGGCAATTAAAACTTGGCTATTCCAGCAAACTTTGGGTGTTGGGGTTTCGTAATGCCGTCCCTCTTGCAATGAATTTTTGGTTAATGTAATTGAAGTGCCTGGTGTTTTTATATATATATTGTTTTTATTATTGTAATTTTGTTCATTTTTAATTAGATTGATGAACGTGGGGCATGTACGCTAGTCCAAATCAATTGGGACTGGAGTGGACTGTAGGCTCAGTAAGCAAATAAATAATGTCCTATGATGTGAAACGTTCCTGAAATATTTAGGTGGACCAAAAATTAACATGTTCTAAAAACTGTCCTTTTTCATCATCATAATGGTTTACAGTATAAAACTTGGATTCCACAAAAATATGCACGTAGCACATACAAAATGTATCCCACTATTAGTAAGAACTGCCACAAGCAGCATTCACATGACACCAAGAAAACCATTGCTGAGATTATGCTTCGATTTTTAACAAATAATTACCTTAATAAAAATAACAGTAGGGTATCATGCCTACTCAATATTGAACTGTCAGTCACGAAAGTTAAACTTACTACCATCATATTTTCACAATGAATGCAGCTGCAGATTCTGAAAAGCCCAACTTTTGCTTTGATTTCCATACACGATATTAATCCCTTCAAATAGTTTGATTTCAGTATATATTATTGATACCTTCCAAAACAATAGGGAACCTCTCTGCTTTAGCAAATTGCCTTTGAATTATGCCCCATGTATTTGAGTGGAAAGAAAGACATCTGCTGCTGCAGGAAATTTTGCAGGATTTCACTGTGGGATAATCATTTCAGGTTATATTATACTATCGTATAATAACAGGTATCCTTTAACATTATATTGCTATTAATAGCCACCAGCCTCTTCAGAGCATTAAAAGTCTCAGACTGTCAAAGAAGAAAGAATATGGTGACATTAGAAGACGCTTGGATGACAACATGCTAGCAGCTGGGAGAACAGAGGGAGAAAATTGAAAAAAAAAAACCCTCATATCTAGGCATACAGAGAAAAAGAGAAGTGTTTAAAAGCTTTTTTTTAAACAAAAGTGTCTCTTTCCATTATCTAAACGAAAACCTTGCATGTTGGAATATTACTATGGCTTTTCTCATTTTTGTGAACATCAACTCTATTATACCTAACAGGCAGGAAATGGCAAAGGCATTATCAAGAAATGAGTAAAATATAGGCCCAGACAATTCAGAACACACTGTGTCAGAGATACATTTAAATATTTATGGTGACCATTTTTAATTTATTTTCCACATGTTCTCTCATCCCCCCATCTCTCCCCATCAAAGACAACATACCCAGCGCTATTTCAGCCAGTCTATTAGAGATCGAGGAATCAGCATGCCCCAAACACACCATGCTTCCTTCTGTCTTCTGATCAAAGTTACCAGAAGGTGTCCAGGGACCACAAGGGCAGCCAAGCTAGTGGCAGCATTCAAACAAATCTACTGACTTCAGTTAACATTTGCTATTTACTTTCCTTGCTATCGTAGGTGCTATTCTTCAGCAAATACATTGATACATTTTTCCCGGACCATATCCTGAGCATTTCAGAGTAAATCATAGTGAAAACAATGGCTGAGAGATGCCTTCACCTCACCCTGTCTATTCCTCTGAAGAGCTCCCATCAAGGAAGGTCATCAGGTGAAGTTTGTTTAAATGTAGGTTGGGATATGTTTAAAGCTACCAGAGTTAATGTCAATAGACTTACAGCCTATTTCTCTAATTCCTCAGGCAGTGAGATGCTAATCTACATCATTACCTTAATTGTCATTTCCATCCCACAAAACTCCATAATTAACCCCTACTCTCTTTTTTCACAATTAACAATTATTCACTATAAACCAAGTTACTTACTATTACGTATTGGTTACTTATTAAATGAAGTCTGTTGTGCAATTACACCAATCAAGGAAAGAGAATGAAAAGAAAATGAGACAATTTAACTATTCTTCCAAACACTGCAGACTGAATCACAAGGAGACAAAGCAGCTAACTAGATGTTACACACAAATGTGTGCAAGTGGGCTCTTGTGTCATTTGTAACATAAATGGCTATTTGAATAAAGGAGCATTTAGAGAAGAGAGAGAACTCAAGAAGGAGACCCTTAACATGACATTCAAACCAATGTTTGTACTGTGCTTTTCCTTTTAAAAGGGAGCCCAAAGTGGTGTGTCTGTGTGTCTGTGTGTGTGTATGAGAAGTAACCAAGCAATATGAAAAACCAGTCATAAAAACTGTACAATAAAATTGAAATAGCTAATGGAGAACTTCTTTTTCCAACATCTGTGCCTGTTTTTTTACTTCAAATCTCCTTCAAAGGTTTTGTTCCTTGATGTTCCAACAGCATATATGTAACAGTAAACATCTGTAAATCTTTGGGAAAGAATCTGCTGCAAGATGAGATTTGGAACAAAGAAATAGTGAGCGGGGGAAGGATTACTATTCTTTCCTCCACCTTGCACTCTAAATTCCTTCTCCCAGGGTGGTTTTCAATTTAACAATGGAAAGAAACAGCTCAATATCATGATTTGGTTGATGATGCAAGATGCAGTTGAACACCAAGGGCTATGATCAGTGTTAGGTGAGCAGACTGCTACCAAGCATATCTTCTTTTCCCTACCACATTTACCCCAACTCTGTTCCAGTAAATCCCAAATGATCTAAAGCACACTGGGGGGAACATGGATATTGAAATAGGAAGGAAGCATATGTTGCATTTGTGAGTAACGTTTTGTCAATAAACAGGAACACCACTGAATATAACCCAATAAAAAGAAGTTTACAGAAAGGAGACAAGATTCTAAGTAGCTATAATCAATGGTGAAATGATTCAAAAGAAATAAACAAACACTGCAGTAATCTAAGTAGAATTGAGTAATTTCACTTTAAGCACACACTAAAAATTACTTTTATTCCTCTTATTATATGATATCTTATAATGGCATTGCTCATGGTTCATAGTTATGAGTTCATAGGCTCTGTATGTTTAACTGTACAAAACAGTGAAATGTTATACATTGTCTGGAGATGTTGATAAATGATATAGAAATATAAGAATCCTCCTCCTCTTGCAGAGTGCTCCATTATATTTATTTAATAGGTATCAATGAAAGATCAGAATTCTCATGTCTTATTCAATGAGTACTCCAAGTCCATTTTAACTTCCAGCTACATCAGCCCATGATGATTCTAAACAAGTACTTCCTCTAAATAATGAATTCAAAATGGATCAGCTTTTAAGCTGTGAACCTTTATTAAGGCATATCCAAGGTCAGATTGAGCATGATGGCTAAAAGCATTGTAAACCCTCAGTATTTTTGAGAGCGGAAGCTAAAAGAAATGTATATACTGAGAGAATAAGTTTATGAATCAGTCCTGACTCACAAAAATGTGTTTTATGTGTCACCATCGTAATAATGATAATAATAGAAGAAGGAAGGAAACTTTTGAGGAGTTTATGGATACCCCTTCCTCCTTTCCCTCTCTGTTGCAAAGCAAGTTTGGTCTTAACAAAAGTGGTAACAGGATATCAGTGAGGGCAAAAAATGACTGATCCAAATTTGCATACATTGGGGAAGGAGGTGTTGCAATTTTATCTGCACAATTTTTCTATGTTTTTCTGTCTCAGAGTATTCCTGCAGTTTTCTGTTGAATCACTATTTCCACAAGATTAAAGCTCATAGCCTGCCTGTTAACAAGCTGCTAGCCATTTTGTTCTTAAGAACTCTCATCTTCCATATGTCATAGGTGTTGATGCTACAGGCTGTTTATTTTGCGTATATTTCTCACAGCCAGTCTGTCCATTCTTCTCCAGAATTGGCATGCATCTTTCAAAGTAAACAACTCTGTTCTCCTTATACCCATCTTATACTAGCAATATACGAATCCCATTGTTTCGACAGGTTGGAACCCAAGGAACAAACATTAGGAGGCCTCTTCCATTTTTCCTTAAACTAAGAAAGCAGGATTAGCACTAATGCAGCCTTTGTAGAGTAAGATTTAAAGGGAGAAGATGATACATAAAAGTGTTGCTTTGGGTATAACTTTTATCACATTGTGCAATACAGGATAGTCACTAATTGCATGCAATATCTTTTGTCCCTGGCAATGTGCAGCTGCCCCACTATAATTTTGTGAAGAAAAACCAGATGGGGAAAGTACAAAGTATGTCAAAAAAAAAGGATTCGTGATTGAGAAATACAAGGCAAAGAGCTAGGTTTCCTTACACTGAGTCCTTATGCACTGCTGCCAAAGTTCAACAGATTTTGGAATTAGAAATAGAAAGTCAAAACAGGAACTGCTGCTAACCGCTGTCCAAGGTGCTGGGAAGTCAGTAATCTCTGTGATTCGTTCATAGTCCTGGATGCCTGGATTGTTAGGCTGATTGTCACAGGAAGGGTTGTGATAGCTTGCATGTCATAACATGCCCATGTCACAATCAAAACAAACAGAATCCCCTTACCAGTATTGAAGCCACAGAATGAGAAGCCAGATTCTTTCAAAAGTGTAATTACCAAGAAATACAAATAAAGTACCACTCAACAGTTTCAGCCAAAACTGAGCTATGATCAATTTTAAACATTCCTGACATTGGGAAACATTGTAGGGTGGGCTTGAAAAAATGTACTACAGCAAAATGCTTGAAAAATGCTAAAGGAATAAACACAATTGTATTTTAAAACTTTTTGTGAGCCAGCCTTTGACAGGATAGCAACTAGACCCCATAAAACCCATTTGACATGTCCTTCACTGGTACAGTAAAAGGACATTTAAGTCAAGACATGTACATGAAGAATTATTTTATGCCTTTTTATAGACAGCATATATCTCTCCATAAAATTTTGTCAGAAGATATTTTATCTATGCCACTTTATGATTATCCATAAATCCCCTAGAATTTCTGTTTGTTTAAACTCAATGCTCTATAAATCCAGCAAAGAGCTTTCCATCTTTTGAGAGATAAACCAGCATCTAACCCCTTCCTTATCTACAGTGCACAGCAGCTTTACCCACCCCCTGCAATCCAAAAAAAAATATTTTTTTATCTACACAGAGTCAAATCTTTGACAACTCTGTTCCTTTCTTAAATGTCACCATTTTTTCCAGTAGGATTATTAAAAAGAAAAACAAGAAAAAGGTCATTTTACTGGAAAATGCTTTCTCTGAATACTACATACCATCTCAACCTCTGCCCTAGCACAGATTCAAAGGTTTCCTTTAGGATATTATAGATTTCCTACCAAAATGCATTACCAAAAAGAGAAAAAGAAAGAAGTCTTATGCAAAACTAGCCTGCAAATTAATGTATACCACATAAATGACTTTTAATAAAGCAAGGACCCAAGGCTCTTTAAGACTGAGAGGCTCCAACCCCCCACCCCTCCATTCATTACAGCCTATGTCCATGCAATTTCTTCATTCATTGTTGTTTGTTTGTTGGACAAACTGGATCACTTGGGGGATCCCATAACTGAAATAACCCTTGGGATTATATTTTAATTCATTGCTTTTCTTTGACTAAAAAGTATTGAACTATCCAATAATTTCAAATATTTTATCATAATTTGGATGAAATCCCTTCCTTGACCCAGTGTAATCATCCACCCACCCTCCTTTAAAATGATCTGGCAAGGAATGAGGGATGAATTAGCAAAACTGTAGCAATGAAGGGATAAGTTAGGGTTAGGGCTCAGTGTTTGCATTTAGCAGGAAGCCTTGAAGGGAGTTTCGACTCACATTTATTTAACCCTAACTAGAATTCCTGGATGATTGGGAAACGTAATAAAATGGGGGTAGAATAATGTGGAAACGTTATTCAAATTGAAGCAAAGATAATCAGAACAACACTTTAGACCTTACTAAACAATCAGATAAGGTTAGGAACTGAGAGGTCAATGCTAGGGAGGTCAAAGGCAGAATCACCACAGATGTTTCTATATTAGAGGCAATTTTAGCAATTGATTTATCAGTTTTTATTTCTTTATTTAAGCAATTTATATGGCTGCCCAACTCACTCACGGCGACTCCGGGCAGCTTACAAAAATAAAAACCCGAATACAAAACCCACTCCCCCCCGCAACCCCCTAGCAACAACAATACATTTATAGTTTCATTATTTTTCCCCAATTTTTACAAAAATAAAGATCCCATAGAATGTTTTGCGCTAAATACCTTTCCATATACTTTTTTAAACTTAAGCATTTGTTATTGAATGTATACTAATCTTTAGCACTGTATCTTGCCCTTTAGCCAAAAAGACCTCTAAAAGCACTTTACACAATCAGTAACAGCACAATCTCTGCTCCCATCTTATAATTTAAAACACATAATATTCAAAGAAAAGGAGCTGGGGAAGTAGGAGAAGGTTCATTTTTGTAAGGAACTCTTTCAAAAACTGTTAAGCTATGCTTCTGAATATTCTGGGGTTAAATTCCATGTCTAAGAACTAGTGTAGTGCAGTGATGAAAAGAGGTGGGGTAAAGGTTAGTGGAACCTGTATATTCCTTCTCCCAATACAGAATTTAATATGCCAAAGTCCCATCCTTCTGAACCCCTCTTAGTAAGAAACTATTTCTCTGTTATATGTCAGTGCTATATAGCTGTAAGACATATTATCTCAGTATCTTTTGGATTTTCAAGACAGGAAGAGGGGGGTATAACTAATTCTAGTAAATTCTGCTTATTTCGATCCCTTGTCTCCATCCTTTGTTAGCTGTTCCTTGTCCCACCATGACCTACAACGGGCATCAGCCAGCACAGATTTACAGTATACAGTGGTACCTCGGGTTACGAACGCCCCTCCTTACGAAAATTTCACAATACGACCAGCTCCAGTCGCAAAAATTTGCCTCACTGTGCGACCTCCGCCTCGCGCTATGAACCGGATCCGCGGCCATTTGCTCTGCTGCCACGCAGTCGCGGCTTCCTGTGGGCGAGATCGCGGTAGCAAGGAGACGTTCGGTGAGGCTTGTGGTGTGTTTTGTGGCGTTTGGAAGGTGTTTGATGTGCTTGTCAGCATGGCTCCAAAGAAAATGCAGAGCAGGCTTGGCAAGAATAAGGGCTTGAAGAAGAAAGTGACGATCGAACTGAAGAAGGAGATTATAGAAAAGCACGATCGTGGTGTTCGTGTGACTGATCTGGCCGCGGAGTACAAGATGGCGAAGTCGACCATCTCGACTATTTTGAAGAATAAAGATGCCATCAGAGAAGCTGATGTGGCAAAAGGAGTAACGATGTTAATGAGGAGGAGGACACAAGTGCTGGAAGAGGTGGAAAAGCTGTTGTTAGTGTGGCTGAATGAGAAACAGCTGGCAGGTGATAGCGTGAATGAAGCTATCATCTGTGAAAAAGCCAGGAAACTGCACAGTGATTTACTGCAGAAAAACCCCTCTACCAGCACAGCAAGTGAGGAATTTAAAGCCAGCAGAGGCTGGTTTGAGAAATTCTGCAGGAGAAGTGGCATCCACAATGTGGCAAGACATGGAGAGGCTTCCAGTTCTGACAAGGCTGCTGCAGAAGCCTACAAGGAAGAATTTGAGGGCTTCGTGAAGGCGGAAGGATACATCCCTCAGCAAGTGTTCAACTGTGATGAGACGGGGCTCTTCTGGAAGAAGATGCCAAACAGAACCTACATCACGCAGGAGGAAAAGGCACTGCCAGGGCACAAGCCCATGAAGGACAGACTGACCCTTTTGCTGTGTGTGAATGCAAGCGGCGACCTGAAGATTAAGCCGCTACTGGTGTACCATTCCCAGACCCCTTGTGTGTTCAGGGAACACAATGTGAACAAGGCCAGACTGCCTGTCATGTGGAGGGCCAGTGCGAGAGCGTGGGTCACAAGGCAGTTGTTCATGGAATGGCTGCACGAGGTGTTCGCACCCAGCATTAAAAAATATCTTTCCGAGAACCAGCTGCCTGAAAGGTGCCTTCTTCTGATGGACAATGCCCCGGCACACTCTCCATCCTTGGTGGATGATATGGACACTGAGTATGACTTTATAAAGGTCAAGTTCTGTCAGGTTTAGCCCATGAAACTCCAGGAGACAATACAGATTCAATCCAGCAAGGTTTATTTGGCTTAGCCTATACAGAGAATCTTCCCAGACTGAGAACAGTTCCCAGGGTCAATCTGTAAACACTCCTAGCATTCCTCAGGGAGGGGCCAGTCTCATCCTCTTATCTCTCCCTCGCTGTTCGGGGGATAACAGTACATGCTTGACCCCCCTTGCCTGGCCGTTCTCTGCCCACACTCTCAGAAGTTCCTCCCCCCCAACACGACACCTATTCTGCAGCCCATGGACCAGCAAGTGATCTGCAATTTTAAGAAGCTCTACACAAAGGTGCTCTTCACCAGGTGCTTCAATGTCACTGAGGAAACATCCTTGACTCTGAGTTTTGGAAGAAACATTTCAATGTCCTCCACTGCATCAGCCTCATTGACAAAGCCTGGCAAGATGTCACCTGCCGGACCTTAAACTCAGCCTGGAGGAAACTGTGGCCAGAATGTGTCGCTGAACGTGACTGTGAAGGGTCTGATGCAGAGGTAGTGGAGGAGATTGTGTCCATGGGCAAGACTATGGGTCTGGTTGTCAATGGTGCAGACATAGAGGAGCTTGTTGAGGACCATAAGGAGGAGCTGACCACGGAAGAACTTGCTGAACTCCAGAGTGAGCAGCAGAAAGCGCTTGGTGAGGAGCATTCCACTGAGGAAGAGGAAGACAGGGAGGAGGTGAGCAGTGCCAAGATTAAATCCATTATGGAAAAATGGAATGAGTGCCAGGACTTCTTTGAGAAGCACCACCCCAACATAACTGTAACGAACAGAGCGTTGAACATGATGAATGATAACGTGGTCTCTCATTTCCGGAGGGTTATGCAGCACAGGAAAAAACAACTGACTTTAGACAGGTTTTTCCCCAGAACTGAGCCTGCAGCTAAGAGGCAAAGAAGAGAGGAAACCCCTGAAGGAGATGTCCCTTTGGAGGGGGACTCTCCCTCCAAACAATAACTGCCTCCCCACCCCATTCTCCCTCTTCATACTGTGCTGTACGTACTTTTTTCATGTTTTTGTGGTTTAAAAATAAAATGCATATGTTTCAGAACTGTTTGTATTTACATTGAACCTTATGGGGAAATTTGCCTCGCGGAGTGACCAAATTCGGAGGGCGGATTAGCCGTATTTACATTGAACTTTATGGGGAAATTTGCCTCGCGGCGCGACCAAATTCGGAGGGCGGAACGGATTAACCGAATTTACATTGAACTTCATGGGAAAATTTGCCTCGTGTTGCAACCAAATCGAGTTGCAATCAGAGTCACGGAATGGATTAAATTCGTAACCCGAGGTACCACTGTATATATTTATTGAGGCATCATGCCTAAACCAGGCTTTCATAATAATTAGAACACTAAAAACAGAGTAAACTTCCAAGAGGCCCTGATTATAATACCTCATTGATTCACTACTTATCAAGATACAGATTGCAATTCTATACTCATGTACCTGGAAATAAGTTCTTATTTCTGTGGAATTGTGCATAACCTTGGTCTTATTTCTATGCAACCACATTCAGAATTGCATTTCAAGAACATAAACGTTCATGGGCAAGTCTGTATTTTATAGGATGGATTTCACTATATGAATGAAATCCTTCTGGAGCAGTGGGGGGAGGGGAGCATTTATTTTTATTTTAGCTAATTATCTTTTTATACTACCGCTTACTGCATCATCTTTCTTAAAGTTTTAGATGTTCCAAAATGCTGGTACAGCCTCTCAGAGGATGCTGATCATTTTCTTTAAAGCCATTTATTAAATATGGAGCTGTAAATGAGATAAGAGAGAAGGAAGATTCAGTAAAAATAAACCATTCTGGAAATGGCAGAAGCTGGCTCTTGTTGATTCTTCCATAGTGGATCCATAAGAATTGTTAAGGAAAAATGCACCATGATCCTCCTTCTAGACACAGATTCCAAGCCAACCGTCATAGAGCACAGATGAAACCCTAGCAATTAGCATCTTGCACCAGCAACACCATCAATCATACTTGCAGGTATTGTAACTTGATCTTACCTGTAAGAGTTTGTGTAAGTGGCAATGAAATGGAGGAGAGAGATGGTGAATGAATTCTTGTCACCCTTTTCTGCATTACTGACACAATATATGAATGGGAAATTAAATGTAATTCTGTAGCTCCAGACACAGAAATAACCAGATGGGAAAATGCAAGAAGAGGAACTATTACTTATTTGTGCTTGTAGTCTCATCTCTACTTCCCTATAATGTATGAAAATACTGAGACTGAAGGATATTGCTGTAAAATTATCTATTCATTTTTTTTTTACACACACCTGAGCATGCTACAGATTCTCCATGTTATTCTCAGATACACAACAGCAGGAAAAGAATGAGTGCTAACAGCTGTACACTGATGGTTAACTGCTACTCATTAGTTAAATTTGATTGGGGCACATTTAAAAGAGAAATCTGTCATCATCATCACATCTAGTGTGGTGCTTAGATAACTCAAATTATCACCTTTCAATGGAAAATATGACAGAACCTTACCACAAAACACTCCTCTTCCATAAAATTAGCTGCATAGTATCCCCAAGGAACTAGTTTAAGATGTAAGCCATATAATAAGGAGAATAGCAAAGTGCCTTTCTTAGAACCAGTCCAGCATTCCCAATATTCAGAGTGTGAATGTCAACTGCCAAAATTCTTCCTCCATTGTGGCCTTTGCTGTGAATTCTAGGAGACAAAGTTCATATCTCTGCAGAGCACCAAAGGAAAGCTGTGGAAGACTGAACTAGTAGAATTCAAAATTGGGGGCATAGTGGGATAGGAATTACAACTTTTAAAATAGAAGAAAGCAAGCATCAGGGTCAAAGGCTCCAGCACAGTTTTCTGTATTTTCGGTATTAATTTTCTCTTCTAAATCTACTGTCCTCAAACCACTATGCTCCAGATGCTTATCATGCTGGCTGATGTTGACAGGCCTGTAGTCATATACATCTGGAGGACACCAAATGTGGGAAAGTCTGGTACAGAGAACTTTTATACATAAAGGAGCCCCCTGCTTATTCTGAAGCAGTCATGCTAGGAGACCGCTCAGCATGATTCTGATTATTCATCTATCTACAATTCACTAGTTTTGATCTCTCACAAGGAATGCAGACCAGTACAATATATGACTTCTCTTTTATGGTTCACAGAAAGTTTTATAACTCTTCACTGCATCTATTATGTTGAAAATGTTTTGTCCTTCATTGTTATATATTTAGGTTCCTCTCTCACCTTCTCCAGTCAAAAAAGCCAGATATAAATCAAGGAATTAGTGAAGAAGGTGTCAAAACATGTTTATTTCCATTCTACAGGAGCTGTTGCCATACCTGTTTTAGGCCAGTGTGATACAAGCTAGTCAAGACAATGAGAAAGAAGTCTATGTTATGTCTGAGCCAGGAAACAAAACAAATGTATAAATTCAACCATTTGTCAGGTTTAAGAGAAATAGGAAGAATGTAGTCTTCTCACAAGAGCAAGAGGTGCTTGGCAAAGTACTGACAGAAATTGTTTCTCGCCCATCTGGCTGCATGACAAGGAGCTTGTCACGGTCTTTTTCAGTGTTACCTTTAACCATTCAGACAGACAGTTTGTCACACTCTTCAGAGCACAGTGAGGCATCTCCTCTCCCAGCAAGCCAATATAACTAAATCAAAATATAGAGAAATTCTACAATGGCTAATTCCACTTCTTTCACGTTATAACCATGGCTTATTTTAGAGCAGTAGATAAGAACCACAGTATTAGCCCCTTGCCTATCATGATGAGAATAGGTCAAATATGTGGAAATGTAATATTTCCACAGAAATCTGTAGAAACTCTGAACAGGATCACAGAAAGTGTCATCTTTCCTTGCTGACACACTATTGTCTTGGTGCCGTTATCAGCAATTGCTCTCTCCTACTCATTCACAAATATTCTTATTCTTCCTATTTGGCATTGCCCACTTTCACATATTGCCCCTGATTTCTTTGCCTTCTCTGCTGGTCTTTGAATGTCACTGTACATGTACTATTTATAAAATAGCTCTGCTGCAAATAATCTAAAAAATGGTTAACCTCCCTGTTTAATAATACAGTGATATACATGTATGTACACATACCCACACACACACACACATACACATACAAATATCCACATTTAATAGAAGAGAACATATGTAGCTCAGGGTTGAACTGTGGAGTCCTTGGTGTTCTGCAAGCTTGGTTGTTTTCTTGCAGACATTTTGTTATCCGACCAGGTAACATCTTCAATTGTTAAAAACGTAAGTCTATCAAAAAACAACCCATACTAACCAAGTGCTCCATTACCAAAGTAACAACCCAACCTCCCACAAGAGGAGCTGTGTAAGAACACTATTCAGATGAGCACAAATCCACTGCAGCAACCCAGAACAGCAGAAAAAGGAAACAGACCACCTATACAACATCTTCCAACAAAATGGACACCCACACAACTTTAGCAAAAATTCCCTGACCGCTCAACCCACTACAGCACAACCAACACAAGCTACAAAAAAGGAGAAAACCACCATATGTCAGAAACACCTCAGAAACAACCAACAGACTGTAACAACCACACAGGATCACCATAGCACACAAACCAACTAAAGGCCTCCAAAACATCTTAAGTAAACCAAAAGACCCAGTAGCCCAAGAAGAAAAAGCAGGAGTCATCTACAACATACAGTGTAAGGACTGTAACAGCCACTATGTAGGAAGGCAGAAGACTAGCAAAGTGCATCCATGAACATCAACTAGCTGTCAGAAGACACGATGAAAACCCCTTAATCTCACAACACATGGATAGGCATATCCATAGTTTCAGCTGGGAAACTGTCAGCATCTTAGGCCAAGCTAAATCCAAAAACTCAAGGGAATTCCTGGAAGCTTGGTATTCAGACAAGTCAGCCAAACAACATTTACACACCATTCAAAAGAGACAATAAAAAGCTAAAAAGACAACAAAACGACCAGAACACTTCCTCACCAGCAGTCAACAACCACATAAGCAGGGATTAACACCAGACAAACAATCAAGCAGTAAACAATACCCTAATCAAGGAACTACTAACTCAGACAAACAATCAGGCAGTAAACAACAGCTAAATCAAAGAACTACCAAGGGGAAAACAACATCCCCACCAATCCTGTATATAAACAGAGAGCAAACTCCACTCCCTTCTAACCCTGAAGATGTTACCTAGCCAGGTAATGAAATGCCTGCAAGAAAAGCACCAAGCCCACAGAACACCAAGGACTCCACCTATCCACATTCACTTTGCAGACCTCACTTAGACTATATTTTACTAGGCTTAGCCCTGCCCTGCCCTCCCTCCCTCCTTTCCTTCCTTTTCATGTATAAGCTTGATGTTCAGGAAACACCACTGCATAATAGCAACATTACCAATCTGCACAACTATTGTCATCCCTGGAGAAACAAGCAATATTTCTGCAAGAAGGAATCACACCCTTTCCTAATGTGTTTTCTCCATGTAGATTTATTAAGGCGTCATGGGGAAAAATAAGGAATTTCTAGGGCCCGTAAACATGATGTACATAGAGGTATTTCCTTGGTAGCAGTGAGAGAAGAGACCTCAACGTGTCATAGTACAGTAACTACAACTGCTGTACTAAAAATAAACTTGGTTCTTAATAATGTGTATATAGAAGGATTCCGCTGGTGAAAACATAACTGGGTTTAAAAATATAGTTTAAAATGTATCATTCTTGCTAAAAAGGCCAGAGTTGCTGGCCAAATGCCAAGAAGCACTTGAAAGCAAATGATAAAGCAAGCAAAAGAATAACTCTGTCTGCAAATAACCTTATTTAGAATGAGAAGAGATGACAGTTTGATTTAGTCCAGCTTCTATCACAGCATCAGAGACATATATCAGATTTCAAAGAGATATCAGTAGAGCTTTTAAAGGCTGCTTTCTGACATTCTGAATCCATCTTTTTTTCTTTTCAAAGATGGCTCTTTTTTACAGCCAGCTCCTGAAAATCAATCACAAAAGTCAGGGAATTTTGTGTATTTTGTTAGATTTACACCCCATCTTTATTTTATACAACTCAAGGTGGCATGCACAACGCTCCTGCCTCCTATTTTCCTCCCAACAACAGCTCTGTGAGGTGGGTTGGGCTGAGAGAGGGACTGGCTCAAAGTCACCCAGCTGGCTTCCATGCCTAAGGGAGGACTAGAATTCAATCTCCCAGCTTCTAGTCCAGCACCTAAACCACTACACCACACTGGCTCTCAGTACAATTAATTCATCATGATTAGTTTTTGTGATTTGTATTTGTTTTATTGTTTTGCAGCCATCAGAACACATTATGCTCCAAAATGAAGATCAAATGAGCTGGAAATGTTCATGCCAAAAGCAGTACGTTGCTTGCTGGCTGAAGGAGCAGCACTGAGCTCTTCTTGTTTCTTTTTCATCTGCCCTCATTTTGGCTTTTCCCAACTACAACATTGATTTGACACAAGTTTGTATTTTGGTGCTCTATATGGATGCTGCAAAGCATGTCACACCATGGCATGACAATCCCCCAGAGGATGATGGACTTTCCACACATCTCGCCCATTCATAAAATCAATAGCTTGCAGTGTATTCAAGGGGAAGTCCACAAGTTAACTTGGGTCATGCTGAGTTTCAAGGATCAAACAGCAAACAACACTGTGATTTATATAAAGGCAATGACTACTTCAAATGTCGGTGTGCAAACCATGCGGAAATACTTTCAAAAGTAGCAAGAAGTATTTTTATAGTCAGAAGGCAATGTTATCCTCAAAACAAAGAGAAATCCTTTAGGTTAGTTCAGTTAAAAAACAAAACAGTGTTCAGTACTTTGGGAACTGAAGTTGCTACAGAGTTATTTTCACCAGCTAGATAAAGGCTGATCTTCTACTCTAGCACATGGCTTCCTGTAGTAGAACAGAAGGGTTACTTTTGCGAGGTTAGGAATAACATGCAAGAAAATACAATGTGACAAGTCATAATAATGTAAGCATGCATAACGTCATGTTTACCATGCTAAGGCCCTGTTTTTAGGTCAATACTGCAAATACAGGATCAGATAAGAAATGAGGCTAATCCATCTACCTGTTCAGTCATACAAGTGTGATATCAACTCTATAAAAGTTTTAATAAAATATTACCCTTTAATGGGTGCATCTGATAAAATGAGGGGGCATGAAAACTATCTTAATTCATCCAATGTTGTTTTATTCCAAGAACTTGCATAATTATTTTTGATCAAGTGCCACAGAGGAAGACAGGTCAAGCCATCCTGCCAAGTTCTCTGCATCAGATGAGCCAGTTTTGGAATAAAACCAGTTCAAAATCAATCCCCACTAGCCTGGAACCCTCTGTCCAAGACTCTAATGCAGATTCATGGGTTCAACATCTCAGCATGTGAGAACATGCCCACTGCCAACTTGAACATCCGAAAGCAGGGAGGTGCTAAAATGCTCAGTAGTGAAGGAGAATGCCTTGGAACAAACGTACATTCAAGAGAAGCTTAGCTCTCCTAGATGGCCTTGTAAGTCTTGCAGCCTAGATGAGCACCCACTAAGCAAACTAACTATATTTCCATAGCCTTGCAGCCAGACTGGGCTTAATGAGAAATATTTGAGTAATGGGGGGATAAGGTGAGCTTTATGCCCAAAGCTTAGAGCTTCCCAGAGCAGGAAAGCTGGTTATGTCAACCATCAACCAAGCCTAAGAAACACAAAGAAAGGTGTCTATTAAGCTTTGGGGAAATCAGAAAATGGATCACCAGATTTAAACTGTAGTGGATGTAAGAGGGAACTGCATTCTCCTATTGACAAAGGGCAATCAATTGCTTAAAGTGGCTTCATTCTAGTACAAGATAAAGATTCTTGTCTAGCCATGCCATGCCAAGTGTACAGGTAGCTTCTGCCAAGTTCAAGCTGGGGAACCTGACAGAGAGCTACAGACTTCAGTAGAAAGCTCTCTGCTGGAGAGCAGCTTATAAATGGAAGTAATGTCTGTTGCTTGCAAGCATGGATGACTGATTAAGCTGGAGACTTGACAGGCTTCCCTGGTAGGGCTGTGCCAAGCATTCAGATGAGGTGCTTCCCAATACATGGGAATGTGTACAAAGTACCTCTTTTGAAATGGTTAAAGCAACAAGACCCATAGGCTGCTTCAGAATTTGCTCCCAGCTATCTCTGCATGGATATGTACAACCAGCCATTTCACCCAGCTGCATGAGGTTTGCAAGTGATGTGGCTGCTTTAATGTTTTCAAAAGAGAGGCTTTGTACATAGTCTTACGAACACCCTTACTTCCTAATATACAATTCTGATGCTGCCTAAAACCCAAACTTTCACTCTCTTGCTCTTGCCTTCTGGAATTAAACTAGGAGTAACTTGACCTTGACTTTTGGACTATTTCTCTGCCTCTCCAGCCAGTAGTAACCCCTTTATACTCTAGATTGTATGAAGGTGTTTTGGTCTCTCCCTGTCCGTAGCCATAAACAGGATAGGATAGAACCTGAAGATTACATGAGCCCATTTTTAAAATCTATTGATAGAAAGCACTGCAAATGCTGATAGCAAGCCATGGGAAATAAAGGATATTTAATGAGAAAAATATATTCCCCATGCTGGCTGGGGATTACGGGAGCTGAAGTTCTGAAAGGTATAAGTTTGGAGAAGGTCATACCATGTACAGCTATCATTAAAGGAAGGACTAGATGCTATATTTGGTGATGCAAGGGACAATCTTTTCAACATTAAATACTGCAATAGTAAGTCTAATCCTTGGTTGCTCAATTTAAAGACAAAAAGCCAAAGAATGCCTGAGAAAGAAAATACACAGATTTTGAATACAGAAGATGGCTAAGGAAAATAGTTACTGTGCCATTCCATGCATTTGAACCTATACAGATAGATCCTTTCTTCCCCTGATCATTTTCATGATCAGGCAACCATTCTTTGAACAGTTGGACAAGGCTGGATGATTTCACACTAATCAGTGGTGATTGACCTCATCACCATCACTTTCAGATGGGAGCTGCCATGAATATACAGTATACAGTATTCCACTTGAATCAAATGAAAGCAAAATCTTCCATCTGTTCACATTTTCTTTTTTAAAAATAATAATGTGCTTTGGATGGGCTAATACTGTTTTTAGAAAGAGCGGGAAGAATTGCCACATTCAGTAATTTTGTAACTACCCTGCTTTTTTCTAGTTCTCCTGCTGTCTTGGAGACAGCTATATCTACAATATGGCCTACCTAGCCCAGGTTTATGTATTTTGGCAGCTGCTCTTCCAAAGCTCAGGCTTACCTATTATTTCCCACCTGTGTTTCTTGGAATTAATTCTGCCAAGGCTAGTACTGTATCACACAACTTGCCGCTGAATGTTCTTCCCTGTGGAGTTATTCCAGAAGGTTTACATTAGGATTTCTGTTAGCAATAGTAATGAAAACAAATTAATATTCTAACTCCAGAGATACCCTCTTAAGTCTATGCAAGAACTTTAGAGAAAAGGAGGCACAGACATATTCATTATTATTTGTTCTTTTTCTCTATACATGTCTATTAGATAGACACATATACAGAATGTGATACATACACTCTCAAGCCTAGAACTGTTTTGCAACTCACTTGGCACTCAGATAAGATATTGGAGTTCCAGCAATCCTTCAGCCACATGGCTACTGAAATTATGTTACACAGTAACCAAAAGCACTATAATTTCAAAGTAACTGGAGAATTAATATAGCCAAATGATTAGAACATCTACAGGGGAAAGGAATCTATGTTAGCCACTCTGTTTAATATTATTTTTTTTTCTCTTCTAATTAGTGGAGAAAGATTCCATTATGTCTCTGACAGTTAATCAGAATCAGCAACTATCAACATTACTTGTTGTTTATCCTAAGTTCAGACATACAAGCATTTAGCTTGTTACCTTCCTCTGTAAAACAGCCTTTAGAGCCGACATGAGACTTGGGAATTATAATTTTGTACATGCCTGAAAGAATGAAGTAAAATGGACTCTTTTCTGGAGTCCAAGAAATTTGTGATTAATTTGAGAGGCCACGTCACCTCATAAAGAGTGAAATTTCCCCAAGTGCTGCAGGCCAACGAGGCAATGTATTACTTAAATGCTGCTTAAGGCCTCAAGACAGAGGCATAACAGAGTTAGGTGGCTGGGTAGACCTAGGTTACTGGCAGAAGATTAAGTTAACTATTGAAAAATACAAAGTAATGTACTATAAAAAAAATAGACAGGTGAATTACTCAGAAATATGTTTGGCAGTAAACTAAGCCAAGAATATTCCTTCATAAGCAAATGAAAAGCAAAAGGCAAATTAAAAAGGGGGAAATATACTTAAGGAGATAATAAAACTAAGAATCTTCATCTGTAACTTTACCCACAACAAAAGCTGCAGCTGATCATGACACATGATAAAAGTGTGTGCTTGTTTTATTATATTGTATAATGGCTCACTTAACAGAATTTCTGTCAACAGGCACCATGTGACTGCACTCACCTTTTTGAGACAAAAGTGGCCTCTTACCTAAAAGCTGAATGAATAAATATAAGCCAAGTGCAAGGCATGTACAAACAGAAAAACTGAAAAAAACGAGTAAGTTGACAAGTCTGGGATTCAAAATGGAATTCAAATACACCATACTTGTATTGATCAATGGAGCAGCTCTTCATGGGCTTGGTGTTCACCAAGTCACAGAATACTGAGGGACAATGAATAGGAAAGGATAAGAGTGACCAGTATCCTTATCCATCAGGTCTGCTGAATAGGATGGTTCTTCTGATCCCTAACCCCTAAGTTACCAGCCCTTTTCTAGCTCCAAGTATACTTTTCATAGGGAGTTTTCACGCTATTCTGAAATAACACTGCTGTGTTTCAAAGGACTGCCCAGTGCAAAAATGTTGTCATTTTGATTATGTCCACCTACAATTATATGTAGATTGCTCAATCACTAGAGTGCCTCACCAGCATCCTGAACCATGGGAGTGTAATGTTAAGACAGAATTACATAAGCATAAATTGCCATTGTGTGTCCTCAATATTTATTACACAAGAATCCTATAATGCTTGCACAGACGTTAAGCTTCAATAAGTTAAATGTGTCTTATTTTACTTCCAGATAAATCTGGGAGTGGATGGGTGGGCCGGGAGATGATAGATAGATAGATAGATTGATAGATAGATAGATAGGATTGCATCTAAAACAACACACAGCACAAATCATTAAATTCCTATTCACAGAGACCAGTTTCAGGATTTCAGCTATAAATCTCTTTTCTACTCCCATTCTTGAAAAATTTGAATTCAGTTCAAAGATACATCAACATTCTTCAGTTTCATGTTATACCAGTACGACAGATTATTATGGTTATACATGAAAGCTAGACAAAGAAAAGAGAAAAAAGGGAAAAGAAATCCATCACAGTCCTGGAAAATAGATTTTTAAAAAACTGCAGAGCATAATGCAAAGATTTACAGTAGGGTAACCAAGTGAGTCAATTTCAAATGAAAGATTAGCCTTATTTTTAAGGACTTAATTCCAGAAAGAAATTGAACCGTGACCTTCATTTCTTCCATTCCTTCTGCTTTCCCCAGTAAGATAATCAACTACTTGACTGGTTTTGGATTATCAATATTGCAAAGAAGTAGAAACCATTTCAAAATCAAACCCACGTAGTTCAAACTGTAAAATGAATTGTAACCTAGAGCTTCATTAATGGGCTGGGAGTGAAGCTGATTTCTCTCTTGAAGCTCAGTGATTTGCTGAGGCATCAGAGATGGACTGGATAAGACAGGATAGTCCTGAAGACTACAGTCAAGGGAAAGCCCCTGCTTTCATAATATGACAGCTGTATTTGAACTCAGGAATACATTTTATCCAAAACTGAACACATTTCATTACTCTGAAATGTGTGATTATGTCTTAACTTAAACAATATTTAAAGTAGCTTAGAACATGTCAAATTCATCAATACTGTCTATCAATTATTATTAGAGGCATTGAATAAATGGAACTTTCATGAACAATTGGCAGTATATTCCTAAATATAGGATGCTGGAATGAATGATTGCCACTGGTTTCCTTCCTTGATGTGAGTTCATGAAATATCCAGCTGATGTTGGAACTAGAGAACCGAACAAGGCAGATTTAAGGTTGGATCAAACGAGACAATTCTTGTCTGAGTACTGGCCACTAAATTTGCACTGCTTGTGTGTGTGGACATTTCTATCAGCTACTAAATGTCTACTTGTCTTTGGGGCACCTTTGCCCTAACAAAACTGGATCCCTGTTATTCCACTGACATTGACATAATTTGGACAATATGGCTAAGGGACAGAGGTGCCAGTCTCTACACAATGGCATGGATGTCCTCCAGTTCCCTGTGCTTGGAAATCCCTTCCTCTTTTCCCAGATCTCACCAACTGCATAGATAGCCACCAACAGGAAAACAGGTTGTGTTGTGAAATGTAATGTCATCAGAAACTGCTGCATCACCTTGACAGGAGTGCTGAGCATAATCTTTTTCAAATGCAGTTCAAAATGAAAATGCAGCTCTCAAGAAGCCTGTTTTCTAGTGGATGCTGCTTTGCTGCATTCATCATAATGAAAGCTCTTTGATTTCTCAGCATTTCCAAAAAAGTGGGACTCATGCTATATAACTAGCTAGAAAAGGAAGCATGGGGAAAGGCGGGAGAGGGAAACCCAAAGAATAAATGCAACTCTCACTGAGTCATTAAGAGCTGGTTGGCACAGCAGAAGCTTTACAGCAGTTAGGACTGGGGAAAAAAGATGTATCGCATGTATCAGTCAGAAAAACAACTCAGTAGGTGCTGTCATGCATGCCAACACCACACTCTTTCTTCTTTAAGAGAGCAAACTAGAAACAAAGTTGAAAAGAAGCTCTTAGTCACCGTCCTAGCCTTAAACTGCCTATACTTCTTTTTTTCTGCTTGAGTTAAAGCTGAGAATTTACTTCTAGCTATAAATCTCTCTCCACAGTATGCATACATAATGTGAATTAGCCATTAAAGAATATGGCCTAAATCTGTGGAGGAACATTGTAGGAGAGTGGAGAATACCTGTGCATTTTACAGGAAGGACAAGCAAAGTAGCATTAACCAATTATTGCATTTATAGCCATGTAACTGTTGTAATAAGCAGTCAGAGCCGCTTGGAAAATAAACTAAATTAGTCAGATGACAAGAGACCTAAATGGTTATTCATGCTTTGCCAAATGAAGGCAAGAAAAGTTTTTGGACTGAATTTATGTAAGAAATTGTATGACTGAAGCATGAGTGACTATATGTAGGGGAAACATTGGCATGCAAGATGGAGCTGTGGAAAGGCCCTCTTAGCCATGTCTGTCACCTGCTGCTCAAGCAGAGCTGAGAGTCTAGGAAGATCCCTTCCTCAGATCTGTCTGAGGAAGTGCTACCCTATTCAAAATCAAATACAGTAAATTCCCAGATCTGGGGAGTCCCAACTTTTACAGCCATTAGGTCTTGCTAAGCTTGAGACAGAGCCTGTTTCTCCCCATTCAGACCCCCCACAGTCTCCAGACACTGAGAAAGAATCTTGATGGTTGGGCCAGAGTAGAGATGTACAGTTGATATTATCAACCCTATGCTGTCAGATGACCTCATGTAGATATTAAGCAGAAGTGGGAGGAGGAGACCCCTGTGGAACCTGCAAAGCAGGGGCTTAGAACTAGACCTCTCACCCCCACCAACACTGAAAGAAATGGACCTTGGAGGAAAGAGAGGAACTACTGCAGCACTGTGTCCCAGTTTCCCAGCCCAAGTCATTCCAACAGGATACCATGCTCAGTGACATCAAAAGCCACTGAAAGATCAAGGAGGGCCAGGATTCACATCTGCTATACCAGTCATGCCAGAGATCTTCAAGAAGTATGATCAATGCTGCCTCAGTACTGTATCCAGGTCTGAACCTTAACCGAAAGGAGCCCAAATAATCTACTTCCTGCAAGATCCTCTGAAGTTGCAACCCCACTGCCTTCTCAACAACCTTCCCCCAAAAGGGAACATTTGGTATACATAATGGTTTTGCTCTTATTTTCACACCTGTGAGGTGAGCTGGGCTGAGAGGAAGTGACTGACCCAAACTCAGTTTCCTGATTTCTAGTCCAGCACCTTCACCACTACAGTAAACTAGTTGGAGATAGGTTGAAAATTGATTGGGACCATTGGGTCCAGTGCTGATTTCTTGAGGTAAGTAAGTTTCTTCCCCAAGTTATGTAACTTTTATAACAGTGGGGTTTTTCTTACTAGATTTTTCTGTTTTAGTATAAAGGAATTAGCTACCAAACACAGAGGATTGTTAGTATTTTTCAGAATGCAACAGTAATTATTAAAGTTTAATACAATAGTGTATACTTGTTATATATTTCTAATTAACTGACAAAAAATTAGCAGCCACCAAATATTAAATATCATATCTCACTGAATATTGAACAGGGAACATTGCACTGCTATTGTACAACCAACCTGCAGCAGTTATTTATATGAAAAAGAATGGAATCCCAAGGAAAGATGAAAATGTCTTATAATGTTAAAATCAGTGCAGTTATTCATGTAAATGTCATGGGTGACAATCCTCTCCATCAAAGGGATGGAAAGGTCCAGACCACTCATGTCATTGCATAAAATCAATGATCAAAGACTTCTGATTTGTAAATGAAGCCTTTCATAAAACTTCAAAAAAGAGAAGGTGTGTGGGGTTTCCTGTTCCTTACCTGGGAAAGTGTCATGGCCATGTTATTACAGTTACTCAGATATTAAAGGATCAGAACATAGAAAAACCCAAAAACCATGTCACACATAAAGACTGGCAAGACATTTTCATTCATTTTTTGTTAAAGAACATTATTTCAGGGTTACAACATGATGCAAAATAGGGGGGAATCTGTATTTCAAAGGCATAACTCTTGCATATAAAGGAGAGCCAGTGAACACCAGGTTAGGCTATTATAACTTTCCAGAGAAGCTAATGTTTTCAAGCTTTAATTCCTCATATATGTTTCTAGATCAAATTCAGTTTGGGAAGAGTTATGGAACATTTGCTTCAGTCTTTTTAAAAAGAAGATATGTATGTTTGTGTGAAATGCACCTAAACTGGAAGTTTGCTGTTCCTATCTCCTCTTTTCCCATTCCTGGTTGGCATAATTCAACCCTTGTTTCAGGACTCTGGACTAGAATCAGATTTATGTATCCTCAAGTGGATTATTCCAGTTCTGGGAATGCTAGGTGACACATAAGATTTCTATTACACTCATCCCATTTCCTTTAGCAACCATTTAATGATGTTTAGAATAAATTATTTTGCTTTTTACTGCTAATTTGAGAATGCCATCCTATTAAAACAAATGCATTGAAGAGTCTATTTTTTACAGTTATGTTTTCATATCCCCATCTGACTTGGCAATAATCCAGGCTTGCAGTATCTATTAACAGCCAGTAAATCTCTTGCAGTGCTTCTTTCAGTTCATTTGTCTGTATCTGTGCATGGTGTGTGCATGAGCTGTGTAAACCATTCAGAGATGTGTCCCTCAAAACCCACCATTTGTAGCACAAAGGCAGCCACGTCTGTTGAAGTCACACCATGGTCATTTTAAGGTCTTTTTCTTGTCCTCTGGGCACCGATATATATGCACAGAAGACACTTCTGAGGTACCTGCTGGCAAAATGCCCCTCTAAATTATCTGTACCACACTAAGGTAATGGCACTGAATCTGATACCCAGTTAGCTGTAGTATTTTTCAGGATGAATGCACCATCCTGAGAAATAAGATATGGAAAACATGCAGAGCATAGCTTCTGGAATGATTTCCAACACTTCTATCACATATTAATATAATAATAATAATATTGCTGAGGGTATTTTAATGAAGGCAAAAATATACAAAATGAAAGGGAAAGTTGGACTTCAAAGAAACAGGCTAGAGTATTGATGCTTTTGAACTCTGGTGCTGGAAAAGACTCCTGAGAATACCGTGGACAGTCAAAAAATAAATGAATGATCATTGACCAAATCAACCCAGAGTTTTTACTCCAGGCACAAATGACCAGGTTCAAAGTATCCTACTTCAGACACATTATGCCCAAGACCTAGCTCTCTGGAGAAGGCTTTAATGCTGGGGAAGGTGGAAGGAAAGAGAAGAAGAGGGCAACCAGTAACAAGACAGACAGACTCAGTTGTAATAGCAATGGGTGTGCCATTGGAAGATCTGAAGGACTAAGGGATAGATGGTCATAAAGAAAATCTATCTATGTGGTTGCTAAGAATCAACACCAACTTGATGACACATAATCAATCAATTCATTTCAAAGTGGAAGAAATGAAAATCAGGTACTTACTCAGGTATTTCCACATCAGCCAAAGTGAAAAATTAGTTGGGGTGATATCTGTGGAATTTTGAAAGTAATTAGGGACTAAGCTCAAATGTCATTTCAATGAGAGTTAACTTCTTCAGTAAGTGGCTGAAGAAGAACTACAGAGGTGGGGGAAAGTAAGCATTTTAACCAGAAGTAGGCACTGAAGACTAGATAAATTTTGATCTTTCGAGATACAGGCTACTTTAGCTTATAACCTCCAGAAAACTTCCAAACAAGACATGAAGGCAATAGTTGTCTACTCTGTATAACAGCTGGTATATTGCTTTTAATTCAGAAGATAGCACATAGCCTTCAAGCTAGTGGCCTTTGATGGCCCTTTTCCCCATGAATTTGTTTTAAAAACCATCAGCATTAATAGCCATCATCATATATAGTAGAAATGAATTCCAAAACTTAACTGATAGTGTATAGAAGTGCTTCCTATTTTCAGCCCTGGATCTCCTTTCATTCAGTATCAGCAGATAACCATGTGTGGTAAAAAGAATGAGAACACATCTCTTTAGTGGTACCCTTCCAGAAGTTGGTCAAACCAAGCTCTCCTGGAGAGCCTTCAGTGGTTGATATTGTTGCACCTGTAATTAATTGATTATTACTTAATTTTGGTTTTACTTCTGTATTACATTGTTTCTTTGAGGATGATTCTTTGGTTCTTGGTTTATGTCAGCCTTTTGAGATAGGCCAGGTCAGGAAACAGACACCACAAGGACTACTGGAATTCTACTTCACTATATTGTTATGAGTGTAATAACAGAACCTTGAAACCCTCTCAGGCTTCCCTCTGCCCCCTCTTATATCAAACAGAATCAAGGTGGAACTAGAGTGTGTTTCTCACTCCCTCTTCCTTCCCAGGGCTAAGTTGATATTTACTTAACAGCTCTGGCATTCTTTTTTCAAGGTTATCTTTGTACTCCTCTATAGGTTGCAATTTACCATGGATGTTTTAACGTTCTTATTGTATTTTCTTTTTCATTGTTGCAAGCTGCCAGGAAACTGAAATGATTCAGTGATATACAAATCTGAATTATTATCATTATTCCACATGGAACACTTCTGCAGTAAGATTTTCTCTCTCTCCATCGTGTTTCCTTTGCTGGACTTCAATTTAAGCTTTTAAAAAGCCACCGCAGGCTTTCTTTACAGCAGTGTTTCTGAACCTTGGCAATGTCTGAACTTCAACTCCATGCTGACTGGGGAATTCTGGGAATTGAAGTCCAGACATCTTAAAGTTGCCAAGGTTGAGAAACACTGCTTTACAGTAAACAGCGCTAACCTTCTAATAATGTTGTTTGTTCTTTTCTGCACATTTCCCACTTTGCACAGTCTCCTGTTTGAGATGCAGTGACTACATCTGTATGCGGTATTCCAAATGCAGGTGTATTACTTATTTTATATTAGGAATCATAAAATTGGTAGATTTATTACCAGTCCCTTCCCAAAGGTTTCCTAGTGTAGATTGCACTTTTTTTTTAGGCAAAAGCCACACACTAGGCTGACATTTTGCGTTACAAGTAGCCCTTGTTTAGCGACCACAATTGGGACCGGCAACTCAGTTGTTAAGCGAAGTGGTTGCTAAGTGAAACTGCAACTATGCTTATGATCTTATTTCAGCTTTCCTTTGCTGTCCAGTCCTCTAAAGGTCGTAAATGCAAGGACTGGTCGCAAAGTTGTTTTTCATCACCATCATAACTGTGAACAGTTGCTAAACAAGGCGGTTGCTAAGCAAGGTCTACCTGTAGTTATTTTGGAATTATGATTGTGAGATATACCTTCTAATCAGTAGCTGCCAGTACAGGCCCCAACTTCCTCAGCCATTAAAATTTGAGGCTATATATTCTTCCAATGAACATTTATTGGGGGGGGGGAGAAGAAGGGGTGAGAAATGGTTAAAAGTGTGTACTTTTTATTGGATAAAATCAAGTTTGTATTACCCTTCAGAAAAATCAGAGCGCTGATAGGGAGCAAAAAGCAATTCATGTCCCAGTCAAAAGCAATGCTAATTGCATTTTCTTCCCTACTAAATCACAGCATTTCAGAACCAGAGAAGAAGCATTGCAAAAAGATTTTTGAACAGAAAAAGGTACCTATGGAATTTATATTGTAGCTGCACTGCAAAGGACAAGGCAATGTATCTGTTTATATTCTGACTTATCAAGAAGGAGCATGCAGATACTCATTGCTTGATAATTCTCCTTTTACTACTCCTACCAACAAAGACCACTTAAATATATTGAAATAGCTTTCTTCAGGGCTTAATGTTATATGAGAAGTAAAATCCCTTCCTTCCCTCTCACTTAACTAATCAGAATCCTAAGCCAGGATTTCAAACTCCAGTTTGTTCAGAGAGGAACAAACACAATCTCAACTTGCATGTAACACTAAACAACTTATGGATGGAGCTGTTTCTGCTAACAAGGAGAAGCCAAGCAGAAAGCTTCTCCTTCCTGACAAGCCAAGATTAGAAAATGTTCTGCCTTCCTATGGAATGTGAACACTGCTACTGCTGGTTATTTTTGTTGCCTCTTCCTAGGTTGGATATTGGAAGTTTCCCATTTCTGCTAACTGAAAAATGACATTGCCTTACCTTTTATGTAGTAAATACACCATAACATTCTTTAAGGTAAAACGTTTTAAGAAGGCAAGGTAAAGCACTAAATTTCCATTTTGAAGTATAACATAAAATCTTAAATATTTTTCTGGGACATGGTAGCTAACTTTTGACATATCTCAAAGTAGCTAAGCCAGTGGCAATTAAAAGGAGCATCCAATCTGCCAACTTAGATTTCCTCTGCCCTCAAAGCAAGTCAGTAAATGATGTAAAAAGAGGAAGGACAGAAAAGGGAGGGGGGAGAGCAACCACGAGAAAGAAAATCACCAGGAATCAAGTCCAGAGCCATTATAGATTAACAATATTAGAAATCAAGTCTCCCTGATAAAACTATTTGCTGGGCACTCTGTTCCCCAATTCTTCAGTATCTGCCTGTTAAAGGAATGTTAATTATTCAGTTAGCCCTTTAATAAGAGCCCAGAAATCTTTTCACTTTCTTTGCTTCTCCAGCCCTTTTCAAGAAACAATTCTGAAAATCGCACTTGAATCCCTCAAGCTTTGGATATCCTCCATTCGCCTGATGGAATTGCTTTAGTTTAAATGCAACATTTATCAATCCAAAGAAAGGATCAGATGCAGGCAGCATACAAATAGTTGTCAATAACAGAATAAAATCTATCTGTAGCTAAAGCTGCTGGGATTCTGATAAAGATTTCATACTAGCAATTTTAAAATGTAAAGCACTGTGAAGCCCCATACAGGTAGTCCTTGCTTAACATCATAATAGGGACTGGAAAATTTGTTGTTAAGCAGGGCGGTTGTTAAGCAAGTTGCACCCAATTTTATGAGCTTTTTTGCAGTGGTTATTAAGTGAATCACCACAGCTGTTAAGCAAATCATGTGGTCATTAAGCAAATCATGCAGTTCCCATTGATTTTGCTTGCTGGACGCTGGCTTGGAAGGTCGTAATCACATGACCCTGGGACGCCGGTGATCACATGATCCTGTGACACTGCAACCATCGTAAGTGTGAGCTGGTTGCCAAGTGCCCAGATTGTGATCACGTGACCACGGGGTGCTGTGACAGTTGTAAATGTGAGGACCGGTTGTAAGCCCCTTTGTTCAGCGCCATTGTAACTTCGAACAGCCACTAAACAAATGGTTGTTAAGTGAGGACTACCTGTACTGCATGGCACAAACAAGGGAGCAAGAATCACACAGATTTCAAGAAGGAGTTTTAACGTAAGGATTAGAGGTAAGGCACAGAATCTTGGACTATGACAGGAACCTCCAGCCCTCTTTTATTACGGAGTCCATTAACATGGAGTTGCCTTGATCATTTTGATTTTCTTCTTCCCAGGCTTTTAGAAATCTGGATTGAGCTAAGCTACTAACAAACTCCTCTCCAAAGTGTTCATTCTTTATGTCTACAGTTCCTCTTTTTCTTTCTCAGCCTTCTCACCATCTCTCACAGGCATCTTAATCTTTTTTCTTCTGGACCCTGGAAAGATTTTTACCTGAGGCTCTTCTCTTTAACACCGCCTTATAAAAATGATGTTTTGGCCTGTTTTGAACTTAATCCATCTTTAAAAATGTGATACAATTCTCCGCACTTTGTAGCACCATAAATAGTGGCTGATGTATAACTCCTTCCTAGGCTGAACATACCACATCATATACCCAAAGCTTAGCCAGTGACTTTTCCCCTTCAGACTGCAATACCGGAGAGAAGCTAACACTGGTCCCTTGTATTTAACAGCAATTGGAGTTACACTCCTTGTCTCCACAGAACATAATGATAAAAGGAAGGCCAATTTTGTCCCTTCGTTTAGTCAGAGAAGGAGCAGCTGCAGAAAATCTTGTTTTCCAGCAAGAACACTTATCTCCAATTGCTATTTTTCCTTGGACTGCAGAAGCAAAAGCTCTCCTGGCAAAATCCATCCATTACTGCAAAGACAGACAACCTTTTGTAATATTGAATATTATATTTAGTATTTAGGAGCGACCCAAGGGCCACAGTAAACAGGGTGATGGTGCAAATAGGTAGGGCTAATACAGGTAGTCCTCAGTTAATTATGGTAATTGGGACCAGCAACTCCATTGCTAAGCAACAAGATCACAGAGCGCAACGTCACGTGACCATGCTGACTTACAATGGCACCTGCGGCAGTTCTGGTTGCCTTTGTTAGGCGAATCCCTCACAGCCATTATGCACAATGTCATGTGACCGCCATTTGCGACCTCATGCCGGCTTCCACATTGACTTTGCTTGTTGGAAGCCAGCAGTGAAGGTCACAAATGGTGATCACGTGACCATGGGACACTGCAACCATCATTTACCAGCCAGCTGCCAAGTGCCTCAGTTGCGATCACATAACTGCAGGGATGCTGTAACAGCTGCAGCTACAAGGACTCCTCGTTCAGCACCATCATAACTTCGAACAATCACTGAATGAGTGGACACTAATCAAGGACTTCCTGCATCTTTGTTTGTTTTTCTGAGTTTTTGCTAGGAATGGTTGTAGTCTTTCTCTGGCTATAAACATAAGTTAAACCTATTTATGATTTGCATTATATTTTAATGAGTTTGCTGCCTCAAAATGGCAGAAAACTACATCACCAGTTTTCAGCGATCATGGCCAGAAAAACTGTATGTGATGCAAACATTAGGCTTGGAGGCCACATGAGGTTATGAGCCATAGGCTGCCTGCCCAGGAACTAGAGTTGCTGGATATTGGCACTTCCTCCCCTGCCACCATTTCAGTCTCCAAATTCTTCAAAAGTTGTTTGAAGATGATCTGTGATCATCTTCATTTTTGCCAGTCCCAGGCTAAGATGTAATGGAATGTGAGAATGACCTTGGGAGACGGGGGGTGGGGGTGGGGGGGGGTGGGACAGATGCTGCCTAGGGAACAATCAGATAAAGGGTGGAGCAGCCCACAACTGAGTGACCAGCAAAGAAAGAAACTTAGAAAGGACCCACCCTAACTGATCAGGTGGTAAATAGGGACGGCAGGAGATTTGCACTTTCAGACTTGCAAGATTCTGTTAATGTAGCCTAACAATAAAGCAGAATTAGCTCATCTGGTCATGTTTCATGTCTGGCTTACCTGGGAGGGCTGACATAAGATGAGGAAGCCAAGAATGTCATTTAATCATGCCTTACCCTAAGCTGCTACAGCCTGGGATTTAAAAAAAATCCCTCACTACCCATTTCATAGGAAAAAAAGAAATGAAATAAATTGCTTAGATGTGAAAAAAATATATAAGTATTTCCTATGAGAAAGAGCTGAAAAGCTGTCAAAACCTCTTTCTCCTTAAAAGAGCTGCTTGGGTGGCTGGATGTCACAAGCTGAGAGGCATAATGAGGCAATAGTTCTGGCAAATAGGGAACTGCCCCTAATCTCTCCAAAACTGCAACCTTTCAAAGAAAAGACTAGTTTTACTATGGTTTCAATTATCATAGATCAACTCAGCTGTTGCACACAAATGATGGCATGGGGCTATCCAGCTGCAGAAATTATTCTAGAGTGGCACAAAGACCCCCATCTGGAAGTGCTCTCAGCGCTTCTTTTTTGCCTGGACTTTAGACCCATCTAGAGTCTTATTCCACTCAGCACTCAGTGGAATAAAGTGCTGCTGCATCTTTATTCCACAAAGTCTATCCGAAAGAGATAGGGACTTCCGGGGGAGTTATGGCGAGCTAAACACATCTCTGTGGAGAGTGGAGACAATGATCACTGCAAAGACCAAAGAACTGATGAGTAGACCAGTTCTTCGGAACCTCTCCAAACAAGGAGAGGACAGGAGATCATCTACATGTGCTGTAGATGGCTGCTCTTCATGAGGAGACCACAGGACAGGGGTCTCCTGTGGTTTTGAACGCCAGGAGATGAAGGGATCTATCATCAAGCTCACAATCGTGGCAGCACCTTTTAAAGGACACTAGGTTCACTAACCTCACTTCTAATAACTTTTGGAAATTACTTATTTAAATATCTTAAGGCTACTAGAGGTCTTTGGAATGACAAGTCTGAAAAGTCACCTGGTGAGTGTAACTTTATTCCTGAACAAAAGAAAAGTTAACTATAAGTTTAAGAAGTTAAAGAATTTGAAATAAACGGCAAAAAGCTAAACGAGATTTTGAACTAAGAAAGTTATAAATGAATTAAGGGTCCAGACAAATTTGGAATATTGAAATTTTTACTGTAAGATTTTGGAATTAACTAAACTGCTTTTTGTGAGCACCAGAGTTATTTTCAGTACTGCAAGTCATAACAGAGATAAGAGACCTTATGATCTAAATTGGACACTAGATGGGTCTAAAGTCCAGCCAAAAAAGAAAAAAAATGCCTTTAGGATTGGGATTTGCAAAATGACACAAAGTACTATAACATTTGAAATATTAAAGGAGATCTTCGAAGAATGAGGCCAGAAATTAGTAGCCACAATATCAACAATATCAGTAATGATGTCTGCTTCTATGGATAGATTATGTCTAAAAGATGTTAATGAAGGAATGACAGATGTGAAACAAATTTTGTCTGGTGGAGAAATAGTGGAGTCATAAATACTGAATTAAAAAAAAGTGTGGATTACAAAACAGACAAGACATTCAAACTGGAAATACAAATGATGGTATGGATTACAAGATAGAGAAGAGCCAAGAGAATGACCCTGATAAGGACTTTTTACTGGATACACAAAAGAAGCTGGTTAAGGCTTTGAAAATCAAAAGGAAATGCAAAAGACAAACCAGGACAATAACCTGGATAATGACTTTCCACTGGATTTACAAAATAGGTCTGCTAAGGCCTCAAAGAAGCCTCTGCAATGGGAAAAAGAAAGACAACTGAATGAATTAAAGATCAAGATTGTTAGAAGTAAAAGAAAGGAATATAAAGTTGGTTTGTTTGATCAAGTTTAAAATAAGACATGTTTTTATAAAGCTCAGGTAACCCTTTATGGACTTTTTGCTGACACCAGGGCTGAAAAGTTGATGATTTATGGTTTTGCATATGGTTTTGCATATAGAAGGGATGGGTTATAGGAAAAAGAGATATTGTTTGTAACCTTATAGGGGGTGATGACTTATCAAATTTGTTTTTACTTTTTGTAATGAAGACTGAAAGTCACCTCTTTACATATTTCTTTTTCTTTATCCTACTTCTTTCCTTTTCCCCCCTATTTTTCTCTTTCTTTCTTTGCACTTTTTATTCTTTCTATCTCTTTTTCTGAGTTTAATTTGTATTTGCTTTTACTATTATACTTAAAATCTTTAATAAAAATTAAAATGTAAAGAAAGGGATGCTGCCATGACTGCATGTCTGAAACAAAATGGTTTGGACACTATTAAACTGATCACAATTATCTAGCTTTTCTCTCCATTGCCCTTTCCTTGAGAGTCTTTATTTTTGTAGCCTCTGTTTTGTTTTTGTTTTTTTAACTGGTATGAGCTGCTTTGGGAGACCTTGGTCTCCTTTGGGAAATGGGTTCAGGCCTATGGAATCTCAACGTTCTGGAACAGTGCTAAGTCCATGTCCAAAGAGTGCTTGGCTATCAGCTGGTAGTTGAGTTCTCTTTGAATGCATCCCCATAAAATACTTGCACAAAAATAGACCAAGATTTGAAAGAGGCTAGACCTACCTCTCTCCCTATATATCAAGACTTGCCTCCTCCAGGGCCCTAAACTCACCCCACATTACTGAGAGTAATTGGGAAATGTTTTTGCTGCCAGTGGATAACATTTGGTGGGCGGGTAAATACATTCTGGAGGATATAGCACTTTCCTTAACTTGTCTTGCATTAAAACTGGAAGGACAGCACCGGTTATTGGCCAATGACAGCAGTGAATAGGATTCAGCAATGAACAATATGCAAAGCATGCTGGCATATTTTCTTGGTGCCTCAAAAGCTGGAGGAAAGCACTTTAATGTGGCTGCAAGAAAGAATCCAGTATCTGTTTGAAAAATGACACAGAGGTCAATCAGTCAATCAATCTTGAATACTTACATGACTCTTGAACCTTGACTCAACTATCTGAGTCAGGGAGACTAAAACACTTGTTCCAAGATGGTTGCTACACATTGAATTACGTCCCTTTGCATGACTAGAAATACTAGACAAGATTTCAGCAGTTTCAAAAATGGAGATGTCATACAGTACTATAACTGACAATAGTATTCTTCCTAAACAGCAGTCATTCACCTGAATTTGAGATCCAATGTCCCAACAGTATTGATACTATAGTAGTCTGGATAGACCATTTTGCTTTACTTATAAATCATGAGTCCTACTGTACTAATGGCATTTTATTCATGCAACATCTAGTTAGGATATAAAATCAACAATTTACAGTCTATATTACACCATGAAACACCATTCATTTTTCATATTACTTTACCATACCTATCATCCTTTTCCAGTTTCTGGACATAATAGTCCAACATGCCTGGAAGATACCAGATCAGGAAAGGGTATCATAGGCAAAAATAATTATTGAGGGAAAATCATCCCATACATCTATTCTTTGTATTGCAATGTCCACAATGCAATGATAAATAAAATAAAATAAAATAAAATAAAATAAAATAAAATAAAATAAAATAAAATAAAATAAAATAAAATAAAATAAAATGGTTAGTTTAGCAGCATTAGAAGATAATCTTTGTTAATTTGTAAAGCAGAGTAAATCTACTCTTATTGATTTTAATGGAGCCTGAGAGCATCTAGTATTCCTCTTGCAAATCTGCAGTAAATTCCTGAGCATCAGCTGATTATATGCCTTTAATTTTGTTTAACTTCCACTGCAGAAGAAATTTGATCCAGCCCTGGAGGGTTCATTGCTACATTCTGGCACAGGTAGCATTCAAACACAGCAAGAACTTGTACAAAAAGGCCAAATTACTCTTTCATAATAAAAACAGAGCAGCATCTTTGGAATTATCAGTCCCTCAATAAAAAGGGAATCCAAATTTAGGCAACAAGGCTGATGCTAAAAAGAAGCAATAGGGTTGACATGTGCCCCTTTTAAGTGAATGTCCTCACATGAGCAATTCAGTTCCATAGAACATAATAAATGGAAATGAAAAAGAAACTGTTCCCTCCCTGACTTACAATACCATAAAAAGGAAAAGGGTTTTAGTTATTAAGTAGAGAAATTCCAGCAGTCTTACTTTCAAAGCAGCCTATGCAGCAATCAAATTACATAACTTAGGTTGGGTTTCTAAATGTGTCCTGTGCATATTTTGTGAGGCTAGAATAGCTCGAGCTCCTATCTCAGTACACATTCTACATTTTCTTCACTGCCTCCTACAGCCACTACACACAACCCACATAACTGTTAATATTCGTAGTTAGCTGAAAGCACTATGATAGTTGTAGTCTAGAGATCAGTTTTTCCAATTCTGGGCTACATTATCTTATGTTAGACCAGCCCTTCTTTGAATATGTTAAACTACAACTTGCATAATCAAAGACATCTGAAAGATACCCACTGCAGAAAAGGAGAAAACTGTATTACATTTAATGCAACTTCAAAATTCAGTCACCACCACTCAGCAATGTCCCTTGTGAATCTGGAGTGTTTGAGCAGGTAAGTTGAAAAGCTGTAGAAAATATCAACAGAATATGAGAGTGAGAGAAAACATGAGATAGATCCACAATTACTGTAAACTGTTATGGCTGAAATGAAGTCAGGCTACTTATTTCAGATTTCCTTCCTTCCTTCCTTCCTTCCTTCCTTCCTTCCTTCCTTCCTTCCTTCCTTCCTTCCTTCCTTCCTTCCTAGAAATTCAATTTTATCAGCTGGGACCTGCAAAGCATAAAGATTCTCAAATGCTACTCAGCTCGTGGCTATGGCCCTTCCATCTATACTTAACTGGGTTATAAAGTATGCCTTTGCCAAGACTGAATATAATACTAAGCTCTCTCAGGCACACCTAGAGAGACATACCTACTCATCCACACACAAAACCAGAGAGATCTCATTGCTCCTTAATGGCCTTCTTTAGGAAAGGACTGTTTATACAATTGCCAGGGTACCAAATTCCTTCTTGCTCTCTCAGAATCTCACTCTGCACACAGATTTTTGTTTCCACAGCTTCCAGCATTTTGTGAGTGATGGAAATCCAGCTTGAGAAATCAGTTAGGGAATCCCATCGGGGCGAGGGGACTCCCAATGCATTTCCCATCACATGCAGTTTCTGGACCGTGCATAAAACCTTGACAAGTAAAGGGGCAGCTTTGTTGCTTTTTCCTTGCCCCTTTGACAATAGCTATGTATTCGCTCCTGACCGCACTGAGTTCTAGAACTACAATTCATTCCTCCCCATCGAGTGGTAGCCAGAAGGAAATCACCTGCATTCTCATTCATTGTGGTGGGACAACAGATGTGGCTCAACAAACAGTAAAAATCAAATATTTACATCAAGCTTTCAAATCTTCTCCTCTCCCAGTCCTAGATACATTGCCAGCAAGAACAACAATTATTTGGTAATTCTCCAAGCCCATTAGCAATACGTTATAGCAAAAATGAGAGGCAAGAAGAGAACATGAGTCTTGAGTCTGCGTTTGTCAAAGGGCTATACAATCCACTAGAGTTAAAACGAGGCTGCTCACTGCATAGTACATTAATGAGAAAGCCTTTTACTTTCTATCTTGTCCCACCCTAAGGTCTTAATGAAGTTGAGGGTGATTGAGAAGCTGTTCAATAAAAACATTTCAAAATACTCATTAAAAGATTCGTTTATTATTGTGGTCAAAGACCAAAACACAACATTGGCAAAATTGCTAAAACTATGTGCTACACTAAACATATCAATACCAAGTAGTCATTTTAATACAGATTCTACGGACAATGTAACAATAGTTAGAGCTCATTTAATGAGATCACATCATCCTTATCTGACAATAGATACTAAAGATAGAATACATCTGAATGCCCTGAAAAAGCATTTATTAACAGGGATTTATATCGTGAATGGAATCCTTATAACAAGTACATAAGGCCCATCCCTCATGAACAAAACCAACAGTTAAAAGACATAATTTTGAATATTAGCAAAAAAAAAAAGTATGCCAGGACAGCTTAAACTAAGTAATACCAACTGGTCCAAATTAGATCTGACAGCATTGACAGAACAATCTAAATCAGGCTCTAAAGACTCTCCAGAGTTTGATGGTTAATATAGACCATGAACATATTTTCTCTTTCTTTTATCTATGCATTCTTGACTGAAGTTGGGGAATGGTTGGCAAACCCGTGGCTTAAATCTTAGAGTGAAACATGAAATATAATGAATCAGATGGCATTTGTCACTGTCATGTTTACCATCTGAAGTGCCATAGTAGCAACAAAAATTAGTATGAAGTTGCCTTATATTGATTTATCATTCTGAGTGGCAGCAGATCTTTAAAATCTCCACAACAAAAATGTAAATGGCCAATATTCTTTCAAAAGTCCTGAAAGATTTGTGAAACTAGGAAGTTGAGTCTTTACAACTGCTTCTTTCTAACATCTAAATTTATTGAAGTCCATGTACATACAAACAGCATTTTAATTAGCTGAGGGAGAAGTAGAAATCCTAGTATTCTTTGGTTTTCTTTTAGCATATAAAAACTTTTAGCCCCTCACCAGCAATCCTATGATCCTGAAAAAAAGACATAGCTGCTTTAATGTGTTCTAGTATGCTACATTTGTGCTTCCACACATTCTTAAAGTACATCTTCAGGATTAAATCCCCAAAATTGCACAGCCTTAATAAACGTGCATATCATCCAAGCAGGCCAGCTTGTAAGTTGAAGAGCTAACTGAACAACCCTGCCTCTTTCACATTTAAAGTATTCAATATTTTTACCTCAGTGACAGATCAAACCATTTTTTTTCTGCAACTGTGGGCTATTAATAAACATTCACAAAATGCAGGGACAACCCAATGGAGCCCACCCCAATCCCAGACACATTTTCATCTTTAAGAGCATGGGAGCTCACATTTTTTGGTGAATTAGATGATGATTATGATTTTGTCTGTCTATGTCTTCCTATCTGTTCCATTTTAAAGGCCTTTTAAAAGTAAGTGTTGCATCTGTCTATCTACCTACAGGCACACATACACACGTATTTATAAACAAAATGAATATTTATCATTTAAATTATTTTTATGTATCCTATACTTGTAATAACAACTCTTAACACAAACGTGCTGGTCAAGAATGTACTTCAGTAGAAATCCGCATACTAAGGGGTTAGGAATAGGTGGATCTCAAATGAAATGCCATTTTTAGATATTCATCATCATATTTTCTATTTACACCTTTCTTTTTCAGTGGCTTATATGAGATCATTGACATAGAATGTGCAGACTTACTGTTGGTAACAGCATTGTTCACTATTGTCAGTTTTCTGAAATTTAGCACTTGTATTGCTACATGTATTATCGCTTGTATGCTTCAGGGAACCAGTTTTCAGCCACTGTTCTACTCTTGGGGCACGGGAAGGCAGGGACTGATTGTTGATCAGGAAGCAGAAGCAGTAAAAGGGCTCTCACTAGCTATCAGCATGCACAGAGGTGCAGGAGTTGGCAAGTACGCTCTTGCCAGCTGACTGCTGGCATGGACGGGGAGGCAAGGTGGAGGCAGGTGAATATGCTCTTAACCAGCTGACTGTCAGCATGCACAGGGAGGCAGGGACTGAGGTGGCAAGCAAGCTGTCACCAGCTGATTGTTGGGGGTGCATCAGGAAGCAGAGCAGTGAGCAGTCTGTCACAAGCTGTCAGCATGCATAGGGAGGCAGGAGTTGCAACGGCATGCAGACTTTTGCCAGCTGGTTGTTGGCATGCATGGAGAGCTGAGGTGGAGGCAGCAAACATACAGTACGCTCAACTAGCTGACTGCCGGCATGCACAGGGAGGCAGGGACCAAGGCAGGGAGGCAGTCTCAATAATTGACTATTGGCATGCATGCAGAGGCAGGGCAAAAACGGCAGGCCAGTTCAGGCCTATGAATTGTGGCAAACGATCTGACGATCCACACACTGCACACTGAGAACCACAGGACTAGACTGTATTACTGCACAAGAGAAATAACGGCCACCAATGCGGTGCTCACATTTGCTCTTCTCCACAGCTTTAAAACGATCAAGTACTAGAATGGTCAAACTCTAGAATGATTGTTTCAATAGGCAGATGTCCTTCCTTATAATTAATATGACCACTGCTGCAGGGGCTAGCACCCCTATCAGGAGCCGCCCCTCTACTTCCAGGGAAAAGGCAGACGTGCACGCCATGAATTGGCGGGGCAAGAGTTTCTTCATGAGAACCAAGCGCAACTGGGAGAAGTAGCAAAGAAAAAGATTTTAACAGTGGTGCCAATGAACGCTAAGAGATTGCTAAGAACGGGTAGGCCCCTCAACATTGAAGGCACTGTTAAACCCTCTCTATCCAACAGAGATTAGAACTGGACTTCTATTATCACAACGCTGCCCTCTAACACAATGCTTAGAAGCACTACAGAGCACAGAGTAAATACCGGCCATGCAACAGCCTTCCTCTACAAAGGAAATATGAACAAACTAAAAACCCAGGATGACAGATGGAAGGATAGTTTTAACCAAGCACCATTTGATAACAGGAGACTGGCATTCTAAATCTTGCCTAATTCCAGACAAACATCTCTCAGCATGAAATAGCCTCTCTCTAGCAGAGAGGAGGAGATAGAATATTACACATCTAGCACAAGAATGTGAAATGTGGGCCTCTTCCCCTTCTCCAAATTCAGAATTGCCTCCTTTCCCTTTCTCAAATCAAGTTTTAAGTCTGCTTTCAGGTCCCTATCTGGTATTAAGGCAAAGGGTTCTCAACAGGGCTACTTCAAGACTTCATTCTCGGAAAGGACTCTTTATTACTGCAGGACATTAACAAGTCATTAATAATATAAAACTTTAAAAACTACTTTGCACAATCAAAGGACATATTTAAAATAATAACTTTCCCTATTCCCATATGAGAAATGGTAGAAAGTAGAAATAATAGAAATTGTGCAGGAAAAAAATACACTTTTTTTTACTGGCTGCTTAGATTTTAGTTGCTTCTCTGGTGTTATATCACATCACTTATGTCAAACTACAATGAGAGCTATAAATTATATGGGTTGTATAACCCTACTGGCATGTAACAAAACCATTTCATTTTGTGTACATTTAATACTGTAGTTGTCCTCATAACAATGAGAATGAAGATTTAAGAAGGGTCTTGGGGTCAGTATGTTTCAGTAATCTGAATGTTGCCAAACTCTGATGGCACAGAATGAGGCCAATGGAAAAACTTCATTCAACTTTTACAAATTAGACAGATTTTAAGAAATGAAAATTCCTGGTACCATATGGTTTATGGAGGGAAATACTGCTAAAAAAAATGTTAGGTGTGATCAAGAAGCACAATTTGAGAAACCCAAAGACCTCTCTCAAATTCTAATTTCATAGGAGTCAAATTCTCCTATAAGAAACTATTGAACTATTATATTCACAGCTGTGTCTTCATATTGAACACCCACACAACCAATGGTACAGGTATGGGCCCTAATATTGTTCCATGATAAGAGCTTGAAAAAATGCAACAATTGCTTTGGTATGTCAGAATCCTGGAGGAAAACCAAGTTTGAATTCATTTAGAGGAGAGGTAATGAAAAATTATTACAAACCTGGGGCCAGCACATCACAACATGCTGATTTTTTTTAATCAGCATTCAGTTGGATAGAATTATCATTGACTTGCCTTTCATACTGCTGGATTGGCCAATGTATATAAAAATGTGATGACATATTTAGAATCAGGCATGTATTGTATTCCCTTTAAATTAAAAATCTTGCCTTAGGGAGGAAGCTTCCACTAAGGTCAAGCCATTAACATCTCATTAGTAATCACCCAGGTCTATCACTTTTTCACGGTAAGCATATAGGCTCTCTATGAGCCTTCACCATCTATGTACTGGTCAAAAACAATTTTAATTAACAGGCTAGAGAATTGGGTTTATGTGAGTTTTCATGTTGTGTTGAAATGAACCTACAAAAACCAGTGTCTGTTATGTAAGTATGGATCACAGAATTGAAATGAACTCAAGATCATATCTTCCTATTTACTTCCAAGAATATTTTTTTCTGCAAAACTGTACTCTTACAAATAGCCAAGCCTCAGGAAGTAGGGAGACAGTTATTGATAAATTGTGCAGGCAGCTAGAAGCACATTTACTAAATGGCTGTCTGAAAACAGTTTCCAACTAACCTCTGGAATCTTAAATAAATAAAAAGTAAAACACTTGAAAATACAGTCATACCTACAATCCTATCTCTGCCTGTGAATGTATGAAGATATAAAAACAGACAACCCTTCTCAGGCATTTTTCTCACTTACCAGCTCAGTTTTTGTTTGAAAGAACCAACAGTTCAAGTCTGTTGGTTCAAGATATATTCTTGCAGACTAGAACTGTATGTCTCAGACTCTTTCCCTAGAATTCTAATGATTAATCATCCCTACAATTGCCACCAGTTATATTTTATTCTATTTTGTATGAATAATCTGGCAGGCTTTGCGCTAATTTATAATGGTGACTGATGATGGAACATGCCCAGTTAGAGAAGTTCCAGGATAGCACCTCTACTATTGTCTTTTTCACAGGCCTATAATGTAATACAACATTTTACACATGTTGTATCTACTTTTTTAGGTCTGTCACTAAGGTATGCAAGTGAGAGTCAACATGGCATAGTAGTTGAAGTGCTGCACTAGGATCCGGGAGATCCAGGTCCAAATCCAACCTTAGCCACAGAAGCTCATTTGGGTGGCTTTGGGTCAATCCTTATCTCTCTGCTCCACTTACCTCACAGTGTCGTGGTGAGGAAAAAAGGGTGGGAGAAGGGAGTAATTTAACAAAGACATTTAACACCCTGATTTGTAATATATGTCTATGTCATAAAAAAGATTACTGAGGAAACTGCTCAATCTTAGTATATTTAAGACTTCTATTTCTATACACTTATTTTTAGTTTTGGCCTATTTTTCACTTGCAGTCTTAATAATTATCCTTTGCTATATGAGCAGATAGGAAATAACAAGGGAACAGAAACAGAACTTGTTCATGGGCAATATTAGATCCTGAATCTGACTATGACATTTAGAATAAAATTATTGCCCAAAATAGCATATTTTCAATGTTTCAGTTTTTGTTAAGTAGCTAAGCTCATGCCTTTCTATAAATTTGGAATGAACCCTTCCATAGGATATGGAGTTTAAGAATATCTGTGGTAGCTTTAGTTAGACTGCTTATTCAAGGGAGGGGGAAAGCATTATAATGCATCTGCCCTGCATACCTTCTGTGAAGTAGGAAAATATCTCACTTGAGACTAATTCTAAGATATAACATGTAATCAGTGGGCCTTAAGCTCCGAATAAATATGAATTTCTTCCATACTCCTTTGGATACTTAGTAGTTGAAAACAAAAAGTAGATAAATTGTCATAATTTACAATTATATCATATCAATTATTCATAATGTTAAAAGGCATTAGCTTACTGATTCATAACCAAATAGCAAGAGACCCATAGTAAAATAAGTGAAATAACAATATTCTTCATATGTACGTATACTGATTTCTTACATTAAATAATAATTGTTTCACAGTAAAAATAAAAACACAAAAATAAAGATTTACTTGTAGAAATAAACCAGTTTAGTTATCCAGCATAACAAAAGCCATGATGGAATGGATGGCATGAGTGAAGAAGATACTGGAATGGAGGATCAAGGTTATCAGGAGGGAGGGGAGACATTCCAAAGCAAGCTCTTTCTCAGTCCACAGCAGGAACGTGGGAAGACAAAGACGATGAGGACACCCTCCCTAGAGTCTCATGGGGTATATCCACTAGTTGCTTTGGTATAGGTTTGGTCTAGTGAGATTCTGTCTATTGGGAGTGAGCTAATAAAGGAACTATATTGGACTGGTCTGTCTCGTCATTGTTCTTGGGCTAGGCCTGACATATATGTAGAAATCAGCATTTATGAATGGATCACTTTACTGGAATGAAATCAACTGATACAGTAAAAATTCATTTCTATGGACTGATCAGATTTACAAATAAACTTCTTTCCTAGCTTTTCTACTTGTGGTCCATTAACTGGAAATGCCAGTCTCAAGGGCTGAATGTGGACAACCGTTCCATCAGTTGAAACAAAATCACCATAAAAAGGATGGCACAATGTAACCAGGCAGATACCCAGATGGTCTGAGGCAGTCAGCTTTGGAAAAAAAACAATCACTTTGTTAGGGAGAATGACTGTATTCAAGCCCCTGCTTTTCCCCCCAAACAGGTGTTTGACATCAAAGTTGGCCATCTGTCTGACGGGTATATGAGCACATAGCTCTCTGCTCCATTGATGGCTTTTTGGATTGGAGCCATCACGTATGAAATCAAAATCCAGAAATGCTCAACTAACCAGACGAACCAGCAATGTCATATCAGATAAGAAATCAATAATGAGGAAGCACATATTTAACAGTGAGCAGATATATACAAGAATCAGGCTGCAGAAAAGGAGAAGAAATCATTAGATAAATTTAGATTAGAAATGACACTGAGAAAATTAGCATCTGCTTCTCAGTGTCCTAAGTAAGGAACAGATTTTGAATTCAATAATCAAATGAGTTAGAATCATAGGCCACTTTATTGGACTAGGGTATTATGCAGTCTTATTTGGCCAAGCAATGATATATGTAAATTCTCAATTAAAAGATGGGCACTCTTTGTTTATGGAGTGTCTGCAACATTTGTCCCCAGTAATAAAAATGTTGTGTATGAAGAAAGAAAAACATTGGTTTATGTTGTTCTTTTATGTTTATAAGTTACCATTCTGACATTTTGCTCAGATGTAAACCTAATGCTTATTAGCCATGCAAAAAAGAAATACTAGAAATTTAGACTTTGCTCTTGCTTCACAGCAGAAAAACAGTATCTTCTGCTTGCTACCATTCAGGATTAATTTTGCCGTCTGGCTCTCCGATCAATCAATCGACTGCAGAGACTCTGAGCTAGAGAGCCAATTTTCAGGAATAAACATAGTCTTTCCTTGACAATGACTTGCTGAAGTTATCATCTTCTTTCTGCTGAACTACCAATGTAAGCAGTCTTTATATATTGCTTCAAGCTAATGACGTCACCATAGTTTTCAATCAACAATTCCTGAAGCATCTAAAAAAGACTGATTTTCAAAATTCTCCTGTAACCTGCATGGGCTGATTTCATAAACTTTTTTTTTCTACTTCAATCTCCTTCCTCCTCCACTCAGTTATATAATGTCAGCACCACTGATAACGTCATGACACTTCAGTATGATTTAGATTGCCTTAATGCAGTGAGAAGTGCTTTGGTTCAAGATTAAAACCATTCCATTACCTCCCCAGGTCTAGATTTCCTTCCTGTCAGCTAACATTCATGCACATGAACATGCTCAGTCCTCAGTGAGCTGTTCTGGCTATTTTATGCTCCCTGATTTTGTTTTCCTTGCTTCCTTTTGGATTTTTGGTGGATGTAATAGAGAGGTTTGCTTAATTATATTTCAAAAAATCATGTATCCTCTTATGCCTTCATTTCAGACCATGGTAACATTTTATAACAGTTTATTTTGTGTGAATCGGGAAGTGACCCACTGATGTGAATATTCATTTTATCCATGTTTATGCCTATATATCCGTTCCTCCTCCTTTTTGCACCGCTCTATATTTTCCTCCTATACAACTCTAATTTTTTGCCTAGTTAGTCAGTCAACAGTATGTGTCAGTGGATGCTCCACATTCCCAAGAAGATTTATCTTAAAAATGTTGGGCATCTGCAACCCTAGGGTTGTCCTGAGTCTGCTCATACCTTCCTATGTCTGCTAATATAATAATAGTTATATATGAAGGATGCCATTCTATTTATAACTCCATGAGCATGGAATATCTTAAGACAGAAGCAGAAGAAATCATAAATAATTACCTGTACTGCTTCAAATTTCAGCATTTCATATTTAAGTGTACAAAATCACCATGCTTACATATAAACATCCATTGTAGCTGCTGAATTTGCAGTATATCAAACCAAATTAACCCAAACTCAAGAGCACAGTAAGAAAACATTATTTATTGGATTTTTATCCTACTTTTATTTTTGATCAACTCAAGGCTGTGTACATGCTTAATGCTCCCATCTCCTATTTTCCCCACAAGGGTGAGGTGGGTTGGACTGAGAGTAGGTAGCCAACTTTGATACCTAAGAGAGATCTAGATCTGACAGTCTTCTGGTTTCTAGCCCAGCACCTTTGCCACTACACCAAACCAGCACTGGTCCTTCAAATGTAACCACATATACTGTTCTTCTTATCCTAATGCACAGTGTTTTTAACAATATTCAAACTAGAGTCAGTTTCTGCTTCAGGTTATCTATGTGTTATTACTATTTGTGAAATTAACTGACATTTTAATATTAGTCACTATGGATCACCTTCTGAGTCACTTCAGTTTATGACTGTTAATTTAAATGACAACTTATAAAAAACTGGCTGAATGAAAAAAATATACAGGGGAAACTTATTTTAATAATGTAGCAAAGTTAATCTTTTAAATTTAACCCTGGCAAAAACTAAGATTCAAGTATATAAATAGTGTGATTCTACTTTTATGTGACACTCTATCAAAAGAAAATCACACAAATGACCTGCGTATTTCAAAACAGTCTCAGTAGCTGCTACAAGACAAAAAATGTTTTTATTGTTTATTTGTGTGTTTGTGTTTATGTCTGTGTGTGTCTTCGTTTTGTTCTTCTAAGTTTCAAATTGTATTTCCTATTACTTAAATTTATTAATTTAATTTATTGAAATTTATGGTGTTTCCATTCCCAACATTCTTGGCAGTTTACCTAAAAGACTAAATAACCCCCCAAAACTCTAATATAAATCTTCAAAACAACATTGAAACACCATTAGGCATAGCCACAGTACAGCATTAAAACATCATTAAACATATCTTGCATAGACCAACCCACACTAAAGCTCTAAGTTCCAAATGCACTCTTAAAAAGTTAGCACTTTATGGCCTTCTGAAATGGCAGGAGTTTCGACTCTTAAACATTTTCTGAATTTGGCCTAAATGTATCACAATTTTCCTAACTTTCAGAAGGGTTGCTTGCTACTGAAAATGTCCTTTTGAAAAGCAGGTCTATCTTCTCCTTTCTTTAAGGAGTTAGTTAAATTCACAATGATTTCCAAGTCATCTAGGCTTTTCGAGAGCTGACTTGATTTTTCCATATTTGAGGGAACCTATTGATGGTTCTGTCTTTCCTACAAGGTGCCGAATATCACACCAACAATTTTTCCTAATCTAATGTAGCTCCTAAGAGTCAATAGTTCATGAAACTCAAATATGGAAATGGAGGAGTGTATCCTCTCGGCTCTACAGCCCAAATACAGCTTCTCTACCTCATCAGGAGCCAATCAAGCATCATGGCCCTTAGGTAATTGCCCTTCTCGCAAGAGATGAGAGTTTCAGTTCTAAGACTGTTCTGAAACCACACAGTGTTTCAATATACAAACATATTCAATCATGTCTAAATGAAATAAATTCCATTAAGATTCATAGATACCATGGCTGTAAATTTTCCTAGCAGCCATGGCTTTCTTTCTGAATTAGGTCTTCTTTTTCAAAAGCAGCATGTGAACATACAAAACTATTTCTAGTTAGGGTCACTTTAGACCACAGATCAAAGCTCATAAGCTGCATGTCCATGCACATTATAAATAAATAAACAAACAAACAAACAAACAAGTAAATATCCACTCAAAATCCAAACATGGATGCATTTTCTGGCCAACTTCATAACTCAATCAGAATCATAAGATATTGTTTTAATACAGACAGAACCAAAAGCAAAGCAAACATGAGCAGAGTCTTCTAATATCTGAGCAAAGGGGAATAGGCAGTCTGCATGCAGATATATTTATGCCAGATGCAAGCTTCTTAATTTTTTTTAAGATTAACAGTAGTTTATCACAGAGGCCAAAGTCCTGAACTGAAACTCCAAACATAGCTAGATAAAGTTCTTCCGGCCATGATTGATACCAGAGTAACAAGGACTCCTGTAATATTTCCAAACTGTGAAGCTATGCACTCTGGTTCACCAGAAGATGCAGCAAATCTAATTCCACTTTACCTACCACCAGTATGTCCACCCTTATCTTTACTAAGTTTCAATTGTTAGCCCTTTTTGCATACATCACCACCTCCAGGTTTTAATTCAGGCACCAGACTACATTCTTTTAGTGCAGAAAGAATAACTGGGTTGGGTAGCAGTAACTTACTGAGAACGCTCCCCTTGCAACCTCTCTGAATAATCATATTGATATTACATTGTTTGGAACAGTTCCTCCAAATCTGGGCACCCTTCCAAATGAGTGAGAATTCTGGGAATTGGAGTTAGCCATGCTAGAAATTTTAAGAGTTGCATTCCAACACAAATAGGAGGTACCCATTCAAAAGGATTGTTCTGAATAGAGGTAGTCCCCAGTTTAAGAATAAGTTCCGTTCCCAAGGTCTGTCCTTACATAGAAAAACAACTGAATTTGGGCCTAAAATGTTGCTCTATGGGATTGGAGAGACCACGAAACTATGTCTCCTATTTTTAATCCTACCAAACATTACTTTAGGATACCATGATTTAAAAAGTTGAAAAGTACAGAGGAGAAAGTCAGCACAGCTCCATGTATCAGCAAAGGCAGGCCATCTATATGACTAAAGCAATGGCATCACACAGAAAGGTCTCAGACCACGCTGATAAGGTTAGACCAGTCTTCCTCAACCTGCTATCTTCCATGTATGCTTGATTACAGTTTTCAGACTTCCCAGCAAACATAATAGTTGAAATTCAGTTAAGTTGGGGAAGTTTGATCTAGATTAGACAGAGTCAAACACCCAAAGCAATTTTGTCTTTGTACTATACAGTAAATCTGGCTCTGTGAATGGATACAAAATTCTATTACTCAGTAGTATATGCTTCTGAATCGGTTTAGAACCTGAATTATAGAAAAAAAATGCCACCAAAAAAAAAATGCCACCAAAATTTGAAGACTGTTTCTGAAAAGGAAAAGACATCCAACTAGGAAGGAAAATTATCAAGTTCATCATGAGCCCAGTTAATAACAACTAAAGGATCATGGAATGCAATTCAATCCTATTAACTTGCTATAATGCTATCGTACAATGTTGAGGTTAGGATATGTAAAATGAGTGCAATATCCCCAAATATGACTTTAAAATATTTGAGAAGTGGAGTGTTGAAACCGGTACAAAGAGATCAGTCAAGTGAAAACAAAATACAAAGTTATTACTAGCTTTAAATAAAATAACAGATATTATGAGAAATATCTGAAATATCAGTTTCATATAAAACATCATCCATGCCAAATTAAAGACAATTTGGCTTCATTTGAATAATACTTCTGAATTGTTGTGCTTTGTCGTCACATTGGATTTGTTATCTAAGCACAAATGTTTCCTGGTGTGTTACTGCAAACACAAAAACACTACATTTTTGCTCATTACTGTTAATTACAGTGCAAACCTCCTATAATTAAGTATGCCACAGTATTTCAGTCCAACGTGAACCATCGCCTGCTCATCCCTTTAAAAGCAATTTGTTTGTGTCGACATTTTCAAGATGTTTCCTTATAATCTAATAATCACATTTGTAAAATTATATTATCACTCTATTTCTTGCATCTCCTCCTCTCCTCCCATTGAATGGATTCCCTGCAAGTCAAGTTTTAGAAAACAACAGCACAACCCTTTGGAACTCTGCTTTCTACAATAACAAAGAGGCAATTGTCTTATTACAGCAGTCTAATTTAATTATACATGCATGGAATTCTTACACTGCATTATTAAGAATTTCTTCCCCCAGTTTTTGCCACACAGCCCATATTACAGCAAGACTGCAGGCAAATGTCCTGCAGCCCTTTGCTCAGTGCCCTCCTCTTGCTTTTGAAACCAGGAGACCATAATCCTCCCTTTGTGACATCAATCATTTGCTGCAGGCCTGATGTGCCAGACTCCACGGGACAAGCTTTGCTTCCCCTGCTCCGAAGGAGAATTAGCATTGTCATCATCCAGACCTCTGAAATGTATCCTGTCCTGAGAATATTTGCCAGGTCAGTTTTGCATAGATAGACTAGATGTCACCATGGCTGCACAGATACAGCATCTGGACTTCTTGCCTGTAAAAATGCCTTATTTCATGCTCATTGAACAAACCTACCATTTAAAACTACGGAGAGGCTAAAGAAGTTCAAAGTTCAAATGGGACCGGGACCAGCACTTGCCTTCCCAAATCCAGCCTTCAGCTTTGATCTTCAAAAATATATTTTAGAGAAAAGGAGGTGGATGGCCCTAAACTTGAAATAAAGAAGAACTTCATAGCAGAAACACTTGGGGAGTAAAGTAGGGGTGGGGAGGAGGGCTAAAGCATACAAACAGATCTGAAATTACAGGAGAACAGAGATAATAGGGTATCTTTGGATCCATGATACATTTCATGAAATTATCTTAAAAGTGTCAGCAAGCACTTTCCATGCCTCATTCTTCTTTCTGGCTATGATACAGTTGTGCTTGAGTTGCAGACTGCCTGCACAACTTGATTGAATTGCCAGCCTCTTGAGCACAAGATTATCCAAGTGAACAACTATATGTTCCAATTTTCCCTACCAGAAGCTGACTAATGCCCTCTTCTCCCTTTGAGGCATCTAGAAATGACCGACAAAAACAGGATTGCTTGACTGTGTACCACTGAATCTTTCCAAAATTCTAAGTACAATAGGAAAGAAAATTGCTGTTGTCCATCATTTTTTACTATATCCATGTTGAATGTGGGAGAAAGGAAATATTTCCAATTCTATGCATGGTTTTTTCAAAAGAAAGTCCCACTGATTTCAGTAGTTCTACCTCCCAAGCAAGTGAGCATAAGATTGAAACCCAAATATACTAATTCTCACGGGTTTTTGAAACATTTAGATTTTATCTGTGCATCACTGCATTGGATGAACATATGTGTGCATCTGAATTGGAAGAGTACAAGCTCATTTCCAATTTCCTGTAAAATAACAAACAACAATTTTGCTCTAATTCAGTTCCTCAAAGAGCAGCAAAGTCTCTCTGAACACAGGCACTGCCTCCTCCCCTGTCTTCCTCTCCCACTCTCTAATCACTCAGAAGGAAGATTGAAGATTAGTGAAGGAAGGGGGAGGACAAACTGCAGTTAACCCTTTAGCAGAACAATAGCCCACAGTATGATCTAGATCTATAGGTTGCAATCTGGTGCTCCTTTACTTACTTGCAAGTCCCACTGAACTCAGAGGGACTTACTTCTGGCAAAACATGTGAAGAATCATCAGTCTGAAATACTGCTATGGTAGTTGCTTTTGAGATGACAAACTCTATGGGAGGGAGCAGAGTGCGAGACCTCAAATGGAAGCAGACAAAAATCACAATAATGAGGATAAGACTGAGTTCATAGATTTAAGGCCTCTTCCACGGTCATAGCAAAGGGCAAGAGGTCACCTCCGGAAACAGCATTCAGGGCTTTTATTGGTGCGCCATAATACTGCAATCATTTTGGCAGGAATTTAATGTTCCTCAGCACTGTTATTCACATCAAGATCTATTTCACAGTGAATGAGATTGGTGAGAGCCAGGATTTTAAAAAAATCTAGCCCTCAGCTTTGTGGAGGATAAAGGTGAGCTGCTTTTCAAGCTACTGCAATACGAGAAGGAGCAAGATGCAAACAAATAGAAGTCGCTTTCCGTTTTAAAGCAGCGCCGGTCCCCTGAACCTTCTCATTGACAAGATCCACCAGCAGTTGCTATGGGGTGTGAGAGGGGAGGAAGAAAAAGAGCGTGTAGAAGGGCTGCACTTCATCGCTGCAGAAAAGCTGGGCCTATTTCAGAGAAAGATCTGGATTTCAACTCCGTCCCCAAGAAAATTGCGGGCACTGCAGAGCTGCTGCCATGCAGGGCAACAAGAAAACAGGCGAACAGCAGCTGGAGATGGAAACGCCTATTAAATCCTTTAGACAGCAGATGGGCAAAGCTCATTTGTCATTTTTTTTTTTAAAGAGCAAACACAATGCACCATGTCTTCTCATCCCACCATAATGAACAACTCTTAATACCAACAAACCTCCAAAAAGACCTATTTGGGTGTACGAATGTCTGAATCTATCTATCTTCCATCTCTCTGTCTGTCTGTCTGTCTGTCTGTCTTACTTTTCTCTCTCTTAATATGTTACTTCAGAGAAGCTGAAATTTACTCTGGGGTCCCTCAGGAAAGATTGCCAAACGTGAAGGCCGACTGGACCTGTTACCAAAAATGGAGAACAAAATATGGGAAATCTGGCAGGCAGAGATCTGCCGTGTTTGCCATGGCCCTTTCTTTGCCGTTACTCTTTGCCTGTCCTTGAAGTGCATCTAGCGGTGCAGAGAACCAGCAAGTCCAAACGCTGAATACATTGAAGGGGATCTAATTATATCACTGAGGGCAAACACACCTGCTCCCGGCTAATGCCCCACACTCCATTTCCTCCGGTTAATATTCCTTGCCATTGTTCTTTTCAGGGAACCACAACAACAAATCTCTGGCATCTGACTGCAGAACGGGGAATCTTCCACTAGCAGCAGAAATATGTGGTGGGAAAACAAAATAAGACATCCAGGGCAGGATCTGCAATTCTTTTGCTTTTCCCCCTCCCATTTTGGTCGCCTTCCAAATAATCAACAAAGACGGTGCCGTAGATTGCACTCTATGTGTTCTCTCCTATTCCCCACACCTCCACCAACTGCACCTTCAAGACTACACCCTTTTCAATCATGATGTCATAAAACACTGCTGGTGACTCCCAGTTTCCTCCTCCTCCTCTTGGTGATCCACGGTTCCTTTTTTTTTTTTAAGAAAAGAAATGAAAGCCGTGCACCGAATCCAAGCAAAATTGACCAGCAGCCGAGCATCTTTCTTCTCCCCCCCCCCATTCCATGAGCCCCTCCCCACAGGCACTTTGACTGTCATCAGAACACCACCCCTTTCCAGGAGTGATCCACACAAAGCAAGCCGAGCTTTAAAACAAGATGTAAATCACCCCAAACAAAAAAACACACGCAAGGAACCCCCTGACAGCAGATGCCACAGCAACAAGACAAGGAGGGACCCGCGAGGTCGGACTCTCCCATCTCCGTCGTGTCAGCAACTGCCTGCCACCTTCTCTCCGGGCTGCGGCGGCGGCGGCGGCGGCTGCCGAGGAACCCACCTGTCTGCCCTTTGCCCAGCGTTTTCTCCAAGCGGTAGGGTCCAACATATTGCGCGTGTTGAGCTCCGCTGCCTTCTTTGCCAGTTGATGACATTTCTACCTGGCTGGTCAGTGCTGCGATGCTGCGCCTCGTACCCCGCTTGGGGAAGCTCTGGGCTCTTTCTCGGTGCTGATTCCTTAAATTCCGACCTGGCCGCTGTGCAAGGAAAGCGCCCGCTCTCTCCCTCTCTCCGACTCTTTTGCTGATCCTCGTCCACTTGGCTGAAGATTAACTCTTGCTTCCCCCCCGCGTCTCCTCCTCTCTGTCCTCCCAGGGAGCGGATGCCCAGGAACAGTTATCAGCCGGGGCTTAGGGGTGGGGGAAACCTCTGAGCATCAGAAGCATGGTGCCGGTTCTCAGCACTCGCACGCCTTAGTTCGCTCTAGGAGCTGCTCAAGGGGAGCCGGAGCAGCGGAAGCGCTGGGGCCCATAGCTCCGACTGACATTAGACGCAACCAATCCCTGACAGCACCTCAGCTTGCCTCCCCTCCCCTCCCCTCCCCTCCCCTCCATCCACTACCTTTTCTTATCCACTAGCATCAGCCGCGGCTGCTGCTCCTGCCTGATGCCGAGCATCACATAACCAATGGCAACAGCCATAAAACGGTGAGGGGATTCGCCTCATCAGGACAGTGGTTAATCCCATTTCAAAACTCTGCCCTGTTTAAAACTTTGTCTGCATAGCAGGAGGAAGGAGCTCCATGCTCTGTATCTGATGGACCCAGGAAGCCACTGCCCTTCATCCGTCCCACTCACGCTGAAATGATGCTCAGGCTGGGACATAAAAATCACGGGGAGGGGGAAGAAAATCAAACTGGAGGGATAAATACTAAGGGTTTTTTTTTTTTTTTTTTTTAATGGAAGTAAGTCCTGTAAGAAGAGAGTCACAAAGAAGAGTTGGCTTGTAATGAATTTCAGGGGGGCTGGCTAATCTAAAAAAAAACAACCAAACCTAAGCAGGGTCAGACCTTGTTAGTAAATGGATGGGAGATCACCAGGAAACCCCAAACTGGGAAGTGGGGGGGGGGGACTCACTTTCATATTGTTGTAAAGAAAACCCCATAAATGTGGCCATAAAGTTACTAGGAGTTGAACTTAGCTGGAGGGGAGACATGGCTTTTTATCTGAACAACAAATTCTTAGCACTAAGTTCTTCTGAAAGGGGGGCTTTTGCAAGAAGCCAGTGTGAACTTCAACATTATTTTGGTCACATGCTCTAAATTAAATCTACCCCAATGACAGAATGATGATTTTAAAATGGAATATTGATATAAGGCACCATGTTGCTCTTTATACTTAAGCAATTCAAACAACAGCCTCTTACATTCCATATTGTATTTAAAACATTTTTTTAAAAACCCTAATAATTAAAACTGAAGAGAAGTAGTACAAGCTATAGACCAAAACAAGGAACTGGTGTTGTTAGATGATCTTCATGTATCTGAAGAAAAAACTGCTTTCCAATTTTGAATATAGTCTAGGATAGTCCTGTCCCATATGATATGCATGAACTTCTAAATCTTCTGTGATCTTGCTCCAAGTTCCTCATCATTAACACCATTCTTCAATTAAAATGAAAGGTTACCTGGGACAAGAACATCTCAGCTTTGCTCTAAGGTTATGGATCTCCACTCTAAGGGAGGTCAATCCAGATCCTGCCCACTAACCCAAAGCAGTGTTTAGGTTTCTGTAAGAGCACTTCCACATGGAACCTTTGCTATAGCCTGGAACCAGCAGCAGTCCTGCCCTTTCACAGTATGTCGGTGGAGTCCGGGAGCTGAGCTGATTTATTACCAATTCTGCTGCAATGTATGCAAAATTGTAATAAATCTGGTCTTCTCTCCTGACACACTTCAGCTTGGTAGAGCTTCTAGGCAACATAGGAACTCTCATCTCACTCCACCTCTCGGTTCCTTTCTCTCACCATAGTACTATTCTCATCATTTCAGCAACTTCACATGGTGGTGGAATGGCAAGTTTCTTAGACATCTCCTGGATTCTATTCCTCTGGGGTTTTTTTCCAGATACTGAATTAACTAATTATCCATTTGTTTTATTGTTGTTAGTACTGTATGCTTATATTGGCTTTCCACAGAGCACTTCATTCAGTCACTTGCAAGTCCCTCAGAAGGGACTTTGGAAACATGCTCATCAGTTTCCAGAGGTGTTTTTGGAAACATGCTCGTCAGTTGATGACTATAAATTACTTGCCTATGTGAAAGTGAAAGATGTTATTCACTCCAGCTCAAACACCATAGCAACAGCTTAGACATGATTCATCCCCATCATTTCAAACCTGATGCCCTCCTGTATAGGCTGTCCTAAACCAATCTGGGAATTGTAGTCTGACTATATAACAGGAGGAAATAGGTTCCTCACTCCCACTCTAAGGAATGATAGAATCAGAAGAGGCTATTTAGATCATTCAGCCCAATCTCCAGCTCAGTACAGGAGATGACAGATAACATCTGTGCAGTCTGTGGTTAAAGACATCCACTGAAAAAGAGTTTTTATGAGTTATTATGTGACATGATGTATTTTTGCTGTCATAGGAAACATTTATTGATTTGCTATATTTATACAACATCCGCCTTGAAACAACCCAAGGTGTAAGAAAGTAGGGATAATGTAAGAGGAGGAATAATTATAAGCAATCTTTTCAGTACTGAAAATAAACATTATTTCTCTTCAGATCCTTTACATATGAGATTGTGGAATTAGTGGCCATCCTTAACTCACGTGCCTCCTTTGACCGAGGCAAGATTGATGGCCACATAGAACAGAACAGAATGTTAGCACTGGCATTGTTTATGGGTTTCCATTCCAAATTTAGTCCCTTATATTTTTTAGGATAGCAGATAGACCATTCTTAATCCTCTAGTGCCTTGGGTTTTATTAATTTTGTTCTAATTGTTCATAATATATTTACTTTTTTAAATTTTACAGGAAGACATTCATAATGTGACTGAAACCAGATTGTATTGCATCATAAAAATAAAGGTCAAAAGAGGACAGTGAATTAATATAATTTGCAGATATGATTGTTATTAGATGCACTTTACAAATCATTGTCATTTAAATATGAGATATATTGTATTTTTATCTTACTGGAGTTTATATTAGGTTAGTTGTATTTTGCTCATTCAGTTTCAAGACCCTGCTCTCTTTTGTTAAAGTTTGTCTTAAACTAGAATTGGATTGGATAATCCTAGAAATAAATGATGCCTTCAAATAGATGACTGTCCTTCGTAAAGTAGGACGTGTGGTCACTTGGTTCTATATTCACCGATGACAAGTAAGAATTGCTTCTAGGCAAGCAGATGGAGAAGCTTTGAAGGATGTACAATCATGAGAGTCTTCTGTTTCAAATTGTTGATGTGCCTCAAATGATTTATGTTAGTGTACAAGGGCAGATGGGACATTCAATACTTTTGTGGATCGCTGAGGATTTTGGAGTAATTCTAAATCTGAAAATAAAAGAATTACATTCACTTCAGCTACTCTAAATTAAACATTAAATTCTCTGGAGTCAACTCACATTATCAAATTATCATCGTTATAACCAAAGTGACGTTTGGCATAATAACACACATAGAACATATAGATTTTAAAAAATCTGTTCATTTTCAGTACTATAAAAATGCAATCCATACTGTGATTGTGCATGGGGGGATGGGGAGGAAAAAAGGCTAGTAATGAGGAAAAATCACAGGCATTCTGTCTTCCTGTTATGGATAAGTATGATGAAAAGTTAAATAGACTAGATTAAGTGACCCTAATATATTCTCCATAATAATCTTTTAGATTTTCATGTGTGGGGGGAGAGTGTGTGTGTGTGTGTGTGTGTGTAATATTAGAAAATAAGACAAATTGATTAAAATGCATGTGTATATATCAGTGCACAGATTCAAATACAAATACATACAGCAGAAATGGTTTTTTCTTTTCCATTTATCAGTTGGACTCAGAGCAGTAATAATTGGAGTTGTTCATTCGATTTCAGTGGGATCTAATAAAATAGCTCAGTGATTTTAAAGGCTTTTCTATCAGTATAACCGTAGTACTTTAGTACAGGCCTTTAGCACACTGATCTGTACACTTACTTTTTTCAGTTCTACTGGATGTGAAATCTACTGTGATTTCAATGGCTGGTGATGAAGATAAAACTTCCTGTAGTAAGAAAGCAAAGAAACATTAGACCAGTGTTGTCCAAACTTGGCCACTTTAAGATGAGTGGACTTCAACTCCATGCTGGCTGGGGAATTCTGGGAGTTGAAGTCCACTCATTTTAAAGTGGCCAAGTTTGGACAACACTGCATTAGACTATCACCTCATATAAGGTTCCCGCTCTCTGCTAGCATGTAATATTCTTATCTTTTGGTCCTAACCAAATTTATCCTCAGTGTTTGTAAATTTAACTGAAAGATTGGCAATGGGTGTACCCACTTATTCTTTTTCCTTCCAGCCTTGTTTTATGCTTAAAATAAATTGCTATAGAGGCCATTTGATTCTTAACACCACGTGAGAAATGCATATAATGTATGTGATGCCTTATTTGGGCTATAGCCAGTAGCTATCACCCTATTTTATAGCAATGAATCCAGTCATTCATGGTGCAATGAAATGCTTCCTCTTGTCTATTTTAAACATGAATTGGGCTCATCTGATCTCTTTGATAAAATGATTTCACTTTGCAAAGTGAACGCATGAATGAAAAGCTCTATCTTAGTAAACAAAAATAAATACATTTGAAGCTTCCTTGTGATGAATATTTTTTTTTAAAATCCCGGGAAACAATAGTATATCACAATGTCATACTATCTGCATCTGGCTATTCTGTAGCAAGGGAGGAATGCTGCCAATATATTACTTGCAATTCCATTACCACTTTAAGCTGTCGGACTTTTCTTTTGTCTTTGAAAAGCCCTTAGAACATTCTTTGCAGTTTTATATTATAATGATAAAAACCCTGCCCCATCAAAAATTAACAAATTATGCTTTTCTGTTCAAAAATATGTCATTTTTCCTTTCCTTTTTTTCCTTCTTTATCCCCAGAACTGACAAAATATTAAGGCTAAACATTTCAGCCCAGAACCAGAACCTAATTATATCACAGATTCTGTGAATGCAAGAATTCAGCACCTCAAATGATATTCATTTGTTACAATATAGACCCCTATCCTAGATTCCTGTATGGCTCACAACATACAACGAAAATTATAAAATCCATTAAAGTTCAACATGGAAGTATTCAGGATAAGATAATTACTTAAAGCACAGACAACATTATCACATACATTTCACTCTCACTGCATGAAGACAGGGCTGAATTCAGGCCAACCGAGGCTCTAAGCAAAGCCCGACAGTGGTGCCCCTCACTCCTTCCATTGCTTCACTGACATTAGGATTCAATAAGTGCTGAAAACTGAAGTTGAGTGTCACAGGGAAAGAGTTAAGGGTGTGATAGCTATAGGAAAAAACTTTGTGGGGGCCCCCTTCTCTTGGAGCCCTAAGTGCTTCTTTTGCTTATTGGTTAATCTAGGGCTTCATGAAGAAGACAATACGTTGCACACATGATAAGGTCTTAATTACATGATTGTAACAAATGTAATATTTTGCAGTGCTGCAGTACTATTTAATATTAGAATGACAATTACAGTACAGGGGGAAGAGGATCTAACAATTTAATTCCGTACAACAGTCTTCCCCCCAAAGCTGTTATTTCTTGCAGGAGACAAGCACCAATGAACATTTTCATCCTGGAGCAGATAGTCGATTGAGTGGAATGAGAAATGGTTAAATCTTCCTCCCTGCACGCTGTGGCCCCAAACCTGATTGGGGAGTTCCCCAATAGCTCATTAAATTTAAACAATTAGCACTCTGACTAATTTGGCCTGGGTTCCAGGGGAAAGCAGGGTTTGCAGCAAAAAAAAAAAAAGAAATAATTGAAGCATGCCGGAGGATGAAATATGAAAAGATCTTTGGTTCTCGCACAGAATAGTAAACATTTAGTGTTATATGTGAATTAAACTATGACTTCTCTAGTCTGGGAAAGCGCAGTTCAGCTCCTGGAGGGGCTGATGGACCAGGAATCTTCAGCATTTTACTCCAGGTTCCTGGAGGAGGAAAACAGACAAGGACCAAATAGTTACTGCCTCAACTAAACAATTATCCTGATGTCATTACACGTTAATAAAAATTAGTGCAAGAGAGGTCACATCCAAAGAATAAGCTCTCTGAGAATGTTAAAACAAATATGTATGTTTGTTTAAAAAGTATATGTCATATAAACAAATGGTTGTTTTAGCAGTATCAAATTGCACATTAAGGGTCATAAAAAAAAGCCCAAGAATTACATATATTGCCTGCCTTCCTGCCTTCCTATGGAATGTAACATTCTTTTGAATTGAAACATTGCTAATAATATTTCAAAATACTTTTATATGTATTTAAAACTATTTTGTAGTATATTTTTAAAAAAACATCATCTTCTAAATGCTTGATTTTATTTCTTCAGCTTCCTAATATTGCAAACTTTTCTAAACTGTAAAGATTTCTAAAGAACTAGCATCTAGCTCACTTACATTCTTTTTCTTTTGCTATTGTAAAATATCTGTTATCCCTTTAATTTTTCCAATACCCTTCCTTCCTTAGATTTTAGTGTTTCAAGAAAAATAGCCAAATTCGTAATATTACAAGATGATTACATTCTCAGTTTCTAGCGTTCGGTTGAGAAAACCCATCTTTTCACCACCTGCCTTGACTTAATCCAGCCTTCCCCAACCTAGTGTCCACTGATAGGAGTTGAATTGTAATGCATATGGAGGGGCCCCAGTTTGGAAAGCTGACCAAATATTTACACAAGCATCTCTCTCATTCTTTCTGCACATGTTTTTGTCTTTTATATTTCTGTCCTGCACTATTCACCTCATTTGCCTTTCTCTACAGAAAGGCAAATGTCCCTGCAGACATAAAGATTCATGTTATTTTCAAACAATGTGGTATATTTCCCTTCATTAACAGATTCTACCAAATATTGAGGACATCTAAGTGCATCGGCTTTAATTCCTAGAGGTGGTTGAAAAGAAATGTTGTTTTTTCCTCCCATGTCTTTTCCATGCATAGCCATCATTTGCCTTGGAAACCTCCCACTGTGCACACAAGTAAACCAAAGAACAACTCCTTTTTTTGGCAAAAACTATCTTTATGCAGGGTACGCATCATACTAAGAGAAGAACTGCTCATTTGTATAACTCACTCATTGTTCATCTCGCAAGATCAGTATCACTTAGGAGTTAAACCACCTATAACAGTAGCCCTGTATCCTCTCTTTCATGTTTAACTCTTTGTGCCTTTGCAACAAACATTTCTACTGAGTATGTTTAACTGCAGTTTTGTTGATGCCAGCTTTACTCGCAAGACTTCTTTTTGATAGTTTCCCAAATTTAAATTGTTATAGGTTGTTTTGATCATATGTTCATCTGTTGTATCTATTTGATTACAGCTTCAAGTGGTTACAAGTCAAAGAGCTGTTATGTTTTATTGCTGAGAAGTTTTAATGTATGTGTGTTTGTAAGTTTGATTATTTACAGTTTTGCATACTTAGATTTTAATTGGCTGTCAATTAACTCATATATATGAGCCTTTATAAAATCAGTTGCTTACCATGTCATGTGATTTGCAGTTTTATATCAATTGTGATCTCTTTAATTGTTTCTTTTGCAACAATGGTTTTTGAAATGAGTTTTTAAAATTCTGCTTTAAATGTTTCCATGCCATATTATGTTTAGTATAGCAATTTAGGGACAATTCACAATAAGCAGGTTGAGGTACTATAAACTTCAGTGGAGGACCATTACACCAGTAGAACACAAAGATATGCCTCAGTCTGTAAAATATACGAGGGGGGACCCAACCCCCCCCCCGGAATTTATTTATAAAAAATCGTGTATTTATTTTTATTTGTTCAAACTTCAGTCCCCTTCAAAGTACTCTCTGTTTGATGCAATACACCTATCAAGATGATTTTTTCCACTGCTCAAAACAGTTCTGAACTCGTTGATTCTGATGCCTTTTAGTGCTTCTGCCATTTTTTGTTTCACCTCCTCCACATCGGCAAAATGTTTCCCTTTGAGGACTTTTTTCATCCAGGGAAATAAGAAAAAGTTGCATGGGGCGAGATCAGGTGAATGGGGAGGGTAGGGCACAAGGGTCGTGCCGTTTTTGGTCAAAAGCTGCTGAACACTCAGTGCGGTGTGTGCAGGTGCGTTGTCATGGTGGAAGAACCAGTCACCTGTTTGCCACAACTCGGGATGTTTCTTCCGCAAATCGTGACGTGACCTTCTCAAAACTTCCAGATAAAAACTTTGGTTGACCGTTTCACCCGGAGGGACAAATTCCAAGTGCGCAATCCCTCTCACATCAAAGAAACAGATGATCATTGTTTTCACATTAGACTTCATTTGTACTTTTTTGGGTCGTGGGGATGTGGCAGTTTTCCATTGGCTGGATTGCTGTTTCGTTTCGGGGCCGTAGGCGTAGCACCAAGATTCATCTCCGGTTATGACTTTCAAAAAAAAAATCAGGGTCAGTCTCCAACTGCTCCTTCAAAGCACGGCATGCAGTCAAGCGATTGTCTCTTTGTTCAGGCATGGGCAAGCAAGGCACAAATCACCCATCATGAAATAGGCAAACGCGTTGAAAGAGTCTCTAAAAAAAAACTCACTGAAGCCGAACACGGCCTCTCACAACAACCCAGCTGGTACACTGATGCAGATGGGTTCCTAGAACACTCACCTAACAGGGGAAGCCTGTACTACAAGGGGCCTGCCCTCCAAAGATAATTCCTGGTTTTTTGGGGGGTCCCCACTCGTATATCAGCATGGTGGTGGCATATCTTGCATTCCACTAATGCACACACACTGGCAGGTCTTTCTAAGTAGGCCAGTAGAACTGCCAGTTCTGCCAGTGAAGATTCAACAGAAACAACAGTGGGATATGGACAGCACAAAGGAGAATCACTTTTACACTCTATGAGATTCCACTTCACCCACAGCTTAAGTTTCATTGCTAACAAAATGTTTCACGAGTCCTGGACCTCACACTGAGAACTTCCCTCTTCTTGATTTCAGTGAAATACTTTAAAAAAGAAAAAGAAAATCTGCCTCAGTGATCTTGCCCATGTCTCCAAGTGAAGCATAGGACATGGTAGAATTAAACTTCTCATCACAGCACACCACCACCAGTAAATAAATATCACACAGAAAGACTTAAACTTATCAGCCTCAGCACAATAACAAATGGTTAATGATGAGAATTGTAGTCCAAAATACTTGGAGAACAATAGGTTTCATACCCCAGACTCAGATGATAGGAAATACAGCATGGAGCTGAATCTATAGCTTCATGTGGTTCATACTCAGAGCTTGCTAAAAGTTTTAGGATTATTCTTCAAAGAAGAGTGAGATAGGGAATGTCTGAACTGCAGCTTTAGTTATGGGAGTGGAGCAAGGTAATCAGAATTACCTCCAGCAAACTTCAAGCAATGAGGGGTACCTGGTATTATTTCCTTGTCTCTCACGCTCCTCCCTCTGGATAAGTCTGGGTTTGCACCTCACTTATTCCTAGTTAATTGCATCCTGATTTAACTCAGTTAACATTTCCTTGGTTTACACAGAGTATAGATTGCAGAACATGCTATGCTAAAACAAGTTTGGCTATTACATGAATGTGGCATCTGAATACTGCTGCTTGTGTATTGAAACTGAGCATTAGCAATTACTTCCTTTCCTTTCATGAACTCTCAAAAAATGTATTACATGTCCTGATTCAAAGATTATTGATTCCAGCTTAAACAATATGTTGAAGCTATCAATGAGGCCACCCCATGATTAGCTTCAGCAGTCAAAATATTTAGTTCTTCAGTGGGGTTCACTTGCTCATGAATTCTTGGAAGCTTCATGCCAGTTATGAAACAGGTGGTGTTTCTTACATAGAACTGCTTGTGTAAGTGATGATAGGAGGTGGATTAATGTCTGTTGGAGAACTCTGAGTGGCTGAAGTAGATTTTTGACTTCCAGTTCTTTAATTGTTTGACAGTGGCAACATCTTTCTCCAATCTCCCAGTATTTTGCTGGGCTGCAAAAATCCATTAGATGACAGGGATGAGTAAAGAGTTTGGTTTGTCACTTTGCTGACATCTAATGGTCATACAGATGTTTGTTGGGTAAGCAGGATTTCCTTTTTATGAGTCCAGTTCAGAAACAAATGGTTGGCTTTGAAGTTTTTTGGTGTTAAGAATTTGTCTTTTGCATTAGATTAGTTAATGAAACTGGCTTTTTTCTCCTTGAGTAACAGAATGGATCCTCTAAACTTGAAGTTTTCCATCTCTCCTATAAAAACACTGTACCTATAACCCTATTGCATTCAGAGCAGGGATAGGCAATGTTGACCTACTCCCTTCAGCTATAGCAAGCATGGACCATGATGAAGGATGGTGGGAGTTCAGTAACGCTTGGTCGGGGTTGCATACCCTACTTCCTCCTGCTGAGAGCCTCAGCCCAAAGCAGAAGGCTCTTGCTACAATGGGCAGTTGCCTATTCACCACATTTGTCTTTCCTTTGAAAGACCTGCTCCATCCTGAATGCTGATCAATAAAATATTTGAATGTGTAGTGTGTGTTTCTTCATTTTCATGGGAACATGGAAAAGATTCTTTCTCACCTCCTAGTGTTATTGGGCTTCAGCTACTGCCATAATGGAACCCTAGCAGGGCAAGTGAAAAGCTTGATGGATTTGTAAGCAGTGACCTTTCCTCTCTTCTCAGCCAGATGGCTTTTTCTATGAAAGGGCAGGCTGTTCAGGATGCAGCAGTGGTATGGGGCCTGCTGCAGCATAGATGCAGGCAAGCTAATAGCAGGGATGGATGAAAAGTAGGAGGAAGAGATGGGAATGAAAAAAAGGGGAGAAGAAGGAGGATAAGCAAGGAGATTTGCTGGGCTACTACCTGGCAATTATGTCATATCAAAAAGCATAGCGGGTGTGTGTATGGATTGCTCATGTGGGTTGCCAGCAAGAAAGGTGGTAAAAGAAAAAGTTCATCCATGTCAGGGCTGCACCATTTCTCCACACCTTACTTGCTTAGGTATATTGAGATATGTGGGGCCCTTTCTATCTTCCCCAGTTAAACTATATCCTGAGTTAAAACCTGGTAGGTGTTGGGGTTACATTACAAATTAGAGTTTTCCAGGGTAGAAATGTGGAAAATATCAACAAACAATTGCCATTTAGAACTAGGGATTGAAATGTAAATTGAGTTTACTATTACTTCATGGGAAACATGGGAAGAGAATGTGCCAGATTTGAATCCAAGAGAATATATATCAGCCTTAACTTTCAGAGGCTATCAACTGTTGGAAATGGCTTCAGTGTTGGTATTACAATAAAGGCTGAGTCCTAGCCATGCCATGTCAAGTTTCTAGGAAGCTGCAAGCAAGTTAGAACTTATCAGTAGCCTTTACATTTAGAATGTGAGATAGTTCACCAAGCTGGGGATTCTCTTCCTGGCTTTGTGCTTTTAGCACTAAACATCTAGTGTTAGGAACTGGTGGCAGAAGAAGAGACAAATGCTTGTGTCTGACCTGTTGATATAGTTGATCATTTAACACACTGCTCTGTGGTGTCTATAGTAGAGAATTCAGAGTGGGGAGCTCTATCCTTTCTGACTCTAGCAAAACTTAAAAAACAAAAACTCACTGTTCAGAAGTGAGTGTGGTCTGTTAAACTATTCTTCTAGTGATCATAAGCTCCTATCTCCTGCTTTCCAATGCCCAGACTTGCAGAATGAACACTGGAGATTCCTGCTGTCAGTGTGTGACTTGTCAGAATGTTGTCTACAACACAAAAATACCTTGCTTACTGCAGTGGATCTTAAGCCTTTGCCTCACAGAGAACTTCATATACTTTTGCAGTTGTCCTTGCTAGGAAGTTATATACCATGGTGTGTTTTCTGTTAAAGAAAAGAATTTGATAAAGAAGTATTTGGGATGAGAATCTGTCTTAATAGTAATATGAATAGAGGATTGCTTTGCTCCTCTACATATCTCTAGGCTTATGCAAGTCTACATATAGTAATATTCACTAATAAGAACACTGAGATAAATCCTTGCAAAGTATGGTATTTGTTCATACTTTTGTTTATCACTGGTGAAAGTCTGCATAGCAAGTTTGCTAATAGTGAAAACTGTTGATCAAATATTCTATTGTATGGATAATTGATGCAAAGTTTTAGGCCTATATTTTGAGTGTCATGAACAAATGCATTGGTCCTTTTTGATACGTTAATAATCACACAAGTGTTTATTCAATTTTCCTTCCACAGAGAGTAAAACCTCATCATCAGTCCCCTTTGATCTGAAACCTCTGCTCACTCTTAACTGAATCTGTGTCCCTGGTATAAAGTGCTTAGACAATAATGCCCTCAATTATTTCAAACCTTGTTTCTCCAAATGTTTTGATGTTCTAGAAATTGTTTGGTCCAACAGGAATTTATCATGCTGTCTACTTTTGAACTTTCCATTGGAGACATCATGCTACAACAATCCCAGTCTTTTTCAGGTATTGTCTCACTCTGCCTATTTTTGTGGACAGAACACTGAGGTTCTGTCTGGTAGTTCATTGACACTGTTTCATTAAGTTTGCACATTACTGAAAGAGATTAGCTGTCTCCTAAGGACATAGCCATTGTGAAAGCTTACAAGCCATACCAAATTGTCTAAATGCATCTCTCATTTCACTCAGTCAGAGCAGACTGCTACTGCATGTTCAGCAGGGAGCCACTATATATGAGAGGAGTATGTAGATCATTGCCTCTTATCATTTTAGATAGTTACCAATGAGACAATCCAACATATTATACCTGCCTGTCATATTACTGTTGATTTGTTCTCTAATCAAGAGGGAATACTTAGCTGAGGTACTGAAGGTCACAAGAACATTGGGGGGAAGTAACTCTCTCATGCCTCAAAACTTGATTTTATGCTACTTAAGCTTAGTTTAATCAAATGCATTTTGGGCTTCAAAGTCCAGAGAAACAGTGCACAAGCTAATAAATGAAAACAACAAAATTCTATTGATAACCAAAAAAAAAAAAGGCAGAAATATTCTTTTCCTATTTTGGTTCAGTTTTCTTCAACAAAAATGCAAATGTTCCAACAGGAAATTGTAAATAAAGGGGCAGGATTGAAGTTTGGGATTGAAAGAAAAGTGGACATGAAATACTTCTTTATGTCAAATGAGTTTAAATCTCCAAAGTCAGATTAATTCTATCCTAGAATATTGAAGAAATTAAGTGATGTTCAAACTGTACCAAACCTTGATGTACTAGACTTGAGCAATCCTGGAGAACCGATAATGTGCCTGATGACTGGCTTTTGCCTCTATCCTCAAAAAGCAAAAACTATCAACAAGTTAGCCAAATATCAATTGATCTGTAAGAACTTTGGAAACAAAGTCAGATGGAGTAGTCAAGAGTAAAATTTGTCAGATTAATTTCTTCATTTTTTAATTGGGTAACTTGCTTCATAGATTAAGATCAACACATCATTCTGATTAGCAAGCTAGTTAAATATGGGATGGTGGCTTGTTAATTAAGTGGCTACATAGCTGGCCTGAAAATCAGAGTGCTCATCAATGGAGTGGGGTGCCATAAGGTTATGTTCTGCATCCACCAATATTTTTATTGAAAACCTGAATGGAAGGGTGGGGAGAATATAAATCTGCAGTTAGCACAAAAATGTGTGGGATAGCCTAGTATCCTAGAAGGAAGAAATAACATTCAAAATCGTCTTGATAGGTCTTGGTAGGTCAGAGAAATGGCTTGAAATAACGACGACATTTAATATGGACAAATGCATTGTTCTTTACTTAGAAAAAAAACAAACAAACAAATGCACAGATATGGAATGGGGAATAGCTGGCTTGCTAATAATACTTGTGAAAAATAATCTTGCATTTGTCAGATCTCTGAGTATTGTGTCTAATTCTGGGCATCTTAAGAAGATTCAGGCAAACCAAAGCAGGTTTGGAGAAGGACAGTGAGAATGAAACATTGAAGAAGCTGGACATGTTTAGCCTTGAAAAGAAAAGATTGAGGAAGGGTGCATGAAGCACCCTTGGATTGTCTGGGTCTGTTTCTTTTTCCACTTCAGTCTGGCTTCTGTCATCTTTGCTATCTTTCATTCTTTATTTTTGTTTCTTATTGTATTTTTTAATGTTGTTTACTTGGGAGCCACCCAGAATCATTGGGAATCAGGTGGTATACAAATTTGACAAATAATCAAACAAATAAATATTGGCACTCTTAGAACATCTAAAAGGATATCACATAGAGGGTAAAGACTTATTCTCTGTTTTTTCAGCATACAGAACACAAAATAATAGTTTTAAGCTGTAGAAAGGCAGGTTCCCACTGATGGTTAAGAAAACTTCCTAATAGTAAGAACAGTTTGATAATAGAGACCTCTATTCTTCTTCTGCCATTTTTTTCCTGAAACTGGTATCTGGAGGAATGCTGTCCCTGGTCCAGAGGTAACACTGAGTCCTCAAAATTGACAGTCTTCAATAGGCTTGCCTTCCAGGAATTTATCTAATCCCCTTTTAAAACCATGCAAATTAGTAGCCATCACCAAATCTTATGGTAATGAATTCCCCAGGTTAATTAGCTGATGACTGAAAAAGCACTTTCTTCTATGTGCTCAAGATCTCCTACCAGTTGGCTTAATGTAGCACAGTTCATACAGAACATTGTTTGTTTAGTGTTTGCTTAGCATGTGTGAATCCAGCTGTTGTCTTTATAAACCATAGTTTATACATAAACTCAATTATGTGGCATATTTATTAAACTGTGATTAAAATAAACCATGAGTTAGTGTAAAATGTGAATCTAGAGAAGCTGTAATGCTTTTGTATAAATTATAATTCCAATATTAACATGATGATCAAGTGTGTCTAAAAATAACAGTGTATTCTAAAAATAATGCTACTTAAGCCTTTTACCTTTCTCCATGGCTCAGTTAAAATATTACAGCCTTGAATTTGCAGAAAATGATACCAATATAATATAAATTGTCTCCACTACCAATGTCTCTCCTGCCTCTTTAGCCTCCCTTCTGGCTTGCGTTGCTATGATTGGCAGACAGTTTTGATGGACTGACCTCCAGGTTTAGTCCTCTCCCCAAGGCTGTGGGAGATTGTTGCACTAGAAATTGTGGGGGAGGCCTTAGGGACTCCCACTTGAGGGAGTCAGAGAGGCCAACCCACCATATCTGGAGAAGGAAATGGCAACCCACTCCAGTATCCTTCCCAAGAAAACTCCATGGACAATATCAAAAGGCTAAAAGATATGATGCCGGAAGATGAGCCCCTCAGGTCAGGAGGTGTCCAATATGCTACTGGGGAAGAGCGGAGGGCAATTCCAAGTAGCTCCAGCAAGAGTGAAGTGGTTGGCCCAAAGCGGAAAGGACGCTCAGTCATGGATGTATCTGTAAGTGAAAAGAAGGTCCGATGCTATAAAGAACAATATTGCATAGGAACCTGGAATGTAGGATCTATGAGTCAAGGCAAGCTGGATGTGGTCAAACATGAGATGACAAGATTGAACATTGACATCTTGGGAATCAGCGAATTAAAATGGATGGGAATGAGTGAATTTAATTCAGGTGACCATTATATCTACTACTGTGGGCAAGAAACCCTTAAAAGAAATGGAGTAGCCCTCATAGTCAATAAAAGAGTGGGAAAGGCAGTAATGGGGTACAACCTCAAATTTGACAGAATGATCTCGGTGTGAATCCAAGGCAAACCATTCAATATCACAGTAATCCAAGTCTATGCCCCAACCACTGATACCAAAGAAGCTGAAGTTGACCAGTTCTATGAAGACCTACAACACTTTCTAGAACTAGCACCAAAAAGAGATATCCTTTTCATCATAGGGGATTGGAATGCTAAAGTAGGAAGTCAAAATAATCGGAATAACAGACAAGTTTGGCCTTGGAGTACAATATGAAGCAGGGCAAAGGCTAATAGAGTTTTGTCAAGAGAACAAGCTGGTCATAGCAAACACTCTTTTCCAACAACACAAGAGACGACTCTACACATGGACATCACCAGCTGGTCAATACCAAAACCAAATTGATTATGTACTTTGCAGCCAAAGATGGAGAAGCTCTATACAGTTAGTAAAAACAAGACCAGGAGCTGACTGTGGCTCAGATCATGAGCTTCTTATTGCAAAATTTAGGCTTAAATTGAAGAATGTAGGGAAGACCACTAGACCACTCAGGCATGACTTAAATCATATTCCTTGTGAGTACACAGTGAAGGTGATGAATAGATTTAGGGGATTAGATTTGGTAGACAGAATTCCTGAAGAACTATGGATGGAGGCTCGTAACATTGTACAGGAGGCAGCAACTAAAACCATCCCAAAGAAAAAGAAACGCAAGAAAGCAAAATGGCTGTCTGATGAGGCTTTACAAATAGCTATGGAAAGAAGAAATGCGAAAAGCAAGGGTGAAAGGGAAAGATATAAGCAACTGAATGCAGATTTCCAGAGAATAGCAAGGAGAGATAAGAAGGCCTTCTTAAATGAGCAATGCAAAGAAATCGAGGAAAACAATAGGATGGGAAAGACTAGAGATCTCTTCAAGAAAATTGGAGATATCAAGGGAACATTTAGTGCAAAGATGGGCATGATAAAGGACAAAAAAGGCAGGGACCTAACAGAAGCAGAAAAGATTAAAAAGAGGTGGCAAGAGCACACAGAAGAACTATACAAGAAAGATCTTAATGTCCCTGATGTCCACACTGGTGTGGTCACTGACCTTGAGCCGGACATCCTAGAGAGCAAAGTCAAGTGGGCCTTAGGAAGCATTACTAACAACAAAGCTAGCGGAGATGACAGTATTCTAGCCGAGCTATTTAAAATACTAAAAGATGATGCTGTTAAAGTGCTGCACTCAATATGCCAACAAGTTTGGAAAACTCAACAGTGGCCATGGGATTGGAAAAGGTCAGTTTACATTCTAATTCCAAAGAAGGGCAATGTCAAAGAATGCTCAAACTACTGCACAATTACACTCATTTCGCATGCTAGCAAGGTTATGCTCAAAATATGCTAGGCTTCAGCAGTATATGAACTGAGAACTACTGGATATACAAGCTGGGTTTCGAAGAGGCAGAGGAACTAGAGATCAAATTGCCAATATTCGCTGGTTCATGGAGAAAGCACGAGAGTTCCAGAAAAACATCTACTTCTGCTTCATTGACTATGCAGAAGCCTTTGATTGTGATCACAACAAACTGTGGCAAATTCTTAAAGAGATGGGGGTACCAGACCACCTTACCTGTCTCCTGAGAAATCTGTATGCGGGCCAAGGAGCAACAGTTAGAACCAGTCATGGAACAACCGATTGGTTCAAAATAGGGAAAGGAGTACGACAAGGCTGTATACTGTCACCCTGCTTACTTAACTTATATGCAGAATACATCATGAAAAATGCTGGGCTGGAAGAATCACAAGCTGGAATTAAGATTGCAGGGAGAAATATCAACAACCTCAGATATGCAGACGATACCACCCTAATGGCAGAAAGTGAAGAAGAACTAAAGAGCCTCTTGATGAGGGTGAAAGAGGAGAGTGCAAAAGCTGGCTTGAAACTCAACATTAAAAAAACTAAGATCATGGCATCTGGACCCATCAGTTCCTGGCAAATAGAAGGGGTAGAAATGGAAGCAGTAACAGACTTCATTTATTTGGGCTCCAAGATCACCGCAGACGGAGACTGCAGCCATGAAATTAAAAGACGCTTGCTCCTTGGGAGGAAAGCTATGGCAAACCTAGACAGCATATTAAAAAGCAGAGACATCACCTTGCCAATAAAGATCTGCATAATCAAAGCTATGGTTTTCCCAGTAGTAATGTATGACTGTGAGAGCTGGACCATAAAGAAGGCTGAGCACCGAAGAATTGATGCCTTTGAACTGTGGTGTTGGAGAAGACTCTTAAGAGTCCCCTGGACTGCTAGGAGGTCAAACCAGTCAATCTTAAAGGAAATCAACCCTGACTGCTCATTGGAAGGATTGATAATGAAGCTCAAGCTCAGATACTTTGGTCACCTAATGCAAAGAGAGGAGTCTTTGGAAAAGACTCTGATGGTGGGAAAGATTGAAGGCAAAAGGAGAAGGGGACAGCAGAGGATGACATGGTTAGATAGCATCACTGAAGCAATGAGCATGAAACTGAGCAAACTCAGGGAGGCAGTGAAGGACAGGAAGGCCTGGCACAATATGATTCATGAGGTCACGAAGTGTCGGATACGACTTAGCGACTGAACAACAACAACAAGCATGCACTCCATTACAAAAAGCAACGTCATGGGACATAGCAGAATAAAGAGGCTGACAGGGCATGTCTTTATGGTAGCTAGATGCAAGCAGAGAAAAAGCAGTCCCAAGATGCAATAGGTGAACAGAGTTACATCTTTAGCACTATGCCTGATGCTGTGTGCCCCATAGGTCCCACCCACTTGCAGTTCATGTGACTTCAAGAAGAGCATTTGCAAAAGGACATTTATGTCTGAGCAGCTTCTCACATGTAAATGCACTATGCGACTGGCAACCCTAGTTACATTAACCATCTGTAAAAACAGTTGCCCATATCAGTCTTCTGTTGCAGATACTCATGCTAAATCTGTGGACACCAAGATGGAGGTAGCGTTGGACACAACCTGCAGACAGAGCCAGCCAAGTAAATTCATCCCCAGTTATACCTGTAATTATCCTGCCTACACATACCATACTATTTGCTTGCTGTTTGTTGCTTTTGGTAGCTTTTTCAGAAGAGCTTTGAGCTTTTCTTCTGAAAATTGATTTGTAAAATGTGACTTTAATTCAGAACAAAATATATATAGTAGGTGCTATTATACAAGGCATAGCTTCAAAAACTGGTAAGCCCATACTTTCAATCAGAAAATTAGAAAAAAAAGTGATACTTGTTCTGGTTAAGTTCAGTAGTATTTGAAAGATCCATATTATTAGTGGTTAAAATTACTTATTCTTCCCCAAGGATTTGGGTCTTTGCATCATTTTCATGTGACTTTAAAACCAAGACAATTGAAAATCAGTTTAATATACAGCTTCATCAGTACATAAAGTTATTGATATTAATAAGTATTAGAGGCTAGTACAGATGTGAATCTAGATCTCTAACAAAACTTTCTGAAGATATTTGTGTTGATGAATATCTTGCTTCTTTATTTTCTGCTCAGGAAAGTAAATACCCTGAGCCTGACATTTGTTTAGCACACTATATGCTTTTTCACCAACAGGGATCCCCAAAGCTTGAATTACATCATTAAATAAAGCTACAGTATTTAAAATGAGAGGCTCAAGCTGCTTTCTCTGGTAGAAAGCCTGCATATCAGGGCCCTAAGGAAAGTTTTATAGCATCGATTAACTGCAACCATTCATAGAACTGACAAACAGCAATGTAAAATGTTTATTCTGAGTTCTAGATGGGAGAGTGGTACATCATTTTTATACCATGCAAATCAATAGTGCTGTACATTGTTATTACAGGTCAAAGTGACAATCTCGCCAGATAAATCTTATATGCTAACATTAGGTATCTCTAGCTGAGTCATAACTTGTGAGTCATAACTCAACAGGAGTCATCTAAAAAGTGCTGCATTGAGCTAACACTTTTAGTACCATACCACAAAGGAAAGGAAAAATTTACTTTTCACAATCACTACAAAACAAATTCTGTTTATAGATGGGATATGAATATACTAGTTAATGGGAAATGAGATAGTTACAAGTGTGTCAAGAGCTTGCAAATTCATCACAGAGTGGGCAACACTCCGTCAAATCTCATGGTGAGTTTACTTTGGCCACATCCTTGCTACTTAATATATCTGTTCAGTGGGAGAATAAAAACACCATACTAAACCATGGCCTGCTTAACTAGGGCTTTTGAAAGACATGATTGGCTGTGTCTGCACACCCTGTAAAAGCTGCATACCATTTTTCCCTCCAGAGGACTTTTTTATTTTTAAAAGGGAGTGCGGGTGACCTCCAAGGGCTATAGGAAACATGGTTCTATGACTAGAGCAGGTAGTGATAAGTTTTTGGCTTTTTGATGTGGTGAAGTGTGGGAGGGTTATACAAAATCAATTCATTAAACTCCCAGAAGTTTATCACATCCATCTTAAGCTTTAAATAGTTTTAAAGTGAGAACATTATATTACTGAATATCATCATATTTGCTAATTTGATCCTGTGGGACTTTGTGGACCATAAAACTAGGGCTGATAGCTACATGCAGCATATGGTTGAATGTTATCTGTCCCTTATTTAACCATGATTTACAATCCATAATAGCTGGCTTCATGTAATATGCAAGGCTCAAACCAAACCAGCCACAATATGGTTTAGGATATTGAGGCAAAATAAATTATTAGTGCTCCAAATACCTCGATGTGGTAGTTCCCAAAGGTTTTCATATTTATTTATTTATTTATTTATACATTCGATTTATTCTCCGCCCATCTCCCCCCAATGGGGAACTCTGGGCGGCTCACAAAGTATATATAATCCTAACAGTGACAAATCTTACAATTACAAATCCTACAGTGCTATATATATTACACTTTGTGACCAGCAGTGGTCGCTAGGGGGTCATCCGGGCTTTTTCCTCCTCCAAAGATCTTTCTCACCGCTTGCATCGATCGTCGCTTGTGCCGGTTGCATTCGGAGTTCGGCCAGCACCGGTATTTTTCTCCCCCGCGCAGCACCGCTGGTTCCTCCCATCTAAACAGGAGTCCCCATTTATCTACTTACAGATGGAATAGCTTTTGAACTGCTGGGTGAGCAGAAGCTAGGACAAGGGACGGGAGCTCACCCCGTCCCTCAGAGCTGGGCCCAAACTGCTGGAGTGCTGACCATTTCTGACTGGCAAACTCCAGCGTCATTAAGCCCCTGTGCCACCACGTCCCATATCCCTCCTCCTTTGCAGTACTTCTGGTGCATTAAGAAATATCTCCTAATGAAACCAGCTCCATACATGTCTCATCTTTCTCACCAGGAGAGATGAAGGGAATGCAAATCCTCCATAAATTTCTTCTTCAAGTGAAGGCTCTTATCCATATAATTTTCATTAAAAAGGAAGCAATAAAAATAAATATATATTTAAAGGATGTCTTAAAAAGGAGGATAAAAACTAATGCAAACTAATATAAAATAAGGAAAAGAAAAAGAAAGAAATCAAAGAGAAAGCAAAAGCATAGAAAAAGAGAAATCAAAAGAAAAAAGAAAAGAAAAATAGAAAAGAAAGAAAAAAGATATAAAGAAGTAGCATCCAATCTTCTTTACAGCAGTTAAAAGTACAATTATAATTTTACCTCTTATTCTATGGTTACAACTATGATCCCTTGTCTTCCTGACAAAGTGCACCAAAACATACCTTGGAACATTTCTTATTCTTGCAAATCTTGTATTTATTCTATATACTTTATCAATTTCTGCCTCTGGATCTTCATACCAATCCAAAAAATTTGCTAAGGCTTTAATAATCTTTTGTTTAATATTTTCACCAGAATCCTCTGGGATTACTCTAAATCTCAAACAAAATTCCTTCCTTCTCAATTCCAATAGAGCCAGATTATCTAGTTCTCTTTCCAACTCTCTGTCTATAACTTCTGCCTTACTCTCCAAAATTTCCACTTTGTCATTAATTTGTTTTACATCTCCAAATACTTATTTTACAGAGCTTTCCATCTTCTTTCATCTCCTCTTTCATCTTAACAAGTCTTTCATCCATTCTTTTTTTCAAACGCTGTCAATGTAGTATCAAATAATTCAGCTATCTTACTGGCGAGTTGCTCAAACATTTTCTGAAGCAAATCTGGTGTAATTCCTCCCTCTGCAGGTTGTTCTAGTGATCCTTCCCTCCCCTCCCTTCCCCTCAATTTTTACTGCTTTTCTAGTGGTTACCATTGTGGTATTATAATCCCAAAATGAAATGTCTCAAACAAGGGAAAGAGAAAAGGCAAGCTCTCCCCCCACCCCCCACTTTTCCCCTCTTTTGTCTTCCGGTGCCCTTAATACATTCGTCTCAAGTGGCACTCCATAGTTACAGTCAGCATTGCAGTCTGGCTCATATTACCTTTATCTTTTGTTTTGTAAAATCCACCAATAGTCTGCACTCTTTAATAGTAAACAAAAACATTCCCATGAAGGTCCAGTTTGTCTATTTTAATTCCAATTTGTTCTAAAGCACTTTCACCAAAAATAGTCTTTCAAAATAACTGTCTCCTTTATCTGTTTTAAACTTTTGTACATTGCCTCCTTGTTAAGCTTTTTGCCAAAAGTTTTTAAGTCTCTAATATATATATATATATATATATATTTCTTTTGTAATCTAGAAAAAATAATAACTCACAAAGTGGAATTTTCTTATCTTGCCACTCAGAAAATCTCTCCTTAGCTGTAAATTAGTTACATCCAAAAATAGTTAAGAAATGAGGCTTGTGCGAACCTTGTATCCATATAGGCTGCATTATGGCTGTGAACTTGATTGAAATCCCTCGACTCCCAGCTGCTCAGCTTACAAGCTGACTGCAAAAACCTCAGTTCCTGCAGTCTACTCACAAGGAGCAGCTGTCCAGAGTGCAAGTGGGCAATCTCATAATCTCTCCTTTTTCTGGAGAGACTTCACTGGCCAGAATTTGTCACCTGGCCGCTGATCTAACCACAATGCAGTCCCCACTCCTTCAAGGATGTCTAGCTCACCATGAATTCTTACCAGAAGCTGCTTCAAGTGAAGGCGCTTGAGGAAACCAGCTCTCTTTGCCCTGTACAGCAGTGAACTAAAATCTGAGTTTTAGTTCAGGATTTAGTTACGGGGTGAATTTGTTGAGGATTAGAAAATGAGGATTATTTAAAACTGTCACTTTTGCAGCTCTTTCAGTTTTGATCCATAAGAAGCTGTTTACCCTGCTTCTCTAATTGACTTTTATGATATTGTACCTATTAACGCTTGCTGAGTGCCTGTCACATTTTGATTAATAGTACTAAATAAAATTGCAGGCTTTCGTTCTACTTGTCAGAATTTCAGACAGAGGTTTCCTCTCCACAAGCTTTCTGCTGTTTTACAAATGACTGGCTTGTACTGCATTTAGCGTAGCTAACTTAAGATATGAGCCAAGATCATAGCACCACTTAGAGATGGCTCAGTGCCTAATTCCTATGCTAGTCCCATCTTCCCACCATGCTGGTAAAGAACAAAACTAAGTAATTGACAAGTGGCTGCCACTTAATGAGACCATAAAACTTGACAGGCAAACCACTTTGCCTGATGATAGGACTGGGCCTGGTACCACAACTGAATAACTAGTAGACACATTTTGCTTTTTCTAGCCCTTCTATGTCATGGTGGGCAAGAGTCATGCCGATTCACCATACGAGACTGTAGAGGCCATAAATAGGCAGTTCTTACCTCAAGCCCTTCCCTGCAAATGGCAGAATGTGGCAGAAAAGAAATACTTCTCATTTCTAAAACAGAGAGAAAGAGAACAGTTACAAACTACTCACCAAAACGAAAAAAGAATGTGGAAAAAACAAATAATCTCAGCCACAACTTGCACTAATAGACCCATGTTTTATTTGCCTTGTCTTTGGAGTTGTCTCCCCACAAGTGTAAAAAGATCAGGCATTTCTAATTTCTCTAAAGTTTGACTAGTTAGGCCTGATAATATCCACAGCATTGTGGGTATTGCTGTTGCATTTCAGCACACAGGTTGTGTCACAGAAAGGTTTGCAGGAATGTAGTTTCCTTTCTCAATGAAGTGAGTGCTCAGACATAATATGTTTGATTTGATTTTGGCTGGACGTGATATGCAACCTCATACCTCACAAATCACAGTTTAAAATGCTGGTTTATTATATAAGAATGCAGCAATTATATTGCCTGCACGAGGGAGCTGAGGAGCTTCGTGATCTTGGTGATAGAGTGGTTCCGAGGTTTATAATAACAGGCAATAATATGGAAGGACTAATCTATTGCAGTAACAGCATGTTTATAAAAGGTTTAGTTCCATTATTTTCAGAGAGAAAGGGAACTGCAACATATCATAAGTGCTTGGGGCAGAGGTCGGTTATGGGTGAAGTGTTGTAGCCTTAAACATATCTATCTTCAAAAATAATAACCATTTCTTTGGCTAGGGTAAACAAGTACCTTTAATTCTTTTGTTGCTCGTCAATATTCTTCTAAGTATGAAAACCTCCTGGTTCATTTGGCAATTTTGTTTAAAATTCAGAAAATGAGTGAAAGCTGATGAATGGATTAGGTTTAGGTTCTCTTTAAACATATACTGATATAACTCGGTAAGTATTCATCAAAGAGATTCCTAATTTTTGTCGAAAGGCCTGTTCCTCTTTGGGAATATGCCATTTCCAGTGTCCATTATAGTAATGGATTATGCAAAAGACTTGTTGATACCCTCACGTTAGGTGCATTTTAATTATGTTTTTAGTTTAAAAAATGGTTATGCATATGACTAACTTAGGTTAATAGTTTCATTGAACTCAGATTGTCCATGTGTATAGATTCATTTGTGCGGGTTTTTTAAATGTTATATTTTTTCAGCGGAACACATTAGGATGTAATGATGTACACCCTGTTGTGAAATTACTCCTATTGTACTCAGTGGAAACTTATTGTGATGGAATGCAATAGAGCACCAGGTTCTCAAGAAGGAGGGAGCACATTCCAGGAGGGGGGAGACAAGAGGCAGCACAGTCCAGAGCGGGAACGTGGGAACAGGAAGAGTCAGGATAGCCACTCCCCAGAATCTCTCGGGGAATATCCACTAGGTTAGAATAGTACAGATTTAGTCTGGCAAGATTCTGTCTATATGGTATAAGCAGTAAAAGAACTGAACTTGGCTGGACTGTTTCCCTGTTGTTCTTGGGCCAGGCCTGACACTTATTTTAAATAAACATCTTTAGAACTTCACTATGTATCTTTTTAGCATCCCTACAGGCTTGCAGTCCTGCTTTCTTGTTTCTTGAACTGCAGGTAAATTTTTAGAAAACAGTAGGCTACACATTAATTGTGTCTTCACATTAACCAAGCACTGAGAAAGTGCTCTGTATATTGGTAGCAATACATAGTCCTTGTTATTAGTCATCAGTGTAAAAGATGTGATAACCAACTGGGACAGCTATGATTCTAGATGAAACTTTTTCTAATGCATAGCATCAGCCAATCTTTCTTTCCTACCTCCCCCCGCCCCTTATTGGCAGAAGATATTATGAAAGCTAGAAGAAAGGAAAGGTAGATATCTTTCTCCTGAATTATCCATGGTAAAGAGTAAGCTGGATAACATTTTTCAGTATTGAATTGAATTTGCCTTTGTGCCTTGCATACGGGTGTGCCTAATGATATTCTGACATCAGATGATGATGATGATTGCTCTGGTAGGGTTAAAAAGCTTAAGGCATCCAGTTTCTCCCTTAAGAAACTCCAAAGGCAACACCGGAACACTCCAGCACTGGGAGGGTGCTGTGGGCTGCCAGTGGGGTCTTAGGGAGATGCGTGCAGCTCATGAGCTATGTGTTTTACAAATTTTTAAATTTTAAAGTTTCACATTTTAAAATTAATTTTATGGCTTTACAAAAAAAAAAATATTTAAGTACAATTAAAAAAACCTAAATAAAATGCAACATCAGTATCTGTATAAAAATTTTAAAACAACAGATTAATACTTAGCCTGTGGAATATACTCTCCAATCTTTCCATTCTGTCAATGGACAGCCAGTTCAAAGGCTGAGAATACATATGTTTTGCCAAAACAATCCTTGGTGTCAGTTATACCGGTGTCTTTCTAAAAGTGCAGAAAAGTCTTTTTGGCAATAGTTCATGAATGATAGATCCAAACTTTTTCAAGAATAAACTTTTGGGACCTAATTTAATAACACAATCATATCTTTAAATCTTAGCTCCATTCCTATAACTCCATTCTCAATATTAAGAACATTCAACCAATAAGGAGCAATCAGAGAGCATGTTCAAATCATGTGCATTAATGTGACTTCACATTTATTATCTCTCCAACTTAGAAAGGTAGATAATGAACCTTTTTAAACATCTACTGAAGGGGCCAGTAGATTCAAAAAATCATTTTGGATGAATTAGTTTCATCTTAAAGTCATAAGAAACATATTTAATTTTTTTAAAAAAACTTGAGACTGTTGACTTGTTACCATTGTAAGTGCCAATTCTCTATTCCAAATTCCTTGTAAATGATCAATTTACAATTTTTATCAGTGTTTGCAAAATTCTTTTAATTCTTTTAATAAAACTTAATTGTTATCTTAGCATCTAAAGATACTTCAGTACACTCAAAGTGCCTTTCCATGGCTGCCAGTGCATCAGATCTGAAATGAGAACAAAACAAATATTTTAATTATAAATATTGCCATTCAGCTGTTTTAGGTAGGTTTTATTTTTTGTAACCTCTCAAAAGTTTTAAAGGTGTAATTAGCAATGAGCTGCTTTAGTGTAATAATCCCATTTTGGGCCCAAATTGCCTAGAAAAAACCATTTACTGGTCATTTTTAAATAAGGATTATTCCTAAGAGTTAATTACTTACAAGATCAAGATGAAATTTTAATTTCTTTCACAGTGACAGCCAAATATCTCTGCCTTTAAGGATGGAAATACAATAAAATTCCAACTATAATTAGAATCAAGTGCTTGCCAGGATTTCAAAGGATCTAAATAATAACTCTCTAATTGTGCCCAGAGTGGTATGTATTCAATCTTATTTTCATTCCAATCAAAGCAGAAGTTAATAAGTATGCCCAATGGTTCAATTGAAAACTTGGAAAATTAAAGCCTCAAATTCATATGGGAATTGCAGCTTTGTGAAAGAGAATCTTGGGGTCTGACCATTCCTTAGACATATAATCTTTAAGTTGTCAGTTTGTCTAAAATATCTAGGCAGAACGAACATAAACAACCTGTTTAAAATATATACCAATCATGAAGTTATATTAATTTTTACAACATTTTTTTTCTTCCCCATAGACTCATGGGTATTTTCAACCATCACTATTAATTAATTAAAATATTCATATCTATTACCAAATATATATTTTGGTGGAATAAGTATTCCCAAACATATAAGGAACCTAAGAAGTAAACAAACCCTGCTTGTATGTATTTCCATAGAAACCTTATGATACTTGGCAAAATTTTAGATTTATTCCAATTAATAATATATATGGAAAATTTGCCATATTGCTGTACAGCCTCTACAGAATTAATGAAAGGGCTTTGATAATAATTAATAGGGCCTCAAAAACTGTCTGCATACAATAAACATCTTGTGTTTAGTTCCTACCACCTGTATAACTTGAATATTACCAAATTGTCTAATAAACAAGATAGTTCCAAAAAAGATTAACTACATTTTAACCAGCACAGAATTAATTGCATTTGCAATAACTTGAACACAAGGACTAAGCAAATATTTTTTTTCTAAATCTAAAAAATAAAAGATGAAGGAAATACTTTTTTCCATGGTATGTTGAAAAAAGTACTCTGTGCCACATCACTAGCATTTTCTGCAACTAAGGAGACCACAACAGCAAGATTCTCACATTCAACTGATATAATATCCACTGCCAAGCTAATATTTTATTTATTTATTTATTTATTTATTTATTTATTTATTTATTATTAAATTTGTATGCTGCCCATCTACCCCAATGGGTGACTCTGGGTGGCTCACAATTAAAAAAACCAAAAGCCTATAACAATTAAAATAACCCATAAGTAATTAAAAACTGAATCCCTTAAAATCCCCTGTAAACCAAACCCTATACAGTGGTACCTCAAGATACAAATTTAATCCGTTCCGTGACTCTGATCGCAAGTCGAATTGGTTGCATCCTGAAGCACGTTTTCCCATAGGGTTCAATGTAAATACGGTTAATCCGTTCCACCCTCTGAATTTGGTCGCATCCTGAAGCAAATTTCCCCATAAGGTTCAATGTAAATACGGCTAATCCGCCCTCTGAATTTGGTCGCATCCTGAAGCACATGTCCCCATAAGGTTCAATGTGTCAGCCAGTGTTGCACGGCTAGGAAATTCCCCAGGCGCGCTTTAGTCAGCCCTAGCGCAGAAAAAGGAAGTGCTAATGAAATCTGAGAAAGGCTCCTGCGCGCACAGCCGGGAGCAGGAGCTTCCCCCCCACCCCCCGTGCTGATTCCTCTTAATTCTGTGCTCTTTCCTTTGTGCATAGCCCTTGGCGTGTGTGCGACAAAAGCACAGTGAAAGCAATGGGGGGGAAGGCTTATGTAGTGCGCACACCGGAGCGGGAGCTTCCCCACCCCCACGCTGATTCCTCTTAATTCCGCGCTCTTTCCTTTGTGCATAGCCCTTGGCGCGCGCGACAAAAGCACAGTGAAAGCAATGGGGGGGAAGGCTTATGTCGCGCGCACGGACAGCCGGGAGCGGGAGCTTCCCCCCCCCACTGATTCCTCCGCGCTGTTTCCTTTCTCCATAGCGACAAAAGCACAGTGAAAGCAATATCAGCGCGCTGGGGGGAAAGGCTTATGTTGCGCGCGTGGACAGCTAGGAGCGGGAGCTTCCCCCCCCCCCGCGCGCTCAGATTTCATTAGCACTTCCTCTTGGAAGCCGTGACCACATGGCAGCAGGGCAAATGGCCGTGGATCCGATTTGTAGCTTGAGGCGGAGTTCGCATGTTGAGGTAAATTTTTGCGGCCGGAGCTGGTCGCATCTTGAAATTTTCGTAAGGTGGGGCGTTCGTATCTTGAGGTACCACTGTACATAAATACTAAAGACATTCAAGATGATGGAGGGGGGGCAAAATCAATTACCCCACAAACCACTTCCACTGATGCGAGCCCCCATCCGGCCCTCAGGCCTTCTGGCAAAGCCAGGATTTCACACCTTTCCTAAAGGCCATGAGAGTGGGGGCACACTGGACCTTGGGAGGCAGATTGTTCCATAGGGCGGAGGCCACAGCAGAAAAGGCCCTCTGCCTAGATCCCACCAGTCAAAATTCCTTGACTGGTGGGGTCTGCAACATACCCCTTCTGCTGGACCGAGTGGGGCAGGCTGAAGTAATCAGGGAGAGACGGCTCCTCAGATAACCTGGTCCTGTGCCATGAAGGGCTTTAAAGGTGATGACCAATACCTTGAATTGGACCTGGAAGCAAACTGGCAACCAATGCAGCTCGCGTAACAGCAGTGTTATATGTGCCCTCCTAGGGGCATTCGGAACTGTCCATGCCACCGCATTCTACACCAGCTGTAGCTTCTGGATACTCTTCAAGGGTAGCCCAATGTAGAGCGCGTTACAATAATCCAACCGGGAGGTGACCAGGGCATGAGCAACTGTGCGGAGGCCCTCCTGATTGAGGAAGGGGCGTAACTGCTGCACAACATGAAATTGCGCAAAGGCCCTCCTAGCTACGACTGCTACCTTCTCTTCGAACAGGAGTCGTGAGTCCAGGAGGGCCCCCAGATTACACACCAGGTCTGTCTGGGGTAGTGTGACCCCTTCAAGAACCAAAGATGATAAACTCCTAGATCTTGAGGCTCTCCGTACCCACAGCCACTCCGTCTTACCAGGGTTCAGTTGAAACCTGTTGTCCCCCATCCAGGCCCCTACAGCCTCCAGGCACCACGAGAGGGTAGCCACAGCATCACTTAGGTCACCCAGGATGGAGATATATAATTGGGTATCATCAGCATACTGATGATACCTCATCCCATGGTGCAAGATGATCTCACCAAGCGGTTTCATGTAGATGTTAAATAGGAGCAGCAAAAGCACTGAGCCACCCCACAGAGTAGTGGCCGTGGGTTGGACCTCTCGCTCCCTATCAACACTGATTGGGTTCATCCTTGGAGAAAGGAGCTGAACCAGCACAACACTGTGCCACCCAGCCCCAACTCCTGTAGCCGACCCAAAAGGATACCATGGTCGATGGTATCAAAAGCCTCCGAGAGGTCAAGAAGAGCAAGGATGGACGCACTATCCCATCCTGCTCTTGCCAGAGATCATCCAAAAGTGTGACCATTGCTGATTCTGTCCCATAACCGGGCCTGAACCCTGACTGATAGGGGTCCAGATAATTCGCTTCCTCCAGGATCCTCTGAAACTGCCGCACAACCACCTTTTTCACCACTTTTCCTAGAAAGGGAAGGTGGGATACTGGATGAAAATTGTCCAGAAGGGACGAAAATATTACTGGAAGTGTGGCAACTAAAACCAGATTGTGCAGGATATATTATTGATGGCAGCACAAGTTTGCAGCCTATGATCTAAATCTGCAGCCAAAATGTTTTGGTATTAGGTGATAAATTGTGTAATTTGTAGGATCCATAGCTGGTTTCAAAATAACCATTATTTATTGGTCTTATAAAGTGATAAAGGAAGAATCCCTTTTAAAAAAAAACTACAGTATGTAATCTCAAATGAGTAGGATCTGAAGTTTTCTCTATATTTATTATATCATTCCATAGGAAACCCATTTGGCCCACAGACCCTCCCAGATTTCATAGAGTTAACTGTATCATATATTTCCTGTAACGTCAAAAGTGCAGCTAAATCCTTTGAATAAACTTGAGAAATCTTTGGAAAATGTATTATATTTCTGAAAGCATTAAATCTATTCACATGGCGTCTTCACTCCACATTAGAATTATAGAGACTGAAAAATGAAGATTAATTGCACCTAAGTCTTTATGTATGTACTTATGGTCTTTTACAGAAAATGTCTCCATAATAGCCAGTAGAGGCTGCTCATTTATTGTGTATGGAAGGTTTAGGACTCTAATCTTTTTTCTGCGTAACTGACCTTGAATCTGGGTCAGCTACTTTTGATATGCTGTTATGTCTTTTATCATTGTTTTGTCTTCTGTTGTCAGAAAGCCAGGTTGGCGTAGTGATGAAGGTGCTGGGCTAGAAAACAGGAGACTGTGAGTTCTAGGCCTGCCTTAGGCTTGAAAGCTGGCTGGGGGACCTTGGGCCAGTCACTCTTTCTTAGCCCAACCCACTCACAGGGTTGTTGTTGTGGGGAAAATAGGAGGCAGGAGGCTTAGGTATGTTTATTGCCTGGCATTGATCAAATATAAAGGTGGGATAAATATGTAACAACAGAGGTTGGATTCCTTTCTTATGAGGGTCCAACATAATTTTCCCAAGTTCTTTAATGTCCTTCTAATATGGAATGACATTTGTACTTTTTTCTCATTTCTTCTTTTGCCTTCTTCTTGCAGCCTTTCTCTCTTTTCTGCTTTTTCTGACCAGTCATCACCTTTCTGCCATACTTTGTACCTCAAGCACTGACAGCTTCCCCAGGAGGAGAGACTATTTTACCCTGAGGCAGTAGGTAGGAGGATAGGATACCATGATCGTACAACTGGGTGAAATTTCTTAAAGATTTTATTGGAAATTTAAGAGATATGAATAATATTAAAGGCAGACAGATAAAATAAAGATCCACCTCACATCCCGTCAGCTGCTAGGAACTTCAGCGGTAACAGCAGATGTTCCCCGAGCAGGCTTGGGTGCAGCACCATCCCAGGATCCCAGCCTGTGCAGAGGTTCATCTCTTAGAGGTGATTTAGAGAATATATACCTTTCTCTCCTAATTAATCACAGCTGCTGCTTTGAGAAAATACAAAACAGAGACAACCTCTCAGGTGCCAAGGACACTCCATAAATAAAGGGTATGCCTGAATAAAGAAAACCTGCCCGACTGCCAGCCTGACACCCTATACCTAGGCTAATTTTGAGATTAAAGGTTTATGGCCATATTAATGCATAAACTACTGGCTTACAGCCCATATGTGTCCATTTGTGGGAAGGAAAAAAAAATCTCATGTAGATGGAAAAAGGAGTGCACTGCACTAGCTCCTCTCCTTTCTTCTGTGATTCCATTATAGAAGTGGTTGTGGCAAAGGGAGGGTCTGCAAAGCCTGTAGAAGTGGCCGTGACTGACTTTGTGAGTCCTGTATCCCTGATGTTAGATTAAAGGAGACAGTCCTGAGACCCAAAAAGGCAACCTTGAAGGGAAACTGTGGAGAAACAAGAAGCTCAACAAGAACAGGCTGTACCCCTGGAGGAGATGAAGCTGATGGAAGAAGAAGTGGGGTGGCAGAGAAAAAGGGATAATCTTTCCTTTCTCCCCTGCTCCCTTTCCCATGGAGGCCTAGCAGCCACCAGCTTACTAGTTGTGTGCACAGCTGGGGGCCAGAGCAGTGAATAAGAGTGTTAGTTAAGGGAGAAGAGTGCTGGGGTCCAGGGCAGCTATCCTGGTAGCTAAAAAGACCCTCAACAATAGCCAGTTTCAGAGGAGAGAGCAGGAGTGAATCACATCAACAGAGACTGATAGAATGGGTCTGGGACATCTACATCAATAATAATGCTATGGAAATAGATAGATGAATAATAGCATGAATTGTAGAATGAATAGAATGAATTGGTAGGCTAAGGAGGTGAGATAATGTTAGTTTAGAGAGCCAATCTGGTGTAGTGGTTAAGGCATCAGGCTAGAAACCAGGAGACTGGGAGTTCTAGTCCTGCCTTAGGCACAAAGCCAGCTGGGTGACCTTGGGCCAGTCACCTTCTCTCAGCCCTAGGAAGTAGGCAAGGGAAAGCCACTTTTGAAAAACTTGCCAAGAAAACTGCAGGGACTAGTCCAGGCAGTTGCCAGGGGCCAAAAACTGACCTGAAGGGAAAGAAAGAAAGAAAGAAAGAAAGAAAGAAAGAAAGAAAGAAAGAAAGAAAGAAAGAAAGAAAGAAAGAGGAGAGGAGAGGAGAGGAGAGGAGAGGAGAGGAGAGGAGAGGAGAGGAGAGGAGAGGAGAGGAGAGGAGAGGAGAGGAGAGGAGAGGAGAGGAGAGGAGAGGAGAAAGAGGAGAGGAGAGGAGAGGAGAGGAGAGGAGAGGAGAGGAGAGGAGAGGAGAGGAGAGAACACAATAGAATTGATAATGTTGGTGCCACATAAAAAGGAAAGAAGAACCCTGGAGGAAAGATAAAAGTCAGCTGAGAGTTGGTTAGAGCCAGCTGGAGGTGTGAGGAATACCTCACACCTCCAGCACAAGATAGAGAACTCAGAATTAAATTTAGATATAGGAATAAGTTCTGGGATAAAAGCTAAATCAGATAAATGAGAAAAAAGTGTATAAAAATAGAAAATGTACAGTAAACAACCAAGCTCTTCACTACTGAGTGTGTAAAATTTATGTTTTGTAATAACACATTTCTAATAAATACAACTGTTCCCAATAAGAGTTGTCTGTATCCTACCTGGGGCTTTTTTCATGACAGGGGCTAACCACAACAAATAAAAATAAAAGCTAGACTTAAAAACACTATTAACTAATCCAAAAGGAAACATTCTAGCTAAATAGGACAGTTTTGACTCCTTTCTTTAAAAGAAGTTGCTATAATTATTATGACATATAAAAATAGCCTTAAAAAGTACTCTTAACAATTGCAATGAAGGTCTTTTTTAGAGACTGGCCTTTTGTTACGCATTTTTGCCACTGCACAATAAAATCTGTACTTGGAGCACAAAGTCAGCCAGAGATTTGTTCCTGTTTAAATCATTCCAGAAGAGATGTGACTAATCTCAGGTCAGAAAGAAGTATCCAGACTCCATAGCTTTCTGAACTGCTGTTGCCGTGAGGTAGGGAATTCTGGTCAAATGTATCAAATATTGTTACTGGGGTTGAAGCAGTTTCACATTGTCCCCTCTGAGGGCTTTGGAAGAAACTGATGGCTTATAAATTAGCCAATTAAGTCTAATGGTTAGGAGATTATACCAATGTTCTCAGTTGATTTGTTTAGGCAAAGGCTCAGCTATCATATGTAATCATTCACTGTGTGAAGCTTCAGAGATAATTGTCCAGGACTGTTGTCCTGAAATATCAATTCCTAACAACATGAATGCGGAATCCCAGGATGTTACAAATGCACAAATATGATGGCTGTTATGAATCTTTCCTTGGCTGCCATGTTTCTGTACGGAATTGGAAAACCATGGCGCCAGATTTATCAGCCCTGCTATTAATTACATGAATTAAGCAGAGAAACAAGCATGGCCTTTGGTTATGCTGGAGATTTGTCTAGTTAGAGAACTTAATTCATAGTCATTATATGAATGATTGCGCTTGATATACCCATTGTGGTATTCACTTATTTTTGTACAGTAAATCCATAATTAGTACAAAAGCCTCACTCTATTAAATGTTGGCCTTCATAATTATGTACAATTGCTTTTACACTTTTTGTGAATTTTGTGAATTATGTTTGCAGTAGCCTGGACTCTCTTTAGAACTGCCCATGCTTTGGTTGTCTGTGCTACTAGCTAGATGTGTTATATTTTCAGCTCTTGAAATGTAGTCAGGAGGAATTTCTCAATTTGTAGTCTGGAATTGGGAGGCTCTTGTTATTTATCAGAAACATCAGTTTTCAAGGCTGGGGATCACTATGATATACATAGATTCTTGACATCAGCTAAAACTTCTCAGTGAAATTGATGCCCACTATATAACAATGATAGCCTGTGAAGGCATACTCATTTGATGACATTCAGTTACCACTGATGGTCACAGTATTCAGTTTTGTTGAGTGCAAGGATATATAGGAAACCATATTATTTTGATACATTTTCAGTTCATGCTCCACTAGGCAGCCCCATCTGTCAATCATACCATCTATACGAAACACAGGTTTGCCTTTTCATATTCCATCAGTTGCTTGCAGAACTTAGTCAAGGGTCTGATAGAGGTCAAAAGGAGCAGCACATGGTGCTTACCAAATAGATTTCCATCTGCTTGAACACATGAGTGGTGGTAGAATCTCTCAAAGTGGAATGTGGTAGGCTACAGTTAGAATGCAATTCCTCGGCTTTCAAGAATGAATGATTTTTCCCCAATCAGTAAAAGTAGGAGAATTGTGATTTTCATTTTCAAAAAAGCAAAAGAGAGGATATGGCATGTTTCATTCTAAGCTTATATATTAGGCTCAGTATATGTGTCACTGCAGCAGCATAGCTGCCAATTTGCCAGTGCTGGATCCTTTGTTGTATAAATGAGTCATTTAGGACAAGTGGATCATAATGAAATTTGTTACTCTTTTTTGCAAATTACCCAAGGAATATATTAAAAGAGCTGCGGGTTTTTTTTTTAAATGTTAATAAATAAATCTACCTCAATGCCACCCAAAAAGATGCAATGTCCATTCTAAGAGCTTCTGATGATTGAGGTCTAAGGATACAAAAGGCTGAAGGATAGCTGCAAAGAGTTGGTTCTCAGACTGATAAGGATTCAAGCAATCATTGTATAAATTACCCACAGCTGCAGACTCCTTTTTTTTTAATTAGAGAAGAGACTTGCCTTCTCTCTGGTGTACCAAAAATCTATGAGAAAAAGACTCAGAGAGTCCTTGCCTTAATGTATACATATATTCATTCTAGACTGAAAACAATTCCCTTACTGAACTTCTTGAACCACTACTGCTTTAAATCTAGTAACTCTTGTTAAAAAGAATTCTTTGAGATTCAAGCTTGGGAAAGATCACTTTCGGTTTAGGCTGCTTTAGCTTAGTTGGGCAAAGAGTAGGCAGCATTAGGCTGAAGTTGCAGGACCTTGGATAGATCCAATCAATTTACTCATCAAATTAAAGCTCAGCTCAGATCTTTCTTCGGAAGGAGTAGTTCAATCAGGAATATTGATAAAATTGTGTATTTTTGTGTTAAAAGTATCCCGACTTTACTTCTCTATGAAGGGCACCAGTGTTGAAGAATATAGGTTAAGAGAAAAGGGTTGTGAATGTGTGTGTGCTCTGTATAAGCTTATTGAATGCAAAGATGATCTATTCTGGACCTGATCAAATTAACTGCCATGAAGGGAGAGAGGCTTTTGGACTCAGTAGGCTTGCAACACATTATGATTCAACCATCAGCTTCAGCTGCATTGGCGAGAAATAGTTCCTGGCAAATCATGTATCAGTGTAAAATTGTCTGCATTTGTTAACCATCACTCTTCCATTTCTTTTGTATCTTGCATATATATCATCCAACATCAATCCCATTATCCCAAGTAAAATATTGTATATGAAGGCCATCCAATGTTCACCATATTATTGTGACATTCTTTATCCGATTGTTTAAAACGCTGCTTAACTTTGATAACACTGTACATCTTAGTTCACATTTTATCTATTTTACTCAATAGTTATGCAACATGGTTTTAAAAGTCTGCTCGCAATCTTGCCAACCACCTGCCAAGGGCCATTTCAACAATTTTATATCCAGTGGAATGGCAATGGCCAAAGAATGATAACTCTTTTATTCATTATCATCTGATACACCAAGCAATTCATATTCTGGTTTTTGGCTGAATCAATACATTTGAATGAGCTTTGGTTATTTCAAGGCTTATTAACCTGACTATGAAAAATATGAATAGTTTTCAAATACTGTAATTAATCAAATATAATGGGCTGAATTTATCTTGTTGAAATGTGACCCTGCCATTTTATGTAAATCTGAAGAACTATTAATTGTGAAAGTGAATTGCTACAGATATTAACATACAAAAAGCACAGTAAACTTTGGGACATCCTGGGGGAAACTTATTCTGCTGGTACCCTTTGTTTAATGTATCACTCATCCTTTTCTGAAGCAGGTTTTCATTTAAAAAAGGGCCACTGGAATATTATTACATATATTTTTGTATGAAAATAAAGGACAACTTACTTTTGTACTCTCTTAAAGATTAATATATATATATATATATATATATATATATATATATATATATATATTAGGATATAAATATACTGTATATAATCCAAAGCTTACCATCATCAGATGAAAACATTTAACAATAGTATGTAAATATGTCATTATTTTCAGTCCTGGTTTTTTATTTTGTAAAACCTTTCTTTGGATACTTCATATAGAAAGTACTAAACAGAATTGAACTAAATGTTAGGAGAGTATAATTAGAGAGTGGAGAAACACCAGGAAGATGAGTACCCATCCACCCTTATTTTTTGACTCTTCTGGGAAAAAAAAATACTCCTGTTAAAGTAAACTTGTGCCTGTAAAATCTCTTGCTGCCCTGAATGTTCAATTTTTAACATGAAAGAGGACTCGCTTCTGGTTTTGCTGCAACAGATTAATATCAATAGTTTTCTACTACTTTCAATTTAATATATTTAAAATTCCTGAATAGTATCAGACATTTTGAATCTCTTTTTAAAGTGTTTTAAAAGGATGTTTGAAATCTCTTTTTTGCATTCTTTTCTTTAACTAGCAAAGAGTTTCACACAGAATTAGGTACTTGTGAACAAGGAGAAAAAAAAGCTGTATCTAATGTTGATAAGAATTATGGAAAGGATGAGTTCAGAGATGTAGGAAACATTTTCCTCCAAAGGCAAGTCATTACTGAACAGATGCTCTCAGACTAGAAGTCTGCTCCTGTTGACTGCATGGACATATCCATGCAATTTTCTTGGGAACAGTATAGAAGTTGCTTGCTTTCTGGGTTTTTTTTTTAACAACTTCCCAGTGTAGCCCATAGTCCTGGTATTCTCTGGTGGTCTAACTGCCAGATGTGACTCTGCTTTACTTCTGAGCCCAGACAAGGCTGTCCAGGTGCTGAGACAAATCAGTGCTAATTGTGGTCCAATTAGAAACTGATAAAATAAACCCACCACTCAGGGGATTGGTGCATCCCCCTGGGATATACTGATGAAGAAGCCACTCATCTGATCAATTTATTGAAATAAAAAAGCCACTAAGGGTTTGCCTGTGCTGTCAAAGGGAAATTGGACAAGTGTAGCTATTTATCTCAGCATCCCAGATAGAATGCAAGACAGAGTGCAAGCTGGTAATATTTCATTTAGAGACACTTAAAAATTAAGTGGATTTGGATTACTTACTGGAACAAACTGATTTGGGACTTGCATGTCAAGAAAAAAGGTTTTCTACATATACAGTCTTGTATCTTCCCTCTCCATGCAGAATTAGGAGTGAACTATTCAAGCTGCAGCCAAATAACATCCGTATTAGAAGCAGTAGGTAAATGTGCAGACTTGTATACATCACTGAACAATAGCTAATTCTTAACTAAGTCTGTTTACAGCAGAAAAAATGGTGATTCAAAATTTCCTACATCTATATGCCTTTGTAATAAACTCTGATTGAATGTATTTGTACTATGCGCTTCTCTCGTTTTATATATATGAGAATTCCTATATGAAAAGAACACTGGGTTTTAAGGGTGGAAATGTGAAGTTGGGTGACATTAGACCATATGACCATCACCTTTCCCCATCCTTTGTTTAATTGTTGATGTTATACTTGTAATGAAAATCATTTGAGTTACTAAGGAGAATGAATATATAAGAAGGTCCCTAACAGATTAAACTATTATATACAATTAAAATGCAATGATAAGGCTAGAGTAACAGCAACAGTAAAAATGAAATAAAATCAGAACTTGAAAAATAACAACGGCAAAATCAGATTAGGACCTTATTGCGGTAGTGCACCAATTACAATCCAATCAAGTTATATCTGAGATCTCCTTAGATGTTTTTGACTACAACTTCTGTCTGCTTTGGCCACTGATCATGGTGTCTGTAGCTAATGAGAAAAGTATTCCAAAATCTCTGCTGCCCCCAATTTGGCACCATTTAGACATGCTGGATATAGATGCTATATGTTCCCACAATCATTAGCCATCATGACCAATGCTGGTTAGGAAATGTGGGAATTGTAATATAATACATGCCATTTGCTTGGAGAAAACTGAGTTGCACAAATTGTAATAAGTGGGCATTCTGTAACTTAGACATTGCTATGGAAAAGATGTTGACATTATTGTTCAGTAAGTGTACCTTTCTGTGGGTACTGGGATCCAAACAAAGTCACATTTCTAGAAGCAGATAGTCTTCCTTGAATAAATGGTCTTCTAATTCAGAGGTGAGGAATGGGATTCCTGTGGCTCTTCAGATGTTAACTGAAATGCAACCTAGTATCCCTCACAATTCAACATGCTGATTGGGCTGCTGTCATATCTGAGAATAATGTCTAGAACGCAAAACAATTGAAATTGCCAAGATAACATTTTGGAGTTACAAAGAGCTTGAAATATAGTGGTGTGAAGTACACCATTGTATCTGGAGGTAATAAAGTGAATCCCACTAGTGAGACTTCAAATGTCAACATTGCTACCTTGTTCAATGTTTAAAGCACATTTAAAAAGAAAGGAAAGGAAGTAAAATAGTGTGAAGAATTACAATGACATTTTGCTGGAAACTAGAGCAGTATGGGGATTGCAACTTCTAGAATTTCCAGCCGGCATGGCCAATTTCCCAGCTAGGGAATTCTGGAAGTTATAGTCGTCACGTGTCTGGACGGCACCTGGTTGGGAAAAGTGCTCTGGGTCATAAAAATAGTGATGAACAGCTTTCAGGAATAGGTGCAGAACACTTATTTAGCATTTGAAGGGAAGATAAGGAAACAGACTCATAGCGGCCTGTGAGGGAAGGGTCCACTATTAAAACCCTGTCACAACAGAGGTTGCTTTTTGCCTTGCGTCATCACCTTTCATCTCAAGCCTGTGCAAAACACTCAGGTGTGCATGCATACACACACAAATACACACAAAGAGTTCCTGGCCTTTATAACTAAGGGCAAAGCAAACACCTATATTCATTATTTGGCTTACCAAAACTGGCATTCTCCAGTTGTGCTGAGACTTCTAATCCCAGAATACCTAGCTATGCTGTATGATTATTTTCACATCTAACTGCATTCTACATGAAAGATCCATGGCATAGGCTTATTCAGCAGGAGGGGAGAAATGACAAAATGCACCCCACAACATTGCAATGCAAACTATGTGAGTTCTGTGTTTGGGTCCAGTGTTGGGATGTGAATACAAAAGGCTGGGGTTTGCTTCATTATTTCATAACATATTTCATTGTTCTTCTTTTTTGCATAGATACCTAGGATCTATGATACTATAGGAGGTCTGCTAGTTACATATGACAACTATTGGAGATTCAGATCTTTCAGGAAAAATCCTTGGTGTATGATTTTACTTTTCCCCCCTTTATCTATAATGCTGCTAGGAATGTTTCCAGAATGTTTCAATGAAGAGGCATCTGACGCAGTGCATTTTAGCTAGCTAAAAATTCTTGAGAAAGCATATCTTTTAAAACATTTTTTCAGAACTTCTTTAATAGATGCTAATAAATCTTTGGAGGACAGTTTGGTGTTTGAACTGTAGGTGGTGGTGTTGCTTTACTGGAGTCTGCATTCAATGCAGAGACACTGAGGACAGAGTACATGAAGGAAATTGGAAAAAAAAAAAAAGGCAAATTTCCATTTGGTAAAGACTTATGCCTTTTCAAGAAGACCAGCATAGTTCTTTAGAGTTTTTGCAATCTCATATCCTGGACTTGAAGATGAGCAACAGAATAGGAAAAACTTGGTGCTTCCTATTACTGCTTCTTTTTTAAGTAACTCTCTAACATAGCATGTTCTATTTCAGATTTCCCAGATGTTGTAGACCACGCTATCTACTGTACCTGGTCACCATTGCCAATAGATGTAGATGACAGAAATATGTATTGCAACAACATATAGGAAAAAAAGATGGGAGTCGGCAATTCTGCTAAGTTGAAAAGGAATATTTATCAGAAATGGACAAGATCAATTTGAATTACAAATATTAAAAGCAGATTATTCACCCAAAAGATCATGATGAACTGTTGTTGATTTTCTTCATATAAACACTGAAAAGAACTGATATATGAAGGTGCTATGGTAAAATTAAATTAATATAACATAAGCAAAGTTATGTGTGCTCAACTGATTGATAATGGGTTATATGAAAACCTAATAATAGTTACAGTCATGTAAAATGAAGTTTAACACTCCATGCATTTTTCTTGTGATTATCTCTGAACTTGCTTATTGAATGAAATATGGATCTTAAGATCCTTTGCAACACTCCTTTTTTCAGAGAAAAATCCATGAAGCGAAAGAAAAACGTACTCATACTACATAATGGAATTACTTACTTAAAATTTCAGTGATTTTTTATTATATCCTTCAAGTTAGAAATATCCACAATCAAATTAAAGAAATTTGTGCAGAAGAATTTCTTTAAAAAATGTCCCTCTATTTAGGTATACATTTTAGAGCCGAAGCCTTTAAGTTTCTGTTTTCATTATTGCCCCAAATATCTCTGTTTTATCATTGGCCTTCCTAGTGATTCACCTCTTCTACCCTCACAACATTTGGGCTCTAAAAACAACATTTAAACATTTCTCAAATTCTAGGTTTTGTGGCTTGATTTAATTGTAAAGTCCCTGATCTGCCCTACAAGGCATTGTGATCCATAATGTTTTCCAACTAAACCTGAAGAAACTTCCCAATGAAATGAACTACAGATTAAGCAAAATGGCATTGGCTGTGTTAACTAAGAGACTGAACTACAAAGTAGCCATTCCCATTTTAGCCTAATATGTTGTGCAAACCTGGCTTATCTAGTGGTTCACTGTTCAGTAGGTAGTGCAAACCAAGGAAGTCTGGTTTGTTAAGGAATGTAATTGTCATGTCTTCCACTAACTTTGACTAATGACTCAACCTCTCTTTTCAGAAGTCTGAATTAATGATCAGGCAGTGAATTCAGCTTTGGCAGTTGAGCTCTCTCTTGAGAAAGATTTCAGCTGTTATGTGGCATTTTAGCAACTTTCCAGAAGAGACTCAGGCACCGAAAACATATTTTATATATAGAAGTTGAACAAAAACATGTAAATATATACAGGCAGACATATAAATACTTTTAATATAATACTTGCTCAATGCCTTAGGAATAATATACTGTAATGTGGATTCATGCTCACCTCTCCTTCTCTGCCAAAAGCTAAAATAAAGATTGCCTCTGAGAACATGTCAGAACCTCATTATTAGGGGCTGTGCAGCACTTCAAATTCAGAAGAGGAAAAATTGCTCTGGAATTCTTTAAAGTAACTGCATCTTTTCCCAGGATTGCACTGCAGTCCTGGAGTTGCCAACAAAATCTAGGTGGGCACCCATCTTAGCTCTGATGCACCTTTTCCCTTCAAATCCAAAGGGCTGCAGAAACCTAATTATACCTTTACAGGAGTCATGCTGATTAACTTGGACTTCAGCAGCTTATTCAGACATTTTTGCTTGGCTATTTTGCTCAGCTGGGCAGAATCCTTGTATCACAAATGTATCCCTGGTTTCAGTAACTCCATATTTCCTGTGACCATGCAATATTGTTTGCTCCTGTAATTATTTCATTGATAGCCAAGGGATTTCTATATAATGCTAGAGCAGTTTTTAGGGACATGGATTGTGAAATGAGCCATAGGTCTATGGTTGCACATAATTTAAAACATAATATGATTTAGGCATGATAAATGTACAACTTATAGCTGGCACTCAAGAGAATCTTAGAAAGGGGTCAGGATGTTGTAGGAACCCACCACTGTGAATTGTCTGTTTTTTAATTGTTGTGGTTTCCCTCTCCCTCATCATGGCTGTTTTTTAAAAATTTACTTATTTTTATTAGAATTTTTAAATATAATAAAAATATAAGGAATCAAAGGAAAGGTAAGAAAAAGAAAAGAAAAAAGAAAATATAGAATTATGATTTCTGCCCTTCTTTCTATCTAATAGTTACTATCTTATTCCTTCCCCTCCCCCTTTTTTCTTTTTTTCCTCCTTCCTTTTATTTTGTAATTCCCTTCCCCTTCCCTTTTAACCCTTTTTAGTCCCCAAATCCATAAATCATCCATTCAGTCTTCTCTTCTTTCAACAAAAAGTCTGTATAAGGTTTCCAGTCTTTCAAAAAGGTCTTTATTGTTTTTTCCCTGACCAAATTGGTCACTTTCACCATTTCCACAAGTTCCATCAATTTTATAATCCAGTCTTCCACTGTGGGTATTTTATTATTCTTCCATCTTTGTGCATACAGTAACCTTGCCACAGTTACCATATATAGTATTAATTTCCCATACTTCTTTTCTACTTCAATATGCATAAAACCCAATAGAAACAATTCTGGCAGCTGTAGGGATGGAATGAATGAATGAATGAATGAATGAATGAATGAATGAATGAATGAATGAATAGCCCTACCACCAATGAGAGTTTTTAAAAGCATTATTTATAGCAGAGCAGTAGGAAGGGAAGGGAGAGGGCACTAATTTCCCACCACCATTTTTGATTCCTATAAACAAAGGCAGATTGAAGCTAAACCCCAATTGTGTTCACTCCTGTCAGGCTCAAAATGCAGAGAACTGGAATGACACACCATGAACTAATCAGTGATCCTGCTGACCAGCAGGAGAGTACAAACAGTGACTACCTCCATCCTTCTGTTTCTGTAGGTCCTATAATAAGAAAAATCCCCTTGCCCCTAATCCACATAAAGGGGAATGGAAATAAATTGCTAGCACCTTTCCTCCATCCATGCTTTCACTATGACAGTATGAAGTTGTATACATCTGGCTGTTTGCAAAAGGAAAATGTGAGCAGCTGCTAAAAATGAAACCCATTCAGCTGCAGAGTCACCCTTCTGTTTAAAAGCCACATTGAGCTATGAAGCTGAAGGGATGGATATGGATATATCAGCATTTATACAATCAGATGCTTTGTACTATAGCTTTAACACAGTTGTGATCTACAGTGGTGGAAGAACTGTATACATACAGTCGAGTTTTATTCAAGTTATTTTGAATGCAGATTCTTGTAACTTTTGCCTGCTGCAGATTAACCCAGGCAAAGAAAATAGGGAAGAAATTGGCACATTCTGCCTGTTTCCTTCTTTCCTTCAGCTGGAAGACAACTGCAAAACAGAAATTCCTTGGAAATGGAAGCTCTTGGTGATTGTGAGTTTATCTGGCCTTCAGGAATGGATGATAGGTGAGGCAAGACTTCATGGCAATGAGAAAAATGGCCCATTGCAAAAGAACCAGCATCAAAGACACTGCAGCTGAGCAGGAAATAAATTGGAGCAGCTTTTCAATGCTGCCAATATCATAGGACCACAGAGGTCCAGAGCTGCTTTTGAAGTGGCACCAAGACCTTGGTAGAGGTGCCCTTCAATCTGCCCTCTGTGCACTGCAGCTATAATAAAATGTATGTGTGTGTGCATGCACATGAGCTTAGCATTAATTTTTTACAAACTTGACATTGCCCTAAGCAATGCATTTAAATTCTTGAAATGACCTTCAGTTGGAGGGGCAATAAGGCCAATAGCAATATTAATATTCCTGGTCTTGCTCACAATAACTACTAAATAATTCACTAAAAAATAAATGAAGGTGTAGAGCTGCCCGAATAACCTGTGAAGTGTTTCGGTCGGTCAGATACAAAATCTTTCTTTGAACTGAGAAAGCGCAAGTGTGCAAAAGGCATTCTGCTGAAGCCATTTGTCATCAGCAGAGCCAGCAGTTTGTAGAGATGACAAGAGAGCTGTCTCTCTAACCTGCAATTAAGATTGGGAGGGGGGCTAAAAAAAGATTGATTTTAAGAGCTGACCTTAATTTTTTGTTTAAAACACAATCAACCCCATGGCAAAAGGCAAATGATCTGCATTTTCAGTTTAATTAAAAAGATGGCATTACAATGTAAATAATTGTGCTTTATTAATCATTTGCCTTCAGGCTTGTGACAGCAGCAATATGGAAGACAATTAAGTTGCTGGTGTTGAGTGCGGTGGCTTAATATTGGCATGGCAGATCATACAGACAGCTAACAAAACAGGAAACCCTGCACAGATATTAATTCATGGAAATCAGCTTTCTTGATCTGAAAACTGAAGGTGCAACTGTGGGTTCAAATGATGGTTAGAGTGAACAAAGCAAAAAACTCTACTATGGGTTAAAGGACAGGTTATGGGTATACTTTTAAAAGGGCTTAAGCAGCTGTGGGGTGTGTGCTTATGTGAGGCTGTATCAGGTCAAAACAGTAATGCTGTAGGAAGAGTAACTCATCCATTCACCCACAACACACCATTCTTTGACTACGCTATATTACACACTTACAAAGTGCCCCAGAGCTGCTGCATAATGCCTTGGAGCTCCCCCATTGTACCTAAGATCTGAGATGTGGTGCTGGTTACTGCTTGGTTGGCTTCAAAAAGGGGCTTGACTAATACATGGAAATCATGGGGATCAATGGCTGTTGATGGCACTGACTGTCTCTGAAGGCCATCTGCTGGGAGACTCGTGGGCTTCCTTGTGTAGTTGGTTGGCCACTGTGATAATAGACTGCTGGACTAGATGGCTGGGGGTCCAATCCAGCAGGCCACTGCACATGTTCCTGTGTTGTCATATTATTGTTACTGTAGGACCAGCACAGTGTAATCGTTAAGGTGTTGGACTAAGACTAGGGAGACCTGATTTCAAGCCCACGCTCCAGTTTCACCAGGTGATTTTGGACTTGGAGCTAACCCTAACCCAGCTTAACCAATTTCATCAACTAGTTGTTGTAGAGAAATATTGGGGCGAAAAATGCCAAGTATACAACCCTGAACTCTTGACGAAGGTGGTATATAAATCTAGCAAATAAATAAAGGCACTAGTAGCCTGAAAGACCCAATCCAAATAGGAAATCAGTCAGAAAAAAAGTTAGTCTCCCACCTCAGCATCTCTGTCCAATCTGACCATAAACAAAGAGCCAGTTGCTGGGTTGACACAACACACTCAGCTGCAAAGTCATTTGCTTGGCTTTTACTCTAGCATGTGATATGTGCCCAACCATTGTAGTTTGTAAACTGAATTAATGTAAGGTTTACAAAAAAAGAATTCGTTAGATTTATAGCATGCCTGTCCTACCAGAAATGACATAATGCTCCCTCCTCCCATGTTTCCCCACAATAAGAATCCTGGGAGGTAGCTTGGACTGAGGAACTGGCCTCAAGTCACCCAGGGAATTATGGCACATCTTGTTATATGAATTGAACTAACTTTTTTCAATATACTAAAGTAGTATTTACTCTTGAGCATCTTACAACCTACTGACTACCAGGGGTAGAGTGATGTAGAGAGAGACAAGGATTTATTCTGTGTCCCCTCTTTGTCTATCACTCTGCCAACTCTTTGCCTGTGTGATCTCAGGGTGAGTTCCTTCTGCCTTTGTTCCAGATAAACATCCACTGAGCTCTTGTTTTCTCTAACTCTCCTGACAGAATGTAGTTTGGTAGGTGCTGGGCTTTGCCTACCATGTATTTCCTTAAACAAGTCTCCTTTCTATTATAGCTATCAAACCTCATTTGCACATTATTTTTCAGGTTAGATTCATACTCATGAACACTTTGCCTTGAGCACAAGAAACCATGATGAAGCAAGCCATGAGTGAATTAGATGTGTGAATTCTTCCAGTATGTTATACTAGTTGAACTAGTTGATCAGATTAGGACTCTGTTCAAGGAAGCTCACTGGATAACTGGGACCATCTTTTAAATCTATCTTGTGTTATAAGGCTAAAGTGGGATCAGAAACAAACAAATACACCCCCCGGAGTTGCTTAGAAGAAGTGCAGGGGATGGACAGAAGCTTACAAGCATGCAGACACTGAAACATGCTAGTATTAGCTGATGCCACGATCAGGCTATGGTGCCTTCCCAAAATAACACTTTGACCTGAATACGCGCCCGTGTGTGCACACACACACACAAACAAGAAATACACAGATCATGCCTGTAGAAATAGCAGAAAGATATATTTGGACCAGGTCTATATACTACTAAAACTCTTGTGTCTATTTGATTGTTTGTAACCTTCAGTTGGGCAAAACAGTGCATCATAGGGCAACAATTTTTCAACCAAGGTACCTCAAATGGGTTAACTTACCGAATGTGTCCAAAATCTGGGACCCATGACTCCTGTGGGATTGAAGTTTGGGAAAGTTGTTGCCCCTTCAGTGCTGCTGTGCTGCTGCTGCTTCAGTGCTGCTGCGCTCAGCCATGGTCATGTGATCCTCCTTTCCAACACTCCCTGACAGCTTCCCAGAAATCAGTGGGGAAGCTGGCAGGAAGTCTAAACTTGATCATGAAAGGGGGCATGAGTGTGGGAGACTTACAAGGAAGGGAGGGAGGGAGGGATGGAAGGGAGAGAGGGAGGAATAGAGAGGGAGGAAAAAATGAAAGAAGGGAGGGAGGGAGGAAAGAGAGAGGGAAAGAAGGAAGGAGGGGGAAGGAAAGAAGGGAGAGAGAGAGGAACAAAGGAACATGGAGGGAGGGAGGGTGGGTTAGGGTGAATCAGAACTTGATCTTTTGTACCTCTGCTTTTCCTTTTATTTCTTTTCTATTCTACCAGAAGGATGTTATTTTCTTCCAAATATTCTTGGATGTTGTCTGCCATTACGCTGGTGAGTAATTTAAACATTGTAGGCAAGCATGTTATTGGCCTATAGTTTCCTGGTGTTGTCCCTTTCACTGGGTCTTTTTGAATCAGATAACTTTTGACAGTTATTAACCAGTTTCTGATGTCTCCTTTATGCAATATTTCATTAAGCTGTTTAGCTATAATTGGATGTAATCTAGTCAGATATTTCAGCCAAAAGCCATGCAATTGATCATTTCCAGGAGATATCAAGTTTTTAATCCCTTTCACTTGATTTTTAACCATTTCTGCTGTTATTATTAGTTCTTCCATTTGATTTTGACTAAATTCATCTTCAAATTATTTTATCCATCCAGCATTTTTACTATAATCTTTTTGAGTTTCCCACAGATCTTTTCAAAACTGGATTGTTTCATTTTTGTTTGGTTTTCCATTTTGATAATTTCTATTGCCATTTATACTCTGGTAGAATCACCTCTGATTGGACTGGAATAGCTGATTTTGCTTGCATTGGATTATTCGTGCCTCATAGCATTCAGTTTTCCCATCCACTGCTGTTATGTGTTGCTTTATGATTTCCAAAGCTTTTTCCATTTTTCTGGTGCTCAGCCAATAATTTTTTTTAATTAGGCTTGTCTTGATCCTTACATTCTTCAATTTTTGCTCTGTCATGTTCTTTAAATTACTCGCATCTGCTCTTAATTTATTTTGGCCTCCACTCTAATCTTCCACTTTAGGATTGAATATGATTTTGCTTTTGGTTTTTTAATCTTGATACCCAGTTCTTCTGTAACTACCACTGCTGTACTGTAGGCAAGCTGATTGGCCCGTTTGATAGGAATCACTCTCAAGTCTTGAACTTCATTGATAAGGAACCAGAGCAACTGTGGAATGAAATCAAAGAAGTTGTTAAGGATGAATGTGAAAAGAAACTGCCAGAGACCAAAAGTCAGAAGAAAGCAAAGTGGATGCCAGAACAAACAGTAGAAATTGCCAAGAAGATAAGCCAAAGCCAAGAAAGACAAAGATCTTAGGAAGGAACTTACCAAAGAGTTTCAGAGAGCTATTAGAAAAGACATGAAGCAATATTACAAGAACATTGACAATGGAAATAGACATGGAAGAACAAGGGAAATCTTGCAAAAGAATCTGGATTCAGAAGGAGGTTCCAACCTCAAATTGGTATGTTAAAGGTTTGTTTTGCTGTGTTGTATGTTGGGGTCTCTGGTAACGGTACAATTGGACAAAGAGCTATGTTGGGCTTGTATATTTTTGAGTGTCCATAAAAGCATGGGAGGATGGGTCCACTGCTTTTCATCTGCCTCTGTTCTTCTTTCGTGATTTGACCTTTCTTAGTTAGGTCATTAAGGGTTCTTTTGATCAGGTTGTCTAGTTTCTGAATTGAGTTGGTGTTTACTGGGATGTAGGTTTCTTTATCCTCCAGTAATTCTTTGGCTTTTTGTATGTATTGTGATCTGTCCATGACAACCATGGTTCAGTTTGGCCTTCGTCTGCTGGGAGGATGATGATGGTTTGGTCCTTCTTTAGGTTTTTGGGGGCTGCTCTGTCCTCTGCTTTGAGTTGGTTCTGATTCTGTATTTTTCTGGTCTGTAGTGTGATTGTCTGCTTGAAGAAATGCTGTTGAGTGCTGATCACTGTTGCTGAAAATGCTTTGGTATTGTGAAATGTAAGCATTCCTTTGTAACTCACCACATGCCCGCAATCAGCAGCAATCACCCATTGTCAATCTGCATTTTAAACTGCTCACTGGGGGTGTGGGGGAGGATTAACACAGAGGGTATCGTTTTGCTTATCAGTCCAAGGCAAGAGGAGCACCACATTAACTCAGGGAGTGATCCTTATCTGGTTTATTAGTTAAAATTCCTTTTTGTAGCAAGAGCCTCAAGATGGATGCATGTTTTTAATACCTGTCATTTGATTTGCATTTCTGGGGCTCCCATTATAGGAATGCAGTGCTGCCAGGAAGATGTTGTTTTTAAAAAGTAAAATCTCCTTTAAGTAGAGTTGACTGCTAATGATTTCATGGCCACATTTATGTCATTTTTGGGTAGCAATATAGAAGTGGGTTGATATTGCCTTTTTGTGGGAAGTTGTTTTCAACTCCTATCTAGCTCAAAGTCCTGTTATTCCCTGGAGATTTCCCAGCCAAATACTAGCCAGGCCAGATTGAATTTAGTTTCTGAACCCAGACAAAGTTGGCCAGGTTCTGCCACCTGCTGCCAGAAAGAAAACAGACCCAAAGAGTTGGACACAAACTACCAATCGGAGGGATTAACTTGGTTTACTATGTAAAGATTGTTTAGAGAAGGAGAGCTAAAAACAAAGTTAATGGGTCCTATTCTTGGAAAGAAGTTGCTAAGTTGCATAGTTTTTACCATTGACAAAGACAGCCATATCTGAGCTGCAAATATCTGGAGAATCATGATTAGCTAATGGCAATATCGCTATTCATTCTTCTTGCTTCCATAGCCCCTCTTGCCACAAGCATGTTGTTGTAGGGGTGTGGGAGGGGAAGTAAGACCATAATATCTGACTACAAAAACTGGACAACCACTAGGGTAATACAGAAAACTCCTTGTTACCTCTAATGGTTCTCTGGATTTTTGTAGCCCTAATATAATAGCTCTAGCACAAATTACTCCTTAGAGCATGCATGACCTTTTCAGTTTGGGCCATTAATCATTCTTTAGCATGGATCTTTTCCTTTTGTACTTCAGAGCAAAGGAAATTCCTTTCATGTGCAATATTAATACGGTTTCTTGCTCATCCTGGCATTTAATTTGTGAGCCGCCAAGAGTCATTTTTGACTGTGGTGGCATACAAATGTGTTAAATAAAAATAATTTCTTCATTTTTTACCCCTTGTAACAATGTTTCAAAGTGAAGAATTTTCAAGAACTTTCTAATTGCTCTCCATAAAAACCAGTTAGTAAATCTGGTGTAGCCTTTTCTATCTAGGAGTCCTCAATAGTTGACCTTGGTGGTGACCTTGGTGGCTCAGTAGTTGACCTTAGTAGCCAGAGTACTTTACTGCTAGAAAGTATCCCCAGCTATGTTCCTAATAGTCTGTGTCTGTGTCAAGAGCAGTTGTTCCCGGTTCTAACCCTGATTGCTCCTGGTATGAAGAGAGGTGAGATGATTTATTTATATAGAAGACCATACTGTATTCATCACCATACCACATTTGAGACCTGGACCCAGCGGCATCCAGGGGGATGGGGAGGTTAAAAAAGTTAAGATAGTCTGATCAAACCCTGCACTTTTGTACAAGGTGGGATGTTAATGCACATACAAACCTCCATCTCATTTTTGTTTTAGCCCTGGGCCTGTTTTCTGGGTTATATTCTCTAAAGGATGTCTTTCAGAATACCTGATCACTACTACAGAACTTCTCACTAACAGATTCTTGGTACCATTCTAAGGAAGCATTACTTTCCTTAGAATGATTGAATCCACTTCTCCATCAGTTTCTCAAAGAGCCTATTTATTGGTGCACAATAAGAAATCAGCCCTTTGTGGTTGATAAAAAAAAAATAGCATTCCTCCAACAAATAATTAGAATTAAATGATTACAAAGTTGTAATTATTGAACTACAATATAATTTCTCTATTCAGTACTGCTGATCTTGTGGTCATTTGTTTTCTGAACTTTTAGTCAAGAATAACCCTATTTGGTTTAATTACAGCTATCTCAGATATCATTCCAGATACAGTGTTCTTATATAGTTTGTTCTGTATGTCTTAGACTTTGGGCCTTTTGCCCATATATTTAATGTTGTTAACATGGCACATTGTAATTAAAATGCACTTTTTGGTTGACACTTGTCCTACAAATTGCCTTAACATGTTCATGGGCGAAGAACACTTTTACATTATTCCTAGAAGAGTTTCAGGCTTTTCCTAGATGTGAATCAGAAATCCCAGGAGCTGTTAAAAAGCCTCATGATTTCAGAATACCTTCTGCTTCTTTTCCCCTCAAAGTGCAGTTGAGCTGATAGGAACTCTTCAGGAAGCAGTTATTCAAGGGAAATTTCTGAAGCCAGTCAGATTTGGTTTTATTTGATACGTTCAATGTCCCTACAGAAAACTAATTTGCAGTTCGGAGCTTTGTAATTTCATGCTAGAACAGCATAAAAGAGAAGAAGAGCAGCTCATCCAGAAGAAGGTGAATATCTAGAGGAGCATAGAAGGTTCCATGGTGACAGGAAAGATCCTTCAGAATATCTTCTTGCTAGTTTGGTAACACTCTATACTCCTCTAACTGCTTTTAATCAAGAAGAAGAGCATAACCAAGAATTAATTGGCACCAGTGCCTGAATTAATTTAGACAATAAGCTTGCTTGAAATTGAAGGAATTTATAATATTATTGCTAAAAAATTATTTCTGATTAAGCATCAGTTCCTCTCTCTCCCTCACCAATATCCCACTGCTGCTTTGTTATATTCAGATTCTGACTTTGGGAATGCTTTTCCCTTGTAGCCTCTATACAACATAAAAGCCTTTACTCCTGCAGGAGGAATTTCCTCAATTACCAGAGAGAATCTGAGTTTGCTAGCTAAATATGTCTTCAATAGGACGTCACAGCAAGTAGCACTCCCTAAGAAGTATACATATTTGTATACGTATATTTTTCTATGGGGCTTTTGTCTGATCCTTTTTCTTTTCAAGATCTGCTTTTACTGCAATCAGAGGCACCTCCAGAACAGCAGGCACTAAGGGTCATACTACTGATACTGATGGATTGTGGAAGTCTAACAATTGAATATTTTATGCCTGCTTGCTCATCTCAAGCACTCCATGGGCTGTCCTGGAAAGGCTACCTTGCAACATTAACTCACCAATGTTGGTCTGCACCAGAATGTTGGCAGCCTTGTCAGCTGTTGCTTTGACTTATGTCTACTAATAATGCAACAGGGGGTCTGAGAAAACCACATGATCTTGGTTATCCAGAAAATTCATTTTTGGTCCTCTGAATAGATTTTATGGACTTTCCAGCTTTTTGGGGATCTAAACAGGTTTTGATTGTCTGCCTGTTTTCTAAATGGATTGAGGTCTTTCTTACCTGAAAGGCAGATGATACTGCTGTTGCTAGGTCCTATTGCATCAACTAATGCCTCACTGTGCTATTCCCTAAATCTTATCCTTTTTGTTACTATTATAAGTGCCCTTAGTAAAGCTTTGAATATTAATCTCATTGTATTTATTTCTCCAGTCATTGGGCATTGTAGAACACCGTAATGGGGTGCTTAAGAATAAACTGGCAAAAATAACCCAAGACTTTCAGGTTCTTTAGCCTGATGCATTGCTTTAAACTCTCGTGAGCTTCAGAAATTCTCCCAACAGAACTTTAGGACTTAGACCTCATGAAGTCCTCGTGGGCTACCTGATGTAGACTTCTTTGGATGCATCCTGATTTCATATTGATCCTTGATTTAAAGATGAGGCTGTCATGGACTGCCTGAAGGATTTAATTTCTGTTATTCTTGCACAAAATATATAGATCATTTGTGTGTGTTCCCACATGAACTCCTAGGGAGGAGCCTGTTCCAAAAATGGAAGTTGGGAACTGGATTTTGGCTAAAGTTTATCATACAAAGAATTCAGTAAGTGGAAGGTCCCTTATTATCTGTGTTAACAACTCCCACTCCAGCCAAGGATAGACTTGGCAGATGTATCAATTGCATGTAAAGAGGGCATATCCATTGGATATCGATACTGCTCCTGTACTTCAGTTAGTGTCTCCAGAAGAAGGATTGGCGACCATGAGACCAGAACCAACAGGAAAAAAGGACCAGTTGCCATGAGGTCGGACTAACCAACATATCCAAAGATGAAAGTTTCATTTCTGACATCCTGTTGGATGTGTTAGCTCCTCACCTGGACAATATGGGTTGTGGAACAATGGGGTTCCATGGAAATACTATTTATGGTTGATTTTTTTGAGTGCACTTCTGTTGCAACTAATCAGACTAATTGCTGGGTCAGCACACTGGGCTAGCAATTTGAGCCAGCCCAGTGTGTGGCTGCTGCTGGTTGTACATCACTCCCTCAATGGAACTGTTCTAACATTACCTCTATGTTATATGCTATGTCAAACCAAAGCAAGGTTCCCATTATGTTCATGGTAAATTTCATGGTGGTATGCTGTTGACTCTATGACAGCCAACATTATATTGATTCCTTCCCCCATAAAGGCCTGGGATCTGAATAGTACCAGGAAAGCTTGTGATTCTCTTCTTGAATGAACCTCATTGTGGATACTTTATACTGAGGTTATGGTAAATAGTATTAATTCTTGCCTTCCCATGAAGGCGTCACAAATATAATCTAGAAAGAGCCTTAGTGAATTAGTGCATACTATAGCCTGTTCAAATACTACAGGACATGTATTGGTTAATGAGTTTTGGTCTAAATCTGGCTGTTCTGAAGACAAGGATCGGCACTCTCATTGCTTTATGCCTACCTGACTATAGCAGGACATTACTAGATGTGCGGTAAAAAAGCTTTTAAAATACTGCTTAGAAATTTGGTAGGGGTAGCAATTCTCTTGGGTATATTTTTCCTGATGTTTCTATCCATAATGAAATAAGCTCTCCCTACCACAAACAGTGCTTCAGATGTATAGCTAATCCTCTAGCAGAGTATAATTCTTGGTTTTACATTGGAATTAGGGCATTTGTTCCTGTTACTGCATCTTTTCCCTGGTAAATGCTATTGCAAATGTTTCAGCAGGACTTAATGCATCTGCTGGTGCTATTAATGCCTTACAGCATGAAGTTGAAAGTATTGGTTGTACAAGCTTGGCTTTAGATTAGTTGTTATCTTCCCTGGGGGCGGGGGGAGTTTATGAACTAGTCAGCTCTTACTGCTGTGTGCAGGTTGGTGAACATAGCACAGTAGAAAGTGATATCAGTATTCTTCATCACAAGCTACTCACCACAGCTCAGGGTGCAAATGTTGGTGACTTTCTGAGTCTGCCCCAATCCTTTTTGCCTGATGTCTCCTGGTTTTCTTTGTTGCTTAAAAAGATGCTTTTCTCTATTTTTGTTCCGCTGATAATCATTTTACTCTTTTATTTGTGTTATACTTGTTGCTCATCCTACATTAAGGTTAGTCTTGTTCGCTTGTCATACCTGGTCTGGACCCTAATGGAAGACAACAATGGAGAAGACACTCCTGGCATTACCAAGCTTCTCCTCCCTTTGCCCTTGAGTTACATCAACCGGATAAAAACAGGTGGGAATGTGGAGGAGTGAAATAAGACTTTTAGTTGTAGTTAATTGTACTGCTCTATAATTGGTTTTATACATAGCCAGTATTGCTTACATGCCTTTAGTTACATTTCGCTGGTCGTTCTTATAAGCATGGAGCTGTGCTAGTGACTCACTGTAGCCTGCTAGCTTTGGAAAATAAAATAATAATGCACCCTCTCCAGTTTTCAACATTTAGGTGAGTTTTCCACAACAGCAATATTTCCATGTAATAATAAAATATCACTCTTCCAACCTTCATTCACCCCTTATTATGGAAGATTGGTTTAGAATGAAACATACAGAGAAAAGGCACTATTTACTCCATAATAAGCTAAAGATGTTTATTGTGGAGAATAAAACTCTTCACTCCACAGTTCTGTCATTATTTCTAAGAATCTCTTAGGGAGCTCTCAAACCTTTGTGGGCTAAATGTGAAATGTCCAGCTCTGCAGTACACAGCTTCTAGATTGTTCAAGGAAGACATAAAAATGGATGCAGGTGGATGAAATAGAAATCTAGCAGAAAGGAAGTATGTTGATTTGTTAAACAACAGAAAATGAAAACAAAAACTCATTTCAAAATTATTTGCATAAGTCAGCTTTCCCCATCCTGGCATCCTCCAGATATGTTGGGACTATAGCTGCCTTGATATCTGTGAATTGTAGGAGTTATATTCTCAACATATCTGGTGGGTACAATATCAGTTGGGGAAAGCTGGTTTATGAGTGTAGCTTTAAAAACAATCACAAGACTGTCTTCTTGAGGAACTAAAAACCACCTTTCTCTCACAAATATGTCAACATATTTTAATTCTCCCCTGAAAATATATATTTGTTTGTTTTTATAAGTTACATTTGTGTATCTTTAACTTAGTCAGGTTTGTTTCATACCCAGTGAACCTTTTATCTTCACTAAATGTGGGCTATTATGTGTTAATTGTGGTGCTACTTCTTTGCTAAATGCATGTCAAAACCTATGCCAGAATAATGATTCTATTAGAAGTCATAAAGGGTTTTATAACCCATTTGCCAAGTCTGGATTAATTATATAACTTTACCTCTCATACCGTGGCTACATTATTTTTCCAATATGCTCCCTTTGTTAGGTGTTTCAGAGTTCCAGATGTATAGTCAATCATGGCATTATGACATCAGAGTGATGCCAAAGTGTAAGAAGATATAAACTCTGAAAGAATGAGTGGGGTCATAATATTTTCTAAGCAAGAATACAGAACTGGTATATGGAGAATTATCATGGTGAAGGATGACTTGCCAATGAAAAAGTAGATGTTGCCAAAAGAAAACAATACTATTAAGGACCTTAACAAAAGTCTAAAAAGAAAAGTACATGGCCTCAAGAAAAGAGTGGAAGAGATGGATTGAGAAACAGGTATGACTGAGTTTGATAAAGCAGAAACACATGGAAACCAAGGATCAATTCCTCAAGGATTCTGCATATAAAGACTATGAAAGAAATGGTAAAAAGAGCACTATACTTAAAACTAGAAAAGAAGCACCTGAATCAGAAACAGTAAACAGCTGCCACTTAACAGATATAAAAAAAAAAACTAAAGGGCAAGTGCCCCAATTTCTAATAACATCTATAGAGGACCAGGAGAATACCCAGATCGGTCAAGAATTACCTGAGGGTGATGAAACTCAAACTATGGAAGATTTACTCATAAACTTTGCGCAACCCAAATTCCTGCACTGTCTCTCGAATTTTCTAAAGACTTTGCTCGTGGTATTGCTTTGTTCTGGACTTGGTTTAGGTTTAATGTTATCATATACATACTATTTTGATTCTAACTTCATAGCTAACAGCTTTCTAGTACTGTTCAATGATTATAACCTTGAAGAGGTTAGGCAACTCTTTTCTTCGTATCTCACATGGGAAAATAATGTCCTATTGCCATTTTAGAACTGCTTCTCAAACTTTTAGGAATATTTTTGCCTTAATATCTCTTTAAAAACAAAGTGTGTTTTTAAATTTTCTTGATTAAAAAAAATTGAAAAAGTCATCAGATTTGTCTTTTCATAGCACAAATTAAAATTTCAGTAAATTGCTATTCTTTACAGAAGGCATGATGAATTATTCCTTTTCCCTTCAAGTTAACTGTTTCATCTGCAATACTATATACACATTTACTTTTAAGTAAGCCTCGTGGAACATGAACGGGCTTATTTTCCAAACAGGAATATTTAAGATTGCACTGTACATCTCACTGAACAGAGTGGAACTTATTTCTCTGTGCCCATGTATAAAATCATAATGATACAGTGAAATCTCACACATTTATTCAAAATCAAATTTCCTTGAAGTCAACGAGGTTCATTCTGGTCCCGCTACAGGTTTCACACAAATGCACACATTTGCTAAGTGATGGTAGGCTGAGTAGATAAATGGCAGACAAGCAAAGCAGCATAAATCAAACAGAGTCTCTTGGAGATAAAGCTTGCCTGAGTAGTTTCACTTTCCGCAGGAACTTGCAGAAGAGTACAGGTAATCCTCTTTTAGCAACTGCCTTGGACAGCAACCATTTGCAAATATGTTGGTAATAAATGGTGATAAAAAATACATTTTTCTGACCAATACACCCATTGACAACAACAAAAGACATCAGTGTGAAACTGATTAAGGTCTGGTCAGTTTCAGGCAACAGCTGTACACTGGTGGAAGGGTTTTAATCAACTAATTAAGGTCACAGAGCTCAGCTTGTCAACTTGTGGTTAGCACTGTTTAGGGATGGGCTGTGCTGAGGAGAAAAGCCGCTCAGGAAGACATAGTTTGTTTCAGCAATCTCTCTGCCCTGTGAGGGGGCAAAAAAAAGATAAAAAATGGGTCAGGCACAGGACACCGTACAAGAGAACTTTATCTGAATGCCACAGCAGCAACCAGTGATCTTTGCAGACTCTCTCTCTCAGTTACTTAGTCTGCTTAGTGACCATTTTGCTGGAACCAATTGCAGTCATTAAACAAGGAGTACCTGTAGCCAAAATTTAATCTGAAGTTCAGAGTGCAAAGCCAGGTTCATCAGTCAGTCTAAATGTCATAGTTTCAAGATTTCTTGTACAAGCAGAATACACATGAACAATACATCAGACATGGGAAATCAGATGGTTGTTTCCAACAAAGAAACATGGGCAAACCACTTCTGAAAACCTTGTCAAAAAAAGAAAAAAAAAACTACAGGGACTTGTCCAGACAGTACACACAGGGAGGAAAAAAGGGAGAAGAATGTAACATTTTCAGGTAATAAGCTCCATCCCAACTGTTATTTGCATCAGTAATGAAGGCTTACTTTCCTGCTTCATTGTGTTGTTTAGGGGAGGAAAAACATTTGGCAAAATCTTGGTTCCCAAAATGATCAGTTTGCAGCCAAACTGAGATAGGTTGCTGTATGTTTATGTGCATGTGTTAAAAATCAGGCTTTCAGCTGAAATTTCATAAATTTGCCTGAGCTTCCTTTAAAACTAGTCACTCTTCTCTGAAACACCTTTTTCCACATCTTCACACAACCTGTCAGCTCCAATAGAAATAGCCCAATAGAAATCCAGAAATAGAAGAACCTGTACTTCATCTCAATTATTTGGTACTGTACCATTTAAAATTCAATATTTTCCAAGGGAAATTTTTAGACTGAGGTCTTTAAAAATGACACTCTGAAAACAGAATTTCCTTTTTCCTCCTATTTTTATTTTTTTTAATTAAAAAAATTTTTTTAGAGTTTTTATCCACCTTTATTATTTTTATAAATAACTCAAGACGGCAAACATACCTATTACTCCTTCCTCCTCCTATTTTCCCCACAACAACAACCCTGTGAGGTAAGTTGGGCTGAGAAAGAGTGACTGGCCTAAAGTCACCCAGCCGGCTTTCATGCCTAAGGCAAGACTAGAACTCACTGTCTCCCGGTTTTTAGCCTGGTGCCTTAACCACTAGACCAAACTGGTCTATTTTTATTATTTTTTTTTTAATTTAACAAATACAAAGAAAACCCAAAAAAGAATGAAAATGGGGAAAAAAAATGAAAAACAGAATGATTTACAAGCAGCATCACATTTGCAATAACATTTCAAAATAACCATGATTTAAATCTATTAAACTGTCTTATACAATTTGAAGATTTAAGTCAGTTAAGTATTGTCAATATTAAAATTAGGTTATTATACAATAATTAACTATGGACAATATGGCTCAAATTATAAGTTATAAACTGAGATAAAAGAATTGCAATAATTTCTGCCTGATCTAGAACAGTTAGTGAGTAAAAATTAAATACCATAGTCTAATGTTAGGAAAAATCCACTCTATGATATAGTATGAACCCATTTATAAAACTGTAATCCAAAAATGGTTTCCATGATGAGTAAATTTTGTATCAGATTTATTTTTCAGATATGAAGCTAGTTTTGATGTTGACACTTACTCCCGTAACTTAATTTGCCATTCTTTTACAGAAGGGATTGTTCATACTTCCAAAACTTGAAAGTAAATTAAGAAACATGGTCTGAAATCACATGACTGCTATGACTGAAATCACATGGCTGTCTAAGCCCCCGTACCAAATAACATGGTTTAGAAAGAGTTAATGCAGTCTCCTGAACAGATGGTAATATAATGTGCCATCTTAGTAAATAAGCACACTACCACTAAAATCGTTGTGTAATTGTGTCTATCTGGAAGACTGGAAATAAAGTCCAGAGCAACCTATATCCTATGATCCAGAAGCGGGGAGTGGCTATAGCAAACTGGCTGCCTTTACAGTGACAGCCTTATCCCCGTGACAGACATGAAGGATAAGACATATCTGTACACCGTACTTGACATTCACTCTCAACCTTGGCCACTAAACTCTCTGAGCACAAGATGTAAAGCTTTGAACATCTCCCATGACCAAAAGTCTTATTACCATGGCAAAGGCGGAGCACTTCTTTCTCTGAGAGGAACATTGACATGACTGTTGAGTCACAGACAATGGAGAAGAATCAGCCTGCGGGTCTCCCTGGAGGTCATCCATCCATGGCCTGGCATATGGGTCAGGAATGAGTAGGATCTGGATTCCTGAGTAGTGTCTGGAGATGAAAACTCTTCAAGCCCTGAAAGGTGGATTGCTCTTGAGAATAGACCATTTAAATTGAAGACCATTTTTCAGAAGTGGTTTTATGTGTTCTGCAAAATTAGAATCATCTATAAAAATTGGCAAAGCCCATAGAATATTGGAAATCTTTCACATTTCTCAGTGCTGGCCATGATGGGAATGGATTGTACCTTTGCAAGATCCATTGGTACTCTGTCTGTAGAGATCCAATAATCCAAATAATCCAACTGGGAAAGATCAAATACATGTTTCTCCAATTTAGCAAACAGTTGGTGCTTGCAAAGTTATTCTAGAATATTTATGATGTGAGTCACATGTAAAGATGGGCTTTCTGAAAAAATTAGGATGTCATCCAGATACACTATTATGCATTTGTCTAAAACTTTGGAAAATATTTCATTCATGAATTTGGAGAAAAATGACGGACAATTAACCCTTAAGGCACTACTGTGTATTTAAATATGTCATTTGTGGTTCAAAAGCTATTAAACATTGATTTAATATTCCTCTTTCATTTGGATCAAACTGTAAATTCCTCTCAAGTCCAACCCAGTGAAAATGTGTGCCTTCTGAAGATCTGAAATAAAAAGCAGTTGGTAATGGACCTTTAACAGTCACAAAGTTTGGAAGCCTATATCACGAACAGATTTCAAAGAATAATTATTTCTTTCCTATAAAAAACAAGAATGCAGATGTTGGGGAGGAGGAAGGGCAACTGAATCCTTTCTTCAGATTGTCATCCAGAAGCTTTTTTAAATTGGCTAGCTCTTGAGTAGAGATGGGATATTGCCTTTTACTGGAATTTGGGCCCCAGATTTCAAGTTGACAGTATAGTTGCACACCCACTGAGAAGGCAAGATAGCTGCTCCTCTTTCCTCCAAACTTCAACAAAATCTGCATATTTGTCCAGTACAAAAGGAGGTTCTGGCAGTGGTATGGGAGGGAGAGAAGGAAAAAGGTCATATTGCTGTAAATGTTGACATCTTTGGCGGGGAGGGGGGGGAGTTGCTCCCAGTGGATATCTGGATTATGACTTTGTACTGAATCTATGCCCAATGCAATGGGGAAAGTAAGGAAACTGTGATATAGAATGGCAAAAATTCTGTATGATCATTTATTTTCAACTGCAGAGGAGTTGTATGTTGCAAAGCAGGATCAGCTTGAAGAGATTGCCTGTCAATTATCTCAACTAGCATAGGTTTCTCTAATAACAGTGTGGACAATCCCAAGTGACACACTGTAGAAATTAGCTGTTGCATAGAGTCTAAAAGAACAGAGAGTAATACTTCTGCATTGCTGGGGGTGCAAAGAATAATAATGTAATAAAATAGAGTTGTCTGCTTTCTGCAATCTACATTCTTTCACATACTGTAAATAAAGAAATACCAGGAGTTAAATTGGTTTAGAAGAAGTTCTTTAGTTTGTGTTGACACTTCAATGTAATAACCTCTTGCAGCAATAAACTATGAAAGTCTCCACTTTTTCAGTCCTGAGATTCCTCTGTTTAATCTTACAGTTATTGGATTATCATGTGCATATGTGAGAGGCATGGTTTCCACAATTTAGTTAAAGATGAGCCAGAAATCCAGCACATGTCTATCCTTGGTAAATTTTGTTAACAGAAGAAAAATAAGCATATTCCTTTTCTGAGAAGGAGAGTAATGACAGGTAATCCTGAATATTTAATTTTATTTTTGAAATTTCCAGAAATCCTTCTGGAAGATTCTGATTTCTCTTACTTCGGAAAGAAAGCCCCATTCGTATCTCCAGAAATAAAAATCTCTCCTAGTACAATTTCAGGAAATGATAATTTGTGTGTGTGTGTGAAATTTTGCCTCATTATCATTTAGAGCATAAATTAAAGCAATTATTACTTTCTCCTGTTCAATATGAACTCATAGTATTATAAATCTCCCTTCAAAATACATTTCTGACATATATGACTACTATTATTTCATCTGCCCCAGGGCAAAAACATTTGGCAAAGTCACTTACGTTCTAGCAGATTAATACTGTCTGTTTTAATATGAGTCTCCTGAAGGCATATAATATGTGCATTTTCTGTTTTTAACCTTAAGAAAGACTTTTTCCTCTTGAATGGACTATTAAATCCATTGATATCAGTTTAAAATATTTTTATATGACCCATGGTGTCTGTTACTAGGTTAATTTATGAAGAAAAATCAGCTGCTTGGTCCAGTTCTTGATCTTCTGTCTGAGTCTTCTTTAATCAAATAGAAAATTTCCTTGCAAGTTTTGTGACTGAGCATCTAACAAAAAACCAATGATTTGCTTGAAGGTACTCAACCACCAGAACCAATGAAGTAGAAGGAGAAAGAGAGTTTTTAAAGGGAAGAACTTGATGAATATCCCTGTTGGGAAACCCTATAATCTTGCAATCTGTCTAATATTCAATTTTAATTAAAAAACAAACAAACCCTAATAGCTATAAAATTGGAGTACCCAATAGGGGAATGTATGACATTCAAGCAGTAGAATTTTTCCCCCTTCCTCTGCACCTGACATTCCTCTTCACATATGAAAGTGACGGCACCTGATATGGGTGATATTCTGTTATTGCAGGGAGAGGAAAGATTTAGCTAAATTATAGAGGACAAACATAGTTTTACTGCAGAAAAGCAAAGACAATTTCTCATGAACAGGAGGTGAGAACAAGGTTTCAAAATCATCCCTTATTTAAATGCCATTAAATCACAAAAGGGTAGATTGACTTTTGAAGGATTTATTTATTAACTGATTATCCACCTCTGTCCCAAGAGCTCACAGTTAGAAAGTGATTACCAATTTAAGAGGACAAGAAAAGTATTTTAGATTTCTACTTGGCAACATGACCTTGTTAAAAAAAGTCCTATTTTATTTTATTTTCCTATTTCCCCCTCCTTGAAAAAGCAGAATGACAGGACGAAGTTATTTATTTATCAATCAGTCCCACCTATTTTTATATCACCCAGTTAAAAACAACTGGTTGTTTACAAAAGTTAAAAGTCAGATCAAATCAAACATAAAAATAATGACACATTATATATAAAAAACCCTGCCAATCAACAAACAACCCCACAACCTCAACCTCTCAATGCTCATTGAAATGTGGTCTTAACTGGCTTGTGGAAGTCTAATAGGAAGGATGCCAGACATACCTCCAAGGGCAAGGTGTTCCAAGGTAGGGAAGATCATCATCATCATCATCAGTTTATATGCCACCTGACTCCCAGCAACATTACAGAGAAGGACTGCTTTCAGGCCCACGTCCCTCTGAATTCTTGTATGGATGGGATCCTAAGCATCTCCTCCTTGCATGTATGCCTAGATTGGACAGATCCCACCTAAAGAAGACAGTCTAAAGGTACCTGGAGCAAAGTCATCTAAGGCTTTATAGGGTAAAACTTTCAGTTGAACTCAGAACACTACTGGCAGCTAGTGCAGTGACCAGAGAATAGGTGTTACAGTTGTATAATGGCTCTCACTCATTAGTACTCTGACTGCTGTTTTGTACCAGCTGTAGCTTCTGAGTTGTTTTCAAAGATTTCCCTGTGCATTATAGGAATACAGTAATTACAGTAATATATGGTGACTAGGGATTGAGTTACTGTTGTCAAGTCTTCCCAGTCCAGGTAGGGCAGGGACTGGCACACCAGTCTAAGCAGAACAAAATCCCTTCTTCGATCCACAACTTCCACCTGCTGTTCCAGCAGAAACTAAGAGGTTTAAAGAGAACCCCAGAGTTGTAGACTTGCTCCTCTGGTGCGGGGGGGGGGGGGTTTGACCCCATTCAGAAACAACATCAGGACCATATTGGAGCAGCCAAGATGCACCTGGACAAACAGTAAATCCATCTGGAGAAAGCTGTAGCACACAGAGCATCTTTAGTCAAATAAAGTGATCAGTGGCTTTTGGTCACTGGTCACATTAGGGATAAATAGGAATAAAAACCATAGTCCAAATTTCTATTTGGCCAGGTTGGAAGATAATTAGTGAAATGTATGGCATTGAAGTGTGTTTTATGTAATAGCTCTATTAGTCAAGAGAGCTTGTAGTTTTAAATGGGCTAAATCTAGGAGAGGCAGCCCAGCTTCACAAAGATCCAATCAGATTTAAGGACATGTTTATTAATCGAAATTAGAACAAAGTGCAGAAATCAAAATGCCCCTCAGGATTCATATGACTCTAGTATACAGTTCTACCCTGGTGGTTAAAATATTTGTGGGTGTTTCTTGTTCATCACATGCTCTTAAGATAAGTGTTAGTGCAGCATGGTAGTGAAGACTGTGTATTTTACCTTCCACGTTCATGTTTCTTTTACTATACTGCTTAATTTTATTTTAGTTACCAATCACACCTGTCTTCAGGCAATATCATTCTACAATTACCCTCCATGCAGAATGATCACAATCCTTCTCTGTTAACTTGCCTGTCTAACTTGCATGGAACATTTCCCAATCCAGAATATAAGCAAGTTGAAACAGCTTTTCCAAAAGTTATGCTCTCCAAAATGTTGAATATGTCTACACCTGTAAAGGACATCAAACTGAAGACTCTTGTACAGATAGAATGGGAATGAGGACTTAAAAGGGGGTTCTCATTCACAGACTTGCTTTGATCCATTTGAGATTTGTACTTATACCTGTTTTTGATTGCAAAGTAGTAAAAGCATGCAGATCATAGCTTCTAGAGTTCTTTCCAACCTCTCTAACAAGTATGAAAGAAGGCATATTTTCTTCTGAACTGCTATCCAACTGCATCTCCCATAAGGAATTTGGTTGTTTTTTTTCCCCCTGTAGCCCCCAGCTCTATACAGCCAATCTTGAACTCATAATTTCTTTTGCCAACTTCTCCCTCCATACCAAATTTGAACCCATTCTGTTAAGTTTTTACAGAGTTAGTCTGCTGATGAACAGATCAATTGACAGAGTTCCAAGCCCTTTCCATTGGTTGGAAAGAATAAAAATATGTATTATAGTAAACAAATAACATCTACCATTGTTGGATCCTAAAAAAAAGAGAAGTGTTTTAACATTTGATGTTAAAATGTAACATCAAATAACATAACTACATAAAACACATAACTACATTGTACCGATATTTGTACACAACTGAGCTTTGGTTTGCAAAGTACACTAATGGTAACCAATATAGTCACAGCATGTTTGTGGTTTTGCTAAGACTGGAAAATGGTATATCTGAACAATTAGAGAGGAAAAAAATGCTGCCTTGGTGCTGTTCCCACATGTCATAACCAGACTAAAATTAAGATAAAGACTTCTAATCTGATCAAATGGAAATGCCTAAAAGAACTCTCTCTCTCACTTTTTCCTGCAGAAGCTTTTTAAAATACTGGTATGAATTTGATTCACATTGAAATAACTTTCATTTTCAGGCTGACCATGCAATGAAGATGTAGCTACCAAATAAATAATGATTTTGCTCTAACGTTCAATTTTGTCCCTATTGAGCTGCTCAACCAGGTGTTGAAACCAATAGAATTTTCTCTTCTCCCTTTGAGAGAAGTTATTTGAAGTGCTGCATGACTGAAGAATGGCCACTTATTAGCTGCTCAGCAGTGCTCTTCATTCTTCTACTGCGCTCTGCAGAAATTGTCAGAACACCAGTTTTGCCAATATTAATCTAGTTTGACCAGTAAGTATGATGGCATAGATAAAAATTATGTGGCAGGAGTGGGAGGGACTTGCACTGTGTAGTCTACTGTGTTTTACACTGCTGTCTAAAGATAAAGGGAAATGAGGGCAGAGTTCTTGGAAGGGAAAATGATTACAGTACAGCAAAGAAGAACCTTCTGCATACAGAGAACTATAATCTAGCAAGGAAGGTCCTATGCATACAAAGCTTTCAGGTCAATGAAACTTGAAAAGGACAGTGTAAAGCTGAGAAAGGTATAGAAAAGGTCAGTCAAAATAATTAGCTTCTCAGCAAAGAAAAACTTCTGCAACCCAAGCTTTTTAACTAAAGGTAGATAAGGGAAGATATGTGCGAGTTATGTAAAACTGTGCATGGCGTGGGAAATATGAACAGAGATTTTTTTCCTCCATCTCTCAGTCATAGTCCTAGGAACTATCCACTGAATTTAAATTTAAAGATTCAGAACCAATAAAAGAAAGTACTTTTTTACACCATGCTTTGCTAAGCTATGCAATTCACTGCCATCAGATATAGTGGTTGCCTCCAATTTACATTGGAGGACATATACACGGAAGGCTTGACTAGCAAGAAGACTCCCTCCTGAATTATACCAGCTGCTGAAGAGCAATAGTAGAAAAAGGGTCTCACCCTTTCCCCCTAACCCCAATCCAGCTTTCCTGAATGCTGGACAAAATGGGTTCAATGAGGACAGCACTTCTTATGTTACTAGGTTTCCACATGCTTCCATGTGTGCATCCACATTCCTTCATGTCTATGATTTCCAGAGCATTAGATGATTGGGGTGGGGAGTGGAGATTTCTTTACTTCCATCTAGTAGTTGTCAGGATTTTTGCAGCCCAGATCTGGTAGTCCTATCCATATGGGATTAGGGTGTAAATCATAACGCATTACTACAATGTAAGTATAGTTAGCATAGAGCATATAATTTCTTATACTAGATATCTAGGTAATACTTTGCCTAAATTCTCCTAGTCTCAAAATGTTCACCTGATGCATAAAACCAAATAATTCAGACTGTCTCCTTTCATAGTCCAATAATCAAAATGAACATTTGCACTGTGCAGTGAAACCTTGCCTACAGAGTAAACAATAATTTAGTGGAGATTTTTGTTTAACCCTTTCCTTCTATAATTATACTAGAGAAAGTTGAAGGAATGAGGAGAATTTGCTTGTCAGAATTGTTGTTAACCTGGGTATTTCTTTTTCCATCCATTACAAAGTACAGCATCCTGCAGTACAGGAAGACTTCTGTTTGTCTTCTATATGTTCCCTAGGAGTTTGCTTGAATAATCTACAGCAAACAAACAAACAAATTCATGAATTCTGCTCTACCACTGTTTATGAAGAGTCACTATTTTATGTAGGGATCTAAACAGACAGTACTTCTCATCCTTGTTATGTTTTGGCATCAGGCCAGCATAATATTTTATGGCTATGCAAGAAGGGGAAGAACATGCAAAGATTTCAAGAACACAGTGAAATAATGCATTCCCATGATTTGCTTTTCTGTGCTCTACATGAGCAGTGTAAATCTCAGCTTGAGATCCATTTGGATGGCTACGTATTTTTATTTTTTATTTATTTATCACATTTATATGTCACCCATCTCACTATGTAAGCGGCTCTAGGCAGCTCACACATAAGAAGTATAAAAACAGTTTAAAAACTACAAAATGGAGTTAAAAAGACTACATGACAAAGTTAAAATTTTATACTTATCTCTCTGTTGCCAATGTATAGCGTTTCACTTACATAGCCTAATTTGCACTGAAACAGTGGGTCAGCTTTAAGAGGCTGCAGAAGTCAGAGAGACTCCCTGAGGCCCCTTCATGGTGGCAAGTAAAAGCTGCACTTTACTTTCAGTGGCCATATTAAGGCTAATGGCAACTGTTTACAGCAGATGGAGATTGTCACTAGACAGAGATTTCAGAGAGACTATAGGAGCTGTCAGTTAAAATCTCCCCATCTGTAGACAGCAGTGTATCTCTTCATGCCCCCACATCAAGTTACTGTATGTATAGTACATATGGTAAAAAATATTGAAAAGGAAAGGAAATACTGTTTACATTGTATTCTTTACTGCTGTTGTTACTACCACTACAGAGGGTAGAACCTATTGAGGAAATTAGAGCTGTACTGCTATATAAGTGTGGCGCATAATTTTACTTTATAAAAATATATAAAGTACAATTTATATCAGTGGATACAAAGAAATTGGTGTAAGGAAGGGTTATGTTACCCCTGCATTTTCATGGAAAAAATCATTCTGTATGGTACTTATAGTCCAGCATGCTTTTGGAGAGAGAACCGTATAAATTATTTGTCTAGATTCTTTTTTATAAAAGGTTTTATTAGCAGGTTCATTTTGACTTGATGCTCCCCAAAAATATTAGTCCTGGAGGACTGAAATTATATGAACATGCTTATACAACATTTGTGATCAGAAAATTATACACTCAGAGCCATGCATTAAAGTAAGGATGCTTTTTCATTACTGGCATGTACAGCTATCCATGGTTTGGGAATGCAAATTAAAATACTAAAATAGGTAAATTATGCATTAAAATGGTAAGAAGGAAGAAAATGGGAAAGTTACTACATCTTACATTTTTAGTGGGAAATAAATATAAATGTATAACCTTTTCATTCACTTGAACTACTTCTCCAATCTGTTCTTTAAAATTACACCAATATATTGCCAATGTCAATAAGACTTCTATTTTCTCCCCTTTCCCATGGCTTCAATTTAATCACCAAAATTATTAGGAATTCATCAGATGCTTTTCTGCACCAGTAATTTCTGCTTCCCCTGAAATTCCACTTGGGAAAATATAGCAACACCTGTCACAACCATTCATAATACCAACAGTTCCCTGAACTGCTCAGCAGGTGGCAATAGTGATCGCCTCTCTTCCTATTAATTGCAAAAAAGACTCAATAGATTCCTCAATCTGTGTGTGTATGTGTGAGAAATAATGATACATCCTTCATAGTGTGTCTGCTGGAAAGGTACAGAGCCCATTCCTTTCAGGGGGAATAATTATTATAGCGTGGCAACCAGGGCTCAGACATTTTTACAGCAAGTCTATTGTGTTTTGCTCTGGCTTGAGCTACTTGCATTGCAGGGATAGTGACTGCAGTCATGAAATAAACAGAGGTCTGCTCTTTGGGAGAAGGACTATAACAGCACAAAGCAAAAATGTTAAAATACAGAGATATCACACTGGCGACAAAGTATTGTTAGTGTCATATTTTTTCCCAGTTGTAATATGTATCTAGGAAAGCTGGATCATCAGAAAGGATGAACAAAGTCCTAGAGAAAAATGCTGAGAATACCTTGGATTGAAAGAACAAAACATTCACTATTGGATGAAGTAAAATGAGCCTGGAAATAATGAAGCTACAGTTTTAATACTTTGGATACATAATGCAAAGATAAGAATCCCCGGAAAAGACCTCAATGCTTGGAAAAATCAAAGGCAATTGAACAGGAACCTAACAAAGTGGCTACATATTACTACTGGTAACACAAGCATGAACTTATCAGAAATCAAAGCAGCAATCAATGACAACCAGTCCTGGTGCAACTATTTCCATCAGGTCACAAAGTATTAGAAGCAACAAAGAAACAACTCCAGATCTGAATTTGGTAGATCAAACCTACATCAAATAGTACATCTGATGTTTTTCAAGATAATTTGGCTTCTCATTTTTTGTGTAGCATGGTGCATTTGTTATATTCTAACCATATTGGAGCATTGGTTAATGTGTAGCATAGGACTGTACACAGCATCGCTTGCAAGTGTAATTGCTAGGTTAATCATGTTTTCAAGATGCAGTTCCTAAATGATAGTGCTAGAGAATTAACTTTTAAGCCTGCAACCCAAGCAAAATTAATTAAGATCTATGCCTGTTATAATTATATTATACCGACAAACTATAACCATGCTAAGGCTGGTGTGGATCTTCCGGGTTGTGTGGCCGTGGTCTGGAAGTTCTGTTTCCTAACGTTTCGCCAGCATCTGTGACCGGCATCTTCAGAGTGCAGGAGCACAGACAGGAGCAGTTCTCTCTGTGCCCAGGATGGTGTGACCCTTTTGTGGGTATTTATAGAGATGTGGAGGGGGGGGGGTATGGGGTGTTAATGAGTGGCTGCTTGCCCAGGTGTCAGGAGATCTGTGTATCTTCCTGTGGGCCAGGCAGGGTCCCTTCTTCTACACAGATCTCCTGACACCTGGGCAAGCAGCCACTCATTAACACCCCATACCCCCCCCCCCTCCACATCTCTATAAATATCCACAAAAGGGTCACACCATCCTGGGCACAGAGAGAACTGCTCCTGTCTGTGCTCCTGCACTCTGAAGATGCCGGTCACAGATGCTGGCGAAACGTTAGGAAACAGAACTTCCAGACCACGGCCACACAACCCGGAAGATCCACACCAGCCTTCGTATGCCGGCCGTGAAAGCCTTCGACAATACATTATAACCATGCTAGTTAATTCTTTTCAGCTGATTAAATGATGGAAGCTAAGTTTGTAGGCTAATTCATTTGGGTCAATCTGTCTGAAAATTTTGTGCCCATGGACAACTTCAGTTTTCAAATTAAGATACTGTTTGTATAGAGAGCATATAACTTGCACCTTCTCAGCATGTTCTCAGCATGTTCGTATTCTGGCAATTGCTCATGCTGTTCTCTGATTTAGCCATGGACAACCACGACTGTAACAATTCCTTGAATTCTGCATTCATGAAAGGAAATTCCTAGGTGAAAATAAACTGGAAAATTCCCTCTAAATCAAACATAAGTCTTGCAGAACTTTATAATGGTTCTTGGATAATCACTATCATAGCAGTTTTTTACAGAAATTTTTAAATAAATACATTTTTTTCTTTTCTTTCTAAAATATGCATTGTTTAACACACTTTACAAATGTACAATACTTTGTTACACTATAAAGTTTATCATACATAAAATAGGTTTCCTTAAAAGGTATTTGTGTATAGTGTTGAAAAGTTTAGTTTGAATCAATTATTATAAATCTATCAACTGAAGTTACATTAAAATGTTTGTAATTTTTGTTACAAGTGGAGTTAGCATCTACAAAACAATAAGGAATATATAATCTCTTCAGTTTTGCCTGTTCAGGAGAAGCAGCAGGCAAAAAATTAATGCTAAAAATAGAAGAAGACATCAGTGCTGCAGTCAAATAAAATATGGTATATATTCTGGATTTTCCACTAATTTTCAGTAAAAAAGGAGATAGAGACACTATAATTTTTTCCAGTGAAATATGATCTAATTATTTTCTGAATCTAACATACTTTCTTCAGATTCTACACCTTCTGATCTTTAATTGTATAACTTTGTCATTGACTGTCTTCTGAAAACTGATTTTTGTCCTAGATTAATACAAGGTTTTCTACCTTTTATGTTAGTTTGCTCCTTGATTTGATCTGTTCCAAACCCAGACCAATTTATTTTACAACTTCATTATTTTAAGTATTAATATTGCAAATGAAAGTATTATGTAATAGTCCATTTTTTTCAGAAAAAAAATCAAACCTTGGAAAAACTGTTAGTATCTTAAGATCTAACTATATATGGAAGACTAAAACACAAAATCCTTCTATCTCATCCTTTCTCAAATCCTTCAATAGAAGTTAAAAACCCACCCAGAGCTCCCTTTCTCAGGCCCTGCAATGCTTCTGCTTACATATTTTGTCACTGGGGTAATAGGAAGTGGGAAGCAGACCAATCAGAACAAAACTAACACCATGTCCAGCCACCAGTCAATGGACAAACATAGTGAAACATCTGCAGCCCTTGTGATCTACATTTTGGTGCAGGTCTTCCTGAGCCTGGAGAACCCCAAGGAAAGTATGTACAGAGAGCCTGGGTGACCACTGTTCCAAGAAAACAATTGACTGTAGCTTCTCACCCAGTCAGTGGCCTTTCTTCAAAACACAAGTGGAAGTTTTAAGTAATTTTTTTCAAATACACATTTAACCACAAATAAAGTTTGTTTAGAAGCAAAACTATTCTGGCACAATACTTTTTGGACTTAACGTGACACTCAAGAGTACCATGATAATTCCAGGAGATAATTGTTAGTTAAATAAGTCCTTTATTCACATCCAGTTACCCGAACTGAATTCAGGCTTCCTGTGGATATTTTGTGGCTGCTCTTTCTTTAGTTGCTCAGCTAAAATTTGATAAATGTTATTGTCCATACTCTCTTAATTACACTACATCACTATCAGTTTATTCAAGCCAACACAATAACAGTGAAGTATCTGCCTCTTGTATATACTGTATATTGTATGTCATGCAAATAACCATTATAAATTGCAAACCCCCTAATTGTACTATTCTTTTCTGGCTGCTTGGATCTGAAATATGAATTTTAATTAAATGAATGCTGATCTTGGTAACAGGAAACAGCTATTTTATTTAAATAAGCTTTGAAGTGATCAGACTAGGTTTCCCAACACAGCACTCAGAATAATATTATAATACCTTTGTTCTGTTAAAGACTTGAGCTACGCAAGAGGTGAAGAGTTCAGAAGCTAAACAAACAAAAAGGTGATTTTGAGGTAGCAGTCGTTTGATTCAGACACACCTGGGTAATAGCAAAAGGGAATTTTCTTTATGGATCAATGTGCTGTTTCTGATAGAAAATAAGAAATTAATGTTCTTTGAGATAGTTCTACACTAGTTCGTGTTCCAGTAGGTAGGTTTAATGCAAAGTAGGGCACAGAAACACCTCACAACCGCCCATTCCCAGCTTCCTTCCCCATCTTTGGTTCTATTTACATCTACTTAATTTTTTTCTCTTCTGCAGTATGTGTTCATCATATACTTCACAAGATAATCTAAAGGGAAGGGATAAACATGTTGGATACTAAGCAGCCAGCCAACAGACAGGCTGACTCAATAACCACAGCTCTTATTCATGGCTGTCTGTTGGCAGGAACACAAAACAGATATGATACCCTAGTTGCAAAGGATGTATCCCACACCTTGCCCATCATTTTAGGCTGCAACCCTGTCTACTGCCCCAGACACAAGGAGAACCGCACTGTGCATTAGCCTTTACTATGCCAAACAGCCTCCCTAAACCGAAGATTAGGTGTGTAGGAAAATGAAGTGATAGAATTCTATTTCAAACTGCAGCAGGCTACCAAAGGATATTTTAATCCATGTTGTTATTAGTATATTTATCGTATCCGTTTTGGCTTCCCACCAACATTTCTCTGCAACCAAAACCCTTCCCTTTGGCGCTTACTTCGAAAGAAGCCCTTCTTAGCGTCCCCAAATAGAAGCCCTCTGCAGTCTGAGGGATTCTTTCTGCCACCCTGTTTTTATTTTGTGTTGCATGAGAAAGCGAACATGCTCCTCAAACTCGCGTACAGTTGAACTCGCGAACACATTCAAACGCGACAGCTCGGGCTTCTACTGTTGATTTCGGCACACACCTTCCCCCGCTTGGAGCGACAGGAAGACGAAGAGCGATGCCAAGGCAGTCGCAGACATCGACAATCCAAAAAGAGATGGGGTGGTACCGATGAAAAGGAAAAAAAACAATCGCGTTCGCGTCGTCGAATTTTCCGTCAGCGTTAAAAAAAAATTGTGCCCCGCCCACCTGGTCCTGCCATCCAATCGGATGACTCCTGGCGTCGATGCGTTGAGACCCTAGTCTTTCACTCGCGCGGCCTGAATCATAAGCTGAATACCCTCTGAGGAAATGGCGGTGTGATTGCTTAGGCTAGGCTAGTGATGTCATTAACGGCGACGGCCGAACAGCTGAAACGTTCAAAAACGTTCAACTGTCTCTACAGCAGTATTGCGTACTAACGTTCGGCAGATCCGCAGTAACGCTCCCCCCCACGACCGAATCCTCGCCTAATGCCCCGCGCCCTCAGAAAAAGATCACGGGAACCCGACGTCACCAGCGAAAGGCCAGTCGAACATGACCAAAAAACAAGGACGCTATAGAACCGGAATTTCCTCTGTTTGGCGCATGCGTCTAACCTCATAGCGGTTCGCCCGGCGGTGCCGGCTGCCAAGGGAGCCTTGAGCGCAAGCGCAGTGCTAAGTAGCGGTGGATTTGGGGGCGTGGCGAGACTGGAACCAAGGGGAATCAGCCGACTTTCCCTGTTGGAGCAACGGACCACCAGTGAGAGAGGAAGGGAGTCTGAGGGACGTGCTATGGCGACCACTGTTAGTACACAGCGGGGCCCGGTGAGTCGTGATTGCTGTGAAGACGCTGAGGACTCTCCCCCCTCCTATCTCACTTTTGGTCTTCAGAAGGGGACGGGAGGAGACCTCATCGGACTTTCTTGGGGATGTGACAGGGGTCGAGCAGTGGCTTCTGCCCCCTCTTCCGTTCTGTCCTCCCCGCCCTGGCACATGGCGTAGCGCATAGGCGCGGGCTGACAGCCTGGTGCCCGTAAAAACGGGTGGGGCGGGGACGGGCAGCACCAAGGCCACGATGGACTTGTGAACGGTGGGTGGAGTCAGGTCACACTGGGTAGAATCACTTCCAGGGGGAAATTCAGCTGGCCCGGAGGGCGAGAAAAAGCACCGAATTGAGTGGGGCCGTGGGAACATTAGAAGCTCCTCACATTAGGTCAGCCTGTTGGTCCGTCTAGCAACGAACTTACAGTAGTAACTCTCCGGCGTTTCAGGCTGAGATTTTTCCCAGTGATGGTCGTGTCAGAGACTGAACCGAGAATTTTCCAAAAGTGCTTCATCCTTGGCTTAAAGAAGGATAATATTGTTGGGTTTCTATTTCCTTCACTTACTACGCATACTTACAGAGTTTGGATATAATGGCCTTGTTTTGGCTGGTGCATTAAATTATTTTTGGCTTTGCTCATAGACCACCTTGTTTCTCTATTTTTGCTTAGTCAGGAACATGTCTATTTTATCTAAGACAATAGTCAGATCTCGGTTAGAGATCTGACTCCCTTTTCAAACATTTGGGGGTGGGAAGGTTTTTTTTTTGGTCCAAAAATGGTAGATATAATTTTATATCTGAATTATTTATTAATAATTCATTTATCTGTAGTTTTTATTTTGAGACTGAATTGCTTATCCTAGCTTATCCTATGTCTTTATAAAAGGATACGTGGGAAGATTGTAGAGCAGATAAAAAAGCAATCTATTTAACTGAAACTACGTGATTATTAAAAGTCAGCATGGATTCATTAAGAACCAACAGAAATTTAGCAAAATAATCTTATTTCATTTAAAAAAATTGAATAACTTTTAGATTGTGTGAATGTTACTTATTTTGATTTGAACAAAATGTTTGACAAAATTACTCATGAGATGCTTTTTAGCAAGTATGAATTTGTAGTGGTATGTGTATTAGGTTGCATCCATAGTAGGCTTGGAAATGATATTCAAACAGCTTTTCATCAGATTCCAGTGACATACAAAGTAAAGTTTTAGGACTGTTACTTGGGTTGAAAAGATGGTGACAATACTTATTAGATTTGTAGGTGATCCATAACTGGGTGGGTTAACTAATACGCTAGAGCAATTTTTCTCAACCTTGGTAAAGTTAGCGTGTGTGGACTCAACTCCCAGAATTCCCCAGCCAGCATGCTGAGAGTTGAAGTCTACACTTCTTAGAGTTGCTAAGGTTGAGAAACACTGCTCTAAAGGATAGAAATAAAATTCAAGATGATCTTGATGATAGAGAATGGATTGAAAATGGCAGAATTAATTTTAATAGAAATGTGAGTAGTATATTTGTTGTGCTTGTGTTTGTCTTTTTTCCAATGTACTGTTATCAAGCTATCGATCTCCTTTCCTATATAAAAGGGGATACCTGGCTTGGCAGTGGTGCACTGGAAAAAAAGCAAATGCAAATTTTGGCGGCATCAACAAAAGTACAGTTTCCAAATCACAAGAAATATTACAATTACAAGAAGTATTATTTATTGGCCAGACCCTATCTCAGGTCTTGTGTCCAGTTCTATGTACTACATTTTAGAAAGAATTCACATAAACTGGAACAATTCAGAGAACAACAGTGATAATCAGAGGACTAGAAACAAAATCTGATGAGAAGAGATAGAGTGAACTCAGTATGTTTAGCCTTGAGAAAAGACAATTGAAGGAGCATATTATACTACTCCAGCTATCTGAAGGGATGTGTCACATTGAAAAAGATCAAAACTTTATTTTCTTACACTGCCAAAGAGAGAATAATGATCTTAAGTTACAGGAAGGCATATTTCAATTAAATATTAGAAAAAAATTCTAATAGTAAGAGCAGTTAGACAGTAGCACCAATTAACCGGAATCATGGTGGACTCCTCTTCATTGAATGTATTTAAACGGAAACTGAACAGCCATCTTTCCAATTATATATTAATGTATAAAGTGTATTACACAAAAATAGAAAGGAGTTGGCATCTCAGAAACTTCACAATCACTTAGATACCCTTAAAATTAAAAAAAAAAAGTGTTTTTAAATTTTAAAAAGCTAGGATTTTTCAGTCTCCTGCCCTCTTCTCCATTTGAGCTAACAATAAAAGTAGCCAATGTTCTGGTAGCTCTTTTCAATCCTTGACTTCAGTCTGGCTGCAAGAGAATCAAACTGGACTAAATTTGGAAATCCAAAGGCTACAGGTAGACTCACAAACACCAAGCAGCCAGTCCTCTACCAGCCACAAAATTCAGAAGTAGAGAATAGGACTCCAGATATCAGTGCTGTAGTCAGATAAACTATGTTTCTTCTTCTTTGGAAGAAAGTGGAAGAAATGAACTTGGTCCCCTGTATTTAAATAAAAAATTGCCTTGATACAGAGTTGAGCCTTATACCATCTTTATGTCCTCTGGCCCTTGATGGATCCTCATGTCTGACTACATTTCTAGTTCTACTTAATATATTCAAGAAGGAAATGTATTGTGTTACCCTGCATTCCATATGGTACTATCTTAGGCTTGTCAAATAAGAAGATGTAGAGGTATGCAAGACATGAGCAGTGCAGAATGATATATCGACACACTTTTTATTTCCTGTATCTGTACTTCTGCTTCTGGGTTTTTGGTTTTGCAATTGGGCTAGTCACTCTCTCCTAGGAAGAAGGCAGTGACGAACCACTTCTGAAATTTTTGCCAAGAAAACAACAAGGACTAGTCCAGGCAGTTGCCAGGAGTCAGCAATGACTTGAAGGCACACACACACACAAATAGTATGTAGGCAAATAGAAACGTCTACATTGGGTTGGGGAAAAATATATAAATATATATGTTTCCCAATCATATATATATATATATATATATATATATATATATATATATATATATGTATATATCAAAGGCGGTGTTCTAACCACTACGCTATCCAGCCGCTGCTGATAGCGTAGTGGTTAGAACACCGCCTTTGATGCAGGAGACTGGGGTTCAAATCCCGGCTGGTACCTACCTTACCAGTAGGGGTCCTTGGGCAAAGACCCCCTAACGCTTCACCTGCCTACCTCAAATATGAGAGTGACACGAACTAAGAGAGTCATGCCGGCTCGGACGTCGCCCAGATTAACAAGGTCCGCGTCAGATGTTGGGGAACCAGGACAATCTGATGTTAAGTGGGCTACTGGAACAAACCATACATGGACGAGACAAGAGAACTTGGAATTGATGGAATGCTACTACAACAGCAGACCTAATGAGAGGGGATATATGAAACGTATGAGGGAACTATGGATAGACAGAAGGCCTACATCCACACTAACTGAGAAACAACTAGTTACCCAGCGCTTCAACATAGTGAAGAGGAAGCTGCTCTCACAACTTGAGATAGACCAACTCCACATTACAACCCGGACTCAAGCAGACCTAGAAGAACAAGCAGATGTGCAGCCAACACCTGAAGCTGGAATGTCACTGCCGCCCCTTCCATTACAGAGCACAGCAGCTGATATGAGGCATAAGATCATGGATAAACTAGCTACAGTGAACCCTCGAGTCCAGTTACCAAGGCTCAGTGGAGAAGTACCATCAGATAGTATGCTAGAAGATGCCAACAGAGCCCTCCAGACAATCCCTACTACCACCATAACTGAAACCAATGAATTGGTATATGCTACAGCTGCTGTAATCCTGGAAATGCTTGGCTACACGATCAAGAAGAACAGCAGTACATACCCACCCTGGAAAATGAGATTGGAGGCTAAGATCAAGGCAACTCGGAGAGAAGTCAGTCAGCTGGTGGAACTACAGAAGCGTGTGGAGATTAGGGATAAGACTCAGCTACTGAAAAAATATATGGGCCTGACTCCATCTGAAGCCCTAGAGACTGCTAAACAAAGGCTCACAGCACTGGCTGCCAGGCTAAGGAGGTACACTAGAGAAGCAGAGGCCAAGAAGATAAATGCCCTGTCCTGCAAAGAACCATCCAAAGTGTACTCCCAACTGCAGTGCAACCACAGAGTAACAGCTGAGCCACCAGCAGCAGAAACTGAACAGTACTGGAAGAACATATGGGAGAAAGAGAAGACACATAACGCCAGTGCAAAGTGGCTGCAGGACCTGAAAGCAGACCACAGCAATCTCCCAGAACAGGAACCAGTCACTATCACAGGAGCAGACATCCAACAGCGGGTCAAGAACATGAAAAGCTGGAGAGCACCTGGCCCAGACATGATCCACACCTACTGGCTAAAGAAACTAACAGCAGTGCATGAACGCCTAGCAGCACAGATGAACCAACTGCTAGCAGCAGGCTCCCACCCAGACTGGCTAACACAAGGAAGGACAGTGCTGATCATGAAAGACCCCCACAAGGGAACAGCACCATCCAACTACCGGCCAATAACCTGCCTCCCCACAACATGGAAAGTTCTATCGGGCATCCTAGCTGCCAAGCTACAAGACCATATGGGCCAGTACATGAGCATAGCTCAGAAGGGCATTGGGAACAACACCAGAGGCTCAAAACACCAGTTACTCATAGATAGAGCAGTTGCCCGAGACTCAAGGTCTAGGCAGACCAATCTGAGCCCAGCCTGGATTGACTACAGGAAAGCCTATGACTCAATGCCACACACATGGATCTGTGAATGCCTGGCACTATACAAAATCAACAGGACACTAAGGACCTTCCTCAAGAACTCAATGGGACTGTGGAAGACAACACTGGAAGTGAACTCAAGACATCTCGCACAAGTGGCCATCAAGTGCGGCATATACCAAGGTGATGCACTGTCCCCACTGCTGTTCTGCATAGGCTTAAACCCCCTCAGCCAGATAATCACAAGGTCTGGATATGGGTACAAGTTCAAGAGTGGAATCACCATCAGCCACCTCCTCTACATGGATGACATCAAGCTGTATGCTAAGAGTGAACGAGACATCGACTCACTGATCCACCTGACACGGATCTACAGCGAGGACATTGGGATGTCATTCAGACTGGAGAAGTGTGGCAGGATGATAGTAAAGAGAGGGAAGGTAGTTAAGACCGATGGAGTGGAACTACCAGTGGGCCACATAGCAGACATAGAGACCAGCTATAAATACCTTGGTGTCCCACAGTCACATGGGAACCATGAGGAGGAGGCAAGGAAGACAGCAACATCCAAGTACCACCAAAGGATAAGACAGGTCCTGAAGAGCCAGCTCAATGGGAAGAACAAGATCCATGCCATCAACATGTATGCCCTGCCAGTCATCAGATACCCTGCCGGTATAGTAAGCTGGCCAAAGGAAGACATGGAGGCTGCTGATGTGAAGACCCGGAAGCTCCTCACAATGTATGGAGGTTTCCACCCCAAGTCCAACACCCAGAAACTGTACACCAGGCGCAGAGGGTGGGCGGGGCCTGATGAGTGTCAAAGCCACTGTCCTGGACGAAACCTGAAGTATCCAGGAGTACATCAGTAAGATGGCACCCAAAGATGAGCTGCTGAGAGAATGCCTCAGGCAGCAGCAGACAAGGCAGGAGGTTCAAGCAGAGGAAGTGCCATGGCAAGACAAGCCCCTGCACAGGATGTACCATTGACAGATAGCTGAGGTGGCTGACATTGGGAAATCCTATCAGTGGCTGGAAAGGGCCGGACTAAAAGACAGCACTGAGGCACTGATCATAGCAGCACAAGAACAGGCACTAAGCACCAGATCCATAGAAGCAGGGGTCTACCACACTAGACAGGACCCAAGGTGCAGATTGTGCAAAGAGGCCTCAGAGACAGTCCAACACATAGTGGCAGGGTGTAAGATGCAGGCAGGAACAGTGTACACTGAATGGCACAACCAAGTATCTGGCATTGTGTACAGGAACATCTGCACAGCGTATGAGCTAGACCCCCCCAAGTCCAGATGGGAGATTCCACAGAAGGTCGTGGAGAATAAAAGAGCTAAGATCCTGTGGGACGTCCAGATCCAGACGGACAGGCAGGTACTGGCCAATCAACCAGACATTGTGGTAGTAGACAAAGACCAGAAGACAGCAGTAGTGATAGATGTAGCAGTGCCAAGTGACAGCAACATCAGGAAGAAGGAGCATGAGAAGCTGGAGAAGTACCAGGGCCTGAAGGAGGAAATCGAGAGGATGTGGAAAGTCAAGGCCAAAGTGGTCCCAGTGGTGGTAGGAGCACTCGGGGCCGTGACTCCTAAGCTGGGAGAGTGGCTCCAACAGATCCCAGGAACAACATCAGAGCTCTCTGTGCAGAAGAGTGCAGTGCTAGGAACAGCTAAGATACTGCGCAGAACCCTCAAACTCCCAGGCCTCTGGTAGAGGACCCGAGATTGAGGAAGACACATACCACCCATAGGGGTGAGAAGGGAATTTTTATATAAACACACACACACACTATATATATATATATATATATATATACATACATACATACATACATACATACACATACATACATACATACATACATACACACACGTACACACACACACACACATACATACTACACACACACATACATACGTATGTGTTTGTTTAAAGGCGCTTAAGAAGTCCTAATAGTGCAGATAGAAATCATCTGTATGTTGCATTCTTGAGCTTGTGATTCAGACTTGCTTTTGATCTACAATTTTTTGGTGGATTGGAGGCAGCCTGTGTCAATTAATATGCACACATACATAATGCTACACATGTAAGGATTTTTAATTACAAGTGGAAGCACATTTTATGTGTATACACCCATTTAAACTCAGCATTCTGTGGGGAGGGATGTTATAATTGGTTTAGCTCAAAAACTTCTACAGTTTTGCCCTTTTTTCATTTGTAGTTGCTGCAGCCACTGTCAGTGATTAGCTGCAAAGTTTGGCAATTACAGTGTCTTAGTGCAGAAGCTGGCGTGTGTACTAGAGGTGCTCTGTCTGTTACTTTGAGGAAAGTAAGCCTTGGTGAAGTCAAAAAGTGATGATGTGCATATAAAGAACAGGTGCCAGCAAACAGCTATTAGAGAAGCATTTCAAAATCAGAGTGCTTTTCTGGTAACCAGTTCACAACTTGCATTAAAACATGGTTTGCTGAATGGTGGGTTAATTCATTATTTATTGGGTTCACATAATATAATAGACATAGACTGTGGTTTACAAACCAAACTGACTCCGTTTGTAAAACATGTAAATCAATACTAAACAAAACCAGAGTAGGCTTATTGCAATGATAAATAACCCTGTGCTTCTTAGTGCTTGCCTTCTTGGTGTATGAGTGTAAATATAGTACAGAAATGAGGTTGATGGAAGTTAGCTTTGGAATCTGTAAACTTTTGTTGAATTGTAATCTTCTTTCTAATTTTTCCCAGTGCCTGTGGTCAGTAGTGAACAGTTTGAGAACCATGTATTTCTATGTTAGGCTTAATTATGTACTGACTGCATATGTACATATTATTGTATATGTACACAATAAGTGTATGATACACAACGTGTCACACTATTCCCTTTAAGGATAAACACAAAGGGGTAAGAAATAGTAGACCAAAGAAATTAAAGGCATAAGATAAGAGAAAGCAATGCACTTAAATCTAGTTTATACCAAAACCATTCACTAAACTTCTCCATAGCATTCTCTCCTTGCTTCTACACGTCCACACATTTCATATACTGGCTTCATCAGTGCCATCCATCCATTTCTTTTAACCTATTAACTTTTTTTCATATATTTAATCCAATGTATATGACCACCCATCTACCCAAAAACCTTTGGGCAGCAATTGACCACTGATTCACTCCCTCTCTTCTTATTTTACCACACACACTTCTACATTAAGCTTTTATGTTTTGCATGACACATCCAGCTCTCACTTCAGGAGAACTAAGCAGGCATGAGCATGCTGTTATGCACAAAGTTTTTCTTATTTTGACATTCATTATTCAACACAGGCCACATAGTATTCATTATCTTTTTCCTAGCATTTCTATAGCTTTTTTCTCAGTCCATTTTCCCATTTTTCATGAATGTTCTGCCAAGGCACATAAATACATTTGTCTGCTCCACTTTTTTGCCATTTATGTTTAACTTGCAGTCACTTCATTTTCTCTGTCAAAGAAAACTACTTTGGTTTTTCTAAATACATTTTCAGAGCCATACTTCTTGTTGTATAATAAAATCTATCTAACAATCACAATCATTCTCAGTATATGTGTTGGTTCCCAGGCTGATAAAGATTCAAACAGACTTATATGAACAATCAACTGCAAACTTTCCTGTTATCAAGACACTTGCCTCCTCACTGATTTATAGAATGACTGTGGGAAAGAAAATCACTAAGTCTTTGCATAATGTACATGAGGATATATTGGTTCTAAACTGAAAATAGTTCAGTTGCTGAAATTCTTATGCCCATACCCCTTTTATCTTGGTATATTTTGTAAAAGAGAACTCCACAAGAATTGTGCTCCGAAAAGAATGTCTTTCAGTTTTGCCAGCTGCCAAGAACGTGACATTTAGCTAACAACATGACATCATTGTCATGCAATAGTACACATACATCCACATCCTTAACCACCTCAGTTCTAATGCCACTGGGAGCATTCCTTACATGAATGTTTACCCATGAATGTGTTAATCAGCTAAGGGACATCATTTATCCTTGTCTTACTCAAGGCTTAATATTGAACCACTTGTTAAGGATTCTATTCTCACATATGCTTTACTTTCATCATATAATGCTCCTATCTTTGGATAAATCATTCTATTATTCAGAATTTAATTATTTGTTTTCTCTAAATCAAGAAAAGAGCTGTACATGTTCTTATATTCATACGTTTCTCACTGACTATTAAACAACATAAATCTGGTTGACAGCCCCTCGCTTGGTATAAACCCTCACTGCTTTTCCCAAATGTTGCTCATTGTTATGTCTTTTAATCTTTCAGTCAGAATTCTACCAAATACCTTCCCAGGCACACTTAATAAATTAATCCCACTCCATTTGCATTCACTCTTGCTACCCTTTCCTTTGTATAGAGGAACAATAACTGCATTCTTCCACTTATCAGGCATAGGTGCATTTTTTCCACAGGAATGTTAATTGCCCAGCCATTCCATGACCAAACAACATCCATATTTTAATTTCTTCAGCAATAACACCTATACTTGCAGCTGTGCTATTTTCAACATTATTACAGTGTTCATGACTTCCTTTTCATGTTTTTCTTTGTCACTAGCATTTATAACATGTGTTTCAGTTCCAATATATCACTACAATCACATGCAAATCTCTAAAGACTTCTTCTAGTATTCCCTCACTTCACATTCCCAAATAATTTCATCATTTTCCCCAATTGTTCTAGTAAAGGCTCCCTGTTTAACTTTCTTCATCCACTTCCAAAATATTTTAATTCTTTTATTAAAATTGTTTTGAATGTACTCTGCTTCAGCTTAACCATTCCTTGCTCTCTTTGACTATATTATTTTTAACCTATTTTTTCTCTTTATAAACATACATTGTTTTTCTCTTACCCTTATTTTTTGCAACATAATTTAGCATACGTTTTTTTCTCATACATAGCCACACCTTTATTTATTTTATTTATTTTTCAGGCTTGTATGCCGCCCATCTCCCCCAACAGGTGACTCTGGGCAGCTCACAATAATAAAAAAGAAAAAACACAAAAAATACAAGTCTCTCCAAACATGGCCAAAATCTACTAATAATTAAAAAACATTGGATCTGATCTTTGTTTTGGGGCATTTGTGACATAATCTGGTAGTGGAGGACATTAACATTAGTCCATTCCCATGGACGGCTCACTTTCTGATATTTTTTTGGCTTGCTGGTGCCACCCTCCCCTGTAGGGAGACAGACCCTATTTGATAGGCCTGCCCCATATGCTTGATAGACCCCAGGCACTTGATGGACCTCTGCCTGAGAGGTTCCAGACAGAGCTTGGGGCTTTGCCTGAGAATCTGGTGGGTGGCTCAGGTGAGGCCTTGGTCATGGCCTGGAATGAGTGGGTGGCTGGGGCCTTGGACATCATGGCCTCTATTTGGCCTCTCTTTGTATGCTGATACCAGGATACCCCTTGGTTTACTAAGGAGTTCAGGAAGATGAAGCACCAGAAGAGATGTCTTGAGTGTCATTGGAGAAAGATTCAGAGTAAGTCTTACAAAACACAGGTAACAGCCCATATTAGGGATTACCTTCTGGCAATAAGGCAGCGAACTGCCAATATTTCTTCACCCTTACTGTGTCTGCTGATAGCCGTTCAGTGGCCTTTTTTGGGGTGACCTGATCCCTGTTAGGAAGGGATGGGCTAAGGGGCCATCTGCAAGGTTGCTATAGGAATATTCCGGCTGTTTGGCAGATAAAATTACCCGGGTCCAGCTGAGAAGCCATGGGTTCATTCTGATGGTATGATCTGGGATGAGTCTGAGTTGCTGATTCTTGAGGAAGTAAACAGGGTTCTCTGCACTGTTAGTTCAGCTGCCTGCTTCTTGGACTCAGGTCCCTCCTAGATTAAGGTGGCCAGGGAGGTGATGTCACGGTCAGACTCAGGTGAGGAGACCAACAAACCAGACAAACCGCTGCCTGAGGAGCTTCAGACAGAGGAGGTGGGGCTGTACAGTAACCAGCAGGGACAGCTGCCGCTGGTCTCTGAAGATGGGGAGTCTGAGCTGCCACCCTCTCCCAATGCAGGGGCTTGCTGTGCAGAGAGGAGAGCAGAACAAAGGCGCTCTGCAAGGCTCTTCACAAGAAAGGAACCTTGCCCTTCCAAATGAGCAACACTGGGGCTGCTTCTGTTTAAGAAGAGCAGCAAGCTCAAGCCTCTCTGTTGGCAACAGCCGTTCATTTACCCAGACTCTCTGTGCCTTGACTCCCGATTTGAAACCTTGTGGCTTTGACTCTGGACCTGAACTGCCTGACGAATTTTCTACAATGTTTGGACAGGACAGGTGATTTGTAATTGGGTCCATGTTGTGGTATCAGCCTTTTTGAGAGAGGGGGTGGTACACCCCTTCTCAAGAGATCGTCCTTGAACCCAACAATCTTAGGCAACTACTGTCTGGTCTCCAACCTTTTTAGGGAAGATTGTTGAGAGGGTTGTTGGGCTGCAGTTGCAGAAGACCCTGGAGGAAGCAGGTTATCTAGACCTGTTTCAGTCAAGTTTCAAGCCAGGATTCACTGGGGAGATGGCCTTGGTTATGCTTGTTGAAGATCTATGACAGAGCCAGGGTGGAAATGGATCATCCATCCTTTTGTTTCTTGATCTCTCAGCAGCTTTAAGTGCTATCAACCATGGTATCCTTCTAGACCATTTCTGGGGCTTGGAAACTGGGGCAGTGTATTGTAGTGGTTCTGTTCCTTCCTTTGAGGCCAGTTCCAGTTGGTGTTGAGGGGGGGGGGAGTCACTCAATTAGGCCCCTCCTTCATGGGATGCCCCAAGGTTCAATGCTCTCTCCCTTCTTGTTCAACATCTACATGAAACTGCTGGATGAGGTCATTTGCAAGTTTGGGGTCTGGTATCAGTATGCTGATGATGCCCAGTTATATTTTTTGACCCAGCCTGGCCAAGCAAGTCTGTCAAAGTCTTATCCCAGTGCCTGGAGGCTGTGTGGGACTGGATGGGGAGAAACCAGCTCTGACTCAATTCTGTCAAGAATGAGTGGTTGTGGTTGTTGGGACCATCTACATCTGGAGATCTTCTATCCTTACTCTTGGATGGGGTTGCACTTCCCCATTCAGGAGTGCATTCAGGTCTCCTCTTGGAGTCACAGCTCCTGCTCAAAGAGCAGGTGGCAGCTGTGGCCAAGAGGGCCTTTGCACAGCTTCATCTGGTGCACCAGTTGCACTACTTCCAGGATTGGGTGGCCCTCCAGACAGTCAGTCATGGCCTTGTCATGTCATAGCTTGACTGTTGCAATGTGCTTTGCCCTGGTCTGCCTTTGAAAACCACTCAAAAACTGCAACTGGCCTCGGTGTGCTGATGTGACACCCCTTCTTTGTGAGCTACACTGGTTGCCAGTATGCTTTTGGGTTCTGTTCAAGGTGCTGGTTATCACCAATAAAGTCCTACGTGGCATGGAGTCTGGTTATCTGAGGGACATTACCTGTCTCCTGTGGTTTCTGCCTGTTGGGTAAGAGCTGACAGAGTGGGAGTGCTCTAGGTCCCCAAATCAATGTTATCTTTTGGGACCCAAGAAGCACACTTTCTTTGTTGCAGTACCTCCCGTCTGGAATGAGGTCCCCCTTGAGATCTAGACAGCTCCCTCCCTGATGGCATTCCAGAAGGCCTTAAAAACTGGCTGTTTTTCCAGGCCTTGGGATAGGGTGGATGGAACCCCTTGTTGGATATGTTTGTCATATGTTTTAATGTTAGTTATCTGGATTTACCATTTTATTTATTTCCCTTACTGTATTTCCATTTATTTTGTATTTGTGTTGTTTTTATATTGAGAGCTGCCTGGAGACAGGCAGCATAGAAGTAAAATAAAATAAATACATTATACTAAACCAAAAAAATCATATTATATCTTGGTATTATGTCTGAGCATAACCATAGTATTGAGGACTATATGTCAGATTTATAAAATTCAGAGCATGTATGTGTTCTTGTTTGGAATAAAGCTGTAATGCCTACTTTTTGACACAACAGTGGGTAATGAAAGTTTACTTTTCTAATATCAACATGCCCTTCTTATGTGCATGAAAGCTTTTTTTTTTTCTTATTCTAAGTATCAATTTTGCTAGTTAATGTTTAAAACAGTATATATTTGAGTATTCAAGCGCCTTTGTTTTCATTTAGAAGGCCAAGATGAACTGATTTTCCCATTGTTAATAATTTGTAATAGCTGGAATCATTTAAGAAAATAAGCTCTGCACAGTCTTCTAATAGTGTGAGGTCTACTGATTTGTGGAACACTGATGAATAAGTGTGCTTCCTGGACAATCCCCTCAAGAGGCAGACTGGCAGTTTCTCTTCTAAAGCCTTTCCACAGGGTAATTTTCATTTTTTTTTTAAGTGGAACTCTGCAATGTATTACTACACCTTTGATATTTCATACATAAGTTGTAAAAATACCCTTTCTGGGTAGTAAATCTTTTGACTCTGGTGTAGCTCTGTGTATATATGCATAGGATGGCACTGTTGAGTTAAAGCTTATATTTCAGAAGAGTAAATAATAACTGAAACCAAAGACTGTGGCTAATTTCATAATAGTTTTGTTTTCCAGTGCCTTGTTGTTAATATATGAGATTTTGCTTCTAATATCTCATAACAATGAGGGGAAAAAGGGTAAAAGTAGATCAGACAGTCACCAATGTGCTGTCATCTGTTGTGGCATATTGTATTTAAAAAGAATTGATCTGAATATTAAAATGAAAAAGGTAATAGTTAGAACATCTTTGGGCTCAGAATAGTAGCAGATACTGAAATATACCTTTAGCTGTTTGATTATTCTCAACTGTCTGCTAATTGAACATTATCCTGAAAATCAGTCAATTCTTGTTATTTAATTAGTCTTCAGGAGATAAAATTTCCATAAACCTAGTAGTAGTAGTATTGTACTGCTTATGCCCTAGCCGGCCTGATATAGTTGATAATATGTTATATTCAGAGGGTGGACATCACTACTAAACATAGGAGAGAAAGTTCCCTTTCAGATATCCTATGACTACCCTTTCAAGGTTTTGTATTCCAAATGAGCGCCTTCCAGTTACGCAAAGAAGACACTGCAGGCTTCTGGCACTCTGGTAGGATTTGCTCCATGTGTATTTCCTTCTTGCTTCACCCAGAGGACACAAACTAAAGTTTACAAATGCAAGTCAACAACTGTTATACAGTAGAATATTTCAGAGTTATACCTCACTGTTACAATGATGGTTGCCATTTCTTAGATACAGAATTGCCCACTGGCCTCTCCTGGCAGCTGCCAGGTTTTCTAGCCTTTGTTGCAAAACAGCACCACTCTTCTACAATTTAAAAATAAATAGAAACCAGCATGCTGCAGAGCATCTGTCTCCACCTTTATCTTTGGCTCCAATAATGTTTCTTTAATCTCAGCTCATATATTCTTAGAAAATAAAAATTGTGGGAAGAAAGAGCCTGGTGTTTTCTTTGAAAGTATGTGTCTACCTGCAAAGGTGGAGGGGAGGGGAGGAAGATAAGCTCAAAGGGGATAATAGGGAGCATCCTGGAAGGAAACATTCTCACTTGTTTGTCGTTTGGTATAGGAATGTTTTGTGACTAGACATACCCATCATGGCAGCCCTTGCATGAAAGGACATCCCTTTCATGGCAACCATTTCATAAAAGCTCCAGTTATGTGGCCATGATATTTGAAATAGAGACTTTTCCATATTTATTTGTTAGGTTTATATCTGTATGTGTTAGAATTATTCGTGTATGTATGTATGTGTGTATGTATATGTATATATGTATGTGTGTGTGTGTGTGTGTGTGTGTGTGTGTATAAAAAATGAAAAAATACAGCTTAACAAAAGACCAAAAAAAAAAGGGGGGGGACTATCTATATATGTTATATATTAAACAAATGGCAAACAAGTTTCTAAATCTACTTTAGAAGGAAAAAATAACATTAATGTTTCTCTAGCATTATGAAATATCATAAAATGTATGCTGCAAAAACAATTGCATCATTATGGTTGATGGAGTTGATGTGTAAAATTAAACCCATATCCTTTATGTATTAGTTAAAGAACATTTTAAGGACATTTTTGGCTATGGATTAAAGAACTGGAATACCCAATTAAGGAAAAATAGATGGTTACAGATCTTAAACAATGTAAAATATACTTAAGTTGATTTAAAGTTAAAACTGATTCATCAAAAGATTTTATTTTGAATTTACTGGACAAAATATGTACTCCAATGGATGGATGTCTGATTTTTTCTGTTGATGATGTAAAAAATTTGACTCATATGATGCGGTCTTGTGAATTATTGACATCTTTTTTGGAATAATATTTTAATATGCATAAGCAGTTTTATGAGGAAAATTTTTAATATTAAATATGTTAAAGTTATGTTAAATTATCCTGAAACATTGGAATCTGACTATTTTGGGGAAGTTATAATGGTATCATGCTTGGGGTGTTGCAAAGAGAATTAGTTTGAGAAATTGGAAAAATAGTAGTATTCCTAATATTAAGGATTAGAGCTTGCAGTGTCAAATGCAGAAATGTACTGCAATCTCAGTAGTGTGAGTGTTAACTGTATTACGGATAGATGCCCTATATTTTAATGTAGTATACAATAGTCAGATGCACATTTGCTATTGTATTGAACATAGTAAGACATTCCACAATGTATAGCATTGTACAGTACTCTAAATGTTATCTTAATGCAGCTCTATTTTATCTACATTCAAATATAGTAATAACTAAGCTTCAAGTGAATACTATGTCATATCTGTATGGTAGTGTTTTGAAGAAAGGGTCATATTTAGGACATCAAAGTAATATATTTGTCAGGTCTTATCTGTATTCCTTTTACTTGAGAAGACATGTTTATTGGACTGCTGTCTCTACCAAGTCACTTTGGGTAAAGTGGCTTTCTAAAAAAACTATCTGCATATTCTACATACTAGAACTGTGCAGTGCTTTGGAAATAATTTGAAAAAGGTTCTGAATGTACAAGAGTATGAACATAGCGCCCATCTGAAACTCTAAAGTAGCCATGTTTTTTCTTGGGATTGCATGGTTGCCCTCCACTGCAGCTATATGATTTTGGGAAAAGATACGGGTGCTTTATAGAATTGCAGACAGGTGCTGTGTTCATACCCCCACAGTCTGAAGCATTATCTTTTTTATATATATGCATAATAACTATGGAATAGGAAAAACAGTAATAAAACGTTCTAGGCTGTTGCAAAGAAATAAGGGATAAGGAAGGCAGTGGACCATTTGTACAATGTGGGCAGAACTTTTTGTTGGTGACAGCATTCTGAATTTTTGTAGTTTGGGAGTTAGTGATTATATGTTAGAGAATCATGGAAAATTCTTTAATAAAAACAGTGTAACCACAATGTAAATACTGATTGTCACAAGACATTTTCCTTTTATATACAAACTGAATATTAATTCAAATCACAACAGAAACTATACAAGCTAACATGATACAAGCAATTGCTGTGTAAATGCATGTCCTCTTTCACAGTGAGATGGCTCAGTGTAGTCCACTTATGATAGAATGTGTATGATAGAAGCAAGGATAATTGTAATGATAGAAATGTATGGAATGTGTGCGTGTGCGTGTGTGAATGTATGCATAGTGAATAACATTGGCATAAACTAGAGTTGGGTGTGTTTCCTTTTATTTTTCTTATCACATGCCCTTAATTTCTTTGGCTTACTGTTTCTTACTTCTTTTCTAAGCTTTACATAGTGTTGCTTAACTCAAAAGGAAGTAGTGTGACAGCATATATGTGACAGATCTCTATATGCACAGGCTTATGGAAATATGTGAGCATAGCCAAAAAATAAAGGTTACCAAATGCAAAATGCCTTAACGCTCTGTGCATATGACATACCCCTGCAACCCAAACTAATATCCACATTTTTAATTCTAGGAAACTGAAAATAACCATTGGAAAAATACCAGTACAATAATACCAATCTACAAGACTGGAGAGAAAACAGTCATACTGAGGGCATGTCCTATCTCTCAAATTTAAACCCTAGTTTGATTTCCATTGAAGCATGTAATTTGTTGTGTTAAATATACTGCTTGTTGTGATAGACACATAATATGCCCTTTGTATTCTACATTATTCATCATTTATATTGTTGATATGAATTAGACTATTATGTCTACAATTCAGTTTGTTTTCTGTACATATTAATGAAGCAGACATTTCCCCAGACAGGAGAACCGTAGTGATAAATGAATGTCTTGCTACACTGCACAATGCTTATACTTAATCATACTTTTAGATTTATTTAAGTGTGTGTGCATGTCCATATTTTTTTTTTCCTGTAATGAGCATATCTTACAAGCCATAAGAAAACTGGAATTTGTTTTAAAAATTAAGCCCATAAGAAAAATCACAATGAGACTTGATTCACACAGTATACTAGTATCCTGGACATGAACCTCTGGGCAGACCAATGCATTCACAACCAGACCACAGGGTTTCCTGTGGCTATATTAGTTTTACTACAAGGGAAGTGTATTTTTGAAATGGATTGTGAAGGCATATAATGTGCAAATGAAAATTCAGCAAAAAAGGACTTCCTGAGTTTGCTATTATTTTAGTATGTTTTCTGCTATTGTTTTACATGTGTATTTTACTGAAACTGCAAAAAGCGCATGAGTTATTGTACTTGGATGGGACAACATCCTACCATAAGGAGGGTTATTTGATGTGAAAATGAAGTGATCACACTAGTAGACTATAGGTTATGTTTAATAATGTACCTGTGCAGTATAATTTCCCTTTTCTCTTTCTTACTGGGGAAAGGGTTTTAAAAGTTGTGGTTTGATGGATGCATTATTAGTAGCTGTGATGTGAAAATCTACAGTATAATCAGTTATAGTGAATTCTGCATTGCACATAAAACCACTGAGCTTTCTTTTGGTCAGGCTTTCAAGTATAAATGCACATTGGCTAGAAACTGGGAGACTGTAAGTTCTAGTCCAGCTGGGTGACTTTGGGCCAGTCACTTTCTCTCAGCCCTAGGCAAACCACTTCTGACAAACCTTGCCAAGAAAACTGCAGGAACTTGTCCAGGCAGTTGCCAGGAGTCAAGACTGATTTGAAGGTACCAATTAAAAAAAAAAAGATATAGCTTGGGTATGTTGCTTCTGAAATCTCTGAAGCTGAGTGGTAAGTAACAAGAGCAAATCTTAAAACGTTAAGGAAGACTTTTCTGCAGGCAAATAATGATCTAAGGCAATTTGGAAACACTTAAGATAATTCATCTTGGTTGGAAAAAGTGAGATAGGTGGCTAATAAATTGCATGCATAAATAAATAAATAAATAAGAATAACAGTACTGAACTAGTCTTTGAATCTGGCAGCATATGAACCAACCATATTTTTTAACCCTAACTAGTTATATTTAACCTTGCTAAGGTCCTGAAGGTCTTAGGAGCTACTGCTTCTGCTAGTTAAATATTGTTAACTCTTTTATATGGAAGATTGTATGTTGGACTAGATGAGTAGTCCTATTCCAACTTCAGAAATCTTTGTATTTTCTGAAATGATTTTTTTTAAAAAAAGAAGCCATGTATTTACAAGGCAGGTAAGGGTAAACTTTCTGAATTACTACTTCCATTATTTAATAAACTTCATTTATACAAGCTTCATAAAATGTTAAATTATTATTTTCATATAAACTATCATTTTAATGCTACTTTAATTGTGGAACAGTTTTTATCTTTTATTATGTAAGAATCTTTTTCTTTTAACTGTGTAGTCAATGTCAGTCAAATTGTACTACAGTCAGAATTTTTTTAGAAAAATCAGAGGCTTAAATGTAAAAAATGATGGAATTTGATCATTCTCTATGAATAACAGTACCACAAATTAACATTTATTCTTATATTTTTTTTCTTAATGGAGTACTAAGGAATTAGTAATCATTTGGATAGATAAAAGAAAGCACCCATAAGGGAAGTCTGTTATTTTTTCCTTCATTTTCAAAAGTTTTCAGATGTAGTACAAGTGTTGATAATGGTTATTTTTAAAGGTTTTGATTAAACACCCTTTGTGTAGATCTTAATATCTAAATGATCCATAATGCATTTATTCTTTTTGACAAATGAATTTGAGCAGGGCTGGAAAATAGATTCCAGTTTGTTCAGAAATTGTGAATTAACAGTTGGCAAAGATAGTCAAATCAAATGGTGGGGTCACCAGCTTTCTTTGTACTGATGAGCACACTTGGAATAACACAATTCTCATCAAGTTCTTTTTAGCAAAATTTATCGTGATAAATGGTATAGGATTACAAGAATTTGAGGCAGTGAACTGTTTTCAATTTAGAACCAACATATCTCCAGGTCCATTCAGGTAGAGACTTTCTGATTCTTTTTCTGACTTCCTATTGACAAACCTGTGAGGATATGGGTGTCTTCCCTGATAATTGGGAAGTTTCCAATTCATCATTTACATAATGAGATCTTGAATCTCTGTTTGGAAACAAACTCTTACATCATGGTTTGGTCTTTTTTCTGGGTAGGTAGGCAACTTGCAAACAAAGCACTAAATTGCAGCCCCCTATGATTTGATTTAATTAATTAATTTATGTATGTATGTATGTATGTATGTATGTATATTCATTCTGCGTCCTTATAAAAACCAAAACACCATTAAAACCTGGCTTTTCCAGTGAGCCTTGGGAATATATGGACTTCCATGTTGTGTCTATTGCTTGTGACACTGTTGTTTCATTTTGTTATTGTTTGTTCTTGTTTTTAATATTATACCTTTTATTAGACATTTTGAACCATGTTGGACTGAATGGCATATAATCTGTGGTTCATATGTAAACAAACAAATGAATAAATAATACAAATATATTGGTGCATATGTTAGGCCCAGAAGAATCATTGCAGATACAGATAGTTCTTGTTTAGTGACCACAGTTGGTTCTGGTGACTCAGTCATTAAGCAAAGCAACTGCTAAGTGAAAATCATGTGACTGCAACTGTGCTTATGATTTTACTTGAGCTTTCCTTTGCTTCTTGATGCTTCCTGCAACTGAACTGGGGTTCTTTCTCTTTCTCTTTGAGTACATCTTGGTATGGGGTAAATAAGCAAGTGAAAATATGAGAAGGTTATATGTGTGTTGCTGTTAATCTGTGTGTCACACTTAATTTAGAATTTGCAGGATGGATACCAGAGTACTAGAACACTAAGGGAAATGCCAGGATGGTAATAAATCTTGAAATATTCATTGTCCCTGAATATAGTTACAGCATCAGAAGAACACAGCCACAAACAGCTGGGTGAGCCCAAGTGGTGAGGAAGGTTTCTGGAACTTGACTCATGAGGAAGCTGGGTAAAAGGGCAAATCTTATAGCCCTTTTTTCCCCACTCCCCCACCCTTTAGAATGCTCACATGGGCGCTGGGATAATTAGCAAGAAGGAAATTAATGTTTGTATTTACATTTGTTGAAGAGGAAGGGATTACAAGAGAGTAAGCAGGCACACAATGGGGAATACACATTGAAAGGAATGCACTAGTACCAGTTGTTTGCCTAGCACGCTGGTGGCTATGAGCCACATAGCAGGCAAAAGAAAGCCTTTAGTGTGAAATTGATTAGGCTCAATAGCAGCACCAGCCAGCCAGAGGATTCTAATCAACTAATTAAGATCATAGAGCTGATCTTGTTAACTTGCAGTTAGCATTTTTTAAAGATGAGTTGCACTGTGGAGAAAAGCAGCTCAGGAAGAGATGGCTTGTTTAAGCAATCCTCTCCTCTGGGGTGGGGGGAGAAAAAAACCGGGTCAGGCACGGACAATGCAATACCCTACTAACTGACTGTAATGGTGAACACATGATTGAGAGAGAGAGATGCTGCAAAGGTTGTAAATGCATGCATTGGCCGCAAAGTTACTTTTTCATCACTGTCATCATTGTGAATGGTTGCTGTCTGAGGCAGTTGCTAAACGAGGACTACTTGTAATGATTAAACTGGCAGCTAGTGCTTTGCTGTGCAGAATGTTTATTTTTATAAGTTAAATTATTCTAAAATAAAATGAGGTGGGATCATAGAACTTGTTAGGGCTCGTTAAGGACCTGCATTATATGGTATGTGTGAAATATAAATGGTTAGAAGCAGAAAAGAATGGAATATAGGAAATAGATACATTTAAAAAGGGCAGATGGGTAGATGAAAGAGAGAACAGAGAGTATTATCTAATTGGTTTATGTGTTTTCCTCCATAGGTATATATTGGTGAACTTCCTCAAGATTTTCTTCGTATCACCCCAACACAGCAGCAGCAGCAAATCCAATTGGATGCTCAGGCAGCTCAGCAGTTACAGTATGGAGGAGCAATGGGTACTGTTGGGAGACTCAGTATCACTGTAGTGCAGGTATTTTAAAAAGTACATTTTAAAATATACTACGCAGTTCCAAGCCAGCCAATAACATTAAAAGAGCATCACTGGCTCCTGGCTAATAATCATTGTGTGTTGTTCGTACAAGGCAAAGCAAATTATATGCAGTACTAAGCATAAGTTATTTTTAGAAATTGTATAATGTCACAGTAGTATATACTTCCTCTAAAATCATTAATCAGCATCTGCAATGGGGGCAGTACATATGAATTTGTTAATATGTACTTTTCATTAGCAGGTTTTTAATCATCTAACATCAGGTACTTAAAATGTCCAGAACTTTAAAATGGAATTCTATACTTAAGCATATTATTTGTTTAGAGCATTAGTTGATCAGCTTCCTGTGTAAATAGCAATAGATCTGTGGTTGTCATGGAACAATAGCATGACAGAATTTGTACCCTTTTTAAATGAAAAGTCTTCAAACACTTTTGGGATACACTAGGTGGTTTGGTTGGTTTCTTTGTCTCTTTGTCCTTGAAACTAATAGCAGAATATGTTTTAAAACTAAGCTTTAAATAAATTGCTACTAAGTAATATGAATATGACTATCAAAACATATTTTTAAAATAGCTAATATTTTCTGACAAATGTTTTAGCATTATGCTTATATTTTGTTTAAAATATGTAATGAAGTTCCAGAATGTACTGGCATAAAGCCTTGACTTTTCAGGGATAATCATCTGCAATAGAGGGACCCCATAGATTATAGCCTCCTATTTCCAGTTTTCTCTTCTCTGCTGGAGAGATTTTATGTAAAGCCATGGCCCTGCTAATACTGTGTTAATTCAAACATAAGAACATGAGCTCCCAGTTCTGTGTGGAGAAAGGATGAATAAACTGCTCTTGAGAGGTTCCTAAGGATCTAAATCTCTCAGTTAGCACCTGTTCTAATAGTGCCACTTGGAAAAGGAGAACCCTAATGACAAAATCACTGAGAGATTTCAATATTTTATTCCTTGTTCACATTGCTGGATGTTAACACATTCTGTTTACATCTAGCCTAGCAGGTGGGCCAAAGAATCCCTTCAGCAATGGCTGCTCATTTGTAATTTTAATATGAAAGAAGAGGATTTTATTAAATATATAGGGAATAAAAATTAATATAATTTTACTTTAATTTATATTTAAATATACATCCAGTTTTGTTTTTGACTTGTCCCTTTCCACATCTTTATCCTCGTCCCATCACATTTTGTAATATGGCCCTTGATACTTCTCTTAAAAGCCAAATCTGGCTTTACATAGTACTGGTGTAAAGAATATTATATTTATACTAAAGGAAGGAGGAATTATTTTTCCCCAAATAAATTACCTTTAAAATGGAAGCATCATGTTAGATTTGAAAGGGGTGCTCGTTGATCCTTGCTCCTCGTGGCTTATTACATCTAGTTGAAGAGATGTTCAACTTGGTCCAGGAGGTTACAAATTCTTCCCTACGCAAAGGAGTGGTCACAGTTTCATTAACTGATGCTACTCATGGGGGGGAAAAATGGACCCAGAAGGTCTAAACACAGGCCAGTGGCCAACATCACATTTCCTCAGCAAAGTGCTTAAACATGTGGTAACTGCTCAGATCCAGACATTCTTGAATGAAAGAGATTTTGCAGAGCTCTTTCAATTTGTATTTAGGCACTGAACTGCCTTAGTTGCCCTGTTGGATGATCTTTACTGAAAGAGATAGGGAATACAATCCTGTCGATTCTTTGGTCTTTCGGTGGCTTTTGATATTGTCAACCATGGCATCCTTCTACGAAGGTTGTCCAATATAGGTGTTGTTAGATCAGACTTGAAGTGGTTCTGCCCATACTTTAATAGGCATCTCCAGAAGATGGTTCTGCTTGACCCCATGGGTCCAATATAGGTGTTGTTAGATCAGACTTGAAGTGGTTCTGCCCATACTTTAATAGGCATCTCCAGAAGATGGTTCTGCTTGACCCCATGGGTCCCATTTTGTCCTTCATGTTCACTATCTACATCAGGGGTCCTCAAACTTTTTAAACGGGGGGCCAGTTCACAGTCCCTCAGAATGTTGGGGGGGGCAGACTATAGTTTGAGGATAGGAGGAGAGCCGCCGGACCCGGCATACCTGTCATGTAGAATAGTCTGGCTGTGCAATCTCCCTCCTCGTGCATCGCCTGCAGCTCCCGACACAGCCCCAACACTTCCGCTTCTGACAGACAGTAGCGGCGGCCAGTCAGGCGGGTGGGCTGGATAAATGACCCTGGCAGGCCGTATCCAGCCCGCTGGCCGTACTTTGAGAACCCCTGATCTACATGAACAGCTGGATAAGAACATTGAGAGATTAAGAGTAAATGTCATCACTGTGTTAAATGGCATTTAGCTCCATTTGTCCTTTTCATCAGATTGAGGAGAGGCAGTAGAAGTGCTGAATTAATGCCTAGCTGCAGTAATGGAGGCCAAGAAACTGAAGCTCAGTCTAGGCAAGAGAGAATACTTCATCTGTTTTTGTAAATAGCATTCAACTTTAAGCATTTCCCTTAAAGGATCAAGTTTGTAGCTTGAGAGTAGGGGGTGGTGTTTCTGGATCCATCTTTGACATTAGAGACACAAGATTTTTGCGGCACAAAGCACCTTTCCCCATCTTAGGTTATACCTCTGCTTGGATGGAGATAACCTTGTTACACTAATCCATATCCTAGTAACTTTTAGTTTAGGTTACAGCAGTATATTATAAATGATGTTTCTCTTGAAGAAGGTTTGGAAAATTCAGTTACTACAAAATTCTACTGTGGCAAGACTGACTGGAACTGAGTGATATAAACACATTGCAGCATTCTTCGTTATCTTCACTAGCTCCCAGTTCAGATCGTTTCTAATCCCAATTTAAGTTTCTGATATTTACATATAAAGCCCTTCAGAGCTTGGGGCTGCATTAACTAAATGCCTCTTATCTATGTTTTTGGAAGGGTTATTTTAAATTCAGGATTGTCTTTCTTACAGGTGAATATTAAATTAGCTCTGCTGGTGGCTATCATGATATTTCAACCTAATTTTAGAAAAAAGAAAAGTACTGAATATTTTACTAGGAAGAAAGTAATATTGTTTTGCTGTTGAACAAGTTATTTGGAATCTTTATAAGCTTGAGGTATAATTTTCAGCTGGTCATTTTGTTCAGCCAGGTAATTTCTCTGTAATATTTGTTTCATATTGCTCTGAATTTTGACACTCACAGTCACCTTTTGAAGACATTGTATGCGATCCAGAGTGCTATGGCAGGATGGCCTTGATTTTATTTAAGCTGTGTGAAAAACAGCTTTTTTTCCCCTGATCAATATTACAGTATTTATAAAATTGAGCTATGTGATAGAGACAATAATAAATTGATTTCAGCTGAATTATGTAGATGTTTCAGCCTGGGAATATATATACTATTTCATTCCAATTGTGGGTGTGTGTGGTTTTTTTCTTGTAGGCAAAATTGGCAAAAAACTATGGCATGACACGCATGGATCCATATTGCAGAATACGACTTGGTTATGCTGTCTATGAAACTCCTACTGCTCATAATGGAGCCAAAAATCCTCGATGGAACAAAGTTATTCAATGCACTGTCCCTCCTGGGGTGGATTCTTTCTATCTTGAGATATTTGATGAGGTAAGATTGAATTGGTGGGAGGGGGACGGTATTTTAACTAATTTGGCAATGGCTTACCATTCCATGTTGGATCAGAATACATAGATTGGAAAGAATGACAGCTTTTATTAAAGTAAATTCTGATATTTTGCAAATCATTTGTGGAATACCTGTATTTGTATTTATTGAAGAGCTGTATCAGCACTGGTTCAGCTGATTTGAAATGTAGGATTTTGATCAACAGGTTTCACGAATTCTGCTAATCTGTTTGTTCAAGAAGAGTAAAAGCTTATAGTTGACAAATAGAAACTTAATGAATTTGTATTGTTGTTTTTAACATGACCTGATCTGATAACCTCTCTGTAGTTTCTCTACCACCAGTTTCTCTCACTATGCTGCTTTTCGTATTCATACATGCAGCCCTCCCACTGTGTTGCTTCCATAATTGGATGGCAGTTAACAGTTAATTGTAGTTGGTGATTCAAAGGAAAGTTAGGGAAGTTACTATTAGGGCAATTATCTTGGAATCTTCCCTACAAATGTTGTTTTAGTATATTTCTCTCTGTAGCACAGTGCATACAAGTCTTGCTTTGTTGTATAGGGTTAGTCTAAGTCTGGTAAGTATAATTCTTTACAGTGATTATATAGAGTGACTAATTTGTACAACTATATCCCTAAAACATGTGCCATCAGTTCTTGAGAAACTGTTAGTGAGTTGAGACAGTTCTTTGTTTCTGCTGGTCAGTCATCATTTCATGGTGCTTTTCCAAAAATATTTCTTCTGTCTCCACATGTTACTGAACTTTGTGTTACGTTCAATCCAGCCTAAAGTTACTGACTTTTTTAAACCATTATAAATGAAGCAGATTTCTTGCCAATTAAAATCAGGCTTGGATAACTTAGCTTAAATTTCATTTTTTAAAATATTGGTGCAAACTGTTTACAGTTGTATCTAGTTAAACCTTCCTGCCAGTGGAATTGCTTACGTCAGAGAACAGGGGGAGAACAATTTTCCTTCCTCACATATCTTTGATTCTTAGGGTGTACCCCAGTGAATTTTCAGAATGGGAAAAAAATTAGGTAGTTCTACTCACCCTAATTTGGAGTTTGCCCAGATTAAAGAAGATAATGGCAGAGTAGAGCAATAAAACTGAAGAGCAAATTGTTTCTATAATATTGATCACATGTGATTAATTTGAAGGTATGGATTGCAGTCTTTCTGTTTCTATATCCAGTCATGATAACAGAAGTAGATACTGTTATGGTACAAATTATTGTAAAACATATTCCTTCTATCTCTTTCCCTTTATGCTTTCCAAGAACATTGGTCTTGTATCTTTGCCAAGCAGGGAGTAGATGCAGTAAATACAGCTTCCTATTATCTTTACTACAGTGCTTCAGTTTTTCTCATTTACTTTTCTGAGCTTGTAATTATTTCACATGTTCCTGGGCCCAGGAGGAAGTTTCTGTAAAGCCAGCAATACTATTGAATTCTTGCAGTGGCATAAAAATGATAGTGTTATATGATTGCACACAGTTGGGTTTCTTAGGTTGCTGTAGTAATAAATAACAGTAAAAAGTATACTGAAAAGTATTTTCCAAAGCCTATAATTACCAAAATAACAGGAATTAAAATAGATAAGCAATGTTAATTGTATTATTATTTTGGGAAACTGACTTACAAAAACAATTGTTTTGCAGACACTTAGATAATATTACTTACACAAATGAAAAAAACCCTATTCCATGAGGTTTGTGGTAACTTTCATTTTACTTTTTCTTACTCTACTCAATCTGATCTGCAAAATACATATCACTGTACTTTGCTTTATCTGAAGGAAAATAACATGCCTAAGTGCGTTCTGAAATAATAGCACTACTTGTGAAACTAGGGGACTCATTGTGGTAAAAAGAGTATTCTGTCTTTAAGATTTACTATTTTTTTCTCTGTCAGTCATTATCTTCCACTTCCACTCTCTGAAAAATCAACAATAATATCATGAGGGAAAATATATGTTTATCTGCATATAGAAAACTAAATAGCAGTTTAGAGATTCGAAATGTCTCAAATGTCCTCTTACTTCTCCTGAAGGACTAAGTGAAGATTGCTACAGATCTTATCCATAGACACTAACATTCCCACTTGTCTTCACACTAACATTAACATTCTTGCTTGTCTTCAGTAGAGATTAAAAATAAATAAAATAACAAAAGCCTTATTTATGCATTTACCTGCACATGGATGAGCAGAAGTAGAGATTTCTATATATTTTGAAACTTGCTTCTCAAATATATCTAGACTTTTAGGTGTGTTCAGCAACTGAACGTTTTTTAGATCTTCGTGCTGAATGCATGAAGAAGTACATATAGCTGGGCTTATTAGGGCAGGAATTCAACCAGTGTGATTCATGTGGTCTAGGTTTAATTCCTTGTTTAAAAATTGAATCATGAAGAGGTTTTAAAAGTTATATATCTGCAGCCAGATCACTTAATTTTTTTATTTTATATTTAGATATAAGTGCAGGGATTCATTGAGTTACTAACATTTTGCTTGTTTCTTCTTTTCATTTTGTTGGTTTCCCTGGGATTTGTTTCCCTTTTAAACTTTTTCTTTTTTTTCCTCCTTCCTTGTGTAGTTTAGTATACTTTCTTTTTTAGTGTAGTTTTGATATAATAGGTTAGATTGGCTTTTTTTAAACATAGTATATTATAAATAATTATAGTATCTAAACTGTAGCTGTAGTTGTAATAACTCATTTTTTTAAAAGGAAGGTTAATTGTATTGTTTTTAAAGCTTAATAAAGATGTTATTGCAAAAAAGGAGTGGGGAAAAGCGATAATAAAGCAGATTATCTCACAGCTAGAAATCTTAATTGAATTTTAATTTATTAATCTTGTGTATATGAGGTTCTTTCTTTAAATGAACATACCTAGTAATCCCTATCAACAGATCAGGAAGTATAATATCAATTTCTTTGTCAGCAGTAGAAGGACGTACCTTTTAGCTGAAATAATGCATTGGATTTGGGCCGCTTATAAATTCAAATATATAAATAATATATGAATTTATTTAGTTCTTTCATGAATTTGACTAGAATATGCAGTGATTAGGATGAATGAGAGGAAGTGACTACATAGGGAAGAATACATATTTTTTCCTAAATGGGGGGGGGGGGGCTGGCTGTTAGAAGACAATACAGAGTAGAGTATGCATGAAACAAAAGCTAATTTTGGGACAAAGCAGCCATACACAGAATGTTCCAATACAGTTGGTTGTGGTTCAACAAAACAAAGCATAGAGCCATTTTGAGTATCCCTTTTTTTAAAAATTTTATTTTGCGGGGGGGGGGTGCCTTTGAGTCAATCTTGACTTCTGGTGACTGCCTGGACAAGACCATGCAGTTTTCTTGGCAAGGTTTCAGGACTGGTTTGCCCTTGCCTGCTTCTTAGGGCTGAGGGAGAGTGACTGGCCCAAGGTCACTCAGCTGGCTTTGTGTCTAAGGCGGGGCTAGAAATCCCAGTCTCCCAATTGCCTTAACCACTATACCGAACTGAGTATCTGAGTATCCCATACAGAACTGTTTTTTAAGCATTTGAAGTTTTCAGCCATAGGGAGCAACAAAGATTTGAAAAAAATCCCTTTACTCTTTTGTTTTTCACTTTAGGGCCTGAAAGTACATACGTTGATAAGCCATGCTGACTGTATCTCATACCTGACCTTCACCAAAATGACCAAGGATATAATTTTTCTTAAAAAACAAAACAAAACCCTTTCAAACAAGAGAACTGTTTATAAGAACCCAAAAGGCAAATGTTGATAATGGTGATGATGTTCTGGCAACCATGAAATTATTTGAAGTCAAAGTTTTAAAAGCCAAAGCATGATGCCGTACAGTGCTCAGTTGTGCACCTATAACCCCAAGATTAGAGTTGTTTAATTAAAACTGTAGCATGTGTATTTTATTCAATTTCTAATCCTCTAATATGGTTAGAACTGGGCTGCATCCCCTTTGGGGCTCAGTTAAGACTCTTTTGACCCAAATTCTGGCTGAAACAAGTGATCATGAGGTTACTGCTCTTTCATATGATCAATCATCAGAAACTTGTTCCAGAAGAAAGTAACAGCAGCAAACCTACTAATACCTGTACCCATTAAATTAGGATTTACACATTTGCTAGGGTTGCTCAAAGGCTCAAACTATTTAGGTGATGTAAATGATCTTCTAAACTATGCCCCAATTACGAACCATAATCTTAAAGTTAATTTCTTACTTGGAAAGAAATGAACCTGCTTCTGAAAAACAGGGATTTTGATTTTATGTAACTTCACCTGATCCAGCATATAGGAAAAGCAAATAGGAAATATTAATATAGGAAAAGCATCTTTTGGAAGGTATTTCTTCATCTGTTTTTTTTTTCTTCTATTTTTCAGAGAGCTTTTTCAATAGATGATCGCATTGCTTGGACCCATATTACTATTCCTGAGTCACTGAAACAAGGAAAAGTAGAAGATGAGTGGTATAGCCTGAGTGGAAGGCAGGGTGATGACAAAGAAGGAATGATTAACCTGGTCATGTCATACACGGTAAGCTAAGTGACAGATAGCTGCTTTAGTTGGCAGTTGAATAGCTCGATCATAAAATGTCAAACTGAGAGTAAAGGGGAAAGATTGTGCAGGCAGCACTTTTGTTACTAGCTAATTTATTCAGATATGATTGTGATATGATTTCCATTCCAAATTTTCACAGAATCACCAAACTTTCATTTTCTTAAATATATAGAGTACTCATATGTACTAACAAATACAGATGAACTGATGGCAGTTTTTCTTCAAAACAGTCATGGAAAACTCATGGAAATGAGTAAAATTTTGGAATTTTTAATAAGGATGGCTCTCAGTTACATATGCACAAATGGTGCACATGACATCCATTTATATCATTTCAGTAGTTTTTAGGGCATATTCTTGCACTCTGCTACTTAGATTGGTTTCTAAAATTTGAATTAACTGAAAAAGCTTTATGAGTAATATGGGACAGGTATTGATAGAGGATAGTTAAGCTGTGCAGTTTTCTGTATGGGTTGTATTCTTGGACACAGAAGCCTACTCTGCCTTAGCACCTTGTAGAAAACATCAAATTTAGCTATATAAATTTGCTAATTAAATAAAAATACCGTATTTTTCTGACAATAAGACGCCCCCATGTACAAGACGACCCCCATTTTTCCAACCCCAAATTAAGAAATCAATATTTTAAAGATAGTGCAGAACACATTTTTATTTAGTAATTAGTTAACATTTACCTGCTACACTCGGTGGGAGGAGGTCCAAACTGTCTCTCTGCAGCTCTATTTCCAGGCTCTTTTGCATAACTGATTACATTCAAGCACGAGTGAAACTGCCGATAGCTCGTCTCTGCAGACTTCCTCTAATTGGTTTGTTCAGCATCAACTGACGTCAGTTGATTGTGATTGGAGGAAGTCTGTTTGGGAGACAAGCTATTTCACTCGTGATTGGAGGCTAGCAATAGGAGGAAGCCCATTCGCAGAGACAAGGTATGGGCAGTTTTGCCACCGCGCGATTCTCTCCTCGGCTGACTTCCTTGAATAAGACGCCCTTCAATTTTTAGGGTAAGGATTTTAGAAAAAAGTATTGTCTTATGGTCGGAAAAATACGGTACGTGCTTCTATTTGCGGAAGCTCTTATTCTGCCTCTCACATATTGCACAACATTTTTGGTAAATATTTACGTAGTGGTTTGCAGAATAGCAGGACTGCCAGAATTTCAGCCACTGAAGCAGTTCTTCAGAAATTATTGCAGAAACTGTAACATTTCTCCTTTTATATTCTGAAGTGAAAGACTACCTAAAACTGCTTTAAGTTTGTCAAAAGTGATTTAAATGCATTGAACGTTCTATGCAAAAGTTATATTTCCTTTAATTTATAGGTTCAGGAACATTTCCCTTAATTTTCTTGTGCACTAAGTTCATGTTACAGAATTTGACTGATTCAAATTGTTACTCGCTATATTCAGTAATGCAAGTAACTAAATTGAGGGATTTATGCAAATATTTTTCTTGCTGCCTTTGTTTTTAGCACATGTTTTGAAATACCCTTTTTCCTATTATCCTTTGAAATCCAGTCCTTGCCAGCTGCTATGATGATGCAGCCCCAGCCAGTGGTCCTGATGCCCACAGTATATCAGCAAGGAGTTGGATATGTACCTATAGCAGGTATGATACTTCAATTTTCCATTTTTAATGCACGTTTTTAAAAACAATTTTCTTAAAATTTTCTTAAACATAAAGGCAGGGCAAGAGAAGCTGTGTTCTCTGAAGTAACTGAAATGTTTAATGATGAAACATAATTTGAAGCCAATAAGCATATCTGCATGTTCAAATTGTCTACAGAATTTCAGGGAGTCCAAAGCAATATTTATATAGCTATTCCCTTAGTTTAGATGTAATTCTAAACTATGATGTCATACAGTGAGAATGAGCCTCAGTGGTTTTTGGGCCATTTTCTCCCATCTCTCCCCAGTGCAAAGAAGAGATAGAAACTTTTATTTCCAGTTTAAATTAGCTGCAGCTTGCCAAGTTATCCCAACTTGGTCAAACTATTATTTGTTTAATTATGCACATTGGAAGCAAGCTAGCTTCAAACTGTAGTTTATTTCCACTAGCCGTAGGGTGTATTTACACATATTGTTAAGCAGAGTGTAATGTTGACCTGTGGTTAAGTGATTTACTTGGTTTGTCCCAAGTGTCACAGCAAACTGCTGATGTGGCTGAAGTTTTTGACTCCTCTCCTAAGCCCCATTTCTTTGGTGTCTGAGTGGTTGTCAGAAAATAGGCTGGTCAGGAAAAAGGCTGACGTGTTGGGGAGATGAAATTCTTCACCAGCTTCCCCCCACCCCGCCCCATTCCTCAATATGCTCTTTGGATTTAAAAAACAAGCCAGAGCAGCAGAGATACAGTTGCTTGGGAGCTCCTGCCAAATATTCTATGATTGGAGGCCAGAAGAAGGAGTTCAGTATTGGTCCCTCCTCTTAAATGTATTGCAAAGCTTCGGGCTAGATAAATAAACCAGTTTAACATTATGATTATGGTTGTGTAGAACATAAGTGAGATATGACCGACTATTATAGAGACATCCAACAATTTAAATTTCCCTTTTTCCCATGAAGGATAGGCATATAAAAGTCTGAGGTTTGCTTTTAGCAGTAAGTTATAGTTTAATACTATGTCCAAAATAGTGATGCTATGATAGGCAGAGTGCATTCCATTTTTTCTGTCATGCTCTTCTATGTTCAAACTAGTTCCACAGGTCCTGTAGCATTTCAGTGTCTTATAAAAGTAAAACTACTTCCCAATATTGTTGCTGTTGCATTAAATTGTTGTAATAGATGCCTGTTGATGAGACTATCGCAAGCTGCCTATTTACTTTATTCTATAGTGCTGGCTTTTTCTACAACAGGAACAATTTAGATCTGTTCTAAAAATAATTGTCTGTACTATGTACAGTATATGGAAGAGTATTTGGATAGCGCAATAAAGTAGGTTATTTCTTCCTCTGTAGAATATTCTATCATTCTGAAACTTCCTAAAATTAACTAAATCAGTTGTTTACATTCTGTAATTTTCTTTAATTCTGTTAATGTTTCTGAAACTAGGAAGTAGCAGTTAAGACACAGGAAAACTAGAATAAGAGTCATTGTGCCAAAATTGTTCCTCTTTTCACATATTTTTATATACCTGTACTATACTGGATCACAGCTAGTACTGCTGTAGTGGACAGTGTCTTCTGTTGATCTTCAAAAAGTATTATGTGTAACTTTGGAACTTTCTACCAAGGAGATTTTTTTCCCCCCAAGCTGTGCTTTTTCCAGTGCTACATTCCTCTGAGGATGAATATTTTCAAAAAATGAAATTTCATGGCATGTTTCACCAATATGCGATATACTCTACTAACTTTGGATTGCCTATTTTGAGAGGAACAGATATTGCCTCTTTTATTTTGGAATGTTTAATTTAAAGGATTTGAGATTTATGTATTCTCATATTTTCAAAACTGCTGATAGCTGTCTCTTCTCCACTGTTGTTGCTGTTGCTAATGTCCCAGCTCAGCATATCCCACTGGTCTGTCTACCCCCTCAGTCTTCCCAGCAGCTTCCCTTCTCTCTTTCTTTCTTCCTTCCTTCCCTGCCTCCCATTAGATGCTGCCTCCAATGGCCTTGCCTTTTCCCATTCTTGTCCCCCCACCAAATCCACTTTTGCCTGGAATAAACAATCCCTTTCTTCCACTGTATGGACCAAAACAAGTGTGTTTCAGTTTAGGCATGAATTACCTGAAACCAGCTGTTCCATGCATGGAATTGTTCATGCATGGAATATAGGTAGTCCTTGTTTAGGGACCACATTTGGGAGTGGCAACTTGGTCATTAAGCAAAGCTGTCACTAAGTGAAACCACAACAGTGCTTACTATCTTACTTCAGCTTTCCTTTGCTTTACAGACATACAAAGGTTGTAAATGCAAGGATTGATTGTAAAGTTACTGTCCTAACTGTGAATGTCACTAAATGAGGCAGTCACTAAATGAGGACTATCTGTATGTTGTACTTCTGAAATGAGTTTTCCTTTGAACTGGATATTTTTACAGGTACGGATTCATTTGAAAGTGTGTTCTACAGAATGATTTTATGTTTTAAGTTTCCTGTAAAGTAAAATGAGGATCCAGCTAGGATGGTCGACTCCAGGCACCTGTTGGATCTTGAAGGTTTTCTGAGTGGCGTTAGGATTTTCCCAATGGTTTAGCAGGCAGTTCTGTGACGCAGCTGGTTGGAAAAAGGAAATGACCAAGGCATTGAACAAAATTGTTCTTTTGAGGCCCCTTTTTGTTTACTGATTCCAAACTGCTGCTTGTTCTACTAAGGAGTTTCAGGAGATTAAGTGCTAAAAGATATCTAGAGCATCAGTGATGCAAGGTCAAAACTGATTTTGACTAAGCACTGGTACAAGCCCAAGTTCTAGATCTACCAAGTGGCAGAAAGAGTGATGAAGGATGTGTGCTTCTCCAGGTTGATTTTATCTGCAGATTCTTGCCTGGCAGCCCTGTTCAGAATAACCTAGATCTTTTTAGGAAAGGAAGGGTGGGCTATTGTACCAGAGGACAGCAAGATGGGTTTGCAAGTTTCAGGTGTTGTTGGCAATTGGGTAGAGCTATATGAGGCAAATGGGGAAAATCTGGAAGAATTATAGATTTGTTGTGTTTTATGATGAGGGAATGATAGTATGTTTTGTTTGTATACCGTCCTGAGCCTTGTAATAGGGCAGTATAAAAACTGAATGAATTAATGAATGGAACAATATATGTTAGTCACTTGAATTAAAACTTAGCCGATCTTGTGGCATAAGCTATTGGGATTTATGCTCACTTTGGCAGATAAGTGAAATGTTACCTCCAGTATACAAATAGCAACCAATTTACATCAGCAGTGCTGCCTTTCTTCAAGTATTAATTTGAGTGTTTACAATCCAGAATAAGTAAAAACTGAATAGAATTTACTGATAAATTTAACCCACTTCTATTTTGTTCTCAAGAAAACTACATGGATGTATCCTTGAGATCAGGAAATTGAACCTGAATCTAAGAAGACTAACTTTGCTAGTTTATCTAGACCTTCTTTATAAAAGCCCAGAACACATTCTGAGATGATATAAGACTTCATTAGCATGATGTTAACCTTCATTAGCATGTTTTTAACCTTAATGTACATATATTTTAATTTACTTTTATGTATTGTGACATACTGGTGTAAAACATGTCTATATTCTGTGCATTTTCCATTCAGAATCATGCTTTGTTATCTGTTCAACTTTTGAGCACTTTACCTACCACATAAATTGCTTCAGGTTCCTGCTCTCATTTTTGTGGTCCCTCCCTCTGTTCTGAAGCCACTATATTTTTGGTATGCAGGGTGCCACTATGTTTCCAAATAGGAAATGAGATGCAACATCTCACTTTTTGCTTGGAGCAGTGTGGAATAAATGAAAATCTCAGCTTAGATTCTGTTTTTGACTGGAGCTGCTACTAAAGTGATTTTGCTCAGGAACTGGTCCCAAAGTATTGTATGACTATTTACTTAGGCACCTTATATTTTAGGGACTGCAGAATTACTCCATAGGTATCTGTGACTGTGATCAGATTGACCAGAGCAATTTAAGATTAACCTTTGTTAATTCCAGCTGAAGAAGTTAACCACTTGTTAATGAAGTAACTACATCTTACATAAGCAATAGTTTCTTATTAATTCATAGTTGTCCATTTAACTTAAAATATGTCCTATAGAATGTAGAAGGTAAGGTCAAACAATAATCTTCCCCTTCAATTACTTTCATATCTCTCTAAGATAAAAACACCATATCCATGATACTTATTTCAAGGGAATTCAGATCTAGCAACTAGTAATTTTTAGTAAGGACAAAAACTTACACATTTCAAAAGTTTAATTACAGAGTCATTAAATGTTTGCGGCATATTTCAAATTATCTTAAGCATCTCAGAATAATAAATCTCATTGTCACAGTTATATTTTATTGGGATCTACAAATTCCCTTTTGGCTTTTATTTAATAATCAGAAACTTGAAGTATTTATGCCAAATGTTATACACAATTGTCCTATTTTTTTGCTATTTAGCAAATTCAATATTGGTATAAAATGATGTGTTTAGAAAGGTTCACAAATTTTGATAACTGTAGATATGAATATAATGTACAAATCATATCTGACAATATTGTTGCAGTCTTTTTTTTAATTCATGCATTTGTCATATCCCTCTGTTACAGCAAATGATAATACAGGTCCTGTCTAACTAAAATAGTTGACTGCAGTCTAAATTAGAGTAAAACAACAAAGAATCTTGAAGCACTTTAAACTCTAATGCATTTATTTTTGGATGAACTTTTGCACTCTGTATTCCATTTCAGTACTGAAAAGTTATCTTGAGCTGGGATATAATTTTTTTGGAAATTTCCCAACATAAGACTGATATGCACGCAGTACAGGATCTTACCATTTTTGTTTACTTTTTCTTCTGTTTTAAAAAGTTAATATATGTAATGTGGTGGGTATAAAATTATATTATTTGGCATTTATGAAATCTACAAAATGGTTCTCTTAATTTTTTACCTAGAAGTAAGACCCGTTGTGTTTAGTGAAACTCCCCCACCCTTGCATAAAAGCATGTGTAATTGTGGCTTATGTTTGCATAAGGAAAGGGCCAAAGCTGCAAATTGCTGAACCATGTGATCTATATTAGTTTTTGCCATCTGAGTAACAGATGAAAATTGAAAACTACAAGTTTTATAGCAAAATGTAATATTTGGAAAGAGCACAAGGGATCTATCTATCTATCTATCTATCTATCTATCTATCTATCTATCTATCTATCATCTATCTATCTATCTGCTTATTTATTTATTACGAGCACAAGTGGCTTACAAAAGCAGTATTCTCTCTCTCTCTCTCTCTCTCCCCACACAGACACACACACACACACAGACACACACAACATCACTATAAAGTCGTATTAAAGCAACATCATTACCAATGTAACATGGTAATGGATACATACATCTTCCTTATCAGTTTCCAAATGCCTCCATAAATAGCAAAAATTTCACTAATCTGAATTTTTACAACAATGGTGCTAATTTTATTTCTGCGGGAGCTGGTTCCACAGAATTGGAGCTCCAGCACAGAATGTTTGCTTCCAAAGTCCCTCCTGCCACACTTTCCTTCTGAGCTGATAAAAAAAGATAAATGTGATGTTTTGATAAACACAGTAGAAATTATTTTCTGTTATTTTTATATTCTGGAATGGTTATCAGGGTTCTTGTACATGTTTTGGATTATGTGAGAAAATGCTTCCTTTGGTATAAATTGTGTGTTATAAGAATCTTCATCTGTTTTTTGACAAGGGAATTATAAATGGTATCATTACAATTTACAAAAATTAATGGAAATCAGAGTATTCTCAAAAAGGATGCATTTATGCAATAAATTTATACTAATAGTGATGGCAAAGAATATTCTGAAGAAGAAGAATTGGAATAATAACAAAAGCTTTATTCAGCTGGAATAATAATAAAAGCCTTATTCAGGAGCAAAAACTAGAGATCTCTGCATATATTGAAATTTACTTCACAGAAACATGAGCTTTTTAGGTGTGTCTAACAGCTGACTGTTTTTCAGAACTTCATGCAGAATACATGCAGATTTGTAGATGAATACAAATAGGGATGAAATTCATGCTTCTGTCCACCATTCAGCATTAGCCTACCCGTGTTCAGATAAATGCTTCAGTGAGCCTTATGGAGTTATATTATTAATATATTTGGCTTATTTTTTCAAGTTTTTTTTTTTAATGGATGAGTCTTCTTTACTTCTTGAAAATAAGAATTTTATCATTGATAAGACACTTTTGAGTTAGAAAAAGAAAGTTGGAAGGGATGAATATAACAGAATTAAAAGATGCAGGAGGACAGACTAGAACAAACTAAAAATGTTCTGTCAGCCTCTTCCATAAAAAAACTGTCTCTGGATTCAACAGAGCTGGATGATTATCATCCAGTTTCCAACTTTCTCTTTTTACGGAAGGTTGTCAGGTAGGTGACTGGCCTGCAGCTTCAAAAGATCTTGGAGGAAGTGAATTATCTAGACCTCTTTCAGTCTGGTTTCAGGCCAACTCATTATACTGAGACAGCATTGGTTATACCTGTTGATGACTGGATGCCACAAATTGGAGGTAGTGGATCCATCCTGGCCCTCCTTGATATTTCTCTGGCTTTCAATACCATCGGGGGAGATGGGCGGAGATAAATCTAAATCAGTTAGTCAATCAATCAATCAATCATGGTATCTTTCTGGACAAGCTCAGGAAGTTGGGAGTGGGATGTTATTGTGGCTGTCCTCCTTTCTCTAGGATCAGTTCCATGTGGTGTTGGTAGGTGGTGAGCAGTCTAACCCTAGACCCTTGCTTTGGGGTGTGCCTCAGGGCTCCACTCTATTTTCATTTTTTTTTTTTTTACATCAAAGGCTCTGGGAGAGGACCAAGTATCTTCAGCATGCAGTTGTACATCTCTACCCCTGGCCATTCAAGTGATGCTATTAACATTCTGCCCCAGTTCCTGGTGGCTGTGGGTACGTGGCTATGGGTTTTGGGCCCCCTTGTCCAGGAACTGGAAATTTTCCATCTTTGGATCTGAGGCGGTGTACTCCCCCACTCAGACCCAGTATATAGTTTGGGGGTCCTTGTGGACTTACAGCTCCTCTTCAAAGAGCAGGCAGCAGCTGTGTATAGGAGGTCCTTTGCATAACTTCATCTAGTGTGCCAGTTGTACCTGTTCCTGGTTACTCATGTCCTACCAGTGTAACACCCGTACTTAGCAAGCTGCACTGGCTCCCAATAGGCTTATGTGCAATTCAAGTTGTGATTATCACCTATAAAGCCTTCCATGGACCATAAGTAGGTTCTTTGCAGGATTGCTTGTCTCTGTTTTTTTCTGCCTGTCCCACATGCTCCAATAGAGTGGGCATGCTTTACGTCCCTTCCTTGAATCAGTGTCATCCGAGATGATCTAGGAGGGATGCCTTCTCTGTTATTGGCACCTGCCCTGTGGAATGATCTCCCCCCACCCCACAAAGATTTGACTAGCCAGAACCATGTTAGCCTTTTAAAAGGATTTGAAGAGCCAGATGTTTCCTCAGGCATTGGGGCCAGGATGTTAGATGAGCCCATCCTGCAAGATGTAATATATGTTGGTGAGCCCTAACTGTGTGTCTTCTTGTTGTGATTTCTGGTTGTTCTCATGGGGTGTATTGGGTTTTTGTTTTTATTGTTGTATGCTGCTTGGAGTCAGTTTTGCAAGTTGGCAGCCATATATATCTTATAAATAAATAAATAAATATGTATGTATGAGACTATAGGCCAAAGGTAAATGCATACTGAGAAGATTCTGTATAATAGATACAGCTGTTTAAGGAGCAAAATCATAGAATCTAAGATCTGAAGGGCAACTGTTGGAATTTTTTTCCAGCTTTCTTTCTAGAAGGGTATTTCTCATATAACATAGAGTAATATCTGTTTTCCATGTCTTATTCTTTTCCCTCACTTTCATCTATCCTCAGGGCTTGAATATTTTGCTCTGGGTAAGTTGTCTTAATTCTTTTTGCATTCCATTCCATTAAACAAGAATTCTGCATGATATTGTACAAGTTGATTTTTATTTATATGGTATGCATTATGTTGGAATGCAGAACATTGCAGGAGGATGTCACAATACACAATCTCATTAAACACATCTTTAACCCATTCCATTTAATATATTAATAATAGAATAAATAAAAATAATAGAATAGATAATAGAAGCACAGCTATATTGAAATAAACTAGTAATTCCTCAAGAAAGACTATCTAACAGCTACAAATCTTAATTGAATTTTAATGTATTCATCTTCAGTGTACATACATTATTATTTAAATGAATATGCCTAATTCATTTAAATAAATATACCTAATAATCACTATCATCAGATTAGGAGGTGTAGTATCAACTTCTGTGTCATCACTGGAAGCACGTACCTTATAGCTGCAGTAAGACAAGAGTATAACATTCAGGTATATTTAGTTCCTCATTCATTAGTTTGTCCCAATTGTACTGAGATTAGGAAGAGTGAAGGATTAAAGGGATGAAGACAGAATTATTTTCTTCTTAACGGAAAAAAAAAGCTGGCTGTCAGATAATGGGGGGAGGGTGCATCAAACAAACAAACAAAAGTTCTGTTTCAAATTTGAGAGAAATAAGCCTTATTCAGACGGTCCCAATTAAGTTGGCTGTGTTTCAGCGTGGGACATCTTGAGGCTTTTGAAGCATTTCAAGTGTTTAGTCATATGGAACAATGAGGATTTGAAAAAAAGGCTCTTACTCCCTTGCTTGTGGTCTTAGGACCACAAAGTAGTTAGGTTGGTAGGCTATGCTGATTGCTACCCTGTCACCAGATCTACAGAAAAATAGCCAAGCGTACAAATCTAAAACAAACAAACATGTTTAAACATTCTCGTGGATAAGAATGGAAGTAACACTTGTTTCTAGGCTTCCTATACAAACATCTGCGGAAGCTGAACAAACATCAACACACAGCACGATTCATTTCAGTGTAGCCTATGAAGAACAGCAGCATTAAAAATTAAATGTGTGCCAAATGGCTAGCAGAGTGCAAAGGAACCCGCGACACAAAACACAACACACACAGCACAACCTGTGAACTCTAATATATCCACAGCAAATTGTTTTTTTTTAAAGCAGTACATATCTCTACCAGCCAAGCAGGCAGGTATCTCAGAAGAGTTCTTAGGTTTGATATCAGCCATCTAGAATTGCCTCTGAATGCAGATTCCCAGTCCAGTCTGATCAAGGCAGGTTGGTGACCAGGACCTACCATTATCTGTGTTTGAGCAGATGATTAAGTCACTATTACTTCTGCCTGAGCTTTCCATTTTCTTCTCTGGCAGCAAGGATGGAACAGTCTCTGCTGTTTGGCAAAGCTGGACAATATACATTAGAAACCAACCCAATTACAGAACTCCGGACTCTTGAATCACTACAAATAGCAATGTTAAAAATGGATCTGTTTTATTTGGAGCCTGGAAGAAACCCAGCATTTAGAACAGCTGCTTCAAAATTAGGGGAAAAAATGAGCCTAGAATGTTTTGCATATCCCTGTTACAGTGCAAAAATTCTGAAATTGTTGAATTTTCATTATTATACTTTCAGAGAAAAAGTTGACTTTGGCCAGCTATTAGATTTTTTTAAAGTTTTAAAAATGGGTGGAAATATGTGCATCGTCTTTTTCCAATACCCACTACTCCTCAAAAAGTGACCCCTGTCATTTTTGTGCACATTTTATGAACAGGGTTTGTCCTGTTGTTCTTCCAAAGTTGATACCTACAGCAAATGATTTTCAAGAATAGGCCTAGTACTAGCACAGCGGTTAAGTAAAGAAGCAAACATGAGCTTCTAGTATTGCTCCCACATCAAAGTGAGAGTTAAAGTATAAATATGTGTTGTGCTGTGCACAGAAAACACTTGTTTCTGGATTTTTGAATGTGGTAAAGTAATATTGCGTTACCCCAGAGAGCATCCTGATACTTGGAAGTAGACTTAACGTGAAGTAAGACTCTGTTTTGCTAAGTTCTCTGCTAACACCTTAACAGACAGTCCCATTATTTTGTTTTCTGTTGAGCTTTGTGCTTCAACTTCAGGTTTTGTTTTTTGCTTTTGTTTTTTATAGTCATGTTTAGTGTTACTGTCTTGTTCATGTCATCTGGAGATATTTGCAAATGTGAAGCCACTGCTAGATACATAAAGATATAGCTGGCTCAGAATGTGGCAGATGGACAGTGATGGGCATATCACAATATGCCCTTGTGTCACCCCTGTTTTGTGAGTTGTACTGGTTGCCGGTTGACTTATGGGTATAATTCACAGTGCTGATTATCACCTATAAAGCTCTTCATGGTATAGGGCCTGGTTATCTGAGAGACTATCTCCAAACATTTCTGCCCACTGAGTAAGAATGGGCAGAGTGGGCATGAGCCAGGTCCTCCAATTGAACAGTGTCATCTATCAGGATCTAGAACGTGTATCTAGCCTGCTGCAGCACCTGCCCTCTGGAATAGCATCCCACAGAGATCCACATGGCTCCCATCTTGATGGTGTTCGGAAAGTTCTTCAAAACGTGGCTTTGCTCCCAGGCCTGGGAATAGAGTAGCTGCTGAGCCCCTGATATTTTTATTTGGGGTGGGATTTTTGGGTGTTTGTGTGTTGTGTTTGTCCTTCCAGACGTTCAGAATTTTTCATGATTTTTCCTTTTTGTTGTCTTTTACTTTCAGACATAAGCCTCCCAGTTGTCTGGAGTTGGGCAGCCTTTAAATTTAAATAAATAAATACTGTCCACTTGAAGAAAAACATAGTCTTAAACAATAATATGATCATTTGCTTCTTTTTACCCAAAATATGCTTACATTTAAGTCTGTTTAATCTGGGATACTACGGTAGGAATATGAGTCTTGTTAGTTTCCCTGCAAAAAAACATGAGCACTGGTAACCATCTGGTTTTCACAGCTGGCATGATTTGCAAGTTTCATTTGTCCTATTATCATAAAAATAGGAAGGAATAAAAATAAGCTGCATTTCCCACTGTCTCCCTTATAATATTGCTACTAGTGCAGTATAGTATTAGATTCATCATTAAAAAGTCAGTATTGTGACATCCTTACTGTTAACAGCAGTATAAAATGTTCAGTCAAGTGTCTTGAGGAAATGCTCTTTGCTTGATTAATAAAAAGCTCAGTCTTCAGGAATTGAGAATAGGCAGACTAAGGAAGAAATGCAGAAGAGATGATTGCGAAATACTACAACAATCTCCTTTCTCATCTGGTTATACTATGTGTTTAGTATCCATCATAAATACTAGTTTGGGCAGGGACACCCCCCCTCCCCCAAGGGGAAAACAAGATGACACAGCGTTTGAGTCAGATACAAAAGTGATAATGAAGCTTGGGATGTTCTTTTCCTGTTTGATGCATTTGAAAATATTTAACAAAATATTTATTTCCCCTATGGGATAAAGGGTGGTGAGACAAGGTATCAGGGTATGAAGGCACTTGACTGTACTAGAATATTGTCTCTAAATTCTGTAATATTTTCTGCACAATATGAATGGATTTTTTTATACTACTTGTGTTGCTTTGTAAAAAATACTGTGTATTATCAAATGCACTGCCATTTTTTACATCTTCATTTCATTTAAGTGCCATTGCTTATGTCTGTATGCTTCTTGCTGTAGCCATGCTGATGCACTTGAAGCCAAATCAACTTTATAAACTTTGAAGAACACTTTTTTAAAATGGAAAATAATGGACTATGAACAGTTCTGTGTTCAATTCTGTATTGATTATTTTGTATTGGCATTTGTTCGTTTAAATTCAAAAAGCCAATTTGGTAAATGATTGAAGTGTCTGTTTTGATGAAAAACACATTTTAATGTTAGTTTGCATTAATTGGCAACATTGATTTCAGAATGAAGATACTCGAATGAAGGTATCATTGAACTGAAAAGAGACACAAGTTATGTTGGCATTTTTGTAAAGCGTGGTACAATTAATGTTAGTGGTCTTGGAGTAATTCTGAAAATTCCTAGCTATGGTTTTCTAAAAGAAAATGTGTCTCATTGGAAGTTGCTCTTACTGAGCTAGTTCATAACCGTGTATCTATTTGGGATTTTTCTTCAAGACTCTTGGTTTATGCTGCAAAACTCTATACACAGCAGTCCAGAGTCTGATAGAGATTCCAGAATAACTTTGGATTATGGTCTGTAAAAATCTGAATTACTACCTACATTGCTATTGAACATTCATCAAGTTTGGTTTCTGTGGACTAAGTTTTATGGTGACTTCATTTTTTCTCCTGCTCCATAAATTTGAAGCTTATCAGCAAATCTACTAATTATCAGTATTAGAGGTTTCCATCAGATATAAAAACAAGGTAATGCACAAATACAATTTTGTATTACCATCTTGTTCTTTATTTTGACTTGTTCTTTTTTTTTTTTTTAACATTGTGAGCCACCCCATACTTGTCAGGAGGTACCTAAATTAAAATAATAACAACAACAACTTCAACTCAGAAATTTGCTTATTTTCTTTCTTCATCTTCAATATTCCAGGGAACTCTTGCTTTTACCAACAGTAGTAATGAGCAGAATAATTAATATCCTATGTCTCTATTTGACATCATTAACTTTTTAGTAATGAGAAACTAGCTGTGCTAAGGGTTTTCTTGATAGCAAAATCCAGCTTATTCACTATATTTCCAAGGATAAAATAGCAATTCTTACTAATTGTGTATCAGTCTTTGTAAATTGTTACATTTATATATTCTCCATTCTTCCCTATCCTATGTCAGACTCTGTTTCCTTTGCCAGTGTCTTTGATTCACTCTGACCTATCAGTTGAAAATAATTGGTAATAGCAATCAATTTTCCTCCTTATCTTTTCACTACTGCAAAGCAGGACTGATGTGCGGGAAGTATCATTGCAGGAAACAGGGATTTAGGGAAGTACTGGCTAATTGCCCTGAGAAGCTGGCAACCACCTTAAAGGACCAGCACTCCTTTGTTCTCTCTTAAAGAACCATACTGTTTAAAACAGAAGAATGTATACCTTGCCTGACAAGGTATAGTATGGTCTCTTGAGCTGTCTGAATGCACTGCTTACTCTGGTAGTTCTTGAAAATCAATATCATTTTCTAGTCTGTAATCTGCTATGTTGTTCATCTTGTCTGCATTGATTACAAGTAAATGGTCAATGCTGGAAAAGCTCTTCATAGAATTTAGGAAAAATATTCTATTTTCATAGGATTATTTCAGAGATAGTGTTACATATTTAAATGTGAGCATATCACAGAACTAAATAGATATTTCAGGTAACTAACAGCTATTTTTTTAATTCATGGAGATTTCTGCCCTTTTAAAATGTCCAGGGATTCCACATAAGAATGGATTCCAATTAGAAGCAGAGAGGGAATCCAGTCTCCTACATCTGCCTGACCAGTAAAGGGGTAGATCATTATTTAAACCATCAGTCAAGAAGACTACATTTAATTATTAAAATTATTTGTCAGGAAGATTACAAAATCAGGATTTCTAGGAAAAGCCATTCTTTTGTTTAACATAATCTGAATAAATATTCTGCAGTACTAACTTCATTTTTAGAAGGTACCTTGTAAATATTGTTTATGTACTGTATAAGTCAATGAAGTTTCAGATTAATGATTACGAACACAGAATTATGATTTTAACACCACAAGCAGATATATTATTGTAAAGTCGTTAGGAGTTAAACCAATTTCATTTCAGTTAATTGTTGTGGATGATGGCAAGTTATTTGTTTCACAATATTCTAGAAGAATAACTATCATCAGCTTTTATATTCTACGACTCCGTCACCTGCAATTCAGTGTTCACCGACTACCTTCATACATTTGGATGTTGAAAGAAAGGTGTGATGGATTGGGATGAGAAGGTTCAAGGACAGAAGCATCTCCTCAGCCCACAGCTTGAGCATGAGAAAGCGAAGAGGATGAGACTGGCACCACCCTAAGGAATTCGTAGTGTTTAGTTGCTGGCTTGGGGAGTTTAGAGTTAGTCTGGCGAGATTCTGTCTAGCAGGTGTGAGCTAATAAAGTAATGGAGCTTTCCAGCACTGTCTCGTGGAGTTTCTTGGGCTTAACCTGACAAAAGGTCAGTTGCCCCTCTTAGCTCTGATCTCCTTTTCTCTTACCTCCTTTAAAGAGAGGTCAGTTACATGGACTATTATCTTTCATCTCCACCTCAGCAGATAGAAGAATACGGTTAGAAACTATGTTCATTATATCACTAACTGGTATCTTTTTTATGAAATATTTTAAGAAAAAATATGACTTGTTTTTTAAAGAAAGTCATTGATTCCTATCTGTCCTGGCCAGCAGACAGCATTTAATAACCACCTTAATGATCCAGAATTGCATCTGGTGTTTTATTGTACCTGATTAAATGTTTTTTATTTATATGTTTACTTCTGGAATTAACTGAATGTCTTAAAGGGGAGATTTTACACACAGCAACACTTTTGAATTCATGTTAGAATTTGGTATTTTCCAATCTCCATTCTCTGTCTCTTTCCAGGGATGCCTGCTGTCTGTAACCCAGGCATGGTACCTGTGGCAGTTCCACCACCTGCAATCAACCCTCAACATGTATGTAATGAAGAGGATCTAAAATCTATCCAGGACATGTTCCCCAACATGGACAGAGAAGTAATCCGTTCAGTACTAGAAGCTCAGAGAGGAAACAAGGATGCTGCTATCAATTCCTTGCTTCAAATTGCAGAAGAGTCTTAGATCCTTCTCACACTACCCTTCATCATTGTTACCCTTAATTTTGATTTGCCAAGCCAGGGATTTAGTTAGAAGAATTTCCCAAGCAAGCATCCTGTCTGAGAGGCTGTGATCCATTTTTGTCACAGGTGGTCATTGGGATATTGGTTTTTACAGATAACCTTACAGAAATCTCAGCCATTTTATAGCTATCGATTCGTCTGTGTCCGCATTTCTGTTTGAAAGATAGTGTTGAAATACCTCTGCTACTTCCCCTCCGCCTGTTTTTTTGTTTGTTTGCTTTCCAAAACAAACACAAAGATTCTGTTCCTTGGTTCACTTCTATGCATTATGCAGTTGGTAGTCAGGGAGCGGGGGAGTATAAATTGAGGGATGAGGGAGACTGCTGTTCTATAAAGTGCTTTTATTAAAAGCAATCTGTCTCTCTCAAGTAGCCCCTTTCTGTGAGACAAAAAGTGATTACATCATGCCCTTTGGCTTGTTCAGTGATATTTGAACATTGAGGCAATTTGTAATACTTCCTACTGTAAGGATAGTAGCTTTGTTGTAACTTTCACCGTTATACTAATGAGAAATCACCTTTCAGTCTATTAATTGGGCACCAATGCAATGTATTTATTTTTTTATTTGTTTGATGAAGTGCTGCTGTGCTTCTGAAATTAAAGCATTTCTTTTGCAAGGCATAGCAACGTACAAGTAGTCCTCGGGTTACGACCACTCGTTCAGCGACTGTTCAAAGTTATGGCGGCGCTGCACGAGGGGGAATTACAACCAGTCCTTGAAGTTGCGGCCATCGCAGCATCCCCATGATCACATGATCGTGATTCAGGTGCTTGGCAACTGGCTTGCAATTACAATGGTTGCAGTGTCCTGTGGGCACATGATCGCCATTTGCGACCTTCCCTGCTGGCTTCCCACAAGTAAAGTCAGTGGGGAAGCTGGCAGGAGGTCACAAATCACTTCCACTCCTGCCACTTTTTTTCCTGAACAGGCTCTGGGTGGCATGGGGATCTTGTACTCTATCACCTACCCTCCATAGCACCCACCCTTGGTGTCCGCCGACGGCACCCACCTGCCCATAGCTCTTGCCTGTCGACCTGCTTGCCTGGGATGCAGTTTCAGCACCTCTTCCCATGTCAGGGACACGTGAGGTCCTCACTTCATGACGGCAACAGGGACTGCTGGGATTGCTGTTGCTAAGTGATGCAGTCATATGATGTCATACTTTATGACCTCATCACTTAGCAATGGAAATTCCATTCCCAATTGCTATTGTAACCCGAGAACTACCTGTATGTGAAAAGGGAACAAAAATCTTCCTAATGTGTTGTCCTTGCTTGCTCCTATATTTGTGAGATACTCAGAAAATTAAAGCAGTGAAATGGTATACCATGGAAATTCAGCATTAGCAATGTAATAAACTTCCTTGTAATCAGTTGTTATAAACAATAATGCTTTGAAAAGAAACATATCTTGTATGGATGAAATCTGACCTTTTTTCCCCTTTTGGGAATTCGTTTTAAGGTATAACATTTCAGTGGAATATTCATTGTAGTAGGGTTCCATAAGGTTCTAATTAACCTCAATTCCATTAAAGGTGAGGCATATGAAAATAATCCATTGCTACAAATAAAGACATACCACATATAAAATACAATCCCAATATACAGGAACTGTACATAATAATTTTCTATTAGAGCTGTAGAGTTTTTGGAGGTAACAAAGTTTATATTTGTTTAAAGTTGGAAAAAGTGAAACAATGCACTTTAATAGGCACATTTTTCCTTACAAGCAATTTGAGTTTTTATTGTTTTAAACATTTTTAAATGCTGTCTATAATTGCCAGCCATACTTTGGATTTCCTCAAGCGTTTGAAGACAATAAGGTATCAAGGTGGTGATGAATGTTATTGCTTTGAAAGAAGAAAAACCTCATATTTTCTGTTCTCTTTTCTCTAATAGAAAAAGTCTATTAGAATTGCTTTATTGTATCATTATGAAATCTCCTGGCACAGCTAGCTATAGTTAAAATATTTATTTTTTTAATTGTTAAAATGTATGTGAGAAAATAATTTTTAAATATAGTATCAGATGTTTTTCCATTCATTGCTATATTTAAATTGTAGCCGCTTTACTTCCATAAAGTTAATAGATTAGATTAGTATTTGTTAATGTTAAATCGGTCCTTTTCCTTTCTTCTGTTGCTTTTTAAATGAAATAAGTGCTTTTCAGAAGCCCCAGAACAGGTATGTGCCCATCTGAAAATCAACTGTGTTCCTTTCTCCATAGTTGCAGTACTTTCTGAGTAAAGTTACAGTTTATGTCAATCATATATCAGTAATACATTGGTGAATCCTTGTGCATTTTTTTAGCTAAGACCCTAAGATATTTCATTAATTAGCAGTAATGAGCCAAAAGTCTAGAATACACCATAATACTATCCCAGTGGAATAAAATGAGCTGCGTAATATGGCTGTGCAGATTTTTCAGTGATGCTTCACTTGTGAATGAAGTGTCTTTTTGGCACTTTTGGAGGGGGGCGAGCTGTGACGTTTCTTCAGCTGAAGCTTTGGCACAGCTGCTTCATGTACCTTCTGAAGTCTTCTGTTCGTGTTTTGGGATGCACTTCTGCGAAGTGGTTGGCACATTTACTTTGCCTTCTGGATATGTATTGAGCCTCCAAGCCTCTGCTGCTCCTTTACGCATGCATGCTGCACATCCAGAGAGATCTCTGAAGGGTCTGCATAGCCCTACTGCACAATTTAAAGAAAGCATGCACCTATTTCTAGATGTTTAAGTTTATTCTAAGGTAGACAGAGGGGAAGATTTTAAAGAAGATATTGAATTGTGTTCTTGCTCATTTTGAAGCTGAATAAAGCCACATTCGGATAGATCCAATGGTTTGTTTGGTTTTACTGCTAACAGGGATATCCACAGAGGTCTGATCAGCGTTTTCCCACTCTCAAGGATTTTTTTTTAAGAAGGAGAAGGAGGTTCTTACCCATATCTAAATAATTCCTCTCAATTTTCCAGAGTACTTATTTGAAGGGGGTAAAGGATCTGGAAGAAGAGGTGACGGAAACTGGCAAAGATCTGGTCTCTCACTCTACCATTCAGCCAGTTGGAAAGCTCTGCTGGATGAAAAGCTTCCCAATGACAGAAAGAATACTTCCGTTCTCAGAAGCGTAGGAAAGTTTTTGTATCTGAGAGCTGAGGAGCCTAGGAAGTTGTAGTTGTGGCTGTTAAGCTTTCTTTTTGTGTAGTAAAGAGCCTTCATAGACTTGGAGCAGTAAATACAATAAATTGCTATTAACATTTTTCCTCTGTGATAATCAAGAGAATAATTATGGTACACAAATATTTATTAGTATCCAGTCTTTGGTGACTATTGTGTATTTGTCATAAAAAGTAAAAGAGGTAGATACAAGCATGGCTACAATTACATCCATGTTTTTGTGATCATTCCTGGATGTACTTTGATTCTATAAATATATCCTTGGAAATGCTTCCCATGGATTTCAGTGACATTTGCAGTCCAGTGTGAGTAAAACTGGGATACAAATTTCTGAGGCGAAGAACTGAAATGCACCAGTTACCTGCCACTTAAAGTAAATGCTATGCAGCACACAACTCTTCCTTATGTTTTTCATATGCTGTATGTGACAGCAGTATGTTACATAACCCACAGTATCATTTCACAGCCCAGAAACTGGGTTGAAAGTCTAATGTGTGAACGTGGCATTGACAGTGGCTTCAAACCCACCAAGAATCCAAGACTAGTTAAATTCAGGAACATTTCACCTAGCTAGATGCTTGCCACCTTCTCCAGTTCTGTCTGAATGTGCTGATGATTCTAAGCGTTTCCCTTTCTAGATACTATTGCCTGTGTTGGCTGACCTGTAATACTGTATTGAGGGTGTTTCGCTGTAATCATTCTGAAAACATTTCTTTTTTACTCTATTGATATCCAGCTGTTTGCTTTGCATTATAAAACTTATTTCCCATTCTATCTAATTTAATAAATGTATACCACATCATTTACGGCCATGGTTTTTTTATGGGAGGCATGTTGCTTCAAAGCATGAGGCTATCTGTATTCAGTGAGATGTAGACAGTCTTAGCAAAACATTAGTAGTTTGTATTCAAATACAGAATATCTAACGTTCATAAAGCCTCCTTGACTAATTATTCATTTGTTTGTGTGTAATGGAATATCTCCAGTGCAGGGATACATTCTTTGAAGGCTGGAGCAAATCAGTTTAAAATCAGTAGGTTTCAAGGACTGGAGTGTTGCCCTTGAATCAGTGAAATCGATTTGAGTTGATTCTCTGTTGATTCATACTGAAGTTCTTCACAAGTAGTACGGCAGGAATAGTAGCTATTTCAGTATAGTTGTACTTCAGCAATTTTTTTTTTTTTTAATGTTGCCCATTAAGATTACTCAATTGCATAACCTTGCAAACTGTATTTGCCTGTGTTAAATTGTATTGCTTTAAACTCTCTGTCTCTCACCTAAAGGTTTTTCTTCTAGTCAGTATGAGTGTTTGACAACACTTTCTTCCCCACAGAGATACTCATGCACAGAGCCTTATGTGAGAATGGTCTAATGCTGTGGAAAGCTTTTGCAAGAAGCAAGCCATTTGTACACATCCCACAAGGGGTGGTTGCACAGTCTCCTCGGCTCCTTCTCAGTCATCGCAGCAGCAGCAGCAACAGCAGGGACCTTTCTCTGTGTCCAGTTGGAAAGCACTGAGGAAGAGACCATTTTATTATTTTTCTACTCCTTGTTTGTTCTTTTTTTATGGGAATAAAAGAAAAGAGAAGTAGGAAAAGTCAGAGGAGGTATTTCTAGATACTTAATGGGTTGTATGCTCCCTACAGGATTTTAAGCTTAAGGCAACAAAAACACTTTTCTGACTATGCCTGCTGCAGATGGCCACTCCTGATTCCCTTGGGGGATGCCATAGTTATCAAGGCTTGTCTACATTGTCAACTTTTTATAAAGGAGGCCCATTGGAAGTAGTGGTCCCATTTACAGGCATTACTTTGGAAAAACACTCTTGACAGCAAGACCAACAATTTCAATTTAGTTGGATCTTGGCAGTTTCCATGGATGATCCAAATGCTATGGCCCCAGCTGTCTGTTTCAGTCTGTCTTGGCCACCATACTGTTGCTGTCCTGGTAACTTGAGTATATACTGGCTTGGTCAAACCAAACAATAACCCCCAGCATTTATATTACTGAAATCCGAAGAAAATAACTCTATTGCCCACTCAAGATTCTTTGTCATGTTGGGTAAATCATAAAAATCTAATTGAAGGATGTAAGCTGCAGCCATCTTTTCTTTGTGCATAGTTAAACAGATATATCAATGGTCAACTGAGGAAACCGTCTCAGATCAGTTCAGACTCATAGCTGTATTCAGAACTCCAATGTCCTTTGAACTGTTCCTTTAAGACCAAGTGACCAAAATAGTCTTCAACAACATTTTGGTGGAGTAATATATCAACAAGCAAGGTGGAACACATAACCAAACACTGCTCAAGTGGACAATGCACCCCTGGGAAATATGCATCAAGTGTAACAGCTTTATTATGGCAATCCATCTGCCAGGTACAGACGATGACTTGATAAATCTCAGGACAGCAGAAATACAGCATAAATGAAAGATGCATCTGATGGTCATCCAGTGCCATCTCAACAGATGGAGTCAGCAAATTATTGTTCGGCTTGTGACTCAGGGCAATGCACAATTTCTTCAATACAGCAAAGGGGAACTAATCTGGGATCCCAAGGGAACAGACTGGGGGGAACTACCTGTGTTGTTTTATCTACTGCACATTCTACTAATAACCAGATACATAAACTGCACATTCTTTTACAGTAATAAGGTATTGCTATGATAGGTGTCACTTTTTCTTTCAAAGTTGGTTTTGAACTACCACCTTAATGAACCCATCGATCTGCTGGTGGGAGTTTCTCAGCTCCGTCCATTAGGTTGAAGCACTCCTTATGCTTATTTATCTATAAAAATTTATATAGTCAACTGTCTCATAAAAAGTTACTCTAGGTGGTATACAACAATTAATATATAAAAAGTCATTAAAATATGTTTTTTAAAAAACCTCAAGGTACAAAGGAGAGTGCAGGTTAACCATGGAGCCATCTCAGGGTTTCACCAGTCCCCTGGGCCCCGCAGGCCTGATGACATAGCCAGATCTTGAGGGACTTCCAGAATATTAACAGGGATGGAGCTAACCTTACTTCAGGGGAGAGAATGTTCCATAAGGCGGGCGCCACAGCAGAGAAGGTCCGTCTCCTGTGAGCCACCAAGTGTAGTTTCCTCGCACACAGAACCCACAATATACCTTTTCTACCAGAGACGGACAGATTTGATGGGACAGACAGATATAATTGGGGAGAGGCAGTCCCTCAGATAATCCAGTCCCATGCCATGAAGGCCTTTAAAGGTTAAAACCAGCACCTTGAATTGAACCTGGAAGCAAACTGGAAACCAATGCAGCTTGCGGAGCACAGGTGTAATATGCTGTTCTAGAAGCACACGTAACTGCCTGCACCACTGCATTCTGCACCAGCAGAAGTTTCTGGATACTCTTCAAGGGCAGCCCCATGTAGAGCGCATTACAGTAGACCAATCGGGAAATGACTAGGATGTGAATGACTGTGAGCAGAGCCCCCCAATCTTGGGAGGGGCACAACTTCTGCACAACACAAAGCTGTGCAAAAATATTTTAGATGCGTGAATACATTAGCTCTTTATATATATTACACGAAGTCTTAAAAATAGTTGTGGTATTTTATACCATTAAGGCCTTGATGAGTGTCAGGTTCTGCAGCTCAGAGTTAGCAGAAGCTACTCAGACACTCACCACATCACATATAAGCAAGCATATTATAGGATGAAGCCACTTTAAGCAGATGATGCCCCCGGGTCAGCATGAAGACCCTTCTTATGCCTGGGATGGTTTGTTTATAGTATTTATTTTTAAAGCAATCTAGGTGATTTTCAGAAAGTTGATGGAATTTACTCAGCATTTTCCTTTTAATGCTATTTAATTTAGAAGTTTTGGTAGGATATGAAATGATGACAAAAGTGCTTTTAAAACCAATATACTGATGAAAACAACCCCTTCCAGGAAAAGTACTACTAACACCTTGTGTGTGCTTAAAAAAATACCATAGAAAGCAGCACATTTTATGGGTAAATTAGCATGTCAAGCCTCCAGTTGTGGATAGTTCACATTCAAAATACTATTATTATTTTTAAAAAATTCAACGTAAGCAGCTGTTAAGTAAGTCATTGGTTAGATTGCACTGGGATAAATGGCTCCTGTTGTCAGTATTTCTATAGACCTACAGTATATCTGATGGCACTAATTACACTTGGTAATTCAACAGCTTAGTTGAATGGGTGAAATGTCTATGAAATCTCCCATGCCACATTATAACGCTAAGAACCCTTGAGAGCTTCCATGGTGATTAGAAGCTCAGCATAGAGATGGAAAATTCTTTTTCCACCCGCACTCATCTCCCCAAGCAGTGTGTTTTGCTCTAATCAAGCCTGAAGTGTATCCAGTAGGAAACATGACAGCATGTCAGCATTGATTAATTGCAATAGAATGCAAATGGCTTTGTTGCCTTCCCTGGGCCAAGAGAAGGAACCATCTGTTATTCATAATTACTAATTTTACAGTAAATGTTTTCTTCAACCAAAATAAGGCACAAGCACAGTGATGAGTAAGGAGGCAGAGGCAAGGATATTTCAAAAGCCATTATAGATTCCAAAAAGGCCAAGGATGAAAACTCTGTAAGTGCAACTTTCCATAAAGGGTGAACAGCATTTATAGTTCTATGCAAAGTTTCAGCACCCCCAGTCAAATTGTGTGTTTCAGTGAATCCCTGGGTGAACAAAAGCTGACACAACCACTACATGGTACAAAGTTAAACCCATCTTTCTGCAAATTTGAATGCTTAACCATTTTGGTGCAGTTGCCTATAGATTCAAAATAAGAAAACAGTGACTACTGCAGGTGCAGAAGGTTGCATCTCTTTCCAATCAGTACTGTGTAACACCTCCTATGGCAGAAATAGCTTTTCTGAAAGCTATTCTGTAAATGTTCTGTACAAACATTTCCTGTAGCCAGTTATAATTATGTTATGTGCCATTAAGATGGTGTCACCTCTTAGCAACCACCTTGATAGATTTTCTCCATGATGTTCTGTCCCTAACCTGGTCCTCTTTGGGGCCACTGCTGGGGCTAGAAATGCAGAAAGACTGGGATGCAGCAAACCAGCCTAGGATTCTTATCACAGGACTTCAGTGCCAATGAACTAGCCCTTGTGCAGCACTCACTGATGGTTTGCCTTTGAGACCCCTGCTATAGATCTTGTTTCAAGCATCTTGGAAAAGTGATGAGACGACTTTAAAACTGTGTTTTATTTTGCTTGCTTGTTTGTTTTTCCAAGATGGCAACAGCTTTACTGGACTTGGTCCCTCCTGTTCTGTGGTTTTTCATTTGCCATTTTTTCTTATTTGACCAATGAGCAGTCACTCTGGTTGATGACACGAACGGTGTGTTTTCTTTTTCTTTGATTTGTTCCAACCATTTCTCTATTGTGATCGGGTAGCAGAAATATATTCTGTGTGTGCTAGATTAAACATCCTGACAGGGAAAAAGATGGAGCAACTACGAACGAAGACTGGACAGACAAGCTTTGCAAAGCTTCCAAACAACTGAAAATTGAAGAGCTTCTTCCTGTACATGGCCTACTTTAGGAAGGCTGGATGAGCTATTTACTTTAAACAACCAATTTGAGCCACTAGACTCACCAGAAATTGGAGTGGAGTGAGAAATTGTCCTTCTTCCCTACTACTCTGCTCCCAAAGATGGACTTTGTATTAAATAAGCAGTTCTACATTTTAGGGAGAAGTGACTTGCAGAGGACCTTTCCAATAGAAAAGCAGTGTTTTCTCTCTGCGGGTATGGTGCCTCTGTTTTTTTCAGAAACTAATGGCCAATAATGAATAAAGGTTCAATCAGACTGAATCTGCTCCTTGAATTCTCTTCCAGTTAACCTTAGACACAGGAAGTAGCCTTCTTCAGTTTTGGTAAAACCATCTACCTACATTTACTGGGAATATTGTTTCATTTTCAGTATTTAAGACACTGTTCTAAGTAAGTAAAATTTAATTTACGTAAATGACCAATTGCAGTAAGCAGTTGTAAATGACATTCATATAGCTACATGTATATTGTGAAAATGTGAATAGCTAAAATAGTCTAGCTCAAGAAATGAAATATGTTAATGAGTATGACGTCTTACTGATTCCCTTCAAATTTGTGAATTTTGATGTTGCTGAAATCCGCCAAACCCTGTGCGTAAGGCAGGCTTTTTCGATTGGCATGTATGGGGGTAATGGGAGTTGATGCCACTAGCATGGCATCAGTTTGGGGAAGGGTGGCTTAAGCTGTCTGCTTAAGGCTTTGAGCAAAATGTTAGTAATTTAATGCTGAAGGAAAATAATGTGTTCAGTACATTTTTGCTGAGTGAATGATTGGCAGCTGAAGGGAGCTTAGACCTGGAAGGAGATTTGGTAACCTCGGTACTTAGGTTGCCCCATTTATCATGCCTGCGGTAGTTCATTTAGGCTGTTCACCCAAAGATGGTCAGATTTTCTGCTGTCAGGAAATTCAGAATCCTTGGTATCTAAATGATTCTCATAAAACTTTCTGCTAAAAACTGAAGCCTCTGGGAGGCACATGAAATAGTTTTGTTAATGGCTTTTAGAGCTCTTTGCTGAAAAGAATCTGAAAATGTAGAAAATCAGTTCAAAATGTGCTAGCTAGCTGTTCTCTATGGCATGTTTTATTGCAGAAAAAACAGAACACCACTCATATTACACTCAGGTTTCAGTCAGGTGACTAAGTATGATGGCAAAAAAAAATCCCAAACAAATTTCTTATAGACCTCAGGACATAGCTCTATGTGATATGGAGAGTTGGCCTTCTGAGACAAGGAAAAACCCTACATATTTGTCAGTTAGCTCAGCAAGCAAATCTAGCTCCACATACTTTCTGCTGAAGGAATAAAATAGCTGACTAACTCAGTTCAAGATGAAATAGTAGGCCCTCTTCTTAAATTGAAGCCTTGTTGCTGTGACCACCTCTCACCAGACACAATCATTAGGCCAGCTGGAAAATCAGGGGAGTTTAATTAATGCAGTATAACAAATGCGTTAGTTGTGAGCCAACATCTGGATTGCAAGTGATGCATTATGCCTGTATTTCTGTGAAAAACGCCTTCCCGCATGGATTCAGAACACAGCATCTTTTGTTGCTTTGGTCTTTGCAAAATCGTGGTCATTTTGTATCCTTGTGAAAGGGATTGTGGGGGATGGACAGATGAGAATGTAATCCCATACACATCAGATAATGGGTGATTTCAACTTTGTCTATGGCTGTTTTGAGTGGTGTTCAGTTAGGAGTGTGTGCCAACCGCAAGGTTTGATTTGGGAAACAGTTTGGAAAACAGCTCTATCAACTTGGCCATTCAGTTCCAAATCTGAGTTCATCGCATTGTCTATTATGAGCAAAACACTGTCTATTATGAGCAAAACATGTGACCTTAACTTTGGGCCAGAACTGGATGACAATTACATGATTTGCTTGAAAATACAACTGAACCTATTAATTAGGGCCGCACTGGAAAGGGACAGGTGACTTTGGCCATACAGTAAGTTCTAATAAGATAGAAGTCACTACTTCTAACAAGATAGACACAAAGCAGCCACAATAAGTGAAATGTAAGCATTAGAGAATGAAAGAGTATTAACTGGAAGGAAAAGTGTTGGAGAAAGTTTTGGGGGGAAAGAATCTTTCTACAGCTTTCCAAACAGTTTGTGAAGTCAGGAATTTTAAGATTTGGTGTAATCCTTTGGGGGGAGGCATAGCTACTTTGCTTCCTATCCATGAAGGACTGAAACCAGATTGTTTCTAGCTCCCATATTGTTTAATATCTAGGTGAATTCAGCGATAACTGCCTTAACCAAAATGGAATTCCACACTCTTAAACTCCATGACAGGCATTTGGCAACACTGCTGTGCGCTGCTGATGTAGTCACTCTTTTGGTGGGCTTCAGAAGACGTTTACAGGCCTTAGCAGAATTCTGTAAGGAGGAAGGGCTGACAATCAATCACTCTAAGTCCAAAATCGTAGTTTTCTTGGGAAGACCTAGTCATCACAAACATCAATGGCAAACTGGAAATAACAAAAATTGAACAAGCTCCAGCTTTTCAATACCTTGGCATAATTTCTCAAGCCTCCAGATCTTGGCAGGAGCAAATGTATTTCTGCCAAAGCTAACAACAGTGTCAAGGCGATCCTGTTTTTTGCTTTCATTCTAAAGGAGCAGATACCTATCTGCCACCATCAAGCTTTTTAAAGCTAAATCTATACCCCAAATGCTGTGTCATGCATTTGTGGTTATGTGCCTACAATGATTCAAAGCCCTTAAAATTGTTCAATATAGGTTTTTACATGTGCTCTTCTGCATTCTGCTGTTTCAAATGCTTTAATCCACATGAAAACTGACATGATTCCACTGGAAGAAAGAGTTCTTATAGGCCAACTCTCTTGTTGGCTTAAACTCCTGTTTTCCCATGGCTCTCTGGTCCCATTAATGGTTTTTCATGGCTTTTCATCAAGGTGGCAAGAAAGAAAATCTCAGCTGAGTTGTGTTATTGTGGCCTTTCTATCTACTCTTGGCTACCCCTAGTTTAAAGAGAATGAAAGCTGAAATCCATCAAATAATCTTTGACACTGCACAGTAGATGGATTTGAGTGCTACAGCCAACCTTCAGTAGTGGGTTGCAATCTGGAAACCTTTTATACCTGCAAAGTATTCAACCTTGTTTCTTTGGCTCATTTTAGTGCCTCACCCTTGGCAATGCTACATGGGAAGTACAGTAGGACCCCATTTACTGATAGATGCTGTGTTGGTGGTGAGAATGAACTTGAAATGCTACAGTTAAGTTTCTATCCGCAGTGATTTCCATATAAAGGCATAAGATGTCCTAATTTTGTCATGATGACATGATGAGATCTTTCTTTTCTCTTTGATTTTACTGTATTTGTATTTTATTCAATTTCTATTTTATGTTTTATTTTGTTGACTATATTATATTCAATGTTTCACTTTCTTAGTTTTTTAAGTCTTAATTTTTATGTTTTGTATGACCATTATACTGTTCTTATTGTATTGTATTGGGTTGTTGGTTCTGTGTTTTTACTTTGCAGGTTACTGATCATAAATAAATTACATAGTCCCTTCTGGAGGTTACTAGTTGGGAAAGGCCGCCCTACTCTTTTCATGTAATGAAATAGTCAATTATCACAATGTGATGGTTTGACTTAGGGGATGGCAGTAATTGGTGAATGAAAACAGCAGCTGTACAAGCTGCACTTTGCTTAAGTATTGTTTATTAATCTCAAAAAAGCAGAATTAAATGGGAAAGCAAGTCTAGTATGTCTGTTAGTGCTATACAGATGTTTGTGCCTGCAGAATATGAAGCTATGTCATTTAAAGACTTGCAAACCACCACCACCCACAACAATCAACAAAACAGAAGAAGCATGGACATATAAGAATTTAATTTTCTACATTAAAATGTTATACATTACTACAATCATTTTAGGAATACTTGGAAGGTATTCCAATGAGAAAAACCTTCCAATGAGAATGCTCTCATTTTGAAAACAGTTTGCCAGAAGAATGGTTTTTGGTTTTTTTTACAGGAAAGAGGACTTTAATTAGATTAAGCAACTGGCCAAGAGAAAAACATCTGGTTCAAGAACACAGGGAGTGATCCAAAGTAGCACTGGATGATGACCGATTTCTGCTGTGTGTTCTTTGTTGGGTTTATCTCAGACAAAGGAAAATGCCAATTCTTCTTCTTCTAGTTGGTTGTGGCTTCTTAGGTGCATGCACTTGTGCAATTACACTCATCCACATACATATAGTCATAAATGATGGTTGTGCCATTCGGACATGTCAAGGTTACTTCTTTTCTATGGCTCTTGGTCTCTTGGCAACAGTTACATTTATGCTGAAATGTCTTTGCCTTTTGGGAATATCTGTCCAGATGAAAAAAAAAGTTAAGACCCTTTCTATAAAATTTAACTTATTACATGTACTTTTACACTGTCCATCTTGAATAAGTCTTGGGGATTGCCATAGAGTTTAAAAACTTCAATAGTTTGTCAGAATGGCTAAAACTGCACATGGCCACTCAATCATCAAAACAATCCAACACAATCAAACCCCCAAGTGGAAGTGGCTCTTGTTTCCAAATGCAAATGAAACTCCCCATGTGGATCAAGGTAACCCTGAGCTTAGTTTGTTAGTTGCCACTGTGTATGAATATCACATTACCAAGCAGAGGAATGAATAGGTAAGAGTATTATAGGCCTCTGTCACTTACATTGAAGAGCTTGAACAAGTTCCTTCACAGTAGGTCAATTCGACAGTTTCAGGAGATACACATTCATTTTCGTGAATTAGAGTTTCATTCTTGTATAGCTTGCAGTTTTGTGCTAAAAAATGAAAGGGAAAAGGAAATATTAAACTTTCCTTTTTCTTTCTTTAGATTTTTTTATCCTGCCTTTATTATTTTTATAAAGAACTCAAGGTGATGAACATACCTAATACTCCTTCCTCCTCCTATTTTCCCCACAACAACCACCCTGTGAGGTGAGTTGGATTGAGAGAGAGTGACAGGCTCAAAGTCACCCAGCCGGCTTTCATGCCTACAGTGGGACTAGAACTCACAGTCTCTTGCTTTCTAGCTTGGTACCTTAACCAGTAGACCAAACTGGCTCTATTTTGTCTTCATATTCACTGTTGTAGTATGGTATAAAGATGTACTTCAGTCAAGCTTGACCCAAATTGATTTTATATGCAATTTTAAAAAATATTTATATTTACTATATATATTTGCTGCACCCTGTACAATGTTCTTGCCGACTAAAGAAATAGCTTACTATTTGTTTTCCTCCAAGATATTTTTTTGAACTTCTCAATCTCTCCTACAACTTTGGAATTCACCAGTGGTTGTCCATACACATGTTAACCATCTATGACCACATTTTACTTCTTAGTCCAGACAAAGTCTGCCAGATCTTACCATCTGCTCAACTCACTACTGTATATTTAGGGACAAATAATGATGAATGTTACACAAGGACACAAACCCTTCATTTTTCACTCTCAGGAATTCAATAATAGATAATTAGTTAAGGGAAGTATGCAAGATGTGAGGGATAAAGAGATTACATTTTGCTGACCTGGTGGAGAAGGTTCCATGAAATGTAAGATTTAAGCAAAAAGAAACTGAAGAAAAGAAGTCTGGAGATCTCACAAGATAATTTTATCTCTATCAAACACTATACAAGAAGTTTCAAATGGGGTACCACAAGGTTCAGTCCTGGGCCCTGTCCTCTTCAACATTTTGATTCATAAATGTAAATGAAGAGGTGGAGGCAATATTTATCAAATTTGCAGAAGAGCTACCTAATACCTTGAAAGACAAATAAAATTCAAAACAAATTCATATATTAGGGAATCAGTCAGATGTATGTATGAATCAGGCATGGATGTATGCAAAGCTATGCACTTAAGACACAAATAAAAGCACAGATTTAGAATGAGGCAATACTGTTTGTGAATGTGACTTGGCAATACTGTTTGTGAATGTGGTCTTGGCATAACAATAGATTATAAACAGCATATGAGTTAGCAATGTAATGTGGCTGCAAAAAAAAAGGCAAACGTAGTTTTAAGTCATACCAGCAGAAGTACACTTTCCAAATCATAGGAAGTGACAGTTCCACTTCATTCTGCATTGGTAGAACCCATTTCAAATATTGGGTTCAGTTCTGGGCCTCACAGTCTAAGAAGGATTTAGAAAAACTGGAATAGATTCAGTGAAAGGCAGTGAGGAAGATTGAGGGACTAAGAACCAAGTCTTATGAAGACAGAATGAAAGAATTGGGAATATTTAGTCTTGTTTAAAGAGGATATGACAGCACTCTCCAAATACCTGAAAGGATGTCACACAGAAAAAGGTCAAGACCTGTTCTCTGTTATCTTGGGGAGCAGGACATGGAACAATATATTTACATTTCAGTAACACAGATTCTGGTGGAGTGTTATGAAAAACTTCCCAAGAATAATGGCAGTTCAACAGCAGAACCAATGCCCCAGAGAGGTGGTGGCTACCTTTCACTAGATATGTTCCAGTACAGGCCAAACAGCCACATTCTGGGAATGCTTCAGTTTAGATTCCTACACTAAGCAGGGATATGAGAATCAAAGTGGCACCTTCATGGCAGAGAATTCTTCAGACACTCCTCATAAATAATCTAATGATAGCTGCCATTCTTTTCCATAAAGATATGCACAATTGGAAATTGTAATACTTAGTCTTCAAAGGTGGAATGCACAACAATATTTTTTCATCAAGAACAAGAAAAAATTAGAAAAGAAAGAATTGTGAATTGGAAAGAAAGGAAGGTATGATGGAGATCCATTGAAATCAATGCAAGCTGCAAATAAAATAAAGTCCAGGCAGTCATCAGGAGTCAACACTGACTCGAAGGCACACACACACACACACAAATACACAGCAAGAACTGGATCCTGAGCAAAAATAGAATGTCCTATCACTACCACACACCACACACACTTTGGAATGGGATGTTCTTAGTTAACTCAGCTAGATTTAAGTTACAGCAAGAATTTATGATTTCAGGAATGGAGAAGGAATATCATTCAACTCTGCTTCTTTGTCCCAATGCTATAACGTACCTGGTACCTGCACTATTGTATCTGATCTAATATTCTGGACGTTGTTGCTTCTTCTTCTTTCCCATCTAATGTAGTTTTTTTTTTTTTTTGGCATTTGGTTGGATTTAATGAAGACCTTGGGAATTGTGGATTATTTATTTTTGTTTACTTACTCTCTCTGCATATCTTGCAGCAGCCATTTGGAGTCAATTCAATTTGATCCTTTGAAAACATTAAGAAAGTTTGTGTTATTACTTTAATCATTATTTCTGGATATAAAAGTAGATATTCTCTAGCACTGGGTTTGAAATGCACCCTTAGCCTTAAAACTGCACTACCTACATAACAAAATGCTTCAAGCTATCATTATTTTAAAAAGGAGAATCAAAACCAGCAAGTTATGAATTCATTATAAGTTATTGCTTATTCATAAGTTACTGCTTGTGAAGTGGGAAAACGTATTATTCCCTGATCTCTATAAAGGAACAATTATTTCACTGAATAGATACACTTTTATTAACAGAAGCATTTTATGATTTTTCATTGAAGAACACCATGTTTTCCTAGCAAAAACACCTAAAGAGCAGCAAATCTCACTTGTGGTAAGAATGAGAAAAACCCATCAATTTCAGTTCAGTTCATCCAATTGTGTGACCTCTGCTCTTCTGCCAGATAATAATCTGCCAGATAATAATTTAGCTTGGCATCTAAAGAAATACCTCTGAGTTTCTGAATGTGGAAAGTGTGTTAAGCATGCTTATCCAAATATATTTACAATCTTTTAAAAGATTTTCATACTGAATATATGAAATTAATGTGTACAGGATAATGGGGGGGGGGGGTAGGGGTAGGGGTGGGTTACACTCCCAACCCCATTTAGTCCCACACCTACTTGGATTTAGCCACCACCATTTCTTCTTGCTGAACAAATAAACTGGTCCACAACTTTACTGTGCAGGAAGCAACCATTAGGTACTCAGTGTATATAATAAGAGTCATTAGAAAGAACATTAATAATAAATAGCATTAGTCTCAACCTTGGATGACTGGTGGTGATCACCTTTGGTATGGTTTTTTTGAGAAACCATATTCGTTTCTATTTAACAAAGTTAGCATAAATTAAGAAGAATACATAAAAAGTGACATAAAACTTACAGGATTACAGTCTGGGTCAAAGAAAGGGCATGTTTCTTCAGTCTTGACCAAAACCAGTGTATTGTTCCTTGACTCACATCTGTACTGGCTACAATTACTAGCTTTTGTCTGCCCAGGCTGTTTTTATGAATTAAGAGAGAGAGAGAGATGGGACCATTATTTGAATTGTAAACTTCATAATAGAAAATACAAACCAAAGTTTTTAATATGTCTGGAGCAGTGTTTCTCAACCTTGGGAACTTTAAGATGTATGGACTTCAACTCCCAGAATTCCCCAGCCAATATGGCTGGCTGGGGAATTCTGGGAGTTGAAGTCCACACATCTTAAAGTTCCCAAGGTTGAGAAACACTGGTTTATATAAACTAACTTCCTCCAGCTATGAATCAGGTATATTGCAGCAGACCTCTGTGCTACCCATCCTAAACACACTCACTGAATTTGATTGACTGATGACAAGTTAATGAGCTGAAGATCAATATCTGTGAGATAACATTAGTCTGAGTGACAGTGATTGGGTTCACCCATTGCTTAATTCAGGTTTGTTGAATAAACCACAATGGCTGGGTTTGTACATTGTGCTATATCATAAATCATGATCTACAAATCATAATGGATGCTTTAGGATACATTAACCTAAAAAACAAAATATGACTTAAAGTATGCATGAAGTGAGTCAGGGACCAATCCCAAGAAAGCTAGTGAGTAGAACCAAGCTGGGGTTGAACTTTCATTGCCTGATGTCCAAAGGCAGCATATTAAGGTACATTTGATGAAACTTTGTAACAGCTGAGAACACTTATAGCCCTAGATAGTTTTTTTCATCCTGTTCAGTCAATTAAAAATCTATTAAATTTTCTGGCATGTGTTTGATATTAAAGAATCCCATTTTACTCTGGAATATAGACTTTCAATTATGCAGTGATTGATGCTCATTTGTCATGCTTATCTCACAAGATAAAATTATGGCACTTGTGCCTTACTTAATCTGGCACCCTGCAGTGGTGTTAGGATTACAATGTCCAGAATGTCTAGACAAAATTGCCAAAGTGTAGGTCTCCTAATAAGTCTGGAGGGGAAGAGTGATATAGAGACCCCTGGTTTTCTCTAATTCAGATTTCTGATTTGTTGGCCCATAACCTTACATGGCAGCATTTCAGTTACCAACATAGAAAAGATTTTTCACTACCTGTATGTTTCATCTGTCTTTTATGTTGTAATTGTACATTGCCTCTTGCATTTAGTCCTAATCAATTATTATAAGATCAGGGTCTTGTTTCTTACAGGTGATTTTTCATCTTTTTTATGACTAGTTCTTGTGTTCTGACTCAGTCTTATATAGGTTCTCAAATATAAGAGAGAGAGATTACTGCTATCCTAAGAGCCATATTTAGTAATACAACAGATTTGTCTATTCAGTTTAGCCCAGCTTTCCTATCCTCCCAGTTGGCACTGACCCTGTAAATTGGGGATGATGAAGTATTAGTCCAAGATATTACGAAAGGATGCTGAATCCTTTTCACATTTTAATAGCCTACAGTATCTGGATACTTCAGTTCTCATCTGCCTGTGCTATGTAGAAAGTAGGCATTAAAATGCATTGTCCTAGTTTGAAAAGAAGTTCAGTTTAGCTAGCAAAAGTCCAAGAATACCCTATATTTCACTTGTGTATAATATGAATGGGAAGATATTACCTTCAGTATCTCAGCAGTGTCATTAATGTTGATGACGCAAGCCACTTGGATGCATTTTCCACAACACTCACCAGCTTTTACTTGGTACTCATGACCCTGTTGGCCAGACAGCAAGAATTAATACTGATGCCTGAACATCTATGGGAGAGGTAGTCTTCTGTAAAAAATCAGTTAAGCTATGCTTAGGAAGGAAAGACTTGTTCTTACCATTGGACAATCTTTGTTGCAGGTAACCGGCTTACATTCCACAAGGTTTCTCTTGGAAACAGGGTCTTTTACAGAACTACAGGTGCATGTTTCACAGGATTTACCAGGAATAGGCATTCCAGGCTGGGAAAAATCACAGATCAGCCTTACTATAAGCAAAATGAAGCATATAACTTTGCAAACTACAGTTCAGAAACATTGTGAACCAATTCCAGCATACCAAAATATTTGACATCTTAGCTTTCTTTAACCTCTCCAAACATTTCAGTGATGTTCCATACAGGAATGGGAAATGTTATGGATTGGTCTAAGCCTATTCAGGATAGAGCAAAGCCTATTCAGGATAGAGCAGGAATTCAATTCTCCATTTCTAAGGATGGCTACAGAACTACACTTTCATAGTTCTGGCTACAGAACTACACTTAATTCTCGTAAGGGTAAATTCATACTTCATGCAGCAATTGTGTTTACTGTAACTAAGCCAATATTATACCCACATTTATTTCATTAAACATGTAAAGTGATAAGGAGAGATGGTGCATATCAAGTAGGAATAGCAGTGGATAAGCAGCTCTGAACCTAAGTTCCCTGGGCCCTTTTCATCTTTTTACTTGTATTTGTTATTTTTCATATATCATGTATATAAAGTAGGGTGCTGAACTTTTTCTCCAATACCAATTGCTGTGTCTTTCACAGTTGTGTGATCCGTGAAAATTAGCAAGTGGCTGAAAATGTATATCCTTATGACATGGAAAACTCTACCTGCTAATTTCTGCATATCATACCACTATTAACAAGGCGTATTTAGGCCAGGACAGAACAGTTTTTCCCCCCAGTTCCTACCTAAATTTTCAATAGAGGTTTTAAAATAAACATACATGGGAGAGAGAGAGAGAAAGTCAATTTTTTTTAATCACCTGTTTTAGAAGGAAACCTCTCTACCACCCACTTAAAGATATTTCCTTTTTCCCACCAAATAGTTGACTGGCAGAATAATAGCATTTTATGAAAGCATGCGATCACTGAGCTCAACAAGCGCATGGAGGATGAGGTCACAGAACACCTTGTGTTGTGAACTCTATGAAGATATTAGGGAAATTCTAGAGAAGGTGCAGTGTCCAGAAGGAGGCCCCAGGTGCCTCAAGTAGACAAAAGACAAATCAGCATTATGGGCAAGTTGCAGAAAAGCTATACCCATTCATGGTTGGAAAACAGGATATAATAGCTAGAATGTTCCTAATGAGCAATCTTGCATGAGGCATAAGAGGGAACTTAATCAATTTAATCAATCAATCAATCAATCAACAATTAGCTATTGTCATGAAGTAGTCATCCTTTTAAAATCATTATGTAACCATCTGCCCATCTGGGCATGTACATGTCAGTGGTTTAAATGTCACTTCCATTTTTGTTCCTTATTTAAGAAACTTTGTTTTCCTACTGTGGCGTCTGAATATGACCTCAAGTGAAAATAGCAAACTAATAATCTGGCAACGTTATGAAGGCAAAGCTGATTCATGCTTGGAAATTACAAAGTCACTGATTCCTCTGAATACTATTAGAAAGTTATACACGAGTTTTGTACTCAAACAGCAGTCATTTATGGCCTTTACTGAGGAATTAAAACTGTTTATCCTGTATCCTCCAGAATCAAATCCAACATCAGATTTGAGCAACTTACTGCAACCAATTTGAAGCAACAAAATAATCTTCCTAGCATTACTCCAAATGCATCCTAACTCATATGTTTTCATGTTACTGGTGCTTGTAAGAGCAGCATCCATTGCTGTTATTTGGTTCTGCTGCGGTTACAGCACTATTTGGACATTGTTATTGAATCACTATTAGTTCCTCCCTATATTTATCATGCCTGTGTGCAAATATATGCAAATGTACTTGAGAAAGTGGCTAGAGGTTTCTTGGGGGAAAGGGGGCATCTACAGACAAGATAAAAAATGTCAAGATGGCAGCTACAACCACAGGATTGAAGCCCTCCCGCTTTTTACGGGCAGGCTTAAAAGGCTTTGGCTGTGTACTCGTAGGCACCATCTTGATATTTGGGATCTCCCTGACAGATGCCTCTCCTCGTGTGCATTCCCTAGACTAGGGTTCCTCAACCTTGGCGACTTAAAGATGTGTTGGGGAATTCTGGGAGTTGAAGTCCACACATCTTCAAGTCACCAAGGTTGAGGAACCCTGCCTTAGACCTCAAGCCAATGAATCCCTTTCCCTGACATTGGCCAGGCTTCCAGCCCTCGGTAATGAAATCCAGAGCATGGATCTTCATGCCAAACTTTTGGTTCATGACTGAAAACTTAGAAAACTTAGAAAAGAGTTTTATTCACAGACATAAATCATAAGTACTAGTTCCTTTACCTCGTAAACTGTTCCATTGACCACACAGACATTTTCTATTAGTTCTGAAAACAGAAAAAGCCGATTATTTAAAATATGATTGGAAAAGATATTCACATTTAAAAATGTCTAGTGTAATAATAAGAAATTAATATTATTTAAATAGCCAGTTAGAATTAATTGCAAGGAGATAAATGAATGTTTTATATGGAAGGTTATTTAACTTCATTTTATTTATGACTTTTCTACTGCCTTTCCTCCAAGAAGCTTAAGGTAGCCAACAACCACATGGGATAGATAAGGCACAGGCATAGGGACTGGTCTAAACCCCTCATGACAGAATCCTGGGTGTATCTCCTCTGACTTAGACCCCCCAAGTTCAATGAATATGTGACTATTGAATGTTAGCTTCACTGAGCTTGACTGCTGAATGAAGGTTTGAATCTGGGACTCCTCAGTCTTTAACAGGCTTGTTATAATAATTAGATTAGATAAAATGTAAAAAATAGGGGGTGATATTTCAATACAAATTCAAATATACAGCAGATAGATAATGACATCTATGTCCACCTTAAATTCATGTTGTTACATCTCATCTACATTTCCTCTGCTTATCACTGTTTTCCCCTTAGAATACACAGCCCATTTATCCTTCAGTACATCTCAGTAAGCTTGAACTTACCACATGTAAAGCTGACACAGCACATTCCTTCGAAAATGACTGAGGCTAGGTGATATCCAGGTTCACAAGTTTTCTTTTCCTTGGAGCACATACTAATATTGCATACTGTGGAATAGGTCAACAAGAAGAAAGAGCTGAATGAGGAAGTCAGCAGCCAGGTCCCAAACAACTGGACCTACTTGGCTTCTTGTGATGATGGCCAGCTTGTCTATGATTCTAATATATCAGAACAGTATACTGAGCACAGCTAACTTTGATCTGATAAGAAGTGAAGAAAAGAACAATTCCAGATTTCTAGCTTTCTACCTAACATCCCTATCTGAAGTATACAGCGGTAGTATGCGAGGAATATAGAGTGTTTGAACCTCCAAAGATTGCTTGCTATCTCTCCCGTATATCAAACATGTGGATTGGCAATTCGGCTCTCTTTATGAATGTTCCTTTACTATACCCTGTTAGATTCCCCCCCACCTTCTTTCTCTCATAGTAAAAAAAAGTTATATGCAGTTAGCATTTTCTCTTATGGAAACATATTTAATATTAATATTTTAAGGCTCAATTATTATGTCCCTTGTTCCTGTTTCCCGTAATCAGAATAGCAGGTTTTTAAATGAAGTAGCTTTGGGTCATTGTTCGTCATGATACTACAGAGATAAGTGAGGGTAGAATGTTGAAATGCCTGTGCTTTCTAGGGAGAAAAAACGTCTCCCCTCTCTTCTTTCAAAGACAAAGGTTGCTTGCTACATGGAAGACTCGGCAACTACAGCTGGATAAATCTGTTTAATCTCAGAAATGCTGGTGAAGGGGGTGGTGTGTGTGTCAGCCTTATTAGGTAGACCAGACAGGAAACATGACCTGATGAGCTTATTCTATTTTATAGTAAGATTACATTAATAGAACCTTCCAAATCTGAAAATAATTCTCTCCCCCCATCCCCTTTACAGCCTAAAAAACTATGGAGGGTCTCTTCTGAGCTTCTTGCCCCACCCACATTCCTGCTGCAGGCTAAGCTGCCTTTTATCAGACTGTTCCCTTGGCTATGTCTCATTGCCCTGTCTCCCAAGGTCATTCCCATATACCATTACAGTATGTGTATGTGAATTCCACCTTCAAGCAAGCCTGAAGTTCTCACTGGCTAGTCATTAGTTTTTCTTTAGACCCTCACTGTGCAGCACACCTTACTGATGTCATTTCTCAGACTTTAAGGTCTGAAGACTCATTGGGCCATAGCCCTTGTCATCCCCTGCAATCATAGCCTATGCTGTCTGAGGGTAGCAAAAGTTGTGATCCAACAACCCTGAGGGTGTTTGGGGAGCCTGTGATATATAAAGGTGTATATGGACACAGGTATGTGAGAGAGCACAACAGAGCCTCATGACCCCTTTGGTATTAGTGATAAGTAAATAAATAATACATACTGCATTTGATTTCTGGGCAGCATGGATCTTCTGAGTTTAGCACAGGGATGGGCATAAATCCTTCATCCTTACATTTTTGGACTGCTGGTGGGCAGCTCTGTGGCTTACACTGTACACTTGTAGACAAAGGGTCACAGATGCACTCTTGACAGTTGCTCTTCCATTTGGTACCAGGCTGATGTAAAGAAAAGGCAGATCAATGAGGAAGCAATGATAATTATCATTTTCTAATTTATCACTTGGGCCATCAGTGTACTTAAGAAGGAGCAATTACTTGCTTTAAACTTTCCATTATGTCAGATATTGTGAGAGTCAGGACCAGGGGGGTTCAGAATTTACTCTCATCGCCAGAGCAACGAGGAACTGATAAGAGGATGAGACTGAACCCTCCCTAAAGAATGCAAGGGAGGTTGGGAGGGTGACCCTGGAATTTGCTCTCACTCTGAGAAGATTTCTGTAACGGGAGAAAGGCCATTAAACCTTGCTGGATTAAATCTGTACTGTCTCCTGGAGTTTCCTGGGCTAATCCTGACAGATATACCTGCTGAATTGTGCCTTAAAATCTGGAAGGGCTTTTGTTCATGGTGATCCTTTTTAAATGGCTAAGAAGGGCCCTTAAATTATAAACCACAGGACACTATGACAAATTAGGTATAAATCTTTTCAAGAGTTCTGTCTGATAAATGAAAACTTAATACTAGGTCTACATGGATGTGGAGCAGAGAATTTTAGTTAGGCCTGGAGATAACTGAAATTGACATTTTAGGATTTTTTAAAGAAACTTTCCAAGTACAGTCTGAGTCTTCCTTTCTTTTCTTTTAGTTTAATCTTATCTCTTCTAAGAACAACCTGTGGGCATATGTTTTGACTCTGATTCCACCTCCACTGACAGATCCTCCCATTCTGTGCTTCTAAGTGAAATGCTCTCCCATCTTCATGCATAGGTGACATGATGACCTTTTCTAGTGATGTACCCTGGGGTTAATGATGACAGGTGACCTCGATCTGATTGAGTGTATGGTGAAAAAAGAATAAGTCCATATCAAGTCTAAATATTGGTTTCTTGTCAAATGAATGTCGCTATTGCAAGCAACTAGCATTCTGTATGAAATACTCACTAGTTTTGGTAATCCATCTGGTCCCACACAGCCTGTTAAAAAAAAAAGTTTAAAAATTTACATAGCTGTCCTTTGCTTAGATAATATAGTACAGTCTCCTTCAACATGGAAGTATCCAGATGCATTAAGACCACAACTAGCTTGGAATTCTGAACATTGCAATAGGAAGGCTACTATCTATGTAAGCTACTATTCATGTAAACAGTCATCAAGAAGAAATTCAGTTAAATAAATAATGATTCATATGCCAGGGCCCTCTGTGCGTAATTATTTGTTTTTTAATTTACTAATATAGTTTCTATTCATTTAATGGCAAAATTAACATGGCTCATCATGAAATTGCTTTTTGTCCACAACTTCCACCACAAGCAAAACAATAATAATTAGAAATAGATGTTGCCTCTTGCAAGCTGAGCAAACCAGTTATGAAAAGACTGGCCTCAAAAGATGGTGTACTTAATCTCCTTGAAAAATCAAAATTGAAAAGGCAATTTTTCCCTCCCAAACCATATGATGGGTCTTCCCAACTACCATATACAAAGGTGATTTTACCTAACTTCAGTATACGCTTCTGTAAACCAGTAGGTCATCACTATTCATAATGAAAAGAGAAACTTACCACATTCTGGAACACAGAGATCAGTGTAAGAATTGAACAAGATTTTGTCTTCTGGGCAAACACATCGTTCAGTAACACGGTCGTTATTGTCGTGCTCTAATCTGCAAGAAATGGAGGAAATTGTAAATCATTGAAATTTGTTTAGTTTTATATATAAATATTCTTTCCCATTTTTAAGTGATGCAACAGTTGCCATACAGATTAATATGGCGCCTTCCATTCTGTAATTAATTGTTTCAAGATTGTGTCATGTAACAGATGCAGAGTAAAATTTCCCACAAAAATCATGGTTTTGAAAAGAGTTCTTCAGACACAAAAGAAAATTGGCACTTTCATAAGAAAGTAATGAAATGATCTTTATTAGCTTCTTAGGAAAATGCCAATTTGGGGGAGTGGCTCCCATAAGTAGGGGAAAATGCTTATATAGAAAGTAGGGTCCGATGCAGTCAGATGCAATATATTCATTCCAATGTTTAAGATATTTGAGGAAAATTATTTTATGAGCTTAATCCTATATGGGTCTTCTCAAAAGTCAGCCCCACCGGGTTCCAGTCCTTTGAGTTGGATTATTTTATCTGCTTTAATGATAGGAGGTCTGAATGTAGAAAGGAAACACAGAAATGGTCATTCTTGTGGCTTATTGTTAACTCATTATTTATTTATTTATTAAATGCATATAGCCACCCATCTCATGCCAAGTGACTCATACCAGGAAATTGTTCAAGCTTCAGTTAGACCCTTCAATAATCCATTTTCACCATTTCAAATCTCCTATCTCAGATATGAAAGTTAAGGAGGACTGAGTCTGAGCCCTGTGGCCAAGTAAAGGTCATGGAAATATCTTTTCAGAGTTTTCTTTCTAGAATACTAGAATGCCTCTAACGCATAAACTTGGCCCTGAAGCACAAATTCTGAAGAAGTCCTTTGGACCTCACACAAGCCCAGGACTTTTCTGGAATTCCTTAAAACAGCCCAACTTTTTTTCAGGATTTCCTGTGAGCCCGAACAAAAGATGCAACTGCCTTAAGATATCCAAATATTAAATTTCATGCAACTCTTACAGAAGCAGGTTTTTCTTTTTCAGACTCAACCAGAAATCTAAAAAAAAAAAGAGGGCTATGTTGGAGTTGGGCAGCATCCAAATTGCATAAAATAATAAATAATAAAAATAAATAAAAATGAAAGTTCAGAACGTACACATACAGTATAGTGACAGATAAGCAGTAGTGCAGAAGGAAAGCAAGATGCAATCTCATTGTCTGAGCTAAATGTAATGTCTGTCCCATAACCTTTAATTTAGCTCATTTGCCATTACATAGATAAGAATTTTTAAAATAGCTTTTTTTGTAATTAATACATAAACTGTTATCGTATCACACTTGGGACTAAATTCATCATATTCCAGCAAGTCACATTTCCTGTTCAAAGACACACAAATGCACTCGTTAAAGGAATTAGTAGACCACTAATCATTTTCTTTCTTCCTACCCTTTATAATCACAGGTTCGTTGATGAATGGGAGCACAAGCAGCATACACCTTATCTTTGGGGCAATGGTAGGCTGTATATGAGAGAATAAAACACATTATAAACAAGCAAAGGTAATGATTCCAATGGGGAAAAAACTATGTGGCACCTATAGACACATGATTTCTTTCTCCAAAGTTTTTGTAAAAACAAAACCAGTAAAACAGCTACAAGTGGCTTCACACTGTGTGGAGAATCAATGGGAGGGAAGAGACCTTTTAACTTTTCATTCTTGTTATTCATCTTTCTTCCTTTACTTTTCCCTAGAAGAAAAGGATTAAGTCTCCATGCTGTTCCCACCATGAGTGCTTTTTATTAAGTTTTGAGGACTGAATCTTAAATATTTATAACTTCTTGGGGGGGGGGGGGGGGACTTCTTGCTTTTGAAAAAGACTTATTTCCTAATGAACTTGCAATTGTTAATTAATTTATTTTTAACTGCAAAAGTTAAACTGTTCTATTTAAAAAGTTAAAAATGTTAAAAATATATGATTGTTTTAAGGGAAATAAGTTTGGATTTGCTTTTGTGCTGTTTAAAATAGAGCTTGAAAGAGTTCTACTGAAGACATTTTTAGGACCTTTGCAGTTTTTAGGACCTTTCCCCCCACCAGAATCTGTTTTTCATTTAGTTGTTGTAAAAATGTAAAGATGTTTGTGAAACAAAGGTCATGAATAAGAGTGATAACAATTTAATGAATTAATAAGTAATTTCCTCCAGTACCTGCTTTTAAATTTTCCACTAATTAAAATGTAATTAAGTCATGGGGAAGGGGCACTTTTTCTTCTGATGGTCAGCCAACATAGTATATGGATCTACTCAGGCAAAAGGAGGAACTACAGTAACAAGAAGGCTCTAAAAGGCTCATATCCTGTGGAATATGATCTACACATGGAAACCAGCAGAGTTGAAGTATACTATACAATATATTGTGCAGAACTGAGAAGGTTTGCTATTGCTTGATGCTTTCCACTTTTAAATAATGCTAGACAACTCATTACTTCTCTAGACAACTTTTCTCATTCTTTGAGAGAAAGGTAGTGCAGTCTGATGTGACCAGAATGAACATTAAATTTTAGGCTGACCATATTTTTTTTACCCCAATGCTAGACGGTCCCGTGATCATCTAAGAAGAGTATATATCATAAATAGAAAAATAATTGTAGTGGCAAATGAACTTCAATAATTAGTCAATATTTACTTACCTAAACAGATAAACAGAATGACCATGGGTGGGCAAAAAAAACAGTGGAGCAGGAGTGACTTCCGACTTCCTGCTGGCTTCCCCATTGACTTTCCTTGTGGGAAGCTGGCAGGAAGCATCGGAAATCATGATCATGTGACTGTGGGGATGCTGCAATGGTCACAACTTTGCAAATAAAACTGGCCTGAATATCGTGGACATTTCAGTTCCACAGGAGTAATGGGTCCCAGATTTTTTATGCATTCTTTAAGTTAGCAGATTTTAGGTACCTTGATTCAAAAATTGTTGTGGTATAATGCACCGTTTGGGCTAACTTGAAGGTACAAACAGACAAACAGATAAACACAATGAGAGTTTTAGATTCTAGAAGAATAGAAAGACTGATTGCGAGGGAGGAGATGTTTCTAAAGACTGAAATACAGTGAATAATTAACTAAAGTTTGTGTTCTAAGTGTGACTTCCAAGGTTTGGAATCTGTACCTCTTCTTCTCAGTACTTCACACATCTCCTGTTACCTTAAACTCTGCTTCTCAATCCTTCTCAAACAATAATAAAGTCTGCATAAAGGTTGGGATACAAGATGCAAATAATGTGAGCACATGCTACATTGTTGTTCAGTTTGCACGGTTGACGATTAGTCTTTTGACTCAAGCAGAAATGCTTCATCCTCTACTTACGGCATTTTCCTTGGCTCTTGCTCCTCCAGTCAGTACAAGCCCCTTTAGCCGTGCAGAGGGAAGCATATATGTCAACGTAGAAGCAAGTCAAGGAATTGTTGAAAGTCTGACATGTTTCATAGAGGCAGTTTTCATAGAATTCTTTTGGAGGCAGAACTTTATGGCAATCTGCAAAAATACTTTAAACCCAAGGTGATGAAGTTTTAACTAAACAGGCTTTTTTTCATGGTGAGGCTACAAATGAAAGAATAAACTTTATGGCAAAGACCTCAATTTCATGATAATGACACATGTAGAATCACCGGTTCAGCATTTCTATTGAGTCGTATTCCTAGACTACTATTCTATATGATATATAAGAAATCTGAAGGTAATTTGGATATCTAATAGATGAAGCATGTGAATACCTAATTCTGTGAAGTATCAGAATATCAGCATGCAAGGAATATGTACAGTTAGGGAGACCACTCATGGCCCAAGGACTGGTTGCAGCCTGACATAGCCTGCCATCTGGACTGCTGTCAGAACCGCTGCTTCCTAGCTCAATAATCTGATGATGGGCAGGTTGCCAGGAACTGCTATTCTGCTGGTGAAGCTTCCTTTCTTCTCATAATGCCAGATAAATGACAGGCTGCTGAGAAGCAAGGGAAAGAGGAGAGAAAGGCTTGGAGAGGGGATAGAACTGGGGAATAGGAGTAGCTTGCAAACATCTATTTGATGGACTGTGCACAGGGCCTGTCTTCATTACGGCAGAATTACAGTGAAGCAGGGAACCTGTTCCCCAAGCACTTCTACTGCAATGCACCATGCAAGTAAATGTGTAGGCGTGTAAATATGAGCATGGATGTGTGCTTATGCGTGCACCTCACCATTCTTCATGTGATGCAACCTCAGGTCCTGTCACTGCTATTCAGAGTAACTTTATATTTCTAGGTTTGTTAGCCTCAGATGTTGACTGTGAAGCCGTCAAATTATTTGTTGTACTGGAGACAAAAGATGCAATGTTCGTAAAAGCTGAGTTTTACTTACTCGCTTATAATCAGCTTGCACAAAGGTGACGGAGTGCTGCAGGGTGTTGGTATTGGTGGTGATGTGGTCACCAAAGGTTTGGTGGTTGGCACTGTTGTGGTCGTTGGAGGTCTTGTTGTTAGCACTGGCTGACAGTAGGGCTTATTGATATCGTAAACTTTCCAGTGGACAGCCATGTCTGAGCAGGAGGCAGCTTTATGACCATTGGGCAAGCGACAGTCATCTGATCGGTCATTTGAACAAAGCCCTGGGAGTAAAAAGAGGCAGACCATAAGTAGGCTGAAAATGCAGGATGCGTGAATATTCAGCACGCCCACTCTGAGTGACATTTGGATTGTGGAATGGATTTCCTATTTCAATAATAAGAAACAATTATATGACATGTACACATTTCTCTGATACACACACACACACCCACACACAATGTGAATGATGGCTCTGGGTATAGGTCACTGTGTGTGTGTGTATCTGCTTTGTATCAAGTCACCTAGAAGGTATCAGCACCCAGACTACGTGGCTGGTCTCAGAACCTAAACAGGGTCAAACTTGGTTAGAAACTGGATGGGGGACCACCTGGGAACTCCAAGGTTATTTGTTAGACTGGAAAAGTGAAAAATATCCTAGGAGAAGGAAGGTTGTGGCAAACCAATTCCATAACACTGTTAACAAGTCTGCATGGATGGAATTAGTGAAAGCCAAGCTCATCTTGAAGGCATCTTTATTTTTTAAACTGAAAGAAACCATTGGTTCAGCTAGCTCAGATCTTTCTTCTAGGTAGCAGCAACTTTGAATTCTTTTATAAATGGAAATACAAGAAGTTTGAAAGAAAAATACTCTGGCCCTTCATCTTACTGCTAAACTTAATTTTATTATTGATTTTTATAATAGTGTGCATGTTCATATATTAATTAATTTCTTTTGAAGGTACAGCCTTAAAGAGAAGGTGTTGAAAAATTGTGAGTGTTCAATCTTGTTACTTACCACACTGTCCCTCTGTGTTGTGTTGAAAGAGGGCATATGGAAGCATAATAGAGAAGGTGAAGCCGTTGAAGGAAACAAAAGCATTGATGGCAGGTATTTCAACTGTCATGGTAATACCAGCACTAGTAACCAAAATGCCATCTTTGGCGAAGCCCCCTGTGACTGACTCATTGTTGAAAAAAACCTAAAAACAGCAGGGTAAAAAGAGATTAAAGAACATGCTATAACGCAAATCTGAACAGTTTAACTTAGGCCATTTTAATGCAGTTTAGATCAATCACCTCTATAATACTGATGCTCTGCTGCCTTTTAGAATTTTTGTTTAAATGTACTTTTTTGTTATAACCTGCCTTTTCCCCAAAGTACTGTTCAAGCAAAAATTCATCAAATTAAAAACATCAATAAATAATAGAACCTACAGGTTTAAAACTTATTTCACTTGCTTCAGTGAGCAAACCAGAATGTCAAGGGGTGGACTCTTAATGCTCTTCTGTCCTCATCAAACATCTTTTCTGAAGGGCGGTATCTTGGTTCGATAGACTACCTTTTACGTGGGAAACTGCTTTGATTTAAAATGGTGCTTAGTTGTAGTCTGCACTTAGCTAATACAACATTTTCTGTTCCAGCCTTCCACCACTATCTGGGTCTGTGAGTCATCTGGGAGCTCCTTATTCCCCCAAGGTCTGGCCTAATGGCATTGTTTCTAGGAAGACTTTTATTTGAACTTTATGAAATTTATTTGTAAGGGGAAACACCACACCGTAAATAACTGTTAGTTCCAGATTAAGGTTAGAGTAGTATGTCTATCCTAAAGATAGTCCAACATTTTTTAAAACTAATACATTTCTCATGATAACTATGATTTATATTGTATCGTCTTAGCATAACTACGGCTTTGTCTATTTGGTTGAAGCACTATTTTAGGTGGCGATACAATTTAAAAACCTATGACACATTACCTTGTTAGTTCTCACTCCGTCATGTATTTGACTACTTAGTATGACTTCCATAGAGTTGTAATATATAAGCAGGGATCTGGAACAGGACTGATTATTAGCTACATCACAGAAGGAATTGTCAAGCAAAATACGGAGGTTTCCATGTTCATTCACAATTTCTTTCACCAAGATATAAGTGCAATTGCCATGAAAAGTGTAAGGAGTGCCATCAAAAGTCATATAGTTAGAATTGTCCCAACCCGTACAGATACCTATAAGGGAAAATAAATTTAAAAAAAAATTAAAAAGGTACACATTTTGGTCTGCAATCTTCAGAAGTCTTAACAAAGGATCATCAAAGAATTATCATGTGAAAGAATTAGTAACAATGCTATTTGAAGGACTATGGGCCAGTCTGATGTGGCCATTAGAAAGAGTGAATAAGTCCTAATTTGGATGGCACTATAATAAATCATATACTGTATACATATATATAAGAGAACCATGTATTTCAAAGAATTAAAATATACATAATTTTTCTTCCAGATACTAAGGCTGAAATCCTACATGCAGTTGCATAAGAGAGGTGGAGCTGAACCTGACACAGCTTACTCCTTAGTAAAGGAGATGATTACACTGTAATCTATTTCACTCACATTCACATTCATAGCGTTCTATACAGCCATCCTCATCCACTATTTTTATTGGTTGGAGTCCACTGGCACAGTCTATCTTCTCAGCTTGTGGGAGTGTCACCATAACAATTCTGTTGTTCCCCTCGCATGTTGCCTTAGTGCAGTTATTAAACATCCATGTTTCATTAATCTGGAGCAAACAACAGAAAATTAGTTTAAATTTATTGAGCTTATTAAAAACAAGAAAGAGTTAAGGTCCACTTGGGGAACAATCCCATCTGGGAGGTGAAGGGTACCTTCAGGAAGCAGCTACTTGACTTTGTCTGGCCTCATAAGATAATCAGGTCAGGCCTGGTGAGTACCTATATGAGTAACTACTAGGAAATCCCAGGGCTTTAGACTAGACCGGGAAGAAAAAAAAGCCACTACAAAAATGCAGTGGTGAATTATTTCCATATTGTTCCCAGGAAAATTGCATGACTGTGTCCAGGAAGTCACTAAGAGTTGAGTTAAAAGAACACATGCTCTGCATGCACAGATCCCTGTTCAATCTTTTGCCACAAAGATTGTGAAAGACCCCTGCTCGAAACCTTGAGAGCTGTGCTGGTGAAGACAGTACTAAAATAAAGCCATGTCCTATGTCCGAGGGTAGAGGAGGAGCAACTGTTGCTACTTGTGCCTACCCAAGTGCTCTAACGCAATGGAGAAGAGCACTGAGTGCTGTGCCAGTGACCTCATCATTCTTTCCAGATGATGTAATCATTGGCAGTGCACTCCTTGGGATGCTGACATCTCTGCTCCACTAAAGCGTTGGATGGAATGCGGGTTGTTGCAGCTGCTGAAACAGACCAACGGGCATATTGGTTCTAAAGCAGGTAATCCTTTCAGAAAGTGAGACCAACAGGAATGTGGAGAACACTAAGATTTCTTTCTATGGATCCATGCTCACAGTAAGAAAAAATTACAACTACCTGGGAATTTGAACATGGGCCTCCACAATCTAGGGCCAACATCTGTTGTTTTTTCAAAGATGCTTGCAGGAGGTTCTTTCTTTTACTGAACCTGTTTTTAGAGCTTATGTGACAGTTTGGATGTTGTTTTCCAGCTCAAAATACTGGGCAAACAGTAGAAGTAGTCAGAGGGGGCTTTGGGAGCTACAAGAAAGGTGTTTAGGGACTTCAGCTATCACCCCAGATCTAAACCTCAAATGTTTGTTTTACCAAAGGCAAACTTTTAGAGTGTTGCACTCCATTAGTTTAAATTGCCTGTGCAAGTCTTATAACTATCATACTTCATCCCAATTCATGGAAAATTGTGTAAATAGTGCATAAACAAAAAATTGCATTACCTTTCTAGGTGGATTGGCATAAGGGCAACCTGGTACAGGAGTTGAGAAAATAACTTGCTGAGTTGGTGGAGCTGAGGAAGTGTATAGTTGAGTTGATGGAACCCAAGTTGTGGAACTAAGAGTAGATGATGTTCCTGAGGTTATAACTGATGACGTTGATGGATGGGAAGTTGTTATTTCAGGACACAATACTGGATACCTCTTAATTTCACAGTTTGTGTCACAGATTGCAATAAAACTGCAACCAGAACTATCAGTTTTATTATATATTACCTCCCCTGTTTAAAAGAATAGATAGATAAATTAGAAAGCAGCATGCATAAATGCTATAAACCAAAGCATTTAATTAAATGTTAAATGCATGTGTAATTCAAACATTGTGTTTTGAACTGCAACGTGAAATGTCATCCCAATCAAGTTTATGCAGAAATAAATCTGGGTATACTGTATAGGCATAGAATTAAGTTATCATTAAGTGTGATTCAGGGTGTGTCCTTTAGACAGAAGCCCCATTTATTTTGGTGGGTGTTACTGTCAAAGAACTCCATATGGTATTACAGCCTTCATGATTTATAATAAGCAAGCTTCACTTCCCATGAAAAGGGGCGGGGGGGGGGGGGGGAGAAAGAGAGATTAGCCTGAGGATCAATAATCATTCCTTTTCCTTGTCTGTCCCCAAATGGTGCCAGATAGAGATGAATAAATAATTTATTCCATCCCATTATCAAATAGCCTGAACCTAAAGGAGAATAAGAGTCCACATGCAAGCCAAAATCTACATTTTTAAAATATTAAGCACAGTTATTAATAACTTAAAACTTAGCACAAAATGTGTTTATCAAGAAAAGGTAAGAAAAATAACTCATTGGGGAATATAACTTATAAAACAATGCAGGGTCTAGGAAAAATGCATACAAAAATGCGTATATTTACAAAAATGTTCACAAAAACTGTCCACTTCATATCAACTGGTACAGTAAGAAAATCGTTTGAAAATGGCATTGATACCCTTGTCCATCTCAAGCCCAAGATCCCAGAAAGACCCTGGACTCATGATCATATATAAAAGTATACGTTGCCCTCCTCATAAAGGAAATGACTGGAACATGGTAATAAATCTCTAAGGATCAATATCCCTAACTTAAGCATACAAAATAAGAACTGACGCTTTCAAATGCATAATAAAATAGCAAGATTTTAAATACCAGAATAAATGAAAAGATTTTCACTAACTTCCCACAATGCAGAAGCAAAGCAGACTTCCCCAGATAGAGCAGTCCAAACCTGCTTATAAGCTTACTTATGTGGAAGGGTCAATTATAAATACACGTACAGTCAAATACACGTACAGTCAAATTCACATTCATGTGAATGAAACTCACCGGAAGAAAATAAAGAATCAGGAGTTCCGGATACATGGCAGAAACATGGAGTTGTTCTGCTTATAGTGGTTCCTAGTGTGGAGCCTGATATTGTTGAAGACACAAAATACAAGACAAAAATGAATAACCAAATGATATGAGATTGATACCAACTGGAAATGTACTACTGAAACCTGACACTGACGTTCATAGATTTTGAAAAAAAAAACTACCAAAAGCACAATTAACTCAAACATTCTGCAACTACATTTAGGACCACAGCCCTATACTTAGGACAGTGATTCACCACTGCCTACCTCAAATCCACTTTTACTGAAGTACTATCAGAAAGATCCAGCTAGGGGCCACATATTTTAGTAGGAACTGAATGAACATGCATGAAGAAGTCCTTCCCTTAAAAGATGGTGTCAATGCAATTTCCCATTCAAATAGATAACTTCCTAGACACAGATAAATATTTTGATAAATGTGCATTGAAAATGGGCCTGAAATATTTGATGTCTTGCTTAGAAAATGTATGCTAATAATGAAGATTACATGGTATACTGTTTCTTTCTCTCTTTTTTGGTGCCATCAAGTCAGTTTTGACTCCTGACGACTGCCTGGACAAGTCCCTGCAGGTTTTTTGGCAAGGTTTTTTGGAAGTGCTTTGCCCTTGCTTCCTTCTTAGGGCTGAGAGAGAGTGACTGGCCCAAGGTCACCCAGCTATCTTTGTGCCTAAGGCAGGACAAGAACTCACAGTCTCCTGGTTTCTAGCCTGGTGCCTTAACTACTACCCCAAACTGGCTCTAGCAAGCAAGGCATAGCCACCAAATAAGGCAGCCAGTGAAGAATGGCTAAGAATAAAAATTAGGTTGAGACAATACAAAAATATTACTAAAATAATACAGTTAAATACAATACAATTAATATGATTAGTTTAAATTTATTGTAAGTAAATAAATGTAATGTAAAGGTATTAACCAACCTACCCAGAGAAGTGTTCTTCCCTCATCCACTTTTAAACTGCATCTAATTAATACAGTTAATTTGTATGAAATATGAAATATTTCATTTCTCCTATAATAAAAATTGAGTTCTCACTCCCTCTTATCTATAGAATAAATTGAATTGTGACTTCCTTACAACTTGGCAAATAAACTGACTTTCCGAACTATTTTCTCCTCACTTCAAAGTATCTGCTTGTTATGGTTAACTTATCCCTGTCTGAATCTACAAGAGAAAATACCAGAGGCTAAAACTAATCTCCATTTCATTGGTTTACAGCACAGTCAGAAGAGTATACCATTTATACACAGAGAGCAAAGAACCAGGATGTTAGATGAAAAACAAGACAAGAGCTTGTCAAAAGTTGAAAAAAGAAATAGAGGGGTGCCTGAGAATACAAATGAAAGGATATTTCAAGGTTACTGCCGACTTAGACAAGGGGAATAGGCAACACTGGGGGCAGGTGCAAAGAGGATAACCATTTGGGGAAGGGGGCTTGCAAGGAAAGCACAAGACCAAATGGGGGACAGACAGCTGTTGGGAAATGTGGCTTCCTAGGGAAGACAGGACTTGAGGTGGCATGAAACAGAGCATTGGAAAAGATTAATTGATATAGTAGTAGAGGGAGAAAGAGGTCCCAAAGAAGGAAAAGGGAGACAATGGCAGACATTAGTGTGGAAAAAGAAAAGGGAACAAAACACAGAAACCTTCTCAAAGATATTACTGTGATGCTCATCCTAATTTCTAATAATTACAGGACTTTGCATAAAGGGAGCTATTAAATGTTCAACATGAGGATTATGTACCTGTTTTAGGCAAATGACTTGTATACAGGGGTGGATTGCAGAGATGAGGTAGTCATACCTGGAACTGTTCTGGAGGTGACAGGCTGTGTTGACGGTGGAGTAGAAAGGGTTGTAGTTGTTTCCTGTCCCGTTGTTACTCTTGTGGTGGTGGACAGAAGGGTGGTGGTTGGGATGGTGGTCGATGTGGTGGAGACCACTTCGGAGGTGACAGGTGATGTTGATGGTGGAGTGGAAAGGGTTGTGCTTGTTGGCTTTCCCGTTGTTACTCCTGTGGTGGTGGACAGAAGGGTGGTGGTTGGGATGGTGGTCGATGTGGTGGAGACCACTTCGGAGGTGACAGGTGATGTTGATGGTGGAGTGGAAAGGGTTGTGCTTGTTGGCTTTCCCGTTGTTACTCCTGTGGTGGTGGACAGAAGGGTGGTGGTTGGGATGGTGGTCGATGTGGTGGAGACCACTTCGGAGGTGACAGGTGATGTTGATGGTGGAGTGGAAAGGGTTGTGCTTGTTGGCTTTCCCGTTGTTACTCCTGTGGTGGTGGACAGAAGGGTGGTGGTTGGGATGATGGTCGATGTGGTGGAGACCACTTCGGAGGTGACAGGTGATGTTGATGGTGGAGTGGAAAGGGTTGTGGTTGTTGGCTTTCCCGTTGTTACTCCTGTGGTGGTGGACAGAAGGGTGGTGGTTGGGATGGTGGTCGATGTGGTGGAGACCACTTCGGAGGTGACAGGTGATGTTGATGGTGGAGTGGAAAGGGTTGTGCTTGTTGGCTTTCCGGTTGTTACTCCTGTGGTGGTGGACAGAAGGGTGGTGGTTGGGATGGTGGTCGATGTGGTGGAGACCACTTCGGAGGTGACAGGTGATGTTGATGGTGGAGTGGAAAGGGTTGTGCTTGTTGGCTTTCCCGTTGTTACTCCTGTGGTGGTGGACAGAAGGGTGGTGGTTGGGATGGTGGTCGATGTGGTGGAGACCACTTCGGAGGTGACTGGTGATGTTGATGGTGGAGTGGAAAGGGTTGTGCTTGTTGGCTTTCCCGTTGTTACTCCTGTGGTGGTGGACAGAAGGGTGGTGGTTGGGATGGTGGTCAACGTGGTGGAGACCACTTCGGAGGTGACTGGTGATGTTGATGGTGGAGTGGAAAGGGTTGTGCTTGTTGGCTTTCCCGTTGTTACTCCTGTGGTGGTGGACAGAAGGGTGGTGGTTGGGATGGTGGTCGATGTGGTGGAGACCACTTCGGAGGTGACAGGTGATGTTGATGGTGGAGTGGAAAGGGTTGTGCTTGTTGGCTTTCCCGTTGTTACTCCTGTGGTGGTGGACAGAAGGGTGGTGGTTGGGATGGTGGTCAACGTGGTGGAGACCACTTCGGAGGTGACAGGTGATGTTGATGGTGGAGTGGAAAGGGTTGTGCTTGTTGGCTTTCCCGTTGTTACTCCTGTGGTGGTGGACAGAAGGGTGGTGGTTGGGATGGTGGTCAACGTGGTGGAGACCACTTCGGAGGTGACTGGTGATGTTGATGGTGGAGTGGAAAGGGTTGTGCTTGTTGGCTTTCCCGTTGTTACTCCTGTGGTGGTGGACAGAAGGGTGGTGGTTGGGATGGTGGTCGATGTGGTGGAGACCACTTCGGAGGTGACAGGTGATGTTGATGGTGGAGTGGAAAGGGTTGTGCTTGTTGGCTTTCCCGTTGTTACTCCTGTGGTGGTGGACAGAAGGGTGGTGGTTGGGATGGTGGTCGATGTGGTGGAGACCACTTCGGAGGTGACAGGTGATGTTGATGGTGGAGTGGAAAGGGTTGTGCTTGTTGGCTTTCCCGTTGTTACTCCTGTGGTGGTGGACAGAAGGGTGGTGGTTGGGATGGTGGTCGATGTGGTGGAGACCACTTCGGAGGTGACAGGTGATGTTGATGGTGGAGTGGAAAGGGTTGTGCTTGTTGGCTTTCCCGTTGTTACTCCTGTGGTGGTGGACAGAAGGGTGGTGGTTGGGATGGTGGTCAACGTGGTGGAGACCACTTTGGAGGTGACAGGTGATGTTGATGGTGGAGTGGAAAGGGTTGTGCTTGTTGGCTTTCCCGTTGTTACTCCTGTGGTGGTGGACAGAAGGGTGGTGGTTGGGATGGTGGTCGATGTGGTGGAGACCACTTCGGAGGTGACAGGTGATGTTGATGGTGGAGTGGAAAGGGTTGTGCTTGTTGGCTTTCCCGTTGTTACTCCTGTGGTGGTGGACAGAAGGGTGGTGGTTGGGATGGTGGTCGATGTGGTGGAGACCACTTCGGAGGTGACAGGTGATGTTGATGGTGGAGTGGAAAGGGTTGTGGTTGTTGGTTTTCCCGTTGTTACTCCTGTGGTGGTGGACAGAAGGGTGGTGGTTGGGATGGTGGTCGATGTGGTGGAGACCACTTCGGAGGTGACAGGTGATGTTGATGGTGGAGTGGAAAGAGTTGTGCTTGTTGGCTTTCCGGTTGTTACTCCTGTGGTGGTGGACAGAAGGGTGGTGGTTGGGATGGTGGTCAACGTGGTGGAGACCACTTCGGAGGTGACTGGTGATGTTGATGGTGGAGTGGAAAGGGTTGTGCTTGTTGGCTTTCCCGTTGTTACTCCTGTGGTGGTGGACAGAAGGGTGGTGGTTGGGATGGTGGTCGATGTGGTGGAGACCACTTCGGAGGTGACAGGTGATGTTGATGGTGGAGTGGAAAGGGTTGTGCTTGTTGGCTTTCCCATTGTTACTCCTGTGGTGGTGGACAGAAGGGTGGTGGTTGGGATGGTGGTCGATGTGGTGGAGACCACTTCGGAGGTGACAGGTGATGTTGATGGTGGAGTGGAAAGGGTCGTGCTTGTTGGCTTTCCCGTTGTTACTCCTGTGGTGGTGGACAGAAGGGTGGTGGTTGGGATGGTGGTCGATGTGGTGGAGACCACTTCGGAGGTGACAGGTGATGTTGATGGTGGAGTGGAAAGGGTTGTGCTTGTTGGCTTTCCCGTTGTTACTCCTGTGGTGGTGGACAGAAGGGTGGTGGTTGGGATGGTGGTCGATGTGGTGGAGACCACTTCGGAGGTGACAGGTGATGTTGATGGTGGAGTGGAAAGGGTTGTGGTTGTTGGCTTTCCCGTTGTTACTCCTGTGGTGGTGGACAGAAGGGTGGTGGTTGGGATGGTGGTCGATGTGGTGGAGATCACTTCGGAGGTGACTGGGGATGTTGATGGTGGAGTGGAAAGGGTTGTGGTTGTTGGCTTTCCCGTTGTTACTCCTGTGGTGGTGGACAGAAGGGTGGTGGTTGGGATGGTGGTCGATGTGGTGGAGACCACTTCGGAGGTGACAGGTGATGTTGATGGTGGAGTGGAAAGGGTTGTGGTTGTTGGCTTTCCCGTTGTTACTCCTGTGGTGGTGGACAGAAGGGTGGTGGTTGGGATGGTGGTCGATGTGGTGGAGACCACTTTGGAGGTGACAGGTGATGTTGATGGTGGAGTGGAAAGGGTTGTGCTTGTTGGCTTTCCCGTTGTTACTCCTGTGGTGGTGGACAGAAGGGTGGTGGTTGGGATGGTGGTCAATGTGGTGGAGACCACTTCGGAGGTGACAGGTGATGTTGATGGTGGAGTGGAAAGGGTTGTGCTTGTTGGCTTTCCCGTTGTTACTCCTGTGGTGGTGGACAGAAGGGTGGTGGTTGGGATGGTGGTCGATGTGGTGGAGACCACTTCGGAGGTGACAGGTGATGTTGATGGTGGAGTGGAAAGGGTTGTGCTTGTTGGCTTTCCCGTTGTTACTCCTGTGGTGGTGGACAGAAGGGTGGTGGTTGGGATGGTGGTCGATGTGGTGGAGACCACTTCGGAGGTGACAGGTGATGTTGATGGTGGAGTGGAAAGGGTTGTGCTTGTTGGCCTTCCCGTTGTTACTCCTGTGGTGGTGGACAGAAGGGTGGTGGTTGGGATGGTGGTCGATGTGGTGGAGACCACTTCGGAGGTGACAGGTGATGTTGATGGTGGAGTGGAAAGGGTTGTGCTTGTTGGCTTTCCCGTTGTTACTCCTGTGGTGGTGGACAGAAGGGTGGTGGTTGGGATGGTGGTCGATGTGGTGGAGACCACTTCGGAGGTGACTGGGGATGTTGATGGTGGAGTGGAAAGGGTTGTGGTTGTTGGCTTTCCCGTTGTTACTCCTGTGGTGGTGGACAGAAGGGTGGTGGTTGGGATGGTGGTCGATGTGGTGGAGATCACTTTGGAGGTGACTGGGGATGTTGATGGTGGAGTGGAAAGGGTTGTGGTTGTTGGCTTTCCCGTTGTTACTCCTGTGGTGGTGGACAGAAGGGTGGTGGTTGGGATGGTGGTCGATGTGGTGGAGACCACTTCGGAGGTGACAGGCGATGTTGATGGTGGAGTGGAAAGGGTTGTGGTTGTTGGCTTTCCCGTTGTTACTCCTGTGGTGGTGGACAGAAGGGTGGTGGTTGGGATGGTGGTCGATGTGGTGGAGACCACTTTGGAGGTGACAGGTGATGTTGATGGTGGAGTGGAAAGGGTTGTGCTTGTTGGCTTTCCCGTTGTTACTCCTGTGGTGGTGGACAGAAGGGTGGTGGTTGGGATGGTGGTCAATGTGGTGGAGACCACTTCGGAGGTGACAGGTGATGTTGATGGTGGAGTGGAAAGGGTTGTGCTTGTTGGCTTTCCCGTTGTTACTCCTGTGGTGGTGGACAGAAGGGTGGTGGTTGGGATGGTGGTCGATGTGGTGGAGACCACTTCGGAGGTGACAGGTGATGTTGATGGTGGAGTGGAAAGGGTTGTGCTTGTTGGCTTTCCCGTTGTTACTCCTGTGGTGGTGGACAGAAGGGTGGTGGTTGGGATGGTGGTCGATGTGGTGGAGACCACTTCGGAGGTGACAGGTGATGTTGATGGTGGAGTGGAAAGGGTTGTGCTTGTTGGCCTTCCCGTTGTTACTCCTGTGGTGGTGGACAGAAGGGTGGTGGTTGGGATGGTGGTCGATGTGGTGGAGACCACTTCGGAGGTGACAGGTGATGTTGATGGTGGAGTGGAAAGGGTTGTGCTTGTTGGCTTTCCCGTTGTTACTCCTGTGGTGGTGGACAGAAGGGTGGTGGTTGGGATGGTGGTCGATGTGGTGGAGACCACTTCGGAGGTGACTGGGGATGTTGATGGTGGAGTGGAAAGGGTTGTGGTTGTTGGCTTTCCCGTTGTTACTCCTGTGGTGGTGGACAGAAGGGTGGTGGTTGGGATGGTGGTCGATGTGGTGGAGATCACTTTGGAGGTGACTGGGGATGTTGATGGTGGAGTGGAAAGGGTTGTGGTTGTTGGCTTTCCCGTTGTTACTCCTGTGGTGGTGGACAGAAGGGTGGTGGTTGGGATGGTGGTCGATGTGGTGGAGACCACTTCGGAGGTGACAGGCGATGTTGATGGTGGAGTGGAAAGGGTTGTGGTTGTTGGCTTTCCCGTTGTTACTCCTGTGGTGGTGGACAGAAGGGTGGTGGTTGGGATGGTGGTCGATGTGGTGGAGACCACTTCGGAGGTGACTGATGCTGTTGATGGTGGAGTGGAAAGGGTTGTGCTTGTTGGCTTTCCCGTTGTTACTCCTGTGGTGGTGGACAGAAGGGTGGTGGTTGGGATGGTGGTCGATGTGGTGGAGACCACTTCGGAGGTGACAGGTGATGTTGATGGTGGAGTGGAAAGGGTTGTGGTTGTTGGCTTTCCCGTTGTTACTCCTGTGGTGGTGAACAGAAGGGTGGTGGTTGGGATGGTGGTCGATGTGGTGGAGACCACTTCGGAGGTGACTGGGGATGTTGATGGTGGAGTGGAAAGGGTTGTGGTTGTTGGCTTTCCCGTTGTTACTCCTGTGGTGGTGGACAGAAGGGTGGTGGTTGGGATGGTGGTCGATGTGGTGGAGATCACTTCGGAGGTGACTGGGGATGTTGATGGTGGAGTGGAAAGGGTTGTGGTTGTTGGCTTTCCCGTTGTTACTCCTGTGGTGGTGGACAGAAGGGTGGTGGTTGGGATGGTGGTCGATGTGGTGGAGACCACTTCGGAGGTGACAGGCGATGTTGATGGTGGAGTGGAAAGGGTTGTGGTTGTTGGCTTTCCCGTTGTTACTCCTGTGGTGGTGGACAGAAGGGTGGTGGTTGGGATGGTGGTCGATGTGGTGGAGACCACTTCGGAGGTGACTGATGCTGTTGATGGTGGAGTGGAAAGGGTTGTGCTTGTTGGCTTTCCCGTTGTTACTCCTGTGGTGGTGGACAGAAGGGTGGTGGTTGGGATGGTGGTCGATGTGGTGGAGACCACTTCGGAGGTGACAGGTGATGTTGATGGTGGAGTGGAAAGGGTTGTGCTTGTTGGCTTTCCCGTTGTTACTCCTGTGGTGGTGGACAGAAGGGTGGTGGTTGGGATGGTGGTCGATGTGGTGGAGACCACTTCGGAGGTGACAGGTGATGTTGATGGTGGAGTGGAAAGGGTTGTGCTTGTTGGCTTTCCTGTTGTTACTCCTGTGGTGGTGGACAGAAGGGTAGTGGTTGGGATGGTGGTTGATGTGGTGGAGATCACTTCGGAGGTGACTGGTGATGTTGATGGTGGAGTGGAAAGGGTTGTGGTTGTTGGCTTTCCCGTTGTTACTCCGGTGGTGGTGGACAGAAGGGTGGTGGTTGGGATGGTCATCGATGTAGTAGAGACCATTTTGGAGGTGATAGGTGGTGTTGATGGTGGAGTAAAAAGAGTAGTGGTTGTTTTCTTTCCCGTTGTTACTCCTCTGCTTGTAGATAGGAGAGTGGTGGTTGGAATCGTGGTTGATATTGGGTGTGGTGGGGTGGATCCACTGTATGTTGTGGATGTGTAGGGAGTTGTGGAAGATATTGTTTTGGAAGTTGGTTCTGTTGTGATTGTTACTTGCTGTTCTGGGTTGCAATGGCTGTAATCACAACAGTTGAATCTCACCTCGTAGTTGATACATTTGTTTGGTTTCTTCCTCTGCTCTGAATGTTTGCACACCAGTCCAACCTCTACATTGCACTGGAAATGTTGCTGAGGAGCACGATTGTTTGTGTGTGCATAGTCCTTTGCCTGGCATTCGATGCCTTGGGGATTCTCACAAACCTGTCCACGTGCTCTTATGTTTGCATAGAGCTCGAAATCACCATCTGGGCTAGTGTTTGGATTGTGGTCATCAAACCATTGGGTCCAGTTGCATTTAGGATGGCAAATTGTAGTAGTAGGCTGCATTGAAGTTAATGTGGAAGGCTGGGAAGTATGGGTAGTAGTCACAGGAACAACTGGAGTGCTAGATGTAGGTATATAATGGAACGGTGTTGTTTGAGGGAGTGTTGTTGTTGCTGCAGTGGTGGTAGGAACAGGTGTTGATATTGTGGGACCGCATGGTTCAAAATTGCAGCAGGAGAATCTGACCTCATAATTGTAACACACTGGTGGAAACTGATCATTGTTATTGCAGATCAAACCATCAGCTATGGTGCATATTACATGTTGATTGAGAGAATGCAATGTTTGACTGGGAAATTCTTTTGCTCTGCACGCTACTTCATCTGGATTTTTGCAAAGATGATGTCCTCTGGCTCTGATGTTTTCTGGAGTTTCATAATCTCCATTGGTTGGTCCATACGATGGGTAGCTAACATCATACCATTGTGTCCAGTTACAAACTTTATGCACACACATCGTTGTTCCGGTTGGGGTTGATTCTGTAACATAAAACATATTGTTTTAATAATGTTTATTGGAAAAACCCCGCTTTTGAGGAGCAGATCTCTTTTGCACATGATCTAATTTATTCTTTAAATGGAGATACCTTTTTTAAAAAACAGTATTTTTTCATGATGCTTGTAGCTTTAAGGAAACAAAATAGAAAATCTGTTTATGTATATCTGTTTTATGTTAGAAGTAGGGTTCTGTGTCATGTAACAAAGCACAAGCAACTCTTGTAGTTCTCATAGTCATATTTTCCTTTGCTTTAGAAAAGATATACTTTAAACTGTTTAATTATATGTTTTGTTTATAAATATCTATATTGATAATGTCATATGTGCAAAATCAGATAATAAAATAAAGAGAGTGATATTAATTAAGGAAGTCTATTGTGGTAGGGATTGAATAGAAGAGTTCTTGCAAGAAGGGAGGAGTGGGTAGCAATGTAAATTGTGAACTTGTGTTGCCTATGCTTTCGAATTTGGCATGTTCAGTGAAAAACTCTAACAACAGTTTCAGAGACGGTTCCCTGATTCTCTCCAGATATGTTGAAACTATGTTTTCCAACACATCTGGAAGGTGCTAGGCTGGGAATATCTTAGGAATTTGTTTTTTTATATATTTGTTGATACTGTTATAAATAGTCTAGCATTATGAATCATTGTGTTATCCATATATTATTCATTACATATGTCCTTTTACATTTTTTTTTAGTTACCATAGAGGAAATAATTATTTCCTTCCTTCCTTCCTTCCTTCCTTCCTTCCTTCCTTCCTTCCTTCCTTCCTTCCACCCTTCCACCCTTCCACCCTTCCACCCTTCCTTCCTCCCTCCCTTTTTAAAAATTCTTTTTAATTTTTGAAATTCTTTAGAATAGTGTGCAGCATTGCTATACTTGTTTGCAGAAGTAGTCTGATGGCTTCTGGAATAGAGCTGCAAAGACCACTGGGTTTCTAAGGATCCTGCTTCTCCAACTTCAGAAGATGACAAGGAGTGAGGAGGTCTACACTGTAGCTCCTTTCCACTGCCTGAATTAGAGGTAAGGGCAGTATAGGAGTACAGGATCTAAAAGATGCTAAATCTTGCTAACCTTTGTCCCAAGAGAAATTTATATGAATCACTGGGTTGGCTGGAAGAGAATAATAATATTAATATTACTAATAATAAACCCCCAGTAAGACACTACCTTGACATGGTTGTGGGGCTTGCATGCTCTGAGGAGGATAAGAGTTATGCCAGAGATTCAACCATTCTGGATAGGTCTCATCAGGGGTGCCAGACAAAGAGTCTCTCTCCCATAAACAATATGGTAAGATGTAATTTACAGAAACCTATACTGGAACAGTCACCCAGGTCAACAAGGACTGTGCTAGCTGTTCTACTTCCTGGACATCTGCTGACAAGTGGGCTACAGGACTCAGGATTGTTGGCTGAGCATCCAGGACCAGCAGCTGCAAGACTACTGGAAGAAATGTTGCTTACCCGTCGCAAATATATGAAGATGAAAAACAAAGAAATAATGATCTGCTATTACAAATCAAGTCCAACAAGAAGAGGATATCTGAAAAGAATGCACCAGTTCTGGAAAGAACAACATCCAGAATCAGATATAACAAAATAGAGGCTAGCAGATCAACATTGATTTATAACATGAAATAAAGTATTCACAGAAATAGAACTGGAAGAACTGCAAAGGTCTACCCAGGGCAAAGAAATCGAAGCCTTGCTAGAAGTAGCTCAGACAGTAGAGGCAAACCAGGGGGAATTAGCCGTAGAGGAAGCCAACATAGCCACTGAATCATTTTCATTCCCAAACCAAGCAATCTCTCCTCTGCCTTCTCCTCTGAAAGAACAAAGCCCTCTAACTAAAATCAAGAGGAATTGAAACAAAGAATAACTAAGCATCTAGAACAGCACAAAATGAACAGAATAAGGTTGCCTGCATTGAAGCTTGTTACAAAGAAATAGCTAGCACAAGTATTAAAAGATACCAATACTGTAATATCAAATATAAGCACCAGCTTACTGCAAGAAACAAACCAACTAATGTACAACACAGCTGCAGTTATAACTGAATACCTTGAATGCAAAATCAACAAACAAGAAAAAAAAGCCAAACAGTGCACCACCAAAATGGAAGATCAGGTTGGAAAATAAGATCAGCATGCTATGATCAGATGCAAGCAAGGTAGAACAAATGAAAGAAAAGAAGCTGAAGAACAAGAAGACCAAAGAATACCTGATCAAGAAATATCACCTAGAAACAAGGAAGATGAAAGAAGCACTGAAAATAATAAAGCAGCAAGTAACAGCCATAGCCAAAAAGATCAGCGGATACGAAGCTCAGATTACACAATATAGGCAGAATCTCCAATTTCAGTCGAATCAGAAATGTTTCTACCAATCCATCAATGCAGAGACTGCAATGAACCAGTCAACACCTGACAAAAAGAAACTGCAGTTCTGGGCGCAGCTATGGGACAACCCAAAGAAATACAACAGGAATGTAGCTTGGATAAAGGAGATAGATAAGAAGCTGAAATGAAAAAAAAACTTGTAATAACAGCAGAAATGGTGGAGAAAAGGGCAAAGAAGATCAAGAATTGGTCAGCACCAGGTGAAGAAGAACTGCATGGTTTTTGGTTGAAACATCTGACTGGTCTCCACCCACTCATTGCCAAGCAATTTAGCAACATACTGCAAGGAGATGAAATGGAAGATTAGTTAACATCTGGCGAAACCTACCAAATAATGATAGATCCAACAAAAGGGGCAGCACCAGGCAACTACAGGCAATTACCTGCTTAGCAACAACTTTCAGATTGCTAACTGGTGTGGTAGCTGATGCAGTCCAACAGCATCTAGTTGAAAACAAGCTCTTTCTACCTGAGCAGAAAGGAAACCTCCCAAACAACAGAGGAACAAGAGATCAGCTCTTAATTGACAAGATGATTTTGGAAAACTGCAAGAGAAGGAAGACCAGCTTGAATGTAGCTTGGATTCATTACAAGAAGGCATTTGACTCCTTGCCACATGATTGGATAATCAAGTGCCTAGAAATAACAGGAGTCAGTAGAAACTTCAGAAGCTTTGTGCAAAGATCAATGGTACAATGGAAGACACAGTTGCTGGTCAATGGTGATAGACTGGTAGAAGTTAACATCAAGAGAAGAATATTTCAAGGAGACTCACTATCACCACTACTGTTTGTCATTGCATTGATTCCTCTGTCAACAGTACTGAACAAGTCAGGCCATAGCTATCAAACATCAAAAACATCTGCCAGGTTATCCCACCTCCTTTACATTGACAATCTGAAGCTGTATAGAAAAACACCATCTGAAATGGAATTGCTGCTCAACACTGTCCAAATATAGAGCCAAGATATTGCAATGAGTTTGGAGTGGACGAATATGCCACCCTGGCCATCAACGGGGGAAAAATAGTGAAAACTGAAGGAATCAAGATGTCTAATGGAAATAACATCAGAGTCTGGATGAAGATCAATATAAATACCTGGGCATCCTTCAAGCTGACAACATCAAGTACATTGAAGTCAAGAAGAAGGTTAGGAGTAAATACATCATGAGAGTGGAGAAGATCTTAAAGTCCAAACTCAGTGGAGGAAATACCATCAAGGCAGTTAACACCTCAGCAATTCCAGTCATTAGATACGAAGCTGGAATAGTGAACTGGACTCAAGCAGAACTTGAAACCCTGGATAGAAGATCAGAAAAATGACAACAAATCATGCTCTTCACCCACGCAGCAACGTTGACAGACTCTACTTACCAAGGAGCATAGGTGGGCATGGAATGTTGCAAGTACACCAGACAGTTGAAGAAGAAGAAAGAAGATTGGAAGAATATCTGAAGGACAGTGAAGAAGATGCACTGAGACTAGTATACCATGAAGGCTTACTGAATATTGAAGAGACCAAACTGGCCTACAAGAAAGACCAAATGAAGAATAGAAAAGAGATATGGCAAGGCAAAGTATTACATGGCCAGTACACAAAAAACTAACAGGCAAAGCAGATGACAACAAGACCTGGCAATGGCTGAGGGCAGGAACGTTGAAGAAAGAGACAGAGGGGCTAATTCTGGCTGCACAAGACCAAGCTTAAGAATGAATGCATACATAGCCAGAATTGAGAAGAAGAAACAGACAGCAAATGCCACCTCTGCAAAGAAGCTGAAGAAACAGTGGACCACCTAGTTAGCTGCTGCAAGAAGATAATACAGACTGGCTACAAACAATGGCATGACAAAGTAACAACAATGGTGCATTGGAATATCTGCAAGAAATATCACTTGCCTGCAAGCAAGAACTGGTGGGACCACAAAACAGACAAAGGAATAGAAAACAAAGAAGCTAAAGTGCTCTGGGACTTTAGAACTCAGACAGACAAGCACTGCCACACAACACCCCAGACTTAACAATTGTTGATAAGAAAGATAAAAAAGTCTGGATAGTGGACACTGCAATCCCTGGAGACAGCAGAACAGAAGAGAAAGAACTGGGGAAAATCACAAAATACAAAGACCAGCAAATAGAAATAGAACGACTGTGGCAAAAGAAAGCAAAGATAGTACCAATTATAATAGGTGCCTTGGGTGCAATCCCAAGACATCTGGAGTACCACTTGAAGACCATCAGCATTGACAAAATCACCATCAGTCAGTTACAAAAGGCAGCTTTACTTGGAACAGTTTACATCCTGCGACAATACCTTTAACACAAATAACATCTGCCTATCCCAGGTCCTTGGGAAGGACTCAATAGGTGGATAAAAATGCCAAATCCTGTCTAAACAACTGGCTGACTGTGAGACCAACCATAATAATAATATCTTTATCCTAGAACCTTAGGAAGGATCCAATAGTCAAGAGTATCAAAACCAGTCAGAATTATCTGGTAAACTGCATGTAAATAATCATAATCATAATGAAATTGTAAGAGGATGGAGAAATGCAAATTCCTCTTGACACTTATTTCTGTCCTGTCAGGATGCAGACAGCAGAGTGTAAAAATTGTGTATACAATTGTTAGATCTCTCTGTCATTGGCTTTTATCTTTCTGTAAAAAAAAAAAAAAAAGTGGCCGGTGCTTTCTCTCTTTTATTTTGTTTAAATTTCATTGCCTTATAAATGGAGTAAAAGAAATTAATATATCCATTTTGTTAAGATTTGGAAATCTTTTTCAGGAAATTCATTCAAATATCGAAATGAATATGTGCATAGTGAGAAATGCTCCAGCCCCTCTATAAAGTCACACTGTGACATTAACCAACAGTTGCTTGTTTGCAGGTACACAGGAAATTGTTTACGGCAGGAAGGGTCCCTGCTGCAGACATGAGACCTATACCAAAATTTCTTGCTCTTCAGGGATGTGACCAGTATGATTCAGGATATAAGCACTGTTCATCACTCCCTCCATGCTGAGATCTGCATGTGAGGGTATCATCTGGACAGGCTTAGGCCTTCTCGGAGAATTTCTGGTCTCTTTTACATTCACCCTGATACTTTCTGTTTCCAGAGGTGTGTTTCTAGCTGACATAATATACAGAAAAATGTTGTTTAATTTCTGCAAAATTCAGTATTGCACGTTTGGAGGAAGGTGATTCCAACTCACAGGGTTCTTGCAATATGGTTTATTTGGGGCATTTAGTGTTTTGCAAAGAGTTAATAGTTGTATTCTCTTTGCAATTATTCATGTAGATCTACTCAGACTGATTCCCATTTCAGTTAGTTCATAGCGAAGTACCTGTTCCACCTTGTGTTGTCGTGAATTCAAATGGTGGTTTTGTGGGAGGTGTAACACATTTGTAGACTTTTCTATCGATTGTTCCATTGACTTCGCAAATTGCAGTTATACACGAGCCCAAGCCATCGGTAGTATTGTAAATTACCTCCTTGTAGTTATACCTCTTTCCATCATAGTAACAGTAGCAAGCTGCATTTAGAAAATAAGAATGGGGTGTGACTAGGCAAAGTTATATAGTCTATAGTTTTATGGTGCCATTAATAAATCTTTTCAAGTTACCTTTAGGATCGTAGTCACACTTAATGCCTTCGCTGGTACATTTACTGTAAGAAACAACAGTGATATATGAGTCTGATGATTCATTAAAAAACATGTTCCAGTTTATTTTCTACCAAATCCCACTGAATAGCTTTGCTGGCATACGTCCTAAATGGGGACATTCCTGTAACGCCTCTGATTTACAATGGATGTTGTAAAAGGCATTATGCTGAAATACAGTTTTCTAGGAACCGAAAGAAAGGGTATCATAATAACTTCAGCATTTTGGTTCTCTAAAAAGCTTTCACAACATTTATTATCTGGATATGTAGTTATTAACTTACAGAGGACAGGCATCTATCACTACAATCTATTCTTGGAAAATAGAGTTGAAATTTACGTAAAATACTTCAGGAAATAGTCTATTATTTAGCATACATATGGTATAGATGTTAATATATATCTGAGTGCATGTGTCTGCATGTGAATTTATTTCTCTCTCTGCGTGTGTGTGTGTGTGTGTTTATATATATCTGAATGTTTATGTGTTTAAATGGGAATATCTGTGTTATGAGTCTGTTTATCTATTTGTGCATATGGGTATTTATGCAGCGGTCTTAATGAATATATGTACTTATCTTTATGGATATGTAGTTACACAAATGTAACTATTTTAAAATATAATTTTCATGCTCTTGCTCATTGTGTACATGCCTTCCACTTTTTAACAGGCCTCTGCCCTCTTTGCCAGACTGCATTCAGCCTTTGGTTCACTGAAAATTGTACAAACCAGCCATATTCCATAGCACTGACTACCTAAAGATGAGATTGACTGCCAGTTATTTCTTGCTTTTCCCCCTTTAATTTGGATAGGTACCTTTATCAATTCTCTATTGTAACATACGGTACATACCTACATACAGAAGTTTTCCCACACAGTAAAAACAATAAAAATTTTAAGTTAAAAATAAGAGAAAGAGAGAATAATAGACCAATGAAAAAGAAATAAAAAGGGGTAGAAAAGACGGGAAAAGAAAAAAAGAAAGAATAATAAAGAAGTGGCTTCCAATCTTCTTAACAGCGGTTATAAGCGCATTTATATTTTACCCTCTGTCTCTAAGTTTACATCAAAGTTTCTTCTTTCCCTAATCTACTTTTCTAATCATCAAATCCATAAATTATCAGTTCATTTTTTTTCTTTTTTTAGCAAAAATTCCATAAGGGGTTTAACATCAATTTCTGTCAATTTTTAGAAGAGCTTTCCAAGGTGATGTCCTTCATAAGCACTGGACTTACCCCTATGTCCATCAGACAACATGGCCTTCCATTGGGCTGTCAATTGCTGAGACTTCCAAAACCATCTTCCCAGTATTAAATTTCCAGTACCTACACTAGAAATAACCTCCCCCCCTCTGGACATGACCATTCACAGGAAGACAAGGGAGTCTATGTTTACTACCCTGAGCTCCCGAATGAAAGGCAGGATATAAATCTAACACATACATAAATCACATTCGCTACTACTTTCTTCACCCATAGAGCAGAAACTGGAGACTCATACCTTAATAAAAAAAATTGCCTTAATTAAAATAAAATAAAATAAAATAAAATAAAATAAAATAAAGAATACATGAACCTTTCTTGTCAGTAAAGAATATGCTGTGTCAGGCTTTCACCAGACCACTGGAAGAAGCAAAAAGCTGGCATGCAGAGATTCAAAGCCACAGGCCTTGAGAAAACAGTTTTATTACAGATGCTAGAGAAACCATTAAAACAAAGAATACCAGCCACTACAAAAATAAGACTGAAGCCATCTAGCAGACCCAAACTTCAAAACCTGGGTCTCACTTTCCCTCATGTCCATCGTCATGGATCCAGGCATGTTTGCTTCTCAGCAGGACAAGCAGTTGACACCTGTGCATTGCGATTGTGGTAGTCAGGGGTGCACAGAATATGGTAAAAAAGCCGAGATGATAGCCTCAATGGTGTGAAGAAAGTTTGGCATGTTTTTTATGTATGTTGCACATACAAAATGGGCAGAGCTCCAACTACACCATTGTGGCCACCATTTGACTGTTTTGACCATACCCTGTGGATACTCCTGCTAGTAATTTAGATTTAGGCTGAAAGTTTCTGGCTTCTTGTTTCTGAGCTTGCTCATTCTAACTTTTACATGATGGAGTAAAGCAAGGAGGATCTTATTTTCCCCTCTAAGGTTGACTGTTGAATTAGTATAGTGTTCTACATTTCTTTGTTTTGGGTTCTTGGTTTATTATGTATCTAAAATTAAACTGAAACTGTTGTTTCTACCAATTCCCTAAAAGAAGAGAATGACCAGTAGCAAGGTGGATGGACTCAGCTACAGTGGCGATGGGTGCACAAAGGGAAAACCTAAAAGACCAGGTTAGCAATAGATTGTCATGGGAAAAATCTATCTATGCGGTCACTAAGCATCAACAATGACTTGATGGCATATAATCAATCAATCAATCAATCAATCAATCAATCAATCAATATATTATTGTAAGTGTATACAAATAAACAGATAAGGTCATTTTAGAATCTCTGTATTGTGTATTGTGTATGTACCTACTGTACCAAGGCCTGTAGTGATTATTATTATTACTCACCATGATTGACACATCTCTCCTGAATTAAAAGTTTCTTCTAATGGATGATATTTACCCTCAGCATCGTAACAGCCACAAGTGTTAACACATTTCATCTCAACCTCACTGAAAAAAGGCTTATCTCCTGGGCAGTGTGGATAGCAGCCTAAGTGGAGGGAAGGGATGAGGGGGAAATAAAAACAATTATCTGAATGATATTGAATTCAAACAAAGCTGATGATTCACGATCAACATTTAAACTGCTTTGGATCAGTTTCAAGACCAAGATTCCACAAACTGGCCTTTTAATGTGTTCTATTACCTTGAAATTGCTAGGCTGTCTGTTGGAAGACTGGATAGTATCTCTTACCAGAACGTAGAGATCCTCAATAGTTTCCACTATGTTACTGAGGAAGATTGGATGTTAATATACCAAGTTCAGTGGAGTGTGGGACCTTGGTATAAAACTCCCTCCATTAGAAAAAGGCCTTCTGTGTCATGACATCAATTTCTCCCTCTCTGTATCTAGCACCTATTCTATTGGCATAGAAATGTCAGCTGAAAACTTCCTTTTCCTCCAGATATTTAATGGGATTAGATAGTAATGAATTTATACTAGTTTAGAATTTGTCCTTTTTTTCCCTCCCATTTTTTCTCTGGTATATGTATTTTATAGCTTTGATTAGCTTAATTATCAAATTCTTCCAAATGATGTATTGAGGCCCCCTTTTGCTTTGTTTTATTGCTAGTTTCGCCTTTTGAAATCATCTTCTTCGCAGCCCCAATATTCCTGATAATTATTGAGAAATAAAAAGGTGGATGCAATACCGGCTTCTGCCTTTTTATCAACCCCATCTACCTGCAACTTGGGGGAGAAAAGATTGATATTGAAATAAAAGAATGCAGAAAGAAAAGGCAAACACTCTGTTCAGCTCTGTACACCCATCCAATTCAAACTCATACCATCAAAGTAGATGAATCATTAAATCTGATAATGGATTTCTAGCGCCATGTCTTGGGAGGCTCTCAGAAAGGTTAACTGTAAATTATTTGAAGCCAAAGACAGAAACATACAGAAATTAAAGAAGGTGACATTCTTTATAGAGTGATAACTTTGACCTAGCATCCTTTAAATAATCATTATCCCCATCTAAGATGGGGATAAGATATTTGCTGTCTAAAGAGATGGAGAGTATAAACTTGGGGAAAGGCATCTTAAACCATATCCCAAATACTAAGTAGCATGTTATACACTAGCTGGTATACATAAGGCAAGAAAAGTCTTCTCACCTTCCAAGGCAGGTAAATTATAAATGCACTTCCCACTTGGATTCCTACATGTCTTCATGCATGGGGCTCCACAAGGCTTGTAGTGCCATTCACATTCACCTTTGCTATTGTAATAGTCACAAAACATGGCTAAGGGAACCGAGAGAGAAATATTAAGAATCAAATATTTCAATTCTGGATAAATGCTACAACTTATTCCATTATGAAAATAATCAAATCTTAATGCCCGCATTTTAATGACTGGAAGACAACTACTCAGGCATGAGATGAAATGGTGCACTAATTTGATTCAAATGGTTGAAGTAATATCTATCTAGCATGACAAGTCAGACATCAATTTTGTATTACACATTGGGTAGTTGTTGATTTGTAATAAATATTAATAATAGCACAAACATCTAGATGTTTCCTTCACTGCATTTATTATAAGGTGTGATATTAGAACATTGTCAAATACTCAGTGGGGTGAAATGATCTCTAAGCTGATACTTCATTTCCCAGCTTTGGATTGTCATTGTGCATGAAATCATATATGATACTCACGGCAGATTGATGGTTTTCTCCATGACACACATACTCCATGTTCACTACATACTTGAGCATATGCAGCTACAGCTGTACAGAAGCATTCACAGTCTCCCCCGGTATCACAAGCGCAGGCATCAGTCACACATGCTTCGTAGTATTTAGTTGGTTCCACCTATGAAGGAATGAAAACAGAAGCTACCGGTCTTGATCTTCCAGTGACAATTCTTTCAAAAACATGTGCAAAACACTGACATCAGGTGACTAAGCAAAAGAGAAGCTGAACTAGAAGTTAAATACATCTGTGCATTTAACATAGGGGTTTCTTAAAAACACGGATGGCATCAACTGAGGGGGGAAATTGACTATTTATGTGATCCCAGCAGGTGCAAAGGAGAAATTTAAGCATTTCCTCTGCTGCTGAGAACCTGAGAAAAATTCCTCTTCTGAAACCACCTTGCTATTTTGTAAAAGGCATACAGTACTATGCTAAACTTCAGTTTATTTATGTATGTATTTATTTATTTGTATGCTGCCCATCTCCCTCCAACGGGTGACTCTGGGTGGCTCACAATTAAAATCAGAAACCCCATCAACAATTAAAAATCCCCCCATAAATAATTAAATAAGTAATCCATTAAAAATCAGATCTAAACAACAAACCCTGTACATAAATACTAAAAACATTCAAGATGAAGGGGGGGATGGGCAAGGTCAATCACCCCACAAGCCACCTCTACTGGTGTGAGCCTCCATCCGGCCCCCAGGCCTTCTGGCAAAGCCAGGATTTCACCCCTTTCCTGAAGGCCATGAGAGTGGGGGCACTCCAGACCTCGGGAGGCAGATTGTTCCATAGGGTGGGGGCCACAGCAGAAAAGGCCCTCTGCCTAGACCCCACCGGTCAAAATTCCTTGACCAGTGGGGTCTGCAACATGCCCCTTCTGGGGAGTGGGGAGGGCTGAAATAACTGGGGCGAGATGGCTCCTCAGATAACCTGGTCCTATGCCATAAAGGGCTTTAAAGGTGATGACCAACACCTTGAATTGGACCCGGAAGCAGACTGGCAACCAATGCAGCTCACATAACAGCAGTGTTATATGTGCCCTCCTAGGGGCATTCAGAATTGTCCATGTCGCCACATTCTGCACCAGCTGTAGCCTCCGGATACTCTTCAAGGGTAGCCCCATGTAGAACGCGTTACAGTAATCCAACCGGGAGGTGACCAGGGCATGAGTGACTGTGCGGAGGGCCTCCTGATTGAGGAAGGGGCATAACTGCTGCACAGCACGAAGTTGCACAAAGGCCCTCCTAGCCATGACTGCCACCTGCTCTTCGAACAGGAGTTGTAAGTCCAGGAGGACCCCCCAGATTACGCACTGGGTCTGTCTGGGGTAGTGTGACCCCATCAAGAACCAAAGATAATAAACTCCTGGATCTTGAGGCTCCCTGTACCCACAGCCATTCTGTCTTACCAGGATTCAATTGAAGCCTGTTGACCCCTATCCAGGCCCCTACAGCCTCCAGGCACCAAGAGAGGGTAGTCACAGCATCATTTAGGTCACCCGGGATGGAGATGTATAATTGGGTATCATCAGCATACTGATGATACCTCATCCCATGATGACGGATGATCTCACCCAGCGGTTTCATGTAGATGTTAAATAGGAGTGGTGAAAGCACAGAACCCTGTGGCACCCCACAGAGTAGGGGCTGTGGGTTGGACCTCTCACTCCCTAGCAACACCGATTGGGTTCAGCCTTGGAGAAAGGAGCTGAACCAGCACAACACTGTGCCACCCAGCCCCAACTCCTGCAGCCGACCCAAAAGGATACCATGGTTGATGGTATCGAAAGGTGCTGAGAGGTTGAGAAGAGCAAGGATAGATGCACTACCCCCAACCCTAACCCCCATCCAAAAGTGCGACCAATGCTGTTTCTGTCCCATAACTGGACCTGAACCCTGACTGATAGGGGTCCAGATAATCTGTTTCCGTCAGGATCCTCTGAAGCTGCCATGTAACCACCTTGTCCACCACCTTTCCTAAAAAGGGAAGGTGGGAAACTGGATGAAAATTGTCCAGAAGGATGGGATCTAGTGATGGTTTCTTGAGGAGGGGGTGGACCAAAGCCTCCTTGAAAGGCTTCGGGAACACCCCCTCCTGCAAGAATGAATTAACCACTGCCAGTATCCACCCTAAGGTCACCCTAAGGGACAAGAATCTAAAATACAGGTAGCTGCACTAACAGCCCCGAGGACCCTGTCCACTTCCTCAGGGCCAGCTGGATCAAACCATTCCCAGATAAGTCCCAGTTACATTACTCTGCGTGCTACTTGCCTATAGAATGACATGGAAACTTTGCCTGTTTAATTTACAGAGCTGTAACTCCTCAGACTAGCAACTGCATAGGCAGGCAGGCAGGCAGGCAGGCAGGCAGGCAGGCAGGCAGGCATGATTGTCATCTGACAGAATGAATTCCTGTAAAAAATCTGCCCTGAGGATTTGGTGTACCTGAGAGTGGCAGGCAGCAAAGACTTCACTGTTGATGATGCTGCACTGCTTCTGTGACCAGGCTTTCCTATAGGGATTCTTGGAGCACGGATCCTTGACACATTTGGCATCAGGACATGTGGGCGATACCTTCCAACTGTTTCCAAACTCCAGCACATCACCTACTACAGACCGACTCCGAGTTGTAAAGTCATTATTTCCATTTCCATCATAGTTCCCACATAGCCCACAGACCTCACCCTGTAGAGAGAAGCATATAAATTGATTGAATTCTAGAGCATGTGAAACCCACTTAATGCTTGATTTTTCTGTTTAATTAACATATCACCAACTCTAATGATCATTTATAATAGGAAAAGTTCATTCTTCTAGTTTTGAGGATATTAATCCGATGTCTTAGAGTATTCTTTATTTTTGTTTTCACTGCAGTTATTTTAAGCCTTTCAATAAGAGGGGAAAAAAATATGTGGTATTATATTTAAATTTTGAAACATTTACTATCATGTTCATTATGTATACTGAATTATGTTAGTAAACAATTATTACTTAATTATCAAAGAAATCAACATATATGTGTTGAAAATGAAAGGAAGGAAGGAAGGAAGGAAGGAAGGAAGGAAGGAAGGAAGGAAGGAAGGAAGGAAGGAAGGAAGGAAGGAAGGAAGGACAATATGTATTGATTTGTTTCATTTATGAGAAGCATTAACTTAGGAGCAAAAAGACTGATGAAGATTTATCCCGCCCCCCCCTCCTCAATAGAAGGATTCCTTTTCTTTGATCTTGTAGATGCTGAAGCAAGCTATAGGGGAACAATTTTCACTGATTTCCCACTTCTTTCTGCAATCCCATGTCCCACTTCATTGTGGAAGATTCCTCAACTATTAGAACAGTTTTTGAGGATTCTTTCCTTTCCCTCCACCATGAATAGGACTTTTTAAACTACAAGTTTAGATAAAATCTAGATGGATGTTTTTATGAGAACTTAGATCCATCTTTGTCAGTTGCTGCCGAACACCTAAGGTATTCTACCCATGGGAGGTGTGGTTTTTAATGGTTTTTAATTCAATCTTTTAAATGAGAGCTGAATTCCTTCTGATTCAGCAGGATCCCAGCTGTCAGGATCTACACAAGCTAGAAATCATAGTTTCATTTAATTTAGACTAGCAATGCATAATTGACAGTTAAATGGTTAAATGCGTAATTGAAAGCCTGCTTGCTTGTTCCTGCCATCAAAGTTAGGAGAAGGGGGGAGGAAGCTGCCAAGCCAGGTGCTGCTGTTATCCCTCTCAAGGCGCCAACAAGGTCAAGCAACCGTGAGACCAGGGGGAAGGCGCGAAGAATTTCAAGCGGGAAAAGAAAGTAGAAGGGGGGGGGGGGAAGGGCTTAAAAGACAAGGTTTTGCTTAGCAATGCTTTAGACTCAACAACCTATAGATCCTGTACCTTTCTCTGAATAAAGAAATCTTGTATGGAACTAATTAGACTCCAGAAGATTTACTGAACTTTGGAATGAGTGTACAGACTCTGACACCAGCTTACTATGTGGTATTTTTAAAGAGCTGGAGGAGCTGCTGTAAAGAAGGCAGGGCAGAGAAGACAATTTTTACTATTCCAATTATGCATGCATGACTATGGATCCATCCTTACATTTTAATTGTTTTGTGCTTTTAATGTTAAACCATTTTGACTAGGGCTTTAGATAGAGGACTAGGGAACTAAGGAATGAATAGACATTTTTTAAAAAATTGTGGAAAATATAGGTGAGCCTGTCACTCTAGACCAATTTTTCTCAGCCTTGGCCATATGAAGATGTATGGACTTCAACTCCCAGAATTCCCCAGCCAATATAGCTGGCTGGGGAATTCCAGGAGTTGAAGTCCACGCATCATTAAGTGGCCAAGGTTGAGAAACGTTGCTCTAGACAATGTCTTCAATTACCTACTCCAGCCCTCCTCCTTCTCCACTCTAAAACTGCCTCCAGTTATCTGTTTGTCCCACAAGGTGTGGCAGGGTGAATGTGCTCCAGGTCCTTTCCATTAAACAATGCCATCTAATGGGACCTAGGAAGCATGCATTCTCTGTTGTAGTACCTGCCTAATGGAACACGCCCCCTGCCCCAAGATTAGATATTTTATTTTATTAATTTATTTGTACCCCATTTTCCAGAATGACTCTGGGGGGGTCTTAGCATCATTTAGATGTACCCAACTTTTACAGCTTTCATAAGCTATTAAGCCTGGCTCTTCCCTTGAACATTGGACCTGGGTATTGGTTGAGACTGTTTTTTTGCTGTTGGGTTTTGTTCCGTGTATGTATATTTGCTGTTGTTGTGATGTTTTAAATTATATTTATATTATTTTGTTGATTGTTAGCAACTCAAAGTCATGTGCCAGTCAGGCAGCCATATAAAACTCTTTAATAAATAAATGAGTAGACACCATATGTCTGACTTTTAAACGATATCTCACCTTGAAATCTATACTGAGTTTGATAAATATGCTTGTTTTCTTGTCCCATAAGATAATTAGTTCTTTCTTAGTCTCAATCACTAAGTAGATGCCCCTTTGGTGAATCACATATGGTAGCTGACCTCCACTCCCTCTTTTTACCACTTCATAGTGCTCCTCGGTAAGTATCAGTTCATAGTTCTGGAAGAGTAAAACAAATAATAGGGAAACAATGAGTTTTCCAAAGTCAAGTTTTGAGTTATTTATTAACAAAGTATATACAACAGTAACTTTATAGATTTATTAGCGAATATGGTAGATAAAAGCTGAATATTTCCTTAAATAAATATCAAGGTACCATTTGCATGACTGATCATCCAGTTAATAAAAACAATATATAGAACAGGGTGAACAGCTTGGGACCTTCCAGAATGAGAACTGCCTTGTTTATATGCATCTCTGTGGGCATAAGTACAGCAACAGTGTATAGAGTATGGAGGTGTCAGCCCTTTGAGGAAGATCAGACTAGGAAACCAAACTCATGCAGGCTAATACTACTTTTATTATAAGATTACAGAAACAGAATCTTGCAAGTCTGAATCCACTTTCCCCCTCCCTCCCTTTGTCTTCATGAGAACTAGGGAAGGTCTTTCTCAGGTTACAGTTCTGTCCTGGACTTAGGTTTCTTTTATCTGACCATTGTCTTGGCAGCAGTTCTTCCTCCTGTTCCTCAAGGTAATTCCTTCTATCTATTACATCTAGTGTCTTAAATGAATTCATCTTTGTGCTAACTAGTTTCCAAACTGTATCCTTAGTGTCTTTAAAACTGCTGGAATGCAAAGGGCATTTTTAGGAAACTCTAGGAATTGTACATATTCAGTAGGATATTTGACATTCTGTTTTTGATTTTGCACAAGAATTAAACCATTTTGCACATCTCTCTTCATTTGCCTACATTTCCAGTACAATTTGGCGTGGTTATATGAGAATCCTAATGCCCCATGTGCTCAACCAAAGTAGTTGCATGAGGTTTGGGGGGCTGAATAAGACACACAAAATACCTTCCTTTTCAATTATATAAAGTTGTTTTGGAAGATATTTTTTGAGATTAGTGAATTCATGGTGGACCATCAATGCTTCAGAAATGTTACTCACTTCCACAAACACTTTAATAGATTTAGAACAAGTGGTTCCAGTGGTGCCACAAGGAACATTTTCACTGATGATTCGGAATGACCCCTGAGTGGAACTATTCTGGCCACAATAATCCTAAGAAGGAAGGGTGTAGAATTAAAAAAAACAATTATTGCCTTCTGTGGTAGATCCAGACAGTTTCTCCAGAGAAAACAAGAAAGCAATGCTTGATACCTGCATTAGTGTATATTCACATTGCCCATTGAATATATAACGCTTGTCATCAAAGGTGATATAATGCCCATCTCCATAAATAGCACAGGTTGCTAGGCACGCCTCCATGGTACATTGCCACATCCTGTTCTTACATACACTAAAATAAGAAAAGGGAAATGCATTTCAAGAATAATTCTTCTATTTGCACCCATAAAAGCAGTTTTATGTATTTATTTATTACAGCATGTTTTAGTTTTGTAGAGCTCAGCTAAATGATTATCTCATGAACTAATCACAGATTATATGTGAGGAGGCAAGAGTATTGGGTAGGGAAGAAAAATGGAAAGAGTAGAGTAAGTGGCATTTCATTTAAGAAATTAAGAAACTAGAAAAGTAAAAATGCAAGGAACTGAACGTTAATGTAAAGTATTCTTTAAAGCAACTTTAATTAAAGTATATAAAAAATTGCTATCCTACACTATGGAAAAAGAATGTGCAACATTTTTCAGATTTGTTCTGAATCAATAAGATTCTCATTGCTATTGATTATGAAGATCAATATTCCACAATAAAGTTTGCTGACTGACTGATTATGAAGTTATACTGCATTCTTCTCTGAGCCAGTATCCTCCTGAAGTGTGGCTATCACAACTCTTGCCTTAAAAGTTGGGAATTCTGGGGGTCTCCCAAGAATTTCATACCAAGCATTGATGTTATGGTATTTTTTCAAGGTAAATTGCTTTGCACATATGTTTATAAAGAAGATGGGATATACATTTATAAAAATACCCATTTCCATATCCAACTATGCTTTTCAATGACAGATGGTGCAAATGGGAATTATTGCATTCATTCATTCATTCATTCATTCATTCATTCATTCATTCAATGTATAGCTTGCCTTTTCAAAGCAGTATACAGAGCATTCCTTCCTTCCATGCTTCCCCACAATAACCTTGTGGGACAAGCTGGATTGGGATGGAGTGACTGGAGCAAAGTAAACCTGTGAGCTTCCATGACTGAAGATGGATCAGAATCTAGGTATCCCATAACCAAGTTTATCACCATAATTATTTTGTCACCTCCAGCTATGATTAATCCTAGCTCCATGTTTCCTTGCCCTAACAGCAAGATAATTGTCAGAAAGTCTTTGCTTAGTATTTTTATTTATTTATGTATTCAATTTGTATAGCTGCCCATCTCATATCTGTGATAGTGGGCAGCTCACCTAATTACAAACAACCCAAAAAATACAACTGATAAGCAAATACAGAAATAAATAAAAAATACAATAACCTCCTTTAAAACCAAATTAAAAACCCCATTAAAAGCCAAAATTAAAACCAGAAAATATTAAAACAAAAAGAAAAACAGGCAAGTGTGAGTCATGGATCAATCAATATAGCCATCTTGTGGGCTCCAAACCATAGCTGGATCCCTGGCATATTGACCCAGCTGTGTCTTTAGAGCCTTTGGAAGGCAAGTAAGATCAGGGCCAATCTAACCATATGACAGATGCTGTCTGGGGAGAAGACCTATATTTATCTTTTGCAAGATGTTGTTGTTGTTGTTGTTGTTTTGGCATTGAATTTGTCTTACTTCACTTATCTGATGTGAATTTTATGCAAAACAACCAAGAAAGAAAATAATTTGAAAAATAGAAAATACATTTACAGATAATAAATACATACATAAATTTGTTCTCTATATAGTTATATTATAGTTTTAGGTACTTAGGTGAAATATGTACCATGGCTTTTGCCAGATTGCTTTCAACTTATTGTTGTTGGTGTTTTTTTTTTTCCCTCCAAGAACAATATGGCAATTTTACTTAAGGAACATATAAGGAATACATATGTAACAAGAAGTACTCTGTTCTCTAGCAAATGCTTACCAAGTGTTACAGTCAACTTTGATCTTTTCTCCAGGCTGATACGTGGCCTCATTGTGAATACATGGGCACTCTTCCACAGGAATACAGCCTCCTTTCCCATCTGACACTAGCTCGTCTGGACATAGGCAACCGGAGACACACTGTGGGCTGTACTGTAAGCATCAGGAGGAAAAGATGACTCAGGAGAGAGCAAATAAATCTTCAAATAATTGGCGTTTATCTCCAGTCCAGCTTAAATAAGGGTGGCTCAATTTAAACACAATGTTGGTGTCAATTCAGCTAGAAAGCCTGTGTTTGTCAATAGGGAATGACCACCTGAATTAATGGCTCTGGTGCATACCCATAAGGTCTTCTGTCTGTATATGTGCATATACATGGTAGGCTTTAATATATACTTGAATTCTGAATGAATGAGCCCTGGGTTTCTGGACACTGAAGAATTTGGAACAGTAGAATCTAGTAGAAGGAATTGGGGAAGGTGAGAGTGATCATGACTTTCTAAGATCAGTTCATGACTTCATGATATAGGGAACTGTTTTCTGACTTGTAGTACAGTCTCTTAGATAGGGCCTGATACTTACACAATGCATATCAAGAGTGTGACAGCTCTTCTGACATTCAGCTCCTTTGCTGCCAGCGGTGGCATTTTTGCAGTCAAAGTAAACCATTGGAGTGCTACAAACTATTCAGAAGAGAGAAAAAGTTAGTGTACCAGATGAAAAGATAGGTTTAGATACCATGGGTCAAAAGAACTGGGCAGAAGATGTGTGAGGTCTTGGGAACTACTTTTATTCATTTGGCCTGAAGTCTTACCAACTTGCAATTGCTATTGACTCTGCTCATTCAGGCAAAACAAAGAAATGAATGAATGAATGGAAGGAAGGAAGGAAGGAAGGAAGGAAGGAAGGAAGGAAGGAAGGAAGGAAGGAAGATAGATCAGGGTCGAATCCATGTCATTATCGGTTATATCCCAAAATGAATCCATTCTGCCTGTAATATTTCCAAAAAAACTGCAAGAAAACCAACATTTAGTTCTGTATGCAATTTAGAGCCAAGAAATATTTCTAAAAAGGACACTATTAGCCTCTGAATGATACAACTTCTCATCTCTCAACACATTATATTTTTCCATACCAAGCACTTCTGCTAAAAAAGGAATTCTACCATCAATTTCTTCTGTCTTCTTACTGATTTAATCATTTTTAGATACACTGAAATCACTAATATAGTTTAGGCATTAGACCCAATTTAGATCCATGTAATAATTACATTCTTTGTCATTCCATCTACAAGATAAATGGTTCTCATTAAAATATTAATTTGCAGTTGAACCTGTGCATATTTACCCAGAGGTAAGGTCCACTTTGTGCAACAGAACGTGCTTCCAGCTATCATGCTCAGGATTGTAGCTAATATTAAAATACTTCCCCCCCCCCCCCCCCCCGGATTATCTTTGTCACATAATTCTACTTTAACTAGGCTGGTTCAAATTAAAAAGGAAGATGGGCCAAAAATGTGTATGTGTGTAGTGTGTACGTATGCCTTACCTGGCTCGGAATCCCCATCACCAATGCAGTTTAATTTTCCTTGATTACAGGTGCTGAGTAAAAGAAATGGGAATGATTATTGTTTTTATGTTATCTTGGAATTCACAACATTTCTCTTCTGAGCTGGGAAGCTGCAAAGAATTAATTCTGCCCTAAAAAAAACACTTCAAAAACAATATAGCTGATCACAATGCAGGTATAACATGAAGTATTTAACATCTGAAAATAGACTCATATGTGTCAATAAATCTTAGTTCTTCCAAATTCTGCACTTTTTATGTATTTAAGCAGCACTCTTGTGTCTTAATAGCAAAAACACTTGGGACCAAAGGAAAGCATTCTAGAGACTGATACTATTCTATATAGTCTGATAACCAAGCTTAGTTTGTAACTTGAATCCCCTTACCATACAATGCCAGACTCATGGTAAACTTCACCAGACAGTATGGCTGTTCCTTTGTAATAACAGGGACATTTGTTAGCAGGCACACATCTTCCAGAATCATCCATGTAAGTTCCATTTTCACATGTACAGCCATCAACTGGGACAAATTTGATATTGCAGGTAATATCAGGTTCGCTCAATGATCGGCAAGTAGATTGACAAGAGCTAATGCTATAGCTATAATTCTGAGATTTGGGACACACAGTAGTGTATTTGGCTTGAAGAAAGAAAAACAAACACACAAAAAACATTAGTTATTTATGTTGTACATTGACACTCTGCCTTTTGATCTTAAGATTCCCAAATTTGCTGACAAAGCTCAAATAACAAAACAAGACTACCGCACAGATTAAGTGAATAACAACATACACAGAGCCACACCTCTGCTGAAAGCAGAAGGAACTAAGCACACCCCCTTTAGAACAGCATTGAGTGTTTAGAGTTTATTTATGTACAGTCCAAGAGCAGTCATAAGAAAATATATCAAATACTACAAATTAAAAAAGTAATAATAAAAAGTTATGAGGAAAGCCTGTAACAATTAATATGGTATGAAAGGCATCAAAAACTTCTTTAAGCCACAGCTGTTGATAAGAATGTTGCAATCTTCTTGGATGTATCTGGAAATTAGTAACCTAAAAGGAAAGCAGTAACCTTGTTGGTAGGTTTGTTTCTTCCCTATGAAGACAATTAACCATGATTTGGCATACTGTGGCCTTTCTCTTCTAGCAATATGCACTTTCAGCTTTGATAAAACCTTCGCTGAATTTGAACAGAGCATCTGGAACCGAGATATTAAAATTGATAAAGCCAGAATTTCCCATCTCTGTTACAACACACTTTCCCCCACTCTTGGACTATCCCTATAATTTTTTTTTTTCAATAAGCCCACAGAGAAGGTTTTTGTTCTTGTCCTGAATCGATGTGTTACCCATTAGGGTGGCAACAGGTATAAACCAGCCTCCCTTATGAAAACTGCACTTGTGTACGTTCCTAATGGAGATGGAATCTATATCACATGTGTTGTTAAGGTGCCCATTGCATACTCAGTGGTGAATGGATCTCCTAATACCAATTGTCAGAAGACTTTTCACAGTTTAGGTGCCACAATAAATAAAAAATCCCTCTTTAAAAAGTCCACAGAGCACAGCCTTGTCTACTGCACCAAATACATAGATAGTTCTTCATATATCCAGATTCCAGATAAATTAATGCAGAAGGAGAGGACTCTAACTTCAAGCTCAGCAGTAAATAGACAACCAGGGAAAATAGAAAATCATCCTATGTATGTTTTCCAAGCATACAGCCTTATAGTTGGGTTACTACAATTTGATCTAATAGTAATTTCTAGAAGCTTTTAAAAATCATCTTTGAATGGAGCACATCCCAAACTATCTGGGATGGGTGTAATGAAGGCATCAATGTCCATCAGAAATTCTTCATTTCCTAGAAATTCAAATATAAGATCTGGGGATTAGCATTAAAATTGTATTCAAAAGTCCATTCCTTTGCTGCACCACTAGAAATGTTTATCATGGTCTAGAATTCCTTGCTGAATGGTTTCATCGCAGTACTTACAGCAGACATTGGTTCTCCAACCTGAAAGGTCAATTCCTTTGGCTTTGCAGGCTCTGACATAGGAAGAGAGGACAGCACACATGCAATCCTCACTTTTCTCACAGTTGCAGGTGTCAAACATGCAGTTCTAGAAAAGGGAAGCATATTCTTAATCAAATGATACTTTCCAAGTCATTTCTTGTTACACCTTTCCTGCCACCAAATTGAAATCTTACATCCAATTAGATTTCAGCTGCAATCCTTCCAGTCTGTCAAACTCCCAGTCAAAGTATTCTCCATCCAAGTAGGTCACAGACCTGGGTATACCAGGCTTTGTTAATAGAGTGATTTAATATCCTTTCAGAACATTTTGGCAATATAATATATGATATTGCAAATCTGGCTCTATGGGTGAAATACAGTCTGTTTTTTTCAGGAAGATCCGCTGGGTGTGGCGGGGTGGAGGGAATGCTCCCAGAACATTCTGCAATATCTACTACTGAAATCCACCAGATTCTGGCCACAAACAACATTTGCTCAATCCTCCCCTAAAGGATGATGGTCTCTAACCCTTACATTAATTAATTAATTAATTAATTAATGCATTTCCTTGCCAATGTTCTTAAAAGTCTAGCCCGTTAAAATTGGCAATCATAGTACCGTGTGATAAGCCTTCGGAGTCACTATGAGGTGGCATTTAGCAAAAGGTCCTTCAGGATCAGTCAGGAGTCCACACCAATGACGGGCATATTTTTCTAAAAAGAGAAGCAATAAATGCATATCCTTTTGACCATTTCTGTAGAGATGCATGGCCAGTTTTATCACAGATTACATGTCTAGCTCCAATTTTTACATTATAGCAAAGCAAGTAAAAGAAGCGTAAGTCCACTTATCTCAGATATATCCAATTCTTTCTCAAACTGTGCCTACATGATCTTGCTTTGCACATTTTCTGATTTTTCACTCCCTTTATTAATGCCTTGTTTTCAGTCCCACCCCCACCCCCATTCCCATTTGTAAGATCTCTGTTGAGTTTTCTTCAGCAGCTACGTAGAAGAAATTGTGAAGGATTGTTTTAAAGAATACTATTTTTGGAATAATTTTCATTCTATGCCCACCATTTTCAATGCTCAGGGTGCAAGGGTCCTTAAAATTCTGCTTGATGTTGACACAATCAGCCTGAGTTTTCCAGGTATTAGCAAATGCGGGTGCTGTTCCTTCTGTCAATCCACTTAGGGTTTTGAAGTCATCTGTCTGGTGATTGTTAAAGTTGCCACAGAGACCTTTAAAGGAAATTAATAATTTGAATAATGAAGAAATAACCAAATATACTCTTTGAACCTAGGAATGACACATAATTTTTAAATATTTCTTACCACAGGTCCTTCCTTGGAAAGATGGATCCAGATAAATGTATAACTGCATCAAGGGAACAATCTGGATCACTAGCTGAAGGCCGGAATTTATTTCCAGAATGATGTAGAAAGTTGAAGGCTTGAAGATTGTTACATTAGCTATGGGGAAAGAATATGCCATTCTGAATAAATCAGCAGTTGCAGTTCTTCAGGAGAGGAAGAGGTAAATCCTGGGTATTCAGGTGCTAGCACCAAATGGGCGAGTTGAGAATATGGTTCAGCTGGACATGCACAAGGTTTGATAAAAACCAGAAACCAGTATAATTACTTTTACCATGTGCTCAACTGTCACCCCAATGATGTGGTGTGCCTGGCACATTTCACTCAATCAGTGAAGAGTCTAGCATGTTGTAGGCTCTTTCACATGGCAGCCTTCGGCAGCTTGTCTCCCATCTATAAACTGGCTAGAAATGAAGCTAGCTTTAAACATCCTTTCCTGGTTATCAGCCTTTTTTTCAACTTTGGCTATGGTCATGGCCAGCTATTCCATCTGGATCCACAGTTAATAAGGTGTCCCACTGGCTGACTGCCCTGTTTCTTTACCTTCATCCCTGCCCATGGTGGGAAAGCAATCGCCAATCATTTTTCTTTTTGTGGGCAGGTAGACTTTTTGAAAACCTTAATGCTATTTACAAAGTGAAAGCATCAAAATGCACCTATATGCAGGCACAGCAACCAGTCCAAAATAAAAGTTCTTTTCCTCTATTTTCTGAGGTTTGGTTCTTTGCTGCAGCTACTGCTACAATAAAGCTGTAGTAGCACAGTGGCTGTTACTCTTGACTCACGTTCTACAAGTCACCAGTTAAAAGCTGGTCAGCAACAACTTTTTTAAAATCACTATTTTCATTTCCTTAGTTACCAACTTTACTGTATTCTTTTAACCAGTTCACCAGTGTAACATGAGGTCTACTTAAAGTAGAAGGGTTTTACCCCAGCTCCCAAACCACTCAAATGGATAAAGGTTGCACAGGATTTACCACTGTATTTATCTGGTATGGTAGTTTTTTAAAAAATCCAACTTTTCAATAGTTCACTGGTGGGCTGAATTTTTTAAAGATCTGGGTCAGACTGCGTATACCACTGCTTAACCAATCTTTGAGGATTTTGTAGTGATACCAACAGAAACAATAATGTGAGGTCTTCAGCTGATATGCATGGACCTGAGAAATGACAGTCCATCAAAAGCTTAGGAAAATATGATAGTAGGGATATTGTCAAGAATTTGAACTGTGACTGGAAACAAACTGGGGATCCAGTGAAGTACAAGTGAAATAAGCTTATTGAGGCAGGTCCCTTAATAAGTTGGTTGCCCTAATCTGTGCAGATGAAGTTTCTAGAGTCTTTTAAAAGCTGTATGTGTTCAGAGACTGACTAGGATTCATGCATGGATAGTGACCTTTCCTTTCCAAAAGGAATTCCTTTTCCAGAACAGCAAGCTCAGTTGTCAATCTGATATCAAATCAAATTTTATATGCTGAGTACTTCTAAGATTCAAACTTTTCCTTCTGCACAGACATTTCTAATGAGCTACATACCTGCTGAGACAGGCAGTTGAGTATACATCCAGTTAACATATACATTGCCGTCACGGTTGATCACAACACTCTGGTGAATAAAAACAAAGAAGAAATCATCAATGGGATGATAATCTGCGTCAGGGTTTCAGAAACTGATAAACAAAAATATGAAGTCATATCAATCTATCTATCTCCATCTCTGTGTACCTCTATCTATCATCAAAATTCCTACCCTATTTGTGGATAGGCTGGGCATTCGGTAAAGCCACTCATACCTGGAAAGGGCAGAGAACATCAAAACTCTAACAACAAACCAAACTGGAAATGAACATCCAAGGACATAAGTCTCTCTGAGCTATGTTGATTTAGATAGTGTGTGTGTGTGTGTGATTCAAAGTGGTTAATATTTAACTCTCTCTTGTCCTTTCATTAGAGAGGACATACAGCCTGGGAAGGTGTGCTAGCTTATACCTAGACAGGATTTATAAATTAGCTACCATCTCTCCTGTTGGATGCAAATTCACACCAGCAATTCTTTTGGCCATCTACTGTGACATTTTCTATGCTGTTTCAAAGTATCCTTCAACTCTCCAAGCAGGTTTTTAGGGGCTGCAGAAACTATTGAAAGCCATCTTTCCCTTTCTTGAAGGAGAATATTTTGTGAGCAGATTCTACTCCCAAGACGGCTATGTCCAATTCCTCATAGTCTTTTCATTTTGTTTTTCTCAAGAGTACATTAGCAGCTACATGTTAGTTTTATTCATATAAATATAAATATAAATGAATTATATGGGAAGGGAGGGAAGGAAGGAGGGAGGGAGGGACATTACAAGTGCTGAGTAGAACTCTGACATATAAATTCATATTTAAATAAACTTTATTTAATTTGATTTAATTATTAAAATTAACAAGTCAAGTTACTTAAGAGGAAAAGGAAATTAAACTGCTATACGTAATTCAAATTCCTAAAAACTCCTCCATTTTACTTCTAGCTGTAAAATGCTTGCTTAAATATAGACAGAGAGGTGAATTATGCTTCTTAGATATGTCATTATCTTGTCTGCAAAAGCTATTTCTTAGGCTGGAAGGCAAGCCCAATGATTATATGCAGATTCTGAACTGAATGGCATCTGAGAGTTTTGACTCGTTCTGGTTCTTACAGTCTGTCCTCCATTGATGCTAACAGCCACCATTTTTAAGCAGGTCTCAGTCTCTGTCAAGCCACATGAGCCCAGTTCTCCGAGAATGGTAAAGGCTTCTTCTTCACAAATCTAGGGGAGACCGACCAGGAAAAAAATAACTGACACAACAGATTGACTTCAAGTATGCTATTTTAGAAATATTTTGGGATAACTTCTAGAGAGGTAATGTTAGTCATAGAAAGTGAATTTGGTGGATCTTACAGAGAAAGGGAATACTTTGAGTCCAGCTTGGTTGGAAGAACAGGAAATCCTCATTTATTTTCTTTTTCATAATATTAAACACTGAACCAAGTTTATTAAGACAGAGGAGTGGATAGCCAGATTAATTTAGGGCATTTTTAGAATTGTTCAGCTTCTTCCTAACTAGCTTAATTTTGTTTTCATTATCATATCATTTTATTGAGCAGCATGCAGAGTTCTATCTATTTTTTAGAACACATTCAATATAATAATTGATTTAATCAGAGTAAAATGATTATCATTTAAATCTCCTGGAAAGAAAACAATAGCTTGGTGAAGTTCTTCCCCATCTCCCAAAGTTCCTCTTTTTAATGTACAAATCTAAAAGAAAACTACCATTTCATAGGGAAAAAAGCAAGATAGAAATAGAATCTAGAAATAGAACCTGGATAAACTGTGTGATATGATATCTATAGCAGTGGATTAACATCAGGAACAATTACTCTAATTTTATAATCCCAGAGATAGAAGCTCAGGTTTAGGTGTGAACCTATGTGTGGGATGAAAATACGGTTGCTAATGTTAAATCTTAGGTTACTTGCCTTGGATAGAATATAAGTACAGCTTCCATGGAAATTATACCATATTCCATCATAGGTGGAGATATGCGATCCTCCTTCTATTGAGCAAATACCAGGACAGGGAAGCTCAGTGCAGTTCCACTCACCCCCCTTGCAGAAACTGGAGGAAAGAGAATCCAAAGTTAGGGACATAAATTTGAAGAAAAAGTACTTTCATTAGCTTGTATTATTTTGCTATGGTAGCATTTAAGATTCCATTGTGAATGTGTAGCTATAGATACTTTTTCTTGAGTCAATCAATATCATCTTGTAATTCAAAAGCTAGGATAACCATGATCTACTACATGATCATAGCTTCATTCCCTGGAAACTAATGGAATGAATCAAAGAGCAGGAAGTGTACATGTAGGTTGATTTATTTATGGTCACAGACCAAACACAGTATAAAACATCAACATGAAACTGTGCACTAAAATGTTAAAGAGAAAAATATAGCTAATTACCTTCCAGCATGGAATGATATAACAGTGCTTAATTAAACCCAATGTTTCCTTATTGCAATCGTGATTGAGCAATATTCTGCAATCCTATTTGAGATTTTTGAAGGTTTATCAGCTGATAAAAAAGATGTGTTCTCTTCCACTCTACAGTTGGAACAATTACCAGAATGGGTAATAGCTGGAAGTGTGGAAAAACTTTTGTCTCTGATCTTGCAAAGCATTTGTCAGTCATAGTGAACAGTAGTGAATTAGATGACCTGCAAAAGGCAGCATTCTATTTTCTTCTTTCTCCCAAAGAGTTTTGGTTTAACAGTATGTTCATCAGTTAACTACTGTTCTTTAGTTACCCTGCCAGTTTCAAACATCCAGCAGAGTCTTCCTTTTGAAAGAGTCCAAAGAATAGATTAATAGCCAGAAGTAATGTATGTAATCTGAGAGGTTAAATGGAAGTATGGACTTTAGATCAGAGCCTAAAATCACAAATTTTAGGCTCTGATCTAAAGATATTAGATTAGAAATCACAAATACTAGGAATCACAAATGAAAAACATTGAAATTACAGATGAAAGCTAGATTCCTGCACAAAACATTGGATGAATGTATCAAAATGTATAAATTACCAGGAACGGCATGGAACTGAATATGTTGTCCCTGGGGCATAGGATTCTCCATTATAAATGCAGGAACATTGCTCAAAGGGGATACAGTTTTTGCTGTTGATGTCATCATAAACAGTTCCTATGGGAAAAAATAAGAATTTTCAACACGTGCCAGAATGGTTTCATTTCATTTCATTTTCATTCAAACATTTCTATATCATATTTTGTTCAGTAGATACTGAAGGCAGTGTATATAGTATAAAATACTATTTTATTGATTATTTTATCTGTGGCACACACCCCCCCCCCATCCACTCCCACTTTTCTTTCAGAAACTAAAGACAGTACAATGGACACAGCACTACCTCCTCCCATTTTCCCTCCCGGCAACAAAATAGTTTAAGATGAAGATGGAAGCTCACCAAGTGGGCAAAAGCAGCCATCCACACAGTGATCTTCACAGACATGGGAGCTTTCAGAATTGGTACAAGTGTTCGCACAAGGTGATCCACATTCTTGATACTGCATACCGAAAGAGCATGACATTGCTGAAAAAAAAGAACAGTAAGACCAGTTCAATTCTCCATACAGCATATTGTGCTTAAAAGAAGACACCTGACAGCAAATCACTGTCGGTGATGTACATCATGTCATTCATTCCACTTGTAACATGCCATAATACTTACATACTTGTAACATGCATAATCCGATAGAACTCTCAGCAGTTAACAAAGATACGTAACATAAGATGTTCATGATAATATGACCATTGCATGCTAACGACATTAATAATGATAATGATATCCCAACCAAAATCAAAGACAAAACCAACAAACAGCAAAAATCTACACAGCAGTCGCTCATACTACAAAAGCTCTTTGGAAGAGTTTGGTTTTCAACATCTTTTGAAAACAGGGGATCAGCCTGTTCTCAGCCAGAAAGCTGTTCCAAAGAGCATGTTGCCATGGAAAAGTAGCACCCCAGTGCTTCAGTTCTCCTTACTTCATGGGGAGAATCAAAACAGTTTCTCTTGGTACAATCAAATTCCAGTTGAAGAAGGTAGTACTGGGGATATCTAGGCGCCAAGAATATAGGACTTAATAGAGCAAAAACAGCACTTTAATTTGCACTTGGAAGCCTATGTGAAGCCAATGCAGGGCCCACAGCACAGGTATAATGCTTCCTGGTGACACGTGCCAGCTAACAGGGGGACACTACATTTTAAACTATCAGCATTTGGATAGTGTCCAAAGGCATCCCCCATGTGCAGCACATTGCACTAATCCAGGATGAAACCCCAAATAGCATCTGCCATTCATGATTAATTGCTTTGATTGGCATCTATTATGTTTTCAGAGACCTTTTTTTAAATTAAAGTGATCTACACATCACATCCTACCACATGCCTCTTGTTTTTCGCATATATTTCATGCCGTTTACTCCTGGCCTTTGTCTGCTTGCCAACCTAGCCAAATAGCTTATAGTTTATATACATCCATTATTCTTTTTCAGCGGAGATTATATGTATCAACTACAGATATCTGTTCTGAGATTTTCTCTCCTTTTCCTTTGCTGCTTCATCATTCAGGAAAGAGGACCTCTTGGAAGCAGAAATAATATAGGCAAGAACATCTTTCCTTGATGGTTTATAACCCAGTTAGCTGTTTCCCATCATAGCTGAGTAGGTGAGCAGAAAAACAGAGCTTGCCAAACACAACTGTATATCCAATTGTTCATCCTGTTGCATTCTTCATCTCATTGCTAAAAGAATAGTGCTCTAATTTGTTTTAGTATTTCTGAACAGTGATTATGTGTTGTAGTCTGTGACTTTCCCAATTCCTTTGAACTGTGCATTGTCTGGAAAGGTGAGATTTGCATTTTCGCTGACCCTTCAAGCTATTCATAACTATATCATTAGGACAGAGATCTGTGAAATGTAATATTTTATTTGTAATGTTTATTTATTGTATTCTATCGCAAGGTAGAAATCCATTAGCTGCTATATTTACAACCTTCCAATTTTATATTCTTTTGTTCTGGCAGTATCTTTTAATTTCCATGCTATCAACTAGAAAGTGAATCTGAATCGAGATTCCTGATGAAGTCTAGAGGGAGGGATTAGACCAGTGTTTCTCAACCTTAGCAACTTTAAGATGTCTGGACTTCAACTCCCAGAATTCCCTAGTCAGCTTAAAGTCACTAAGGTTGAGAAACACTGGATTAGAATCAAATCAATTTTGCCACTGTTTAGCAATAGTATACACTTACGGCATAGTTTTGGACTTCTCCAGTTATGAGGATGGCCGCCAGCATGAGCGCATTGCCGAGAATATTCAGCAAAAGTATTACAGAGACAGGATGATTTTTCAACTTCCTCACAGTGACACAAGTCATGTACACAAGCATCAATGTAGCTGTTCACCCCCACAATATCATTACATTCAGAGAATGAAGAACCAGTCAGTGTTTTCTGGCAAATATCCTACACGGAAAAACAAAAGGAGGCAAAAGATTTTATGAAACTATTTCCTTCTACAATAGGGCCTTTTCCTAAACAAACAAACAAACAAAACAAAACAAAAACAAAAACTTATTTTTCATGCTTATATCTTAGATTAGATCAAGGTACTTTACAAAGTAAGAAAAGCCCTTCCCTCAAAGTTAGATTCCAACCCAAGATTATAATATAGCTGTGGAGTAGACTGGGAGTGAATGAAATATTTACGATGATATGGCAACTAATACATTTTAAACTTAAGATTCTAGAATCGTTCTGCAAATAAGACTAATGCAAAGCAGAAGAACAAGAAAGAAAATTCTCACATATTCATCAGTGCAGTTGTTCTGAGGAGGTGGTATAGGATCCTCACAATCTTCTGTTGGATCATTCAACTTCCATGTACTCCCAAAGTGGAAGTCTGTCACGGGGGCACCTTCAAGAAATAAAGTCATAATAGAGATTTACATGCTGGCAGTACCTCTGATTAAGGTTCTCTTTCAGGAAAGCCATGTCAGATTGGCTGTGAAAGTTGATAGAGATCTAAAGATCTGTGTGGCTTCCAGAAAAGCACAGTAGTCCAATTAGTCCAAATTCAGTTCCTGATATGTTGAAATGCTCTTTCCTGATTGTTGCACCTCAACTTTCATATGTGGGAGAGAATGTATGTTTTTCATATGAAATTATAATGATGTCGATATCTCAGAAAGATAAAATATCTCTACATAAAATATGAGGTGATCTAATAATGGAAGATGGGGAAAAATGTAAAGACACTCTTGAGTTAAGATTAATTCCTGGTAATTACATGGATGCCATGCAGTTTTTCTTTCTTTCTTTCCTTCTTTCTTTCTTTTTTTTTCCAAATAATTTTATTAAGAATTATAAATGAATAGAATAAAAGCCAATACAAAATATAAAAAATACAAACTGAAAAATACAAAAGAAAGAAAAAAAGGGATGGGTATGGAAAGGAAAAAAGAAAGAAAAGAGAAAAAAGAAAAAGAAAAAGGTAACTTCCCCTTCACCCCAGCAACTAAAGACAATTTTAATAGCCTGTCACCATATCTAAATACAACATAAACTCTCTTCTCCCTATAGCTCATCCCTTAAGAAGAAAAAAAGCAAAAAAACAAAATCCAAATGCTTCATCAATCATTCTTTGTCAGCAAAAGTCCAGTATGGGGCAACCAGATATAACTATTTTCCTCTTTTAGCCCTGATCCAACAACCAACCTTGCATTCCTTCCCAGAGTTTTTAACAAATATTCTTTAACCCCTTCAAAGAAAGGGGTTTGCTGGTCATCTGTGTTTCAAGACAAAAATCGTTGAGAGCTTTAACAAGTTTTTTTGTATATCCAATAATCAGAGTTTATTCTTTTGCTTGTCACTTGTAATGAAGTCCTTCAAGACCTTAACAGAGCTCTTTTGTATATCCAGTAAGAATTATCCTAGAATTATACAAATCAGTTTCCTGGTTTGATATCTGTACATGTTCTTTAGGGAATAAGTCATCCATCAGATCCATTTGTATTAAATTTAAGTTTCCTTTCCAAGTAATTTCATAGATATCCATTGCACTTTTTCTTGTTCTATAACTTCATTATAATACAATCTGTCCATCTTATCAAGCAGTTGATCCATTCTATTAAGAAACTTAATAGAGAGATATTCAAAAGTTTGCAATATAGATGTCTGCTCCATATTCTTTATCCTCTAGCTCCCTCTAGTATCCAACCTTCAAGATCTCCTTATTGTAAAAAAACCAAAACAGTCACCATTTTCTCATGAGAAAATATCTTCTAATTAATTCAAAGCTATAATTCCAAATCCCTCTAGCCCCTTAATCTGTTGTTAACTTTCCAAAATTCATATATTAAGCACTCTTTTGCTGCATAGTTCAAAAAATCATAGATTTTCAAAACTTTTAAAATCAAATTTACACTATCGTCCTCTAAGGAGGAGGAAACTTACCCAATGAATACCGTAAAACCTGGCTGATCCAAAGAGTCTTAATCTCTCCAGTAAACAAAAACAAAAACAAAAAAATTAATAATCCAAAAAAGTGATTAAGAAATGAGGCTTGGTCAAGCTTAATGTCCATGAAAGGCCGCTCTGCGAGTGTGAGTTTGATGCAATCCCAACTCCCAGCCACTCCACTCATAAGCCCACTGCAAAATGGCAGTTTCTGCAGTCTACTCATGAGTAGTGGCTGTCTGGAATCACATGGATAATCTCAATGATTTCTCCTTCTTCCAGAGAAATTTCGCTGGTCTGGATCCAGCATCCAGCTGAGATTCCCTTCACAAACACTGTCCTGCTAACAAGCAGGACATCATCTCATCGTGGTGCTCACAGGAAGTATTCTGCCATGCAGTTTTTCTTGACAACACTATGGAAGTACTCTGCCACTATATTCTATGGGAAAGATTATTTTTTTTGTTTTTTGTTTAACTATTCAGTGTAGCTTATGACCCTGGTATTGTGGCTAAGGAGGCAGAAAGCGTCAGTCACATTCTTGTTTTAGTTCCAAACGTCATACAGTCACATCCTACAAACTTAAAATGAAATAACTACTCAAAACATATTAGTTCTGAAATCACAGATCATTTGATGTTCTTAAGACAGAGAACAAGGTGACTAAAGTACTAAGTTTGAGAATATTTAAAGTTTGAGAACTTCTCTGTTTTAGTGAGTATGGAACCTGATACTCATCCAATGTCTAAAGATGTCAAAAGTGAAGAATGACAGATATGAGGCAAAATTACCAGGTATTTAATACTAATGATCAAAATATAAAAGTTTTTATATTCAGTAAAAAACAGGATTTTCTGCTATTCCAACATGTTGAAAAGCCAAGATTATGAAAAGGCTATAGTATGGTTCTGTAGCACTCAGTGAGTAAAGAAGCATAAACTGTGGATAAATCAATTCAGTAAGCCCTGTTTTTGATACTTACCTTCTAAATAAAATTCTTTGTACTTTGGAATGCCGTTAAAATCTCCACAAAGTCCACAGGTCTGATTGGCATATTTTTTGTCAAGTTCCACCTGAAATTACATATGAGAAAGTTGATAACATGTAATAGATGAACTCTCCATAATAAATATTGCAAATCCAAGAGAGCGGCTGCATTAAATACACCAAAACAGTTTCTATTGATGTTGTGTTTCAACAATCCAAAGCAAGTTTAATAGATAGAAAATTGGGGTGTCATTTGTGTCACAGACTCAGTGCTATTCATAACAACTAGTTTTCATAGTAATAGTCATAACAAAAGCATCTCCTCTGTTTCCCTTTTCTGTACTATTGCGGAAGAGGAAAAAAACCCTATAAGGTTTGGAGTTTGTTTCTTTTTTTTTAACCTGTAAGGTTACAACCTATGAAACTGAAATTTTAACCAGACAATGAAAAATTGAGATTACAGAGGTGTGAATATGTTAAATAAACAATCCAAATGTGCTTTCATCTTTAAAAATAGAAATCCAATGTCATGTGGAAACATATTTGGTAGCTTATTTCAGTGATATACAGATTTCAGATAAAATATCTAGGGGAAATAAGACCACTATTAGCAGCATAATGGCTACACAGAGCTGCACATATAAGCACTTCAAAGAACATGCCTTGTCTTCATAGCCAGTCTGAGAAGTTTAAAGGAGAAGCAAGTATTACTTTGGTATTTGTGTTTCTACTCAATATCTTATTTTATTGCATTTATATCCTACTTTTTCCCTGAGAACTCAAGCTGATATACAGAGGATTCTTCCTTAAGTTTATCCCCATAATGGGGAATGAGAATAACAATCTGTGAGAAAGTGATTGCCTCAGTCATGTTTCAATGGGGACTGAACCAGAATCTCCCCAGTTGAAGCCCTCTACCTTAACTATTACATGACATTGGCTTGTCAATTAATTAATACTTAATTTGTGCCATCTCTTTGCTTGATATAGTAAACCTAAACTTAGATGTAGAGCTATAATTCCAGCTTAGCCATCTCGTTTCACCAATTTGGATGAAGAAATGAGGCTCCCTCAGGCACCAAGGGAGAAGATTTCAGGATGTAACTGCCACTTCTGAGAAGGCCCACTTGCAAATAAACTTGACTTCTGAGTTTTTAGCTATCACATCTGTATTGGGAGGGATGATCTGCAAGGTACATGGTTGCAAGTCATGTTTGGCCTTATGTGTCACAAGCAAAACCTTACCCCAGTAAGCAGCTAGTGTTGTTTTCAACAGTTGTACAATGTGATCGTAGCTCACTTGGCTTTTACACTATCAAGAACTCTGAATCAAGTGCAAAGATAGCTCAATTTCAGTTATCTCTCTATCTGGGAGGTGGGGGCAGAACTCTGAAAGTGAGAGTGATCAGAAACCACAGAATGCTGGATGTGTGCTGGAGACAAAAACAGAAAATTTGAGAATGGAACAGAGTATCTTGGAAGAAGCTGGCATCTGAAACAAGAGCATTCTATCCAGCCCTATTTTGCTACAGCTCACACTTACCAGTTCTTTCTATCATCATATACTTACCATGACAGAGTCTTTTTTATTCCACATTAGGGTTATGCCCATTTTAGCATTCACTTTAATGTAGTTGAGAAAATTCTGTATGTTGAATCCAGATCCACTGTAAGGTAACTGAATCCTGATAAGAATGCATTAGAAATACAGAGTGTCATTCATGTCACAATATTTCCATTTGCCCCATTTTTTCCCCCAAAATTTCAGGGATGCAGTAGTTACCTAAGTTTGATATCATTTTTGGGAAAGTGGTTACTGGAGTCTTACTGTTGTTTTGTATTATTGTTAACTTATAGCTTAACTTATGGGCAGAACATAGGCAAAAGGTAGCTCAAACAGCCAGCATTGTCTTTAGACTTATCCACCCTGCCCAGTTGCCCCATTGCCAAATGGGTGAATTTTTCTGCTCTACTTCCTAAATATACTTTTCCATGTTACATCACCTTGAGTGCTCCTGCCTGTTTCAGATAGTGTACTTCAGTTGCAAGCTAACTCCACCAGGTCATTGGCTACTTTGCAGAGGCAGGAATACCCCTTCAACTGAGTCACTGCTTACTGTGACTTCTAATATTTTTAGAGCTATAGTTACTGTGAGTGTTGTGATAATACTCATCGTTGAATGACTGGAAAAACAATGAAAGAATGCACTGCTGGACTTATATATCCTGTAAGGCTGCCCACATGAAAGAAAGTGATTGGCCATTGCTTTCACAAAACAGAGAGATAGAGGGGCATATCATTAGGGGAATTGTCCGATGGAAGGTCATAGTAGCCTGCAGTCTGGCCTGACTACCTTGCAAACTGTTGTGAAAGTGTCTCAGTCTGGATAGGATTTCCTTAAATTGGCTTAAAGCCAAGCCAGTATGTGTGCTGGACATGAGCATCTTAAATGGTAAATACAGATACGCCCATAAGCAAGCTACCCCCTGTGTAGGGCTCTCTGAATGTTCCAACCATCAGTTCCCATCAGCATGACCAATGGTCAGGGACCTACGTTGGTGAAGGTGAATTTAAAGAGATAGCAAGTGTATAGAACCTAAATACAACTTCCTATGTCTTTCCAAATCTATCTAAAACTACAATAATTAGCTCTTGTGGTCTCCTACTGGCTAGAAGAGCAGCTTCAGGTAAGTGATCTCTTTTAACCATCAGCTAGTCTCTTCAGATCCTTTGGTGACATAGCTATCAACTCACCTAAGGATTGCCTTAGTGCAACCCTTCCTATATTTAAACCCCACAACAGAAAAAAGTAATCTAATGAGATGATGTATTTGCACCTCTTTTCTTTCATATGAATACTGTATATAGCTTCTTATCATGGTACTCTGCTTGTTTCTTTACTCATGTTCCAAAAATTAGAAGTATGAAAGTGACCAGAAACTGGCCAAAAACAAACAAACAAAAAACCACCTCACTTGTCCTCACCATACAAGTCTAAGATGCTGCCACCTAGGGTCTCCTCAAATCTTGCACTCATTTGCAACTTTTTTGATCTTACAAGCACCTGCATCTTCAGGCATCTTTGGCCATAGTTGTCAATGCTAGCCATGATGATGACAAAACATGCGTGAATATCACAACACATTCCCTGCCCTTTTGTACTTATGGTGCAGTGTTGTATGCAAGTATATAAAGGTTGAGTCTGTGCCACAAAGCATGTTTTCCCCTCTCTTATCCCTCTCTTCTGGATTCCTGTGTCTGTAGCCTATACTCTTACATGAAAATTGTAGAGAAATACAAAATGCAGAGTTTGTTGTGAATTCTAGATGAGAATCTCCACAAAATATAATTATTCACTATGCAGAACTAAGGTCTTACCGTTTGTCATTCACCAAAATTTGATCCTTTTGCATTTGTAAATCTGCTCCATCCAGCCTCATGCTGACATAGCTGACCGTGGGAGTGTTTCCCACTATTTTGCGCCTAATCTGGATGTTGAAGTCCTCAAAAGGTGCATTGCAATGGGAGGCAAAGATATAATTGCAGACCCCAGGAAAATTATAGATGTCACCATCAAATGTCTTGAAGTGAAAGAGGCCCCACGTGCTGCAGACTTGCCCATTATGAGCTGAGTTGAAGGCTGTGAAATCCCAAGAGCATGTAAAGATTTAATACAGATGTCTTCCAGTGGTATGAAAGCCATTATTACATTTTGTTTTGGGGTGGATAAATAGAGAGACATAGAGGCCTAAACATTTAGACAGGGAAGAACTTTGCAGCATTTGGATCCTTCTCCACTTTTGCTCTGGTGGCTCCTTCTTCCACGTTCTTGGCTTAGAAATGGGATAATACTAGTGCCGGACTTTCCCTAGGCCAGGCTTCCCTGCTCTAATGCCCTCCAAGTGACCAACATATTTGCTATCATGGTGGAGAAAGCTCTTCTAGAGGAAAACTGGCCTGGAGGAAGCCGAGGAATTGTGGAGTAAACACAAAGCAGATCCACAAGATCAAAGTTACTGCCTCATTCCTGTGTATTAATTTGGAGTAAGCCATAATTAGATACTTAGTACTATGAGCTTGCTAAAGTACAAACAAGCAAGCTCAGCAATAGTAAAAGAAGCCTTTAGCAGACTACAATAGTTAGCAGATTTCTTTGCATTGCAGAAATGTGTAGAAGATACATTTAAATTAGGGAACAGGTTAATTTATATTGTAGTACTACCAGTACTGTAAATACTCAATCTCTCTTTATACTCATTGCCTTGAGTCTGCTCATACTAGCAGTCATGAAGAACTTCCATCCTCAAAAACCAACCAACCTACCAACCAGCCTAAGGATTCCATTAACAGAATAAAATAAATTATTATGTAGAAGATCGAACCACAAGCAAATAATTCCAATTTCTTAGACTGCATTAGAAAGCCGTTAAGAATATGACATTTTATTTCCACCTTTATTTAGAACTAGACAAACATCTGCAGATATAGTGTAAATCTGCAAATATTATATTCACTCCCTGCAGTTCTCATGTTAAGGATCTTTCTCAAATCTATTGAGGTAGTTTTTATTTATTTATTTAAGTGAGCTTGTCACTAAATGGCTCTTAAGGCCATAAAAGTAAAAAAAAAAAAAGCAAGAATTAAAAAAGAAGTTAAACTACATTAAAGGTATAAAAGATCAGAAACAGCCAATTCCTCCCCAACTAAGTAGCCCATTTATAGGTTTGCTGCTCTGTTAGTTATATAACAAAGTCCTCTTCATCATCTTTATCTTCTTGGATAAACATGATGAAATTATCATCAGAAGGATTACTTTAAGATCTCAAAAACAGCACCAGTTCCTGCAACACTGAAGTCTTCCCAACAAAAGACTCTATTAGGGAGCTTGTCATCTCATCCCAACACAAAAAGGCCAGGTCATGCCAGGTGTTACCTACATAAAAATATGATATACTTTGATGCAATATCAGATTGTGATAGATTTAAAACTGGTTGCAAAGGTCTGTAAATAGAGTTCAGCAGATTGCTACTGTTGTTGCTGTTGGAAATAAGGGAAATAGGATCCTTGAAGATTGTATAGAGTAAACAAGAGGGAGCTAGATGGTTTGTTTCAGACCCAGAGGTAATAGATTGATGGGACTGAGGACCTCAAAGCTAGTTACCTAGTGAGGGGATAGAAACTTATAGTATGGAAAAAGCCAAATTGGTATACTAGGTGTTGTCTGCATAGTGGTGATATCTTTCTCGATTATTCATTGTAATCTGGATTGCTTTATAGTTTATATCAGCTAGTTTATTTGTGTATTAAATATTGACAAATGGCCTATTTCCTCTTTTGTTAGGGCACTTATTTATTTAATGCCTTTATATCCTTTGCTTCAAAAAAATTGTTCGATGTAAGAAAAACATTGATTGTGCCTTCAAGTCATTCTTGACTCCTGGTGACTGTCTGGACAAGTCCCTGCAGTTTTCGTGGCAAGTTTTTTTGGAAGTAGCTTGCCACTGCCTCCTTCTTAGGACTGAGAGAGACTGACTAGCCCAAGGTCACCCAGCTGGCTTCATGCCAAAAGCAGGACTAGAATTTGCAGTCTTCTGATTTTTACCCCGGTGGCTTGAACTACCCTAAACTATATTAAAAAAAAAAACCAACCCCAAAGATGAAAAGAAGACTAAAGAAGCAGAGCAGCAAATGGAACAACACAGATAAAATTCAGTATTTAAAATCAGCAGCAACGAAACAAAAATAAAATCCCTGAACAAATAAAATCACTTTATCTGTTACTAAAATGTCTAAGAATAACTGCCAGGCATAACAATTTATGAATTCTTTCCAGATCTGCTGAGATATTTGATGTGACTTATCTGCTGAATTATCTGCCAATCTCATAGATACATGGACATTTCAGTTTAGTCACTTACATGTTAAAACTGGCATTTTTGTCAATGGTGGAATGATGGTAACCCTTTCAGATACAGCTTCTGTACTTGAAGCTACAGAGAAAAGAACAACATTTGCTTATTTGTGTACACACATACAGCAGAAGTAGTCAAACTTTTGATAGCTGGAGGATAGTGGTTTATCTGTGGCCAAGGGCCTCAATGGGTGAAACCATAATTAAAATTATGTCATACAAATGAGCAGAGCTTGGATTTTTCATTCTTCTTTTTTTCCTTTTTAAGTTGAATGAAGTTATAAATTCAGCTTGTACCTCTTTTTTATTTTTATTTTTTTGTTTTCCTGACAAAATTCAACACATAACTGCACCTCCATTTACTGATGATTTAATGCTAAATTTCAGTGGTTTCAATACAGGAGGTCTGATAGCCACAAAAAGGGATATCAGGATCCACAGATGCCACCCAGCTGCCATTTGCTCATCCCTGCCCCATTCCTTCATCACATACCCTCAAGATGTACTAACTTTTAAGCCCCATATTTTAGTGACTCCCCATATAGTTATGTGGAAGCTATCTGTGGGAGAATGTTACGCACAAAGTGTAGGAAAATAGGACATTTGAAAAGACTGCAGAGAATTCTTGAGGTCCTCGTTAATTAAGTGATACAGTACAACTTCTGATTAAAATGGAGAAATATTTTGGTTAGACATAATCTAGCAAAACACATTTTGTAATGTGTTTTTAATTACTATTTATTCTATTTTAATTATTATTTATTCTTTTACTGTAAACTGCCCAGAGTCACTCTGCAATGGACAAATTTCAAATTTGAAATATAAATAAATAAATAAATAAATAAATAAATAAATAAATAAATAAATGTATGTTACATCCTTAATAATCTTGTTTGTCTGAATGAGAAAAAAATGGTGTTTTTGAGCACTGTAACTGATGGAATCAAGGATTAAAATGGCAAATTAATTACAATTCTCTTAATTCCTTCATATAGGAGATATTTGTTATGGGTGAGATTTGATGCTGTCCTAGTAGTGGTTTTAGAATGAAGATATGCTAGAATACTATACTCCCAATATAAGTATACTTGAGGTATGAGTGCTACTAAGTCTATTGAGCAATTTTGGTACATTGTCATTTTTAGCATGTCTCCTCTACAGGGAAAGTTCCTGGGAGATTTGGATGGATGCCGTATCACTTGGCTCAGTTTCTGGTCGTTTGCAGAAACATGACCTCTGATTTAACATCTTCCTCCTTAAGCATGTTTCTGTACAATTTATGTTTTCAGTACTGCATAAACCAGGCATGACAGCAAAAATGTATTTTTAAAGATCTCTCCTTCTGAAATATATTTTATTAACTGCTTAGTGCCCATAACAATTGCATTATTATTAAAAAAAATACCTATTTAAACTAATTCAAAAGTGTGTATTTATCTGCATTCTTATATATAAAGTTAAGGGTCATGGATTTGCTAAAACTATCTTAGGAGCTATAATTTTAAATTTTCTATAGAAGTTACCGTTTCCATTACTTAAATTAGTTCAAATCTGTCATAGATTTACAGATTCAGCTGTATTAATAGGAAAGAAAGCAATAGAAACTATAGACAAATTAATCTATGGTCAGTGGAAGCCAGGATTAATAGGTGTTTCAAATCTATATATTCTAAAATAATAATAAATGTATCTGATAAGCTTTAATTCTGGAACTCAACCGTGTGAGAGTTGGGTGGCCATATAAATTTGTCAAATAAGTAAATAAAGAAACAAACATTTTTTAAAAGTAAATATTAAAGATGACCTAAACATGAGCGGTAGCTGTTGTTTATGTAAGTATTGAACAATCTTAGACTTAAAACGCACCTTTTCTTTAGTGGCCCAACAATTTGAGACATGATCTGGCTTAAAATAGTTTTATATAAGTCTCAAAAATGTCAAAAGAGACTGAAATAATAGTACAACAATTGAACAAACAAATAAATTCCTAAGAAACAGAAACAGCGTCTCATTCAAGTAAATGGAAAATATCTTGTTGCAAGAGGTTTTATTTTTTTAAAATGCTATAATTTTAAAAATGAATTTGACATAAGGTCATGTATATTTGGAATCCCAGTCCTATGGATAGACTATCCCACTGGAATACAACCTGGTTCCACAATAATAATAAGTAACAGTGCTTAACACCTGAAGTAGAGATGTTGGGATACCTTTTGGTGTGGATTTTTGTCTGCAACTGCTTTCTCCCTCATATATCAGTGGAGCTATTTAAAATGAATAATTTCTTCATTCATTACTATTTTATATATTCAAAGGGCTTGTTATACTTTGACGGTAGAACAGGTTATGTGTTTCAATCTGGGGGAGGGGCAGATGCTTAACAGGAATTAATGGTTCCTTAGTGAAATGAAACTTTATTTATTTATTTATTTATTTATTTTATTTATTTATTTTATTTATTTATTTATTTATTTATTTATTTATTTATTTATTTATTTATTAGATTTCTCTCCCGCCCATCTCCCCCACAATAGGGGACTCTGGGCGGGTTACGGAGAGAATAAAACTATAAATATACATAAAATACACCCCATATATACAATTAAAGCAATACTAAAAACAAAAAATCCAAGAAGATGGAAAATCAGGGTGGGGACAGCCAGCCACTATGCGGCCAGCCATCTCCCTGCTTGAGCTGTTCCCTCCCCACCCCAGGCCAAGTGGCAGAACCAGGTCTTCAAGGTCCTTCGGAAGGCCAGGAGTGAGGGGGCCAATTGCACCACCGGGGGCAGAATGTTCCAAAGAGGAACATTCTACCCATATTACTACTACTAATATTATTAATAATAATATTACCCATATTACCCTCTACCCATATTACTCTTTAAAAGACCATCATATGGAAAATATTTCAGTCTATATTCAAACCAGACATTTTGGTTCATATTCTTTTGCTATGAAAAGGCTTTTATGTCCCCTTTTTATATGAGCTGCAAAAAATACAGAAAACTGACTCCTCGTTCCTATCTGGTGGCTGTCCAGATTTTGTAATCCAGATAAAAGATGAAGTCAGGCACAAAGACATGTGTATCTGAGCAACTGTCCCTCATTCTATGCGCTCCATTTATATAATTAAGAAGAATGAATCACTTTTTCTTTTCCAACAATATCTGAGTTTTGATAGGAAAGCTAATTCACTTAAAAACAGCAACATGCACACACAGAATATACACCCATGTGAACTAAGCTGTACCAAGATAACATCTGGATAAAGGGAAGCTGCTATTGTTCTTTGAATGTTAGTTATAGATTGCAAGATTTAATTTTTTATTTAAAAAGGAAATAGTTCAAGACCCTTTCCTTAGACAGAAATGCCTCACTAGTTCCAATATCTTCAGATAAGTAGTCTAGTTCAAAAGCAATACTGTTATATTTCTTTGAACATTAGGTTTCCAAGTACTATATAAGTTTTACAAATTAGAGAAGGCATTGGTATAACCTAAAAATTCTTTCTTCTGAAAGGCATATACTTCATCTGTATAAGTACAAGCAAATTATTTTGATAAGAAGCTTGTATTTAGGATGAAATAACTTTTTGAGAGAGGTTTATACTTTTTGATTTATTCTTCAAAGCCTTCTTCATAGAGATGTCATGAAACATTTTTTACTTCAGGCTACATCAAATTAAAATGCTTCCTTCTATAAAGACACATTAAATATTTAGCTTAAATAGTACTAACGGTTGGGGGAAAGGAACTCACTGAAATTGAAAAATTCATATGATTTACAAATCAAATGAATTATACTTTTCATAACCAATTTATTTTATATATATATATATATATATATATATATATATAACAAATATACCATAAAAATGAGAGTTTTTACCTTTCTGTTGGATACAGCAGATCACTAGAATTAAAACCCATAATGGTATCATGGGCCCTGTACCAAACCCCATCTTGAATAGAGCTTGGTGCCAACGTGTGTGGCCAGCTTCTGGCCAGTAGAACTAACTCATCTGAACTCTTAAACTCTTATATAGTGGAAGATTTGGGCTATTTTCCCATCTTGTTTGACAGGGTCTAAAAAGGTGGCGCTCTCAGAGGTAAATAGAGGATGCTTTTCCAGTTCCTTGGGGACTAGCTAAGAATGTTTATCTTTGGCGAGGTGTATTGTTTTTTGTCAAAGTTCCATCTAGTAAGGGAAACCACAAATGAAAACCAACATGTAAGAATCCTTCTTTGGCAAAAGACCATTGAAGATCCTGGAAAAAAAAAAAAACAACCTCAAGGATCTTTTGAGTCACTACATGGTTTTGTGGATGACAGAGAGACCATTATTTAAGGTTCTGGATATTGTTAAGTGTTATTGTTAAGTATCGATCAAATGGGGAATACAGAAAAGGATTAGGATTCTGTAATCCTGAGACAATGTCTCAGCACTGGCAGTGCTTGCATATACGGGTACTCAGGACTGATGAAGGTTAGCTGAACTAGACAAGTCTTTTGATTTCTCCCAATGCATCACAGACAAAGGCACTGAGCAAGGATCACAATAGAAACTCCATGCTGCAGTAGCCATTCTGCTCATCCATGCAGACTGGTGTCACTATTGTGGCACTGAAAAAATTGTTTGATTGGATAGTGAGAATCTAAGGAGTAAGTGGCAGAGAGTTGCTGGGAAAGAGGCCTGGGCCATAACCTGCTCTGTGCATAAAAAAGTAGTTCTACATGATAATACAAAGCAAAGTTAACAGACAAGCAACCCCCCGCCCCAACAATCTGAGAATAAAGCTATCTGAGAATAAATGTGTTTGATTAAATAGGCAGGCACATATCTGCTCTAAAACTTCTGCAGACTTCTTTTCTCTGGTTTATTTTCAGCTGGCGGTAAAATTATGTTCTTATCTGGAAATCCATTTCTAGAATGCTGCTTCTATCCCACTTCTACTCTTCCCTTGCCCTTCAATATTTTATATACTTAATTTTTTTTCTTAGAATATTGTTTCAGAAACAACATGTAACACTGGGCAAAGTTGAGCTTCAGGGTTTAGTGACCATGATCTAGACAACAGATTTCCTGATGTTTCTTGAACAATACTACCCAAAGATACTGGCTGTGAAAGCCTACACCAGTATAACATATAACATTGCTTTTATGCTGCCTTTCTCAATATCGACTCCTCCAGATAGGAAGTACTACAGATTCCATTGCCCCCAATTAGGATCTATTATAATGGCTACACAATAGGAATCTTGGTTTGATGTATATATGAGAGGCTCAAGACTGGCAAAGCCTGAATTATGATGATCAAACAGATTGATATGCCTTAAAAAATGTATCCCTTAATCCGATGTTTTTATTTTTTGAAATAATAGCTTCTCCAAATCCTTTTAGGGAAGTAAAAATTCCCAACAGCCATTCAACTGCAACATTGGTCCTCTTGTCCATGACATCAATGTTGTCAGTCAGAGTATCATTTGAAGTTAATTCATGATTTTTAAAAGTTCAGTTTTGGTTTGTATAACATTTCTGGCTGAAAAAAAGGATGATAGAAAAATAAAATAATACAGAACGGTGTACAATGAGGTATTGTAGAACCTACAAGAGATTTTGGCAAATCCCAGTAAGAAACCCTGTGTGTTCTAGACCCTACCCATCATGAAATTGGAAAAGGCCAATTATATCCATATTGCTCCATGTACTTGTCAGAAGGATCAAATGAACATAATAATCAGGGCCCACAGCATTTGCATCCTCTGGTGTTGAATATTTTTGTTCTGACAACATGGATGTTTACTGCTTATTCAAAAAGGATGTTGCTGACAGAAAGACAGGGAAAATGCTTATTATTTGCAAGGTATCAGTCCAGTGTCAAACCTGTTTGTTTTTCGATAATTTTACTATGTAAAACAGACATAGTGTGGTCCTGATCTCTATGTGGGTTGCTGAAGAAATGGATGAATGGCAAAATTCCCCTTCATACTTTCCGAATCCTATGATTAAGAATTATTTTGTAGGAGAATCTCATAGGGAAATAAATAAAAGTTGCTTGAAGAGCTGCTTTCCCCCCACTGAGAGCCCTAGAACATGATGGCTTTTTTCAACAATGTACCCTTTATTTAGATTAAATAACTATAATTGCAGAGTACAATCTTTAAGAAGGACTTTACAGGGACACAGGAGGGACAATGAAAAACCTTTTAGCAAAGCTGAAATTTATCCCAGTGGTTCCTTAAATACTTTGAAACCCCTTGGTTACAAGACCTAATGTTGATTAGGATAATTGTATGTAACTGTTTTGTTTTAAAATCAGCCCTTTTATGGCATTTTGGATATAAAGCCTTCTGAATACAAAACATATCATAGCCATGATGGTCTGTCCAAACCCACCCCCACCCTCACCCCCACCCCATTGGATAATAAATTAAGACCATCTGAAATGACATAAAAGAGTGTAGAAAAAATTGAATTTCATTAGACAAAAAGTTACAAACGGCAAGGAATGGGGAAGGAGCTCAAAGAAGCTCTCCCAAGTGGTATAGAACATTTGAACTATATAGTCCCAATAAAAGTGTGTGGAGGTTATATTGTTTGCTTCAGATGATACAGGAAGCCACTGAACCTCCGCCTAAGAGCTTAATATCCAACCAGGTTTATTAGGAAAAGATACATACTTGAGATACCCTAGTCCTAAATTATTCATGACTTAAAATTAAAACTTAAAACTTCATTTAAGACCAGAAACAGATAGTGTCTGATGAAATCTAGCTCAAGCTGTAAAAACTCTTGAGTGTCATTCCAGACCATCTTGAAGGGTGAACCCATGTACAATACATTACATTAGATCAGTGTTTCTCAAACTTGGCAACTTTAAGATGCATGGACTTCAACTCCCAGAATCCCTCAGCCAGCATGGCTGGCTGGGGAGTTCTGGGAGCTGAAGTCCATGCATCTTAAAATTGCCAAGTTTGAGAAACACTGCATTAGGTTAAATGAAATATTTCCAGAACTGTAGTTATTAAAAAAAAAAAAAAAGTGCAATGAATTTCTCTGGAAGCAGATTCACAAGGTCCACTCAATGATAATATTAATAGCCACCCTGTATAGAGTTCACTATCAAATTTCATTTAAAAAAGAAATAAAGAAATGTAGTTACTTTTCAAAAAAGATCTTAAAGTTGGGAAGTTTACATTTGAAAACCTTACATCACAGAAATGATGAAACAATATATGACATATGAAAATCTGGATGCAGAATAAGTTCTCAGGGGAGTTATGTTAAAAATTGTGTATATTTGTGGAAGTTAAACCTCAAAACGTGGAACTTAAGAGAAACCTATGCATGAATATGGATGCTGAATTTTTAAAGGATCTTTAAAAATGTCTGTGAAACAGAATTCTGCTTAACATGGACAGGAAACAGGCTGTATCTATACATCCCTAAGTGTGATCAGACTATCTTTTTAGAATCCCAACTGATGTACAGGCTTATGCTGGTGAAAGGTACTTTGTATCACCAAGTTTCCAGAGACATATCCATATCTAAAAGCACTTTTAAACCACAAAATTCCTACAAACAAATATTTACAGTAAGCTAATGCATTTCCTGTGCAGGAAGATAACCCCATCTAAAATAGGCCATACACACTCTCACCATTCAAAACACTACCAATGGCATAGAGCTGTGCATACATTTATACATATGTAGAATACAAGCTAGTAGTGATAAATACATTTTTGTATCATATTTCTGCTTCTTCCCATTACTGGTCAGATACAGAACTTGGGGGGGGGGGGATGAGAGGGAAAGAGTTTATATGGATGATTAGTTTAACCAGTGGTCACTAGCAGGCAGTATAAATTATTGAGTCAAAAGTTCCCCATGTTCACCTCTAATTGTATCGGCAACAAAGAATGACATGGCTAAGTGTGCTTGATCGTGCAATTGAGAACTCTGTAAATAAAGTTCCTGCACTTAATAAGTGCCATCCCTAATTTTATCTCCCCCTAACTGTGTTGAGATTAGAGCTCCCAGATTTCCTTCCCAGAAACATGTCTGAGGGCATCAGGATAAAAAAGGCTAATTTAACATTTCAGAAAGGAGTCATCACTTTTCTCCTCTCTGACTTTTCCTATGAGAAGTGCTTGGGTATTTTTGGTTTTTTTTTTTTAAGGGAGTGTTCAAACACACTCTGCCACCACCCCATTGTCTGCAGAGGTACAATCTGAGGGGGGGAAATGCTTCCATCTTAATTTGCTGAATGTGTACATTGCCTTAATGTCTCCCTGAATGAACAGGACTTGCAACATCAGGAAGGTTTCATCACTGGATTTCAATTAAATTCCTTTGTCCCCCATTCCTCCCCCAGCCTGAGATGGTAAATTGAGATCCTTTCTCTCAGATCATAATGTTTTCTGTTGCGTAAACCCTTAAGCTATTACATTGCATCTTGTCTCCATTTTACACACCATTAAATACCATGATTTCTCTCTTTTTTTTTCTGGTAACCCTATAATTGATGGCTCCATACCAAATTTCCTTATTGCTTTACAATCAGCCACATCAAAATAACCTTTTCAGTTTGCCTAAGGTGCATCTATTTGGCCAAGGTGCATCGTTTTGAACGAAATCTCAGATGATCATTTAATCCGCTGTAAATCTCAGTCTTTCAAGTTCAGTGGAGAAACATGCCCTGTTATTTGACTCTTCTGTGTGTTTAGAGCTTTTGTTTCATTTGCATAGGCAGGCATTCATCCTCTTGGCCATTAATTTTTCTACCCATTTAATCTATTGTTTTTGCTAAATTGTTGTCTATGTTTTTAATCAAATGTGACTCCCCTCTCCCCAAAAGACCTCAAGAAACAGTAAATTGCTTAAGAAATTCATAGTAATCTTATACGCCTTGTAGTCTAAATTATACTTAAGTTGAATCTGAAGTTAATATTATTCTTAATGATGCCCATTTCCTAAATTCTGGTGAAGGCCCTTTTTTCTCTGTGCTTCAGCCATGAAAAAGGCAGGATGGAAGGAATAAGAGATAGCCCAAACTTAAAGTGTAGAGCTCCCTGATTTAATAGGCCAAGCTGACACCTTTTCTACTGGATTTTTGTGGATTTAAAGGCACTTCCAGAAATTTTATTTGCGTAAGTTATTTTCTTGTTTTTGTAGTTACCTTCTTTCAGAAATTGTTTTTGTTTTTCTTTTAAATTATTTTATTTTTTTAGTAATAATAATAATATACTGGTGTAGGCTTTCATGGCTGGCATCAATGAAGCAGTGATAAGTTTTTGGGCCGAAATGGCTGTGAGTTGCTGCTGAGGGGTACGCCACAAAACAGCTCACTCTGAAAATGCTAGCCACAGCTGCTGATGAAGTCAGAACAAAATAAAATTAGATCATGGCCATTCAGCCTGAAATCTTATCAGAAGAAGGAGAAGGAGAAGGAGAAGGAGAAGGAGAAGGAGAAGGAGAAGGAGAAGGAGAAGGAGAAGGAGAAGAAGTCAATTGCAAAAGGCAGCTTTCCTTGGAACAGCTTACATCCTGCGACGATATCTTTAACACCATCAAACAACAACATCCACCTACCCCAGGCCCTTGGGAAGGACTCGATAGGTGGATAAAAATGCCAAATCCAGTTTAAACATTTGGCTGACTGTGCAACCAACCATAATAGTAATAATAATTTTATTGATATGCCATGTTTCTTAAAATGTACCCCCTGCCCCCATATACACACACACACTATAGATTTATCTGGTGAAGGCCCAATGGGGACTTCGGCAATATGGTTTGGAACCAATGTGTCTTTTCTGACCTAAGGTAACCCTGTTCCTGTCTTCTTCTATTGACCCTCTCGAGCTGTGTACATTTTGGGAGCTTGCTGGACTTATGATGGTTAAAGACTTAATCAGTGAGTCAACAAATTTTCATTCTTATTATACAGTGTTATATGACCCTTGCCAAGCAGTCCAGGATGTTTAACATAGCTACTTTTGAATCGATGGTTAGCTGTTTACACATCCTAAGATAACATCTTCATGGTTCAGAAAACCTGAAAAATAGAATGAAGAAAAGTAAAAGACCTGGATTTCCTGGCTATAGATTTTTTTTTAATGTAACAATACCAAAATTAAACAAAACATATATGCAAATATCACTGTACATGAAAAGGCACCCAGTTCCACAACTCCTGAAAACTTTGAATATATTTGTGTGCTTGTTTAAATGTGTGTTCTTCAAGTTAGCATCTGGATACCCAGCTAGCAAGTGGCTGAGTAAAATATTTGATATGATGAAATACCAGTAAAATTTAAGTTACACTTCCCTGTGAAGGGATAACAAGCTTAGATTATCTTTATCTGAAAAATTATGGGATCCAAAGGATTCCTAAAGATTTTCTATAGATATAGCAGCAACTCTTGTCTATGTATCCAGTATTACTTTGGGCTCACTGTGGAATGGTGAGATAAAAATGATTTTTGGCACATTTTTTCTTAAGCACATTCTCATCTATTGTATATCTCAGTGAGTATTTTGGTTTACCAGGGAGCTGGAAAGTAATAAAACAAACAGGGTTGACTAGAATTAATCATCTAAATATATAATATTCATACTATACATACATATCATAGATGATTATGACTGGAGATGAGGAGGAACACATTAACCTGTCTACTTTGTGGTAGTGCCAAGGAAGGCAAACCACTTCCATTTCTCATTCTCCAATGTCCCCTCCAGCAGTTTTCTGCAGAACCTTTTCAAGTGAGGAAAAAAATTATTACTTCTGGAACATGATGGCAATACTGTAGAATTTTGGAAAGTGTGGTCAATTTTGTGAGGCACTTTGAAACTAATATTGCTGACAGGCTCCCCCAACAGGACTTGGCAGTCAATCACAGAGCTCCTAAATTTATGCAGCTAAACTCATTTTATAGACTAGAACATGGCAGAAGTCTCACAGATACAATTTGGCTAGACAAAGAATAGTCATCAAACAAAACACTTGATTGCCTACTGTCGAGATGAGGGTCAAAGTGCCTTTTTCAACTATGGTAGTTATTTTCTTTCTGCTTCCCATGAGTTAAAAGTTTCTTTTTATGGTATTTGGTGGACTTGAAGTTAAATGGTTGGGCGGTGTTTACACATATGTCAACTCTGGCTTGAGAACTGCTGTTTTGGCATACTTTTCAAACCACCTTGTATTCTATCTTTTATTTTCTCCCTCAGGATATTTAATTTAATTTATTTGATTTAGGTGCAACCTGATTCCAGAATGACTCTCAGCAGCACCTAAATTGAATAAATCAACTCAACTCAACTCAACTCAACTCAACTCAACTCAACTCAACTCAACTCAACTCAAATTAAATTAAATTAAATTAAATTAAATTAAATTAAATTAAATGTCTAAGGGTATCAGATATTTCTCCCTTTCTCTTCTCATGACTCTGAGCAGCAGGACTGGGGGTACTACTTCCCCTCCTTATTTCTTTTTGTTTATTTTTTTCCCTCCATTTCCTTTTCTTCTTTCTCTGGAGATGGCAAGACATCCACTTTTTCTCCATGGTCCATTCTTCCCCCTCATGACTCAAACTGGCAGGAAGGGAAATGTTTTCTCCCTCCCTCCCTCCCTCTACATTTCTTCCTTGTCCCTTTATCCATATCTCCCTCCTGTGTTATGTAATCCTCTCCCACCCTTAAGCCAGTACTGCAGAAACTTTATTATGCACCCAGTCTACCTTGGGTTGATGAGAATACCACAAATGGATTTTTTTTTCAGTCAAGAATCTTTATTAAGAACAAGAATGAAGCTAAACAGAACAATCGGTGACCACTGCCTGACTGAATCTCTAAGTGCTCCTCCTACCCACAGTGCTGCAAATATTTAGCTTTTTCTTCCTGCCCTTCCCCACAAATTAATGGACTTGTTGCATAGTGCTTGGTCACTTTGAAGCTGAGAAGTAGCTAAAGTTGACATCACTGCCAGTTGGCCCAAGAACTTCTCACAGAGGCTCCTATTCAGTTTGATTCCTACAGTCATTGATATAGTTCCAGACAAATGTCCAGAGCTTATCTCATATGTTTTTTTTTGGGGGGGGCAAAGTCCATTAGTGATCTGACGCTTGTTGTCATCAGTACGCTGATGAGACCTAACAATACTTCTTTTTGTTGTCTGAATCAGAAGACGCTGTGGAAATAATGAACCACAGCTTGGATGAAGCCCAGTAAACTGAAGGGAAAGAGATGGGGGAGGGGGCACAGGAGGAGGGAAACAAGGCGTAGTCATAGCTTATCTGCTACATTAACATTCAGTCTATTCCAGATAAAGTTGCAGACTCTATATTCTTTTTCATGGCAAATTAAACTTGCTGTCATTAAATATATTATTACTATCTTGTAATGCTATTATTTTAATACTGTAAATTCCATTTCCATGTATTTATTTTCATAAATTGGTGATGCTTCCTGAGGCCTTTGCAAAAGTTATTACATTCACATGGACTGCACTAGCAGTCAAGGTGGTAAAGGTGCAGTAATGAAATTTGTAGAATAAACTAAAGAAATATACTTAGAAGAGAAACATTTACTCATTTTTGTCACAGGACCATGCACTTGGATCTACTCTGTCTAATCCAGTTCATGCACAGCTACTTCCCTATGATCAGTTCACACAATCCAGACAAGGGTATGTCAGAACCTGAAAGATCATATAATTGCAGCAAATTACATCATATGGGTCAAGTAAGGTAGCAAGAATTGACCAGGGCCATTAATCATCTGATCAGAGAAAATTGATATGCAAAATAGCATTGCAGCTCATACAGAAATAATACAGAATAATCATCCTGTGTTTTTGTAATTTGTAATACTTCTCTCCAGCTACTTTTCAGTAAGATGCCATCTGAAGCCTTTTCCAAAGATGGTTTCTATGGTTATATGTTTTCCTATTGAAAATTCCTATAGCGGCATAAAATGTTGTTAATTTTAGTTTGACAGATTTTACTTGAAGCCAGACTCTTATCAGACAATAGACATTTTATTTAGTAATTGATGTTATAACTGATTCACAACAGATTAATACACTGGGGGAAATCTAAGAGGTATGCATAATTCTGTACTGGAAATAATTAGTTTCTTTCTACAGAGTTGAGCACAAGAGTTTCTGATAAGCAACAAAGAAAAGCAAATGTGGGGTGCCTCCTTAGCTTTGACCTATATAGCTACTGATAACTAGGGAATGAATATATCTAAAACAAGATACCCCTTTTAAACTTTAATTGAGCCCCATCTGCTTACACAAACATTTCCTCTTCTTCCAGTAGAAACATCAAAGAGATGGAAAATAAAAAAAAGAGGGAGGTGAAATTCGACAAGGGAGTAGCTGAATTGAATCTTCAGGCTAACTACCAAAGACATCACACTTTTCAGCACTATTATCATGCCCTAACAGAAACCAAGAGAGCTAGATTCCCACAAAGTCTCATTAACTAGGTGCATTACAAGAAAAAAAAAATGGTTTGAGTTACAGAACCTTGGAAACTGAATATATGTATACTTTAGCCCCTCTTTTATCAGCAAGTGTGTTGAGACAGGTCCTCCTTGATGCCTGTGATTCAGTTTCTATCTCTCCTTTGATTGAAGGGGGAGCTGGCTGTCCGTTTATGAGATATAAAAGTAATTTCCATCTGTTCTTGTTTTGCAAACATCCATTTTCATTCCCAGGCTCAGAGAATTCCATTACAGCTATGTCTGAAGCTATTTGCATCTCTTGTCATTCTTTTGTTTTCAACAGTTCCTTCTCTTTTTACCTGCAAATGTAAGATAGCCAATACCCAATTTACATGTAATTTGGGGGAGAAATACCCTAATGCATTATATGGTGTGCATTTTAAAATATATATTTTAAACATAATTTCCTCACAATTCAAAATACAAATCTCCCTAGGATGTGACTTGGCCATGCTTAAACTGCCTGATGCTTACATATATATGTCTACACATTATATCAGTGTATGAACATGATAACATACAAGCGTAGTAGAAACGTGGTCTATATAATAATCTATTTGAAAATTTATCCTAGAAAGAATCTAGGACACAGTTAATTTCTGAAAAATGACATTTATTCCCTTAGTTGATACTAAACATTCAAGATTTGAAAAAGATATGCTTGTCCTTACACAAATACATTTACAATACAATTTTATAAAGTTACTGTAGAGTTTGGCATACTGAAAATTGTCTTTCAAAATCCTCTAATTTATGGGCAGAGAAATTTGGTAGATTATTACGTGTATAATTATTCAGAACCAATGAATGGAAAGGAATTACAAGGTTAGACATTGTCTAGTCTTACAATTTTTTTATGGCACTGTGGTCAAAAAGACAGTCATTGAAGGCCCACCCGTCAGCATCCAAAAGATAAGATCATCCTCTGTTCTCTGCTCCCAGCATCTGGTGCATAAAAACTTCTATTTTAATATCTCAAGGATATAGTGGGTGCAAGGGTGAATTTTTAGATTGAAAAACTAGATAACTCTAAAATGAACTGGATTCTCATCCTACAGTTCATTCATGTACTGGACATTCATTCAAGAACAGAGCCACACTGCTGACCTCTACCTTCCACATAGCATGTCTAGGCTAGCTTTGCCTCCAAAGTCTGCAGGGTGAGCATGAACAACTGAGGGAGATCCTAACAACATGGAATCTCAGTCCTAATCCTCTTGCAGAATAGCTTCACCCACTATGCCTCTTCTGACATCTGCTCTCAACATGTGAGAAGTTGGGAGGGGAGGAGTGCCTGGAGTAGAGTCATTAATGTAATTCTGCTGTTTTCTACATGTAAGTGCACGATACATGTGACACGTGAATAGCTCTTTAGAAATCTCAATTTATGCTACTGTAACCGTTCAGCCCATTAAGATTTCTACTATGTTTGTGCATTTGCTATCCTTATATGTTAAACATTAATAACTAACTAGTGAATTGAATTCTGATTGAATATGCTTTTATTGCAGAAAGAAAGTACAGGACAATTTCTAGTTTCAGTAAATTAATGTAATCTATGCTTCGTTTCAAAGCTAATCAAGGTCTAGTAGAATGTCAACAGGATCTCACACGAGCAAGTTTTGCTTTTGGGTGGAACTCAAATTACCCTTTATTTTATCTAATGTTTGCTTATCCTAACCTTTCTTTATCTGAAAGCATACTACTGTTATTCTATTAGCATAACTGGAAATGATTGTATTACAGACTACAGGAACAAACAATCCTTGTACACAAGGATAGTTGTGTCACTGATTTCCAAAATTCTTGCAATTAACAAAACCAAAACTTGCATTTTATTTCCCCATTAAAACATGCATTTGGACCATAACTTAACATACATCTAGTCTATTTCCTCAATTCAGGCAATCCAGAATTACAGCAACGTTTATGGCTATCCAATTGTTGCTTGAAGACTATACACAGGAGGCAGCCTACCTCTTTGGGCCAGCATCTGCAGTGGCATGGGGGCAGCATTATGGGCTATACTTCTGGAGGGCCTAACACAATTAAGCCACCCATCCCATCATTTATATCCCTACCCCTATCCCTATCCCTATCCCTATCCCTATCCCTATCCCTATCCCTATCCCTATCCCTATCCCTATCCCTATCCCTATCCCTATCCCTATCCCTATTTCTATCTCTCTAGAAAACACAAATTTAGACAGATTCAGTCATTGCTGTCAACAACTTTATCTGAAATATTTTGGGCCTCCATATGTGATTGATACACTGAGTGACAATGAAGAGATGATACAACAGCCTTCCTTAACATGTGTGGACCTTTTTTCCTGTTAATTATTCCATCCATACCATAATTTTCCATTTAGTTGCCAGCAGGGTCCCATCTGGATGATGGATTGGTTTGGTCCATCACTGTGTTCCCATATAATTGAAATATTCACCTCAATAAAATGGAAGTAGCTAAAAACATTCTTGTATTATGTGGCTTCTGGTCTTGGAAAAGAAGAAAAGGAGGAAAACAGGTCAAGTAGTAATACATGGTTGATCCTACTTATGTGGACAATTACCACCCAGTTTCCAATTTTCTTTTTTAAAGGAAGTTTGTTGAGATGAGTAACAACTGCAAAGCATTCTGGAGTCTTTTCAATCAGGGTTCAGGCATGACTATGAGATAGAAACTACTCCAATTGCTCTCATTGGTTTCCTTCTGGACTGGCTGAAAGGGTTGAGAGTAGGAGGTGCCATCTTATGGTGGCTCTCTCCTACCACAATCAGCAGTTCTAGTCTTTGTGTATGGGAGTTACAGTTGAGCTCTAGGGCACACAAATATGGGGTGCTACTGAGCTGAACCCTCTCCCCTATTCTATTTAAGACCTACATGATGCAATGGTTTGTAGTATAATATGCGGATGATATGCAGTTATACATCTCCATGTGAGACCACTCAGGAGTCTTGATCTGGTGTCTGGAGGTTGTAAGGGTCTGGATGTGGAAAAACAGGCTAAGACTTAACCATAGCAGTATTAGTTGGTTCAGAAGCCAAACAAGTTTAGGGCAATAAAACTTTAGTTCCTTATGAAGTTATGCTGTACCAGAAAGAGCTGGTCTGCAAGAGATGGAAGTTATGACCAGGAGAGCTTTAGCCCAGTTTCATCTAATAAACCAATTGAGACCATTTTTGGAGCAGGAAACACTAACAATTGTCACTTAGGCCCTTGCCACCTCACAGTTGGACTACTTTAATGTACTTTACATAAGACTGCCTTTGAAGACCACCTGAAAACTCTAAATGGTGCAAAATGCAGTGGCCTGCATGCTAAATGGAACTACCTGGTATGTCTATATAGCACAAGTACAGTGGAAGTTGCACTGGCTGTCAGTCTGTTTCTGGGTATACTTCAAGTTGCTAGTCTTTAAACTCTTCATGGCTTGGGGAACTGCTTAATTGAAACAGAATCCACCTGCCAAAGATATCCCTGCAAATAATGTTTGCTGAGAATTTCCATGCCATGTGATATGTGGTAAGACAGAAATCAGAAATGGGCATTTTCTGTGGAGTCTCCTTTTGTAGAACAGGATATAAGAACTGATATTTAGGAAGATGTTAAAAATCTGGAACTTACAAAGAATTTGGGACTGTGGAGTGAGGAGTGGTTGAATCTGAAGTGAGTGCTGACAATACAACAAGGTATGCAGTTATGAATGGATAATAAAGAAGTAGAATGTATGTTACTGAGATCGATTTTTACATCTTAATTTGTATTTAACATACATTTCTATTTTGTACTGTTGGTGTTCTTGATGTTTTTCTGTAAAACATTCATGCTGGCTGAAGTGGCATAAAATCACTTTAACTAACTAACTAACTAAAATATGTTATAATAATACTTACATAGTCTTGAACCATCACTCTAGTTTGGAATTGGAGTTTGTTAGAAAAAAATCCACATTTTATGAAAATAGTATAAATAAATAATAAGCCTGGGAGAAAATATCAGTAATAGCAATATACTGTAGAAAGATCTGAATAGTCATCAAGTGAATATTTCTTCAGGTAAACCATTAAATTGGTGATATTTTAGCTAATATTTGCACATGAAGGCAAAAGGATATTATATCCTATTATAATCTTGTATGATAATGAGAATATCCAAATAAAGCAAATAAATGTTCTGGGGTACCATTAGCACTGACACCAAGATTCCCTAGATATATGAATGCTCCTCAGCCAAAGAATAACAGATTAAGTATTGGAGGATGTATTGTACACTAGGATCCATTACTGCCAAGGGAATCTTGGCCTAGCAGGAAGGCATTGTCTGGAATGCAGAGAATGGAAGCATGTAATTGTCTTCAATAGAGAAGACTAGGATAAGACCTATCATTCATTCATTCATTCATTCATTCATTCATTCATTCATTCATTCATTCATTGCTAGAAGGCAGCAGAAGAAAAGAAGTATGTAGGATTTAAAGTAGGACTGTGTATAAACACTCAGCCATTTCCCCTGTCTGTTCAGAGGCCACCAACACTTCATTGTAGCTGACATTATAATATTACAATAGTCACGTAGTTCCTAGCCATGTTTGTTCAAATTTCTGGGAAATTGCAGTCTAGTTTGTGCCTGTACCAGGGATGCTTGATACCAAATCCTAGATTCAAGCCAGCCATCACTTTGTCTCTTTCTCCATAAAGATTCTGTTTCCTGTTCCTTTTTAGGACTTAACTTCTTATAGCCCTTGTTTTAGTCCATATCACAATCTGCAAACACTGTTATAGTTAGTGGGAGAAACACCCTGTTGCAATATGCCATATTACACGTTAATAGCAGGGTGTTCTAAATGTAACAAAGAAATGTTGGCTTAGGTGGCCAAGAAGCCTCTGTAAGATTCAATACTTTTTTTTACATTTTTATGATCAATCTTCCTTCCCATTATTTCCCATTGTATAGCTGTCTTTAAAAGCAAACACCAAACAAATGAACAGGGATACATGTACTGAAAAAGATGGGCAACTAGCAATTTAATTCTATTTCTTTCTGAATGGAGTGAAAAGGAGAGGTGATTTTTGTCTTTCAAGAAGGAAGATCGCTGACTGAATCCTGTTCTTTGCACTCTCCTATTGGTCGTCTGGGAAAACAGTGATCAACTCATGGTGCTCCTTGCATGTTTTGATATTAACAGCTATGTGGACAATTCCAGGTCTATGTCAGACTGCTTTGTAAGTAATTGGAGAATGGAAATTCTAGTGATGTGGAAATACCTTTGACAGATGACTTTTGAAGCCTGGTATCAAAAAGATCAAAACCACATTCTGGCTATATCAACTTTCTTTTTGCATGTGAGAAATGTTGTTCAGATCTAGAGGTTATAAAGCTATTTCACAGATCTAATTATACTACATTTGCTGCACTGATCATAAATGATTATTTTGAATGCTAATGTAAGGTAAGATCAACTATATCAAAGAGGAAGGAAGGAAGGAAGGAAGGAAGGAAGGAAGGAAGGAAGGAAGGAAGGAAGGAAGGACTTTTTATTGAATAAATTAAAATATAATAAATGCTCCACCTCTGGTTGATTATTTTCCTCCTTTCCTGACTTCTGTTCTCATCATTCACAACCAGATCTGAAAAAATCCAGATAATGATGAGATGGCAGCAGTGAAATGATCCAAGAAACATATTTTGCAGCCCAGATCTGGCAGCCCTAGACTCTATTAGCAAAGCCTCTTTTGCTGGCCAGAGCAAGGGCGGCTCAGTAAACATGCCTACATCCTAGCAGATAATGTCATCATCACTCTTATGTTGAAAATTTTCCCATCCTTATGCTTCTAACATTCCCCTTCCAATGTGCCATTAGGCAGAATTACTATTTTAAGGTTTTAGTAGGAGATGAGCAAGGAGATGGAAGAAGACTCAAAGCAAGCTTCAACGTTTTATGCAGCAACATACTGAATATACAAGATTTTTTAGGGGGGAAAAAAAAAGCATTCCATGTTATCATCATTCTGGTTATGTTTCCCAGTAACTTACTTCTGCGTGTTTCTTGTGGTCTGAAACCCTGTCGTCCCATTTCCTTAGAGGCCTGGAAGAAGGTCTAGAAATGTATTTACTTTACAAAATAATAATTAAAGCTCAAATATTGAATAGTGAACAACATCTCCTTGTTGTTCAGCAGCTGCCAGTGAATAAAGGAAAATAGGATGGTTGCTTCTGTCAAACATATGTAGGATTCCAAATTGCTGGTTAGGATGACAGCTGGCACGCTATGTGTACCTTCACTAATTTTTCTAATTTTGTATGCTATTCTACAGCTTGAAAAACTCATCCAGGCAGAATAAGACCTAATTGTGCTTAGAATGAAGCTGAAAAAAAAATATTGCCCACAGATCTCATTGCTAAACAAAGAAACAACCAGATAAATTTGGAGAAGAAAATCAACAGTGGAATAAAATCCTAAGAATCTTTACTCTGTAGTAACACCCATTGTACCCATTGGAACTTACTTTTATATAAATAGGATTTTAGTCTTAATGTTACTGTGTTGAACAAATGCTGGGGACAATGTGAACATTGTTTTTATAAGTGGTACCTCCTATTTCTTGGAAATTGCTATTGGGGTTCTGACATAAGCTGGGAACATCTTGTTTATCCATGCCAGGCCATTACTCAATACTCCCATTTAGACTGAAAGGAGCAGAGATAATGAACCATGAATTTTCTTAACCCAGTCTTACCTTATTGGTGCCATCATAATGGTGGACATTACCCAGAATTCTCGACAATAGCCATTCTGGCTGGGGATTTCTGAGACTTGAAATCCACATGTTCATGAAGTTATGAAGTAACTTCCTGAAATATACCATCACATCAAAGCCTCAAATGTGGTGTATAATTCCTTTCTATTTTCTTAGTAGCATGAAAAGCAACGTTTACCTGAGTGTAATGTGAAAGAAGATTTCTAGAAGATTATAGATATTCATGGCATCCACATTTGTTTACAAATCTATAGTGTGAGTGTAGTAAAGGCATACTTTAAATATAGCTGAAGTCCACTGCTCCTATATAAGATTTCTAGTATGGAAACAGTAAACTATTTGCAAATGCAGATACACACAAAGTTTCCTTCATCTCTCTCTGTTCAATTATTTCTTAAGTTCCTCTCATGTGTGATTCACAAGAAGGATTAGCTTGTCTCTAGACCATTAAGCATGCTGCTTGGCTGTGCCTCTGGATGTTCATATGGAAGAGAAGTTGCTTGCAGTATCTTTACTGATCATGACAGACAGGAGATAAAAGCAAACTGTTCAGGAGTTATTCATCAATGAATCCATAGAGATGCTAATAAGCTTTCTTGCTCCCTCAAAAACGTTGATATGGGAAGCATGAAGAGGCAAATTGCAAATTACATGAAACAATGGTTTGCTCTTGGTTTTTATTCTTTTGCAAATAGTTGCACAGGGTTGCATATTGCATAGGGTTCATGCTTCTTATCCCCTCTGTTGGATTCTGATCCATATTGCTTCCCTTCCCTTCCAAGTTGGTTACCTGTGAAAGAAACTCTTGCACTCAAAGGTAAACCATGCCCTTAAGGTAACATGTCATTGGACCCTGACATGAATTGCAACTGAAGATGCTGATATTATCAAAGAACAAATAGTTCAGTCCTGGGCAGTGTGCTCCCTGATGTCGAGCAAGCTTTTATGAAACATCTCTCCTAGTTTGCTGTGAAATGTAGCATGAAGGAAATAAAAAACAATGGCCATAGAACATTTAGCCTAAGAGTTCTGATAGCATGTAGTTCTCTTTGAGTTGTAACCATTTCTCTGAGGCATTTATGTTGTATTGCAATTCTAGGAAGACTGGAGAAAATATAATATGATGCGTGTGGATTTTATTTATCTTGGAGGTGGTGTACTGATATCACTGTGTCTTAGAAACTCCTTTGAAATGACATTTCTTTATGGTTGCTGGTGGCTAAAAATAATTCTATTTATTATTGTAATTCTTTCTTGATCTTGCCAGTTCGGAACAAAGCTATCTTTCCTAGAAAGGGATCAAAGTCTAGCTGTTTGGGAATCAATCAGAAATGAACAAACACCTGCAAATAGGGATGCTGATATGAAAATATACACATAGGGCTCTTCTACACAACTAACCTTTTTATCTCCGAATCTTTCTGAATCTGATTAAAATAATACCAAAGACTCAGCCAGGCTCTTTTTAAAAATTATTTTCCACTATGTGACATCAGAATGCACAGGGACTTTTATATGTTTGTAAGTCTAAAACTTGCAGAATGCCATCAACCAATGGCTCTTTGCCTTTTCTACCCAATAGCAGAGCACAGAAGACTATTGGTCAGTCAGTGCTTATATGCCTCAATCATCCTGCCTTCTCAAGTCCATGCTTAAACAAATATCTCTCCATCCTCTTCACAAAAGAGAGAGGGAGGGAAGGAGGGATAAATTGCTAATTCTCCCCATTCCTGTGCTCATCATTGTGGAACATGTCAATTGCATTCCAAATTCATATGCTGGCATGCCAACAATTTTGCATAGGAGTTCTTGACCTAATCATGCCAGGGTACTCTATGACAACCTAGGAGCTGTGAGTTGGGTATCTTCCAGTGAGAACACAGTCCCTTCCAGCAGAAGACAGTGATAGGTTGCTGCTTTATGTCCATGGATACAATGCTGGTGGCACAGGGTTACACTGAAATTGGTTATGAATAATTGCAAGTTCCCAAGTATGTGTAATAAGTGGGAGCTCATCTCACCCCACCACAGAGATGATGCCTTCATCTGCAGGACTTCAGAGAGTTGCTTGACACCTGGTATTATTGTACACGACTTGCATGGTATGTGTGTGCACCTAGGGACTGTTATTTTCATTTCTGTTTTTTTCCCCCAGCGTTGTTCACTCTTCAAAGTCTGCTAAATTGGGTCAGGATAGATAGATAGATAGATAGATAGATAGATAGATAGATAGATAGATAGATAGATAGATAGGCAGGCAGGCAGGCAGGCAGGCAGGCAGGCAGGCAGGCAGGCAGGCAGACAGACAGACAGACAGACAGACAGATAGATAGATAGATAGATAGATAGATAGATAGATAGATAGATAGATAAAAAGATTAATGAGGTAAGAAGCAAAAAAAGGCAGCATTTAAACTAGAAGATAAGCTTACAGACATTCTTTTTAATGCCTGCATTTTGGAATTTCCTGAGAGGTCCAAATATTGTTGTTTTCCATTGGTAACTCTTCTATGCTTTACTCCTGGATCTTCCTTCTTTCTTTCCACAAAGCATAATTAAGGAAGAAAAGATGGACAACTTTTAGCATCCTATATTGCACAAAATATTTTGAAGAATGCCAGAAATTGTCCATTTGGAAGCACCCAAAGATTGTACTGGATTCAACCTTGAACATTTTAATAATACTATTTTATAAAAAAATCTAGTGGGGCATTCCTGAAAATGCTAGATTTAGTTTTAGTGACAACTGCCTTAGTAATATCTATCTGTATTACAACGATTGCTATCTGTGTAAGGCTGCCTGCCAAGGGTGTATGGAAATATGAAATGCTGTCTGAAATGCTACACTGAGACTATTGAATCAGGCTGGTTACGAGGAACAAGCAGGTCCCATTTTATAACAGTTTCATTGGCTGCTTTATTATCGTATTCTTGTTTTTCTCAACTGATTCATACGCTTTTTTTTTTTTTGTTCAGTCGTTAAGTCGTGTCCGACTCTTCGTGACCCCATGAACCATATTGCGCCAGGCCTTCCTATCTTTCACTGCCTCCCTGAGCTTGCTCAATTTCATGCTCATTGCTTCAGTGATGCTATCTAGCCATCTCATCCTCTGCCGTCCTCTTCTCCTTTTGCCTTCCATCTTTCCCAGCATCAGGGTCTTTTCCAAAGAGTCCTCTCTTCGCATTAGGTGACCAAAGTATCTGAGCTTGAGCTTCATTATCAATCCTTCCAATGAGCGATTCATACACTTACAACCTTTCATTTTCTTTAGTAATCCTGGGCACTGTTTGTAGGGCAGGTGGAATGCAAATACAAATACAGCTTGTATTTTGTAAACCATGAATGGGACGGCTTGGACCCTATGCAGAATGCTACCTAGGTATTGGGAATGGAATTACTCTTACTTCTCTTCAGGAAGTCAAAATTCTAGGACATCCCCATAACGCATGTCATAATCTTTTCATCTGACATTTGTATTTTAAGAAGGATGTGCTGTGGCTTCTTGCTGACGCACTCAGCCTTGTTAACGTGGCACCATGAGTGCAGCTATGTCAAGCTGCAGAAAGGTATGACTATACCTCAGATATATGAGAAGATATGAGCTGTAGTGGATCCTGTTCATGCCAGAATTTACAAGGCTTGCCTCGTGTGTGTGTGTGTGTGTGTGTGTGTGTGTATGTGTGCATGCGTGCGTACAAAATCTGTTAAGTCAGGAATGAATAGAAGTTGGGAGTTTCTCTTGACTTCTAGATCATACAAGGAAGGGTAAAGTTTCATTCCTAGTTTTCACTGAACACATGAGGATTTTCATGTAATAAAATGCTATGAATGAGGCTGAATCTTAATCTGTCCTAACTGCTTTTGATTACAGTTTCTCAAGATTTAAGTTACTTCAGTACTGAGGAACATATTCGTGTTCTCCTCTCTTAAGAAATAGTTAGCAGAGAATGAAAGGAGGGACTTTGGGATGAACACATTAAATCTTGATTGGGTTATCCTTGGGAAAGGCCTTTCAGATTTAAATTTAGATTGATCAGGTTAGGTTCAAATAGCTTAATCAATTACTAGTGATCCATTGACAAAAGTATTTGTAATTTGTGGAGCAGAATATTAATAGAACACTTCTTGTTTATTTTTATTGTATTGTGATTCAACAAATGAGAATTACTTTCATTATAAGTTATCCATGGAGTATTCAATACATTTAAACAATTTTTACAGTTGTCAGATTAAACTTCATTTATGCACTGTATTTATTAAAACATAGATAATTAATCAACTAATAATTATTTAGTCAGATTGCAGGCTAGATTGCATATAAAGTTGGAATACCAGACAAACCTATACAGTTTTAGAAAGCAGGTAGCTTCCACCCTACCCTCTGCAATAATTTTCTTGCTTGTTGAGTTGATGTTGTTCTTCTAAGGTAATTGGGAAGGAGTTTCCCTAAGCATAATATCATAATGCATTAAATTAATTTCCACTCATTCTTTTGTTGTTGTTGTAAGACATCGTAGAAGCATTGAGATGACTTCTAGGTTGCAAATGTCTTTTATTTTTTTCTGGATCTCAATTATTAAATGAAATTTAATTTTAAATAAATATAATTTAGATTGAATCCAGCTCCTTTTCTTTTGTCAAGGTGTCTCCTGAGCTGACTTTTGCATAGAATGCTCTTGTTAGTAGAAAATCTAATCCTAATTATCTTTCTCTTTACAGCCTCCAGTTCTTACTTGGATTTGTTGTAAAGGGTCCTTCCATCTTCTGGATCAGATTTTCGTGAGATATGAATGTTTGCTAAAGGAGAATGGAATTAGCCAACTTTGACTTTTTCCTCTTTGAAGCAATGGAAATGCTTTATTAGACCCCAAGGCTTTTCAGAAGGAAGGTGCCCCATCACTGGGTGTGGGATCTTCTGTGGGGCACAGTTCTATGATTTTACAAACTCTTAGTCATAATACACATATTAATAACCAATCCTTTAATTTTATGTACTTTGTTACTGACTGTTAAACAACAACTGAAAAATCAAAGTTGGTATCCTTTTCCCTGTACCCAATAAACATAGTTCAGTTCAATAACTGATTTATCAGCAAAGATGAAAAAGAAAAGACTCCTTCAAAATGAGCTTTATTTCTGCAGACTACATGGATGTGTCCATGTTGTTTCCTTGGCAACAATATGGAAGTGATTTGCTATTGCCTTCTTCTGGGAATGCCTGTCACTAGGAAGGTGGTGTGGACTTATGCTCTATAGTATCTGAGGGTAGGACAAGAACAAATGGGTGGAAGCAATACAAAGATAGATCCAAACTTGAAATAAGGAGGAATTTCCTAATGATGAGAGAGATGAGTGGAACAGCCTGTCCCTTGGAGTTGTGAGTGCTCCATCACTGGAGGTTTTCAGACAAAGGATGGACAGCCATTTATCTGAGATGGTCTAGGATTTGTGCTCTGGGTGGGGAATTTAATTATTACTTATTTAATTTATATGGTCACCCAGCTCAAAAAAATGTTCTCTGGGTGGCGTACGATCAACAAACAAGTAAACAATAACAAACAGTACAGTTAAGAACAAACAAACAAACAAACTAAGTGATTGGATACCCAAATTTATATCCCCCTCCAGACAGGAACTCCAATCAACTTGACTCAATGCTTGAAGATAGAACCAGGTTTATGGAGCCTTTCTAAAGGCCAGCAGGGTTGGGGCCAAACACATATTGGGGGATGGGGGAAGGGAGATCATTCCAGGGAGCAGACACTGCAGTGGAACAGACACTGCCCCCTGGTTCCCACCAGATTACATTGTTTCAAGGGAGGGATCTGAAGGGTGTCTATCCTGCTAGAGCAGTGCTTCTCAACTTCAGCAACTTTAAGCTGTGTGGACTTCAACTCCCAGAATTCCCAGCCAGCATGCTTAAAAGTTGCTGAGGTTGAGAAATATTGTACTAGAGCATGTGGGACAGGCAGTCCTGCAAAATCAAATTAGGAGATATCCAAGGTCCCTCCCAATCTTATCCTATAAATTCAGCTGCCTACTCCTACACCAGAATGTTTTCCCACATTCCAAGTATAGCTTATAGTCTTGATATTCCCTGGTGCTTTCCTATCTAAGTATTAACCAGATCTAACTCTGCTCAGCATTTCAAGATCAGCCAAGATCAGTTAGGTCCTGCTATCTGCTGGGACTTCACCAAAGATAGAATTAATCTAATAACTAGAACCATGTTTGTTGCAGCTATACACATATAATTACAAATTGAGTATCTAGGGCATTGTTTCTCAACCTCCTCAACCTTAAGACAGGTGGATTTCAACTCCCAGAATTCCTCAGCCAGCATGCTGGCTAAAGAATTCTGGGAGTTGAAGTCCACCCATCTTAAAGTTGAGGAAGTTGAGAAACATTGATCTAGGGGGTGTTTCCTCACCCCTATATAATAGTAAATGACGTATAGGATTTTTGTTTGAACTGCAGCATACAGTGAGCAGAATTTTAACTGTCTTTCCCCTTGGCATTTCTCTGAAGAAAATCCTTCCTCATGCCTGCTATTAGCTTTTGGGATGTGGGGGGAGAGACACCTCCCATTGATGCCCCCAGATTTTTAAAAACATCATAATGATTTCTAATGTACTTTATGTTACATCTATATTTGCCTTTAGCAAATATATTGTCTATAAAAAAATGGACTGATTCAGTCAACAGGCACCAGGAAGGTCAGGTTGCAGCTTCTAAGAAAAAAAGAAACACTTAGTTTTGCCTTAAGGAGCTTGAATATCTAGTCACCTACTATAACTGAGATTTGTTTGGGAATTCCTTCAGGACTCATGACAGTTGCCTGTGCTCACTTAGTGAGCACCATTTGTAAGGTTAAACAATCTGAATTACCTTGTAGGCTGTCATTTTCATAGCTCACTACTGTTCCACTGAAGGTGCATAGACAATAGCATGTTTCTTCTATTGTTTATTACTGAAAGATCTAGTATGCCTAAATCAATGTCTTGTCCTAATCAAAGATCGGTCAAGGAACAGTGAACCAGACTGTGGGACAAAGAATGTTTCAAATTTCATGTGAAATTTGTTCAGACTATATGATGGAACCATGAGCTTTTCTTTCAATACCTACCTTTCTTTAACAGGTGTACTCCAGGAGAAAACTGGAGTGTGTGCGTGAAGCCACAGATATCATATATGCTATTTCAAGGGCTACCTCTTAGGCATGATGGGACATAGAGGAGGAAAAGAAATTTAAAGTATGGTTGATCTAACCTGAGCCGGGAAAAAAACAGAACCTAAGACTGTTGATTATAAGCTGCCCGTGTTTCTGTGATTTAACCACAGGATCTTCTGAAATGTATTAGGATTACATCATGAGTCATTTTATTCCTAAACAAACATCTTAGATTTTCTTATGCATCCTCATAGCTCAGTATTATGCTATGCTGTCCCACAGGACAGAGGGGAAATAAGGTTCCTGAATCCCATTTTTGGGCTTCCTCAAATTCATTAATCCACAACTGAAAATTGGTGGTATAGTTCCTTCCACTTTGATGCAGGAAACACACAAGACTGTGGTGTAAGCCTTAACATGGGTTTAGCATTCTGAAACACTCACCCACCCATAACTCTCCTCTCTGCAAAGCAAGGGAAAACCAGGAAACCTGATCCTGCTCAGGTACTTGATATGACTGTGGGCATCACATATCTCATTGCTCCATCCAGGTGACACTTTCCCTCCCAGAAGACGTTAATTCCCATCCCATGAAATGCGAGTGTCCCAAGAGAGTGTATCTTAGAATCTCAAAAATTTCATATGGAGATAATGTGTTCCCTGTAATTGATATCTTGAATTGGGAAATACATAGTCATGCAAACTGGAATTGTTTCTCCTATTAATATGGTGGAATGCAAATGTTGATTGTTACTTTGCTGATCTTCCTGTTATCTGATGACTTTTCAGTACCAAGACTCATGGTGGAAATCCATACATTCTGGAGCACCATTTTCTATCAAACTTGGATGGATTGCATTTAAAATATAATTGCATCATAAAAGTGTTCCACTTTCAGGCAATATCTTCTTGCAATATACCTCTATTAGAGGTCAGGTTATTAACTATGGCTGCATTGCCCTCTAGTGTCAGTTCAGCATGCAATGAAAACATTTAGGAAAAAGCTGTTTCGTATTTCATCTGTCATGCCTTGTGATGCAGGAATGGCACTGGCCAAGCACTACATCAATTCAAGTTCTATTATTTTAAGAATGAATTGTCCATATTCAGGTTTAAGTATTATTTCTCAAAACTGTATTTCAATGTATTTCTGTGATATATTTGTTTGCAAGTTTAAAAACTCAGGAACAGAGATTTTGTACTTCTTTCAAGAAATGAAATACCTTTTTTTTTTATTAGACACATAATTTGTTTGTGAGTCTTACAGGGTTTGTTTGTTTTTTGGCTTGGGCTGCTTTTTCAATCCCTACAATAAGGGTTTGTGTTAGAATACTGTATGTTTAATTCATACATTGTACGACTTTTATATTGTAATCTTCCTAATAGCAAAAGAAATGTGCAAGTTCAGTGCAAAAACTCAGCTACTCAAAAATAATCCTTCATATTCTTTTTCCTGCCCCAACTTAACTTGTTGTCAATGTAACACAGAAGATTGTCTTGTGCTGAGTCACATCATTAGTCCATCCAGCTGACTGTTAGAAAAGACACAGATGGAATATTTTCCAGCCCTATCTGTTAAAGAAAATTAAATACTATATAAAGAAGATCAAACTAATGACAACAGGTAGAACAATCAGCCTTAGAATTGACAATGAAGATACTGAAGTTCTGCCTTTTAGGATCAGCAAGCAACAGTAAAGGAACTAGTAGTCAAGAAATACACTGCAACTAGTACTTGGCAGAGCAGCCAGGAAGGCCTTGGAAAAGATATTCAAATGCCACAATGTGCCTATACCTACAAAGATCAGAATCGTGCAAACCATGGTGTTCCCTGTGAAGGGAATGGAAGTGAAAGTTGAACTTTGGAAGCCCAACTTTGGACTATGGAAGTGAAAGTTGGACTTTGAAGAAGCAGGATCGGAAGAGTATTGATGTCTTTGAACTTGGTGTTGGAGAAAACCCCTGAGAATACCATGGACAGCCAAGAAAACAAACTGATGGATCATCAAACAAATCAACCCAGAGTTCTCACTTGAGGCACAAATGACCAAGCTCAAATTATACTATTTCAGACACATTCTGTCAAGACCCAGCTCTCTGGAAGAGGCTCTAATGCTGGAAAAGGTAGAAGGAAAGAGAAGAAGAGGACCACCAGTAGCAAGGTGCATGGACTCAACTGCAGTAGCGATGAGTGCACCGTTGGGAGAATTGAAAGAACAGGTTAGGGCTAGATCATCATGGATTCCAATCCAGCTTCCCTTAATATATATTCAGCATATAGGTTAAATAAATAAGGGAAGAGTATGTAGCCTTGTCACATTCTTGCTAAACTGGAGCCTGTCTGTTTTGCCAGTTCTGTCTATACTGTGGCAATTAAGGATATTGTACAATAGTTTGCACACTCTGTTAAATCTCCTTTTTTTGATACTAGAATGTAGATTGACCTCTTCCAGTCAGGTGGCCACTGTGTCATTGTCCAGATTTGCTGTCATAGCTTGGTTAGAATATTGCCGGATTCTTCTTTTGTCATTTGCCATATTTCAGTAGGTATTCCATCAGTTCCTGTAGTCTTCTGACTTGGTTATGACCAGAAGGGCTGATCTAATTCATCTTTTAATACTAGAGGCTCTTGTAAGTAAGGAATATCTTCTAAGGTATCTTGGATATCGATGTTTCTACTATATATTGTTTCAGTGTACTCCTTCCATCTTCCTTTGATCTCCTTTGAATCAGTTACTATCTGTCCATTGGCATTCTTTAGCATAGAAATTCGAGGTTGGAACCTCCTTCTGAGTTCCAAGATCTTTTGAAAGACTTTCCTTATTTTTTTATGTCTGTTTCCATCTTCAATGTCTTTACAGATGTTGGTGCAATATTGCTTCTCTTCTAAAACTGCCTTTTCTAACAGCTCTCTGAAACACTTAGTTACCATATTTATCGGTGTATAACATGCACAGGCATATAACACGCACCTTAATTTTAAGAAGGAAGCTTGAGTAAAAAAACTTAAATTTAAAATAAATGACTTGGAAGCAAAATAAAGGGAGCTCTGAACTTTTTGTTTATTAATATTTATACCACTTATAAGATAAATACGTAATATGAAAGAAAAAGCACCTCTTTTGTATGCTGTAGGCTGGTTGTGTGTATTGTGTATGTGCCATTAGTGCTTGTTAGCTGTGTGTAGTGTGTGGTAATGGTAATCTGTTTATTACCATAGTGGTACTTATTCCCTCCTTGCCTGCTTACATGTCTGCAGCAGGCAGGCAGGCAAGATTTCTGGTGGACCAGTACGGGTTAAAAATCCCTGATAGTCTGAGTGGATTGGGGGGTACAGTAATTTATTATTAGGGTATGCCTCCTCTGTTTGCAGTCTTTAGCGACATCACCCGCATGTCTGGCACTCAATGTGTCAGTGCAAAGCATTTCTTTTTTGGCAGCCACTGCAACCCAGCGCTGCCACTCCAGATGGCTGCAGAGGGAGGCGCGGAGCCCACAGTGTGCTACGCAACACCCCCCTGGCTGCCTGACAAGAGTTGTGCCTAACCCCTCTTGGATCACCCTGGGACCGGTGAGCGCGAAAGACGCAGCCTCTCCTCCGGCTCCCCATAGCCTTGCCTGCTCCTCTCTCCTTCCCATCAGGAGAAACTTTGGTGCAGAGGGGTGGCCCCCTCCCCTGAGGGCTGCACCATGCTGTTGGGAGCACAGGAGAGTCCCAAGATGTGAGTTCTCCAGCACTCAGTGTCAGAGCAAAGCGCAAAGAGCAGATCCACAGCAGCTCCTCGGTTTGCTAAGATGGGCGGGCGGGGGCAGGGAACTGCATGCCACCCATTCCCTGGGCCTCCAACTTTGCAAACCAGCTGCTTTCCTGAGCGCGCTGCACCTGGAGGAGGAAGCGTTAAGCGCCTGTGTGTGCACGTGTGTGTGTGTGCACGCACATGTATGCATTTGTGCAGTTTTTATTCCTCCCTTGCCGCTTTGTGATTTTGAGAGACTCCCGAGACCAGAGGAGAAACAGGCTTGGAACAGGAAAGCCAGGAGCTCCCGGGCAGAGCGGGCTGCCTCCCTCCACACCGAGCTTCTGACTTTTCCCGGGCTGAGGGACCGCACTGTCCAGAGGGGTGAGTGTCGTGTGTGTATGTGTGCGTGTGCATGCGCATGTTTGTGAGGGACGGGAGAATCCAGGGACCCGAGTTCTCCAGCAGCCTTGCCAGCATGGCACAGTGTGGTGTGCAACACTCACCTCTCTGGACTGTGTGGCCTCTCAGCCCTGGCAAAGTCAGAGGCTTGGTGTGGAGTGAGGCGGCCTGCTCTGCCTGGGAGCTCCTGGCTTTCCTGTTCCAAGCCCGTTTCTCCTCCACTTTCAGGAGTCTCTCAAAATCATGGAGCATGTCAGGTTCAGCCCAAGGAACTCCACGAGATAGTACAGATTTAGTTCTATAGTACAGATAGTACACGAGATAGTACAGATTTAGTTCTATAGCCTTTATTAGTTTTCACCTTTATTAGTTTTCACCTTCAAGACAGAATCTTGCCAGACTAAATTGCCAGACTTGCCAGACTAAAATTCCCAAGCCAGCAAGCAAACACTACAAATTCCTTAGGGTGGTGCCAGTCTCATCCTCTTCACCTTCCCATGCTCTTTCTGGGGGCTAAGTAAATGCTTATCTCCCTGAGTGCTGCCTTCGCCAACCCATTCCATCACAGAGCGGCAGGGGAGGAATGCACAAACGCGTGTGCGCACACACACACACACCGGTGCTTAACAACTCCTCCTCCAGGTGCAGCGTGCTCAGGACAGTGGCTGGTTTGCAAAGTCAGAGGCCCGGGAAATGGGTGGCACGCAGCTCCCTGCCTCACCCCCCCCCCCCCCCCCCCCCGTTTTAGCAAACCAAGGAGCTGCTGCGGATCTGCTCTTTGCGCTTTGCTTTATTGCTGAGTGCTGGAGAATGCGCATCTCCGGACTCTCCCATGCTCCCAACAGCATGGTGCAGCCTTTGGAGGAGTGCCGATCCCCTTGGTTGGGTGGTGCGGCCCAGGCTCCATGCCTCCCCGTGTGGCCATCTGGAGTGGCAGCGCTGGGTTGCGGCGGCTGCTGAAAAAGAAATGCTCTCCCAGCTGCTGGCGCTTTGCTCTCCCAGCCCTGCCGCTTGAGGTGAGAAGCTGGAGGGCATATTGGCGTATAATATGCAGCTAGGATTTCAGCCCCAAATTTTAGGAGAAAAAGTGTGCGTTATATGCCAATAAATACGGTAATTTCCTTTCTGAGATTTTTGTCTTTCTTGGTTTTGGCTTCTCTTCTCTTCTTGTCAATTTCCACAGTTTGCTCTGACATCCAATTTGCTTTCTTCTCTTCCTTCATTTTTAGCAGTCTCTTTTCACATTCACTTTTAACAACTTCTAAGCTCATCCCATAATTCCTCTGGTTCTCTGTCAATGAAATTCAGGTCTTCAAAGCAATTCCCAATGTTCTCCTTGAAAATGGTGGGTATAAGTTCTGGTTCCTCTGGTTCTCTGTCAATGAAATTCAGGTCTTCAAAGCAATTCCCAATGTTCTCCTTGAAAATGGTGGGTATAAGTTCAAAACTATAATGATGGAAACTGACTGGCTTTCTTCTTCTTTAGCTTAACTTGGAACTGGCACATGAGCAGTTCATGACCTGTTCTGCAATCAGCACCTGGCCACGTCCTTGATGGTATAACTGGGCTCTTCCACCTTCTTTTAGCAATAATATAGTCAATTTGATTTCTATATACTCTGTCTGGTGATGTCCAGGCATAGAGGCATCGTTCTGGTCGCTCAAAGACAGTGTTAGCTATGAAGAAACCATTGGAGTGGCAGAAATTGATAAGTCAGTCTCCGGCTTCATTCTGGTTTCCTAAGCCATACAATCCAACTACATTTTCCTCTTTCATGTTTCCAACTTTGGCATTTCAGTTTCCAATCACAAGCAGCATGTCTTGCTTGCATGTTCTGTTGATTTCAAATTGAACTTGATCACAGAAGTCATCAACCTCCTCTTCTGCATCAGTGGTTGGAGCATAAATTTGAATGATTGTCATATTAAAGGGTTGTCCACAAAGTCTTATTATTTACTATTTCATCATTGATAGCATTGTAGTCAAGTACTGTTCTTGCTATAGGCTTCCTAACTATAAAAGCAACACTGTTTCTTCTTTGTTTTTTGTCCTGAATAATAAACAGTGTGAGCTTCTGACTGAAAGTGTCTGATCCTAGTCCATCTCAATTCATGGATGCCTAAGATGTCAATTTGTGGTTGTTTCATTTCATCTTTCACTGTGTTGATCTTTCCAGTGTTCAAGTTTCTTACATTTCATGTTCTTACTGTAGTTATGTCTTTGCAGCTTCGCATTTTCTTTTCTGTATGGCAACATCAGTGACTAGACATCCCAAAGGCTTTACTCTAGCCACATCATAAACACCATTAGTACTCTGAAAGATCCACAGCAATTCCTCAGTAGCATGTTGAGTGCTATCTGAATGGAGGGGCCCATCATCTGGCACTATATTGCCAATAATTTTATATTTTCTATCCATGTAGGTTTCTTGGTAAAAATACAGGAGTGGTTTACCTTTGCCTTCTCCCATGTAGTATGAATTGATGCCTTTGCTACTGTCACTAAAGTGATCATGTGCCTCTGGCATCTTCCTATATCGCTGCCGCCTGCTTGCTTTAGCTGGGCAGCTGGGATGACCTTCACACCTTTCTGGCCCTGCTGGGAATATATACACTTCAAATACACTCTCTGTGTTCTTTGCTCATCCCTCCCAGGAACACCCCACCACCACCACAATGAGGCAGCACAGCAGGACTTGGGGGTGTGTATGTGCAATTTCTGCATTAAGCAATGCAAAATAGAATTATTAATGGCACAATAGGAATAACATTGTCTCATGTAATGCTGTGCTAGTTTAAATTTCAGTTATACAACCCCTATAATTGCTGGAGAAAACTGATGTGTAGGAATGTGCTATTTGGTTATTTAAAGTGCGTTACTAATAAAGTTAAATGGGATACTGATTTGGTATAGCATATATGACACACGTACAAGAAGCACAAACCCTGCAAAATGCTATAATTTTATTAATCATTTAGTTGTTGTCAAGAAACAAAAAGTATAAAAGGTGAAATTTTCCCTCAACCAGACATTAGTTGACAGACAGTACAGCACTTATTCAGAAGAAAATACCCCTGAAAACCTATTTTCCAGTAACAAATAAATAGTAATTATATGTTCAAAAATAATTCACTATCTTAGAACAGAAATTCTAAGTTATATTACTGTTATTTATTACTTTGGTTTACAAAAATTCTTCATATGACCTTTTGATGTGCATATACATATATTAGTCCATTCATTCTGTAAACAATTATGAAAATAATTCAGGTCTTCATACAATTACTATGCTGATGGTATCATGTAAACAGATAGTCTTCTTCAGCAGCACCCACACTTCACAGGTTTTTTTTCCCCTTGTTGCAATAGTAATAAATCTACAAAGAATTTCACATCATTATTGCCTGTCTTCCTTACTCATATTTGGAAAGAGTAGAAAGGTTGAAGTTTATAGCAGGAGAAATTTGGAAGCACAGCAAGAAAAATTATGTCAGGGAACTGAGAGCTATGTTTGCCATTTTAGCAAAAACCAACCGATAATCTTGTCAAATGCAACAGAGATGAATTGGATCAGAATCCTACTCAAAGCTTCTGCCAATAAGTGGTAAAAACTCCACCCGTCTTAATTACAATGGTACTACCTGTCACTTAATGCAGGAATTGTCACTTCTTCTGAGAAGATCTCAAGCCAAACCAATCCATCCTTTTTATTTTTTCACCCCAACTCCGATTATTGACACCAAGCCCTCTTCCTCTCCATCACCAAGTTTTTTTCAATTCGATCATATAGTCTCAGTTGAGCCTACACCCAAGAAAAGGTCAGGACATTTCAAAATGCTTGGCATGCAGAAGAGAAAATCTTTTCTTGAAGAGTAGATAGAGGAAATATTTGGTTGTATGTTGCTTGAGCCTAAGATTTTCATTTATTCAATTCCGGGTCACTTTATGAAAATGTCTAGACTTGTCCTGATTGTCCCTTTCTTTCCTCCTGCTGCTGTTGCTGCTGCTGCTGCTGCTGTTGCTGCTGCTGCTGCTGCTGTTGCTGCTGCTGTTGCTGCTGCTGCTCCTCTGGTGGGAAGGTGGACACCTCTTGTTGCTGTTCCTGCTGAGGTGGTGTGGGAGTGGGCAGAATGGTGCATTCACTGTTGACACACTCACACTCATCAACATAGATGTAAGAATAATCCACAGTGGAACCATGGGGGCAAATCAAGGTCACCTGCCTCTTCCTAGTCTTTCGCTCTCGACAACATGTGCAGTTATGATCCATTGTGTTTGCTTCATATGAATACCTGAATGGTAAAAACAAATTGGGGTTGAGATGAACTGCTCCATGATTTAGACTATCCCTCACCAACCATTACTTGGTTTCACCAGAACTTTGTCTTTTCAATGCCACCTACATGGCTTTGGGGACTCAAAATTTTCTAACCTATCTCTATCAATATAATACCTTCAGGGCTGGAAGCAGTTTTGGGGTCCATGAGCTGTCTTAGTGTTGATGGGCCATCGCAGCTTTTTTCGTCTCTTTCCTCCTTTTTGTTTGTTGTTGCCACTCTCTCTTCTCACCCATTTGCTCACCTGCTTGCTTGCTTCTACCTTCTCCTCCTCTTTTGACATTTGCCAGACACCTCTTCTCCTGCTTCTTTATCATTTGCCAATTTTTTTCCTCAAGGAATGGGAGCTAGGCCTGCACACTGATCCATCTAAAATTACCTTAAATAGAATTTCATCTTCATGTGGAATAATTTAAGATGGTAGGCAATGGGCCAACAGTTGAACTGAATCTTAGCTCAACTTCCATTTAAAAAGTTGATAGATGAAAATAAAATGGCATCTAGACTACTTAGCATACATCCTAAGAATCTGATCTTGGATAAATTCTTTGCGTTCATATCTCATGGTATTTGAAGGCTTTCCAAATTTTGTGCAGAGTTGTTTCACATTGAGCTACCAAGATGCAATAATCTTCCTGGGTACTTACTTTGAAATGCTACCACAGTTGCCTTCACAGTATGTAAATTCGATAGGTGAAGAAGCTTCACAGCCATTGTGTTTTACTGTTTTATTGATACTTCTTGTTGCACAGGATTCTTTTACTGGGAGTGGAAGAAACAGTAAAAAAAATCATGAGTCTCTAATCATAAACATTGTAAAACAAAAAATAAAAGAAAGTGTGTAAGTATAATGTGTGCATGTAAGATGGTATCTAGTGTATGCTTTGGATGTGATGAATGGATGAAAACCATGTCAGTTTGCTTCTGTAGAGATTTGTGGGGCTACAAATCACAGAAACTTTGCCCATCAGCTATGCTAATTGGGCTTGAATGGAACTGGGGTCCAATATTGTCTGAAAGACTATGGATTCCTCTCTCTCCCTATGTTAGATTATACTCTGATGCAGTTGACATTTAAAGGCATGTTCAGGAAGCCAGATGGATATTTGGCTTCTGTTTTCATGTCTTGCTTTACCAAATCTGCACTAAACATGTAATGAACATGAACATGTCAAAACATAAAAATTAGCTCTATGGCTGGTGAGAATCTGAATTTTTTGACTTATGCTAATATAGTTGGCATGACTTACCTGTAGTTCTGCACAACTTGCAACAACCATCCTCAGTTACCTGCACATCCTCCTATAAAAAGAAAATAGTTCCGAAATTAATTTAAGATGCTAAACGAGTGACCTTCCCCCTGTATGAGTATCATTTGTTTATGCTGCTGAAAGATCCACACTAAGATTAGAACTTCCCAGAGGAATACAAACAAAAGCAAAACAACAATATTTCAGCTACAGTCCTAAAGGGATATTATATTTCTTGATGCATCTACATTTATTGGTGATTGGAAACCCCTTATGGACTTTTTGCGTAAAATGAAAAAAAAATGAAATAATTAAAAAAAAGAACCCCTACCCAAGTATCAGTTATGAATCAGTTATGAATCACCTGAAGTGGACTGCAATCTACAAAAGAGGTACTATAACAAATATATCTATCTTTAAAGCTATTTTTGCAGAAATAAATTAGTACAGCTTCCATCTAGAATTAGATTTTTAGTACAGCTAACTTGGGCCATAAACTTATATGCCAGGAGTGGGAAACTAAATCTCTCTTTTATTTAGTCTGTTTTTTGGGTTTTTTTGTTTTTTATTTATTTATTTTTTTTGTAGCCCTTAGACGCTGCTGACTACTATTTCACAAAATTCAAAGTGTGCCATCTTATCAATGTTGAGGCTGGAGAAAATTACAGTTGGAGTGTAAATCCCAAATAGGGTTAACTTAGTCTAAAAAAATAAACTCTGCAAATTCTTCCCACCAAAATTCAATGAAAGAAAATCCCAATCCTACCCAAGTGTGTGACACAACCTTAGTCATTGTGCATTGTTTTCCTAGCTACAGAGTTCTCTGCTATACACTTTTACATGAAAATATGTATCACTGAGCTCAGTAGGATTTAGTTTAGAATAGACATGCATAGGATTGCAAAGTTCAATTGTATCCCATAATAAACCCATTTCCACTTTATTCCACTTTAGATAAGTTCCACTTTCACTGCATAGCATCAAATATATTGAAACAAAGACTGTTGGGTCAATGCAACTTACAGGTTGGCATTCAGATGGATCGAATGGAGGGCAGGATTTCTTGATAGTGACAGTAATATATTGGTTCTCAATGTGTTCACATTCATAGAAAGTACAATTGTCTCCTTGTGGGTACCAGATTTCTCCTGGCTGAAAATAGCCACAGTTGTAGTTATTTATTTATTTCAGAAGATAACATAAAATAATTCATGAGCATAAACTTCTTAATTTCCCTGAGAACAGAATTGGGGAGTGGGGTGGGGGGTGGCCTGCAGTTAAGTAAGAAGTGCCCTTAAAATACAAAACAATAGAAGTGAAAATTTTGGAGAGTTGGGGGATACAGCAACTGGATGAATCCTAGCATTCCTCAACTATGCTGAATGTGGTTTGTTAATTGGTGCTTGTGGAAGTTTGATGATACCAGTTGGCTTGGCATCCCCACCAACAATGGAAGCTTGGCTGCCCCTCCAGGGAATCCTGGAAAAGGGATGTGCCCCATCACAAATTCAGTATGAACAAGGGTGAAAAAGACAAATTTCAACTTTCCTAATCTGATAGATTAGGAAAGAAAGTCTTTATTAAGCCTACAGGGAAGAGAATATTTTCTTCCCTGAAATTGTTTAATTTCACAGTTTTAATATACTTGTTTACCTCCATTCATAGGTACCAAAGTATTCTAATCAATCTATAATAGAATATATTTTCTATTTTTTCCATCAGCATACCATCTAGCTCAGAAATGGTATGAATTTGGTACTGAAAATTGTATCCTTTTTGCTGATTCCTGGTCTCCAGATAGCTCCAGTGTAGCACACATACACACTCTCACACAAATGCACTTTCATTCTTCACTCAATTGATTAAGTCTCTTGACAATTATTTTATTTATTTATTAGATTTATGTCCCATCTTTTAAAATTGGAACTCGATCCCTGGGTTGAATGGGCTGAGAGAAAGTGACTGACCCAAAGTTATTCAGAGAGCCTCCATGGCTGAGGGTGGGCTATAACCTGGGTCTTCCCACACTGGCTATTGTTGTTGTCTTGACCTTGTGGTTGTTATTATTACTAGCAGCATTTGTGGGGCACTTTAATGGATCACTGCATCAGCAATTCAGTTGTCACTGCTTCCATTAGTACAGAATGATGGATTTTAGTAAGAAGTGGAGAGTTTATAGTATGGCATCTCCAAGCAGAACTAATTTTTTGGGGGTATCTATACAATATCTCATCCCCTTTTTTCTGAAATGGAAAGGACTACAGCATATATTTTGTCTGCAGAAGCTCCAAGTTTAAATCCTGGCTTCTCTGAAGTACAGCAGGATAGTGAAGGAGCACCATCTGAAGCCTCAAAGAACCTCTATTATTTACAGATTATTGTGGGCAACTTGATCAGTGAGTCTGCCAAGGCATTGTTCTACATTCTCTATTTTAATTTTTATATCACCATGACTTTCATAAATAGACAGACAAACTGGTGGTCAGCCTCAGAGGGCAATAATAAAAATAGATGGAATGGGGTGGAGACCAGGTAAGTAAAAAAGGATTGTGAGCATTCATCCAGAATTATTATTTACTGTTTAAATTAAAATCTCTGTCTCCTTTTTACTATCTGAGATGCTGGATTAAATATGAATTTGATGAACAATGGAGTTAGCAGAACTTTAAGTTACCTTGATCACTTGGACAGGATAGAAGTCTGTCAGAACACAAGATACTTGAGTGCAATCACCACAGCATTGTCCAGGTATTTCCTTGTATTCTTGACCCTATAGTTCAGGAAATATGGAAAGAAATTCATAAAACCATAGATATTTTTTTATAAGGTGGTGAGTGGATAAATAGATTCAGAGAGATTCAAAGCCATGGTTTTTTGTTTTTTTTTAAGAACCATATGACTTACCACTGGGCATCTTTTGTCACATGTTTGAGACACACACTCCACCTTATTTTCTGGATGTTCTTTTTCAGAGCATCTGCATGATTCACATAATCCTCCTGGTACAACTGCCCCAGGCTGAAGAAGGACAAAAGAGAAACAGTAATAAATCACTCTAACCTAATTTCATACCCTGGAAATACTGTGCATGCTTTGATAGTGGAAGAGATGTTTAGATTAGAACCGAAATCCAAATTACAGTAAGCAACACACCATAAAGGGAGTTATCTTGACATAAGAGAAAAGTGATACCTTTGTTTGTACCAGGCAACCTATTTGTAATATTCTCTTCAGAAGGAGCCATGCTTGATACCTGTGTTTTGGTCTTTAAGATGCCAGGTGAAGATGTTTGTATTTGTCTGGCATTAAAAAAAAAGCTCTCACACTATTTGGCTTTTATTTTTATTGTGTGTTTGTGTGTGTGTGTGTGTGTGTGTGTGTGTGTGTTTGAGTGCTGTGTTTATGATTGCTTTTGATACTGCTGATGATTTGATCTTGGTTTATGTTCTGGTTTATTGATAACCATTGATTGCATGATGTTTTTGATTCCATGATATTCCTACAAGGGAACTACATTTGTTGAACAGGATAGAATAAATGGAATAAATAAGGATAAGGTTGAGAACGGATACAAATAACAGCAGGATTTTATGTTTTCAAAAGGGAGGATTTCACCATTGTCATCCCTGAAAGTCTTTAGTGAGCTAGAGAGGCAGGAATGGCCTGCTGTAGGAAATGCACTGTTAACATTGAACTCGTTGTTTCAGTGGTGCTATTCCTCATTTTAATGAAAACTACTTACATTGTAGAAGCTCCCATTGACAACACAGCCTGGTACTTTCACTGTGGGACACAAAGATACACTATAATTAATCTTCATATTTGCTCTCAACAGATCAGATCAACTGAGAAGGAAAATGACAATGAAAACGGATGCAATTTGCTCTTCAAAAGTTGCTTTTTAAGAGTGTGTGCTGGAACAAAAGCTGTTTATTTAGCACACAGTAAATAGTAAATTCCTTGGGGAATTTAATCTTTGCAAATTCTAAAACATTTGGTCTGACCTGATGCATACCTCAAACGCTAGTCTTTTCTGGTGAGCATCATATATTTTGGCCTACAACACTTTCATCCATCCATACATACATACATACATACCATACATGTTCCATACAGATAGTATCCTTGACAGAAACATTCAGTAACTTTGCTAGGATCACCTCCAGCAAAGTCAGTCAACTTACCTGGGATTCTAACAATACTCATATTATTTAAGGGTGGATGAAAAGACCAATCCCTTTAAAACTGTATGTTGCCAACAGGCTAGCAGCAGAAATGACATATATATAAGAAATTAAGGATGCCCAACCTCAGAGCAAAGGTAGAGCAAGTATCACTTTACACCAGGAAATACATAAAGTCTACCTCCAGCTGAAGAGATCTCTTCTGAAATGGCTTTCCATGAGACAGGATGAATATGCTTTCTGAGTATTTGTAGGCATTGGAATGGGGGATAAGGAAGAATATTACAACAATTCAGGGATTATTTTTGACAATGGCTCAGTTCTTACCACAAGTGGTGTTAATGCAGCAGTCTCCTGGCATGTTTTCCTTCTTTAATTCATATCCTAGTGGACAGGTTTCAATAGACTTGGGACAGTGAGAAGTGTTGCACACTACAGAATGAAAAATAAAAAGGGGTAAGAGCAATGAGTGAATTAAATTCAATATATTTTAATATTTATTAGTACAGTTTATCTTTCTTTCATTTTATCTCAGAGCAACACAAAGAGTAGATTAAACTAAGTTATAGTAAATCCAGTAAATTGTATATTTAAGTATAAATTTGACCACAAGTCTTTATAATTCCTGGTCCTATGGTTTAACTTCATTTTAATCAAAACAATTGGCAAGGAGTTTCTCAACAGTCCAGTTATATCTTATAAGCATTAGCTTTTGATCTTGTAGAGAATAGGAGGTGCATCTACATTTGTAAAATGGGCAGGTTAACCTCTGTACTAGATGATTAACAACACAGAGCCTTGGCTAAACTGAAGCGTCCACTGTAATCTAATCAATGGGAGTTTTCAAAATAAAAACTGGAATGTTAGCTTAGGCCATTTACCATACAGTATTTGTGAGAATTATACCTACCACACTGTTTTTGAGGACAGCACATTTCTTCAGGGGTTAATATTGTGATGGGTACAAACCCTTCAAAGAAACATTCCACAGGAGTAGGTTTTGTAGGACATGGTTCTTTTGTACATTGTACTACAAGAGAATGTTCCTCACAAGTACAGTTCTGGCAATTGCTAATCCAAGTTTCTCCAGGCTGTGAAAAGAGATATTTAAAAAATTATATGCGCTATAGATTTTTTTAACATAAAAAGCTGGGCCTAAGCAACTCCACTGAACTATAGCAGCTGCCATGCATTGTTGCTTTGGGGAAGTAGATAATGGCCACACACAGGGGAAGAGAGTTGTGCAAAGGTGTGCACGCTTAGTAAAGTGAGTTTTCCTGCTGCTGGCTGACACTGAGCCAATGGATGTAACTTTTCCTGCTGTCTCATTAAAACCCTCCAAACGTTGAAAAAGTCTTGAAAATGTTTAGTTTCCCTGGAGCTCCTATTGCCCTCAGAACTTCACCCATCTATATTTTAGGAAACAATAAAAGCTTGAATACTTGCCGCTTTGGGTAACCCATCTGGTCCAGTACAACCTGGAAAAAATGTATATATACGAATGGATATTTTGCACAGAAGAACATCTAAGTTACTTTATTTATTTGATTTATAATAGTTTACTGTATTTTACAATAGTGACTGTGGGCAGCTTGCAACATTTAAAAACAACACAAAATATTATATAAAACACAGCAATACCTGCAGCAGGTGAGGCCAAACCAGTCTAGGCAAAATAAGCACATCATGGGTTCCCACTAACACTCCAACCTCTATGCCTGGGAATATATCCATGTCTTGAGGGCCTTCCAAAAGGCAACAGGGTCAGGTTCCTTCTAATCTCAGGGGGAATAGAGTTCCATATGGCAGGAGCAGCAACTGAAAAGGCCCACTTCCTGGGTCCCACAAGCTGACATTCTTTAACCAGTGGGGCCTACAGCCTGCCTCTCCTGCTAGATTTAATGGAAGGGATAAAAATTTAACTTGTGTAGAAAGCAAGAGGCCACTGACTGTGGAGGTCTATGGAATCTAATTTCTTCTGTCTCCTGGATCAAAAATCAACAAGAAGATGCTAGGAATGTTAGGTGACCTGAACTTCAGGTATTACAAGGAAAGTTATAGCTACATTTTGTAGATTTCATGGGTAAATAATAATAGAATGCTAATCCATCACTAAATGACACTTGTAGAGGGATTATCATACAAAGAACACTTTTTAGAATGCATTTGTGGAGGAAAAAATACTCTGTTGAACAAAACCTTATCTGTGTGAAAGAACACCCTATTTCAATACATCTTGCATATTAATACAAGTGACCTTCATTATCCAGGATCTTGTTATTTAATTTTGTGTACTGCAGCTGGTAGGTACAGACCAGACCTCCTTATCCATGGTAAAGTGTTTCACATATCCACATTTTTGGGTGCATGGTTTTGATCCATCCATCATTTATTATTTAAGTGATAATCTCCTTTTAATAATAATTTCTGATCTTCCTTTCTGGAAACTACTGAAATCAGATCTGTCTGTCTAGCAGTCCCTTTGCATTGTGGTAGCCTCCCCTTTTCTTAAACAAGAATACTTACCACAATCAGGGACACAGATATCCTGGTGGGCACTGAAGAGTTTGGTTCCATTTTTACAGAAGCAACCTTCTGTTATTCCAATCTCCTGAGGATCACTTCAATGAAAAAAGAAGCGCAAATTAGAGAAGCAGCTGCACCCCTGCATTATGAATATCCACACTGTGTGCACAACCTAATAAGCACTAAGGGATGAATGAGATGTATAATGTCAATGTTTCTTGAGAAATCTGAAAAAAAGTCAAGCACCAAATGACTTGCATGATGATGAATCCCATCATAATCTTCAGAATTATTAGATTTATTCTTGGGGTGTTTTAGTTCTCTGGTTCTATTTATTGCAATGTTTTAGATCCATATTTTTGTGAAACCATTGAGAGTCCAATGGGAATGCAGTGGGACATAAAAGCAATCAATCAATCAATCAATCAATCAATCAATCAATCTCCTGCTTATTCCTTATTTGGTTGCCACTTCAATATCTCCATCGTTCCTTGAAATGGCTCAAGCTGATGTAAGTGCCTCTCATCATCAAGTTTTATCCTCCCTGTGAGAGAGAACTAGTCATGATGAAAGAGGAGGTCCAAGTCCATGGCCACAGAGTAATTTTGAACACAGGACAGATTTATGAAACCATGACTGAAATAAATCCATAGCATTGTTCTTACATTTATAGAAGAATACATTTTTCCTGACAAAGTAGAAAGGAGAATTCTTATTCTATGCACATATTCTCAGAATTTAGTCCAGAGGGTTCCCCAACTCTTTGGAGCAGATTTTGGGGGCAAGTATGATTTTGCAGATGGAGGAAAGGAATACAACTTATTATGATAATAACATTAAATATCATAAATCATAAAACGAGAAGGGGTTATTCAGGCCCCCGAATCAAACTCCCTGCTCTGTGCAGAAGTCTAAATTAAAGCACCCCCAACAAAAGGCTCTCTGACCTCTAATTGAACCTACTATTTCCTTTGGTAATTAGTTCCCCTATCAAACTGCTCATACTATCAGGAGATTTTTCCTAGCATGGAGTTGGAATCTGCCTTCCTGTATCTTAAATACATTGTTTTGTACCTTGCTTTCTTAAATGATACATAATAAGGCTTGGCTACCTTCTGTATGACCTCCTTCAGGTGTTTGAACAGAGCTATTGGGTCTCCTAGTCAATCCTTTTTCCTCAAGGCTAAACACGCCCTGTTCCTTCAGTCATTCCTCATTAAGATTTTGTTTCTAAACCTCTAATCAACCCCATCTAATCCTCTGCCCAGTTCCAATTTATCTGATCCTTTTTAAAAATGTGATGCCAGAACTGAACAGAGTACTCAGAGGGAAGGTCCAAATAATGGAGAAAATTATTTCTCATGATCTGGAAATGTTGTTTCTATTAATGCAGCCTAAAACTGTATTGCTTTTTAAAAGTCACATCATACTACTAAGTCATAGTCAGTTTGTGATCAGTTACAATTCCCTTTTCATCCATGCTTTTCCAAGCCCGACAACTATTTTATATTCCTGGGCGTATGATTTCTTCTTCCTAAGTGATGCATTTTGCTTTTTTTCCCCCTATAAAATTCCATTCTGTTGTTTTCTACCCACTTCTCTAACCTCTTGCTATTATTTTGAATTTTGCCAGTTTTGTGTCATCTGCAAATCTGATAACAATTTCTTCTACCTCTTCAGCTAAGTCATTAATGGAAACATTGAAAGGTACTGGCATCCTGCTTGATACCTTCTACTTCGATTAGGAACTTCTGATGAGCTCAAAGTGCACTGAAAGAGAGCTAATTGTGTAATAAAATTATTATTAAAAAAAGAGAGAGCTAAGTGTGGATCTACCCAATGACATGACATCTTGCCCATATTTAACTAGCTGGATAATCAGAATGTCATCTGTTGCTTTGTCAAATAATATACTGAAATAAAGATTCCCACAGTGAACAACAGAAGTTGCCCAATTAAAAAAAATGGATTATTCTGGCAAGATTTATTCTTGACCAAACCCATGCTAACTTCTCATAATGACTGCTTTGTTTTCAAGGTGTTTGGCCATTTTGTGATCTGCTCCAGAATTTTCCAATATCATTGTCAGACTGAGTAATCTGTAGTTTCCTGCTCCCTTTCTGAGAATAAGGACATTTCCCCCCCCTCCAGTAATCTGGTACTTCATTCGATCTTCAGGAGTTTTCAGGGATAATTAGAAGCTCAGACCATTGATAATTTCTAGCATTTAATCATCCTATTATGACATTTGAATGTGTACAATATCAGGAGGTAATTCCTTCAGCTTGATCTGAAATCTACTTCATTCAAGCAGCTCTTTACAATTGCCTAAGTCTGAGCCCAAATAGTCTTTTTCCCCGTTTTTCTTTCTGTTACCCTTTTCTTTGCTTTTTTTATTCTTTTGTGATTTGTGATGAGCTGCTTCCTTTCTCCTCCTTTTCTTTTGAATATAATAAAACTTTATTCCACTTATGTACTTTAATTACAAATTCAGCATGTTATTCATTTCATCATGACAGTTGTAAACTTTCAAAGCTCTTTTGAGTTTTACTTACTTGTTGTTACATGTGGGAGGATTGATGGGGCCACATGGATCATATACTTTATCTGTAGGACAGCTAAATGCTATAAATAATAAGAGAAATGTGCTCATCATAATATAGAAATGTATTTTCCATACATTCTGCATTTGGAAAAAGTTTCAGTACAACTTTTTTTCTCATGATTTTTCCATCTCACTATTTAATTTATGCATGTGGAAAAAAGAAGGTGGGAAAAAAACACCCCAGAAACTACATACAACAACAGCAATAACAATAACTATATGAACAGATATAAGCAATGATTCCAGCCACATGCATGTGTTACTTTTCACATAGTTGTACATTTTGTGTAAATGTTCCTGAAGTTGGATGTACTTCTTTTCATATCACAGTTTTTAATGAAATACATTCCTTATATGAAAGAATGGTGGTTGAATATTCCCGTGTCTATTAAGAAAATATTTAATTGCTCAGTGAATCAGAAATCCTTTCTAGTGCCTCTCTCTCTCTCTCTGGGTATCACTTTTATGAGTGCCACACAAAGCTCTCATTGAAGGCATACTTGAAAAACTAGAAATAAGGAAGTGAGGAAGTGATTATCATATAATTAATAAATAAATAAATAAATAAATAAAATAATTGGCAAACAATTGATTGCCATTCCAGGACTTACGGCATGCGTCATTGGTCTTCCCTCGCCAATCGATACAAACACCGATAGAGGCACAGAGAGAAGCATATATCTCTAATTCTGAACACTGCACGGAGATATTTTTTGTGTTGCAAGCATCAAAGAGACAGCCTTGGAAGTAAGGTTCTGGGGGTATGATCTTATGGCACTCCGAGAAGGTTCTGCAAAAATAGAAGAGGTCCTTGGTCTAAAATAGATATCTCTGAATAAGCACACATTGTTTTACTTGTTTAGCTGGAGCTTCCTTAAAATCATGGGATTATTTTAAATGGAAAATGAAAGGGAATGATAAAAAAAAAAGGTAGAACCTGGAATTTCTGGTGCCAAAGAACTTTCTACGAGTGAAAACATTGACTATGAATTAGTTTTCCAGGTATAAAGCCTTTCTAATATCAATTATGAAAGGACAGTTTTCTGGAGGCAAGACCTATGAACTTTCAGCAATTGTACAAATGTACATTAAACCAACAGAATGGAAAGCATTTAAAGAAAATTAACTATAACGTAGTTATAACTTATATCACATTTTTGAAACATACTTTTCAATTAGTAACCATGGAAGTGTTATAACTGTCAGAGATACAGTTTGAGAAGGATTGTCTTTTTGCACCTAATTTGCCACTAGAGGCATTAAATGTAAAGATAAGCAGCAAGGAACTTCCCCCCTGATCTCTTTGTTGCTGGTCTGATTTCCCTGATTGGAAGATGGATACTCTTAGAACTGCCCCTTCAGCTCACTTCCTGCTGTTCCCTGTTATAACTTCCTGCTCCTTCTTCTTTACCCCCACCCCCCAAGAGGACAGGAAACTAAAATGGGCTGGCTTTGCTTCTTAGCATGATATTGTCATATAAAGTTTACATATCCTTTTGAATTTTGAACATCTTTTTCTAGATCCTCATAATGAGCTTGGTTCCACCAACATTTGCATCCAGCTTGGGATCCTGGTGAATGACCTGAAGGATTCTAACCAGGGTTACCTCAAAACATTTTCTACAATAACAATATTAGAATATAGATTTTTCTGACAAATATAAGACTGAGTTGTCCTCCCTTCTGGTTTTCTATTTGTGGGTTTGATATGTGGATCTAAAATGGCATAGCTGGATAGGTTATGCTTGCATTTCCATGCCAGGCTTGCTAAGTGAAATGTGAGAATGTTTAGAATGTGACCCAAACTGCCCATTATAGAATTGTGCTCTTGTGAAATGCAATCCTAACCATACCTGTTCATTATATAGTTTGTATAGACTAGCAACTTTAGACCCTATTGCAGTCTTTCTCAAACTTTTTACCCTGGAAGAGCCCTTGAAATAATTTTCAGGTCTCAGGGAACCCTTGCATAAAAATTATTATATCTACAGCTAGCTTTGTACAGCACATGAAATATATATATATATTGGGGCTGTCACTCCTAAGCTGGGAGAGTGGCCCCAACAGATCCTAGGAACAACATCAGAACTCTCTGTCCAGAAGCGTGCAATGCTTGGAACAGCTAAGATACTGCGCAGAACCCTGAAACTCCCAGGCCTCTGGTAGAGGATCTGAGATTGAGGAAGACACAGACCATCCATAGGGGTGAGAGGGTTTTTTTTTTTTTTTTAATATATATTCATAATCTCTCACAGAATTCCTCTCATGGAACTCTAGTTGAGAAAGGCTGCTCCATTGTGAGGGCCATCAAACAAGACTGATTACTGCAGAGATCTAAACTTTGGCATAAATTTCTACTATACCTCATACCGAAGTCCCTAGACTAAGATAATGCATTCAGTTGAGAGAGAGAGAGGGAATGGAGAGAGAGAAAGATAATTTTCTCTTCACAGAGGATACTGGTTAGAATTCATAAATGGGATTCTTTGAGCAAAATCAGTTTCTTCTTGGGATCAGGATTTGTCCCTGCCACTGAAGCTTCCAGCAAGCCTTCAAAATCTACTGGAAGATCCCTCAACACTTTGTAGCAAATTTGAAGATGTGCAAAGGACTGCATAGGTAAGAGGGATAATGGAATTCCTGTCTCTTGAGCAAAAAAATCTCATTTAATCCAACATTATGATTACATTCACTGGGCAGCAAAAATGAAATATAAAATAGTTTCTATCTTACTCATTCAAAATAAGGGAACAGAGAGGAGCTGGGCTACATGTTCCAGGTGGAGGTGTAGTGAAAGGTGGTACAGATGGTGTTGGTCCAAAGCAGTAATCTTTTTTAGGATCAGGCACTTTCCAATGGGGAGCCATGTGGGAACAATCTGTTACTTCACCATTTGGTAAGCGACATTCATCTGTCCTATTGTTAGTGCAAGTACCTGGGGAAAATGACATGAAATCATATACAAGACAAAAGATTCTTTACCTAAGGCCAACTAGGCAGAACAGATTGCCATTACCGAGCACCCTCCAAAAGTGAAGGACCAGGTTGGTGAAGGCTAATGCAGGCATTGGCACTGATTTCATTTCATACATAGAAATTCCTTTTGAGTCACTCAGACTCAAGTCACTCAGACTCACCTTGCAGTGGTAACAATATAACAAAACTCTAGAAGCGAATATGTGTAGCTCAGAGTTTAACTGTGGAGTCCTTGGTGTACTCTGAACTTGGCTGTTTTCTTGCAGTCATTTTGTTACCCAACTAGGTAACATCTTCAGTGCTAGAAGGGAGGGGGGGTTTGCTCTCTATTTATATACAGTAGCTTGCCCTATCAGTGTTGGTGGGGATGTTTTCTCCTTGGTAGTGCCTTGACTAGGGTATTGTTTACTGCTTGATTGTTTGTCTGGTGTTAATCCCTGCTTATCTGGGTATTGATTCCTAGTGAGGAGGTGTTCTGGTCTTTTTGTTTCCTTTTTAGCTTTTTTATTGTCTCTTTTGAATGGTGTGTAAATGTTGTTAATCTCTATGTGCCTGTTGATGGCTGACTTGTCTGAATACCAAGCTTCCAAGAATTCCCTCGCATTTTTGGATTTAGCTTAGTCTAAAGATGCTGCCAGTTTCCCAGTTGAAACTATGGTTGAGTCTGTCCATGTGTTGTGAGATTGAGGAGCTTTCCTTGTGTCTTCTGACTGCTAGTTGGTGTTCATGGATGTGGTCTGCTAGTCTTCTGCCTGTCTGTCTTACATAGTGAGTGTTACAGTCTTTACACTGTATCTTGTAGATGACTTCTGTTTTTTCTTCTTGGGCTACTAGGTCTTTTAGTTTACTTAAGATGCTTTGGAGGGCTTTAGTTGGTTTGTGTGCTATGGTGATGCTGTGTGATTGTAATAGTCTGTTGGTTGTTTCTGAGATGTTTCTGATGTATGGCAGTGTTCTCCTTTTTGTAGCTTGTGTTGGTTGTGCTGTAGTGGGTTGAGTAGTCAGGCAGTTTTTGCTAAAGTTGCGTGGGTATCTATTTTGTTGGAAGATGTTGTATAGGTGGTCTGTTTCCTTTTTCTGGTGTTCTGGGTTGCTGTAGTGCGTTTGTGCTCATTTGAATAATGTTTTTACACAGCTCCTCTTACAGGAGGTCGGGTTGTTACTTTGGTAAAAGAGAACACCAAGGACTCCATAACAAAACTCTATTGCTGCTCAACAGGGCAGAGCAAACAGTACACTGTAATACTCATTGTGTTTACAGCATAAGCACAAGACACACATCTTGCAACTATAGGAGAAGTAAAAGTACTATAATGGCCACATGTTCTAGTGATTGTAGAACAGTAATTGTTGTTGCTAGTTGCTGCAATGTGAGTTTGTTTTCAGTCCAGTTGGTCTGCAAACATGGGCAACTTCAAGTTACCCTTTGCTCCTATATTTCTTATGTGTGTGTGTTCCTTAGGAAAAGCAGATATCAATAATTCAATCTTTTACCGCTCCTTACTCAGTTTCTTTACTGTTGGAACACTTTCCAGCCTGAGTTCCCTTGCTTCAATAAATAGCATGCACCCTCTTCTGCCAACAGATCATAAGTCAAAAAGTGATGGTACCAAAACTTTGAAGCACAGTATACTAAACAGCAAGTAGAAGCTGTTCTGCAGTTGTTTGCAAGAGCTGACATAAAAGCAGTTGGAGAAAAACAGATTTTTGAGAGAAAATAGGATCAGGAAGACAGCCTGCAATCTGCATCATGTGTGAGTAAGGCAGCTATTGCCTTGCTGAGCTATGATAGCTTCTAGATCTGCTTTCAGAGCCCCTGGACTATTTTACTGAATACTCCTGGAAAAAATATCACTTCTTTTGAGATAAATGCTGTATTTTTCCATTTTTATTTACATCAGTAGTTAGAAGATCTAACATCCAGACTGAATGAAAAATAAGTGACATTTTGAGATGACTGTCAAGAGTATACTAGAGAAACAGGCACTTTTCTAAGAGAAAATATATAAAGTATTCTTTAAATGCATAAGTGATTGTAAATGTTTCATGGAACCACAAGAGCTTTGATGAGATTAAAACATTTTTCTTACCACATTGTCCTTCAGTATTGTTGCCAAACTTGCTGTATGGAAGCTTTATCGAGAAGACTAAACCATTGTAGGTGACAATAGCTCCAATTTCAGGAATTTCAACCACCATATTAATGCCAATAATGTAGATATAAATACCGTCTTTCTGGAAACCTGTCGTGACAACTTTCCCATTGAAATAGATCTGCATAGAAGAAAAATTTTGCATCAGAGAGCAATTTTGTATCAGAGTCATTTTTGATCTTATGTACTTTTAAAAAAATGATGCACCTGCATGTGAAAAATAATAATCTACACATTTTGCATAGATTTGCTTAATCCATTTATTCATTATTCTTCAGTGTTCTTCACTGTTCTATAAATTGGTTTTAACCTAATCTCTGTTGCAGATGAAGGCTGGCTTTTCCACTCTTCCTCTCTCTGCCAGACCTCAGCCATCTCCCTAGATACTCCCTTGAAAGTAGGAAGATTCTGCTAAATGATGTGGCCTATGACCTGAGTCGCACAGTAATGACATGAAACATGTCTTGTCATCACTTGCCCTCCCCATAAACACCCAAGACTGCCTCTACCCATTTTCAGAAAATTAGGTTCTGTCCATCTCCACTCAGATCTCTAGATACAACATAATGTGTCTTTAACTTCATTAATTTATGGCTAAAGGCCTAAACAAATCTCACTATTTTCTAGACATTAATATATGAGAATACTGTACCTCCTTATTCAGAATAAATCCTTTTGAACTCAAAGGGCTTATTTCTGAATAAGCAAGCCTAGGATTGCATGATAAGAGAGGTACTTGAAACATTTTACATTGGACTACTTATGGCATTATATGAGAAGATTTCCATTTCCACAAGAGAGAGAGAGAAGTTCTCATCCTTCTGCAACACCTCACACATATCCCAGGTTTGTTCCAAAGAATTAGAGGATTTTGAAATATGAATGGAGGTTATATACAAGGAGGAGGGAGCTGTTCTGCTGGTGAATGGCACTGGATCTCACTTTCAAATTTTACCTTGTTAGCCTCTATTCCATTAAAGCGTTGGCGAGTTAACACTACGACTGAAGATTTGTAGTGTATAATAATAGACTGGGGACAGGAAAGTTGATCTTCTGAATCACAGTAGTAATTATCAATAAGGACTTTAAAATTATCATATTTCGGTATAATTTGCTGCACCAGTACATAAGTGCAGTTGTCCAAGAAATTGTAGTAGACTCCATCAAATGTGATAAAGTGAGGCTCACCCCAGCCACTACAAATACCTGATAAATTAGGGGAAAAAAAGGTGACAATTAGGACTTTAAAAAACACCGAACCCAGAGATTAATAATACCAATGAAATCACTCATATACTAAGAAAAGCTGATCAAGTTACATTATTACCACAAAACCATTCAGAAATACATTTTAACTTACATTGACATTCATAGTGATAACAACAACCATCCTCTGAGAAGATTTTTGTTGGTGGGTAGCCATTTTCACACACAATATTCTGTACTGGTGGACACTTCACTTTACTTATCACAATGCTGTTGTTTCCTAAACATGTTGATTTGGTGCAGTTTGTTATCCATGTCTCACCCACCTGGAGAGGGAAAAATTGTTTACAGTTTGACCCAACAAAGCTCTGTGTGTGTATGCATATATTTCATAAATTGAATTATGTTTCATGGATAATAAGGAGAGAACAGACCTACCTGAGAATTGACTTTTTGGTCCCTACATTTTGTAACTTAATTCAGCAAGATCTTGATATCAAGATCCTTCCTTTCCTTTCCTTTCCTTTCCTTTCCTTTCCTTTCCTTTCCTTTCCTTTCCTTTCCTTTCCTTTCCTTTCCTTTCCTTTCCTTTCCTTTCCTTTCCTTTCCTTTCCTTTCCTTTCCTTTCCTTTCCTTTCCACAAATTTGTCAGAGGGAGACACTACTTAGAAAAGTATTTAGCCAATCTGATGACACTCTGTTTAAGTAACTAGCAGGTATAGACAACTTGAAATGATGTACAAGGTTTATTTATAATATCTTTCTCCCCATACTACTTCCCTTTAAACTTCACTTCTGCATCAGTTCAAAGCCTTATTTGTAGCTCTCTGAGTTGCATGACCTTTCTGTTCTTAAATGGAATGCCTGGAATTTGACATTAGTTTGTGAAGGTTTACCTCAGCATCCGAAGTTTAGATCTTTTAAAACATTCGTATCTCCTGATCGGGTTGATAACCATGAAATAAGAACAAAGCTCACAGGCCAAAGTAAACCCCAAAGGAGGATAAACCTGATTTTAAGATGATCCCATCCCAAAAGGAAGGGAAGACAGGAGGAAAAAGAAACAGAGATAAAAATCCTATATAATGACCACCTTCCCTACTTTGTCAATTTTGGGTTCCCAATTCTAGCTAAAGTCAGTTCTGAAGATATCTTGCCCCCCAAGTAGGCATATATGTGTATGTATGCATATATGTGTGTATATATGCCTGTCAAACTCCTCCCCCCCCAAAAAAAGTGGGAGATAATGCCAGGATTTTTAAAAAATGAGACAATAAATACTAAATAAAAGTTATTGCCTGTAAAATAAAATATTGTGTGTGTGTGCTTTCAAGTCAGTTCTGACTCCTCGTGAGTGCCTGGAATATTTCCTTTAATTTCCTTGGTAAGATTTTTGGAAGTGGTTTGTCATTGCCTCCTTTCTACAGCTGAGAGGGAGTGACTGGTCCAAAGTCTCAGAGTTGTGGTACCACAACTGTGAATGGGATTTGCACAGTCAAAATGAAGAGCAAAGCCTGGAATGAGTTTTGATAGACTTCCTGCTTTGTTCAGATGTTGTTAAAACTTGTGTCTGCTTTGCCTGGGCAATTTTGCAACAGCTTGTCCAGGCAAAGTGGGGAGCAAAATGCAGGGTTGGTTTTAACAGAGCATCTACTTCACCAGGTTAACATTTTTTATACAACTGCCAGCTCCCTCTAAGTTGCTCATGAGCTCCTGGGAGATCCCAATGCATAGTTAGAGAACCTACTGAATATAACTGAATATTGAGAAGCACAGTATGTTAATCATAGTAGCTTCTTCTCAATCTTCTCTCTCTCTCGCTCTCTCTCTCTCTCTCTCTCTCTCTCTCTCTCTATATATATATACATACATATATACATACATACACAGGTAGTCCTCACTTGCTGACCACAACTGGGACCAGCAACTCCATTGCTAAGCAACATGGTCATAAAATGAAAAATCATGTGACTGTGACTGACTTATGAAGGCAGTTCTGCTGCGGTCATTAGCGAATCACCCATGGTCATCAAGCATGATGTCATGGGACCACAACTTGCAACTTCCTGCTAGCTTCCCCATTGACTTCGCTTGTCAGAAGCTGGCTGTGAAGGTCACAAATGGAGATCATGTGACTGTGGGATGATGCAACCTTCATAAGTATGCTCCGGTTACCAAGCACCCAAATCATGATCACATGACCATGGGGACGCTGCAACAGCTCCAACTTCAAGGACCAGTCATAAGTCTCCTTTTTGAGCACCATTGTAATTTTGAATAGTTGCTGAATGAGTGGTCAGTAAGTGAGGACTACCTGAATTTAATTACATAACTATCCATATATCAAGCATAAATTATGTTTGTTCCTTGATTTATTCTAGTTTTTATAGCGCCAAATAAAATGGTTGGTTAGCAAGTGTCCAGTTGATGTCACTCCTCAATGCCCTCATTCTGAGAGTGGGTCTTTCCTCAGAATAAGACATTGCATATTAAATGGGGGTGACCTGCAAGACTACTTAGTCCTTAGACCTTTGCTTTGAGAATAAAGACCTCAGGCCAAGTCTTTGGCCCTGGGTGGATGCTGTGGAGAGCCATGCCAGTTGCTTTTCTGATGCAGTATAAGCTGTAGGAAGAAAATAACTATCAGGCCTAGATCAGGGAAAGTCATTGTTCTACTCCACTGCACCCTGGTCAGATCCCAATTGGTGTTCTGTGTCCAGCTCTGGGTACTTCAGTTCAAAAAGGATATGACAAATTTGAGTGATGGAAACCAAACCCTATGAGAAATGGCTAAAAGACATGGGTATGTTTAATGGAGATCAATGAGATTACTGAGGGGACATATGATAGCAACCTTCATGTATCTGAAGAATTGTCATACAGAAGAGGGAGTGGGTTTATTCCCTATTGTCTCAGAGGGCAGGACCATTTTAATCAATGGGATAAAGCTACAAGGAAGTAGGTTCAGGAGACACCAGGAGAAACTTCCTGACTGTACAAACTGTCAACCAGAGGAACAGGCTGTCGCATGATCTTTTCTGGAAGTCTTCAAACACAGATTGGATGATCAGCTGTCAGAGTTACTCTAATGGGTCTGACACCAAGCAGGCAGTTGAACTAGATGATCTCTATCTGTTCCCTTCCAATTCTATGAGTCTGTGCTTTTAAATCTCTTCAATGTGAGGTTGGTGCTTTGTGAATGGTATTAGGCAAAAGCTATCCAAGGAGTTTTAGGGTATGTTTTAATTCTCTGTCTGGTTTAAAAACATTCCTTAGGGGTGGTATTTATTTTATTTTATTTATTTAATTTCTAAAGCTGCCCATCTCAACCAAGTGACTCTGGGTGGCGAATACTCTATTCTCTATATCTCTTTGATAAAAAGCTAAATTCCATAATTGTCGCAGATGTCAGTCAAGAAAAGCTTAATTCATTAGCAAAGAGGGGTGGGAATGTCTTTCATCATTCTCTAACTATACTGTTATAGCATAATTGCAGAGATTGTGGGTGGGGGAAAAAAGGAATGGGAGAGAAAATGGGAAAAGAGAAATGCTAAGTGCATTTTGGGTCAGTGTCCTATTTCTTCAGCTTTACATTTCCTTCATCCCATTTCACTTTTTCCCCCTACTTATATACATGTAAGTATGGTAGAAATTCTATATGTACACTTTACAAAACACATATTTTGCAAGCAATTGTACTTCAGTACAATGCATTTTGCTGTACAAGATTTCCTAATATTGGTGAACTGGTATACACTTCCCTTTAATATCTCCTTTCTTAAAAAATTGGGATATCACTGGTTTCTGTTCAGAAATTGCAATTTGAAACAGTTCATGTTTGTTTCACATTCCTGATACTTCCTTGCCTTTATAGCATTGTATCACTCAGACTTAGGGCTGGTGATGCATGAAGGAAAAGGGGGATTTCCCAAGTTTCCAGCTCAGGTTAGTGCCATGTGTGATATATATCTCCAATAATGAAATGTTAAGTCCTCCTTCCCTGGACAAAAGAATCCAACATATCTTGGAAACCACACAATACTAAAAATATGATTATCACAGATAGAAGCAAAACAAAACAAACAAACTAACAAAAAGTCCTACCTCCCGGGGTGGAACAGTATCAGGGCAGCCAGGTGGTAGAGTAGTGCCAATTGTAGTGGTAATAGGAGTGGTGGAGACTACAGTGGGAGATGAGGTGGGTTCGGCTGTTGTTGATCTGCATGGCCCCTTGTGTCTTTCAACAGAGCATGTACTGCCACAAATGGCAAAATAAAGGCAACCATCGCTGTCTGTTTGTTGATAAATAATTTCACCTACATTTAAAGAGGATTCAAAAAAAGATATCAAGTGTCTCCACATCATAAAACAAGGATTGGGAATGGTCTGTCACAAAAACACAAAGGGGAAAAAGAAATACGGACAACTCAAAAATTATCAGGCAAAGCACCTGATAAAATTTAAAAACACCTCAACATATGAAAACAATGTAACTAAAAATTAAATCATAAAAACTAAGATAAAACCATGAACAAGTCCTGGAAAAAATGAAAAACACTTACCAGGTTTATAAACCTTTTCTCCAATCTGGCAGAAACAATGACTTGTGCTGCTGCCTAAAGAGGTTTGAGTAGGTATTTCTGTAGTTACCACAGAAGGTGGGATTTCTTTGGTGGTGGCACTGGTGGTGGTTGTGGTTATCAAAGGAGTAGTGGTGGTGGTTGAGATGGGTGTTGTCTGCAGTGGGGTAAAGGTAGTGAGAGTTGTTCGTAGAGGGGGTATCGCTGTGGTGGAGGGTAAAGCAGTAGTGGTAATCCTGGGCGTTGCGGGGCATTCTGGGTTTTCTTCACAACAAAGCACCCGTATCCTATAGTTAAGGCATTGCTTAGATTTCCCAGTCTGGTCCTTATTACGGCAAACCAGTCCACCTGTGACATCACACTGAACGACTTGACCAACCTCTTCTATGGTTAGGTCCGGGTGGCTTTCAGCCTGACATTGTATATCGATGGGGTTTCTACAGAATTTGCCACCTGCAGCTCGTATATTGCTGTATGTTTCAAAGTCTCCTCCTTCGGGTCCAGAAACCGGAAAGTCAAAATCAAACCATTCTGACCACTGGCAGGTGACGGGTGCACATGAGGTCTCCGTTGGGATGGGCGTAGTGTGAGTTGTGCTTGGAGTGGGCACGGTTGTGGTGGTGGGCAAAGCAGTAGTGGTTATTGCGGGACTGGTGGGCCTGGTAAGTGTTGTTGTGATGGTGGGTGTAGTCTCTTTGGTTGTGGTGCTGGTGGTGGTTGCGGTTGGCCCCGTCGAGGTGGGTTGGGAAACGGTCGTGGTCAGCACTTCCGGTGTCTTCGTAACAATGGGCGTTGTGGTTGAGACCGGAAAAGTTGATGTCGTAGTTGTGGTGGTTGGGATGGGTGTTGTTACACAGTCCGGGTTTGCTTCACAGCAAAGCACCCGTATCCTATAGTTAAGGCATCGCTTAGATTTCCCAGTCTGGTCCTCATTACGGCAAACCAGTCCACCTGAGACATCACACTGAACGACTTGACCAACCTCTTCTATGGTTAGGTCCGGGTGGCTTTCAGCCTGACATTGTATATCGATGGGGTTTCTACAGAATTTGCCTCCTGCAGCTCGTATATTGCTGTAAGTTTCAAAGTCCCCTCCTTCGGGTCCAGAAACCGGAAAGTCAACATCAAACCATTCTGACCACTGGCAGGTGACGGGTGCACATGTGGTCTCCGTTGGGATGGGCGTAGTGTGAATTGTGCTTGGAGTGGGCACGGTTGTGGTGGGGGGCAAAACAGTAGTGGTTATTGCGGGCCTGATGGGCCTGGTAACTGTTGTTGAGATGGTGGGTGTAGTCTCTTTGGTTGTGGTGCTGCTGGTGGTTGCGGTTGGCCCCGTTGAGGTGGGTTGGGAAACGGTCGTGGTTAGCACTTCCGGTGTCTTCGTAACAATGGGCGTTGTGGTTGAGACCGGAAAAGTTGATGTTGTAGTTGTGGTGGTTGGGATGGGTGTTGTTACACAGTCCGGGTTTGCTTCACAGCAAAGCACCCGTATCCTATAGTTAAGGCATCGCTTAGATTTCCCAGTCTGGTCCTTATTACGGCAAACCAGTCCAAGTGTGACATTACACTGAACGACTTGACCAACCTCTTCTATGGTTAGGTCCGGGTGGCTTTCAGCCTGACATTGTATATTGATGGGATTTCTACAGAATTTGCCTCCTGCAGCTCGTATATTGCTGTATGTTTCAAAGTCTCCTCCTTCGGGTCCAGAAACCGGAAAGTCAAAATCAAACCATTCTGACCACTGGCAGGTGACGGGTGCACATGAGGTCTCCGTTGGGATGGGTGTAGTGTGAGTTGTGCTTGGAGTGGGCACGGTTGTGGTGGGGGGCAAAGCAGTAGTGGTTATTGCGGGACTGGTGGGCCTGGTAACTGTTGTTGTGATGGTGGGTGTAGTCTCTTTGGTTGTGGTGCTGGTGGTGGTTGCGGTTGGCCCCGTTGAGGTGGGTTGGGAAACGGTCGTGGTTAGTACTTCCGGTGTCTTCGTAACAATGGGCGTTGTGGTTGAGACCGGAAAAGTTGATGTCGTAGTTGTGGTGGTTGGGATGGGTGTTGTTACACAGTCCGGGTTTGCTTCACAGCAAAGCACCCGTATCCTATAGTTAAGGCATCGCTTAGATTTCCCAGTCTGGTCCTCATTACGGCAAACCAGTCCACCTGAGACATCACACTGAACGACTTGACCAACCTCTTCTATGGTTAGGTCCGGGTGGCTTTCAGCCTGACATTGTATATCGATGGGGTTTCTACAGAATTTGCCTCCTGCAGCTCGTATATTGCTGTAAGTTTCAAAGTCCCCTCCTTCGGGTCCAGAAACCGGAAAGTCAACATCAAACCATTCTGACCACTGGCAGGTGACGGGTGCACATGTGGTCTCCGTTGGGATGGGCGTAGTGTGAATTGTGCTTGGAGTGGGCACGGTTGTGGTGGGGGGCAAAGCAGTAGTGGTTATTGCGGGCCTGATGGGCCTGGTAACTGTTGTTGTGATGGTGGGTGTTATCTCTTTGGTGGTAGTGCTGGTGGTGGTTGGGGTTGGCCCTGTTGAGGTGGGTTGGGAAATGGTCGTGGTCAGCACTTCCGGTGTCTTCGTAACAATGGGCGTTGTGGTTGAGACCGGAAAAGTTGATGTTGTAGTTGTGGTGGTTGGGATGGGTGTTGTTACACAGTCCGGGTTTGCTTCACAGCAAAGCACCCGTATCCTATAGTTAAGGCATCGCTTAGATTTCCCAGTCTGGTCCTTATTACGGCAAACCAGTCCAAGTGTGACATTACACTGAACGACTTGACCAACCTCTTCTATGGTTAGGTCCGGGTGGCTTTCAGCCTGACATTGTATATTGATGGGATTTCTACAGAATTTGCCTCCTGCAGCTCGTATATTGCTGTATGTTTCAAAGTCTCCTCCTTCGGGTCCAGAAACCGGAAAGTCAAAATCAAACCATTCTGACCACTGGCAGGTGACGGGTGCACATGAGGTCTCCGTTGGGATGGGCGTAGTGTGAGTTGTGCTTGGAGTGGGCACGGTTGTGGTGGTGGGCAAAGCAGTAGTGGTTATTGCGGGACTGGTGGGCCTGGTAACTGTTGTTGTGATGGTGGGTGTAGTCTCTTTGGTTGTGGTGCTGGTGGTGGTTGCGGTTGGCCCCGTCGAGGTGGGTTGGGAAACGGTCGTGGTCAGCACTTCCGGTGTCTTCGTAACAATGGGCGTTGTGGTTGAGACCGGAAAAGTTGATGTCGTAGTTGTGGTGGTTGGGATGGGTGTTGTTACACAGTCCGGGTTTGCTTCACAGCAAAGCACCCGTATCCTATAGTTAAGGCATCGCTTAGATTTCCCAGTCTGGTCCTCATTACGGCAAACTAGTCCACCTGAGACATCACACTGAACGACTTGACCAACCTCTTCTATGGTTAGGTCCGGGTGGCTTTCAGCCTGACATTGTATATCGATAGGGTTTCTACAGAATTTGCCTCCTGCAGCTCGTATATTGCTGTAAGTTTCAAAGTCCCCTCCTTCGGGTCCAGAAACCGGAAAGTCAACATCAAACCATTCTGACCACTGGCAGGTGACGGGTGCACATGTGGTCTCCGTTGGGATGGGCGTAGTGTGAATTGTGCTTGGAGTGGGCACGGTTGTGGTGGGGGGCAAAACAGTAGTGGTTATTGCGGGCCTGATGGGCCTGGTAACTGTTGTTGTGATGGTGGGTGTTATCTCTTTGGTTGTGGTGCTGCTGGTGGTTGCGGTTGGCCCCGTCGAGGTGGGTTGGGAAACGGTCGTGGTTAGCACTTCCGGTGTCTTCGTAACAATGGGCGTTGTGGTTGAGACCGGAAAAGTTGATGTTGTAGTTGTGGTGGTTGGGATGGGTGTTGTTACACAGTCCGGGTTTGCTTCACAGCAAAGCACCCGTATCCTATAGTTAAGGCATCGCTTAGATTTCCCAGTCTGGTCCTTATTACGGCAAACCAGTCCAAGTGTGACATTACACTGAACGACTTGACCAACCTCTTCTATGGTTAGGTCCGGGTGGCTTTCAGCCTGACATTGTATATTGATGGGATTTCTACAGAATTTGCCTCCTGCAGCTCGTATATTGCTGTATGTTTCAAAGTCTCCTCCTTCGGGTCCAGAAACCGGAAAGTCAAAATCAAACCATTCTGACCACTGGCAGGTGATGGGTGCACATGAGGTCTCCGTTGGGATGGGCGTAGTGTGAGTTGTGCTTGGAGTGGGCACGGTTGTGGTGGGGGGCAAAGCAGTAGTGGTTATTGCGGGACTGGTGGGCCTGGTAACTGTTGTTGTGATGGTGGGTGTAGTCTCTTTGGTTGTGGTGCTGGTGGTGGTTGCGGTTGGCCCCGTTGAGGTGGGTTGGGAAACGGTCGTGGTTAGCACTTCCGGTGTCTTCGTAACAATGGGCGTTGTGGTTGAGACCGGAAAAGTTGATGTCGTAGTTGTGGTGGTTGGGATGGGTGTTGTTACACAGTCCGGGTTTGCTTCACAGCAAAGCACCCGTATCCTATAGTTAAGGCATCGCTTAGATTTCCCAGTCTGGTCCTCATTACGGCAAACCAGTCCACCTGAGACATCACACTGAACGACTTGACCAACCTCTTCTATGGTTAGGTCCGGGTGGCTTTCAGCCTGACATTGTATATCGATGGGGTTTCTACAGAATTTGCCTCCTGCAGCTCGTATATTGCTGTAAGTTTCAAAGTCCCCTCCTTCGGGTCCAGAAACCGGAAAGTCAACATCAAACCATTCTGACCACTGGCAGGTGACAGGTGCACATGTGGTCTCCGTTGGGATGGGCGTAGTGTGAATTGTGCTTGGAGTGGGCACGGTTGTGGTGGGGGGCAAAGCAGTAGTGGTTATTGCGGGCCTGATGGGCCTGGTAACTGTTGTTGTGATGGTGGGTGTTATCTCTTTGGTGGTAGTGCTGGTGGTGGTTGGGGTTGGCCCTGTTGAGGTGGGTTGGGAAATGGTCGTGGTCAGCACTTCCGGTGTCTTCGTAACAATGGGCGTTGTGGTTGAGACCGGAAAAGTTGATGTTGTAGTTGTGGTGGTTGGGATGGGTGTTGTTACACAGTCCGGGTTTGCTTCACAGCAAAGCACCCGTATCCTATAGTTAAGGCATCGCTTAGATTTCCCAGTCTGGTCCTTATTACGGCAAACCAGTCCAAGTGTGACATTACACTGAACGACTTGACCAACCTCTTCTATGGTTAGGTCTGGGTGGCTTTCAGCCTGACATTGTATATTGATGGGATTTCTACAGAATTTGCCTCCTGCAGCTCGTATATTGCTGTATGTTTCAAAGTCTCCTCCTTCCGGTCCAGAAACCGGAAAGTCAAAATCAAACCATTCTGACCACTGGCAGGTGACGGGTGCACATGAGGTCTCCGTTGGGATGGGCGTAGTGTGAGTTGTGCTTGGAGTGGGCACGGTTGTGGTGGTGGGCAAAGCAGTAGTGGTTATTGCGGGACTGGTGGGCCTGGTAACTGTTGTTGTGATGGTGGGTGTAGTCTCTTTGGTTGTGGTGCTGGTGGTGGTTGCGGTTGGCCCCGTCGAGGTGGGTTGGGAAACGGTCGTGGTTAGCACTTCCGGTGTCTTCGTAACAATGGGCGTTGTGGTTGAGACCGGAAAAGTTGATGTTGTAGTTGTGGTGGTTGGGATGGGTGTTGTTACACAGTCCGGGTTTGCTTCACAGCAAAGCACCCGTATCCTATAGTTAAGGCATCGCTTAGATTTCCCAGTCTGGTCCTCATTACGGCAAACTAGTCCACCTGAGACATCACACTGAACGACTTGACCAACCTCTTCTATGGTTAGGTCCGGGTGGCTTTCAGCCTGACATTGTATATCGATGGGGTTTCTACAGAATTTGCCTCCTGCAGCTCGTATATTGCTGTAAGTTTCAAAGTCCCCTCCTTCGGGTCCAGAAACCGGAAAGTCAACATCAAACCATTCTGACCACTGGCAGGTGACGGGTGCACATGTGGTCTCCGTTGGGATGGGCGTAGTGTGAATTGTGCTTGGAGTGGGCACGGTTGTGGTGGGGGGCAAAACAGTAGTGGTTATTGCGGGCCTGATGGGCCTGGTAACTGTTGTTGTGATGGTGGGTGTTATCTCTTTGGTTGTGGTGCTGGTGGTGGTTGGGGTTGGCCCCGTCGAGGTGGGTTGGGAAACGGTCGTGGTTAGCACTTCCGGTGTCTTCGTAACAATGGGCGTTGTGGTTGAGACCGGAAAAGTTGATGTTGTAGTTGTGGTGGTTGGGATGGCTGTTGTTACACAGTCCGGGTTTGCTTCACAGCAAAGCACCCGTATCCTATAGTTAAGGCATCGCTTAGATTCCCCAGTCTGGTCCTTATTACGGCAAACCAGTCCAAGTGTGACATTACACTGAACGACTTGACCAACCTCTTCTATGGTTAGGTCCGGGTGGCTTTCAGCCTGACATTGTATATTGATGGGATTTCTACAGAATTTGCCTCCTGCAGCTCGTATATTGCTGTATGTTTCAAAGTCTCCTCCTTCGGGTCCAGAAACCGGAAATTCAACATCAAACCATTCTGACCACTGGCAGGTGATGGGTGCACATGAGGTCTCCGTTGGGATGGGCTTAGTGTGAGTTGTGCTTGGAGTGGGCACGGTTGTGGTGGTGGGCAAAGCAGTAGTGGTTATTGCGGGACTGGTGGGCCTGGTAACTGTTGTTGTGATGGTGGGTGTAGTCTCTTTGGTTGTGGTGCTGGTGGTGGTTGCGGTTGGCCCCGTCGAGGTGGGTTGGGAAACGGTCGTGGTCAGCACTTCCGGTGTCTTCGTAACAATGGGCGTTGTGGTTGAGACCGGAAAAGTTGATGTTGTAGTTGTGGTGGTTGGGATGGGTGTTGTTACACAGTCTGGGTTTGCTTCACAGCAAAGCACCCGTATCCTATAGTTAAGGCATCGCTTAGATTTCCCAGTCTGGTCCTTATTACGGCAAACCAGTCCAAGTGTGACATTACACTGAACGACTTGACCAACCTCTTCTATGGTTAGGTCTGGGCGGCTTTCAGCCTGACATTGTATATTGATGGGGTCTCTACAGAATTTGCCTCCTGCAGCCCGTATATTCTTGTATGTTTCAAGGTCTCCTCCTTCAGGTCCAGAAACTGGAAAATCAACATCAAACCATCGTGACCAATGGCAGATGACAGGTGCACATGTGGTCTCCGTTGGGATGGGCATAGTGTGAGTTGTGCTTGGAGTGGGCAAGGTTGTGGTGGGGGGCAAAGCAGTTGTGGTTATTGCGGGACTGGTGGGCCTGGTAACTGTTGTTGTGACGGTGGGTGTAGTCTCTTTGGTTGTGGTGCTGGTGGTGGTTGCGGTTGGCCCCGTCGAGGTGGGTTGGGAAACGGTCGTGGTCAGCACTTCCGGTGTCTTCGTAACAATGGGCGTTGTGGTTGAGACCGGAAAAGTTGATGTTGTAGTTGTGGTGGTTGGGATGGGTGTTGTTACACAGTCTGGGTTTGCTTCACAGCAAAGCACCCGTATCCTATAGTTAAGGCATCGCTTAGATTTCCCAGTCTGGTCCTTATTACGGCAAACCAGTCCAAGTGTGACATTACACTGAACGACTTGACCAACCTCTTCTATGGTTAGGTCTGGGCGGCTTTCAGCCTGACATTGTATATTGATGGGGTCTCTACAGAATTTGCCTCCTGCAGCCCGTATATTCTTGTATGTTTCAAGGTCTCCTCCTTCAGGTCCAGAAACTGGAAAATCAACATCAAACCATCGTGACCAATGGCAGATGACAGGTGCACATGTGGTCTCCGTTGGGATGGGCATAGTGTGAGTTGTGCTTGGAGTGGGCAAGGTTGTGGTGGTGGGCAAAGCAGTTGTGGTTATTGCGGGACTGGTGGGCCTGGTAACTGTTGTTGTGACGGTGGGTGTTATCTCTTTGGTGGTGGTGCTGGTGGTGGTTGGGGTTGGCCCTCTTGAGGTGGGTTGGGAAATGGTCGTGGTCAGCACTTCCGGTGTCTTCGTAACAATGGGCGTTGTGGTTGAGACCGGAAAAGTTGATGTTGTAGTTGTGGTGGTTGGGATGGGTGTTGTTACACAGTCCGGGTTTGCTTCACAGCAAAGCACCCGTATCCTATAGTTAAGGCATCGCTTAGATTTCCCAGTCTGGTCCTTATTACGGCAAACCAGTCCAAGTGTGACATTACACTGAACGACTTGACCAACCTCTTCTATGGTTAGGTCCGGGTGCCTTTCAGCCTGACATTGTATATTGATGGGATTTCTACAGAATTTGCCTCCTGCAGCTCTTATATTGCTGTAAGTTTCAAAGTCCCCTCCTTCGGGTCCAGAAACCGGAAAGTCAACATCAAACCATTCTGACCACTGGCAGGTGACGGGTGCACATGTGGTTTCCGTTGGGATGGGCGTAGTGTGAATTGTGCTTGGAGTGGGCACGGTTGTGGTGGGGGGCAAAGCAGTAGTGGTTATTGCGGGCCTGATGGGCCTGGTAACTGTTGTTGTGATGGTGGGTGTTATCTCTTTGGTGGTGGTGCTGGTGGCGGTTGGGGTTGGCCCTGTTGAGGTGGGTTGGGAAGCGGTCGTGGTCAGCACTTCCGGTGTCTTCGTAACAATGGGCGTTGTGGTTGAGACCGGAAAAGTTGATGTTGTAGTTGTGGTGGTTGGGATGGGTGTTGTTACACAGTCCGGGTTTGCTTCACAGCAAAGCACCCGTATCCTATAGTTAAGGCATCGCTTAGATTTCCCAGTCTGGTCCTTATTACGGCAAACCAGTCCAAGTGTGACATTACACTGAACGACTTGACCAACCTCTTCTATGGTTAGGTCTGGGTGGCTTTCAGCCTGACATTGTATATTGATGGGGTTTCTACAGAATTTGCCTCCTGCAGCCCGTATATTCTTATATGTTTCAAGGTCTCCTCCTTCGGGTCCAGAAACTGGAAAATCAACATCAAACCATCGTGACCAATGGCAGATGACAGGTGCACATGTGGTCTCCGTTGGGATGGGCATAGTGTGAGTTGTGCTTGGAGTGGGCAAGGTTGTGGTGGTGGGCAAAGCAGTAGTGGTTATTGCGGGACTGGTGGGCCTGGTAACTGTTGTTGTGATGGTGGGTGTAGTCTCTTTGGTTGTGGTGCTGGTGGTGGTTGCGGTTGGCCCTGTCGAGGTGGTTTGGGAAACGGTCGTGGTTAGGACTTCCGGTGTCTTCGTAACAATGGGCGTTGTGGTTGAGACTGGTTTTGTTGATTTAACTGTGGTAGTAGTAGTTCCTATTTCTTTCGTGGAGGTTTGTGCTGATGTTTTAGTAATTGATGTTGTTTTCTCCGTGGGTGGTGGTTTTTCTGTAGAGTATGTTGTTTTAACCACCTGAGGTTCTGTAAATGGCTGTTTTGTTGTGTGATATTCTGTAAAAATATGCTTTTCTGGCGTAGTAGTTAGTAGTGGTTTTGTTGTTAATATTGATGTAGGAGTTTCTGTTGTTTTTGGTGGCGTAGCAGTTATTTTTGGTGTTGGTGTTGTTGGGCATGGTATAAGTACATGTTTGCAACATTCAATTCTGATCTTGTAATTGTGACAGATTTGTGTTATTTGATCTTTATTATAACATATGAGCCCTGTTGTTGTATCACATGTAAGATTTTGTTTCAGTTCCTTAAGTGATGCATTAGGATATTTTTCTGCTCGACATTCAACATTCTTTGGTGCTTTACAAACTTCATATCCTTTGGCTCGTATATTTTTCAATGTTTCAAAATCTCCATCATCAGGTCCTTTTCCTGGGTAACTAACATCATACCATTGGGACCATTCACATTTTTCCTCCATGCAAGATATAACTGTTGTTAAAATAGTTGTAGGTATTTCTGTTTGCGTTGTCGTTGGAAGAGGTATTTTGGTTGGTACTGTGATTGGTTCAGTTATGGTTGACGTTGGAATAAATGTGGTAGTTAAAGGAGCTGCCGTAGAAATTGTTGGCATAGTAGATGTGATTGGAAATTGTGTAGTAGAAGTTATAGGAGGAGTGGTTGTAGATTTAGTCGTAGGATGTACTGTAATTGTAGTTGTCTCTGGAACTGAGGTAGTTGTAATGTGTGGTGCTGTAATATTTGGCTTTGTTGTTCCTAAAGGTGTAGTAATGAATGTAGAAGTTGTCTGAGCTGTTGTTATGACCATTGCTGAAGTTTCTGGAGGAGTGGTCAAGCATTCAGTGTTGCAGCAGTAGACTTTAATTTGATAGTTATAGCATATTTGCAGCATTCCTGACTGATCTTCATTTCTGCAAACAAATCCAAAGGACACATTGCACTGGACAATTTGGCCAATTTCATCAATTGTTTTATCAGGGAATTTCTCAGCTCTGCATTCTATATGTTCTGGGTTTTCACAGATATCTTTTCCAGTAGCTCTAATAATGTCATATGTTTCAAAGTCTCCTTCATTATCCAGTGTAGGAAAATGTACGTCGTACCATTCTGTCCATCTGCAGATGGGTTTGCAAGTTGGTGTTTCCTTTGTTTGTGTTGTTGGAGATCCAGTTCCCATGGTAGGTTGGACTGTAGTGCTGGTAGGTAAAGAAGTGGTTTCTGGGGTTGTTGTTAAGATGCTAGTGGTTCCTTTAACTGTACTTGTGGAAGTGGTGGTAGGAGTCAAAATGGTAGTTGGTAGTGTAGTTGTGTGAAGTGGAGAGACTGTGGTAGGTTCAGGTGTGAATGCTGTAGTATAATTGCCACATGGTACAAAGCTACAGCATAGAATTTTGATTTGATAGTTGTGGCAGATTTCTGGATACTGTTCCATATTATAACAGATTAATCCCATTGTTCTGCTGCATTCTACCTTTTGGCCCAGTTTACTTAATGGAGTACTGGGGAATTTCTCTGCTCTGCATTCAACAGCTCTGGGGTTTTTGCAGACTGGATAACCGTTGGCTGTTAGATTGCTAAACGTTTCAAAATCTCCATCATTTTTTCCAGAGCCAGGCTGACTCCCATCATACCACGGTGACCAATGACATACTTCCTGAACACAGACAGATGTAGTGATGGGCACTGCAGAGCAAAGGTATTAGAAGGATAAATTAGTATTTTAATCTTTGGAATGACTGTTTTCCAATAAATGTGAGCATGTAAATGATACGCTGAAACAATTTTGTCTCAGAAACGTTTTTTGAGGCCTGAGACCATGTCTGATACTAGGGCCAGTGGTTACACATATAGTTTCCTCCTCCCATTGACACTGCAAAAAATCCCTGTATTATGCTCTCACAAACCATGAGGAAACAGTGATCTTCAGCAGAGATGCTGTGATGGTGAACAATTATAGAAAACCTACTCAAGATCCTTGGTGTCCTGGTGCTAATGGCAATGAAAAGCAATAATTTTCAGCATGGTGGCTGAGAAGAAAGAAGTGGGGAGTGCAATATTTTTTTCTGAGTCATTCCTTCATTTTGTGATAATTTTTAATGATATTTTTGTTGCACATTACCCTGAATGCCTGCTAAATAGAAGCACTTTTAGCCATTTAATAGAAGAATATGCATTAAGTGCAATTAAAACATTTATTAAGATATAAGTGGGATTGCATTGCTTCAGCAGCAGCAAAATAAGCCATCTCAGCTTAGCCTCTGAGGAAATGGTCATTCTTTCTTTATTATATTAAATGCCTCAGAATATCTTATAGTTACAAAATTTCATATGATACCATGCCAGTAGGCCAAATGCTTTCTTTTCCACAATATCCTTCCATGTTGCTGTAATGTGGGAATGTGGGGTAGTAAATTAAGCCCCTACTTCTCCATACAGCAGTCTTTCCTGTAGCAGAACTGATATGTTCTTTACAGAGTCTCCTCCCCATCACATCTATAGCATTGTGATGGAATGGAATTATGAAGGCCAGACTCAGGGAGATAAACATTTTCTTAGCTCGCCGGAGGAGCATGGGAGATACAAGAGGATGAGACTGGCACCTCCCGGAGGAATTCACAGTGTTGTGGCTGGCTGACTTGGGAACTGGGGTTTCAGTCTGGGAAGACTGATGTCAGGCCTAGCCCAAGGAACTCCAAGAGACAATGCAAATTCAGTTCAGCTATGTTTATTAGCTACAACCTCTAGCAAGAATCTCCCAGACTGAAACCCCATCTCCCAAGTCAGCCAGCCACAACACTGTGAATTCCTCCAGGAGGTGCCAGTCTCATCCTCTTGTATCTCCCATGCTCCTCCGGCGAGCTAAGAAAATATTTATCTCCCTGAGCCTGGCCTTCATAATTCCATTCCATCACAAGCATACTGAAAAAGCCCTTTTACAAGATTAAGAATATTTTGAATATTTTTATTCAAAATTTCAGGGGCTCATATTTTATAAAGGTTTTTTTTTTAATAAATTTAGATTTACAAGTTTATAAATCTTTTTAAATAAAAATAAATTTATATATTTTATAAATTTTTATGAATTTAGATTTTTTCCCCTATGTCTCTACTTAAACCTTTAACAGGAATTTTCTAAGAAATTCTCAGCATTCTCATCAAACTACAGTTCCTAAGATTATTTTGGAGGTGCTATAATAACTAAAGAGGATTAAATTAATAGATTCTTTTTAAAGTGAAAATATCTCATTTTTCTGAATCTTTTGATTGCAGATTTCATGAGTTTACCTATTATGGACATTAGACTATCATATATTAAAAATGCATTAACATTTCTATTCTAATATGGCCAACATCCTAACTGGAGACTCATTTCATTTATTAAGGAAAAATGTAAGTCCACAGAGTTGTTAGAATTTGTACCTGAACTAGTAGTCGCTGGTGAAGTGGTGCTAGTAAATTCAAAGACAGTAGAGGTGGGTATACTGGTAGGGGTTGTGTGGCATGGAAAGATATTCCTCTCAATTGTGCCATTTTGACCGCAAATGGCCACGATGCATCCTCCAATGCCATCAGTTGTGTTGTAGATGATATCGCCAGGCTTGCTTATCTTTCCTTCATAGACACAGTAACATTCTGCCATTCAAAAAATCAGTTGGTCATTAAGGCTGTTTCAGTCCTCACAACAGCTGATCCAAATAATCACCACCCACATCAAATCAACACAATCTGCTCACCATTTTCATCATATCTGCACTCCTCTTTGCTGTCCATTGAACAATAACTGTAAGGAAACGAATGAACACATGTTAGAAGACTGCTCACAGTTTTAAAAAGCACAGCAGGCTGAAACAAATGTACTTATGTACAATTGGAATATAATCATATAGAAACTAACACACCATTACAAGCAGATTCAGATCATTGTATAGAAATCTCCTGTCAAAATGTCTGGAAAAAAATAGCTTCCCGCCAAATTCAGAATTTGTAAACATACTTGTCCTTTCTGTTTGTGGAAGTTCTTCAGGTTACTATTATTTTTCCTTTGTTTAAGTTCTATTAATTCATTTTCAGAAAATGTCTCTCTTCACAAGACTGGAAATAAGGAATGGGGACAGAAAATCTTATGCCCTAACTGGAACAAAATAGCTCAGAGTCAAAAAGAATAAGTGCCATTATTTATTGAAATGATTTGAGCAAACTCTTAGCCCAAACTGGGGTGAGATGAATAGAAAGTAGAGTGCATCGTAGTATGATGTTTTTCAAGAAATTAATCCTCAGAAAAGTATTTCAGAATGCTGCCTGCTAATTCTTGCTGTTACTTTATGAAACACAATGCTGTCTTAAGCAATGCCTCCACCAGAACTTTAACTTCACAGTCCTGGCGCTTTAAAGACAAATCTTACCATGATTGACAGCTCTTTTCTGAAGGCAATTTTTCTCCTGGTTTATAATAGTATCCTTTCTCATCAAAACAGCCACACTTTTCAAGAGAGACACAGTCCATCTCATCTTCATTAAAATAGGGTTTATTGGCTGGACATTTTGGATAGCACCCTATAGTAAGAAAGAGAACTTGGTGTAAGCTTTTCACCAGACAAGATGACCAAAGCAGGGAAGAGAATAGATGTATGTGACACATTTTCACAAAATCTAATCTTCAAAGCTTGATGGAAAGAAGAGCAGACAATGCCAAACATTTTTCAAAACTATGCTTACAAAATAAATGTGCCGACAGATCAAGTGTCTTTTTTCTTTTCTTGTTTTACTAACTGTGATATTCTATTTGTTAGCATGTGCAAAGCTGTATCCATCCATAGTACTAAACTCAAATAATTGAGAATTGAACAAATAAATTTAACACTGTGTATAAAGAATTGCTGGGAAAATTATATCCTCACTTCTTAAGCAAGCCTTGAATAGTTTCTACTGTAGAAATTACAACAATTAATATAGAATAATGCAATTTTCAGCTTTTCATGATTGTTGCAGATCAAAGGTAGGATGCATAAATGTTATACCTTCCAAGCCATATAACTCAAGTGAACAATTGTTTGGATTCCTGCAGGTCTTCATGCAAGAAGAACCACAAGGTTGATAATGCCATTCACACTCTCCCTTTTTATTGTAGTAATCACAGAATAAAGCTGGAAGGAAAGGAAATAGGGGAGAAATGAAACGTTCAAATTAAATGCATTTGTTTTACAAGAGTTTTCTATAATTTTTAATGTCCCTTGATATGATGAATGTTATGATATTTTCTTATTTGAAAGCATTATCAAACCAAGACTGCAGTCCAATACCTGTTTGTCTTGAAATAAGTGCCCTTGAACCTATAAGACTATGAGAGGATACCTGCTGTTGTTTCACTGGACTTATTTTGGAGGAAGTCCAAATAAAATCAGTGGCAGTTACTTCTGAGAGACAAGTGTTCAACAATCTGGTGCTAAATGGCATCCACAGAATCCAATATAGATACACGCACAAGAACAATTTATAGGTTAAAAATGGCTAAAATCTTGTGGGAATCCCTAAATCTCATGAGATGTCAGGATTCACACTGAACTTGTTGTCCCATGGATAGCAAAAAGGACCACGGGCTGAAAATTATTTGAATCTAATGGTGGGGGCAGGGGGAATTCACCTCAAGTATACACTGGAAGGATTACATCTTGTTCCAAGAATTATTTATTCTGTTTCCAAATGTTCCCTTGCATTTACTTGTACACATATCATCTTATTCATATGACATAGGTGTATCCTCCCTAGCAATATAGTAAGGCTTTCTTAGATACAGGACACATGTCTGTTCATATGCTAGCTACCTAGTAGCAACATGGTTCAATGAATCTCAACTTTAACTTAAGGTAGTTCCAAATATTTAGAAACTTAGGTACTCATTCCACAACATCACATGAGCAAGTAAAACCTGAGTATGAATGCATTGCCAGTGATCTTCATAGACATATTTCATTTATATCTTTCTGGACTGGGCAGAGATAAAGACATGAGGATGCAGTAATGATGTGAAATACTGAATGTAAACTTCAGCTCTGCAAGTTAATACCTTCTGAAGATTTTCAGCTTTTGCAGCATTTGGGTGCATTCAGAGCACTCATCATAAGTCCAATGTTGATAGTTTTGTACTATTAAACATCACTTTCAGTGTGGTCTTGAGAACTGAACAAATTACAAATGTTTTCTACTCCTTATTCCCACCTTCACCATGCCCGGGAAGTGTACTCACGACAGATGGATGGAGTTCTCCAAGGGATGCATACACCGGCCTCCTGACACGCCTGTGCATACGCAGCTACAGCCGTACAGAAACATTCACAGTCTCCCCCAGTGTCACAAGCACAGGCATCAGACACACAGGCTTCATAATATTTCGTTGGTTCAACCTTTTAGGAAAAGAATGAACCTAATTCAATGCATGCCTTAGTTCGGGTAGGTTAGTTTGATAATGAGTGGGGGAGAGACTTCCTCCCAGTTGCCATTCTTATGTCTCCAACCAATTCATCCTGGAGAACTGAGAGTATTGGTCACTGTTCTTTCTTTCATTTATACCATTTGCTGTAGTAACAACTGCATGCAAAAAGCAATTTGTGGTAGTCATGAAAACAAGTGTTTTGAGATGCATCTGGTAGATATGAAACAGTTGTGAATCATCTGTCATTAGTGATGGATCAGGATGCAATTTGCCAGTGAAACAAATTGGATATTAACATGTCCAATCATTGTTGAACGTGAACTTTTTTCTTAAAGTTCACATTCAGCAATAACTGACACGTTAATACCAATGCTAGAAAGCCTAACCATAGTGGCATCTGCTTTTGATTTTCCTTTGTAGAAATTATTGACTTAAATGGTTGCAGTGATCCATAAATCTGCAAGGCAATGTACACATTGTAAAAATGGAAATAATATTCTTAGTAGCGCACAAATAATGTAAGCTACTTAGTCATAAAAGGATCAAAGGTTAGGTTATGAAAAAAAAACATTAACGGGATTTAGCCTAAGTTTAGAGCAAGATTATGTATTGATTAGATCCGCCATTAATGCTTCATATCACAGAGAACAGAATAGAAATCTTTATTGTCATTGTACTACTTGTACAACGAAATTAAATGCCACCCCAGTGCAGCTTTAAAAATATAAAAACCATAGAACATATAAAACACATAACACACATAACACACATAAAACACACAAAACACATAAAACACAACCTTCATATTCCATATTGCACAACCCCTGATGCTGCATTAATACTGCACTATACGATAGAATTCAGTATAGTTACAGCTCTAAGATAGAAGCTATTCTTTAGCCTATTTGTCCTTGTTTTCATTATCCTGTACCGTCTGCCAGATGGTAATAGTTCAAAAAAAGAATGTCCTGGGTGGGATGGATCCTTAAGAATGTTTTGAGCTTTCTTAAGGCAGCGGGAACTATAAAGTTCTTCCAAAGAGGGGAGAGGGCAACCAATGATCCTCTGGGCAGTGGTGGTAACCCTCTGGAGTGCTTTCCTATCTGCCACTGTGCAGTTAGCAAACCATACACAGGTGCAGTAGGTTAAAATGCTCTCTATAGTACAGTGGTAGAAGGTCACTAGCAGTTTTTCATTCAGTTGTTGTTTCCTGAGAAACAACAGGTAGTATAATCTCTGCTAGGCCCTCTTAACCAAGGCTGCAATATGAGCGCCCCAGGTCAGGTCCTACTTTATAGTAACACCCAGAAACTTAAAACTGGCCACCCGCTCCACTCGGTCTCCATTGATAACCAGGGGCTGGACATCTAATCTATTCCTTCTATAGTCCACTATAAGTTCCTTGGTCTTATTGATATTAAGAGCCAAATTATTGTCTCCGCACCACGAAAGCAGCCGGTCCACCTCATCCCAGTAGGTAGCATCATCTCCTTTGGAGATAAGCCCCACCACTGTTGTATCATCTGCAAATTTAATGATAATATTGCTGAAGTGAGTGGGGGTACAGTCATATGTATAAAGAGTGTAAAGTAAGGGACTCAACATGCAGCCCTGTGGTAAACCAGTATTGAGAGTAAGAGCTGAGGAGATATAATTGCCTAATCTAACCCTCTGGGAGCAGCCAGACAGGAAGTCCAAAATCCAAGAACAGATTGAATATGGAAGCTCAAGATCCATATCTTGAGATGTCTCAAGAGCATTCAGAAATGTGTGTTTCAGTTACTTATATTCCCAAATGCTTTATGCTGATGTCTCTTAGGACTAATTAAAAAGGAATGTAGACAATCTGAACACTTGTGGATAGCTTAAGCACTGCTAACAGTTTCTGAAAGCAAGATATACAATATCTACTTCATATTGTACCACCAAGATCTATTAGCAACTATACCTAATGCTCCTTCCTACTACCATGCCAAGTTTACCAAAGAATAAGCAGTGCCTAAAAGTACAGAGTTGGTAGTAAAAGGACTCCACTTACAAAGGAATCCTTGTCTGAGAATTACAAAATGCTAGAACAAGGTTTTATTTATTTTTGTAATCCTTGGAATGCCAGAATGATAGCATCTCCTTACAGTTGCTTGGGTGCTATATCTTAACCTAAGCATTTATATGTATGCATATTGTTAATGTGTTGGTTAAGATCTGTTCAAATGCCCTACATAGTCTTCAGAAATAGATCTGTCCATACCTGAGGATGGCAGAGAGCAAATGTCTTGCTGTTAATGATGCTACACTGCTTCTGCGCCCAGGAACTCCTATATGGGTTTGCAGAACAAGGATCCCTGCTGCTTGGGACATCTGGACAAGTGGGAGAAACTTTCCAGCTGTTACCAAATTCCAGGACATCTCCTACTACAGACTGCCTCCTGGTGGTGAAATCATTGATGTCATTGCCATCATAGTTTCCACAAAGGCCACAAACCTGACCCTGCAGAGAGAAAAATGCAAACAAATTGAAAGCTGGAGAGATGCATTTCTAGGTTTAGAGATCTAACCATTTTAATGCTGAAGAATATGCATATACTCTGGGACTTTTAAGTATATTTACATGAAGGAGGAGGACCAGTGTGCCATTTTTCCCATACATACTTTTGAAATCAATAGACAGCCTCATGTGCTCAAAGCTGTATACATCAAAGGCAAACACAAGTCTATGAATGTCTAATGTGGATTCAAAAAGCACCTTTTAAAAGAACTCTTAGGCATCTATGAAATCAATTTATTTTTATTTATGCTGAGAAAGCATTATTTTTCATAGCAATGATATAGGTATGCCTATCTTTCCCCCAATTTATTCCATAAGTAGTTAGCTTTAAGACTTGGTTGATTTTTTTTTCTTCAAAAGCATAACATGGCTATCCCTCTGGGAATATATTTCTTCAAAAGTTGCTTGAGTTCCTCAAATCATTAAAGTAATCCATTGCTATGTATTTTACTCCGTGAGAAATATTCTGTGAAATATACAGTTCTTTTCAGTGGACTCAGACATTGCTTGACATAAAAAGAAAACAAATCCAAAAATATGAAATGATATTTTCTACAACATGTGTGCATATACTTATGTACCATAAATTGCACAGCCCAGCATTGAAAGGTCAGTCTTGAATGGAGCACAAGAATACTTAACAGAACTGAAAGGGTTTGTTCCACGGAGTGAGCAGATGGGTCTTTCCTCATACAGAAGGTTTGGTTATATTGGGCTTGCCCTGAGATTGGACACAGAACTATGATTAACATTAATAATTGGGGTAAATTGGTACAAACCAACTTCAGTGACCAGGGTTTAGAATGTTTGTTTTCAAACACTGTCTTTAAACAGATGTCTCCAGCTACTGGCCATGCTGGCTAAGAGATTTTGGCAGTTGTCATTCCAACCTATCTGGAAGGGAGGTTGTGCAAAGCTAGTTTAAAATTAACCAGATCATAATGTTAATCATAGCTTGTCTACTAATGTGATGTCATTGTAAAGTACCGGATTAGAATTAAGGAAACTCAGGTTCATTCCTATACTCAGGCAAGGATGCTCACTGAGTGGTGATTTTACTTTCCGCTCATTCGATCTCAGGATTGTCACTGGGGAAAAAAGCAAGGAGGGAGTGCTCTGTATTCTGCCTTGATCTTCTGGAAACAGAAATGAAAGCTTTTGCACTCCTTTCAACCATATGGAACTTTGTTTCCCAACCTGGCAATTTCCAGGTGTGTAGACTTCAGATCCCTGAATTCCATAGCCAGTATGGCAACTGATGAGAATTCTGGGAGTTGAAGTTCACACACCTGGAAATTGCCAAGGTCGTGAAACACTGGCAAGACAATTAGGGAAGGGAGTTTGTGAGCTTACAGGTCTAAACCTGTTCATATTTCATGGAAGCATAATTCAGTGTGATATCCAAATATTGCTTCTGCTGTATGTTGACAATCAATTCAAGGGGCATATCATCATAAACTTGGATCTTTCAACAAATTGCAGAAATTCATATATGTATATGCCTCTTCTGTTATTCACAGAACTCATCTGGAATGATAATGATTTCCATATAAATGCCAATGTTCAATTAAATGTGGTAGTTCCACTAGAATAAAAATATTTGCAATATTTCTGCAATGCAAATATTTATGCTGTAGCCAATCATTGGTGCTCTTATAATGCAAAAAACCCCCCAGAAAACTAAAACAAAACAAAAACTAGTTATTTAACAGTAATGTTAGCTATACCAAGGTCAACAGAGAATTGTCATTCATAATGACTGTGTTTGTTGTTCTGCATAATACAATGTCAGAACACTGTCTTGCCCTTTGCTTTTTGCATGACAATTTTTTCATTGTTATCAATGGTTCTATCAACAAAAAACATGTTCATGTTTAACTCTTACACATTGTTCTTCAGTGAATGTAGGAGAATATTATAAATGTATCATTCATTCCCTAACATAATTTTTCAGTGCAATTCTTCAGAAAGGAATAGAACTTCAGTTTATACTTTGCATTCGGACCTCACCTTAAATTCTGCTGTAAGTTTGATGAACACACTGGTTTTTCTATCCCACATCAGGATCAGTCCTCCATCAATAATCTCGATCACCATGTAGTTGCCCATGTATCGGATCTTGAATGGCACTTTACCTTCACCAGGACCTCTCTGTATCACCTCAAATTTTCCATCAGTAAGTAGTAACTCATAGTTCTAAAAGATAAAATACAACCAACATAAATATTTGTACCTATATCTATCAATGGAGAGCCAGTTTGGTGTAGTGGTTAAGGCATCAGGCTAGAAGCCAGGACACAGTGAGTTCTAGTTCTGTTTTAGGCACAAAGCCAGCTGGGTGACCTTGGGCCAATCATTCTCAGCCCTAGGAAGCAGGCAAGGGCAAACCACCTCCAAAAATCTTGCCAAGAAAACTGCAGGGGCTAGTCCAGGCAGTTGCCAGGAGTCAACATTGACTTGAAGGCACACACACACAAAAACTATTAATGCCACTACTTATAATATCTTCAGCTGGAGATTTCCATTATTGGCAAGTTCTGGGCTGGCTGGTTGATATTTTTGAAAATATAATGCCATATGGTTACCGTATCCTATCTCAGGATTTCCCCTTACTGTATGATGATTTCATACTACATGTTTTTGTTGAGGTCCACAAGTCATACTGTGTTTGCGCCTTCCACTAAGTTACTTACCTGATAGAACACTTTAATGGCTTTTGAGCAGGTAGTCCCAGTAGAACCACAGGGGATATTCTCTGTGATCACTTGGAAAGTTCCTACATTTGTACTGTTCTTGCTACAGTGATTCTGCAGAGAAGAATGTGGCATTAAATTTCATGAACACAAATATTGAGACTCAAAGCTAAAAAATTGTAACTATATGTCAAGTAGGAACTTGAAAAAAAGTTTAATACCTTGACCAGTGTGTATTCACAATCTCCATTGAAGGTGTATCGTTTGCCATCAAAGGTGATATAATGACCATCTCCATAAACTGAGCAAGTTTCCAGACAAGGTTCATTAGAGCATTTCCACTTTCGGTTCTTGCATGTACTACATAGCCAAAAACATACTTGAAGTTAATAGGTGTCCATGAATACAATATAGGTTGGATATTTTATTTCAGCTTTATATCAGCCATTGATTTATACATACCAAGTATTACATTTATCCTTGATAGTTTCTCCTGGTTTGTATGTGGCTTCATTGTGAATGCACGGACATTCTTCAGCAGGTATACATTTACCTGTGCCATCAGACACTAGCTGATCAGGACATACACAACCAGAGACACACTGTGTGCTATACTGCAATAGTAGAGGAATAACAAAAAGCGTTATCTGTCAAAATCATAGGTCAAGGAGCAACATCTCTAAGATATTGTACAACTGAAAGGTAATTTCAAATTAGCATCAGTCCCTCCTATTATTTTTAATGTGTACACTGTTGTTTCAAGGTTCTGTCCCCCCCCCCCCCAGGTATTTTAATATGAAGAGGGCTCTCTGAATGTTTATTGAGAATATGCCAATGTATCTCTGGACAGTGACTCAGCATAATCTTAATAATTTATCAAAGTATGCAGAATCATAACTATGCCATGTTTGTTAACCAGATTTACTGTATCAAATTTGTGCTCCTCCTCTCTTTCAGAAGGGACTGAGAAATTCTTTAGGTACTTCATTAACCATAATCTCTTCTGACCTATCAAACTGATTTCTATTTGGCACTATCTCCCTAAAGCGGTAGGAAGACAGTGTGCCAAGCTGTGCTGGTAGTTTCAGAGATAGAAAGACAATTTTCATTATAGTCAATTACCTGCTGGCTGGCAGCTTCACACATTTAGCTCAAGAGACTATAATTGCAGTCATTAATATGTTATTTTATTTATTAAATTTCTGTCCTGCATTTTCATCAAGAAAACAATTCCATGTAAGCTGAAAAGGCTATTTAAATAAGACCCACTTATAACTAGCCACACTTACACATCCCATGTCAAGTGTCTGGCAGCTCTTCTGACACTCAGTTCCATGGGTGTCTGCTGTGGCATTGGCACAATCAAAGTAGACCATAGGAGCATCACAATCTTATAGAAAGAAAAACTAGTTCAGTCTGAGATCATATCTTAGTAATTATACAACTTATATTATGCCAAATATTAGATTTTACGGATACAGCTAACATGGACTCCATTCTCTGTCCTAAAAGAATTTCAATCTTGTTTTGTTCAAGATTTCACAAATTAAATCCAAATGAATATTCATGCTTCATTTTTAGAAACAGTGCTTGGATTGTGGGTCTTCACTGACTGCTCTCCTCCCTTGCAATCTCTTCAGTCCCTCAAATTCTGCTCTGGAAGGTTGAGGACACTCTAGAACTGAATCCTGCATATTGCAGAGGAAAGAGAAATCAGCCAAAATCAACTGCACATCTCTTGGCTGGCAGCGTATCTTGAGCCAACAACTTTGCTCAAGGAATTCTCTTGTTTGTGAGAGATATGTTGGAGCTAATACAACTTTTCTTTCTAGATTAGCCAATCAGGTGTTCAGTTTCTACAAATACTGCCATTTAATAGGTCCACTGCCCATTAGGAGTGCTACCATGCCAAAATAAATAGCAATCGTGTTCATAAAGTACTGCACTTAAATACTATGTTTGCTTTAGGCATACATTTCCCTTGTTGGATCTGAGCAAGGCTGGAAAACCATCATAACAAGACAGGGAATAAAATTGTGGTTGTACCTGTTCGTGGTTTCACTTCCCCAATGCACTGAAGCTTGCCTTGTACACAGGTACTGTAAGAGAATAAGACAGTTTATTATATTGTAATAAGTGTAATAAACTTACAGTTCTGTGTACTACGCTTTAAACTGGAGCTAGCTTCTTTGCCTAATTAAAGGGAAGAAGAAGAAGAAGAAGAAGAAGAAGAAGAAGAAGAAGAAGAAGAAGAAGAAGAAGAAGAAGAAGAAGAAGAAGAAGAGGAGGGGGAGGGGGAGGGGGAGGGGGAGGGGGAGGGGGAGGGGGAGGGGGAGGGGGAGAAGAAACCGTTTGGAATATGCTGAAATGCTGAAAGTGATCTGTTTTTGGTGACAAGTTGTTAGAAGTTAGAAGACCTTTTAGAGTCATTTTACTTAAGGGTCCTTTCCTATGGATCCTTGAAGTGTTTTTATCGGAAATGGGTGGGCCACAAACACACAGTTCAACTGTGCTATTGCCAGCTTCCTCCATCATAACCAGATACAATCCTCAAAATCTGCTGTGTAGAAAGACTTGTTCCTTTCCCCACAGTTCTAACTTTTACCATTTTACTTTTTGACCTAGGTAAACAAACAAACAACAAAAAAAAGTGACTCTCCTACTGATTAAATTCAGTTCCATTTCAGTTTTCCTGACCAATTTTCAAAAATAATAACAAATCAATTTCTTTCTTCTGTCTCCCAAAACTCTTGAGTTTTCAGATCAGACAGATTTGGTCATTTAGAAGCATCTTTTGATGCCCCAAATATTTACAGATGGAAATGTGACAAAATGGAAATAATACAAGAAGTTACAAAATTAGTCAATAGGTACTTCCATTCCTTTTCTTTTTTAAATCGCTCAGTGTAAGAAGTAAAACTAGCAGCACTATACCAGGTATGAAGTTTTATCTGCTCTGGTTGCTGAAGCACCTTTCTGAAAGCAGATGTAGCCCTGAACTGTCAGCTCACAAGCAAGGCTGAATAAGCATGTTCTTCCCTAGGATTATGCTTCATTTTATGATGGAATGTATCTACGAAGGGGAGGGTGATGTGGTGGGTTGCAGCAGAGAGCAAGGCTATCAGGAAGGAGGGGGTGCATTCCAGGAAGGGAAAGGAGACAAAAGACAACACAATCCACAGGGGGAGTGTGGGAAGAGTAAGAGGTTCAGGGTAGCCACTCCCTAGAATCTCCCAGGGTATATCCACTAGTTGCAGTAGTATAGATTTAGTCTGGCAAGATTCTGTCTGTATGGTGTAAGCAAATAAAGGAACTTGACTCAACTGGACTGTTTCATTGTTGTTCTTGGGCTGGGACTGACACATTTTGATTCACAGATTTCTGTTATTTCTCTCATTACACCCCATGCTTATTTCAAGTCCCTCACCATATGACGCCATTGTCATGAACTACGTCTCCAGATGGTATGGGAGATCCTTTGTAGTAACAAGGGCAATTAGCGGCAGGCACACATTTGCCACTGTCATCCAGGTATGTCCCTTCTTCACAGGTGCATCCATCCACGGGAGGGAACTTGATGTTGCAGGTGACATCAGGCTCACTCAGACCTCGGCAAGTGGCTTGACAGGTATCAATGTTGTAACGATAAGTCCAGGTTTCAGGACAAATTTGGTATTTGGCTTGAGAAGAGAAAAAGGAAAAAGAATTGCTTTAGTGCCAGGATTCATGTAGGGATTATGGCTAGGAAGTACTAGATATGGCAGGGTGCAATGGCTGTCGCAAATACACACACACACACACACACACCCCTCTCCAAATCTCTGCATGCACCTCAAAACATGTTCTGTTTTATAAAAGTGGCAACTTGAATAAAATGTGGCTCATAAAAGAAAAGTTTTATGACCAGTGAGGGTAGTCACTACCAAATAATATCACCGCTGAAAGAACTGCACTGGCTTCTCATGTGCCACTGGCCCAGTTAAAATACTGGGTAACCCTAACCTATAAGACCTAAAGAATCTGAGGGCAAAAGGCCAGGGGGCATGGGAATTCAACTGTCGAAAAGCAACAGTGAGTCCAGAAGAAGTTGGACAATCCAAATAAATAATAAAGGTGGCGCAGCGGCTTAATGACGCTGAAAGTTGCCGGCCAGAAATGGCTGAAAACTTCAGCGGTTCGAGTCCAGCCTTCGCGTTAACAGGGTGAGCTCCTGTTCCCCCCCCCCCCCCAGCTCCTGTCAACCCAACAGGTCGAAAACTCACGTGAGTAGATAAAATGGGTACTTTCACTCCAGTGGGAGGAAAAATGCTGGCAGCGCCTTGCACAGAGAGATGGGACCAGTGGCCGGTAAAGCGCGAAACCGCGCTCGCCCGAAAAACAGGGCGCGAAGCAACGGAAATCCCGGCTCCTGCGCTCGCCAGCTGGGCTCTGCTCTAGGAAGGAGGCTCTGGCAAAGATGACTTCCGAAAAACAAAAAGATACAATTGCCTTGAAAACCGCTAGGGGGCGGTCACTGCAGGGTCAGTAATGACTGAGAGCAGACAAAAAAAAAAAAAAAAGTAAAATTACCCCTCCCCTGATGATACGAGGCATGAGAGGCTGCCCATAAATATTTTAAAATAAATAGAACAAAAGTGTTTTATTGGCCTTTGAAGCAAGTAGATGATTCCAGGCTAATTTTGGAGTTAATTTTTTTAAGGCTACTAATTTTCCAGCATATGCATTTTTCCTCTCTTCTGAAAAATATGACAGCCTCCAGTGAATGGGGAGCTTCGAGCAGCATTTTCAGAGCCCGAGTTGAAAACAAATAGGGAAAGGGCTTTTGCTTGTTTGTTTCTACTTTTTATTTCAGTTTGTGCATATTTATTTTGTTGACTGTCATTTAATTATTTTAATTGTATTTGTACCTTTTATGTAATAACAAAATATTGTTTGGGGGTGATTTTTTTTCCAAGCAAAACTTAATTAAACAGAAGAAGGCATGGGTATTCTTTTTCCCTGAGCAATATCAAGCACCATGGCACAAAGGCTCTCTTGGAAAGCATTTTCTGTTGAAGAAATGATACACAACTTTTGTCCCTTGCAGGAAGAGGGGAAGGGAGTCACTCTGGGGACAGTGGCTCACAATGTTCCTGACTCCTCCATCCTAAGCCCCCCCCCCCCTCACAGTCATACAACAGAGACTGGTGCTATTAAGTAGATGAAAAGAATTCCAGAAGCCATGTTCTGTATACCTTTGCTATGTTGTTTTAGTTAGTAGTTAGAGGACTGACAGTAGGAGAGAAAGCTATGAAACACTATCAGTATCACAGTTTTCCCAAAGGGAAAGAAATGCTGTTGCTTGGTTTTTTCCTTTTGGAACAGATGGAGAAGCTGCAACCTTGCAGCAGGTGACTGTGCATGGGGAAGGCAGCACAGAGAGGCTGGAGGGATGATTGGGGCAGGGGTTAGGGCTACCAGGAAACATTCCTCTGGTGCTATCCCGTGGTTGTCTAGATGTCTGCAGCCAAAGTCCAATAGCCCCAGAGGAGACTGGTAAATGCAGGATGGTGAGCGGGGAGGAGAATGAATAGGTTGAGAAGAATTAGATGGGAATTATAGAAAGACAACATTTGCAGTGGCCAAAAGCTAGAATTACCAAATAGAGAGAGAAAGAAAGATCTAAGAAGGTATAGGAGATGGAATGGTCAAGAACATGGAGAAAGAACGCAGAGGGAAGGCAGAGGCAAAGATAATGTTTGAAGTGAAAAACATTTTGGAGAGCAGGAGAGAAAAGCAGTGGTGGGCGAGCACAGGGAGGAGAAAAGACTGGGGAATGAGGAGATGAGAAGATGTCCCTGGGTGTCTTAATCTCCAACCAAGAATCACATGACCCTAGGTGGCACTTTTTGCATACTTACTTTATGTAATGCTATCAAGGTCACTTTGGGGTAGCAGTAAAGAGAAACAAAAATACTTTTACATTTGCTCCTATAGCAGTGTGATGATTTTGTTGTAGTATCATGCCCAATGGCTGGATAAAACTTTTCTGCCTTTTCTGGAGTTCCTGTACATCTCCTCTGAAAAGATCTATCCCCTCATTTAATAGCCATTTACAGGTGGCCAAGGGTTATGTGTGTAAATGATGAACTATGCACACAACGTCCTGAGATAAACCTTGGGACTTACATATTTGCATCCTATATTGGGATGCCAGTATGAAAGGAAGGGTTTACCTCAGGATGTCACCGTGCACATTGTCAAATGCTCTTAATCATGGCTTGTACTGGAGATCTATGCCTCACCCAGTCAAATCTTTAAAGGAATTGTTGGCAGTTTGAGAAAAACAGGGGAGGTCATCTCTTCTCCAGAAATGCCTCAAATTCCTCCTTCCCAAAATCTTGTCCACCAAAACTTAGAAACGAATCTCAGAAACATTCTGAGCAACTGTTTTTGGTTGCAAAATCCTTCAGGTTATTCTAAAACTTACTGCAGACACTTGTCCTCCATCCGCTCAGCAACACGCCTTTAGCAGCACAGGCTCTGACATAGGAAGAGAGGGCAGCACACATGCAGTCCTCGCTCTTTTCACAGTTGCAGGTGTCAAACATGCAGTTCTAGAAAAACAGAGGAGCTTCTTATTAACCAAACTTCACCTTCCTTCAGAGACCTTTACCTTCCTATCCAGGGTGCAATCCTTGGCTCCTTCCTTGCTGAATGACACCAGCCAGCATCTCTTGCTATGGGACTGCTAGAAGATGTAGTCAGTCGTATCTGAAAAGTCACTGCTTCTGTAGCCCTGCTTTAGCCTGGCCTTGCAAAAATCACGAGCAACTTTGGAGAGATTGCATTGGAAGCCGTTTCATTGCTTTGGTCTAAGTTTTCTGTCATATTGGTTGGATTCTTTCAGTGTACAAAGATATAACAACTTATTAGCTTTCAGGAAGCAAGATATTTCCATGAATTATGGCATCCTGATGAGTAAATAGTTGGACCCTACATGTGCTATTAATCAGTAGAGTTAACTTGGAGTTTACACTGGAAATGTGCAGCCCCATCTAAATCCAGCTCATTGGAGTTTCCTTCCTTCTGCAGTATTCTGCATTTTTTCTTAAACATTGCAAGAAAATGTACATTGATTGCTTTACACAACTTGCCTTAACATGTGCATTTTGTATACACCTTAACTGAGCATGTGCATTTTCCTAATATATACATTTTTAATAGAGTTTTTTTAACATATACAGCTTGTATGCAACTTTCCCCAATCTCTACATGCGCTTACACAAATTTAAACCACAAACTATATGGCAAGATCTGAAGTACATAACTTGAAGGATAATAATGTTTTGATTCACAAGGTAGTCCAGGAAATGGAAAATATTTGGAACAGCTTAAACATTATTTAATATCCCCAATTAAGACCTCACATTATACCAGAATGGAAATGCTAAACATATTCATACTGGCATTTGTATGTTAACTATTGACAAGTTATAGGGTCCAGGGTGTGAAAAAGAATGAAATGCTTCTATATAGAGTGAGAAATACAGTATATAGGTTGGATTACCAAATATAGAGAGTGAAAAAACTTAGAAAGCTCAGCAGAAGGCCAATTAAAATCTTAAGTGGCTTCTCTAAATTTGGCAATGTATTTCTTCCCCATTAATTATCTTCAGGTTCATTTCAGTGGAAGAGAAATAACTACTCACTGTATGGTAAACAGCTGGGTTTACTACTGAGTGGCACTTCTGAAAGGGCCCGTTGCTGTTAGTCAGCAATCCACACCAGTGTGAAGCATATTTTTCTGTGAAACAGAGATAAATGTGGTGTCAATTCAGTACATTTTTTGGCTATAGATCCTCTGAGGCACCTGTTGTAGTCATTCCTTGACTACAAGAAACCATTATCATTGTGTTAATCCAGATAATCAACAGAAGGCAGAACAGAAGCTAAAGGAGTATTCAACTTAACATTCATACAAGGTAAAACATGTTTTAACTTACATGCAGATTCCCAAGAATACATTTAAAAGTATTCTTATGTGTGCATGAAAGAGTAAAATTATAGAATTAGCCCCTTTAGTTATTTGCCTAATCTGTGTGTGTGTGTACACATACACACACATTCATACTTTGTACAGATATTTGAGCTCATATGTACATATATTTCTTTCTTCTTTGTGACTCGCAAGGATGATCTGGATGACATGCAGGGGCATCTACAGGGGAGTCAAAATTCAAGTTTGAAGCCACAACCCATCCCTTTTCATGCACATCACAAGGGTGGCACATATAAAAGGAAGCATAGTTGTAGCTGCTGTCTCAACTTTTTAAATTCTCCACACACCCCTTCCATGGATGTGCCTTGTGACATGGTGCAATCTGTAAGGATTGGTGTATTTATATAAGGTTTCATCTCTAGTTGGGAGTTGGTATGTTTGGATTAGAACTAGAATATTAGATAGACTTGGGAGAAATCAAACTTAGATTCTCACTTAGCAGTGAAGCTCACTAGAAGGCACATTCAATATCGTGTTCTAGAACTTCCACTATTGGCTCCAACCTTATCTGATCCTGAGCTCACGGGCATTTGCAATGATGATCAGCCACATCAAAATGGTGAACACAACTGGGTGATCAAAGCCCTATTCCTTTTTAACAAGTTTTCCATCCACTGCATGCACATAGAGAGGGGTGGGGCTTTGATTGCCTGGCCACACCTGCCATTTTGTGATCATTGATCTTGCTGTAGAAACCCCTACTTGAATCAGTCACAATCTTTCAGCCTAATCTGCCTTACAGGGCTATCTGGTGAACAAAATAAAGGGAAATAACCATGAATGTTGTCCTAATTATCTTGGAGGAAAGGCAGGACATAAATGTACAATAATAATGATAATCATTATAATTGTCCATTGTTAAGATGAACTTTATGTCCTGGTAACTCTAGACCCATGCAACTTTAACCATACAAACGTTGAATATTTCAGAGTCCTTCTGGGTTTCTATTTTTTTAAGCCAATGCTAGAAGTGTTTTATGTGTTTTTTGTTTTCCTTTAAAGGATCTCATTTTTAAGATGTTTCTAGAACAGCCATGCTTGCTGTGAATTTTGGAAAGCACCGTGTCAACAGTCCAGAGAGGAATAGGTCAGGGAAGAGTGCCTAGGAGAAGAGCAGTAAACAAATGGGCATACCATTTTCTATACTGAGAGTACAGGGGTTCTCAAATATGTTTTTGATGTTGGGGCAATCTGCCTGTGTTTTCCAGGTGTTAGCAAAGGCAGCAGGGGTTCCTTCTGTTGCCCCACTGATAGCTTTAAAGTCATCTGTTTGGACACTGTTGAAATTTCCACAGAGACCTGAAATAAAAGTGAAAGACGTCAATCCTTTGTACATTACTATTGTAACATCTCTCTTCCGTGTGGTGAGAATGACTCATTGATTAACTTACCACATGTCTGCCCTTTGTGGGTTGGGTCCATGTACACAAACAGCTGCATGATAGGGATAAACTGTATCAGCAGTTGGATGCCAAATTTTGTGTGTATAACAGTGAAGAACGAGGAAGGGCTGAAGATGGTGACATTGGCTGTAAAAATAAAACCACACAACAAAGCAGTTATCAGATGGATGCGAATTTTATTTACCACCAAGGAATGAATCTTATGTGGTTGTTGCTGCAGTGCATACAGAGAGATGTACACACTTGGACTTTGCATCGCAGTAAGTGATACTGATACATGCTTAGACTTTGCATCTAAATCAATAACTGATACTAATAGTAACTAATAACTTTTAGAATTAAAACTTATTAACATGCATTAGCAATTACTTGTGGTCAGTAAATTAATACCTACTTCAAAGGAAAGGTCTAAGCTTACTTTTAAAATCCCAAAGAAAGTATTTGTTGGCAATATACTAAATATCTATCTTTTCCAGTTTCTTGCTCCCATAGCAGCCAACTCAATACTTCTAGCCAATCCAGAAGCAAACATGAAGGCAACAGACTCTCCTTCTGCTGTTTCCCAATTTTTTATACTTGGTCCATGGATAATATTTTAAAGTCCAATTATGGCAAGCTGGCACCCCTATCCATGAAACCTGATTCCATAGTAAAAAGAACAGTAAGGGCAGGTGGTTTTATTGTCTGTGTAAACAGAGGAATATACTTCACAATTAAATAATCTGTAGTGCAACATGGTAGAGCCCCATCTTTATTAACAAAGAAAAGGCTGAAATTGATTTTTGTGGCTCTTTTTAATGATAGTGTGTTTCCTGTGCTAAGACAGACTTGCAACAATATTCTGTTCTTTTTTCTATCAAGTGAGGAGGTAGTTTTTTACTCATACCTGTACAGAATTTCACTTTACAGAATTTTAAATAAGTTGCTGGAACAAATAGTCAATCCTTAAGTTGTGTAAAATAGTAGAACATAAATGGCAAAGACTTGAAAGAACTTACATGCTGAGATAGGCAGTTGAGTGAGAATCATATTCACATACACAGCACCAGTAGACTTGATCACAATCACCTGGGAAGTAGGAAATGCGAGGTTAGATACGGCATGCACAGTTATAAAGAATGCCTTTACTGCAGTATTTCCTTCATTCACACCAATTTTCATTATCTCTTCTAGGAAATACACACTTCTTGTTGTTCTTTTGCCTAACTGCCTTTTTTTTTTAACACAAGATACCCGTACATAGAATCTATATTGTATTCCATTTGTTGGTATAAAGTTTCTGACAGTAACTGGTTGAATCAGGTTTGTGTGCCAAAAATAAAGCTGATGAAATATTTGGAACTGGTTTTAAGTGGGATGCGGCAACTTTTTTTCTGGGATTTTTCAGAGACTCAAGTGCAGACGATTCCAGTACCATGGAGAAATTTTGTGAGGGAAATTTGAAGACAGGTACAAAAGGAGGTAAAGTAAGGAGCAGGAGCCAGCAGCTCCAGCTGCAAGGTAGCTCAAACTAGGGAGTAAGAACTAAGATGTGAGGAAAAAAAATATCACAGGGAAGGAAAGTAGAAGAAAGGAAAAGAGGAATAGGAAGGTGAATAAAGGAGGCGATAATATACAAAGCAAGATGTTGGAAGGAACTAAAATTATGGAGCCAGGATAGACAGAGAAAATAGATACTGAAATAATAACAGAAAAAAGAAATATTCCATTAGCTGGATTCTCTTACAAAGAAACAATGGACAGAAATCATGAAAACTGCAGAACATTGTGCAAAGAGAATGAACTTCACATGCTGTTTGTAATTGGGTAGTCAAGACTTCCGTTGCACATTTCTGGTATAGCTTTAATGTTAGTATCAGGAGCGCAACTGAGTACTAATTTGTGCTTGCAACTGAACATGCTTCCCACTGTGTCTGATGAAAAAATTACTCCTAAAATTACTGAGCGAGCATGGTTCTCATCATTCTTGCTCTTCATACTTACTGTCTGTCCTCCATCAATGCTCATAGCTAAACCTTTCAGGCATGTCTCAGTGTCTGTCAGGCCACACTTTCGAATTTCTCCCAGAACAGTGAAGATGTTGCTATCACAGACCTGGAAAAAAAAGAGTATTAGTAGCTTGCATTGCTTGAACCTACAGCATCCCTTTTAAACTAATGAGACTTTTTAAAATAATTAGAATACCTGACTCTTTGTAGGCCAGGGTTTCCTACTCCCAATTAAAAGAACACAAAGCACTTTAAAAGTTGCAATTTATGTTTTTTTTTTTGGTCTTCTTTGAACAACACATCACAATTTAACCAAAAAAAAAAGAGGGCAGCCATCAGATATGTACCCTCCCATTCCCCAAATACCGGAAACAGATTTGTAGCTGATGATTTCATAATGTCTAACTGTAACATTGGAAAAATAATCATCCTTTTTGTAAATGTTTGATGAAGAAAAGGTTCAATTATCCCAAGCACAGATTTCAAGTGTAATCAAGAAGGAAGGAGTCTTATTTCCATTGGTATGAATAAAAATATAAGACATGATGATAATTCATAGATCAGTAAAAAGGATGAACCACTCCTAGTTACAACAGTGCATGGGACCTTGTTTTCAGTGCAACAATCCCACTTGGTTGGAGGCTGTGTTATCACGACTTAATCATGTGGGCAGGACCTATGGCATAGGTCTGTTCTATAGAACCAGTATACTCCATTAACATGAACTTTAAACCACAATGCTGATGTTAAAGAATAGGAAGTGTCCTTGAGGCCCATCAATATAGTCAGGTAGCCTCGGGTAGGTTACTCCATGGTGATTACCTTAGTTAAGATATAGCTACAGTCCCCAAAGACAGAATAGTATTTCTCATCAAAAGTGGTGATGTGGGAGCCGCCTTCAATAGAACATACTCCAGGGCATGAAAGGCTGATGCAAGTCCAATGCCCTTCAGTGCATGAACTGAAGTGAAAAGGAGAAGAGAAAGAAATTAACAACAAACTAATAAACAAAAAGTAGTATAATCCTTATAATAAATAAGGATAGGCTGTTGTATAATGCTTATTCTCATGTCTTCAGTGAAGCAGTAGCCTATGACCTTCGTTAATGAATAAATTTTTACTGGTGTTCCAAAGTATTGGAATGTTCACTAAGGATTTTATTGCAATGTTATTTAATGTTTTAAAAGACATACATTATTAATGGACATAACACCATAATCCCTATAATCCGGAAGGAAATATTTGTATTCAAAATAGGTTACTTTAAAAATCCTGTTTTATCTGGTAAAGAAATTAATTTCTTTGGGGGTTTTGATCAGAGCTCTTTACAGAAGCATATTACTCATGCAAATTACGCTTGTGTTCTTAGAACACATCTGTTTTCCCCAGTCCTTATCCAAATTCTACATCATAGATTTGGATGGCAAATATGCTCCAGTTCTAAATTCTAGAACATCCTCTGGATGCTTGCTATAATTTATATAAGCTGTTTATCCTCCTCATGGTTTTCCTCTTCAAAGCCTCTCTGGAGACCTCCAATTTGGCAAAGCAGATCTGGGGAGAACTGGTGCAGGAATGGAGGAGAAATGAAAAATCCATTCAACTGGGATATGCTCCTCTTTCAGCAGATGAACTTCCTTGGAACTGGTCCTCAGGTCATATAAGGTAACGCTAGGCCTTATTGCCACTAACCATGAATGCAGTCAACTATGTGCATCTCAAAAGAGATCAGCACAGCTCAGGGTTCAGTAATCTATTTGGTGGTATTTGCTTGCTGACATGCAAGTCAATTAGAATTATAACATTTCTAACATCATGTCTGGTTGTTTTCCCAGGCCTTTGATTAAGATGAAGGGAATCCCTTGTTGGGTTGTTCTTATTAATTTTGTTTCTGTCTGTATATAGTGACCAGATCCATCTTGTTTTGGTATGTATTGGTTTGGTATGATAATGTATTGTGAACCAACCAGAGTCAGTTGGAGTCGGGTAGTGCTTAAATTAATTAAATAAGTAAATTTCATAATGAGCCCTCTCCTAATCAAAAATGTTAAGAGATACCAATGATTTCTAATTCTTTTAATTTTTGAAGAAAAATGAATCACATTTTTAAAATATATTTGCATATCTTTCTTTCAACTCTCTAGTCTTTTATAAATAAGAGCTTTTTTTTCTGTGCTTTCACATGGCAAGAATTGTAGGAGGGTTGAGCAGCAGTAGCATGCAAAGCCGCAAGGAATTCATGCTCAGAAAAGAAATCCCATTATGTGTGCAGTTAAACATTACTGCACAGTCTTATTTTATTTTGACAATGACATTCTTAGTATGACTAATTATGTCTGGTACTGAATATTCTTAACACGTCAGCCTATCAAATAACATGCCTATTCACTTATTCTCCCCCCCCTCCCCCCCCCCCCCCGTCACTAATAAAACATTATTAAATCGCAGATGGGCTTCTCACCATGAAATGCACTGGGAGGAAAAAGAAGTACCAGGAGCATAATGATTCCCATTGTAAGTACAGTAACAATCCTTAATGGGGATGCAGCCAGAATTGTTAATGTCATCAAATACAGTGCCTAAAAGAAGAAATAGCCAATGTATGTTATTCATGCTCACCTCACTATTTTTAAGAAATGTGGAGTACATGATCTCATTTCCAGTGATAAAGTCTCAGTGACACTTGTCCACAATATAATGTATTACATTTTCCCCAAATACAGGGAAGCACGTGTACTATTTGAACATCTGGAGCAGGACTTCAGATCACTCTGAAGCATGTCATGATTTGTTTTAATTTTACTGCTTCCATGAATCCACCAATTTTCATTGATAACCAGGGTGAGTGAGAAAGGAAGCCATGATCCCAATAAAAATCCATTCTTTATAAAGCTTTCAATGGGAGCTTTTCCTCTAAAGCAATATTAAATGGTCAGATGTACAGATGTTGTAGTTCTGGTGGAAATAGCCCCTACCTACGTATTACTAGCACCACATGGAGTTCTGCCCTCAACTGCTATGAATGTGGTTTCATGGAAAAGCAAGCAAGAGAAACCTGTTCAAGAAATGCATCTCTACCATATTCATTAAATCCAGTATCAGTCCAAAGGCGCACGGTAAAAATATTTTTATGATGGTTCCGTGAGTATCAATTCATCATGCTGCCATGTAGTAAATTCCAGCAAGAGACATTTTCAGTAATGTCAACAAATCTGGGGTGTAATTCTTACAACTGTTCTTATAGTTTCTCCCATTTAAAAAAGAACCTCCCTGAGACCATTCCAGCATTCAACCCCTGTCTCCTTGATTTTTTAAATCAAATCAATTTATTTTATATTTATTTGTAATTCTCAGTACAATTATAGACCAAGAAACAGAGTTAAAATATGAAACATCCAGCATAAAAGTTTGTTTTCTCTTCAGATATATAAATAAATCAGTAACTTCAAAATTCTAACAATTTAAAGTCCTTCCTTTTCTTCCCCCAAAGAATGTCTTTTCTGTATATCATCTTTATAATGCCTCAACAGAACGTTTCAACAAATCTAATCAAATTAAAGTCAACTATTCCCAGGGAAGACAAAATATGTGTTTATTTTTATCTTTTAAATGGTCCTTTCTGCAAGAGCACTGAAGTGTAACGTTTTTTACACATGAAGAGCAAAGGCCTTATTGTGAACTTGTTTTCCTTTCCATGCTATCTGTAATGAAATTCCATGTAGCCACTTCTATAGCGAAGAAGATACTTCTTTTTCTTAATATACAGAGGCACTTCAGCCAGACAACTGCAAGTGTGTAAACAATCGAGCACAGATACTGACTTACCGGGCGGACAGAAACAGCCATCTATACAATGATCTTCACACAACTGGGACCGTTCAGAATTGGAACAAGTGTCAGAACAGGGTGATCCACATTCTCGGTGCTGCATGTTGAAAGGACATGACTTGGCTGAAAGTAGAAATGAATGATGAGATATTAGAAACCTCATATGTACATTTTTTTTCCCCTCTGAAGGTGAAAATGTCTTAAACAGAATGTTGGCGATACATTTTAGTCCTCAGTATGAAACAGCTTCTGGGAGGCAAGTATTAAGAAGCTGAGTTTATAATCAGTCTGGAAAAAAAGAAGATACTATGTAGAGACAGGCAAGGGGAAATACATGATAGTACTCTTCAGATACATAAAACTGGGCAAAGACTTTTTTTTACAAACTATAAGGGCTGAACTAAACCTAATGGGTTATAAGAAGAGGTAAATTTCAGATAAACATTAGCACCAGCTTCTTAGTAGTAAGAACAAATCTGAGCTCAATGCTGGATAGAGGGTTGCAGAATTCTTGACAAGCTTAATACCGGTGGCCTTCATGTGCTGCTGAACTAAACTCCCAGCATCCCATCATTAGCCTAACTGGCTGAAGTTGCTTCAGCAGTATTTGAATTTTGCAGGTTGTCTCCCTTTAGTTTGGATCTGGATTTGCCTCCATGGGCAGAGCATGGATCTTGACGGCCTGTCATCCCTGCTCCAACCGTCTTAGTTAGGATTCTGTACACTGATTCCAAGGAGTTCTCCAGAGAAATGCCATTTTCTTTTGGAACTGATACTTACGACACAAATCTTGTGTTCGCCATTCAAGTGGCTGTCCACCAGCATGGGCACATTGCCTGGAGTACTCAGCAAAGGTGTCACAGATGCAGACTTCAATCACAGACTTATCACAGTTGCATAAGTCTTGTGTGCATGCATCAATGTAATCACGCACTTCAACTAATGCATTGCAAGCTACAAATGCTTTACCAGTCAGTATGCTTTGGCACAGAGTAGTCTAGAAAGAAGAAATGAATGCTGCTAAGACAATGAGCGTAACACCATGAAGTGTATAAACACAGTAAGCTACTACATCATTACTGATTTGCGTTGCTAATATTTACAAGCTCGTATTTATTTTCAAGATTTTACTGTTTTGACTTCTACGTGCCCTTAAGAAAGAGGGAGAAAAAGAAGAGGCACCAGGCTAGAAATCAGGAAATGGTGAGTTCTAGACCTGCCTTAGGCATGAAAGCTGGCTGGGGGACTTTGGGCCAGTCACTCTCTCTCAGCCCAACTCACCACACAGGGTTGTTGTTGTGGGGAAAATAGGAGGAGGAAGGAGTATTAGGTAAGTTCACCACCTTGAGTTACTTATGAAAATAATAAAGATGGGATAAAAAGTCTAAAAAAAAAAAGCAGCAGAATTCCCTTTAGAAAGATGAAGTAAAATAAAAGTACTTACAAACTCATGGCTGCATTCACCTTTGGGTAAAAGGATAGGATCTTGGCATTGTTCTGTGGGTCCGTCCATCTTCTGCATGTTTCCAAACTGCAAAGAAGACAGCTTGATATCTGCAATAAGCAAGTTTCAAAAAGCCATTCTAGAGTTGTTCACAAAGCAGGATTAGAAGATGGGAAAGACATAGGCTGCAACTTTATTACATTCCCTTTACGTGAAATAAATTGGGCAAAAGGGCCAAGAAAGACCATCAATCTACATGAGATGAAACAAGACTGATTCCTGGCAAGATGGTGAGGTTAATTAGACCAATCTCGCCTTCCCCATCATGATGAGGTAAAGTCCTCTCCTTAGTTTTGGATATTAAGTGCCACTGAGAAGTGATGCTTTGGGGGACTAAAAGTCAAGTTGGTGGCAGTAACCACATGTTCAAAGCCCTACCCTTTTGACTGCCATCTTGACCTTTTTTGACAAGCCCCTTCCCCAACACCCCTGCCAATGAGGCCTCTTGAATGAGAAGTTACAATTCTCATCTCATGCCTATGCATTAATTCTCTTCCAAGTTGTCATTACAGGTAGTCCTCGTTTAGCAACCACAAGTGGGAGCGGCAACTTGACCATTAAGCAGAGTGGTTACTAAGTGAAACCGTAACTGTCCTTATGAACTTACTTCAGTTTTCCTTTGCTTTACAGACCTGCAAAAGTCACAAATGCAAGGACTGGTTGCAAAGTTATGTTTTCATCACCGTTGTAACTGCAAATGGTCACTAAATGAGGCAGTTGCTAAACAAGGAGTACCTATATATAAGGGCCAGAGCAACTGTATAATTTTTAAGTCTCCACTGTGTCACCGGGGGTTCCTATGTGCCTATGGAAACTTTCCTTGATATCTGTTATAGTTCCTGCCCCAAATGACTTTATTTAAAATGGAAGCTGGCATCCTGCAAAACAAACCAGTAGCCTCCATCATCTTCTTAATTTTTAAGCACATTATTGATTTTATTAGGAATCCTTTACTGAATATAATAAAGCCTACTGCTCTGTTTCAAGATGTGCCCATCTGCCCTTAAAAAAGGTCAAAGATAAATGAGTGGTACAGAATAGATCTGGGCTACAAATCCCAGACATAATTACTAGTAGGCAGCAAAGAGTTAGAGTTTTCTATGTCTTGTTGCTGCCATCTCATGGTTGTCTTAAGCCCAGATCTGGTAGCTTGAAATAGGTAGCTTCCTGCAAGATAGGAACTTGAGGGTATGAAGGCAGCATTCTGCTATGACATGGCTTTGTAAATGGTTAAGACCTTCCTGGCAGCCATTTTATAAATAGCTAGCCCTTTCCCCCTCAGCAAAACATTTTATGAGAACACCTAAAACATGTTCTCAAAACTGCCATCCAGATACGATCACTGTTAACTTTGGGAAACCTGCTACCTCCTAAAATAACACTAGGAAATCTACTAGACTCAGTATTAAGGTTAGAAAGCTGTTGACTTTGGGGATTGACACACATATTACATGTTTTATCTAGTCTTTGAATCCTATCACCAATTTCCACTTTTCCAAGAGAAAAGCAAGTGTGAAGGTGGGAGACGGAAAGAGCATGGCAAGCGCAGGGGGAGGGGCAGATCGGACCCAATTCAATGTGGTGCTAAATTTGGTTGGCTTTTCTGGTTGTGGTGTCCTGGACTTTGCTCAGCAGCAAACTTCAAGAGGCACCACTGATCCGTGAGCAAGAGAAAGACAACCAGCTCCTATTAGCTGACTGCTCAGGTAAGCAAGTGACTAGGTTGCTCAGCTTAGCAAAAAAGCCTTCATCAGTTATCAAACAATTGAGTTCCTTAATGATGCCCTGATGGGAGGGATAGATAGGAGAGAGAGGTAGTGTCATCCTTGAAACCTTCATGAACTGGGGGTTCAGGCACCCTTACACAGGCCCACTCTACCTGTGTCTCAAACTATGAGCCACATGGAGTAGGGGGGAGGTAAAGAACAGGTTCTAGCTAAATCTGAGCTGCAACTCCTTGCACAAGAGAGCCGACATTCTCCCTTCCTGGCACATCTCCAGTCCCCATTAAACTTGGCAGCCTTTCCAGGCTGCAAATTAAAAAAACAAACAAACCAAAAATCCAGGTTTTAAAGATGCATGGACTTTCTACACTAGTTATGAAAAAGCAAATAATAACAAAACAAACCTATGATCCTTTAATATTTGGAGGTGGTTATTCCAACAATCTTGATCTTAGTAAAACATTATACAATTACAGAACTTTAAGGCTGTTGAACCAACTATCTTTCAGCAGTGTTCGCCAAAATAAATCCTGTTCTACAAATGAACTGATAAAATGACCCATACTCAAAAGCAATAAAAACAGAACTCTGTTATTTTTGTCACTTACGGTTGGAAATGAATTCATTGTAGATTTTGATTTTATTGAAATCCCCACAAAGACCACAAGTTTGATTAGCATATTTTTCATTTAGTTCCAGCTAAAACAAGACAAGAAATATAACTGTAGTGAAGATCTAGAATTTTAAGAATGAAACTTAAGAGTTGACAAAGGTTATGTATAAGATTGGTAAACAGGTGTAGAGATAAATCCGGATTTACAGTCAGGTTCAGGTGTATTAGTCTTTAAGGTCTGATAGTGGAATTTTGTTTCCTTTCTTATTTTTTAATTCCCATTAAATCCAATAGTTGTCTTTGGCTATCATGTTAAATCATAGTATAGCATAAACTAAACAGACCATTCCTCCCTTTTCCTATGGAGCAATCAAAACTGAACATAGAAGGCTTTTGTTTCTGATGTCACTTAATCACAGATTATCATAGTATTTGAGCAGTAAGTGGTAGTTAATATTAACTATGACCTATTTTAACAAATTTGATAAGCCATTATCACTGTGGTTAACATTAAGCTTCTTCAATTTAAAGTACAAATGAAGCTTTCCAAACTCTTCCTTGCAGTCATCCCAGAATAGAAGAGAAAGGACAATCCCCAATTTTGCTGCAGCTCATTCTTTGGGGTATAAGCTAAGGTTTAGCATAGGGTCTGAATATTGTTAGATACCAAACTAATTAAATGAGACAAGTGCCAAAGATCCAATAAGAAAACAGATGACATAAATGAAATGAGGCTAAAAACAGAGTATCTCTGTAATAATTGGGGACTAGGATCATCAATTAAAGCATGGCGCAACTCCTCCCAGTTTATATCCCACAGGGAGGAAGGAACTGAAGAGAGAGAGATCTGGAAGGTGGCATGAATTGAAGGATAGGCCTGTGGAAAGCTCAGAGTCCTCAGCCCTAGAAAAACCTTCAGATGTCAGAGTATATAAAGGCCATATAGTGCCATGGAAGGCAATGAGTGACAGCCTATAGATACATTGTTCTATTAAGAACTTATATACTGTTGGTGTACAAATCTAATGGCACTGACTCCTCAGTTCCTCATGTCCTACTGACCATAAGGGGACATGTAGGACATGAGGAACCATGTAGACCAGTAGGGTGTAGATGAAGAGTTAAGAATTTATTCTGTGTCCCCTCTTGTGGATCACTCTGCCTCATCTTTATCTAAGAGACTGCTGGGTCACTTCCTTCTGCCTTTCTTCCCAGACACACATGTATAGAACACATGCTCTTGGATTCTCCTCTTGGTAGGATATAGCTTTGACTCTTCCCACTATGCATTTTCTTTTTTTAACCCTCCTTTCTGTTATAAAACTTGCTTCACTAATCCTTGTTCAGGTTAGATTCCCTGATGTCAGGAACACTCACACACAAACAGAGAATGTTTTAACCTTCAATATCTACAGTCCACTTGAAGTTATGGAATAAAAGTTAATTTTATTCTTTGTTTAAACATTAATGAAGTTACTGAGCTCTTCTGTATCTTCTCCAGATTTCATTCTAGTTATATTACCTCCACATACACATGTACATTAAAGAAGATAGAGGAGAAAAACAAGATAGTTTCCAAATTAGGAAAAAGTTTGGCAGTGACAGCAAAGCCAGTAAGTTGGTTAGATATTCCCCTGAGTTAATGGATTATTCTTTAATTCTGAAAGAAATAAAAAGTAAGGACTCTCACAACAAAGAGAGTATGCAACACTGCCATAATAATTGGTATTCTCCTTACACTTCATATTAAAAGAGAGCTTTAATTAGGATTACTAGTTCTGGGCTACAAAATCTGACTGATCATTAGATGATAGCATTGAGATGTAGAAAAGTCTAAGTATTTGCTTCCATCTAGTGATCATCCAGATTTTTGCAGCTTGGATCTATAGTCCTAGCATAGCTGTTGCACTTTCATTTTCTAATTGTGCAAGCAATGATATTTCCAAGAGCAGAGATGTGGTATGAATACAGATTAAATGAGGAAGCAATTCATATTTGTAGATCACTTACATTGGGCTAGATCTAGATTCACTCAAATCAAAGAGTATCAAAGCCAGTTGCAAAGTTCACCACTCGATGAGAAACAATTGAGAAGATACAACTGTTTGCGGGGGCAAATCCTGAACTAGACAAGCCCTTGAAATGGTCTATCATTGTTCTTCTAGTCTTCATAGTTAATTTACTGTCATTTTAATTGGAGATGGTCTTTTAAATATTTTATTTATTTATATAAACCATAACATATATGGTTATATACCATAATTCTGGGTGGCTCACAGCAACCACAATAAAAAGATATAAGAAGCTATTTTCAACAACACTGAAAAAAAAAAAAAAACAGGCTGGCACCCTAATGCCACACTCCCCAGCAACAACAGCAGCAACAACAACAACAATCATCAGGCTCCAGCCTCACCTCACCCCATCCCAAAGCTTGGGGGAACAGCCAGCTTTTTAAGGCCTTCCAGAAGGCTAAAGGTGGAGAGATCCAATCCATTTCCCCTTCTCTTTATTAGGATTTATACCAGCACAACATTCAAGTATTAGTTTTTCCATGATAGAACAGCATTAAGGTCACTGGGATTTGGGCAGCATATAAATTTAATGAATTATTGTTATTGTTATTGTTACTGTTATTATCCATCATGTCAAGTATTTTTGAATTACAATTAAACACACACAGATGCTCTTGTATATAATTTCCCATGATACAACATACTCAGAAATATGTTTACACACACACACACACACGTAGTATGTGTGTATGCAAAGCTCCACAAGTTATTTCCAAAATCATAATAGGAATTCCTTGCAACATCTAGAATGGATTCTTACCAAAAGGCCATCCTCTTGATTCCACATCAGCGTCAATCCTAACTTCCCTTGGACCTTAAAATAACCTGAGCTTCTCTCTATCAGGATTCCTAAGTGGCTGTAAGGTATCTGAATGCTGGAAATAAAGCAAATTGCAACTGTGACTGAAATTGACTCACAGGAAACATCTCATTTACAAATACCATACTGAAATAAGAACAACATATGAAATGACATTCTTCCTCCTTGCCTGGGTGTGACTGGAATTTGTGCAGTGAAATACCAGAAATTATATTATTTTACTGTTTAAATGATGAAGCTTACAGTTTTCCATTGACCATAATGGAACTTGAGGTCAGTTCAATGGCCACTCCGTCAAGTTTCACAGCCACATGGCTTATAACGGTAACATTCTCAACCACCAAGCGTCTTATTTGCACATTGAAGTCTTCATAGGAGGATTTGCAGTGGGATGCCAAGACATAATTGCAGAGCCCAGGGAAATGATAGATGTCTCCATCAAAGGTCTTGAAGTGGAAGTTGCCCCAAGTGCTACACACTCTATCATTATGAGCTGCATTTCCAGCTGTGGATTCAAAGTAACATGTAAAGTTTTTATTCAAGCCTACCCTTTTCATCCACCTACTCAGTCTACCCACCCCCTCATCCACCCATTCACTTTCCAATCCATTCCTCTAAGATATATAGCCTCAATCATTCATACGGAATATGGCAACATTTCAGTGTGATTATTCATTGGTGTCTACCATTGACTTTCCTTTCCTTCCACTCTTCTTTTTGATCACCCTGTTCCTAATTAGTATGCTAAAATCCTCTATTTTCACTTAGAAATCACACCACTGATGTGAATAGAACTAACCTCAACCACTGATATGGAATGAATAATCTAAAACATATCAATATGATCTTTGACCAACTTACCCTTGACGGCCATTGTTGTTCTAAGTCCAGGGATCACACTCACAGGACTTGTGGGAGCTAATGTGGTAAAAACTGAAGGAAAAGAATACTGTTATAAAGCAAATATTTGTACAATGCCACAAAATATCTCTAAACCTCACTAATGATTAATTTCTCACCCTATGATACGTCTGTTTCTAAATACAACATACAATGTATTATTTCTTTCTAATATTTATTTCAGCAGATCTGTCATTCTCTGATCAGCTGAGCAATTGGAAAATTCTGAACTGGAATTCCAAGGGCTATAATGCAATTTTTAGAGTGCAGGTTGAAGGAATAATTATAATTTCTTTATCAAATTGGCAATTCAAAGCTTTTTGTATTTACCTGGTAATAATTTAAGTTCCTCTGAATTTAGTGAGATCTATTCCTGAATAAATATACACATAAAACTCTTTTAACAAAGTTTTCAAATAAAAAAACAGAGAAAATATTAATACATCATACAAGTAAGAGGTCAGAACAATGTTAGATATGGGCTCTAATTGTGACTTTACCATATGAAATCATCATCAGTGCTAAAATTATGGGAATTTTTCTTCAGATAATTAAGCTTAACTCTGAAACTACTCGCCTATATAAAAGCAGCCTTGTTAGAAAACATTTTCTTTCCATTGTGCGATCCATATTAAAGTGTGAGAGAATTAAGCTCTTTTTCTGTGCTTGGATTTCTTTATAGATGGGTAGTGGAACAATACACTAGGATTTCAATTGTTGGCAAAATGTGATTATCTTTAAAGAATATTTCTTTGCGAAGATGTTACTCAACAGAAAGAAGGGTGGAAGTCAAAAGGCTATGTTTTCTTTCTTTTTTTCACTTCTTTTCTTCTTTTCTTTTTTCCTATCTTCTTTTCTTATTTTACTTTTCATTTCTATACTTTTATTGTATTGTAAAATTCTAATAAAAATATTTTAAAAATTTTTTTTAAAGAATCTCTTTGCCGACAAGCTTGAACCAGGAACTTAAATCAAAGTATCTTGCCAAGGGCAAAACTTACAATAGCATGGTATTTTCAGTGTTGCCCCACTGAAATAATGACTCATTGAATTTTGTGTGAGGAAAGGAGTCCAGATCCCTGAAACACATGGCTGGTCAACCAAATGATCTTGGTTTATATACAGCTATGAACTTTTTTGTAGTTCCTAGGCCCTTCTGGCCACAAATGGTTTCCAGCCATTTTGAGAGAGGAAATTCACAAAAAGTGCATTAAGCCTAACATTGTTAGCATATTTTTTGCAAGAAATAAACAAAATTTCCCCCTACAAACACAGGAAAAAAAAACAACTGAAAATTTTGGCCAAGCCCATGAGCATAAACACAGCTCCAAGCATTTTCCATTATTTTTCCAGTCACTGTAGTCTTAGTCCACCCAGAAACTGTTAAGTGTGGCTGCTTGCCAGTAAGCAGTTGCCATCTAGCTGTAGTTGCACACCATCCCAAGTTTTCCTTTCATCACAGCCTATTCTGTTTAACACAAGAATCATTGCAAGATTTCTCCACCCTTCTGTTTGCAGAGCAACTCATGTTTGTAACTTATCTATATGATTGAGGAACCAGTCCTTACCATTTGGCACCAGGTGACTGGGGCACTTTATAGGGCTGAAATGTTTAATGATTTAATGGAGGATTCAAGCTGAGTTGATTTCAACCTTCTATAGAAAGTGAATTGTATGAAATGCATGCCATAACCTTATAAATTTTAACTATATATTTATTTATTGTTTTAATCTGTTGTAAGCTGCCCAGAGTCCCCCATTGGGGGGAGATGGGTGGGGATAAGTTTGATAAATAAACAAACAAACAAACAAACAAACAAATAAATAAATAAATCCTATTTTAAGGCCCATCTTGATGATCCTTTACATAATACACGTCAAAGAAATTGACTGGAACATTAGATTTAGATTTACAGATAATACTGTTTATAATCTAGAGGATGTTATATTAAGAATTAAACCAAGAAAGAATCATCCATTTCCCAGGGTAAATCATGCTGGCTCTTAAATTGTCCTAAATATTGGACTTTGGCAGGAATATGCCCCATTCATATCTTAATTTCTTTAACGTTGATGTTTCTATATCAGTTCTGTCCAAACCATTGTTCCTCTAGCCAAAGAGACGTGATCTTGAAACTAAATTGTCCTTTTCTAAATTGGAAAAGATGGAATGAGAGCATAAGATGAAAGGGATAAATTAATCTTAAATTACCCACTACCATGGGTGTATTGCTTGCATATCCATGCATACACAAAGTATATTTGCTCAGTAATATTATACAAATAAAGTTCTAGATTAGATACCTGCATGGTGTGTAAGTGTACTCCTTTACTGATGAAAATGAGCAATACTTCAGTGTAAACATAATTTTATCTGAAATGCACCATCTGAAAAGCCATGGTAATTGCCCCGTGTGTTTTCTTAGCTAGCCAAACTGTCATTTGGAAGGCTCCACTTTCACTTTAAATGGAAAGAACAGCTGCAGGATATGCAATTATTTTTATGAACTAAACTTTGAAAGTGAACAGTTCAGTTTTGCTTTTAGTATGCGGCACAGCTGCCAATCACAAAACGCATGAAAAGGACAGGTTGAGGGAAGCAAGAATATTGGATTGGTTGACTGGCTTTGCAAGTATATCCCCTAATATTTGTGGGCCAACAGAGAGAAAGCCTGTTGTAAGCTTCTTCTCAATGATAGTTTTAGCCTGGCAATGTCTCAGGGCATAGCATGTTCTGTATGTATGTGGAAGGATGATGGAAGAAGCTGTTGCCTGCTTCTTTCTACTGACCTTTGCTAAACCTCTCATCACTTGTTCCTTCTTTCTGTAATCTCACTTTAAAGAGGTTGAAGCCTTACTCTAAAGCAGTGCTTCTCAACCTTGGCAACGTTAAGACATGTCGACTTCAACTCCCAGAATTCCCCAGCCAGCTATGCTGGCTGGGGAATTCTGGGAGCTGAAGTCGACATGTCTTAACGTTGCCAAGGTTGAGAAACAGTGCTCTAAAGAGAGAGCAGCTCGTTCTCATGTTCCTGTGTTTATGATTCTTCTGCCCAGCTTGAGCTCAAACATTGCCCAGCTCTGACAGATTCTGCAAGTTCTTGCTTTCTTATATCTTGGGATGATGCCGACATTCCTGTTCCACTCCACTCCCCATTCGCCTGAGGGAAAGATGATTAATAGGTGATATGATAGCCATCTTCATATCTGAAGGGCTATTATGCATAGGTGATGAAGCAAATGTATTTCTTGTTGCTTCGGAGGGCAGGGCCCAAAACAATGAGTTCAAGTTACAGAAAGAGAAAAGAGAGGGAGGGATTGTGAATGTTATATATTAGGAAATATTGAATTAAAAAAAAACATTCCTGGTGGCACAAGCACCAACGACCGAGTTTGCTCTCTGCTTGCCAGACAGCATTTCTCCTCTCTCTGTCTCTGTGCTGTTGCCCATAAGAAAGAGCCCGATGATTTCTCTGCCGACATATTGCTGCTCAGTCTGAGAAATCAACCCACAAAGCCTGCTCCTCTTCCCGAAAGACCAATAGAAAGTTGTGGCAATTCAGTCTTATTTTTCACCTTTCTGCCCTGCCCTCATTCAAATAATGTTACAGATACCTACAATCCAGTGTGTCCTGCGCTAAGTTCTCATCAGAACTGACGTGCTCTTGGTCATAATGCTGGTCCACATATTGGGACTGCTGATCCTCATACTGAGACTGCTGATCCTCATACTGGGACTGCTGATCCTCATACTGGGATTGCTGATCTTCAGACTGGGCTTGTACTGTAGCAATAATTAGAAAAGCAAAGCATTGAGAATGATGAGAATGGACTTCATGAAAATACTCACCTGTAACTAGTCTGCAAAATACTGTTATCCCTCCAGTGTTTTATTTATTCACTGAAATATTTAATTTCATCTATTCATCAGCCAGCACTTAAAGCAGCTAAAATTTAAAAAAAGTATTCAATGAAATCTAGAATTCAAGGTAGAAAAACAACTACCTGAAATCATATTAGTTCATTTCTCCTTCAAAAGCACAGCTAAAGAATGGCCCCCTGGCTTGCTGTCTAAAAGCAAGAGAGGAAGGTATTCCAGAGAAATGTTCTGTGAAGTTTATTCCAATGTTTTGGACTCATTATTTTAAAAGCCCTAGTCCTCTGACTAGGCATACAAAATACAGTGGGCATCCTAGGGCATTCAGGCAGTAGGCAGACCAATTTGATCTGATGTTATACAAGTATAACAATTTGTAATTCCCCCAATTTAAAGTAAATGTCACTGGACTTCTAGATGGATGGATGGATGGATGGATGGATGGATGGACGGACGGATAGACAGACAGACAGACAGGCTTCATGAACTACAAGTCTGTCTGTGCAACTCTTCTATATGTTGTGGAAGTGCATATATTTCAACATACATATGGCAGCTTCTTTAAAATCAGTGAAATATCTGTCAGTCAAGACTCACTAAAATCCTGATGATTTCAGTGTTTCTGCTCTACATACAAATAAGTCTGGAAACAATCTACCCAGTATCTCGTTATATATTTTTGCAATCTCTCTTGGCACTATTGGTCCTAAATACAATATATTTCAAAGTAAGTTATTTTTTTCTCCCCTTGCCCCATGTACATAGTCATAGTAATCATAGTCACTGGAATAACTTGCTAATATGTAGGCGACCTAAAAGAAATTATTATAAAAGTAAGTTTTGAGAGATGAAGCCTGCTTGTCTTCATCTAGAACTCAATAGTAATAAAACATGAGCCATACTAGATAAAACTAAAAGACCATCTTAGTCCGGCATCCACCTTTCCAATTATGATCTAGATAATGGACCTCTCTCCTCTGCTCCTACCCTGCGAACAGAATTTCAATTTGTGCTGCCTCTGAACATGAAAGTTTACAGCTATTTTAAGGCAGTGACAATTCTTTTGGCTTGTGACATCAAGGTCCGTAATTGTGTGCTGTGCGGAGAAATACTTTCCTTAGTCTCTCTTCAGTTTCCATCTGTATATTTTATTGAGTATTCCTATTCTACTATAAGAGAAGGGAGAAACATTTTCTTGATCTTCTTTCTTAAGAGCATTTAGAATTTTACTAATAAGATTCACCTTTTAGTCAAGTGATTTACCCTTTATTTCTATATAAGAGCATTAAGTTGCTGAATATTTTTGCTGCCCCTTCCTAGCTCTTATAATGAGGTAGCCAGAATTGTGGAATATTTTAAATGCATTATATGTATGTATGTATATATGGGTGCGTGCGCACGTGCACACGCACACACAAATTGACTCATGTCCATATACATTAGCAGTTTGTTTTAAGTCTATCGTTAATACAAAATAACTACAATTTATTTTGTATATTTTATGAATAGACTATGATCCATTGCATGTATGCCTATAATCTGCTATTTGTTTATGTAGTATAATTTTTCTGTTTTCTCATTGAAATGCTACAACAGAACTAAGTATGACGATGAGGATTTTATCTTTTTACTGCTTTAAACCTTACATTTCTCACCAACCTCTCAGTTACCATCCTAAGTGAATAATATTAAATTATGATAGCATCTGGGCTACTTCATTCCATCTAAGTCCAACAAATCAAAATTCTAAAAAAAATTAATAAAAAAATAACTTATGTTTAAACCAAAGCCTTTATTAAAGTATGAACTTAGCATTTTCTTCTTTTATATCTCTTGGAAAACTTTCTAACGTCTTCTTACAAGTACACTGAGTAGAAATTGTATAAATTTGCTTTGCAATAACTGCATGCTACTTCTCCAGTATTCACGGACAAAAGAAGGAGATGGAATCTTAATTCAGGCAGATCTGCTAAGGTATCAGTATAGCACATTCCATGTAGCCTCCATAAGCAGCCCTGTCTGTTGTGAGATACTATTAATCATAGTTATTGATACAACCAAAGCCCCTGCAGTTTCAAAAGAGAGCTGCACTTATTTCAAGTATGAAGGGGAATGGAAGAAAAATGGATAGTATTTTCCCAAGAAAATGATCTATAGTGGCAGTGCTGAAAATAAATAACTTTGGTTATGATTTCAGTTACTTTTTTACGTGTTGTGTTTTCAACTGTTTCAACCCTTATAATGTCCATCCACTTTCTCTGGGAAATGAATTTAAATGTTTAAGAAAAAATCCAGAACAAGAGGACTGCAAAAAAAGAGAAAGAAAGAAAGAAAAAAGGTCTGTGTGTATGGTTGTCATTGCTGCTTCATCATTCAAAATAATATTTTCAGAGTGTCTTATCTCTGTAGATCACATGAAATAAAGGTCTGTTCCTTATTTCAAAAATTCTTGATCATACTAAAATTTACAAGACAATATGTGATCCCAGTAAGGCATGAAGTGCACTTTTCTTGTATGGCTGATGATCCTAAATACAATTAATTCCATGTTGGATTTCTAGTTCATCAAAAGTAGCATGAACTTTGCAATAGACTTCAAGAGCGTAATAATTTTGGTATTACAAGACCCCTGAACAATGCCATGTTCTTATTTGCCTTATTAACCTCTCAGGTTTGGAACTTTCCACATTTGCATTTGACAAACTGTATTTATTCTGGCAGAAACAGGAGTTAGAACAGAATTAATTTTCTATGCTTTATATTGCATCGGCTCCATTAACCATGCCTTTTTCTTTTCTTTTTTCTCTTTTCCATCTATCAAAATACTGGACAGTGTGTCAATAAAAGCTGGAGCACTGGTGATACAAAAACTCAGGCAAGTGTTTTTCAAGCCCTGATAAGATTTAATGAGGCAAAGCAAAGGAAACAGTGTAAAGTCATCAGACCTTCGAGAAGCCAGGCATTTGCTGTATGCCTAGCGTAACATAGGAAATGAACTTCTCTTAAAGCTTCCTACCTTTCTGATGTGTTAAGATGATCATTAGTATGGGTATCCATGGTGGTATTCGTGTCCCCCTGCCTATCCCCATCCTGGCTGGGGATTTCGGCAGCATGTTCCATATGACGGGCTTCTGAGAAGCCACTTGTCTTTGGATGTCTCTTATATAGCAGGTGTGTGGACTCTGGCTGAGTTCCCAGACAGTTTCACAAGCTCCCAGAGAGGTGGAGTTTCAGAATCTTTAGCAGGTGTACAGGTTATGAGATGATGCTGTTCTACTTTATTCAGTCGCTATGCCCATTGAAGGAACTCAAACGAAACAAGGCACAAAGATCATTACATCTTTGGCTGAATTTTCCTCCGTTTTTTATAGGGTTATAGAGCAGATGCAATTCAAGGCTCTTACCCTTCTTGAGAGTCACCGTGGAGTAATAGTTAAGGGACTGGACTAGGAATGAGGAGACCCAAGTCCTCCCTCAGCCACAGGAGCTCACTAGATGACCTTGGGTCACTCACCCTGGCTTAGTCCAACCTCCTTTGCAGGGATGTTATTCTGAGGAAATATGGGAAGAGAGAGCGCTACATATGTTACCTCGAGCTCCTAAATGGAGGGTACAATATAAATCTAATAATAAGTAAAGACTTGGGTGGGGTTGATCTATCCTGAATACGCCAGTCCCATATAACCTTTTAAATAAATATTCATGCTGAAAGTGATGGTCGCTTGAACAACATCGCAGAACAAAAACAGAAAGACATTGAAGATTAAAGCTGTTCCTTAAAAGCTGCCAGACAGTCCAGGCCAAATGCTAAATTAACAGAGATTGGTAAATTACCTAGATAATTTCTTTGAAAGGCTTTACAGTAAGAGTGAAGACAATATATGAAAGGGGTTAACTGAATTTTCACTGGGGGGAAGAATATATCATAACCCCAAAGACCCTGCAACATGGAAAAAAGCATATCATGAATTAGGACTTTACTTCAGTATGTTGGGGAAGGCATTCCCTCCTCAGTCCTGCAACTTGAATTATGTTTGGTCCAGTCAGCCTCTGCAGATAGGGTAAGTGATAAGCCAGTAGGGGGTATTTTCCCAGAAATATTGAAATATAGTGCCTGTATACCTATCAGGGTTGGCAGTCTTTTCAATTGGCAGGAATCATTGCATAATCTCAGATAATGGTCCAGATGTTGAAAAATGTCACTCCCCAATATCTCTCAAGGAGGCATGTGAAACCATTTGAATCTTGCAAGATTTGAGATCTCATGAGATTCTGATCATTTAAAAGTCATAATAAAAACATTCAATTTCAAGGATCTTCGGGTGCTACTGAGGTGTTGGTGGTATCATTGCCTCTACAGGTGCTCATTGGTGACTAGAGATAGATAGATGATAGATAGATAGATGATAGATAGATAGATAGATAGATAGATAGATAGATAGATAGAGAAAAACATGCACCTATAGATATAGATATACATGTATACACACTTATCCCATCCAGGTGTTATAAAGCCTTAAATACAAGCAGTTGCAGTGGGTGAGGCTTGTCTAGAGTGCTCATATTCTGAAACTCCAGGTTTCATAGTTCCTGAAAAGGGTTCCAGTATATGCAGACATGTAGAAGTTTTTACTGTAGGCTTTGTGTAAAGAGCTACCACGCTTTTCCTCACATCACCTGATAAAATTAGTTCTGCACCTTTGCAAGAATTCGTTTTAGAAAGATGAATTGTATTAACAATACTATGGCCTATACTGAGCATTTTGGTTTGTATTTGAGTGTTTTTATTTGAATAATGTTAACTTCTATGTGGTTATTACATTATATCTCTCACTGTAGAAAAGGATTCACATTTCACAGATCCTGCCCTGTTCATGATTCCAGGAAGTGTTTCATTTTGTCTGGCCCTGCTACATGGCAGCACCTAGCCAAATGTGGCTGATCCCAGAAAAGCTAAGCCAGTTCAGCTCTAGTAAGTACTGGTATAGGAAATCACCAGGGAATCCCAGGGCTTCAGAGTAGACTAGGAAGTTTAAAAATAACCAGAAGGAAATGGCAAACCAACTCTGTATTTAGTGCAAAGAAAATTGTGTGGACGTGTCCATGAAGTCCCCAAAAACGGAGCTCAGCTCAAAGAGAATTTACATACCATGTCATGCTTGTTTGATTTGTTTAAACTAGGAAAGTGTAATGAGAATTACACCACACCCATCTTTCTCTTTCCAAAGTGACAGAGAAAGTAATGTTTCTCGCACACAACAATCGGTAGTATAAAAAATTATGTACGGTAGGTATCATTACTCACAAAGTTGAGAAAACCTATTGGCTGCTTAGAATTAAGCAAGGCCAAAGAATGAAGTTCAAACAAATGGGAACTTTGTAACAAATGACTTTATAAATTATATTGTTAAGAATGCTTCAAATTACTGGAAAGGGGTGAATTATGGCATAGCTGATAGACTTGTTATCCTAAATACAACAAAAGAATTGAGTCCAATATTTACATCTGAGCAAGGCTACTTGTTTTCAATCAGTCACTCAGCTTAAAATAAGCAAAAATAAGTCTTTATGTGCCAGTTATGGGCATACCTACAGGGCTGGGTTACACGTGTTGTGTACCATATAAGTTCATTAAATAATGCTCAGTTTCCTTAGAATCAAGTGGCAAAACTTTTCTAGACTGAAACACTTTTTATTGGTGATGGAGACTGGCTACAGAGATTGTTAACAGATTAGCATAAAATAATTTGTAAATTGCCTTCACTGTATGTAGAACAGGAAGGGCAACCTCTGGTCTTAAATCCAACTACAATCCACAGTTTAATTTGATGTGGTCCTTGGCCTAATTTGAAAAGGAAGAGAGAGAGAGAAGATGGGCAGCTCCACCTACCTGTTGCCTCCCCCAACTATTGCACATGCCTGCCCCCAGCAGAGTTCCCTCAAGGAATGCAACCCTTGGGGAAGAACAAGTTGCTTGTTTTGATTTAGAAAAAGTAAAGTTAAGGTAAAAGCCAAGTGCTTTTTTTCCCCCTCTGACATGTTAGCCATCTTACTATGGTATTGTTATGAGCTTGGGGGTTGGACAAGTTGGACATAATGGGCAAACCTGTTGATCAGGTACAACAAGATGTATCCTTTGCTAGATAAACTACAGGTAATGTACTGTTAAGAGAACTATGTAGTTAACAAACTGCTCTCTCTGAGACCATGATGTGGGGGAACATACTAAAAAGAGAAAAAATAATTAAAGAAAGAAGGATACCTTTCTGCTTCTATTCCCAGCTCTGGAAGTTGGAAACAATAGACTTTGGTTATCTTTTGGAATACTCATGCCTCCAGTTTATTGATCCTGTCTATTTGTAAATGAAGTGAAAATATTATGAAATGCTAATGAAATTCATTGGCACCCTTCCATAGGAACCAAGCCTACCTCAAGTCCGGTGTTCTGAAAGTTCTCAGCTCTTCGAAAAATGGCATATCTCTAACAGTATAGTGGAAGAAGGGATCTTGCCTTCTTTGCTTACAACAGGCAAGATAAAAAAATAATATTGTTGTTTTAAAAATAATAGATCTGTTCTGACAAAAAATAAATCTGTCTACAATTTTCTTCAGCCCAAGAAATGTTGACGATGTTTTTCAATAGTCATTTTCCATGATGAACAAGTTACTTGCTCAATCATTTGTCATATAATTTCTTAGTAGCACAGCATTCTGCTGGTGATTCTTCTGACACAAAAGCTTATTTCTATGGGTACAAAGCTTGTTGAATGCTGGAAAATGTTCTAAGAAGCTGTGTAACTTCCAATTATTGTTTGTTTGACCTTTAAAATATATATATATATATATATATATATATATATGTGTGTGTGTGTGTGTGTGTGTGTGTGTGTGTTCAGAACATCCAGACTTTGGAGATTAAACAAAATCTCTCAAACTGTTTTGTAGTCTACGTTTCTTTTCCTGTTGCACATCATGTAGCAGAAAAAAATAAAAACTACACTGGGGTGAAATGTCAGTATCAGGGCAGCAGTTGCTGGCCAGGAATGAAAGGTTGACTTTGACCATATATTTGTGTGATGGCTATTTACCTAATTTTGAAAGAGACAAGCCCCACACAGCTTTCCATATTTGTTTGTTTCCCACTTTATTTTTGCATAAAAGACAGCAAAAATCAATTTCAGCCAAGTTTTATCTGGACAGTCAAGCAGTTTCAGTTTCTGAGCTTCAAATGTCTAATAGTTTTGCATTCTTTTCCTAACAGTTTTTCCTCCCAGCTACGTAACAGTTTGACACAGGTGGATATTGAAGTAGAAAATGAGCATTCCTTTGGTCTGTCCCCTGACTTTTAGCTTGAGGACAACTGTAAGCAAGCTTTCTTAGGTAGTTATGATGTGTGGTTAACACATGTTTGCACCTAGCATCTACACACCCTTCTGTGTTCCTAAATACTACAACTACTCTGAAATACTAGAACTTTCCATTTTTCTCAGTCAGATGAATTAACAGCTGGCCTGGATGGGTGATAACCCTCTGGCAGGTAAATCTTTTATCTTCTTTCTTCTGTCTGTCTTCTGGCTCAGCTCCTATGCCATTTGAAAGAATATGTTATAGGTCCCACAGTGTTTTTTGTCATTGGGGAGTCCTCTTTCAGGTTTCATCCTCTAATACTGTGTGGAAGTCACCCCGCTCAGGAGCAGTCAATTCTTAAGCAGAACCAAAAACTGTCCAATCTTCTAATTTAAGATCACCAGGCCATGTTCCACAGCCACTACAATTAAGTTCATTCTAGTCATTGTAGTGCCTTTAGCTGCCTGTCATCACCTCCATGGCCAAGCTGTTTATGCATTCTTCAGCCCTGCATTTTTTATCTTTTTTTTTTTCATATTGGAAATTATGAACAGACAGGCATGAAGTTTATATTTAAACAAGTCAAAAATCATTTTGAAATTGGTAGCATTTAATCTAGTCTTGAAAACAGTGCAGAAAATACTCAAGCAGAAAAAAATCTCCATACTATTTGCAGATCACTGGAAAAGACACATCATCCTCGTCTTTTGCTTTCCTCCATTTCTACTACAAGTTAATTCTTTTTTAATATCTACCATCACATAACTCATTGCTGGTTAAAATACATCCAGTGAACTGTAAGATTGGTTGTTCAAGGCATCTGTTTCTACTTCTGTAGTGAAGAAAATACATATATGTCAAAGCTAGTGATGGGACGTATGCCAAAAGAATTAGGTAGTTCATAAAAATTTTAAGATTTTGGCACTGTGACTCGTAGCAATCACAATTAAGCCTATAATTATTACTCTTAGTAACAGTTGTAGTGGTATTAGCAGTAGTATTGATTATATATTGTTTAAAAGAAATAAAAGAAGCAAAACAAATAAAATCTAATAATCTGTTTGTTTTAGAAAGCCAAATTTTAATTCATCAACTGAACCATTTTGGCAAGCCAAATTTTTAATTCATAGACTGAACACTATGATCCACTGAAAATTGAAAGAACTAGTGGTATAAAAATTATTGAAGACAAGGTTTTTCAGTAAGACCTATGTTGATTTGTGAAATGCTGTGTTGAAAAGTTTTGTTTAAAAATAATGAATGTATCAATTAATGAATCCAGTTTGGTTGATCCATCTGATACCTACATCCATGTATCATTATTTTTTCAACTGTTAAATGTGTTGCAAACAGCACCCAACCAAGAATAATGATGTTCTAAAAATCACAAAGGATTGGATCCTACGATCCCTGGGTGAATATCCCAGAGGGCCTAAGAATGTTGATGAAAGAGAGAGCTCTTCACTTGAGAGAAAGAAATCTGATCTCAGATCCCCTCTTGGGGAACATGGCAGAAAGTGTGCAGCCCTTCACTCCCTAATGTTGGAGTTCCCTTGCTGGGAGAGGTAAAATAAGAAAATCAGGTGTGTAGCAGTGGCAGATAAAGGAGGCTTTGGATCCACAGCCTAAGCCTGACAGGCCTTTGGACATACTGGAAGGAAGAACATGATGAAAACACTCAAAGCAGGCAGGTCGGATTGGCCTTCCAGATTGCTATCAGCATTTTATGGCAAAACAATTTAGGAATGGGAAATAAATCTTAACATATAACTTTAATGATTTCAGCATAGAGTTGAACCTCAAACATCCTACCACATATACTGGTACCTATCCATTGTGGTTCCTATCCACAAGGAACTAGTACTTGCAACAGCCTCTCAAGTTGAATGCTACTCAATGTGCTCTGCAATTAAAATTTCAGACCTGATCCCACAGGGGAGGTAAGGGGAGGGCTAAAATATTTCAGGTCAAAAGTGAGAATGTTTTCATAATGTGAGATTTCATTTCAGCATGGAGTGCACTTAGGCACACTTGAGTAGAAAGTAAGAGTAGAAACCTGCAATAATCTTATGTTGTAAAAAGATTTTCCATTCCCTTATCATTAAGAATGAATAACTTCAAATCCTTCTTAAGAGTCTAGAAAAAGAAAAGCAGCAAATGGAACCAAAGTTATTGAATTTAAAAAAGAAAACCATGCAATGCTGGTCTAACAGTGAGTAAATAGCATTTTTCTATTAGGCACTCTGGGGCTTTGTACCAAATCATATTTGGCCTGGCAATTTTGACCAAATCTTAAGTAGGATACAGCCAAGATTACGTCAAAGGACTCCTGTTTATTCGAGGAACATCTCTTATTCACCTTAGTACAGCTCTGTATGTGCAAATCTCAAGATTTACATTCTTTCCTACAACCTGATGCAGAGGATTCCTGCCAAAATGATGGTTGGCTACCCCATTTTGTAGACTGATGCAGGACTGCCTTTTGCAAATCTTTAGTACGGGGTGGATGATTGTTCTGACTCATTATTATACTTTTTACAGGAACTGACTAAGCTCATTGATATCTGTAGAAAGGCTAAACCAGATAAGTGGATGGGATGGGGAACAGAGAGGTATCAAGAGGAAAATACAGTGAGTTTCAAATTTTCATCAGGTTAAAAAAACAGAGGGAGGGAGAACCATCCCAGCCACTGTATGCCATAAAGCAGAGGCATTCAGGGTTCCTCCAAGAATGTTGGATCAAGAGAAACTTTTGGAGGGAACCTCCTCTCCTCTGCTGCTTTATTAAGGGCAACAAGGAGGCTTCAGTGGTCCTACTTTCCTTTCCTTTTCCTTTGATGTTGGTGGGAGTAGAACTGCTTCAGTGTCTGGAATAGCCTTTTCCATCATATGTGCTCCAGATATTTGGGAACAATAACTCTCCAAATATGTAGCCAGCAGTGTTTCTTCCCACCCAGGTGGCAAAAAAAAGCAACAGTTTTTGTATCAAAAATTTTCTGGCAAGTCCAGGAACAGACTCCTCACCTAGACTGGAGCTATGACGGTTTGTCACTATTATCACTAGGGCTTTGAAAATGGTGGATGATCTGCCAAGTTATACTTTACCTATCTCAATTAGAATTACTCTGCCCATAAGCAAGAGACAGAGAGAGAAATAGGGAGTTAATCTGGAATAAGAGTTACTATAGGCAATCTCAAGAATGAAATCCTGAGTACAAATCACTTTGGATCAAAAGATGCATGTAGAAAACTTTAATTATTCCCCTTTTAATGGATACTTCAGAAACATCACAACATATATCTTCAAAGAATGATTCTGCTAAAATCATTTTAGCATTTGCATAAGGTGCAAAATGCTGACAGAAATTCAAACATGGATTTCCTGCTTAAGTACAGTATGATACCGTTTGCCGTCACTGTAATATTTCATATGTATCCATAGAACAGGGAGTTTGATTTAGGCTTGTGCAAGGTGGCTGTAGTCTACCTAGATGCAATTTACTTTGTCAAGGTGTAGAGGTTACAAAATATACCTCTTCAAGGTGCTTAATGTCATTTTTCTGGCAGGCCCAGTAGATCGCTGGAAGGCTGGGTAAGTCTTTTCCAGCTACCAAAGTGGTGGAAGAAACCATTGGCATGACATAAAGCTATGCAACAGCTTCACTTTGCTCTTTAAGTCCACATTGCTTCATGAAGTGGCCTTGAAGGATGGTCTGCTTGAACCATAACTGAAGCCAAGTAGCTTTCCATAGATTTGCTGTGCTGTAGACTTATTATCAGTGATCTGTAGACTGAGTGGCTGCTTATATGTGTAGATTGGCATCTTCATGCTAGAGAGAATCTGAAAAATGAAAAAGAAGAGGAAAAACAGAGATTGTTCAATGGCTTAAAAATTATTTTATGATGCAATGAAATAATATAGCTGAGAGCATTGGAATAACTTGCGACAGAATAATTTGCATGTCTGGAGGCTGTCTCTCTCTCTCCACCTAAGAATGTAAATCGGGGCACACAAGGTACAGAGATCAGCCACACTTTTCCTTTCCACTCCCTGCTTCTGTCTATGAAAATGTCTCTTTTTCAATTGTCATCCATTTATCGTAAATAAGGGTGTCTCTCCATTGCTATGGATGGCCACAGCAAGAAAGTATAGATTATATGTAATTGACTGACCCACCCTCCTTATGCCAGTCTATGACTGTAATAACAATTTGATTCGATTATATGTAGTTAGATTTTCCAAAATGCATGTTACAAACTTCACAGTACAGTCAAACAGTAGCCAAAATGTAACTCTTTGATTTCATGGGAGAGTTGAATATGTGCTCAGCTATCTTAATGATGTATTTAACTCTGGCTGGATCATGTTCATTATTTGGAAAAGGCGTGATTGTTTCCTTCCTCACGGTACTTTGGAGATATATTTCTTTCACTTAAAGCTGTCCCCTGTTTTATTCTCCAAGAGCTCTCAAACTGCTCATTTAAGTCAGCAGAAATGTAATCTTAAATAAAGCAGTTGATAAAACATGGAAGTAATGCAATATTGTAAAAATGATATTATTTGACAAGTGTTTGTATTACAGGTGTTTTTGCAATGTTAAAGGAGATCCCCAGAGACCTTCTTATCAATTTCTTTTGATAGCATATATTTTGTTGTTGTTGTTTAGTCGTTAAGTCGTGTCCGACTCTTCGTGACCCCATGAACCATATTGCGCCAGGCCTTCCTATCTTTCACTGCCTCCCTGAGTTTGCTCAATTTCATGCTCATTGCTTCAGTGATGCTATCTAGCCATCTCATCCTCTGCCGTCCTCTTCTCCTTTTGCCTTCCATCTTTCCCAGCATCAGGGTCTTTTCCAAAGAGTCCTCTCTTCGCATTAGGTGACCAAAGTATCTGAGCTTGAGCTTCATTATCAATCCTTCCAATGAGCAATCAGAGTTGATTTCCTTTAAGATTGACTGGTTTGACCTCCTAGCAGTCCAGGGGACTCTTAAGAGTCTTCTCCAGCACCACAGTTCAAAGGCATCAATTCTTCGGCGTTCAGCCTTCTTTATGGTCCAGCTCTCACAGCCATACATTACTACTGGAAAAACCATAGCTTTGACTATGCGGATCTTTGTCGGCAAGGTGACGTCTCTGCTTTTTAATATGCTATCTAGGTTTGCCATAGCTTTCCTCCCAAGGAGCAAGCGTCTTTTAATTTCATGGCTGCAGTCTCCGTCTGCGGTGATCTTGGAGCCCAAATAAATGAAGTCTGTTACTGCTTCCATTTCTACCCCTTCTATTTGCCAGGGATTGATGGGTCCAGATGCCATGATCTTAGTTTTTTTAATGTTGAGTTTCAAGCCAGCTTTCGCACTCTCCTCTTTCACCCTCATCAAGAGGCTCTTTAGTTCTTCTTCACTTTCTGCCATTAGGGTGGTATCGTCTGCATATCTGAGGTTATTGATGTTTCTCCCTGCAATCTTAATTCCGGCTTGTGATTCTTCCAGCCTGGCATTTCTCATGATGTACTCTGCATATAGGTTAAATAAGCAGGGTGACAGTATACAGCCTTGTCGTACTCCTTTCCCTATTTTGAACCAATCGGTTGTTCCATGACCGGTTCTAACTGTTGCTTCTTGGCCCGCATACAGATTTCTCAGGAGACAGGTAAGGTGGTCTGGTATCCCCATCTCTTTAAGAATTTGCCACAGTTTGTTGTGATCCACACAATCAAAGGCTTTTGCATAGTCAATGAAGCAGAAGTAGATGCTTTTCTGGAACTCTCGTGCTTTCTCCATGATCCAGCGAATGTTGGCAATTTGATCTCTAGTTCCTCTGCCTCTTCGAAACCCAGCTTGTACATCCGGTAGTTCTCGGTTCACGTACTGCTGAAGCCTAGCTTGTAGGATTTTGAGCATAACCTTGCTAGCATGTGAAATGAGTGCAATTGTGCGATAGTTTGAGCATTCTTTGGCATTGCCCTTCTTTGGAATTGGAACGTAAACTGACCTTTTCCAATCCCGTGGCCACTGTTGCGTTTTCCAAACTTGCTGGCATATTGAGTGCAGCACTTTAACAGCATCGTCTTTTAGTATTTTAAATAACTCAACTGGAATACTGTCATCTCCACTAGCTTTGTTGTTAGCAATGCTTCCTAAGGCCCACTTGACTTCACTCTCTAGGATGTCTGGCTCAGGGTCAGTGACCACACCAGCATGGACATCAGAGACATTAAGATCTTTCTTGTATAGTTCTTCTGTGTATTCTTGCCACCTCTTCTTTATCTCTTCTGCTTCTGTTAGGTCCCTGCCTTTTTTGTCCTTTATCATGCCCATCTTTGCCCTAAACGTTCCTTTGATATCTCCAATTTTCTTGAAGAGATCTCTAGTCTTCCCCATTCTATTGTTTTCTTCAATTTCTTTGCATTGTTCATTTAAGAAGGCCTTCTTATCTCTCCTTGCTATTCTCTGGAAATCTGCATTCAGTTGCTTATATCTTTCCCTTTCACCCTTGCTTTTCGCATTCCTTCTTTCCACAGCTATTTGTAAAGCCTCATCAGACAGCCATTTTGCTTTCTTGCATTTCTTTTTCTTTGGGATGGTTTTAGTTGCTGCCTCTTGTACAATGTTACAGACCTCCGTCCATAGTTCTTCAGGCACTCTGTCTACCAAATCTAATCCTCTAAATCTATTCATCACCTTCACTGTGTACTCACATGGAATATGATCTAAGTCATACCTGAGTGGTCTAGTGGTTTTCCCTACATTCTTCAATTTAAGCCTAAATTTTGCAGTAAGAAGCTCATGATCTGAGCCACAGTCAGCTCCTGGTCTTGTTTTTGCCGTCTGTATAGAGCTTCTCCATCTTTGGCTGCAAAGTATGTAATCAATCTGGTTTCGGTATTGACCATCTGGTGATGTCCATGTGTAGAGTCGTCTCTTGTGTTGTTGGAAAAGGGTGTTTGCTATGACTAGCTTGTTCTCTTGACAGAACTCTATTAGCCTTTGCCCTGCTTCATTTTGTACTCCAAGGCCAAACTTGCCTGTTATTCCGATTACTCCTTGACTTCCTACTTTAGCATTCCAATCCCCTATGATGAAAAGGACATCTTTTTTTGGTGCTAGTTCTAGAAGGTCTTGTAGGTCTTCATAGAACCGGTCAACTTCAGCTTCTTCGGCATCAGTGGTTGGGGCATAGACTTGGATTACAGTGATGTTGAATGGTTTTCCTTGGATACGCACTGAGATCATTCTGTCGTTTTTGAGGTTGTACCCCATTACTGCCTTTCCCACTCTCTTATTGACTATGAGTGCAACTCCATTTCTTCTAAGGGTTTCTTGCCCACAGTAGTAGATATAATGGTCACCTGAATTAAATTCACCCATTCCCGTCCATTTCAATTCGCTGATTCCCAAGATGTCGACGTTCAATCTTGTCATCTCATGTTTGACCACATCCAGCTTGCCTTGGTTCATGGATCTTACATTCCACGTACCTATACAATATTGTTCTTTACAGCATCGGAGCTTCTTTTCGCTTCCAGATACATCCACAGCTGAACGTCCTTTCGGCTTTGGCCCAGCCGCTTCACTCTTTCTGGAGCTACTTGGAATTGCCCTCCGCTCTTCCCCAGTAGCATATTGGACACCTTCCGACCTGAGGGGCTCATCTTCCGGCGTCATATCTTTTAGCCTTTTAACATTGTCCATGGGGTTTTCTTGGCAAGGATACTGGAGTGGGTTGCCATTTCCTTCTCCAGTGGACCACATTTTGTCAGAACTCTCTGTCATGACCTGTCCGTCTTGGGTGGCCCTGCACGGTATAGCTCATGGCTTCACTGAGTTACACAAGCCCCTTCTCCACGACAAGGCAGTGATCCATGAAGGGGTAGCATATATTATTAAGGTTAAAAACTCTGGCATATTTCTTGAGTAAGAGTTAGTGTTCTAGATATCTGCAATGAGTCATTCAGCTCCCACTGTCAAGGGGTAATTGAAAGAAGGATTTTAGCATACAAGGTGGTCTGCACTTAGTGGAAGGAATATATATGCACTCATCTTGTTTTCCAACCACACATTGGCTTCCAAATGATTCACAATTAAAGTACTACGTAGTATTGTTCTCAACTGAGTCTAGGACCATCCTAGCCTCGGGTGCTAGGTTTATCCAGACATGATGGATCCAGACATGATGGATGGATGGATGGTGGCTCATCCCTGTCCATACTTTTCATTAGCCTGTTCTAACAGGTGATCTACTTTTTGAACCATTTAAATCTTTTGAAAAATACATTTGTTGAGAAACACATTCACTTAAATCTCAAAAGATCTTTGTCTTGTCATAATTTGAATGGATAAATAATTAGGGAGCTTTGTTATACTTCATTTGGTATCCAGGCTAAACAATGAGAAATGTTCCTCTAATAATATCTATTTTAAAAGACATTTCTGACTGGATGAAATAGGAGTTCACTTTTATTTTTATTTTCCTGCTACCTCTTTTGTTTGTAAATTTTAAGAATCATTATATTAGAAGTGCCATACTGAGAATATAAAACAGATATGAACCCAGACTGTGCCCTTTATTTAGTTTTCAATGGTTTTTTTATGCACAGTTAAGAGAAAAATTCAAGGTAGATAATAGGACATTTTGGAATTGAGCAGCAGAAAACAGAATTTGAAGTTGAACTATGTAGAAATTATGAACATACAAATTGCTAAAATGTATAAACTTTTATTGAAATGTGAAACAAAAGAAGAACAAGTGAAAGATTATATGATAAAATGGGCTAAGAACTTTGGACACAACATGCTGCTGGAACAGTGGGAAAATATGAGGTTAAAAGGTTTGAAATTTACATTATGTTGTAACTTAAAAGAGAATTTTCATAAAATTATGTACTTTTGGTATATGACTCCAGAAAAATTGTCTAGAATGTATAAAGGTACTTCAAATTTACGTTGGAAATGTGGACAGCATGAAGGGTCATTTTGTCATTCCTGGTAGACTTGCAAAAAGCCAGAAATTTCTGAGCTCAAATACATATAATGATAGAAAGAATTTTAAAGAACAACATTCAACTGAAACCAGAATTTTTCTTGCTGGGATTAATAGGCAGTCAATTAGAAAAGAAAAATTAGTCAGTTAGAAAAGCTCAGAGAACCCCAAGGACTCCACAGTTCAACCCTGAGCTGCATATATTCTCTTCTATTGGAATTAGAAAAGAGCCATGGAAGATTATTTTTAAATATGATTACTGCTGTGTGACTATTATATGCAAAAAAATGGAAAGACTCTGAAATACCCATAATGGAGGAATGGTTGGTGAAGATGACAAAACTAGCAGAGACGGCAAAATTAACCTCTTTGGTTGGAGAAAGTTCAACAACTACATTTATTAGTGACTGAAAATCCCTTACAGACTTTTTGCTGAAAAAAGAGAAAAATGAACTTATGATTTATGGGTTTGAGGATTAGAAAGGATAGCTTATGGAAAGAAGGAAATTATGATGCAACCTTAGATAGAGAGAGCAAAGTAAAAATGTATCTATAACAGCTGTCAAGAAAATCAGAAGCCGCTTCTTTATAATCTTCCCTTCCCTTCCCTTCCCTTCCCTTCCCTTCCCTTCCCTTCCCTTCCCTTCCCTTCCCTTCCCTTCCCTTCCCTTTTTTCTTTTTTCAACTATTTACTATTCTTCTTTATTGTTTTTATTTTCTTTCTCATGGTTTTTACTTTGTTAAAAATGTCTTTAATAAAAATTATTTTAAAAAATAAAGTATGAGGTTAATACATTTTGATGCTTTTCAGCAGAAGTTTATACAATATGATTTCTCATTAGATTACATTTAGTTAGATTTTTAGCAATCTAATGTAGGATCGTGAAAACAAACAAGCATGCTATATAGTTCAAAAGATACTTTATATTAAGGCATACAGTTATTAATTTGGGAGCCAGGATCTAATGTATTAAGCCCCAGTCTTAAGGTCAGGTATCTGTTTTTAGAATGGAAAGAAACAGTAATTCAGAGTCACTCTACCTATGCTGACCTATCCTAGATTTGTTTCCCCTGGTTACACTGGAATATGACAAAATCTTGGAGCAGTGACACAGAAAGTTGGGTGTTGGTTAATGATTTCAGGGCAGCTAAAATATCTCAGTACAGACTACTTTTCTGCATTGTTGTTTTAGTGGAAAATTGGAGAAGAGAGAGCTACAGTGGTACCTCGGTTCATGAATGCTTCTGTTCACGAACAATTTGGGTCACGAACAGTTCCAGTCGCAAAATTTTGCCTCCTTTTGCGAACTCCGCATTGGGTTACGAACAGGATCCGTGGCCGTTTTCCCTCCCATGACACGTGGTCGCAGCTTCCTGTAGGGAGGGAGACTCTCCCTCCAAGCAGTAACCGCCTCCCCACCCGCCTTCCTGTCCTCCACGCCAGAAGTCGCGTCGAGCAAGGTTAGCTTTCTCTCTCTTCGTACTGTACTTTGTTTCATATTTTTGTGGTTTTAAAAAAAAATACATATGGTTCAGAATGGATTAACCGTAATTACATTGAACCTTATAGGGAAATTTGATTCGGGACGTGATCAAAAATCGGTTGGCGACCAAATTCGTAGGGGTCAGAACGGATTAACCGTATTTACATTGAACCTTATGGGAAAATTTGATTCGGTTCACGACCAATTCGGTTCGCGACCAGAGTCGCGGAACAAATTAAGTTCATGAACTGAGGTACCACTGTATATCTAGTATCTTGAAAGGAAAGGCAACATAAAGTAAAAAAAAAAAAATCTCTAAACTAAAATTAAATTAACTAACTAAGAACATGTTGATGCTCAAATGAAAAATCCCATTTTTTTCCCTCCACGCCTACAGAAGTTCCATTTGCAAGTTGGCTGGTTGGCTGACCAGGAAGCTGAAGGGAAGCCATTGTAAGCAATTTTTTTCATTTTTTTCCCCCATGAAATGTGCTGACAAGATGAAGTTTCTGTTAATTCAGCACTGATTGAAGAATATCTTCCACATCCTTGTTTCCTACCACATCACAGTTATCATTGACCATGGATGCTTGCATTCCTATTCCTTCCCAATCTTTTATGCATCTGGACCACACACCTGGACTCTTGCTCACTTTGCATATCCATGGAAGTGAGAGTCTTCAACCTTGACTTACTGGGTAGATAGCCACAGAAGAGACCAACAGAACCCAATACCAACATCATTACATACTATATGATTAAGGCCCCCTTCCACTGACATCACTGATTGGCTCCTACAGATATTTGTGCATTCAACCCATATGTCTGTAGGAACAAAAGCCTTTGCACATAGGACTGTACAGGCAAGTAGGACTCTCTGGTTTTCATAATACCTTAATCAGGTTTTTGTCCTCTCAGATTTTGGCCTGTAAAACTAGAGGATCACCACTTTGGTGGCCCTCAGAATCCCCTAAGCTTGTGCATGCTAAATTCCTTTCCTTGCTCCTATCTTAAGAATAAAGAAGCTTTTGAACTACAGTGATAGTAACTTCTCCACTCATCTTACTTGCCATAATTTGATTTGTCCATCTTGACTGGAATTTAGTTGCTGCTAAAATTCAAATTTGCTCAAACAAATTTTAAAGCAGCCTGAAAACAAAGTAGAAAAAAGACACATATTTTGCAGAGAACAGAAATTTCAGATTTCAGACCTACATAGGAATTGAAATGAATCATCCTAAACCCACTTTCCTCTCCCTCTGACAACTGCCCCAAGAAGCCCTAAAAAGAAATGTGCTATCACATCATATTAATCAAGCTACTTTCATTGACGTAAAACATCAGTGTTAAGTCTGGTGCTTTTATCCCCTAAGAAAAATAAAGAAGTAGCACCCCGTCTAACATCTTGGCAAACTCAGAAAGAAATATGCAGAACATGATGTGTCCACAGTCAGTTCACTCTTACAGTTTGGATATTCAACACAGCTTTAAATACATCCCTGGCTAAGTCTTTATTTAAAATATCCATTTCTGCCATGGTTTTGTGAATCTGCCATGCTGGTATAGCTGCTGGGAAGCTCTCTAAGCCAGTGTTTCTCAACCTTGGCAACTTTAAGATGTGTGGACTTCAACTCCCACAGTTCTCCAGCCAGCATCCTGGAGTTGAAACCCACATATGTTAAAGTTTCCAAGGTTGAAAAACACTCCTCAAAGCATTGCAGACACAGTTGCTATCAGGAGACAATTTAAACCCCACTCAACAGAACAAGCAAGGCTTCCCAAACCAGCACAGCTGGTGTAACAAGTCTGAAAATAGATAAAGCAGCATATCCTTCCGTATATACGGAAGTCTAGATTATTCAACCCAGAATCTAAAATTACCTACTTGAACCGCTATGTGCTAGTGTGGTACTTTTAGAGGTTCTTAATGTTTCTGTTACATTCTGGAATAATAGAAATGTGGCTTTTTTGTTTTGCTTTGCAAAGTTAAAAAAATAATAAATACATAAATGTTAATGAAGACTGTATATAACAGGCCAACTGCTGTATCGTTCTAAAGCAGCCCATAATCTTACCAAGTACATCATGATGTAGTGAAGAAGGGTTAAGCATCTTTCATTGATTGGTTGCTGGGGAAAATCAACGTTTTTTCTATTACTACTATCATTGTAAATTGGGGCCAAAAGTAGACTTATAGAATGTGCTTCTGTATCTTGCTTTTTTTTAATAATTAGAAAAAAATAGAAACCAATAGAAAAAGGGGGGAACAAAATAATGACACAAATATATATATTAGGGCTCTTCACACATGTTTATAAAGCTTTACATAACAGTTTCAGTAAAGGGTGACCATATTTCTTTGTAATCATCCCTACACAATGTATGTCTGTAAGCAAAATGTTCATAAATTGCAGATAACATCAGATATTCCATTCACGGAATAATTGGGGCCAAAAATTAATCTTTCCATTGTTGAAGGACTAGTTTGTCGGCAATAAGAAGGGTGGGGAGAATCCATTTATGTTGTCCAGCCATCAGTTTTGATGTAATAATTATGTAGTCCAAAAAATATGAACATCCAAAAATATCAAACCCTGTCTCAAAGCTAAATTAATATGTGAGAGAAGGTAGTTTTCTTGACTACCAACACAGTACACAAAGTGCCAAAAGCCTTTCAGTTTATCTCATATTAATATTGACCCAAAGGGTTGGTTTAAGATGTTAACTTTATCTACCTGACAACTTTATTGATAAAGCTCCAAAATGACTGTAAGCGTTTCATTTTCTACTGCAGAAACAGCATAGGCACGATACTTCACAGAGCTGTGGAATGAAAGAAAATGCAGACATTTTATGTGAATGTCTTAGCAGGACTTTGGATTAATGGTGGGTCTGAGATAAATATGGGTGGCCCACTTTAGCTCTTTCTTCTCATCCGGAGTACCTGGGAGTGAATAGGAAAAAGCAAATTTGCTTTTATGGTGTGGGTCTTGATGGTTTGGAACACCTTTGTATGCTCATGTATTTGTTCTGAATCATTAAACCAAATGGGTGGAAAGCCTTTCAGCACTGGCAAATGTTTGGTTTCAGTTCAGTTAGTCTGACAAGTTGACTGTGGTAGAATGGTATAAATCTAGAGGGTTTCCATTGATTTCCACTCACATCAAGGGGACCATATGCCACCTTTGTTGCTCCTTATCATTACATCCCCCCCCCCCCATTTCTGGGCCCCAGACCTATTTTTATTTAAATGTCTTGGAGTAGATTTGAGATAATCTGCTTTGAAGAACATACAGAGACTACTGTGACAAAGTATTCAATGTTACATACAGTATAACGCATGCTTCTCCTTAATTTCTGGATAAACTCCAATATCTTAACTAAAGCATGTTTTTCAAATGTGTGAACAAACTAAATTTCAGGAATTACCCAATCCATTGCAAAAATCCAGTAATCAGAAATTCAAATAAAATTATTCAGGCTGTCTTCTGGTTTGCATATATTTACATGTGTGTGTAAAACTATAGTTCCTAGGCAAAATACCTTTTCTGTTATTGGATGATATATATACAGTCTATATGTATGTCTGTATGTACATATGTATGTATGTGATAGCAGGGTCATCTTAGAACAAGACTTCTTTGATGAATAAGAATGAAGAATGAAAGTCTCTTGTAAGAGAATGATTACAATTAGTGGGGTTCCTTTCCAATTAATTACAAAACTTTTAAGTGATTAATTTGACCAATAGATTGATTTAAAATGTATATGTTGACATAGGACTATTGGGTAATTATGCACTGTCTTTGAAAGCAGGATAGATATGAGTCACTAGGATATGTACTGTAAGACTGCATTAGATGATACATGGGAGAATTTAACTCTTCTTCCTGCACAGCCCTCATCTAAGTTCCCTTCTTTCTCCTCCTCCCCTCAACCTTTGCTATTTGCATTGGGAGAAAGGCTTTTATCAGTATTACTGGGAGGGAAACAATGTGGTTAACCCATATCAGAACCATGGTTAACAAAAAGGATGAAAGCACACCATGCTACAGCCCCAATCTGAATTACGGTGCACACAAACAGTTATTGACTACATAAATAATATGTCTGCATAGATAATATCAGGCTGGCTTTAGACCTGTTTGTCCTAGAATTCATTTTAGTGCATGATCTAACACTAGTCAATAATCAGGTATCAGTACTTTATACGCCACAGCCTGAATGATTCCTGTAATCGAAAGGGCTTGTTGGCTGGAAATTATGGGTTGCATTTCTATGCTTATTTAGAAAGACTCATATTACAATTCTAGCTGACTATATTGAAAAAAAAATCCCATATTCTGTAGGGACTAGCTTCTAGACTCCCTGGTTCTGATCCTCCCTTTGGCATGGAAACCAGTTGGGGGACCTTGGACCAGTCACTCCCTCTCAGCCCAAATCATCATCAGGCTCTGAGACAAGCTGGCTGAAAAACAAAACATAAAATCTTGTCGCATCATGCATTGATAAACTTCATTGTAAGAAGTAGATGAGCACAATCTAAATAAGTAGACCCTACAACTAAGCAGGACAAATCCTAACAACTACAACTTCCTAATAAGACATTCACTACACCTCTTGATAAACTTCTGTCCGTAATAGGCCAAGAGTGATATTAATCTAGATAATATGGATTGTACATTTCATTCGATGAAGGAAGAACGTAGTTTTCAAAAACCTAATGTGAGGATTTAGATCTCGCATGGCCTCTTGTAACTATCCCACAACATCCCATGCCTTAGGACTATATACTACAATTTTTTGGTATTTCTTCCTATGACATGTTCCATCTCTTCTAGCAGCATGCGTTGGCAAAAAAGTTTTGGGAGAAAAGTTGAGCAGAAGGTGGTATTTGGCTAGATACTGTAGCCAATACAAAAACACTGGCCTATATATGATTAACCTTGAGCAAAGGCAAAGAGGCAGTATTGGCAAAACAGTGGCAGGAATTTACCATAAGGATGGTAAATTGTACTCAATGACTTTCTTTCACAATCTCCTTGCATTACTCTTTTGTAATGCCTTGTAATGTGACCATGCTTTTCTATTCAAAATTTTACTTCTGTATTTTTACAGACTTAGTATCACTTTGATTAACATAAGAATGAGCCAGTCTTACATTCTGGTCTTCTTATTTTATGATTTAGAACCTACATGTCGTTTAGTACTCTTTTGAAATGGTAGAAAGAAGTTCCAAGTATAAAGTCAGAAATGTTCACCATGAACAATAGTAAAATATGATTTTAAAACTTCAGAAATACTGAAATATCAAGAAACCAATGAGAATAAATCAAGTGGATGGAAAGGATTATTCTTTGTTTTATTACTTCTGAAACTGGGTGCTGGGATTCCCATCACTTAGAAGCACAGTGTCTTTCAAGGAGGATGTCTTTTTATCCTTCTTGCCATTTGCTATTTCCTTAGCTTAAATTATCTTGAAAGATATTATTACTGAAGTCCTGCTAAACAAGGTAGCTGGTGTACACTCTTTCTACCGTTTGTTTTTTTCAGTTTAGTGCTAGCATAGAAAAGTCCTCCAGACTCTCTCTGTCTCTCTTTTTTTTCCAGTATTAGGTCCCTGCAATTTGCAACACTGTTTTGTACGTGGGAAATATTATATTTATAAAGGCTATGATTCACATTTAGGTAAACTGGCACCAATTCTCCTAAAACCTGGTGAAAGTTCACCTGCTACAAAGGTTTCAGAAAATAAATGGGTCCTGAATAACCAGCAATTATGAATTCAGATGTATTGTATGTTTGTATGTATGGACACAGGAACTGATCAAGAGCAAGTCTTAATGAAGTGTTGAATACACAATCAACTTTAGGGAATGTTCAGAACAGCTCTCAAGATCTAAGAGCTCTATGACATAATAATAATGGCTGTAGGCTGAACTTCAATAAAGGTTGGGACCTTGCACAAGATGATTATTTTCACAGCTGCCTATTTCAGCAACTTTTTGTTCCTGCTCTATCCTCAGAACAGGGCATTGAAGCTGCTCCCTGTGTTCCATGGTACGAAAGCAGTTCTTAATGAAATATTGGGTATTTGAGACAATGTTCCTATTAGTTGGCATCAACCTGTACTTTGTACTTGTGCAACCTGTGAAAGAAACTTCTGTGTACTGAAATAGGTCAAGATAAGGATCTCCTTATGTGATGTGTTCCCCAGCTGCTCTGCATTTTCATTCCTGTAACTGTAAAGTAGAATAACCTACACTTCATGCAAGTTCTGTTTGAAAATAAGCCTACACTGGGATGCAAAGGAAAGATTACTAAATGGGAAGGTGTTTGACCCAGCTGTTTAGGGATTTGTTTAATCCATGAAATCGGGATGTTTTTGCAGCTACTGTATTATGTAATGTTTTAATTTATTTTTTATTATTGAGAAGGAAAAACACACACACACACACACACACACACAGAAAGTGCTTCAACAAAAAGGGAAAAAAATACAACAAAGAAAAAAAGGTTAATATGGCATTATAGCAGTAAATAATTACAATTCTATATATACTTAACTAATGCAAATATTATTCAAGTACATATTTATTTCTCCCCTTCATGGATCACTGCCTTGTCATGGCAAAGGGGCTTATGTAACTCAGTGAAGCCATGAGCTATACCGTGCAGGGCCACCCAAGATGGACAGGTCATGACAGAGAGTTCTGACAAAATGTGGTCCACTGGAGAAGGAAATGGCAACCCACTCTAGCATCCTTGCCAAGAAAACCCCATGGACAATGTTAAAAGGCTAAAAGTTATGACGCCAGAAGATGAGCCCCTCAGGTCGGAAGGTGTCCAATATGCTACTGGGGAAGAGCGGAGGGCAATTCCAAGTAGCTCCAGAAAGAGTGAAGCGGCTGGGCCAAAGCCGAAAGGACGTTCAGCTGTGGATGTATCTGGAAGCGAAAAGAAGCTCCGATGCTGTAAAGAACAATATTGTATAGGTACCTGGAATGTAAGATCCATGAACCAAGGCAAGCTGGATGTGGTCAAACATGAGATGACAAGATTGAACGTCGACATCTTGGGAATCAGCGAATTGAAATGGATGGGAATGGGTGAATTTAATTCAGGTGACCATTATATCTACTACTGTGGGCAAGAAACCCTTAGAAGAAATGGAGTTGCACTCATAGTCAATAAGAGAGTGGGAAAGGCAGTAATGGGGTACAACCTCAAAAACGACAGAATGATCTCAGTGCGTATCCAAGGAAAACCATTCAACATCACGGTAATCCAAGTCTATGCCCCAACCACTGATGCCGAAGAAGCCGAAGTTGACCGGTTCTATGAAGACCTACAAGACCTTCTAGAACTAGCACCAAAAAAAGATGTCCTTTTCATCATAGGGGATTGGAATGCTAAAGTAGGAAGTCAAGGAGTAATCGGAATAACAGGCAAGTTTGGCCTTGGAGTACAAAATGAAGCAGGGCAAAGGCTAATAGAGTTCTGTCAAGAGAACAAGCTAGTCATACCAAACACTCTTTTCCAGCAACACAAGAGACGACTCTACACATGGACATCACCAGACGGTCAATACCGAAACCAGATTGATTACATACTTTGCAGCCAAAGATGGAGAAGCTCTATACAGATGGCAAAAACAAGACCAGGAGCTGACTGTGGCTCAGATCATGAGCTTCTTACTGCAAAATTTAGGCTTAAATTGAAGAATGTAGGGAAAACCACTAGACCACTCAGGTATGACTTAGATCATATTCCATGTGAGTACACAGTGAAGGTGATGAATAGATTTAGAGGATTAGATTTGGTAGACAGAGTGCCTGAAGAACTATGGATGGAGGTCTGTAACATTGTACAAGAGGCAGCAACTAAAACCATCCCAAAGAAAAAGAAATGCAAGAAAGCAAAATGGCTGTCTGATGAGGCTTTACAAATAGCTGTGGAAAGAAGGAATGCGAAAAGCAAGGGTGAAAGGGAAAGATATAAGCAACTGAATGCAGATTTCCAGAGAATAGCAAGGAGAGATAAGAAGGCCTTCTTAAATGAACAATGCAAAGAAATTGAAGAAAACAATAGAATGGGGAAGACTAGAGATCTCTTCAAGAAAATTGGAGAGATCAAAGGAACGTTTAGTGCAAAGATGGGCATGATAAAGGACAAAAAAGGCAGGGACCTAACAGAAGCAGAAGAGATTAAGAAGAGGTGGCAAGAATACACAGAAGAACTATACAAGAAAGATCTGAATGTCCCTGATGTCCATGCTGGTGTGGTCACTGACCCTGAGCCAGACATCCTAGAGAGTGAACTCAAGTGGGCCTTAGGAAGCATTGCTAACAACAAAGCTAGTGGAGATGACAGTATTCCAGCTGAGTTATTTAAAATACTAAAAGACGATGCTGTTAAAGTGCTACACTCAATATGCCAGCAAGTTTGGAAAACGCAACAGTGGCCACGGGATTGGAAAAGGTCAGTTTACGTTCCAATTCCAAAGAAGGGCAATGCCAAAGAATGCTCAAACTATCGCACAATTGCACTCATTTCACATGCTAGCAAGGTTATGCTCAAAATCCTATAAGCTAGGCTTCAGCAGTACGTGAACCAAGAACTACCAGATGTACAAGCTGGGTTTCGAAGAGGCAGAGGAACTAGAGATCAAATTGCCAACATTCGCTGGATCATGGAGAAAGCACGAGAGTTCCAGAAAAGCATCTACTTCTGCTTCATTGACTATGCAAAAGCCTTTGATTGTGTGGATCACAACAAACTGTGGCAAATTCTTAAAGAGATGGGGATACCAGACCACTTTACCTGTCTCCTGAGAAATCTGTATGCGGGCCAAGAAGCAACAGTTAGAACCGGTCATGGAACAACCGATTGGTTCAAAATAGGGAAAGGAGTACGACAAGGCTGTATACTGTCACCCTGCTTATTTAACCTATATGCAGAGTACATCATGAGAAATGCCAGGCTGGAAGAATCACAAGCCGGAATTAAGATTGCAGGGAGAAACATCAATAACCTCAGATATGCAGACAATACCACCCTAATGGCAGAAAGTGAAGAAGAACTAAAGAGCCTCTTGATGAAGGTGAAAGAGGAGAGTGCGAAAGCTGGCTTGAAACTCAACATTAAAAAAACTAAGATCATGGCATCTGGACCCATCAATCCCAGGCAAATAGAAGGGGTAGAAATGGAAGCAGTAACAGACTTCATTTATTTGGGCTCCAAGATCACTGCAGACGGAGACTGCAGCCATGAAATTAAAAGACACTTGCTCCTTGGGAGGAAAGCTATGGCAAACCTAGATAGCATATTAAAAAGCAGAGACGTCACCTTGCCGACAAAGATCCGCATAGTCAAAGCTATGGTTTTTCCAGTAGTAATGTATGGCTGTGAGAGCTGGACCATAAAGAAGGCTGAACGCCGAAGAATTGATGCCTTTGAACTGTGGTGCTGGAGTTACTCTTAAGAGTCCCCTGGACTGCTAGGAGGTCAAACCAGTCAATCTTAAAGGAAATCTACTCTGATTGCTCATTGGAAGGATTGATAATGAAGCTCAAGCTCAGATACTTTGGTCACCTAATGCGAAGAGAGGACTCTTTGGAAAAGACCCTGATGCTGGGAAAGATGGAAGGCAAAAGGAGAAGAGGACGGCAGAGGATGAGATGGCTAGATAGCATCACTGAAGCAATGAGCATGAAATTGAGCAAACTCAGGGAGGCAGTGAAAGATAGGAAGGCCTGGCGCAATATGGTTCATGGGGTCACGAAGAGTCGGACACGACTTAACAACTGAACAACAACAACATATTTATTTCTAATACTTTCCACAACTGTATTAACATATGCTGTGATTTCAAAGCAAAATGTTTGGACAAGGCCAATTCATATGAGTTAAAGAAGCCTCACATTTTTTACAGTGCCAACACACACAAAAATTCTGATATCCAATCCTTTTAAACGTTTTTGAGGGATCCTATAGACACCAAATAATATTTGGTCATAGAAATATGTTTTACATTTTTTAAAATGTAGACCCACTGATTTTCAGGACTCGGCATTCCAGTTCTTCATTCCACAGTTCAGATGTGTGACTAATGCTAACTTTCATTCTGTTTTTTAATTCCTTATCAAACTGAACTGGTTTTGCTTCCTTGCAGTTTTCTTGGCAGGATTTCAGAAGTGGCTTGCCATTGCCTCCTTCCTAGGGCTGAGAGAGAGTGACTGGCCCAAGGGCACCCAGTTGGTTTCGTGCCTAAAGCGGGACTAGAACTCACTGTCTCTCAGTTTCTAGCCTGGTGCCTTAATCACTACACCAAACTGGCTTTTACATATTAAAAACCAAATATTTTTGTCTCCTTTTAAGATTACGTTAATTTTACCCCAGAGACTTAGTGGAAGTTTTTGCCATGTAATATTGATATAGTGATTCATTTATAATTAGATAATCATTTGTAGCCCCCTTCCCCAAACTCGTATGAGGTGATAGCATGCCTAGAATGAACTGAGTAGAGAAATTTGTACAACTCAATGAAGTCACACAAATAGGGTTTCACTCTGTCAGTTTTGGGAACACAATCAGGTTTTCTTAAGATATAAATTGAATTTTTGCAGGGGAAAAATGATTGAGTTGATTGAACAAACCCTAAATATTGATAACTAAAGTGGCCCATTTTGTTATCAGAATCCAGGAAAACTTGCATATTATATCAGAATGATTAATATTTGCCTGGTTATAAATTGAGTCATTAGTCAGACTTTTATGAGTTTTGGCCATGTTATCAACAAATGTAGATTAGTTTGCCGTCAGATTTCAACTTTGTATGATACATCCTGACCCCCAGAGAAGCACAATTACAAAATCCATCTAACATTTATGCTGTACCAAAACCTTTTCTTTTAAAATGTGAGTGAAAACCAATCATATGACCATTTCTGGCTAACTTGCTAAGTAAGGGTATGTTAATAAACAGAGTCTTCATTCTGGACTTAATATGTATGCCTTTCCAGATCTATAATTTATTAAAAAAAAGCCCAAAGTACATAAATAGTGATAGTGAAACTAAGAGAGAATGCTGGAGCAGAAACTGACAGGGAGCTGCATCTGATCAATGGAATGGCTGGATGCATTTTACTTTAGGTTACATTTTGACTTGGTGTCAGATATAGATGGGGAAAGAACTGCATCTGAAATCAAATTGGCTGGAATTCCTGTACTTCCCCATCTCTACCTAACTTTATAGTGCGTGAAATCTCACTCACATAAATCACCGACAGCTACTTGTTCTGCAAGCACTGGCTTGGCTTGGCTTGGCTTGGCTTGGCTTGGCTTGGCTTGGCTTGGCTTGGCTTGGCTTGGCTTGGCTTGGCTTGGCTTGGCTTGGCTTGGCTGAGGTCCTCTGCTTTTTGATTGTGACACATTTTGGCTTGATGTATGAATTCTAGAAGAAAAAAGGGAGTTGGTGCCTGGGTAGTCCCAGTGACATACAATTGAAGGCAGTGATTGTACTGCTGACCACATCCACAAGCACAACTGGATGTCAGGCTAGCATCAAACAGACAAATGTATTGCCACTTATTGTTTGTAGATCAGAGATTTGCTTCTTCCATACCTGTGCTGGCACTTTTTAAGAGAAGTCTGCTTTTGCTCTGCATAGGTAGCATTCAAACACAGGGAACTTCAGCAGGTCTACAGCTCTAAACTAAAATGCACATAAGATAGGAATATTAAGCCAAAGATCAAGAAAATCCATATCTGGCTTCTTTATCTTTTCATACAGCAGACTCACGCAGTGCTCCTCTGCATAGTCTAAGCAATCGGTTAGAGCTTATTTGTGCACTGATATTGGAGGATTTGGGGAACAATTTCCTTTGTCTGTAGAGTGTTATCAGATCACATGAACAGAAGGGAATGATACATAATTTAGGTGATCATTTTGAATGTCTAATTGTCCAATATTTAGGGAAGTTTGCAAAATAAATTCTATCTGAATGCTATTGTTGGCCATTAATGCCATTGCATCAGTAATGAAGAAAACCTAAAAGCATCACGCCTGTATTAAGATCAAGTTCTCGCATATCCCTGGCTGCAAGAGAGATCTGCACATCTCCTTCCTAAATTTGAGACCACATTCATCTTACTAAGGGGACATGAATAAAACAGGAAACACTAACCACTTTCTATTTCTATTTCATTTATATCATTAGTATCATGACTGTGTATACCAATACCCTTTAAACAAATGTCTTAACTTTTCCTTCATCTTTAATAGGACATTCTATTAGCCCTGTATCAACAATTACAACCACTTTTTGTTTTCAGCTATGTCTTCTGTTGTCTTGTGTTAACTTAATTCAGTATCTGTGCTTACATCTGAAGCTCAGAATGTATCACTCCACTGCATCAGATCCTTACAGAGTACAGTATGGTTAAATTCATGACCAATGATATAGAGAAAAATTCTCATGAAAATGCTGATTCTCTGCACAGTGTCCCTTTCAGTTCATTTGACCATATTCACCTTTCTTCCAGGAAATGGAAATGTTTTATCTGCCTTTTTGATTATTTATCAGATATCTGTAGAAGATTACAGACCTAATTACAGTTGAATGCAACTAGTCACACAGTTTTGGTAAGGAAATAATATATCTGATAACACGATAGAGCATTAACAAGGCATGTACTTTTCTATTCAATATACTGTATATGTCAACATGATCTTCAGATCTGATGCAGTGGACTGTTATGTTCTGACCTGCAGATGCAAACCCAGAAATTATTCTTCAGCGGCTTTCACAAAGCAACTCCTTTCAGCAATATTTAAAAAAGAATAAAATATTTGTAATCCTTAGATTAGGATTACACTGCAGATTATCTTTGGAAAAAGTTTTTTTTCCCCCTTTCCATGACTTGCACCACTTGGATATGGATTGACTACTGTTGCTCAGAAAGGGAAATTATCTATCTATCTATCTATCTATCTATCTATCTATCTATCTATCTATCTGTCCAGGAGGATTTTTGGATGGCAAAAGGTGGACGTTAGTGGTAGTGCTGATGGTTGGATGAATTTTGGGCAGGGGTCCAAAAAGGATAAAAAGGAATAAGTATTTATTTTATTATTTATTTATTTATTATTACATGTGTATGTTGAAGAAAGTACGGTTGAAGAAAAAAGAAGAATAGGCAATGTCAGTAAGAATCCAGTTCCCCCTATCCCAGCATGGGTATTTTGTACATAGCATCTAAGATATCAAATATGAATGACAAAATCACATGTTTTCTCCAGGTACAATTTTTGAGCTGCTGTCAGGGTTGTCTGTGGGGTATGATCAAAAAGGTCAAGATGGAGACCACGATGGGGCAATCCAAGCCATGCTTGCTTTTTACATGTGACATGCAAAAACAGGCAGCTTCGATGGCAGTGTTAGGGCTACCATCTTGACTTTTTTTCGCCATATTCTGCAGACACCCATGGGTGTTCTGATGGGCTCCCGTGGATTACATTCATTACCAAATGATCTGAGGAGACTTCACCAGAAAAAAGAACAACTTTGCATCTCTGATTAATCTGCGATTGAAACATTTCTTCAGTGTTTCACAATTCATATATACCAACATAACTATTTAAATACATACTGGAGAAAGAAAATAATATTTAAAAAATTTTTTTTAATTGAATATACATTTCAAGCTGTTTTTAAAAAAAGACAGGTTAATGCAGGTGTGAAATAAAGTGGAATTGTGAGTAGAAAAATGTGGAATTGACCTGGACATGAAATAGGCAGATTTGATCATTCTTTAGATAAAACTGGATTTCCTTCTTCACTGGATATGGAATATCCCCTGCAATATACAATATAAGGTATTATTGATAAATACTGCCAATAGTAAATTAAGATATTTTCAGCCCTTCAAGGAAAACCAGACTAGGAAACAAAGTCATGGGAATCTGAAGATGGGCATGGCAAAGATGGTATCAATGGCTGAGATCAATCCTGACTTTTGGCCCCAGAATTCATCCCTGATATTAGGGGATCCTCAGTGGCCCTGGCCTGTAACTGTTGCTACTAAATGCCAGGTTAGTATGTAATAAGACTGCCCTCATCAATAGTTTGTGTATGAGGTAGCCAGGTTGGCATGCATACCTGAGACCTTGGTAGGCCCAGTTGGGTGTGTCTCCCTCTCTGAGATAAGCCCACCCACATTTTTAGTCTAATCCCAGTGTTAAGGGTTAGGGTATCATTTGTCATCTAGGAAACCCTAATGACTTTCAGTGGAAGCTTTAACCTGCCCTCATGTGAGGTAGAATCTGTAATGGCCTAGGAGTTCACAGCAACTATGAACCTAATCAAGATCACTGAGAGCTCCACACGCAGGCAGTCACATATTAAACCTGCTTTTTGCCTTGTAGCAATTGCGATGTGATCTGAAGGTACAGGATATTGTCATCAGGCCGTTGTCATGATCAGATTGCTCTCTGGTTGCTCTTCAGCTTGCTGATATTATCTTCCCCTACTGTTTTAGAACAGTCTATTCCAGGCAACTAGTAGACTCTAATTATTTTCAGAGGATGCTTGGGATTCTCTTGAGGACATGGAAGGCAGTTCAACTGAGGCCTTAGTCTCTGCCTGGAATGGGTGTGTGACAAGGACTTATGCAGCCTCTCCCTGTTCATTGATCTCAGGTGGTTCAACTGGTTTTCTGAGGAGCTCCAGGAGATGAAATGATGGAAGAGACACCTAGAGCACTCTGGGGGAAAGCTAAAGAGTGAATCTGACTGTAAATGTGTGAGAACTGACACATTACACTGGGGCAATAAGAGTGGCTACATGTATCCATTTTTTCATGCTTAGCGTATCCCCAAAGAGCTGGCCAGCAGCCCTTTTTAAGCCCTGCTAGGGAGGTAACATCCACAAGAACATCTACAAGGTAATTGTGAAGAATATTTTTGGAATCTGAGAGATTAAACAATTCAAATCCTTTATTATGGTGATTGACCAGTATGTTGTACAGTTTCATATCAAAAGTTATATCAAAAATGCATTAAAGGATTAAAAGGAACAGAAAGTGGAAATTGCTAAATGAGTACATAAAATGCAATACAAATGAAATAGAATTAAAGTAGGCTAAAGAGGAATATGAGTGAAGTCAATGGAATACTAAAAAAAAAAAGGTAAGAGGCAGTACTGTATTAATATTAATCATAAACTGCTGCTAAAAATAGATGCTGGAACGCTGAACTGGTTACAACTATTGTACTAAAATATTAAAATGTTATTCAATAAAACAATGATCTCCCAGTGAGTTTTATGACAAACTACTAAGATTTCATGATATCAGTAAAAATCCAATAAAAAGGACAAACTTTGTTTGATCAATAATCATGGCAAATAGACAATTAAAGCAATATCCAATCAATAATAATGGGGTAAAACTTGTAAACATACTGAATCTTGATTGTCATCTGGGTTATGTTATGTAAGGTCTATTATGGCTTGGAATATGGCTAACCTCATTCTGATAATCAATATTTAATATTCTTTCTCTAACCATTCTCCTAGCTTGAAAATATTCAAAGAGGAACAATTGCCTGAATGGCATGCCATACTGAATAAATTTCCCCAGTATTGCTTGTTGACAATAGGTATGAATAATCATGCCCTCTCCTCCAGTTTTGTTGCTCTGCTTCCATTTTAAGAATCTTAGTAGGTATGCATCTAGATCAGTGTTTTTCAAACTTGGCAATTTTAAGATGTGTGGACTTCAACTCCCAGAATTCTCCAGCCAGCCATGCATTGAAGTCCATACATCTTAAAGTTGCCAAGTTTGAAAAACACTGATCTAGATGCTTGAAACAGTTATTACAAAAATTTTGTTTGCACAACCTCAAGAGATTTATAATGAGTGAAGGGTCCCAGGTGAGCATTTCATAGAGCATTTCAGCCATAGGTTTTGCTACAAAAAGATTGGGGGCTGTTTGAATACATTCCTGCCTTTTATTCAAATAAATCTCATCACAATTGCTATACACCTTTGTGCCTGCCAGGCAACATGATTGGTGTGCATTTTCCAAACACCTGTGGTCTGGCTCCCTACTCCCAAATATTTGAAGGTTTTAGCCTGCTCTGCATCATTTTCCTCAATGGCTCAAATAAATATTTTGGGTTTCTTGCAAACACCATCATTTTAGTTTTATGGTTTTTAATTACTGGAAAATGCTCTTGGTGGCAATGGGCAAAGACTTCCACATCATCAACATATAAAACAACCGGGATATTCACCCCACAATGTTGAGAAGATGGAAACTCAAATTGGATAAACTGTCTGCTAGAGACTTTAAACAGAGGTTACATAAGGAAGAGGCTAAATTACAAGGCTGTCTCTTGTGAACAGCGATCAAGTCCGATGAAGCATCTTGAGGGTAGCATCTGTTTCTAAAAGTAGTTTTCTTGTAAAGTTGTTGGATTAGGAAAAGAAAAAGCTTATCCATATTGGTATTTCTCAGCTTCTCCCAAAGAATTGGTCTCAATATCAGGACAAAGGCTGATCTGAGGTCTATAAAAGATACAAAAAGTGTGGACCTGTTCTTGCAGCTTTTTTCCAACAAGATGGCATAGGACCAATGCATGATCTGATGCAGAGCAATTGGGGCAGAAGCCAGCCAGCTTCCTGTATCCATTCTTATAATTTCCAATACAAATGACAGGCATAAGGTTTACTAACAAATCAGCAATGTTATGGGGTAATAATTGCCTGGATCTCCTCTGTCTCCCTTTTTAAAAATTGGCACAATGTTAGTAGCATCCCAATCATGGGGAATATGACCTGTGTGATCTAAATTGTGTCCAGGGGCCTTATCTGAGTTCAAGGAGTCTTTGAAATTTCTTTCTTTGCTCTCTGATACTGGGAGCCATTTAGGGAAAGTTTCTTGATTTATCTCCATTTTTAAATTTACGTATTGCTCCTCATAAGAATTGTAAAAGGCTTTGAAATATGTTTCCCATACATCCATTAGTTAACTGGAGGGGGCAGGTCATTTCTCTTGTAATCTGCTATTATTTGCCGAAAAATGGAGGGACTTTTAACTTTGGCTGCTTGTAACATGAGGATGCCTTTAAAGTGACTCTTTTTAAAAGTATCTCAAATGGGTCTTATATTGTTTTTCCCCCCTTTCCACTAATTTAGCAAGTATCACTTGAAAGGGATCTTTCTGATATAAAGAAAAATGTGCCAACAATTCACTCTTTGAGACAGCACAGTCCTGATCTAACTAGCCTTTAGATTTGATATTAAAATGAGTGGCATGACTCGTCTGGATGGAACAAAGCTGTTCTTGTATGATTTGGACAAGAGATGCATATTGGGAAATTACCAATTTGTTCCACCCAGCTGCTGCCATCTCTGCTCGGATTCTCAACAGTCTGGAAGAATGTAACAGATTAGATATCAGAGAAGCATGCTTTTGGTTCCATCTGTTATAGACAGACCCTGCCACAGTTTCCATTCTCTACATTAAGCGACAGACTAATTAATAATGTAATATAAAGAGTTAGCGAGAGGTGGCCATTATCTGTGCACGATTCACCTGTCATTTGAATAGCATCCTGTAGTAAGTCATGAAAAACAAGCCAATCACCCACATTCAAGACCCTGACAGTAAATGAATTCTGCTGGTTGAGTGCTAGAGATCATAGATTTCATAGAGATCTGCTTTTAGCATATTTTAATTAATTAATTAATATGTATCGATTTTAATTCAGGTTTATTCTGTTTTTACTGTAAACCGCCCACAGTCACTCTGCAGTGAGATGGGCGGTGACAAATTTGAAATATAAATAAATAAATAAAAAAATAAAAAAATACCGTTTAGGATGTGTAAGTCAGATGGGTTGGTTAATCTGGACAGGCAATAACCTGCAAAACTGCAGGTTGTGTACAGAGAGGGAAGCCCTCCTTTGCCTCTAACGGATAGTCTTGGAAGTGGGCATATCGAGTTTGATTGCCTGGGCCCACCTCCAATTAAAATAAGAGCTATGGGATGGATATCAGTGCATCTGCATTTGCTACTTTATCCCAAGATTGTTTAATCTACTTTTTGTGAGCAAAGTGGAGTTAAATAAATATTAAAGAATTTGGATTTGATTAAATTGCAGAAGGGATGCTGTCACCCAGTGGGCAAAGAAAAAAGGGGATTATTATTCACTTGTAATGTGTACAGATTGATCTGACCAAGCCTTCATTCACTCTACCTTCCCTTTCACTTGGAGCCATATTGGACAGTGTGTATATAATTCACCAATATCAATTTGGCAGGCAATCCAAGTTTCTTGTATGAACAAGATGCCAAATTTGGAAAAATAGTTAGCAACTAAAGGATCTGAGTGTTTTATAATTCAACCAGTTTTATTCCATATACCCAGAGACAGAACATGTGACTGCAATGATTGTCCAATGGCTGCAATAGGCTGGGAATTCAGTGAATCGTAGCCTTTGGCCAAATTTGGCAGATTCTAAAAGATAGACTTTTGGATACCTGTTATGTCTGGCAATGGAAGGGATGAACAATTGGGGGTATTCTCCTGAAAATTAAACACTGACTTTTGGTGAACAGTTCTTCATGGGAGGCCAATTCATCCTGCAGAGCTTTGGCGACATTCACTGTGATATTGGGCCACCAGGTGCCGCTTCCAGATGAAAATGGCTGCATGGTTTGGCTAGCTTTGTATAATAGGTCAAAACTAAACAATTGGAAAGCAGAAGTAACAGAGAGCTTGGCATCTTGATCTTTCAATCTAAACTGGAAATCTATAACAGCTCTCTGGGTATCATGGGTCTCTGCAGAGAGGACAGTTGAAACGTATATGGCTCTTTCTCACCTGCACAGATAACTGGAGTTATCAGAGATAGGGCACAATCTCATGCCCATAGCAGGAAGGTGTAAAATTGAATGGTCTAAATCAAACTTTTGCAATTTGGAGGTCTTCCTGGACTCTCAGCTCTGCTTGAAGATGACATAGGAGCTGTAGCCAAGAAGACATTTTCACAAATTCATCTTTTGTGTTCATTGCATCTGTTCCTCAGCTGGGAGGTCCTTCTCACAGTCACTCATGCCTTGATAATCTCAGGTATGGATTACTGCAATGTACTCTAGTTGGGATTTGCCCTGAAGACCAATTGGAATCTTTAGTTGATCTAGAATCTGGTGGCATGAGCAGTTATGGGCGTACAACAATATGTCTGTATAATATCTCTGCTTCACAAACTGCACTGCTTATTGGTATGCTTTCAGGTGCAATTCAATTTTTTGGTTATCACCTACAAAACCCTACATGGCATAGGGCCTAGTTATTTGAGGGACTATCTCTCTCCCATTGTTTATGCCCATCTGATAAGATCAGACAGAGTTGGCATGCTCTAGGTCCCATCCATTAAACAATGCCCTCTGATGGGACACAGGAAATATACCTTCTCTGCTGTAGCACATGGTCTTTGAAGCAGCATCCCCTCAGAAATGTGAATCATCCCAACCCTGCTGTCATTAAATGAGGTTCTTTCCCAGGCTTTGTGCTAGGACAGGTTGTGGGAACCCTTTGTGAGGGTTTCTAATGTCTGTTCCACTGGGATGACTGTCCTTTTCTGTTGTCTGTTGTGTTGTTTCTTGGTTTTCCATTTGTACTCCATTCAGTCTTTGAGAAGCTGGGTAGCTTTAGAAATGAAAAAATCCATCCATCCATCCATAGTGATTAGTCAAGAGTTAAAACCAAAGCCCATTGAAGATGGGAAGTATTGTCATTGTAAAATATCTCGCATTTTGCTTGCCTTTAATTATTGTATAGTTTAGAACAGTTAATGTAACGTAAGTATAGTGATGCTATTCGGCAGAAGTAGATGACAACATAATTCAGTTAATTAACATCTGCATTGGCACCAGAAATTCTGTCTTCTGTCTGTCTCTATCTAGCTCTCTATCTATCCACCTACCTATCTATCTAGAGCTATACAGATATGCGCAATAGAACAACGCCGAAATATTCTCACCTTCTAACAATGTGAGAGGCTTATTCTGGATGGAATTATGCATGTTACTTATCCAGTCATCTTTTCTGATAATGTGTCTCCATAATTGCTTTAAGAAATTCCTTTAGGTTGAAGTGTTCTGTCTACCAGATCAATGAATCAAAGAAAACTCATATAAATCTGTCTTGCACAACCATTTTTCTTCCTTGGGCCAAATAAATGAAAAATCAAGTCCACTGAGATTTTGATGGCTGATTCTAATGGCTGATTTTGATGGCTGGTACTTTTTAACTGATGGAACAATATGGAAAACAGATTATGTTAGACTGCCATGAATAAAAGCTAAAATATAAGAAACCTATAGTATTTATGGGTCTGACAACTGACAGAGTATCACTAGCTGAATTTTGCATTTTATGCTACGCTATAGAACTATCAGTCTTATTACCTGACTGTCCTGAAACCAGAGGATGATGGTGTCGTATCATACAAGGATGAGATGTATCCTTTTTGGTGTGACATACCCTGTAACTTGTAGCTAATGCTGTCTACTTTGCACTGACTATTACCTTGTAATCAATTATATTCATCTACTAGTTGTTAAAATAATTATGAGATTTGTCTTTGCTTTCCTTCTCTGCCTAAAAGGAACAGTGATTTCAAATTAGTGCTATATAATATTTGAATAACTGGTAGAAATTATAGCTACTTTGTGTCTTTTCGCCAGTTGTACTGTATTTTTCTTTATTATTTAATATAGCTAATCTAACAAGCCTGCATGATTTTTATGGTGGCAGTTTACAGGTGTGTGGTTTAGATCTAATCTAACACTAATACAAGCATGGTTGTATTAGAGAAAGATGTAGACAAAATACATACATTAGGACAAGTTACAGATGACAACTGTAAAAAGGTTCTTACAAATTTGATGGAATTGATTGATACTTGTCTGCATACTATCCTGAGATAGACAGATTTAGACTGATTTATGCATTTCTAGTGATAAGCTGGTGCACAAAAGAACTCAAGTCTATCTTTCTGTCTTGACATTGTGGTGGTAGATCAGAAGAATAAAGGAATAATGATTTGTGAAAATTCTTTGGGGTGAAAATTTGCTAACACACCTCTCACCCTAATCGGAGAAGAAGAATCATATTTCTAAGATTGTTTGAAGGATTTATTTTTACATTTCAAATTTTATATTAGTAGAAGTTATATGCTCAGTTTTATGGACATTTTCTGCATGCCTAGTGCATTGTAAATATGCTATAGATGGAATGAACTATGAAGGAGGAAGAGGAGTGGTGGGGGGGAGAGAATTAGTTGGAACATAATGTTTGGAATCCATATAAGCCATCAGTTTAGTTTCATGGTAATGTCAGGCTTTGAAAGGTGCTGCATGCAATAAAGCAGACATATCTGCAGAAGACAAGAGAACAAATTATATTTTTCAAACACATACAACATCAAACCTGCATTGATTTCATTTTTAAAAGAAAAGAGTTTGAGGTATTGTCAGCTTTGTGAAGCCTACAGCCATTATGTTCCCCTTCCTTCCGTCCTTCCTTCCTTCCTTCCTTCCTTCCTTCCTTCCTTCCTTCCTTCCCATTTAAGCACTTATAATTGTCCCTATAATTATTTCCTTTTCTGATGATTTGCCAATGATATTCAGGCATCTGTTAATAAGGTCCTAGATGGTATGTGTTGACTAGATCTTCAGAATAACCAAAAGAAAAATGAATGAAGTTGAAGGAAATGTGCATAACTAATAATAGTATACATTCCAGTACCACTAGTACTTTTAGTATTAGTAGTACTGGTATTCTTGTTACTACTTTTACAGCCTATGTTTGCATATTTATGTTTCAGAAAATATATAAAAACATACATGGGTCAACATTACTAATAAAATCTACATTTTATAGAGTCTGTCTCTAATTTTAAAAACATTTTCCAGATAAATGAAATGTCATTTTGCTCTCTGTAGGTAATATATTTATGTTTAGAAAAGACGTGAGGAGTTCATATTTCTCAAAACTGAAGCCACACAGGATCAAAGGCAAGTGAATATTTGTTAACTATATGTCAGCCCCACTACATGGACCAGACCAAGAATCAATTCCACAGGAATGCTAAAACTAATTTTGTTGAGATTGGCTATAATAATAGAATTGTGCAAGTCTGATTGTGCCGTACTTCCTCCTCCTCCTTCTTATATTCCAGTGAATTAGGGAGGTGTCTACGCGAGCCACTTGCAAATGCTATCTTGTTCTGAACATTAAAAATGCTTTATTCTCTTTTGCCTAGGCAATGGCTCCTGTGTATCTCCATCAAGGTAATCTTCCTTACTCTCTCTACCAGTATTCTCAATCTTGGGAACTTTAAGATGTGTGGACTTCAACTCCCAGAATTCCCCAGCTAGCCATATAAAATTCTGGGAGTTGAAGTCCACACATCTTAAAGTTCTCAAGATTGAGAAACACTGCTCTACAGGTGAAACTCGAAAAATTAGAATATCATGCAAATGTTCATTTATGTCAGTATGGCAACTCAAAAAGTGAAACCAATATATGAGATAGACGCATTACATGCAAAGCGAGATATGTCAAGCCTTACTTTGGTATAATTGTGATGATTATGGCGTACAGCTTATGAAAACCCCAAATTCACAATCTCAGAAAATTAGAATAGTGTGAAAAGGTTCAGTATTCTAGGCTCAAAGTGTCCCACTCTAAGCAGCTAATGAATCCATAACACCTGCAAAGGGTTCCTGAGCCTTTCAATGGTCTCTCAGGCTGGTTCAGTAGGAATCACAAGCATGGGAAAGACTGCTGACCTGACAGTTGTGCAGAAAACCATCATTGACACCCTCCATAAGGAGGGAAAGCCCCAAAAGGTAATTGCAAAAGAAGTTGGATGTTCCCAAAGTGCTGTATCAAAGCACATCAATAGAAGGTTCTGTGGAAGGGAAAAGTGTGGTAGAAAAAGGTGCACAAGCAGCAGGGATGACCGCAGCCTGGAGAGGATTGTCAGGAAAAGGCCATTCCAAAGTGTTGGGGACTTTCACAAGGAGTGGACTGAGGCTGGACTTAGTGCATCAAGAGCCACCACACACAGACGGATCCTGGACATGGGCTTCAAATGTCGTATTCCTCTTGTCAAGCCGCTCCTGAACAACAAACAACGTCAGAAGCGTCTTACCTGGGCTACAGAAAAAAAGAACTGGTCTGTTGCCCAGTGGTCCAAAGTCCTCTTTTCTGATGAGAGCAACTTTTGCATCTCATTTGGGAACCAAGGACCCAGAGTCTGGAGGAAGAATGGAGAGGCACACAATGCACGATGCTTGAAGTCCAGTGTGAAGTTTCCACAGTCTGTGTTGATTTGGGGAGCCATGTCATCTGCTGGTGTTGGTCCACTGTGCTTCATTAAGTCCAGGGTCAACGCAGCCATCTACCAGGAGATTTTGGAGCACTTCATGCTTCCTTCCGCAGACGAGCTTTATGGGGATGCTGACTTCTTTTTCCAGCAGGACTTGGCACCTGCCCACACTGCCAAAAGTACCAAAACCTGGTTCAATGACCATGGGATTACTGTGCTTGATTGGCCAGCAAACTCACCTGACCTGAACCCCATAGAGACTCTATGGGGCATTGCCAAGAGAAAGATGAGGGACATGAGACCGAACAATGCAGCGGAACTGAAGGCCGCTATTGAAGCATCCTGGTCTTCCATAACACCTCAGCAGTCTGATAGCATCCATGCCACACTGCATCGCGGCAGTCATTGCTGCAAAAGGGGCCCAAACCAAGTACTGAGTACATATGCATGCTTATACTTTGCAGAGGTCCGATATTGTTCTATTTCCAATCCTTGTGTTATTGATGTCATGTAATATTCTAATTTTCTGAGATTGTGAATTTGGGGTTTTTATAAGATATACGCCATAATCATCACAATTATACCAAAGTAAGGCTTGACATATCTCGCTTTGCATGTAATGCGTCTATCTCATATATTGGTTTCACCTTTTGAGTTGCCATACTGACATAAATGAACATTTGCACGATATTCTAATTTTTCGAGTTTCACCTGTATACCATAGGATAAGAGTTTTCTTCCTCTCTCTCTCTCTTTGTCTTTCTCTTTCTCTTCCTGTGCCCTGTTGATTTTAACTTTAGGCATGCATAAATCTACTGTGGGATATATTCCTAAACCATCTTCCTTGTTCAATCTGAAGTGCAGGCCTTGAACTCAAAGCCCATCATAACTTGGAGCAACTGGTTATCTTCTAATATGCCTGCCTGTACTTTGTTTATTTATTTACAAGATTTGTATGGCCACCCATCTGAAACAACTCTGGGTGGCTCATAACAGCAGTAAAACCAGTGACTACAAAACATAACCCTAAAACAATAACACAGTAAAATGATCAAACAAAAACAAAAACCCTGAGCCTTAATCATCCCCTTAGGATGCCCTGCAGCAAGCTCCAGTCACCCTCATTCCATTCTTTCTATTCCATTCTATCCTGTCCCAGCACCTCAGTAAAAAGCCAGTTCTTGATGGCCTTCTGAAAGGCTAAAAGGGGGGCAGCCTGCCGAATTGCCAGCAGGAGGATGTTCCATAATGTAGGGGCAGCCATAGAAAAGACATGCTTCTGAGGTCCCACTAGGTGGCAGGATTTCAGGGAAGGGATCTGGAACGTGCCTGCCCTATCCAATCTGGTGGGATGGGCAGATATTCTTAGGAAGAGGCAGCCCCACAAATAACCAGGTCCTGTGCCATGTAGGGCTTTAAAGGTGATAACCAGCACCTTGAATTGTACATGGAAGGAAATGGGGAGCTAGTGCAGCTCATGCAACAAAGATGTAACATGGGTGAACCTATGAACACTTTGAACATAGTGTATTCACACTATGAATACAACTGGTCCACATTCTGGACCAGCTGTAACTTCTGTGTGGTCTTACATGGGCAGTCCCATGTAAAGCCCATTGTAGTAATCCAAACAGGAAGTGACTAAGGTGTGAGTGACCGTGAGCAAGGCCTCCAAGTCCAGGAAAGGGTGCAATTAATGCACAAAATGGATCTATGCAAAAGCCACCTTGGCCATGGCTGCCACCTGCTCATCAGGCAGGAGCTGTGAGTGCAAGAGGAACCCCAAATCGCGCACCAGCTCAGTCTGGGAGAGTGCAACCCCAAAGATGACAAATCACCAGATCCTGGAGGACCAAAAACTCAGAGCCACTCCATCTTGTCAGGGTTGAGCTGAAGTCAGTTCCTCCCCATCTAGACCCTTACAGTCTCCAGGCACTTGGACACACAACAATGCAACAACATCACCTGCCTGGCCAGGGGTAGAGATGTACAGCTGGGTATCATCAGCTAACTGATATCGTACCTGGTGCCATCAGATGACTTCACCCATAAGTTTCATGTAGATGTTAAAGAGGAGAGAAGAGAGACCAGAGCCATGAGGGCCCTAGGACTCATCTTCTCCTCGCCCACCAACACTAACTGGAACCAGCCACAAAGAAAGGAGGAGAACCACCAGAAAATGGTGCCTCCCACTCCCAACCCACAGAGATGGTCCAGAAGAATACCATGGTTGATGATATTGAAAGCTGCTGAGAGATCTAGGAGAGCCAGGACAGTTGCACCACCCCCATCCCAAGTCCTCCAAAGGTCATCAGCAAGTGTAACCAATGCCATCTCATTGCTATACTCTGGCCCGAACCAGACTGAAAAAGGTCCAGATAATCTGCTTCATCCAGGGCCCTCTGAAACTGCATGCCAATCACCCGCTCAACAATCTTTCCCAAAAAAGGAAGGCTGGAGACTGGACAAAAGTCATCTAACACAGCTGGGTCTAAGGATGGCCTCTTGAGAAGGGGGTTCACCACTTATTGGTAACCGTTAATTTTCATAAGGTTTAAATCAAAACAATAATAACAACCCACAACAAGCCTTTTTTGTGTTAAAAATCTTACAGTTTGTGTGCCATTTTTGTTAGTTATCTAATCAATGGGAAAGGGTTCAATATTGCCATGGTGATAAGCTTCCGGGAAAATAGGCTGTGGTCTAATTATTTGGTGCTTTGCCACTGAATGTTGGTGAGTCAGTCTCTGAGGCTGAAAACAGGGATGGAGAGTAGGAATTAGGAACTACCTTCTCCTGAAATGGCCTCCTCAGTGTTTGTATTTCAGGATTGTCATTGTTGAAATTAGCAAATTATGGATGACCATGTGGAGGAAGGGAACTGACATGTGAATCCACTACTTCCAAAGACCCATTGGCGTGTACCAATTAGAATAAAAGATTTAGGTGGGGGGCAGAATGCTAAGAAGTCTCGAGTAGCTTCCCCCTACACACTTGGTTTTATTGAGGAAATTATTCTTAGGGGATTCTTGCAGGATGGAGAGAATATATATACATACACACACATACACACACACGCACACATACATACATACAGTATATACATATATATAATATATACATACCATATTTTTCCATCTATAAGATGCCCCCATGTATAAGACGACCCCCCACTTTTCCAACCCAAAATTAAGAAATCAACATTTTAAAGATAAAGCAGAATACATTTTTATTTAGCAATTAGGTAACATTTACATGATATACTCAGTGGGAAGAGGTCCAAACTGTCTCTCTGCAGCTGTATTTCCATGCATAACTGATTACATTCAATCACAAGTGAAACTGCCGATAGCTTGTCTCTGCAAACAGACCTCCTCCAATTGGTTTGTTCAGCATCAGCTGACGTCAGTTACATAAGGCTCATGATTGGAGGAAGCCTGTTTGCAGAGACAAAGTACGGGCAGTTTCACAACTGTGCGGTTCTCTCCTCAGCTTACTTCCTTGCATAAGACGCCCTTCAATTTTTAGAGTAACGATTTTAGAAAAAAGTATCATCTGTCAGGTTCAGCCCAAAGAACTCCAAGAGACAATGCAAATACAGTTCTGTTGCATTTATTAGCTACAACCTCCAGACAGAAAATCTCCCCAGACTGAACCTTAATTCTCAAGCCAGCCAGCCACAACACTGTGAATTCCTTAGGGAGGTGCCAGCCTCATCTTCTTGAACTACCCACACCCCTGCTGGGGGCTAAGACCACGCTTATCTCCCTGAGCCTGGCCTTCATAAGTCCATTCCATCACACGTCTTATAGATGGAAAAATACGGTATATGTAATATATACATACATATATACATATATGTAATATATATACATCTATATATATATTCATTCTGATTTTAAAACATCCAGATTTAAATAATTTTTCCCTCTTTAGAAACTAGTGTTTCTGTATAGAATTCTTTTTTTCAAGCCAAAACCAACATTGGAAGATTTGATATACGGGACTTCCAGGGGAAGCAATGGCAAACTGAAGACAGCTCCACTGAGAGGGGAGCTGACAACCACAGTGGAATGAGGAGCTGGTGAACAGACCAGCTTCTTGGAATTCCTCTCTGGAGAAGGAGAGGACTTGGGATAGCCCACACATACTCCAGACAGCAGCTTCTCACAAGGAGACTGTAAGACAGCGGTCTCTGGCTGGTTTAGAACTTTGGGAGCTGAGGGATTGCCATCTTTGCCCAAGCTGTGGTTGGCACCTTTAAAAGGACACTGGGTTTGCATATTTCTTTTCTTAATCACTTCTGGAAATTGCTTGTTTTTGGATATTAAGAAACTTCAGAAAGACAAGTTTCATCACACTGTGTGAGTTTCCTTCAATCCTTGGCAAAAGAAGTTTTATGCAAGTTTAAGGACTTTAAACATTCTTATTTTGGAATAAACAGCAAAAAGGTGATTAGAATGTTGATCTTGGAAAGTTATAAATGGACTAAGGGACCAGATGGATTTGAAATAAGATTTGGAAATTAATTACAAGAATCCATCCTGTGAGTTGTTTAGAATTCTATAAACAATATATGAAGATTTTGAAATTAAGTATAAGAAACCTTCCCATGCTGTTTTTAGAAAAAATATATCAGAGGTAACTTTGAAGGTTGGACGCTACAGGGAATCAGAAAGAACTAAAAATTATAATTAAAGATGAAGAGACCCACTAATACAGAATGGAACAAAATAATCTAACTTTGGAGGAATTCAAGGATATTTGGGAATAATATACTCAGAAATTGCTCTTAACATTGCCTGTCATTATAAACATGGATTTAAAAGAGGTCATAGAAGAAGAACAGATTTTAATGGACAAAATAGAGACTGAGGCTGATTCGAATGTGAATTTAGAAATGACAGATTACATGAAAGATATGGAAAAAGATGTTATACTGAGTTTACAAATGAAACCAGCTGATGTTTTAATAATTAAAAGGGATATACAAATAACAAACCAGAAGAGTGACTTGGATAATTTTCTTATTTTGGATTTACACAAGAGACTTGTCAAAGTTTTGACGGACTTTCTGAGAAGAGACAAAGAGAAAATGAAAAGAAATCAAATTCTGGGACATTATTTAAAGAGTTTAAAGATCAAGATTGTTAAAAGTAAAAGAAAGGAATATAAAGTTGGTTTATTTGATTAAGGTTAAAATATATATGTTGTTGTTTCTGGTAACTCTTATTGGATTTTTGCTGACCAGGACTGAAAGATGAGGCTTTAAAGATTTGTTCATAGACAAGAGATGAGATATGGGAAGAAGAGATATTTTGCTGTATTTTCAGAGAAAGTGATAAGTTATTGTGCCAAGAGGAAAGGAAAGGAGTATAAAGTTGGTTTATTTGATTGAGGTTAAAATATATATGTTGTAATTTCCGGTAACTCTTAATGGACTTTTGCTGATTAGGACTGAATGATGAGGCTTTAAGAATTTGTTTATAGATAAGAGATGAGATATAGGAAAAAGAGATATTTTGTGGTATTATCAGAGAAGGTGATAAATTACTGAAATTGTTTGTACTTGTTGTAATGAAGGGGGAAGTCATTTCTTTACATATATAAAAAAAAATTTTCCCTCTCAACCCTATGGGTGGTATGTGTCTTCCTCAATCTCGGGTCCTCTACCAGAGGCCCGGGAGTTTGAGGGTTCTGCGCAGTATCTTAGCTGTTCCTAGCACTGCACTCTTCTGCACAGAGAGCTCGGATGTTGTTCCTGGGATCTGTTGGAGCCACTCTCCCAGCTTAGGAGTCACAGCCCCGAGTGCTCCTACCACCACTGGGACCACTTTGGCCTTGACTTTCCACATCCTCTCGATTTCCCCCTTCAGGCCCTGGTACTTCTCTAGCTTCTCATGCTCCTTCTTCCTGATGTTGCTGTCACTTGGCACTGCTACATCTATCACTACCACTGTCTTCTGGTCTTTGTCTACTACCACGATGTCTGGTTGATTAGCCAGTACCTGCCTGTCCGTCTGGATCTGGAAGTCCCACAGGATCTTAGCCCTGTTATTCTCCACGACCTTCTGTGGAATCTCCCATCTGGACTTGGGGGAGTCTAGCTCATACGCTGTGCAGATGTTCCTGTACACAATGCCAGCTACTTGGTTGTGCCGTTCAGTGTATGCTGTTCCTGCCTGCATCTTACACCCTGCCACTATGTGTTGGACTGTCTCTGAGGCCTCTTCGCACAATCTGCACCTTGGGTCCTGTCTAGTGTGGTAGACCCCTGCTTCTATGGATCTGGTGCTTAGTGCCTGTTCTTGTGCTGCTATGATCAGTGCCTCAGTGCTGTCTTTTAGTCCGGCCCTTTCCAGCCACTGATAGGATTTCCCAATGTCAGCCACCTCAGCTATCTGTCGATGGTACATCCCGTGCAGGGAATTGTCTTGCCATGGTATTTCCTCCGCTTGAACTTCCTCCCATGTCTGCTGCTGCCTGAAGCATTCTCTCAGCAGCTCATCTTTGGGTGCCATCTTACTGATGTACTCCTGGATACTCCGGGTTTCATCCAGGACAGTGGCTTTGACACTTATCAGACCCCGCCCGCCCTCTTTGCAGCTGGTGTACAGTCTCTGGGTGTTGGACTTGGGGTGAAAACCTCCGTACATTGTGAGGAGCTTCCGGGTCTTCACATCGGCAGCCTCCATGTCTTCCTTTGGCCAGCTCACTATACCGGCAGGGTATCTGATGACTGGCAGGGCATACATGTTGATGGCATGGATCTTGTTCTTCCCATTGAGCTGTCTCTTCAGGACCTGTCATCCTGTGATGGTACTTGGATGTTGCTGTCTTCCTTGCCTCCTCCTCATGGTTCCCGTGTGACTGTGGGACACCAAGGTATTTATAGCTGGTCTCTATGTCTGCTATGTGGCCCACTGGAAATTCCACTCCATCGGTCTTAACTACCTTCCCTCTCTTTACTATCATCCTGCCACACTTCTCCAGTCCGAATGACATCCCAATGTCCTCGCTGTAGATCCGTGTCAGGTGGATCAGTGAGTCGATGTCTCGTTCACTCTTAGCATACAGCTTGATGTCATCCATGTAGAGGAGGTGGCTGATGGTGATTCCACTCTTGAACTTGTACCCATATCTAGACCTTGTGATTATCTGGCTGAGGGGGTTTAAGCCTATGCAGAACAGCAGTGGGGACAGTGCATCTCCTTGGTATATGCCGCACTTGATGGCCACTTGTGCGAGCTGTCTTGAGTTCACTTCCAGTGTTGTCTTCCACAGTCCCATTGAGTTCTTGAGGAAGGTCCTTAGTGTCCTGTTGACTTTGTATAGCGCCAGGCATTCACAGATCCATGTGTGTGGCATTGAGTCATAGGCTTTCCTGTAGTCAATCCAGGCTGTGCTCAGATTGGTCTGCCTAGACCTTGAATCTCGGGTGACTGCTCTATCTATGAGTAACTGGTGTTTTGAGCCTCTGGTGTTGTTCCCAATGCCCTTCTGAGCTGTGCTCATGTACTGGCCCATATGGTCTTGTAGCTTGGCAGCTAGGATGCCCGATAGAACTTTCCATGTTGTGGGGAGGCAGGTTGTTGGCCGGTAGTTGGATGGTGCTGTTCCTTTGTGAGGGTCTTTCATGATCAGCACTGTCCTTCCTTGTGTTAGCCAGTCTGGGTGGGAGCCTGCTGCTAGCAGTTGGTTCATCTGTGCTGCTAGGCGTTCATGCACTGCTGTTAGTTTCTTTAGCCAGTAGGTGTGGATCATGTCCGGGCCAGGTGCTGTCCAGCTTTTCATGTTCTTGACCCACTGTTGGATGTCTGCTACTGTGATGGTGACTGGTTCCTGTTCTGGGAGATTGCTGTGGTCTGATTTCAGGTCCTGCAGCCAATTTGCACTGGTGTTATGTGTCTTCTCTTTCTCCCATATGTTCTTCCAGTACTGTTCAGTTTCCGCTGCTGGTGGCTCAGCTGTTACTCTGTGGTTGCACTGCAGTTGGGAGTACACTTTGGATGGTTCTTTGGAGAACAGGGCATTTATCTTCTTGGCCTCTGCTTCTCTAGTGTATCTCCTTAGCCTGGCAGCCAGTGCTGTAAGCCTTTGTTTAGCAGTCTCTAGAGCTTCAGATGGAGTCAGGCCCATATATTTTTTCAGTAGCTGAGTCTTATCACTAATCTCCACACGCTTCTGTAGTTCCATCAGCTGACTGACTTCTCTCCGAGTTGCCTTGATCTTAGCCTCCAATCTCATTTTCCAGGGTGCGTATGTACTGCTGTTCTTCTTGATCGTGTAGCCAAGCAGTTCCAGGATTACAGTGGCTGTAGCACCAATTCATTGGTTTCAGTTATGGTGGTAGTAGGGATTGTCTGGAGGGCTCCGTTGGCATCTTCTAGCATACTATCTGACGGTACGTCTCCACTGAGCCTTGGTAATCAGACTCGAGGGTTGACTATAGCTAGTTTATCCATGATCTTATGCCTCATATCAGCTGCTGTGCTCTGTAATGGAAGGGGTGGCAGTGACATTCCAGCTTCAGGTGTTGGCTGCACAACTGCTTGTTCTTCCAGGTCTGCTTGAGTCTGGGTTGTAATCTAGAGTTGATCTATCTCGAGTTGTGAGAGCAGCTTCCTCTTTACTATGTTGAAGCGCTGGGGAACTAGTTGTTTCTCAGTTAGTGTGGATGTAGGCCTTCTGTCTATCCATATTTCCCTCATACGTTTCATATATCCCCCCTCATTAGGTCTGCTGTTGTAGTAGCATTCCATCAATTCCAAGTTTTCTTGTCTCGTCCATGTATGGTTTGTATATATATATATATATATATACAAACCATTGTATATATATATATATTCTTTTTTCTTTACTATTTTTTCTCTGCACTTTTTATTTTTTATATTTTTTCTTAATTTGTATTAGTTTTTTTTTCACTTTGTATCTTTAAACTTTAATAAAAATTATTATAAAAAAGGGAAGATTTTATGTATAGTATGTACCAGCTGATAGATATTTCTGTTCCATTTTTGCCCTAACCTTATCTCTTACTAGATAATAATAAGGCCTAATTTTGATTTAATGCCTGTTGCTGTCTCCTAATTCTAGAAAAGTAACAAGCGTGGCTAATTGGCTCCTGTATGGCCATTCTTGAGGTGAATGAATGTTTTTGTTTCCTAGAATGGTGATTAAAAATGGATTTACCCTAGGAATACAGAAACCAGCTAGACTTTCCGTGGCCTAGATTGCTTTTCCCCATTGTGTAGATTGATATATTTATTTTCTGTACTTTTTTTCTAGAGTCACTTATTCTGTGACCTTACAGAGAAGATAAAAATCCTAGCTATAACTAAAGCTTCTTAGTTTAAGAGGTGAATATTGACTGTGAGCCTCTGAGAGTCCTTCTTTCTGATCACTTCTGGTTTCTTGTCATATTACCCTGTGCAATTCTTTGGCCTTCAGAAAATTCCACTAGAATATGTGTATGTGTGTGTGTGTACAGTATGTGTGTGTGTCTGTGTCTGTGTGTATGAATGAATGAAAAGATACATTATTCTTCATTTGTTCACACTGCTGGGTGGGGCTCCTATCTGAAGGATCCGGGTTGCTAAATGGTTGTGTCAAGATATTTTGTGTTCCCATATATACTGTATATCCTTTAAACAGCAGCTATATTCTTCAGGTAGGTCTATCTAGATGATACAGAATGAGGCACATTTGGTTGTCAAGCATAAAAAGGAAAATTCTTTGTTTATATCATTTATCCACTGAGTTATTTATTTATATATAAAAATGGTAGCAATATTAAGTAGTAGAACACAGTTCACAAAAGCAAGAGAATAAAACCCAATCAGACCTTCTCTAATATCACTCAATTTCCATGTTTGAGGTACATCATTATCAATATGCCCCTAGGTGCCAAGGTGAACATCAACCCCAAATTGTTCTGCAGCCCGCCCTCCCCCTCTGCAATTAAAATAAAATAATGTTCAAAATAAACACTTTAAATGGCTTCGACCTCATGAGTTTGTCAAATTTTATGAATTGCTGATGCTCTTGAATGAAACCTCATGAGATCTTGGAGTATGCCTAAATCTCTGAAGACTTCAGAGGATTTGAGGATGGGAGGAGCTGATCCTCCAAAAGGTAGCCGACTGTCAGCCTTGCGGGGTAAACCAGACTGGAATCACAGTGAGAGGAACTAATTCTACTTTATTGTAAAGCTACATTGACAGAATCAGGTCAATTTTCTCCCCCCACCCCCCCGACTCCTTTACAGCCAGAGAAATTAGGGAGAGTCTCTTCCGAGTCTCTTGCCCCACCCACTATCTAGCTGCAGGCTATGCTGTCTCTTATCTGACTGTTCCCTAGGCAGCATCTCTTTGCCCAGTCTCCCAAGGTTTTCCAACATACCATTACACTGACTCATGACTTCCATCATCCTTTAAATGAGTGAAACGACTTACTTTTTTTTTTAAATTGTGTGCTATGCCCTCACAATAGCTCTTTGAGATCCCTGTTATTCACCTACATTACTATTACTCACTTTTTCAGATAGTCATAGGACACGAAACAGTGATCACAGCAGACATGATTTTTCAGGAAAATCTCCCTAGAGACTTTTTTCTTCAGTCAGATCAGCATAAATACTCTATCTGTTCATGGAATTAAGTTGATCTCACCAAGCTTCTAAACATTTAAATGTGTCCACTATAAGTTTCTAATGTTCTTAAAATTCAGTTTCACTTATTCTAACAGTCCAGATTATATTGACTTTTACCTTGTCTTTATGTTTATCAGTTGTTGTTTTTTTTGCTCTGATATAAAGAAGACGAATATATTTATCATTGCTTATCAAATATTTATAAGAGCTCTTTGTTCTCAGAGCATAGAGCAATTTCGGAGCAAATATTGACAATCAGCCACCTTTGCAAAGGGAACCCTCATTAACTTGCCTCTGCTGGAATCAATAGCTAGGATTTAAAGAGCAATTTAAGTTAGAGTGCAAAACGCATAATGAAATTAGCTTAATCTAGGTCATAGTAATTTATCCTCCACAACTAAATCCAGTATTAGAAATTACAACTTCACATATTTGGAATTATAGATGTGCAGAATCATCACCTTACTTAAGCAAATGTTGAAGAAAGCTTTAAAATATCCCAATTGTGATGTTACATTGCTAAAAGCTTTTAGTAAGCAAATAATTGATGGCACTAGCAATTGTTTATATGCTTTGCAAAGCAATGGGGAACCAATATATTAAATTTTTGTCTTCTTTTTTTAATGAAGAAAAGTTTTCATTATGTTTGTGGGAAAAAATGGAAACCAAGGCAAAATTGAGCCCTATGTTGTCTTATCTTTCATTTTTAGTCCCAAGGCATCATTTTGCTTCTATATGTGGGCATTCATTGAAAGGAAAATAAAGGGTGTCTATTGTACTTTGTGAAACTGAATGCAGAAAATGAAATCTCTGTGCTGTTCCATCAGATTGCTAAATCAAGATCTATTTTCTAAACTTAGTCACTTTGATGGGTATTGCATGAAGGGATCAAGGGTTGGACAGAATGTACTTCAAACAAGAAAACCCTTATCAAGAAAAGGTTAATAAAGATTACCTATCTCTACCAGTGCAAAAAAATAGAAGCCTTGAGTAGCTCCATTTCTTAATACTTTTTTTTTTTCAGCCCCTGGATTCATAGTGGGGTGAAATGGGTATTGAAAGTGGTCAGGGTAAGCCAAGCCAGCTCTGGTGACTCCAGGACTGGGTCATAACCAATTTTTATTTTAATGTTTTCATCAATTGTTCAAAAGGAAAATGACAGATATACGAGTGGTTGGGGCAGCATCCAAGATGGCCACTCCCAATATAACTGGGGTAGGTTTTCAGTCTATTGATCATCTGCCACTGGATCACCAGTAAGTTATTTATCTAGGGGGTACAAGCAGGCTGAATAAAGTGTGTTGTCTGAAGCCACCTTTCAGTGATGAAAGAAAAATAACAATCCATTTTGAGTTTTATCACTGGGGTCTTTCCGGCGCAGGATCAGACAGGAAATCTTCTGAAGTATAACTTCCTTTCTTTGCCATCCCCAACTAGGTTTCAGCAACTGGCCAAATTTGGCTAATCTGAAAAATGTAATCAGGGTCAGAGACAGTTAGCCATTGAATGAGAAACTGTCTGGAAAAGCCCAAAAAGATACCAGAAGAAGCCAATGGCAAATCACGTACATACCATTGCCAGGAAAACTTCACAGTCATGACCAGGAAACCACTAAGAGTTGAGTTCAACACAAAAGAAACTTTACTTTTTAAAATTTCCCATAACTGTTGATAATCATTTCTCTTCCTTGTACAATCAAGCTTTCAGTCTCCTTCCAGAAAATAAGGGAGAAAGCCCAAAATAATTTTGAGCTTAATGACCACATTAGCACAGTGCAGAGTTGTGAAATTATGACTAATGGCCATGAGGTTTGATTTCTATTTTTTACTACAACATTCTTATGAACATTTAGCAACACATTCATAAACAGGTTCTTTGAGTGTGTTATTCCTAATGCACAACTCAAGGCAAAGGAAATTCTAACCTTAAGGTGACTCATCTAGGTATTATTAGGATGTTTGCAGATCATCTTAGAATTTATCAGATTGGATTTCAAATATATGAGACCAACAGGAACATTCTTGTTACTTATGACTTATGTGACATCTAGATTGCTTCCTGGTATTTTAAAATTGGTCAATGACTAGAACCATTTAAGAAAGTTCATATCCTTTCCCTTTTCACTGACTATAATAGAAGAACATTTTCCTTGATGTCAGAAGTAACAATAAAGTAGATTTACTCAACCATGTCTGTGTGAAACCATGAATTAAAATAACAATAGCACGATGTAGCCCACAACACGGCATAGGTTATCTTGGAATTCTGATGCTTGATACAAACTTTTTCATTTTCATTTGTTCATTTTCATTCATCTCTTGCTTACTCCTTCTTTGAGAAGATAAGTACTAAAATGTTGATTAGACTTTCTTAGCAAAGTAGCAGGTCAGTTAATTAAAAATAATTAGTGGCAAGAACATCCAGGTTAATATATTTTGCAACTTCTATATTATCATCCTGCATTGAAGCATATGAAGGTAGATATGGGCTCATATACTTCAAAAAGACTGACGGCAGGAATCTCCACACATAGACCCATCCTAGGCCTGTTTGAAAAAAGGCAACTGGAATTTTGTACATTGCCAACAAAATATATACTATCCACATAATGGGCTGAGGTTCATGCTACATACTGAACTCTGGTACTCCATTAACCCATTTTCTGGTTTTGCACAATATCATGAGTCATAAATTAATCAATCAAGCTATGTTTGTGTATGCTAAGCCACAACAAATTATCAAGTTGAAAACTAATCAATCTTAGAATGTTTCACAAACACGGTACTAAGTCTTTAAGGAATGCTGTTCAAACTCAGCCAAGGACTTTCAGTCCATATACTTGATATCTCCATGAAATTACTATCACAAGCCTCCTAGCAGCCCCACTCATTCATGTCCAGTAGAGTGCTAAATTACTTTGATTATGATTTTGTGCCAATATGTTGGTGTCAACTGTCAGCTACCACAAATGTAGATTTTCTCCAGGAGGATCTAAACTTGGTCCTTTAGGTCTTCCAATAGTGCATCCATTGCCACTATCATTATGTCTATCCATTTTTTGCTGGTCATCCTCTTCTTCTCTTTCCTTCTACCTAATTTACTAGAATGGTTCTATTCCAACTCCAGCTTCATTCGGGACTTTTTATGGGCATCAATATCTATATGTCTGTTCTGCATCTGAAAGGTTACACTCCTCAAGCATAGCCCAATACCTTCCTAGCCTTCTGACTATGTTATTGTTAGTGATATCACAATTCTGGGTTTATTCCACATTTAGACATCTTTTTAATCAGAAACTGATGAGTTCAGAACTTGCTGGAAAAGTGATGCTCAAATTGCTGAGGAACTGGAAAGAGCAGTTTCTTTATATTTCCCTTTTCTTTTCTTTTCTTTCTGCACTTTTGGCTTTGTTCTCTCTTATTTTCTTTCTTTCTTTTATCTTAAATATTAATTCTTGTTAGTTTTTATCTTTTTGTTTAAACATTTAATAAAGTTATTACAAAAAAAAAAAGGAACTGGAAAGAGCACAGAGAAGAACAATAAAGATGGTTGAGGGGCTTGGAGGCTAAATCCTATGAAGAATGGTTAAAAAAACTGGGTATATTAAACTTAAAGAGGAGAAGATTAAGGGAAGACATAACAGCAGTATTCCAATACTTGAAGGGTTTTCACAGGAAAGAGGGTGTGCATTTATCCTCCATAGCTCCCAAAGGTAGGGCAAGAACCAACAGATAGAAGCTTTACAGAGGGAGAACCAAACTTGAAATATAGAGGAATTTCTTCACCATGGGTCTAATTAAGCAGTAGAACAGCCTGCCTAGTGGACACATGGGTGTTTCATCACTGGAGGCTGTCAAGCTAAGATTGGATGGCTATTGGGGAATCTTTGAAGATTCTTGCTCTGGGCAGGGGTTGGACTAGACGTTCTCCAAGCTCCCTCCCACCCCTATTATCCTATTATTAACAACCCAATAAAACAGTAGTTTACACAACATAACAACAATACAACATGTTACAGGCAGAATATCATGGTGCTGTACAACTAGTTATAACTAGTGGTCTCTAAATGCCCTGTGGAAGAACTCTCTTTTCAGTGCCTTCCTGAATGAGGTTATGGGACACAAAATGCCCATATTCAGAGTCAGACCTTTAATTTGAATTTTCTGCAGCTACAGGGGGAAAACAACTCCACAGTATGATGCCACACAGAAGTGTTTGGTTTGCTTAGATAATGGGGGAATGGGGTCCAATTTGATATATTTCTGGGTTGTGATGTACTGCTTAAGCAATGCAAGGATACTTCCTGTACTGGGTATGAAGAGTTCTCAACTAGAATAGACTGGCTGCCCTGGCCAATGGGAATGCTATTTCCTCATGTAGTACTGTAATAACCTGAATCTCCATATGTACTAAATGAATGCCATATCATTGTCACAGTTACTCTTTTTTTACAGTATCTACATCATTTTCTAGGTGCCTTAATTTTAAAGAATTTCCAGAAAATACGTTCAGATTTTCCCCATGATGACCTGTCCCTCACTTGGTCCTTCAGGTCTTCCAATGGTACATCCATTGCAATTGTAACTGAGACTACCCACCTTGCTGCTGCTTGTCTTCTCTTTCCTTCCGCCTTTCCCATTATCAGAGCCTTCTCCAGAGAGCTAGTGTTTGCATAATCTGAGATACGGTAATTTAACCCTGGTCATTTAAGTCTTGAATAAGAACGTTTGGTTGATTTGTTCAGTGATACATTCATTTGTTTTCTAGGCTGTCCATGGTATTCTCAGTACTCATCTCCAGCACTAGATTTCAAAAGTGTCAATACTTGTTCTATCCTGCTTCTTCAAAATCCAACTTTTGCTTCCATAGATTGTCACAAGGAAAATCATTGCCTGCACTATTCTAATCTTTGTAGGTATAGTTGCTTCACAACATGTGAATATCTTTTCCAAGGCTTTCATGGTTGCCCTACCAAGTGCTAGTGTGCACCATATTTCTTGACTGCTTGTTTCTTTATTATTGAAGATCCACATTTACAACACACATTATTAATTCCAGAATAAATATCACTTAGACTCTAATAATGTGCCCCACAGAAAGGATCCCAGCGGCCATAAATAATGATGGAATAAAAAGTCAGTCCCCAATGAAGATCTAATCTTATATTCCTTCTTTCAGTCCCCATGGAAACTTCTGTGACAGGTTTTTTTTCCCCCTTCAGTGTCAGAAATGGGGAGAGGGAGGCATTAACAGGAGATGTGTAAATTTACAAGTCCCACAGCCACTAATTTACACCAGATCAATTCTGTCCTTTGGTTTCAAGAGAAAGAAAAGAACCTTGAGGAAGATGAAACAATCAGAAATGTGATTCTTTTGTCTCATTCACCCTGCAAGGCTAATGCTACCAAGGAGTTAGATTTGTCAGAGTCTCCAAAGTTGGAGCTATCTGAAACATAATGTAGGACTGTTTTGTTAATCACTACTTAGATAAATATCAGCTCAATTTAATCTTATAAGAGTTTTCCTTTAATTCAAATGTGTTTCTTGGGGAACAATCTTTATTTTATCCAATAAGCAAATCTGTGTTTTTTGCATCCTTCAGTAGAATAAGATTTCTTTAATTATATAGCTATAGATAGATTTGGATTGGGGGTTGTTTATTTTTTGCATATGTACACACATGATTTTTTTTTTAATTAAAGTCTTGTTCCTGATATCATATGTCATACTGAGGCTTAGGAAATTTGATTTCAAACTCTTTTGTTTTTGTTTTTTAACTGAATAGGTTGCAGCCACACGCGTTGATCCATTCACAAGATTGGTCCAATAATAAACCCAATTGAATAGTCAATTCATATTGTCTTCGGGCAGGAAGAAATGGTCATGGAAACGTACCACAAGAAGGCTGAAACTCTGTAACCAGGTCAATCATGGGGTCAGTCAGTTTCAAAAGCAAGAATGTTTTGCCTGCTATATGGAAAGTGTGAGTGGTTGGCATTTGAATATACTTTCAATCTTGGACTGGCAGGTCCTTTAATTGATTTGAATGTTTTCAAATTGTAGTTTGCTCAAACAAGGTGAGAGAAAATGTGAGTTTTAAGCATGAATTACCATATTGTGTTTGGACTATTACAGCCAAAGCTGCTTAGTTGTGTTGTATTCATCTCAAAATGTTCTCTTCGATATTCATTTACCTTGCCATTCAAGCCAACTGACTGCCCTCCAGAAATACTACACTACAATTCTGCTAGGTGATGAATTATGGGAATTGTACAGGACACATCAAGTAGAGAATGTTGTGATCTCCACCAGATGGAGATCATGAGAACACCCTTCTTCAGTTCCCAAAGTGGCTTCTTTGTCCTTCTTATATTCCTGCTCTCCAAATCCTACCTCCTACTTTCAAAGTTCTACCCCAGCTTGCTGGCATCGCACTTTATTTGCTTCAGTAGAAAGGAAGGGTATAAATTAAATACATGAACAATACAATTTTCTAACATATCCTAGTCCATGACCTTTGCTTCTTCAATACTATACAGTTTTTGGTTTCTACCCCCTCCCCCAGATCTGCTTCATCCTTAACTGCTTCCTTCTACATTCTGAACTGGTTCCTTACATCTGTGCATGTTTCATCTCTCTTTCCTTCAGCCTAATTGATTCACTACTGTGCTGTCAATGATAGTATTTCTATAGGTGGTGATTACACACATTTGGTGCAGCTACCTGAGAGTTTTAGCAACATTGTAAAAGGCTGAAGTTATACATATATGATATTGTCAGCATTTTGTCTCTTTCCAGGCTATTCTAAAGTTTCGACCTATTCATTTTCTATTTTAAAAGGTATTAGAGCAGGATGTACATATGGATTTTCAGTGTTGTGCATCTTCAAGTTGTTAAGCATTATGGTGGACTGGAATGTATGCAATAACAGGTACAGTCTACTACTTAGAGGGTGTTTGGGTTTTCAAGTATAAGAGGACTAGATAATGTTGTACACTGATTTGGAAATCTGGGCAAAGAACTATCAAAATCAGATACCCTTTAACTAAGGAAACATCTAAAGAACCTTTATCCCAGTTTACTTTCCTTCATGCAATTTCTTGTGTAAACTAGTCTTGAGATATCAGTTGCTGTTACCTAAGTAAGCATCAGGACCATTGCTAAGAAAAGAGGAAATTAACAGTAAAAATAACCCTTTTAATCCATTGTACAATATCATTAAGGCTGCTGTCCAGTTTAAAACAAGCAAAAATATACTGCAGAACTGTCACCCTGATTAAATAAAAATAAATAAGTATTTTTTAAAAAAAATCACTGATCTCTCACCCTGGTAAGCATGCTTGCATTTATATATTGGAATTCTATGAAAATGCACTTAAGAGTCATTTCTGTTTCAAGCATAAGGGCATATATCCCACGTGAATAGATCTTAGTATTATTTTGCAATGTTTACTAGGAATAAAACTATTGCTCTGTCTGGCTACTAAAATCTCAGCCCAGACACCACTGCCCCACTACGTGCCTAAAGTGTTTGCAAGTATGGTAGGGGAAGTAACCACAGAAGCATCCTGGGTTGTCATGGCTCAAGAAGCCTCCACAAGCACTTCCCCCGGTGGTGTTTCCCCTACATTTCCCCAGCAAATTTCCCCACCATACATTTCCCCACCAAATGTTTCTGAAAAAAAATAAATTGTGCTTTCTTCTTGGGTGAAACTGGTCAGAACTGCAAAGAGACTCACAGTTTGCTTTACATGAATCATGACATTTAACTTGCAAAACAACAACAACTTAAAAGCTGCTGAGATTCTTCAAATTCCTTCAGGATGGTGTTATATCCTACTGTGGTTGACTTCTGACTCATGACTCTTTTACACGGATCTTGTTCACTCAGTAAAAACAACACGTCTGTAAGGCATGAGGACAAATTAATACTAGGCAGTCAGCTGTAGTCATAGAATAATGAAGTGCTACATTTCCAAAGAATAAGAATTTGCTGTAGTGTCTGATGTCTGCAACCACAGGTATTTGTTATTATGCTAAAATCACAGGACTGCCTTGATTTCACAAGCTGCAAGCTTGGCACCCTTAAATGAAGCCTGTTATAGTACTGTACTCCTGATAACTGGCTACAGAATCTCTACTTAAATATCGACAGAGAAAATACTCTCTACCTTCCATTGTGATTATGACAAGAAACATTTCAAATATTTTGAGATTTCCTAGTACTCCATGTGACTCTGAAAAGATATCTGGCCTGAATATTTGTGGGACTATCTGCCTCCAGTTATTTCTGCCTGTCCCATAAGATCCAATCATTCTGGTATACTCTGGATCCCATCAATTAAACAGTTCCATCTTATAGGACCTAGGAGGTAGCACCTGCCCCACAGAACAGCTTCCCCATCACAACATTCAGCTGGCTTTGAACCTGAGAAAGCCCTGAAGATCTGATTCTTCCCACTGGTGCTGGGCTAGGATATTATATGAGTCTCTTGGAACTATATGAGGTATGGGGTTAGATTCTATTTTTCTTATTTTTTAGTTATTTTCCTCTATTTGATGTTTTTAACCCTTGTTAGCCATCCAGAGGCACTTAGCTACAAGGCAACCACGTACATTGACTGACTGACTGACTGAATGTGGATTAGCAACATTGTGACTAAGTCCATCCACCTTGTGGTGGTCATTCTCTTCTTCTCTTTCCTTCCACCTTTCCCAGCATTAAAGTTCTTTAATGAGCCAGCTTTTCACATAATATGCCCAAAGTAGGATAATTTGAGCCTGGACATTTGTGCCTTGTGTGAGAGCTCTGGGCTGATTTGTTCAATGATCTATCCCTTTGTTTTCTTGATAATTAATAAATATTTATATCACAATATGTTTGCCTCCAGAATACTTTGCTTCCTAGCAAATGAAAAATTTGCTATTGTCCTCTAATGCAAAGCAGAATTCCAGTTAGATGGATCAGAACTGAGATCTCAGGCCTGCATAGCACCAGCTGCTCTGCTCAAAGAGTATCTTGAAGCATATAATGAAGAATGCTCACTTTTAGATTAGATCTCTGAAGAAATATTCTTCCCATTCCTCTTCTGCCTATTATCAGCAAACTGGAAAAACAAGAGGAGCTGCCCCCCTCCTTAAGCACACAAAAGAGAGACACCCTGTATGAAAATCTCTGGGGGAAAAAAACCCTGTGTTCTTGAGGACAAAAAAATGAGAGCACTGCAAGCACCAAAGCATCCAGTTCACGTTGTTCAGTGGCTTGCCTGAAGTTCTTCTCCCCACTCCAGAGAATAAAATGTCCTCCAGGTTTGAGAAAGGTCCACCCAGTTACTAGCACATGGGGAGGTGGAGAAGTGTGAAAGGTTAAAAAAAAAAAAAGGCCATAATGAAACTGGGTTATGGAAGGAAAAGAGGAGTGTTATGTGTCAGTTGGAAACAGATTATTGTAATTTATATTTTATTACTGGTGTGATCTTTTGAGAGTGGCAGATGGTCTCAAAATCAAATATACACCTACATTTATACCCACAATTATACGTACACATACAGCCAATATTGGTCTGCAAGTATCACCTGTAACCATCAGGTCCAGAAGAGGTATGTTGTGGGTCCCATCTGCTAAGGAGTTACATTTGACAGGACACAGGAGATGGGTCTTTTCTGCCATGGCACCCAACCTGTGGAACATCTCAAGGGAATGGTGAGTTAATGAGATGGCTCCATTGTCTGTAAGATCTGATGCTCTCTCCTTGACTTTTTAACCATATATTATTGTTTTGATTGTTGATTGTCTTTTTATATTGCTATTTATAGGGGGCTTTTTTTATTACTGTAGGCTGCCCAGAGTCATGTTGTGTGAGACGGGCAGCTATATAAATATTTCATTCATTCATTCATCTTATTTATACGGCTGCCTATTTCACAAACAAGTGACTCTGGGCAGTGTACAACAAAGCTAAAAAACAATATATAAACAAGTATTAATATTGTTATTATTAAAAACTTTAAAATTATAAAAGGCACAAAACTAAAAAGAAATAAAAAATATAGGCAAAGAGCAGCAGTTAATTACACTGGAGCCATCTCAATATTTCACCAGTCCCTTGGGGTCCCTAGGCCTAATGACACAACCAAGTCTTGAGGGACTTCCAGAAGGTTAAAAGGGATGAAGCCAGCCTCATTTGATCTTCAATCAAATCCATACATATCTACTCAAGCAAGGTGACCTTACAGTTTGACAACAGTTCTGTGTAACTCAAAAAACTGCACAAAAGACCATACTGGGTATGATATAACCGCTGAACTAAATATGATATATGATAAAAAAAAAACAAATAAGTCCTTTTACCCACCAGTTTGCTATCCATCCATTCTCCACAGAACGTTTCGGTGATTGTAGGGAACAGCTATCCTGAATGACATCTGTTGGATTCATCATGCGCATGTTTGATCAGGGACAATATGACAACTACATTTGTTAGTGACTGGAAACCCTTTATGGACATTTTGCTGAAAATGGAAAAAAAATGAACTAGCAATTTAAGGGTTTGAAGATTCAAAAGGGTAGAACATAGGAAGAAGGGAGCCACAATATAACTACAGAGAGAGAGGATAAAATATATATGCATTTATAACTACTTTAAAGAAGATTGGAAGCTGCTTCTTTATATCTTTCTATTTCTTTTCTTTTCTTTTCTTTTCTTTTCTTTTCTTTTCTTTTCTTTTCTTTTCTTTTCTTTTCTTTTCTTTTCCTTTCCTTTCTGTCTTTTCTTTTTTATTTCTTACTTATCACTTTTTTATTTTTTTATTTTTTAAATTTGTATTGCTTTTACTCTGTAAAAAAATTCTCCAATATATAATAATAATAATAATAATAATAATAATAATAATAATAATAATGGTTTCCTTATGTGCAGATCCTATTAGATCCATACCAGAATATGCCTTAGAGGATATTGAAAATACCCCCATTTGGCCAACCATGTGACATTTCCATGCAATGTATGTTAATGAAAAAAATGTGGCAAAATTGATATAATCTTCCAGCTTATGAGACATTTCTATTGTGTTTCCCTGCACTGAACAGTTTGTCCCAGTACTGGGTGATTAAGACATGCAGCAGATTCTGATTAGATTTGCTTTGTATACTGTAGTCTTTCGTTAGAGATAAAGCATGTGGATTTTCCATCCCTGAATCAAAAGTACTTTTTCTACTCATCCTGTTTTGCCCATCATTTTGTTCTTAGCAGGATGAATGTTTCTGGTCCATGAAGAGGAAGACCATACCTTATTCTTTGGATGCAGCAAAGAGTGCTAAATATTAAATGTATCCCCTTGTTTCTTCATTAACAGATAGATATATAAGATTGGCTGGCTAAAGAAATAAATGGATAGATAGAAGGAAGATAGATGATTGAGAGAGAGAGAGAGAGAGTGAGAGAGAGAGAGGATAGTGTTGATATGTGTTTACTGAAGATTGGTCTGGAAGACAATATGTTGTAATGTTATGAATGATTAAATAGTTATAACATTTTATTTAGAATTTAAACAGAGCAACAGCAGCTCTTTAAACAAACCACTCCCACCAGCTAGTGTAGGCTGGAACTTTTCCTTTTCTTTTTCTTTTGTATGTGGATGAGCTATTCAAAAGATGTGGGTAATTACAATATAATGCTGTCTTCCTCAGATCAGTTCCTTCCATCCAATTGCGTAAGCCTCAACTTCCAGAATGTTCAACTACCATAATGATTGCACAAAATTCTAGAAATTGAAGCCAAGGCATCTGGAGCACGCCCAGAGGAGAAAAGACTGGAATAAACCTCAACACTTCTAAAACACTTGTGGGCCAAATTGTCCATATATATCAGCAGTGTGATGGCTCCATAGATTCATTCTGTTAGAGACAATATCCATAAAAGGCCAATATTTCTTTGTCATACTGATCTTCCACTTAGACCATTTTAATAGCACCTTTTGGAAAATCAGTTCACATGGATTGGAAGCATTGCACTGCAGCGTTCTTGCCTGTAACTCTCCTTATGAAATTAGAACAGAGGGGGTTGGAAGCAAAGTTCCAGCATTTGGAAATCCTTGAGCCATTCCAAGCTCAGTTCATAAGAACGTGCTCCCAGGGCTACCAATGTCTTTTCTTCTGCCTCACCTCACCTTTTCCTGAACAAGTTGGAAGAGAACAAGAAAAGAATTCAGTACTCAAGGGACTGGAGAAAACATAGGATTTTCACTTCCTTTCCCATGGTTTTGATTCCAGGCAATGAAAGCTTCTGCAAGAACACTCAAAACTAATGAGAGTCTAGTATGTTTGTTTAACTTCTTTGGCTCACTGACTAGAAGATGAAAAAGAAAGTTAAACAAGGGGAATAAAAATAGCAAATATCCTGGAAAATTTGTTACACAACCGAAACAATAATGAAACAAATGCATTTTACTCCCCAAAGTTTCACATCTCCCTTGCAGAAAAAAGCAAAGCCAATGCATAAGTGGGGACCCAAAGGAAACACTTTAATATCAGTTGTCCTAAATTTCTTGGAGTCCATGAAAATTGGTTACAAATTGGAAAATAAAGCAAAGTAGTTAGAAGTAACCCTATTGTATTTTAAACAACTCTGTTTAGGATTTCAACATTGGCTCTTCAGATGGCATTTACCTCTGCAGGCCTGTACCTGCCTAAATGTCTCTAGATTGGTCTCAGGATAACCTACTTTATTCAAACTTGACAACAGGGAAGTATATTTTCAACAGGGAAGTACATTCTGTCATATCGTTTCTCCCTCTGGTGGCGATCTGTAGTTAACATCTGCTTTTTATAATGGTATGTGATTGCCATTACTAGTAATGCAATGTTAAGCAATTAGAATGGCTTTAGGAGCAAATAATATAGATAAATCATACATAATTAAATTAAACCGTCTTAAAAAGGTATTAAAGGTGCATAGCATCACACCTTAAGAGCCTGTCCAAACAAATGGCCACTGAATTTGTCCTTTTTTTCTGTAAGAATTAGGGCTGCCCAAGCATTTTGCCCTGCCTGGATTTCAAAACAACTGACCACCATTTCCTGGGCTAATGTGCAGATTGGAATACCCTCAACCTCTCGATTTTGCATTTCACATGCTAGTAAAATAATGCTTAGGATCATTCCGTTTATACACATACATTGAAAGGGAGATGCCAGATGTTCAACTGGTTTTGAAACTGATTTCAAAAATGGCCAAGGAAAAGACTCATTGTTGCTGATGTACACTGGATAATTGAGAAAGAAAGAAAAAACCAAAAAGAGGTCAAAATGTGCTTCATTGATTATAGAAACACCCTTGACTGTGTCGATCATGTCAACCTGTGGAATGTCCTTAGGAAAAGAGGAACTACAGAACATCTCATTGTCCTAGTGTGAAACTCAGATAGGACAAGAAGCCACAGCCCAAACAGAACATGGTGAAACATACTGGCTCCAAGCCAGCAAAGAAGTGAGACAAGGCTTTGTACTTCCCCCTTATTTATTCAACCTTTATGGTGAATATATATTGAAGGAGGCTGGATTGGAAGAAGATGAGCATGGTTTTAAAACTGCAGGAACAAATACCAATAACCTGGGCTATGCTGATGATACTACTGTGATAGGTGGAAATGCAGGTTCTAGCAATGAAAGTCAAGCAGCACAGTGAAAAAATGGGACTAAGATGAAATATAAGGAACACCAAATTAATGACAACAGATACAGCAACTCATCTTAGAATTAACAATGAAGATACAGAATGTCAAAACTGCAAGCAGTCAGAGCTCAGAAAAGAGTAACCCATGCCTTCCCTGTCATACTGTTAAAACATGGAGGAAAATGGACAGGGGGAGAAAGAAGGGGTGTCATTAAGAGAGAGAGAGAAGGGGGAGGGCTAGGCTACCAATGGTTTAGGCACTGCCTGTCCCTTTTCCCCAAGGAAAGCAGCCTTATGTAGAAAGTTATAATGGTGCAGCCTAGGAAAATATTAATGAATAATTAAAGCAAGTTCTGGTTATTCAAGATGAATTCTCAGCTGGCACACCAGCTGAAGCTTCTACCTTAGCAAAGCCACTGGGCCATCCAGAGTTTTTAGCAGTTCCAGAAATACTCCTAAACTAAACATCACACCTCCAGGAAGAGGGTAAATCCAAACAGAACAGGGACACATTTACATTCACTTAGGTCAATTGATACCCCAAACCCACTATTTTACCTTGTAAGTTTCAGTGTATTCCTCCTCTTTTATATTTGATTGGCCCCAAGCTTTCTCTTCCATTCAAATCTTCCATGGGTTCCCTAAGATTAAATGATACAAATATAAAATAGAACTGCATTTTATTAGCATGCTGATGGCATTTCACTCCAGATCTCTTGAAGACCTCACCAGTCTGTTTCAGGCAGATATGTATAAGGCATCAGTTAGACCACTGTGGGACTTCCAACAGGCCGAAAGCCATGGAATGGCATAAGAGTCTTCAGCAATACTTTCTGGTAATATCCCTCCAGACATCCTGTAAACAGAGGGCATTAGCATTGCACAGTCCCATTCTTTAACTAGAACAATGCTGTGTTCTAGTTTCAATGCTGCTGAAAGCTCTGGTTAAACCAAGATGGGTCCACCTCTCCCATCTTCCAGGACAGATCATCCAACAGGATGATCAAGGACGCTTTTAGAATGACATTTGCCATACTCTGTTTACTTATGCATATGAAAAAACATGTCCACAGGTAAATGGGTGGTCATGGGAATATGGGAAGCACATAGAGGGCTCCTATTCTGCCAAATGACCTTTTCTTCAGTTTGTACTGTACAACTGAAAATAATACATTTATTTTTGGAGAAAAAATAGACCTATTGTGCCCTTGATAATTCTCCATGTTGAAATGTGCCCTGCAATGAGATCGAACTGAAAATAAATTCTATGGCAAAGAAATGAAAAAATGCTACAAGCTTAACCAAGTTAGTGTTTTACTTCAATGGAGTTCCCATGCATATTTATACTCATATTTATATCTCATTAGTGCCAACCAGCTAGAATGGAAGAAAACACCTGAGTGCACTGATGCAAGGCTAAGAGAGGCTTATTCATGAATAATCCAGTTATCTTCTAGAGTGATAAAAATATAATGTTTAACTTGCCATTCCTTGATTACAAGATACGGAATATTCATTTGTTTCTTGAGTCTTTCCCCAAATAATGAATTTATCAAAGAAATCTCAAGTACTGCCCCAAATGTAAGTCTGCCATAAGTAAGTGACTTAGAAGATATGTAGTTGTTCTTACATAAATTAATTTATGAACAAAGGAAAGGCAGAAAAAAAAAGGGACATGAATGGGTAAAGGTGAATATAAACAGGCAAAGATTCGATATAAATGTATAGGAAGGAAGATAAAGGAAAGCTGAAGCAATAATAACTAAAATAACAACAACAACAACAATTCTTAGCCCATTAGCTCTGACTCTTCCCAATGCTTGTTCTCCATAAAACCCTATTTTTCCTTTTCACTTCTCAAGCAGGTTTGTTTGTTTTTACCCTGACATCCTGATTAGCAGTTTGTGGAGGAATTAAACCCAGTAGCTGAGGAGGTGAAGCTTTACTTCTAAAAACACAGTAATAATTAGTAAGACAGGAGGCAGGGAAGAAGAAATCCCTAACCTGTTATGGACAAATTCACAATTCATCTGTTCAACAGGCATTCATCATGTGGCCTTTGCTACATGTTATTATTTTCCGAGTAATACAAAAATGCTTCTGCAAAGTTATTAGATTTTAATTCCCTAAACCATGTACTGTACAATCTATGTAAATGAGCTGTATATTTCATACTGGCAATCTAGTTCTCTATCTGTAGTTATTTTGAATATTGTTGACAGATATAAATCTTCTGAAACCTGTACAATTTTTAATATTGTCCAAGTAATCTCATATATGTTTCTGGAAAGTAAAATGGTAATATAATATTTAAACAATGCATATAAATTACCAGATGGGAGAAAAGAATTTCATCAGAGGAAGGACATGGGGGTGGGAAGTAAACATCACTATGGTGTTTAGTTCCAAAAGTGGCTTTAAGATGATCAGGAATAGGTTCTGATTTCACAAGACTGTTAAGAGCAAACATTCACCTATTTATGCAATGTAGAATTGTGAGTTAACTGTATTTTCCAAATGGGGCAATAATTTTGTCAGTTGCATTATGACTCAAATGTGACTTAGACTATGCAACAATAGAATAGTTATAAGTTTGAGCACAAAGCACTTGGCAGAGAAATGAGGAAGAATTTTATTTCTGCTTCCTTTTCAACATGAGACAAATATATTTAACAGGGATGGCAAGAAATGCACTGCAAATCCACAGTTGCTTTTGTTAATCACAACCATGAGTCCCAAGAATATACAAAGCTTAACAAACAAAATAGTCCTATAAATAGATGTTCTCAGAGGTAATTATTCTTAAAGAATCCTCTACACTAAGAACTACAAATACAAACAAACCTATTTTCATTTAATTGATTTATATGTATATATGCATGCCTGCATATATCATCCCAACTGATATGGTGTGTGTGTGTGTGTGTGTGTGTGTATTTCCCCCAAATAGAAATCAGTTATTCCAAACAGCAGCATGCTAAGTTCATAATGAATATTTGATGGCAAGCTTATATCTGGGTGCTATGCTTTTATCCTGAAATTGCGATAAATCACTTTTCCTAGATAGATTCTGCTTGCCCAAGCTGGACATACAGAAAATATATGCTGGGTCCTTACCTACTAAAAGAAACAACAGGAGGTGGCATGAAGCAGGCATTTGGGGGGTGGGGGGGGGTGTCTTCCTCTGGAATAGTTTGCCCCCCAAGATGAGAGAAGCTACTATTATCGTAGCCTCCTAGAAACTTGTAAAACCTTACATATCCTGGAAGGTCTTTGGTGTTTGAACAGCAGTGGAAATTACTAGATTGTAGATGTCACTATTTTATATTGTTGTTGTACAAATGTTGCATCACTGTTTTTATGTTTACTGTTTTATGCCACTTACAACCTCCATGGATTGAAATGGTACATAAAATCTGTAAATAAACAAACATACCTATAAATGTGCATAGGTGCAGTGGAAGCAGAATGCTTTTCTGATGTTCTTTGCTTTTTGTCTACAATGTCTTCTCCATTCCCTGAAGTGAAACAGCAAACAGCTATCCGAAGCAGTTGCTCGGGGAATGTGACACATAAGAAGCAAAGCAACAGTTGGAAGCAGGATTAAGAATCCTTCTCAATCTGCTTTGTGTTCATTGCAAATGGTGTGCCCACATTATATGTTAACCTGTATCTGGGATCAGTAAATATTGAGCTTTAGACTTAAAAAAAAAGGCTGAATAAAGTGAGTCAATAAAGTAAATAGCTTTCCCCACTTGCAGGTTTAGATCTTAGCTCTTGCCATGCTATCTGCTTGACCCTCACTAGCCCTCTAAGCCCTGCCTCATCCATTGTCCATGTAGGCGGGACAACTTGTTTGGTGGGATTTTTCTCAAAATGGTTTTTAAAAAGAGAACAATTTATTGTCTTGAGTTCCTGAAAGGTTTGATGGAATCTACAAACCTTGTCAGAATACAAAACCTTCACTTGGCATGCCCAATGTTATATCACATAGCTGAACACATTATAGTTCTTATTACCTATAGTTTTGGAGATCTGTTGCTGCAAAAATTCACTGGGCACATCAGTATTCCCCTTTTAAAACAGCATTTCTGAGAGTTCATTGAGGTCTGGTGAAGACATCCTCAGTGTGGCAGGACCAGCAGAAAAAGCTTTTCCCCAGAACTATTTTAAAATGTTTTGCCATCTTGGACAAAGAAGAAAAGGGGCCTCTTTTCCACCTAGACTTTGTTCTATCTCAGCACTGGCCACAGCACAGCATCTACCAGTGCAGCTCAGGATGCCTAAGGCAGGGTGTGTGGTACTTCAGGGCATAAGACAGGCCATGTGGTACTTTAGTCTTCCCTGTAATCTGGAATCTTGCTTGACCAGATGTCCCTGATTTCACAATGTACTGCAGTTACAATTCTCTTCAGAAATTCCCACAGTCTGGGCTGGTTGTTGGTGGACGGCGCACACATGTAACCCATGCCCTCTCAAAACACTGTAATAGGACTGCTGTCCTGGAACAGCACCGTCTGACTATTCTTAGATGTAAGATAAAAGAAAAGAGTACCTGCATGTGTTAGTACATTGTATGTACACTGCATGTGCATTGTGTTGGCAATTTGTTATGGTGCCTCGTATTATTATGGTTGTGTTTTATGGTGTTCTTTTAATGTATTTTTGCAGTTTGTTGGGGGCCATCTAGGGTTATGTATTTAAGATGGGTGGCCATATACATTTTCTAAATAAATAAATAAGTGCACCCCCAGTGTTGGAATATAGGCAGCAATCGGTTGGTTTACAAGATAATCTCTAGTTTACAGACGCTATCTTGTGAATTTGCTTAAGGTAAAACTGGGCTGTGATTGCACTTCTGTTATACTGACCCCAGTCTGCCATAACTGGCCAGTATTGCCTTTACCATTAGCAGGGAATCTCTAAGGCTGCTAATCCAGTCTAGTTTTTCTTTCTTTTACTAAAAAGCGTTATGTGAAAGTCTCGATTGGCTAGATCAGATTAGATCAATCCTTATGGCCACAAGGCCAGCAGATGAAACAGATAAAAATGAAAATATATAAGGCTAAAAAGAAGAGACGTTAGTACAAATGTGCATATAGAATTGGGCAACCCAGAAAGATATACCCTAAGAATGGTCAGACAGGAGAAGCATCAAATAGAAGTCATGCCCCCTGCCAGGAAATTTCTCCAAGGTAGGGTAGATTAAAATTGTTCAGGATTCCCTGTAGAGAGATCAGTGATGAAGCATATGGCTCAAGGACTCTACTGAGCCATCCCTGCAAGGATCTGTGTGGGGCAGAATTTTCCTAGCACCCCATCGAAAGAGCAGAAGGTAATGCCTCCAGCCTGGCCACAGTGAAGGCCCAGCAAAATGTCAGGATAGTGATAGATGAGAGGTAAGAGACTGGGCCCCATTTTGGGGGAAAATGTGTTGGGAGGCTGGGAACCAAACTTAGATTAATTTGAAAATCAGTTTCCCAAATACCCTGTTCAGAGATAATTCAAAGCCAGATGGACAGGGCTAGTCCCAGCAATTTGGACATCAAGCTAGGATCAATGAAGCCAGCTGTAGTATAGATCATGCTTTATTTAATGGATTAAAATCTGGGCAGAGTAAATTCGTTCTGCTTCATGTGCATGTGTGAGATCCTGGGCTGGAGAGAACAACTAACTAAGATCAATGTCTTGGGAAAGCAATAGTTCATTACTTTCCTTTTTCTTTCCTTTTCAACTTTCTTTGAGGTCCATGTCCTCATTATGTAATAAGATTTAAAGTTCTTAGTGAACCAGCAGGGTTCATTCTGGGAAAGAAATCTAGCCATTAGCAGATCTATCCCTGATAGCTCAGGTTACAGGAGGGAGAGGTGGGATGTCATTTAACCCTGGGCATTTGTGGGGTGGGGTTGGCGGGTGGGTAAAAAGTTAAAATGGTACCTGCAGCTGCGCATCCAAACCCCAGCCCACTTTTTATTTCCATCAAAATTGGTCTGCATTTTCTCTGGCTTTTTAAATCTTAAGCATTCCTTGCTCTCTTTGATTACATTCTTTGCAACTATTTTCCTTGCTATGTACATTATATAATGCTTGACAGAGAAAAGGGAAAGAATAGTTGCAGAGTTTAAATAACTGGGCAACCCCCACCCCCCCACCCCAAATTCTAGAACATGAAAGCAAATAGATGAATGTGTGTACTTGGGTGGAAAATTTACTAAAGAAGGGTAAATGGATGGAGGCATTTTAAGATGTGCAAATGCTGGTAGTAAATAGGGGGTACTATGTGGTCTATTTCAAGAAATGAACATGTGTTGAAAGAAGCAAGAATGTATAGTGGTGTTTCCACCCACCTTGTTATATGGAAGTGAGAGTTCAGTACATCAGCAGAAACATAAAATAAGTTGCAAGTGGTGGGAATGGAATACCTAAGAAGCATTTTGGTCACATCCAAAACAAACCAAAAAGGATTGCTTGAAGAAAGAATGACAAAAGTGAACAATCAGGACAAGGTAAGTATTTTGAGGGGGTTTGGCCATACAGGAAAAATGAATTAAGATCAAATCACAAAACAAATACCTAAAGAAAGTGTGAAGGGCTTGAAAGGAAGGAGAAGACCAAGAAAATGGAGTTGATGAGATTCTCCAAAAGAAAGAGGTAAGAATTTTAAAGAAAAAAAGACAAGATATGGATTGGTGTATGGACACAGTAGAAGCAGAGAGAGAGAGAGATGGAGAGGTATACTGAATAATTATTGTGTAAACTTGATTTAATTACCTTTCCTTTCCCCTTTTCTCCTGCCTTTACTTTCTTTTGCATACTCTTTCTGTACTCTGCATAATACTTATGCAAAAGGAAATAGTGTGCTCAGTATGCACCTATGACTTATGTTTGTAAAGTAGCTGCTATTGACAAGAAATTGCACAGGAAAACTGAATAATTCCTGATAACATTGTGCACAAAGAACATAGAAACATTGTGCACAGAGAGCATAGATACTTCAAATATTCTTCTCTGTCATCACTTTGATATAAGATCTTTGATGATGTATGAGGAAGGTAAGAGGAAATTGCGGAGAGATTCTAAGAGCAGAGTAATTAAACAGGAAATCCTGTTCAGTAATCTGAATGCTTTCTGTCATCTTGCCAGTCTCCTTTTCTTTTATTATTTAATCAAAATTTCTTAGGAATAGTCATTAACAATTTAAATATACCACTTTCTTCATAGTGCTCGGACAGAAAATCGAAGTCCATGGAAACTCATAACAAATGCCAGTGCCTACTAACACCTTGGAGTATCAGAAGTTTATTGTTCTTCTTTCTTCAGTTCACTGATGATCAATTATACCCTGCTGTTAAGAATTTGATTCAGTTGTGACAGACACGTTTAACATAAGAAAAAGGTTACTATAGGCAGAATAGTGCATCCATACTACCATGTTACTAAGCATTTTCCCCCTACTCTGCATATCAATTTTTTGCTTGTTACTCTATGGTCAATGAAGCAAAAGGTGGATGCTCTTCAACAGGAAAAAAATGGAGGATTTATTTAATTCAGCTGAATTTTGGAAAACAAACCTTGTCAAATAACACACAACAATTTAAAATAATATGGTATCAATTGTTCATATAGTTTGGTGCAACAATATTTTTATCTCTATTGAAGCAGACAACAGTATAGTCCAAATATACCCCATGAGAATGTGTTCCATTGAAAGAGAAAATAACAGCCTTTTGTTTTATAGAAATACAAACGACGTTTACACTGCAAATAAAATTAAGGAAAAAGCCCTGGGTATTATGGCAATGATCAGAAAATTGCTAGATCTGTATTCAAAAATTGGTGCAGAACATCTCCATGCACAGTTGGACAACTTGGCAGGGGTCTTAAACCAATTGTTCTAAGCACCTACATTGAGTTGCCCATCCCTGTGACATTAAGGAGAAAGGCTGGTGGGTTTTTTTTGTTTTTTACCAATAATAGAGAATATGTGTAGCTCATAGCTGAACTGGGGAGTCCTTGGGTTCTCTGAACTTGGTTGTTTTCTTGCAAACATTTTGTTACCTAGCCGGGTGACGAAATGTTTGCGAGAAAACAGACAAGCTCAGAGAACCCCAAGGACTCCCCAGTGGATTTTCTTTTTTCTCCTGATAATGCTCAGTGGAAGGAAAACAAATAAAAGGGAATCTAACCATCATTTTCCTTAACTTTTCCTTCATTAAAACATAAGCACAATATCCCTCTCTGGTCTCATTATTGAGGCAGAATTGGGATCAGTGATGAGTACAGTGCAATTTTTCTGCTAGCTAAGAGTTTGGAGGACATGACCTTAACACAGCCATGTGGCTGTGCCCTTAGTTACTGCTACCAACTTGTTTCGTGAGTGGTGTGACGGATTGGGGATAATGGAATTAGCCTTGCATAATTACAGGGTGTATCTACACACACAAATCTATAATACCAGTGGTTTATTTTTCTCCTGTAAGAATTGAACAGACCCATTCTATGGGTCTTTAAATCTCTAAATGGTGTCACTCCTCAGTGAATTTAAGAGCTGACTTCACCTTTGGTCAGATTATCAGTGGCAATTACCAGGGCACATGCATGACTGCCGCTGTACTTTAACTAGCTTTATCTTGGAGTAAACATTCAGTGACCTCAAATGAGTCAGAAAAGTCCGTATTAATGTTATGTACATTAATGCAATGTTACCAAAAACAGCATATTGAATGGTGGGGGGTTTATTTTGGTGGGTGTGGGTTTTACTTTGGAATGTTTTATAGATTGATTGATTGACCGACTTCTCATACAGGTTAATTTTTTAACAGTGCCTGTGATTTTTCTCCTTTTCACTTTCTAACTGCTGCCTGCGGGCTCTGTTTCCTCAAATTTTCCTTCTGCTTTCCTCCACTGAGCCCTCCTTTGCTCTTGATTCTGTAGCTCCAGGTCTTTCTTTCTCTGTTTACTGATGTGGGTCTGGGCTGAACTTCAGATCTGGAGTGAAAGTAGATGGAGGTGTTTCATCCTTTGGTCCTAATCAGGAGGAGGAGGAGGAGGAGGAATAAAACCTCATTTATACTACAGATGTGGGTCTTGATTTTCTTCAGCAAAGGCTGGGTCATCAGTCTTCCTCTAGAATCCATCGGTCTTGGCTAATAAGTGCTGGTTCAGAAGCTACAGAGTGCAGTGATTTTGCATTTGGCATAAATATGATAGTGTATTGTCCTCTTTGATGGAAGATTTCCACATCAGAAATAGAAACAAAAACTCCACATCCTTTCCTTGCTAGTTCTGTGGTGAGTCTCCCTTAAGTCTATAACACATGGTACCTTATTACTTAATTATTAAGTTTTATAGCTTCAGTTCCAGCTGTTTATGGGACACCTTCTTAGATTGGTTTGAAAAGGTGACTAATCTTGCTCCAAGTTAATCAGGGATTACCTTGATTGTTTCATTGTTTTTGTACTTTTTTATTATTATTATTTTTACCTGGCAAGCCACTCAGAGTCACAGCAGTGAGATGGGTGGCCATATAAATTAAATAGATAAATAAATTTCAGTTTCATTCTGGACTGAATCTAAGATACTTACCAATTTCTGAACTGATTGTACTGGTATCTGAAAAGCTGTTGCTGCAAAGTGTTGGGAAAGAGCCATTAGCAAAATTCAAAAAGCATTACCTCTGTATGCTATTCTCACCATAAGACAACAACACTTACCATGAACCATGTCATTCAACAGACATTGCATGTGTAAATATACATTCGTTCTCACTCTAAAATAAGCAGTGCTGATGAGACAACACCCTTTTGTTACATGCAAAATCTCTTTTATCACACATATTTTTTATTGGATTACTGTAGGGATCTGAACTATTATCATACAGTTTTCCTGATTGATAGTGAGAAAATGAAGGCGCTTGTCATATGTTCTGGAAGATATCCAAGGAGTTATGTCAGTTTCTGACCTGAAGGGGGCTCCAATCTTGGTCATGTAGGGCCTAGTTCTCACTGCAAAGGTTTCTGCATGGACTAAACAAATTAAACGTAAAGTAGCAGCTGTCAGGGAGACCTCTCCCTCTTGACATCTAATGTTCAAGGTGACCCCAAAAACTGCACTGACACTGAAAGACAGATGTGGCTTCCTGAGACGTCAAAGAAATAGGCAATTCTGTTACAGATTTTGCATGAGAATAGCTCTATGGTCCTTCTCTAATTAATACGAATACAGTCGTGTCTGACTTTTCTTTTAAAAAATAACATTTACCACAACATACAATAAAGAATATTCTGGGGTTGAAGGAACAGCCAAAACAGATAAGAGGGATTGCTGTCAATGTCAATGAAACAAATTGTCTGTTTGTTTCAGTTTTATACCTGTCTTTTAACAGACTTCTCAGGAAATGGATGCTAATGGTATCACGCCTCTCTTATTTAGTTATGTAAATAGTTGAATGGTCTGTCAAGTGATGTACCATATACTGTAGCTTGCCCTGTCAGTGTTGGTAGGGGTATTGTTTTCTCCTTGGTAGTTCCTTGACTAGGCTGTTGTTTAATGCTTGATTGTTTGTCTGGTGTTAATCCTGGTGTTAATTCCTGTTTATTGGGTGCTGATTGCTGGTGTGGAGGTGTTCTGGGTTTTTTGTTTCCTTTTAGTTTTATATTGTCTCTTTTGAACACCAACTAGCAGTCAGAAGACACAATGAAAACTCTTTAATCTCACAACACATGGAAAGACTCAACCATAGTTTCAACTGGGAAACTGTCAGCATCTTAGACCAAGCTAAATCCAAAAATGTGAGGAAATTCCGTGAAGCTTGGTATTCGGACAAGTCAGCCATCAACAGGCACATAGAGATAAACAACATTTATATACCATTCAAAAGTGACAATAAAAAAGCTTAAAAGGAAACAAAGAGACCAGAACTCCTCCTTGCCAGCAATCAACACCCGATAGGCAGGAATTAACACCGGGATTAACACCATAAAAACAATCAAGCAGTAAACAATACTCTAACCAAGGAACTACCAACTCAAACAAACAATCAAGCAGTAAACAACAGCCTAATCAAAGAACTACTAAGAAGAAAACCACCACCCCCCACACACACACCAACACTGACAGGGCAGGCTACTGTATATAAACAGAGAGCAAACCCCACTCCCTTCTAGCACTGATGATGTTACCTAATTGGGTAATGAAATGTCTGCAGGAAAACAACCAACCTCAAAGAACACCAAGGACTCCACAGTTCAACCCTGAGCTACATACATTCTCTCCTACTGGATGTACAACAACAACAACAGCAGCAGCAAGAGATTAATAAACAGGATTTCAAACAAATCATACAAATGAATTGCATTAGCTTAAACATAAAATTATCAGACAGCAGTTCAGTGAACAAATTCCAAATGTTTCAAGTGACAGCTGATCTTCACTGAGCTCCTGAGAATGAACTAGCAGCTTGGCAGATCTCAAGGAAAAGAATTCATTTCACAGGGATCTGCTGTGAACCCCAATGGAAGTAGTTCATCTCAGGGCTGACTCTGAAGTGGAACCTCATCAAAGATCTCAAATATCAAGGGAACCAATAGAGAGCCAGTTTGGTGTAGTATTTAAGGCACCAGGCTAGAAACTGGGAGACTGTTAGTCCTGCCTTAGACATGAAGCCAGTTGGTGACTTTGGACCAGTCACTCTCTCTTAATCCTAGGAAGCAGGCAACAGCAAAGCCTGCCAAGAAAATGGTAGAGACTAGTCAAGGCAGTCACCAGGAGTTAACATTGACTTAAAGGCATATTCACAAAAAAGGAACCAATATGGGAAAAGCTGCTGGCAGTTAGCATTAGAATCCGAAATGGGAAAGGAAGTTGGAAGAATTTCATGCAGGCCTCTGTAAGCGCTGCCTGTCCTGAGAGTTCAAGCCTATTCATAAACTTTGGTATACTTAGCTGGGAATTGTTTCCTGTTTGCCTTCTGAGGCTGTGTGTACCGAATAAACAGGGAAGGAGAAAAAGATGTGATGGTCCACAGAGAAATGGAATCCTGAAGTTCTGTTGACCTTTCCTATAAGTCAACAGATTTTTTAAAAAACAACTTTTCTGCACTTCTTTTATACAAGAACCACACCAAATCTTAGAATATTTCTCAGAAGCATACACAGGAATTGCTCCACGCAGTGTTCAGCCATGTATGAACTCTGTTAATATACCTGATGTCTTGTTTCTGTTGTTAAAATTGGAAAAATTAATCTGTTCTACACAGTGTATATATAGAACTATTCTTCCTGTTTTCCAGCCTTGTATGACAAGAGTAATTTGAATGTTTTCATTCTGATTTTGACTCCACCGGTTACATATTTCATTGTAATTAACTCATTCCAGTTTTTGAGCCAATTTGCTATATTCATTTGGCTACCCATTGTACATCTGCAGGATATTTATAGTTCGCAACTTAAAAAATACTAAGGTGATAGTTATTAAGGATATTTATGTCACATCACAGAATACCAGAGGTCTTCCACAGCTAAGCAACTTCTCAAGGGAAATAAAACATGAAAACATAGATCCTCATCTCAAATATAAATGGATGCTAGAATGTTATCATTCCTCTGCATTTACATACAAATGATGGTAACCACAGAGACTGAACTAACCACACATTAGATCAAAGGCTTTAGAAGCAGGAAAAAGTGGATACTTTGCTCTGAAAGTTGCCAGGGGAACTGTAACTCCGTCCTTCAGCAACCTGCGTAAGAAATATGATAACAGCTTTTCAGGATACAATCACATTTGATTGTGGTCATGGGACATATTATCAAACAAATATTTGTTCTTTGAATATCAGTAAGCTAAAGGGAACCACTTCCTTAACATTTGCCTTGGGGCAGAGTTGTCACTCAGGGATGCCTTAGGAGAACTGCTGCTGAAACTGGCTCAGTCCAACTCTCACCAGTTATCAGAAACGCCTTCACAATCCAGCAGCTGATACCCAGGGCTTCCAAGCTCTCTGCTGGCCTTAGGTCTACTTACATTCTTTCCTGTTTTTCATGTCATCAGAGCACTGACAGCTTTAATGCTATTGGGCAAAGCAAACCACAGCCCAAAGTCTTCAAAGATCTAGTGGGATTGATTGCCAAACCAAATACCTCAATAATCAAATCAACTGTATCGTGGCAATAAAAGCTCAGAGCATGAAATTAGTCTTTCAGCTAACTTCTTTAATTAACATGGAACTGTTGCAAAGACATATAACTCACAGAGGTTGGCTAAGTGAAAGAGGAAGGATGAACTATTCTATTCTAATTGTGGTGTGCCCCAGAACAAGCTAAGAATCACACTCTCTCTCAATTCTCAGAATGCCCATGATAGAACTGATGGAATGGGAAGAAGGAATAACTTTGAGGAGCAGGAGGAAGAGCCTTGACCAAGAAAGCAGTCAGATAAAAGAGGACTGAGTTGGGGCAGGAATGTAACCTGAATAAGCATCTCAGACATGACCCTCCCTAGTTCTCATGAAGATAAAGGGAGGGAGGGTGGAAGCACATTCAGACTTGCAAGATTCTGTTACTATAACCTTATAATAAAAGTAGCATTAGCATGCATGATTTTGTTTTCCTTATCTGGTCTACCTTGAAGGGCTGACAGTTCCAGAGAGCTAACCTCATTTATATGGTTCTTCTCTCCCAACCCCCACCCTTCATTCCTTACATTCAGCCATACATCTATTCCCATATCAGGAAGAACCACTATTCTCTGGAACCAATTCTACTAAACTGGATGAAAGTAATCTTGTGGTATATATTCTTCCATTTTAGTTTGCTAGAAAAGGTTGGTTTTCCTTAGGTAACCAAAATGGCAGCACTCACAAACAAAACAGAAGGCTTGAGAGATTTAGAGAAATGTAAAAATGTTTAGAAGTACCAAACATAACATTTAGAAAAAAGCACTAAAGCTGAGCTAAATAAACATTCAAGAGCAGCTAGAGAGGACTGAGAATGGTCAGAGAGTGCATTATTCTAGCTATTGGAAAGCAGGACCAAAAAAAAAAAAAAAGGAATAACAGAGAAAGAATGGAATACCTGATAAACTGGAAGACTTCATATTAGATTGTTTTGTTGTAGATCCTCCCAGTAGAGCAGGGTTCCTCAACCTCAGCAACCTTAAGATGGGTGGACTTCAACTTCAAAATGCTGGCTGGGGAATTCTGAGAATTGAGGTCCACCCATCTTAAGGTTGCTGAGGTTGAGGAACCCTGCAGTAGAGGAATGAAGATGCATCAAGGCATTAATTAAAAGCAAAGTTAGCTAGAGTTGTTTTTTAAGTGTTCCACTACCATGGTCAAAGCCAGCTGAATCCCATTCAGCCCTCTTTGCACATATGTGGTTGTTTATGGATCTTTTAGCCATTCTACATACCAGGCCCCATTAGGGGAAATATTTCAACAACTATAACCCAGCACTGATAAAGCTTTTTGATAAACCACAGCAAAAGTAGAAGGAAGAGAATGTAAACTTTACTTTGAAGTATGTTTCAGAAGATTTGTAGAAGATTGGAGGAGGGGGGATGCAATGCAGGAATAAAAACAGCTTTCCTTTCCCTGAAAGTCATCATTGCCCCCCCCCTCTCAAAATGATTGATTTATGGCCTTCCCAAATGTGGGCACTGCGGTTTGTACTTTTGCTATGGATGATCAACAAGAGATTAAAAATTAAAAGATGGGTGGCCTCCTCAGAAAAATATTTCAATGTTGACAACACTTTTTATTTGGGTCAACACCAGCAGTGCGACATTCTTACAGCCAAATAAGATTAGGATAGTTTTCCAAACACAAAGTTAGAATGTACCTCCCAGATTGGCAGGTACATTCTTCATTTTTCTAGCTTTAATGCACTTTTCGAGGTGTAGTCTTATAGGATTGCATAAATGCTGCATTCATCCCCACACGCAGCATATTGTACTGGTTTTGTGGTGCTTTTACCAACTTTATCTTAGTCACTTTGGGGTAATATAGTGAGGGGGACTTTTCAAATAAATAAATACACAAATAAAATGAGGTGAATTAATTAAACAGATCATTTTAGGAAACTATATTTTCCTGAAAGTCAGACTAGTTCCTCCCCCCAAATATTTTAATTTTAAAATTAGAGGATCATCTCAAGTTCACTGAGAATGTTTTTATCTGTAATATCTGTAATTATCTGTGTAATCTTCTACCCCTTCCCTTTGCACAAAATCCTTTCACCCTGCTTGTCTGAATTTTGGCATGGGTATTCTTCACTGTAGACATTTTCTTCATTGCAAATGTTATCACATTGTTTTGAAATAAAGTTATAGGCACTTTATGTTTTTAAAGCAATTTTCTTGCATTGATTTCTATAAAATTGGACAATTTTATCCTTTATAAAGTACTGGTCTACCTGCACATTTAATCTCTGTGCTCAAAATTACAAACATTGCAGATGTGTGTTTTTCTCATGACGGACTATGAGAGACTGGAGATCTTGTTTTTCCAGATCTTGTCCTGGATCGGGCATTGAGTCAGCTGTACTACCTCCTGACTAATCTGGAGGTAGTCCAGATTTCTGTGACTTCAGAATTGGATTGGATGGTCTCTGCATGCCATGCGTATAAAACGTTCTGCTCAGATAACTTCATATATGTTCCCAGATGCCTAACTGAGATGGGGAATGGGAATTGGCACTAGAAGATACACAGACTGAATATTCAAGAAATTTTCTTTTGACACCCACTTAGTGAAAGGCATTCAAACACAATAGCCAGAATCCAGTCAAAATGCAGTATGTTTAACTCCCATTAATTACATTGGAAGAGATCAGAATGGGTGCTTTTAAATGTGCTTACCTTTGCAAAATATTTTTTTAATTGCTTTCATTAAAAAGAAATGTATGATGTTTATAAATTATAGAAACCAGTAGAAAGAAGATATCATGTGCAGGCTGATCTTATGTAGATACAGTCAGTAACTGAGGGAGGAATAGTCCTTAATGACCACTCATTCAGTGTCTGTTCAAAGTTATGATGGTGCTGAATAAGTGGTACTTATGATCAGTCTTCATAGTTGCAGCTACTGCAGCATCCCTGCGGTCACGATTGCAATCCAGGCACTTGGTGACCGGCTCACAATTATGATGTTGCAGCATCCTGTGGTCACATGATCACCATTTCAGACCCTCACTGCTGGCTTCCGATGAGCAAAGTCAATGGGGAAGCCAGCAAGAGGTCACAAATGGCAACCAGGTGACATCATGCTTAATGACAGCCCGGGATTCGCTCAACGATGGCAACTGGAAGTGCTGGAACTGCTGCCACTAAGCAATGCAGTCACATAATGCTGCACCTTATGACCACATTGCTTAGCAATGGAAATTCTGGTCCCAATTATTGTTGGGTATTGTTGGGTATTGTTGGATATTGTTGGGTATTGAAGAGTCAGTACCTGTAAAAGGGTACTCGAGTAAAAGGGGGGATTACTAGGGCAATCTATAATCTATACTCTGCAATATGTAACAGCAACGGGGCAAAGCACGTGAAGAGGAGAACTATAAATTGTATCACAAGATGTGCCAAGCCAGTCCTAGCTTTGTTTGTAACTATGCACGTTACACTCGAGTAAACATCTTTGTTGCACACCTGTGTCACGAGAGTTTCTCTAGACGAACAGAGTAAACCTTACATGTTCTATGAACTATGAAGACTGATCATAAGTACCACTTATTCAGCACCATCATGTACCTGTACTGACTCTTCAATATCTTAGCTTAAAAAAAAAAAAGAAATTATGGCAGGTTAAAGGGGGTAACTAGGAGTAGCATCATCAGTTTGCCATTTGATAAATTCTTGTTTTGTACTGGTCATGGTAGCTATTCTGTGAAAGAACAAACTCCATAATAGTCATTGGGTGGGGTACATCCAGCACATGATTTGAGATGGGACTAGAAATATTACAGGCCATCATAATTGAAGGTACCATAGTAGCTCAAAGGCAGTTTGTCATTTTTATATGTCTTGTGAGGAATATGTGAAATTCTACTATTCTACTACACACAGACTATGGGCGAACCTATGCTGAAGTAATAGGCTTATGATGGTTTCACATATTGTAGGCAAAATCAATTTCTTTTATATATATAAAATCCCCTCTCACCCCTATGGGTGGTATGTGTCTTCCTCAATCTCGGGTCCTCTACCAGAGGCCTGGGAGTTTGAGGGTTCTGCGCAGTATCTTAGCTGTTCCTAGCACTGCACTCTTCTGCACAGAGAGCTCGGATGTTGTTCCTGGAATCTGTTGAAGCCACTCTCCCAGCTTAGGAGTCACGGCCCCGAGTGCTCCTACCACCACTGGGACCACTTTGGCCTTGACTTTCCACATCCTCTCGATTTCCTCCTTCAGGCCCTGGTACTTCTCCAGCTTCTCATGCTCTTTCTTCCTGATGTTGCTGTCACTTGGCGCTGCTACATCTATCACTACCACTGTCTTCTGGTCTTTGTCTACTACCATGATGTCTAGTTGATTGGCCAGTACCTGCCTGTCCATCTGGATCTGGAAGTCCCACAGGATCTTAGCCCTGTTATTCTCCACAACCTTCTGTGGAATCTCCCATCTGGACTTGGGGGGGTCTAGCTCATACGCTGTGCAGATGTTCCTGTACACAATGCCAGCTACTTGGTTGTGCCATTCAGTGTATGCTGTTCCTGCCTGCATCTTACACCCTGCCACTACGTGTTGGACTGTCTCTGAGGCCTCTTCGCACAATCTGCACCTTGGGTCCTGTCTAGTGTGGTAGACCCCTGCTTCTATGGATCTGATGCTTAGTGCCTGTTCTTGTGCTGCTATGATCAGTGCCTCAGTGCTGTCTTTTAGTCCTGCCCTTTCCAGCCACTGATAGGATTTCCCAATGTCAGCCATCTCAGCTATCTGTTGATGGTACATCCCATGCAGGGGCTTGTCTTGCCATGGTATTTCCTCCACTTGAACTTCCTCCCATGTCTGCTGCTGCCTGAGGCATTCTCTCAGCAGCTCAACTTTGGGTGCCATCTTACTGATGTACTCCTGGATAGTCCAGGTTTCATCCAGGACAGTGGCTTTGACACTCATCAGACCCCGCCCGCCCTCTTTGCAGCTGGTGTACAGTCTCTGGGTGTTGGACTTGGGGTGGAAACCTCCATACATTGTGAGGAGCTTCCGGGTCTTCACATCAGCAGCCTCCATCTCTTCCTTTGGCCAGCTCACTATACTGGCAGGGTATCTGATGACTGGCAGGGCATACATGTTGATGGCATGGATCTTGTTCTTCCCATTGAGCTGGCTCTTCAGGACCTGTCTTATCCTGTGGTGGTACTTGGATGTTGCTGTCTTCCTTGCCTCCTCCTCATGGTTCCCGTGTGACTGTGGGACACCAAGGTATTTATAGCTGGTCTCTATGTCTGCTATGTGGCCCACTGGAAATTCCACTCCATCGGTCTTAACTACCTTCCCTCTCTTTACTATCATCCTGCCACACTTCTCCAGTCCGAATTACATCCCAATGTCCTCGCTGTAGATCCGTGTCAGGTGGATCAGTGAGTCGATGTCTCGTTCACTCTTAGCATACAGCTTGATGTCATCCATGTAGAGGAGGTGGCTGATGGTGATTCCACTCTTGAACTTGTACCCATATCCAGACCTTGTGATTATCTGGCTGAGGGGGTTTAAGCCTATGCAGAACAGCAGTGGGGACAGTGCATCACCTTGGTATATGCCGCACTTGATGGCCACTTGTGCGAGCTGTCTTGAGTTCACTTCCAGTGTTGTCTTCTACAGTCCCATTGAGTTCTTGAGGAAGGTCCTTCGTGTCCTGTTGACTTTGTATAGCGCCAGGCATTCACAGATCCATGTGTGTGGCATTGAGTCATAGGCTTTCCTGTAGTCAATCCAGGCTGTGCTCAGATTGGTCTGCCTAGACCTTGAATCTCGGGTGACTGCTCTATCTATGAGTAACTGGTGTTTTGAGCCTCTGGTGTTGTTCCCAATGCCCTTCTGAGCTGTGCTCATGTACTGGCCCATATGGTCTTGTAGCTTGGCAGCTAGGATGCCTGATAGAACTTTCCATGTTGTGGGGAGGCAGGTTATTGGCCGGTAGTTGGATGGTGCTGTTCCCTTGTGGGGGTCTTTCATGATCAGCACTGTCCTTCCTTGTGTTAGCCAGTCTGGGTGGGAGCCTGCTGCTAGCAGTTGGTTCATCTGTGCTGCTAGGCGTTCATGCACTGCTGTTAGTTTCTTAGCCAGTAGGTGTGGATCATGTCCGGGCCAGGTGCTGTCCAGCTTTTCATGTTCTTGACCCGCTGTTGGATGTCTGCTACTGTGATGGTGACTGGTTCCTGTTCTGGGAGATTGCTGTGGTCTGATTTCAGGTCCTGCAGCCAATTTGCACTGGTGTTATGCGTCTTCTCTTTCTCCCATATGTTCTTCCAGTACTGTTCAGTTTCCGCTGCTGGTGGCTCAGCTGTTACTCTGTGGTTGCACTGCAGTTGGGAGTACACTTTGGATGGTTCTTTGGAGAACAGGGCATTTATCTTCTTGGCCTCTGCTTCTCTAGTGTATCTCCTTAGCCTGGCAGCCAGTGCTGTGAGCCTTTGTTTAGCAGTCTCTAGAGCTTCAGATGGAGTCAGGCCCATATATTTTTTCAGTAGCTGAGTCTTATCACTAATCTCCACACGCTTCTGTAGTTCATCAGCTGACTGACTTCTCTCCGAGTTGCCTTGATCTTAGCCTCCAATCTCATTTTCCAGGGTGCATATGTACTGCTGTTCTTCTTGATCGTGTAGCCAAGCATTTACAGGATTACAGCGGCTGTAGCATATACCAATTCATTGGTTTCAGTTATGGTGGTAGTAGGGATCGTCTGGAGGGCTCTGTTGGCATCTTCTAGCATACTATCTGATGGTACTTCTCCAGTGAGCCTTGGTAATTGGACTTGAGGGTTGACTGTAGCTAGTTTATCCATGATCTTATGCCTCATATCAGCTGCTGTGCTGTGTAATGGAAGGGGTGGGAGTGACATTCCTGCTTCAGGTGTTGGCTGCACATCTGCTTGTTCTTCTAGGTCTGCTTGAGTCCGGGTTGTAATGTGGAGTTGGCCTATCTCAAGTTGTGAGAGCAACTTCCTCCTCATTATGTTGAAGCACTGGGTAACTAGTTGTTTCTCAGTTAGTGTGGATGTAGGCCTTCTGTCTATCCATAGCTCCCTGATACGTTTCATATATCCCCTCTCATTAGGGCTGCTGTTGTAGTGACATCCCATCAATTCCAAGTTCTCTTGTCTCATCCATGTATGGTTTGTTCCAGTAGCCCACTTAACATCAGATTGTCCTGGTTCCCTAACATCTGACGCGGACCTTATTAATCTGGGTGACGTCCGAGCCGGCATGACTCTCTTAGTTCATGTCACTCTCATATTTGAGGTAGGCAGGTCAAGCATTAGGGGGTCTTTGCCCAAGGACCCCTACTGGTAAGGTAGGTACCAGCTGGGATTTGAACCCTGGTCTCCTGCATCAAATATGTATGTTTGTATGTATGTATGTATGTATGTATGTATGTATGTATGTATATATGTGTTATTAAAAGTTTTAAAAAGAAGATAAAAACTAACAGAAACTAATACAAGGTAAAGGGAAAAAAGAAAGGAAAAAAGAGAAGGAAAAGATAGGATAAAAGTGCAAAAAGAAATAGGAAGAAGAGGCTTCCAATTTCCTTTGCAGCAAATATAAGTATGATTACAAGATTATCTCTTTCTCTAAAGTTACAAAAAAAACCCCTCTCTTTTTTCTATTATCTAATATTTTCTAATCATCAAAACCACAAATCAAAAGTTCATGTTTTTCTGTTTCATGCAAAAAGTCTATAAGGGGTTTTCAGTCAGCAATAAACGTAGATATTGTCTTTTCTCTAATCAAAGATGTCAATTCGGCCATCTCTGCAAGTTCCATCATCTTCACCAACCATTCCTCCATTGTCGGTAGTGCTGAACCTTTCCACTTTTGAGCATATAATAATCTCACTACATTTATCTTATATAAAAACAAAGTTCCATAAGTTTTTTTCCAGCTATTTATCCATTAGTCCCAGAAGAAAAGTCTCTAGTTTCAATTGTACATTAGTCTTTAAAATCTTCTGGATTAGTGCATGTATTTGAATCCAAAATTTTCTGCCTTTTTTGCACATCCACCAAACATGATAGAATGTCCCTTTATGTTGTTCACATTTCCAGAACAAATTCAAAGTGCCTTTATACATTCTAGACAATTACTCTGGTGTTATATACCAATGGTACATCATTTTATTTAAAAAATCTTCAAGACTAGAAAATAATGTTTCAAACCTTTCAACCACATATTTTCCCATTGTTATATTTGTATAAGCAAATTTTTTAGCCTGTTTTATCAGACATTTTTTCACTTATTCTTCTTCTGTCTCAAATTTCAATAGAAGTTTATACATTTTAGCAATTACATGTTCATCACTCTTACACAGTTCTATTTCAAACTCAGTCTTTTGGTTCAAAACCATAAAATCTTTTGTCTACTTTAAACCTTTCTGAAAATTGTACATAAGAAAACCACTGGCAAATATACTCTTTTGTTATTAGATCTTCTCTTGATTTTATTTTACATTCCTCTTGAAAGAATTCTAGTATATCACGATAAGTTAACCATTTATGTTTACTTATCATTTCTCTTCTATAAAATGTTTCTTGTCCTAAGAACCACAAAGGTGTTTTCAGGCACAACCTAGATTTGCATATGCTCCATATTCTCAGAATGGTACGTCTAATGTAATGATTCTTAAAGTCTACATTAATCTTAGCTTTATCGTACCACAAGTATTCATGCCACAGCAAAATCAATTTCTTATCTGTACACCATGTTCTTTTATAGTAGTCATTATAATGCTGGAGATCCAAAATTAGCTGATGTTTTTGGCAGCATGTTCTTCCCCTCCAAATATTGATATTTATTATGAAATGGCAAAGGGGATAAACATTTTTTCTTCTTCCTCATGATGAGCAAAATTGACATCTGTGGATCCTCAATTAACTACAATAGATAGTAGTAACTGGGAAAAGAGAACAGGGAGTGAGTTAAATGATTTAATCAAGCAATTTATGGTTACATAGTTCTTTTTGTGTTGAGATTATGTAGAATCAAGACTTTAAAGATTTTTCTGATTACCTTTACAAAGAATGTGACTTACATCCAGAGTATGAGGAAGTAATGTGTTTTGAACACTGTGGATTTCATTCATTAGCTTTTATAGTTATTAAATAACTTTACCAAGAACAATTATTACAGGTCACTGGGATTTTGCCCTTTTATAGACCACCAATTGAAAAAAGGTCCTAATTCTCAAGCATCTACATAAAATCTTTTATCATTGTCTTACATCCCACCTCCTAAACAGAAATTCTCTTAAAAAAGTACTTTGAATAAAAGTACAAATAACCCAAGCTTTTAGATAATCCTCAGAGGACACTTCCCTCTCAAACAGATTTTCAGGATGGTAACAATTCAGCAAGATAATTATTTATAACTTTACCAGGTGGCTATGAATTAAAAATTAATTTGAAGATTCAACCAGTCTCATGGAAATCATAATTTCCCACAGCTTCTCAAAATATGACCATCAGAAAATTAAAGATGTAAATCCCATTGTAATGTATACTCTAGATCTCTATAGATATGCTTCAGTGGGTGTTGAGGGGGCCCCAATACCTTGAATAGATGCAGGGTCATGTAAAGCTACTTCTTCCTGAACATTTATTCAGCTTCTTCCTGAAGTGTAGCAGATGGACACATCTAATTCATCCTTCCTGAAATACACTTTTGTTTCAATGGATAATGCACCACCATATCTTTTGTGTAGATTGGATATCACATGTCTGACACTTCACATCAAAAGACTAGGATCATTTGCTTTAACCCCTTGGCTATTAGCCTTGATGCTAGTGTGACTTTCTCTGAAGGCCCTCTGTTAGGAGACTAGTGGGCTTTCTTGTGCAATTGGTTAGCCACTGTGAGAACAGACTGCTGGACTAAATGAGCCAGGGGTCCAATCCATCAAGGCACTACTTAAGCTTTTATGAGTTGAAATCTAACATCAGAAACCAGCCTCCTCCACCCAGAAAAGGCCTGTATGAATGTGTGTGATGCTTATATGGAACAAATAGTATGAATCTGTCATACTCAAATCTTCAAGCTAGAAACACTGCACATAGTTTGACCATTGCCATTGTTTATGACCCTAGTAGTGGCCCTAGCAATAGCTCTAATTATGTTATCGTGACCACCATTTATTTGTATAATGTGTATCATGAACTTTGGATCTGTGTGAGGCATGGGGAAGATGTAATGTCATACAGTACATCATGGTGGTAAGCTAGAGCGGGGAAAACTTACCTGGTCTGGTGGACAAACAGCAGCAGTCCATGAATTTTTCCCATTCCCAGCTGTCCATCAAGTTGCCCCTTCTGATAGTAGTAACAAATATGGTCGCCAACAGCCCAACTGACAACACAGTTCAAGGGTAGGATAGTTATAGGGAGAAGAATGTTGTTCATTACCACCAACCTCTATGGTAGTATAATTCTGTTCACATATTCTTGTATATGCCCAGCTCAATGAGAGAAAGAATAGGGTCCACACAATTCTGTTTGCTTGAGCATTATATCTGGGAGATACTTTCTGACAAATACTACTGCTTTTTTCCAAGAGAGACAAGCTGTCCAATATAACATCTGTCTGAGGAAAAGAATCTGGCTATTATAGCTACTGGTTATCTTGAGAAATATTAGCCATTCTCAGTGCTTACTAATCTTGCTTCCTTAATGAAGAATGATGGGCATAATGATCTCATGGTGATATTGCTTGCCTGAAGGAGAGAGACTGGTTATGAAGATTTCATTCTGATGCTGTCAAGCTGATTAAGTGAGTCTGGCCATTGTGACCTCTGCTTTTATAGCATGTCTTTTTAAAAATATTATATCAACCAACAAAAGAAAACATACACATATGTATAACCAATGTGACTGTATCTTGAAATTAAAGAACAAAAGAAAAAAAAAAGAACCTGGACAATTGTACAATAAACAAAACTACTCCAGAAAGCTTGACTAAATTAGGATTTGTTCTGATTTCCTTGGGACTATGAAAAAAAAAAACGATAAATCTAATAAAATATTGAAGGTTCATCTCATGAGTCATACTTCTAAGTGAAGCAAACCTCTTTCTATGTTCTTGGACTTTCGTAGAAAGAAGATAATGTGAGACTTCTTTGTCCTCCAATTAATTGCTCCAGCAGAACATAATCTTTGTTAAAGATTGTCTTTCATGGGAAATCTGAGAAACTTCACAATAAATAGCTGAGGCTTATCAGGCATTCAGAAAGAGGAACCTGGAATGAGATGAGCCCTTTTGTTATTTAGCTGATCATCTTCTGAGAGAGCCAATACTTCATGTATCAGGGCTCTCTTTAAAAGAACAGGCTGGCCATTGTCTGCTTCTTCTGGAATTCCAACCATGTATAAATTGGATTAGTGATGCAGACATAAAGGTGTTGCTGTAGCCTGAAGGATCTTATTAGCCTTCAATAATTCACGTGTGGATGTTGCTGCAGACTTTCCATGATCTTCCAAATGAAATATTTTGTTCCTAGCTGTATCCAACCTAGTATGTTTAACAATAGCTTCAGTACCCTTTATGTCTGCTTGTATCTCTATAATGCTTTGCATATCATCAGTCTTCCATACATGTTCTGCAGCTGTTGCCTTGAGTAGGGAAGGGGAGGCTAAACTTAGGTACCAACTAAGGAATAGACAAACAAACCTGTAATAATAATAATAATAATAATAATAATAATAAGAAGAAGAAGAAGAAGAAGAAGAAGAAGAAGAAGAAGAAGAAGAAGAAGAAGAAGAAGAAGAAGAAGAAGAAGTGGCAACCAGGCAGCTATCAAGATGATAATAATCATAAAACAGGGGGTGTGGAATAAGTCACTGCCCCTCCTATTTCACCATTTTGTGCAGGGCTAACCTATTTTGGCTGAAAACATCTAGGTGACACTTGCCTGCCACCCGGTGGTCATTCGAAGCCTTGCAGCATCGATCTGACAGTCCTAATTTTGTCTGAAGGAAATTCAGTGGCAATTGTGTAATTGTGTCCTCTTGTTTATTGTTATATCTGTCCGGAAGGGAAAATTACAAATAGTAAGCCCCTCTTGAGAATCTAAAATAGAGGGGAGGCTTCTACTTTCTTAAGATCTTCTCAGACCTGCTCCCTAAGATGCAGAGAGCAGAAACTCAGTTAAGGAAGAGGTGAAGGGAGTGTGCTTTGACAGTCCAAAGTCCTCCTGAATAATATGTGTGACTATGTGTGAGTCCCCCTTCTTATTGGTAGGGACACTTCAAAGCCATCTCTGTTAGGGTGCAGCTGAACTTTTAGGATGATTTGGAGAACTCAACTTTAAAAATCTTCAGCTTTAAGATCAGCTACTGAAATAATTATTATAACATATTAATTTACTTTCTCTTAATTTTGCATTTGGCCTGACTTAGTCAGTTTCTGATTTCTTCTGTATTTGATTCTTGGGCTTTGTTGTCTGGTTTTGCTGCTTAGTGTTCTGTTGTCCTAAGCAGGACAGTAATGCTTTTAACCCTAAATAAAGAAACTGACCACTGTTTCCTTGTTAAGACTAACCCATATGACACCTATGCTTCTGTGTAAAAGAGAAGAAAAATAGGGTGCCAATTTATATCAGGTCTGATCTTTTAATCCTCTAGTTTCTGAAAGGGAGTTGGCAAGTTCATTGATAATGGCAATGAACTGGCAATGGCAATTAGAACTTTGATACTTGAAGACAGTCCCAAAGAATACTGCTGTCATGTGTAGATACAAGAAGTGAGGACTTCTTGTATCTATTAATACTGTAGTACTGGACCTTTGATCAGGGTTTTGTTTTTTACATTCTTGTGTCCACAACAATGATCTACTAGCTGAAATGGAAGGCCACCAACCTGGATACTGATAATATGAAGTGTAAACTTTAATCCAAATTTACAGTTACCTTCAGTCGTGTCTCAGTCTGCAATCTCATTTGGAGCATCAGTAGTGTAAAGTTGCTCAGGGTCTTCTGGTTAGAACATATATTTCTGGGGGAAAATGCCTCTCGCAGCCAAGGTTTCAATTCTGCATAAGCATGAAGTACAAAGCCAGATAGAAACTACAAGGTTCCCTGAATCTCAGTGAGTATCAAGCTATTGCATGCACTTACAAGCGGTTGTAACAAACTAATAACCAGTAGGTGGCACATTTACTTAGGAACTTTAAAAGTGCTGTGTGGATACAAGAAATATTTGTTTCTTCTTCAATAGGACAGAACAAGCAAGAATTCTCATGTATTGTGGCTGATAACAATTTCCTGCTCACTGAATACAAAATACTGCCTTCAGAGTATTTACTAAAGGATTTGCATTTCCTGCTAAGGAAGGCCTGTGTTTTGGATCTCTACTGTATACAACAAATGGGCAATCTGTTTTAAGTCCAAAAGTAGGACTACTCTCTACCAAGTGAACATAAACTAACTTATACAAAAGGACCTTAAATTTATTAGAAAAATGTTTAATAAATGATAAATAACTCCAGCAATTCTACAAGAAACATGCATACAAAACATGTCTGACCAAGATAAACTGAAGATTTCTATGCAAACCCAAAATTCACATTAATGTTTATTGAAATGTTTAATATAAGGAAAGCTTATCCTCTTAGTTAGGGTTACCAGACATGCAGCAAAAGGAGGACATGTCCTCCTTTTTGTCCTCATGTCCTCAGTCCCACAGGTATAGTCTTAAAATCAAACATTGTCCATTTTTTCGAGTATCTAACAAGCTTGTCTCTTATCAACTTTTCTTCCTGGCGTTAATAAGTGCTAATCACACATGTAAGTGCTAACTGCAAGTTAAAGAGCTCTGTTCTGTGACCTTAATTGATCAGTACCCTCCCTCTGGCTTGCACTGCTGCCTGAAATTGACAAGACCTTAATCAGTTACATGCTAAAACTATGTTTCTCAACCTTGGCAACTTAGGAAGTCTGGACTTCAGCTCCCAGAATTCCCCAGCCAACATGCTGGCTGGGGAATTCTGGAAGTTGAAGTCAAGATATCTTAAAGTTGCCACGGTTGAGAAACACTGCGCTAAAGGCTTTTGCCTCCTAACTGCTACTAGCACATTCCTGCGATTGAAAAACCAGTCTTTCTGATACTGGAAAAAGTAATTTCATATACATGTAGGCCTAAATACTTATTAATGTGTGATTTTTCACTGTAATTTTTGTCATGGATGCCAAGCAAGTTAAACAGTTATTGTGTCTTCCCCTCACACCCCATTTATCCTCCTTTCCAGTTGTCTGTGTCCTCATTTGCCTGTTCAGATATCTGCTAACCCTACTCTTAAGTCCTCCTAATGAAATTTTGATAAGTGAATTGATTTAATTTTTAATTTCATTTAATATTTCAGTTTTGAGGCTACCTGACTCTACAATTCTGGGACACTTACAATGAAAAAAAATTAAAAAGAAAACATAAAGAAAAGAAAATAGCACAGACTGGAAGATTGATTCCATAAGACCAAAAGCATATCGCTGCACTCTGGACCAGCTGTAGTTTCCCAGGGGCATGTTGGCCGGGATCGGCACCAGGGGAGAGGCCACATAGGGGCAATATGATGTAAGGCTTCCACCACTTGCCCATTCCAGCTGCAAAGCTTCAGCCAGATTGCCCACCAGATCTTCAGGGAAACTTCCAAACTCCCTCTTAACCCCAAATGGTCCATTTGGCACTGAGTTCTAATGATGTTCAAGAAGAAATAGGAAAAGGGAAAACATTTTGTTATGCACACAGTAATGTTTTTTTTCATTAAAACTGGCACAGTTCTAATTCATTTCTCAATTTCCAGAATCATTTTAGAAGTACAAGTGAAACTCGAAAAATTAGAATATCGTGCAAATGTTCATTTATGTCAGTATGGCAACTCAAAAGGTGAAACCAATATATGAGATAGACGCATTACATGCAAAGCGAGATATGTCAAGCCTTACTTTGGTATAATTGTGATGATTATGGCGTACAGCTTATGAAAACCCCAAATTCACAATCTTAGAAAATTAGAATATTACATGACATCAATAACACAAGGATTGGAAATAGAACAATATCGGACCTCTGCAAAGTATAAGCATGCATATGCACTCAGTACTTGGTTTGGGCCCCTTTTGCAGCAATGACTGCAGCGATGCAGTGTGGCATGGATGCTATCAGCCTGTGGCACTGCTGAGGTGTTATGGAAGACCAGGATGCTTCAATAGCGGCCTTCAGTTCTGCTGCATTGTTCGGTCTCATGTCCCTCATCTTTCTCTATGGGGTTCAGGTCAGGCGAGTTTGCTGGCCAATCAAGCACAGTAATCCCATGGTCATTGAACCAGGTTTTGGTACTTTTGGCAGTGTGGGCAGGTGCCAAGTCTTGCTGGAAAAAGAAGTCAGCATCCCCATAAAGCTCGTCTGCGGAAGGAAGCATGAAGTGCTCCAAAATCTCCTGGTAGACGGCTGCGTTGACCCTGGACTTAATGAAGCACAGTGGACCAACACCAGCAGATGACATGGCTCCCCAAATCAACACAGACTGTGGAAACTTCACACTGGACTTCAAGCATCGTGCATTGTGTGCCTCTCCATTCTTCCTCCAGACTCTGGGTCCTTGGTTCCCAAATGAGATGCAAAAGTTGCTCTCATCAGAAAAGAGGACTTCGGACCACTGGGCAACAGACCAGTTCTTTTTTTCTGTAGCCCAGGTAAGACGCTTCTGACGTTGTTTGTTGTTCAGGAGCGGCTTGACAAGAGGAATACGACATTTGAAGCCCATGTCCAGGATCCGTCTGTGTGTGGTGGCTCTTGATGCACTAAGTCCAGCCTCAGTCCACTCCTTGTGAAAGTCCCCAACACTTTGGAATGGCCTTTTCCTGACAATCCTCTCCAGGCTGCGGTCATCCCTGCTGCTTGTGCACCTTTTTCTACCACACTTTTCCCTTCCACAGAACTTTCTATTGATGTGCTTTGATACAGCACGTTGGGAACATCCAACTTCTTTTGCAATTACCTTTTGGGGCTTTCCCTCCTTATGGAGGGTGTCAATGATGGTTTTCTGCACAACTGTCAGGTCAGCAGTCTTTCCCATGCTTGTGATTCCTACTCAACCAGCCTGAGAGACCATTTAAAGGCTCAGGAACCCTTTGCAGGTGTTATGGGTTCATTAGCTGATTAGAGTGGGACACTTTGAGCCTAGAATATTGAACCTTTTCACACTATTCTAATTTTCTGAGATTGTGAATTTGGGGTTTTCATAAGCTGTACGCCATAATCATCACAATTATACCAAAGTAAGGCTTGACATATCTCGCTTTGCATGTAATGCGTCTATCTCATATATTGGTTTCACCTTTTGAGTTGCCATACTGACATAAATGAACATTTGCACGATATTCTAATTTTTTGAGTTTCACCTGTATTTCCTCAGTCTTTTAGCCATCCTAAAATTAATATTCTTTGGCCAGTCATCTTGCAAAGAAAGACATTTTCAAACAGTTTTTAAAAAGTTGTGCAACCAGTAAACCCCCCCCCCCCCGCCCACCACCCTTTTGGAGAGAGATAGTATCTTTTAAACATGGAAAAAAAAACTTGTGTTTGTAAACTTACTTAAAGGTAGAGCAAGATAAACTGAAAATAGAGTTTATTTGACAAAATTAAGTTACGGGGTTTTTTGTATGTTTGTTTGTTTTTGTCATTAATTTCCTGGAGCATTCAAATAGGAGTTAAGAGCCATCGAAGTTAGTGATTCATAATCTCTTATAGTGCCACCCAACCATCACTGTGGTGATATAAAACTTGTCTTCATTAGTGATTTATTGCACCAGTGCCTGGGTGATACTATTACATACTGTAAATCACTAATGAGGAAATGCCCAAGACTGGAGTGTGGAATGACTTTTAAAATCAAACCCCAAACATCTCACTTCATTGTGGAAGGAATATATCAGCTTGCATGCACAAAGACATTAATCTTGTTGCCAGATGAATATTAAACTGAAGATATTTTGATGATACTTCTGATTCACAGCTTTATGTGGAGCATGGAATATCCAAGCAGCCACACTGATCTATATGGAGATATGTATGTCTGATTTGTTTCTTCTGTTGCAAATGAGATTCACTCTCTGCTTATGGTATTTTGTAGCATGTCAGCATTTGCATCTGTGCTTTATTTTGTGAGTGACAAAGGAATATCTGAATGGAGGAGGAAAACCTAAATGAAGTATTTGCAGTGATTTTTCCCAAGCTTCATTTCCTATACCCTTAAGCATAGAATACACAGACACACAGAATGTGTGTGTGTGTATGTGTTTTATATATATATATATATATATATATACATACAGCATATATACACACACACACACACACACATACATACATACTGTACACACACACACACACACACACATATATTGCACAACCTTCATTAACTAAATTGCATCTGCCCATGTCTTTGGCTTAGTGCAAATTCTATTTTTCCTTCTTCTCCTCTTCACAGCAATTTTTGCACCAAAATACAGTGAAGATGAAAGGATGGCACTGTAGATTTCTGTGGGGCATTGATCACTCTGGTAAGTTGCTACGAACAGACTGCAGAAAGCAGGTGACTTGTAGTTAATAAATAAACGTTGCCATGTTGGCTGAAAGAACAGGAGCATGTGGGTGTGCACACACACACACACACGTCTCAATAACTACAGCCTTCATTTGCTGTTGTATAAATCAGCCATTGCAAAAAAAAAACAACAACCCACAAACAAACAACGAAGCACCAGCAACCACAAAACAGAAGAATATAGACATCTCAGTGTTCTTGTATAGATTTCAGTCTGATGTAAGATTTTTGCTGGTGTATGGAATCTGTGCAGATGATGTGTACATATATAGGATCTGTTCACAGTCATCTGTTCACCTTCCATAGGGACACATCAGGACAGAAATGTCTGTTACAATTCTACCTAAAATATATGTTGGGGTACATGAATGGGGCTGAGTAGATGAAAGAGCAGAACAGAGCAAAGGAACCTAGATCTGCCTCCTCACCTGTGGATGTGGATTGACCCTCCCATATGGGTCTGACAGTCTGGCCTGCAGACCAGCTGGCTGTGAATGTCAGAGTGTTCAGACCGCACATTCTATCTATCTATTAGCTAGCTAGATCATCTGTCTGTCTCTATGAAGTTCTTGGTGCTCTCTGAGCTTGGGTAGCATTATCAGTGCACGTGAGTGTGGGGTTTGCTGCATGTTCCTTTCCCCCCCCAGTAGTGCTCTTCACAATCTGAGAAATTTTTTTGGCCTATAACCTAGTTATATGTAAAATCCTACCCACAAGATTATCAGTGGGAGCCAGTTTGATGTAGTGGTTAAGGCACCAGGCTAGAAACCGAGAGACTGTGAGTTCTAGTCTTGCCTTAGGCACAAAGCCAGCTGGGTGACTTTGGGCCAGTCCCTCTCTCTCTCAGCCCTAGGAAGAAGATAATGGCAAACCACTTCTGAAATCTTGCCAAGAAAACTGCCCATTTTACCCATTGAAATTTATCCTTGAAGACGATAGGGAGACCCTGATGAAAACAGGAGTCAACATTGACTTGAAGGCACCAAACAAACAAAAAGGTTATCAACAAATAACTTCTTTAGCTACACTGGCTGCTTTCTCATATATCATGATTTAATAAGCTAAAATTGAAACAAATGCTTATGCCACATATGTAGACCCATTTCCCTTCCTGTCAGTGAATCAAGAAATGTATAATTTCATCTACTACAAAAAGAAAAAAGAGTCCCACAAGTGGAGCTTGACTCCTGGTGACTACATGGATTTATCTATGTGGTAACATGCCCTTTTTGTTAATGTTCAGTTCAAAGAACAGTTTTTGAAGGGTTATCAGTATTTCTGCTTGGGTTTTAGCTGGTCCTTATCTAACATGCTAATCAGAACTGTTATTTTTAAGCACGTGCAAGAAGGTAGATCAGTTAGCAGTACAAAATAGAGGAACCAAATGATTAATCTTCCTTTGGATTTTTGCACACTCTTATTGTGCAAAAGGAAAGATGAAGGGAAAACACTGTGCACCATTTAGAAAAATATACAAAAATCTATCTGAAATTTGATCTGCAGCTTCAGAGTAAAAGAAAAATTATTATTGACATTTATATTTTATGTATATTATATCAGAAACCAGAAAATAATTGCAGCTTGGTCTTCGCAGCCAGGACTAAGTAAAAGAATGTAAGTAGAATATGGTAGGGTTATATATATGAATATTCATTATACTGGTTATGAATTGTGGCCTCATCATCAGGTTATCTCTATCATCTCCAAGGATAAATTGCAATGGGCAAAATGCTCCTTGAAAGTAATTCTTATGATATAGCCAATATTAGCTGGCTACAGAGATCTATAATGAGTTGCACGGAGTATTGTAGCCTACTCCAAACTGGTGCTTCCCCAGATATGCTGGATTTCAGTTCCAATATCATCAGCCAGCATGGCCTCTGCACCTGGAGAGCATTTGTTAAGGCTGACCTTAACAACAACATTACACTGATCAGTGGAGTAAATCTATGTGTCCCCCCCCCCCCCGCCCCGGTTTATATCACAGAACTTTATGCCTTAGCGTCCTACCAGGTGATAACATGTACAGGTAGGTCACAATTAGTGCAAGTTTGAATAATGCAGCATTCGATTTAGTGTGAATTGTAAATTGATACCAGGTCACATTTAATGGGACCCAAAATTCAGTTAATGCGAGGCTAGCACGTGTGCAATTGAGGCTAGTGCATATGCAGTTGCGGTTGGGGTTTTAGACGCTGCTCATCTTTGTGTGTGCAAAAAGGAGAAAAGAAAGATTCCATCAGAGAAAAGTTTAAAAAAGAAGAGGCTTGTTATTACAATAGAGAAAAAATTTATATATATTGCATTATTCTCTTCCTTGGTAAGCAATGTTATACACAGTGAAGAAAAGGAGTAAAAAAAGTATGTCAAAGCACTTAAACATAAGATAAGAAAAAGGAAAGGAAACAAAGCTAAATCAGGTCTACACCCATACAATTCATTAGACTACCTTGCCATACTTTGCCATCCTATCAAATCCTCCTTGCTTTCACTTTCACTTTCACATTCACTTTCCAGCATTGCTTCATACCTTGCCTTTTGTTATTTAGACTTTTCTCCTCTCTCTTTTCCAGGATCTCACCAACTCTGTCCAACCATGACTTCCTCAGTCTTCCCCTTTCAGTTAACCAACTCACTATCCCATCTCACTACAAACTATTACCTACCCCTGTTGGTAGAGTGAAACCATAGTTTGAGGAGGTCCTGAATATGAAACCTTTCCCAGTATTGGTTCCTCCCTATTTTTAACAAACATCCTCTCCTCTTCATTCCCATTACTTAGGCTGAAGAGGCAGGCTTACCAAAGGAAAAGATGGGCATCAGAGAGAATGGTGCTTCATTGATAAGCACCAGTTGGCTGTCATTATTATGATAAGCAGCATGATTCCAGGCCAATGTGGGCGATTTTAATGGTGACCATCAGGGCTTTTGGAACATAAAAGAGACCCAAGGAACAGGCAACAGCATTAGAGTGTCTCTAGCAATGACTCTGCTTGTTGTCTGCAGATGAAGGAGTGAAAGTGGAAAATCAATCACACCTAGAGCCACAGTTTATGCTTTTTTTTTTTTTTGCAGTTTTGCTTATTGAAATTCAGAGTGTAGAAAAGGCTAAATTCCTGCTCTTAATTTATAAAGGTGCTCTTAATAAAACAGAATGTTCTTAACAGATGCTGATCCAGTTTACTCTTTACCATCAATTGCGATGTCTGATTCTTTCACTTCCAGAAGAACTCCATCTAAGGTAGCAGTGAAATAGATGGCATTCCTTTTTCTGACGCTCCTGGTGAGCTGGATATTGAAGTCCTGATCATTGTCTTTGCTATGTGAAGCAAAAATATAATGGCAAATTGCAGGAAAATCAAATTTTATCTGGGCAAAAGTCTGACAGTGGAAATTACCCCAAGTGGAACATTCTCTTGTAGCGACTGCATAGGGCTGAATTGCAGACAGAATCAAGCATAGAAAATATAATAAATGCATTGCAAACTTTTATTCATGGGACATATAAAGAGAGAGTTTAAACTGTAATAAAGAGGTTCCCTGATGTTTTGCTTGGTGAACACATTTGGAATTTTGAGAGTATTTTATGGGACCTTTGCAAAATGATTGAAATGTAGAAAAGGTTTGTCAGTTCCAAAATGATGGCCATGATTGTCACAGTGGGTCATAAAATCATTGAACAATGTTAGAGGGTTTTTTTTGTTGTTGTTAGAGTTTCTGATTTTAGGTGGGAACTGGGAGCATTGTTTCCAAATCTACTAATCTGGTACTTGCAACAAATGTCAGCAAGGAAGGATATTGTAGCTTAAATCTCTTAGCTCTTTCCTGTTGGGTGAACTCTGAAGGGTTCTGAAATATTCAGAAATAAGATAGGTTTTGTTAAGGGATTATTTTCTTCTCCTAAGACTGAATTATAAATTTCATTAACGTGCTTAGAAATTTCAGTAATAGATATACCCAGAAACGGAGACAGTTTATGCACTACATAATGTATAATTTACAGAGTTTATTATTATAGCAATCCCACATGCAGTATCTGATTCAAAATTAATATTAGATAAAATTGTGGAAATTAATCATTATTTTTCATTAACCCTTTACAGAGCAAACACAAAAGAACTTTTTCTTTTTTTACACTTTTTAGCATTCCATTTGAAAAATGCTCTTTTAAATGCCTGCATTCCATAGGTAATTGGTAGAAGCCATGATCATGTCATATGTGACATGATGCAAATGATATAATTCACACCATTAGTGTGATAATGTTTTGACATATGAGATAGCACGGCCTCTATCCACGGACAATCTTCTGCATTTCCCCTCATTGTTTTAAATGCCCTCCCTTTTATCATCATAAGACCAAATATGATTATGATTAAATAGTTTTTGCCAGGCTATCTCATGTACTACTTGATCCCAGAATGTCTATGATTATCCATATGGCTAATTCAAGGAACCATCCACCAAAGGCAGGTGTGGGTGTGCACGGGAAGCATAAGCCATAAATGTGCAGGATTGGGAAAGATCCCTGGCCTGCAGATCTAAGGAATAAAGATCTAACTAATCAAGCAACCCTAAAACTAGACTGTGAAGAGGAATGTAGTAGTAGCACTATGGAAATGGACATGTTGTTTGTTTACATCGCCACCTATGTGTGCCCTGGTTGGGAAATATCTACTCCATCTAAGATTAATGTAGGCAAGGGAGCTGATACTGGGATCTTGGGATGAAACGACAGTCTTAGATCCAGAAGAGCCAATTCAGCTCCCAGTATGTCCACTATAATTCTGTAGTAGCATAATAATATGTTGAAATTGATTTTCAGCTATGCTGATCATTTATTATAGAAGACATTGTTATAACACCAGAGGTTTTATAAATAAAGCAGACTAAAATATAAAGCATTTGTGTCTACCATGTACTCCTAATGCACAAGGGGGGGGGGGGGGGGGGACATCGCAGGGTAAAAAAATAAAAAAACTTTGCATTAGAGGGGACAGATGAGTATATTTTTCTCAATTTAGAAAATAGAAGAGTGGCTACGAAGAAACTGTTTGAAAGCTCCAAACAGCACATTCATGAGCAATGTGCAATTTATGCATTTCTCTTGGATGAACTGCATACAAGCAACTGCATGAGAAGCAAGCCAAAAAGTGGAGCAGTATTTTCGATAACTAAAATATTAGGGCTTGGTCAAAATGCTATTAATATCTCATTGCATTCAGAAAGGAAGTTAGGCACAGAGCTAATCTCTTCCACTGAAATCCATGAAACTTGCTCACAGGTACATCATCTGTTTTTACTTACATTAAGATCAGGTATAAATAGTTAAAAAGTAATATTTCTAACCATTTGAGAAATGAGCCCTAAAAGAATTTTCTTACCTATCTGCACATATGTTTTACTTTTGCAGCAAACATCGAGTAAGCATAAAATCCACAATTGACTTCTGTTCTTCATGTTCATTATCAATTTATTGGGTAGTAAACATAAAATGGTCTTTAAGGAAATACTTCTTCCAATGCTTATGGACACATCTTATACTTCAGTAACGTTGCCAATGAACAACACATAACATTTGGAAGATGGAACCTTAAGAACTTCCCCTTACTGATTTGTTCTGGTTGGGTGAGAGATTATGCTTCTTTAAGATTTAAAATGACAAAGGCATTTGGTTTTTGGTTTCTGTGCTCTTAAATTTAATCTTTGACTTTGCTAAGTTTCTCCTTGCTTGGAAATGTTTCACTACCCCCCACCCCCACCCCCCAGGCCAGGTGCCAAGAAACCCAGATAAGTAAATGAAACACTTGATTTTTGATCTTTTTCAAACATTCCACCAGTTCCCTGTCCTAGTAAATTGGAATAGATCTCATTCTCAAGAGATTTGCTGAATGCACAGGGCCATGCAACCAGCTATCGTGGACTAAGACGTCAACATATTTATCCTGGTGGGAAGGAATTTCCAAAGTTATGAATAGCTTTGAAAAGTGGATTTTCCCCCCTTTCTCTTCCATCTGTGTATTGCACTTTGAACCCAGTTTTGAAATACAGCAGATGAGATGGTAAACCATATCCTGCAATTGGGGTTCACAAGACAGCACCCCTCTCCATATTATGTAAATGAACAAGGAAATCTTTGCTAATTGAAAAAAAAAAGATCAGAGAAAAGTCTAGTTTTCTGTGAGGGAAGAGAAAAAGGTTTGAGCATGTGCATCGTCATCATCACCATCAGTGTGACTTGACATCAGAATTTTCTTCCCTTTCTAGTTGTCAATGGGCTGTTATATACACTACAGCAGTGTTTCTCAACCTTGGCAAATTTAAGATGTGTGGACTTCAGCTCTCAGAATTCCCCAGCCAGCCATGCTGGCTGGAGAATTCTCGGGAGTGAGGTCCACACGTCATAAACTTGCCAAGGTTGAGAAACACTGCATAAGAGGTTCTCAGTGTAACTTAGCCATGAGGCTCAACTATATAGCATATATAAGAGCATATTAATAATCCTTGTTGAATGAGCCCAAGGCCCATTCTAGCCCAGCATTTTATTTCTTCCAGTGGCCAACCATATGCTTGTGGAATGTGGTAGGGTGGACTAGTGTGATGCAGCAATTAGGATATTAGATAAGAACCTAAAAGATTTGAGCTATCTGATTAACTTTACAGTAAATTCATTTATTGGATAATTTTGCCAATAAGCAAGATAGGGTTGCTTTTTCCAGACCTGTGAGAACAGGTTACAGAAGATAGATTCTTACATAGGTAAAGGAGTTGAAAGAAGCTACAAAGAGGTGTTAGAAGTGCAGGAGGTGTTTGAAATAACAGAGAATCTGCCTCCCCCCCCCAAAAAAAAAGGTTGGCAGCAAGAATGAACCAAAATAAGATAAATAATTATTGAATTTATTCATTCATTTTGTCCCTTTGACTCAGTTTTGAGTCTTGATGACTACGTAGATTTGCCTTGTCATGTTTTCTTTGCAACATTTCAGAAGTAGTTTCCCATTTACTCCTTCCTAAGGCTGAGAGAGAGTGGCTGGCCCAAGATCACCCAGATGGCTTTGTGCCTAAGGCAGGACTAGAATTCATGGTCTCCTGATTTCTAGTCCAATGCACTACACCAAACTGCCTCTCAGACTATTGAATTGAATTGATTGATTGACTGATTGATTGATTGACTGATTCTGTGCCATCAAGTTGTTTTCAACTCGTAGCGACCACATAGAACTATTGAATTACTGGATATTTATTCACTCATGCAAAGGAAACTGAAATGTTGGCTCAGCAAGGAGGTTCAAGACCTTTCTAGGAAGGGAGAGTGGCCAGAAAATTGCCTGGAGCCCATACTAGTCTTGAGAACTCTTCCTTTTCCAGTATTAATATATTGAACCTCCTGATCTAGGATATTATGATGCTGCTACAGAGATTTAAACCTGCAGAACCATTTCCAATATGAAAGGGGAGCATTTGAGACTATTGGGAGCATGTAGGACTTAACTTCCATCTGAGGTTGCTATTGAATTAACTCTTACTTTTAGGAAATTTGTCCTAAATTGACTTTGTCTTTTCAACTTTTTGTTCTCCTCCCCCCCCCCCCCCAAAAAAAAGGTTGGCAGCAAGAATGAACCAAAATAAGATAAATAATTATTGAATTTATTCATTCATTTTGTCCCTTTGACTCAGTTTTGAGTCTTGATGACTACGTAGATTTGCCTTGTCATGTTTTCTTTGCAACATTTCAGAAGTAGTTTCCCATTTACTCCTTCCTAAGGCTGAGAGAGAGTGTTTATCATGGGGGGGGAGGCAGATTCTCTGTTATTTCACCTTATGGAGTATCAGCAACATACCTGCTCCATTTTTTAAACAACAGCCCTTCAAATGGTCATGCTGTCTAGAGGATTCCAAGTTGGGGAAGTCTATCTTAAATAATAGTGTTTCCCTTTTGTCTGTATTTGTCAGGAAAGCTGATCCCAGTCTAAAGTTTCATCAGTCACCTTCAGGATGTCTCTACAAGCTGCCCTCAATTCCTTAAATTATTGTTTTACCTAATTACATGTTGATCAAAGCCCTCTTCAAGTACTATGTCTTGCCCTGAGCACCATACTTTAAGAAGGACTCAGGGAAATTATAATGTGTTTATCATGGGCAACAAAGCTCATTAGAAGATTGAAAACTAGGCCCTATGAGGAAAGATGGATTGAACTGAGTATGTTTAGCTTTGAAAAGAAAAGTGATGGGGGATGTAATAGCAATTTTAATATTCAGGAATTTGAGGTTGACTTATAGAAGGAAGACATAACCTGTTCTTTATGATTCTGTGATTTTAAGTGAAAACTTACATCAAGTTGAATGTCATTATATTGGGGGGTGGGGGAGGAGGCACTGTATTTATTGACACCATGATTGAAATTTCTAATAGCTGTATCTGATTGAAGTTATGGCAGCAAACTGTCACTATTGCAGTTTATATATTTTCCTAGTACACTGATACATCAGGCTTAAAGCTTTTCACCCCTGGCCTACAAAGTAAGGTATATGTGAATGTCCCAAATCTATGGCCTTCACAAGAACATTTTTCATGGATCATTTGCCATAGAGTAGCATTTACTTTATATTAATACTCAGTTTAAACATTAACTCAGTGATTTACCTGAAAGGGGTACTAGGGCTAGGAAGCATTATTCCTGAGCTTCTGATAAAAGGTTATCATCTACAGGTAGCTGGGGAAAATCATCCACGAAAACAAGTAGGGGGCTTTAGCTCCAGGCATCTGGCCATCCTAAGAAATAAGTAACAAATTTAGCTAGGAATATTACATAAGACTGTTATTTTGACTGTGTGTTTTTAAGTCTAATATCTTGTCTCTGCACAAGCTTAGTAATAGTATATTTTTGCCACTTGGAACTGCTTTACCACAGAGTAGCTTCTTAACAGAAGTAAGCCAGCATTATGTTATGGTCTGCCAAAACCCTTTATGTTCTGTATTCTGTAGGAATATAGAATATATATTCTATGTTTCTTCTGTAGAAGATTCTTTGAAAATGTTTGATTTGAACAATTTTATATTTTTATACTCTTTCCCATTGAATATTTTTGCTTTTGACCACAGAGCCAGGAGGTGGCATTATAAAATGTACTTATTTTTTCCTCTCTCTCTCCCTCTCTCTCCCTCTCTCTCTCTCTCTCTCTCTCTCTCTCTCTCTCTCTCTGTCTCTGTTATTTATTTATTTAGTTGGGAGATGGCCAACTCCCAAAAGACTTGGGGCAGCTTACAATACACACAAAGAAAAAAAGCCAAAAAATAAAAACATGCACATCCACAAGAGTAAAAAACCAAATATATCCCAAACCAGCAAAAATTAACAAAGGCTCAGCATCCATTCTAGCCTCAGGCAGGGAGCAGAGCCACATTTTTGACAAACTCCAGAACAGGGATACCGTGGGGAGGGCTGGCATCACAATAGAGAAGGTACGCTGCCTAGGTCTCAATAGACGAATTCCTTGAAAGTAACACAAAAGTGTGAGAATCCTATGTCTCTTCCACATTAGAGTTAGGGGGAGGACACTAGATGAGACATTTCCTAGAAGATAGATAAGCACAGTGAGAACTACCAAACTATCAAGACAGGGTAGAGCTAGGGTGTGTAAACCCAAAGTATTTCTGAGAGAAGAAGTTTGATACCTCTAATATTTCACCCAATGGGCTCTGTCCTACCAGTACAAGACCTTAGCTGACTTTTGATTTAGATGTTATGATGTCATGAGTAGTTAGGTCACCTTGGATCAGGTAGTGACTGGAATGAAACTCTTGGGAGAAAACAAGAACATCTAATATCAATAAGCAAGTTTTGTTAAATTAACCCAAACTTTTATCAAGTCACTATATAGTTCAGCTTGAAAAGTGTGTGTTTAAAATCTTTTCACAGACAATTGGCAGCACTACCAAACTGGTTTATAATATGCAGTGCTGAAAATATAATTCCATTGAAATGTACGGTGTACATTGGAAAAAGTATGTGACCCACAAGACACAATCTCCTGTATGTCCCATTAAAAATGAAACAGAGCTTTTCATCTGAGCATCCATAGACTTCCCTGTATTGATGAAAATTGCAACATGCAGTATTTAAAAAAAAATCTGAGACTATAATTTCAAATATACTATATAATTTTGCTTTCAAAATGAAAAACAAATCTAGCTAGTTGTGATCATTACAGATCCTTATATCTTTATTTGGTTTAAAATAATTATTAAACTTACCTTGAAAAACTAAATCTAATCGTCTCATACAATCTTGGCTATAACATTGAGTATATTCAGGGTTTTCATACACACATATCCAATGTTTAAAAATTAATTTTCATCTCCCTCAGTACAAAAGTGCATGTAAATTTGATAGTCTTAGCTTGAGAAACTACCTCAAAGAGTACGTTTAAACAAAATGCCTAGCATTGAGATATTGGGCATCTTCAGTTCCATAACATTCTCCTTTAATGTCCATTACTACTACCTTCATCAGTGTCTGATTTTAAATTCATACTCTGTAGAGGAAACATTTCGGAAGACTTTTTGTATCGAGGAGATAGGACTGGTGGGTCACAATTGTCTTTCATACTCCTGGGTCTTTAGACCCTTATAGGTATTAAGCTATATTAAGAGTTAAAATTTTTAGAACACAAGGTTATTTTCCAGTTATTCTGCACCAGTTACTAGATAAGGATGTATCAACCTTGGAATGTAAGGAGGATACCAGGCACAATGAGGTTGGCTGCTGTCCACTCGCTTCAGGTTTAGCTTATCAAGGGGAGGAATTTGGAAAATCATAAGATATGCAACACCAGGTGCAATTAATCAGGATGCTGCCATCCTTGGTGGCACGTATCACTCCTCTCAACTAAGCATAAAAAGCTTCGAAGTTTGGATCTGGAGAGCTTCAATGCAGACCTGGTCCGGAGTGGTGCTGCATACCGGCCTTGTTGGGGTATCGTCGTTATCGTCCTGGGGCTCCCGATAATAGATAGACGAATTGCTTGTTTGGTAATGTACGCCTGCTTCTAAATAAAGATCATTTAACTTCTTCACTTCACTTGTGGTTTTTCATTGCTTCTGAATCTAATAAAAAGAACCCTTGCCTTTGGCAAGACATACTCCAAGTGCCAAGTCCTGCATGATATCCTTCTCCCCACCCTCTTTCAGTTTATCATTATATATGTAAAATGAAGGCTATATTTTGCAGTATGTTATGTTCTTGAAGGGCCTGACTTTTGGGGGATTAGAGGGAAATTGTGTTTTGAGAATCAGATTGCACATAAATCTATGATGAAAATTTGCATGGAATTAGAACTAACATGTATGCTCTTGAAGGTAGGTGCATTTTCTCTATTTTCTCTTCAATATTTTCTACTGAGCTTTCAGCATTGCTCTTTCTTTTTGGCAGCACAGTCAATGCAATTCTCAACAGATATAGACAGGAATCAAAAAGAAGTTAGTTTTGGAGGAAAGATGAGCAGTTGAGTCTTGGGCATAACATCTGAGATTGCAACAAGCCACATATTTGGGAGGCAGGCAATCAGATGGAAGAAAAACATTCTTGGATAATTTTATCTGCCATATGCATGTAGGTGTTCATGTCACAATGGGCTTTAATAAAACCATGAAGGAGAGAAAACATCAGAGGAACAAAACCCAGCAGAACTCCTCTGGAAAGTCAGCAAGTTAGTGGCTTTCTCTTGGATGATCAGCAGCATTTTTTCTGAAGCATAATTTTTATATAAGAGTAGAAGCACAAGATTTAAGAACTCAAAAATGTGCCAACAAAAACAGAAATGGAGACCTCGCTTTTGAAATGTGCCTTTAATGAATTAAAGCAAAAGAAGCATCTTCAAAAGTTCAAGTCATACATCCTTCATTTTTTTTAATATATATGTATATTTTTCTTTTTCTTTTTAATGCAAATAAATAAGTGAGCAGAGTAAAGGACAGTCAAAGAGGGGACAGATTGAGAAGTCTGTAGAAAATAAGGCAAAGTGTTGGATTATAATAGCATGTATAGTCACAGTGTATTTCCCCGTGTTTAACATATTGTTTATCTCATTACGTTCAAAGGTTTTCCTTCTTCTAAGCTCTCTCCCTGAGAGATTTCAGAGCTTTTCTGACCCGTTTCATCGCCTCCTCATCCTGCGACTTTTCCTTGCTGCCTTCTTTGCTCTTGCTGGACTCTTCGGATGAGCTTGGCTGAGCATCACATTCAGTGTTCAGGCACTCACAGCTTTCCACATGGAGGTATTGGTGTTTCTTCCTGATCCCACCAGGACACAGCAGCGTGATTTGTTTCAGGGCTGTCTTTGACTCTCGGCAGCAGCTGCACTTATGTGTCATTGAGTTAGCTTCAGGAGAGTATCTGTTTTTATAATGCAAAATGAAGAAAGAGTTACACTGTGCTAATGTTAGGTGTAATTCTAAAGATGATGCTTTTGTTATGGACTGGGGAGGTATACTACAGAAACTCGACCGTAAGAAAAGAAAAATCTCCATTGCTTATTTGCTAGAAACTTAAACGGCTCTATCCTCCTATAATATCCAGCCAAGGTAAGATACCCTTTAAATAATGTGCACCCAATCTTTTAAAATAAAGACAGCAAAGCTAGGATTTTTGTTTAGGAGAATTAAAAGAATCAAAGTATCCAAGTCTGGCTGAGCTTGGGGAAAATCAGCTGAAAGACTGAATGACTAATAAAAAAAAAAAAGTTCACAGATTGAATTGTGCCTCTGCCATGAATTCACTAGGTGGACATTAGCCATTCCTTCCTGGAATATTCTAAAGATTATAAATGAATATATGTAATATAAGTAGTCATGCTGGTCCATGAGAGAGAGAGAGAGAGAGAGAATGATCTAAAATCTCTTCAGCTGAAGAAAACCTTAAAACTTGCACAGTCTAATATATAGCATTTTGTTTGGTTCCTAGTAAAGGAAATAAATACTCAGTGGTGACTATATAATATATAAAACATTTTGAGCATTAAAAAGGGCTATTGTTATGATTGTTCTTCTTAGATTCCTCCTTAGCTGTGCTCTGTTTGGTTTTTATGCTCAGGTTTGCTTATTTTGAGGGGTTATCAGCATGCATTGTAGTTTTACTTCAGATTATCTGGTAACAGGCATTTTCACAACTCATGCCAAGATTCCTATAAAATTTCCCATGACCAAAAATAGACAACAAAAAATCGACCTCTATTTCTTGGAGATTTAACAAAGACAGCCAATCTTGTATAAACAAGGGTAAAAAAAAAAAGAATTGCAATTCTAAATTTGTATTGATTCAACTTTTGCTCCACTATGGATACTTTCAAATGTTACTAAGTTGGATATAGGATTTCTGCAATGTTACAAAGGGTGGTTCACACAGTGTCCCTCTATACATATAACACTATTCACTATTTGGTCTACTCAGCAAGATTACCTTATTATATTCTTACCAATTGCAACACCATAAAAAAAGAAAAAAAATCACCAGAAAACATGTCCACAGAGGGTTGGATCCAGAAATTCACTTGCTGAAGTGAGTGTATGGAAGATTACTACCCTATCTGTTCTCTCTCCCTAGGACAATAAGACATCATGAAAATGTCCCTTCAAATAGCAGGTGATTCTGCTGAATAGGTAGGCTGGGTCAAGAGACTGAGGCAGGGAAAGGGAAATGGAGAAATTCCAGCAGAAGCATCTTCTCTGAGAAGGCATCTGCCTGAGTGACATCTTCACCCCAAAGCCTCGTGAATTCCCCTCTAGTAAATCTTCCCAAATTTCTCCTCCTTAACTTGGAAGGTCCAATGAGAGGATGGAATCTTTAAATAGTCTGTATTATTAAATAATTAATATAATTCAAGCTGTTGATGAATAGGTGTAATAGTAGTGGTTACATACCACATTGACAATGATACTTAAGACTGCCTCTCTGGAGGAAGATCTCAGTTCAAACATGTTCAACTTCATCCAATCTTTTTTTTTTTTTTCCCGAATATCTGTATTTTCTTTCCTTTCTTTTCCTACATCCATATCTCCAATTTGCTTTTCCAAGGAAAACTAAATCATACCGTTTTGGCAGCAGACCTAAAGCATATTCCCTGCAATTCAGTCTGAATACTTTCAAGCTTTTCAACTGCACATAATCAACCTATAAGAAAGGAATCTGTCTATAAAGCCTCTTATAATCCATTTTCCCATCATTCCTCCACAGGGAAACCATTCATTATTCTACTTCATTTCTCCAAATCTCCTGTTGCCCAAATAAGTAATGCTATCATTACATGCTCTTTCACACCTAGGAGCAAAGAAAGATAATACAGCAACTTTGAACAAAGTTAGAAATGTGGAGTTGTCTTGCACACAAGTATATCAGTGGATTTCAGCATTTTACGTACAGCGAGAAAGTGCCACATCTTCCCTCACACTGAGTCACTGGGACTTGGTCCTCTGAACGACAACCATTATAATTGATAAAGTCCATTGTTTCAGTGGGAGAGCATGATGGGATGCCTGGTACGATTATACCTATCAAACGAGGGATAAAAAGGCTGTCATTCAAATGCATGCATGAACTTCAAGCTTTTTGTTCTCCTGGATAAAGTACTGAGTAGACTCAATAATTTTCTCAGAAATTTGTGTCCGAGATAATACCTAGCTAAATATAATTTGGTTGTGTCTCTGAATGGGAAAGCATACACGTGAAATTCTCAAAACCAGATATTTAGACAGGAAAATTAAATCAATATCAATACCTTTCTAATGAAATGAGCGAGTCTTTAAAAGTTAGATTTTGCATAGACTTTGTCAATAGAGCGCAGATGGGGATGTTTCCATTAGTTTTACGTTGGGCAGATATAAAAAGATATAAAGAGAGTAAGAGAGAATTTTCCTGGGCATTATCTGAACACAAATGCCGTATCACTAAAAACAGCTAAAACAGCTGCAAAAACAACTAAAATAAACATTATATTAATGGGCACCATTTGCCTGGCATCCATAAATTACTGTCAAGTCACCACGCTCACTGAAAAAATAGTCTGACTCTGTTAAAACAAGAACCCATCCCATCTCCTCAGCCAGGTTTTGCAATCCTATAATCCAATGGGTAGGTAACAGCTTCTTGAATTAAGATTAAGAGAGGTATGTTCCGGGCATGTTCCTGCAGAAATAGAAACCAGGTATGCTTTCTGTTTCCTCAACATTTTCAGCGGGTTTTTCATCCCTTCCAAAACATCAAGGAACATTAAGGGAAATACTTAATAAACCCACTAACAATTGAGAATGCTGTATTGCAACATTTGCAAATACCTTTACATTTAGTCTGTTTGAAGGGACAATATTCCTAGGAGCAAAGCTCTAAACCTTTATTATCTAGAGCCAAACATTCTTTAAATCACACAAACACAAGCCCCTTAACTAGGGATATTTTCATGTTTGTTAACTGGTTTTTTTAAACTTGTTTCATTAATCAAGCAAATACATATAAGCTGAGCATCAAATTTCAATAGAAAAGCAGTGATTCAATATAGTGCAAGTCTGTGAACCTATCTCAAATAAATATTAATTTATATAATTTAATTGCCCCCTACTTCCCCAGCATATACAAGTATTCCTTGCTTAACTATCACAATTGGGACAGGAATTCAGGTAGCTAAGATGTGGTTGGTAAGCAAATCATTATGTGACCAGACCCAATTTTATGACCTTTTCTGCAGCAGTCATAAAGTGAATCACTGCAGTCATTAAGTGAATTACATGGTTAAGTGAATCACATGGTCATTAAGTGAATCACATGGTTCCCCATTGATTTTGCTTGCCAGAAGCCAGCTGGGAAGGTTGCAAATGGCAATCATGTGACCCTGGGACAGTGCAACCATCATAAGTGCAAGCTGGTTTCCAAGCACCCGGATTGCAATCATTTGACCATGGGGGTGTTGCGATGGTTGTAACTTTGGGCAACAGTCGTAAGTCACTTTTTAGTGCCATCGTAACTTCGAATGGTTGCTAAATGAACAGTCGTTAAGCAAGGACTACCTGTACAGCCTAATTCTTTGGAATGGAAATATATATGGTTTTATAATACTTACATGTCTTACAGCAGCCACTAGGCAAGTATGTAATGGTGCCCTACAAACAAAATAATAATAATAAAAATAACAACAACAATATGTATAACCACCTAGAACTACAAAATTGTACTGAAATGATTGCTCTGATGTTCTGCAATCTTGTACCTACCATGCTGCCTAGGAATGAAGGGATTTGTAGTATAAGATATTGCAAGGGACAGATAGGGAGGAAGAGAATAGCCTCTCCCTTTGTCTTGTTTCTTAGATGAAGAACAAGTGGGGCAAAGATGCTAACTTCAAACATGAGCATGCTGCAGATTCTATTATACTGTAAATTCTTTGAAGGAAGAATTAAGCCTGCAGTGGAAATTCAGATGTTTCCTTTTATTTCTCTATTCTATATTGATCCTACTGGGGCTGCCCTGCAGTCTAAGAACATTATCCAGTTGCTCTGTCACCAGCACAGGTCACAAACCATTTTTGAAGGGCAGAAGTGGATGACATCAGGGTGAAATGTTCCAGAAGTCCTAGTATTATCTTTTTAAAAAACAATAATAGTAATAATATCCTTTTTGTAATAATATTAGATTGTCAGTTGATATTTTCCCTCTCAGATTGTATCTATTTCCTTCAACATCATCAACACTGAAAGTTACTATTTTGAATATTGTGATGGTATGTGGGAATGACCTTGAAGACCCACTGACTAGGCTGTGTCTTCCTCCTGTCTCCACATACCATCACATCTATTTAAAGTTTAAAAGGACTTTTATAGTTTCCCTCTTAAAAAAACCCCACAGAGTTTCAATGTTGCTTATCTCTTGTGAGAATTATTTGTGGCTCAGAAGGGAAAGGGAGGCCAGAAACCTCTCATTACACACCTTTATCCTGCAATTCTAGGAGAATTATTTCATTGTTTCCCCCCATTTTTCCCTTTTCACTGGCAAAATAGGTGGTGAGGGCCCTGTCTCACACACTGGGCTAGGAGGAATATGCCAGGTGAGGCACTCCATGGAAGGCATAGACTCAGAGGGCTTCTGGGAATGAAGCTTTGAAACCTCTGGCCTTTCACCTTATGGGCTCAGCTGAGCTATGATACCTATAGTGTGAGTAAAACATGTTTAAAAATAATTAATAGTTTTAGAATTAATAATATAATAAATAATAATTTACAGTCAATTGTACTTATATGATGAACTTTTCCAGTTTTGAAGCATTCTTGCTCGCTTGCTTGCTTTTCACTATTCAGTGCTACATTGTTCCAGCAACCCACACATCTACTTGATTCAGCTCTCGCTTCTATCCTATCCACTCCGAATCAAATCAAGGTGTTTTCACAACATTGTTTGTGCAGGTTCAACTTTTAACTCACAGGTTGGCATCTGTTTTCATTAAATGACGGGCAGGTAATCTCAGAGGTAGAGGAAACCAGCTGCCTATTGATCAACACACAGCTGTAAAGAGTGCAGTTGTCTTTTGGATCATTCCGTTGTTCACCGGGCTGTTCAAAAGAAGGAAACAAGTTCAGGACTAAATAGCTTCCTGTTGTTAAAAGACTTCCTTCTCCCAGAGAGCAGAGTGGCCATTCAGTGGAAGCATCCTCTTAAGGAAAATTAACTGGCATGTTTTTACTCTAGAGGAGAAAGATAAATCCTTCCACACCAATTGTGCCATGTGTAGTTGAGACCAGGAAGTCTATAGAGAGTTGTGTAAGAGAGAGATTAAAGGCAGTGTTGTGAACTGCAATTAACTGGTCTTCTGTGGTGAGTAATAATCATACTTAGAGACTAAACAGGGAAGCTTGTGTGACCTGTCAGTAGCAGTAGGATGGAATAAAGAGAAAATTAGAGAAATTAAGAATATGCAAAGGAATGAAGTTTTTCAACTTTTGCTTTATAAACCACATTCATTTTGTGTTACTTCCATCCTAACATTTACTGAATTTCCCTCACCCTTATTTTATTGAGATTTGTGTGCCCTGAGCCTCTGTTATTTTTCTTTCAATTTCCATCAAGACTAACCCTGTTGATGCTTGTAGGCACAATTGAACAACCCACTCAGGACATCATTCCCCTGATGTATAATAGTGGACTAGACAAAATAAATTGGAAAAAATGGAAATGAATATGCCCATATTCATTTTTTATTTCACTTTTGCATTCATCTTGTATTATAACAACTGTAAGCTGAATGGGAATGCATTGGTTTTCTTTTTCATTTCTGCTTAAACTGAATGCACATCCCCTGGAGAAATTTCACATAGACACCTAGATATTGTGAGGATAGTGGATTAAGGAAAATCATGAGAGGGTGGTGGTGCAGTGATGAGTTTCCAATTCTTTCTTTTCACATTAGCTGCTTTCCACCTTGGAGCAAATATTTTCAATGCCAAGAGAAGCATTACTACCTGAAGATACTCAACAAAAATAAACTTACTCTCAAGACGATAATGTCATTTTCATGTGTTTTTATAACACATTTTGTCTGCACACATTTTGGACAGCAGTCACCAGGGTGTGGAATAGCAGAATATCCCTACAGAGAAAGAGATACACAACTGTGATGTATGAATAGGATTTTAAAAAATATTTAACAGAACCAAGTATCCCTATTCGAATGCCAGACAGTCAGCCATACTCCTTTCTAAAATACTCTATTCTGGGGTAGGCAATCTGGTCCTTCCAGACAGGGCTGTTATCTAGCCAGAATGATCCAGTTAATGCAAACTGGTTGTTCAGTTGCTGTGCTGCGCCTTCAAGAGTGGCAGAACCAGAGCAGGTCAAGCTCCCTCCGGCCTGGAAGGAAGGCAGAGATTCATTTTCTCAGTATCTTTGTCTAAGGAGGCTGCCATAAAAGGCAGAAATACAGGGCCATTCAAGGAGGCAACCCAGCAACTGGTCTTCTGAGAGCAAAAGGCACCTCCTGCTTGGGTAGATTTTTCCCCAAAGGGTGAAATTTTCAGCCAACTCATTCTCCTGTTCCAAGGGGAGGATACCGTGCCACAGGTGGTTCTTTCCACCAAGGGCACCTCTCTGGTGTTTCTCTGTAGCACGGTGTGGGGTCTTTCCATCTGGGCCAAAGAAGCCCAGGTAAATGCTGGGCTTGTCTTTCATGCTGCAGCCTTGGGAGTGAACTTTGAGGTAATCAAGCTAATATAAACCTCTGGTGGTTTCAACAAGACCTATCTAATCTTGATTGGGGAGGGCAGCCTATGAGAGGCCAGGCAACAGGATGGGCATGGAATGATGGGGATGATATTTCTGTTTCAGGGCAGTGATAGGCAGGCCCCAGTGTTTAGACACACTCCTGTTCTGCCCAGAGTTTCTATACATGTGGATGGGCATTGTGGCCAAAGGGACTGGGTTCCTGGCAAGGCAGTTTGAGGTCTCAGGCAATGCTGAGTATGGCAGGGAGCTTCTGCTAGGACAAACCCATTGCTCAGTTCTTGGGTGAAAGAAGTAGTCAAGAAGGCACAGTACCCCTGAGCCAGTCTGTCTCCAAATGCATCCATGGGCACTTCAGAAGCAACAGCACTGATTGTCAGGATAGCTCAGCCTGCTATTCATCACCCCTAGCCAGTGTGGCCATAATTTTTGCTGAGAATAGCCCCTTTATGATTCTACCAGCATGGCAAATTATTATTAGAACCAGATATTGCCTAATTTGAGCATCATAATTCCAGATATTTTGAACTGCAATTCCTGTAATCCCAGGTGACCACAATAGTACAATTGATGAGGTTGTCATACAACATCTGCTTGCCTGCCCTCCTTCATTCCATCACCCTACTCCCAAGATTCCTATTTCTTCCTCCTCGTCATTTGAGGCCTATCAAAGATGTTCAGTTCTTGTTTGTGAACTGTTTTAGCTTTCTCTTTCCATCTTGGGTCTTTTTCCCTCCCTTAATTATATTTTATACTTCAGGGTTGACCCAAGATACTTTTTCTGCTAGAGGCAAAGGACGAGAAACCTCCCCATCCCAGTTCCACACATAAACTGATTGTTTTGAAAAATTTAACCTTACTTGAATATTGGCTGCAGAAAGACAGCCTCCAATATATCTGGGGATAATATGCTAGCTTGGATGTGAAGAGACCTGCTCTGCTACATCTTCAGTGCTGTTCTCAGTCTACCATTCCTACTGTCTGAAGTGGTTACTTCACTCTGACTAATGGTGGGGACTGTCTTGTCCTCAAGCTTGTTGATGTCACTAATCAGACACACTAGGGTTCAGGAACCTGGTCTTCCACAATCCTGCTTGTCTACTTGTTTGTTCTGCCACATACTGCTTTGTCTGCTTACATAAGTGGAACTACTTACCGGCTGGCACTGCACATTACATGGGACAGGCTTACAGTCTATAATATTCAGACGAGTCCTGTTGTTTTGTTGACTTGTGCATACACACCGCTGACACTGACTTCCTAGGACTTCTGAACCAGGCTGGAACAGAGCAGGAGTTCATTCATTAACAAAGTACAAGATAAAACAGATCTGGTCCAACATGTTTCTTACAAAATTACTGTAACTATGATATGAGAAAGGCCACTGGGGTAACAGAATTTGCTGCAATTTTGGAATTCGTTACATGGATTTTTAAAACTGACTCATTATTTCAGTTGTTGCTACTTTTCTACTTTACTACTCCCCCTTACTATTAGTCTATGTATGCTTCTGCCTCCTTTTATTTTTTCATAATGCATGTTAAGTCAGGGGTTGAGGGCCTCTGAACAACTTCATCTTTGGAGGCTTCTCAGGCCCATTCTCCCAGCTGTTCTCCCACTTTCGACCACATGGCAGTCATGGCACCACTACAGCCATATCTTCCACTTCGTTTCTACAACTTCCTAATTGGATTCGTATATGCCCCCTTTGCTAACCTGGCTCTTCATTACTCTTCCTCTTCCTTCTCACTTGCACATCCCAGCATGGTTGAGAACATTGTTCTAGCCAGCCAGTTGAGTCTGCAGGACCACATGTTTCACTCTGAAGTATACTGTGCTTCCTAGCCTAGCAGAGAGCTTTATCAATCAACTTCTGCCTTGGAGACATGAGTCCTCTCACTGCTTCCCCACCCTGTGGACTATACATCCCAAAGACAGAGGTGGTTTGGTACAGCTTATTGCTAAACTAGTAAACAGTATCCTTGAAAATAACACTGCACAACTGCAGCTTCTCCCAGTTGGCCAGCACAATAGTTCCAGCATGATCTGTTGAGGAGACCTTCCCACTCTATGGGCCACAGACCCACAAGTCTTGGTCTAGGCAGAGATAAATCCTGTTGTGGCCAGTGGGGCTTGTTCCCTTATAAATATGCATAGGATTTTCTATAGCAGGGTTCCTCAACCTTGGCAACATTAAGATGGGCGCACTTCAACTCCTAGGATTCCCCACCCAGCAAGGCTAGCTAGGGAATTCTGGGAGTTGAAGTCCACCTGTCTTAAAGTTGCCAAGGTTGAGGAACCCTGTTCTATAGTATCAATTTCAACAGAATTTACTTCTGAGTAGATATGTATACATCTTTGTGTATTTTTGAAGTATCCTAAAAGATTTAAGCTCAGTAACAAAAATTGGATATGTGAGTTGGCTCTAAAAACAGATTAATTGGCTATGTATCAGAAAAAGACCCAGCAACCTTGGGTCAGGGTGGATTCAGCAGGCATGCTCCCTGGGATGTGTCTTCTACAATTCTTTCATTGGTTTTGCTATTTTCCCTGACATGATGCTCAGTAACTCTCAGTTATAACTTATTCTTGTTCTTTACATTTACATATAAGCCTTTGAGAGTTGTGATTCTGATAGAGGCAGACTATGAGTTCAATTAAATAAAGAAATAAATCATCTCCCTCTTAGGAAGAAAGGAAAACTTTACCTTATATTCATTACCATCCTTCACGCACACATTTTTAGGGTCTAGAGAAAAGAAGAAGTGTTTAAGTCTCTGTCATTACTTTAAGCTCTTTACTTAAAAGTAACTGTATATTATATAGCTTCTTGATATACTTTCTCTACTAGATAATGTTAAATGAAGTAACAACACATTTTCTTCCCTTTTCTCCCCAATTATTGTATTTACTGATATCCACTGAAGATATTGCCATTTATATCGGTTTTTTCATGGGATCTTAAAGCCTATATCTGACTTTTTGTTCACTTGATTTCTATTTTTTTTATCCTTTTGTTTTCTTTTATGCCAAATACTTGTTTTGCTTTGTGATTTTAATGTATTTTGGGTTATCATTATGCTCTGAGCAGTTTTGGAAATTATTTCTGAGACAGAAGTTATAAATATTTTAAATAAATAAATAAAAAGAGTATCTCACTCTGAAACTCAGGTGCATTTTGCTACAATGGAATATCAGTCTTTAATCTTTTTTTTCCCTATTATAATTCATAACTCATCACTGCATGCTGTCAAAATAGTCCTATGCCATTCTGCATATAAATGCATTCTATGCCAATCTGCATATAAAAGAATTTAAAATATAGTGAAATAATCCCTCCATTTTTTCCTGCGTTGACTATATTTGGCCAATAAAATCCAACGAAAGAGAGGGAAACACAGAACACTGTATCCTTTGTGGAAAAAAAAATAAGTTCCCGATCATTGACTCCTTAGCAGAATGCAAATTCTTCTTTAAAACTGATTATTTTCAAAAGAAATAACTGTATGAAATAAAGGGATCCTTATCAAATGTCACCCGTACAATATTTTCCAATTTCATATAATAAAACAATGCGTTTAAAAAAAAAATGAAATCATTTGTTTTTATCTTGGCATGTAGGAGGTAGTATCTTCCACAAAAGCCACTTCACAGATCTTAAAATCAATTTATTCTGTTGTAAAAAGACAGGGTGGGAGGTATTACTCCTTAAGATAAATCAATGTGCTAACCCTTTAAGATCAGCACCACTGATTCATCCACAGCATCAGCTTTTCCGTAATCATTGTTAATATAATACCCTACACTCGATGTGATTCTATTAGATCCTTCAACTACATTCTTTTCCTAAGTGCCATGCAGATATTCAACACGAGACTCCCTATTTTAAACTTTCCTGGGTTAAGTAATGAAGTCGGAAAGAAGGCCTTTATTTATACAAAATTTACCCTAAAGGAAGCTAATCTTGAATTTAAGAAACCCATCACCACGAAAAGAAAAATAGGCACGTACATACAGACACACAAACAAGAAATTGAACCCACAGGAATTGAAAGAATAACAACTGATAAAAATTAATTGGCTGTAAAATAAAGTATCTCAAATTGGTTCCCTATCCATGGAATGCCAGCCATTATCTCTCACCCAGAACACATTCACATGTACAGACATTCTCTTCCTCCATTCTGAAAAAGAAGAAGAAAGCAGGAGGAAGATAGGGAAGGGAAAGAGCAGCTGCACTGGGAAGAAAGGGAAAACAAAAGAGAACAAAACTGGATGGGGATGAGGCAAGAAAAGGGGGAAACACCATATTTAGGTATTAATGTTAAATTCATCAGGCAAGCACCCTCTCTTTAGTGATGGTTAATCTTCAAAGGTATGTATACTTTTTACCAGTAATATCTGCAGCAATTTCTACCTCCCTCCCATTTAATTGTTTTCAACATTATCTTCTGTTCTTCCCTAGTAATGTAAGACTACAGACTCATCCACAACTCACAGGTGATTATTTGGAGTAAAAATCTCTCATCTTTCTATAGCTGAATATAGATAAATGCAACCAGAATTCTAAACAACTCTGAACTGAATTGTGCGATATCATGTAGATGTGGAATCTATGGTTATCCAAGTGGTTTTATTTAAAACTACCAACTATCCCAACATGGCCAACGGTGGGAGATTTGGGGAGATGTAAGTGAGCCACACAAGTCTTCATTCTTAATTATCAGTCACTGTTAAGAGTGACTAACAGTCACTCAAGTTCATGTGAACACAAGATGGATAGGGTTTATAGATCTCTATTATGTATTGTTTAACATTAATGCACAGAAACAAGTATTTCATAAATCAAGTATATTACATATAATGGGCAAGAAAAATATTGCAAAGGACAAATTTATAGAAGTGAAAGGAATTTTAAAAATCTGTGAACAGGATATTGTGCAGTTCATTGCACAGTAGCGGTACTGTAAATTTGATTTTCATTCAACTGACAAGTGCTAGGTAATGAACTAAATACAATTTTTGTGGAAGTAATTCCATTGATAATGACTGGACATAATTCAGACTGAATAAGTTTAGGGTCAAAGTGTTAAGCTGAATTTTCCAAAGCCATATATTCATCCTTCCAAAGTCAGTTAAAACAGACTTACCACATCGATAAATAGGACAACAGTGGCCTTCACTAGTGTTAGCAACAGCTATGAACCCTGGATCACACTGAGGAGGCTTGGCTGTACATTCAGTGGTATTGCACACTATGATGGAGAAAAGGAAAAATCAACTTCCATATTGGCAAATCATCCATTTTCTTCTAAGCATAGACTATTGCAGAGTAAAGCAACTGTGTCTTGGAAATTATTTAAGTTTAGGGATTTTACCATAGATTGAAAAACTGTAATGAGAAAATCTTATTAAGTTAGCTTTCTTGTCAATTATACTTTATAAATGAGTTGAACTGTGAATGCACATCACTTGAAATACAATCATATTTTCTGTACTGAGAGTGGCTTTCCAAGGGTTCTAATCTGGCTGCCTGAAAGAGATGGCATTAGGAAATAAATGTACAGAATTATATAGGTCACATAGTATCACTGCCACTGACCTTTGATACCACATGGACATACTCACCACACATGATGTCTGAACAGCATTGGTCCTTAGGATTAACTCTGGTGATCTTCTGAAATCCTTCTCCTTCACATGTTGCTTCATGAGGTGACACTGGACATTTGTGGGGTTCACAGATAATGCCACTTCCACCTTCCATGCAAATACAGTCTTTGCAGTCAAACTGAAAGTTCTCCCCAAACTGTCATCGAGAAAAAGTAACCGTTTAATAGTGTAAGTACCTACAGTACCTATATTAAACAGAATGAATCTGATCCTGCCCACGTGCACCATTGAAGGATTGTCATAAACGTTACAGGAATTTCTAGGAGTTAACAGAAGGGATTACTCGATTTATTGGATAGGGGCATTGGCAGAGGGGGTAAAAAACTAAATATCGCAGGTCCATTCACATGATTGAAGCTCAGTTCCTTTTTATATGTAATACACATATACAGTATTATATGCAACTGTATTATACAGTTGCATATAATATATAATACAGTTGCAACTGCCATCTTTAGTAAGTAATCTAATAATCCCATCTGTTGATTCCTTGAAATTCCTGTAATTTTTCTGAGAAACCTTCATACATTACTATCATTGCTGTCAACACCAATGGATTATTTTGTTTGATTGTTTCGAATTCTTGCCACCTCCTAGAATGTGGTGACTTTCATATAAGATGGTGACTTTCTGTCAAGCAAACGTTGCACACCCCTGATCAAGCTACCCTGCCCAGATTCTTCATCACATAGCTTTATCAGCATGGACCAGTTCTGAAAATGGGTGAAAGTATAATGTAAAATAAAGCTGATAGGAAATAAAGGGCAGAATTCTAACATAAAGCAAATGTATTCCAGCACATTTAGAGTTCAGTGTCAAATTCACACAAAAGAAGCAGATGTGTTGCTTACCTGTCTGGGAATATTGTCTGGTCCAACACATCCTGAAAACAAAAGTATCTCCATTAATTGTTAAGATAATTTCTATTATTTATATTTTATTACTGAGAACAGTAAAAATGTAATTTTATGCATGCTGCCTAGAGTCACTTATACAGTGAGATGGGCAGCTTATAAATTTGATAAACAAATAAATAAATAAAATGCCAATTGAGAAATAAACTCCACTGGGTTCAGTGACACTTGCTCCAGTTGCAAGCGTATATTGGGTTACATCCTAAGTATCTTCGAGGAAAAGAAGAGCCAGAATCCAGACTTACCACAGGTTTTCACACATACATCCACACCAGGGTCATAAAGTTTTGTCCCGTTAGGGCAGAAACAGCCTTCAGTTTGTTGTGTCTGGTTGTGCCCTATGAAGCTACAACAGAAGAAGTGTTTTAAAAAATCACAATTATTCACATAACTGACAAAAACTTGCAGCCTTAATTAAAGATCTTTTTTTTTTTAAAGCCATCTATGAACTTAAAAAAACCACATACAAAAAATATGCCATTCTTCAAAATTAATACACACCACCAAAAAAAAAAGTTTTTGAAATATGCATATGTGAGTGAATATTAGAGCTGTACGGTGCTTTGTAAATAATTCGGAAAAGGTGTTTTGGGACAGGCAGGAGGATGAGTATAGTACCAGTCTGTTACTCTTCCAAGCAGTTGTGTTGTTTCCCAGAATCTTGTGACAATTCAGAAGGCAGTCATATATATGTTCCTTCCTTCCCTGTATATACTATAGTGTGTGAACTGCATGGTATGCATTCATAGCTTATACATTTGGGATTTCTAGGCCACATCCAGTGTTTTAAGAGTTTTCAAATACTGAAATCTGGATTTCTTCTAATAAGATAGGAATCCTACTATATAAGACACCATACACACGTTATATTAAACAACAATGCTGTAAAAATAATAACATTTAAATAATTCTGAGTCTGGAATGTCAGAAAATGAATTACCTTGATTTGCAAGTTTCTTCTGTAGAAGGACCACATGCTTTGTACACTTTGTTGGGTGGGCAGACAATGGCTGGAATAAAAAACAAGGGAGGGAGGAGACAGGTGAAGGATACAGTGGATGAATGAACCATCCTCCAAAATAATGGTTAGCAAAGCTTAGCAGATTTTTAGCACTTTCTTGTCCCCTGAGCATTTTTACTGACAGTTTGACCATTTTTTAAAAAAGTAAAGGATAGTCTCCATCAATAGATAATTCAGTCACCTAAATAGCAGAAGGGCATTTCTGCTATTTCAGAATTTCAGAAATAGCAGAATTCGGGCATTTCAAGCCATTTTGCATGTGCCTGTGGGTGGGGATGGATGAGAGAGAAAGAAATGCAGAGGAATGATTAATTTTATGAGCCTTGTGATCTTCACGGCCTATAGAAGAAGAAGACAACACTTCCACTGTGTGAGGGCAATCCACACAGGGAAAGGAGCAAGATGTATCAAGGTACTGTACACACTTTCACTGATGCTCTGGAATTTGGCAAGGTACTTGAGAGCAAGAGGTTATTTGGAAAGGCGTGCACTGTGATTCTTTATTTCAGACAAATTTTAGAAATGTAGACTTACGACATGATCCTCCGGTATGTCTTCTCCAATCAATGCAAACCCCTTGACTTGCACAGGTGGCTGCATAAATCTGAAGACTTGCACATTCCATGAGTTGGTTGGGCATCCTGCAGCTATCAAACATGCAGGCTTGATAGTAGCTTATATAATTAATGGCTCCATGACACTTCTGAAATACACTGGATAAAAATATATATATATTATAAATATTAGGTCATTAATGATATGTGAACATTTCTTCAAGGAAAATGTTCATTTTCCAGATACTTTACATACAGAGAGTGAACATTCCTCTAAGCTAGCAGGGAAAGCAGTGTAAGTTTTTTGGCCAGACTTAAAGGCTACCTGGTCTGACCTGTAAAATTCTGGGCAACTTAGAATGTAGCAAAGAGTTAGTATTTTCGGTATCTCCTTGCTGCCATTTCATAATGGTCCAGACTTTTGCAGCTGAGATCTGGTAGCCATAATTAATTAGTCTTAAAAGATCCCAAGTTTGCCTTTATAATGTTTGCCTATAAATTTCTCTCTTTCCTCCTTCCTTCCTTCCTTCCTTCCTTCCTTCCTTCCTTCCTTCCTTCCTTCCTTCCTTCCTTCCTTCCTTCCTTGCTTGCTTGCTTGCTTGCTTGCTTGCTTGCTTCCTTCCTTCCTTCCTTCCTTCCTTCCTTCCTTCCTTCCTTCCTTCCTTCCTTTCTTTCTTTCTTTCTTTCTTTCTTTCTTTCTTTCTTTCTTTCTTTCTTTCTTTTCAGAACTAGATTAAACCTGCAGGCAAAGGAAGGTCTGGTTTGTATATAGGGGGGAAATGTCTGTATATAGGGGGAAATTTAATATTCAGTTAAATATGTTCAGTGGGTTTTGGGTAAGAGCAAATGTTCTATTTGGAGGGGGTGTCTAAAAAGAATGCATTTATCCCCATGTTTTTGTGATTTATTGTTATAAAAGTGATGCAGTAAAAGTGAATCTGTGTGAGAAAACAGTTGCAGAAGAAAATGACAGTAATAGCTTTGTGGAAGGAGGCTACAATTTTTTGTGTGGTGGAGTAATTTACTTCCTCCTTCCCCCAACTGATTTTGTGGAATTTGTGTATGAAAAGGGTGTAGTCCAGAGACACATTCTAAGGGACAAAACCTGTCAGAATTCAGGGGAATATGTGCAGGATCTAGGGAGCTATGAATTAATTAAAATTGTTTAAGATGGTTTTTAGGTACTCTGCTTAATTGGCACCAAATTCATGGAAAAGAAGGTAGCAAAATTTCCCAGCAACCATCCAAAACTACATCCTGCTAGGTCCCATAGAGATTTTCAAACTTTTCTCTTTTTTTATTCCTATTCTATTCTTAGAAATGGAATTAGTAAAGAGCAGTAAATGCTAAAATAGACCTGCAATATATTTCTACAATATCCCTCTTCAAAAGTATTGTGACTGGAGACTTTCGGTAAAACCATTCATTGTGATTAGAAATTGAGCTGTCAGTCACAAAACTACATCCCTTCTTCTCCATCAGCTCTTTCTTTATGCTGTAAATGTCTTAATATGGACAGCCTGGGAAAAATACAACAGTTGTTACAGACATATTGCATTTCCATGAGCGTCTGAATCCCTGTAATATTAATAGAACTTTGGGAGGTTCTCAGGTTGATTAACTCCTCTTGTAAGGAACCTCGCTTTGATTTGGACACCTAAATCTTTCAAAAGCACTGCCAAGTTCAGATTAATCTGAAGCCCATCTTAGCAACTGCAGCTGTGCAATACTGTTGATGGAAATCTGTGTTTGGGGAGAAAATCAAGTTCAAATCTTAACCTTAAGGATAAAAATGGAAAACTATAATCAGCATGCTTACTTAAAAAAACAAAAAAAAAAAGTAAGTATGTCAGTAACCAAAAGTTGCAACTGGCTTAAAAATGGAAGAAAACGACAGTTACAAAATTACAGAGCCTTTCCCCAGTATGTGGTAAATACCATCCGCTCCTCCTTATGTCTTCCTCAAAGTTTAAAACAGTGACAAAGTTTAAAACATCCTTTTAAAAAAGGAAGACATCAAATAACCCTAGAAAGGATGAAGGAGACCCTTCCATGATTGTGCAACTAGGTAAGTCCTGCCAAGTGGGAGAACCAAAATCGATTAACCACTCTATATCTCTTACTTCACAGGAAGGGAAGTGAGCTATTGAAATTGAGAGACATAAGAAAAATGGCAAATAAGCATTAATATTATCCTCACAGGCATCTACTACTAGCCACAATGATCAGCAATGACAAAACATGCTTCATGACATCACAATACAAACTCTGACATTTTGTATTTGTATCCCAACTTCAGACAAAGTGTGCTTGTGTTTGTTTTGTGACATTACAATGACTGTTTCAGCATTTGCCCCAACACCTGTAATGCTCCCTTTTTTCCCCCACAAATGAAACTGTAGAGGGAAATCTGTTCTCTCTTCTCATCTCCTGTCCCATGTTGGAAACAAGTTGGAGCCAAAACCAGAGATGGAGGGGGAGCTGACAGCTCTGAAAGGAGGAGCTCAGGAAACAAAGTATTAACAAGAGGGCAAAGACTGGAAGAGAAAAGGCTGCAGTGGTGCCTACAGTGACCACAGGGAAGGGAGCATGCCTACTCCTCCCAACTCTCCCCAAATGAACCTCTGCTGATGCCCACAACAGGTCAGCTGATCATTATATGAAGTAAGGCTGACAAAAAGCTCTAGATGTTCCACACCATGAAGCTAAGGTAAGATGGTATCAGCTTAAGGGAGAAAATCTTATTTTTATTTCAGGACAGATAATGACAAGACTGTTTCATGAATGGGTTGAGGGTGTGATAAGGACAATGTTACAGGGCCAAGCTGGAAAGGTGTCAACAGGGTTTAAGGGTGTTGTGAAAAAGTGCAAGTGGGATAAGTTCATATATATGGGAACAAGTCAGTGGTCCCAGAATGACATATACACACACTATGAATTTCTAGAACAGTTGCTTAGCAGAGCAGCCTACTGTAAAAAAATGAAGCCATAAGCATAAGGTATGGTTTAAAATCGGGGGGGGGGGGGGAATCAAAAGTGAAAGTAATGTAGAGCCTATTTACCTCCCTCTTAGAAGCTCACACAGCCGAGATGGTTTGCAGGGGACAGGGGTTGGAGGCTTCACAGTTGGAGGCATATGACTACATTGCGGCTTTTCTGGATCAGAAATAATCCAGTCATCTGCCATTATTTCACAAGAAGGTGCAAGAGCTCCATTACGTAGCATACAGTCATCTGCCATATCATTGTTGCAGTTGCCTAAATTGGGATGACAGAGGAACCACACAAAAGTTCATACTTAAATTTCCATCATACTGTTTGATGAGCAATAATTTGCTATCTAAAATTGTAATAACGGTAACACACAGCAGTTGGTGAGAACCCTAACACTGACAGTAGTAGTACCAAGAATAAGGAGGAGAGGGAAAAAACAGAACAAATTCACACGGCTGATAACAAGGGCTTTTATAATTTCCATCTGTGTGCTTGCTTTTTATATCGTATGTAAACAATCCTCATTGTTGGAAAAAAATGGCTGACATGCAAAATTATGTTATCATGCCTGCTTGTTTATTTCATTTATTTATTTATTAAATTTGTATGCCACCCATCTCCCCCAATGGGTGACTCTGGCAATGTTATAATTGGTTGTTTGGATATTATGTCAGAATGTCTACCTCTTATGTTCCAGATTGTTTTGCAATCATCTCCTTTTCAATGTTCATTTGACAAGTATAAATATAGTCATTCTTACCACATTGTCCCTGGGTGTTGTTGGCAAAAAGCTTATAGGGCATCCGGATTGTGAAGCCCACACCACTGTATGTTATATTCATACTCAGTCTATGCATTTCCACCACATGGCTTATACCAGCCTTGTAAATTCTCATGTCATATTTTTCAAAAGGTAAAGCCACCGTCTGTTCATTCACAGCCACCTAATGTTCAAGAAGCCAGAAAGAATGTAATTAAATAGTAAGCCTGTTAACAATGAAACAATTTGCCCCCCAAATATCTATTTTAACTATGATAGACATAAGATGATAGATATAGATATAGATATAGATATATAGATATAGATATAGATATAGATATAGATATAGATATAGATATAGATATAGATTCTGGAAGGCCCTCAAAACATGGTTTTGTCAACTGGCCTGAGAATCCCATGACAGAGCAGAGTCTACTAGATGGTTACATGATGGTTGACTGAATGCACTGTCTGTATGTTTTTCCCTCCCACCATTTTGTTATTATCTTTTTAATATATTTTGATTATATTTTGAATTGGTTTTTATCTATTTGGATTGTTTTATTGTGTATGCCACCCAGAGTCACTATGTGAGATGAGCAGCTATATAAATGTAGTAAATTAATTAAATAAATAAATAAATAAATAAATAAAAGTAGGCCGGGGAGGGGAGGGGAGGAAAAGTTGATTTAATCAGGCATTTCGCACTTACGGTCACAGTCCTACATTCACTGCAATCCTATGTCCAGTAATTGCCCTTTCAAGAACCTAACTGATATGTCTGAGCAGTTGAAAGATATTAACCTCTCTCCCTATCAATAATATTTGGACTATAATTAATAAGGCAATATCTATTGGTTGTAATAGCTGAATGATCTACTAATGGTAAAATCTTAACTTGAATCCAGCATTCCATCTTGAGTCACTGCAGAAAAGCAGATTGAACAAAAGCTCACTTTAAAAGCTGTCCTCGGTGTCCTAGTGATATACTATGCAAATGAGTTTATAAAAAAAACAAGACTTCCAACCTTAGTTGGAAGTCAGGCTTATGGTACAAAGGCTGCACTCTGTTTCTATTTTTTGTTCTGATTTGGCATGGTCTGATTTTGCTTTATCTCTATAGTGCACAAAATAGAAATGAACTTGCGACCTTTGTTGTCTAAAGCCATCATCCCAACCAGAACTAGACTAGTGGGTCCCATTAGTTGCAATTATTATTATTAGCATTATTCCAGCAATGCTGCCAAATTTATGTCACAGCCTTGAGTAAACTTGACGTGGATCTTAGGAAGTACAGGGAGGTACAGCTGTTTGTTGCAAGGTGTGAATCCAACTGTATGCAAAAAATGTTAAATTTAGCAGCTGCCACGTTTGCACATATGCAAAATGGGAGCTTGATTTTTTTCCCAACTCAAATTCATGAAATGGGAGAAGGCTGACCCATCAGTTCAGTCCTTCTGGAAGTGGGGCAGGTGGGCAGACTATCAGATCAAACTAGGATTTTCTTCAGTAGAGATTGCAGAAAGAGGCTCAATGTACTTTTTAAAAGTTAATGATAGAATTAGAAAAATGTTTCTTTGCTTTGCCTGGACAGGTATACAATTCTCAACACTGAGTGAATGGTTGGAGTGGATTGGTGCTAAAGGTGTATTGTTGCTGTTAAGGCATGAACTGTGAATGGCTTGTAACTGTGATTACTAAGGTCATACTTTCTTTTAAATAGCTAAAGTTGGGGCAGAGGAAAGTGTTTTAAAAAGGCAAAAATTACTGCTTTGAAATGGGAGGCCTTGGTCTGGCTAAAGTTTGTTTTATTCCATTGAAGAATAATGGAAAATGGAATGAAGGGCTGTAACAAAGGAAAATACAGAAATGCGGGGTGGTAGCTTTGGTTATTATTATTATATATTATATATTATTATATATTATTAAGCCACAACCTAATATATATATATATAATTATATATTATATATAATAATAATATTATATATTATTAGGCCACAACATAAACTAGTTTTATTCTTTCTGGGAATAATGAAATCATAGTAATAACAAGAGTAGTAGTTTTATTTTTAATGTGGCTATAACTGAGCACAGTGCAAAACAATAAAATATTATATTGTCCCCTACTGTGCGGGAGATGGGCGGGGGAGAAATCCAAATAAAATATCAAAAATAAAATGGCTCACTACAATCTAATTTAAGAGCATAACTGAAACACACAACCTCAGTAACCTGAATGGCCCATAAGCTTTGACACAATCATTGAAGCCTAACCCTAACCCTAGCTCTAAATAACACCACAATTCTGCAGAAAGAATAAATGCCTAAACCAACTTCACAAAGGCCCATCAAAAGAAAAAAAATTAGCACCCTTTCAAATGTTGATCAGTCAGACTCCAAGCAAATTTCTGGTGGAAGCTGATTTTGGAGGACTGGCACTGGGGGGAGGGGGGAGTATTTTTTCTCTAACAAATACCCTCTCTGTGGCGTGGGTATTTTAGTACAAGGAGATACTAGCAAGCCATAACTAGATCAATGATATGTCAAGTACAGATATGCTACAAGCAGATTTTCCTTACAACTAGGTGTGCCTGTGTGCAAGGCCTAGTGAGATAACATCAGCAACTTAAACCAATACCATGGACCATGTCTAACATTAGGCCAACTGATCCCCTGTGACATGACTAACATTAGGTTAAGGTTCAGGAGCTGTTTGTGGGAGTAATAGGCTGTGGCTAATTTTAGGCCAAGCCCCACAAGTTTGCTGTTATTCTTTCTGGGAATAAGGGAACTCTAAGTTTTCTTTATTTGTAAAAGTGGGGGAGTTTCTGCAGTATTTTTACTTGGGAAATAAGTCATCTCAGAAAGGAAACCAATAGAATATTGCTAGCAAGCTACAACTGTTAAGTTTGTTACACTGAGACTTGTAACTGGGCAAAAGAGAGCTATAGTTGCCAATTTTTTTAAAAAAGTACAGTTAGTTTGTCAGCCAAGGAGGTAAACAGTGGACTTATATATTATGAAAGCTTGGTTTGGGGTACCTGGGAATTGCATCTTCCCAAGGAGCTATACCAGCCTGCACAAGCCACTCATCCCTGGGTGTCTAGCCTACCCAGGATAGACTTGGGGCAGGTTTAAATGTCAAATCAGCACAAACTTTATGATCAGACCCAAAAGCCTAACAAGAATCTTTTCTCAAATGTGTGTGAGTGAATGGGTGGTTGTTATTTCCAACAGAGAAAACTGCTGGTATTTGCTTGGGTGCTGCTAATGCTAATAATGCATTTTGCTTATTTATTAAGCTTTGAAGCCATTTTTTAAGTTGAAGTAGGACATCGCATTGGTTTCTATAGTTTGTTTGTTTTTTGTTTTTGCTACACAGTAGACATTTTGGAGGTTTGTTGTGTTCTCCTTTCCTCAGCCCTCCTCTCTCTATCTTAAATGAAAGAACATTTCAAAAATCTGTTGTAGTGAAATCCATGAAGCCACCTGGTAGATATTGCCTGCATTATACCAGCAAGTACGGGGGACGCGGTGGCGCAGCGGCTTAATGACGCTGAAAGTGCCGGCCAGAAATGGCTGAAAGCTTCAGCGGTTCGAGTCCAGCCTCGCGTTAACAAGGTGAGCTCTTGTTTCTATACCCGCAGCTTCTGCCAACTCAGCAGATCGAAAACATACGTGAGTAGATAAATGAGGACTCTCACTCCGGTGGGAGGAAAAATGCTGGCAGCGGCTCAACAGAGAGAGACGGGACAAGTTGCCGGTAAAAGCGCGAAAACCGCGCTCGTCCGAAAAAGGGGCGCGAAGCAACGGAAATCCTGCCTCCTGTGCTGCCAGCTGGGCTGACGCTGTAGGAATTAGGCTCTGGCAAAGTCTAATTCCGAAACTAGAAAGATGCAATTGCCTTGAAAACCGCTAGGGGGCGGTCACTGCAGGGTCAGTAATGACTGTTAAGCAGATAAAAAAAAAAAAAAATACCAGCAAGTAGGGATTTAGTGAAGGGAACAGGAAATGGCCACAGAGCTGCTTGAAAAAGATAGGAGAGAAAAGCCAAAAGGAAGATTCTTCTGAGCTGCTCTTGAGAAATGAAAAAGAGTATGGTTGCTTTCAACTTTCCCTCCTTCCAGACTATGGACATGGCTACCTGACCTAAAACAACACAGGCATTCCACCACATATATGGAACTTTAAGCTACCTGAGGGTTGTTGTTGTTTTTTTTTATCTGCGCTTAGTCGTTACCGACTCTGCAGTGACTGCTTGGACAAGTCCTTGCAGTTTTCAAGGCAAGGTGTTTCGGAAGTGGTTTGCCAGAGCCTCCTTCCTAGAGCGGAGCCCAGCTGGCGAGCGCAGGAGGCGGGGTTTCCGTTGCTTCGCGCCCTTTTTGGGCGAGCGCAGTATATGATCATTATTAACATTACAGTCTATGGAGGAAAGCTTTGCCATGCATGCCTTCGAAGATAGGACTTTTTGGACTCAGTTTTTTCACCTGAGGTGAAAACTGGAGATATTAAAATTGGAACATTAACATGAATAATCTGCAGATCATATACTCAAAGGGTTGTTATGAAGTAACTGTAAGAGGTGCTGTAATACACTCTGCGTGATATATGCCCCAGAGGGGAAAGCTACTGGCCATTTGCAGGATTGGTTTAGTAAATCCTCAGCTGAACATGGGTAAGTAAAGGTCTGCTATTGTCACACCCATCATTTACAATTTTGTCCTGAAATGGAAGCCATTTTACACATACCTCTACTTTCATAGGAATCAGTCTGACTGTTTTGATGTGCACTTCCAGGGACTCATGTTTTATAATGAGAGTGCGGGGACAAGAGACAACTTCCTGTGGATCACAATGGTAGTTATCGATGTATACTCCAAAGTTGTGGATGGTTTGATGAATCTCTTCCATTAGGACATAGGTACAATTGCCTTGATAACTGTAGTACTGGCCGTCAAATGTCATATAATGTGGGTCTCCCCAGCCAGTGCAATAACCTTCAGAAAGACAATAGAATTGATTCAGTTGTTTGTTGGGAGATCATATAAATAACTTCTTTGTAAAAAAAATGGCAAGGCTATCTAATGGATGTTGGGAATAAATTAGTCTAGAAAATCTAGAAAGAGTTGTCAAGGAAACTGCAATTAGAATAAAATATTGTCAATCTCATTTACAAAGGTGAGCACAAATGGGAAAATGAAATTGCCCACCGAATTTTGGGGCAAAAAAACTGAGTGGACAATTCTTCCATATTTCTCCAGAAGAAAGAGAAATTCTCACATTGCTTCCCAAGTACAGAATTCTCCCTTGGCACGGACAGAAGCACTTCTATGGGAAAAGCCCACTGGGAGCAGTTCTGTAATTATTGCTTCCTTTCACTTTTTAATTTTGATTTTGCTCAGTATTTTAAACAATTGCTAGATAGTAAGAATACGGTGGAGAAATGACAATCAACATTGTTTTTCCTGTACATTTATTTATTTGAATTTACTAGATTTTCTAATCTAAGGTTTTATTAGATTGAATGTATTACTAATTATTTATTTGAATGTATTTATTTATTTAAATGCATTTATTTATCTATCCGAATTTATTATTTAAAAGACTGTGTCATTTGTTTTACACATAGGCGCCAATATATGCAGTCAATAACGGACATTTTTTCCTTTTCTTTTTGGGAGAGAAATTATGCTGACTAATGCTGGTTCATGTGAACTTCTTCATTAATTAGCTACCTTATATGTTATTTTGGTAATTGCATCTGTTCCATCACATGAGAAGTTGCTCCCAGCAGCAATGGCATGCTTAAAATGGTATCTGAAAATATCATTAGTATTTTTTATTGTTTGTTTGTTTGTTTGCCCTTGAGTCAGTTTTCACTCCTGGTGACTGCCTGAACAAGTCCCTGCAGTTTTCTTGGCAAGATTTTGGAAGTGATTTGCCATTGCCTCCTTCCTACAGCTGAGAGAGAGTGACTGACCTAAGGTCACCCAGTTGGCTTTCATGCTTAAGGCAGGACTAGAACTCATGGTCTCCTGGTTTCTAGCCTGGTACCTTAACCACTACACCAAACTGGTTCTCTCATTAGTATTAGGTTTCCTTCATTTTAAATGTCTAACAAATGCAATTTCAGTCCTCTAGCATTTCTGCATGGTAATTTTCTATGAAAATCTGGAAACATTCTTAATGTCAAAGGTGCTGATTTCTTGCTTTGTGAACATGGATCAACAAACTTTCTTGCTCCTTTTTAGAGGATGCCTTTCTTTATATTTTCTTCCCAACATCTCCTGAGATTGATCCCTTCACTCCAAGTTCAGTTTACAGGAATAAGCAGCTATTCAGTGAGAATACATGACCACAGGGTGAAACAGGCTTTCAGGTAATGCCACCATATTTGCAATATAATACCAGTACAATAACTTTAGGGACCCTTCGAGAGAGCATCAAATAGATTTATATAAATATATCAGACAACCCATGACCCGTTGGATCATCATTTCAGAGATATCTCCTTACCTAAACAGAGAAACAGAATGACCAAGGGCAAAAAAGCAGTGTGAGTATGAGCAACTTACAACTTGCTCATTGACTTTGCTTGTGGGAATCTGCCTTGGTAGCAGTTCTTTCTCCTGTCCTTCAAGACCATTCCCTATGCCCTTTGCACCTTCCTTCCCTCCTTCCTTCCTTCCTTCCTTCCTTCCTTCCTTCCTTCCTTCCTTCCTTCCTTCCTTCCTTCCTCCCTGCGCTGTTTCCCCTCCCCTCACAACCCTCAAGAGAGCCCTGGTTAAGCCTCCTCCTCCTCAGCTGACCCATGGAACTGCCTGCCAAATTGCTGGGGGCAGATGGAACAAAGGGAGCCACAGACCGTGAGGAAAACTGCACCCCTGCTCCCCATTCTGGTGTGTCCCCAAGGGCCCCCTCCCTTGAGGGAGGAAGAGGGCTCACCTGTTGACCACTGGCACTCTCCAGCCAGCCCTACTTAACCAGGAGGCATCTAGGTCACTTCCTCATCCTTCCCTCAACACCCACCATCATTAAGAGATTTCGCATTTTGTCCTTGGTTCCAAAGCAGCCAATCACCACTCAGCCATCAGGCCTTGCTGCCAGTTGATTGGGCATAGAGGACAGAGGGAGGTGGAAAAGAGGTCGGGGATACCCCCATGACGATCATGTGACCTGGGCTGACTGTTGCAGTGCAGCAGCATAGCAGTGCTGAAGCAGCCACAAATTTCTCAAATTTCAATCCCATGGGACTAACGGGTGCTGGATTTTGGATGCATTCTGTAAGTTAGCTCACCTGAGGTACCTTGGTTCAAAAATTGTTGCCCTGTGATACACCATTTCACCCAGTTGAAGGTTACAGACACGAGAGTTTTAGTAGTATATAGATAAACTCACAGTCACATTCCCAGTGCCAGCAGCATTTATCATCATCCAATACTTGCACAGGAGCAAGCCCATTGGAACACTTGGGCTCTGGTGGAGGTTTACACACTACAGGAATCATCTGCCATATGTCACCTGAAATACACTTGAACTTGGTGCAGTTACATATATCATGGATTTCTCCTGGCTGTATCACCTTAGACAACAGAGAGAAAATGTATCACACTTTAAACAGGAAAAAGGATAATCATGACCAAACATACAGCATAGGAATGGATTTGAAGAAGAACTAACATTTAACTAATCCCAGTCAACACCTGTCTTTGTTGTTATAAATTGAAATAATGCCATCAATTGATAGAAAACTATATTTCATGGTACCCTGTACTGCTTTAAACTACAGACAAAGCTATGCACTAGTATCTTCATTTTGTTTTTTAACATGTTCAATATACTAGACATGATGGCTTTGCATATGATGTTAGCTAAGATTTAAATAGGCTTAAACTGAGATAATACATGAAAATTGGAATCAATTCATATGACAAAGGCAACTTTTTTTCTTTGTTCTTTTGGTTAGTGTAAGAATCGGTCAAGGGAAATAATTTGGCCCTCTCCAATCTGAGGAAGGAATGCAAGTCAGGTGCTGGACTAGGAGAAAAGAAACCCAGGCATGGAAGTTCACTGGACAACTTTGGGCCAGTTGCATTCTCTTAGCACAATCTCCCAGAATTGTTGTTGGGAGAAAATAACAGGAGACAGTGCTGTGTATGCCACCCTGATCTCCTACATGAAATGGTGGGATATAAATCTACTAAACAAAAAATTCCAGATATGTTGGACTAAAACTCCCATGATCCCCATCCAGCAAGGCCAAAGCTTGATAATCTAAGTGAAATCTAATTCCAGTGATGTAATTTTAGCTATGTTTTTCCAATATATACTACCAAATGGACACAAGTCATCATATGTTGATAAAATCTGTGTTTAGCATTTAAAAAAAAAACTCATCACAATTAATTTTGTACATTTTCCCTCACTTGAAAAGGCTGGGCCTTTTTTATTTCTACTGAATCTTGAAGATGAGCCAGTATCAGTAGAAATTCATGTACAAAATTAATTCTGATTATGCAGATTGATGAGTTACCCAGAACTTTTGAATAAGAAACTTCCTGAGGCATCTCTTGGAGACAATTTCTCTTCCAATACCTTTTGTATAAACCCTGCCTTTTATAAATCCCAAGATATTTAGCAAGAAGTCTGACTGACATCTGAGCATGATAAACATAAACATATTCCAAGTTCCACACTTCATTTTAAATAAATAAATAAAATAAGAATTACTAACGGTATCTTCATACAAGCAGGGATTTGCTGTACTCGGGGATGGTGTTTCACCTGTAGTACTTTCTGTGTATATGGTTCTTGTTGTTGTGGGTGTTGTAGTAAGTGGTGTGGAGGTGGTGGTAGCACTAGGGGTTGGTGTAGGCGTAGATGGAGTGGTGGTGATCGTGGTAGTAGTGCTTGGGGTAGTGGTAAGTAGTGTGGAGGTGGTGGTAGCAGTAGGGGTTGGTGTAGGCGTAGATGGAGTGGTGGTGATCGTGGTAGTAGTGCTTGGGGTAGTGGTAAGTGGTGTGGAGGTGGTGGTAGCAGTAGGGGTTGGTGTAGGCGTAGATGGAGTGGTGGTGATCGTGGTAGTAGTGCTTGGGGTAGTGGTAAATGGTGTGGAGGTGGTGGTAGCAGTAGGGGTTGGTGTAGGCGTAGATGGAGTGGTGGTGATCGTGGTAGTAGTGCTTGGGGTAGTGGTAAGTGGTGTGGAGGTGGTGGTAGCAGTAGGGGTTGGTGTAGGCGTAGATGGAGTGGTGGTGATCGTGGTAGTAGTGCTTGGGGTAGTGGTAAGTGGTGTGGAGGTGGTGGTAGCAGTAGGGGTTGGTGTAGGCGTAGATGGAGTGGTGGTGATCGTGGTAGTAGTGCTTGGGGTAGTGGTAAGTGGTGTGGAGGTGGTGGTAGCAGTAGGGGTTGGTGTAGGCGTAGATGGAGTGGTGGTGATCGTGGTAGTAGTGCTTGGGGTAGTGGTAAGTGGTGTGGAGGTGGTGGTAGCAGTAGGGGTTGGTGTAGGCGTAGATGGAGTGGTGGTGATCGTGGTAGTAGTGCTTGGGGTAGTGGTAAGTGGTGTGGAGGTGGTGGTAGCAGTAGGGGTTGGTGTAGGCGTAGATGGAGTGGTGGTGATCGTGGTAGTAGTGCTTGGGGTAGTGGTAAGTGGTGTGGAGGTGGTGGTAGCAGTAGGGGTTGGTGTAGGCGTAGATGGAGTGGTGGTGATCGTGGTAGTAGTGCTTGGGGTAGTGGTAAGTGGTGTGGAGGTGGTGGTAGCAGTAGGGGTTGGTGTAGGCGTAGATGGAGTGGTGGTGATCGTGGTAGTAGTGCTTGGGGTAGTGGTAAGTGGTGTGGAGGTGGTGGTAGCAGTAGGGGTTGGTGTAGGCGTAGATGGAGTGGTGGTGATCGTGGTAGTAGTGCTTGGGGTAGTGGTAAGTGGTGTGGAGGTGGTGGTAGCAGTAGGGGTTGGTGTAGGCGTAGATGGAGTGGTGGTGATCGTGGTAGTAGTGCTTGGGGTAGTGGTAAGTGGTGTGGAGGTGGTGGTAGCAGTAGGGGTTGGTGTAGGCGTAGATGGAGTGGTGGTGATCGTGGTAGTAGTGCTTGGGGTAGTGGTAAGTGGTGTGGAGGTGGTGGTAGCAGTAGGGGTTGGTGTAGGCGTAGATGGAGTGGTGGTGATCGTGGTAGTAGTGCTTGGGGTAGTGGTAAGTGGTGTGGAGGTGGTGGTAGCAGTAGGGGTTGGTGTAGGCGTAGATGGAGTGGTGGTGATCGTGGTAGTAGTGCTTGGGGTAGTGGTAAGTGGTGTGGAGGTGGTGGTAGCAGTAGGGGTTGGTGTAGGCGTAGATGGAGTGGTGGTGATCGTGGTAGTAGTGCTTGGGGTAGTGTTAAGTGGTGTGGAGGTGGTGGTAGCAGTAGGGGTTGGTGTAGGCGTAGATGGAGTGGTGGTGATCGTGGTAGTAGTGCTTGGGGTAGTGGTAAGTGGTGTGGAGGTGGTGGTAGCAGTAGGGGTTGGTGTAGGCGTAGATGGAGTGGTGGTGATCGTGGTAGTAGTGCTTGGGGTAGTGGTAAGTGGTGTGGAGGTGGTGGTAGCAGTAGGGGTTGGTGTAGGCGTAGATGGAGTGGTGGTGATCGTGGTAGTAGTGCTTGGGGTAGTGGTAAGTGGTGTGGAGGTGGTGGTAGCAGTAGGGGTTGGTGTAGGCGTAGATGGAGTGGTGGTGATCGTGGTAGTAGTGCTTGGGGTAGTGGTAAGTGGTGTGGAGGTGGTGGTAGCAGTAGGGGTTGGTGTAGGCGTAGATGGAGTGATGGTGATCGTGGTAGTAGTGCTTGGGGTAGTGGTAAGTGGTGTGGAGGTGGTGGTAGCAGTAGGGGTTGGTGTAGGCGTAGATGGAGTGGTGGTGATCGTGGTAGTAGTGCTTGGGGTAGTGGTAAGTGGTGTGGAGGTGGTGGTAGGCATGGGAGTGGTTGTGGATGGAGTGGTGGTAATAGTAGTGGTAGTTTGTGTTGGTGTAGTTGGGCCTTCACACTTGCAGCAGTAGACGCTGATTTCATAGTTGAGACAGACACGTGCAGGAATCACAGGTCCAGGAAGCTGATCTTCATTGTTGCAAATAAGGCCAACGGAAACATCACACGTCACTTTCTGTTGCAAGTCCTCAAAGGACCACTGAGGAAATTTTATGGCTCGGCATGATATGTTTTCTGGCTTCTCACAGATCTCTTTGTTGTGCAGTCTGAGGTTGTCATAGGTTTCATCGTCACCACCTCCAGGGCCCGGTTTGGGAGTACTTACACTCATCCATTCTGACCACTCACATATTTTGTTCAAACAAGGTGCTATCAGGAAACAATGACAGAAACAGAAAGAAGGTCATATTGTGATAGAACAATAGTTCAAGCTATGATTTGCTATTATAAACAAGTAAAGTTGGAATTAACTGAGTGCTTGGGTTTGGATCAGGATTACTTTCTTTGCTCATTAACATGTTTGTGTATGAACATCCCTTAGGGCTACAAGTCCTGGCCTTCAAAAATTGAGACAACCTGTAGATGGCAGCTGCAAGAAAACCCTTTGCTGGCATTGATGGTTGTCTGGTTTTCTGCAACTCAGACCTAGTGAGTCCTAGCACTATTTATTGTCCCAGATGTGGAATTGTATTGTCCATGCTATTTTTTGTCTTCTGGTCCTACGGTCCTTTTTGGATATTAAGACAGAAATTTCTCAACATCTGAATCCCATTTTGGTCTATTCCCTTTCAGTGAGGATTACTACCCATAGAAAATACAGGAAAAATCCAGAATTTTAGTAGTATATCAACCCAAATGACAGGTAACGTAACTGACAGGAATTTGTTTAAGTCTGTTTTTATGTACCACCTTCCAACCCACTCACTCAGTAACATAAACTGTAGTTGTCCTGCTAATTCATAGCTATCATTATTTTTGTATAATATTTAATGGGGGGGGGGAGGTTGGTTGGTTATATGAGCACTGCAAAAAAACTTAGTGTTATTGATAGGAAGAAAGCAGAGAGTAGTGTGTAATAGCCTTATATTCTTTAGTGTAGTTGTGTTAGTGGAAGTGGAATTGGAGGATGGCTAAAAGATTGGTGATACAAGAGCAATTAGAATTGGAAAAGGCTGCTGTAGAAGTTGAAGTGGTAAATGGTAACTTGTGTTTACATTTTTTAATATGGAAAAAGTATTAGCCTTGTACTGTCATAAAAGTAGAGAAAATGTTTCTCCCGTAAATAATGCATTCATTGTTGTACATAGAATAGCTTTCTCTGACTGAATGTATTTATGTTGGTAAGCGTTTAGCGTCAGGGCAGATTTTCTACAATAACTGATCATTTTCTTGTTTCAGCTTGTGGCATCAACAACATTCAATTGGCTTTGCTCAGTCTGTTGATTCCAGAGCCTCCATTAATTCTACAACAACCTTAAATGCTTTATAATAGTGATGCTTACATTTAGAGAGGAGACTTATTTTGTTGTTCCGGCATTAGATAAAGAACATAAGGAAGTACATATGCTGATAATTAGATAGGACTATCTCTGTGGTGGTACTCCAAATTTGAAGGGCCCTGCCCTAAAATGTCCTAGATATCAGCTTTATTGATATTCTTACGCCAGGCTTAAATGTGGGCTTTTGTGAGTTGTCACTATAACAATCTGCAGTTTTTTAACCTCAGTGGTTTACATGTTGAATCTCCCCCTGGGACATTTTTATGATTACAGTTAGAGATAATATATGATGAATGAATCTTCCTGGCTGCTTAATAAATGTTCTTGTTATCTGCTACTTCTCCAATGGCAGCAAAAATCATACCACTAGTTTCTTATGGCAAAAGCTTTTGTAGGCAATGTCTGACTTCTCTGAATCAAGCAGGAGTATAAAACCTTGCCCAAACAGACTTTAATTTACTGGATTTCTAACATGAAATTGCTTTCTGGGGCATCCACTGAGAGAGCTGTCAAAAGAAGTCAACATGGTAGCTGCAAATGCATTATTGATATCCCCCCATTTTTTTTTACATGCATCTTGACTTTTCTGACCCACCCTCCTCCCCACAGACACACCCAAGATGCCTGATTTCCCCAATCTGGTAGATTATCTGACACGAACATAGACAGTAAGCATGGAGCATTTTACCTTAGCTCAAAGATCTATAATATACTACTTGTATACTAGTACAAATATTTGCAAATGTTCTACGTGTTTCCTTTCTTAAAATCTCCATGACTTCAAAATGGAAAATAAACAGGATGTTTATTTCCTTTCATTCCTTTTGCTAACATTCCCCACAAATTCTCAGTACCATTACCTAAATATTCGTGACCTGTTCCTCTACCCAAAAAAAAAAAAAAAAAAAGCCTTAAAGTAAATATATCTTCTACTTTTATACTTACTTGAGGGTGGTGTTCCCACTGGTGATAATATTGATGCAAGAAAAGAAAAAGAGAAATGAAAATATAATTAATATTAATAAAATATAAAATATGGATAGATAAAACTGTACATTCTAATGAAATGTACAGCATTATTTATTGTGAATTAAATTGTCACATACATCCTATAGCAAGGTAAAATATGCTGCAATCTTTTTCTAAGACCCAGCATTAAACCCCTGCAGTATGAGCTTGTCTGCACACAAGTATTCCTGCTATATGTCTGCAAGAACATAGGGAATGTCAGTTTCTGACAACCATAGATAATGGCTACTTGTAAGGCTACATGGTATGAGCTGCATCTGCAATCCAGATGATCACTAGATGGGAGCAAAAAGATAGAGAAAGCCCCAAGATATGTTGCCATATAACGATTGTCCAGAGGATTGCTTAGATCATACATTGGCTGGTTTACTTTAAGCAGTGTTTGCTGAACTGTGCTCAGTGTCTGGCTCCTCCAATGTATACAACTATAAACCTGGGTTTAGAAATCTGCGTGGCTCTATTCTCACAAAAGGCTTAACTAAAGCAAGGTGGTGGGGGGGGAGACATTTAGTGTCCTGTGGGAACTTCAATAAAGCAATAATTGATCTAGCCAACTAACCCCCATGAGATTTCTCTTCTATTGTGGGAACAGGTTCAGTGTCTGATGCCAAAAACAAACTCAGCACATTATGGTGTAGCATTGTTTTCCCAGGAAAAAGCTTGAAATAATTGAAAATGGGAACTGACTCTTGGACAAACCCATATTTTTATATAATTCATAGTTCCTCAAAATTAGCAACTATTGAGGAGAAAATCTAGAAATATGACATTGCATAGCAATAGTTCTCCTTTCAAGTTGATGTTAAAGTGTAGTGATACAAACTTCATTTTACAGAGGTATCAGGCAATTTTAACAGTCAATAATTTTCTCTCTTCAATGAGTGGTTTAAGCATTAAAACTGCAAGAAGAACAATTAAAGATTTTTTTTCATTACCAGTTGTTGTTGATATTGTTGGTAATGTAGAGGTCATGGTAATAGTGGTAGAAGTCGTTGTGGGAGTCGTTGTAGTGGTAGGAGTTGTGGTAATTGTTGTGTTACAGGGAAATGGGAAACAGCAGTATATTCTGATTTCATAATTAAAGCAACGATTCCAGAGACTTTGATCCTGGTCTTCATTTCTACAGATGAGTCCATATGTGACATTGCAGTCCATATTTTGACCCAATTCATCCAAACTTACATTAGGTGCATGTTGAGCCCTGCAGTTTATATCTTGTGGGACTGAACAAAGTATGCTCCCTTCTTTATTTTTTATGTTCTCGTAGGTCTCATAGTCACCACCTTTTGGTACATCTTCAGGACGACTGACATCATACCATTTACTCCATTCACAGTGGCATGCAGCTGCAAGACAAATCTGGACATTATTCCTTTGAAACGTAGATGAACAGTACATTATGTCATAATGAGAGGCAACGATGTACTTTCCACCCAACTAAATCAAAATAAAGAGCTAAAGACTATGCTAACGCAGAGTGGAAACATGAATAGTCATCTTCAATAGTTTCTGCCCACCTGGTGCATTCCAGCAGAGTGGGTGTACTCCAGGTCCCCTCCATTAAACATTACCACCATGTAGGACTGAGGAAGCGTGCCTTCTCTGTGGCAGCCCCCACCCTCTGGAAAAGTATCTTTCCAGGAATAAGGATGGCACCCTCTTTCCTAGGGTTCTGGAAAGCCTTGAAAAACTGGCTATGGTCCCAGGCCTGGGGTTGATGTTTGTCATTGTTTAACGGCCCCTGTTTTGTTCTTTGGGTTTTGTTAGTAGAGTATTTTAGTCTGGGCTGCCTGTTGATTTAATGTTTCTCACTGTTTGTTTGTTTTTTTAGTTCTGTACTCCACCCAGAGTCCACTAGAGTTGGGCGGCCAATACATTTAAATAAATAAATAAATGTTGAAACTTTTTGATTCTATTGCGCAACTGAAGATTCCAAATAAAGTTCCGGTTTGTGAATACTTATTCTTTCTTACTGAGATGCTTTCAGTGCTTATTATCTTATGACCCGGCTCTTTCACTGTTCTCCCCTTTCATTTTCGCAACTTTACTGTCGTCATCAGAATGGAGAATTTACTTCTGATCATGAATCTGCCTATTCCCAAACCCTACCATTAGTTCATCTAGCTCTTTATTGTCTATAAACTGGCAATGGCGCTTTGGCATGAAAGGAAAAGATTCTCCCACCAGCACATGAGTCCCTTTTAATGAAAGGCTTGTGGTTTATGCTGCTAGACTTCGGACCTTCTCCACGTTCCTTGTATTACTTACGTGTACTTGAAAATGTTGTAGTAGAGGCTGAAATGGGGGGCAAAAGAACAGTAAGTCTTACTGTGTCATCTTAAAGAGTTTTGGAGAACATTGGCAAAGTTTACACATTGAATGTAGCTACAACATGGCATTGTCAACCAAATTTTCTATAAAAGTTTATTATCCTCTAGAGTGATAACAAGAATTATTAACATTGGAAGCTTACTTGTAATACCTGTAGTAGTGGGGGTAGTAGCGGGGGTAGTAGCGGGGGTAGTAGTGGGGGTAGTAGTGGAAGTGGTTGTTGGAACAGTAGTTGAAAGCGTAGTTGAAGTTGTAGTGCATCCATATTGAGTATCCCATGTGCCATTTTCTGTGCATATTAGGCGGGTACAGTTTGACTCAAAAATGATGTCTCCCACTTCATACTCTTTGCCGTTATAAGCACAACACCCTGTGTAAAAAAATATTAATTAACAAAGCTCAGGTGGAAGGAATTTCACAAAATGAGAGCCACTGCCGAGAAACCTGTTTCCATGGGATGCTAGCTTTGCTTCAGAAGCAGTGAGCTGAAGGGGGGGGGGGGGGGGGGAACTTCTCAAAGCTTTTTAGAGGCCAGTCAGATTCTTAGGGATTTTGGTCCAAAACCTTTTAAGGCCTTAAATGTCCTAATTTACACCTGTAATTGCATCAGGAAGTGAACTAGTAGCAGCCCAGCTAGACCGGTGTTATATGGTCTGATCTTTTAGGGACAGTTGCCATTTAAGCTGCCATATATTGACCAACTGTAATTTCCAAAGGATCTTTAAGGGCAGAACCAAGTGAGGAGCACTCTAATAATTTAACCAATAAGTGACAACATTTGGGTTACTCTAGCAACACCAAAATGCTACAGAAATGTTCATAGTGATATACCAGCCAGATTTTGAAAAAGGCTTCTTGACACAGCTGTGACCTGAGCAACAAGTAGCAACCAGTAACAAAGCTGAATGAAGGCATGTCTCTAAAGTATATATCCATTCCTTCAGAGAAATGTAATCCCATGAAGAGTTGGAAAACTGTCAGAAGTGGGGGAGCCTTATTCTTCAGTAAGAATACTTCTCCTTATCCAGATCTGATGTCAACTTATAACGTCAGATCTTTACAGCTATCAGATATCATTTCAGGACATGAATAGCCACACTGGCTGGAGCTGAGAATGAGATGCCCAACTGGACATCATCTGCATACAGACAACATCTCACCCTAAACCCCAGGATGACTTCTCCTAGCATTTTCATGCAAATGTTAAACAGTGTAGGAAACTCATGAATCTTTAGCAAACCACGTAGGACAGCAATGACATTGAACAGAACCTTCCAGTTCTGCGTTCTGGGATTTATCTGTGAGGTTGGATCTCAATAATCACAAGTCAGTGCTGCGCAACCCAAAAGGATAGCAATAATCAGTAACAGGGAAAGCTCCTGAGAGATTCAAGAGAACCAACAGGTACACATTCTACCTGTCTAGGTTGCCGAACAAAAACGTTAGTGGCCAAAGCTGTTACAGAACCAAACTAAGCTCTGAATCTCATCTGAAATTAATCCAGATAATGTTTCCTCCAGCAGCTCTAGCAGTTCACATGCTATGAGACATTCTGTCACCTTGCCCAAAATGGGAATTAGAGACAGACTGGTCATTCATAGAATACAGAATCCTAGAGCTGGAAAAGATCATAGGGTCTAACTTCCTCAATGTTCAGTTCAGGAATCTAATTTCAAAGCATCCCCAAGAGACGCTGCCTAGATTCTATTTACACATCCAGTAAACTGGAGCTGACCATCTCTCTGGGTAGCTGGTGTCACTGTTGAACTGCTATAAGTATTATCGACCCATCAGGTTTTAAGAAGAGCTTTTTCATCAAGGGATGAGCTACTGCTTGCTTCAGCCAGGATGAAAATCCTCTGCCAGTCCACCTCTGGCTGTTGTTGCTGTTTAGCCAAAGGGACAAGGGTCAAGCATACAGGTGGTTGGCTTTGGTCTTTCAAAAGCTGCATCCTTAGTCTCTGGTATGATAAACTAAACAGGATCTCATAATACTGGATGAGACGTAATTATTATCACCTCATTCAACACTGGAAAGGTAGAATGCATGTTGGAGAAGACATGAGAGACATTATCTGGAAAACCTTGGCAAAATGCTCCCAAATCATCTATTCCAGCTGCTAGATAGGCCATAAGAGGTTCTACACTACTTCACAAAATTCTTCTGGGCAGTTTACAGATTGAGAAATATAATTCATTGCTGCCAGCATTGTCGCAGTGTGGACCTAACAGTAAGCTCTGTTATGTGTCCAACTGGACTAAGTTTGTGTATTCAACATTCAAGCGTCTCATGTCATTATCAAAAGTTTCCCTGTAACTCAAGGAGCCACCATGGCTGTGTAAGTTAGCTTCTACTATACATTGTACTCTGAAGGATTGCAACTGTAGGTCTGCAGGTAACTTAAAAAAAATAAAAATCAATACATGCTTACACCTAAATGCATAGCTATTGGGACTTCATTCATCTTCCCTTAAACATACCGTGTTTAGAAAAGAGCTACAAAAGAAAACGGATATTCTTAATATTTGAAACTTAAAAACTATATAAAAGTCCAAATCATGACTTGGTCCTGCAAGAGGAACATGAGGAAACTGCTTGGGTTTTGTATGTAGGAAAAACATACCTTTTTTAGGCGTACACTTCACATTTCCTGATGATTCACAGTAACTGAAAGTTAAAAAAAAAATAACAGAAACAAAATCTTTTCAGTTTTATTTATTAAGTGATTGTAACCTGATTACATCCAACCTGAAATTGCTCTTGTAGTGCCTTGGATTCATAACTGAATCCTAATAATAAATATAATTTGTTCACATAATTTCACAGGGCAGGAAGTTTATGCTGGCAGGAATAGACATAGGAATGGAATAGAGTCAAGTCCTGTGTAGGTGAACTCCACATTACTATTAGCTCTATGGGACTAATACTCTGGAATTCCATCAGTTAATGGAAAGACCATGCCTAGCCTGATCAGAAATTGATGGTAGCCTATCATCCAAAATACTTTAGTCATTTGTGATATTTCATTTCCAAATGTATGAGCAAAGTTTCCCAACCTTGGCTACTTCCAGGTGTGTGGAATTCAACTCCCAGAAATCTCAGCAATGGCTATGCTGGCTAGGGAATTATGGAAGTCAAAGTCAAAGTTTGGAAATACTGCAGTGTAGGGCTTGTTTTGATTCCCACCTCCCCACCCATCCCATTTTTTACCAAGTGGCAAAAAGCTTTGGCAAAATCTGGGTAGTTCTTTCATAACTAAGATCCTTGACTTCACTAGTATTTTGTCTTTAAAAGGAAGGAGGAAGGAGGAAGGAGGAGATTGCATTCTGAAGTTTTCTTTTTATAGAAAAAAAGCCCTGTATGTACCTTGCTTTATGTAGCATTTGTACCATAAACAATGACATTTTAACATGGATTAGAAAGTTGAAGTTCTATATATGGAGAAAGAAATTATGAAATTGTAGGAAACTATCTTGACTTTTTATTTATTTATTCTAAGGCAAGCTGAATGACTTCTGGAGACTAGTCAAAAACACAAACTTTCAGCTAGGACATTCCAGTCTCCTTAGTCATGGGTTCCCCAGTTGTCCATAGGCGAGCCATAAACTCAGTTTCAGTTTTACCACTTCTCTCCACACATAGAGTTTGTGGAAGGCAGCATCATGAACTGAATGATTTCAGTAGGGGAAGGCTCTGGCCTCAGTCATTTTCTCTTCCTGCTGTTGCTCCCAATATTCCTAGAAATCTCTTCTAGGGAGTTGAGGACCATTCAGAACAGCACAAGAAGTGGTTCTGCCAGTTTGGGGGTAAGGAGGAATGGGCATGACTTGCTACTGTTCTTGTTCTTCTCCGTGCAGGTTTAGTTCCAACTCACTAGATACTAGTTCCCTTTGATAGCCAAAAGACCCTTTTCCATCACTGCTTCATCTGTAATATGGTACTCTTGTCTACTTTGCTGGGCCATCATAAGAAATAACGGATGTGTGTGAAGCATTATGGAGCTTTAAAAAACCATACAATGATGATTAACTGACAAGCCCATTTTCTTCTTTCAAAGATTTCATACAAATGAGTTTAATTTAAATTACTGACTTCTGGAGGAAATAGCAGCTGGAAGAGAGTGTATGTGATTCTGCATTCTCATCACTTCTATCTTTTCCCCCATTTCAATAAATTCTATCCTAAAAATGCTTTCCAATTTAAAATGCTATTCTTGTCACACACACACACACACACACAAAGCCAACAGTTTGAAACTGAGTGGTTTCAGTATCACTGTTTGTACAAAACCTTTCCTTCAGTTCTTACTCCATTCACTTTATATTTTCACATACCAAAGGTAGCACAGTTTATTCTCTTTACAGTTGTGGACGAGATTTCCAGGTGGGTAGTAAACATCATCACAGTAGCAGCCACATGTTTCCTTTGTTCCACACAATTTGGTCTCCTCATTATAGACAGGATATTCTGGAGGACATCGTGGATAGCAACCTATTGCCCAGAAAGATGCATTTTGTAAAATGGCAGTAATTGTCTGTTCGAGCCAAAGCAGCATTGCATGAGGGAGATGCTCCAAAGAACATGATAAAACACTTCAATTTGTATATCAGAAGGAAATGGGCAATTATTCATTCTGAGTGCCAGTTGGCTGGATGCCATTGCTATGGGACAGAAGCAGCTGTGCGCTGCTTCTATATATGTTTATCCTACTACTTCAGTTGGAATAAGAACACTAAGAACATAGGGAAAAGGCAAAAAGGGGATCCCTTTTTCATTGAAGATTGATAATAAGACTAGCAGCTAAAGAAATATCATTGTCATGCTTTATCTCTGATGAAATTTAGGTCTACATCTTTGAAATTGTTTTTCAAGAGCCAGTCTAGTAGAGTAAGTACAGAAGTAAAATGGACTGTTAGTAAGAAAAGTCTTGTCCATAGGCATTCGACAGTCTTCATCCAGATGAAGCAAAAGCTGAGGTTCATTAACCAGGGACATTTCCTAAATTCCAATCCACATGCCAGGATGGACCTCAGTGGCACTATCCCATACTGTGACCAAAAATAAAATATGTGTGAGAAGGTCTTCACAAGCTGTACAATTCTTCTACAGAAGTGGGGTGTTTTAGCTCACCAAATGGATATTTATTTATTTATATTTATTGGCCACCCAACTCCAGTGAATGAAAGGCATTCGCTCCATGTTGTATTAAGAAATAGCCCTTGAAGAACAAAACCCACCACAAATTAAAAAGTCCTTACCTTCTAAGAATGGCATTGAGAAGTTGGTGCTGACTTGATTGAGGATCTTGCAAGTTAAAATATCACGTCCGCAAGGCTCATAGTGCCACTCACAAATATCCTCACTAGGATTGTAGTAATCACAAAAGATTGCTTTAAAAAGAAAGTTACTCATTAGAAAAGAAGCAGCAAAAATATGTTGTTCCAACTCCTATGTAAGATAGTTGTTACTTGCATTTTGCCTCCTCCTGGATAATTTTCCATCTATGGAAATTAACCCATTCTGATATGATCCTTTAGGCCTATTTAGTTATTCATCTCTGTGTGACATCATGTGGAACGAATGAATAAGGAGGTGCCTGCTGGTATCCTATGCTGTCTATCTCTGGTGCGAACTCTAATCCCACATGATCTATGTTCTTTGGGGAATAACTAATAAAAAAGCACATGGATATTTGTAAATTCTGGAAGCTGAATGGCTGCTTTTAAGGCAATTATGCAGAGACAATTCCATACGACAAATTCTTGGTCTAAACTGACTAGTCTGGAACATCTGGTGGTATCTTTTCCCCAGGGATACCTTTGATTTAAGGTATCCAGTTTAAGGGCAAGCAATATGATGACACTAGGTTTTGATTCAGTAATTATGCTCTTTCCCCCCGAATTTTATTTTGAAGGCATATTAAAAAGAGAAAATATCACAAAGCTAACGCACTTTAGCATGAAATGTCTAAGAGAACAAGCCTTACCATGATTAGGTTCAGATGGATTAAATAAACACATCTAGAATGTGAAAGATTACAATCTAGTGTTTCTAGATCATCCTCCTTTGAGGTACCTGGATATTGTATGCTTATCCTGGAACTACAATATTTTATCTGGAATGCTTACGGCATATATCTGGAGTTCTCCAGTGGACGCAAGCTTGAGTTTTGATGCATTCATGTGCATAGGCAGCAACTGCAGTACAGAAGCATTCGCAGTCCCCACCAGAATCACAGGCACAGGCATCATGTACGCAGGCTTCATAGTATGGCTGTGGGTCCACCTATTGAGAAATTACAGAATCACAGAATGTGGATATTTGTATGGGTAACATCTCACTCTGAACACCAGAAAAGCACAGCAAACTGGGTGAGCAAAGTGGTCTTTCAGGTATCCAAGAGAAGCCTACCAGCAGTGGATGAATGGGGTCACTGTAGCCCTGGTCACGTTCCCCAGGAATGGGTATACTGTCTCTGCATTTGAGGCAATATAGAATCCTCATGACTAGTAGCCACTGATAGTCTTATCCTTTGCAAATTGGTCTAATTCTCTAATCCTCTTTTAAGGCCATTCAAGTTGACAGCCACCATTAGAGGTCATGCCAGCAAATTCTGTCATTTCCTTATAAGCGTAGGTGTCTTCAGGAGATGGGGAGAAATGACAAAATGTGTGTGATAATAGTACAATGCAAACTCAGCAATTTATGCACTTGCAAGGAGTGCCTGTTTGTAAGGGCTGGGTTTTGATCAAGATGTTACCACATGTGCACCATTATTTTTCTTTCATCACTTTCATCATTATGCTTATATGCTGAGTGATGAGATCCAAATCTCCTATTTTTCAACTTAATTAGATGAACCTCAATTACAAAAGAAGGAAAAATTCACTCTCCCCATTTTCTCCATACCAAGTATAATTTCATAAATGTCTGCCAGATCTCATATGCTTTCTGTTTTATAGGCTAAAAACAGAAGATTTATGCAAATCTGGGGTGCCTTGGAATCAGCCCAGATTTTTAATCATGATTCCTGATAGTTGCTAGCATTCCTGGAAGTTCATGTGCAAATTTATAGCATATCTACAGCAGAGTGCTGCCTTTCATCCTCTTGCAGCAGAGTGCTTTACATCAATGAAGCGCTGAAAATATTGCCAATGTTTCATTTTGCTGAACATTTCTTTCAGTACTCAGGGCTGGTAAGTTTGTTCATATCATAATTGACTTATTTGGTTTTCAATGAAGAGAAATCAAATAATCTTTTTTGTGGTCATTATGGTCCCTGAGGAGAAAGAAAGCAAGATGTCACCATGACCCATGTCTGGAATTTAGGAAGTATGGCTAAGTAAGTATGAAGATCCCATTTTTCATTTTTTGCTTTCTCCAAAAAGTAGTTCATGGATCCACCCTGGGTCACATTAACATCTCACTTTCTTTCTCCTCAGAGACTAAAGAACATGTTCCTTGATCAGTTCTTCTTTGGAGCTGATCTGATCCAGAAAATCTGTTCAATATCCAGTGTAGTATTAGTCCATGGAGTGGCCCATGGACTTTAACTAAACTCTATTTACTAGTTTGCTTGCCTCACATAGCTAAATATTGCATTCTGGATTAGAGGTATTTGAGTAATGCAGTCTTTGTGGAATCTGATATGAAATGATTTGATCCACAGTTTCTGGACTAATATATGGATTGGAATAGAACTGAGCACCATAATTTACTCTTCCCTGAATGTCATAGTTCAAAGATGGTACCACAATATAATTTAAAAAGGATATTTAAAATTACAATATATTAAGAAATATATACTTGGAGAGTCATTATATCTCTAAGTGTGTATCTTGTGAAAATGTTCAAAAATGCATATTTAAATTTGCATTTAAATACTAACATTTTTTAAAATATTTTATTGTGAAGGCCACTGCATCAAAACATTCCCTAATACAGTGTTTTTCAACCTTGGCAACTTTAAGATGTGTGGACTTCAAGTCCCAGAATTCCCCAGCCAGCCATGCTGGCTGGGGAATTCTGGGAGTTGAAGCCCACACAACTTAAAGTTGCCAAGGTTGAAAAACACTGCCCTAATAAAACAAAAATAAACAAAAAAACACTAACCTTATGATGACATTTTTTAAAAACATCACTTTTGATAAGGCTGCACTCTTTCTCTGCCCAAGCTTTCCGATGTGGTTTCTTCTCACAGGGCTCAATGTCTACCTCTACATCAGGGCAAGCTGAATCCCTTTTCCATGAATTTCCAAATTGCAAGGCACTGGTGGTTTCTTGGGCCATGCTCCTTGCTGTAAAGTCATTGCTGGCCTTGTCATCAAAGTTACCGCATAAACCACAGACCTTTCCCTGCAAGTGAGAAATGCATTGCATCAAAGCTAAGAGAAATTGGAATCATTTATTGACCTAATTCATTTTTCTACCATTACCAATTATGGAAATTATTAGATCTAGGGTTCCAAAAAAAAAGCAAAGTTAATATTTAATAAAACTGGGAGACAATCTGCTCCTTCCTTTGCATGTACTATTCCAAATGACAGAGTTTTGTGTACATAACTCTCCATATATAAGAAGAAAACAAACATGAGTGTGTAAAGAGGGAAAGAATTGGTCTGTTTACTTTTGAAATTAAACCAGATTCAATTTAGCCCATGACCTATTCGCTACCTTTCACTGTTGTTATAGCTATGTAAAATAATCATTACCAGGTAAAAAGCAATATGTTCACACCACACACTAAAATAATTACAAACAGGTATGTACCGCTAGCATGGAAAAAGAGGTTTACTATAAATAAATAAATGAAAATCATTAGGTAAATCTGCATTAAATATTTAAGATAATTGCCTTGGGTTGGATTCAGTAAAACTTTTGGGCTGATGGAAGGACTTCCCAAGGCTTAGCTAAACTGGAGAGGAATTTGTCCATTCCTCTCATTTTATTCTATATATTTACATCCTTTCTGAACATTTATTCTATATGTTTACATCCTTTCTGAACATTATTCAGTGAGTCATCCATGATGGGTTCAATAATTTGATATGCACATTGTATTAATCAACATTTACCATGAAATCAATAGGGGCATCCATTGCAGAATCATAATGTACATAAGGATGCATAGGAAGTACCAAGACATAGATGCTATAAGAAAATATGTTTGATATATTCATCCATCAGTAACATTAAAGAAATGTTATAAGGAAAGTTTTCCAGAAGCACTGACTTTATGATGGGGCAACAGCTTGATGAAAATAGTTGTCTTCTTATCCCAGATGAGCATAACTCCATTACTGCCTTCAATTACTGTATACAACCCAACTGACCCATGAATCCAGAAAGTTTCAGTGCTGTTGTGATTCCACTGAATTTTTTCTATCTGTTTTTCTTCCAGCTTTAGCTCAGTGGTCTAAAAGGCAGAAATATAATGGAGGCCATGAGATGAAAACAGAAGATGATATTTTAAACAGTCCCTTCTACTCAGTACACCCAAGGAACAGTGGAGTAACACTGTGGATTAACACATTTACTATGGTTTTAATGTAAATGTAGGCTTTTTGGAATGCAACCCATTTCAACCAATGGGTGGAATATAATCTAAGAGAGGACCATTCCCTATAGAGGAGAAATCAGAATAATACTTCATGTAGCTGAACAAACGTGCTATATTAGACAAAAGTTGATTATCTATCACAACGCTTTGTTGTTTTTAATTAATAACATAACATGACCGCTCCTTAACTGTCAGCTCACCCAGTGTCAATCCAGCAGATTTAAACTGCATGGCACGTTACTTATGGTCAGTCTTGAAAAAATGCAGTTGAGTCCAATTTGTTCAAGACTTCAAAACATTCTCTGATTTCTTTGGTTACCAAAGGACGATTTCCAACCAGCCCTTCCCAGGTGTATTCTTTTCTGTGCTTGATACATACCCCTAGAAACAATTTAATGGCCTTGGAGCAGGTAACTCCTGTCGTTCCACAGGGAACATTCTCAGTGATCACACTAAATGTTCCTTGTTGGCTGCCACAGTAGTCCTAGTGGTCACAGAAAAGAAAGATGATCAGAATTAAGCAGAATCAAACAAAATAATGCTATTTGCATCCATGTTTTTAAAAAAGATCAAAACTGTATTTAATATGTATATCCATAGCAAGTCTAATGTTGCCTATTCCTCTGTGGCAGTGTTGTCCAAACTTGGCCACTTTAAGATGAGTGGCCACTTTAAGATGCTGGCTGGGGAATTCTGGGAGTTGAAGTCCACTCATCTTAAAGTGGCCAAGTTTGGACAACACTGCTCTATGGTTATGACAGCATTCAAGCCTCAAACCATTTACTAATCAAACCATTTACTAACCAAACCAGACCAGACCAGACCAGACCAGACCAGACCAGACCAGACCAGACCAAACCAAACCAAACCAATGAGCTAGTTTTTAAAAAGTGGCACATTTTATTTGGCTGAAAATTATTGTATTGGTAGCAGTGTGGTCACATAATATCATGCCATAGTTCAGTACACAATGAATCAAGGTAATTGATGAGCTATTCAAACATGAAGAAATGTAACCCAAGAAACATTTTATGTATTGTTGGCATGATATCTGAAATTGTCTGGAGATAAAATCAATAGACACAAAGGAACTCTTCCAGCTATTAGACACCAACACTGCAGCTCCAATCCCCCAAAATATTTCAGGATTCAGTTGCAACAACAGAATAAATTGTGGTAATATTTGAGACAAATTATTGCAACTGCAATTTAGTTTCACTTAAATGTAATGAGATCTATATCAGGAAGTCAAGTGGACACTACCTCAAAGAAATTATGCTAACATCAGGAGTTGGCAGGATATAGATGGACTAGCCTAGTATATCTTACACATTTAAAATTCCTGTTTTAAAAAGTGTGATTAGCAAAGTCCCATTTCCTCCACAAATGCAACTTGAGGAAGGATGCCTGTTACCAGTAAAGATATCAACACTGAAAGAAATAAGTTTTGAAAAGCATCCAAAGAGTTGTTAAATTGTCACTATTTTAATTCAATATCATTGGGTTCAATACATGCCAGACTTTTTGAAGATTGGTAAAATGATTATGTGCAACCATGCCAAAAAGTTCTTGGTTCTCTGCTAGATAAGAGGATTTCATGGAATGAAACTCTGATGGATGTTCATGGAACAAAATTGACAGTCATTTCAAATATATTTTGAATTACTGAAAAATTTCATAATAGTAACTGAATATTACCTGGGAAGCCACATATTCACAGTTACCATCAAAGTCATAGAATTTTCCATCAAAGGTAATAAAATGGCCACTTCCATAAATGGTACATGTCCCATAACACACAATGTTGGTGCATTTCCAGCTTCCTTTTTGGCAGGTACTGGAGAGTATCAAAGAGGAAGAGAGAGAGAGAGAGAGAGAGAAACATTGAGGCCAGAGCTGTCCCCCAATGCAATGCTTTTAAAGTGCAGAGCAAACTATTAATGATGTGAAATAAGACATGGGTCTCATCTACTATTTCTATTTTGTGCATAGCATATCCTACCATGTGTTGCAGCCAACTTTTATTTTTTCTCCATTGGAATAAAACACCTGGTTATGAATACATGGGCAGTCATCTTCTGCTACACATCCTCCTCGGCCATCATCAATCAAGCCATGAGGACAAACACATCCTGAGATACATTCAGTCTGGAACTATGAGAAATAAGAATAATGCCACTTGAATATTTAATAGCATTTTAATATGATAACGCCAATTAAAATCCATATGCCTTACTTTTAATCATGTACTTTTGGAGAGACAAATCACACACAAGTGCATTATTTAGAGTACACCACCAACTTGGTATCAGTATGTGCCAAAGTTAGATTTTGAGTTAAGTGACTCAGAATCCTTCAAATATTAGAAATATGCCTGGGAAGAAATTTCTCTCCCATTTCGACAGGGGGAATTTATCTCCTGCAAACAATGGAAGAATTCTATATATGTTTGGTAGGGTCTTGCTTTTAAATACAAAATAGCCAGTGACTTTATTTCTTGTATCAAAATGTAAACAAACAAAATACTCTGTTGGTACTTTAAACAGTGGCTTGGTTCATCTCAATACTCTCTCAGTGGGATTCACTAAAGATAATAGTATCACAGCATAAATCACTATCAGAATTACATCACTTTTGGAATAAGGGCACAAACAAGCCAGAACAAAAGAAAGACATACGTGATCGGTACCCAGTGTTTGACAACTAAGCTGTATTGGTGTTTGGAAAGGCCAAGAATCAAAGTTGTTGCAGTCGAAATATGTCTTATTGGATGAACATTCTGCAAAGTGAATAAAGAACATTGAAAAAATTCTCTTGAATTTAATTTCACAGTAATAGAGAAACAGAAACCTGAAAAACAGGAAATCTGGTGATTTATTAGAGGGGATAGCACCCTAATCTGTTCCTTTAAAACTACATTGCTTTGCAGATTGAATGCCATACACATAGAAAATGCTCTTGTATTCTTGTATCCCTTTGAGATGACATTGCCCTGCAATGTTTGAACAAAATCTTTCACAGAAAACAAACCACCACTGTGGGCTGCAGAAGCCTTACTCCAGTCTTGGATATTAAAACAATGATGGTAGTTCAGGGCTCAGGGGAAAAAGAAATCTTCTCTTTGATAGGGAAAGTTCTATACAAATGTCTGGTTAGATAACTTGGGTATTGTCAGAACAAATTCTGAGAGTGGATTGTTACATTCATTTGAAAATGCTCTATGCCCCTGTAAAGAAAGTATGTTCCAGGCTTACAGATGGAAAACTTTTAGAATAATAATAATAATAATGAAAAAGCTAATAATTTTAGGAGAAAGTGGCTTTATGGTAATGCCAGCACAAAAGGAAATGATTTCTAAAACAATGTGATACAACAGATAGCTCAAATTGATAAAATACATGTATTATTAAAATATGAAGGTTTATACCTACCATGACTCTGTGTTTCCACTGTTACACACTGAAATGCTCCATGTCTGCAAACACTAGAAACAGCAGAAAATAATAGATAAATAAATAAATAAATAAAATTGCAAGACAGTAGCAATAAGGATTTTGCAAATGAATTGTAATTTATATAATACCTTTAATGAAAAAAAGTGTGTTATTTCTGTGATTTCTTGAACCCCTGAATGATAGACTACTAATAGACAATACAAACAGCCAAATTACAAGTGTCAGTGTCTTGATAAGGACTGCCACATACTTTCACATGTTTGTGCTAATGCATCCTAAATGTTTTAAATAAACAACATTTCTGCTGACATTCCTTCATTTCAATGGATCAGCCATTTAAAATAAATGATGGATAACAGCATAATTAATACTGTACCTCTGATGTTACCCTAAATGTTATCTCAAGAATTCAACTATTCTGAACCTGCAATCCTATCCCCTCTTCCCTGGGAATATATTCCACTGAAATACCGTAGTAAAGGACATACTTTTAAATAGACACGCCACATGTATAAGGTTGCACTTGCAATGTATGTGTCTCAGCACTGCCCTTAATGAAGGATTTCTAAAGCACTGCAAAGGGTAGTGATTCTCAAAATGTACTATGTAATCGGTTCTATCTTTTGCTGATTTGGAGAAAGAACAGCCTACTGAATTGTACCAAATGATTATCTCAGTTCCCTGGAATGTGCTTGTGTTCTGCGGAATTAATCCAGTTTTAATCTGCAAGTGTAGCTCAGCCGTTAATGCTCTCTTGTGCTGAATGCCCATCTTCTCATCTAACTGGAACAGAGGAAACAGTCTTAACAGTTACCAGCGCTTCTCTTGCTTCATGACAGTAACTCCAGGCTGCACATATAAGCCTTTATAGTAACAGGGGCAGTCAGCAACGGGCACGCAGATGCCTTTCTCATTCATGTAGGTATTGTCAGGGCAGCCACAGCCATCAACCGGAGAGAAATCTTTCAAGCAGTACTTATCTCCATCCGAAAGAGAGCGGCAGGACTGTTGGCACGTGGTCAGATTGTAGCGGAAAACCTGGTTGGCTGGGCAGGAAGCGACTTCTTTTTCTGAATTTAAGGAAGAAAATAATACATTCTTAAATAAGTATCCAGGGTCCATTATGTGTGGCTTCTGCATTCATTTATGCTGCTTTTCCATCAAGAAATATCTGGGAGGACATTACAAGTGTCTCTGAAGCAGCAGTTAAGGCCAATTACATTGTTACTGGCTACTAATAAAAATATCATGCGAACATATAAAGACAGGGAATGTTTAAAAATGGACTCCATGGTGTAAAGCTTTATGGTCCTGTTCTTCTGAGTGTGTCAGGCATGCTCCCGTGAACTTCCCTGTCAGTATCTCAGTGTTTTTTTCCTCAAATGCAATTTATCTAAATACGCCCTAATTCAGGGCCAGATTCAGGCCAACTCTTCCATTGCTTCACCGACAAGATGTTAAGATTCAATAAGTGCTGAAAGCTACAGTGGAGCATGGCAGTGAAAGAGTTAAGGGCATGATAGCTAAAGGAAAACACTCTGTAGGGCCCCCCTTCCCTGGGTGCCCCTAAGCACATGTTTATTTTGCTTAATTGTTAATCCAGGGCTGCCCTATCTTAATAAAAAAATTATAGATGCTGGTATCAAGAGATTAAGAACAACATCTTTCAATGTTTATGTCACTCCCAGTCAGAATGGAATCGAAGATACTTACGGCAGATCACATTTCTCCAGCCCCACAACATGACTCCTTTGAAAGCACAGGCTCTTGCATAAGATGACAGGGCAGCACACAAACATTCTTCATTGGAGTTACAATTGCAGGTATCGTACTTGCAACGCTGAAACAAATAGTAATCAGGTGATAGTCCTAATTAATGAGAAGAGTCAGTGGATGAAGAACTGGCACTTGAGAGTAGCTTTGGGTAGAATGTAGCAATCTGTTCCACAACTGCAGTGGAAATGCAGTGACACGATAAGAGACCCATATTAGGAATGGTCTACACTATGATGGAAGTACAACACAGAGCGAGAAACTTATATTAGGAATGGCCTGTTACCCCATCCAATCTGATGACTTCCATATGAGCTGGGACTCCAACTCCCAGAATGCCTGACTAAAGGTACATCTAGAGACTCTAGATAAGGGAAGTCTGGCATACAGGAATTAATCTTTTTCTCCTTCTTTCAAAATGTAAGCTGTATCAAAGTAGTTCCATCCATTTCTCTCACATGATGGAGTGTACTTCTTCCATTTTTTAAAATGTGTTTTTAAAAGCCGCAAATAGGCTGTATTGCAGCTTCAAGGCAGCCCACCTAAAGGAACGCTACTACCTTGCCTACAGATTGGACGTTGGCTATAATGCTGTATTGCAGCTCAAGCAGATGTATAAACACTAAAAACAAACCTGCTGTCATTTGGGAATGCCTGAAGCCAAGATCCCAAAGAATGCTTTATGGCAGTATTGTCCAAACGTGGCCACTTTAAGATGAGTGGACTTCAACTCCCAGAATTCCCCAGCCAGCATCCACTCATCTTAAAGTGGCCAAGTTTGGACAACACTGCTTTATGGTAAACCACCCAGAGAGCTTCAGCTATTAGTGGTTTAATTTTTTTAATAAATAAATAAAAATAAAATGACAAAGAGTATGCATATACAGCACCAGGAGATGTTGTACTTTTCCTACTTGGACAGCATACTTTCTGCACAATTATTCTACAAAGAATGTGAGATGTAATTTGCTCTGTCACAGCAAGGAAGTCATAAAGTATATCCTTCAGGGATTTCAAAGGCTGAAGCCTACCTAAAAGAGATCTCTGGCTCATGGCTTTTCCTTTCATAATTTCTGCTTCTCTTATTCAGCAATTTTCACTTATATGGATTTGTTTTACTTCATATATATATTTTTACTGAAAGGTTCAGAAAGTGGGCTTTATCTGAAACTTGACTGTCAGAAACATTAGTCCCCAGATATTTACAAATTAATCAGAAAAAATACTGAAGAAGTTGCTTACTTTCTGAGTATAGTTTACAATATTCATATGTATGTATGTATATATGTATATGTATACATGTATGTGTGTGTGTGTGTGTGTGTGTATATATATATATATATATATATAGACAGACAGACACACACACACACACATACATACATACTGTGTCTGTGTGTGTGTATTCTTCCATGAAATACAAAAGATCCACACAAAAGAATCCTAAGATATTGAAGGAGAAGACTCAGCATGATCTCAAAATTCATACCTTATAATAATCTGTTGGATCAATCACTAAGTGACATCTGGCAAAAGGACTTTCTGTACTTCTCAATAAAGAGCACCAGTGTTCAGCATATTTTTCTGTACCAGAGAGGAGAAATGACACATTGTTACCTGCCTACTTAATGCCTTTCTATTTCTCATATAATGTTGATGGCAATATTCTAGTGTTCAGATTATTTTGACCACAACACAGTAAAGCAAACCAAAATAGGTACTTTATGCATTGTATACATAGCTCAGATATTTGAAGCTACTGTGCAACTCTATGCATTGGAATGCATAGAATAATGGACATTATTGGATACCATATCATCAAAGAACTATACAGCTTCCATGGGTCTCTCTCCCTAATCTTTAATTGTTTGGAAGTAGAAAGCATCATCAGAAGAAAAGCATATTCATAAGGAAGCACCAAGCCAAGGTCCATAACAGCAGCGGACAAAATGGAAATTTTCTCTATCTTCAGCAGCATGATTTTTTTCTAGAGTCTTCTAAAAAGAGAGATTGAAAGTTGCAGCTAATACTCAAGTGAAAGTCTTTGGGTTAGCACAGATGTATGCATTACATGCAAAACTACCACTTCCAAATTAGGATCTGACTTGGAGAATGGCTGTAAAACTATCTTGTATGAAGATATTAGTAGATCTGGGAATGTATTGACAAAAGCCACTCATTCCTTACCATTCTCAAGACTCAAAGTGCAAGGGTGTTCCAATTTATCCACCATGTTCTTACAGCTAGCTTGTGCTTTCCAGCTGTTGGCAAAGGAAGATCCTGTTGCTTCAACCACTCCACCCAATGTTTTGAAATCATCACTTTCTATTCCATTGAAATCACCGCAAAGTCCTGTTGATAAAAACAACAGAAATTTAATGTGTTGTACTTTATTGAAATGTATTGTTGTTGTTCTGGTAAGATCTTCTAGCTATTAAGTTCCCAACACATCTAACAGTAACTCCAAACTGACATGAACATTACTAAGTAATATTAACTTTTTGTTTTGTTTTGTTTTGTTTTACGTCAGTTCTTAAGTACGTCAATGCTCCTGATTGTATTATAGCAACAATGCTATCTTTTGAAGTGACCTTTTTTAGTCAAAATGATAAACTGAAGAACAGGAGAGTCAGGGTGGCAGGGAAAAAATGTATCGAACATTGAAATTTTTTTACGCCTCTTAATATCAGCATTTTGAATCAGCACTATGAGACACTCCAATGTAACTTTATTTTACATGACAACAAATTGTGAGATTGTTTCAGATATAGAGACATTAAATGGATAAACATTAAACTGAACAACATACTTAGTATCAAAAATCCTAAACATTGAGATATGTGTTGTAAGATGGAGGTTCTTATTTTGAAAGTTTAGCTGGTTAATAGCTTGACTGGTATTCCATTATTCTACTCAATAGCTGAAGACATAAAAGTCATTCAAGATTTTTACATTTTATCTAATGGTAGATAACAGTTCAGACTTGCCTTGGACAGTTCCCTTGATAGACTGCTCCGCAATGACAAACAGTTGCATCACAGGAGACAGCTGGATCTGCATCTTTAGCCCTAAATATGTGCGCACAATAGTGTGGTAGGAAGATGGCTGAAAAACTGAGAAGTCACCTAGAAAAACAAAGGGAGGGGCAAGTCATCTGTCACCTGTAATCCATTTGTCCTCTGCCTTTAATCTGAAGGGGGGAAAAAGTAGTCAACTTATTTGTCTTTTTCCAGGAGAGCAAGAATAGTTAGCTAGTACATTGATATTATTTCTTATGGGGCAGAAGATGGAAAAAGGCAATGAAAAATGAAGGAGACATGAGTCATAAGTCATTGTTAAGCACATTACTCTCAAGGATCAGTGCCTACTAAATTTATCAGGAAATACATCCCTTTCTGGTGTCTTTTTTTATTCCATTGTATTTAATGGTATCCCATATGTTAGTGATCCATTTGTTCTTAACTTGTTTAATATCTTAAAGCCCAATCAGAAGGATGTCCAGAGCAATCTAGACAATGCTGGGGTATGTGGTAGTAATGTCTCCCTTCCTTACCTGCTCTGTGGGGCAACTGAATCTCCATCTCATTCAGTAATACAGTACCATCTGATTTGAAAACTACAGTCTGTGTGAGAGAAAATACAGCCTATTATGTCAGTACAACTTTAGTGGGATCCTTAAAATAGAATGTCATCTTAAATTAACATGAATAATCCTTGTAGTGTCGAAGAGAAATCATTCTTCTATGTTCAGAACCATAGAAGTGGAACAATAGAGTTCTGCAGATAGATTACAGAAATCCAATCCAGTGGATTACAGAAACTGAAAATTAGTTTAATCAACACTGTAAGCCCTGAGCAACAGAGCACATGACCCTGAGCAAGAATATTCAGTCTTTGACTGGAAGGCAATTTCTGCACGTTCGCTTTCTGAAGCAAAAGTAGGATCTTTTTAATTAAATTCCATGAAAGTGGAATTTGTTTGAGTGCTGATAGTTCTGGTTGCTTATTTGCCAATATACATTCAAGATTCCAGATTTATTATATCAGAGCAACATCAAATGCTCTATGTTTTATCAATAACTCCACATATTAGTGTTTCAGTTTCTTTATACCATATTCATTAACTTGTGAAAGAAAGCAGTTAAAACCTCACATTTAAATAAAATGATTGGATTACTATATTTCATTTTGATAATTGGCAGTTATATTTATGCCTTCTGTTTCTCTGTGTTTTCAGTGAAAGAGTAATGAGACATGTAGTCTGTGCAATTTATTTTCCTGGCTGGCCAGATTGTTTCGCATTCTCTAGACTCTTCTTCTAGGGCAGCAATGGTGAACCTATGACACATGTGTCAAAGGTGACATGCCATAACGTTTTGGGTGACATGCCAGCATTCACCAACACCCGACAACATCTATTCTCCCTGTTTGAGTTACCAAAGAAACTGAGTTTATTTTACTCGTATTTCATTTTCGTAATTATTTTATGTTTCTTTATATAATACATAGAACCACACATGATTGGACTGTATTTTTTTAAAAATAAATGAATATGTAAAGAATTGTTTCTCTTTTGTTCGGGTGGGGGGGTGACATGCCAGAGTCAAGTTAGGCATTTTCTGAATTTTTGACATGCCGAGCCCAACAGGTTCGCCATCACTGCTCTAGGGCAATGTTTCAAAACCATGGCAAATTCAAGATGTGTGGCCTTCAGCACCAAGATTTCCCCAGCCAACATGGCCATTGCTGAGAATTCTGGGAGTTGAAGTCCATACCTCTGAAAGTTGCAAAGGTCAGGAAACACTGCTCTAGAGCAAGAAAGGGGAACTTGTAATGCTCTAGATCACCCTTCTCCAACATTTGTGGCTTTCCACTGCACAGCCAATTGTAAAGGGCACTATAGTCCAAAATTTCTAGAAGGAATTTGGTTGCTATCCCTCAGTGAAGAGTCTACATATTACTTGGCCACTGTTAGCGGAATCACAAAAGTATAAGGGATCAGGAAGAAAGTAATTCTTGAAAATAATTCTCATTATATTTTCGATATGAAAACTTTGTTGGGCAATGATAATGTAATACATATTGTGTATATATAGCATATTATCAATGTAAATGAAAATTACATCTGAGGAATGTAACAGGAACACATAGCAAAACAAATGTAAGCCAGAAACAGTCATGATATAGTCAGGATTTTGTTTCTCCAGGGAATAGAGACATTGGGATCAACAATCATAAATATGAATACTAATTAAAATTTCTTGAAGTGGCAAAAGTATAGCTTCACCTGACTTTATTTTAGGCTGACAAAGAGAAACCGATATCAAATAAAATAAAAGGCATTATAATGTGGATGAACAAGCTAACAGCCATACCATCATCATCTACATTAAACTTACATTCTTCCTGTGGTCTGTTAGTAACACTACTGTCTTTAGGCATGTCTGCTTGTCTGAAGAACTGCAGGGACCCAATTCTCCCAAGAGGATATGTGAGTCATTTTTACTGGTCTGCACATATGGAAAAACAAATACAATTAATGTGGTCAGTCATTGCCTATATACCAGTTTGTTTGCCAGGACAACTAAAATCAACTATTAAACAAAAAGTGCTAGACTTTTTTTTTTTTTTTTGCTGTTAAAGATGCCAGCTTCCATGATCTGGCTTATAGATTTTTCTGTTCCCTTCAGGAAGTGCATTAGTCTTTCTTTAGGAAAATGAGTTCCTGCCCCAAATCACATTCAACAACCCATTCAGATTCATAGCAATCTTTTTAGCCTTATCCTAAAAGTCACTGCATTTATAAAGTGGGATAAAGGACTTGCTTTCCCAATGGGGAACATTGGACCTCATGCTCCAGTGCTGGGTGTTGGCACTTCTCCCTATAATAAAGTAGCAGCAGGCATCAGTGCTATACTGTACTGGAGGATATGCCCTACATTATACAGTAAATTCAGCAGATGTCATACTGCCTGTGACTCCTCTAAGGCAGAGACAATTCCACAGCACCAGGCCAAAAAAACAGCTAGTATCAGATATGCAACAAGAAGGTGACAAATGGGGCAAATTTGCAATGCACAGAATACCCCTGTAGCCATAGTTCTGCAGGCATTCTAGCAGATAGAATTAATAATAACATTCAGTTGCTCAATAAATAGGTCAGCTGTCTGTGTATGGATCCAAGGATAGGAAAGGAAATAGATTAAGCTTTGGGTATCCATACCACAATCAGGGCATAATACAGTTTAGAAATGCTTGGGGAATTTTATCTTTGTGAATTCACATGCAACTGACCTGATTCACATCTCCTGGGCTTCTCTGCAAATTAGAATTAGTTATTGATCAACTATCACACTTCCTGAATGTTCCAGCTCAGTTCTTGGTTCCAAAATGTATCAAAATATAGAATATGGAAATGTATATTTTGAGAGGAAATATATACGAAGTGCCTATTTTGAATATGTTTAGAACATTTGTCTTTGAATAGAATTTAGAGCCTAATTTTGTCTTGATTAAAAAAAAGATTAATGCAGAAATAGAACAGATTGGGCATGGTCTAGAAATATACCTATTGCACTTATTTTTATAGCTACAGGGGAATTGGATGAATTACACTGTTTGTTATATACACCAAAGGACCCTATAATCATTAAACCCATTTAAATACCACTGAAATTGTTGTGTTAATTTTGAATGCACATTGTGTAGAAATAGCAATCCTCCCAGCCTTTTATCTCAAAAACATAGGACATCTGCAAATAAACTTGCCATATTTTCTTCAACTAGAGCAGAAATCTCTGATAACATTATCATCATCATCATCATCATTGCTGAAACAGCTGCTGCCATCATATTTTAGTATAGAGAAAACCAAGTGGTTTACAAAATTGGAATAAAATACAAGATAAACACAAACGTAAAAAAATTCAGATCACTGCTACAAAACAATATAAGCAGTCAGAAAAAGATCTTTGGCACAACTCCAAAGCCTGACTCAAGAAATCTGTCTTGAGCATTTGGTAAAATTGCAATGTTCAAAATACCAGCTGCATTTCCCAAGAATAGGATTTCATACACCTACCTTGGTCAACACATAGTAACAGTCTCCGTGGAATGTATATTTCTTCCCATCAAAAGTGGTTATGTGGGATCCACCCTCCAAAGCACATGTACTTGGACAGGGTAACTCCTGGCATATCCATCTCCCTGATTCACAAGTGCTGCAAATAGACAAAAGAGGGCATCAAGAGATGTACAAACTAAGAACTTGTACTGAAAATACATGCATTTAGAATATCCCATTGAAGGTGCCTTTGGGATGTAAGTCTGTTTGTATTTTCCCTACAAAATAACCAATCCTGCTTCTTTTCTCTTTTTTCTTTATAGAGTAAAGAAGCCACCAAAGCCTAGATGATGACTTTGCAGTTACAAATTAAATTACTTAGAGGCAATAAATTCTCTTTTCTTTCGGATTATTTGCCGATACTGGGCAATTTTTACCTTTCTTTACACGGTATAAGTACACAGTTTCTTAATTTGACTTGGCATGTTTACTTGATGTAAAATAATACTGAGGTATTGGACTGAAAGCAAGGGGGTTCTCTGGTGATGCAAGGAAGTTATTTTGATGACATTCCCATTGTTGTTGTTGTCGTTTCAACAAGCATCAGTTCTAAAATACTGTGCTCTGCCCAACATTACCCTCAGGTCATTTCCCCACTAGTAATGTAAAGTGTCTACATAGCACCACCCTGTCATCACTGATGTGATCACTGTCCTCATTTTGACATAATAATGATTGGATGACTCTAAAAAGTACTATAAGTTGCTAGTAGAGAAATGCTGGTTTTCTTACCACTTTTCACACTCATTGGTAATTTTCTGACCAGGGGGGAATATTTTTCCATGAAGTTTACAACTGCATTGGCTTGTGGCCACACAGCCTTTCCCTGTGATGTCATCATATACGGTGCCTGAAAAAATGAAGTTGTTAGTAGTGCATGACAACTAAAATTGCTACTAAAGCTCTAAACAGGAAATTCCATCAACTAAGATGAACAACACATTACCCATACAAGAACAACTTCTAGCTAATTTCTAAATTTGGTTGAAGAGTACAGAGTATGGGTGATGTATCTATGGCAGAGGAGGATAAGCTTTGCGAGAGTCTTGTAATGCTCTTAGCCTAATTTCATGTGATCCTAATTTCAGAAGCTTTCTGCAAACTTTCAATTCAGGACATGGACAAGAACAAGCTGTCCCATTAGACTGCTAATGGGGGAAGAAAGGGAAAAGGAAAAGAGGTTCCAGAGAGAAAAGAGGGGTGTGTCAAAAAGACTCACCCATTTCTGACTCTGCACCAGGCTTCTGACTGATTATCCCCAAGAAAATGTGCTCACCAATAATAAAAAAGATTGCCTGCTCCTTTTCTGAGCTTGTGATAGTAATGATGGTTCTTCCAAGGTAAAATCATCACTTCTGCTTAACTCTGGCAAATATTTTTATTCATTTCTAATATTGCTACCTCAAAATGTCTTGAAGGAAAATCACATTTTTTCTTATCCATTTGCTCAGAGATAATCTCAGAGAATCCACTGAAGACTACTAGTTACAAGTATGTTTATTACTGCATTGAGCACTAATAGTGCAATTACTATTGCATTCAGCGCAAATAACCATGAAAAGGGACCAATCAGCTTGGCCTCAACCATTCAGCTAAGCAGGTATTTAAACATGGATTTCCCACCCAACCTTTTATACACTGAAATTGTTACCTTCAGGGCAAAAACAGCCATCCACATAGTGCTCTTCACATAGTCTGCTGACTTCCAGGTGTGAACAGGAGTCCATACAGGGAGAGCCATTTTCCAGATAAATCATGTTACTGGGACATGACTTAGCTAAAATAATAAAAGAATGGGGCAATGACTAGGAAACATATTTTGCATTTAATGGACAAAAGTCCATTTACATATGAGGAAAAACACACAATAGAATTGCACTATCAAAGTGTTTGGCCTAAAATTTTTAAAATAGTTTTTCTAAAGTTTTTGTATAGGTTATTTTTTAAGTTCCATCTTCTGTTTTTTGTGAAAAATAATGTAGTTCAACAAACGAAGTGGAATCTATCCATCCATTGAAATCTGGTAGAGAGGGCTTACTGCAGTTCCTGACCCCTAGGGAATGTCTTCATCATGGACCCTGGGTTGAGCCTTTTTGGTGGTATACCTGTCACACACACACACACACACACACAACACACAAGATAAGGTTGACCACATCCCTATTAACATTGCAAAGCTGTTATAACTTGGCTCTTCCAGAGGGTCTTTGGGGATGGAATGGTGGGTGCAATGCTCCTCTGAGGAAGTGGTAGCATGATGGTGGCATGTATTGGGGGGTGCTCATCTATGTTATTTGGTTGTTTTTAATCTGATTACTCTATTGAGGAATTTGTATGCTGCTCAGAGTCAGCCTCGGTGGAGCAGCACCACAAGCCTAACAAACATTTTTAGAAACAGTGAGAATGATTGAGTTTGGTGTCTCTTTGTGTATACACATGCACCCAGGGGAAATGTTATGATCTCTTTCTAATGACTATGTTTAACAGATATATAACCACATTCACATTCACATAATTCTCACAGGCATGAATACAGGTAGTCCTCAGGTTAAGAAAGTCTGGTTTAAGGACAACCCATAGTTAAGAACAGAGCCTATTGTAGCAAAATTTGAATTAAATACACAATGGTTCAAGTTAATCACACAATACTTATACAGTATTATACAATAATACTGTTCTGGCTTACATACAAATTCAACTTAAGGGCAGTCCTTGGGAACGGAACTTATTCTTAAACTGGGGACTACCTGTACCTTGAGTTATGAACCATTTTACACATATATACGGGATTGAAGTTTTGCTTCTAAATGCTTCTAAAAGTGGTATATGATGGAAATAAAGCATGAGTGAGAATCAATAGAATGCTTAGAGAATGGTACAAGATTGAGTAGGCAAATAAAACAATGGTGTGTGGTATTTCCTTCATTGTTTAACTATATTTATGGATAAATGTATAAAGAATGCTTGTTGTGACACTGGAGATGTGCTGTTTAGGAGAAGAATGTATATGTACTTTTGTATGCTGCTAATGCCATATTGTTGTCTGTGAATTCAAATGATTTGCAGTGAATCTTAGACTGCAGTGAGGAGAGTGGATTTAAAAATTAAGATATCAAAGACAAAGGTAGTTGTGTTTCCCACAGAAATGGAGGAAGCAATTGTTAGTTATACACAAACGGCAAAAAACAAGTTGAAGAATTTGTGTACCTTGCTAAAATGTTTACTAAAGATGGGAAAATAGCAAAATAAAAATAAGATGTGGAAATGCTAGCAGAAAAGTGGTGGGTAATATGTGGTCTGTTGTGAGGAATGACAGAAGCAAAAATGGCTGTGTATAAGAACCTGTTTCTGCCCACTTAGTTATATGAAAGTCTGTTGGGTAAATAAGGAAAGATATAAAAGTAAATTGAATGAAGTGGGAATGAGAGACTTAAGCGTGCATGGTAAAATAAGAAGAGACAGGGTCAGGGATGAATGGATGACAGATGAATGTGGGTTGAATACAAAGTAAGTGACCAGTAGGAAAGAAATTCATTAAGGTGGTTGATCACATAGAGAGAATGTATGAGGATCAAATCACAAAACAAAAGCATGGAAGAACAGTGAAAAGACAGAAGATTAAGAAATGCATAGCTGAAAAAAAGAAAGATGACAGAGATCTATATAACAAAAGGAAATGAATTTAATGGTTTATGGGTGTGATGGAAGCAAGACTGGTTTGCAAGAATTTAACTCTTGAGTGGCATAGTACATGGCATCGGTATAAACTAGGTGCATGCATGTCTGTATTTAACAATGCTAATAGCCTGCCCCAATCCAAATGGACTCTGGCTAGCAAAACACATAATTCCAATTATTTAATTAAAAAATGATCAATATAGATTTGTCTTTCCTTTCCTTTCCTTTCCTTTCCTTTCCTTTCCTTTCCTTTCCTTTCCTTTCCTTTCCTTTCCTTTCCTTTCCTTTCCTTTCCTTTCTCGTGCCATTACTTTCTTTGGCTTACTATTTTGTTCCCTTTTCTCAGCTTTGAATAAGTTTGCACAGGAATAGCATGACGGACGGACGGACGGACGGACGGATGGATGGATGGATGGGTGGATGGATGGGTGGATGGATGGATAACCAAGTCCAAACTCAGACAGATGAAGTAATAATCCATGAAGATATTTTGTGAATGTTTCCAAGTTTTTAAATGTTGTTAACGTAAGACTACTGATGGCTGTTTTCTATGTGTATTTGTAAACACTTTCTACAGTCAGTTGACTAATTCACATTTGATTGACTGAATTCTCCTGAGTTTCAGTGGGATTTAATCCTCCTTATTTTGTTTAACAAACAGACACTTTTTGCGGGTCAGCTTAGATCCCAAGACACTGACGTTCCATGGAACTTGGCCTGAAATAAATAATCAAGGATGGAGGACATTTAGGAGAAACACATTCAGGATGAAAGATGGAGGATCTTCAGGGCCATTTTGATCTGAAGTAAAGTATCCACATCTGCATCCTGCTTAAACTTTCTCAATGGCATGTTGTTCTTGTATGCTGCCTACACTCACATTGTTCGAGTTCGGCAACCTTATAAATCCAGTTGATAAATGAATCAAATAAATAAATATGGTCCAAGCCAGTTAGTTACTTACGGCAGAACTGAGGGGTCCTCCAATTCTGAGGTTTGCCACCAGCGTGGGAACACTGACGTGAATACTCAGAGATGGTGCTGCAGAGGCAGAAAGAGTCCTCAACATGCTGACAAGCACATCTGTCCTGCATGCAGGCTCGAACATACAGTTCTAGATTCAGGCGAGACTGGCAGTCTGCAAATGCTGGTGCAGTTAGGAGATTTTCACACTCTTCACGCTTGAAAGAGAAGAAAGCAGAGGGGAATAGGTGTCTCCCTTACATTGCCCTCCAGTAATAAAAAGAACTGATTAAAACTATAGACCAAAATTGTGCATTCAAGTTTTGGGGCTATGAAACATAGGCCACTGCTCTCAATAAAAACAGCTGCAGCAAAAACAGCAAGCATTAGAGGCTGTATTTCTGATATTCCATGTGGTTTTGAGAACTTACATGCTGGTTGCACAGTGCAATAGGCTTTGTCTCATCAGGGTCTTCACATACTGTTTTGGGGTTATTAATTTTTTGTAGGTTACCAAATGTGATCGGGTTGTAGCTCAATCCTATTAGAAACAAAAAATGTGTATTTAAACACATAGCCACCTTTTTAACTTATGATTCTTGGCATTTTGAGGACTGTAAAGAGCCATAAATGATAAGTCAGCTAGATTGGAGGACTGCACGTGTTGTGTTATGGATACCACACAATATATTTTGAGAACTGGAAGGAAAGCAGATGATCCACAGAAATGCTGAGAAAAATGCTGTATATTAAGTAAACTAGGGTACAAAACATCCTAGTTTTGCTTATATCTTGTTTTGCTTACAAACCACAACTTCTTATTCTATAGTAGAATAAGTAGAACTCACTTGGACTGGACTATTTAAATCTTTTAAAGTTTTATTCTAGTTGTTAGTGTTCATATAGTTAAAGATTTGTTTGAATGTTTTCTATAGTTTTCATTCCATTTTCATGGAACAATGCACGAACCTCAAGGTTTAACCTGGATTGAGTGGAAGTGATATGTACCATTGGTAAAGTGAATTCTATTATTCTAAATATACTGCCTTTAAGTTACCCTGACTATATTAAAAAAGAAAGAAAGAAAGAAAGAAACTGACATAATTATACTGTGGACAATATTATATAAAACAGTAAATCATTTTCAACTAACCTAGTTTACTGACCTCATAATTCAGTTAAAATTCAGAATATATAAGTCATTTCACATTCTCATTTGCGAACTAATTTGCTAAGAAAAAAATTAACGTGTTATATCTGTGATTTAAACTACTGTTTGACTGTCAGTTCTGCATCTGAAGCATTCATATCCTCCAGTTTGTAGTAGACTGCTTTCTATAATATTGTTCGACTTACCATCTGAGATAAATTCATTGTAGATCTGCTGTCCATTATAATCTCCGCAAAGGCCACAAGTATTATTGATAAACTTAGTGTCAAGCTCAATCTACATTGAAGAAATAAAACCAGGATACTTTGGTTGATGGTGGTGTTTCAGTGTCTCAGTATAGCTCTTCTCTTCTACCTGAGATCCTTTAACAAGACATGCCGGAGTTCTACTTGGGACAGTATGATTACCTGATACGTGCTGCACCTGTGCTTTACCACTGTTTCAAGACTAAGATGATAAGCAGAACTGGGAGGAGTACATTAAAAAAAATTAAAAGTGGAACTGAAATACAGGAAACATCTCAGAGAGGCAGATGCTGATTTCCTAAACTGGAGCAATTCTGTGATACAGAACAGGATGATGTTTTACATTGTTGCAGGACACATTTCTAGTGCTAAAACTGTTTACCTGAATAATCCTATCTATGAAAAAGTCCTTACAAGGTACACAGACTTCCTGCACTTAAGATGTATTCAGCCTAGCCTAAAGGTAGCCAGAGGGATAGAGTCATTCCAAAGCCTCTCTTAAGTACTAGAAAGAAAGCCATAAAGAAATTATCAGTTGCCAATGTGATTTATGTCTCAGCCAGAAATTGACACCATACCATCAAAGCATCTGCTGTGTTCCATATCACACTCAGGCCCACTTTTGCATAGAGTTTGGTGTATACATCGTTCTTCTCAATCAGAACATCAGAACTATAGTATGGAGTCCTTGCACTGTAGAGAAGGATGATAGAAATGTACATGTGTTGATTTCCATTGCAGTTAACAATTCAAGCATTAGAAGTCAAAGATATTTCGATAACTAATGAGGAATTACATTCTATCTCTAGTCTGTTTTGTATCCAAACAGCTAGGTTTTCAGAATTTTTATATGTTTGAAATGTTACCTGATTTGATCCCACCCACTTCCCTCCAAATGATACCTGCATTTGGCTCCATATTTGTGCAAATGTAATACTGCAGTCAAGCCAACAGGTAAAAAGACACTGATTGCTAGAAGCAGTTCCCTTTTTCAGTAAAACATATACTCTTATGTGCTAGAAGATATCTGGCAACCATAGCTAGTAGGTTTAAAGAAAAGTGTGCTGCTTTCAGTAGCTTCTTCCAGAAATCTCTGCAAATCTAGTAACAGGGAGTAAAAATGATATTAAAAGGGACCAAATTTAAATTGTGAATGGTGGTTTCAGTCAGACTAATTCTAATAATAACTTTCTGCAAGGTCACTATATATTATTACAGCTAGCACATTTCAAGACATGTTTTCTTGTTTACCAGAATATTTGTACTCTCAATTCTGTCTTTCAACATGTTAGATGGAAGCTTCCTATACATATGGACATTCATCAAAAGGCCTCCTAACTTCAAGAAAAAAGCAGGAGGAAAGCACTTGATTTCAAAGCTACAGAACAGATCTCAATAAACCAGTACTTCTCAACCTTGGCAACTTTAAGATGAGTGGACTTCAATTCTGGGAGTTGAAGTCCACTCATTTTAAGGTTGCTAAGGTTGAAAAATACTGGAATAAACACAAATTCAATGGATGTAGCAATAGTATTAGACCACCATAGGCCTTGTGTGTGTTTAACCTCTCCTGAGATACAAAGTAATGAATTTAGACTTGGTGGGGGGGTTTTTTCCTATGCTACGTTGGGCAGGATCATATACAGGTTTTCTACTCATTTTGAGAGGTTTGCTGCAGATTAAAAGGTTAGTCAACCCTAGACTAATGGAACGGGTCACATTACAGGAAAAGGAAAATGTTAACAATCATTAGGAAAAGGAATATGTTTTCTTAAGCGAATTACCCAACATTTACCATGGTTTTAAAATTCAATAATCTGGTCAGGAATGTCTTCCACAATGTAAAATGCTAATTAAAGAAGAAAAGCTACCATCATTTATCTCACCTATGCTAAGGGGGAAAAACAACTAGAGTTTATATACCAAATAGAATCAGTGCCTGTACTGGCAAAAAAGGACATTTCCCCATAAAATTAGCATAGTTGGAAAACTGCTAGTATATTCTTCTAATCCTTCTAATCTTCCTGCTTCATAGGATAGGTCTCTAGTAATCATTCAATTTTAAGTCAAAATCACTAATAATATATGAAAATGTTCTCCATAGCTATTGTCAGATGGGGTAGTGACTGCATATAGACAAGAAGGTCATCATTCTATTGCCCCTAAGGCACAAATGGAGCTCTAGTGAAGTCCAGTGTTTGATCTAAAGAGGACCTACATCATGGACCAGCATGGACATAAATTCACTTGGCAGCTTTCAGTGCATCCCTCTCTCTCAGCCTCAGTTGTATTTTTATAAGGTGACATTATAATGTTTAATTTAAAAAAAAAACCTGTTCTGAAGGTCAACAAGGTGAAGCTAGCATACAAACAAGAAGTCACTGCATGTGGAATGTAATTGGGTGAAATGTAACCAGATGAAAATTTGAAAAATACCAGCGATAACAATCATCTGGACTGGGAAGGAAATTATTGACAATAATATTGAAGCATATTGTTTTTCAACAGTCCAAGAGTCTGCTTCATTATTATTAACCTCTGTACTGACTGTGGAAGAGTAACAGAGATGTGCAAACCTTAGGAGTAGTGATCAAAACTCTTGTTCCCTCTTGTTTTTCCTGAATAATCATGTCCAAATTCAGTCCAAATTTTGCTTTAGCTTAAAACTGGTATAGAATGTATAGACTCCCTGAAGTCATTTCATAACTCTTATTCAAACTTATTTTGTACTTCCAAAATTACTTCAAACTTTGCTCAAAGCAACATTTTTTTTGAAACTTCAGATTCTATACAATGTAGCTTCCTAAAGTTTTGGGCTATAGCTTTTGCAATAATTACTATAATGAGCTTTTTGTGAAAGATTTTCAGAATTTAAAAGTTGCATGCTTGGAAATATAATCATATCAGAGGAACTTACATTTGTCCATCCACCACAACCATCCTGTGAGAGAGGTAAACAGCAACATCTTTGACTGTAACAAGAACATATTGGATATTAGGGTGACCTTGGCCATTCTGCTCACGTTGGATATGAACAGAGAACTCTTTATAGGATTCTTGGCAGTGTGAGACAAAATTGTAATCACAGGCACCAGGAAATTGGTAAAAATCTCCATCAAAAGTTTTGAAGTGGTTGTTCCCCCAGGTACTGCAGACATACTGGCCATGGTTAGGTTTTCTTACTGAAAAGACAAAAATATGATGACAAGTAACCATTAAGGGGCATTATGAAGCAAGAAAAAGAAAAAAAGCAGATGAATGCCACTTAAGTAATTAAGTCAAAATATGCAATTCGAACAGCCTCTGAATGGGGAAAGCTTGCTAGTATCAAATGTTTGATTGAAAGGTTAGCATTTTATATCACCATTATTGATTGCATCATCTCAGAAAATAGGCACACATACACCATGAAAAACAGGCACAAATATTCTCATTTTTTTCTTTGTATAACAAGATATTTGCTATGCACTGTGAGAAGCAGGTGGAGAGCATTGCCCATTAATGCCACTTATTTACGCACTGGGATGGTAGTGCTATGCTAAAGCATTTAAAATAAAATTGCTACCACTTATACCAAATATGATATGATTTTTAATAAAAATCACTCCACTGGAAGTTCCAGATTCATGTAATATTCATTAAGGATAGGGATACTTAGATAAGTCTTGTATTTGCAGGTCCTCAGCACTTGAAGATTAATGAAGAAATCAGAATCAGTATCCCAGTGCTGAAATGGTTGTTACAGCAAACTAATACCCTCCCTACTGGTATTTTTTATATTAACTTTATTATGGTCACTGACCATAATTCAACAAGTTAACAGCAGATAAAACAAAATAAAACAGTAGTGTTTATGGCAAGATCATTAATGCAATCAAAGTGCATCTGGTTTTACAAATTCAATAGCAAACTTTGGCCACATTCATAGAAGCTGAACCATACTAGCCAGATAATAGCCACTGTATGTAGAATAAATCAGATTTGCTTGGGTACTTTGTTAAATAAGGAATTATAAGGTGAACCCTCCATCCTTATAAAAATGCAATATAACAGGACTATGGATTCAATAGACTCTGCTACAGATACCATAAGCCAAGATATGCCATGCGTTACTACTGCTAACATATTCATTCACATCATCCAGAATATTCTCTGTTACAAGCAGAGATGAAGAGCACCCAATACTTTCCATATTTTCAAAGCCCTGTGTAATTATTTGAGCACTTGGAAACTTGTCTCATGTGCATTACAACAAGCAGTGAGTGCTCTTTAGGCTTTCCCATTGGCCATTTCTATAGTATATTTGTTAAACATCTTACCTTTTTTAATTTCACTTGCATAGCAAAGTACCAGCCATAGCAACAACAGGCTGGCTACCTTTGGCCCCATAGCAGCTAAGAGTGAATGGCAGAAGCCAGTCTACAGCCTTTCTTTATATAATGTCCATTGATGCGATCCATCCCACCACAAGGGAGGAGAAGGAGGGGTCAAATGTTTGTATAATGTTTATTAACTTCAGAAAGTAAACAGAGCTGAATTTTTCATTGTAATAGCTGTAATCCAATGTTCAGGAAATAGAATAATATTGGTTCAGTTATCACGCAATTGTCCTTTTTATGGCTTGTTAACATTTTATTACTCAGAAGGATGTTAGACTTTCTTCCATGACACCCAAGCTTAATTTAATGTATCTCATAACTCTACAAAGTAGATGCTCAATGCAGGAATATCTTCTTTAAGAATAGCCTATGATTCTTTTTTTCCAAATAAGAACTATTGAAAGTTCCTCAAATCCTAAGATTTAGCCTTTGGAATAAAATTCATAATTATTTATTGCTGTTATTGGAAAATTAAGATACTGATATTGTTCATTGATAGTAACATTAACACAATGGTAGATCCAAAGAACATATACTAGTACCATGCATCTAAAAAGAGGTTAATTTATTATAAAAACACCATGCTAATAGGATTATTATTCTCACTTTGCATGGCCCTCTTCTTCCAATTTAGGGGAAAGCCTTGCTTGAGAGCCACAAAAATTTTGAAAGTGGCACTGCCAAATGGAAAGTGTTCCTCAAAGAAACGATATCTGCACACTCAGATTTTTTGGTTTGCTCTTGTATGGATGCTGAAGCAGGGCTGAAAAAAATAGGATTTAATTTTAAATGGGATATCACGTACATTGTGCCAGCAGTTATTAAGAAAGAACATTCTCAACTTTCATACTGGCAAAAGAACATCTTTCTTCTCTTTGTTAGGGTATACAGGAGATTCATCTCAAGTTCTCCTAGATGTTTTGAACAATTGAAAGGCAAGGAGAGCCTCCATAAGGCCCTACATTTCCAGTATTACACTACTAGGTCTAGCGTTACTGTGCTCATAGATCTCTGTCAGGACTGTATCATTTTAGACTCAAGGAGATGAGGCTTACATGACTGAATGTTCTCTTTTAATAAAGAAAGATGTTTGGGAGCCTGTTTTACTCATGGAGCATTCCCAAACAATTTCGAATCTGGTATAAGCAGGGTTCAAAATGACAAGAGCCTCCACAAATAGAGAACTCTCTGTTTCAAAAGAGTGTTTGCCCACCATTTTACTGACTGAAATGTTGAAGGGAAGGGGATCCACAGTAAGGGAGCAGAACTTCTCAGGGTATCCCACTTTCCTTTACAGTTTGTGATAGAGCAGTGTTTCTCAATCCTTTCAACTTTAAGAGGTGTGGACTTCAGCTCCCAGAATTCCCCAGCCAGCATGGCTGCCTGGGGAATCCTGGAAGCTGAAGTCCACACATCTTAAATTTGCCAAGGTTGAGAAACAATGTGATAGAGTATTCCTACATAAGGCTACCTAAAGTATCTACATGGGCCTTTTAAAAAACCCAGAGTATCAGTGGTTCACCTGATGCATTTCCATAGTTCATAATTACACATTTTCTTGTTCATTTTTACAGAGGCAGAGCTCTGTCATTTTAGATTCAGCTTAATAACCTTTAGAGGAGGGGAAGCAGCTTTCTTGGTCAACATTAAGTGGCAGTTGGGAAGGAGCATCCTCTTATCATTAAAAAAACATTGCTCATCTCAGATCTGCTGATCTCGGACTTTTAAATAAGTTTAAAGAAGTATAAAAAGAAAGATGATAGCGTGAGCACCATCAGTCCCACTGAATCCCATCCTGGCAAGGTAATCCTAGAAACTGATGCTGGGTTGATTTGTTGCTGGTCCCACACTTGGTACTCTCACCTTAAGAGTTGTATCCACTCTTAAGAGCAAAAACAAAGAAGTCAGATTAATGAACAAAGCCCATTGACCTATATTAACACATACATTTGGTCCTGGAAATGATATAGAGATTGAAAAAAAAAAAAACTTTATGGGATTACCTCTGATGCAAGTTGTTTGTTTTTTAAATTTACAAATATATTAATTCTTTATATCACCCCAAATCTGTTTTGAATCCTCTGTGGCCTCAAAGCTGCTGAAATAAGACTGGTGCCAAAATGTCACACTGTTGATCAAAGTTTCTTCTGATTTCCAATTTATAGGCAAACGTGCCTTTCCAATTTTTGTATTTTTAAATAATAACATGAAACAGCCCTGTTGGGTCAGGTTAAGGCCCATCTCAGTCCATTATTTTATTTTTCACAACAGACAACTACATGTCTTTGGGGGATTTCCCAGCAGAAGATATTCTTCGGCCATCATTGTTCCTCTGCAACAGGTATTTGGAATCCTGCTTTCTCCAGCATAGAGGTAACATTGTAATTTCAAGTCTAATAGGCCATGATAGACTTGTCTTCCATGAATTCATCCAATTCCTTTTTAAATTCATTCAAGGTAGTGGTCATTGCCACATCTTGTGGGAATTAATTCTAGAATTTAATTATGCTCATTGTGCAGAAGTATTTCATTTTGTTAATTCTAAATCTTCTCCCAAACATGATCCTTATTATAGTGTTTTGAGAGACAGGAAAGAAATAATTTTCCCTGTTCACTTTCTCATGTCATGCATGATGCATCCCCTCAACCAGTTTTTTTCTGACTGAAAAAGTAGTAAATGTTCTAGTCTCTTCTCCTAAGGAAGGTGTTTCAGCCTTTTAATCATTTTACTTGTTGACTTCTACACTTATTCCAATTCTATGGGATCCTTTCTTAAATGTGGTATCAGAATCACACACATTATTCCACATGTAGACATATAGTTTAGCATAAGACCCTGTAATGTTGGTAGTTTTATTTTCAGTCCCTTTCCTAACAATCCCTAGCATGGAATTTGCCTTTTGCACAATTGCCACACAGAGTGAACATCTTTTTTGAGCAATCCACGATCGTCCACTAAGTATGTGTGTATCTGTATTTGGTATCATACGCAAATTTGGCTAGCTCACTACTTATCCATAAATCAGAATAGTTAATAAAAAAGCTAAGATGGCAACACAGATCCTAGGGGGATTTCACTTCTTAATTGTTCCCATTGAGGAAATTGTCAGTTTATTCCTATTCTTTGCTTCCTGTTCATAGCCTTCCAGCAATTCTTAAAAGAACAGGTCCTTTTATCCCATAGCCACAATCTTAAGAGATCTGATGAAGAACTTCATCACAGACTTTTTGAAAGTCCAAGTAAACTGTGTCAACAAGATCATCTCCATCCACTTGCTCTAAAAACTCAAGCAGGTTGGTGAAGATACTCTTTCCACCAATTTGCTCAGAACAGGCACTAATCTAAGTGGTTTATAATATCCTGAATCTCCCTTGAATCCCTTTTTAAAAACTGAATAAATCTTCTTTGCAGTATTTCCAGGCAGTAGATACCAACCTTTTCAGTGACTTGGGGGGGGGGGGGGGAGGCTTGCATCATGAGTACTTTTGATAGTATGCCATTCTTTGCTCTTATTTACACAAACACTTATAGGGTTTGATTTCTTATCATAGACTTATTAAACATACATCAAGGCACACATGAGCAACATCACTGAAAGATGGTGTGAATGAGGTAACATTTTAGTTACCCAAAGCAACATTTTAGTAATCCAGTAGGACTGTTGCATCTGTGAACTAGACTAGGTTTGATATTATGGTAGCTGACTATTCCCTTTGTTGAGCATATGAATAGTTTGCAACCCAGAATGACCAACTGATTGAATTTCTTAATAAATTCAATTTCCTTAGCAAATGTATTGGAGTTATGAAAGAAATATCTATCAGAGCTGACATCCCACTCAGTTTCTGCAAGCTCTGATAGATATTTCCATCCCACTGTGAGGAAATGAAGGAAGTGAGAGAGAGGAAAATGAGAGGCTGAAGGAACTTCGGGGGTATAGGGAATCGCATCCAATCCTTTAGGGAGTAGAGAGCTACAGAAATGAGGAGGGAAGCAAAGGTTGGAAAACAGCCCATTGCCCCGTGATGTCTCAGACCAGTGATGGTGAACCTTTTGGGTTCAGTGTGTCAAAAATTCAGAAAATGCCTAACTTGACTCTGCTGGCATGTCACACGTGAACAAAAGAGAAACAATTCTTTACTTATTCATTTATTTTAAAAAATACAGTCCAGTCACGTGTGGTGCTATGTATTATATTAAGAAACGTCAAATAATTACAAAAATGAAATATGAGTAAAACAAACTCAGTTTCTTTGGTAACTCAGGCAGAGAGAATAGTTGTTGAGTGTTGGTGAACACTGGTGTGTCACCCAAAGTGTTGTGGCGTGTCACCTTTGACACGCGTGTCATAGGTTCGCCATCACTGTCTCAGACTGAGGGGTCGTGCTACATAGCCAAAGAATGTACTGAGACCATTAGCTGTACCACCCACTGCATCAAGGTCGATGTTTTGGTGCAATCTCATTTTGACAGTCTGATATGAGATGGTTGATTCAGTGTCTTGTAGGAATTCCTCTTCTAGGCCACCTGTATAACTGTAAATTGAACAAATATTTCTTAAAAATGTATCTTTAAAAAAAAAAGCACTTTTCACAGACTGCAGGCCTTTGTTTTTCTTACCTGACAGCAAATGAGAATAGAAATGTTACCCGTTGTATTTTTTCCATATAAATGATTCGGTGGTAGTTAAAATTTAATACTATTTTATTTGCTGGGGAAGGAGTGACAACTAAACAAACACACCTTGTTTAGCAAATACATTTACAAATACACCCTCCAAATCTTGAGAATGTGCTCATCATAGTTTTGTAATTAGGGTGACTGTTGTTACAGAAAAAGATGCTTGGAGCTGAGTGGATGACCTATTACGCTGATTAAGAGTAAAGAAGAAGGAAGCATCTTAGGTATTAGTAGTAATAACACAGACTTGTATAAGGAATCAACCAAAGAGCTACCTCATTCAAGGAAGAATGAGGCTGTATTATTTTTCTCTTGTGAATACAGCATATTCAACAATTGAATTAAAACTCTTTTTACACACACTCAAATTTCAGTAAGAGTCAATCATTACTACAGCCCTGGGAAATGCCCATACATAAATTGAATCTAATGGGTTTTTAAGCTCAACTTTTGCCTTGGAATGCAGCATTAGCGTCCTCATTTGCTCTATTTTTTTATCTGTATTAATAGCAATACAGTGCCAGATTCTCATTTTTGTTCTTCCCCCACGAGAGAAGTTCCTAGCTTCCTTCTTCTTCTCAAGATGCTTTTTGTATTTCTTTGATTTCTGAGCTAATTTGATGTGAGATGGTATAAGATGCTGCTGGGGGAGGGGGTCTGTTACACATCACCTTCTGAATTTGTGGAAAAGGAATACTTATCCTCACTTTCGAGAAATCATAATCGGTGCACATAAAATGTAACATTAACAGCTCTAGATCAAAAAATGTTAACTTCACAGCAGTCCAATCCCATCATCACTCATGTTAAAACCAAATTCTTCTCTTTATGAACTTCCCCCACTCTGTACTTCAGATCTAAAGGAGGTAGAAAATGTTCCAAAGATTCAGTAAATTCAAAGCATTTTGTTTCATTTGTATTTTAAAATTTGGTATGCCACCTTTTAAAAGAAGGTTTTCCCAGGGCATAACAAAATAAAATCACTGAATAAAATCCTGACACAATTAAAATATCTAATCAAACACATCAATTACAATCAGCTAGACTTCATTGAATCAAGCTGAACTCATGGTGGCTGTATGGGCACCTCCATATAGCAGGTTTTTGGCAATGATACAAAAGTAGTTTGCCACTTCCTTCTGGGCCCTAACCTAAGCCCTGGAATTTCCCAGGAGTTTCCATTCAAGTTCAAACTGGATACAACCCTGCTTAGATTTTTATGAGAGCAGCCAAGATTGTGACTATAAAACAGTAGAAGCAGCAGGCTGCAGATTTTTTTTTTTTTTTTCCTAAATGGCAATGTGTAAAAATCAACACATAAATTCATTACAATGCCTGAAACAATAAAAGCATCTTTGCCTTGTGGCAGAAAAAAATCAAGACAATTCCAGTTCTTTGGGTTGGATCCAGCGGTTTGAATAAACGTGCTGCGTTGTTTGGACTGGAAGAAAAGAAAAGCCTTCAGACACACTTCTCCCATGTGCTTATAAGTGGGCACATTTTTCTTTCTCCTTCTCCTTACCAGACTATAAAAAAATATGAGGAGGCCAGGCCAGAGCCCCAGGAGGTGAGATAATGACTTCATAACATTATAAAATTATGAAAAACAAAGGATTTTATTTCAGTTGTTGGCCAGACTGGAATAACACAACAGAATAAGATTAATGAAATAAGGTTAATAAAATAAAATAACTGTTTAAAAGGAATATAGTGTAAATTTTAATAAATTTAAATAAATAAATACATTTGAATTGTTCCTAGCTAGGTTCTGATGGATTTTGCGAGCTATTAAACAAAATGAGGTGATGTTATAAGAGAATATATCACTCTGATCAGCTAAAAGATAGCTGAGATAAAAGGAGTACCAATAGAAGCGAATATGTGTAGCTCAGGGTTGAACTGTGGAGTCCTTGGGGGTCTCTGAGCTTGGCTGTTTCCTTGCAAACGTTTCATCACCCAGCTAGGTAACATCTTCAGTGCTAGAATGGAGTGGGGTTTGCTCTCTGTTGATATACTGTGGGGGTGTGGGTTTTGTTTTGTTTTATTTTTTCCTCTGGTAGTTCCTTGATTAAGGTATTGTTTACTGCCTGATTGTGTGCCTGGTGTTAATCTCTGCTTATCTGGGTGATGATTGCTGGTGAGGAGATGTTGTCTTTTGTTTTCCTTTCTATTGTCTCTTTGAATAGCGTGTAGATGTTGTTTATCTCTATGTGCCTGTTGATGGCTGCCTTGTCTGAATACCAAGCTTCCAAGAATTCCCTCGCATTTTTGGATTTAGCTTGGTCTAAGATGCTGACAGTTTCTCAGTTGAAACTATGGTTGAGTCTGTCCATGTACTGTGAGATTAAGGAGTTTTCATCATGTCTTCTGACTGCTAGTTGGTGTTCATGGATGCGCTCTGCTAGCCTTCTGCCTGTCTGTCATACATAGTGGCTATTACAGTCCTTACACTGTATGTTGTAGATGAGTCCTGTTTTTTCTTCTTGGGCTACTGGATCTTTTGGTTTGCTTAAGATGTTTTGGAGGGCTTTGGTTGGTTTGTGTGCTGTGGAGATGCCATGTGGTTGTAATAGTCTGTTGGTAGTTTCTAAAACGTTTCTGATGTATGGCAGTGTTATACTTTTCATAGCTTGTGTTGCTTGTGTTGTAATAGGTTGAGTGGTCAGGCACTTTTTGATAAAGTTGCGTGGATATCCATTTTGTTGGAAGATGTTGTATAGGTGGTCTGTTTCCAGAGAAAGACTAGAACATCTCCTCACCAGCAATCATTGCCCAGATAAGCAGAGTTTAACACCAAGATTATCACCAGACATATAATCAAGCAGTAAACAATCAAGAAGCTACTGGGGGGGAGTAAAACAAAACAAAACAAAACCCACCCACCCACCAACACTGGCAGGGCATGCCACAGTACATAAACAGAGAGCAAGCCCCATCCCATTCTAGCATGGCTGGCTGAGGAATTTTGGGAGTTGAAGTCCACACGTCTTAAAGTTGCTAAGGTTAAGAAACACTGATCTATATGCTATTTTTGTTCCTGAAAAAAAAAATGAAATCGGTATTGCACTACTGTTTCTCAGCAGCTTGAGGTTGATGAAAGTTGGTGATACAGTTTGTGGCAGCCCTAAAAGAATAGGTGTGCCAGGCAGATTACCAACCCCTGCTAGAGGTCCTAGAATAGCAATTCAAACATATGGGGGAGGGAGAATGCCACTTTCCCCCCCCCCTTTTTTTGCCCTTTTGCAAAATTTGTGGGTAATACTGCTGGTGACCCTGGTTTTTCCAGCTGCCTTTGGTGGCTTCCTCTGCAACTAAAAATTCCAGTCTGTGCAGAAAAGTAGTAAAAGGAGAAGGTATAATTTGAAACAGGTAGAGTATTACTGAGCTCCAAGCAGAGACCAACACTTTTACACACCTCTTTGTGAGCACAATTGTTGAAAAGTTGACTCAGATTACTGTTCATTTTGCAGGTGTGGGGATTAAACCAAAAAAGCAATGATTGATAACACTTGGGAGATCTCTGTATGGAAGCAGTCTTTCTACAGTACTGTGTTGGTATATTATTGCACTTTTATATCTCCCACTAACAGGGATTTGCAGGTGGTTTAATTAGACCCTACTGATAGATAGTGGCTGGTACTGTATATGTCACTCAGACCAAGAATGACAGGCAGGCGACATTCCACTTCTAAAAACAAGTTCCAGTCCAAAAAGGGATAAATGGAATCCAGCTTTATCCAACTTTTTGCTCAAAATATACAAACAAAGGATTCACCCCAGCACCAGCAGTTGCCACTTCATTTGGTCAAATCATAATGCGCCACAAAATACATATACAGAGACGATGCTTATAGTACAGTATCTCCTGATAACTCCAGTGAGTGACACATTTTGAAGAGGCAAGGAAACATGGGCTGAAAAACCCTTCTGACCATCTTGCTATTTGCCAATTTGCATAGAAGGATAGCAAGCAAGAGGATTTCCTGATCAATTAGTAAAGAAAGTTGTTTTATTGCAAGAATTTTATGGCAGTAGGTAAACAGGTGGAGTTAGGTATGCTATCCTATGTCAATTTCTAGTAATCGTCTTAAAGGAACAAACAATAAATGTTCAGGACTCAGATGAAATCTTTAACAGCTGCTAGCTATAAGCTGAGAAAAAGGTCACCATGTTTATGAGATGCCCTGGGTGTGGACAACAGCCCCTTTTTTTCTTCTCAATTTATGACAAGTTCCTGTTGATGATGAATAAACCTCCTGCTGGAAGACTTTTATCTGAGCTGCCTGAATTTTTGCATAAAAGGAAATAGATTTGAAATGTATCTTTGCTGACAGTAATCTCTACCCTCACATTACTGACTCAGAACTCGCTGCCTACTTTTCATGGGAAAATGAACTGATTTTACAGATACAGAGTTACATTTTATATGATCTTAAGATCCACTGTTGACTCTTTCCAATTGATGGCTCTTAACTGGGGAATAGGTAAAAATATAAATAAGAAATGCTATCTCAAGGACGATGGGTTACCCAGATTGTCATATTAAAAATGAATAGTTTAATTTTATCTAGCATTTTATAGCACAATGGTCTACATTATGTCAAGTTGTTGGTGTTGTTGAATTAAACTCTATGAAATTATAGTTTATATATTGTATTTAGTTTGCAAATAAACACTGTATAATCTTTGGGGGGGGAGATTTTTAAAAAAGTTAAAGTAGATGAGAACCAATATTAAACATTAAACTTTTAAGATGCTTCCAATGTAGTTAAAGCTGGGATCACACAAAGAAATGTAACCTTTTTTATTAAAGAAAAGGGCTTCTTGAGGGATTGAAGTAGAGATGAGACTGGACACACTTGCTTACTGATCACTGTGCATTTTCCACATTATAGCACTTCTATATTATCATATGTACTGTACAGTCATCTGCATGCTTAGAAGCTGGCTCCAAAGATTTTATTATATTTTCTGCTGATGAAAATTGGCAGACTGGAATAAGACTATAACTGGAATAACTGAATAGCTAGAGCTAAAAGAATTGGGCACAGGCATAATTTTCACACAGTTATTAATTCTATCCCTCTCAAACCTACAGCAACCTATGAGGATACACAAGAGCCAGTTTGGTGCAGTGAGTTCTAGTCCCACCTTAGGCACGAAGCCAATTAGATGACGTTGGGCCAGTCACACTCTCTCAGCCCTAGAAAGAAGGCAAGGGCAAACCACATCCAAAATCTTGCCAAGAAAACTGCAGGGACTAGTCCAGGCAATCACCAGGAGTCAATGCTGACCCAAAGGCACACACACTCACACATACGAAAAGAGAATAGCCAGCATTATTGAGGGATCCGTGGTTGAACTAACAAGTGTTCCATCCAGGTGGCAAGTAGGGGAGCACAAGTTTGGCCTCAAGGCAGCACCCCCAACTCCATCCTCGCAGGTAGTGTATTGCTTGCTTAGTTTCCCAGTGGTTTAAGCAAGTTTAAGTGATCTTACTTAGATCATTTTAAAATGGGTGAAGAGAAGGTAGCATGATGTCACTGTACCTGAACTTCAGAAAGGAGGTGGAAGAAGTGAGGAGCTGGGAGATGGCATGAGGCAAGGTTTCTACTAATGGGGAGCCATTGGCATTCAAATTCAAGCAGTGCTACTGCAGGACTTTCTCCACAACAATCAGCATTTTCCTGTGCTGCCTGTTGGGAGACAGTTGGCCTCTCTTCCAAACACCTACTCACTTCGCAAACATTGAACACTGGTTTTTTTTATTGTAGTATTGGTTTCTTAAGATACAAAATTATAAAGAAACAGTCAAAGGTAGTAACACAAGCAATACAGTTGTGAACATTACTGTATGTTGACCTCTGTGTCATGTAGCAACTGCAAAAAATAAACTATCACTGAATTCTTTTTACTGGTTTCATAAAACAAATCCATTTTGCTGCAGGAATAGAGAAAGCTCTTTTTTATTTCCAGCTTTCTATTTTGTGGTACTTTAAAGGAATTTCTCACATACCATCAGCTCCTTAAGTGTTTCTTTTCATGATGTTTCCTTCCTTCCTCCCTCCCTCCCTCCCTCCCTCCCTCCCTCCCTCCCTCTCTCTCTCTCTCTCTCTCTCTCTCTCTCTCTCTCTCTTTCTTTCTTTCTTTCTTTCTTTCTTTCTTTCTTTCTTTCTTTCTTTCTTTCTTCTCAAAACCTTTGTATTCTTTCATATTGGCTGATATCTCCCTCTTCTGCATGAAAGCTTCCACTGTATCTACATAAGGTTCCAAATTCTTAATTATTCCAATAGCTTGCTATTCATATAATGGATGACCTTGCAACTCCAATTTGTCCTCTGAAAATTAAACTAGGTCATGGATTTTTCTGGGTTTTTATCATTCATGGCCTTTGAGCCTTAGGATTTTTTTTTTTTTAAGAATAAATCCATTATAGTGATAGCAAACTATTCATATAATTAAGCCTGAAGTTGAGAAAGCTGAGGCTTGATACTCATCAAGTGCACTAGGCCTGGTCAATCTGAATCTCAAAAAACTAGTATTATAGACCTCATTTGTTTTAAATGGAATCTGGGCCCTAAGTGACCAGGCCTTTTCCTGCTCAACCAGCTAGGACTAGACCACATCTTCTGAGGTTCCTGGTTAAAATTCTAGAACATTTACACAGTTGGTGTCATGTTTAATAAGTAATCTTTTATTCTGCACCATAGGGCTGATTCATACATATAATACCCCTTTGCGGTCAGCCGAGGAGGACACAGAACTGGGCACAAGACTGGCCAGAAGGAGGAAGTAGAGATGTTGCTTATGTAACTATAACACATAGGAAAAGCATGCAGAGCATGTTTTCTGGAATTCTTTCTAGCCATTTAGCAGCATAGGAGATGCTTGTATTTTTGGTATATGTGTGTAATGAAATAACATATTGTTTGTGTGTTTCTGATCTCACCTTGTGTTGCATCTCTGTGTGCATTTTTGTATGTGTGCACTGTGAAGCAGGCTGTGTATGTTCTGCTCTGGGTCACATGATCAGAAGGAGGGGGCCCTAGAATGGAACAGTCAGCAACATTCTGAGAAACTGCCCAATTGCCTCTCCCAACAGCAGGAATTTTTTCTGGATGCCTTTTCTCTGCAGCAATCAGCCAGATCTGCTCCATTTTCAAATGCAATGTTCTTTTTGCTGGCTTCTCCCATCATTTCAAATTCAACCCTATTCTGTTAAGTGTTTGGAGAGTTATCCTGCCGACAGCTAGATAGAGTCCTAAGCCCCTTTGCATAATTTCTTTCCAATATTCTGTAGGGTAAGAAAGAATAATAATTAAAAAAAACTTCTGGAAATACATCACCTTCTGGGAGTGTAAGTTCACATAAATCGTATTCTTAAAAGCTTTTCCCCTGCTCAAATTATATGCTTTCCTCCCATTTTGAAGGCCAGCAACATCCCTCAGGCTCCTTCTCCAGGTGAAACAGGGTCTCATAGGAAATGGCATTACATTTTCCAGTGGAAAACACCATTATTCAGCTGGATCAATTAGATCTGGCTTTAGCCTGCCTCAGTGGCTGGTTGACACTCAGAGACTCCATTGTGAGGTCATGTCCTCCACAAACAGCAGGTCATCTTGGGACTGGAGCAAAGAAGATATGTAGATCAGGGCTAGGAGTTCGTTCTTACACTGATCTCCCTCCCTCCAAGCAACTCTTATCTAAACCATCAATTTCAGATCCTCCATACCTCTCCCTAGAAAGTCATCTCCTTTCTGGTTTACCAGAAGGCTGAAGAAAGCCCTCATGTATGTTGAGATATATTGGTTCTAAATTGAAAGTTAGTTCATTTGCTGGAATACTTGTACCCCTACCCAATTCATATCAGTAAATCCTGCTAAAGAGAATTCTGTGAGAATCATTTTCCATTCAGGCAGCTTTCACCTCAGGCAGATAGGTAATTTCATGTGGTCCAAATGGAAAGCACAGTGGTATAGCACTGAGGCAAATACATGAAAACTGCTGAGCCTAAACAAAGAAGCAAATGAAAAATATATAAATAAATACATACATTGTTACAAATAAATTTTAATAATATGAAACAGTGCTTCACCCTTCCATATTCCTAGTATCATGTTAATGTCACTCAGCTTGGGCATTCCTTTATAAGACTATCTCAAAGGGATATATGAGAAATTTGCTAGTTTGCATTTTATTGTGAACTTCCCTAAATTAATCTCCCCATACCTAAACAGATTGGTATCCAGAATGGAGCTGTATGATGATATCTACAGTTTTCCAAATTTTATGATATGATAAACAGCTCAAAAAAGTGTTCAAGAGCATCTATCAGAGTATTGAAAACATATTACCTTAGAAAAAACAACTTCCAGACATATGTGAGGAAAGATGCATTCAAGAAATGCATGCCCAAGTGCACTTTTCTGCAATATTTGTTTTTAATGGATAGAAAATTTGAAAAAATGAGAAAGTAAGTGAAATGAACTTTGACCAATTCACCCATTTCTGCCTCTCACCACCCACTGGAGCTGACTCCCTTCCTTTTTTTCTTCAAGCTGCATGAATTGCAGTCTCTGATCTAGACAGGTTTTACTGACTGATGGCTGTTCAATTACTACGACATCCAAAGTTCTGCAATTCCCGTTGAGGCAATCTTACTTTGTGCTTTTGCACTGGTGTCTGAAACAGTGAATGCCTCAACTTGGACTCAACTTTGGCCATCCATCTGGTCACTTGGAATTGGAGCCAAGAATGCAAACAGAAGTGTTCCACTTCCTCACTTTTATAGCCAGTTTGAATTGGATCTTTTCCAATTAAAGCAGTAAATACAACAGACACACATGCCATGGCATGGTGTGCATGGCATAGTAGAAAGGTATATACGTATATAGAACTAGGGACTTTTATGATCGGATGAGATTGTTTCAAATATTTACAGTCCTTTACTTATGTACAGTCCTGTACTTATGTACAGGATCCTCCAGTGCATGAGAAGGAAGAAATTTAGGATGGAGTATAGTATGGTTCAAATTGTTTGATTGATTAATTATGTGCTATCAAGTTGCTATCAGTTCTTAGCAACTACATAGATTTTATCCATGATGATCTGTCCCTAACCTGGTACTTCAAATCTTCCAGTGGTACACCCATCGCTACTGTAACTGAGTCTATCCAACTTGCTGCTGGTTGTTCTCTTCTCTTTCCTTCTACCTTTCCCAGGATTACAGCCTTTCCAGAGAACTGGGTATTTGCATAACGTACCTGAAGTAAGATAGTTTGAGCCTGGGCCTTGAATTAGAACTCCAGGTTGATTTATTTGATGATCCACTTGCTTGTTTTCTTGACTATCCATGGTATTCTCAAAAATAGTTTCCAATGCCAAAATTCTATTCTGCTTCTTCAAAATCCAACTTTCACTTTCACAGAGTTGTCAAGTGGAATACCACTGCCTGGACTATTCTGATCTTTAGATACACAACAGCATCTGAGTATCTTTTCCAAGGACTTCATTGTTATCCAGTACTAGCCAGTACCATATTTCTTGAGTATTTGTTCCTTTACTGATGATGGCTGATCCTAAAAGGCAGACTCTATCTACCACTTCAACATCTTCATTGTCTAAGGCTGGTTGTTGCACCTGTTGTCATTAGTTTGGTCTTCCTTATATTTAATTTTAGTCCCTTTTTTTTTCCACTGTGCTTCATGATTTTTATTACTACAACTCGTAGATCTAGATCTTTTGCATTTTTGACTATTAAAGTAGCATCATCAACATAGTGCAAGCTATTGATGTTTCTTCCTCTAATTTTAAAACCACTCTCATCTTCTTCCAACCCATTTTCCCTTAATATATATTCAGCATAGGTGTCAGGATTAGCCCATGAAACTCCAGGAGACAGTACAGATTCAATCCAGCAAGGTTTACTGACTTCACTCCCATTACAGAAATCTTCTCAGAGTGAAAGCAATTCCCAGGGTCACCCCACAAACATCCTGCGTTCCTTAGGGAGGTGCCAGTCTCATTCTCTTATCTCTTCCTCTCTGTTCTGGGGATAAGAGTACGTGCTTAACCCCTTTCGCTCTAGCTCTCACAATAGGTTGAATAAATAAGGGGAGAGTATACAGCTTTGTTTCATTCCTTTATCAATCTGTTTCATTTCTGCAACCAGCCTGTTTCGCCATGTTTTGTCCAGTACTATGGCTTTCTGACTGGTATATAGGTTTCACAATGAGATGTTCTGGGATTCCCATTTTTCTAAGCACATTCCACAGCCTGACATGATCGACACAATCAAAGGCCTTTCTATAATCAATGAAGCACATACTTCTTTTTTATATTCTTTGGCTGTCTCAATTATCCTGCATCCATTGGAAATAACGTTTCATGTTCCTCGGCCTTTCCTAAAGTCAGCTTGAACATCTGGCATCTCTTTTTCCATGTAGAGCTCTAACCTGTGTTGGATGATCCTAAGCATTATTTTGCTAGCATGTGGAATTAAGGGTATTGTACAATAGTTTGGACACTCTGTTAAGTCTCCTTCGGAGGGGCATATTAGAATGTAGATTGACTTCTTCCAATCTGTTGACCTCTGGGTCATTATCCAGATTTGCTACATAGAACCTTTACTGATTCTTTCTCTGTTGCTTGCCATTTTTCTGTGGGTATTCCATTAGTTCCTGTAGCTTACTGACTGGACTGCTGATGTAACTTCTTCTAGTAATAGAAGTTCTTCTAATTAGGGAATATCTTCTGAGGAATCAAAGCCTATTCTTAAATATATTCAGTATTAAATTACAAAAAATGTTTTTTTTAAATGGCTAATTTTTTTAAAACCAAGATTTGGTAACACTTCTGACTGAGTGAGCTACAGTTCACAAAAGTTTATGCCTTTTAATAAAATGTGTTTGTCTGAAAAGGTGCTACCAGACTCCTTACTTAGGGTTCTCCAAGTAATTCTTCAGATATGATTGGACTTACAGATCTCTTTATCTCAAGCATTATTGCCAGGGCTGATCATAATTATACTTCAGCAACATGTGGAAAGATAACAGTTTGTCATACCTGCTTTAAACTTACAATAACAATATTATTGTGAGAGCTAGAGCAAAAGGGGTTAAGCACGTACTCTTATCCCCAGAGTAGAGAGGAAGAGATAAGAGAATGAGACTGGCCCCTAAGGAATGCAGAGGATGTTTGTGGGGTGACCCTGGGAATTGCTCTCACTCTGAGAAGATTCCTGTAACAGGAGTGAAGCCAATAAACCTTGCTGGATTGAATCTGTACTGTCTCCTGGAGCTTCTTGGGCTAATCCTGACAATTATTTAATCTATAGAAAGTGCTTATTTTCTAAATGAAGTGATAATTATGGGGAGTAATCATAGGTTCAACCAGAATTTACAATAGTATACTATTTGTAGATACTCACTTGAAAAGAAAAAAGCAGGACTATACTGCTCTCTTCCTCTCTAGATCTCTTTCAGTTTGGTAACGTGAATTAATATAAGACCTTTGGACAGACATCACCATCTCCTGGACACAAGGCAGGATTGCTATACAGCCAGAGTGTCTTACTTAATAATGGGCATCAGTCAAAAACCTTCCCCTTCATTTCTCAAAGATCATTGCAAGGCAATATATCACAGGAAAGGTTTGATATTTATATGAGCAATGACAATGTAATGCTGTATTACACGAACAAGACTAAAGTAATAATTTATTAATGGGAAACAGCCTCTACATCAGCACAGGATATAGAATTAAGAAGCTGAGAACATAAATCAAGAAAGCTTGGAGTATACTGAAATGGCTGGATTTTTCAGTTCTGCTCCTCAGAACTAAGTGCTGGTCCCAGGAGGTTTAATTTGAAGAGTTTTCTGTCTACACCTAATTAGAGGGGAATAGGGTTCAAAACTGAAATGAAAGTAAACCCACATATATGACCTCACCTGCTCTACAAAAGTTCATGGCTAAGCACGCTAATATATATTAAAACCACAAATAATGTTTGCTGATTGCAGCAAGCTACAGTACATATAATCTGCAGGACATATGAGGAAAATCCAATGCTCTTCTTTTCACTGGGAAAAAAAATAGTTGGAAGAGGAAGCAAAAGAGCAACATGCAAAAAGAACATGTTTTACCTGGCAGATTTTCTTATTTCTCAAATTGCCCCTTAGTTGCTTCTGCCTTCCAGTGGGCAGTAAATCTCAATCTTCCTTTGAGATTTAGATTAATACCTGCAATAAATATTCATCCATCTCATCTGGAAGCCCATGGGGCAGGAAAGGGCTTCTGAAGGAAATTATAACCAAAGTATAGCGGCTAAGAGAAGAAGGAATCCCTTTGTCTCTTACCATCATTCCTCTATTCAAAATCTCATCTTTGCAAAGTAACTTTTGAAAAAAAAAAAAAAATAGAGCTTGGAACTTCCTTCCATATATTTATCTGTCATGTTGTCTTTTGCTCTGGACTCACTTCACTGGGATCATCATTACTGTTCTTTTGTTGCCATATGATCATTATTTGATCTAATATGCTTTAAAATCTCGCAGCAGGAGGGACTTTCTCCCTGGCCTTGCATCCATTGGAGTACCAGTTGCAGAGCAGCAAGCGTAGCAGACCTGTCCATGCATATTACTGAGTGGCTTATAAGAGAAGGCTTCTCTGTGGTCATCTTGCAAGGGGCATAATGATTACAACATATAATACAATTCAAATTATCTCATAGTTTAATAAGAAATGACCCCATATCTCTAAATGCCTTCTGGAATACTTCCTTTTATAGAAATGAATCTGTCAAATCTGGTGCTCACCTTTTTATTCACTGAAGCCAGATTTTTACAAAAGTGTTTTTGTTTTTGTTTTTTGGGTAAAATTACTATTTAACATTGATTTTATTTGTTTCTTCATTTGTTATACTTCTACACCACCTCAATCCAATGACTCTTGCAGCTTATAGGCTCTATATGCAAAAGTTAAAACATCCATAGTGAAGTTAAAATCAATCAAACTAATCATAACAAAAATGACATCAACCCACCCCCCACCCCCCGAGAAGCATAAGGACACACAAATGACAATGATTTCGCTGCAACATAAGTGAAAGAAGTTTGAGTCTGCCTGGTTATTGGCAACAAAATTATTTGGATAGGCAGCTGAGAGGGCAAGAAATTTATTTCTCTGTAGAGATCATGTAGGAGAGATGCAATACCCTGCTTTATTCTTCCCAGACATCTGGACCAGTAAATACATCATTTCAGTGTTGCACAATAAGCGTGATTTGGGGTGCTCCAGATTTTGTCATGGGGAGTCTTCAGATAGAGAGGGCACTTCAAGCACTCTTCATCGTCCTTTTGTGGAGGAGCCACGAAACATTGTTGCTTTAAAAAGAAGAATCACCACCTCTTTCAGAATCAGTGGAGTGACACTTTTCATACTGTGGTGAAAGGCCATTCTTTTGGATGGAGCAAGGAAATAGAAACACTGGACGATGTGTGGAGAGACGGAAATGGCTGCTCTTAGAATTGCCAGTCCCATCTAGGCTACCTTATGTCAAATTGAAAGCACTGCTGCTTCTCACATGAGGTGGGGCACGCCAGCTCAAGTTCTTTATGGCTTCTGAAACTCTGGCATTATTTTCTTGATACCCTGCCCAAGTTTTTTCTGGCTTATGGCCTCTTTATGCATCCCAAAGTATTCAAAATAAAGACAGAACAAACTGCTACATTGTAAAGTGTGCACCTTGAACTGGGTCACATACAATAAACTAGTGTGAGGGCGCTGTAATTTATTAACCAGTCTGGCATTGTTCAATTCTGTGGCCATGGCCAGCAAGCCTGTCACACACAGACCCTCGTAGGGGGCAGGCTTCTGAAAAACAGGCCTGAGGGCTCGCCTGAAGGGATTGAGATAGGAGGGAAATGAAGTGGAAATACCTTATTTCAGAACATATATGGTGTTATTAATTGAAAGATTTTTTTCCTTCCCCCCCCCCTTTTTATTATGTTAATATAAATCTTGATATCGTATGTTATTTCAATACAATGATATTTATACAATATACTTAAATTCTGAATATTCAATTATTTAGGTACCAGAGTACTGAATATAGAGAAGAGGAAAGAAAAAAATGTGTATTCTATCAATATTATTTACAGTTTAGGATATTAATGTTACAAGCATTATGATTATTTGGCTTTTACATTCAAAACGAATTAGAACATTGGAAATGAAGAGATAAAGGAAGAGCATACATCAAGATATTTGTTATATAATAAAGGTTTTCGTCTTAAGCTAAATTGCCTGATATTGAAATTCCACAAATGTGTGTGTGTGTGTATTTACACATATTAATGAAAGGAAAAAATAGATGAATAAAACAAGTTTAACAAAATCAATATAAAAAAGGCCAAAAAAAAAAACAGTAAAAAAGAAAAAAGGCCAAAAAAAAAAAAACAGAAGCAAAAAAGAAAAAGAAAAAAGAAGCTGAGTTTCTAACTTCCTCCTTCTTATACATCTGCTAGTCTGCAATATTTATAAACATTTAGGCCCCCTTAAAAGCCAAACTATGGATGATTATAGCTGCCATGCTGCGTGATGTTTACATAATTTTTAAGCCCTAAATCTAAATATAAGAATGTATGTATGTGTGTGTGTGTGTGTATGTATGTATGTACGTATGTATGTATGTATGGGAACCCTCCTTGCTTAAATTTAAACTTCTATTGTGTAAAAGTTTTGATTATGGTCCATATTCTGGACTCTTACCCATATATAACCAAGCAAAACTGGAGCCTAGACCTAGTGTTTTAAAAGCCCCAGCTTTGTACAGCTTGATCAGGGTTTATTCTGACACCGTGACTGTACACAGCCTTTATATATCTCAGATTAGTGGCCAGGTTTTCCAGTTCATAATTAGATTTAAACATTAATATTGCCTTCTTCATGTCATCATTTCTTTATTTCCTTTCCTACTTTTTTTCCTTTTCTTCTTTTTTTTTTTTTGTTTTGCATTTGTTTTCTAGTCTATCAGTTTCTAGCAATTATTTATTTTCAGTCTGTTCTCATTGCTGTTTCCTGTAACTGCAAATCTTAAAATGGTAAGATACTATAGATTATGTAGAAGCATTTTCAGTAACCTTCCTCCCTCCCTCCCTCCCTCCCTCCCTCCCTCCCTTCCCTCCCTCCCTCCCTCCTTCCTTCCTTCTTCTTCTTCTTTTCTCTCTCTCTCCCACCCCCCTTTCTCTCTCCCTCTTTCTCTCTCCCCACACACTCCTTGAGTGTTTTCACTCTACAATACAATGCTGTTCTGATTTTGGATTTTACATGATGAATACAGTGATGACTGGCAAGATATTTATAGCATATTCTGCTTGACACAACATTCTTTCTGAAGGAAGGTGATATTTGTGAGGAGGAGAGTCACATCCAAACATGTAATCCTCTACCCACTTCCTTAAATATATAAGAAAAAATGGTTAATTGCTTCTGTTGGTTCTACAAGCTACATCTAAGATCCTAAAAATCCCAGTTGCTGCCACATGGAGTCCTCTGCTTGGAGCATTACACAACTAGAAACTGCTCTCCAATTGGATTACCTAATCTCTCTGACAGTTCTGCACATTCTTGGCAGCCGGTGGAAGGGAACTCCACACAGTTGAGACACTCCTTGCCAATCTGGCACCCTCCAAGTAATTACAACTGCAATTCGTAGAATTTCCAGCCATGTGGTTAATATTCTTTCGTACAGCCTCTAGATGGGATTGCTATATTACAGTGAACGTTTCACTACATATCAAGGATAGGTAACCTGCTGTTGTCCAGATTTTTAAATGAAATGTCCCATCAGCCCAATCATCATGGTGTACGGAGGGATTTCTGGGCCTTGTCACTGAAAATAAAAATTGAGAGACACCAGACTGCCTATCCGTACTGCATTTTTATTTTTATTTTTTACACTAGATGCTAATCAAACATTTCTACTCCAATGAATTATACTATTCCATTCTTAAACAAATAGAGGACATATATAATTTGCTTAGCTACTACAGGCGGAAGAGTGAAAACCTAACCTCTAGTGCATACATTTGACAATGACAGAAATAGAATGAGATGCCACATTTAACATATTCTTAAGCAACAACACACTACAGTGCCCAGATAGTGTTCATAACAGCAGATATGTAGTGGAAAATATATTTTCTTATGACACTGTGTGGAGTAGCTGTGGGAGAATCTAATCAGGAATGGTAGAGTGACCTACATCAGATTGAAGGATGCCTGGACAGGATGTCTTCCTCCTAAGGCAGTGTTGTCCAAACTTGGCCACTTTAAGATGAGTGGACTTCAACTCCCAGAATTCCCCAGCCAGCCATGCTGGCTGGGGAATTCTGGGAGTTGAAGTCCACTCATCTTAAAGTGGCCAAGTTTGGACAACACTGTCCTAAGGGAACGACATGAAAGGCAGCTGGTGCTACTTTGTCCCTTGTCTCTTCTTTTCCTGACTTGACTAAGTGCTTTCACCCATCCATGATGCTGCCCCAACCCCTGTAAAATTAATAAATCAAGTTACAACCTGTTTGCTCTGCTCTCAACAAGATAGGAGAAGAGCTGGTAAAAGATATAGCAAGCTTACTAATTATCCAAAGGGAAAAACAAAGAGTTTAGGTTAACAAAGTGTATTCTTTCAAAATAACGTTATTTATAAACCACTTTATCATTCTTATATTTAGATTTAGGGCTTAAAAATGATATAAACAGGTTCCCAACAAAAGAGGAATATATTTTTGGTATCCTGGTTCTATGGCCTGAGAAACCAAAGTTAAAAACATATGGAGAGAAAGAAAAGAGAGAAGCAAAAAGGAGCCTACAAAATACTGTTCATCACTGTCCAATCAGCCAAATTATACTTTTCAGAGTAATTGGTGGAACAACCTCGTATTGCCTTGCTATGGAATCCTGGGCAAACAGCCCTATGATGAGTGGATTCTTCTGTCAGATTCTTGAAAATATTAACCAGCTGTAGCTACAATGCTCCATGGACCACTAGGCGGCTGTGCCAAGCTACACGTTTCATTTCTCATGATGCCCCAAAACCAAGATAGAGCCAGCCAGCAAGAACTGCTTAGCATCTTAGGCCTGAAAATAAAATGGATGGATAATTCAGGGCAGGGGTCAATAGAGGATCCTCTCAGAGTTTCAGTGTTGGTACTTACCCAAAGATGAGGTGCAGAGACAGGACCTGAGTACAGGAAGAATGGCTCATAATCTGATTTGGGTTAACAGAAATGTTAAAAATTGTATAAATAAGAGAGAGAGAGAGAGAGAGAGATGGAGATAGGATGTTTATTGGAGACAATGAGATACTGACTGGATCTCCAACATGCCTGGGTCAGTAATTTCAGTAATTTACTTGCAGGGAATTGAGTCAATAAAGGCTGAGATTCTAGTCTATTACTTTTCACTTTTTTGTAACAGGAACAGTAATTCTGCCATACTCAGCTTCAGAAATCTAATAATAGTTTTTCAACTGACCTATTCAACTGACAGATGAGTAATCAGGCAGGACTGCAGTCGTTGCCTTTGCAGCTCATTCTCATTCTCTTTTCTCTATTTTACTCAACCTGTTGCAGGAGTCAAGTCGTTATTTCCACATATTGGGATTAAGTCAATCTCCCACCCATGTCTCTTTTTTTGTTGTTGTTGTTTGCACGTAAACCAGGAAAAAGCAATCATATCAAGTTGGATCGTGATTAGATACCATACAAAATATACAATGCATGAGTGTAGAATGTGGGGGCAAACAGGTTCAATTATGGTCAGATAATCAGTTTTTAAAGGTTGTTGCTCTTGAGGAAATCCTGAAATGATGAAAATAAATCACAAATATGAAGTATTAGGCATATCCTTAATGTTAATCTATACAGACCAATTTGTTGACATTCTTAATGCAGTTTACCGTTTCTTTAATGAAGCATTAAACTTCCCAATAACTGAGCACTGATAAAAGACAAGGAAATTTATTACGTGGTTGCTAAAGGCAACCAAAAAGATATTTGAACTTTGCTCAAAGTCCATGCCAGAACTCTTACTAAAAGCTGCAATTGTTTTCAGAATTCTCTGGCATTTCTACATTCCAAATCTTTATAATGTATGTTGATCTTTTTTTTCTTCCTAGCATTTCCCCCACATGTGCAGGGTCCGCTTTTTTTGGATCAACCAAATGTTGATCCGTTGGTTGTGACAGGAATTGACTGACTGGCTTGACATCAGGGGCTGAGCCTGACATCAGGGGCTGAGAGAGAGTGACTGACCCAAAGTCACCCAGCCGGCTTTCATGCCAAAGGTGGGTGAAGAACTCACAGTCTCCTGCTTTCTAGCCTAGAGCCTTAACTATTAAACCAAACTGGCTCTCCTTTTCATCCCCTAATGAAAACTTTTTTTCTGGAATGTTGCAAGGAAAGCAGTGACAAAATGCAAATCCAAACCTATTTATTTTTGCTGGCAGGTGACGTTGAATGTATGTCTAGAAATACAAGTTTGTTTATTTGTGTGTTAGATTCAATATTCAATCTTAACAAAGTCCAAAAAAAGTATTGAAATTTGAAGCTTAAACATAAACAGCAGGAAATAAATAACAGGATATTGCGATTGTTTAACTAGCTTGTAAAAGTAGCCTCAAACAGAAACATATATAAGAAAACAGCTTTATAGACCATTCCTACAGAATGTTATATTATATTCTGGAAAATATGGCTCCCAGATAGTAGGAGTAGGAGCAGATAGAGTTTCAAGCCCAGTGCAATTAACAAGAAGGAAACAGAAAAATCATTATATATCTATTCATTAATCTGAGGAGTCTGAAAGGGAACAGAATCAGAAGTAAGTTGTTCAGAAGGTTCTTATCATTCAGCAGATCCAAATTGGTGGAGATTATATCCTAGGCTTTCTCAAAGGATGATACCTGACCTCTTCCAGTGACATTGTAGAGTAGTAATCTGGATGAGTAATATTTGGGAGGAATCATCCGGAAGTCTATGGTGGACATTAAGATGAGATGAAGGTGGGAAATTTATTTAATACTGATAAAATGGAGATAGATTCTGTGTTGTTATGCCCCCAAAAGAAAAGTAGGCTAGAACTTCTGTAAGAGGAGAATGATAAAAATAAATCTGAATATTGCTGAATCAGACATATTACTTCCTTCATAAGTACTAGATAGTTTTTAAATATCCTTCTCCAGGAGGTTCAAGCTCAAATGAATGGAAATACAACTAAGAATCTGAAAAACTCCATCAGCATACTCAAGCATTTTTGCATATCCTCTGGACTGTCAAAAAGAGTCTGTCTATCAGTACCTCCTTCAGATGGTTTCATTCTAAAAGAACCTTTTTTTCAAGGAGCTCAGGGGATTGCAATAAAAGATGAGTCCTCAGCATAAGCATTTGGAGGAAGTTGCCATGAACGTCCAGAAGTTTCATCAAGGTAGCTCTATGGACTATCGAGTCTATCAAGATGCTTATAAAAGATTCTCAACCCCATTCTCAAACTATGCACTTAGTTCATACTAAGAACTGAAATACTTAAGAACAGTTATTAAAAGCAAACATTTCATGTGAAAATGCATGAGCATTTATCCACAAATAATTACTGTTTTCACCTATGATATTACAAGCTTGAAAAAGTATTCTAGAACAATAGTCTCCCAGATTTTCATTTGATTGATACCATTCTCCGCAATAATGTATTTCCAGTCATTTGGAAATTTTGAAGGAGCTTATTCCTTTAACTGTTTAATTGATTTGTAATTGCATAAAAGGATAATATGCTGCCAAGATAAATGCAGCACTACACACCATGTTGATATACACCAGAGCAGCAATATTACCATAAAATTCAGCATCCATTATGTGCTCCACCATACTTCCAGTCTAATTCAAACAAAGCCATAGAAATGTCACCTATGTCAACAGTGCTTTAATAAATTAAGCCACATTAATAAATTATTAACAACCATATTGAAACAGAAGTAGACAAGTTTCCTCGAGGATTACAATGGGGAGTTCTAGGTGGGCAATCATGTTTAAAGTAAAGATCTGCCAAGGCACACGGATTCGCCATGGGATGAAACGGATTTCCGGGCCCATACTGAGGAGGAGCTTCCTGAGAAACAATGTCCTAGGTGAGACGAAGGATCAGACTGTCATACCAACTGCTGTTTACCATTCCACATAGTAGGAATGGTATTTGTCTTATGTGCTGTATGGTATTTGCCCATGTGTGTTTTTGCATATATGTAATGTCTGAGTTGAGTAATTCCCTTTACAGAATGTCTCATTTAGATTATTGTTTCTCTTGCTCAATATTATTAAAGCATCAGTAAAAACAACAACAACAACAATTTTTCTGCATGTGCATAAATGTAAGAAGCTTCAATAGATGGCAGGTTAGGTAGAAGATAAGCTAGACCCATAGAGTTCAACATTTTATTTACTCATTTATTTATAAGATTTGTATGGCCACCCATCTTAAAGTACAGCTCTGATGGATCACAACAGTAATAAAACTACCAACCATAAAATCATCAAACAAAACTAAAACCAATAACTAAAAAGCCCAGTGCCCCAGTCATCTCCTAGGATGACCCAACAGCCACCCACAGGCTCCCATTGCTCTACCCCAGTGCCTTGGTAAAGAACCAGGTCTTGATGGCCTTCCAGAATGCTACAAGGGTGGGGCATGCCGGATCGTCAGGGGGATGGTGTTCCACAAGATGGGGCAGCTACAGAAAAAGCATGCTTCCTAGGTCCCACTAGATGGCAACATTTCAGGGAAGGAACCTAGAGCATGCCTACCCTATTCAATCTGGTGGGATAGGCAGATACTCTCAGGGAGAGTAGTCTTGCAGATAACCTGGTATCTTGCCATGTAGGGCTTTAAAGGTAATAACCAGGTCCTTGAATTGCACCTAGAAAGAAACTGGGAGCCAGTGCTGCCCATGCAATAGGGATGTAACATGGGCAAACCTAAGGGTGCCCAACACGGTGCGTGGTCTTCAAGGGCAGCCCCATGTACAGAAGATTGCAGTAGTCCAGATGAGAAGTGACCAAGGCATGAGTGAACATGAGTAGGGCCTTCCAGTCCAGAAGAGGGCACAATTGGCACACAAGATGAATCTGGGCAAAGGCCTCCCTGGCCATGGTTGCCATCTGGTCCTTGAGCAGAGCTGTGAGTCCAGGAGGACCCCCAAATTTCATGCCAGCTCAGTCCAGGGAAGTGCAATCCCATCCAGAGTCAAAGATGACATGGGGGACCAAAAACCCAAAGCCTCTCCCTCTTGCCAAAATTGGTTCCTCTCTATCCAGACCCTCCCAACCTCCAAGCACACAGTCAACACTAAACAGCATCACAGTCCTGGCTTGGATTGGAGATTTATTGTTGGGTATCATCAACATACTGATGATACCTCAGCCTGTGCCATCAAATGACCTCACCCAGCAGTTTCATGTAGATGTTAAGGAGGAGTGATAAGAGTCCAATGCTCTGAGGAACTCCACATTGAAGGGAACTAGGGCTTAGATCAAGGTTTAGATTCTGCAATTGTTCAGCAACAGCACACCATTCACAGCATGCAGTGGGCACTCTATTCATGTCATTGAGCCATTCAATATGTTATTGTTCCTATTCATATCCTGTCACTCCTCTCATGTGCAAGGGCTGTGTATATGATATATAGGTCTGTGCATTGAGAAGCCAGTGTCTCATAAAATACAACTGGTTTGCTTCATGCAGTTTTTCATAAATGCTTAAATAAGCAGGAACTAAAATGAATGAAATATCATTAACTTGCTTCTCAAATGCAAGCAATCAGATCAAACGTAAAGCATGTTTAGGTGAATTTGGGAAGTCCATCCCCTGTGAATAATGAAGTAAAATAAAGCAAAGATGAAAAATAAAAATAACACAAATCACATTTTATTCTAGACCAAAAAGCCTAAAAACATTTTTAGCAGACAGTTTATGCTTCTGTTGTAATTCCGTATGGACATACCTGAAGTTCAGTGGTATTCCTTTGGTATAGGAATGGTTACCCTGTTAAATAAATTTTATAGTAATCGAACAAATGTATGCTTCAAATAGAAATACTTAGATGAATCCTGTATATATTTTTCCTTATCGATCATAGTAAACTCCTCAGTTCCAAACATCTTTTTTTAGATTAGTTAAAAATATGTTTATTTAGCCATACAAATTTAGGACATTGCCCCAAATGAAATGACAAAATTTTTGGCCCAGAGCAGCACTCTGGGTGAGAGTCAATGTCCAAATACCAGCGGAGTATCACAACCAGAACATGCAATCTGGGGCTGCCACTAGGCACATTGTAGGGGCTCTCACAAAATGGCTGTTATGGATGGATTTGCATATTCACAAAATGATGTCATAGTAGGCATGGCTAGTCAGCACCTGGAGGCAAATTGAAAGTTGCTTTCCATTAACCATCTCTTCCCAAGATGCTCTCTGCCACATCAGCCTTATCTCTTTTTTTGTACAGCTTGACACATTTCCAAACAAAATATGTCCAACAAAAACTAGGTTGCAGCCACCTACCATTTTTGTCTTCTTGGAATGACTATAGGAGCTTTGTAGGATTCAAAGACATTTCTGGTGTTGTGAACAAGCAAACCCACCTTCTCCCCGGCAAGGCATGGCAAGCTTTTCCCTCTCTGACATTCCTTCAGCCATTCACCCAAGACTGCATTGTGTAGACATCCCAGTCCCCAGATCCTAGATGCCTGACCAGATAGAAGGAGAGTTTGTATGGCCTGCCAACTCCAAGCCACAAGCCAGGACGAAAAAACAAAAATCTGACTTGTCCAACAGATTCTCTTCAGTCCTGTACTTTGTGGCTGAATCATGGTTTACAAACCACAGTGACTAGGTCCATACATCATGCTAAATCAAAGCACTGATGATTTCATGCAATTAGTAAACCCACCCTTAGGTCCTGGTAAAGAGGAGGTAGGACTGAAAGGTCATTCCAAGGCTGCATAGTTCAGGACCACATTGTACAAGCCTATTTGCATTTGGCTATAGACTTCTGAGCACAACATAAATATTTTCATCTGTGAAAAATACAATTATGTAATTAAGACATCCAAAGATTCCCCCCCCCCCACACTCCAAAAAAAGTAAGATGAAGATGTAAACAATTAGGCCAAGTGCTGTTCCTCACTAGGGACTTACAGCATTTTCATAGCATCATCAAGCCATTATTCAGGCAATGTAAAGTCTGAATTCATTATTTTTATATCAGCACATTGACACTAGAAGATGGTATAAATCATTAGTAATTAAATAACCCAGATAATGGTGTTGTGGGGAAACTGATCAGTAGATACAATACAAATTCCAGAGTAGTAGAAGTTTCCCCTAGGGAAATGAGTACAACAAATTTCCTTTGACGTTGTATCAGCAATTAGCTATTGTAGTGATTCTGACTGCACAATTTGATATTGATAACAAGCTGACTTAAAATAAATATAGGAGAGTCGTTTGCCAGAAGTAATTTTTTTAAAAAAACTGTGAGCTAACAAATGTAGTTCCTGGAAACTCAGTCTAAGAGTAAACAGCTTCAAGTATTCCTGATTGTAAAGCCATATTACTCAAAATTCTGGACTCCAGAGAACTTAAAAATCAATGCCAGAGAGAACACTCCCTTAATTACATAAAATTGATAAAGTGAGGCTGTTAAAAGAAATGATATATATATGTTTTCTTTGGGTCTCTGTTATGTTCCAAACCGTCTGGCTCATGTAGGATTTGCCTGTCCAAATATGCTGTCCAGGAGCACATGCTAATTGAGCTGGATGCAACACATGGTCTTATTTCAATGTTCCCTAGATGTACATGACTAAGAGCAAGAAATCAGAAGGAGTATGGTGGCATCTTTTCCAGCTAACACCTTTTCTTAAAAGACATAAGCACGCTATAGATCTGATGAAGTGAGATGCAGCTCACAAAAGATCCCGCCTTTTAATACAAATTGTTAGTTGAAAGAGGGGCTACCAGACTCCTTCTGAGTTTTGCTACTAATATGACTCTCCTCTTACAATGCCACCTTAGAGGAAGGGCATTGAATGAATATTTAGCCCATTTTTTCTCTGAGTGCTAAAGGCAGCATTTAGGGGAGTCTGATTTTTTTGACCCACAACAAAAGTCTGTGAGGTGGGTTGGCCCAAGACAGTGTAATCTTGAGAGCTACACCATTGAGATGGATCTCCCCGGTCCATCTAACACCTTAACCATAATATTCACAGATTCTCTGTGATCCCTCAGATTCTTAGTAATCATTTCAAGATCTTCAACTACTCACAGGCATTTAAGCCCACTGGTAGGGTTGCCAACCAAAAAGGGGGAAAAAAATGGTTTTGAGACCAGTTACCAGAAAAGCAAGGGAGGGGCATTCTTTTCATGTCATGCTTCTCTTTTGTGATTTTTTAAAAAAATATTAGGTAATTTACATTGGTTCTGAAATAGATGCTGCCAGTGTTCTTGAACCTCATTTTAGACTCTTCCCAAACCTCTGGCTTCACGTTCTGAACCTATCAGAAGCTCCTGGTAGGACCCCGGAACTTTCTCTGTGTGTAGGCCCCACCACATGGACATAGAAATGGGTGTCTGTGTGTGAGTGCTTTCTTTAGACACGCATAGGCTAATGCCCTTTACATCATCACAGATTTTTTTCAGTTCCATAGTAGAAGAAATGCTGTGCGTAAATTGGATGCTGTTTCTTTCTTTTTTTTGTTTTATCCTCCAAATAAAAGTATACTGTAGATACCTAATCAGTAGCTATTCTTGCTTCCAGGTGTTGTGTAAACATCCGTGTTATTTCCTTGCACAGGAGCACAAGGAAATGGCTTAGCTTAGCTACTTAGCTTCTACTATTTGCTTTGTATTCTTGTTGGTCTGTCTGGATTAGTGACACATAGAGAAAAGCAGAAGGAATGGGCTCCTCTGAACAAGACTGATCTCACGCTTGACAGGACACTTAGCAAATTGCCCTTGGTGGGTTTTTTCATCTAAGGCTAAACCTCTTAATGCCCCAGAGTGAGGGAAGCTTACCTTCTACCTGGAAAAGCAGTGGGCTCTTCTTCCTCTTCTTCTGCTGGCCACCATTTGGCCTGCCTGCAATGTGTTAAACCAATACATTTGGTGCCTTGTAAGAAAAATAAAATGGCAGCAAAATTGTAGTTACTGAGTAGTATGGAGACAGAAGAAGTATTAGTCTAGGGCAGGGGTCCCCAAACTCTTCAGCTCATTGACCTCTTCATGAAGTTTCAGATTGTTCATCAACTTCAAATATTTATTCAATGAAAAATAATTTAATAACTACTACTTTAACTAATAGTACTACAAATAGTAATAATAATAACACCTCGGCAATTCCAGTCATTTGATATACAGCTGGAATAGTGGGCTGGACTCAAGCTGAACTAAAAGCCCTGGATAGGAAGACCAGAAAAATAATGACAATAAATCATGCCCTTCCTCCATGCAGCAACATTGACAGACTCTACTTACCAAGGAGCATAGATGGGTGTGGAATGTTACAAGTACACCAGACAGTTGAAGAAGAAAAAAGGAGATTAGAAGAATATCTGAAGGACAATGAAGAAGATGCACTGAAGCTAGTACACCATGAAGGTGTACCAAATACCGAAGAAACCAAACTGGCCTATAAGAAAGACCAAATGAAGAATAGAAAAGAGACATGGCAAGGCAAAGTATTACATGACCAATACACAAAAAAACTAGCAGGCAAGGCAGATAACAACAAGACCAGGCAATGGCTAAGAGTGGGAAAATTGAAGAAAGAGACAGAGGGGCTAATTCTGGCTGCACAAGACCAAGCTTAAGAACAAATGCAGATAAAGCCAGAATTGAGAAGACAGAAACAGAGAGCAAATGCTGCCTCTGCAAAGAAGCTGAAGAAACAGTGGACCACCTAGTTAGCTGCTGCAAGAATATCGCACAGACTGACTACAAACAACAGCATGACAAAGTAGCAACAATGATGCATTGGAATATCTTCAAGAAATATCATTTGCCAGCAACTGGTGGGATCACAAAACAGACAAAGTAATAGAAAATGAAAGGGGACGTGGTGGTGCAGCGGCTTAATGATGCTGAAAGTTGCCGGCCAGAAATGGTCAACACTTCAGCGGTTTGAGCCCAGCTCTACGCAGCAGAGCGAGCTCCTGCTTCCTCCCCAGCTCCTGCCAACCCAGCAGCTCGAAAACTTATGTGAATAGATAAATGGGGACTCTCACCCCGGTGGGAGGAAAAGTGCTGGCTGCGCTTGCATGGGAGATGGGATCAAGTTGCCGGTAACGCAGAAGCTGTGCACGCCCCCCCAAAAAAGGCGCAAAGCAACAGAAATCCCGCCTCCTGCGCTCGCCAGCTGGGCTCTGCTCTAGGAAGGAGGCACTGGCAAACCACTTCCAAAACACCTTGCCTTGAAAACTGCAGGGACTCGTCCAGGCAGTTGCCACACAATCGGTAATGATTGAGTGCGGATAAAAAAAAACAACTAGAAAATGAACAAGCTAAATGCCTGGAGACAGCAGAAGAAAAGAGAAAGAACTGGAGAAAATCACAAAATATAAAGACCTGCAAATAGAAGTAGAATGACTATGGCAAAAGAAACCAAAGATAGTACCAATAGTTATAGGTGCCCTGGGTGCAAATCCAATACATCTGGAGCACCATTTGAACGCCATTGGTATTGACAAAATCACCATCAATCAATTGCAAAAGGCAGCTTTACTTGCAGCAGCTTACATCCTGCGACAATACCTTTAACACCATCAAACATCTGCCTATCCCAGGTCCTTGGGAAGGACAAGATAGGTGGATAAAAATGCCAAATCCAGTCTAAACATCTGGCTGGCTATGCAGCCAACCATAATAACAAAAATGGATAGTCCCATGGACCCTTGGGGGTTGATATTGACCACTTTGGAGAACCCTGGTCTAGAGGTTTTTATCAAAGTGCAGTAGCCACAACAATAGCCTGCCTCTTGAGATATGGTAGTTCATGTACTTACACATTCAAAATATATTATATTGCATGTGTTCCTATACACACACACACACACACACACTTTAACAGATTTTTAAAATAAAGAGATAAAACTAACAAGAACTAATAATTAAGATAAAAAGTAGAAAAGAGAAAAAGGTAAAGAATGAAAAAGAGCACAAGGTCAAAAGTGCAAATAAAAAGAAATTCAAATGAAAAATGACTTCTGACTTTCTTTTACAACAGATATACATATACATATACATACATATAAGCTTGCTTTAACTTCTTACTCTAAGTTTACAACATAACTTTCATTTTTTCTATTGTCTACTGTTATTTCTAATCGTCAAATCTATATATCATTTCATTTTTTTCTGTTTCATGCAAAAAGTCTAAAAGGGATTTCCAATCAGCATTAAAATGTATCAATGTCTTTTCTTTAATCAAAGCTGTCAATTTTGCCATCTCAGCCAGCTCCATCAATTTCACCATCCATTCTTCCATTGTACATAATGTCAAATCTTTCTGCTGTTGTGCATATGGAAGTCTCGCTGCTGTTATCGTATATAAAAACAAAGTTCCGTGAGTTTTTTCCAACTGTTTATCCAACAATCCCAAAAGGAATGTCTCTGGTTTCAGTTGTATATTAGTCTTTAAGATCTCCTGAATTAATATATGCATTTGAGTCCAAAATTTTTTAGCTTTTTTACATGTCCACCAAACATGATAAAAAGTCCTCTCTTGTTCACATTTCCAACATACATTCAAAGTACCTTTATACATTTTGGACTATTTTTCTGGTAACAAATACCAATGGTACATCATTTTGCAAAAATTCTCTTTAAGGTTATAACACAATGTAAATTTCAATCCTTTCATCTACATTGTCTCCCATTGTTCCATTTGTATGTTATACCTGGAGTTTTTAGCCCATTTTATCATATATTGTTTCACTTGTTCATCTTCTATTTCAAATTTCAATAAAAGTTTATACATATTAGCAATAGCATGTTCATCTTTTGTACATAATTTTATTCAAACTCAGTCTTACCATATTCAAATCCAAAAGTCCTTTTATCTATTTTAAATCTTTCTAGTAATTGTACATAGGAAAACCATTGACATATATATCCTTCTGATATCAAATCCTCTCTTGATTTTATTTTGAAGTCTCCCTGAAGGAATTTCAATATAGCACTATAAGTTAACCATTTATGCTTAGTTATCATTTCTCTTTTATAATATGCTTCTTGTGGTGACAGTCATAAAGGTATTTTTTGGACACAACCTTAATTTATATCTATTCCATATTCTCAGTATGGCACGTGTAAATTTTTAAAATCTACATTAACCTTAACTTTATCATACCATGAATAGCCATGCCATCCAAATCTGAAATCATGCCCTTCTAATTCCAATAACCTTCTGTTTCTCAGTGTCACCCAATCTTTCATCTGAACTTAACAACAAGCTGCAAAGTACAATTTCAAATCAGAAAAACATAAACCTCCTCTTTCTTTAGCATCTTGTAACACCCTGTACTTAACTTGCAGTTTTTAACTTTGCCACACAAATTTAGATATATCTTTCTGCCATTGTTTAAATGATACATTAGCTGTCAAAACAGGTATTGTCTGAAACAAAAATAACATTCTAGGTAAAACATTCATCTTAATCGCAGAAATTCTCCCCAACAATGACAATTGTAGTTTTTTCCCATCTTAACATATCTTTTTAAATTTCATTCCAAGTCTTAACATAATTATTTTGAAACAACATACAATTCATATTTGTCAGAGTAACATTCAAGTATTTTACCTTTTTTTTCAATCTTGAAACCTGTTTTGTTCATTAATTCCGTTTGATCTTGTATCTTCACATTTTTTGTCAACATCTTTGTCTTCTGGCTATTAATCTTAAAGCCAGCTAATGCAACAAATTCTTTTAATTTTCTCATTAATAATTCAATCCACTTTAAGGGATCTTCCAACACCAACACCAAGTCATCTGCAAAGGCTTTCAACTTATAAGTCTCCTTTTTAATTTTTACTTAAAATGGAAAGGGGGATTAAATGTTTGTTAGTTTGTTAATCTTTACATCTTTTGTTGATTAATAAGGAGAGCTGAGGATTTAGACATAGGTCTATATAAAATGGGGTGAAGTATGGAATGAAGATGTACTTGGTAGCATTTTAAGTAACAGTGATGAGTTGTTAAAGTTGTATATATTTGCTCGGGATGAACTTTTAATTTTTACCAATATCCTCTCATCTTGCCTTATACCTCTATTCAAAACTTCAAGAACCAAAATAAACAAAAGGTGAGATAACGGACAGCCTTGTCTTGTTCCCTTTTGTATCTCACAAGTTTTTGCTAAATCTTTCCTTATTATCAGCTCTCCTTATTAATCAACAAAAAGATTAACGAACAAAACTAACAACTTAAACATTTAATCCCCCTTTCCATTTAAACATAAACCCTAATCCCCTTCTTAGTAATCAAAATCTAATACCAATTAACAATTAAGCATTGTAAAAAAAAATTTTAAATTAACCATTAATCATCACCAGAGAGAGCAATCCATTATTAATCCCAATTAACAATTAAACATTACAGAAAAATGAAAACGATTAAACATTATCAGAAATAATAATCCCTTATTTGTATACCAAAAATAGTACCATAGATATTACCAATTAATCCATTACACCCAATTAGACATTTCCAAAAAAGAGTTATCTAGTCAAAGTAACCATTAAACATCACCAAAAATAACAATCCATTACTTAACCATAATCAAATAAACCATTTTTGTATTTTTTTCTTCTGCCTCTCATCAATCCTTAAATCCCACAGATAAAATTCCAGCATCTGCTTTCTCTATTATCCTTGTCTCTTCTCTCAAAATCCTTGTCATTTTTATCAAGGTCCATATGTAATTTTAATGTAGTCACTTCTGTAAGTTTCTTATATTCCAATTTAAATGGGTAATCCACATCCCTCTTTATTATTTGTATACCTTTTTTAATTTTCAAATGATCGTCCATTTCCATTTCTAAATCCAATACTTCCATCTCTTCTTATAGGTTATAATTTTTAAGTCCACCTTAAAATCCATTTCAATTATCTTCCAGGGAGTTTGGTTCTCTTCAATAGCAACTTTTGGTTCCAATATAGGCTCAAGCAATTCTTGAGCCAGTTTATACATCATTTCCTTTAAAGTAGCCATCTGGTGGTCTCTGGGGATTAACCTTCAAAGCTTTGTTATCAGGGTGAAAAATAAAAATGGAAATTTTTTCCCACAAGAGAGGCTGTTGGAGGCTAATGAACTTCCGAAGTCTTACTTTAAATCAATTTCATCCAAATCCTTAACATTCAAAAACTTTCCAAAAAAAAAAAAAACTGCAGTTGAGATTTTTGCAATGCAGATTTGTGAAAGATTAAACTTTTAAAAATAAATCTTCCCCTTTTTCCATTATTAGCTTTCTTATATCATTCTTATTATCCAGCTTTTTGCGAGATAATCAATGTACTTTAAGTCTCTATGTCTTCTTTTAAATTTATAATTCCAGAAAGAATGAAAAAGCACCAAGAGAAATACTTATCTGCTGCAAAAGAAAGTCTCTCTTAAGATGAAGAATATCACCCAAATGTGATTAAGAAAGGAGAATTGGCAGATCCGAGTGTCTATTTAAAGGCTATACAACAGCTGCAAAAGAAGATGGAATCCTTTGCTTCCCAGCTGTTCAACTCATGAGCCAACCACAAAAACTTCCATCTTTGTGGTTAATTCAGAGGGAACAGCCATCCAGACATCAAAAAGGTTGATTTCATGCTTCCTCCAGTGTCCAGAGAAAATTCAGCATCCAGTGTTGGTTGCCGGGCACCCTTTTCAAGCTGTGGTGTTGTCTTCGCTCTTCAAAGATGACTAGACTACCATAAATCATTCACTGGAAGCATGTTTCATTATATACACAATTATATTAATGGTATGACTGCTGCCAAGGCACTATGTGTAATGGTGTGCGGGAATGACCTTGGGAGACAGGTGGAAGAACCGCAGACTAGACAGCAGTTAGACAAGAGCAGCTGAGCCCGCAGAAGGAACGTGGGCGTGGCAAAGGTTTCAGAAGGGACTTTCTCTAGTTTCTTAGGCTGTAAAGGTGAGGTGCAGACAGATGTATTTTCAGACTTGCAAGGTTCTGTTAATGTAACCTTACAATAAAGATAGAACTAGTACTTCTGGGTGTACTTTTTGTCTCGACTACCTTGCAAGGTTGATACTGTAAGGTTTACCCTGTTCGTCTCAGAGAAACTCTCATGACACGTGTGTTTAGCAAAGAAATTTACTCAAGCATAATGTAAGTAAGTACAGACAAAGCCAGGATTGACTTGGCACATCTTACAATGTATTTTATAGCTTCCCCGTTTCCGCATTTTGCCCCATTGCTAGGTTACAGATTACCCACAGTAATCCCCCCTCACCCAAATGGCAGATTCTGTCCGGTGCTTTTGTCTTGCTGATTGCAGTCTATGGGTTGTGCTGTTGTTGCCTTTGTTGGGCTTGCCAGGTTGCGCGCAAAGCCAGGAGTTCTCGATTGCTCGTTGATTGCTTCGCTTCCGAGCCTCTGTGCTTTCCTTTGTTTGCAGTGCCCGAGGAAAGCCACGCTGATACAAAGTATCCGCTTGCAGTTTTGAGTTAAGTGCCGTCACCTGTCTGTAATCAGCTCGCGGGGTTTCACTTCCCCTTTTCCTCGGCTAGCGTCCGGGCAGTGAAATTGACTAGGCGTGGCTGAGCAAGTCCCTAGCCATGCCACGCCAGCTGAATCTGACAGATACCAGTCTTGCAAATCTGAAAGTACATCTCTCCCCCCCTGCCCCGCCATTCTTTACAGTCCAAGAAACTAGGGAGGGTCCCTTCTGAGATGCTTGCCATACCCACATTCCTTCCACTGGCTCAGCTGCCACTTATCTGACCATTGTCTAGTCTGCAGCTCTTCCACATATCTCCCAAGGTCATTCCCACATATCATTATGCTATGTGCTGATTTTAACCTTTTAAACCCTATGTAGCCAATTTCCTGAGTATGTCAAGAAGGACCATTCTGCCCAAACCCTCTTTCCATGGTTTCAAGATCTATAATAAGAACTGTGTTGGTTTCAGACTCAAGGAAAGTAGGACCATTGTCTTGTGGTGTTTGCAGGGTGACAGGATGTACTCAAAATATGTCTTTTTCTCTGTTCATCTGGAAGTTCCAAAAAGCCTTTGGTCATTCATCTGTGCATCTAGAAATAGTTGGACAGATTTACTGCAATTCATACATTAGTTTTCAATTATCACTGTTTGAATTTGGTTTAACATTTACATTTTATTCACATACGTTTTCATTCCAAAGCAATTTGAACTTATTTTAAAAGATACAAAAGTACAATGCAAAAAATACAGAGCATCTGGGAGGGCCCTGCTTGTGAGCCGACAGGCTGGTCTGGCTCAGTTTGGCAGCCACACAGTGTGGTGTTCCTCCTTGTCAGAGGAATTACAGAACTCTCTCCTAAGGGACACACAGCTACCATACTGTCTTCTTCTAGACAAGTGAAGATATACCGGTTTACCCAGGCTTTTGTAAGATGACAGCTACTTCAGGATTAGATTTGCTTTCAGATTGCCTTTCTGATTACTTTTCTTTTTTAAAGTAAACCTTGTTTTAAGTTTTATACTATACTGTTATTTTTAAGGATTTTTTATTTTACCATTGATGGTTTCATATAAGATGGCTTTACTTTACTTTTATGAGCCAGTCTTGGCACCTCCAGGAGGAAGAGGAGAAATATTGAATCAAAGTATTCATAAATTGTGTTTCATTCACCACACCTACTCTTACAAATTTTGTAAAACTAATTAACTACTGTAAGAGCCAGTTTGGTGTAGTGATTAAGGCACCAGGCTAGAAACCAGGAGATTGAGTTTCAGTCCTGCTTTAGGCACAAAGCCAGCTGGGTGACCTTGGGCCGGTCACTCTCTTTCAGCCCTAGGAAGCAGGCAATGGCAAATTGCCATACTTATTTCTACCAGCATCAAAAGTTAATGATATGAGGTGACAAAGGGAAATATAAGATTATGATACTATAAAGGCATTCTAAATGTTGCAAGATGAGTTGTAGAAATTAAAACCATGGGGGTGGATCCAGCTTTTCTCATGTTTAGAGTAAATCACTGGACAAAATTCAGCATCTGTAGCAGACTTTTCCTTCTTCTGCAATCTCTTAGCCTTCCAGAACAGATGGTAAGGATAGAGGAAGATTACAGATGAGAAATCAGCGTTCACCCTATCCTACTGACAGAAGCCACTCCATCAACAGAAGTGATTAATTGGCTGTATCTCATTAAACCAAGGGTTCCAATGATTTTAGTAAAGCCACACAACACATTACTCTGTAGCCAATCCATTGTTTTCATTTTCTCCAGTTGACAGTTATTGTAAAGTACAGTTCTAGCTTTAAATCTCTTCTTTTCTTCTTCTACTATATGCCAGTTGATAGAAGTTCAGAAAGCACAGATAAAATGCCTTACCAGTATATAACAGATGAATCAGTGGTCCAAGAGTTCAAGAGTATTTTTTTAAAAATGTAACAAGAGCATAAGTAGAGACTGAAACTTAGAGGAAATGGACAAAATATATAAAATGATTATCAGTGTTCTTCCTAAGGCTGAAGGAAATATTTCAGCAATTGTCTTCTAAAAGTGCTTTGGTGTATAATGCTCTTTACCCGTGTGAACTTTATTCATTCCATCCATGGAATTTCAACTTCTACAAATATCCTTTACTTAGAGTGTGGGAGAACACAAGGTGTGGCTAACACATAAAGTTCCTATTTCAGAAATCTCACACCTATGAAAACTAAGATATTACAGGCACAGAGCCAACATAGTCAGGCATGAGGCCATTGTCTCAAAGAATTGTTTTTAAAATAATCATTATTCCAATTCCCATGCAGGTTAGAGATTTATAAAACCAAAGAACCTGTAGTATAAATTGCTGTAAACTAAAAAGATTGGATGTCTTATCTATCATTAATCCAGAGTGCTCAAACTTTTGTTAAAATAGTAAAATGACTAAGAAGAATATATCCGAGCTTTTATGTTTTGCATTTGTAGTATTAAGGCAGGGACTTTAGAAGGTGCTATCTGAAAATTAACATTTACTTTTGCTCCCATATCCCCACATTTGTTGTCCCGGGCACTTCCAGGGTTGGACAACACCCAATAGTTTGGGTGTCTTCATTAGCCACACCACCAAATAGAACATATAATTGGTTCAGGTAGTTATCACTCATACTTGAAAAGTTCTCTAATGTGTAGAATCATACTATGATAGAGTTGGAATGTCCATAGAGGTCATCTAGTTCAACCTCTCTGAGATGACCATCCAACCACTGTTTGAAGATGTCCAGAAAAGCAGAAGTCATCATGTTTCATGGCAGCCTGTTCCATTGGCTAACAGCTCATCCAGTCAGGACATTTTTCACGATCGCTAGCCTGAACATCCTTCCTTGTGGTTTTAACCCATTAGTGCTGGTACTGCTCTCTGGGCAATACAGAATTAGTCTACCCCCTGTTCTGTGTAACAGCTCTTCAACTATTTGAAGACTGCTATCATCTCTCTCCTCAATCATCTTTTGTATAAGGTAAACATACCTTATCCTTTAACTGTTCCTCCTGGGATTTGGTTTCCAGACCCTTCATTGTCTTAGTAGCCCTCTTCTGAATTTGTCACTGTCCTTGAAGGGTGGTGCCCATAATTGGGCACAGTACTCCAAATGAAGCCTGACCAGGGCAAAAATGTCTTCCCATGTTCTGGATTCTGTGTTCTTGCTAATACAAAGAGAAATCTGTGAAGCTGTAACTAACCAACCAGCAAAGCCCTTTTAATCTGTGTTCACATATACTATGTTAACCTATGTTTTGCTTAATTTTGGTTTATTGGACAATTCACAGTTGCCTAGGTTTCACATGCTAAACTGTCACCCATGGTTTACAAGTCATGATGGCTTGCTTCATACAACACACTAAGTGAAAGCAAAACAAAACCGGTTTTATTATAAGTTAATATGATGTGTGAACCCAGTGTTATGGTACATTCTGATTGGCAACCAAGACTGATGAGAAAGAGGAAGAAGCTGTAATGCTAATAAATACTGCTACTGCTGCTAAAGGGAAGTAGGATAACAACAAGGTGTGTTAGAAGATGGCAGCATTTCTGGATCTCCATGTTGTCTATTCCCAATAATAGGCACGGGCTGGCAATTAAGGGCTGGCTCTGTACACATCTGCATCTATGGGGGAAAAAAGCATTATAGCCCATAACGTGGGTTATGGAGCATTTGGGTGGGCAAAAGTTAAAGTCCTCCTAATGTAATCAGAAGAACCTGACATTCCTTAACTGATCAAAGAAACTCCTACTTATTTATTTAGTTATTTGTTTGTTTGTTTATTTATTTTGATTTTTATGGCCACCCTTCTCACCAAGACAACTCTGGCAGTGAACAAAGTTTAAAAATAAAAATTACAATATAAATAACCATTAAAGCATACAGCATACAATCCAAAAAAAGAAACAGCAGCTGAGAATTTTTTAAAAAAAACCACAGAATACAATCCTACTACCTGAGCTTCTCTAACTTTCAGACCCCCACACCTGGGTAAACAGCCAAGTCTTCAGTGCTTTCTGGAAGTGTCAAAGCCAATCTGACCTCGTGTGGTAAACTGTTTTCAGGACAGGTATTACACCTGAAAAGGCATGCTTTTTGTGGGTGTCTTTTCAACTAGCACCAAAACAGCCCCAGTCTGATCTTTTCAATCTGCTTAGTCACCCCCTGGAAAATCTCCATCATGAGCCTGTTTTCTCCTGCTAATTCTACTTGGTCTCAGGCCCCTAACTCTGTGCTGTTCATCAGGATAAGGCCCCCAAAATGTTCCTTTAAGAAGGAGCTTCTCCCCTTAATGACTAGGCCAGTGGTGCCACTGTTGAGAAATCTGGGAAGGGATTCAGAAATCTCTAGGATTCCCAGGTTAAGAAAGGTTCTTATAGCCAAAATGATTCCTTTGAGTCAAGTTCAACTTATTGAGACTTCATGAGCATGTCTATGTAGCTTTCTTGGCAATAATACAGAAGTTTTGCTATTACCTTCCTATGGGAAAGGTATGGCCAACTAGCTAATAAATGCAAACACTGCATTTTACATACACTGCAGTTAACAGAACTGAACAGGAAGGTTATGTAAATGAAATGAAATGAAAATATAGAATGTGTCCAAATTATTTGGAAGGTGTGTTTGAATGCAGCATTTTGAAATTACCAATGGTACATGCTTGTGGCAGGTAGTTCTCTTAAAGATTTTGTCATTCTTTTTTACATTTTAGGTAGCTACTACTGAATATATTTACTGTGCCCAAAGAACCAGCCATCTAAGCAGTTGCTTTGAGTCATCTAAATAGGGATACAGAACTTTTGCGGCACTAAGGACTACACTTGGTCCTTGAGTGAAGTACCAACAGCTGGATTTGAGAAGCTGCCAGGGGGAAGACTTAAACTAAATGAAATGTAGTGCAGATTAATTTAATTTAAATCATTAAAATTAAATGAATATGATTACTCTCATATATTTAATAATTTCCAAATCCAGACACACTAGAAATTACAGTTCCATAGCCACTGATGTTGAATGAGCAAAAAGCCAACTAATGCAACAGAAATTTCAGGGCGTCTTCCTTTCCTTTGTAGTTCACCAGTCTGTCAACCCCTGTTCAGGAGAATCCTTCAAATTCCAGTGTTGTCCAAACTTGGCGGCTTTAAGATGAGTGGACTTCAACTCCCAGAATTCCCCAGTCAGCATGGCTGGCTGGGGAATTCTGGGAGTTGAAGTCCACTCATCTTAAAGTGGCCAAGTTTCGACAACACTGTTCAATTCTATGGAGCAATTTTGCAGGGCGTGATGAAGGCTGCATATTTTTATATCAGGCCTATATCAATAATGCTGCTTTGAGTGGCTTATTCAGGTCATAGAATGTCACTGCAAAGTATATTTACACTTTGACCGATTATAAATTTGCCCAGGGAACGGCTAAACATGCTGTAGAATGCAGTGCAGTGTACCTGTTCAGAATTCTTTCAGTAGTCTGATTGCATATGAGAATCATTCCATGCTATATTTGTAGACCAGAGGTGGCTAACATTTAGCACTTCATTTATTTAACATTTAGCACTTCGTCTATTTAACTGTTCTCCAAAAGGCACAGGTGATGTTACCAGAATGGATTGGGCTATACTCATCCTAATCTGGGGGTGTTTTGCTGAGTTCTGGGTGCACTTCTACAGGAAAGTATGGATACATCTATTTCTATTACCAGTTGAATAACTACCAAAACATCTACAACTTAATCAAAAATCATATATCCACTGAATTCTGGCTGCAGGGGCACTTGCAAGAACAGTAAAAAAAGTTAGGATGGTGGCTGAAAATACATGATCAGAACCCGACCACCTTTTAATGTGTATCAGGGGCTTTTAACATGCAGCTACCATCTTGGTTTTTTTCACCACCCCCCGCAGACATGCCATCTGGCACTATGATCCTCACTGGCTTCAGGTCCCACAAAAATGAGCCTGCAAGAATGGCATGGAGCTATTTATCTCCTTCGACTGATAGCAGGTGAAAGGGAACGCTTGAATATTCTGGAAATGTATTTCTTAAAATCTCTACCAAGTTCTGCTTCATGAACCTCATTGAAATGAATAGGAGCTGCCCAAGAACACACCTCCCATTCATTTGCATGGGACTTGGACAGAGCTATTTTATAGTGGTTTGTGTCATGGAATTGCACTTAATCAAACTGAGTTTTATTACACCATTATGAATTGAAGTATGTTCCCTGTAATTTTTCTTCAACAGACCTCATCTTGTAAACAAATATCATTTCTCAGAGTTGAAATATGTTCCTTCCCACTAAGTGTGAAAGTATAAACCCTGAGAGAAAGAATGAGATTTTAAAGACGATAAGGTATCGTTCAATGGAAAGAAGGCACCTTGCTTTTTCTCCTTTCCTCCTTTCTCTCTTTCTCCCTGTCCTTATTTCCTGCTCATGCTATTAGTATTGCCAAAACAAAAAACAAAAAACCATTATTCTATTTTCAGCCAGTAGCATGGATGTTCCAGGATTTCTCGTAGCATGCATTCTTAAGTGAAATTATTGGATTCACATTTCTTGAATTATGCTGCTGGTAATGCAATTATCCTTTGATTCTTGTTCTACTCCAAGCTCTACTACACAGTTTTCAGCTCACAAGGTATGAAAATGCAAATACAAAGGAGTAATTTAGGGTAATGTGCATATCAAAATGCATACTTTGTGAAAACATACCTTTTCCTGCAAATTCCTGTGCTGTTCTTCAAGGAAATCATCAGGATGATGTAGAAACAGGGGAAAAAATGGACAAATAAGTGAAGATATGGCATGCTGATATGAAAAGGATATAGAATGGCCCAGCTTTATCAGGTGCTATCAGCTTTAATGAATAAATTGACCTACATCTCTTCTGGACTCAGTTCTACACTTTTAAGGTAAATATAATCAAATGGGTTTGAGTGAATTGTTATAAGCCAGATCTATTCACCCAGGTAATACAGTAAATAAGATAATAAAGTGAAGGAGGTGCATTTTCCCTCTTTTTCTAAATAACATTTCAGTGTGCTGAGCCTGATAAAGAGAAGATCCTGTTTGGCAGCCACTCCACTTTGCCCAGCTGTGGTCCTCTCAGAAAGAAGGGAAGGGGACTTGCATTGCTGTGGCCCTCTCAGGAAGAAGGGAGGGACTTGCATTGCTACATATAAAACATCCAAGCATGAAAATCTGAAGGGCATTTTGAGCAGATGGGGATGGAGAGGGGGAAAGGACTCACCACCATGCTTTGGGAATTTCTGGTTCTCCTCTGCAGCATCATACACCTTTCAGGTAAGCCAAAAATCAGCAGCTCTCCCAGAGAGAGATGCAAGAGATTTCTTTTCAGCTGTCCTGTTTTAAAAAATGGAAGACACTTCTCTGTCAAAATGTTCAGGTATAGGAGGCAACGTAACATGGTTCCATTAAATTATTCTAATGGTAAGGTCACAGGCTGGCTCAAATAACATTTTCTTTTGACACTTTCAGGGTGGACTAGCCAACTGTTATCCTCATGTCAATCAGTCAGTCAATGCTATATGAGAAAAAGCTTGCCTGTACAAATCTATTGAGGCAAGGCTGAATGATTGAATGTTAATGTCCTAACCTTTTGCACTTTGCAGTTTTGGGGAGCCATTTTCTGCTTTTCATGCTACTGAGGTCCAAGCAGGACTTTTCCTAATATATAAAACCTGGGAGAAAACACATGTTTATGCCTGAGAGCTAAGACAGATAGATGGACAGACGAGCACACACAGTAGTCATTTAGAATAATTTAACCTTCTTTTGACGTTGAGCATTTTATTTAAGATATGCTTCTGGTATGACTACAAAATCTTCAATCCAGATTTGTCAATTAAATTTGTCTTGTAAAGTTTTTGTGAGCAAATCATTGCCTTCAACAATCAGTCCAAAGGACCATGTTGTTCATTCCAAGAGTGAGTAGGCATTCCTTTTGCACTAAAGACCTTCTTTTTCCCCAGAATTGCAGGTAAATTGTTTTTGAAAAGGGAGTTCCATCAATCTGTTTGGCTAATAGTTACTGATATTCCATGAAGATCTTTATAAATAGCTCCATTAACTACTATGAAACATGTTTCATATTTTGCCTTCAAGGTTGCATTATATGGTAGCTGTTTTATAAATCTTTTGTTTTTCTTATTTCTCAGATCAAAGCCAAATGGATCTTTCAAACTACTTACCAGGTAAGTTTATGGAATGTAAATTAGTCTTCTGAATTGCCAAGCATATAGAGTTTCAGTACTTCCCACTGTCTCCTGGAATTCCTTTTGGTACTGTTATGGGTCTATGGCCCTTGGACTGCACGTGGCCTTGGTCATACTTTTACAGCCCAGAGAGTTTTGGAGACCCATGGTTATTCTTAACCATGATAAATCAGTGATCAGCAGGGGTCCTTAATTTGGTAGCAAATATGGTTCTTGGGACAAAAAGGTTAAGCAACTCATTCTTGGTTGTCATTTCTTGATGTTTGTTCTTTTTTGTCTTTTCCTCCCTTTGCAGTTACAGTTGGTTCTAAGGCTGCCAAAAGCATTTCAAGCATATAGATTTGGTTGCTTTAATCACTGATGTAATTTATTCTGAAAATTCTACATTTATTTATTTTGCATGGTTTACAACACCTAAGGATCCATTTGACATTACCACATAACTGTTGCAAGATGAGCCTGTAAAAGTGTTCTATGAAGAAATAAGTGCAATAAAGCTTTGATTTAAGCTTCACAGGCTATTCTATAATCATGCTTATGTTTATTTAGAATATATGTTTATTTAGAAGTTCCATAGATTGGTAGTAAACTCTGTATACCACATGTAATATTGCCTTGGAAGATACAGTCAAAGAATTGTGTCTATCTGACTGGACACTGAATAAGCTTGTGAGAAATCTAAACTTGGTCCATGATCTTGTGGTCAGTCATAACTTCTACAGGGTCCAGCAAATGATGCCTTATCTGAAAGAACTTCTTGATGGCTGAAATTTAATTCTATCATAGTATTGTTCAACTAGCAGCACCTGCCCGGCATGGTATGCAGAGGGGAGAATGCTGTCTGGAAACTCAGGAGCAGATTGGAATAGCACAGCTCCCAAGCTGAAATCAGGCACATTAGTCTGTATAGTAAAGGGTCAGGTGCAATGACAGAGAAGTGAAGGTGTGTTTGATTTGATCAAAGCTTTGTTGAGATTTGGAATCTGACTGAAAAGATAAATCCATGATAAACTAAGTCAGTGGTATAGCTTCAAAATCAGGAATGAATTTATGGTAACAATTGGGGCAGCCCAAGAATTGATGTATATTGCAGAAACCCACACTTGCTCAATCAGTGAGAAGGTGCTCTGGTCTTAGAGCCATATACAGTTTACTCTGAGTGAGGAAGCCAGTAAACTTGCTTGAATAACTATCTGGCAAGGTAGAAGGCACCACTGTTGCTACTGCAATTGTGGCAGGATATGCTAGGGCTGCTGCTCAGTTCTTGTGTGATTGGGGGGGGGGGGGGTTCCTACCTTTTGGGTTCAGTTTTTCATTGTCTGGGCTAGAAGGTTCATCTAGATAGCCACCTGTATTGATACTGCAGCAAAGCATATCTGGTCAGCGGTCAGCAGAATCCCTTTGGTGTCAGTGGCCATCAAGGTTCTTGAATAAGCATGCAGTGGTTCTTCCCCCATGATAAGGAATCAAGCTATCAGTGTCCTTGCCATGAATTCCTCAGAAGCCACCCAGACACTACACATGACATGGCTAGATAAGAATCTTGATTGCATACTTGAATGAAGCCACTTAAAACAGTTGATTGCCTTTTTCTCAGTGTAGACATATAGTCTGCTCTTATAGCCACAGCAGTTTAAACCCACTGCTTCTTTCTACTAATTTTCTGATGGTTTAACATGCATCTGGCCTTCAAGGCTTGTTGCCAGATAGCAGTTGGTGATTGACATAACTGACATTCCTACCCTAAAAAAAACTCTAGCTCTCAATGTATGTCCCATATATTGTCTCTTGATAGGTCATACTTTCTAGAATGCTGCATGATTTCCTTCTTACCAGTAATTCTTTTTCTCTGGGGCACTCAATTTATATATAAAGTGCTGTCACATGGATAGCATCTGTGTCTTCATGTATTTTTGTAATTCATGTAATGTAATTCAGTAGATATTAATAGTTTATCATAAATTGTAGGTTTGTACAATCCTTCATTTCTAGAGCATTCACAAGAGCTTTAAAATTCTGGAAGGCTGCTTAACATTCATCCAGGTTAGAATGCTTTATATAGTCTGCTACCTACAGGAAGAAGAGAATACTTCTTCCTTTCCGTTCCCTCAATCACTTCAAATTGCACCTGACAATATTCACTGAATTTGCAATCCATTGGGTGCATGATTGCACAGTTCTGGTTTCTTAGCCAGCTTACCCTGCTTGGGTGTTCCTATGAATGTGAAAACTGCTGCTTCTCTGCAACTAACTGCATATGCCTTATGGTCAGTCTTGGCAATAAAGGATTAAGGTACCTGACACGATATCTGAACAGTTATTAGTTCTGATAATCTGTTCTGGTCAGCAAATCTGGTAAAGCGTACACACTCCATGATGGTCCTTGAAGTAGAATGTATAGGCAGCTTCTGTTTTTGCATCTGAGACATAAACTTCCTTCAAATCAGCCTATGGAAGTTTGTTTCCAGGATCAGAACTGGGGTTCATAACTATTGATCTATTATGAGTTGTGCTGGGTTATATGTAGGAGAACAGATGGGAGTTACTTTGTAACTTAAGAAAGCTAAGAATACACTTAAAAGCCATGTTTTCTGCTTCTTCCTTGGCTGGTAGACAGTGAGGTCAGGCAGTAATATGAGTAAGGTTACCCTTCTCTACAAAAAAGAGTGTACTTCTTTCTCTGGAGAAAACAAAAATATATATTGAAAAAATATGTATTCATAAAAATACATATAATCTACCAATTCCAATACATTTAGTAGCCCAGTCTCATGATTACCAATTCCTCAGCTACAAAAGTCACCTTTTGCAGACAACAGTTGGCAACTTTTAATGTTACTGTATCATTTTCATCTGATAAAATATAGTTTACCTAAAATTTATCTGGCCTGTCCAGACAAACCTTTAGGAATGAGCATCACTGTTACAAGCATCTGCAGGAGGAGGAAATGGAGTGGGGGTCAAGTAATAAAACATCTCTTGTGATGTCATGATGCATAATTTATATGCAAGTCAGCTTCATTTCTCTTCCACAGTCTCTCTGACATTGATATGACTAGTTCTTTTCATTGAGGATAGTTCTTCTGGCTAAAACCACAAATTGCTCTAAATAGATTAAGTCTTTGACGCAGCATGGCAGTCATACAATCCCAGGAAAAGATGCAGCTGCTTTAAAGAGTTGCAAACAACTACTACATTCATGGCCCTGTACTCTGTAAAGATTGTGCGGGAACTGAATCAAAAGAACTGCAAAGCCCTACTGCATAATGCCCTCAGATATCTATAATTCAGCTATAGTGTTGACTCCTTAAAATAGTTTCCATTTCCTTTAGATTTGGGCTCGCTCCATAGTCATTTATTTGAACTCTTTCAGCTTTAACAGTTTGCATTTGGTTAGGTGCAAGTTTTAGAACTTGTTGCTAGCCTTCATACAGTCTTTGGCCACATTCATCTTAAGTAAGCCCTTAAACCAAAATGTCACCAATAAAAAATGAAACACTAGTATTGTAAAAATGCAGGCCATTTCCTTTAAAATAGCTATGAATGTAGAAATCCCAAAAGATACTCTTTAAAAGAAAATAATTTTTTTTTTCATATGGTGCAATAAACCAAGTTGATGTGGTGCAGCCTGGATCTAACTATATTTACCAAAATTCACTGGCAACATCAAGCAGTGAGTATATCCAAGCACCGGAAGTTGCAAAAGGCTATCATCTTGTGAAAAGGATGAACATTGCATTTGTTCAACTGTTTCAGGCCTATCCAGATACAAACAGTTCCATTTTTCTTGGCTGCTGGTCCCATTATTTCAATTACTCCATGTTGAATGGTTCTCTCTAATTCTGTGTTTACTTTGGGGACTGACTGTTCCTTAAGCTTTATCTTTACTGCTGGAAACTTTAGGATTCCTATTTCTTAGTGAGGCCTTGTAGAAACATTTTCCGTGCAGTGGACTAAGTTCATTATGATAGATGCTTCTCTGCTATTAGACTGTTAGCCTGACTATGGAGTATACAGTATATAAGCTCGTATTTTCTGCCTCTGTACTGGGATATTGGCTGTTCAGCATCTTGGGCAATATCAAATCTTTCTGCTTAAGCTTGCAAAGAGTCAGTAGTCAGTTGCAATAGTCAGCTGAAGACAAGGCAGGCTCTGGAAATTTCTGTAGATAGATTCTGAAATCACATTTATATCTGCTTCTAGATCAGCTTTAAAACACACACATTGATTTGCAAAGAGACTTTCCAAAATTTGGCAGAATCATCATGGCACACAATTGTCCCCACAAAGAAATGTTGCAGCTATCACTAGTCAAATTCAGAAGACTGCTGCTTGTTTTATATTTGAGACATTCAACTGTCTTAGCAGGACATTATGCCCTCTAAAGTTATCTTTCTCATGAAACTATGCCTAGAGGCCTTCAGGAATACTGGTGAGTGCTGTGATCATGGGGCAAAACCTGTATGGCCTGGGCTTTCTGTTGACTTCTGTTTAACTTTGTTTAGATGGCTAGGAGATTTTAGCAACTTTCTACAGCAGGCCTGCACAAGATACAGACCATGGGCCACGTGCAGCCCTCCAAGCAGCCTTGTGCAGCACACCAGCATTTTTTAAAAGCTCAACAGATCCACTGACACTAAATGTCGCCACCACCAGAAAGGATCCACCACTGCTGCCACCCTGAAATGCACACGGCCAAGCACCTACCACGCCACCAGGCCTCAACTGACACTGTCAACTCTATCTCTGCTGCTATTCCGCTAGCAATTATTTTTAATTTACCAGCTGTGCAGGCCTGTTCTACAGCTTTATTACGATTCCTTCTTCCTAGACCTGGACAATTCTGAGTTTCTTAACATCTGCTGAGCTTCTTCTAAAGATAAAATTGTTTCCATCTTTGAAATGAAGCCTTGTCTGAAATGCCTACGATCAGTCTGTCCCTAAAGTTTCATTCTTCTGTCTTCCAACTGTCACTTGCTTTCTTAGGCAGCCACTTAACATAGACCTGAATAGATTTCTTAGGCTCCTGAGTGCTTTGCTGAAAGCAGGCCTGCTCATACATCAGATTGCTCTTGTTGAAAATTGTGTGGAAATACTCAACAAAATTTCTCGACATAAATCAATATTTATATTTATCAATATAATTTTCTCAATATAAAAAAATTATCCTTATCTAGAGTGGCAACAGTAAAGGTGACAGATTTGAACATATGCTCTGTCTATGGCCTCATGGCACTCAAAGGGACAAATACTGAGGTTTCTTCATCCATGTTTAGTTTGATAACAGTTCTGTACCTAGAGCACCTCTGCTTCTAATTATACAGCAAACTGATTAAAATCAATGTCCTCTGCTGAGAAAATGTTTGCCATGCTAGGCCTTCAAACTGCAGGACTGGAAAGGCTTCCAGTGAAGCAACAATAACTGAGTTTATCTGCAATAACTAAAATATATGGATTGTTGTCCATCCTAGTAGCTTTCTCTCGCTTCAGTTCTTTGTATGTGTCTGTATGTGGGTGGGTGGGGTTCTTTGTGATATACATTATTGTCTCCGTCTCTTCCGTTCGCTGAGTAGGGTCACATTTCACCACAGCAGCCTCAGCTTGAGATCACAAAGTATTTTGACAGGAAGACACCTGATTTGGAATGAGATAAGAATGGTCGCTTGAAGCTGTAGAACTGAACAGGCTCAGTGGCTATACAAATGCATGTAGGGATGTACCAGCCTAGCTGCATTTAATGAACGTAGTGTATATAGTTTAATTTAATGAAACAGGTTCCCACATGTGAACAATGTAGTAGTGGGCAAATTAAAAAAAAAAAGATCAATTTGCAATGAGCAGCACAGTACAGTTTATCTCCAAAACAAGAAAGAGGGATCCAGGAACAATGGCAAAATCAAAGTTCTAACAAGGCACCCTTTTGAGAAATCTACCACAGAAGGGGATGAGAAAAAAGACCACATAGCAACAGGAGTGAGGATAGATAGAAATCAAGGTTCCCACATAACATGATATTAACTTACAGTGGCTCCTATGAGAATGGTGAGACGAGACAAAGAGTAAATAGATAACTGGCATCAAGCTGATGGAGTGGAAACGAGTAGAAGACAATCTTTGGACAGGAGGAATTACGAGCTGAGAGAGAAGATACATGGGCAAGAACAGCAGTGCTCGACCTGGTTCTCATAAAATATAGTTTACTATTCAGTTCTGACTGAAGACTTCCAACAAACAGTTTTCAGCAACTTGTTCTGTAAATGAAGGGAAAGGATGATGAATCTTCCAGAAAAGGAGAGTACATGCATATTAAGACACAGCATGGATTCATTATAATAGGATTTCTCTTTGAATGTCATAGGTCTTGCTTCATTTGTTTGCATGACAGTTGGCTAGCAGGGGTTGCTTATTGTCATAGATTAGGTCCAAGAAGAAAATACAGACCTTAATCCACATTTTTCACATTTATTTGTTAAGCTGCCTGAGATTTATTTTGTGGTAGTTTACTTCCACAAGAAAGAAGGAGAAGGAGAAGGAGAAGGAGAAGGAGAAGGAGAAGGAGAAGGAGGAGGAGAAGGAGGAGGAAGAGGAACATTTCACTGAATACATCTCAACCTCCTTTGGATGCTTCTACTCTAACCCAACTCCTAACTCTCTACTTTTATCCCACACTGCCTCAGACTTATTACAGACTGTTTTTTCTGTCCTTCCCAAATTTCTCATTCTGAAAGCAGGACAAAGATTTTTAAACCAAAATGGCTGAAAATTAAGGGCCATTCACTTTAATCTATAGCAGTGTTTCTCATTTAAAAAATTCCCCTCTCACCCTATGGGTGGTGTCTTCCTCAATCTCGGGTCCTCTACCAGAGGCCTGGGAGTTTGAGGGTTCTGCGCAGTATCTTAGCTATTCCTAGCACTGCATTCTTCTGAGCAGAGAGCTCGGATGTTGTTCCTGGGATCTGTTGGAGCCATTCTCTCAGCTTAGGAGTCACAGCCCCAAGTGCTCCTACCACCACTGGGACCACTTTGGCCTTTACGTTCCACATCCTCTCTATTTCCTCCTTCAGGCCCTGGTACTTCTCCAGCTTCTCATGCTCCTTCTTCCTGATGTTGCTGTCACTTGGCACTGCTACACCTATCACTACCGCTGTCTCCTGGTCCATATATATATATATATGAGATTTTTAAAAAGAATATAAAAACAAACACAAACAAATATAAAGTAAGAAAAAGAAAAGAAAGAAAGAGAAATCAAAGAGAAGTGAAAGAAAGGGAAAAAAGTAAAAATAGAAAAGAAAGAAAAAAGATATAAAGAAGTAGTTTCTGATTTTGTTTACAGCAGTGATAAGTACAACTATAAGTTTACCTCTTATTCTATGGTTACAATATACCTCTCTTCTTTCTATAATCAAAACCATAAATCATAAGTTCATTTTTTTCTTTCACACAAAAAAGTCTATAAGGGGTTTCTAGTCAGCAATAAATGTAGATATTGTCTTTTCTCTGATCAAAGAAGTCAATTTAGCCATCTCAGCAAATTCCATCATTTTCACCAACCATTCCTCCATTGTTGGTATTGCAGAATCTTTCCATCTTCGTGCATACAATAACCTCACCGCAGTTATCATGTACAAAAACAAAGTTCCATGGCTTTTTCCCAACTATTTGTCCACCAGTCCCAAAAGAAAAACCTCTGGTTTCAATTGTATATGAATCTGTAAGATCCTCTGAATTAATGTATGTACCTGAATCCAGAATTTTCTAGCTTTTTTACACATCCACCAAACATGATAAACAGTCCCTTCTTGTTGTTCACATTTCTAGCCATTATACATTCTAGACAATTTATCTGGTGACAAATACCAATGGCACATCATTTTATAAAAATTCTCTTTAAGATTATAACATAGTGTAAATTTCAATCCTTTCAGCCACATATTTCGCATTGTTCCATCTATATATTATAACCAAAAAAATTAGCCCACTTTATCATACATTCTTTCACTTGTTCTTTTTCTTTTGCAAAATTCAATAAGTTTATACATTTTAGCAATTACATGTTTATCATTTGTACACAATTCTGTTTCGAATTCAGTCTTACAATGTTCAAAACCATGTTCTTTTGTCTAATTTAAATCTTTCTAATAATTGTAAATAAGAGAACCATTGACAACTATATCCCTCTGCCACCAGTTCTTATCTTGATTTTATTTTATATTCCCCTTGACAAAGTTCTAGTATCTCATGATAAGTTTGCCACTTGTGTTTGCTTATAATTTCTCATCTGTAATATGCTTCTTGTGCTGAGAGCCACAGAGGTTTTTTTGAACACAACCTGGGTTTGTATCTATTCCCTATTCTCAATATGGCATGTTTAACATAATGGTTTTTAAAATCCACATTGACCTTGACTTTATCGTACCACAAATATTCATGCCACCCAAATCTCAGGTCCTGTTCTTCTAACTCCAAAAGCCTTCTATTTCTCAGCAACACACACTGTTTCATCCAAACCAAACAGCAAGCTGCAAAATACAATTTCAAATCAGGTAAACCCAGTCCTCCTCTTTCCTTTGCATCCTGTAACACCTTATATTCAATCATGGTTTTTTCTCTTGCCACACAAATTTAGATATATCCTTCTGCCACTGTTTAAGTGGTGCATCAGTTGTCAAAACAGATATTGTCTGAAACAAAAATATCATTCTAGATAAGACATTAATTTTTATCACAAAAGTTCTCCCCAGTAATGACAATAGTAATTTATCCCATCTTAACATATCTTTTTTTTAATTTCGTTACATCCCTTAACATAATTATTTTGAAATAACATACCATTCATATTTGTCATAATGATACCCAAATATTTTACCTTCTTCCCAATCTTAAAACTTGTTTTATTCATCAATTCTGTTTGATCATCTATCTTCATATTTTTTGTTCAAATCTTCATCTTCTGCTTATTAATCTTAAAGCCTGCTAATGCACCAAATTCTTTTAATTTGTCCATTAATATTTCAATTCTCTTTAAAGGATCTTCTAGAACCAATACCAAGTCATCTGCAAAAGCCCTTCACTTATACGTTTCTTTTTTAATCTTTACTCCCATAATCCTCTCATCTTGTCTTATATCTCTATTCAATATTTCCAGAACTGAAATAAACAAGAGGGGGATAATGGGCATCCCTGACTTGTTCTATAGCAGTGTTTCTTAACTTCAGCAACTTTATGATGCTTGGATTTCATCTCTCAGAATTCCCCAGCCAGACTTCAATTCCCAGAATTCTCCTTGCTGGCTGGGGAATCATGGGAGTTGAAGCCCATACATCTTAAAATTGCTGAGGTTGAGAAACACTGATCAGTAGAATGAAATTGGAGCTATAGGCCCATACTTGCTAATCAAGACTTAGAAAGTCAGAGAATAGCATATAGAACTAGGCAATCTGAAAGGATCTCATTATATAATGGTCTCAGATGGCCTTTGTGTCTAATAAGCTGTATTGCTTTCTAAGGGTTGAAATTCTTCAAAAGCCAGGCCAGGCCAAGCCAAGCCAGGTCACACTTTCTCTTGAAACAATACCATATTTCAAAGTCAACATGGTTCAAAATAAAACTGCATTATTAGATTTTAAACCACTTTCAGAAGAGCTTCATAAGTGAAAATCCCAGGACTCAAATATAAAATGCTTATTATTTCCATTCTCAGGGAAGTTGTATATGTAATTTATAAAGTATGTCACAATACTTACTGTGATTTAGTACTTGACATAACCATAGGGAAGTACTTGAAAACTGAAATACCTTCCTCAAACACTTATATACAAGAACCGGTAACCAGGACAAAATATCAAGTTGTGCCCTGCAGCACAGGGAAACAACTGGCATATTCTAAATATATCCATAGCTAATCCGCTTTAATGGGCAAATATTTTAGAAAATAAACAGATCCAGACCTGGTTTGCAGGATCTTAATGCATTTACAAATGTATAAATAATGTGTCTTTCATAAGGTGGAAATCTTAGCAGATGCTGCTTCTTCTCCTGGAACACCATGATGAGGAAAATATATACATGCTATTTATCTGTTGCTCCATTCTTGTGTCTCTTACAATATTTGAATGGGGCAACAGGGAAATTACATTTTCCTAATCCTTGAATGGTAAGGTGATGTAATTTTCCACTGCATCAGTCCATCCAATGCAGTTATACGCCTAAATGAATGTGATGTAGAATTTAGTTACACAACAGTTACATAGGTTATTTTATGATAAACGTTGTCTGTGTATTTATCTTGGTGACTAAGGGCCACAAGGTGATATAATGATGTTAGCAGACAGGGTAAGGCTGGAACTTGGGAATCCTTTTCCTGTTTTAGGGGATGTATTATTATTAGATTCCGCTTTACATTAGGATCATTGCTAGCATCTATACTAGTCAGTCTTTCTATGCTGCCAATTTTCTTTCTTAGACAAATTCTGAAACTTCAGTAGCTATTCTGGGATTTTCAGGGAATTAAACTGAGACAAAGATAGTTGCAGATCATAGGGTCATAATGAAAATTCAGTTGCTTTTGTATCTCAAGTCTTCTCTAACACAGTCCTGTTCCAAATGTGTTGGGGTGACAAGTCTCAAAATTTCCTAATGCATCTGGAGAGCACTAAATGGAAGAAGGTAGTATTTACTTTCCTATGACATGAAACATAGGAAATTCACATGGACATGTAGAAACACAATCCACACTTCTCTTTTTGCTTCTTTTTCAGAGACCTATTCTGCGGAGCTGAGAAGTCTAGGTGACCATCATTCAGGTATTTCTGCCTCCATTTTTATAAGACCAGTGTTTCAAAAAGCAGGTATATGTGTAGGATTTTTTTTCTTTTTTCTTTTTTTGCTAAAATCACAAGCAACCCACACCAAGAAAAACTGATTTCTGTGACTCGCATGACTGACACATATAACTGGTTCAGATGAAGCACAGTTGCTTGATTTCTCATGCTCTGCAGCAATGTTTGTTCCAGCCTTTGTATTGCATTCAAGGCACTGAAACTCTTTTTTTTTGGGGGGGGGATTGTTTGTTTGTTTATCCATTCAGTCACACACACCCAATTCTTGGAGACTGCCTGGACAAGTCCCTGCAGTTTTCTTGACAAGGTTTTTCAAAAGTGGTTTGCCATTGCCTCCTTTTTAAAGCTGAGAAAGAGAGGGACTGGCCCAAGGCCACCCAGCTGGCTTTGTGCCTAAGGCGGGACTAGAACTCTCGGCCTCCCAGTTTCTAGCCTGGTGCCTTCACCACTGCACCAAACTGGCTCTAACTGAGTTTCAAACTGAAACTCTAGAAGCACCTAAAATAGGACTCACCCAGCTTACTGGTCCAACAGTGAGGGCTGGAAATTTAAGAAGGAAAACAGAACTGCTTAAGAAGTTGAATTCTGCATCCCAGCCTATTATCACTGCTGCTGCTATTATTTTTTTTTCTTGAACTTCCATGGAGTCCCATAATATACATCTGATCTCCCTGTCAATGAAAGTAAGGTACATCCCTCCATGGTGTACAGAAAATTATTTTAATGTTCAATCATTTTGAATAATAGTTAAGATCAAATACAGCATGTATAGTCTCCCCACATTCCAGGAAGCAATTCTTCATTTTTCAGGAGTTGGGTTTTGTTTTTTGCTCTTTGTATTTTGTTAAAATTAATTTTGATTTAAAAAAAAGACTGCACTTTTGTTTTTTAACCGTTTCATTATCCAACCTTCTTCAACCTGTTGCTCTACTCATGCACTGAACCCTAACTCCTGTATTGTTCATTTGCACTCTCCTCTGTTTGTTTGTTTTCAGATTTTTTATCCCACTTTTATTATTTTTTTATAAATAACTCAAGGCAGCGAACATACCTAATACTCCTTCCTCCTCCTATTTTCCTCACAACAACAACCCTGTGAGGTGAGTTGGGTGAGAGAGAGTGAGAGGCCCGAAGTCACCCAGCCGGCTTTCTTGCCTGAGGTGGGACTAGAACTCACCGTCTCCTGCTTTCTAGCCTGGAGCCTGAACCACTAGACCAAAGTGGCTCTCCTACAATTGTTCCTACAGTTCCTACAATATTGTCACCCCCCTTTCTCCATAGTTCAGCCTCCCCTAACCTTTCTGTTCTTGTTTTCCCTCACCACCACCCTTATCTATGATATTCAAACTTTACCTGCCTGTTTCTGCAATGCCAAGGTGTTCAGCTCTCCAAACTTTCTGATGATTTCCCTCCTTGAAAGAATGACTAAAAAAGGGGGAGCTTTGTACTTCATATGGAAAGTCTCAGTAACATTTTGCTTGGACACAGTGCCTGGGCAGGCTTCTGGCTTCTGGATCATGGGCTTGAATCTGAGATGAGAAACAAACAAAGAGATTCAAAAGGCAGTAGTAAATGAAAGTAAAGAGAAAACAGTATCTAAAATAAACAGTTGGATTTCTAAAGCCCCATAGAATCTCATTACATTATTGTTTTCTTTTTTTAAGCTCTGGACAAGGGCTCTTGTTCCACCTGGAGCACCGGCCATTTCTCAACCTTTGACAATTACCTGTATGATTTCTCGGGGACTTGCAATTATATCTTTGCCACTGTCTGCGATGACATCTCTCCAGACTTCAACATACAGTTCCGTCGTAATCCGAACAAAAAAATTGCAAGAATTATCATTGGGGTGGGACCCAATACTATTACCATTGAAAATAGTGTTATCTCAGTCAAGGATTATGGGTAAGCATCCAATAGAAAAATGGTTTAGCTCTGCTGCAAGCTAAAGCTTCTTCCATAACGTTGAAGGAATGTGGCAACCATCTTACATGAATTTGTACCCTTGGGCTTCATGCTTGACATGATTTAACATTAAAATGCTGGGAAGCTGCAACTGATGCTGAGAAGGGCTTCCATGCTGTGTATACTTTCAATGGAACGTGCATCCCATTTCTCATTATGTCTCACTTCTGGCTAACTATGAGTAACAAGAATGCTATTAAAGTAAATGTTTTTGCTATGTGTTGCCAATGGGTAATGAAACTGCCAACACAGCACCACGAAGAACTATATTTCTCTTGAAAGTAATGGTCCAAGTCTTCTCTTTAGAGCTGATTTTCTGAAATTTGTAAAAGGGATATATACATGGGCATCCACAGGCTCCTGCTGTTCCTCCTGATGAAAGCAGCATCATACTATCACTTCACAAACTCTGCCGGTGTTGGACACATGTACAACATTATGATGCACATCACAATGGGGCAGGGCTTGCATTGCCATGGCATGACACTGCTTTCATCAGACTGGTCTGTTTGACACCAAAGGAGACACCACTGCATATATAACATTAGTTAAACAACAGTTTAAAATACCAGCTTTTTTTTTTGGGGGGGGGGGGGCAACAAGGGAAGGAAATCATTTTTTTTTTTCTTGACACTTTGCTCCTAATATCGCACAGTGCCATGCTGAGTCCTCTAGGATCAATAAACATGGTTGTGAGCTGCAAGTGGCCTTAATAATAATGTTTAAAAAGTAATTTGCTGTGGATGGGTTAAATTTTTGTTCCTTTCACAGGTGGTAAAGTATATTCAGTTCCCATTTTGAACTTAGAGTTGCAGATTCTTGTCCAAATAATTATTTTCTTAAACCCAACCTAGGCTAATTTTTAATCCTTAAGCATAGCCATGTTCAACACTTTCACTGTCATTTTGAACTGGAATACAACACTATTGATCCTAACTACTGAAATGTATAGTTTTGGTGGTCCATAAGCTTTCTCTTAGAATTTATAAGTTCTTATTAAAGAAAAGCTTAATAATTCTTTGAATAAGTGAATGGACAGAGGGAAAACCATACTTTAGGGCTATCACCTGACATTTTACACACTCAGCAAAGCAATAGAGACATTCCACACTTCTACATTAGGGTCTGTGAATGGTTCAGAAGTTTCTGAATTAAAACTCCCAGCATCCCTCACCCTGATTCCATTGGCTAGAGCTGCCAGGAGTTCAGGTTCAGCCATATTTGGAAGTCCACTGTCCATTTTATCTCATCAGAAGATGAAAATGTAGTGAAATTTGAATCTGTATACTGATGAAGTACACATCATTTGATTTTGAAAATGAAATAACAAATGACAATCCTCAAAATGTCTAAATGTATGTGTTTCTTCCTAGTACAATCAAATTGCCATACACTAGAAATGGAATTCAGATCACACCATTTGGGCACCTTATCCGTTTATTAGCCAAGTTGAGGGAAATTGAGCTTGCTGTTTTCTGGAACAATGATGACTACCTCATGGTGAGTAAGGTTTTTATTTTTCATACTGATTATGATTTTGGAATTCTAAAGATTCCAGGCATATGCTGAGGGAATTATTTTGCATGTATTCTTTGGTTTTGCTTAAAATACTGTAGATGGAAAATGGTAAAGTAAAAAGGTAATGATTTTAACAACTATTGTTTTAATTGTGTGGTTTAGTGCATCTTACATGTATAGTTTAGGCAATGCAAGGCTGCCACTCTTAACATGGCAATAGAAAAAAAACTTATATTTGAAGTTCAAAAAATAGCCTGCAAGATGGTAAAAAGGCAAGGTATTTCAAGAAAAATTGCTCACAGGTGTAATTAGTTTGTTTGAGCTCTTCCTCCCATAAAGATTCTTCTCAAAAGCTTCTTTGCAAATTTCAGTGTAAGTTTCATGATCATCTCTGCAGCTATATTATTCATTTATTTATTTAAATTTAGATCTTTAGGGCTGCCCAGCTCAACACTGACTCCGAGTGGTGTACAAGCTTAAAAAACAAGTGCAATGCTTACAACCAAGCAAAAGAGGATAAACATAACAAGGAAAATAAGCATACGCTGTAACTGAAATAGATAATACATTCCAGGTAGACACATTGTGATTGATCCCAGACCTTGATGGGGCTGGGGTGGGAGGAGAGACAAGTTTTTAAGCCTCATTTAAAGGATTGCAGAGTGGGGGAAATTTGAAACAGCAAATGCCACATCAGGAAAGACACACTTCCTGGGTCCCATCTGTGGGCGTTGTTTAATAGATGGGGCGCAACGTGCACTCACCCTCTCAGATCTTATGGGGCAGGCAGAAATAATGGCAGGCAGAGAGGCAATCCCTCAGATAGCCAGGCTCTGTCCCATGAAGGGGTAGGTGATAACCAGCAGCTTAAATTGTACCCAGAACCACACTGATAATCAGTGCAGCTTACGTAGCAGAGGTGTTACATGGGTGTAACACTTCTATAAAGTCTCCCCAAACTATATATCTTGGAGACTCCACTGCCAACTCAGTGACAAACAGCTCAGACAAGGAAGTCACTCCACAGTAGTACAACAGCAACAAGCCTAATTGCCCCAGGAACCCAACTTCAACCACAGCATCTCACATCTTGTTATCTGTAACACAGAGCCTCTAAAAGCTATTTGGGCTTCCTGAATAACAACTACCACCCCACCCCACTGGCCCTGGAGTCATGGCTGGTGCCTAACTCAAAACCCTGGTAGAGATATCTCAGAGAGGGAAGGACCACCCTCTGAACTCTCCCAACTCCCAAGTCAGCTAACAGTCTACAAAAGGCCATGGATGAGGGGAACCTTGTAATGCACCAACCTGGCATTCAACAGTACCACTGAGGATCCAGTGACCTGGCATCAGGGCTGAATTCTGAGGACCAGACAGCAGAATTGATATCTAATATTAATTCTGCCTTCCCCATGTGTAACCCACTCCAATTTCCCATCAAATCTCCCTCTGCCCATCATCACTCAGATGTTACTGCCTGCCCTATTTCCTCCATCAGTTTCCTTGTCCCTCCCACCGCCACAATCCCTCTCCCAAGTCTTGGGAACTATTTAACATAATCATCCCCTCAACAACCAGCCAACCAACCACCTTCAGCTGGCCATCAATCCTCAATGTCCCCATAAGCAGCGTCTGCCATGGTGCCCTCAGCTGCTGCAAGGGATGTCAGGCTGTCTCAAAGCACTGGCATTAAAAGTGGGCAGAACATGGAATTATCCTACACAGTCTCTCTTTATAATCTGTGTTATAGACTACATTTATAGGTACCACCGGTTGGGCAAAATGATATACAAAACATCCTCATCCAAAACATTAGTACAGATAAACTAAAATAATAAAGCAGGTACAATAACTTAACAACTCACCTATCATACTAGTCAGCAGTATCCATTCATTCAAATCTTTCTATTCCACTTTTCCCCATCTCTCTCACTTGTCTATCTTTCTTTCACCTCTTTTTCTCCCCCACATTGCCATTTGAGAGAAAAGCAACTCGGGCAGAGGATGGTTTTAAATGGAAAAGCAGAGAGGAAAAGATTCGTAACATTCCCCTAACTTTCACTTCTCGCCTCTACCTCCTGTCCCTTCTTTCTCAATAACCTTCCAATTAATATGTTAAAGGGCTTGAGGCCAGTCTGGTCCACTACAATAACCATGCACAGGTATCAACTACTTCTCACTGAGAGAAATGGATGGCTCTTTCTTCCTTACAACATCAGGACAAGAAAAAGAGATACAGGATTTGAGCCTTGGGATTGCAACAGAAGGAGCTTGAAGCACAGAGTTTGCAATAGCTGCTTTTCTATCATTATTAAGGACTTTTCTAATGCCTTCAATAACTATATCTCACCGGAGCAGTGTCCTTGGAATTTCTGGCTGTGAACCTTCCATTCTGAATAATGGTCTGGATGAAGCTTGCAAGAAGAATTGCTCGTGAAAAATAGCAGAAAAGGAAGGCTAAAACATGCTTTTATTTTCATGCACACATCCATGCAAACACACACACCTACAAAGACCTCCATTCCAAATAGCTCATTCTTTATTTTCTTTAAAGCAACAGTTATTGGAACTCTACTGTAAACATGTGAAATATTGAATTTCACTCGTTATTTTAAAGATGTCATTTTAAAAACTTTGGGTATATCCAATAGTAGTTGACAGTCATAACAAAAGAAAAGCCCTGTGTTAGACGGAGGGAGGAACATGCTGGGACTCGCAGTCTGGGAAACACCATATTATGGATTTCATGAGCTGCTATGAACCTTCTTTGGGAATAGTACAATCTACCTTCTGAAAAGAAGTAAGACTCATCTGATTGCTCATTACCATAACCTGGTAATAAAAAAGATTAGAAGATGAGGAGAGAGGATTAGTTGCTGTTCAAAAATGTCCTATCTAATAGTCCACTATGGACCATGTCCCAAATGACAACATCTAATTCTGATTAGCGCTGCCAGATGAAATGTGTTCAAGCAGTAATGCAAGGCAATAATGCAAGGTAAGTGACCATCTGTTTCCTCTTGAAAAAAAAGGCAAGAACATTTGATGACAAATTCCAGAGGAGGAGCTGCACTACTTTGTCAAAGCAAGAACAAAAAGGAGTCATATGTGACACCTTGTAGACCAGCAGATTTATTGTGGCATAAATCTTTTAGGGTGTCACAGCAGGACGGCTTTTCAGATTTCTCTTCTAATTGTGGAGTGTCTCACTATTAATATTGCAGCATAGGTCAGGCTGACCTGGATTGCAGCCCATGGTGTAGTTCACAAACTTTGTCCTAGGCGTGCTGCTGTGTTAATTGTGGTTGGGACTGGCTCAGAGGTGCATTCCTCTGATCAAAATGGCACCACCCTATAAATTTTATAAAGAGCTGAGAGGAGAACATACAACATAGCATCTTGCCAAGAGGTCATGCATGGCTGTTTTCTAATTGATTTTCTTTTCCCTTTTTTAGGTTTTAATTGAGCAAAAATATATGGCAAAGACATGTGGACTGTGTGGAAATTTTGATGGGCAAGAGTTAAACGAGTTTCTGAATGAAGGTGGTATTATTATTATTATTATTATTATTATTATTTATTAATTTTATATGCCACCCAGCTCCCAGTGACTTTGGTCAGTTTACAAATTATTTAAAACATGAAAAACAGACAAGAAAAACAACAAGAAAGGTAGAGATGGCAAGATAAGAAACCAGGCGGAACCAACAAAAAAAAAACAGCCTAAGTTAAAAGGAGGCTCCGGTCATCCCCACCCAAGGCCTGAGTGAAAAGCCAGGTCTTCAGGCCCCTTTGAAACACCAGCAGGGCAGGGGACATTCAGATCTCAGGGAAAACCTCATTCCAGAGGTCAGGTGCACCTCTGGGGTTGGCATTGCTTAGTTGAAGGAACCCAGAGTGTTCCAACCCTGACAGATCGAATCAGCCGTGCAGGTACTATGGGAGGTCCCTCAAGCAACCAGGCCCTATGCCATGTAGGGTGTGGACAACCAGCACCTTGAATCAACCCTGGACACAAACTGGCAACCAGTATAGCTTGCAAAGGACAGGTGTTATGTGGGCATTCCATCCGCACAAGACATTTTAGAAAAGGATTTCTTCACAAGACAAGACACTACTGAGCTGGAGAAAACTATTTATGAAGATAATGTGACTAAAGATCACGGCAATACAAATATTCTAAGGTGTTTTGATTCTTAAAACTGATAAAACCTTGTAACAGAATAATGATCATTCTTGTGTTTTGACTATATTTGGGCAGCATTTGCTCATCCGTTACAGCAAGGTCTCAGGTACTAATCTTCCATCCCTATATACTACTCAGAGACATATTATTCGATTGGTTAACAAACATGACAAAATATTTTATAAGAAAATGTAAAACACCATTTTAGAGCATTTAAGGTTTATCCTTCTCATGTGATATTTGTTCATAGGTGCATAGTTGTCTTGTATAAAGAGTAAGGCACACAATTACTCCCAGAGGCTCCTACGTTCTCAGTACTCTGTTTCTAGACTTTTCAAAATTTATAGCTCCTGCCCAGGAAGGCAGGCAATGGAAAAGGTCCCATCTTAAGTATGATTCAGGATGTGAAGTATTCAACTGGATCGATACTTTTCATTTCAGACTGTAAAACTAATGAGTTAATAGCAACAGATTTGGATTTTCAATATACTGGATCAATGGAAAAAAATTATAGAATGCTGGCTGGGGAATTCTGGGAGTTGAAGTCCACATATGTTAAAGTTGCTGAGGTTGAGAAACTCTGCTCTAGACAGACTCATTTCTATCCAGTTCAGTTACATGTACATCTCAATCAACAGGCAAGCTTCTGGACCCGTATAAATATGCAGTTTTACAGAAAATTGATGATCCTGCAGAGATCTGTCCTTTCGAAGAGATGATGGTTCCTAATATTCCTCATAAGAAATACGTAAGCACTATGTCACTATTCTGCTATATTTATATGCCACTGGGAAAAGAGTGTGATAGAGAAATATTACAGATCTGAAAAAACAAGAATAGAATCCATCTGAAAGGAATTGGACAGAAATCACATCTTTTGTAAACGTACCAGTTTTCCATTAAAAGGTTTTTCAGTAATGGAGGAATTTTGCTTTCCATCTGATATGGAGCTGCATCTTCTCTTAGTTAGTTCTCCATTTTGTCATGCTGTAATTTAAGCAGGAGGTTTCCCTTTTCCTCCCAGCACAGGAAATCAGAAACAAATATTCTTGCTTTGAATGAATGTTATTTTGAGCCCTCTTGCTGACATGAAATGGAAAGCCTTGTTTCCCATTTTCTGTCTGCAGAAATCAGGAGGACAAGATCAGGGACAAGTTGTGACCCAAGAGTGAGGTCTGCCCTGAACCATCTGGCCTCTTCTACTGAATACTTGTAGCTTGATTGGAGTATGAGGTATACTTTAGAATAGAAGTTGACAGTGTGCATCATCTCGATTGAGACTATCTTTGTTTATTTTTCCTCCTAGGCCAGAGTTTGCCTCCAACTTTTAAGCCTTGTGTCACCGTCTTGCAATATTTCAAGGAAGGGGTTTGTTATCCGTTGCCAACTGGATATGCAAGTCTGTAGCGATCCCGGACACAAAAACTGTACTTGTGCTACTCTTTCAGAATATTCCAGACAGTGCTCCATGTCTCATCAAGAGGTGACCAATTGGAGGACCAATGATTTCTGTTGTACGTTCAGTTGTCTACATCATAATTAATAATTAGCATAAGTATACATGCTGGGTATAGGGTTTTAGCATCAACATTCTGAAATTGTGCTTTGTTTGCAAATAACACTCTAATGATGATGTGTATTAAGAAAAGAAACACCAGCAAAGGGAGGGGCCAAGCATGTTTCCCTGTTAATGATTCTTCTCCTGCTGCTGTTCCATATTGTTGCATACTTTCTTGGTAGTTATTTTCAATTGGTTCTGTCTTTGATTGCTTCTTACCCCTTTGCTGTATTTCTTTTCATCTGTGCCCACTCCCATCAGCATGTCTTGACAGCTGTGTCAAACTCCACTACTGGTTATTGCTTGGATTTACTACCAAAGTATAGATTTAAATCAAACCTAGCCAATTTTTATATTCTCCTTAAAATAGTCTAGGGTCCAGAAAGATAGATTGCCATACAGTCTGATTCATAATACAATTGTGGCAGTGAGAACTGTTCAAATACAAGGCAGATTCATCAAGGCATAGCATTATATATTAAGGCTATGCAATCCTTTGGGTTTGATTTAGAAGAGCTGGAATGAGCTGGGGCAGTTGTGTCATTCTGGAAACTGATATAGCTACTTTATGAGCTGCAGACTTCTGTGCATTCCAAAGCACCTCTTCCAAGTTGCACAACTTAATAAGTAAATGAATTTGATACATTTTACACACTGATTACTATTATTAGATAACCTTCACACATACACAAACTCAGAAGTATATAAGTGTATTCATCAAACCTAGAATTTTAGGGTTTTTTCCTACAGATGTGGCACTCACAGAGTAGAAGCTCCCATCTCATTACATGGAAACATTTTCCCTTATCGATGAAACTGTGGCCAACTTTTAAATATAACACATTTAAACATTAATAAACCCATTATGAGTTAGTTAGAATGGTTCTGGTGCTGTATTAAGTCTGTGGGTTGCCATTTGGCCACTCGTAATATAAGTAAAGAACAGAACAGGCCATTTTTTTCCCAACCCAATGGAATGTTGGAAAGAAATTACATAAGGAGACTTGGGAATCTGCATGTCCACCAGTAAGATAACTCTCTGAAAACTGAACAGAATAGGACCAAATTTGATCAGAAGATAGAAGCCAGCAAAAGAAAGATCAGGCTAGAAAATGGTGTTGGATCCAGCTCAAGGTTAAAGAGGAAAAAATACCCCCCAATCCCCAAACCCACTCCTATGGGAGAGACGGTAGGGCAGCAGCTCTGTATATAACTTGCTGTTCCATTCTAAGCTCTCCTCCCTCTGTCCTGTGACCCCAAAGCGGAGCCCTCCCTGTGCTTCTCATGAGCAAACTCATGAGTACACATAAGCAAACACAAATGCAACATAAGAGGACAGAAAATGTATGTGCACACATCCCTCCACAGAAAAAAAATGCATTAGCATGTTACACAGAAGAAAATACAGATGCCTTCTATGGCTACTGCTAGTAAAGGGGTTGGAAAGTATTCTAGAAGCTGCGCTCTGCATGCTTTCCTTGCCTTGTTAAAGACAAACAACAAAGACAACTAAGCAGATGCAGTTACAAACTAGAGAAAAATGGCCTAAAAGCGTCAAAGAAAAATCAAATAACTTTAAAGCAGTTTCCTGGATTCAACTCTAAGGATAGAAAAATTAATGCTAAAACATTTTCCACTGAATCTTTAATAACAGTAAATTCTAAAAAAAACCCACTGAGCATACTACTTATTTTAACGGCCATGCTGGGAAGGAATAATGAGATGTGATTAAGGATGATGGGATTTATAATCCGGAACATTTAGAAGTATCAGCTTGGGGAAGGTGGATTAAAAGAATTGCTAACTTTGTGCCACTATATCTTCCACTAGAGTACAGAAGCTAATGTATTAGGATAGTTTCATTGCTGACCTCTTTTTTTAATAGAGCCTTCATTTTTAATATACTTTAGTTTCTCATTGCTGTCTATTATAAATTCGGTTATCCACAAATGATGACACATAGTTCCCATTAATTAATTAGAATAATAGAGGTTCCACCACCGATAGGCAGAAGTTAAAAGGCAATCACCTCACATCCTAGAAAACATTGGTAAATAATGTTGTCTGCTTGGAACAAACAGCTCCTGGGTTTGAGAAAGTGGAAGAGTAAGGCAGAAACTCTTAAGGAATACCCTTGTCTGATCCAGGATGCAGAAGGTTCCTTTGTAATGAAAGAGGCAAGTAACTCAGGGGTAAGTGCTTTCCTCTGCTTCAGAACAGCAGCATCCTGATAAAGCTGTCATGATCAGACAAGGAATATCAGCAGATGTTCCCAACACCAGACTCTCTTCATTAGGCAGATAACATACGCATGAGATCACAATGACCAGACTTTTTCCTTCTGGCAGGCAGTGTCACTGGGAGGTCACAGTGGCCTCTTACCAGCCAGCCTCAATAGGACATCACAATAGTGGTCTCTCTTTATAAGCCCAACACTATCAGAGTTGTGGCCACAGTGTCCAGCCTCTCCTCTTGATGCAGGTGGCTTCACAGCAACCTTTCTCTTCCTTAACTAGGCTGTATCAGCACAGAAGCACGATGGGTCTCTTAATGAAGAAGGCAGCAGTAGCAGTGTGTATACAATGTCATTCTTGTGAGTGTGTGTGTAAATTTAAGTAACATAGACAGATTCTTGTTCATGTAGTTTCTCTCTTACTAACATGAACCTATGAAAGAACATATGGACGCTGTTTCTTCTCTTATAAAGGTGGGTAAAATCGTTGTGATTACCTAAGGTTCTTGAAAAAAAAGTCAAATACTGTATGAGTAGATGGAGAAGCAGCAGAAAAGGAGAGGAAATATCAAAGCAGTCATCCAAAGAGAGTTTTTTTCTCACAGAAGAAATCCAAACAGTGGCCTGGCATTCAGCTAACAAGGCTTCTAATGTGATATTAAGCATTTCTGTTTCAGTTTTTAGCTAAAATACAAGCACATACCTAAGATAATTCATAGCTCATGAGGCCATGCTAATCTCAAGGAAATACTAATTAGCATACATATATAGATTTTTTTATTCCTAAATACATTTGACTTGGATCTTATCTTGAAGGTTCATGAATGGCAGAAATATCTGTATACAAAAAGCAAGTTGTGCTCATAGAAAGGGTTCTTCCTTAAGTATCACCCTTCCATTCACAAGTGACAGGATAGGACCCATTCACAAGTGACTAGAAAATTAAAGATGGCAATATATCATCTATAATAGAATCTCCATAGGTTCCTTCAAAATAATAATTCTTAATCAAAATACTGTATTATCTTACATATGTTTGCTTTTATTTAATTCCATTGGAAAATAAATGCTGCTAGAGGAGCAGGCTTCTCCCCTCTTTTCACTTCTACAATGTGTTATTTCTTCAACTTTCATAACTTCTGCATGCCATAACTGAATTTTATTTCTGCATGTTTTAGCATCCCTTGTTTCATCATAAATTCCATGGGCCAATGTCAAAGTCCATTATTTGTTTCTTCCTGAAACTCTTAAACATGCTCCATGTCTTTGGTGTTCTTCCAGTCTTCATGTTCTATTCGTGGACCTGAAGTCATGCTTCTCTCAAAGAACAAAACATTTTGTTTCTATGCTACCAAATTATGTTGCTTTTCATCTCTGTTTCTGAATGTCATTTCTTCCATTAAGTCATTTTCTTTTCCATGCTAGCAGTTCCTCTCTGTGTGAGCAATTTGATTTTAGCTCTGTTTGTCTCTCTAAATTGGAGCAACTTTCAAGGACCACAGTGTCATTTTTTGTACTAATATTACAATGCTGTAGCCTTTTCTTACCTGTGTAATCATTTTATGGACAAAATGCAGGCATGTTACTAAATATTGCCAAAAAAAAAAAAAAGATCCCATAGATACTGGAATAGAATACCCATATGGTACAGACTATGAGATGAAGAATAAAGTCTCACAGAAATAGTATTATTTTGATGCAATTGAAACCTTACTAGGATGGAAATTTGTAGATTTCATTTCTGTCTAAGCCTAAGAATCAAAGTTCAAGATTTCTGGGAAAATAAGAGTAGATTAGCATGTGAAGATTTTGGTAATGAACTGAGTAGGAAGTTCATCATTCATATAAAAACAATGTAATCAAATCAAAGTAGACAGGTGATGAAACCTGAACTCATTTTATATAGATTTAATTTTCATGATATTTTGACACCCCCTCCCCCCCACAAAGCCTCTCTTGTGACCAAAATTGTGCTTGGAATATTTATTTACAGCATCACAAAATTGTATCACTGTCATTGTAAAAATGAAAAGTGACATTGCAGTCTCATAGTTTTACAAAAAAAAAGGCCTTCCTGAGCATTAATTAATAATTATTAATAATTAACAATAATAATTAATAATAGATCATTAGTTATGTGGCAATGCCAAACCAACCTTGGCTAAAGCAGATTGGACCTAGTTTATATTTATGTGGGAGGCCACCAGGGCTATAGTCTAAAGTGAAATACTGTGTTAGAAGATATTATAATGGCACTATGTTAGAGGATATTAAAAGCTATTGAATTCAGTTGGATACATCTTAAAATTAAGATCAAAACTAGAAAAATTACAAAAGGAGAATAAACATATGTAGCAGCATCTCATTAACATGTCCTAAATACTATCATTCTGCTATGCATTGCAGGGATTTCAGTTCAGAATAGGAAAGTTTCTGTTCAGAAGTAAACAGAAATCTTGTTATTGCATGTATCATACAAACCTGTACAGAAGAGAAGTTTGTTGAACTGCAGCCTACCTCTCTCGAGAATATTAACAGATTTAATAGCCATGCCTTAAAAAAATGGAAATGAAGAACAAAAAAAGTTAAGAATGCATTGAAGGTTAACGCTTTAGGAGGCATCAAACAGCTTATCTGGGGGTTGAGTCATGGCAACTGGACTTCTTTTCTTTTGGTTTGATACATTTCGCTGCTTGTCCAAGCAGCTTATTCAGTCCAGAAAGTTGGTTAGGGGGGACCCCATAAATATCTTCCAGGGTGGCTGTGTTTCTCACTAACCTGATGGGCTCATTGCAAGCCCATCAGGTTAGTGAGAAATGCAGCCACCCTGGAAGACATTTATGTGGGCCCCCCTAACCAACTTTTTGGACTGAATAAGCTGCTTGGACAAGCAGTGAAACATATCAAACCAAAAGAAAAGAAGTCCAGTTGCCATGACTCAACCTCCAGATAATTCCACCTGGATGGCTGAGAATCTTCATCGACATATCAAACTGCTTAGTTGGAAATGATGAATGAAGTGAGGGCAGTCATGGGGTTTACTAAGAAGAAATGACGGGTGCTGATAAATTTAAGAGAATGGGAACTGGGAGGCCATCAGGAGTTATAACTGGCCAAAGAAGGAGAATTGGTAGTTTCCAGTGAGTAGAGGAAAAATATGTGTAACATTATTGGATGGACTCAGTTGATATTTTAAGGGCGAGGCAGACCAATCTCAAAATCACATTGTAATTCTAGTGTTTTATTTTGTTCAAAGCAGGAAATCTTTTGAATTATTTTATTTTGCAGCTCTGGGAAGATGTCCAGGTAATCAAAATTATAAAGAATGTGGTTCTACATGTCTCAAGACATGTTCCAATCCTGAATACAGCTGTTCCAGCTACTGTACCTATGGCTGCTTCTGTCCAGAAGGTAAATAAAGATAACATGTACCATCATCTTGGCATGAATATATTTAAGCTGCTAATTGTTTGAGGAATATACTACTGTAGCAGAGGCTTTTGTATGGGCTATATTTGTATCTGATGTTTCAGGACACAGCATTTATAGCAATAGGTCTCTCTCCCTTTCAAGAGATCATTTTATGTTATTTACCTGGATTTTCTTGTAATGGGTATTCTAATAGTACCTCTGCAATATCTCATTAGAAAGGTAGCAATTGTACATGGCGGAAGCAGCTGGTTTTTAGTACTTTGAATCAACTCCATGGTCAATAAGCTATTACAGAACAGAAGCAACTCATAAGATGAAGTGATCCCAGTATGATATGAAGAATACTGCTCTTGAATCAGAATTTGGATATCAATTCTCAAGATTAGTATAGCAGCAAACGATAGCAGTAGCATTTGTCATTTTCCCCTAGGGCAAAGAGAGCTGATTAAGTGACTCTTTCACAAAATCCTAATACCAGGTGCCTTACGTACTTTGAGGTAGAAGTGCAAAAGGCTTTCTTGGTATTTAATGACAGAGATACACCTCTAGGCTGGCACTTTACCACATCAGGATTCAAAATGGATAGAAGAACTTCCAGTGATATTGATAGTTAAGTGAACTGATCCACCCTTGAATTTACTCCAGAGCAATAGTTTTATTTCCAAACTTCAAGCTTTGTGCAGCCAAGATTAATTAAAATGTTTCTCTTTAATTTGTTCTCCTGTTTTCCTCTCTTATCAGGCACTGTTTTGGATGACATTTCAAAAAGCCAAACATGCATTCCTATTGAACAGTGTCCATGCACATTGAATGGGAAGATATATGCTCCTGGTGATGTCATGCAAGCAACTTGTGAGAAGTGGTGAGAACTGAAAGTCTGTTGCAAGACCTATCATTGATATTTCAATAATGGCATTTATGTTATACGAAGTGAGGCTAGTATTTTGTTATAAGAAAAGAATTAATACATTTCAAGTGTTGTGTGATCAATCTGTAAGTATGAATATTTCACAGATGATACATAAGCATCCACGGGCAATTTATTTTTCAAGAGTGATAAACAACTCCATCTCCCATTTATAATTTGTAATATTAACATTAATAATTAACACAATTAATATTGTTTACCAAACAAATTCCCAAGTAATAAATGATACTAGATTCCAAGTCATCTCCCACTGGTGTGATTGATTGATTAATCACGTGCCACCAAGTCATTGTAGACTCCTAGCAACCACATAGATAGATTTTCTCCATGATGATCTGTCCCTAATCTGATCTTTCAGATCTTCCAAAGGTGCACTCATTGCCACTGTAACTGTCAATCCACCTTGCTGGTGGTTGTCCTCTTCTCTTTCTGTCCACATTTTCCTGCATTAGAGCCTTCTCTAAAGAGCTAGATCTGACTGATGTGAACCCTAACCCCTGAACAAAATTTTAGTATTGGGATATTTCCACCAATAGAAAGGACGAAGGTGGATTTCAGTGATGCTCTCTTCTTCCTGTAGTTTGTTCATGCCCTCTGAACATCTGCTCTGAGAGATTATCTAGAATGCCTTTAGGGGTCCTGAAATAGAAATGGCTTATAGTCTTGTTTATGAACTGGAGTTATTCTGTTAGTGTAAGACTAATATCCAAATAATGCAATAGTAACTATTTTCTGAAACCATGTGAGAATTCTTAACATAAGAGTGGGAAGGAACAGGTGTTACAGGGCAGATCAGAAAGGTCACAAGAGGAAGAAAAGGATAAATTTGGAAGAGATAACTAAAATAGTCTCCACTGTGATCATCTGAAAATAAACTTAACTTTGCAAGTTGGTCCTTTGTTTCTGCAGCTTGCCAGCCCTTGTTTATTTTTAAAATAAAATAAAATAAAATAACATTTAAATTAAAATATCAATTGAAATAGAGAATCTGGGAAGCACAAAGAAAGGTATATGTAGGCACATTGATGACCACAGATAACACTTTGGGAAATCCAGACGGTAGGCTGGTAGACTGAACTCCATTTGTACATTATTAAATTCTGTACATTGTGAGATTTTCCTATTCCACCCATTCCCAGCATTTACAACGTTCTCTCTGAGGAATTTGTGCATAAAATATAAACTTCTGTAAAGGGATCTCAATCTACAGATGATAATGCTGGACAGGTAAAATCAAGGGTACTTTGATGTCACACACACAAAGTCAAAGGGGCTATTCCATACTGCTTACATATTCACTTTTTTTTTAAATTCCCGAATAAGGCTCAGTAGATATACACATAGATCAAAATATGACACTGATTATTCTTATCTTTAGATGCCTATTTGATTTTTCATAATAACTCTTGCTTAAGGTCTGTTGATTTCAAAATATTGTTAGTGAAAATGGGAGTTATGATACAATCAGATCTACTTGGTTAATAGCTGACCTGTATATTTCTTTCCACCAGTAAATGTACAATGGGCCAATGGAGCTGTAAAGAACTGCCATGCCCTGGCAGATGTTCTTTGGAAGGAGGCTCTTTTGTCACCACTTTCGACTCTAGACCATACAGATTCCACGGTGTCTGCACCTATATTCTTTTGAAGGTATTTTACATATTAAAGATCTTGTTCAATTGCTACTTCTCTTTAACTTCATTGGCAGAATTTTCAAAAGTATCTTGCTGGCATGTTACATTAGAATCATTGTCCTTTAATTAGAACATTCCTTTAAAATTCTCTTTTTAGGGATATAGACATTCTCCAGTCTTTGGGCCATGGTGCTTTCTTCCATATTTCTAGCATGCTCTTTATTGTTTCCATGCCAGCCTCCTTTAAGACCTCTATGGGGATTTCATCCATCCTGAGCTTTGCCAGTTGTTTTATAGCCTACCTGATGTCCTTCTCAACCACCACTGATTCCTCCTCCTCCTCCTCTTCTCTCTCTCTTTCTCAAAATGCAATGTCATCTGACTTGGCCTTCTTGTAAAGGCTTTCCATATATTCCTTCCATCTTTTTTCACATTAATTTCACCATCATTAACTCCTTTCCAAGCGTATTCTTTATGACATTTATAAGAAGTTGGAATCTTCCCATGATTTCTCTGATATCTTTGAATCCCTTGTTCTTCTCACTGTTATTTTCTTCTATACTTTCTGAGTTCAGATAAACTATCACTTCTCACCTGTCATTGGAAGTTTTTTAGTTTTCCCACAGTCTCCTCTGGCTTTTTCCAGTCTCCTTTCCTGAGCTATTTCTATAGCCTATTTCTATAGCCTTGTTGGATAGCTAGTGTGTTCTTTGTTACCTTGTTTACGCTTTCTGTAGACTAAGAGTACTATTCTGTTCATAACTATTCAGATATATGCTCACTGACTTTACCGGTGTTAATTTCAAGATAAGTAGGTATAGGATTGCAAATTGAAATCTTGGTCTCCTTTCAGTGTTTACTCTTTCAGAATAAAACTGCCATATCAACTGATTATGGGGCCATCAAACTCTATGTACACATGTAATTAGAGATAAAGCTTTTAGTAACTATTGGTTTTATTTATATAAGCAATTTGCAAAGCTTACTGCACAGGAAGGCAAAGGTTCTGCAGGAGAGTTAGTCATTTCTATTATATTATTCTCTGTGTGTCTGTGTGTGTGTGCGCGCGTGTGCATGCCTTCAAGTCAGTGTTGACTCCTGGCAACTGTCTGGATTAATCCCTACAGTTTTCTTGGCAAGGTTTTTCAGAAGTGGTTTGCCCTTGCCTGCTTTCTAGGGCTGAGAGAGGGTGATTGGCCCAAGGTCACCCAGCTGGCTTCATGCCTAAGGCGGGACTAGAATTCACCGCCTCTTAGTTTCTAGCCTGGCACCTTATCCACTAGACCAAACTGGCTTTCTATTCTCATTGCAGTATGGCTATTACATGGCTAATAACATTTTTATTAAGATCTGCCAATACAGCTTTTTAAAAAACTGAGGCTAGGTACCTAGAGCTCAAGATTAATCCAGATAGGCTGAAGATAAAAGATGCAAAAATGTCTCAAAAACTGGAGCGTCCATGTAGTGCACTGTCTACTATGAAGTATTAAGATTTATGACTTCACAGTTCATGATAAATAATTTAAATGTTATGTCCAGGTAAAGGTTCACTTACAAGAACAAAGCTGTTTTCTGTGGACTTTCTATATCTATGCAACTGATGCACTGCTTCTGAGAGTTTAACTGGGCCAAAGTGTAAAAAGTATGTTTGTTACATCTATGTAGTACTTTGGGTTTGAAGGGGAAAAGGTGCTTCAAAGTGTGTGTGGGTGCTCACATAGCACCTTTATTCTGGGATTATGTAGCTGGCCAATGCAACTGTAGCATAATCCTGAGAAAAGGCATGTTGGTTTAAGGAGTTCTACGTGCTGAACCACCTTGTCCCTTTTGAATTTAAAGCACTGCACATTTCTAAAGTCCATATTACACAATCCTACATTTGGAAGTGGCTATGTCAGCCATCAAATGCAATCCATATTTCAAGGCAGCAATCCAAATTAAACCATCCCCAATATATGACTGACTGGCCTCCACTTGTATACCTCAATTAAAAAAGAACCCACCACCTCTCTGAGTAATTGGTTCCACTGTCAAAATTCTTGTTCTTGCTGTTCCCTTATGTTAAATCTGCCTTCTTGTAATTGAAATCATTATTCTGTATCATGCCTTCTGGGAAGTCAGAGAACAGGTCTTGGCCTTCAGCTGTGTAAAATTCTTTCAAGTATTTGAGGAATGCTATCATATTCCCCCTCAAGTCTTCTTTTATGAAGGCTAAACATTCTCAGTTCTTTCAAATGCTCATTGTAGAACTTGGTTTCTTCTTCCCTAGTCATCTTTGATGTCCTTCCCTGAACCAGTTAAGACTAGGGGCCCTCAACAATATGAAATAAAGTGGAATTACTTCTCATGGTTTAAAAATGATTGATGTAGCCTAAATTGCATTGGCTGTTTTTACAGCCACATTAGCCTGCTGACTGATATTCAGTTTGTAATCACCATTAACTTCTTCACAAGTACTATTGTCAAGCCAAATATCCACTAGTCTATAACTATACATTGGATTTCTGCTTCCAAAGTGCATGACTTTGTATTTGTCTCTGTTAAATTTTATTTGTTTATTTTCCATCAGTCTTCTAATTTTTTAAACTTTATTTCTAAGGTCCTAGTTTTCGTACCCAATTTTGTTTCATTTAAAGATCTGATAAACATCCATCTCCTTATCTAAGTACAGGCTCCAGGAGTAAAAATTCTGTCACCGTAATTGATACTTCATCAGTTTAATTAAGAACCATTGATTAGCACTCTTTGAGTACAATAACTTTTATAACTCAATAACTTCTGAGCCAGTTATGTATTTGTTTAATTATCATGCTATCTAGTCCAAATTTTAAAAAATATGCCAATCAATATTTCATGAACTAGAGTGTCAGATGCTTAATTGAAATCAATATAATACATTATATCTATAGCATTCCCCCAGGAGATGGGCAGCACAATGAATGAATGAATGAACGAATGAATGAATGAATATGCATAATCAAAAAATGAGAGTCTGGAAAGACTTGTTCTTGACAAACCCATCTGATTTCTGGTAATCATGAGATTACTTTCAAGATGCTTAGAGACTGATAAATTTATAACCTAGTATAGAATCTTCCTAGTTAATCAATGTCAGCCTAACTGGTCTAGATCCATAGATCTTCTTTTCTCCCTTTTGAAGGTAGGGACAACATTTGCCTTTCTCCAATCATCTTTCTTGTCACCCATTCTCTAGGATTTCTCAAAAATAAAAATAAAAGTTGAATCAGATCATCAAGGAATAATTTTAATACCCCAGGATGCTGCCCATCTACCTATGGAGATTTAAATACATTGATATTATATCTAAATTCTCTGATCATGTTTCTATCAAGCTTCAGTCCTATTCTTTATTTTCCTCTTCACAGTTGTCTGGTGGAACACATACCCTCTTGTGGGAGAAGATGGATCCAAAATAGAAGTTAAATTAAGGCTTACTTTGGAATACCTTTTTCTTCATTTGGATGTACAGCAGAAAAAAAAAAGCAAAATGTGAATGCAACAAATGTGTTCACAAATTCATGCACATAGAATAATGACTAGTCAGGGAGCCAGGATTCCCTGTATTTCCATCTTAAGCATGAATTTATGGATTATCTCTGCAAAATGATGCATATCTTTTATGGAATGCAAACATTTAGTACAACATATAAACATGATACAATAATGATAGAAAAGAAGTGAAAGAAGTTTTTTTTTCAATTTTCTACAAACATTGCATTTCTTTCCCTTCTAGAGCCCCATATTACCACACAATGGAACTCTAATGGCTGTATATGAAAAATCTGGCTTTTCCAATTCAGAGACATCCTTGGCAGCTATTATTTATGTCTCAGAAAAAGTAAGTATCCAACCCACTGATTTATTTCACATGAGAACATACAATTTAATCAAATAGAGCCATTGTAACATAGGACAGTTATCTGCAGTTAAGACCCACTTATGATGTATCTAAATATATCAGCTTAGTGGTGGATAATGTTTTCAGATACAAATGCACAGAGTGCAGAACAGAGAGAAAGGTGAAAGAAATATGGGTACCTGGAAGCAAAAATAACAATATGAAAAATTATTCTGAGAAGCATTGACCTGGTTTGCACATTATACAAAGCTATGTTTTGCTTAACCATGGTTTTATTAAATAAATAACAATTGGCTAGTTCCTAACATTGGTCTGCAGAGGTGCTACAGGTGGTCCCTGGTGTGGGCACCAAATCTCACAAGATTTTGGCATTCTTCTTTGAAATATCATGTGATGTTGGAAATACCATGTGATGTTGGAATTCTTTCACAAAATCACAAAGGTTTTAGCTGCAAATCCTAAAAATGTGAAATTTGATGGATTGGGGTTGGAGAAGGCTATTCTCTTTACGTATATTCTAAATCTAGTCATAGAGAAGTTTGCTATTTTGCTAGTCTTTGAACTAACTCTGGCCTCCATTTAGGATTCTGTATTTTGTTTTCTACACAGGATAAAATTGTGATTTCCAAGCATGAGGCATTAAGTGATGAGAATGAACTTAAGTGGTTACCTTATAAAGCGGGTAAGATGAGGGAGAATCTAGAGCATGCATTCAATAACTTGATAGTTCTGCCAACATTGTGCCTATTCTCTGCATATATTCTCTATGTTAATTGTATTAAGATGTATTGTATTCCTACTAGGTTGGATACAAATTTAAATAAATACACAGCCAACTCTTTTTCCTAAAAGCAAAGTTTGCAAAATGTTTTATGTTCAATTTAAATCATGATTTAAATAGATAAACTACATTCAATATAATTCAGTTCTCTAATCTATTTTATTTTAGGGGACATCACCATCTTCAGACAGTCATCAGCTCATGTTCAGATATACACTACCTTTGGGCTGGAGATAATAATTCAAACTCGTCCAGTATTTGAAGCTTATATTAAAGTTGAACATCATTTCAGAGGCAAAACCCGAGGTAAACAGTTTCTTTGATTGGTGGCTTTTCTGTCTGAAAGCTGGAAGCCCTTGTCAAAGAATAATCATACTTCGGAAAGGATTTCAAGAGCTTTATTTTCTTCTATTGCAAATAGATGAACCTTTCAATTCAGACTGTCCTTTGGGACTTGGACATAGATATCATTATTGTTAACACCGCTATGTTCTTTCAAATCAGTCCAAATAATTTGTTCAGGGAATGGGGGAATATGTGTGGAAGAAGCCTTCCATACAGGGATTTCTTTACTGAATTAGGAAGCCACACAAAATTGAGGTGAATGCACCTGTGGATTTTCTGTGCCAGACTTGAGGGGAATCTAGATTGTTGAAAGCATTGCCAATATAATGGTGAGTTATCCTGATTCTCTTCACCATCTCCTTGTTTTGAGACTGACGTTTTATTGATTTCATTATTTATCTTTCTTTAAGGAACATGTTAGGCTGCCCGACTCATACTTTATTATTCTGGGCAGTATACATTACCAACAATCAAAAACAATCACACAGATACACACACACACACACTTTGTAATAGGGAAAACAAAAGCATAAGGCTGTATAAGTCATAACCTGTGTAAAGACAAGAGCAGTGTCCTGAGCACTGGAGGCAAAACTGGGATTGCTTGTTCCAAAGATGTTATACGTAACTAATGAAGAAAAGTTCTCAGACAGAACTAAGTACCAAATATGACTGCTCTCCACATTGCACTGTGTGAATACAAATAAGAAAAGTACCACTTCATGTGTTGTTCTGGGCATGTAGCTAGCTCAGTTTCTGCCCTAAGGACAAAGTGCTCATTGAAACAGGAATTTAGTTACATCCATGTGTATTATATGATGATTAATTCTGCTTGATAGAAGTGCCTTTTTCTACATCTGCATGCTACTAAATTCCCTTCTTCTCAGCAAAAGTTCAGCTTAGATTTGATAAAGTGAACCGAATTCTTGGCTATGTTTTAAATCTAAACTAAAAAAAAAGACTGTGGGATGAAAGTTGATGTGGCCTGGGAACATCTTCCAACTGTTACAAGAATAGACAATGATCAAAGATATCCTTGACATCTTGTGCAGGTTTTTCCTGTACTAGTAAGGCTTGGAAATACATGGCAACATGCATCTGCTCTTGAGAAGAAACTACCGTATTTTTCCGACTATAAGACGATACTTTTTTCTAAAATCCTTACATTAAAAATTGAAGGGCGTCTTATTCAAGGAAGTCAGCCAAGAACCGTACGGTGGCAAAACTGCCCATACTTTGTCTCTGCAGGCAGGCTTCCTCCTATTGCTAGCCTCCAATCACGAGTGAAATAGCTTGTCTCCCAAACAGACTTCCTCCAATCACGAGCCTTATGTAACTGATGTCAGCTGATGCTGAACAAACCAATTAGAGGAAGTCTGTTTGCAGAGACAAGCTATTGGCAGTTTCACTCGTGCTTGAATGTAATCAGTTATGCAAAAGAGCATGGAAATAGAGCTGCAGAGAGACGGTTTGGACCTCCTCCCACCGAGTGTAGCAGGTAAATGTTAACTAATTACTAAATAAAAATGTGTTCTGCACTATCTTTAAAATATTGATTTCTTAATTTTGGGTTGGAAAAGTGGGGGTCATCTTGTACATGGGGCGTCTTATTGACGGAAAAATACGGTATTTGAGTAACTAAAATACCATGTGAAACACATTTTGGCTTCTACCGTTCAATACAGAATTTGGTGCAAGCAAGAAGTTACACATACCAATGCCCAAACAAAACAAAACTTTTTTTTTTTTTTTTTTAGGAGAGGATTAAAGTGCTTATGCATGTCATGGGAATCAGTACAACATTTTTCACTGTGGATAGAAAAAAAAAATCCTTCCTTTTTTTAAACATCATTATCTTCTCATTTCACCAGGGTTATGTGGTAACTACAATGGAGAAACAGCAGATGATTTCATGACCAGTATGGATATTATTGAAGGAACCACACCCCTTTTTGTGGATTCTTGGAGATCAGGGAACTGTCCTCCTGCTGTTGAACAAGATACAGATCCTTGTTCTATGAGTCAGCTGAACAGTAAGTAAAGCCTCTGACCCTTTGTGGGCTTGGGGGGTTGGGGGAATGAGAATTATGATAAATACACACAAGGAAGGACATAGCAGTATCCCCCCAAAAAGTGTTCACTTGTGGGGAAGATAAGAAATGCTTCTGGGTGGACTTCTAGGATTGACACCACCTGATGGTTATTTATTTGTTTATTTTGTTATGGTCATCTCATGGCTCTGCTTAAGAGATCAGAAAAATGGTGCTTGAGAAGCAATGTAGTGCCCTTTCCTCTTGTGTCCTTTCCTGATCTGAATCATCTCTCCCTCATGAGAAACAGCTATAATTCATGGTTATGGTTATCTCATGGCTCTGTTTAACAGATCCAAAAATCTAGATCCAGCTTTCCTATTCTTGCCTTAACATAAGATTGTACCTCCTGCAGGAGAATAATGATTCAGTAATTTTGTACTTTTTATCATCCATACTGTTGTCTCTGTTCTTTTCTGAAATAAACGGGACAGTAAATAGTACTTTCCAATATATATTCAGCAAGAAGCAGTATGCCTTAGTGGTTAAGGCACCCACTAGAAACCAGGAGACTGTGAGTTCTACTTCCTCCTTAGGCACAAAACCAGCTGGGTGACCTTGGGACAGTCGCTCTCTCTCAACCCTAGGAAGAACCACTTCCAAAAATCTTGCCAAGCAATCTGAAGGGACTAATCTGGGCAGTTGCCAGGAGTCAATACCTACTTGAAGGCGCACACACACACACACACACACACACACAAAGTTCAATGGTACAATATTTACATGTTTACACAGTATTAAAACTCACAGAGGACCTTGGATTCTTTCCTGTATAAAAGACAGTGACATGAGAGTCCTCATCCACAAACTTCCTTCCTTCCTCCCTCCCTCCCTCCCTCCCCTTCCCTTCCCTCCCCTTCCCTTCCCTTCCCTTCCCTTCCCTTCCCTTCCCTTCCCTTCCCTTCCCCTCCCCTCCCCTCCCCTCCCCTCCCTTCCCTTCCCTTCCCTTCCCTTCCCTTCCCTTCCCTTCCCTTCCCTTCTCCCAGCTGTTTGATTTCAATGGACAGATAATATACAGATTTTGGAACCACAAATGCATAAACAAAACTACAATGGAGGAATGGATTGTAAAGATGACAGAATTAACAGAAATAGCAAAACTGATCTGTTTGTCAGGGATAAAACAAGTACCTTTATAAAAGACTGGAAACCTTTTATGGACTTTTTGCTGAAAATTGAAGAAAATGAAATGGTGATTTCTGGATTTATTGATTGAAAAAAGGGTTGAATATGGGATAGAAGGATTTTTTCTAAATTAATTTTAAAGAGGGAGGAGGGATAATTAGTTTATCTGTAACTGCTGTAAAGAAGATCGGAAGCCACTTCTTTAATTTTATCTTTTTCTTTTCTTCTTCTTCTTTCTCTAATTGTATTGTTTCTTGCACTTTTTCATTTATTTTTTTCTTCTAACTTTTCTTAATATATTTTCATGTTTATCTATGTAAAAATCTTTAACAAAAATTATATATATATATATATATATATATATATATATATATATATGACTTCTCCTTAACCATATAATTTACTCTAATAATTGTGGCCATTGCTTTCAATAATCCCTTCATACTCACTGCAGCCTGAGGAGATTAATTTTCTTTTCACAGTAATAACTATGGCTTTTGCTATTAGTATTACTTTAGTTGAAGAAGAGCTCTCTATATCTTACTTGAATACTGAATAGTTTCAGTAACATGATCTCTGATTGGATGGCATTCTCAGAGCTCAGACCTTGGCTAGCTCAGTCTGCAGTTATTACCTGGAGATGCTGTCTGTAAATTCCCAACTCACAAGCATATAAACATCACCATGCTAAATGCATTTCCAGTCAGCAGATGATAAGTAGTTATGAGGGAAATATAGGTTGTTTTTAAAGTGCATTGGAAATGATTAGGCACTAGAACAGCTAGCGATGTAGCAGCAGTTATAATATATTATTTAAACATTGCCTTTCTTGTAAAAAACGTAAGTTTTTGGATCTTGGCGATAACCACAAAAGAGGCAACATTGCTGCTTACAACTGGGTAAAAATGCCCAAGTTATATAAATGGGGAAATTAGCTAGGGGAATGGATAATTTATATTCATATTAAAAATAGATTAAAATTGGCTAGGATCTTTAAGAAAAACGTCATGAAAGTGTAACCTTCACTGTCATATGTGATGAGAAATTCAGCCAAGAAAATAGCTACAAATCTAGCTTGACTGTAGTCTCCAAAGTTGTTTTAAATGTTCATTTTAAGATTAACTCTGGTATCATTGAACTTGCTTCATACCTGTCTTCCCCCCCCCTCTAGAAATATGTGCAGAGACCCACTGCTCTGTTTTAAAAAGGAATACACTATTTCAAAAATGTCATTCTGTGGTGAATCCAGAACCATTTTTCAAGGTAAGGATTTTTGCATTCTCAGGAGACAGCTGCTAGATGTTAGATGATGAAATGCATGACAGGGTTCAGTAGTAACTGTTATTTGGGATTTGATATTTTTGCACATTTATTTTAACTAATCTTCACCATTTCAGCACACATTGTTTTATGAGCTTGTGTGATCTAAGAAAGCAAGGTGAATTAGACAAGAAGGCACAGCAAGGGAACAGCAGGAACAATAACTCTTTTACAGAGAAGCATGCAGATGCTATCCCACTCCATCAAAGAAAAAGGGTCAGGATATGTATGGGAAGAAATCCAGTTGCAAAAAGCCATGCAGACCTACTTCTTCTCCTGCATGCTATGATGCAGACATTTTGCTGAGGTTCCTGAGGTTACCCAGAGTCCCAGAGATTAGGCAGAGGCAGAGCATAGAAAGGCAGAAATTAACCACACTGGGTAGTCAACTCCATAATAGCGTCAGGAGACAGAACAGACTCCTTTATTCCACTGGATGTTCACTATAAAGCATCTTTAAACTGATTTATGGCTTCTGTAAAATTCAAAACCATTTTAGTGATAAATAGCCTCTTTTTCTCCAAAGGCCAAGCTAGTTTTTTTTTAAAAGATAGTCAACTCGACCAAACAATATTTCTTATATTTTCTCTTTTCCCCTTCTTAAAAAAAAAAATGTAGCAATGAGCAACTTCAGCTCTGTTCTCTTCATATCCAGGTCAGCAATTTTTAACATCCTTAGAGGATGTTTTTTTACCATCCTTTTCTCTAAATATGCTAAATTAATATATAATATTGGTTGCAACTTTGGTTAACAAAACATTTCTCACGTGTGTGAGCATGCCTACTGATGGGATTTGTCTCATCATAAACTAATTAAGAAAACAGAGAGACAGAATGAAAGTAACTTAAATGATACAATATAAAAGTCCTTGCTTTAGGGCACTTCCCAAAGCTTAATAAAAAAAAAGAAAAATAATCCATTCACCTCCCTCTCCCTCTGCACGCATATATAGAACTCAAGGATCCACAGCTTCCCTGAGCTTGCTCACATTTCCCTGCATTTTTAACAATCCTTTCTGGAGAGGTTGTTTGGTGACCTTTGAGCAATCTTCCGTATCTGGGACTTGGTCCTTAAGGAAAAATGTCCACCCCAACCCCAGGTCAATTCATTATCTATGTATGTTTAGTCCGAAGAGAATCCCAGTGACGACTAGCTTGTTCCCAGATAAATGGGTTTGGGATTGTAGCATTTAAGACTTATTTTTTGCATATCTGGAATGTCATATTTTGAGCTATGGAATAATTTATCAGGATAATAAAGCAAATTTGTAGTCTGGGCTGGAGAATAACGAAGGTTTGCTAAACCACTTCAGGAAACACTGCACAGGATGATGAGTTTATGCTTAAAATAGATAATCTGAACTGATATATGATTTCTGCCTGAAACTACTTGACATTTATTGTGCCTATATGACTTATAACAGTAAAATTCCAATAAAAATACAGTTCAAAGTAGGCAATTTGTCTTACCTTCAGCATTTTGTCAGCACTCCCACCAAATGTTACTAAACCAGGCTTTCATATTCTTGATGCAGTAATCAAATAAGCTCTCCAAATACTCTTGATTGCTTTTATCAGTTCTACCAATCTTTTAACTGTGGGTATACGTTGCTGGATTTTTATAATTAAGAGTTTAGCCCTTTTGGAAACTGAGTCTGAGAAATATGGAAGAAAATAATATTTTAAATTTCTGAATATTTGTGTATTTTCAGAAAATGATTGTAGAAAAAATGCCAGTTCATATTACTGAAATGCCAAAATGTGCCTTCTAAATTACAGGAAAATCAATATTTTGGAGTACATCAAGCAATCTTTCATTTAGTATGCCATCAGAACCCATAGACACAGTTTCACTTTCATATTCTGAATACCTTCTTTATTTTGGAATATGACAGTACTGTATTCCTCTGTGAAATGGGGACCTGTGTAAGGACAGAGAACTGCTTCAGAATAGTTTTCTTTGTGCAGTAACAAAAAAAAATCATACCTGCATGCTCCAGTGTTATACACCTGTATCTGAACTAGTTCTTGTGTTCCAGTATTCAAGATTTCTGATCCATTACTGACTAAGTGCAACTTGTTTTCAGAGATGTAGATATCAGGCATGTAACTATGAGGAAACCTTTCCATATATTTGTTCTGTTCTGGGTTCCTACGCCCGTGAATGTGCTTCAAAGGGAATATTTCTTGGGGATTGGCGCAGTACCGTCGACAATTGCAGTAAGTAGTCTCCATATTATTTTAAACTATGAGAATTCCTTACTTCACTAATATGGCTTAAATATAGAATGCTAAATACATTTTATCCAGTCTAGGTAGTCTAAGTAGTAGTGGATCTTGCAAATCTTCCCATATAATCAAGGTTCATATTTGTTGTTCTCATATTATCATACTCACATGAGCAGTTGTTTGAGAAAATTACTGTCAGGCTTCAATAGTTCTCTGAAATGCTCCAGCTTCTCTTCTGGCTCCTGCATGGTCAGTAGTTCACTAAGGAAAGTACAGTAAGAGTCTGGCTAGATTCACATCATGAATGAGCTTGTACACATAGGGTGCTAAGGCATTAGGTGGTTGGTTTCACCGGTTGTGCAAACCCAGACACCTGGGACTTATTTAGTAAGATGCAATTAAACAACAATCTGAGCATGGTGTAAAAGGGAGATATTTGTATCACTGAATTTCCAACTGATGTCTTATAAGAGAGAAATGGAGTCTTTGAAAGTTTCTGAGCATCCAAAGCTAATTATACTGTTTGTATCTGCAGCCATTTCTTGTACTGGAAATCAGACATTCAGCTACAATACAGAAGCTTGTGACCGGACATGCCTGTCCCTCTCCAGCAGAGAACTTGAATGTCACCCCGTTGATATTCCCATTGATGGCTGCAATTGCCCAAAAGGAACCTACCTGAACCACAAAAATGAGTGTGTCCGGAAATCTCAATGTCCTTGCTACCTGAAAGGCAGAAAGGTCATTCAGGCGGATCAGTCAACCATAATTGGTGGAGCTACCTGGTAAGCCTTTGGTGACATCTTTCTGTTAACATTTTTCCACATCAGTTGAAACATGGTTGTTGAATGCTAAACTAGAAGGAAGGAAGGAAATTATATAGCTTCTCATAAATGATTCAGGCTTAGACTTTGAGTAAGAATTCTTGAATCTAAATACTTTGTAAGAGTATTTTAATATACCTTTTCTTTTCTAGCTACTGCATTAATGGAAATCTGACTTGTATTGGCAAACCAATGAGCTTCTCAGGTATGCATCTCTTTAAACTTTCTTTTCCAGAGTATCCCTTCCCCTATATTATAAAAATATGACAATGTGCATGTCTTATTTCCCTTTGCAGAAATATGCAGGCCTCCTAAAAGGTACATTTCATGTTCAGCCCACTCAGGAAGCAAATATGGGGCTGCTTGTGCACCAACGTGTCAAATGCTGGCCACTGGAACCAACTGTGTGAGTCAATACATTTCTAATGCTTAAGTGCTATCAAAAGCATGCGAGAGATTGCAGTAGTTCTGTGATGAAATGTCCTCATGAAATGTTACAACTTTACAGGCCACGCCAAAGCTCAACCCATGAAATGAAATGCATATTCTTGGAACGTTGATAACGAACTTCTGAACCTCACATTATGTTCCACTGTGCAAAACAAAATGATCATAAGTACAGAATAATAGCAGCAACATTTCCCAAGAACCTAAATAATCATGGGAGGGAACAGGAATGTCACTTCAGCTACCACTGCTTTGGGACTGAAGTTGAGCCTCCAGTCTAGTTGGTTCCTTATGGGTGATGTGATACTCATGTTTCCCTAAATGAAAGAGACAAAAACCCTCCTGCAGTTGATTAATATCAATGCGTCTGGGGCAGATAGGAGCTGTTTCACCTCAGGAGACTATAACTCTTGCCCTCACAAGCAAAAGAAATGAGCAGTGTTCTGCCCGCTTCCCATCCTGCAGCAGAACAGAAAGTAGACCTACAGCATGAGAGCCACTACAGCCTGTCTGTATAGCTCATGTGAATTTGCGGGCTGCAATTCTAGACCCCTTTCTCTGGGAGCAAGGCCCACTAAATTCAGGGCGTCACACAAATAAGCAGAATTGCACTGTATACCTCATTCCCCCAGTCTCAGTATGAACCCTTCTTTTAGACTTGTGCCTGAGATCTATTAATCTTCACAATTCCAAAGCAACCGTCTGGTATAATGGTTAAAATGTTGGACTGGCACTGGAGAGATCCAGGTTCAAGTCCACCCTCAGCCACAGAAGCTCACTGGGTGACTTTGGGCCAGTCACTCCCTCTCCAGCCCACCTACCTCACAGGATTGTGGAGGGAGGAAATGGGAAGAGGAAGCAGTATGTATGTTGGCTTGAGCTCTTGCAAAAGGCAGAATAGAAATCTAAGGAATAAGGTAAATAAAGAATAAGTAGCAAACTGATCAAAGCATATGGACATAGATGCTCTTTATATGGTATCGCAATGATGTGGAATGTAAAATTCATAAAAGAAGATAGCCCAATGGCCCAACTGTATGAAACAGCCATTGTCAAGGAATTGTTATGCATGCACTTCTGGACCTGTTCTTTTCTATGGGAAAGATGAGGAGAAGTGGGATCATATGTTCATTTACTGTATAGTATCATGTACATTCTCCCTGACACATGAATGGTTTTCATACATCACCATCTCTTATGCAGCTGGGGTAATGTATAAAGAATATCACTTATTTTCACTGATAATTAATTGCCCCAGTGGCACTGTAGTATCAAGCAATATTTGTATTTGACAAACTTTATGAGGACCGTTGACTTGATCCACAGCTTTAAAATTAAGTTTAGATTGGGAAAGACTGAAAAATATGAACAAGTCCTTCTAAAAATCTTAATTAAAGCAACATTTAGAAAACTGTTTACTTTTTAATTTCATAAAATCTAGCATCAATCTTGTTATTGTATTTTCTGAGAGTTCACCAACCCACCACATGTTTATAATAATGCTATTTATAGTTATCATATAATAGCTTAAAGCAATCGTGAAGAAGCTGACTGTATTCAGTGTGTCTAAAAAAAACACTCAATAGTTCAGTAAAGCTAGGTGTATCCCTGCTACAGGTACCCTCAGTTTTCCATATGCTGTTCTTAGTACGTGACAGACTCTATATGCCTGATCTTTTCCAGATCCCTACCAAGTGTGAATCAGGATGTGTTTGTGCATCTGGACTATATGAGAAGCTAGATGGTACATGCGTGCCACCTGAGGAGTGTCCTTGTGAATATGGTGGCATTTCATATGCAAAAGGAGAAAATATTAACACTGAATGCAATACATGGTAAGACTTTCTCATTCCGTTCATTTGCATCCTTGGCCAAATTCTGCAAGAGTTCAGTTAACGGTTCATATGCCTAGAAAATGTCACATCTCAGCTTCTATACAGTTCATTACGCTCCAGCTAGTGAAGCATCGCTAATTGAATATGTGACCTTAGAAAATAAAATTAATATTGTATGAAGGCCTCAAGGAAATTGTTTTTACAAAGCAGCATGCAAACTTTTTATCCACCTGAAATCTAACAAGTACTTTATGTCTTATCAGTACCTGCACAAGAGGAAAATGGAAATGCGTTCAGAATTCCAGGTGCTCTTCAACATGTAGTCTTTATGGGGAAGGTCACATCACTTCTTTTGACGGAGAGCACTTTGCATTTGATGGCAACTGTGAATACATATTAGCTATGGTATTTTCACTTTTATTATACCTTGCATACCTGTGGATAATGTACTTGAAAAGATGGTAATTGAACATGCTCAAATTAATAGAACATTTTAAATGGAGGCCTGTGGTCTGGAGTGAGTATTGAGGGAAAAAAACATTCTGAAATACTTAGGCCAATGTTGTCCAAACGTGGCCACTTTAAGATGAATTGACTTCAACTCCCAGAATTCTGGGAGTTGAAGTCCATTCATCTTAAAGTGGCCACGTTTGGACAACACTGACTTAGGCCCATCCTTTTAAAGTAGGGTTAGAGGGAGCCTTTATATCAGGATGCCACAGCCTGTGGTTCCAGGGCTAATGTGACTCTGTGGATACGGTGCCTCCAAAAATGGCCACAGAATTGTAATTGTTCACATGATGGACAGGAAAAATTATTAAGTACATGGTGAGGAGCCTAGTTATATTTAATTAATTCAAAATAAAATAGAATTTAATTAAATCACATTTTGTTGTTGCCCTTAATCCAACCTATGTCCTGACCTTAACCAATTTTTTAGTGTAGACCTTCACACTGAAAAAATGTAATGTACCCAACTTTATCAATATCAACTTTATATTACTAGCTATCTGATGCCCACTTCTGGATTTGGCAACAAGAGTTTTTCCTGCCAATAAAAAAATGATATCAAGGTAGATGCATTTTCACAGAAAAGCTAGCCTATAGAAGCAACCCTTTCATCACCTAACATTTTTGTGTAGCTTTCACTGTAAAAGACACATAGCATTTTTATTGTAAAGTGTCATTCCTACATTAAAAAATGATGTAGACAGGAGTTGTAATGAAATTCAAAGAACACTCTGCCAGTATCTCCTTTCCACTTTAATTCCCCTTCCAGTAGTCCACACATCAGATCCTGATATTTTTATGCACTTTATATATAGGGAGAAAAAGAAGAGATTAAAATTATGTTGAGCATTAAGGAGGTGACCTTTTACATCGTTAAAGGAAAACTGGAAATACCTTCACAAAAAAGGGAAAATGAATGAGATCTACCCACAGTGATAATTGATATCTATGTATTTAGACACGATTGCTACCATTTAATTAGATAAAAATGGATCTTAGAGTAGCAGAAAACATTTTGCCCAAGTGGGCTTGAAAATAAGGCAACTTCAGTCTTCCAGTAGTTTCTCATATTTCCTTATCTTTAAGCTGGATCTGAATGAATCAACCCTTCAGAATGCCTTCAAAAACAGGAGCGTCCTCTGACAGCCCTATAGACAGAGACATATACTAGGAGATGTGGTTACCTAACCTGAACCTTATATAAAGAAACCCCCAGTGCAAAGCTTGATTAATATCATGGTTAGACCAAATATCCTTCAGTCTGTTTGTGTCTAGGATTCCAAAAGCCTAAGAGGGTCTATTTATACCTTAATTCATTGCATATGTTTTGCTACCCTGAATAATGTAATTATTATCTGGCTATGCATTTCTTCCTAGGATGGTTGTGACATGGCTAAATCCCCCCATACATTTAAAATAGTGACTGAAAATGTTGTCTGTGGAAATACTGGGGTCACATGTTCCAGAGCAATCAAGATCTATCTTGGGGTAAGAAGATTCTATAGTTGCTATTACGTGCAAGGAAGAGATTTGTCGTGGTGGGTGAATGAGCTGAGACTTAAGAGAGATAAGAGAGAAGAACTATTTGTTAGGAGGGAAACTGATAGAGGATTAATCAGCGGTGTATTTTAAATGAGGTTGCCCTCAACTTGAAAGAATTGATCTACAAGTGCCAGTGACTTGGACCCCACTCATCCCTGAATGACCAGTTGTGATGAGAAGTACTTCTTCAAATCTTGGGTTGGTTGCCAGGTGCCCTCTTTTTCTAGACCAATCAGATCTGTCCACTGTGATATATGGGACACGTAGAAAGAGCTGCCTTATAGCAAGTCAGATTATTTGTCCATCTACCAATACAGTCTACTCTATGGCAGCAACCTTTTCTTTCCACCTCCTCTTTAATTCTTTTTTACTGAAGGTCCCTGAGATTGAATCTGATTATTCTGCACTCTGTGATTGAGAGGTAATCCTTTCCTCATGTCCAGGCATATTCAACTTGGTTTATTGCAGAGTATTCTCTCTTGGGCTGGGGATGTTGAGAAGTGTTTAAATGTTTTATACAGTACAAAAGGAGTTTTACATTTTAACCTAGAGAAATCATATCGTTCCACTTTGTGCTTTGTGTCTAATATGGTTCTGAGAGCTGTTCAAAGTGCTGCTTTAAGTGTTCTTGACCATCCATAGAAGCTTATGATTCTGCCCACCCACTGAAGGATTTGGTTCTGCTTTATTCCACCCCTCTGACTTGAGATTTCACCAATAAGACACAGGTTTTGCAGCTTTCTCCTTCAGAAAGCCTGACTATGCTTCTCAGTTATGGTGATTCAGATATTGAACGCCTGTAAATCTGGTTTAGGTTTGCTCCCAATTTCCTGCCATTGCTATCGGTTACACTGCTTTATTATTTTATTGTGCTCTGTATCTTATACTTAGACCTGACACTGTTGTTGTTGTTGTTGTTTTTCATTTCCATGTAATTTCTTGGCAGAATCTGACAATCATCTTGGCAGATAGAACATTTACTGTTTATGGTAGCAATCCTCGGACACATTTCTTCATAGAAGAGAATACGCTCCACTTGATTATTCAGATCACAATCCCTGGCAAATATAATATGACTCTGATCTGGAACAAGAACATGAATTTATTCATCAAGCTTTTCAGAGAAACAAAGGTAATGGAAAATAGATTCGTCATAAATTTTTCAGGCTTATTTTCCGGGGGAGAGTAACAGATATTCCCCAGCTTCATGCATTAAAACCAAACCTTGTCATTTGGACATCTGAGGTATACATTCTCACCTGCTTGACAGTAAAAAGCAACAATAAAACATTAAATAACAATTGGGTGTCCTTTCATTATGCAGCTAATCAGTTCCTGAAGTTTTGAATGAATTTCTGTTGGCATATGTATACAATTGAATAAGTAATCAGAGCACCATGATATGATCTTCTAGATATCATAAGCTGAAAGCAGAAATCAGGCAGATGCAATTGCTGGTTTTGCACACCATGTTAAAGCTTTTTTTTTTTTTTGCTTTGGCCTAGCATAATGTGTGAATCTATCTGCTGGTTTTCAAATCATAGTTTTTGGCTTAGTATTATGATCAATGCTACTGTGGCTTGGTTTGTACTTAACAAATCCACAGCATAGTGCAATGTGATAGAATCTTGAGTTCTACCATTTATTTTCTAGGATATACTTTTAAAGGCACACCAAACACATAGGCATGTTTTCTCTGCTCAGATCTACCCTCAATTGTTTTTCTTTGTGAGAGGAGAAAGATGCAGGTTTCCATATTTTTTCTCTGTGAAGGGAAGCAACTGGGAAGATAATTTTAAACAAATAAATGGGTGACTAAAAGGAAGGTTGGCCAGTTTCTCTTGTCTTCTCTGCTGCTGCCACTGGCTATTATCTACACAACATGAAATTACCAGTGTCTCTTTTGCATGGAAGAAAAGACATGCTTCTCATGAATCAGTGCAGTTTTCACAACTGATTTTATTCTATTTTACTCTAGGACCATCTTTGTGGTTTATGCGGTAATTACAATGGGAACGTAAAAGATGATTTTGAAACACGGAGTAGATACACGGCATCCAACGAATTTGAGTTTGTCAATTCCTGGAAAGAGAATCCTCTCTGTGGAGATGTGTTCTTTGTAGCTGATCCATGTAGCAAGAACCCCTATCGCAAAGCGTGGGCTGAGAAACAATGTTCTGTTATCAACAGTCAAGTATTTGCCCCCTGTCACAGTAAGGTAAATGCCTACATAGACACCTCTTTAATATATCCTATGCTACTGTACAATATTAATATAATTAGCATCCATTTTTCTTACAAAGGCTTTCAGAATCCTGCTTCTGCTTTCTTTACTTTGAATTCCAACAAATACTTCCAACATTCATTTAAAATTACCAAGCTTTTAAAATTTGGTTAATAAATTTTATTCCATTGGTATATGATTCCTTAAGATACTGCTCAGCGCTCAGCACTAAGACCATAATATTTTCAGAATTAAAATGTTTATATATACACCTGTAAAGGGAAATGTATGGTTTTTTTCCTGAATACTTTCTCACTTCAATGGTTAACTTTTATGTATAAAAATATTATAAGATTAGATTCATAAATAAGAAAGTAACTGATTATTAAAGGCAGCAGAGGCAAAAATAGTAGGCAATCTGATTGTTATTTTATGATAGAAACACGTAACAAAGAAAATTGTCTTTAAAAAATCATACAGATATTTTTTATTTATTTATTTATTTGTTTGTTTATTTATACATTACATTTATATTTATATAGCCGCCCATCTCACACAAAGCAGCTCTGGGCAGCATACAACAATTAAAATAACAAATGAATAAAAACAGGTATTATTAAAAGATTTTAAAAATTATTATTAGAATAAAAACTTTATCACACATTTTAAAAAATAGATTTTAAAATATACAAACCCCACAGAGAGAGCAGAATATCAATTACAGTGGCGCCATCTAAGAATGTCTCCAGTTCCCAAAGACCCCCAGGCCTGATGACCCAGCCAGGTCTTGAGGGACCTCCTAAAGGACAGCAGGGAAGGGGCAAGCCTCACTTCAGTGCGGAGAATGTTCCACAAGGAGGGAGCCACAGCAGAGAAGACCCACCTCCTGGGACCCACCAAATGCAAGTCCCTGGCCATTGGAACATACAGCATACCTCCCCTGCCAGGTCTAATGAGATGGGCTGATGTGATCAGGGAGAGGCAGTCCCTCAGATAACCCAGCCCCATACCATGAAGGGCTTTAAAGGTCAAAACTAGCAACTTGAATTGGGCCCAGAAGCAAACCAGCAGCCAATGCAACTCGCGAAGCAGAGGTGTAACGTGTGGTCTTCTAGGAATGTGCTGCCACATTCTGCACCAGATGAAGCTTCCAGATATTCTTCAAGGGCAGCCCCATGTAGAGTGCATTACAGTAGTCCAATCTGGAGGTGACTAGAGCATGGGTGACTGTGAGCAGAGCCTCCCGATCTGGAAAAGGGCACAATTGGCACTCAACATGGAGTTGTGCAAAGGCCACAACTGCCACCTGCTCTTTGAGCAGGAGTTGTGAGTCTAGGAGGACCCCCAAATTGTGCACTAGGTCTGCCTGGGGCAGGGCCACCCCATCCAGCACCAAAGATGGTATAGTCCCAGAACTGGCAGGTCCCCAAACCCAAAGCCATTCAGTCTTCCCAGGGTTCAATTGAAGTCTGTTGTTTCCATCTAGATCCTCACAGCCTCCAGACACCAGGATAAGGCATCCATAGCCATCACTTACTTCTCCAGGGGGAGAGATGTATAGTGGCAATATATGAGCTCACCCAGCGGCCTCATGTAGATATTAAATAGAAAGGGAGAGAGTACCAAATCCTGTGGCACCCCACATAACAGGGGCCAAGGGTGGGATCTCTCCTCCCCAACCACCACCGACTGGAATCAGCCCCACAGGAAGGAGGTGAACTGGCACAACACAATGCCACCCACCCTCAATCTCCTGAGCTAGTCCAGAAGGATACCATGGTCGATGGTATCGAAAGTCAAGTAGGGCAAGGATGAATGCAGAGCCTCCATCCTGCCCACACCAGAGATCATCCAGAAGTGCAACCAATGCTGTTTCTGTCCCATACCCTGGTCTGAATCCAGATGGAAAAGGATCCAGATAATCTGCTTCATCCAAGGCCCTCTGAAGCTATTGCAAAACCACCTTACCCAAAAAAGAGAGGTTAGATACTAGACAAAAATTGTCCAGTATGGTGGGATCTAGTGATGGCTTCTTGAGGAGGGAGCACACCAGAGCCTCTTTAAGAGGCAACAGAATAATCCCTTCCCTCAAAGAAGAATTAACCACCACTACAGCCCACTCACACAACAGCCCCTGGGCTGCTTTCACAAGCCAAGAAGGGCATGGATCTAAGGGAGCAGGTGGCTGAGCTCACAGCTCAAAAGACCCTGTCCACTTCCTCAGGTTCAAATCATTCCCAGATAACTGGGCAAGACTCCTCCCTAGGCATCTCCTCTGGACCTGCAGCAAAGCCATCATCCAGTTGTGAACTAATCCAAGCAATTTTATCCAACAGATACTGAGCAAACTCTTGTGCATGCCTCTGCAAAAGGTGCTGCAGGCCTCCTTTACCCAAGAGGGCTTGTGCCACCCAAAACAGGGCTGTGGGTCAGCAATCTGCAGGTGCAATAAAGGCGGAGAAGTATTGTCACTTCGCCGCCCTTACCATCACAACGTAGGCCTTAATAGCGGCTTGAATCTGTGTCTGGTCGAGCTCATCCTTGGTTGAGCACCAGCAATGCTCTAGACATCTCTTCTCTTGTTTCATCTCCCTCACCTCCTCCGTAAACTGCGGGAAGTGATGGAATCACATGCATTCATATTAAAATTAAGGTTTTCACATATTATATAATATTAGTCAACATTTGATAATAATGGCTCTGCACTGGAGCTATTGCAAGTGTTTCCACGTTTGTTTGCTGCATTCACACTTCACATTGTTATATTATATTCCATTTCTCTGGGGTACACCTAAAGAATATAATGGATCAAATCATCCTTGGTATGAATATAGGCCATAAAATAAGCTATGTTGTGTTTCTGAAAAGCACAGTTAAGCAGAGTGGCAGATTCAGAAAGACAGCAGTAATCTGAACAAAATCAGAGGAGAGTGATGAAGGTGGACCCATGACATTCTATGGGATAGTGCCAAAGAAGTGGATATGTTTAACTTAGAGAAGATTAAGGTAACCCAGATAGTTAGCCTGTCTGTCTCTCTCTTTCTGAATCTATTAATTTAGGCAGTTTTGACTATTTTCAAATCTATTTAAACATCAGAACATTACAGGTAGTCCTCGCTTACCAGCCACAATTGGAACTGCAACTCCATCATACAGTCGTTAAGTGAAATGTCACATTACTGAGCTGGACTTACAACGTCAGTTCTGCTGTGGTCATTATTTTCCCAGAAAAGTCTTACTCAGCTCAATTTGAACAAGCATCTGGATATTCATCCATCCCTGATCCTTTCACCATGATAATATCAGCATGCTAACTATCAGAGATCCTAAACAATGAATATATTGTGGGTGCTATTGCAACCTTCATGGCACAAAAGAAAGAGGGAGGGTTGAAAGAGAGGCTAAGAAACTTAACTGCTGTAGCCATCATTAAGTGGGAATAGAAAGGAGTTGGAGTACTCAAGGAAACATTGAGACTATCCAATCCCCCAATAGTGCAACTCAAAGTTCAGTAAGGGTTGAACTTTTGAAATAAGACTTTTTTTAATGAGCTATTTTTATATTGCAAGAAAAGATCTCAGTTTGCTGAGTCCAATTCAAATCGAGTCAAGGAAAATCATAGCAAACTCAGTTGCAAAAAAAGTCTGCTTTATTTAACTGGTGGTTATCACTTACTGGCTCCTGCTGAACACATAAGAAGTATCTTTTCTAAAACAACCCTTTTCAGACTGACTTTTTGTTCTCCACTACAGGTATACTGGATGCCTTACTATGAATCTTGTGTCCGAGACTCATGTGGATGTGACAGTGGAGGAGATTGTGAATGTATGTGTGATGCCATTGCAGTCTATGCAAAAGCTTGCTTAGATGTTGGTGTCTGCATTGATTGGAGAACCCCTGACTTCTGCCGTAAGTTTCTTCAAACATGTTGAAATTCTTTCTCAATTTACTGGAGGGAAACTTCAAGGCCTTTGCCCTCTCTTCCAGTGGTTCTATATCTGACTTGAAATGGGCAGTTATTAAAATAGAGGAATGTTTGGTGTAACTAGAACACATGGCTATCTTCCTCAGAGGCTCTTTGGGGCTTTCTAATGAGAAGATAAGTCATGATAGACAACTTCTAGCACAGACTACTTGTCTTTTGTATCAGTCTTTACAAAGTGCAGCCGCAAGAAACTATTGAATATCTTCTGTGTGCAATTTCAGGCAAAGAAAACTAACCAACATGCTAACATTCTTCAGGTCCACAGAGCATTTTGACAATGCTAAAAGCCTGTACGTTAAAACTTTAACGTACAGGCTTTTGGAGGCTCAGATTTTGGAGCCATCTGCAAAGATTTCCTCGACTGATTTGGAATGAGTTTGAAATCACTGCTGGTTCATTTTTTTAAACATAATTCTATACAGATCTCTTTGTATCAGAAGTCAAAGCACAACTGTCAATTTTATTTTCTCGACTTAAGGGAGAACACAACATTGGCGTCACTGTTATTGTTCGTTGTCCATCTAGGTGATCTTGTGAATAGGTGATTTTGTGATCTTTTGAACAATAACTTTCTCTATGTACTTTTAGCTGTATACTGTGACTTCTTCAACACCCATAGGAAGATTGGCATGGATTATAGTTATGTTAATGAAGTAAATTGTACCTGGCATTATCGCCCCTGTAAATGTCAGAATATGTTACCAGTAACAGAAGTCAACATTGAAGGTAAAGTAATATTGTTTGCCTTTTCAGAGTAGAAACCGTCTTAGCCAATGATGGCTACAAAAGATTGCCCATGAAGTCTTTTTATCACTACGTTTTCTTGTAATTTGTACATAGTCATACCACCAGATATAACTCCAGACACTTGTCCAGATATTTTGAACAGCCTCCTTAAATTCATCTTATGGCATTGATTTCATGACAGTGCTATAAAAAAATTGATGAGTTTAATTCGTTACTATCTTGTTAGGCTCAGCTTGTCCCAGTTTTGAACAGTGAATTCATCTAACAACTGTAGTTGCAGTTTATGAGGCTTAAATCAAAAGAAAGACCTGAAATTGTTAATATTAACAGTTACAAGGTCTATTAATTAACAGTTACAAGGACTAACTAATCAGTAGAGCATTGCAGAGAATCCTGGCTTCATCAAAGACATTTATCTTCAAAATCTACTGAGGTGGATTCCAGTTTTATACTAATGGTCTCTATCTTTTCCAGACTGTAAAAACGTAACTATTCAATTTCACTTTTGATATCCTGTCATCAATATTAAATGATTAATTAATAAAATCATTATATAACTGCAATAATTTAAGGAAAACATTAATTTTGCAACAGTTAAATTGTCTACTGTCTGATGCAACAAAATAAAAAAAGCAAGCAGAAACTCAGAAAGATGTGTTTTTTAAAAAAACAGTCAATATTTTTCAGAATGTTGTGTGGAAAATTATGGGCCCAGTTGATCAAATTTGGAAATGTTAGTTAATTGTACAAGGCTCATTTACAAATGTTAAGAATTTCTTAACTCTTATTTTGAGACCAGTGCATAGCTAAAAGAATGCATAGTGATCAAGATATATTTTACCCTTTCTTTTAGGCTGTTACAACTGTTCACGTGACAAGTACTATGATTTAAAGAAGGGAGCCTGCATACCCTGTGGTAAGAAAAGAGCTCCAGTTTTCAATAACAACCTTGTGTTCAGAAATGTTCTTCAAGTCTATCCAACTTTACTGATTCCATTAGTACTAGCATATTTTAACTGATTACCTTATTTTGTAATTAGTTCCTAATACTGATTCTTTGTTGTTCTGTCCACTTACTATGATATCTGATCATTTAGGAAATATACTATGTATATTATAGTGGCTGGAAAATTATCTTTTTAATATAAAAAATTAGGTATTTCTTGAATGGGAAGAAAAGTTGTCCTGATGTTAATGGTGAACATTTCTGCAATTATATGTACCCTAGAATGCAGCTTCACCATGGAAATGGACACAGTACTATGGAAAGTATATTGCTGATAATTATTTTATTCAACAATAACTTGCCATTGAAATACTGTCAACAAATTACAGTTGCTTCATGCTTAAAACTACTAAGCATGAAGCAACTGTAATTTATTGACAGTGTTTATGTCAACATTATGTTGAATGAATGTACTATAACTTCATGTGGCAAAATCACAGTTATACAAGCCCAGATACTTGGTCATCGTGGTACAGGTAGTCCTCACTTAACAACAGTAATTGGAACCAGAAACTCCATTGTTAAGCAGCTCATTCATTGAGTGTGATGTCACATGACTGCACCACTTTATGACAGCATTTCCAGCACTTTCAACTGTTGTCGTTATGTGAGGACCGAGCATATCATTAAGTGAGGACTTCATGTGATCGCAACTTCCAAGTTCCTGCCAGCTTCCCCATTGACTTTGCTTGTGGGAAGCTGGCAGGAAAGGTTGCCAATTGTGATCAGGTGACCAGGGAATGCCGCAATGGTCGGAAGTGTCGGCTGGTTATCGAGCATGCGAAACACAATCATGTGAACATGGGGTTGCTGAACAGATTGTAAGTACAAGGACCAGTCATAAGTACCACTCGTTCAGCATGTCGTAATTTCAAATGGTCTCTGAATGAGTGGTTGTTAAGTGAGGACTACTTGCATTTACAAGATATATGCATTAACTGTGCATTATGTATTCACATGATTGCTTGCCAATGAAGTTATATGCTGATAGGACATCAAAATGAAACATATTAGTGCCCCCAGATCTCTGAATTCTTTTGACCATACAAAACGTTTTATAATGTTTTCTTTTCACAGAACTGCCACCTGTACCCCATTCAACAACTATAGCAGGTAAATACAAATTTTAAAATATCTCTTTAAAGATATGGGACACTGAATTTAACATACAGAGTTGGACTTGACTGCAGCCTTCCCCGATGGAATGGTTTCTTTTCTCCATTTAAGGTTCTGATCCAGCAGCAGATCAAAAGGGGAAGGAAATTGATTTTTTTCTAGTTTACCCCTCCTATGGCCTTGACAGAAATATGCAGGACCTGTTACCTAGGCAAAAGTGACTGAAACATGTTTTTTTTAAAAGTTCAGAACATTCAAAAGTGGCTCAGACAGACACCTCCCTGATACACAGGGGTATAAGAAGGGCTGGGTGTAGGTTACAGAACCATCAGATTTGGAAGATCCTGTTATTATAGCCAATCTCAATAAAGGCAGTTATAGCCTTCCGGTGGAATTGATTTCTAGGTCTGGCCAACCTGATAGGGCTGACAATAAAAGTTTTTCAAAAGACCCAAGTGGTACAGCTAAAATTTACTCTCCCTCTTTCATGAAGGAGAGTGTCCCCTACTCAAGGATTGGTCCTGCTATTGAAAGTAAGGCTTGGGGCCAAGCCCTAGTCTCTACAGTGAGAAAAAGTATTGATTTCTATTTTCCACCATAATAAACAATAAAGGATATGAATAGGAATGCCAGACTCACGTTTCCTTGTTTTATGCAGCTATTTCTGGACCATGGATTCCACCCCCAATTTACAACCCCTGAAACCCCCTGAAATTTCAGTGCTGAATTTCAGCTGAAAACTGTTAAACAACAATATGGTGGTTTGGTTTGGTTGGGTTGGGTTGGGTTGGGTTGGGTTGGTGTCAGGCCTAGCCCAAGGAACTCCAATAGACCATGTAAATTTTGTCCAGCAGTGTTTATTAGCTACAACCTCTAGCAAGAATCTTCCCAGACTGAAACCCCAGCTCCCAAGTAATGCCAGCCACGACATTGTGAATTCCTCAGGGAGGTGCCAGTCTCATCCTCTTATATCTCCCACGCTCCTCAGGAGATGTAAGAAAATGTTTTTTCTCCCTGAGCCTGGCCTTCATAATTCCATTCCATCACAGTTGGGTTTAGTTTGCAAAGCAAGTGGTACAATAGGTGTTAAGTATCCAACAGTCTCAACTTTCCTTTTAAAACATGTACAATAAACACTGACTGCCCCCAAATAAGGAGAGAGAGGACCAAATCTTCTGCTCCCCCTCTGGCAGCATCATTCTATTACCAGAGCTACACCAGGTGCTTGACTAAGTAGGCTCACTAGCTTCCCTTTGCTTCCTTTTCATTTCAGAATTTATGTAAGCCTAACCCTATTTTTTAATGTTCTGATTTTTTGCAGCCACAACAACCCCACCACACACCATAGGTACACGGGAAACTACAGCAAGTTCATCTCCTTCTACAGTGTCGAAAACCACTGTTTCCACAGAATCCACAATATCAAGCACTTTGAAGACCACTTCCACTACCACAAGGCCCCAAATCAGTACCATGATCTCTACACATTTTACTGGTATGTCATTCCCCAAAGCCATACAACAGTGGTGTCAACGGCATCTTTAAAGAAATATGCTACAACCAGCGCATATCTCCAAACAGCCCCTCCCCCCCCCATTACTTGCGTCACTTTCAGGTCAATTCCAATCTTCCCTATCTCAGCTTTTGCAACCTTTACTCATGTGATTACAATTACCTCTGTTCAAAGACACCCAAGCCAAAGGCATTTAGAGCAATCACCCCACATGTAACTACCGTGACCAAAGCAATTCATGTCACCGCAGTTATAACAAAACTTGGGAAGTTTCCCATTTGAACTTAATTTATTGTTTATTAGACAATATTGAAATGCACAAAAAGGGCCTGAACCTTGAATTGCGATAAAAAGATGGGGAGTATAATGTTGATCAAAAAAGTCACACCAGTCATAACAGGAACCTGATTTATTTTTCAAACATCTTAGGGTCTTTCCATTATTTCACTAAATACAACTCTTCAAGATCATAACTTATTATACTATTTCTCAACCTTACCAACTTAAAGATATTTGGACATCAGCTCCAAGAATTCCCCAGCCAGCATGCTAGCTAGGGAATTCTGGGAGTTGAAGTCCACAAATCCGAAATTTGTCAAAGTTCAGAAACACTGCACAGTACATCTAGTAGACATTTAATACTTTGACAGCAATATACATTTTCTAACTTCTCACAAGAAACTCTATAATTTCTTCTAACAATTCTCTTTACAGAAACCTCAGAAAGAACTTTGACAGCCACAGCACCTACATCAACAGGTAAGAAGACACTTAAAATAATACCAAAAAACTAAAAGATTATTAAAATGTTCTAGGTGACCAACCGCCAGGATTAGAGAACTATCAATTCCCACAATTTTTTTCTCCCTACAACAGCTTCCACAAGGAGAAGTAGCACACCAAAAACAACAATAACAACTTCATTGACAGTAACAACAAAAACTACTAAATTGACACAAACAACAAAAACCATCACATATCAACCAACAATGACTACTCAAAAGACACCAAAGACAGACCATCCAGTAACAAAGACTATTCCAACACAGCCGTCATTTATAAATCACACTGATACCAATACTACACCATCAAAATATATTAGTAAGTATACCAAATTAATGAAGCAAAATCATTCTTCAGAATCCTAAACGGGTAATCAACAAAATTTATTTAATTTTCTCATTCAACTACAGCTTCCACACCTGTAACAACAACAGAAACAACTAGAACCACGAAAAAAACAACCAGGACACCCTGTTCGACCCGGAGAACCACGCGATCGACGCAGAGCGCCACCACCACCACGCCCAAAACCACAACACCAGTCTCTACCCTGAGCGTGCCCACCCCTACTTCCACCGAGTCCACGCCAAGTAGCGTGCCCACCCCGACAAGCACAACGCCCGCCCACACCTCCACCACCCCCGCCACCTCAACCACCTCCAGCACCAGCACACCTCTACCCACCACTCCAAGCCCGCCTCCCACAGCGACCTCCGCCTCCACCAGCAGCCCGGTCACCACTCCCACCACTACCACTCCCATCACTACCACTCCCACCACCTCCTTGCCCAGCAGCACCCCTCCCGTCACCCCCTCTACCACCACCCTAACGACCAAGACCCTGGCCCCTTCGACGCCGAGCACGAGACCAATCAGAACCAGCAGTGGTAAGTTGGGCCGTTGGCTTCAGCGCCTGCGTGCACCACCCATCTCCCGGGGGCCCTTCCCACAGCAGAGGCCTCAAGACCCCTTGTCTGCCCCTTCCGGCACCTTTTCCCGGCCACCCTACGGGCAAGGGTAGCCCCGTCGCGCTCAGGCAGGCCGCTGGGCTCCGGCTTGAAGCACCGTGCCTTCCCCCCCCCTCGCCGCTCTGTCCCTCAGCGGCTCTCCCCCAGCCCCTTACTTCTTTCTCCCACACGGCCTTCTCTCTGCTCCTCCCTATCACAGCGACTCCAGAGACCAGCCCGCCCGTTTCAACGCCCACCGCTACAGGTAGGCCCCTCCAGGCAGAGGCCGGAGGAAAGCTCTCCCGGGGTACCCTTGCCTCGGCGCAGCCCGGTGCCGCCGCCTCACCGCTACTGCCTGGTTTGCCTCTGCCTTGCAGCTTCCACCCCTCCGACCGCGGTCCCCAGCAGCAGCACCCCGAAAACAACGCCGACCACGTCTCCCTCTTCGACCGCCAGCACCACGCCATCGACGCAGAGCGCCACCGCCACCACGCCCAAAACCACAACACCAGTCTCTACCCTGAGCGTGCCCACCCCTACTTCCACCGAGTCCACGCCAAGTAGCGCGCCCACCCCGACAAGCACAACCCCCGCCCACACCTCCACCACCCCCGCCACCTCAACCACCTCCAGCACCAGCACACCTCTACCCACCACTCCAAGCCCGCCTCCCACAGCGACCTCCGCCTCCACCAGCAGCCCGGTCACCACTCCCACCACTACCACTCCCATCACTACCACTCCCACCACCTCCTTGCCCAGCAGCACCCCTCCCGTCACCCCCTCTACCACCACCCTAACGACCAAGACCCCGGCCCCTTCGACGCCGAGCACGAGACCAATCAGAACCAGCAGTGGTAAGTTGGGCCGTTGGCTTCAGCGCCTGCGTGCACCACCCATCTCCCGGGGGCCCTTCCCACAGCAGAGGCCTCAAGACCCCTTGCCTGCCCCTTCCGGCACCTTTTCCCGGCCACCCTACGGGCAAGGGTAGCCCCGTCGCGCTCAGCCAGGCCGCTGGGCTCCGGCTTGAAGCACCGTGCCTTCCCCCCCCCTCGCCGCTCTGTCCCTCAGCGGCTTTCCCCCAGCCCCTTACTTCTTTCTCCCACACGGCCTTCTCTCTGCTCCTCCCTATCACAGCGACTCCAGAGACCAGCCCGCCCGTTTCGACGCCCACCGCTACAGGTAGGCCCCTCCAGGCAGAGGCCGGAGGAAAGCTCTCCCGGAGTACCCTTGCCTCGGCGCAGCCCGGTGCCGCCGCCTCACCGCTACTGCCTGGTTTGCCTCTGCCTTGCAGCTTCCACCCCTCCGACCGCGGTCCCCAGCAGCAGCACCCCGAAAACAACGCCGACCACGTCTCCCTCTTCGACCGCCAGCACCACGCCATCGACGCAGAGCGCCACCGCCACCACGCCCAAAACCACAACACCAGTCTCTACCCTGAGCGTGCCCACCCCTACTTCCACCGAGTCCACGCCAAGTAGCGCGCCCACCCCGACAAGCACAACCCCCGCCCACACCTCCACCACCCCCGCCACCTCAACCACCTCCAGCACCAGCACACCTCTACCCACCACTCCAAGCCCGCCTCCCACAGCGACCTCCGCCTCCACCAGCAGCCCGGTCACCACTCCCACCACTACCACTCCCATCACTACCACTCCCACCACCTCCTTGCCCAGCAGCACCCCTCCCGTCACCCCCTCTACCACCACCCTAATGACCAAGACCCCGGCCCCTTCGACGCCGAGCACGAGACCAATCAGAACCAGCAGTGGTAAGTTGGGCCGTTGGCTTCAGCGCCTGCGTGCACCACCCATCTCCCGGGGGCCCTTCCCACAGCAGAGGCCTCAAGACCCCTTGCCTGCCCCTTCCGGCACCTTTTCCCGGCCACCCTACGGGCAAGGGTAGCCCCGTCGCGCTCAGCCAGGCCGCTGGGCTCCGGCTTGAAGCACCGTGCCTTCCCCCCCCCGCGCCGCTCTGTCCCTCAGCGGCTTTCCCCCAGCCCCTTACTTCTTTCTCCCACACGGCCTTCTCTCTGCTCCTCCCTATCACAGCGACTCCAGAGACCAGCCCGCCCGTTTCGACGCCCACTGCTACAGGTAGGCCCCTCCAGGCAGAGGCCGGAGGAAAGCTCTCCCGGGGTACCCTTGCCTCGGCGCAGCCCGGTGCCGCCGCCTCACCGCTACTGCCTGGTTTGCCTCTGCCTTGCAGCTTCCACCCCTCCGACCGCGGTCCCCAGCAGCAGCACCCCGAAAACAACGCCGACCACGTCTCCCTCTTCGACCGCCAGCACCACGCCATCGACGCTGAGCGCCACCACCACCACGCCCAAAACCACAACACCAATCTCTACCCTGAGCGTGCCCACCCCTATTTCCACCGAGTCCACGCCAAGTAGCGCGCCCACCCCGACAAGCACAACGCCCGCCCACACCTCCACCACCCCCGCCACCTCAACCACCTCAAGCACCAGCACACCTCTACCCACCACTCCAAGCCCGCCTCCCACAGCGACCTCCGCCTCCACCAGCAGCCCGGTCACCACTCCCACCACTACCACTCCCATCACTACCACTCCCACCACCTCCTTGCCCAGCAGCACCCCTCCCGTCACCCCCTCTACCACCACCCTAACGACCAAGACCCCGGCCCCTTCGACGCCGAGCACGAGACCAATCAGAACCAGCAGTGGTAAGTTGGGCCGTTGGCTTCAGCGCCTGCGTGCACCACCCATCTCCCGGGGACCCTTCCCAAAGCAGAGGCCTCAAGACCCCTTGCCTGCCCCTTCCGGCACCTTTTCCCGGCCACCCTACGGGCAAGGGTAGCCCCGTCGCGCTCAGCCAGGCCGCTGGGCTCCGGCTTGAAGCACCGTGCCTTCCCCCCCCCGCGCCGCTCTGTCCCTCAGCGGCTTTCCCCCAGCCCCTTACTTCTTTCTCCCACACGGCCTTCTCTCTGCTCCTCCCTATCACAGCGACTCCAGAGACCAGCCCGCCCGTTTCGACGCCCACCGCTACAGGTAGGCCCCTCCAGGCAGAGGCCGGAGGAAAGCTCTCCCGGGGTACCCTTGCCTCGGCGCAGCCCGGTGCCGCCGCCTCACCGCTACTGCCTGGTTTGCCTCTGCCTTGCAGCTTCCACCCCTCCGACCGCGGTCCCCAGCAGCAGCACCCCGAAAACAACGCCGACCACGTCTCCCTCTTCGACAGCCAGCACCACGCCATCGACACAGAGCGCCACCACCACCACGCCCAAAACCACAACACCAGTCTCTACCCTGAGAGTGCCCACCCCTACTTCCACCGAGTCCACGCCAAGTAGCGCGCCCACCCCGACAAGCACAACGCCCGCCCACACCTCCACCACCCCCGCCACCTCAACCACCTCCAGCACCAGCACACCTCTACCCACCACTCCAAGCCCGCCTCCCACAGCGACCTCCGCCTCCACCAGCAGCCCGGTCACCACTCCCACCACTACCACTCCCATCACTACCACTCCCACCACCTCCTTGCCCAGCAGCACCCCTCCCGTCACCCCCTCTACCACCACCCTAACGACCAAGACCCCGGCCCCTTCGACGCCGAGCACGAGACCAATCAGAACCAGCAGTGGTAAGTTGGGCCGTTGGCTTCAGCGCCTGCGTGCACCACCCATCTCCCGGGGGCCCTTCCCACAGGAGAGGCCTCAAGACCCCTTGCCTGCCCCTTCCGGCACCTTTTCCCGGCCACCCTACGGGCAAGGGTAGCCCCGTCGCGCTCAGCCAGGCCGCTGGGCTCCGACTTGAAGCACCGTGCCTTCCCCCCCCCGCGCCGCTCTGTCCCTCAGCGGCTTTCCCCCAGCCCCTTACTTCTTTCTCCCACACGGCCTTCTCTCTGCTCCTCCCTATCACAGCGACTCCAGAGACCAGCCCGCCTGTTTCGACGCCCACCGCTACAGGTAGGCCCCTCTAGGCAGAGGCCGGAGGAAAGCTCTCCCGGGGTACCCTTGCCTCGGCGCAGCCCGGTGCCGCCGCCTCACCGCTACTGCCTGGTTTGCCTCTGCCTTGCAGCTTCCACCCCTCCGACCGCGGTCCCCAGCAGCAGCACCCCGAAAACAACGCCGACCACGTCTCCCTCTTCGACAGCCAGCACCACGCCATCGACACAGAGCGCCACCACCACCACGCCCAAAACCACAACACCAGTCTCTACCCTGAGAGTGCCCACCCCTACTTCCACCGAGTCCACGCCAAGTAGCGCGCCCACCCCGACAAGCACAACCCCCGCCCACACCTCCACCACCCCCGCCACCTCAACCACCGCCAGCACCAGCACACCTCTACCCACCACTCCAAGCCCGCCTCCCACAGCGACCTCCGCCTCCACCAGCAGCCCGGTCACCACTCCCACCACTACCACTCCCATCACTACCACTCCCACCACCTCCTTGCCCAGCAGCACCCCTCCCGTCACCCCCTCTACCACCACCCTAACGACCAAGACCCCGGCCCCTTCGACGCCGAGCACGAGACCAATCAGAACCAGCAGTGGTAAGTTGGGCCGTTGGCTTCAGCGCCTGCGTGCACCACCCATCTCCCGGGGGCCCTTCCCACAGCAGAGGCCTCAAGACCCCTTGCCTGCCCCTTCCGGCACCTTTTCCCGGCCACCCTACGGGCAAGGGTAGCCCCGTCGCGCTCAGCCAGGCCGCTGGGCTCCGACTTGAAGCACCGTGCCTTCCCCCCCCCGCGCCGCTCTGTCCCTCAGCGGCTTTCCCCCAGCCCCTTACTTCTTTCTCCCACACGGCCTTCTCTCTGCTCCTCCCTATCACAGCGACTCCAGAGACCAGCCCGCCCGTTTCGACGCCCACCGCTACAGGTAGGCCCCTCAGGCAGAGGCCAGAGGAAAGCTCTCCCGGGGTACCCTTGCCTCGGCGCAGCCCGGTGCCGCCGCCTCACCGCTACTGCCTGGTTTGCCTCTGCCTTGCAGCTTCCACCCCTCCGACCGCGGTCCCCAGCAGCAGCACCCCGAAAACAACGCCGACCACGTCTCCCTCTTCGACAGCCAGCACCACGCCATCGACACAGAGCGCCACCACCACCACGCCCAAAACCACAACACCAGTCTCTACCCTGAGAGTGCCCACCCCTACTTCCACCGAGTCCACGCCAAGTAGCGCGCCCACCCCGACAAGCACAACCCCCGCCCACACCTCCACCACCCCCGCCACCTCAACCACCTCCAGCACCAGCACACCTCTACCCACCACTCCAAGCCCGCCTCCCACAGCGACCTCCGCCTCCACCAGCAGCCCGGTCACCACTCCCACCACTACCACTCCCATCACTACCACTCCCACCACCTCCTTGCCCAGCAGCACCCCTCCCGTCACCCCCTCTACCACCACACTAACGACCAAGACCCCGGCCCCTTCGACGCCGAGCACGAGACCAATCAGAACCAGCAGTGGTAAGTTGGGCCGTTGGCTTCAGCGCCTGCGTGCACCACCCATCTCCCGGGGGCCCTTCCCACAGCAGAGGCCTCAAGACCCCTTGCCTGCCCCTTCCGGCACCTTTTCCCGGCCACCCTACGGGCAAGGGTAGCCCCGTCGCGCTCAGCCAGGCCGCTGGGCTCCGACTTGAAGCACCGTGCCTTCCCCCCCCCGCGCCGCTCTGTCCCTCAGCGGCTTTCCCCCAGCCCCTTACTTCTTTCTCCCACACGGCCTTCTCTCTGCTCCTCCCTATCACAGCGACTCCAGAGACCAGCCCGACCATTTCGACGCCCACCGCTACAGGTAGGCCCCTCCAGGCAGAGGCCGGAGGAAAGCTCTCCCGGGGTACCCTTGCCTCGGCGCAGCCCGGTGCCGCCGCCTCACCGCTACTGCCTGGTTTGCCTCTGCCTTGCAGCTTCCACCCCTCCGACCGCGGTCCCCAGCAGCAGCACCCCGAAAACAACGCCGACCACATCTCCCTCTTCGACCGCCAGCACCACGCCATCGACGCAGAGCGCCACCACCACCACGCCCAAAACCACAACACCAGTCTCTACCCTGAGCGTGCCAACCCCTACTTCCACCGAGTCCACGCCAAGTAGCGCGCCCACCCCGACAAGCACAACCCCCGCCCACACCTCCACCACCCCCGCCACCTCAACCACCTCCAGCACCAGCACACCTCTACCCACCACTCCAAGCCCGCCTCCCACAGCGACCTCCGCCTCCACCAGCAGCCCGGTCACCACTCCCACCACTACCACTCCCATCACTACCACTCCCACCACCTCCTTGCCCAGCAGCACCCCTCCCGTCACCCCCTCTACCACCACCCTAACGACCAAGACCCCGGCCCCTTCGACGCCGAGCACGAGACCAATCAGAACCAGCAGTGGTAAGTTGGGCCGTTGGCTTCAGCGCCTGCGTGCACCACCCATCTCCCAGGGGCCCTTCCCACAGCAGAGGCCTCAAGACCCCTTGCCTGCCCCTTCCGGCACCTTTTCCCGGCCACCCTACGGGCAAGGGTAGCCCCGTCGCGCTCAGCCAGGCCGCTGGGCTCCGGCTTGAAGCACCGTGCCTTCCCCCCCCCGCGCCGCTCTGTCCCTCAGCGGCTTTCCCCCAGCCCCTTACTTCTTTCTCCCACACGGCCTTCTCTCTGCTCCTCCCTATCACAGCGACTCCAGAGACCAGCCCGCCCGTTTCGACGCCCACCGCTACAGGTAGGCCCCTCCAGGCAGAGGCCGGAGGAAAGCTCTCCCGGGGTACCCTTGCCTCGGCGCAGCCCGGTGCCGCCGCCTCACCGCTACTGCCTGGTTTGCCTCTGCCTTGCAGCTTCCACCCCTCCGACCGCGGTCCCCAGCAGCAGCACCCCGAAAACAACGCCGACCACGTCTCCCTCTTCGACCGCCAGCACCACGCCATCAACGCAGAGCGCCACCACCACCACGCCCAAAACCACAACACCAGTCTCTACCCTGAGCGTGCCCACCCCTACTTCCACCGAGTCCACGCCAAGTAGCGCGCCCACCCCGACAAGCACAACCCCCGCCCACACCTCCACCACCCCCGCCACCTCAACCACCTCCAGCACCAGCACACCTCTACCCACCACTCCAAGCCCGCCTCCCACAGCGACCTCCGCCTCCACCAGCAGCCCGGTCACCACTCCCACCACTACCACTCCCATCACTACCACTCCCACCACCTCCTTGCCCAGCAGCACCCCTCCCGTCACCCCCTCTACCACCACCCTAACGACCAAGACCCCGGCCCCTTCGATGCCGAGCACGAGACCAATCAGAACCAGCAGTGGTAAGTTGGGCCGTTGGCTTCAGCGCCTGCGTGCACCACCCATCTCCCGGGGGCCCTTCCCACAGCAGAGGCCTCAAGACCCCTTGCCTGCCCCTTCCGGCACCTTTTCCCGGCCACCCTACGGGCAAGGGTAGCCCCGTCGCGCTCAGCCAGGCCGCTGGGCTCCGACTTGAAGCACCGTGCCTTCCCCCCCCCGCGCCGCTCTTTCCCTCAGCGGCTTTCCCCCAGCCCCTTACTTCTTTCTCCCACACGGCCTTCTCTCTGCTCCTCTCTATCACAGCGACTCCAGAGACCAGCCCGCCCGTTTCGACGCCCACCGCTACAGGTAGGCCCCTCCAGGCAGAGGCCGGAGGAAAGCTCTCCCGGGGTACCCTTGCCTCGGCGCAGCCCGGTGCCGCCGCCTCACCGCTACTGCCTGGTTTGCCTCTGCCTTGCAGCTTCCACCCCTCCGACCGCGGTCCCCAGCAGCAGCACCCCGAAAACAACGCCGACCACGTCTCCCTCTTCGACCGCCAGCACCACGCCATCGACGCAGAGCGCCACCTCCACCACGCCTAAAACCACAACACCAGTCTCTACCCTGAGCGTGTCCACCCCTACTTCCACCGAGTCCACGCCAAGTAGCGCGCCCACCCCGACAAGCACAACCCCCGCCCACACCTCCACCACCCCCGCCACCTCAACCACCTCCAGCACCAGCACACCTCTACCCACCACTCCAAGCCCGCCTCCCACAGCGACCTCCGCCTCCAGCAGCAGCCCGGTCACCACTCCCACCACTACCACTCCCATCACTACCACTCCCACCACCTCCTTGCCCAGCAGCACCCCTCCCGTCACCCCCTCTACCACCACCCTAACGACCAAGACCCCGGCCCCTTCGACGCCGAGCACGAGACCAATCAGAACCAGCAGTGGTAAGTTGGGCCGTTGGCTTCAGCACCTGCGTGCACCACCCATCTCCCGGGGACCCTTCCCACAGCAGAGGCCTCAAGACCCCTTGCCTGCCCCTTCCGGCACCTTTTCCCGGCCACCCTACGGGCAAGGGTAGCCCCGTCGCGCTCAGCCAGGCCGCTGGGCTCCGGCTTGAAGCACCGTGCCTTCCCCCCCCCCGCGCCGCTCTGTCCCTCAGCGGCTTTCCCCCAGCCCCTTACTTCTTTCTCCCACACGGCCTTCTCTCTGCTCCTCCCTATCACAGCGACTCCAGAGACCAGCCCGCCCGTTTCGACGCCCACCGCTACAGGTAGGCCCCTCCAGGCAGAGGCCGGAGGAAAGCTCTCCCGGGGTACCCTTGCCTCGGCGCAGCCCGGTGCCGCCGCCTCACCGCTACTGCCTGGTTTGCCTCTGCCTTGCAGCTTCCACCCCTCCGACCGCGGTCCCCAGCAGCAGCACCCCGAAAACAACGCCGACCACGTCTCCCTCTTCGACCGCCAGCACCACGCCATCGACGCAGAGCGCCACCACCACCACGCCCAAAACCACAACACCAGTCTCTACCCTGAGCGTGCCCACCCCTACTTCCACCGAGTCCACGCCAAGTAGCGCGCCCACCCCGACAAGCACAACCCCCGCCCACACCTCCACCACCCCCGCCACCTCAACCACCTCCAGCACCAGCACACCTCTACCCACCACTCCAAGCCCGCCTCCCACAGCGACCTCCGCCTCCACCAGCAGCCCGGTCACCACTCCCACCACTACCACTCCCATCACTACCACTCCCACCACCTCCTTGCCCAGCAGCACCCCTCCCGTCACCCCCTCTACCACCACCCTAACGACCAAGACCCCGGCCCCTTCGACGCCGAGCACGAGACCAATCAGAACCAGCAGTGGTAAGTTGGGCCGTTGGCTTCAGCGCCTGCGTGCACCACCCATCTCCCGGGGGCCCTTCCGACAGCAGAGGCCTCAAGACCCCTTGCCTGCCCCTTCCGGCACCTTTTCCCGGCCACCCTACGGGCAAGGGTAGCCCCGTCGTGCTCAGCCAGGCCGCTGGGCTCCGGCTTGAAGCACCGTGCCTTCCCCCCCCCGCGCCGCTCTGTCCCTCAGCGGCTTTCCCCCAGCCCCTTACTTCTTTCTCCCACACGGCCTTCTCTCTGCTCCTCCCTATCACAGCGACTCCAGAGACCAGCCCGCCCGTTTCGACGCCCACCGCTACAGGTAGGCCCCTCCAGGCAGAGGCCGGAGGAAAGCTCTCCCGGGGTACCCTTGCCTCGGCGCAGCCCGGTGCCGCCGCCTCACCGCTACTGCCTGGTTTGCCTCTGCCTTGCAGCTTCCACCCCTCCGACCGCGGTCCCCAGCAGCAGCACCCCGAAAACAACGCCGACCACGTCTCCCTCTTCGACAGCCAGCACCACGCCATCGACACAGAGCGCCACCACCACCACGCCCAAAACCACAACACCAGTCTCTACCCTGAGAGTGCCCACCCCTACTTCCACCGAGTCCACGCCAAGTAGCGCGCCCACCCCGACAAGCACAACCCCCGCCCACACCTCCACCACCCCCGCCACCTCAACCACCTCCAGCACCAGCACACCTCTACCCACCACTCCAAGCCCGCCTCCCACAGCGACCTCCGCCTCCACCAGCAGCCCGGTCACCACTCCCACCACTACCACTCCCATCACTACCACTCCCACCACCTCCTTGCCCAGCAGCACCCCTCCCGTCACCCCCTCTACCACCACACTAACGACCAAGACCCCGGCCCCTTCGACGCCGAGCACGAGACCAATCAGAACCAGCAGTGGTAAGTTGGGCCGTTGGCTTCAGCGCCTGCGTGCACCACCCATCTCCCGGGGGCCCTTCCCACAGCAGAGGCCTCAAGACCCCTTGCCTGCCCCTTCCGGCACCTTTTCCCGGCCACCCTACGGGCAAGGGTAGCCCCGTCGCGCTCAGCCAGGCCGCTGGGCTCCGACTTGAAGCACCGTGCCTTCCCCCCCCCCGCGCCGCTCTATCCCTCAGCGGCTTTCCCCCAGCCCCTTACTTCTTTCTCCCACACGGCCTTCTCTCTGCTCCTCCCTATCACAGCGACTCCAGAGACCAGCCCGACCATTTCGACGCCCACCGCTACAGGTAGGCCCCTCCAGGCAGAGGCCGGAGGAAAGCTCTCCCGGGGTACCCTTGCCTCGGCGCAGCCCGGTGCCGCCGCCTCACCGCTACTGCCTGGTTTGCCTCTGCCTTGCAGCTTCCACCCCTCCGACCGCGGTCCCCAGCAGCAGCACCCCGAAAACAACGCCGACCACCTCTCCCTCTTCGACCGCCAGCACCACGCCATCGACGCAGAGCGCCACCACCACCACGCCCAAAACCACAACACCAGTCTCTACCCTGAGCGTGCCCACCCCTACTTCCACCGAGTCCACGCCAAGTAGCGCGCCCACCCCGACAAGCACAACCCCCGCCCACACCTCCACCACCCCCGCCACCTCAACCACCTCCAGCACCAGCACACCTCTACCCACCACTCCAAGCCCGCCTCCCACAGCGACCTCCGCCTCCACCAGCAGCCCGGTCACCACTCCCACCACTACCACTCCCATCACTACCACTCCCACCACCTCCTTGCCCAGCAGCACCCCTCCCGTCACCCCCTCTACCACCACCCTAACGACCAAGACCCCGGCCCCTTCGACGCCGAGCACGAGACCAATCAGAACCAGCAGTGGTAAGTTGGGCCGTTGGCTTCAGCGCCTGCGTGCACCACCCATCTCCCGGGGGCCCTTCCCACAGCAGAGGCCTCAAGACCCCTTGCCTGCCCCTTCCGGCACCTTTTCCCGGCCACCCTACGGGCAAGGGTAGCCCCGTCGTGCTCAGCCAGGCCGCTGGGCTCCGGCTTGAAGCACCGTGCCTTCCCCCCCCCGCGCCGCTCTGTCCCTCAGCGGCTTTCCCCCAGCCCCTTACTACTTTCTCCCACACGGCCTTCTCTCTGCTCCTCCCTATCACAGCGACTCCAGAGACCAGCCCGCCCGTTTCGACGCCCACCGCTACAGGTAGGCCCCTCCAGGCAGAGGCCGGAGGAAAGCTCTCCCGGGGTACCCTTGCCTCGGCGCAGCCCGGTGCCGCCGCCTCACCGCTACTGCCTGGTTTGCCTCTGCCTTGCAGCTTCCACCCCTCCGACCGCGGTCCCCAGCAGCAGCACCCCGAAAACAACGCCGACCACGTCTCCCTCTTCGACCGCCAGCACCACGCCATCGACGCAGAGCGCCACCACCACCACGCCCAAAACCACAACACCAGTCTCTACCCTGAGCGTGCCCACCCCTACTTCCACCGAGTCCACGCCAAGTAGCGCGCCCACCCCGACAAGCACAACCCCCGCCCACACCTCCACCACCCCCGCCACCTCAACCACCTCCAGCACCAGCACACCTCTACCCACCACTCCAAGCCCGCCTCCCACAGCGACCTCCGCCTCCACCAGCAGCCCGGTCACCACTCCCACCACTACCACTCCCATCACTACCACTCCCACCACCTCCTTGCCCAGCAGCACCCCTCCCGTCACCCCCTCTACCACCACCCTAACGACCAAGACCCCGGCCCCTTCGACGCCGAGCACGAGACCAATCAGAACCAGCAGTGGTAAGTTGGGCCGTTGGCTTCAGCGCCTGCGTGCACCACCCATCTCCCGGGGGCCCTTCCCACAGCAGAGGCCTCAAGACCCCTTGCCTGCCCCATCCGGCACCTTTTCCCGGCCACCCTACGGGCAAGGGTAGCCCCGTCGCGCTCAGCCAGGCCGCTGAGCTCCGACTTGAAGCACCGTGCCTTCCCCCCCCCGCGCCGCTCTGTCCCTCAGCGGCTTTCCCCCAGCCCCTTACTTCTTTCTCCCACACGGCCTTCTCTCTGCTCCTCTCTATCACAGCGACTCCAGAGACCAGCCCGCCCGTTTCGACGCCCACCGCTACAGGTAGGCCCCTCCAGGCAGAGGCTGGAGGAAAGCTCTCCCGGGGTACCCTTGCCTCGGCGCAGCCCGGTGCCGCCGCCTCACCGCTACTGCCTGGTTTGCCTCTGCCTTGCAGCTTCCACCCCTCCGACCGCGGTCCCCAGCAGCAGCACCCCGAAAACAACGCCGACCACGTCTCCCTCTTCGACCGCCAGCACCACGCCATCGACGCAGAGCGCCACCACCACCACGCCCAAAACCACAACACCAGTCTCTACCCTGAGCGTGCCCACCCCTACTTCCACCGAGTCCACGCCAAGTAGCGCGCCCACCCCGACAAGCACAACCCCCGCCCACACCTCCACCACCCCCGCCACCTCAACCACCTCCAGCACCAGCACACCTCTACCCACCACTCCAAGCCCGCCTCCCACAGCGACCTCCGCCTCCACCAGCAGCCCGGTCACCACTCCCACCACTACCACTCCCATCACTACCACTCCCACCACCTCCTTGCCCAGCAGCACCCCTCCCGTCACCCCCTCTACCACCACACTAACGACCAAGACCCCGGCCCCTTCGACGCCGAGCACGAGACCAATCAGAACCAGCAGTGGTAAGTTGGGCCGTTGGCTTCAGCGCCTGCGTGCACCACCCATCTCCCGGGGACCCTTCCCACAGCAGAGGCCTCAAGACCCCTTGCCTGCCCCATCCGGCACCTTTTCCCGGCCACCCTACGGGCAAGGGTAGCCCCGTCGCGCTCAGCCAGGCCGCTGGGCTCCGGCTTGAAGCACCGTGCCTTCCCCCCCCCGCGCCGCTCTGTCCCTCAGCGGCTTTCCCCCAGCCCCTTACTTCTTTCTCCCACACGGCCTTCTCTCTGCTCTTCCCTATCACAGCGACTCCAGAGACCAGCCCACCCGTTTCGACGCCCACCGCTACAGGTAGGCCCCTCCAGGCAGAGGCCGGAGGAAAGCTCTCCCGGGGTACCCTTGCCTCGGCGCAGCCCGGTGCCGCCGCCTCACCGCTACTGCCTGGTTTGCCTCTGCCTTGCAGCTTCCACCCCTCCGACCGCGGTCCCCAGCAGCAGCACCCCGAAAACAACGCCGACCACCTCTCCCTCTTCGACCGCCAGCACCACGCCATCGACGCAGAGCGCCACCACCACCACGCCCAAAACCACAACACCAGTCTCTACCCTGAGCGTGCCCACCCCTACTTCCACCGAGTCCACGCCAAGTAGCGCGCCCACCCCGACAAGCACAACCCCCGCCCACACCTCCACCACCCCCGCCACCTCAACCACCTCCAGCACCAGCACACCTCTACCCACCACTCCAAGCCCGCCTCCCACAGCGACCTCCGCCTCCACCAGCAGCCCGGTCACCACTCCCACCACTACCACTCCCATCACTACCACTCCCACCACCTCCTTGCCCAGCAGCACCCCTCCCGTCACCCCCTCTACCACCACCCTAACGACCAAGACCCCGGCCCCTTCGACGCCTAGCACGAGACCAATTAGAACCAGCAGTGGTAAGTTGGGCCATTGGCTTCAGCGCCTGCGTGCACCACCCATCTCCCGGGGGCCCTTCCCACAGCAGAGGCCTCAAGACCCCTTGCCTGCCCCTTCCGGCACCTTTTCCCGGCCACCCTACGGGCAAGGGTAGCCCCGTCGCGCTCAGCCAGGCCGCTGGGCTCCGACTTGAAGCACCGTGCCTTCCCCCCCCCGCGCCGCTCTATCCCTCAGCGGCTTTCCCCCAGCCCCTTACTTCTTTCTCCCACACGGCCTTCTCTCTGCTCCTCCCTATCACAGCGACTCCAGAGACCAGCCCGACCATTTCGACGCCCACCGCTACAGGTAGGCCCCTCCAGGCAGAGGCCGGAGGAAAGCTCTCCCGGGGTACCCTTGCCTCGGCGCAGCCCGGTGCCGCCGCCTCACCGCTACTGCCTGGTTTGCCTCTGCCTTGCAGCTTCCACCCCTCCGACCGCGGTCCCCAGCAGCAGCACCCCGAAAACAACGCCGACCACCTCTCCCTCTTCGACCGCCAGCACCACGCCATCGACGCAGAGCGCCACCACCACCACGCCCAAAACCACAACACCAGTCTCTACCCTGAGCGTGCCCACCCCTACTTCCACCGAGTCCACGCCAAGTAGCGCGCCCACCCCGACAAGCACAACCCCCGCCCACACCTCCACCACCCCCGCCACCTCAACCACCTCCAGCACCAGCACACCTCTACCCACCACTCCAAGCCCGCCTCCCACAGCGACCTCCGCCTCCACCAGCAGCCCGGTCACCACTCCCACCACTACCACTCCCATCACTACCACTCCCACCACCTCCTTGCCCAGCAGCACCCCTCCCGTCACCCCCTCTACCACCACCCTAACGACCAAGACCCCGGCCCCTTCGACGCCGAGCACGAGACCAATCAGAACCAGCAGTGGTAAGTTGGGCCGTTGGCTTCAGCGCCTGCGTGCACCACCCATCTCCCGGGGGCCCTTCCCACAGCAGAGGCCTCAAGACCCCTTGCCTGCCCCTTCCGGCACCTTTTCCCGGCCACCCTACGGGCAAGGGTAGCCCCGTCGTGCTCAGCCAGGCCGCTGGGCTCCGGCTTGAAGCACCGTGCCTTCCCCCCCCCGCGCCGCTCTGTCCCTCAGCGGCTTTCCCCCAGCCCCTTACTACTTTCTCCCACACGGCCTTCTCTCTGCTCCTCCCTATCACAGCGACTCCAGAGACCAGCCCGCCCGTTTCGACGCCCACCGCTACAGGTAGGCCCCTCCAGGCAGAGGCCGGAGGAAAGCTCTCCCGGGGTACCCTTGCCTCGGCGCAGCCCGGTGCCGCCGCCTCACCGCTACTGCCTGGTTTGCCTCTGCCTTGCAGCTTCCACCCCTCCGACCGCGGTCCCCAGCAGCAGCACCCCGAAAACAACGCCGACCACGTCTCCCTCTTCGACCGCCAGCACCACGCCATCGACGCAGAGCGCCACCACCACCACGCCCAAAACCACAACACCAGTCTCTACCCTGAGCGTGCCCACCCCTACTTCCACCGAGTCCACGCCAAGTAGCGCGCCCACCCCGACAAGCACAACCCCCGCCCACACCTCCACCACCCCCGCCACCTCAACCACCTCCAGCACCAGCACACCTCTACCCACCACTCCAAGCCCGCCTCCCACAGCGACCTCCGCCTCCACCAGCAGCCCGGTCACCACTCCCACCACTACCACTCCCATCACTACCACTCCCACCACCTCCTTGCCCAGCAGCACCCCTCCCGTCACCCCCTCTACCACCACCCTAATGACCAAGACCCCGGCCCCTTCGACGCCGAGCACGAGACCAATCAGAACCAGCAGTGGTAAGTTGGGCCGTTGGCTTCAGCGCCTGCGTGCACCACCCATCTCCCGGGGGCCCTTCCCACAGCAGAGGCCTCAAGACCCCTTGCCTGCCCCTTCCGGCACCTTTTCCCGGCCACCCTACGGGCAAGGGTAGCCCCGTCGCGCTCAGCCAGGCCGCTGGGCTCCGACTTGAAGCACCGTGCCTTCCCCCCCCGCGCCGCTCTGTCCCTCAGCGGCTTTCCCCCAGCCCCTTACTTCTTTCTCCCACACGGCCTTCTCTCTGCTCCTCTCTATCACAGCGACTCCAGAGACCAGCCCGCCCGTTTCGACGCCCACCGCTACAGGTAGGCCCCTCCAGGCAGAGGCCGGAGGAAAGCTCTCCCGGGGTACCCTTGCCTCGGTGCAGCCCGGTGCCGCCGCCTCACCGCTACTGCCTGGTTTGCCTCTGCCTTGCAGCTTCCACCCCTCCGACCGCGGTCCCCAGCAGCAGCACCCCGAAAACAACGCCGACCACGTCTCCCTCTTCGACCGCCAGCACCACGCCATCGACGCAGAGCGCCACCACCACCACGCCCAAAACCACAACACCAGTCTCTACCCTGAGCGTGCCCACCCCTACTTCCACCGAGTCCACACCAAGTAGCGCGCCCACCCCGACAAGCACAACGCCCGCCCACACCTCCACCACCCCCGCCACCTCAACCACCTCCAGCACCAGCACACCTCTACCCACCACTCCAAGCCCGCCTCCCACAGCGACCTCCGCCTCCACCAGCAGCCCGGTCACCACTCCCACCACTACCACTCCCATCACTACCACTCCCACCACCTCCTTGCCCAGCAGCACCCCTCCCGTCACCCCCTCTACCACCACCCTAACGACCAAGACCCCGGCCCCTTCGACGCCTAGCACGAGACCAATTAGAACCAGCAGTGGTAAGTTGGGCCATTGGCTTCAGCGCCTGCGTGCACCACCCATCTCCCGGGGGCCCTTCCCACAGCAGAGGCCTCAAGACCCCTTGCCTGCCCCTTCCGGCACCTTTTCCCGGCCACCCTACGGGCAAGGGTAGCCCCGTCGCGCTCAGCCAGGCCGCTGGGCTCCGGCTTGAAGCACCGTGCCTTCCCCCCCCCCGCGCCGCTCTGTCCCTCAGCGGCTTTCCCCCAGCCCCTTACTTCTTTCTCCCACACGGCCTTCTCTCTGCTCCTCCCTATCACAGCGACTCCAGAGACCAGCCCGCCCGTTTCGACGCCCACCGCTACAGGTAGGCCCCTCAGGCAGAGGCCGGAGGAAAGCTCTCCCGGGGTACCCTTGCCTCGGCGCAGCCCGGTGCCGCCGCCTCACCGCTACTGCCTGGTTTGCCTCTGCCTTGCAGCTTCCACCCCTCCGACCGTGGTCCCCAGCAGCAGCACCCCGAAAACAACGCCGACCACGTCTCCCTCTTCGACCGCCAGCACCATGCCATCGACGCAGAGCGCCACCACCACCACGCCTAAAACCACAACACCAGTCTCTACCCTGAGTGTGCCCACCCCTACTTCCACCGAGTCCACGCCAAGTAGCGCGCCCACCCCGACAAGCACAACCCCCGCCCACACCTCCACCACCCCCGCCACCTCAACCACCTCCAGCACCAGCACACCTCTACCCACCACTCCAAGCCTGCCTCCCACAGCGACCTCCGCCTCCACCAGCAGCCCGGTCACCACTCCCACCACTCCCACTCCCATCACTACCACTCCCACCACCTCCTTGCCCAGCAGCACCCCTCCCGTCACCCCCTCTACCACCACCCTAACGACCAAGACCCCGGCCCCTTCGACGCCGAGCACGAGACCAATCAGAACCAGCAGTGGTAAGTTGGGCCGTTGGCTTCAGCGCCTGCGTGCACCACCCATCTCCCGGGGACCCTTCCCACAGCAGAGGCCTCAAGACCCCTTGCCTGCCCCTTCCGGCACCTTTTCCCGGCCACCCTACGGGCAAGGGTAGCCCCGTCGCGCTCAGCCAGGCCGCTGGGCTCCGGCTTGAAGCACCGTGCCTTCCCCCCCCCGCGCCGCTCTGTCCCTCAGCGGCTTTCCCCCAGCCCCTTACTTCTTTCTCCCACACGGCCTTCTCTCTGCTCCTCCCTATCACAGCGACTCCAGAGACCAGCCCGCCCGTTTCGACGCCCACCGCTACAGGTAGGCCCCTCCAGGCAGAGGCCGGAGGAAAGCTCTCCCGGGGTACCCTTGCCTCGGCGCAGCCCGGTGCCGCCGCCTCACCGCTACTGCCTGGTTTGCCTCTGCCTTGCAGCTTCCACCCCTCCGACCGCGGTCCCCAGCAGCAGCACCCCGAAAACAACGCCGACCACCTCTCCCTCTTCGACCGCCAGCACCACGCCATCGACGCAGAGCGCCACCACCACCATGCCCAAAACCACAACACCAGTCTCTACCCTGAGCGTGCCCACCCCTACTTCCACCGAGTCCACGCCAAGTAGCGCGCCCACCCCGACAAGCACAACCCCCGCCCACACCTCCACCACCCCCGCCACCTCAACCACCTCCAGCACCAGCACACCTCTACCCACCACTCCAAGCCCGCCTCCCACAGCGACCTCTGCCTCCACCAGCAGCCCGGTCACCACTCCCACCACTACCACTCCCATCACTACCACTCCCACCACCTCCTTGCCCAGCAGCACCCCTCCCGTCACCCCCTCTACCACCACCCTAACGACCAAGACCCCGGCACCTTCGACGCCGAGCACGAGACCAATCAGAACCACCAGTGGTAAGTTGGGCTATTGGTTTTAATGGTATTCTGCAGCTCTCCCCTGTGATGTTGTTTGACTCAGAGATGAACTCCTTCCCTTAACCCAGCTGGCGTTATTCATTTGTAATTTTCTCCTTGCCATTTTCATGTGCCTCTTTTTGAGTTATCACATTCTTTCTTTTTAACTTTTGAGTGTTGGAAAACTCTTTCACCCTCCATTCCCACTGGTAAGGCCAGTAAAATATTTGTTCTGGGATTTTTTCTTGTTTTTGTACAATACTTATATTTGAAGAATAAATAGTTTTTGCCGGATTTGTTGTAGAATTTTCATTTCATTTTTTTATAATGGAGCTAATAAGCTCTATTTTTCTTATTTCACTGTCCTCTGCACATTTTCTCTTCTTTGATATTGTGTTTTATAGATCTGGTTGTTGCAGATTCCAAAATGCTCTAATTCAAATTTTTCTCAGCAATATTTTTTAAAAATTTTATACATTTTACAATGCCTGATTTTTCCCTTCTTGGCCTCTTTTTTATCGTTACCATGTTTGTAATAGCTCATTTTCTCATTATGACAAGTCACTCTATCTTTTGTCTTTCCTGTCTGCAGGATGGAAATCAACTCTCTCCACACCATCTAGGACAATGTTCTCTACTTCTTATCTCTCAACTTCAACCTCTATTTCCACTGAATCAACTTCATTTAGCACACCCCCTGTTACTACTACAGGACCACTTAATATTTCCAGTTCATCTAGTGCTAGTACTACTTGGAAAACAAGTCTAAGCACCTCTTTTACTCCCATCGTGCCAACAAGTGCGACTTCTACTTTCTTCAGTACTCCAATAACCACACCCACCAGGACCACTTTGACTATTGAACCACCTACTGTCACTCTTACTTCTACTACTTTTTCTTCCACAAGTGCTGCTCACACTACTCTAGGAAGTACTAGTGGTAAGTATTTCTTAGCTGATGGGTACATTGAAGGAGTTGTTCATTTTGAACATTACAACAATTGTTTTCTAATCATTAGTATTTTGTCTGTTACTTAGGGAATCATGTTTTCTATTTTTTACAGAACAAACTGACTTCTATTTTTTTTTTTAATCAGAAAAGTGATTAGGTTGCAGCTTACCAAATACCACCATGTTAAATGTAGAATAATTTAACAGACAAATGATTAGGGTTATGACAAGGTGGGGCTGAACATCACAGCCAAGGCTTCAGTTGTCAGCCACTCTTGAGAGATGTTAACTGAACACTTAAATATGGAAATAGAACGATTTCTCATTCTAGCACAAATGTCCCATGTGATTTGGCTAGCTCTGCATTTAATAGGGTGCATGCTCAACCACTTCCTTTTAGGATCCAAGAGGGGCGGGGACAACACAAGCAGTTCATCTTCTGTATCTTCTGTGTATCTTCTGTGTACTTTCTTCTTTATTTGGAAATTGTGAGCCTACAGATGTCTCCTTAGCTTGATTCTCCATTCTTCTCCTTCAGACACGGAACACCTGAGAAGGATAGCACTATGCTCAAGTCTCAATCTAAGACAAGACACTTTTTTTCCACTTTTATATTGGTATCCAATATCAAATGTATGGTTGGACAGCTTCTGTTCTTAGGAGTGCTTCTTCATTTTTATTTTTGAAACACCCTCAAAACACTGTATATACTTACAAAAATTCTATGATGGTGATTATGTGCTTCCTTGACTCACAACCCACTGAGAGTTGGAGAGCATCTCCAGTGCTATTTATTCTTTTTTTATCCAGAGACTCCAGCATACAGAAGCAAATGCAGCTTTACAATTTTTCATCATTCACTTTCTGAACTAAAATCTCCCCTTGTTTACATATCCCCATGAGTACCCGTGAATACTTTCCCATCTCAAAAACTAGTTGGCCAGATTAGGTTTGAATTCCAAAAGAATGTAGGTTGGTTGCTTTCATAGAACATCCTATGTGATGGCTCCCAAGGGTTACAGTTCCCATACACCAGTGTTGTACTGGTGGACTTCAACTCCCAGAATTCCCCAGCCAGCCAATTCTGGGAGTTGAAGTCCACTCATCTTAAAGTGGCCAAGTTTGGACAACACTGCCATACACTATTCTACCATTGAACAAGACTTGGACAATCAAATGACCCCCTTCCCTTTTGGAGGTTTAGAGAGCCAGGGAGACAGCCCTGAAGCAAATATGTGGAAACTGTTTGGTAAACAGAGAGGACAGAAGTATTCTTGAAATCCTGGAAAGAGATTTAATAGACATACTGACTTGCTGGGGTATAAGAGGGAGGGAAAGAGAAGCACCATCACACTTGCAAGGTTTTGTTATTTATTATAGTCAATCTCAATAAAGTATAGTTCTGATTTTCCTGTGGAGTGAGTTTTCTGATCTGGTCTACCCTGAAGGGCTGGCCAGAAGTCTGTTAGGACCTGGCTATTTACACAGGGTTTGGGAGTCAGTATTTTTTCCCTCAAGCTATTGAATTTTTTTATCATGTTTTGCTGATTGTATTTTATTCCCTAGTCTTATGTAGGTGATTGTATTGATTATGTTCTAAGGTGTTACGTTGCTTTTTGTTATGTTTTTATTCCAACTTATGAAGGGGGTATGCCATTCAGTATTGGTTCTGATTGGAGCGACCTACAAACCCTAACTATAATTAATCAATAAATTGTATGTACGTAAGTGAATGAAGATTTGCCCCTTTTGATATATTTATAGCGAATATTGCAATTTTACTAATTGTATATGCTTTTATTTTAACAATTAATTTATCTGAGTGGGAAAGGCATTGCTTTGTGACACGTTAACATAAAAAAATGCTATAGGAAGAAATTAAGTAACAAATTAAACAAATAAATAATCATCACTTTCATAGGACTGTATTCAATGGTATCCATCCATGTGTAGAACTGATACCACCCACTTCCAGTGCACCCCTCCACCATAATTTACACTGATGGTTGAGGGACCTTCCAAAACAAATGTGTAGGATATTGTGGGAAGAACAGCTAGGAATATGTCCAATGTATGAATGGAGATCTCTTCACATTACACTGAGCCCTATATCATTGGAAGGGCATTTCATTCAGAATGATCATCCTCCATGAAATGGAGCCAGCATTCAATTGTAGGCAAATAAACAAATCAATACTTGAAGCAAGTTCTGTGTGACTTTCTCCAAAGAAAATACGTTGTGTTTAGCAGAAGTAGCCTTTTGAAAAAATTGAGCAGATGGATGACCAGCAGCATGTGATTTTTAAGTTATATATTCATTTTTTAATTGTATTTATTTATTTATGCAATTTCTATAACTGCCAGTCTCAATCCAAGTGACTGTGGGTGGTGAACAATTTGAATAATTAAAACAATGAAAACCATTACAAATTATTTGTATAGGCAGCTGATAATTATTATAAAAATTACATAAAATCAACAGTGCAACCAAGTAACAGGGCCTGTAACACTTTCAGGACCCCGGGCTTGGGCACATAGCCAATTGTATAGTTTTGTCTCAAGATTTGTGAAGTTTGGTGACTTTGGATGAAATCTCAATTCTTGGATTTGTTTTTCTTTTTCAGTTCCTGTTCCAAATATTACAACTAGTGCTCCAATCACAACTCCCCCAGGTTGGTTGAACTAAAGTGAATGTCTGAGTTTAAATGACTACTTTCTAGGGCTGCAGTCAACTACATATTTTAGTCTACTGAAATAGCGTCATCTGCTTGCAAAGAAAATATACACATAAACATAGGCTTACATACTCAAATATATTTCAACCCAATAAAGGTTTTTTTAGACTTCAACTTATAACACTGACCAAGATGTAGAGTTGAACTTTTCATACTATTTTATAATGTTTAGAATTACAATTACTCATTTATATGAATTTAGGATTATCTGAGATAAGCTACCCTCGTATAAAATAGTATAGTTTTGCAAAGAGAATATCACCCACATTTTTCTGACCGATTCTCTAAAACTAAATATGTTCTTTTTCAATATTGTCTTAAATATGTGTGATCTTTGACAATAAGAACTGCATTTGTTAATACATGGTTTAAATCAAGATTTACAGTAGTAAAATCTAGTGTTTAGTAATGCACTGTGCTGCACTGTGTATTAGCCCTTTGCAGTGATTGCCCTTTGTAGTAAGAATAAGAAGCCCAAATCTTCATTAATGCCAAAAGGAGGTAGAGTTCTTACATTTACATTAATTACTGTTTTTTAATATTTTACAGTGCCATGTAGAGCTATTGAATATGAAGAGCAAGTGATTTTTAAGGGTTGTGTTGCAAATGTTACTTTAATCCGTTGTGAAGGAATGTGTCCATCATCAGCAAGGTAAATAAGATGATATTGCAGATTTTCCAGCAACCATGAGGCCTATTACTTGATTAAAAGTCATGTTAAATACTTCAACTTATTTTTCCACTTATAGCTTATTTATCAGTAGCTGATTATTTTTACTTACCTATAATGAAAGATCAATACAGAAAAAGAAATCCCTAGCTATAATCTGACCATACCTTTCCCAAAGTAGTTTAGTAGTTTCATGTACAGGTAGTCCTCACTTAATGACAGTAATTGGGACCTGAGTTTCCATCACTAAGCAATGCAGTTATAAAGCATGATGTCATGTGACAACACCACATAGCAATGGCAATTCTGGCACTTCTGGTTGCCATCATTAAGTGAATTGCACAACATCATTAAGTGCAATGTGGCACGGTCACCATTTGCAACTTCCTGCCAGCTTCCCCATTGACTTTGCTTGTCAGAAGCCAGCAGTGAAGGTTGCAAATGGTGATCACATGACCACATGACACTGTGATATCATAATTGTGATCTAGGCACTGATCTAAATCACGATCATATGACCACAGAGATGCTGTGGCCAGTCATAAGTACCACTCATTCAGCACTGTTGGAAGTCCAAATGGTCACTGAATGGGTGGTTGTTAAGTGAGGACCACGTGTAGTGTAGTGTAGTTTAGTGTAGTATAGTTTAGCTAGGTATAAAAAGCTGGCTGGGTCATTGGAATGAAGTTGTATGAACATGGTATAAGCATGTGTGATATTCCACATAGTATTCAGAAAAATGTAGAAAGAACATGTTTCCATTTCACGACAATCAATTAAAACTTGTAGAGGCATTTTTAAAAAGGTTTTCAAAGGACTCTTATCTCTCCTATATGATTTTTTTTTAAATATGTAAAAATTCTCACTGACATGATAAATTCCCTAAGTTTAGGGTATCTTTATGTCCAGAAAGCTGTACAATTTACTCTACATCAAGGTATTTACTTGTTGAACTACTTAGTCAATAGTATTAACATTAATTATTTACCATTTCTTACATTTATGGTATCCAAGGAAATAATTTCTATTTTTTAAAAAATAATTAACTTGTTAGACACCTCTATACCTTATCTAAACTAAGACTGTCCTTATTCACAGGCTGAATGTTACAAAGATGATGGTAGATGCACGATGTGGATGTTGCATGCCACAAACATTCTACAAGAAGGAAATAGAGATGCCGTGCCCGGATCCAGATAACCCACATAAACCACTTTTTGCAGATATCATTATATTTGGTGAATGTGTATGCAATTTTGATGGATGTATACGCTAGCCAAACTCACCAGTGCCAACTGAGAAGCAATACTTAAAATAAGCCATCAGTTGCTATTTACATTATGCCTAAAGTCTGGAGTTAGATCCCCTTTGTTTATATCAATTGGTTCAAAACGTTGAGAAGGCAGCTACTCCTAGAAGAGTAGTGCTGATAACAAATTATGTTAATTTATTCATTATTTGGGGGCTAGGAAGATGAAATAAACTTTTGCCTTATTTAGAAGGCTTTCACTAAATTTATGTCTACCTACCTGTGTAAAATAATTGACTGTTTTAATAAAGATATTAGCTGGCTTTTTAGTTTCTAATGGTGAATAACTGAGAGACCTGTTATACTTTCATAAGGCTATAATCTAATGGCAAATTCATTCTTCAAATACCCATTTTTATGCTGTCAAAATAGAATCTTTCATGATACAGAGCATAGTATCAACAGGTCAGATATATGAAGTAGAAACAAACTCACTCCCCACCCTCCCAAGAAAGCCCATGTTAAATAATTAAGGAGGATATCCAGCTAGGGTCGTTGGGTTGAGTACCCTCTGTGAGAACTGAATATTAACTTTTGAAGAAGAAGAACAAAAAAGTGGAATGGAATAGAATGGAACTGAATGGCATATTTTTGAAAAGCTTCATGGCAGGAATTCCTGGCTGAAATTCTAAGAAACAGTTTAAAATGCTTGATTGTGGAAGGTTATGTACAAAATCATTCCACTGGGATATACTGTGGAAGGCCAAAACCAACTGGATGGGAACATATTAAAACAATCAAATGGAAGATTTGGCTAGTACCTTGCCGCAATGGGTGAGCAATTCAGCTACGTTTGCCTCAGATTTAAAGAGGATTCAAGGTAGACTGGGTTACATGGAGGTATACATAACTTTTTTTGCTTTACCAGAAAATGTACATTTTATATGGCTTTTAGTCACATCAAGAAATTATTTAAACTGTTCAGTTTTTTTTTTTAATCTGCTTAACAGTCATTACTGACCCTGCAGTGACCGCCCCCTAGCGGTTTTCAAGGCAATTGCATCTTTCTAGTTTCAGAGTTAGACTTTGCCAGAGCCTAATTCCTAGAGCGTCAGCCCAGCTGGCAGCACAGGAGGCGGGATTTCCGTTGCTTCGCGCCCCTTTTTCGGACGAGCGCGATTTCGCGCTTTTTACCGGCAACTGTCCCGTCTCTCTGTGGAGCCGCTGCCAGCATTTTCCTCCCACCGGAGTGAGAGTGCTCATTTATCTACTCACATATGTTTTCGATCTGCTGAGTTGGCAGAAGCTGCGGGTATAGAGACAAGAGCTCACCTTGTTAACGCGAGGCTGGACTCGAACCGCTGAAGCTTTCAGCCATTTCTGGCCGGCACTTTCAGCGTCATTAAGCCGCTGCGCCACCGCGTCCCCCCAACTGTTCAGTACCTTTTAATATAAATAGTATGCCTCAAAATAGGAAAACTGTACCTTTTCTATGCCTCTATAGCTTGTTTTCTTTCATCAGCTAATCTAAACCAGGAAAATGAGTGGAGGCATAAGCTATGTTCTTCCTATAAAAGCAGTAATAGTCCCAAATTATGTTCACAATAATCAGTTGAAAGCAATCAATTTCTTAGCATTTCCCTAACAGAACTAAACCAAGCCTAAATTCCCACTTTATTTCCTTCAAGGTTGACCAAGATCAGTATTATATTGTATCAAGATAATTTGTAGAAAAGCAATGTATCTTGGCCACTGGGTGAGGCTGACATTAATGAGAAGTAAAGCCAGAGAATAGAGAGATGGGAGTGACAACTTTTTTTTTTCTTCATTGTCCCTACCTGGTGAGCTGCTGAAGAGGACCATTTGGGCAGATTAAAAATATAATAAAACTTATTGGATGGAAATTTTGGTCTGGATTTCTGTGAGAAATGAATTCCAAGTCAGGATCAATTTCGAAGAAGAGTTAACAGGTAGCCCTTGTTTAACAACTGTTCACAGTTACGACAGTGATGAAAAAATAATTTTATGACCAGTTCTCACATTTGTGAGCTTTTCAGGTCTGTAAAGCAATCTGATGTAAGATTGTAAGCATGGTTGTGGTTTCACACAGCGACCACTTCGCTTAACAACCGGTCCCAATTGTGGTCACTAAATGAGAGCTATCTGTATTGTGGCCAGCTAAGTGAGCACACTTCCCAAATAGGAATATGCGCCAGACAAAGAGTCTGATGACCTTTTATACACTTGGTATACTTTTTACAACTCTTTGGAATGTTTCTTTGGAATGTTTCTTATCAGTATTTATTTTTTTTCCAAATATAGTCACTCCCTCTTACTAAGCCTCATTGCATACATGTTTCTCTCCCTTTGGCCTAACAGAGGATTTCTATGCAAGCATATTTACAGAAGCTCAGGGCATTTAGCAGATTTTTAAAATGTCCTCCTTGAGACTTAAAACAAAAGATTGCTGCTACTAGAGGTACAAATTATTATCTGCCAAGGGTTTTTCAAATTAGAAAATGGTATCAAGCATGCTGGCTAGGGAATTCTGGGAGTTGAAGTCCACACGTCTTAAAGCTGCTGAGGCTGAGAAACACTGCTCAAGGGCAAGTGGTCTTTTGAACAAATCAATCCAATCCATGCCGATATGGAGACTTTACCATTTGGTAGTATTACCATATTGTTACCATCTATATTCTATTATAATCCTCAAATAGCCCTAAACAGCATAGCTTGAGAGCACTTGAAGCATATCAACTTAACTTTTAACTTAACATAAAACTTTTCATCAAATGCATAAAGTGGCTAAGCTGATCTAGGATTTGAATTGGGATGAACCGGGGGGAAGAGTTTCAGGCAACTTCAGAAGATCTCAAGAAACACAATGGGTTTTTAACACATTACAATTGTTCATTGGTAACATACATATAATCTGTCTCACATGTAACCTCCATCTGCATAACCAACCTGTCTTCTCCTCTTAATAAAAATAGGGGAAAAGTACATGAACTGTTGGATCCAAAATGGGGTTCTTTGCCTGGAGACGACTGCCAATAACTTCACCAGACACAAGAAACCCTTAGAGCAAAATTTCTTTATTGGTGCGCATCAGTAAAGGGGATACATCTGTGAAAAGAGGTTCCCCAAACACAAAGAGATCAGGGTTTTTATACATTTTCCTTCAAGGAGATATAACATTTAGAGATTACTGATTGTTCAAGAAGTTCTTCATCACCTTAACTGGGATTTCCCTTTGATCTCTTCTGTGCAGTGGACCCATCCCCATATCTTTTGTTTTCTCAAGAGATGTCAACTACAGGCGAATACAGTTAATAGGTTACCAAGGTTAGATGTAGGCTAACCTAGAAGGGTTGGCTATGGGTGAATACATCCTTGCTGTCCTGCAAGAATCACAGGCACAGTATTTTTCCTTTCCATGCTCCTCAGTATTCATGTTGAAGGTATTTTATTAACTAGAGAAATAATATGGGTAATAAACTATAAGACAGAAAGTGCAAGTATTATGGAAGAGTTTTAGGAGTAGAAGATATTAAGAATCTAGAAGGGCTAGAAATACATGAAACACCTAACTGAGCTGAAGATAGATAAGACGCAAATATACATAGCCTATAGAAACACAGGTAAGTGTCCCACAGTGTGAAGGGGGAGAAAGAAAAAGCAAAACAGTATGAAATTAAACAGTAGTTAGGCTTGCCATAAAATACCTTTCTGGTCACTGTCTGGTGGACTCAATGGTGTAAAGTTAACTCTACCTCTTCTTTGTTGAAGGTAGGCCTTAAGATTTCTTCCTACCTCAGGGAAGAAACCCTTCAGCTTCAGCTCAACTTCAGTGCTTAATTCACTGAAATCACAGAAAGGCTTGCCTCCAGCACGAACACACAGGAAAATGAAAGATGTGTGTGTAGCAATCAGCAAACACAATAAAGTAGTTAACTCTTTTATCCTCAGTCACTTAAACTGTCTCTGAATCTAACCCCTAGCTGCAGGGTGGGCTGTCAGATCTATTTTTCAGTGAGCAGAACAGAGTCCTTTGTGGTATATCCCACTGCTATTCTCAATCACTTAAGGTGGGGGCAACAGGAAAGGGATATACTACAACAATACAGTATTCCTAAGCTGAGTCAGTAGTGGTTAAAATATTCTCTGAAGCACTATGAACCTAAAGCTCAACTCCACAAAAGAAAAAAAAAAACCCTTTATAAAGCTTAATGAATGTAGAAGGTTCTGCCTAGGTAGCTCCCCAACAAATGTTTATTATGTCATCTCAAGCAAATGTTTATTATGACATCACATGTCAAATGTGAGACCTGCTGCTAATAGTCTAGATGTAGCCACTTCCCTGACCACATGAACTTTGATGCACAAGAGGAACTGTTTCTTGCTGGCTAAATACACCAGAGTAATGGATTCCCTCCTCCAGCTCCTGATAGTGGATCCTTCACCTACCCACCAACACGAAGTCCAGGGCAGCTTCCTGTATTACCTAATAGCCTGCTCTCCAGTCCTGATAGTAGGAATTCCAGTAGATCTGGAACCTTGCCGCTGGTGCCACGAGACTGTCTTTTGCATCGCTGTTGACACTCGGTCAGTTAATAGATCTTGGTGGCAGCTAAGTGCCTAGATGCCGCATGAGTTTTTACTACAAGGTCTAGAAGGCTAGAATGCAGATGTTCCTGTTTAATTTCCAGGTGCCAAGTTGTGGCTGGTCTATACCAGATCAGGTCTTGAGATGGGATGCCTGGGCACGTCAGGAGATGCCATGACTCCTTACTCATCCATCCTTGGGTGATGAACCAGTCTCCTAGGCCTGAACAGAATTAAAATCACTTGTGCCTTCCACATCTTCACCTTACATGCCAATTTGGACTGCATGGAAAGCAGAGAGAGGTCTTTCCGGTCCCAATGGCACCAGGGAATCAGTTGTCACTGCTCAGTTGACTTGAAATTGGGAGCAACAACTTGTCTGTAGTCTGCTGTTGTGAACAAGGGGAGAACTTGTTTCCTATCATCTTGTTAAATGCAAACGCTGTATTTACCTGACAAGATTAGCTTTTCTCCAATTAACTTAGTTTAAAATGGAAAGGGTGTCTTAGATAAACAGAGGTAGAGGAGGAACGAAAAGTCTAATTTTCCTTTGAGGTGGTAGAAATAGGGAGGATCATTTTAAATTTGGGGCATCTTCCTTTAAGATAAATTTGGTTACTAAAGTCCTGTATATTCTATGCTCACTTTTCAGCAGCAGTTGGTTTTCTACTTAAATTGCATAGAATTTCTAATTATATTCTATCTAATCAGTCTGTTGATCTATGTAAAATTATTATGCAATGTAATATGGTACAGGAACTATCATACAGATTAGACTTCACTGTTTTTCACTGAAGTTGTATCATAAATATCTCTGCAAGAAATAATAGACATTGTATCTACATATTTTAAGTGTCCCTTAAGTAATATTTTAATGTTTAAATTATATAAAAATATGCAGAAAATAAATTAGGAAGTTGGCTTAATATTTAAATAAGCTTACAATTTTTAAACTGTATTATACATTTAGTATTACTGGTCTTGAACAGACTGATTAAACGATCTTAGTATGATGCTTAAGGTTCCAGAGGAGTGATAGAAATGCAATAATATTTTTTTAAAAAAAATAGATGCAGTGAAAGTTCTTAAAAGTGAAAATGCAGAAACATGAGTTTTATTCTTCTAGCCATTTATTTTTTTCTGCTAAAGGTAACATGTTTAGATTTATGTATTTTCAAATTTATATACTTATAATGGAAGTTGACCATATAAGCTCGCAATTAATTTTTTTATAGTGAAATGGTTAAACATAGATACTGGAGTGTAGGCCTAACTTTACAACATTTTATTTTCCTGCTGAGAAATCTTTCACATGTCGTTAACAAATACTGTGCTTCGATTACTAATACTGTTTTAGCCACAAAAAGTATTATTTCTGCTTGATAGAGGATATATAACTTTGGTAATCAAGTAATTTATCCCAATAAAGATAAATTGCATATACCTGTACTTCAATTTTCTGTTCCCTATCAGGGAAATACAGTTCATGTGAACAGCTGATCAGCTATCTATTTGGAATCTTCATCTTTTTATGGATAAATCACATTTGCTCACAACAATTGTACAGTGAACAGCACCAGCACTTTGACGTGGCATTAAATAAGTGCAACTCTAATGCCTTCAGATCTGCACTTTTAAAAATTAAATGGCAGATCTTCTTAATATGCTATATGACAAGCTTCTAATTACCTTGTTTTAATGGCTTCCAGTTCCATATGAAAAATGGTGACAAGTTAATCTCTGTGTCCTAATGATCACTCTTAGAATTTCTCCAATCATAGGGCAATATTGAAAGTTATCCTAGTTTTATTATATCACCAAACTACATGCCATTTCATTCATTAAGATGTGCTAATTCAGTGGAGCCCACCAAATTTGGCTGGAGAACTTTGCACAAAACAGTAATTCAGTACCGAAATTAAAGGAGTCTGGATGACAGTTCTGTAAGTCAGACATGAAATGTTCTCTTAAAAAAACCTGATCAAACACTCAAGGACATTATTGCGCAACCCAGCAGAGACACTACAGCTCATTTTTTTTCTTGCTTTACTGAATGACCGCAGTAACCATTTTAAAATCCCTTCAGAGAAGTGTGATTGAAACCTGCTTAGTTCTTCTTGTTAAAAAGGATGTCAGGCTGAATTTCGATAATATATTACAAATGCGTATCTCATGCCAAGTAGATCATATCATTGCTAGACTTTTTGAAAATAGGGCACTCAACTTCTGAAAGTGTTTTGGTGTCAAAAAAAAACAACGATTATCAGGTCATTATACTTTCAAAAGCTAAATATTTATTTAGGACCTGAATATACTAGACTTCTGTATCTATATGATCCACCCATATGCTAATGAAAATATTAAACTGAAATTACATATCAACAGCCAGGGCTAGAGAACGTAGAAACATAAGTTCTATAGGAAAATTTTAGTGTGGCTCCACATGATTTTTTAAAAATTTACAGTTCCAGTGAACAAAGAATTAACTAGAGGTCTGTAGAAATGGTGAATCTAAGAATTCTGAATCTTTATTTCAGCATTTGATGAGATATTTACTCTTTGGTAATTCATAATTTGGAGGAAGGGTGAATTAAAGCTGTTTAAAACAATTTGCTTGAGATTAGAGTGAAATAATACCCTTATGCCTCTACATACTGGACTCAAGGCCAATGGTCATAGCCTTTTTTGAAAAAGCAATACCAGTGAGATTCATTGCAACAGTACTGGCTTTCCCACACCCCCAGTTGATGCATTTTGGACATTCTCAAAAGTTGATCCACCTAAAGTTGATGAAGAGTACAGCAGCAAGATGGCTACTGCTGTCTCATCAAATAGAACTTTACTGAGCACTGCCGGGGCAATACAGTAATAGGAAACGAGACCACAATGTTACTAGCAATTTATACTGAAATTTCCAGAAGGAAAAAAACCCCCTTTCATTTAGATCATTGTTAATCACATTCAGAGTAAGTCATCATAAAACCAACTTCTGACAAAATGCCTGAAAGAGTTGAGTTGACACACACAATGCCTCCTAGCCTCTTTGCACCAGAAATCTAACAGCCATTTTTTTCACATTTAGGTAACTTTACATTACACATATCTTTTATTCACACAAGAGGGACAGGTCCTTCAAGGCAGGAATGTGAATGTGATGGCAGTTATTTATGCAGACACCAGTGCACATGACATTTCTGGAGCAAGACAAGAATACAGGCAAAAATGAAAAATCAAAGCTGGTCTTCAGTTAAGATTCAGAATTGTTCTGACAACAATTCGCATAATCTCCGTGAGACTGTTTCTTTACTTGTTCGTAGTGTTAGTCGATACATCTGAAAAAGAATAAAAAATAACTTTGTTAAAGAACTGCTTCTGAAGAACTATTTGTTTCCAGATTTCTACCTTGCTTATATGTGTTTTTGGTAACAACTTTAGATGTTTTAGAATCATAAGATGGCTTGATGTTTAAGATTAAACAAAAAAGAAATGCAATGGAGGGGAACTTACCTAGTCTCAACTTCTGAAGAAAAATTTAATTAGCTTAAGTGGAAAAGAGGCTATTTTTTATGAAAGAGTTCAGTGTCTTAGAGTAGAAGTAGTTAGTGGGGTGCTGATGTATTTTAGTATTTGTGGATAAAAGAAAATGAGCTGAGCTGAAAAATTAAGCATCACTGTCAAGCTTTATCTTTACTTACATTCTTAGATCTTCTAGGTATTTTTAGAAAATAGAAGTGACTGATAGCTGTGTGCCCAGAAAAAATAGAAATGGGTACTACAGAGCACTTATAGTGAGAAGGAACCTCACTCTTTGTCCTTCTGGTCAATGGGTGCAACAACCACTTTGGGAAAGAACCTATAATTTGCTTCCAAAATTCCAAATATGCTCACTGACTTAAAGAAGTTGCATATCCCTGCTTTAGAATATTAAGACCTCTTCCTTACTCAGCAATCTTTTACTCCCTCTCCCCCCCCCCCAAAAAAAATCTGGCTATTATACAAAGCTTCTTACACCATCTAAAATGTACATATCACACGTGGTAGTGCTACATGTTGTTGTATAATCATGTGCCGCAATATTTAGAGTTGCATACAGTTTTGGACAGAAAATAAAATTTACTTCCTGGCACACACAAGCAAGAGATATGGGGTGAAAAACAACTTCAGTTAAGCTGTCCCAAACTAAAAAGAAAAACAAACACTTTAAAATAAGAAAATCAAAGCTCAGGTGGTATGAGTTTCACTTGGAGAATTTTCAGTACAAAAAACCAAACCAAACCTGAGTAGGACAGTGCTCCACCCCACCCCAATGCAAGTGAACTTCCAGATTATTATCATAGAGTGCTCTGAACGTAACTTTACAGAGACTCAATCCTATATATAGGCTGCACAAAGAATACAAGGCAAAACTAGTATTGGGAGAGCTATAAAAAGTATGCATTGTCTCAGTTGGCACCACTCAGCTAGCACATATATTGTTAGAGCACAATCTTCAATGAAACACTGTTTGCACTAAGGTCAATAAAAGGAGGAATATTTATACTGCTAATATAATAAAAAAACACAACTAGAAATTCCATTCTACTTTAGAAGAAGGGATTTCTGTAAAAATACACATGGGAAAAATTAAGTATTTCATACTATATACATTCTCAATTTAACAAGCAAATAAACATGGATTACCTCTGCCTGAAGATTGGGTTCAAGACGCATCAAACACCCAATCTGTATTGATTTTGTGTGTATTATACCAGCACCTACAAAGTTAGCAGGGTTAGGATCCACTTCTTCTAGCAGAGCTGTGCCAAAGCCAATGATCTGTAAAAGAGGATAAGTAAAATTGAACTGAAGGCCATTGGACAAAATGCCAATGGAGAAAGGAAGGAGGACATATAAAAGTATATGATAGATTGATCAGAATGCTAAACACACACTTAATTAAGACTCAGATAGCTTCCATACTAGGGAGATGCAGCAGTTTGGGTGAAGACAGAAAGATGGTATTATTATGGCAAAATCAATTACCCACACAGACTTTCCCAGATAAAATAAACTACCAGATCACCCATAAAATGTTTAGACATAAAGAATGCTGATTTGGACACTAAGAGACAAGAATAGGCCTGGGAAGCAAGGCCCTGAAAGGTGACACCTAGAACAAATTACACAACTTTATTCAAAGAACACAGCCTTCGTCTTACTCAAGGAGGTTACTGTCTCTGTAGTGCCTTATTACCTCATGACCCGTACCCCTTCAATATACATTTTTCTGCTATAGCCAATCGACTGTCCTGCTGTATTGAATATATGCATGTAGTAATTGGCATAAATTATAGGATGGAGTTGTAGCTCTGCTGCTCTTTAGGTCAGCCCTTGCTGCTCTGGTACCCTAATAAACAGTTGTGCTTCAATGAAAAATTGTGTCTGATCTCTGTTGTTAAAAAACTCTATGGAGGAATTTCTCCTACAGTTTGGTGGCAGAAGTAGGATGGCAAGAACAGAGAGGTGATGCAGCGCTTCTGGAGTATTTGGTGCTCTTCAACTGGGGACAGATTGGTAAAGTTGTGGTCCCCTCTCCCTTTGTGTTGGCTGGGGGCCACCAGCAGAGGGACACCTCTCCACTTTGTTGATCCCTAATTGTGTGCTGAGTATATTTAAGTATTAAGAAATGTTTCCTCCAGGTTTGCACTGAGTGGCGTCTTGACTGCAGATGTGGGGAGTGCCAATGTAATAAACAATTTATGTTTCAGTTAAGAGTGTGTCCAATCCTCATTATTAAAGAACTCTATGGAGAAATTTCTTCTATAGGATCCTCTGCAAAGCCCATGAGAAGATGTAACTTCTTTAAGGAGATGCTAACATGCAACACGTGCACCCACATTCATTCTGAAGCACCTTTTCAGCTTTGGATTCAAAGTACTCCATACCCATCTCTGGATCTCATGGCTATTTAAGTTAGGGCATTAGCATGTAAATCCAAAGATATGGTTGTTCAGGGATTTCTGTGGACACTGACTGCCACACTTGATTTCCTGAAAAAATCTAAACAAAATTCCTTGGTGTTTGATAACCTAATGTGCAAACTTCAAAAGTTAGCAGCTTTCACTTCTGGTTGACACAGCTACTCCATCTACAAGTAATAAATATTTAATTGATAGTGAAAAGGAATAATTTGATAAAACCTATTTATTTTTTGTTTCTTGGGAGAACAGCTTCCATTTTAGAGAACCAACTAATAAAAATGTAATGAGGGAATGATACATTTCAAAGTTTGTCAAAATGCACATGGTGTGTGGTGTGGACTTATTTTGAACAGATTTTGATTAACAAAAGGCTGCTAGTGAAGAAATAAGCTTGTAAACTCCTCTCTTTTTGAGATCTGATAGTTCATCAGTTCTATGTTTAATTTTTTTAAAATCTTTTTATTTTGGAAAGCACACACAGCATCCCACTAACAGCTTTCTACTTCCTAATGAATACAACAGAATCCTTCAAGAGGCAAAGGAAAAAAAGACTCCAAAATTAAGAAGAACCTAAATACCCATGCTGGCAGAACAGAACGAAACTTTAGCTGTTTCCATGTTTCACATTTACAAGAGAAAAATATAGATGTATAAACTTTTATGCACAGTTTTCTCCCTACAGATACCTGTGCAACAAGGATGAATGTCAGTCTGAGGCCAATGGAAACTGTGGAGCTTCAGGAGTAGGACCATGGTATGATCCTACCACCTTCTCTTTCACTCCATAATCACTAGAAGATTTTACCCAGAGACTCTCTCCAGTTCTCCCTATCTTCAAGAGATTAATTAGGTGCTGCTTGGAGAAAGGGCTGTCAGGTGTGATCCCATATCTATGGATTTGTGTGTGTGTGTGTGGGAAAGAGGAGGTGCTGTTCACTCTGAAGCGTACCCATTTGGTGCTGGGAAATGTATTATCTGCTCAAACGTTTAAAAAAAATCCTTCTGTTACTTCATTTCATTCTGTTATTTTTTAAAATGTACATGTATTTGCCATTCTTATATTTAGGTTATAACTATGGCAAAAATGACCTCAAACCTATAGTTCAATTTTTTGGATGCAAAAATCAAGAGGATGTTTGATAGCTTATGGAAGTGGCCTATCAAATTCTTGAGAATTTCAAGAGCAGAGCTACCTCTGTTTAGAATGGCCAGTTGCAGAAACTTCCATTCTGGCTTTTCATTATAACAATACATGGCAAAAAGCCAATTGTTCCTCCAATATTATCCCTGAAAGGATCTAACATTTCCATATAGAGCGGCTGTTTTATCATTTTAACCCTTTCCTGCCAGTAATTAGAAATATAACTCCTTCCACAGCATAAATCTTCACTCTCCTTTCATGCCAACCTACTGCTGAAAAGTTCTGGCCTTACTTTAATATCATTTTCAGTTTTTTTTTTTTAATTAATGGCAACGGCTTTATTTTCATTATTGTAAAGTTTCTGATGTCATAGAAGCAACTGTGCTGGAAGGCAGGATATAAACATCCAGGTAAGAGGAAGCATAAATCATTATACCTACTTTTGCCTTTGTAATTTCAGTATCCATTGGATGGTTTGCTTTAAAGATATTCTGTACTTCTTGTTGAGGGCTGTGTAGAACATCAAGAGTTGACATTAGCAGCTCATATTTATTATATTTCTACAACACAACATGTATAAGAGAATGTAGAGACATTTTACATGGAAGTAGCAATCTGTTACATGCATGTTTATGGCACTCTTCCCCTAAACAATGAGCCTTAGTTTCCCTTGCAGGATTTCACCTAGTAATGGGCTAACCAATGAACCAAAAACAGGTATCCTTCAGGTAGGCTGCCCTTTAGCTATTTGAACAGAGAGATGGAAGAAGTGTCAAATACTTTCCAGGAATTTAGCTGACACTAAAATCAATCTAACTGAACATGCTGAAGGACTACATTTGTTTAGCTTCTGCTATATCAATACTTGCAATTTATTAAACAATTCTATATTTAATTTTAGCCCCTTTAAAAGAGAAGATGAGATCAACAATAGTCCACATTACACTAAACAACTTTGAACAGTAAGTTGGAACAACTTGGAACATTCTATTTCTGACAATGCATGAAGCTTGCCTAACTATAGATGAATATGTGAGTCCTGATATTGACATTCTGAATTTTCAGAATAGCATGGCCAATATAACATCCGATTAAATCTCTTCACCCCTTCAACATGTGAGTCACATCAAAGAACATTTCTGATAGGCTGGAGCCCTATAAACCACAGAGGTATTCACTGGGTTCACATATGATGCTAATCCTTAATGTAGTTTGATTGGTTGTGTTTAGCATGTTGTGTGAACTTATTGTGAACCACTGTGACATACCCAATCAAGTTAAAGTAAACCACACTTTTATATGCTCTGTTAACCCAGGCACAGTCTGTATCCTGGAATGTAGCAGGCTTGTTTCTGTCTGACTTATCCCTGTATTATAAATGAGTACCACAGTTCTGTGGCTCATCTTCCAGGAAGAATAATGAGATAGAAGGAAGTTGAGATAGAAGGAGAGCAATATGCCACCAGTGACCTGCTGGAACTGAGTGTGAAAAGGCACATAGGTGGCTACACAGATAAAATGGTAGTTCTTTTTAGAGATAACATATCATTCCCCAAATTAATGGGAACTTAGAGCACGTGGTCAAAAAAGATTCATAGTAGACTCAAAGGCAGGACTGAATTGCTTTACAGAAACAAAGATGAAGTGGAACTTCATATCTGGCTCCTACAGAAAAAATCATGAATTTATGTCTGCAAGAGGTTGCCTTTTCATTTGAGTTAGGTGTCAGTGTTCGCTAAAATGCAAGTAATAACCTGGAAAAAGTAATATAGCTTATAGTAATTAAGGACGTGCAAGATCAAAATAATTTTACTTGCTCAGTTGTTTCCATCTCTGGAAGAAGTCATGAGCAGCCATTTCTGTAGGCTGGAAAAATTTGTTCAGTGTGATAGGCAGCTTCACGGAGATGTTTTGTAAAGTTCCTCCATATCTGGAAATGGCAGTGACAAATTTTTAAAGAAAATCTAAGCAAGCTAGATGCATACAAGACAATGACTGAATCAGAATTCATCCAAATGTACTTTTCTCTTTTCATAAGCAGTGATTCTTAAACCGTTTGACCCAATTATCCTTTTTCTAATAATGTCATTACCTCCCCCCCCCAAAAAAAACACAGATTACTGATTTAAACAAGTACCTCAGCAGCAGCAGTCTCAAACTGGATCCTCAACTCACAAACAAACAACTACAAATTGCTCCACTACCCTCAAGATATGCCCAAATCACCCCCGTATAAAAAATCACTGTTCTAACAAGTAAAGTTATTTAAAAGCAAAGAAGCCTGTAGGGCTTTAAAAGCTATTTGTTTATTTCTGGGCCACTCCAATTCCAAAGTATTCTGGGTGGCATACAATACAAAATGTAAAGTCAGTACAGTAAGCAAATTACTTTTGCTGATCCCAATCGTCTCAGCTGAAGGCACAATGGAAAAGGATGCTTTTCACTTGCTTACAAAAAGCAAAGGGTGTAGAAGCTTCATGCACCTCCAGGGGAGAGAATTCTCACAAAGGAAGAGGCCGCTACTGAGGACTGATGCCCTGTCCACACCCCATGAACCTTGCAAGGAGTGGGGACTCTTAGCAGGCCCTATCTAGATGACCAGACTGGGCAGTTAGATTCTATGCTTCCAAGGTGTTGCCTGATGGCAGAAGGTTTTAGTGGGTATGCTCCAACAGATGAAGGAGAATCCAAAGTGAAGAGCATATTCCTGTAATGGAAGGGCATGGGGGATAATAAAGTAAGAGGGAAATGAAAGGCAGCAGATGTAGACAGTGATACTACTTAATCTAAATACTCAATGTGATAAAATAACACTCATGAGGGGAATGTGGAGAACAATTCACAGGAACTTTGCACCTGCCCTCAAGACTATTCCTGTACAAAATAATTTCAAGCCTATTTCCTGATGAAATAGTTCAACTAGAATTCATCAAAAAGTTCAATTTGACTGCCCATATATGAAGCAGAAATAAAAGATAACAATATTAATCCCTTCAAGTAATTCCTGTGGCAGGTCCACCACTTGTTTTGTGAATAGTTGCTAATCATTAATTCATTCCTCTTTGTTCCTCTTCTATTTCTTTTTTCAAATTTTAGCTCACCCCAAAGTCAGGATAATATTTTATACAAGAGGGGCTTCAGCCCACAAAAGCTTACACCATCATCAGTAAGTTAGTCTTTAAGGTCAGAAATACACTTTTCTTGTGTTCATGGAAATAGATTAATGCAGATATTCCTCTGGAAGTTCACTTAAATGCAAAACAATGTTCAAAGTTAAGGAACTGTACCTGAACTGAATGTTTAGGGCTGGTGCTTCCATGAAGTCTGATACACACTCAATATTTACAATCTGCTGCACTTGAGCACCCCCCTCCACAGTAGGATCAACAGGTTTAGTCTGCAGATTCAGGCGTGATAGGTTAAGGAAACAGGTTTGTTTTCTGTTGTTATTCTTTCGCCAAACCTTGCAGACATTGAGTCTGGTCATGCAGCTAACTTCAGGAAGCTACTGAAGGCCAAACAAGGTGTGCTGAAAAGGATGGGGAGAGATGCTGCAAGTCCCCCCAAAAATCAGGCTCCTCATACTTAAAACCAATATATTCCCTGGGAGAGAAATCTCCTTTGGCAGATACAGAAGCCTTCCACTTGAAACAAATAGCAGTTTTGAGAGGAAAAGGACCACTTTCATCAGGACCATTGTCAGCCCTATAAGGTAGACCAAACCAAGAAACCAATGTCATGTAAATCTAAAATTACTTTTACTGGAACAGCCTACTGTCCTTCAAGGCCATCTCCTCTTCCCTCTACCTCCATGAGGCATTTCTAGTCTTGTCAGACCTGATATTGCTCAGCTCCCTTCTATTTGTGGAACAAAGGACATGCATCCTCAAGGCCTGTCTCCAATTATTATATTTAGATTTGGAAAGAATCTAAACTGCAGGCATATTTGCATCTCAGAGTACTTTCCCAGCCCAGGAATGGTAAAAAGCTTCAGGAATTCCTTATGACTACCATAATAATAGCAAGTTTCATATACATTTCTAAATATTGTTTCTTCAATTTGGGTGCACAAAATGCTAGCTTAACTATAATAAGTCATAAGGTAGTATTTATAATCAAGGTTCTTGGAGTTTTAAACATTAGCAGTTTGAGACACGCAGATGACATGACTGAGCAGCAAATATGTTCCTCAGCCCAAAGTAAAGATCAATTTTAAAAAGCTCATTATGAAAGTAAAATTGGCACGTGAAAAGTTTGGATTCATGTAAAATATGAAGACAAGTTATGTTGTCCTGCCTACTTAGTAAATTTATTGTTGATGAGAGCTGAAAGCTGGACATTAAGCAAGAATGAAGGGAAAAAGATATTTTCAAATCATGGACCTGAAGATAGTTATGAGGTGCATGATAAACTGCAAAAAAACAAAAACAAAAAACAATTGAACAGTTCTTAACTAAATAAAGGTTGACTTCTTCTTTTAAGCAATGATCAGCAACTAGAAATTCCTATACTTTGATCATGTGAAATTAGTGGATTATTGACCAGAAAAGGGTATTACGTTTGGCAATGGTGAGAAAAGTAGAATGGAGGTAAATAGATTAAGTATATGTCTGGGATCAAAGAGGTTATTAGATGTTATTAGAAGAGTTAAAAATTATTGCCAGAGACAGGGCAAATTAGTGAACATTTGTCAATGAAATCACTAGGAATCAAATAATCTAATAAAAAAACAGAGTATATGCCAAAATTTGCATAGGATTGGTTATGGAGGAGACAAGAGATCTATCTACCTTCCAAGTACAATTGTCTTTTGTCACCTCACTCTTACTCTGTATCTTTAGCTTAGTAATGCATGTCAGAATGCATCCACCAGCTTTCTGCTCATAGAGTACTGACCAATTTATGTAGAGATGATTAGGAGAAGGACTCTGCACTTTTATCTCCTTTCCTTGTCTAAAAGACATATTTTGTATGTCTCTCCCATTGGTTAGATTAATATTCTCAGCACTTCCATAATTTACTTTTTAAAGTAATTTAAAATTCTGCTCTCTTTCTCAACTGTTTGTGCAATTCAGGTTCTCATCTTCACTCCCTCTCTCTCCTTAATGGAGGAGAGCATACTACACACTCCTAGTTGTTGACAGATTTAAGCAGCTTAATCTCCCCCTGCACCATGTTATTTCTTAAATTAAAATTGTATTTATTTTCTGTTACACAAGCTCAGTCTCAAGACGTTTCTTATAAAAATTATATTCCTAACTTGAAATTTTTTCTCTTCATACATTTTTTTTTTTTTGCTCTTTAAAGCTGTATGCTACCCAAACAAAGCAGTGAGCATATTGTACTATGCTGCCAAGGAATGCATGTAGTGTAATATTTTATTCTTATACTCAAGAATATAATATATCTCATCTATATAAGTGACAAAGGATATTTGACTGAAGATCATCTGAACAGATTAATGTTGGAATAAAATTTAAAAATGGTGTTGAAGTTTTATTGCCATAAAATATGAACATCCGACCTAGAAGAAAGAAGCAATATTTTGATCATGATACACATTATTGATAGAGTCCACTGAGAACTTAAACAAAATATCCATAAACAATGCATTTATATCATGTTTAGTCTGATTTCAAAATGCCATATGGATTTGTAAAGGGAGTTTTTTTTAACAGAAAATGTTTATGCTTATCTCTGTCTTCAATACAAATGCTACATGCTAGATGTATATTTGGGAAACATGGAAACCACTACACGGAGTTCTAAAATACAGGTAGTCCTCAGGTTACACCCAGTCATTTAGCAACTGTTCAAAATTACAACAGTACTGAACAAGGGGGACTTTTGACTGGTCCTCGAAGCTGTGACCATCACAGCACCTCCATGGTCACGTGATTGCAATTCAGGCACTTGGCAACCGAGTCGCAATTATGATGGTTGCAGCGTCCCATGGTCACGTGATCGCCATTCGCGACTTTCTCTAAGCAAAGTCAATGGGGAGGCCAGCAAAAAGTCACAAGTCACTCCCACAAGTTGCTCCTGTTCCCGCTGCTTTTTCTCCAGGGGATCTCATAGCCCATAGTACCTGCTCGCACCACCTGCCCATACTCCATAGCACCGACCCACCCGCCGGTAGCTCTCGCCTACTGGCCTGGTTGCCTGGGATGTGGTTTCAGCAGCATAAGCAAACGCTTCTGGATTCCCACATCGCGGTCATGTGAAGTCCTCACTTAATGACCCACGTGGTCCTTCCTTAACAATGGCAATGGGAACTGCTGGGATTGTTGTTGCTAAGTGATGTGATCATGTGACATTGCATTTTATGACTGCATTGCTTAGTGACAGAAATTCCAGGCCCAATTACCATCATTAACTAAGGACTACCTGTATATGGCTGTTAAAGTTACAGAAACTTCCTGCTCATCAGTTGATAGGACATAATTGGCTTCTCTGAAAATCTTCACTTTCCAAAGGAAAAATCGTTTGTGGGGATCTCTTTGGGAATCAAATAAATTATCTTTTAGTATCTGAAATGCTTGTAGACTGAAAACCATTATAACTCTTTAAAACAGACCTAAGACAACAATTATTACAACTTCAGCTCATTATAACCTATAAACTTACCCAAGTTCTGTCGAAATTCAGATTTCAAACCAATCTGTAGCAACTGATTCTCAAACAAGACTCCATTGTTTTTGCAAACAAACCTAGAAATAAAGGAATAACTGCATTAGGAAATTATATTTAAATAATTACATACTGCTACACATTCTTCGGGTCCATCTTGGTAGAGGGAATGCAGACAGAATTGTACTCTTGAGTAACAGAAGAAATAAAAATCAAGACAGATTACAGATTCAATCAAAATTAAAGTTAGCTGCAGGCCAGGAAGTCTTTGCCAGGTGTTCTTTATAACTTACCCTTTTAAAACTGTCATAAGCATCTAAAGGTAAGGGAAAATCTTTAGAAAACCACACCACAAAGCTTACACATATATTCTGAGGACTGGACAACTCATCTGTTCTTCAAAGCAGATTATAAAAGAACCGATGTTTAACCAATATAAAATATATGGTAAAACAACCTAACGTTTGTTTGTTTGTCCATCCACACAGAGAGGTCACCTAACTCTGTAGTTACTCTGGGTGGCTTACAAATAAAAAAAAAAGTTATAAAGTAATACAAGGAGAAAAGAACCCTGGCTGACCAGAAGACCAATGCACCCAGCCATTCAGCAGACAAAGCAGCAGTTTCGTATACTGCTTTTATTACATGTCATGTGTTTGACATGATATACTGTCATTCTAATAGGAATGCCAAATTGGAACTGGATCATGTCTACAGCCCAGGAGAAAATTCATTACTCTAGTTTAAAGTAATACCTATCAACCCATTTGATAAGATGATAGATCACCATTCTGCTCCTATAGTACTCAACCATATGATTATGGAAAGGCTATAAGCAAGACTTGAATGGAAGAGCATTCTGCCATTCATATTCTTCAGCAACTCATACTGAAAGGCTAACGAAAGAGGTAAAATACAGCCATCAGGGCTAGTAAGTAGCAGCAGCCTTATCTTCCCTGGTTTTTTCTAATCCCTTTCGGAAGATGTTCACGCTCATGGCTGTCAGTAAGTTTCCTAGTACTGAGGTTAATTATACACAATATGAAAACACTGAAGATTAATCACATTCCACATCTTTCCTAGTTTAAATTAAAGAACTAAAGATGAAAAATAAAGTCTGTCCTTCCTGAAAATAAAAGCATGCAGTAAGAACTTGTCACCCTTGTGAGACAGTCCAGACAGGAAGCATACCCAGATGAACTAATTCTACTTTATAAGGTTACATTAACAGAATCTTGCAAGTCTGAAAGTACATTTCTCCCCCATTGCCTTTACAGCCCAAGAAACTAGGGAGGGTCCTAGTTCACCCTCTGAGATGTTTGCCATGCCTACATTCCTGCTGGGGGCTAAGCTGCCTCTTATCTGGCTGTTCCCCTGGCTGTGGCTTTTCCCCCATCTCCCAAGGTCATTCCCACATACATTACACAGTCTCAGAGCTGGCATGATAAAATGGCCTATATTCTATCATGTCTGCTTTGAGGCTGTGGCTGCTTATTCTGCTCCTAGAAATGCACATTATTCTGAAAAGAAGTTGCTGCAGCAGCCCAATCCTGCAAGGTTCTAGCATGGCTCACTAGTGGAAAAGCAATATGCTCAGTAACAGTGGGTTCCTCAGAAACTACCTGTTCACCTGAAGCAAGGCCAGGACAAAATTGAAGCAACCTATAGAAAAAAGGAAGCAACAGAGAAGAACGGAGGGAGGGAGGAGGAAGAGTTAGAAGAAATTTTTAAAAAATCTTCTATCTCCTCCTTTAAATTCAGGACTTTAAATGTAATTTAAAATATATGCTGGATTTAATTGTACCTCTCCTGCTGACACGCTACCCTCCAAAATTGTTGAGTTCAAAGCAGTTCATGGAACAGTAATAACACATCTGCTTCCTGTAACTCCACATTGTCTCAAGAGTAATATGAATTTATATAAAATAGTCCATTTTCTCTTCTCCTTTAGTATTTCTAAACTAAAAATTAGCAGTATCCTCCTTTAGTATTTCTACACTGCAAATTCCAGTGACTGTCACTGGAATTTAGCAACTTCTATCATCTTAGAAAAAAGATGCAATTAGTGGATTACAAAGGGATGAAGAGTTAAACAGATTCTTCCCACAATCATATTTGTCAACTGGATTGTTTGACCAATCCAACAGTCAGGATTATTTCACATACCTGGACATTTGAACATCAATTATACACTGTACACAGGTATTATGAAAACCTATAAACTGAAGCTTAAAAAGCATTTCACTTATTGAAATTAGGATACTGTACTAAGGGGAAACTGTTGCTGTTATCAAGCCAACATACTTATAACTTTGTAGGCTGTCTGTTGGAGATTTCAGTTGTCATTTCCATATATGGAGCTCCTCAAAGGCAAGGAAGCCAGATAAATGGCTTGTAGCCGATTGAACCCTCCATGAAATTTTAGCTATTTCTGCTCTACCTCATTTTAAAATCAAAGTATGGCAAAAAGATTAACTCAGTTTCACCCAAAACTAGAGGGGAAAAATGTTTTCCATTTATAGGAAAATTATTCTAAGCAGGGTAGGTAATCCAATTAAAATGTTTAAGCTTGCTAGTAATATATATAGGAACATGCACATTCATGGAATATAAGGCTGAATGAACATTTGCCTTAATTAGGAGCTCCGTACCAATAGAAGGTGCCAGGTTTACTATACAGCTGGTCCTTTCTCTATGGCAAGAACCCAGCCTACTATCTGGAGAAGAGAATACAGAAATTGGCCAATCCTATTCTATGGAACAGGCAAGTAAGTGACACTTAAAGTGACAGACCAACAATTTCATAATCTCACGGAAACACAGAAGACCTACATCTGGTCAAGACTGGAAGAAGAAAGAAGAAAAGAAATGGAAGCATTGACTTAACACGTGCCTTGCAAAGTTGTCTTCAGAACCAGGAGCAAGTGACGCAGGAGCCGCAGAATTGTCTGAAAACACATCCACCAACAAGCTACCACTTGACGTTGCAGGAACAGAATTTGTGACTGCAGCTGCACCAAGACCTAAAAGGTCTGCTGAAGGAGATGGAGTAGACTGCAAGAAACAACAGGAATATTAAATATTGTTGCTAATAAGATACAGAGCCAAGATACCGCCTAATTTTTTTCTCATTTTGTTTATGAAAAATCAGGAGCTTTACCACAGTGTTTTTCAAACTTGGCAACTTTAAAATGTGTAGCCTTCAACTCGGTAACTTCAACTTGGGGGCTGGGGAATTCTGGGAGTTGAAATCCATGTATCTTAAAGTTGCCAAGTTTGAAAACCACTGCTTTACCATGTTAACTTTAAAGTAAATATGGTGCTAAAGTTAAACCAAAATCCTTAATTTAATACACACACGCACTCAAAGAAAATTAGACAGAAGAAACTAATTTGCCTCTATTATAATATACTCAAACACTCCTGTTTCAGAGTTAGATGTAATCTGAGGAAAACTCTGATAAACACAATATTAAGACCCCGCTTTCAATTTGTTCAAAGTGAACAGTCACAATAAAACTGATGATCTCTTTTCATGTGTTTCTGAAAATGTGTAGATTCAATGTGGAAAAGGTATGGGCAGGGTTCACAATTTCTACCCCCACATGTCCTATTTTAGCTTCCCATGTGTTGACCCTGGCGGTTTGATTGGAAAGGTCCAAGCTGAGCTTCTCTTTGGGGTCACCTGAACATGAGTAGCTCTCCAACTGCAAACTCTGGTCAAGCAGGGCTTTGTGAGAAGAGTTCTACTGATGTTAAATGTGAGCAGCAGATTCAAGACTCCATGATGGTGGGAATGTAAAGGAAAGAGCCCACATATTTGTGGGTCTGTAATTAATATTAACTGAGTGTGTGACTGTGCATACACAAACAGAACCCTGCTCCACACAAACGTGTATATTAATTAAGCAAAGCATGACTTATCTATAGGCATCTAAATTCTTAATTTATGTAAATTAAACATTATAAAAGCAAACCAAGGATACTTTCTTGGGGGGAGGGGGCTATAAATAATGTCTCAGGAAATATTTATAAAAATGTTAAAATAAGGTTGCAGTAATAAAATACATAAAATTAAAGGCATGTAAAGGCCAGAACAAATAATAATCAATTTATTGGCAATGTGGTAGTAAATGTTTGGAATTGCTTAACCATTAATATCTACACAAGGGTTTGATATTGCAGCATTGGAAAGATAAATGTACGGCCCCATTTATTCAGTGGATTGAAGACCTGATTGCACTTGCTACTTATGAGCAGATTGCCTATAGATGTAGACTTTGTATGGACAAGTATAAGGCAATATGGAACTCATTTATACAAAATACACTGGGTTAAAAGAAAATGTGATATAACTCTATGAGAAATATATATGTACTTGAATAATATTTATATTAGATAAGCATATATAGAATTGTAGCTGTTTATTCTTATAATGATATATTAACTTTTTTTTTCTTTTTGTTGTATGTTTTGCACTTTCATGTTAAAGCACTTTTATGTATTCTTTTTTCCTTTGTGTAATTAAAAAAAATTAAAAACAACAAAAAAACATCTGCACGAAGTGCCTATTTCTTCCCCTTGTGAAACGGCAAGGTTGAAAAACAGGTACTGTAAACCTACCGCTGAACTTGCATTTACAAGAGTGGCATCAGTGCTACCATTGATATCAGAGTTTCTTTCCTTTTTGGTCTCTTCTAAATCGGTAACTGTATTGGGACCCTTCTTCTTCTTCAGCTTGGCTAGAATGGAGGACTCCCTCTCTGGAAACGGAGGCATTTCTTCTAGCACTGTTGCCTTAGAAAGGAATCACGCCACATTTTGGAAACATCGGAAACATGCTTTGACTTCTTAACATATAACAACAGCTTAAAGTCAGGAGCAGATTTTTTTTTAAGTCCTGAAGGCCACCTGAATTCTGGCCATATTAACCACTTTTAGCTCTCTGGGCTGTGCTGTGCTTCGTGGGAGGGAGTCGAGAAGTTCACTAATTCCTCCCTCCCCAATGATCTCCTAAAAGGCTGTTTTCATGCCAAGCACAGAGACCATGTCTGTCAAGTGCGGAAGCCAGAATGCCAGTCAATCTGGTTTCTCCATTTGGGACTTTCTATGGCAATTGAGCTCTACAAGAAAATGGATGAGGACAGATAGTTCAACAACAAGAAGTAGAGACAAGGTAGAAACTGGCTAGAAGAGCTGCTGAAAAGTGGCACCACTACAAATGGGAACAATCACAAATTGCCAACCAGAAGGGTTGGAGGTGTGTACACTTGCAGTGGTCTACCCCAAAAACCTTGGAGGGGGAAAGAAGGTACAGGCTGCCCTTACATGGGCTAAAGAAGTAAATCATTATTCAGTGGCCCCATAACGTTTGAAGGAGCCCTGGGCTCAGTCCCTTGCACTTGGCTTTAAGCAGTGGGAGGATGTACAGTACATCTGCAATTCCTCCTCTTCACTACCTCTACTTCCTCTACCATTACCACTGTTTCCACCCATTTCCTCTGCTGAACTGGTCAGCAGCTATGGAAGCCATGCACCATTCTAAAGGAAAAAGGTATTTGAAATATAAGCAGCAGGTAACTGAAGGAATCCGATACTGCCCTTAAGAGCACTTACTTCATAAAAGTGCTTACTTCATGACAGCACTTGAATACCTTCACTACCTGAGCACCTATAAAATAGTTTCTCATTGACTTAGGAAGAGTGGGCTGCTGCTGTAGCTTTTAACTAGCTGGCCAGTGCAACACTACACTGTGCCCTGACTCCAAATCTTTAAGGTGTTTGGAGGCTTCCTTGGATTATGGGGGCCTAAGATCTACATCCCCAAGTTCAGCCTTAGTGACATCACTGCGATCGGTTGAAGACAGATATGCAACTACCTTCAAAACTACCACTCAAGTGCACAATCATTGAGAAATTAAAACTGAACTCTATTTTTGGAGGTAAGATTCATAACTATAAACATATTTAACCACAGATACATACCAAAATATCAGTACTAGCAATTGTACTGAGCCTCAAGTACTCAACAGCTCTCTGCTGCAGCTCAACATCAGCATTCTTTAGCTGGCTGTCACTGCGTAATACATCTTGAACAGTAGTTTTTATCTCAGGAAATAAATTTACAAACTTGATGTAAGTAGACAGAAGCAATGCTCTAGTTGGGACACTGCACAAATGGAACTTTGAGTGTAACAAGTTGAACTGGATGAGAGGACTTGGAGAGGAGAAAGAAAACAGAGTCAAGGTTAGCAATCAATTCACAATGATTTGTTTGATGGGGAGGGAGGGGGAAGGAGTTCAGCATTAAAATCCTGATAATACATTTTGAAACAATGAAATGTCTACTGCTGTACATTTTAGATTTCTAGTGTTTGCTGTTCTATTATTCAGTTCTAATGGTTTATACTGTTCTAATATTCACACCAGGGGCAGACAAACTGATGTCTGGGAATACAAATGTGTTTGTGGACACTTCCCTTGATACTCACACTTTTTCTAATCCTAAACTTTATTTTATTTTTTAAAGATTCTTTTCTTGTTAAAAAATAGGATGCTGGCATGCTGCAAATCAAATCTCTAAAAATAGCAATGTGCCTACTACCCCAAATAGACTGCCTACCTCTGCTTTAAAGAGAGGAATAATCTGAATAAAATCTGGCTACACAGCTATCATGCTGGAGATATCAGTATCCTAGTTCTTAAGAGACAGCAATGGTATAGTGGTTAGGGGGCTGGACTAGAACTGGGATACCTAGATCCAAATACACCCTTAGTCATATGAGACCTGAGTTGGCTCTCAGTGTGATTTTGCTAGAGATGCTACTATAGTGTTTTTACCTGGATCTTGGATCCCCAGCAATCAAGTTTCCAAATTCTCCCAAGATGTAGCCACCCACTTTGACCAAGTTTTCATGGCATGCTGGTGCTTGGAGAGCCTGTTGAAAGAGATATTTGGGACCCATCAAAATATTACCAAGTCAGAAAGTGTGTACATAACATCTAGTGCGGAGGGAGATTTCTACTATGTTGTGCCAGTTGAAAGGAAAAATATAGACTATTATGGGCATAAACTGCTCTTAGGCTCCAAATGTACAAGGAACACAAACATTATAGAATCAGGAAAAACCATTTATGGGTAATCCTGGTGGGTTTTTTCCCCAGTTAAATATGTAGAGGTGTTCTTATTTGTGCTTAGATCCATATTCTGCCTTTGGGTTAGGACCCAGAAAAAGAAATAATAATTACGATTAATTTTAAAAAGCAGTTAATCCACAGGGCAAGATTCTAGCCAAAATCAACAAGTCTATTCAAGGAAAGAAACTGCAAAGTTGGGAAAGACACTCTCCCACCCCCACCCCAAACTGATTACACACTGTTTTTAAATGTTTATTAGCTATTCTTCAGCCAAAACTTTTAAAATAATTTATAAAATAATTTATAAGATATATCACAGGAGAGCAACTTCAGTTAGTAAACATCTTTATAATGCTCACTTATCTTTAGTAGAAAGTTTAGTAGAAAGTTAGTAGAAAGTTATTTAAGTTAAAATTCCATTCTTAAATATAAATATATATATGCATATACACATATACACATCTTTACAATTGGATTAGAATTAAAAACCCTTTGCAGGCAGTCAACTCAAGCTGCTAGGGGGTATACCCTGTCCCTTCTTTTAACAATGTACTGAGCTGGGAGGAACAGAGAAAAAAATAGGATAGAAATAGAAAACGGAGTTGCCTGCCTGCTTTTGATTCTGACTATTCCCTCCAATTATTTTGGCCCTACACACTGCTAACAAAAAATGGTCCTTGGGATAATATAGCTTTTGACAAAAAAAATGGATGATCCATTAGGGGTTAGACAGATGAAAGATTACTTGTTACCTGCAATAAGAATAGTTTCACTGGGTTAAGAATAGCATACAACTTTCTTGAAAGCTCCAAACAAGGTGTTATCACACACCTACAGGACAAGGCTCAGTTACAAGTATATGACTCGTAATTACTAACTGACGTTGACAAGTGCCATCTGGCTTTTGATAGGGATAGTGAAGCTGAGATCTCTATGACCGGTAGTCAAGCCAGAAGAACTTTGTTTTTAACACTGGAGCCTGGGAGAAATAAGCCACATAGCTTCTCCTTAAGGTTCCTGGAGCCAAATAAAAGCTTTAAAATGATATTGGGCCAATATGGAAGCTATGTCCCCAAATGAGGGAAGATTCTTGCCAGGATGAATTTCTAATATCACCTTGTCTCTCCTTTTGTTCTGGTATAGTCTAGTAGCACTACACATTCACACAAGCACAATACATTTTAACAAACAAATGTCATCACACTGCAATAAACTAACCAATAAACCATCAGCTACCAAATCCATTCCTCCTTTTTCTAGAAAACTCTTGTCCCATCCATCAAGAAATACTACTTATAGACTACCTATTAATGTTTCATAGGTGGATACTAAAATTACAGACAATACTAAAGATACTAAAATTACAAACAAGTATTAGAGCAAGGTAATTAAAAAAAAATCAACTGAAAGAATAATGCAAGGAGGAAGAAATATAATAAGTAAAATATAAAGTTAGAAGATCCATTTAAAATAGTTGGTTTCCACAACTACTTGGCTTTTATTCATGAATTACACAGCTAGTTAGTTCTTATTATAGATTACAGTGAGATGCCAGTAGAAAAGACTGCCAACAATAACCTTGTCTTACCTCAAACACTGTCTTTGCAGCATATCCTTGCACATCATCTCTGTTAATTACTATTTGAATTACTCTGTACCACACTTCTTCACTGACATAGTCCCCGGCAATTCGAATCAAATTCAGTATGGTATCCACATACCAGGTGTAGTCCACTGCATACTTCTCAGCCAGAATTGCGACTTTGAGTACCTGGGGGGAAAAAAAAGAACGTGGGCATTTTCATCCATATGATAACAATCTTCAGTGCTTACCCTCCATCCAGAAAAATATGAAAAGGGCAGTTTTTAAAGCACCTTATTTTATCAGTTACTAAAAACAAATAACCATTTAATTCAACACAAATTAACAGTTCTCCTTGAACTAATAACAGGGGCCTGATCCTGCACAGTTTTACAAATATCCTAATCAAATGCAAAAAAAATATTTGACTATGATCAGTTTGTATACAGAGTTTAGTGAACTGAACAATATTGGCACCAGCTTTTTTGTCAGAAGAAAAATAGTAGGGCTGCTCATTTTAATAGGAAGGAATACTTGCTCTAACACTAAAGTCCATTTATGACCAATCCCAAGCTGCCCACTTGTTAGCTAGTTACTCCTTTGACTAGTGTAGGGGCCAGAGCACCGTATTTCAAACCTCCAACTGGTAATAATGATTTCTGCCCCCCAAACAAGTTTCTTATTGGAAATAATTTCAGTTGCCATTGAAATTACTGTAGAAGTGAAAACTACACATTTGTGGAGAATCATTTAAAATTCTTAAGTATGACACGTAGCTCACCAAAACAAAATAAAACCCTGTGATGTCACATGCACAGGATGCAATTAAAGCTCAGATCCATTTTTAAAAACTTACAATTTCTTCTCTAATAGAATAATCCGCTGTTTCCAGATAATTCAGCATTTCAGCTACAATTTGCTGGGCGTTGCTTCGGTCACACATGGCATACAGGAGATCCACCGCTCTCTGTCGTACACTTACATCTCTTTCTGTCTATAAGTAGCATCACAGTTATGACACAAAAGTTTTGGAAAAAGTTATGAAAATAGCCTTCAAATGTGAAAGTGTACTATGACACTCTGACAATACTGAGATATTGAGAATTGGATCAGAACCAATAATAGGCAACTTTGTCATGACATCAATAAGTCTAAATAGTACTTAGTGTCAAAATGCTATTAATGTACAGTGTCTGAAAGAGCAGTTTTATTGTCAGTAGAGTTAAAGTTCCATCCATGTACAATGACAGATAAAATAGAAAATAATTCAATGAATTAAAAATATGTATATATTGCACAAAAAGAGTCCTCAGAAAATAAAGTAGGGAAGAAAGAAAGAATAATGGCCAATATCTTTTCTTATCCAAAGATCCTTCTTGAGCTGGCTAGAAAATCTCCAGGATTAGATGGGATAAACCAACATAGTAATAGGGCCAGCTCTACATAATGTAGTTGCTTAGACAGTAGCACTAGCAAAGAAGAGAAAGCTGGGTGTCTTGCAGCCTGCCCAGCGTCCTCCAAGCTAATTGATATTTTCAGGTGCAGCAAAGGACAATATTCCATCTCAGTTCTGAAGACATTCAGAATGGGCCATCTGCACATGGTGCAGGAGGGGAGTCTTCTTCCTTTGTTGCCTCAAGCAACAGAATACCAAGGCCAGACCAGGCCGATACTATGGAAGGAGGAGACAAGGAAGGAACAGGGATTGAGACACAGCAGAAAATGGAAGATGAAAGAATGGAGAGTACAAACTATTCTCAATTTCATTGCCCATGGAATGAAGGTCCTCTTTCAAAACTGTTGTCTTATCTGTGATTAAGTTCAGCCCTAGTTTTAATTATGCAGGAGTCACCCATTTGGAGAAAGCAGGGAACTCCCACACTATAAACTTCACTTCTCTTCCTTCCTAAGGAGTTGCTGTCTTATCATTTTCCCCTCTCTTCTGCATCATCATAGATAAAGAGTGCTGTTCTTAGGACTACCAACACAGCATTGTTTTACTTGCTAAATTTTGATATAGTAGTACATGATGGAGCCTACAGTTCAAACACAGCCTAATTGGAAAAACCTAAACCTTATTGTGGGTTATGAAATGTTTTGAAGAGGTTCCAAGGAAAAGACAATTTCATAGCCTTTTATGTTTGAATAAAAACTTGGGGATGACTAGCGAGAAACAACCAATAAAAAACAATTAAGCAGGAGAATCAAGGTTTAGACAATATACAGAACCAAACATTACCTTCAATGCATTGATAACTGTTTCTATGTGTGTTTTCACAGCCTCATGTGAAAATTCAGAGCTGGCAAGCGTGCACATGCTTTCCAATGCTAAGTAACGAAGATTAGTTTCCCGGTGCTGCAAAAATTGGCCTAGCTGATTACAGGCACGAACAAGCAGGTTTGGCTCACTAGGCAGAAGAGTGTAAAAAGATAACAAACCATAACAATCAGTAGCACAAGTATACTAAACAGCATTAATAAGTGAGTATTATCAGGTACCTTCACTACCATTAACAGTACAGCTAATACCTTCTGGAAGTTAGTAAGTAACAGAGATAGAATAATTACAATTCCATTTTAAAAGCAGGAAGCTTTATCCATACCATTTTAACAGAATTTCAGAAGGGGCGGGAGCTTGTGTGCTGCGGTAAACCCTAATCCTGATGTTCTAGTGATGGCATATTTACTTTCCATGCGATTTCATCAAAATAAAAAGTTTTGGTGATATGGATGAGCTCATCAATATGGTTATTGGCATTTGAAGGCTGTTATCCTACTTCCAGTCTGATCATTCTTAGATTTAGGAAATAACATCTGACATTCCCATGAGATCACATACTACAAACATATGGGAATTAACCATGGGTGAGCAGCAACCTCCACAATGTAAGAACTAGGACAAGATAATATCCTGCAATTGCCAGCAGGTATATACAGGTAGTCCTTGCTTAATGACCACAATTAGGATCAGAATTTAGGTTGCTAAGCAATGCGGTCATTAAGCAAATCATCACGTGACCGGACACAATTTTACAACCTCTTTTGCGGTGGTCATTAAGCAAATCACTGCGGTTAAGTGAATCACCTGGTCATTAAGCAAATCACATGGTCATTAAATGCATCACACAGTTCCCATTGATTTTGCTTGCCAGAAGCCGGCTAGGAAGATCGCAAAAGGTGATCATGTGACCATGGGACACTGCAACTGTTGTAACTTCAGGCATCACTCGCAAGTCACTTTTCAGCACCGTCATAACTTCAAATGGTCATTAAGCAAGGACTACCTGTACTGATGGCCCTTGTTCTTCATCAAGATTTGATTCCATCCTACAACTATGGATACCAAGTCTTTGGGAAAAGGATCTTTAAAAATGTTCTTTACACATGCACAAAAGCCCATCTGCCATTTTGTACATCCATAAAGCAACAAAAAAACAAGTTAAAACCTGTAGCTACACAAAGATCTTTACCAGTTATGGTCTCTACTTAGCAACCACAGAAAAACAAAACCATGGATCATGAAACTGGGTGAGAGCCACTTGTATTGTCTTGTACTGATTTTATCCAAGAAAAGCAACTTAACAGATTCTTGTGATTTTTCATAAGATTACATTTGTTCTTATTAGACTATTCCAGCATCACCAAAGTCTCCCCTATTTTGGGACTGCTTTTATCAATGAAAATGCATTAATAATAAATAAGGTAAGCAAAAGGATAATTATTGGTCAAGTTCAAAAATGTATGTCCTCTCAAGCGAAAGCATTTGAGGTCAAGATTGTCATTAGTCATTACAAGGCACAGAGCAAAGCTAAGTTTGAGATGCAGAATGAGTGCAGTCACTTGTGAATAGGTGTGACTGACAATCATTTTCAAATCATTCTTTTAAGCAGAATTCTGAAATGGAATATAATCTCAATAGGAAAAAAAGTCTGCTTAAAACATCTCTTTCCTATCTCCCCACTCAGGCTGCACCTGATTCACACAACGTACTAGACAAATGGTGTTTTCGCTTAGCATTATGTGTGAACCAGGAAATAATTCCAGATTGTGGTTAAGGCAGAGACCATCTGAAACCGTAACTTATCTGAGCTGACATGTGGCTCCATGATTAAGCAACCAGTAAATCCTCCAAGAAAACAAAGCATGGTACAGGAACAGCTGCCAATCGAGCCACTCCTGTATACCAGCTATTTTCTCTCTCTCTCTCTCTCTCTTTCTTTGTTTCGGGCATTGCAGAGAGCTCATTTTTAAAAATAAAACAAAGGACTCAGGGAAAGAGTAACCTCCCTATACCCTGAATGTTTGCTTCATTTGTTTTTTGTTTTTGTTTTAAAGACAAAATACAAACCCAGGTACCAGCAGCAGAGTGGGAGAAAGACCAGCTAGCTGTGGCTTGTTGCAGGTTACAGTGTCTCCCAGCATGATCCTGGTGGCTTAAACTTAGAATAACTTAAGTTGTTGTTTGAACAGCTCCTAATTCTCCAAATTTGGTAAGACTCAAGTTGGAAATTGCCACTGACCACGTCTCTTAAGTGACATACAATTAGACATTTCAGTGCCATCTTAAAATGGTCTGCCTGTTTTCAAAGAACATCCCCGCCCCCCCCAAAGCTTACCTGTCATGGTGGATAATTAAACTAATTGCCTCAAACAGTACAGCATTCTTTGCATTTGAATGCTGTACTTTCTTCGATTTTGGAGGTTCTTGAGCTTTGTTAAGAATAGTTTCCAGACACTCTGTGAGACGGCCTCGTACAGAAGGGTCTTCTGGGAGAAAAAAAATAATTAGGCAAAGTCGCTGAACAATGTAAGATTATATTACTACAATATGCCTTTTAATTGTTTCAGTGAAAAGCTCAGTGCTATTTCCATGGAGTACCTAATGATTTCTGATCTAGGCAGTGGTTAGCTTCAATACAATACACAGCATCAAATACATTCCAATCATAAGTATGTGAAAAGTGGAGAAAGTTACATTTTAGAGGGAAAAAACAATAGCAGCTTTCATGCAATACTCATGTTTGTGACAGTATTGAACTAAACCAAAAATTCCAGAGAATATTTTCCTGCAACATAATGCTCCTCAGAGCTGGGTAGGCTTGTCAAAACAGAGTGGAGAATAGATTGATCCTCTTCAGTCTGGTTTCTAGGATCAGGCAAACGTTGTGTAAGGATTCTGGAATGCTAAGAAATCCATCCTTGCTTAACAAGCTAATCAACAGTCACCATTTCTGTCTATATTATAGCTGAGTGACTTCAGACTATCTGATAATATTGGAGACAAGTAAGCTGAGTTGAATTCAATGCAGGAGAACAATTCCCAGTCAATCATGTTTTGATGTGATGAGAGGACATTCATTTTCAAATTGTTGTAACAGTCTTGGCCTTAGGTCCCACAGGACCAAGATGCATACAGAGAACTCAAGAATGTTATACTGTACTTGCAGGAGATGTTATTCCAGATGTTATCTGGAAGAGACCTCTTCAACACAAGCAGCAAATATAGCACCTATGACATACAGCCATCCAGTCTCTATGAAAGCATTTCCAAGGATATTCCGTTACTATCCAAGACAGCTTATATTGATGTCACAAGAAATATATATATATATATTCAACTGAAATTCAACTGAAATCTGTTTTCCTGCAATTTCTAACCTAACATTATGCTTGGGTGCATCTGCTTCTTCTAAATGACAACTCCAGTTATCTGAAAACTCTAATTGCATCTCTCGTTCATCTTAAGATCTCAAAGTTAAATATATCCTGATGCTTCTCACTGGACAGTTAGACAAATTCCTCACCATATCACTCTCTCTCCTTTTGCATTGCTCCAATTTGTACACAATTATTAAAAACAATGTCCAGAATGATATTCTAGAAACAACCAGCTGAACGCAGAATATAATGTAACTTTTGTTTCAAGTTCTGGAAACTATGCTTCTGATAACATATCTCACAATTGCATTTTAGCAGTGGCATCACACTGGCAGCTCATACATCACTTGAGATTAACCAGGACATCTTTTCCTGCTACCAGGCCAGATCTCTTCCAATCTGCACTTGTTTGCTGAATATTTCCTGAATTGCCTCTTGCAGCTTTGGCCCAGAATCCTAACGTACTTTTAATCCTTATTCTGCCTTTTATGTTGTCAGCTATCTCTCTCAGTTGCCGCCTGTAAATTTGTAAGGATTTCATCTATGCCATCGTTGAAATCACTTATTTAAAATAGTCAAATGGCACTAGACCACAGAAAAAGCCCAGCAGCATTCTATTAAAGGAGTTGGGTATGTTTGTTCAGCCAGCTGTATTTGTTCCAAAATAATGAGAACCAGGTATGCTTGTTCAGCCAGTTGTATTTATTCAAAAAAACAACATCCATCACTGTACAGCACTTTGGATTCAAAGGGGAAAAGGGGGGTTGGAGCACCTGTGGGCACGCATGTAGCTATTCTAATTTCCAATACACTACAGTCTCTATGATCAAATACATACACTTCTAATGCTATTAGCTGTTCTTTGCTAATTAAAGGAAGGGTGAAAGTAGGATATCTTCATTACTTTACCTGGTGGAGGATAGCACTGCAACAATCTCAGAAGTTTCACAGACAACCATGGAGCAGGGACAAAGTAGTAAGTATAATCCTGGAGATCAGTGGATGCTGAGGTCACAATCTGAAAGGAAAATATTTCTGTTATTTTCTGGTGACATTTTGTAAAGCTTAGGAAATGCACAGTGCAGATTCTGAATTTTAATGAAGTCTAAGAACAGGGGAAGAAAAATCAAGAAGATAAAACAAAGAAGCTTGAGCACAGACCAAGTGGAGGATGTGTCGGAAGTTCATAAATATCCAAGCAGCTTCTTAGAGCACACATAAGGCAAAAATAAGCTATAGATGTAGAATAATAAATATTTTTAACGTAAGTCACTACTAGTTTACCCATCACATGTACCAATACATGTACCAATACAACAACAGACTGGAAGATGCAAACAAATGCACAACTGATACTTGATATATTCTTATTCTTACTGTTGCTGTTGTTGTTATATGCCACCTTTATTTTGTACAACTCAAGTTTGTACCATTCAAGGTAGTGTGAGGTGGCTTGGGCTGAGAGAGAGCAGCTGGCCCAAAGTCACCCAGGCAAATTTCACACCTAAAGGAGGACTAGAACTCACCGTCTCCTGGTTTCTAGGCCAGCACCTTCACCACTACGCCAAACTGGCTCTAAAAGTGTACACTTTTGCCTCTTCCTTTGAGGTCCAATAATTTTTCTAGAAAGGAAACTGATGAGCTAATGGAAGACAGATACTCAGCAACTGCTTGTGTCAAAGCTGAGGCTGGACCCATTACCCAAAGCAGGAAGGGAAAGACTCCCCATCACCACTCAGAAAACACCTAAAACAGCTTCTGGGGGAGTAACTTTGCTGGAGTAACTTTAAAAGTTTTTCCCCCCCTTGAAAATGAAAATGCACCAGTCAGGACAGGAGCACTGTCAAGAGGTAGAGGACAGGAAACTTGACGGGGCAGACAGAGTTGTGCACAATTTTGAAGAGTTGGAAAAAAATATGGAATGGAAAAAGTTTAAACAAGAAGCCTACATGTACAACTTAGTTGTATCAAACCAGCATACAGTATCTGAATGTGTCTTTAATACTTACTGCTTGCCGAATTCACAATTATATCATTTTTTTAACAGATGGGTGGGAGAAAATATTGTCCATGAGATTTGTTAGGGAAAAAAAACAACAGAATAACCATGGATAGAAAGCGCTCGTTTTAGACAAAGCTTGATGAGAGAAAAAAGGGAAAAGGAAGCTGGGATGCTGAAGAGGCTTTGATAACAAAAAGAAAACAAAGAGAATCCGGTTTGTTGAACCATAATCAGACATTTTGCTGTTATATCTGAACAGGGTATAAGAGCATCACATGTAACGGGTGCAGAGTTGCATGGGTTGGTCCTGCACTTAACATCTTGGCACACAAATATGCATATGCACACACCCTGCAGCGTTTTGTATATTCATTTATACCCATAATTAGCAAAGGATTCTCTTCTATATGAGAACCCTTAAACAGCAAATTCCAGCAAATATAAGAAGCCTCAGAGACCACATATCATAGAGAAGCTGGGCACTTGGGTATAATGCTTTGTTCCTTATAAATACGTTTCTGTACTCTATTCAGGCTTAAAAATCAGTTTACGTAGTTCACAAGAAAGCAGGAAGATAATTATACAATTTTGCAAAAACAAAACCCTGAGTCCACACTTTGTAAAGGAACATGAGTCGAGGAATGTAAACCTAGCCTTACCATTAGTAAATGCTAAATGGCAAGTAGAGTAACAGCACCTTGGTGCCATGATATTTGTTCAGTATTGCTCCTGGGCAGGCACTGCTTTTGGGAATGACCCCAAAATGGGAAGCAGTTCAGTCTAGACAAAATTTCTCAAGAGACATTCTTCATGCAGTGCTCCTTTATGGGACAGCAGCCACTGCCACTGCTCCCACACGCCACTGTTCTCCTGACTGGGCAGCAAAGATATGCCATGAATAATGTGGGGACAAGCATGGGGAAGTGTTTAAGGACGGACACATATGCAGTCATTAGGCTGTTCTGCATTTCTTAAATTAGCCTACTGTCCCATTATCAGCATTTGAAAAAGAGTCATATTCCTGACAGGTCAGTTTTTGCAGTAGGTTTAAGGAAGGCGTGCTGTCATGACCTTGCAAGAGTCAGTTAAATACATCGATTGGCTCTGGCTAAAATTCAGCTTTGAAAATTCCTGAAGTAGCACCGAGCTTCCATTTCTGCTGTTAAAGATTTCACTTGGCTGGAATTAAGGAGAATGCTTCCATAAAAAAAAGTTATGGTTCACAGACAGGCCTGAAAAGGACTTGCTTTTCCTTTAGGAATTAATTATTGCCTCCAGCAGTGTCAAAAGTTGCCACCATCTCAGGTACTATTCACCATCTAAGATTGCAGTGTGATACATTTAAGTATTTAACAAAAATATACTGCTCAACCTCCCTGTGACAAGGAACAGGAAGTTATGCTGACAGAAGTCATTCTATTTATCTAAAAGAATAATCCAAAGGGAAAAACCAGCAGGAGATTTCTGAAGCTAAATCAGGAGAATAGAATATTGTTTAGTAGTGTGTTGCTGAATAGAGGACAATGTTCAAGACACTAATAAAATTAGGAAAAGGGTTGGCCAAATGAACTATGCACACAGAATAAAAAATAACAACACACATTAGAATAGAATCGACAGATGCCATTCAGCTTGTATTATTTTTTCCTGCTCCAATGACTAAAATAGATGAATTTCCTAGATTCTATAATTAAGAAGTAAATGGCTTTGTTCTAAAGGCCTCATCTCAGTTGGAAAGCCAATAGAATTGGTGAATAATCTGAATGAAAGATATGCACAATTAAAGTTTAAGTATACTTTTTTTTTTTTGGTGCCTTCAAGTCAGTCTTGACTCTTGGTGATTGCCTGGACAATTTCCTGCCATTTTCTTGGCAAGATTTCAGAAGTAGTTTGCCCTTGCCTGCTTCCTAGGGCTGAGAGAGTGTGACTAGCCGAGGTCACCCTGCTGGATTTGTGGCTAAGGCAGGACTAGAACTCCCAGTCTCCCAGTTTCTAGCCTGGTGCCTTAACCACTACACCAAAGTGGCCCTCCATAAATATAGCTATAAACAGTCCTAAGTATACTTAAGAGTTACATTTTATTGGGTGGTTGTGAGAAAATAGGAGGCAGGAGTATTAAATATGTTTGCCACCTTGAGTTGAGCAAAATATATAAAAGCTGACATAAAAATATAATAATAATAATAATAATAATACTGCTACTACTACTACTACTTAGGTGCAATCCCAAAACATCTGAAGCACCACTTGAAGACCATTAGCATTGACAAAATCACCACCAGTCAATTGCAAAAGGCAGCTTTACTTGGAACAGCTTATATTCTGAGACAATACCTTTAACACCATCAAACATCTGCCTATCCCAGGTTCTTGGGAAGGACTCGATACGTGGATAAAAATGCCAATTCCAGTCTAAACATCTGGCTGACTGTGCAACCAGCAATAATAATAGTAGTAAATCTGTGGGTTGAAAATATATTCTAGCCATAAACAACTTTGGGCCTCATAGATAAGTTATTAAAATCCATTAACAAAGGGCCAAGAGGGTCATTGTAAGTAAGCCCAACAGTGAAATTTGTAGTTCACTTACACAGTTAGTCAGATTGGCCCTAGCAGCAACTGTACTTTAATTTTGCAGAGGAAAACCCGAAATGATTAACCTAATCAATTACCCTGTTTTACATTCTAGACTCATTCTGGTCCAGCATTTTTGTCTAGCCAACAAGCTGCTTACCCTACTGAGCCTGGAAACAGCCAAAGATATTGAGGTTTTAAATTCATCCGGATTCTTCTGTGCCAGAGTAGTGATCAAACTGGTAGCAGCTGTAACCACACCCTGAAAGAAAGCAAGATTACCATTCCCTTAAAATTTCAAGCTTAAATCCATCCTCAGTACTCAATGTCTTTATTACACAGAAAGAATACAATCAAGTTTCACACGCCATATTTTAAGCTTGGGTGGACAGGAATTTCATCTTGTAATGATACCGATTTACAGTTCATAGTCAAGGGGTGTTCAGAATAGTGTTGCAGCAACAAACTCTCCCCCTAATATTGCTGAAATGCAGAACGTTTGGGGTGACTGGAAATATATAGGCATGTTATAGGATTGTGAGCTTGGCTGCCAAAATAAGATTGTCAGCTTCACAGCTGCTCACGAGACCACCGTGTTCTTTAATTTGACACTGTTTTTCATAAGGAACTCCAGGTGCTGAATCTCTGAATTCTGTTCAAAAAAAGAACTACTTAAAAGTCTACTCTCCTCTGTTTCAAGTGATAGATAGATAGATAGATAGATCATTTTTAACTATAAGAAATATAAACAAGTAAGAACTTTTCATAGCATAGCTCAACATTAATCAACTAGATATTTTCCAATGGTATTTGAGGGGAACTAAAGAGTTAACAGGGCTTTTTTAATTACCCTATCAGGGAAAAGGGGTAGTGCAGAGCAAAATCTAGTTGTCAGCAATATTTGATCCAATTCCTCCCCCACATTATCTTTCTGGGCCAGCTGTGGATCAGCTGTCAGGAGCACCTGTTTTAAATTGTTCCAGACCTTCTCATGCCATGTCCAGAAGGTGGTGCTGAGGGACCATTGCTTAACCTCTAGCCTTCCTCTTATACCCTATGTTGTCAAACATCTAAATCATCTGGAATTTTGAAGTAGGGTGTCATCAGTAAGCTAATAACAATCCACTCTTTTGTGTTTTACCATCCAGCTCCAAATAAGCAATTGATATTGTTGAACATTAATTACCTAAGTTCAATAATGGGCTGGATGAGGGAGAACAAGCTGAAATTAAATCCAGACAAGACAGAGGTGCTATTGTTAAATATAAAACTGGACACTGGGACAGAGGTTCTGCCTAGTTTGGATTGGCATGCACTCTCCATGAATGAGCAGGTTTGCAGTCTGAGAGTATTCCTTAATTCTCAGTTATCACTGGATTCATAGAATTAAAAAAAGTTTATCCTCCATAATTTTGGAAGAACTAATGGAGCCACAATTCCTGTGGGGCAAAACATACTAAAAATAAAGGCTCCTTCAAGTTGAACAGGACTTGGACAACCCATGTTGTCTCCTTACAACGTTATGGGGCTGGAACACCTCACACTTTGGATATGATTTGTGGAATACTTCCAAAACACTGGCTAGCATGGACCTATGTTGTTCAATTCTGAATGTTCACAGTTATTATTTACTGTATTATGAGAAAACCTCCAACTAGGAAATATGTTCAGCTGTGCTTACCAGATGCTGGTCATTGAGAAGGTGCACAACTCTTGATGTCCAGTCTCCCATTGGCACTAGATCGGGAGACGTTCTGTATAATCGTAGCAAGCACAGGGCTGCACTTTGCTTCACACTATCCATGGTGTCTCTGCAAGACAAATAAAATCCTGTCAATAATTGAAAGCACCTCTCCAAACTCCCTGGGACAGACTTTGTTCAGCCCAATTATATACTGGGAAGAAAAACTGTCCTTGTACAGAAGTAATGGGAAATTGTCTAGCTGAGCAATGGATTCTATAAACTTGAACATTTTGTATCACAGTGAGAAAAGGAGATAGAAAATAATTCTAAGTTTCACATCGATTTGTTACTAAAGTAGCATATAACATTTCCAATTACATCAAATTCTATAGAGGCATTTTTCAGAAGACAGTGGGATAGCTTCATAGGTGCACAGTTAATCTACTGGCATACCCCTCTAAATTTGGATGGAAAGAAAGCAAGTACACCACCAGAAATATACATGTAACTGCAAAGCTCCTAAAGGTATAATCACAACTGGGAAAGGAATGTAGCAAATACACATACTTTACTTCATACACTACTTCAACTTATCAACTTTCTTGTGTAGGACAAGGTCACTTGACTCTGGGAACATTTTTTTTAGCTGCACATCCCTATTAGCTCAGTAAAATAAAAGAGCAAAGGTCTATTTATTTCCACTGCAATTAAGCAGCTAGTCTTAAAACACATTTCAAAGTGTAGATTTTCTTTAAAAGGCTGCCTGGTACTGTCATAAAGATAATATATGCTTATCATAACATGCAAGTACACAAGAGATTTTTGTGTCATATGAACTTCTGCAAAATGACACAGAAATACAAATGGACATTCATATCAATCTAGAGCTGCACTTAAACCAGCACTTAAGCAAGTTCATATTGATCACAGTTACAGATCTTAGCAATCTAATAAAGGGAATACTAAGGCAATTTTTTTAAAAAATGTAAATGCAACAGACATAAAAACATAATCAACCCCTCAACCACTGGAAGAAGCCCTTATTTATAATAAAGCAAACATGCAGGCTCACAAATGGATATTTTAGGAGCAAATAGATCTTCTATTGTTGACAACAAAGAGGTTGACTTCCAAGCATGAGCACCACCAATGGGAAGAGAAAGAGCATTTAAATACAATACAACACTTGGTTACAGCTAACAGAATAAACTCAATTGCCTACTCAGTATTAAACGTTTGTATATTACTTACCCAGCTACCAGTATTTTTGGAATTTCTCCAGCAAATGCTTCGGCCATCTCTCTGCTACCCACATTGGCAATGCAGTGCAAAGCTAGTCCCATGAAAGTGGGGTTCCGGCTGGCTAAATCATTCTTGATTGCATTGTTTATCAGGCGTATCAACTCACTGTTCGAATTCACAAGTACGGAGATAAACAAATAACCCTGGAATTAAGAGAATAATTAGTGGTGGGTCGACTGGGGAATGTTTAACATGCTGTTTTTTGTGTGTGTTTTTTGTAAAATGGTTCTTGCATGTAGATTATACAGATTGCTCAAGAATCATTTTTTAAGTCCTGGCCTGAAGCAAGATGTGTTACACTGAAGCAATTTTTCACTGTCGTTACAAATCAATGCAAATTTCCAATGAACTAGACAGCTAGGCATACTGAACTAGAATGATTTAATGCAGTTTTGATTCTTTTAAAGAGTCATGCTGGCAAACAGCTGTATAACAAGAACTGCTGGATTATTGTCAATTTGCTCCCTGAGATTCCTCAAAAAGATCACTCAACACAGAAGAGCAGCTTTTCAGAAGCATCTTGAAAAGCACCTTCAGACGGTCATTAGGAGAAAAGGATCTCATGTATGTATGCACATAATTAAGCATATAAACCTTTGCACAGTAGCCTTAACATACAATTTGAGGAACATACTCTTGATCACAATACCCTTTTATGCAAGGAACAGACTGATAAAATGTTACTGGGAAAGTCATATAAACTACTGTGATAAAAATATACTAAATGCAAACAAAATTCAAGGTTTGGCCAATCTACTATTTTTCTTTTAAAAAGAAGTGGGCCTGCTTTGGGAATTTTGTTTAATCTCAGGCAGGAAAAATATGAAGAAACTGGTCAAGTACTGAGATAATGGCCAGCACTGGTATCCTTCATTTAACTTATACAGTTATTTATTTATTTATTTAAATTTATATGCCACCCATCTCTCCCAGAGGGTGACTCAAACTGCCATGAACTACTTTTAACTTTAAAAATCCATACCACAGAGGGACTGAAGTGAACAATGTTTACCAGATGTTCAGGCTTCAATTTAAAAGAAGGTGGGACCTACACATGCATTTCTCTCAACAAGATTATTACATGTTCCAGCAACTATGTAGCAAGCATTTTGTATGTACAAAACTGGTCTATAATTATTTGCTCCCTGGTATATTATAGATGCAGCACAATTTAAATATGCCTTTTCTGTTTCAATGCTGTTTCTATTTTTGAGTCCTCAGTTGTGTTACATTTCACCCGCTGAGTACTCCACTCTTAGCAGCTAATGAGAAAGCCTACTAAGTATGCTAGCAACCAATTATAACTTCATTAATGAGCGCTTGGAATTAGGACAGTGTAATAGAAGCTGACTGGTAGACCACCAACATGCCATATCACTCTAGGGTTTTCTGCAACAGCTGTACAGATCTAATTTGAACAACCTATAACCCCACAGTCATAGGTGAGTCTCGGTGCAACTTCAGAATTCCAGTGTGGTATCAGTTCAGATCTTTGATAAATGCTTATCTGTCCCTTACCCAAAACCAGTTGCTTGGAAGGAGAAAAAAGGTATAGAGAAAAGAGAAAAATTGGTGTCAGAGAATAAGTGCCTCTACCTAATAAGCTCCAAAACAGCTAGATATTTGAAACTGAAATTTCAAAATACAGGACAGCTACAGTGTGTCATTAGCACACTTTAATGTGCTGCCAACAGCTGTATATGAAGGGAGATATGGGAAATTCCCATTGGAAGATCGGATTTGTCCATTCAGGATAGAAGACCTTATAAAATACTTATACAGAGTGTACCGAAAGTCAGGCCCCATAGGTCAATCACAATGTGCAAAGGTTATGTGTCAAATGAATAAGGAAATCTTTAGAAGAGAATGGCAACCAATTCAAACTTTTAATACCATTTATAAATAAGTTGTCTATGGGGCCTAACTTTTGGTACAATCTACTAATAGCTAAGTTTCCAGGGCATTCAGTTTTATTCTCTCTCTAATATCAACTGCCAGATAAGGATGATGTAATTGCATTAAATATTTCTAAATACGGTTATATTACTTGAGGAATCCGTATTGAGGTGACTGCTTAGAATTTAGTTAAAATATGTCTGACAGCTTTAGCAATTTTACCAATTTTTTGTTTGTATACTTTGAGTCTTTGACCACAATCATAAACTTGAAATCCAAATAACCTTTAGTTCTGGCCTCATCCGCTCTGCTTCATCCCTGCCAAGCATGTGGCCCCCTGCAGATTATGCCTGAGGGATTATGAACTTTATTAGAAAAAAAGAAAATTGTACGCTTCAGTACAAATTTTAGACTGCAGGATGACTCAATGTGCTGAGCCAATAATGACTCTACAGAGCTCTAATATGAAAAGAATACATATGTGTACAACAGATCATTGTGTGTATGCTCATTTTTCTAAGACATTTGCATGTTATAAGAAACGGTGTTTATATACAGATTTATGATTTTTTTAAAAAACTGACTTTTGTTAAAAATTCATAATAAACAGATTCTCAGAAGAAAGCTTTCATTAAATTAATCAGTTTATGAACCTAAACTGTTAAGTCAGCAGTCAAATTACTACTGCAGACAAGCATAAGCCTTTATATTCTGAAATGCATCAAGTCTTACCGTGTTGACAGCTACTTATTAAGTAGCTCCCTGACCAATATACCTGTCACTCCAGTACTTCTAAACCTTCTTAAAGCAGCACTTGATCTAATGCATAGAAAATTGACTTAATACAGATTGCTCATAAATGTTCTCTTACTTGCTGCTTCATCAGCCACCCATTCAACATCAGCCTATCTTCCAGATTTCTCATTTTCTTCACCTTTGCAAGTCTTTTTTTCCTTCCAATGTGGTCATGGAAACTCTCATATGAACAACATTTGGTAAGACAAGAATCTATTAATATAGCATGCTGCATCGTGGACCATTTCAGATGTACTGGACAACAACTCCCAGAATTTCCCAACCAAATGAAGGTTGGATACCAAACTGGTTGGGAATTCTGGAGTTGCAGCCCTAAAAATAAAGTCAAATTTTAAAAGTCTGAGTGTGCCAGATTGGAAAATACTGTCTCCCAGTTGAAGCTCAGTAGGTAAACAAGGCAACTATAGTTCTATTATGTAGGGATGAGACATTACTTACAATTTGTTTCTCTGTATATTTGTTTGAACTCAGGAGATTCACAGCCTCCATGTGGCCGAAATCAATATCATGCCCCAAGAGAAAAATGAAAAGCAGCTTGCAGACGTACTTTTTCTTACTGTAACCATCAAGGGCTTTATCACCTAATGAGTAATTAAAATAAAAGCCATAAACACTTAAACCAAAGCACAAATGCCACATGCCATTGCTTTTATATTGATTAGCTTTTGGTATTAACCCAGATCACAACTGCAGGGCACTTGCAACTCTCTTTCCAAATTTCAACCTGGAATGAATCCCAGAGTGTGATCTTAAAATACAGTACATGAAATACAAAGCTTGCTGAAGACGAGCAATTTTGTCCTTCAGTAGTACTGAACTGTCATACAATTTAGAAATCCTACTTACGTTACTTGGAGACTGATCACAGAAAGACACAAGGCTTACTTAATTGCTTGTAGCTTGCTTAAAATTAGGCAAGAGGAGCTCAACTACTCTCTGTCATTTCCCCCAACTCCACGAACTACTGTATTTTCAAGCTCCTTCAGACTTGCAAGTTTGCTGCCTTCTTGAATATTTGCCCTAACATTTCCAGACCCCACTGCCTCTTCCCAATCCCAGATAGCATTGAACCAGGTCTGCAATGCAGATCCTGTGAAAATTGCAGCTACATCCTGATAACAACAGATTGTAAGTTATACATTACTGTATAAGTAAGTGACAACCCAGAGTGGGGAAAAAAACACTCTAGGGTTGTTTATTCATATTTACTGGAGATTAGCTAGACAGGAAAGAAACTTAATCAGCAGGGAACCAAAGCTAACTTTAAACAAAGTCTTCCATAAAAAAGTGATTGAAATTTGAATTTGGTTAAAAATTAAGCAGTGCTTACATATCCATAAGCACGATACTTCCTTTAACTAGCACTTACAGGTAGTCTTCGACTTACAACCACAATAGGGACAGGAAAATTTGTCATTAAACAGTGTGGTTGTTAAACGAGGCATCATGTGACCACACTTGATTTTATGACTTTTTGCCATAGTCATTAAGTGAATCACACAGCTGTTAAGTGAATCACGTGACTCCCCATTGATTTTGCTTGTCGGAAGCCAGCTGGGAAGGTCACAAATGACGATCACGTGACCCCGGGACGCTGCAACCATCATAAATGCATGCTGGTTGTCAAGCACCCGAATTTTTTTTAATAATATTTTATTGAAATTTTAAAGTTACAAAGTTAAAAGTTAGAAATGAAAAAGAAAATTGAAAATACAAATTATAAAGAAAAGGAAAAGAAAAAGTGAGATAAAAGAAAAAGAACAAAGATATGAAAAATAGATAACTTCCAATCTATCTCTGGTCTTAGGAGTAGTAAGACTATCGTAAGTGCTAGTTTTTAATACATTAAGTAGGAATAATTCTTTGTCAAAACATATCCCATTACATTTATAATCTAATCTTCAAATCCCCATGTAAGCTTCACCCCACCTGCATTTTGCAAATAGTCCATCAATGGTTTCCATTCTTTAAGGTAATAGTTATTTGAGTTTTCTTTTAATAAGCAAGTCAGTTTATCATTTTCTGCCATTTCCATCAGTTTTAACAACCATTCTTGTATTGTTGGTAGTGTCTGGGTTTCCCAAAATTGTGCATAAAGAAGTCTTGCTGCGATAATCATGTATTGAGTAATTCTAATAAGATGTTTTCCTATTTGAAAATCCATTATCCCCAACAGGAATAGTTCTTGTTTAAATGGAATCTGTATTTGTAGTGTACTCTGCATCAAGGTTTGTATTTGAATCCAGAATTTCTTTGCAATTTTACATGTCCACCACATATGGTAAAACGACCCTTCTTGTTGGTTACATTTCCAAGAAACGTTGGAAATTGTCCCATACATCTTTGATAGTCTTTGGGGTGCCATATACCATCAATACAACATTTTATAAAACTTTTCTTTCAAATTATAACATAAAGTAAATTTTAATCCTTTAGACCACATATTTTCCCACTGCTGCATATGTATATTATGTCCAATATTTTTTGCCCATTTAATCATGCATTCTTTAACTTGTTCTTCAACCATTTCTTCTCTCAACAATAATTTATACATTTTTGCTATTAAGTGTTCATCTGTTTTACATAATTGAATTTAAAATTCTGCCAAGCACCCGAATTTTGATCATGTGACTGCCAGGACACTGTGACAGTTGTAAGTGCAAGGACCTGTTGTAAGTCACTTTTTTCAGCACCATCGTTACTTCAAACAGTCACTAAACAAATGGTCGTAAGTCAAGGACTACCTATATATCAAACTCAAAATCCACTTGTACGTTTTACAAGTAACAGGCTTTCATGGAACCACTATTAAAAATAATACTGGATTCTTATGTATTACAGAACTTCCCATCCTCATAAAAAAGCATATTTGAGAAATGCATTCTGGTATCCTTTTTCCTTGTGTTACATATTAACACATCATTTCAATTTATATACCAGATCAATCAGAAGTCAGACATTACAATTCTACATGTTACTCATAGCCACATTAATATGCTGTTAATCTTGCTTATAAACTAAGGTTGTAAAAGTGAAGAGCACTTATCAAGGAAGCATGGCAAAACACACACACAAATATATATTCAGTCAGACAAATACAGAAAATCAATTGCATCTATGTTACCCAAAACCTGAAATAAACAGTACAGGTATTCCTCGCTTAATGACCACAACTGGGACCAGAAACTCCTTCACTAAGTGGCACAGTTGTTAAGAGGAAAATCACCTAACCACGTTGGACTTACAACATCACTTCTGCTGCAATTATCACATGACCGTAACTTGTGTTTATTCTACTGGCATTTCCATTGACTCTGCTTGTCGGAAGCTGGCTGTGAAGTGAGCAAATGGCAATCATGTGACCAGAGGACACTGCGACAGTTGTAAATGCCCGCTGGTTGTAAAGCACCCAAATGTCGATTACATGACTGTGGGGATGCTACGATGGCCATAAGTATGAGGACAAGTCATAAGTTTACAGCTTAATGACCACTCGTTCAGTGACAAAAATTACGACAGCACTGAAAAAATGAAGGTACAACCCATGCCTGAAGATACGGCCATTGCAGCACTTTGCAGGCCTGGGGGCGGCGGCAGCTGGCTGAGACTCTTGAAGGCCTTGGGCCTCTACTTCAGCCCCAGCCCTGGTGCTGCTGCCAATGAGTGCCTCTGTGCAGGGCAGCCAAAAGGGCATAGATGGGGAGGGATAGGTGGGTAGGGGGTGTTGCAGTACCCCTGCAGTTGTAAGTGCTGCTGGGGCTGCTGAGGCTCCCAGGGGTGGTTGTGCTTTGCACCACACATGGCCTGTGCTGGGCCTCCCAGGGCTTCCCCAACTCACATGTGGCTTGCCCTGGGCTTCCCAGGACCTCCCCAACCCACCTGAGGCATCTCCATACTCCTTACCTGGGACTCCACTTAATGACCCATGAGTCTCACTTAACAATGGCAGCTGGGAGTGCTGGGACTGTGGTCGCTAAGCGAAGTGGTCACATGATAATTTGCTTAACAACTGCATCACTTAGCGACCTAAATTCTGGTCCCAATTGTGGTTGGAAAGCGAGGATTACCTGTACTTTTTCAGTACCTTTGTAACTTCAAATGGTCATTAAACAGGGCAGTCGGTAAGCAAGGACTACCTGTAGTTGTTAAAGAGCATCATGCAGACTATAGAAGAAGCTGACCTGAAAGTGCTTTAATCTATTAATCTGGGGGAAAAAAGTATGCTTCAGTCTAATGAATGCAGATCAACAGCACAACTAGCCATCATAGATTTCTCCACATCACACATATATTTCAGTCATAGCTTCAAAAATGGCTGTTCTATATATACAAAAAAGACATTGTTAGTAATTCAGTTACAGACAAATGGGAACAAGTTTGCCTCTTGGCATTATTTTCCTTGAAGAAACATAATGGATTCTAAATTACATTTGGCTGTTTGCACAGAACAAGCATCTGGTGATGTGGAAAGCAACTGGTAAGTCAGTATAGACAAGCCCTAAAAATATTCATTCTCCTTGGCAACTGCCAGTCTCTAGGCTACAACATGGCTACTACTATCAAGCCAAGAAATCAGAAAGTGGTTTGTACCAACAGAAAACAAAAAATAACTTCTAAAGTAAGGTATTATTCATTGCTCAGGCTGTCATCATGGCACGAACCATTACTCAACCCACTATTTTAGATAACTATTCTTTAGCTTCCCTACTGTTGAGGTGGTGTTGTCAAGGTGGTTGGACTATAGTTACAGAGAACTCTGGATGAAACAGATTATTGGGACCTTTTCAGTCAAGATTTAGGGCTGCATGTGAGAGCAAACCAGCACTTTTGTTGACCTTTGGTAGGATTGGGATAGATGGAGTGCAACTATCCTGGTCCTGATGGACCTCTTGGCAGCCTTTGATATCAACTATCATATTCTCCTGGACCTGTTGTAAAGCTTGGAAGTGGGAGGCACTATTCTTCAGTGATTTTCCTCCTTCCTTAGTGACTGATTCCAGTGGATGATGATGGGTGGGAAAAAGAGAAACCCTCTTGGGAATAAAACATTCTAGAAATGTATGGTTAACACTTTTGCTTTAGCAGGGAAGACTTGAGGGGCTGCAACAGACTTCAGCTAGAAACCTAGACTAACAGTACTATGGGATTTTTCTCCTGTTTTATAGTCTTTTTATTACTACAGTTCTGGTCTAAGCACACAAGATTTTAGGAGCTAGGACTAGAATGTATGTACAGGACAGAGGGAATGGCCTTGAAGGACAGGAGGTAGAACCACTACCAAGGCAATGATCAGAGAAGAGGGGCCTGAGCCTGGGCCAAGAAAGTGTCTTGAGAAAATGTCTGACAAGCCACTCCCTAGTTCACAGGAAGATAAAAGGAGCGAGGGGGAAGCACATTCAGATTTGCAAGATTCGGTTACTATAGCTGTTACAATAAAAGCAGTGCTGATCTATATGGCACTGATTTCTTAGTCTAGTCTGCCTTGTAGTGTTGACATTGTATTATGACTAATAAGCATGTCTACATTTTTCATCTTAAAGCTAAGTCAATTGTTACATCACAATCTTTACTTTAAAACTTCAGAATTGAGAATACATCCTTAAGTAGCCAAGGATGATAAAATAGAGAATTAAGAATGGGGCTCTGCAGGCTGACAAGATACACAAACAAACTCTTAAGCTTTCCTTTGCATACTATAGTAATTCTGAGAGGCAGGTATCCTTGGCATTCTGAATGTGTCAACATACCACATGCTAACTGGTGGGATGCGGACAACAGTAATTTGGCTTGCAAGAAGTCTCTAAATTAGACATCCTAGTTTGCACAGAATAGTGTGAACATATTTAGGTAAAACTGCCCTTTGGCTATAACTGTGGTATACAAGCCAAAATGTGCCACAACTAACCAGGTAAGACTGAAATTGGTAACCTACTCTACACTTTTTCTATCTTATTAAAAAGCATTCAGTGCAAGTCTTGATTGACCAAAGCCACAATGGGAGGCAGAAGTCAGTATCTATAGGCCCATCTGGTGAAAATAACATTTGTTTTTTTGACGGATTTATATGCTACCTTTGTACTGACGCTCAGGCAGCAGAGATGGTAATCCCTCCTCCTATTTTCCCCCAACAATAACTCTGAGGTAGGTTGAGGTAAAAGAGAGTGACTAGCCCAATGCCACCCAATGAGCTTCCATGGCTAAGAGTAGGGCCCAAGTGTTCCCAATGCCAGTCTAAACCTTAGCTATTACACTCTACTGGCTTTCATATATATTCCACACCATATGGAAGATTGTGATTTGGAACATACAAGCAGTAAATTAATGAATGGAATGAATTAATGAATGTAATGAAAGAAAATTAAGAGAAAGAAAAGGATGTAACAGATCTGAATGCAGGTGGTCTGATCCTATGGAATGGAACTGATGAATATATGCAGTGAAGTCAAGGAATAGATTTAATGACATATTAAAAAGCTAGAATCTATGTCTGAAAGTATGAACTGATGTCAGCTAGATTGTTGTAGGTGTATAAGAAAGTAGGAATTCATAGGTAATAGTTACATGTTATACTCCAGTGGCTGGTAATAATGGAACAACAGGTGTTCAGGGCTTCTCACAGTGGATAATATTACTAGCTTGGAACTTCTGCACATTCCTTCATTATCAGGAAAACAATTAGCCACCTCCCCGTCCATCAAACAATTGATAGCAAGATAATTAATTACAGGATACCATTATTATTATTATTATTAGTCACATATTCCTTTTCTGTGGTTTGCATAATATTGCTTCACCAAAAGGGAACATTGTGGATACATATATGCATGAAGAGTCCTTGGATTGTGTAGAGTGCTTTTAAGAAACTATTGTTTACCTGAAAACAATTTTATCAGTTAAATAATCTGAGTCTCTAGGGGCTGAGGAGGCTGCTTGATGTCTATGTCATACCAGTTACATATTTCAAGTAGCTGTAGTTGCTAAAACTATAGTTTACTTATGAGAAACTATGACTACCACCACTTCCTTCTCTTTTCCCACAGTTCTGAACTTCACCACATTAAAATCAGTGCAGAAGAAAAAGGAAGTCAGAACACAAGTCAGCATTTTTCAAGCACAATGAATGGGTCAAAAAGGAGATTTCCTTTCCCTGGAAAGGCTTTTGTTGAGCTGATTTGGTTAGCATTGCTTCTGCACAATTAAAAGAAAAAAACTTAGATAGGTTTCCTTCAAAAATGGCTTATCTAAAGCTACTGTACATCCTAAAATATATTCAGAAATATTTTCCATTAATGATTCAGAGGAAGAACATGCATGTTAGAAAAGTAAAGATATGTATAACAATCTATAGTGGAATTTCAAGAACAAGCAAGGTGCTTTGAAGATTGAAATTAAATTATACATAATCAAAACTGAACTATAAACATCATGAAACCAACCACATTACCATAAAAGAAATTATATTGAGATACTGTATCTGCTAGACAGATGGTATCTTATAAGACAAGTTCTTCACTGTAAGTTAGTTCACCATTTTTCCTTCATAATATGCTGCTTTGCTGTTTTTTTAAAAGAATCTAGTGGAAAGTATAAATGTGATAAATGTACACAGAAGCACAACATGCATTTATATTGGTAAGTGAATTCCATGAAGTGTACTTTGTGATAAACCAAGTATTGTTGAGTTTAATATATAAAGCAAACCAATGGTAGCCTATTAATGAATCTGATATCAGTGGTATCAGAAGGTGTAGCAGTATAGCGTTTAAGGTATCAGGCTAGAAACTGAAAGACCATGAGTTCTAGTCTCAAACTTAGGCAGAAAGCCAGCTGGGTGGCCTTGGGCCAGTCAGTCTCTCAGCCCTAGGAAGGAGGCAGTGGCAAACCACTTTTGAAATCTTGCCAAGAAAAGTGCAGGGACTTGTTCCCACAGTCACCAGGAGTCAACATTGACTTGAAAGCACACACACATGGAAGCTTCAAATAACTTCTTCCTGTCTCATCCTGAGCCATCTGACATGTAAGCTCAACTTTAAAAATACCAAGAAAACTCCATCATCACCTTACAACCCAGATTAGAGAACTTTGTTCAATAGTTACAGCCAACTGCAAAGTACTTACATATTTCAGTTCCTTTTACTTAAATAAATCAGCAGATTCTAAGACAATTTTTGTTGTTCAGTCATTAAATCGTGTCCGACTCTTCATGACCCCATGAACCATATTACGCCAGGCCTTCCTATCTTTCACTGCCTCCCTGAGCTTGCTCAATTTCATGCTCATTGCTTCAGTGATGCTATCTAGCCATCTCACCCTCTGCCGTCCTCTTCTCCTTTTGCCTTCCATCTTTCCCAGCATCAGGGTCTTTTCCAAAGAGTCCTCTCTTCGCATTAGGTGACCAAAGTATCTGAGCTTGAGCTTCATTATCAATCCTTCCAATGAGCAATCAGGGTTGATTTCCTTTAAGATTGACTGGTTTGACCTCCTAGCAGTCCAGGGGACTCTTAAGAGTCTTCTCCAGCACCACAGTTCAAAGGCATCAATTCTTCGGCGTTCAGCCTTCTTTATGGTCCAGCTCTCACAGCCATACATTACTACTGGAAAAACCATAGCTTTGACTATGTGGATCTTTGTCGGCAAGGTGACGTCTCTGCTTTTTAACATGCTATTCTAAGACAATAGATAAGCTGTATTTATTTTTGAACGATGATAATAACATGTTCCATTAAGAGGGTTAATAATATCAAAATATGAAATATGATAGTGTCCTCTAAATTATTTAGGCTGGCTACACAAACCTCATTAAGCCATGATTTGTTTAAACATGTTTTTCTGAATAAATCACAATCAGTAGCAATCATACGATATGCAAACCCATAAACTACCATGCCCCCAGCCTCGGTATTTTTTATCTCCATTGCCTATAATTTCTTGCCAAGGTAATTGAAAGCTCAACTGCTGATCTGCCTTGGTCAAGAAATGTCTTTGTCCTGTGTAATTAAAGTCTGTATAGCTGGCTATATAGGAGCAAGCAGCACTATTCTACAGATTCAGTGAAGAATTCCGAGGATATCTGAGACTCAAATGTACTTGTTTAACCCAGGCTGCCTTGAAACAGTTTGTTCATCATAAACAGCTTGTTCAGCCTTCTTTTCTAAGAAGGGCCATGCCACATTCAGTTGATCATACTATCTGCAGCAGGAGACAGCCCACTATCTTTCTAGGCAGTGTTTTTGGAGAATGTTCTCTTATCTCAGCCATTCTGCTGCGTCATCTTCAGTTCCCTATATTTTACAAAAAAAGCAGAAAACAATACTAGGTTGCATAACTGCTGGGCTACTAAACTTTTTTTTTTTTTTTAAACCTTTGGCTGTTGTGAACCACTTTAGGCAGCTTTTAGCTGCAAAAAGGCAGGATCAAAATAAAGATGCAAGGGGCACCTCCAAGCCCTGTTAACTGAAAGGAAGATATAAAAATGTTTTTTAAATCCTCAGTTCTATAGTCAGACACTGTTCTCGCTTTACATTAGCCATCCAATTATGACAAATTTATTCTGAGGAACTAGCAGTTAAGTTGAAAGAGAGTTAATATTTATTTTTCTTCCTTACTGATAAGATTTAAAAATATACCTGAATTTCAGAAAAGGAAATGTATGAGTTGCTTAAACAGAAACTAGACTGGGATCTCAGCAGAAATTAAGTAATAACTTCCTATTCTACAATTACAAAACAAATTTGCTGTATTTAATGAAGGTACCAGGGCATTTTAAACTACTGAACCATTCCAATCAATCTCATTAATAACTAAAGGAGAAGGAACAGTGTCATACAGTGCCCACCAAAATGTCTGACATCATAAGCCTATTCGATTTCACTTACACATCACCATATAAACACATTCAAGTACCAGAAAAAAAATCCTACACAATTTAGGTTACACTAACATGATTGGGCATAATCTTATAAGTCTGCAACATACAGGTAGCTCCACATTCTTCATAACAAAAGAATTATCTGCCTTTAAAACCTATTCTTAAAAGATTTATTCCTTAATTTGCTCAAACGGTATTTTCCTGAGTCTCCAAAAATACGGATACCTTGACAGCCACCAAAACCCAGCCTCTACCTCATTCCGAGTTCAAGTATCTGACTAGAGGTGAGACAGAAAATATTATCTGAGAGAGCTAGTATACTCCCTTCTATTGACACCACAGTGAAATGGCGTAACTATAGAAGTGAACGTTGAGTACAGCTACATATATCTTCCATCCTGAAAATGATCTTTGTTTAGGAGCTGAAATACCTTAGCTGTATACACAATACATTTGTAAAATATGCTGTCTACAGACCCAGAAAAGCAAGAGCATTCAATTTTGGGTTTCAAATGAGAATATTCTTTCAGAAAGAAGTGCATTGTTAATGATTACATTGAATAGATTTTAACAGGGTTTTGATATTGTCCTGAAACTTTTTCTCAACTAGTAATAAACAGCACAATGAGCTCTCTCATTCATGACCCCTCATGTCCATTTATCTTCTTGCTCATATCATTTAAGAAACAAACAGGATAATGGTAGTAAAGGAGGAATCCACATATTTGTGCACATGTGAAAGCGAAATCAGCATTCAGAACATACTTAAAAGTATGACCAAATGAAGGTTATTGATTAAATTAACTCCATAATATGCACCTTATGTTTTAAAAGAATCAAACCAAAGAAAGAAAGACCTTGACTTTCATAAGTAAAATACAGTTCTTTTTCTAAAACTGATCCTGAAAGTACATTATGATGTAATGGTTAAGATGTTGGACTAAGACCAGAGAAACCCAAGTTCAGGGCTTCCTCACTACTTTGGGTCACACACTTTCATCTCAGTCTGTACCATTTATTTATTAGATTTAGCTCCTGACTTTTTGCAGGGACAAAATTGGAGGAAGGAAATGTTATGAGATAAAGCAGGATATAAATCTAACTGATAATGAATAATTTAACAAACCAAAGAATAGCAACTTCTGGAAGTGCTCAGACTGGGATACAATTGTGAATAAAATGAGCAAAGGGAAACAATATTCCAAAGAAGATTAGTTTCACAAATACTAAGGACTCACTAAAAATACATCTGAATAATTGAAAAGAATCATTGCTGAGAAGTGTACATTATTTAAGTATTTGATTCAGCAGGTTGTTGGTAGTTATGTAAAGCTTGATGCTACGTGATCACATCTCTTAGCGGTGGCAATCCAAGTAAGGAGCAGGGGGTGCTGCAGGGGGGTGGGAGAGGCCTTGGGAAGCCCAGTGCAGGCCGCATACAAGTTGGGGGAGGGGGTCCTGCAGGAATGGGTGTGTGTGTGCAAGTGCAGGGAGGTCCAGGAAGAGGGCTTGGGTGCATGCATGCGAGTGCAGGGAGGCCTGGGGAAGGAGGGTGTGGGGTGTGTGCGTGCAAGCACAGAGAGGCAGGGAGAATTTACCAGAGCAACTTGCAACCTTTCCTGCCAGCTTCCCCATTGACCTTGCTTGTGGGAAGCCAGTAGGGGAAGGTCACAAATGGCTATCATGTGACCGCAGGATGCTGCAACAGCAGGAACTTTGAGGACCACTTGTAAGTACCCCTTATTCAGCACCAGTGCAACTTTGAACAGTCGATGAAAGAGTGGTTGGTAAGCAAGGACTACCTGTATACACAGACCACATCTGTATGTCCTGCTAAGCCAAGCATGACAGTGAGTGTGGGGTAAGGTGCTGGGGAGTGCTAGACAATATCCATTTGTTAAACCCCAGACGACATGGCCGGCTCTTCTTTGCCCTACGTTTTGTTGGGTTTCCCAGTTACTTTTGTAGCGAGCGGCTGCTCAACATGCCTGGTTTTTATTTTTTTACCCTTAAAAAAAAGGGGGGGGGGACTATCTTGGCTCATTCATAATTAGTGTCAATAGAATTAGAGAAAGCTAAGTGTTCTGCCAGCCCCACATACAATAATATGAAAATGGAGACCTTTATGGAAATCCAAAATGGGATGAATACTTTTTCCCAAAGCCACATCTCTGATGGTAACAGCTGTTAGCGCCACTGCATTCATACAAATGGATTCTACTTTTCCACAGTGAAATCAGCGAAACAATGCTTTACTTTCTTACCTTTAAATTTGGATCGAATATTTGCCAGTTCTTTGTTTATTCTTTTAATCTCAGCTTCTTTGCTTTTACCTGAAAACACAGGAAAAAAAACACCCTCATTTCAGAGTACAGTTGGTAAGACAAAGAACAGCTCCTAACATCACAATAATCTGGAAGGCTTAAATCAGCATTTTTCAAACTTGACAACTTTAAGATGTATGGACTTCAACTCCCAGAATTCCTCAGCCAGCATTCTGCCCAGGGAGTTCTGGGAGTTGAAGTCCATACATCTTAAAGTTGCCAAGTTTGAACAACACTGGTTTAAATCCTAAACTTCTTTCTCTCATCCTTTTGTGACAGACTGATTGCAACTCCCTTCATGTTTCTGCTATGCTGCCTCTCTGGCTTTTCTTCACAAAATGGTCCTGTCTTGAGCCCAGGCTCTGCCAATGGTAACCCTTGATTAAAATTTGGAGACTTTTGTAACAGAAGATGAAGAAAAGAAAAACAATTTAACTAAGAGACAGGGAATGACAGGGCATAACAAGACCTTTTATAAATGAGACAGTGACAGCATACAACAAAATGTAACAAAAATGATGGGAGTCAAGCCACTTATAATGGATAATAAGTGTGACTGGTAAACTTCCCACCAGATAGATGAGATTTGCAGAAATTAATTCCAGCTTCTTGCTGGACATGTTATGCTGGCCAATTGCAAAAAACAAACAAATAAACAAAACAGAAACAAAAAACTTTGGCCGAGACCATGATTAAGGTAGAAAGACAAAATTCACATTGTCTTCCATTCCATGGAGAATTGATAAAGCCATGCCAGATATAATTATTTCACTTTACTGAAAAACAGTAATGAGATAACCCAGCTATAATTATCCATGCTTGGATAACTTTGCAGATACACAAGAGTTATATATATGTGTTGCCTCACGGTCTCCCGGTTTCTAGCCTGGTGCCTTCACCACTCTACCAAACTGGCTCTCTATGCCATCATTATTGCCCTTTCGTTTTATTCCCCTAAGGTTTTTTAATGCATTTTTCTATCAATATTTTCTTTTACTTTGATAAGCCACCTAGACAATGTTGAAAGGCAACGTTTAAAACATCTGAAATACAGTGAAGCTTTATGCTGCATAACTGTCACACACAGCAACTAAACTTCCTACAATTGGTGATGTTGACTCAATACTTATTGTATAAACACCAAATGTAATTAATACATTTTCCCTCAATAGATTTAGTCATTTTGCATAGATTTCTCTACATTACCAGGAAAATGGAATCAACATACTTATATCAAAAACAGCTTTTTTCCACTCCAGGCTGGAACACTGACCTTCAAACCTTGAATACTTCTGATTAACAGAAGGCTTATGCACTTCCTTTGAAAGGTCATTTAAACAGATAGGAATGTCCAGCTACACGCTTTCTACAATGTTACAAGAATGAGTGCAACTAAGTATATTGTAAAAAAGACAACAATGCCTTTCATTTTCCTACAATGCGTGAACAAAACAAACAAACAAAACGAAAAGAATCCCTTGCATGCCACAGCATATTCCTCTCAGAACAACTCCAGCATGTAATGCACCCAAATATGAAAGCAAAGCTGGCATCTCTAGCTGTACATTTACAAACTGGGGAACGTGTGGTGTGCAAAATCAGAATAAGCTCCAGTTTCTCTGAACTCCTGGCAAGAAACAGTCTTTCCTACATGCATACCTAATGTGGTACCTGTTGAAATGGCATGAAGAACTGCATGTGCCTTCACGCCAATTTTAAAGGCTCTAAGCCTTTAATTTGTTCAAAGAAAAGTCGTATTTTTAGCAAAAGAACTGGTTGGAGACTATAAAAGGTAGCTGAAAAAGTGAAGGATATAATTGTGTAGAGCACAGGTCATGTTTATTATTATTACTTGACAGAAGCCAATAAGACTATGTCATTCAATGTTATATAGGTATGATCCAGGCTCACAGAAAATGCCCAATGTACAGTTGCATTAAACAAGGACTTACATCCTACTTTATGAACTATGTTCTTGGGAAGTGATTAGTTTGTAAAAATTACTTCTTGCCATGAATTCAATTCCATTTTAAGTCTTAACTCATTAATAGGTTATTGGGTTCTTAGCATTCTCCAAGGTTGCTTTTCCTCTTGCTGATGTTTCATTACCAGACAAGGCAACATCATCAGTTCCTAGCCTGGAAACAAAATGTCTGCAAGAAAAAAGCAAGCTCAGAGAACACAAGAACACAACAATTCAGTTCTGAGCGACATTCTCCAGAATTGCCATTGATACATCTTGCATCATAATTTAGTCATTGCAAATCACCCTAACGGAGGCATGGTTGGTTACAGCTGTTAATTATACCATCTTTCTTTAAAAGCATTTTTTTAAAGTGCACAATAGCTGTTATTCACTCCTAATTTATTAGTTCTAGAAGCTACAGTCCTTAGAAGTCTGAAAAACAAGTCATTCCCTTGCTCCTTTGTGGTTTATTTTGCATAATTTGCTCTCAGCAGCACAGAACAAGTTTTGCTGATGTGCTCCCTATAGGTTGAAAAACAGAGGAAGCTCTATGATGCAGTACAGATGGCCAATCCCTTGTTAATAGCAAACGACCAAGTGTAGAGAAATCCATGACTGCTTAGTTCAGCTGAAAAATCAGTCTTCAAGCTGACATGAAATAGGCTTTTGCAGAAAAGCTACCAAGTTCACACCAATAGTCTGCCCATTTCACTCTTGGCAACAGGGAAAGAAAGCAATTTTTAAATACACTGCCTTTCTGGGTAAAAAAAACCAATTTCAATGGTACTCAGTTCAACTTCAGATTAAGCAAGTACAATGGAGGTTCAGAAGTTCAGTGAATCAGTTTAATCTGATTCTACAAACAAGCTTCTTCTACACTCGTTTGTAAGTTTCAATCATTGTAAAGAATTGCAACTGCATATTTTAATTGGTGTAGATCAACCTAGCCACAAAAAAACCAAGTGCTGATGACAAAGCAATGCAAACACTTCACGGTCTCTCAACTCAAAATCTGAACTGCAGCAGAATGACTAAATCTAGGAAAAGTCTAAAACAACGGAGTTTATGGCCACTCCAGCAGATGTAGCAAGTCAACCTACTAGAAGAGAAAAGCAATGGAATGTTTCCAATAAGCAATGTTTGCCTTTGCTGTTCTCTCCATCAGGTCAAGGATAGGCCCTAATCAACTAAGATCAAAGAAAAACCACAATGTATTTTCAGTTAGAATCAGCTTTCTGTCATGCAATATTTAGTTCAAATGAGCTTTCACATGAAAAGCAGCCCCCACTCCCACAAAAAAGCTTTATTAACCATTATTGGATAAGAACATTGTTTTGTACAAATTACACTAGTCATGTGCATTTCATGTTAGCAGAATATTTATATTTACCTTGCTTTTGTGCCTTTCCTTAAACTGTATGAATTTGTTTATTATACTCTTTATTATACTATGTTTTGTTTCTTTGTATTTTATCTCTATTCATATCATATATCCCTTAGGGAACTTATTGTGGCATATATGCATGTCCTAGGTATCCATTTGAGGGAAAATCTCTCCTTCAAAAGGAATAACTCTTGTATTGTTTCCAATTCCTTTAATTTGGATGTGACATTTCTTCCAAATGTGTGTGTGCGCATGTATAGTCAGCAACACCATGATTAGGAGATTCTAGGGGGAAAAACTGTGACATTCCATGGTAAACATTTTTTTTTCCAATATGTAAAAATGGTATCAATTATGTTTTAGCAGACCAGAGAAGTATTGGGTGATTCATTAAGGCAATCAGCACTTTGGGTAGCTCCTTCTGTAACTAATAGTCAACCAACATCTCAAGGGAAAATTCACTAAATCCCCAATAAAAGTTCTAAAAAGTAAAGCTAACTATAAATAATTTTCTTCCAGTAGCCAAACTGTATTTTCTTCAAATAATGATAGCAGCTTTAAGAGACAAAACTTATCCAATATTACCATTCATTTATTTGTATGGGCCACAAATTAACAATGTTAAAATATTTTACCTTCTTCTTTGTTCCAGAACTAACCTAAACATAAGCCTTAGAAATACAGTGAGCAAAGTAAAACTCATCGACCCATTATATAATTTGGTTTATATGGGTGACTCAAGTGTTACTTTTACTGATGGTTTTGTAGTTTTTCTTGAATATCCAGTATAGAAAAGTAGAAATAACTGAAAACAAAATTAAAACCACACCTTGTATTTCAACAGTGCACAGTAAGGAAGAGGAGAATGAAACAATTGTTAAGAATACAGGCAGCACAGAACAAATTCCACTATTTTGCTAATGGCCACCTAAGTGGAGGTATATATTAAGTTCATTCCTCCACAGCACATTCTTGATACTTAACTGCAGTATCTATCTGTCTGTCTGTCTGTCTGTCTATCTATCTATGCTTCCAAACAGTTTAAATCAAAGCTAACCAACAGAATATTTTTTCAGGATTTTTTTTTTTTTTTTTGGTCTGCGCTCAGTCATTACTGACCCTGCAGTGACTGCCTGGACGAATCCTTGCAGTTTTCAAGGCAATTGTTTTTTGGAAGTGGTTTGCCAGAGCCTCCTTCCTAGAGCAGAGCCCAGCTGGCGAGCGCAGGAGGCAGGGTTTCCGTTGCTTCGCGCCCCTTTCGGGCGAGCGCGGTTTCGCGCTTACCGGCAACTGGTCCCGTCTCTCTGTGCAAGGCGCTGCCAGCATTTTTCCTCCCACCGGAGTGAGAATACCCATTTATCTACTCACGTGAGTTTTCGACCTGTTGGGTTGACAGGAGCTGGGGAGGAAACAGGAGCTCACCCTGTTAACGCGAAGGCTGGACTTGAACCGCCGAAGCATCAGCCATTTCTGGCCGGCAACTTTCAGCGTCATTAATTACAAGTAATTAGGAAAAAATAATATGGAATTAAGTCTTTCTGAATTCATTATTCTACTGAAACAGTTCCCCGAATAAGTTAGACTCTATCAACACATTATGGGAACTTTATATAGAAGTCACCAGGGACATATAACAATGGTAGAGATACTGTACAAGTATTCTGAATGTAGTTAAGAATTATTTGGAAGAAAATAGCACTCAGTTGGCAGCCTGATTATCCTTTACTGCAGCAACAGCCTTAATGTAAAGGCAAGGAAGCTTCCTCAAGTTTGGACAGCCAGTTTATGTAATTTCTATGAATTACAGGCCTAAGACAGAAAAACAATGACATAGTAATTAGTTCCCTAGAGTTCTGCACCAGTTAAAGCAGGAAATACTGGTGTACAGAAGCCTGTAAGTCAAATTTATTTAACTTTGGTCCAAGACTAGTATAAGATAACATTCAAAACCAGGAAATTATGAATTCTTCCAAACGTAATAATCCATGTGTAGTGTGGGCAAATTAACTAAAACATTAAATTCTAAAATTCATATAGGAGAAAAATCCACAAAAAACAAACAAGTAAATTATGATTAAAATGTTAATGTTAAAATTATATGTGGTAATATATTAAGATTAAAACATAGAATAACTATATACCAATCAATCTATACTATATACTGTATCATTATAAAAGGAATAGTATAAATTATTCTATGCTATCTATAAAAGGAATACTAATATGTAAGTGAAAGTAATAAAAGTAGTAAAATATTATTCTATGAATAGATAACAGTAAGACAGTTCAACCAAGAGACTAGAAGCAAAGGTAATAGAAACAGAACTATATGATTATGTAAACAAGGGTTTTGACAGATCTCTTATGGGTGATCAATTTCAAATGAATTTCACAAGCTGCTGTTCAAAACTTTGCATTGTTGTATGTTAGAATGGATCAGAAACTGAAAGAACAATAAAGACATAAACTGATCAGGATAGCCAGGCAGCCTTGTAAGTGTTGAGAACAGTCATATTTGAATGTCTTTATCAAATTAACAAGTCACGTTCAACAAGTCTCAGTGTACTTGGACTCACAGGGATATAGCACTCCATCAGAGGAATTCTCCTGTATCTTCCATCAAGGACTGTCAATGAAGGAACATTACAGTGTGTCATAATGAAAGCCCTCCTATGCTTAGGGACTTCTAGCTGTCTAAGATAAGCTATATGTATCTGACTATCAGTAAAAAGGAGAATGTGTGCTCTGACCCTTTATTTGCTACTTTAGAAGTTATCTAGCCTACTCATAACCCATCAAAACTAGCTGGGAAGGAGAGAACTGTAATAATCCTAATTTTACTGAGGATGATCGCTTCTATGAGCACTAGAACCCATCCTCCAGTATTAAAAGAACTAAACTAGTTGGGAAAAAGATAATCCTTTTGCCATAACTAAAGCAGAAATAAACTGTAGCCACTACTTGTCTCCAAAGATAGGGGGACATTTGAAACATAACTGGGGACCTGAAATAGAGTACACAAGCTTGGGAAGGGAGTGTGCAAAATTAGGAAAAGCATCTAGTTGAGTATCATAGACAAGTTACACTAGCATATTTGCTCTGACAGTCTCAAGGTTGCTGGTCTATAACCAATAACTTTTGATTGAAAAAAAAATTAGGATTGCCTTTGAGCATTTTGAGCAACATTTTGAGTTACCTGAGGGACGATCTCACCCCCCTTACATCAACCTTTCCCACCCAGTCAGACAGAGAGGGCATGTTGCTGTCCCCATCAGCAAGAGAATGTTGACTGACGGGGCCCTGGAGGAGAGGCTTCTCTGCCATTGCCCCTACCCTTTGGAATATTCTCCCCCCAGATGTGCGGTGGGCCCCTACCCTCCCAGTTTTCCAGAAAGGACTTAAGACCTAGCTCTCTCAGCTTGCCACAGAGTTGTAATCAATCCTGGGGGTGGCTGGCTGTAACCAAGAAGCCCCAGACAACATTGTCCATAGAATCCTGGGACTTGTAATCCCAGTACATCAGGAAGCCAATAAGTTAGGGGAGGTTGCTATAAAGTGAGTAATTGCCTCAGCCATGGATCTAACCGCTCCGACAATTGTCATCGTGATTCTGCTATGTTTAATAGAGGATTCCAAAGTTCATTCCCTACACAGGAAGGCTTCCAAGAACACAAACAAGCATTCTTTGAAACTAGTTGGTTTAAACATAGTGGGCATATTTACCAGAAAGGCAAGGAAGCAAAAGACTTTCAGAGCTTTTGGGGTTCCTGACATGGTTTACCTTTGGGGTACAACTGTTGATATATTACAAAAAGCTGGGTGTAGCTCTCCAGGCAATAGTAGTACTACATTCTTGCTAAATAGCCTACAGATTATACACTGCAGTTTTAAAAAAAAATTATAGGAATCCAAACATCCTCCTCTTAATAAAAATCTAAGGTGCACCCGCAAATAATTATTCATTTAAAATAATCACTATTTCCCAAATCTTTCAGGAAATACAACTGTAAATGAGATACAGCTCACTATAACTATACATCAGGCTGGGCAAAACAGTTTTAAAAGGTTTTTAAAAATTGAAAAAGGTTTTACATTTTTGTAATGAAGTAATAGCTATCTGATATGTTCTATATATTGAAAGTAACAACCATCATGGTGCTTAATGACAGTAAATCACTTTTCAATAGTTCTTTTCCACAAAAACTATAATACACATACATAGATATTTCAGTATATCCAGTAACCACAGACCAAGCTAAAGGCTAGGCCAATCTTCATTCAAAGATGGCCAACTCCTTGGTATTTAAGGGTCAACAGAAGTTATATATTTATGATAGCACTTAACCAGCCAAGCTTCTACAATAAAAAGATTCCTCTTCTGAGAAATTTCCTATTTTGCTTCCAGAACAGGGGCATATGTTAAGGGAGAATCTGCTGCTCTTGGAAACATATCAAGCAATCAAATGATTTTTCAACCATTTTACTAAAAGCTAGTTCTAGGACAATCTTCCCTCTACTTGGTACCCTCCAGATACATTGAAATATATTTTTGTATACATTGTCACAAGATTACACATTTGGAAGGTACCAAATCACAGAAGACTTTTCCAAGGTATCTAAAGCTAGACATTTTCAATGTACTTATTATCAGAAATACCTAAAGAGCATGTGTGCTGGCACGACTATAAATACAGCCATTAGTATTCTTTAAACAGTTCTTAAGATGAATGTTGGCTAGTTCACTGAGGTCTTTTGGCCAACTTTTCCAGCTTTGCTTTCAAAGGTCTCCTGAAGGATAGTCTTACTGCCAAAAGAAGATTTGGAGTATTCTTTCAGCTACTCAACACAGAATTTGTTAAACCTCAGACTGCAGGCTAGACATAGAAGCCGTATCATTGTACTAACATACATCTAAATATATACAGTTACACAGGTGCAGTTCTTATTATGATCCTTCCTGAATGAATGTGTTATTCAGAAAGCAAATGTGCTGGGGGAACAGACAAAAACAGCTACTTTTGTCTGCTGGGGGGCACAGACAAACAACAGCTAGACCATTCTTCTAAAAGGGATTCAATTTTACTAAGCAATGTAGTATCAGCACATTATTTTTGTCAAGACTGATTTATGCCGTATCTTTGTGCAAAAAGGACGAGAAGTTGAACTAAGGAAGCCAGAACAGCCTTGTCCTTATTTTTGCTGCAACTTGCTTCCCTTACATTACTACCCTTCTAATGGTGGAGTAAATGCTTGGATGCTTTATTTCACTGCGTTTCTACAGCCAGGGAAGAGGAATTTATGGAATTTTCTGTCCGGGGCTAACCAGCATACCTTGATTTGAGATGGGGCCTCATTTGCTGCCTTGCCTCGGGCAATGAAGAATTTTGAGGCTGAGCTGCCAGCTTCCCAGCGAAGACCCTCTCCTCATTTTTTTTCCGCCTGCTACACACAAGGCAATCTTTTCCTATATGCCGTGCTTCCCGTTTCCCCCGCGCCCAAAGACAGAGCCGATCCCCGTTTCAGGAGGGTCCATTTTCCGGGGTTGTGGAACGGACATTGAAGCACGCTCCATACCTTTAAGGCCACCCAGACAAGAGGAGGCTGCCTTCGCGCAGGCTAAGGACTTTTCCGGCCCCGCCACGCGGGGCTTCGCATCACCACAACCAGCTTTCCCAGAGCGGCTTCAGAGATCCCCTCGGCGAGCGCGAAAGAAAGCGGCGGCAGAAGGTGGCTCATTTCCAGCCAGAAACGCCGTCCGTGGCGAGAGCGGAGCGGAGCCTTCCCAAGACAGCAGGGTCCCCGTTACGCTTGAAGCAACCCCAGCTCCACGTTCCCCGCGAAGGTCCCTTTCCCAAGGCAACCCGGAGCCGTCTCGGTGGAAAGGAAGGGGCACCGCCGAACCCGCCACGGAGCAGAAACGGGGAGACAAGCCGGGTCTCCCGGGAAGGGAACCCCACCCGAAAAAGCCCGCGAACCCCGACGCTCCCCGCCCAGCCCTCCTCGCCGGAGGCAAGTTTTCCTTGCCGCCCCCGCCACGCTTACAGTTCCTGATGTCCGAGATGAAGACGGCCAGGCCGCGCATCCCATCCCCCTTCGACACGGCCGGCATCTCGACGCCGAAGCAGAGCTCCCACCGACACGACTGCTGCCGCGATCCGCTCGAAGGACCTTTAGCCTCCGAAGCCGCCTTGCCGCCCCGCCTGAGCGCAGGCGCGACGCCTTTCCGTCTTCGCCTTCCTATCCCGGAGCCGCTAGGCAGCGCCTCGGGGCGCCACCTCGTGTGCGGAGGAGGAGATGTGGCGGCGGGGATTGGGCCCAGGGAGGCTGCCCGGAGCGACGCTCCATGGCCTCATCGACTCCTCCTCAGCAGCTGCCGCAGCAGGGCTCTCCGCCCCAAGGAACAGACCCCGCCGAGCGCCCTGGGCTTTCCCTCAAGACGGCGCTTATCCTGCTGCGGGAGCAGGAACAGGTGTTGATCCTTTCTAGGCTGGGCGGAAGAAACCAGCCGCAGAGCGCCGTCTCTGCCATGCCCCCGCTGAGAAATGAATCCGCCTGAGCGTTAAAATTGGATTTGGTTTGCCATCTTCAAGCCTTCTCGTGAGTTTAGCTTTTTGGACATAATGGGATATTCCTGAATAAGCATCCAGAAGTTTGCCCCATGACTGCCTTGTCAGTACAGGATATAAAAGCGCAATCTTGCAGGCTCAGTCATTCTGCAGAGAGCACACTATACTGTTTAGTTCCATTACTTTAAAAAAAAAAAAAATACAGAAGCCTAAATGTGGCTTGTTTATAGCAGATGGGAGAGATGAGGCTACAGGAAGCTTGGTTACAACTTTTGAAATTCAATGGCCTTCCAATCAGCATGTTAAATCGACAACTATCAATTTTTTTATTCAAATATTACAATATCATTCATGTATATGGTTCACTGCAATTAAATCAAAATAGATTATATAATAAAGTAATAACAATAGTAATATAGCATCTCACTTATCTTCCAAGCCTCTCTATATAAGAAAACTCATTTCTTGTGCTGTATCATGGAAACCCTAGAATTAGATGCTGCTCTTCCAAAAATATTTTTATACTGTGAATCTGGGTTTTAGCACCTCTCCTGGGCATGCAAACTTCCTTAATCCTCTCTTTTTCTATAAACATCACCAAACTTAGGACAGTAGAACAGGTTTTTCCATAAGTATCAATATTCGTAAATTCCATAACCCCCCCCCCCCAATGTTTCAGTTAAACATGTTGCGTGAAGAACTTTCTATGTCCATTCCAATGTCCAAGATGCATTGGTCTTAAGGACCATGTTTTAACAGGCATATTAGTTAAGCAATATTGACATGATGTTATAATCCTGTGCTGGCCCACAGCTAATAGTGGCAGCTTCCCCACTATGCTGTAGTGTGTGGGAGAGGGATGGATCTAAATCACAGACTGGTTTGTTGACTGATGGTAGATGCAAAGAGTCTATATAAGTGAAGCTAGTGTGCAATGTCATACTGAAAGTATCTAAGTAGAAAGGACCTTGACAAACTCTAGGACTGGGTAACCTACAGTTTGCATACATTTTCCACCTCAAAACTGGTATGGATCATTCTTAATTCCCTTATATCCCTTCAGTCAAGTCTGTTCTGATTCCACCATCCAAAGACTGATATAGTCATTGGGTGGGAAAAGGTTGCATATCCCTGGACTAGGACTTTCACTTCTACATCCCCTTATGACTCAGCGTGAGGTCACTATGGCCAGTCTTTTCATCATTAGACTTTCTATCAGATCACAATAGCCGTCCCTCTTCTTCAGGTAGGCAGCATCCTCAGGAAGTCATTCTGGCTAGCTCCAGGGTGAATCAAAAAGACAGTGTCTGTTTTTCAGACTACAGAATCAACACGTAGTTCCAGTGGTTGGTTTCTCTCTACTTCAGACAGCAATGCCAGCTTAGAAAGATCAGTCCCTCCTACAGGCAATCAGCGCTGGCTAGGCTTGGAAGTTGAAGGGTCAGGCCAAGGAAGCAATAGCAAACCACTTCTGTTTCTCTTGCCAAGAAAACATATTGCCACAAGAAGAAATGGAATTGCAGATCCCTCCCCCCTGCCAAAATGGAATGGAAGTTCTTTGTCCTTGTTCTTTTTGAAAACAAAACTATAGCCCTATAGCTCAGCGAGCCAACACAAAAATCTATTAAAGGTACAGCATTATATGTAATGGCTGAACTGGTCGTAAGAAACTTACAAGGTGATTCCTAGTAGTACCATACTTTTCTATGAGATGAAAAAAGGCAGAAGGAGTGATAACAGCCTGAGTTCTACAGGAAGCATGGGGGTGGGGTGGGGTGGGGTGCTCTCCCCTCATTTTATTCTCATGACAAAAATGGTATTAAGTAGGTCAGTCTAAGAAATAGTAAGCTAGCAACTGGTGCAAAGACAACTCATGAGCTCCAGAGTCACAAACCCAGCCACACTCAGTGCAACAGATATACTACATTGGCCTTATTCCTCCCAAATGCTAGCTTGTGTCTACTCAGAGGTAGAAGATATTGAATTCCATTAATTTCTAGACAAGAGTGCATGGGATTTCAACCTTACTGGGAAATTAGCCCCAATTAACTTGGTACAGCTTTGCAGGAAATTCCAAATTAGCCTCTCAGATTGTACATTTGCACATCCTTCCAAGGACAGAGAGAACTTGGTGATATAGTAACCAACCATGCAATTGTTGGCAGAAAGATGCAGTGAATTGGATGAGAATTTGTAAAACTACTTTGAATGTTTCTTCTCAAATACAGAAAACTCTAACTCCTTGTTGCCAACTAGTGGTCATGCAACCTTTTGCAACTCAGATCTGGTAGCCTGAATTTTGATCTAATTGAAATAATTTGTCTGGATGGAATAATTGAATTCAGCTAATGGAATTAATTCCACTTTTACATCACCAGCTTCCTTCATCACTTTTTATGAACATTTTGTGTCATTTTGACCGGTCTTAATAACATGAACTCCCAGTTAGGGATTGTTACCCAGCCTTTTTATTTATGTTTTATAATTGTTGTTATTACTATTGTTATCACCACACACTCTCTCCAATGTAGCTATTTTTAGATTTTGTTTTGATTTGTTTTGCCATTGCAATACACTGTTATGTTTATTGTGCTTAAGCCTGTTTAATATCCTGAGGTGTCTCTCAGTTGTAAGCCCGCTGTCTCGGAAGCGGTCCTCCAGTAAGGATTACAGTCCTAGCGTATGACCTGAGGCATCTCTCGATCTTCCTCGGTATCCGCCACTTTCTTACGAAGACACATTCCCTTGTCAGGAAAAGACAACAGAACGGCCCCTTTAAAAGGCGTGCGCCCCTTGCCTCTGAAGCCCTTGCTTCACTTCCGAGTCGTGGCAGATCCGGTTTACCGAAGGAAATCAAGGGCGCGAATACGAGTCCCTGAAAAGGTGGGAGGGGATTTCAAAAGGCAAGCTAGCTAGCTGCTTCCCGCGTCTAAGGGCAGAGGCTGTGGCTGCGGCCGCCGCGTTCAGCGAATGAAAGCGGCATGAGTCGTTGATCTTGAGGATGTGATCTGGTTGCTGGGCTAAAGAGAGAAAAGCCGGGAAGGAAGCCTTGCTCTTCCTTGTCCATTTTTTCCCTCCAGCTCTTGAGGTGAAGGAGGCTGTGTTTGCATATTCCCGGCGGTGGATTAAGGCTGCCCCCCCCCCCCCCCCGTTTTGTCTCTCCACTGTCGCAATTGCATGGGTTGAGTCGAGCTGCACGCAACGGATCGTCCTCTTCTCGTAACCCTTCAAAACGTTCTCTTCCTGTTCCCCGGTGGGATTCCCACGCGGTAGCAGCCTCTCCACAACTCTGCGCCTCCAGTGTTGTAATGGGAAGGGCCGGGACAGGCCACCCTTTCTGGAAGAAACAGGTTGAGGACTCTGCGCTAAAGTGGCCAATCGCCTAGGCGCGTCATTTTGCAGAGCGGTGGAATTCAGTTGCGCGGGCCGCTGGGATCCCTCATTGGCGAAGCCATAATCTGGTTTGTCTGTCTGTGGCTTCATGCGGTGCAGCCTCACAGGCAGGGAGTGTAGTAATGGTGGTTTAGACTCTATTTCTAGACCCGGTAATGGCTGAGTGAACCCTATTGAGCTCACCAAGGGCTAGTAGCTTTCGTGTGGCGGTGGGGGGGGGGGGGGGGGGAGGTTGTATTTGTGAATTAATGCTTTTTGGGAAGGTAACATTGAAATACAGTATTACCTAAAAAGAGCTGTGCCAATGTACACAAATCCAAATTCTGTGGAATTTGTATAAACGAATTGATGAGATGGACTCCTCTCTTGCTGATGGAAAAGCAAGTGACAAATAGGTCTTTATAACTCTTCTGCAAAATCCTCTTGGATTTTTGTACTGAGGTGTTTTCAGGTCTTTCCCTGGCTTTAACTTTTAAGCTGTAGGTTGGTTGGTATCATTTTGAGGAATGTTCTAAAATTGTAAATTACCCGCCTGGTATTTTTGTAATGGAGAATGGAATAATGTAAACTGTTTGATTAGAACTATTAGCCAGTAAATTGGGTGGGGAATGAAACAGTGGACTGTGCCCATCCTTCCACAGTAAATTCACACTAATAGAATTTTCTGTGGGCATGACCTCGCTTCCCACTACATCTGGGAGTGAGGATTGCTGTGATTTGTTTTAGTTAATAGCTTCAAACCAGATTTTGCATCTAAAATAGTTCTATTGTTTTTAAACAATGTCTCTCAATGTGTATTTTAGAAGAGGGAATGCCCCATTTAAGATGATGCTTGAAAGCTCATTGTTTTGATAGCACCTTTTAAATTAAAGTGTTTTCTAAAGCCTTATCCAATTAACTAAAGTTTGCAGCCTTTCATTGGGTGCTGTCTGATTTCCACAACGGAGGCTATAATTTCCAGACAATTGACTTGAGTAAATCTGTCAGAGCAAAAACATTAGTTGTAATGGATTTTAAAAGATAACAGATTGATTATACTATATGCCTTTGTGGATTTAGAGCTATAAACGTTTATGCCACAGTAATTAGTCTACTGAGGCTTGCAAAATAAACTGTGTTTTTCAAAAGGTATGCATATTATTTTTTTAAAAAAAAACTTAAAGCGTCCTCCTTGATGTCACTTGAAATGGAGCAAAGCCTGTTAGTCTATTGCTGAAGACACTAAAGAATGTAATCTCTAGCAGGCTCTTTCTAGCAGGGCAGACACAAAGGCAAAGATGTTTTTATTTTCCATTCCTGGCTGGGTTTTTTCTTGCTTGTTTTTAAATTGTGAGTGAGAATTAATCTATGACAGCTCTAGCACTAGAATAGCTCTACTGTTGATTTGCCTGCAGGTCCAGGGACTGAGAGGATTATACATCAATAGGAGGATCCACCTATTTTTTTGTATGCTTATTGGCCAGCTCCAGGCATGCCTGTTTTGGAGGGTGGGACAGGAGGAGGAGTTTCAAAGTTGGTAAAGTGCTGCTATTGAAACTTCCACACTGAATGGAAAGTATAGGTTGGATCTTGAGTTGTGTCCTCTGTCTATCCATAGAAGATGAGACAAGAAGAATCCTATAGCTTCTGGGACATCTTCCTAGCTATTCCTGAACAGCAGCCCATTAGTGTTTTAAGTAATTCTGTATCTGTGATGCAAATATAACACCTACGACACCTGGAATATATATTTTATTGGAAAATGATTCTTCTTCTGAATTCTATGGGTATGTTTATATGACAATGCTGAGGAAAAGGGAGTGTATATGGCACATTTTAAAACTCTTACATGCCATACTTTACCCAAAGTTGTATGAACTTGTAATACATATCATCCTAGATTTCTGACTTGCTGTAATCAATAAAGTTAAGATATACAATGTCTGTGGTTAAAGGGATCCAATTCTGAGACTGGCTATTCTGAGACTATATTAAATGGCAAATCTGACATATTGAATAGAATGTGGGTACATGTAAACTTTCCAGAAATATTAAAGCACAGGGGGAGAAAAACTGAAGTTGCAAAAAAGTGAAACTTATACAATCTTAATTTAGGGACACTATACAGAAGTCATTTGATATCAAATGAAAAATACACTTTGTTCAAATGATTGTGCATTTGTTTATTGAATTTAAAATGTTTTTTTTTTAAACTGTTACAAATGTACCAATAAGCTGCCGATTTCTACAGAAAAAAATATTGAATTTAGGAGAAGTAGGCAGGCAAAAGGTTAATCCTGAAAACACTGAAGGTACTGTAGTAAAACAAGGAAATGTTAATTACTCTAAACCAGTGCTGAAAGCACCAATGAAAAAGTTAATGTGCATTTTTTCATATGAAGCATGTAATCTCTCTCTTTTTTTTAATCTCAACTACTGTCAGAGGAAAGGCTAGATCACTGGGGGATACTTCAAATCCTGATAGAACTGGATTTTTGAGAGGACTGATGCTCGCCCTGGTGGGGTTTTTTCCCCCTCCCTTTATCAGTAGTTTCTAAAAATGATCTAAATTAAATTGTTCTCCATTGTATAAGACTTCTGTTTCTATCTTCTTTATCCATAGAAGTTAGACTCGAATAGCTAAAGTTGCCATGAAATGTATCTGGATTGGTCTTGTTTTTGCTCTGGCTTCTCAGCTAGTTGATGCTACATTGTCAAAGACAGATTTGAAAAAAGCTTCCTCAAAAACACTGGATGAAAAGGTAGGAGAACATGGTTGATTTTCTAGCATTAATCTTCGATTAGCAAAGATTCTTATCAAATACTGTGGGGATTTTGTACTCTGACCTAGCTGTGTTTTCTTTGAATGTACACAGAGAGTGCTTGACAGAATTTCACAACAGTCTCCTTGATTTCTAGTCAGATAGTTCTGCAGTGCAGCTCCTAGGTAATATAAAATCTTCATTTAATTGCAAAATATTGTGTTCTATTTGTTACAGCATCTAGTCTGTATGCACGCTTGCTCAGGAAATATGTGTTACAAATGAATAACACCAATCAGTGATTTCAAAATATCCCTTCTTTTTTCTGGTAATCTGTTATTTAAATACTGTAGATTTACAATTATTCAACTAGTATTCCTTTTATATATGCATGTGCAGCTCTAGTTAACACTGGTGGCCTTATTCATGCAACACACTTAACCAGTTCAGTCAAAAACCTAACATGCATCCAGGTCTGATAGCACAGACATTTCTGAGTTAGAATCAAGGTAGACTGTCCCTTCCCCAGTACCATAACTGAGTGATTACAAACATTTTTCCTCAGTTTCATCATTTATCAGACATCATTTCAGATAGATTAGTTACCCTGGAAGGTGTCAGATTTGGCCATGAGGTGTGAACCAATCAATAATAACAACAACAACATAGCATAGTGTTACAGACTGAATTCTCTACATGAGGCAGCAATCACTATCAGTTTCAGCTTCCGGCTGTGTGTACCTGCAGCAATATAAACAGATTTTCACTGCACATAATTATTTAGGAATAGCTGGGATACATACAACTTTGTATTTGAAATTTGCTTCTGGGTAAAAGCCCTCCGATTTTCTGAAATGGTCCTGAATATTAATTTTACTTGTAGATACACAAGCAACAAAGCATCTGATGTGCTTTTTTTCAAAATAGGAATTATAAAGACACAGATCTATGTATGCCTTACAACTGTTTAGTAACTCCTCAGAATAATGGTCGATTATTGTAAACGTGTTAGAAAATTATGGTCCAAAGGATTTTTTAGTAGCTAATATTAGATTCACTGTTTACAGTGGGGAAGCTCAAATTGGTAGAAAGAGATGAGAGGGGAGATCTTCTCTATTCTTCCTTGTACCTTTCATACGGTTGTGATCTCTCCAGGTCAGTATGAGGGGTGATGCAGGGACTGCAAAAAAAAAAGGGGGAGTCAACTAAATCACCATCCACCCTCAGCTGGATCTCTCTGCTTCTGTGTAGTTGGGATGTAGTCCAGTGTTGTCAAGGATATGCTGGTTTAAGTTTTGTCATATTTCTCTGCAATACTTTCTCATTTGTGGAGAATGTACCATTGCTTTGAGCCTTTTTCAGGTTGGTTATGATTATTGGATTAGCATTTAATCTCACCTGTTTCCAGTAGCAACCAACTTGACATTTTTGGAAAGTACGTATGTAGGGTGTGAAGGCAGGAGCTTCTCCTGTGCTTTTCCCCATCTTATATTTCTGAGTGCATCACTTCACAATTACGTTTTGATCCTGTAATTTTGAAGCTGCCTAAAACTACTACCTTTCCTTGAATCGTGTGCTACCAACCCCTCTAAATTAATTCTAAAATAACATTTTTTTGGCAGACTCGCCATTCAAATCAAACAGTACACGAGCGTGGTTTAGTAGTTATTGATCCAAAGGCAAAGGATATTGTCCTGGAACACAAAAGCTACTGTGCTACAAAAGGACGTGAGCACTCCTTCAAGGGAGAGACTTTGGGCTACATTACACCTGTAAGTATTGAGTGAACGTGAGGTGCAACCACTTGTAAAAATACTGATTTCCTTTATAATGGGGGTGTGCATTAGTGTGTGTGTGTGTGCAAATAAAGAAGTAAAGCTTAAACTGGAATTGAGGACATTAATTTAGTCCTTTCTGCATAACTTACATTTGAAAATGTAAATAATGTAGTCTGTAGCAAATCTTTTCCTGAAGTATGTTCTTTGCCTTTTTTCTAGTGGAATAGCCATGGCTATGATATTGCTAAAACTTTCGGAAACAAATTTACAACAATTTCGCCAGTCTGGCTGCAGGTGAAGAGAAGAGGGAAGGAGAAGTTCCAGTTGGCAGGGATCCATGACATTGACCAAGGTTCCAGTCTGTGCTTCCTATCTTCTACCTGTGATTTGTGTCTAATGCTTTTGCTATCAGCTTTCCAGTGTTAAGCCTGCATTGTGAAAACTTGCCGAATTGTGTAGAAAGATGTCTTTCTCATGGCTGGTAGGAAGGGAGTACAACAAATTTGATGATAACTAGATATGTCTGTGCAACACAAAATACATTTTATCCATGTAATGACCCCACATATTTATTTCAGTTAAGAATGTTATAAAATCCATACCACAATCATCTTAAAATGGGAGAGAATCTTCTGGCACTTCTATGTCAACCTTCCTAGCCACAGTCTCCTTCATAAGGTACTTGAAGGAGATAAGAAGATGATGGATGCATATATTTTCAGACTGTGGAGGCTTTGACCATTGTTCAAGTCACAAATACAAGGGACATCTGTAACAAAATATTACTGTGTATTTTGATTTCCCTAATGAAAGTGCTCTTGCTCAGGGTGCTATACAATAGTGCCTTACCCCATGATACTGTACATATGGGATGCCTAAGTAGACCCATTAACTCTGTCTTACTCCCATTTTTCCACTTTCTTTTCACTGACATTCAACATTTGGTGAATAGTCACTGACTATGCTCAGGTCCCATTAAGCCAATTTGGGATGCTTTCCCCCTTCTGAGGTAGATAGATAGATAAATAGATCATCCCATTCACTTTCAGAGCATTTTACATAGTTATTGTTGCTACCCCAAATTCTTCCAAAACCCACAGCACTGTTTTCACACTGGCCTTTTAGGCTGCAGCTATTGCAAGGATGGGTGCAGTGAGACAAGTCTGTATACTTTCTCCTTATTTATTCAACCTACAATATATGCTGAATATATAATGAGGGAGGCTGGATTGGAAGAACATGAATATGAAATTGGAGGAAGAAGCATCAGTAAACTGCACTATGCTTATGACACTACTCTGATACCTGAAAATGTAAATGGACTGTAAGCTCTGGTAATAAAAATCAAGAACTTACAAAAAAGCTTACAGAAGAATCAAGAACTTACAAACAAGCTTGGACATCTCACAGAAAGGTGAGGAAGGAAGCGAATATTCTATCAGCTTCCCACTATAGTGCCTCTAGAAAATCAAGCACCTAAAAATAGAAGAAGGTGAAATTATGGTTTCATTTGATGTCACAACACTCTTCACATCCACAGATCTAGAACTAGCGAAAGAATCCATGGCAGCAGTAGTGTACAGCACACCCAACTAACCAAATAACTAAGATCGAAATACCCAGAATCATGGACCTCATCAACCTCTGCCTCACTACCTACTTTCAGTTTGATGGATAAATATACCAACAAATCAGAGGAACACCCTATGGGATTACCACTCTCAGGACTCATAGCAGAGACCATAATGCAGCATCTAGAAACTATAGCACTCCCACACATACAACCAAAAGTATGGATCCGGTATGTAGATTACATTTTTGTCATAATAAAAAAGGAACAACTGGAGAAGGCACATGAAACAACATCTTCAAAAGAATAAAATTCACAAGGGAAGATGAAAACAACAACAAACACCCCTTTCTGGATATCTTCATCAGCAGAGGAAATGATGACAAATTAGAAACACAAGTCTATTGAAAAACAGCCCATGCTAACCAAGTGCTCCATTACCAAAGTAACAACCCAACCTCCCACAAGAGGAGCATCATTATTCAGATGAGCACAAACATACTGCAGTAACACAGAACACCAGAAAAAGGAAACACCACAACATCTTCCAACAAAATGGGTACCCATGCAACTTTATCAAAAGTGCCTGACCACTCAACCCTCTGCAGTGCAACCAGCTTAAGCTATAAAAAGGATAACACTACCATACATCAAAAAATCTTAGAAACAACCAACAGACTTACTACAATCACACAGCATCACCGTAGCACACAAACCAACTAAAGCCCTCCAAAACATCTGAAGTAAACCAAAAGACCCAGTAGCCTAAGAAGAAAAAAACAGAAGTCATCTACAATATACAATGTAAGGAATGTAGGACAGACAGACAGAAGACTAGCAAAATGCATCCATGAACAACACCAGCAGTCAGAAGACATGATGAAAACTCCTTAATCTCACAATACATGGACAGACTCAATCATAGTTTCAACTGGGAAACAGCATCCTAGACCAAGCTAAATCCAAAAACACTAGGGAATTCCTGGAAGCTTGGCATTCAGACAAATCAGCAATCAATAGACACATAGAAATAAGCTATATTTACACTCCATTCAAAAAAGAAGATGAAAAAGCTAAGGAAACTAAAAGACCAGAACACATCCTCTCCAGCAGCTGACATCCGTATAAGCAGTGATTAACACCAAGTAAACAATCAAGCAGAATAATACCCTAATCAAGGAATTACCTTAATTAAGGAAGGAGAAAAAACATCCTTACCAAAACTGGCAGGCTGGGTTCTGTATATAAACAAGGAGCAAATCCCACACTTAATCACACTGATGATGTTACCTAGTCGGGTAATGAAATGTCTGCAAGCAAACAACCAAACTCAGAGGGCACTAAGGACTCCACAAAAATCAAGAAGCACAGTGAAAAAAATGAGACTAAAATTTAATACAGATGGTCTTCATTTAACAACCACTCATTCAGTGAATATTCAAACTTGCAATAGGGCTGAATAAGTGGTAGTTACAACCAGTCCTCAAGTTCTGACTGTTGCAGCATCCTACGGTCACTTGATTGCAATTTGCAACCTTTCCTGCCAGCTTCCCACAAGCAAAGTCAATGGGGAAGCCGATAAGAAGTTGGAAGTTGTGATCACATGAGGTCCTCGCTTAATGACCCATGTGGTCCTTGCTTAACAATGGTAACGTGATAGTCATATAAATCTATTAGAAATATATATGTAATGAATGATATTTGTATTAGATAAGCATATATAGAATTGTAATTGTTTATTGTGACAATGACATTAACACTTTTTTTCTCTGTTGCATTCTTTCACTTTTTTGTTAAAGCACTTCTTATGTTTTTCTTCTTTATGTAATTAAAAAAATTTTAAAAATTAAAAAACAATGGTAACTGGGGATTGCTGGAACTGCTGTTGCTAAGCAGCACAATCACGTGACATTGTACTTTATGACTGCATCGCTCTAGCAACGGAAATTCCAGCCCCAATTACTGTTGTTAAGTGAGGGCTACCTGTATGTCGAAGAGCAAGCTTAAAGACAGAAGGTACAACAATTAGCCTTAATATGATAATGAACATATTGAAGGAGTAGATAGCTTCTGCCTTTTAGGAATGACTATCAATAGTAAAAGGACCAGCAGTAAATACATTACAGACTAATACTTAGTAGGGTAACAGAGAAAGGCTTGGAAAAGAGATTCAGATGCCGTGATGTGTCTATACCTATAAAGATCAGGATTATACAGACAATGGTTTTCCCTAATACACTCTATGGAACTGAAAACTGGACTTTGAAGAAGCAGGAAAGAGTATTAACATGTTTGTACTTCGTTGTTGGAAAAGACCCTTGAGAGTACCATGCATACCCAAGAAAAGAAACAAATGGATTATAGAACAAATCAATCCAGAGTTCTCACTTGAGGCACAAATAACCAGACTCAAATGATCATATCTTGGATGCATCCAAACACCTAACTTTCTGGAGAAGCCAGTAATGCTGGGAAAGAGAATAACCAGAAGCAAAGAGGATGAAGTTGACCAGTGGTGATGGTCAAACTATGTGGTTGGTAAAAGGCAACACTGACTTTTTGGCACATTATCTATCTATCTATCTATCTATCTATCTATCTATCTATCTATCTATCTTTGTATATTGTATCAATGTATTGTAGAGAGCCACCTTGGTGTAGTGGTTAAAAACACAAGGCTAGAAACCAGGAGTCTGTGAGTTCTAGTCTTATTAGGCATGATGCCAGTTGGGTGATTTGGGGCCAGTCACTCTCTCTCAACCTTAGGAATAAGGCAATGACAAACCATTTTCAAAAATATTGCCAAGAAAACTGCATGGACTTGTCCAGGCTGTTGCCAGGAGTCAAGACTGACTTGAAGGCACAGAATTATTATTAGTATCTAATTGTAACATGCCTTTTTTGCAGATGTAAGTAGCCTTAATTATATTCAATATTTGCATACTTGTTTATTCTGAATAGTTTTGAAGCTGCAGTATGCAAACTGAAAGCAAAAGAAATGGTTACAGAAGATGAAATTTCTCCCCCTATGTGTTGCCCTGTTTTTAACAATTTGTACAGTTTTGTGTGGAGGGGGGGTGAGGCAGGGAGAAATAGGGACAGTTTATAAACTCTTTGGCCTTTATGTAATCTTACTAGCAGAACCATTTCTAATCTGGTGCCTTCCAGATGTGTTAAATTGTGAATGCTGTTATTCTCGGTCATCATGGCCAATAGAAGTATTGGTTGTCGTTACAAGAATTATACTTGACCACAGCTGAAAGGTTAGTCTATCTGTTTCCTTTGCGTGCCAAAAGCAGAAACATTAAAAAAAAGTCATACATAATTATATTTGATGTGTTCTTTTGCAAATAGCCATATTCAAGTTGAATCTTTGTATGTTATCTTTTACAGGTTGGATGAAAGAAGTTAAGAGAAATGCCAAGAGCATCAAAATTGGTAAAGTTTGAATTAAGCTTTCACATTCAAATTCTAGGAGGCTTGCAATATAATGGATTTACCTCCCCTGCCCCCAATCTTAATTGCTGTTATATTTTCGATGATCACTATCTTTGGTTGGCCTCTAGGGAAAATAGCATGTTGAATTAGATTAATCTTTAGTATAGTCCAGCAAGACTGCCTTTGTATTCCTAACTATTGAGATTTGAAGGTTTACCTATATATTAAAATTGTGTATATTTTTCTGGAACAAATCTGAGGAAGGGTAATATATAAGTATGTTCATTGAAGAACTATTATTATGATTCTGAGTTCCTGTAATCAATTGCCTAGCAAAATTATTTTTATAATGTCTAACAGTTCAATCCTCTATATTGAATTCCATAGGATACACTTCTAGATAGGTCCTAAATGTTTCACTATTGCAAAATGCAAATGAAACCTGGGGACCCACAACAAAATGCTACAGTACATTCTGAATCCTTACTAGACATACTATTAACTAATTTGGAATAAGGAGTGCTTGCAGAGATAATGATGTTGGAGGTAAAATAGGAAAAAGAAAAATTGCTGCTGCTTTTCTTCCAGCTGTTTCTTTTAAGTGATTGGTCACAGTCAATTCATGTTGAACTCTAATGGGAAGTATGATGTTGTTATCATGTCATCTAGAGGAGATATATTAGGCTTTTGTAGAAAAAGTGAAATAATGTATTTTTAATGGCAATACATATTATATTTCTTTGTGACCTTATAAGTCCTGGTACAGATGTTTACTTCACCAAAGATCCATTCTCATAATGCACAAAAAGGAAAGCAGGACCTACTTTCTGAATACTTAATTCCTTTCCCTTTCCCTCAATCATGAGAGATCTAAATTTGACAGCTCAGCCCATATATGGCTGCCAGAGGGAGGCCTACATAGAAGGGGGTGTTTGTCATAAATTTGCCATACTTCTGAAGAAGAGATTGCATATTTAGATTTGTGTATTCATAAACTTGGGGAAACTGTGGTAGAGAAGTCAACTGCAGACATGGAAGAAGCTGATTGTGTTGAACCATTTTAGTCTGCTTTGGGGACTGGATGTAACTGAAACTGAGTCCCACCATGCTAATTCCCATATGTCTTTCAAGAGCTTTTGACTCCATAGATTGTGGGGTACTTCAGGAATAACTCAGTGGGCTAGATGTTGAGGGCAGAGTATTTTAGTAATTCCACTTTTATTTGCAGGATCGCAACCTGCAAATAAAAGTGGCAGTTCAGGATTTATGTTTGGTGCCATGACAAACATGTGAAGTCCCACGGGGTTCTATTCTTTCTTCCTTGCTGTTCAATAATTATTTATTTATTTATTTATTTATTTTTGTTTGTTTGTTTGTTTCTAAGGCTGATATTCTGTTCCAGTTGTATCCATCTCAGAGCAGCTGACATTCGCATATTCAGTAACAAACTTAAAACAAATAATATAACACTCTACAGCGACAGTATAAAATGTTTCAAGTGCCAAGGAACATCCAAGAGCCAATTAAAGCAGGCATTCCCATTGTAGGAGGATCGAAACTCCTACTATACTATATACTATCATCCCCAAAGACATTCTGAAAAAAAACTGGATTAAACAGCTTTCTGAAATTGAGGCTACTTGGACCTCAAGGGGAATGCTGTTCCAACAATGACCGAGAAACCTTGCCCCTGGTGCCTGCTGATGAAACACTATAACAATAGGGACCCAGAGGGAGTATTCCCTTCCAGATCTTAATGGATGCCACTGGAAGTAGGTAGTTTCATGCATATACAGTTCCTGAGCCATGTAGGTCTCAGTATCTGCATGAAACAACTGCTGTGGGCAGTCATTTGGAGGGTAATGTTGATATGCAACTCCATCCATCTGTCTCTCCTTTCCATCTGAATTTGGGAGATGGCGCAGATTCTCAAGAATTGCCTAGAAGCAGGTTAGGTTTAATGGAAGTCAGTCCACTGAACTGAGCCTAGATAAAATTAAAGCATTTTGGATAGCTGGCTCACAGCTCTGGAAGTTAAGAGGATGGTCTATTCTAGAAGAGGTTGCATTCCAGATGCTTAGTTAGGGATGTTCCTTGCTTTCAAACTGTCACTAAAAGCCTAGATTGAAATATAAACATTGGATGGTACATCAGATATAATTGTTCCTGGACTGAGATAGCTTAGCTTTAGTGTTCCATACCCTAATAACCTCACAACTGGATGAATGAAATGAGCTTTATGTGATGCTCTCCTTTAAAATGGTATTGAAGTTGCAGCTGGTTCAGAATGCATCTATAGAACCAAACCATTGTGGTAACAAAATGGGGCATGGAACACCTGTCCCTAACTGTGCAGTGGCTGCCTCTGAGAGACCAGGCCCAATTAAAGAGGCGGACAATAGTTTTTAGTAGCCACTTGAAAGAATGTCTCCCCCAGTATCAGCCAACGCAACTGCTGAGAGTAGTTGGAGGAATCCTGCTCATAGTTCCACCTATGAGTCTGGAGGAAGTGGGGCTGATCCTCCTCCTGTCTAGTTTCAGAGGCAGTGTAAGACCTGCTTGTTCATTCAGCTGTCATTAACCAGGTAACACCTCCCCCTAACGCATATGTTAATTGTTGTATATTTTAATTTTGATAGCTCTAATGGTTGTACAATTAGACCCTGAACTTTTATTGTTCTTACAGTTTTGTGTTATTGTCCATAGTTTAATTATATGCTTTTTTGCCATGCCCTGAGCCCCCTCAAGATGAACAACCGTAGACAAATGAACTAAATGTAAATGGGCAGGTTTTCATCATACTTCTAAAAACCAAATTTTTAATGTAGAAAAATGATGATTGTTTCTGTTTTGTGCTTTTTTTTTAATGTTTAGTCCCACGGATTTTATTTGAAGACTGGTCTTATCATGATTTTGAGAATGTATTTGGCAGTGAGGATGAAATAGAAGAGCTTTCTAATACCATGATTCAAGTAGCCAAGGTAAAATAATATCCATTAGAACTAAGAAACTAATGTAGTAAAGGTGTTTATGTGATAATAGTAAAAAAATATTAAAGTGGCATATTGTTAGGGTTAATAACTTGTTTTGAAAATCACATTCAGTAGTGAACAAATGAAAGCTGACCTTTAGATGTTGAAATAAAGCTGAAAATGAATCATTAGGACACAGTTAGAGCAACTCCTTGCAGAGGTGTACAAGTCTTTTCAGGCTGAAGGTTATGTTTGGCAAGCAGCATCACACCTGAAAATTTGGTTTAATTGCAGGAAAACAGAGAATGGAATGCATTTAATTATTCCTTCCTTCTATCCTGTTAAAAATCAACATGACTCTTTGGAGGAGTTTCGGGAGTTGCACCAAGATTTTCAGGGGCCGTAATCTGAGGCCCCAGATTATGCACCCTGTTTTAGCAAGTGTACTAAAAATAGAATTATCTAGATTATAATATATTAGAACTTGATTTATGTATACAAGTGGGATTATTATATGCTTTTTACATATATTGATGCCATGAATATCATTATAATTATGCCTTGCACATACAAGCAACGTACTTGTGTATAAACTTCCCTAATAACTATTAAAGTTATCAAGAGTCATTTCTCAGGAGTTCTTGATGGTGTTCATATAGGAATAATAAATAACAAAATCTAATGACACAATCTAGTTAAATATCAAAGAAACTGCAGCAACAATTATATTGACTGTGGTGAAAGCATTAAAACCCCAAAGCAAGTTGAACAAACTTTTGTAGGATGCCTGAAATCTTTTTTTTTTACCTTATCAAAAGTAAATGATAGCTTTCATAATATTTGTTGGATAATTTTTTTCTTAGTCTAATGTTTCCATTCTTTTAGAGTGAAAACTTTGATGGTTTTATGATTGAAGTATGGAATCAGCTAGGAAATCAAAAACAAACGTAAGTCCAGGACTTATTAAGATGCATACCATTTTTGAAAAAAAGTATTTGAACGATTTAGGGCTGCAGTCAAAAATATGTTTACTTTAAATCAAATCTAATTGAAACCAGTGTGATCATTTCCCCTAAAGAACAGGTCTTCTTCTGATGCTATGGGTGTGGGAACTCCTTCGGTGTATGCTACCCTGGTAGCTTAGGATAATCTGGGCAACATTGTAGGAATCCATAAAGGTAGTTATAAGAATGGCGGTAATGCTAACATGACTCCTATAATTTGAAGGTGGGGTGCTTTTCATGTGAATTGGAACAGATGCAGGCATGCCTGAGCTGAAGCATCAAACAAAATAGTGTGGGATTTAAAAAAAAGAAAGAATACATCCAGTTCCTATTTTCTACCATGGTGGGATCTTGTTTAACTCCTTTTCTTCACGTTGAATCTGGCTCCAAAAGTTCCTGCCTTTTAACAACAGAGTTATCAACACAGAAACTGTCGGTATTGCTGTCAAATCTTCACTGAGATTAAAATTGATCCTCTGATTGTTGTTGTTCATCAATTTCAAGCCACAAAATATCTCTTGCTGGACTTCAAAGTATAATGTTTTCTTGCTGCTAGTTGAACAAAAAGATCCTTAAATATTACAGATTTCAAATAAATACTATTTTACCTAAATGAAGTTTTTAAAAACTGGCTGTAGAATTTTAAAAAGGCTATAACATTTTCAGTAGCTGATTTTGGTGAAGCTGAACAATAGATTAGTTGTATTTAAGAAAGTACCATGCACAAATTCTTTGAAAGAAGCATGGGTGTTGCCAATTGAAGGGGAAAATATGTAGATAACATGCTTATTTTTTCCATGATTTATTTTTTAATTTGCGATTTAACCAGTTTAATTAGCTATAAAATGCATAGTGCCAAAAATATTTTGTGGACTCCTGACATACTTCCTGCAGAGAGCATTCCATAAGTAGGGTATCATAACTGAGAAGGCCCCACTCCCTTGTAGCCACTTAGTGTAATTGATGAGGAATTCAGAGGAATCTTCAAAAACTCTTCACTGTTTCTAAGGTTTTACATATATTATGTTCCCTTTTTTCATACTGAGGGATGCCTGCCAGAGCTTAGAAACCACATATCAACCACTACTGGGAAATATTCTTTCCCAAGGATTCACATCAATGTGCAAGGCCCCATTCTGAGCAAGCCAGAACTATCTCAACCTTCTCTGTGCTGCAGTGCTATGATGTTGAATGTGGTGAGATTGCTCCTCATGCATCCTTGCATCCATGCAGGCACCCAAAAAGTTCTGTATTTACACTCTGTGTTAACCGTTCTTGATAAGGTACTGGGTATAGAATCTAGTTTAGATTTTCATTGTGCATAGTGGTTATAGGAGAAGAGAGTAGCAGCAGATACAGAATTGGCAAAAAGGGGGGAAGCCCTAAAACACCTGGGATACATTGATCTCCTTGTACCAGGGGCTTTTGAATGTATCTTTCTTGGTCCCCCAAGCTTCACAAAAAACTGTTCCTGGAACACAAGTGTTAAGGAATTCATTTTTTAAAAAGTCATGGTCAAAGCATTTTTTCAGAAGGGAAAAATCATAACTTTTAGCCTATAATTCTTTAATTGTCCCTGTAACGACTCTCTGGATCCTGGCTGCTGGATCTGTGACTTGTCCTTGTATCTGATGAAGTTGGCTGTGACTTTAGAGCTGTGCATACACTCTAATTAATGTAGCTCTTTAGCACAGCATAGGTCTCATTGTTTTACTGTAATGAATGTATCCCTCCTAGAACCTTGGTGAATGCTGACAGACTTAGATTGCTGTGTGGAAATATTTTTTCCTAATCCTAGCAATGAAAGTTTATGACATAAGTATGAGAAGTAGAAAGTTATGTACTTGTTTTTCACACCAGCAAAAGCTTCATGACATTGCTTCTGCTCCTCAAAACTTGTCAAGGTGTTCAGACTTTATCCACACAGTGGCAGTAAAGTTCTTGTGATCCACTAATCTTTAGAATATCATAGTTTTAAGCTTTACAGCATCACTGAAACCCTCACTAGCTCTGTGCTGCTTTGTTTCTCAATACCAATATCTGACTTCTATGCGCTGTTTAAGAATGTCATATTGAAATGATTTGAAAGGAAGAACTCCACTTTAATTAGGCTTGATTATTTGTGTACTAAAACAAACTTTTTATTATTTTATTAATGAAGTTTGCTGATTCAGGATAATACCTTACCAGAAATACATAAGAGAGCCATTTGTGGTGGTTAAAGCATCAGGATAGAAACTGGGAGACCACGAGGTCTAGTTCCACCTTAGGCACAAAGCCAGCTGGGTGACCTTGGGCCTGTCACTCTCTCTCAGCCGCAGGAAGGAGGTAATGGCAAACCACTTTCAAAATCTTGCCACGAAAACTTCAGGGACTAGTCCAGGCAATCACCAGGAGTCAAGACTGTTTCCAAAGCATGCACACACACAAAAAGAGAATACATAAAATGGTGTGGATAGAGATCCACAGGGGGTAAAATTCCTGTATTTTAATGAACAGGATTTGATGATAGTGTGAGTTCCCTTGATGACCACTATAAGGGGCTGTTGTACAGTTGTACAGCTTAGCAAAATACTTGCTCCAGAAGTGGTTGGAGACATTTTATTTTTGTTACTTTGTTCTTAATTTTTAAAGTCATTTATCATTTACTTTTTTATTTGGGAGGATTATAGTAGCAATTCTGTTGCAGTTTTTCCTTCACCAGTTGAGGGTTTTTTCAGTGTCATATTGCTCTTTATTGATTAAAAAAATACTGACATTCTTGGTAAGAGGGAAACAGAGCAGACAACCTGATTTTTCCATCTACTGTAAAGGAAAAAGAAGGTGTGTGTTTTTTTCATTAGAGGGTATTTTGATGCTGAAAAAGGAGCTTCAATATCATTGTTTCCCTAAAAGAAAAGGTACCTAGCTTGGATTGGAAAGACCCAGGTTCAAATTGCTATTCATTCATTCTCTCAGCCCAACCTACCTTACCACTAGTTGTGGGGATAAAATGGGGGGGAGGCTTCCAGGTGTATTACCTCAACAGAACTGGCTGGCAAACCCTTACATTTCACTGTTCATAGCTCTGTTAAATTATGAGCAGAGAATGGTGTCCTGTTTTATTGAGTGGCATGAAATACCAGTGTATTAAAAAACACAACCTGGAGGTGAGGGGGGTGCTGATTGAGTGCTGCTCAATGATACTCTCTCATTGGTCAGCTGGAAGAAACATTGATTGGCTCATGAAGTTCTCAGAGTTTCAAGGTTGGCTGCATTGCAGACAATTACAGCTTAATTTGAAAGTTTTTTTTTTTTTTGAAAGCTTAGTGGAGTGGAAATTGTGATGGTATGGAAGAGATCTAAGAATGCTAAGTAGCCATCATTTCTGATACAGGCATAAGTCTGATTCCATGCATAAAATAAATACTAATTTTATTCAGGCCAGTAGGTGGTGCCACTGCACAGCTGAATTGAAAAGCGCTGTCTTCAGTATATACTACCGGAATATCTGCATCTGACCTTCAATGGCACATCATTACTTCAGTCTGAGCCTTGGAAATTTAACCTATTAATCAAAGGCTTACTAAAAGTTGCTTCCTTCATTGGTATTGCATTAGGCAGTGAGTGGACAACATGTATTAACTCATTCTTGAAGTGATAAAGTTTCTTAAAATGTGGATCTTAACTTTTACTGACCACGAAGACAACTTTATTTTGTCCTTTTTATTTTTAAATTACTCCAGTAAAATACTTGGTGATGTGGTAGAAGCATAACCATCTTGTTTGAGTCTGTGGTTAATTTAGGAGTCGAAGAATTGCAACAAGTATCGTGTTGGGATAAACTTTCTGCCAGCATGAGCAGCATTAAGTGCTTTGGCTAAGACCAAGTAATTATATGATGCCAGAACTGTCTGAATGTATTTTAGTGACCGAATTATTTATTTAATTAATATAGCCACCCATCTCACATAAGTGACTCTGAGCAGCTCACAGGATTAAAACCAAACAATTCCCAGCACCCAGTATGAGGGTGATAAGGAGCCAAAGGTGTGGAATGAAAGCACTGTGTATTCAGAAGACTGACATCATCTAAGAGAACTGTAGCCACAATGTTTTTTTTAGAAAAGGCTTAATCGGTTCAAGATAGAGTCTCAAAGTGGCATATATCATAGAGGAACTTCTGAAGTTATATTCGACTGTGGCAAAATACATAATAAATATTTAACTATGTTTTGACATTTAGATGATCTGCTCTCACCTCATTATTCTTTTAAAAATGCAATACAGTATGTTTAATTCTTTTTCCTTCAGAGTTCGGAATCGTAAAGTGGGAAAATATGGTCCTAAAATACTAAAGTTATTTTGAGAGGACCAGAGACGTAACCTATAGAAAGCTTTCAAATGGGCTTTCAATGATGGTTGCTCAGGGATAGAAAATATGCACATCTGGATTATGTAGTTTATTTTAGGTGACAAATGAAAGTAACTAAAGTTATATTTCAGCATTATCCTTTAATTCTTTGGACTGTCACAAACTACCTTTGGTACAAAGGGTAGCTTGACAAGTTAGTCTACCAGTATCTAAGTCTTCCTGGCTATTTTTCTTAAAAACAGAAAAAACTGCGACCCCTATCATCTTTGTCATTAATCAAGGAAAATGATCTATCAGTAGATCCATCTATCTGTAAGTTTTCTAAAAAGGAAATTTGCATTTTCTAAAAGAGATCATTTATATTGGTGCATAATTCTCAAAACAGTATAGGATTATACACGTATAGGCTAGAGCTTTGCTCCTGTATTGGTTTGGAAATAAGTGCCATATTTTATGGTACTCTAAAAACAATTTGTGAATTTCAAACTGCTGATCTTACATCTTTCTTCTGTCTTACATGGAATATGAAAATGTATTTACTCAGGCTAAATAATACCATAATATATACTATAATATATGGTATCCCTTTTCATGTTGCAAACAAACAGATCAGGAAAGCCAGTAGCATATGAACTCATGTAGTTAATGAGGGTTTTTTTACCATTATGGATGCAAAGATCATGTCACATGACTTTTTGGATAGTTCTTGGGTTCATGAATTATGAAGCAGTTTGGGTGATTATTGAATATTTTGATATAGATATGTTTTTGTTTATTTTTTTCAAATTAATGGCAAGAGTTTGTAGAATGCCTCCTATATACAGTAGATAACCAAATATGCATTAAATGCCCATGCATTGTTGACAGTGGTCTCTTTCCTCTTCCTGCCCACCAATTTTCTCTGCATAATTATTGTGTGCCTTTTTATACATGATGGTTGAATATTATATAATGGGCTGCTTCAAGTTTAGGTGCTAAAAATGTACTAAATGTCTGTACTGGTGGTGGTGACCTGTAAATTCATCACAGTAATGACAAAGCAAGATCAGATAAAAAAGAAAATCCTGTCATTGCAACACCAAATTGTAATTTGAGAAAGAAGGTGTAAGTAGGATTTTTCCTATTCTACTCCTTGTGGACATTCTGTGATTCTAGTGAAACATAAGTTGTAGCCAAACGTACTAACCTTCTGAGTGAGTTAGAGAAGATAGAAAGGTTTCAAGGTATAAATCATCTAAGTTTCCTTCTCCAAGGAAAAAGAATGATACTCCACAGTTCAACTCTGAGCTCCAGATATTCTCTTCTATTGGAAGAAGAATAAATAGATACACACATACATACATACTTATCCACACCCCCAAAAAGCTGGAAAATCTTTTCTGATGTTCTGTTTCCTTCTGAGTCAGTTGTAAAGGAATAAAGATGCTGCAAGGCCAAACATTTAGTCTTGGAAGGTAATGTTTTCTGACTCAAATGAAGGTTTAAAACTGAGAGATTGAAAAAGCATGGATGTTCTTTTTTTCTTTAACTCACTGAACTAATGATTTATCTGTTTTACAGGGATCTGGTTCACTTGCTTACTCACTTCTCTGAAGCTTTCCATGAGGCACAGCTTAAACTAATGCTTGTCATTCCTCCTAGTGTTGTGCCAGGGTGAGTATCTTACTTTCAAGGAAATCCCAGATGTGTCTGTCTTTAGTATCATTCAAGGTATTAGAGTTTATTGCTTCTGAAAGCCCTGTTTCTACATAGTGAAACAAATGTTCTCACTACATTCCAGGATAAAAATGCTTCACTCAGCATCTTGAGAAAAAAAGACTGTCTTGAGTCGGAGGTACAAATGAAATTTGATTGTGCTAGGATGAAATCTCTTCAGGTGACCAATCAACGAAAAAAATCTAAAATTAGAGGTATATTGAAAATAATGAAGGACAATACCAATGGGAATTTTAAATGGAAAAGTAGACCATGCTCTTTTAGAATAGAATGACTCTTATCATGGGACGCTAACCGTGATATGTTCAGCATTCATTAGAACTACATTAAATAAGTGTCAGGGGGAAAAATGCATAACCCTAACCCTAACTACATATGCAGACTAATCTTTACCTAATTAAACTTTCTTTTGCACATGCCAAATGTTTAATGTGGCTTATGGCTGCTTTACAATGTATTGTTTTGTAACAAGGGAGCTGTACTTGCTAATATTTTAATGATTTTAAAGAGAGCCTTCAGTTGGAAACACACCCAATATTTGAATCTGTCAATTGTACCACATATCATTGCATTAAATATATGCATTCTTCCTCTTTATAGCTTGGCTATCAGCTAATTTTAAATGCAGCCTAGATTCATAATTTCACAACTGGTGCTCAGTTGCATTCCATTACAAAGGGAACTGTGTCATATGTGCAAAACATTGGTTTGGATTTCTAGTCAGCATCTTCTAGTGTTGATATCTGAAATTTGGTCAGTTGCCATTTAAAATAACACGAGCTCTATGTAGATCTACTGCCCAACTTGAAGCCTGCCAACATAACGACCCACCCACATTGTATGTTGTTCAGTTTCTGCATTCTTCATCATCTGCATCCTGTAATTTGCTCTGACTTGGCATTAGCTCGTAGGCATCTGCAGAGATAACAGGCACGTGTGTACAAAAGGCTGGGATTTGGTTCATGATGTGTGTTTCATTTTTTGGGCTTTGAAGGTCGTTTCAGAGCTCTGTGGGTTTTGCACAGTATAGCTGTGCTGACCTTTGCTTTTGTGGATGTATAACTACTTTGCACACTACTTGAGCAACTTCATTGCATAAGCCCTTGGACACCTTTTTGTCTTTTACATTACATGATAGCATTAGGAGCTTTTATGGGTTGTGACTTGTATTAAAGTGAGCAAGCGTGCTTGGAAATGTTTTGCATAAACTTGCATGTCATCTTGATGTGCTCATCTGTATTATGATTTATACCCTTTTAAATACTTGTTTACTTTTTAAGTGCTTATTTATTTTTGTGCTGCTATGTACTCTGTAGGGAAATATAGCATAATAACATGAGAAAACCAAGCAGAGATATTCATCTGTTTGTTTTAGTTTTAAAGCAGATTGTCCCTGCTTGTTAATTGTAGCCGACTCCAGAAGGCAAATGAGCCCTCTTAAATAATTTGCAGCTTCTACAACATTACTCATTATTACAATAAAACTTTTCATAAAGTTAATGCATTCTATTCAAGATCTAGGATAATTGCATCAAATAATAGATGTTTTAAAGTGCATTCATATATTTTGAATGTTAAATAGAAAATGGGCAATCTTTCAAACTGATTCTTCTCTTTTCCCTCTCCTCTCACATTTCCCCAATTGTTTATAGAATCAGAGTTGCTACAATGTGCATGTTAGTGTCTTCTGGAATTCCATATGCAACTTTTTGGTCTGACACGTATTGTGTGTGTGTAAGACCAAGTCTTTTGAGGTGTTGGGAGGAAGCTGCAAACTAAAAAGTCCTTAGCATTGAAGACCAATATAAACCATTATGACATGGTAACTTAATCCTGCTCCATAGGGTCTATCACTGCTATCGGATTACTGCAATGTGTTATATATGGAAATGCCTTTGAAAATTATCTCAGACTTTAGTTAGCTAAAAATAGGACAAAGAGACTGTATCTGTCAGTCATACTTAGCAGTCATTCTATGCTTCACAATCTAAACTGGCTGTTAGTACATTTTTAGGCCCAATTCAAAGTGCTGTTTTTAAACTTTGTTTTCTTGAAATTTTATGAAAAGAATTGTGATTTTTTTAATTGCCTGTTTTTATCTCAATTATATTGGTGGTTTTTTTATATTAGTTTGTTTAATAGAATACATTTTAGTGCAGTTTTATACTGCCTAAAGTCATAAGAAGAAAGAGTTCCTAATGATACAGAACTGAGGTGTTTTTTGTGGAGAAGGGAATCCAAATGCATAAACTTCTCTCCCTCCATGCATCACTAGTTAATAAGTACTTCAGGTTCTGGACTAGTAGTGAGCTCCAGGGCTAAATCCTTTAGCACTGTAGAGCACAATGGAGAAAGATGTTAGAAGAATGCTCAGTTTAGAATAATCACCATCTTTCGGTCACTTAGATAAGTTTGCATCATTGCTTTGTGATGCTACACCAATTGGATAAATACATCAATGTGCTAGCTTCGGGCAGCTAGAGCTGAAAAAAGGAGTTTGTGTTCTCTGTAGTTAAAAGAAAAAAAAATGAGTGGCCAGGTAATCAAATACTGGGCTAAGTAAAGAAGAATAACAAAGCCCACAAAGAACTGTGGCGAACTGTGAGGGTATGGACAGAGAGCAGCCAGGCAAGGGGGGTCAAGAATGTACTTTCATCCCCTGAACAGCGAGGGAGAGATAAGAGGATGAGACTGGCACCTCCCTGAGGAATGCTAGAGATGTTTATGGATTGACCCTGGGAACTACTCTCAGTCTGGGAAGATTCTCTGTATAGGTCGAAGCCAAATAAACCTTGCTGGATTGAATCTGTATGGTCTCCTGGAGTTTCCTGGGCTAAACCTGACATGAACAGATTTATAACTGTCTATATCTCCTTGGAGTGAAGCTTGACTCTGGGTAATTTCATGGCCACGGCCATATACTTTTCTCACTAATAACCTGGAAGTGGTTTGTTTCTGTCTTCTTCCAGCTTCTCAGTTTAGTCTACAGCCCTCGTATTTCCAGGCACTCTCCCATCGTATGAAGGTTGACTCTGCCTAGCTTCAGAGCCCAGAAAAGATTGACCAGACTGTATATGGTACGTGCATATAAGCACATATAGCCCTCTCCCTCAATCATAAGCTCATTGGGACCAAATCCTGTGATTTTGCTCATGTTCTGTCTACCACTCTGATGCTGGTACCCTATATAGATACAAAATCAAGGCATTTCCTGCTCATCCAAGAAGAACACTCTACATTAAGCATCTTGAACCGGGGTTCATGAAGGCACAACCTACTGCTACATAGATGAAATCCATACAAACATTCTCTGATTTTTTTTAAGTTCCAGTCTGACAGTAAATAATAGGTTAGATTCATAGACTTAATAAGCTTCTGCTGAAAACTGCTTTTCACTGGCATATTTAATGTTACATCATCTTTATTCATTATCACTTAAGAGTCAATTTAGGTCTAATCTTTACAAATGATGGAAGATAATATTCATATGTTGGACCTGGAGTAGATTTAATCAACTATTCAGCAAAAGGCACAGAAAATGTTAGTGCAAAGAGCAAAACAATATTAAGTTCTGTGTCTGGTAAAAACGTGAGAAGATACATCTAAACCATTATGTAAAAATGCTCTTATGATCGAATCCCTAGTGGCTAAAAAGTGCTTCCCTTGTTTGCTATTTTGATTTAAGGCTGAAGAAAGAGCGTACTCAATATGACAGCACTCTTAAATAGAATGTAAGATCAAATTCCCCTTCATGGATCACTGCCTTGTCGTGGCGAAGGGGCTTGTGTAACTCAGTGAAGCCATGAGCTATACCGTGCAGGGCCACCCAAGACGGACAGGTCATGACAGAGAGTTCTGACAAAATGTGGTCCACTGGAGAAGGAAATGGCAACCCACTCCAGTATCCTTGCCAAGAAAACCCCATGGACAATGTTAAAAGACTAAAAGATATGACGCCGGAAGATGAGCCCCTCAGGTCGGAAGGTGTCCAATATGCTACTGGGGAAGAGCGGAGGGCAATTCCAAGTAGCTCCAGAAAGAGTGAAGCGGCTGGGCCAAAGCCGAAAGGACGTTCAGCTGTGGATGTATCTGGAAGCGAAAAGAAGGTCCGATGCTGTAAAGAACAATATTGTATAGGTACGTGGAATGTCAGATCCATGAACCAAGGCAAGCTGGATGTGGTCAAACATGAGATGACAAGATTGAACGTCGACATCTTGGGAATCAGTGAATTGAAATGGACGGGAATGGGTGAATTTAATTCAGGTGACCACTATATCTACTACTGTGGGCAAGAAACCCTTAGAAGAAATGGAGTTGCACTCATAGTCAATAAGAGAGTGGGAAAGGCAGTAATGGGGTACAACCTCAAAAACGACAGAATGATCTCAGTGCGTATCCAAGGAAAACCATTCAACATCACGGTAATCCAAGTCTATGCCCCAACCACTGATGCCGAAGAAGCTGAAGTTGACCGGTTCTATGAAGACCTACAAGACCTTCTAGAACTAGCACCAAAAAAAGATGTCCTTTTCATCATAGGGGATTGGAATGCTAAAGTAGGAAGTCAAGGAGTAATCGGAATAACAGGCAAGTTTGGCCTTGGAGTACAAAATGAAGCAGGGCAAAGGCTAATAGAGTTCTGTCAAGAGAACAAGCTAGTCATAGCAAACACTCTTTTCCAACAACACAAGAGACGACTCTACACATGGACATCACCAGATGGTCAATACCGAAACCAGATTGATTACATACTTTGCAGCCAAAGGTGGAGAAGCCCTATACAGACGGCAAAAACAAGACCAGGAGCTGACTGTGGCTCAGATCATGAGCTTCTTACTGCAAAATTTAGGCTTAAATTGAAGAATGTAGGGAAAACCACTAGACCACTCAGGTATGACTTAGATCATATTCCATGTGAGTACACAGTGAAGGTGATGAATAGATTTAGAGGATTAGATTTGGTAGACAGAGTGCCTGAAGAACTATGGACGGAGGTCTGTAACATTGTACAAGAGGCAGCATCTAAAACCATCCCAAAGAAAAAGAAATGCAAGAAAGCAAAATGGCTGTCTGATGAGGCTTTACAAATAGCTGTGGAAAGAAGGAATGCGAAAAGCAAGGGTGAAAGGGAAAGATATAAGCAACTGAATGCAGATTTCCAGAGAATAGCAAGGAGAGATAAGAAGGCCTTCTTAAATGAACAATGCAAAGAAATTGAAGAAAACAATAGAATGGGGAAGACTAGAGATCTCTTCAAGAAAATTGGAGATATCAAAGGAACGTTTAGTGCAAAGATGGGCATGATAAAGGACAAAAAAGGCAGGGACCTAACAGAAGCAGAAGAGATTAAGAAGAGGTGGCAAGAATACACAGAAGAACTATACAAGAAAGATCTTAATGTCCCTGATGTCCATGCTGGTGTGGTCACTGACCCTGAGCCAGACATCCTAGAGAGTGAAGTCAAGTGGGCCTTAGGAAGCATTGCTAACAACAAAGCTAGTGGAGATGACAGTATTCCAGCTGAGTTATTTAAAATACTAAAAGACGATGCTGTTAAAGTGCTGCACTCAATATGCCAGCAAGTTTGGAAAACGCAACAGTGGCCACGGGATTGGAAAAGGTCAGTTTACGTTCCAATTCCAAAGAAGGGCAATGCCAAAGAATGCTCAAACTATCGCACAATTGCACTCATTTCACATGCTAGCAAGGTTATGCTCAAAATCCTACAAGCTAGGCTTCAGCAGTACGTGAACCGAGAACTACCGGATGTACAAGCTGGGTTTCGAAGAGGCAGAGGAACTAGAGATCAAATTGCCAACATTCGCTGGATCATGGAGAAAGCACGAGAGTTCCAGAAAACCATCTACTTCTGCTTCATTGACTATGCAAAAGCCTTTGATTGTGTGGATCACAACAAACTGTGGCAAATTCTTAAAGAGATGGGGATACCAGACCACCTTACCTGTCTCCTGAGAAATCTGTATGCGGGCCAAGAAGCAACAGTTAGAACCGGTCATGGAACAACCGATTGGTTCAAAATAGGGAAAGGAGTACGACAAGGCTGTATACTGTCACCCTGCTTATTTAACCTATATGCAGAGTACATCATGAGAAATGCCAGGCTGGAAGAATCACAAGCCGGAATTAAGATTGCAGGGAGAAACATCAATAACCTCAGATATGCAGACGATACCACCCTAATGGCAGAAAGGGAAGAAGAACTAAAGAGCCTCTTGATGAGGGTGAAAGAGGAGAGTGCGAAAGCTGGCTTGAAACTCAACATTAAAAAAACTAAGATCATGGCATCTGGACCCATCAATCCCTGGCAAATAGAAGGGGTAGAAATGGAAGCAGTAACAGACTTCATTTATTTGGGCTCCAAGATCACTGCAGACGGAGACTGCAGCCATGAAATTAAAAGACGCTTGCTCCTTGGGAGGAAAGCTATGGCAAACCTAGATAGCATATTAAAAAGCAGAGACGTCACCTTGCCGACAAAGATCCGCATAGTCAAAGCTATGGTTTTTCCAGTAGTAATGTATGGCTGTGAGAGCTGGACCATAAAGAAGGCTGAACGCCGAAGAATTGATGCCTTTGAACTGTGGTGCTGGAGAAGACTCTTAAGAGTCCCCTGGACTGCTAGGAGGTCAAACCAGTCAATCTTAAAGGAAATCAACTCTGATTGCTCATTGGAAGGATTGATAATGAAGCTCAAGCTCAGATACTTTGGTCACCTAATGCGAAGAGAGGACTCTTTGGAAAAGACCCTGATGCTGGGAAAGATGGAAGGCAAAAGGAGAAGAGGACGGCAGAGGATGAGATGGCTAGATAGCATCACTGAAGCAATGAGCATGAAATTGAGCAAACTGAGGGAGGCAGTGAAAGATAGGAAGGCCTGGCGCAATATGGTTCATGGGGTCACGAAGAGTCGGACACGACTTAACGACTAAACAACAACAAAAAGATCAAATTGTTGGAAAATGCTGTCTTAAAAGAAAAACATAAGAGCTGGAGATACTGAACAATTAAAGGATGTGATTGCTATCTAGAAAATGCAAAATGTTTCATTAATTTCATCATACATGTGGAATCATGCAGTTTCCCACAGAATGTTAAAGGTATAGTAAGCACAAATTATAAGGACCAGCAGAGAGTAGACTAGATACAGTACTAAGTCTGGACATGAGAGATTCAGATTCATTTTAAAGAAAGGACTTCACTGGATGGCCTTGAGAAACTTGCTGCCATCTAGCTTCTCAATATGTAGAAAATCATAGAAAACCAGCACATCACACTGAGTGAAGGTTTATGGTATTCCTGCTATCACACCCAAATGCACACAAATAGAGCCATATTGCCTGGAGATCATGGGGATTGTATACAGACACGTCTAATATATGCCAGTTGGGGAAACAGTTGTACATGCAAAAAGTTACTACCTTCTTCACAACGTCCTTTCATCCTTCTCCAGCTGTAGAATTTGGTAGTATTTACTGGTTGCTGTAGTGGAAACGTGGGGAACTGTAGCCTGGAACGTTACTGAACTGACTCAGAGAAGAAAAGATTTTTGTTGGAAAAAATAATATATTATTCCTTATATGGAGGATCTCCCTAATTAAATAGATTGGTAAGAAGGTCTGGTCCAGATTGCATTCCTAGTTCCATGCCTGCTACCATAGATAATCAAAGAAGGTAGGACTGCATTCTTCTTCTGTGGTTTTTCCTCCCACAGGCAATTTTCAAGAGTCCCAACTTAATTTGCTACAAGCATTCCGAAAATGAAAAATGATGTGATGTAAAAGGCATAGGCATTTTACTAGTTACGGCTAAAAAGACCCGTGAATGTCAACATCTCAGTTCTACTTTCATCTGTCAAGTGTAACCTTGAATAGCTTAGTTGAGCTCATGGATCATGCCTCTGAAGTTTAACAATAGATATGAAATACATAAAGCTAGGCCTGAGTACAACTGAGCATAGTTCATCACTTTTGGATAAGACATAGGGTTACTGTAGATAGCAGAACAGCTATTAGTAAATTGCCCTGTAAGAAACATAGACTGCATCAATGTAATCCTCAAAGGGGTTGGTTATTTCTTTACTTGTTTATTTGCTTGTGGTATTTATATGCCACTCTGCTCCAAAATGGCTGTACAAGCTGTGTGCAACAGCAATAAAGTTTGAAAATATCAAAATGATAACAATTAAAATATGTTACAATAACACTAATCATTGGGGATAGATCATAAGTGAAAACCTAAGGTCCCCAAATGCTCTCTTCCATTTATTGGTTTAAATTATGGGGAAAAGATTCAATCAAGTTTAAGGATGAAAAAAATAAGGTTCTGTGTTCTAGAGTGACACCTCATTGAGAGACATTAGCAATGTTATTATTTTGACCAAACAGAATCAGAACAGACATTTAAATTCATCAACCTGGATGGATTTTTCTAGATAGAAATTCATAAGACAAGTCTCAGTGCTAGTGGTAATTCTTTGTTATCTAGCATAATGACAAGTCTATTGTATATTTTGTAAGTATTTATTTTAAAGATTTGTATAGTTGCCCATTTTATGTAACATAATCCTGGGTGGCTAACAGTAGTAAAACCATAAAAACAATAAAAGTATAAAAACCAATAAAACGGAACCTTCCTGGTGAGCCAAACACAGCACATACCCACATATTCAAACAAACTGGGATCCAGCCTCACATCACCCCAAGGTTTGTGGGAAAGCCAGGTCTTTGCAGCTTTTACAGATTTTAGAAATCCTACCTTCTCCACCTGTGCTGCTCTTTTATGCAAGTCAGTTAAAGAATGGCTAATATTGTGGGAAAAAGAAAAAAGCATAAAAAATAAAGCATTTTTTAAAAGATAGTGTTTTTTAAAAAAAAGTAGCTAGTAATATCTGACCTCAAGTATAGGGAGAGAAACCAATTCAGATCTTCTTTTCTGCTTGCTATGAAAGTAGAAAATCAAACATAAAAAAGCAATAGGAGCTCAAATTGATTTTTGTACTAGGACAGATTGCAAATAACAGTGTAGGACTTAGTCTGTTTTGTCAACTACAGGCAGCCAGTTTTCTAAAAACAACCTGGGAGACATGTCTATTGATATTCTCTTCTGGCCGTAATAAAAGTTTGATTTGATTTGATTCTCTTGCAACATTCTTTGTTGTGGAAGGTTTCTTCCTGTAAAAGTCATAGTCCTTAATTTCTTTCCCCACAGTTTGGATTGCCGTGGAATGACATTGAAAGCATAGTGTCAGGTAGTTTTAATCAAAGTTTAAGCTCTCTACTGCCTCTGATTTAATGTTTCTGCTGGATTATGGAATTTAGTTCTTTATACTGTGCCTCAGTGACACCGTGCAGAAAATTGGTATGGTGCTCATGTCTTGCTCAGTCCTGCAGATATCCAAATGACCATTGTGATAGACTAGATAGACTTTTGATATGGTCCAGCAGTTTGCTCTTAAAAACTTATATTACATAGATTTTTATAAAAAGAACGATTATTTGCTTTTACTGGGCTTGCTGAAATATGTTTTTCTGAGTATAGTAGCTGTGTTATACTTTTGCACTATCCTCTAATCCCTTGTCTTTTTCTTGAAGTATAAACTTTTTAAGGAATGGAATTTCAGCATTCTGTTCAAACAGGCTAATGGAATAAGGATATAAAAAGCTCATTACAGTTTCCTTTTTAAGTGAAACTTTGCAATGTGTCAAAGCGGAATCTGGTACACATAACTCATTGGGGCCGGTAGCATCCATCTTAAAAGATTTTTGATTGTAAATTTATATAGTAAACCTTTGACGTAACAAACTTCAGTTTAAGGGACTTAGGATGTACCAATCTCCCTGAAATAACAAACAAATTACTCTTTCTTGTATGGGTTAAAGGAGAATAGGGGAGATGTGTGAACTGATGGAAGACACTGGGAAGCTTGTGAGAGGTGTGCAACAATGAGGGGAAGGTACTAGAAAGATCAGAGAGGAGAGGTGTCTGGAGTATTGAGGGAGGTGTACAGGCCAGTGGGAACGTGGTACAAGATTGGGGAAGTGCGCATGCCAGCAGGGAGTGTGTGGCAGCAACAGGAAGGCACTGCAAAGAGTGGGGCAGGGAAGAAACTACTGGAAGAATCAGGGGTGTGTGCAGCAGTGGCAGGAAGGCACTGGGAAGATGGAGTGGCGTGGTCAGTGGGAAACATACTTTTATGAATGCAGGTGGTCTTCTTTATGCATGCTCAAAAGTATCTACAGAATTAATAGATACCACCACCACCATCCTAGAACACTAAATTGAGAGTGTACAGTCAGAGAATGAATGCTCTGTGACACAGACCAGTTTCATACGGATCTGCATAAACCAACTCCCAACCCAACAAGGAAATCACTGGTGATCAGTAACTAGACTACCTTGTCTTTAATCTTCTTTGGATTTAATTAGATGTTCCTGATTGCTTTACTTTTGTTTCTTATCTACTGTGAAGTATCACTGAAGATTAATTTCTTTCATTGCTTTACTTGGGCTGCACTTGTTTAAACAGCAATAGCCTATCCCATTTCATACCATCTTACCAAAGGTATCTGAAAACACAATCTTGATTTGTAGAAGGGTGCCAAATCGGGTAATTTCTAATTTTACTGTATTGTTTGAGTTGTTTACATTCTACTTTATAAACCTAGGGTGGGGAAACAATTTCATCTGGAGGTCAAACTATGATTTCATGCACTGCTTGAAGACTGCAAAGAGTCTGGGTAGTGACATGATGCCACTGGAGTGAGTAGGCTGAATTATTCTGAGTGTTTTAGGGAGATTTGTAAGTAGGAAAATCTTTCCTTAAAGTTTAAGGCATCTATATTGTGCCTTTTAAAATGCCACACAATGCCTCCCCACCAAATGCAAACTAAGACAGTCAGAATATTTGGATCTAGAGTGGCTGTCGGATCACTATAATAATATGGTGTGGACATACTGTACATTTATTAGAAAGGTGCAGAATGGTTTGTGGGCAAACCATTCCTTGCAACAGAACCCGTGGTTTGTGTAGAAATCAAAGCGTCTTTCAGATGTTTGTTCCAAACATGGACTGAAGTATGGTTGTTTCAGGTAAAAGTATTTTGAACATTCCAGTCTGTTTTACTTGTCAAGATTGTCTCATCTCTTGCAACTGGGATGTTAACATCTGAATGCTATCTGAGTCTTTTCTAGCAGGAGGGACTGGTCATGTCTCTACTGCTACTAGCTTAGGGTGATGGAGCTCTGAAGAGAAACAGTACACATTGAAGGAGAACAGAGCCCTGAGAGAGCCATTCTCTATCTGCTGTTGGGAGAAAGACTGACTAAACCAGCTGCTGCAGAAAAAGGAACTGTTCTACGGAACAGCTGACCCAGCTGGACCGTGCTTTTGCTGGGGTGGTCAAGACTGGTGGGAAATATTCATGAGGCAATCTCCATTGTCCCACTTCCATTTTACATTATTTTAGTATTGTTTAAAAAAGCGGACCCTGCACATGTGGGAAAAACACTAGGAAGGAAACAAATGGTTGTTTTGGGTTTCACTTTGATTCAGTTTGGTGCGTGGGTTTTAGTTAGATTCCCATTCAACTGACTTTTGAGTTTGGAAGAACATTTCCCCTACTCCAAGAAACCCCTCTTCCAGATAGCTTGCTTCTTTCAGTTTTATGTGCATGTATTGACCTCAGTGCTTGCTGATACATGCATGCACACATTAGATAAAGCCCTTTTTCTCTTTTAAAAAGAGGCTTTCCTTTAAGGCTTCTCTTCCCCCACTCCCATCAGCCAGTTTAAGGCTAGCTAGGTATGATCTCTAAATTATATTCCCTTTTCTGAGGTTTTTTTTAAAAACAAAATTAACAAACTGACATGGAAATAGGCTTGAATAGACTTAATAGAAAATAAGAATGAAACTGATTGTGCTTTATTTCAATGTTGTTTTTAAAAACATGTGTTCCTCTTAGCACTGAGTCACTTTATTACCTAAGATCTTCCTTCAGTACTACGAATGAGAGAAGCAAATTTATCTCATCTTAAGGGCTGTCAGATCCTTTTAACCCTTGACCTGTCTTCAACAGGACGCTGTCTGCAATTTCAAGGATACATGATTTTAAGAGCAGATTAGTTCTTCTAGCTGTGTTGTAGACATCCACAGAATATGTGTTGGAAACTAAATGATTGTTGAGCTTTTGTAATTGAATATATTCTTTTCAATCAAAGCACACTTTACTATTTGGTTAAGCTAAAGTGAAATCATAGATACTTTTGACTGAGTAATGAATCTGTATAATTCTTTCACTGTATGCCCAAGAATGAAAATACTCAGCCTGTGGAAAGGGGAGGGGGATTGTTCAGAGGTCTTCATTCCAGAGATCAGACCTTTATTGCATGTTTTGATAGCTAGTGGTTGATAGATGCCAGCACATCCCATGATGATTTAATACTTGACACCTCTATGGTGAATATGTGAGCATTCTGTGGGCAAAAAGCTTGTGTTTCAATAGAGTTCTGACTGTGGAGACCAATCATCCAATAAAGAACTTTTATACTGAACCTGTTCAAAATGCTTTCTGATTCAGTTTCTAGTTAAAGTAATTAAAAAAGATGTGTGTCTGTAAACTGTGTTTCTACAGAGTATATTTTCTGAATTGTTCCATGAAGCATACACCCTTAATTTACTGGTTCTTGGTTTAATGGTCTTTGGAATACAAGGGACTAAATCATTTTGTGCATGCATAAAATCCCATTTGCCATTTTATAGGTGTGTAACACATATGTTATGCGTATGTAAAATCCTATTCTAGTCCATTAAGGGTTCCCTATAATTTAAATACATATATACTTTTACATACATAGTAAGTAAGTAAATAAATACCCTGGAGGAAATGCTAAGCATCTAACACAGCAATTCTTTATGTAGAGAAATAGCTGGAGTACTAAAACGGAGCTTTCTATGATAGCTTACCTAGTAATTTAAAAAAACATGAATACAGATGCTCAAAATGTGTCGATTTGTTTATTAAAAAATGATATTAGATGTCCTCAGTTGAATGTATGTTGTAAGTATTATCCCAACTGAAGACAGGTTTCAGGTTTTCCTCTTATAGAGATTTTTATTAAAGATAATTTACATGCAGCTGAGCAGTAATCCACAAATAAATATTTGCCGGACTATTAAAATTGATGCTATAACCTGCTGTTCCTTCCCTTCCAGAAAATACCTGTGATAGAAGCTTCATTTGGTTTGTTGAAATTATGGGGAAAGCTTGCAAATAAAGCAAGGACCCTGAACAAGCTTCCAACTCAAAGCCTCCAAGAAATGGTTGGCCACAACTACTGCCAGCAGTTTCTTTGGAGACTTTCCTTCGAAGTCAGTGTATTTTTCATCAAGATTTGTAACGTATTATATATCTCATTTCATTCCCCCTTTTTAGGTACATGCAACATGCTGTTTCTTACGTGCTGCATTTGAACAGTACTGAGATAGTAAGCCTTCCATTGTGTATGCCTTAATTAGCCTGAGCAGCTGGTATCATAAGAACCTTGCTAGATTAACAGGAGGTTTATTGAGTCCAATGTTCGGGTGTCAGTAGTGCTTACATACAAGCAACGATGTCATGAAGAAAGAGCCTTTTAATATGGCTTGTCCAAAGAATCTTGAGCTCAGTTTTGTTCCTGTCATTGTAGATTGCTTAGAAACTGATCCATTTCAAAGGCTGTTATTGAGTCAGTATGAAATCATGAAAGTGTACTGTGTACCTGATTTCGCAATTTTCTTAATATAGAAAAACCTTTTAGAGGGATTATTGATTGAGAAGAATTGTCCCTCTTCTCTTCTCTTCTCCTCTCCTCTCCTCTCCTCTCCTCTCCTCTCCCTCTCCCTCTCTCTTTTAAAAAAACGGTGTGACATATATACCCATCTATCTTGTTATTCTCTTTTGGGGTAAGCAATATTATGCAAAGCAGAGAAATGGAGTAAGATATAGTAAGCCAAAGATGTGAAAAACACATGATAAGAAAAAGAAAAATATAATTAAATCTGGGATAAGTGTTGTTAAAACTTACCAGAGCTTTAAAAGCTGGAGTACTGCTATCTGCTATCTATCTGTCTGTACATCCCAACTTTGAAGAAAGCACATTGAAACTTTGCAGTTTCAGCAAATAATCCTTATCAGATTGTTCTGATTTGTTAGCTTAATAGATGCCTGCAGTCTTGCCTGTTGATGGCTTTGGGAGTCAGATGAACAAAAATCTTCCCTTCATCGTGAGCTGTGCTTGCTCCCTCCCTATCCTCGTTCAGTTAAATCATTGGCCTGGCTAGCCCAGTATTGTCACAGCTGACTAGTGTCATTATTCAGCTGGCATCTGTGACCCAGGCTTCCTAATCATTTTTGTTATTAAAATTAAAATGGTGTGTGTCTGCGGCCCATAGTTTATTTTGCAAACATATTTACCTTGCTTTCTGGTAAATGGGTGCTTTGTTACTGGTTGCGCTTGCCATGACAGTTATTACTTAAATAAGCAAGCCTTCCCATGATACCCATTTTGTACAAGTGCCTCAGTGTGCTCTTAATATTTCAGCTGTGCTTACTGGCCCCAAACAGTGGCCTACTTCTGATGTACAGCAAATCCCCTCTAGCTAAGCTGCAGTTGAGCCATAGCTTCTGATTTTCAGCAGCTTCTGAGGAGATCTTTATCAAAACAAGTTCATATGAATCCTTTGAATAGCTTAAAATAAACTATTTTGAAAATAAAACTCAAACCTTGTTTGTCAAGATTATCTGTAATGGTCATTTCATAAAGGATGATTCCCATTTCTAATTATGCAATGAAGGAAGTTAGTGTCAGCCTTCTCAGATTGACCAGACAGGAAACATGACCAGATAAACTAATTCTACTTTATTGTAAAGCTACATTAACAGAATCTTGCAAGTCTGAAAGTACAGTTCTCCCACCTTCACCTTAACAGCCTGAGAACTTAGGGAGGGTCCCTTTTGAGCCTCTTGCTCTGTCCACTATGCAGCTGCGGACTCTACTGTCTCTTATTTGACCATTCCCTAGGCAGCATCTCTTCCCCCTTCCCCCTCCTCCATCATCTCTCATGGTCTTTCCCACATACCATCATACTTAAGTAATCCAGTCAGAGAATTCCACAATGGTTTGAAATTACCTGTAAGGGCCAATGTTTTTATGCTAGGGACTCAATATGCCTATGTGCTGGGGAGGAGGGTGGGCACTGGCCATTTTCAGTCACAAATTAGAAAAAAAAGCTGAAGGTTAGGAGACAATTCTAACATGCTCTTGGTCTCCAGAATCACTGGGAGAACTTCAGGAGATTGATGCTACCTGAATATTTCTCGGTGGTGGTGGGAAGTAGCACTACTTTCAGGCCTCTTTTGCTATAGTAACTACATGAGGTAGATGTATCTGGATTGATAGCTTAATAGTTCAAGATGCTCCTTATTTCTTCTTACAGCACACTATTGAACCATGATACATAGTTGGGGAATTGGACTGGATTGTAGTTTTTAAGAACACCATAAGGCAATGCATATTTCTTGTTTTATGCTACATCAGTAAATGGTAATGTTTTCACCTGTCCAGTATCCTTTGGCTATAGTCACTCTCTTATGTTGTTCCTTCTCTCCTGAATTATGATCCTGCTGTCATAGAACATGGAACAAGCTATTTTGAAATTGCATTTATACCAGATTCCTACACAGAAAGTTTTCTTGGAATATATCAAGAGAAATTTACTCATATGAAAGCACATGTAGGTTTGTAGTCTTAAAACATCTTTTGTCAGTTGGAGTCTATTTGTAATTCTTTGTTTATTTAGGAAATGCTAGTTGGCAGGGATGTGCAATGCTTAAGACGTGAAAGGACAAAGGTGCTTAAGAGTGTGTGCGGCTGCTTGTGCAGCACCTGTCAGCATCTCCTTAAAACAGCCACATCTTTTTCTAGGATTGTATTGCTGTTACAGTGGCTCTTTTCCTTTATCCAGGGTCAGTTTCAGTCGGTGTTGATTGGCAGAGAGAGATTGTCCCCTAGGCCCCTCATTCATGGGTTCTATACTCTCACTCAGGGTTCTATACTCTCCCCCTTCCTTTTCAATATCTACATGAAACCACTGGGTAGTCATTCGCCGGTTTGGGGTTTGGTATATCAGTATGCTGATGATATCCAATTATACCTTTCAACTCCAGGCCAGCCAAGTGAGGCTGTCAAGCTTCTGTCCCAGTGCCTGGAGACTGTGTGGGTTTGGATGGGGAGGAACCTTTTCTGATTCAGTCCTACCAAGACCAAGTGGCTGTGGGTGTTTGGACCGCCCAGATCTGGGGATATTCCAACTTTGGCCTTAGATGGGGTTGCACTTCCCCATTCAAGGTTGGTGCGTAATGTGGGGGGTCTCCTGGACTCTCAGCTTCTGCTCAATGAGCAGGTGGCAGCTGTGGCCAGGAAGGCTTTTACCCAGTTTTTAACAAGCTAGTTCGATCTGATAGGGTTGGTATGCTCCAGGTTCCATCAATTAAACAAAGCCATCTGTCTGGACCCTGGAAGCAAGCTTTCTCTGTAGCAGTGCCTGCCCAGATATCAATTTGAGAAATAATAATAATAATAATAATAATAATAATAATAATAATTAAAAAAAAACATTGTTGTGTGACCTGAAGAAAACCATGGTTGCTTTAAGGAGTTGCTGGTAGATAGTGCATGACTGCCTATGTGTGTGCCCAAAATGTCCATTTTTTCTTCAAACCCAAAGCACCTTATAGCCCTGTTAATTGATGCAGAGAATTATAAAGGGAGAATGGCTCAGGAGAGATATACTGTATAAAGGTAGCAGTTGCTAATTGATTTAGTCAAGCATAGGAAGGGGATTACATGATTAATACACGTTTTTAAGAGTGCTGATCTAATGAAGAATCAAATTCTCCATTATTCATAGATGGCATTCTTTAAAATGTTAGCATGTAAAGCCTCATATAGTGCTTTTTATTAATAATGTTATTTTAATAGGGCCATTATGAGAAGGGTCTACAAGTTGTTTGTCTAGATTTTCTTATATGTACTACTCTGGAGTGTAGCTTCCTTTTTGTTCCAGATTAATTTTGATAATCAAGGTGAGTAATATATTTCAAGAATTGAGAATAGTTTCAGGTATTTTCTTCTGAAGATTGCACCTCAGTGTTTCCATCATTCAGCTATGAATCAGGTTTAGTTCTTGAGATCTGGGGGGGGGGGGGGGGGGAGACGGTAAAAATGAATTCCATTTGGTTTTTCAATTAGTTGGGGCTGGGGGAGGGGGCAGAACAAGAATCTTTTAGTATCTATTTGTTCCAGGATTCATTGGATATCAGTTGGGTTGTGGCCTGATACAGGTATAATATGGATAAAACAGTAACCCTTACACACTGTGTAGCTTTTTGTAAGATTTTTTTTGTCTGAGATTTAAGGTATTCTATCTTTTTGCATTTCTGAATTTGCACTTATGCTGGACTCATTTGTACTTTTCATTGGTGTTGGAAACATTTGATTGGCATGAAAGTGCTTTAGAGGACTACCTTGCTGCTGGTTGTCCTCTAAAGCACTTTCATGCCAATCAAATGTTTTCCAACACCAATGAAAAGTACACTATTGGGAGACCTGAAAGAACAGGTTAGGGGCAGATCATCATGGACAAAATCTATCTATGTGGTTGTTGTTGTTCAGTCGTTAAGTCGTGTCCGACTCTTCATGACCTCATGAACCATATTGCGCCAGGCCTTCCTGTCCTTCACTGCCTCCCTGAGTTTGCTCAGTTTCATGCTCATTGCTTCAGTGATGCTATCTAACCATCTCATCCTCTGCCGTCCTCTTCTCCTTTTGCCTTCAATCTTTCCCAGCATCAGGGTCTTTTCCAAAGAGTCCTCTCTTCGCATTAGGTGGCCAAAGTATCTGAGCTTGAGCTTCATTATCAATCCTTCCAATGAGCAATCAGGGTTGATTTCCTTTAAGATTGACTGGTTTGACCTCCTAGCAGTCCAGGGGACTCTTAAGAGTCTTCTCCAGCACCACAGTTCAAAGGCATCAATTCTTCGGTGCTCAGCCTTCTTTATGGTCCAGCTCTCACAGCCATACATTACTACTGGAAAAACCATAGCTTTGACTATGCGGATCTTTGTCAGCAAGGTGACGTCTCTGCTGGGAGTCAAAAACAGCTTGATAGCACATAATCAGTCAGTCTTGGAGGATTGCTTTGAATGTCCATTCTTGCCCAGATTTGGATTTTGCTGTCATTTGTTCTTTTTGATTAGATACTCTGAATGGACTCCTGCCCTGCTTAGAACATGGTTCTGAGCTTTTGTAGGCTTCTGTGTGGGTGTGCAGGGAGCACCAGCTCCAGCCCTAGTACCTAATATGTGAGTCTCTGTTGTGCTGCCTATATTGCCTGCTATGCTGCTTTGAGGAATACTGCTATCAACAGGAATATTGGCATCACTATTGCCTGTTGCCTTCTGTGCTTCTGTTTGGTGCCAGGTGCATGATGCATAGTGAAAAAGGCATCTCTATACACCTTAGGTTTACCATATTTAGCATCTGTAGCTTTCCCTGTTCAAAAATATGTGAAAAGAAGTCTTTCTTCAAAGAAACTATGCTATAACATTCTAAGGATGTGGCTTTTGGATTTTTTTTCCACGTTATCACAGCAAGGGTGTTGCACAACCCGCTTTTGTATTCCACTAGTGTTTTCTGCAGTGACCATTGCTTGTGTCCCCAAGGACTTTGAGATGTGCATCTGTCCTTGGCAATTTACTCTTCTGCTGCAGGGAACACCAATGAAATATCAGTGTAACCTGGCCACTGTGTGAAGAATAACAGCATATTCTTTCCCAGAAATATGCCAGTGGTTCATATTTATTTTTATAACAGAATGATGTCAGAGTCCTCATATTCATCCATGAGTCACATCCAACACTACCTGTCACGAATACTAAACAGTTGGCTGCTTTTATGTTTCCTTTCAGGTCATCACTGTTTCAGGGAGCTGTTGTGCCTTGCCATCTCTTATGAGCCACTATAAAGCAATTAATTTTATTAGTGCAGCTAAATGCCAGTTGGCTGCAAATCATTAAGTTGTTTTCCAGAGAGAAGAATCTCTGTACCACTGTCTAGTTCAGGAAATCCATTGGGTCATCTTATCAAAACAGGACTGCACAGTTTTTAAAATTAAATAATTGTAACTGATTTTCTATCTCGTATTGAAAAGAGAAAGTATTTTTAAAGAACCTTTGGTGATGATGTTCAGATGAATTTAATCTAGAAAGTGTGGTTGTACTTACATTTAATAATTTGAAGTGTGTGCATACAAGCAGCCAGTGTTAGATGGGAAGAGGCTATGCAAGTTACCACTTAAGCTTTGACATCAGATATAAAGAAAAGTTAGCATTTTGACAAAAGAGTAAATTTGCAATGGAGATAATAAGCTAATGTATATCCAGTGTATCTTTCAGACACATTGCCATCTAAGCCTTGACCAAGGAATTTGTCTGGTTTTTCATTTTATATCTAATGGGAGAAGTATTTTGATCTTGATGTGAATAGCCTGGAGAGAAAAAGCATCTAGGTGCACCCCCTGCCCTTTAATAATAATTAATTATTCCCTAGGTTTAAACATCAAAAGTTGATCTGAACATTTTGATGTGATGGTCAAAGGAAATTTGTCCCAGCTTGTTCCTGTGTTGAAAAGGTTTTATAAAACAATTAATGTGGCTAAGAGCATGATAAGACACTTAGATGTGCTGGTCATCCATTGCAGCAGGAGAGGTCTCCAGCTGTAATGATTCTCTGTGCCACTGGATTAAGGTCTCTTATGCTGAGAGAGTGGGACTGCCCTATGCAACAACTATTCCACTTACAACTCCATCACACACAGGTTTCTGTTGTGTACTTCATCTTCATCTACAACTCATCTGCCAATCATCTCAGTTCAAACTTAATTTGTTGAGCCCTGCGGCGATGGGGGAGTGGTAAAGCAACAGGTGGAGATGACCACTGACAGTTGTAGTCACAAATCTGCACCTGGGGCAGCAGAGATGTCCAGCAGCATCCAGGGCGACTGTGCAGCCCTTCTAGGATAGCACTGCCCACCCTTGCATGAGGGAAGGGGTTAGAAAAGGTACCCTAAATATTGCCTGCCCCAGAACATCTGGCTAGCTAACTGCAGCTGGCAGATCATCTCCTTAGCAGTTGAGCATCAAGAAAAATGGATCAAAGAAAAGAGCCTGGAACGTCCACACCTTGCTGGATAAAGACAAGGTGTCAAGGCCTGAAAGATGAACAGCACTCATAGCGGCCGAAGGGGAGGACATCTGTGTAACTCTATTGGCATAGACAGATCACTCTTTGGTTAGTTTTGACTGACAGTTGCTACAAATCTCTGTAGGAGTGAAGGATTGGTTCAAAAGCCTGATGGATCCAGATGGCTTTCTCAATGCACTTTGAAAATTTCCCATCTTGTACATCAGCAATACTACTGAAGCCCTGGTCAGTCTGCAGAACATACAGTGAACCTGGGTGATTCACACTGTTGCTCCTAAGCACCCACTTTCCTTCTTTCATTCCTTCCTTGCTGATGTAGGACAGGAGTAAGAGTGCTGCCAAGGCAATGGTGAGATTAAAGAAACTTGAGTCCAAGGCATAACTATAATGTACACAAATGTACAGACAAGCCCCTCCCTAGTTCACACAAAGATAAAGGGAGGGATTGTGGAGGTACATTCAGATTTGCAAGATTATGTTACTATAATTCTACAATAGAAATAGTATTAGTCTACATGACATTGTTTTCCTAGTCTGATGATTATCAGAAAGCAACCTTGGCAAATGCTTATCATTTCATATGGATTCTTTTGTCAACTATATGAAAGTGTTCACAGAGAGATAAGGGCCAGTGACTGCTACTTGCCCCTTGCCCCTTGCCAGCTGACTAAGAGATGTGATTAATGTATCCTTGAATGCAGGATATGCTCCTTGAGTTTGTGGAGCAAAATATTATAAAACTTTGATGTAACTTTTTGATGGGAATCAAAAGTCAGAGTTTGTAATTAACAGAACTAAGAGGTAAGGCCACTATTAGAAGAAATCCTATCCTTCCTCATTTTACAAACCTTGATTGTAGACCGGTAGACTATGCACCTAGACCAGGGTTCCCCAGAAAGGTCCATATTGACCCCCAAGGGTCAATGGGACTATCTAAGGTTGATATTATTATTACTATTATTAATTATTCATAGTACTATTAGTTAAAGTAGTATGGGGTCAATGAACAATCTGAAACTTCATAAAGGGGTTGATGAGCTGAAGAGTTTGGGGACCTCTGGTCTTGTTGTTGTTGTTGTTGTTTAGTCGTTAAGTCGTGTCCGACTCTTCGTGACCCCATGAACCATATTGCACCAGGCCTTCCTATCTTTCACTGCCTCCCTGAGTTTGCTCAATTTCATGCTCATTGCTTCAGTGATGCTATCTAGCCATCTCATCCTCTGCCGTCCTCTTCTCCTTTTGCCTTCCATCTTTCCCAGCATCAGGGTCTTTTCCAAAGAGTCCTCTCTTCGCAACCTCTGGTCTAGACAGTCTTAAAACATTGGCAGGATACAAGAGAACCATAAAATAAACTAGTCCTAAATCATTAAGGGCTGTAAAAGCATCTTTAGTATTCTAATAATCCACAGTAGACTAGACAGGATGTTACTAGAGATTAATTAACTAGGGAACTAGTCTAAGATAATAAAAGGCACTAACTTAGAAACAAGGTGATTGAGAAGAGCCATGACTGGAACATATAAAATTGTGCACCACATAAAGGAAGTGGATAGGCATTCCCCCCCCCCCCCACTCTTTCTCTCTAGGAGCTGGGTGAGGTGGGGTGCTGAAGTTATTTAATGAACTAATTGGAAGATTAGTATTTCCTCACAGAGCACATAAATAACCTGTGGAATTTGCTGAAACACATGCTGATGGCCACTAACTTGGATAGTAAACGGAGGACAGTTCTATCAAGTGTTATTGTTGGGACACAACATTACCTTCAATATGCCTCCAATATAGTTATGGGAAACAACAGCAGGAAAGGGGTATGTTTCCATCTCCTGCTTGCAAGCATCCCAGAGGACTGTCCCTATAGTCTTAGGTAATGATGCGTCTCCATAGATGGTGCTGTGTCCAGCGAATCTTCAGAAATCCCATTAAAGACTGCCTCGCGAATCCTTTCCAGATCACGTTCCTTAACTTGAGTAGACAGACTCTTTATTATTGTTGACTTAAAGGAATAATAGACATTTAAGGTCAGAGAAAGAGCACATGAAGCAATTTGCTGTTTAAATGGTCACCTGGAGGCAAGATTGATCTAAACTGAATCATACACAGAGTGCAACTATAAAGGATCCTCATTTTTGTGATTCATGTTTTGAGCATTGCTGAAAATAGCATGTCTCTTCAATCTACAGAAAATAGAATGTGGGAGAGTTATGTTTGTACTTTAGTTAGCATAATTTATAATACAACAGGTAAAGAAGAATTACTTAGTTTCTAAATATTTTGCTTGGCTGAGGAGAGTTGCATCACAACGTTACAGGTATACCATCATCCTTTAATTTATGTGAAATAATATAATACACAAAAGTATGATTAATGGAAAGTAGCTTCTTTCCATCCTCCACTCCAAAGTAAATGACAATATATTTATAGTGGATACATGTTGTTAAGGTTGGAGAAATAAATCTGGTTTTCTTCTAGGAATTTAGGTGCCTGTAATATAACAGTTGCTCTTCATTTGATAGTTTTTGCAATTTAAATTGTGACAAATGCCAGAGAACTATTGTGAGGACTGATAGGTGTAAGTGAATCCCTCAACAGAAGATTGCTCTTATTTTATGGTTGAACTTTGGTAGGGAAAGAACTGTCTCTTAATACTACAGCTTAAATGACTAGTCCTTGGAACATGTGAACAAAGAAATGTTGGAATGTTAAACTATCAGAAATAAAATTGTTTTTGTTGCCATCTTATTCTTCATGGATAGAACATATTGACTCACTGAAAAATGTCATTCGGACGTATTTATACTTCAGCAGCATTGCATATACTTTTATTTATTTATTCATTCATTCATTCCATTCATTCATTCATTCATTCATTCATTTTATATAGCCATCCATCTCAGACCAGTGACTCTGGGTGGCTAACAATAATAACTCATTTTAGCCCAATGAGTTGACATGGCAAAATTGTATTTGAGTAATCCATTAAGCAGATGAATAGTTTTAGCTTATACAGCCACCTTCCATGAGTCAATTGTTCAGATTTTTATAACATCCACTTTCTTAATATATATTTTGGATCTGATTTTTTTTTTTGAAAAAAAAATGCTCCCCTCTTTCACACAACCATTATAAGAACTTGCAGCAAGAGTAGTTTCTATACAGCTACTCTGAGAAGTAAGATGAATGGAAGAGGGAGATAGGCCAGGTTCTTGAGTATCTAAAAATCTACATTCCATCTAATTTCTTTCAGGGAATGGGCAGAGCCTAAGATGATAAGAAAATGGCTGCCGAGTACACTTGCTGCTTGGTATGAAAGTCAGCATTTTCAGCATCCTTTTCAGTGCATTTTGTTGGTTATCAGAAGGACCATTACAGGAAGAAATTTCCAACTTTGCAAGAACTGTGGCTTGCTTTTGCCTATGCAAAATGTCCAATGTTCTCGCTTGCTTTGACTTTTAGGCAAAACATTAGGCTTGGAGAATCTGTGAGTAAACAGTTGTTTTGGGGAAGAAAACCCTGAATATTAAGATATTTCAATAAGCAAATATAGCTTTCAATCTAAAAATCTCATTAGCATTTTGGGGTGAAGAAAATGATACTATTCTTCAGTTTAAATTATGTTCAAAAACTAGATAATCAACCTTTGCAGTATCCTTAAAGTGGATAGACAATGAGAACAAACAATAAGATGGAGCAAATGGGCCTTGGAGTCAAATTGAATTAGATAGTAGTTTGGTTTTGGGTAATTAAAGAACACTAGCTTATTTGTGATTGATTGTGGGTGCTGAAAGGGTAGAAAGCAGTGTAATTCACAAGAGACAAGTCAGGGCTCTGTAATGAATCTTTTAGGGTTTTTTTCCCCTTGTTGTTTAAAGGCTGCTTTCACGAACTGGTGTGACTAATCAAATGCACAACAGATTCCATGTCTCTGCCTCTTAAATCAGTCTTGGAGTCCTGGATCAGGCCTTGACCTTTATGACTGATTGTTGGCCTTCTGGCATCCTTATTCTGAGAATTGTGCTTATCTTTTTCAGGCTCACTGTCTCTGTCAAGAATATTTGTTAGCTTTCTCTTTGTTGTTAGGTTTCTCTTTCCCTTTGGCTTGCAATATTCAGAATTCTTAATACTTTTTGCTCTTTTTAATATTGGGATTTTTCTATTAGTTTCTTTGTGGGTTTTCCTTTGCCTTGTCTTTTTTGATTGGTCAGCTCCCTCACTATTCAGGTGCTCTGTACTTCATGGTGGAATTGGTTGTTTGTTTGTTTGGTGCCTCTGAGTGTTGACTCCTGGCAACTGCCTGGACAAGTCCCTGCAGTTTTATTGGCAAGATTTCAGAAGTGGTTTGCCCTGGCCTGCTTCCTAGGGCTGACTAGCCCAAGGTCACCCAGCTGGCTTTGTGCCTAAGGTGGGACTAGCACTCACAGTCTCCCAGTTCCTAGCCTAATGCCTTAACCACTTCACCAAACTGGCTCTTGGAGTTCATAGTAAGATTAGGATTATTGCCTTCAGCTGCCATCCTTGCTCCACTTTGCCAATGAGGTCAGCATTTTTGTAGACATTTTGGTTATAGTTGTTAGCAAGCCTCTACATTCTGCCCAAAAGGACTTTATCATTGGGATTTCTAGATTCCATATTGAAATAGGTTTTTTGATGTTTGCCTGTTGCCTCCCTAATATATGAGGGGTCAGGAACAGGCAACATTGTTTGTCTGTATGTGTGTGTATGTCTGTGTAGTTCATCAGGATAAGGACCAGTAACAGATTCTGAAGACTTGTTCTTTTTGTTTATATGATTCATCATGTTCCCCACTTGGTACTTCGTCTTGTAGCTGGGGAAAAATTTACAGTGGCTGCCAGTATAACTACCTTTTCAGCTTATATAACCTCATCAGCCAGATTGTTTGCTGTTTCATTATGTGTTGGAGTAAATTAGGCAAAATAGTCTTATTGACTGGACTCTAAGGCAGTCTTATCCTCAATAACAGATACTCGAGAAGTGCCATGCAGGGAGAAGAAGACTGTAATATTTAGTTGATTTATCCTGCAAATATTTTCCTTGCAAGGAGCATCCCTTTCTTCAAGGACTGTCACTAATCTACCACAACCTCCTCTGGTAAGGACCACTCTGTAGGATCTTCAGGGAGAGACATGAGAAGCTGGAAATGCAAAGGCAACAAACAGAAACAACGAGGCCTATACGTAGAGGAAGATATTTCATTCAGAAGCAGTCAAAGTTGGAATGAGACAATCCTTACTTATCTTTAAGAGTCGAATTAGGGGGAACATATACTTCTTTGCTAGTCTGTTGCTACTTCTTCCCCTCCTAATTAATCATTTGTGGGGATTGCATAATGATACTGCTTTTGAAGGCTTCACTGCAAATTGGCTTTTGGCAAGTTTGTCTAGGACCATTAAAACAGCCTTACGCTGTAACTCCCAGTTGCCTCATTGAAGTGGCTGTGATGGAAAAGAAAATGCAAATCAGTAGGAGCAACAAGACGAATGATGTTTCTAAAGAATAAGCAAAGCAAAGTTGCAGGCTGAACTGTACTTAAAATCTAGGGGGGGGGGGGAAGTAAGCGAGGCAATTTTATCTATCTCACAAAAACACAGCATTCCTCATCGCCATCTTACCAGAAGTTTGCATAGCTATATTATTTTGAAGAAACCTTGAAAAGTTCACATAACAATAGCAATATATAATACTGATTCAGAAGTCTATTTTTTCTGCCCCACCCCTGAGTAGAATTCATATGCCCTTCTTAACCAAAGTAGCTAGAAGCCAGGTATTTGAGGAATTACAGGTCAAGTGTTTTCTAGGGTCAAAATCTCAGGAAAAGGCTTATTCTTCTAAAGCTCATATGAAGAATTAATGGGGAAAAACCATGTAATGGAATTATCTGACCCTGGGATTGAAAATAGACCTTTCTAAAATATTGTGGTGCAAGAACAGGTGGAGATGTTTGTAGTATTAAATAGCCATCCTCTTGATGTAAGCAAAAAGATCAAAAACAATAAGGAGGTCCCACCTTAACATTGTCACTGATGAATGAGGGCCAAAATACACAGAATCCAGGATTCTGCAGCCTAACCCTTTGCTCATTGCAGTAAACCTGCCTTCTCCGAAGCTGTTGATATAGTCGGTTTCTTGGCTCTGAGCTGCCATAATGGGCTTAACAAACACTTCAAATCCTTTCTGAAAATCCACCTTTAGCACCATTTCCTACACATAAGCCAATGCAACTAAGTAACTGCATGTTATTCCCTTGACTACTCCTCTCTTTATTCCATTCTTCTTTCTCTTTTTACTTACCCGACTTAAGCTCTTTAGGACAGAAACTTGTATCTGATTATTGAAAGTATTAATCTATGAATCAATAACCACTCCAATTTTTTTCCCTCTCTCTTTTCTTTGAAAGAACCAACCACCTGGGAATGTTTACCAAGAAAGAATTTGATCAGCTGGCCCCAGTGGTGGACAGTTTCAGCCTCATGACATACGATTATTCAGCACATCTGGGGTAAGGCAAAATGCACAGGATACAATAGCACCAAGAACTGAGCTGCAGAGATACAGCTGGTGATCACATTCATCCTGTTTTTTAACAGTAATAAGAGAATTGAGTATAGTCTGAAAATCTAATGACATCTTCCTAATGTTTGCACATCAAAATTTTTAAGGCTTTTAGAGGCAGCCCTTTATATAAGCGTATCATATGTATATCATACCATGCTCATAAGTATATATTTATGTGTATATTTACATATTTTTTTTAACTCTCCCTTCCAAAAAAAGGGCAGAGACAGGACAAAAAAGCTTAATCAATATGAACTGAATTCATCACTGACGATTAAAATTAATTGCCCTGTTTATAAAATTATTTGAAATCAGTTGAAGTGATAAGACCATTCATTTGAGAATGCATAATAAATGTATTGCAATTCCTTTTGGCTTGTATATATCTAACTTTTTTATTATTGTTTTCACTCTGTTAAGGAGATCCCTAAAATATATGTCCCTACACTGCTTGTGGAAAGCCAAATAAGAAAGCAACCCCACTTTTAGGTTTTCTTTCACCTCTGCTTTGAAGCAATTCTGATAGATACATCCTCTTTCTACTTTATCAAACAGTGTCTTAAAACTTTTAGCTTGTTATCTTAACTGACAGCTAAGTATACACATAGGATAAAAGAAATCATTTCTGCAGCTGATCCAGGGAAATACAAATAGAATTCCATATTGCATAGAATGTACTTTTAATATTTCTGCTGTCTCTAGCCAACGGTGGACATATTGAAAAGATACAAGAAAATGTAACAGAAGCAGATTGTAAAACATGCAGCAACAGTCATTTCAAAAAGTATTTTATCTAAAATACCTGAAGGATCTACACTGGAAAAATCCAGTGCACAGATGAATATTTCAAAAAAGCTATACAGATGAAGAATGTTATAGTTACGTTTACATATATGTGACTCTAATATTATAGAATTGTAGAGGGAGAGAAGCTGGTAAATAGTATTTTTAAGATTGTTTTAATAAAACTACTGTCTTTTTACAGAGCAGTTTTCTTTATATTAAAATGTATATCCTCCCTTTCTTGGGAAAATGCCCCAAATGGCATATAATATTGTAAAATAAAGTAAACTAACAACAACAACAAAAAAGCAGAAATGGTGGAAACTAGGACAAAAATAAATTAAACATTCTGGAGGGAGGGAGGGGCGGACGGGTGGGCAGGCAGTCAGGCAGGTTGGCTGGCTGGCTGGCCAGACGTGCTTTGGTACAAGTTTTAGAAAAGCCTGTATTTTTCTACTTGTAAACAGTGTTGTTTTGCTCTGGAAAATATCGGTTTTAGAACAAAGTCTTGTTAGAAATGGTTCTGCTTCTTTTGGAAATCATATAATTGAACATCAGGGGTTTTTTCCCCGTTTCTGCAGGGCTGGCCCTAACGCCCCACTGCCTTGGATTCAAGCTTGTGTTGGGGTGCTGGATCCAGAATCCAAATGGAGAAAAAAAATTCTTCTGGGACTGAATTTTTATGGCATGGATTATGCAAGTAATGCAAAAGACCCCATAGTTGGCAACAGGCAAGTTTCTACAGACTGAGGTTTCTGAAAAAATCGTATGTACTTATAAAGTAGCATTTTTATTTTTATATGGATGTATATATCGCTAGAAATCCAGGTACAGTTAACCATGACATCTAAAGCAAAGGAAAAGAGGGATAAATTTTTCTTCTGCACCTTCATTTCTGTCCTGTAGTCATTTTTATCCTCTTGACTCTAATACTAGAAATGAGCCAAGAATGGGAAAAAAGTGGCTACAGCAACAGTTGACCAGCACCAGACTAGATTCAGCAAGCATTGGGGTTCAACGCTGTATTTTTCTTCTCCCATCTATTCCCTTGTGTTTGACCACATATTCTATTACTTATGTCCAAGTAACTTATCAGGGCTTCTTTTTACATAAGAAAAGATTGCGGGCGTCAGCAAACGTCGATCGCTGCTGCTGGAGTGGGGGGAGATTCGTGGGTGTGACCCCTCTCCCCCCTGGATTTTGCCATCTTCTAGGGTAGATTGGGTGTGGAGGAGACCTTAGGGGGTGTTATCCCCCTTTGGTGCGTCGACTCAGGCGCAACCCCTGGGACGGAGTGGCAGAGCGTGGCAGAGAGCAGCAGCCCTGGGCAAGCAGCAGGCTTGGCCGAGCTCTGGTGCAGTTCCTGTGTGGCACGGTGGGCCCCAGCAATCCCCAGACTGGGGTGGGGAGCTCTGTTGGACCCTGGCATGGGCGGCAACACTCGGTGAGCCCTGGGACAGCGTGGGGAGCCCCAAGGAGCGCAGGTGCAATGTGGCAAGCCCACTGAGCCCTGGAGCGGTGTGGAAAGTCTTGGCAGACCCTGGCGCAGGCGGCGACCTGCGGTGAGCCCCGAGACAATGTGGTAAGCCCCCAGCGGCATTGGTGCAGCATGGAGAGCCCACCAAGCCTTGGAAGGGAGCAGGGCAGCGAGCCCTGATAAGCCTCCAATGAGCTCTGGTGTGGCGCAGTGAGCTGCAACATGCTCCGGAGTGCGGCAAGCTGAAACGGGTCCCGGAATGGTTTGGTGGACTCCAACAGGCCCCAGCAGGGTGCAGCGAGCTGCAGCGAGTCTTGCTGAGCCCTGGCATGGTACGACATGCCCCAGTAACTCCCAGCATGGCATGACGAACTCCAGCAGGCCCCGACATGGTATATTGAGCCCCAGGCCCAGTAGGCACAGCAGGCCCTAACGCAGCACATCATACCCCAGGCTCAGTGGACTATGACGCGGTACATCAATCCCCAGGCCCAGCAGGCTCAGCAGGCCTCAGCGTGGCACAGTGATCCCCAGGGAGCCCTGGAGCAGTGCTGCAAGTTCCAAAGAGCCCTGGAGCTTATGATGAGCCTTGGTGAGCCCCGGAGCAATGTGGCAAATCCCAGCGAGCCCCTGTGCGATGTGGGAACCTGGAGGCATCTGAGTCCGGGGAGCTTGGTGGTTTGGCATGAGGATGCGGGGCGGGTTGGAGGGGCCGAGACCGTAGTGGACTTGTAGTCCGGCTTTGGATGAAGATCGCTCGGCTTTGGAGGAACAGCTGGGCAGTGGAGCAGCCGGACAGCATACTAAGTCAACAGCTCTTGATTTCAAGAGTGGTGAACTGGGGTTTAAGAACTTAATTAACCCCCACTTAACCCACCCAGTGTCAGTGGAGAGCTGTAGGATCCCTCCAGTGTGAGTCTGGGACTCCCTCCTGGGAGTGAGAGTCTGGGAGGAGGTCTGGGAGTGTATAAGAATATGAGGATCCTCCACCTGGGTGAGAAATAGGAGATGTGAGGGAGGGAGTGGGATGCCCACCCTGCCGACTAGTGAGAGAACTCATGCAGGGGGGCAGTGTGTGAGGGGAGTGTGAGGTTTGGTGGGGGGTGGGTCCCGGCGGCGCCGGGAACGTGAGCTGGTACGCCAGTGGGACCTTCCCTCACCTGTGAGTGTTTGGTTGTGAATGAGGATGACTGATTGGAAGGAGGGACCTTTACCCCGGATTAGGGACCCTGGAGGCCCAGGCTTGGAGGCATCTAAGCCCAGAACCTCCGGGGACTATGGGGTGGGCTACACTATTAAGGTGGTGATGGGTAGGGGACGATATTGCAGCAGCTGGAGGGCGGGCCAGCTTCGGGGAAGACACCCCCAGTGTGTGTTGCCGGTGGCGTGTTCAGACCTTCCTTCTCATTCCCAGGACCTGGTCGGCAGATTCGTAGGAGCCCTGGCCTTCAGCGGCTGCTGCTTAATGCCAGGTTGGTTAATAATAAGGCCCTCCTCATATGTGACTTGATCACCAAGGAGGGGGCAGACCTGGCATGCATTACCAAGACCTGGCTGGGGCCCGAGCGGGGGGGTGCCCCTCTCGGGAATGTGCCCAGCTGGGTTCATGGTATGGCACCAGCCAAGATGCCAGGGCAGGGGAGGAGGAGTGGCTGTTGTCATCCAAGAATCCCTGGTGGCCTTCAGGGGCATTGCTCCACAAGTTTCCAACTGTGAGACACTGTTTTTTAGGTTGGGTTCCTGCGAACAGTTGGGAGTGCTGCTTCTGTACCAGCCTTCCTGCTGCATGGCAACCTCCCTGCCTGAGCTGCTGCAGGCCATCTCAGGGCTAGTGGTAGAGTTCCCCAGACTTATGGTTCTGGGGGACTTTAACCTGCCATCCCTGGGATGGACCTCAGAGGCAGCTCGGGAGTTCATGGCCACCATGGCAGCCATGGGTCTGTCTCAAATTGTGCAGGACCCAACCCAAGACAACGGCCACATGCCGGATTTGGTCTTCTTGTCTGAGCAATGGCAAAGTGATCTGAGGGGACATTTACAGCTTTCCCTGTTGTTATTGTCAGATCACGTCCTGGTGACACTGAGTTTCTCCTGTGCCAACCCCCTCCACAGGGAGGCAGGACCCATGCGATTGGTCCACCCACAGCACCTGATGTACCTGTCAGGGTTTCAGAGGGAGCTGGGGGGCATTCCCATGGATCTGCTGCATGGTCCAGCAGAGGCCTTGGCAGCCGCCTGGAATAGGGAGGCAGCTGGGGCCTTGGACAGGATCGCGTTTATGCGACCTCTCTTGCCACATCGGCCCCGACACTCCCCATGGTTTATGGAGGAGTTGAGGGCTCTGAAGAGGGTCAAGAGATGTCCAGAGCACCGCTGGAGGAGGACAAAGACCGAATCCAACTGAACACAGGTTAGAGCCACTATCAAGGCCTACATTATGGTGATAAGAGCAGCGAAGTGCCAATACTTCTCCACCCTTATCGCATCGGCAAAATGCCACCTGGAAGCCTTGTTTGAGATCACTAGATCCCTCCTTGGTAAAGGGGATTTGGTGATTCGTTTGCAGGGCTGCACAGAGGAATTTTCGGAGCATCTGCAGGACAAAATTGCTCAGATTTGTTCCAAGTTAGACTCCGAGTGTGAGGCAGGGTATGGGGAGATACCAGGGGATCATTCTTACCCAGTTATCTGGGAACAGTTTGATCCTGTTGATCCTGAGGAAGTGGACAGGATCCTTTAGACTGTGAAGGCCATCACTTGCCATCTTGACCCATGCCCCTCCTGGCTGGTGAAAGCAGCTCAGGAGGTGACAAGTGGTTGGATCCAGGCGATGGTTAATACATCCTTGCGGGAGGGAGTGTTTCCGGCTGCCTTTAAGGAAGCGTTGGTGCACCCCTTCCTCAAGAAACCATCCCTGGATTCTACTGTACTGGACAATTTTTGCCCAGTCTCCCACTTCCCCTTTTTGGGGAAGGTGGTTGAGAAAGTGGTGGCATCACAGCTCCAAAGGGTTCTGGAGGAAATGGATTATCTGGACCCTTTTCAGTCAGGTTTCAGGCCCGGATATGGAACAGAAACAGCATTGGTTGCACTTATGGATGATCTCTGGTGGGAGCGGGATGGTGGAAGTCTGACCATCCTTGCTCTCCTTGATCTCTCAGTAGCTTTCGATACTGTCGACCATGGTATCCTTTTGGGACGACTCAGGGAATTGGGGATGGGCAGCACGGTTCTCTGCTGGTTCACCTCCTTTCTCCAGGGCCAATTCCAATCAGTGGTGATAGGGAGCGAGAGGTGCCATCCCCGGCCCCTCCTTTGTGGGGTGCCACAGGATTTGGTTCTCTCTCAGCTCCTTTTTAACATCCACATGAAACCACTGGGCAAGACTATCTGCTATCATGGGATGAGGTATCATCAATATTCTGATGATACTCAATTATATATTTCCATCCCAGGTGAGGTAAATGATGCTGTGACTGCCCTTTCACGGTGCCTGGAGGCTGTAAGGGTCTGGATGGGGAACAACAAGCTTCAGCTAAACTCTGGTAAGACAGAGTGGCTGTGGGTTCATGGTTCCTCTGTATCTAAGACTTTGTCATCTTTGGTGCTGGATGCGGTAGCACTGTCCCAAACAGACCCAGTGCGTAATCTGGGGGTTCTCCTGGACTCACAGCTCCTGGTCGAAGAGCAGGGGGCAACCGTGGCCCAGAGGGCCTTTGCACAACTTCGGGTGCAAAGGCTCGACATGACTTCAACCCGTCCCACCCCATCACACAGAGAGGGCATGCTTCAGACCCACTTAGTAAAAGAGCTCCGACTAGTGGGGTCCAGAAGGCGGGCCTTCTCTGCTGTAGCCCCTGCCCTTTGGAATATCTTGCCCCTGGAGGTGAGATTGGCCCCCTCACTCCTGGCCTTCCAGAGGGATTTGAAGACCTGGGTCTGCCACTTGGCCTGGGGTGGGGAGGGAAGATATCAAGCGTGGGGATGGCTAGCCCCTTAGAGGCCTGTTGGCTGCAGCTCTGAAAACTATCAGCCTCTTGGACTTTTTCTTTTCTTTTAGTAACATTTTGCACAGTTTTTATGTTTTAGGTAATTTTATATATATTTATTGTTTTATGGGTTATGTGAGCCACCCAGAGTCCCCCATCAGGGGAGGCAGGCAGAGATAAATTTATTAAATAAATAAATAAATAAATAAACAGGCATGTAGAAAGAACACTGTTTCCATTGCTATAGTGTTTAGTTTGACTATAGATTTTGATGATTACATTTAAATTGCTGTCCCATTTCCCCCTAACAGGAGTATCTAGCTGAAGGTCCTAATCTGATATTGGCAGCTCAAATCTGTTTTCTGCTTTTCCACTTGACCTGCAGTAGAGCTCTTCTGTTTTACATTTCTGCTTCTTTTTCATGCACAAGTTTAGATAGAAACGATGGGCCCTTAGGCCTCCATGTCTCTTTATTTACAGGTGAAACTCGAAAAATTAGAATATCGTGCAAATGTTCATTTATGTCAGTATGGCAACTCAAAAGGTGAAACCAATATATGAGATAGACGCATTACATGCAAAGCGAGATATGTCAAGCCTTACTTTGGTATAATTGTGATGATTATGGCGTACAGCTTATGAAAACCCCAAATTCACAATCTCAGAAAATTAGAATAGTGTGAAAAGGTTCAATATTCTAGGCTCAAAGTGTCCCCCTCTAATCAGCTAATGAATCCATAACACCTGCAAAGGGTTCCTGAGCCTTTAAATGGTCTCTCAGGCTGGTTCAGTTGGAATCACAAGCATGGGAAAGACTGCTGACCTGACAGTTGTGCAGAAAACCATCATTGACACCCTCCATAAGGAGGGAAAGCCCCAAAAGGTAATTGCAAAAGAAGTTGGATGTTCCCAAAGTGCTGTATCAAAGCAGATCAATAGAAGGTTCTGTGGAAGGGAAAAGTGTGGTAGAAAAAGGTGCACAAGCAGCAGGGATGACCGCAGCCTGGAGAGGATTGTCAGGAAAAGGCCATTCAAAAGTGTTGGGGACTTTCACAAGGAGTGGACTGAGGCTGGAGTTAGTGCATCAAGAGCCACCACACACAGACGGATCCTGGACATGGGCTTCAAATGTCGTATTCCTCTTGTCAAGCCACTCCTGAACAACAAACAACGTCAGAAGCGTCTTACCTGGGCTACAGAAAAAAAGAACTGGTCTGTTGCCCAGTGGTCCAAAGTCCTCTTTTCTGATGAGAGCAACTTTTGCATCTCATTTGGGAACCAAGGACCCAGAGTCTGGAGGAAGAATGGAGAGGCACACAATGCACGATGCTTGAAGTCCAGTGTGAAGTTTCCACAGTCTGTGTTGATTTGGGGAGCCATGTCATCTGCTGGTGTTGGTCCACTGTGCTTCATTAAGTCCAGGGTCAACGCAGCCCTCTACCAGGAGATTTTGGAGCACTTCATGCTTCCTTCCACAGACGAGCTTTATGGGGATGCTGACTTCATTTTCCAGCAGGACGTGGCACCTGCCCACACTGCCAAAAGTACCAAAACCTGGTTCAATGACCATGGGATTACTGTGCTTGATTGGCCAGCAAACTCGCCTGACCTGAACCCCATAGAGAATCTATGGGGCACTGCCAAGAGAAGAATGAGGGACATGAGACCGAACAATGCAGCGGAGCTGAAGGCCGCTATTGAAGCATCCTGGTCTTCCATAACACCTCAGCAGTGCCACAGGCTGATAGCATCCATGCCACGCTGCATTGCGGCAGTCATTGCTGCAAAAGGGGCCCAAACCAAGTACTGAGTACATATGCATGCTTATACTTTGCAGAGGTCCGATATTGTTCTATTTCCAATCCTTGTGTTATTGATGTCATGTAATATTCTAATTTTCTGAGATTGTGAATTTGGGGTTTTCATAAGCTGTACGCCATAATCATCACAATTATACCAAAGTAAGGCTTGACATATCTCGCTTTGCATGTAATGCGTCTATCTCATATATTGGTTTCACCTTTTGAGTTGCCATACTGACATAAATGAACATTTGCACGATATTCTAATTTTTCGAGTTTCACCTGTAGAAAACAGAAATAAATTAAAACAAGAAAACCCTGTTATTGTCAGTCAGTGTTTGTTTCAATAATAACTTCGCTTCACTTTGTACTTGACAGTAAAAACTATCAGCAAAAATGTAGAGTACAGGTAGTCCCCAGTTTAAGACCGAGTTCTGTTCCCAAGGTCTGTCCTTAAGTCAAATTTGCATGTAAGCTGAAACAGTATTATTGTGTAATACTGTATCAGTAGTATTGTGTAATTAACTCGAACTATTGTGTATTTAACTCAAATCATTGTGTATTTAACTTGAATTTTGCTCCCATAGGCTCCGTTCTTAATTATGGGTCATCCTTAAACTGGACGTTCTTAACTCAGGGACTACCTGTCATTTTGTCAATCTCTTTATACCTGCGTATACCATCACTGGATCTCTCCAAATATAACTATATCTAAAAAACTGATATTACGGTAGGATTTATAAAAATGTATGATGATAGCTTATTCCCACATGTAAGCTAAATGGTGTTATTGATTCCCTCTTTTTTGGTTGGTTTTGTTTTGATTTTTTGCAACAATGAGGACTGGAAATTGTTTTCAGTAGAATTCTGAAGGGCAACACAGCACGTACCAACAAGCTATATTCTTTGGTTACTTCTGAGATTAAACTATCTTTTAATTGAGATCCACAAAGGAATTCTGTTTATAGCTTTGCCTTTTTTCTGTTCCTTGGAAGCATATACATATGAGAGCACTAACTATAAACTAAAGATTTAATTGCATGCCATTTAGTATTCTGTTAATAAATTCACCCTAACTGGATATATGTTAGTCAGGAGGAACCTTTGAAAAATCTTTATTTTGTTATTTCCTCCATATGGAGTTTAAAAATCTGGCTATACAGTTATCTTGAAACCTTTTAAGTTTCAGCCAAATTGATTCTTTCTGTATCTTCTTCTGAACTATGCTAGTTTTCTGATGTCTGTCCATTACAATACTTGTGATCTTTCCTCCCACCTTTAAAAGAAAAAAATGGTCAACGTGAAATTCAGAGCATTTATCCTGAGCTTCTGCTTCTTTCGTATCCGTGATTGCTCTGGATTTGATTACACCATTTTCTTTTTGTGCCTTAATTTCTATCTTTTCTAATAATAAGCAATGCCTCAATCTGACAATTTTAACTGCCACATCAGCAGGTATAATTGTAATTTTAAAAAATACATGAGGCTTTATAACTAAGCACATTCACAATTTGATATAATTGGAATTTATTCAGAATGATTCATAATACAGTGGTACCTCGGTTCACGAACTTAATTCGTTCCACGACTCTGGTCGCGAACCGAATTGGTCGTGAACCGAATCAAATTTTCCCATAAGGTTCAATGTAAATATGGTTAATCCATTCTGAACCCTACGAATTTGGTCACCAACCGATTTTTGATCACATCCCGAATCAAATTTCCCTATAAAGTTCAATGTAATTACGGTTAATCCGTTCTGAACCATATGTTTTTGTTTTTTTTTAAACCGCAAAAATATGACAAAGTACAGTACGAAGAGAGAGAAAGCTAACCTTGCTCGACGCGACTTCTGGCGTGGAGCACAGGAAGGCGGGTGGGGAGGCGGTTGCTGCTTGGAGGGAGAGTCCCTCTCCCTACAGGAAGCCGCGACCATGTGTCACGGGAGGGAAAATGGCCACGGATCCTGTTCGTAACCCGATGCGGAGTTCGCGAACGGAGGCAAAATTTTGCGACCGGAGCTGCTCGTGAACCGAATTGTTCGTGAACAGAAGCATTCGTGAACCGAGGCACCACTGTACCAATTGTCTTGGCACTGTAATGCTTATTCATTTGGACCCAGCTGATCTTCAGACCTAGTGCCCTCAGAGTAGCAAGACTCCTTTACATACAGGTATGTTCATCTGACAAGAGTAACTCCTTTCTCTGTGTTTTGCTACAAACCTGACCTTGTTCAAATCAAAGTAGGTGTTCTTTTTAAATTAAGCCTTGATATGGCACTGATAGGTGCTATACTTTTGAGGGAGCAAAATAAAACTAAATTCAAGTATACCAATAACTCAGTATGTACCTTGCCTTTACCTTTGTTAGCATATGCTTACCAAAACTTTTGGCTGAAAAATTCTAAACGAAAGGATTTGACTTGGTATTATCCTGTCTCTCTGAAACTTTCAGATCTAATGGGATGTGAAGGCAATGGTGGTAGTTCTGCGAATGCCACTGAGTTATAATGTACTTATATATGTATTTCCAACTTAATACATATGCTGCTTCCACATGGTAATCAGTTTACAGATTCAATTTCCTTTGGAGGAGGTCATTTGAGAGCTGTACAGTTTCTATGATACAAAGGTTATTTTCTCATATGTGTAGGCTGAGTGTGAGATAAATGACCACAGTATTGACATCCTAATAGATTTGTTTCCTTACCTGGTGTAATATATAAGCTTCTAAAGCCCATTTTCTTTATAATTTATTTGAATGTCTCAGCTTTTGTTTTGCCCGTGCAGCAATTCTTGAAATTCAGAATTGAATTCCGGAGGTCTAATAAGCTCCCTGCCTAGCCATTTGATAGGAATTTCCAAGGGTGCTTAAAGGAATTGTTTGCATTAAATCATGTTAATATCATGCTGATGTATGTAATTGTTGGTTTGATAAATGATTTCTGCAGTTTTGCTTGGAACAGACCAGGATTCCCTAAGCTTTTTAAAGTAGTGGGAACACTTGGATGTCTAAAAGCATATTTTGATACTCTCACAGAATAGTTGTCATTGTCGGTTGTGGCCAATCACAAAACATGCCTGTACCAGAAGACAAAGAATGTAAAATTAACAATAGAATTGTGTAGGACAGGGATGTTCCTAGGTGCCAAGGAGTACATTGGCTGGCACATTATTTATCTCAGGTGCCACACTGGGGAACCAGGAGACGTTTTGGCATCTTATTGCAATTCTGTATCTTGGTATCACACATACCTTGTTTCTTTTCATATCTTATCTTTTTGTATTTTCAAGGAAGAACATTTATAATTGCTGGTTACAGTCAGCAGAGATACCATGTAGCGAACATGAAGGTTTAATGATTTTTCTTTCTTGTTATTCAGTGTCTTCTCCAATCTTTATTTCTAGTCAATAGATCTAGTAATTAGCCATGTAGTATCAGTAAAAGCAAAATCTCTTTCACTTGCTGCAAGATAATCAACACAATGGAGATCAGATTTCTTTTCATGGTAGAAGAATAACAAAAGCAAATTGAAAATTTGCTGTGCTGGTGAATCTTATGGTATTCGTCTCCTCCTACTGATATGAACATAATATTAAATATGACTTATAAAGCAACTACTTTAGGTTGACATGGCTGACATTTTTCACTTGCCTATTTTGTTTGTTTTCTGATGCTCTCTTGAATAGTTCCTGAGTTTCAGAGAGTAGGTTTATATGGAGGGGGGACTATAGTGAAGTTTGAGGGGGTGTTTTATTTTATTTTACTGCTGATTAAAAAGCTTGATTTTTTTGATGGTTCTATAAAATCAAAAACTTTTCTGAGAACCAGAAAGTAACATGAAATACTGTTTTTCTTTCTTATACAACTTGGTTGTCCATTAACAACGGATTGTGATTTAAAATAAACTTAGTTGCTATACAGATTTAATTTCAAACTCTGCTTTTTTTTTGTAGCTAGGTTTTTTTTTTAATCATGTCCCTTGCCTCACATGAAAACACAAGCTAGGAATCCAATAAATACTGATTGAAATTGTATTTTTATCTCTACCAGGCAATGTGGTAAAAGAAGGAGGAATAAATTAATCAATACTTATGCAGGTACCTTCTGATTATCATTATTTGCCAGTCTCAGTCTATGTGTAGCTTAATAGCATCATTATGAAATAAAATGTTTTAAGGAGTGCTGCATATAGGTGCTTTATTATTTCTAGATTACCAGCATATGAGATTCAATCAGCATATATATGGCTAATATGTTAAGGGAAAAAAGCAGTTTACACCTTAGTGTGCTCGTTTCTTGCTAGGAATAATTTTCTATGTCTTGTTGATCTATTTTTTCTAAAAAATAATTAATAGCACAAAATTCAAATAAGACTTTGAATCTTCACACTTGTATGATCTCTGTTGTGATGGAGAAAATGGAATCATTTTCCTCATGTACCTCTTTATCTTTTAGTCCGTCCCCCAGTTTTTAGTTGCCTAGATAGTAAAACAGCACTTCAGAATTCAAACTCATGATTAGTAATACCACTCAAAGCCCTGAAATAAAACTTGGTGTGCATTCATTTATCTACCAATTTGTTCACTGCCTCGTTCTTATATTACCTAAGAATGATAGGAGGACATATTATGCAGAGAGAACTAGACTGAAAAAAAGAGCAGTAATAATACTTCTCCCATCCACCTGCCGGCTGAATTTTTCCTTCTCCTATCTCTGTGCTGCTGGCTTCCTTCCTTGAGTCTTCTACATCTTCAGTGGTTTTGGAGTTCTGTGCCATTCTCTCTTCCAGCACTCAGAATGAAGTTCTTCTGTCTCTTTGGACCTTGGAATACCTTGACGCAGCAATTGGACATAGATTTCAGCTGCTTTCTCCTTGCCCACCATTGTTGTTTTTCAGTCGTTAAGTCATGTCCGACTCTTCGTGACCCCATGAACCACATCGCGCCAGGCCTTCCTGTCCTTCACTGCCTCCCTGAGTTTGCTCAGTTTCATGCTCATTGCTTCAGTGATGCTATCTAACCGCCTCATCCTCTGCTGTCCTCTTCTCCTTTTGCCTTCAATCTTTCCCAGCATCAGGGTCTTTTCCAAAGAGTCCTCTCTTCACATTAGGTGGCCAAAGTATCTGAGCTTGAGCTTCATTATCAATCCTTCCAATGAGCTGCCCACCATAGCCATTTCCAGACAGCCTGCCTGTTAAATTTCTTTCTTCCCTACTCAGACACCTTCAAGGACAGGTGATGCCTTTGTATTGTACGAGGAGAACGAGGCACCTATATGAGCAAAAAAGCACTAGATTTTCCAGTCACCCTCGTTCTCTTGTTACACTTCTTCCATGAGATAGCGAGGTTAACTCTATCTTCATTTTGATTTTGATTTTTGCCAATCACATTTTAGTTCATAAGAGATCTAACTGGATCACGGGTATCCTGGCAAGTCTTATTTTAAAAAAAATATTTCGTGGTTTTGTGAAGTCTTACAGTTGGGGGTTTTAGTGAAAATATCAGCAGCATCTGGTTGGCCTTTGTCTCAACTTGGAAGCCAAGCAAGGTCAGATCTGGATACGAGACAAGCAGGAAATAGCAGTCCTTTAGACTAAACTGGGAAATCAAGAAAACATCCCAAAAGAAGACAGTGGCAAACCACATGGACTTGTCTACAAAGTAACTAGGAATCAGTGTTGACCTTAATATATATGTATATATTTATTTGCAGTATGTGGCTGATATGAGAGATATCAAGCAGGATTTGTGTCTTTTCCCCCTAACTAAACTCTTTTTATGACACGCTGCATTATTGTAAACTCTTGAAATAGCAAATTCCTTTAAGTTCTGTGTTTGATGTTGGGTTGATAAAAAGTGGAGAAACAATTAATGTTCAGTAACTCTTTGTCAGGGCCAATCTTCTAGAAAGTTAAAGCATCTGTACTCTTTATTTATTCTAGAAGAATTTATACTTTTTTAAAAAATCTTTTAATTGGCCTACTAATAAAGTCTAACTCTTTATTACTTAATGAATATGTTTTGGAGAAAGGAGCAGTGTCACAAATTCAGTCATTTCCTGCAAAAGTTTTAACTTACATGCAAATTAGTATAAAATGGATGAGATTAGGCAGCTGATTTGTTCTTACATATACAGTAGTTAAAATAATTGGTCTGGATTAAAAGTATATCTATTGTTTCCAGAGCTGTTCTGATTATAATTTAATTGTATTTAGTATTTTTCAGTTGTTTTTAATTATAAACACCGTTATGTTTACAATAGAGTAGTGAGTGGGGAGTGGCCTGCGCCATATAAACCAATAAGTTTGCAGTACCTCAGCTGAGTTTCAAAATAAACCCATTTCATATTGATATGAATATGCTTTAAAAGAAATCATAGTTCTTGAGCCCAATGAGGTAACAGCTTCTAGCCTACCTTAGCTATCTTCAAAGGCTGAACAGGGTTTGATCATGTTAGTACTTGGATGGGAGCTACCAGGAAATACCAGATTTTGAAGGAGAAAAAAAAAGTACCAGACAAGGTTTCTGGAAATAACTTTCTCATTGTCAAGAAAACTACATAAATGCAGTCCATTAAACAACCAGGAAATGAGCTCAATTTGAAGGAAACTTTACAGTTTTTTCAAGTTTACCTGAAAGGCGCCAGGTAACCAAAAGTCATGTAAGATTATCCAAAATTGAGTGGCTTTTGGATTCTTGTGTTTTAAAAGAACATTATGTGCTTCTTGCTATAAATTATGACATACTTTGTTTAGATAAATGTTGAATAAATGTTTGCTGACAGGTAAGTGAAAGCTTGGAGTAGAACATGCAGTTCCAATATTTATTTAAAACCAGTATAATATGTGTGAAAGAGGACAGACTCACCCTAAAAAAAACAACTATACTTAACGTGTTGATTTGTGTAATTGTAAAAAAAACATAAAGAACTGAGAGAATGATAACCATCTCTGGATCACATCATGAAGATAGTTGTATGTAAGAAGGAGTGGGTGGATAGAATTTAAGCAGTGTTCAGGGCAGGGGAAGGGGGTTAATTTTTTTCAATGATGTGCTGCTTAAGTACTATGTGAAGCCCCTAACAGCAACATACAACCAAGGATCCAGATTCATACAGAGCCTCATTAATCAAGTTTAGTGCCAGGAAAAAGGGTTAGGGTACAAATCTTGGAAACTAGACAAGTCTACTCCAGCTCTTAATTAGTGGTGAATGCATTAAAATGAGAGTTGTTGGACCTTCTTTCTCATAGACTCACTAATAGATGTACTGATGCCTCACTTAGAAATAAGGCTGAAATGTCCCTTTGATCCCCATCTTCCATGTTTTGAAAAATTTTCTTTCTTCCCCAGAACCTGAGAATGCCCTTACATACAAATTATATCTCCAGTAGCAGTAGCCTTTCCCACATTTGCTTTTCCACAAGGGTAATCTATGGTTACGCCCAGAGCTAGCATCATATAAGGGCTTCTAGAATTTGAGAATCAATGTACAAATCAGCTGCTCCTAACACTTCTCACTTTTTCAAGAGTATAATATAGGAGTGTTCAAGCATCCTATTATTTAAATTATAAATACATTTATTAGGTACTTCCTCCTTATGTAGGTTTATGCAACAAATGAAACATTAGAGCACCAGAGCAGTTCTAATTTACTCCCTCTGCACAAATGGACCAGAGCTGTCATCAGTGCAAAGATTGTTCTTCTGATGCCACACGATTGTAGCTAGGAATGAAATTACACATTACTCAAATTTCAAATTGTACCGCTCCCTTTTTTAAAATTTAATTGAAAGTAAACCTGGGGGTGCCTGGTATAGATCACAACACAGAAGAGAGAAATGGCTAGGAAGGAAAGTTTAAACTTCTCGACATGTACAGTATTCTTGACTGAACTTGCATGTTTAGTTTCAAGTGAACAAATGCAATTCAAGGAACTTCAAGGTATATAATTAACATAACATTGTTTGAACTTTAGAACAACTCTAAATTAAAACCTGGTTATCCGTATGTGAGCATTCCTTTTTTAAATTCAGGTGCCTTCCCAAGTAGCAGTTTTTTTCTCTTAGGTCAAACCTCAGATAAGTTGGTATGGCTGGGAGTAACTGATACAATGTAATGGCAAAGCCAAATTGCACACTTATTCTGCTTTGCAGAATATACATTTCTGTTTGAAGTTGTACTGTATCTGAAAGCCTCTCTAGTCCATTTTTAAAGATGGGGAATTGTTTGAAGGAGAACATGGATCCTTATAGATTCCCATCAACACTAAGCATCTGAACCACAGCCTGATTGGAGACCCAAATATCTTGTTTAGCTTTCCTTATTGTGTGAGATATTTTGTATTTCTCTTTCAAAGACAAATATTTCTACATTTATTTCCATCCATCCACAAATAAGCAAATGCAAATCTATGTGTTCTATTTAGATAAAATGTTTTCTCTTTTTAATAATGCATATATGGCTATCATGAACGAACCAACAGCTGTTCTATAAAACAAAGATTTATTCAAGACAATGGAATAGAATTTCTTATATGTACCCAAACTACATTCTCCACTTTGCTTGGGGCATTTAACACTAGGCTGAAATCAATGCTGCTATATTAGATGTATTTATTCATAATCAACATTCAGACCCTGTTTCAGATTTACAAGGGCTATCAGCAACTTGGAATTGGTTGACTTAGTTTGCAAGTATACACACAGATGTGAGTCAGTCAATTTTTTTCTATCGGTGATCAGAATTTCAGAAGAGAACTTACCACACAGTTTAAAAATTTCAAAATGATCACAAAATGACTAGAAATGCAACTTGGGGTATAGCATTATCCATAAATGCACCATTTTATTGTTGCTCAACTGAAAGCAATGCCAGTATTTTGTGATATACCACCGTGGTGACAGAAGAGAATCTTACAGGCTTCTTGGTGATCTTGGAGTGCTGGTCTGAGAGCAGGAGGAGCATGTAACCCTCATTTGTCCTATGAAAACATCTGTATATGAAAGATATGAAGTCTATGTAAGGAAAGGATTAAAGAACTGGCTCTGCCAACTTGCGTGGGATGACAAGAATCTTGCCCAATCCTGGGGGTGGCTGGTGCCTTGATGATGCTCCCCGAGTTACTGTCAATTTTAACATCTATCCTTGGATTATATTTACTTTCTATTTGTTTAGGATTATTTTATACTGTAATTTTAATTGATTTTAACCGCTTTGTAAACTGCCCAGAGTCGTTTTTTTAACAAGATGGGCAGTGACAAATTTGATAATATAAATAAATAAAATATAAATAAATAAAGGATCAGAGTAAAGGGGGCAATGCAGCAATACACTTGTCACTGTTTAGTGACTTTTGTGAAGCTTTGGGGGTTTTACTATATTTCCCAACCAAAGGTGTTGCAGGTAAACATATGGAAAACTATGTAGGGAAAATACAGTAAGGCAAAAACTGTTCAGCGCAACACATAAGATCCCACAACTTAGTGGAAAGATTGCAGTGAGTCAGAAGCATCTGCAGAATCTGATGGCCTTGTCAGAATGATGAAATGAATGTGGTGACACAAATGCCACCCCTTGTGTACATGTACGTAGTGTGACAGTGCAATATATCAAAAGGACATAGCTTGTGTTGTGCGCTTGTTGGGTCATTTACCTCCACACCCAGGACTTCAGTCCTCAACCTACAAAATTTAGACCTGATTCTTTTTGCTAATCTATATACTGTTTCATTTCTGCTTTTACTCTATTTTTTCCCATCCTCATGAAAAATTGACTTTAGATTCCTTCTCCTAGGCTAGGATATAATGGTATTGAAAAATCAAAGCAGGTGAAGGCCCAGGGGTGAGAAAGAGTCAGATATTGTCTGCCTGTCTTAGCCTGTACCTCTGAAAAGACCATCCCTGGTTCTAGGAGTGGTGACTTATTTGAAATGTATTTAAGAACTGGGAATATGTCTCTCAAAAGTCTAGCTTTCTAGATTGAGTGACTTATGTACATACGCTTGAGACCCATACACCTGATTATTTTTGCTTTAAAAATCTTAAGGGAAGTTGGTATATGTTTGTCTCCTCCACTTTAAGAAGAATGTTCTAACACTCTTGCATGCCTTTCTCTCCATTGATCTAACTGGTTTCTTCCAGGATCCTGAGATATATAAATAGACGTGGTATGTGTGTCTGCCGATGTGCATTGGGTATATACAAAGTATTATATATAAGTATCTGACTTTTTCTATTAATAATATGTGTGTGGAAGGCTGTTCAGTACAGCCTCCATTTCTAACATGTCTTGACGTGTCTGATTTATTTGCTATATGCAAAGTACAGGCTGTTGAATAGTGGTATTGTAGTTATGTATTCTATAACTTCTATTGTCCACATACCTTAAGAAGATGTAGTTTAACACCTTAAAGTAGTTGCTCGTTGAAAAAGCAAGTATATTAATTTCAAGAAAAGCTGCCTCTTTTGCACAAGGGTATACTTCTATCATGATGATCATTCATAAATAGCGAAGTAAAAATAGCCCAGATTTTGCACAGTAGCTGTTACAGATTCTATAACCTTGCATCTAGAATATTCATTTCTTTTAACTGTTATATTTGATAGTTAACTAGAGGTAATGGATTTCAGGGCTGAAGCCAAGGAAATTTAGCATCCAGCATTAATCAGTTGCTTGTAATGGATCCAGAGACTGAATCCAGCAGATGTATAATTTTTTAAAGAAAATATGCAAATAGTATTGCATTCTGATAATTAAAATGTCATCACAGTTTTCATGTTTCGCTCCTTAATTAAGAGCAATAAAGACCATGCTAAATTGGAATGGATCTGTAATTTCAGCACTAATCACACAAATGCCAGTGTCAGCATTATAATGAGATGCACAAATCTGAAGATGTGACTATTGGGGAAATAAAAGTAAAAGTTGGCACACATTACACAGCAAAGTCTATTCCAGAGTATTAATTGTATTCAAAGCAAAACATTTCCACAGAGTACAGTTTGATCTGTGGCGATCTTGTCATTAGATGAGAAAGTCATTGGCTAGGAAAAAGCATACCTTTAGCCTGAAGAAATGTATGTCCCTGTCTGTGGTCCTCCACCAAATCAGTGAAGTTGGCAGGTATTAAGAAAGGTCTTTCCTCTTGAAAGGCATATGGTTGGCTTCATCTGTGGCAGCTTTTCAGGAGTGTGGGGTTAAAATATTCTCCCTGGCTTTTAATGGAAAATTTGAACAGTACCTTCATGCTACTGTGTACTTTCAAATGGCATTTTATTGGAACTTATTTTATTTAAATTGTTTAATATATTCCTCTGTTGGTATTGCTTTACTTGATAAGTCATTGTGGGAAGAGAGTGGTCTTAAAAGTTGGCCAAGAAACAGTTTAAATGAAAACAAGTTTTTTTATTATTATTATTATTATCATCATCATCGTCACAGTCAGCCAGATGTTTAGACTGGATTTGGCATTTTTATCCACCTATTGAGTCCTTCCCAAGGACCTAGGATAGGCAGATGTTGTTGTTTGATGGTGTTAAAGGCATTGCCATAGGATATCAGCTGTTCCAAGTAAAGCTGCCTTTTGCAATTGACTGATGGTGATTTTGTTACTGCCAATGGTCTTCAAGTGATGATGATGATGATGATGATGATGATGATGATGATGATGATGTCTTACTCTGTATAAATATACATGTTTCTGCCCCAACACAGTGCACTTTCTTTTAAGATGTTTGATTCATGCATTCTGATCTGCCAAGTATGTTTGTCCTCAGAAGTCAAGATTAGTAGCTGGAGGCTCCCTTCAATCACAATGACTCTGTGATTTTTTTGTGTTTAATATATTCACAGCTCATGCAGCAACTGGAGTAGACTGTGAATGGGTTCAGTACATTTGCCAGACTAAATGCAACTAACAAGTCACATATGAAAGCCCATCAAGGGTTTGACAAGCCATGTGCTCTGTAATCTGACCAGAGATATAAAAGGAGGATGCTCTCAAGCATTTAGCAGTCACCACATGGATGGTTGGTTCCATTGTATTCAAGTTTGTGAGCCACAAATTGTGCATGTCTAATTTAAGGTGCTGAAGAATGATTTTTCCCCCCATTTTGTCTAGAGGAAGTCAAAATGTAATTAGATCTTAATTATAAACACTGGAATCTCAAGAACTTCATATTCATATCTAAATCATTTCTGCGTAAGCACGGAAACCTGCCAATTGTTGCTTTGGTTGGAATATCTCATACTGTCCCTGAGAGACCAGTCTATAAGGTTACACATAAATTTAACAAATAAACCCTGTCTGAATGCTTTCTCAGCATGACAAAATGGCTTGTTGGGAAGCACAGAAAGAACCCTCTGTAATTAGGACAGCTGGGGAAGCTCACTCACTGTTACAACATTTCCTTGCTAAGTTAAAAGGGAAGGGCAGGGCCTAGCAATTTTAAGATATTCTTCCCTCTCCCTCCACCACCCCCCGCCCCACCTCATTTCCTGAATATGTGAAGGTGAACTCAGAAATAGTTGGAAGCCAGGTAGAGACATGGACAGATTACAAGTCTCCTAAGAAAACAAATGGATATATTTTGCTTTTCCTTAAGTCTGGAATGAACCTTTTAAAAGCAATTTATTCTTTTGTGTAGTAACTGATTGTGGTTACTAACATGTTTGAATGGCTTTTCCAAGTAGTAGGTCTGGGTCTCTTGGATTCGAGTAGGGGGCATAGTCAGCATAATCCTGGTTATGACATGCCAAGAGAGAGATGGCAGGGGGCACTGAGAGGGCCATTATAAGTGAAGGGAGATCAACAATCTGGTCATCAACTCCACTTCCAGCCCAGCAGCACCTGTCCTGGATCCTGATGGTCAGATATTAGTAATCTTGGGCTAAAGTTGCTGCTGGTAAATGCTAGCTCCAGTCATAATAAGGCCACACTCATCTATGACTGAGCAAAGGACTTGGTGTGTATTACACAGATCTGGTTGGGGGGATGCAGAGATACTGCCCTCCTAGAGATATACTCTCCCGGGCTTGTGGTCCCCCAGGAACCTCAGGCTGAAAGCCAAGGAATGAGGTGGTATTGATCTTATAGGACAATTTATTTGTGGCCAGGGACACCACTATTGAGGTGACAGGTGCCTACACGAGTGGGGCTGTAACTGAATGTCCCTTAATGTACCAGCCATCCACTGCCCAGCTGGATCCCTTTTCAGGCTCCTGGATCTAGTCTCTGAGTTAGTGTTGTCTCCTCCTGGGCACAGTCTGAGGTGGTGATCGGGGCATAGTCTTGTTCTGTTGTGTGGGACTCCCTTGGGCTTGTAGACTCTTAAAAAGCGGATAGGGTCCTCTCTGGCAGAACCCCTGCCACTTGCAGGTTTGATCCATGCCCACATCAATCCAGAAGGTAGATAAAGTCTCTTTGCAGGATGGGCAGTCTTAAAGGAAGCCATGGTGTACCCCCTCTTTAAGAGGACCTCCTTGGATCAAGCAGTGTTTGACGTTATGCAATCTCCAGCCTTCCTTTCTGGGGAAAGATTGTTCAATGTGTGGTGGGGATCTACTGCAGAGTACCTCATAGAAAGCAGATTATCTGAATCCTTTTAAGTCAGGGTTCAGGCCAGGGCATGTGACAGAGATGGCATTGGTCACTCTAGTGAATAACCTTTGTCAGGACTTTGATGGGGGTAATTCGCCCCTCTTTATCCTTTGAAACCACTTGGTGGCTTTTGATGCCATCAACCAGGATATCTTTCTGGATTGCCTGCAAGGCTTGGGGATTGGCAGCACTGTTTTGTGCTGGTTCTGTTCCTATCTCACTGGATGATTTCATTCAGTTGGCCTAGTGGAATGCCACAGGGGTCGGTTCTCTTCCTCTTGCTGTTTAACATCTGCTGGGGAAGGCTGTCCAGCAATTCAGGGTGCAATACCATCAACATGCTGATGGTAACTGGTTTTGTATTGCTCTTATGTGTTCTTGATCAGATTCACTGTTCGTCTTTCTCCACCAGCAAGTTAGGCATGTCTTCTGGCACTTTATCTTCCAGGGCTTCTCAGAAAACCAAAGAGTTTCTCAAGACAAGCGCACAGCCAATCCAAGGCCTTCATTACATGCTTGTTATACTGAGTTAATTAATTGTTTGAGGTTGGAATTAAGATATATTTTGAAATCTGTTGATCTGGATTCATTGCAATTAACTGCGAAGTCATTATATACTGTGCTAAGCATATTATACCTGTACAGTATCTATTAGATGCAATCCAGGAAACCCTCAGGATGGGGTGGATGGGAAATAGAAGACTAAAGCTTCTTGGAACTAAAAGCTCTTTTCAGAAGAAGAGAAGAGAGAAAAGAAGAAGGTAGTGACAGAGTACCTTACTTTGGAATAATTATTCAATATGATACCAACAGATGGGAAGACTAGGCTTAACCTGAGAAGGTAACCTTTGATGCCAAGTCAGTTGATTGTATAAATCCTCTGCAAATTCTCCTGAAATGCAAAACCATAAAAAAAGGAGTTAGCTTTTTTTTTTTATGCCAGTCTGACAATCCCAAAGCAAGTCTTCTCTGTTCTGTACTAAAAAGTGTTCTGTGCTTTAAAATCAAAAGCTTTGTGACCTAAATGCTATATTTTATACTATACATGCTACAAGTAGTCCTTGCTTAATGACCCTAATTGGGATTGGCAACTCCGCCGCTAAGCGAAGCAGTCTCTATGTGGGAAATCACATGACTGTGACTATGCTTTCCAGCTGGAAAGAGACAAGACTAGTCAGTTTCACACCTTTGGCTTTTGTTTTCCTCTTAACCACTTCGCATCCTTTGGAATGCTTGAGTGCCTGCTTACTAGTAAGTCTTCTACACATTGAAAACAATGTGATTGTGCTGCAGCCTTTTAATGTCTTGAAATCCCTTTGTCTCTAATCTCTCTGCTCTGAAAGAGGGGAGGGGAGGGTCTGTCAAAGGAGAGATTGCCTACAGAAATCACTTGTTTTTTTTCTTCCCCCCACCCCACCCCACCCCACCCCATAGAGCAGAGAGATTGGGGAGGGATTTGAAGAGAGCAAGCTGTTTGCTCTTCTACACTGAAAGCAATGCAATCGCATCAGCAGCCTGACTCTTTCCCACTGCCAGCACGATCTCATTGCTTTCAATGTGTAGAAGAGCAAACAGCTTACTCTCTTGAAATCCTTCTCCAATCTTTCTGCTCTGCAAAGGGGGAAAAAAGAAAAAAAAACACAGGTCAGGCACCATTACAGTGTACTGACTGTAATGGTGATCACATGATTGAGGGACATTATGAAGGTTGTAAATGGGAGGTAAAGTTTTTTTTCAGCACCGTCATAACTTCAAATGGTCACTGAATGAAAGGTTGGTAAGCAAGCACTACCTGTATTAGGGAACTGTTTTGTTTTCACACTTTGCATTCTATGTCCATGTCATATATAAAGATTAAAGTGGAATGCCATGATTAATGGGTGTTGCAGAGAGTTGGTTGGGTTGTGCTCCAATATAGCCAGAAGGCACTGTTTGCATGTTTGCCCTAGAGATTTTATTGACATGTATTGATTTTGCTATTTTAGCTTTTCTCTCTATTGTCCCTACATTGGATCATGGCCATATCATCGGTCTCAATAGCCTATCAATACCTATTGTCTTTGATTTATATTCAGAAATCAGGCAAGTAATTTAAAGCTGCTTTCTACTGTAATTTAATCATTCAGTCACAGCTGAGCAAGTTCTAAACAGAAATTATATGAGAAAAGAATTGGGTGGGTCATAGGAGGTCATTTTTCTCTTCTCCTGCAGCCCTTTCCTTCTTCTACCACTTGCTTGCATGCCTCTGCATTTATTAAAAGAAATTGAGTTACAAACGCTTTGGCATACAATTGGAATAGAAGAAGCCAGCTTGTGTGTATATATAATTTTATCTTTTTTATTATGATATACTTGAAGGTATTTTAAAATCAGTTAATCTGTCAGTTCTGGTCACACCTCTTTAGTGTTTTTGAAATGCTTCATGGATATTTAGGAAAATTACATATTGGTATCATGCGTAGTGCTTGGACGTGCAAATTGTGCTAGCATTCTACAGAGAAATCTCTCAAGGAAACCTGGGGCTGCTCAATGTTTGAAAAGGAGGTCTTCTCATTTATTTTCTCAAATGATTATTAGCGAGCATGTGCTGCTTGATTTCATCTTTGCCCTGATTCATTATGGAAATTATGTTCATCAGTCTGTGAAGCCTGATCACCAGGGACTATTCAGATGAAAATATACAAGCCTAAATTGTCACAAATTACAAGTGATAAGTGATAACTTTGCCCATAATTGCAGGCCAAAGTATTGTAATTGTGATTACAGGTTTGTTCTCCATTCCTGCTTTTTCTCCTTATTCCTTTATTGTCCTCCCCCCTTCCCTATTGGTCTATTTCCCCTTTTCTACCCCCTTATCATTCTTTATCTCTTTCCATATCTGCTTCCATTGCATGATCTACGGAGAGGCTCCACTTTGACAATGGAAAGAACACCCTTATGATATCGCAGATCCAACTTGACTCCTTTAAATCTTGCCTTATTACCAGAGGGGCAAAAGAGCAGAGAGGGAAGGCTATCTATAATATAATATAATATAATATAATATAATATAATATAATATAATATAATATAATATAATATAATATATAATAATCGCACACATATACATGCACACACATGTGGGTTGGTCCGTGGAGCTATGTATGTGGATAGCTTTGGTTTCCATTTAAGGAAGATCACTGAAGAATTAGCAATTGGCAGTTTCTGGCTGACTTTGGGCTTGAAAGCTAAGAAAGGTTGGCTGGGTAAATATTTGAATGGGCTAACATTAAGAAATATCAGAGTTATAGGGTAATCTAGGAAAATATCTTGGAAGTACACAAACATGGACATGAATTTAATAGAACTCAAGCCTGGCTTGAAGGAAGCTTTTCATTTTTACTGGAGAATTATGATTTAGAGAGAGAGAGAGAGAGACAATAGATGGATGGATAAATAGACACTACTATTTTGGTTCATTAGAGAGCTGCAGAAGTGTGATTCTGTAGATAATGTAATGAAGTTTTTGCTTTGCACCATTGTTTTCCTTAATGGTTTCTTTTCCGGCTGCTAATAAAATATAAGTTATATATCTCAGGTCCCTGAAACTCAATACATATGCAAAATTGGGTAAACTCCAGAACATTCCAAACTTGGTAAAGAGTGATTCATGGCTGGTGAAAAAAGGGCAATTTGAAAATTCTCTGCCATGCCCTGGCAGGCAACCTGGCATCCATTTGCTTTTCTTGCAAAAATGTCAGAGTAATCTCAGCTATACTCTTTTGTGAGCATAAAAATAAACCCGTAAACAGTGAAGCATCAACATGGCCCCTGTAAATCTCACCTTCAAGGGTTTTGGTGGAATTTGTTCTGCTGCCTCCTTATTGGTGCCCTGGCTGGCTGCTTCCCAGATCCCAAAGCCATCTCTTAAAAATAGAGAGGCCTACAGCAGGTGCCTGGTTCTCCAGTCATAACAGAGCAGAACGGCAGGAGCGGGATGGAGAGGACACACGCAAGAGAATGTCTAGCTGCTCTGCTTCATGGCAGTGGCCGTTTCGGTTGTCTGTGTCTCCTCCATCTCCATGGCTTGATGGCTTTGGTCTACACCTGCAAACTCACCTCAACATCTTGTAGCCTTCACCTGTGTTTTTCATTCATCCTTTTCCTCTACTATTTCCTTGCTTTTCTTGCTAAATTTGGTTCTTCTTGGATCCTGGCAGGAGCGATGCAGGCCTTCTATGTGTATGGTTGAGTGTGCATGTTTCTCTGCTATTGTTGCTGCTTCATTGAACCCAGTGCTGTGAAGGAAGATGTGTTAGGCACAATTTTATCAGAACATTTCTATAAAATGATTGGGGAAGCTGCACCTCTTATAAGTCTGCCTGGACACATTCCTTCTCTGCCCAAGGGTGACCTGAAAGATGAATGCAAACTGGGGTGTGAGGACTGCTTTATAATCCTATAATAGTGTATAAGTCTCAACAAATTCTTGTTTATAGTTTACATGGCACACAAAATTAGAAATGAGTGCCAAAAAAAAAAAAGCATGAGTGCAAATTGGAACAACCTTATTCTCTCAATGTAAACTGGGGGGGGGGGGGGGGGGGGGGTTGGTGAGAAGCATAAATGAGTCCAATCAGCAGAAGATTTTTTCAGACAACAAAGCTACTATTCCACATGGTACCTTCAGAGAGGCTGACCATTACTTCCCTACGTCCTTTTAAAAGTCCAAAGCTCCCTTTTGCTCTGACTCAGAAAAGGTTTCTTGCTCTGATACACAACACAGAGAACATATGTCAACCTTAGTTATCCAAGCTCTGATAGTTTTCTTCCATTCAGAACAACCCAGAGAGACAAAGTTGTTTCTTAGCTATAGAGAGAACAGCTGTTGGGTGATTTTGAGCCATACCAAGCAGTTTCTCTGATAAGGACATGGCCAGCTATCATGGGTGCAGATTTAGCCAGCATTCAGAATTTCAGCAGAGAGAAAGAAACAATATGTGAGAATTGCTTCAAAAATCACTTGTATTAACAACACAGATTACCTGGTTTGCTTTTAGGAGTTGAATCCCCTCTGAGTGCTGCAAGAATTTCAAGATTGAAAACCAACAGTGCCTGTAGTAGTCAATTAAACAGCATTTACTGGTAATCTATGATAGGTAATACATGTTAACTAATTATGGAACACACTATGGATTAATTTAAATATGAGATTGGCTCATAAGCAGTAAGCATAAGAAATTCATTCAAATTGTTAGCTGTGTAGGAAGGAGGAGGATGGTAAACATTTCTTGCTAGAGAAAACATTTTCTAGAAGAATTAATACATTCTTTTAGGAACCCTAGAGAATATTAATGTTTGAGAAAACTTAAGACTTGAGAAAACAGGTTCTTTGAAAGACATCTGTCATCAAACCTGATGCTTTCGGTACCAGCAGCTGTGATTCAGCAAAGAACAAAATATGCATTTTTAATTACAAACACCATAAAATTTCTCTGTGCTAGTTGAGAGGGACAACAGAAAACCATAGGAGCATTTCTAGAAAATGGTGTGCAAAAGTAAGGTTGTAGCAAGACTAAAATTAGAATCAGAGTTGGAAGGGGCCAGGTAGATCACCAAATTCAACCAGCTACATAAAGTGGAAGTCAAAATTGCAGCAGTCTTGGAGGACAGCTCTCTACTCTCTGCTTGTACATGTTCAGCAATAGAGGCCACATCCTTTCTGGGTAAATTACTCCATTATCGATGTGCCCCTTTTAGAATTAGTGTATGTGTTGAATTTTTCCAGAGACGTCTTCCTTTTATCCCAGCCTCATTTTATCCAGGTTGGGAAGAAAAATACTCTGAAATGTCAGGGACTGAAACAGTGGCAGGGCTGCTCTGCTGCCTCCTGACTGATGTGTAAAATAGTGGGGGAGTAACCAGGAAGAATAAAATAGGGGCATCACTTGCCATGAGGGAGTAGAAGCCATGGTCTGGGGCTTGGATACTTCAAAGAAAGTGCATAACATTGACTAAAGACTAGTTGAAATGGCAGAAACCCTCTTGTTTTTATTGCTTTAAAATATAAGTGGCAGAGATCTGTAATTTCAATCACAAAGACTGATTTAAGTTGTAGAGTATAAAAGTTGGAGCTGTTGAGGCAGGAATCTGTGATTCTGAGGCCAGACAGAATCATTGTGTAATCATGCAACAAATATCTCCAGCATTCGGGGTCAGGAAAAGAATGGCCAAAAGTCTGTTGAGTTGAAAAAGTGGGAGGAAAGGTCTATGGCTGGAACTGACACACACACACACACACACACACACAGTTTTCTGTGTCAAGCACCAGGCAGATCTTCTGCATACATATCGTTTCTTTGTTTTCTGCAGTAACGTAACTTTTGTAGCTGTGTGAAGTCTGTAAAGTTTCTACTGTTACCGAATGCAGGCACAGATTCTGCAGCTTCAGTATCTATAGCCTCACATAGGGAAGTCTCTTACAGAGGGCCATACCACAACTACTGCTTAGCTCACAGGGGCTGGGATTTCATAGAATTAATATTGATTTAAGAGGCAGATAATCTGTCATTTTATGTCAGAAATTTTGGTTCATAAGTGACAGAGACTTTTCTTTTTGATGCCAAATAGGAAATGCAAAGTCAATGTAGGCCTGAAGATGAAATCCTGTATTTTTTAAATGTCAAAAAGAATCCAAATGGTTGGTGTATAGAGCTAGAATAAAGGTCTCTGTGACAGAAATTGTGCTATTGATTTACAGTCTCATGTAGACTTGAGAGAACTCATAAAGAACATTATTATATTATTTTATAAAACCAGACAATAAATCAAAAGGCACTGTTACTACAGCAGAGGATGTTTATGCGTTTCATATGATTAAGCATCATACGGTAATAATTTCAGTTAATGGATTCCTCATCTATCTTGTTAAAGAAGATACTCTTTGATTTTTAGGTAGCTTAAACATTTTCAGGTGCTTAAACCAAGACAGAGCAATTGTTAATTCTATACTTGTACCATAGTCTAGTGATGCTGCTCTAAAACACAGAATTTTGACACAAAACGTGCATAAATTATTGGCCACAGAGAGAAGTAATCAGGTTCAGTGAAATGATTTCCAGTGATCATTCTCCATTTTGATTGGAAAAACAGTGGTTTGCAATCAGAATTGATTGAGGTCCAGAATATATGTAATGAGCTGCTGATATGATTACTCAGTACAGAAATTCTTGAAAAGAAGGGTGTGTTTGATAACTGCATCATATTTATGAGCGCAATATATACATGCAATGCAGTGTTGGAGAACCCCAGCACAATGAAGAAAAAATGAATGTGTTTGCAAATGTAAACAAGTTGTTCAAAAGAGGACATTAATCAATGTGAGTTATCCACATATTGAACATCATGCAGCTGAGACAATGAATGTCAATATTAACAGCATTATTTTTAAGGTTTATTACTGTATTTTTCTGACTATAAGATGATACTTTTTTCTAAAATCCTGACCCTAAAAATTGAAGGGCGTTGTCAGGTTTAGCCCAGGAAACTCCAGGAGACCATACAGATTCAATCCAGCAAGGTTTATTTGGCTTCACCCTTTACAGAGTATCTTCCCAGACTGAGAGTAGTTCCCAGGGTCAATCCATAAACATCACTAGCATTCCTCAGGGAGCTGCCAGTCTCATCCTCTTATCTCTCCCTCGCTCTTCAGGGGATGAAAGTACATTCTTGATCCCTCTTGCCCATACTCTTACAGGCGTCTTATTCAAGGAAGTCAGCCGAGGAGAGAATCGCGCGGTGGCAAAACTGCCCATATCTTGTCTCTGCGAATGGGCTTCCTCCTATTGCTAGCCTCCAATCACAAGTGAAATAGCTTGTCTCCCAAACAGACTTCCTCCAATCACGAGCCTGATGTAACTGACATCAGCTGATGCTGAACAAACCAATTAGAGGAAGTCTGCAGAGACGAGCTATCGGCAGTTTCACTCATGCTTGAATGTAATCAGTTATGCAAAAGAGCCTGGAAATAGAGCTGCAGAGAGATGGTTTGGACCTCCTCCCACCGAGTGTAGCAGGTAAATGTTAACTAATTACTAAATAAAAATGTGTTCTGCACTATCTTTAAAATATTGATTTCTTAATTTGGGGTTGGAAAAATGGGGGTCGTCTTGTACATGGGGGCGTCTTATTGTCGGAAAAATACCGTAATTCTTTCAGATCTGCATTGTTCACAATGAGCCGTTGAAGGAGAATTGTGAATTTCTGGCCATCAGATACAGAAATCTATCCAGCAGGATTTGATGGCTCTCCTTATTTCCAAGCATTGCAAAACTGTTTCTGACCATGAAGTCATTCTTTCAGTCACAGGGCAAAGTGCCCACTGTGATTAAGGCATTTTTCAAGTATGAGTTCCCTAAGATGGACCTCTGTGCCTTATACGTTCCTTCATGAGTATATTTCAATCACATACTCTGAAACTGAAAGGCAAAAACAGCTCTGTTAGCGAAGTGCTGAAAAGCCTGAACTCCGTGCACATCCTTATTGAGTGCATGACTCACAACATCATGTCCCTGAAAGTAAAGAACCAACTGATAGAAAAGCACAGAAGGACTTGATGGCAAATGTGAGAAATTCAGCAGTCAAGTAAATTGTATGTATGGTACATGGTTAAAATAGTGGGAAAAGTTTCTAGGAACATTCAAAGGTTTCTTCTACTTCATGTGGATAGACCTGAGACAAATACTTGATAGCTAATGGAGTATAATTTCACAACATGTTTTGATATGTGCAGTGATCTAAAGAAATTCATATAGGTTACAGTGGTGGTGATCAGTAATTTATTAGCCTACCAGTAGTGGGCTCAGTATTTTAAGAATTACAAAAACATTAAATGTAGCTTGAAACTGTTAAAGGTTGCAGGGTTCTTTGCTATTCTAATTCATGATGTAAATATAGAGTGAGTTTTGCCAGTGAACAAAGGGCAGGGATAATTTAACTGTTGAGTAACTGGAAAGGATTCTTCTTATATATTACAATGGCTGAGCAATCAGGCTCTGCTGAGAAAAATGCAACTTATAGGAAAGTATCCATAGACACTCAGGAGAAAGGATGGAAAGATTAGGAAATACAATTAGAATAATTATAACAATATTTGATTTCTAATTATGGCTTCAGGCCTGTGCTTGTGCTCTTATTATTTTGATGCATTTTATGGAGGTTGGGGTTAAAAATATAAAAATAAAAAATAAGAAATAATATTTGTTGTCAGCTCTCGGAATTTGGATGTTATTTTAATATTACCTAGGTGCTTGGGGGACGTTGCTATTGATGCACCATTTCAACAGAGCCGTTTCAATCTGATATATTTATAGAGATGGGATATGTCATAACAAACAATGGATGGTAAGTGGAAGACTTTTGATTCTGAAATACTGCTTCAGGCTCTGTTAGCTTTGGAGGTGACCAGAGAAACCACATCTGATGTAATGAGCCATTCAGAGTGTCACTCTGGCTGAGGAGCAATGATACATTTTGCACACTGTGCTGGGCACAACTCATTCCATAAGCAAGCTGAACAACAATAACCCTGTTAATGATTGTTCAGTAGGTTTTCCTGACATTCCAGTCAGAACCTTCCTTTTTGGAACTCAAGTCCATTATACCATGTTGGTTTGTTGGTTGGTTTGTATATTAATCAAATTTATACGCCACCCATCCCACTGTATAAGTGACTCTAGGCGGCTTCCAGTGAAAAAATGTTCTGTGTTCTGAGGCACTAGGGAGCAGATACCACTTCAGGCACTTAGAGAGTACCATTTGGTATGTTATAGTTTTACTGAATACTTGAAAGCATTCTCGAAGCGGTTCTATTGTGTATTTTTTGTGCAGAATGAAAAAAAGGATAATAACCTATCGATGCCCACTCTGGAATCAAGGTTTTGAGCTAGCACAGTGATTGTACTATTTTCAAGAATTTTACATAAGGAGATGGGACCATGCTGTAGGCAAAGGGTCCCAGACTCAGTCTCTGTATCTCTAGTTAAACGCTAGCGGGTGACAGGTAAAAGAGAGGACCTTCTGCTGCAGCCAAAGAGCGCAACTGGTCAGAACAAATAGCTTTTTCTCCCAGGATTTTGATGTGTCTAAGGTAGAAAAGTCTGAGGTGGTAACCCAATGGAAATAATGCAAGAAAAATATGTAATACGATATATTTGATCTTTACGTGTATTTCTCAGTTCCTTTTAATGACATATGCAGACTGTTTATTTATTTATCATATTTGTATAGCCGCCCATCTCACACAGTGACTCTGGGTGGCATACATAATAAAACAAAATACATAAAAGTAAACTACATAAAAACCAATAAAACCACAATTTCAATTAAAAATAAAAACAAAGTAAAAAACAAAATGGCAGCCAGCATACAGAGGGTGCATCAGTTAATGATCATATAGCCATCCCGCAGGCTCCACTCTACCATGGGATCCCCAAGCTCACTGACAAAACCATGTTTTGAGGGCCTTCCAGAAGGGTCACAGGTTTGGCGCCAGCCTCAGCTTTGCTTGACTTGTGCTTAGATTTAAAACTTATTTCCTTTTGCAAAATTGCAGTTCTACATTTGATCTTGTTACACTAGTGAATGCCTGAAAATTACTCTATTCTGTTAGCATACTTGCTTTGCCAAGATACTCAGTGCACTAATATCACTTATCAGTCCTTACTTTGATTATTCAGTAATAGCTAAACCAAAATCAAAGTAGACTTTGCATTATGAATGCACAACTATTATCTTTGGGGCCACCTTTTGAGATTCTGTAGATTGATTTCACATGTCCAGTTTTTTTTTATTTTTTCCAGCCAAAAAGGATTTTGGAAATAAATTCTGCAGTGGGGTTTGGGACTTTCTCTGCCTGCCAGTAGGATAAATCTCTGAAAACAGAACAGAACTAGACCCAGTTTGGAGTGCAGAGAAAAGTCAGCAAAAGAAAGATCAAGTTCAGAAATTGACTGGATCTGGCTAAGGTCTATGAAAAAAAAATTCAGAAAAAATCCATATCAGAGAGGCAGCTGGGCAGTTGAAATGTTGCTGTTTCCTCTATTCTAAGCCTCTGTCAGTCCCACTAGGTAGACCAGACCATGAAATCAACTCCACAGGATGTCTCCAACTACTTTTATTGACACTGGCTATAATAACAGAATCTTGCAAGTCTGATTGTGCCAGCCCTCCTCCCCTTTCTTATATTCCAGTGAATTAGGGAGATGTCTACCTGCGCCACTTCCCAATATTATCTGGACATTCTGAACTTTAAAAAAAAAAACGTTTCAGCCCCTTTTGCCTAGGTAACAGCTTCAGCATATCTCTGCCAAGGTCATTTTCCTTACTCTCTACAGCCTGTTCCTTCCTGCTCATGTGACCTAAAAGAAGGCTGTTTTTGAGAGGCTGGAAAGAATTCCAGAAATGCTCCGCATGCTTTCTCAATTGTGGAAGGAGGAATGAAAGCAAAAGGAGACCAGCCATGTTGCCTCCTTCCCCTTTAAACCCACTTCCATTGGAACCTAAGTTTGGAATACAGAAGGTTCAGGATATTGATTATAAATTTTGGTACTGTATGTTAATTTTAAGCACTGAATAATCTTATTTGATAGAAGGAGAGACTGGGTATACAAGCATATTAGATAGATAGATAGATAGATAGATAGATAGATAGATAGATAGAGTTTTTGTTTTTGTTTTTGTTTTTGTTTTTGTTTTTGTTTTTTATCATTTTTATTTCTGTCTCCAAATACCTATGCTTCAGCCTACACAGATTGCTAAGTATGATACGCTTTATATCTCAGGAAGCAGGTTTCACCAAGCTGCTTTAGATACTTCCCAAACATCACCTCTGTCCAGAACAAAGCATTTGTCTGCTTTTAACACACATCTCTGCTATTGGTTTTGGATGTACAGCTTGATTGAAAAGTTTGGAAAATAAAAATTGGTTTCAGGTCCAATACATTATTTTGGTTTCTGCTCCTTTTTTGGATGTCCTATTTTTTTCCTCCAGGTATGGTTGCCAGAACAAAGTGTAGGTTAATGTAATTTGTTAAGATTTAAAAAGCATGTAACAATTCTCAACTGCTGCACTAGTGTTAAAAGTTAAGGCAGTTTCTGGCTTTTCAGGCCTACAGTGCAAGGAGAAAGGAATATGGAGAGCAGAGAAAAACAGCAGCTCTTTCCCTGGCCAGTGCATGAAACCAGATTGGTCTCTTCAGTTGCCATTTATTTTTCCAGAGTTGGACTGCAGTTCTCTAGAGGTCTTTAGTTCCATCTCTGATGGATGATATGAAAATGTGATGCCCTTCAGCTCTATAGCTTCAAGGCAAATCATCAGTTGAAACTCAGAGCTTTTTCTGGCAGAGAGAGGCAAAGAAAGTTCCCTGCCAACTACTCCTCTGCCTATCTCGAAGTGCCAAGCTAATTTCCCCTTTGCTGTGATGTTCACATTTTATTTAGAATCCTAGACCATAATTCTGTATAAAACATCAAACAACAAAACATAAAACAGCTAAAATATTAAAAGGTAAAATGCATAAAGAGTTGCCTTCTAATGTTGAAAACAATCTATCAGATCGTATTCATACCCTAAGTTTTCTTACAGCAATCATGACAGAACAATATTTCTCTTCCTGTTGTGAAAATCCTAAGGATTTGAGTTGATGGTACTTAATCAATCAGTGGAAGTTTGATCAGCTCACAGGAAAAATGTATTCTGTTCCATAGAATAACTAGAACCATTTACAAGGAGAGGCAATATTAATTCAGAGCATAATGTGTGATATAATGGACAGCTCAGCAGAACATGTGATGTTGATTCAATGACATCACACAGGGATAAATTTGGTCTAGGAAGGGAAGGTTGCTATACTTCCCTTCCAGAACCCTTGATGATAAAACATTAAGCGTGGCAAGTATGAATGATGTTCTGTGAGAAACAGGATATTATATAAAAATTAGAAAAAAAAGGTCTGTTCCAAGGCAGATGTTTCAGTAATTGATAAGTCTGATCCAGGACACCTTGTTTGTTCCCTTATAAAGCTCTCAGATTCACACTGCCCTGCTCAGGACTTGTGTGCAACTTGGAGATCTTCCTGGACTCTCAGCTCTGCTCAAGAAACAGATGGAAGCTGTAGCCTGGAAGACCTTTGTGCAGGTTCTGCTTGTGCAACAATTCTGCTCATTCATGGATTGAAAGGCCTTCCTCACAGACATTCATACCTTGGTCACTTTGTAGTTGAACTGTTCCAATAAAGTCTGTATAGGAGTGACCTTGAAAACCAACTGCTGCAGAATGCAGCAACATAAGCAGTGATAGGCAAGCCTCACTAAGCTCATGTAACATGCTATGTGAGATGCATTAGTTGCCAGTTGGCTTCCAGGTGCAATTCAAGGTCCTGGTTATCACCTATAAACTCCTTCGGGAGTTGGGCAGCCTAGAAATGTGACTAATAACATAAAAATAAGTTGATTTGTAATTAGCATATGGTAGCTTGGTGTTCAATGATATAATGTCTTATCTTTAAGTAAGTCCAGTTGTTAAATTCACATTATGAAATCAAAACTATAAGAGAGAATTAATTCAAGATCAGAAGGCACAACAGTTATAAAACTCCTGTTGTTTGATTAAAATAATGAAAATCCTAGGAGAGATCCATTGCACATGTTTATTGGCAGCTCTTAGTAACCTTGAGCAAGTAATTAAACCCCTTGGCCTATTTTATCATCAAAAAAATGGGTGTTTAGAGAGCATGAATTAAACAGTGCTTATGAAATGGTTTTTAGGATGTTAAATGATTAAAAGCCTGCATAGATTCATAATAAGTTACATGCTTGTTTTGTACTAAGCTTAATTTTCATGAATCTTGCGTAAATGAAAAAAACATAAATTCTAGGTGACATGCAATTTGCTACATTTTCATCAACAATAATACCTTTGTGCTGTGTTGCATTCATTAAGCAGTAATCAATTCCTAGTGACTAAGTTTTGGACTTAACCCATGTAATATAAATCAACAGCAAGGTTCATTAGCCTCCGCAATTTCTCTGGGATGCATAAGTCATAAGAGTTATTAGTGCTTATCACACATGGTGATTGCATAATTTTATTAAAATGTATTTGGTTGTAGAGCAACTTGAGCAACCAATTAGTTAAGTTCAAGAGGTACCACTGTTAAATTATTTTGAGTAAGCCTCTGCTGATGAAAGATGTCCTGTCTCTTTCTTATGGAAATCTATATATTGTTACCATACTATGTTTTCTCTATGAGGGGCTGGTAAATATATCTTCTTTTTTTTCCTGATTTCAGCCCTAAATGAATTGTGCAACCATAAGCTTAAAATCAAAAGAGTTTCTCCCTTTAAACTGGAGAATATTTTCTTACGTGGCCATTCTCTGCCTGTCTTGCTTTCTTGTGATTTCAGTTTTCTTTAAAAAGGCACTTAAACATGAAAGTTAGTGCTCTCAAAGAAATGCAAATACAGTGGTACCTTGAGTTACGAACTTAATCCGTTCCGTGACTCTGATCGCAACTCGAGTTGGTCGCAACTCGAGGTAAATTTTCCCATAAGGTTCAATGTAAATACGGTTAATCCGTTCCGCCCTCCAAATTTGGTTGCACCACGAGGCAAATTTCCCCATAAGGTTCAATGTAAATACGGCTAATCCGGCCTCCGAATTTGGTCGCACCACGAGGCAAATTTCCCCATAAGATCGTCACTTTTTTCTTCAAAGCCTTATTCTTGCCAAGCCTGCTCTGCATTTTCTTTGGAGCCATGCTGACAAGCACACCAAAAACCTTCCAAACGCCACAAAACACACCACAAGCCTCACCGAACGTCTCCTTGCTACCGCGATCTCGCCCACAGGAAGCCGCAACCGCATGGCAGCAGGGCAAATGGCCGCAGATCCGGTTCGTAGCTCGAGGTGGAGTTCGCATGTCGAGGTAAATTTTTGGGGCTGGAGCTGGTCGTATCTCGAAAAATTCGTAAGGAGGGGCGTTCGTAACCTGAGGTACCACTGTACTGCAGGTAGTTATGATTAAGGATGTGTTTATATATTTGAACACAGCTTCATAAGCCAAGTTCATAAAGGTTTTGGTATATGTTCTTCCTTTGCTCGTCTCTTCTCCTGCCCCAGCCACACTGAATTTTGTTTGAGGATCCTGACTTACATTGCCAGAGTGACCTGTTAGGTGCAGATGGATCAGAACACAAAGCACCTTGGATCATTAACCAATGTTAAGCCAGAGTTGTCTAATTCAAACAGTATAGAAAAATCTGGTTCCTTTTGAAGGCACTATGCAAAGGGTTGGTTCAGGAGTAACATGTGGCCACATCATTTATTCATAGCTTAATAAACCTATAGGGATATACACAAACTTGGTCCAAATTTCATTTTAAGCAGTAGGTCTTATTAGTTACAACAACCTGGTCCATTTATGTCAGTGGGCGTAATGATAGCAATATATATGTCTGGAAGCAGAATAGTGAGTTATTGAATGACATCCTCTTTAGTTTATAGACATTGATTGATTGAGTGATTGATTGATTATATGCCATCAAGCTGTAGTCACCCCTTAGCAACCACATAGATAAATTTTCTCCAGGAGGATCTGTTCCCAACCTTGCTCTTCAGGCTTTCTCAATTTTCCAGCATGCATCAGCGATAATGTCTCCTGTTCCTCAGCCTTTCTAAAGCCAGCTTGAATATTTGGCATCTCCCTTTCAAATAGGGCTCTAATCTTCAATGGGTGACCCCAAACATTATTTTAATAGCATGTGAAATTAAGGATATTGTACAACAGTTTGTACACTTAATAGTCTCCTTTTTGGTATTGGAATGTAGATTGACCTCTTCCAATCTGTTGGCCACTGTGTTGTTCTCCAGATTTGCTAGAACCTTTACTGATACTTCATCTGTTGCTTGCCATATTTCTGTAGATATTCCATCAATTCATGTAGCCCTCCAATTTGGTTATGACCAAACTTCATCTTCTAATACTAGAGGTTCTTGTAAGTAGGGAATATCTTCTAAAGTATCTTGGATGTTGATATACCTACTGTACAGAATTTCAGTATGCTTCCATCTTTGTTTCATCTTCTTTGAATCACTATGAACATTTATAAAATTACTCAGATCACAAATTAAAGGTAACACTAAGATTATCATTCTTGCAATCAAGATTTCTGCTTTTATTATTTACTTAAAGCAATTCTTTCTTCTTGCCTTTCAGGGTAACAATTCTCCTACACAGTAGTTTATAAGCAGTAAAAATAATAGTACAGGCAGTTCCCGGGTTAAGAACGAGTTCTGTTCCTAAGCCTGTCTAACTCCAATTTGTATGTAAGTTGGAATTTGTACTTACAAATGGCCTGCCTGTTACTAAAAATGATGGGTGGAGTTCTCCTTCCTGGAGCCTATGAACCACTGAAGCCACACAATGTTTTCATGAACTGCTGAAAATAGGCTGTATATTAACATCAATCAATCACTAAATCTGGGGGAGATGGGCGGCATATAAATTTAATAATAAATAAAAACAAAAACATGCAGCTTCAGCAGTTCATGAAAACATCACACGGCTTCAGCAATTTGTCGGCTCCTGGAAGAAGAACTCTGTCCACCATTTTTAGTAACAGGCAGCCTGTTCACAATTATGAGTTGTCTGTAACTCGGATGTTCTTAACCCAGGGACTACCTGTAATAACAATGCAATAGATATCACTTTAAAGCAAGCAAAGAAATTGTAGATTTTTTCCAAAGGGCACTTGGTAGAATTCAACTGAGCATCTCCTCTGGTGATTGTGATCCGCCTCTCCCTTTAGGCCTTGGCTACTTTGACTGAATTAGCTTCCAGTGCTAAGCAGCCCATTTAAAAAAAATGGAATGAAAGAACTAGAGCCTGAAGTGTATGGTTTTTAAAGAAAAAAAATCTCACGATTAATTAATTAGTGTGTGTGAACTCTGTTCCATATTTCCTTTCCCAGTTAAAAACTTCAGATGATGGTAACATACTCCAAAATTCACTTGCCAAAGTGTGTTTAATTACCATGATTAGAGACACAACTGGCAAGATATTTATTACTTGGAATTAATTCCTGTTATGATGTTCCAGTGGTATGTGATATTCCACTAAGTGTTCTAACTGGAGCCAACTTCCATTGTGATAAGAGATTGGTTTGTAGTGTATTACTTAACTGTAGTTAATTTGAAAATAAGATAGATAATTGCAATGTATTTTGGCTGCTAGCAAACTAAAAAAGAAACCTGTGCCACAGTTATCAAATATGCTCCCTCTTAAAAAATAGAAAATTGTAAGTTGCTTTTATTGTGCTTATGGCATAGTGCCCAAAATGTTACAAAATGAAATCCTACTATCCTTAGCAGGTGTCAGGATTAGCCCATGAAACTCCAGGAGACAGTACAGATTCAATCCAGCAAGGTTTATTGGCTTCACTCCTGTTACAGGAATCTTCTCAGAGTGAGAGCAATTCCCAGGGTCACCCCACAAACATCCTCTGCATTCCTTAGGGAGGGGCCAGTCTCATTCTCTTATCTCTTCCTCTCTGCTCTGGGGATAAGAGTATGTGCTTAACCCCTTTCGCTCTAGCTCTCACAGCAGGGAATGCATGTAGCACAAGTGCCATTAAGCCTGATAAGCTAGTCTATACGTTCCTTATCTTACTAAAAATCACTCTGTGAAAGTCTCAATTGACCAAAGCCATGATGGGCAGCAGAGGTAAGTCTCTCTGCCAACAACCGCCCAGAATTACTGGGAGTCAGGCAACACATAAATTTAATTAACAACAACAACTTTGGAATATGGAAGCTTGGAACTTGGAAAAAGAGAAGTAAATGGTAGGAGCACGGACTGATGAATGAAAGGAAATAAAAGAGATATATTGTGAAAATTAAGAGAAAGTAGAAGGATGTAATGGATCTGAATAAAGATCTAGATAGATAGATATGTTGTAGAGTGGAGTTGATGAATACATGAATAAAACTAAAGGTATAAGTTTAATTATGAATGAAAGGGTTAAAATATATGCCAAAATATGCATTGGTATAATCTAGGTTGGTATGGATGCATATGAAAGTGAAAACTCATAGGTTGGTGATGGTTGCATGTTATGCTCCAGTGAATAATGATTGGGGAAGAACCAGACACGTTTGGGGGGGGGGGGGGGATTGCATCGTTCTGAAGGAATACAATCTAGAGGGAAAACATTCTGTTAAGTGACATGAATGGATGGGTGGGAATGAGATGAGAGTACAGAAACAATGATTGGACCTTATGAAGAATCAAGACTGAATAAGAATGGTGACTGATGAGAAAAAAGTTTGTTTCTTTTGAATATGTGGTTTAAGCATAAATCATGACAAATAAATGAATATGAATCTAAAATAAAGGTTGATACAATGGTTTATGATGAAAAAGCGACAGATTCAGTGGAGGATAAAAAGATGAGACATTCTGAATGTGAAAGAAACCACGGGGAAAAATGCATATGGAAGAAAAGGAAAGAAGGAAAGGAGAACATCTGCAAGATAAAGTATGAAGACAATCTATTAGAAAGTCTATCAATCTTTTCAAACAATGAATTGGAAGTGGATGTAAGAAAAGAGGATGTGGAAGCTGTTTGGAAGAGTGAAAAGAATTATATTACAAACTGCCACAGAAATGTGTGGAATTATACTAATTGGAAGTATGAAAAAGGATGCTTGATGGAACAATGGAGCAGAAGATGTGGACAAGAAAAATGGATATAAAAGAATGATTGCTGCAAAAATGAAAATCAGAAAAACTTAAGTGTCTGCAGGCTATGGGTGGCCTGGATGAGGAGGAACAGACTCGGGCTCAACCCTAGCAAAGACTGAGTGGCTGTGGGTTTGGGAGTCACCAGATCCAGGAGTTTTTTCATCTCTAACTCTAGAGGGGGCTGCATTGCCCCATTCCAAACTGCTACACAATCTAAAGATCCTCCTGGATTCACAGCTCCCACTCAAGGAGCAGGTGACAGCCATGGCTAGAAGGGCCTTTGCATAAATCCATCTTATGCACCACTTGTGCCTGTTCCTGGATTGGGAGGTTCTCCTCATGATCATTCATGCCTTCGTGACCTCTTGTTTGGATTATTGCAATGTGATTTACATGGAGCTACCGTTGAAGACCACTTGGAAACTACAGCTGGTCCAGAATGCAGCAGTGTGGATGATTATAGGTATACCTTAGTACATCCATGTAACACCATTACTACACAAGCTGTACTGATTACCCCAATAGGTTTCCAGAGCCAGTTCAAGGCAATTCAATCACCTACAAAGTTCTTCATGGCATGGGACCAGGATATTTGAGGAACCATCTATCTCTAATTGCTTTGCCTATCCAACAAGATCAGTCAAGGTTAGCATGCTCCTGGTTCCACCTATTAAGCAGTGCCATCTGGTGGGATCCACAAAGCATGCCTTATTATTATGATTGGTCGCACGGTCAGCCAGATGTTTAGACTGGATTTGGCATTTTTATCCACCTATCGAGTCCTTCCCAAGGACCTGGGATAGGCAGATGTTGTTGTTTGATGGTGTTAAAGGTATTGTCGCAGGATATAAGCTGTTCCAAGTAAAGCTGCCTGTTGCAATTGACTGATGGTGATTTCATCAATGCTTATGGTGTTCAAGTGGTGCTCCAGATGTTTTGGGATTGCACCTAAGGTGCCTATTACTATTGGTACTATCTTTGTTTTCTTTTGCCATAGTCGTTCTACTTCTATTTGCAGGTCTTTATATTTTGTAATTTTCTCCAGTTCTTTCTCTTCTATTCTGCTGCCTCCAGGTATTGCAATGTCCACTATCCAGACTTTTTTGTCTTTCTTCTCAACAATTGTTAAGTCTGGGATATTGTGTGGCAGGTGCTTATCTGTTCGAATTCTAAAGTCCCAGAGCACTTTAGCTTCTTCGTTTTCTATTACTTTGTCTATTTTGTGGTTCCACCAGTTCTTGCTTGCAGGCAAATGGTATTTCTTGCAGATATTCCAATACATTATTATCTATATACTACTAAAACTCTCATGTCTGTAACCTTCAACTGGGCGAAATGGTGTGTCATAGGACAACAATTTTTGAACCAAGGTATCTCAAATGGGCTAACTTACAGAATGCATGCAAAATCTGGGAACCATTACTCCTGTGGGATTGAAATTTGGGAAATCTATGGCTGCTTCAGCACTGCTGTGCTGCCACGCCACCGTAGTCAGCCCAAGTCATGTGATCATCATAGGCATATCCCTGACCTCTTTCCCATCTCCCTGTGTTCCCTGCACTCAATTGGCTGGTGGCAAGGCCCGATGGGTGAGTGGCAATTGGCTGCTTTGGAAAAGAGGCAGAAATTTGAAATCTCTTAACAGCAGTGGGCGTTGAAGGAAGGAGGAGGGAGCTACTTGGATGCCTGCTGGCGAGGTAGGGCTGGCTGGAGGGCACCAATGATCAACAAGTGAGCCCTCTTCCTCAAAGGAGGGGGCCTTTGGGGATATATTGGAATGGGGAGTGTGGGTGCAGTTTTCTTCATGGGCTGCAGTTCCGTTTGTTCCACCTCTCCCTAGCAAAGTGCCAAGCAGTTCCACAGGTCAGCCGAGGAGGAGGAGGAGGAGGAGGCTTTACTGGGGCTCTCCCGAAGGTTGTGAGGGGAGGGCAAATAGTGCAAGCCTATATTATATGTGGAAAAGCAGGAAGGGAAAGGGAGGGAAGGCAGGCAGGCAGGAAGAAAGGAAGGAGGGAAGATAGATAGATTTCTGATGCTCCCTGCTGGCTTCCCACAAGCAAAGTCAATGGGGAAGCCAGCAGCAAGTCACAAGTCGCTCGCACTCCCACTGCTTTTTTTGCCCTTGGTCATTCTGTTTCTCTGTTTAGGTAAGGAAATAATCTCTGAAACGATGACTCAACAGGTCATAGTTTGTCTAGTTGTTGTCGTTGTTGTTTTCATTTTATCCCATCTTTTTAAAGATATAACTCCAGGTGGCAAACATACCTAATCCTCCTGCCTCCTATTTTCCCCACAACAATAGCCCTGTGAGGCAGGTTGGGATGAGAGAAAATGACTGGCCCAAAGTCACCCAGGCAGTTTTCATACCTAAGGCAGGCCTAGAACTCAGAGTCTCCTGGTTCCTAGGCCAACATCTTCACCACCACACCAGACTGGCTCTCTTATCATTCACTGTGCCAGCCTACAGAAAAGAATCTGTCCCAAGTTCCAGATGGTGCCAACCCTGCTGGCCTTTAGAAAGCCCCTGCAGAGTTAGCTAATCTGATTAGCTAATGTTAAAATAAGGATGTGATTTGCTTGTGGACTGGCTGTACACTTTGTTTTAACATGCATAATCCAGTAGGGATGAAGGCTAGCCATAACCAAGCCAGTATTAAAGACCCATGAAATGTTTTGGCACTGTAGTGTTAAATAATGGTCAAGGTACAGTTCCTCTTCCCCTTGATCCCCAACAGCCAGCCAGCTGCATTGAGAAACTGAACTTACTATATTTATCAGAAAGGAAAAAATCCTGAATTTCAGATAAACTTATCCCAAAAGGAGTAAGAGAAATACATTATAAACATAAACAAAAAGCGGGTATAATGCCCAGATTCCCCATCTTGTCAACCTAGAATTATCAACTTCAAGTGAAATCAATTGTGAAGATTTGCCCCCCCCCCCCCACACACACAGACACAGTAAATATGTTTGTGGCACACATGTATATGTATTCATATACTGTATATCTGGCACGAGTCACATACCAGGACAAAAATAATGTTGATAACTATTACTAATAATTGCTGATTAGAAGTAATTGCCTGTAAAATGCCCATTTGTAAAAGTAATTGATCCCCTATCTGTGCTGCATCTTCCATTCTTTCCCACACACAAAACTGCTTTCACACAGAAACTCAAACCTACAAACGCAAACACCTGCAGGTACTTCTTTTATTCTAGCAGAAATGGCAAAGGAGAGACAGCTCCATTTGGCGTGCATCAAGGTGCAGCAAGAATGGCTTTCTGCAGCATCGTGTGTGTGTGCGTGCAAGGCATGCGCTTCCTTTGCCGTCATGAGGCCAATACTTTGCAACTGACTGCAATATTAGCATTTTATCTTTTGATATAGCTAGATGCATCTCAGAAACGTGTAGTACAGGTTGATAAGGTATGTGCTTTGAAAAGAATAGCACACATTCACACATGCTTAGCAGCTACTAACCCGGAAGGTAGCTCTTAACTGCAGCCTCCATATCCAGAACCCGCTTAGTTCATGGAAACATTAACAGGGTCTCACTAACTCAGCTATAGCCTTGCTTATGGATACACTTTTCATGGTTATCTGGTAAATTACTGTTGAATATAACATCCTGGCTTTCTTACATTCTCAAATTATTATCTGGTTTGATTTCTTGGATATTTTAAAAATCCAATCTGTTACTAATGTGTTTGCGTTACTGTGTGTAAAAGGCAATTATATTTTGTGTTGAAAAAGACAAACTCAACTATCTGCACTGTGGTAGTAAAGCACTGGTTGTTCCTAAATTAGTTTTCAGGCCAGAAAACATGTCCTATGAGCTGAACTTTCCATTATAATGGCAAGAAGCTTCTCCTGAAGTGCAGAAAAGCAAGCTAAACATTCAGCCCCCTTCTATTGCTATTTCTATTCCTTTACTTTTGGGGTCAGCCAAGTGTCATGTCACAGTATCAAGAGACGGTGACAAGGCATTTTTGGCAGGGTAGACTCCTAAGCTTATAAACTTTACCTTGAAGCAGCTGGAGGTGGCAAAGGAAAGCTTTGCTGGCCCCAAGCTGTTTTATTTCTCCTTAGTGGAACTAAATCCAGGTAAATAGTGTCACATTTCCTTTACTGTTTCTGGAATTCCTTTTTCTAACTAACAAAGAAAAAAAAAACCTGCAACATTTACCATAAACTGGTCTGCATTTGTGAATCAAGGATCCCACAAGACTGTTTAAAAGAGAACTTTGCAAACAGATGTTTACTTCTGGGCTAGATGTATAATTTGAATTTTGTGTCTATTTATCCACTAGGATTTAGTTATTTTCTTTTTTATTCCTTTTTATCGTCACAACAAGCATTCTTAATAAAACATGGTTAGTGGCCCATGTGAATGTTTCCACTTTTTGTAGCTAACTTTGCCTAAGGGAGTAGTGTGTTATACGTGGCTGTAGTACTGCTACTCCTGAAACTTTCTTATAATCTGTATAGCAGGGAAACGGTTTATAAACTTTATTCAGTTTATGAACTGAATTTTATCCTGTCAGGCCCCTGTCCCCAGAACTCCTCTCCCTTCACTCACTCAGCACATGATGGGAGCCAAGGTGGGTTTCGTGGGAGATGAACTAGAAAAGTGTATTTCGTACTGAACTTTTATCTATGAAGTAATTGAGCACTTTGTAAATTTCTCAAAGTTACTTGCAGCAATTATCCACTAGAGGGAGCTATACTTCCACCACTGACGGAATTAAAATTAATTAAAAATCTGGAACACATGCTTTTTCAGACCTGAATAATCAGCTAATCTGGGGGGCAGAGAGGGTTTTTTTCAACAGATAAAAGGGATTTGCATGAATACATAAGAACCTTGCTTTTTGAAATAAAAGCAGGCCTGGTTCTACTATTGTATTTGTTTTCACCTATCCCGGGGTCCTTTAAACTGGAGGCTGGTAACATGGGCATTTCTGATTTAAAGCCAATGACCCTAAAATGGTTCCCACCCAATCCCAACATTAAATATGTATGTATGTGTGTGTGTGTATATGTGTGTATGTGTATGTATGTGTGTGTGTGTGTATGTATGTGTATGTATGTGTGTGTGTATGTATATATATATATATATATACACACACACACACACACACACTTTATGTTTAATGGTTGAAATCTTCAATATTACCTAATCTTGTGAGTTTTCAGTATGCTTGGGCGAGGGCTTGAGAGTGAAATTGTCAAAATCTCATCAGATATAATGATATCAAAAGATTTCAACTGTTCTACTAGTTTTAAATTTCCATTGTTTGGCCCTGATGCCATTATGATTGCACATTGAAACAGTTGTCAACCTTTACTTTAAAGAGGCATCTTCCTGCTATCCAGATTTTTTAGTCTCTGGTACCCACAATCCCTTGCCATTAGCCAAGGTGACTGGAATGAACAGTAGCTGGTCCAAAACCTTTGGAGAACGTCGGCTTTGCCTGTCTTTGCTTTAAACTACGGAAGGAGATTAGGTCTATCTTCACTGCCTTGCCTCCTTGAACTCTTGGAAGAAAGCCTGGATATAACTTTAGCAAATATGTAGATGTCAAATGCAGTATCTGTCAAAATGAACTGCACTATGATACAGACAGCAACACAAATGGAGCTCACCGTTGTTTGTCTTTCTCCAGCTAAAAATCTTTGAAAAATGGTTTATTCCTGACAGTTACATGCAAAAAAAAAGGGGGGGGCAGTAAAATACATATGAAGACTAATTTGAAAGCAATCCCATAGGAAATTTAGCTTTCTAAAACATGCATTGGAGAAATGTACATCGAAAAGAAGACTGCAAGGATACGTGGCTGAAAAAGATGCGCTATGACTGCATAAAAATTCATGCACATTAGTACCATCAGGTGAAACTCTGTATGTTATATAAAAAGTTATAATTAACATATATATGTTTATATATAAATAAAATTTATTTATTTTTATTTATTTTATTTCTTTATTATTTTCTTTAAAAAAATTAAAAGTAGTCCAAAATATTACCTTACTTACAGTATATGGACAGTTAAACAAATTAAATTTATACCTGACTACAGATGCTTAGTTAGAATCTCTGGTTTTTGGAAAGTCATCACTTCCTAAGACAGTGTTGTCCAAACTTGGCCACTTTAAGATGAGTGGACTTCAACTCATGGCTGGCTGGGGAATTCTGGGAATTCTAGGAGTTGAAGTCCACTCATCTTAAAGTGGCCAAGTTTGGACAACACTGTCCTAAGAGCACTTCCAAGAGAAACCCTGCCTATGTATAAAATAGCATGTGGGTACAAGGTCAGCTTTTGATGATTCTGCTCCGGTGCCAAACCACATCGTTCCTTTAAATATGTAAATTTAAACGCTTGAGTCACGACAGAAGGCAGCATATCACTGACCCTGACTGAACTCAAACACTAAGCAGAGTCAGATCTGGTTGGTATTTGCCTGGAAGATCATTAGGAGACCCCTGGAATTGTAACTCTGAATTTTGGATAAGGAAAAAAAACACACACCCACAATCATCTCCACACAAAGAATTTCTGCCACTTCAGAATGGATCTGAACCTGAGTAGATGAAGGTGGCTCATTTCAAGGGCTGAGTTAGCTTTTCTGCACTGATCTATTGCAAACTGGAGGAAATCTGAGCTCTTTGCAATGCTAGAACTTTTGGGCCATCCATTCCTCTATTGGTGGAAAGGCAGTCACTTGAAACCTCCTAAGCAACTTGGCTGTTTGTAAGTTACTGGGCCCCCTGCCAAGGGGGAGAACAGGTAGAATTTCTGCCATCTCTTTGCCTGGGCTACTATGTACAGGGAGAAGAGCTGCAAGATTCTGCAAACAGCCAAAAGAGCCTGGAGGAAGCCCAGTTATGTTTTAAAGTGGAATTCCTGGAGCTTCTGAATATAACTATGGCTAGAGAGGCTGGGAAAAGGATTTCGCTGCCAGACTGTTGTTAGGATATAGTTAAAGCTTTTGTGTTTTTATATTGCAACATGGTAATATTGGCGAGGTGGCTTGGACTAACAACACAAATGTAAGGGGATGGTGATAATCTATTTCCTTTTTTGCTTAGTGTAGCTCAGAGGAGATTTTTGTTTCTCTGGGATCTGCAGCAGCTGAGAGGGTGGGGCACTCACTGAATAACATTTTTGCACAGCTTGATGGAGAACTGATAATAGGTAGTCCTCATATAGCAACTGCCTCATTGAACAACCATTCGCAGTTACGATGGTGATGAAAAAGTAACTTTACAACCAATCCTTGCATTCACAACCTTCACAGGTCTGTAAAGCAAGAGGAAGCTAAAGTAAGATCATAAGCACGGTTGCGGTTTCACTTAGCAACTGCTTCACTTAGCAACCAAGTTGCCGCTCCCAGTTGTGGTTGCTAAACAAGGACTACCTGTAGTTCATGGTGGTTCATTCCCTGCATTTTCAGACTGATAGCACTGAGGAGAACTGCAGGTTGGTTTCAAACTGCTTTGCAAGGATCAGACAGTGAAAATAGTGGTTGCGTGGAAATGTCCTAAGAAATTCAGGTGTGAATATTGATAATACACAAGTGCTATATGTGTACTTCATAATCTTTGGTTATAAAGGTCAAGAATTATGTGGTCATTGATTGGGTTAAAAAATTGCTGCTGCTTAACTATTTAGGTAAAATGTGTAATTTTGTAAGATCAGTGTTGAATCTTTTCTTGTTCTTTGATAGGACTTCTGAATCATTGAGTTAGTTTGCTAAAAGGGCAACTGATGTTATTTTCAAGCTGTTTACTCAATAACTTAAATGCCATATACTGTAGCATTTATTAACCTATCTCACTGCGTCCCTGTACAATGAGGAATGAATGAAGATCTGTAGCAAAAAGTAGTTTCATAACTGTTCTCTCAGACTGCATGCATTTAGGAATACTTTGCAGTAAAGGGTACATCTAAAGTGAAAGAAACAAAATTTAATCCTCAGTGAGAGGTAGTATATATAGCAGTGTTTCTCAACCTTGGCAACTTGAAGGTGTGTGAACTTCAACTTCAACTCACAGAATTCCCCAGCATGCTGGGAGTTGAAGTCTGCATGTATTCAAATTGCCAAGGTTGAGAAACACTGATGTATAGCATACAAGTCAACTGCTTTAGTACTGAAGTAGATACTTGAGAAGTAAATAAAACAGAGTTGAAGATCTGCAAAATAGACAGGGGCACCCATGTGGGATCTCAAAAAAGTCACAATCATGGCCAGGACCACATGGTTGAAGCCCTGCCTCTTTTTATGTGTGATGCCCCGCCCCCTTTTTACATATTGTGGCCACCATCTTGACTTTTTTTTTTTATCACTTACAGACAGCCCTGAAAGTAGGTGTAAATCAACCCTGAGAATTTTAAGGAAGTTTGTTAAAGAACAATCCCAGTATTATTTGATGAAAAAAAAGAAAGCAAGCTGACCATGTGACATCACTTTATTAACACTGTGGCATCAGTTTCCTTTTTATATGTTTATCCCCCCCCCCCCCCATTACTGGGCCATAAAATAGTTGAAAGATATAAAAGTTGTAGAAGAAAAGAAGAAAATTGGTGAGAGCTGAAATATAGGCATGCATACTTCACCTTTGGTGGCCATAAAATTATATTGAAATATTTTCCATTGAATTCATTGCTGAGAATTGAAGCCATGCATAGTTACTAAATTACTGTGTACTTTGTAGATTACTTCTTCCTGGAATGTTATAAAACTCAAGCATTTTTCACATCCAGCAAAAAAGTATCTTGTACAAATAGTACCATCCAACAATAATAAATCTTTTATCTTATGGGCCCTGTCTTTCATTCTAAATGCAATAGAGTCTGTGCTGTTTTATGGATCTGGCTGGATTAGTAATTTTCTTTGGGTCAAAGATTTAAAGAGAAGTGTTCATTTTTTGCTAACCCTGTGTCTTCATCTCTAATCAATATAAATAAATCAGTGTAACTATGTGAAATCAAAACTGAAGCAAAACAACACTTGTAAAAAAAAAGAAGAAGAAGAAGAAAAGCATGTGTTCCTAAAATCCATTATAAAGATTAGTGCCTCTGCAATGGTAAAATAATAAGAAAGAATGCATGCATGTATAGAAGTGTACATGCATATATTTATTTGTTTAAAACAACTTTCTCCCCCTAGTAAATTATACAGCTGTCTAGTCTCAAGCACCTCTTCTCTATCTAAACTCAGAGAATATCTTCCACTTTAATCTTCCTATAGAAAGAGGAAATTCCCATATGCCCCAACCAGCTCTGATTCAGTAACACACATCAAGTTGTGCTGGAGAGGTTTCTTTAATGACTTGATATTCAATAGCACCAGATCCAGACTGAGGGGCTAAAAGATGCTTATAAGTTTCACTCTGGGAATCACGTAGGTCTATAAAAAAAGAATAGCCTCTTACCTGCTTAGATTGTTTTTCTTTTACCCACATCTCCCATCATATTTCCTGTCTCTGTGGAGAACTAATGGAAGCTCCAAAGCTACCTTCTCTCCTCAGCAGCTGCGTCTTATCTGTGCTGTTACATACTCAGTGAAATCTTTCTCACGCAATAATTTTCTGTTACTGTCCTCTAATAAAAATGGCTTGGTACTGTGATAGCAATAGGAGAAGTGCCTGTTCCCAAACTAGTCTAGGTATACTCTTTTATCCCAGGACTTTGAGCTTACAGGGTAAGTGGTAATAGACATACAAGACAAAATAAAGTATTGATTAGTTAAATCTCAAATTCAGATTCTGAAAAATCTAGGATGATTGGCCCAGATTCAGACATGTCTTTTCAAGATCATGGTAAGCTGTCAGTGAGTTTTGCCGTTATCTCTTTTCCATTACAGGCAATGTCTTAACATATGAGTGAAGATGGGCAATTAATCCTCCTTCCTAAAATTTATGTTCTGGAGTCTGGCGAGTAGATGGCATACCAATTGCAATAATAAATAAGCACACACAAAAGGCATTTGTTCAGCTAGCTTCTACTAGATGTAGGAGATGAAGATGCTACAAGATAGCATCTTCAGAGCTTAAGGAAGCTGGAAGAACATGTCCATGGGCTGAGGTGGCAGAGGGTAAATAAGACGTATATCTCTTAATCTGTTTCTTCCTTGAAGGAGCAGAAGGAGTTGGTTTCGAGAGTAACGTCAGAAACAGAAGCATGCCTTGCTTCCAAGTCAAATGTAAAAGATGGCTTTCCTTCTATAATCTCAATCCAATACATGCTGGTAGAGTTCTTTAATTAAGGAGTGAAGGCAGACAAGGCAAGATTTATAGTATGCTACTTGTGATAAGCTTATCATAATTAGCATAGTATAAATTTGTTACATGTTCTGCAAAGTTGACCATGTTGTACAAAACATTTCTTCATTTGTATTCTATGGAAACCTGTGATATTGCCCTTGTAGAATTGCAGTTATTAACTCATTTTTTGTTTCATTTTGTTTGTTTGTTTGTTTTTACTTGTATGCTGCTGACTCACCAAACAATTCTAGGCATCTTAAACCAAAGTGAATACATACAATAAAAGCAGAACATAAATGCATACCCCTAAAGCGATAAAATTCCTGATCATTCACTCATTAATTCTTTACTTGCCACCAGTCTTTTCATCTCCTTTTGGAAAACTCTTAGCTCTTCCACGAACCACAAACCTCTTTATACAGGTGAAACTCGAAAAATTAGAATATCGTGCAAATGTTCATTTATGTCAGTATGGCAACTCAAAAGGTGAAACCAATATATGAGATAGACGCATTACATGCAAAGCGAGATATGTCAAGCCTTACTTTGGTATAATTGTGATGATTATGGCATACAGCTTATGAAAACCCCAAATTCACAATCTCAGAAAATTAGAATAGTGTGAAAAGGTTCAATATTCTAGGCTCAAAGTGTCCCCCTCTAATCAGCTAATGAATCCATAACACCTGCAAAGGGTTCCTGAGCCTTTCAATGGTCTCTCAGGCTGGTTCAGTAGGAATCACAAGCATGGGAAAGACTGCTGACCTGACAGTTGTGCAGAAAACCATCATTGACACCCTCCATAAGGAGGGAAAGCCCCAAAAGGTAATTGCAAAAGAAGTTGGATGTTCCCAACGTGCTGTATCAAAGCACATCAATAGAAGGTTATGTGGAAGGGAAAAGTATGGTAGAAAAAGGTGCACAAGCAGCAGGGATGACCGCAGCCTGGAGAGGATTGTCAGGAAAAGGCCATTCCAAAGTGTTGGGGACTTTCACAAGAAGTGGATTGAGGCTGGAGTTAGTACATCAAGAGCCACCACACACAGACGGATCCCGGACATGGGCTTCAAATGTCGTATTCCTCTTGTCAAGCCGCTCCTGAACAACAAACAACGTCAGAAGCGTTGGGCTTACCTGGGCTACAGACAAAAAGAACTGGTCTGTTGCCCAGTGGTCCAAAGTCCTCTTTTCTGATGAGAGCAATTTTTGCATCTCATTTGGAACCAAGGACCCAGAGTCTGGAGGAAGAATGGAGAGGCACACAATGCACGATGCTTGAAGTCCAGTGTGAAGTTTCCACAGTCTGTGTTGATTTGGGGAGCCATGTCATCTGCTGGTGTTGGTCCACTGTGCTTCATTAAGTCCAGGGTCAACGCAGCCATCTACCAGGAGATTTTGGAGCACTTCATGCTTCCTTCCGCAGACGAGCTTTATGGGGATGCTGACTTCATTTTCCCGCAGGACGTGGCACCTGCCCACACTGCCAAAAGTACCAAAACCTGGTTCAGTGACCATGGGATTACTGTGCTTGATTGGCCAGCAAACTCGCCTGACCTGAACCCCATAGAGAATCTATGGGGCATTGCCAAGAGAAAGATGAGGGACATGAGACCGAACAATGCAGCGGAGCTGAAGGCCGCTATTGAAGCATCCTGGTCTTCCATAACACCTCAGCAGTGCCACAGGCTGATAGCATCCATGCCACGCCGCATTGCGGCAGTCATTGCTGCAAAAGGGGCCCAAACCAAGTACTGAGTACATATGCATGCTTATACTTTGCAGAGGTCCGATATTGTTCTATTTCCAATCCTTGTGTTATTGATGTCATGGAATATTCTAATTTTCTGAGATTGTGAATTTGGGGTTTTCATAAGCTGTACGCCATAATCATCACAATTATACCAAAGTAAGGCTTGACATATCTCGCTTTGCATGTAATGCGTCTATCTCATATATTGGTTTCACCTTTTGAGTTGCCATACTGACATAAATGAACATTTGCACGATATTCTAATTTTTCGAATTTCACCTGTACATGATAGCCAGTAGTTTGAATTGCATCAAAAGCCTATCATTAGCCAATGCAACTCATGGAAAACTGATGTTACCTTGCTCTTCCAGCTTCCACCAGTTAGCCCCAATTGTAGCTCTGAATCATCTTGAGGATCAGCCACATACAGAGTTAACTGCAGTAATCCAGGTGCAAGTGATAAAGTTAAGTGTTACTGGTGCCAAAGTGCTGTGATCCAGGAAAGGTCAGAAGTGAAGTGCCAGCTGAAACTTTGCAGAAGCCCTGCTGTTGATGGCTTTCACCTGCTCCAGTAGGAGCCACAAATCCAGGAGGTCCTGGTGCAAGTTATCCACAAGAGTGACCAGAGCAGTTTCTGTCCCATGCCTAGGCTTGAAACCATACTGGAATGAACCCAAATAATCTGCTTCCTCCAGGGCTGTCTGTAATAGTCTCACCACTACCTTCTCAACAACCTTCTCCTTGAAGGTTTTCAGGAATACCTGGGCTGAACAATGGCTTCTTGTGGAGAGATTGCATCATCACACACACACACACACCCCACCTAAAGAGACATTCATCACAGCATACATCCACCCCTTCTCTGGCAGGTCAAATTAGCTAGGTGGGGTAGGGATCAAACCTGCAGGAGGTGGAACTCATCTCCCAGAGAATCCTGCCTACTTCCTCAGAGCTCATAAGTTTGAATGAATCCCAAATAATTATTGATCCTTTTCCTTTGTGGATAATACAAGGATATTTGTGCATGTTGGGGGAAAGAACACTGTTGTATGGGAAGAATACTGTCAGTATTACTGAACTGATACTTGTTTTTACAGCTTCACTTTTGCTTTCAACACTGATGTTAGACATGCATAGGATCTTAATTATATTATCCCTACTTTGATTCTGTTGTATCAATAGATAGCATAGTGGGCCCATAAAACGCCTTCAAACACCAACTATAAAAACTTTGGTTCTATTTAGAATTACATTTTTGGAAAATAAGCTTCTGCAATTTAGAAAAAAAAAACTGCAGTTTTCCATTTCTGCAAACATATTCATAGTATTGATTGAAATTTGAGGATGAGCAAAGCTATTATTTGATGGAAATCAGTTTACTCTCTTTAGAATGTAAAAAGAAGTTTAGTAAAATATATAGTTAAGGTTGATTGCTTTGAATGTAATTACAAGCAGAAAATTTCTGCTGTACTGAATCTTATGTTGATTGTAGAGATGGATTTAGAGGAAGTGAAAAATAAAAGAAGTAGCTCATGTAAAACAAGGAGACATCCACAGATTTTGCTTAGCCTTGATAACCAGAACTTTTGGTCCCCAATAACCATACTATGTTTTTCTGAAATTTGTTCTGTTTGGGCAGGGATACCTTCAAATTGTACATAAAAACAAACTCTGAGCTTCAAATGTTCAGAAAAATTAACAACAACCAAAGGGGCGGGGGAAAGACTAGGTAGGGGATTGTCTCCCTTTTGCCCAGTACCAGTGCCAATCCTCTGGAGAGAAGGGTTGAGTTTGTTATGCAAAAACAATTTGGAAAAGAAGCTGCATTAACTGTGGACATCTGAAACACTTCTAGCACCTTGAAAGTGGACTTCTTAATGATAAGCCTCAGCTTTATTCTTCAGTTCAGGAGAGGAAACACAAAGCTCATGTCAGAGCTTTGGACAACCAGTTCTAGCTTCTTTCCAGCTCTGCAGTTTGAAGGATTGGAAGGGGATCATGCCTAGAGTTGTATTTCACTCCCAAGGATGCTCTAAATTAGCCCCAGATATTAACACTGTACTATATTTTCTGGGAGTTTCCTGGCTTTGCTAGAACCCCCGTACAGAGATGTATTTTTAGGACAAGGTTTTTAATTAATGCATTAAAGTCCACAATTTCTCAAAGCATTGTTTCTCAAACCAAGAGTATTGCGTATCTTCAGCTTCTCAGAGAGAGGATAGAGAAAAGAAAGCTATAACAGTTCAAACAAAGGAGAATGTGAAAGTTAATAATGATGAATTTTGACATAAGCAAATGCTATTGACCTTCAGAGAATATTTGCTGACATTTTTAATACTACAGAGGGCAGAGTATAAAGGCCATCCACTTTGAAGAACGTCATGGAATTAAAAAGAAAGAAGAGGTCATCCATTAGATTTTATTGTAGCTGGATAGAGTGTGAACATAAGATAGCAATTTGTAAAGATCTTAGATAAACATATTACTCAGCATTGAACTAAAACCACTGGATTATGGAAATAGCTCAAACACTGCAATGCTTTTTCATTTAGCAATAAAAGCTAAGATGGGACTATGAAAAAAAAAAGGATATTTAAAAAAACACCAAATACTTGCAGAAATAGAGGATATCTAATGAAATGTTTCCCATGCTACAGGTTTTGGGGGGGGGGGGGAGTTTACAATGAAAGTAAGATTTTTTTTTTAAATGAGCAAATTATTCTTGAGTTGATTGGAATCTGCAGCCATGTGGTACAGGTGGTGCAATTTAACAGTATGCATTATATATTGTGTGCTGGAATATTTTATCCAGTGCTAAATACCTATATACAAATTCTTGTAGAAAAATCTTTGAATTCCAAAATGTTCATACCTTTTTTTACAAAATCTTTTTTAGATATATCGAAATATTAAAAGAGCATAAGCCTAAATTAGTCTGGACTGAAACAGTGGCTGAACACTATTTGGAATATAAAAAGTGAGTTACTATTATTTATTGTTTCTTTATTAAATTCATCAATGCAAAACTGCTTCTAAACTACCTAAATTCATGGAGGAACTATCTTAGTTGAAGGTAGAGAAATAAAACATTGTGTTTACTTTTAAAAGTTTCAAATTATACAATAGATTAGTTTTTAAGAAATTGTATTATTGAAGAAATTGAATAAATAGCAGAATCTTTACTAATACTATATTAAGTATATGTTGACTGCATAATAAAACAATAAGAGTGGCGTTCTTATTTTTATGAAGGTACTAACACCTGGTCATATTAATCAAAAGCCATTATTATGTGTGTCTGCATGTGTGTGTGTGAACTGGATGCTAACACATTTAATAACTCTTTTGTTGACAATTAGGTTTAAAACTTTTTAAGCTCAAATGATATATTCCTTTATTCTCAAGGTTTTATTTTTAAGGGAAAACAGAACTAAAATGATACCTGTTTTTCAAGGTTTCTTGATCCAGATCTGGAGTTGTTTGTGGAACATCCTAAAAGGATGACTAAGGCACCAGGTTTTGGTTTTATGATTTTATGGTTTATGATTTTATAGTTACTGGGTTTTATTGTTGTTGTGAACCGCCCAGAGTTGTGTTTAAGATAGGTGGCCAAATCAATCAATCAATCAGTCAATCAGTCAATCAATCAATCAATCTAATACCATTTGTCTACTGAAACACATTCTTTTCTTCATTGCAGTTTGGCCCCAAAGGGGATTTTGGAAACTAAGTGTATGATGGCCCTATATATAACATCAGAGACTTGGAGCCAACAAGTCAGTGCTGACCAGTGTTCTGGGATATGGGGAATGACTTGTTCAGAAAAACCTTGCATTCTATACCCATCCTTCTTGGTTGGTGGCAAGTTGTGATTTCCTCTTGTTTTCCATTCTGTATTAAACAAATAGAATGGTGTAGCCAAAGGTTGGCTTGTTTTTTAAAGCAAAGTGAATTCCTCTTCTTTTTGCCATTCTGCCTGAGGAAATTTTGGCAGCCTTCAATCCTTTTCCCATCAGGAAGGGAGAAGTATTTTACTTGAGAAATATCTCATCTGGAAAATTTATCTGTATGCACTTTCCGAGATATCCATGCTAAGTGAGGAAAAACAAAGAGATCCAGTACCATATACACGTGTTAAAATAATTTCTTATGCATTCAACTGTTTTCCAAATTGTAGGATACCATTAATTATTTTGCTAATTATAAGATGTTTTCAAGCTACAAACAATGTCTTGTGTTCTTTTTTCCTTTCTCAGTTGTGTACTTACTCTGCTACTCCAACCCCATCCTCTGGTTTTGTGAAAGGAAATACATTACAGGTGGAAAAATAGCAGATGAATTTGTCACAAGAATATCAATATATGTGATTATATATTAACTACAGTCTGTCTTTCTTTCTTTCTTTCTCTTTCTTTCTTTCTTTCTTTCTTTCTTTCTTTCTTTCTTTCTTTCTTTCTTTCTTTCTTTCTTTCTTTCTTTCTCCTTGTGCCCTCTGCAGAAGTAAAGGAAACAAGCATATAGTCTTCTATCCAACTTTGAAGGTATACTAATCTAATTTTAATGGAGTGCGGTGCACCATAACTAGGAACTGGAGAGAATTTAGTTTGCATTTTGATAACATTTTATCCAGTACACTTCTCAATTGAACATTCACACGTCTGACTATTTTGTGATGTAGTCCTCTGGGCATAAAATGCATATGGTAGGGAAACATACACAGAAATATGTATGGTTAGAAACATCAAAAAAAGTGTAATAAGCTCATATGGAGCTGGAACAGAACAAACTTGAGCAGAAAAATAAGAATCAGAAAGATGCCGAAATTGACAGATGTATGCATCTCTATTCAAAACATGAACCTGTTTTACTCTTGCTCCAAGACCAGTACATTTATGAGTGAAGTAGAGTAGCTACATTCTCTCTGACTAGGAATAAATTGTCAGATTATTAACTGGTAATTCATAGAAGTAGCTCATTTAATGATTTGTATTGATAATAAATGAAAGCTGTTTATGATATTTGATTTTTTTTGTGTGTGTGAACCTTTTCCCCCAAAAGCATCAGTCAATTCCTAAAGTGTATATTCAGCAAAATTAATAATCTATAATGTTTCTCTTGTATTTTGCAGTCCATTCAACTGCGGTTAGAACTTGCAAAGCAACTGGGCACAGGAATCGCTATCTGGGAATTGGGCCAAGGCTTGGATTATTTTTATGATTTGCTTTAAAATAAGCAATGCTCTTTTCTTCATTGACATTTCATCTTCAATCAACTGAAGGGGGACTATGTAGGCAGGACATTTATTTTGGGGTGGGGGTTATGTAATTTATATGGAATCTGCTTCAGAGTTTCCAATAAAGGATATCTTTTGAGGTATTGTGTTTCTTGCACTGTGTGGCGATGGGTAATTTTAAAGCAGGGAGAGACACCAACACTGGTGTGCTGGAAACCGGACTGCAGTGAAAGTAGGTAAGACCTCTTTATTTTTCCATTTTTCTGTACTTAAAGCCATGGAGAAAATCTATCTGTGTCGTCGCTAGGAATCAAAAACGACTTGGTGGCACATGATCATAATCATGATCATGCTTAAAGCTAATTCCAGGAGCAACACTTGCCTTCTAGTCTTGTAGAATCTTAAGAGTTCAGTGGAATTGACTCCTAAGTCAATACACATCAGGTTGTAACAATTAATTATTGGGCGCCCTATAGTAGGCTGATTCTGGTACAGTTGAAATATGCTTGAGCCTAACATAAACTGAACAATTTTGGGTTTAATTAGGCTGCTCATTGCTAATGACAGTCAAAGTCAAATAGGGGTGACTTTAAGCCAAGTCTAGAGAATTCAGGTGCTATCTATATTGCAAGTATTATGTTGGTTTTATACTACTTTAATGGTCTGGACTTCCCTCCCAGTAATCCTAGAATGATAGTTTAGTGAAGTCTCTTTTAAAGATTCCTATTGCATGCTGATCCACACAACTATAATATCCTAGGAAACGTGAATAGTTGCTGATCTATGAAATCTGCAGGGTATCCATATTTTCAGAGTTTTATGAAGCCAAACTGCTCTGGAGGCTGCCAGGTTCGGGTAAGTTATTGTAAGTTGCTTAAGTGCTGCTCCTGGAACTTCTTGCTGCTCTGTGATTGCATAAATGTCTCTGGTGACACACAACTTTCCTCTTTAGTGAAGAGGAAGCAGGGAGAAGTTCTAGAGGCAGCACTTACCTGGATTTGGATGGATCACCAGAGACCGAAGAAGTCTTGTAACATTTGAATTTATTTACACGCATGCATTTGTACCAGCTTATTCATTGCCCTACATGTAATCCTTCTGAGAAATCTTATGTACTTCTCCTGCTCTTTTTCCTTTTGGGGGACTTTCTGTGCAGCATCTTACTCAGCTCCTGCTAGACAAAGCATCTTATTTCTCTGCTGCTGCTAAATGCAAATTATTACCATCCATGTCTGTCACCTACTGCTTACTTAATCCAAGTGGGCGAGAAAAACAGGGCTTCTGAACTAGGCTTGATTCCATGGGTTGGTTGAACAAGCAAAGTGCTTCCCTTTTGGCAGCAAGACCCCCACATTTGTATCAGCTGCACTTGGGAAATCTCCAGATTGCCGAGGCTCACCTTACAGTTCTTATTAAGTTATTGAGGCCTCTGTTTGTTTTTGGCTTTGCTGTTCTGATTTGGCCTTCATTCGTACTGCAAGCTGCTGGAGCATCAAATTCATTTGGGTTAGGATGGTTTCTATATTCTGGCTCTGTGCTGCCAGCTTGCAGTTTATCTCCAAGCAAACACAATTACGGTGTTCATGCTGGGAAAGTGCCCTATTTTCTTCAGCAATAAGAAGTTCCAAGCACAGCACTTACTTAGGTTTGGCTTCCTTGCAGGAGGAGATCACTGGAGACTTAAGGCATTCATGTAATAACTACGTACCTGGATTACGATAGGAACGGAATGGAACACGCCCATTGTCAAAGTACTTTATTTCAGTCGCTAGCCAGACTTGAATAACATAACAGAATAAGTTTAATGAAATAAGGTTGACAAAATAAAATAGAGTTAAACAGGAAAATGAGGTAAATATAAAAATGTAGTTGAATTGAACTGTTACTAGCAAGGTCCTGAGAGATTTTGCCAGCTATTAGCCAAAATGTGGTGACATTATAAGAGAATACATCACTCTGATCAGCTAAAAGGAGTCATTGTAACCTGAATATTGAGATAATAAAAGTGTAATAATTACCAGTTTGTGGTAAGATTGATAGTAAAGAAGTGAATGGACTGTTGTTGGGGTAGCTCCTGATTTTCAGTGACGAAGTCATTCAATGTATGGGATTTTCTGGAATCTCCCTTCTGGAACCACACTTTGCAAGGCATTACAGCATGCAAGCATCAGAGCTCTTCAAAATTTTGGTATAGTAATTTGACTGAGATATCTGGCAGGTTTATGTCTGGTGACTAGAATAGCCCAGGGAATTAGGCTATCCTCAGTTTGTTCTTCCATATCACACATGCACACTGTCTGATGTTCTTCCTGGCTGAGTTGTACCCCACTGTGATCAGGGTGTTAAGGGAAAAGCTGTAGTAATGCAGCTTCCCTTCCAGCCCCTTTTTCCATTTGGTAATGAAGCGGTGGTCTAACATATATGGGGTTAAGCCTGCAGGAAAAATAATGAATTTTAGCCAGACTTTGAAGCTTTTGATCTATGCACTTGCTTCAGATTTAAGGAATCCTGCTTCTATACAAAGAAGAGAGTTGGGCACTCACCGATGCGCTCGCAGAATATTTCTTAGGAAGTTGGACTGGATGCAGTTTACTTGATCAAGGTTTAAACAAGATATGTTATTACTTCTGGCTACCCTTTATGGACTTTCTGCTTGACACCAGGACTTTTAAAAAAATGACTGAAAATATGATGTTTTATGGATTTGTTTATAGATAAGAGATGGGATATGGGATAAAGAGATAAATGTTTGCAACTTTTAAGAGGATGAAGAGTTACTAAATTTGTTTATACTTGTGATGAAGGTTGGAAGTCACTTCTTTATATATTTCTTTTCTCTTTATTATATTTTCTCTTTTTTCTCTTTTTTCTTGTACTTTTTACTTCTCCTGTCTATTCTCTTTTCTTTAAGTTTAGTTTGTATTAGATTTTACTAATATAATCAACATTCTTAACAATATATATATATGTATATATATATATGTGTATATATATATATATATACACATACACATATATACATATATATGTATATACATACATATATATGTATATATGTGTGTGTGTGTGTGTGTATATATATATATATATATATATATATATGAAGTTGGACTGGATGGACTCAATGTTTCAGAAGTTGGTGTATATGCCGAGTTGTGCCCCATAAAGGAGCTGTGCTCGAGCTTTTGCTGAAAAGAATTTTATTTCAGCAGGGACCATCTAGGCACTGCGAGGACTCTAAAAAGTCTGGATGGTCAATGCTCATTTGAATGCATTTTACGTCAAACAACATCCGTTGTCTTTCTAAAATGGGATGAAGACATTCTAAGGAGAGGTGCAAAGATGTGAAATTATTAGAAAAACTGTTCAGCCTAAAAGATATAGTTCTATTCAGTTGAAGAATATAATGGACTAGGAAGGTCTGTGAGGGAAGGTAGACTGAGGGAGGGAGACAAGGCTCTGAGAATATTGGTGGGTGTGAGGTAGAAAAGTCTTATGGGGCTTCAGCCTGGTGGGATGGAAGGAGGGAAGCTGATGTGAACATTAGTAGCTGTGCAGCAAGAAGTTTAAGTCTGAATGGGGCAGAGGAAAGGCATATTTCTTATTTCTGCTATGCTTACATTAAAATAAATTTCATTTATTTTCATTCCCTGAACATTTGTACTTATTTTTAATTAATGTATATCAAGTTTAATCAATGTATATCAAGTTTTGTGCTTATTTTTAATGATGAGTTGATCTTTTTTTTTATTAAAATGGATGTTGGCTTAAAGTATAGGTGGGGCAGCATGAGAGTTTCTAAAAATGAAAAAGGGGGCCTGATGTCAAAAACTGTGCAAAGCCCTGTTTTATCTGTACTTAAATCCAGCTTCAGGTCTATTTTATACCAAGAAAACAGCCTTGGAGTAGCAGCAAAGGATCTGAAGAAGGAGCAGATTAAAAAGCATAAGGAACTTTTTAAAACGTTTAAGTGCTTACAAGTTCTGCTCCAGATTACACTTGTTCAGGTCATGGCCACTCTACGAACAAATTCCACAATAACACTCTGATACAACCATCAATTAACGTTAACCCTTTATAAACAAGCTTTCACTGATATTAAGTAGTGGCTCTTCAACATACAAGAGGGCCTTCTTCTTTCAACGGCCCTTCAGAACAGCCCAGTTTTTACTGCTTTACATAAAACCATCACAATCAGAGCTCCGTTGATGTCTGAGGGGACCCTGGTCCATAAGGGTGAAACCCTGACTGAAAAGCATCACTTCCTGGTTTTTACCCCTTCATGAAAATGCAAGATTATTAAGAGCTCTTCCTGTGATGAGTGCACTGGAGGGGTACATTCTGATTGGAGGAGGCAGTCCTGGAGGTACCTTGGTACCAAGCCATATTACCACTATATATGTTACTTTCACTGTGGTTGAAATAACATACATATGTGTGTGTGTGTGTGATATCATTGGCAGCAATTGGGGCACTGCATTTTATACCAGTTGTAGCTTCTGAGTGATCTTTGAAGGCAGCTCCATATAGAATGCATAGGAGCAGTTTGGTTTGCTGTTACAAGATCCTTACCTTCAGAAAGGGCCATAACTGGTATATCAACCAGAGCTGGGCAAAGTAAAATTACATATCAAACCCTGAACTGAAATATGACCTCTCCCAGTGGCTTCATGTACCTATTAAAAAAACGAGAGGATTGAACCCTGTACCACCTCACAAGGTAGCAGCCCCTGAAATTAAGGAAGGAGGAGAGCCACTGCAAAACAATGCTTCCAGTCCCCAGCCCTTGCAGGCAGCTAAGGAGGATACCATGATTAATGGTACCGAGTGCTGCTAAGAGATCCAGAAGGACTAGGAGGGAAGCACTATCCCCATCTAGGACATGACAGAGTCGTATATTAGAGCCACCAATGCTGTTTCCATCCCGCATCCAGGCCTGCATCCTGACTGAAAATGATCCAGATAACCCATTACTTCTAGTGTCCTGTGCCCATGGATCACTCCTTGCTTCACCTTTATGTCCCCCCCCCCCCGACAGGTTATAGGCATGCAAAAGGGGTGGGTGCAGGATGAAGCAGGAAAGAGCATCCCTGATGCTCTTCACCAACCCTCCTCTGCACTTGTGACTTGTCTGTTTGCCTATTTCTGGATATGGGCCTACAAGTCCTTCATCTTTGTTTACTTATGCAATGATCTACTACCTCAGTTTTGATAGTCTCTAGGCAGTGTACACTAGTAATGGTAAAATCAATAAGGCAATTATAATAAACAAGGCAAGTCAGACAACTAATACTGGCACTGCTGATTCCAGAATCAAAGACCTTCCAGAAGAGACAGGTTTTTAGCAGCTTCAACAAGGCTTTGGCCTTTGGGGCCATCCTCTCTTCTAGTGCTTTTTTGAAAGAGAGATCTAGTCTGGGATATCTCAAAGGTCCTGAAAGTTAGATATGTGACCCACACTGAAAGATGAAAGTTGCATGCCACCAGGAATAGGAAGGACCCCACAGATCCTCATCCTGCCACTTACAGCTCTTGCTAAGACAAAGGATGTCCTTTGTCTCCTCCCTCTAAATTAATCTCAGCAGGCAGCTTCCCCACATCCAATCTTCAGCCATATAAATTCTCTGCAAGCCACTGCCTATTAAAGTCCCATTGATTTTCACTCTCTGCTCCAATTCTGGAGCTTCTCATCTTTTTGTACCTAGCAGCTTTCCTAATCAGGCCTGTTATTTTCTTGCTGAACCAATATAGATGTAATTTGTGGCATAGTTCTTTCTCTATAGTTAAGCTAAACTTTCCTGCTTCAGTAACACATAAGCTGCTTGAAAGAGCGTTCCTTCCAGTGAATGTATGGATTATGGCTTTTGGTTTGAGGCTGTTTGGTGTTTGGGGAATTATGTAGATTCTTTTTGCTTCCTTGTTTCTTTATGTGAGAGAGGGTTCTTACTATTGCTGCTGCTGTGTCCTGGTGTGTGTGCATTTATGGGACAGAGATCTGCTTGCTTGAGATGAGTCACTGAATTTGTTGGGAGTGGGGCACTTAAGAAATGCTAGGTGATAAGGAATATGAACTGGATTTTGAAAAGCATATTGCTAATACAGTAAGACCAATAAATAATTCTTTAATTACATCAAAAGCAGGTAACTGCATATTAAGGAAGCTATATAAGAACTATAAAGAGATTAAGATAATCATCCTTACAGATGATATACTGTAAGGCATATACAGTAACCATGTTTGAACTGGAAATAAACATTCACTCATTCGTTCATTCAAAATTATATGGTTACCCAACTTGAACATTGCAACTCTGGGATAAACAGTTTCAATTAAAATCCAACCAGACATAAACAGGTGACCAAAACCTCCCATTCATGCTTCTCTCCAAATGGGAACTCCAACCATCCTGGCCTCAAAGCCTAAGGAAAAACCCACATTTTTACTGCCTTTCTGAATGCCAACCGGGTTGAGGCCAACCATATCCAGCGAGGGAATCATTCAAGAGGCAGGTAGCATAATGGAAAAGGCACACTTTCTGGGTCCTGCCAAGTGGCATTGTTTCAGAGAAGGACCCATGTGAGACAGCCATATATCATTAGGGAGAGGTGATCCTGCAGACCACCTTGTCCTGTACCATGTAGGATTGTATAGTCAATAACTAGCAAACTAGGACCTTGAACTGAATTTTGAGGAAAGAAGGTTTTACTGGTAACATATGAAGTTATAATCTTTACTGGAAAATAGAGAATCAGATCACCAAGTCTTTTTGATATACACCAGTCTGTTATTTAAAGAATTCACATGCAAAATTACAGATCTTCTAACAAAAATTGGTCCCTAAAACTAGCATCAGAAATAGGACAAGAAACTAATCAATATAATGTCAATTGTAAAAAGGAAACTAGGGAGGATCCTACAAATTATAGGCTACCTAGCTTGATGACTGCCCTAGGTAAATTAGTGGAAAGCATTATTGAAGGGCCCCTTCATGGATCACTGCCTTGTCGTGGCGAAGGGGCTTGTGTAACTCAGTGAAGCCATGAGCTATAGCGTGCAGGGCCACCCAAGATGGACAGGTCATGACAGAGAGTTCTGACAAAATGTGGTCCACTGGAGAAAGAAATGGCAACCCACTCCAGTATCCTTGCCAAGAAAACCCCATGGACAATGTTAAAAGGCTAAAAGATATGATGCCGGAAGATGAGCCCCTCAGGTCAGAAGGTGTCCAATATGCTACTCGGGAAGAGCGGAGGACAATTCCAAGTAGCTCCAGAAAGAGTGAAGCGGCTGGGCCAAAGCCAAAAGGACGTTCAGCTGTGGATGTATCTGGAAGCGAAAAGAAGGTCCGATGCTGTAAAGAACAATATTGTATAGGTACGTGGAATGTAAGATCCATGAACCAAGGCAAGCTGGATGTGGTCAAACATGAGATGACAAGATTGAACGTCGACATCTTGGGACTCAGCGAATTGAAATGGACGGGAATGGGTGAATTTAATTCAGGTGACCATTATATCTACTACTGTGGGCAAGAAACCCTTAGAAGAAATGGAGTTGCACTCATAGTCAATAAGAGAGTGGGAAAGGCAGTAATGGGGTACAACCTCAAAAACGACAGAATGATCTCAGTGCGTATCCAAGGAAAACCATTCAACATCACGGTAATCCAAGTCTATGCCCCAACCACCGATGCCGAAGAAGCTGAAGTTGACCGGTTCTATGAAGACCTACAACACCTTCTAGAACTAGCACCAAAAAAAGATGTCCTTTTCATCATAGGGGATTGGAATGCTAAAGTAGGAAGTCAAGGAGTAATCGGAATAACAGGCAAGTTTGGCCTTGGAGTACAAAATGAAGCAGAGCAAAGGCTAATAGAGTTCTGTCAAGAGAACAAGCTAGTCATAGCAAACACTGTTTTCCAACAACACAAGAGACGACTCTACACATGGACATCACCAGATGGTCAATACTGAAACTAGATTGATTACATACTTTGCAGCCAAAGATGGAGAAGCTCTATACAGACGGCAAAAACAAGACCAGGAGCTGACTGTGGCTCAGATCATGAGCTTCTTACTGCAAAATTTAGGCTTAAATTGAAGAATGTAGGGAAAACCACTAGACCACTCAGGTATGACTTAGATCATATTCCATGTGAGTACACAGTGAAGGTGATGAATAGATTTAGAGGATTAGATTTGGTAGACAGAGTGCCTGAAGAACTATGGACGGAGGTCTGTAACATTGTACAAGAGGCAGCAACTAAAACCATCCCAAAGAAAAAGAAATGCAAGAAAGCAAAATGGCTGTCTGATGAGGCTTTACAACTAGCTGTGGAAAGAAGGAATGTGAAAAGCAAGGGTGAAAGGGAAAGATATAAGCAACTGAATGCAGATTTCCAGAGAATAGCAAGGAGAGATAAGAAGGCCTTCTTAAATGGACAATGCAAAGAAATTGAAGAAAACAATAGAATGGGGAAGACTAGAGATCTCTTCAAGAAAATTGGAGAGATCAAAGGAACGTTTAGTGCAAAGATGGGCATGATAAAGGACAAAAAAGGCAGGGACCTAACAGAAGCAGAAGAGATTAAGAAGAGGTGGCAAGAATACACAGAAGAACTATACAAGAAAGATCTGAATGTCCCTGATGTCCATGCTGGTGTGGTCACTGACCCTGAGCCAGACATCCTAGAGAGTGAAGTCAAGTGGGCATTGCTAACAACAAAGCTAGTGGAGATGACAGTATTCCAGCTGAGTTATTTAAAATACTAAAAGACGATGCTGTTAAAGTGCTACACTCAATATGCCAGCAAGTTTGGAAAACACAACAGTGGCCACGGGATTGGAAAAGGTCAGTTTACGTTCCAATTCCAAAGAAGGGCAATGCCAAAGAATGCTCAAACTATCGCACAATTGCACTCATTTCACATGCTAGCAAGGTTATGCTCAAAATCCTACAAGCTAGGCTTCAGCAGTACGTGAACCGAGAACTACCAGATGTACAAGCTGGGTTTCGAAGAGGCAGAGGAACTAGAGATCAAATTGCCAACATTCGCTAGATCATGGAGAAAGCATGAGAGTTCCAGAAAAGCATCTACTTCTGCTTCATTGACTATGCAAAAGCCTTTGATTGTGTGGATCACAACAAACTGTGGCAAATTCTTAAAGAGATGGGGATACCAGACCACCTTACCTGTCTCCTGAGAAATCTGTATGCGGGCCAAGAAGCAACAGTTAGAACCGGTCATGGAACAACCGATTGGTTCAAAATAGGGAAAGGAGTACGACAAGGCTGTGTACTGTCACCCTGCTTATTTAACCTATATGCAGAGTACATCATGAGAAATGCCAGGCTGGAAGAATCACAAGCCGGAATTAAGATTGCAGGGAGAAACATCAATAACCTCAGATATGCAGACGATACCACCCTAATGGCAGAAAGGGAAGAAGAACTAAAGAGCCTCTTGATGAGGGTGAAAGAGGAGAGTGCGAAAGCTGGCTTGAAACTCAACATTAAAAAAACTAAGATCATGGCATCTGGACCCATCAATCCCTGGCAAATAGAAGGGGTAGAAATGGAAGCAGTAACAGACTTCATTTATTTGGGCTCCAAGATCACTGCAGACGGAGACTGCAGCCATGAAATTAAAAGACACTTGCTCCTTGGGAGGAAAGCTATGGCAAACCTAGATAGCATATTAAAAAGCAGAGACGTCACCTTGCCGACAAAGATCCGCATAGTCAAAGCTATGGTTTTTCCAGTAGTAATGTATGGCTGTGAGAGCTGGCCCATAAAGAAGGCTGAACGCCGAAGAATTGATGCCTTTGAACTGTGGTGCTGGAGAAGACTCTTAAGAGTCCCCTGGACTGCTAGGAGGTCAAACCAGTCAATCTTAAAGGAAATCAACTCTGATTGCTCATTGGAAGGATTGACAATGAAGCTCAAGCTCAGATACTTTGGTCACCTAATGCGAAGAGAGGACTCTTTGGAAAAGACCCTGATGCTGGGAAAGATGGAAGGCAAAAGAAGAGGACGGCAGAGGATGAGATGGCTAGATAGCATCACTGAAGCAATGAGCATGAAATTGAGCAAACTCAGGGAGGCAGTGAAAGATAGGAAGGCCTGGCGCAATATGGTTCATGGGGTCACGAAGAGTTGGACACGACTTAACGACTGAACAACAAAAAATTATTGAAGGGAAAATTATCAAGCATGTAGATCTTTTTCTTTCTTTCTTTCTTTCTTTTCTTTCTTTCTTTCTTTCTTTCTTTTCTTTCTTTCTTTTCTTTCTGATTTTAGTCAATTTCTTTCAGTTAAATTTATAGTTCCTTAGCATCTTAATTCCTCTTGTATATAGAGTATGTTGATTTGGCTACAAATATAAATGGATGATGAGTTATCTGTTTGTTTATATGAGAAAGGAAAAGAAAATTCCAGCTGAATTTTTATTTATTTTGAGTTTTTATCAGTGTTATTACTTATAGCTTGATACCTTTTTTTAACACTCATCTGTCTTCAGGCAAAATATTACTGGGTGCTGTAATCCTATGACAGTTGGCCATGTAAGCTGAGTCCCTTCCTTCTCCAGTGCTGTCAGGTTTAGTGGATTCTTGCAATGAGCAAGGAGTTTGACTAGACATCCTATAAGGCTCTTTATACATTCTATGATTCTATTACTGTAATTGTGTATACTGCAACTTCACCTGATTTTTTTTTTAATTGAACAAAATGTTCCCAAGGTTGTGTATGGACTTTGTGAATTTAAGCATGAGTCAAAATACCTAGGAGAAATATATGGACAATAAATGATGGACTCCTAGCACTTAAACACTAGAATGCAGTTGACTGAAATTTAAGATTGTCATGCAGGAAATTCATCTTGTCAGACCATGGGTAAAACAATGGAGGCTTATGCATATCAGATCACTGAGGTGCAGCTGTTAATGATGAATAGAGATGTTCTCTTTTGTCTTAGAGTACCTTTTTGCCAATCAATGAGTCAATACAAACAAACTGGGGAGGGGGGGTGATTTAAAATCTCCCTAGCAGACCCCTTCTTCCTAGAGTCCTCAGTAAAAGATAATTGCAAGGCAGGCAGGCACCTAAGAGCACTTCCACATAATACCATTTCCACTCCCCAACCCTTCTAAAGCATTTGATGGTAACTGCATGATTAAATTTACTCCTGCTGACCTTGGAATATTGAAAACACACAGGGAACACCATGAACCAGTCTGTTATGTACAGTTCCTGGAATAATAAAAATCTCATAAACTACAAAAATGCTGATCCCCCCTCCTCACAAAACACAAATTTTTCAGTGCAAGTTGGGTGTGTTTGGCAAAAAATATCTCAGCTGTTCTTGACATTCCCATTGAAAGCTATGATTGCTGACATTGTAGGTTTACAGCCAGATGTTTTATGCTACACTGCAATTATGGTTGTAAGTTGTAGTTTAAAACCCTGTGAAGGACAGAAGATATTGACTCACTTGAACCCAGAGTCTCTGAATCTGGGTGATGCATGAGTACACTGATCACAGTTTATATAAGCTGGAGAAATCATGCTGGTCTGTAGGGTTTTGTTTTGTTTTGTTTTGTTTACAAGACTGTGACACTAGAAGAACTAAGGTGGGGTACAGGGAAAATCTACTAGGCAGCTTCAAGTTCAGGAGGTGAAGTGAGGCAAGAATTCCTGTGAATAGGAAGATGACCTAAGGCCAAAGAATGCAGGTGTCAAAAAATGGATATTTTGCCATTTGAACTGCACCATTGGAAAAAAAATGCCTTGGTTGCCTCCAGGAAGAAAATTTTATGGGAACACGGTGGTGCAGTAAGACCCTGTGGAGCTTTTCAGACCAGCCTGCAACAGGATTTTTCCATTCTCCATCTGAAACCTGGGCATCCTTTACAATCATCTTAATTTTGCATTTTTATAGATTCCACTTCATAGATTTCATTTCATGACAATGACTTTGCATATTTTACCATAACTTGCATCTATTCTGAGAAAGAGCCCCTGATTTTTTTTCTCCTCAGACAGCTCAATTTAATCCCAGCAAATCCTTCTTTTCCTGATAACCTTATTAAAAGGATAGTTAATGAGAAAGAGACCCATAAAGGGCAAATGGTAAAACCAAGCATTGTCCCAACCTCAAAGCCATTGTGACTGGTTGAACAAGCAAGGAAATTACAAGGTCGGTGTGGTAAATGAAGAAAAATTGAAGGAGGAAGTATCAACTGTGTTGTCTTGGGCTCCTGGATGAAAAGCAAGGAATAAATCTAATGAATAATAATTGAAAAAGATTCCTTCCTGATCAGCTTGATGATGTTTTAAAGATGCACCCTGCACCAAAAGCTTGTAGTATGTTCCTCCTATGAGTGGTGGTCTTGAGGGCTTCAATCAGGCAGGGTACAGAGCCATGTAAGGATGGCCCTGCCTACTTTGCATACCAATGGGTACTAAGCCTTCCTGAGTTCACACCTTTTTCCTTGTGTGTGTGTGTACCTTTGAGTCAGTGTTGATACTTGGTGATTGCCTGGTCTAGTCCCTGCAACTTTCTTGGTAAGATTTTCAGAAGCAGGTTGCCATTGCCTGCTTCCTAGGGCTGAGAGAGAGTGACTGGCCCAAGGTCACCCAGCTGGCTTCATGCCTAAGGTAGGACCAGAACTCCCAGTCTCCCGGTTTCCAGCCCGGTGCCTTAACCACTGCACCAGACTGGCTCTTGGGTTCACACTTAAGATTGCTAAATAACAGAGAAGGTGAAAGTGGTAATCTCTTCCATTATCTTGCCTGCATTTAAAGGTGCAAAGATGAACTATGACTGGCATGGCAAATTATAGCATCCTTGCTGTTTGTGAAATACTCTCCTTAAACTGTTTCTAACCATAGTAAGTCTAAGATTATAAACCATTTTGTCGAGTTAAAGATAAATTCTGCAAGCATTTGTCTGTAGCTTTGTTCGGGACCATTTCAGGCTGCTTCAGACTGTGTTAGTGGTAAAGTATTTAAGGAGGACAAACATGCTGTAGAGTCAGAATAAACCTTTGGTAGGTTGAGATGGTTAATTGGACAAGGGGAAAATAAAGGCAGACGCTGCAAAGCTAATAAAGCGTATGAAACTGCTGTAGAACAAATCAGCCTCTTAATCGTTCCAGCCATTGATTACTGTCTTCTTGATGGGCACGGGCACCTCAAGCTCTTCCTCACTTTTCTAGTCCTGTGATCAGCGTCTCTTTCTGGACAGAGAGAGATAAGCGCGAAGCTCTTCCCTTGCCCTCAGTTCTAAATTGAGCTCATACTTGGCACAATTGTAGTTCTTTTCAATGATATACAGATTGAGCCTATAGCAAGCAGAAATTATCAAGATGTACCTATCTTTGTTCTCTTATATATTGACTCTTCTCGTCAGAAGCAAGCATTTATAACCATTTAAAGGGAGAGATGGAACTGGGAACAGAGATGCCCTTAATTCTAATCTTAGCAATACTATAAATTCAGTTGATAGCCTTAGGTAAATTCCTTTCTGTCCGCAACATTGTCAGCTTCCTGTCTGCTTTATAGAGATAATGCTGAAGCTTTCAAAAAGGGCTCTTGTGAGGTATATTGAGATCATGGGTGGGAGTTGCTTCAGATGTTTTCAGGTGCTACATACATTCCAAACAACAATTATTTGTAGATAGCTTAGTTGTAAATTAAGTATTTAGCATGTCTATTAATTGGGGGGGTGGGGGGGTGTCAGATATTACAGTTCAGAAAGCTTCCAGACTTAAAGGAACCAGCAAGATAATTTATAAGCTTCATTCCCATGTTACTTGTCTCTGGAGAAACTTACAAGATAAAGGGCCATGTTCTGCTGAGCTTGATGGTACATCCCAAGTCTTGAACACTCCAGTGTTTGTTGAGAGTAGAGGTCTGCAAAAGCAATGCTAAGGAGTAAGCTGTTCCTGCATGTGAGATTTTGCAGGGTCTCATTTATGTATGAGCTTTTTGAAGTTAGGCTTCATTTCCAGGTGAAGAGTGAGAGTGAGGGAAGCTAGGAAGATGAACACCAAGAGAAGAACTAGCAACAAGGGCTTGGTCCTATTGTTCTTCCTTAATGTGTAATGAGCTCAACTTGCGGTATGTGACCAGCCAATGAAACCAGTAGGAAGTTGACCGCCTAGAGTTGCTGGGAGTCGGGCAGCATATACATTTAATCAATAATACAAATAACATTATGATCATTTCCAGAAGACGAAGAAAAAAATCGAGCCCCTGCTATCTTTTACACAGCACAGAAAAAGGAAGGTGAATGTTATGCATAGAGTGCTGTGAAACACACACACACAGATAGACATTTTAAATTTAAACAGGATTCCTGTAAGGAGCTGCACCTTATTTTTAGCTCCAGGGCTTGAATAACAACAGATAAAAGCTTTTAAAATATTTATTGTGAGGCTTGCTTTTCTTAAAAAAAACCAAAAACCAAAACTTATCTAGACAGAATGCATTATTCCTTCATCTGGAATCTTATTTACACGTATAGGACTAATAGATATCTTGGAGGGCTTTGGGAATTGTATTGAGAGGGCTCCGTACAATGGACTCTAAAACAGGCAAACATCCCTATTTTCCCTCCCTCAGACACAAGAGAAACTACTGCTTCCAGTCTATCAGCTGTTGCTTCAACAGACACTTTACCAAACTGCTCTGACATCACCTTTCATGATGAGGACAGAACAGAACTGGATGGTTCCCCTTCCAGCATCGGTGTGGAAGACACGTGTACCAGGGCAGTAGCATCGACACCTCTTTTTCTCGCGGCCCTTGCGGCTACTGATCTGGCAATATCAGCATCCTTTTGCCCAAAGGGAAATAGATAAAATAGATGCTAGAGACTCTGGGTCAGCCAAAGCCCTTCTGCTACCAGAACCAAAAGGTGGCACCTCTGAACTTTCTTGAATGTCAGTGAAAGGGCAGCATCTTCTGTTGTATCTGAACACAGCATCAAGCTAGCTAGAGGAAAGGAGATACCCAGCTCTATTCCCCAAGGCTTCACAGCAGTCCTGCTCCACCTCTGTTATCTGAGGCAGCCTCTTTGCCTAAGAGTAGGGCTGGTTCTGAACAAAAGCCTTTCGGGTGTTGAAATGAAGGAGCAGCTGTTTCAGCAAGAGAGAATTTTAGGGGGTGAGCCATAACACATGGTGAGGTGGTTCAAACTGATGACAGTTTGAAGCTGCAATCTTCTGTGGCATAGTAGTATAGGTAGTCCTTGCTTACCAATGGTAATTGGGATTGGGAACTCTGTCACTAAGCAATACAGTCATAAGGTGCTACATCATGTGACCGCACCAACTTATGACGACAGTTCCAGCAGTCCCAGTTGCTGTCATTAGGCAAATCCCGTGCAGTCACAGCATCCCATGGTCACATGATCACTGTTTGCGACCTCCTGCCAGCTTCCCCATTGACTTGGTTTGTTGGAAGCCGGCAGCGAAGATCACAAATGGGGATGTTGCAATATCATAATTGTGAGTCAGTTGCCAAGCACCCGAATCACAATCAGGTGACCACAGGGATGCTGCAGTGGCTGCAACTACGAGGACCCATTTTAAGTCCTCCTCGTTCAGTGCCGTCATAACTTTGAACAATCACTGAACAAGTGGATGTTAAGCAGGGATCACCTCTAATGGCAATTAACCAAAAAAGGATATCGGCAAATAGCTCATGTGGCAAATAGGAATGATCAATTAAGTCTTGCCAATGGTCTCTCGCAACAAAATTTGTGATTTCTTTTTCCATTTCTTCAAGCTTGCTGATATTTTAAATCTACCTTTCCAATAACTGTTTAATATTTTACAGCTGTATATGTTATTTTCTTTATATCAGCTGCACATGGATAACTTATGATAACAACAGCTACCATATTCAGGAACTTTTGACAGTTTTGAGCCTCCTCCACTGGCCTTTGCGACAAAATCTGAGCACAAAGCTATGCATTTTACAGTAGCTGCCATAATGGGATACAGAAAATGAAATGAAATATGAATGCAGAGGAAGGTTGAGCTATGATGGATTGATATTACTGAATCCTGTCATCTTTGCCAGCTGTTTTGCAACTAAGTGAAATGACAAGATCATTATGGATGAAATTTGCTTTTAAAATCCCAGTGCTGTCTTTATTAGCAGGGGTCAGTTTTGACACTTGCTTTGATGTCCAATTTTCTGTTTGGACTGGATGGTGGATTTTGAAGCCTTTAAGAAATGCCTTGGTGCCTTTGGTGACTGCAGCTGTCAAAAGCCTGGATACAGGAGTCACCAATTCAGGGCAGTCTTTGGAACACATCAATAGTAGACCACAGCCAGTGTGTCAGTTCGGTTGCATCTAATTACCATAAGTTAAATACAATCATATAGCATTTTTTCTTCAGCTGTAAACTCCTATGCACAAAATTCCTGAATTGTTCAAACATATAGCAGGTTAAAACTAGGGCTGCTGATTCAAAAACTTAGTATGGTTTGAAATGTGGAGATCTAAAAAAAACCTAACAATCTGCATATGTTGGACATCTAATAGAAGTCAAAAAGTTTTAAGGTGCAGGGGTGGGAAGAGTGTTTCTGGTTCCTTTCTTCCCACAGCAAAACAGAGGCTGATTAACAGTGAGATCCTGAAGCTCTTGAAATGCCTCTTTTTCTTCAGAACTGAACTCAGGATACTGTCTGACACAGATTCATATCATTGGCTCTTCTAGCTTAGAGCTGTCTATAGCAGAGGTGGATAACTGTCTGAAAATCTCATGAGCTGTTGCGACCTGATGCCCTTCAGATGTTTTGGACTTCAACTCCCATCAGCATGATAAATGGCAAGAGATTATGGGACTAGCAGACCAAAACATCTGGAGGGCATCAGGTTGCCTACGGTTACTAGCAATTGCTCATTGGATTTTCAGAAAAAGAGTATTTCTCAGCCAGTGGTGGAATTATATAAGAGTTCAGATGTGCTGCCTCCTGTTTATGTATAGTTCTGCCTTATATTTTTGGCTGAATCCATTTTGTCCTAGAAAGAGCATCAGAACCTTAGATAGTTGTTTAGAACAAGAGTAATATCTTAAAAGACTACATAAGAATCGGAATGTCATTGTTTGTATAGTTCCTTCCGTGATGAGATTCAACAAAATCTATCTTGGCAGCTTTACTTGCATCATGTTTAGAATCCTGCAATGTGTTTTGTGAGGGATTAGAAAAGGATCTGGAAGCTTCAGATGGTGTAAAATATAATCTACTAATCATCACAGCAGATGGCAGCACCTAACCAACTTCGGCTGATCTCAGGAAAGCTAAGCAGGGTCAGAATTGTTACAACATGGATGGGAGATCACTAGAAAATCCCTGAGCTGTAGATAAGACTGGGAAGTAAAAAAAAAAAAAAAATCCAGAACAGACAGCTACTTCCATACTGTTGCCAATAAAACAATATAGACACCACAGACATGTCAATGTAGTTGCTAAAAGTCAAAATCTAGTCAAAAGAGAATTTACTTTGTCTACTAAATAAAATGTAAAGAAAATACAGAAATTCTTTCACTCCTATAATGGAAGATGTGCACATACTACTTATTGTTTTCTGAGCTCAATTTAAGGACTTGCAATAAAGCTCTAAACAGCTTAGAGCATGGCTATCTGAAGGAATTATGGTCATAACCTTACCCAGGTTTGAAGATACTTAGAAAAAGCTTCTTAGAGATTTGTCTGCAGAGAATCCACTTGCCAGATAAGCAGGGGACAGCTTTCTCCTATGGTGCTTCCAAATTGTGGAACACCTGTCTTTGGGGTTGTGATTAGTTCCCCACTCTACTTTTAGAAAGGCTGACTGCCAAGACATTAAAAAAGAAAGCAGCATTTGAAGCCATCTTAGTAGTGTTCATGTTGCTTTTAATATTATGGGTCTTTTGTATGATGGAGGATACTGTCTCATTGCACACCACTTGATCATTTTCAGAAAGGAAACATGGAATATTTGAATAAGTAAAACAGACTTGGTGCTTCCATCATCGCCAAATTAAAGAGAATTGGCCCCTGAGAACTAATGATCCAGGTGGCTGTTTTAAGGCTCCATGTTGGTTCCTTGTCCTTGTTTGTGGGACCAGAATCCTTGGCTGATTTCTTTGAATCAGCATGTTGCCATGTTTTCCTAGCACGAAAGAGAGATTTGCACTGAACATTCAGAGAAGACATTTCATCTCCTGGGAAAAAGCTTACCGAATCCAAATTCTAATCCCAGATAACCTAACCCTGTGAGCTTTCTGCTTCTACTTTTGATGTTCCACTGGCTGCAGCTTTATTACAGTTATTTAAGTCTATGTTTTATGAGTCACCATATAGATAAATGCTCCCAGGATTATGTATTATATAAACAAAACAAAATCCATACATATAGAAATATCATAAAAGGGCAATACATTAAAATAGCAGTTAAAGGCAACAAGGACAAAAACAGGCAGCCCTGGAAAAAAAAAGAATCTAAGACAGTGTTGTCCAAACTTGGCCACTTTAAGATGAGTGGACTTCAACTGGCTGGCTGGGGAATTCTGGGAGTTGAAGTCCACTCATCTTAAAGTGGCCAAGTTTGGACAACACTGATCTAAGACTACCACTGAGATCAACTACTTAAAACCCAGCATAACAGCAACAGCAGAAAAACATTGAAAGATCCAAAAGAATAAGAAAGGTATGTACATGGGCATGCATGCATGCATTTATAAGTCAATAATTTTGTACCTAACATGGAGGTCAATATGTTTACACTGATCAAATGAGAAATTTGAACCATTTAGGAAGTTGGTAGTAAAGGGCTTGAGGCAAGGGCAAAGTCTATCCTTGCTCAAGAGTCTAGTGCTGGCTGGGGAATTCTGGGAGTTGAAGTCCACTCATCTTAAAGTGGCCAAGTTTGGACAACACTGGTCTAGTGGCTCCGGTAACCTAATAAAGAGACCCCGTTTATCTTACAGAAGAACCTGTCGGGTCAGAACTGCTTCTCAGATGCCTCATTCAGGTGCTGTTTTGTTAGATTAGTCTCTAAGTTGGTTGAAGCATTTGGCTTCATGAAATTAATAACCCAAACCTTGGAGACAACAAAACAGTCTCCACCCAGGACATCTGCAGTCTATCTAGAAGAATTTTGCATGCCTCCTACTCTAAGACGGGCAACTTCATCTACTTCTGTTTTCTTCTTTTGCTTCTATAATGCATCAGCAATCAACCTTCCTTGCAACACTGTATCCTAGTAGAAATGGGTTATTTCAAAGATGTAGTCATAAGCAGAACAATCACTTCAGGCTATTGTCTGAAGTTAGCTTCTAGCCCATTAAGATGGGATTTTGCTGGTTGTTCTTTTCAGTCATTTGCCGGTATCAGATAGCACTTGTCACTAAATGCAAGAGTTACCAGCTGGTGGAACAGAAGGTTTTCAGAGGTGAGGAAATACACAGGTTTTCCAATATGGAGATCTATTAAAGCTAAGAAACTGCAAATCGTGATGTGAGTGTCCAACAGTGAGCAGTCAGCTGACTCACAAACTTCAGCTAATGCACATTTTCTTCGCTTTGCTCTTTCTTACTCTCTGTGCTTTTTATAACCCTGCTTACCCCAAAAGGGAATAGCGTGATAGATAGATATGTATGTAAAACAAGCAAGAAGTCCTTTCTGCACAGAAGATGCAATCAGCGAAATAAATTAATTGCTTTATAGGGTCATAATGTCATAAGACTGGGGCAGATTTAAAAATGGCTGAAACATTGGCCTGTAATAACACTTATGCTTTTGTGCTTTAGCATAATATAATAAAAACATATGCTTGAGGGTGTTAACTGATTTGTGCCAGAGTGAACAATGTCTTCTCTGTCACATTTATAGCGTTGTTCCTTTGCTTAGAGCCTAGCCATGCTCCAAACTGCATTTTTAAAAATGGACAGGCATGATCATCTTTTAAAATACAGATTTTTGACAAATTTGTTTAGCTTCTGTTAAAATTAAACGCAAGAAGCTCTGTATCATTATTCTATTTTTATCCTGTCTTTTTTCATATATAACTCAAAGCAGCGAACATACCTAATCCTCCTGCTGCCTATTTCCCTCACAACAACCCTGTGAGGTGGGTTGGGCTAAGAGGGAGCGATTGGCCCAAAGTCACCCAGCCGGCTTTCATGCCTAAGACGGGACTAGAACTCACCGTCTCTTGCTTTCTAGCCTGGTGCCTCAACCACTACACCAAACTGGCTCTGTGTGGGATGGGTTTACTAAAAGAAGAGTTAATTGACTGGTTTTGATGTACATTCTGCTGTATAGCCTCAAAATATCTCTAGGCTGGTTTTAATAACACAAGAATTGAAAAGCAATCCATTGAAAAATTCACTCCAAATCAAAACTGCAAACCTTTTGTATAAGGAAGTGAAATAAACACACGCAGCTACTCAGCTTGCTTTCCAAATCCTTTCTGAACTGGGAACTCCCTGACTTCTCTTCTGCAGGTGAGCAGGCAATGAAGTCTTTCCCCAGAAAGGAAATCCACTGCCGAGAAATCTGCTCTTGGAGGTGTGTTAGCATTAGAGAGTCGATGGGTAATTTGCACAGTACTGAGTCATAACCAGGACCCTCGATGTTCACATATTGGTCTTAGTTGTATTCCACCCCCCACACCCATTATCATATCCAGGAAAGGGAGGGACCTGAGATTCCATCTCTATATGAATGGTCATTTCATGACCGTACATCTTCAAGGAGTACAATTTCTTCAATGATTACTTTGTACAGGTCATTTTTTTTTTTTGAAACTTTAATTAGATGGGACAGAAAGAAATGAATCTGGAAGTGCTCCTTTGTGTTGTATTAAGGAATCCAATAATTTGTTAGTTATTTATTACAGGTAGTCCTGGTTTAGCAACTGCCTCATTTAGTGACTGTTCACAATTACGACGTTGATGAAAAAGTCATTTTGTGACTGATCGTCACATTTACAACCTTCGCAGGTCTGTAAAGCAAAGGAAAGCTGAAGTAAGATCGTAAGCACAGTTGCAGTTTCACCTGGAAACCACTTTGCTTAACAACCAAACTGCTAGTCCCAACTGTGGTCACTAAATGAGGACTACCTGTAATTAAATTCATAGCCACCTTTCACGTAGGAACCAATGGCAGGACAAACACATTCCCTCTTCCTATTTTTCTCCACAACAGTCCTATGAGGTAGGCAAGGTGGAGAGCAAGTAATTGACCCAAAGCCACCCAGTGACCTTCTGTGACTGAAGGCAAACTTTAACCTGGCCTCCCTGGTGTCAGTCTTGCACTTTAACAAGGACACAACACTGGTTCTTTTAAGGATGTATTCTCTTTCTCTTATCCCATTTTATGCTAAAGTTAATTTAAAAATCGTTTTCATTTTCATTTTCATTCCCAAAGTGCCTTATTTGTGGAAATTCATTTTCTGATAACTTTCCCTGTATTACATTTACTTCCACTATAAAGAATTCATAATAGTTGATCATGTAACATTCTCTTTATTCTAAGAGTGATTCATTGATGTGGTTGCTCAAATATTTCAAGTTTTGGCTCTCTGAAAGTTGAGGAACATGCTCTTGATTATAACTGAGAATTGGTCTTAGAGAGTAAATTCCATTTTGTTTCTACTCTTATCAGCTGTCAAAGGTGCTGAAACATCAAGTATTTATCTTCTTGATAAATGCTGCCCACTTGGATTTGAGTTGAGCTCTTCCAATTTATACCTGCCAAGGTGAAGCTAGATATCAACATCTAAAGCGATAAGAAAATGGAATTTCATTATGACTAGAAAGGTCTTCCAAACCTTGTACAAAGGCAAACAAAGAGATGTTAAAGCAAATTTGTCTAGCTGTTGTTGAATGTAGATTATAAAACAGTTCAATAGTTGAGATGCCAATATAGAAATGCTATCGTATTTCATTTGATGTTTCAGCTGTGCTAGTTTTTCAAGATAATTATTTTTGAGAGCTTACACAGTAATGTGATTTTGTCATTTCATGTCTCAGAACGAGTACTATATGAAAAAAAATTCAGATAAGATTTTAAAACATTTTTTTGGCATGAAACTACCTTACTACATATCTAACTTTTTAAATTAAAATCCAAGCTGAGCATAATTTTATCATGAAGTTGTATGTAGAATTATCATCCCCATCTAAAACTGCAGGGACTGTAGCAGTTTTTAAGATTAATATTCCTTAAAGAGAAATCATATTATGTCTAATGAAGATTAGTTATTACTTGCGCTAGATTGCATAGTCAGTTTTCTTCCAGTATAGCTGAAAGTGACAAATCAACATGATGCAAGACGAAAGTGGGCTTTGTAAGAGTAGCCCAAATCTGACTTGGTTTTGTTGTAAGTTAATATTTATATATTCTTTAAAATCAGTGACTACATTTCCATGTTGTAAGCACATATGTGGAGTTACAACAGAAAAAGTCGTACATAGAGTACATATATAAACATAATTCATACTACTCAAAGAAATAAAGCTATGGAAGTCCAGCTCTGCATTCCTACAGTCAACTGGCGCCTTGTTTAGAGTAGTGAACTTCCTCTTAGAGAGGGATGACCACAAAGATCTCCTACCTGACTACTGTGCCTGTGTTTGAACAACACACTGCTGATAAAGCCACTGAGATTTGCCAGTCAAGATTCTTGATTCTTCCTGGGCACAGTCTGTTGTGGTGACCAGGGCATGCGTTAATTACACAATGCTACTTATACAGTGTTATACAATAATACTGTTCTGGCTTACATACAAATTCGACTTAAGGACAGACCTTGGGAATGGAACTCGCTCTTAAACTGGGGACTACCTGTACCACTCTTGATCCTGTTGGACCTCTTGGTAGCGTTTGATACCACTGACCATGATATCCTCCTGGAACACCTGTGTGGAGGCTGGGGATTGGAGGCCTTTTGTTTTGCAGTGTTTCTTTTTCCAGATCTGCAGGTGATTCCAGTCAGTGGTAGTGGGGAAGGAGTGGCTGGCCCAGTCACTAAATTTGGTGACTAAATATGCTTACCATCTGTCACCCATTAGCAAAGAGGTGGTTGTAGCACTGTGCATCAGCTTAGGTTTCCCATCGTCTTAGTGCTTAGATTTTGCCAATGTGCTTATAATGAGATGTGGCTAAACTGTGGCTGCATTCCAGTGTATTGATAAATATTCGGCCTGTGAGGAGGTTTTCTTCTGTTTAGATTAAATTCAGTCTAAACCCTTAACTAGTACTACATTAGTAAAATGGAGCCAGCTTCATAAACAATGATCTAAAGTTGCCTTCTCTCTATTAATCATCATTAAAATTGATCATAAATTGAATGAAACAAGTTTTAAAAGGAAGGAAAAGCATAAGGACTCCTTCCTGTAGCAGTGCTACAGTGGAAGAGGAAATGGATGAGCCCAAGGGTTCCTGCAGTTCATTCTCATAAAGCTTAACTGGGATTTACTTTTCCTCTGTCCATTAAATGAATTCCTAAAATTCTGAGCAGAGCAGATCTATTCCTCCCCACTCCCACCTTTCAATACAGATCCCATATGGTATATTTTACCATATATGTATTACTTGATGTACTTTTACTGTACCACCAGTTCTGTGAAGGTGGATCCTATTGAGTACCATTAAAGTTTAATATTCATTTTCATTTCCCATAAATTATTATCAAGGGGATGTTGGTCTCCTAATGGGTAATAGTGGCATAGTTGTAAATTTTAATGCAGGTGAGATACACATGCAGTTTCTTCAGGGACCAAACTATCACCTGCTCTATGTCAGCTGAAACTTTACATCAAATGATCCATGAGTGCAAAGGAAATTGTTCAAGAAATATTCATGAAGTAATTAACAGTTATTTGCAGCTGCTGTCTCCTCTACTGCCCACAAGGTCGCTCAAATAACAAGAGGAGAGTTTAGGACTGGTCCTAGCAGTATCTTCAGTGCTTCCTCTCCATTTGCCCAACTTTTAAATAATGTTTTCATTGTCTTTGCAACCTATTTTACAGATCATATGCACAATCTGTATGCATGATTTATCTTGCCACAGGATATGATCATTGTTCATCCATGCATGTGATCATAATCACTCACTTGGACACCATTGATTAAATGGACATTGATGTAAAGTGGTCCAGGAATTTAAAAAGAAAAAGAAACCAACAGTTTAACAGTCTCACATGAGATCCTGGTAGAAGATGGCACAATGAGGCTGGATTATGCCTGCAGTTAGATCACTGTACTGCTGGCTGAACAACTGTACCCAATGAGTACAGCAATGGCTGCATATCAAGCTAGAAGGGAAGGTTGAGTGGCGTGCCTCATGGCCCTGCATGTTCAATGTATTTATGAATAATTTGGTTAAACGCTTAGAAAATATCATTTGCAAATTTTGTGGACACTTCTAAGATGGTGCCAGCTGCAATGCCTGCATCAACACAAAGGTAGGAGTCAGGGCAAACATCTTGGAGGACAGGACCAAATTTCAGGAGGATCTTAACAAGCTGGAACTATGGCTAGGAACCAGCAGGATCAATTTCTAACAAGAACAAATAGAAAATCCTTCATTTGGGTAGGAAAACTCAAAGGCACAAGTATTAAATGAGGGAGACCATAATGGGTAGCAAGACATGTAAAAAGAATCTGGGTATCTGGGTGGATCAAAAACTGAATAGGAGCCAACAGGGTGATGTAGCTGCAAAAAAAAAAAAAAAAAAAGCAACACAATCCTGTGCTGAATGAACAGAAGTATGATATCAAGAAAAGAGAAGTAATAGTTCTTATTGTGGGTTGATAAGATCACGCCTAGAATATAATATCTAGTTCTGAGCATTGACAAGCTGGAAGATGTAAGATGTCCAGAGGACAGCAAACCATGATGATGAGGGGTCTGGAAGGAAAAATAAGGAGTGGTGGTGGAGATGCTGAATATGTTTACCCTGGAGAAGAGAAGACTGTGGGGAGACATAGTAACTATCTTTAAATATTGGAAGGGCTGTCATTAGAAAACAAGGTAGACATATTCTGTGTGGTTCTAGAAAGTAAGAAAAAAAACAGTGGCTTAAAAATACAAGGAGGCAGGATTTGACTGGATATCAAGATGAATACACTAATGGTTTAACTGTTCAACAGTGGAACTGGCTGCCTCAGGATGTAGTAGACTGTCCTGCCCTGGATGTATTTAAGCAGAGACTGAATGGCCATCTTTTGGGGATGCTACAATAGTAAATTCCTGCACTGGCCAAGGGTTGGAGCAGATGGTCCCTTCCAATCCTTTCATTTTCTGATTCTACAGTCTTGACCATATAGGACAGGGTTGCTAATTGTAGATGTCGCTGAACTGTCCTTCCTTCCCTCCCTCCCTCTGCAGGTAATCTCATCTGCCTGTGATAGACAATAGGAATGCTAATCACATTGAACTAATTCCCTTATGCTATATGCAGCAAGACTTCCATAATGCTGGAGACACCACCAAAAAGGCCCTTCTGCCACTTGATAGGCTTTTATCTGAAGTATGCAAATCCCAGATCACTACATACAGAAGAAGGTGTTTCTTCAGATAAGGTGTGACCCAAGCCATTTAGAGATGTAGATATAATAATAAGCATTTTGAATCTGACTCAGAAATCTATTGGGAGCCAATATAGTTTAGCCAGAACAGAAGTCACATTCTCCTGGCCAAAAGAAACATGTCCATTGTATTTTAGACCTGTTGCAATGTCTGGCTCTCCTTCAAATGCAGCTCCACAAAGAGCACATTGCAATAATCTATTTGGTAACCAAAGTATGATAATGATAGCCAGATCAGATCTTTCCAAGAAGGGAAAAAAATCATACACAAAATCTTATGAAAATAATACACAGATGAATAAAGTCACTCCTAACCATTGTCCTGACCAGTGCACTCAAGGATAGTACAAATTCCAAAAGTACCCCCAAATTACAGACCTGATCCTCCAAGAGAAAAATACCCCCTTCCAGAGCAGGAGTTGCTCCTTCCAGTCATTGGAGACAACTCCAAACCACCAATCCCTGCAATTTGTCTGGTTTTGGTTTTAACATGTTGTTCCTCATCAAGGCCACAGTCTGATCCAAGCAAGAGTCAGTTTAAGGAGCTCAGCACACCTGATTATGATGGAAAGGGGAGGTAAACTTGGTGTCATATGCAAAAAGGTAATACTCAGTTCCATAACCACTGACCAATCACTTCCAGCATGTTCATATACATGGTAAACAGCATGGAGAATCGAATGGAACCCTGTGGCCCCTCAAAACATAAAATATGGTATAAAAACAAAAATCCTCCAGTGCTATCATCCAGAATCTATCCTCGAGATAGGAGCAGAACCACAACAAAGCCATGTCTCTGACCTCCAACACCTTAAGGCAGTCCAGGAGGACATAATAGTCAATAGTATAAAGGGTTGTGCAAGCAGAGACAAATTATCTATCTTGCTCCCTCGGTAGTTCATCCATCTACACAATCAATGCCACCTCCATGCCATGACCCAGGCTGCAACCAGATTGAAATTGAACCAGAAAATCCATTTCTTGCAAGAGCTTTGGAGTTATTCCACCATTACCATGATCTGAACCACCTTGGCCAGGAGTAGTAAATTTGATACTGACCTATAACTGTTAAAAAGGAAGGATCTAAAGACTTGTGACAATAAATTTTGCATTGGTAGGAATAAGGAGGAAAAAGTAGTTTGCATTTTGTGTATGGATACAAGGTTCCTTCTCACATTCTGCAATGTATTATCAGGCTGGGGGAAAAGCACTGCATATTTGATATTGAAAGGGAGGAGAAGAACAAACCTCGACACATGACAAGCTAATCCTGCAGCTAAAACTTTTTGCCAGTCATGGGACTAACACTTCCTGCAGGTTGTAGGGATCCTGATTAAAGTGAAGGAGATACTTCTTGGTGGCTTGTTTTTTGCCTTCTCTGGAAGATAACTTTTTGGGTAGTGGGAATATGTTTGCTGCCCTTGCAGTGTTTAGAACTCTTCCATCCCACAGCAGTACTTAAAATTAAGGCCCTAATATTTAACAAAGCTGTCTTTGGCACATAGAGAGTGTGTCAGAGTGAGATTGGGCCAGCAGCTCTATGGAATAATGGAAATGTAAAGTAGGATTTAAAAGCCCCCAGTGATAATCTATAAATATGTTTGGACACTGTTGCTCTGTAATACCTCTAAGGAATCCTCTCTTCTTCATAATATAAATCATTGTTGCAGTTCTTCACCTTCACTACTTGTTTGTGGAGTGGGATTTGGAAGTGCTGTGAGTACTACAGCATCAACCTAGCCTAGACATGTGTTTTACATTAATTCTTCATCTCCCAATCTTATTTTAAATGGTGTCAGTATCACTGGAGGAAATGTGGTGAGGACACTTAGAACAATTTCTGGGATTTTGGAATAAGTAGACCCTGTCTGTTTGTAAGCAAGTGGGAAATCTGATAAGAAAGCTAAAATAAGTCTGGACAAATTTGAGACACAGAGGTTTTAATCCTTCTACAAAGAAAGTTTATAAGAATGAATCTTATAAAGACCAAGAATAAACGTTGCATTCTACAATAAACAAAACCCAAATTTTCAATGACGTTCTAGCAGCAATTAAATTTACATTTCTTACTGTGTTGCCACGAGATTAGCTTGCACATATTTATGGGAAGCCCAGCACTTTCAATCTTACTTTCAATTTGGGGGTTGAATGTGCAGCAAAGCATTGAGGGGAAATGGTTCCATCAGTGAAGAGCCAACCAGATCAAAACATAAACACTTTGAGCACCATCAACAATGACAATAGAAGTGTCACATCTGTATGCAGCAATATGTCTTCCTATAAACAAGGCACTGATGCATTCGGTTAATCAATAGACCGGACTGGCTGTACATCCTTAGATTCTCTTTTATAAGAGTTTTGTTTGTAAGGGTTTCTCCCTCCTGGTGCTGTAGAGTCTGACCAGTCTGCAACAGCAGAAAGTTGGCCCTGTACCAGCTTATTTTGTATGTGTGGTCATAGTAGGTCAACACTATATTTGGCAACCTCCCAGTATTACCTTAGTATTTCTTGCTTACCTTCCACATTGACACAGCTTTGGTCTCTTCCATTTTCTCTCCCACTTTCTTCCTTATTCCACCAGTGAATCTGTTTATGTGTGCATTTCTGCTATGGTACCTGTGAATCCACATATAGATTCTTCTCTAACCATGTTAAGTAGCACCAGCAGAAATCCTGCAAAGGTGGTCTACAACCTCTTCCTTCAATGATCTGTGTGAATCTATGTCCATTATAATGAGTTTTGATGCCATTTTTAAAACCATTAGACTCCATTTTGGAGACAGCATATCTGTAAAATCACTAGTAAATGATGAAAGGAATATTATCAATGGAGACTGCATCAGATCCTACTAGGATCTGTCACTATCCCCCCTGGAAAATTGACCAGCTGGGAAGTTTGACCTTTTTATCCTTTTAGCAGCTCAGGATAGGTAAGGTGCAACTTTGGCAAACAACATACTATGCAGAATCTATGGGGGTGAATTGAATAAAAGGTCTTTAAGTTTTCTGAGGCGTTGTTGTTGTTAAGATTTGGAGACTCCCCAAAGACTCTGAGCAGCTTACAACAGCTTGGCAAATAGCCTTTGCTAAATAAATAAGGTGGCTAGCTGGAAGCTGTGATTATGAGTTATTACACAGGGGCATAAAATATTTTTTACTTATTAGAAAGAAAAAATCTTTACCATGTCTCATGAACATGTACCTTCACTGTACCAAAAACATGGATCATTTGTTTGGGCATGTTCTAGTAATGCAAGCAATTCTCCTGCATGTCCCTGGGGCTGCTTCCAGAAGTAATAGGAAGATGCAGAATGAGTCAGATGTTCCTGCCCCCATGGAATGCAAAAGCAAGCTATTTAAGGATTAAATCTATGCATCAGGAGTATTTCTTGTGCGTCACATTAGAGGAATAAATTAACTGTGCTAAATAAGAAGGGCACTCAGCTGTCTATATTATGTGAAGGTGGCTTTGAAGCTCAAGAATCTATTTATTTGTCAGATGAATATCCTGCCTTTCCTTCAGAGTTCAAGACAGGGTACATGATGCTCCCACAACATCATCTGGTGAAGTCAGTTGGGCTGAGAGGGAGCGACTTTAAATCAGCCAGTGAGCTTCTATGGTTGAGGAGGGACTTAGAGCTGAGTCTCCTACTGCCAGCCTGTCCCCTTCACCACTGCACCACCCTGATTTGTGTTACACTTCCCTGAACAGTTTTTGAAACTCTTTCAGTTCTATCCAGAAGGGTGAACACAAAGAAACCTTCGATTTTCCAAGCTTTCAAGGCAAATTTGACCAACGTAGCCAAGCTCTTTCAAACAACCAAGGAAAAACATGCTGATCCATACAAGAGCAAATATTTTGTCCTCCCCCATCAATGCAGTAAATGGGTACTATATTATGAAACTGGAAAAATCCAGATGGTACTTTATAATCAGTCAAACCTTAAAAATGTGTAATTAGTTTGAAAAGATCAATCATATTTGGGGAAAATAGCTCATTGCCACCACATTTAAACATCACAGAAGCTAAAAACAACTTTCAGTTTTAGCTTTTAAAATTATGAATTTTAATCAGAGGTCATTCAAGACACTGGTATTTTTACCCAATAGCCAAGCAAGTCTGTAACTGAAGGGATCAGAGTAACAATGATGGAGATTGTGTCCTGGATTGCAAATCTGCTCCTCACAAGCAATTTTATTCTCTGCTTTTTTACTTGGTCAGCCTTCCAAAGTACTAGGATGAGTGTGTTAACAAACAAGTTAACTTTAAAAGGTTGTGGGCAAGTATATTTGTGAAATTTGCCACAGCTGAACTCATTTCAGAAGCAGCAGGGCCTGAATTTCCAAGGCAGAAAATGCTCCATGTTGTTAGCTTCCCGATGTGAGGATAAATTATGATAGGCAACTCTGTTTGTCTCTTTGCATTAATGAACTCCAAGCACCTTCCATGTTTATCTCTCCTTTTTTTAAGCCTTTGTATTGAGATGACTAAAGATAGGTTCAGTAAGCAGCAGAACTATTCAATTCGTTCGAAGGAAACAGGAGTCATAAACTTGCATTTTTCAAATTGAACTGGAAATGCCTCAGATAATTCGAAATGTCTCTGGGCGAGCCTCTGAATAAGACTTACATACTGGTGCCTTCCAAATGTTTTAGACAGCAGCCTAACCATTGACAAGAGGTTATAGGCATTGCCCAAAACAACTACAGGCACTAGATTGTCTGCTTTTTAACCTAATGCAAAACTTTAACCATTATCCACAGAGGGGAACTGATACAGAAACATTAGTATACTTAACATTATTTCTTTGTGTTGTACAAGCCCCTCTCCTTTTTTCAAATTAACTATGGTTTAACTTCCATGAGATGAAGTTATATTGCAGTTCTGGGCAAAAATGCATTTAAAAAATATCAAAAAAAGATTCTATCTGAAATTAGTAACAGATAAAAGATATGCCTACATTAACATAACAGTTCTTCAGAAGTGAATGCATACCAAAACTGCTATTTTTATAGCATTTTACATTGTCCATTAGCAAGGATTCTGTAAAGCAGTCTTTATAGCTTTTGAACCAAAGATCCTCCACTTAAACCCAGTTTACAACATTTGTTCTACATTTAATTTTCTACTATGCTCTTTTTTCTTTCTTTATGTCTATACATTAGCTTTTTTCTTTTCAGAAAAATAATACTCTAGATGTGACTTGGAACAAAGATAACTCATTAATTGAAAGTCACAGATTGCTTTTACTAGCTGACCTAATATGACAGATGTAAAGGCAATTCCTGTGCTATTAAATTGTTAATATGCATTTTATGATGTGACAAATATGCATCTTTGTTGAAATGTTATATATAACTGTTAGAACTGAAGGGCAATATATTGTTAAGTTCTTGTGATTTCCAACATCTCCCTCATAATGTCAATATACCCTTGAAAGTGTACATAATGCTTCTTATTATGCCTTAATAGTGGAGATTTTAAATCCATTTAAGTATACTTAACAATGTATAATAAATTTATCATTGAAACCAAAGGGGAGGGATTCTGATGTTTAAAATGGAAAGTCCTTATTGGTTTCTACATCTTATTGACTTAGGAACATCCCTAACATCAAAACCTGGAAAGATGTTAGAGCAAATACTAAAACAGGCCATCTGTAAGCCCCCTGAAGACAAGGATATGATTGGTGTGTACAATTCTGGGTACACATTTCCACAAAAATATTGATCCAGGGATGGGTGAAAAAAGATGATACAGGGACTTGAGGTCATGCCCTATAAGGAATGACTGAAGGATCTTGAGCTGTTCAGCCTGGAGAAAAGAAGACTTTGGGAGACATGATATCAGTATTCATGTTCATAAAAATATTCCATGAAGAAGATAGTCAGGACCTATTTTCTATTGCCACAGAAAATATTTTTTGTTAACATCTCTTGTTAATCTTAAAACTTAATGTTTCTACTCCCTCTAGTGGATCTTCCAAAACTAACATAAAATTATCTGCAACTGCCCTTAACTTATAAGTTTCTTTTTTAATCTTAACTCCCCTAATTCTCTCATCTTGCCTTATGTCTCTATTCAGTACCTCAAAAACTAAAATGAACAAAAGTGAAGACAGCAGATATCCTTGTCTTGTCCCTTTCTGAATCTCACAAGGTTTTGTTAGTTCTCCATTAACAATTATTTGTGCTTTCTGAGAAGTGTAAATCAATCTTACCTATTTAATAAAATTATCTCCAAGGTTCATATGTTCCAGAACTCTAAACAAAAAACTCCAATTCAAATTGTCAAAGGCCTTCTCTGCATCTAAGAATATCAACACAGCTTGTTTTTCATTATGCTACTCCAAGTATTCCAAAATATCCAAAACATTTCTAGTATTATCTCATAATTGTCTTTTAGGTAAAAGACAATTATGAGATAATTGATTCATTGATCTTCATGAATAAAATCCTGTAAAATTATCTTCAACCTTTCAGGCAAAATCATGGTAAACAACTTATAGTCATTATTCAATAACAATACTGATTGACAGTTTCTTGTTAAAGTCAAATCTTGTCCCTCTTTAGGTATTAATACTATATTAGCCTCTTTTCAGTTATCCATTCTGTAGAATAATATTCACTGTTTGTTGTAAAGGTTGTAAAAGCTCATCCTCAAAACATTTATAGTGAGAAGCCAGCAGCCCATCTGGATCAGGTGTTTTTCTTGTTTTAGTCTTTTTGATAGCTTCACACAGTTCTCTTATTATTATAGGTCCATTCAAAATTTGTCTCCGATTCTCTGTAATCTTCAGTAAATTCTGTTTATACAAATATTCACCCACTTTTTCCAAGGAAATTTCTTGTCCTTTGTATAAAGTAATATGGAACTGATGGAGAGAACTGGTTTTAAGCTTGAGAAAAAAGTAAAATCATGGTCTTATCTTTGCTGTAAACTGCCCAGAGTTGTTTTGATGAGATAGGCGGTTACAAATTTGATACGTAAATAAAAATAAATAAATAAATAAATAAATAAATAAATAAATAAATATACTTGGGTATTACTATGACAAATATGAATTGTATGCTATTTCAAAATACTTATATTAAGACAGGAATGAAATTAAGAAGGACATGTTAAGATGGGAGAAATTAAAATTGTCACTGTTGAGGATTAATTAAATTAATGTTTTGCCAAGAATGATATTTTTGTTTCAGACAATACCTGTTTGACAACTGATGTGCCACAGTTAAACAATGGCAGAAAGATATATCTAAATGTATATGGCAAGGGAAAAAACTACAAGTTAAATATAAAGTGTTACAAGATGCAAAAGAAATAGGAGGACTAGGTTTACCAGATTTGTAATTTTTTTCATTATATGTTTCTTTTCTCTTTCCTTATTATATTCCTACTTTTCTCTTTCTTCTCTTTTTTCCTGCACTTTTTACTCCTTTCTATTCTCTTTTCTTTAAGTTTAGTTTGTATTAGATTTTACTATTATAATCAAAATTCTTAATAAAGATTAGATAGATAGATAGATAGATAGATAGATAGATAGATAGATAGATACTAAAGGTTCCATTCAATGGATTATTGGATCAGAATTTAGTAAGCAAAAAACTGATATATTCAATCATTAACCATATATACAGCATTTGCTTATATTGATTGCACTTTAATGCAATGAAGCTCCTAGGTTGAGAGATGGCATCATTTTCCATAAAGCTGCTTTTTATTTGGATGGTTGTATTGATATTTTTGTCTGTATAGTGGCTTCCAGGCATGACATACTTTAAATACCACACATATTAATTATATTAAGTTCCTGAATTATTCAGTTATGCATATATTAAAACCACAAACTTCTGAACATTTGACTGAACATACAGCACATATGCAACCATATAAATGTCAGCACCAGAGCGGGCCAGAGAAGTTCCAAACCAATTTTATTCAAAGGTGTAAACAAATTCTTACAGGTTCATGTAAGTGCAGTAACCCAAGTTGTGTAATTTTTAAGCCAAAAAATTGAATTGCAGCAGGTTGTTTTTAATGAAAAATTGACCTCATACAAAACAATACTAATTATTGTAGCACCCCATCACACAAATAGGAATAAAATGAATATAGAGAAAATGTGCTGTGTATTTCCCCCACATAAATGTAACTTAAAAGTGTTTTTTAGTAAGAGAGTATTAGTATTATTGTATACAGAAATATTAAAGAATACAAAACACAATCTGCTGTAAACTTTAAAGAATATTTAATAAGCTTTTTAAAAATAATGTATAGCTTTATTTTCCTATGAGGTGCATGAAAATATACCATTCCTTTTTGCTGCTGCAAGAATACCCAAGGAACCAAGAAAAGCTACAATGAACAGGAACAGGTAACATTAAAAAAAAGTTATATTAAAACTGGAATATGAAAAGAAGTAGAGCCACATAATAAAAACGTTTTGTAAAACGGAGAGCAACATTTACAAAACTGTAAAATGGAGATACCAAGGCGCTCCAAACTCTCACATCCTCATTAGGACTTTGGGAATTCTTCATGTTATCTTTTATATAGTTTCCATGAGCTCATCTAGAAATACCAAATGATTTGCAAATATATACATAGCCACATGTGAATGATTGCTGCAGATCTCTGACCTAAACTGGATGTGACTTGTATCTGAATAGGTGACTTGCCTGGGTCTTGTTTTTGGTGGGTTTTCAGACTTGAGAGGCTGCACATTTGAAGGAGTGACCAGTGTGTGTGCAGTGGTGGAGGTCAGGGAGAGAGAAAAGCCATTCATATTCCTGATCTCTCAGAATGTGCTTCTATCTTAAACAGATTTTCTTACAGAGGGTACATTGAGTGGATAATGCTGAGAAGAAAAATGTTTGGGGTGGCACTTTGAAAGAAAGAAAATAGCTGAAGAGGAAATGGCAGCGTCTTTCTCCTACCCCATGGTTTTCTTGTAGCTGCTTTTTGTGTTTAAAAAAATGTGGAGGATAAAGCCAGGGATGGATTGATGATATGTCACACCTACTGTTGAGCTTTTGTCAAGGGCATCCACTGTAGCAAACTCATGTTTGCCTGATATAATCTGGAAAACAGCTTTCAAGATATGAAGGCTGCAGTCTTGTGCATCAGTTTTGGGGAGTAAATTCCACTAAGTTCTATGGGACTTCACGCAGGACATCCACTGAATAATTTACATGTCATTCGTGGAGTTTTAAAAACTTGGATTGCTATACACTCTTGTTCTGATGCTGTTTAGGCTGAATCTTGTTACATTATTATGAAACTCCAACCCAACGTTTTCTAACTGGGTACCTTCTGGATGCCTTGAGTTCCAATATTCCACCAGCATGAAGGTTGTAGTCCAGGAGAACTGGGAGTACCAACTTGCCCCAACTCTAGTCTTCCCTGGTGCCCTCCTGATGCCATTGCTGGTGGTTGTGTTGGTTGGAAAAGTCCTGGGAGTTGATTTGTGCTATCAGCAACATCATTGCACTATTTTAAAGAAATCTGTATGCTCCTATTTCTAAGGTGCATATTTTTCCATAGCATATGTGGCAAATGTATCTTTTTAGTACGGCAAATCAGCTATCCAACTGAAAGAGAAATCCTAATATAATGTACAAGAAAAACCATATTGTAGATTAGAAACCTATTATTTAATTTGTGCTGAATATTCTTTCTCCTAGCCATCCCCCCCCCCCCCCCAAATCGGTAACAAAACCAGGTAGCTATTAATAGCTATTTTACAGTATATTAAAGCACACATCATTTTAGGAATATTCACAGTAGACAAAAGACACATTCCTAGCAAGTAAGACAGAAATATAAACTCACATCCCTAATTTGCATTGACTTTAATAGGATTACCACAAGTCTTTGGGACATGAAACAGAAATTAAGCACCCTGGACCCAAACCTGTATCTTTAGGGGCAGGCTCCGCATATGATTCTAAATGGCTTTGGTCATGTTGTATGTTTAAAAGCCCTGTGCTTATAATATAGAAAAGGAATTGCACTGGCTTCTTGAATGCTGCGTGAAATACACATGTCACTAAAGAGCTAGTAAAGTATCACAAACATTGCCTTGTTTCTTGTGGACTTGTAAGAATTGCTTACTGTTGCTTATTCAGGCACTAAATTATTTTCTGTCCCTAAAAAGAAAACCATTGAACAGGGATTTGAGTGGCCATTTAATGAAGCATAATGAGAATATAGTAGTCCATTGTGTTAAGTTACTGGTATCTGGTTTGATGGCTGGTGGTGGTTTTCTAAATTTGTCTGGTTTCTGTGTTACAGGCAGTCAGTATTTGCTTTAGCACCAAGGTTTTCCAACCTGCATGAGGAGGAAGCTTCTGATAAGCAAGTAATTCCCCAGGTATACAGCCTTAGTTCCTTTCATTTTAAAGTAAAAGACTCTGTATGTTGCATTCTGCCCTGTACACTTTCTTTTATCAGCTTTAAAGAAATATTTGTAAGTGCTTCATTATGTAACAGTGCTCCTTGGATTTTCAGCGCCTACCTTCATCATGACAGTATCCTGTGAACCAAGGAGAGCAACATACTCCCTGGATAACATGATGGTGATTCAGGCTTCCTAGGAAGATACTTAAAATTACTAACATGATGGTGTTTTTAAGGTTAGTGCTACTCAGCAGGGGTTGAACTGTTTATATTGCAGGTGTGCAGAAAGGGAGGTTAGAATCTGTTGCTAGGTATCTAGGTGACCTACAGTATACTGAAAAGAGGTTCCAATAATTTAACAATGGCAACAAGACAGTCTTTCCATGAAAATTAATCTCCTGAAACAAAGAAAGCTTTAGAGATCAAGGAGTGGCCTTTCACATGTCCTTAGTGATTAAAACAGCCTATGAACTTAGAAAATAAATAATAAGATTAAATACAAAAACATTACTAGCTTGGTTCAGTTTGGGTACTGAAAATAAAATCCTAAGCTTAGAACTATCTTAGCCTTCTCAACAGAAAGAAAGATTCAACAAGCGTGAAGCCCACCTATCTTGGTGTGATGGTGTGGAAACAGCAATTCCTCCATCTTCACAATGAATGGCCAGGATGCACAAAATATATAGCAGGGCAATTCATCTAAATTTCCAAACTATGATACACATGTTACTGTTTGTTCTGTAGAATTCAGAAGGTCTTGGCGGTTATTGTTTATGTTATTGGGTTATGTTATTAGTTTCTTCCTTTTTGAATCCATATTATGAAATGATTAACTCTAACCCTACTACCTGCTGGGATTCTCCCATCCTACTCACTTCTATGACTTAATTTCTGTGAGTAATTCTGCTCAGTCACCAGAACTACTGCTTTAATTTCTAATAATGGGGATTTCCAGGAGTAGATTTAGTCTGTCTTTAATCTTTTTAGAACCCATCTTTTATTTTTAGGACCCATCTTTTATTCATATCTTCATTGTTCTATGATACTGTTCTTCAGAGATGGGAATCTAGAAGCTATCAGTAGGTGTGTTTGTCATACAGTCAATGGTAATGTACAATGACCAGTAGCAGCAATGGAACTTCAATGTTGCTTCTTATTCCTGTGTAGAGGAAAGAAGCAAAATCCACAAAAGAATTGGAAAACAACATATAAATTATTGCTTGAAGTCACAATCATCCATTGCATGCACATTTAATAAGAGAAGAGAAAGCAAAAGAGTCAACTGCAGGGTGGAATAGGAATTTGTACATGTTTCCCATAACTGGCTGCTGCTGGACTGTTTATGAGTCTTCACTCAAGTATGAATATGGTAAGCAATATGTTAATTGATAACATCAGCCAGGTTTCAAATCTTAACCTATACTACTACTTCTTTTGAATGATAGCCCTAAGGTAGTGCTTCTTTACATAAAATGGTAAGAAAATTCTAGATTCCCTGTCACAGTCAAGATATTGTCACATTTCATGTTCTTTCTTTGTATATTAAAAGTTTGTACTGAAGCTATTTATATAGTTCAAATGGATTATACTGTACCCTAAATTGGCTGCTTTGTCTTCAAGTATGTGTGTCAGGTGTAGGTTAAAAAAACAGATTGCCCCCACATTGCATGGAATCATGAAACTTTAGTTTTGCAGAGGGACATATTAGTTATTTTAAAAGAGTGTTCAGTATATGCCCTTCACTAGAATTCAATTTGAAACTTATTTGAGGAAAGGAAGGGCAGTTAAGTTGGGATAAAACAGGATTTGTCGTAGATCTGGGCATGTGTATTCTGCTTTATTTCTGGACTGCAAGCAGTTTGCAATTGTAGTTCCTATTAGCATTCCTATCTACGGAGATGCATCAAATGGACCTTGCACACTTTTATCCTATGAGATGCATTTCAAGAACACAGAGCTCATCCAGCATCTCTGATCAAACTATCTTTGTGTACATCCATCTGATTTAAGCTGGAGGCTGAGTGCCCATCCAGCATTAGAAGGGTAATAGGTTTTACTGACACGGATAACCTTGATTTATATGTTGACCCTCCTTTTGCAGTTGCAGACTTTCATTCCTATATACTTCAAAAAGCTATGAATGCTAAATAGGGGGAAAATAACTTGTATAAAATCTACAGGCCTCAACACAGGGTTGCATGTTCTTGTCTTCCTTTTTTGGGGGGGGAGGGTACCTTTGAGTCAGTTTTTTTACTCCTGGCGACTGCATGGACAAGTCCCTGCAGTTTTCTTGACAAGGTTTTTCAGAAGTGGCTTGCCATTGCCTCCTTCCTAGGACTGAGAGGGAGTGACTGGCCCAGGGCCACCCAGCTGGCTTTGTGCCTAAGGTGGGACTAAAACTCACGGTCTCCCAGTTTCTAGCCTGGTGCCTTAACCACTACACCAAACTGTCTCTATTGTCTTCCATTACTGACAAAATAAACAGTGACCTACTGTATGTAAAAGGGTAGAAAGAAAGGGAAGGACTGAATTAAGTCCATTAGCTTTTTTGAGCAGAACTGACATTTTTGAGTGGATTAATAATAATACATACACACCTATCTCAAATTCTACTTGGATGTTAAGATCATGGACAACATATTCATGATCAAGGCCAATTTCAGTTATGACTGCCACAGATTTAATGGTATATTGTTTCTCTTTCAATATTGGCTTACAGCTATGCATTCTAAGTCTGGTCAATCCTCTGTCAGCATGCACAATTTTATTAGTGCTCACCTACACTGATTACCCACTCATTTTTGATCATATATTTATTACAGCAGGACAGAGAGAGCTGACCCACCAAGAGTCGATCTAAACCTTCATTGTTGAGATGGAGGGCAGATATTCTGGAACTTCTTGTAGTCTATGCTGGCCTCTCACTAGCCTATGCTGGTAAGCAGTGATGGGAATGTACTTGAAAACATTTCCCTACATGTTCTTTCATCTATATTAATGCAGAGAAAAGAAACAGGGAAATGAATGTGTAAAATCTTTTTTGTTAGTGGGAAATTCCTTCAAACCTCCCAATTCCTTCTTGGAATAATTTGGTTCCTTAAAAATCAGCTACAAAGCATGTTTACAGCGTGGGCTTTTTTCCTAGTGAATCTATCCTATTTAAAAGTGAAAATATGACAAAGCAAATTATGGAGAAGGCGAAGAGCTGAAGGGGCCAAGTACAGAAACGAATGACACATGGGACACCAAAACTGGAATGACATTTAAAAGAAAATCCAGAGGACAGGGACAGAAAGGTGGCTACTTATTCACTGAAGAGGAGATCTGTTTGATGTAACTGCTTGTTTCTCAGTGGCCTAAATTTCTTCCCCAGGAAATATTTCCATTTGTCTCCATGGTCCCTTGGAATACAAAGGAAGAGAGGACTGCTCTGCTTCTATCAGCAGCTGCTAGAATGATCTGTGTGTGTATATGGATATGGATGTATACAGACATCATTACTTGAAGGCTGTTACACTGGTTTAAGTGTAAAGATTCCATTTCTGTTTACAGGCCAGATCTGACCTGACATCAGAAACCACTTCTTCAAGTAGAGGCTTTCCCCAAAGACCTCTCATTCCGTGATGCAATTTTGAGAGTCCAAAGCATACTTCTGGGCTGAGGTGCTAAGCTGTCTAAAACCAAATGTTAAGAAATGGCTACTCCATATCCTCTATATCCATCTTGAGAAAGGGCTGTCTGTACTTTGAGGAATTTACTGGATTCCCTGTGCTAGATGGAACATTTCTATTTGTCAGCAGCCTGCAGGGAAAACAAGATTAAACTCAGCCTCGAACTAAACCATAGTCTGTGCAAAAGGGAGCCACTTCTTTCTTTGTTTTCTTGTCATTTAGAGAGAAGAATTTATTTTGTCTGAGCAAGTCTGAGTTCCATGATGATTCCTTTTGAGTGGTGTGACAAACTGGGGTGATCCACAATTTTTCCATAGAGGATTATACAGTTTATTTTACATAGAAAAAATATGACAACATGATGAAGAGTCCTCTCTCTTTCGTCTTGTGGAGAGGTGGTTGACAGACTCTAAAGATGTTTTTTATGCACAGTAGGTATCTGCCTTGACAACCTGACAATACATGGTCATTGCAAATGTCAGTCCAAGAATCTGTAGATACAAAAATCATTGTCAAGATTAACAGCATGCAGCATAATCTCAATTCTTGTACAATCTCAATTATATGTACAGTTGCAAACTATTGATCCAGAAGGAGTAATGCATTTCCCATGCCGCCCAGTGTATATCAATTCCATGCAAAACAGCCCTGCATAATCAACAGGGCATGCTCAGTTTGGAGCTAACCTACATGAAAAGCTGAAGGACAGTTATGAAATGTCTTTGCAATCAGAAAGAAAAAGGAGGAAAGAATCGTGGATTATAACTCAACCAAAGCTTTATTCAATATTGGTGAAAAACAATCTATAGATCAGATAATTGGGGGAGGTGCAAAAGGCCCCCTTCTTTCTATTTTTATCTAGCCTGGCTGTCTATGCCATTCTTGTTGCTTGGCCATCCTGCCCCCCCCCCCGACTTTCTGTCTTGGGAAAAAGGTATTTAGGGGGCAATCGTTAGGCTGAGTGTTGACTCCATCTGTAGCCATCACCAAAGATCAGCTGAACCCTCCATGTTCTGCCTGCCAAGCTCTCTCCTCAGTCTTTTGTCCCTGCACAGAAGAAGTAAGGACTTGTGCTGCATAACTGGTCCTCCTTTTTCCTCTTCTCTGTGCAAAGTTATGATTGTGTGTATCCACTATGGTTTATAGCTTTGTTCTTACTGAAACTATTGTAAGTAGTCTGCACAAGACTCTGTGCTACAGAAAGGCTGATGTACAGTACTTCCTTTAGCTGAGAAATCCTGGGAACTGAAGTCTTCAGAGGCATGTTATGGATCTATAATAAAGAATAGCTACTTCTGTATCTAGATTTCAGTTTCTACAACTTTCTGGGAAAACCATAACAATTAAGCAGGTATAAAAATAACAGAGAATTGTAAAATAGAAATATATTTCCTCTACTTTAATTCTAGAGAGTTAGGCATACTTAAATCCACTGATTTCAACAGGATTAACCTTGCTTAATTCTGTATTAAACTGTGACATTAATTTGGAGAGGGTGAAAAAAAAATCCTACAACCCTACAGGATTAGTTCTAAACAGTGATGATAAGTTTAAATTGCTGGGGCTGTAAGTTAACAATATATATGCCTATTTTGGCTCAAATGTGGTACAATAAGCGGTTTTTCATTCCAGTTCTTGTTTGTTAATTTTAAGCAGCTTTATACTTTTCGTAGGATCTCAGAACAACTTTCTGGGGATTGGAGGAAAAGATTTAAAATATAAGAGGCAGTGAAGTGATCAAGTAAAAATATGCTAATTATTGAACAGCCCTACTCCCAAATAAAAATTCATTATGAGGGATCTCCTGTACTTTAGGCTAAGGCACAATAAGTCAGTTACTCTCCCCCATTAACTTAAGCTTAACCAACTTTATATAGAAACCATTGCCATTTTATATCTTCAGATACTCTAGTTAAGCCAAAGAAGGATCATTAAACAGCCATGACTTGTTGATGTTTGCATGTATATATGCACATAAGCAGGACGAAACAAAACAACATTCACAGAGAAAGAAAACTTCTCTTTAGATCAATCTTCTTGCAGGTCCAATAGGTAGGCTATAATCTTGTACCCATTTATCAATGAGTAAAGTCAATGGAATTTCCTTTTGAGAAGAGATTTATCTGTCATTGTGCTAATATAAACAGAAAGCACTCAGATAAATAAAGGGAAATTTTACCTGAACCAAGGCTGTGCACAATCCAAAAATTCCCACTGCTAACAGGTTCTCCTGAAGCCATAGTTTCACTGTTTCATAGCAAGGCTAGAGAGAGAAAAAAATATTTTGCTATAAGGAAGCAAAAGATGTAAGTAGAACCTACAAGTCATATCAAACTTGGTAATCGGCAGTGTCAATTTAAGCTTTCCAGTGGAGGTGAAAAGTATCTCGGGGGACTTTCTTGCAATGAAATACGGCTTTAAAGGCCTAGAAAGACTGCACAGCTGAGGATCAAGTGGATACTTTGTGCAAGATTCATTAACCAAAAAAAAAAAAGAAGAACAATGTCTGCTTCTCATTTAGGCACTCCAAATCAGGTCGCTGCATTTCTAAATCCGGTAGTAAATCATAGTGCTTGAAACAGAAAGGCAAGGCAAGAATGTGAGAAGGCAATTATAGGCCAATTATTGCTTAAACAAAACAAAGCTGTGCCCAAACACTTCACCTTGCTTTGTAGCAACCACAAAGTGGCAAGATGACATTACATTTGGTGCTAACATATTAGTCCTGCTGTCAGTATGTCAAACCTTAGCACTGATAGGTTCCTAGAAGGATTTGCTAGCTCACAAAGGAAATAGTTTTAAGAATAGCAGTTGAATAACAGCAGATTTTAATTTAGTTTTGATACATTCCTGTGACGGATCACCTTGGACATATTTTTCAGCATAAGGCAACTGGTTGAGTTGGCCCGCCAAGGGTGTGGTTGAGCTTGAGTCTCCAAGCCCAATACTCGAACTACACTCCGGACCTGGTACCTTTTTGCACTCCTGGATGGATGCCAGAGTCCTTCTCTGCAATGGCAGGAATGTTTCTTAGGAAAGATGCTGCTTTTTTTCCCCTGTAGAAAACTGTTATGGACTGATTATTTCATCAGAGCTGCTTCCACAGTGATTATCACTGTCAGGGTTTCTCAACTTCAGCAACTTTAAGATGTATGGACTTCAACTCCCAGGAGTTGAAGCCCACCCATCTTAAAGTTGATAAGGTTGAGAAACGCTGGTATAGGGTCAGCCACCTCTGCAGACTGGATGCTGGGTATGTAATCTCCTGAACTGGCAACATAAACTAGGCAGTATTGTCTCATACTGTAAAGTCATGGTTTTGTGCTTCCTGGTGTCATCTTGGGGACATTCTGCAAGATATACAAGTTTGACCCTACAACTCACTGAGTGAAATTCTGTCTCAGTGCTGCAGTTCTCTGGATCCTTTACACACACACACACACACACACACACACACGTAAGAAGGAACCTCCACCCCAAAACAATATTTGAAGAGGATTCTGGGATCCGAAGAGGAAAGGCATAATCAGAGAAAACAGCTATTCCCTCCCTTTCCTCCTCCACAGAACCTTTAGTTCCAGTCAAAGCAGCATTTTTATTTATGGAGTAGCCACTCTAAACCCTACTCTATGTAACAAGGGTATTTTTCTTCATACAACTATCGATATTCAGCAAATATTGTTGTGGGAAAAACAAGTGCAAGGAGTTAGCTAATAGGTTACTATATATTAGCCATTGCCATTTAAGGTGGCTGCTAGTTGTTGTAGCAATTCAAATTAGTGATCATAAAACGTTTAGAGAGGCTCTGTTAGGGTCAACTTGGTGCTGAACTGAGGGAAAGGGGCAGTTTCAAAGGATCCCAGAGTTAGGAGGGGCCAACAAGGCCCTCAAGTCCAACCTCCTGCTAGATGCAGAAATCCATATTAAAGCAACCCTGAAAGACGGCGGTCTGCACGCGTATATGCGGTGAAGGAAGCCACTTGAGGAAGAATAAAACGGGGGGGGGGGGGGGGAACCACCAGTGCAAAACAAAGCTTCTTCGGCCATCCCTGGGCTCTCCTCCCCATGAACCACCACCTCATTTCATTCCCCAAATCTCCTTTCGCTGCCTGTTGCCTCCTTTCACTCCCCCTTTTCCAGTATGTCTGTTCAGTCTCCTCTCTCTCCCTTTGATCCCTGCAACATCCTCCTCATCTCCTTTTGCCCCTGCTCTGCTCTGCACTTGCTCAGCAAGTGGCTTTTTATTCCTTGCCCATCCTTGTGCCCTTTGCCGTCTGTTTTTATTCCACGCTCGGCTCCTTTTGCTCCTCATGATACTGTATATCCTTGCTTCCTTTGTGTTATGTTTGCATGTGAATTTGTAAAGAGTATATCTTGCATTTGTCTATTTATGTTTTCCTTAATTAAAATGACCCTCTCCATTTTACCTTGGCCTGCCTGCTTTGGAAGTGTATCCCTCTCTGTGCCTTTCAAAAGCATGTGCAACCTTCAGATTACCAGAACTTGCACACTCTTGCCTTCACTCACATTCTTGAGCTCTGTGCTTTTACTTCCCCTTCTAACATTTAAAGGTGAACTACTTATTAAAAGACTTCTTCTCTTGATTGGTTGTCTGAGAAGTATACCAAGCTATGATGAGTGAGTCAGAATAGCCTTTCTGATAGATGTTAATCACCCCGCAGGATGGCACAACAGTATGTAGCAAATGGGCAAGGCTATGACATTTTTCTTTCTCCAGTAGATTCTAAAAATTCCAGGCCATCTTAGTTGACTTTTGATTTTCATTTTAAGTACTCACAGCTTTCCACCAGGTCCCTGGGGAATGAAGACCACAGTTTTCACTGAATTCCAAGCAGCATGAATCTGGCACCCGTGTGGTATTGTACACTTCAAACCAGTCGGTGTAGTTGGAGACACCACAGCATCTGAACTGGAGGGGAATAAGAGAATTACAAGTCACCTTGGCCAAGCGGCCCATTCAAGGAACAGGTTTAGTGGGCCCAGCATGGCAGAACGTGTACTTCTGGATTGCCCATCCAGAAAGGGGAAGTACAATATCTTTTAATCAAGTTCATTCACTTAGGCTTAAAACATTATGCAAATTTCCAAAAATTAGCTAATTGACCTGAGAAAGTTAGAGTCTCCCAAATCTATTACAGATAGTTCTCCCTTAATTACCCTAACTGGGACCAGAATTTCCATCGCTAAGTGAGGTGTTTGTTAGGTGAAACATCACGTGATGGCACTGCTTAGGGACAACAGTTCTGTTGGTCCCAGTTGTGGTCGTTAGACAAGGACCTCATGTTTCTCCTGCCCTGCCACGCTCACCTCTGCTTCAACTCCCTCTACCCACTTATCTCCCCCCCCATCTCTGCCCTTGGCTGCCCTGCACTCTGCTTCCCCTCTGCCCTGCTCTCTGCCCTGCACCCTCACCACCCTGTACTCTGCCACCCCTGCTGCCCCTCACCACCGCCAGCTGAACTTTGCCATCATCTTCCTCCTGCTGCTGACAAGGCAGGTCCGGCCTGGCCCTTCGCAAGGCAGCTGCTGGCCACATGCAGCCTCAGGAAGGCCTTGCAAGGCTTTGGGAAAGCCTTGTGAAGGGCCAGGCCAGATGCGCCTCATCAGCAGTTGGAGGAAGAAGATGGCAAAGGTCACCTGGGGGTGGTAAGGGGTGGCAAGGGGCAGCAGGGACGGTGGAATGTAGGGTGGTGGGGGTGCAGGGCAGAGGGAAGGGTGGCCAAAAGGGCAGAGATGGGGGGGAGATAGGTGGCTAGGGGAAGTTGAAGTGCACCCTCTGGTCATAAATGCAAGCAGGCTGCCAAGCACCTGAATTTTGATCACGTGATTGCAGGGGCTCCACAGCAGCCATAACTACAAGGACTGGTCATAAATACCATTAATTCAGCGCTGTTGTAACTTCAAACAGTCACTGAACAAATGGTCATTAAACGGAGACTACCTGTATTGGTGATTCAGTTCCTTTGTTATTCCAGAGCAGAGAGCCCAGGGTCATTAGAAAGCCCTATGTCTCTTTACATCCATTGTAATATCAGAACAGATCAACAACCAATGGATAACTGTTAGATAACAGGAAGATCACTTTGCTTCCAGATAATACTATACTCCTTCAAACACTCCATGGGAGTATAGTATGTATGGGGGGGAAAAAGAGTAAAAAAAAATGGCTTTGCCTAAAATAGTCACCATAATCCTAGTCATTCTGAAATGCTCCCAACAATTCAACATGGCTTGGAGAGTCACTGAAGGAAGCAGATACATCAGAAGCTGGAGGAGTCCTGTCCCATCTTTGTACAACAGAACAGCAATAGAACTAATCTTCAGTTGTGTGGAAGCTAAATAAAACATTTTATCAAGATCCATGCATTTTACAACAAAAGTGAGGAGAACTAAAATGGGGGAAAAAGCCAAGAAAAATATTTTCACCATTGCTTCTCCTTGGCACTTTTTTAAAAAAAGAAAGGAAAACATGACTCAGAAAATTGTTTGCCATAAGAACATGATATTATCAGCACTACAGAGTGCAGTCATATTATTTTTTTAGTATGCTATTACCGTCCAAAAAGTGTTCAGGTTACAGCAATGACACATGTTTTATTATATTTTGTAAAGATTAGTGGCTTCAAATTCATATATGCTCTGCTTTGAAATTGTCTTTGACATTTAGTAATAAAGTCATGATCTGGAAACTGCAGGCAGCCAAGTTTTCCAAATAGCAGAGTGTTAAATGTTGATTTATATCTCTTCCATTGCAGCTATTCAGCACGTGGATGTGAATCTTAGTTTCAAGAAAGTGAGCAATCTGTAGATTGTTGTAGGAATTCAAGATCCCTTTGTGAGATCTACTGTGCAAAGCTGAAAAAAGGTAATCACACTGTGCAACTGGGAAGGTGAGTCCATAGATTGCTTTCAGATATGCCATCCTTGGGACCATGTAGTATTTAACTAATGAGCAGCATCCACTGAATGTGGGTTTATTTATTCATTACATACATACATACATACATATATATATATACACACACACACACACACACATACATACATACATATATACATACATACATACATATAGCTCCCCATGTCATACATATGACTCTGGACAGCTAACAGTTACTGTGGTATTGGGTTGTGGGATAATTCTAATTCTGCAACTCTCAAATGATAATGTGGTTGGAAATTTTAATTGCCTACTTGCACATGAATCTACATATATCTGGCATATTAGCATTCCAAATTGTTCCAAATGGTCTGATGTGGTTTTTTGCTTTAAGGCTGAGAAAAATGAGGAAATTATGAAGCTCCTGCATTATTTTTGTTTCACACTTTTAAAGGACCTTGCCCGTTGTCCAAATGCAAGTAAATTTCTTCATGTACAAAACTATGCCCTCCAACCCTTCTGAAGCAACTATAGGCAAAAGCTCTACATAGCTCTATTTTCAAATGTTGCCCGAAGCAAGTTTCCCGTGGCAGAAGTGACTAAGGGGGATAAATGCGAGAAGCAGCAAATCTTTGATTTTGTCTCCAAGTATACTTAGACATATATGGGAAATTTGACTCTTTTCTCTGTAGGGATACCAAGGTAGTTGTTATTTATTAACTAGTCAAGTCTCACAATGAACTGATTGTGAATCTGAATGTTTGTGGTTCATAATCTTAGCCTGAAAATAGGTAAGCGTCACGAGCTATCTGCAATTCTTCTCCAGTTCAAGATTTTAAATGAGCAGCGGAGGGGAGAAAATTGACAATACAATGGGACTCCGTCAGAGAATGGCCCTTGATTGGATTGAAATAAACTGGGCTATTTCCAGTTTGAAGGGAAAGGACCTTCTGAACTTATCTGAGATAAAAGGTGGGGATGGTTTTGCTTTGGACACATTAAGCACAGGCTGAATTGAAGACATGTTTAAAATAACCCTGAGCATCCAGGCCATAGCAAATTAAGGCAAACAAGTTCTAACGTATTAACATTTCTGATGGCAAGGCCCAATTGGTCAATTTAGATGAAAGTTTTTGAAGAAACTAGGAGAAAATAATTCAACAGACCTTCATAATGAAGCCTGTTGTTAGATTATTATTTGTATTTCCTGGCATATAAATTGATGCAACATAAGACATTGATTCAATTCCTGTTATTTGGGGCTATGTTGGTTATTACAAAACATTAGAAAATTAAATATACTTTTGATTGGACACTGGCACTTATAACTGTAGGAAATTGTGTTGGTTGAAAAATTAACACACATACAAAGGCACACACAAAGAGTCCTGGGAAAACTTACAGTGAAGGGAAACATTATTTAAATCTGATCACCATTTATTGATTGTATTAATATTTTTCCCCTAGTTTGCTTTCACCTGCTGGAATATTAATCTCTAGACCTTTTTCATTTCTACTTAAGACTGCATATGGATTCATATATTCTCTTCTTCTTCTTTTTTTCTTTTCTTTTCTCCCTGTTCTTGGTTTATATTAACTTTTTTAGTTTTGTTGTGAAGTTTTGTTTGTTCAAATAAAGCAGGAAAAGAAAAAAATGTGTACTAGTTTACATGCCAACATAGACAAATAGTATGCAACCATATTAGTCATACAGAAAAAGAAACTCAGAGAATATCACATATTGGAATCAGATGCATTTAGTTCCTATCTAATACTTTTTCAGACAAGTATTTTAAGAAAAACAGCATACAGAGAAACTGTGAGTTAGAAAGTTTAGGTTGTATCTGCTCATTGAAATGAAGTCTTCTATTTCATGGCTGGAGAAAACTTTCTGTACTTACAAAAGGAGTTCCAACAGAATCAATATTTCAACACTGAAATCTAATTGCATTGCTTAATAATTTAATTGTGCCAGCAAATTAAAGTCTTCTTATTACTATAATATATTTTAAATTCTATTTCTATTTTCCCCTGGGTCTTGGTGAACAGGTCACTAATCTTCTGTTACCTCCATATTTTTTTTTCTATCTTGGTGTTCAGAAAATTAATGCCTTCTATTTGTGCAAAGCAACATGTCACAGCAATTTGGAACTGAGGATGCACATCCATACAAATGTAAAAGAGGCATTTGGACAGACAATGTAGCTTCTTCAACTGGAAAGAAAACAAGTCATTGGGATTGTGATTAACCATTCCCATTATAAGATTACAAAAGCAATATTTGAACATAGTGATTAACTGTATGAAAACTTGAGCAATTTCAAGTATCAATGGAAGGTACAGACTAATTCAGGTGACCTAAAATATAGCCCGTAATAACAGGAATATTTTAAACATTATTTTTTTATCAAGAGAAAGAAATAGAGATGTCTCACATACATCCAGATGACTAAATTCAAAACTGTAGTTTCATCTTTTCAGAAAATGGACAGCTCACTGCTCTTAAGGGAACAACCAGAGAGATATTGTTGCATAATCAACACAATTTTTATTTTGTTTACTGAAAACAGTTCAGGGCAGAGATTCAAAGGTTTTAGAATCCTTAGTAAGAACTTTGGATCTCTAGAAAAAGCACATTTCTAGAGATCTTGGATCCTGCATTCCAATCAAGCTTGCAGCATTCCCCAAGCATATTAATACCTATAAAATTGCTGCCACCCTATGAAGCAGTAGTCAACTTTATTGTAAAAAAATATTTCAGTGGAAACAAATGGTATGGCAATCCTGGGGCAGGGACAAGGGCAAAGTTAACTGTGAGACCAAAATGGTCCCAATGTCTAATATACATCAAAGTCTCAAACTGTCGAAGTTCATTCTTCTGACTTCCAGAGTTTGCTAATCACTAAAATCTTCGGGATTCATTTGTATGCAGACTTTGTTGAGCTGTGAAATGAAACAATATAGTAATAATAATATGAGCTCAGGGAAATGTTAACCAAAATATTACTTTTTTATGTGTCCCTAGCAATATAAGCAGTATATGAAGTATATATACATGCCATATGCCAGAGGAAAACTGTCTTGATCTCTTATTTGTGGGCTTCCTAAGTGTATCTGGTGGGCCTTGTGTGAGATGGAAAGCTGATTAGAAGGGCCTAACCCTGATCCTCATGTTCTTGTATTCTCAAATATATAGATAGAACAACTATGTTCCTTCTCTTGACCCTGTCCTATTGAACGGTGCCTTGGATGCAAAACAGGAGGAAACAAAGAAACAAAAAGGTTCTGTTGAAGAAAAGTGCCGGTGAGCCTCTCTGTCTCACTTCTTCTAGTATCACTAGTGTTCTAGCATGATGATAGAAATGTGGTATCTCCTGTGCTCTGTAATTACTTGAGGGATTGTCTATGCATTTTGTCTGTTTGCATGTGTGCCTCTCTGCATGCTGATGAGCACCAAAGCATCAAATTAATCCCTTATCAGCAGATTTTAAAGCAGGCTGGGGAAAGACCCATTAAGCATCAGGGCCTTGACTACAGGTAAGATACAATGCAGCGGTATTTGCTTTTTCAGGCAAATGCTTATAGAAAACGAAATTAAATTTTCTCCATTGAAAATTCGAAGACAGGCAGATGGGTGTGTAGGTGTTGGCACATGCTGGTGTTAATGGAAAGAACAATGAAGAAATACACGCTTACATCTGTTTGTATGATGCTCCATGCATTAGTTAAACCAATATTTCCATCAGTTCCATACAAATGAAGCCCTTTCTTCAGGTCCCGCTGAGCGTACTTATCAATCTGAAAATAAAGCAAGGACAGTTACATATGTGCATCCTAGATGGTGAAATTGTGAAATGGCAATTTTGGCTGACTTTTCCTCTAGGAGGCCATGACAATGGTTGAACTGAAAGTGAGGCACGTTAAAGTGACAACATATAAAGAAAAATAGGTATCTGAACAACATATTTTCCTAACTTCCCTATACAATTCTCCAACATTAAAAATGGTAACTGAAAATAATAACACCTAGCTATTGTAATGACTTCCAGCTAGTCTGTTCATCAAAAAGTAGAGATTTGTTTTACTATATAGACATTATCATTATTTCACCTTCTTCTGCAAATTACATCCACTGCACTCATATTTTTGTATGTTTTTTTTTTTAAATGGGAGTATAGTGTTTACTGGAAATTTGAAGGGATAATATCTCCTTTTTTATTATTATTATTATCTGTAGTTTTCTTTATCTGTGTATTTCTTTGGCTGAAAATCCACCCCCAAATCAATTTTACACAGATCTAAACATTGTTAGAATCTTATTACTGCTCACTTTTGTGGCAAAGCTGCTTTCTTCTATTATATTTTTATATAATTCCACAGTACTATAAGGAGAAAAGACTTCAACAAAGGGTGTATAGAGTAGCTTGATATTATGAAAGATTTAACCATACAGTAGAATGGAATGTATTATTCTTTCCAATTTATTTCCAATAGTCCTTATTAAAAATATTTCCTCAAAGAAACAGCAGTTTGTGATTTATACTCACTTCCATTCAAAGGTTCTTTTATGGAACAACTGAAATTCAGTGGTCACTTTTCATACAGTAAATATTTAGAACCTGTAAAAAGCACTAGTCTTAAAGAACTGAGAGGAGAGCTATGAATGGTGATAATACTTTTTCAGCATAGTGAGATGTTATCTTCCTATTATATTATTACAGACTATTAATGAAGGGACTAAAGGTAATCTTCGTTTAGCGACTGCCTCAGACAGCGACAGTTCGCAGTTACGATGGTGATGACAAAATAACTTTGCAACCAATGCCCACATTTACAACCTTCACAGCATCTCTCTCTCAGTCGTGTGTTCACCATTACAGTCAGTTAGTTCATGTTATCCTGTATCTGACCTGTTTTTTTTTTTCTCCCCCAACCCCCAGGATGGAGAGATTGCCTAAAAAACTGTCTCTTCCTGAGCTGCTTTTCTGCACAGCGCATCCCTAAAAAGTGCTAACTGCAAGTTAACAAGCTCAGCTCTGTGACCTTGGTTAGAACACCTGGCAGCTCCCAGCTGCTGCCTGAAATTGACAAGACCCTAATCAGTTTCACACTAAAGGCTTTTGTTTGCCTCCTAAGCAAAATCACAGCCTCAAGCACTCTAGGCAAACAGCCAGCACTAGTGCATTCCTTTCCATATGCATTCCCCATTGTGTGCCTGCTTACTCTCTGGTAATCCCTTCCTCTTCAATGAATGTAAATACAAACATTAATCCCCTTGTTGCTAATTATCCAGTGTTGGGGTGAGCATTCCAAAGGGCGGGGGAGTGGAGAAATGTATCAAGACAATAAGATTTTCCCTTTTACCCAGCTTCCTTGTGAGTCAAGTCTCCCTGCTGTATGGGCTCACCCTGCCGTTTGGGGTCATATCCTTCTGACACTATAAAGCAAAGGAAAGCTGAAGTAAAATCAGAAGCCTAGTTGTGGTCACATGATTTTTCACTTAGCAATCATTTTGCTTAATGACTGAGTTGTCAGTCCCAACTGTGGTCGCTAAACAAGGACTACCTGTATAAAGCCAATTTAGAACAGTAACAGAAAATACTGCCTTTACACGCATCACTTCATGTTGAATTGGAAACAGTCATCTGGGATTACTCTGCAAACTGCACTGGGACGACTTAACAAAGAAAAACAAATTTAAAAGATGCAATGGGGAGAAAAGAAGTAGTGAAACAGAAAGCATTGGACAGGTATATATATGTGCTAATTTGAAAAAAACTGTTCTTTATAATAGATTACTACAATATTGGCCCATAATTTTTCTGCAAAATAATGTGTGCCGGGTACATCCAAGTTGAAAAAATTCTAGGAAAATGAAAAATGCCAGTACTGTTTTTCTTTGGTGAATTCTGCAGCCTTTCTGTCATAGCTACACACTTTCAGGGTTCTTACCAAGACTGAAATGTTGCTCTACTTAATGTAATCTTTGTAACTTGTTTCAAATTAATATGTTCTACTAACAACAAATCAACCTTTATAAATTGTCTGAAAGGTCCAGAGGAATATTTTATTAACTCAGATATACCTTAATAGACTTTCACATTTTACCATAATAGTCTGCTTTACCATATATTTCTGCTCATTAGGGAATCACTGATTACAACTTACATAAATCAAAATCAGTAGCAATAAGTGAGAACTGCTGAGAGGCCTTTACCTAAGATAGAGGTGATCAGCAGATAACCTGACAATATATATCTTTCATGGGTAGAGTTAAGCTGCTTGTCAGGAGGGGATGAAAATTATGCTAATGGAGTATTTTCTAATAGAGAAAAAGATGCATGGAGTGATATCTGCCTCAACTCTCATGTTTCCTCTCCCTTCCATTGGCAGACAAGAGAGACTTGACAACACTGTTTTGCAGCACACCTGATCTTTCTATTAAGCTGTATTCAGAAGGTGGTGCTAGTGAATATTTGACACCTTGGTTGGTGACCTTGGTTGTCCCATACAGTTCCTTCTTGGCCCCAATGCTCTTCATTAGCTACATGAATCTACTAAGGTGAAGGTCATCTGGAGCTTTAGGATGGATGGGGGAAAATAAGCAGAAACAGAATCAAGAGAAGTCTGAGATGTTGGGCCTTGATTGTATATGGGATTAATTCTCCTATCGTGAATCTGGCCATTAAAATGTTCAGACAAAATCCCCACATCCCCACTGTGAGAGGCATTGTTCTCAAGTGATGGAATACACACACACACCGGATTCCCTTTTCTCTCTGTATTTACAAATGCATCTCTTCTGCCAGGCACTTTACTGCTAACTGATTTTAGCTTTGTTTTCAATTTTTTGCTGCCTGGCATACTTGTTTGAGAAAAAAAGTGGAATAGGCCTTCAGTTTGCTTCTGATCCCCCTTGCAGAGACATGCCAGTTCCCCTCAGCATCATAGGGTGTCTCCTGGAGTGTGTGGCTCTCCCCTGGCAAAGAGTCATGGTGGGGGCCAATCCACCAGAAACACCCCATTTTGCTAGGGAGGCATTTCAGTCTGTGGCTTCACTTCGAAAGGATGCTTTCATTGAAATCTCAGTGAAGCAAAGCTCCCCTGAAGAGCTGCACAGTTCCAGGAGAAACTGAATAAATAAATTTAAAAAACAAGGCTTCCTTTGTCATATATTCCTCATTCCTTGCTGCGTTTGAAATTATATATGCAAAACTGTCATATTCTTGTTCAGGGGATCAGGATCTCATGAAAAATAATGTACAATATTTTGTAGGACACTCAAGAGAGGTTTCTATAGTAATACAGTTCATCTTCAACTAAGTAATGACAATTTCAGCCTTAGGTTTCATATTCACTTAGACTACAGGTAGTCCTCACATACCACTCATTTGTTCAGCAACCATTCAAAGTTACAATGGTGCTGAAAAAATAACTTTACGGCCCATTTACAACCATTTATGACTTTCACAGCGTCCCTCAGTCATGTGATCGCCATTACAGTCAGTACGTATCATCCTGTGGTTGACCTGTGTTTTTTTCTTCCCCTCCCTCCCCTTGCAGGGCAGAGAGATTGGAGAGAAAGGGTTTGCAAGAAGTAAGCTGTTTGCTCTTCTACACATCAAAAACAGTGCGATCATGCTTGCGTCCCAGGGCTTGGAGCCATGGGCATGCTATGCAAACATCTTACAGCACTCCCTTGAAATCTCTTTCTCTCCAATCTCTCTGCTCTGCAAGGGGGAAGGGGAGTAAAAAAGCGATTTCTGTAGGCAATCTCTCCTTTGCCTGACCCTTTTCCACTGCTGGTGCAAAGAGCAAAACAACTTACTCTCTTGAAATCTCTTTCTCTCCAATCTCTCTGCTCTGTGAGGGGGGTGGGGAGAAAAAAAGCAATTTTTATAGGCAATTTCTCCTTTGCTTGATCCTTTCCCCCCTCCCACAACAAAGCAATGAGACTGGAGAGGAAGAGATTTTAAGAGAGTACTGTAAGTTGTTTGCGTAATGCACCCCTGGCTCCCAGCCCTGGGCTGCTGGCATGATCACACTGCTTTCAATGTGTACAAGACAGTAAGGAGGCATTCGAGCATTCCAAAGGATGGGGAGTGGTTAGAAGGCAAACAAAAGCCAAAGGTGTGAAACTGACTAGTCTTGTCTCTTTCCAGCCAGAAAGCATGGTCACAGTCATGTGATTTCCCACTTAGCAACTGCTTCACTTAGTGGTGGAGTTGCCAGTCCCAATTAGGGTTGTTAAGCAAAGTCTACCTGATTTGTCAATAATGTGAGATAAAATTAAAAAATTTACCAACTGGCACCAATACTGAATGTCTTATTTTTCACCTGTTCAAATTTATTCATATGCTTGAGGCTTATTTTTAAAATTCTGCACTGGAATATCAATGTGGTTGTATCTTCAGATTAATTTGACACACACACACTCTCTTCAATCCCATGTAAAATTATTAGTCAATTGTGTTCATACTACCTCTAAGCTACAATTTTTTTGTACAAGTGAAAATTCACTGAGTTCACACAACATTCTAAGGCACAAACCACAAGCAAACAAATTACAGCTGAGCACATGGCATAAATGCAGCCATTCACTGGATACAAGATATGAGTCATTCTCCTAGGATGCTTCAGTTGGAAGGCTGTTGATGGACCAGACCTTGTGCCCATGTTCTCATGTTTTTCTTCTTAACTGATAACTTTAAAGAATAAAAAGGAAGGTGCTGTAGGAAAATATGGAAGGGCTATAAATAAACGATAATGTTATCTTGATCTCTTCCCCCCACCCACCCCCCACATAACATTTGGTGAACAAAGAGAGCCTCAGACAGAAAACCAGACATAAATAAATTTAAATAAATAAATAAACTCCAATTCTCCGATTGAAATTCTATCAGGATGAAAGAAGAAGTAAAAACTTCTGTACCTCTTTAAGGCAAAGATAGTTGCTGTTTAAATGCAGAGTCAGACTAGTTGCCAGGTTCTTTGCAATTTGATTTCCACGGCTTTCTCACACACACACATACACACACCCCCAGACCCTTTAGAAAGTATTTCCTAACAGCTGTTATTAGTACTGTCCAGCCCAGGGCTAAATGGGTTGGATGAAGAGAAGTGGAGGTGCCGGGGTTAATTGTTGCTGAACTCCCCAGCAGTGGCCCTGGTATCTCCCTTTGGGCCCCAAACTCTCATTTCAGGCCCTACTGTCTCAACCACATCACACACACTTGGCCTTCCCCAGTTACCAAGATCCCAGGTAGCAATTATTTCATGCTGTAAAAACTGCCTCGGCAGCATCTCAATATTGGTAAATAAATATTTCTGACCTTTCTGGTGATTGCTTCTCTTCTCCCACTAATAAGGGAGAAGCAGCAATAGGGAAATGACAAAATATCCAATTGTTTCCCACTGGGTGAAACTTCTAATTTCATGCCTTGATAATCATTCTCTACAGATAGCGCAGAGCTGGAAATTGAATGTAAATACAGAGCACCTAATCTAGAAGGTCATTTACAGGAGCCTTGCTGCTTTCTGGGGAAAAAATGTGATTGAATGTAGTACCAGGGAAGACACCTTAATATTGGGGTGGGACGTTATTCAGTACATGAGTTTGCCATGAAGATGAAAGATGCCCAGAGTCCCATTTCAGAATGGAGGCTGCAATTAAGTCCTGGCCATGAGAAAATACCACATGCCTATACTGAAAAGGGAAGGCTAATTAAAGATAAAACTTTAATATTTTAAGCAAATTTGACCATATTGCTTGAAAGTCTTTTTCTTTGCCCTTAATCCAAATATTGACAGACAACACATATCAACAAACCATTGCTGCAAATAAGGCATAGATTTCTTTCAGAGTTATACAGCAATTTTTCCCCATGCCTGAAAAATTCATAGTTTTTGATATCTCATATATATATATATATATATATATATATATATATATATGAGATATCAAAAACTATGAATATATATGAATGAATTTACTTATATATATATATATATATATATGTAAAATCTAATACAAACTAAACTTAAGAAAAGAGAATAGGAAGAAGTAAAAACTGCAAGAAAAAAGAGAGAAGAAAGAAAAGTCAGAATAGAAAAGAAACATATAAAAAAGTAACTTCCAACCTTCATCACAAGGAGTATAAACAAATTTAGTGAATCTTCACCCCTCTAAGGTTACACACATTTATCTCTTCATCCCATATCTCATCTCTTATCTATGAACAAATCCATACAACATCAACTTTTCAGTCCTAGTCTCAGCAGAAAAGTCCATAAAGGGTTGCCAGAAGTAACAACATAACTTGTTTTAACCTTGATCAAATAAACTAACTTTATATTCCTTCCTTTTATTTCTAACAGACTTAATCTTTAGCTCATTCAAATATTGTCATAGGATTTGATTTCTCTTCATTTCTTCATTGTCCCATTGCACAGATTTCTTCAAGGCTTTATCAAGCCTCTTTTGTAAATCCAGTAGGAAAAAGTTATCCAGGTCACTCTCTTGATTTGTCATTTGTATTTCCCTTTTAAATTTTAAAGCCTAAACCAGTTTCTTTTGTATATCCAGTGAAACATCCTTTTCTAAGTCATTCTCTTGACCTGTCAGTTGTTAATCCACTTTTGATATCATCTCTATCTTGTCAACTAAATTTTTTCTACATCTGTCATTTCTTCAATAACATCTTTTGGACATAGTCTATCCAAAGAAGCAGACATCATTACTAACATTGTTGCTACTGTGGCTACTATTTTCTGATTCCATTCTTCAAAAGTCTCCTTCAGTATTTTCATTGTTATAACATTTTGCAACATTTTACAAGCTTGTAGATCTTTCCTCTACCTAAAAACTTTAGTCCCCTCTAGTGTCCAGTTTTTGAAATCATGAAATTGCTTATCTTTGTTGTGTCTTGTAAAAACCAAAGCAGAATCTATTTCCCATGAGAAGCTGTTTGTTCGTATAATTAATTCCAAAATCTTATTGTAAAAGTTTCAATATTCCAATTTTATCTGACCTTTAGTCTGTTTATAACTTTCTAAGATCAAAATCTTATTTAGCTTATTGCTGTTTATTTCAGATTCTTTAAATTCTTAAGCTTATGATTATGATTTTCTTTCAGGATTGAAGGCAGACTTACCTGGCATTTTCACACTTAGTCCAAAGATCTCTAATAACTTAGAAGTAGTTAATGAGCAATTTCCAAAAGTGATTAGAACGTCTCCACCATGGTTGCAAACAAAATAGCTAATCCTGCCATTTCCCAGCACTCAAACCCATGGAAAACAGCTTTTTTGTGGTCTCTTCATTAGGAGCAGCCATCTGAAGCACATATGGGTGATCTCCTGTCCTCTCCTTATTCAGAGAGGTTCCAAGGAACTGGTCTACTCACTGGTTCCGTGGTCTTTGCCGTGGTTGTCGGCTCCACTTTCACAGAGCCACCTTCAGTTTGTCATACCTCTCCCAGAAGTCCATAGTTTTTGGTGTGTCAGTTAGACTAAGAAGTTAAATCCATATTTCTCATTGGGTAACTGTAATTTGTCCAACAAAAATCTCACAGGATGACCTTGTCAAAATCAGTGTCCTATAAATTAATTTAAAATAATGTGATAAAATAAACATAAGAAGCTTATTAAAATGTAAATAATCTTGGACAGAAATTTGAAATAGGGGATAATTTCAAGTTTATGGTTGAGAAAAGTTTCTGGAAATTTTTATAATAACATAAACCAAGGAGTCAAGACATAGCCTAAAGACCCAATTCTTGTAATTTTCTAGTTTTTTACAACGGCCCACAGCATCAAATCTGATTTTCTCCAATTTTTACAATAATCAGACTGAATCCCAATCTTATATAGTAATGAAGTGAGAAACAACAGCAAGCTGGCATATGAACATACCATATGTGTGTAGCTCCTTAAAACTGCCACATCTTTTCCCAGAATTGCACAGCCACTTAAAGGTGCAGGTAGTCCTTGCTTAATGACCACAACTGGGACCAGAATCTCATTAAGCAAGATGCCCATGTGACTGCTTTGCTCAACAACCACAATCTGGGCACTCCCAGTTGCAGTCATTAAGTGATCTCCTGGGTCATTAAACAGATGAAGTGAAAGGGCTGCGTGCTGAAGGATTTCAGCTCCACACAGAACTGAAATCCTCCTGGCAGGCAGCCCTTTTGCTCTCAAATGTTCCTGCAGCCCACCGAGGGGTTTCCCCTCCCCTCCATGAGCAGAGGGGAAATCCTTCATGGGGCTGGAGGAATGGAGCTCAGATCTTCAGGATTTGAGGTCTGTTCCTGCAGACCACAAAAGGATTTTAGCTCCCCTCATCCCCTCCACTTGCAACCTTCCCTGCCGGCTTCCCCACTGACTTTCTGGGGAAGCCGGGAGAGGAGATTGCAAATGGTGATCACATGATCACGTGGGGCTTGGCAACTGGTCATAAATGCGAGCTGGTTGCCAAATGCCTGAAATGTGGCCACATGACCATGGGGCGGGGGGGGGAGCCATGACATTTTATGACTGTCAGAAGTGCTTTATGAGCCGTAAAGCACCCTTTCCAAGGCTGTCTTAACTTCAAACCATCGTTAAACAATCGGTCATTAAGCAAGGACTACCTGTACTGCAAACAGATGCTATGTTTGCACTCTGAAGCTTTTTTTTTTTTTTTTGGTAGATTATATCCAAAGTGCTGCATAACCTGAGTGATTATTAAAGTTACTATTAAGGGAAAGAAAGAATATGCAGGACATACCAATATATCTGGCCACTATGTGCTTCAGACCTAGAGATAAGGAAGTTTCAAAGCCTAGATATAAGTAAGTATAATAGCAAAGCTTATAGAAAAAAATAAATCCCCCTTACTCAACAACAGTTTAAGGAGGTGAGATATTTTTGTGTCCTCATGATTATGAAATCATTTCTGATTACTGAATTATTGCTTTATAATTTCAAAATGCAGTTGGCCAGAGACCTGGTGAAGTACTAAAGATTTTTCTCTCCAGCAATATTTCTCATAGTGTGCTGTTAAATGTGCTAGTCGCTTCAAGGGAAAAAAAATGATGATACTTATATCTTCTCATTCACGTACAATGAGCAGCTCCAGTTACCTGTAGAATTTCATTTCTTATGGTAAATCTAAGGAATTTCACAATGAAAAGCCAGAGCTTATTAGCACAAAGACTACCAACCACATTTGATTCTTTACATTATTATCTTATAGATGAGGATGAGGATGATTGACTTTTCTTAAAATATTAATGTGTCTCTGGCATTTCCACCAGCCTTGCATGTAGTAGTATATTGATGACCTTTGGAATGTTTGTAGAAGTGTACATTTTAATGAAGTTTAGTATTTTTAAACATTATTTTAAATTTATAACCTTACAAAATGGAGAAAAAAAATCTTTGGATAGTAAGAGAAAAATTAAAGGTGACCAGCCTTTAGTAATGCTTATTAAACTTTGCAGGATCCTATTTGTATAATTCAGGCTTTTCTACAGTTGCTGAAATAGAGAGTTTATATTGGTCAAAAATAAATGTGGAACAAGAAATGAAAGCAGTTGACTCAAATATGAAATCCAGATTTCAGGAATTATGCAAGGAAGGAAGCTTATCCTTCCCATTAAAAATGGTCTTAAATTAATTTATTTGTTGATCATATCCAATGACAGTTTTATTTTGTAAAGCTGTAGTATTTTATCATTATTGTATTTGATATATAAACAATAATTATTGAAAGTAAGTGGCATATTTAGTTCTTGTCCAAGTGTAGCCCCAATGAAGCTTTAGTTAATTAAGGGCGGGGGGGGGGGAGAGGTGCATTAATGTATCATTTTAGGAGGGGTCACAGTTATACAATGGTTTATGGGACCCCTTCACAGAAACCATACTCCTGAACATGAACACCAGCGCACACTAATTGGAGTATATTGTCTAATCAGGAATCTCTTCCAGCTGAAACCAAACTTGAAGCATACACAGCAATGGCAAAACTAATGGTATACACAGACAACAGAAGCTTAACTAAATTCAGGCAAGAATGCTTTCTTAAACATCATATATGACACAACAAGGCAAACTCAGATATTTAGAATATAGTTTCTAAGAAGGAAAAAAACCCAAAATAGATGAAAGGACTTAAATACAAATCAGAAACAACTCCTAATGCTTTCAAATATATTGATTGTAACTATCAGTTGGGGTACAATGGGAAATAAGATTATAACTTGTAATTAAGTATTTTCCGCATGTTTTTATTGATTTTTCTTTCTTTTCTTCTTTTTCTTTTCTTTATATATCAGTAGCCGTTTTTCTCTCCTTTCTACATGATTGTTTATATTTACTTTCTGAATAATAATAAAAATAGAAATGCAAATTATCTTCCAGCTAATAAATATAATTTTCCTAATCTCCTTACCCTCTCCCTGATCCCCAAATGAGTTCCACATCTATGGTTCAGAGGTGGGAAACTACAACTAAATCTAGGATGTGCTTTCCAGTGGTTTCTAGTGGTTTAGAGTCCTACATTATCCAGCAAGGTGCTTTGGTATTTCACATAAGATATTTCACCCACCTACTACTTTTTTAGCTGTTATAATTTTCTTCAGGAAAATAATGCCCTCTGTCTAACTGTACACATTATTCTCCCTTAAGTAGTATACATTACTTTTTAAACTTGGTCTTACAGTAAAGTTTTTGTGCTTTGACCTGTGTGTTTAACCAATACCAAGTAAAACAGGGTGTTGGTTTTTTCCAAGATTGCTGAGATCAACTCATCATCACATCTGTAAAAAGAACAAAGTCATGCTATTAATTAGCAAACTGTATCATTTTTCTGTGCAATCAAAAGCTTTAATCTGATCAAAGCCATTTCAGCTGAATCCCAAACTTAAACTGAATCTGAAACTTAATCTCAAAAGATGAAATAAATGCATTTCTTATTTTAAAAAGGCTGCAAATTAATGTGAACTGCTACTCTGAATGAGTGACAACAGATTTGCTCCCAAGAGAGATCATTAGTCTATCATCAGCTTTGGCACATCAAAACCTACACAAGGTGAAGCCATGCTATATATCAGTTAAACACCAAGCAACTTGATATGTCAAAAGAACAAGAGGAAATACAACAATCCATGATAAATATGTCAATAAAGAGAACATTCCAATTAGCCCTCATAAAGGCTACATGAGGCAGAAGCAAATCAACAGGGTAAATCATAATGTCTACTGTTAAACCTAATGACCGCTGTATGATTTTAAATTGAGCAGAACAAAAATACTAACTGGATAATCCTTAGCAGGAATTGTCAGCTAGCAAAGAAAGAACTGTTGGTTTATGGAGACATGAAAGATTTGGCCATATGCCCGCAGAGGCATTCAGTGGAACGATCTCAGGAGAATAACTTTTGTATCAATTATTTGTATTATTCATTTAGCTAATCTGGAAGGAAATGAGTACTAAAATTGCCTTGCCCTTTTTTACTGCAGATCTACATGCACAGTGTAAATTGACCTAATTCTATTGTGACCAGAGTAAACAGTGAAATTTGCAAGTCTTTGTGTTTCTACTTTCTTCCTGAATTACTGGTCCTTCTACTTTCTTCCTGAATTACTGGTCCTTCTACTTTCTTCCTGAATTACTGGTCCCTTCCATGCAGATTTCACCAGTAATCTAATCTGTACTGCTGATCTCCCTTGGTGATAATTCAGATGTGTTCCTCATACCTGGATGCATTATGTGCCAGCACACAAAAAATGATGGCTGCTTTTGTGTAGTGGGGCTCAAAGGAGCCAGGGGTCTAATTTAGGGATGGATTATGACAAGGTGACTGGGTAAGATAGCAGTGGCTTGACAATGACAAGAAGTTTCAAGTCATGGTCTTTTGTGGAAATGTAATTAAAACAATCACAAAGTTTGTGTCTTTGGCAGAAGTGTTCCTACTTTATCTCTTTTGCTCCTGTTTCGGGAAAATTCATATTCATATTTTATCCCTTTTGCTTCCAATTGGGGAAGATTATAGAAGATGATTGGTGAAGAGGAAAAGAAAAATGGCAGAGTCCTATCGTCATAGAAGAAAGTCATGTGTTGAGACAAAGATAGCATTCAGGTTTTCTATCATGGTAAGTACTGAAACAGGAGGAATGATCAGTTCACTGCCATGTCCCCTGAAGTCACTTTCAACCCTCACCTGCCCCCTTAAAACAATTTTAAAATGCAGCTCTTGGTGGTAAAAAGGTTGCCCCCTGCTATATACACTTAACTAAGAATTAATCCCACTGAAAATCAGTCCAATTATCTATTTCTTCCATGCACCCTACTTAAAAAAGCAATCAATGCTAAGAGCATGATAGAAGTAGTCTAAAAGTCAATAAGGTCATTCCACCACGGAGCAAATAGAAGAACTATGCCAGTCCATGATATACATTAACTCATGGCTGGTAGCTAAGTAGAGCTGATTGTTGTTTTTTCTCAAAAGTTGGTTTCTTTTCCCAAAGGGAAAAGAGTGCCGCATGAAAATCACAGGTACGACTACCTCCAAGGCAAAGCAATGGCAATTTCTTTTGTGATTCTGTCAGGACATCAGTGCACAGCAGCCCATGAAATTCATGCTCAGATTCTGCACGGGTCACGTATTTCAGATTCAGATCTGTCTCATGCAAGAGGCCCTATGAAAAGAGACAAGATGAAATTCACATTCATAATGTGAATTGACACCGTGTCCTAAGTAGGGGAGAAAGATAAGCTCTGGAGATTCCAACTGCATACCAAAATCACTTGGGGACTCTTTCACTAGACACACAGCACACCAAACGTCTACCCTGAAAGCAAATAAAACCAAAGAAAAGGCCACTATGGGGGGGGGGGGGGGAGCCTATAGGTTTTTCCTTTCAGATTGTCTATGCCTGCAAGACCCCAGTCCAGGTGTACTGATGCAGTTCACTGAATTCTCACTTCTCTTCCTTTTGCAGAAGTGTATAAAGTCCCCATTATTTATTGACAGGAGGAGGAGGAGGGGGAGGGGGAGGGGGAGGGGGAGGGGAGGAACCAATTTCAACGTTAGGAAAAAGGAAGACATGGATTTGCATTAAAGCTTCACATTCTCTTATGGGGCAGGGTAAATTAACTGGAAGTTAACTAAATACATTAAGGCTAAGTCCCATGGAAATAGACTTTTTCTAATTAACAATATTGCAGTTTTCCAATACCCTGGATTTCTGTCACCAAAGCAGAGATAAAAGATATATAACTATGTTATATTAATAATGTACATTTTCAAGAATCAATCATCATCTATGGATATTTATTGGGACTTAGATGGAACAACATCCAAAGAAGAAAATATTTCTCTGTTACAGAGAAGATTTAATGGAGTTATGATAATGATATCTTTTGAAAAGTTTCTATTTGCCCATAACAAATGTAATACAGATAAGCTGGAGCTGATTTGGGTCACATTAGAAACACAGCAATACATCTTAGTTTGTTCACTCAGAGATGCCAAAGTTCATCAGAAAAACAGAGCCATCTAAGGGCCAGTAGGCAAACAGATTTGCGTGTGATCAACACTAGTGGTAGCAAATTAAAAATGATGAGCACCATCTGGGAAAGCTGGCAGGGAAGAAAAAACACAATGGACAGCTGCTTTCACCCAGTAATGAACACCTTTTAGATTTTGGACTCTCAGCCAAAAAGGCGTGCGTAGCATGCTATGACATTAAATATGGCTCAGACAAAAGGATCATTGCTTAGGTCTGCTTCTAATATAACCTGGGTACGCTCTTCCTTTTTTCCTGCTAATATGTTTGGAAGAAAACATGAGCAGCAGTCTACAAAAGATCTCCTAAACAAATTGCTAGTTTATAATGCCAGTCAAGAGAATTGGATTTTTCTATCACTCCCAACCGCCTCCTTTGCTTATTCATCCATATAGCAGTTAAGTAGACAATTTTAAAATCCTCTCAAACATCTGAAAAGATTGTAGCTCATTGTATACAAAACATAATTGTATAAAAATATAAAAAATATAAAAGCATGAAAATATAAGAGCCATTGGGATAGGCTACATATCGATATAATCCAGCATTCTGGTTTCACAAGGTCAAACAGATGCCTAAGTAGGACATGAGTATAAATGGTTAGAAAGCAAGGGTGGTGTGGTTAAGGTACTGGACTAGGAGTGGGAAACCCCAAATTCTACTCCACTCTCAACCACAGGAGGTCACTGGGTGACTTTGGGACAACCTCTCTCTCTCATCCCAACCCACCTCACAGGATTGTTGTTGAGGGGAACATTCAGGAGAGGAAGACCAGCATGTACTACCTTGAGCTCCTGAATGAAAAGCCAGGAATAAAAACATCAAGAAATGCAGGTAACCATCTTTTGTTTATATAATCATTCTGAATGCCACCGGCATTGGTACTACCACATAGACTAGAGAGGAAATCAGCAGCCCAAGGCTTATATGATGCCTCCCAGACTTTTCATGTTCCTCCCAAATCATGCTACTGAAATCCAGTTGCAAAACACAAATATTCAGCAGTGCAATTTTTTTTAAAAAACATAGGTGCACTAAGCTTATTCCTAACCTACGTTTAGTCCATCTGTCCCCTTATCCAGCCCAGTTTAAAGATTTCACTCTAGAGACATCACCTGCTATTCTTCTGGAATAGCCAAACAATTTAAAAATTCAGCAATGGTTACCCGGAGATTTGTAATCCCCTATCAAAACTTGTGGCCTTCATGACATCTTGTAGTAGCAAATTTCAGAGATTAATTATGCCCTGTGTGAAGCTTACCTTTTATCATCTTGAAGCTTTCCCTATTTACTTCCCTTCTAGTATTTAAAGAGAAGAAGAAGTTCTCCCTCCCCATTTTCTCTATGCCATGCATAATTTGAGATGCCTCTGTCATGGTCCATCTTGCTCATCCTTCTTTGGTAAAAGCCTAGCAATATCATTGCATTAAGCTTATTTAGAATGACGCTCTAAGTTGCCAAACAAGTGGCCATCCCTGGATCCAACCATCTTGGACAACTTTCATCCAGTCTGTAAATTTTCCTTTTGGGGAAGGTGGTGGGCACTCACCTTCAAAGGACCTTGGAAGAATCAGATTATCTAGAGATTTTTCAGTCAGGATTCAGTACTGAGTGAGTACTGAGAATACTATAGTAATGAGACCACATAGTACTGGGACAGCATCACTCATAATTGTGGATGGGAGTGGTGAATCTGTTTTGCCCCTCCTGGATCGCTTAGTGGCTTTCTAAACCATTGACCATGGTATCCTTCTGGATTGTCTTAGGGGGCTGGGAGTGGGGGATACTGCTTTGCAGTGGTTCTCCTTCTTCCTCTGAGGCTGGTTCCAGCTGATGTTGATGGGGGGAAGAGATCTAACCTTAAGCCCCTCCTATGTGAGGTGCCTCAGGACTCAATTCTCTCACCACTCCTATTTAACATCTAGATGAAGCTGCTGGGTGACATCATTCAATGGCATAGGGTGCAGCATCACCAGTATTTTGATGATACTCAGTTGTATTTCTCCATCCCCTGGCCAGACAAGTGATGCCATAGTGCCTGGAGGTTGTGAGGGTCTGGATGGGGATGAACCAGCTGCAAGGTGGAGTAGTTCTGAGTTTTTGGATCTTGAAAGTTGTAATCTTTAATTCTCAACAAGGTAGCACTCCCCCAAAGAGCTGGTACACAATTTGGGGGACAAATAGCACCCATTCCTGGACCAGAAGGCCCTGCTCATGGTCACTCATACCTTAGCCAGTCCCTGACTGGACTACTGCAATATGCTCTACATGGGACTACCCTGAAGACTATCCAGAAGCTTCAACTTGTCCAGAATGCAGCATCTTATAAAAATGGCCAGCATCCCAAGAAACTTCAAATTAAGTTCTTTATTTGCTTAAGGGATTTGCACCAGACTAACTAACTAATCAACCAATTAACTAATTACCAGACTAATCCCTGTTTAAGGGATTAACACCAGGGATTAACACCAGACAAACAATCAAGCAGAAAACAATACCTAATCAAGGAACTACCAAGGAGAAAACCACCCCCCCCCCCCACCAACACTGGCAGGGCAAGCTACTTTATATATACACAGGGAGCAAACTCCATACTCACTAGCGCTGATGATGTTACCTAGTTGGTTAATGAAACATCTACAAGAAAACAACTAAGCTCAGAGAGCACCAAGGACTCCATAGTAGCCACTCACAACCCTATCCCCCAAGAATTAGTGATCCCCCCGAAAACTATTGAAGTATTGACTGCATTGCTGCATTTTATAGAATTCAATTCTATAAAATGCGTTAAACAGTACTTCCTTTTATCTTTCCTGAATCTTCTATCATGCTCTTTATTGAATCATCTGATGTTTTAGTATTAGAAAAGAGAGGGGAATATACAGGAGATACTCTTTGTCCACCATACATACAGAAAAGAACTGTTATAGGTGGAAATAAAAAAAAATCTTATACATTGCAAATTTGATTTCTTACATTTCTTTCTCTCTCATCACACTGAGAAAACTGCAGCAATAAAATTATTTCAATTCCTTTCCTTCCAAAGGTTAACTGCAATTCTTACAGAGCAAGTTTCAACCACTTTGTAATGCTTGGGGGGGGGGGGGGGGGGAGGAGGGGGGTGCTGCTGCAGAAGGTGCTACTGTTGAAATTACTTTGGCCCTTTGTTTTTTCACTGTCACAGGCAATTCCTCTGAAATGTAATTCCTGATTTGCTGGCTTCATTAAGTATTCACAAGTAATTTTAAACTTACATTATCACTGGCAAATCTATCATTTATTGATAGAAACATTAGGATACTAATAGACTATGACTTGTGATGAAATAAGACAGGAAGGTTTGAGGGTTGGATACAGAAAAAAAATCCCTGTTTTCCTCACTGAAATTTCCCTATGTAAGATCACACAGCTTAGCCTGAGCCTTTTTACCTGAGTTCAAAATGATGCTGTAAACCTGCAAATGGAGATGGTGTGTGTGTGTATGCATGAGAGAGATTACTGAGTTTCCAGCATGTTTAAAAGCTCCTTCTCAAATATGGTATAAATAACTCCAGGAGAAATTATATACTCAAGTTTTATTAAAGAAAAATCCCATATACACGAATGCAAAACTAATCTGTGCCTGTTTCTTTAACACCATAATCTGAAACTGATGGTAATCTGCTTAAAGCAATGATCTCATCTCATCAGGTTCAAGGTGGCTCTCAATACTTTTGCAAAATACCAAGTCACTTTTGATAAACATATGGAAAACCCAGTTTCTGTAAAGCATGGTTGTAATAGCAGCAGCGCCTGGTGAGAGGTGTGGGGGCAGAGAATTTGGAGCAATAATTATACACAACGAGGCCAGAGTGGATTAAAGAATCCACTTTTTTTTTTTTTAACCAAACCTAAGAATCCTAATTCTGGTCTGCCTGATTGCCACTTGATACCAACTGACCAACCCATGTGATGGGCTCCTGCAGATGGGAGAGACAAGAATCTCGGCCTCAGCAGGGTATAGATTGGTTCACAGAAGCCCATCCTGCAACAAGGTATGATTCAGACATACCGGGCTGCTCTGCTGTCCCATGTCCTTGAAGCCACACATTTCCACAATTCATTATGGGAATTCCTCCTATGGACAATGGGAACCATGTGCCCTGCAATGCCCTGCAATGCCCTGCTTACTCAGTTGAATGGCCTGTTCTATCAGTGACAGAAGCCAAATAAAAGTAATTTAGTAGTTCTGAACAGCATCAAGTACCTGGAGGGGAGAAATGATGTGGAGGCAGGAAAGTATGTGAGTCCTCCAAAGTATCAGCTTACCACTGTTCACTATATTTTAGGCGTAATTAAAAGAGCTGGCTCATCCTCTTTAAAGCTCTAAGGGGCTCAACATGAGGACCTTCAAAGTCTTACCTTCACCCACATAATTCTAGCTGCCCACTTGGGATGGCCTGGCAAGCCATTCACCACCCAACCAGTAGACTGGCGGGCAGGCATATGAAAACATTGCTGGCAACCATGACAGCGAAAGCATTTATTCCATCTGCCTTTTAACTGGAGAAGTAAGTGAAGGCTTCTACGTGCTCAGTTCTATTGCCTGAAATGTTATATGTTCCTGTGGCTCACAATGGATAGATTACTCAGTGGAGACATTCGTCTCCCATAAATGCTTTTCCTTGCATGTCCTGGCAAAAGGCTGCAAGAAAAGTGAAGAAAGTTTACTGAGAAATTTTCAGAACAAAAGTAAGGTGACATCACACCGCTTCCCTAGGCCAATTCCTGGCTCTAGGCCAGCGTGTTTCTCAACCTTGGCAGCTTTAAGATGTGTGGACTTTAACTCCCAGAATTCCCAGAATTCCCCAGCCAGCATGCTGGCTGGAGAATTCTGGGAGTTGAAGTCCACACATCTTCAGGCTGCCAAGGTTGAGAAACACTGCTCTAGGCATAGCTGGTGGGGTGGGGAGAGGAGAGGAGAGGAGAGGAGAAGCCTGTGCAAGTATAAACCAGAGCTCCAGCCAGGCAGGATTCCAGTAATACAAGAACCTCCATCCATATGCAAACTATGGGCATTAGAGATTTAGAAAGCCACCCAGCATCAGGTAATACAGGCAATGACATGGCTAAACTTCCTCTGAATCTCGTGAAGGCAGCTACCTCCCTCCAAAGAAAAACCCCAAACCCCAAACAACACCGAAAACCAGATTGCTTAATAACCTGAGGATTATCTGTACTGATATATGAAGTAGGTATAGGAATTTAATGACATGCAAATATGAGCTTATTACAGTATGAAAAATGTGCAAGCTGTTTACAGTTTTTAAAGGCTTGTGGCGGGGGGCGGCGGGACCCAGAACTTCAGGAATCTGCCAGGGCTCGTTTTACTGAAGAAATGGAAATATTTCATTTAACATAAAGACCAAAAAAAAAAAAAAAGGAAAATATTAAAAAGAATGAGGCCTTCTGTGTGGATAAACAACTGGACAGTAATCAAGTCCATTACCGATTTTAAATGAGCTGAGATTGAATTCCCTCAGCCAAACCATCTGTCTTCCATATAGATCTGTCTAAGCAAAATTAGCTGCTGGACAGGAGTTTGTGCTACTTAAAAAAAAAAAAACCTTTTTTAAAAAATTGACATCTGCACTTTCAATAGCTATGCCTGGAGCAAAGTCAAACAAAGTTACTGATAAGTTTTGAGAGAGATGTCCTGCAGAAGGTCCTGCCTCCAAGAGCCTTCCATCTACAGGGATCCTGTAGCAGGGCCTTCTCAGCATGCCACCCTTCTTATAAAAGAGCTTCCCCTTTCTTCCTCCCTAATGAGTTTCTGTGAAGAAGTAAAAACGTGGCTCTAGGAGACAGCATTTGGGAGATGTTAGATGTTGGTATCTATGCACTTTAGTCAGTGCAATTATAATACATACTGTTGGGTCCTGTTGTGCTGTTTTTGATGATTGGGGTTTTTTTCTGTTTTTTTCTGTGTACTGTTCTGTGCTGTTGGATGTAGAATGGCAGGAAACTGTTAGTAAATAAATAAAGGAATAAATACTCAGACTCCCTTAGTGAATGGAAAAGAACAGAACAAGCAAGAACTGTTGTGGAGCAATTTCACAGTTAATATCCAACAGATAATGCATAGTCCAATGAAGCTTTATTCACAGGCACAGCCTTAAAAAAGCCCACAGAGACAATATTTCTGCCATCCATTGCTATACAATAGGAAGGATTTCCAAGAAGCATTGCCCCAAATGAAGACAAACGCTTTTTCATTTCTATAACATAAATAACAATATTTATATTGATAAATGTGTGCTTATATAAATATAAATCATACAGAAATAATCTAATATTTATTATACATTTATAATAAATCATCTCAAATTTACATAATTCAAAGAATTGCTATGGTTAAAAGAGATTTAAATTCAAGTTTCCTTTAGGTCCAGATATTTACTTATTTACTTTGTATGGAGGAGTGAAATGTTATGTATGCCACTTTCAGGTCCTGAAATAAAAGGTTGTCTTAGTAATCTTACCTCATTTTAATACCTAAGGCTCAAGATTTTATGTTCTAAGTTCTTTTTAGCCGTTTTATACTTTTCCTGTTCTGTATAGTTTTACATTGTTCGCCTCCAGTGTTTATGCTCCAGCACACTCTGGACTGGTCTTACCCTACTGCAGTTTTAGCCTAATCCTATTTTAGTATGTATACTGGTCCTGGATTGCAACAATATACATTTGATTAATAATCTTATCTGAATATATGTCTGAATTCCTGCAGAAGAAGGTAAGTGGCAACATTTTTTGAAGGTGAAACAAAATGCCAGTGCAGCCACCCTTAAAAATCTTCCTTTTAAAGACAGCAAATTTTGGATAGATTTTCTTCCACTTCTTCAATGAGTGCACAACAACATCGACAACAAATGTGGAGAGCATGTTGTCTTCCAACATGCAGACATTATATATGTCTGCGCATATAATGTGCATGCAGATGTACTCTAAAATGGCCATTTCTCTCATCATCACAGATTCAACTGTTTTTAGTGGTTCTTAAGGAACATGTACCTGCTTGAAAGACTGGCTTGGCTAGTCTCTAAAGAAATGGCATACAAGGTAAGTCATGTGCACTACACAATCATCTATGAATCCATCTCTCTTGCTGTTGCCATCATTCATTTTATTGGAGTGAGATTTACACAGGAAACATTGCATTGCAATTTTTTTTAAAAAAAGGATTGCCACAAAAATGTGGATGGTAGGAAGAAACGTGGGGAAGGATAGCGTGAGCCATGTCAGGATGCATGCAGGCAACTTTCCTGATACCACATGAATAACAGACATCTGAAATACACAGCTTTTGAACCAGCTGTTAGACAGAATGGGCTTGACAAATTACTGCTCATGCTGGTAAAATACTGGAGCGGGGGCTTCTCTGGGTGTGAGGTGGTCCAGGACAACATGGGGCTCTTCTCCTCTGTCAGTATGCTCTAATGGACTTACCTAATGGAAATGGTGGACAACAGAGTGTCCTCAGAAGCATCAAACACTTCTGTCTTGCTGTCATTTGAATTTCCTCATTGCCCCTGATGTAGCATTAATCTGGGGAACTGTTTGAAATCAAAGTGATGGTTAAATGTAACTGCCTTTTGCTGCTTCAAGTGCTGGTCCAGGAAAAAATTAGCCCCCCTGTGTTTCAGGCCCCAGGCACTGCCACTCCTACACTGGAGCAATATACTTACACAGTATCTTCTCTCACCAATTATAAATCAGAAAAGATATTTGAAAATTAAGCCATGAGAAAATTATTACAATGCAATGCAGTCATGGATTCCACATCTCCACTTCGCAGTTGTCTGCTATCAGAATTGGGAAAGTTTTCTACTGAGATCTACTAGAAAATACCCCCAAATGAGCAGGAAATCAACAGGCTAGCTCAACTAGTGGTCTGACTCATTACAAGCTACCCCAGATGTTGGTACCAGCTAGATGGGTTGAACTTTAATTCATGTAATACTGTGACCCACCTATGCTAGCTGAATACAGTATATATAAAGGACACCAGATTGGAGAGGACTGCTCTAAATCCATCACATACACCCATATTCTTGCAGTGAGCAGCTTATTGTGAACAGTGTAGACTCATGTTCTATATTTCCTATAAATCACTTGAGCCTACAATATCTTAAAGAGTTAATCTCATCTTCATTTGTGTCAAATAAACCTAAAATGGAAATCTTGATATTAACATCATTTTATACTGCCGCCTGCACTGGGACTTTGTTATGTTAAAAATGTAAAATGAATTAAATTTGGAGGATTCATTTTCTTAATTGATAATTTTTCATCTAAGAAAAGGAAGCCTGCTTAAGATTGTGCCTTCAAACTCATAATTGCTGAAAGCCTCCTCCGTTCTCCCTCCCTCCTGTCTCTATATGTTTAGGAAGATTTCACAAAACTTAATTGCAATAGTTTGCTTTTATGAATTTTAATAGTTTTTCCCTAGTTGGAAAAGCAAGATCTTTTACCAATAGGGTGAAGGGATTCATGAGCAGACCTGCTCAAGATTAATGAAGAATAAGTAGAAAATGCTCATTGGCACTCTCTTGGGAGAATCTCACTTTTAATCACACACCATCATTTTGGTCTGTTGTCAGTCCACACTGATGTAGATGCAAAGGCTATTAATGTAGCAAATGAATCCTATGAATTGAGGACAGACTTTTTTTTCCTTTGTGTCATTTTTCAAAGAGCAGCCAAAGGAAAAAAAAAGTCATTTCTGCAGCTAGCAGCAGAGTTGAGTAAATGTTTCAAAGGGGCCACTCCTTCTACATTGATCTCCTCTGGGAATGAATTTAGGATATGGTCAAGCCCTTCAAGGCAGAACCACGTGGATTTCTGGGATGGTCTTAACTGCTAATACAGTAATAGAACAGAACAGAACACTGAAAGCCCACCAGAGCATTTCTCCAGACCAACTTATACCTAGCAGAATTCAGGCAGAGTTCCTCTGAGTTCCTTTCTTATTCCCCCTGCCTCCCCTGGACTAAGGAATCTTTTCTGTAACAGTCCTGCTCCCTCATTCTTGTTCCCAGGCTCTGTTAGACATTCCAACACAGATGTTCTCTTATCTCCAGTTTAATCCCAGCAAGCATATGGCATTCTTCTCTCTGACCCAAGCACATGGGGAAGATATAACCGGTATAAAATACGGTGCTTGCCTGTGCAGAAAGATGGGCTGTATATCAAATACATAACTCAAAATTCAAGTCATACTTGCAACTCCCCCCCCCCCAAAAAACCCCCAAAATAAATCACAATAAAACAAAGAGAGAAACAAAGAAACAGGTTTCCAAAATTAATACAGTGGCTTAGCAAGGATAATGGATTTTGTTTTTCTGAGTATTTTCTCCTCCTGCCTATTGTTTTGACTTGAGAATTAAGTTGGCAAAGTTGAGAATTAACTTGAGAGTTAAAATGACAAAGAGTAATTGGCATCTCAAGAAACAAGTTGTGGTAGAAGCTCTTGAGAAGCACAGCTCACTTTGATGGATACATGAAATGTCATTGATGCCAAGGTACCAGAGGGCTGTGCTGTGTTGGCTGTATCAGATTAAGATGGCACTATCTCTTGAATGCTGGTTAAGGAAAATATCAGCTTTGTCCCACATTATAAGTATAGAAATCATTCCTCATATATTGTCAGGTTTAGCCCAAAGAACTCCAAGAGACAATGCAAATTCAGTTCTGCTGTGTTTATTAGCTACAACCTCTAGAAAGAATCTCCCCAGACTGAACCCTAGCTCCCAAAACAGCCAGTCACAACACTGAATTCCTCAGGGAGGTGCCAGCCTAATCCTCTTACACTTCCCACGCTCTTGCAGTGAACTAAGAACACGCTTATCTCCCTGAGCCTGGCCTTCATAATTCCATTCCATCACATATATTCATCAGTCTATCTACAATCATGCCTTTCTATCTGGCTATGCTACGATTTTGGTATGATGCCCCTCAAATCCCTACAAGACATGTGTGAGCAAGAGGGGAAAATGGGCAGAAGTGTTCCCCCCCCCCCCCCGCTTCCCTCTAAACACTGGGACCAAAGGCATCCAATAAAGCTGATTGAAAGGAAATTTAAAGCTGACAAAAGAAAGCACTTCTTCACACTGCACATAATTAACCTGTTGAGTTCATTGCTAAAAGATATAGTAACAGCCCTATAGACAAGTCTATTGGAACAAGTCTATCAAGAGCTATTGGTAATTCAGTGTTACCTACAGGTTAGGAATACCATACCTCCACTTATCAGTTGCAGGGGAACAATAGTGGGGGAAGACCATGTCTCTGTCTCCTGCTTGTAACCATCCCTGGAGTATCTGGTCCAGGTAGGCTATTCTAATGTTCTTGTGATAAAGGCAACCACAAGCCTTTATAAGCAGACCTTTGGGGCCACACAGTTCAGCCTGTTATCTGTTGGTAAATTACTGTCTAATTTCAGTTTAGTTAGCACCCAGCACCCTTCTAATCAGTCCCTATACCCAGATCAGAGCAAGCAGACACACCACCCAGTTCAGCTAGCAAAACTATAGTGTCATGTTTATTAATTAAGCATCATCAAACATCAAAACAGTTAACTGACAAAATGGGATAAAAGGCAAAGTCTCACACACACACACACACTAGGCAAGAATTTACATTATTTATCTAAATAGCAAAAAGCACAAAACATTCCAGAGCCACTGGAACTAATACTGTGGGTAATCAGCATTGATAGTCCCAAAGGGTTAGCCTTTGGTTACTCCAGCCTTAACCCTTTTATGTACATAATAGCAGCAGAATAGAGATATGAAGTAGGACACCAGCTGATCCCTCCTCTATTCTGCACCATTAAGGAAACAATTTGGTGATTGGGGATGATGTATCCAACTCTATCAGTGTAAAAAATCTGCAGCTAAGTTATCCCCAGAAATGGCTCTCCAGCCTCTACATGAAGATCTCTAGTGAGGATAGTTTACCACAATAGATAATTGATTCTTTTTCTTATCTTCTTAATGTTCAAATGAAATTGTTACTTAAATCTCTGATGTCTAGTCCTGTCCTCTGGAGTACCAGAGAACTAGTCTCTGCCCCCTTCTTTTGCATCAGACTCAGAAAATACTCTACCCATTACTCCTCAGCCTTCTAACTTCTTTGTATCTCTTCATACAGTATATCATCTAATGGGTAATGCTGGAGAAACCACTGCCACATTCAATGGGCAAAGAGAACACATGGGGCTATTCACAGGATACTGTGCTGAATTTCTTCCTCCATCAGCTGATTAATTTCTCAGACAAACTGTTGCAGAAGGTAGAATACAAAAACAAGAAAGAAATGGGACTTTTTTAATGGCAGACATTACAAGATGGTGATCAGAACCCTGGAGTCAGGGACAATTTTGCAAAAATTCAAGGACCTGCAAAGTGTAATCCATGACTAATGATGACTGATTGGATTCTGACTCAGTACCCAAGAGATATCCAAAAACTGATGTCATACAGTGGGTGTTTACTACTTCTGAGAAACAGGAAACAATCCATCATTCCTCCTTCAGCAACATAATTATCTTGGATAAGCAAAACTGACACTTTCCAGAACAGGGAAGAGAACACATTGTCATCCCTTTTATTTCTTAAAAAAGCCATTCTCCATCACCTCTTTGTGTTCATCTGCGATAACAACCATCATTATGAAAATATTGCCTGTGCTACCAGAATCTCAGACAATCAGACTCAGACAAAGCTGCAGCCTCTGACAATGAGACAGCTTTTCACTAGGCATTTGTGGACTGGCACCTGATTCCTGAATGGCTTAAACTCCTGGGGGGTAGCAGCAGGGGTAGCTTAGTGGGCATTTACTGATATGTTGTGATATTTCCAATACATTAAAAAATGTATTTTCCTTGTGTTTTCTTCTTTTGCCTCCATCCCTCAGTCCCACTGCCAAATAATGGCTTGTCAATTGCTTATCTCCTTTGTTTGACTCCTCTGCCCTTGGAAAGTTTTAAACTCTACTTTGTTAAAATGTATCAGGTGCTTCTCTGCTGACTGCTGTTTTCATTAATACACAAATCGTGCAACCTTAGCACACTCTTTCCTTTAGTGCTCTGAAAGTACATTACTTTTCCTGAATCTTCAATTGCATGTCTGCATTTAAATATCTCTTCAATGATTTTGGTTAATTGCAGTCTTATTATAGTTTTTTTAAAAGTCTAGGAAAGAAAAACCAGTGCTTTTAAGTGGAAGATCGAACTAACATCTGTTTCCCTGTCTCTTTCATTAATCTCTGAGGGTGGGGGAGGGAGAAGGGTAGAGTAATCTATTCTTTTCCCCCCAAAGGACTTTAGTGTTTTAATTTTTCACCATTTCTTCTAATTTAAATATTTCCCAGCTTTTATTATTTAATGCTTTAATTTGCATTTCTTGTAGAATCTGCCAAGTGAGAATCTTAAAGTGCTATTGCCTTAAAAAAACATTAATAAATGTTGATTCTATGTCATTTGTGGCTAGGAGACATTTTAGCGAAAGGAATGAGAAGGTAGTGGTTGTGTTCATATAATTCCCTTAATTTAGTTAACTTATTCACACACGTTTTTCTGATTCTCACAATATACTGAACCATAAATGAACCAAATGGATGGATTTCCACAACCTGCTGTATCAACCTAACCCAACAGCATGTTGTGTGAACCCATCTCACTCTTTTCCCAGCTGGCACCCTTCAAGTGTCTTCTCCAACCTGGTGCATTGGGCATTTTTGGAAAAAAATGTAGTGGGACCAGGTCTGAAGTTGATTCATTAAAGATTGGAAGGATTTGTCACAGTATTAAGAAAGGCCTCAAGATCTCCCTTCTCTTTGCTCCTCCATGGGATTCTTCCTCTTTCCTAGAGCCAGTCTTGGTGTTCCAATGTAGATCAAGTGGCATAACATAGTTGAAAGAATTCAAGGCAATCTTTAAGTATCCAATTTATCTACTGTCTTTCCCTCCAAAATGGCACTCAAGGCAGCTAGTCTTTCCCAGTCTGCACTTTGATTGACCAGGAACATCTCTGGCTTAACAGCATTAAGAACCAAGGTGTTTTTTTTTAATCTAGACACTGTTTTAGAATTTAATCACCTTCTTTAGAAGTGTGAGGATTTTAGTCACAGATAGAAAGTGATTACTCTGAACACAGGTTGGCCTGTTGAAAGGAAGGGGAGCCCTAGTATACCAAGACCAAAGTTAGACCTATCTATTTTGACAGACCTCCTCTCAATCACTACATGTAACAGAAATATTACACCTGTACTCAAATGTTATTAAGCCTCTTTTAAAATGTAAAATCAGCCATTCCAAGAACAAATATGTAGTCCAAGAACACTTATGGAGAATTGTAATGGTATATGGGAATGACCTTGGGAGACAGGGGGAAGAGATGCTGCCTAGGGAACAATCAGATAAAAGGGAAGGGGGCCTGCAGCTGTATAAGAGAGCACAGAAAGCAACTTGGAAAGGATCCTCCCTAACTTATCAGGCTGTAAAAAGAGATGGCAGGAGATCTGTACTTTCAGACTTGCAAGATGGATGTCAGCCTTCCCAGGTAGACCAGACAGGAAACACAACAAGATGAGCTAATTCTACTTTATTGTAAGGCTACATTAACAGAATCTACATCAATTTTCCCCTATTCCCTCTACAAAAGACACCCATTGCTACTCTTTCCTGAAAGCTTATCAATGTTTCCATGATGAAGGGAAGGGCTGCAGATCAATGGCAGATCCACTGGTTTGCTTGGAGAAAGTCCTAGGTATAACTGGCCTCTCCATGTATTGCTGGGATAGACTCCAATCTGAAACCTGGAGAACTCTTGTCAATGTGGACAATGCTGAGCTTCATGGATCAATGGTTTGACTAATTATAAGGTAATTTCATAAGTTCATATCATACAGCACAGGAAAAAGTTTGGTCTTCCTCTCCACCCCCCAAATACAACTTATTCTTAAGTTCAGTTCATTGTGTTCCTGTAATGAAATATAACACATAAAGCACAAAGTACACATATAGGAAAAATGGTCAGGTGGGTTACAGCAGCATATGCTACACATGTGCACACCGCCATCACATCCTATACTGTAGCTCTGCCTGCTCACACCTATCCCTGTAAAAAAATGTCTGTGAATGTCTCTGCAGAGATAACAGAAATGCTAACCAAAAACAAGCTCTTGACACTCCTGCAGTTCGTCATTCAACAGAACATTCACAAACACATTACTCTGAACTCAAACATTATGCGTCGGATAAAAGGATCCATTGGCGAAGTCTAGTGAAAAGTAGTAGGGCAAGTAAAGAACTTCCTGACTTTTCAATAGATGATCTTGCTTATCTAGCCACAAAGCACAAAATTAAGCAGAACACCTGGAAAACTGGGATCCAAGAAGATGGAGATATAGCTTACCATTCAAAAGCTCCATCTTCAGAAGTTTCAATAGCTATCAGCTCTTTTAGAATGTCTCCATGGTTGCTAGCTAACTTATGCTTCTGCATCTCTGAGATAGCATTTAATGACTTTTACTGTCATGGTTCATGGGGATTGACATAATTCTCCACAAATCCACTCAGACAAGTCCCACTGAGTTCAGAGGCTTTACTCATAAGTAACTGAGTAAAAGACTGCAGTCAAAATAATATAAGCTACGGAAATCTCCTACACATTTATAATTCAGGAACAGTAATAGAATGTCTCCCCCCCCTCTTTTTTTTTAATAAATCAGACAAAACGTCAAGGGAAACCTTACTAAGGAATGTTTAGCTGATTGTCTTAAAAATATTAAATAGTAGACACAAATATACAACAAGGATTAGTAACAAATTTGTTCTTATGATGTAAAGGAAAGGTACTTAAATTGGAATCTTATTGATTTGGCCTAGCATTACCATTTTTAATTCCTTTTGTTATTTTTCAATTAATCAAAATGTAATTGCAGTTTTACAGTGGCCATAGATAACAGCAGTCAATAAAAAGCAACTACTTATCACCACAGAATGTTAGTTGAACAAGGAGGTAATTATATTTTTGCAATAACAAATATTGCAATATTGAGTGTTATGAAAATGTTGTTTCCTTGCTAAGGGGAAAAAACCCAGAAAACTAAATCTGGATCCCACATGAAATACCCAAGCTAAAATTACAGAATTATTGTTTCATAACCACCACTCCGAAATCTGAAAAGAAAAATTGCAATTATGTGTCACTGAAATCAATGGGACATGTTAGCTAAAAATAATATGTTTGATTAATTTTAATGGAGATGTGTATGCTTATGGAGTTTTAGCTTGGACCTGTTGATCTTGATTTCCCTTTCTAGAGTTACTAAGCTGTCATTGAAAACACCTCTAGTCCTGGTGATTCAAAGGCCTCCAAGCTAAACTGTGTTTATTTGTGTCTATATGTTATATAACTCATTCATTTATTGTTGCATTCTACAAACACTGCTGCATTCTGGCTTTTAGAAAAAAAATCTGTCAGCTATTGTATTTTCTTACACACCTATTTATTTTAAGAAGTCATTGGCTACATATAAGGGTGACAGAAGACAGGGAAGCAAATTAGCATTTCCCTTTGTGGGTTTGCATCAAGGATATAGTCACACGTTCCTTGTGGGGCAGAACAGCCCAGTAAATCTATTGCGGCAATTGCCATCCAGATTTGCTAAAACTTGAACATGTGCAACCAAGCCAAATTGGTGGAGCTTCATTCATGGAGAAGACAGACTGACAGTATGTGGTATTTAATTATCTAACATCTTGAAGCAGGGACAGAGGGTTAAGACAAGAGAGTGACACCTTACATCCTGTTTTGGCCAACATGCTTGGCAAACAGTAGTATATAGTAAGTTTCCAATATGTAATACTTCTGTTAGAGTCAGTCCAGAAGGTAATATGCAAATAAAAAAGAGCATAATCTAACTGATTCTTTTACTTACATGGATTATACAGTAACTGGGGAGAAAATTAACAGTGTTTCTTCAGGCAAAACGAGCAGCACCCACAGCAACTATTTTATCCATGGTGCATCCTGATTCCAGGAAGTAACCTAGGCAAAGGCCAATATCTAACCAAGTAGGATTCTGCATTGTCTCAAAGAGCCCACTGAAGAAAAAGGGCCAGCAGAAAACTAAGCTCTTCTTCCTCCCTTTTCAGGGGTTTAAGAGTAATTCAAGTGACTTATAGTCCACTCCCTGTTGATGGACAACTCCAGGGTAGGCAAAGGATTGTCAAGAATTTTGGCATTAGTCTGTTACAGAGCTATATCATGAATTTATATTACATACACATGGTAGATATAGACTGAGAGTTGAATAACAGCAGACTACATTACTCATAATTTGAGAAGTAGTGAAAACAAACAGAAACTGCAAATGGAATTCTCATACATTTCATTGTTGAGTTAAAATAAAGGAATACATTGGCTTCAAATTGGATTTTTTCAATAGTTCTAGTTAGAGCATAACATTTGCACTAATGGCTGTCAAGTGAGAGATGATGGTTACTCTCCATGGGTCCATCTGTATTTTCAAAACATGAGCATTCATTTTATAGTCTGTTTTGTGTATGCAAAACTGTTACAGAGTTAGTTCACTGTCAACACATAATGTTGGCTTAAATATATAGTGACACTTCAAAAATGCTCTTGGAATCAATAAAAACATGCTGTCTGTTTCAATATATAATCCTAATCATTCCGTTTCGTTTTATGCATCCAGATCATTCTGTTGGTGAATTCGGTCTCAGTTATTAATTTATTTCAGTAGGTTGCAAAAAATTGTTTTCATGGTAGCTGCTTCAAGCTCTTGGACTTGACTACCTAATTTTGAAGAAGGATGTGAGAGGAACAGCCCAGATAAAAATGCAGAATGATGTGATACATCTGCTAAAATCCATACAAATGAGTTTTTGGTATTACTATTGTTTTTAGTATTATTTTTCAGAATGCACAGTAACATCAAGAAGAAGAACTACTATTGCTCAGCCCAATCTATCTCATAGGTTTTTGCGCATGGAGAAAGAAGTATGCATGTTATCCTGAACTTGAACAGCAGAGATGGGTAACCTGTGACCCTCCAGGGGTTGTTGAATCATAACTCTCAGCAGACCAATCAGGCAGGCCAGTGGTGAGCGATGAAAGAAGTTCAACAACATCTGGAGAACTACAGGTTGCCCAGCAATGTCTTAGAGGAAAATTCAGATATCACAAACAGACAAGAAGAGGAATAAGGGTAGATTAGCCTGACCAAAATCGCTGAATTAATCCAAATACAGGTTATGCATACCTTACATTTCTATAAAAAATTTAGCTTACACCAGTCAATGCAGATTGCATCAAGTTTAAGACATTACCATAAAATAAAGTCTATATCTATACCTAGAATACAGCTAGCCCAAGTACTTGATTTGTTGAAGGTTGATCACACGTGCTCAAATTCTTTAACGGAATATCTTGTTCTTTTTAGGATATGATATCTAAGTCAAATGCAAGCTTGTATACTTAGCCACGTAAAGATGGTTTTGAATTTCAGGAACATCATTAGCCATAAGATAAATGAATGTCCTGATGCAGTAAAAATAATCCCTCTCTGTGATTATCCCACACAGCTCTTAAACTTTAAATGCAACCTCTGTATGTGTCCAGGAATTTTATTTTAATTAAGCCATGACTGATTCTGATGATAATCTGACTGGCAACCAGCCCCCCCCACCAAAAAACCCCCCAACCCTTTAACAGCTGGCTCATACAAACCTCTAGACTAAACTGGCTATGCAACGTCCCTGCTATTATCAAAAGGATGATGCTATACAAATTGAGCTGCAGAACTCACTACTCTTTCCCACAAAAACACTTCTATGTTAAGAAAAAGTGTAAGCATTTTGTAACAATCATCATGTGCCACTCGACTATATAAGCATATTAATGTGACCTTCATATGGTGTAAAAACGTTTCTATGGCTGGCCCTACCATTTCACAGAGTTAAATAGATACCACAATGGCAACTTCCTAGCTATTTTCCTCTATTGGAGGAAACAACTGTGTGTACTGTGTAACTTATCTTCCACCCCCTAAACTATCGTAGTGCCCTTACATATAGCAGTGGACACCCTCCCCACCCCCAGCTGTCAGTACAGATGGAGGATTCAATTGTCAATCCTGCTTGTTTCTATGGGGGACACAGCACCATCTTGTTTTTTCCTCTCAGTAGTCTACAAAAATGTTTTCCCTTTATGTAATTGTCAGAAGAGCAAAAGTGGGAAACACTCCGGAGATTAGTAAGTAGAAAGGAATGTAGAGCTGACCTTGGGGATAGGGAAGGAATGAGCAAGTGGCTTTGAGAAAAGATAACTGAGTCCTGAAAAAGAAGAAAGTGTGAGAAAGAAACTCAAAAGAACCCCACTTTGATTTTGTTTAGTATAAGATGGGACACAGAAACTTGGACAGGCTTTCAAGGTTGATGTCAGTATTTTAAGGTAGGCCAGCTCAAGAACAAGCATGGCAGGGATTCAGGAATTTTCTTTATTGTAGTAGGGTAGAATAACAGAGTCTTGAAAAAGTCTGATTTGAGCAGCAATAGTGGACAAAAGTGCTGAATGAGTCCTGGGTTGGAGTCCATGACCAATAAGACCTCACTGAGGAGCAGGGCCATCAGATGTTTGGCAGTAGCTACCTAATTGGCCCATTAGTTAAGGATATTTCTCAGAGAGGCAACAGCTGGAATGGAATTCACTGCCACTAAAGATCTGTAATGCCCACAGGTACCCAATGTTCTTCAAAGTCCTGTAATCTTTCTAATAACTACAGGTAAAAAATGGCTGGCAACAGCTTATATAATCACACGTTTATGGCATAAAAATTGTTATTGATCCTTGAGATGCCAAAAGACTCTTGCAGTATCTCTGAAAAGAACTAGCCTCTCTAACACATAATGTCATGGGGATTTATAAATAACCTAAGAAAGCAATTCTGAATGAGACTTTTTCCCAGAATAGCTGCATCCCCATTTTTCCAGTGTAAATATGTTGCCACTGAGATGTGTATGTTCTCATGGGGTCATTGTCATTTCAGCCTTTTGCTGATTAAACCTCTGACTAATTTGTAACATATCTGGCTTATTAGACACCATATCCTACTAATGTTTCAAATAAACATAGTTTGGAGCAGATTATGGGGAAAATCTTCTACAGGGCACAGCAAACAATGTTTTCATTTCCTTTTCTTTAACCATTTAGTCATTTAGATTACTTAATCACCTTCCCACAACAAGAAGTTTATTAGGTCAACTCACAGAGTAGAATTCAGTAAATTAAAAACAGCAAAAAGCAACAGTTAAAGCACCAATTAAAATGAAAGCAAGTAAAATAAATTTAAAAAGTAATAGAGTTAAAACAAGAAATGCTGTGAGATGATTGAGAAGGCCTGAGAATGAAGACTTTGCCTGTTGCTGAACATGGATTAGAATAGACATCCAATGCATCTTCTCTGGGAGGGTTGTGACAGGGTGCAGATACGTGACCTTTCAGACATGCACACTCTTTTGTATTGTGAGAAGGACAGGCTGCAAAACTAGCCCAGGAAAGTGCTAACTAAGGAGATAAACAATTATACTTACACAGAATCTAGGGGGAGGGGAGGAAGTGAAAAGGAGCCAATGTGCAGGCAGAAAGGAGAGTTAATTTGCTGCAGTGGGCTGGAGATGTGGAGATGTGGAGGAAAATAAGATAACTAGAGAACCATGAAGGATTTAGCCAACTTTAGTTATGCTCTGTGTGAGGCAAGTTCACTGAAGAGTTCCAGGACAGCATGAGATGAGACCACACAAGAAAGAAGATGGACAGCAAGAGCATCAGGCTAGGGACATATCTACTCTGTACTCTGCACAGGCAGACTTGATGGCTGACAGCAGAGACAGCAATATTCTTCTAGCTAAGAGATTGCCAGCAAAGCATAATTAATGCCCTTGATTAACTCTAACAGAGGAGTTAGAGACAGCTGCACACACATAGTCACAAGCTAAAGCTAAACATGCTGCAGCCTAGAAATACTAGAACAGGTCATCATAAATTACTGTTTTTGTGGCATTTCAATCTTTTTGTGGCAGAAGCAGTAAGGGAAGGGAGAGCTGGAGAAAATCTTTATATGTTTTAACCACTTACATGAATAGTTCTGCAGGGTTAAAAGGGAAAGCAATGCTTTCTAACATAAACCTGGGTTAAATTCAAATAGAGAAGAAAACGTCAACAGAAGGTTCTTGTAAGCTGGACTTACCTAATGAATTCTCAAGAACCTAAAGGCTTGTGACATGATTTAGAAGGCCTGAGAAACAGACAACTTTGTGTTCAGTACTGGAAATGCATTAAAGGATCTCCCTGGGGAGGGTATTTCACAATTAAAAAGGCCCACTTGCCATATCCTATCTGATAGCGGCACTCAGAGAATGGCCTTTCATCAAAATAGATATATTAAGAAAGAGGCAGTCCTTTACATGCCAAGGTTTGAAGTTCTTAAGGGTTTTAAAGGTGAAACACTCACTGAGTTGCATCTGTAAATAGACTGGGAGTAGTGAAGTTGATAAAGTACTGATGTAATATGCATGTCAGCTTCCAAATGCAATGTACATTGCCCTGCTCTAAATGGGAGCTGAAAATGGTGTACAAGAGGTTTCCAGTGGATTATGATCATTGTCTTGATCAATGGGATGAGGAAATGGAATAATGTAAATGAGTAGCTTTAACAGTGTAGAATATAAAAATATGAATGGAAATTATGCTGCAAAATAAACATGGAAAAATGTCAATTCGACTTATGTGTCTACATGTCCAATGTTTAAACTTCAAGAGTGTATCATCCTCTAGGAACTTTAACAAATTTAAAAACTGGACACTGAGCTATATGAATGATAAAGGAACACCTCTCTGAAGTGGGATACTCGAACATTTGATATGGAGCTGAAATTTGCCTTTTAAATGCATTAATGCTTTTTTCCACTAATGCTTTTAATGAAGATCCTGTGAACTTCCAAAGACAGACATTCTGGAAGGAGTTTCATGCATATGACAGATCTATTTCTATTTTTCTGTATTTATGTAATACCTAATTGTACTGTACATGCACCCTTCCTTCTCTCTGATATTCTCACTTCTAATGCTACAATAACATTTCGTAGTGTGCTGTGCTTTGTATGCGTGGATATATCAAACAAACCTTTGCCTAATACATTTGGGAAATAAAACCGATTTTTCTTAGGTTCATACAAACCACTAAAGAATCTTCTGTTATTAAATTAAAATATTAATTCTCACGACCACAGGAATATGTCACAGAATTTATCTCATGAAGCACTTGCTTAATAAAGTTCTTTTTCTTTTTATTGCAGAATGAAACAAAAAGGCAAATACAGACCCAAACATGTAAAAAAAGCAAATAAAAACAATAAACTAAGAATATAATTGTATATACATATGTAATCTTAAAGAGATATGCAAGCATTTTAAACATCCTTACTGAATATTCAAATATTTGAATAAGGATACATAAATATTGAATATACTTTTTAAAATATTTATACTGAATATTTGTACAAGGAATTATATTAGGATAAGCACTGTTAATACAACTAGGAAAACTAGGTGCAAGTAAATCTATAGTATACTTTATTGTAAGGTTTTTCAACTTTGTTCCTGTGTCAGTTTTTCAGTCAGATCAGTTTCCCACCCTGATCGAATCAAAGATGTATTTTAATTTTCTACTGTTCTGCAACAATAAACCTGACAGGTAACAACAGGAATTGGGTCAATTTCTTATGTGCGATCGATTTATATGTTTTAGGTATAATGACAATACATCAATAAGCAGGATTCATTTTGTAAGACTGATGGGTTTTCATCCCAATTTCTTTAAAAATTGACAGCCTAAAGAACTAAGAAACCTATTATGTACCAATTTGTCTGCAAGTCCACCAATGCAGCCTAGAAAGCTTACAATTTTTATTGTTTCATTTCGGTAGAGTATACTGCAATCAAGGGATTATTTTCTAGTCAATTCTTGATTACTTGCTGAAATAGATTTAGAAAAAATTCTATGTCACAAAGAGTTCTAATGAGAATCACTGCATTCAGGTCTTAATGTATATAACTTGGATAGATTCTCTTACTATTAAAAAAAGTAGATATACCCCTTTGTTCAAATGTTGTTAATGTCATAACTGGTAAGTTCTAAAGATCTGATGAAGGAATAATTGAACTTAACTCATTTGAAACTGGGTTGGGTGTTGTGACCACTCCTTTTGCAAAGTATTCAGCAGCAACACGGTTTCCTTCAACACTTAAATATCTAATTAAAAAAAAAACATCCTCTATATTCTCCTACGATTGAACAAATTTAGTCTCATGCTTTAAAAGAGAGTGATGAAGGAATGGGAAAAGGGAAGGAAAGTCAACAGCCAAAACTTGTTTTTTACCCTCTCCAAGCTTTTAAATTAAGTTGTTCATATTAATTAGAAAATAATTCTTTGCTTGGCAGGAGGCAGCATCAAAGATTAAATTTACCAGGAATAAGTCATGCCAAATCAATCTGCTTGTCTTTTTTGACAGAGTGACCAGTTTAGTTGGCATGGGAATGTGGAGTATACTTAATCTTTAGCAAAGCATTTGACAAATCTCCCATGAAAACCTAGTAGAGAAGATGGAAAAATATGGGCTGGATTATTAATGGATCACCCATTGAATGGATGAAACGCTGATTAAACAGTGGTACACAACAAGTCTATGTCAATGGCTGTGCCTCAAGATGGAAGTAAGTGTCAAGAGGCATACTACAGAGCTATGTTCTAGGCTCTCTGCTGTTCAACATATTTATATATGACTGGGACAACGGGATAGAAAATATGATTATCAGATTTGCAGAGAACACATAGGTGGGATGATAGCAAACATCTTAGAGAACAGTATCAAGATTCTGAAAGATCATGACAAGCTGGGCCAATGACAAGCTGGGCCAACCAGCATGATGAATTTCAACAGAGACAAATGCAAAGTTAATCATTTGGGGAGGAAAATCAAAGACATGCATGGAGATGAAAAAGACCATACTAGGCAACAGTCTGTGCAAAAAGGATCTGGGTGTCTTGGTGGATTACAAACTGAACATGGGTTAGCAAGGTGATTTAGTTGCAAAAAGAAAAAAAAAAAAAGACAAACATAGATGGCAAGAGATGGAGTGCAACACTGAGGAGGAAGATCATGCTTTATTGCAAGCAGTGATGATTGGGTTCCAGTTCACAGAAGAAAGAGGAACAAGAACAAAAGAAAGTAAAACATTTTATAGAAGTTGGGACCTGGAGAGCGGGAAATTCTAACACTCTGATTTGCTGGTGTGTTCCTATGGCCATGGTGGGGTTGGGGGTGGATTGTTTTTATTCCATGTAAATGAGAGGAAGGATTGCACCTTTTCAAAGGAGGGAGCGGCACTGGCAATGGTCTTTGTTCTCATGTTAACAAGCAGTGGAACATCAGGAGATTAAACACCTGTCCTCAGTTTAGGATGGAATGTCTGCAGCTTTCTGTCCAGCTACACTGTTGCAATTCTCTCATTAGTTCCAGTGCTGGGCAGTTGTGAGGGCTGAAACATTGCTGTCTTTTGTTAGTTTCATCCAGGTGAGTAATGTTCCTTTTCTTCCTGCCTGGCAAGATTAGGGGGACTTTATTTTAGGGCAGGAATAGTCTCTTCAGGTCTGATGGGATTATGTAAAGGAGGGGGTGGTAGGACTGAACTTGGCCCGGATCTTGTTCATGAGGTCCTAGGAGTGATCCTCCAGTTTTAGTTTGCTACAACAGAAAAAACAAAAGAAAACAAACAACAACAACAAAAAACCCAAACATCCCAAATGTAATTCTAGGCCACATCAGCAAAAATATAGTGACAAGACCAAGATAAGTCATTGTCTTCTCTATTCTGTGTTGGTTTTAGAACACTGAAATATGTGTTCACTTCTGAGCTTTGCATTTTAAGAAGGATATTGACAAACTGGAGCATGTCCAGAGGAAAGCAGCTAAAAGGATTAAGGAGCTGGAAGGAATAAATTTAGGAGGAACATTTGAAGACGTTTTAAGAGCCAGTGTGGGTTAATAGTTAAGGGACTGAGCTGGCAATGGAGAGACCCAGGTTAAAGTCCATCCTCAGCCACAGAAGTTCACTGGCTGACTTTGGGCCAATCACTGTCACTCAGTCTTAATAGATAAGATCTATTAAGAATACATCTGTACTCTGTCACTCAGTCTAACCTACCTCACAGAGTTGCTGTTGTGCGGGAAAATGAGCCAAAGGAGCACTGTGTACGCTACCATGAGGTCCTTAACAAAAGGTCAGATATAAATCCAACACATAATTAAAAAAAAAAAAGAACCTGGAGAAGGCTGCAGGGAGACGTGACAGCTCTCCAAGTATGTGAAAGACTATTTTATAGAAGATGGGGTAGACTTGTTCAGTGTCATTCCAAAAAACAAGGCATAAATAGTAGGTTTAATTTACAAGTTTTGCTTGGACATCGGGATGTTCTAACAGTCAGAGCTGTTCAACTGCCTTGGGAGATGGTGGTTGTTCTTCACTTGAGATATTTGTCCATGGGCTGAATACCATCTGTCAGGGATGCGGTAGTAGTAGATACCTGCACTGGGCAGGGAGTTGGATAAAATGATCCTCCAGATCCCTTCCCTCCTTTACATTTTATGGTTCTATGATTTTAATTTTTTAATATCAGAGGAACAGTTTCATCCTAACCAATAGAGTCCAATGCAACTCAATTCATACTCGTTGAACATTATAAATCATAATATTATGAATAGATCCTATTACCATGTTCTCTAAAATGAAGACGATCCTTAATTTAAGACAATCATCCCAAGAGTGAACAAGAAATGTTACCAACCCAGTGAAAAGTCCTAAGTGATGCTTTCTTAACCTGTCATCCTAGGATTGCTGATTCTAGCTGAACACCATCTTCCCCTCAACAAATGCGTGCTTATAACATGCATATATATCGAGATACTTAAGTGTGTGCATAGAAACTTAATGGTAGCCACACTTCAAAAATGGCTGGCCAGAACAAAACATATCTATTAACTGATTCCCCATCTACAAATATCAACCATTCTTTTTCACAACTGAGTCAAGGAACAAGAGAGAAATAGAGGGAAAAAACTGGGTGGAATTGAGGTAGGAGAAAAAGACAACAAGGAAGGAAAGCAAAGAAAGAGAAGACAAAAATGTCAATTTTAGCAGGCAATTTAGCTCTACCAAACTCTGGCTAATCTTCAGGCTAACATTTAAAGATATCCAAGCTTTTAAAAAATGATGTCTCCAGCCCCTTGCAACTCTGCCCAGCAAATTATCTGGGAAAAGAACCTATCCAGAAAGTGCAGTGTTTGAAAGGCATTGACACATTTCCAATTTGGTATGCTTAATAAACCTCCAACAGGGTTTTGTTTACATTGCAGAGTTTGCAAAATTATTGATTTTAATTGTTATGTATACATGAAAAAAAATATATTTACATATACAAAGCCAAGTAGTAGGCAATAGAATCAGAACTGTTGAAACATTAACAGGATTTGAGGGAGAATGGTCATTTTAACTTCAGTCTTACTAAGCCATAATAATGAAAAATGTTGCCATGATTTACGTTCCATTTGAATCCTGAGCAGAGGAGGGTCATAATATGTTGCTTTAACTGGTGCCAATCATCTAGAATAATTACTTCTCCATATCTAATCCAATTGGACATACATGGAGTTCTGCAATTTTTCCTGTTTCTGTAATTCTTATTGCTAGTAATTAACTCAGTGGATTATTTGTCCAAGTGAACTTCTAAACCTGCTACTCTATGAAATCTGAAAGTAAGCCTAGAAGCCTAGGGAAGCAGGCATCTGCCAGGGATGAATGGCAGGAGCCAAACTTGCAATCCTTTCCTGTCAACTACCTCCATCCATTTTCTTATATTATTCTGACTATATTTGCCAAGACAATATTTTATTCTGTTCTAAATACAGTAATCCTTTATTGGATTTCCAATCTACTAAGTTCATTTGCAATTTTTTAATTCTGAAACCACAACTTGGGTCCAATAATATGCATAATCTTCATAATGCAGCTACTTTCTGATTACTTTTGACCTTTTTTGTTTTTGTTTTTAAATCCTAGAATTATGATTCCCAGTTTGCAGCACCAAAGTTCTTTGTATAAATCAGATGAAGAAAGGGAAAAATCTGAATAAACCTATCTATTGAAGAATGATAAATAATGTTGCAAAGGCAAGTAAATCTGGTCTTTATTTTTGCCTTTGGGAAAGCATCCATAATGGAAATATAAATACAGATGTGAAAAGTGGAAGAGCAGAATAAGTTATTACTGATGTATTATTTAGAGAGTTAACATCTGAAACTATGTATTTCTAATATCCTTGTTACTCTGAAAATATAGCACTCACACTTGCCCTCAGGCAGGGATGGGGACTCTCCACAGGTCTGAGGTAGGTCTCTTAAAGAGACATGTGTTTTCCTCTTTGTGGAGGAGCAATACATTTACTGCAGGGCTGGGAATCTGTCACCCTTCAGATAAAACCGGACTGGATTCCAGTTTTCCCTATCCGCCATGCTGGATGGGCTGACAGGAGTCTACCATCTGTGCTTCATACCCAGTACACCTCGATCTAGAACAGGAGCCTCCTTCACTCAGTCCTCAAGAAAACCAGCAATGATGGGTGAAAATTCAGAAGATGAAGAGACACAGAAATGGCTATACCAAGAAACAGCTGAATCAGGCAGGGGTACATGGGGGTAACCTGCTGAAGGAAATTACATCTGACCAGTAGCATAATTTGAATATTTAGGGAGCAATCTGGAGATGGCAAAGGATGCTGAAACAGTGTTGATTCATAGAGGTCAGCCTGACTCCCAGTTCAACTGGTTCCTTGCTACAAAGACATACCAACATTTGACTTTGGATCATCTCATGACTTCTCAATTTGTTGACCTTTACAGCTGTTTTTCAGTAAGCTTGCTTTTGTGTTCTGAAGTTGGACAGGATTTACGACAATGTGATTAGTTTAACAGATTGGTTATTGCAATAACCCAAATAATCAGCTGTTATTCTGAAACTAGGACAGCTTGCAAGAAGGAGATACGTTGTGCATTTGACACCAATTTTCTGTGTGTGTGATAGACCTCATAGTCTAGATGAAAAAAATCAAGCACGTGGGTGTGGGGACAAGATCACAGAAGACAGCTAGATGTGGAGAATAAATTATGATGAAAATGGTCATTAAAACTTTATCTGGAATGGAAAGGAGTTGAATGTGGAAAAGAAGTTTGTTTAAAAAGCAGCAAGATTATTGTATGCAAAAAGTTGGAAAAGCAATGAAATGTCCACAGTGGAAGATTACATTATTAAATCAACTAAACTTGCAGAAATGATAAAGCTGACCAGTTTGGTCAGAGAAAAAATGATAAAGACTTTTTTAAAAGACTGGAAACCTTATATGGACTTTTTGCTGACAGAAGAGAAAAATGAATTGATGATCTGGGGATTAAAAATGAGGCAAAGAGGTTGGAGAAAAGTTTAAGATGATAATCATTTGATAGAAAAAAGAGCAGAAGGCACAATTACCTTTTTTTTCTTTTTCAATTCCTTTCTTGTATCTCTGTTTCTTATTTTCTATCTTTGTTCTTGCTTGTTTTGTATAGTTTAGTATATTAAAAAATTCTAACGAAAAAGGAAAAGAAGCTTCCTTGGGATTGGGTGGGGCTCTGTTTGACAGATAAGGGACATGGGAGATTTGGAGAAGAAAGTGGGAAGAAAATATAATGGCACAACCGTTCTCAATTTGGAGCCATCCAATGAAGTTGGAACTAAACTTTGCTCCTGGTGATAATGGAAAATCAAAAATCAGTAAGAGTTCAATATTCAAGTTGACTGCTGCTTTCTGAGGCAGAATGAAAATTTATTTTGTCCATAATCACAAGGGAAAGCTCTGGAAAACAATCAAATTGAATGCAGTGACCTAGAGAAATATTAATTACTTTTATCATTAGATCAGAGATAGCATACAGATGTTGCATGCATGAAGCCCCATCCTAATTTCTAGTACTTCTACTTAATGGATTTCCTGTAAACTATCCGTGACTCAGATAGTCACAGAACTATCTGTGGCTCAGAAGAGCTGAGCCTTGTGAGTGATAGTACCGATTACAACTGGACATTGATCTGGCTCAGTGTAAAACTGAATTTCTTACTTTCAAGGAAATAAATACCTAAGTCAGAAAAATTCCCCAATAAAAAAGAAGATATTGATGTAAGTGGACAAGTCTTTTTTTTTTTTCTGTGCTCCATTTCTTTAGCTTCAACATCTTCTTTTATTCTTATCAGGGAATGTAAAAATATGCCATCGATTCATTCAGGAGAAAAAAAAAACCCTAAATACATTTAAACAAGTGCATACCACAAGTTAGTTGAAATGTAAATATTTATACTCTGTACCTGATGCTTGTTTAATCCTGGCACCCCTGCCTACCCTCCTTTCTGCCAATGGGGCAACAGTTTACATTGCAATGAGGATTAGTCTTTGTTTCATTCCATCCAATATCCTATAGACCAGCGGTTCTCAAACATTTTGGTCTCAGGAGCCCTTTACATTCTTAAAAATGATTGAGGACCCCAAAGAGCTTTGGTTTATGTAGGTTGTATCTATCAACATGTAGTGTATTAGAAATTAAAACTGAAAAATGTTAAAATATATATTTATTTGACTTCATGGACCCCCTGAAAGGATCTTGGGGACCCCCAGAGGTCCCTAGACCACACTTTGACAACCGCTGCTATAGAAGAGTGGGATAGTATGTCTGGCCAAGATAGGCCAAGACCTATACAACCAAGACCCATTGCTGGTCTTGCTCCCTCCAGCCTCCACTGCATCTTCTGCCAGATGATCAAGATAACAATTTGATTACTGATGCTTACTTATTATGGATCTGGTACAGCCTATGATACTACCGTGAAATCTAGAACCTAGATTTTCTTTGTTTATCTGGCTGGAATTTAACAAGATACATGTTTTATTTCTTGCAACTGTTCTGATCTGGAGAAATTCCATGTTGTTGCTTTGGGCCTCCTAGCGAAGTTACATATAGCATTATTTGTTTATTAAATAGATATATCTTGCTTTCCTGCTTATATAAGCACTCAAGGGAACTTACAACAATTAAAATATAAACACAAATATGAAATATTCTCTTCTACTGGAATAAAATATTGCCTTAAAATCAATACAGTTAAAATCAATTAACAGTTAAAAGCATGATGGAAGAGATTCCCCCCCCCCCCCCCCCCAATTTTCCTTATACTGGAAGAAGAGGAGCCCAACGCATCTCCCTAGGAAAGGCAATCCACAGCCTGGGAACCATACAGGAGAAGACTCTCTCCCACAAGCTTCTGGCAGTAGGGGCATTCTCCTACTCATCTAAGAAGCTAGCAGGTTCATAGTGGGAAAGGTGGTTCCTTAGGTCTTAAGGGGAGCCATCAGGCTATTCAGGGGAGGTATCCTTCTATATTAAAAACCCAACTGCTTCGATAACTCAGTAGATAGTGATAGCTTTAAGGACTATCTACTTCTACTGCTAACCAAATAAAGCTATAGTTTCCTTCAAGTTGAGCTCAGCTCCTGATAATAACATGAGCGCATCCATACAGCTTTCTTGGCAGTAACAAAGAAGTGGTTTGCTGTTTCTCCTTCTGCCAGGATTGCACTTCTTGTTTGTTTGTTTGCTTTTGTTTTAGTTCCTTATTAGTCTACAGCTCTGGAATCTCCTGGTGATCTCCCATCCAAATACCACTTAAGCCCAATCCTGTTTAACCTTTTTGGAGATCAGCCAAGCTGAAATAGTTGTTGCCCCTTGCTGAGAACAATGGGCAATAAGTCACTCCTTAAATTCAGCAGGCCAAGTGAATTTTTGCAGTACCTGGTTACAGAGGAGGATAAGAGTCCTCAGAGGATCCAGGTGTGTCAGACAGGATGAGGATCTTGTTCTAGCCAACACTGATCTTGAATCTAATATTTAACTTGAGGTTTTTGGGGGGGAAGGGGGCAGGGGAGCATTTCATAATGAAATTTTCCACCAGCTAGTTATCTGTACAGTGCTTGTCTTTGTCAGTGGCACACATGAGGACAAGCGGGCCATCCAACCATAGCTTTGTTCAGGCACGAAGACTACCAGGAGAGGATAAGAGAAGAAAAGGGCACAGTCTCAGCTAATCTCTGGGGTGGGAGTGGGGATGGGGTGAAGTGTCATAATGAATCTCTCCCACTGTTCCTGGTCAGGGGTATTTGTACTTAGCAGCACAGTACAATTGGAACTGCAACCACCATAATGCCAGGTAGCAAATACTCAAATAGACAAATATAAAAAAAGGTTTAAAATCCATTTAATTCTTCATGTGTGATTTATCACTCAACGTCATTTTAACATTTTATGTTCCCAAATAATCTCAATGAAATTTAATCCTTCTAATGTTGTTCATTGTTTGCACAAAAATTCGGGTGAGAATTGGTACATGAGAAGGGAGGGATCACTAATTTCCCAGTACAAGTGATATTATAATGTCCTTCAATGTTTCCTCCTCTTTTTAGCATACCATGGGTACTGTTAGTTTGTAAAATATACAGATTCATACTATACAGAAACCTATGTTAATCTGTCTTCTATTATGCATGTTTCTCTTCTTAAGCGGGTGCAATTTATTCATATGCCTTCATAGCAGATGAAGTTAAAATGATCACTGACAACATAAATTATCTTCCATACAACTTGATTTAGTACTTCCTTTTGGCACAAAGTTAATCTCTTTTTATCATTATTGCCCATTATCTTAAAAGATATCAGGGTGTATATTTTCTACCACTGTAACAAACAATTCTGGCTTTTTAATAACTACCACTGAAATTCAGCAGCAAAATTATCCATTTTGAATAGGGGAACCATCAATATTACCAGCCTAACCTGTTTAAAGAAGAGGAATATAAAAATCAATCAATGAAATTTAAACATTATTATCCTATCACTCCCAAGAAAAAGAGAGATGATAGGCTGTTTCCTTTTGTTACTCAATGTAAATTGCTTTCTTTTGAAGCTTGTTATGAGATGTGGAACTTAAGTGGTTACTGAATCTTTGCTTCGGGCAGGTAGTGCCAGGTGGTAGGGAAGAAAGCGGGGATCTTAGCCTCTATGCTTGGGCTGGGAAAGGGAAATGAAAAGAAAGAGCAGATAATTGAAAAAAGAAAAAACCTTTCCTTAATCACAAGGAAATTGTGATTAAGACTTACCCTGACATTTCTGGGAAAACCCTGTTCCCAGCTCTGTAGGTCGGAAACATCTACAGAACATGATGGGACCCTCTCTTCTCTGGAATGCCATCAAAGCAGCCTTCTCTGTTCAATGCTAGCAAGTATTATCACCACTACCAGGTAACTTACCTATTCTCAAGCTTTATTCTTGCCTATCACAACATCTAATTCATTAATTTCATATTTTTTAATTTGTATCTACAACATCTTTCCTGATTTGCCACCTCTGAGACATGCTAAGACTGTAATTCCAGAATTCCTTAGCTGAGATTATGCAGTCCCAAAATCTTTGGGAAAGGCTGATTTTATTATGGCCAATTTGGGATTTTCAGCACAACATTTATTTCTTACTAATGAACTTCTTAATGTGATGATTATTATCTGCTTTTTAGTGCATGAGTTTTCATCAGCCTTTCCTCATTAGACTGCTCTATATTTAAATAGCGACTGTGTTGCCAAGATGCCTGACCTTGAAATGGAAGCAAGCACTAAAGAAGGGAAAAGGAAGAGAGAACCCAGAGCATTAAGTATTTAGGTATTCAGAATAGATGACTCCTGAAAGGCGGGGGGGGGGGGGGGCGGGAGAGTCTGGGAAAACATGATCTGCATGCCAAGGGAAAGACTTCATGACTTACTGATGAAGGGAGAGGCAGAGGCATTTGCTGAAAGGGACAGAAGACTGTGAAAGAAAATCTTTTGACATACCTTGTCGGTGTAGATGAAGAAGAGAATCACGACCGTGAGTTCCAGCACAAATATAATTAACAGCATGATAAAAAACTGTCAAGAAAAGAGGGAGTGGGAGAGAAACAAAAGTCCAGAAACATCAAAATCTGGTTTGTCTTCCTGACACTGAGCAACACATAAATCCATATACAAAAGTACTGGGCTCATGCCTAGCTCTGCTTGGGGAGAAAAACCTGTATCTGGCTAGGACCATTTTAAATGCAAGTGGAGGATCCACTTCTTGGATGTTCCTCCACACAGGAAAACTAGCATGTCAAACAGAAGGGTTGAATACAGCTTTTCTTCTTGCCACACCATATCCTAAGTGGAGAGAATACTTTTAAAAACAGTAGCATTCAGTTATTTGATCTCACCTATAGACTGAAACAGGACACCTAGACCAGTGAGAACAAGGATGAGGTCACCTAGATGCAGACCAACATTCCCCTATCCAGTGGGCTTCCTTCAGATGTGTAAGGACTATAATCCCCAGAGTTCCCAGCAAGCATGGCAGTCATACTGATTGGGAATCCTGAGAATTGTAGCCTCTAAATATCTGAAGAGCACCAGACTGGTGAAGTCTTATATTTACATAAGCTCAATGCCAGCTGTTTGAAGTTGTATGAAAAGAGACCATACAACTGAGGACGAACAAGGATCCAAAGTCACAATGGACCTGCTAGCACAAACGTTAAGGCAGTTAGTTCCAGCAAGAACACAATTAGGCCATTTGTGGCATTTACATCAGTAGGATCCTTGACTGAAGGCTACTGCATTTTCCAAATTCACAGGGGCACTTGACCATCTTGCTTTACAGCAGTGTTTCTCAACCTTGGCAACTTTCAGAGGTGTGGACTTCAACTCCCAGAATTCCCCAACCAGTTTGTGGAATTCTGGGAATTGAAGTCCACACCTCTGAAAGCTGCCAAGATTGAGAAACACTGCTTTAAAGAGAGGCAGGTGTTCCTTTAGGCATATACACATCTGCTACACCTTTCCCAACCCCCAATATATGGCTTTAGGGGGAAAAAATAAATGTCTTAAACTTCTAAGATAACAATATGCAGCCAAAGACATGTGATAAAAACTCCTCAAAACACTAAAAACATAAGACAGTTTAAAATATGCATCCAATATTGAAATAAGCCTAAAACTATAATGATAATGAATCTAGAGACAAAATCAGTTATTAAAAACTAGCTGTGTGTATCGTTCTGCTGATTTATTTTGTTTTGCATTTTTTTGGTAATGAAAAACAGTCTCAGATGACTTTGAGCTGAACAGATGAGCCAAGTATTTTTCTACCCCAAAAGAATTTCCTTTATTTATTGAATTTATATTCCTCCTTTCCACTAACAGTTCTGCAACACACGTAATACTGTCCCTTCCAGCCATTTTTCTGCTTAAATCACTATACATGTTGTTCTTCTTCCCCTCCAGGGAACAAGGTATTTCAAGGAAACAGCCGCAGAATGGTGCTTAGTGGCAAAATAGATTAAGAAAGACTTAAGCACCCTTGCTTCTGCTTTATCCTCCACTCAAGTCTAGAATGTCAGGCTTCGGATTTTTTTTAAAAAGAAGTCAGCATAAAGATACAAACAACTGTATCTAGGAATGGGGAGAAAATTGTTTAGATCATTAATGATTAATTAATTCATATTATCCAAGCATATAAATACATAATTCCTAAATCTATATGTTAACCAGAAAACAATAATGCATTGATACTTGCACTGTTCCTAATTTTGGGATACAATTTGCCATTCAAAATTTGCACACAAAAATGTATGTGTTACAGAAAATGAGCACAAGACTGCATTATATTAGAGGAAATCACTTACAAAAATATATAAAAATATGAATTTTAGGGAAAAGGTGCATGCAAAAAATGTATACCTTAACAGAAATGTGCATTAAAAGGTGATGAATACAGATACAGGAATAGGACAAAATGAATTTAAGGATGGAAAAAAATGAGAAATGGAGGGGAATTCTATTTGACATCATCTCAAGATTTAGTTTAGCCCTGAAGGAGCTAAAAGGTAAATTCAGAATGGTATGATTTAAAATATTTTCAGAGTCATGGCTTCTGAGCACACTATATGATTTAAAAAGTAAAAATATAAGAAAAAACAGAGTTTTATATCACATAGGGTTTTTTGGTTTTAATAAGTTTAAGATTCATCTTAGAGAAGATGAAGAGGCTATATTGCCAGTATTTTAGTTTCCTGTAAATGTTGCATAGTCTCCTGGCTTCACAATAATGAACTATGAACATATCCTATCTATATTTTATAAATCATATGCACCTTGAAATATGTTTAATTGTAGCTTTTTGCTTTTCTACAAGTTCAGCAGTGGTACAGAATCTATAGCTTGTCAATTTTTGTTGAACTACAACTCCCAGCAGCCCCAGCCAACAGTGAGTTACAGTAGAAGTTGTAGTTCAGCAACAGGTTCCTATCACTGCTCTAAAAGATCCCATGGTGTTGAGCAAAATCTTCCTGTTTCAAAGACTTTCTGAAAGGCTTTAAAAGTAGAAGCAATCTGGACTATCTCTATGGTGGTATAGCCAAAACTGACTTCCAAAATAAAAGGCAGCATAAGTTTAAACCGCAGTGATAGTAGATGGTGATGAGCTAGAACAGAACGGGACATTCCGGATGCTGATGGGGACAAATGGTTCTGCAAATGTGACATCTGTAGTTCACCGGTTGCCTATTTGCTTCTAGATTTCATTAAAAGAAGTATTGAGTTTGGTTTTCACTCTGAAGGGTTAAGCCTAACCCTTTTGCGTTTTAAAGACCAACAACCATTACTTAGAACAGAGTTTAGGTGCACTGCTCCTTGTGTTTATTTCAGTACGCCCTTGGTTAAGAAAATGGATTTTTGCCATTCATGTTCAGGCTGTTAACAGCTTTTACCAATTCATTTGGCTTGAATATGACTGCTTAATGCTTTAAATGTTTAATAGTAAGTGCAGAGTTGGGCTTTTCTAAAAAGATCTGCATTATTTTTTAATGTAAAGGTGGCCGGGGGCAATATCTATATGTCTGCCCATCTGACAGTTTGTAAAAATCCCTTCCTTACCAGGGGCAGTCTGGATTGGTTTCTCTGTCCATCACCTGCCCCCCTCTCTCCTTCTCAAAAAGTGGATCAGTCTGTAAGATGGCAACTGCCACAAGACCACCCAGTCAGTGTCATGAATGAGCGCTGATCTGAACCTGGATCGCCCTGCTTTGATGCCAACACCAAACCCCGCACTGTTCTGGCTCTCACTATTTTGCATGCAGTGTGTGTGATATGTAAATAGACTTTCTCTCTCCTCTTCCTCCTCCTCCCCCTCCCTCTCATAGATTTGTTTGCTAAAATTATACTGACAATATAATGCATAGAACAGCTAAATCCATCACAATAGGATATATGGAATAAGGAAACAGCACGGGAGAATGACTTTTTCTTATTTAGAGCTTTAATTTCTCCCTTAGGCAACTCAAGTAATACATGGGTAACAAAATGGATAGATTTTCTTCCCTTGCATTCAGCAACAGAGGAAGTTGTGAGCAAAGGTGAGTTAATCAGATTCTTAATTTAGCCACTTGCTTTAAAGAATCTGAAGCGATTTCATATTTGGTTTTCCCTTACTCCCACTCATCCTGTATATCCCACACCCTACCCTCAGCCCACCACAATTCTACACTCTCTTCAGCCACCTCTCTAGTCTTTTTGCTTGTTCTGTAGGGAGCCGCTTTTGCTAAGCAAGCCCCATTGTTTCCACAAAAATAATACTGGAATGGATCCATTGGAAAGAAAAGGTCTACTATCTTTTTGAAGGCCTCACTTAACTACAATTCTGCACTGAAGTATCTTTTTTCCAATTCAGCTAACACACTAGGAACTTGCTTCCCTGAACCCACCAAGACTAAGCCAAGAAGCTGATTGCTTGTCTTCACCTGTCCTGACTAGCCATGACTTGATCAGGTTTAACCAGATGGACTTGCCTTAGATCTGATTTACAATAGCATGCTTCAATCTGCATTATTTTAATTGGATCCATTCAACATAGACTACTTCATCCCTCACCAACCAAGATGCATTATTAATTTGCAGTCTGATTCTTCGTGCCTCTTGGGAAGCAACTTCCACTGATTTCAGTGAAATTACACCTCAGTTTGAAACACTGGAATTTTTCTGGGGAGAGTGAGAAGCTGCAGTGGAGAATGTGTTTGTAAGTTGTGTACTCAGAGAATGCTGCACAACACATATGCACATTCTTTCCTTGCATGGTGCTGTTGGATAGTTTTTCAAACACCATCATTTTCCTTCTAAGTTTTACAACTTCAAATGATTTATTAGGGAAAGGATCTGGTGCTTTAGAATTGTGCATACAGAATATGCCCCTTGTCCATCTAGTTCAGTATCGTTCTCATTGGCTGGCAGTGGCTCTCCCAGGCTTCAGAATAGAAACTGTCCAAGTCATACATGGAGATGCTCAGGATGAAATCAGGGTCTTTCTGCATGCAAAGCTGTGGCAGGAGGGAGAAATTGGTCTGCTTGATTCCTTTATAGTTCCTTTGTGTCCACATTTTTGATCAGCTATGTTTTCAGCACTAACACAACTATTGACAGAAAACTACAAATATGGCCCAAAATATATATTTTTATTGCAGATATTTACATCATTTATTAAGTTGGCTGACAACTAGCTTATAGATTCAACTGTGCTAGTGGCTACAGGGGACAAAATACAATCAACTGCATATGAAATTTTCTCCCAGATGCATAAATTGATAGAACTAAAGTCAATCCAGCAGTGGCTAATCTCTTTATTTAACAGATTCACAGTATATTTGATTATATTTATTAAAATATTTACATCCTATTCCTAATATTATAACAATATAACTCCTTGTATTTAGGAAGTTAAAATTGCTGTTGATGAGCAAAGGAAAGGAATGGGGAGGGGAGTTAATAAGAGACCAATATTCATAAGCTTGGAGCAATACTCTAAAAATTGGGAATAAAAAACTATAAACACATTTATCTGAAAGTAATCCTCAAAGGACTTTGTGGGATTTATTTCCAAATAAGCATGCATAAAATTTGGCTATAAATTAACTTTCTAGACCAAATGTTCTTATCTGCCAAGGTCTTCTCAAACAAAAAAAAATCTGAGCAGGTTACAATGAATTACAATTCTGAACCATTCAGAAGGCAATAACTCATTTATTCCACCAAATGTCTTGAAATCTCAGCAGAGAATTTTCCTTTGTGAACTGCAAGCCCTTAGGAGGGAATACATGTATTCACGTATGTGTGCTGCAGATGTTTTAAATTATGTTGATATCGTACACAGTTTTGTGTTCTCTCTCCTTTTTATTGTTTTGCTTTGGCTTTGGGATTCACCATACGAGAGAAAAGTAACACATAAAGCTGATTAAATGAATGTGACCTGATTAAAATAAAATACACAATGGAACAATGATAGAATAATGAAATGTTCTATAAAGATTGCAAGTGGATATAGGAGCATATTTGTAATGTTGCATTACAATAGTAGACAAGTTGTTTATCTTGCATTCTTATATTATCTACCCCTTTCAATATTATATATTCATGTCATCTCCAGTAAGAAAAAAAAAAGAAAACTATTTTAAGAAACAAAGAGAAGACGATATCACAGTTCCAAGACAGTAGATGGCTTACAGCAAAGTTCTACATGTACAAATAGCCTTCAGAAACGTCTCAGTACCACACTTTTGGGCAATTAAGCATCTACATACACTGAAGTAAGTGTTAAAGAGCTGTTCCCTCCCTCCAGTGCCAACACACATAAATGGAAGCATGCACCAATATAGTTCAGCAGTATATTTTAAACATGATGGAATGGCTTGACTGAAACTCATTCCTGCAAATTTAAAACCACTGCACTTTCATTTTCAAGCTCCCAATTTCAAGCCTGTAGAATTTGAATGGCTAAAAAAAATAATTTGATGAATGAAAGCCTAATCTTTCAACCAACACATTTTCCATAATAAAATAAAGGTCAAACAATCTGGAATGAAAAACAGGACTTGCCACTATTCCAACTGTGATCTTCTCCAACTCTTATTATTAAGAGGCTTAAATTAAGGTTTATCTTTTTTCTACTAGGTTTGATGAGCAGAATATTCTCCTCTGACTAGCATCACCCAATTGCATACAAATTGGCACATAAGTGTAATCATTTCTCTATTATCCAATTGTCTTGATAGGTCACATGAGAACATTCTCTTTTTTCTACTAGACCTACCTCCAGAAGCTGTGCTAAATTCTGTTTGTAACTACTGATCTTCAGGGGGAAGAGAAAATAATTATTAGGGGTGATACAGATATAGATATTGCTATTTAGACAAGTAAGATTATTTCATTTAACTATTTGAGAATTTTATTTTCCTTTTTTATTGTCCTTCTGATTATGTATAATATATAATTGATGGCTGGACTTTTTATACTAAATCAAGGAATAAGACTAAGAGACTGCAACTCTAATAGCTACAAATACGGACAGCCATGTTACTTTTAGTTTGTTACAGTTCAACCCTGAGCTACACATATTAGTAGGATAGTAAGATTATTTCATTTAACTATTTGAGAATTTTATTTTCCTTTTTTATTGTCCTTCTGATTATGTATAATATATAATTGATGGCTGGACTTTTTATACTAAATCAAGGAATAAGACTAAGAGACTGCAACTCTAATAGCTACAAATATGGACAGCCATGTTACTTTTAGTTTGTTACAGTTCAACCCTGAGCTACACATATTAGTAGGATAGTAAGATTATTTCATTTAACTATTTGAGAATTTTATTTTCCTTTTTTATTGTCCTTTTGTTTATGTATAATATATAATTGATGGCTGGACTTTTTATACTAAATCAAGGAATAAGACTAACAGACTGCAACTCTAATAGCTACAAATATGGACAGCCATGTTACTTTTAGTTTGTTACAGTTCAACCCTGAGCTACACATATTCACTTCTATTGGTATTTTTAGTTTGGTATGGTTGAAAGCAACCCAGCAGCTTCTGATGGTCTTTGATCAGTGTTTGTATCTAACTGATCCTGTCAAATATATTCAAACTGACAATCTCCGGGTTAGATAGCAAATAATTCCGGAAGATGGGAAGCACTGACATATTATGTCCATGTCAATTGAAAACTGATTTATAATTGATCTTTCATGCATCAAATACTATTTTCTGATTCAAATCTGTTATACTTATGATCTATGTACAACACAGGAGATTCACTGTTTCCGTCAGAAGTTACCACTGATATTGGAGAAAGTTTTTATGATGATGACACATCACAGAGCATTTGATATTAGATGTTTTTCCAGAGGACTTGAAAATTCATTACAAGTGGATTTAATAGTCAAATCTAGGCTTACTCCAAGGTTACATCACCCAAGGCAGTCATAGTGATTTATTTTTATTTTTGAGGGGGAAATCAAATAACTTGTGGATGAAGGTTGGGAAACATATATTTCCTTAATTTTTCTCTTTATACCTTCAAGAAATGTGATAGTAAATTTGCCTGGGTAGGATTCTAAACTTGTAACTTCAGTCATTTCCACTTTAAAGGAGCTCAAGTAGAAAGGATGAGAAATACTTCTGCTACTGCATTTATGAATCAATAGTCCAGATTGGCACACACCAGTTTCACAGGCATTAAGTAATTCAGACCCAAACTACAAATGCCGCTACTTCTGTCTGTTATTTTCTGACAACCATATTTAGAAACTCCATTATTTCTGTTTTGATCTGACCTGAAATACGCAATCCCAGTAACCCATCCAAATTTTATACACAGGTTCCATGTTTAAATGGAAGGAATAAAAGGAAAATCAAGATTATACAGCTCACGGAATAGCGCAGTTAAGTAAGCTTCCCAGACGAAATGCTAAAAATAAGGAGGAGAATAAAAATGAGCTTTGCTATGGTTCCAGGGGACTGCAGGCAGCTGATAGAAGAACGATTTATGTCCTGAGACAACACAATCCCAATGCAAAGCGTTCACACAGAACCTCATAAAGAAGATTAATCTTACATTGCAGTGAGTTATAGTTCACCTTAGAAGTTTTTGGTAGCTAAGATGGTATCTGGACGAGGTTTCTGAGGATGAGAATCACTATGCTACTTATTTTTCAAAAGACTTATGTGTGTTAGGAGGAGAAGGAAGGGAAGAGGAAGTATACTGATTCTTAGAATCAAGTTAAATTTCTAAATACTAAACTTTGTGCCTTTTTCTATTAGGAATGTTTATTTGTTTTTTGTTAACACACTGACTAATAACTGGTAATGGTAAAACATAGTTAGTGCAGTCTATGTGCACCTTAGACTTTCATATATTCCTTCCTCCAGTGCAGGTATAGAGAGATCAGAAGATTCTGCTTCCATTTTAAACAGCTCCCCCCGCCCCAACTGATATCTGTAATTTGCTGAAGTTATACAGTATACTTGACAGAACCACAACTTGATTCTGACTGAAAAGCCAAATCATTCACCTTAGATCTTATATCACCACTGCAAACATTCACTCTCATTTTCTCTCTATATTTCATCCCTTCCTTCTTAGGAAAGAGATGTTTTGTTTCCAATTTTTGACTGACAACCGTTTTCCCAACACCTACTTGGATATTCTAATCCAGGACACGATTAGAATTGCTTGAAGAAAAGCAGAGGTGAGCAGACTTGCTTTGCTCCTGTCATTCTTCCAGCTGTCCTCTGTAAGGTGGAGAATGGAATCTGCCCTAATCACGAACAATTTTGTATAAAATGATAGCCAGCTCCCCACTGCAAACATGCAGCCATTTACTCCCAGACCTGTGGAAAGTGACAATGGAATAGAACTACTATACGCATTTCAGTTACCCTCATGAATAACTGAATAATTTGAATAACAGGAAGAGGGGATTATAAATCTCCAAGTCAGCTTCTCTTTAATCTGTTCATCTAGTATTTAGTCACTTACTTCCTGAGCCTCATCTTTCTCTTCCTTGGTTGCTTGTGTTCCTGAAGGTTAGCCTTTCATAGTTAGATGCCCTGGCTGCCCTGGAATTTGAGTTAGAGCAGTACGCTGCTAAGTCCAGAATGAGCACTGCTATTCTACCCAGATAATGTCTCTCTCTTCTGTGCTCCTGTGACATCCTATCTCAATGCATGGTGTCTCCTGTTTATTCTTTTCTTTCTGAATTTGGATTTGATTGCTCCTGTGCATGTAGCCATAATCTGTTCTCTTCCCATCACCAATCTACTCCTCCCACAAACATATTCAGAAAGTGAAAGCCTTGGCATCAAGGATGCCAGCCAGTGTCTATATCTGCCCGCTACTGATGCTTCACCTTCTGTTGCTTAATCTTTCCCTTCTAATATGCCTTCTGAAGGGCTTAGACAGCAAGCTCCTTGACTAGCAGTTTCAAGCCACATTCATGTAGATAATGTAAATTTTAGGTCTCAGTCATGTCTAAAGCATATATTTTCCCAGTCTAATAGAGGGTGATTAAAGTCACTTATTAAAGTTAATATTTCTTTTGTTAACATTTCTTAGATTTCATTTCCACCTGAAGATTACCCCAAGAATCATGTCCAAAGCATAATGTGACAATATTCCCATAGTTCCTTTAGTTTAACATTGGTTTCAACATCTTGAATGATTCTTTGTAAACTTCTGCCTCCTTTGCTACTTCTAGTATGCTCTCTTTGACATACAGGGTAGTAACATTCTAGTGTGTCTTTCTCTGCAAAGTATGTATCCACAGAAAATTGCATTCTTTTAGTCATTTCCATTTCACAAGTTTCCACAGAATTCCATTTTGAACAGAGTCATTTTCACTCTCATCCTCTGAGGATGATTCTTTCCCATCCAGATACCCCTCAACTCTTGTCTCCTTTCCCCGAACATCAGTTCAAAAGTGTCTTGCCTCCTTTTTAATGCTAAGTGCCAGCAGTCTAGTTTCATCCTGATTCCAATGGAGATTGTCCTTTCTATACAGAGTTGTCTTGTAAAGATACCCCGGTACCTAATAAACCTACTTCTCTCTTCTTTATTCCATAGCAAGATCTCTATGGAGTTAAACTTTCACAAAATTTACATGGAAGCAAGAACCATTGAAGTCTTAAGAGTTAACATGCTGGAACACTGGAACTAGAAGTTAGGCAAAGTATAATTTACAGTACTACCCTAAATTATGCAGTTCTATACATTTTGCTTTAATCTCTGGCATTACTGTAAGATGGCAGTCTTCGCTTGTTATTTAAAATGGTACAGACCGGTCAGGTTTACACTTAGGTATTCATTGGGAATGATACATACCTTTGCCAGATCAGGAAAGATTATTTGCACAAATGCCAGGGCTGAAGTTCTAGGATTAGAACATCACAGAGAGATTGCGAACAAGTGCTCCAAAGTTGGATATATGCTAGGAATGTGTAACAGGACACCGAAAGTCTGTACATTAGCTGTTATAGTATAAGGTCTATATCATTTATTACTAGTTTCCCAAGGCAAAAGGAAAGAAAAAAGTGTTTCTAAAATGCAAAAGCCACATCAATCAAAATTTATGTTTTCAGAGAGTAAATTCACACCTTTTCTCACTTGGGCTTCTAACATGAATCATTTGGTAGCATTAGTCCAGCTAGTGGAATGAGAAAAGAATGGTCCCTTGAACTGTATGTCAGGCAGCTGATTTAATTAGTATTTTATGGCATTTTCAGTATTTTATGACTTTTGGAAGAAAATAGACTCCTAATCAATAAAATGTCACAAAATACCAACGCTACAGATCTCTGTCACAATCTCACTATGATCATTCCAGCTTTTTCTAGGTAACCATAGGCACAGACCATCAGAATATCCTTTCTCTCTTTTTTAAAAAGGAATTTGGCTTTAGCATTCATCTCCCTTAGTATAAACATTTCCCAGGACACAAAATCTCTAAGAAGCTATAAAAGTCTTGACCTCCTTGAGCATACAACTGCTATAACATCTGCCTCTCTATGCAATGAACTGGTGAATTAGACATATAACACCAGTAGTACATTTTTTTTTTTTTTACCCATCTGAAAACCTACAGTTAGGATTTTTGAAAGAATTAAAGGAGGTCAAGAAACTCTAGCACATTCAGCTAGGTATTTCTTTGGAAATAAAAGATAAAAGTTTTCAGTTCAGTGAAAAATGTGCCTTTCAAAAATGTCTGAAACATCTGTTCTAAAGAGGCAGTTCTAGGAAATGTTGATGCCTAGTTTCAGTCTATTTGTCTTTCAGTTTTTAAAAGATATTTGAATTGTTGTATAGAGATACTGTCTTTTTATTGTTTTGCACATAGCCCATTTTGCTGGTCAATGACTGAAATAAAGGACTGACTGATGAATTCGCTTTGAGCTCTTTTAAGAAGATACTAATAATATTGGTGGCAGTAATAATACATGACAATAGTTATTGCAGAAAGAAGCATCACCCTCAAGAAAATGCAGATCAATGATGTTATCCTTCATGCATGTTCATGCACATACGGACATGCATACGTGCATGTGTACACACACAAATAATTACTTCAACAGAGCAAACAATCCAGTACTTCTGTAGAAGACTGCAGTCAGTATGCCAAATCTTAAACATTCTTTTTCTGAATTTTATGGGGAGTTTTAGGCTTCAAGGCATGTGAAGGGTGTGGAAGGCTGGTCTGGGACACGTATCCAACAACTCTTCTGCACCCCGCAAAGTCTCTTCCCAGAAAGGGTGAGATCAAAACTTTGCTTAAGATATTTCTTTCACCCATAAAAGCTTCTGATAGCCCATCCCTAAATGGGCCCATATTCTGCTCACTTTTGCTATGCAAAGACTAATATGACCTCAACAAGTGGAAGTGGCACATCTCTAAAGTAAAGAAAACAAAGTTTTTTTTTTCATGGATAGTCCTAAATGGTTGTATTGACCCTATACCTGAACTTAATGGAAATGCTGGCTGCAATAAGTAGAATGCCATTTCCCAAGAGGCATTTGCATATCAAATTTCTGAAACACTTGCACAAAGGCAGAGTATTCTCTGAAGTAAAGATGTGTAGAGGCCAGGATATGAAACATCTGATTGAATCCCTCTTTCTGCTGCAGAATTTTAAAATCCTGAACTGAAAAAAGATATAGAACAAGAAGTTGGCAGCTCTGGAACAATGTGTCTCTCTGCCAGAGTATACAACTCCTAGGCTAGGGAAGAGTGCCAGTGAAAATGTTAATTATGGCAACTGGCCATGATCATTCATTCATTCATTCACTCACTCGTTCATTCATTAAATATATACACCACTGCAATCAGACTCTAAGCAGTATGCAGTATATACAACATATTCATATATACCGCAATATATACAATACAATATTCAATATTATGCATGAACGAGATCTTATTGCATGGATAGATTTTTTTTTTTTAATAAGCAGAGAAATCACAAGGGGCAGTGAGTAGCCTTCTAAAAATAATCTTTAATAACTTCCTCTAAATTTGCCTGAGGATTTCACATCTTCTCTTCTCCTCTCCTCCAAGGCAGCAAAAAAATGGATTTAATACGTACAGCAAAAGATGTTAACTTCCCACTGACTCTGTTTTGTTAGAAGTTTTGACATGTACAACAATTAGAATTGCTCTTCAAATCCTAGCTTAAAGGTCTGAGTTTCCATTACATTATTTAGGTCAGTCAGAATAAGTGGAGGGAAGGTGAATAGGAAAAGAATACCTCAAGAATACTTGAATTTTACATTTCCTTATCTGACCCTTCAGCAATGACCCCCTCCACTAATTAAAACAAATGAGGAGCTAAAAAAGGATCTTAGTTTATTTGGCTGTGAAAAATAAGGACCAGGGAAACTTAGATAATGAGAAGTACAACTTAGTAACATTAGAGCTCCATTTATAATTTCTCATAGAACCTAGTCTTTGTTTTTTAACAGTTCGATCTTTACCGTAGATGTCTAACCTTCGAGAAGAAGACTACAGTTGAGAAAAAGTGCATACTTCACACAGACAAAAGTCCCAGTTCTGTCTCTGATGTCTCTAGGAAATATTTGGGAATGACCCATCTAAATCCAGAAGCGGCTGCCTAAAAATTGACTAGATAGGTTTGACTCAAGAAAAAGGTATCACTAGGAAAGATGTATAACTCGTTGTGAGAAGAGTACCCTTACCCTTTCCCTTTTCATATTTATTTAGTCAAATTCCCTGTTGCTGGTGGAGTTTGGGGGTGTCCGTTTTTCAGTGAAATCTAGAAACAATATTTTTCACGAAAGTTCTTGCAATACATCTGCCACAGATAAGCCTTTGAAGCTTGCACATTTTTTAAAAAATTAAAAGCCAATTTATGCCATTGGTAGACCTGAGTTGCCTTCAGTTTTTTTTATCTGAATCATGGCATTGCCTTGTTTTTTATTAGCAGACTGAAACCAAAGAACAAATGTCCAAGCCAAAACATACTGCAGTCTTTGAAGTGCTGTACAAAAGAACAGTTCAGCAACATGGCCAATTACCAGAAAAGGAAAGGATCTCTCATTTGTTGTCAAGAAGGGTCTGTCAAATAGTCACATGGGAGATGTTCCAATTCTGGACTTCTGCTTAAAGATCTTCTCCAATTCTATATTTCTAGGGACATCCCTGAGACATAAATCATAACTTGAGAATGATCACTAGCTAAAGAATTATGTTGCTGTGATATGTAAAATAACAGGCGTTGAACTCTGATTAAGAAGTTCATATCCCCATTCATCTGACCTCACTATACGATCCTAGTTTAAACCTAAAATTTTCAGTCTATCCAATCTCATAGATTTGTTATTCAGATAAAAGAGATACTTTTTTAGGATCTAAGTTCCTTAAAAGAAAGACGAGAGACATATGTAATAAAGAAACAAGTAAACAAGTCATCAGTCTGGCAAACAAAACTGGCCAAATAAGTCTGGTTGAACACATTCCGTAAAGGATTATTCTGCATGTTCTTTATTTAGTAACATATTTAGTGAATATGTGACACTAAATCACCTCTAGCCAACAACATTCCAGTAGCAAATAGCAAACAAACAATCAGAAGCTTGTATTGTTCCATTTACCATGAGAGCCTTTTCTTCTCCAATCCTGGCTGTTCTCATTAACATGGCTTATATTATCCAAGAATAGATACCATTTTATTGTACTGTAATGACTATGACCTGCTTAAAGGACTTTTTCTTGAAAAGATCCTATGCTCCTTCCATCCTGGGAAAACTTTTTACTCTGGAATGATTCTGCACAATTTCCATGCATGGTCTGGGCGACTAAGAACATGAAGGTACAAAGGCTCTTGGTCCAAGTCATGATGTCATCATGTACACCATGACATCATCACACAACATACACTTATGTCATTTCAATTTCCATCCACAAATTAGATAAATGACACAATTCACATCATTTGCCTAATGAAAACATGGCATATGTGACATTATTTCCCCCGCTCCTTGCCACACCAAGTGGAAGCCCATGGGGAAGCATTGTATGCCTTTGTACATGTAGGAAAAGAGGTACAAGGTTCTGGATGCATCCATCAACTACCAATCAGTCTAAAATAGGATGCAGACTTATATTTAAAGAGAGAGACTTTTGTGAAATAAGCTGGTGGTAAACCATATGAAAAATTGTACAATTTCCCCCAAGATGTTTTATGCTGGGCAAACATCTTTCAAGCGTCTGAGCTATTCTAATCCCAACAGTGCTAATGAGATGCAAGTAGTCTGGGACTGAGCAGTCTCCTGGATTAGTCCAAAAAATCAAAAGCCAAGGAGCTATCCAACTAGGGAAAAATTGGAAGCACAAATCTCAAGTTCTCCTTTAATGTGAGATTTGAGGATTGCAATGCAACTGGAGGTGAACATTAGCAAAAGCATTTGAGAGGGCTGCTGAACTTTAAAACCAACAAATTAGAAATGACTCTACGGAGAGAATTAAGCTCAATTTTCTATTTACAAGTCTGATTAGAAAATGCAAGCATTCCTCATCTCTGCTGTAGGAACTGGATTGTCTACATTTATATACTTTTTAACTAGGGATTTACACCCTCTTGTACTGCAGCCAATCTTATTATAATATCTATATAGCTGAATTTCAGGAACCGATCTAGTGCTACTCCAAGGAATTTCCTAAAATTATTTTTGCTATGTGAAGGAAACATATATCATTGTGCAGTGGAAGAAAACAGCACATGCTGCCTTCATATCAATCCACTGCACCCTTTACGAAACACAGGAGAACAAGATGACAGCTTTCTTTTCTTATATGAAAGAGTTCAATTTAAGGTGTGCCATATTTCAAGTGTACTTTAAATTGTGCTGACCGAGACAATTTAAAGTGAACATCTGCTCTGGAATAAACAGTTGATTTCAGTGTTTCTTTTTCTCCCTACCTCAAAGCAGGCCAAGAATATTTAAGATCTCAAATACATAAGACTTGATGCTTATCCAATTCATAAATGAGGACAGTTAAGCTTATTCCCAAACACTAATGCTGAGCTTCTATCAGAAATGCATTTCTTAAAATACAAATGCACTTCTTACATACAGTGGGTGATTCTGCAATAAATTATGGACACAATATCACAAAGGTACAACAGAAAATAGAATATTGCCCCTTAATGAAGCCTGCCTTGTCTTCTCCATTTTTAAGGAGATATTTCTTAATGATCTTTAATTTCATCATGGTCAAACATTTCAGTCTGTCTCTCATATTGGTTTCAAGGCTACACAGATATTCTCCTGATACTTGATATCATTATTATTATTATTGGTAAACAAATGGAAATCATTATACTGGTTACAGATACAGACATTTAAATTTTGTAGAAAAATACAATGGATTGGATTGGCACTGCTCATGCTTTAGTTCCACTCACATCAATGAGAGAAGCTTGCTAACATGGTTGGGGATTTCTTTACAATACCCTACTGATTCACAAAAAGTGACTCTTCTTTCAGGGAATCAAGCCAGAGAATCAAAGACAAAAGGGATGAACATTTGTTACAAGTACCCTTCTTGAGACAGCACCGGAAAAAAGTATAGCTTATGGTATTTTAGGGAATGTGCACATGCACCATCTTCCAACAGATGGGAACAGGGAATAGCAAGCAAATTTAAAAATGGCTTGCTCATTTACAGAATGGGATGGCAAGAGAGAGAATAGATGGATAAGGACTCAGCTTTGACCAGAGGGTGGTGGAATACATTCTCCTTGCCAGCAGGCAGGCTCAGATGCTTAATGCACATAGAAATCACATCTTCATAAGGGAGAGATGCTCTGTGTCATATAGGCAGAGAAAGATACTCCTAACTCCTCCATCACATAGTGAGAAAATTTGAGTGGTTTTAAAACAAAGGCAGAATTGGAAGAGGGATGGAGGTTGGGCACCAAGGCTGAGAAGATGAATAGAATTCTTTCCATCTCCCCACAGCCTCGGAATTAATTTACTGGAATCCTCAGGGAAAGGGACATCTATAAAAAAAGGAAGCAGGGAGTTGTTGCTTCAAGAAAATTGATATTTCTGTAGACATAAGTAAATATGTTGTGGCTAGGAACTGTTGATTTTTTGTTTCTCTGTGCCACTGCCTCAAAATACAAGAGGAGGAATTCTTTGTTTTGTTATTGGGGCAGTGGGATGGGAAATCCTAAGAGCGGTGCCATCTTATGGGCTACTTGGAGCATTAGATTGTCTACTGGGTTTCTCTCCTTCACCACTGAGTTGAAGGGAAGGGGTGGAGAGCTGGGCTAATTCTCTAGCCAATGACTCAGTGCTATATGGCTAGGAGATGGCAATATAGAAATGATTTCCTTTCACTTTTTAATGGGCAGAATGGCAGTACAGGGTGTGACAGTCCTCTCTCTCCTATATACCTGATGATGGAGAAGGATGCCAGATGAGACTTCACCCGGAGGATAGGTGGTAGCCGCAAGAACTACCAAGGTATTGCCATAAAGCAGGAGGTGGGGCCAGGATTTGAAGACCAAGAGGGTTTCTGGGAGAGGTCTGAGACCTCCAGCCTTCCAATCTACAGACTCACCCAACAATTCCTTTACATCTCTCTATCATCTATCTATCCCCACATCTGATAAATAAATCAGTTCCAAAGCAAGCATTCATGCTATTTATTATCCAGACGTGAATTTGTTTCCATCTTCTATTTTCTATGTTAGTATTAGTCTCGGGCTGGGAATATCAAATTCAAGTCCACCCTCAGCTATTAGAAGCTCAATGGGTAACTTTGGGCCAATCATATTTTCATAGCCCAACCTACCTCACAAGCTTGTTTGGTAGGAATAAAATGAAGGGAGATTCCTTTCTGAGCTGCCTTCTTCTCCTGGAGAAAAGGCAGGGTATAAACCTAACAACCAAAAACTAATACGTTATCCACTGCTGTGTCAGACAAAGTTCAAAATGTCTCCCTGGTCTATTGCTAAGAGGAGAATATACCTAAAAGTGAAAAATAGGACCATTAGTTTTGCAAACAGAAATCTGCTTATAACAAGGGGACTGCTCCTCACTCTTCTCTCCAATTTCCTGAGCAGATCTGGGAAAGGAATCTGTCTTGCTGGCAAATACCATTCCATCAGCAAATACAGTCCACCAACTGTATCTTTAAAGGCATTAATATATAAGCTCAGGAAGTAATAGCTTTACCTTTTATATTGTTATTTGGTTATTTTACATGGTTATTTGGTCTACTTGATGGCTGCCTCAGGTGTTTGTAAGCATGCATCTCATTTTTTATAATCAACACATAATACAAAACATTATTAAAGATTCTAGATAAAGGGGTCTTACTCCAGATGAAAACAAGTAGCAGCTTTCAATACAGTGCAGCAGGGGAATTGCTTGTATTAGATGCTGGCATATACTCCATGTGAAGTTGGCAATCTATTAGGCATTAACATATGCAAAATCACTCTGAAGTCACAAGTAGATAAGACTCGTTTCATACTCACACTGAGCAGGAGGCACTTGTTTTCTTTGATGGCTCCTATGCATCCCACAAAGCCAATGATCATCACAAAAGTCCCTGTGATGATCAACAGGTTGGCAGCTGACAGAGAAGGGAAGGAAGAAGAGAGGGTAGCGAAGTTCCCTTGAGTAACAGCTAGCCATATGCCAACTCCAAGGATCCCACAGCCTCCCAGCTAGAAAAAACACACAAAAAGAAAGAAAAACAAGCTCAGTTATACTGCTAAGCAAGTGTTATCATGATCAGCATCACTACTGCTCTTCATTAGCAGCAGCAGCAGCAGAAACAGCATCGTCTAGAAGAGTGTGATTATTTTTGAATGCAAGCATATTTCTGTCCACTGAAGTTACACTGGGTACATAAACTGGGAGAGGAGTGCCCATAGAACCACTGATGCACATTCACCTTGGGGTACAGATCACATAAACACAGCATAGAACTCTCTGGTCCTCTAAGCCTTTTCATAAAACAGCAAGGAACAAGAAACAAGGTTAAGTTCCTCTGGGAAGAAATTAAAGTAATTTAAATCAGCATCACAAAGTGGGCTGCCACATAGTTAGGATTAGAAATTAAGCTCAATGACCTCATCCAAGTGTCTTTGCTCCAGCTGACATGTTTTTGCTTAAAGGAAATGTACCCACTGCAAGAAACTAACAAGTCCATGTGTAGCTGAACACTAAACAAACCAACAAACCAGGGAATAATTTAGGCGACTCAGAGATTTGAAAAGTGGAGTCAGTGTCAGTTGTAAAACTCCTCACTGCTACAGGCAAAGAACTGCCAGAGGCTTTCTTAGCTGTTCAACTTCAGCTGCAAAATATGTTAGGGGCAATTTTTCAAAAGTGTTCTGCCTTCCCATCTCCCTTCCAATGGGAGGTAGGATTCCAAAAAGGCATCAGTAGGCATGTCTCTCTGCTTCCACAGCCTTTAGCCATGCCACTGTGTATGTGAGTTGTAGCTTTGCACTGCAAACATGTGGCTTTGAAATACAAAGGTTCCTTCTGGGTGCCAAGACTCCTGATTTGGAGTAGGGAGGAATTCAGGAGCTAAGAAAAATCAGGGCAGATATGCCAAAAACAGGCATGTGCAAATGGCCAACACTGCCATCATCACAACACGCAAGAGTGGAAGGAGGGAGATCATCATGGCCCCTGACTTCCTCTTTGCCAATCCACCAAGGAGCTGGTTGACAGTACATATTACAATTCCAAAAGCTTGCATCTGCTAAGTAACAAGCAGGCTTTGGTTCTAAGCCCAGACCACAATTCAATTGGCTAACAGTATGAAAAAAAACCTAATTATTTTCCTGCAACTGCCTTGTCCCCAAATATACTTTCCGTATCTTATAACAACACAAAACAACTGTAAAACTGACAATGCAAATATCTACAGCCTAATTAATGAATATTCTTGACCAGCATGATCTATGGGCTGGCAATTGCTAAACCTAATTTCACTGAACAGGAACCCCATACATCTTAAATTATAATGTGCAATTGTATGTATGCTTCTAAACAGAGTTGCCTTCAAAAGTCCTTAGAAATGTCATTTCAGAACAAAGCAGCAGGATTGTGGGAAGTGAAAGATATCTAAAATGGCAGCTGTGTTGGCTTTCAATTCATTTTGCGTGCAGAGTTTAAACTGCTGGTGATTCTGTAAAGCCCTGGCTGGCTGAGTCCAGATTTGGTAAAGGTTTGCCTTCTTCCAGATCTGTATCCTAATGCTTTGAAGCATTTTTGGGGCAAAGGAGAAAAGGTGTTTTGGCACATGCAAGGGTACAAACAGCGCACCTGTCCTTGACCCCTTAAAAACAGCTGGTCTTTCCCCTGAATCCCACGGTATTCTGTGAAAAATCATTTGGTTTAAAGAACTGCAAACAGCTGCTAAGTTTATATCCACCCTAAATGCTCCAAAATATTTTTGTTAACTTCAAATCCAAAGCCCTGCACAGCCCTATGGTATTATTTGTGTTGAGGTATCCTAAATTATTTATATCCCTAAAAGTAGATTAGGTTGCTAACCAAATAAAAACATGAACACAGATATAAGGAAACAGCCATCATCAAAGAGCAAGCATCAAAGTAGAGCAAATTAAGATCCTTAGGTATAAATGAAGAGGCAGGTTACGATGGCTTTGAAACTAAGAGCCTCCCCCAAAATAAGTTCATCTCTTTTCACAACTTGGCATATTTCACTACAACTCCATGATCAATGTATAGCAGCCAGCTCATAATTTGATCCCCCTGCTCTGCATCTGGTGCCTGCAACAAACAGGGCAGTCAAACACCAAGGAGGTCATAATATGATGGACTGCATTTGACTTCATGGGTCACAGGCTTGATAAAGGCTGAAGCATTATAAAATATAGATCAAATACTAAAAGAAAGGAAGCAAATGACCTGACAATATAAAAAGGTCTGCTCTCTTGTTTTATTCTGCAGCTTTAAGTATATTCTTCCAGAGCGTAGTCAGCAGAGCCCTTTAGATTAAATAATGGGCTGTTTCTATTTCCACAAAACAGAGCAACATAAAGGGGAGCATTCTGATGGGTAACTTTCTTGATAGCATGGAAATGTGGCATCCTGCATTAGGATCCAAAAGATAAGTATTTTGGGCATTCTTTACCCAACCAAGGGCACTTGAGGTTGAATGAGGAGCACTGAGCACAGCTTTAAAAACTTAGATTGGATAAGTTTCCTAGATTTCCAAAATAGAAATCTCCTTATATATACAGAGCTTTCCATCGCCAATTGTTTTAGATTTTATTTTCTTGCACTTTTAAGTATTGTATTTGTATTTCATTGTTCTGGGACAATCAACCAACCAACAAACAGGTCTGCAGACAGTAGTACTGCCAGTTGATACTCATTTCTAAAATGCAGAAGCCTCTAAAAGGTACAGAAAGAATCAAACTCTCCAAACAAACCACCAAGACCATGTCATCTGGTTTATCAGCAATAAAAGAGAATGTTTTTGCCAAGGCAGTGGGCTCCTGAGAGAAAACATGGCAATGAAATGTTGCTTCTCTTCAGGATTCCAACTACCTCATTCCATTCGTCCATTCTCCCACCCCATCCTCAAAAGAACACATATACAATTGCATTGGATTAGATTCACCTAGCCCAGTATTTTGTTTCCAAGGGTGTTCAGACAGATTTCTCAGGTGCACTCATAAAACACGGTATGAATGTGCTGCCCATCCCTATTGTTCCTCCCTTGTCCAAATGAAACAGAGACCACTATATTATACTGAGCCAGAGGGCTACAGCACTTAATCCAGGACTGTTGAAATTGACTAGCAGTAGCTCTCCACAGAAGTCAAAGACGACTATCAGGAGATGCCCTATCAGGAGAAGGAAGATACCGAACTTGGGAACTTCAGCTTGCAAGCTAGAGACTTGAATCTTGAACCGCATCTCCTCAGATCACTAATATATTAAACAAAAAGGTACAATTATCTCAGAGGATATTGAGATCTGCAAGGCTGGCAAGATCTGGGCTTTAAGATCTGAGCTGCAAAAATCTAGACCAGTATTGTCCAAACTTGGCCACTTTAAGATGAGTGGACTTCAACTCCCAGAATTCTGGGGAATTGCTGGGAGTTGAAGTCCACTCATCTTAAAGTGGCCAAGTTTGGACAACACTGATCTAGACCATCGCTAGATAGTAGCAGAGAATCAGTTTTCCCTTTCAAACAAATTGCCCTCAAGTGCCCTAGAAACATCATTCCAAGGGTGGTACATTGTGAGTTGCCTATGCAAGTCAATAGCACAAACCTCTTACAGTGCAACAAGCAGCCTGGTCTGGCAAGCAGTACTGAAGAACTGCATACTTCAGGCTAAGTGAGGCCTTGTCTTAGGCAACATGTTGAACAGGTCCCCAGTAGAAGCTGATCCCCAACATGTTGTTGTCCAAGCCCATGCCCAGGTTAGTAGCTTTCTCCCTCATAAAGGAAAGGTTGGCCCATCTCTGGGACTGTTCCAAGAAGGCCACATGTAGCCTTCTGATTCCACCCAATTCCTTAGTTTATTGTATAGTCTTAAAATAGCCATCTTAAGTGGATTTTATGGTGAGGAGGGAACATATAAATAAAACAAATCAGGAATAAGGAACAGACATTAAAGTTTTGCTTCCGCTGCTGTCAACTACTCACCTATTTCCCTCCATCACTTGACACCTAAATATTTATAATCCATGGCATTATTGCCTTTTTAATGGGTTGCTCCCCCACCCATCCAAGAATTTCCCACTCTCCCTTGTGCTGCCAAACAATTCACGGAACGGTGATGAGACAACGATGCCTGTGAGTTTTCAGAGCTTGCTACCGTACAAAACAGAACAAAAACAGAACTCCTAGCATGGGCTGGAACTGATAGCTTTACTATCTCAGGGAAGGCCCCCCAAATTGTCAGAGGGAAAGGAGACACTAATCACTGAAACAAAAGAGTGACCAAAAAAAGAAGCCAACGCACAAAAAAGGCCTTCAGAAATGGCATGATGCATTAGCAAATAAGTACCAGGCCTGTATTGATTTTGTAGGAAATGTGTGAAGCAGGGCTTGTTTATCAAAGATGACACCTTCAGCTAGTTTCCTGATGACGGCAGCATTTATCCACCTTGAATTAAAATGCAGCAGGTCCTGAATGCTGGTCCTGAGTAATTATTTTTGACACCTCTTCTATCCCACACAATTACGACAGATACATTACCACCTCTCTTCCTTATCTTTATTCTTGAGCCAAGACATAGAGGGATAATGGGATGTGGGTATTTATGTGAACAAGGCCATTCTTATCAATTGTGAGCCACCTTGGGGAGGCTGCAAGATGAAGGACCAGCTTCATTTTGACAAAGTGGTCTTGAGGGGTGGGCAAGGGCAAGCTTCACATTTTTGAATATTCAAAACTTAATCTGTCTTCTCTTGGACATAAGCATACATATCTGTTTTAATGTGCTCATTTTTTTTTTTTTTTTGCTGCCAGATGCCATCAATTTACATCTTTCTGTCTTCTCTATATACTGAATGACATGTATAAATAGGCAGGATAGAAACTTCCCATCATCACACCCATTATGCCACATGCAGGCTCCATCAAAAGTCTGCAATGTCAGCCTCTACAGATGTGCAAGAACACCTCTCTGTGCAGCTGGGAACCATATACAATGATCCAGAAAGGGAAGCTGCCACCACTGAATAAAAACATGCAGAGGAGAACCTGAATAACTGGAGAGGGCTCATGGGCAGTTGAAACTTCTGAAACTCCCACTGTGTCTCCATCCAAACTGGAAGAAGGTGTAGTTATGAGCATATATACTGTATATCTAAATCCATCATTGCTCTGTCAAATACAGATCTACACACAAATAATGTAAAGTGACATTATGAGTAAATATACCTTTCAAGGATTCTAAATTTGCTTGTATTATTGAGCTTTACCATTTTTACTGAGTGGTTCTTCTCCTTCCCTCCTTGTCTTGCCTGTGATGATTGAGGTGGCCAAGATAACAGCCTTCTCAAAACCTCTTAGAATGCTGGGAATCTGATTTCTTCATAACTCTGCTGTTTCCCAGCAACCCACGTGTCTGAGAAGGAAGGGAGGGACAGGCAGAGAAAGGAGTAGGAGAAATAGGATGTGGCAAAGACAATTCCTTCCTTTCTGTTGCCATCATTGGTGCAGTAGAAGCAGTTACAAGATAAGAAGATCAAGAACTGTTTTCTGTCACCTCAGAATACAGAAATGGAATGTAATACTGAAGTTAGAAGAATGCAGATTTGGGTTGCACATTAAATAAAAATTCCTAACTAACATGCATTATTTAAGCACTGAACAGGTCGTCCCCTTCTGACTCTACCATTCTGTAAGTGGGCATGGTAGAGATGTATAATTAAAATCCAAACCAAATCAAACTAAGATCCTTGTGTTTCAAATAGGTAACTAGGGTTTATATTCTGAATAGGATGGCTGTAAAATGCCTTAGAAAGAACATGTCAAAAAAGGAAGGGCAGTGATGAGGAATGTTTTTTTTAACGACTAAACGCACCTCCAACTAGAAATCTACAATAATAAAGAGTAATGTTAGATGTGTAAAGACCAAATCTGTACGAGCTACCATTGTTATTTATGCTTTTTCCTGGCACTCCATTCCTTCCCGTTGTCTCAGAAAATTTTGTACATGTCTTTACACTCTTCTGAAAATTGAAGCAAATTTGGAGTTCTCCTTTCACCAAGTCCACTTGGGGTCTCTTCTCATTTATCCAGACCATCCCCTTTACTGAAAAAACTTCTGTGAGAGCACTGCTTCGTGGTAGAGAAAAAAAAAATGGAGGAGCTGATCATCTTCATGCTCTTTAATGGAATCTGGACCACTTTGGGGTATTGCTCCACACTTGTCTAGCAACAATAGTTCAGAAGAGCTAACACCATGTTCTGCAATACCATCTTCCTAATACAGCACATCCAAGTCAATTTGTTTTAGGCTGTATCTTGACTTCATAAAAATATAGATCTGAAACATAATTAACACATATAATTCCATGTTTTTCTTCTAGTCCAAACTAATTTTATTATATATGGCTAGTTTAACCTGAAGACAGTCAATTAACCATTATATTAGGATGCAGACAAAGGTCCTGTCAGTTTGTAGCATGGATGAGATGATGAAATGATGAGTAGATCGCAAGAGAATACACAAAATGATGAGGTAAAAAATAGTTGTAACATAGCTGGCACAGAGAGCTGCTGATCATGATGATCACATCCCAGTAATGGGGGGTATCAGATGTCTGGTACCAGCACAGCACTCTTGGATCTCCTACAATCAGCTTGTTCCAAGACTTAGCTAATTGGAGGAGGATATAGGATTGAAGTGGTTATGACGTGGATTGCCATACATGGGGTGATCTATGCTAAATAGCATACATTAAAGAGTCTGAGCAACACGGAGACTAAAAGACAGCAGGTGAAGAGGCGCTGGAGACTGAGTGGATTGCAAGCCTGTAGTGCATTACAGTATTCTTCAGAAGGAACCGGGTGGGTCCCTGGAAATTTTCAGAGAAATCTTACCTGCCATTCAGGTATTTCTTGGCTTGAAAATTAGGAAGTTACTGTCACCTTTTTTTTTTTAAATAACACCTTGTGTTAGGTGTTTGAGTTAGGTACTCCCTGCAAACCCACAGAAGCAGTCCTTAACTCTTATTTCAGGTTTCTTGTAGATACCAGTGATGAGTTCATACACTTGAGATGCTGCTGAATTACTGCCAACAGTTCAATATAGTCTATAAATAATTTCACAGTATGGCTGCAGGCAGGGAAAGGTAACATTTTGATAAATTAGCTGTGTATCCCTAATCACTGAAACGTTTCTATAGTGTCCTGGGATATTCCCTGTTTCCTAAAGCCTGCAAGTAACTTGCCTAGGGGCACCAGAATTTTAACAACTGGTCAGTAGCTGCAACACACTCACATGCACACACCCCTTTGCTTGTTGCCTTTTTCTCTCCACAGCTTCTCTCTCCTGTATACACATACACAGAAACACACAGAGAGAGGAGTTTTATCTTTTTTATTAGCGGGGCACGGCAATATCAGTTGACCTGGTAATAAACTTTTCAAATTTCCACTGGCAGCTGTCAAGAGAAAGAAGACTGGCTTGGAAGTTGATCTCAGGGCTTTTTTCTTCCACCGTGCCTACTTCCTTTCTACTCAGACCACTTCTGCCTCACCCCATGCAGACTTCCTGGAGGCCAGCCAAGTCAGCCTTGCATTATGCGCACTCTTAATTCCTCCAAATCCTCTCCATGAGATGTTGGGAGAGGAAACAAAAGCAAAGCAGACAAAAAAGCAGACCATTCTGGATGGAAGGAAACCAAAACATCTGAACGGTCTGGTATAATTTTGGACAACTGGCTACTTTAATCCTAAACTACAGTTTAAATATTTACATTCAACTCTAAATATAACTATGAATTCAGTAGACATTCCTTTCACAGTTACACATAGACAGAGGTACACTCCGGAAGATGAGGAGAAGAGTGGTAGAATTAAATATGTTTGGAAAATAAATTATTCAGATTTAGAATGCATATTTTTCTATTGAACTTGCATTATTCTAAATGAGATAATCTCAAGTAACATTAAACAAAAGAACACAGTTGAAGGCTTTTTTTGGTCACCCCCCCCCCAATGGATAACTTTACCTCATTGTTAATTCTAACTAGACAGCCTATGATCCGTTGGGTCGTCCTTTCTCAATATTTACTTACCTAAAAAGATAAACAGAATGGCCATGGGCAGGGAAAAAGGCAGTGGGAGTGGGAGCGATTTCTGACTTTCTGCCGGCTTGACTTTGCTTGCGGCAAGCTGGCAGGGAGCGTCGGAAATCATGATCATGTGACTGCAGCTCACCGTGGTGGCACGGTGGTGCTGCAGTGCCCACAACTTTTCCAATACAACTGGTCTGAAGATCCCTGAAGTTTCAATTCCATGGGAGTCACGGGTCCCATATTTTGGATGCATTCTTTAAGTTAGCCCATTTGAGGTACCTTGCTTCAAAAATTGTTGCCCTATGAGGCACAGTTTCAGCCAATTAAAGGTTACAAACAGACAGGAGAGTTTAGTAGTATATAGATAGTGGCTCTGAGTTATTTTTATTCATTGTTGAAACATACATTTAATCAACCATTTTTTTACTTTTGTCCAGTGTCCAATCTTCCCTTTCTAAGGGAAGTTGTAGAGAAAGTGATCTTGCAGCAGCTTCAGAGGACCCTGGATGAAGCGGATTATCTGGACCCCTTTCAGTCAGGATTCGGGCCCAGATAAGGGATGGGAACAGCATTGGTCACACTTTTGGATGATCCCTGGCGGGAGCGGGATGGGAGTAGTGCATCCATCCTTGCTCTACTTGACCTCTCAGCAGCTTTCAATATCATTAACCATGGTATCCTTCTGGACTGGCTTCAGGGATTGGGAGTGGGTGTCACAGTGTTGTGCTGGTTCTCTTCCTTTCTCTGAGGCCAGTTCCAGTCAGTGTTGATTGGGGGTGAGAAGTCCTACTCTTGGCCCCTGTTATGTGGGGTGCCACAGAATTCAGTACTTTCTCTGTTCCTGTTTAACATCTACATGAAGCCACTGGGTGAGTTCATCCATCATTATGGGGTGAGGTATCATCAATTTGCTGATGACACCCAGTTGTATATCTCTGCCCCTGGTGAGTTAAGTGATGCTGTTGATATCCTTTCGCAGTGCCTGGAGGTTGTAGGGGTCTGGATGGGGAACAACAGGATTCAGCTAAATCCTGGTAAGACTGAGTGGCTTTGGGTTTTGGGGCCTTCTGTATCTGGGGATTTATTGTCTTTAGTCCTGGATGGGGTTGCACCACCCCAAACAGAGCCAGTGCACAACTTGGGGGTTCTTCTGGACTTGCGACTCCTCCTTGAAGAGCAGGTGGCAGTCACAGGCAGAAGGTCCTTTGCACAGTTTCATGTTGTATGCCAATTGCACCCATTCCAAGATCGGGAGGCTCTACTCACAGTCACTCATGCCCTAGTCACCTCTCGGATGGATTACTGTAACACACTCTACATGGGGCTGCCCTTGAACAGTATCCAGAAGTTTCAGCTGGTGCAAAATGAAGCAGTGCGGATAGTTACTTGCGCTTCAAGAACTGCACACCGTACATCTTTGCTTTGCAAGCTGCATTGGTTACCGGTTTTCTTCTGGGTCCTATTCAAGGTGCTGGTTTTGACCTGGCAGGGTAGTAGGTTATTTGAGGGACTGCCTCTCCCCAGTGACATCTACCCATCCCATCAGGTCTGGCAGGAGAGGCATGCTGCAGTCCCATCAGCTGGGAAGTTTTGTCTGGTGGGTCCTAGGAAGAAAATCTTTTGTGCCATAGCCCCACCCCGTGGAACATCATTCCCCCCAAGGTGAGGCTGGCCACAACCCTGTGGGCCTTCTGGAAGGCCCTCAAAACATGGTTTTGTCAGTGAGCTTGGGGATCCCATGGTAGAGTGGAGCCTGTTGGAAGGTTATACGATTGTTAACTGATGCACTCTCTGTATGCTGGCTGCTTTGTTGTTTTTTACTTTGTTTTTATTTTTAATTTAAATCATGGCTTTATTGGCTTTTATGTATTTTACTTTTACATATTTCATTTTATTATATATGCATAGAGTCACTATGTGAGATGGGTGGCTATATAAATATGATAAATAAATAAATAAAATTCACCAGTGGAGAATGTAGATTACAGAATTCTCACCCATCTTCTTTAAGACTCTCATAAGCCCTTGCACCAGGAGAGCTGTCTTGACATCGCTCACTTCTTCCCTTCTGACAAGACAGTGAGGCAGGAGTAGGCAATCAATGATCAGTGTGTTTTCTGTGTATGTGTGTGTATGTGCATGTTATGTGCTTCCAGGCCTTGACAATACATGCTGTAATTGTAAGAATTGTCTTTTCTGCCACTCTTTCTCTCCAACTCCTTTTCCTGGAAAACTAGATAGGCAAAATTAGTCAACTGACTAGGATTAACACCACTATTAACTGGGTGATGTCAGTCTAACCTAATACATCTCTGTTTGGGGTTAAATTTAACATCCAGAAGTTAACTGGGTCAATTGACTCTTTTTTAAATTTCTACCTCCCCCCACAAATGTGCTGTGGGAAAACAGCTATAGTTGATAGGGAAAATCTATCTTCTATTGAGTTGTATTTTGCATTGACATATAAATCCTAGCTTAAAAACACTAAGCTTGCTGAATAATTTTAATCAATTATCAGATACCAGATGAAAAATTACTCCAATGACATCAATAAGATTTGTATCAGCAACAACTGTCCCAGTTTGGCTATTCAGAAACCCTAAGTTGTTGTTCCTTTAATTTCCCAGCTTCACCACATACCCTGACAACAATTCTAATGGGTATTAGAACATTTTAAGGCACCGGCTTGCTTAGAAAAAGAAAAATCCTTGGAAAATACAAAGACAAATACTGTATTTGGTTCACAGAGGGAATGGAAAACAAACAAGAGCTGCCTCTTTAAGCTCTAGCCTGTTTTCTAGACATGTTATCAGTGACTTTGTCCTAGATCTTGACACCACCATTTTGAATTATAACAATCATATTCTGAGCCCAGGAACAATTTTTTTTTTCTTTTGCCCCATTCAACAACTCAAATTAACTTATCTTCAAAGTCTGTAAAGAGATCAGAGTAAATGATATGAATAAAGCAAAAAAAAAAAAAGAGGCAAGTAGCATTTTTTTTCTGGTGGCTATTCTGTAGACCAGGAATGAACAGAAGATATATTAGAATCACTGGCAGGTACTTGGATCCAGTAAAGTTTTTGACTCCAAACAGCAGTCATTGAAAAATTTACCTTACCCCCATTTAGGATGCTGAAAAAGAACGTTTGACTAATGTGTGAAATTTTTGGATTAGAGATGTGCTCAGAGGCACCCTGATTTGAGCACATTTAATCTGATGTTTCACATATGGTCCACCAGGCTCCATTCACATTTAAGAAAGAAGTACAAATGGGAGATTTTGCAGATTAATTTTAATTTTTTTTTTCATTTTATTTGACAGCAATAAGGGTAATTAAGAGATGGGGACAAATTAATCAAACCATCCTCAGAGTTACCTTTCCCAACTGAATTCAATTTTTATTACTATATAAGCAATGATATAAATCTTGCATCCTTAATTTGCATCGTTAAAACTTTCCTATGGTTACTTAAGATGAAACCATTTTTTTGTACTTTCCCCTCTCCAATGCAATAAATATCTAAACCAGAGTGTTCTTTAAGTAGCCATAAGGAACTTAATCAAGCTTGCCAGATTTCACAGTCATCATGAATAAGTAGCTCTTCTACAGCTCTTGTGTATTGTGAAGCTTGGCAATAGATGTGGATCAAAAGCTAAAGGTTACCGAACAATGAGATCTGTATTCTCGGCTCTTAAGATTCACTCGGAATTAGGAACTGAAGCTGGTTGCTCTAATCCATACTGAAGAATACAATGCACAAGGCATAATTAAATAGGTCGACTTAATCTTTCTTTTTTGGTGTTTACTTCACAAGTTAAATCCAAAGAAATGGGAGTTTATTATGGTGTATTTTACAAAAAAGATGCAGCTGCTGCAATTTTGCCTCAATGAATCATGTATATGGAATAGGGTTAAGGAACACAGGTCCAATTCTGTGCCATAGCTAGAGTCAAGGCAGCAAGAACAGGTGGCAGTGTCAGACACAAGTAGGAGGCACCACTGGCCTGATTATGATACAGTGGGGTCAACCTGGGACACAGGAACTAGGCTATATTAGAAGTTAAATTAAGGATCAGTAAGAAAACACAGGTAATGTCTGGGCATAAGAAAGTCAGGGAAAGGTAACTCTGAAAGTTTTACACTCTAGTTATATCTTGTTTTAGTGATTTCCTAACAGTATGTTCCATATGATGGACTTGTTTTCAGCCATAGCTTCTTGCTGACTCTTCACATGTCCATGCAGACACCCAAATTCTGTGTACTAACTCTGTGTTAAGCTTTGCTGATAAATTGCTGGGAACAGAAGGTAGTTTAAATTCTCATAGGACAGAAGTTCTCATAGAAGCAGGAAGGGAAACAGATATAGGGCTGGCAAAGGGGGAAGTTTTAAAATACCCAGAAGGCTAATAGAAAGGAGGAAGATGGAAATGGAGATGGTAGTTGGCAACTAAAATGGATGAAATGGACTTAGACAGTTCTAGGGCTGTGGAAAATAGCTTGCTGGTTTTAATCTGGAGAAAAGGTGGCTAGTCATCCTAGAATGGAGTTTTTGTGCTGCTGAGGACTTGTGTTTGTGAGTGTTTAGAAGTCCACGAAGCATTCAGTGATGAGACCTGGGAGAAAACTCATTAAAGTTGAAAATCATTGTGGGACCTAACATACCAATGCAGAGGGCATGGTCAGGTGCCAGAAGATAAAGATCATCAAAGGTTTTACCTATCAGTGGACTACTTTCCAACTCATCTGACTGAGAGAGGAAAGAAAATGGTCAATGTTCTACAAATCCTTTCCTTAAATCTGAATAAAACTAGTTCTAGCAGCACATATGTTAAGCTCATATCATAACTAGCTAAGGTATCCATGCTTAGAATTGCATTGAACTGATAGCTGGAGTGCAAAAACCCACTCACTTGGCTGTCTCTTGTACTTTTACAACAGGCTACTGCATTGGGAGGGAGATGGAGAATGATCCACTGTAAAATGCAACGCAATTAGTGGGTCATGAATCACTTGTAAAGCTTGGTTGAAACCACTTATCACTGTCTTTTAAGTTAAATAAAATAAGAGAAAAACAGAAATGCTACGTGGCACTGCCTCTTTCAATCAAATACTTTGAATGCATGTATGCACCCAGTGACATTTCCCTTCATGCATTCGTAGCTTCTAGTGATGAAAGGACTCATGCATTCTGGTGACACTGTGAGTTATCATACTGGGAGTGTATACTCCCAGAACAGTCACATATAGGTCACAGATGACGGGTTAGACTAAATGTGAAACACTGGGGAAGATAATGGCAACTCATTCCAGTTTTCTGCAAAGAAAACCAAATGAAGCAGGAGACAGACGAACAGAGTTCTACCAAGAAAAACTGATGACCAGAAAACAACAGTTAGAATGGTATGTGGTTCAAAATTGGGAAAAAGTGTGCCATGTGTGTATACTTTTCCCTTTATTTGAAGAATATATCTTTAGTAAAAAGTGAAATATTTATATGATCTGAAGAGAAACCAGAGTCTTTGACCATAAATTTATGTATGTACTGTATGTATAAATAAATAAACAAGCAAGGAATCTGGCATGTTGGACCAGAATAAATAGAAACTGGAACTAAAATTGTAGGGGAAAACATCAATAACCTCTTCTATGCTGAGGGCTTTGATGGTGGGAAGCAAGGATTCTCTGGTTGAAGGTGAAAGAAAAGAGCCTAAAAGCCAGATTGCTGATCAATATTTTAAAAAAACAAACCCAAGATTAGGTCAATCCAATGCAAACAAGTGGAAAACAAGTTGAAATGGGAACAGATTTTATTTTTCTAGGCTTAAAAATTCACTGAGAGGATAAGTGTAGCCATGAAATAAAGAGACATCTGCTATGTGGGGAAAATAGTATGTCAGATCTAAACAAAAACATTCAAGTGCAGAGACTTCACACTGGCAACAAAGGTACAGTACATACTGTTAAGGCCATAGTTCTCTTAGTGGTACACATAACGCAAAGGGAAGAATCACTGAAGACCCTGATCCTTGAAAAAACTGAAGGCACTCAAAAAAGAAGTTGACAAAAGACAAGGTGGCTAGATACTATTGCTGATGACATAGGCATGAGCTTACAGGAACTCAAAGAAGAAGTTACTAACCAACAATCCTGGAGAAATTATGTCCATTGGGTCACAAAAAGTCCAAAGTGACTGAACAACAAATGTTGAGTTATGGGCTTCACCCGCTTACTGATTTCAGTCAGTCTGCCTGTTTGTGAACAGTTTGAATAGAAGGATGATAGTAATTCTGGAGGTGATACATAATGTGGTAAGATTTTAAGTTTTGGTTTTAAACTGTATTTTATATAATATTTATGTTTTTACATGTTACTGTAACTGACCAATGGAAAAGTGAGTTATATTTTCATAAATTAAAGAAATAATTAGTAGGAAATGTTACTCAAACTAAGCAGAAGTTACATGCAAGCTGTCATGATACGTTGTGCCAAACTAAAATAGGATAATCCGCCCCCTACAAACTGTGCTCTTCCTCTTGCCTATTTTGCTTCCAAGCCACACAGAAATTTCTGTTCAAACTAAGGTCAGTTCTGCCAGAACCTAGTAATAAATAATAATACATTATGCAATAGGTTCTCTCTATGGAGTGTCTCATGCCATTACTTTACGGCCACATTTGCTCTTGCCTGTATTTCCCTTTCCCTTTTAACATTTTTATCCTGGTGTCACTTGTTTCTCCTTTGTCCTATTGCACTGAGATTTGTTACAGCCCTGAAGAAGAGAAAGCTTCTCAGAGGCATGGGATTTACTAAATTACAGAGAACTACAACTGCCGCTCCTTGCAGCTCTGAAGATGATAAACAGTGAAGGATGATTAAAAATTAAAAGCTCTCAGAAACTAATTGTTTAGCTTCCCATCCTATATCCTTGCTTTCTGCTTCAAAAATTAGTTTGAGACACAATGCTACAATCTTCAGTCTTAATATAACCGAGAGCTTGGAAATCAGCACAAATTGAAATCGTGCAAAACAATCCAATTGCCTGCAAAACATAAGCATACCAAAATATTATTAATAATAGTTTTCTACTTATCTTTCCACCCCTGAGGAATTACTATAATATTTTTCTATCCTCCCAAAAATATTGGAGGCTACTCCCCATTTTTTTCTACCCACAGGAGAACCTTTATAGGTTGCCCAGAGACTTTCATGTATATTTTAGTAATTTGGACATGAGAAGTGTACCATGCAGCTACTATTATTTAGCCTGCAGAGTGATTTTTTTGGAAGCAAAAACCAGCAGCACAGATCATTGGACTGAAAGATCTGGAAGGAATAGGGTGGAACTCTACCCTGGATTCTTCTGCCTCTGAATCATGCCTTGTTCCTATCTTATTTCTTGCTGAGTCAGTCACAGCCCAATTAGTCACTTGTCCAACTTGGCAGGTCTTCTGGGAAATACTGACAAACTTTACAAACAAACTCCACATTTCTTCAGAAGATGAGGTTTTTGATGTATTCTTCAAGGTGCTTATGTATATCCATGCCTTTCCAGTCATGTCTTTTTTCTGGAAACGTTGTCTATCTACCTGAGCTGCTTCCCAGCCTAATGATTCAACTGGGAGCTGCAATCACATTAATCAAACAGCTGCTTGGAGATCCCAAGATACTAAGTTGCAGTTTGTTCGATTTGATGAGAAATTAACACATACCAGCATATCCAGCAAACTGCAATATTGGGTTTGGTTTCCAGTCTAATTTTGATTCACAATTCTGGGACTAAGCCTTGCCAACACACCTCTAACATAACAGTGCAGGATGGCAGACCTGTCTCAGAACCATTGTCTTGTCTCTTTTTCCAAATGTCTGCGTATAATGCCAATCCTGGGTTTTATTCTGTTTATCCATGAAATAATATTACCAAGACAAACAAACCTTCATTAGGTTTGTCTAAAGTATTTGATCACTATTTTTACTCAAAAACCCACACAAGGACACTTAGTAGTGCACATACTCTCTTCTGAATGCCCTGTCATTTGCTGAAGATAAGAAATGGCTATTCTCTGGCTATTCCTCCCCCATAACCAATTTGGGCCTCCTTTTCAATCCTTGTATCCCTCTGAGGGATTGGTAGAGAAACTGAGATGGGGTGTTTATCATTTGCACTGATGATAAACAGTGAAGGAAGATATTTCTTACTCTTCCCAAACTGCAGAGGAAATCCCATAAAACAGTGTACCTTCTGTGAACAAATGCAGATGGTTTCAGAGAGAAGCATATTAAGATTAAGGCAAGAAAGAAGTGTCTCTTAAACCTTTCCTACCTTCCTATTCACAATGAGATTTGCATTCTTCATTTTTCTTGAACCCATATCTGACAGAGGATGGGAAGGGCTGGCTACAAGATCAAATACAAGCCCAGATATTATACGAGGAGATTTGTGTTAGTCTACGGTAGGCAAAAATCAGAAGGGATCTGGTAGCACCTTTTCAGACTTCTACCTATAGATGACGTTCAGTAAAGAAAGGCTGAAATTCGGCAGTGTAAACATGCTTTGTGTGGCTATCTTCCCAAGTGAAATCTTAGCATTTCTAGTTAATGGAACAACTAATGGTGGGAAAGATCTTAAGATAACTGAGTTATCCAGGAGATCCTGCTGCATGTCAGGATCTGAAACCTTACTGGTGAAGTTTGGTGCTAGGGATTAGATGGGATCGCTGCTATCACAGCAGTCTCCCTACCAGTGCTGCTCAATTCTTAGGATAGGTTGGCAGTGGAGTTCTCCAAGCTATTGAGTCTGGAGGAATTTAATTTGCCTTCCTTGGGCCACAGATGACTTGGAATCCCAACCCAGACTGTTGAAAGCCCTGTGTGTATGTGTGTGTGTGTGTGTGTGTGTATCAGTCACACATTAGATCTGTTGTTGTTGTTGTTTTATCTTGGGGCAGTGGCTATGTAATCTGGATCTGGGGGATATTACCATCAGTCCTTTGTATGGACAGATCAGTTCCTATTAACCATGGAGTTTTCTGTGGCTGTTCTCTGTCATAGGGAGGAAGGATGGATCTAGCTGAGCTTCAGAAGGAACTTGGGATTGTCACTGAGATTCTGATGAACTGAAGCTTTCTATAAATTTTTAAGGTCTCTGTTGGTTTTGCTACAATGGCTAACACAGGTACCTCTCTAGAATAAGTACTCTGAAGCTACTGATTTAATCTGGTGAGACTGTTCATCTTGCATATTCTTAAACTTTAATTAAAATGAATTTTCAATAAACACATGTATGTGTGTATGCACACACACACACACACGGAAGGAGAATATAAAGCTAAGGGAAATTCTGCATCTGCATAATTTTAAACTATGCCAAATAGAAAATGTACTCATCTATTTCTGAAATATAATTTCTCAAAATACAGCTGGGATTGACCATTATTAACACAATATGATCAAGAGGAAGTTTGGGTTTATGCGCTCTGAAACCAAGTTCAATTTGTGAAACGGCAATCAGAAGTGAAAGGTTGCTGGCTATCTGAAGATTTCTTATGCCTTATAAGAGCTCCAGAGATTTTGTATCAGAAAGCAAATTGATGAAACAGAACCACTTTAGTTTAGATCAGGGATGGCTAACTTGCAGTGCTTTGGGAAAATCTGGCCTTTCAGATAATTTTACCTGCCCATTGGGGATCCTATCACAGTTACATCTTTACAAAGAAAAAGATAATATTTTCCAACTGTAAGTTAAAGTGATTGTCCAAATTCTATTGTTACAGGTTTCTCAGCTCTTTTTTTTTTCCCCCCAGATAATACATCGTCTTTACTTTGGTTTCAAAATGGTGAAGCTATGCAATATCTTACTGCTATGTAAGATTAATCTTATTATGGAACTTTGTTCTCAGTAAATTATGTGCCCAGCAAAATACTCTTCTGACCTTTGACTACTATCAGAAGAATAAAAAAAAAAAAAAAAAGTTGGCTGCATCCTAATTGTAAAATATGCCTTAAAATAAAATATAGATTTTAAATAATTAGATTATAAGTAATAAAAATTCATTAAATGCAAAATATTCCAATGTTTTCCAAGTAGTTCTGGTAGAACAAGGAAATATTTGTCTGGAATATAAATCATCCCATTGATCTGCTTATGAAATCTTATAATGTGCACATCGTAAATAGCCTGACAGTAGAGATTATGCTTTAAAATGCTGGGAAAAAATAAGAAGAAAAAAAGACCTGTCACTGCAGACACGTACAGAAAGTAAATGTACAGCCCAACATGATCTTGGAAGTCATTTAATTAGCTTTAAGAGTTATTTTACAGACAGAATATACAAAATCTCTGATTGATTGATTACATGCCATAAGTTGTTGTGAACTCTTAGCGACCGCATAGATTTTCTCCACGAGCAAAACCTCTGACAATGTGAAAATGAGAGACTTACAGGAGTCTGTGCTGCTGTCCTTGGTGCTGAAATATATACTTTGAAAGACAGTGCATTGCTGCCTTTATTATTATTTTTAAAACCTCCAGATGGGTTTCAAAAGCAAATTTTCATCTTTAGCAGACTGATTTATGACTTTATACTTATGGATAAAGGAAATTTAAAAGATTCACTTCGTTTGCAAAATAACTTTCAAAATGTAGTAAGATGTTTTCTGGATCCCTGAACTACAAAAGTTTTAGCAGCTTCTATGGCAGCAGCATCCATTAGAATGTCTTAGGTGGCAATAAAAGACAATACAATCCTGGAAATATTTATAGCCCAAAAATATGAAAAGGATCAAGGGATTAGAAAGGCATCCGTGTTAGCATGTTTTGTGTATATTATTCAAAAAGACATCTTATTCTTTTACTGGGTTGGAGCCAAATATTGTAATTCCATGAAGGGAAGAAGTTTCCATTTACAAAACACTTCATTCTGTGAACACAACTCTAGTTCTCTGAATGAAAGCACTGATACAAATCACATCATAATTATACTAATGGAGAGTGGATGGAGGAAGGGATAGAAAAAATGGTAGTTCCAAAAATAAGAACACTGGTTTCTGTGGCTTGGTAACAGACTGAGTTTGCAAGTAGTGATTCATCAGTACTTGCCAGAAGAATGTAATAACACTTTGGCACTATAAAAATTCATTGCCAAAATGTGGGGTCTTCAGAAGCCACACTTAAACCTTGGTGGGTCAACATGCAGATTGTGTGTGTGTGTGTGTGTGTGTGTGCATGCATTTCTATTGTATATAATGCACTGAATGGAAGTTGCTGAGTTTCTGAATGAGAATTTTATACCCATTTATACCTAATTTTCCTATAGAAGGCAGCATATATTTCTAGCAATACACCTCTATCTGTATAAAAGTAACCTCTCCCTATTTCTGAGTAGAGATGATCTAATCTGTAATGTTTAATATAATTGGGAAATATACATCAATAAAACAGAAATAATCTTACTCTTAAATACCTGCTAATATGTATTTTATAAAACATATCAAAGATTGCCTGACAAAGCAGCTTCACAGAATAGCAGTCTTAATAGTCTAAAAGAAATGCACATCCATGAACACATACAATTGTAAATTCTGTCTTTTTGTATATTTACTAATAGAGTCAAACTTTATTTTAACAGATCCTACTTACTGGACTTTGGATGAAACACACAACATCTGTGTCCAGACATTACCCCAACATAACAGACTGTGTTATCTAAAGGAGTCCAGATTATTCACTTAAATTTCAATTATTTTTGTCAATTTGTATTACTTGCAGTTGGATGTAAATATGCAAATAACACAATTTGTGCCATTTGCATCTATTTACATGATTTGTACAATGGCATCATTATGCAAATGTGATAAAAAGACATAAATTGATGAGAATGATATACATTTGGATTTAATGTACATTTGAGAGTAATGAACAGTCCCTTCCTTGAATCGTCCATTAAATTGAGGTTTCACTGCACACTCCTGAAGAAGCCCTCTCTTGCAATGCAAATGTTGCAAATGAAAATGATTAGTGAAGGACCTCCAATTTCTTCTCCTCATTATTATTATTTGCTAGATTTGTTATGGCTGTGCACTCCAAAAGATTCTGGGGCTCTGAACTCTACATCTCTCTCTCTCTCTTTCTCTCTCTCACCTGCCAACCATAGGAATGAAAAGCATACTTCAAGAAAGTGAGGGTCAGTCACTTACTTTCCACTCCAAACACATGAACATGTTTTGTTATTACTGCAATTATTCATAATGATAACATATGAAATGCTAATGTGCCTCCAAGTATGAATAACATTCAATATACCCATGAAATAAATAGGTTGATAGGAACTACTTTCTACATCTCCTGTATGAGGGCAAACACTTTTATGGGGGAATAGGTTTAACACAAACTCTTCAAACACTATATTGCTTCCTTAGCTTGTGACAGGAAGCATCCCTGCAGCAGGAGGCCTTGATTGACTTGATCAATAGCAGTCTTCCGAACAACAATTACACTGTAATAACAAGTAGAAACATTTCACAAAGCAAATACTTTGAGTGCTTTGAACTTCACAAAAAAAGTTAAGAAATATTAGGAATCATTTTCAAATTTCTTCTTAAATTCTAAAGATTGATAAAAAATAAAAAGGCAAATCACTGGCATTATTAGAACACATATCATTAATATGTAGCCATGTTATCTGTCCAATCTGAAAGCCATCCATCCAAGAAGGAATTCAGTGACACTATGAGAAAGGTTAGATGATGTGATCATCATTATACTCTACATTGGCTGCCCTCAAATATATAATAACAAAACAGTGAGAGTATAATTCTTCTTTGCCCAATGTTCTATGTATTCTTACTAAGGAAGCAGTATACTACAAATTTGGACACTTTGCCCTTGGAACAATTTCAGGGATCTTCATGTATCCCTTTCTTCCAGGAAATATTTTGGGGAGAACCAAAAAAGGAAGAGAAATAGCCTTAGATTCACACAAGATTACTTTCATATGTGAAAGTGAAGGCATAAGGAAATTCTTTAAAAAAACAGGAAATGAACCAAATTAAGTCAGAAGGAGGATACACATTTTTTAAATCAAATACTAAGCACTTTCTTAGATATTCAACAGTGGAAAGTTACAACATCCAAGATATTACATATGTTCATGTAATTTTAACAGACATTTTTGTAATAAATCTTAAATACAAAGTCCAGGCATTGGAATAATATCCAGGTTCCCTCTCAAATTTGATATTTTATACCGGTATGTTAAAAACAGCATCTTTTTTTTGCACTCCTTTTATGTCATGCAAAAAAAATCTGCAGTATCAGATCCTCTGATGTGCTGCCACAGTTATTGACAGCATGCTTCACAATGTACGTGCATTTGCCATCACTGTACCATCAGTACATCAGTACCAACATTCATCTGTGCTACGTCTGGTTTTGGCAACAGAAGGAGGACTAAGCAAATGCAATTTAATGTTACAGCTTGAAGTAGTAAAGTTACTAGAATTAGAACTTTATTTCTAGATGGTAAGAAATTTAGACTTACTCAAAACTCCAGTGTGCGCTTCTTTTACATACAGCTTGCTTGTTTATCTTGGGATTGTTTGCCAAATGGCTTACGGATTATCAATTAATGTTCTTCCTATCTATACATATTTCTGTATGTCAAGAGCTGGAATCTAACAACCATTGAATAGGGGCAATTAAATAAACTGGTTGACCAATTTTAAGATGTATATAGGAAAATAAAATATGAATTCAGGTGGAAGAAGCATCAACAAAGGAAATAACATTTTAGTCTTACAATATTTGTCAAGAATCAGATAGTTTATGGATTTCCTAAAGTGAAAACACAGAAGATTTGGGGAGTTTTGTTCTTTTAGGTAGGAGTGGGAACCCACAATTTGTTCCAGGTTTGGTGGATGGAGGTCCATGAAAATCTGAGGCAAGACTTGGTTTTCATATATTTTCAGTATGTTATTAACTTCCCACTTCCTTGATTGCCTTTTACATGTGGTTCTGATAAAAAGCTGCCCATGGAGGATGAATATACTTTAATCCTCTTATCACATTGTTTGATATACATACTGCTTACACAGACTGATAAGGGATCCTGACTGCAATGAAATTTATAGCTTTTTATTACTTTACTTCTGCATGTTATAAATTCATGGAACTGTTCTATTTTATTGCAATTTTTATGTTTGCCAATTTTATTTACATACTCTTCCTTACTGTCTGAAGAAGACAAAAACGTGGAAAGAAAGATGAATTTTTGCAGATTTTCAATATTACATGGTGATCCTCCTCTTGGGTGGAATTTCTGTGATGAAAATACTACCCTAGGAGAAATTGATATTATGTAACTTTCTTAGCAATATCTATATCTCTATATCTCTATATCTATCTATCTATACACACACACACACACACACACGTATATAATTATGGAGGTATATTCTGGAAACAATGACAGATCCCTAAAGCACTAAAACAGTGTTAATTCTGCATTTTTTGAGGTTACAGTTAGCTGGCCACCTAACTAGAATGGGAAACTTCTAAGGTGATATAAAGCCTTGGTCAATGCATTTCAATTCAGCTATACTGAACAGTCATTGGAATAGCAAAGAATGAAACGCCCACTACATGCCCCCATTAAAACCTTTCCTTGAACTCTCTCCCCAAAAGGTCGATTGCATGAGCAGCATACCCACTAATGAATCAACATGCTATTTCCTCTTTATAGATGCAGTATGTGAACTAGATAAGATCACCACCACCATTACTGCCTATTATGGCAGCTTATACAAACTAGCTTTGTTTCATTTATATAACTAGTTTGGAGCTATTGAACTGAGTTCAGTGCCACTTCTCCACTGTCTTCTCCTTCTACTTTCTTCAAGCTCACCAAACACAATCATCCATATGGTGTTCATTTCACATGCCCAAAATATGCTAGTTTCTACTTGGTGATCATCAAGAGACATCTTCTTTCTCTCAATTTCTAGTTCTCACATCTACTTATTTATTACTGGAAATACCATTGCTTCTCTAATCTACATTATCACAGAAACATCCTTCTTCTGTTACTGTCCTCTTCCCTAGGATTAATCTCCCATTTACTTCTCCAGCATGTTCCACCTTTGTCTATTCATAAGCTGTAGAAGACAAAACTGCCTATCACCACCACTTTTTCACCATCAACTAAAGTTCAGTTTCACATTGTCTGAAATTACCTTTGTCTCCTTAATATTTAACATTAAATCATACATTTCACTTTCCATTTTTGCCATCATACTGAGCTCTTCTAACTCTTTCACTTTTGATAAAATGGTACTGTCTGCCTATCTCAAATTGGTAGCTTTTTGGCCTTCTATTTTGATTCTAGCTATCATCTCTGCTATTTTTACAATATATTTGCTGTATTATCAAATATATATGAATTCTTACCTTACTCCCTTCCTTATTATCAACCGTTCTGTTTTTTCCATATTTAATAATTCTAGTAGCTTCTTGTTTATTATAAAAATTTCTCAGAAGAATAATCAAAGGTTCCAATGTACCAATTAGTTTTAGAATATACCACATTCTGGTACAGTTATAGAAAACTCTTGCTGTAGTCAATAAAACAAATGCAAGCCTTCTCCTTGTATTCTCTTGGTCTCTCCATTGTCCACCTTTTGTGAGTGATCCGATCTCATGTTCTCTGCTTTTTCTGAAACCTGCTTGTGCATTTGGCATTCCTTTCTCCATATATGGAACTATTTTTCTTTGTAAGAATTGAAGCAGAACTTTACTTGCATGAAGAAGACATGCAACATTTCAGTAATAACTCACCACATATAAAAGAACAGGCTGGCATGCTATTACCACCACCATCATCCATTTCAGTCAGTTTAGGAATCAAGCATACTAATTGTGTGAGATGGATTTTTTTTTTTTTTTACAATTGTCTTTGCTGCCTGGAGAATAAGAAACTGCATGCAAAAGATCAGTTTGTATCAAAATGCAAGACTTGAGGATTAATACAAAAGATATAAAGCAACTGGAATGTTCATACTTTAAGAATAAAAAGTGCAAATTAATTAAGTATTGAGATAATCTTTTCTCTCCTTAACTTCTATTTGATCCTTGGATTATTATCTGTCTGGAGATAAGGACAGGGCAAATAACTTCTGTGTTCGGCATGTCTGAGCCCTTCCCTCTCATCCTTTTTGATGAATTATTATTATGCCTCTTGAGGATTATTATGAATATTATTTTCTTCTTGGATGTCCTAAATCACTCCTCTAACCACCCCATCATTCATGTGATTAAGGAAAGAAGGACATTTAAAGACTAGGAATGTCCATCTTATCCTCTCTGCCTTCAGGCTGTGATAAGCTCAGTTTAATATCAATCCAAGGACTCTGATGTGATGAGAAGCCAGGGATGAGAAGCCAGGGATATGCAAGTGATCTTTAGATATGCAAGGCCTGGAGGCTTGTCCTGGAGGCCTCCCAGCAGCTATTAGCACATACCCAGTTGATTGTACAATCCATTCTTGGCTGCTTATAAACTCAAGAGGAGAATCTCTAAGTGAGCCCTATTGGGGTTCTTCATAATTAATACTAGTGCAAAGGCAAACTGCATGGAGAGGTAGGTCCCTTTAATGCAATATATGCATTGCTGCAAGAAACCTTGGGTCTGTAACCTTGCTTTAGGGAAACGTTTCTAATTAATGACTCTTTAAGAACCTAAGTGAAAGTGAATGTTAAGTGCCTAAGGCAAGAGGATGGGGGTGGGGGTGGGGCTTTCTGAGTGCTCCATTCCTATAGCATCAACTATTTAATAGTTGAAGCTCTGCAAAAGATATAAAAAGGTACTTCTATGTCGGCTTCCTTCTAATAGCTCACTTTCTGATTACCTGAATTCTCCCCTGTGGAGCAACCATCTCAATATTTTGTCTGAGTTTACCAAAAAAAAAAAAATGACCTGGGTAAAAGCAAATATTCTGAACAAAGGAGAAGATAAAGGGAAAAGAGTCCAGCACAGAAGTAGCAATGGATCGTTCACCTCCATTAGGATATGTGCATTGTGCTGTTTATCAGAACATAATTATTCACATGAAGGGGCATTCCAGATTGGTTCAGAAACATTGGTACCAGTATTGAATCTAGATGGGATTGCACTCTCCCTAAAAGAGCAGGTCCACGACTTGGGGGTTGTCTTAGATTCATGGTTCCTGTGGCCAGGAAACCTTTTGTCTAGATTTGTCTGGTATACCAGTGCATTACTTGGATGAGGAAGCACTGGCAATACTAACCTGCCCTTACCATTGTGTGTTCTGACTACCACAACATGCTCTATATGTGGCTGCCTTAAAGCTACAACTGGTACAGGATGCAGCTGCTAAATTGGTAGTGGGTAGAATTGGTTATTGAAAGGTAATACCTCTTTTTATGGTTATTACATTGGTTGCCAGGATGCTTCTGGGTCCCATTAAAAGGTTGACATTGTGTAGTGCCAGATTATATCAGGAACTGTCTTACCCAAAATTATCCTGGCTGCACTATACGAGCATTGAGAGAGGGCTAATTCAAGGTCCCATCAGGGTAAGAGGTAAAAGGGATGTGGGCCAGAAGGCAGGCATTCTCCATGGTTGCTTCACATTGTGGAATACAATGCTTCAGTGATAAGGCTGACCCCTTCACTCTTGGCATTCCAGAAAGCTCTGAAGACTCTCCTGTTTAGGAGGGCGTTTAATCATTGAGAGTGACTGTGCAACCATTTTTAGTTATCTTGTGATGGTATAAATGTGTTAAGTTGCTATTCATAGATTGTTTATCCATGAGTCAAATAAAAATGTTAACTCAGTAGACCCAGCTGTCCACAGGTTTGGGTTCATTCTGAAATTTAAAAGCACAAGCAAATACCTTATTCTAGTTCAATCCTTTGAAATTGTTTTTAAAAAGTGAAAGCCTTATGGTATAGGGTCATGCTCCAAGCAAATTATTAAACTTTTTCTTCAGAGCCAGAAACTTATGAACTAAGTAGAGTAAAGGTACTGATCGAACAATGGCTGGTACTATATGCCAAAACATCAGAACCTCCACTATTTTGCCTGCAGACAGAAATCAAATAATGTGGAGGAAGACGAATCTGTAATTTGCCAGTTCTTTCAAGCCAAGAGGGTAGGTTGACAAATGGGTACAGATGGCTTTCAATTGAGATATGGATGAAATAAGATGACAGGCCATACCTGTCAGCCCCACTAGGTAGACCAGATCAGGAAATCAACTCCACAGGAAAGCTAAAACTATTTTTATTGACATGGGCTATAATAACCCAGTCAAGCATGACTGATTGTGCTGCACCTCCTCATCCTTCTTATATTCCAGTGAATTGGGGAGGCATCTGCCAGAGCCACTTCTGAATGTTATCTCATTGTTCTGGACTTAAAAAATGTTTCATCCCCTTTTGCCTAGGTAATGGTTCCTGTGTATTTCCATCAAAATGACCTTCCTTACTCTGTACAATACCCAATATTACATAAGGAGACTTCTGCTCACCAAATGGGACATCCTTCTTCTCTCCTCTCTTGTCCTCTTGAAGTACCTTACAATACATCTGGCAAAAGATCTCTCAAACTTCACAAGTCGACTTGGAGAGAATAAAAATGGGAGATTTTGATTTACCAGCAGTCTCCTTTTTACTGATATGAAGAAGCTATGGGATATCCTTTGCTGATAGGCAGGCAGGCAGCAGACAGACACGTAGATATAAATAGATATCGTAATGAAGTAAAAATGGCCCCTTCAGAAATTAGTAAAACATGGTTCTTCCATGAAACAATCTGGGCCATTTGACTATAATTATGCCTCGTGAGGAGGAATTGCTTTCAGTTTTTTGAGTATCTTTCCCAGCTTTATGTTATCATTTAATGTTATTATAACATATGATTTCTTTTTAAATTTGATTCATATTGTTTTAACCCAGTTATATACTGGGGAGTTTTACACCACCCAGAGTTGTCTGCAGTAGACTATAAGCCTTGTTAAAAAAAAATGAATAAAATTTGAGAGATTTTGCAAGGACAAAACAAACGAACAAGCGAAGGAAGGAGATGAACAGAAATATTCTGGATGCTGGCCAATTACCCTATAACTGGCCAAGAGAGATGCCAAGGGTAAAGGAATAATAACAATAGTCAGAAAAATGGGCAATTCTTGTATCAACTTGTAAGATAGTCAGGTTTGCAGATTTGCAGATAATGATGTTTGATTGCTCAGTATATTTAAATGTATTGGAATGCAAGAGCCTTTCAGTAATTCTTATTCATTTTTACAAACAACAATATTTTCTGTGCTGAGACCAACTATTTTCCTTTAATAACACAAAATTAATCATGTCAAAATTTCATATCTGTTGAAATAAATGTATTTAATATATAAACACCAGCTCCTGAGTCACACACAAGATAACTAGATGAAATTAATAGCAGCAATATCGATCCCTTATTGCTGGAAAAAGAATTTCCCTACTGAACTGGTAGCATGGAGTTTGGGACCTCACATTGATGTTTAAATTAAAAAATGTAATTTGTCTGTAAGAAAAAAGATAATGCTTATAGAAAAGTTAAATTCATTTACTGCTGGCTGAAAAGAACAGGGTATATTCATACCATGTATATTCAGGTTATAACAGGAAAAACAGGCTTTAATTTACATTGTAAAATTATCATTTGATTTATTATGTTCCCAAAATTATTTTCAATCTTTCTTGAAATGTTCTAGTCCTAGATATTTATTATCTTGTTCAAATTTGCACTCTAAGCAACATATTTACATTCTGATTTCTAGTTGTCTGTTTTGTTATAAATCACAGAGGATTAAAAGATAAAATATTGCATTGATAAGAAAAGACTTGATGGAATAGCAAATTGGTTAAAGGTAATTTCCAGGAGAAAGGAAAGTATTTTGCAGTTCAGAGAAATAAGCTAAAGTAAAGACAGTGAGAATGAAAAATAAGGACTTAAAAGCCAAACTAATTGTTTTGAAACCAGAATGGTTCTGTTAATGCTGAGGAACAGGAAAAACATTTTTAGACTGTAACTTGGTTTAAATAATTTATTCTTGGGAACTGTTCAAATCAATGGTTCTTGCTAAAACATGAGAAAGTAGGCTCTAAATTTGAGATTGTGCATCCAGAAAGATTAGGAAAGTACCATCAGCTCCTCATACTGATCTCAATCGGACCCTTAATACCTATTATGATAAAATTAGGTCATACTATTGGTTATTTAGCTGAAAAACTGATTGGTTAATATTGTTGAATTTTCTATAACTGTATTTTGGTAAGGTCTTTTTTACACACAACCATTCTTCTTATTTTTATGAAATGTTTTATAGTCTGTTTCATTTCACAAGTTTTTAATTTTAAAACTGATTGTCCATGCTCACAAAAGAAGCTGTCTGCTCTTGTGATGAGAGATTCACTTAGTTAACTGAATAATCTAAAATTGATCCTGATATTGGAAATATGAAAATTTATCACAGGAGATCATTTGTCATGTTCTGTCATTTAAAAAAAGAGTGTGAGTTCAGAGGACTAATATATATATAATAGGCTGTTCCTGTTTTGAAAATGATTCGGCAAAAGTACTCCAGAATTCACATAAACATGACTTTAGCACCTCCCTGTTACTTATGAAAGCAACCATGTCTTTAATTCTCAAAAGCAGCTACATTTTCTTTTTCAGGCTCACATGGAAGTCTGAAGAAGGATATGGTTATTTTAATGAGTGCAAAGAAGTGCTGTATTAATTTAGGTTCCAAAACTCTTCTGAATCATTTATGAAGCAGGCACATCTGAGATAAATGGTGGAAGGCAGAAATAAGTCTATGGCTACCAGAATATGAACATTTTGGGTTATTTCCAAAAATGCTGGATCTTCCAATGGACAGAAAGCTGGATCTTCCAATCTGAAGCTGTCAACATACTGACATTATGCAATGGGTCCTTCAGTTCAGACTTCTACCAGTAGTAACCTTCATAAATGTTGCATTTCTTGACTTGGAAAACTGCTCCTGGAGTTATCTAACACTCCACTAATGTACTTTGGGCACAAGGTGGAAGCCACTTTTTCTTTCTAGGTTCTTTAATGCTAGTTCGATGCGGTGGCGCAGCGGCTTAATGACGCTGAAAGTTGCCGGCCAGAAATGGCTGACGCTTCGGAGGTTCGAGTCCAGCCTTCGTGTTAACAGGGTGAGCTCCTGTTTCCTCCCCAGCTCCTGTCAACCCAACAGGTTGAAAACTCATGTGAGTAGATAAATGGGTACTCTCACTCCGGTGGGAGGAAAAATGCTGGCAGCGCCTTGCACAGAGAGACGGGACCAGTTGCGCCTCCTGCGCTCGCCAGCTGGGCTATGCTCTAGGAAGGAGGCTCTGGCAAACCACTTCCGAAAAACAATTGCCTTGAAAACTGCAAGGATTCGTCCAGGCAGTCACTGCAGGGTCAGTAATGACTGAGCGCAGACAAAAAAAAAAAAAAAAAAAATGCTAGTTCACACCAGCATATGTATAAGGCATTCTACCTTTTTAAAACCAAGCTTTATTTTATTTTAAAACCAAGCTTGGTTTTATTTTAAAACCAAGATTTATTGTATTTGTAAGTTTTTTTCTTCATTAGTATTTTGAGTGTTTAGAGGTTGAAGCATAGGGTAGAAAGTTTCAGGATAAACAGAATTATTTGTCTCATAATAACAGAAAGTTGCATGTTCAAGAATAAGTATTTATGTAAGTATTTATGTCTTCCATAAATCTGAATAAAGCAAAGATTTAAGGGCAACCAAGTTTAATCACTACAAAATGAATGACTTCATAATAGTATCAGTGTTTGAAACATGGAGATTCTGTTTCTCATTTATTATTGTTCTTGTTGGTTGCACAGACAGATGTTTAGACTGGATTTGGCATTTTTATCCACCTATCGAGTCCTTCCCAAGAACCTGGGATGGGCAGATGTTGTTTGATTTTGTTAAAGGTATCGTTGGAGGATATAAGCTGTTCCAAGTAAAGCTGCCTTTTGCAATTGACTGATGGTGATTTTGTCAATGCCGATGGTCTTCGAGTGGTACTCCAGATGTTTTAGGATTGGCCGTCATAGGGCTGGATTAGCAATTTTAGTGAATGCTAATCTTGATGCACAGATTTTATCATTAGATCCATGTCCCCCTATAGCTCAAGCACTTAGGTTGGTATTACCTTCCATGAATCTTATTATTGTTAATGTTTATCTACCCCAGGCTGCAGAAGGTAAATGGGACCAATTGTACAGGGCTATCAAATGTAAGGACAGTAAATCTTTCTGGAAACTTACTTCGAGCAATTCCAGTGATAACTCCTTTTTTGCCACCCCTGCTATTATATCTCAGCAATGGGTGGCACACTTCTCAACACTGTATGATGCCCCTGTAGCTCCCTACAATGAGGAAGATGATTCTACTGCCTTAGATTTACCACCGTGGCCTCCGGTGAGCACAGATGAAATCATTGAATTAATTGCCCATCTAAAAATGGGAAAATCGCCTGGCCCGGACGGGCTCCCAGCTGAACTATTTAAAAAATATGTTGATTGGTGGGCCCAGCCGTTGGCTTCCTTATTTACGCTCATTGATCATTATGGCAAAATTCCGAACACTTGGCTCAATTCAATAATAATTCCAATTTACAAGAAAGGTGGGTTTGACCAGCCCGGTAATTTTCGTCCAATCAGCCTTTTATCTATTTTAGGCAAGCTTTATGCTAAACATCTTGAACGCCGCCTACTAGATTGGATGTATACAAATGATGTAATCGGGCCTGAACAGATAGGCTTCTGCAAAGGAAATTCTGCGATTGACCACTGTCTCACACTGAACTTCCTAATTGAAAAATACATGATTTTAGGAAAGAAAAAGCTTTTTGTAGCATTTATAGATCTTAAAAGCGCTTTTGACTTAATTCCGAGGGATGTACTATGGTCTAAACTGAAGAAACAAGGAATAGACCTGAGGTTGCTGTTCTTATTAAAGAAACTGCATACAGACACCTCTTGCCAAGTTAAATATTCAACTAAGGGTCATTTAACAGAGAGAATACCCATGCAGAAGGGAGTTAAGCAGGGCTGTGTCCTTGCTCCTCACCTTTTTAATCTTTTCTTGAATGATTTGGCCCACTCCCTTAGTTCAGTTAATGGTCATCCCCCCAGTCTTGGTGGCCTTCCTACTCCTTTGTTACTTTATGCCGATGATACCACAGTTCTTTCCTGCTCGAGGGTGGGCTTACGAAGATATTTGGAGGCATTTCATAATTATTGTCAAAGTAACTCACTTACCATTAATTTTTCCAAATCAAAGGTAATAATATTTGCTAAAAGATGGCATCCGGCGAGATGGTCTATATATAGAAATCGAACAAGTCAAAACTTTTAAATACCTTGGCATTACTTTTAGCTATAATCTTTCTTGGGTAACTCATCGTAATACGTCAATTCACTTAGCCAATTGTTCCACTGCCCAGATCAAATGGTTCTATTTTACAAGAGGCAACCAATTTGTACCAGCAGCAATTAGGTTATTTAAAGCCAAAACTCTCTCTCAAATACTTTATGGTATCCCTCTTTGGTTGAGAGCTTTTAACGCTAAAGTGGAAGGTATACAGGCCTCCTTTCTGAGGCACCTCTTAGGGGCTCCTAATTGCGTCTCTTATCCCATAATCTGCCTAGAAACAGGTCAAAATTTAATCGAAACTAAAGCCTGGATCTTAACAATTAAATATTGGCTCAGAATTTTATATAGAGCAGCTCCTCGAAGTCTGTTATCATATCTCAAAGGAGACAAATGCATCTCGCTGTGGTCGCGACATATTACATCCAAACTTAAGCAGATTGGGATTGCAATTGAGGACCTATACCTCTCAGATGAAAGCTATGCATTTAGCACTATTAAACAGAGACTTTTGGACTTAGAATACCATAAATTCAGACCAGCCCAACCTCGTGTATGCTCCCCTGCTATGCTTGGTATAGAAAATCAATTGGGCAAGATGGCGCATTATTTCAACGATCTTGTGTTACCTTCCCAGCGACGGGCCTTTTTCTCGGCTAGCGTGAATGCTTTTCCTTCTAAGGTGCTCCTTGGAAGGTATAAACGCATTCCCATCCATGACAGGCTCTGTCTTTGTGGCAGCCCAGATACAATCCATCATATCATTTTTGATTGTTATTTATTTGTGTCTCTTCGGCATGATTTGCTTCTAAGACCTTTGCAGGGCAAATATCCTCTGAATGATGTGAATCCTGTGTCATCCTGCCGGTATTTGCTTTCTGATGTTATACCTGAGATTACCCAAATTGTCGCTAAGTTCCTGGAGGAAGTGTTCAAAAGGAAATGTAACCAAACTCTTCTTTGAGTATTGTTTTCCTGCTGTCATCCTTATGATATGCTAATTCCTTGTATTTTAATGTGTGCAATGCCAATAAAGGTTTGAATTTGAGTTTTAGGATTGCACCCAAGGCACCTACTGTCAGATTCAGCCGGCACGGCCCGGCCCGGCGAAGGCACTGCTCAGCTTAGCCTAAGTCCATTTCACCGCCTAGGTGTAAGCAGAGAAAAAGGGGAAGTGAAACCGCGAGCTGATTACGGACAGGTGGCAGTGCTTAACTCAAAACCGCAAGTGGATACTTTGTATCAGCACAGCTTCCCCTCGGGCACTGCAAACAAAGGAAAGCGCAGAGGCTTGGAAGCAATCAATGGCTTTGCGCGCAAACAGGCAAACCCAACAAAGGCAACAACAGCACAACCCATAGACTGCAATCAGAAAGACAAAAGCACCGGACTGAATCTGCCATTTGGGCGAGGGGGGTTTACTGCAGGTATCTGTAACTAAGCAATGGGTAAAGCTATACCCATACGTATACATATACAGGGAAGCTATAAAATACCATGTAAGCTATGCCAAGCCAACCCTGGCTTTGTCTGTACTTACTTACGTCACGCTTGAGTAAACTTCTTTGCTGAACACACGTGTCATGAGAGTTTCTCTGAGACGAACGGGGTAAACCTTACACCTACAACTATTGGTACTATCTTTACTTTCTTTTGCCATAGTCATTCTACTTCTGTTTGCAGGTCTTTGTATTTTGTGATCTTCTCCAGTTCTTTCTCTTCTATTCTGCTGTCTCCAAGTATTGCAATGTCCACTATCCAGACATTTTTGTCTTCTTATCAAAATTGTTAAGCCTGGGGTGTTGTGTGGCAGGTGCTTGTCTGTTTGAATTCTAAAGTCCCAGAGCACTTTAGCTTCTTCATTTTCTATTCCTTTGTCTGTTTTGTGGTCCCACCAGTTCTTGCTTGCAGGCAAATGGTATTTCTTGCAGATATTCTAATGCGACATTGTTGCTACTTTGTCATGCTGTTGTTTGTAGTCAGTCTGTGTGATCTTCTTGCAGCAGTTAACTAGGTGGTCCACTGTTTCTTCTGCTTCTTTGCAGAGGTGGCATTTGCTTTCTATTGCTGCCTTCTCATTTCTGACTTTATCTGCATTTGTTCTTAAGGCTTGATCTTGTGCAATGAGAATTAGCCCCTCTGTCTCTTTCTTCAACTTTCCTGCTCTTTGCCATTGCCAGGTCTTGTTGTTATCTGCTTTGCCTGCTAGTTTTTTTGTGTACCTGCCATGTAATACTTTATTTTGCCATGTCTCTTTTCTATTCATTTGCTCTTTTTTATAGGCCAGTTTGGTCTCTTTGGTATTCATAAGCCTTCATGGTGTACTAGCTTCAGTGCATCTTCTTCACTGGCCTTCAGATATTCTTCCAATGCCCTTTTTTCTTCTTCAACTGTCTGGTGTACTTGCAACATTCCATGCCCACCTATGCTCCTTGGTAAATAGAGTCTGTCAACATCGCTGCATGGATGAAGGGCATGATTCATTGTCATTATTTTTCTAGTCTTCCTATCCAAGGCTTTTAGTTCAACATGAGTCCAGTCCACTATTCCAACTGAATATCTAATGATTGGAATTGCCCTGGTGTTAATTGCCTTGATGGTATTTCTGCCACTGAGTTTGGACGATCTTCTTCACTCTCATGATGTATTCACTACTAACTTTCTTCTTGATTTCAGTTTGCTTGATGTTGTCAGCCTGAAGGATGCCCAGGTACTTGATTCCTTCAGTTTTCACTATTTTTTCCCTGTTGATGGTAAGGGTGGCACATTTGTCCAGTCCAAACTCCACTGTATATCTTGGCTGTATATTCAGACAGTGTTGAACAGCAATTCCATTTCAGATGGTGTTTTTCCATACAGCTTCAGATCATCCATGTAAAGGAGGTGGGATTACCTGGCAGATGTTTTTGATGTTTGATAGCCATGGACTGACTTGTTCAGTATTATTGACAGAGGAATCAATGCAATGACAAACAGTAGTGGTGATAGTGAATCTCCTTGAAAGATCCCTCTCTTGATGTTAACCTCTCCCAGTCTATCACCATTGACCAGCAACTATGTCTTCCATTGTGCCACTGATCCTTGCACAAAGCTTCTAATGTTTCTACTGACTCCTGTTATTTCTAGGCACTTGATTATCCAGTCATGTGGCAGGGAGTCAAATGCCTTCTTGTAATCAATCCAAGCTACATCCAAGTTGGTCTTCCTTCTCTTACAGTTTTCCAAAATCATCTTGTCAGTTAGGAGCTATTATTATTATTATTTAGATTTTTTATTACATGCATCAAGTCATTTTCAACTTCTAGTGACCACATATATATTTTCTCCATGACAATCTGTTCCCAACCTGGTCTTTCAGATCTTCCAAAGGTGCACCCATCACCACTGTAACTGAGTCCTTCCACCTTGCTGCTGGTTGTCCTTTTCTTCACTTTCTTTCCACCTTTCCCAGCATTACAGCCTTTTCCAGAGAGCAAGGTCTTCACATAATGTGACCAAAGTAGGATAATTTGAGCCTGGTCATTTGTGTCTTGAGTGAGAACTCTGGGTTGATTTGTTCAATGATCCATTGGTTTGCTTTCTTGGCTTTATTATTTAGATTTACATCCCACCATATGGACAGGAGCTCAAGGTTGCATACACATGCTCCCGCCTCCTATTTTATTCCCCACAAAAACAACTCTGTGAGCTAATTATATAAATCTCTATTAGGAATAATGTACTAATTAAATTCTAAGCAATCTGTGACAACTATTTTACCACTAGGACTAAAATAATGTTAATGCCATTAATGGGAAAACTTTAAATCCCATGCATTTTAATTTACAAAAGGGACACCTGTCCCCTGTCCTTGCTAGTTCTATGTTTTCAGTGAATGTTGAACATAATCCATGCACATCTAGAAGTGGGAAAATTTTTCACCATGTATATTCACCAAAATCTTTTTAGTGTGATTAATTTTCAAAAATCCTAAGCTTACTTTCATAAACTGTATATATTAAAAAGGTTCAAAGAATAGAACATTGAAAAGTCTAAAATATAGCTGACTGACAGAGAGAATAATTGTTAATAATTTTTCTTCAGTCATCTTCAAAAAGCATACAATAATTCTGCATGCTATTTTACATGCATGTCATTCATGATACAATCATTTCATCTGCTATTAAGGGAGGCAGTTCATTCATTCTTTGCTGTCTTCTTTGGAACCAAGATTTTAAAACTAAAACTAAGCACCACACTGCCAGAATTGTGACTTTTATAGAAAGACATATACACAGTACCAACATACCACATAACTACTACTCAATCTGATGGATTTAATTAGGGGGAAAAAAACCCTTTCCAGGGTTTCATTTGTAAAAACTGAATTGCCAAAGCTCAACTGTGCATGGAAGCCATACCCCTGAGCTTGGAAGCCAGTTGCCCTCAAACCAAATGCTGCATGGGCTCCATATATGCCAATAGAGCTTCCCTGTTTTATTCAGATTAAAGCATTTTAGGGCAGAGGAATATCGTTTTAGTTATTGCTTTTGGTGAATAAAAGTTGACTTTTAATCAGAAGCATGTGTGCCAATCCAAAGTCTTGGATGAGGCCTTAAAGTCCTTCCAAAAATTGCCAATGTAATTTTTTACATGACAGTAGGGGGAAAATTGCTAAATACATGCAGAGTGATCACTTGGAATATATTTAACTGATTTAATATTTGTCTTGGCTCCAATTACTATTGAAAATAAGGGTCCCAGCATACTATTCTCAATTGTCAAATGAAGCCCTTGGGCTCAAAAAGTTGTACATCTGTGATTTAAATCCCTGACTTTCAACTCTTCTCCCTAAATTTAGGAGAACTCAAGTTTGGTTTTTGTTTTGTAACATTCTTTCTGTGCAGATCAACAGGTGGACATAACTGGCAAAGAACAAAGACGAACAGAGACAATTGTATGCACATCACATATCATATTAGGTTTGCAATTTTTTGTTCATTTGTTTGATACTGTGAGCTGCCCAGAGTCATTTCAGAGTTGGCTGGTGCCTAAATGTAATGAAATAAAATAATAAATAATTGGCTTTCTACCCATAATGGAGCTCCTTCAGTTTCACTATCAAATAACATGGTCAGACAGACTGCCATTACTTTTTTGTTTAGAAAATGTACAGGGCCACCCAGCTTAAATGCATAACTGTTGGAGGCTAGTAATCAGTTTGCAAGAAAAACGATATAAAAAGAATCCCCATCACCATACACAGGTTATGCACCTGTGATTTCCATATATAATATATCCATAGTCATTGAATTGTCTATACGTGTTAAAGTTCAGCATTTTTATCCATGTTTAATTTCTGACCTTTCAAAATGAAAACATTTCTGTTGAGCATTAACAGAAAAATGAAAGCTGACCAATCTAATGGAAGTGCTGATAAAGGTAAGCCCAAATCGAGCAAGTATGATGAAAGTTACGCATCTTTTTGTAAGTAGATATTTAGTTCTTGCCCAGCCCATGGGGGTCAGTACTTCAAATTCATGTATCATTTCAAAAGGATGCCCTCTCTGAGAACCTCTGGCTTAGAGAATAGTATCTAAGTTCTGTATCTGAACAAGGTGTTACTCAAGACTCCAACTTCTCCTGCTTAAGAAGGAAATAAGATTGCAATGCATTTCCTTCTGAGGTAGTTGAATGCCAGGGCATTACAAGAGAATTTCTAGAAAAACTGCAGCTACCCAATTAGTTGGGCAGGGATTATAAGCAAAAGAATGGGCGAAGAGCCAAGCCATGTCCCAGCTATGTTCTGCAGCACCTGCCATGCACACCTGCTGCCTGGGAACAAATGCCCTTGCTTCCTGGCTAGCTTGATTGAAGAGCAGTTTGCTTGTTAGAAAATAGAGTGCTCTTCCCTCTGTGAGTCAAGTTGGCTGTTTCTGGATTCCTGCCAACACTTAAAATCAGTTCTATTTGCTGATATAATTATGCAGCAGGCAAAAGTTAATGTCATATCAGTCTCAAAGTCCCAAGGCTTCTAACCCAATGAAAATGAAGGTTGTGGCAGGTGCATCTTACTCAAGTGAAAATCAAAACAACAGAGCAGATAACGATGGTTGGATAAGATAGCACCTGCCGGATCCCCCTACAGTTTGGTTGATAACTCAAGGAATGCATGCCGTACAGCTGGATACATTCCTTCTCCTATGTTGGCTTTATAGAAAGTATTCACCTGGAAGATTTTTAAAAACCCAGCAAGATCTTGACTTTTTGTGTGAAACATAAAAAAATGAACTTATGACTTATGGTTTTGATGATTAGACAGGATAGATTATAGAGAGTTATGTTGTAACCAAAGAGGAAAATTTATAATTGTACTTATAACTGCTGTAAAGAAGATCAGAAACTAATTCTTTGTATCTTTTTTCTCTCTTTTCTATTTTTCTTTTACTTTTCCCCTCTTTCTTGCACCTTTAGCTTTCTCTATGATTTCCTTCCTTCCTTCCTCCCTCCCTCCCTCCCCTCCCCTCCCTTCTTTTCTTTTTTCTTTTCTTTTCTTTAGTTTGTGTTAATCTTCCTTTTTAAAAAAATCTTTAATAAAAATTACACCACACACACACACAGAAGCCATACTCCTATATCCAGCAAGATCTTAACATAGCTGGAGGCAATAAAACCTGACCTCCTGGCTGATATTTTGAAAGTTTAACCAGGCTTCCTGTAGATGGCTCAGTCCTTGGGTCTTCAATACTGTAAGCAAACCAAAGAAAACTACATGCCATATCAAAAGGATTGTCTTCTTATAACACCAATTTGAAACAAAAGCCAAAGAAAGCTTTTCAATATATGATTCACAAGGGAGAAAGTGAAAAACTGGGTGGTAAAGACCCAGGTTATGCTCCTCATGTTACTCAACAGTATATCCATTGAAATTGCTCAGTTAAGTAGCTGGAAGACAAAGTGAGAATATTCTGGAAACATTTAATGATAATTTCCAGGGCTTTGAAAAGCATTGGAAAGAGTGTTTTGCAAAGCACATTAGCTTCAGGGAAGCACATCAATTGGAAGCATTACAGCAGCTGTATCTTTTGCTTCACTGACTGTCTCAGTAGAAGTGCAAGGGCACACGTGCACAGACAACTAGAGACAGCTTTCAAAGAGCTTCACGAGTCCTGCAAGAAATGCCAGATGTTTTGAAGAAAAATGCTGGTTTCATACAACTGCACTTTGTGAAACAACTCTTTCAAGTAAGTGCCATAGCCCTAATAATTTCACATGCTGTAAGTCTGTTTAATATTTTACCAAGCTGTTAAATATTGTTAGATTCAACAAACATGAAAAAATTAATAGTAGTAGTCAGAATTATATTGTGCCAATTCTGCAGAAGCTCAAGATGACTTATACAGGTATCACCCTTCATTTATTCCCATGGCAAGAAGTTGGGCTGAGAGTGTGTGTCAGGCCAAAAGTCACCCACTGAATATCCATTACTGAGGAGAGATCTAAACTTGGGTCTTCATAGTCCTAGTTCAACATCTTAACCCCTATACCATACTGCTCTTACTGGAAAAAAGAAAAGTGTTTAAACTGGTGAAGCACTGTCAGTGTTTCTTTTCATTAAATTATTTTAAAGTTCTTTCAACAGTTCTTTCATCGAAATCACTAGCAATGCGCAATGAGAAATGTGATCTAGTTTTTTCAGCAACCATCTGTGGTAAACCATCATCAAGCCATGTCTGGAAATGCTCAGAATGGATAACTACTGCAGAAGCATTTGTGGTCTCATCACTACCATTCCCATGAATATGCTCAGATGCTATGCTTCCAGATACCACTTCTCACGCGGCCCATTCCTTGCCTGCATTCAAGATGCATCACTTCCCTACCTCTTTGATAGGGCCTAGCAACCAGGCAAAAGGAATACAGGGGTTTTCAGTTTGCACCCAACCCAAGTGGCAGCAGCTGGTGCACGTCCAATAAAAAGATGTGCCTGGCATGTTGAAATGTCTTATCACTTCCTCCAGTGACCAACTTCTACCAAGGAAAGAGGGAGATTCTGAAGAACAGTGTTTCACAGGATTTTCCTGTATGTGTTATCTTATATCCTGCTACACACCATACAACAAAAGGGTGGTAGCCTGGCAGCCTTTGGGGAGAATTGAAACATATTTCATAACATATGAAACGGCCTTTATTGGGTAAACATATGTGCGCTTTTATCTTCCCTGCAGACTTGCCTTGGCTTGCCTTTCATGGTGCACCTGCTCTCTGACTGTAGTTACCCCAGCCAGCTAACATCATATTGGGGGAGAGGCTGATGAATGGATGGATGGTTCTGTTTTTTCAACAGGACAGGCTTTCTTCTTTTAGCTCTATGCACCTATTCTTAAGTTCAGCCCACTAAATTAATCTTTTGGGTGGAGAAGCAAACCTGCCCTTCCACCAACACAAAAAGATTGTGATAGGGCTTCATGCATGGGCTCATGAGAGGAAAATCTAATCTGCATTGTTCTAGGATTGTCTGGCAAAGCAAACAGATGCCAAAGCTGAATCCTGCCCATATGCATGGAGGCCCAGTTTGAACAACAAGTCCTGTTACAAAATAAGAAAGGGAGAAGGTGATCTGAACCACAAGTCACATGACAAGATGCACATCCTATCCTGGCTGGAGATTATGGGAGTTGAGGCCCAGCACATCTGGAAGGGACCAGGTTGGGGAAATCTGATAGGAAGGATAAGAGAAACCAAGAATCTTCTAGGATCTTAGCCTTAAAATAGCTGTGCTAAACATGCTTTTGCTTTGAAAACAGGTCAGGGTTAGATACTGGGAGCAAATGTCAAGGCCAATGGGAACACTCCCCAGCAGACCGAAGCAGGCAGGATAGTTCCCAGCATTTAACATTGAGGCATATTAGATTTTATTATTTAGTTCATTTGGATTTCCCCTCTTCTTTCTACTTGGGGTCAATTTCATTTTAAAAAATCTGAAAGCCAGATATTATTACTACTACAGTGGTACCTCAAGATACGAATTTAATCCGTTCCGTGACTCTGATCGCAACTCGAATTGGTCGCATCCTGAAGCAAATTTTCCCATAGGGTTCAATGTAAATACGGTTAATCCGTTCCGCCCTCCGAATTTGGTCGCACCACGAGGCAAATTTCCCCATAAGGTTCAATGTAAATACCGCTAATCCGCCCTCCGAATTTGGTCGCACCACGAGGCAAATTTCCCCGTAAGGTTCAATGTGTCAGCCGGCGTTGCAGGGCTAGGAAATTCCCCAGGCGCGCTTTAGTCAGTTTCACCGCTTGAGTGCTAGCGTAGAAAGAGGAAGTGCTAATGAAAGGGCCACCTGGCGCCTCTTCACTAATCTGTTAACGCCAGAGGGCCACGGGCGCTATGGACAAAGGAAAGAGCCGGGAATTGAGGAAGAGCAATCAGCACGTGAGGGAAAGCTCCCGCTCCCAGCTGTGTGCACGACAAAAGCCCAAGGAAAGCAATGACCATGCCAAGGGCTAACAACAATTAAAGAACAATGGGACTCAGGCTGAACCTGCCATCTGGACAATTAAGGGGGATCATTGGGGCACTGATAATCCGCAGCCTGTAAGGAGGGGAGGTATAAAGGAACCAATGTATTGTACCAAGCCAGTCCTGGCTTTGCTTGTAACTGTTGTGTTAAGCTTGAGTAAACTACTCTTTTGTGAACTACATGTGTCACGGAAGTTTCTCTTGACAAACGGGGCAAGATCTTACACAATGTAAATACATACGGCTCTGCATTTTCTTTGGAGCCATGCTGACAAGCACACCAAAAACCTTCCAAATGCCACAAAACACACCACAAGCCTCACCGAACGCCTCCTTGCTACCGCGATCTCGCCCACAGGAAGCCGCAACCACGTGGCAGCAGGGCAAATGGCCGCGGATCCGGTTCATAGCTTGAGGTGGAGTTCGCATGTCGAGGTAAATTTTTGCGGCCGGAGCTGGTCGTATCCCGAAATTTTCGTAAGGTGGGGCGTTTGTATCTTGAGGTACCACTGTATTACTATTGTTACTATTATTAGAATGTGTATGCAAAGAATACACATTCCACCATTTCTTTTTTTTTTAAGTTTCCAAATTCAATCTCCCCATTAACTCAATAGAGGATTAAAATGAGATACCATAAATTTTCTGTGCGCAGTAAATTTTATGCTGGAAAGTAGTATACTGAAGAAAATAAAAGTTTTAAAAGACTTCTAAGTAGAAAATAGGCTTCCCTTAATTATTTCAGGATTGCTGTCTTGGGGAATTATTTTGGAACCTTATTTACAGCAGTCTTATTTTTAAATGTAATCTTGTTATAGTCTGGAGGTTGAGTCATGGCATCTGGACTTCTTTTCTCTTTGGTTAGAGACGTTTCGCTACTTGTCCAAGCAAGTAGCGAAGTCTCTAACCAAAAAGAAAAAAAAGAAGTCCAGTTGCCATGACTCAACCTCCAGACAATTCCACCTGGATGACTGAGAATCTTCATAAACCTAATCTTGTTATAGTATTGTGGAGAAGTGTCTCCGTTAGACTGTGTCTGTTCAGAAGTCCCCTTTATACTTCATGGAACTTCACAAGAGATCAACATAGTCATTTATATCAAAATAGTGTTATTCTTTCCCAGGGGATGTTGAGCAGGGGGCAGGGAAATTGAGAGAGAAGGATGTTTGTCTCAGACGCAAGGGGGAAAATACACATTGTAAGCTGTTCCTGAAATGGTTACCAACTAGTCCTGAGCATTTCTAACACCTTAATATTTGTGTATATAAAGCTACAAAGGAAATGCTTGGCTCTATGACTTGATTCCAACTTCTGCAAATTCCTCATGGAACCAACCTCTTTGCTTAAATTGTAAAATCAGCACAGAAATGGAAAGCACTACAGTGACCACACATTTATGGCAATCAGCAATGAAAAAGGACAAGTCTCAACAAACTCTTAATCTTCAGGAAGCATCTCCTCAGAGATATCATACTTCTTTACAGAAATGATTATACGCAGCCCTGGATTAGCCATTAAGCAAAAGAAGCACGTGCATAGGGCACCAAGAGAAGGGGGGGCACAGAGCTTTTCCTCCTGACTATCATATCCTTAACTCTTTCACTGCCACTCTCAACTTTAGTCCATTTTTTTAATATATAATTGTCCTTATCTGTTATGTTCAACTTTAATCTGCATTATTTTTTTAAAAAAGTGTTTTCTTTGGCATGGTGAGTGACTTGGTTTGGTTTGAAGGATTTTCAGAATTGAAAAGTATGCTCTCGAGATCACATCATTTCAGTAGCGATAATATCAATTCTTATTTTGCCTTGTCATCTTTGGGAGGGTGATGATTAGAATAGATTTCAATATATTTTGTATTTGCATTTTTCTACTTATAACTATTATTAAAAATGCATTAAAAAGTGTCAAAAATTTGCATTTTTCTGTTGCCTTAATAATAAGTAAATAATTTGCTTATATTGCTCACTGCTATTTTTAGTGTTAAATAAATATATATATTTTTAAAGTTTACATTTAATATAGTTGTGGGGTCAGGCCTGGAGGATGACCTGGAAGAAAACTGAATGTTTAATCTCTTATTTCACCTTCAGCACTTATTGAGTCTTAATGTCTTGTCAACTAAGCAGTGGAAAGGCCAAGGGGCACTATTGTTAGGCCGCGCTTAGGGCATCAGTTGGCCTTAACCCAGCCCTGATTATACAGTCCAGATTTCATAAAAGCTGAACTTCAGAAGAATTAGTATTATCAGTTCCAAGAAGTAAGCCAGCTTTTCCAGCACCAGCACACATGAAAATCAAATCACTTCAGATCAGCTAATATGGAGGATGTATTTATTTTTTTATCAATCAGATTGGTATCCCACCTTTCATTCAGGATTGTGTATGTATCTACAATAACATGGAAAACGACTGCATGAGTACAGACTTCAACTATTATTGTGTCAGCCTTGCAAGGTAGACCAGACAGAAAACACGGCCAGATGAGCTAATTGTACTTTATTGTAAGGTTACATTAACAGAACCTTGCAAGTCTGAAAGTGCATTTCTCCCCACGTTCCCTCTAGAGCCCAAAAAACTCGGAAGGGTCCCTTCTGAGCTTCTTGCCCCACCCACATGCCTTCTGTGGGCTAAGTTGCCTTTTATCTGACCATTGCCTTGGCTACCTCTCTTTGCCCTGTCTCCCAAGGTCATTCCCACATCCCATTACATATTGCAACTGAACAATACATTTTGGAATGCATCACATGATGCAGAAACTGCTGAATCACAATTATCCACATAGTGGACCTATGTGTGGCTGGTTTACAATTATCTCATCATGGATTATTGGAGGATGACATTTTGGGAGCCAAACAAGCCCAAGTATTACCCAGTAATTGGTGATAGCTTAGTGAGCTCAATTCCAGGATAAGAGAATCATTCAATTTTATCAACCAAGTGCTCCATGGAGAGTCTTTAATTCCATTTCAGAACACTCACAATTAATCCCCAAGACTTCCAAAAATTGAATTTATACTTGCTAAATGTGATTTTTCCCTCTTTTCATATAGCACTAGAACAACCAAAATTTTATTTTTTAGATTTCTGGCTTATCTTATCCCAGGCCTGATGAGAAAAGGTTGATAGATGTCAAAAGCAAAAAGAGCTATCCACTTCCATGATATTTCACTTCCCACTGTAGTACAGTACTATGTTTATAATAATACAGGTTGAAAAACAAAAACAAAAAAGAGCATCAAGAATCCTAACCAACTAGCTGTAGGCTAAAATAGAAGAGCAATCCCACTGTTAACTACCAGAGCATGGAGTGAGCTATAGAAATAATATGCTCTGCTTTATCACTGCCCTCTTCTATGATAAACTTCCCCTTTGGCATATGATACAGGTGGGTCTCAGGAAAAGGATTCAGTGAGGCTGCTCTTCTGTTAAAACAGACACACATACTAACTGGGCAGATGGCAGCTTGGCCCTCGCTACTTCTGCAAATGATCGTTTTGTATTGCTCCTGGAAATCAAGTGTCTGATTCTGCATCAGCAGTTAATGGCACCGGAGGATGCCTGGCAAGTCTGAGGACTGAACTTTCATTCTATGGGGGCCTTAAAGAACTAGACAGTTTCCCTCTACTTGGATATTTCCTTTAAGACAGAGAATCTGTTTTGCATATAATGATCAAAAATATTTTGATGGGAGGAAGTATTTTCTCATAAAGACTATAATGGCAACTCACTTTCTTTGTCATTAAAGAAAAATCAGAATTTATATTTTAATGACTGGCTTGCAAAATAATTACTTCTCTGAGCCTACATCAAAGTAGTTATCTATGTGTATCAGAAAGAAAACAAGAGGCAGCAATTTAATTACATGGCAGCTGAAGAATTAGGGTTAATGCTTCTTATTGTGGAAGGCACACTGTTTGTATAATAATCAGCATTGAAAGGGGGGTTAGGAGAATTTGGAAAGCAGTATTAAAATCACTGACTGACAGAGGTTCTTGAGCCATGTTTAGACCACCACTCTAGTCACATGTCTCAGATGGAGAGTCAAATCAGGGTGGGGTAGAGTGGTGAAAGATCTTTAATCTAGCCAGGGCCAACTGGAACTACATGCTGCTATATTAATCATAATTTGTCCAAAGAATCCAATATATAGGTATATAAAGAAACCAGATTTTAAAGGGGTATAGCTCAAAACCATCAACACCAATCATAATGAAATGTAACATGCTTCACCATCTCATAATGTCCTAGCTTGCTTGCAAATATCATTATATTCTGAAGAAGAAACAGACATACAGGTATGTATGTTTTGATCATGTGTTCTATGGCAGGACAGAGCTCCATTTTTCAAAAACACAGTTTGGATTGATCTGTTGAGTCTGATCAGACTACCTTTGAAGGCTCCAGATGGGATCTAGCTATTTTTGAGATTTTCAGTAGCCAGCCCCCTCCAGGTACAGAAAGAACATTGTGCATATGAATGTATATTACATGAGAAGATATCTCTTGAATGATGATATGGATCTATATAGAAGCATCTGCTTCCCATAATAGTGTATTTATATATAAGGCATTCTGGCATTTATGTATAAGTCATTTGAAAAAAACACTTTTTTTTCCTGTTTACCCATGTAATTTTATTTGTATCGCTCAAGGATGCTTCCCTGCTATCTCACGATCACTTCCAGTGCTACTTCAGCAATTAGAAAACTGCTGTATTATATCTCTTGGTGAAAACATCAGGCATCTTTGTACACCATCATATAGTCCCCAGGAATCCTCCCATGTGACTTGGGATTTCTAATTTATCATCAAAGATAACTTCCTTATTACCAGTATAATGTGAGATGGGGTTACCAAGTCTTTGAAATGGTTTTGTTCAATGCATAGGTGACTAAAGGAGCAAAAAAATAAAATGTGAAAATTTCTCCATCACCTTTAAAGAAGAACAATATGCCTCATTTCTCTGTGACCATGCCTAAATGTATTTCCAGTGAGCGGTTCTATCAGGGTGTAGTATCTACAGTTTAGATGTATTTTAGACTTAAAACAGTGGATAGATGCTATTAGAATCCCTGAATATCAGAAGATTCCATTTATTTATTTACTTTTTTTTTTAAAAAAACCTCCCCATAATCAAAGCTCTCTGAATGTTTTACAATAAAACAAACTAAAAAAAAATTGAATAAAAAAATTTACAAAAAAATGCAAAATAAAAGCACCATATAAACTAGGCAGCTGCAAGGCAGTTATTCAAAAGCTAAAGGAATATGAATTAAAATGTAATTAAAATACAATTAAAAAACTCTCTTTGTTATTTGTGAAAATAGAAAAGCAATTATCAAGTGAAAATAGAATAGTAATGTGTAGTTTCTGCCCTTCAGATATATGTGTAGCTACATACAAACACAGAGTAAATTCATATTCTAGCAGTGAAAAGTCTTGAAAACTCCATGTCAAAGAGAGACCAACCAGCATATAAAATAGTTCAGAAAAAAATAATTAAATAGCCTTGTAAACTAGGTGCATATCTGAAGCTTCCTTGGTTTTCTACTACATATTTATGCAACAGCATTATCTCAGAGGTACCTGAAATTTAAAAAGATGACAGGTTGCAACTTGTAAGTTCAATTCTATATGCCCTCTGGGCATACACAGAACTGCATTATAAAGTTATTTTGCCAAAAAGAAAACAATTAAAGAACAATATATAATTAACAGTTTGCATTTATGAAGAATGGTTTATGTTCTTCACAGAAATATAGTGCAAAAAGCTTATGCAGGAACATTCCTATGTATCTATCCTGGAAATATAGCGATAGTATATTTAAACATTATGTGTACAGGAGGTGAATCAATACTTTGGCAGTCTGCAGTCCATAAAGCATTCTAATTAGAGGAAACGTTATAAATGTTACTCAGTGTTTTAACATGATGCTAGACTATGTGCTGTATATGTTCATAGAAATAATAAGCCAAGTCAGCTGTATATGTCTACATGGCAGTGGACCCATTTCTCTCCCCTCTCCCAAAGCAGACAGTGTTACTAGCAATATCCAGCAGGCCAGTGCAGTGCCATTTGTAATAAACTGTGAGAATGTCATCACACAAATGCTGCAATTACATACTTGCACTGTGATGTTTGATGCAAGCAGGTCAGTTGTAGCACTTGTGTCATGGCTTCATTTCCATGGTATCATTTCTTCCCTTCCCTGAGCAGCCATGGTCTAATGCATGTGCTCAAACAGCAGTTCGGTCATGAAAGAAGAAGGTGGGCTACTCCTATTGGAAATTGCAATGCCTCACCTAAATAGAAAAAAGTAGGTGTCAATATCTATTCATTAACTAGTTTGGCCAGTTTCACATACTTTTCTGTGAATCAAGAAGACAAAAGGAGGAAGGGAAGGGAAGGGAAGGGAAGGGAAGGGAAGGGAAGGGAAGGGAAGAGGACAATTTGCCTGTTCTTCCAATTTCAATTTCCAAATGTCAAACCACTTCATTTTTGTTTATTCTTGTTGCTGAAAGTCAGAAGGAGAAAGCCAATTCAATTTACTCCAGGAAATTAGTCAAATATGTTGGGGCAATCACAAGAATGGTTCAGCTTCTTTCCAATCTACTGTTCTCTATATATTATCATATTACAGTTCCTATCAGCTTTGGTCAAAAGGCATGACTGTTAGTGACAATAGCAGTCTGCATGTAACAATATGGGAAAGCATCAGATTGGGGAATATACACACGCTACCTCTTTCAAACTGGGAATTCTCAGAGGTTTGGGGGGGGGGAAGCAGTCTCCTCATTAACTATAGTTGGCCTCTGTGATTCAGAGCCCCCACCACCTCCATTCAATATACTATTTTCCAGTATGTGGACCTCTTTTGCTTATATAATATTTCAGAGGAAACTCTAAGGTGATATTTTATACAGTGAGAGCACAAGTTGTAAATATGTGCAAAAATCTGTTCTATTTCTATGGAGGATTCCATTTTTCCTCTCCTTCATTGCAAATATTCATGGAAACCCCTCTGCTGCTCTCAGAGAGATTTTTTTAGCCATAAACATAGGGTGGATGTATATCTGAATGTCTCCCCAAAGATAAATGCTGCCTTTTGCTTTTGCTCCAATGCTCCTCATCCTGACGCTGGCCGTCAGACAAATCTAAAGTCCAATAAATCTGAAGGGTACAAGACTGGGGAAGGCACATACAAAATGTGCGTACATAGAAAAGCCAATGCTATCTTTTGTTTTAAATGGGACGTGTAATATATGCAGCCCTACTTCTCACACATATATGATATACACAAACACACAGAGAGATGGTGAGTCTATATACAGGTACATATACAGGTGCTTTCCAGTATACTGGAAGAAAAAACAGGAGGACTGAATCTATGTTAAGAAACTGCATTTAGAATACTAGTCCATACCTTCAGTGGATTTGGTCAGAAATCAGAGTTGCCAAATGATTTCCCCCTGAAAATCGTACACTCCTGCCAATATTGATACAAGTAGAAAAGGTTGGACAGACATAAAGAGAGAAAATTGTTACTGAATGAGAGCCAATAACATTAAACATTTCACTCTGCCTGGCGAGTATTGGGTATTTGATCAGAGATAAATCTCCTTCACTTCAAACTTTTCTTTGTTACTGGAGGGTAATCTTTTACCCCCCACACACATTTAAAGTCAGAACTAAAAGAGCCAAGAACAGTTGCTAGCGATTGTTTAGGAGCCCTTTCCTGATTCTTTTTTTCTTCAAGCAGCATATCAGCCCAAGGACTTGATTATCAGCAGCTCATACCTTTTTTAAAAAACCGCCCCATAATAATGCACTCAGTACTTTCCTTTTGAGTGTGACAATCATTCTTGAACTAGCCAGATCCATGGTGCTGATTTCCATATAGCCCCATCACTAGGACTGGATAAATGCGTGTATCTGTGAAGCTGGCTCTAGTCTAGTTCTCTTGCCCTGTGCAGCCAAATCACTTACAAAATCAAATCACAAGGTGCTCAAAATAATCTGCTGCCCAACCTCTTTCAAAAAGTGCTCAAGGCCAAGAGGAGGAGCTGCACGCTCTTCATTTCTAGCATCGTACTAGTGGTTATTGCTTTCCTATGAAAAAGAGGAGCTGCTGGATGGTGTAAATGGTTAATATCACTCATTTTTTGCTCATAACAAGGCACTGCTAATGTCTGACTGCTGTGCCTCATGGATAATTCATTGTGCTTCTTAATGCATAAGACTCTCCTCTACATTCCATTTCTTAAGATTAAAAAAAAATTACCTGTAAAAATTAGATTCCTCATGAAATATGAATATGAACCTGAAGTTTAAGGGAGACCCTGGTTACCTTCATTAATTATTGTAAAAAATAAAAAATAAAAACAAATCCATCAAAAGGCCAGAATGGAAGTAGAGTCCTGGAAAAGAAGGACAGAGCTGAGTACTACTCTTATCTTCAAGCTTCAAGAATTGCTGCAAAGAAAACAATTCCCAGCTTGGTCTGTTGGGACAATCTCTTAGAGTTCCCATCAGCAGCACTGGTAATAATATAAAAGACTGTCCCCCATAGTATCTCAAATTGAAAACCTTCAAGACCTCTCTCCCTGCAAGATCAAAAAATGTACCACTCAATCCTTCCTTTTCCTGCACCATCGTAAGTAGCCAAAGACCAACAGAAATCAACCACACTTTGAGCTAAAGCCCAGAAGCAAGCGTGACCAATTACCAGTTAAGTGTAATGGACAGAAGGAACAACCTTGAGGAACAGGAGGAAGAGCTGCAACCAAGGCAATAGTCAGATAAAAGAAATCTGAGTCCAGGCCAGAAATGTAACCTGAGTAAGTGTCTCAGGCAAGACCCTAATTCTCAGGAAGATAAAAGGAGGCGGGCGGGGGCGGGGAAGCACATTCATACTTGAAAGATTCTGTACTATAACTTTATAATAACAGTAGTGTTAACATGCATGACTCTGGTTTCCCAGTCTGGTGTATTTTGAAGAGCTGAAAGTTAATACTAGAACCACCACAACTAGTCACAGTAATAACTACAATTTCTGGTCAGGAAAGAGTCTTTGGTCCATAGCAGGCACTAATCAATAGCCACTGTGACCACTGCTACCGTTGTACAAAACAAGTTGTGATATGGATATTTTCATAACTCTATACATACTTGGTGTCCTTCCAATAGCCTGCTTTTCATCTAACCTGCATTGAAACAGATGGAAGAAAATGGCTTTTGTTACAGTTTTGAATGAGTGGAAATGCTCATGAACTGAGTCATTTTTACTCACTGATCCCCCACCCAAACTCATGGCACATCATTCTTTAATCATATGGATAACACTGGCAACTAATTTCAAAGATAAGTTTGGTCTGCTTTTAAAATACTTTGCAATGCAAATTATAAACTGAAAAAGCAAAGGAGAAAAATATATATAGCAAGGGAGGACACCAAATGTGGGATAAATTAAAGCTGATATAATTTAAGAAGTCGGATGCTCTCCAATAATTTGTAAAAAAGGCAAATGCAACAAGGGCATTTGAATGCTATATTACAACAGGAGCTGAAAGGAAAAGAGAAATAGTCACAAAAATCTGCATTTCATTTATTATAATAAACTGTTTTAAACTGTCAATCCGAATTGGCTTTTTGCCTTCAGAAATTAGAAAGAAAAACTTTTAAACAAAAATGTCCTCTACTGTCTCAAGATTGATTGTTTGATTACACGCCATCAGGTCAATTGTCAATCCTTAGCAACCACATAGATAGATTTTCTCCATGATGATCTGTCCCTAATCTGGTCCTTCAGCTCTTCCAGTGCTACTGTAACTGGGTCTATCCACCTTGCTGCTGGTCATCCCCCTCTTGTCTTTCCTTCCACCTTTCCTAGCATTAGAGCCTTCTCCAGAGAGCTAGGTCTTTGCAAAGTGTGTCCAAAGTAAGATAATTTGAGCCTGGTCATTTGTGTTTTGAGTGAGAACTCTGGATTGATTTGTTTGATGATCTATTTGTTTGTTTTCCTGGATGTCTGTGATATTCTTAGGAATCTTCTTCAACACTAAAGTTCAAAAGCATCAATACTCTTACTATCTTGCTTCTTCAAAGTCCACCTTTTGTTTCCATAGAGTATCACAGGGAATACCATAGCTTGTACAATTCTGATATTTGTAGATATAGATACATTGTGGCATTTGAATATCTTTCCAAGGTCTTCATGGCTGCCCTACCAAATGCTAGCCTACAACATGTTTCTTGACTGCTGCTTCCTTTACTGCTGATAGTTGATCCTAAAAGGCAGAAGCTATCCTCCACTGTAATATCTTCATTGTCAATTCTAAGGCTGCTTGTTCTATTGCTGTCATTAGTTTGGTCTTCTTTATATTTAATTTTAGTCCCATTTTTTTCACTGTGCCCCTTGATGTTTATTACTAGGGCTTGCACATCCTTTGCATTTTCAGCTATCGGGGTAGTGTCATCAGCATTGTGCAGGTTATTGAGGTTCCTTCCTCCAATTTATTGATGTTTCTTCCTCCACTTTTAAAACCACACTCATCTTCTTCCAATCCAGCTTCCTTAATATATATTCAGTGTATTGGTTGAATAATTAAGGAGAAAGTATACAGCCTTTTCTCACTCCTTTGCCAACCTAGAGCCAGTCTGTTTCACCCTGTTCTGCCCATATTGTGGCTTTCTGATCTGCATATAAGTTTCTCATGAGGACAATAAGGTGTTCTGGCATTCCCATTTTTATGAGCACTTTCCACAGCTTGATGTGATTGATACAATCGAAGGATTTTCTATAATCAGTGAAGCACATAGTGACTTTTTAAAAAATATTATTTGGCTTTCTCAATTATCCAGCGTGCATCAACAATAATGTCTTGTGTTCCTCAGCCTTTTCTAAAGCCAGTGTGAGAGATCAAGGCTGTCAGGAAGGAGGGGGTGCATTCCAGGAAGAGAAGGGGGACAAAAGACAACACAGTCCACAGAGGGAGTGTGAGAAGCATAAGTTCAAGATAGCCACTCCCTAGAATCTCCCAGGGTATATCCACTTGTTGCAGTAGTATAGATTTAATCTGGCAAGATTCTGTTTATAAGGTGCAACCAAATAAAGGAACTTGATTCAAACTTTCACCATTGTTCTTGGGCTGGGCCTGACAGCCAGCTTGAACATCTGGCATCTCTTTTTCCATGTTGGGCTCTAATCTGCTTTGATGATCCTAAGCATTATTTTGCTAGCATGTGAAATTAAGGAGATTGCACACTCTGTTAAGTCCCTTTTTTTGGTATTGAAATTAAGATTGACCTCTTCCAGTCTGTTAGGTGTGCTAAAGGACTCTAATGGACAGATAGTTACTGATTCAAAGGAGACCAACGAAGATGGAAGGAGTATACTGAAATACTATACAGTAGAGATGCCAACATCCAAGATACCTTAGAAGAGATTCCCTACTTACAAGAACATCTAGTACTAGTTAGATCAGTACTACCTAACTGGAAGGCTACAGGAACTGATGGAATATCCACTGAAATATGGCAAGCAACAGAAGAAGAATCAGTCAAGGTTCTAAACAAGCTATGTTGGCAAATCTGGAGAATGACACAGTGGCCAACAGACTGCCTCAAGTGATCTAGCAAGTACAGTGGTACCTCAAGATACGAACGCCCCACCTTACGAAAATTTCGAGATACGACCAGCTCCGGCCGCAAAAATTTACCTCAACATGCGAACTCCGCCTCAATCTATGAACTGGATCCACGGCCATTTGCCCTGCTGCCTCATGGTCGCAGCTTCCTGTGGGCGAGATCGCGGTAGCAAGGAGACATTCGGTGAGGCTTGTGGTGTGTTTTGTGGCGTTTGGAAGGTTTTTGGTGTGCTTGTCAGCATGGCTCCAAAGAAAATGCAGAGCGGGCGTGGCAAGAATAAGGCTTTGAAGAAGAAAGTGACGATCGAACTGAAGAAGGACATTATAGAAAAGCACGATCGTGGGGTTCGTGTGACTGATCTGGCCGCGGAGTACAACATGGCGAAGTCGACCATCTCGACTATTTTGAAGAATAAAGGTGCCATCAGAGAAGCTGATGTGGCAAAAGGAGTAACGACCTTAACGAGGAAGAGGACACAAGCGCTGGAAGAGGTGGAAAAGCTGTTGTTAGTGTGGCTGAATGAGAAACAGCTGGCAGGTGATAGTGTGAAGCTATCATCTGTGAAAAAGCCAGGAAGCTGCACAGTGATTTACTGCAGAAAAACCCCTCTACCAGCGCAGCAAGTAAGGAATTTAAAGCCAGCAGAGGCTGGTTTGAGAAATTCCGCAGGAGAACTGGCATCCACAATGTGGCAAGACATGGAGAGGCTTCCAGTTCTGACAAGGCTGCTGCAGAGGCCTACAAGGAAGAATTTGAGGACTTCATAAAGGCGGAAGGATACATCCCTCAGCAAGTGTTCAACTGCGACGAGACGGGGCTCTTCTGGAAGAAGATGCCAAACAGAACCTACATCACGCAGGAGGAAAAGGCACTGCCAGGGCACAAGCCCATGAAGGACAGACTGACTCTTTTGCTGTGTGCAAACGCAAGCGGTGACCTGAAGATTAAGCCGCTACTGGTATACCATTCCCAGACCCCTTGTGCGTTCAGGGAACACAGTGTGAACAAGGCCAGACTGCCTGTCATGTGGAGGGCCAATGCAAGAGCATGGGTCACAAGGGAGTTGTTTATGGAATGGCTGCATGAGGTGTTCGCATCCAGCGTTAAAAAATATCTTTCCGACAACCAGCTGCCTGAAAGGTGCCTTCTTCTGATGGACAATGCCCTGGCACACCCTCCAGCCTTGGTGGATGCTATGGACACTGAGTATGACTTTAAAAAGGTCAAGTTCCTCCCCCCCAACACGACACCTCTCCTGCAGCCCATGGACCAGCAAGTGATCTGCAACTTTAAGAAGCTCTACACAAAGGCGCTCTTCACCAGGTGTTTCAATGTCACTGAGGAAACATCCTTGACTCTGGCAGAGTTTTGGAAGAAACATTTCAATGTCCTCCACTGCATCGGCCTCACTGACAAAGCCTGGGAAGATGTCACCTGCCGGACCTTAAACTCAGCCTGGAGGAAACTGTGGCCAGAATGCGTCGCTGAACGTGACCGTGAAGGGTCTGATGCAGAGGTAGTGGAGGAGATTGTGTCCATGGGCAAGAGCATGGGTCTGCTTGTCGATGATGCAGACATAGAGGAGCTTGTTGAGGACCATGAGGAGGAGCTGACCACGGAAGAACTTGCTGAGCTCCAGAGTGAGCAACAGAAAGCGCTTGGTGAGGAGCATTCCACTGAGGAAGAGGAAGACAGGGAGGAGGTGAGCAGTGACGTGATTAAATCCATTATGGAAAAATGGAATGAGTGCCAGGACTTCTTTGAGAAGCACCACCCCAACATAACTGTAATGAACAGAGTGTTGAACACGATGAACAATAACGTGGTCTCTCATTTCCGGAGGGTTAAAAAACAACTGACTTTAGACAGGTTTTTCCCCAGAACTGAGCCTGCAGCTAAGAGGCAAAGAAGAGAGGAAACCCCTGAAGGAGATCTCCCCGATGTCCCTTTGGAGGGGGACTCTCCCTCCAAAAAATAACTGCCTCCCCACCCCATTCTCCCTCTTCATACTGTGCTGTACGTACTTTTTTTCATGTTTTTGTGGTTTAAAAATAAAATGCATAAGTTTCAGAACTGTTTGTATTTACATTGAACCTTATGGGGAAATTTGCTTCAGGATGCGACCAAATTCGGAGGGCGGATTAGCCGTATTTACATTGAACCTTATGGGGAAATTTGCCTCGTGGTGCGACCAAATTCGGAGGGCGGAACGGATTAACCGTATTTACATTGAACCCTATGGGAAAATTTGCTTCAGGATGCGACCAATTCGACTTGCGATCAGAGTCACGGAATGGATTAAATTCGTATCTTGAGGTACCACTGTATTTCAAAAATATTTGTTTTAAAGATGCAGTAAATCATTAAGCAAATGGGTTCTGTGAAGAAATCAATTCACATCAATGCACTGCATGCTCACATTCACTTACATATATACACCTTTCGCAATTCTTTTTTTTTAACATTTGGACAGAGCATTTCTCTGCCTACAAGGAGATATTCTTCTGTAAAACCTATATGCATATCACAGATGGACAATTCCTAGCAAGACAACTTTCAGAGGGGGGGAAAAAACCCCTAATACATGCCTTTTTACATGCATAGTTTCATAAACAGCTTCACAGTACTTCAGTATCTAATTGAAACAGAAAAGCATTTTGCCCTCAACTGCCTGTGACCAAAAAAGAATTATGGGGATTTAGATAATTATTGTGTCATTGCTATATAAAACATTATAGTAATTTCATTCAGGTAACCTGACTGTGATGTGATCAAAGAAGCTAGTAGATAAGAATCTCTTGATTTAGTATGAAACAGAGGATTCTCCAAAGGCAGATTTTTTAAAAAGGGCCTTGAAAATTACCTTGTCTGCCTGTATTAATAATAAAGTGGCCCCATAAATGGTACAAGCATACACATTTTTGCAAACTTAAACACATAAAGTCTCTTCTCCAGTCTCTTGATTTTAGTATGAAATAGAATCTCCAAAGACTGATTTAAAAAAAACAAAAGACCTTGAAACTTACCTTGTCTCCCTCCATTAATAATGTTATCATTTTAATGTCATGGCTTGTTATAGATGCTGCTCTTAGAACACATGCATTTTCTTCTGGTTTCTTATCCAAGTACTGACCAGATTCAACCCTGATTGCCTTTGTTTGATCAGCCAAGGTCACCTAAGTATTCCTGTCACCCATCTAGGCTTAAATACATTTTGCACTTTTATAAAGACTAACCAGTCTTCTTTATACTTAATTTTAGTCCCATTTTTTCACTGTGCTCTTTGACTTTTAGTACTAGTATCTTTTAAATTTATAGAGCTACTATAAGTAGGTCTAAACCTTCTTTTCACAGCAATGCCAAAGATTGCTTTGGACCATTCACATCCTTGATTCTAACCACTTAGACAAGACAAGAGATATTACTTAAACATATTTTTAATTATCAGTCATAGTGACATCTGCATATTAAATCATTTTCATTTTCTTTTTTTTTAAATTACTGTTAATAACTTTGAGGTATATTTTGTTTTTAGAAGAATAATAGGAAACAAACTTATGTAACAAATGATACACACACACACACACACAGTGTGTGTACTGTAATATAGCAATAGACTGTAGTACTAAACAACCAACTATGTTCTGCCCTTTAAGTGGATAAAAGCTGGGGGAAAAAATCCCTTTAGTCATTGTTAACTAATGACTAAATAATTTTGATGGACTCATTAAAACAAGTATCAGGTTTTTTTTCCCCCCTTAACTTTATTTTAGGAATATGCTTCAGATCTGGCCAACTCATACTGATTCAGACAGATTTGAGAAATGAATTATTTTAAAGATTTGAAGCTCAAATTTGCAGGAGCTCAGAGACATACAAATGAGATTCACACATCAATCAAAGTCAAAATGTGATTTATTGGTTGGTTTGCATATGGTATGAATCTAGACAAATCATGGATCACAAAACAACCAGCCAAATTTGGACTTAGAATAATTCTGCTAGCTTCTGTTGGAAGTAAGGTTCTAGGAGTCTTAGAATTCCTAGAATCTCAGAATCTTATCTTGGAAAACATAACGGCACATCACTTGGAATTGTCTTAAAGCGGATCTGATCTTCTTGAAAAACATTGTGAGGGTGTCTGGCAGGCAGTTTGCTAGTCTGGTGATTTGTCAACCTCCAGACCCACCTGGCTCAAATTACTGCTCATGTACATGCATACCTCAGAGTCCTTAGAAAGGCACCAAAGCTGCTGACTCAGGGGTATTAACCTGCATTCACTTAAAGATGCTCTTAAAAGCTGTTCTGCTTTAATATTCAGAAATTCTCATTTGCCTAATTACATTCATGTAAGCACTAATTTCCAGGAACCAATACAGGTTTTAAAAGATTTAGTAGCAAGAGGCTCTGCAGTCAGAATGAAAAATTGTAGCAATGGCTGCCCAGAAGAACACTGTACACCGATACAACATCTTCCAACGAAATGGATATCCACGCAACTTTATCAAAAAGTGCCTGACCACTCAACCTACAACAACACAAGCAACACAAGCGATGAAAAGGATAACACTGCCATACATCAGAAACATCTCAGAAACTACCAACAGACTATTACAACCACATGGCATCTCCGTAGCACATAAACCAACTAAAGCCCTCCAAAACATCTTAAGCAAACCAAAAGACCCAGTAGCCCAAGAAGAAAAAACAGGACTCATCTACAACATACAGTGTAAGGACTGTAACAACCACTATGTAGGACAGATGGACAGAAGGCTTGCAGAGCACATCCATGAACACCAACTAGCAGTCAGAAGACATGATGAAAACTCCTTCATCTCACAACTCATGGACAGACTTAACCATAGTTTCAACTGGGAAACTGGCAGCATCTTAGACTAAGCTAAATCCAAAAATGCGAGGGAATTCTTGGAAGCTTGGTATTCAGACAAGTCAGCCATCAACAGGAACATAGAGATAAACATCTACACATTATTCATAAGAGACAATAAAAAGGAAAACAAAAGACCAGAACATCTCCTCACCAGCAATCATCACCCAGATAAGCAGAGATTAACACCAAAGTTATCACCAGACATACAATCAAGCAGTAAACAATACCCCAATCAAGGAACTACGGGGGGGGGGGGGAGTAGAACAAAACAAAACAAACCCCCCACCCCCACCAACATTGGCAAGGCATGCCACTGTATATAAACAGAGAGCAAACCCCACTCCATTCTAGCACTGAAGATGTTACCTAGCCAGGTAATGAAACATTTGCAAGAAAACAGCCAAGCTCAGAGAACCCCAAGGACTCTAGAGAACACTGTACAATAACATACTGTAGGCCAGCCATTTTCTGTCTACTGCTTCCAATGTTCCTGTGTCTCCTGCTCTCTTGTTTTGGATAAGCTTTAAAAATCATTTTAATGTCAAGTGCTTAGTTATACTTGTGTGTGAATGAAATGTGGCTTAATGACCATTAAAAGTGGATCTTCCCCTTTTAATTGTGTCACATATTCCTAATTTATGAAAAAAGGGCCTACAATTTTCACATCTTGGAGGATGCAGAAATAGTGTCTCCATCATATCTGAGAAGGTTGAATTAGCAATAAAGAAAATGCTTTTTTTTTTTTTTAGAATAACTCCCTCTAACAAATAACTACATGGAATAGTGGTTGCTAGGAAAAAGCTAGGAAAAAAGGTATATTTGCTAAGGTAGTAAAAAAAGCGTATTTGTTTGGTCAAAATAGATCTCTACGTAAAGGCACGGCAGATAAGCTCAGATGTTTTCCTTTTTAGGGTATCCTTGAATTAAAAACTTTTCACAATAATAGTTTTATGTTAGATAAGACTGCATTATTTTACTCTAGTCTCTTGATTTGCCTTCTACATACTCCCACTGGGAAACAATATAATCCCAGCAAATATGTTTGCAGGGCATCATATCACTCATAAGACAATCTGCAGATGTAATTTCAAGAAACAACGGGTGATGGCAAAGTTTGAACTTTGAAACACTTTTTTCTTGAAGTGTACAAAGTCTTCAGAACACTGTTTAGTACATTTATTTTAAATTAGACTATTCATGTTCATATTTAATCCTGTATTGAATCGCTTAAGATAACAGTATAAAACAGACCCCTGGAATAGCCTCCTATTCCTCTTTATTCATAGCCTTCTTCAAAACATATTTGAGTAAATAATATCCTATAATCTGATTATTTTAACAAGTTTCTTAAGAGGCTCTTACCTCGTTTTTTGGGACAACTTTAATCAACATGTAACTGAAGCCACTGTTGTGCTTCGACACCTGAAACATCAGTTTCTGTAATCAAGGGACATTGCAAACACTTAATGGAATTCTTTCCATGATAAGGAAAGAAAAGGAGGGTCTGACTTAGTGTTGTATTGATCACTATTGACATACAGTGCTCATGGCAGCCTACCCAATCTGGAGCATGTCTATTTTGTTTTTAGAACTATGGATTAGGTAACTTTGATCTGTATCTTTTAAATACAACTCAAAAAGGATTTTCCCCAAATGGAAAATGCATGAAGCAGAAGAACATCAGGGTCCTCGCACACTGAACTGTCTTTAGTTGCAGGAGAAAGGGAGGAGAAAGCACGGCACTCAGGCAACTGCTGTTTTGTGCTCACCAACGAAAGAAGCACTGAAGAAGGCAGCATTCAGTTCCTCTCCATTTTGTCTCCCAGCATTTTAAAGAATTCTATACTCGTTAACCCTGGGAATAGAAGCCTCCATACAGCTGCCAAAGATTCTTTGAGGACATGAAACTATGTTGGAAAATACTGTGTTGGGGGTGAGAAGCCCACCTACCTATACCAATGAGACAATGATGAGAGTTTTCCTTCATTGGTTAGAAAATAGTGGATGGGTCACAATTATAAGATCCTGGGGAGAGGCAGAATGGACTATAGAACTGGAACCCAGGAGACAGGTTAAGAAACAAATGGAATTTGGGTGTACAGTATGTGTACTGCTTCTAAGCAGGTTTTTTTTTAAAAAAAAAAAATCAGAATGCTACAAGCTGCTTTGAGGACCTGGTGGTTAAAAAGCAGGATTTTTTTGGGTGTGTGTGTGTGTATGCCTTTAAGTCAGTGTTGACACCTGGAAGTTCCCTGCAGTTTTCTTGGCAAGATTTCAGTAGTGGTTTGCCCTCCTTCCTACGGCTGAGAGAGAGTGACTGGCCCACGGTCACCCAGCTCGCTTTGTGCCTAAGGCAGGACTAGAACTTACGGTCTCCCAGTTTCTAGCCTGGTGCCTTAACCACTACACCAAACTGGTCAGTGCAATCCCCTAGTGGACTTATATCCTATTTATTAACATTAACATTTGAATTCTGCAAACATTCTGAATTCCATGTTGGCTTAGGTAAAAGCAAGCCAGGAAGTACAATATACTGGTTAAGGTAAGTAAGTTTGCCGACTCTGTAAGTAAACAGAAATAGTTCAGCAAAGATAGCAAAGGACAAAAACTGGATATCTTTAAAGCAAAACATTTGAGTGTAATTTAAGTGTGCAAGTATCTATGGTGATCCATGTATATAGGCCACCTTTGAAGACATACAATTCAAAATTCTCTTCACTGTGTGAGTTTATTTTCAACGTTGATGAGTGCAGTTGGTCTATAATTCTATGAAGTGTTATTCATAAGACACCAATTACAAAACAAGCCATAAACCTCAAAATTGTATTTTTAGGAGTAAGTTGGTTGTTCTCAGTGCTACTACTTTAAAACAAGTGTTTTTAAAGCTATTTTCACATTCTCATCACTTTACAATCTGTACTATGTTCACAGTTATATGAGATAAGAAATAGCTATTATCCCATTTTATAGTTGAAGAGCTAGACTTGCCACCGAAGGTCAAATAAGAATTCTGTTGCACAAAAGTCAGTAAAACTGGAAATCCTATATATTCAACTATTATTTATTAACACTTCAATGATGCCCCTGCTTTAACGTTAGAAATAAGCAACATCTCCTTGGTTCACACAAAGTTGCATTGTGTGAATAGAACTAATTTTCTAATCCTTGCAGCAACTAAGATAGTGATCAATTCCCTACATTGATGCTTTTGAAAAAATACAAATAGCCCATCTTTAGCTGAAGTACACATTTACTTACTATTTGTGGCATTTAGCTTGTGTACATTTCATTCAATGTTCAGAATAGTTTTTATGTTAGTAGGAATAAACTAATAAATAATTAAGAAACTATTTTATTCCATTTTTAATCTACTGCTAAGATTCAGGTTTCTATTTCATCTCGATTTTACCTTTTAATTATCATTTAGATATGACACACTTCCCCCCCCCCCCCAGATTTGCCATATTATTGTTTTAAGACAAGTGTCCTCCAGTTAGGTTTCTCATTTAACTATTATCTTTCTATGTCCATTAAACATGCAAAGCTACTTTCCCACTGAAAAACTGCTCAGAGCCTTGTCCATTATTTTAATTATTTTTGCCTTAGGGAAAAGAACACCAGTGTGATAATACAAATTGTGCACTTCACTTTATCCATCCATGGAACTATTAAGGGCATTTTGATTCCATTTTCATAGGACAGATCCAATATATTAAATCTTAATGGAAGTCAAGATAATAGCAGAAGTGGATCTCAGTTATAATTAAAAGTTGCTGTCCCAGCAATTACTACCTAGCTATACTATCACAGAGTGTTCTTATAAAAGGATTTCTTCCTGGTGTGATGAAGAAAAGATTATCCTAACGGCATTGCCCACACTCATAATTAAGCAGGATGAACGACAAAGGTAACAGATGCAACTATCCATACTGGATTTTGTTGCCAGCAAAAGGGGAAGAAAACCAGTGCAAATGTTTTATCCTTGAGTATTCTATGTGGCAAAGGTCAGATTTATGGTAAAATATGTGTCCATATTTGTGTAGAGCCCACCCAGTAATACAAAAATTCCATATACATGCTTGGAATGCCACACTTTTCAAGATGACACATTGAATAAGCCAATAAATGTACCCGGGGATCTGCTTCAATGTTTCTCAGGATTTCTGTTGCTTACCCCCCTGGAATGCTATCAAGTAGGAGAAACTTTTCCAGACTGAGAGTCTAACCTCAGTTTAGAAATGGTCCAGAAGGCTATATTTTGGTGGTGAGTGGGGCCAAAATCAAGGGAGTGGAACCAAACCTAGAGTATCACAGTCTGACAAGTTAGTTTTAGGTTAGAGTAATACTGAACTCTAATACAGGTATTTTGTCTTTAAAACATTTCAAGGACACATCTCAGGAGCATCAACTAAAAGCCCAAGTATCTACCAAGCTTAAACTTCACTCCTATACATTTTTACCCAAATGTAAGTGCTTAATGACGCTGAAAGTTGCCAGCCAGAAATGGCTGACGCTTCGGCGGTTTGAGTCCAGCCTTTGCGTTAACAGGGTGAGCTCCTGTTCCCCCCCCCCCTCAGCTCCTGTCAATCCAACAGGTCGAAAACTCACGTGAGTAGATAAATGGGTACTCTCACTCCGGTGGGAGGAAAAATGCTGGCAGTGCCTTGCACAGAGAGATGGGACCAGTTGCCGGTAAGCGCGAAACCGCGCTCGCCCGAAAAGGGCGCGAAGCAACGGAAACCCCGCCTCCTGCGCTCGCCAGCTGGGCTCTGCTCTAGGAAGGAGGCTCTGGCAAACCACTTCCGAAAAACAATTGCCTTGAAAACTGCAAGGACTCGTCCAGGCAGTCACTGCAGGGTCAGTAATGACTGAGCGCAGACAAAAAAAAAAAAGTGCAAGAAGGCCTGTATATATGTATTCAGAAGTACAAGAATCATTTTAGAAATCGCACCCTATGTACCTTTATCTAGAAATATGTGGGAGAAGCCAAGTACCCTGCTTTACTTAAAAGTAACAGTAAGCAAAAGATCAAACTTCTAGCTCTATTTAGATTTACTCAGAAAACATAAGAGACATTTTTCAAAGAACAAATTCTATGCATACATCTTTAGAAAAAAGGATAATAATCAAATTGAAGGACAATATGAAGTTCCTGTTGTTCAGCAGAAGCAACACCCATTAAAAAATTAGACACCTCTGCCCTGGAGATCAATGAAGAGCTTTTTAACATTAAAGAAAAATAGCAAAGCCACTCTAGATCCTTTTGAGAGTTGGATAACAATTATGAAACAATCTGAAAGTCTCTGAAACCAAACAAAACACTTTGGAGATTAATGAAGTCACCAAGGAGTTGTGTGAATTTGCAATATGTCTGGAAATAGCCCATAGGTCATAGTACAGCCACCAAATTAAGAAACAGCTTTATGTGAACTGTACAAACTGTGCAAACTAGAACATATAATGAAAACCAGAAGAAATTGCATAGAGAGGTGCACAGAAAACAGGATCAAAGTAGAGCTCATATAATAGGAGATATGGCATATTGGAAGTCTACAAGCTGAACTGAGAGATACACCTTGATCTCATCATGTGCGGATGATCTACTACCTAGATGGAGGCTAATCCACAAGTGTAAATACATTTTTCTCCAACACACAGTACTGGAGGAGGAATGGTTTTGTAAATCTGGTAATTTAGAGGCATATAAGGATTCAAGACAGGAACTGTTGATCTAACTTTATTCTCAATTCTTGTTACCAGCATTTCTGGATTGAAACATTCAATATATCAAAAGGAATTATCATTTTACTGGCAAACATCATAAGTCTAATTTATTTGTGGATTAAAGAATTCATGACATTATATTATTATTTAATTAATATATTGGATTTGCATGCTGCCATAATCACTTCTAACTCCTCTTGGCTAACAAGAAAACCATACAATACAAATAATTAAAATATTCATGGTAAAAATATAATTTAAAGAACAGAGCAGCAATAAAAAGCAAACACGGATGTGACATCTCATTAATTCCCAAATGCCCTCCAGAAGTTTTTAACTAACTTCCAGAGTTAGGAAGACCCAAGGCCAAAGGGGCTAATCTAGCTTCTAGGCAGGCTGTTCTAAAATACAGGGGCTGTTACTGAAAAGCATGCCATGAAAATGGGACACCACCAGCAGTTTTTCCCTGGATTAACAGATGAGATGAGTCAACTGGTTGGAGAAGATGGTCATGGGCCAAGCTTCAGAGGGTCTTAACAGGTTAGAACCAGCCTTTAAGGTGTTGGACTAGTAGGAACAGGGAGACCCAGGCTCTAGTCTACCCTTGTCAGCCCTACAAGGTAGACCAGACCAAAAAACAGATTCCACATCTGCCTAAAACTACTTTTTATTAAGACTGGCTATACTGTAGTAATAGAATCTTGCAAGTCTGTGCTTCTCCCCCTCACTCTTTTATCTTCATGTGAATTCGGGGGGGGGGGGGGAGGGGGGAATCTGCCTGAGATGCTTTCATGCCCCTCTCCCCTCATCTAGGCTTCTGCAGTGTTTGTCTGTTCATTGCCTTAGTAATGGATCTCTCCGTCAAGGTCAGCTTCTTTACTCTCTGCAACCCTCAACCACTTAGTAGTTCTGGGCCAGTCAGTTTCTCTCAGCTCAACCTAATTCACTAGGTTGTCTTTGTGGAGAAAAATGGTAGAAGGGAGCTTTATGTGTCCTCTCTTGAATTCCTGAATGGAAGTAGGACATCTAACAAATAAACAAACAGCACTCAGAAACCTATTGGCTGTCAATGCAGAGCACACAATACAGTGTAATATGTTCCTAGCACTGAGCACCGGCCAATACTGCTTCTTAACCAGCTTCCTGGTTGTCTTGAAAGGCATCTCCATCTAGAACACATTGCAGAAGTACAGATGAATATTTTCTAAGTTACTCCATCTGACCTTGAAGAGCTCTGAAAATGAATTAAAGTGTAAAAAATCCACCACTTCAACATTCAAGAAAAAAAACACAACTATTCCTGCATTTATCTTTCATATACATGCTGTTGATTTTATTTAGGGAAACTTATATCCCACTTTTTCCTGCAGTACAATACAAGAACTGTTGCACCATTCATACAAAGTAGGGGTTAATACATTCCTCTTGGAAGGTTGTTTCTGGAAGTAGTTACATTCTTCACCACCACTCTCCTCTTCTATCCATATATGGCTTCCAATGTCTAGAGTAGCCTTTTCCAACCTTGGCCCACTGATGCTGATTGACAATCTCATCATCCCTAACAATACAAATATGAAGGGAATGGTGATCCAGCAGCATCTGAGGACCTAGGATGGGGAACAACAGATCTGAAGCAAGGACTAATGCCTCCAGAAAGAAAGCATGCCCACTGGGCATTGAGTGCCTTGAAGCTGACACATCTTACTGTGGCTAATATGCTTGGAATGTTTCTTGTCTTTATATTGTGTCAGCAGCCCTATAAATTGTATTGAATAATTAAATATAAATCCCTCAAACACTCTTTGTCATTGCTTTAAGGAAAAGCTCCCCTGTGAGGCAGAATACAGTTATTCACATCATAATCATGTACTAATGAAGAGTCATTCAGCCCGAAAAGTAATAATATGGCTGTCATTATTTCTATGTTTCTACTTATAATAGCTACCATTTTCAGACTGTTCCTTGTTTGTAAAGTAAGCATAAAGAGCCATCACAGTGAGACCATTAAAGAACATCTTGAGTTTATATTTGCTTTAGTATATATAATTTCCCATGGAAAAAATCCTCCTGCTTTTAGGACAAGCTAGTTTCATGATGTAGTAGGTAAAAATATTATAAATAAAAGAAAAAAGGCAAGAAAGGCAAGACATCTAAGCAGCAAAACAAATAGGTTTTTGGAAGTGGGGGGGGGGGAGAGAACCTTGACGAATAGGGTATTGAAAGACTCCACTGCCTCAGCAAAGTATTTAAATCTATATATTGTTCTGTAAAAAAAAACAAAAAACAACAATTTTGGAAAACATGGAAACTATTTGGAAAAAGCTTTGGATTTTTTAAATTTTGCAGATCTTTGTCATTTAATGTTATCAGAACTTCATATGGCCTTACTGAAATATAAAGGGAGTCTAAGTGAACTCCAAAGTTTCTTTGTTTGCAAGCAACAAATTCTTTCTCTTTCCCAGAAAAAAAAACTAAGAAATAGATGATTTTGGTCTCTACCTGCAGTACTTCAAGTATGTTCCACTAGCTATTAAGTTAGAAGATATGGCCCAAATGATGCAAAGTCAAAAACTGGGATATATCTCTTAAGTGTATCTTAATCTGTGTAGCATGCATTCAAAACCAATGTCCTACGTACATTTAATCTGTATTACTTGGCTTCAGGGTCTTCCAAAGCTTGGTACCAGACTATAATTTTTCATGTGACAGAATGGAGAAATTATTATATGCATAGCTATAGAATAATCTTATTAATTACACTGAATTCAAACAAAACTGAAATACAAATGAAATCAAATTTAGTTTTTTAGTTGGCCTCAGAATTTTTTAAAAGTATGATCTCCCAACATGCCCCTAAAGACCAGGGGTAGCTTTCATCTCAAAATTCAACATTCCTAATCACAGAGAATGTTTCAGATCAAAGATCATCCCTACCAAGAAAAATTATGAAATCTAGGAAAATTAGCAAGTTCTCATTGTGACCCTTGTGTGAATATTGGCATATTCAAGTGAACAACAAGGAGTACATCACATGGTGTCTCCATGACATTCAATTGTTGTTCTGAGGACTTCTTTTTAATAAATTCAAAAGGAACTATTTTAGATCTCTTCATTGCATATTGTTTTAGAAATTCTGATCTGACAGTTCTCACAAACAAATGAAAGGCAATCAACCTGGTCACCATAAAAATCTATTCCTAGGGCAAGTGGTTAGGGTATATGTGCCTAACACTAATATAACCATAAAGACTTTAGCAATAAACGATTATGTCAATAGGACTACCATATTTCAAAATAATGACAACAATGTAAAACCACAATGGATCAAATTATAGGACCAGTTAGTGTTTGTTTCTTCCTCCTCCCAAAATTTCTCAGTCGCCATTCTACTTGGTAGCAAAATAGGGAGAGATGACCCATCATAAACTATTGCAGAGCACTAACTGCTCTCCTAAAAAAGACTGCTAAAAGATACTCTGTTTTAATATACATTTTCCCTTTCCTTCCTTACACTTTTCCCCTTTCCTATCGTGTATTTTGGATTGTATAACTGAAGGTAGAGCCATGTTGTTGACGTTATTGTTATTGTTATTATTTTAATCTTTGCACTATGCTTAGTAATTCTAGGAATACAGTGGTACCTCAAGATACGAACGCCCCATCTTACGAAAATTTCAAGATACGACCAGCTCCGGCCGCAAAAATTTACCTCAACATGCGAACTCCGCCTCAAGCTACGAACCGGATCCGCGGCCATTTGCCCTGCTGCCACGTGGTCGCAGCTTCCAAGAGGAAGTGCTAATGAAATCTGAGCAGGAGGACAAAAGCCCAAGGAAAGCAATGCAGAAAGAGGAAGTGCTAAATCTGAGTGCACTGGGGGGGGGGAAGCTCCCGCTCCCGGCTGTGCGTGCGCGCTGATATTGCTTTCACTGTGCTTTTGTCGCTATGGAGAAAGGAAAGAGCGCGGAGGAATCAGTGGGGGGGGGGAAGCTCCCGCGCGCGACATAAGCCTTCCCCCCCATTGCTTTCAGTGTGCTTGGGCTATGCACAGAGGAAAGAGCGCGGAATTAAGAAGCAGCAGCACCGGAATTAAGAAGCAGCAGCACGGGGGTGGGGAAGCTCCCGCTCCGCTGTGTGCGCGCTACATAAGCCTTTCCTCCCCATTCCTTTCACTGATATTGCTTTCACTGCGAAGGAAAGAGCGGGGAGGAATGAGTGGGGTGTGCGTGCGCTTGCGGAAGGAAAGAGGGGAGGAATGAGTGGGGTGTGCGTGTGTGTGCGGAAGGAAAGAGGGGAGGAATGAGTGGGGTGTGCGTGCGCTTGCAGAAGGAAAGAGGGGAGGAATGAGTGGAGTGTGCGTGCGCTTGCAGAAGGAAAGAGGGGAGGAATGAGTGGAGTGTGCGTGCGCTTGCAGAAGGAAAGGGGAGGAATGAGTGGGGTGTGCGTGCGCTTGCGGAAGGAAAGAGGGGAGGAATGAGTGGGGTGTGCGTGCGCTTGCAGAAGGAAAGGGGAGGAATGAGTGGAGTGTGCGTGCGCTTGCAGAAGAGGGGAGGAATGAGTGGGGTGTGCGTGCGCGCGCGGAAGGAAAGAGGGGGAGGAATGAGTGGGGTGTGCGTGCGCGCGCGGAAGGAAAGAGGGGAGGAATGAGTGGAGTGTGCGTGCGCTTGCAGAAGGAAAGAGGGGAGGAATGAGTGGAGTGTGCGTGCGCTTGCAGAAGGAAAGAGGGGAGGAATGAGTGGGGTGTGCGTGCGCTTGCAGAAGGAAAGAGGGGAGGAATGAGTGGGGTGTGCGTGCGCTTGCAGAAGGAAAGGGGAGGAATGAGTGGGATGTGCGTGCGCTTGCAGAAGGAAAGAGGGGAGGAATGAGTGGAGTGTGCGTGCGCTTGCAGAAGGAAAGAGGGGAGGAATGAGTGGAGTGTGCGTGCGCTTGCAGAAGGAAAGGGGAGGAATGAGTGGGGTGTGCGTGCGCTTGCAGAAGGAAAGAGGGGAGGAATGAGTGGGGTGTGCGTGCGCTTGCAGAAGGAAAGAGGGGAGGAATGAGTGGGGTGTGCGTGCGCTTGCAGAAGGAAAGAGGGGAGGAATGAGTGTAGGGTGTGCGTGCGTGCGCGGAAGGAAAGAGGGGGAATGAGTGGGGTGTGCGTGCGCGCGCGCACCACATAAGCCTTTCCCCCCATTGCTTTCACTGTGCTTTTGTCGGGCGCGCCAAGGGCTATGCACAAAGGAAAGAGCGGAATTAAGAGGAGGTGGGGAAGCTCCTGCTCCCGGCTGTGCGCAGGGAGCCTTTCTCAGATTTGATTAGCACTTCCTTTTTCTCCGCTGCACCTGGGACATGTGCTTCAGGATGCGACCAAATTCGGAGGGCGGATTAGCCCTATTTACATTGAACCTTATGGGGAAATTTGCTTCAGTATGCGACCAAATTCAGAGGGTGGAACGGATTAACCGCATTTACATTGAATCCCATGGGAAAACGTGCTTCAGAATGCGACCAATTCGACTTGCGATCAGAGTCACGGAACGGATTAAATTCGTATCTTGAGGTACCACTGTACTATTAGTACTATGAAAGATAATAATTGCAATGGAGTAAAAATTGAAAGAAGGCTGTGGTAGGTCAAAGAGATTTAGAACAACTGCTCCTCTAACAGACCATTGATAATCCTCTAGGACAGCAAGCAGAGCCTTGTTCCTGCTCCCAATTAGCACTGTATGCACAGATGGCTAATGACTACATTGCATTACAGATGCATCAGTTTATTGCTTTTCATTCACAGTGAAAATATACAATGGGGTATTTCTCCAAGTAAGGTATATCTCTGGGAAATATTAATGCTAAAGGGAAGAAAAATATTGATAACTTGGCAACATAAGGCAAAATGCGATTGTACAGAATAGCCAAATATTTCCATCTGCTCTGCAAACTGGGATGCATTAAACAACCATCTGGCCCAGCGCTTTTATTCTGTATGGACACAGAAATGCTGGCAGAGAAAGCCAGGCTTATATTGATCCCACAGAGCCATGGGATACTTGTTAAACACTGGCAGATGACGGAGTTAGGGTAGACTTGGTAGACTTAGTTTTGTAAGGCTCTTCAGATGAAGGAACGTTCTCACCTACCTTGCTGATTTACAATAGTAGGGCATCTCTCTCAATGATCTTTCTTATATACTAGGATGATGGGAATACACAAAATGAAAGACCGGTTTAAAAACCTTTTATCTTCCAAAACATACAACAGTATATTACAGTAATTGGGCAAGCTCCACAAAGATATTTTGTTAATGGCAGAGAGAAGTTTGCATTTCCTTTGCATCCTTGAAAACTGTGATGTTATCTTTCCAAATGCACATTTTTGGTCCTAATGCAAACATGGAAATAATGGCAACCCTTTGTCATAAACAGGGTGGTTCATACAGATTAATTTCAATCTCTACATTTAGATGAACTTTTGCTGTTTTATATATCCTTTTTCCTATGTAAACAGTTTCAGCCATATACATACGCCTTCAACACACCTAGACACATACAAACAGTTTCATGCAAATATTCTTGTGTGCTGGCTTCTGTTCACTTAAAGATTCATTCAAACATACAGTTTGAGCAAGAGTGCCTGAACTTCTATATGAACTATACTTACTCATCACATTATTCCCTCTTTGATTAAGCAACATTATGCAAAGCAATGGAAAGAATTAAGAGGAGCAAGAAAAAGAAGAAAAAGAAACATAACTAACTCTAATTTATACCAACACCGATTCATTATAACTCTCCATACCTTTGTATCCTTGAAAATCACCCTTGCTTCTACCATGTCCATGTGCCACATTATACATTGCCTTTTTCTCTTTAAACTTCTCGTTTCTCTTATTTTGAGGATCTCACCAAGTCTAGCCAATCACATCTTTCTCAAACTTCCCTGTCCTCTTGATGCACTCACTCTTCTTTCATATGTTTCTTTTGCAATTTAATCCTCATTCACTCTCTTTATATGGGAAAAAAACAAACAAACCTCATCACACTTCTTTCCTACCAGTCCTTCATTCTTGTATTCAGTCTACATTACTTCAGCATCCATTCATTCTGGTCCCTCCTTGTTTTCCTGCATATCCTTCTTAAGGATTCCATTCTTACTGCATTCAACCTATCTTTAGGGGTTTGTGATATATCCAACTCTCACTTTCATTTAGCAAACTGGGTAGAAAACATCCTTAAACACAGGTCTTTTTCACTTCTTTGCCAAACTTTCTTTGCAGCAAACCACATAGTACTTTCTACCTTTCTACCAGCTCCTGTATATTTTAGAATGTTTCCATCCATTTTTCTAGTTTGAATAAAACAAAATACAAAAATTCATCTACTTCTTCTAATTATTTGCCATTATACGCAAAATGGAATCATCCATTTTTTCTGTCAAAGAGGAAAAATTTACCTAGTCTTTCATACCTTACATTTTAGATCAATACTCCTTGTTGGATCATGCAATCTATCCAACATTCACAACAAATTAATCCAGGTTCTCAGCTAAAAAATGTAGCATTGTCTGTATATAAACTACATGTATATTCACATACCCAGCCAACATATTTCTAACATTCCAAGCATTCCTTATATATATTTCCCAACATTCATTATACAACCAGGGGATACCACACAGCCATGTCTTGCTCAGTATTAAACTATTTGCTGAGGATTCCATTACTCTTATCGCATTTAATAACCAACTTTCAATACAAAAATTCCAAAATTCAAGCCTATTGACTTTATCATATGCTTTCTCTAAACCAATAAACATACAGTACGCTTACTTTCTCACATTCATACTTGGCTTAGTAATTTACTGGAGAGCACAAATCTGCTCTGCACATCCTGTGCCCATAAAGCCACACTACTCTTCTAAAGTTTTGCAATGTTCTCTTTTGTATCCTTTCAGTCAGAATTCTGGCAAACGCTTTCCCAGACACAGTTAACAAATTAATCCTTCTGTAATTTTTGCATTCATTCTTACTACCTTTTCCTTTGTATAGGGGAATAATAATTGCATTATTTCATTTCTCAGGCCCAGCTGCAGTCTTCACACCAATGTTAAATAAGTTGCACAGCCATTCCATAAATAAACCAAACCCATATTTTAACATTTCTCCAGTTATTCCATCAATACCTGCAGTGGTATCATTTTTCAACATTCTCAAAGCATTTAGGGCTTGCTTTTCATGATTTTTTCCTTGGAAACTAACACTTATAGCATCCATTTTAATTCTTCCGTTCAGCATATTACTATTATTCCCATAAAAGTCTCTAAAATACTCCATTAAGCATTCCCACACTGCAGCTTCATCCCAAATCATTCCATAACTTTTATTTTTAATTCTATTTGCGCAGTTGGAGGCTCCTTTTTGATGCTTCTTTATCCTTTTCCAAAACAATTGTTTATTTCCATCAAAACTGCCCTGCTTGTTCTCTCTTTTAATCTTAACGGTTCCTTGTTTTCTTTGACTACATTTTTGCTATGATCTTTTTTGTCTTTATCTCATCCTCTTTTCTTGCAGAAATCATTCTCTTCTATGAAGTAAATAAATAAATACACAATTCTTTCTCATCTGCAGCTTCTTTCACTTCCTCATTCCACCGAGCATCATTTTTCATACTTCCAATTAACATAGTGCCATACGCTTCTGTGGCACCCTTAAATATAATACACCCTCTTTTCTTACATCCATTTCCCATTCATTTTGTTGGAAGATTATTTTCAGATTTTTTTCACATAATACTTATACTTTTTCTATCTATAGTCATTCTACCTTCGCTCATTCCTTTCACATCTTTCCTTTTTTTTATAGTGATTTTTTCTGAAGATCTGCTCTTGACACTACCCCAAACGAGGTCTGTCCTGCATTCAGAGCCTTTCATCAGTCTTGTCTCTTTCACTAATTCTCTCAATCAGATCTATTACATGTTTAGAGTAATATTTGTTCCTTTGCTATGTATGCATATAAGCATAGTTACGGTTGACCTTTTTCTAAACAGCTTCACACAAGCAGTCAACATTCACATTTATTTTTGGATCTCCATTTTTTCTGTCCTTTCTTGTTTCATTCACATCCAACCATTCATATCTGTGGAAACTTTTTTTGCCCTGTATCTCATCCTTTCAGAATGTTGCACAATATTCCTCCAAACCCATCCTGGTTCTTTCATTCATTGAGCCTAACATGAACTATCATAAACTTATGAATTCCTACTTTCAAACAAATCGATAGTTACCTTGGAGACACCAATTCATCTTTATGACATAAAAGTTAGCTTTCTCATTTATAATTAAACCAATAACCTGCATGTATTCAACATTTCCACTCTCTAAGACCATTCATTAAGGTATATTACATCTTACCTTTTTCTCTTGGTTTCACAGATACACAATATCTCCATTTTTACTCTTTAACATTCCAAGATACAATCTTCTATTTCCTGTGGTCATCACCAGATAGGCCCACAGATATTGATCTCTGATACTCATCCTAGCTTTGCTTCATCAAGGATTTCACCTAATGCCTTTTTAATAAGATAGAAAAAGTGTTGAGAACTTTACCAGCTTTCCATGTCACACACAGCTTTTCTTGCTAATGGTAAGTACAGTACAAAGTAGAACATTTTGGCATATTTTCCCCAATATGGACCCATTAACCAGTTTGTTCTCAAGCATGTCCATATGATTCTATGCAATCTCCAGAATTTATTGCAAACTAAATTATTGTTGTTCACATCCCACTAACTAGGAGATATATGCAGTAGACTGCCACATTCAGAATACAACTCAAATTATCTAAATAATAAAAACTGCCCTTGTAAACAGCACAGATTAGATATTGGCATTCTGGTGTATATATTACATATTGGCATTTGTAAACAAATTATTTTTATGTGCAATGGTCCCTAAAGTGGATATGATGTCTATGGCTTTCCAAACTAGCTATCAATAGTGCCACTCAAGCAAATTCCCTCAGACAGCATTATATGTGGGTTCAGATATTCGGGACATGGACATATCTGCAAATATTCTTAAATGTGACAGATGGCCACCAAGCCATCTGCCACTATATAAGATTATGATTTCTTCAATAACCAGATTCATGACTTCCAACAAAGGCAAATGTAACTTGTAGTAGAAATGCACTTTTTCTTTCTTAATTCAGGGAGAAGTTATGAGAAACAAACTACATTGATTAACAACCATTATTATTATTACTACTAGTATTATTATTATTAAAATGTGCATGCCCTTTAACATAGGCCAGGTCAAGAAACAGATACTACAAGGATTCCTGGAATGCTACTTTATTGTTATAGGGTATAATAACAAAATCTTGAAAGCATGTCCAAGTTTGTCCCATTTTATACTAAACAAAATCAAGGCAGGGTTATTTTGAGTTTCTATCTCATGCGTCCTTCAGTCTCTGGACTGTATAATCTCTTGTCCAAATACCTTCTTAACAGCTTTTTCATACCTTCTCCAAGATCAGCTCTAAATTCCTTTACACATTGACTCCTGGTGACTTACAACAAAATAAAATATGGTTAAAGTAAGAAAAACAAAAATAAAATCTCCATAATAAGAAAAGGGAAAAAAATAATTAAGAATTTACTCCACAATCCTCATAGCACCAGAACCCAGAACAACTCAATAACTGAAAACCAACATTAACAACAACAACAACAACAACAACAACAATAATGTTATAGGATCACATCTCAAATACCCTCTAAAGGAATTCTGTAGCTTCTGGGGGATCATTACCAAGGGGCCCAGTTTAATTTCTAGAGGGAAGCTGTTCCAGAGAAACAAAGATGAAAAAAAAAATGCTTTCTAGCAACAGCCCCCTCACCTCATAAAAATGGGGCATTACCAGCAGCATCTCCCAGAAGGAACTTCTTTGATCGGTTGACACTGGTTGGAGTAGGCAGTTCTGCAAATACCTCAGTGCCAAACCATGTGGGGGTTTATAAGTCAAAACTAGCCCTTCAAATTGTACTTGGATTAATCACATCTTTATCAATTCCACAGAGCAACTTTCCAATTGAATTAAAATATTTGTTTTTAAGGAACTGAAGCATACCCCAAGCATGTGCATGCACTCGCACTCGCACTCTCTCTTTCTCTTTCTCTCTCTCATGGGAGGAAAGATCTGATTAATGGTCCAGCCAATGCTATTGCTCAAAAAATAAACTCCCACTATTTTTCAAAGAAACTCTTTTGTTTATTCTTTGAAATCTATCCTGTATGTTTATCCTTGGCACTATGTTATCTGCACTAGCAGCAAAATATCAGACCAACAGAACATCCATTATATCATGTACTGAAGTGAAGTAAAGTTAGCACATAGTTTTAGATGGCTTAATATAAGCTGACAACATCCAACCTAGTACAATCCAGATTAGGACTCTAGGTGGAATCATCAGAGTTTTAGATCAACATATCTGGACTGCAGGGCATTCGACTGGGGGACAATGCAGACAATCTTGAACTATTTGGCCATCACCTACAAATCTTTCTGTCTTTCCAAGCACTGTGACTGGCTGTACAAAATATGAATGGAAGAAGCAAAGATGAATTGTTCCGTTACAATCCTGGTAATTTTGCAGATTCGTCAGCGTGCAATGAATCTTGTTTGCAAAATTAAAAATGATTGACTTAATATATTAGGAGGAAAAAGCTTTACTGATCCCACACCTGCCTCCAACTTGAAAATGCCAGAAGGTTTCATAACATGATTATGCATCACATACCACAACAAATTCAGCAGTTCTACTAATTAGACTATTAATTAAGATTATTTCCTGTTAATTTTATTGGTGTAAATAGTATTAATAATTCTACTAAGCATCAACATGAACTGGCACTAAGTATGCTAATCTCATTTTAATAACTTGTTATGCTTATGGCACAATATAACTCCCTTCCAACTGTACTTTGTGTGTTTTAGACATTCTTGAATTAATTATTTTGCTTCTTGTCAAAATAATAATGAACTCCTGCAGGGCTTTGAGGGAAATCAAATTCTTAGGCTGAAAAAGGACATGACGATGAGAAAAAAAAAGTGACTAAGATCTCCCCATGATTTATTTGCTTAGATTAATAATGAGTAATCTTATATGACAAATGAAGACTATAGCAACACTACCTTTGGCACCTGTATGGCAGAGCTAATGAAATCTTTCAGAAAAAAATCTAGTGTTGCGTTATAGAATTTGTAAGGAAGGGAAGACTTACTGCTGTTTCTGAGCGTCACCTCCCAATTTGCAAAGCATTTGAAGAGGGTTTTTATTTAATAAACAAACAAATATTTAGGCTACAATCCTCTATCTGCCAACCAGAATCCACTGAATTTAATGCATCTTACCTTCGATAGTTATGTGTAAGATTTCTTGTTAATATTGCTACAGTTAAATATTGAAGCTCTTTTTATTGCTTCAAGATGGAGCTAACTTCCTTTTCATGCTGACAATTCACTAATTAACTCATTACTACTAATTCATTCACTTTTAATACTATACTATGAAATTTGTACAGGTCATAAACCTAGGCCCCTTTTTGAACATGCAAACATACAATGTTTTATCCAACTAACACCATAAAAGTGATTTGTATAACAAATAGGAACAATATTTAGATTTTCTATAGCCTTCAGTCTGGGGGAAAACTGAAGGCTTTTAAAGTGAGTCAAATGTGCAAGATGAATAAAAATAACTTATCCTCTCTTAACCCAAGGAATGGTCAAATCATTGCAGGTTTTATCTGCTGAAAATGCAGGTTTTACTTGTTGCAGGTAGAATATTACCCAGTGCACTGAAATTATCTCTTCCTCCCCCCCCCCCCCCCCCCCGTAGTCCATCCTCATACTAAAATACCTAAGATTATTCAGAGTCTAGCAGGGATAATTTCCCTGCAGAAAAAGAGATCCTTGTATATACTGAGAGAAGATACAAATACTGGTATTCTGAGTCAATTTTCATTACCTAATTTTTCGTTTCCATTTCTTTAAAAACAAATGCAGCCATCTAAGAGCACTGACATCAGCATTAGCAGAAGCCAATCATCTCTTTTGTTACCTCTACATGCTTTGTGCAAAATATAAATAAAGATGGTCCTTGCTATTTCTTATAAAATAATAGAATTGTATGATTCATATCTTTGCAACACTGAAGTTCAGGCTGCCGGACTCTAGGGAATATTCCACAACCTTTTCTAACCACACAGCAAATACACTACCTTCACCCCAAATAATAATGAAAGTCTGCCTCTTTTGAGAGAGAGCATTGTCTGGCTTCCTTATTGTCATTCCATAGTAACTGACCTTTAGAATCAGAGACCTTTAGAGTCATTGTTGCAAGGCTCTTAAAGAATTGGGGCTTAGCACCAGGATGTCTCTGAATTGTTTCAAACATCTGTGCCTGAAGATAGATAGATAGATAGATAGATAGATAGACAGACAGACAGACAGACAGACAGACAGAGACAGACAGAGACAGAGACAGAGACAGAGAGAGACAGATGACAGATGGATGATAAAATATTTTATCCTATGAGTATTATCAGGAGAAATTATATCAGATGAATCAAATAACTCATGAAGTAGTCAAGGGATTTCTGTTATATGAAATGGTTTGCATTCCTGGTGCATGTTTTAATTTATCCTGTCTTGCAATAAGAAAAAAATAATAAAATACAAAAAGTGTGACTATGTTGTTCTAGGGCTTTCAAACCAATTTGCATCTGTATCCTATTATGGATAAAATTATTTAAGATTAAATTGCGTTACAGAAAATGCATATTTGATGTCTTGCCAAAACTTAGGATGTCAGAATCAAAGATATTTAAATATCACACTGTGAAGAGGAGATATGTTTAGACTTGGATTAATGTGACCTCATATACAATACAAATCATAACTCAGCTATCACTCTTGCCTTCAAAGCAGCTGTACCAAACCTTCTAGAGGACACAGCTACTTTAATGCTTCAAGGAGAACAGACATTATTTCTTGTGTGTTCTTTATTGCTTGAGTAACATAGACATTCCAGGAATTGATCACAAAAATTGACATTTCCTCCATCAATGTGCCAGTTCTAAAGTTAGCACCTCCATGTTCAGCCTCCAATTACATGCCTCATTATTTAAGTGCTATAGCAGATACAATGGAATCCATCACAGGAAAGCAACTCCCAGACAAGGAAATATTTAAGAACCTCTTGTAGTACACATCAAACTGAAAATTCTTCATAAATGCCAGAGATTAATTTAATGTCTTATGGCAGTGAACTTGGGTTCTGAAAACCAAGATGTCTTCTGGTGTTCTATATTTTAATCATGGATATGGATGGACAGGGAAGGTTTGAACACAAACTGTAATTGCAGCTAAGAATGGCTGCAGTGCTCCATGTGCTTGGGAATCCTGTGCACTCAGGGCCTAGACTCTATGCAACATAGCAACTGCATTCACCCAAATGCAATTACAATCCTTGTTCAGATCTTTCAATTCAACATGGAAAGTTCAAGAGAGGGGGATCTGGGCAGGGTTGGAATATGTATATCTATCTCTACTCCAAAATTAATAATTTAAATGTTGTGACATTGGTTAGGATACCTACATTTGTTGATATAAGATGAGGTTGCACCCCTAAAAATAATTGTTCCCAGCAATCTGTCTTCAACTTTCTTTAAATTATGGTATTGTTTGATAATTGTGGAACATTTAAACAATCTGAAACTAAAATTCATTTTATAGATCAGTTAGTACTTTTCTTAGTCCCTCTACAAACTCCTAGCTTTGATATATTCACAGATCCATCAGGTTCAGAAGCTTCATTTCAAAGCAACAGAAGCAGAAATAGACAAAAGATATATAGGAACACTTCAACAACCTCACAGAATTCTATAATCTAAGCATTTACATTAACTACTAATGCACTGACATGCTGATCCAGACCAATAGAGCTTTTAGCACGTTGCCTTGTTGATAACCCCAATAAAAGAAATGAGAAATGCTGATCATTACTAATGCACTTACTTCATCACACAGTCCGATAAAATACTAATGTACTAATACTGCTGATCTAGTCCGATTGAAGTACCTTTTTCTTCCACAGACATTTTGTGCTCCTACTCCAACATCTTTCTAAGTTCTAGGTCAGACTCCCACAGTCTGATGACTCAGATACATGGGATACTGTTCTTTTAATTAAGGTCTGTGATCCAATCATACCTGGAAGGTGAACAGGTTAAGTCTGCAGAACAGAATTTCACCCTCAGTCGTGAGTGAAAGACACAAAAACCAAGAAAAGGAAATATGTTTCTTGCCAAATGACATCAAACTAATCTGATATTGAAAAAGCCAAACAAAGCTGAACTAAGTGGAAACTTGGATTATACAACACCAAGTAAATGTAGTGCTTCAGACTAGACTTGGAAGTTGAAAAAATATATCTGGAACATAATAATAGCACTGTCGTATCATGGCAAGGCAATCTTCGTGTAGCATTTTGTTTCTCAAGTGCCAACTAAATGCTAGAGGGTGTTCACAAGCTGAACACATACGCCACTCATACTATTGGTCCTCTGCAACTACAGTATATGTGGAGATATGCTGCCCTGAACCCAGAGATAATATTAAGTCTTCAAGAATGATAGACCTTGATAGACCATCTTCAATGAATTTATTCAAGACAACGCACTTCTCTAGTGTTGCCAGGAAAACAACACGGACATACAGTATCCAGTCACCAGAGTCAAACTGGATTTTAGGGAGATTTTACTTTTTAATGATAACACAAGTGAATCAAAGAAATGAGATATGTTTGAAATGGAAACTGAAACCTTTAGATTTGAGGGTATGTCCATATGTTTCCAGCACAATGCACTTTCTCAGAACTGTGCAGGTTTTAAAAAACAGAGACTACAATCTGATTCTTACATGTATATAACTCATTTGATGGTATCAAATATGAACTTCCACCTGAATATATGAACTTCCTCCCACAGAAATGTGTTAAGTTTAAAGGTGATGAGATAAGTTTGTCTAATGAAGAACAGGGAGGTTCCTTTCTCTGAAATAAGGCTGAATTTTATACAGAGTTCCCTTGGCTGCTTTTAGACATACTATTGATTTTCTTATTCAACATTACAACCAGAAATAAAATTGACTTTCCATCTAAAATACTGCACTTTTGTTTAATTTGACCATCCTTCTGTCTTCTACCTAAAGCAGTGGTGAGAAAGAGGAATTACAGATATTGCTGTTTAAAATATTCATTTGTTGTTGTTGTTGTTCAGTCGTTAAGTCGTGTCCGACTCTTCGTGACCCCATGAACCATATTGCGCCAGGCCTTCCTGTCCTTCACTGCCTCCCTGAGTTTGCTCAATTTCATGCTCATTGCTTCAGTGATGCTATCTAACCATCTCATCCTCTGCCGTCCTCTTCTCCTTTTGCCTTCAATCTTTCCCAGCATCAGAGTCTTTTCCAAGAGTCCTCTCTTCGCATTAGGTGACCAAAGTATCTGAGCTTGAGCTTCATTATCAATCCTTCCAATGAGCAAAAAATATTCATTACTTAATGCTAATCAAAAGGCATCTAGTAGCATCTTTTCCAAAGTATGATTAGCATACTTACATTCTGAAGTATGTAAAACATTTATTTAAATAGTGTTTTTAATATTTTGATTAGAAATTTAATCAAAGCATTTAATGAAGAAAAATGCTAAAATGACAGTGAACAAAAAGGTTTTTTTTCCAAATATTTTTAAACATTTAAGTTATAATGTCCTTTTGTTTAAGTAAAATTTTGAAAATCCACACCTCTTTAATAATAAAACAGAATTGTGAATCTAAAGCATTTATGCCTTTCTCTCATCTTTCACCACGACTGTGGCTAGTTCCTAAGGCAGTATTTCTCAACCTTGGGAACTTTAAGATAGGTGGACTGGCTGGGGAATTCTGGGAGTTGAAGTCCACACATCTTAAAGTTCCCAAAGTTGAACTTTAACTTTAACTAAGGTAAGAGATGGTAAATAGTAATTGGTAAAGAGGGAAAAGGAACAGAAGAAGCAATGCCCCAGGCAGTGAAACTCAGCCTGTCCTGAATTCTTCTCCCTTTGGATTTGTTAGGGCTATTTAGTCAACATAAAACTATTATGACTCTTGACATGTGTTCTGCTTTCCCTTGCAGGTATTGGCAAACTGCAGACTGCTCTAATATTGGAGGGAGCTCAGAGTCTTTGGCTGATGTGAAGAGGACATGGCTCCAAGACCCAGGAAGTTTATAAATTATACTGATCAAGAGGCAAGCAAGGAAGTGGAAGAGAGATAACTGTGGCAAAACTGAACAGGACCGCCTAGAAGGAAGAAGGAAAAAGAAGGGCTGAAGGAAGACCTAGAGCAGATAGGAGGGAGAAAAGGAGGCACATGAAACTGTCTCAGGAAGGAGAACAGAGAAGCATGGGTAGTGAAGAGGATGAAAAGCTAGAAAATATTCAAGCATCCTGGCAATGGTGCCAGTATGGCCAGACCTGAATATAGGTGGAAAACCCAAGGTCTTCCACAGGACTGGAATTCTTAAAATGTGCTTAGTTTTTCTTTTCTCTTTTTAAATTCATTGTATATGTAATCCATCCAATAATACCCATTCTTTGGGTGGGTTGGATAAAAATAAAAACACAGAAAGCAAACATCAATGCATGTAGAAAACAAAATATTAAAAGTACAAAATAGCCAGTTCAGTATACAGTATTCTCTGCAGACTCTACAGTATAATTTATATTACAGTACAACATTTTTAAATGGCTGAGAGGAGGAATGTTTTTGCTTGGTACTGAAAAGATAATCATGTGAATGACACAGATGAAGCAGTAGGATGGAGAAGGCTGTTCTCTTATGGACATCCACATAAACTCATTCAGATAGAACATCTGAGAAAGATCTCCCCAAGATGACCTGAAGGTATGAACTAGTACATTCCACTAGAGAGAATCTCTAAGCTATTTAGAACTCATCTGGACTTGGTTTGAGAATCAATGTTGTTGGCAAAGCAAGAGCATCATATGATAATAGTAATTTTTTTTCTACTAATACTCGTTTTCTCTACTAGTTGTTCTTTTGCAATCTATCTGAAATTTCCAAAATGACTGTAGCTCTATATCCAAGATAGACATAACGGCCACTTTAAATGAAGGTAAAGTGATCTTGGCTCCTAAAGTGCAACTAAAGCCATATTAGAGGAGCAGTAAAGTCCTTCCCCTTTCCTATAAATGAGACCAGCTCAGTCCTATCAGTAAAGTATCTTATTCACTGTTGAGATATTTCTTTTAGAGATGAATCAGAACTAGGAACACATTTCAGAAGAAATGCTTCTGAAATTTCCTGTCTATCTGGGGCTACAGGGTCCCATTTTCCAAGAAAGACATCTTTGCTCCTTTGAATGAGAACACCTTCTGGTAGATCCCATCACACTGCAAGTCACCTGGTCAGCTTTAGGATTTGGTGCTTCTGCTAGGAATACATTATCAGTCTATTTCCAGTCTACATCATTCATTCATTCCATTCCATTTCTGTATCAATTACCAGGTTTTTCTTTTTTTTAAAAAAAATTAATAACTGCTTGAAAATACTTACAGTTTAAATGTATTTTTTCTACCGCATATTGTGTTTTTGCAACTTAAAATGCAGATTTTAGTCAAAAATGAATACTTCAAAATGCCTGCCAAAGGATATATGTATGGATTCTGGGGATTTGACTAAACTTCAGTACAAAACAGCATTCTAATATTTCCCATTTATTCATATTACTGATGAAGCAGACTCAAGAAAATAGCAAAACACTTCAAATTTCTTAGCCTCAAAACTTATTTGTCTTTAGAATGCACCAAAACCTTTTTATCCTGAACTTTCAGTATAAAGCAATTCTAATCTATTTGTGTGTGTATCTGTGCACAGTGTATTATACAAGCTTAATATGGGTATTTTTTTTTTTTTTTTTTTATCTGCTTAACAGTCATTACTGACCCTGCAGTGACCGCCCCCTAGCGGTTTTCAAGGCAATTGCATCTTTCTAGTTTCGGAATTAGACTTTGCCAGAGCCTAATTCCTAGAGCGTCAGCCCAGCTGGCAGCACAGGAGGCGGGATTTCCGTTGCTTCGCGCCCCTTTTTCGGACGAGCGCGGTTTTTTCGCGCTTTTACCGGCAACTTGTCCCGTCTCTCTCTGTTGAGCCGCTGCCAGCATTTTTCCTCCCGCCAGAGTGAGAGTCCTCATTTATCTACTCACGTATGTTTTCGATCTGCTGAGTTGGCAGAAGCTGCGGGTATAGAAACAAGAGCTCACCTTGTTAACGCGAGGCTGGACTCGAACCGCACCAACCTATGGCTTAATTCTGGAGGTAAGGAAGGGCATACAGAGATTAATGGCAATGATTTCTCTCTCTCTCCCCCCCCCCATGATTTGGCAGCTGGCCATTTTCTAGCTGGTCAGCTTTGATCTTCTGGTTTTCTGCCACCTCTATCATACCCTCTGCATTGGTTAATAATTGTTCCTCAGCATTTTTCAACCACTTTTTTGTCTCCAGCATGTTTCTTTGGACTGTGCCCAGCAGCTCTCTTCGGCACCACAAACAATGCCTAATCCAACTCAGGATTACCAACCTACACTGTTCTTTACTAAAACCAACAAGTAATCTTCAACAGCCACTGATGTCTCCTCTATTTTAGTTGCCAGACACTTTTTAAAATTTTCATTCCAGATCTTCCCTTATAGTTCCATATGATGTTTTTTAAGACATTCCCTTTGATTCCAGTCCAGTGCAGTAGCCTCTCCTTCTATCTCCTATGAAGAATCACATCTTCAGGGCCCTTCAAAATCCCAGTAGAGTGGGCCATTTGAAACTTGGAGGGAACCTCATTCCAGAGGGCAGGAGCTGCTACAGAGAAGGCATGCTTCTGGGGTCCCAAAAGTTGACACTGTTTAATCAGTGGAACCTGGAGCACACCAACTCTGCCAGATCAAACTGTCCAGGTACATGCTATGGGAGGTAGGCAGTCCCTCAAGTAACCAAGCCCTGTGTCATGTAGGGCTTTATATGTAGCAACCAGCACTTTGAATCCCACCTAGAATCAAACTAACAACCAGTGCAGCTTGTGAAGCAGAGTGTTACATGGGCATACCAAGGCATGCTCATTACTGCTCGAACTACTGCATTTTGGGCTAACTGAAGCTTCCAGGTGGTCTTCAGGGGCAGCCACATGTATAGTGCATTGCAATAGTCAAGCTGTGAGGTGACCAGGGCATGAGTGACTGTCTGAAGGGTGATGACCCAATCTAGGAAAGAGTGCAACTGGTGCACCAGATGAAGCTGGGCAAAGGCCAACCTGGCCACCCTGCCAGCTACTCATCAGGCAGGGCTGTGACTCTGGGAAGACCCTCAAATTGTGCACCACCCTTGAATGGGCGTGTGCCATCCTATCCAAGGTCAAAGTTGGAATAACAGATCTGGGCAGTCCAAACGCCCACAGCCACTTGGTCTTGGTAGGACTGAGTCAGAGACAGTTCTTCCTCATCCAAACCCACATAGCCTCCAGGCACTGGGACAGAACTCAACAGCCTCACTTGGCTGGCCCAAAGTTGAAATATATTGTTGGGTATCATCAACATACTTATAATACCAAACCCCAAACCAGCAGATGACCTCACCCAACTGTTTCATGTAGATGTTGAAAAGGAGGGGAAAGAGAACAGAACCCTGTGGCACCCCACAAAGGAGGGATTTAGGAGATGATCTTCCCCCACCAACCAATAACAACTGGAACTGGACCTGGGGAAAGGAAGAGAACCACTACGAAACACTGCCCCCATCCCCAACCAATGGAGCCAGCTCAGAAGGATACTGTGATCAATGGTATCAAAAGCCACCAAGAGTTCAAGGAACACAAGGATGGATGCACCACCACAATCTCAGCTTTACCACAGGTCATCAACAGCATGACCAAAGCTGTCTCAGTACTAAATCCTGGCCTGAAACCTGGCTGAAACAGGTCTAGATAATCTGTTTCCTCCAGGGTTCTCATCAGCTGCAGGCCAACCACCTTTTCAACCACCTTCCCCAGAAAGGGAAGGTCAATAGTTATCAAACACCATTGGGCCCAAGTATGAACTCTTGAGGAGGGGATGCATCACTGCCTTTTTCAAGGCTGGGGGTACCACCCCCTCTGTCAAAGATAATTTAAAAAAACAAAAAAATAAAATCAGTAAGTAATAACAGTACATTTTCCTCAAGCAGCTTAATCACCAGAGCCTTTTAGAAAAGGCTGGAACTATTCTCTGGAAGGCCATAAAAGTGGGGGCCATTCTTACCTCAGGAGTAAGCTGTTCCAAAAGAGGGGAGCAGCCACCAAGAACACCCACCTCCATGCCTCTTCAAGTTGTATCTCCTGATGGGGAGGACCTTCAGCAGGCACTTCCTCTTTACCAAATCAGGCAAGCAGGATTTACTTGGGACAGTGAGGAACTCTTCAGACCTCCCTAGCCCTTACTTGGTCGCTCTTTTTAGTACCATAAAGGTTCATATAGCGTTGCACAAAAAGCATGCATATGTCCATGTGAAGGGATCTATTACAAAACATGAGACGAATTCATATTTTGCACGAGCTGTTAAAATAATTACTCCCTCCTGTTCCTAAAATAATATGTGAAAGCAGCTTAAAAGGATACTCAGCTTCTTCCTTCTCCTTCTCCCCTTGATGCCTAATGGTGCTTATTGCTGTGTTGATGATCATTCACCATTATCTCTCATGTCCCTTACCAAATGTTGCCTAAGTTCAGCTAGTTGCCATCCCAACCAAAACAGTTCTTTTTACTCATTTGAACACCACTAGCACCACACATTCCTTTTCAAACATGTCACTTGTTAAAATATTCACATATATTTACTATAAAGGACTAAACTTTCCTCATTACATGTTAATTATTTGTTTAATATGCAGAGACATAGCTTTTACGAGAGCCAGGCCAATAAAACTGCCTGCCTTCCTCTACACAGGCTAAATGCCATTATTCAGCAATGTACTAATTGCTACCAGGCATTTTCAACTGGATGAAAGCCAGGAGTAATACACAAAAAAACTTGGACGTTTCTCTGCCCAACCACACAGAATACAAAACACCCAAATGCAGGACTATGCTCAAAAGCAATAACTAAAAACTAGTCAGGATTTTGATTAAAAAGTTGGATTTTAAATATATTTATAGACAAAGGAGTTCTTAAACAGCACCGTCCATGTAACAACTCAACATTCATTTGATTCAATAGAACAATATTTTTCATTATTCTGGTAAATGGTTTTTTATTGATGTCCAAAATAATTTGCCTCGATTTTCATTTTTAGATTTTTTTTCAAGGACAGAAGTCGAAATCCAGTCATTAAAAAAAAATACTGATGTTCAAGAGCCAAGGTTACCAATCCATGTCATGCCACTGTATGCCATACATTATTTTCTGCTCCTCTGTGAAGGTATATTATGAGAACCCCAAACACAGAATTCCTCTTCCTCTCTCATGCGCAACTTGGACCTGTTTTCTGAGAACTCCAATGTTGTGCAAAAGGGATGCCATTTTGAAAAGTTCTTTTCAATGGTGTATAAAAATGTCACTGAATAACTTCCAGGAGACTAACAGAACACCTATGTAAGTCCCAACCATGCAACACTGGCCATGTTAAATTGGATATCTGGTCGGCTTAGTTTCTTTCTGGGGATTTTCCAACTTAGATGCCTTAAAATATATACTGCAGAGCGCCACAATGGCCTCATTAATGGGAGATTTTGCTTTTGAGTCCTATGCTTTTTCTTGCGGTATTGTTTCTGGAACACCTAGCTAGAATAATTTAGTCAATATGCCACTTTCTATGGCAAGATTTAGAAGATGTTTTCAAAATCATGGAGACTATAAAAATATATATTTGCTAGAGTTCAATAAACGATCTACCAACCTCTGCATACAGAAGCTGACACAGCATTTAAAAATTGCACCATTTATCTGATAGTTCAGTAGATAAATACTGAACACTTTTTAGTATATATCCTGATATTTTATTATTTAAGCCTCTTCAAATGTGTAAATGTTTTAAAATAAAAGAATACACACACACGCACACACACGCACACACACACTGAACATGGCTTCCTCTGTTATACAAATAAACACTTTTGTGGGTTGATAAGAATATTTTTAATTTCAAAAACATATTGTAGTCCCACCATAAAATGGCAGCCATGGGAGAAGTTCATCTATTCACAATATTTGGTTTACCATATTTGAACTTCCTAGTAGTAGTAGGCAGCAGTATGAAAAGCATGTTGTTTTATCTAATGTGCTCCACAGAGTGCAGCAGCAGAAGTTAGTTATTTCTACTCCTTTCTCCCACCCTCTGTAGCACATATTCTATCTCTCAATCCCCAAAGGGAAGGATCCAGCAGAAGAAATTTGTAACTACGGCTGCAGGGAGAGCAGTTTTCCATAAACTCAAATCAAAAACACCGTATCGTAATGCTTTTCTTCCTTTATTCAGGGCTTTTTGGAAAAGAGGAAAAACGAGAGGGAGGAAAAGGCATCTAAGCTCTATCCAGTGGTTCAGACTGAACGTCCACCTACCCAACATATTATTTCCTATGATAGGCAACCACACCCTTTGAGAAATCCACAAGACAGGTATAAGGGTAACAGTCATCGGCAGGTTTCCCCCCAGAATGTTATATTTCCAGGTATATAGCTTATGTACAAGCACTAAAGCAGAGATGCAGTTGTGGTAAAAATCTTAGAAATGGGTCCTATGTGCAGGTTGGATATAAACATGGGGCTGGGGTCTGTAGAAGTTGAAGATAACAGCACTACTTCTCTGGGGACTAAAGGGGGATTTAGTCTTTGTGTTGTGTTTCTGCACCCCCTCTTGTTGCATCTATGTATCTTTGTGTATGTGTGAACCAGGAAACTCAGGGTGGGCTCCATATGATCCCCTCTGGATCACAGGACCAGGAGGGAGGGGGCCTTGGAATGGAACAGCCAGCAGCATTCTCAGTTGCTACCCTACTGCATCTCCCATCAGGATGCTCTGGAGAAAAAAAATGTGGAATTTTTTTTCTCCACCACCCTCGTCTGTATCCAAACCATTTTCAAGCTCAATCTTTCTTCGCCAATTGCTGTCCACACCAAATCTGGTTCCATTCTGTTGTTTTTCAAAAGTTTAAGGGTTGATTGAGATAGATGGCAGGCAGGCAGGCAGGCAGGCAGGCAGACAGACAGACAGACAGATAGATAGATATCACTCTGTGTGTGTGTGTGCGCGCACACATACATGAAATTATGAGATACAGTACAGGGCTTAAGTTAACCCTACAACCCTAACATGGCTGCCATGGTAGGTTTCTGCCTGTCAGCCACTCCAGTGTCCCCAGGAAGCGGTCTCTCAAGCTTAGATGAATACATTTCTTTCTGGGCAGAAGGGCCAAGCCTTCCAAACAAAGCACTGGACTGCAGCCACACACCATTTTTATATCCAAGAAGGGTCATGAGGCTCATGTGGGCTCAGAGGCATTACTGTAAATCAAGATGAAGTTTAAGGCCAGTGAATTGCAATGTTATAACCTCCCATTCAATTTATTTTTAATGAAAAGAATCTTGGAAAAAAATAAGTGAGGTTGGACAGGAAGCCCCGCTCTATTACTATTTTAATATAAACTCCAAGTATTAGTTAGATGAATCTAATAGTACCTAAAGGCTTTTAAAGAAATTAATGGAAACATCCTTACATGATCAGTGCAAGCTCGTTTGGAGGGTAAGAATAAAGAAAAGGAAGGGCACACTTATAAAGCACACTGCTGGAAAATTTCCTGTGCCAATAAAAGGATCGGCTTTTATCTGCATAGGTAAGAAAAAGACTAAAAAATCTTGTGTAAACTGTTTATGGTTTCTTTTTAATTGCTTTGCTCTCTAGCACAATCTTCTTAACACCATTGTGAACAGCAGGGAGAGGTCTAAATATTGTCTCTTAATTCAAGACAGACTGCATGTTCCCCTGTGAGCCCTTCAATCTTCAGACTAACAGCTGATATCTCTGGGAACAAAGACCAGGTAAAAGTCAGAATGACAGCTTTCTGCAAAAGGGCAATGTGGTATTTAGCCTTCGAAATTGAAAGATCCACAACATTGTAAATTACTTTACCTAAAAACCTCTTCCATCTCACCAAATCATACCTGCACCTACAAATTGATTCATCAACAAATTAAGTGCTCCAGAACCCAAGGAACAAATGTTGAATACAGTTTTGCAGCTTGCATGCTTGGAATCCATCCTATTACAGCAATGCATTCACATATAATTGCAGGAAGAAGTGGCATTTTATTTTCTAGCATCATTCATATCTGCTGCAGTGTTACTGTATCTTTCCTACTCCTTTACCACCTTCAAACTCTAGCTTCCTCCTCCCTTGTTTAATGGCCAACTACTGACCTCTGCTGCAATTATATGTCAGTCCCATCTTTTCTTCCCATCCTGCACTATATTTTTATTGTAATTCAGGGATCAAAAATACTGCCTCAATAGAAGTAAGGAACACACATCTCCTTTGTCTGAATACCCTTGGTTGGATTCAGCTCTGCTGCTCAACTTCCTTGTGTGTCTAGTTTTACAGCTATAGCTGACAAGAAAGATTTGCTTTTGACAGCAGGAAAAAGAGAGGTTTCATATGATTTAAAAAATATGTCCTGCAATGGTTTTTTGTTACACTTATTTTTATTTTAACAGGAAAAAAAAAAACTTTCAAGGGACATCTGATGAATCCAGTCATCCAGTGTAGTCGGTAATTCAGCATGCTGCTGCCACCACCAAATCTTTCTGAATGGCTCTTTCTGAATGGCTGTCAGGTTATCAGGCTTTTTTCTTGATGACAAAAGCCATGATATACGCTCCCCTTATTCCTTTCTTTTCTCCTTGCCATAAGATATGATACCGATTCCCCACATGAACTTCTTTTTTACTTGGTTATATACTTCTGCAACAGTAGCATATCTGTATTAGATACTTTCAGGAGGCAATGAAGATATGAAGACTAAAAATATGAATGTTCCTACAAACAACTTGTATGCCAGGTCATTGAATGAACCAAAGTCGAGTAATCGGTGGAGATATCCTTACATACACTCACATGAGCATATACTTAGTCTACTTTTCATGCTACTTTGGCAATTCTGATTAGAAAAACAAGCAAAAAAAAAAAAAGCAAAAAAAAAATTGAATTGAAATTCTAACAAGGGAATCAACATTCACAATGCCAAGAACAAATACAGTATTTTCTCTATTCTCTCACCTTAAACAAGACATTTATTAAGGCATGGCCCAATGGTCCAGGTCAATTATTGTGAAAAGGCCAGGGCAGCAGAGGTCAAATGAAAAACTTTCTGCCTCATTAAAGGTGAAAATCAAAGAGATTACAGCAACAAAATACTCTTATGCATTTTCTGATGGGATTCGAGATTTGCTATTGATTTTCAGAGTCAAGGCACTTAGTTCTTCTTACTTCATTGAAAAGTCATTTTATCATTAAGGCAAAACCTACCAGTTAACAGAAAAGGTTCTCACCTACAGAAAGAACTATTAAGATTTTAAAAGTTGCAGTAAATGTAGTTCTAGGGTACTAGTTGCATAGCCTTTAAAAAAAAACCCTATAATTTCATTTCATAAAGGATGTAAGCAGTGAGTCATCTGCATTCCCAAGTATTACATAGGGTGAAAACACATACTAAAACTTGGAAATGTTCTAGAGCAGATATAACAGAATAAAGGGCCAACAAAGTATATTTGGTCTGTTGTCAGCCCTCCATGGTAGACCAAACTAGGAAACCAAAGTTATGCATGCTAATACTACTTTTATTATAAGGTTATAGTAACAGAATCTTGCAAGTCTGAATGTTCTTCCTCCCCTCCCTCCCTAGGGAGGAAGGGTCTTTTCTGAGATGCCTACTTGGGTTTCAGATCTGCCCCGGACTCAGATTTCTTTTATCTGACCATTGTCTTCATTGCAGCTCTTCTTCCTGTTCCTCAAGGTTATTCCTTCTTCCCATTACACCTATTGAGGCTTGTACCCTTAATCCACACAGCCTAGTCTCTGCACCCATTCCATAAATGTGATCTACATTGTGCAAAAAACAGTTCAACAAATGAAATTTGTTGTCTTCTTCTTGCATTTCCCACCCTCTTGTTTGCAAGGAAACTGCAAAACTTCATCTAAGCATCAACACACACAAGTCATTAAACAGTCAATGGCTCCTGTTCACTCTCTTCCCCCCACTTCTAAGTCCATGAGACTATGTGTGCTGCTTATTCCCACCCCTTACATTCTACACTTAACAATAAGGGGACTGTAAGCTCTTCTGCAGCCTAATAAAAGTGTGATTACTCCAAGCTGCACAGAACCCTGGCCTTCCACATGCAAGTAACAGATGAGAAGCAAGAAGTGCAGCCATTAGGCTGCCTGAAGTAGCCCTAGGAACCAGTGTGATGCCCCTCAGGAAGAAGCCTAAGAAGAGCAGGAGAAAAAAGTTAACAATGGGTTCTCATAAGCCAGGCCAAACTGGCTAGAGGACACCCTTCTCTATCTTGCATTTCTAACACAAATGACTCAAAGAAGCTAATTAGAGACCTCTATTTTAGCTTTTCAAAATGGATTTAAGACACATCTCCTTAATTTGATCATTGAAATTGCTTGTAGTTGTTTTATTATGTTTGATGTAGTTTGCTGCACAGGGCTGTGGTCATCATAGTATTCAAATGTTATTAATGAACAGCAAAAGCCCAGAATCTCTGAAGAATGGGAGTCTTTCTCCAATCCACTATGACCCTAACCATGTTACCTACCAGAATCAATAAATAAATACCCTATAATAGTAAAGCTCAAACATGAAATTATGTTCCCGATTCTTTTGCATTCTCTTCATACCATCAGCACTCATCCTAAACTCTGTATAAAATCTCTCCTTAAACAGTTGGAAATGATTTAGCAACTTCATAATGATCAGATGACCCTTTGTACTTTCCAAAAGCCTCCAAGATTTTTTTAGTACCTATATCTCCTCCATATTTCTCTCCCCGGTCCTTGTCCTCTGCTTTTTATTTTGCTTCTACCCCTTGCTTCTACCCCTTTACCAGTTGTTTCTTACATTGATTATATGGATTTACAAACACAACATTTGAACTAACTTTAAATCTTTATCATCTCTTCCACTTACAAATACCCCTTCTCTATCTTACTCACATTTCTAAATCTGTAGCTCCTCCTATAAATGATCATATGGAAATTGGGAAAAATATTTAAATTATGATACAAAAGAGAATGACCCAAGAATTAGTAATTTTCTTTCCTACACCAAAAAAAAAAAAAAAAGGCAATTCCAGTAATATTGAATGAATGCCTAAAATTTCAAAGTGCTTTTTCAAAATTAACGGAAAGAATAAAGCAATCTTTTAAAAAATCCACAAAAACAAATGTCCTCGTATTTTCTTTTCCTAGCTTCAGCAAAAAACAGAGTTCTTGAAGGAATCTGAAATAATTTCTCCTGACAAAGCATATCACCAACATTTCAAAATACATTGTTTTACAAAATAAATCCCATTGAAGTCAAATTTTATTTCCATCATGGCCCATAATACAATTAAAACAGTAAAGATGTAGCAGAACATATCCAAATGAAAACTACACTGGTAAGCATCAATGAGGAGCAAAGCAATTTTGGCAGCATTTTGATAAGGTAGGTTTATTATATGATACACTATAGTTAAGGTTTCTTAGCAAAACAAGAGTGGAGCTAAATGAAATGGAAACAAAACATGTGTACAGCTTTAAACAGTAAACGCCTTAATGGGGAGAACTGGAAACAGCCAAAAAGTCAATGAAATAATAACTGTGGTCATTAAGAGCTATTATTGTCACAATTTGTCATTTTGGCTATTATTAGTAAAGATACTCGTGAAGGTTACCTCATGCTGAGGCTTGGAAGAAGTTTCTGCTCATCTGAAAGAGTGAATCAGAAATGGCCCTGTCTCTCTGTTGGGGGAGGCCTGACACTGTATGGCTGCAACTCCAAGGGAGGCTAAGTGGAGAACAGCAGTCACACATGGACCCACAAGTATAGTTCTCAGATCAGTTGGCTCTGGTTCAAAACTAATATTTTTCTGGAGAGGCACTTTGCATAGTTGTAGAGTAAGCAATAAGGCAATGAATGGCATGCCTATATATATGAAATCAGCCCTAGATAATGATGATGGTAATAATAACAACAACAACAACAACAATAATTTATTAAACTTGTATACCACCTGATTCTCAATGACTCTGGGCAGCTCACAACAATCCAACAAAGAAATTACAATAGAATCAATAAAACATAAAACATAAAGATAAAAGATGGCAAATGCAATGAAGTGAGTGGGTTTTACTCTCCCTCAGTTCTAGACAATGAACTGCTTCCAGAACTGACATACTGAATCAGACAGATGAGATTACTACTGCATTCAGAAAGGCAGCTGTTCATGTTCTAACACTGATAGCAAGAGCTGTGTCAGCATTATCTTACAATCCCAAAGCAAGCAGTAGTCAAACAAGCTTGGACATATGAAGAAAAAGGCATGCAAACTGTAACAATAGTAGCATGTAAAAATTGAAAGGAACTAATACTGCTTTGTTAGAAGTAACAGTAGTCCTCTAGAGTCTGATCTGATCCTAGATGACTTTATTTTGGCCTATTAGTCCTTTTGGAGCCCTCTTACTATCCACTGATTCCTAAAGTGTACTGGTAGGAAGGACTCCGGGACATCAGCCTCCATTCCAAACCACGATGATGCCAAAAAGACAACATTTACAGCAGAAGGTCCACCATTTTCTACTTGTATCACAGTTTTGCATGCAAATATCTAAGGAGAGGAGTTTAACATAGCAATGCTTATTTTGTCACATGCAAGTGGGAATATGTCCTATGCTCCCCCATGTCTATGCTCCAGGGAACTTTCATATTAGTAAGACCTTTATGATGTAGACCCTGGGGACCATGGAAACCTCTTACGGTTGCTAATCAGCTGGATATTGCTTTACATGCCTATAACTGTATTTATTTACTTACTCATTTTTTTTCATGATGCAATTGAGAGACTCTCAGCAGGTTGCATTCATAACAATAAAATATCCACAGTGCAATTACATAACAATAAACAATAAGCAATTCCCCCTGAATTAAGTCACAGATAAAATCTTAAGACAAGTTGGGTAGTTACGACCTTATAAGGCTTCCAAACTAATGGTAATTATGATTTCTTTGGAAAGTTTTCCAAATGCCGTTTATGAGAAATAAGTGAAGAGCTGAATTAAATTTGCATAGTAAATTGTTTAACTTATACTTTCCTGAAACTGTAGTTAAAGATTCTACAAAACATGTTCCTCATAAAAAATGAAGGAATTCTTTTTTTTATTAGACATTTCAGGAAAAATATATAAACAGGCATAGAAAAGAGTAAAATACAAATGAATAAACAAGTTATAGAGGTTATAATTTTCCAGTATATCATTATTTGATTGTGGATAAATGAATATATTATATTGTTTTAAAAGCCTATAACTTTTTATTAAGTTCTAAACAAAGCATAAATATCAGGAACCACAGGCAGCACAGTATAAATCACATAATGAGATTATGGACTACAATACATTTTTTTAACTTTCAACTTTCAACTTTATTGATTAGTCTTACAACCATATCAACAAGAATAAGAAACATCAGCAAAAGTGAAACAAATAACTAATACACAAAATCCATGATACAATAAAATATTATAATAATAAAATGGGATAGTACAAAGTATAATACTACTATAAAATAATAATGTATCGCTAATATCATAATCCAGATTCATATAAGACCACCACCCCTACATGATACTCCAATCTGTTCTATGTATCGGGCTCTCAACTGAATTGCCTTGTCCACAAACCTGGCAGTCCTACTCACAATAAAGAAAGAAAATAGGGTGGACTGTTCTTTCCAACAGAGAGGATAAATAGTTAAGCCTAAGTGAATCATAAAGTTTACAGTCGAACAAAACATGGGCAGTATCTTCTATGGCTGGGTCCCCACATACACATAGCCTCTCATCATAAGGCACATGATGGAAACGACCATATTTGACCATGGAGTCCAGTAATTCAAACCTAGCTCTAGTGTAGGCCCTTCTTAGGTTTTGAGTTAGACTCATCGACAGATATTTTTCAGAATTAAAGGTAATTTTATTCTTAGCTAACCATTTTAATGACCCATTTTTAGCCAGTTCCTCCATATCCGTTTAGGCACTGATATCCAGGGCTTGCTGTTTAAAAATATCCTTTGCCTGCAAGGAATTTATGAGTACCTGTTGAGTAGAAAGCCCATATTGTGAGATAACTTTAGTAAGATGTTTTAGCCAGGATATGGAGAGGTCCATACTTATGTGTTCCAACAGGCATAATTTGGGAAGCCTATCATAATCCATTAAATGGACTCTCTGCCAATAAGAAAAGACCTTAATTACTGACTGGCTCTGTATAGAATGGGTACCTGTTTCTGCTTTGATCACGGGGGCGACTACAATAAATTTATCCATATTACAAAGTCTGTTCTAATTTAGAAATCCTATAATCAGATTTAAATATAGACTGTGTATATAGAGAACCAAAAGTTTTGGATGTGATACAAATCCATGGATTGACCTATAGTTTAGGAATGGTTTCCAATCTAAATTAATGTCCATGTCAAATTTACTTTAAAGATACAAAGTTACAGTATTCCGGATATCAAAGTATATCCCTATAATTTGTTTAGCCATTGTTCCATACAGGGAATGAAATGTCCTTTCTAATAAAAGGTATACAGTATCTTTGCAATAGTTAGCACGTACAAAGCTAATACAGTATACTTTGAATTTATGGTTTAGTAAAGTTTAATAAAAATATTGCAAGTTGAAATGGGAATTCAACGTTTAAGATTTGTTTCTTTTTGGTATGAATAATTTTCCAAAATTGTTGAGTTTTACATCACTGCCACCAGATATGAAAGAATTTTATGACCTGCTCATTACACTTCCAGCAATTTATAGAGAACAAATTATCCATTTTAGCAATCAGGACTGGAGTAATATATCAATAATACATCTCATACCAATTTTCTCTAAATATAATATTCAGAGTAATTTTAACATTCTTTTTCCACTGAAATTCTAACTGTTGCATATCTATTACTGCATCTAAATTCTGCATCCAGTTAATCATACGATCTTTGAATTGTTCAGTTTCTGAATCATATTTCACCAGCAGTTTATAAAGAAAAGTGTTGAGCCCAAGAATAAATGAGTTCTACAACTCAAACCAAGTGAGATGTGGCCTTTGCATTGATTATCATAAGATAAGAATGAAGGTGAAGATCATCACCCCAATTCAGAAGTTACACAAAATAACTTCCTCATTCTTTATATCTGGAAAGGCTCCATGCATCTACCCTTACTTTGCACCCATTTCTTCATAAATTAGAGCAAAGTTGCAACTTTTTATTGCTATGTATTATAAACAGTCTAGGTATGACCATTATAATGAAGCGCACAAGTGGAAACTGAGATTTGGGGGGGGGGGGCAGCCATTGCATAACTACCCATTTCTATTCTGCTCTGTTTTTATCTGTTTCTATTTGCATTTTAGATGTCCACTGAGAACATTTACATTTGCTTACTGACCATTAGAAGCCATATTCCACAGATCATTGATTTAACACATTTATTGAAATTTCTTCAAACAAAAATTCTACCTTTTTAATAACAAATTTATATTAATTATAGGAAAAAAATCAGAAAATGCAATATAAGTTAGGAATGGGTCATTGCAAAGTCAAGGTAAGCATAACAACGTGTCTTATGCCAAGTCAGACCATTGATCCTTCCAGCTTAGTATTGTCAATATTGACTGGCCATCTCTCTAGGGCAGTGTTTCTCAACCATGTGACACTTCAGGGAATTCAGGTAGTTGAAGTCCACACTTCTTAAAGTTCCCAAGGTTGAGAAACACTGCTCTAGAGAATGTGTTCCCCAGCCTATCTGAAAATTCAAGGGACTGAATCCACAAATTTCCACCTGCACAATATCTGCTGTCCCACTGGCTTAACCCTAAGATTCCAATGCCCTGCTACAAAAGCATTTCAATATCTCTTTTATAGTTCTGCTACTGAAATGTCTTAGATGTTACCTAAAACACTCAAATGATGGGCTAAATGAAAAGGAACAAAATTAGAAGAGTGACTAGGAAAGCTCTTCATTATTTTTTTCTGGTAAGTGATATAAATGTGGACTGTAAATGTAGAATTTAAAAAGGATAAAAGCAACATTGTGGAAACTGGGAGGGAAAGATCATCTGCAAAACAAATCTGTTTCCACAAAGTGAGGAGACCCAGATGGAGTAATGCTTTCCTGGAATGTTCCCTCATGTGGGGCTAGTCAAAGCTGGTTCCAGGCCTGACATCACTGATAAAGACTGGCAACTATCAGTTGCCTTTCTGTTATGAGAAGGAGTAAGATGAGAAGGAGATGAAAGGAGGTGTTGAAGCTGGGTGTGCCAATCAGTGCCACAGATGAATTAAATCAAGGGAGATTTGGATTACAGAATCTGCATAAAAAAGTATGCATCTCTCCATTGTGGGGAGATGGGTGGGGACAAGTCTATTAAATAATATAAATAAAATAAAAAGATTTCTTCTTGGATCTCATTGTTCATCAAACCAAGAAACAAAGCTATTGGTGGGAAAAGAAAAAGGGGGAAGTAAGGTTAAAGAGAACATTTAAAGTATATTAGCATCACATTTCAGATGGACAGCTAGAACAAAAGAAACTGCTTGAAAGAGCTTTTTTTTTTAATGATTCTTCTTAGCATTTAAATAAACTAATGTTTCCTACCATCTACAACAGATGAGCAGTTAAGCTTTAGTGTAGTAGTAAAATGCAGTAGCAACTGCAACCAGACTGCAATAAAAATGCATGTAGCCTGTAGTGGAATGGGGAGCCCCCCAGATGTTGCTGAACCTCAGCTTCCAGTATGCAGCTCAGTCCACAAAGTCCATGGTAAAGAATATTAAGAGCAACAGTTGAGCAGCAACTAGGGAGTCATCGGAATATCCTTCCAAGATTTAATACTCTTTCCCAGCATTCATATAAATGCATACTAAGCAAGGAAAGAACATACGTGCATACATTTTCTCTCTCCCCCATTGTCTATAAAGTACCCACAAGCCATAATTCATAACTCAAACTGCAAAGGGGCTTTGTCTTGGCTTTGATTATGATAAGTTACTTCTGTTTGGCAGAGAGGACACAGCCAGACTGAATAGAAGTGGAGTACCAGGGAGATTGCTTGTGCATATGTTCCCCAAATGCCCATTCATATGATCCCATGACAATCTACAAATGCTGCAAGATGGGAGCTTTGAATTCTTCAGGAGAATTAAAAGAAGTCTATCTTGACACAGCCTCCTCCTGAATTACATGAAAGAGATATGAAAGAGATGAAAAGACACATTTAACTTAAGTAAGAGGCATTTAATGCTAGATATCATTATACAATTAAATGTAATAATATCTATAGCTTGTGTGTTATAATTTAAAATTTATCTTAATGAGATAATTTATATTATTTAATGTATATGAAGTGGGTCATGGGCACCATAAAACTATTTACTCTACTTTTTCTTGCCCATTTATGATTTCCTAGAAGTGAAATCTTGGCACTGCTGAGAGTCAAACTAAAAGTTATATGGAAAATCCAGGACTGATTCTCCCAATGGAGTTTCTTGAATCTGAGAGCATCCATATTGGGAATGGGAGGATATGTCATCCGCAGAGGGGGATAAGGGAGAGAGAAATTATATCATATGGATCATGACATCATCACATAAATGGCATGAATTATGTAATCATGTGATTGATGGATATGACATAGTTTGTATACTTTGTGTGATGACATCAGGACACATGTGATGTCACTGTGGCCTATGAATCTAAACTATCATTGCACATATGGAATATGTGCACACATTCTAAACCAGTGTTGGACTATTGTGTCTCTGGCCAAAACAACACATCACAACTTAAGATCACTACCGGAAATGGAGATCTCTATAATCTAACAACTTCTCTGATTCATTCATAAATTATAGTACAACTGAATCCATATTCTGATGTTGTTATAACTCATACCTGGACTCTTTCTCCTTGTCACTAGAGGGGAAAAAACTGGCTGATGACATAAGAGGAAACAACTAAAGGCAACAGAAAGAAGGCAGAATTTCATATAAATTTCCCCTTTCCTTGTTTTCCACGTTTCTGGCGATGTGTGGGTTCTAGCATGTCAGATATTAACTGGTTATTGGTCTTATATTTCCCTATTAGATGATCAAAATAGGTAACAATCTGCAATACTTTTTAAAAAATGATCTTTTCCCCTTTACTCCAATACAGAAAATATTTTTTAGAAACATATGCTGCCCTTATTATCACCCTTAGCATGCTATATGATAAGCTTGCATTGGGACTTAAAGTAATATAATGAAACTGTCTTGACTTTTAATTTGTACCAAGTACAAGTGGCTGGGGAAGACCACTAATATTCCCTGTCCTACCCATTATCCCAGTCAGTACTGGGATCACACACTCTTACAAGAAAAACACATCCACAGACAATGTTTTACAATGTGTATATTACTTATAGTTTGAACCTAATTGTTCTTAAGCAATGTAAGCATTGCAGCTTAACATAAAACTTGTTAGTTTAAGCCAATTTTCATATATAAATTTCTCATACTGAGATACTTTGCCTATTCTCTTAAGATCAAAAATCACATTTCAAATAAAGAGGTTCTGGCTATTCAAGCCTTTGAACCCAACTGGCCTTTCCTTTTGTGATGAAAATTAGACAAAATAAATACCAGATGACTGGGCCATTCCAGAAATATATTTGAAATCATCCACATAACCTCATATTGTGCTGCGTGGAAAAATAAATTCTTTGCTTGTCCAAGTTAATAAAGACGGAGAGATCAAACAAAATCTGGTGCAGGAGATGATGCAAGCTGCATGCTAATGTTTGTACGCATGCATTTTACTGAAAGGCAAGTCCACTGCTTCTGCATAGAGACCCTTTGTGCAAATGAGGTGTGAAGGACACACTTGCTATGCTCTAAACGGCATAGGCGCTATTGCTTAGGTCATACAATCCTTATCCTGTTCATGATCGTGGAAGGCAGTTCTTTCACTTGATTCCCTGTGTGGAATTTGCTGCACAGTCCCACATCCACTGACTCTTTTGAGGCTGAATACAGGCTTAGCAGAGACACACAATCGAGCACAAATGACCCTAACCCTAACCCTAACCCTAGGGAGAGGACAGGTGCTGAGCACATGACAAACCTTGGCTGCTCCTAATGAAACATTTCAATGCTGATTTCAGGGAGGAAAATGACATTAGGCATTTTTCACGGCTGAAAGAAGAAGAAGAAGAAGAAGAAGAAGAAGAAGAAGAAGAAGAAGAAGAAGAAGAAGAAGAAGAAGAAGAAGAAGAAGAAGAAGAAGAAGAAGAAGAAGAAGGAGAAGAAGAAGCAGCAGCAGCAGCAGCAGCAGCAGCAGCAGCAGCAGCAGCAGCAGCAGCAGCTCCCCAAAGTCAGCAATGCATCTTTCACACACTTCACTGATTCCCCTCTAATAGCACAAACCTCTTCAGCTTGAAATACAGATTCCCAGCAGAAAGATTGAGCCAGTCAGATCCCATTACTTCTAAAGGCAGAACAGATTTTTCTTTGAAGCTACAGCCTTACATTTTTACTGGACCATAAGGATCATCCAGTTGCCTTTCAAACTCTATTCAAATGATTTCAGCTCTTTCTTGTTAGCATTCTAATTATGACCAAATAGATCATTTCTGAGACCTATTGTCATCTTTCTCTATTCTACCACTCTCCATCTACTTGGACACAAAAATAAATGAAAACCTTTGAAACATTTCTCCTCCCTGTTTTGAAATATCTACTTTCTGGAGCCTCCCATGGAACATTTAACTGCAGAAGCAAATTCCCTCCATATTAAAAGAAAACTTCCTTAAGCAATGCATCCTTAATGGGTAGTAAGAAGACACCACTATTGAGTAAACACCAACAAGGTGTTAGATGGCAGACCTGTTTGGGTGACCTGACTTGTCCTGCCTTTTCTAAGAAAACCCTGATGGTTCTGCTTCCAGCATTGAAGAAAGTTTTAACTGCCAGCCCAGTTGGATTCTACATATAGAATCAGAAGGGAAGAGGTCATCTTGTTCTTTATTTCAGACAGCAAAATATTTTGGGAGACATTTCATAATGACTGCTAAAGAAAACGCTCAGATTCAGAGGCAGTATGTCCCATCTGTGGACCTTCCAAGAAATATCTGCTTGGCCATAGGGTGCAGAATGGTGGGTTCCCATTATTTAACTTGTGAGGGATGGTGTCTTTCTTAGGATGTTACGAGGATTCATCTAACTTCAATATGAATTCCAAGAGTCCTTAAAAACATACTCAGTGGGGAAATGACATAGAAAGAAGTGATACACTTTAGCAATAGTTATAGATCACATCTTCCAAGCAAATCCAAAATAAGAAACTGTAGCTTCAGAAGAATCAGAACTGTTATTTAATTAACCTAATTAATTATATATTACAGCAGCTGTTGAAAAGGAAGGTCACATCCCATTACACATTTCTAACCTTAACTTCCTTGGGAGCACAACCACTGAACATCTAGAGGGGAAAACATACTGGTAGTCTGAAACATTTCTCAACTATTTTCTCAAGGGACTAACCAAGAATATGCAATTTGGCTGTTGTTTTGGTATCTTAATCCCAGTAGACGTTTACATCATTATTTGGAAGCAAGTTCCATTGATTTCAGTGGGATCCCTTCCAACTCTTCTAGATGAGATTAATATGCTCTCTAAAACTACCATGCTCACTTCTACAATTAAAAGGTACAATTTCAAACTAAAAATAATACTCTGATCTAAATAGTTCAGATATATGTGGACAATGGGATTTTATCTATTTGATGTATTAAATTACTTAACCCGGCTTTATTGAAATAATTATTAAAATATCTATAGAAGAATAATATAGTAGTGGCTGAATGTGACCCTGTTAGGATATTTCTTTCACTTGAGATATGTTCTAATCCAGCAGCAGTTTCCTAATGTCCAAAAACTTTACATGAATCCTAAAGGTTATAAATGGTTCCACTACAAATTCACTCCCCTCTATGATATCAATAAAATACCCATAGAACTCTCTGTTAAAATGAATCTATGACTTTACTAAAAATACTTTAAATAACTGTGATTTTTCTTTTAGGTTTCAATCCCCTACAGCTTTCAACCTCTCCTAACATGGTGCTCAGGAGCTCCAGTATGGTTCCAGTTACATCTCTTAGCATTTATAAGTCTCTCTGCTCCTCCTGATCTTTTACATTGTTTAAAACATATTTTAAACAATAGGAAGCTGGCATGCTGGAAAGCAAAGCACCAGCCTATTGCAGCTTCTTCTGTCACAAATACCAATTCAAGCCTGCCAGATCCCTCCCTGGGAGGTCTGTCTTGCCCTTCCCCTGTACCAGAGTTCAAGTATATTTTTGTGTGGCTATCCCTCCAGCTGAAAGGGTTTCACTCAGGCAACAATTTATAGTGCCACCATTTGTGAAGAATGTGAAGAAGCCCCCCACATCTGGAATCTGGAGAGGATAGAACAGGAAATCCTCCTTCTCCAGGACTAAATTTTTAAATAAATGGCTTGTTTTCCCTTTTTGCCAGGGTTATCAGGCCCTAGCAATTCCAAACTGAATGATGAAAGTACAAGCACAACACTGGAATAAAATCAAAGATGTATTTTTATTTTAGCAAAAACAGCAAAGTAGGGATTTAGCTACACCAAGTTACATGAGTCTAAGGGCTGCATACCAAACTAGCAATCGTGATCTGTAAATAGTCTGATCAAACAAAGAAAGAGATAGCAGAACAGAGAATGGAAGCGGATGTAATACAAACCAAGACTATGGAAAGCAGCACTGTGAACATTCATGTATTTACCTGTCCCTTCTCTGCCAATGCTACCTTACTGGTTCTGGTTCTCCCAGAACTTTTGGGCAGAGTGCTTGAGTTCTAGGCCCAATCAGATAAAATCTGTTTCTTAATTTCCTGGTTTCTCTGAGGATTTCTAACCATGTCTCTCTGGGGACAAAGAAAGTTCTAACTTCCTCTCCCCCTGAATCCCACCCCCTGCCTCTCACCGGGAGAGAGAAGTAATTTAGGGTTATAGTGTTCTGAGATTCACCAGTTTGACACCATTCAAAACCTGCTTTATACATCATATTTATTTCTAGGAACACTTTTTGTCTCCACTGGATCATATAAACATGCGGTAGTCATCTGTGCTGTAGGAGGAGGGGGGAATACAACCAAGAAAATAACTTGGGCGTGTGCATGTAATCACCAAGTGTTTAAAACTCAACTTGAGAATGACTATACCTTTTAAACAGGCATGAAGAACCTGTAGACAGTAGAGATTTGGGGAACAGCAGGAAACATCTAGTAAATCAGTGCTCGGCAAATGGGCTTTTGCACCTGATTTATGAGAGCATCCATAGTATGTCTTCAAAATTTCAAATGTGCCAACCAGGCCCAATACACCAGCCCCAATATATGTTCTTTTGCAGGGTCAAAAAAAGAAGGCGGAAGGCTAGTTAATTTGCAAATACAATTTTGATAGAAAAGAGGTCTTATACTAGTTCTTCCAGATACATGTCTTGGTTAGCATTCTAAAACCTATATAAAAGATGACCTGATATGTCAGTCAAAGGAACTGATTACAGATTTATATTTAGAAAGAGCAGGAAAGTTAAGGTGAAAGATATCAAGGGCAAGATGGGAGTAACATTTCAAGGCTAATCACCTAAAATGTACATCTAGGATGAGCCTGTCTTCAGAATCTAGAGACAAGAGGCGATGGGGTGAAACAATATTACTTTAATCTATATTCTTTACGTAAGACACACTATTTCCTTCAAAAATATTCATGCCAGATCACATACATTTATCTTAGCTGGGATGATCACCACCCACTCTTTCAACCTGCTTTAGAAACTGTTTCAGGTTCAGGAGTAATTACAGAATAAAATTGCTAGATTCCTGTTGCCTAGTATTTCCTGTTTCATAGGCTATCTAGTTAGTTCCAACAACTGGCTAATTATTATCAAAGCTTTTAAAAAATAAATGGTCCTTGACTTGCACTCTGGGTTACCTCCATTCTTGTCCATGAAAGGAAATGACTCTTCAGCACCTCCCTGTTCCTCTCATGATGATGGGAGACAGCATTTTTTTTTTTCCAGACCCTCCCTTTGTATTTTAAGATGACATATGAAAATAAGCCATGAGCCACTGAAAAATATTCGTCTTTAGTATTGGAACACAAGGAACCAAAGATCCATAAATCTTACACTGTTTAAGTGTTCGAAGCATAAACGAAATTTGAGCATTTGTACCAAGATCAAACATAATCTGTCTAGGGATAATAAATTAGTCTATTGCTGACTGGTGAAACTATAGTCACTTATTCATTAATTGATAATAGCTGTATACTGCCCAAAAACGAATGCTCTTGAGACATTTATATAAGAAACAAAATCATAAAAATAAACACACATATACAAAAAGCAAATAAGATAAAACTAAATCAAACAATCAACAGCAACACATAAATGCTATGGAACTGAATGATCTTAAAAATAAAACATCCTGAAGAACTTAAAGATCTTCCCCTGACACCAAAAAAACTATAATACGAATGACAGCCAAGCCTTTTTGGAAGATGCATTTTTCATAAATCCACCCATACATTTGTTTCATGAATTAATGCATGATTTCCCTATGTGCCCCCTCCCCACCCCCAAAGACTTATACAGCAACCTGCATGTAGGTGAGTATTTAAAAGCTATTTTTGAATCCTATTTTCTCACAAAACATGCATCTTTAAACATATTTTCTCTCAAAATAAACATTTTAAATGCATTATTTCTCAAACTATACTTTGCAGCCATATTTTATTATTTGAGAAACTTATTTTGATTAACTAAAATCCAATCTACATATTAATTCAGTTTCTATCAGAATTCATTAAAAAAAAATCCTCAAAAATATCTAAACTCAGAATACTGCTTTCATAACCATGTATTCAAGCATAATACTTGTATTAGTAACTTCACCTCTGGGCACAACGGCTGTTGCACTCTTTTCTCTTTGCACCCTACTCTTCTTCTACAGATGGTTAATGAACCACCCTTATTCCTCTGTCATTTATTTCTAAAAGGCCAGCTTTTATGAATATGAAGTTAGTTCTCTTCTGTGGATTAGAAATTCAGACTCGTGTTAAAAAAATTACCACAGGTTTTATTTAAAAATAGTGATAATTATTTCACTCTCAGTGGTCAATTGCTTATCAAAAAGTTGTATAAGATCATAGCTAGTTTGTATCACTTTTAAATTCCAGGTTCTTCAAGACTTAGTATTTGACATGACTCCTCTGGGTATTAAATCATGTTTATTAGAAAAAATCAATATAAATGCTAAATTGTCATCTGCAATATTCCATCAGTGTCACACCGAGCCACACAGTGCAAAATCATTATTGTATTGCAAGAGCATCTTGTGCAGAAAAGCAGATGATTAGACTGGTAGTGCCATCAAATCTTTGTTATTCATTCACATTATACTGATTATATTAAATGGGAAATGTCAGGCAGTCCAAACCTAACTGTAGATCTGTAAATTACAAGGTTTACATTCTGCCACAGAATCTTTTACCTGAACCACACGGTGATGAGAAAGCTCATCCACATCTTATGATGAAAAGGTTCTTAAGTGTCAGTTTGGCTTCTAAGAGACATGAGCTATTGCTCAATAAGAAAAGAGGTTTTCTCACTGCGGACCCTAGAAACAGGCAGCTTGGGAATCAACAGCATAAGCTTGTTTTATGCTAATCTGAGCTGGTAGTCTTAGACATCATGTCTCCAGCAGAAACCAAAACATTCTGGATGCCACTTTACCCTGGCTAATATATCCCTAAGCAAGACAATACCTGAATTTAGGATAATTCTCTCAAAGAATAGGTAGGTAGCGGGAGAAAGAAAAAGAGGGAGAGAGGAGAGAATCTTCTGTAATGGCCAGTGTTCCCACCTAGTCAACCTAGACTTCCAGCTCCAGCTTAAAATCAATCTTGAATATTCCTCCACACACCAATAAATATGTGTAAGTGATGCCCCTGTGTATATATCAGCATATAAGTACAGTTCTGTGAAAAAGTATTCATCACCTTTCAGGTTTTCCGAATTTTTATACAGCTTTGCCCCTAAATTTTATCAGAGCTTTGCATAGCTCCTTGACAGCTTCAGCTGATGGATAGATGGCCTGATATTCTCCTTTAGAATTCCCTATACAAAAGAATTCATGCTTCCTTTAATGGGGGCAAGTCATTCAGCTCCTAATGTTGTGAAACCATAGTTTGTGAGATTTTGATAGGGCAGAGTTTGCCCAAATCATCTCTGATTATTCACACAACTGCTTCTACTAATCCCCTCAACTGAATGATTGAACCAGGAAGGCGATTACTTTTTCATACTGGCACATCCGAAGTTGGATGACTTTATTTATGAAATAAATCAAACAAGCACCAAACATTGATGTTATGTCTTCACTTAGATTCCTTTTATATTTCAGTAGGACCTACATCAAGCTTTGATAAAGTTGCACGTTTGTATACATACCTGCCACCAGCATATACCCAAAAGGGGCAGGGCCAGGAAAAATAAAAAGGAAGGTCCTAATTAAAATGTGCTTCCTAAAATAAATTATCCCTTCAATAAAATCAATTAATCCACCTCCTACATATATCATGTAGATGTCATGCCAGATCACTTTGAATTGGCCTTTGTCTGGCTCAGCAGCAGGCTGGCAACAAGATGGAGGCTCTGTTGGGAGCACATGTCCTGAATAAACAGAAAGTGGGCCCTCTTGGTGCCAGCACAATGAGTGTAGAGAGAAGAGATCATAGGACAGGGAAGGGGAAAGAGAGAGAGAGAGGAGCCCTTCTGAAGGTTAGGCAAGGGTTAAATTCAATAGATAATCTCTAATGTCATCCACCTTTTAAGAAGGGAAGTCTGCAGCCACACAATTTCTTTATTTTGAGCAGAATCATCTTCCCAGTGAATGTAACATAATTGCTCCAATCCCAATTTTTTAAAATCTGTTCAATTGTGTCTGATTCTTGGAGACTGCCTGGGCAAGTCCCTGCAGTTTTCCTGGCAAGGGTTTTCAAAAGTGGTCTGCCATTGCCTCCTTCCTAGGGCTCAGAGAAAGTGACTGGCCTAAGGTTGCCCAGCTGGCTTTGTGTTTAGGTGGGACTAGAACTCATGGTGTCCCAGTTTCTAGCCTGATGCCTTAACACTACACCAAACTGGCTTTAGGTAATTATTTATGTAGAGTCTCATTTTTGTATCAGATAAATATGGTAATGCAACTAAGTACAGATAGTCCTCGACTTACAACCATTCATTTAGCAACCGTTCAAAGTTATGAAGGCACTGAAAAAAGTGATTTACGATCGGTCCTCACAGTTATGACCATCGCAGTGTCCCCGCAGTCACAAGATCAAAATTCAGGTGCTTGGCAACCAGCATGTATTTACGATGGTTGCAGCATCCTGAGATCACATGATTGCCATCTGCAACCTTCCCAGCCAGCTTCCGACAAGCAAACTCAATGGGGGAAGCCAGATTCACTGAACGCCCACGTGATTCGATTAACTGCAGCAAAAAAGGTTGTAAAATCAGACACGAATCAATGACTGCATCACTTAGTGATGGAAGTTCCAGTCCCATTTGTGGTTGTAAGTCGAGGACTACCTGTGAGAATCCAGGTCTACTAAAACTGGTCTTCTGATTATTTCCTTTTACCTAGAGCTCTAACACTTATAATGACTGTCTGAAGAAAAGCACTTGGGAAATTGGTTATTGGAGTTCATCCTAATGCAGCCAAAAGATGCCAACTTCTTCCTTAGCAGCACACAAAGACTTGTTTCCCTTGGGATGGAGAGAAAATGTTGCCTTTTTTAGTTTGTGTTAAGGGTCCTTGATTCTAAAAAAGCAAACAAAACAAAATAAAACCCTCCTGAAGCATTAGCAAGAATGTATTCCCTGATTGGAGAAGAGGTCAAATAAAGGATAAAAACCTGAGAAAGTGGCAGTTACTGTGCTGCTTCTCCATGCCAGTACACAAGGAGTAAAAGAGACTGACAGGTAATACAATACCAACAATTGCATAACCTGTCATAGACAATGCAATCTTCATGCTCTCTGTAAGCCTCACCTACCAACAACAGATTAGTAGTGGCAATTTCATAGCATTTTCTCTCTTTCTCTCTCTTTAAGAAAGGCAACTTCACACCAGGCACAGCAATAAAAATCAATTCTCCAAAACCTCAATTCCATATTCAGTAACATCAAAAGCTTCACAGAACATTATAGCTAGATTAAGTTGCTTCACAGCAAACCAAAAAGAAGTAATATATATGCAGATCTGCCTCCCACAGAACCTAGAAATCCAGCTGTGTATAAAGAGAAAAATAGCCCCAGGGCTTCAATCCTAGGCCTTTTCTCTCAACCTTTTGAGTCAATGGACATGTAGGCTATTCTTTTCCTGGCTCTGAGAGTCAGAGGCATCTGTTGCATGTTTTATAACAGTTCTATCTAGCCTGAGAATAACTGATAACTGCCTTGCCAGCTTCTGCCTTTATAGGTTGGGAGCCCCAACTGGCTCCTCCAATCACAATTTAATTTAATTTAATTTAATTTAATTTAATTTAATTTAGGCATTGTCTGAATCTGAACCAACTCTGGGTGGTATGCAGTAAAACCAAACTGAACTCAATACAATAATTATGAAAGAATACAATACAATAATTATGAAAGAAATAAAAAATGTCATCAGAAGGATGGTGATATCAGCATAATGGGCAAGGCCAAATTTGTAATCCCTTTTTCTCTTTTTGGGGGTGCAGGTAAAGAGTGAGAATGGGAGTAAAAGTCATCTGGTGTGCTTTTTTCCCATAAACTACCACCATAACTTCCCCATGGTAGTTTCCCATAAACTACCACCATAGCCAAATGTTCCAAAACACTGCACAAGAATTTAGCTGCAAAATGGCCAAATTTCAGCTATATAAATTTGGACCATAGTGGGGGGAGGGGTGTTCATGGGGTTTTAAATGTGTAAGTTGAGCAGGTTGCTTTCTGGAGGCGACCTATACTCATGTCACATATACACCATCAATCTGGGAGACAGAGAGGGAGAGATCACAATGCCCCCCACTATTACTGTGGGGCTGCAGGTGGCTATAACACGTGGGTTGGCTGCCCCAGTCTTAAAGAATCATTGACTTCTGGGCCACGCTGCCAGGCAATAATGCTGTCTATCATTTTAACTGAATTACCCCATTCATGAAACCACTAAAAACATCAATCAAATATTTTTTCTAGGAAATTATACCAAGATATTGTATTTTTGTGATTTGTTGCCACTACTATGGTTTCACACAATCCTGTGTGAATCATTCCCAATTCAATCCATATTGGCAACATGAAGGAAACTGGTTCCACTTCAGCCATTGTGGAAATTGAAGATTCAGCTGACAAAGGTTCATCCAGAGGCTACAATGCAAAAGCAAAAAGACTATGCTGCTTCTGCCTTTTTTGGGCCAGAGTGGAATGAAAACAGAAGGAATGGCAGGGCAGTAAAGAATATTAATTTCACTTTGCTGAGATGGCCAAATTGACTTCTTTGATCAGAGAAAAGACAATATCTACATTTATTGCTGAGTGGAAACCCCTTATTGGATTTTTTGTGTAAAACAGAAAAAAATGAACTTACGATTTATGGTTTTGATGATTAGTCATGTTGTAACTTTAGAGAAAGTGATAAATTTATAATTGTACAGTGGTACCTCGGTTCACGAACGCTTCTGTTCACGAACAATTCGGTTCACGAACAGCTCCGGTCGCAAAAATTTGCCTCCGTTCGCGAACGCCGGATCGGGTTACGAACAGGATCTGCAGCCATTTTCCCTCCCGTGACAAGTGGTCGTGGCTTCCTGTAGGGAGGGGGACTCTCCCTCCAAGCAGTAACCGCCTCCCCACCCGCCTTCCTGTCCTCCACACCAGAAGTCGCGTCGAGCAAGGTTAGCTTTCTCTCTCTTCGTACTGTACTTTGTGTCATATTTTTGCGGTTTAAAAAAAAAACAACATATGGTTCAGAACGGATTAACCGTATTTACATTGAACCTTATGGGGAAATTTGACTCGGGTCGCGACCAAAAATCGGTTGGCGACCAAATTCGGGGTCAGAACGGATTAACTGTATTTACATTGAACCTTATGGGAAAATTTGATTCGGTTCACAACCAATTCGGTTCGCAACCAGAGTCGCGGAACGAATTAAGTTCATGAACCGAGGTACCACTGTACTTATAACTGCTGTAGAAACCACTTCTTTGTATCTTTTTTCCCTACTTTTTTTCTTTCTTGCATTTTTAGCTTTCTCTCTGAATTCTTTCTTTTTCTTCCTTATTTTATATTAGTTTGTATTAGTTTTTATCTTCCTTTTTAAAACATTTAATAACATTATTAATAAAAAGAGAGAGAATATTAATTTCACCCAATTTCAGCTGGATATCTTGAAAGGTTTTATTGCAACATAAAAAAAGCATTGTTCTGCACCTCTTTTAAGGCAGAAATAGCAGAGATGAGGAAAGAACAGTACAGTGGCCTTCAAATTGTCTGGCAGAAACCCTGCTTGCACTGAACCAATGCAGAAGTATTTTATTCCAAGTTTAAAATGTTCAAAAAGGGTTTAGAAACTAAATTCTCACTTTTCTAGGTGTGTGTTCCTGAAGTGTGGCTTACTATGGCACTGAAGCATGACCACAGACTTGCTCTCCTGCAGTGCTGTGCTTTGCTCACTCGGATTCCTGGGTTTTGTGGGGTAATTGGCAAATTTAAGGGCTTCCTGGAAGAACCCCTTTATCCCTGCAGGATTCAACTGTGTCAGGGGTGAGGTTCTTAGTTAATCAGCAGAAGTAGAAGAAGGCTAGCCAGGGAGATATAATGTAACAGAGATAGGCAGGCTGCAGGAAAAGAGGGGGGTCTAGAAAAGGTGGCATTTGTAGCCTTGCCAGCTGCCTTTGTTCTTAAAAAAAATAAATACTTTAATGAGGCACTAAAACTCATTGTCTGGCTACTAACATCACACCAGATAACTTCTCCTCAGGATTCTTTATTTATGAAAAAGAGGCTGCAACATTGGACGTTGCCTGTAACAAAAGCAGAAGCAGCAGAAAAGCTATCAAACTTGAGAAATACTTGGCTGCATCAAAGCAGGTCCCTGCTTCGATGTCTAAATCTGCTTCAAAATCTGCTTAGATCAAATCATCATCACATCAAAGCACTCTTTCAGAGCTTTGCATAGCCCGAGCTCTTATTGCTTTGTATCTCTCACTGCTATCATGGCCGATAGACGTGTTCTGTTTCATCAGTAATTCATTACTACTATTGTAAAGTTACTTTACATATTTGAACTTACTTATTCAACAGATTTAAAATATTATATTTTTTCCATGAATCATTTGTGAATAATTTCATGTGTTGATGATGATTTTTATTTATTTGTTGTATTTATTATTTATTATTATTTTTATTTTTTATTATTATTTATTTTTTATTATTTTTATTATTATTTTTATTATATTATTATATTATATTATTATATTATTATATATTATTTATTTTATTATTATTTTTATTATTATTTATTTTATTATTATTTATTTTATTATTTATTTATTATTTTATTTATTATTTATCATTATTTATTTATTGTCTTTATTATTGTTTTATTTGGATGAACAGTTCTGACAAAAAAGATTTGAGTGAAGGAGGAGGGAATCAGCTTTCCTTAGCTACATGAGAAAGCTGTTTTGTTGGGAAAATGTGACTTTATGCCAACTTCCTCTTCACTGTATCACTGGGACAGTTTGGCTTATAAACTAATAGCAAGGTCACAACTAGCTTGGTCCTTAGAAGGATATGAACACTTACAGAAAAATTCAATTTGTTTCATTCCAACTCTTTTGTAAAATCCAACAGTCTTCCATAGGTATTGTTAATGGAATAGACTGTCTCTTCCACCTATATAGAAGTGGGAACCACCAAAGCAGTCTCAGAAAGGCAAATGGTGGAAAATTGGGCTGCTTGATTTGGGCTGCAAAAGTATTTTATGGGTTAGCTAACTACCCCTAAATGCAGAAAAGAGAGTGTTTTGTCTCTCATGGTTATCATCTAGTGGTCAGTCAGATTTGTGCAGCCCGGATCTGGTACTCTTAGCGGAGAAGGAATAGAAAACCTGCTCAGAGATCGTTGGATGGCACTCCTTTGGGTGTTTTATTAAGCAGGAGTTTCCAAATATATCTCCAATTTTGCTTATGAAAAAAAATGGTGGTTCAACCAGGAGGTAGATGTAAATTTGTCCTTCTACATGTCATTTATTTTTATTTTTATTTTTGCTTCCTCTGTGTATGTGCTATTCCATGGCTGGCTGACTTCATTATTTGTGGCTGCTCTTTTTCCTTTGTGTCTTTCTCATTATTCAGAAAAAATTAGGCTGAAATACAACAGAAAAAGATATTGATCTGTTGAACAAACAAGGGCAAAAAGAAAGGCACGAAAATTTCTGATCAATCCAGATGCTTTATAGTGCCTGTCATCTGACCTCTCCAGATGAGGAGTACATGGTGATCTCTTGCCTGAAAAACCAGATGTACAGTGAAGTTAGCAATGGAACAAATCTCTTCTATCCCTTCAGTAACAACCTCCCTGAAGTTGATAATTTCCTGTACTAAACCTATGCTCCATTATTGACTAATGAACACTGGATGACTTTTGGTGTTTCCAGTATAAATGATTCTATCAGAATCACAAAAGTGATGGAAATGACATTTATGATAGCTTGGCTTTGTATTCTAATGGTTGGAACCTTGATCTTGTTTTGTGAAGCCGGACTCTGTGATGTCACAGCCTGTCTTCTCTGCGCTCCACTTCTAGGCCTACAGCACTGTGCATCTTCAAACCTTGGAGTGAACTTGGATTGCTTTTCTGCTATTAGTCTCTGCTGTAACTGAATTGTGTGTTCCCAACCCATTTCACTATGCTTTCTCTGTGTATTGCTGATATAGAACAAAGCTAACTCTTAGGAATCTCAGTTCCTTGTAAGCCCAAATAGTGTTCTGATGCCTAAGTACAATGTCTAACATAGATCGTTAGGATAAGATTCCAGTCCAAAATTAAAAGACCCCTATTCCAAATTCCAGAGTACCCAACATGGGATAGCCAAATCATATCTCCATTAGACTAATGAATAGCACAGCAGATCCAGATCTCACAATGCAGTGCAATTAAAGCAATGGCTTTTGTTCGCTTGCTGATTATTACAAGACATCTCTCTTAGGATAAGCAATGTGAAAACTGGCTATTTGGCAACCTTCTCAGAACACCTCCCCATGATAATGAAATGAATGTGCTAATGTGCAATGGTAAGGTATTAATTCACAACCCCAAGCCAACCAGTTCAGTTGGAATAGTGTAATTAAAACAAAAATTCACACAGAAAATTCAAATCTGGAACCACATTTCAGAGGAGCAAAGCCACAGGGAGGGGCTTTGTGTGTTTAGAAAATACACAAAATAACTGGATAAATTGGCCCAAACTTTATGCAATTAGCCTGTAACAGCTTGGCACTACCCATGGAAGGTACAGATAATTGGGTTCAGTTTCTCTGTAAATCTGCCATGTTCCTCATGACAATAAGCTGTTTGTACTTTGAAGCTGTAGCCAATTTCCTAAATTCACTCTAACTTGCAAGAGCTACCAACCCAATAATTTGCTTGTCAAAAATTGTTAAGTCAAGACAGAACAAAAGCAGTGAACCACAGTATTAATCTGAGGGATTTTTTTTTAATGAAATTTCAGGGCTATTGTTTTTTCTGCTGGAGATCAAGAGAAATGTTGAGATAAACTGGGCATAGCAAATAGAGGAACAATCTAGGAAAAACTTATAAGAAAACAATTATATTTAGTTGATTAAGACAGAAAGAGTACAACAGAGCAAAATTCCACATGACCTTTAGATGGCAGCAAACAGGTACAGCTTTCTGTAACTTTTCACAATGACTGTCTGAATTTTTGCAATCCAGTTGCAGTACCCCTAATACATGCACAAAGATCAACAAAAAATCAGATTATGAAAACAGTTTTATGTAGATGCTGCTATAAATTAAATTAGAAACTAATGAGGAAGGATAAGAAACTAATCTTTTAGAGCACCAAAATAAAAAAACCAAACATATAATCAGATGCCCGTCCACTGCGCCAACAGTAGACAACAAATTATGGGTCATGGAGTAGCCAGGTCTGAATGCCTGAATTGTAAGGCCATAAGATATTAAAAGTGTGTCCTATGTGATTAGTGATGTAGTGAATAATACAATAATCAAGATCCCAAAATCAACCATGGAAGAGTAGAGGACAGAGCAGTCACCAGGAAGGGCACATACAGATTCGTCATTGTCAATATATGCATATTATAATAAAGATGTTGCAAGATTCTCAGCCAGATTCCAAATATGTACCTGCAGACAAGATTCCAGGATTGAAGATGCTGAAGATTAGTTCAGACATCTAAGGATAAATACTGATCAGAGGCAGAAGAAACAGTAGCCCATACAATGAGGGATGACTTTGGAAGTGAACAACGGAATTCTTGCCAATATATCCATGCCTGAGAACCTCTATGCCTTGGATTTTAGCCCTGTCAGTATTAAAGGCAATTGTCAAGCTCATCTACCATAACTGTTTAAACCTGAAGAAGGTGAAAAGATTTATGATAATTCTGGGATAAACAGTTTTACAAAGAAAGCTGTTGTTTATTATATTTTGATGTGCACAGTTTGATCCAGTTGCACACACAATCCTTTTCATAAGTATATTCTCTAATTGCATACTTGAAAGCTTACTTGTATAAAAGAATAAGACTTAGAAATATTAACACCAAATACTCACATAATAAGCATTCTAGGCATAGAGCACACATAGAATTAAATGTTTTTCTGTTCTGTATACATGTGTAAAAAGGTGGAAGTAATTCTAAATGCATTTTTCCTAAAAGACAAAAACAATAAAGTTTTTTCAGAGAAAGCTCTCCCCCAACCCTTAAATCCATTAGTATTCAAGCAGAAAAACATTCACACAGGAATTATTAGCTGTTTTTTTTTGTTTGTTTCAAATGAAAGGCTGTTTATTTTCTTTTAGATAACTCACTTGTTTCTCTTGTTCATTCAGCGAGCGTTTGTACTTTAAATAGCTGAAGTCGTAATAAGTGGACATTAAAAGCCTTATCCTAATGATGTCCCAATCCACAGCTAACCCATCTATTTGCAGGCCACGTATTGCTCAGTGGTTATACTATTGTGTGGTATTTATGACACAATCAGGGAAGTTTTATGTCTTACCTTGTCTTTGTACCAAGATCAAGGCTTTGATCTCTACTGAATTGATCTCTACTGCCAATAATATGAACATTCACATTAAAAAAGGAGAAATCTTTATCATTGACATGCAATTGTTTTTTCAGAACTGAATCAAGAAGCAATTGGTTTAATGCCAACAGGAATTAGTGATAGCCTTAATGCCAGCAAGGAAATAACAAAGATTAAATTAGCATTTCATGCATTTCCAGTGAAAGGAACCAGAAACAAAACAAGCAATTAAATATATGCAAAGAGAATGATCTGAAGGTTCCTGAAGCTGTTTACTTAAGGATGGGGGGAGGGGGGAGTTATTCCATAACATTTCATGTTAGAATATACTTTAAAAAGCTTACAGTTCATAATAACTTGAAAAACCATAAAGTACCAAGAAAAAAAACCCCACTTAAATAACACAATTTGAAATCAAAAGCATTATCTCAGAAATAACATACCCATTTAAGGTTCTAAGCTGGTAACCAACACCAAGTGCTACTACAAAACCTTGCATTTTAGTAAAGTCAAGGAAAAAATTCTCACCCTGGGGAATGTCTGGAGATCTGACAGCCTGTCAACCTCCTTGAGCTTTTTGAAGGAAGAATTGCATGCATGTATATATATGGGGGAGGGGGGGATCTCCAGGGAATACAAGAGATGAAAATTAGACTGGAAAGTCTAAAAAATATCCTGGAAGAAAGCAGTGGCAAGTCATTTTTGTATTGCTGCCAAAAAACAAACAAACAAACAAACACCTCCACTGATGTGTCAATAAAGTCACTAAGAGTCAAGCTTGAACAGAACAACACTTTCATCATGGTTGCCTGTGAGTACCCACAAGTACAATTAACAGGAGATGTTAAAAGTGCTACTGCAGAAAGATAATACTTTCTAAATGATTAGTGGCAAAAGTTTGTAAAAGGGTAACCATTTGCTCCCTCAGAAATTGAGGCCCTGACTCACTAAGCAAGTTTTCTGAACTCAACGTGGGATGGTTGAAAAGCAACTTCTTGTTCATTCTATCCAGATTTTTCCCATCAGTAACAGCCATTTCCTTTTCTCCCAAGCATTTAAGAACAAGAAAATATATACTGCCAAGCCTTTCTTCCTCTCAAATGATGCGGAAGCAAAAGATTATTTCCTAATGTAAAAAACAACAACAACCCTATTTAAGGTAATAATATTCTGACACTTCCATATGCTTCACAGCCACCTTATTACTACTTGGTTACAACAGAAGCATGATGAGATAAAGTGAAGTCATTCTCTGCTCATTAGACTTTCAGAAATGGTTTCAGATGAAGTTTCCAGCCTGTACTGCAGTTTCTTCCATTTGCAAAGCAGCCAAATAATGGAATCATATTAGAATTCATTATGTATCACACACTCAAGGTTTAATGTACATCCCTACTCAGATTGAAAACGCTTTACAAGAAGGAAAGGAGTAATAAATTCTAAAACAGGGGAAACGTGTTAGGCTGAAGTACATTCAACTAACGTACTCCACACAATCACTGGACTGTTAATTTCAAATCATGCACAGAAATTCAGTCTATCCATCACCTTCTTCAAACCCTCATTCTCAGAATCATTGAAAGGTCATTAGGCTGGCCACGCTTTTTCTTGACAATAACACTTTTTCAGCATTCTCCTCTCTACAATATCCAGTATCTCAACCCGATATTTCCCTTTTCATATTTTCTGAAATTTCTGTTTCTCAGATCACTGTCTCTTGCATTTCAATTGTACATATTAACACCTCAGTTTTAGCGCACAAACATACAAAACCTAACGTAGGAGTCTATGTTAATCAAACAGTTGTAATTTCGTTAATACATTTTGCACTTAACCAATGACTTGGTACAAATGTAGGATTTTGTTTTGTTTTTCATACAGGTGAAACTCGAAAAATTAGAATATCGTGCAAATGTTCATTTATGTCAGTATGGCAACTCAAAAGGTGAAACCAATATATGAGATAGACGCATTACATGCAAAGCGAGATATGTCAAGCCTTACTTTGGTATAATTGTGATGATTCTGGCGTACAGCTTATGAAAACCCCAAATTCACAATCTCAGAAAATTAGAATATTACATGACATCAATAACACAAGGATTGGAAATAGAACAATATCGGACCTCTGCAAAGTATAAGCATGCAGATGTACTCAGTACTTGGTTTGGGCCCCTTCTGCAGCAATGACTGCCGCAGTGCGGCGTGGCATGGATGCTATCAGCCTGTGGCACTGCTGAGGTGTTATGGAAGACCAGGATGCTTCAATAGCGGCCTTCAGCTCCGCTGCATTGTTCGGTCTCATGTCCCTCATCTTTCTCTTGGCAATGCCCCATAGAGTCTCTATGGGGTTCAGGTCAGGCGAGTTTGCTGGCCAATCAAGCACAGTAATCCCATGGTCATTGAACCAGGTTTTGGTACTTTTGGCAGTGTGGGCAGGTGCCAAGTCCTGCTGGAAAATGAAGTCAGCATCCCCATAAAGCTTGTCTGCGGAAGGAAGCATGAAGTGCTCCAAAATCTCCTGGTAGACGGCTGCGTTGACCCTGGACTTAATGAAGCACAGTGGACCAACACCAGCAGATGACATGGCTCCCCAAATCAACACAGACTGTGGAAACTTCACACTGGACTTCAAGCATCGTGCATTGTGTGCCTCTCCATTCTTCCTCCAGACTCTGGGTCCTTGGTTCCCAAATGAGATGCAAAAGTTGCTCTCATCAGAAAAGAGGACTTTGGACCACTGGGCAACAGACCAGTTCTTTTTTTCTGTAGCCCAGGTAAGACGCTTCTGACGTTGTTGGTTGTTCAGGAGCAGCTTGACAAGAGGAATACGACATTTGAAGCCCATGTCCAGGATCCATCTGTGTGTGGTGGCTCTTGATGCACTAAGTCCAGCCTCAGTCCACTCCTTGTGATAGTCCCCAACACTTTTGAATGGCCTTTTCCTGACAATCCTCTCCAGGCTGCGGTCATCCCTGCTGCTTGTGCACACTTCTACCACACTTTTCCCTTCCACAGAACCTTCTATTGATCTGCTTTGATACAGCACGTTGGGAACATCCAACTTCTTTTGCAATTACCTTTTGGGGCTTTCCCTCCTTATGGAGGGTGTCAATGATGGTTTTCTGCACAACTGTCAGGTCAGCAGTCTTTCCCATGCTTGTGATTCCTACTGAACCAGCCTGAGAGACCATTTAAAGGCTCAGGAACCCTTTGCAGGTGTTATGGATTCGTTAGCTGATTAGAGTGGGACACTTTGAGCCTAGAATATTGAACCTTTTCACACTATTCTAATTTTCTGAGATTGTGAATTTGGGGTTTTCATAAGCTGTATGCCAGAATCATCACAATTATACCAAAGTAAGGCTTGACATATCTCGCTTTGCATGTAATGCGTCTATCTCATATATTGGTTTCACCTTTTGAGTTGCCATACTGACATAAATGAACATTTGCACGATATTCTAATTTTTCGAGTTTCACCTGTATTTAACTCAAAGGTTAAGAAATCACAGGTACCCTACAAGCTCCCACTCTCTGCACACACACACACATTCTTCCTATATGCAAAGAAACAACTTTTTGCTTGGGATGTATATGAAATAACCAAAATTTAAAAATTGTTAGGATTTTGGAAAAGAAATATCCCCACCATGCATGCTTTGGCTATATACCAGTAGAACAAAACTCAAAACATCTCAAACATTCTGCCACAAAGAAAAATGATAATTTGAAGCAGGCTACTTACTCCTTTATTTTTCATTACCATCATTGTAGGTGCCATCTATCTATAGATAAATTAGAGAAATGGATGATTCTTGACTAAGAAAAAAGTCTTTTTTTAAAAAAAATCCATAGCTAATGATGAAATTAACTATTAAATGTGTTTTTAACACCTTAGCCTACATGCATAGCCCAGCCAAAAAAAAAAAAAACAACCCAAAAGCAACCGTATTAAATACTGTTTTATTAAATTGTGTATTATTAAATACACAACAAAAATGTATTTCTCTGCCTGCAAAGATGAACAAACAAATCACTGTGGGATATCTATCTATCTATCTATCTATCTATCTATCTATCTATCTATCAAGTTTAACAGCAAAGCAATACCTCAAATGCATGTATGTTGAACAATTGGCATTGGACAAACAAATTTTCCTTATGACCAAAGTAGTTCTCAGTTTCTGAACAATATATCTGCTTAACTGATTTTCTCTCACTCCTACTGCATCTTCCACTTAACTGTCTCCAGCTAATGACCGTGAGGACAGAATCTCTGCCCACTGTTTTATTGTCTGATCTGTCTCACATCTGTATAGCTTTGAAGAATTGAAAAGAAAATCTGCTGATCCTGGGGCATCAAAACACATAAAACGATGTGGAACAAATCACCTCAATTTGTCCAAAGCTCAGGGACATTTTTGAAGATGGAATAGAGGAGTAGGAGGAGGAAAAAGAGGGGAGGAAGAAAGGGGCAGCATACACAGTATAACTTCTAACTTACAATAATTTAGGCAGGGGGCAGTGACTCTAAAATAAGTTATTAATAGAGCTCCAATAAAGTTGACCATATTGTTGAACGTCTTTTTTCTTGGCCCTTAAGTTAAAAAAAAAATCTAGTTCAGATGTTAACAAATAACATGTCTATCAATAATCCTCTGATGCAAACCAGCGGTACTTCTTCTATCAGGGTTGTATAATACATCTTTTAGCCAGTTCCCATGTCAGAAAAATCTTGAAATCTTTATAAATTCCAAATATTGGGCATATAGCCAAGAAGAAGATAAGTGTTTCTTTAACCCAGAGAGACCAGCCTAGTGTCAAAGTAACAATCCTGCTGAGGTCAATACGAAGTGTGGCAGTAATAGAACAGGAGCAAACCGTATAAGTCACTATTCCAACTCCTGAAGTGCATCTTGAATAGCAAGGTGAACACAGCCAACCTTTAACATCCTCTGAAACGTCAAAAATACATAAAGCATTTTTTGTAGTTGTATTTACCTCATTTTAAAATAATGGGAAATTTATTTAACACAGTTTTTCAAATGACCCTCAGTGGCATATTCCAGGTCATTATCTCAGAGGTCATGTAAATAATAATTAATTTCATCAACTCCCTTTAACTTCATATTCAAAAGGCTTACTGGCTTTATATTCAAAAGGCTTACAGTTAATTCCTTCCTCCAACCACTATGAAACATCACAAGTACTGATAGTCTGAAAAACATACATTTAAGTTTAATAAGCTGTCATGAAGCCCTCTGACGTAAACTAAACCTGTTTACCTGTTTTTGCGTTTAATTCTGCAAAACTTTTAAGAATCTCTTCCTCAGAACTGGATTGATTCAAACCAATACATTGTGAGAAGACCACTTTGTTTATTAAATGTGTAAGGCCACCCATCTATTTGGGTGCCAAACATACAATATCACCAATAATTACGGTGACCATAGGCTCTTAGAAAAAATAAAGGACAAACCTGAAAAAGGGGCCAATCTGAAAGAGGTTCACAAGGATAAAAAAATTGTTTACATTTATAACTTTGCTTTACAAAGGAAAATCCAAGAGCAAAACCACGAAAGTAAATAATTAAATTAAATAAATCTAAAGGACAGCTTTCTGAAACAAAGGACTGTCCTTTATAATATGGTTCCTGTAACTATACTGCCCTTCAGGTGGCTTTCCTCCACCTATCCCAGAAGAAAGAGGGGGACAGAAAGGCTGGTCTCACCTGGGACCTCCCTGCCTGTTAGATAGCCACTTTAGGAGAGGAGGGCAGAGGCAGGAAGCAGCACCAGCAGCAGTCTCTCTCTCAGCAAAATCCTAATGAACTTGGCAGAGAGAAGAGCATGCCTCCAAACGTGAAGGAAGGCAGAAGGAGCAGGAATAGAGGGCATTCCTGGTGCAGCTTCTGCCAGCTGTGCTCGGCAACATGGGTCTGAGGTGAAGACACCGCTTCATCCTCCACTGACTCGTCCCTCCAAAGATCTGCTCCCAGGGGGAGGCCCAGTGCAGCCTTTGCCTCTTCCCTTCCTAGCACCACATTGTGCCCCCCCCCCCCCCGCATGAATCCCTAAGGAGCTGGGCCAGGTTTCTGCTTCAGACTGGCCACTTTCTACCCATGACAGCCTACAAGGTAGGTGAGGTTTATGCTCAACTCTTAAATCTGATTTAAAGCTGCAACTCTCCACACTTCCCCATTAAGTATAACTGAAGAGCACCAAATGGCAATGGGAGGGGGCGATAGAGTGTTATTATTTATTTAATCATATAATAACGATGTTGTTGTTGTTCAGTCGTTAAGTCGTGTCCGATTCTTCGTGACCCCATGAACCATATTGTGCCAGGCCTTCCTATCTTTCACTGCCTCCCTGAGTTTGCTCAATTTCATGCTCATTGCTTCAGTGATGCTATCTAGCCATCTCATCCTCTGCCGTCCTCTTCTCCTTTTGCCTTCCATCTTTCCCAGCATCAGGGTCTTTTCCAAAGACTCCTCTCTTCGCATTAGGTGACCACAGTATCTGAGCTTGAGCTTCATTATCAATCCTTCCAATGAGCAATCAGAGTTGATTTCCTTTAAGATTGACTGGTTTGACCTCCTAGCAGTCCAGGGGACTCTTAAGAGTCTTCTCCAGCACCACAGTTCAAAGGCATCAATTCTTCGGCGCTCAGCCTTCTTTATGGTCCAGCTCTCACAGCCATACATTACTACTGGAAAAACCATAGCTTTGACTATGCGGATCTTTGTCGGCAAGGTGATGTCTCTGCTTTTTAATATGTAATAATAACGATAGAGTGTTATTATTTATTTAATCATATTTTAGCCTGTTTTCATTAAAAATAATCTCAAATGAAACAAAATCTGCAGGAATTATAGCCTCTTATGAGAAGGTGACATATGCCAAACTGAAAATAAAACCATGTGGGGTTTTTTTCCCCTTCAAGAACTGCCAATTTTTATTTTTTAATTTCTTGGCAGAATTAAACATACTATTCAGGCATGGTTGACTCTTCTAAAGAGATAATGCCTGCCAAGTTTCAGATGATTAGGTTCAAGGGTTTTATGCTGTTATTCAACTACAAGTATAATAAATATTGGTGTTCTGGTTAATGAAAAATATTGCTGGCTAAATAGCCAAAGTGAAATGGCTGTTTCACAGCTCCATTTTGCAGCATTTTTTAATTCAATAAATTTATGTTTAATGGAATACTGTGATACTCTTGACTGTTTTCTGTGATCTTCTTTTGACTCATGAGAGACTTTTGTACTAATAAATTATGAGGCTCAGTGTTACAGCTCTTGGGCCAACTTCCTAGTTATGATGAAGACCTCATGCCAATTTAAGTGTGAGACCCTCCGCTGTAAGGCTTTCCTGAGGTCCCTGATGCTGCACTGTTCCAAGACAACAGAGAATGTGATCCTAACAATGGACGGAAACTGTATTCCTTAAGTGAACTGAACAGATGAATAACAAAGATATTGGTACTTATTTTGGTTTATGCTCTAAGACAGTGTTTCTTAACCTTGACAACTTTAAGATGTGAGGACTTCAACTCCCAGAATTCCCCAGCCAGCATGGCTGGCTGGGGAATTCTGGGAATTGAAGTCCACACATTTTAAAGTTGCCAAGGTTGAGAAACACCGCTCTAAGAGCACATCACTAAATGTCTCTTAAACCCTTGAATGTTCTATTTAATACATGAGAGATTTCATTAGCATTCCCCCTGATCTTTGGAGTGACTTGAAAGTTTTAGGAAACCCAGGGAAAAAAAGCCCTTCAGAAAACAGCAGTTCATCAAGGCTGCTGGGATCCATAGAGAATCAACAAATAACACTCCCACTCCCTTTCAAGCCACAAACTGCAGCCCTGTGGTATGGAAATAAAACAAAATCTACAAGGAGGAGGGGGAGAAGAGAATTTTAATTAAAAAGGAAAAGAACAGCTTTTGGTGAGAGGTGGGAAGTAGGGCACTTTTTGAGATGAACCAGGAAAATCTTGGTTCAGTGTGATTCATTTATATCCAAGTAATTTTAATAATGTCTGAGCCAGCAGTTAAAAATGACCTTGAAATGTGATAGCCCAGGAACAGAGAATTAAATACATAGAAAATACCGCACATGCTCTTCCCCCACTTAACATATGATGCAGAGCAGCTAACATTTGGATAAGTGCTCATTTCACCAAATGTCTTTTTCTTCTGTTTAACCCAGAGGTGGGCTGGTAAGTGTCATGGCCCAGGATTCAGACTCTGAATCTGAAGAAGCTGCTCCAGCTGAACCAGTGGAATGCCAGCCTCAGGAGACACCAAGCTAGGGATCACCTGAGTCTGATCACACACAGGCACCATCCGAACAGCTGGAGCTGTCAGGTGATGAGGTACAGCCTCCAAGTCTGCGGACTTGGCGAGTACAGCAGAGAGCGGAGCAAAGACGCTCAATGAGGCTCCTTGCCAAGCAAGGGAGTGACTGCCTTAATTAAAGACAGCTGGCTGCAGCCTGGCTTAAGAGGTAGTCCTGACCCATGTTTCTCTGTTGAAAACAACTGTCTGATCTCCTGCTCTGGCATGTTGTTCCTATGTATTCTGCATGTGTAAAAAACCCTGAAACTCTGATCTTTGGGCTGCCTGACAAACCTGGTTTGGCCCTCTGAACTTTGGACTGGATTTTGACTTCTCTTCTGCATATTCCTATTGAAAGCAAAACTACCCAGGCAAACTTTCTTTCCAAGAGACTCTGTTTTGATTTACATACCTTTCCTTGTCTGCCATTTATCTACTCAGCCTTGAGTAAATTGCTATTTCATTTCATTTCATTTCATTTCATTTCATTTCATTTCATTTCATTTTAGTGTCTTCAAGTCAGTTTTTGACTCCTGGCAACTTCCTGGAGTAGTCCCTGCAGTTTCTTGGCAAGATTTCGGAAGTGGCTTGCCATTGCCTCCTTCCCAGGGCTGAGAGAGAGTGACTGGCCCAAGGTCACCCAGCTGGCTTTGTGCCTAAGGCAGGACAAGAAATTTCAGTCTCCCTGTTTCTAGTCTGATGCCTTAACCACTATACCTAGCAACTATGTGTGTGAGTTTGACACCTGAAACAGGACAGTAAGATAAGCTCTTAGATTTCATTCTTACCCCCTTCTCACATCACCCTTCTTGTGTGTGAAGTAATCTTTTTTAAAGTGGCTATTGCAATTGTAGCAGGTAAAGATGCTGTCTGACTTCATGCTAGAATACCCAAGTTTTGGTCATCCAAATTCAAGAAGAATTAATTCAAATTAGAATAGATGTAGACCAGAGCAATTACAATCAATGGAAAAAAAAATCATCTCATAAGCTGTCACTAAGGACTGCTGAAGACATAACATGAATAGAAAATGTTTGTGAAGAGTGTTCATCATATATCTCTATGGCAAATGCTGCAGCTTCTGAAGAGAACTGTGCATTTGTAGTCATGTGAAAATGACACAATAAGAACTGAGATTGATCCAGTTTTGGAAATATACTTATGGTATATTTGTGATCATGTTGGTCTGGAAGGAGATGGGGGAAGGAGGACAGACTGGAAATATTTTGTAAAGTATTGTCCATGAGACATTGATTCTGAAGCAGTTACAAAAAATATTTACCTCACTGACTTCCAAACAAATTTAGAAGGTCTTGAGAGGCAGAGGATAGTGTTTCCATTTTAGTATTTCTTCTGAAAAATACTAGCTTTCCTACTCTATTTCTGAAACAAGTAGAGTCAAGACCCTGGGATGACCTGATATGAAGCTCAGTGATTTTTTTTTAAAAAGAATATGTTTTTTAAAATTTTGTTGATATATACTGGATTCAGGAATGGGAAAAGCATTCTTTCTTGATTGCACTGATTAGTTAATTAGTTTCCCCTTAGCTGATTGGGCCTTGACCAGGATAACTGGATGCTTATTCAGAAGATATTTTCCTGCTTTTGCTACTTATTATGATTATTAAGATTAGCGTAATTATGATTCTCGGTAGCAAATACAGTTTAAAACATCAATATAACAAATATAGAAATACATACATTGCCAGAACACAAAAGCAAAATAATGGCAACCACAAATAAACCCAACAATAAATTGACAATACATAACAAGCTTGACTGACCTTCCAAACCCCATGCTTTTATACCATAATCTAGATTTCAAAGCTGACTTTAAAAGGAGAAGAGGGAAAACCCAACTCACAGATATATTTGTATTTTATGATGTAATTTGGGGACCTTTGAGATTACCTGATACTTCCAATCCCATCATTTCAACCTTTATCCATAATTAATTTTCCACCAATATACAGCCATTTTGACATCACTTTGAAGTAAGAACCACCTAGAATGCAAACTTGTGAAAAGGTCCAATCTGGTTTGGTTTTAGATTACACATTGATGGACAGATGTTGTATGGATGAAATAAAGGGCTGAAGAGATTTTTGCAGTACCAAGAGGGAGGAGGGATAATAAGCTTGTTTATAACTGTTGAAAAGAAGGCAAGAAGTCGCTTATTTTTTCTTGTTTCTTTCATTATATTTCTTTCTTATTCTGTTTTGCTTTTTGCACTTTTTCTACTTTTTATTTCTTTCTCTTTTTTCTTTACATTTGCTTTTTACTTATGTAAGAATTCTAGATAAATAGAGAGAGAAAGAGAGAGAGAGAGAGAGAGAAAGATGTTGTATGGTTAATATTCGTAGAGGGTTTGGAAGCTGTGTACCTGCTAAACTATCACACAGTAAAACTATGCAAAGCATTTGAAAGAGTTGGTTCACGTACAAAGCACCATTTTTCAAATTGCTAAAGAAGCTGCATTGTTTGCAAGGCTTGGAAGCCACTACTGGCTACCTCCACATAAAAGTACACACCCTAGTACACCTCGCTTAATGACTGCCCTGCTTCACGACCGCTTGAGCTGAAAAAGTAATTTTACAACCAGTCCTTGCATTTATGACTGTCACAATGTCCCTGCGGTCATGTGATCAAAATTCGGGCATTTCGCAACTGGCGGGCACTTATGACCATCACAGTGTCCTGTGGTCACGTGATTGCCATTTGTGTATTTCACAGCTGGCTTCTAGCAAGCAAAGTCAATGGAGAAGCTGGCAGTAAAATCACAAGTCACAGTCACATGATGTCTTGCTTAACAACCTGCAGCTGGTTTGTTTAATGAACATGGTGGAAGTGAAGTTGTAAGTCCATCATGGTCATGTGATTTTATGCCTAATGACTGCATCGCTTAGCAACAGTCCCAGTTCTGGTGGTTAAGTGAGGCTACCTATACAGCCACTTTCCTTTGTTTCCTTCCGAACAACGTGGAAGTAATTTCTGCAGCTACTACAACAAGCTTTGGTTGGTACACACTACAAAATGTGTAGTGCGTGTGTATGTGATACATCTTCAAATTGTAAATTATGTAATTTGCATCACATCAAAGCTATGACATATTAATGAAGCTTTCTGGGAAGCAGGCTTGTAATGCTTTGTCTTACCAATTTTGTATCTGTGGAACTTTCTGTAAGCATACAAAGTTCACTTTGCAGACTTGACTAATATAACCGCTTGCTTATGTACCTCTAAAATTGGATCATAGCTCTAATAAGCGTGGGCTACCAGATCTGGGCTGCCAGTTAGTCCTGCCAAATGGGTTACATGAATCATGAAAAGACACCAAAGAAAGAAAGCAACCACAAATAATGAATCAGTCATGGAATAGCATGTACACGTAGCAACCAACAATGAAAATATCTCTTTTTATAGTAACTTTATTAAATTTTTAATAAGAAACAGTAAAAACGAACACAAACTAATACTACATAAAGAATAAGAAAAATGAAAAGAAAAATAAAAAAAGAAGATAGTAAACATCAGAAGTGCAGAAAAGAAAAAGAGAAAAAAGAAAAAAAAGAATGGACTTCTGACCCTCCTTGCAACAGATATAAGTAACAATATACATCAAACTCTTGCTGTGTTTACAACTTAACTTCCATTATTTCTATTCTCATGTTATTTCTAATAATCAATTCCATACATCAGTTTCATTTTGTGTGTGTGATTACTGCAAAGAGTCCAAAAAGAGGTTTCCAATTTGCATTAAAATTACACAATATCTTTTCTCGAATCAAAGCCATCAATTTCACCATCTCAACCAACTCTATAATGTCATATCTTTATACCCTTATCCATATAAAAACATTACTGCTGTTATTGTATGTAAGAACAAAAATTCATTCAGTTTAATAACAAATATTTTTTAATTTTAATCCTTATACACAGATCCTTAAATCCTCATCATTTAGTCCTGGCCAAAAAAAAAAAAAGTTTCCATTAATAACTACCAAACAACCTCAATGTATATATTAACCATAAATCAAATAAGTTCACTTTGTAAACCTTGTTTACTTTTAAAAAGCGTAATCTCTAATCCTTTCAAATATGTTCCATCATTCTCTCCTTATCTTCTCCCAAAAACAGCTCCAGTAGTTTCTCTTTGTCTCTTCCCAAAAACAGCCTTCATCCATTCTGGCATTCTTTTCCACATCACTCTTGTCCTTTGGCATTTTTAAATCCATTTCAAATCCACAGCATCTTTGTTTATACCACCTTCATAGTCCTACATTTTTTTGAACTCCAAATCCACTTTCAAGTCAGTCTCCACCTCCATTTCAAAATTAACCATATTATCCAATCTTTGCTCTATCTTTTTTTCAAGGGACTTAAATTTAGCTCCTAACTCACCAAACACTGATTGAAGTAAACTTAAAAGAGCCATTTTATCTTCTAATGGTTGCCCCAAGGGACCTCTTCTAACTATTTTATTATTTTTCCCCCAAAGCAAGCAACTATAGGTATTATATAAGTGAAAGTAAGCAGACAGTTCACACCTTCTGGTGCCTTTCACACTGTAACTGCAGGCCCACATCAGAGGAAACACATAAGGATCATATTACAAACTTCTTCTATTTTAAGAACTCAGCCAAATAACAGGCACCATCTAGCGAAACAAGAAACTTTCCCATGGAAAAGGCAAACCTCATTACTGCAAATGGAGTAAAAAAATAAACTAACAAATAAATCTTCCCTTTTCATAATAAGTAACGTTTAAGTCTCTTTTAAGTTCCAATTTTCCTCCTGCTTTTTGCAAATTAATCAAATTCAGATTAAAGCTCTATTTCTTCTTTTAAAAATATAGTCACAAAAATAAGGATAAGCCCTAAGATAATTACTTATCTTTTGTAAAGGAAGGTCTCCTTTACCTTAAAAAATAGTTACAATCCACAGTGTTTAGAAATGAGGTTTGGTCAGCTCTAGTGTCCATAAAAGGCTGCACTGCAGTTTTGAACAAAGATGGATTCCCCACCTCCTGGCTGCTCGACTTGAAAGCCGTTCACTGAAGCTGCCATCTCCGTGATTAGCATTCGGAGTCTGTATGGGTCGATTTCCTCACTTCCTCTTTAGGAAGCGTTGGGCAGGAAGCGTTTAGGAAGCGTTGGGCAGCCAACGCTTGCTGCCAGCCTCCAATCCAGCTGTGGTGTCATCTCCCCTCTTGCGGAGAGATAACTAAGCCGCCATTGTCCCCACTGGAAGTCCTCAACAATGAAAATAAATATCAACCCATGGAAGGACAAATTTACATCTGCCTCCTAAACAAAGAGCCCAGTTGGGGGAGGAGGGTGGAAATAAAGGTGCCATCCAATTATCTGTGAGCAGGTTTTCTACTCCCTCTCCATTAAGACTACCAGATCTGGGCTTCGTATAATAATTACTTGCTAGCAAGGAGATACATAAAATTCTAACCCTTTGCTACCATCTAGTGGTCATCCAGAGTTCTGCAGTCCAGATCTCCTAACCATAAATAACTTGCAATTAGCTATTGGCTACAGATGATGGAACTTATAGACTAATGTAGCTTTTCTTTTAACATTTAGAAAATGCTCCTTCTTAATGTGTTATAGATATGTTCAAATATATTAGTTACACTGCATATGTAGGTTGTTAAGCATGTGCATGTGTGTACAAGAGGATGTGTCTGATTGTGTACAGATGTTGATTAGAAGTTACATTCTGCAGGGAAAGTACTTTTTTTAAAGTATGAAATAAGAATGGTTGGTGGAGGTTCCAAAGGCACAGATGTAAAAAAGCCTACATACTGGGAGTCATTATGCTGACTACAAAAAAAAATAAAATAAACAATAAGAGTCAATTAAATAAGGACATTTCTGTGAAAGTTATAAAATAGTTTTCAGATTGTACAAAGCCATGATTTGTTTAACTATGGTTTGTTGAACAAAGGTACAATTTGGCAGAATTCCTACAAAACCAAAGAAATCACAATATGGTTTAATGTGATGTGTGAACCCAAGCACTATGAGCTATAGGCAAATCTACTGTACGATAGCCAAATTGATTTATAACAGATACAGCTCAGAAGTACTAAGCAGTTGTGTCCCAAATTATACAACAAGGCATTTTATGCAATGGAGATAAGTCAGGAAGGTAACGTATGTTTAAAGATTCTCGTTAAAAGTTTATAAAAGGTTAATATCAACCAAGGAGGCAATTGGCCAACAGGGACATTGGAGGTGTGTTAAGGAGGGCAGGAAAATTGTAAAGAAACTTAACAAATTCTTCGTTTCTATCTTGACTGCTGAGGATATAACATATATTCCTGTTCCTGAGCTAGATTTTTCAGGAGAGGAATCTGATGAGCAGAGTGAATAGAAGTAACAAGAAATAAAGTTACATTTTTAACAGGCACGTTAAACATGAATAAATCCCTGAGTGCTGACAATACCCACAATGGGCTTCTTAAAGAAGTCAAACGTGAAATTACTGATCTTTTAACAAAAATATGAAACTCCTCTTTCAGATCGGTGCCTTTTTTAAGGACTGGAAAACAGCAAATGTAGTTCCTGGCTTTTAAAAGGAATTTCAAACTTCATATATACAGTAATGAAATCTGAGCTAGTGGTGACTAATAAGAAAAGGGATCTTGGAATCATGGTGGATGGCTAAATAAAAATGTTAACCCCGTGTGCAGATACTGTAAAAAGGCAAATGTTATGCTTGGAATCATTAGGAAAAGAGCAGAAAATAAAGCTGTCAACGCAGTAATGCCTTAGATCAATTTATGGTATGATTGCACTTGTAATACTATGTACCTTTCTGGTCACAGCACTTCAAAAAGGACAGATACAGCTGGATAAAAGCAGCTCTCCCATGAGGCAGAATGTAAAGTATAGTATGATCTTTCTTTTTTTAGAGGGAGTATTCTCATTTTTGTAGCTATTAGTCTTAAACTAATATTTATTTATGCAATATTTATATAGCTTCAATCACACATGAACTATGTCAAAATCATGTTGTAAAAAATGAAAAAACCAAAACAATAACATCTCCTAATACATAACCAATGGGGGGGGGGGGACTCATTTCACCAGCAACTTCTGACCATTGATTCATAAGTGGTAGAACAGACAAATAAAACAGCTGCACACAATCTGAAGAATCAAAATCATGTCTTTGACATACCTAGAACAAGACCTTACCCATTCACAAAGAACACTGTCCTCATCTCCCAATTCTTCTACAAACATTAATGTTTAGGTCTTAAAGTGTGGTATTTATTGTATCAAATCAATGCCTTCAGTATTACATTTAAGAACCAGTAGGTATATGGTAGGATAATAACATTTGGGATTTGAATTGTGTGTCACAAGGAAGAATACTGCACTTCTCTCAGTTTTGTTGTCTAGAATACACTATATTCATTGACTTGTTATTGCTGCCATTACCCTGTCATGGTTCCTGCTCAAGAACTAGAATTTGACTGTAATGAGCCTTTCAGGAGAAACAAAGCAAACATGAAAGCTGACTCAGTAAAGAAGACGGGGGATATTTTCTTACTCAGCCACTTCTGTGTCCTTCCCTGCACTTTGGTTAACCAGCAGCCAAAAGTATGGTATCAAACCCTAGGCAAAATCAACTACTTTTCTTGTTCCACTGAAGGTGAAGGATGTATATAGGTATAGGTACACACACCCACATATACCAACATATATGGCATAATTAAAAAATCCAAGGACATATCTGTATACAAAGCATCTGAAAAATGAATTAACAACAGCATTGCTGTTGCACAATGCTAGAGTTAAAAGTGAACGCATAAGTACATTTCAGCTATTATTTTCTTTTCTGGGAGATATCCTTTATTTTCAAAATACTGGTTTATGTCCCAAGTTGCCATACAATATTAGGAATGTCAATGATGCAATCAAACCTTCTGATCAGTGCAGGTTCTGTTATAGGAAGTAACACTGATCCATCCCCAACTACCTACAGCATGATACAAAATATTCAGTAGGAACCAACCAACCATTTTCTGAAGGCACAGGGAACTGCAGAAGAAATACAGGCTGTGCTAGCAATCTTCTACTACACCTTCACCACCTGTATGTATGTATCTCCAGCGTACAAAGTAAAATGACAAGGAATGCTTTCAAAACACAAAGCAACTGCAATTTGAAAGGCATTCATTTGTTAAGCTTTGTTTAATAATATTCATTTAGTACTTTGCTCATTGCTGAGTAATAGGAAAAACAAATCTCAGAAAACTGCTAATGATGCCAGAAAATATGAGAGGCATTTGTGGTTTAGAAGCTTAAGATAAAAGAAAAATAAATAAAGATAGGAAAATAAAAAGCCATTCAGCAGTTGCCAGTAATTGACTTCAATCAATTTTTCAATAAATCATTCTACTTTTGTGTTTTTCTCCAATGCCTCTATTAATTGGTTTCCATCACTGAGTTTGTCTTCTTTCTATGGAACTTTCTTTAGGTGAAAAACTCCCTCTCAATCCACAACATCAGTTTTGCATTTTCTGGTAAAAAGCCTTTTCTATTAAAAGATCTGCCTGCTTTCTTCACATATCAACCTTTATTTATCACCCTTGTTTTTAATGGAGCAATATACTCCATCATCCAACCTGAAATTGGATCCAGACTTCCCTCATACATTTCAACAAGGCTTCGTGTTCAAAATGTATTTAAAAGTTGACAGAAGTTGTATAAATTCTCAGTTTAACATTTAGTAGCCCCAAAGCATGCTTTGATTATTACTAATTCCATTCAAAGGACCAGGGGGTATTTTATTTCACTTCTTCTAGTTTAGAATTATTTTGTAAATTTATAGAATCAGCAAATGATCATGCAAATAGAGACCATTATTCATTAGGTAATTATTTTTGTTGTTAAAAATACAGGTCATCCTCATTTAATGATGGCATTTGGGACTTGATTTTCCGTTGCTAAGGGACATGGTAATAAAGTGTGATGTCATGTGACCATGCTGCTGAGTGACAGAAATTCTGGCACTTCTGGTAGCCGTTGTTAAGTGAATCACCATGAGTTGTTAAGTAAGGACCTCACGTGGTTGCCATTTGCGATTCCTGCCAGCTTCCCCGTTGACTTTGCTTATAGAAAGCCGGCAAAGAAGGTCACAAATGGCGATCACATGACTGTGGGGACACTGCAACTGATGCAAGTATGAGAATAAGTATCGGTCATAACTACCATTCATTCAGCACTCTTGTAAGTTCAAATGGTCACTAAATGAGTAGTCATTAAATGAGGACCACCTGTGCACATACATGAACAGAAAAAAAACTCACCACTTTTCATGATGTCTAATCTGGATAGTCAGATCAGACAAAATGGCTTGGCATGCCCAACCCAAACTACAGAAGTTGGCCTGGCAACAGTTAATCATGATCCAAGCACAGGCTAATTTAACTCATACCAAGGCCAAAGCAATTCAATAAACAGGCTAAGAGTTGCTATTTTTCTCAGTGGAGTACTGCTTTGCCTTTATGTGTACAAGATTCACCGTGGGCTTCAACAGATACCATTTCTAAGATTGGGAGAGCTGCCTTCCCTCTACTGTACTAGATTGAGTAGATCTACATCCTCTGTGTAGCAACCTCTTATGGGACCACATTTTAATCTTTTCCTTTAGATCACTAGGTCACATTATGCTGCACTCACGACAAGGATCCATAGAAATAGTTAAAGCAAGATGGCAAATATGGACAAATCACTATGCTTCATGATTAACATTAAGAGATTGTGAGGATCCTAGTCCTATCATCAGGAACTGTGAATTGATAGGCTCAAGCTATTCCATAGGAATGAAGGCAAAACTGAGCTTATCACAGGCAGTTCTAGGAATTCTACAATCACATGCATCGTAGGAGTAGGCAGTCTCCAGTCCTCCACTTTTCAATGAACTTGGTACACCAGATTTTATTTTTATTTACATATTTATAAAATATATACCCATTTTTTTCATTATTAAAGCCCCTCACAAACTGTGAGGTAAAGCGTGGGCCAATAATAGCAGCATCAAAACTCATTCACACAGAACAACACCAGTTTATCAAAAAACTTGGGTAATCAGGTATGCATTAAGCTCTACTTGAATAAAGAAGAAATTTCAGTACTGGGCTGCTTGTACTACAAATGCCTTTTGTCAGGTACAGGTGAAACTCGAAAAATTAGAATATCGTGCAAATGTTCATTTATGTCAGTATGGCAACTCAAAAGGTGAAACCAATATATGAGATAGACGCATTACATGCAAAGCGAGATATGTCAAGCCTTACTTTGGTATAATTGTGATGATTATGGTGTACAGCTTATGAAAACCCCAAATTCACAATCTCAGAAAATTAGAATAGTGTGAAAAGGTTCAATATTCTAGGCTCAAAGTGTCCCACTCTAATCAGCTAACGAATCCATAACACCTGCAAAGGGTTCCTGAGCCTTTAAATGGTCTCTCAGGCTGGTTCAGTAGGAATCACAAGCATGGGAAAGACTGCTGACCTGACAGTTGTGCAGAAAACCATCATTGACACCCTCCATAAGGAGGGAAAGCCCCAAAAGGTAATTGCAAAAGAAGTTGGATGTTCCCAACGTGCTGTATCAAAGCAGATCAATAGAAGGTTCTGTGGAAGGGAAAAGTGTGGTAGAAGTGTGCACAAGCAGCAGGGATGACCGCAGCCTGGAGAGGATTGTCAGGAAAAGGCCATTCAAAAGTGTTGGGGACTATCACAAGGAGTGGACTGAGGCTGGACTTAGTGCATCAAGAGCCACCACACACAGATGGATCCTGGACATGGGCTTCAAATGTCGTATTCCTCTTGTCAAGCTGCTCCTGAACAACCAACAACGTCAGAAGCGTCTTACCTGGGCTACAGAAAAAAAGAACTGGTCTGTTGCCCAGTGGTCCAAAGTCCTCTTTTCTGATGAGAGCAACTTTTGCATCTCATTTGGGAACCAAGGACCCAGAGTCTGGAGGAAGAATGGAGAGGCACACAATGCACGATGCTTGAAGTCCAGTGTGAAGTTTCCACAGTCTGTGTTGATTTGGGGAGCCATGTCATCTGCTGGTGTTGGTCCACTGTGCTTCATTAAGTCCAGGGTCAACGCAGCCGTCTACCAGGAGATTTTGGAGCACTTCATGCTTCCTTCCGCAGACAAGCTTTATGGGGATGCTGACTTCATTTTCCAGCAGGACTTGGCACCTGCCCACACTGCCAAAAGTACCAAAACCTGGTTCAATGACCATGGGATTACTGTGCTTGATTGGCCAGCAAACTCGCCTGACCTGAACCCCATAGAGACTCTATGGGGCATTGCCAAGAGAAAGATGAGGGACATGAGACCGAACAATGCAGCGGAGCTGAAGGCCGCTATTGAAGCATCCTGGTCTTCCATAACACCTCAGCAGTGCCACAGGCTGATAGCATCCATGCCACGCCGCACTGCGGCAGTCATTGCTGCAGAAGGGGCCCAAACCAAGTACTGAGTACATCTGCATGCTTATACTTTGCAGAGGTCCGATATTGTTCTATTTCCAATCCTTGTGTTATTGATGTCATGTAATATTCTAATTTTCTGAGATTGTGAATTTGGGGTTTTCATAAGCTGTACTCCATAATCATCACAATTATACCAAAGTAAGGCTTGACATATCTCGCTTTGCATGTAATGCGTCTATCTCATATATTGGTTTCACCTTTTGAGTTGCCATACTGACATAAATGAACATTTGCACGATATTCTAATTTTTCGAGTTTCACCTGTATAACATAGCCGACCTGATCTGAGGACTTTGTCAATCTGAACAGAGGGAAAAGATGCTCTGTGAGATATGTAAGTCTTAAGCCATATAGGATTTTATGTAATTGTTTGTAAATAAAATACAAACAAACATTTGTAGTTGCCCCAGGTGGTAATTCTCTGTGAGTGAATTAGAGCAAGAATAACATATCAGTCAGCTAACACAAAGGGCTTACACTTTGCTAGTGTGTCTTTCAGAACAGGTGTAACATATGAGTGATAAGCTGCTTCTCAGAAATGTAGACATGGTAACTTATGCTAGAAAAAAAAGATGTTCTCTAAAGCTGGCAATAAAGTTGCTGCCTTGACTTTCATTTTTGAAAATCTGTATAATTTTCTGGTTTTGCATCTGCTTGCATGTGCAAATTGGGGATAATTATGAGAATATTTCTCAGCCAAAGCAAAATCACAGGTGGATTTTATGAAAAGTTTAGAATTCCTTATGGGAATAGGAATTATTCCCCATGGAAACTAAGGAACCAGTTTCCTTCATACCTATCTACATATATTTCAAAAAGGATTTAAGGAGGAAAGCTAGTATGCTCAGAAAATCTTCAGCTGAAAAAACTCTGGATACAAGCAAGAAAAGTTTACTTATTCCCCCACAAAAGAAAGAAAGAAAGAAAGAAAGAAAGAAAGAAAGAAAGAAAGAAAGAAAGAAAGAAAGAAAGAAAGAAAGAAAGAAAGAAAGAAAGAAAGAAAGAAAGAAAGAAAGATGCTTTGTTCCATCTCTTATATTGTCTGACTACTCCTTTCTTCCATTACTACAGGTATATATTATAAGAATGGGTGGACTGGAAGCAATGGCAACTAGATTCAAAACTGACACCAAAACACTAACAGTCTGAGATACATAGTTGATACTTCATTAGCCAGAAGTAAAGATGATTTAGAAGAGCTCATTACCAAAGTAAAAAATTTTAAAAAATGAAAAATACAGCTTAAAATTAAAAATATCAAAGTAATGTTAATCTGCATGCTTGGTGAATTTTGTGAAAGTAATAGTTTTGTTTTCTTAGGCTCAAAAATAAAGATTGTCAGCCCTTTGAGGTAGACCAAATCAAGAAATAGGCATGGTGGGAATTCCAGGAATATTTTTATTATAGAAATGAGGAATAACAGAATCTTGAATGTTTGTCAAAATTTCTGTTTCGTTTTATACAAAACAAAATCAAGCTGGGGTTATTTTGAGTTTCTTTTGTATGCTTCCTCCTATCTCAGGACTGTATAATCTTTTGTCCAAGTTCCCCCTTAACAGCTCACTCTTTCCTTACCCCCAATGGCTCTCTCATATCTTCCCCAAGAACAGCTCTAAATTCCTCTATAAAGATGGACCTTATGCTGAAGAAGGAAAGATGCTGTTAATTCTCAGGTGGAGGAACAGGTGGGATTCCAAGCAGGCCCCTCTGTGACAGATCATGGACTGATTCCTTCCCACTTGATTGTGAAATACACTCAGCCACCAAAAGTAGCTCTTTATGCCCTGCTTGTTGATTTTAAGCAAGCCTTTGATCCCATTTCCAAGGAATTTCTGTGGAAGAACCTGAAAACTTCTACCATTGATGGATGGTTGCTCACCCTAGTATATGTACTACATAAAGATACCAGTTAGAGAGTGAGATGTACCACAGCCAGGCATCTCTCAGACATAGTGATAAACAGCAAGTGGGTTAAACAAGGGTGTATTCTGGCCCCATTACTCTTTAATTATTATATTGATACAATGGCTAGCAACAAGGGAGATTTTCATTCGATCAAACTGGGCAGAAGACTTGTATATATAGTATTTCATGCAAACAACGCAGTCCTACCACAAATTCCAATAGGCCTCAGAAAGGCCATGGAAACTTTGGCCTTTTCTATAAAGAACATTCATTACAGATCAATTAGAAACAAACAAACAAACAAAGGGCATGAGTTTTGCAAGGTGTTTTTAAAACTTGTATTAGACTCTCAAAGGACATAAAATAGAGCAGGTTTCCAGCTTCAAATACTTGGGCTTTGTGTTGCAGTACTCTGGGAAGCATCACATGCACACTGTTCGTGGTGCTTCAAATGCCTAGAGGAGTTCAGCAGCAATTCTTTCTTCTTCTCCAGAGGTGCCCAATACATACGTACCAGCTGCCCTCAATCTTTTTAAATCCTTTGACTTATGAATCTGGAGATGGTTACCTTGAGTACCATGGACTGCTAGAAGAATCAGTCAATATTGGACCAAATAAAAACTGCTCACTTTAGGCAATTACTAGCAAGCAGACACTCCCATTCTTTGGGCATGTGATGTAAACATGTTATGAAGTAGGAAAAATTATTATGCTTAGCAAAGTTGATGAAAACAGAAGGAGATGACAAAAGATAAGGATGATGGATGAGATGAGATGGATTATTGGAATGTTCTTGGAAAAGCTACAAGATATAGGAAAGATCAAGATGACAAAAAATTGTCCATATAGGGACCTAGCTTCTTCCATTCAGTTCTAATGATCTGCACTAATTCTATGATTCATAAGCTTCTACTTATTTCTAAATAACAGAATAGCCAAAATCCAAAGACAGAGAAATCTGGGTAAAATTATTTATCAAGCTTTATATTAGTTACAGTGACAAAGGACACAATATTAGTTACATTGTATTACACTGTATTAGTTACATGGACAAAGGACATTCTCATTTTTTTCCCAAGCTAGACCTCTATAACATATTAACTACTTATATGGACTTGCAGAAAAGTGCCTTATATCAGAAGCACGTGACAGGACATCCCTATAGAGCACATCACATTATTCATTCATCTGGTCTCTTTGATCTGTCAGAACAAACATAGTTACAAGGATTAACATTATCCTAACTTTAAACAAGATTCAACTCAACAAGTGAAAGGCAAGATAATTTGCTTTTATTCTACTGAAAAAGAAAGTAATTCTTTTAGAGACATAAAATCTGGAGTTGAAAACAATTCATATGGCTGTTTATTTTAATACCAAAAAGCAGATAAGAAGATCTGGGAACAAAGGGGATGGTTATAAGGAACAAGGATGGTATATATGAATTAATTAAATGTGTATACTGTATGCTGTCTTGATACAAACTGCTTGCTTTGTGATCTGTTTATAGCTGAAGGGCATGGGGAACATGTATATTTTGAAAAGATCCAGTGAAAGAAGGGGAAATCATGCAGTGACTCAAGAGTTCGCCTGGAGAAGAGGCAAAGTTCATTCACAAAGAGTTGGATGAGTAGCTAAGTGCATACCATCTTTTAAAAAAATATGTTTCTGTAGTGTGAAAACACTAATTAGCAGAAAAAATTAATTGGGCATATTTAGGCATTTGTTAAAACTTTTTGTTTGTTTGATCATGTAATTTTGCTTGGAAATAAAATTAAAAATACAGATTACAAGCAAATTGCTTTATTTATTTATACAGTTTACATCCTTTCTGCCCATAAAGCTGAAATTAACAAAAATAAAATAGAACAGAAAACTGAAAATGGTGGCATTTTTAAGACATCTTCTACCTTTGACTCTAATGTCCAGTAAGTTCACATGGGGATAGACAATGTTGATACCACAACATTCAAAAGAAAGCAAAAGAAACCTCATCAGTTATGCTCTTTAGTATGTCTTGCTTAAGTTACAGAACAAATAAACCAAATCAGCCTAGGGAAAGACTCTTAAAAATGTTTTGGAGTGCATCATCAGCTAATAAAGCAGAGTTATATTTATGGACTTTAATCCTTGGTTCATCAATATGATTCACTAAGAAATATTATTTTACAGTGACAGTTGATATATAATTATTCAAACTTAATATAATGAATATTAAAACCTAATTTTTCCAATATAGTCACTTATTCCAGGTCCCTTCATTTCCAGATGAGTATTGCACCCAAGTTATCACCTCATCTGAATATCCTCTGAGCCTTTATAGAGATCTGATTCTATCTTTGATATACTCTGAGACTTTCCCTTTGGAGAAGTCCACATGCATAAATTATCTTCTAGAGGCAGGAATATGGTCAATAAGCATTAAATGAATATGTATGACAGCTGAAATACTAGCTTCTGGGCAGTCTTATTAATTATAGCTTATAAAAAGATTCCAATTAAATGGAAAAGGCAAGGTAAGTGACCTGGTTCATTGAAGACCTTGGTTCCAATCAAGTCATGTGGTCTATTAAACAAGAATCTATCACTGCTTTCTAAGTTTCTAGGTGCTGAATGTTCAAGTGAAATAGCTTTTATGTTTGATTCTTAACCCAAATATGAATAATTTCCCTTCATTAAGAGCTCAGAGCATCAGGAAGAGATGGAATATTGGAAGGTAAGCCTCAAGATTAATTATACATCTTTCTCCTTCAGACTAGGTCAACATTACATTTTGGAGCTACAGAAAATGTATCTTGGTAAAGGAGGTGCAAAGGAGTATTGATTCTTCGCTATTACTACAGCTACTCCTGGCCTGCAGAGGAATTGAAGGAATTAATGAAGCACAGGACAGCACATTTCGCAAAGTTAAACAGGCAGCAGTTGAGAAGATACATACTTTGTGTAGCATGTTGTTCCAACTGCCACACTGTGATCCAGTTAACTTGGGCACAAAAACTGAGAACAGCAAAACCTAGATGGTCACAGTATATAGAAATCAAATGAATTAATAAAAGTATTTTCCCCAAGTTTTTCTACAGTACTGGCTTGGTTGTGAGAAATTTTGAAAATGGGGCTGGCTTATGTTACAATAAAGATCTAACACAGATATTACAAAGACTTTCTGGAACAATTTGGACTGCTATGTAAAACTGGCTTGCTGTCATAAAGACCTCTCTCTCTCTTCATCCTGATAGGACAATAGCAATATCATCCTGTGTTACAAAGGATTACAAAAGAAATTATAACAGCTATGCAACTACCACCGAAATGCCATTATTGCTATGTTTCAGATGGAAGCTACACAAGCATAATATTAAATGTATTCAAATAATTTCAGCTGACATGTGGTCAGAACCAAACTTGTGAACATGGCACTTTTCAGAAGTCAACAAGAATTCACTTAGAGATCAGCAGGATTCACCACTGACCTTTAGCCAGAGCACAAAATTGCAAGATAACCAATCAGATATAGAAGAGCCATCAAATCAGCTAATTGGTCAAAAAAAGACATCCAAGAAGCTTGGACTCAACAAGAACATCCAGGCAAGGCCTATTTCTTTGATAAGAGATACTATAGTGCTAATCATATTGCCTTCTAATGTAATGAGTCTCCTTTAGATACTCTGGAGTACAGAGGCCACAGCTGATTATCACTGGCCATATTTGCCAGAGCTAAGAGAGTTTGTCCAAAGCATCTGGAGGACACTAAGTTACCTATTCTTCTTCCCACACATTTAACAGCACTCCATTTCCTTTGTTGTAAAAAAGCAACAGTTCCAAGGAAGGCAGGCAGGCAGACATGCACACTAAGAGAGCCAGTCTTATCCATTATTTCTTCACTTCAAAATTCCATTAGCCCAAGTAATTCCTCCTCCACCAGCAGTATTCAAAATTCATATCTTAGAGTACCTGATAGCAAATCAGTGGTGGGTGAGAAAGAATTAAGTGCTTCCTCCCCAGTGTTTCTCATTTATAAATCAGGAGGAGGAGCCTAGAAGGAAGAAAGGAAACAGCTGCCAATCAAGCCACTGCATATAATTCAGTTTAAGTTTTAAGTCCAATTCATCTCCAACTGGCTTTAGTGAAACAAAACCTGTGATTAACTCTGCCACAACGAAATCAATGGAATGGCAAATGATTGTTATGGCAGAATGGTACACAAATTCTACTTTCAGCAAGTATTGTTTTAGAATATGTGGATAACAGCTCCAGCTGCATGTGGATTTGGTTTTAAAATATTAAGCATTTGAAATTTGGAAATAAGTTGTCATCTGCCGTTCATATGGGTTCTGCATTTGTGGTTAACGTAGCAGCAATGTTCTTTAGGAAAACCATGGCATGTCCCTATATTATTTAGAAGCATGAAGAGCATTATATATCCAAGTATATCCAAATTGGTACAAGTCAATCAATAGTGCATAGACTGGTTCTGAAGATTTTGCAATGCTCTCTTCAGCAGTCTTGCTGTTAAGTGTGAAGATAGTACTTCATCTTCATTCTCCAAAATACACCTGTCCCTCTAATGCTGAAGTGGGCACAGACTTCATTAGTGACCATTCAAGATCTAAATCACAGCCAGAAGGTCTAGTGGTAGAGTATTCATATTTCCTCCTGGTATGCTTCAAAGAAATAATGTAAACTTGGGGGAATGTCACTTCTTCGTCTTTTGTACAGTCATCATATTCTTTCACTCAATGCAAATGAAAATGGAATACTTACTATTTTTGCTTGAGAGAAAACCTGAGAGGAATGACAGGAATTTATTTACCACTGAAGCAGTAGCATGAATAACAGAGAACTTAACTTTCCCTGACATTAATGCTAGCAATATAATATATTGTTCTTTAAAAAGAAAGGCATGAAAACAAGCACTAATAACATCCCAGTGATATTTCATACTTGACATTCACTATAGTGAAAGTACCTAGCTGATCTTGAAAAGCTAAGCAGGGCTAGACCTGGTTAATAGTTATAGGAGAAGTCACCAAAAAATGATCAGGACTGTAGAGTAGACCAATAAGTTAGGATAAAACAAAAATTCCAGACCTTGATAGAATAGTTTTTGCATGCAATGGACCAAATTTCTGCAGCTATTTACATAATTTGCATAATGATATCATTACACAAATAATGTAAATGATATAATCTGCATCCTTTGTATAAAATATGCAAATTACATCATTTTGTGTCAATTGACATCCTTTGTGGAATTACTCAAACGATGCAAATTGACATAAATGATGTCATCAGGCAAATGATGTCAATTGACACAAATGACATAATTTGTATCATTTGTATAATGTCACTGTGAAATAACTTAAATCTCTGTGATGATGAATGTTCATTTTTGACAGGCTTTCATGAATAACCTCCTCCCCCATCAGTACATTAAAACAGCATTTTAGTTGTGTCTGTGTGTGGATGTGTGCATGTATAATATATGTATAATGCATACACACGCAAACATCTAAAAGAAAATGCACACATTTCTCTATGATGCTTTGTGAAAAAGGAAGAGATTTCTTTTCCTATCCCTGGCCATCACACCAATGTGCTATATGACACATCCCTTGTACTTGACAGACTGATTGTTCCTACTAACATTGACCATATTTTTAATTACTTTAATTTTAAAATAGGAAGCCAGCAAAACCTTTAGAGATGTTTATTTCCAAGAATGCCACTGGGCCTCTTAGAAAATAAAAATAGTGGGTCACTGCAGCCCAATCCTTTGTTTGGAACTATACCCACCAGCCAAGAAATGATATTAAGGCCACCTGGGTGGTAGAGAACCATCTGAGGTCTAGAGATGGGAACAACCTCAGCAGCTTGTCTTCTAGTATATGATTATTTTATGACTGGCCATATTCACCAGAGCAGCCATTTTGTGAGTCCAGCAACAAAATTGCTCTCAAAATTCCAGTTGTGCCCACTTGCCCCAAAAGATTGCTTACCCCATGGTTCAGAGACAACCTTTTTAGAGGAAAAATGGGGGTATGGATAGATTTAGTGAAACTATTTCTGAATTAGTTTAATCAGTTTTAGGGAGAATTTCATCCACGGTAGCCCTTTAATCTGAGTTAAGCATCAAGCCTGGCACTGATTTTTAGGAGCATAGCGAGGGGTCCAATCCCCACAATCCCCATTCTCTGCACTTGTGCAAAGTGTTTTCCTCTTGCTGTTTGAGTGAACTTAGCCTTTACCCAAACATTAACAAGCAGGATTTCCATGTTAGCTGGACCAATGGCTTTCCCGTTTAGAAATTATGCACTTCATTGGGATAGCTAGATATTTGATTTGCACTCCTTTGTTATGGTTATGTGCTATTCCTGCCTCTCTTTTTGCATTTACCTTTGCAAACTTGTCCATTTCTACCCACACCCATCATAAACTGCAACTGAAGGCATGAATATATGCATTTCTTTTGAAAAAATGGAATCTAAATTGATTCATTATTACATCACAGGCTTGATACACAATTTGGGTAAGTCAGAGTGATTCTGTTCTCCTAGACTCATAATTAACCCTCAGTTCATACACACATGCACAGTGTTGGACCTCTTACAATCCAACTGTTAAAATTTACATAAAGGGAGCCAGGGACCCAATCTGCATGACTGCAGTATTAAAAATTCAGTTATAATAACAGTATCTTGTTAAAGTGAATTAGTATCTAAAGACGAATTATAAAACATAATTGATGATGTTATTCTTGTAGTACAGGGAGGAATGGAAACAGGGCAAACAGAACATTACATTTGAAGTGGGAAATTCCTAATCCAAAAAACAAACTGATAAAAACTCTGAGTGAGAGCACCGCTTTGGATTATAAATTACTCAAATCATTTGGGATGTGCCAACATCCCAAAATACCCCAAGCTCTTATGCATCCTGAAGGAGGATAAAGGAGGTCATAACTGAAGGGTGTCCTGCAATGATTCTTTATAAAGGATTGATTTCAGAGAGCTGCATTTTAATGAACAATAAAAAAGACATTCCCAAAACAGAATACAGTTATAATATAGAACCCCAACACCATGACAATAACCTCTAAATATACTCTTATTCATTAATTATATCTCTTCTTGGCCTTATTTTAATTTCAATTCCATTCCATGCAATTTCATATCATCGATAAACTAAGTTCTTCCAAATTAAGCATACTGATATGCAATCTGTATTTGGATTTCCTTGATTATGTCAGAGTATAATAGACTAGAGCAGAAATGGCCTGAGTCATAGTCCCTTGGAGGGGAGAAGCACTGGAGCAGGGTCAAAAAGAGATGGGGCAACATGCTCAATCTCATTCTCATATTGCCCTTTCTTTCTTTTTCTCATCATCTTTCTCTTCCTGAGATTCTTTTCACATTTTGTTTGTGTGTAAGTCTGTCTCTAACTCCCTCCCATGTAGTAGATTAAACTGTTCTTGCCCAGAGCCCGACTTTATTGCATGCAGTCTCAGGCCTGAAGGCCAAGAGAAACTGCTGAAAGCATTGGGTATGGTTCTCAAATCCTCCAGTACTGGTTACCAAAAATTCCAAAATGGAATTTAGTTGGACAGAAAGAGCAATTTTTTCTCTCAGTTGTTTTACTGGGTTTATCCTTAATGGCCATTGCTGACTTTTTATTCTTTGCTAACATTGTTTTCTATTGTTTTAATGTGTTGTTATCTGCCCAGAGTAACATTTGATCATATAAAATTGATTAAATAAATAAAACTTGCATTATTATTAAAATGGCTGGAGATTAACTATACTGCTGTTCATTTACATTTCAATGTAAACGAAATAAAGTTAAAGATTTTATTTGTCCTGGCCCTTTATTTATTTTGAAACGTGGCCTCTGGAATGCTACTCAAAGACCAAGTCTTCGGTCACCCCAAAAAAAAAAAACCCCACCTCTGAATTAGATTGAAGGCCACAGGCAGCCCTAGAGCCATAGTCTGTCTACTTTTAGAATAAGGAGAAACAGTGGTTAATTGAATAAAATCAACATTTTTGTTGCTAATCAGGATCATGGAGAGCCAATGAAGCAATGCCATGTGACTCCAGTAACCTGAATCCAGTGGAATCCTGAAGTGATTGAAGTGTGAAGCCAGACTACACATTACTTTCATTTGAGAAAGGGCAAGGTAAGAAGAGAAGCCTAAGGACTGTCCCATTCATTATCTGTTTGAAAGCTAATAATTGTCCAGAGGAGGTGGAGCTGAAAAGATTAACACTGAGTCTCAATTTCTACTCCACTGAAACATCACTGCTTAAGATAAGAAAAGAGAGACAGGCTGCCACTGCATAAACATCAGAAGAATAAGTAAGGGTGCTCAATACACTGACAGTTAAGGACATGATAGTCTGAAATCTTTATCAGATTTAGCCATGCTGTCACCTTTGAGAGTCAAACACGAGTGACAACTGATAAAGGAAAAGGACCGAAAAAAGGTGCTCCAAGTACTGATGGATGAGGAGAGAAAGGAAGGCTTGAGGGAAGAAATTAAATGGCTCTAAGTAATTTGCCTGCTCTGAAGTTTCTTGTTTCAATTTTAACTATTTTCCTTACAAGTGCATAAAACAGTATTTTACACTTCTCTAGATAGGCCAAAACAAAGTTTTAGTTCTGCTTCTTTTCACACCAGTGATAACTAAGTTGATCTGTTTGATATTTATCTTATTAAGACCTGCATCCCTATCATGATTATCCTATCCCCCAGCAAAATGCAGAATCTGGACCTATTACATACTGAGCTTCCCCATTAACACTGGCACTGCAGGCAAATTTGATGTATCATTAACTGCATTAACTGCAATTAATATGGATACTTTTTATTATGGAAACAGCAATCACAGGGAAGTGTAAACAGTTTTAAGATTGTAAAGGATGAGAAGGGAGGAGCTTCTCTCACAGTAGTATCCCAGAAAAATCTTTTTCTCTAAACCTTCCATTTACGTTTTAGATACAGGCTCTGTTGTTGGTATAAAGTCTACTGGAGTTGGGCAGCTATAACACATTGGAATAAATAAGTAAAAATACAGAAAGTGGAAAGAGTTACCTTCCCTATACACACTCATGATCTGACAGCTACTCTATCTTCCCCATGGCTGCTATACATACAACAAAAATGTGCACAGTCATAGATTCATGTCACATATAATTTGGCCCTCGTGACTTATGCTTTTTAATTAAAGGGATTACTAGGCAAAGTTTCTCATCAATGTTTATCAAAATTTCCTTGCAAATGGAAGATGCAGGAGAAATTGAGAGCGGATTGTCTACGAATTCTCCAAATTTTGGGATGAAGATATCAGTCCTTATGATTTATAATACAAGATGATCTAAAGCTTAGTTAAATTAATTAAAACTTAACGTTCTTGACTTTCTTTTTTTTAACATCCAACCCAAGAAATGAATGGATTAATGCCAAGTGACATGGGGCAGCAATGGGCCCATAGCGCTAATGCCACTAAGAATATACTAGGTGAATGCAGTGGATTTTCTCAAGAGTTCTCAAGAAAGAGCAACTGAGAGAAAAATAGTTATTCCATTGTAGTTATATTGCCAGAGGTTATTTTAGTAAAGTTTTGACTTTTAACTATCCAAGGAAGGAAAAATAGGTAAGGACCCCTAGTCATTGATCAAGTCTGAAGAATCTCAGATGCTTCAATGGGAATTGTTGTTGGAAGTCTCTGCATCAGAAGCAATACCTAGTTATTCCAATCTGGGACTCAGCCTAGGATCCCCATCCTACACAACAAGGTGCCACTACCTACTAACTCTGAGATGTGCTCCTCAGAAGAAGCCAGAATCTGTGGGGGAAAAGCCGGCCTATTAACTGTGCTGGAGAGCGTTGAATTTCCCAAAAGACTTTCCTGGCTTGCCTACAAAACCTGTCAAAATCTTCCCGTCAGCCCTGAGGTAATCTGTATTCTAGATGCATGGCTGCTCTCCATGGTCCTGACACCTGACCCAAAGTCACCATCTGATATTTGCAGTATTGCTATGAGCCAGAATCTGCTTCATCTCAGCTTATTCCAAACAAGATTCCAGGGTGACATCTGCTGTTATCAGCAGTCTCTTTGGCTAGTCATCTTCACTGTCCCAAAAGCTTTATTAAAAGTTATAGCTAAGGTTATTTTAGGGATAGAGTTAACTTCTTTCTCTAGAGGAAGAGGAGTGCAGACCACAAATCACCAATGAAGGTTGGTTCTGGCATATACATATCAAGCTGTTCAAATACAACTCCTTGGCAATTAAAGAAAGAAGGCCTCCTAGCCTACCTCTTAACATTCCAACTGCATAACAAGAGGAAAAGTAATCATAGAGAAAAAGAATTGAGATCATAGAAAAAAGATTGAGGATCTCAGCAGAAGCAGAGATACAAGGCAAGTGAACTCTTAAGAACATAAGGAGAAGTAATACGTCCCTGTTGGAGAAATAGGCAGAATTGATTATACAAAGAACAGTTTGACAGAAAGCTAAAGGATTCCCAGAAGCATTTCCTACACAAGGCTTTGGAAATAGCAGCAGCTTTTTGCCCTGAGAAGGTTTTGCTAAGCAATGGTCAGGATCATTAATTTTGGTTCCCACTATCTGGATACTGCTTTTAAGAGCTACAGAGGGAGAGAGAAGAGATTGATGGAGCCTACTGGTGTGTGGAAAGTCCAGTGCCACTCTCTGCAACTATCACTGCACCAACAACATTATTCCCAATAAGGCAAACAACCTCTGCTGCAGTGTGCATATAGGCACATATTACTTCACTTTAATGGCACGTAACTTTGGAAAGAGTGTTCCCCCATCTGTTCTACCTTCTAATTATAAAACATAAGATGAGCATAATGCACAATAGTACCATAAACAGTGGGGATGATCCATGATTTTAATGCATGGTACAAGCTTCTTATTTAATGCAGAAGGCATCTGTTAAAATTCTCCCAGCTCCTCTTTCAGACATTTGGTTAGCAGTCCTGCTCTGTTGATATGGGCTAGATGATGTATTTTCTCTGTCCCAAGTCTCCCAATTGTACAGTTACAAAACTTTAGAGCTGGGGATGGGGGGAAAAGGCCAACTAGGCAAATAAAGCAAACATGCACCATACTTAAATGAGGGTAACAAATATTCATCTAGTCTTCTCAGTGTCTACTGTGTTTATCAATATATAAATATATCACCTCAAAAGCATCAGAGGTAACTATGCCTATAGACGTAATATTATGTCTTTTGGCAAGCAAAGACCGAAAAGACAATTAACATAAGAAGCCTTTTTAAAGTTGGAGCTAGGCAATTTTAGTTTGCCAAGCCAAATGCTACTATGGTTTCTCTCACTTCAGCAAATGTTAAACCTAGATCTGTGAGGTTGCTTTCCTTTGGTACATTCAAAGGGACAAGTGACAAGTATTATTTTGAGTCATACTCCTCTTTTGCACTACACATCTTCCATGTGAGACTTCCACCCTCATCTCCTATGGGAAACAGAAGGAAGCTGAATTTCTGGATATAAAATGCTTCCTCTTCAGACTGTTCTCTTCACAGTTCTGATATTGCTGACTCCTAAATAATATCAAAATCAAGATTTCTGTTCAGAAGAAACCATACCCTCTGCAGGATCAGCTGGGTCCTGTCAGAGACCTAATCAATTACAATACAATATGTGAACATATAGCAAGAAATTCATACAAACACATAAAAGCACCAGAGAACATTATTATAGACAGGATTTGGTCTAAAGTTCAAAACGCTTCATTCCTTTTAAAATTCTCCTAATCCAGAGAGTAACCAACACTACTGCAGTCACAAACACAAGTATTAAATCATAAATCTGTACCTCAGAGGAGCGCTTTAGAAACATCAGATTTTAGAACATAATAAAACTGGTGTTCTGATTTATCTCTTTTTAGTTCCCTAGTCCTTCAAACATTCTGTTGCCACAAATACTATGTAATTATCAAAGCTGGCAAATGAGGTTCTCAGGATTTTAACAGGGTACCCAAGGTTACCCCCCCACATATCACTGAAGAATCTCAATTCAGCGTAAGAATGGTAGTAAAGAAAACATCCTTTTACTTCTCCCCTGACAGAAAGAACTCAGAAAGGCCTGTAAAAAGCCACATTCTGAATAAAAGGGGCTCAGGCAAATTAGGAGCAAAGGTAGAGTCAGTTCACAGCAAGGTGTTCAGAATGTCCAAAACAGTCTCTTACTGATGGAAGGAGACAGACACAACCTAAGTTTTTCATAGTTACAATCATACAAATTGTCCTCAGTATTGTTCTCCCTGGAAAATGGTTCATTGCTCCTGCAACTCTAATAGATATCTCCAAAGATCGAGCACCTGGGTAAACAAAATGAAAAATCCTCTAAATTAGCTCTAAATTCAGTACAAAGTTGTATCAGGGAATATCTTTAATGTTACTGAATATTGATGAATCTTCAAACTAGCCCAGACTGAAATAGCATCTGAAACTTGGCTAGTTTCAAATGAGAATGTTGCAGTGAGGAAAGGTTGTTAGTTCTCCTGAAGGTAGAAGCTCATATAACCTATCAAAATGTGAGAAGTGCAAAGGACAAATTTAAGATTAGTAGGAAGGGCTCCCCAAAGTAACAAATGTACGTGGTAGGAAGCTCAGAGGAAGGAAACTCAAAGAAGCGGGCAAAGTAGGCAGCTGACAGATTAAGGATGGCTGCAAATTCTGTATGGTTCTTTATTTATTTTTACCCAAATCCCCAAATTTCTCCATCTATGGGATGGAAAGTATGGGGCTTTAAGAAACTGAAAGTAGAAACATAAAACTGACAGATTGACCTACTGCATATTTTTTATTCAGGAATCAGAGCAAAGAATAGGTAACTGAAAGCTGGAAATCCCGACTCCTAGCCCAACACCTTAACCATTTCACCTTACTGAACACATTTTTCCTCATCTTTATCAACATCATACGAAGAACAGAACTTTTATAATATTTTTTACCTGAGACTGCGGAATTTGTCCCAAATGGAATAAAGTACGTCTTGCAGAAACAGAAGTAATAATGGTGGCAAACTTCTCTTAATGTACTTACACTACATTACAGCACAGGAGTGAGCAAATTCAAGAGGGTGAGGAGCCACAGTTCAGTTTCCCAACCTTCTGGAAGGCCAAAGGAAATCAATTACCAAAGGAGTATATGTGAAATTATTTGGTCCTTGTCCACAGGCGAATGTATCTGTGTGGTGTTTGGAGAGGTTTTTAAGAATAGGAATTGGAGTGGGAACCAAGCTGCTTCCATTCTTTTGCTTAATCTCTAAATGGGCTAAATTATGTCACCAAACCTGGGTCATTTTGTAGCATGATCTTTGCGTATTGGGACTGTTAATTGCAGGGTACTGGGAGAAGCCTAGCCCTGATTAATACTCAGTAACATATTAGCATTTTTTAATTATTTCAAAGTGAGAACTGAGGGCAAAGTATACAAAACAAGTCCTTTGTTCAAAGTGTTTCCTGGAGGTCTTGATGGGTGAGGGAACGTTTAGACTACCTGCTGCCAATACTTTTGGCTTCAAGATCTCTTTGTGAGGTAAATATGGGTTCAGAATAGTAGCAGGGATGAAAGCCTGCTAAAGCAATAGGGTTCAGGTTAAAAAGCAAGAGGCAAGGATGAAACACATCCTTGGATGGCAGGCTATGGTATATGATCCAGTAAAGATATTTAAGCTACCTCTTTATCTTCCAGATCAGAATGCGCTTCATTCTATAATGATAATGCCTCTAAAATTATTCTAAAATTATTGTTCCTCTAAATTCTGGGCCCCAAAGTGGTGTCTGAGAGCACACATGTGATCCTCGTCAGGTTCCCTAATCCACCAAATTTTATTTTTAAGGGTTTTTTATTTTTAAAAATACATAGGAAGGTACATACTGAAAAACAAAGTACCAGCCTCACATACTATATTTCCAACAATACCTCACAGGTATTCCTAGAAAACAAAATGGTGGGTGGTTGCATTCCAGTGATTGGTTTGGAATAAAACATTCACATGTTCCAAAAAAGGGAAGGTGAAATGGCAGAGATATCCTGGAAATTGGTTTGTGTGTGTAGAGGAGCATGGAGATAAACTGGACAAAGATATGCAGGAGTCATTAAGGCCAGGAAAAGGAGAAGGTGTGAGAAAGATTCTGGTTGGTACAAGAGGGGGTACAGAGAAGATCTAGCAGCTTTCAAGATTCTGTTATGATACCCTACAACAATAATGTAGGGTATAATAGTTGTAAGCCATCTAGAGTCATTTAGGAGTTGAGCAGCCTATAAATTAAATACAATAAGATTATTATTCTAGTTGTTTCAATCTTGGATTAATATCTATATATGTATATGTGCATGTAGCAGGATGCTTTCAACTTTGGAGTTGGAGAAGACTCCTGAGAATACTGTGGACAGCCAAGAAAACAAACCAATGGATCATCAAGCAAATCAACCCAGAGTTCTCCCTCGAGGCACAAATGACCAGACTCAAATTATCCTATGTTGGACACATGAAAAAACCTAGCTCTCTGGAAAGGCTCTAATCCTGGGAAAGATGGAAGGAAGGAGAAGAAGAGGATGACCAGCAGCAAGGTGGATGGACTCAGTTACAGTGGTGATGAGCACACCACTGGAAGAGCTGAAGGACCAGGTTAGGGATAGACCATCACAGAGAAAATCTATATATGCGGTTGCTAGGAGTCAAAAACGAATTGATGGCACATAATCAATGTATACACACACACACACAATGAAGTACACATTGGAATATCTTTTAAACTATAACTGTGTGTTCTGTTTTGCAAGAAAAGGTCCAGTGGATTTCAAAGATATTGGTATATACAACATGTATGGGACTGAAATCATGGAGCTAACCGTTTATTATTTCAAACAGTTTCCTCTCACTTCTTGTCAGCTGGAAATGCTTCCAGAATTCCATATGAGCTCTACTGAATGTTTATAATCTAAGAGGCACAATTCAAAAGGAAAAAGGGATGAAGAGGGAAGAGGAAAGCAAGCCAAACTCAGGCATGAATTCTTATACTTAAGAGGGCTTATACAAGGAAATGTAGCTTGAATGGATACAATTTAGAGAGCATAGATCTCTCAGATTCTCCCTCTGTTATGCCCACAGACTAATGCCTTCTTCCTGGTATTGTCTTAATCTATATGAGCATTCATTCTATAAACAGATTATCAGACTGAAGTCTTCTACAAGTTGTTATACATTGAAAAAGCTTTGTCAGCATGAACTCTAAAGAGAAAAATCATAATGAAGATCCTGGTTTGGCCAAAACTAGAAGGACACAGGCATCACATCATCAAATGAATGTTCTCATTGCATGCCTATCCGTCCAGTTGTAGTTACTGGCAATTGCTAGTCATGGATAAAAAAGAGGACTATTATTTGCCTCTTCAGTGGAATTAGGATGAACAGAATCTGAGCTGGTGGAATTAAAGTGATCTATAGCTCAGAATATCTGCTTCAAATGCAGGCTGGATCTGCATACAAAATATGTCTTCTGCCTTTAAGCTGCAGCTCCTCTCCAGATGTAGCTAGGCTTATTCCTCCTACAAAATTAGATAAATACTCACCTCATTCCAATCTCCCTGCCCCCTTCCCCCAAATGTAGTGGGACATGGTAATGAGCCCAATAGTTTTTCTAAAGGTTCTCATAAAATTAGGGTCAGATCCTTAAAAAGCAATAGACTTGAAAATCTGCCTTATTGTTGCAAATGCCACAGCAGCATTTTTCACAGGCAGTTGCTTATGTGTTGAGTTTGCTTCAGCAGACCATCCGTTAACAAAATAGCTGGGAAAATATGAATAAAGGATGTCCTGTTTATAGAAAGCCGTATTTATCCTGGCAAAGGTAATTAAATTGCTATTTTAAGAACTCTTTCTGCAGCAAGCATTTATTTATTTAACTGATATGCTTATCTATCACATATCAGAGAAGACCACAGTAAAAATAGCATTAAGAAAAGCAATATATTAAAACAATATTTGAAAAAAAAATAACAAACCATTAAAAGATGGGGGAAAGCAAAGCAAAACAAAACTAAGCCATTCACCAACATTCCTGACAAAGGTCTTTACAGGCATCTAAATAATTAATTGTAGGGGCTTCATGAATTTCAGAGGGGAGGGCATTCCTAACTGCAGGTCCCACAAACTCTAATGAGTAACTGCAAAATGACACCTTGGCAATCTCGACAATCTTCTCCTTCCTCTCAGCCAATGTATTACTTCTTCATACAGGGGCATATGCAGGACTGGAGACTTTTGTGAAAATGACGTGTCCTGCTGTTGCAATGCAAGCTCTGCTCATTTCTTATGTGCATGCAACATCAAAACACATGTTCAAAAAGGGGGACTTCCGAAGGAAGAAATGGCAGGCTGAAGACAGCTCCATGAAAAGAAGATGTTCTCCGCGAAGAACAAAGAACTGGTGAGTAGACTGGCTCTTTGGAACCTCTCTGGACAAGAAGAGGATGGGAGATCACCCACATGCGCTCCAAATAGTTGCTCTTTGCAAGGAGATTGCAAGACAGCAGTCCCTGGCAGGTTTTAAGCACTGGGAGACAACAGAAATAGCTATCTTGCTCACAACTATGGTCAGAATCTTTTAAAGGACACTAAATTCACAAACTTCCTTTTCTAATCACATTTGGAAATTGCTTGTTAACTACTTTTAAGCTATTAGAGATCTTTGGATCAACAAGTTTGAAAATGCTGGACAAGTTTTCCTTCAATTCTTAATGAAATAAAATTTTAATCATAAGTTTAAGAATTTTAAAATGTTGAAATAAACAGCAAAAAGCTGACTTTGATCCTAGAAAGTTATAAACAGATTAAGGGTCCAGATAAATTAAGAAGATTTTGGAATTAATTATAAAGAATCTTTCCTGTGGGAAATAGATTTGTTTGGACTTTTGCAAGACAAAATAAAGATAAACAATTTTAAAAATTGGACACTAGGGGGAACTAAAGATTTTAGTTAAAAGAGAAAAATATACAAGCCTGATTAACAGCTAATTAACTGGAACATATGAAATGAACATAATCACATTGAAAATACTGAAGGACACTTTTGAAAAATGGAAGCAGAAGTTAGTATCAATAATGTCAACAGCAATGTTTGCTTCTATGGATAGACTGTGTCCAAAAGATGTTATGGAAGAAATGGCAGATGAGGAATACATTTTATTTGACAAGACAGAGATGGCATTGAAAGTAGATCTACAAATGACAGGTTACAAGAATGACATGAAAAAAGGATGTCTCACTTGACATACAAAAGAAATCGATTGATATTTTAAAAATCAAAAGAGAAATACAAATAATAAACCAAGAAAGTGACCTGGATAATTCTTTTATATTGAATTTACAAAAGAGGCTTGTTAAAGCTTTGAAAAACCTTGTGAAAAGGGACAAAGAAGAAATGAAAAGAAATCAAATTCTATGAAATATTTGAAGGGACTAAAGATTAAGATTGCTCAAAATAAAAGGAATGAATATTGGTTGGTTTATTTAATCAAGGTTAAAATAATATATGTTATTTCTGGTAACCCTTAATGGACCTTCTGCTGACACTAGGACTGAAAAGGTGATGCTTTATGGATTTGTCTATAGATAAGAGATGGGATGTGAGATGAAGAGATCATTGGTTATAAACTAAGAGGGGGTGAAGGGTTACAAAAATTGTTTATACTTGCTGCGATGAAGTCTGGAAGTCACTTCTATATATTTATTTTCTCTGTCTTTACTATATTCTTTTCTTTTGTCTATGTTTTTTCTTCTCCTTTGTACCTTTCACTCTTTCTTCCTATTCTTCTTTCTTTCTTTCTGTTAGTTTGTATTAGATTTTACTATTGTAATTAAAATCCTTAATAAAAAGTATATGCAGTACTAAAAAAATGTTCAAAAAGGGTGGAGCTTGCATTGTGATGGTGCAATGCCACTTTCATAATTTGCCCGACTTGTTCCCGCTGCAGATGCCTCTGTGTTTATATCTTTGTTTTGCTGTTTGCTATTTGATTCTCATTTATGGCTGCCTATATGACCAAGTCACCTCAACATGCTTCTTTTGCATTGGTTACTTGATTTCTTCTTGATTTTCCACACATACCATTCTTACTGGACACAACCTACTCTTCCTTCTATATAACAAGGAGGTAAGATCACACTGTTATACATAAGACATTTTTGCTTCTTTTGACACATGTTCATTCCTCACCACAAGCCATACACAGTCCACTCTCTTTCTACCAGCATTTGCACATCTTGGAGAACTTCTCCATCCAATTTCTCATCTTCAATAAACGTTACCGAAGAATACAAATTCAGATGTTTGCTATCACAGTCCTTCACTCCATTTTCCCTATGAAATTCAACTAATTTTGATACATTCACTTTCAGATCTATACTTTTTGTTACACCAACAACACAGTTTTACCTACATTTAAAAGTATACATACAGTCATGTCCACAATGAACACACTTCTACCATCACCTCAAGCATTCCTTATATATTGGTCCATAAATAGCTTAAACAACCATGGGGACACAACACATCTTTGATTTATTCCCTGCTCAATGTTGAATCATTTGTTAAGCATTCCATTTATTCTCACGCATGCTTTACTTCCATCATATACCACACTTACTGCATTCAGCAACCAACTCTCAAATCCATATTCACATAAAACACTCCATTATTCAAGCCTATTTATTATATGCTTTTTCTAAATCAACAAATGTATAATAAATTTTCTTTCATATATTCATACATTTTCTCAGTGCCATGCTAAAGGGCAAAAATCTGATCTACTCCCAGAATAAAGACAGAGTGGACTTCCCAAATTTTGCTCATTATTTTTCAATCAGAATTCTACCAAACACCTTCCCAAGCATGCTTAAAAAACTATTCCTCCTGTAGATTTTGCATTCACTCTTCCTATCTTTCCCTTTGTATTGGGGGGAGGGGGGGAACAATAACAACAAGGGAAAAAGCTCATAAACATATTAAACTAAAATATAGAATTTAATACTCATTCTATAAGCAACCTCCTTTACTTTCAAACTTTGCTCCAATTACACTATCTGCAACTGCAGCTTTGCCAGTTTTCAATGTTTTCACAAAGTTTTTTTTTTACTTCATTTTCCTTAATTTTTTACTGAATACTAACACTTAATAGTATTAATTTCCATTCCACTGTTCAACAGATTCCCACAAACATCTTTAAAATACTCCTTCCAGCACTTCCTAATTTCAGTTTCATCCCAAAATATTTAATTGCTTGTATTTTTTAATGCCATTCATTCTGCAGGATCTTCACCCACTTTCAAAACTATTCTTTCTTTCCATCAAAACACTCTGCCTTTTTCCTGCCTCTTTTAATCTTAACTGTTCCTTGCTCTTTGCTCATATTATGTGTGCGTCTGTGTCTGTATGTGTCTGTTTAAAATCTTTTTCTCTATATACACATTATATACATTTTACACACACACACACATTATATAGTATCTTTCTCTCATGCTCATTTTTGCAACATTCTCTTGTATGCATTTTTACAGTTTCTTTCTTAGGTGCATTTTGCTTCACCACCTTTCACTTCACCTTTCAACCAAGCATCCTAATTCCCATTAGCATCATTCCACACACTTCTGTGACATTCTATAACACAATTCTCTCCACTCAGTTCCAAGCAGCTTCTGCATACCCTTTCCTCACTGCACCTTTCCATTTATTTAGTTGGGAGATTAATCTAGCTGCTAATACTTATTCATAAAGGATTTATATTTTCTTTTCCTGCAGTTGTTCTACTTTCACTCTCATTTCTTTCCCTTCTTTCTATTTCTTCCATTTTCACTTTTTTCCCATCATCTGCTCTTGACGCTACCAAATAAATGGTCTAATCTCACATTCAGAACCTCTCATCACCTTTGTATCTTTTACTAATTTTCTCAATCTTTTATCATAAACAACCAAATCAGTCATGCTTTTAGATTTATATTTATTCTTTCCCATTTATACATATGAATAGATTAATGCTTAAACCACACGTTCAGAAGAGATCTTTTCCTAAGCGGATGAACAACAACCAATCCCTAATCTCTCTCATTCTTGGTCTCTGAATGACCCAGTCACTTATTCTGCATTCTTAGGTCTCATTCCCATCCATTCATTCTGTAACACATCATGCTGACAACATGGTGCCTTGTATTACCCCCTAGCATAGCTGCCCCAGCCCAGGGGAATAGTTGCCCAATACTCTTCTTCGTTCCTGCAAGTAGGAGCAGAACCACTGTAATATAGGACCAAACTCACACAGACAGCCCAGAAAAAAATATTCTTAAATGAGAAATCAAGCAGGATTAACACAATCAGACCCCTCTCCTCCTCTTCTGCAGGAGACATGGCTGGTCCCAGTTCTGATCCAAGAACAAATATGGTAGGGAATATTGGTGTCCTCCAAGAACATCAGCAGCTGATGTGTTAACAGAAGAATACTCAGTAGTCACTAAGTACTTTTTCAGGAAATGTGAACATTTTTAGTATTTATCCTGGTAATAGGATATTTGGGGTACTCAATAATTTAGCCAACAATTTAAGTGGTTTAATGCTATGGATCTCCCTGGACCTATTTTTAAACACTGTTTTTTTTTTTACATGGAACATAAAGCAACACTGTTTAAGTAACACATATTTTTGGTCCAACTCCTCTCCTTCAATCCAACCTCCACCTACAGTAAAAACATTTGGGCTCTAAAATTGCCAGCTTGTCAGGCAGTCTCTGTGTCCCAATGGCTCAGTTCACAGTGCCATCTACTGCTGCTGAATAAATTATATACAGGACACAGGAAGATGGATTACTTCCCATTTCATATATATTACAAACCAAAGGAAAGCAATCTGAAAGAGGGTCCACATAATTATTTTCTCCTATATTCAAGCAACCCCCATCTGTCATAGAGAATAATAATGAAGAAATGTACAGTATGACTTCTGTCACATTTTTTCTAGACGTCACAGAATAAGGTTCACAGTGGCTATATGAGAATACCACCCTGCTCCCACTTAATTTGCTCATGCAATATTAACTTTTTAAAGCAACCAAAGTCTAGACACTTGTGGAAGTAAATACCTGTGTGCACATATCCTCACATTTGAGACTGAGAAATTTTTGAAAGAATGTGAGATGCGATTTTTCACTCCTGGCCCTCAAATCTCTTGTCTTTAGTTTTCAACAATGAAATCAATTCTTTTCATTATGTGTCTTGAACTAGAACATTTTGACTCACTTGTATTTTTCAAATATAAATATAAATTCTCCTGTAAATCTCTCCTCAGCAGAGAACTGTTGAAGTAAAGACAGGGGAAAGTCCTATGAATGGATGGCTTCTCCAACATTCACTGCTGTCTCTTCACATGGGTGTCCAATGGCATAATGAAGAAAGTTCCCTCAGTTCAATATTCTACTTTAGTTTCACAACATTGTGCTGTTATTATGAAGCAAATTATGTCCTGAGTTTTGAACTTACAACATTAAAATGACCCATTTTCAGAATGTTCTAGCAGTCAGCTGGCATAAAAGCATCCTAACTACTTTCCAGGAGATAATATTTCATGCTATTATTTCAGAAAAAAACATGCTCATTCTTATTTTCAGACTTTTTTGTCACTATATCTCAGAATATGCATGTATATCACATTTTAGCCTTCTAGTTTATAGGGAAGTACCCAAAAAGTCAGTGACACCAAATCCACCTTCCCAGTTGGTACCCAGATTAATGTGAAATCTGGAAATGATCATTCTAAAACTGCGTATCTTTGAGAAATAAAGAAATTCAATTGAAAACCATCAACCCATCAACACCAGAGGTATTTCTCCTGTACTTTGATTAGCCCAATGGAATCAATGATGAGATGTAACTTTGCCACTCAACTAAAAGAACAGTAATTAAAAAGAAAAAAGAAAAAGAAAAATGAACACACAGCAGTACATAGAACCTGGTGCTTCTCCCACTTAACCCTAAGTGATTTCAGAGGATTTAAGTGATGCCTCTCTATTGCCACCCTGTGGTTATGTGCAAAAGGATGATACTCAGCACACACAAGAGTGAATTCTTTACCCATTCCACAACCAGTGAGCAATTGGTTTTAGGATTAAACTACCCCCAACAGTTAAGCACAGACTGGATTGCCTCCACTTTTAGAGGCTTTTTCTGTCCTAGAGATTAAGGAGATCAACCGTGACATTTCAACACAAATCCTAATAAGGGCAGCAGACTGGCAAGCCATTTTAAGTGACGCCCAAAAACAAGATCTTCCCACAATCTTCTATTTATTCCACTTTCTCTAAAGAGGAAAATGATATAGTCCAGACAAGCTGAGTTGGTTAATATATTGTGAGTTTTACATACAATCTCACACACATTTCTTCTAGTTGGACAAAGGGCTATACATCACACACCACACTCTTTGATCAAAGCCAAATGGTAAATAAAGAAGTTTACATTACTGGAAACAAGGTCAATACTACAGACTTATCTAATTTGATTTGACATGAGATGAAGTGGTATTCCCCAAGAGATGGTAGGAAGGCAGGTTTCTGGCAGTTAGAAAATATGGGCCACCTTTTCACATATACCCATCACTCTGGCCCAAAATATTTGCTTTCCTATTTGTCTTTTTATGTGAGTTTCAGATAGAAGCAGAAGACTTCCATACAAACAGAAGACCTCCATATTCCCATGGAGATGCACTACATTATATTTTCATACAAATGTTTGCATCACATCTTTCTTGTGGAGTATCTAGAAAGTAGGGTTGAGACAGTATTAAGCAGCAGTGCCAAATCACAGCATTGACTTCATTACAGCAAGCTTCCAGGTTCAACACTTTTTCATAGCTATAAATATGGAAGGAAGTAAAGGAGCCCTTCATTGCATCAGTGGGAGTGGATACTAAGCCTAGTCCCTACCCAGAACAATAAAAAAGCTATTAAGAAATAAAGCTTTTAGATCTCTTCCATCGTTACTATATTTTTAAAAAAAATTATACCATAGAGTGACAAAAGGTTGGGAAACTGTCTTATTCGGATGCACGGATGGACAGAAGGACAGATAAACCGGAGGGTTATAATATACAGACTGGCTGGAAGCTTCAAATTTCAACCCATTTACCAAGAAGCAAATGCTTATTGCTTGGTTATTGCAACACACTTTCTTGTCAGGATCACTCAAAATATTTCAATTGTGTTCTCTAAATACATAATCTGTTTCTTCAGACTCAGCAACATGGTGCTACAAATCAGTGTCTACAACTCACTCCTGTTGCTGAATTACAGGTGAAACTCGAAAAATTAGAATATCATGCAAATGTTCATTTATGTTAGTATGGCAACTCAAAAGGTGAAACCAATATATGAGATAGACGCATTACATGCAAAGCGAGATATGTCAAGCCTTCCTTTGGTATAATTGTGATGATTATGGTGTACAGCTTATGAAAACCCCAAATTCACAATCTCAGAAAATTAGAATAGTGTGAAAAGGTTCAATATTCTAGGCTCAAAGTGTCCCACTCTAATCAGCTAATGAACCCATAACACCTGCAAAGGGTTCCTGAGCCTTTAAATGGTCTCTCAGGCTGGTTCAGTAGGAATCACAAGCATGGGAAAGACTGCTGACCTGACAGTTGTGCAGAAAACCATCATTGACACCCTCCATAAGGAGGGAAAGCCCCAAAAGGTAATTGCAAAAGAAGTTGGATGTTCCCAAAGTGCTGTATCAAAGCACATCAATAGAAGGTTCTGTGGAAGGGAAAAGTGTGGTAGAAAAAGGGGCACAAGCAGCAGGGATGACCGCAGCCTGGAGAGGATTGTCAGGAAAAGGCCATTGAAAAGTGTTGGGGACTTTCACAAGGAGTGGACTGAGGCTGGAGTTAGTGCATCAAGAGCCACCACACACAGACGGATCCCGGACATGGGCTTCAAATGTCGTATTCCTCTTGTCAAGCCGCTCCTGAACAACAAACAACGTCAGAAGCATCTTACCTGGGCTACAGAAAAAAAGAACTGGTCTGTTGCCCAGTGGTCCAAAGTCCTCTTTTCTGATGAGAGCAACTTTTGCATCTCATTTGGGAACCAAGGACCCAGAGTCTGGAGGAAGAATGGAGAGGCACACAATGCACGATGCTTGAAGTCCAGGGTGAAGTTTCCACAGTCTGTGTTGATTTGGGGAGCCATGTCATCTGCTGGTGTTGGTCCACTGTGCTTCATTAACTCCAGGGTCAATGCAGCTGTCTACCAGGAGATTTTGGAGCACTTCATGCTTCCTTCCGCAGATGAGCTTTATGGGGATGCTGACTTCATTTTCCAGTAGGATGTGGCACCTGCCCATACTGCCAAAAGTACCAAAACCTGGTTCAATGACCATGGGATTACTGTGCTTGATTGGCCAGCAAACTCGCCTGACCTGAACCCCATAGAGAATCTATGGGGCGTTGCCAAGAGAAAGATGAGGGACATGAGACCGAACAATGCAGCGGAGCTGAAGGCCGCTATTGAAGCATCCTGGTCTTCCATAAAACCTCAGCAGTGCCACAGGCTGATAGCATCCATGCCATGCCGCATTGCGGCAGTCATTGCTGCAAAAGGGGCCCAAACCAAGTACTGAGTACATATGCATGCTTATACTTTGCAGAGGTCCGATATTGTTCTATTTCCAATCCTTGTGTTATTGATGTCATGTAATATTCTAATTTTCTGAGATTGTGAATTTGGGGTTTTCATAAGCTGTACGCCAGAATCATCACAATTATACCAAAGTAAGGCTTGACATATCTCGCGTTGCATGTAATGCATCTATCTCATATATTGGTTTCACCTTTTGAGTTGCCATACTGACATAAATGAACATTTGCACGATATTCTAATTTTTCGAGTTTCACCTATATATAATTAAGGCTGGTATATTATTCTTTCTGGAAACCAGAAAATAGCAGTATTATATCCTTTTTCACAATTAGTATTGCTTAACATTTTGACAGTTCATGCGGCTAATGTATATTTTATAAACATACTAATGGAGTGAAATACTATTTGCTCAATCAAAAGAAGTTAAAAGAGAGAGAAAGAGGGATGGAGGAATAAATTTACATTAAGCTAAAGTGATATATTCTGAAAACAGTCTTTCCTCTCTAATGGTACCCAGCCCTTATTGGGGCAAGTGGTACCCAGCCCTTATTAGTGGTACCCAGCTGTGGTGGATAGCAACAGAGATCAAGGCTATCAGGAAGGAGGGGGTACATTCCAGGAGGGGAAAGGAGACAAAAGACAACACAATCCAGAAAGGGAGCATGGGAAACATAAGAGGTTCAGGATAGCCACTCCCTAGAATCTCCCAGGGTATATCCACTAGTTGCAGTAGTATAGATTTAGTCTGGCAAGATTCTATCTATATGGTATAAGCAAATAAAGGAACTTAACTCAACGGGACTGCTTCACCATTGTTCTTGGGCTGGGTCTGACACCGGCCCTTACTGGGGTAAGAGTAAGAGACCCCTGCATTGTCCTGACTCTCTTTGCTCATGCCTGCGTTTTTGCAGAATGGGAAACATCTGGGTAAATTATGGCCTGGGGACAAGAACACCAGAATCTTGAGGATAATACTGGGTTTGCCAGGCTGTTTCAGAGATATGGTCAACAATGACGAATGGCAAACAGTGACTATTTACCTTTCACAACCCTGATGAGGACAGCAAGTAGTTCTATACAACATCAAGAGAAATGTTACACAGAAACATGGAAGATGCCCCTTCAGGTTCTTAAAGTTATTCAATGCAGTTTCATACACTACAGAGAAGCAACCATGCTTTTGCCACCAAATAGTCACTGAACAGATAAAGATTGCCAAACCTGTCTTACATCTTAAATAAATGTTGACCTTTTAAGATACATTTTACTTCAGAAGTAAAAATACTGATAGAAACAACCATGTTAAACACCCTAAGAATGGACCAATTTTTATCTGTTTTCAATCACTGGAGTCTATTGCCCTACGGGAACTTGCCTTGGAAAGACTCCTTAACTTCAAAGGCAATGAGTTTTACAGTACGTAGAGCTATTGTTCAAAAAATACATTCTAATGTCCCTTAGGTAGGCAGAATAATCTCTACAGTTTGTTGAATCCCAGCCATAACCTGTAAGGAGTCTCTCTGATGGAAATTTGGCATGCATTAATAATAAATATAGCACTACTAAGACAATAGAATTGATATAAATTATACATTTCACAAGATGTTTCAAGGTATAAGTAGCACTCAAAGTAAAGCAGGTTCATCCAGTCTAGGATGAGTACCACTAGTAATTTCAGATATCAAAAGAATTATTGACACAATTATATCTGATTCTCCCCTTGATAGGATCTTAAATGGAAAGGCTTAGAACAGCAAATAACAACAGACTTGAGGTCTCCAGTGTGATGCCTAGTGGTGCCCATGTGCCTGCAGATAACTCCCAGGGTCCTTTTTCTCATCCTAACTTTGCTTTTTTAGTCTTTAAAAAATGATAAACTGATATTCTGTGAAGTCCTAGTTTTCAGCATCATCTCTGTTTCAAAGGATGCCTCTTTATCCCCAATGAACTTAGGGTCAGCTTTTTTAGAACAACAGATAGATGGAACCTAGTCATTTGTTTGGAAGTGTGCCCACCTGCCCAGAAAAAAGGACAAAGCAAGGGGAGCAAGGAACATCCTATGTGAGGAAGAAGGTTAGAGGGTTAATCAACAACATTCCAGTAAATTGGTGCTTTTAAATGACTGTATTTCCCATGGAATTTGTGAAACAGTAAGACTTCACAGCAGTCATTTTGGGAAAACACCTATAGCATGTCCTCAAAATTCCAAATAGGCCCACTACCCTCCAGAGTTTAGCCCTCTTGAGTTAGATGTACTACTGAACAATACATGCTTATCGCTGTTTTTTTCCCACATAAGTATCTCTGTTAACAATTATCAGTGCCATATTACTGATATCTTTGTATATGTATTGCTAGCAACAGACTGGGTTCACCACTTCAATTGGTGCGAAAATGGGAGAGTCAACCATTCTTGAACCAGCAACCTTCTCATCTGCAGAAAGGTTGCTCATCTGTATTGTTCCGTTGCAACCTTCCCCAACCTGATGTAACTCCCAGACTTTCTAGCAGAAGCCTGTTCTAGTCAATCTGACAGAATTACTGCTATGTTTTAAGGTTTGATAGCCTCTTTGAAATACATTCTGACTGAATGATAGGCTTGCAAGCCTTTGTAATAAAATAATAGCATCTTTGGCAAGGAGCTATCTCTGAGTTAAGCAATGAAGAGAAAAGGATCAGCATTCTATTTCCCAGGTACAACATGACCTGAATCTCCAGGCAGACCACTGGTCTTCCATTAACTACAGTGGCACTTTATATATCTAGGCTGGCCTGATTCTCTATTTGGACCAGAACCAACTTGGCCTTATCTTACTTGCCTGACTATCTTTCCTGGTACTGCATCTTACTACACTTAGCTTAATTTGCTGTCTGCCAACAAACTCCTGTAGCATATTTCTCCCCAGCTTTGGCCATCAAAGATCTTCTTTGGGGCTACTCTTAGCAAAAGATCTGTTAACCTTCTAGCCAACACTTGCTGGAGATCTCTGCCACTACTCTACCTATCTCTGCTTTAGCTACAAGCAACCTACCACTTATAATCTAAATGTCCTTATAGTGAGAAGAATTCCATTAATAAGTTTTATTTCAAAGAAATTTAGCTTAACCATTGACTGTAACTTGAAGACTCTCTACTTCTAAATCTAAACTCTCCTATACACCCCACGCAAGTCTTAAATATACATTCAGTCATACACATATGCAAACACATATATGCACAAAAAATTCAACAGTGCCATAACCCTCCCCAGCAAAACAGTTTGCCCTGCCAATATTAATGCTGACCTGAAAAATACAGCAAAGTTTTATTCTATACTTTGTCTTGATTTCTCTAGAGAAATCCAAAGCATTGCTATATAAAAGCATCACTATATAACAAACAAAAACTAGAATCTGAAAGTAAAGTGTTCCTTGAAGATATGAAATTTTCATATTGTACAGTACTGCAGAACAGCACCAGTACTGGAGAAAATATGTATGTTTTAAAAGAAAAGGAAATCTCTCAGCTATATATGATAGTTTTTATATGAAACCCATCCTGCTCTCTGAAGTGTACATTGTGTATACTCTGGGTACCCATCAATCCAAAATATTGTTCTGGGTATACGTATGTGTGTGTATGTATGTAGGGATGTGTGTGTGTGTGTGTGTGTGTGTGTGTGTGTATCCAAGTCCAAGGTGTACTCCCAATTGCAGTGCAACAATACAGTAACAGTAAAGCCACTAACAGCTGAAACTGAACAGTACTGAAAGAACATATGGAAGAAAGAGAAGATCAGTACAAAGTGGCTGCAGGACCTGAAAGCAGACCACAGCAGTCTCCCAGAACAGGAACCAGTCACCATCACAGTAACAAATACCCAACAGCAGGTCAAGAACACGAAGAGCTGGAAAGGACCTGGCCCAGACATGATCCACACCTACTGGCTAAAGAAACTAACAGCACAGCCTGCTAGTAGCAGGCTCCCACCCAGACTGGCTAACACAAGGAAGTACAGTGCTGATCATGAAAGACCCCCACAAGGGAACAGCATTGTCCAACTATCAGCCAATAACCTGCCTCCCCACAACATGGAAAGTCCTATCAGGCATCATAGCCGTCAAGCTACAGCACCATATGGGCCAGTACATGAGCACCTCAGAAGGGCATTGGGAACAACACCAGAGGCTCAAAACACCAGTTGCTCATAGATAGAGCAGTCGCATGAGACTCAAGGTCTAGGCAGACCAATCTGAGCACAGCCTGGATTGACTACAGGAAAGCCTACGACTCAATGCCACACTCATGGATCTGTGAATGCCTGGTGCTATACAAAGACAACAGGACACTAAGGAACTTCCTCAGGAACTCAATGGGACTGTGGAAGACAACACTGGAAGTCAACTCAAGACAGCTTGCACAAGTGGCCATCAAGTGCGGCATATACCAAGATGATGCATTGTCCCCACTGCTGTTCTGCATAGGCTTAAACCCACTCAGCCAGATAATCACAAGGACTGGATACGGGTACAAGTTCAAGAGTGGAACTACAATCAGCCACCTCCTCTACATGGATGACATCAAGCTGTATGCTAAGAGTGAACGAGACATCGACTCACTGATCCACTTGACACTGATCTATAGTGAGGACATTGGGATGTCATTCAGACTGGAGAGGTGTGGCCAGATGGTAGTAAAGAGAGGGAAGGCAGTTAAGACTGATGGGGTGGAACTATCAGTGGGCCACATAGCAGACATAGAGACCAGCTACAAGTACATGGGACAATGACATGGGAACCACGATGAGGAGGCAAGGAAGACAGCAACATCCACGTACCACCAAATGATAAGACAGGTCCTGAAGAGCCAGCTCAGTGGGAAGAACAAGATCCATGCCACCAACACGTACACCCTGCCAGGCATCAGATACCCTTCCTGTATAGTGAGCTGGCCAAAGGAGGACATGGAGGCTGCTGATGTGAAGACCCAGAAGCTCCTCACAACGTTCAGAGGTTTCCACCCCAAGTCCAATGCCCAGAGATTGTACACCAGCTGCAAAGAGAGCAGTGGGGTCTGGTGAGTGTCAAAGCCACTGTCCTGGATGAATCCCAGAGCATCCAGAAGTACATCAGTAAGATGGCACCCAAAAATGAGCTGCTGAGAGAATGCCTGAGGCAGCAGCAGACATGGGAGGAAGTTCAAGTGGTAGAAGTACCATGGCAAGACAAGCCCCTGCATGGGATGTACCATCGACAGATAGCTGAGATGGCTGACATTGGGAAATCCTACTAGTGGCTGGAAAGGGCTGGACTAAAAGATAGCACTGAGGCACTGATCATAGCACAAGAACAGGCACTAAGCACCAAATCCACAGAAGTAGGGGTCTACCACACTAGACAGGATCCAAGGTGCAGATTGTACAGAGAGGCCTCGGAGACAGTACAACACATAGTGGCAGGGTGTAAGATGCAGGCAGGAACAGCATACACTGAACAGCATACACTGAACAGCACAACCAAGTAGCTGGCATCTGCACAGTGTATTGACTAGTCCTTCCCAAGTTCAGATGGGAGATTCCACAGAAGGTCATGGAGAATAACAGGGCTAAGATCCTGGGGGACTTCCAGATCCAGATGGACAGGCAGGTACTGCCTGTCTTAATGCCAGGTTGGTTAAGAACAAAGCCCCCTTCATATGTGACTTGATCACCGAGGAGGGGGTGGACCTGGCACGTATTACCGAGACCTGGCTGGGGCCAGAGGGGGCTGACCCTCTCGGAAATGTGCCCAGCTGCGTTCAGGGTGTAGCACCAGCCGAGATACCAGGGCAGGGGAGGAGGGGCGGCTGTTGTCATCCGAGAGTCTCTGGTGGCCTTCAGGGACACAGTCTCCTAGGTTGGGCTCCCATGAACAGTTGGGAGTGCTGCTGTACCAGCCTCCCTGCTGCGTGGCAACCTCCCTGCCTGAGCTGCTGGAGGCAGTCTTGGGGCTGGTGGTGGAGTTCCCCAGGCTTATGGTTCTGGGGGATTTCAACTTGCCATCCCTGGAATGGACCTCAGAGTGGCTTGGGAGTTCATGGCTACCATGGCAGCCACAGGCCTGTCACAAATTGTGCAGGACCCAACCTGAGACAGTGGCCACATGCCGGACTTGGTTTTCTTGTTGGAGCAATGGCAAAGTGATCTGAGGGGAGATTTACAGCTTTCCCCATTGTCGTGGTCAGATCACGTCCTGGTGACCCTGAGTTTCTCCTATGCCAACCCCCTCTGCAGGGAGGCGGGGCCCATGTGATTGGTCCGCCCCGGCACCTGATGGACCCACCAGGGTTTCAGAGGGAGCTGGGGGGTATTCCCGTGGATCTGCTGCACGGTCCAGTGGAGGCCTTGGCTGCTGCTTGGAATAGGGAGGCAGCCAGGGCCTTGGATAGGATTGCGCCTATGCGACTTCTCTTGCCACATCGGCCCTGACACTCCCCGTGGTTTACGGAAGAATTGAGGGTGCTGAAGAGGGTTAAGAGACGTCTAGAGTGCCGCTGGAGGAAGACAAACACCGAATCTGACTGAACACAGGTTAGAGCTGCTATTAAGGCCTACATTGTGGCGATAAGAGCAGCGAAGCGTCAATACTTCTCTGCCCTTATCGCGTCCTCAGAGTGCCGCCCAGCAGCCCTGTTTGGGATCACTAGATCCCTCCTTGGTAAGGGGGATATGAGGATGCATTTGCAGGGCCGCGTGGAGGAATTTTCAGAGCATCTGCAGGATAAAATCACTCGGATTCATTCCAAGTTAGACTCCGAGCATGGCCCAGGGTCTGGGGAGATACCAGGGGATCATTCTTGCCCAGCTATCTGGGAATGGTTTGATCCGGTTGTTCCTGAGGAAGTGGACAGGATCCTTTGGACTGTGATGGCCACCACTTGTCATCTGGACCCATGCCTCTCCTGGCTGGTGAAAGCAGCTCAGGAGGTGACATGCGGTTGGATCCAGGTGATAGTTAATACATCCTTGTGGGAGGGAGTGTTCCCAGCTGCCTTTAAAGAGGCATTGGTGCACCCCCTCCTCAAGAAACCCTCCCTGGATCCTACCATGCTGGACAATTTCTGTCCAGTCTCCCACCTCCCCTTTTTGGGGAAGGTGGTTGAGAAAGTGGTGGCATCACAGCTCCAAAGGGTTCTGGAGGAAACGGATTATCTGGACCTTTTTCAGTCAGGTTTCAGGCCTGGTTATGGAACGGAAACAGCATTGGTCGCACTTATGGATGATCTCTGGCGGGAGTGGGATGGTGGAAGTGCGACCATCCTTGCTCTCCTTGATCTCTCAGCGGCTTTGACCACGGTATCCTGTTGGGATGACTCGGGAAATTGGGGATGGGCGGTCTTGTACTGGTTCACCTCCTTTCTCCAGGGCCAGTCCCAATCGGTGGTGATAGGGAGCGAGAGGTCCCATCCTTGGCCCCTCCTTTGTGGGGTGCTGCAGGTTTGGTTTTCTCTCCGCTTCTTTTCAACATCTACATGAACCTGCTGGGTGAGATCATCCGTCATCATGGGATGAGATATCATCAGTATGCTGATGATACTCAATTATACATCTCCATCCCAGGTGAGATAAGTGATCCCGTGACCGCCCTCTCATGGTGCCTGGAGGCTGTAAGGGTCTGGATGGGGAACAACAGGCTTCAGCTGAACTATGGAAAGACGGAGTGGCTGTGGGTTAATGGCTCCTCTGTATCTGGGACTTTGTCACTGTTGGTGCTGGATGGGGTAGCACTGCCCCAGACAGACCCAGTGTGTAATCTGGGGGTCCTCCTGGACTCACGGCTCCTGCTCAAAGAGCAGGTGGCAGCCATAGCCAGGAGGGCTTTTGCACAACTTCAGGTTGTGCACCAGTTACACCCTTTCCTGGATCGGGATGCCCTTCAGTCACTCATGCCCTTGTTATCTCCCAGATATACTACTGCAATGTGTTCTACATGGGCTATCCTTGAAGAGCATCCGGAAGCTTCAGCTGGTCCAGAATGCAGCCATGCAAGCTATTTTTGGGGCCCGAAGAAGGACCCATATAAAACCACTGCTTCGCGAGCTGCATTGGGTACGAGTTTGCTTCCGGGTCCAATACAAGGTGTTGGTTATCACCTTTAAAGCCCTACATGGCATGGGACCAGGTTACCTGAGGGACCGCCTCGCCCCCATGAGTTCATCCCGTCCCACCCGATCACACAGAGAGGGCATGTTCCAGACCTCTTTGGCAAAAGAACTCCGACTAGCAGGGTCCAGAAGACAGGCCTTCTCTGCGATAGCCCCTGCACTTTGGAATATCTTACCCCTGGAGGTGAGATTGGCCCCCTCACTCCTGGCCTTTCAGAGGGATCTGAAGACCTGGCTCTGCCATCTGGCCTGGGGCAAGGAGGGGGATCATCAACTGGGGGGTTGGCTAGTCCCTTAGCGGCTTGGTGTTACTGCCTTGAACCATCGGCCTCCTGGATTTTTTCCCTTTTATTTCTGTGAATGTTTATTGTTATAGGTTTTAATTGTATATTTATTTATTGTTTTAACGTGTTGTGAGCCACCCAGAGTCCCCCATTGGGGGGAGATGGGCAGGGGACAAATTTAATAAATAAATAAATACTGGCCAATCAACCAGATATTGTGGTAGTAAACAAGGACCAGAAAACAGCAGTGGTGATAGATGTAGCAGTGCCAAGTGACAGCAACATCAGGAGGAAGGAGTATGAGAAGCTGGAGAAGTACCAGGGCCTGAAGAAAGAACTAGAGAGGATGTGGAAAGTAAAGGTCAAAGTGGTCCCAGTGGTGGTAGGAGCACTCGGGGCTATGACTCCTAAGCTGGGAGAGTGGCTCCAACAGATCCCAGGAACAACATCAGAGCTTCTGTTCAGAAGACAGAAGAGTACATGCTAAGAACAGCTAAGATACTACACATAACTTCTCTGCCCTTATTGCGTCTGCAGAGTGCCGCCCAGCAGTCCTGTTTGGGATCACCAGGTCCCTCCTCGGTAAGGGGGATGTAGGGGTTCATTTGCAGGGCCGCATGGAGGAATTTGCAGAGCACCTGCAGGATAAAATCACTTGGATTCGTTCCAAGTTGGACTCCGAGCATGGTGCAGGGTCTGGGGAGATACCAGGGGATCGTTCTTGCCCAGTTATCTGGGAACGGTTTGATCCTGTTGTTCCTGAGGAAGTGGACAGGCTCTGCCATCTGGCCTGGGGCGGGGAGGGAGGATGTCAGAAATGGGGTTGGCTAGCCCTTAGGCGGCCTGGTGTGGCCTCTATTGGCCTCTTGGATCTTTTAATCTTTTTCTATCTCTGTAAGTGTGGTTCTATTTTTATAACTTTTAATTATGTATTTATGATTTTAATTTGTTGTAAACCGCCCAGAGTCCCCCATTGTGGGGAGATGGGTGGGGACAAGTCCACTAAATATATAAATAAATAACCCTCAAACTCCCAGGCCTCTGGTAGAGGACCTGAGATTGAGGAAGACACATACCACCCATAAGGGGTGAGAGAGGATAGTTATATTTATATTCATTCATTCATTCCTGCTACTTTCAGTCATTTTCTCTGTGTTCCATTCCTGCAGCACATGTTTCCTTTTGGATGGTTGACATTTCTTAGAACATAATCCATATGAATGGCATTGACCACCTTCTAAAAATGTCTAGAAAATCACTAACCAACACTGAGTAAAACCATTTTCCATCATAACTCGTTAGAAATGTTTGCTTTCATGCAACCTGTCTTAGCTCAAAAAATAATTTATTGAGCTGCAATCTGATAGGTATAATTCAGACAAAATGTCCATTCCATCACCTCTCACTTATTCTTGAGCCCAGCTGCTTGACTTCATTTTTCCTCTATTACAGAAATATAAGGACACATGCACACATGTCTCTCAATCCCTACGAGAACATGCTTTTAGCCTTGTGAATTGTCAGTTAGCATGTGGGTGAAGTTGTTGTTGTTGTTTAACAAAAGAGGGGGAGGTAAGTACAGGAGAAGCAAAAAGATGTGTGCCTTTGGAATGCAAACATTGGAAATAGGCCAATTTATAGCAATGGTCATTCCTGAGTAGAATTAGTGAGCTGGCTAGAGCAAGATATAGAAATGGAAGGTCTTCTGTCTTCCCTAAGTGACATAACTAGGTACAAAAGTACAAGTAGGGTTAAAATACTCTTCACTTTGAGTGGATAAGAGATGCATAGTAGGCATAAGTGAATATATGGCACTATGAGAATATGACATTACTCCTAGATTCTTCTAGTGCAAAGCTCAGTTCAGTTTATGGTCCAAGACTGATCATAAAAATACATACTATAAGAAAGAAAGAAAGAAAGAAAGAAAGAAAGAAAGAAAGAAAGAAAGAAAGAAAGAAAGAAAGAAAGAAAGAAAGAGGGAGGGAGGGAGGGAGGGAGGGAGGGAGGGAGGGAGGGAGGAAGGAAGGAAGGAAGGAAGGAAGGAAGGAAGGAAGGAAGGAAGGAAGGAAGGAAGGAAGGTCGCTGCCAATCACACCTAAGTGACATAGGTATGTAGGTAGGTAGATAACAACCTGAAACAGTTAATAGTGTAAAAAAAGGCACTAAACACCTTTTATAAGCCATTGCTATTAATCGAAATTTTGCAACCTTCTTGGAGATATCTGGGAATTGATCATATCAAGGGAGAACTGTACTCTCCTGAGCATAAGAACAGTTAAATTTTCTGACAGCTACTAATGAGATCTGTTCACCATTGGGTGTACAATGGATACTTCAGCACTACATGTGATACAGATTCAATCTCCATTTCAGCACATACACAAGTGCAATTTTTGTAAGGGAGGCCGGTGTGTCTGCCCATTGTCACCCTAATGGGTAGTGCAGCATCATTGGGCCAGAGAGGCCAGTCTCCTGTGTGGAACTTGTACAATATTAAAAAAAAAATTATCTAGGAATAGTCAAAGAGGAGGAGGAGTTTGCACTGTAATGGAGATGGAAGCTCTGCACTGAGTTTGCACTAGATTCTTAAATATTGCCAAAGAACATTAACCCACCAAACTAACAAAACATAAATCCAGTCCCTAAAAAGGTTAAATCATGAAAATGGAAATACTTTTCATACATGGTATACTACAAATATGGCTTAGTACCACAAATCATATGTTCCCTGATCTAACCTTGGGTCACAGGCAATTCACTGCATCATACCTTTCTTCCCAAGTTTGCGAAAAAGAAGATATATCAAAGAGATAAGTCTAGCTCTCATTTTCAAGGAATACGACAATAGCATTTCTATTGTTAATTAAAAAAGAAAGTTTGTAGTATTCCCATTATAAGTACAGGCAGCAAAAAAACATGCCTTCTCTGCAGTGCAGGATTAAAGGAAGAATTTCAGAGAATATCCTTTAAGTCTCTGCTGGGCATTATTGTTAAAGGAAGGCTATCTTAATTTTTTTTCTGCATATGCATCTCAACTGGTTGACTGAGCTATATATTCAGTAAGAGATGGAGAACAGCTGACGGATGAAAGGTCAAGAAAACCATATTCTCTGTCTTTTCAAGAAGCTTGGGGATAAGCTGGCTACACACTAGGACCCTAGCTGTGCAAGAGAATCGGGAGCTGGAAAATTGTTTGACTGATATTTTCTTTCGGCTTATCCAGCGCTTAAATTTACCTCACTTCCTTGTGTTTCAAAAATTCTATTAACAACTGAATAAACATATCCTCACTGAGGAAGACACAGACACAAAAGAGGAAAGTACGCTGGAAAAAAAAAATGAGAATGCTGGGTCAATCTGAGCCTGACCTTTTTAAAGTAGCTAGCAACCCCATCATATTCCCTCCCCTCCCCTCCCCTCCCCTCCCAACAAGGCCACAGCTGTTGCTTTTTCTCCTTCCCCCGCCCCCCCATTTAACCTCATTTGTATCTGCTCGAAATGTCTGTTCATGGGTTAGTTTTCCAAGCAAACATCACTATAGGCCCTGTTTAGGCCCTGCCAATTTCTCAGTCTTAACATTTTTATTCTTTAACCAAATTCTGAGTATTTGTGATGAGAGCTAATATAAGATGCCTTTATCTTTGCTTCATGAAAAGAACAATCTTTGAAAGAATGCTATACTTGTTCAAATAAACTGTCCCTTTTAGCACCTTCTAAAGTAAATTTACCTATACTTGTCTATTTTTATACAAAAAATATGCTACACAATTGTGTTAAGAAGCGAATTGTGTATTCCATGGCCAAAATAAATTAGCATACAATTAAAATAACAGCAATACCACTCCAGTTGCTTTAGAAAAAAAACTAATATATTCTGCTGTAATGAGTTCAAACAGAAGCTGGAAAGCCATCTGTTTGGGATTCTTTAATTTGGATTTCAGCACTGAGAAGGGTATTGGGCTGGATGGCTCCCTTTCACATCTATGAAACTAGAAGTCTTTTTTTTAAAAAAAAAAGTTCATCAAGACTAGTTAAGGATTTTCTACCAACACAATATTTCCATACGAGAAATTGAATGAATAGCATAGAAATAAAGCCACTTTCAATTCAGGATTTTCAAATACTGTTTGGAAATAAAGGAATATGGCACTTTATCACAGGACTGGAAGTTACTTACCAGGATGTGCAGTTCACATTTTGCCCAGTAAGTGTACTTCTGTGCTGTAAAGTCTCTTCTTACTGCAGAAAACCAGGTACTAGCCTGCTAATCTCTTGAATTCCACCTGCAGTATCACTAACATTGATGACACTATCAGGCACAAGGGCACAACTTATCTTCATATGCACTCCCACAATGTACACATTGATTCAGATTATTCCTGGTCACCACAGAAGAGCATCATCTTGTGGCTTAGTATTTCATGCCAAGAGCCATCATTAAAACAGACTATGCAAATCCGAGATTATCTACATGATCCCACACAGCAATTGACAAAACATTTGAGGCTTGAGCAGGGGCACAAATTCATGTGGAACAAGAAATGCAATGAATTCCCAGCCTCCATAACAGTATCTGAACATGCATGCAGGTTAACAAGACTGATGAAGAACACAGAAAAGCAGAACAAGTCAAACACCAATATTTTCTTGGTCCCTACTAACTCAAGCAATCTAGACAGGAAAAGCCAGACTGGTTCTACCATTATGTAGAGCATGGGGGACAATGGACATGGCAGAACTCTGGACTATACCACTTCAGACTAAAGGTTGGGATTCCATCTTTTAAAATGCTCCTTCCCATTAAAAGCTGCCTGCATGCAACAAGCAAGCACATGTGCCAATTTCTTGCTGATGTGTTGGCATTCTCTATGAATGACCCTCTTTCTCTCTCATTCATGTGGCAGAGCATTCAAAGACATGAGTTCCACACCCACAGCCTCAAATGGTGTCATCCAAAATCGAGTCACTTCAGTCTACAACTTCAGCGTGCGTGATGTATAACGCCTACCCCAGCTCCCATTTTCCCCATTACTTGCTGCCCAAAAGTTTGAGAGGAAAACTATCTCCAGACTTGTCGAGATACCCAAGGGCTACATAAACCCATGCACACAGATACATACTCACCCAGAAGAGCATGTTGAAGACAAACATGAGATACTTAATGCACTGCAGGCAGTTGTGAGCCATGCTGCACCTCTTCAGTTCTAGAAGAAAAATAAAGGAGAGATCCAAGTAAAAGACCACATACTTGTTCCCCTTGGGGGATGTGTACTTAGCCTTGGTGGCCTTAGGGCCTGGGTTGGTATGGAATCCAAAAAAAGAGTTACTTGCGGCTCCAAATTGGCCGCCGTACATGCTGCTGTAGCGACGGAAGGCGCCATTGGGAAAACTGTAATCCTTGCTGTCCACTGAAGGGCTCCTGTGATAAGTTGATTCATCGGTGCTAGATCTGCGCATGGTGACGTCAAAAGTGTTCCACAGTTAGTCCTGACAAGAATCTTTGCAGTTTTATTTAATTGGGAGGGACAGGCTTTCAACAATTTCCTTATTTGGGTCCCCCCTAATGTTTTCTGCCAGCTGTTCTTTTGCCTGCCATGATTCTGTCAAGGAATAAAGTGAGCTATAAAAGCAGCCCGTGGGCTAACCGAAGCCGGCTCAGCCAGGAGTTAGGAAACCCCTGCGCTTACTTGTTGAGAAGTCTTTCCTGCTCAGAAAACATTGTCTTTGGTGCCACAATCTCCCCCTCCCCACAATCAAAAGCGGGGGAAAGGGAGAGACACCCAGAGAGAGAAACGGTTTGGCTTGGTTTTGAAAAGGAGAGCGGCAGTCTTGCTTATTATCCCAAGTGCCATATGAAACCTGGAATCCACATTGTCCCTAAAAAGACACAAAAACAGTCAACCAGGGATGTTGCACAGAACCGAGGCTAAAATCAGAGATAATCCAGACAGCAAGCAGCTCTCCTGCCCTGCTCCTCTCGGTCACATCACATCGCTCTGCCCGGAGATGGCTCAGCTCACTTTAAACGATTCCCTGTCTCCCCTCGGACAGAGGAAGCCTAGGACAGACGGGAGAAGTGGATGGAGCTTCATTCATAGCGCTGTCACTCTCCTGAGATTCCAATCCAGGCATGCTCCCTCTCCGTGCTATTAACCCAGTCACAGCGCTCCAGCCTGTCCTTGCATCTGAAGTGGGAGGCAGGGGGAAAGACACTCGCCTTACCGTGTCTCATGAATGCCTGCTCAGCACTCTCTCCAGCTCAAGCCCCCTCCCCCAGCCAATCAAATGTACTCTCATGCTCCCCTATTCCCCCCCTCCACATCACCACCTTCTTTAAAATAAAACCCTCCCCTTAGCCTCTTCCCAGCAAATCCAACATGAGCTGCTTTTAGCCAATCAGGCTACAGGTGGGGAAACTACCATTCTGTGCCTAAGCTCTAACCCAGAGTCCTTCCTCTTAGGTAACTGCATTCTCCATCCATCCTGGGCATGATGGTACAGGGGAAGCAAGGGTTTTTTTTTAATCATCCCAGATGACAGTGGTTCCTTGGATTTATAGCCCCTTCAGAAGAGGCTACAAAATTGATGGCTGTACTAAGCGTAATTGCTCCTAAAAAGCAGGGAGCAAATGAATCTCTTGCAAGATGTTGGTTTGGGGATGAGAGATTCCTAAGTTTTCTTGGAGATGTCTTTTGCACTCTTATCTGAGATGTCTGCACTGACACTATAGACAATTTCCTGTTTCATTTTTGCATACATCTCATCTGGCAGAACATTCACTTAATTGTTCTGAAGCTTGAGGTGTTTTTCCTCCCTCATACCAGATTCCGAGTACTTCCCATTCAGTGCTACTGCACCCAATCAAGAGTCCTAGAAATTGTTTCTGGAAAGGGCAGCTATCTTCCCCTTTGCACCTGGGGCATTCCATCTTGACATATGGGGTATCATTTCATCCTCATTCAGCTACTAAGTCACAAGGAAACTTATGCCAGTTATTCTTTCTCAACTTAGCATACTTTTGGGAGGGGAGTAGGGGAAGTGGGGAGGAGTACCTGGAGAAAGGCCAGATTGTCAATGTGTTGAATCAGTAAAATGACAATTGGAATGCTAAGGTTAATTCAACCACCCAAGTTGATCCAACCTCAATCTCTATTGGCCAGTACTAACGTCAATGGCAAGTGCACTGAGAAATTCTAATAAAACCAATAGGTGGTTTTCTCCTTTATTTATATATGAAAGAATAACCATTTCTGCCACTTACTGTCTTGGGTAGCCTCTGCATCAGATCACAGAGACTTCATTCATGCTATCATGAGGGTCTACTTTCTCTACTGCCTCACACAGCAAGTCATAGTGATTGTTCACACAAAGACTATAGCCACAGCAATGCTGAGAATCTCTGGAGCTAGAATATCAGACAACAATCTGCTGCTGCCACAACAATATATGCTGTTCAGTCTTCTCATTTCCTAACAAATAGTGCTACTCTTGGGGCTGTGATGAACTCTGGTATTCACTTGCAGCCTTCCTCACCTAGCTCCACAAACTGCATTGAATTACATTTACCATCATCCCTAGCCAGCCAATATGGGAGCTGTAATCCAAACCTTGTAGAGGATGCCATGTTGGGAAAGTTGAAATAAGATCTCCATTCAGAAACTGAAGCACACTGAAACATTTGAGAGTTGCAGCAGAGTACAGCATGAGAAAGCAGTGGAAGTGAAGCAAAACCATAGGAAGTTAAAAATGGAAACATATTGTATATACATTAGGAAACGCACAAGTAATTGTAAAACCACTGAATGGACTCCCCTTTTCCTGCACCCCTCTACACACACACCTTTTGAAATGTGTTGTGAAGGTTTGAGGAAGCCATGGCGCAAGACTTACAGGATGCACAGAACAGATAAGCACTGGAAAGCTTCATTTTGTGGGCAGAAGTAGGCGTGCATAACCTGGAGGAACCCATAATTTGCTCTGAATTTTCTTTATCTGTGAACCTCTGGAGTTGGCAGCAGCACAAATGGCGTTCTGCACCCACTTCTCTGCCCGTGATACTGTCAGCTCAAGATTTCCCCTCCGCTTTGCCTACTTTAGCTCACAACATTCACTAACATGTATGCCCACATATGTTTTTCATCTGACTTTGGCCCACTACCTTCAAGCAGGAAACAGTGATTCCAGAGTCTCAGTCTACAAAGACTTTCTTTCTTTCAGATGGGGAGGACTCAGATAAGATTCCAAGAATATCACCCTGGTAGAGAGTAGCACTGGGTTTACACAGCAAAAAGTCCCAATGGATGCTGCAGCCCCTCAGTTAAAATCAGTTTTAACACACACAGCTTATGAAATGTATCACCATCAGAAGGAAGAGGTGACTGGTTAGCAATTTAAAGTCTTTGCTGCAGAAACATAATACCGAACACAAAAGGTGTTTTCCTGCCTAAATCATCTTTCTTGCGGAAACATACATCAGGAACACTATTCAATTAAACAGGAAAGCGAAAAACTAGAACTGATGATGTTGCAAGCCATCTTTGCAAGGTCACCTTTGCAAGCCATCTACTTACTTGAACGACACAAAATGTATAAACATGACAGGCTATAATCTGTTTTCTCTTTCTCTAAGCCACATGGACACAAGCATCCACAGTGATTCTAGTTCTAGCGCCATTCTTAATTGTATATGCAGAATAACAGAGCATTGAGAAAGTTCCTTATTAAACCTTTCACTTGTGGCAGTTGTTCAGCCAAATAATGCTAGTGAAATGTTCCTCTGCGGCCTCTAGCTGAATTTGAATAAAAAATGTAACTATATAAATGGATGCCTTTTTATGGGTATCTCACTCCTCGTGCATGTCAGAAAGTTAGCCTGCAGTACATGGCTTTATGGTGTGCCATCAAATTCACCCCTAGCCCTTGGGCAATCACCATTCTTGGGCTAATCTGCCCAGTGAGGACGTTGCAAGTGTAAGGCAGAGGGGAGACGATGTATCCTCTGAGCTTGTTAAGAGAAAGAATGGATAAAATCAAAATTCCCACCGTATTTTGGGAGGGAGGCATTCTTGCTTACATAGAATTGTTGCTTATATTATTTAGCAATTCATTAGTTCTGGGATTGGATCTTTAAAAAGGAAAAATGTTGACAGTTGTCTTTAGAAACATTGTTTAAGCCAGACATAAAAAGGATTATTACTTCTAATGAGGACGAACAGCCTTTGTAAATTCTGTATTAAAGAAGCAAATATCACTCCGTCATCCAAATCGCAATAATAAAGAGAACAAAGGGTCAGAAAAGCAGGTCATATTTGAAATATGACCAATTTAAATAAATAAATTAAAACGTAAAAATATAACGAAAGCCGTTTTTTGCTCAAAAGAATTTCTTTGCCAAGCATTTCCATATTTTGGCTGCCAGTTACGATGCTGATACAATTTATATGCTGGCTAATACATGCGCGGATGCGTCCTCTGATCTGGATGGCTCTGCTGAAGTTCAAAGCATCAGCGATTCAAACATACACAGGCTGTACAAGCCCTACCACTGCCTAGGACAAAGCATTCAATCAAGCACAAAAATCGGTGCTAACTCCCTAAAGGCATGGTACCTTGAGATGGCAGCCATTTTCAAGGAATCTTAAAAGCAGAGGTTTAAAGGGGAGGGAGGTGGAGAAATTTATTTCAAACAAAGCTAGAGTAGCTGGTAAAAGAAATAACATGCTAGTGCACAATCTTTATTGCCTTTAAAACAGTCTGATTCAAAATGAAGTGTGTTCCTTCTAAATGGGGGATGGGGGGAGAAGAGAAGAGAAAGAAAAGAAAAGTTCATAGACAGAGTTTAGATTTCAAGTGTGACGCATGAAAAAACAGGTAAATTGCTAACTTAAGCCAAATCAGAATATCTGCACACAACTGACACTGAAATAGTCTTCTCTCCGCTTGCTGACTTACTCACTTACTCTTTCTCTCTGAAAAACTGGCAAACCGCTGGCATAAAATATGTTTAATAAATCCACAAACCCTGCTACAAAATGAAAAGGCTTGCCTTCACGTATGTGAAGATAGCTTCAGAAGGCTCCACGGTGAAATAAACAACCAAGGGCTGAGTTCACAAATGCGAAGTGTATGTTTCAACCATGGTTAACCAAACAGGCCATAATGCTCAGATTCAAACGTAACATTAAACCATCAACCATATCTTAAAAATCATAATGGCTGGGTTATTGTAACTTGGTAAGCCAAAGTCCAACAAGCTGCATTGTGTTTTAACACCTTGTTCAAAAGCACCCACAACATTCCTAAGCAAATGTACTTAAAAGCCCAGGGATTTACTCATATATAAACTCTGCATAGGCTACAGCCTCATAGTCTTAATTTTGAATACAAAATGCCTACATCAAATGGAGTATACATCCAATAGGACAAGGTTTAGGAAAGCTGAGCTCACAGATCACCTTAAGGCATGTTGTGACTGGTTTTGGCTTTGGGTAATACATGAGCCCAGCAATTATGGCTTACAAATGTATAAAATTAAATAAACACAGTCATATTCAAGAAATCATGGTTAAACAAATCTTGCTTAGCACAATGTGTGAACCAGACAAATAACAGTCCAATCTGTAGAGGCTGCTGTAAAATGGGAGTTCGATTTAACTGAACTAAGAATCATTGAATGGGTTATCAGCCTTGGTACAGAAGGCCCTGCTCTTGAAAAGAGCTCTTAAAATTTAAACTCTAATAACACCAGTGTTTCCTGTGTTTTGTTTTAAAAACATCTATCTCTTTTGAAATGTATAACCTGGTTAGAAGTAAATAGCCCATGACAATACATCCAAAGAACATGATTTTAAAGATAAATCCCACTGAATTATCATGGATGTTGCAAACTCTAATGAGGTTATAAATAAAGTCTCAGTGGAGTATTCAGCACTAAAGCAAAAACATGAAACAATCCAGCCCTAGCAAGAAACTAAAAATCAAACCCCATAAAATACTATTAAACATAAACCCTAAAATTAATGTAACTGTATAAAAGGGAAGAATAAAATAAAACAAGTCTCCTTAAAATTATTTTAAGAACATAGCTGGGGTTCTTTTTCTTCTGGACATCTCTGGAGCTTCCCATATGAAAGAAAAGTTGATCCTCCCTTAAAGAATGCTTTAATTTGCATCTCAGGATGCACAAGCATCTATATGCAGACTTCCCTGGATTTCTGTACATATACATCCTGCTTGGAGAGCATTTGCTCCAAGAAATGTAACATGTTACATAAGTAGATCATCCCTATGTAAATCATATTTGCTTTACTTTATAAAGGCCACAAAGTGAAAATGTATTTTTAAAAACTTGTTTCTTGGAAAACATTTCTGATGAAGTGCTATAAGGCATTCATATTAAACTCAGTTGTAGCTTTCCTGGCAAAAAACAGATAGATTTTTCACAGCTGCAAGAGGGCATTAAGCAGAAGTAGCACAGAAATCATTCTTTAAGTGTCATGCAGAAGTGTGATGAAAAGAAGATGCAATCTTACAAGCAAAAAAGTATCTGTGGGACAAGATTTGGATTAAAGAGTAGGTGGTAAAAAGATTGAGTAACTCCCATAATTTCTCTTCTCAGCTTCAAATTCCCTTCTTCCTGAAGTGACTTTTCTTATCTTGTATAACAATTTGGATATATTTGTGTACAAAAAATTCTGTATCTCTTATGGAGGGCCTTAATTCTTGTTTTGTTTTTTTTTTATCAATCTTTATTACAGTCATAGACCAATACAAAACGTAAGTTTATAAAACAAGCATAGTCAAACTTGGAATGTTAACAACTTGTAGTGGGAGGCATATATATTAGAATATACTTATTACCTGTTCAGCTCAATGAGTGAGGTCTAGGATATAGCCTATGTTGTTTATACTAACTATGTACTAACTATGTACGGATTAAAAATATATTAAATGTAAAGTATAAAACTTAAAAGTCTACATTGTGACTATGCTATATGTAAAAATAAGTATAGGCAAAATTATAAAAAGTTTTCTAAGTATACAAGCCATTACAGAGGATAGCCTTTCTCAGCTTTTGGTCTCTTGGTGAGGCAGATCTTCATTGCTGCTGCGCAGAATCTTGCTACCTGCTCTGTTACTGTAGGATATTCATCTATGAGCAACAGTTGTGTGTGCTCATGGTCTGTACGTCAGGGATGTTTGGTGATCCATGGCGTAACAAATTTGACACGGGGGTCTTCGTAAAAGGCACAGTGCAGGAGGACATGTTCTATAGTTTCAACCTCCCTTGAGCCACATGGACATAATCTAGTGGCCAGTGGAATTTTTTTATACCTTCCCTCCAAGACAGCAGAGGGGAGGGCATGGTAGCGTGCTAAGGAGAAAGCTCTCCGATGGCAAGTGATTTCAAGGTGGTCAAGATAGCTGGCAACCGAAACTGTGTATTTTTTGGATGCAGGGGACAGGAAGACAGGTGTCTTTCCTATATCTACTTGTCTCTCAATGTCCTTTATTCTTTGTTTTAATTCTTGCTTTGCTCGATTAAGATCCATCTCCAGGAGAGTAGCTGGAGAGTATCCTAATTTTAGTAGATTTGCATTAATGGCCTTAATCCATGATGACTGAAAGTTATCTTGAAAGATAAAAGGTATAAGACCCTGGGGATGCAATTTAAACTTTAACCAAAGGGTTAGAGACGCTAAGCACACTCTAGCTGCAACCCTAATCATACCAGTTTCAAGTCGAAGATGAGCATTTGACACGCATCTAGGCATCTGAAGAAGCACTCTAAGAAATTTGGCTTGCACTTTTTCCAGTAGCATGAAATAGGAAGAGGCGTTCTTGTATGTTTATGAGAATACTCATGGACTTCCAGGGAAGAAATGGCAAACTGAAGACAGCTCTGCTAAAAGTGGGGTCAATGACCTCAGCAGAATGAAGAGCCAGCGGGTAGACTGGCTCTTCCTAATTCCTCTCTGGACAAGGAGAGGATTTGAGATTGACCACAAGTGCTTCATTCAGCTGGTCCTTGCGAGAAGACCACAAGAGAGCAGTCTCTGGTAGGTTTAGAGCTCTGGGAGATGAGGAAGCATCATCTTAGCCCAAACCATGGTCGGTGGCTTCAAAAGGACACTGGGTTCTCATACTTCCTTTTCTAACCACTTTTGGAATTTGCTTGTTAACTGCTTTTCAGCTATTAGGAACCTTGAGAGTGGCAAGTCTGAAAACACCAGGTGAGTTTCCTTCAATCCTTAGCGAAAGAATTTTTAAATACAAGTTTAAGGACTAGATAGACAGATAGAGAGAGAGAGAGAGAGAGATAGACAGAGAGAGAGAGAGAGAGAGAGAGAGAGAGAGAGAGAGAGAGATAGGAATAAACAGCAAAAGGGTGACTAGAACATTGATTTTGGAAAGTTACAAATGGACTAAAGGTCCAGATGGATTTGAAATAAGATTTTTAAAATTAACTATAAGAATCCTTCATGTGGGAAAATGCTGCTGTTTTGAATTCTCTTAAAAAAAACATGATAGGATGAGACTTTGAAAGTTGGACACCAGTTGGAACCAGAAGGAACTAAAGATTACAATTAAAGGAGAAGAATACTTAAATTTGACTTACTAATACAGAATGGAGCAAAATACTTTAATACTGGATGATATGTTTGAACAATGGATCCAGAAGTTAATTTTACCCATTATAGATAGACTGTGTTTAAAAGACATTATGGAAGGGGAACAAGTTTTATCAGACAAGACTGAGACTGATCTGAAAGTGGATTTAAAAATGATAGGCTAGAAGAATGACATGGAAAAGGATGTTGCACTGGACATAAAAAGGAATCAATAATTAAAATCTTAATTATTTTTATTAATTATTAAGACAATTAATTAATTATACTTAATTGTCTTAATAATTAAAAGGGATATACAAATAATAAACCAAGAGAGTGACCTGGATAACTTTCCTATATTGGATTTACAAAAGAGACTTGTTAAAACTTCAAAGAATTTAGTGGGAAGGGACAATGAAAAAATGAAAAGAAATCAAGTTCTAGGGCATTATTTGAAGGGATTAAAGATCAGGACTGTTAAAAGTAAAATGAAGGAATATAACGTTGGTTTATTTAATCAAGTTTAAAATAGATATATTGTTATCTCTGATAACCCTTAATGGACTTTTCCTGACCAGGACCAAATGACAAACCTTTAATGATTTGTTTATAGATAACAGATGAGATGAGATATGGGAAGAAGACAACATTTGTTGTAGTTTAAGAGAAGGTGATAAGTTACTAACATTGTTTATACTTGTGATGAAGGGGGAAGTAATTTCTTCAGAGATTTTTCTTTTTCTTTTACTATATTCTTATTTTTTCTTTCTTTTCCATTTTTCTTTCTATTTTTTCTTTTCTGTACTATTTTTTCTTTTTATTCTATTCTTTTTTAGTTTGTATAGTTTTTATCTTTTTGCTGTAATGTTTAATAAAATTACTATAAAAAGAGAAAATTCACTTCTCTATTAATTCTCTATTCTCTTTTTGAACACGATCTTTATAAAGTCCTATTTTCTTGCCTTCCCACAGTTATTGTATTCAATGTTTATCACTCTCTTCTTTCCTCTCAATTCACTCAAGATGGTATTTCAGTTGTTTACATATGCATCTTGATGTGAAAGTAAAAACTTCAGTATCTTTGGTATTACATTTGTCTTCTCTGAGGAAGAATGTGTATGTGTATATTATTCACAATACTAGTTTTGTGAAGGTTTAATCTTTTAGTATGGCTAAGCCAATATTTCTATCTCTTGACTTTTATCTCTGGAGTGGTCAAGAAGGGGACAGACAGGCAGAAGTTCAAATCAGGGAGATAAAGTTCAGATGGGGGAATAACAATGATGAATAAGTGTTTATCAGAGGGGATGTAATGGTATGTGGGAAAAAATAATAAATAATAAGTTCTTGTGGAAATGACCTTGGGAGACACAACCAAGGGAACAGTAAGATAAAAGGCAGCTGAGCCCGCAGCAGGAATGTGGGCAGGGCAAGAGGCTCAAAAGAAACCCTCCCTAGTTTTTTAGGTTGTAAAGGAGATGGGGGGAGAGATGTATCTTCAGACTCATAAGATTCTGTTAATGTAACCTTACAAGGTAGAATTAGCTCATCTTGTCATGTTTCCTATCTGGTCTACCTTGGAAGCTGACAAGGAGTGATGCTGCCAGCCTTGAAGGAGGCAGTTGTGTACCCCCTCCTTGGCCATTCTTCAGCCAAACCTTTCTTGGTAAGGCTGGCTGGACTCCAACTGCAGAGGGCCCTGGATCAGACAAATTATCTGGAACCTTTCCAGTCAGGTTCCAGACCATTCTAGGGAAAACCCACAGCAGGATGAGGAGGGGAGTGGAGCACACTTTCTCATCCTTCTCAACTGTGTTCAATAACATCAACCCTGGAATCCTTTTGGGATATCTGTGAGGGTGGGGCATTGGAGGGATTGTTCTGCAGTGATTCTGCTCCTTTCTGAATGGTCATTCCAATCAGTGCTGTTGGGGGAGGAAAAATGAAGCCCATGCTCCAATGTGATGTGCCTCGGGGCTCAGGCCTCTCCCCTGTCCTATTTAACCTTTACATGAAATACCTGGGAGAGATCATCCCTCAGTTTGGAGTTGGATAAAATCAATATTTTGGTGATACCCAGCTAAAAATCTCAGCCTCAGACTGAAAAGAAGATGGGTTGAAAGACTTGACCAACTAAGACTACAAACAGACTAAGGCTGAATCAAAGGAAGCCGGACACTCTCTGATTCCATGAGTGTTCCATATCTTCTTCTAGAAGGAGTTGCCCTGCCCATGAAGGAGTTGGTGCTCATTTTAAGGGTTCTCCCAGACTCAGAACTCTTGCTGCAACAGCAGATAGAAGCTGTGACCAGAGGAGGAGGGCAGGTTAGAAATAATGATCCAATTCTTTGTATATAGGAGGGAGAGCAGAAGTACTGTATGTATTTTGCCATGGAACTAAGATCTCTTGTAGAATTGAAAAAGGTTAGATATACATGTGACAGATATGCCTGTTTTCAGAAACAGAAAACAGAGGAAGGCTCAAACAGCATCTGGCTTTTGAGACCTCTTCATTGGTCTGCCAGCCATGTGGAACTGGCACCAGCCCCAAGAGGGCAATGTGATACTATATTCCACTTAACTTAAAAGTGCTATGGTTAGCTAAAATGGCAACCAAATATTTTTCTAGTGACAGGGCTAGCCAAAATAATGTATGCAACAGCAGAACTATCAAACTTGCATTCCAAACAGTTTTGTAATATAAAAATAAGCACCAAATCTTCCCTGTCCTTATTTCATATACAGTTTTCATCAATCAGATCTAGCTCTGATCAGGAAAATACACTTTTGCAGTTTCATATACAAGATCATTTCTGCATTACAGTGGGGATGAATATCCTTTTTGGAGCAACACACTTGGCCTCTGAGTGGCATATGAGGTATGTACTGCTGTGAGAGAACAATACTATGCCAAACCCCCCAATTTAAATAAATATAAATTTTATATTAATTAAATAAGTTAGCATGCTTATGCCTCCTGTGTCCCTCTTATGTCACTGAAATGAGAGAAAGAAATAAACTTAACAATTTTACAGCAAATTGGGAAGGGGGTACAGGGAATGCTACTCCAACAGATGGCAGCACCTAGCAAGCTTTGGCAGGGAAGCTAAGCAGGGTCAGCCTTTGACAGTATTTGGATGGGAGATCACAGGGTTGTTGCCCAGGCTAGAATCTTGACAAACCACCCTGGGAAAAACAATAGCACACCACTTCCATATCATGCCAAGAAAACTGATTAACTCAAAGGTAACTTTTTTTTCCCAGTTTCAGGATGCACCCAAGAGTTGAGGGATAAATAAATGTTCCTTTTAGTAGTACTTCTGTTACTATAAACTGGTGAATCCAAAGGCCATTTCCCTCCATTTATTAAGCACTTTTAACATTTTATTACTTTAGCTGAATGTGTGAGCTGTCTTAGCTTGTTCACAGTTTTCTATTTGAAATATAAATATCTTATATTCCAATCTTTCCCTCTTCCCCTCCTGCCCTGTGTCTTAAAAAATGATAGTCCCTCTTTAAATGCCTTTTCACTCTCCTGAAGATAAGCCTTAGGAAACTCAAGCCTCATAAGAGTCTCTTAATTAAATAAGCACATGGATGAAAACCCTAAAATGAAAGAGATAATGAGGTGGGGAGAAAGAGATTGAGAGATTGATTTTCTGACAAATCTCCCTCTTTCCTTCAGCTGCTCAGGTAAGTGTGGGGGCATCCATCCTCCATATTTAATTTTGGGGTTTTGTGATGATGTATTTTTGTTTTGTGTGTTGCTGTATACCTCCCTGCAGGAAATTGGGCCAATTACAAGCATTGTAAGCAAATGTTTAAGTAAAAGAATACTTTCTCAATCATCAAGGCGCCTGAGGAAGCCTCACTAAATGCAATGAAAAAATGTTGTGAAGGGGAGCAATATGCTGAAATTATGAAATAATGAACAGGCATACTTCAATTAACTCTAACATCTCTAAGTGGAAGCAGGTGACCCACTTTTTCCTTAGGATATAGTGTGACCTTTTCTGGCTTAGTGCATTCAACCACCTGGTAACAACCAAGCACACAGAAACAAATCCTCTTTTAGCTATTTAACTTTGGCAGAAAGAAGGGCTATCCTTCTCCCCTTCAGAATAGGTGATGGGGAAATTTCAGATGTTAGCTCAGGCATCCCACAGTCTCTGGGTGTAACCCAGAGTAAAAATAAATATATCAGTGAAGTTGCATTCAGGTGGAGCTGAACTCCACTTGTGACTTATCCTGGCACATCCAGGCAGTTCTCCTGGCATGATGTAGAAGTGCTTTGTTAATGGGTGCATCTGGCATTTTGAGAGCATGTTGTGAGTGCTGGTGGCTGCCACACAGAGATGAATTCAAATATAAAAGTCCAATTTAATGGAAAGAACATTGGTTGTTCTCTGACACCCTCTTTAGCCCCCCCCCCCATGCTTATTATTAATCCCCACATAACAAAGCACCCATTAACTATTGTTATGTTATAAAAGCAACAGGAAGCCATTGGGGAACCCAAGAGTTTCTTGGAACTGAAAGGTGATTCTGGAGACAGGTGCTCTCTTTCTCTTTCTCTTCTGTTTAAAATAGTATTTTAAAGATTTAAAAAGTAGAGTAGAGTACGGCTTGTGGTAGAGGCCACTCTGGGAACCCAAACCTTAGACTCTTTTAGAGAAGAAAGAGTAGCAGGTGCTGCTATTGCCAAACATGCCTCGGCCACTGGTCCCCTCTAGCTGCAAGCAGAGGTGGCTGCTAGTGGAACGGCCACTTTAAGAGGAGGGCTGTCCTCCAAATTTCTTTGTAATCCCCAGAGCGCCCCAGAATGGGTTTGGCCCTGTTTGAATTTTTTTCAAATGGGATGAATAAGGAGTACAGGAAATGCTTAAGCCTTGCTGAAGCTTAAGGCACACTTTCTGCTCCTTAATTTGCCACCTCCAAGCCAAAACAGATTCTAGCATGAGCACATCCCTTGACATGCTATGCAACATGCAGTGTAGCCCTCAAGCTAATGGAAGTTGACATCCCTCACTTTAAAAGAGCAGTATCAGCAGCCTTTGCTCTTTGGTCTCACAGTTAAATAAGGACAGCTTCCTCCAAAATAAAGTTCAATTCCTGTAACTTCATGGACACTTTAATGTCATTTTCCTGGCAACAGTATGAAAGCAGCTTTCTTCTGCCTTCTTTCAGGATGCTTTTTGGCTTCCCAGTCTAGCCTACGATCCAACGATCCCTTGGTCTCACATCCAAATACTAACTAGCCCAACTCTCTTTAGCTTCTGAGCCCAGAGAAAGACCGCCCAATACTGTCCGCTGCTAAGACAAATTAGTTAGAGATGGGTAAATCTCCCTGCTACACTTGATATAAGATTCACGTTATTTGAAGCTCAAGTTTGTTCTGTCTCATTTCCGTGAGTTGGGAGCTTTTTGTAAGTCTGCATGAAAAGTTGTGTACATTTTCATATGTATTTTTGTATGCAGGAACACTGCCACACATTTTCCCCTAACATAAACAGTTTTTGTATCCATATATTAATCAGAGAACTGTACTGTAAAATTTGTAGTGGAAAAAATGAACAACAGTTATGCTCTAATTTGCATATTAACTCAGGAAGGAAGGATTAGATTGGATATATGAAAGCCATAGATTCTCTTCTGTTCCTCATGATGTTAAGTTATAAGGTGGCCCATTGGTTGTCCCCAAAAGTGGTGAATTAAGAGTAGAAAGGATCAATCAGAGCCTTGGATCAAGAACTAAGAGGACTTCATCTGGAAGCAAAATGACAGCCAGTGATGTTTGCCAGGTAAAAAAGGGGAATGCTGACTTCCACAAAGCCAAAGGTGAACTTAATGTCTTTTATAGGCAACACGTGGTGGACAATGGGGCAAACTTCAAGCCCTGGTCATCTGAAAGAGCTGAATACTGAGCACAGAGGGCCCAAGACAGCTCACAAAGCTAAGCCCTGGTCTCTGTCTATGACATCTCAAGTTCGTAACTCCTCAGTCATGGGAGGATTGCTATAGAGAACCATACAGATGGGAGGGCTGGTGACTTTGAAAACTGATTGCAGCCCTTTGAGGTCAGCCAGGTCAGGAAATAGACTCTACAAGAAATGCTGGAACTCTACTTTATAGGCTTAATAACAGAATCTTGAAAACCTCCCAGTGTTTTCCCTTCCCTCTACCTTATGCCAAAGAGAGTCAAGGTGGGGTCACTTTACCTTTCTTTCTAATATCTTTTTCCCTTCCCAGGCTTAGGTTATGTTTTGCTAACTACCATCCCATTCCTTCTCCAAGGTCATCTCTGTGGTTCTCTACAATTACTAGATATTTGACAGCCAGATAAGCAGAAGCTTCTCCTGTCTCCATGTTATTCCTTCCAATCCCAACAAGAACTATCATCCATTGGAACTGAATGAGAAATAATAATAATGGCAGTTTGGATGCTCCAGTGAGAGTTGGAAAGATGGTAAACTGTGATGGAAGACATGAGCGAGGAGGTCCAAGGTCATAGGGAGGGAGAGAGGAATCCCAAGCATCTCCTCAGCCCTCAGCCAGAGTGTGGGTTGGGGGTTAGAGTTAGTCTGGTGAGATTCTGTCTACTAGGTATAAGCTAATAAAGTAACTGAGGTGTTCCTGGATTTGTCTCGCTGTGGTTCTTGGGCTGAACCTGACATCAATCTCACCAGACTCCTACTCCCAATGAGAGGGAGGGATTTTTAAGCATGGCGACGGATCCCCAGGGGACTAATTTGGCACTGCAGCTTTTGGCAGCGGCTGTGCTACAACATCAACAAGTGGATGCACAAATTAATTTACAGGCCACTACGGGTCAACTAGCACAACAGCTTGGACAAGTTGGCCGACAAGTTCTGGCTCTACTGCCGGCGTTCTTGCGTTCTCCTGGAAGCATGCTGGAGAAGTATGGAGGTGAGGTGGAGCAGATGAGAACCTTCCTGGCACAGTGTGAGTTATTCATGGATGGCAGGCCGGCAGAGTTTCCTACAGACCACACGAAGGTGTCCTTTGTACTGAGTTTATTAAAGGGAGCTGCTGCTAAGTGGGCAACCTCCCTAATAGAGGCGGCCGATCCGGTGCTCAACAACTACCAGAATTTCTTTGGCACCTTTAGGGGGCATTTTGGGGATCCAATACGGAGACTAACTGCCTGTCGGGACATTTGCAAGCTCAAGCAGGGTGGCAGACCGGTAAGGTTAGACATTGCGGATTTCAAGTTGTTGGTGGGGGATGTTGAGTGGAATGACACGGCTCTCACTGACCAATTTCGGGAGGGGTTGGACCCCAAGCTTCGGTGTAAGCTGATAAAGCAGGGCATTCCAAATACTCTGGATGATCTCTATCAGCTCTGTATAGTAATTGATGCTAGACTGGAGGACTTAAAACAGCATTTGCCTTCCAATCCTCTTGGTGCCTTGTAGTCTCCTCTTGCAGTTCTCTCTCCTCCTCATGTTGCAACAGCCGAATTAGTGGAGGGGGAGCCGATGCAAATCGGAGCTGCTAGAAAGGTGGTTTCGGGGGAGGAGAGGCAAAGGAGGAGAGATCTGAACCTCTGTTTTTATTGCGGAGCCCCAGGGCATATGGTGAAAGCACGTCCAGCGAAGAACATGCTGGTGGGGACCAAGCGCATACAGCAAACCTCGACCAAGCACGCAGGTTCAGTCCCAGTGCCACAGCAGGGAAACTTTCAGAGCCCCTCTCTTCAGAGCTCATCGTTGGTATAATTGCCATCAAGCAATTAAGGAGAGCTTATTCTGGAGATGACAGGCAGGCATTTATACTAGTTCCCATCACAGTAACCTTGGATTCTGGCTCCAAGATAGAGTTGGAGGCTTTTATAGACTCAGGGACTACCACAAGCTTCATAGATATTCAAACTGTGCATAAGTGGCAGTTGCCTATGGTGGATTTGAAGAAACCCATGGAGGTATAGATGCCCAGCCATTGAGGGCAGGTCCGATGGTACAGTCTACAATGCCCCTGCAGTTGACCATCAACGATCAGACAGAGCTTTTGCCCCCGTATGTTACGGCGTCTTTACAGGTGCTGGTGGTGTTAGGCACTTCATGGCTTAGACTTCACAACTCTACTATAGACTGGACTGCGGGAACATTTCCTCTCCTGACTGTCAGCATCACAAGGCACAGGGAGCCATCCTCCCCATTTCCAACATCCGGGAGGGGGGAGGGTGTTTACCTACTAAGTACGCTGATTTTGCAGACATTTTTGGAGAGGAGGAGGCCACAGCCCTACCCCACCATAGAGACTGTGATTGCACAATTGATTTGAAGCCAGGGGCAAAAATCCCGGCAAAGAGGCAGTGCCCCATGTCTGCAAAGGAGTTGGCTATTCTCAAGGAGTACCTGGATGTGAATTTAAAGAAAGATTTTATCAGATCATCAAAGTCACCAGCTTCGGCTCCCACGTTTTTTGTGCCAAAGAAGCCAGACCCACAGACTTTGGGGAGCAGGTCTAGCGGGGGAGCTTTCACGTGCACAGTCCATGATTACAAGGATCTAAATAAGGTAACCATAAGGGATCATTATCCACTGCCATTGATATCAGACCTTTTAGACCAGCTACAGAAAGCCCGCATTTTTACAAAGCTAGACCTTAGAAATGCTTATAACCACATTTGTGTCAAGGAGGGGCATGAGTACCTGACTGCCTTTGATACAAGGTATGAAAAATTTGAATACACAGTGATGCCGTTCGGGCTTTCTAATTGTGGAGCAGTGTTTTCCAGATTTATGAATCAGATTTTTTCTGACATAATTGATTCCTATGCAGTTATTTATTTGGATGACATTTTGATATATTCCAGAGATGCTGAGTTGCACATGATGCACGTCAGAAATGTATTGCAGAGGCTGAGAGAAAATAAGCTTTTTGCCAAGCTGCAGAAGTGTGCATTTGATTTGCCTCAATTGGATTATTTGGGATTCAGAATTTCAACAGAGGGGCTGCAAATGGACCCAGTAGGCAGTGTTGTCTTAGCACCCGCCCCATAATGTGAAGGATGTGCAGTGTTTCCTGGGCTTTGCTAACTTTTACAGAAACTACGATATTTTCAACAAGGAGTTGCTGGCAATTAAGGCAGCTTTCCAGGAATGGAGGCAGTGGCTGGAAGGGGCGAGGTTTCCCATGTGAGTGTGCACGGACCATAAGAACTTATAGGCGATGCAGAGCTCACAGTCTCTCACCCCCCGGCAGGTTAGGTGGAGGCAATTTTGGACTCTTGCAGGAAAGGTAGGGGACTTCAGTATTTGGTTCATTGGAAAGGCTATCCTGAGACAGAGCGTTCCTGGGAGAAGGCAAAGAACGTCCATGCCCTGGAGTTGGTCAGTGACTTCCATTGGCATTTCCCCAGCAAGCCGAAGCCTCATATGCTGCCCAGTGCTCCAGAGGTTAAGCAGCGAGCAAAGACTGTTGACAGTGAGCTGGAGGAGGGTTTGGTGGGGGCCTTCGAGTTGGAGAAGGCTGGCGCACGGAGTCCGCAGCCTTCCACTTCCAGGTTGCATTGTATAGGGGGAGGGGGGCTGATTCTACTAATGCTGTAGCTGTTTTCCAGGACCAATCGAATGACTTGGGGAAGATGCCAGGAGATGCAGACAGAGCCTCATCACCTGCGTTTTCATCTCTGCCATCACTACCCAGCTCTCATGAGAACTCAGAGGGAGAGGCTGAGTGTAGGAGGGGGGGAGATGTGATGGAAGACATGAGCAAGGAGGTCCAAGGTCATAGGAAGGGGGAGAGGAATCCCAAGCATCTCCTCAGCCCTCAGCCAGAGCATGTGAAAGTGAAGAGGAGGAGACTGGTACCACCCTAAGGAATGTGGAGTGTTTAGTTGCTGTCGCTGGGGGTTAGAGTTAGTCTGGCGAGATTCTGTCTACTAGGTATAAGCTAATAAAGTAACTGAGCTGTTCCTGGATTTGTCTCGCTGTGGTTCTTGGGCTGAACCTGATATAAACACAGGATGCAAGACTAAATCTAGGTTCTATTTCAAAAGGCTGCATAGACACAAGTAAATTAGAAAGTAAACATGCAAATGTTGAAATAAAGCAAAAGGAAATGAGTATAATCTTGCCTGAATACTGTTTTTAATGCTTTGGTGGAAATGTGATTAATATTCTTCATAAATAAAAACAGCACTAGAGGGTCATTCTTCTACCACAGAGAAATTATTCTGTGGGCTTCCTCATTCAATACTGTCACCATCCTATTACCACATTTACATAAAACCTGTGGGTGAAATCTTCTAAGGATCTGAAGCATGGTGGTCTCAGTATGTGCTGATGAGAGACTGCTCTATTTCTCTTTTTCTTCAGCTGAAGATGAGGCTGTGACCTCTTTAGCAAGTGCCTGAAATTACTGATGCACTGGAACAGAGTGGAAAAATTGATACTGAATCCAGATGACTGAAACAATTGGACTGGGAAATATTCTTCCTTGGTGTTTAGATTTGCATCATTCCTGAATGCTCAGATAGTGACGATTGCTCAAAGTAATATTTTCAAAAAATAAATACTAGCGCTATTGGGGGATAAAGATCTGGCTATCATCATTCATGTTTTGATAACTTCTTGATTAGATTATTGTGATGTGCTGTGCCTGGAACTGTCAGCTGGAACCACAGCTGCTTCCGAATACAATCCCCTTTCAGTTTAGTAGAAAGGCAATATAAATATATTAACAATAAAGACATTTGCCTACTTATTTTCTCAGGTCTATAAACCACCTAACCTGAAATCTTCACTAGCTGCCCATATATTCAATCTCAGGTTAAAGTGCTGGATTTGAGTCTTATACACTTAATGTTCTGGGGGTATTGTTTTAAATTTGCTTTTAGTGTATAACTTCTTAGGAGTGATTACATCTAAAAGGCAAATGTATAAATGTAGTAAATTATAAATAATAAATGAAGTGACGTCTTATACATCTTGCTACAATAGGCATACTCTGATATAGTGTAAATTAGTAGGAAAGAAGATATTATGTGTCATCCATGTGTCCTTTTTTTCTAGGTCAGTCATTCTGCTTCCTGGGGCGGAGGAATGCTTCTTGCTTCCTCAATTTGCTTGTTGTTTAGACCAGGTATAACAGCTCTAAGACAAACCACCACCATATTTCTTATTTATCTGTCTCCTGCCTAACAACAATAACAGCAACTCCAGTGAAAGAAATATGATCATTGGAATGCAGCACTGAATTCCTGAGAGAGACTGAGATACTGCTAATGTGTAAGCAGGCACTAAAAAAAATAAAAGCACTCTGCAGCAATAGTGGTCAAACATTTAGGAGGCCTTAAAGACTCCTTTTTATTACAAATTAAATTAAAAAGTACTCTCCATCAACCTTAATTTCCTATAAGACATCTTTAACAACAGAAAAGTAATTCAATAGACTACACCCCGGATAGCAACAACTGAAGTATGAGAAACAACATGCTCCCATTTTTCCCTTTTTCAAAAAGGAGTGGGAAACTCATTTTCATCATTTCTAGAACAAATTACGAATTATGTTTTGAGAGGTTAAATGCCTCACTCAAAAAAGCAGGGGAACATTTCTGGGAAATGCTAACATGGTACAAGCCTTAAGGGGCTAGTATATTCTAAAGTGTGGTAAGAGAAATCAAAGCACATAAAATCATAGCATTCTAGAATGTAAGGATTGGAATCACTGGAGTTCATCTACTCCAACCCTCTGCCTGGTGCAGGTATCTTTTACTAGAGCACATCCAACCATGTCCATCTGGCCTCTGTTTAAATACTTGCAGTAGGAAAGAGTCCACGAACTCCTAAGGTGTTCCATGGTTGAACATCTCTGGACACAATCCAGTTTGTCAACGTCCTTCCTAAAATAAGGTGCCCAGAACTGGATGCACCATTCTAGGTGCAGTCTGACCAATGCAGAATGGAGGGGAATAATGACTCTCTTGATCTTGACAGTGTACTTCTGTTGATGCAGCCTAGAATTACATTTGTACATTTTTGCAGCTGCATGACACCATTGGCTCATGTTCAGCTTCTGATCCTCCATGACATCCATATTCTTTACTGCTGCCCATCCCATACTGATGTCTTTGATTTTTATTACCCAAATGAAGGGCTTCACATTTGCCACTATTGAAATCATTCTTGCTGGTTTCTGCCAATTGGTTTAGCTTGTCAAGATCCTTTGAAATCTCGTCCTCTATGGTGTTTGCTATTGTCCTACCTTTGCATTCTTTGCAAATTTGATAATTATATTTTCCAACCCCTCATCCAAATTAAATATAAATATGTTGAACAGTACAGGTCCCCTCTCTTATGCCATTTGATAGGAATTTAGTGACATGCACTCATGGTATGATTGTTCAATCAGCTCAGGATTCCTTTAATGGTGGTATAGTCCAGCCCATATTTTGCCGTCTCCTCTATGAGGATTACACGGGACACTTTCTTAAATGCTTTGCTGAAGTCAATGTACAGTATGTCCACTACATTCCTGTGGTCAACTAATCTGGTTACTCTTCCAAAATAGATCAGGTTGGTTTTACATGACTTGTTCTTGATAAACCCACACTGACTCCTGCCAAGCAATGCATTATTTTCTAAATGCTCACAAACAAACCCCTTGATAATCTATTCCAGAGTTTTGCCCAATATCAACATCAAGTTGACTGATCTCTAATTACCCAGGTCCTCTTTTTTTAACACAGGAACAATATTTGCCCCTCTCCAGTCCTCCAGCACTATACTCATCCTCCATGATCTTTCAAAGATTGCAGAAAGGTGCTTCTAATTGACATCTGCAAGGTTCCAAGACTCTCTGATGTAACCAATCTAGTCCTGGAGACTTAAACTCATTCATGGTAACTAACTGCTCCCTAACTACTTTTTTTATTTACACTGAGGTATTATTCCTTATTTGCAGCAATTGTTTTGCTTAGTTTATTTGAACACAGTCCCCACTAGAGGAGAAGACTAAAGCAAAGCATGAACTAAGGAGGTTTGCCTTTTTCCTATCCTATCTCCATGCAGTGGACTTATCCTTCATTTTTAATCTTCTTACATAGCCAGAAAAGCCCTTTTTGTTGCTTTTAGCTTCCCTTGCAAGCCTACGTTCCTTTGCCACTTTAGGCTTTCACTGATTATACCTGTTTTTCATTTCTATAAATATCCCTTTTAACTCTTACCTCAAAGAAGTCAACATGTTAATTCTGCAACACAGCATTTGTATGAATTAGCCAACAGCTTCTCACTGAACATCACTCCGTAATAGAAAATGATTTCCTTTTCTATTGTGGCTGACTCCACAAATCGTGCTGAGCTATAATGTGGTTTGTTTAGTGCTGCCTGGCAAGCAAACATCTTGACCCAGCCATTGTGGTATATAAACCATGGCTTATGGCTTAGCAGAATGTGTGAACCTAACCAATTGTAGTTTAAACAACATACAATGGTTAAACAAGCCAAAGTTTAACACAATGCATTAACATATTCTGTGTTTCAACAGAGGAAAGTACATGTTGCTCACATATTAGCAATGACTGGCCATGATATACATTAAAAAGGCAGTCAAATACCAAAGAACAAAACAAAACAAAAACCCTAGTGATCCAGTGTGATTTAAATGCTGGCTGGGGAATTCTGGGAGTTGAAGTCCACACATCTTAAAGTTGCTAAGTTGAGAAACACTGATCTAAAGGAAGAACTATACAAATTTTCTGTGGGTAAGCCTTTTATAACCAGTGAGATAGTATACCATCAATGCTTTCAGAGAGCATCCCCATCCCATCTGCCCAATATTCTACACTGAATGGTGGCTATCTGATATCTCACGAGAAAAAAGCCTTGCTGGAAAACCCTAGTAGCTGACCCTTCCCAAGGGCAGTTGCTGAAGCCTGCAGTGTCATAATCTATCCCATGGGAGATGAAATTAATAAAACTACTCAAGCTTCCCCCCCCCCCCCCCCCGCCGCCTTTAGGAGGTCTCTAGTTTGCTCTCCCAAGGTCAAATTAAATCATGCCATGCGCAGCTCTAGCAGAGCTAAAGGCATCCCGTCTACAAGTTTTAATCCATTTAACTCTAGGGTAATTCTAAGGGCTTCTTTTCTTTTCTATTGCTCTAATGTCTCCTACAAATGTCTAGATCCTCAGTTTTATGATTGGCAATACCAAATATTTATTCCCATTTTCAGTCAATAAAAGTAATTCCTTTTATTGAAGATTGTGCTAGTGTCTCATCTACATTTCTATGGATGATTGCAACCCATCATTCCATCAGAATCCTTGTATTAGTTGCAATTCCCAGCCCTCTCATTATCTGAAGCCAGCCAGCACACCTGCCTCCCTTCAGAAAGCAGATTTTGCTAGATACTTAATATCCATTAATAGAAATTGCCAGAAGGGACACATCTTTCACACAGCAGCTAATATTTTTACTAATAGCCAGAACATATACATAATCCTCCTTTTTGGAAGTGCATAAGATGAAGGGCAGGTAAGCCACCATTTTACTTTAGAGTCAGGCACAGAATTTTTAAGGTCATGAAGGACTGTTCAGGGCAATTGTTTTAGTGGAAAACTGATAAAAAATTAGAAAAAAGTATTCTTTGACCCAGCATACAGGGACTGTGATAGCAGACCTTCCACTGTTACTGTAGTTAAGCTTCGAACTCAAGCTGATTCATTCTGAACAGAATGAAGACAACACAGCCATGTATACACAATAAAAACACAGAGTAATCCCAGAAACAAAGCTAATATAAATGTGACTCCAAACAATCTTCTAAACCTGCTTCAAGCCAATTCCTACTGATTTTTTTTTAATATTATGGCAAACCTCTAATGTGACTATTTTTCAATTCCACAAAAGCCAAGTTATTTTACCAAGACTATCACTTTGTATCTGAACTATTAACATATTTTCACATTCTTTCCTAAGAGTGTTCATCTTTTTTGTGTGTATATATTTGTGTCTATGTGTTTATAGAGGTATGTCTACATATATATGTGTTGATGTGTTTGTGGGGCCCCTCATTTAATTTGATTTGTTATTGTTTCATATTTTTAGTTGAGGCTGCCCGTGGGGTTGCATGCTTTTGACTCTTTTTATTGTTTTGTATTTGTATTTTTATTTGTAAGCCGTCCATAGTCTATGGGAGTGGGCAGCTATAATAAATTTAAATAAATAAATAAAATATACATTATTCGTTGGTTGAACTCGATAAATAATCATTCAATTTTGTTAGTCCACATTACAACACACACAAAAATCTCCAAGAAAACCCCTCGCAATACTTCCAGGAAGAGGTATGAGCCGATGTGTCTTTTGCGCATTTGAAAATCACTGCCAATCCAATCAATGCTTAATGCAAACATTTCTTCCCATACTAGCTTGTAAATTATTCAATACTATTGCAGCTTCAAGAATTCACTTTAGAAGTTTCAATTCTCTCCGTTTAGGTCCCCAAAGTCACAGGGAATTTTCTTTCTGGTCTTTGAATACAGAGGATTTTCAACCCCACCCACTTTACCCCAAAAGGTTTAAAGTGGATGTACTTAGAAGGCACATAATGGTTTCAAGGTAGGCTGTAATACGTAACGATTCATGGAATCTGGGCATATTCTACTACCTCAATATGCCAAGCACTGTAGGACAGAGTGCTGAAAATGATCAAGGCTTTGCATGCCAGACAAACCAAGCAAGCACCCACAGAGGCAGTCAAGAAGGGCCAATCTGCTGTTATCTCCTTCCAACTCAGCATGTCCAGTTCAGGACAAGGTGCTTGGGCTCACTCAGTGCTACTAGATTTGGGGAATGAAGAAGTAGCAAGGTTTATTTGGCAAGACTACATGTGACAGATTTTTGGAGCAGCTGCAGCCCATACAGGAGTCAAGGCATTAGAAGTTCAGTCCCTTTCTGCTCGCTCTGAGTCATAAAAGGCCAATAGATCTGCCCCTGCTGGAGGCAGAGAAGCTCTTAATAGACAGAGGAAGTGAAGACTGTAACAATAATATCCCACTAGCTTTAAAATCTCCTGTGTTATTTTAGTTGGAAGAGACATATAGGCTCTTGCTGCATTTGTCTGAAATCAGAATGACAAAAGCAATGTTGCAGCATCACACCACAAGCTCCACCACTTTGAAAGCTGTGTGTGATGTTGCAGTGCATATACAAATGAAATGGAGCGGGACTTGCATCACAGTACTGTAATGTTGCCATAGAGGGAATAGCCTTGAGGGACAGGAGGAAGAGCTGCTACAAGGACCACAGACAACAGTCAGATAAAAGAGGACTGAGTGTGGGGCAAGATGTAATGTGAGTAAATATCTCAGACAAGCCCCTCCCTAGTTCTTATGAAGATAAAGGGAGGGAGGGGGAAAACACATTCAGACTTGCAAGATTCTGATATTATAGCTTTACAGTAAAAGTAGTGCTGACCTATATGACATTAGATCCCTAGCTGGATCTACCTTGAAGGGTTGACAGTTGCTTAGGTCACTCTAATTCCCCTTCCCCCTCCCCCCATAGCTGCCATTGTCTGACGGGCCACAAAAAGATAAAATGTGGAGTTAGAATGGTCAGGTTTTTCAGTGAATAAAAGTGTGTATGAAACACATTCAGGACATTGACAAATTGGAATATCTCCAGAGGACAGCAAGCAGAATGCAAAGGGTCTGGAAGGAAAAACCTGTGAGGAACGCTTGGAGGAATCTGGTATGTTTAGCGTGGAAAAGAGAAGACTGCATGGAGACATTAGAGCTTTCTTCAAGTATCTGAAAAGCTATCATGTACAAGATGACCCAGAATTGTTTAAAGTTGTCCCAGAAGTCAGGTCTAGAAACAATGGATTTAAATAAGGAAGCTGCTTTTAGCTAATTTTTTTTTTAATGTCCTAATGGTAAGAACTATTCAACAATAGAACAGACTATTTTGAGACATGATGGACTCTCTTGGTGGAGGTGTTAAAACAGAGGTTGGATGAAGATGCTGAAGTAATAGACTCCTGCACTGGATAGGTTCTTGAATTACTTGTATACTTTATTGATTAGTCAGTTGACCATATTAAAGTGTTCTTGAATTAGATGAACTCCCTTTCATCCCTTATATTCTATTATTCTGTGATTCTAATGCTTGATATAGTGTATTTTTTAATAAAAATAGTAACAACTTTTTGTGATGCTCTTACTAATGTATTCTTTTTATTTGTAAGCTAAGCAACCAATTCTCAGGACATCTTCGTTTTGTTTGTTCTCATTTCTTAATTTTCCAAATGATTGTATCACACGATTGCTTCTTGTTTGAAATAAATGTAATTATTTAGCAAATTTGTACTTTTTAAAGAGCAACGTTTGTTAGGGTTTGCTATGCTGGCAGTGTGGTGTAGTGTCTAAGGTGTTGGACTAAGACTAGAAAAACCCACATTCTAGTACACCCTCAATCATGAAGCCCACTGGGTGTTACTATCTCTTTGCTCACAAAGTGATTGCAAGAAGAAGTGGAGGAGGAATTGCTATGTGTGTCACCTTGACCTTCAGGAGAAAATATGAGATACAGCATACAGTAAAATCTATAAATAAATGAGCAGCCCCTTCCTCACTTGGTGAAGATGAAGATAGGCTGGCACTGGGCTTGGCACTGCAATCAATATTATTTTAATGCATTCTGTGCTGGTTGTATGCCAATATGGCCATGCAAAGAATGGAAGAGTCAGGCCAGGACAGCTGGATAGGTAAAGCCAGTAGGGAGCACAAATGGAAGCAGGAGAGGGAAAGCAGGACAAGAGACACAAGACAGGAAACCTTAGCCTTGGGGATTCTCAATTCAGCATGAGGAAGAAGTGAGAGGCAAAAAAACAACCCTAATCAACAACTTCTAATCAGAGCTATTCCTGCTTTCCTGAAAAGTTTTCCCTGAAAAGTTCCTAAGATAGAGCCCCTTCATAGAGGCTCCTTCCTGGCAAATTATTTTACAGCCCAGCCCAGCCCAGCCCAGCCCAGCTTTACAGACATATTGAAAGCTCATAAAGTTGCATAAGTGGGGGCCTTTAATGGATGGCAGAAGATCCAGAGCTGTAATATGGAAGCTATGCCTGATGTATATAATTCACTTGTGGGTACCCTAAACCGGAATATAGATACCATAATGTATCAAACATATTGGAAATGAAGCTCTTTTGTATGCTGGGTGAAGAGGCATGAGGGGAGTTTAAAGGTCCTATTCCAATGGAGGAAGATGACTCAGACACATTACATTCTTATAAATTAGTTCTTGCACATACAGTGAATATAATTAAACATTTGTCCTTGACTGTTATTAATTGTCATTGCAAGTGCTATTTTATAAGACTTTTTTTTTTAATTTGAAAGGAAAGAGTGTCTGAAGGAAATAAATCCAATCTTGGAAGTAATATCTGAGTCACAGATGCTTCCCTTGTGATTATCTTGATTTCTAACCTGTCCATCTGCACGTTCAGTTAGTGCAATCATGTTCCCTTCATTAATCCACTATTTCAAGTTATATTTCTAAGTAATACAAAAGCATTTCAGTTTGGGTTGGTGTTGGGTTGTAGTACCGCTTTCCAATAAATTGAGATATTCTGTGCGGTAATTAATTTACTCACTAATTTCTTCTGGGATTATTCTAAACAAACTATAATGATCTTTATTTGGTCCCTCTGTTTTTATAAGGGTACTGGATGACTGTTACACAGTGCATATTTTTGGAGACCAAAGTGCAGGTGTTAACTGTGCCTGTCTCAATTCTTCTGATCTCACCCTTCCCAAAGTCTGTTCTACCAAGTCTGTTCTTCACCCCCATTAAAGTTACTACTGATGGCTATTCCTTCCATGTTAACAGCATGTTCTTTCTTCTTGTTCTGGTGTTTGGGGTTTTTTGGGGGTGGGGGTGGGGTGGGGGTAGAAGGCTATGTTTGAGAGGCTTATACCAAATAACAACTGATGAAAGTCAACCCTCAAGTGTCTTACAATCTATAATGTATGCCTTTGGAAGCTCCAGGGTAATCCACATGCTTATACAATAGGTGTTCAACATTATAACAAGAGATAGACAGACAGATTTCTAAGACAGCAACCATGGCTTGGCCACCTCATTGGCCATTTTCACTGAGATTGTTCACTTTCATTCTGTTCAAACTTATCTTCTGTTTGGTGGTGTATATAGAACAGCATATCCCTTCCTGATATATGGCCCAACTTCCAAAAACAAGCAGTCAACATGGTTATTTCTGAAAATTCTGGAAGTTGAAGTCCACATATTTAGAGGCTCCCAGGTTAGGGAAAGCTGATCTAATAGAAATTTGTTCATATCTTTGCAACAGAAACGGGATCTATAAATATCATTGTTAGAAGAAATGAATCTCCCTTCTTGTATCTTATCCACTGGAAAAGCAATGTCAGGCCTAGCCCAAGGAACTCCAAGAGACCATGTAAATTCAGTCCAGCTATGTTTATTAGCTACAACCTCTAGCAAGGATCTTCCCAGACCGAAACCCCAGCAATGCCAGCCACAACATTGTGTATTCCTCAGGGAGGCGCCAGTCTCATCTTCTTGTATCTCCCACGCTCCTCAGGAGATGAAAGAAAACGTTTTTCGTCCTGAGCCTGGCCTTCATAATTCCATTCCATCACAAGCAAGACTGCTCTTGACACAAAACATGTGACACACCCAGAATGTTTGGTGCGTGAAATAAACATTCTATTCCTTTATTCTATTGAAAATATTGACGGTGACTTCCCATCTGATGGACAAATTTTGTTTCATTACACTAAAGCCTGAATCCTGCAGTGTAAACTGATGCTCCAGCAGCACAGAAAAATGTATTTTTTGTGTCCTCTACCTCTTGGCCTAGCAGGTCTTGGACCTAAGTCAGCTTAACAGCTCACATTATTCTGATACAATGAATACCAATGAATCTCAGATGGCCTATGGTTCAATCGTGAATGTTTTTTTTTCCTCCTGCACTACTGCTCTGGCCCCTTTCAACCCCTTTCTTCTTGAAAACATGCTGCTGAGGTGTACCAGAAGCCATCTCATACTGTTATCTTCAGTTTCCAATCCATAAACACAATGTCATCTCACTGCAATAGAAAAAAGGCTAATTTTATGTTTCACTATATTGCTTCCTAAGCAGAACTAGGCACTGGATGGATATTGCTGCCAAGACTAGCTTTCTTATAATCTTCACATCACTGTATTATGCCCAGAAAGGTAGGAAAAACCATCAATTAATTGTATTAATTTATATACGGAAGATTCATCAATAAATGTATCGATAAATACTAATACCATCTCCAAACAGGACTATTTTATATTCCTGTCTTGCCAGCTATGACTCTTGGTGCTCTTTCTAATCACACAAGCAAACACTTCCAAACACAAATCAGCTTTTGCTTGTGTTTGTGGGGGGAAAAATTAATCCATTAAAAAAATTCCTAATTGCATAACAGCTATGATTTTATTGGTTCAGGGATTACAGTGATATAAGCTTTACTAGAGATGCTGATAAAGCATCAACTACAAACACATTCTGATAAAAATTTAAAAGTTTAGAGGCCAAAATATTTACATGCACATTATACCATCCTAAAGGAAAACTATCCACCCGCACCACTTTATGTTTCTGCATATTAATAGGCACGGTATATTTAATTTCTTCCACCCAGACAGATTCAGAAAATAATTTTGTTGTTGTTGTTGTTGTTAACTATCCATATACAAAACATCCAGCAGACAGATAAAAAGTCTAATTTGTTTTCCATCAAATCCTTATCTTTTTTTGTAAAGCTCTGAGTAAAATTTTTGCCATTTTAAATGTATGTATGCATTATTATCATCTCGGTCATTGAAATAGAGCTCTGAGCTGGTTGCTACTTTTACTGATATGCCGAAACTTTACCAGGGTTGATCTCCATATTTACAAAAAAGCTCCTGTTATAATGCCAAAAGTGATTTATTCCAGCCATATTTAGCCTTTTGCAAATCCTGTATTTCCTTTTTTTTTATCTGAAGCCTTTACTTTCTTCCTTTAATTTATATACCACTAAATTCATATGACTCATGGCACTTTCTTCAGCTTGCTGTTTCTTACTTCTTTTCTGTGCTTTTAACATTGGTTATCCCTAAAGAGAACTGCATGATAGATATATATGTACGTTTCTTCAAATCCTTACGAAGATTTGGAGAGAGAAAGATAGCAAAGTGGAGCATTCTGTTTATTTTTTTCTTCTTGCAGTGTTCTTTTTTCCGGTGTAGAACATAGGAATGATACGCTTTGCATGCTTTCCACTTAATAGCACAAGAAGATGCATAATCTTTATTCATACTAAGTATTTTTGAAGCAATAGGCATTAGCTTTCAAAAACTATTGTCATTCAACTCTGTTGAATTACACGAAAACACCATGTATTCTTTATTTTAGAGAAATTCTTCAGTTGCAAAGAAACTACAACTGGGGCATGATCAAATATTGCAATATGTAACCCTCTGAAGCAAAGATGTAGAAATTAAAACCAGTAATTCAGATGAAAACAGTTCTAATGTATAAAAGAAAAGTATAATTGGTTTCAGTAGACATAAAAGTCCCGTACCACTTTTGCTGGGAGCCCCTTCACAGACACAACATAAGGACCTCCAAAGCATCTCTGGCCTGACCTTGGATGCCAGTGTACAACTGACTACTGTCAACATAGTAATTTTTTAAAAAAAGTTTTTAAATATTAAAAGATTTTACATACATAATAAGAAATACATTCAAAGAAAAAAATATAGTAAATGTGAAAAAGAAAAAAAGAAAGGAAAGAAAAAGACAAAGAAAAAAGGAGATAGGAAAAAGAAAAAGAAAAAAAAAGAACAGAAAACATGAGATAGAGAGAGAGAGAGAGAATGAGAGAGAGAGAGAGAGAGAGAAAGTGGTTTCCAATCTTCCTCTCGGCAGTTATACATACAACTCTTATCAAACCTCTCCAAGATTACATCATAATCCTCTTCTTTCTATAACCTTTTCTTTCTAATCACCAAAACCATAAGTCACAAAATCATTTTCTTTTTTATGCAAAAAGTCCATAAGGGGTTTTCAGTCATTGATGAATGTCAATAATGACCTTTCTCTAATCAAACAAGTCAGATGGCCATCTCAGCAAGTCCTATCAATTTCACCAACCAACCTCCATGGTGGGTAATGCCAAATCTTTACATCTTTCTTTGTATAATAATCTTGCCACCATCAACATAAATGAAAGTGCACTGCAAATCTACAGATGACCTCCTCCAGAAGTTTCATGTAAATATTGAACAACATGGGGTAATGTTCTGGAATGTCTAAAAGACCATGGAAATTCTGAGGAGGAAACAGGACCATTGCAAAAGAGATACCTCAGTCCAGGGAAGGTGGGAAGCATGAGAAAGAGACTCAGAACAACTCCACTTTAATTACCCTAGGTGTAAGTTCAGTGGGAGAATTGCTATGGCAGGTTTCCAAGATTCTGTTACATTACCCTACTAAATAATAAAGATGTTTCCAGAAATACAAGTTGATTTCATTAGTACTCTATCAAGTGCTAATCTGTGGTGTACGTCTTGACTGCTGATTCCTTTATTGTTTATAATTGATCTTAAAGGGCAAAAGCTCCCATCACTTCACTATCTTTATTGTCAGTTCTACGGCTGGCTATTGTACTGGTTGTCATTTGTTTGGTCTTCATATTTAATCTTAGTCCATTTTTTTCACTCTGCTCCTTGACTTTCATTGCTGGCTCTTGCAGATCATTAGCATTTTCAGTTATCAGAGTACAGTAGTGTCATCAGCATAGCACAGGTTATTGATGCTTCTTCCTCCAATTTCAAACCTGCCTCATCTTTTTCAACTCCAGCTTCCCTCAATATTTATTCAGCTCGTAGGCTGAATAAATAAATAGAGTATAAAGCCTTATCTTACTCCTTTGCTGACCAGTCTATTTTGCTATGTCCATTTGGACTGTGGTTTTCTGATCTGCATAAAGACTTTGCATGAGAGCAATGAGATGTTCGGACCTCTGTTTTCCTAACGACATTCCACAACTTGACATTGTCAAGAAAATCAAAGGCCTTCTGAAGCAAATATTGACTTCTTTTCTGTGTTCTTTAGTTTTCCCAATTATCCAGTGTGCACCAGCAATAATGTATCTTGATCCCTGGCCTTTTCTAAAAACCAACTGGAACATCTGGTATTCCCTTTTCCATGTAAGGCTCATCTCTGTTGGATGATCCTCAGCATGTTTTTGCTGGTGTGTGAAATTAAGGATATTGTACGAAGGTTTGCACACTCTGTTACATCTCATTCCCTTCTTTCCTGTTAGTATATAGATTAGTATATAGATTAATTTCTTCCAATCTGTTGGCAACTGCATCCTTCTCCAGATTTGATGGGATAGTTTGGCTAGAATCTTTACAAATGTTCTTGTTAAAATACAAGAGTGTATCTTCCCCAGCATAATATGAAATTATGTCTTTGCCATTGTCAGAAAAGTGATCATCTGCCTCCAGCACCTTCCTTTGTAGCTGCTACCCAATATCGGTGCCTGCTTGTTTTAATTGGGCAGCTGGGATGACCCTCGCACCTTGGGTGACTCTGCTGGGAATATATATTCTTGGTGTACACACACCATCATCCCCATGAGGAGGCATCATAGCAGCACTTTGGGTCTGTATGTTCATATTAATCATAGAAACATTAGAATAGGTTTCCAGTTTACATAAAGGCTCATATTAACAAAACCCAGAATGACTGACCAAGATTTGAAATGATACAAAGAACCCATTTCTACTGGCAAATGAAGAGCCTTTACATTGTCTACCTGGTAGCCCTATCTCCAATAGGTATCATATAAAAGAATTTGAAAACAGCGTATTGTTGCCCAGGAACATTGCTAATCAAAACAGCCTGAACATATTTTAGCTCCTGACTACTGTGCCAAGAAATGAATGTTGAATTCACCTCGGCTAACCACATACTAATCAGTAAGATAACTATCTCAGCCCAGAAGCCACAATTTTAAATTTGAAGTTCAAGAGTGATCAAAGAAAAGCTAATTTATTTGAGAGGTAATTCAGGAAATATATAATTAAAACATCATATGTTTGCAGAACTATAATATTTTGTATTACCTGCTAAGTAGAACTTCGATAGTGACTTCAAGTTTCCAAGTTGCTTAGAGAAAGGATTCATTTTTTTGGTCCTGCTTAGCTCCTAGCAGAAGTTGTATGATGATTCCAATGACAATGAAATTAAGCACATCAGGCATATTGAAGAGATCCTACAGTACATTTATTATATGCCAACATCTGTCCACACACAAAACATGCTGCCAAGAGTATTATGTGCATAAGGTACTTTCAAGTGCAAACAATGTGGAATGAAATGTGTGCACTGTGGCCAGGCTCGTAGACAACAATGTGCCCACTAAATCTAAGAGAACAGTACCAGATAAAGTAGTTGAGTTTTATGGGGCAGAAAGCCCTGAAAAAGGTGAAGCAGTCTTATAACATATTTTCTTTTCAGTATGATGAGCAAAACACTTTTTAAAGTAGTGTTTTAAAGAAAGATTGTTAAACCAACTTAGGTTGCTATAAAACTCTTATTTCCAGGGTTTAAACTATCTTTTGCAGTACTTCAAAAACTAACAAATGTACTGTGGCATATGGTCCTCTGGGCTAGAATCCACTTCTGCAAATAGAAACCTTATTATGTGCAGAGAAACCAACTGAAAGAAAGGCAGCTAGATTTGAGCACAGGCAGAAGCCAATGGTCATGGAAGGTGGTTATGAAAATGAGGCTGCTCTTCTTAAATGAACTTAGATGCTCAGCCAACTGGAAGGATATAATGTTAGAGATAATGGCACTGCTACCAGACCTCAGCTGTTTATTAAACAAGCACATCCTTAGATTTGATGCTGAAAAGGTACTTTAAAGGTTGCAGGATGCATCCAAAAGCTCTTCCAGATGCATTGCAGGAATATCATTGTACCAGTGGATTTATACTAACAGCCATCAACTCTCCTTGTTTCACATTCCCCTCTGGTACTAAGTCTCCATCAAGTAAAATAACCTGAAAATACATATCAAATACAGTTGGGGTGTAAATTTAAGTTTATCAACCTCGGTGTGAACATTCCAAAACAGAAGCTATCGTGTTAGATATTACTTTGAATCATATAGCAATGATTTCAAATATGTTTCTCTCTGGGAAAGCCAGATATTTTAAATAATGCAGGTTTGGGATCACTGTTTTTTTCACTAGTTACCATGATCACCAGGGCTTATCCAACGCATATTTACCCAGAAGGACAATAGGTTCAAAGGGTTTACTTGTAGGTAGGCCTGCAAAGAGCTTAAGTCTCTTTGTGTGATGTTGATGATAATTATATTATTAAATAATTCAAAGCCATTATATTAATGGTACATATATTTTTATGGGTGCTTGTTTTCTGATATGTTAGATCTAATGGTTATACATAATGTTAATTTTCAATGCATGGAAGCCTCTTTGGAACAGTACAGGGTTCCAAGAAGGGAAGAGAGAGAGGTTTTTTTCCCCAAATTCTCATTCGTTCACTATAGCTACATCCCATCTTTCCTTTAAAAGCTTATATGGTATATATGAGAGCATCCCTCATTTCAATTCTAATGTGGTAAGCTGGGCTAAGAGAAAGCAGTCTGGATTTTCTAGGCCCTAATTCAACTTCAATGGCCACTGTGGCTCTGGTTTTCTCCTGCTGTAGCAGAAAGAAGGAATAATCTCTCCCTATTCCATTTTTCTGGTTCAAAGAGCTAGCTGAGAATGGAAAGACAATATTGAATACAACCCTTTTGCTTCCAGCAGAGTTGGGTAACTTACATGCATCCCTGACCTCTTTTTTCTACTTCCTAGGGCCATCTCTAATCAATTGCCAAAAATCAGTTGGGGAGGGGGGAGTTTGCTGAACCATACATGTATATACTATACACCCTAAACTCTAACATAATCTTAACACATTTTAAGGGATTTTTTTTTAAAAAAACTTCCCCTTACAGGTAAACTCAGGAAAACACAGAAAAAAACAGGATTCCACCAATATGCAGGACCTGTCTGTGACAACAAAGTCTATACCCATTCAAAATGCATTAACTATAGTCTTCAAATGCTAAAAGATAGCCTTCCCTGATTTAATTACCATGTTGATTTTTTTATTTCCAATATTTAATTTGTTCCTATTTTCAATCATAGATAGATAGATAATTTAAATAGATAGATAATTTAGATTTATAGGGGCACCCAATTCAATACTGACCCTTGGTGGCATGCAGATTAAAAACAGGTACTGTGCCTAAAACAAAGCAAAAAGTAAACATGACAGGGGAAAAACAACAGGTTTAAAGAGATAGCAACAGGACAGGACCATGCCTTGGCTAACTCAACGGGACTTGCCCAGTCAGAGTCTAACTCTGTCAACTTTATTTGCCAGATGAATATTCCTCATACTGGTACTGTAGATATTCTTGTGAACATCCCTTCTCAGCAGAGCATAGATCACTTTACGTAGGCTACCCATGGATGTGATAAGAGCAGAAAAATAACTGTATTCTGCTGCTCTTATCACCACAATGTAATTCCTAATGTGAGCTCTTACATGTTCTCAGGCAAGCTTGCTCTTTGCTTCAACAGTGCCCTAAGCCTCTCTTCTGTCATTTCATCACCTGAAACTCTTCAGAAAACCAGGGAACCCCACAAAATAAATGAACAGGTAGAGGCTACATAGGAGTAATTTGACTGAAGACTCTCATCATGCACCCATTCCAGGGAGAGATTAAGGCCTCAGTCAACCTGCCTACTAGATCCCCAAGAAAACCCTCCAGCTCCCTCTGAACCCATTCAGGTCCATTAGTTGCTGGGGTAGACTGAGTAAAAAGGTCCTACTTCACTGCATGGAACAGGGCAGCACCAGCAAGTCAAAAAGCAACCAGAGAATGATCTGACCATGACAAAGGACTGATGGTAATGTCCCCCATCTTCAGATCACATTGCAACTGTCCCAAGATAAAACACAATCTAGTGTGTGCTAGGCCCTCAATAATTTATGTCAGGGTCATGGTGGCCAGGAACTCCTGACTGACGTCAGACTCCACACCACATGAGAGCAAATTAAAGTCTCCCAGATCTATCAGTCTTGGAGACTCCACTGCCAGCTCAGCAACAGAGTTCAGCAGCTCTGACAGACCAACTTCCTCTCTAGGGCCCAACTTCAACCAAAGGGGCTTACATCCAGCTATCTGCAGCACAGAATCTCTGAAAGCTATTAGGGCTTTCCAGATAACAGGTGTAACCCTGCCCCCCTGCCCTGGGATTGTGGATCATGCCAAACCCACAACCTAGGTGAGCCTATCTCAGAGAGTGGGACACACACACACACACACACACACCGAGCCTGCCCAACTCTCAGTTGTACACAGTAGGTCAGCTGCCTCATCCACAACAAGGTCATGATACAGATTTGTGATTTTATCTTTGCACAGAATATATTAGTAATGATTGTCTAAAGTTAGGCATTTATACACCTACATTTTGTAAATATACCAAATTATACAATGTTATATGCTAAGCTAGAGTTTTTCAAAATTTGTGATACTCTGACTTTTGACAGCACTCCCGCTTGCCTATGAAAGCCTGATCAGGTTAAAAAAAAATGTTGCGATTCCCCCCTCCCCTTTTTTTTAAGTTGCTGGTGACTTTCTGGAGGACCACAATCCCCAGTTTGAGAAGCCTCATGCTAAGCTACACTATTTCACATTTCTGAGGTAATAACGTTAGTTTTGATAAGACAGTATTGCAAATAATCCCATTTTAAAGTTCTCAATTTGCTGTAGTTTTCAGATAGAAAAAGCTTCCCATAGGCTATCGGGATTTTCTCATGGGAAGAAGGTCATCCCATTCCCTATACAAAAACAGGTGTTGAGATTATTCTATGACTTAATGTAAACAAAGCATCTTGTGACTCTGTTATGCTTTTTACTGCCACCTACTGTAATGTGTATGTTAGTTATTCAGTGGGGGGGTACATGCTGGCAATATAATGGGAGGGCTAGATGCCCAGCCTGTCAGTGTTGTCTTGTATAGTTTAATCATGTAGGTTTTATGGGTCATGTAGTCGTACCTAGTAACCAAGTAGTGTACCTCTTCTCTGAGAGTGTATTTTAGCTAGAGACTTTGTTGTAGATAAGTTTTGGATGCTAAGATGAGAAGAAGTCTTTGTTATATCCTATATTTTGTATGCAACTTGTATTTTTATGAAGTTTTGCATTTTTATCAATAAAGACCAGTTAGTTTATATTTTCTGACTGGATTTTCTTTGGAAAGCAAAATATGGATATTGCATTTTGCAAGCTCTCATGCTGATGTGTAATTTTCCTGAGAGCAGGATTTTTGGGACCTTTGCTGCACTCTGCACAACATAGGCATCCATGGTTTCAATGTTTTTTGTTTTTGTTTTTTTTAATTATAACTTTCTGTGGGACAGTCTTTCCTCAAGGTATGTCATTAGTCATAACAAAATTATTCTAATTCTCTGGGTCAGGGTATGTATATACATTTGTGCATATACAGTATGTGTGCATGTGTGTTGTTAGTGTGTGTGTGCATGTTTGTGTGAAGTAAGAAGAAGAGAGGGAGAGAGACTTCAGAAGAAAAGAAATGGATATGAGGACTGAGCTCTTAATAGGCCTTTAATGGAGCTACTATACATTACAAACATTGCTTTTATTCTTGTATCTTGATTGAATATTGCATAATTCTCATTACTGTTAAACCCTAGAGGTATTTTTTACTGATCTGAGAACAATGGACTAATTACAAAAACACTAATAGTCCACTGTATTACATTTCAACTTGGAAAGTGCCCATGAAAATGGATTGGTCTATGAAAAACAAAGTGGAATTTGAATGCAAAAGCATTATTTGTCCAGTATAATGGTAATGATGATGGGCCAAGACAGAGCATTGGCATGCTACAGTGCTGCAGGCATAGCAGGCTGACAGTCATTGGCCAAGGGTTTTTCAGGAGCAAATCCTTTCTGAGATGAATTTGACTAACTCCAAGATTTTCTTTACTTCTCTTGGCATTCTGAGATGCCATTTGCATTTTTTTTTTTTTTTGAGAGGCTCCCTGCTTAATACCCTCTTATATCTTGTACTTAACTTATACAACAGTTAGAAAGATAAATTCTATGGTTATAGAAGACATTTGACTATAAACTCCCAGAAGGCATCAACTGTAGAGGGCAAGCAATTTGATGGAGCTAGAATCCACCTCCTGTAATAAAACTGGGTCTGGAAACTGATTTTTTTTTAAAAAAAAGATTTAGTCCATAAAGTCAGTGACTTATTTAATGGTATAGAATACAAAGACAAACCGTCAATGAAAAGTCATCTTTGGTACCATAGCAAGAACAGGGACAAAGCAAAAAAGGAATGGACAAATTTGTGAGAGAGGCAGAGCAAAGCAAAGGAAACAAACGAAAAAGATAGAACGCCAGTTCATGAGACAACACAGGAAAATTTGCATTTTTTAAAAAAGTCTCTATATGGACACACACATGTATTTCCCTGCATATTTGTAATATGCATTTCTCTCTGTGTGTGTGTGTGTGTGTGTGTGTATGTATATATTTAATTATTTAAATATTAAATATATTTAATTATTACCACATTTTGACAAATGGATTTGGTTCTTGTTCACATATCAGTTTGGGTAATTTGGTAAGATCCTTTCAAAATGTAAACCAAACGAAATTTCCCCCTTTCCCAGGAAATCAATGAATGGCTAAAGAGATACCAAGGCACTGCAAGGCACGTGATCCATCCACAACCTGCCAGAGCCTTTTCCCTGGCCCCCAAATCTTTTCACTTTGTGAAGTAATCTCTGTGTATCAGTTATTCTTGTGGTAAAACAGTGGATTCAGCTCACAGGCCATAAACTGGGAAATAAGAGGCACAATGAGGCCATGTCATACAATTTTCCCTATAAGACTTCTACATTTCAGTAAGTCAAAGCATTGATGCACCATGTGGTACAATGAGTTATCACACAGACTCAAAGTACTAGTAGATATTATAGCATCAGTACTAGTAGATGCTATGGCAGCTCAAACATGTACAACATAGAAGCAGCTGAATTGCATCTTTTAATATTGGGTGCACATCTGATTTTTATAAGTCAATAACTGACTTTTGGAAACATTCTGCTTCCTCCAGTACATCAAGCGTTATTCATAAATCATGTATGACAAATCACACAAGACACAAATATTATTTATATCAGAAAATAATGCAAGAGCCTTCCATTACCCTCTTATATAAAGGAAGGAAAATGGGGCTCATCAGTGGGTACAGGTGAATACAATTTATATAACTTTCCATTATCAAAGCTGAAGCTTTCCTGATAGGGTCATTTCACACAGTGAAAGATAAGTCTAAAATTCATCTGTCTTTGCAAACAGATTGGAAATTAATTTTTAAGGGTGCATACAGTATTCTGTTTTTAAAAAACCAACAGAATACTTGTTACTTTTTGTTATACTACTTGTTTTCCCCCTAATTTCTTTCCCCCTAATAAAGCTTTTCCCATTAGAATATGGAGTTTGAGATTTGGTTGGTTCCTAGATTGATAAAGATTCAGGCAGCCATTATGTCAACACCCACCTGGAAGTTTTTCCCTTATCAAAGACCCATGTCCTTACTAGACCCAGGAAGGCTGTTAGAAGAAAATAAAAAAGTTTCTACCCTAATGGAGATGGGGATTTACTGGGTCTAAATCGGAAATAATCCAGCAGTTGAATTCATGTAAGCCCATCCCTTCCATCTCGATAAATCTTGCTAAAAAGAACTTTATGAGATTTTTGCTCAGAAAGAATCACTTTTGGTAGCAGCTGTCAAAGAGTCTAACATTTGACAGTTGAGGGATCCTGCCACCCAAACATGATTGTGTGATGTGTTTTAATTAAAGGATGGAAAGGAGAAAATAGGCTGATCTTGGTGGTTGGGAAAGGTACTGGAAAAGTCATCTTCCCAAGGTCTTCTCACTCAGTGAAGTTGCTCGGAAACCTGAAAAGTGGTGGTCTTCCTAAGTGTGGGTGATTACAAGCTAGTCTTGCCTTTAAGATAACTTAAGAATCTTCCCACTGCACAACTGTGCAATGTTTTACTTGTGCAGCCATGCTCTCAACAAAAGCTTCTACTTCTGCACATTATAATTTAGCATGGGAGGCATCAGGCAACATCAGAAACAAGCATGCCTAATCCCCCAGAGTAACTGGGAGGAAAGAGAAAAGTGTTTGCATTCTTACAATGCTTGGGATTCTAGCAAGAGGCACTCAATAATGCAGCTTGAAACATACCACTGAGGAATGGATTGTATTTTACATAATGTTGCTTATGAATTACTTTTAGAGCAATGTGATATAGAAAAGAATCTCTTCTTCATTCAACAAACCAAATCGGATGAGATCATTTTCAATAAAATCCTTAGTATGCAAACACAGTTTGGGAAAAGAAATCCAATATTCTTTAGAGGGCAGTACAATTTTTGTAAAAAAAAAAAAATCAATCCTGAGCTGTTAAGAAAAGCACCCCACTGCAATTACTGGCATAGGTATATAGCACACAAACATTCCCAAGGGACACATTGGCATTAGGGATGTTCATATGTGTTTGGTATATGCAAACATTCATTCATTCATTCATTCATTCATTCATTCATTCATTCATTCGACTTGTCCCCGCCCATCTCCCCACAACGGGGGACTCTGGGCGGCTTACAACAAACTAAAATCGGAAATACATAATTAAAAATGATAAAAAAGTTTAAAAGTTATAAAAACCAGAATTTACAAAGATAAAGATGAGGATAAAAAGGCTAAAAAATCCAAGAGGCCGATAGAGGCCACACCAGGCCACTAAGGGGCCAGCCAACCCCATTTCTGATATCCTCCCTCCCCGCCCCAGGCCAGATGGCAGAGCCAGGTCTTCAAATCCCTCTGAAAGGCCTGGAGTGAGGGGGCCTGTCTCACCCCCGGGGGCAAGATGTTCCAAAGGGCGGGGGCTACAGCAGAGAAGGCCCGCCTTCTGGACCCCGCTAGTCGAAGTTCTTTTACCGTGGGGATCCAGAGCATGCCCTCTCTGTGAGATCAGGTGGGACAGGTTGAAATCGTGGGGGCAAGGCGGTCCTTCAGGTAACCTGGCCCCATGCCATGTAGGGCTTTAAAGGTGATAACCAACACCTTGAATTGGACCTGGAAGCAAACCGGTACCCAATGCAGCTCACGGAGCAAAGGTGTTATATGGGTCCTTCTTTGGGCCCCAAAAATTGCTCGCGCGGCCGCATTCTGGACCAGCTGAAACTTCCGGATACTCTTCAAGGGTAGCCCCATGTAGAGCACATTGCAGTAGTCTATCTGGGAGATAACAAGGGCATGAGTGACTGTTCGCAGGGCATCCTGATCCAGGAAAGGGCGTAACTGGTGCACAACCCGAAGCTGTGCAAAAGCCCTCCTGGCCACAGCTGCCACCTGCTGTTCGAGCAGGAGCCATGAGTCCAGGAGGACCCCCAAATTACGCACTGGGTCTGTCTGGGGCAGTGCTACCCCATCCAGGACCAACAATGACAACGTCCCGGATATAGAGGAGCCATTAACCCACAGCCACTCCATCTTGCCAGGGTTCAGCCGGAGCCTGTTGTTCCCCATCCAGACCCTCACAGCCTCCAGGCACCACGAGAGGGCGGTCACGGCATCACTTACCTCACCAGGGATGGAGATATATAGTTGAGTATCATCAGCATACTGATGATACCTCATCCCATGATGGCGGATGATCTCGCCCAGTGGTTTCATATAGATGTTGAAAAGGAGCGGAGAAAGAACCGAACCCTGCAGCACCCCACAGAGGAGGGGCCGAGGATGGGACCTCTCGCTCCCTATCACCACCGATTGGAATTGGCCCCGGAGAAAGGAGGTGAACCAGCACAAAACTGTGCCGCCCACCCCCATATCCCTGAGCCGTCCTAATAGGATACCGTGGTCGACAGTATCGAACGCCGCTGAGAGATCAAGGATGGTCGCACTTCCACCATCCCGCTCCCACCAGAGATCATCCATAAGTGCGACCAAAGCCATTTCCGTTCCATAGCCGGGCCTGAAACCTGACTGATAAGGGTCCAGATAATCCGTTTCCTCCAGGGCCCTTTGGAGCTGTGAAGCCACCACTTTCTCAACCACCTTCCCCAAAAAGGAGAGGTGGGAGACTGAACGAAAGTTGTCCAGTACAGTAGGTGCATTATGGTGGCATTCTACATAACTTTTCTTTTTTGTCACATCAACCCCTTCCCTGTTGTACCTATTCCCAAAGGCAAGTCAATTTCTGACACTCCTAAGTCTCAACTCAGAGCCTATTGTGATTGGAGGAGTTTATAAGCCCAGTAAAATACATACATACATAGGAACGGAATTAAATAGGACTTAGTTGCCATGCTTTGGGTTCTATTACTTAGACAAATGAGATTTCTCTGTTGTGGCTCATACCCTTTGAACAGCATTCTCCCTACAATCCAGCTGCCCTGATCTTGCCTGCCTTCTGAGAGGCATTAAAGACCTGGGGTTTATTTCTCAGACATTGGGTCTGGGAGCGGCATGATTCTTTCTCAGCACTTACGTATTTGTATGTTCCTCTTTTTGGATAATGTTTTTATATTTTGTTTTATTAAACGATTTTTACTGACTTAATACTGTTTATTGGAAATGGGCACCACCCTGAGTCATGTGTTCAGTATGGCAGCTATATAAATCAAATAAATAAAAATCAGTTGCAGCTCCTAATAAGCATGAAACATAAACAAGGGTAGGACTTTTTCACTTCTTCGCAGATACCCAAAATAGTCATAACCACTATTAAAACTGCAAAAAGGATGAAATCATCACTTGAAGTCAACTTGTTGAATATTATTTTAAAATATCAGAGACAGAAATTGTATTCAATTTCTCAATTGTATTATATATACAATCACACAATTCCTACTCATAATCTATTTTCAGAGCACCAAAAAGTAAAACCTTCATGAACATCTAAGATGTTCAATTCAAATGAGTCCTTAGAAAAAGCAACTGCACCCCTCAAATTTGTTTCTTTCCCTGAGTCTATAAGACAATTTACACCTTAATCCCTACTTTTTATATGTCCCACACCTGCTTTTGGGGCAGTAAAATGGCAAAATTCATAGTTCAGTAACAAGAGTTTGGACACAAACTAACAGGCCATAAAATTATGTTGAGTAAAATTATTTAAAGTTGAAAAAAATGCTTAGCATGGAATCCAAACACTTTTTATTGGATAATTAGAAACAGTGTATGTACTGTAATTTAGGAATTGTATGGTTTAAAAATTGTTTTATAAGCTACACTTAAACAAAACACAGATAATAATGTTTCCTAAACTGATCAAGATAGACAAAGATCTACTCCAAGTATTACACAGCTCTGTATGCTGAAGATGTTTGTATGGTACCTGACATTCCACAGTGACCTTTCTATCATTATCTTAGATTGGCAGGCCACCTCTCCGCTCAGCCCAAAGCAGGATCCCTTGATGCTTAAACTGCCTTTTAAGAGGAATTCCTAACATCTGCCACTTTGGCCAAGGAAATTCCACTAGAAAAACAGTAGATAAAACAAGGCAACACAAACAAGATAAAGGAGAAGGAGAAGGAGAAGGAGAAGGAGAAGGAGAAGGAGAAGCAGCAGCAGCAGCAGCAAAAAAAGACTGTTCTTGCCTCTGTCCTGCTTTTTCTAGCCAATACCATTTCTCATGGTCTCACCTGTATTAACTATTGGAACATAGTCAAGGAGAAAGTATTTTTGCCTGTTGTTAGAACTTCCAAACCTCTCCTTTCATATGAGACTGCTGCAAAGTCCAGTGGAGGCCTTGGCTGCTACCTGGAATAGGAAAGCGGCCGAGGCCTTGGACAAGATCGCGCCCATGCGACCTCTCCTAATCCATCGAGCCCAACACTTCCTGTGGTTTACAGAGGAGTTGAGGGTCTTGAAAATGATTAAGAGATGCCTGGAGTGCCACTGGAGGAAAACAAGGACCGAACACGACTTAACACAGGCTAGAGCCACTATTAAGGCCTATCTTGTGGTGGTAAAAGCGGTGAAATGCCAATATTTCTCCGCTCTTATTGCATCCACAGAACGTCGCCCAGTGGCCCTGTTTAAGATCACCTGATCCCTTTTGGGAAAGGGGGGCCCAGTGGCCCATTTACAGGGCTGAGCAGAAGAGTTTTCTATCCTCCAGATTTTATCTGGAGGATAAAATCACTCAGATTCGGTCCCAGTTGGATGCCAAGCGTGGGGCGTGTTCTATAGAGATGCCCAGTGTACAGACTTACCCTGTTATCTGGGAACAGTTTGATTCTGCTGAAGCCGAGGAAGTGGACAGGGTCCTCCGGACGGTCAATGCCACCACTTGTCAACTAGATCCTTGTCCCTCCTGTCTGGTTAAGGCAGCTTAGGAGGTGACATGTGGGTGGTCCAGGTGATGATGAATTCATCTTTGAGGGAGGGAGTGTTCCCAGCCACCTTTAAAGAGGCACTGGTGTATCCCCTCCTCAAGAAACCATCACTGGATCCCACCATATTGGACAATTTTCATCCAGTCTCCCATCTCCCCTTTCCAGGGGAAGGGATCCTTCTCCAGAAGGATCCTGGAGGAAACAGATTATCTAGACCCTTTTCGGTCAGGCTTTAGGCCCAGATTTGGGACGGAAATGGCATTGGTTGTACTCATGGATGATCTCTGACGGAAGCGGGATAGGGTAGTGCATCCATCCTTGCTCTTCTTGACCTCTCAGTGACTTTCAATACCATTGACCATGGTATCCTTTTGGGTTGACTTAGGAAGCTGGGAGTGGGCAGCACAGTTTCCTCCAAGGTTGATCCCAATTGGTGTTGATTGGGAGCAAGAGGTCCAGCTCACAGCCCCTGCATTGGGGGATGCCACAGAGTTCAGTACTCTCTGCACTCCTTTTTAACATCTACATGAAACCACTGGGTGAGATCATCCACCTTCATGGGATGAGGTATCATCAATATGCAGATGATACCCAGTTATACATTTCCATCCCAGGTGATTTGAGTGATGCCGTGACCACCCTTTCACAGGCTGTGGGGGTCTGGATGGGGTACAATGGGCTTCAGCTGAACCCTGGTAAGACAGAGTGGCTGTGGATTGGAGGCCCCTCTGTATCTGAGAATTTACCATCTTTGATTTTGGACAGGGTGGCACTGCCCCAGACAGACCTGGTGCGTAATCTGAGGGTCCTCCTGGACTCATGAGTCCTGCTTGAGGAGCAGGTGGCAGACATGGCCAGGAGGGCCTTTGCTCACCTTCTTGCGATATGCCAGTTACAACCTTTCCTGGATCAGGAGGCTCACTGGTCAGTCACTCATGCCCTGGTCATCCCTTGGTTAGACTATTGCAATGCGCTCTACATGGGGCTACCCTTGAAGAGTATCCAGAAGCTACAGCTGGTTCAAAATGCGGATGTGTGGTCAATAACACCTTTACTGCCAGTTTGCTTCTGGGTCCAATTCAAGGTGTTGGTTATCACCTTTTAAGCCCTACATGGCATGGGACCAGGTTACCTGAGGGACCGTCTCACCCCTATCACATCAACCCATCCAACCTGGTCAGGCAGAGAGGGCGTGTTGTGAACCCCATCAGCAAGAGAATGTTGGCTGGCAGAGCCCAGGAGGAGAGCCTTCTCTGCTGTTGCCCCTGCCCTTTGGAATATTCTCCCCCCAGAGGTGCATTGGGCCCCTACCCCCCCCCCCCAGCTTTCTGGAAAGGACTAAAGACCTGGCTCTGCCAGCTTATGTGGGGCAATAAGAATTTCACCCAATCCTGGGGGTGGCTGGTGCCCTGATGACGCTCCCTGAGCTACTTGCCAATTCCATCAATTCTTGGAATTTATTTATTATTTATTTAAGACTGCTTTTATATTGTATTTTAATTGATTTTAACTTCTCTGTAACCCGCCCAGTCGCTTTTTAACAAGATGGGTGGTGACAAAGTTGATATATAAATAAATAAATAGATAGATAAATAAATAAATAAATGTCATGTTTGCTTACTATAACTGTAATTAAATGCCTACCACTGCAAAATGTTTTCCTCCTTTGTCTACTTGATACGCAAATCAGCCATGCCAGAGAATTCATTTTTATTTTGTTATAGTTAGAAAGGGAGGTCCTATATTGTCTTAGATTCTACATGGCAAGAATCCTTCTATCCTTTAGAAACTCCAATGATCATTGCCTTTTGATCCTAGGCAAGCTTTATGAATGGCTTCTTTGATCTTTCACTTTAGTTATATTGCATAGAGCATTGTAGGCAGTATGGTGGGGTACTACTGGTTGCCTAGGAAACCTACTCCAAACCTTGTTTACTGAGAAAAATTAACTTGACCTTCACCATTCCATCAGATAGGGCCTACACTCAGTAGCCATTAACACTACACTACAAAGGCATTTGTTATCTGACAAGAAAATAAGGGGAAAATTGGCACCTTCACATATCAGCATCCATGTAACATCGGGCACTTATGTAGCATTTGCTGTTTACACAAAACATTATTTGGGTGAATCAGAACAACTTTCTCTTGAAAATTCTTGTAGCTTGATAAGACAGAAACAAAACTGCAGGGTAAGACTAAGATAACTTGCTGTTTGTGATGGAGCAGCAAACAGAATTCACCCCTCCCTGCAATTCAAGCTGGGTAGTAACTAAGGTCAATCAAAATATTGCGGTATCTGAAGCATATACCTCAAAATGGCTCTTTCCCCACTTTCTTTCCCCCAGCCCCCGCACAAATAATAAACTAAAATAACTAAGATTTTGCTGTCTTTCCATGACATCAAAATCTATTGCTTCAGGTAATTGCTTCATGTGCCTCATCATACAGTTAGACCTATAAATTGCTCACAACCAAACTGCCTGAAAACTATGGCTTGTGGTCGCACTGTTAAGCAATTAGACCATGAAGAAAAATTCTAGTTCTTCAAAATATGAATCCAGAATTGCCAAAACTATATTACATCTAAGGGAAACTTTTAAAAACACATAATGAAAGATTTTTTACCGCACAGGTATAAAGTAAATATGCAGCTACAGAAAGCCCATCCATTTCAACCACTTTTTCCATTTTTCCCCCCAGCATCGGTTTTTATTATTGCGCAGTCCATTATGCCCCCCACCCACCAAAAAAAAAAAAACCTCTGAAGCAATGTTGTAAACCTTTCATAAACACAGTTCTGGAAAAGTGGCTGAGGAAAGTCAGTAGCAAAGGTGTGACTGGAGGAACCAGCGAGGTATCAAAGCATAAATGTTCTGGGAGAGTTACCTGAAATTAGAAGTGCCATTTTCTGTTGAGGTCTTGGCCTTCCTGCCGATTGGTGTGGCATGGCAGACCGTGCTAAACAATTGTCCCTAACTGCCCCTCTGACCCACCCAAAAGCCTCCATGTTTTTCTAGGAAACTTGGGTGATATGACAGGTTAGACAAAGCTGGACCCATTTGACATTGGAGTGAATGAAAATGCCTTTGTAGATATTATTGTTGTTCTAAAGATCCAACCATAGCAGTTTTGGTACCAGAATTTCTAATAAGTTGATTGAATATTTTTACTCCATTTTAGAGATAACATGTTAATACACAACTTTTGATGCTAAATATAGTGGGTTATACACCTATCTAGCTTTGATCTGAATTAACATACAGCGCAGTGAGGAAAGTGGTCAGTCTAACATTTTGTGACCCACTGAAGTCTCAAAAGTGAAAAATGTTTAACTATGGTTCATTCCTTAGAAGCATCTTTCCTTCCATCCATTCTTCCATCCTGGCAAATTGGTTCCTACAAAACCCACTTGGCAAAGGAAAAATGGCAGCCAGAATTTCATGACATTATTAACACAGAACACAGTTTTACTTTCTTCTCCATCTTTTGTTTTTGTGTTGTACATGTCTGACTAGAACAATTCTTTCCAAATGTTTGAAGTGGGGAGATGTCATCAAACACTTGAAAAAAGCTCACTTATATTAGATGCCTTTCCATTTCCTGAGACATGAAAAGTTTGATTTCTCAGAAGTCTTCAGAAATCGTATGAGTTTACAGCATCAAACACAACTTGAATACTGATTTTAAAATCTGAGGTGTTTCAGAGAATCAAACCTTGCAGTATTTCAAAGTCTGATCCAAACTAATACATGGCTTGGTTGGGGGCTATTTGAGCATCATCAGAGAGTAAGATCTGTAGCTGATAGCAACCTATACCACAGCAAAAAATGTTTGGCATCTTTTTTTTTCATGCTTCAAGCATCACCATAGGATCTATATAACACTTTCAGTGGTGGCAAGAGATTGAAAATCGAGATGAAAAGCTGCACAAAAACCACAAATGAAGAGCGGCGATGATAAGAAATGTGTCATTTAGGAACCTTATAGAAGGCATTTCAGCCAGTGTCCAATAATGTTGCCTGTTATCTGATTACGGTTTTCTTAAAAATTACTGAAGGGAAAAAGCCCACTTGGCAACTACAATAAGGCACTCACTTTTTACAAGGAGGAAATGAGCCCTGGCATATGTTAGTTCTGTATGCTCAAAAGAGCCTTTGAATATTATCCTCTGATAGGATATTGACCAGAAGACAATGTGGGTTTGTCAGCATGTGCATATTCTACGAGGCAGGCTTTTGTTAATTTTCAGGGTCCCTGCCGCTTTGTTTTCCTTCTTGCTGCCACTGCATCTGTTCCTCATTGTCTGGCAGTGGCAGCACTGTTCTTTTATGCGCTGGCTTTTCTGCATAACTGACATTTGTTAACATTCATGCGCAGATCTTTTGAAAATGTCAGTTGTACATAAACAAAATTGTAGTCCAAAAGGCAGCAATTTCTTATCTTTATTTTAGATCTCTACTACTCCCTAGAGAGACAGTGCAGCCACTGTTGGATATAATACCTGTGTGGGCTTACCCACAAGCAAGAAAGCTGGAGTGGGGGTCCTTCTGGTGTGCACTTGCTGAAGGGTACCCGATGGAATGGAGAGAGAGAGAGAGAGAGAGAGAGAGAGAGATGGAGCTACAGGGAATGGGCGGGATTCTAAAGACATATCAGAGAAGATGAATATAGGGTTTTCAGGCCTTTTTTTTTTTTTTTTACTTTTAGGTGGTTTGGGAACTTTTCAGAAAGAATGCTAGCTGTGTGAAGCCAGAGAGACAAGAACAAGTGGTTCCCAACCATTATGCCATTCCTTCCACAGCCCTGAAGAGAAGAACCAAATATTCACTGACTCAGAAAAGCTGGAGGAAGAAGCTTAGAGTTTAAACTCTGAAGCATATATGTATGCATTGACTGCTGAGTACTGTAGTAGCCTGATCTTCTTTGTGTCTGTAACTGCTCTTTTGTCTGTGAAGAAGAAACCAATCTAGCCAAGTCATGTCTGTGACACGACTCCTGAATAAGTTCCTGAATAAGGAATCTTAAAAGCTGACATTTACAGCCATACCAGTGAGAAGCCTGATAGTGTGATCTGCCTACTTTTTACTTCTATCACTGCAGCCCTTGTCTAGAGAGACAAAGGATAAGCTATACAATGCTGCTAACCAGTGATCTGGCTGCCAATCTTGTGCTCTGGTAACAGAATCAAGTGGCAACCCAAATGGACCAGTTAGCCTGGCAGGCAGGACATAATCCTATACAATCTGTATTATACTCAGAACCCATCACATATCATACTGTACCTCTACAACTCACCATCAGACTCTCAATCCATACATTAATTTGGACCAGGGTAACTTCACCTTGGTAGTGCCAGCATGCAAGATTTACAGTCATCAGGGACACCACTATCCCTGAGCGACAGTTCCTTCTTACTCTGCCTGCCAAATTTTCAGATTATAATACAGGTAGTCCTTGACTTACAACCACAGTTGGGACTGGAACTTCTGTCACTAAGCAATGCGGTCGTTAAGTGTGTTGTGCCCGATTTTACAACCATTTTTGCCATGGTTGTTAAGCAAATCATGCAGTCATTAAGCAAATCTGGCTTCCTCCATTGACTTTGCTTGTCAGAAGCCAGCTGGGAAGGTCGCAAATGGTGATCACGTGACCCGAGGATGCTGCAACTGTCATAAATAAGCAATGGTTGCCAAGCACCCAAATCACAATCACGTGACTGCGGGGACACTACAACAGTCATAAGTGCGAGGACCAGTCATAAGTCACTTTCTTCAGTGCCATCATAACTTTGAACAGTTGCTAAATGAATGATCATAAGTCAAGGACTACCTGTAATATGTTTGAAACCGGGGTAACAGACCCTGCCCCCATATCAGTTTTGTGACAGTACTATCACTTGCATTCCAGGAGATCAGATTCCTACAAAATGCCACTATCAGCATCAAATGCAGCCTACCTGAAATAATTATTGTGGGTAATTAAATTATAATTTACCCACAGGCATTATCTGCCACTTCTTCTTGCCCCCTAGTGTCTCCATCTTGTTATGGAGAAAGATGGCTCTGTATGTGTAGTTCACAATTACAGCTCTTTGACTTTGTAAACATTAGGGGTCATTACCCTCTTCCCCTAATTTCCAAACTCTTGAAACAGCTGCAGAAGGCATGCATTTTTACCAATCTGGACCTCAGAGGAGCTTACAGTCTGAGTCACATGAAAATCAATCATTATTATTTAACAGATTTTTATTTTATGGGAAGTTTGAATACAATTCTGTTGTTCAAATTGGTAAGTAGTCCTTCAATTTTCATGAAATGTATTTGTATACAAATAAAATACAAATTTCTTATATACAAATAACAAACCAAGAGAGTGACCTAGATAATTTTCCTATATTGGATTTCCAAAAGAGGCTTGTTAAAATTTTGAAGAATTTTGTGAGAAGGGACAAAGAAAAAATGAAAAGAAATCAAGTTCTAGGACATTATTTGAAAGGACTAAAGATCAAGATTGTTAGAAGTAAAAGGAAGGAATATAAAGTTGGTTTATTTGATCAAGGTTAAATAGATATGTTGTTATCTCTGGTAACCCTTAATGGGCTTTTGCTGCCACCAGAACTGAAATGACAATGCTTTATGGATTTGTTTATGGCTAAGAGATGATGGGATATGGGAAGAAGAAATCATTTGTTGTATTTTAAGAGAAGGTGATAAGTTACTAAAATTGTTTATACTTGTGATGAAGGGGTGTGGAAGACAAATAAATTAATAAAATTGCTATTAAAAATGATATTTATTAATTACATTCTTCATGATTTTGGGGGAGAAATTTGTGGCTGTGTATCTTGAAGAGTTGCTGATTTACTTGGAGGATCCAGCTTTCCTTACCAATCAGGTTCAAGCAGTTCTTCAGTGCTTTTGGGATGACAGTGGAAGAGTTAATTCTCAGACTGATAAAGATTCATGAGATCATTACATAAACAGCCAACTGCAAGGGTCTTCATTATCCATCAAAAGACATGTGTCCTTACTGGATCACAGGAAGACTATTAGAAAGGATTTTAAAAAATATACATCCATGGGGATGTATTAGTTCTAAATGGGAAATAGTTCAGTTGCTAGAATTCTTGTGACCTCATCCCTTTCTTCTCAGTAAATCTGCTAAAGAAAATTCTGTGATAAACATGCTTGGAAAGCATCAGTTTTAGGGAGCTGCCAAACAGCCTTATGTGCAGACTGTCTGCTAAATTAAAGAAATGCACTTTTGATCTACCTGTCTTATACTATCTGGAATACCATATTTCTTCCAAAAGAATCCAGATGGATCCAGCTAAAGTGGAAGCCATTCAGTCTTGGGAGCCTCTCCTCCTATATTATCACAGACATACAGCATTTGGCAGGCTTGTTTCTACTATAAATTTATCCCCAATTCTCCTGCACTAATACTGTTGTCTCATGTTAGCAAGAAGTGGGTCACTTTAAAGGGATTTGGATGCCAATAATCCTTCTTTCATTTCAAACATTCTCAGCCCATCCTCCATCATCCAGGTCCTACCTGCCCCATTTGTGGTAGAGACTGCAATTGACTTTGGAGTGTACTTTTACAAACCTTCCCAGCATTTTGAGATCTCCACCTCCTCTGCCCATTTTTCCAAGCAGCACCTTCCAGTCAAAAGGGACTGACTTTTTAACAAAGGGGTTTTGGCCATCATGAACATATTTCAGCATTGTTGTCATCACCTTGAAGGTGTGGAATACCTATAGAGATCTGAACTGATCCCAATACTTTGGAATATTCACAAAATTCTCACAAGCTCCCATAGCACCGGTGCTACAGTAGGCAGAACCTGTGTGTGTAGAAGTCTTCATTTGTCTGGAGTAAAGAAACCAATCTAGCTGAGGCAGGGTTGTGAGACTACTGCTAAATCAGTCAGTTTCCAAAGAAAGGTTTAGTACCTAGAAAGCCAAGATTTACAGCTGTGCCAGGATGAAGTCTGACACTTACAAGAATTAATACACTAGTTTTTCATTGTTCCCCCCCCCCCAAAAAAAATCCAAATTAGAGAGAAATTGTTTTGCTACTCAATTTCAGCAGTATGATCCTCAGGGAGTTCCTGAATCTGAGTTCCCTATTCTTCCCTATGGCAAGAGAGTCATTGAAGATATGCCCCCAAACCTGAAACCATTTTTAAGTCCTTTTAGTGCTACCCTTTACAGAATACTGAAGAGGCAAGAAATTCCCAATGTTGCTTTAATACCATCCACCTTTTATGAATTTAAAAACAGATTGGAATCCAGTAAGTTATTTGAATTTTATTAAAATCCAGTCCCTTCAATAACTTAGAAATGATTGGCAGTTTCTGAACAGTCTTCAGAGACTGTTCAGTGTACAACACATCAGAGAAATCACTCCTAGATATGATCAAATATTATTATTGTGGCGAGGCTGTACATGAGTAGTTGGAGCCAGTTGTAGTAGTTGTCCTTTACTAGACAAAGACCAAGCTCTTAGCATTTGTGCTTGGCCTGACTAATCCAGAGACCACTTAATGGCTTTTTATTTATATGTTTTCAGGAGCTTAAGGTGGCATACATAGCACTATCTCCACTCATGTTATCCCTATACTAGTACATGGGGTAGGTTGGACTGTGAGAGAGGGACTGGTCCAGAGTTATTCAGTGGGCTTCCATGATGAAGGTGGACTAGAACCTGGATCTCCAGTCCTAGTCCAACATCTTAGCCAATGTACCACACTAGCAGCCAATGATCTTGAATAGTACATGCTGTTGAAGGCAGCCTCATAGTCCAAAGCTTCTGGTTGAAGCATTGGGGTCCCTGAGTTTCTTTTCATTGGATTTACAGGCCTTATTAAGGTTTATTGAATCTCAAGGCCTGGCAAGAGGAATATGAGTTTCCAAACCTAAGAGCACCATGATACGTAGAAAGGGGAAAGGGACAAATCAATCCAATATTTGTTTCTGTATTCTTGGCAAAGTGGCAGGGGGAGCAAAACAATCAGATTCTACATTCACTGTGTTGTGTCCATGTTTCCAAATTCCTTTAGCACAATGATAGGTTAAGTTTCTTTCTGGGCCACATTCCCACAAGATTAGTCTGCTGGGAACAAGTGACAGATAGTTTTTTGGCCTTATCCTAAGTCAGGCACCCATTACCTCTGTTTTGGACAACCCTTTTTTTGAGGGGGGGGGAGTTGCATTCTTTTCTAGCTTTCTTTCTGACACCATCTTTTCTGTCTCCATCTCTACCCAACAAATTGCAAAGGAAGGATAGACCTCTTCTTCCAAGGTCTAGATTAATTGCTTAGAAAGGGCTTGTGCTATTAAACTAAAGTCCACATGAATTAGGCTGAAGCCTTCCTGTGGCCCCAGAGTTCCAGGTTTTCAACCCTGCCTTGGAATATCTCCCACCTGATGATAGTCTGAATTCTATTATGGAAAGATGGATTATTTTCCTCATCCAATGTAATGCTGGCAATCAGAAGGAAACCTGGCAAGTAACCCTAAGGAGCAAGGATGACGTATGGATGTCTGCTGCCAAGAGACTACTCTGAGTAAGATTCCAAATGTGATCACCTTGTCCTACAAGCTGAGCAAACCACTGAATTGTAAGCCATCTGCCATCAACATAAATGAGGTGGGCAAAGGAATCTAAGATGAGGCTGGCAAACAAAAAAGAAAAACCTTTGTGAATTGTCTTTGCTGTATCTCTTGGCACTTCTCCTTAGGCAAAGACTGTAAGCCCATCACACATTGGTGGATGAACTGAACAGCAAGCTTTTAGGAAAGCTGATACTCCGCTTAATAGAAATTAAACTACTTTCTGTGGATTTGTTCTAGAATAGCTTAGAGCCAATTCGTGAATAATCTGTTCCTCTCTCTGGAAATATCCTGAGTTTTCTGACATTTGCAGTGACTGAGCACACTGGCTTGAAAAGAGCACTCCATTTGCTAGATGATCATATGCCAAGAAGGAGCTGGCTTGTGCATGTATGAGCATGTCTTCAGAACTCACATGATCATAGGAAGCAAAGTGGGCAATGGCCCAGGAGGCAAAATTCTGGTGCAGCTGCCTCAGCTATGTAAGTGTCTTGGGAAGGCAGCTCCTGCCTGCATTTTTTGAAGCAGTCTGGCAACTCATCATCTGAGCAGCATCTCCCACATTCCAGAGCCTTCTGATCTCCACCAGCTGCTAAAAGAGACAGATAGAATTGCAAAGGGAAGGAAAGAAGTGATTGGAATGAAAAATGCGACATGAAAACATGATTTGGGCCAACTCTTCATCATTCAATTTGCAATTGTTGGCTCTTCAATACTTAGTACTTGAAGTAGAAAAAGTATGGGAAAGTAGGTGGCATTTTAGATCAATCATTGCAACAAACAATATTCTGGCTGACCTTTATTTGATGACTCACAGTTGAACCTCAATGGATTTTGCTGAAAAGTATGACTGAATTAAACAAGTGTAGGCATGTCCTTCAGAAGCAAGCCCTAGGAGCTTTTTTCCCCTATAGTAAGTACACTATACTGCTGTCATCAGTCAATACAGTTACTTTAGACCACAGCTCCCAGCATCCACAATCAATATGGCCAACCAAACTAGAGGTCGTCAGGTTGTGGAAGATTTCTCTCTGAGAGGACCAAGGCAAATACATGAGGTTCCTAGAAAAAGCTTTGAATCTTTTTCACTAGGTCTTACATCTGAAAGTAATTCTTCGGGATTTTTCTGAGAGAGATGTTATGTTGTCCCTGTTGAAACAAAAACTGACAGAATACAGAGTGTACATCTTATTCCCAGAGATGTAGCAGCTAACTATCATGATGTGCTTACTTTCGAAAATATTACTAGAATGTTGAAAGCAGCGACATACTGTGCACTTATGAATCAAGATTCAGATCTCACAATAGTTAAGAACAAATGGACTATGATAATAATACTAAATTTGTGTCTGTGTCTATACTACCTCTTTATGAATCAGATTCAGACTTGTCCAGTGAAGCAATCTGTGTCCCCCAGGAACTAGTCAAAGGCTTTCAGGAACATGGAAAATGATAGAGAGACCATATTCAATTTTGTACCTAGTACATGTTTATCAATATACATTGCATCTGAATATTTAGGGTCCATTTTGGGATATTTTAGCTAAATACCACTGAAATATTTACACTTCTTAAATTTGCCTACCCTTTTAAGCTACTACAGGACAAGCATATATTCATACAGCTCTCCTGCTTCGTATTTCTAAAATAGAAAAAAATGGCTAGGTATCATTCACATTCAATAGCCAAAAGTAAGTCAATCAGCATGTTCCTAAGTCAGGAACATGAGGAGTATAGTTGTCATCAGTTAACAGAGAAAACTATGACTCCCATCATCCCCAATAAATATGGACAAGTTGTGGAGGATGGCTTCCACATGAGAACTAACAAGGGTTCTTTCACATCACCCAAAGCGAGGAACTGCATGACCCATACCTGCATATGCTAATTTGTACATATAGAAATAACTACTGTAATTAGAGCAGAAATACAAATAGATCTCATCACAGTGCAGAAGGCTGTAGCTATGTGATCTAAATGCACATTCAAGGTGCTGTCCAGGTGCTAATTCAAGATCTCTCTCCTTTCGATTTTTTATTTCTTAAAGTGGGGCTCAATGAGGCAGCCCTTCAACCAGAGAACTGTTCTTTATAAAAACAACTCTCTAGTTGATAGGCTGTCCAATCCAGCTATGCCCCATATCCTTCTCAACCTTGGCCACTCACAGCTGTCTCTGTTCTACCAGGTCATGTAATACTAGGTTTTGTCAGATGCATTTTAGGAATCCACTCTCAAAGAGAATTACCCTTCTTTTATTAGAACAAATAAAAGCTGTTGGAAAATGCTATTTAATGCAGAGTGCACTCTGAAGTCCTCAGATCTTCCATAGCCTCTGAAAGCCTTGGGTGCAGCTCCTACAACTTAAAAATGTACCATACAGATGTTATTTTTAATGTGGCATGGAGAGTAATTGCATTGCCTGAATTTAATTTCTTCAAATGGATTAAATTTAAATTCAAACTAATTTAACTTTTGTCCTTGCCTCTTCCATATTTTTACTCTAGCTTCATCTACATTTGGAAATGCTGCTCTTGACCTGAAAAAAGTGTGCATCTCTGATTTAATGCAATACTGTGATTGCAAATACTCTAGTATGCAAGTATATAATTTATCCTAGTAGAAGTTAAACATACCGGTAGGAAGGAGAAGTAAAAACAAAAAGAAAGATAGGTTGCTTATAGAAAGCAGAAATATGCTTTAAACTTTAGAAAGCTGAAGATTTCAAGAATTAAGATAAATTAATGTGACAAAACCTCAATCTAGTAAGTTATTAAAGATAAGGTTCTACAATATGGAACTTTAGCTTTACTTTCCCTGGATTTAAAATATATGCCACCTGAGCCACAACTGAGACAAACTGAATTGATGGAATCTAACCCTCTTTAATCTAAACCTTTAAAGATATAGAAAAAGAAGGAGTTTATATATGGGGCTTTTTTCTGGTAATAATATTACATCTCAGTTGATGTTTTTGGGGCCAATCAAAATCAATTCTCTTTGGTTCTCAAAATCAATTCTCTTTGGTCTATTTTGATGGTATCTTGAAACAATACAGTATCAGAGCTTGAAAGTAATTAGAGATATATCTAAAGCCATTATATGATTTAAATATCTTATTAGAAATAGCAAAGTTTTAGGTAGATGTGGGTGGGTTTTTTTTGTTTTTGGTGCCTTCAAGTCAGTTTTTGACTCCTGGCATCTGGACTAGTCCCTGCAGTTTTCTTGACAAGGTTTTTTGGAAGTGGTTTGCCATTGCCTCCTTCCTGGCGCTGAGAGGGAGTGATGGGCCCAAGGCCACCCAGCTACCTTTGCGCCTAAGGTGGGACTAGAACTCATGGTCTCCCAGTTTCTTGCCTGATGCCTTAACTACTGCACCAAATTGGCTCGCTTAGGTAGATGTGCTTCACTTAAATTGAGAGCTCTTCCACCCAGCAGAATTAAAATATTATTATTCAGTGTGGGAGCCAGCCCAGAAGTGATGGCTGTACTTTGGAGCCCTAGTCTACCTACCAGGGAAGCAGGACAGGAGTTGTATCTGCTTTGAGTCCCTGGAATGGCCCCTTTGATTCCAATTACTGGCAGCAGAAGACTTGTAGGATCCCATAGCTGGGATCAGAGACCTGGAATTCTCTGCAACTTCTCTCCTCACCACTACTCTTGTCATGAGTGGCAAAAGAAGTGACAAAGGAAGGTTGGTCTTTTCATCCTTTCCCACAGAGATGCAGGCTGCAGAGCTCCTCCAGTTAACACCTAGGTAAAGTTTTAGTTGTCCAGACTTACATAGGAGGCCTACTTTTTTCTCAGGTTAATGAGTAGAAGGTTTTGCCTACTGGAAATGTGCTCTCATAAGTCATATTGGAATCAGCAAGTTTGACACCTATCCTAAGTTATAGGTTGTTAAGGTCTAACTACCTTGGTGAGTGTATATTTCACCTTCCAACTATATTAGCCACTACAGCAGTAGGCATGCAATAGCATGTCAAACCCTGTTTGATCTTTATGATCATGCTAGGTTAACCTAAAGGAAACCAACCTGAAAATGGCAACAGGGCTGAGTGCAGAATTCTTAGATCACTTAATGATTAATTTTAGTTTTCTGAGAAGCTGCAGCACAAGTATTATTTATTGAAACACTCAAGGCAATATCATAATTAAGACATGCATTTTACAAAATGACAAGTCTCTAATAACTTCAAACAATAGCAACTAGAATACACTGAAATGGCAGAGGAAGGCATAGAATGAAGAACTGGAGTGTACAGTATATAAACAACAATGGAAGTTTCTTTTGCATTGATAGTATATGCTACATTTCTGTAAACTTAAAATTACAGTTAATTCAATAAACATGTTATTTCATGTCTGTTGGACACATTTAAGCATCTTTTCAGGAAAATGCAACATTGTTTCATGTGATGATACTGTCTAATAGTGGGTCATTTTTAACAAAAGTTATTTTATACATTAGTTTTATTCTGGAAGAGTCATTGGCTTTTATATACAGCAATGTTCTTTTTATATACCAATGATTTAGACACTAATACAAGGACAAGAAAAATGAATAATGCACACTTTTATAATCACACACACACACAAAATCGTACTACAAGAATGGAAGAACACCAGTTCTCCAATTAGTAAACAGTTGGTTGACGAGATTATCTCTCATTCTATATTCATACAAATGTTTAACAATCAGGAGTGCTGATCCAAGGACTATTTAGAAATTAGGGCTCCATTGTATTTACAGCAGACAAAGAGGCTATGATACTGGGAAAGCAAACTACAACTTTTTCCCTTCACTTTGTAGGGGAAACCTATGCAGGTACCCTTATTTCTAAAGCTTTTCCAAAGGATTCTGTTTGCAAAGGACTAGCTATGAAAGCAGATATGCATGCTTTGCTCAAATAGCAGGGGGAGTTATTTGCATAGAAAGGGCAAGGAGTACCATGGGCATGTCAGTCCTGGACTAATCAAGATCTAAGTGTCACTAGCACCCACCCTTTCTACAGATATCTCACAGCAAGGCACAGCTTTCTAGTGCCATAGTCAGAAGTCTTTGCTAAGGATATTACTTGACATCCTTTTAAACGGAGATGCCAAATATAAATTCCATTTGACAAAGAAGGGTCCAAATGGTTAGTCTTTGGACAGGAGACCATCAGAAAATAGTAGGGCTGCAGATAGATTGGGAAATTAGAAAGGCATACCAGGAGAAGGCAATGGCCAGCCACTTATGTGTTGTTGCCAAGCAAATGGCATGGATACTATATTTCCATGAAGCTGCTAGGAATCAAGTTAGATTCAAAATGTACTTTAGTTACCATATTAACTTTCTTATGTTTGCAGAGCATGTGTCTTACCACTGTATCACTATCCCTCTGCATTCCCCCCATAAGGAAAGCATTAAATAAGTCTCCCCAAAGTCTTAGAAGATACTACATTTTCAGAAAGTACTTATTCTCTTTCCCTCCCTCCATTTTTCAGAACATTACGGTTTATTGTAAAATACAATGATTTGCCAATAGGCTTACAACTCTGGAAGGAAGTGTTCCCTTTCACAATGCATAACAAACCTATGGAATGCATAGCTATAAAATGTGATGATTACTGCTAGCTTAGATGGGCTTTAGAAGAAACGTTTTTAAAAAATGTATGGAGGACAAATGTATCAAGGGCTCTTAGCCAGGAAAGCTAAGAATGGAACATCTATTTTGAAAGGTCATATATTTCTGCCTATCACATAAGCTACATAAAACAATAGAAGATGACGATTTGCCATCATGTCTCATTTATAAGCTTCCAATTGGCTTCTGGCTGGCTAGAGATGCAGACAGATTCCTGGATTTGATTTATAGTTGATCTGAGAGCTGAAAAAGACAGCCAAAAGAAGGGATCACACAAAGTGTCAATTAATCTTCATCACATAACATAGCCTGTAATATCACACAGAAAGTGAGGTTGTTTTGACAACAAGTTTTCCACCTCCTCTAGAGAAATCAATTTGTTCATCCCTTTTTTGTGATATAGTTTAAAATGACCATTTCCAAGAACCTCAAATTGAATATAAACTAATGATTATGAGAAAGCAGTATTAAATACACAATAAGAAAATATACAGGAGAGAATATTGTGCTTAATAATAACTCATACTGTTTCTGTAAAGAGGAATTCTGCCTATGCTAATTTTCCAGAGCTCTGTAATAGTGTCAACAAGCATTTGGGTAAGAATGTCATGACTCCTGGCTCTTGGATCTTTCCAAGTGCAGCAGAAGACGCTGATGACCATGTGGCTCAGAGTGATCCATCAAAGAAAGATATTCAGTCCTATATTCGGAATCCTCCAAATCAGAGCGTACCGCCCTGCTATTGTCCTTCAAGGAAAAACTCCTGGCAAAACCTTCATTTCCATAGCCTTGCAGAAGACAGATTATCACTTCCTGCATAAGATTGGTGTGAGCTCTCCTTTGCTCCTGAGGTGGTAACATATATAGGAAAGTTTGGGCAAGAAAAGCTCACCTTCCTGCTTCCATTTTCTTGAGCTGAATTATCTTTTACAGAAGAATGGGGGTTTTATTATTATTGTTCCTACTTGATGTATTGGTCTTGACTTGATTCTACCAACTTTGCCTATTTCATTTCACTGTTCTGATGTAATGGGCTGTGAGAATAACCCTGAGACAGAGGAGAAAGAGCTGCAGCCAAGGCAATGGTCACATAAGAGAAATCTCAGCCCAAAGCAGGAATGTAATTTGAGTAAGCATCTCAGACTGGACTGTCTCTTTAGTTCTCTTTAGGATAAAGGCAGGGAGGGGAGAAGCACATTCAGAATTGCAAGATTCTGTTACTGAAACCCTATAATAAAAATAGTAGTTTTACTATCTGTGACTTTGGTGTTCAAATCTAGTCTACCTTAAAGGGTTGACATCTATTGAGAGACTGGAATTTTCTTCTCAAGTCCTTGCTAGAGGATATTACGGGTTTCTCCCACTAACCTCCTGTGATTGCAGAATAGAAGAGGGAATGATGATAAAGAATATTATTTGGATTCTCAAAATGTTCTTGACAATATCATCAAAGTGCCTGAATGTCAGTCACAGGATAAGAGGATGGTTCTCCCAATTATTTGAAGAATAGACAATTCTCACAAAGCAAGGATTCAAAAAGTGGGGTCCTTCCAAACACAGAATCAGTATTTTTTAATTTGTTCATTAAAAGTCCTAAATGCGTAATGGAGTGTTCACATTTATGGATTACACCAGATTATTTAGGGTGATTAAACATTAAAATGGATTGGGAAGGGCTTCAAAATGATATTTCCAAACTAAGAAGATGCCTGTCAGACCTTCAGAGTAGGCCAGGTCAGGAAACAGACACCACAAGAAATATCAAAACATGACTTTATCAGTATAAGCTATAACAGCGGAATCTTGAATGCCTGACAGCATTTCCCCTTCCCTCCCTCTTATACCAAAGAGAGTCAAGGTGGGGCAATCTTGAGTTTCTTTATCATAGACCTGTTTTCCTGGGCTAAGCTCATGTTTTACTAATGGTTGCCACATATTTTCTTCAAGGCCAAATCTATACTCCTCTACACTGGCCCCAAAGAGCAGTTCAACGTAAAGAAGTACAAAGCAGTGGTGTGCACAACATTACCAGATCTGAAACCATTGTTTTGCATTCAGAACAGGCTTTTCAATCATTTGGAAGTATTTTAAAATAACTATCTCAAACTGGAAATGAGGTACTTTTAATTAAAAATGGTTTAAATTCAAGGTGCTGTGCCCAACCAAATACACAGTGACACACTGGGGTAGAGGAGAAAATGTTGAAGTTGAACACAAATGAAACATGCCTCTGTGTGGCAGCTATTAAAAATGGATATTTTTGTGGATGCTAGATTCAGTCAGTGTACTCTATACATTTTTTTAAGATTTTTTTTATTCTGCCTTTATTATTGAGTATATTTATTATATATTATATTATATACTCAAGGTGGTGAACATAGTTAATACTCTTTTCTCCTCCTATTTTCCCCACAACAACCCTGTGAGGTGAGTTGGGCTGAGAGAGAGTGAGAAGCCCAAGGTCACCCAGTCAGCTTTCCTAACTAAGGCGGGACCAGAACTCACCATCTCCTGCTGTCTAGCCTGGTGCCTTCAGCACTAGACCAAACTGGTTTTCCTAATATCAGATTGAAATGTTGTGTGATGTACTGATTAAGGTAGTGAGAGAACCAGAGAAATCCAGGTTCTACTTCACCATCAATTATAATGACTCCTGGCCAGCCAGTACCTCTCAGCCTAAACTACCTCCCAGCATTGTATCATGGGGAAATTGGAGGAAGAGAATGCTAAGAACGCTGCCACATCATCTGGAGAAAATGTGAAATACAGTGGTACCTCGGGTTACGAACGCCCGCCCTTACAAATTTTTCGCGATACGATCAGCTCCAGCCCCAGAAATTTACCTCGCCGTGCGACCTCCACCCCGCGCTACGAACCAGATCCGCGGCCATTTGCCCTGCTGCCACGTGGTCGCGGCTTCCTGTGGGCGAGATCGCAGTAGCAAGGAGACGTTTGGTGAGGTTTCTGGTGTGTTTTGTGGCGTTTGGAAGGTTTTTGGTATGCTTGTCAGCATGGCTCCAAAGAAAATGCAGAGCCGTATGTATTTACATTGAACCTTATGGGGAAATTTGCCTCGCGGCACGACCAAATTCAGAGGGAGGATTAGCTGTATTTACATTGAACCTTATGGGAAAATTTGCCTCATGGTGCGACCAAATCGAGTTGCAATCAGAGTCACGGAATGGATTAAATTTGTAACGCGAGGTGCCACTGTATAGATCTAACGGAAGGATGAATGAAACTGACTAAAATGTAAGGTTGCATTAGCCACTTTTAATAGTATTCCTTTGTTCTGACTTGGGATTCAGAGACAGTGAGACTACTCACTTGGCAGTTTCCACTGAATTCAGGAAAAACCAACTGACAAAGCAAGAGACTTCCTGAATCTGACCAAACATCTGTCAAGCATCTTCTTTCTAGCCACGGTACCCAGATGATTATGGAAAATGTGTAAACTGGGAATGAGGGAAACAACTTTTGCTGGCTTTCATCCACAGCATTTGGAATTTAGAAGTTCTTAGCCTCTGGACACAGAGGAAGTTAATTTAACTATCAGGATCAACAGCCAGTGATCAGCACAATGCCTACAAACACTCTCCTTACTGAGGGTTGAAGCTGTAAAAAGTACTATGTCCAAACGTTCTTCCTTCTTATACTCCTTTGGTAACGATATTCATGTTCTGTACTTAAGGAATGATTTGCAACTTCTTTGTCTTCAAACATTTGTGCCAGTCATGCACAGAAAAAGCAAATACAACAGTTCAGACATACTGGGTAATTCTTTCATTTTCCCCCCCCAAACCTTCAGCTAATAGGACTGGCTCATTAGTTGTTGCTACCAAAGATGGTAATATGTGTCAATTGCTTACAAGTTTTGGAACAGAGTCTGGAAGGGTATGAATACAAGTCTTTTATAATAAATCCTGCTGTTGGTTTTTTTGTTCATATTCCATTCCTGTTAGCTACTAGCTGGGTATCACAAAATACTGGAAATTAAAAAAAAGAAAGAAAAACTTTCAATGAATCAGGGGCATTTAAGCCAGTGGGGAGGGAGGGGGGGATTGCTCTGGTTGAAAATTTAACAAACAGCATTCAAAAAATGCTCAGAAAAAATTTAAACAAAGGATATAGTTACTCAAACCTGATCACTTTTTATTTGCTACATTAACAATATTTTCCCTAATAGATTTCCTTTACCTGAACAAATGCCATTCTAGTCATATATACTGAATATGGATGATTCAAATGTATTAATATATGTACATACCCAATTTTTATTCTTTCTTTTTTTCCCCTTCAACTACTTTTATTTTTAATTCTGCATATACTTTTAATGTTTGTCTTTTCTTTAAGGCAGGAAGTGCTACTGAAATCCACAACATGAATATAGTATATTTAAGAGATAAGGCAATTTCCTAGCCTTCTTGTACTTTAGGTAATATCGAGCTAGCAAGTATCAAAATGTTCCACCTCCCTTTGCTTCGTGTCATATGAATGAACAGAAGCTTAACAATATCCCAGTGAAGGTATTCGATTGTGGGCTGAGATCAACAAAAGTCACAGACCCTTTTATGCAGACACACCAGAGATGTGAAACCATGCTTATACCCACAATAAATATGTCTCTTGATTTTTCAGCAACCACTAGGCCTGGCAAGGGAAATAAAATCTCAAAGACTTTGCTGACAGGTATATAAGCCACTAGACTCTCAAAATCAGGAGCAGAAATTCTCACCAACTGTAGGTTTAATCTCATTCTAAAACAGTTGGTAGATGGCCATCCGCTTACAAATGAACTTTTACTTCTGTCTTCCTGAGACAAGCCCCCACTCCACATTCAGTTTGTACTGTGAGGTGCAGAGAGGCATCTTTCTATTCATAGGTATTCCCCACCAAGCGTAGCTGGAAGGTTCCTCTGAACCTCCACCTCTTTCTCTGTCACACACACACACATGCTCACACGTGTACAGGTAGTCTTCACTCACCGACTGCTTGTTCAGTGACCGCTCAAAGTTACGATGGAGATTTACGATGAGTCCTCAAAGTTGCAGCTGTTGCAGTGCCCCTGCAGTCACATGATCACAATTCAAGGGCTTGGCAACCAGCGTGCATTTATGATCATCACAGCATCCCGCGGTCATGTGATTGCCATTTGCAACCTTTACTGCCATCTTCCAACAAGCAAAGTCAGTGTGGAAGCTGGCAGGAAGTCACAAGTAGCGGTCATGTGATGTTGCACTTAATGACCGTGGGTGATTCACTTAACAACCACAGCCAGAACTGACAAACTGACATTATAAGTTGGGTATAGTCACGTGACATTTCACTTTATGACCACATCGCTTAGCAACAGAGTTGCCACTCCCAACTGCGTTCAGTAAGTGAGGACTACCTGTACATACACATACAATCTTCCCCATTCAAACTCATGCATTGCAACAATATAAGATGTCCAATGTCCTCTATGCTCCTTAGATATCACTCCAGCATTGTGCAGCTGTCTAGAAGTAGCATCTGTTGCTAAAGCTACAGATGTATACGGTGAACTGAGAGGCATCCACTTCTGCAATTTCTACTGAAATGCAATGTAAAAATTCCTCTCTCAAATTATTTTCAGTTGGATTTTACACTTTTAGTAACTCTCATGAACTACCACTAACTTCATCTCAGTAATGAGCTCAGTTACGTTTTGTTAACATAAAAAGCAACTTCTGTGACTTCTTTCTGAAGAAAAATTTACCAGAATTACAAATATATTTCAAAATAATGCATAAAGTAAGAATAATAGGTCTATCATTCCTTCTATAAAAAAATTAGAAAAAATGTCAGTCAGATAAAAAACAACAAGGTGCCCCAATTCTATGTGATAAGTCACTGGCAGATCTCTAGACCATAATATATAAAAGTAGGTGTAGATTAAAAAATATATTCTTTGCCAACTTCACTCCCAGAAAGTTGAGTCTTAGTTGCAGAACTTCAAAAGTTGAAACAGAAAATGTAGGCAAAGCAACTGGAAACCTGACAGCAGAATTGAGAATTTCATCAATTATTTAAAAAGAGGTGTGTCTGCGAAGGAGGAATGCCTCAAAATAAATGAGGTTTACAACCACAGCTGCTTGTTCCACATTATGATATGATATTGGCCATATACATCACCATGTGTTATTGTGATACTCACAAAAAGTAAAGGCGACTGGCAAGATAAGCGTAATACCCTGACCCATCATCTCCTCAGAGAAACTTGCCATACAAAATTAGAAAGACATTGGAAAAATAAAGATGGAAACTGAAGGGATGCAGCTACTTCTGCCTCAATTTCACCTTGGAGCATGAACTGCAAGATTTTGTGTTTCATTTTCTTGCCTCGCAGCATCCCTTTACAAGACAATTCATTTTAGTACCTGCCATCTGTATTTATTACACTAGGATTTCCAAGCAAATACTTTATGTGGCGTTATATAATTGAAGCAAAAACGATTACCAAGCATCTCTGTGTGATAGATTTCCACATGAACTTTTCTCTGAATGGCATTAACTTTCAGTTCTGCCTACAATTTTAGAAATGCAATAGACTTTTGTTGTAATTCCTACTCCTTATTCACTTTCAAGGAAAGCTCATCATCTACTCTTAATATTCCATTAACTCATCATCCAGCAGATAAAATTTTCATTTTTACCCTGGGCAGCTTTCTCTCTCTTTCTGAAAAAGGTACTCATCATCAGAATAAGCCTCTCCAACTATTAGTTATGCCAAAGCCTGATAGAAAATGTGAGGGTGAGCACACTTGTCTCATGTGATGCATTTCTTAGCTCATGATCCATAACAGGATCTTACGTTCTGAGATGAAACTTCTAGCTAGAAATAGCATATCTCCTAGACAGCATATGTCCTGAGATTGCTGATTAGGAGAGGAGGTAGTTGGGTGCTCCAAACAAATCCTTCCTAAGTCTTGTGCTTTCCAGCTGTGCAATTCCCAGAATTTGCAGGTTGCAAATCTCAATTCATTTAGAGGGCATCAAGTTGGAAAAGACTGCTTCTGTGTGACACATGTTAAAATCGGATAAGGCAACACAAATGCTTGTGGAACCTATCTCCATAGTTCAGTATCACTACTTGAAAAACCACAGTCAGTAGAAAAATGTATTATCAATTATGGCAAAAGTTGCTTTGAAGATGACTTGTGTATGCATAGTACAGTTTAGTGACTAAGGCATCTGATTCAGAAGTAGATGCAGGCCAGCGATTATCCACTTAGTGGCGGGGGAGAGGTCTTCAGCAATGTACAGTGCTGACCAAAATACTCAGGCAAAAAGTCCTTCCACAAGAAATGTTTTTCATGCATATGCGTATCCTTGTTTTCATCTGTGAAGTGCAGCAAGTACAGCCTTATACGATAGCAACAGCCATAAACACCAAGGAGTCAGACAAGGAGTCCAACTTCTAGCCGTAAATATCAAAGATTACCTCACAGAATAAGTTGACAAGAAAAAACTTAACAGCACTTTGCATGTTACAGCAGAATGTTATCTGAAATAGCTCTTAGGAAACGGAAGGATATTGGCAAGGTATATGGGTTTCTAAAGAAAAGTGCTGCTGCACTTTTGGATTCATATTAAAGCAAACACTGAAGTACAGTAATTTAGATAAAACTCAACATTTACCCGAACAAAGCATTGTGATTAACCCAAAATGACCTTACAATACATGAAGCTAGTTAAGAAACGTCTCATTTCTTGTTTGACGCATCATGCCCAAAGCAAGCATAGTTCAGTTCCCATTTGTGAATGTGAAGTTTCTGAATACTCTTGGCTTCCAGTTCAACACCTAAGTAAAATAAGAGCTTTCCTAAACAATAAATCAATGTGGAACTCAAGTACAGTTTCTCTTAATACAGTGCTATTCCCACAGATGTTTATAGAGATATCAGAAGAGTATTTGGTTGATGCACAATGGAAGGTTAAGGGACGTGATTTTATTGATTTTGATTATGTGCCATCAAGTCAATGTCAAGTCTTAGTGACCACAAGATGATCTGTCTCCAACCTCAGCCTCCCGATCTTCCAACAGTACACTCATTGCCCTGTAATTGAGTCCATTCACCTTGCAGCTGGTTGCCCTTTTTTCTCTTTGCTTCCACCTTTCTCAGCATTATAGACATCTCCACAGAGTTAGGTCTTCATATAATATGTCCAAAACATAATAATTTGAGCCTGGTCATTTGTGCCTTGAGTGAGAACTTTAAATTGATTTGATCTATGGTTCACTTGTTTGTTTTCTTGGCTATCCATGGTATTCTCAGAAGTTTTCTCCAACAACGAAGTTCAAAACTGTCAATATTTTTTTTATCCTACTTCTTCAAAGTCCAATTTTCACATTCATAAAGTGTCAAAGGGAAAAGCATTGCCTGTACAATTCTGACTTTATAGGTATAGACCATCACAGCATCTGAGTATCTTTTCCAAGACCTCCATTGCTACCCTACCAAGTGCTACTCTACAACAAATTTCTTGACTGCTTGGTTCCTTTACTATTGATAGACGATCCTGAGATAGAAGCTATTCATTACTTCAATATTTACACTGTCAGTTCTAAGTCTGGTTATTATACCTGTCATGAGTTTGACTTTCTTTATATTTAATATTAGTTCCATTTCTTTACATCTTCTTTATTTTCATTACCAGAACTTGCAGATCATCTGCATTTTCACCTATCATAGTGGTGACATCAGCAGGTTATTGATATTTCTTTCTCCAATTTTAAACCTGGCTCATCTTCCAGTCCAGCCTCCCTCAATATATATACAGCACATAGAATAAATAAGAAGAGACTATACAGTCTTATCTCACTCCTTTGCCAAACTGAAGCCAGCATGTTTCACCATATTCCATCCAGACTGTGGCTTTCTGTCCGGTGTATAGGACAATGAGGTGTACTGGGATTCCCATTTTCCTAAGGACATTCTACAGTTTGACATGGCTGAGCCATTCTATGATCAATGAAGCACACATTGACTTCTCAGTATTATTTGGCTTTCTCAATTTCAGTATACATCCGCATATCTCTTGTCCCATAGCCTTTTCTAAAACTAGCTTGAACATGTGGTATCTCCCTTTCCATGTATGTCTCTAATCTATATTGGATGATCCTAAACATTCCTCCTGCCGCTGCTGCTGCTGCTGCTGCTCCTCCTCTTCCTCCTCCTTCTCTTCTTCTTCTTCTCCTTCTCCTTCTGTGAAATTAAGGATATTGTATGATAGCTCACACTCTCTATTAAGCCTCCCTTTTTTTTGACGTTGCTATGTAGATTGACTTATTCCAATTCATTGGCAACTGCATCATCCTCCAGATTTACCAGTATAATTTAGTTAGAAACTTTGTCAATTCAGCTTCTGTTGCTTGCCATATTTCTGTAGAAATTCCATCAATTTCTATAGCATTCAGATTTAGTGCTGATCTAACTTCATCTTCTAGTACTAAAGTTCTTGGAAATACAGAATATCTTAGATATTGACATCTCCTCTGTACAGAATGTCAGTATACTCCTATCTTTGTTTGATTTTCTTTGAATCAATTACTATTTATCCACTGACACTTTTTAGCATACCAATTTGAGGTTGGAATCTCCAGAGATCTTCAAGAAGACTTTGCTTGTTTTTCATTTCTGTTTCCCTCTTCAATGTCTTTGCAAATTTTGTTGCTCCTTATTTCTTCTATCAGCTCTCTGAAATCCTGTGTTAAGTTCCTTCCTGAGACCTCTGTCCATCTTGGCTTTGGCTTCTCTTCTTCACAAATTCCACTGTTTGTTCTGACATCCAGTTTGGTTACTTCTGTTTCTTGGTCTTTGGTAGTCTCTTTTCACATTCATCCTTAACAACTTCTTTGATTTCATTCCACAGTTCCTCTCGTTCCCTATTAATGAGGTTCAGGACTTCAAAGCGATTACTGATCCTCTTTCTGAAAATGATGGGTATGGAAGAACAGATAGTATGTTACTATTTCACATCCAATACCAGGCTATGTTCAGTGCAGGAGAGAAGAGCACACTGCAGGAAGACATAAGAAGGAAACTCTTACCACAGGTCCAGCAACTTTGAGGTTTCCAAAGAACAACAAATTACATAATACTTAAGATGTGTGGTTTTAAAATGTATCATTTATAATCATAATATTAGTGTTGTGGTGCACAGAACAAAGAGGAGACACCCATTATAAAGCCTTCAAAACTGAAGATCCCTGTTTCTCTATTTACAAAGGAGTACAAAGATGTGTGCAGTAGGAACCAGTTATTCAAAGACTTCTTATCCACCTTGTTTCATTCTTGCTGAGACTCCTGTGGATAAGTTTGTCAGTTTATTATAGTTGCATATAAATGTTTAGGCAGCCCTGGTCAAATTGTATGTTCCATACAATTTATATGTATGAGCAAAGTGAACAAAAGTTGACACAATATCCACATGGTACAAGGTTACAGACAACATCTTTCTGTAAATTTGAATGCATATCTACTATTTATCTGCAGTTGTTTAGAGAGTCAGAATAAAACAACAGTGAATACAGCCAATTAATACATTTGGGTACCATTTCAGTCAGTAGTTTGTAACATTCTCCTCTGGCAGAAGTAACAGCTTCCAAACATTTCCTCCAACCAGCTAGAAGCCTTTCTGTTCTTTCTTTCAAAATTTTTCCCACTCTTTCTTGCAGAACTCTTTTAGTTCAAAAATATTCTTGGGTCTCCCAACATGCACTGCATGTTTGAGGTCTCTCCATAACATTTCAATATGCTTAGCTATAATTTTTAAATTCATTTTCAAACTTTTCAGTAATTTGACAGGCCTATACATTACCATTAATACATTGTATATATCATTATAAATGTGTACATTATAATGATTTCCTAAACTCCAAAAATATTCAGTGGCCTGTTCCAGTTTGTTTCACCCTTATTCGTTTTTTATTAACCTTGTAGCAATTTAATAAAATTAGTAAACTTGTCACATTCACAATATTCTAGATTAGTTTTGTCACAAATCATTATAATAAGGACAAGTATTTAGCATTTTAAATGCAACAGAAATACTGCTAATCTGTCATATTTATCTGTGATGAAATCATTTAAGGAACCTAATAAGGTGTTTAGCAAGTTCTCCAGTTATCTCTAATTGTAGTATCTGTCTAATTGCCTGGATGATTACTTCTTTCCAAAAAAGTCGGCCACATGTGGAGATAATCTCTTGCTTGTTTACAGCCTCTCCAACAACTAGATAATATAGCAGAAGTGCCTATTCTCAAGATATTCTTAAGAATTAGATATATATTGGCCATAGTTCAGTGGAAGGATTTCTGTCAGTTTAAGTATGCTGATTAGTGTTGTGCTATAGTTTATTTTAAATGAACTATTTGCTTAAACACTGTTACAACTGGAAATCATAGAATCTTTTTTTAAACAATTTGAATACTCTGTCCATTTTATGTATGCCAGGCAAATGCTTTTCTTACATGTTAGAATTTCTCTCTCCTAACAGATAGAATGCATGGATGTATGATAAAAACCTTAACTAACTTCTGAGAGAATTACAGATCATAAGGAAAGAAAACATTCCTGATCTTGCCAATGTCACTAAATGTAATAATTTTGCACCAGACCCCAATTATGCAAAATTTAAATTTGTGTTTTACCTTGGACATACAAATTGAAATAATTGCCATGTGTTTAAAAATAAGCATCTGCTCAGTGCTTTGCAGATATGGCAACAGACAGTTGAATGACAATCCTCTAGTTATCACTACTGGCAGTATCTCTAATTACAGTATAGCCTGATAACCTAGATGACTTCTGCTTTCCAAAATTTCTCAGGTGAGCAAGTCACCCGTTGGAGAGGTTAAGAAATACCAGTATTTTACAAGTGAGGTGTGAAACGTATGGCACCCGAGCAAAGTTTCCTAGGTCTGAAGGTGCAGGACTGACTCTGAACATAAAATCATGACTCCTCCTTTACACTGTGGATATGAATAGAAAAAATCTGAGATAGATGAAACACCCACACTAAAACTGCCATGCTTTGCTTGTCCTACCATATAGTATTTCAGGGCCTAGGGGAAAATTCTTTGGTGCTGTAACAGAGTATCACAAGAAATAGTGGCCGGGGGTGGAGGTAATCTCCTCCTCCTTCTCCTCCTCCTCTTCCTCACCCATCAATAGAAATGCTCTGTGTGAGACTCTTAATTCTGTCTTCACAAAGCCCTATGAAATGACTACTCCTAAATGAAGAAAGTTATGACAATATCATGTGTCAGTGGAGTTTTTCATAACATAAATGGTTGCTATGACTGCACTATCTTCAGACGACCAATAAAAACAGAAACCATCAAGCACCACATCTCCCGAACTGCCATCGGCCATAATGAAGTAGAGCCGCATATTTTAGAGCAAGTGATCAGCCTGCTCTGTTGCCTTAATGTGATATAACTTTACCCTTGGTGCTGTTAGGAAACCTTCATATGATTCACTATTTTGAGGACTGCACACATTCATGTACTGCACCCCATCATGCACTGCCTACAATCCCTTTACATGCAAAGCAAATTCTATGCTGGTCCCTTCCTACAGGACAGAGATGACCACAACGACTGAATAAAAAATGTTCATTCTGTAAATAAACCCTGGTGGCAGTAGAGGAGAAGAGCAATCTGGAAAATACCGAAGGACAGAATTCTGGGTCCTGGTGGGTTGCTAAGGGGATCAACCTGCAGGGCATGTAATTAAAGGTTCATTAAAAAGGGGCTCACTGATTAGGGTGTTGATTATAGTACTTGCATTCTGATATGACTACGCAGACTCTCAGCATACCCAACCTGAACCTCATGTCTAACTGCAGGTCTTTCAGCAGTCTCTATGTGTTGTCCACAATATGTGCTTTGCAGTCAGCCACTCAGCCCTGGTAAGATGCCAAAGAGAGATGAACATCCTGTAGAGGAATGTATAAGAACGGCTCTGGATTTGATGATAAATGTCTCACTCTTCCAAGTCTAGGAACATAGTCTGTTGAGCTCACCCAGCACCAAATTCCCCACAATGATTATTCACAAATCACTGTGTCTTCCATTGAACTGGGAATTTCTTATTACTCTATCTAATTACTGTAATTTTACCAAATTTTATTTTGTTTTGCCTCAGTCTTAAGTAAATACAATTTCTTTCCTCCACTTGCAATCTCATTTTAAGTATTAGGAAAATAGCAAAAGAAACAGTACTATTTTTTATTTTGCTCTGGGGTCTTTTTGGAGGGGGGATTATCTCAATCTTGTCCAACCTCAAAAACAAATAAACAAACATACAAACCCCACTACAAGGAATTTTTATCAGAGCTACATGCATGAGAAGTAAGAGGAATCTCAGTCTCTGATACGATGCTACAGCCTGAAATGGTATTTTCCTCTGTTGTTCCACCAAATATTTTTGGCACTTATCTGCTACCTTATACCATGCACTAGATATTTCTCATACCTAATTTAGAATCAGTTTCTCAAACCAGTCTATCACTTTCTATTCTAACACATACTGAAAATATTTCTGGAAAATATTTCTCCAGAAATTCTCTCGCTTAAAAATATTTCTAGTAACTTTAGTAATTGTACCATGCTTTCGACAGAATGAGAACGGTTGGGAATCTCCAAGAATGGAAAAACATACACGCAGTCCTCCCAAGGAAGACTGATTATCTGAAAGCATTCTCCAAACCAAGCTAGTAGTTAGAATACATATCGAAAACAGGCCTCCATAAGGCAACGACACAGACCCTACAGAATAGGACCAAAGGAGGAAAAAATAATCAAACATTTCAGTTCAGACTAGGTCCTTTGCATTATCATTTATTTTTAACAAGATGGTATGAGGTAGAACCTACTCAGCGTAAACAACATCATCTCACAGTACCTTGCTGAGAATGTAAGAGCAGGACAGGCCCTTCCCAAACGATTAATGAAGCTGTGGGGAGACTCATTGCAGACCTAGCCGGTTGTTGCCCTCCTGCCTTCTGCAGCACAGCTCCCTTGTTCAGTCCTGTACAGTCTGAGTGCTAAGTCCTGATTCATGGTTTCAGGCTCCAATCAGGAATGCAGCCATTGAAAACAGAACTATTTTTACTCTTGACCAGCCACAGCCTCTCTGTTCCATAAAGACTTCTAAAGATAAAACCATCCTCAGCTAGTTAAGAGAGAGAGTATGTATGTGTTTGCATGAACTATGGTTCCCCAGCATTCATGAAGCTTCTAAACCATGGAGCTGTTTACAGGGAAAATTGTGATAAATCAAAAGTCATATATTTGATTCATATTTGATTCGTATTTCTAGCTATAGAAATCATCCTAGAAATAGATAGCAAACAAAACATTTATTTCCCTTTCCCTTTGTACATTTGACATAAAGCTTTTTCAAAACAAAACATGTCCTATACATAAAGCTGACATATGCAAAATAAATACATAAATAAACAATCCTCTGCCTCCCCTTTTTGGTGGGGCGCACATAGCTTACAATATGAAGTAGCAACCATAACAGTAAAGAGATCCAAAGTTGGCATATTATGGCCTAGTTCAGATATGGTCTAAGAAATCACATTTTCTTCAACTGAGAAGAAACTCTGCACTCTTACAACAACAACTAACCTTTTCTGTACTTCAGCTTCTCTTCTCCAAATTCCAGTTTTTATCTGTCTCTCTCATATGCTGTTTCCCCACAACTCAAGGGGTGTTACCTTCCCAGAGCTCTGATTGTTGCATCCTTCCTAAATATCAACCAATAAAAAACGGGCAGGATCGTATTTTGCAAAATAAAATAAATCAGTACATTCAGAGACAATACTTTTCTATCAACTAGGATGCTACAGTCCCTGAAGATGACACACTCACCAAATGCAAAGGCGAGAAACAAAACTACCTCCCAAAAACTCATGGCCATTTGTGAAAGGACAATATAATGAATTCTTATCAGGAGATACATGGACTCTGTACGGCCGAATGGATCCAAAGCTGGGGTCATAGCAAATTCCCATGAATTCTATTGCATTAGAGGCATTGCATTTTGCATCTACAGCATTTTTTCAAAAAGAGTTTCTATACAGATCCCAAGTCTCAGACCCTGAGCTGCTTCACAAGATAGTCTGCTTGCTGGATGTACAACGTTCAATTACTTTTTGAAGTTCAATTTAAAAAACAAACAAACAAACAAGCTTTTCATCGGTGCTTATAGACAAAAAAGAACACATCAGGGACCTCAATAACAACGTGTGTGTGAAACATTGTTCTTTTTTTAAAAAAGGTCTCCACACTCCTCTTCTGTGAATGTTTACAGTTCTAAAAATGAAGGAAATATGTGGGCCAGCTAAAATTTCCATGGCTTCAAAAGCACTTTGCTTCCAGCTGCTTTCAAAAACTTTCCTCTTCATATTAAAAAGTCAGACACTTTAATCAGAGTGGAACAAGCCTCTTAAAACAACAATAACAAAGGCCCCCCAATACACTGCTCTCCTTATTCATCCCAACTGTCCTGAATGAGGAGCTCCTTTTTATTTCAAAAGCAGCCTGAAAGTAAGTGGGTTATATCTTCCATGCACTGTACTCTCCCATACCAGAAAATGTCTGGAGTTCACATCCAATCTCAGTCCAAGAAGAAAAGCACTTTCAATTCTGATGTTTCATGAGGGATTAAAGGGATAAGGCACCCCACACAAGGGGTGGAGGGAGCAGAGGAATTCACTTTCTACTGAGTCCAACTATTTGTCCATTGCCTGGCAACAACTATCCATAGTTTCAGGTGGGAGTTTTTTCTAACCCCACCTAGGGATGCCTGAGACTTTCTGCATATTGTATTGAACACATGCTGGATTATGGCTGTGACCCAGAAACCATATGGCTCTGCTTACCCACTCTCTTTTAGGCTTTTAGGCAGCACACTCATGTACCCACAGCCCTGGAGTCCTCCTTCTCACTCAGATAGGCACAAAGATTCTCCAAAGGTTGTAAGATCAGCTCCCATTGTATTCTGAGGAAGCCTATAGAGATCGAAACCTTGCTGGTGAACTTCAGACATTTCGCCTTTGTCACTGTAATTGTTGGCCAGTATCATGTGAAGTGTTTGTGGTCAAGGTTTGTAGCAGCAGGACAAACTGAAAGTAGAGTTGTTTTATGGTTTAATATGACTCCGAATCTATGGCTATGTGTTAAAGATCCATGCGTTTTCCCTGGCTATATCTTTTTTTGGTTCCTTCGAGTCAGTTTTTTGTTTCGTTTTTTTAACTCCTGGTGACTGCCTGGACAAGTCCCTGCAGTTTTCTTGGCAAGGTTTTTTGGACATGGTTTGCCATTGCCTGCTTCCTAGGGCTAAGGGAGAGTGACCGGCCCAAAATCACCCAGCTGGTTTTGTTCCTAAAGTGGACCAGAACTCCCAGTCTCCCAGTTTCTAGCATGATGCCTTAATCACTACACTAAAGCTCTTGGCTCTTATTATGAATGACTAATCCTATATATTTTGTGTCTCTACATACAACCAGGTAACCATTTAATATCTGAAGCCAAAGGCAACCATGAAACCGCATATTAGATAGACATGTAATACAAAAAACAATGTACCTTATCTTGTTTCTGCTTGCGAATATTATGGACTACAATTCCCATAATCCTTGATCACCGGCTACTATGCCTGCCACAGCTTATTGGATTGGTAGCCTAAAACATCTGAAGAAGACCCAGTTGCAGAAAACTGTTGCAAGGTGAAGCCATGGCCAGTTTGAGATGCTGCAGAGTACAATCAATGCTTGTTCTGCTTTCCATGAAGCAGCTTTAATAATACACCCGCAGCCCAAGTGAGGTGTATGAATTGAAGCGAAATGAGAAACTGGCACGGACATGATTTGTTCAGTCTATCACCTAAATAAAATGATGGTTCTATGCACTAGTCTGCCCAGCTAGTGTTGCTCTTCCCAGTTCCTTCTCCTTAATTCATACTCCAAATTCAAATCTGGCATCTTTGGAATGCTAACCATGTACTAATCCACTGAACAATAGCTCCATTTCTAGACTTTTCACAAAGCTGGAGAGTACAGCTGGGACATCAGGGTCCCACTCACGCAAGAAGGCCAAAGAAAGGATCTGACTTATCAAGGGTGTCACTATTATCTGTTACCATACAGTTAAAGTGATGCTCCCTCCCATTTACGGACTGAGTTCTACTTCAGTTCCTTTTCTTTTTCAAGCTAAAGCTACCATAGCTGGAAAGACTCCCTAAAGGCCACTTTGTCACCTTGCAGTAACTGGACTCAAAGCTGTATTTCATGGCTTTCTCAGTGCACTGTTCTTTCATGCTGAGCTCAAAGTACTGCTTCCTATGTGGCCGCTATATTTCTCCTTTGATGGTCTTCTCCCACAGATTCTAATGGGAACACATTATGAGATGTACTAATGTACTTAAGGTGGACTTGTCCCTCCTCCAAAAAACAAGAATTCCTTTTCAGATTGATTTACAGCTATGGCTTCTACATATATCTTCTTCTGAACACTCTGCTATGGAGACCCATGGCACAGATCAAAGCCATGATAAACTGGGATGATTGTGATGGAGCTACACACACACATTTTACTGGAAATCATCTTCCATGCTTTTCTGAAAGCAGATACTAGTCCATGGGTGGTTGAAAATGAAAAAAAATGCACACACTAATTTACTAGTGCACCTTTTACAAAACCCTAGCACAAAAAACATAAGCACATGTTTCGCCTCCGATTATTTCTAAGATAAACATGGCTATCACCTTTCAACCTAACCTATCCAAATCAGCTTGTGCTGACAAAAATGAAGATGCTTTCACTTTGGAAGACAATGTAATCATCCGTAATACATTAATGTTTTTAAAAGTACCTGGAAAATGTAACTAACTTTCTTCGTAAATGCTCAAAATGAGCCACCCTAGTGTGTAAAATGGGCTGCAGCATATACATGTGTCCACATGGTCATGTATGTGCAGCAGAGTCCAGAGACATCCATTACATTATTGCAAAGTGACCTCATGGAGATTCTGGGAACAGATAGCCTAGCGGCTAACTCCTGCTGAAATGTCAAAATTTGAAGGAAAAAAAAGGCTTCTGATATAGCCCAACCATTTTCTATATCACCATCAGGACTGAAGCATCAGAAAAAAAATCAAGTATCAGGTAAGTAGGAATACAATTGCTCTTTAAATCTCTCTTCCCCTGTCCCTTTCCCTATCCTTCAGTTGCTAAGTAATCTGTAATTTTACAGCCCTTACCCACTTCCCACACCCTCTGTCAGGAGACTGGATGTCAACCTTGAACTACCAGACTGCACAGATGTAATACACTATTCTTCCTCTCTCTCAGCAACAACAGTGAGCTACTTTGCAGAACTGATGTAACCCAATTGTCAGCTGCAGTGCAACCTCCTGCCTCTGAGCAAAATATGAATATATGGGTGTACTTCTATTTCTACTGTTTTTTTCCCCCCTCATGGGAAGGTAACCTCCAGATCCAATGGCTACAATTACTCCACGGATTTTTGTTATGTACACAGACGGTATGCAGGAATCCAGTATTTGCAACTACATATATTTTTTCTAGCATCTTATTTACCACCAAAGAATACTACCACAAATCTTGGCTAAAACATTGTCAGAATTAATTTGCTCCAATGTATCCTCTAAAAGCACTAAAGGCCTTGTGTCTAGCACCTCCAAAATAGTAGAAATAACAATTATGTCCATCCAATATAAGCATTTGCCACATTAACGAAAGCCAAAAAGTTTGTACTAAATGGGAAAGTCAATTTCCTACTAGAAACTGACTACTGATTAAAACAGTCCTTGCAAATTGCTGTTTGCTTCACTGTCAACAAGATCGGTCAGTGATCAGTCTTGGTCTGACTTAGACTTACAGATAACAGAATCGGGAGTTGTAAACATTTATTATTACTAATACAGCCTTTCTATTATGAAGTGCCAATTGTGTGAGACTGTGGGGAGGCTGGAAAAAGAATGGAAGGGAGCAGACATGAACAATCAAGAGATAAAAGTCAAATCAAGTGGCAGTTTATTTCATAAATGGCAGCTCAGCCCATGTCAGGGAATCTGGGAAGAAGCATTTCAAATCATGCAAAGAGACTCCACCTTAATAAATTCACTATAAATGAGAGTTGGAAATCCCCTTAGTTTCCAAGATCGTATATTTACCTCCAAGGTAGTACTAAATATATCTTACACGAAATCTTTGTAGTTCATGCTTCCATGATTTTGCCCAACTGCTTGGGGCTTGACCAAAATAGTTGCTGCTATTGAATATTTGAACTGGCAATGTCCCAAATAATTTTGTTTCAGCAGGAAACATTCAAAAACACTAAAGGCAGGAAAACTAAGCATTAAATTTTAAAACGCTTAGCTAGCATAATGCTAACGCCATTCTATATCAAATCACATGCATATTCCGTACAAGTGTTTTGCATACAAACCTTTTGAGGCTGAGGCATTGTAGTTTCCCAGCACAAAATTAGGAACATAAGGTCAGTGGGTGAGAAAGGCCCACATAGAACTACAGCTGGGAAAGAACTACAGCTCTGCTCTGTCCTGCGGAGTATATAGTGTCCAGATTAAAAGCCCACAAAACATTAGCAAACTATCCTGGGATTTTAGCAAACTACTGCATCCTTGGCAATATGAAGAGTGAATTACTGTGCTACTTACTCCCACTACAAATCATTCACCCTTCAAATGAAACATCAAGATCTGTAACACTAATATTAAATTTATGCAGATGGTGTTCTCAAGTATCTTTGACAAGTCATGAGGATTCTAGTCTGGTTGGGCAGCCCCAGTAAAATTGTACTAAGTACAACAGTATCATTTGATAGAGCTCTGGAAAGCTTTAGATTCGGTTCTAAAAAGCTGCTTCAGAGTATGTGGGGTGTACAGCTAGTCCTCGCTTAATGATCATGCATTCAGTGACTGTTTGAAGTTACAGCAGGGCAGAACGAATGGTATATATGCCCAGTCCCTGAAGTTATGGCCGTCACAGCGCTCCTATGGTCATGTAATCAAAATTTGGGCACTTTGCAGCCCACCTGCACTTACAACCACAAGGGTGCTTCAACTCCCCCTACTGTCTATCTCCCCCCCTCCACCAACTCTGCCCTTTTGGCTGCCCTGCACACCACTGCCTCTGCCTACAGTGGGCTCCACTGGTCCCACATGCCCTTATTGAAATTCTGCACGGCCTTCTTGCAAGGCTTTCAAATTGGACAAGGGCTGCACACAATTTGAAAGCCTCACAAGAAGGCCACATGCGATTTGGACAAGGCTGTACATGGCCTCAGGAAGAAGAGACAATGCCAAAAAAGACACAAGTAATATGTGAATGAGCTCTTATTATTATTAAACTTGTATGCCACCCAACTCCCAACCACTCTGGGAAAGATGACCCCCCCACATAAACACAAAAGAGAGCCTTTATTACTTTGGATCCTGAGAGTTTGGACTCCGGAGGAATTACACGGTGCAGGGAAAGGGCAAAAGGGGCACAATAATGACCCGGGGGAGTGCTCAGTTTGGTCCACATTAATGAATGTGGGTTGAGCAATTTGCCAGCACAAAGCAAGGCTTTCGAGGCTCAACCTTATGGAGACGATGGATCAAAAAGGAATATAAACTGGACATATTTTTAAATGAATGGTCTCTTAGGGCAGCTGACTGCCTATGGAGGGATGAGGACAGCTCAGAATTGGCCTTATTTCCCACTAGGAATCAAACTGACCTGTTAAAGTTCCCTGTCAGGTTGTTTGAAAGAAAGACTTTTGCATTTATCCAGGGTTTTCACTGTTTGCCTATTCACGTGAGGGCAACTCCGGCTAATTCAATTACAGTAGGAAACACAAAGCTTATGAACTTTAAATTCTTCAAATACTAATAGCTCACGCATTGTTTTGTCATCACAAAGCTTGGTTCTTGGCTGCCTCCAACATTCTTGTTTTTGTGGCAACCCAGAACAGAACAGATTCTTCAGCCAGGCACCGGAGCAATGAGGGAAAAAAAGGAACATGAATACTGCAATGGCTGAGCATCTTGGTAACACAGCTGAGGTGGACAACAAACAAATGCCAATGCTACATTTGTTGCTTTTCACATGAGGAGTGATGGTTAGAAGGCTTTACCTAAGCCACATATAATACTCTGCCCTCACAAAAACCAATGTTCTCAGTATGTTTCCCATACTTAGAAATGAATGAATCCATCCTATTCTATGGGGAGAGTAAATCATAGGAAACCTTCCTTTATCTTCTATCCAGATAACCTCTCATCTCCTGCTCCAGTTTAGTGGAAACTTCTTTCCTTCTGTAGCTTGGGTAGATAAAATGGCAGTAGCCGCAGCGCCCATTACAGAGAATAGATAAACCATAAAATGATAGCTGTGGAAGGAAATGGTCTCCCACTTCCTCCTTTATTATGGCATAAGTTCCCCAGCAGGATCTTATATTTGACAAATTGATAGAAAAAGGAAGGTGGCTGTGTAAGGATTGTTCTTTTTCTCAACTAGATTCTAATTTAGAAGTTGAAGGTTTTAACTTCAGAAAATGGAACTGGAGGGCAGAATGCAACAGTGAGCAAAAATAAAAACAAATCACCTTTATCTGCTAGGCATTTTAATTGCATTTTCAGCAGTATATTCAAGATCAACATTTTTAGATTCATACGTATGAACACTAATATGCATCTTCCTTATTGCAATATTCAATATTCAAGAGATAAACAGTTTTCAACAACATTCACATTTAAAGGAATCAGAAGAGGTGGGAAAATGCACTTTATCAGGCAAGACAGTCAACCTAATAAAACAAAGCAGCTTCTGGTTGATAAGTAAATTCATTTCTACAATTGTTTGCTTTATATTCTGTTTTTTAATACCAAGTGCCTATAATGAGGTAAGCTTCAAGATGATAAAGCAATATTCACCTTTTGGCTGAGCAAACTCTGGATTAGCCTTTTATTTAAAATGAAATAAAGTTTACAGACTTCTGATATGGGCTGCAGATAAGCCATGACATTCAGCTAGAGCTGTTTCCAAACAAGGCCTTTGTTCTGAAATCATAGTCCTTTGTTACTTAATTTGTAAGGAAATCCACAAATATCACAGCCCAATTGAATTCTCTTTGTTCACCCATGTTTTTCAGATCTGATTTATGGCCTTAAAAAAATAAAACTTCCAGCCTATCCAATAAGGGCAAACTGCTATTTACACAAAGAGAGAGAAAGAGAGAGAGAGAGAGGTTTAAACTGAAAGCTGCTTATTTCAATTTCATCCTGTTTTATTGTTTTCTTGTTCAGGGCAGCTGGCAAGTTAGTGATCAGTTATTTCTTAGATGACTACCTTTTGTTCCCCATGTACAGAGATTATTACATTACAAGCATCTTGCTACTATTTTTGACTTTATTCTGTGTATTTTATGGAAATGGTGCAATTTAACCAAATGGAAAGCAATAGCATTGAGGGGGGAGGAAAGAAAGTAGTAATTACATATCCACAGAAAAGAAAGCAGTCAAGTATGGGGCAATTCAGGGGTAATTTTATATTAATCCTATAGGTATGCCAAGTAGGAAAGCAATAAAATGAGCTGAACCTTTGAATATGAAAGTCTCAATTGGTATTTAAAAGACTCTTGACTGAATGAAACATCCTTCTTGTAGGCATTATACAAGGATGGTAGTCATGGGAAGGCAATGCTGGGAAAGACAGTGTTCTATTAAGTGCTTGTGAAAAGCCATCATTTTAATTCTATTCCTAGGGATTGTGGAAAATCGGTACCTCAGTATGAGATTATAGGCTTCAGTGTGGATGAACTAATTTATTTAAGAATACTACTGAAACCATTCTGAGAATATGATTAGAGAATATTCATAAAATGTTTCACCCTTTTGGAACTTCATTTCACTATTTAATTTAAATCGTTCATAAATACTTTCTTATCATTTTGATGCAACCTTTCTATCTCCTCAGTGATGACATGGGACCTCTCTTAATGGATCTTCCAGATACATGCCAGATTTCTGATATTTGTTTTTTAGAATTTTATCTGTAGAGAACCATAGAGATGACCTGGGAGAAGGAATGCAGCAGTTAGCAAAACATGGATTAATCCTGGAAAAGGAAGAAGACATCAGAAAGAAACTTTAAGTAACTCCAACTTCACTCTCTTTTTGTATAAGAGGGAGGGAAGGGAAAATGCTTCAGGCTTTCAAGATTCTGTTAGTATAGCCTCCACCAGTAAAGCAGAGTTCCAATGTTTCTTGTGGAGTCTGTTCCTGACATGGCTTACCTTGAAGGACTGACAATATCTGGCTTTTCCCCTGAAGTGTATACAGCACTCACTCCTCCAATTTAAAGCAATAAGGCAGGTTGAGCTGAGACAATGTACTGGCTTAAAGTCATCTAGTAAGTTCCCATGACTGAGGGTGTAATGGTATCTGGGAATGACCTTGGGAGACAGAGGGAAGAGCTGCAGCCAGGGCAATGATTGGATAATGTGGGTGTGGCAAATGTCTCAGAAGGGACCCTCCCTAGTCTCTTGGGTTGTAAGGGCAACAGGGGGGAAATGTACTTTCAGACTTGCAAGATTGATGTCAGCCTTGCAAGGTAGTTCAGATAAGAAGCATACCCAGAAGTACTAGTTCTACCTTTTTGTAAGGTTACATTAACAGAATCTTGCAAATCTGAAAGTATATGTCTCTCCCGCTCGCCTTTACGGCCTAAGAAACTAGGGAAGGTCCCTTCTGAGATGTTTGCCATGCCCACATTCCTGCTGGGGGCTAAGCCAGCTCTTATCCAACTGTTCCCCTGGCTGTAGCTCTTCCCCTGATTCCCAAGATCATTCCTACATACCATTACAGAGAGTGAGCCTGAACAGAAGTCTCCCCAGTCCTAGACCAACATCTTAACTGCTCCACTCCATATTTAAAGAATATCTCATCTTAAAGGATATCTAGACTAATGAACAGGTCTTCCTAAACTTCCTGTTAATGAAAATTTGTCTTTAGTTTTAGATATAGATTAAATACCTTATTTACTAGGACTTTGCAGGATCCTAAGAAGTGCTTTGGAGCTTGCACAAGGTTGAGCACAGCATCTCTCTGCCACTCATTAAAGCAGCTCCTCTTTTTTCAGGCTTATAGCTTCTTTCAAGCTTTCCTCTGAGGCTGAAAAATGGGGCTGCTTTAATGAATAGTAGAATTATCTCATTAAAGTTAATGTAACATTTAAAGCAGCTCCATTTGGCTTTTCCAAACCCACCTATAAGCATGGTCAACAGAGAGGTGCTATGTTCATCCTCACACAAGATCCACTTCTGAATCATTTTTAAGCCATGTACAGCCCTAATGTTAACCAGAAAGAAAGCCAATCAGTCACTCATGCCCTGGTCACCTCACAGCTTGACTGCTGCAATGCAGTGTACATGGGACTGCCCTTGAAGACCACCCAGAAGTTTCAACTGGTTCAGAATGCAGTGATGTCAGCATTGATGGGCATGCCTTGGTACACCCATGTAACATCTCTGCTTTGCAAGTTACACTGGTTGCCGGGCTGCTTCTGAGTGCAACTCAAGGTGCTCATTGTTACCTATAAAGCCCTACATGGCATAGGGCTTGTTACCTGAGGGATCTCCCAATAGCATCTGCCTGGTCAATTCAATCTGACAAGATTGGTACACTCTGGGTTCCTTCAATTAAACAATGCTATCTATCAGGACCCCAGGAACAAGACATCCCTGTAGCAGCACCTGCCCTCCAGAATGAGGTTCTCCCTGAGATTTGAGCAGCACCCACCCTGCTGGTGTTCTGAAGGGGCCTGAAGGTCTGGCTCTTCACCCAGGCCTTTGGTGAGGATGACTGAAGCCTCCTTTTAACTTAGGTTGTTTTCTTTATATTCCAACCAGTTTGTTATTTTGTCATCTCTACCTTTTTTTGTTTTTGTTTTTTGTTTTTATTGTCTTCTTTTTATGTTTTAAATTATTTGTAAATTGCCTAGAGTCACTGGGAGTCAGACAGCATATAAATTTAAACAGCAACAACAACACTTCTCCAGCACAATTAGAGAAAATAGGAAACAATTATAAGCACACACACAGAGAAATCCTCTGAAGAGCCACTTCCGGGGAAGCAATGGTGGACTGAAGATGGCTCCACAAAGAGTGGAGTCGACTGCCGCAGTGGAAAGAGGAGCCGGTGAGTGAATCAGCTCCTTGGAACTCCTCTCCTGAGTAAGGAGAGGACTAGGATCACCCACAAATTTGTTCCATACAGAGGCTCCCCACAAAGAGATAATAAAATACTGATCTCTGGCAGGTTTTAGAGCTCTGGGAGCTGGGGGGGAAATCATCTTGCCTAAGCCATGGTTTGGTGCCTTCAAAAGGACACTGGGTTCACCACTTCCTCTCTTAATCATCTTAGGAAATTGCCTGTTATTGATCTTTTGGATGTTAAGGACTTTCAGAAGGGCAAGTTTCATTAAGCCAGGAGAGTTTCCTTCTATCCTTGATGAAAGAAGTTTTATGTAAGTTTAAGGATTAAAAAAAAAATCCTTACTTTTGCAAAAATAGTAAAAGGTGGACTAGAATGTTGACTCTATAAAGTTAAGGGGCCAGATGGACTTGAAAAAATATTTCTTATGGGTTGTTTAAAATTTTATAAAATATATACTGTATATGAAGATTTTGAAATTAACTGTAAGAAATCCTCCTGTGGGAAAATTTTGTTGATTGAAAAGTAAACATATGATAAGAGGGGATTTTGAAGGTTGACTAGAGGGAACCAGAGAGAACTAAAGATTGCAATTAAAGGAGAAGAGACCCATTAATACAATGGAGCAATACTATTTGGCTATAGAAGAAATCAAGGATATTTGGAAACAATGTACCCAAAAATTACTCTTAAGATTGTCTGCCACTATACAAATGGATTTAACAGAGGCTACAGAAAAGGAACAGATTTTACTAGACAAAATAGAGACTGAGGCTGATCTGAATATGGATCTGAAAATGGACTTAAAAATGCCAGACTACAAGAGTGATATGGAAAAAGATGCCACATTGGATTTACAAATGAAACTAGCTGATGTCTTTATAATTAAAGGGGACATACAAATAATAAAGCTTTCCAAGTCACTCTTCTGATTTATTATCTTGGATTTACAAAAGAGATGTGTTAAACTAGTTAAGAAGTTTCTGAGATGACACAGAGAGAAAAAATAAGAAATCAACTTATGGAACATTATTTGAAGGGATTAAAGATCAAGCTTTTAAAAAGTAAATGGAAGGAGTATAAAGTGGATTTATTCAAGCAGAGTTGAAATATATATGCTGTGGTTTCTGGTAGCTATTGATGGAACAGGCTTCAAAATCCAAACTAATCCTGGAGATCTTCAGACACTCGATTATTGTGTGCATATATCTGTATCTCTCTGTATGTGTATACACACATGCACACACGCGCACACACATCTGCCAAAAACCAGTCTGTAAAAAAGAGCAGGGCCAAGAAAAACTTTTTTTTAAATTAATAACTACATATTAACATTAGTTGCTTATACAATAAACTACCTCTTTTATAAAACCAATTCGTTCCCATCAGATGGGAAGAAAACAGAATGGGGGCAGGGGGGAACTGGATGTAGATAAATGAAAGAAGAGGTAACTGGCAATTCAGGAAAGAAAACAGAGAGAAGCCCTTTTGAGACATGACAATTCAGGCAAGTAGCCCAAACATGGAAGAGGCTTCCAGACCACCCCTGCTTTTCAACAATGTCCACCCCTCCACCACTCGCTTCTGCTCAACAGTATTTCCCAGTCTCCTTATTAAATAAAATATGCCCCCACCCCACGCCAATTCATAGATAATAGTTTGAGAAAATCCCTTAATTGTTTGGGAAATGTTTCCTTTTGGATAAATATGGTAGGAAGTAGCATGAGCAAATAAAAAGTGTGTGTGTGTGTGTGTGTGTCCCATATACAAGCAAGCATTAAACCAAATTAGTTATAAGATTTTTAATTAAATTTGATCTCTTAAGTGCCTCTCCATTAGTATCACCTCTTTACTGTTATGTGTCTAAACTGTAACATTTAATTCATCCTGTTTTATTAGTTTATCTTGTTCTATGGATTATAGCCCACTATGAGATGGATATATATATTAAGCAAAATAAATGGATAGATACTATGGCAACAGTAAAAATCCACTTTAAGCCTAAACGTGGATTAAAAAACACAGATGTCATGTCTACATAAAATGCTATGTCTAGACAGATAAAGCATAACATGATGGCCTGGTTTATACTGCAGGCTAAGATACTGTCTGAGTTTCCCAGCCAAAATCTAAGCATTTTTAACTCCACTGAATTCAATGAAGTGTTCCTATGTAAAAATGTTTAACATCACCATCATAATGCTACTTTAACCATTTTATCTAATTTCACATTCATATCCTGTTCTATTTCATTATTTTATTTGCATCTCATTTATTTTATTTTTTACAGTTTGCAAGACGTAACATCCCTACTAGGTAAGTAAACAGGAAGACACTGGAATGGTTACTAGTAAACATGTATTAATGACTTCACCCATAGAAGAATGTCTGTGCCACACTGAACAGTAGGAATTAAAAAGAATTCTGCTACAAATATTGATTAGAATGAATTCATGTTTTGTCTTCTTTGGATCTCAACAGAACAGTCTTTCCCTGGGGGAGGGGGGAGATTTGGTACATGGTGATTGCCAAGAAATCACAGCTATCTTTAATTTTTTAAAAGCCAGGATCACTTGCAGTAGAGCTGGAATCAATATAACCCTGTGATCTTACTCTGATTCACACGTCTCTCTAACATTGAATAGCCACTTGTGAGGATGGTAATTATCATTGTACCCTTACTGTTTTCAATTCCATTGCTCTCTTTGACTGAGTTCACAAAACAGTGTCAAGCCAGCCATATTTTAGGCTACTGTGTTGCCAGGGTTAATGGAGTAAATATATATTGTAGTTTTAGCCTAACCGCATCACTTAGGAATGGGTGAAATATCCATTGACAAACACCATACATTTTCCATAATTAGATAATCAATTTTTACCAAGTGCCAATATGTATTTGGAAAAAAATAAAGAAAAAACAAAAAATCAAAGAAAAAATAATAAAGACCACTGTATACCATGTTAGGAATATATATAGTGGTCTTACAGAGAAAAACATTTAGAACACTTATATGTAATACTTATATCCAGAATGAATTTTGTAGAGATGAAGATCATCTATTAGAAAAAAAAACAAGTAGGTGGTGATCAGATTTGAATAAATGTTTCCTTCATTGTAGGATTTTTTTAAACCTCTTGGTCTTTATGTTATTTTTTCAGCCAAAGCAATTTCCTACCCCTTTAAAATATCATTGATCCAAACAAAGATATATTTTCGTTTTCCAGTACATATCATTTGCAAGCAAATTGTTCTCTCTCTAAATAGGCTACAAGGCTAGAAAAGCTATAGGATATGAATTGCAGCATAATATACAACCAAGGAATATTGTGTCTACGGAATAAGTTTTTAAAAAAAAAATCCAACTTGTGCACTGTCACTTAAGTTGCTCCATTAAGGATCCAAATTAACCTCTTACATGACTCGTATCTTGTATGTCAAATAAACCCAATACATTGGAAAACTGTAATGTCACAATCATTCTGACCAGTGACATTACCCTTTCAGTAGTGTGAAAGATATTTACCCTTCATTTAACAGCTACTTTCACAGAAGATGCTTCCATTATTAATATTAGAGCTGGCTCAGTTCTAACCATGGTCTCAAATCCGCCAAAATACTGGTTTGCTGAAAAGAAGAAAACATGTTAATGGTTCAATTTTCTCTGAAATGAGTAATTGTAGAAATACTAAAAGAGTTTATTTATAGAACGTGTCATCCCATTTACAGAATTATATTTTGTTTAAAAATATATACTGATTTATCATATTCTCCTCCCATTATCTTAAAATGTCAGAAAATATTCTTGTTATTGTTATCCTTGATTCCTATACAGTTTTGCAATTCATTGCTTAAATTCTGAAAAGAAGAAACTATTTATTCACAATCTCATTTCCACAAATGATAAGTATGTTTGAAAAGTGGCAACAGCTGGATTCTACAGAAGTCCTTCAGATTACTGGAATGGGGGTCATTCGGGCAGGAGACTGCCTCTCATAGAAAATGAAGGGAATATGCCAATTTCCACATGATTTTATCAGTATCTTCAGCCTACAAAGTAGGTTTGGGGAGATGAAGAGAACTGCAGCCGGAAGAGGGGATATTTCCATAAGCAAGAACTGCTCTGCATGGATCTCTGCTCACAGATAATCTGGGTGCAACTCAAATGTTTTAATTAATTCTGTTTGATAGAAGAACAGAACAGGAGAAAATATGAAATAAAAATGAGGTGGTACCATTGAAAAAGGATTAGGTTTGAGTCAGGAGATGCTTTTTTAAAGCTCTTGCTCAGCTCCAAAGTTAATTGGAGTTTTGAATTGAATTGAATTGAATTAGCCTTTTGAGCAAAACTACTCATGTTACTGCAGCACCCTATGGTGAAAATAAAAATAAGATAAGTAACTAAATAATATCCTAGTCCAATAACATGAGAAAGACATCTTAGAGACATCGAATTCAGCAAATGAGTATTTCATACACTCAGCTGAAGAACTCTGAAATTATTCATATGTTTTCCAGCTTTAACATTCGGTGATCTTTATAGGTATTACTTATTACCCAAAAGATTTTTAGTAAACTTTCAGTCTTGTTGTTACAGCTTCATCATACTGTGAACTCTCAAAAGTTAATAAAAAATTAAAATCATGCCAAACATGGTTTGTGCTGACTAATTTAGAGCACAAACTACAGTTTAATTTTTCTTACCTACTTTTGTTTTCCTCTTGTAGTGCCCCAGTCATATGGCTGACTTATTTCACAGCAACTGAAGTAACTGAAGTTTTGTCAATCCAAACGTGTTAGTGCATCAATTCAGACATTAGTGAAGCAAGAGGGCAAAACTGACTGAAAATTTGTGATGCCCTTTAGAGACACCGAATGTTTAGGTTAGCTTTGAGTTTCTGCACATTGATTCAGTGGTAAAGTTATCAAGAATGACATATCACTCATGCCTTCACTCCTAAATAGCATCAGGTAACAAATGCCTAGAGATGACTACAAATACTAGTGGAAACTAAGAAGATAAATTAGACTTACAAAGCAAATTGGAAGGGAAAATCTCCAAAAAAGTATTTATCATACAACATTCATCTTCACCACAAAAAACCTTAACAAGGCTTAACAAGGAATTTAATATTTATTCTAATATAGCCTACAGTCTTCCTCTACTTGTAGCCAGCCTCAAGTTTTTAAGACTTTTTTAAGTCTTTAAGGCTTTGGATGAAAATTATATACATAACATAAATATGGCTGTTAAACAGAGATATCAGTAGTATTAATGTAGTTTGATAACATGGATTGTATGGGGGAATAAACATGTGCCACTGCAGAAGTTGTAATTTAGAAAATAATTTTACATGTTATCTCTCGTATCTTGCCCAGAAATCATGGGTTGATAATTACATTTGATTTCTAAGATTTAGCCCAGATTTGTAAAGTAGCATGGGAGGAAATAAAAAACATGTTCATCTGGATGTACTCTTGTCGGTATTTATTCTGAATTAAGCCAAGGCATCACACCAAATGATAGTCAGGGAGCATCTGTTGTCATGACTTCTGATCTAATTATTGTTTGCCATCAGTCTACAAACAAATATCAGAACTCTGAACCTGCTGATCCTGAGGAAGCAGGCAAAATCCTTGATGAAATGAGCTCTGTCACCTGAGGGATGCATTCCTGTCCCATCTGGCTTGAACGTGGTACCAGAGAATGGACAGGGACCAGAAGAGCTGTTGGGAGAGGGAGACATGCAGGTATACCCGAAGAGGGTGCTGGTGTAGCACCTTCTCAACAGGTTTCCCCATAAAGTTGCCCAATGTAAAAAGTGCAACTACAATTGACAACAGGTGGTAGGGCAACAGTTACGAAGGGCTTTGGAAGAAACCAATTATCTGGACCCCTTTCAGTCAGGGTTCAGCCCCAGATATGGGACTGAAATCTCACTGACTGCTCTTGATAATGATTTATGATGACACTAGGATGGGGAGGGAGTGCAACTGTATTTGTCTTCCTAGATCTCTTAGTAGCCTTTAATAACACTGATATGGTACCCCTGTGCAACTTCTATGAGAGTTAGGAGTTGGAGGCACTGTTCTATAGGGGGTTCCACTCTTTCCTGAGTGGTCAGATCCAGTTGGTCTAGGAATGAGAAGAGATCAAGCCCCCAGGCAGTATGGAGTGCCTGAGGCTTGACCCTCTGCCCTATCTTATTTAAAATCTACATGAAGTTGCTGTGGGAGGTCATTCAACAATTTGGGTTATAGTATCACCAGAAAATAGATGATACCCAGCTGTACACCTCTACTGCACACCAAATGGGAGATGCAGTAGGTCTTGATGTAATGTGTGGAGACAGTAAGGATGGGGATGGGGAAAAACAGGATGACACTCACCCCAAGGAAAGCAAAGTAGCTGTTGATCCAGAAGCCAACTGAGATTGTGACAGCACTAACTTTGCTCTAGATGGGTTTTGCTCCCCCTAAAAGACTGATTCATAACTGGAGGTACTCATGGACTCGTGCCTTCTGTTGGAACATTAGGTGGAAGCTGTGGCAAGGAAAACCTTTGCCCAGCTTTAGTTGGTGCTCCATTTGTGGCCATTCCTGGAAGAGGAGGTATGAATAACCGTCTCTCACGCCCCTGTCATGTCGTCTTTGGCCTTAACTGTAACTTACATTCACTTTTAATATTTAGAAAGCTAGTCAAGACAATGTTTTGAAGAATATTTGGGGACTGATGAGTTGATATGAGAGTAATGGAATGAGTAATGGGCGCTGCATACCACTGAATGCTTCTATAAAATTATTGCATTTATATACTGTACAATTGTTATGTTTATATTTTTATTTGAAAATATTGTTAAAATGCTTAGATTCAAATAATTGGAGCAGACTAGGAGGACTCGTAATCAATCAATCAATAAAAGCATGTTTGGCAGCAGCATACAAATTAGTAAAATTCTGTCAGGCTTATCATGGAAACAGAGGCACTGTATTCAGTAGATGAAAAGGAAAGTACAAAAGTAACTCAGCAGCAACCATAGCCCAAATCTCACTGTTGATTCTATATATATGAGAGGTATCTCAGAAGGATTCCCAGTTCTAGACTGGACACATTCACACAACAGTAAACTAGGCTGGTTTAAGACAGAGCATCCTAAACCAGGATTTAAGACACAACACACCTATTCTTGCCCACACTCTCCTCCCTGTCCATCATTTGAGTTTAGCTTACCATGCAGCCTGAACCAACCAAAGAAAATAGCAGTCAGCTGAAAAAATAGCTCGGTTTTTTATGGCATTGATCCCATGTTAGTTCTGGGTGCATGCCCTGCATTCATACAGTAAGCTTAAAAGCAAATCATGGACAGCTGTTTCCTAGCCTCAACTAGTGGAAAGAAGAGGCAAACATTCCAAAAAGTGATACCTGAAAAGGCAGGAATGTTCTTAATAATCCAGAAAGCTAACTGAAAGATAACAAGCAGGCTCATGATCAAGTAGTCAACCCCCACAGAGTAGCCAGAGTATGAAAATGTGGTGGCAGGACATGTTTTGCTCGCTGTCAGACAAGGCAAATGGAGTTATGAAATGATTATGTTTGAATTCTTTACTGGATCTTGAACTTCCAATAAATCTGCTGTTTGTGCACCCAGACAAAAGGAAAGTGGGTCAAGTGCCCTTCATTTGCCATGATAAACCCACAACAGGGACTGAAAAATTCGGTGCAGTGGTTAAGTGAGGCATCATGTGACTGCACCCAATTTTACATTTTTGTGGCAGCTGTTAAGCAAACTATGGTCGTTAAGTGAATCACATGGTTAAGTTAATCACACAGTTGTTAAGTGAATCATGTGGTTCCCCATCAACTTTGCTTGTCAGAAGCTGGTTGGGAAGGTTGCAAATGGCGATCATGTGACCCTGGGATGCTGCTACTGTCATAAATAGAAGCTGGTTGCCAAGCGCCTGAATTTTGATCACCTGACCGTAGGGACACTGAGATGGTCGTAAGTGCGAGGACTGGTCATCACTTTTTTCAGTGCCGTTGTAACTTTGAACAGTTGCTAAACAAATGGTCATAAGTTGAGGACTATCTGTATATTTCTGTATAGAGCCAAAAAAGAAACACTTTTCATGAGAAAAAGCTCCAGGGAGTGGATAATGTAATGTAGAAAAGATGACACTTATCCCATCCATCCCAGCACAACGAAAGCAGACTAGCTCATGCATTGGCTGTGACTGCAGGCTAACTTTCATCCATCTCCTTTCTGGATGCTAAATGCATTCATTCATCATTCTATTCTGAACCTGATTGTGGGCATCTCTTTCTTTCACAGGCACACAAAAACATCTCTGTCACACGCAGGCATATTCTCAAACCTTCTCCCTCTCTTTTTGCTTTAATGGTGCATAGAAACTAAAAGGCAAGTACTCCAGTTTCATTTTATTACCCACCCAACCTAATTGAACTCAAGGCATATTTCCCTGATGATTCCCTTTCCTTATATTCATCAGACCTTTCTTTCCCCGCCGAGAACAAGCCTTGAATATTGTGTTACACTCCTTTTGTTTATCATTTCTTCTCCAAAATGGAGCTCTACATTAATTTTTAATTGCTTGGCCAAGTCACAGCAGCAAAAGGAAACTGGCCTTCAAAACTTTGAAAAACATTTCCTTTCTTTTTTCTTAAAAAGAAAAAAAAAATCGCTAAAATACAGCATTCTGGAAGCAACTGCTTGATGCTGCAATTTGTGGTGATTTTTAAAAATAAGAATGATGAGAGATGATGACCATACTGAGAATTCTTCCATGCCCAGATCAGCCCCTCTTTACTAAGTTATCTCATTGGCAGGGTGACAAAGCAACCATGCCATGAAGTGGCACAACTGATGCCACATTTACATAAGCAAGTCTCTGGCCTCTTCTTCTCTCTTTTTTTATTGTTCTGCATGCTACTTAAACCTACATTCACAAAAGTACTCTTGAGTGTGAGGGTAGCATCAGTACAGACTGCTCTTTATCCTTTAAATGCATGATACATTGAGAAACACACAGCATTTGTGTTTAAATGTATGGCAAAGTCAGAAGGGCAAACAATTTCTAGGGGGCATCATCAGCAATGAATATACAGCTCCCACAGTCACTCTAAACGAATGGTGTGCTGGAGCTGGCTTGCACTGGCTCACGAGAGCTGAGTGTTAAATTCTGGGGAATTTTGTGAGCTGGTTGAGAGCTAAGCTGAGTTACAATGCCTAGTTCACCCATCAGCTGTTCCACAGCAAGTGGCATGGCGTGGCAGCATGGAGCTAGCAGAGCCAGTTCATAAACATTTACCAGTGCACCACTGCCCCAAACATATCACCATAAGACTGGAGGCTAATAATAAATGATACACCATTCCTCATCTGAAAGGAAAATTAACATTTTCTGCATATAACACTATCCCTACAAATACTGGGTAGCTCACTGCATCAGGGGTGGGAAATGTGTTTGAAAATTTAAAAAAAAAAATTGGCTCCCTGGGGACAGTGAATTATTACATCACCAGAGTAACTTTGGCCAAATATTTGAGTCTGGTTCAGAGGGGTGGGGATCTGGGGCAAGGATCTCTGCAGGCAAACCTTGGCTTCTCCTGAAAAAAAATAAGCAGGATCAGACGTAGTTAGTACTTAGACAGAAGAGCACCAAGGCTATGGGCTAGACTGGGAAGTAAAAAATAAAAGAATCTCAGGAAAAGGCAGTTTATTATAGCTTCCCAGAAAACCAACAAGGTCATGTCCATTTAGTTGCCAGGAGTCAAGCTAAACTCAAGAGTGATTTCACTTTTTTAAAGCGTTGTGTGATTAAAAACTGAACTGACTTGCAAGTGCTCTGCTTATTGCAGCTGCCCTTTCCAGTTTAAACTTTTTCCAAAGTTGGATGAGATGTCTCAGTCAAAAGGAATGAACAGACTCTACACAGGTGGTGAAATTGTATTGAGTGGAATCCCCAGCATTGAGCAGGGCACAAGACAGAGAGAGCTCTCGCAGCTAAGGTGATCTTCCCTCCTTTTTCTCAAATACAGGACTTCTACTCAGTGGTGGGAAATGAGGTACCCCAGTCAAAGAGATGGAAATAATGGTTGATCCTAATCTGGGCAGAACTGAAAAAGTTGTAGGCAAGTCAAGATGTTAATTGTTTGGGGAAACAGGGATGCACAGAAAATAAAATGGCCCATTTCAGGTAATGCAGTAGTGGAGAATACATGGAAACTGAAGGTTGAATTGTAGGCTACTTAGGGATGGCCTTGCAGATGTTTCTTTACCAGACTAGATAACACTGTCAGAGCAATAATGGAGTAACAGCCACCCCCCCCCCCCAATAATGCTTACCTCTCTAACTGAACAATGACCATTAATTACAATACATTTCAAAGTTATGTGTAGGAATTAAATAAATAATTAAATAATCACAGTGCTATATTACAAATGTTTACTTTTTTAAACTCTCACTTTAAACTCTCACTTTTCTCTAGTTTTTCAAATCTGAAATTCATTTTATAAGTATTTTACATAAGTTTCCAAAAGCCATGATATCAGAACTGACATATTTGTGATTCTCTCTGCCTACGTTAGAAACATTCCAAGTTTGTGTTCATTCCCCAGTCCCTCCAAATCCTTTGGAAGCCAGTTGTTTGATTACTTCACCTTGACAGCCTTGAAATGCCACAAACATGCTCATATCACTGCCAGCTAATCAGCATTGTCCTTCAGCAACAGCACAAAATAAACATAATCCAGTCCCACCCCCAGACTTCTGCATCTCTTTCCTAAAAAATAATCCCGAATCCAAAACTCCCCCAAAATAAAGGTTTTCGGTACAAGGTTGCATTTTCTGATCATTTGATTCAAGAAGCTACCTAAATGTGATGCTACAATTCCTTCCTTCCTTCCTTCCTTCCTTCCTTCCTTCCTTCCTTCCTTCCTTCCTTCCTTCCTTCCTTCCTTCCTTCCTTCCCTCCCTCCCTCCCTCCCTCCCTCCCTCCCTCCATCCATCCATCCAATCACCTATAGCCCCCTCAATCATGAGTTGTACACACAAGCCAAGGTGAGCAGTAGCATATTTCTTTACAGGTATTAGCACGACATGTTGAGTATTGCAACCGTGTATTCAGCAGTCTGGATAGGGGGCAGTGGCAGAGTTGAGATGGGGTTCAGGGTGGGCTGAAGTGCACAGCTGTCACCACTGCCAAGAGGTGTGAAGCTATGCTGAGGGGCTGTTGCTGCAGTGTTAGAAGGGGAGGGAAAGGCACATCATGTTTCAACACCACTAGCACACAGCAGGATAGGGAGGCACTTGCTAAACGCTACTGCAATTCTCACCTTGCCTCATTTAACCAGCAATCGGATCTCTCTGCCTACTGTTTACTTGACCCCTCTTGTCCACCCATTCTCCTTTCCTTTCCATAGGTAGGATGCAGTAGGATATGAGCTATGATTTGCTTGAACCTAGGACCTGCGATGCATAATGAGGTTAAGTGCTGTGGTTGACAAATAGATCGTCCATAAACTACACTGTTGCAAAACAAGTAAAAAGATATCCTGCTTTGCAAACCAAGCAAGAAAAATGTAACATAGCTCACCTAACACACCATCATGATGTGGGCAGGCAGGTTAGATACCATTCTCACAACTTTATGAGATCCAGTAACCTGTCAGCAATTCTCATATATATGTAAAAAAACCAAAATGAAAACCCGCATGACTCAGTAACATGGAAGAATGCAATCACATGGGTTTCCACATCACTGGCAGCTCCCTTATTAGTATAATAATATGGGCAATACATTTAAACATCCTCCCAAAGTAATCAGAACTGCTGATAAAATGGGACTTCTGGGGAACAAATGGTGAACTGAAGATGGCTCTGGTGAAAGTGGAGCCAACAACTGCAGTGGAATGAAGAGCTGGTGAGTAGATTGGCTCTTTCTAATTCCTCTCTGGACAAGGAGAGGACTTGGGATTGCCCAAAAGTGCTTCAGACAGTTGTTCCTTGTGAGAAGACCACAAGACAGCAGTCTCCATTGGGTTTAGACGAGGGAATCTTGCTCAAACTATGGTCAACAGCTTCAAAAGGACACTGGATTCACATATTTCCTTTTCTAATCACTTTTGGAAATTGCTTGTTCACTGCTTTTTCACTATTAGGTACCTTTGGATTAACAAGTTTTACAGCACTGGGTGAGTGTCTTTCAATCCTTAGTGAAAGCAGTTTTAAATACAACTTTAAGGACTTAAAAAAAATATTTTGGAATAAACAGCAAAAAGGTGATTAGAATTTTGATTTTGCAAAGTTACACATGGACTAAGGTTCCAGATGGATTTGAAATAAGATTTTGGAATTAAGTATAAGAATCTTTCCCATGGGAAAATGCTTTTGTTCTGAATTCTCTTAAAAAAAGAAATGATAAGATGAGACTTTGAAGGTTGGACACTAGAAGAAACCAGAAGTAACTAAAGATTACAATTAAAGGAGAAGAACACTTAAATTTGACTTACTAATACAGAATGAAGCAAAATATTTTAACATTGGACATATTGAAGGATATTTTTGAACAATAGACCCAGAAGTTAATTTTAAGAGTGACTTAAATAATTTTCCTCTATTGGATTTACAAAAGAGGCTTGTTAAAGCTTTGAAGAATGTTGTGAGAAGGGACAAAGGAAAACTGAAAATAAATCGAGTTCTAGGACATTATTTGAAGGGACTAAAGATCAAGATTGTTAAAAGTAAACGGAAGGAATGTGAAGTTGGTTTATTTGATCAAGGTTAAAATAGATACCTTGTTATCTCTGGTAACCCTTAATGGACTTTTGCTGATCAGTACTGAAATTACAAGGTTTTTACGGATTTGTTTGAAGATAAGAGATGGGATATGGGAAGAAGAGATCATTTCTTGTATGTTAAGAGAAGGTGATAAGTTACTAAAATTGTTTATACTTGTGATGAAGGGGAAAGTCATTTCTTTTTTCTTCTTTACTATATTCTTATTTTTTCTTTTCTATTTTTTTCTATTCTGCACTTTTTTCCTTTTATTTTTCAGTTTGCATTAGTTTTTATCTTTGTAATTGTAATTTTTAATAAAATTACTATTCAAAAAATAAAAAAATAAATGCTGACAAATAAGCAGTTTCCAAACAAGTGTGAGAATGTCTAAAGGGCGTCAAGCAAAATGTCTTGGCAGAAAGAAAGGTGTGTCATGCCTAAGAACCAAGGTGCAATGAGTAAAATTCTCACACAAGAATAACAAATGAAAAGTGTATTTCCAATCTGGTCATTTTTATACCTTTCTAATGGTATTCTTTCTTTAGTGGAACTATAGCCTTTTCCCAGATACCATGGGTCAAAAAAAGGTATGTTTTGGTCTAATCTCTGTTTCTTAATGACTGTTTGAACTTGCGACAGCACTGAACGAGTGGAAGTTACGACCAGTCCTTGAAGTTCCAACTGGCATAGCACCCCTGCAGTCATGTGATAATGAATTGAGATCCTCCCTGCCAGCTTCCAAGAAACCTCTCCTTCGCGAGCTGCATTGGCTACCAGTTTGCTTCCGGGCCCAATTCAAGGTGCTGATTTTGACCTTTAAAGACCTTCATGGCATGGAGCTGGGTTATCTGAGGGACCGCCTCTCCCAGATTATATCAGCCCATCCCATTAGATCTGGCAGGGAAGGCATGTTACGGGTTTCATTGGCCAGGGACTTGCATTTGGTGGATCCCAGGAGGTGGGTCTTCTCTGCTATGGCTCCCTCCTTCAGGAACATTCTTCCTCCTGAAGTTAGGCTTGTTCCTTCCCTGCTATCATTTAGGAAGTCCCTCAAGATCTGGTTATGACATCAGGCCTGGGGGTCTTTGGGAACCAGAGACATTCTTAGATGGCTCCACTATGATGGATATTCTGCTCTCTCCATGGGGTTTGTATATTCTAGAACTTTTTATTTTAATAATTACTTTTTATCTTTTTATAATGATTGCTTTTCATCTATTTGCTGTTTTATTAATTGTTGCATGCTGCCCAGAGTAGCTTTGTGTGAGACAGGCGGCTATATAAATGTGACAAACAAACAAACAAACAAATAAATAAATAAAGCAAAGTCAATGGGGAAGCCAGCAGGAAGTCAGAAGTCGCAACCACATGAGGTCCTTGATTAATGACAGTAATTGGGGACTGCCGGAACTGCCATCGCTAAGTGGCACAGTCACATTATGTCATGTTTTATGATCACATTGCTTAGTGATGGAAATTCTGGTTCCAGTTATGGTTGTTAACCAAGGACTACCTGTACTTTAGACACCTTCCTCATTGTCAAAAGACAATATTAGTTAACAGAGAAGTACCACTTCCATAACTTGTACATGCAACTCATGAGCAGCTGATATTTTGTATCCATCAAGCTGTAGCACTAACTGAAAATTTTATGGCTGAAAATATTCAAAGCTCATTTTTTGTAACACACACATTTTGCTAAATTGCTGCACCAAGGACCATATCTTTTGGTAAGAACAGTTTTGGTTATGCCATTCTAGGTATTTAACAAAGTTGGCAAATGGTATTAACCACAGTCCACAATTGGATCATGGCCAGAAAGTAGTTCCTTTTAGCAAAATGGATCCAGCATCCCCCCACGTTATCGGACACAAAATCATCATGAAGAGAGAAGTCAATTAAATAAACGATTTCTATTGCTGTTACTCAATAGTGCTAGACTTATTAATTAAGTGATAGTTAAGAAACTCTTAATTTACTTAACCCAGCTAGTCAAATTCTTTGCCAAGAAAAATGGGGGGGGGGGGAGCTGCAAACTTTTAAAGAGCTTTTAATTGAGTTAACGTTAACTTAGAAACTAATTGGATCACTGTTGGCCTGTTTCTCATAATCAAGCAAAAATTAAAATGGTCCATTTACCCTAAATGGAATTTTCTTGGCTACTGATGGTCCTGTGCCATTATTACACCCCAGATATATCAGGATGGCAGAACAGCTGCTAAATATGGTTCCTATTATTCCCAAGCCAGGTCCAGTCCCAATACAGCCATTTGCTCTTGGATTTAGCAACTATATTGAAGACACATCTCCAAAAGGACTTTCAATTTCCTGGTCCCTAATCAAGTCAGAGGCTCCTCAAAGAAACCGTGGAGTTGGTAGCAAAGGACTTTATGTGTAACTGTCAAGTAAACAATGAGAAATGCACAAAAATGTAACATCTGATAGAAAAACTCTGAAGTGGCTGGTTTGCATTTGACTTTTCAGTAGCCAGTACAAATAAATCATACAGCAGCATGGCCTACACCTTGGCGACTGGCTGTGAAAGGAGTTTTCCTGAAGAGGGAAGATGCTTGTAATCTATAATTTGTCAGATATGTCTAAAAATATCCATGGGTATCAGGTTCCTGGGAAAGGAAAATTCTCTACTATTTTCACTATGCTAATCATTCTGAAAACTGCCCTATGTGCCAGAAAGATCACAACGTGTCTTAATTTAATAAAACTGCGATTTAGAAATAAAAAAGCTGCAATTATTACAAATGATTTATTAGAATTTTAAAAATGTGCTATGGGCACTACAACCAGCGGGAGTAGTTTTGTTGTTGTTGTTGTTGTTTTGGTCATTGTTTTAAATCTAGTAGGCTATGCAGAGATTCAGACTCAAAGGGGAAAAGGTGAGTAGGAATGCTCACAGACATGCATGTTGCATCTGTTTGGAAATCAAACACATTTTTGCCTGGGATTGTGCAAGCTCAAGAAAAGAACATAGCTTTTTTAATGAGTTACTGACAGATGTAATGTAATCACTTTTTCCCTTCCAATCCAGATCTCTGCAGAACCCTAAAATCTAGGCCAATTATGTTAGGGGGAACTTATAGAAGAAACTTTCAAAAGTGATACATAAAAGGACAGTTTTCAGCAAGAATGCCATTAAAAGATCTTAGGGAGGTGGGTCTCCTAATATGTGGATCAAGCTATGTATGAAAGTTCTTAAGCAAGGACACACAACTTTTGGGCAGATGGAGGGGGGTGACATTTAGTTTCTGAGTAGTAAGCCAGAAGCTCCATTCCAGAAAGTCAATGCAGTAGAATAAGAAACAAATAGGGTCAGAAGTGAAAGGAAATGTCATTAAATGAAGCTCATTAAATATAGTTAATGTGACTATTTCCTAAATATAGGTGACATGGTTATTGCTTAATTCTCCCATTTGGAGAGGCTCCAGGACCCTGGGATCTCTGAACATGATGCCCACAGAAATGGAGCTATAGCACTTTACAGTCTTCAGGCCAGAACTCAGACCCAAGTGACCTTCTCTTCTCCTTATGGAAACAGCGAGGCCTAGTGCTTGACCATCACTGAGCAAATAGCCCCAGAGGCCACCACCCAATGAACTTTTCAGATACAGTATGTGCAGAAATGGCATGGGCACAAACCAAGACCTGGATTGAACCATGCTTTCAGTTTTGCTCTGAATTCTCAGGAGCTTTGAAGAATTGGGTAGCTGTATTAATTGTATTTTGGAAATATATACACATTTGTCTTTTGTTGTTGTTGTTGTTGTTTAGTCGTTAAGTCGTGTCCGACTCTTCGTGACCCCATGAACCATATTGCGCCAGGCCTTCCTATCTTTCACTGCCTCCCTCAGTTTGCTCAATTTCATGCTCATTGCTTCAGTGATGCTATCTAGCCATCTCATCCTCTGCCGTCCTCTTCTCCTTTTGCCTTCCATCTTTCCCAGCATCAGGGTCTTTTCCAAAGAGTCCTCTCTTCGCATTAGGTGACCAAAGTATCTGAGCTTGAGCTTCATTATCAATCCTTCCAATGAGCAATCAGAGTTGATTTCCTTTAAGATTGACTGGTTTGACCTCCTAGCAGTCCAGGGGACTCTTAAGAGTCTTCTCCAGCACCACAGTTCAAAGGCATCAATTCTTCGGCGTTCAGCCTTCTTTATGGTCCAGCTCTCACAGCCATACATTACTACTGGAAAAACCATAGCTTTGACTATGCGGATCTTTGTCGGCAAGGTGACGTCTCTGCTTTTTAATATGCTATCTAGGTTTGCCATAGCTTTCCTCCCAAGGAGCAAGCGTCTTTTAATTTCAGGGCTGCAGTCTCCGTCTGCGGTGATCTTGGAGCCCAAATAAATGAAGTCTGTTACTGCTTCCATTTCTACCCCTTCTATTTGCCAGGGATTGATGTGTCCAGATGCCATGATCTTAGTTTTTTTAATGTTGAGTTTCAAGCCAGCTTTTGCACTCTCCTCTTTCACCCTCATCAAGAGGCTCTTTAGTTCTTCTTCACTTTCTGCCATTAGGGTGGTATCATCTGCGTATCTGAGGTTGTTGATATTTCTCCCTGCAATCTTTATTCCAGCTTTTGATTCTTCCAGCCTGGCATTTCTCATGATGTACTCTGCATATAGGTTAAATAAGCAGGGTGACAGTATACAGCCTTGTCGTACTCCTTTCCCTATTTTGAACCAATCGGTTGTTCCATGACCGGTTCTAACTCTTGCTTCTTGGCCCGCATACAGATTTCTCAGGAGACAGGTAAGGTGGTCTGGTATCCCCATCTCTTTAAGAATTTGCCACAGTTTGTTGTGATCCACACAATCAAAGGCTTTTGCATAGTCAATGAAGCAGAAGTAGATGCTTTTCTGGAACTCTCGTGCTTTCTCCATGATCCAGCGAATGTTGGCAATTTGATCTCTAGTTCCTCTGCCTCTTCGAAACCCAGCTTGTACATCCGGTAGTTCTCGGTTCACATACTGCTGAAGCCTAGCTTGTAGGATTTTGAGCATAACCTTGCTAGCATGTGAAATGAGTGCAATTGTGCGATAGTTTGAGCATTCTTTGGCATTGCCCTTCTTTGGAATTGGAACGTAAACTGACCTTTTCCAATCCTGTGGCCACTGTTGCGTTTTCCAAACTTGCTGGCATATTGAGTGCAGCACTTTAACAGCATCGTCTTTTAGTATTTTAAATAACTCAGCTGGAATACTGTCATCTCCACTAGCTTTGTTGTTAGCAATGCTTCCTAAGGCCCACTTGACTTCACTCTCTAGGATGTCTGGCTCAGGGTCAGTGACCACACCAGCATGGACATCAGGGACATTAAGATCTTTCTTGTATAGTTCTTCTGTGTATTCTTGCCACCTCTTCTTAATCTCTTCTGCTTCTGTTAGGTCCCTGCCTTTTTTGTCCTTTATCATGCCCATCTTTGCACTAAACGTTCCTTTGATATCTCCAATTTTCTTGAAGAGATCTCTAGTCTTCCCCATTCTATTGTTTTCTTCAATTTCTTTGCATTGTTCATTTAAGAAGGCCTTCTTATCTCTCCTTGCTATTCTCTGGAAATCTGCATTCAGTTGCTTATATCTTTCCCTTTCACCCTTGCTTTTTGCATTCCTTCTTTCCACAGCTATTTGTAAAGCCTCATCAGACAGCCATTTTGCTTTCTTGCATTTCTTTTTCTTTGGGATGGTTTTAGATGCTGCCTCTTGTACAATGTTACAGACCTCCGTCCATAGTTCTTCAGGCACTCTGTCTACCAAATCTAATCCTCTAAATCTATTCATCACCTTCACTGTGTACTCACATGGAATATGATTTAAGTCATACCTGAGTGGTCTAGTGGTTTTCCCTACATTCTTCAATTTAAGCCTAAATTTTGCAGTAAGAAGCTCATGATCTGAGCCACAGTCAGCTCCTGGTCTTGTTTTTGCCGTCTGTATAGAGCTTCTCCATCTTTGGCTGCAAAGTATGTAATCAATCTGGTTTCGGTATTGACCATCTGGTGATGTCCATGTGTAGAGTCGTCTCTTGTGTTGTTGGAAAAGAGTGTTTGCTATGACTAGCTTGTTCTCTTGACAGAACTCTATTAGCCTTTGCCCTGCTTCATTTTGTACTCCAAGGCCAAACTTGCCTGTTATTCCGATTACTCCTTGACTTCCTACTTTAGCATTCCAATCCCCTATGATGAAAAGGACATCTTTTTTTGGTGCTAGTTCTAGAAGGTCTTGTAGGTCTTCATAGAACCGGTCAACTTCAGCTTCTTCGGCATCAGTGGTTGGGGCATAGACTTGGATTACCGTGATGTTGAATGGTTTTCCTTGGATACGCACTGAGATCATTCTGTCGTTTTTGAGGTTGTACCCCATTACTGCCTTTCCCACTCTCTTATTGACTATGAGTGCAACTCCATTTCTTCTAAGGGTTTCTTGCCCACAGTAGTAGATATAGTGGTCACCTGAATTAAATTCACCCATTCCCGTCCATTTCAATTCGCTGATTCCCAAGATGTCGACGTTCAATCTTGTCATCTCATGTTTGACCACATCCAGCTTGCCTTGGTTCATGGATCTTACATTCCACGTACCTATACAATATTGTTCTTTACAGCATCGGACCTTCTTTTCGCTTCCAGATACATCCACAGCTGAACGTCCTTTCGGCTTTGGCCCAGCCGCTTCACTCTTTCTGGAGCTACTTGGAATTGCCCTCCGCTCTTCCCCAGTAGCATATTGGACACCTTCCGACCTGAGGGGCTCATCTTCCGGCGTCATATCTTTTAGCCTTTTAACATTGTCCATGGGGTTTTCTTGGCAAGGATACTGGAGTGGGTTGCCATTTCCTTCTCCAGTGGACCACATTTTGTCAGAACTCTCTGTCATGACCTGTCCGTCTTGGGTGGCCCTGCACGGTATAGCTCATGGCTTCACTGAGTTACACAAGCCCCTTCGCCACGACAAGGCAGTGATCCATGAAGGGGCATTTGTCTTACTTGAATACAATTAATTTCTGCAGGCACTAGAATTTTACATGGCACTGACCATGTGTTTGGATAGCCAAATCTTACTTTTGTAGGTTATTCATTTTCATCTATCCTGTACCAACATAACTTTGTAATTTCCACTTGAAAAATTAGACAAGAACAGATTATTTTTTAAAAACCAAATGCAAGCTTTTGTGCTTTCTTTCCCTTGATATAGATGCTTCTGTGTACTTTTTTCTAATATATGGATTTTTATGCATACATCTGAGTTGTCAGGAATTTGGCAAACTGCAGATTTCAACATAAAACTGCCTTCTGATTCACACATAGTTTTGATAGGTGAAAATTAGGTAAATTCACATTAAATGCAAGCCAGAATAACTTTTTTCTTCACCCCTAGATGTGGCTTGAAGCAATTGCACAGACTAGATGTTGACTTAACCACAGAAGTGCTGGCTTTGATTTGTGGAATGTGTACACATACACACAATCGCATACATAGTCTATACAATTCATATACAAACTTTCAAATTGTTATATTCTCTACTAAGCCACTGTAGGATTTCTTTAGGGAGCCTGATGTCTAACAAGAAGGATTTATTCAATGAATATTCGGAGGAACCTCTGAAAAGACACCTGTAGACAGATACAAAATCCTCAAGGATGAGGGAAGAAGATTTTGCAGCTTGTAATGAATCCATCGTACATTTCTTTGCAGAAGCAATGTTACTGCTGGTATATGAGTACACAGAAAGAACTGTGTCTCTGTATGACATTGAGGCTCTCTTCAGTACTATATAATGATGAACACTGCTGTTTCTTTATTGAAACTCCTTTGTAGAGACACAATACTCGTGGCAACTGACAGTTCTAAACTAAGTATAAGCCTTAATGTTAGGGAAATGAACCAGAAAGGCCTGAGAATGTGAAGATTTAGAAGAGTAATGGTGGGCTGCAGGGCTGAAGAGAAAACTAGTAGCATTGTCACAAACATGGGAACATGAGAGAAAAGCCATAATTGGAAAGGCTGTCACTGAGAGCTGCCAGCGGTCAGCGGCATTCAAATGCCACAGTCCATCCAGCTATAGCCTTGAACTGTGGTATGATACGGTCACAGGAACATTTGCAAAACACAGAGGTATTCAAGCTACATTCACACTCCTGTAAAAAATAAATTTTAAAATGGGGGCTGTACAAAAATAACCAGCAACCTATTAATTTAAATTTCATCTCTTATTCTTTCCTCACCCATTTCGCAACCCTGTTATTGCTTTTATCCATACGCTGCTAAAATTACTCTGAACTAGGATTAATATTTCCACTTGGCACATCAGGAAAAGCACAATGTCGTGCAATGTGGGTTGAATGGATTCCCTACTTAAGATGGTGTTCATTTATGCAATATTTGTGAAATCAAAGTCAAGGAGTCAGCAGCACTAGTAGCAGAAAAAAAGCCCGCAGTTACAGCAGCAGAAGCAAAATGTTGACAAGTGTAAAGCCTCAGAGTGCCCCTGGGAGGGGCCCTGGGGGAAGGGGAGCAACATATGGTTGAGAACTGAAAAACCATGTGATCAAGATTTTGAACCAGCAGAATCCTCAAGACAGCTGATGAGGAAGATGCCAACTACCCTATTTCAGCACAGGCACTAAAATTTGGGGAAACTGGATAAAGCTATTTCCCATCCAACCCCTGGGGAAAATAAATGCAGGCATAATTCAGATTGAATGGAAATTAATTCTAAATGGCCATCTTTTAGAAAAAGGCCCATAGTTATTGGCAGGAACTGCTTTTGGTCAATGTGAACACAGAAACATTTGGATCCTATTTTTATCCTACATATCTTGGATTTGTGGAGTACAGTTCCTCTAAAATAATAATTAGTAAATAACCACTTCTCTGCAAGCCTTAGGGGATCATACTATCTGCTCCAAAGCAATACAATGGGGTATTCTGTGTTTTTAATCATTTGATCCAAGAGACCACTGGTATCAAGATAAAAACGTGGAGATGCCTCTATCATCACAAGAGTAATCTGTTGTCTTTCTCAATAGTATGCATTTCTATTGTTCGCCCTTTATAAAGAAGGGAGCACAAGCTGCATCAAGGGGGAAGAGAGGGAAAGGGAGGAGGAAGAACAGACTCTTAAAGAGTCTGAATGAATCTGACTCCACAGCAGCTTTTTTTCCCCATACTATCAATATGGAAATGGAAGATAAGGACTTACAACACCCAGGAGCTGCATTCTGTTCCAAGCATGTGTCTTGGAGGAATGTACACAGGGGAAACTCTCACCCACGCTATTGGAGTTGAAGATTCACAACAAGAGAACAGAGGTGATGTGCTTTTGCATGGCACTTTAAGAGAAGGAGGCACTCACTGTTTAATTCTTCTCTGATACCTTTCTGGGCATTCCTTTGCCTTTGTTCACTGGGAGAAAATAAAATGTAAGGCAAATGCCAATTATCTGAAGCCATTCACAGTTTAACTTCATTCAACACACTCTCCACAACCGCCCCGTGCAATGCTGTTTTGCCTACCCTTACAAAGAAACCTGGCTGAATCCATTCGAAAACCACAATACCAGGGACACCAAGAAGACTTAAAATGAAAACCAGGAGAACGCCTTGCCCCCAAAAGAGGAGGGAGGGAGGGATATAAGCGGGGTGGGAAGGCACCTCACAAATGAAAACAAAACTGCAACCCTGAGAGGAGTCCAAGGGGAAAGCGACAGGCTGACTGCAAGGGTCAAGAGCATATGGTCATGGCTGGAGATGCACTGAAAGCCTTTCCCCAGAGGGAGGAACACATGTTTCAGCTACCAGGAAGGGATGGAATTGCTCCCAGCTGGGGCAGCAGCATGTGACATTCTCAGCAATGCAGAATGCCCCGTGGATGATGCTTGATGGATGACATCAGCAAGACACCCGTCTCACCCTTCTTTAACCCAGAGGCTCATGTGTGCATTTCTAGCCTGCATTCCATCTATCAATCTATGTGGGAGAGGCATGGGGGAAGAGATAGGCAGAAGGGAGCCAATGAGGCAGGAGGCTGAACACAGCCACCAGCATCAACTGGCCGGATCAATTCTTCTGAATCCCATCTGCAAAAAAGCAATGCACCCTTCCCACCCCATCTGTCATCACATCACACCTCTTAATAGCAGCACGCAGCATTTCATAACAAGCTGCCCCCTTTGCATTTTAAATCCTAGGCTATTCAGATAGAAGCACATATCAGAGACCATTCTAAGTAGCTGCTTAGAAATACCGTCTTATCATGCTCAGGGTCCATTAGCAAAAGTGGGGATTCAGACAAGGACAAATTTATCCTCACTTCAAAAAACGTACATAGTCTCCAAAAAGCCAGAGGAAAGCCATCTGGAAGCCCATTGGAGGGCATAGTGGGAGATGTGGAGGACAATAATCATGCAGAGCTTTCCAGACAACATTAAAACCATATTAATGAACTGTGTTCTACTTCTATAAATAAATCTTTGTTAATACAAAGGAAGCAAAGATTATCTCAGATTTAATATGATATTCCTTTCAATCTGTATTAACATGGAGAGAGACCGTCTCATTATAAAAGTAGTACAGATTAATAATCTTCAGCCAGCTTTCATAAGGGCTCATAAACACAAAAATATCACAAAAAGATATTTCAATGCTGTGCTTGTTAATGCAGGCGGGAGGGGAACCTTCAATAAACAGGAACTATTACGGTATTTACAGAATTTATGCACAACTTAAAAAGCACCGAAATTGTAAATTTTAAAAAAAGTATCTATTTAGCTTCTACATCCTTTAAGCAATAAATATAGCCAAGAAGCAACAGTGAGAACCGGTCATGGAACAACCGATTGGTTCAAAATAGGGAAAGGAGTACGACAAGGTTGTATACTGTCACCCTGCTTATTTAACCTATATGCAGAGTACATCATGAGAAATGCCAGGCTGGAAGAATCACAAGCTGGAATTAAGATTGCAGGGAGAAACATCAATAACCTCAGATATGCAGACGATACCACCCTAATGGCAGAAAGTGAAGAAGAACTAAAGAGCCTCTTGATGAGGGTGAAAGAGGAGAGTGCAAAAGCTGGCTTGAAACTCAACATTAAAAAAACTAAGATCATGGCATCTGGACCCATCAATCCCTGGCAAATAGAAGGGGTAGAAATGGAAGCAGTAACAGACTTCATTTATTTGGGCTCCAAGATCACCGCAGACGGAGACTGCAGCCATGAAATTAAAAGACGCTTGCTCCTTGGGAGGAAAGCTATGGCAAACCTAGATAGCATATTAAAAAGCAGAGACGTCACCTTGCCGACAAAGATCCGCATAGTCAAAGCTATGGTTTTTCCAGTAGTAATGTATGGCTGTGAGAGCTGGACCATAAAGAAGGCTGAACGCCGAAGAATTGATGCCTTTGAACTGTGGTGCTGGAGAAGACTCTTAAGAGTCCCCTGGACTGCTAGGAGGTCAAACCAGTCAATCTTAAAGGAAATCAACTCTGATTGCTCATTGGAAGGATTGATAATGAAGCTCAAGCTCAGATACTTTGGTCACCTAATGCGAAGAGAGGACTCTTTGGAAAAGACCCTGATGCTGGGAAAGATGGAAGGCAAAAGGAGAAGAGGACGGCAGAGGATGAGATGGCTAGATAGCATCACTGAAGCAATGAGCATGAAATTGAGCAAACTCAGGGAGGCAGTGAAAGATAGGAAGGCCTGGCGCAATATGGTTCATGGGGTCACGAAGAGTCGGACACGACTTAACGACTGAACAACAACAACAATAGCCTTCATGTTCACATGATGTGCTTGTTTACATCTTATGCTCCATACATTTTGCCTTGAACTTTCAGCCCTACTTCTCCTCTTCTACAAGTTGCGGGACAACAAGGAAGTGAGGGTGCTATTAGGTCATGCTAATGTATGCTTTTATATTCTAATGCTCTAATTCTGACAACCAGAATTAGAGCATCTCCCAGGCTCTGGGCTAGGGTGGTTGAAGCCCCTTGCTGGGGGGGTATGATATGTTTGTTATTGTTGACCAGTTCTACCATCTTGTTTTATGTTCTGATTGTATACTTGTGATTTTGTTGTTGTGAGCTGCCCAGAGTGGACTGAAGTCGGGCGGCATCTAAGTCGAATTAAATAAATGAATAAATAAATCAAGCTCTTCTATTGTAATTGATCTTAATCTGCAGATTCAATCCCATATGTATTTAATGATTTAATCTGTCATAGCAGTAAAAGGTAATTTTTTTAATTCTGACAACCAAATCCATATAAAACTTACTTTCAGGTGCAGAGGTTTGTTATATTTATTGTTTACTTCCAGTTCAATCTGAAGTATCTTAGGTTATCAGTACATTGGATTTCTACTGATTTGCTTGTAAATACTAAAGATTTAATGAAGCGATTTTAAACAGATCTAACCTCTTATAAAAGCCATTTCTCTGTTAAGTTACTCATTAAAAATGGGTTGACTCTCATATTCCTTTACTTATTTCATCTTGTACTGGAACATACATGTTGCATGTGAAAGCTCTCCAAGTTAATAGCAGTGCCTTTTGCGTTATTGTACTACGTGTGCCTTCCAGTCAGCACCACCATTCCTGGCGACTGCCTGGACAAGTCCCTGCAGTTTCCTTGGCAAGATTTAAGAAGCCGTTTGCCATTGCCTGCTTCCCAGGCCGGAGAAAGAGTGACTGGCCCAAGATCACCCAGTTTGCTTTGTATCTAAAGAGGGACTAGAACTCATGTTCTCCCAGTTTCTAGTCTAGTGTCTTAACCACTACACCAAGCTGCCACTCCACTATTGTACTACTTCAAATTAAAAGCTGTTTTTGTTTCAGAACAGTTCTGGGATTGCTTTCATCATAATTCTATAACCACTTACTTGAGAATAAATCTACTGAATTTACTGGGGCTTTTTAGTAGAGTAGGACAGCATAGTGTTTTTAAATTGTTATGGATTTTTTAACTGTTGTGTTATACGCCGCCCAGAGTCATGTAAGTGTGAAATGGGTGGTTGTATAAATATGTTAAATAAATTAAATAGTGAGTTGTTCCCCACAATAAGGCCAAACTATCACATCTTTCACCTATCCATATTCTATAGCAGCCAAGGCTTCCTTCCTATACTGGAAGTTTTTCATGCCCTTGAAAGCCAGGACACCAGACAATGTATCTGCAGACAGGGCATTCTTCTGGTTTTAAATTACAGTCCCTATGCAATGTAGTTAAGAAACTTTGCCTAGAATTTTCTCTGCATCTGAAAACATACATTTCTAAAATAAATGGTATACTGCTAGATACTAATATACAGTCTTACTGGTCATCACAACCATTTAACCACAGTGAGTTAGACATCAAACCTTATAAGAATAGCTCTGCTAGATCAACCCAGGATCCTTCTTAGTCCAGCATTTTGTTTCTGGCAGTGGCCAACCAGATGCTCCTGGGGTGCTCAGAAGCAGGAGATAAAGGCACACACCCCTCCTACCATTATTCCCCTGCAACTGATATTCTTGGGGGAAGGCATGTTACCCCTAACCCAGAAATAACCCTGAGATTTCAAGACCAATAGTCCGTCCTCCATTAATTTATCCAATCCCCCCTTTCAAGCCACTGAAAAAGTTAATGGCCATCGCCACATCCTGTGGTAATGAATTCCTCATCTTTGTCATTTCAAATCACAGAGAACACAGAGCAGTCTGGGTCTCTCATGAGTGCACTGTCAAACAAAACTCTAATAATAACAACTTTGCTTTAGGCTTTAAAGAGTAAAGAAAAGAAATGCTTCTCTAGAGAGGTACCTTTGATCAGCATTACCTCAAACTTTTAAATTTTTTAATCATCTGAGAAACACAAAAAGTGGAGGGAATCCTTTTGGAATATAATGTACCTGCAATGACTAAATATTAGTATGAATACCTATAAAAGCAAGCTTCAGTACCTCTGATGCTTGTTATTTGCTCATTTACCTAATGTAGACACAATTTCTGGCCAAAGACAAAATATATGTCCATTTATCTAGGAAGTTTTCTAATCAATAAAATGGTGTTCCAAATGCATTTTATTGTCAGTTCACCACTTTTACAAGTCTTAGAATAGAAAACCTGCCATCCCTTATATTATGCATCTATGCTGGCTGGAGAAAAAAAACCCAAACCTGACTGCTGAGACAGAGATTAAATTATATTTGATTTCCAGTAGATAGACTCTGCCACCAGCTGGGGAAGATGTCCATCGTTTCCTACTTGCAATTAAAGCAGTAGGAACCTTTGCTTAATTAAAACTGTAAAACTGTTGGGAGTTGTAAAGTAGCAGTTCAAAAGTGTAATGCTCATGCTTGCACTAGTGGTATATAAACTCATTTCAGATATATTAGGGTGACACACAAATTAATGACGCATTCCACAATCATCCTGAAAGATACAAACTTGACACCTTTACTACTATTTCTTGGGCGCAAAATAAAGTCTGTGCTATTCCTTCAAACTTTTAGTGGTACTTTTAAGATGTAAAAGCCTCTCAAGTCAAGCTCAGCTTCTCATAGCTTCATGGGTATAGCCAGTAAAGTCTGGAAACTGTAGAGAAATGGCTTGCAACTAACTTCTTTTAGGACGTTTTCAGACTCCCAGTCAAGCCTATCAGTTTTTCAATTGGTCATTTTTCACTTTTTAATCAAAACTCTAACTTATCAGTGATTACTTACTTGTTTTTTTATCCCACTGTTATTTTCACAGTACAATATTATAGTATTTGTTTCTTGGTAGATACTGTAACCAACTTCAGACATCTCAAGAATCATTCTAATGCACATAGCAATTGTCAAATGCAACACCTATCTCTCTGCTTTAACCCTGACTCACCATATGCACACTCAGGGCACATAAATACGTTAAGACATGCTGCAGATAATTTATTTCACTTCTTTTTAGCACTGAGTGGGAGGGTGAAGGGTTTTGTTGCTATTGCAGCAAGTCCTGTGGAAAGAATGATTTTTGCTCCTTGTTCTCAGTATCATGTGGCACTGGCAATGAAGTTAGATCATTTTCAAGCAGGGCTTGGGAAATAAAGATGGTGGCAGAGAAGTAGGAATCTCAGTTCAGCAACACTGTTCTGGCAAAGTACATAGCATAGGTGTTTTCAATTGGGGGTTTTCTATAACAAAAGCATAAGCTTCACATACTTATGCAATTAAAGGTGTTTCCATTAATTTTCTCTTCCTTCCTTCCTTTCTTCCTTCTCCATCTCACAAACACACACACACACACACAAACTCACACACACGAGTACTGTAGCCTTTATTTTAGTTGCTACTAAAATTCAATGGTTGTTTTCATATCATAAGCCTGCCTCACACTGAAAACTTCTTTATATGTTCTTTTACTGCCCATGTACAGTGAGCTGAAAATAGCATAGATCATTTGTCAACAAACATTCACCTCTTCCTCATTCTCTCCACCCCACAAAGTTTGTGTGTTCTATACCTTTTTACAGTTAATTCTGAATATTTTCAACCAAGCAAAAGTGGGACATGAAAAAAGCTGGTTTATTTTCTATGTACCTTGAGATCAGACAACTGAGATGGGAAAAAGAAGATTCCTTTATCCTTTGCAAGCTCAATTTAGGCTTGGCAAAGAGTTGAACTTCATCTCATGTCCTGAAAAGCCCACATATCTAAGTTCTGCACTCCAGAGGCTTCCGTTACATCTCAGTTCCAGCCCAGTTGACTAAGGCTTACCCAGGGATATCTGCTGCCTAAAGCAAATGACCTCATTATGCCCCTGCCTCTATGCCACCTAAAGAAGGCCACTGACCTGACAGCTGATTCTTACTTGAAGAAAGACAATGTCCTCTACCCAGCCTTAGAAAATCAGACAAAATTAGGGGCATATGCAAGTCTTACCTCCAAAACTTTGCTGCTATTCACTTACTGCTCTTGCCTAGCAACTACTTGATGCCTTTTAAACAAATTCTACAACGTAGCAGGAGCAGCAACATATGTACTCCAAATGAGCAGAGCAAGCTGAACTACCATGTGAGGAGGACAAAACCCAACAAGGTCCAGTAGCTCTAAGGATGGGAGGGGAAAGGACAATATGTTCTCCAGCATCCTTGCCTGTGGCATTTGTATTGTCCAGCTTAATATTCAATCTGACCTTGAACTGATCTTACCACTGCAGCTCATGTGTTACTCAAAAAGTACAACTTTAATGCTTTATGGGGTGCAGCTTCTATAAGCTATGAAACTGTTTGAAGCAGTCCCGTTTCATCTGAGGTGCTGAAACACTCAACTAATGCCTGCTTATGCAATGGATCTTCTGATTAGTGTCCACCCATTGTGCTCCCCATGTGTGTGCAGCAAGTCTGCTTTGAGAGTTCCCCAATCTTTCGGACACGTGGCTGGTTACATGGCAAGTGGAGAGAAAGAAAGTCACTGACAGAAGTTAGTCCATTAGGACACATTTTGTTCATGGAGCTTTCCCAAAATATTAAGATTAACCAACTTTTCAGAAGCTGATATTTATAAAAATGTATAAAAAAATATTTCAGGAGTACAGGTTACAGTTAAGTAGAAAGACAAGCTTTACAAAGTAGCACTTGCAAGTTCATCAAATATTGAATGTAGAAACAGAAAATATTAAGTCTGCTGTGTTAACTAATCTGTTATGCTAACAAATATGGCATCATGTTGGCAACCAGGGACAAAATACCATGGAGCACTCATAGCATGGGGATGAGATATAGCACCTGTAGGACAGGAAGAGTCTTAAATCCCTCTGGGCAGACCTTTCACACTCTTTGACTTAATCTGAGTCACCATTTTCCCCACATGAATCAAATTAATGAAAATTTATTGGAAATACATGATCATTTAAATAGATAGATTTGTTAATACTCATTCTGGTAATCCACTCTCATCTACTGCTTGATGTCTGAATTGGGACTCTTCAAAGCCAGTGATGCTAGGGTAAAATCTGGACTTTTGTAGCTTAGAACCAGGTTATGACCCAAAATTTGGTATAAAAATAAACCTGCATCTGTAATGGATGATAGAGATATTGCCACTGACAACTTCAAATTATTTTCTTGGGAAAAAGGGAAGAAAAGCAATCTAGGGCATTATGGATTGGAGCCTGAAAATTTTTAAAAAGGGTACATTTAATGATTTAATAAATAAAAAGCTTCTCTTGAATCAATTTCAACTTCTAGACATACCCATGGCAGCAATACAGAAGTACAGGTAGTCCCCAGTTTAAGAACGAGTTCCGTTCCCAAGGTCTGTCCTTAAGTCGAATTTGTATGTAAGCCAGAACAGTATTATTGTATAATACTGTATAAGTAGTATTGTGTAATTAGCTCAAACCATTGTGCATTTAACTCGAATCATTGTGTATTTAACTTAACTTAATTTTGCTACGGTAGGCTCTGTTCTTAACTATGGGTCGTCTGTAAACTGGGCATTCTTAACCCAGGGACTACCTGTAGTTTGCCACTGCCATCTTTCAGAGTAGGTTTTTCCCCCCTCCTTTCAATTTAGCCTACAGCCCTGGATTTCCCAATGGATTCCCATCCAAGTAATAATCAGGTCTGACACCACTTAGTTCTTTTTCCCCCTCCAAAGATCAAGCCAGGTCAGCTAAATGCTGCCACCTGCTTTGATTAAAGATTTCCTTGAAAGCTTGAAAATATTGTAATACTTGAATATTTGTGGGAGTGTGGAGTCGAGGTATGAAACATGGACTCTCATCCCCAGAAGAGCGAACACGAGATAAGAGAATGAGACTGGCCCCTCCCTAAAGAATGCAGAGGATGTTTGTGGGGTGACCCTGAGAGTTGCTCTCAGTCTGAGAAGATTCTGTAACGGGAGTGAAGCCAATAAACCTTGCTGGATTGAATCTGTATTGTCTCTTGGAGTTTCCTGGGCTAATCCTGACAATATTACATGGAAAAATTCTCAGAATTTTGCACAAAAAAATGGGGAACAAAAGGTGCATAAAAGTAATCTGAACAATTCCTAGTCTAAAAACAATATAAGAGCAACTATTGCATAATTATTTTAATTGAACATTATGCGTAATTATTTCATTGATCATCAGTTCTTAAAGTAATTTAAAGGTATTACTGTTGGTTGCACAATCAGCCAGATATTTAGACTGCATTTGGCATTTTTATTCACCTACTGAGTCCTTCCCAAAGACCTGGGAGAGGCAGATATTGTTGTCATTGTTATTATTCCACCGCTATTAGTACAGTTCTTGCCTGCAGGCTTACATTCTAACCACAAAAAGGGGGGGGGGGGGATATGGAGAAGGAAGAGGAATTCCCAGCCAACGTGGGAATTTGGGGAACCAAAATCCATGCAACTAGAGTGGAGTCAGAGGTTGGGAAAGCTGCTCTACATTAGTGCAAATCTCTGTCAGGAATTATGCAGCTGATGATTTCTGTGCAATATAGCAGCAGGTTAAGCAATCAATCAGAGTTTTTCTTCAAGAGAACTCTGTGGGACAAACATAACATGTAGGCCAGCCGTTCGTGTTTTAAAATAACAGAGTAGAACAATGTAAGTCTTGGTTATTGTTCCATAATGTTAAGTACAGTGATATTACAGCATGTGGACATGCCACATGCTATGGAACTTGACATTTTCACTGCTAATGTCATCAACAGCTTAAGGCTTTTCCCCTATAAATCAGGCAATCTCTTTCCCCTACAATTGGACAAGGTGAAGAGCTTATATGGTTGGCATTATGATACAACGAACACTGGAAATTGCCAATCCTACTTGACGAAAAAGTTTCAAGTATGTCATCTATGAAGTTAAACATTCCTCACATGGAATGGTTTATCATGTCTCCATCCCCCAGCTGTTTTCCACACCAACGGTGGGAAATCAGGAAGCAAAGCTCTCTGCCATCTCTGGGTTAAAAGGCTATACTGCTTGAATTTCTGCCTGACACATACCTTCAAAAACACACACGCCCTGCCAAGAAAGAGAGTCTGGCCTTGCCAGGTCTAATTTGCTTCCCTTCCTGAGCTGCTCTGATTTCAGCATTTGAATCCAATGCCTCTCTTAGGAGTAATCCCAAGGCTAATCCTAAAAAAAGCACCCTTCTCTCTTTCTCTTTTTAACATATCAAAAACTTGCCTTTGAGGCGTTTTTTTCCTGTGAAGAAAGCAAAGACAAATTAAAGTGTAATGGCTCAAACTCACCTTCTGACTCTGTGTGATCTAACTCCAGTTGCTAATAATAAGCCCAAGTTTATGAGGCATGGAGGTGTTTTTATATATCAGCCTAGCTCTGTCAGCTTACACAGCTCTTCCTTCACCTCTGCTGCCGCATTAAATCACTTGTCTTTATAGGCAGCCGGGTAGGGTAAGGCCTGAGCAAGCAATGGGCTGGAAGGAATGGGAGTGGGGACCGTTTAAAAAAGCCGAATGGGAAGGACAGGACATCACAGCTCATTTCAAACGGTTTCAAGAGTTTGACAAAAGTACTACAACCTGGATGCTCTCCAGATCCAACGCTGAACATGCAGCCAATATGTGCTGAGCGGTAATTAAGGGCTGCCCTCTTTGTATCAGTCCAAAGAGGCTCTCTGTGCCTCAGTTATATAGAGGAGCAACCATCCTAATATAATAGAAGTTCTCCAAAGGTTTTGCGTGTTGCCACACTGTAGAGACAGGGGGCACTAGGCGAGAGAGAACAGATGGGAAAAGACTAATGAGTTACTACAGACCACGAAAGAGGAACGTTGCTTAGAGCTATCAGGGACGGACACTTGGATAATGTGAGAGGCTTAAAAATGGACACATCTCCTTGGTATACTGCTGAAGTTGGCACCCATATAGATGAAGGAGAATACACTTTTTTAAGTGAATTTGAAATAGTAAGGAAAAATCATTTCCATTCTTCTTTATTGAATAATTGTTGGCAAAGTTAAAAAGATAAACACAAAACAATATAGAGAATTAGAAAAGAGAAAAAAAGAAAAAAAGTGGGAAGGAAGGAAGGAAGGAAGGAAGGAAGGAAGGAAGGAAGGAAGGAAGGAAGGAAGGAAGGAAGGAAGGAAGGAAGGAGAGGAAGCAGCTTCCAATCTTCTTCACAACAGTTATAAACATATTTAAACTGCTTCTCCCCTTCAAAATTATATAACATGGTTCCCTTCACCCCATATTCTGCCCTTATTAATCAGTAAATCCAGAAATCATCAATTCATTTTTATCCATTTTCAGCAAAAAGTCCATATAGGTAGTCCTTGCTTAACAACTATTTGTTCAGTGACTGTTTGAAGTTACGGCAGCATTGAACAAATGGTACTTATGCTCGGTCCCCAAAGTTACAGCCGTTGCAGCACCCCTGTGGTCACGTGATCGAAATTCAGGCATTTGGCAGCCCATCTGCATTTACAACCACAGGGGCACTTCAACTTCACCCACGCACCTGTCTCCCCCATCTCTGCCCATTTGGCTGCCCTGCACAGAGTCACTCCTTGGCGATGGCAGCGGCAGCGCTGGGGCTGAAGTAGAGGCCCGGGGCCATCAGCAGTCTCAACCGGCCACCACCTCCCTCGGGCTTCTACTCACACCCTGTGCTGCAGCCAACCAGCCCAGCACCCCAGCGCAAAGCCCCAGTTGCCTCCACTGCCCTGCATTCCACAGGCCCTGCCATGCCTAGCTGAACTTTGCCAATTTCTTCGTCCCGCTGCTGATGAGGTGTACCTGGCCTGGCCCTATGGAAGGCAGCTGCTACCCACACCAAGGCTTCTTCCTGAGGCTGCTCACGCCATTCTCCAAATCGTGCACACCATTCTCGCAATGTTTCCGAAGGCCTCAGAAGTTTTCCGAAGGCTTCCTGGAGCATCACAAGAATAGTGCGCACTATTGGGAGAATGGCATGAACAGCCTCAAGAAGAAGGCCTAGCACGGCCAGCAGCTGCCTTGCAGAGGGCCAGGCTGGGCACATCTCATCAGCAGTGGGAGGAAGAGGTTATTTCACTGCAAAGCTGAATATCTGGTCTATCATGATCTGTTCTATTACTTTCAATTATGTCAGTTGTGAGAGGCATCCTTGTAACCTAATGTTAACGTATAGTGTCATAAAAAGTATGTTATAGATTTATTGATATATCAGTGTCTTTTCCAGTACTTTTTTGATCTAGTACTTTTCTGTAAAATGTTTAAGCAATTGGGGGGAAGGAGTAGATAGCACACAAAGGCTTTTCTCTTTAGATATGATATTCGGACATTTTTGCTTTGTGATTTACAACAATCATTATGAATTAGAGCTTTACTAATTGATGACTTCTTATTTATTTTTGGCCACTGGAACTACTTTGAGTTGAGTTTTGTAATTCCAAGTCACAATAAAATGCATTAGATTTCTGAATATTATGGCACAGATCTACACAACAAACATCCTCTTAAAACAGCACATGATTTCAGTGAAATTATCACTTACAATGTTCTAGTTAGACCTGAGTAAAAACATGAAAATGATGGAGCAAATATATTAGCAATTTATGTATTTATTCCACAGTGGATCAGCTATTGATTTAATTTTTCTCTTCTACCTCTTTGTACAGTAGTCTCCTTTGGGAGTTTGGTACTTGGACAGTAAAGTAATAAATAACTTCTCATACAGTATTTTCTAACGCAACTATTTGCCAACAGTTCATTGCTCTGTCTAGGGTTTTTAATATATATACCCTCTGTAGCATACCCCTTGACATCTATAAAGATGCAACCACCTGGGATTCTCCTGACTTGGAAACATCTATATCACCTATAAATCGTGGAGTGGGATGATGCCAACTTTTTAAAAAAAATTATTTCATTGTTTACAAATAGAGAAGAACCACAGGGGATGGAGTCTACAGTCTACCTTAAGAAATAATTACTTCTTATTTTCTGGAAAGCTGAAGTGTAGCTTTTATTTATATTATCTATTCTAGTTCTAATCTGCCAAATACCTAAAGCTCACTTTAATGGGTCTTCAAAGGGAACAAAAAAAGGGAATATTCTGTTTTTATTCAGACATAATAGAAATTGTCAATTCACATTTTAATCTTCAACTGACATGTGGGTCTCTCATATCTGACACATGACTGTGACTCTGGAGATGCCCCATTACTAGTTTAAATCTCCAAATAGCAGAAGTGATTATACTCTTTCTCAACAAACAAAATGTTTCCACTAGAATAGTAGAATACAATAAAAAACTGAGGCTTCCATTTTTATAAACGGGCTTTCTTTTTATTTCAGCAATAAATAACAGAATGCAATTTATAATTATGTTCAACAATTTAAATTATTACATCAAAACTAACAACCATGACAGAATACTCTTACTATCCTATAGATGCAAAAATTATATCAGAATTAACTATCACATAAGTTGCCAAATCCTAAAAATTTCTTACAGTATCTAACATGCTCAAATGCATTAATTTGTATTGGATGAAAAAACAAAAGTACCAGTATGGAAACCTTAATGGGTTACAAGTCTGTACTAAAGCTGTTCAGAGTGCTTGAAAATACATGCTTCGTAAAGCACGTTAGCCAAAATGAAGCCTCCCTCTTTGCAGTGTTAATACAGCTGCATCCTTTGACAGGATCACGTAACAGCTTTGAAAGCTGTTTGCAGCTGTCTCTCCATGTTTGTGCATGCACAGCCATTTTGCCTCATTGACAGTCCTGGTGGAAATACTGTCTGAGGATACCTGCCTATGTACTGAGAAAATAGAACTTGACTACAGCATCTGAAGCAGGGACACCTAGTTTAACGCCTCAAAAAAAGATGTTCCATTTGTGAAGCGCCTCCTTGAAACGGCTTGCACAGCCTTAGTCTCATCCCTGACAAAGTAATTCAGTATATGCATCTAAGAAAATTTGGGACAACACTTGATATCCATTGTTCAGATGAGAATAATTTTAAGAAGAAAAAACCTTACTCATAAGAGAGAGACGTGTGCAAGCCAACATTGGGAAGAGGTTTTTCCTTCGCCCTTCATAACATACATAGCCCAAGTTGCCGCTCCAATAAAATGTCCAAATTTTCAAACTGAAAATGTGGTCTTTCTGCTGAAAATAAACGCCACCTGCCTGACATTTTGTAAATTGAGTCTTCTTGCAGATTCCTCACTTATTACCTTTCTGTACTCTAAAAGAGATTGCTTTCAAAATGGAGCTTGTCGAGTCAACCAGTTCACTTTTGAATGATTGCAGGAATGTGTGCTTTCTGAATTAATTGGTTACACTTTCCCCCAATTGTTCAGCCATCTTAGAGCAGCGCAACAAGGGGAAAGGAATGGTAACTCACTTCTTGTATAATAATAGTTGGCATTAGAAACGGCAATTGATCGTACTGGCTTGCATATTTATTATGCATATATACATGTGCAACTATCTGTATATCTATAAATATCTATGCCTGCCATTGTCACCGGAGAACAGATGTTAGCCGATCTGAAATGAAATCAGAAAACCAGATGAAGTGTAATAAAGACCAGTCAGTAAGATAATTGGATGAAATTTCTGTTGCCAAGTCCAGAATTTATGCTGCAGTTTCTACACCATCCAGTATATTGAGCACAACAGGACATGAGGAGAATATGACAGCAAGAAACTAAAATTGCCAGTACTTTACTGCAACTAAATGTTTCTCTAGTTATTATACTTAGGCTTCTTTAAGAAATGGGAAAAGATCCAAAGAGAGAAATATTTAAAATGTTATTCTATAGTTCCACAATTAAAGACCAGCTACATTAAAATGTCTTATTCTTTATTTTGCTCAGTATCCAGTCTACCCTTTCATCCCTCAACTGAACCCCTTCAGCCATTGATAAGATTTCATTCATATCTATATCTATTGTAACATAATGATTCCTCTACCCCAAAAAGAGGTACAAATAAAAGTGTCCACTCCAAAAACTGAGCATGAGTTCAGGCAATGGCAAATCAGTTTATGTAAATGCAAATAAAGTCAATGAGTCTTTGATAAGGGACACCATTGAAAAGGGTCTATGGAATCATCACTTCACTCATTGCCATCAGTCCGTAAAATTAAGGTTATAAAAAATGCAATACACCAAGGCATTTGAACTCAGACAATATAGTTTGCATGTCCTTAGCAGTACTCAGTTATCAGCATTACTAATGATTTAGAGCAACCATCCCCAGAGGGTATCCTCAGTGGGAGAGGTTATGAATGTGTGCCTCAGAAAGCAGATTCCTCCTAAGGTCAAGATTGTCAATGTGGCATTCATAGGTGCCACGACACCCTCAACATTCCACCAGTGCTCCATCGTGGGAGTCCCTTCAATGCTTCACCAAAGTTGATTTGCTCCCATCTAAACAATGAGCCAATCAGCTGCTGCTTTTAGACTAAGAAAGTTCACTCTAACTTAAAATGGCATATCTGTGGCCACAGTTCTGTAGTCTGTCTGGGTACAAATGGGAAGGTAGAAGTGAGTGGGGAAGAGGTACGATAGGAAAAGGAGTCTACTTCCCAAAATGTGATGGGGGAGCAGGGGGAGACAATATGTCTAAATGTGTATTTGGGGGAGATATGTTTATGAGATGTATGAGTGTTGGTGGGTATATATACATGTAGGGGAGGGTGTGGGGACAAAAGGTAGACTACCTATGCATGCATGTATATACTCATTTGCACATGCTCAGATGCTCCTTGGCCAATGAGGACCTCTAAGGACCTTACCTAATTATGCCATTAGAACTAATTATACCACTTATACCTCCTCCTGTTCAAAGAAATCATTTATCTCTTCCTTGGTATAATGCCTTTCATCCCAAGATGTCCATTATTTGTGAGAGCAGAGAAGTTGCTATCCACCAGCCTGCCTGCCTCTTTCTGCTCCTCTAGGCCAGCAACCTCAGCCTCAAATAAATATGTTTGATTCCTGGGAACTGGGACCAAATTGTTTCAAGTCTTCACCTAATGATTTTGGTCCAGGTGATGGACAATCATGTGTATCCACTCCCTTGTTGGCTTTGTTCATTTAATGGCCTGTTGACTTAGAAAGTTAAATTACAAAATATCAAGGCAAAAGGAGCAGGCCTTGATTGCTTCTCCTGTTGTAAAACTTCTACCCGTATGTAGGTTGGGGAAGGAACATTATGGAAAGTACAATGTTATGGAAAGTACAAAAAAGGAATAAGTAGCAGCAGACAAAAGAAATGAAAGTGAGCGATAACAGAAAAGAACTCTACTTCAATATAGTTTACACCAACACTATTTACTGTATCTCTCCATAACTTTCTATTGTTGCAAGCCATCTTTGCTTCCACCATATCCATACATTGATTAATTAATGACCTTTTGCTCTGCATTAAAGTAGGCAGCAGCACCCTCTTATATAAAGCCATTTCCACTTTCAACATTCATTCTTCGCAACAAACTACATACTATCTACTACCCTTCTTTTAGGATTTCCACCTCTTAAATTTCTCCTTCCATTTCCCTACCTTTAGTAATGGTTCTGCCAAAGAACAGAAATCTATCTGCTTGTTGGGTTTTTTAAAATTATTATTAGATTTTTATCCTGCCCTATATTATTTATAAAAATAAATAACTCAAGGCAGAGAACATATCTAATACTCCTTCCTCCTCCTATTTTCCCCACAACAACAACTCTGTGAGGTGGGTTGGGCTGAGAGAGAGTGATTGGCCCAAAGTCCCCCAGCCGGCTTTCATGCCTAAGGCGGGACTAGAACTCCCAGTCTCCTGGATTCTAGGCCAGCACCTTAACTACTACACTAAACTAGTTCTTTATATTTATATGGCAAATTTGCTATTTTTTGTGCCATTTTCTTTGTGAAAAACTTCCCCAGATGCTTAATACCTACCTCTTTTAACTGTTTATCACTGGGATTGAAGGTTCTGCCTAAAAAAATAAAAACAAAACCCAAGCAGATAATTTAAGATAGATCACTGATTCCTAAAAAGGAACATGAACATAATAGCACTTTCTCACCATGATTCCTATCTGGCATTGGAAGGCACATTGTTGATATTAGAGGTAATATTCCGCCATCATGAACAACAAATATTGACATATGACATACAGAAGTCATTTATTTTTTGTAATGTAGCTGACTATAAAAGCTAATTCATCAGCACTGATTTTAAAAAGTATAGTTGTTCTCTAAATGTAAGAAAGCTGCACTTAAAAACAGTTTTTTCAGAACACAAAAAACACAACAGTGGAGTTAATAACAAATTCTTGGAAGATATTACTGTAAGGTACACAGACGAAGGTGTAAAAGCCAACTTCTATAATTAAAGAAAAAAAAAACAGAAAGAAGTACGATAAAACAGTGGATGCATTATTTCAAAAATATAATAAAAATGCTGTTACTGAATATCATCAGTGTATTTATGATACCACACTCCAAACAGATGGATGATTTCATCCAGCAGCTTCATGTAGATGTTAAAAACTAGGGAACAGAGGATCAAACCCTACTGGAGCCCACAAGGAGGAGACCACCTGGCTGATCTTTCCTCCCCCACAAGGAGCCACAGAGATGACCTTGGAGAAACTATTCAGAGATTGCTCCAACAGTATGTTAAAAAACATGCATTGAGCCTGAGAAACAGGGAAAACATTAAGAGACCAATTCCTCCCTGGGGCATAGGAAGGAGGGAAGGGAAATGCAGTCAGGCTTCCAAGATTCTGTAGCCTATCTCAATAAAGTGTCATTCTAGTCATCTTGTGCAGTGTGTTTCCTGATCTGGTCAGCCTCAAAGAGCTGACAGCCACCAACTGGAATCACCCACTGTGGAAGGAGCAAAACCAGTGTAAAACAGTGCCTCCAATCCTCAACCCCAGCAGGCAGTCCAGAAGAATACCTTGGTCGCTGCTACTGAAGTCTGTTGAGACATCCAAAAGAACAAGGAGGGGGCAAGCCTACTTTCCCCATTCAGGTCACAAAAAGGGTCTTCCACTGTGCTCTCAGTTCGAGGGCTGAATCCTGACAATTTTTCTAGGATTACAGTTAGAATGCCACCTTATGAAATGCAATTGTTGGATGATCCAGGGGTCGTAAAATTGCCACATCTTATGGTAAGTTATATGCTGGAACAAAAAAACAGCAAACCTCTTTCAAAAGTTAAAAAAAAAAGTCCCTACTTTTCTCTCCTACCAGGATAACTATAACCCTAACTATAACAAAAAATAAGAATGCATTATTGCTCGTGTATAGAAGACAGTGGAATTCAAAATGAACCATAATGGCTAGAATAATCCAAAATGTCTTTGATGAATAAGGGACATTAATGCAAGAGATCAATCCATTACCCTGACCCAACACACCCCCATTTCTGTGAACACGAAGGCTGACTATAACTCAGAACTGCCTCTTGCCTTATGCACAACTGAGTTGCAGTATTGATCCTCTTTGGCCATTCATAGTTATCTCCTGTATTGCTAGCAATACTTCAGTTCCTTAAGTTTTTCCTTGGATGTTTTAAAGATGCAAGCATTGGCATCCAGGGTGGGGGTGTGGGTGGAGGCACAAAGTAGACAAGATGGCAGATACTGTGTCATGATGCAAGCATTTGTATGTGTGTTGATATTGCATGCATGTACAAAATGGCTGGGATTTGTATTGTGATGGCATGTCTGTCATCTTGCCTGTTTTGACACTATCAGCCCCCACAGATGCTGCTCGATACAGGCATCTTAATAGACATTCATGTCATTTTAAACCATGTTTGTTTTTCTATGTGGCATTTTCTGAAATCCCACTCCATTCCTCCCTCCCCCAAAACACAAATAGAACCAAACAATTAAAATCAGAATTCTTAGAATGAGGATAGGAAACCTTTTCTGGTCCTTGCATTTTCTTGTTTCATTACATGGAGATAGAAAAAGTCCTTGCAGAGAAATCTCCCCCTCACTTTCATAGACCTGGGGCCAGCAACTTTTTCAAATGGCAAGTATTATTGTGCAATGTTTCTCATCAACACAGGCACCATGTAAATCAATCAATGAATACTGTAATAAACAAATATTAATAAATAATTCAGCAAAAATCTTGTGAGCCTCCACTTGAGATCTTGCGTGATTTGGCTGTTTACATCCCTGGGTGTCCATTACTGGAACTTGAAATGCCAGTCCTGATACATGGATACATACATTCTTCATGAATTAATGACTGAATGAATACCAAGTCTACTTAGTGCTATCTTTTTACTCCAACTCCTTTTTTACAAATATAGAATCAGACCAGGAACCTGGGGCTGGTAGTTAAGAGGGAGAAACTGTATCAGGTTATCTGAAAAAAGATATCATAAGGCAAGAGGGATCTAACAGACTAGGGGGAGTGGTTCAAATTAGGAGGAAAAGTAAATGCAGAAATATACCCCAAAGATAAAAAGAAAATAGTGTTGTTGTTGTTGTTTTTTAACTGATGCTGTATCTTGTGGAAAGGAACGAAAAAAGCCCAGCAAGTTATTATGCTTGAAATTCTTAGGTGACAGTATGAAGAATTTCTATCACTAGAATCTGTTCCAACTTCCTGACTGGATAACAGCCCTTTACAGACAAGTCTATGCACAGCCAAGTGCCTGCAGGATTTGTGGCTCACGCACATCTGTGTTTCTGTAGACCAAAGAATTTGATTTTTTTTCCCAAGCTTCATTTAAGTGACTACTGTTGTATGTCTCTCCCTGTGTTTCTCTGCATGACATTGTTTCAACCTGACTTTTTCTACACAAATGTGTCTCCATCCCACAATTAATAGGCAAGAGAACAACAGTAATTTCCCAAGCTTTAAAGCACAGACATGCATTCATGTCAGCCTGTAGCCAGATCTACCCTCGCATGAGATGATAATATATAGCAAAGGGGAAAAAAAACATTTTATGTACCTTTTTCATGGGTTTCTTTCATAGGTTCCATCGGTATAATGGTAAAATTTATGACAGGTTCAAATAAACCAGACAAACAAGTTGCAACCGAAGAACTATGTCAACAGAGCCATTTAGATGGGCCTAATTTAACATGGAAACAACCACTGAGATATCAGTGGCCATACCAGCAAATATATCTGAGACATAATTACAGGTATGAAGACCAAGTAAATGCTGGGTGAATTCAAAGCAACAGCCCTCCATCCCCAATAATTAAAATGTAAAAATGATGAATAAAATGGTTAAGATAAAATATTCCAATATTGGCATTCTATATGCCTTCCAAAAGAATTTCTGGAACCATACAACAGGAAGACTTTTCTGCCAAATACCATTACAATTCCAATGCTTAGTATATGTGGCCCTTGAAACAGCAAGATGTTTTTCTGCTTTCCAGAAGGCACAATGTCAGAAGAAGGAAGAAGGATTCCATGCCCTCTTGGTTCACAGACTGTCTCGATCACTGTTGCAGAGCTGGGGGAATTTTTCCTGTTCTTCTACCATACTGACCTGGCCTCAGAAGACTGAAATGAGCAGCAATTCATTAACTCCTGTACAGATTAGATTAAAATCAAGGAACTGATTGGCTACCTTGCTCAGGACAGAATCAAGCTAAAGGTTTTAGAAATGGAAAAAAACTGTCCTTGTGAATTTGCCCTTGAAATTCATACAAGGACAGAATAGTACAAAGGACTGAAAGAAAGGACAGTCTGAAGCAAGCAATTATTTATAGAAAAATCCAGATTCAGTTTATTACACTCAATTTCCCTAAATTATATGTTTATAATGAAAGTAAATTTGAGCATGAAATTGAGCAAACTCAGGGAGGCAGTGAAAGATAGGAAGGCCTGGCGCAATATGGTTCATGGGGTCACGAAGAGTCGGACACGACTTAACGACTGAACAACAACAATGAAAGTAAATTACATCTCAATGCATAATAATGGGATAGGTATTTAATATGTGAACTATGATGGGGTGTTCCTAAAGAAACGACATGGCTGAGTAAAGCCAGCATGCCATAAAGGTTAAGATGCCAGAATAGGGACATCCAGGTGCAATTCTCCCTCAGCCATGAAAGCCTACTGGCTGACACTGGACCAGTCACTATCCTCAGCCCAATCTACCCCACGGGACTGTGAGTAAAAATGGGAGGTAAGAGTGCTACATATCTTTCCTTGGGTTCTTATGGCAGGGATGTAAACTCCACACCCTGGAAGCCATATGCATTTTTTTTGTCAGCCCTCCCCCCTTCTAACTGAGCGGAACAAAAAATGTGGGACTTTTTTGCAGTTTGGGGCTTGGGGTACGTTTTAAGAGGTAAAATGGTGCCGTAAGCCTTGCAGTTGCTTAAAGCATCCATTTCATGCCTAAAACTTCCAAAACAGCCCTGACCCCACCCACTTTTGGAGTATGGTCTCTCCACTCAATTTTTTTTTTAATTTTTCAAATGTATATATGTCACCCATCTCACTATACAAAATCCTGTAAAAATGCAAGGAGGAAGATGAGCTGCTGTTTAAAAAGCAAACATGAGAAAACCCTTCTTGCCCCTTTCCCATTCACAATCCTGACTATACATGATGTGCAATTCTGCAGCTACATTATACTAACTTGAATGGGCCCAACTCATCTGAAGTACCTTTACAATTCTGATGATGATTTAACTTTATAAAATAATAAAGGCACTAGGTTATTCAAATAGGTTCAAGCCGGAACACCTAACCTGATTCTAAGAATACTGCTGTCTCTCTTATGGCCCAACAACAGAATTCTATACATACAGGTAGTCTTCATTAAGCAACCACTCATTTAGCAACCATTCAAAATTATGGTGGTGCTGAATTAGGAGACTTACGACCACTCCTCAAAGTTCTGGTCATCACAGTGTCCCCTTGGTCACGTGATTGAGATCCAGGCACTTGGTGACCAGCTTGCAATTACAGCATTGCAGCATCCTGACTGCCATTTGCGACCTTCAGTGCTGGCTTCCAACAAGCAAAGTCAATGGGGAAGTCAGCAGGAGGTCAAAAATGGTGATCATGTGCCGTTGTGCCTAATCCTGTGCAGGATTTGTCTAATGATGGCAACTGGGACTTCTGGAACTGCCACTGTAGGTTGGTGTTGTCACATGATTGTTGTGCAGAGTGCAGCAATACTCCAAGAAAATTGCCCAGGAAAAATATACATCAGCATGAGAGATTTACAGAATGCAATGTCCATATCTTGTTCTCCAAAGAAATCCAGCCAGAAAATATATGCTATCTGGTTTTTATTGATAAAAAATGCAAAACTCCATAAAATACATGTTGCATACAAAATATAGGAAAAAACACTTCTTCTCATGTATTTAGCATCCAAGACTTATCTACTACACAAGCTTAACAAAGACTCTAGCCAAAAAAAACTCTCAGAGAAGAGGTACACTACTTGGTTATTCGTTACTACTACATAATCCATAAAACTGACTACATGGTGGCTAAAACTCTACTGAGAGGCTGGGCATATAATCCTCCTGTTATATTGCCACCCCTTGAGTAACTAGCATACAAACGCCAATAGGTGGCAGTAAATAGCAGTATACGTGCAAAGCAACAAGGCCGAAATAAGTCACACGGCTTTTCTAGTCACAACACTGTTTTAAAGATAACGAGATGAATCCTTCCCATGAGAAAATCCTAACAATGATGTGCTTTATGACTACATCACTTAATAATGGAGTTCCCAAACCCAATTACTGTTGTTAACTGAGGACTACCTGTATTTACCTGGATATGACACTCTCTGTGGGGATATGGGAAGATAGAGGCCAGAGTCGGGGAGTGAAAAATACTCTTTCGTCTCCTGAGCCGCGAGGGAGAGATAAGAGGATGAGGCTGGCACCTCCCTGAGGAATGCAAGCGGAATTTACTGATTGACCCTGGGAACTATTTCCAGTCTGGGAAGATTTCTGTATAGAGGTTGTAGCTAATAAACCTTGCTGGATTGAATCTTCATGGTCTCCTGGAGTTCCCTGGGCTAAACTTGACACTCTCTGTTCCAAAGGAACTGATTCTTGGCCACTTATTGCCTTGACTGAGTAGTAAACATCTCAAGACCAAGTGGTCCTCTGGTGTCTTCTACCAGACCTGCATATCATGAGGACTGTCACAACAAGGATCTATCCTACTCCAAGATGATAGGGGAATTAATATTCCCAAGCATTTTTTGCAATGGTGATCAGTAACATCCTTCATATTCTTTGGAAATAAATCAAGTGACAAACCCAACAATATTTCTCTCTCATTCTACAATATTCCACTTTATTAGGCAGCAATAAAACCAACGCTTTGTTGGTTTTAGGTGAATCTAATACTGAAGTAGCACACTAGAAATAAGCTATTCAGGAGGCCAATAAAAAAAATTGCATGGGCATTTGCTTAGCTGCAGTCTGAAGCACGTTTTTTATTGTTTTATTTAAAATATTTATACTTCACCCATAAGCCTGAATGGTTCTCAGACATCACCTGTCTTGAGGCTTACAATATAAAAATGCAGGTCACAGAAAGGAAAAAGGAAGGAAAAGTGAAAGCAAAACCAGATAATTTAAGTTCTTGACATTTCAACATTCCTGTAATGGCCAGCCTGATAAATATGGGCTGCTTAGTGGCAGCAAGCCAAGATTTTGTCAAAATGACAAAACAGGTCATGAGGTTAGGACACAAGCTCTGCCCCTTACATGCATGCAACATGACAGTGCCAGTAGAAAAAGGGTTGAACTTCTGTTGCAGTTTCACAGTGCACTTTTTGTCATTTCCTTTCCCTTGCTTCCCAGCACCAAATGTACATGCTGAGGGAGGCCAAAAGGTTGCTGGGCAAACTTATCGAAGGATCTGGTAACCACTGTTGCAGCTAGCCCCAGGAATACTGAAATTAAATGGGCAAAATCTGCTGACTAATAATGATGAATTATTGTGGGCAATCATCACCCCAGAATTCTGCTTACCCACATTTTTCCTTTCCCTGACTCCCAGGACATTTCAATCAAATGCTCTGCAGTAGGATCCTAGAAGTAAACTTGCTTGTTGGTTTTAAAATAATATTTATGACAGTTTCATTTATACTTGTTTTGATTCCCTGCAAACTGTTTTAGGAAGATTGCTAGCCTAAAAAATGTGAGGGGGGGGGAGAAAGAGAGAGAGAGACCTTATTCCAGGTAGACAGTAAGAGAGAGGAACACAGCGCCACACCGTCTGGCTGTCTACCTGTCCATTTATCTGATTACTACGTGCAGAACACATCTTCCTCGTGAGATCAGGCCTTGGAGTATGTGCTCCGACACAGGCCATTACGCTAAGACTTCATCAGCTTCCTAGGCCCAAAGCTTAAAAGGAACTTTCCTTGATGTGATAATGTCACTGCTGGTGGATTCACCACTGAAAAGACAACTCAAAGGTGAGAAGTTCCTTTATGTAGGTTTTGGGCCAAGGGAAGCTCACTTTTTTTATGTATATGCACCAGGAGAGGATAGGGAAGGTTCTGGTCTGCTAAAAAGGGGGAAGAATAAGTCATGGAAAATGATCTGGGAGAAAACAGTGTTGTAGCAAATGGCAGGGATAGATACACAGGCTTTGCAGGGAAGGAGAGCCCGCTGAAATCTAGCCTCTTTTCCTTTCAGGTTGTGGCCAAACCAAGGAGGTGAAGGTGACAGCAATGGTTCCTCCTCCAAGCTGAAAATCCTGTTTAATGCCAGGTCAATTGCTGGCAAAATATCAATTATCCAGTATTTAATCAAAGATGAAAGTGCTGACCTGGCTCTCATGAAGGCCCAGCTAACAGAAGAGGGGGAATTTTCTCTTTCCCAGCTTTGTCTGCCTGGCTAAAGTACAGCTACAATTAGAGGACGGGGAGATGGAGTGGCTGTGATCTATAGAAACTCCTTCTCACTGACTAGTCGCTCCATCTAGCAACCTGCATGCTGCTCTGTTTGGATGCCTGAGATTATTAGGCAACAGGATAGACAGTACACCATCTGTATCTTACACTAAGCTATCTGTCTATCCTGTTATCTAATAATCTCTCTTTCTGTACTAGCTAGGATTATCTTAAGTGTGGTGTTCAATTTTCTAAGACTCCTTGTCCTGGAGGATCTTGCCCATGCTAAGGTTGCCCAGTCAGGAGCAACTCAGGATTTCAAGTCTTCCATGGATCTGTTCCAGGTAAGATCTGTCCCCATGCATGTAGCCAGGTATACATTGTATTTGGTTTTGTGTTTGGTGAAACTGGTATTCTGAAGATGGAGGAATCCAATATGACTCTGCTGTCACAGGCAGAAAACTCCCAGTTAAATTTTATATTGACAACCAGTATAGATCTCTACAATCATACAGAACCAAGTAAAATGTTCTGATTTTACTTTTTTTTTTTTTTTTTGGAGCCAGAACAATCCCTTGGTTTACCAGGGAGTTAAGAATGATGAAATGGATGGAAGTTCAGCTGAAGTGAAAGAACACTCAGGACAAATTTGATTATATACAGAATAAAGCCCACTCAAAATAAATAAAGCCCACCTGAACTCCTACTTCACTGCAATAAAACTGGACTCAAGACCTAAAGTTCAGACTCTTTCAGAAAGGGTTACACTTCCCACTAAAGAGCAGGTTCATGATTTAAGAGTACTCCTTAATCTTCAGATGTCAAGGGATTTGCAGAAACAAGGAGCAACATTGCAGAATTATATCTAGTGGGCCAAATGAGAAGTTGGTGGCAAATGTGCTTGCATTTAACAAAGTGCAAAGTTAGTGAAAGACTTTTGAGAAGCAGCCTCAGGTCCTAATGTAGTACAGTTACAGTTATTAATCTAGCACAGAAAGGTTCTGTGGATTTTGTTTGGCAAGTCATAATGTGTTCCTTGCCTGAACAACAGCCACATGCTCAGAGATGGGTACTAAATAGATTACTCCATATAGGGCAATCTTGAAGAGACTTTCTGAATCATATCCCTGTTATACGCCTTTACCCCTCTTTCACACTTTTGATGTAACATAGTGTATTGTGATTTCTTTTTTTCCTTGAATATCAAATGTCTTTTATTACTGTCAGAGCTGAGCTTGAGATAATGTTAAAGACAGAAGTTTCTCTGAGCACATTATTTCGCCATCTTCTTTTGGTAACATCAGGGAACCTGGTACAGGATAATCAAGGCTGATTATCTATCCATCTACTTATCTACCCAATTCCCCCATGTAATGTTACCAGGAGAGTAAAACAAAACGACAAAAAGCACCAACCACTAGATTCTACGCACATCCACAATCTTTTCTTTCTCCCACTCGTTACTTACTGTCGACAGCCCAGCTTACATTCTTCACACTAAATATCTAGTGAATGACAGGATGGAGGCATCTGCAATCTTGCTTGACAGCAGTAATCAATAGGTAGTGAAATCCTCACCAAGCCATTCCTCTTCCTTCTGGCTACAAAGGCAAATGAAACTTCAGCTGTAAAAGTGAAATACTGATCAGAGAGGAAGTACAAGCAGCAGCCTGAGTCAAAATGCAAACTTTCCACGGTTCATATGTTTGTCTCTGCAGTCCTGTATGCCTCCTCCCCTAAACTGGAAAGATGCTGCAAGCCTAATCAATTTAATATACATCTCACTGAACCTATATACTCCAAGGAAACTGCTTATCTGGTCCTATATATTCTATTAAGAAATTCCAGTTGCCAGCTTGATTTCAATAGGATCTTCTACCCATAATCAAACAGCTAAGAAATTGAGGCATAGCAGAAATAAGATCAGGAATCTCCTTCGTGATGACTCCTTGTTACTCATTATCAACGTGGGAAACTATTTGACTGAGAGTCATTTTTCATAACTTCTGGAATATTACTGTAAGAAAAATAAATGAGAGAAGGGGGTATTTCATATATATTTTTCAGCTGATGACCAGCTGGAACACTGTACATTTAGAGCTACAAGTGCATGTATTGTTCTAACATGTGCAAAAAAACCCCAAAAACATAACTCTTAATTGTTAGGTTGCAACCTGGAGAGTCACCACTTCATCTCATTAATGTCCTCAAAAGAACAAAAGGAATGGCAGCCACCTTTGCTTCCACCACTGTGGTTTGGCAGAACTGCTTGCCTGAGTTAGAGAGAGGAGGGCAGTGACCCGGCTGAGGGTGGAGCAGGACAGGACGGCAAGGGAGTGGCTGCACCTTCAACTGCAGCTGTGCAGCCATTAAAATGCCCATTCAGGTTGCAGCCTGGATGCTCTGCAAAATGGTGGTCCATCACCTAGCTGTTTTCATTATCAATTTCTATGAAATAGACTTATGAACTGCTCTTCACAATGGGAAAAGTCTTTAGTAGTTGTCACTTTCTGCAGTAGATAGGTTTTCTACACAAAACCTGTACAGGTCCCATTTTTTGAATTCATAAGAATTTAAATTGCAAATATAGCAATTAACGGCAATTCAGTATAACAGGAGATAACAAAGGAGATCCTATAGTCCCTGGTACAGACTACTTTACAGCATACTGAATGGAATACAACTCTTTTGAAATGTATTAATTTGAAATACATAGCATTTCACATGAAGTGGGCTTTGTAGAATGAAGTGAGATTTAATAGCATGTTATGTAATAGTGATGGTGAAGCCTTGCATCATTCTGTTCAGTGTATTTTGCAAATTTCAGCTAATTTAACCATATAATGTCCTGAGAAGGTATATTTAAAACAAAAAACCTAAGATGCAGTGGATGCTCTCCAAGAGCTCACTTACAACCCAGGCAACCAAAAGATTTGCAATGTTAGCAGCAAGTCTGGAAGCACAATTTGTCCAGCAGAGCAACCATTCAGGAACACTTATTTTTCAGTGAAAGCAAGGATACATAGCAGACATAAAGCAAAGGCTGAATCACTGCCAAATACCTAATCTAAAGTGCCAGGGTTGGCACAAACGCTAGACAGAGTGACAACAGTAGGACCTAACAAAGATCAGATAAATATAGGATATGAGGGAAGTGAATGATAGATACAGAAGAAATAGTCCATTCCAAAACTGATGTGGGCCATCACTAGATCAAATTTCCTTGCAAACTTTCCTCATTGTAAACCTGGGGAAAAAAGAATTCTCCCACACTGGGGAACCAGAGACATTCCAGTTCAAGTGGTAAGTAGTGGTTCTCTTTTTCATCAAGCACATTCCCTGGCCCAAGATGAAAAACACTACCCCAGAATGGATCTGAAGCAGACCAAGATGCATTGGTCCCATGAAAAGGTATCATAAGCTAGATTCTTCCCAATAGGTAACAGATTGTTTTTTAAGAACTGACTGAAACTGGGGTAGATTGCTTGGCAGGAATCAGGTTTTTTCTTTTCTTTTCTCACATTTAATGTAAAAACAAATAATGACTAACAGTTTAAAAACTGTGGAGTCCTTAGTGCTCTCTGAGCTTTGTTGTTTGCTTGCAGATGTTTCATTACCCAACTAAGTAACATCATCAGTACGAGAGTGTGTGGAGTTTGCTGCCTGTTTATATACAGTGGCTTGCCCTCCCAGGGTTGGTGTGGGTGTGGCTTTCTCCTTGGTAGCTCCTTGATTGGGGAATTGTTTTCTGCATGATTGTTTGTCTGGTGTTAATCCCTGCTTGTCTGGGTATTGGCTGCTGGAGAGAACATGTTCTGGTCTTTTTGTTTCCTTCTTAGCTTTTTTATTGTCTCTTTTGAATGGTGTGTAAATATGGTTTATTTCTATGTGACACACATATAAGCCCACACTCCCTCGCACTGATGATGTTACCTAGTTGGGTAACAAAACATGTGCAAGAAAACAGCCAAGCTCAGACAGCACCAAGGACACCACAGTTCAACCCTGAGCTACAGATATCCTCTTCTATTGGAGTTTAAAAACTGTTCCTGAGTTCTTGTACACTTGCAACATCCAACATTGACCAGAAAGTAAATGTACTCAATTATAAATGAATCAAAACACAGCGCATCTCCGTTACATGCAAAGTTAAGACATAAACTCTGAGATATAAAGACAACTTAACTACTAAAAGCCAGGAACTGAAAATTTTACCAGTTTCTGCCTCTCAGCTTGCAAAGTAGACTTACCAATAGAAGAGAATATATGTAGCTCAGGGTTGAACTGTGCAGTCCTTGGAGTATTCTGAGCTTGGTTGTTTTCTTGCAGAAGAAGGGCAAATCTCTTCTTTGGGAAATTGGTCAAACAATGGTCATTTATTGTGGTAGTTTATTTCAAATGATTCTCTTCCAGGACTAAATAGTTCCACTACTCTGGACGGACCCCAGCCGATGTCATTTGTTATTGTTTCTCTGCTGTTTCCATTCTTTTTTCAAATCTGAAGCTTCTTAGCCTGCTGGGCACATCTCCCCCCCCCCCCCCCCCACTGGTCACTGGGGAATTTCCAGCTTTTGTGCTGGATCTTAGAACAAATCTGATAGACATACTTTCTAAGAAGTGGTCAAATGAATTTGCATTTGCTTTTATTTTCCGGCAGACTTAAGAATTCCTTGGTGCAGCTACAAATTAGGTACTTACTTTGTTTCTAAAAAAATTTTCAGAACTAAAAAGATTTTTATTTTCCTCTATTCCCAGATGATCCCATTCCCAGATAAAAACCATTAAATGGTTTTTAAAGAAAGGAATTGGTGTTCTATTTTTTTAAAGGAACTTCCTTGTATTGGAATTTTTGTATGGTCATCAGAAACAAAACAAATATTCTGTCTTGTTCAGTTGGAAACATGTTGTCCAATGTACATGTTCAATCAGCTGAGACAGTGGAAGTCGTCATAATGGTGGTCTTTAGGTCAGATAGATAGGTTTGTTGTTTAAAGTTTAAGCTTTTTGATGGCCGGTGAGAATGAGAAGCGAACAAGAAAATGGATGAAGGGCCATGATGAAAAGAGAGAAAAGAGCATAAAGTGACACTTTTTTACACTATATTCTGGTATATGATATATGTTTCAAAACTATGAATCACCTGGAAATACAGTTATGCTTTTATTTCTGCATCTGTAAAATTACTAGCATTCTGAAAAATGTATCTCATGGGACCAGTCAATTTTGTGAAGATTTTTATTTCTTTTTATTACTTTTTGCATTAAGTCTATTTTGGAGTCCTTGGGGTTCTCTGAGCCTGGTTGTTTTCTTGCAGACATTTCATTGCCTGTCTACGTAACATCTTCAGTGCTAGAAGGGAGTGGGTTTGCTCTCTGTTTTCACAAGAGTTTAGTTTTATACTGACCCCAGTAGGGAAGGGAAGGAGATTAAACAAAACAACAATCCATTAACCAAGAAGGTTATCCATTGTCGTTACCCTTGATTTCAGTGTTCAGCAAATAAACCCCAAAGCCATGCTTCCTAGAAAGCTTAAATTTAAAACTAGGAGAACAGACTTATATAAGAACTTTGAATTCTGTGTACAACAATGAACAAAACTATGTGTTTATAACTTTATCCTTGACTGCAATAAACTGACTAGTCTTGATGTCTTGATTGTGAATTTTCTGCCAAGTAATATGATTTCTGAATAAGAGATTAGGTGTCTGGAGAAGTGAAATTTGCAGTCATTCCCATGAGAAGCCCAACACTAGAGCTGAGGGTTGGTTTGTTTTTTTCCCTAAAATTGTGATCTCTGGGTAATTTCAGTCATAAGGTAAAACTTACAGTCAAGGAACTGAAAGAAGCATAGTTACCTCTGATCCTTCCAACAGTGGGGACAGGCATCGATTGGTAGTAAGTAAATTAAATTACTATCAGTTGAGAGTAAGTCAAGTAAATTAATTCAAGAATAAGCATTATTTCAGGAACTTCAGTCCATGGCCAAGTAAACTTTATTTTTTCAGATACACATTAGTATTTCAAATTGGGTTCAGGGAATAAAAGGTGATAGTCTTTTAAAAAACAGCCTAAACACCACCACTCCCCCAAGTTAATTTTCTAGAAGCTTTAACTTGCACTTAAGCTTCCAGGTCATATATACGTTAAATTTATTTATAATGTGCTACTGTAATCAGGTAGGTATGCATAAAATCAAGTTTAAAATTGGGTTCCTTTTTTAGTGTAATAATAATTTAAGAATTAATACATGGAAATAGTGTACAGTTGTCACGTTCATTACTGAACAGTGTTAGCGAGCTACTCTAAAAAACAGAATTCCAGTGTTTAGAAATATTTAAAATAAATGTCATAGTTCTTGATGGATTGAAAGAAGACTGGAACAGACTAAGCTCAAAGCTACATCTTCCCCTAGAAAGATCTACTTTCCAATTTTAAATTAGATCCACTGGTTAGCCTTATATTATTCAATGTTCTCCAAACAAATGATGTGTTTTTTTAAAAAAACTAGCTATAGGGTTTTATCCCTTACTCTCTTTTCCACATACAGTTGGATTAGTTAAAGAATAATGAAATAGATTGTTCTACTTTTTCAAAGCTGCAGTACAGAAATCTAATATGAAGTGGGATGAGGGACATCTTTCTTGAAGTTCCTGGTGATGTGTGTCAGCTCTTTGAGGTAGATTAAGTTAGGAAACCAGTTGGAAATAGCAGAACAGTGGTGGGGGACTTAGGGGAGGCACATACCCCCAACCCAAAAGGACTTCTTAAGTCTTGTAGCAGCTCAGATCTTAGGTATGTAACATTTGATTAAACCAGAAAAGACATTTCCTGATGGACAGTACCATTGTTTTAGAGAGCAAAGATCTTACATGTATTGTCGAAGGCATGCACATGTACTAACAACCAGGTACTTACATGTACTAACAACCAGTTACTTCTAATGGGATAAGGAGTTCTACGAACAGATGGATGGCGTCGCCATGGGAAGCCCCCTGAGCCCAGTCGTAGCAAATTTTTACATGGAACATTTTGAAAAACGGGCTTTAGAAACAGCACCCGTTACCCTAATAGTCTGATTCCGGTTTGTGGATGACACCTTCACAATTTGGAGTCAGGATGAAGAAGAACTAGAGAAGTTCCTGAACCACCTAAACAGCATCCAACCCAATATACAATTCACCATGGAAAAAGAAATGGATGGCAAACTTCCATTTCTAGACACGTTGGTCATACGCAAACCAGACCTCAAATTAGGACACAAAGTTTACAGAAAACCCACCCACACAGACCGGTACCTACACAAAAACTCCAACCACCACCCATGTCAGAAAAGAGGCATTATCAAAACCCTGATGGATCGTGCCAATCGGATCTGCGAAACCCAATTCCTAAACTCTGAACTTAACCATCTTAATTGGGTCCTACAAGCAAATGGCTACTCCAAGAATGAAATAAAAAGAGCCATCAAACCAAGAAAGCAACATGCAACTGAAGAAGAAAAACAGCCACCCACCAACAAAGTATTTCTGCCCTACATCAAAGGGGTCACAGACCGCATGGGAAAACTGATGGGAAAACACAACTTCCAAACAATCTTCAGACCCACCAGAAAAATACAACAAATGCTAAAATCAACAAAAGACCAAAGGGATCCCCTCACCGCCGCAGGAGTATACCGCATACCATGCAGCGACGGGCAAGTATACATCGGGACCACAAAACGCAGCATCCATACCAGGATAAAAGAACATGAAAGACACTGCAGACTACAGCAACCAGAAAAATCTGCAGTAGCTGAACATGCTCTCAAGCACACTGGACACAAAATCCTATTTGAAAACACAGAGATACTGGACAACAACAACAGCCACTATACCAGGCTATACCAGGAAGCCATTGAGATTCACAAACACCAGCACAGTTTCAATAAAAAAGAGGAAAGTCTAAAAATCAACAAAACCTGGCTACCAATCCTGAAAAATACAGCCTGCAAAAGGTCAATGAACTCAGCTCAACCACCAGGACGCGTGAACAATTCACACAATGAACATGCTAATCACTCTCAGCAGCCACTCGTTAACAACTCAATAGAACAAAAAACCCTGCCTAACCCCCAGGAAGATACACACATATTCTGACACCAAAACAAGCAGCCACTTCTTAACTCAACCCTCCCCACCCCACCCCACCCCCCACCCCCACCCACCCCCACCATCCCCTTCAGGCACCCTCGCTGATCTCTATAAATACCCACAAAAGGGTCACATCATCCTGGGCACAGAGAGAACTGCTCCTGTCTGTGCTCCTATCCTCTGAAGATGCCGGTCACAGATGCTGGCGAAACGTTAGGAAACAAAATTTCCAGAACACGGCCACACAGCCCGGAAGACCCACAACAGCCAAAGATCTTACATATTTCAGTTTTTAAAAAGTTGCCCACTGGTAAAATTGAAGTACAAAGAAAGTGATGCCAAACCTCATTAACTTACAGTATTTTCTAATGGGAGAACAGAAGTCTTAACATTTCAGTAAAATGCTGCATTCTGCCACTTGAGATGGTTAAGGCCAAAGCATAATACAATCCCCAAGCTATAATCATGATTAGAAGCTTTGAAGTGATCAATATTCTCCATATGGGGCAATACACAAGTAAGAAACTCCGGAAGGTAAGATGAACATAATACTGTAAATGTCAGTAATATATTAATATTGAGCCAGTATTGAAAGGAAAACAAAGCATTAAGGGAAATTGAGTTTCAAATGACTCCAAGTAAAGCAACATAGATTTTTAGTCCCCCTTCTCTGCAAGATTAGTGCATTGGGTTAAATTTAAATGAACACAAGCAAATGTATACACACTTATATGAAGCAGCTTGTCAAAGTTAAAATACCATCCTCCTAACAGTACTATCATAGTGCATAGTGCACCAGAGTACAATTTATATTTCAATTTTCCTTTGAAATTCACATGAACACCATTTTGCTCTCCAAAAACCTCTGGATGTAATAAGTTACAGGAGGGGGTAGCCATGTTTGTCTGATGCAATAAAAACTAAAGTTTGTTGTATTTTAATGATAAGCAAATTTATTATGCCATAAATTATTATGAATTATGCCTACTAGAACTGAGAAAACCACAACAAATGTGGTTTTGTTGAACCTAACGCCAGCCATGAAGCCCTCATGAACATCCAACTCACAGGTCTCATGGATGGTACCAAAGCTAATTCTCAGTATACTGTACAGTAGAGTTTCACCAAATCCAATACTTAACTAGGATGATTATATACCTCATAACTAAGCTAGGCCTTCAGTGGATTGAAAAAGCATCTTAAATTCCAGCTGCCTGTGCCTAAAGTATATCTAGAAGATACAGCAACCTTCAAAGTGCACATCTGGCTCAAGAGATTGGAATATGCAATTGGATTCTACTCCTCCAGCCATCTTTAACCCCATCTTCTTCTAGTAGTTTCATATCCATTCCAGCTGAATGCAAATCTGAAGGCAAGTTGCAACGTATCAATTGTCCCCTGCCTCCAGTGTTTATCTGGAAGGCTTATGTGCCTTCCATCCAAGTATAATCCCTGAGGAAATTAGTGGAGATCCAAGCAACAACAGCAGCTCCCTTTTTTTGAAAATATCCAGGGAGCAACAAGAAAATGCTCAGAAGACATCGCTTTGGAATTATTTTGTGGTATTCCCAAGGATGTATACTCAGGTTTCCAGCTGGTATTAGATTTCATCCCATTTCTGCTAACACTGATCTGAGGAATAATTTGAAAATGGATTTAAATACTTGTATTTATCTGAGGAACTGCCTTGTCCCAGTTACATCAGGCTGTCCCACCTGGTCTGACAGGAAGGGCATGTTGTGGACGCTATTGGCTAGAGAATTGCAGCTGGCAGGGTCTAGGAGGAGAGCCTTTTCTGCCGTTGCCCCTGCCCTGTGGAATATCTTGCCCCCCGAGATGAGATTGGTCCCTACTCTTTGGGCCTTCCAGAAGAGCATTAAGACCTGGCTCTGCTGACTGCCTTGGGGATCCAATAGAGGCTCCCGATACTGGGAGCGGTTAGTGCCTTGAGGATGCTCTCCCTGTTTTTTAACTTTGTTTTGTAGTTTTTAAACTGTTTTTATGCTCCTTATGCATGAGCCACCTAGAGTCACTTGTATAGTGAGATGGGTGGCATATAAATTTGATTTATAAATAAATAAATAAATAAATAAATATTATGCACACAATAATTATGTTTTTTGAATAAAGCAATAAAAAGTGTTCCAAAAAACTAAGTATTTTTAATGAACTATCCAGGGACACATATGTACATTAATACGGAAGCCTTTTTTACTCTGACCACAATTTTTAAAGTTCAATACATTTGGTAATTGATTCACAGTGCTGATGGAATAGATGAAGAACTAATAGTTTAAAAATATTCTGACACAATGAAGCATTATTTTGAACTAGATTTCCCGTACTTCTTGTTAGCATTTCTGCCAATATTTAACAGAGAAATATTGATCACCCACTTTAGAGGGTGTTTCAAAGGCAAACATACCCATCACTAAGCATGTTGCAAGATGTAAGGCAAACAAGACCTTATAATATCAGCAAGTGATTCACAAAAATATTTGCAAGCCCTAATAGATTTAGATGCTAAATTCTATTCTAAAAAAATACATGGATCAATGCATCTTACAATTTTCTACAAAATAAATCTGATTTAGCACTTGCAGGGGCTGGAATCACTTACCATGATTACAGCTGAGTTCATCACCCACTTATCCATGGTCAGACACATACACATGTCTACCACATTACTTTAAAGCCATTAATCTAATACACTGTATGATGGAACTAGCATTACTTTGTAAAGAATTACGGAGAGTATAATAGAAATAATCAAGAGTAGACAATTCAAGTTAATCTTCAAAGACAAGATACTTAGAGGCTAATAGCCTGGCTTAAAACCTACACAAAGTGGTTTAACTATTTTAGAAAAAGCAAGTCAGGGGAATATTCTGTCCCCATCACATTCCCAGAATTAGCAATTTAAGGAACAAATGCAAGTATCAGTTTCAGCTGAAAAGTTTAGACTGCCAACCAATACATTTTACATCTTTGTATACCCCCCAGAGTCACTGTTGTGCAATGGGCAGCCATATAAATTATTCAAACAAACAAACAAACAAGATCTGACCCATGTGCAAATTTCCAGTTTTTGTGGCTCCCAGGTCAGTAAACATCACAGAATGAACCATGACTTGTTTTCCAAAAATGGCAAGTCAGATGCAGATCCTTTTGATAAGTTATACAATATTCCTAGGAAAGCTAAAGATCAACATTACCCTCTTTGGCAGACAACCTCAGATGGTTACGCAGGAAAAGAAATGCTCAATATCAATGGCAAAGGGGTGACCTGATGCAAAACTACCTAGTGTATCTTGAAAGCTGTTATGGATATAAATTTCTCACTAGTGATACACACTCAAATGGAAATTTACCAAGAGAGGAGAGGAACATCTTTGAATCTATTGGATAAAAGACTCCTTCAACCTTCCTATCAGGTCCTTGTCTTCCTCACCTCATGCTAGCCTAGGTAATCTCTGTTCTGTTCTTCTACATTGATTCTAGCTCTTCAGTATCCCTTTAGGAATGTAGTGTCCAGAGCCGTACATAGTGTTCCAACTGTTTTATCATTGTTTCCTTTCTTCTGGTCCTTCAATATAGACAAGGTCAGGAAACAGGAGTTGGTAGGAGTCTTGAAATGTACTTTAAAGTGGTTAGGATATTACCATAAACTCTTAAAAGCCCATCAAAACCCATCTCTACTTCATTTTATACCTAACACAATCAAAGTAGAGTTGTCCTGAGTTTCTTTATCACACTTTCTACTTTTCTAGGACTCAGATATATTTTCTGTAATGATTTGGCATTCTTCTCTCCTCCTTTGTATCAAACCCACATCTCATCACCTGTTCTTAATGTTCCCCAACAATAATTTGCTTACTCTATAAACAAGCAAAAATAAATAAATGTTATAATAATTGCCCAGCTATAAAACAAGAGATGTGCAAAATTCCATTGTTTGGCCCTGTCCAGACTATTGCAAGTCAAATCTTGTTCTAAAAAAAAAACTACTAGAAAATGATGAACTGTTCCTAGAACAGCCAGACTGATTCGAAAATTCCACCAAACACTGGAATGTTTTGTGACTTGACCATACCATTTTACACACAACTGCTAAAAAGCCACACAGCAAATTCCCAAGTAAAACTTGCTGCAGTTGCTGTTTTATTTATTTATTTGCTCAACCCTTTTTAAGGAGAGAAAAAGAACTTTGAAAACAGTTACCCCAACTCCCCTTCTCTCATGTCTTGGTTCACTCACGCTTTAAGCACAAACTTAAGTTCAGTTCAAAGAATGAGAAGTTTAAAAAACCTTTCAGAAGATGATATGGGCTCATGAATCTTACTCAATCTCTCTCTGATATAGAATTCCTTTTAAATCTATTTCAGCAAGCCATCAAGATTATGATTATGAACATAATCTACAGGTGATAGGATTGTGTAACACTTTGGCTGCAATGCTGAAAAGGTGCTTTTGAGCAGGTACGGTTGCCAAACAATCCCAGGAGAATACATGACTGAGTTTAGGAGGTACTAACCGTGCACCCACATCCACTTCACAGCACTTCATTGCCCCTGCTGTGACCTCAAACATTTTCCAGGGCTCATATGGGTACCATGTGAGGTCAGAAAAAAGACACAGTTTCTTGATGGAGGCACTGAGAGATACATCTCACCCACACCAACTTTGAAGCATCTTTTTGGCTTTAGATCCAAAGTGCTGTGCATCCTTAACAGATGGCATTACATTATACTCAGATTACATCAAATAAATTCCTACATGGCAACTCTACATTGAAGAGCTGGAGTGCTAGACCAATTTGTTCATATTATCTTTAATGGGAATGCCCACTAAATCAGAGGTTTTGTTTGAAAGCTTTTGAAGAAATTGGGAAAACTCTGGTTGGTTTAGTGTCCAAATACCATAATGTATGTACATTGATGCAGCATAAGAAACTGATTTCCTTTTACCACAAGCAGCTAGGTTTATTACCTCTGGAAAGTACACCTTTCATCGGATCAGTGATACTAAAAAATGTGGGAGACATTTTAAAGTGATAGTCCCCTTTGAATCAAGCTCAACATTGGCTATTTCCAGAGCACTCCCCTGCCATTTTCTTGCATCAGTACAGAAATGGTTTGCCACTGCCTTCTTCTGAGATGCTTTTTGACTTCTCAATCTTGCCTACAGCCTTGATATTCTCTGGAGGTCTCCCACAAAGCACAACCCAGGCTCAAGCCTCCAGCTTTTGGAATCAATCAGGTAATGCATTAGTCAGAAAAGTAGCACACGTGTAATAATATGTAGGAATGACCTTGGGAGATGGAGGGAAGAGATGTTGCCTAGGGAATGATCAGATAAGAGAGGACATAGTCCACAGCTGCATAACGGGAAGAGAAAGAGACTCAGAAAGGAACCTCCCTAACTTCTCAGGCCGTAAAAAAAGACAGGGGAAAATTTGTACTTTCAGACTTGCAAGATTCTGTTAATGCAGCCTTACATTAAAGTAGAATTAGCTCATCTGACTGTGTTTCTTGTCTGATCTACCTGGGAAGGCTTGCAATCTTGTTTCTATGTCTCCCTGTGATTATATAAAAATTCCCCTCTCACCCCTATGGGTGGTACGTGTCTTCCTCAATCTCAGGTCCTCTACCAGAGGCCTGGGACTTTGAGGGTTCTGTGTAGTATCTTAACTGCACTCTTCTGGACAGAGAGCTCTGATGTTATTCTTGGGGTCTGTTGGAGCCACTGTCCCAGCTTAGGAGTCACAGCCCTGAGTGCTCCTACCACCACTGGGACCACTTTGGCCTTGACTTTCCACATCCTCTCTAGTTCTTCCTTCAGGCCCTGGTACTTCTCCAGCTTCTCAAACTCCTTCCTGATGTTGTTGTCACTTGGCACCACTACATCTATCACCACTGCTGTGTTCTGGTCCTTGTCTACTACTGCAATGTCTGGTTGATTGGCCAGTACCTGCCTGTCTGTCTGGATCTGGAAGTCCCCCAGGATCTTAGCCCTGTTATTCTCCATGACCTTCTGTGGAATCTCCCATCTGGACTTGGGAAGGTCTAGTCAATACACTGTGCAGATGTTCCTGTACACAATGCCAGCTACTTTGTTGTGCTGTTCAGTATATGCTGTTCCTGCCTGCATCTTACACCCTGCCACTATGTGTTGGACTGTCTCTGAGGCCTCTCTGCACAATCTGCACCTTGGGTCCTGTCTAGTGTGGTAGACCCCTGCTTCTGTGGATCTGGTGCTTAGTGCCTGTTCTTGTGCTGCTATGATCAGTGCCTCAGTGCTGTCTTTTAGTCCAGCCCTTTCCAGCCACTAGTAGGATTTCCCAATGTCAGCCACCTCAGCTATCTGTGGATGGTACATCCCATGCAGGGGCTTGTCTTGCCATGGTACTTCCACCACTTGAACTTCCTTCTATGTCTGCTGCTGCCTCAGGCATTCTCTCAGCAGCTCATTTTTGGGTGCCACCTTACTGATGTACTTCTGGATGCTCTGGGTTTCATCCAGGACAGTGGCTTTGACACTCACCAGACCCCGCTCGCCCTCTTTGCAGCTGGTGTACAATCTCTGGGCATTGGATTTGGGGTGGAAGTCTCTGTACATTGTGAGGAGCTTCCAGGTCTTCACATCAGCAGCCTCCATGTCCTCCTTTGGCCAGCTCACTATACAGGAAGGGTATCTGATGACTGGCAGGGCGTACGTGTTGATGGCATGGATCTTGTTCTTCCCACTGAGCTGGCTCTTCAGGACCTGTCTTATCCTTTGGTGGTACTTGAATGTTGCTGTCTTCCTTGCCTCCTCATCATGGTTCCCATGTCACTGTGGGATACCAAGGTACTTGTAGCTGGTCTCTATGTCTGCTATGTGGTCCACTGGTAGTTCCACCCCATCAGTGTTTACCACCTTTCCTCTCTTTACTACCATCTGGCCACACCTCTCCAGTCTGAATTACATCCCAATGTCCTCACTATAGATCCATGTCAGGTGGATCAGTGAGTCGATGTCTTGTTCACTCTTAGCATACAGCTTGATGTCATCCATGTAGAGGAGGTGGCTGATTGTAGTTCCACTTTTGAACTTGTACCCGTATCCAGTCCTTGTGATTATCTGGCTGAGTGGGTTTAAGCCTATGCAGAACAGCAGTGGGGACAATGCATCATCTTGGTATATGCCGCACTTGATGGCCACTTGTGCAAGCTGTCTTGAGTTGACTTCCAGTGTTGTCTTCCACAGTCCCATTGAGTTCCTGAGGAAGGTCCTTAGTGTCCTGTTGACTTTGTATAGTGCCAGGCATTCACAGATCCATGTGTGCGGCATTGAGTCGTAGGCTTTCCTGTAGTCAATCCAGGCTGTGCTCAGATTGGTCTGCCTAGACCTTGAGTCTCATGCAACTGCTCTATCTATGAGCAACTGGTGTTTTGAGCCTCCGGTGTTGTTCCCAATGCCCTTCTGAGCTGTGCTCATGTACTGGCCCATGTGGTCTTGCAGCTTGGTGGCTATAATGCCTGATAGGACTTTCCATGTTATGGGGAGGCAGGTTATTGGCCAGTAGTTGGATGATGCTATTCCCTTGTGGGAGTCTTTCATGATCAGCACTGTCCTTCCTTGTGTTAGCCAGTCTGGGTGGGAGCCTGCTGCTAGCAGCTGGTTCATCTGTGCTGCTAGACATTCATGTACTGCTGTTAGTTTCTTTAGCCAATAGGTGTGGATCATGTCCGGGCCAGGTGCTGTCCAGTTTTTCATGTTCTTGACCCGCTGTTGGATGTCTGCTACTGTGATGGTGACTGGTTCCTGTTCTGGGAGATTGCTGTGGGCTGCTTTCAGGTCCTGCAGCCACTTTGCACTGGTGTTGTGTGTGTTCTCTTTCTCCCATATGTTCTTCCAGTACTGTTCAGTTTCTGCTGCTGGTGGCTCTGCTGTTACTGTGTGGTTGCACTGCAGTTGTGAGTACACTTTGGATGGTTCTTTGGAGAACAGGGCATTTATCTTCTTGGCCTCTGCTTCTCTAGTGTATCTCCTTAGCCTGGCAGCCAGTGCTGTGAGGCTTTGTTTAGCAGTCTCTAGGGCTTCAGATGGAGTCAGGCCCATATATTTTTTCAGTAGCTGAGTCTTATCCATAATCTCCACACGCTTCTGTAGTTCCACCAGCTGACTGACTTCTCGCTGAGTTGCCTTGATCTTAGTCTCCAATCTCACTTTTCCAGGGGGGTATGTACTGCTGTTCTTCTTGATTGTGTGTGTGTGTGTGTGTGTGTGTGTATTCCCTTATTGTTATATTGGCTTTTATAGATCTAACCTCGTAACATTATTACTCTTTTTTTGCTTAAGTTCTATAATTTTGTTTTATAAAATACGAAGACTTTTTTAAAAAGAACCTGTCTTTTTTACAGTAGCTGCACAGTTTCAAGGTGACATAGCAAACTTCCTTAAAGAGTTAAGTGAAACTTATGTGCTCTCAATCCAGTCTCCTAAGGAGCAAAAAAGGGTCCATATAAACATTGACCTATTTTTCCAAAAGCACTACAGTAGCCATTTGCTTAACGCAATTACTAAATTAACTCATTTCTTGATTTGCAGAGTATGCTGAATCGTAAACTAAATAAGAGAGCTCAGGTGGCACATTTAAGGAACAAAAAGACTAGCCAGGTTTAAACTAGCCAAGTTTACTATATTGTGCATATGCAAGCACTAGACCTTTAACTGGAGGCTGTAAGGGACTAGATGGGAGAGAGCAGGCTAAAGCTGAACCCCAGTAAGGCAGAACTGCTGTTTGTCCATCGGGGCTCACTGTTGTCACCAAGGCAGGCCCCATCTGTAAAGGAGCAGATCTGTGATTTGGAGGTGTTTTGGGACTCACAGCTCCTGCTTGATCGGTAGGTGGAAGCCATGGCCAAAGGGACCAGTGCCCAACCTCAGCTGGTGGGTCAACTGTGGCCATGCCTAGGGAAGAGGACCTGACTACTGTAATTCATGCCCCCATTACCACCTGGCCTGACTTGCAGTGTGCTTTACATGGGGCTGCCCTTAAAGGCGACTCAGAAAGAACTGGTCCAGAACATGGTGGTCCCCCTGCTTACTGGCTCTCATCATGGGGAGCATATAACACTGATTCTGCCAGCCCTTTACCGATTAGATTTCAAGTACAATTTAAGATACTGATTTTGACCTATACAACCCTTTATGGCTTGGCACCTGGATACCCAGAGGGCCATCTGCTCTAGCCAGTATTGGCCCAGCCTGTTAGAAAAGCTAGGGAGAAACTACTTATAATCCCTCATTCTCTAGAGGTTCAGGGGGCTGAAGCTAGATGACGCAGCTTTTCCATGGTGGTGCCCATACCCTGGAACAGCCTCCCAAAAGAGATCTGTCTGGCTCCCTCCCAGCTATTTTTCTGGAAAATGTTAACAACTAAGCTATTTCAGAGGGCCTTTTCTTAAGCTTAACCCTGATGCCATCTTGTTTTTTTATGCTTTTTGTGCTTTTATGTGGGGGTTGATGTGCTCGCTGTTATATTGCTGTTATGATATGATTCAGATTGGTTTCAGTCTAATTGTGGATGTTTTAATATTTGTTTTATATATACTGTAAGCCACAGAGTGTCATTTTAATTGTGGTAGGGTAGAAGTATGATAACTAACTAGCTAAATAAATAAATCAACTGACCTAATTGTGCTGGCAAATCAGATCAAGGGCAAATTGGGAGAACAATTATTGTTTTATGTATAGCACAGTAGAAGCAATTCTGCCATCCCTAACCTACCAAATGTAAGAACCTTGGCCAATGAGAAATACAGCTGAGTTGATTTTCGGTGTTAACAGGTGTCTTATCTGCCTGACCAAGATATGGCAGTGTTATGCGGAATTTGGCATCTACATTAACAACAGAACACTCAATTCTGATTTAAAATGGGGTGGGTATGGTTGGAGATTAGCTGTAAGGTACAAAAAGAAAACCAGTAAAAGCCGCAGCAGATGGTAATCTGGAAATCTATCAATTTATTGAGTAAGCAGGAAGATACAGAATTCAGTATTCTTCTGGACTGTGTGCTGCATTTTATATACATCATTGACTTTAAATGTTGAGGATTATGCTGTTGTTCAATGTACTCTTCCCCATTGTTACAATATAATACATAGGTATTAAGCATCCTGGGAGGAAACATTTTCATTACTGGGGCTTATTAGCATTTATTATACTGTAAAAGGGTAAATGAATCCTGAATCAACAGTAATATACTTTCCATTTTCTTGGGAGGGGAAGCCACTCTCCAGCTTTAGCTCTTGCATAACGCTTGAAAATGCATCCGTATAGTCCATTAACATTAACATATGGTGTCATGTTCTTGCATAATCAAAACTGTCAGAGCAAGGTTAATCCTTTACTTGGGAAGCTTGATAGAAAACAGCACTTTTTAAATTTCCACACATCAATCACACTGAAAGTTGCCTTTACATCCCATAACGAATTACAGACTCTCCTCTAATAATTTTCAAAGTCTCATTAATTACACTCACTTTCATAAAAATCCTACTATAATGAATGGCGATTGTTCAACTGTGTACCTCTGGTAAGGACATTTTTGTTGTAACTTGATTGATCATTTGATCAATTTTACAGTCTCATTATAAAAGTATTAAAAAGCCAGAATACTAAATCTATAGGCAAACTGCACATTTTTCAGCTTCAGAGAGTATCAGAGGAACAGAAGATTGTGGTGTTTATACTGAAATAACTTGATAGAATAATGAAACTATAAATTCTGCCATAATTTCAGAAATTCATGATTGATTTAGCACATAGAAATCTTAATAATAACAAGAGGCTTGCCACTGTGCTGCAACAGAAATCATGATGGAAGGATAAAAACCTCCAGGAATGATCTTTGATAATACAAGTTAGTAATTATCAGACAAATTGGGAGAGGCTGTAGTTAAGAAGAAACCAATTAACAATGGATAAACAGGTTGTGACAGGAAGTGACAGCTGGAATTTTTGCTATGGGAAACTTGCAGATCAGAAATCAGCTGATGCCAGGAAATGGACTGTAGATATCAAAGACTTTTCCACAGTTAAAAGATTCCTTTTTCCAAAATTATTGCAATCCCAGACTTGTATGCCTTGCTGTCCCATCAGCAGTTTAGATCATAACATCCCCGATGCTGTTTTGACAAAGTGCTAAAGGTTCAAAAACCTGTTCCCCATTCCACCTCCCTGTTCTGTGTATTCACAAGAAAAAGACTGGAAGGATTTCTTTCCATTTTCTATTAACAACTGTTTGCTTTTATGTTCAAATCTGAAACTGCAACTAGTTTTAACTGCTGTTCATTCAATTGAACCAGGATCATAAATCACTTCTGAAGTTGTTTGTTTGGATATGCAGTACATAACTAATAACAATGATTTTATTTAGACAGGCAACCCCTAGGCTTAATAAATCAAACCTGATTTGGAGACTCAATACTCACATCTGTACCACTCCAGGAAAAGTCCTCAGCTTAACAGCCTTCTGAACAGCCAAATTTAGCATAACTGCAACAGCTACCCATTTCTGAACAGTGTTGCCTACATCGCATGAATATTTCACCCTTTATTTACTATCATTTATTCTTAAATAAGGCACCAAATATGCCCAACCAGCCTGCAGGGATTTTGACTCATCGGCTTGCATACAGCCGCTAATAAATTATGAGATTTCAGGTGTTTCACATTTATATATGCAATTATGCAAAGATACATGTATAGATACATTTCCTACCTTTAGGGCTGGCTCACAGTATAAAATACATTTTCAAATAGCTTGAAAAGCTCCAGAGTAGCAGTAGCAAAATATATAACCCAGAAGGTACTTCTACTCCGGTGCTCCATGGAGTACTTCATTGTTTTTCCCTCTTTTCTGCCAGTAGTAAACAGAAGTCTCAATGTGCAGACAGAGTAGGATAGGTAGGAAACAGGACAACAACCAGTTCAAAGCAGAAAATACAACAGAGAGAGTTAATTGCAGTTATGGTTTAGTAGCTAAGTAGTTACTGGGTGTACCAGTGCCGAAATAGTGAACCAGCTTTACTCCAGATATATTTTGCACTTATTCAGAGTTTAAGAAAAAATATACCAATTAAATCTTTCTTTTTTTTTCATATTATGATCTTGGGAGTTCATAATGCAAAATGAGATATTCTGCACGCGTGCACACACACAAAAAGATTTACAATATGTTCATCTTCTAAGGCACAACCTATAAGGTTTTGATAACATTGCCTGCTTGAATGTAACTCTTAACAGCCTGCAGATACATCTGACCTCCAGTTAATTGACTGACAAATCATTAAATGTCTAGGGACAGGAAATTTCTTCTCTCATTTCCTATCACCTTCACCAGCAAAACATCTAATGGTCCCAGGGCTGCATTTTACAGGCTACTAAAAAAGGAAAGGCACCATTTTGAAATTTATGAGGAGCCTGGGAAGCTACCAAATGACACCTTTTTTTTCTTTTCTTCTTCATGCCGCAGGCATAAATTTGGTTCACAGCTTGTTCCTGCACTTAAGCAATTGTGTCTATCTAGCACAAATACATCTGTCTAACTTCCTGCTTCAGAACTATTCACCAAGAGGACTCATTCCTTCTCTGGTTTAGGAGAGAAAAGTGATCAATGCATAACCTGAATGAAAAGAAGGAAAAGAAAGATGAAATGAAAACTCTTCACATTTTATTTGCTCCCCACTTTTCAAAGTGATAAAAATATTCCAGGAGACAGTTGGTTTTCTTTGCTGGAAGGCATCACTGGGTTTCTTTACAGATATATAAGATGAACAGAAGTGAATATGCACGGGTTAGCATTCTTATATATGGTACAATTGCTCTTCACATTCCCCAGAGAACAAACCCTGATACTCAAAAATGCATTTGTAAATCCAGAACTACCAAAGCATACATCTTTAGAACAGACTTCTTTTGCACCAAATTTGCACAACCACTATTCTGACAGGTAATTCTGTTTTGGGAATTGTAGTCCCCAAAAAATCTGGTGAGTGCAAGCTGAGGAAGCCTACTTAAGTTACAGGAAGGAAATCCTTTGCCAAGATGGCTCTCACCTTCCAGAGATTTCTTCAAATAATTCCCAAGCCATTTAGTCTGTAATTGTTTCAGGAGAAAGATGTACCTGTGAGACTTCCTGTCTGTCCATTAAGGAAGGCTGATTGGTGCCTTCTGCCTCCATTAATCCTTTTCCATCCAACCTTCCAAATCACAACAGTCCTTAGCCAACTTTTCTACATATACATCAGTCAGATTTCACATGGACTACAGGGGCTTGATTGCTTTACAACATAGTAAGCTCTAGGAAGCTAAGCAGCAAATGAGAATATCCATATCATTTCTAGCTAAGGAGAGTTCTTGTGTAGCCTCTACTTAGGTGGAACCGAAGTCCTCTTTCACCTACTGCCACCTACTATTTGCTGAATGCATCATCACTGTCTACCAAATTGTTTCCTTCATGGTGCAAAATAGAGGTGGTGTCACTTGGTGTCCTATTTTCCATCTGCATTCTGCTACTGCCAGGTACACAAAAGGGTTGAGGCTGGAGCAACCAAAGGCCACTCTCTTTGGGGCTGTCCATGCCAATGACCCACAGAATTGTTTCCTGTAGCTCTGGAAAGATCCATGTCTGTTGATATAGAGACATTGCTAATAGGGATATCAAGTCCTCTTCTTCTTTTTATCTCTTGTCTGTTGTTCAGGCCTCTTTCTCCCTGCTTTTGCCTGCTTTATGTCCACCTTGCCAGGTATCTGGTTTGAAGTTTACTGAAGTTGAATTAATAAAAAAGAGAAAGATAAAAGTATATACAATCAAGGTCCGCTTTACACACTGATCTGGCTAGTTAATCCTTGTGTGTGGAAGAACAGGCAAACTATCTGCTCTTTTGCCATGCCTCTGGTCCAGTATATAGAGTCTTATGTGTACAAAGGTACTTTTAGAGAAATGTACAAAGTTTATATAATAGTCTTCTCAAAAAAGAACAAGGTACTTCCACATTATCAGCCTCACTAGGTAGACCAGACTATAAAATCAACTCCACAGGAAGGCTAAAATTACTTTTATTGAGATTGGCTATAATAACAGAATCTTGCAAGTCTGATTGTGCTGGCCCTCCTCCTCCTTCTTATAGTTCATAAAATTAGGGAAGCATGTGTCTTAGCTGCTTCTGAATATTATCTGGATGTTCTGGACTTAAAAATGCTTTAGCCTCCTTCGCCTAGGCAACAGCTTTTGCATATCTCCGTCAAGGTCATCTTCTTTACTCTTTACACGCATGGAGCACTTACATCGCGTTCTGATACACTTTATGGGAAAGGATCCACCAGGTAAATGTCTAAATGGAGATGAAATTAATCAATATGTAGAATCAGATGTTAGCACTTTATATGGTTTCAATTACAGCAATATTAAACACAGACAAACATTAGGCTGAAAATGTCTAAAATCCACACTACATATTGATTTTCATTCATCTGAAAACTGATGCACAAGACCTTGAGTATTAAAGGCTGCTCACTGGAAGGACAGCAGAAAGCAATGGAGCATTTTAAAAATTAATTTTATTTTTAACAGTGGAACACATTAAACAACTACAACACCAACAGGAAAAAAAAAATACAGCAGTGCTATAGAGTGAGGAAAGAATCAATATACATTGGTGATGATTAAAATAAACATAACAAAACAAAAATTAAAAGAAAAAACTAATTAAAGAAATGGAAAAAAGATCCATATAGTATTTGTTTAACATCAATATAATATTAATTCAATCCTTAAACTTATAATTAAATCGAGACCATATGGAAACATATTGCTTCACTGTCTCATTTTTAGAACATAAAGATTTTTCAACAACAGGTAACAGACTCATATCCTGAATCTATTCCTTAGTATCAGGAGCATACATTTTTTTTCATTCATTCATGCTTTAATTCATCCATCCATCCATCCATCCAACCATTCATTCCTGAGGCCGGCCAACTCCACAGTGATTCTGGGCAACTTATCATTAAACAACTAAAAAGAAAACAATATGTATCAAAGAAACGAATATAGCTGCCCGAAAGATGTAACCAGAATCAAACACCAAAGGGGTTCAGCCTCCATCCTAACCAAAGAGAATGGTCCTTCATGTAAAAGCCCCAAGCACAGCAGAACTTCATAAAATTACAACTTCCATATTTTAGGAATATAGTTTAACATCACATTTTACACACTGAACTATTATATTTCTTTCTAAAAATTATATTACCATATGCTGTAAAGAACTTTCAACTTTCTTCCACCACAGCACAAAAATCTAATTTCCAACCCTTTTAAAACATTCTTTGGGGAATCCAATAGACACAAAATAATAGTTTCTGGTTAATTTATTTCAATCTTAAATCATAAAGAGCATGTTTTACATTTCTTAAAACCTGGACCCACTGATTATCCAAAACAAGATATCCCAAATTCTTCATTCCACAATTCAGATATGTAACTAAGGCTAACCTTCATTCTGTTTTTTAATTCCTGATAAAATTGAATTGTTGGTTTTAAGTCAAGTGCTCCATCTCTTAAGGATCCTTTGCAGGTCCTTTGGAGGCTGCTAAAGCAGTTGGGCCATATCGTTTAATAGCAGCAATGAAACACTGACACTAAAAAGCAAGACAAGAACGTTTGTCAAAAAGTGCAACAGCACTGAAAAGCATACTGATCTGGCAGCTTCCAGTGCATCAGTCAGATGAGAGTGCTGAAGGCTTCCATCTCAAATACCACATGATTAAGGAGTAAGGTCCAATGATCACAGTGGAATTTATACAGCCAAGTAAATATGCATAAGACTCTTGCTGTAAAACTATAAAAATTAAGCAAAATATCACTATAATTCAAATCAACATTTGTCTAATGTAGGAAAGAGGATGAACAATACCCCCTGCGGGAGAAATAGACTGTTAAGTGTAAACAAAGCTATTAGAAGCATAATCTCCAACAAACTGCTAAAATATGATTAATTACTGAAATTATCCTTAAAATGAGCAATTTTAACAATAAATTCTCCTGGAGATGGACTGAAGAACGCTGAATATTATTTCCTTACCCCTTTTATAACAGACTAATACTCATCCCAAAATGCCAGGTGGCATTGGTCTAAGATTTATCTGCACATCTGGTGGCTTTACCTAGCCAACCTTGGCTGATCTCAAAATAAAACTAAACAGGGTCAGGAAACTCCAGGGTTCTAGCTTAGACTAGGAAGTGTTGTTTGTTTGTTTGTTTAAAAAAAAAAAGCAAACCAGAAGGCGGCAATGTCAACCCACTTTTTTATTCTTATTCTTTATTCTTATATTTTTATTTATTTATTTTTTTATTTATTTAATAGAATTTGTTATTATATTTGTGCGTCCATGTAATTCCCACCTTGAGCTGGGCTCAAGTTCAGGGAGACTTTACTCATTCTGTCTCCATGTGGTGGAAAGCCATGCTAATCATTAGTGTTTGGCTACTTTTACATGTATAGGTTGCCAAATCTCAGATCCCAAACAATTTGGGGAGGTATTTTATACAAACTATTTTCTAATTATGAGTTTAAGCACATAGCTGCTTTTTCTACCCATTGTTTTTCTGTCCATTCCTCCTAAGTATCTCATAATGTTGGGGCTTAGACCCTTTCATAGCTCATGCCCTTAACAATGGCCGTTCCCATTTGTCCTGTCTCTTTTTCTTCTCTAAAAAGCACAAAAAAGCATCTTAGAAAGAGATGGGGCTGCCCAGCGTGCTCCATCAACCCCTTTTTGGCTTCTTTATAATTGCTTAACTAATGTGCAAGTAGAACTTCCAAGAATCAGGGATGTCCAGTTTTGTTGGCACACATATTTCTCAATATTTATTAAGGCTGCCTTGTTAAGTATTCATTTAATTTATAAGATTAATTAGTAAATATTCTTATGACTTTGCAGTCTGAAATTCCTACAGTCTAGCTTTCAGCAGTATGGAACACTGTTTCAGTCTCTGAAAAGTTGCTTTAGTCAGGAAGTAACATCAGGAGCACAATTTGGACCAAGGGTGGCCAATCATTTTGGCCCGTGGATCACCACGTCAGAAGTAGCACATCCGCACATGCATCTAATCGCTTTCTGACCCTCCTCCATTCTCTCTCTCTTTCTCCACTTGTTTCTTGTGCCCTTCCCTCCTACTAACCTGCTAAGGAAGAGGGAAGCCCTTACCTTGCACTGATTTTCAGCCTGCTCACAAGAAGAAGAGGGAAGCTTTTTTGATCCTCCCAGTAAATCAACTCAATATGGTTGGTCTTTTCTTGCCACAGCAATGTTCCAGCAAGCCAGCTGGCCATGAGGCCAAGTGCCTTCGTGCTTTCCTATTGACTTACCAGCTTGCCTTTTCTGCGGCTGACAGCATATGCACTTTTAAGCAACCCATCTAGCGATTCAATCACTCCACTGAGACTTCCTCCTCGCACTCCATTCTGCAAGCAAATATCTATACTGTATTATACTTCAGGCAGTGAAACATGCATCTTACATCAACTGGTTGAGCTGATGTGAATCTCTCTTGAACAGTCCATTGTCAAGATGCTCTGAGGGAAAAGAATACTGGCAGTTTGGCTGGAACAAAAATGTTCAAAACAGATGCTTAAATGGGCATCAGATGGCATGCTTACAATCCAGCAAAATTCAGCTACCCAGATCACAGAAGCACATGCAGTTAAAAGAAGATGCAACTTCACATCTGGCTCTACTGCTATCTAGCAGGGCCATGCACATTTCAAAAGTGATTCTTCATAATCATTTTTTTCTGTGCAAGTTTGAAAAAGGCTGCCAGTGTCAATTCATTAAAGTTACTACAACTCTAGTGTGGAAACCTGGAAAAAAGCAGGGGAGGCTACTTTAAAAAATAGTAGAGAAAGGCTATGATTGTGTTTGCACAAGCTCCAAAGCACTTTTTCTAAATCATTTTCAAAGCATGCACAGCTCTATTATTTAGCCTATTTCTAGTTAATTCTCTCCTCTGTATCTAGTGAATCCTCTATTGTGAATCTCTGAATTGCCTCTATTTCAGGGCAGAGTGGGTAACCTTGGGTTTCACTTAACTCTTTTATAAATCATTGAACTGCCTTTATTACAGAGCTAGACTTAGTGGGGTGATTAATACGGAATGAGCAGAGCATGTCACACATATAGGTGAGTCTGGATTTTCTCTTTCTTTCCTGGATTGGTAGGGAGGAAACGGTATTAACATTTAGCGATATTCAGACTATTTTATAGCTTATGCTACAGTTTTTAATATGTTTTAAAGATGCTAGTTGTGGGCCTACTTGGACTAGGAAGCCCTTACAATGGGCTTGGAATTGTCTAATTATCACATGATTAGACAATTGCAATGCCCTCTACATGGGATTGCCTTTGAAGACCCTTGGAAGCTATAGTTGATACTAAATGTGGTAGCTCATCCACTCCATGGTGAGAGTAAAGCTAGTATTATAAGAATGGTGATTCAGTCATTGCATTAGTTGACAATAAGCTTTTGGGTTCCATTCAAAGTGCTGGAACTTAGTTACAAAAGCCTTTATTTGGTGTAAAGGTGTTTAGAGATCATGCTATGGAACATCTTGCTCACCAAGGCTCATGGAGCCCCAACTCTCCTTGCTTTTCACAAGGTGGCTAAGGCCTTTTCATTCCCACAAATATATGAGTGCTAATGATTACCTGAGTGGCCTTGTTTGTTTTTTTCAGATTTATGAGACAACAAGGGGGCGGAAATTGTGGTTCTACTGTTGTGGGTTTCATGATCCTTGCAAAATATCTTGAGTCCCAGAAATCAGCTTTTATACACACCCATCAAATAAATAAAATGGAAGCCATCATTTGGATGAGGATTAGTTCTAAGGTGGCAATTTATGTTGCTATTAATAGCAATTTATGTTGCTATTATTGTATGTTTTATGACTATTTATGGCATATAATTTGCCTAGAATCTGAGTGAGAGTGACATACAGACAGCTGTATAAATGAATAAACAGAGATGGAAAGTCTGTCGCTTGTTGGAGGAGGTTCCAGAGGTAGTTCACCTCTGTTACAGGACTTTAGACCAGTGTTTCTCAAACTTGGGAACTTTAAGATGTGTGGACTTCAACACCCAGAATACCCCAGCCAGCCATCTTAAAGTTTCCAAATCTGAGAAACACTGCTTTAGACAGTGCATGACAACACAACAGTGTAACCATTATGAAAAAGCTGACATACGTATCTTCAGTCAACATGCCAAACACGTGAATTTCTGCCAGAAACTCTGTTTTGATCCAACCACACAGTTCTCATACACCTTTCTTCTGTGTTTTAATTACAGTCAATAATACTGCTTATTCAGTAACAACATATAGCATTCCAAACCTCAGATGAAATTAAATATAACAATAAGAAAATGGGGGGAAAAACAGATATGATTGAAAAGGTAGTAGTAGAGAAGATCCCTTGCAACAGCAGAATTGGGAAATAGAAGCATGCATGTTCACAGCAATCATTCCTTAACCAGGGTTGATTCAAAATGGCTTTGAATATGACAGAGCTCAAGTTCTTCTTAGGAGCAACGTGGTGATGATGATCACTAACAGTAGCTTTTGGAGCAAATAAGCTTTCCCCTTCCCTCAATGTAGCATTCAAGCTTATTGCTTTGAACTCAAACCTCTTTTACCCATAAATCCTTTTCACTTTTAACTGTCACTTCACTCCACAAAGGAAACAAAGATGGCAACATTAAAGATATTTCTATGCTCAAGGCTCAAAAGCCATGCAATTAGTTTTCCCCTCATTCAGCCTTTCTAATCTGTACTGACAGATTGCTCTGCCATAAATCCCATTATTATTTTATCCCACTGACCAAAATCTACATCCAGCAAACATTTATCAAATCCTTTACAATAAAAAAGCAAGGCAACACACAAGGTGCTCTCTTTAAATGTTAGGTTGTTTTTGTCTTACATTAACGTTTGAAGAAACAACTGCAGATAATGGGTAAATTGACTGTAGATTTTAAAAGGAAACAACATATGAAAATTCATGGTGACATTCTTGTCAGGTAAAACTTGTTCCTCTTTCATAACATCTTTTAAACACAGTCTATTTATACAGGCAGACACTCTTAAAATTAACTTCTGAGTCCATTGTTCAAAAATATCCTTCAGTATGTCCAATGTTAAAATATTTTGCTTCTTTCTGTATTAGTAAGTCAAATTTAAGTATTCTTCTCCTTTAATTGTAATGATCTGAAAGTGGATTTAAAAATGACAGGCTACAAGAATGATATGGAAAAAGATGCTACACTGGACACACAAAAGAAACCAGTTGATGTCTTAATAATTAAAAGGGATTATACAAATAACAAACCAAGAGTGTGACTTGGATAATTTTCTTATACTGAATTTCCAAAAGAGGCTTGTTAAAGCTTTGAAGAATTTTGTGAGAAGGGACAAAGAAAAAATGAAAAGAAATCAAGTTCTAGGACATTATTTGAAGGGACTAAAGATCAAGATGGTTAGAAGTAAACAGAAGGAATATAAAGTTGGTTTATTTGATCAAGGTTAAAATAGATATGTTGTTATCTCTGGTAACCCTTAATGAACTTTTGCTGATCAGGACTGAAATGACAATGTTTTTAAAGATTTGTTTATAGATAAAAGATGGGATATAGGAAGAAGAGATCATTTGTTGTATGTTAAGAGAAGGTGATAAATTACTAAAATTGTTTATACTTGTTGTGATGAAGGGGGAAGTCTTCCATAAAAAAGGTTATTTAAAGCAGGAAACTGAAAGTGTCACAGGGCCATAAAACTATCTTACCTATATATAAATGCCTTCCTGCTGAAGAAATACAAGACAAGATACAGCAATCAACAATCTCTGAAACACATTAGCACAAGTCTTTGGAACTTCTTAATTATCAGATAGGTGTGATTTCAAACACTCTGCATATTCCTATACCTGGAATTCCTCTTTGTATTAATTAACATGAATTATTATTTATTACTTAATACTATCAAATGATTATTAAGCAAGCATCAGCCTAGGAAAATAAAATAAGACCAAATTCCCCCAGGTATCCATTTGTCTTACCTTTAAAGTTGGAAGGAGAAGGATTTTTGAACAAGTCTCAGTATTTAGGCATCCTAGTGTGGGATCAACCTGGAATCAATAACCAGGGATTCCCCTTCACTTGATGTAATCAGGAAAGGCTAAACAGTCAACTGTCGTGGATGAAATAGCAGCCATTACATTACATAATTTGATGCTGGAGATCATAACATAAATATTTGCTCACATTAACTATGGCTACTCAGGTCTGGGAAAGAACAGACTGAAAAACTACACCTTGGAGAAATAATTTTATTATGGTTCCATATATGTAAAGACAATAATTTTCCTGCACCCAAAAATTAACATTGCTTTCAGATAAATAATCTTTCCAAAATAATGTCCTCCCTATGAAGTCAAAGAGCTCTGGAAGTGAATGAGGATACTCAGCTTGTCCCTACAATCTAATGTTACATGCTGGTATTTGCACCCAATCACCTGCAGACCAGAGCCTCTGGTCACAAATAAAGTGTCTCTAAGAATCACTGCTGCCTCCCCACCTGCTGCAGGACCCAAAACCCGGGGGGCAGATTTCTGAATGGGTGACATTCCTCCCCTCACACAATCAAGTTTTAATATGCCCAGGTCTGCCCAACTCTGACAACTAAGTCAGGGTTGAAAGTCATATATTAAATCTAGTGTTTATCAGCAGCAACCTGAAACCAAAGTCTCCAATGATCTGACCACCAGGATCCAGGATCAGAGCCACAGAGATGGAAGGGGGGTTAACACAAAATTATTGATTTCCCTTTTTGGGTCATCACAATTTATGTACACGTAAGCTTTGATATTTTACTGATGTTGCATCTAAATAACAGATGTTGCGCATGGAGACAAATTCTATTGCCCATGGCTTTAAACACAATAAGGAATAAAAGGAATAAAGGGCTAATTAGAGAGTCCAGCTCCATCACTGATTACCATCACATTGCTTCCCTTATTTTGCCATATGCGACTTACTGCATTCCAATGAAATCATTTAAGGGTGAATGAAGAAGAGCTATCAGCAAGAGCTCAGTGAAGAAGTACAGAGGGAAACAAAAAGCCAAGGATCAAAGCAGTGTAATGAAAAAAGAGTTGCTATTTTCATGCAAGGGTTGCAATAGCCCTATAGTTACTATTTCTAAGAGGAGGGCAGGATTGTCAAATAATGTTTGTTATGTGTGTATATATGTTTTGGGTGCATACAGAAACACATCTGAGAGAACATTTTCTGCTGTTTGTATCAGTATTTTTTTTAATACTCCTTATTTCCAATCATAAAATCACATTGTGTCAAGCAATATGGTGCAGTGGTTACAATTCAGTAAGGATTCAAGAGACCTGGGTATGGTTCTACTCAGTTATGAAGTTCAATGGATGACTTCTGAGCCTAATTTATCTTACAACTTATTGCAAAAAAAAACACTGGGAGGTGAGACATTATTCAAGAGTTCCAGGGAACAGATGTTTTGATATAAATATAATCAAGACACAACGTATTTTGTTCTTCATTTCATGCATTATGCTTCCCAGAGGAAGGGCTGCAGAAAATATTACACTATATTGTAATAATTTTCCTAAATCATCTATGTTGCTAAATGAAATTATCTATACATGTCTAAGGATTTGCTATTGGGAATGACAGTGGAGACTTTCTTGTGACAGAACAGAAAACAAGTAATACAACCTCTTGAGAAGTATTTTTCAGTACATGCACTCTTTGTGCCAATTTTTGTGGTCACCTAATGTGTTCATCTACAGTTCTAAGACTTCTACCAGATTACTGTACTTTATGTGTATTAACCTGAATCTACTTTGATTTCACAAAAGAAGGCAATTAATTCTTCCCCAAACAGTTCCACTATGTAAAAAGCTGTCTCAAGGAAATGAACAAAAGTCTATTAAAGATCATTATTGCTTTGTTCAACGTTCTCAGCACAATAATTATTCTTTTGCTCAAAGATCTCTTCCTTTAACTAAAGCTTGAGACAAACCTCAGCTACTATAGTCTGACAAATATTTCCAATAATCTTTTGGTAGGTCTTCCACATCAACCCAACAAGTACAGTATCTAATATAAAGGTGCGGGGAATGTAGACAGATACCAAATAGCTGATTATTTAATTCTGCTTGCTCTATCAATACAATCTAGTCCTACTAATATTTACTAACCAAGTTGCAATTGCTGGCTTGCACACTGGAATATTAGTTTGAAGACCAAGAAAATGTTATTCTAGAACTGCCTAAAAACTGGCCAGATTTGCAAAACAGAACATATCACTGCAAATATGCTCATAAACAGTTTGGATGACACTGGGGTAGCTGTCCATAGTACAACATTCCTTATACAACAATGATCTGCATGGGAGAATTGTCAGAAGGAATTTTTTTCACCAAACTCACCACAAAAGACATTGTCTACAGTATGCAAAAGAAACTTCTGATAAGCTTAAAATGTTTTGGACCAAAGTGCTTTCGCCTGATGAAACAAAAAGTGAACTACTCGGTTCCAAATGCATTTGGAGAAAAAAGGAAGCATTTGAAGATTAACATTGTGCCAGTTATGAAGCATAGGGCTGGGTCTATTATGCTATAGGGTTGCATGGCAATCAGCAGTACAGGAAATACTGTGTGGAGAAGGAAACATGGATTCAATTAAGTACTAACAGATTTCAGAAGCTAATATCCCACAATCGATGAAGAAATTTATGCTAAAAGAAGTTTAGCTATTTCAAGAATGCAACAATCCAAAATATATCTCCAAATCCTGTATTTTCCTGAAGGAAAGAAAGATAAATGTTTTGGAATGGTCTTCATAGACTCCAGATTTGAATATTATCACACACTTGATCTTAATCAAAAGGCCGAGAAGCTTGATTATTGAAAATCTGTGGGGAGATACAAAACATGCAGTACATGTAAGGAGACCTAAGAATATTTCCAAGATAGAAGAGATCTGCAAAGAAGAGTGGGGAAAAAATCCAAAGGGAAGAATAGAAAAATTCTAAGTTGACCACAGGAAAAGTTTGGAAGCTATTATTTTTGCCAAAGTACTACAAAATATTGACAGAAAGGGCACCCAACTTTTTCACTCTGCTATATTCATTGTTTTCTTATTTTGACTAGACAATTGCCCATAAAGAGTATGCATGTATTTGTATTGGCAAAACATTATGCCACATAGAGATTGTGTTAGCCTGTATTCACTTAGGGATTCAGTGAAATATACATTTGACCTGAGGAGCCTGTAATTTTGCTTACAAGTATATATGGGCTAAAATAAAAAAGCAACAGCAATATAAAGTTGGAAGCACCACTTGGCATGAGATAATTTACATGGGTTTAAAATCAAATATATTTATTTTAAATATTCATTTTCTGCTTCTCATATTTAATTCTGAGGGTAACTTTAATAACCCATTAAAATCTGTATAAAATAATTTTAAAAAGAGCAACAAAAACATCATCACAATTAACTTTGTGGTTAAAAAGCACTGCCACTTGGTTCCTCTTCTCTGAAGCATTTATGCCAGTGCCGTGATCAAGAATTTCCCTCATTTCCTCCCATATGGATCACCAGAAGGATAACATATTGGCTTCCATATCTAGTGGCTGGACATTGCTTTCAGTTATTCAAATTGGCCTCCAAAGCCTATTTTAAAACTTTGGCGCTTAAGAGCATCTTTGTTCTCAAGAGCATCTTTGTATGAATTACTTCAAACTGAAGTAGGAACTTCTGCTAGGCAATTGAGGATGCAGAAATGATCAAATTACAGGCATGAAATAGAACAAACGATAGTTTTCTAGTATATTGTGGGCCATTTTCATCACTCTATCTTTTATAATCAATCTTCTTTCTATTAAACACCTACTAGCAAAATTCTTCACATGCTATATTCAGTTTCTTCTCAAATCAAGCAGAAGAACTAACGTTTCTAAGAGGAATGCAATGGCATAAATATGGTATGGGATAGCCCAACAATGGGACGGAAATATTAAGATGTTAAAGACCCTACAAAATATAGTCTTTTACGAGCTCTGCCCCAAATTAGTAATGAGGCCATATAGAGAACAGATATGGGGCTGTCCTTAATTATGGTTGGAATCCCAAAATGACTTATTAGCTGCAGACAACTGTACAATTCATCTAACAATTATCTTCTATATTTTGTTTTGCAGAACAAATAATTACTGGAGACTATGCAGACAACATCATATAATACAATATAAGCAGGCTAGAGTTGTTTCCTTTCATTTTGAAGGTGATACGCCTTTTTCAAATGAGATCAACAAATGTGTACATTTTTCTTTATTTTTTCATTTAAATCCTTCCATACCCTATCCTTACTTAGAGAAGATAAAGATTCAAACAGGTCCACTTTGACAGACTTCAGAGATAAGACGTAGTTCCTTGAGTATGGTAGAAGATATTGAGGATTTTATATAATACCATTCAGTATCCTTTTTCTGCATTATTTCCTTTTATAGCAGAATATAACTTGTAATCCACTGTCCAATGTGGATAAATTTATTATTTATAGAAATTACCATTAATGTACTTTGAAAGATCCATTAAAAACATCTCCAAGTATAAGCTGTAAACTAATAAAAGACGATGATTGTTTTGCTGGGGGGGGGGGGGGACTTCAATTTAAGTTCTTAGGTATTCTTATAAAATACTCATATGTAAAAAGTATATGTCATGTATTTCTGCTCAAATTACACTGTAACAGCCAAGGAAACGACTGATTAGATCAAGGAAAGAAATCTCAAGTTTGTCTGCAGCTTCTCCTACTGGAACAACTGTATTTCATAAAGATATACAACACCCCATTAAGCTGCAATTAGGCTCTAACAGGGACTGTCATCAATCCATTTAGCAAATAAACTATTACAGTGCTTCACACTATAGTTTATAACTGACATCCATATAAATAATTTTGAACGTAGGATTTTAAAAGGGTGGGGAGAAAGATCTACATTCTTGTCCAGAATCATCACTTTCAATTCCACCTGAGCAAAACTTTAAACCTTCAGTGTCTTATTGCTGTCCTTAAATCTTCTGGTGCTTCCTTACATTTTCCAAGAAAGTGGCCCAAGGAACTCTAGAGAGTGATCAATCTGAAATCAAAATCCAGTGGCTAAGCAATGGCTTTTTGCCATTGCAAATAGCAGCAGATTTTACTGTATGATTTGAAACAAGCCTTCAGATGTTGTTTTCCTGATAATTTTAGATCAATACATACTAAGACCAATTTAGACTTAGAAGTACAGGTAGTCCCTGTAAGAGTGCCCAATTTATGGACGATCCATTGTTAAGAACAGATCCTACTGTAGCAAAATTCAAGTTAAATACACAATGGCTTGAGTTAATTACACAATATTACTTATACAGTATTATACAATAATACTGTTCCGGCTTACAAACAAATTTGACTTAAGGACAGGCCTTGGGAACAGAACTTGTTGTTAAACTGGGGACTACCTGTATTACTTGCCAGTAAATGTTTTAATACATCATTCACATTAAACAGAGCTTCTCATAGTACATAGCATTAATAAAAGAAAGGCAGAGACAGAGTGGGCATCATGGGGAGGAAGTCTTAAAACTTCCAGAATGACATGCCAAGATCAGAGAGGGTTCTGGGGTGAAGAAGCTGAGCAACAGAGAAGCTGGCTGACAACTAGAGGTCCTACAATGGTTAAAATGGACTAGTCAACTCTAGTACCTCTTGAAGTTGGATTGTGTAATGTTTGTTTCTATCCAGAGTAAGATTAGCTGGTCAGCCTCATAAGGACTCATAAGGACTGAGCAGTCGACATACAAATTTAATAATAAATAAATAAATATTTATTTATGAGTGAGATTGGGAGAAGACTCACCAAAGCATTCAACAGCACAACCATGGGAAGAAGGGTGCTGAGAGGAAGTGTTATCGGACAAGTATTGTGGGACAACTTAGGATAAGCCTAAACTTTGGCTAAGTTTGAACATGAGAGAATATGGCAGTAGAAAACAAGAACAAAAGTTTGCCTATTAAAGCTGGTCGCCTATCAACCCTTCTGCTGGAGAGTGGATAATATAATGCCAACTAATTCACTAAGCCATCTTCTTAGATCTAGAGTGGTAAGAAGGAATAGATATAGGAAGTAGGACCTGGGAGAGATGCACATACTTCAGGAACATGCATATGTTAGGTACACGATATCTTGTGTTAAGATTTGCTTCCTTAGAATGCTTTTGAAATTAAATGCAAGCCTGGAGGGAAAACATATGCTCATCTGGTACTTTTACTCTAGATTGTCTCAGGCTATAGTAGAAGTGGGAAAATGCCCACTAAAAAAATGCAAGCAACAATGTTGAAGCTGGTGAAAAATGAAACAGCTGGCATACTCTGATAAGGCTTGGCTTATATCCAACTGCTTATTTCTGTCTTTTTCTGAATCAAGTAAGAGAAAAAATGGAAATTGTGCGGTCTTGCCCTGCCCCATCAAATCCTGAACTCATGTCTCTCCATTCTCAGTGACAATAAAACACTCAGGTAGTTCTCCAGTTCCTCGTACAAGTGGAAATTAGACTTAGACCTAAGAATAGGCAAACATAGAAAGTTGCCAGAAACTGAAAACATAACCCAGGTATCTGTGTGGATAACCCAGTTATTCTAGTTTAGCATCGTGCAACTGCCAAGTGCTGAGCATTCACCGTACACTCTTCGGTACAGAAGGATGCTATCTCTACAAACTAGCATGCAAAGTCTGGGTGTCACAATGCAAAACAGCATAATCTATCACAAGGAGTTTATAAAGCTGCTGGAGCTACTCTTCCATGGACTTTCTTGCATTATATATGGCATTTCAATTCAAGCTATGCATGATGGATGCCGAATACTGCATGGCAAGGAATTCCCACTGTTTCTGACCTATCTCCCTGTGCACCAAATAAACCTACTACAATACTTCCCACTAATGTTTCTATTAACCACAGGACATAAGACAAGTACACACAAATATATGTTTCCTGCAACTATGTCAAATGAACCAGAATCTGATGTGTCTATTTAGTCAGTTATGAAAGAGCACTCTAGATGCCATCTATATATACTTTGGGGGAAGCAAATATCACCTTGGGGATTTATGAACAAATACGCTGGAGGAAAATCAAGGGGGCATGCTACTAAATCACCCGGGAATCTTTTGATTGGTGTCTGAAGCTCTTGATAGGCAGCTATCATGCCACATATCGTATGTGTGTGTTTCAACAGTACTTGCTACTGTCAGTAAAAAGGCTTTATAGTGAAGGATGAAGCTAGTAATAGAACAAATTCATTCTCTTAGTTTCCTTTCTAATCAAGACTAGTAGGGGAAAATAACAGCAAAGCTAAAAATCTGGAGAAAGGGTGACATCTGAACCAACCCAAGTCAAGAATAGAAATCCTTGTTAGTCCATTGGGCAATTTAAATGGGGTGAGTATTGCAGTTATTGGTGGACATCTAAAACCAGCATATAGATGGACAGGTGGGGAATCAGCCTCCATGGGGCATAAGGACAGCATAATTTTGTGCACTGACTCCCTTTCTTTCTCCAAACAGTGATTAACACTTTCCATCCCATGCTTAGTTCAGTATCATGGGCACATGGTAGTTGTGTTACTAAGAATTTTTTTCTTCCTCTAGCTAACTGATTTTTGCACAAGGTGTTGCTCACCCACTCCTCGCCCCATTTTCATGGGTGCTTTCAGGAAGGCAAGAAGGAGAATCTCCTCTAATCAATTTGCTTTAATTAGGTTGTCATGGCTAAATGGCAGAACGTAGCAGAGTTGCTGGGGATTATTATTTATTTTACTATTTTCATAGACTGCTGCATTCTAACAAGACTCATGGTGGGTTCCAACATTCCAACTAAAATATAAAAGGATGTATAAAAATACAAGAATAAAATCATAGCTCCCTATCATCCATAATCTGTCAGCATGCTTAAGAATTAAAAGCTCTCCAAAAAAGATGAGTCTTAGCTGCTTTCCTACATGTCATAAGGGAGGGTGCCAATCTCTGGAGATAGGCTATCACAGAAGAATGGAGACTATAACTGAGAAAAATTGTCTCCTGCCCCCCTAAGCCTCATATAGGAACCCCTCAACATCCTTACTCAAGCTTTGCCTAAAGGAGATCTTGATCTCTAGTAAAGTTGGCTGCAAAGGTGAGGTTGGTAACAATCTCTCCTGAATAATATTTAAATACTTGGGTCAGGGAATCTTGATCTGAACACCTACTCCAGTGCTGAAAGGTACTTTTCCTGATCTGAATGCTTGTTCTCTGCCTGGTTGTTGGGAGACACTTCACCATGTTAGCCTCACGTGGCATGAACAGCATACGCATGGAGATAAGCCTGGATCCTCTTCACTACTGTGAGGATAAGTAGCCTCCTTTGGAGATGCATGCCACAGCCTCTAAATAGTCCCACTTTAGGTTCCCAGTATCTCTCTTTCCCTCCCAATTTCACCCATTTTCCTATTCCTTTTAAACATTTAACTAGCATAAACATTTAACTTAATTAAATACAGTAAATACTGTAAAATATTTACTAGTATAAATATTTGGGGGAAGGGGGTGATAAGCAAAAGCTGCTAAGTTGCTTGAATAAGACTGGTCAAGTTTTGCAACTCTTCCTGACATTCAGTGAAGATTTTAAACAAATATTCCCATTTTAACCTGAACTACTTTATGGAACACAAATATATTAAACTGAACTGCACCAACGATTCTAGACTGAAAGGGAGATTTTTCTGCTGCCAACTGAAACAACTGATTTATCACAGAAAAGGAACACAGTTGCATTGTTCCTTTCCTCATGTGGCAAGTATTAAACAAACTTCAAAGTTCATATTGTCTAGATGATGGTTACAGGTAGTCCTCATTTAATGACCACTCTTTCAGTGACCTTTCAAAGTTGTGACAGCGCTGAACAAGTGGCACTTACAACCAGTCCCCATAGTTGTGGCTGTAGCAGCATCCCCACAGTCATGTGATTGTGATCCAGGTGCTTGGCAACCAGCTTGCCATTATGACATTGTAGTGTCCCACAGTCAGATGATTGCCATTTGTGACCTTCACAGCCAGCTTCTGACAAGCAAAGTCAATGGGGAAGCTGGCAGGAGGTTGCAAATGGTGGCCATGTGATGTCGCACTTAACGAGGGCACAGGATTTGCTTAATGACAGCAACCAGAAGTGTTGGAACTGCTCTCGCTAAATGGTGTGGTCACATGACATTGTGCTTTACGACCATGTCGCTTAGCAACAGAACTTCCGGTCCCAACTACTGTCATTAAGTGAGGACTACCTGTACTATCCAATTATGTGATTTTACTTCTTCCAAAGCATCAGGGTAGCCTGATGTAGAGTAATCCTATTCCCAAATCCAAGATGCTGTCACCTGCCATCTCCTTGGGTGTCTGTGTTATGGAGCCATTGATTTATGAGGCTGTTGTTTCTCCTACTGGCATAGCCTGAAAACTCACTAGGGATTCAGGGGGTGGGGGGGAGAGAGGAAATGGCAGGAGACATTTCTCAAAGCAAGATCTGTGATGAGGGAAGCCTTGGTTTTGCTGTTGCAACATCTCACACAGTGGGCTTTAGCCTTCAATTTCTGCATTCAGTTGAGACTCATCAGTTTTGGTATTAAACAGTGCCTCCCAATGAAACAGCAAGTGTTATAAAGTCACATGCAAGGATGTTGATTTCAGCCATGCATGCTGGAAAGCAGGCACTCTTATTAGCTGGGTAGTGTGAATTTTCTAGCACTGATACAAGGGTGTGCATTTCTGTCAAGGAAAAGCTTGCTGCTTCCTAATTCTCCATTGTAGGAAAGTCAGTAGGGATGCCATTTTCTCCCACAAGAATAGCTGCTACCAACTGCATATGCTTGGTAGTTTGCAACTCAAATGCCAAAGCAGCCATCGAATATCTGCATCCCATGGAATCTAGTTTGCAACCTTCCTTGTCAACGGGGCTGAATTTACTCATGCTCAGATCTTCCTTGTGATGCCTCCATTTAAAAAAGAATTGGGTAGAAGTTGCAGACCTTTTAAAGGATTTCTGAGTACCATGATGTAGGTAGTCTCATTACCAGATATTCCCAAGCCTCTTTTGATGTCTTCAGTAATAAGTGGAGAACTGGCAGTGCTACTGGATCTCAGCTGATGACCTGGAAGACTTGTTCCTGGAAGACTGGGCACAACTGCTGGATGCTAAGAACCAGTGCATCTGCCATGGACAGCAACTCCCCTGCATAAAGTTTAACCTTGCCCAATGGGAAGAGAAAACAGTAGTCTCCCAAAGATGAATCTGAAGAAGAGAGGAATGACTAATCAGATTGAAATGAGATGGAGGAAGCATCCTCGTTATGTGAATTAGAAGCTCGTTTGAGAAGGGGTATTAGAAGAGTTTGATGGAAGAGGAGTAAATTAGTGCATCAGATTGTGGTGAATTCTTTGTGGAAGTCAAAATGGTAAAAACCAATGCTGCAAGGAGTGTGGATATAGTAGTACTATGCACTTTTGGTACTCTATGTGGCATCACTTCATCCAGGAGATTCGAAACCTCTCTAGAAGGTTGTGTTGGTGAGGCAAAACAGTCTGGATGCCAACGTCCCTTACAATAGAGCAAAAGATTATTACCACATGTGATGGAATGGGTAACACAAAGATGGGAGCAGCTACATCCCTATAACATGACCTTGGTCCCAGCCTGGCAACAGAATCCAGAGCTCAGGCAGCAATCCCAACTGTTCCCTAGAGACCAACTTCAACAAAAGCACCTCACCTTCAGTTATCTGTGGAGCAGAGCCTCTGGGAGCCTTCAGAGACTCACAGATGAGATCAGACAACACCCCCCTTGAGGTTTCAGCTGATGCAAAACCCAGTTGGCATAGTTCCAAGAAAGGTCCACACACACACACCCCTGGGCTCACCCAGATCTTAGTTATGCATGCCAGGTAGCTGCCCTCATCCATGATAATTATACAATCATCTTATATAATTAAGTTACACAATTATACTAACTATCTATCTATACACACAATTATCTGCATCCAGTTACAGGTTGAGTAGCTATCCTGAAACCAGTTACTATCCACTATAGCACTTGTGTATCCTCTTATCTAAAAGTTGCCATGACTGATCTCAACAAACTTCTCATTTTCCCATTTCCATTTTTACTTGATGTCTTTTGTCGTTGAACTACCAGCACCACCTCACCTGCATTCATTCACTAATTTCTTTTTACAAAAGAGAAACCTTCACAACTCCACTTCAGAACACACATACCCACTTCTCTCTATATATATGAGATTAGTGATTTTTTGTTAGGATCAAGCCTCACCTGGAAGCTTTTGAAGAAACCTGACAGTACCACACAGTTCCCTGTTGCCTATCCCATTTATAAGCCTCCTATGTCGACCTGATTAATTTTTTTTATTTTGCCCTGTGTTTGGTGATGGTCCATAGGCTGAAACCCTACTGAGCATATCTCAAGTTTCAAGCAACAATAGTCCTGCATGTCCATTTTTTTTGGCAAATTCTTCTGCTATATAAATGCCTATCCAAGATAGAAAACTTACTACTGCCATGATTTGACAATGCTAATAATATCAAGAGTCCACTCAGTAATTCACTCCAATATATTGTGATTCAGTGGCAAAAATAAAAGCTGCTGTATTTGGAAGGGCAGGAATCCATGGGCTTAGTTGGAAGTATGGTTCCTATACTTAAAAAAAAGAGACTGATTTCCTAATTAAATTAGAATAAAGCTAACAACATTAATCCAATTAATATGCAGAACTGGCAGATAAAGAGTTTGATCAGAAATTACAGTTAGTGTGCATATCACCACCACACTTGGGCATTCCCACTGCGGACATAATGGCGATTCCTTAGTCGACATCTTTGGCCCTCCTCATCCACGCGTCAATATATGAATGCCACCATAAAGAGGGATCAGCCACGTACAAAATGGGAACTGGCCATGTGGAATGGCAAAAGGTACAAGAGATGCTATTTTTCTAGTATGGTATAAGATATTAGAGATTTATGACCTTTCATTTAGGATTCAGAGAGCAGAAAAGAAAAGGTTTCTCATAAGGCATAGCTGTGTGGGAAAAATCACCAGGGGCATGTTTACTTTAAAGAGTAATTCTTCACTGAAGGAAAACAAAAACAAAATCATTACTCCACACACTTATGCATATTCCACAAATACAGCAACACAAAATATATCACAGACATAAGTTATTATGGATCAGCAGAATATTTTAAAGAATTTCCTCATAATGCATAAACACAGACCAGTTGTATACACATGAGTTATTCTTTCACATACCCACTTCCAGCTTAATGTCAGTCTATGTTATAAATCATACTGAGAACTTACTTTAGTAAATATACATTAAAAAAAGAAATCATGGCCAATTCCCATGATTTCTGTTATGACTGAATAGGGTTAACTAATCTGACCTTTTGAAAAGTGTGGTATTTTAAATGAGAAATAGTAATCATATAGTTTGTTGTCACCTAGAGAAATTACAGTTAATGGACAGTGTCCCTAATATACCCAAACCTGGGCAAAATTGCAACTTTTCTTTTTAAAATTTCTATCTGCAAGCAGGTGTTAAAAATTTTGGCTGTTTTACCAAGAAGTAAATGCTGCATTTATTTAGTGAGCTGCAAATGTGTCATCCTTAAGCAGTAGCTATATGCTAGTCACTAGAAGTAAGAAAGAATCTAAAACCTATTTTACCCTCTTAGCATATGGAACAGATGACAACCACTTCAGATTAAAAATTCATTCACTGTAGGATGAGAATCACATGTCTTTCTTCCAAGAGCTCAAGGCATCTTACATGTGGTCAACCTTTATTTTATTCCCACAATGAGCCTGAATGGTAGTCAGACCAAGAGAGTGTGTGATTGGTCCAAAGTCACCCAGTGAGTTCCTATGGCTCAGGGTGATCTTTAATCTTGGTCTTGCAATCCTAGCCCATCCCCTTACAGCAGTGTTTCTCAACCTTGGCAACTGTAAGATGTGTGGACTTCAACTCCCAGAATTCCCGTGCTGGCTGGGGAATTCTGGGAGTTGAAGTCCACACATCTTAAAGTTGCCAAGGTTGAGAAACACTGCCTTCCAGTATTCACTACACCACACCAGCTCTTCCTCATATATTTCCTTAAATCAAGCTAATATTTCTAAAAACCAGAAACTGGCATTAATCAATTTTTTTTTTTATCAGTGAGAACCTGAGTTCTTGGGTAGCAGCCAGCAAAGAGCAAGCTTATATTCAACAAAGAATCAAGTGATTTCTGTAAATGTGATTTTTTAGCCCCACGGTTACACATTTCAAAATATTTATAAACAGCCCAACACATTTGACTTAGAGTTATATCATTTCTTGACATTTATTCACTCAGCCACACACCATTAGCAAAATAAAGTGAGACGAAAGAAGTGTTTCTTTAGAGATGTTTTCTACTACCAGTAATATACTAGCCCAGATTCTCTCATGATAATCTTCTGTGGTTCAACAAGCCTCTTTTTTCCCCTTGCCTCTCTTTTTGTCTTTGCAAACTGACCTGACCAGGGTTTTTCGAACTGTGTTCTGCAGAACCCTGGGGTTCCACAAGCATTTGATGGGATTCCACAAGAGACTTTGGGGGGGGGGGGGGAGTTCATGTCTCCTATAACTAGAGCTTTGCCTCTTAATCAGGAATTCTTGATTTTTTTTTTAAACTAACAAGTTCTGCAGTCGGAAAAAAAAATTGAAAACCCCTGGATTAGACAGTCACAGTAGATTTGTTGGAAATGGAGGTATATTTGGTCGGAAGTGGCCAGTTTATTTGGGGAAAAACTGCCACCAGCCCACAATGATAAATTAGAGTCTTTATAATAAAGTTTGTCCTTGTATGAATCTTATCCCCTCTTTTATCAGTTATTTTCTGATAGTATATATGTGCATCAGGGGCTGTATTACATTCTGTATCTCACTTGTCAGAGGACCAGCAAAAACAAGCCTGAATCCAAATTAGAATGGATCCACAGAAACATTCCTCTAACACAACCTCCGTCAGTTCCACTCATGTGATATATAAATATACATACATACATACCTCTCTCACATTTCAGCCCTTTAAAATCCACAATTCATTGCCATTTTAACATGCAAACTATTGCAATTAATGCCAATCCAGTCAATCCTAACAAAAGAACACAGCTCTCACCTGCTAATAAACACCAAAATTGTATTTTCACACTGCTTAGTTTATCAGCTCTAATACTTATGATTAACAGCTCAGGGGAAAAGGAGGAAGAAAATGCCTTGCGCTCTCTATTAAGTGATCAGTGTGGACACCATTATTTTCCAATTCAGTCCTGGGCATTCCATCTGCCAAGAGTATGTGTGACTCGGCACAGAGGCCCGTCCCCTGAGTGAAAGAAGAGCTGCTTTGCAAGCAGTCTCTCTCCCATTTTAAGGTTTAGAAAGAAATCCATAATTTTAGCAGTATTGTTTTTTGAAAGATAACCACCTGCTTTCTGCCCTGAGAATTTTGCAGAAAAATCATTATATGCTTCTAGCTGCTGTTAATATGCTTTCTTAATTTCCTTCTTGCGACACACCCCCCCCCCCCCCGTTCATAAGTTTATTTATTTACTGCCAACATTTATATGCCACCTTGATATGCCATAGAAATGGTGGCAACAATGGCAACAGGCAGAAATTTCTCACAAACTGTCAAATTAGTTACCAATGACCAGGGTGATAGTGCTTTAGGATCACCTTTGCATATAAAATCATACGGTTGGAAGGGGCTTTTAGGCCACTGGGTCCAATCCCTGCTCAGTTCAGGAATCCAACTGAGACATCCCAGATAGACAACTGTTTAGGCTCTGCTTAAACATATCTCAAGAAGGGGAGCCTGTCACCTCAAAGGTCACTGGATAATTGATTTCACTTTGGACTCTTCTTACTTTCTAATGTATGACTGGAATCTCTGTTCTTGTACATGAAAACCATTATTTTAGGTCCTGTGCTTTGGAGCAATACAGACATTTGATGAAGCCTCCCTCTCCCTGGCCTTCTCTTCTTACAGTGCTCACCTGGCTATATAGGTGGGTTTCTTGTTTTGTTTTGTTCTCTTTTGTTTTTTGTTTTGGTACCTTTGAGTCAGTCTTGATTCCTGGTGACTCAAGTCCTTGCAGTTTTCTTGGCAAGATTTCAGAAGTGGTCTGCCATTGCCTGCTTCCTAGGGCTGAGAGAGAATGACTGGCCCAAGGTCACTCAGCTGGCCTTGTGCCTCAGGCGGGTCTAGAACAATACAGTTACTCCTTAGATAAACTGTGATTTCAGTTAACTTTGTTGTGTTCCTTAACACTCCACACCAAATTATTTTATTCGTCTTCTGCGAATGGGGTATGAAACAATTGCGCCAATTCTTCAGGAAAAATCTGGCCATGTCAACAGGTTTCTACATTTGCTGTCAGTGCAAATGAATATTTGGATGTGCAGCCCTCACCTGCAGAGCCTATTGTCTCAACAGACTAGTCTTTTGACATGAATGGGGATGTGTATCGGCATCCAGAATTGCCTAATGTTTTGCAATGACAGCGAGATTTGAATTTGTAAGCTTAACACTGACATCATTTCTTGTTCTCCTGTGCCTTTGAGAGGGCTTGGAACAGGGAGCAGGACTTACCATTTTCTCCCATTGTATAAACTGTTATCTCTCTTGAGCAGGTTGGATGGGGAGGGCCTCAAAAGATTACCATTATGGGACGCTAATTTGAACACAGCTTTACTTGGATTCCATCTGAATTGAGCTGTATATTTTATTATTATTATTATTTGGAAATCAAGCTTGTAATTTCCCAGGTGCTTCAGTAATGGATGTAAAAGGCAATCCACAAACAGTTTTATAACTAAATAAAAAGATACTATATGGTTCATGATTGCCAATAACTCTCTAGAAAACTGGCAAAGAAGAATCAATAATTGCGTCAAGGAATTTTTCATATGCAAGCATGTTAGATTTTTGCCACTGAACTTTCACGTTAAAAATAAGTTTCCTTTCACCACTTAGACACAGATTGCCTATTTCTGTGCAGAAAAAGGGTATCAGGGAAAGGATCCATAAAACAGGTTTTACAAGGAAATACTGTGTCAGCAGAAGCGAATCATGTGCAGACAGACACCTGGATAAACAACTGTTATTACCACCCAGCAGCTACACAGCCCTTCTCCTTATTTGTTAGGGCTGCAGTTTAAAAGGACATGCTTGGCAGCATATTTTCACAGCTATTTTCCAGCAGGCCAACTTGTACTGGCACAAAATGTCCTCATTTCCTCACCTTGTTTTCTTGTAACTAGACAGCAAAGGTCGACACGCCGGACATTTCCTCTCATACAGATAAGACTCCATTTTTAGGGCACTGAAGGTCACTTGCTTCTGTTCAGCCACGTACCTCAAGACGTCGATTCACCACTGCCAGTGTGGTCAGAATGGGATCGCCCATTCACAATAGGTGGGCGCCAGACCTGGAATCTCAAGCGTGCCACAACCATGATTCCCCTCCCGTTGGCAAAGACACCCAAAGATACACCATGGATTAGCCTATAACTGCAGTCATGACACATATACCTGAAATCAAGGCTAGGGTCCCCCCCCCCCCCCCCCCCCGTTCTCCATATCCACAGAGCTCTTCCTGTTAGCTAGCTCTCCCATAGTAAACTAAATCAGAGGACAACTGTGAGTTGCAAAGCTGAGCACACAGACCGTAAATACTTGGTCATGCAAATGTATTTTGGGCATGATGTATTCATGGTAATATATTATTGTATTAAATAAAACAAAGGATAACTCTTATGTAAAAAGAGCAACTTTTTTTTTCAAATATTGCTTGGATACATAAATCATCTCGATAAAAATTTATTTACAGTGCTGCTTCAGAACTGGGGTAGGATAAATACAGCACGCTTAATATGTAAAATATGTTCCCATCACCACACTCACTTCTGAGCGCTAATTTAGTGGCATTACTCCTTTCCAAACACAAGACAGAAGTACAGAAACTAGATTTGGAAGGTAAAGCCTAAGGATGAGATTTCCCATTTGATAATACATGCTCTAAGGAAAACAAGAAACACAACATGAACCCTATCACAACTGTTTTTTTGTTTTTGTTTTTTACCACAGAGCCAGGCTGTCATGTTATACCAAATCTTGAAGTCCAACCACTTAAACAGATACCTCGTTGTATCATAGGCCAAAATCCCAGAGACGGAAGTTGGTACTGAATACATTCTGTAAAATCAGGGGAATTCACCATGTGGACAACACATGCTAATTAGCATTGCAGATATAATTCTGGCCAGCCTGAAAGATTTCATCTCTTAAAATCTAATTAAGCAATTACTCTTAATGCTTTCCAGGTCCCTAGACCTGTCCAATGGGTGGCAAAACAAGTTCTTAATCCATTTCAAATGTAACCTTCCCATTTCCCTAGCCTAGCCACTGATATTTTTGATCTGTCTTTTCAATATTGTTATCTCTAATCCAAACCCCATTTTTCTTTTCCTAAACCGCTTTTACTGCCGCTCCAAAGTTACATAGAGAGAAAACCATTTCCACACTGGCTTTCAAATCACAGAAGGTATGAAGATAAAAGTAATAACCACTTAGGAAAATATAAGCAGGAACAATTAGCAGAGTTATCCAACCAGAGTCTATTCAAACATTTTCTAAGAAAAGGAGAATATGTTAATCCAATCCCTTTTGTGGGGGAAGCTGGCCTCTTAGGTATTTCTTCACATTCATAGTCCAAGCAGGCAGGAAACACATTACTGGAAAGAAACCTGGGGAAGCATGAAATTTAGTTTCTCTATCAGACAAATACGATCATTGTTTTTCCTTTACTCAAAGGAGTAAGCGGCAAGACTATCCCTAGAAGAAGGATTAACAAAATGTATGTTCAAGTGTCTCTGGAATCACTCTGTAAGGAAAAAAATTGCTGGGATAGCAGATGAGATTAGAATGTGAAAGGAAATTACTTCAGAGGCAAATGTTTTCCATGTGCAAAATGCAGATACCAAATGTCATACTATATAGCATGGCTGTGCACATCCTTTGAAAGAGATGCTGTGGAACATGCAGGAGCATCTTCCCCCCAAATTATGAAAGCAGCTACCTCATTTTCCAGGCTCCTTCAGGTGCTTTGACTATTTCCATACATCCATGTGGATGCACCATCATTTCACTTCTTTGGGAAAAATGCAAAGCAACGTGGCTATGTGTGCACATATGTAGAGACCGCTGGAAATTGCTTCCAAAGCAGTTCTGTGAATCTGGAACCAAGACAAGGCTGCTTAGCTCATTAAAAGAGATGCTTTGTATGTGTGCCCATGTCCTGCTTTTAGCACTTAATTTTGTAGTGAAATTTATCATCGGAAGGAAGAATGACATCATGCCCTTCAATGAGTTTTAATATTAACATCATATGAACTGTTACATACAATCCTGAGCAAAATATTTGAGAATATACTCTACTGGGTTCATTGGGACTTGCTTTTTATAAGCATGTACAAGGCTGCAGGGAAAGAAGAACAGAAAGACACTGAGATGTCTTGAGTGCGAAAACTGTAGCACTTCTTTCAGCTATCATCTTTCTACTCTCTCTCACAACTGTGGTTATTATATGGCATCTGCAAACCTACTGCATAACTGCTTGGAAAACAAAATACCACTAAGAGTCTACAAGCAATTAGATATGTTTTGCAAAGCTGACTTAACCCCTTTAAAACCCTGTTCTATCACAATTCTATCACTTATTAACATTGGTTGGAAATCTGCAACCTTTAAAGTAAAGATGTATCACACCAGATTGCCAGATGCCCATTGTTTTAAACAATTTTTAATGGAGCAAGCTCGTATCATAATGTTAATTTTGTTTGAATCAATGGTTTGAATAAGAGCTCTGTCCTCTAATCCCAGATGTGCCAAAGCAGGACATACTTATCCAGGAGCGACAGTAATGGTGCTATCTAAATTAGGCAACAACCAGTTCTGATGCTAATTTCTCATCTTAGCCCTTCGTGTTACCTAATTTAGATAACAGTACCATCTCTGTCTCAGAACCTGGAAATGTTTGAGCTCAGCAGAGGTGATGATAAAGCATGAGTATTTCTGCTTGGCAAGAAAGTGTTCTTTCCCTAACTGTTGTTGAAAGTTAAGGTCCATCCACTGCATTAGACGATGAGTTTATACAGGTAGTCCTTGCAACCACAATTGGGACTGGCAACTCAGTCGTTAAGCAAAGCGGTCACTAAGTGAAATTGCGACTGTTCTTACGATCTTGCTTCAGCTTTCCTTTGTTTTACAGACCTGTGAAGGATTGGTTGCAAAGCTACTTTTTCATTCCCATCATAACTGCAAACAGTTGCTAAACGAGGCAGTTGCTATACTGTAGAGGAAATCAGCTTTCTGACCAGAGCCTCTGTAACAATCACAGTACAGAGTTGCCAACCACTTCTCACTATGAAAAATCAACAGTGCTTAGTCCAGTACTTAGTAAGGCAAGAGAAAGAAACAGAGGATTTGAAACTTGGGACTGCATTATAAAGGGCTTGAAGCCGAGAGTCTGCAGAACCTGTCTTTCTTTGTTAAGAACGGCTTTTCTATTATTTGCAATACAGGTAGTCCTCGACTTATGACAGCAATTGGGACTGCATTGCTTAGCATCACTTAGCGATGGCAATCCTTGCAATCCTGGTTGCTGTCATTAACCAAATCCCACGGTCATTAGGTGAGGCAACTTCCTGCCAGCTTCCCACAACCAAAATCAGTGTGGAAGCTGGCAGGAAGTTTCAAGTCCCAGGCCGGCAACCAGGTAAGTGGATGCTACTGGGTGGGGGAGGAAGTGAGGGAGTGCGCTGCCATGTGTGAGAGATGCAGCATGAGTTGGGGAGGATGCACAAGGTGCACAAGGGTGCAAGCAAGGCATGGTGAGAGTTGGGAAGGGTGCATGGGGGTGCACAAGTGGCCAGTGCAGTGCGAGCACAGAGGGGCTGGGGAGGGTGTGTGGGTGGGGGAGACTTACCCCAGCGACTTGCAACCTCCCTGCCAGCTTCCCCATTGACTTTCCTAGGAAGCGGCAGGGAAGGCTGCAAATGGCAATCACATGATTGTAGGGCACTGCAAGTGTGAGCCAATTGCCAAGCACCCAGATCACGATTTCATGACCATGGGGGTGTTGGGATGGTCAGAGCTCCAAGGACCTGTTGTAACCACCATTCATTCAGCACCATTGTAACTTCACAGTGGTCATAGGTTGAGGACTATCTGTAAAAGTATCTTATCAGAGCTGTGTCCTTGCTCTCAGGATATAAGTCTCCTGGTTCAAGTATGAATCTGGATAATTCCTGACACCCACAGGTTTGCCCAGAATCAGTACAGCCCACAAACCAAAAATAAGATTCTCAGCCCAAGCTTGCATCTGGATGAATACTGTATCTCCTTCAAGTCAAACTTGATTCCTGGTTGGACTGCATGGAATGTTCATGCCCTTTGCTTGACAATACAGGCAGTCCCTGGGTTAAGAACATCTGACTTATGGACCACTCGTACTTACGAACAGGCTGCCTATTACTAAAAATGGCGGATGGCATTCTCCTTCCTCGAGCCAATGAACTGCTGAAGCCACACATTATTTTCATGAACTGCTGAAGCTGCACATTTTTAATATACAGCCTGTTTTCAGCAGTTTTCAGCAGTTCATGAAAACTTTGTGCAGCTTCAGTGGTTCATCAGCTTGAGGAAGAATACTGCCTTCCCTCACTTTTAGTAATAGGCAGCCCGTTCGTAAGTATGAGTTCTGACTTGCATACAAATTCAAGTTAAAGACGAGTTTAGGAACAGTTACTCGTTCTTAACCCAGGACTGCCTGTACAGAAACGGTTTGCAATTGCCTTCCTTTTTTTTTCCAATTTCCCACTCTAATCCACAGCCATACTATTTTCTGGAAATGTCCCATCCAAATGGGGCCATGCTGTTCAGACCAATTCAACCACACAATGCCACCTGCATGATAACAATGTATTATTGTTGATCACATAGTCAGCCACATGTTCAGACTGGATTTGGCATTTTTATCCACCTATCAAGTCCTTCCCAAGGACCTGGGATAGGCAGATGTTGTTTGATGGTGTTAAAGGTATTGTTGCAGGATAGAAGCTGTTCCAAGTAAAGCTGCCTTTTGCAGTTGACTGATGGTGATTTTGTCAATGCCGATGGTGTTCAAGTGGTGCTCCAGATGTTTTGGGATTGCACCCAAGGTGCCTATTATTATTGGTACTATCTTTGCTCTCTTTTGCCACAATTGTTCTGCTTTTATCTGCAGGTCTTTGTATTTTGTGATTTTTTCCAGTCCTGTTTCTTCTCTTCTATATTATTATTGTTGGTCGCAGAGTCAGCCAGATGTTTAGACTGGATTTGGCATTTTTATCCACCTATCAAGTCCTTCCCAAGGACCTGGCATAGGCAGATGTTGTTGTTTGATGGTGTTAATAATATTATTTTACAGAGGGATAGGCAGATGTTTTTGTTTGATGGTGTTGTTATTATCATCATCATCATCATCATTATTATTATTATTATTATTATTATTATTATTATTATTATTATTTTACAGTGTCTGCATTTTTGCTATGGGCTATTGTTATATTCTACCTTGTGAACTGCTCTAAAAAATTAGACAGATAAAGGAACAAAGAAGCCCAAATCATTGTTATTTCACTTGAGCCACCCGCAAAGGAAGCCCCTTCCAAAATCTCATTTATTCTGCAAGTGTCAATCCTGCTCTTTTGATTGCTAATTAGCAGCTATAGTTCCCCTGCTGCATCTTCTGAATGAAAGACAGGCCTTACAGTCATGCCAGCCCTGCTAACCACTGAGCCGTGTCAACAGAGCTAGTATTAGCATTTGGAGGATTGTAAGGTCTCTACATATGTTGTAGTGTATAATCTCTCTGAAAAGGCACTCCAAGGAGAAATACTTCTAACAGGTTATGAAAAGAAATCAGGAGAAGCTTAGAAGGGGATTTACTCCTTTCATTATACCAGGATGTAAAACAAAAGAAAAATGGCTATCTTTAGTTTAAATAGCTGGTTACGGTTATTTTCTGCAATTGATAAATTTATTTTTTTGATCATCAACATGCACAGGGACAGCCCTTGTCCTAAATGGTTTACCATCTAAATTCAATATGAGAGAGACAAACATGGAAGAAACACGAATTTAACCAAAGGGCAGCTCCAAAATGATTACAACCTGGCACATTTCCAAGACATTGTTAAAATAGTCCAAGTGGCCCTAATGATAACAGAAATGAGCAGTTTTCAGAAGATGTTATTTACATGTTTACTTCCTTTTCAGCACATACATGCTTACTCAGCCAACTTAATTCTCTGGATGGTCCACAAAATGAACATAACATTATAAAACAGTAACACCTAAATCAATGAAAAGTTCACCACAGTAAAAAAAGAAATAGATAAAATAAAACCAGCAACAGCAAAACAATACCTTCAGTACACAGTCAAAGTCTGGTGAACTTAAAAGGTTTACTTATCAAATAAATCAATAGGCGTCCTGTTGGACATTACTGAACAAACCTTTCACAAAATAGTTTTCTTAATTGGAATGGAAACAAAATTAGAGCCAGGGCTCAGAACTGATCAAGCAGCAGGCTAATAAATGATAATTCACTTCACCTTCCTTCCACTGCTGAGTATTTCAGGCATGGGATCCTTGTGAACCACTTGTGCACACTGACTTCAACTCCCAGAATTCTGGGAGTTGAAGTCCACATGTCTTAAAGTTGTCAAGTTTGAGACGCTGCGTAAAGGGTGAAAGCTTGTCATAGGGAAACTGGGCTGCAATAACCTTTTCATACAACTGAGCAATCTCATGTTAGGCATGGCTATCAAGTCATTACTAAGAAAAGAGGGAGAGCAGGAGCTCCTAAATCATAATTTTGATTTTAACATATTCCTCTTGAAAAGGATTCCATAGTTACTCATTTTCACAGATTTCATGCTCACAGATCCTATCTGGCACCACCAATCTCTACTCTGTTTTTTCTATGTCTGAACATCATTTTCACAGAGAGACCATTTAATGGACACTTTGTGTTCCCAAAACCTTAACCCATTACTCAGGACCTTCTTCCAGGGAAAGACATGTCTACAGCACAGACAAAAATAAATTGAACTGTCATTGTTCACTGCCACAACCCCCTATAAATAACGTCATACTTTTTAAAAATTTATTAAAGTAAATAAATATATAAATCATAGCTCCCATTCTGTCTTCTGTGGTGGGCCATAAATTCCTGTGTCACCCATTGATTTATTTGTCTTCTGCAACCTTGTTCTGACTTATACTCTCTCAGCATGAGAATCCAACAATAATAAATCTAACACTACTATAGGGAATTCACATGAATTAAATGCAACGCTACCTTCCATGACTTCTGAAATCCCCCTTTTCACATGCCTTTTCTGTAAAATAAATAAATAAATAAATAAAACACAGATGAAAACAGAAACCGACAAATATAAAAGAAACTTTCTTTCACTGTTCTGATACGACAATTGCCAAAACAAAGCTGTAGCAAGAGCTTTCTTTGCTCACAGTATAATTTAAAAGATTCTACTCACCATAGAAACATCAATGGAACAAATATCTAGTACACAGAAAGATGATATCTTCACAAATTCTCAGCGCTTTGTCATTGTTTAGAACAACAGTCATGGCTGAATATGCTTCAATTCTCTGTGTTTTCAAGTTTTCATTAGGGATAAATGTTATCCAAGAAATATTTCTGATTAAAAACAGTTGGAGACAACATTTTTTCCTTGTAACTCTTGCATCATCATGCAGCCAATAAACTTTAGCTTCTCACTACATGAAAGAGCGCAAAGCTAACTGTGAATGAGGACTATGTTTTGTCTAAATTGACAATCTAATGTCCTCATTCTGAGATAGCTTTTTTGCTCATTTCTCCTTGGGTGTATGATTTTGTTACTGTTACTGATAGGGGAAACAGTACAATACAACAGTCTTGCAGCAGAATATTACTGCAGCATAAATGTCAGTATGAGGAGTCTCAGGTGGTGAGATACTGTAAGTGTGAAAATCATTTACCACATGGAAATAGACGAAGAAAGATATACCCAAAGTCTCCAAATATATGTATGTTTTGCATACAAAACTTTTCAAGGGGCAATGCTTCAACTTGAGGCATTGAACTAACTTTTACCTTAAATATAAATGTGTACCATATCAAAATACTACTACATCAACATTCATGTAACAGGTTATCTTAGCCAAGTTAGTCATCAGGCTATATTTTCAAACTGTACACACCTCTATATGAATATGTCACAGCAGTTTATTGTTCAGACTCAATATTACCAACGGTTCTTAATATATATTTATAAAGATATCAAGTTGAGGAGTATATCAGAATCTACAGCAAATTCACACATGAACTTTCCCTGGTTAACATAACTCAAATTTAACTGATTTGTGATCTGTCTGTGATGACCCATTCATATAAGTGGAACAGCACCAAAATGTCATATTGCTTCAGGTAAAAAATATATGCATTCATATTTAGGTACTAGTCTTTTGGCTTCAGTTCAGTTGTTCGCTGATCACAATGATCATTCATAGACTGCCTAGTTTGAGGTCCAACAAAACCTGGGCATTTTCTGGAAGTGAACCATTTCTCCTTTCCACTAAAGAGATTAAAAGAATGATTTGATGTACCCATAGACAAAGTAAGTGGCAACTGAGGCAGGGAGCATTCCATGAGATTCAACTGATGAATCAGAAATAGGTGCATTTTAAGAAGCTGCTTCATCATAACAGCAGCTGGGTCTCCTGAATAGGACAAGTCAAGGCAGAGATGAGATGAAAGGCTGGACTGCAACAGCTCTTAACTACTGGGCTAGAATAACAAGCAACATGGGTGTGAGATTTCCTCTTATTCAAATCCCACTGAAATCTCAAGATGTCTGTTCCATAAAGCTTCCTGAACATTCAAAAGAACATGCTTAAAACCAGTAAGGTGCTTTATTCAACTATTACAAGGTATATATTTCTCCAAATGTATGACAGAGCTTTGTATTCACAAGTAATGCATGAATCAGCCTTTAATTATATTCAAATGTGTTACAAAGAAATCTCGTTTCCAATAATACATCAGATTAAAAAGCATGCATGTGTGCATGCATGCCCATACATCTGCATGCACACAGTATGAGGACCACAGCCATTCATGCATTTCACATTCAAGTCCAGTTCCTTTAGACCAATGTTTCTCAACCTTGGCAACTTGAAGGTGTGTGGACTTCAGCTCCCAGAATTCCCCAACCAGCATGGCTGGCTGGGGAATTCTGGGAGCTGAAGTCTATACACCTTCAAATTGCTAAGGTTGAGAAATACTGCCCTAGACATATACTATATATTCACAAAGATTCTTTGGACTTTATAGGCAGACTTCAGTTTCTAATCACAGTAAAAAAAGATTATATGTGATGGGCAGAGGCATAAAACCATACAATATTTAAGGATTATGGTAAGAAAAAGTTTATTGAAGCACATTCCATCTTTTATATTAACAAACTCCCAAAGGAAGTTATAAATGAACAGTAATAATAAAACAATAAAATCAATGACAAAAAAGAGAGAAAAAGCAAAGAACTCTAAGCTGCACAGCTCTATTCTTATTGAGAAGGTCTCACTCATTATTCACAAAATAAGCCCATAAGTTTCCCTACTGGGATATTCAGATTTTATTTCTATTCATACAACATCCTCTTCATATGTGTTGTTTTCTGCTCAAGTGTTTATGACAAACATCAGGCAACAAAGCACAGAAGTTTGACTAGATAGAGAAGCAGAACTCGGATACCAGACAAAAGACCTTAGTTTTCACCAGCTGAAGTTTTAAATTAATACCATAAAGGACACACATGCAAGGTGAACGAGATTCTTCCTTTTCACCTATTTTAAGTCACAGCCTAGTATCAAATCAGCCATAAAAATATACCTTCGCCAATATCACACCACATTGTGATAATACTAACAATATTGTGGCTCCAGTAGTTTCTGAGCAAGAAAGAAGGTTGTCAGGAAGGGGGAGAGACGTTCCGCTTAACCTTTTCTCTACAAACAATTGTTCTATTCAGAATTGCTGCTTCTCCCTTTCCAGGGATGAGTGGAAGAGGAAATGAGACCTCATTATATGGCATGATATGTAACATGTATATGAGTTAATCTGTTCACCAGTGCAAGAGAGTATTTGCCCTATCTGCTGACATTTTGTGAATGGATGTTGTTTTGGTCTTCCTCTAACATTACCTGTGACTGTTCTTCACAGCCTCCACCTCTCATTTTCCAGTAATAAATGTACATAGTGTCTCTCTCAGGGTAATCCTCAATGCATCTTATGAAATGGATTATATGACACAAAAACTTATGCTTGAATATGTTACTTTTTAAAGTGTCACGGGTTCTGCTGCAACACATTACCTGTCATGGATGGCATGAGTGGGGAAGATTCTGGAATGGAACTTCAAGGTTGTCGGGGGGGCGAGAGACGTTCCAGGGTAAGCGTCTCCTCAGCCCGCAGCAAGAGTGTGGGAAGATGAAGAGGATGAGGCTGGCCCCTCCCTAGAGGCTCACGGGTTATAGCCACTAGTTGTGTTAGCATAGGTTTAGTCTGGCGAGATTTTGTCTATTAGGTGCGCGCTAATAAAGGAACTGAACTGAACTGTACTGGATTGCCTCGCTGCCGTTCTAGGGCTGAACCTGACATTACCATGGCTATTGTTTTGGAACTCTGTAAAGCTGTTCGCTATTTCCTACTGAGATTCCATGCTCTTTGAGTGTAAAAGCATAATATTTGGTTGATTCCAATAATAGCATGAAGCAAGCAACTATGCCATTACCTATCTAGTTGAGACAAGAAAAAATTATACCCAATACCCTTTGCTTCTTACCAGGAGATTTAGTGCCAGCTTGATTTTCTGAAAGCAGTCAAGAAAGGTGATTTTGTCTATTAGGTGCTGGCTAATAAAGGAACTGAACTGTACTGGATTGCCTTGTTGCTGTTCTAGGGCTGGACCTGACAGCTTGCTTAAGATTGCAACATATTCCAGAGCAATTTTCTTTGAGTTTCAGAGCTCTAAAAACACACACAATTATATCTAAATATTTAGAGCTTTATAGAAAGCATTATTTTCTCCTATTTTACCAACAAACTACTATATTGAATTCATTTGCAGTCATACAGAATAGTAATCAAGATCAATACGCTTGCAATCAATTCTGTTAGAAATACAGCCAGATGCATGAATCTGAGGTACTAGGTTTTTTGCCCCTTGGTCTTCCGTCTTTACAAGAAAGTTCGGCTTCTATCTATTTTCAGTAGATTCTGCCCATGCTTGAAACTTCTTCACCAGGCAGATGTGTGTAAATTAAATGTATCAAGCAAGATGAAACTGTTCAGGCCGTTTGTCTCTCACAAGGCCACACAGCAAGAAAACAATCTTTATCTGATCAGCAGAAAACACATTTCACATGGAAGCCTGCATGTTCTGACTAGGAACCCTTTCTAAGGCATAAGAAATGGAAGTTTAGCTCACAAAAATGTCAATAAAACCTATATTCTGTGACAACAATGGAGGAACACAATTTTAATTCCAACATTAAAAGTCCTTTTGTGCATGAAGAAGGCCATCTTGAGCTCTCCAAGCATGAAAAAAAAAGAACTCTGTTTCAAGTGTGTTTCAAGGTAAAAAGAAGCCAAGTTGTTATTTTGTGGTCAGAACATTTTGAGTGTTCTGAGGATTGCTACTGGACCTTTCTGTTGAAGTTTGAAATTAGATTTTTTAAAAAAAGACAATTAAGCTTTCTACCACAGCAGGCTAAACCTGTTGTTACTGGGTAGGCATGAATGTGGAGTATCACAAGAATATTTGTACAGCAGGTCATGACAGCCACCATATTTTGTGCAGTTATAAGGATTCTTAGTTTTCCAAGGACTGGACTCAGCACAGCGTAGAAGATAACTGTACAAAATATTGTAGAACACACCTTTCCTAATAATAGTCCTGGGTTAACTCTACCCTCCTAGGCTTTGCAAGTTCATGTAGCCATGTAAATAAGTATTGGATGGCTAGTCCTAATAACAAATAAAAGTCTTAAAGTTTGTAAAGTGGCATATAACCTTTGCCACCCTCCAAAAGTTCTTGCACCTGTTGGGATTAGGTGCCGTTTCAGCGTGGTTGCTCTTCTTCTGGTTGCTACCAAGCTCCAGACCAAGCTCTTTTAAATATACATACATACATACATTTATTAAAGATTTTAAAAAGAAGATAAAAATTAATAAAAGTTAGCATAAAGTAAAGAAAGAAATGAAAAGAGAAAGACAGAAGACAAAAGTGCAAATATAAAGAAGCTTCCAATTTTCTTTGCAGCAAATACAAGTATGATAACAAAATTCTCTCTTGCTCTGTGGTTACAAAAAGAAAAGCTCTCTTTTTTCTATTATTTATTTTTTTTCTAATCATCAAAACCACAAATCATCAGTTCATTTTTTTCTGTTTCATGCAAAAAGTCTATAAGGGGTTTCCAGTCAGCCATAAATGTAAATATTGTCTTTTCTGTAATCAGGGAAGTCAATTTGGCCATCTCTGCAAGTTCCATCATCTTTACCAACCATTCCTCTATTGTGGGTAATGCCAATCCTTTCCACTTTTGAGCATATAACAATCTTGCTGCAGTTGTCACATATACAGGTGAAACTCGAAAAATTAGAATATCGTGCAAATGTTCATTTATGTCAGTATGGCAATTCAAAAGGTGAAACCAATATATGAGACAGACGCATTACATGCAAAACGAGATATGTCATGCCTTACTTTGGTATAATTGTGATGATTCTGGCGTACAGCTTATGAAAACCCCAAATTCACAATGGAATTATGAAGGCCAAGCTCAGGAAGATAAGCATTTTCTTAGCTCACCGGAACCACGTGGGAGGAACAAAAGGATGAGACTGGCACCTCCCTGAGGAATTCACACTGTTGTGGCTGGAGGACTTTGGGAACTGGGGTTTTAGTCTGGGAAGATTCTTGCTAGAGGTTGTAGCTAATAAACATAGCTGGACTGAATTTACATGGTCTCTTGGAGTTCCTTGGGCTAGGCCTGACACCCAACTAGGTAACACTGAAGATGTTACCTAGCCGGGTAACGAAACGTTTGCAAGAAAACAATCAAGCTCAGAGAACCCCAAGGACTTATTACCTTATCTTTTGTTATGTAAAGTCCTCCAATTAGATGCACTTGTTAACAGTAAGCAAAAAGCATTCCCATGAAGGTCTGGTCTCTTTAACTAGCAACTTTATGCCAAAGCACTTTGGTCAAAAATAAAAATAATAAAAGTAAAAAAATAGAAAAATAACTGTCCCCTTTTCCATTTTAAAACTTTCTTAAATCTTCTCTTTGTTAAGCTTTTTGCAAAAAGTTCTTGATCCTTTGCAAAGAAGGATCTTTAAATCTTTAAAGTCTCTTTTTGTTTTTGTAATCCCAAAAGGTTTAACTCACCGCAAGGAGTCTTATCTTTGCCACAAAGAAAATCTCTCTTTAGCTGTAAATTAATTATTTCCTAAAGTGATTCAGAAATTAGGATGGCAGGACTTATTGTGTCAGGATTTTCTCATGGGAAGAAATTTCATCTCGTTATCTGTACAACATATTGTTACGTCTACTGTATGTAGCTTAATGTAAACAAAGCATCTTGTGACTGTGTTGTGATATTTACTGCCACCTATTGGCGTGTGCATGCTAGTTATTCAGTGGGGGGGTACATGGTGGCAATATAATGGGAGGGCTAGATGCCTAGCCTGTCAGTCATGTATAGCTTTATCCATCGTGTAGTTTTATAGGTTATGTAGTTGTAACTAATAACCAAGTAGTGTACCTCTTCTCTGAGGGTTTTTATCTAGAGACTTTGTTGTGGATAAGTCTTGGATGCTAAGATGAGAAGAAGTTTTTGTTATTTCCTATATTTTGTATGCAACTTGTATTTTATGAAGTTTTGCATTTTTATCAATAAAAACCAGTTAGTATATATTTTCTGACTGGATTTTCTTTGGCGAGCAAAATATGGACATTGCATTTTGCAAGCTCTCATGCTAATATGTGGTTTTCCTGAGAGCAGAGTTTTTGAGAGCCTTGCTGCGCTCTGCACAACGTATTGTTCATACAGGCTGCACCACAGTTGTGAGCACAGACGGGATTCCGCAACTCCTGACAGTAAAACTCCTAAGCCATCTGCAAAAACTTCTGTTTCTGCAGTATACTCATGAGGAGCCACCATCCGGAGTGCAAATGGGCTATCTCACAATCTCCCTTTGATCCAGGGAGTTGCGGGATCCCATCTATGCTCACAACTGTGGTGCAGTCTATATGAACAATAAGTCCTGCCATCCTAATTTCTGAATCACTTTAGGAAATAATTAATTTACAGCTAAAGAGAGATTTCCCTTGTGGCAAAGATTGCCCACCAGCATCCATTTCCATCCTGCTTTCTTGGCTGCGGTGTCTCTCCATTCCTTTGGAGATATGAGCCTGCCATAATTCCTCAATGGAAGCCCCACCAAGTTCCAGGCCAAGCTCTAAGCCAAGCTCCAGGCAGGAATCACACCACAACGAGCAGCTAACTGTAGCTTATAGCCCCAGCATTTGACAGTTCTCTTGCTTGCCTGTAATAGTCGTACATTCCAGATGTCACTTCCTGCTTCCTCATCTAGTTGTTGTCTTTTTTTCCTCCTACATACCCAAACTTCTGTAGGCTAAGGGCTGGGAGGGGTGAAGCTGCCTATGGACATCAGCACATTCCTGAAAACGCCAGGGTGTGGCTCAGTTAGCCAGATACTGGGAATGCTGGCGTGGATGCTTGTGAGTTAACTATGAGTGGGGAATGAATGAATGAATGAATGAATGAATGAATGAATGAATGAACCCATCTCCTCTCAAGTTTCTGGGGCTGTAAACTGTAAACATGGGAAAAAACATGAGCTCTGCTGAGCCTTGGAGAAGTGGGGGTGGGAAATATTTTTGCCTGGCTGCAGCTGCTTTTCCCAAATGCAGACAGCAACCACAGCTTCATCTCAGCCACCATTTTGCTCACAAATGTGTATGGGCAAGTAGGGTAGCCCACCTGTTTTTCCACACCCAAACAAGTTGGCCACCACTTTTCTTGCAGGAGAGATCAGGCCTAAATTCATCCAAATAACTTTATTACCTTTTAATATAAGGACAATAAAAACTAATATTAAAGATGAAGAATGAAAAAGAAAAGGAAGGAAGGAAGGAAGGAAGGAAGGAAGGAAGGAAGGAAGGAAGGACGGACTTCCAACTTTCCTCATAACAGATGTAAGTATCAATTTACACTAAACTCTTACTCTAACTTTACAAGAGATCAGGTCTAAATCCAGAAGGATTTACTTATTTCTTTTCCAGGGAGGGCAAGCAGCAATCTAACACCCGATCCAGAGGAAGCTCAAAAGGATGTTGAAGCAAAGCAAAGTAAGGAACCATTTTGGATTTGAGCCGACTGCAGAGAAAGCAGACAAAAACTTGTGTCAAGGACCATGAATGGACTTTGTGGACTACAATGCTGCTGAAGCACTGCTGGTAAGCATCTAGTTATCTTCACAGGCAACCTTCACAGACTCTCATTCCATTTATTTCTAATGTGCTTCTGTCTGGGTTTGGTTTTAGGTGAAAAGTAATGCGGTGTCGATGACACACAATCATCAAAATGATTCACTGGAACATCTGTAAAAAATACAATTTGCCAGTAATAAAAAATTGGTGGGAACATATAGTTGAAAAGGTAGTTGAAAATTAACAGGTTAAAATATTGTGGGATTTCTGAATACAAACTGACAAAGTCTTGGTGCATAACACACCAGATTTAACTGTGGTTGAAAAGAAGAAAATGTGGATAATTAATGTGGCAATACCAGGGGATAGTAAGTACAATACAAATTGGAGAAGATCACGAAGTATCAAGATCTGAAAATTAAAGTTGAAAGATTATGCATAAACCGGCAATGGTGGTCCCAGTGGTTATCAGCACACAGTGTGCCATACCAAAAAGCCTTGGACGACACTTAGAAAATCTGCGCATTGACAAAATTTCCATCTGTCAGTTACAAAAGGCCACACTGCTTGCATCTGCACATATATTACGCCGATACATTACATCATCCTAGGTTCTTGGGAAGAACTCGATGTGAATGAAGGCCAAGACCAGCTAAAGAACTGGCAGCTGTGATTTCACAGTGATGTGGGTGGTGGTGGTGGTGGTGGTGGTAGTAGTAGTAGTAGTAGTAGTATTGCAGCCCCTTCCCCTCTTCCTGCTTTTCAAACCAGCCCTTTTAAAGTTTAAAGGACAAGCATGTACCCTCCCCAAAAAATTATCCCTCCCCAAAGCCCCACTGAGGGAATTACTTCTTTCATTTAGTGTTTGTGTACTAGTAGCAATAGCATTGTTGTGCTTCTTACCAGGCCACATGTATACACGACGGAGTTCTTGTTTCTTTTTTTCTTGTCTTTATGGATTCCCACTGCCCCCTCTCTGTTTGAGACTAGGCATGAGATCTCACTCTATTACTTCCTCATATATAAAAAAGTATATTTAAAATGCTATGGAACTGGTAGAGCAAAGGAGATGGTCAGGGGGAGGGCCATGGATGGTGACAGCTGTATGGAGGAGATATTTTAGTAACATGCCCACTTCCCTCAGCACAGTGTTTCTCAACCTCAGCAACTTTAAGATGAGTGGACTTCAACTCCCAGAATTCCTCAGCTAGTATACATCTTAAAATTGCTGAGGCTGAGAAACACTGCCTTAGCAACTCATCAACAGAGGATGAGGTCAGAAGCAGCAGCTATCATTGAATGAATCCAAGCAGCTCCTCTGCTACGCAGCTGGTGATGGTGGAAACCTAGTGGAACCAGAAGACAACTCATCATCACCAAAGGCAGCCCAACAGCTGCATAGTACAGGAGTGCTTCAAGCTTAAAACCCCATCCTCTGTTTCTTATACCCACTGCAAGCATGGGTCAGCAAAGGGAAGAAGACTAAATGTCTTTCAATCTTGGAGATGTTGACATTTGCTTAGGCAACATCCTGATGTCTTTAGGCAACCCATCCTGTCAATTAGCAGCATGATATATGCTCTCAACCAGAGCCAGGTGATTATGAAATGCTTGAAGCAGCCATCAATGATCAAGTGGCCAGAAAAAGGCAACACGCTTAATGCAACCCATTTCACAGATGATAATACAGATAGGCCTGTGCACCACCTTTAACAGTCATTCAGTGGCCTTCCTGGATTGCTAGGACAGGGAAGAAATGACAGAACTACTTGAAGCTTACAGCTTCTTGGCGTTGCTTGCTTCATCTTTAAAAAACATCTACTGCCGGTTATTTAAAAAATTTTGCTATGAGGAAGTTGGAATTTATATGTTGCATAAGCAGAGCCTACATACAAAGTAAGCAAGGGAGGTGGGAATCAGGTACACACACTTGTTTGTGCACAACTTGGCTTTACATACAGGTATTGTCATAGCTGTTGAGTTTGTAAATGCAAAGTCTGCTAATAAAGTTAGTTCTGGCTGATGTGTTAAACTTTCAAGAAACTCAACTGTGCATCCCGCTGTGTCTCTTTGATGCTGAGTATCCACACTGCATATAGGAATGCAAAGCCTCTATGTTTAAGAGGGGCTGGCTTATTCTGCTTTTGTGGGTGTACCTTGTGCATTTTGTGGGTGTACCTTGTGCATCCACAACAGGAAGCCCTGTTGTGCTTCCAGAGTGCATTTTAAAACATTAGGACTGAAGACGCTATTAGGGATTGTTTCATGAGCTTTTGTTCATGCAGTATTCTTCTGTTTCTCTTCTGCTAATTCATCTGGGGGGGAGGTGTATAAACACACGAGTCATGCTCTTATCAACGCTTTTCAGAACGGAGCACTTGGCTTAAAATTATTCTAAAAATTACTGAAAACAAAACAACAAACATGATAGGAATTGAACACATAGATGTGTACCTGTGGCTGGCTAGTTGGCATCCTCTCAGTCTTAAATGCTGGCTTAAAACAAGAGAGACTAACTGCCTCTTTTGTGCAATTGTAAAGTGTTGGACAAGTGCCCCAGGAGGCTTTTTTAAAGAAAAAACAAAAGACGTCTGATTTCTCTGTTGAGAATCATTATATGTCTGAGATGGAAGAGACTTTATAGATCATCTTGCCCAGGGAAGGAATCCACTAAACTGGAAACCTCCAGTGAGGAGAATCCAACATTATTCTAAGCAGCAGTTTCACTGCTTAGCAGCACTTACCATCACACTGAATCTCCTTTCATTTAGCTTCAAGCCACTGGTCCTTGTTTTGCCCTCGGTTTCCACAGAGAAGAGGTCTGTCCCCTTTTGTATGTGACAACCTTTTAGATATTTGTAGATCACTAATATATTTCCCCCTTTCTCTTCTCTTTTGTTTTTTTATCCCTCATCTTCTTGGTAGATGATTGTTCACATTCAGCTCATCATCCATTAGTCCTCCTACATCTTTCTCATACTCACTGACATCAAGGTGTCCCTGATCCTGGTTGAGATAAAGTACTTCTCACATTCATTGCCACCAAGTAAGTCTCCCCAATCCTGTAAATATTCATGTCATTTTTCCTTCTTATATGCAAGTCTTTACACCATTCACAGCTGCTGGATTTGACCCACTATTCATGCCTGTCAAGGCGATTTTGAACTGTCATTTTGTCCTCTAACATGTCAGAAATCCACGCAACCCTAATGCCTTCCTTAAATTAGATAAGCACCCCTTCCATTCCATCCTATAGGTCATTTACTAAAAATGTTGAACAGCATAGGATAAAGAATGAAGCCTGGGGGATCTCACTTCCCTCCCAAATTATTCAAATAGCATCCTTGGAGGGTAGTTGTTTAACTTGTGGCATATCTACCAGATTGGAGTGCTATATACTCCACATTTATCCATCTAATCCACAAGGTTATCATTGCAGACAGTGTCAAATACTCCACTGAGATCAAGGCACACTACAAGGTATACCATTTCTTAGGTCTAACAAACTAGTCACTCTGTTGTAAAGAGACAAGTTAGTCTGGCGTGACTTTCTAACAAACCTATGTTGGCCTCTGGTAATGGAAGCATTCTTTTAAGTCTTCACAGACATGCCTGTTGACAATCTGTTCCAGTATCTTGCCCATTACAGATGTTGAACTAAATCATCTATAGTTTCCCAAATCTTACCTGAGGGTTTTTTTGTTTCTTTTGTTTTTTGTTTTTTGTTTTAATACTGGGATTATGTTTGTTCTTCTCCAGGAGTTACCAAAGATTATAGTCAGTCATTCTGTCATCTCCTTCTATACCCTGGGATGTAATTAATCTGGCTTTGGATTCTTAAATTTGTTTAAAGTTCATAGATAGATAGATAGATAGATAGATAGATAGATAGATAGATAGATGGCGGGGGGATCAAGGCAGTGTTGTCTCTTGCCTTCTTCCTAGGGCTGAGGGTGAGTGACTAGCCCAAAGTCACCCAGCTGGCTTTCATGCCTAAGGCAGAACTAAAACTCACAATTTCTGGGTTTCTAGCCTGGTGCCTTAACCATTACACCAACCTGGCTTTCTTTAAAATTCTCATTATATCTTAATTAGTTGTACGCTGCATTTCCCATCCTTTCTCATTCATATGAAAAAGGTCTCTCTCTCTCTCTTTTCTAAGAAGACAAACTGAAAAAAAAAAAACATGTTACACAGTTCCAACTTCTTATTTGTTATTGCTTTTCTCTTTTCCTGCACAATGAACAAACTTCCTTGACTCTTTTTTATTTTGGATAGACTTCCAAAACACCCCTCTTATTATATTTTCCATTCCTCATCAACTTCACTTTATTTAGTCTTCCTGTTATCAGCCCCTACTTCCATTTTCTATATATCTCCTTTTTGCTACTCAGCTTATCAGTCTGCTTGCTATTCATCCATACAGGTCCCTTAAATTGTTCCTTTTTTCACATGGAGATTGTATGTGCCTATGTTTTCAGTATCCTATTTTTCAGAATCTCCCATCCCTCTTAAATTTACTTAGACTTTAGAATTTCAAGCCACAGTTTGCTTCTCAGTGACTTCCACAGGATGAGAACAAAGGAGGCAAGAGGGGGTCGTGGCCTTGCAACTAAAGCCCCACCCCTTTGTACATTCATGCAACATTAAGACATGTACAAAAGGGGTGGGGCTCTGACTGCAATGCCAACACCACCATCTTGCCTCTTTTGACCCCCCCCATACACTCTGTTCAGATTTTCACTCAAATTCATTAAAATCTGCCTTACTGAAATCCAAGATATCTGACATCTCTCAGCTTTCCCTCCCTTTGTTATTTATTTTCTGCCTTAATCCCAGGGGACTCTAGGCAGTATATAAACAGAAGACAGAATAACAAAATGGATATATAATAATAACGTAAAATAGTACTGTATTCTGGTGCTGATTACCCCACATAATCAGCCTCCAAAAACCTTCAGAAAAAGCCACATTTTTACTACCCTTTAGAGGGCCATGTAAGAGCCACCCTTGTCATCGGTGTGCAAGCTGTTCCAAAGGTGAGGAGAACATCCACCATCACACCTCTTCTGTTGCTCCTTGTGATAGGAGCAGACTTGCTCCCTGCTCACCTGGGGTAGGTATGCACAATCTATCTGGGAAAGGGGGTCTCTCAGATACTCAGGCACTGAGTCTTGTAGGGCTTATAAGCAGTGACCAGCACCTTGAGTTCAGAAACCCACTCTTAAATTCCAACATGATATGGTTCTTTCCCAAAGGTGCATGGCATTTTTATTCCACCAAAGAACAGGATGGCTGATTCCTCTTCTACCTGCTGAAAAAAAAAAAGATATTTCTATTGGATCTCCCACTTCTGAGTTAATTTTTCAGCAGATATCAGGGCAGTTGAAGCCTACTTGAGAACTTTAATGAGTTGATTTAGGAAAGCGTTGTCCACATCATCTGCTTGCATAGTAAATTTCTATAATGGTAGAAGTTTTATTTCTTTCTCCTTTTAATTTTCCTCAAATGCTTTCAACAGGATTTTCATATTCAGGGACTTGAATTTCACCTCCCTTTTTGTTGGGTCTATTTCTTTTGAACAAGTAATGTCCTTCAAATTCTATGTTCTAATCATGACTCATCCACCAGATTTCTTTTTTTCAATTATTTACATACAATTTTTATTAAAGAATTTTTAAAAGAATAAAAACCATTCAAATTTTGAAAGAAAAAAGTAAGGAAAGTAAAGAAAAGTAATAAGTACATGAAAAAAGTGAAATAAAGAGGGGAGGGGAGGGGAGGGGAGGGGAGGGGAGGGAAGGGAAGGGAAGGGAAGGGAAGGGGAAAGGTTATAAAGAAGCTGCTTCAGATCTTCTTAACAGCAGTTACAAAAACATTTATATTTTACCCTCTCTCTCTGAAGTTACAACATAATTTCCTTCTTTCCATAGTCTACCCTTTCTAATCATCAAACCCATAAATCACAAGTTCATTTTTTTCTTTTTTCAGCAAAAAGTCCATAAGGGGTTTCTAGTCACTGATAAATGTAGTTATTGTCCTTTCTCTAACCAAACAAGTCAAGTTTGCGACCTCTGCTAATTCTGTCAACTTCACTAGCTATTCCTTTGTTGTGGATATTTCAGTCTTTCCATTTTTGTACAGACAGTCCCCTACTTGCGAACTTTCATGTTGCAAATTTTCACCGATACGAACAAGATGGATTCAGAAGTCAGAACCGGAAGTCGGGTTGGAAGTCAGAACCAGAAGTCAGGAGAAGGTGGGAAAGGGTTAGTTTGCAGTGCACTGCAAACTAACCCTTTCCCACCTTCTCCTGCCTTCCATTTGCATTGGAGGTTTGTACTGGAGTCAGAGTTCCCAGAAAGGGTTACGTTTACGGCATGCAAGGGTTACGGCATGCTCCGTTGCTGGGTGAGACAGGAGAGGGGGCAGTGGCAGAGGACAGGGGAGAGGGGGCGGAGGTCTCCCACCTCGCCTGGCAACAGAGCATACCACGCCCCACCAGCTCATTCTTCGCTCCCCTCTACTCTGCTGCCACCCCCTCTCCTGCCTCACCTGGTGACGCATTGGCAACAGAAGACAGGGCTCCTCTGTCCATACCGCTGCCCTGCCTCCTACCTCCTCCTCTTTTTTTTTACTTTTTACTTGGTTGGACTTACGAACAAAACGGACTTACGAACAGTCTCTTGGAATGTAACCTGTTCGTAAGTAGGAGACTATCTGTACATATAATAATCAACCTCATATCCTGCTAACAAAAGCACAAAGACACCCAGGAACCACTTTAGAGATGTGACTTCTTAATTCAGGTTTTATCTCATCCTCAGCCCACTGTGGAGGCAGCCTAAACTGATCCTTATTTGTTCCAATTTTAAAATAGTGTTTTCTGTATTCTCTTAACATACAGTAAGTCTTGGCGTATTAATATTCTGTGACACCTCATTCACTCTCTTGGTGATGAGGTGATCAGGAGATGGCATCTGCCAAGCTCCTTTTAGCAGGCTGAAGCTGCTCTGAGCACGGCTTTCCATTGCCAATTTGACCTGGACTGCATGAAATACTGAACACCTGGTTTCTACAGAGGCATCTGCCCGTGTAATCCTTAACCTGTGCTTCGCAAAGCACCATATATGCATTAAGAAGGCGCCTTATGTATATTGGTATGCTAGTCTTCTGGAAGACAACTAGGCCTTTTATTAAATAAACGTTCATTGGTCTCTCAATAGACTCGAAGACCTGTCTATTAAAAACAAAGAAAGGGGGGAGGGTTGCTAGTCAATTTAACCTGGGAAAGAGATGCATTTCTGGTTCTGTCCCAAATTAGTGTATTAAAGCTTTTCTTCTGCTTCTGCCAACAAGCAGGCATGACTCTGCTTTCTACTGTTATTCCTGACTGGAGGGGAGAGGGAAGGCAGTGACCTTTTGCCTCTTCTAATGCCCATTTTAAATACTTCCAAAGTGTTGCTACTTGCAGACAGGCACTGTCAACACTGCCAATTCGTTGCAGAATGTAATGATTTGAGATATTTGGGAGCTGGGATGACAGGACAAGTGTTCTGCCAGTTTCTCCCTCTAGCCCAAATGACAGGAAAACTGGTAAACCTATTGTTAGTCCTACAGGGTAGCCTAGACTAAGAAACCAATGCCATATAGGCCTAAAACTACTTTTATTAGAACAGCTATTGTAACAGAATCTTGCAAGTCTGAACATGCTTCCCCCTCCCTCCCTCTATCTTTGTGTCAGTTGGGGAGGGGCCTGTTGGAGGTGTTTTCTCAAATTAGTTTCTTGGAATGGACTTAAGCTGGACCTGTCTGATCACTGCCTTGGTAACGGATCTTCCCACTGTCTTTCAAGGCCATTCCCTATTTCCTCTACACCTACATTCAAAGTAGCTCACCTGAAAGGCATGGGATGGAGGATGGACAGGAATGAAGCAGGAGGGAGCTCTCTCAATGCACTATGCAAATTGCCTCCCATTTCACCCTGCACCTATCATCTACCTCACTGATTTACCAGCCAGGGTCTACTGTCTCCAAAGAACAGCTCACACCAGCAATCTATCATTCCTGCAACCTGAAAGGTGAACAAATCCTCATCCCAGATACCTGCCCAAACCCAACCCACTCCACTTCAAGGGGAGCAACTGGTGATGGGTTTTTCCTGCTGGTTGATGACACTGGATGAGAGGAGAGGCAAAGCCAGGTTTTTCCAGCAATTGCTGCTCTTAAATTGACCTACAGTAAAACCATAAGGATAGGACCACTCAAGAGCCTTGTTTTTAGGGAGATTAGAGCTCAGCCATCAGATTAGAGCTCAGCACAGATTACACTGGCATATTTTTTTTTCGACTCAAGGAATGGAGGAATGCACATTAATGTGTCAGGACGAAGACGCTAAGCCTATGTCTCTGTTTCCCTCCAATTTCTGATTTAAAGTGCTCCTGATGAGAACCCAGAGGGTTTTATAGATGATTGAAGACTACGCATTTTTCCCACAACTTTTTCAATTTTTTTTTTTCAAATCATGATTACCCTTCTGCTCCAGAGTACAAACTGAAGACTTCCTACTGTTTTGTATGGCTGGAACAGTCAAAGCATCTCAATTTTTATTCCAAGCTTGAAACAGGTTTTCCATTTAGTACATACTGCTAGCGTAAAACATTTAAAAATGAAGGCCTTGCTCTTAATACAACTATTTTAAAATCGGCATCAGGGTTACAAAATAAAAGAGCTGGCATGCATGTTAATTTAAACAGCTGTTCTGAAATAACACATTCACATTATAAAACAAGGCTTTAGCTTTTACCCCTGCTTTCAGATCATTAATCTGGATATTCTTGCATTCATTTTTACAACTCTTAATTCTTTTGCCCTACTGATGAACCAAATTTCATGCAATGACAACTGAAAAGCTATCATAACAGATATTTTTTCCTAAATGGAAGTAGCATCACAGTTGGCATACTGTAAGCAAATATTTATCCGAATCAGAGCAGATAAGGAACAATGAATTAATCCTTTCCTCTCCTGCCATGGACCTGAGAAATGTTAGGCTTTGAAACTGACATTTGCACACAACAATGGAGGATTTCTTTTCCATGCAAATATTAGCTTCAGAGAACAGATTTTTCTCAGAACTGCAGCATGGGTGGAAAAAAGTCAAATTCCTATTTCTGACTATTATGGTTCCAATCTTTAGCACTCCCCAAGCTATATTTTTAAATACTGCAGACTAAATGCAACTCTACAAATTAACATCATAGGCACCTGGGCCCTCTCTTTCCTTCCTTATATTCCCTTTAACTTCTGCTCAGCGTCATTGACTTGCTCTCATACTCACCTCCTTTCCCATCCCATTTGTGGGCTCTTTCTATAGAAAAGCCTCCTTTATGAAAAACTTCAGCCTTAACTCACTTGCCCATTGGCTCTCCCATCTTCATTAAATATGATTTCGTAATTGTAAGCTGAGAAAAGAAGCACAACCTTAGAAGATATATCCAGGAATTTGCCCTACCACTCCTCTGTTTCCAACGTCATTAATTGCTTACATCAAAGAAAACAGATTTCCAAAGGACACAGAAAACTCGAAGTTTAATTTTACTGAGGAAGAAGTCAGGAAGACTTAGCAATGGAATTGATTTCAAATGTCTAACTTTACAATACTTACATAAATGCTTAGGAAAAATGGCAGTACCTCCTTTTGTAAGTGAATTAAATACTAACTGCTTCCAATCAAGAAGTCAGGATAGACCTGGAGGGGTTTGGCTTATCAGTAATGGGAACTGCATTGTCACATTACACCCCATTCCTTAGGTCATCAAGAGTGTAGCGAATGGACATCTCCCCCCACTTCCCTCAGTCATTCACTCAAAGAGCATCAGTACACATATGCAACCCATGACCAGAAACTACATCCTGCTCTTGGGAAACAGGGAGGTGGGGCCAAAGGTCACCGCCGGAAAGATTGAGCGCCCTCCTGCCACCACAGCACCCCTACTCTGGCCTGGATTCAGGTAAATCCCCAGATTATTTTCAGGTGATGCTTTCGCATTTCTCAGCCATTACAACTAAATGGTTGCTTGGATTTCAGTGCAATTCTAGGTTTCAAACCCAATGAAAAAGAAGCATTTCTTTCCACATAATAAAAGCCTTCTCAATTTTTAGACTTCAGTTTTTAAAGCAAAATACTCAAAGCTAGCAGCACCTCAAAAAAAAAAAAACAAGTTGGTGTGGAAGGGAAAATGAAAAGTATACAGGTAACAAGACTCTAATTAAAGGGATGGAGAGAGATGAATCTTGGGAAGGACGGTTTTCACATACGGTATAAAAATAGCAACTTGTCAGGAGATCAGTGATAGCCACCTGTAATAAATGGTTATTCGGGTTAGCAAGTACAGTCTTTCCTATCATCAACCATGATGGAGACCAAGAGACTTTGTATCTGCATCTATTTCTCATACAATTTAGAAACACCAATATAGGGATTTTTTCCCCTGTCAGCTCTGGATTACTGTTCTGAGACTACCATTCCATCCATCTAGATGCACAGATGGCTGCTATGCTACAACTTCCAACTGCTTTGCTAACATTAATTAATCCTCACAATATACTGTTTAAAAAGTACTTTATGGAAAGGAAAACAAAACACTGAGCAATATTCAGCCTCGTTCATAAATCAGTGAGGCCCAAAGTAAAAAATCAGTACAACTAAAGCCTTTTTAAATTCAAATATATCCAGATTAATTGGTTTGGGGAAAGCTGCCTCAAGGATTTTATTCAAGGTCATGAAAGAAATATGTCTGAGAAAGACTGAATGCCCAAGGTATTATTTTCCTTTTTTTTTTCCCAATGTATCTGCCTATATACCTCATCTTCAGTTACTTCCAAACTATAAAATATGCGTTCAGTGCAAAACAAAAATAAAAAACAGTTTACTCTATATTTCATGCTGATGCAGAGAGTAAAATTCTCCTATAGAGCAACCCTAAGGTAATCATAAATTGACTTTTCTAGTTAGAGGTGTCTAGAAATTTCATGAGTATCGATAATCTGCTTGTAGCCCACTGTGAGCCGTATTCCTAAATCCTCCAGAAAGAGACTTCAGTGTGAAAGTGTAAAATTAGATGTTACTGGGAAAATCATATTCATTGGGGGACAAATAAAAATTATGATTTCCTGTTCCAGATGAAGTGTTAACTGGCATTGTCATATTAAGGTATAAGAAATTGTTGTGAATGAACACCAACCCTGTCAGCATACATACATATTTATTCATCACGCTATTCCCTAGGTGACAGTGTGCACCGTTTAGAAAAGGAGTAAGAAATAATTTTAAAAAGCAGAATTTATTTGCTAGAAATGCCATCAAATACATTAAAGGCATGACATAAGGAAAAGCAAAGAAAATACAGTTAAAAGTAGTTTACCACCAACACCATTCATAATAGCTCTCCATACCTTTCTGTTCTGCAAACCATCCTTGCTTATCCATATACCACCAATTTTTGCATTGGTTCTTTAGCTTGCCTTCAAATTTTGGCTGAGCTGTTACAAATTACATTTCATGCAATTTGGGCACACTCCCATTCTTCTCAAGAACCCAGAGCCCCATCCTGAGGGCATCATTTAATGTATGTTAATTCTACTTTATGAAATGTACGATAAATTTATTAGTGCTTACATTGATACAGAACTCATTATTCTCATAGGCATTTCAAATGTCCATTCAACATACATTACTGTATTGGGAATTTTACAAATTACAAGGGCCCAAAATACAGAACTACACTGATCAGGAGCAATAACTGAGAGTTGCAACAGCATTTGCTGGAAGAAGATAAAAGGGAGAGAAATTCAAGGTGGAGATTTTAAACAGATGAAGTCAAAAACCAAATTTTAAAGGAAAAGATATGTTCTATGGGGTGAAAATCTTTAACCAAAATTCAAATAAGCTCTTGAATGGGAGTAAAAGAAACAGAGGCAGTTCCTTAAAATACACACCTCTAAACTGTAATTTACATATAAATTATAGGCTATGTTTCCTTTGCTTGAATTAGTGAAGAAAGTAATCAGACAGAAACAAATTTGAGTCTTGTAGCCAAGAAACTGCAGTAATCAGGCACTGCCTTCTTAAATAATAAAATAAAAATAAAGAGCAATTATCAAGGATAATTTTTTGACACATTTTGTTCCTGTTCTTCCCTAAAATGTCTGTGTACCTGTTCTTGCAGTGTCTCACTGGATTCTGTTTTTCAACTTCTATTTTAAGCATCATGTTCAGCTTCTGGAAGAGATTTTCCAAGAATTCATAATGCGGTTTCTCCAATTATACCAATGACACTTAATTCTACTTTACTTTTTTGAGATTAAACTATGGCTTCCATTCTGAATCAGAACTGGTCATTTGTCATGTGGCCAGAAGTACCATAGGTTGGAACAGAATCCAAATGAGTTCAAGGAAAAAAGTAATGGGATACCTCTATGGTATATGAAGCAGAACTGTTTATTACTAGTAGGTATCTCCATCTCTGGTGAAGCAGATTTGCAGCGGAATAATAAACATCTGTATGTAAGCATTCTTTCTTTAAAGAGAATTGTATTTAGCTGCAGTTTTTTCTGAGGTGCAACAATTGATACACAGCCATCAACACACTTGTCAGCTCATGGCTGCATACACAGTGTGAACAGGATTTTCCTTTAATGATAGTGCAGCTAGAAGCTGCAGAGAATGCAGAATGTGGACCTTAATCTCCTTATGGATACAAAGAAAAGGCAGTATATACAATGCACTAACTATATAGAATCATGTAAGGTTCAAGGTTCAAGGTTCTGCTACCTTTGGCCCACTTCAGCACCTTTATTCTAGTAAACATAAATAGGCACATAATGGGGACTTCTTGAAGAAAAGCCTTAGTTCTTTGGCAATTGCTAATGTCTGATATTCTGAGATCCAAATGAGATCTACTAAATCTAATTAATATGCAAGAGAGTGAAATGCTAACAGTAATTGATGGCAAAAATGGTTCTATGTTTTTGTCACCCATAGAATAATACATTTGCACGAAAAGTTACTATTAGCTGCATAAATGAAACTGTCAATATAGTGACCCAGTGGCTGGAAGCTGTTCAGGTCTGGATGGGGAGGACAGTTCCACCGTTGGTCTTGGATGGGTTTGCCCTTCTCTGTTTGAGACTGGTGCACAACTTGGGGGTCCTCCTGGACTCACAGCTATTGCCTGATCAGCAGGTAGTAGCTGTGGCCAGGAGAGCCTTTGCACAGATGCAGCTTGTGTACCAGTTGCACCCTTTCCTCAACTGCATGGCTGGATTATTGCAATGCTGCCACTGAAGACAATCTAGAACAGATGGTTCAACATGTAGCAGTGCACAAAGTAATGAGTACTTCTCGTTATACCTATGTGTCATCACTGCTGTGCTGGCTGACAGTTGACTTCCAGGTACAATTCAAGGTGCTGGTTGTTATTTGAGGGGAGGGAGGGAGGGGGGGAGGGAGGGAGGGAGGGAGGGGGGAGGGAGAGATAGATAGATAGATAGATAGATAGATAGATAGATAGATAGATAGGCTATCCAGTCGGCCAGCTTTCATTATAGTCTTAGACTAGTACAAATAAAACAATAAGAGCAATAAAAGAGCAGTAAAACGATAAAAACAGTGAATCCTATTTGCCCACTAGGTCAGAGTTAAAATGCAGGCCCCTATGTCTAACCACAAGCTAAAATACAAGAAGCAATAGAAAGCATCCAGAAATGGGTGGGCCCTGTCAAAGTTAAAAGGAATGAGGCTAAAATCGATACAGTAGCATAAGAAAGGAGCAAGCATAAAATCAATGTATTTAACTAGTGCTATGCTCAGTATGCGCCTGTCGAATTTTGCAAACAGCTGTGTAGAATGAGCCATGATGCAGAATAGAAATCAGGCATGGGCCAAGCCTGGTCTGTCAGCGTACCCACTAATTGGGGAAGAATAAGCCTACCCCTGCTATCTCTACAGAATGGGCAATGGAGGATGACGTGTTCCCACATTTCTACCTCTCCCGTGTCACAAGGACACAGCCTTCTAACTACTGGGGACTACTGCCTTCTAGTACAGCACATGGTAGTGCTCAGCACCTGGCCAGCCTAAAAGCTTTTCTGTGGTGAAAGGTACTCCATGGGAGACATTAACTATTTGAGCCACTCTGAGGCTAAAAAATCTGGTACCTCCCCAATATCTTCCTGACATTCTACAACAAGGATTCTTTGTTTAATGGCTAGCCTGGAGCCCTGTCATGGCCCATTGTTAGATGCTTCCAGAGGGAAGAAACCCAGGAGGCTTAGTTTCAGTTTGATCACCTTAATCCAGGAAGATTGGTAGATGTCTTGGAGGACCAGGGGACCAATCCCCTGGGGTTATATACTAATTTCAGCCACAGATTTAGGGAGGTGAGATACACCCTAGCCTTCACTTCAGTCATGCCTGCCTCCAGCCGAAGGGTGGCATTTGGGACACATCAAGGGAGTTGTAAAGCTGCTGTAAGAAACTTATCCTGCACTCATATTAGAGGGGCAAAATAAGGGGAGGCAGGGCCTGCCTCAGTCCCATTGAGTAATTGCACCATCTCCAATCATTTCTACCCATCCAGTGCATTCAAGCAGAGTGGGTGTGCTTTAGGTCCCTTCAATTAAACACCATCATCTTGTAGGACTGAGGAAGCATGCCTTCTCTGTCACGGCCCCTGCCCTCTGGAATAGCATCCCCACAGAGATATACAGTACATGGCACCCACTTTTCTGAGATTCCAGAAGGCTCTTAAGGCTTGGCTCTGTGCACCCACCAAAACTGGCAGGGCAAGCTACTGTATATAAACAGGGAGAAAACCCCACACTCACACTGATGATGTCACCTAGGCAGGTAATGAAATGTCTGCAAGCAAACAACCAAGCTCAGAGAGCACCAGGATTCCACAAATAAATAACTAAAATACTATTAACAAAACCTGCCATGATCCATTTATGAAATTTCTTACAGGAATGTGAACTAATGTTGATAACCATAAATCCCAGTTCATGGGCATCACCTAGCTGATCTTGAAAAGCTAAGCAGGGTCAGAGCAGATTAGAATTTGGTTGGGGAATACCAGGGCTGTAGGCTAGTCTGGGAGGTCAGAAAAAGTCCTGAAGAAGACAATGGCAAACCACTTCATGCTGTTGCCAAGAAAACTACTTGACTCTGTCCATGAAGCCTCCAGGAGTCAAACTTGGCAAGAATAACAGGGGAAAAAAGGATTCTAATGTTTGCCAAGTGCTAGCAAATAGGCAACACCATTTTGGGAAGCCTCCTATTCATGAGATAAATTTAATAAAAATGCAACCTGTCATTTAGGGTAATAGAAATAAAGCTGCCTTAGTAAGAACACTGCCACAGGCTCAACTTCCCCAATATGATATAAGAGCTTTGAGGATTTATGATAGACTTTATCTACCAACAGAGAAATTATCTCCCAGTGATACTCAATTTCACTGACACACTCTTCAGCTTATTTTGATTTAATATATCTTCCCCTCTCCCCAAACTTAGCATTTCTGGTCACCTTTGCACTTTTCTACATGAATTAAGCCAAGGACCCCAACTGAAGGAATAATGGGAAAAGGCTAAAGGGAAAGATTAATTCAGAAAGGGATCCATCAGTTTAGTGGTAGAAAAGATAAAAGTAAAGACTCCCTCAAGTCAAGCATAACTCCATGTAGTTAATTGGCAACAATACAGAGGTGGCTTGATACTTTTAAGATTTTAAAAAAGAAAATCCCAGACTTAGTCTATAGCCCTGGCATTTTCCTATGGTCTCTCAGGATCTGGACTGTCTTGATTAGGCTCAAGAGATGGACATCTTGTATAGGGTACAGAAGCAGAAGCAAAAATCCACCTAGCTTGCATATCTGATACACCCAGTTCTATTTTTCAATATCTATTTTTGCCTTGATAAACTGTGGAGAACCTTGGAAATATATGCTTGCCATGTAATAATGTGTCTCATTAAAATCTCACAGAATTATGGAGTATGACAAAGAATGTCTAGAGTCCCCTCTACTATTTTGTCTTCCAATCCTTAACTTTCTGTGGACCATCTTCCCACTGCATTACATAAGCCACTAATTTTCACCTTCAACCCCAGGACCCTCCCTTACAATATGGAAACAACATATCTGACGACACTTTGTGGTAGTGTATATGATATATTTTAGTAATTCTGAACTGCTGTAAGTATGGTAAGCAGTGCTGTGGTTATCATTACGTTTTTGAACTTGGAGGGTAATGATTCATTCATACAGCATGGTTTCCTCGTACAAGAACCATACAGAGTGGGGGTTGGAAATATATGCAAGCAGGTTAAAAGCTGCCCCTAATGTGTTTATTCTAACTATGTGATTCTGAAGTACTTAAGGAACAAAAAAAGGTATTTTTTCTTGCTGGTTGCTTGTCAAAAATGTTGGCAATGACTTTTAACATTTATTTAAGCAAAGCCTGAAGCATGTGCAGTGAAAATTACATATTTATTCAAAATATTAATTAATCCCTTCTTGACACCTAGTGTACCTGAGACATCTGGCATTCTTCTCTTAATCAACACAAACCCCAAAGGCCTGGTGATTTAAAACACAGTTACTCTAAATAACTCTGATCATAGATTCCAAACAATGTATTGTGCCTTCAGATGGTTAGAAATATAATTATGAGACACAATCAATCAATTGCTAATTCCTGAGGGCAAATGTTGAAATGCATGGCTTTTTGTAGGAGTGTGTGAATAATACAAATATACATTATTTAAGAATGTGTGTTTGCTTAATACAACAGGAGGAGGGAAGGCAAATTGAAGAGAGAATAGTTACAAAACACACTGGCACCAAATTCTCAAATGGAAGCAAGCAACAGTGTGCAGAACATTTTCTTCAGAATTCTTATATAATGCACACCTAGCTTTATTCGTTGTCATTATTAGAGGACATTATAAAATGTCCTCCTAATTAAAGAAAGCTGTCTTCAGGGGAGAAAGCCTTCTAAATCATGGCCGCAGATGTGAAATTTCAGGGAAATTCATCTGATACCAACATTGTGATATTTTCAAAATGAGAGCACTTTGTTTTTTTATGGACTTTGAATCTCCAGATTTATTTTCTTTGTGTGTGTGCACATGCAAACACACACGCAGACATGTCCTGTTATTGTGGTGGAGTATACCCCAAAAATGTATACACCAGCAGGGTCACCCGAGGCATGGAAGTTATTCCAGTTGCCTAACACAAGCAAGCAGGCAGCTATATTGGGCAGCAGCAATATAGGAAGATGCTGGAGGCATATGATCACTTTAGCAAAGGAATCATTTCATAATGTGCAAGAAAAGACAATGGTAAACTATTCCTGTGCATTAGTAAGAAAATGATATGGATAGACAAAATAAAGTGATTGAAGATATAGTGTCGGATGATAGGCCCCTCGGGTCACATGGCACTCAACATGCTATTGAGGAAAAGCTCAGGATCTTTTGAGGGTTCTCATTATGTTTATGACATGGCTAGATTAAAGCCTTTGGGATGTCTAGTTGCTGATGTTATCATGCAGGAAAGCAAAATCCAAAGTTGCAAAGACAGTATTACTGTGGGAACATGGAACATAAGAAGCATGAACACGGGAAAGCTCAACACGGTAAAAGATGAAATGAATTGACTACATCTTGACATCTCAGGCATCAGCAGATTGAAATGGCCTGGAATTGGGACATATTCAATCAGAAGATCATACTATTTACTATTCAAAACATGAAAAATAAAGAAGGAATTATGCTGCTTTCATAGTCAGGAAGGAAGGATATAGCAAAGAAAGTATTTTTTGGTACAGTGCAATCAGTGATTAAATAATATAAATTACACTCCACAGTAACACTTTAATATGATGGTTATCCATGTTTATGCTCCAACTACTGAAGCAAAAGAGGAGATTGATGAGTTTTATGATCAAGTTTAATCTGAACTCAACAGAATATGCAAGCCATGCTCATAGTTAGAGACTGGAATGCCAAAGTTAGTAGCAATAAGGAGGAAAACCTAGTTGGACTGTATGGACCAGGAAACAGATATGAACCAAGAGAATGACTTATCAGTTCCTGCCAATCCAATAATTTCTTCATTGCTAACACATTCTTCAAACAACCAAAGTGACAGAGCACACAGAAATCAAACATTTGATTTGACTGTATTATTGGTACAAGGACATGGAAGGGCTCAGTTATAATAGTAAGACATGGCACAGGCTGCCTGTGGAACAGATCATGAATTGCTCATGTGTAAGTTCCAAGTCAAAGTAAAATGGAAAAAGAAAGTCAACCATTTTCCACAATATGATCTTGAGCATATACCCACTATTTTCAAGGAGAACATAAGGAATTGCTTTGAAGTCCTGAACCTCATTGAGAGGGAACCAGAGGAACTATGGAATGAAATCAGTTGTTATGGATGAATGTGAAAAGAGACTGCCAAAGACCAAGAAACAGAAGAAAGCAAACTGGTATCAGATGAAATGTTGGAAATTGCCAAAAACAGAACAGAGGCCAAAAACAGGAAAGACAATCTCAGGAAGAAAAATAACCAAAAAAAAAAAAAAAATTCAGATAGCTGCTATAAGAAACAAGGAACAGTATTACAGTGATATCTCTAAATACACTAAAGATGAAAACAGATATGGAAAAACAAGGAAAGATCTCTGAACTCAGGAGGTTCCAATCTCAAACTGGTATGCTGAAGAATGCCAATGGACAGGAATTTCTACAGAAATATGGCAAGCAGCAGAAGCTGAATCAGTAAAGTTTCTAATTAAATTATGCTAGCAAATCTGGAGAGTGATGCAGTTGCCAACAGATTGGAATGGGTCAGTCTATATATCAAAACCAAAGAAAGAAGACTTTGAGTGTGCAAACTATCACCTAATATCCTTAATTTCACATGTTAGCAAAATAATTATTAGGATTATCTAATGCAGATTAGAGCCATACATGGAAAGGGATATGTCAGATGTTCCAACTAGTTTTAGAAACGACTAAGGAAGAACAGTCATTACCACTGATTCACCCTGGATAAGAGAGAAAGCGAAAGAAGACGAAGAAGAAGTCAATACGTGCTTCATTGACTACAGAAATGCCTTTGATGATGTTGACCATGTCAGACTGTGGAATATTCTTAGAAAAATGGGAATTGCAGAACACTTTTCTCAGTCTGGATGGAACTTGGCAAAAGAGACTGGCCAAAGAGAAAGAGAAAGAGACTCTCTCACCAGGTCAGAAAAGGGGTGAGAAAGATTGTATACTTTCTCCTTATGTATTCCCTCAAATATATTCTTTACAGGTAATTTTTATTATAAGACGATTGTACATAGCTTAAAAAGAACTACAGAAACATAAAAGAAAAGTAAGAAAAGAAAGAAAACATAAAAGAGTAAAAGAAAAAGTCAAAGATAACAAAAAAGAAAAAGAAAGTTATCTAATGCTACTTCTGATCTTCTTTGCAGCAGTTACAACCTAACTCCACCCTCCCAAATTACATATCATGGTTCCCTTCTTCCCATAAACAAACCTTTTCAATCAATAAATCCCAAAATCACCAGTTCATTTTTATCCATTTTTAGCAAAAGTCCATAAATGGCTTCCAGTTTTTTATAAAAGTCATTGTAGTTCCCTCCTTAATCAAACAAGTCAATTTAGCCATTTCTGCAAACTCAGCCATCTTCAGGAGCCATTCCTCCATTATGGGTGCTTCTGTAGTCTTCCATCTATAATAGCCTCACTGCAGTTACCATATGTAGAACCAGTTGTCCATGAGCCTTTTCTAGTTGACTGTCCATAAGTCCTAATAAGAAAAGTTACGGTTTCATCTGAATTTTAATTTTTAAAACTCTCTGCATCACCACATCGATTTGTGTCCAGTATCTTTTCACTTTTTCACAAGTCCACCATGCGTGGTGGTTTTTCATTTCAGGTTTTTCACATTTCCAACAGTGATCCGAAGCACCTTTATACATCTTAGACAATTTCTCTAGTGTCATATACCAATGGTGCATCATTTTTAAAAAGTTCTTTTTTATATTGTAAGACAATGTGAATTTCAAACCTTTTAATCACATTCTTTCCCGTTGATCCATCTGAATATTATAACCAAAATTCTCAGCCCATTTTACCATACATTCTTGAACTTGCTCTTCTTCCATTTCAAATGTCAACATAAGTTTATACATTTTAGCAATCAGGTGTTCATAATTTGTACATAATTCATTTTCAAATTCCATGTTATCACATTCCATCCCTGGTACCTTTTTTATCTATATTAAATCTTTCTCTTAATTGTGCATATGAGAGCCATTGAAAACTAAATTCCTCTGCAGTCAATTGTACTCTTGATTTCATCTTAAGCTCCCCATTTTCCTGTAGTAGCAAATCTTTATACGTTAACCATTTGTCTTTGCCCACTGTTTCTTTTCTATAAAATGCATTTTGGGCTGAGGCCAACAGAAGTATTTTTGGGCATAGCCTGGGTTTGTATCTATCCCATATTCATAATATGGCATTCCTGATACAATGATTTTTAAAATTACATTAACTTTATCATACCATAAGTGACCATGCCACCCAAACCTCAGATCACGATCTTCTAATTCTAAGAGTCTCATATTTCTTAGCAACAGCCATTCCCTCACCCAAACCAAACAGCAGGCAGCAAAATACAATTTAAAATCAGGTAATCCAAATCCTCCTACTCCCTCAAATATATTAAGGGAGGCTGATTGGAAAAACATAAGTATGGTTTTAAAACTGGAGGAAGAAACATCAATTACCTGTGCTATGCTAATGACACTACTATGATTGTGAAAATGCAAATGATCTGCAAGCTCTAGTAATGAACATCAAGAAACACAGTGAAGAAATAGGATTAAGATTAAATATAAAATGTATAAAATGGTATACAAATTTTTACTTATGGTATGTAACTCCATCAATAATTACCAAGATAGACAAATCATATAATAATAGATGTTCGAAATGCCATAATAAAAAACGAACATTTTATCATATGTGGTTATGTAAAAAAATTCAAAATGCTGGAATGAAATGCATCAATATATTCAGAAAATCTTAAAAATACAATTTAAATTAAACCACAAATATTCTTATTTGGTGTAATTCCAGAAAACATAACTGAAAAATATCACAGTTTACTAAGATATATGCTGACAGTTGCAACAAATTTGACAGAACACTGGAAAAGAGGAACTTTGCTAACAATATCAGATTAGGAGACCAAAACTGGAGAATACACAGTAATGGCAAAATTGATAATATGTACATATCCATAATAGAAGTCTAACCAAATGTAAGCAAGAATGGCTCCCTATACACTACACATTAAACAGCAGGTGAAATTAGACATTTGGAAGAAGGTTTTTAGGAAGAAAGTTATGAGATCAATAAAAATAATAGATGAAAGGATTTAAATAGATGCTAACAATAATATTTAATGTTTAATGTAAAGTATAAATATCTAGGTCAGCAGTTGGAGAAATAAATGGAAAGAAGGAATGTGCTACTAGAAAGTTTTTGCATAATGTTTTTACTTATGTCTAATCTATCTGTGCTTAGTAGTTGTTTCTTTCTGTGTTACTATCCCATGTAGACCTTTTTTTCCTTTGTATTTCATTATTCTAACAATAAAAATATATTTCTTACAATGTTTAAATATAAAGACCAAACTTATGACAACAGGTATAGCAGAACTGATAATGAAGGCAGTGAAGCGGTAGATAGTTTTTGCCCTTTAGGATCAACTATCAATAGTAAAGGAACCAGCAGCCAAGAAACATGCCACAGACTAGAACTTGGTAAGATAGCAATGAAGGCCTTGGAAAAAAATATGCAGATGCCATGACATGCTTATACTTACCAAAGTCAGAAACGTGCAGACAATAATTGCTCCTATGACACTCTAGGGATGCAAAAGTTGGACTCTGAAGAAGCAGGATAGAAAGAGTACTGATGCTTTTGAACTTTGGTGTTGGAGAAGCCTCTTGAGAATACCATGGATTGTCAAGAAAACAAACAAATGTAGCATAGAACAAAATCCAGGGTTCTCACCTGAAGTACAAATCACCAGGCTCAAATGGACCCATTATGTAAAGGCCCATCTCCCCTGAGAATACCATAACATTGGGAAAGTTAGAAGGAAAGAGAAGAGGATGGCCATCAGCAAGGTGGATGGACTTGATTACAGTGGCAATGGGTATACTGTTGGAAGAGCTGAAGGATAAGGTTGGAGACAGATCATCCTCCAGAAAGTCTATATAACTGGTCACTAAGAGGTGATACTGACTTGATGGCATATAATCAATCAATCAATCAGTCATACATACATACACACATACTTCTCTAATCCGTTGTTCAACTGCTTCCATCACTCATCTTCTTCTAGGCAATAGATGGGAGAACTGGTTTTCCAGATACATTTAGACTTTTATCAGCTGTTCAGTTTTACAGTTCAGCAGCATCTAAAAGTCCAAAAGTTCCCCAATTTTGTTCTGAGCCAACTAGAGGCCACCATCCAACTGGAGGCCATTAGGCTGGGGAAGGCTAGTCTGGGAAGTACCATCATTACCAAGTGATGACTAACTTTTATGTGTTATCAGTGTGACAGGAAGCTAAACACACAGATAAAACTATCATAATGTCATTCTAAGACTGATCTTGTTTCTTTCAGTTCTAAACCCAACTGCCTCCACAGTTTATAACACTTAGGACATTATAATAGCTGAGGGACTTCTGCGGAAGAAATGGTGAACTGAAGACAGCTCCCCTAAAAGTGGAGCTGACGACTGTGGCAGAATGAAGAGCCGGTGAGTAGACCAGCTCTTTGTAATCCCCCCCCCCCAGACAAGGAGAGGACTTGAGATCACCCACAAGTGTTCTACACAGTTGCTCCTCACAAGGAGACCATAAAACAGTGGTCTCCAGTGGGTTTAGAGCTCTGGGAGACAAGGGAATAGCCATCTTTTTGCTCAAACTGCGGTCAGCGCCTTCAAAAGGATGCTGGGTTTGCATACTTTTCAAATCACTTTTAGAAATTGCTTGTTAACTGCTTTTCAGCTATTAGGAACCTTTGGATTGACAAGTCTGAAAACACCGGGTGAGTTTCTTTCAATTTTTAATGAAAGAAGTTTTTTTTTTTTAATAGTATTTTATTGAAATTTTTAAGATTACAAAGTTAAAAGTTAGAAATGAAAAAGAAAATTGAAAATACAAATTATAAAGAAAAGGAAAAGAAAAGGTGAGATAAAGTAAAAGAAAAAGAAAAAAGACATGAAAAATAGATAGCTTCCAATCTATCTCTGGTCTTAAGAATAATATAAGTGTCATAAGTGCTAGTTTTTAATGCATTAAGTAGGAATAATTCTTTGTCAAAGCATATCCCATTACATTTATAATCTAATCTTCAAATCCCCATGTAAACTTTGCCCCACCCGCATTTTGCAAATAGTCCATCAATGGTTTTCATTCTTTAAGGTAATAATTATTTGAATTTTCTTTTAATAAACAAGTCAGTTTATCATTTTCTGCCATTTCCATCAGTTTTAACAACCATTCTTGTATTGTTGGTAGTGTCTGGGTTTTCCAAAATTGTGCATAAAGAAGTCTTGCTGCGATAATAATGTATTGAATAATTCTAATAAGATGTTTTCCTATTTGGAAATCCATTATCCCCAACAGGAATAATTCTGTTTAAATGGAATCTGCATTTGTAGTATGCTCTGCATCAAGGTTTGTATTTGAGTCCAGAATTTCTTTGCAATTTTACATGTCCACCACATGTGGTAAAACGGCCCTTCTTGTTGGTTACATTTCCCATTGTCCCATACATCTTTGATAGTCTTTGGGGTGTCATGTACCATCAATACAACATTTTATACAAATTTTCTTTCAAATTATAACATAAAGTAAATTTTAATCCTTTAGACCACATATTTTCCCCTTGGTGCATATGTATATTATGTCCAATATTTTTTGCCCATTTAATCATGCATTCTTTAACTTGTTCTTCAACCATTTCTTCTCTCAACAATAATTTATACATTTTTGCTATTAAGTGTTCATCTGTTTCACATAATTGAATTTCAAATTCCGATTTATTCTGTTCAAATCCAAATTCTTTTTTATCGATTTTAAATTTTTCTTTATATTGCATATAAGAAAGCCATTGAAAAGTATGTCCTTCTAAAACCAATTGCTCTTTTGATTTGATTTTATATTCTCCTTGTTTTTTTTCTAATAAGTCTTTGTATCTCATCCATCTGTTTTTATCTCTTGTTTCAGTTCTATAGAAAGCTTCTTGTATAGAGGTCCACATCGGCATCTTAGGGCATAAAAGTGGTCTGCATTTAGTCCAAACTTTTAATAAAGATCTTCTGATATAGTGGTTTTTAAAGTCCACATTAACTTTAATTTTATCATACCACAAATATCCATGCCACCCAAATCTCAAATTATAACCTTCCAAATTTAATAATTTTTCATTTCTCAAGGTAATCCATTCTTTAAGCCATACTAAACAGCAAGCTACACAGTACAATTTCAAATCAGGAAGACCCAAACCGCCTCTTTCTTTCACATCTTGCAAAACTTCATATTTTATTCTTGGTTTTTTCCCTTGCCATATAAACTTAGAAATATCATGTTGCCATTGTTTAAAGGGTGCTTCTGAAGTCAATACTGGAATTGTCTGGAAAAGATATAAAATTCGCGGCAAAATATTCATTTTGATCACTGATATTCTTCCTAATAATGACAATTGTAACTTTTCCCATCGGTCTAAATCTTCTTTAATATCTGTCCAGAGTGGAACATAATTATTCAATGAAAGAAGTTTTAAATACAAGTTCAAGGACTCTTTAAAAAAAAAAAATCTTTTTTTTTTTGGAATAAACAGCAAAAGGGTAACTAGAACGTTGATTTTAGAAGTTACAAATCAGATAGATTTGAAATAAGATTTTTAAAGTAATTATAAGAATCCTTCCCATGGGAAAAATGCTGTTGTTTTGAATTCTTAAAAAAAAAACATGATAGGATGGGACTTTGAAGACTGTACACTAGAGGGAACCAAAAGGAACTAAACATTATCATTAAAGGAAAAAAACACTTAAATTTGACTTACTAATACAGAACAGAGCAAAATATTTTAACATTGGATGTATTGAAGGATATTTGTGAACAGTGGACCCAGACGTTAATTTGAAGAGTGTCTGCCATTATAGATAGACTGTGTTTAAAAGATGTCATGGAAGAGGAACAGGTTTTACCAGCCAAGACTGAGACTGATCTGAAAGTGGATTTAAAAATGACAAGCTACAAGAATGATATGGAAAAAAATTCTACACTGGATATACAAATGAAACTGGCTGATGTCTTAATTAAAAGGGATATTGTAATAGAAGGCATGTGCAAGGAGGATATTGGAATAGAGGATCAATGTTATCAGGAGGGAGGGGGAGCATTCCTGGAGAGGTTACAGAGCAAGTGCTTCCTCAGCCAGCAGCAGGACCGTGAGAATAGGAAGAAGCTGAGACTGGCCCCTCCCTAGAGTCTCATGGGGTATATCCACTAGTTGCTTTAGCATAGGTTTAGTCTGGTGAGATTCTATCTATTAGGTGCAAGCTAATAAAGGAACTATACTGGACTGGACCGCCTTGTTGTCGTTCTTGGGCTGGGCCTGATAGATATACGAATAAAAAACCAAAAGAGTGAGCTGGATAACTTTCCTATATTGGATTTACAAAAAAGATTTGTTAAAGTTTTGAAGAATTTTGTGAGAAGGGACAAAGAAAAAATGAAAAGAAATCAAGTTCTAGGACATTATTTGAAGGGAGTAAAGATCAAGTTGTTAAAAGTAAAAGGAAGGAATATAACATTGGTTTATTTGATCAAGGTTAACATAGATATGTTGTTATTTCTGGTAATGCTTAATGGATTTTTGCTGGCCAGGACAGAACAATGAGGCTTTAAGAATTTGTTTATAGATAAGAGATGGTATATGGGAAGAAAAAATCATTTGTTATGTTTTAAGAGGAGATGGTAAGTTACTAAAATTGTTTACACTTGTTGTGATAAAGGGAGAAGTCATTTCTTTATATATTTCTTTTCTTTTTCTTTACTATATTCTTATTTTTTCTTTCTTCTTTATTTTTCTATTTTTTCTTTTTCTTTTCTGCACTTTCTATTTTCTCTCTTAGTCTTTAATTTTTTTGTTTGTATTAGTTTTTAGTTTTTGTTTGTATTAGTTTTTATCTTCTTAATTGTAATTATAATAGCTGAGTTAATTTGCATTTTTACTTAGTGGCCATCTTCACACATCACATGAAACCATAATGAGCGGGTTCCAAAATTACCACAAAGCCAAAAAAGTGTTATTATTTCTCAGTATGATTATGTTTATCATTCTTGCCAGTCATTTTTGTTCATTGTATCAGATGGTGTGACTTATTCTTGGCAAGCCAGTATCAATAATTTTTAAGGGAATGGGCTTATCCTCATAAGTAAAACAAACTGTTGGCATAATAAACATGCCCTTACATATGATCACAAGTTTATTTTAGGGGTTAAAACATATATTATTGCTGTTCTACTTCCAAAGCAAGAGACAAGTAGATTAGAAGTATATCTTTCAATGTTAGTTAGCAAGAATTCAGTACTCAGCAACATAAGATACCTTTTTATTTTAAACTTGATTTCTGAAAGTATTTCCATTGATAGTACCAGCAACAGAGAGTTAATACTAACATCAGTCCCAGGAAATATTGCTGCAAACAAACAACATTCACAGGGAAACAATGCACTGTCAGAATAGTGACTATATCTGAAATTTAAAATCCCTCATGGAAAAAGCTCTTAAAAGAAAAATATTATGATTTAATTAAGTGTTGAGCATTTAAAGACAATTAAGAGCTAGAGCCTCTAGCCTTCTCTGTGTTTGTGTGTATCTCTCTTTTTTTTAAGTAATTTTAGGGAATTATGGTTTTTTAATTTCCCACTGGGACTCTGCTTTTCTCTGAAACTGAAAAAAAAAAAAAAAACCCTACTGCTTGAGCAGTAAATGGCATGCAGTAAAAACTGCCATCAGCAAAAGCAAACAACAACAGCAACAACAACAAAAAGGCATGACAAATTTATGAGTGAAGAAGCATACATTTTTAACATAAAACAATCCATAAAAATGCAGAAGAAAACTTGTTCTTGTTCTTGATTTCCAACTAGATTTCAATAAATATCTAGCAGCAGAAATACACACCTGCATACCAATAAGAATGGCAATACCATATGAGCCACAGCCACCTATACGCAGGAAATCTGCAACACACCAAAGCTTGTATACAATAAATGTAATCTAACAAAATAATTTTAAGAATCTGACTAGTTAATTTCCTCAGGAACATTACATTCTCACTGGCAACTGGTCCTTAAGTTACAAACCACAGGTAGTCCTCACTTAATGACCATTTAGTGACCATTCAAAGTTACGACGATGCTAAAAAAGTGACTTACAACTGGTGCCCGAAGTTTCAACCAACGCAGCACCCCCACGATCACATGATCGCGATCTGGGTACTTGGCAACCAGCTCACAGTGTCCCAGGTTCACATGATCGCCATTTATGACCTTCCCAGCCAGTTTCCGGCAAGCAAAATCAATGGGGAACCATGTGATTTGCTCAATAACTGTGGTGATTTGCTTAACAACTGCTGCAAAAAAGGTCATAAAATCAGGTCTAGTCACATGATGATTCTCTTAACAACTGCATCGCTTAGCAACCTAAATTCCAGTCCCAATTGTGGTCATTAAGCAAGGACTACCTGTAACATAATTTCACGTGTGGGCAGATTTTTTTTCCTTGATAAAAACAAAACTTGAGAAGCTATCAAAGACTAGGCCAGTCTTCCCCAACCTGTGTCTAAAATGTGTTATAACTGCAATATCCACAGTCTCTAGTCCAGTGCTGGTTAGGAATTCCGTAAGATGAATTCCGATAAGAACTAGAGTGTGAGCTGGAAGAAAGCTGTGCTAGAGCCACAAGAAGTCTTGAACTAGGAAGTCATTCAATTTAGCACTGTTCTGTTCTGGGCTGCATTTAGGAATTAAAGTTGTGCAGTCCAAAGTTTAGTTCCAAAAAGGGATTACTCAGAGGCAAATAGGAGCAATCCAGAAATCAGAGCCAAGTCAATCTGAGTTCTGATCAAAGTTCTAGGGGGACATAGACAAGGGAGTAAGGATGGGATCAATGTCTTTGATACACTAAAAACATCTGTCAGGCAGTCAAGATTCAAGGTGCAAGGAAAGCTGGTCACAGAAGTTCATATGAGAGAAAGAATAAAAGAAATCCTAGAAAGTTCTGGCCCCATGCACTGTGGCCTCCAACCATCTAAAAGGTGTTTGTCAAGTGTAGCCCATGGCCATCAGAAGCTTGACCACCCCTGCTCTAAAGTATCTTAATGTACAAAGAACATTTTTCTCTGCATGCTAAAAGACAAAGTCTGCAAAGGAGCACAGGACTCTGTGTGTGTGTATGTGTGTGTGTGTGTGTGTGTGCACGCACACACACACACACACTTATGCACCATGCATGCACTAAGAATCTTCTAAATGTTGTGGTAGTTGAGCAGGACACTACCATATCACCTACGAGTTTTCTGGTAGTCCTGCATGATGATCTTATGTCAACTGCCCTTCTTAATTTTTGTTTTAGTTTTTTGGTTTTTAAATAAATCCATGGCACTTTCTAAGTGTGGCAAGTTGTTCTGAAGTTTTTGGATGAAAGCAAAAATCTGCTACAATATTATCCATACAAAATAGGTTAAATGGGCATTGTAATCTCATTTTAGCCCTGCAAGTACTTTGGGCTGATTCGAACCACCACACTGTTTCATTTTGGCATTTATACCATAAGACTTATCATTCTCCTTCTCTGTCACTGCTACATTCACTTCCTATCACTTCATAGTCTCCCTGTTGTGCTTCACTTCATCTCTGCTATATTCTATCTGCAAAAATGTACGCACCCCTTGCAACCCTCGCATCTTCCAAAGCACCTAGTTGGCTTTCGATCCGAAGTACTGCCTAACCCCGCTAGCTACAGCAGCACATTTGTTCCTGTCATCTCATATAGGTTGCTGTTCCTGGCCCAGCAACTGTCTACAACTGCTTATCAATATTCTATACTCCTGCATCTACCGAAGCAAGGGGAGAGTCATTCTTGCCTCTGGCATTGGCTAGAAGACAAGGGTCACCGAGCAGCTGCAATATTCCTCAATCAAGAGACCCCTTTCAACTCAATGCAAACCCTCAGCTCATTTCCATCCTCTTTAATTCTTCCTTCAATTTCCCTTCCTTTACGCATCCTCTTTTTAGGCTACAAATGTGACGTCAGGGCATATGTCTTACGTGATTAATGCACAGTGTCTTGCTAATATAAGCACTCCAAAAATATGTAACACTGAACATAAACTCTGCCCATCCAATGGAACTGTGTCTGACAGTCAGCTCCTTTACACACATTTAACAAGCATCAAACATCAAGGCTAATCTTCAAGCTGATTCTTTTATAAGTAATAAGAATAAATGTTTTTTCAGGGAAAGTCAGCATACCAATTTCAACCACCTCTAGTCTAGGCTACAGGACCCACAAGCAACCTTTTGGGTGGGATGGGTGGGAATAATGTCTACTGAATTGCTTGCTTTATATTCAAACAGCTCCCCACTCAACAAATGCACAGCATTCCGCAGAATGGAAAGCTTGATCCTGCAAAGAAATCCTAGGTTATCTTTCACTTTTCCCCTTAAATATTAACAAAAGTTGTAAACTGAAATCGTTTAAATATATGGTTGTAATCTATAATAGACTCTCCTTTTCCCAAAGTGCTGAGAAAGCAGCTGCCATTTATTACAGCTATACAAAGATTAGATATAGGTATCCAGGCAGGCATGCTCTAAAACTGCAACAGCTGAAACGAAAGTGATATAGGACATTCCAGAATCAGCATTAGATGAAGCCTTCATCAAGGCTTTGTGTTCCTAAGCTCTCTATGCCTTTTAAGGGTATTTTTTAAAAGCCCGTTGTGGCAACTTGCTTGACTGGTAGCCTTCACAAGCAACTACTACCTTTATCAGAACGGAGTTGTTTGATCAGCATCCTTTCAAATTTATCTTAACAGATTTCATGTCCAAACCTATTTGCTAAGTTGGGTTTGTCTCCAAACCCACCTCCAGCAGAATCACCTTATAGCCCGGCTCCATCTGGCTTTCGCTGTTTAACCTGTACATTCTGCCATGTTTGCTCTCTCAGCTTTCCTCCCTATAGCAAAGAACTAATCATCCCAAATATTTTTCTTCCCAGACCAAATATCTTAAGAAGCACACCAAATCTTTTGGGTCTTTATGTTTGTTTTTAATGTTTTATGTAGACATCCAAGTAAGTCCCACAGTCAAGGCAGGGGCAGCGAGATGATTCTGAACCCCACCTTGAAACACGCCATAAAGGCCAAGGTTTTACTTGTAGTTACTGCTGTCTCTGCAGATAAGAGCAGCGGTCTGCTTCCTTTCCCAATGATGTTCCTTTTTCAATGGTAAATGAGCGACAACTAGTGGCAGTTCATATTACTGCACTTTGGTCTATATCCATAATCTTAATTTGGGGGATCCTTCGAGGGAAATAAATTGTACCATAAAACCACTGCACAGGGAAAACTAAGAACATACAAAATATTCTATTTTTTTATTTTTATTTTTGCATTTTAAATACCTGTTCCAATATCAGAAAATTGCTTAAGGAACCCTAACAGCGTGGATAGCAAGTACTGAGATATATTTCAGTAGACATGTTTCAGATTCACATCTCACACAGTAATAAGTAAATAATGCAAAATCTTTGCCAGTCTTTTTCAAAGCTGTATTTCCAGGTATGGTGACCTTCAGCTCCCATCATCTCCATTGAACACAGCTATTGATCAATATGACTGAGGGACTCTGAAATCCGTATTTGCAGGGGTACCGTATTGGGAAAAACTGATAGAAAATAACCTCACTGTATGTGATTCTAATTGCTGAATCCAACCAAAACCACCAAGTCTAATAGTCTCAGCAACCAGCAAGGATGCACTGGTCCACTTAGAAACTGGTTCACTTATCAATCTTAAATGTTACATTTACATCAGCAGAAAAAGCCTGCAATTACATTACTAATATAATATTAGCCCAATCATACTAATGGAAAGCCTGGGACACAAAACTCAAGAATAGGCAGACATTTATATAAAATCTCAAAAATCTCTTTTGAACCTCCCCCCCCCCCACTTTTTTTTTTTTAGCATACCCTGTATTCTAAGAATATTCAACAGGGTCAAAGGAGCAAACGTGCTTCTCTAATTTATCATTAGACAACCCCACATACATACATAAACAGGGTCAAATTATGCTTCTATCTAATAGAAGCAATTTCTGAACAAATAGCTTTCGTAGCAGAATTGTCTCTGACCTTCTCCTTTGTTATGGCTTCTTACTCATTAAGTGATCAAAGAGGGGAAGTTATAAAATTCTTTCTTTTCAGTGTAAATGGTCAATACAACTACATTTGAGTTGGTGAGTTTAGGGGAATATGCACAAACTAAGGGACTTTTGCCAATGCGTTTACAGCTGTGTTCCCAGTTTCTTAAGAAGTGAACCCTGCCTCCAAGATTTCAAAGGGCCCTACAACAAAATGGCAAGAGTAAAGCTGAACTGATCATTAAGAAACACAACATGCAGCCACTACACTGAACTAACAAAAAGCAGCAACTATTATTTTCATTCAAATAAATCTCACCTATAGAACTGTTTCAGAGTTTTAACAAAATAGAAAATAAATCAGCCATTTCACTGAAGCAAGAGAAGTTATCAGTCTAGAATCTAGTCAGGTTAAAAGCTTGTCTCCCCAAATCACTCTGTGATCCAATCTGCAACATGCATACAGCACTTGACTCACTCATCGTAAGCATGACAACCGTGATTTGGCATGTCAGTAGCTCAGGGCACCTTAAAAAGACTTAGGGCCACACACCAAATTGGAATATGCATTTCTGGTATTTAAACAACAGATTTGTCCCATGCACAGATTACAGTACTGAGAAGAAAGGTTGGCCATGCAAAGTTCTCATGACAGCTGGCATTGTACATCTGTAGTAAACATCCAAGAAAGATCTATAAGTGGACCTCTGCAAAATATCATTTTAAACAGGTTTTGTGGATTTCCTCAAACAGTAGGTCCCGTCCAGGGAAGGGGCAAGCAAGGAATGTAGACTCTAAGCCAGATCAGGTCCACAAGGATGTTCAGAGCAGAGGAAAAGCAGCAAAGATACTCAAAATCCAACAGATCAGAAGCAGAAGAGGCAATCAGAGCAACAGCCATAGAACATAGTCAAGCATTAGGCTGAGGTCCAAAAGCCCAGTAAGCAAGCTGGGTCTGAGTCTGGGCACATGGTACAAGAGACAATATATGTCTCTGGCATGTGACTGCTTTCTGCCCAAGGCATTAGGCCACATTCATGAGCTCTTAAGGGAGCAAGGTCTACTCAGGAGAAATTCCTTCTTGCTGAATACACTTTTACTCCCCAAGGGTCCAACTTGGAAGCCTTGTACTCCTGCACTACTCTAATAGTTGTTTCACTGTTTGGGGGCAATGCTCTTCTTGTGAACCTGAAGGGGATGGAATATCTTCATAAGCAGTTGCTGGGATACAGGTTTCAAAGTGGGGAAGGCACTGGTTCTGTTCCTAAATTCCCAGCTGGTCCTATGATTTCTTCTGACTCTGTGGTTTCTTCCTTCCTTCCACCATTCTTTCCCCTTTTCCTCTGATCACAGTTCTTCCGAGAGATGCATGACAGAGCGAAATCCTTCAAATATCATAATAAGAGGTTAATTTTCTGAAAAAAGAAGAGCTAAACATAAAATGTAAATTATCTGTATATGGTTCAGAAAGCCAGAAAATGCAGATTCTCCTCTCTCAAGTCCCCACCTTAAGCCATAAATCATGTGCTTGGTCATTCTCAGAAACACATTGGAAAAAGGAGTCATAACACAAGGCATTTAGCAAACATATGTCCACTCTGAATCATCTTCTAAGTAGGGCAGATTTATACAAGTAGTCCCTGGGTTAAGAACGCCCAGTTTACAGATGACCCATAGTTAAGAACGGAGCTCGCTGTAGAAAAAATTTAGTTAAATACACAATGATTTGAGTTAAATACACAATACTACTTATACTGTTGTTGTTCACTCGTTAAGTCGTGTCCAACTCTTCGTGACCCCATGAACCATATCGCGCCAGGCCTTCCTGTCCTTCACTGCCTCCCTGAGTTTGTTCAGTTTCATGCTCATTGCTTCAGTGATGCTATCTAACCACCTCATCCCCCTTCTCCTTTTGCCTTCAATCTTTCCCAGCATCAGGGTCTTTTCCAAGGAGACCTCTCTTCGTATTAGGTGACCAAAGTATCTGAGCTTGAGCTTCATTATCAATCCTTCCAATGAGCAGTCAGGGTTGATTTCCTTTAAGATTGACTGGTCTGACCTCCTAGCAGTCCAGGGGACTCTTAAGAGTCTTCTCCAGCACCACAGTTCAAAGGCATCAATTCTTCAGCACTCAGCCTTCTTTATGGTCCAGCTCTCACAGCCATACATTACTACTGGAACAACCATAGCTTTGATTATGTGGATCTTTGTCAGCAAGGTGATGTCTCTGCTTTTTAATATGCTGTCTAGGTTTGCCATAGCTTTCCTCCCAAGGAGCAAGCGTCTCTTAATTTCATGGCTGCAGTCTCTGTCTGCAGTGATCTTGGAGCCCAAATAAATGAAGTCTGTTACTGCTTCCATTTCTACCCCTTCTATTTGCCAGGAATTAATGGGTCCAGATGCCATGATCTTAGTTTTTTTAATGTTGAGTTTCAAGCCAGCTTTTGCACTCTCCTCTTTCACCCTCATCAAGAGGCTCTTTAGTTCTTCTTCACTTTCTGCCATTAGGGTGGTATCATCTGCATATCTGAGGTTGTTGATGATTCTCCCTTCAATCTTAATTCCAGCTTGTGATTCTTCCACCCTGGCATTTCTCATGATGTACTCTGCACATAAGTTAAATAAGCAGGGTGACAGTATACAGCCTTGTCGTACTCCTTTCCCTATTTTGAACCAATTGGTTGTTCCATGACCAACTACTTATACAGTATTATATAATAATACTGTTCCAGATTACATATAAAATTGACTTAAGGACAGACCTTGGGAACAGAACTTGTCCTTAAACTGGGGACTACCTATAAATATTTAATTGATGAATAAAAATTTGAAAGAAAAGGCTCATCCTCACAACCCCCTAACTGTGGCCCTAATACAACCCAGTAACCATTTTTTAATGCTGTATCAATTGTCTCTGACTCTTCCTCAACCCCCAGCTTAGGCAGTTTAAAATTGTCTTTAATTGTTCCATTTTTAATTGCTTTCCCCTGAACCTATTGCCATAGATATGATTTCAGCACACTTCACTCATGATGTAGTTGCTGATACAGTGAAAAATGGAATCTGCCTGACTCTGTGGCCTCTTTCTGGTTGTTGGGATCTGCCTTCCATGGCCATTTTGGGTGAGGCTGCAGGAAAGACTGGGCACCCAGCTTTGGCAGAAGGATCTGCTTGTATAATGCCTGATTGTCAGTTTCTGGAGTGCTTTGTCGGGTCTTACACAAGCTCCTTAGAAATATCTGTTTTGTTTGTTTCAAAAACCATGGAACTGATACTCATTTGGCAGAGGGCTGGTCCTGTGCTGCACAGAAGACCAATTTAAACCAAGAAAGAGAGCTATATTGTGCCAGCTGTGTGCTGCTGGTTCTGTCATAACTGGATGCACGGTAAAGTTTCTGCTGCTTCTGCCAGCAATGGGTTTTGCATGGCTATACTTTTTATTATTATTTTTATGATGATTACTTTGAGAGGGAGCCCTATTTTGCCTGCTCCATTCCAGCTCCACAGATGGCCAGGAGGACCAAATGGGACTTCTTGCCATTACCACTGTTACCACTAATCAAGGATGGGTTGATTCATTATCAAACACTCCCTCTTGTGTTCCTCTTCTGTGCCTGTGACCACAAAACAAAAAGGTTATTTTTGGATGTGGGTTTAGTGCTCTCTTAGAGGTCTGATAGTCCTATGTTGAGAAATAGCCCAACTGAGAGGTCACAGGAACAGAGTACATCCAAGCCTGTGACCATCAGCTGGGCAACTTGAGCAGTAGCTAAATAAGTTGGCTTTCATCTATCCCCACCCTACTCCATGTTAAGGAGAAGGGCGGGTGGTCATTTTTAGACTGGCAGACATCACTTGGTAGGAGGGGGAAACTAAGTTAGGGAAATCCACCAATTCCCTTCCTTAACATGTCTCACATTAAAACTGTATGGACAGCACCAATTGTTGGCTTTCTTCTTGGGTCAGAATAGGCCTTGGCAATAGGGTTTAGCAAATATTATGTCAGCTTACTTTTCCACCAGCTCAAGGCCTGATGGGTGGCACTTGAACACAGCATCTGCGCTGTGCCAAAAAGAACCAATTAACTGAAAGAGAAAGTGGGTGGTGATAGGAAGGGAGAAATGAAGAGACAAGGACCTTTAAGAACTGGGGATAGTTTTCTGAGGGCTGTGGTATCTACCAGTCTTGTTCAAACAATTCTGGAAGCCCTGGGGTTCTTTGGAAGTTTCTCAAATGCTCCCCAGTACAAAGATCAGTAATAAGTCACAAACTTTCTTGAAAGACAGCTTGCTCAGCAGTGTCATTCTTCCTTTGCAATCTGTAGCTGCGAGGAAATGCTCAAGGCCTTACAGGATGCACTATTATCTATTTATTTCAAAGGATGTATTAATCATTTTTAAAGTCACATTCTTGCAAAGCACCACACACAAAAGGAATGCCATCAGATGCAATCAATATGCAGACACATAGGGAAAATGTGAAAACGCTGCTCTCGATTTACAAGAGCCCTTCCCAACTTTAAGGGCAGCTGGAATGCTTCTACCACAGGGCAAAGGGGAAATCAAACAGAGAGAAGTTCCACTGTGTGAGATGACTACTTATTATGTAAAATAGGAAGACACGAAAATCAATGCACAAGCTCCATTTCCTTCAGTGGCTGCATATGGTCAAGAAAAGTCTTTCCTACCTGATGAATTGGCTGCCCTGGCTGGGATTTCTACAACTTATAGACCCAAGACATCTGGAGAGCAGGGCAGGGCTAGAAAATACAGTGGTACCTCGGGTTACGAACTTAATCCGTTCTGTGACTCTGATCGCAAGTCAAGTTGGTCGCAACGCGAGGTAAATTTTCCCATAAGGTTCAATGTAAATACGGTTAATCCGTTCCGCCCTCCGAATTTGGTCGTACCACGAGGCAAATTTCCCCATAAGGTTCAATGTAAATATGGCTAATCCGCCCTCCGAATTTGGTCGCACCACGAGGCAAATTTCCCCATAAGGTTCAATGTAAATACATACGGTTAAACAGTTGCCAAGCCTGCTCTGCATTTTCTTTGGAGTCATGCTGACAAGCACACCAAAAACCTTCCAAACGCCACAAAACACACCACAAGCCTCACTGAACATCTCCTTGCTACCGCGATCTCGCCCACAGGAAGCCGCGACCGCGTGGCAGCAGGGCAAATGGCCGCGGATCCAGTTCGTAGCTCGAGGCGGAGTTCGCATGTCGAGGTAAATTTTTGGGGCCGGAGCTGGTCGTTTCTCGAAAAATTTGTAAGGAGGGGCATTCGTAACCCGAGGTACAACTGTAATTGCATTTTATTTTATTTACAATTTACAAGACACCCTACTCCCAACGACTCTGGGGGGCTTACAGTTAAAAGTACAAGCCATAAAAAACATTAAAAAAAATCATGAACAGCCCCAGAACAACATGTGACCAAGGAAAATCCATCCAACAAAGGCTCAACCTTCACTCTGCCTCAGATCCTGGGAGAAGAGCCAGGCCTTTAAGAACTTTCTGAATGTCATCAGGATTCTCACCAAGGGACAAGGATTGCACAACAGGCAAAACTACAGAGAAAAATTTCCCTCAAAACTAAAAATCTGAAAGCTATCAGTATATACAGGAGATTGCAATGGGAATTCTAAGGCCAAGGAACAAAACTGTATCCCTAAATGTAGAATGCTATCAGGGCTATCTTCCTCAGAACAGATTTGTATCTCAGCAGACACATGTTGCTATTTGAAATATTTCCATCAATGTGCTCAAAACACTAAATTGTCCGATAACAAAAATAATTGCAAGCCAATCTGCCTGTGTTCTAAAGGCAAAACATTCCATTGACATGCAGCATGTGACCACTTTCACAGGGAAAATGAAACGTTGCCAATGCTTCACTGTATGCAAAGAATATCAGAAAAAAATTGCTGTGCCCTTTCCAAAGCACAAAAGCTCCATTCCAACTTACACAAGGTTAAGAGAATGGAGCCCTACTTAAAGTAAAAACAAACAAGTACAGCAATTTCCAACAGCTTTCCTGGGCTTTAAATTCCATCACCCATGATTGCCAGTTCCAGGGCTGGTACAGACTTCCCAATGTGTTGAGCAAATAATTTTTTACTTGGAAATTGGGGGATCCTGTATGTCCAAAGCTCCTCTCATCACACCCAAAGAACTGCAGTGGTCTTTCCCTTCTCCTACCTTCTCTGATATCCGTGGTCTGATGTTTGCCCAGAAGTTGGGAGGTGATTTTGAAGGCTGGCTCGCCCCTTCTGGGGTCAGGCGTCTCTCTTGGTTCTTGGACAAGGTGATCAAATCCATCCTTTTATTTCCACATAACCTAAGGCTGCATCCTAACTTACCAATACAGTGCAGATGAATAAGACTGGACAAATAAATGAGTTTAAAACTATTATGACAATAATCATATGGATAAAGATATAGATGAATAATATTAAAACATGCATCTTCTAATTCTTTTCATTTTGCAGGCATATATAATGCAGACTTGTTCTACCTAAATGCAAAAATCTGGACAACTTTAGAGGGCAGCAAAGCAGCCATCTGGATGTTTGCAGATCAGATCTGGAAGCCCTAACTTTAGTCATATAAACAACAGAGCCCGCAATGTTGTTTTTTAATGTTCACTTTCAATAAAAGCTTCTGAGATTTATATTCTCACAAGGTATTACAGATTTTCCCATCAGCCACTATGCCAAGAAAATTAAAAATCATCTGTATATATGGAGACCGAAAGTCATTTACTCTCTTGAAAAAGTCACTAATCCTTCATGGCTGAGCCTCTGAGAGAAATATGAAAATGATTAAAATACACATTGCCTATTTTTTAAAAAGGCTGTTAGTAGCTTTAAAGACATGCTCTTCAGACAATATATGGGATCCTATCAGGAAAAGGCAACTAAACATACTGAAATCGTATTAGCATTATCATCTCTAGCCATTGATCACTCAAGTTAAGCAACAGGGTCTTCAAAATACTGCCGCTAACCCAGATCTGTTGAGTAGAGCAGGAAATCTGTTGCTAGCAGGAAAACAGTATCTTCTCTGGCAAATTATGTTTCTAACACTGTCCAGACACTAGAGGGCCTCAAACACCCACACCGTTTGTGCATTCATGTGTAAATGTACACCTGTGGTTAATCATTTTGACTTTCATCCAATTATCATTTATGTTAACAGGAACCTTTCCAAAACTAATGAGAACCTAAGAAAAACCCCTTTATGCAATATACAAAAGGAAAATTACCATAAGTAGGTAATCTGAGGAGAATAAAATCCTTAAGCAGAACAGCTTAAACTCCTCTTCTGTCCCTTATACCTTATAGATGATTAGATCAGGCGAGTACAGCTTTGTGTGGGCTGAGGGCCACACTTAACCACTGTGGTACTCTTTGGAGGTCCTACTCCCCAATATAATCTAGGAGCCAAGACAATTTTTAAAAATCTATTTTTCATTTAAATGTAGTTGCAATTAAAGGTGGCTCAAAGGGAGATGGTGGCATCTGGCCAAATTTGTCAGAAGACAAGCTAAGGGAAGTTGGCTCAGAAGCTATGCAGGCTTGGACCGGCTTGGTATTTGGATGGGATCTCACCAGGAAATCCTAGGGCTGCAGACGAACCTGGGAAAGTGGAGAAAACATCCTGGAAGAAAGCAGTGACAGTATTTCTGTACTGCTGCGAAGTAAACTACACAGGCATGGGCATGAACTCACCAAAAGTCAAGCTCAGCTTGAATAAAACTTTACTTCTAAAAACTAAATATAGGGAATAAAGTTATACTATTATTATAGCAACAGTAGTATACAATTTGGTAAGTGTTTGTGAAGGATCCCTGCGGGAGCTGCATTCAGCACTGATTAATGTGTGATGAGCACAAGCCCAACTTAGCAAATATGTCTGATACAGAGATACTTACTGACCAGAGAGAGAGCGAGGAGATAAAAGGGACACGGTACCTTCTTCCTCTTTCTGTGTGCCAGGGGCAAACCTGATGTTTAAAAGAAACAAGGAGGCACAACACCTTGTGAGACACTCCAGTTGCGTCCTAGACTGCACAAGGGATTTCGTTTTCTGCAGCCCGCAACAATACTTTATAGTTGCTGAGCATATTGTCCAGCATGTCTCTGGTGCCAAGCACCACAGATACGCAGGCTAGGCCGCAGGAAGCGTTCTAGGTGGAGGAGCAGCCTGGTAGAGGCAGCCTTACAACCTGTCCCAGGCTGAGCCAGCAGGTTGTGTGAACTAGATTGATCTAGATTTCCTTTTTATCTCATGTCTTCGATTTCTTGCATCTACTATTTCCTCCTCCTTTTCTGCGCTTTGCATAATGCAGCTTCTCCCAAAAGGGAATAGCATGAAGGGTGCATATATAAGTATATGTATGTTTGTGCTGAATACCTTGCTACAATTCTACCGTTCACAGGGTTCCTGAGTTGCCGTGCTTTGTGTACCAGCTTTGTGCTCCTTGAGATACAGTTAAATTAGAATTAGCTAGTGTAAAGGCCAGCTCTCTGGCACTGGCTCTTCCTAATCCACTGTCTTTAGAGGAAAGGAATGGGAGACATGGCTCAAAAATAACAGTGTCCCTTGATAATAGTGCTTGGTACGTAGCTGTCATTCCAATGCTTCAAATCCTGACTTCAAGGCTTAAAGCACAAGAAAGCAACCTCTGCCTCAGGAAAATGCAGAATGTGTGGTATCTGCATAGTGTTTATTTATGCTGTCCCTAGGTTTAATAACAGGCTGCTAGAAGGTGATGTGTTGAAGTCAAATCCTTTTCTGAAACATTTATATTGACAACCTGATGTATATCCCCTTCAAAGTGAGCTTCATGGTCCTGAGAGCAGGAATACATGCTACATCCGTCTAATTCCCTTGGGATGATACCAAAGCAGGTTGCCACTGCCTTCTTCTGAAATGGGTTGGGGGATGGCTGGCTGGCTGTCATCTTCCAGTGCAAGTTGGAAGAATCCAACGCACTGAAATTATCCCTCTCTTGCAATAAAAAGGACACAGAAAATGGGGGGGGGGGGGGGAACCCCAGAGCTGTTTTGAGACACTTCCAAAATGATTGAAAAGCCCATTTGAGTGCAAAACAGTCACAATTTCAATGGAAACCTATTTGAATTCAAGCCATTTTCCACACCACTGATTTTTAAAATACAGTATACCTTCAGGAACACAGGCTCTTCCCCCCAAAGAATTACCTGTGAATTGAACATGTGATCTTACGTTCACGGTTAAGAACAGCAGAAATTGTTGAAAACAAAAGAAGAGGCTGGAGGTGCTGCTGAAGAGCATGGATCCCATGCCTTTAAAACTTAGTGCTTGGAGGAAGCTGCTTACTAATGAATTTCTATTTAAGGCTTTTTGCAACCCCTAAACAGGGCTTCTTTCTCTTTGCTTTCCTTCCTTGGCCATCACTGTCCAGTTTTGTTCCCTCTCTCCTTCCCTTCCTAATGCTGCTACCCTTTCCAGGTATGTACAAATGCACATATATGACACATGTACACATTAATTGGGGAGAGAGTAATATCCAGGAATTGGCAGGTTGACAATGTGGGTAAATTGGCCATTGCCCAGGGGGCATTTTTTGGCCTGTTTAAAAATCCCTTTTTCCCTCTGGGGGGAAGAGTATTTTTAACAGCTCCTCATTCCCTCAATTTATCATTTCAGAGCAGGAGGACTAATCTGTTTTATTAACATTGAACCTTACTAACCACTACCTGCAGGAATTTTTCTCCCTTTTATCAAGTTTTAATACTTTTTTTATCTCTTTCCAGTGCTATATGAGTTTTGTCCATTCCTGTTCCTCCTTCTGAAAGCAGTATTGACTGGCCAATGCTTGCTCTCAGGACCACAATGCTATTTTTATGAACAAAGGACATGTCCAGCTGCTTTTCTAAGTCAATGCTATTGGAGATCTGCTATTCCAGAACTGAAGGAAACCATCTTCCACCTCTGTATATTTTGTGGAGAACTAGCTATACCAAGATTGTTATAGACTGAAAACAAATTCTGTATTTCTCAGAGTGCTAAAGGCAATTTGAGAAAGACATCATTAATTCTGGCTTCTGTGTGTTTTCTTTTTCACCTAATACACTACTGTTTCTTAAAATCAAAAGGGTGTCCTTTATCTCTTCTCTTTTCTACTCCCCTGCAGGAGTCTAGGTGTCTGCCCAAGGGTGAAAAGAGTTCTGATAGATTTTATATTTCCCAAAGGGGAGAATTTGCCATTGATTATTGATCAGGTACTAAAAAAATCGTCTCAGCACTTGACAATTATCTCATCTGAATTTTCTCAATCTACTCCCACGTTCAATATTTATATTGTTAAATCAGTGCAAAACTCCCAGCTGGGGCCTCATGATCTCTCCCCAGTATTCACCATCTGACTTTTAAAAATAATATTTTTTCTAATGAGAAACAAGCACGCTGCAAAAACAAAGCAGCAGCCTCCTACTTAATATACAAGAATGCCTCTGGGTTTTACATGGCCCCACAGGCAGTCTTATAAAATAAAAGAAATTGGTTGCAGCTCAGTGATATATTTGGAAGTGTACCCAAATTTCCATTCTTTCCCAAGAAAAAGCAAGCTGGAGATTTAGCAAGGAGCATCTTGGGGAGCTAAAATATGATGGGCAACATCATCAATTTGCCTTCTGATCAATAAGCTTTCTGAGATTGACTTTGCCTACTATGGACACTTCCTCATGACTAAGTTAAGGTGATACCTACCAGACCTTGCGGCAGGAGAAAATTATTCCGGCATAAAATTTGCTACCTCTACTGGCAAACCTTATTGTGCCATATGATGCTTTCTTATTTACAAGTGTAGAGGGAACATTAAAGACAGGGATTGGTAGATTCCCTCAGCTTTGTTTCCTTCCCCTCCCACAATATGTCACCACTCAAGGGAAAAGCATTCACTGTGGAATGGGGACAGGGATGGGGAGGCAGTAGAAGCTGACAGGTCACTAGACCAGCATGTTTCGCCATCTGTCCAAACTCACACTCATTTGGTACAGCTGTTTTGCATGGGTGCATTCAAAGAGAGTCTGGCTATCATCTGACAGAGATTATTCTGGAATAGCACTAAATCCATGTCAAAAGAAACCCAACAATCAGTTGAATGCACCTGCACAGAATATTTGCACCAAGCCAGAACTGGTTGTCAGGCCCATTTTGGATACAGATTTAATGCTATTCTAGAAGAGCACTAAACTTTGTTCAAATGCACACTGAACAACTGACAGACACAGGGAGAATTCTGCTGAGAAGCAGCAGAGAGACAGCTGGCTCTTGTAATCCACATCATTATGCAGCCCCATGACCACCACCACCACTGTTCAGGCTGATCCAGGTCTCTGAGCTGGGATTTGGCTCAGAGACATGGCACATACAGGAGAAGACTAGCTATAAAAGAACAGCTCTGGAAGCCTGTGTCCAGGAGTAAGGCAAGGGATCATGCCTGCATGAGCCTAAAGTGGCCAATAGGCAATGGGCTAATCCCATTTTCCAGGGATCACCTGACTGCAACACCAATCAAATGGTTGGTGAAGCAGGTCAGATTATATCCATGGCAAAATTGCCAAAGCTTACTGCCTGCTTAAAGGGGGAAAACACTGCTTTAATACCAGAAGAGTAAAGAAGATTTTAAGATGGTTCATTCTTAAGTTTGGACAAAGAGATCATGAGAACATGGCAGGATAAAGAGGTTGTTGGGATATTTTTGTGCCATGGCTAGGTGCATGTGGGGAAAGGCCCTGTGACAGCTGTTACTAATAGCAGTCATCCCATACTCTCAGACTCCAAATGTGTCCATCAATGCAAAATGATTGCAGTTTCAAGCCATTACTGTCTTTTTGGCCTTGGATTTGATTTGCCTGATGTTCTGGAGAACTCAATATTGGTATATTATTTTGTGACTCTGAGTTAGTCTAATAAATATATTTGTCTAATATGGATTTCAAATTATCTACTCTATGTTAAGTCATCCCATTATAGCTTCCACTATATACTGTAGGTGTTGCAGGTATTTATAGCATTCAAAAAACAAACTAATCAATGTAACCAGTGGGACAAAACGAACAAATTCATATACCAGAGGTAATTATCTTCTATCATATCCTCATCACTTCTCCCAGAAAATATTCCTTTTCTCCAGTAAATATTAGAGAATTTGTGTGAAAAAAATATGATTTAAGCCCATTTTTAAGGAATCAATATTTCTAAAACAAATGCAGGTTTCTTTTCTCTTAAATTATTTCTCCAAATATCTGCAGACTTTTGCAGGTTGGGCATGATCTGAATGTGTAATATAAAAGAGAAATGCATTTACAGACTATGCTTATAAAAGACAAAGTACCAAGAAGAAGAAGAAAAAGGCATAAACTCAACACACACTTTATTTTCAGCAGATCACCTTTAGGACTGTAATCCATCTTGACATGAGGCACAGTTCATTTGCCAGTTTAAGAACATTTATCATTTAGCTAAAAAATCACTGCTGCATGAAGAAAATATGCTCCAAAAATATTTATTTGCAGACTTTTGCACATTAATTTACAAAGACTGATGTGTCATAAGAAAGCATAAACCCCTGTTTCAATTGGATAGAAATCCACATTTCTTTCAGAAGCCAAAATTTGCTGGACATTGCCAAAGAAAAAAATTATACAATGTATTAAATCTTAATCAAAAATATATTGTTCAATTTATTAAACTTCAATGAATCTAATTTAAGTTTGCTCTCTTTAGCTATACAACATTATCAGACGGCTGACAATACAGATTTATTTTATTTTAGCATCCTAAAACATAACAACAGAATAAAAGAGAAAAGAAATCAACATAAGAAATGCAAGATTTTACAAACTGGGGGGGGGGGGAAAAACTTTACAGGAACTCAAATAATAACACCAATTTCAAGTGTAATCCTTAATACCACTTTCTGAAGAAGTTCTGGGCACATGAATGACTTTGGTTTATTTCTAGGGAATTTCTGTCAGTTTTAGAGATCAAATCAAGGTATGGGAACTGACCTTGATTTACTTAGGGCAGGAATTCTCAAGCATTGTGATACCATAACCACCTAACATGATAAATGAATTTGTACAAGCTTCTCATGAATAAAACACTGGGGTTAGGATTGGCCAAGAAATAAATTTATCATTTGCTAAAAGATATGTGACTTTCATCAAACTTTCTTGACTTGGATTTAGTTTTATCCGTACCATCTTTACCTTTTCCCTTACTGTCAGCAAGAACTTTCCATTTTGAAAGGCTAGAAATTCATTCAAATACTGATCTTTGCCAATATGTAGAGACTCTCCAAAAATTATGTGTATGCTACTATACACCACACTTGACATTACCAATCAGAGCCCACTGCAGGTTTAGCCAGCTCTCAATACTTGCTCCTTGGCAAGTGGGGGTCCACTGCAAACAGGCCCAGACAAAACAGGGGCAAGTTTTCACAATGTTCCTTCTTTGCCTGCATACAATTGATCAGCTTTAAAAATAAAACACACGCACGCACACACCCAGTTGCTTGCAGCCCTCTTGGAGGATCACAATTCACAGTTTGAGTATTCCTGTCTTTGGGTATTGTTATCTATAATAGCAAGGAACACAGAGCCGTTACACTAGAAAAGCAGTATAGTACTAATGCACTGCAAATTGGAATATCACCTTTATGTACCACCAGAGGCTCATTTTATATGAAGATGTGTATACAAATCTCTCTGGAAAGACTTGATAGACTTATCTAAACCAATCCGATGATGGCTGCACAAGACTGATGAATTCTAAGCCCAGCCTTTTGGTGGCTAGAGGCTGCTGTTAAGATTTGGGGGTAAAATAATCCCACAGTAAGGATAATGATGCAACACAGGCATTCCATTTGGGGGCAGTTTTCTTCCTTTTAAGCGTGTTTCTACACATTAAGACTATTTTAAGCCTTACTTACCAACTTCTGTGTGTTTCCTGTCAAAATAGGAAGAACGTATGCTGCCATTTTTTGGCCATTGTCTTCAGAGACTTCGAAGGGCTGCAAAGAAGTTCTCTGAGAGCTACAAGTAGCTTCAAGGCCTCAAGCTGCCCGCCTCTGGACCAAGTCCATCACAACCCCTCTTGGTCTGGACCATCAAGAAATTTTATTTTAAATGCACTTTATTTCCTATCCACCTGCTGGCTGGAGAACAGAAGAGAATTCAAGCAGTCACATACTCAGTTTTTCTCTGTGCTTATTTTTGGTTTAGCAATATATTGCAAAACAATTTTATCTGAGTAGATTCAGTACTCTGGAGAAAACTGTACATTGTTATCCAAACATATAGTGTTTACTAACCGAATGTATTAAGCTATTTACATTCATACTGAAAAGCCATATAGATCAATATGATTAAAATCAGTTCAGTTAGAAATGCCAGGTAACACACTAAACCACGAAGTACTTCTTACTTTGTCTTTCTTCATTATTATATTGTATAGGTAGTCCTCACTTAACAATGGTAATTGGGACCAGAATTTTCATCACTAAATGACATGGTTGTAAAGCACGACGTCATGTGACCACGCCACTTAGAAGTTTCAGCACTTCCAGTTGCTGGCATTACATGAATCCCAAACCATCCTTAAGTGAGGACATCACACGGTCACCATTTGTGACCTCCTGCTGGCTTTCCCACTGACTTTGTAGGAAGCTGGCAAAGAAGGTCACAAATGGCAACCATGTGACCACAGGACACTGTGATGTTGTAATCACAAGTCAGGCGCCAAGCACCCAGATCGCAATCACATAACTGCCAGGACGCTACGATGGCCAGAATTTTGAGGACCAGTTGTAAGTATCACTTGTTCAGCACCGTCATAAGTTTGAGCTGGTCAATGACTGGTTGCTGAACAAGTGGTTGTTAAATTTACAAGGCCATATAGCAATAGAATAATTCTTTTTTAATCACTGCAATGCCTTCATATTTTGACTAACTTCTTTTAAGGTCTAATGAATGGTAGAAGTTTTGCTCAAAACCACTGAGTTTATGAAAGAGGAAGTCACATCATAGTCTGCTGGATTGGACCCTTGGCCCACCTGGCCATCCCAGTAGTCTGTTATCACAGTGGCCAACCAACTGCACAAGGAAGCCCACTAGTGTCTCAGCAGATGGCCTTCAGAGGCCGTCACCCTGTCATCAAAGCTAATAGTCATTGATTCCCATGACTTTCATGACTTAATCGAAATTTTTTGAAGCCAGCCAAGCTAGTAGCCAGCACCACTTCTCATGGTAGCAAGTTCCAAAGTTTAATTACACTTTGTGAAAAAAATACATATTTTTGCCTGTCTTGATTCTTCCAGGATTCAATTTCATTGGGTGACCTCTGGTTCTAGTACTTTGGGAAAGAGAAAATAGCTTCTCCTTGTCCACTTTGCATTATTTTGTACACCTCAATCATGTCCCCTCTCATTCGCCTCCTTTCTAGACTAAGAAGCCCCAAATGTTTCAACCTTTCCTTATAGGGAAGCTGCTCCAGCCCTTCGATCATCTTAGTTACCCTCCTCTGAACCTTCTCTAGCTTCACTATATCGTTTTTGAAGTGCAGCGGCCAGAACTGCACACAATATTCCAGATGCAATCGCACCACTGATTTATATAAAAGCATTATGATACTGGCATCTCTTTTTTCAATATTGTTTCTTATTATCCCTAATACATCCCTAACATCCTAGCAGTGGATGCATGCTGCATCAGCATCTTCATTGAACTGTTTACTCCAAGATCTCTTTCCCATCAGCCACTGCTAGTTCTGATCCTATTAGTTGAATGATATCGGCTATCTTGATGCCTATTCCTCAAATGCATGGAGATTCTTTTGGAGCCTTTCACAATCTCTTACTGTTTTTACCACTCTGAACAATTCAGTGTCACCAGCAAACTTGGCTATATCACTAGTCATACCCAATTCTAGATCATTTATAAATACATTAAAAAGTATTGATCCTAGGACAGAACCCTGAGGGACCCTGCTAGTTACATCCTTCCATTTACTCCAATTCTTTGCTTTTTATTCTTGAGCCAGTTGCTTATCCACAAGAGGATCTGTCTTTTTATTCCATGGCTGTTAAGCTTACTCAGAAGTCTTTGATGAGTGACTTTACCAAAGTTTTTTGAAAATCTAAGTAGATTATGTCTACTGGCTCACCCTCATCCACATGTTCATTAACACCCTCAAAAAACTCTAGTAGATTAGTTAGACAGGACCTTCCCTTAGTGAAGCCACGTTAGGTATTCTTGAGCAAGGCCTGTCTCTAAATGCTTGGTAATTTTATCTTTAGTAGCAGTTTCCACTATTTTCCCCAGAACAAATTTTAGATGATGGGCCTACAATTTCCTGGATCTCCCCATGAACTACACTGAGGACCTTCCAGTCCTCAAAAACAGAGGCCAAGTACAGAGATAGGTTGCATATTTTAGTTAGGAAGTCCAGAATCTCAGCTTTAGGCTCCTTAATAACTCTTGGATGGATGCCATCAGGGCCTGGTGATTTTTTGATGTTCAATTTGTAAGTAAGGCCTAGCACTTCTTCTCTTGTCACCACTATATGGCTTAATTCATCTGATTCCCTTTCTGAGAACAGGAGTACAGGCTCAGGGATCTGCCCCAATTTTTCTTCTGTGAAGATGGTGGCAAAGAATTCATTCAGATTCTCTGCAATTCCCTTTTCTCCTTTTACCACATTTTTGCCTCCTTCATCCAAGGGACCAATGGCCTCCCTGGCTGGTTTCCTGCTTTTAATGAATTTGAAGAACCTTTTATTATCTCTCTTCACAGTTTTGGCAATAGACTCCTCAAATTTTCTTTTTGCCTCTCTCACTTTCCATTTTGTTTGCCAGAGTTTATGCTCCTTTTTATTTTCTTCATTAGGACAGGTCTTCCACTTTCTAAATAACACTTTCTTGGCCCTGTACAATGCTAGTCAACCATGCCATTTCCCTAATTTTAGGAATACATTGTGCCTGAACCTCTATTACTCGCTTTCTGGAATAATTACATCTATTAGCAAGCTTTCTGAAGTGAGCTTGCTCTTTCAACCTTCCCTTTCAGTTTCCTTTTAACCAGTCTTCTTAATTTTGAAAAATTCTCTTTTTTGAAGTCAAATATGACTGTGTGGAACTTGATATATAGGTTATCATTTATTTGAATGTTGAATTTTATTGCAATATGGTCACTAGTCCCAATCAATTTGATTACATATACTTCTCTCACCAAGTCCTGAGCAATACTTAACGGTAGGTCTAGTATTGTCCCTTCCCTTGTTTATTCTATGACCAACTGCTCCAGTGCACAGTCATTTATAGTATCTAAAAATTTTACTTCTCTGTTGTGATTTGAACAAACATTCACCTGGTCAATGTGTGGGTAACTGAAATCTCCCAGGATGACTCCATGAATACCACCAGATTACAAAGTTGTTCTACCAGTCCCATCTATTAGTAATGAAGGCTACCCAAAATCTATTAATGATCAATCAAATACAGATTAACAAACCCAAGTAACTAGTGGGAATCCAGCGATTAGACTGCAATTCCCACCATCCTTTACCATTGGCTATGCTGGCTACACTAATAAGAGCTGGACTTTAACATCTAGAAGTAACATGTTGCCCAGTCTTAAAGTACACTTACTCTTCTTCATCTATATGATCAGCACTTCTGTTCTATTCCTTAGTCCAGCTTTCTTCTTCAAATGTTGGGGTTACAACTCCCAGAATTCTCAGCTGATTGTTTTGATCCCAATACTAGGTTGGGGAAGGATGGCTTAGTTATGTCACAATTACTTCGACTCATCTTTAGCTTCTGGCTACTCCCCATTTCAGCTACCTAGGCTTTCTCGAAATCTGAAAGAAAATTGTTGTGAAAAAGAAGTCAAACTCCTAATGTTATTCTACAACTTCTGGCATTTCTTCTATAAAAAAAGGATATGATAGAGTAGTGTCATTGCTGTCATTGGAAATGTGGTATAAACCATAATATTATTAGAAAATCTGAAATGGAATTTCATCCTTATTTATTCCTATGTAAATGTATATTTAACCCATATAGTAGGAAAATATAATCAGCTACTTCATCAGTTACAAGGGGCCAATTTTTTCCCAGATCATTTTTGGATATCATGGGACCTATCAAGGATACTGATTTATCAAAGAATTGACAGCTGAGCAGAAACCCTTGAAAACTTTAGCTTCTAAAATTTTTAAACACAAAGGAAAGATTTCAAGGTCAAGCCATGAGCAAAACCAAATTACTCATACAAGGATAGAGTACCAAAAGATTTAACAACCATCCAGCCAAAATCTTTTACTATTAAAAACATTCTTAGAAACATAACAATAAAAGTCAACAAGGTCATTGTAACATTGAGCTAGCACATTTAGTCCAAGCAAATGAAAGTAGCTAGTAGAAACATCAAGCTATCTATATAAAAACACTATAGATGCAAAAAAAAAAAAAAAGCATTTCTTTGACAGTCAATATCTCTCAAGGTTTACTTGAAAAGATTGGTAAATCTGCAAAAAGAGAGTTGCTAAAGGTTATTTTGTTTTCTCTCGTCTCTTCAGGTCAGTCAATTTGAGGATTATGATTTGGGATTTACCTTTAATGTCAAAATGCACTCAAACTATTTTAAGTAAAATTGTGAGAACATCTTTTCCAAATCTGTGTTCTGTGGCAAAAAAAGAAAAAAAAAAACCCTAAATCTTTGATTACCTGAAATAATGCATTTATGAAATGGAATCCAGTCCATAAAAACACATGCTACTATAATGGTATTATTCTTTATGAATCACAGGATTATTATTCTTGTTATGGAATTCATTCTTAGCATTCTTCACCCTTTCAAGAAAATCTAACCTTCCCCAAAGTGGCTGTATCATTTTCAACAAAATCACATTCATAATTACAACACTGAGGAGGATATTTATAAATTTGCAAGGCCTTCAGAGGGGAAATTTATAGTGGTTGATCCTCAAATGAACTTTGCTCATTTTGTTATTGATGTATTTCAAAGACCAAGAATGGGCTATGTAGGCCATCAGGTTCAACCCTCAGTTTCCACCAAGAATCCAGATTAAAAATATATGACAGATCTAATCAGTGAGAGTCTACCGCCTCTATTGATAACTGGTTTCAGCGTCAAACTGCTTTTACCAGGGGTAGGGGAGTGGGAGCAGAATGACAAACGCAGTGTTACAGCACAAGCCCTGATCCCTTTTTGTTTAAATCATGACATCACCACACACCCCCAAGGGGGCAGATCTAGTGATATTACAACACAACACTGCTGTCATTATTTTGGCAAAAGCAGCAAGATTCTGAGGATGTGCATCTTCTTCCATCATCAAAATTCATGGGTTCCAATGATTTAACAGATTAGCCAACAAAACTTTTTAACTTTCCAATGTCAAATATGTGAATTTAACCTCTAAAGAATAATAATTTCCCATTTTACTAGAAGACTGAACAAATACATGTGAAATGACAAATTTACAGGAACAAGTACCAGACATATTTACAAATGAAACCTACCACAGAGACTGCAAATTATTCCTTGCAATGTCCTACACTTTCATTTTCCACCAACTTCTATAATTAAATATAGGTAATTTTTTTCTACTATTCAACAGAAAATAATTTAAATGTACTAGGTGTCAAGTACAATAGATAAATGAAGAACGCAATTTCAACTAAAAAGTTAAACCAACAGAGCAAAGATAAAATGAACAGTTGAGAATAGACTAATTTACTCAATGTAAATCAAACTGTAAATAGGTTGTGTTGTGGTCAAGCATTCTGAAATATCAAGGAAACTAAAGAAAAAAATTAAAACTTATTATCAAGTGCACTTTGTAATCAAACTACACTTTACTCAACTTTAGATACATTAACTACATTAAACTAGCTCAAATGGCTAACATGTAACCTCTATGAAATTTGCAACTTAGATCAAGACTAAATTAGACTCAATTGGCCATATTTTAAACCCATTCAAAACAGTGGAGAACAAGATAATGATGAGTAACAGGAGTTGCATTGGTGGCCAGTAGGCTTTCAAGTGCAATTCAAAGCACTGGTTATCACCTTTAAAGCCCTTCATGGCATAAGGGCTAGTTACTTGGGGGATCTATCTCCCACAGTGTCTGCCCATCCCGTTTGATCTGACACAGCTGGCATGCTCCAGATTCCATTGATAAAACAGCGTCATCTCATGAGACCCAACAAGCAGGCCTTCTCTGTTGCTGCTCTGCCCTCTGGAACAGTATTCCTCCTACATGGACCCCACCCTGGACTTATTTTTAAAAAAGCCCTTTAAACCTGGGCTAATTTGGATGGTGGGGTCCTTAACAGCATTCTTGTCAATGTGGGGCTACTTTGATTCTTCTGTGTCACTTAGCTTTTGTTGAATTGTTGTTGTTGCTGCTTTAACTATTTTTAATACTGTATACTGCCCAGAGACTTTTTGAACTGGGCAGCCTTACAAATCCAATAAATTAAACTCCGCTGATTACAATGGAATTAAAGCATGGCTAACAGTGTTACCAGACCTAGCTTTAATTATGCAATCATCCTTTTTCATTCACAAAATTTCACCTGGAAGACAGATGGGATGCTTCAGAAGATATCATCTTCCCACTGAAAGTTTCCCATATTTTTCCACTACCTCTTCCATTACTTTTCCTATTCAAAACCCATTACGTAGAAGAGACAGAATAATTGTGCAGTGTTTATGACTGGCAGCACAAGGAGCCTTCTATTAATAAATATCTGTAGTCTGGGCTCAAACAAACATATGTTACAACCCTATAGAACAGCTCAGGAAACTCATGGATTGCACTAGATGCTCTTATGCAACCAGAGTGTCAGATATTGCACGGGAGAGACAAATGGCCATGAGTTGCGTTCCAATGATAAGAAAGCAAATTGCACTCATTCACACAAATGGAAATAACTTACCAAAAAGTCCCATTATGTATCATTGGAAGTGTCTGAAAACCAGTTTCTCTTTCTCTTTTATCCCATACCTCCTTCTACTTTTCTGTTATTCAGCTTGGAGGAAGATTATTCTGGGTGCACTTTTTACAGAAAATGCTTTTTTCAGATCAACCAAATGTTGATCCCTTGGTTGCAACAGGAATTGGCCAACCAGCTTGTCACCTGAGCCTGACATGGGCTGAGAGAGAGTGACTGGCCCAAAGTCACCCAGCTGGCTCTCATGACTAAGGCGGGACTAGAACTCACTGTCTCCTGGTTTCTAGCCTGGAGCCTTAACCACTAGACCAGGGGTCCTCAAACTTTTTTAAACAGGGGGCCAGTTCATGGTCCCTCAGAATGTTGGGGGGCTGGACTATAGTTTGAAAAAAACATGAGGAGAGGAGGAGAGCTACCGGACCCAGCATACCTGTCATGTTGAATAGTCCAGCTCTGCAATCTCCCTCCTCGTGCATCGCCTGCAGCTCCTGACACAGCCCTGACATTTCCGCTTCTGACAGACAGCAGCGGCGGCCAATCAGGCGGGCAGGCCAGATAAATGACCCTGGCGGGCCGTATCCGGCCCACGGGCCATACTTTGAGAACCCCTGCACTAGACCAAAGTGGCTCTCACTTTTTACAGAAAATGCACAGCAAGAGAGACAATTTCTTCTTAATGTCCTGAAACCTTTTTCTGGGGTTTAGAGCCCTGGAGAAGGACACCAGCAATGAGAAGGGTCACCAGCAGTTGGTCGTCCAATGAGAATACAGGGAGCATTGCCAAGGTGGAACGTGCCAGTCACTGGTATTCTAATTAGCAGTAAGAGGCTGTGGCAACTGAAGCACACATTACAGCTGTCAGCACCTGGAAGCATCACTGCAGGAAGAGCCTGCAAAAGCCCAGTGCAAAAGATTTGATAGTGGGTGCTGAAGCCCAGGAGTCATTTTTAGCCATGTGCAGGTGTGTGAATCACCTGTCTGAATTAGGGGGAGGGAGGAAGGAGTGAATGATTTTGCTTTTCTAGACAATACCTTGCCAAACCATCACTTCATGTAATTTACATTTAAATGGAATTTGTTCATGGAGAATATTTTGCTAGTCATACTGAATATTGTTCTTTTCCCATTGCATCTCAAAGAAGGCTTCAAAACCTTTGGCTCCCCTCCTTACTTTTTTAAAGGGGTGTTTGTTGTTATTGCTGTTTTGGTTTTCTTTATGCTTTCCCTAAATTAACTTGATCAATCCCAGATGCTGTGAGGTGAAACTGCATTTTTTAATAGTAATTTTATTAAAAATTACAATTAAAAAGATAAAAACTAATACAAACTAAAAAATATAAAAGAATAAAAAGAAAAAATAGAAAGCACAGAAAAGAAAAAAAATACAAAGAAAAATAGAAAAGAAAGAAAAAATAAGAATATAGTAAAGAAAAAAAAAAGAAATATATAAAGAAAGGACTTCCCCTTTCATCACAATAAGTACAGTGGTACCTCGGGTCATGAACGCTTCTGTTCATGACCAATTCGGGTCACGAACAGCACCGTTCGCAAAATTTTGCTTCCGTTTGCGAACTCCGCATCGGGTGACAAACAGGATCCGCAGCCATTTTCCCTGCTGTGACACGTGGTCATGGCTTCCTGTAAGGAGGGGGACTCTCCCTCCAAGCAATAACCACCTCCCCACCCGCCTTCCTGTCCTCCACACCAGAAGTCACCTTGAGCAAGGTTAGCGTCCTCTCTCTTCGTACTGTACTTTGTGTCATATTTTTGTGGTTTAAAAAAAAAATACATATGGTTCAGAATGGATTAACTGTATTTACATTGAACCTTATGGGAAAATTTGATTCGGGTCACGACCAAAATCGGTTGGCGACCAAATTCGTAGGGGTCAGAACAGATTAACCGTATTTACATTGAACCTTATGGGAAAATTTGATTTGGGTTGCGACCAATTCGGGTCATGATCAGAGTCACGGAACGAATTAAGTTCGTGACCCGAGGTACCACTGTATCTTATCTCATCACCTTCTCTTAAAATACAACAAATTATCTATTCTTCCTATATCCCATCTGTTATATAGAGAGAAATCCTTAAAGCCTTGTAATTTCAGTCCTGATGTCAGTAAAAGCCCATTAAGGGTTACCAGAGATAACAACATATATATTTTAATCTTGATCAAATAAACCAACATTATATTCCTTCCTTTTACTTCTAACAATCTTGATCTTTAGTCCCTTCTTTTCATTTTTTTCTTTGTCCCTTCTCACAAAATCTTGAAAGCTTTAACAAGTCTATTTTGTAAATTCAATATAGGAAAGTTATCTAGGCCACACTTTTGGTTTGTTATTTGTATATCCCTTTTAATTATTAAGACATACTTCTGGTTCCCTCTAATGTCCAACCTTCAAAGTCTCATCCTATCATGTTTTTTTTTTTAAATAGAATTCAAAACAAAAGCATTTTCCCACAGGAAGAATTCTTATAATTAATTCTGAAGTATTATTTCAAATCCATCTAGACCTTTAGTCCGTTTGTAACTTTCCAAAATCAAAGTTTTAATCACTGTTTTGTTCTTTATTCAAAAAAAAATTTTTTTTTTAATCCTTTAAACTTGTTTTTAAAATTTATTTCACTAACAATTGGAGGAAACTCACCTGGTGCTGTAAAACCTGTCAATCCAAAGGTTCCTAATAGCTGAAAAGCAGTTAACAAGCAATTCCTAAAAGTGATTAGAAAAGTATGCGAACCCAGCATCCTTCTGAAGGTGCCAACTGTGTTTTGAGCAAAAAGATGGCTATTCCCTCGTCTCCCAGAGCTCTAAACCCACCAGAGACTGCTTTCTTATAGTCTCCTTGTGAGGAGCAACTGTGTAGAACATTTGTGGGTGATCTCAAGTCCCCCACTTGTCCAGAGAGGAATTACAAAGAGCTGGTCTACTCGCCAGCTCTTCATTCTGGCATGGTCGTCGGCTCCCCTTTTAGTGGAGTCATCTTCAGTTTGCCATTTCTTCCCCAGAAGCCCCAAGGTGAAACTGAATTTCTAACAATATTTCAATCCAATGTCCAGCCTATTTTTGGAATATATTGCCTTGTCCCATGCTGGAAAAAGGACAAAAAAGTGTGACTGTATTAACTATCTTGGACTTCTTCATCATTTTCAGTTATCACCATCCAAAGTATCTTTCCTGAACTGGCTTACCGAATAGGAAAGTGGGGGCACTTGGTATTGCATTGATTTTGCCTCTTTTGTGGGTGGTCAATTCCAGAAGATAATGTTGGAGGGTCACTGACATGAATATTGTACTGTGGGGCATTTAGGACTTTAATTTACCATATGTTATCCTCCATAGCTTTCAACATAAACATTAAACTGCTGAGAGTGATTATTTATTCACTAAGGAGAGAAGGTACATCTATCTCACTAAGGAAAGACAGTGTCTGGCTAACCTGATCAAGAGGGATTAAACTAGAATCTAAGGGGGCGGGAATTTTATCTACTTATTTATTCCATTTGTATGGCCGCCCATCTCAAATTCATGACTCTGGACAGCTAACAATAATTAAAACAGCTAAAAAAATAAAACAATTTAAAAAATACACATAATCCGCAGCCGAGGTAAAAACCGCCAACACAAATCAGCACAACCATTGCACAGGCTGTAATGGGCTGTGAGAATAACCTTGGGAGACAGGAGGAAGAGCCACAGCCAGGGCAATAGTCAGATAAGAGATGCCTCAGCCCACAGAAAGAATGGGGGCGAAAAAAGTATCTCAGAAGGGACTCTCCCTAGTTTTCTGGAAAGTAAAGGCAAGGGAGGAGACAAGTGCTTTCAGAATTGCAAGATTCTGTTACTGTAAGCTTACAATAAAGGTTGTGTTAGTACTCATAGTTTTGGTTTCCTGGCTCAGGCACATACCGAGATCCCTAGGCCCTGTTACAAAATCATGTCTTTAAAGCCTTGAGAAAGACTGACAGGGTTGGGGCCAATATAACCTCTGGGGGAATGAGGTTCCAAAGGGCGGGCACCATGACAGAAAAGGCTTTCTTCCTGGGCCCCACCAGATGGTACTCCTTAATAGTCGAGACCTAGAGCATGCCCTTCCTGCTGGCCCTAATGAGACAGGTAGACATAACTGGGAAGAAGCAATCCCTCAAATAACCCAGCCCCATGCCAACTAAAGGATTGGTAAATAATGAACTGGCAAGTAATGGATTTAATGCAGCAGCAAAGCGAAGTGTTTTGGAAATTACAACTCTAACAAAGAAAAGACAGACATAAAGGAAAAGGGAGACTGAACACAGAGAATCTATGTGGTGATGATCTCTTAACGTCTCTGCACTAAGGCACAAAGTATGGGTTAAAGCAAGATGGACTGGATGTCATGAAGCACCAAGGCAAGTATAATATAATAAGGATTACAGAAATATGACTGGATGAATCCCTCCAGTGGAACATGGGGCTTGATGGGTGCCCCTCATTTCAAAGGAACAGGAAACACAAAAGACGAGGTGGTGTAGCACGGTATGTCAGGATTAAACTTACTTGCACAGACATCGCCTCAAGTGATGGTAATAGGAATGTTGAAAGCAACTGGGTTAAGATAAAAGGGCAAGCTAACAGAAGTGGTATCTTGCCAGAAGTCTGCTACAGACCACCAAGCCATTCAGAAAAGGTAAATGAAGACTGATTAAAGCAAATACCTGAAGTCATAGAAAACCATGAACTGGTTGTGATGGGAAATTTCAACTATCCAGATATCGGCTGGAAAACTGATTTCACCAAACATAAGATGTCATATCAATTCCTGACTTGTACTGATGATATATTTTCTTTCAAAAGTTTGAGGTAGGCATAAGGAATCTACTACCTTGGATTTGGTCCTTATAAACAGGGAGGCGTTGATTAAATATATTAAAACAGAGCAAACTTTGGATGCAAGTGAAACATGTTGTTAGAGTGCCTGATTTTAATAAAAAGCTGAGAAACAAAGGCAAACATGGATTTTAGAAAGGCCAATTTTAATAAATTAAGAGAAGTAGTAAGGAAGCTGCCATGGGAATAAAATCTTAAAGTCACATTGTTGTAGCATGCTAGGCCTTCTGAAAACTAAGGATAGCACAGTCTCAAACAATACCAGTGAGGAAGAAAACTAGGAGACATCTAAGGAGCTAATGTGGTTTAATAGGCAGCTCACAAAGGAGCTGAGAGTAAAGATGGATGTTTATTGTCAATGGAAGGATGGACTAACAACCAAGGAGATCTATGACATTTCAGCTCAGAAATGTCAGAGTGATATCAGAAAAGCAAATGTGGCAAATTTATTTTATTTACAAGATTTCTATGGCTGCCCATCTTAAAACACAACTCTGGGCACCTCACAACAGTAAAACCCTGAACTATAAAAAACATAAAAACATAAAACTATAAAACGCAACCAAAACCTGGCACCTCAGTCATCCCTTTGGAATGCCCCAACAACCAACCCAAACCACCCTCACGCACCCCAGCGCCTGGGTAAAAAGCCAGGTCTTGATGGCATTCTGGAATGAGCTAGGATAGCAAGAGAAGTACAATCCAGCAAAAAAGGTTTCTTCAAATACATCAACAGCAGGAGAAATTGGGCTCCCTGCTTATTGCAAATGAAGACATCTTAACAGATGAGCCAGAGAAAGTGGAGGAACTCAACTCCTAGTTTGCCTCTCTCTTTACATCCCAAAACATGGTGATTTGAGTAGTGTACATGGGGGATGGGGGTGGGGGGCGAGATTTGCAAGTCAAGTAAGGAAGTGACTTACTTCCTCTTCTAACTAGATTAAATGCCTTCAAGTCACTGGGTCCTATACCCTAGAATAATGAAAGCTGGCTAAAGAGCTGTTGGGATTCCTGTCAATTATTTTTGAAGAGTGCTGGAGAGGTTCCAGAGGACTGGAAAAAAGTAAGTGCAGCTCCTCTTCTTTAAGAAAGGGAAAAAAGGGATCTCAGTGATTATCAACCAGTGAGCCTAACATCAAGATCTGTAAAGATGTCAAAGCAGATAATAAAGCATCTTGAAAACAATGCTTGATTGACAAAGCATGACTTCATAAAAAAATTGGTCATGTGAGACAAATCTCATCTCCTTCTTTGACAGAGGGAATGCTATGGATATAATCTACCTTGATTTCAGAAAAGCTTTTGAAAAGGACCTGGCATTTTTATTGGCAACCTGTAAACATGTGGTTTAGATGGCACTACAGAGAGATGGGTCCAAACTGGCTTGCTAACTGCACTCATCTTTCTGTGGGAAACATCAAGTGGGAAATCAATAACCAGTGAACCTGCAGAGATCACTCTTGGGGCAGTATTATTCAACATTTTTATTAATGACCTGGATTACTGGATTAATGTTCTTCTTATCAAATTTGTGGACTACACAAAATTGGGAGATCTAGCCAACATCCAGCATGACAAAATGTGACTGTAATCTAACCTGGATAAGTTCTCTCATTTAACAGGGAGAAATATAAAATGCTACATTTAGGGAGGAAAAATATAGCATGTACATACAAGATGGGGGATTCATGGCTCAGAAGCACTGCATCAGAGAAAGACCTGGGTGTGATCACAAACTGAATATGGCCCAGCAGTTTGGGGCAGTTGCTAGACAACTAACACAATTCTGGGATGTATTAGCAGAAGCACTGCGTCAAAGATATGTGATGTCACTATTTCTATCCACTCTACACTGCCAGACCACAACTGCAGCATTATGTACAATTCTAGACACATTTCCAGAAGGATACTGACTACAATGCATTCCTGGGGCAACCTGTGAACTATTTTTGAAAATAATCTGGAAAAGTTACTTAGATAAACTGAGGACAACCAGACATTGTTAAATTGGACTGACCTAGTATTGCTACAAACACTGGTTGCCACTCAGCTTCCCATCTCAATTCAAAGTGCTAGTTTTAACTTCTGTTTTAGTTTTGTATTTTATTGTTTTAATAGAATGTGCCACTGCCTAAAGAATCTCCATTTATTAAGCAGTCCAAAAGTGTAATAAAAGTACACTTGTTTATGTTTCCCTGATCCTGTTTTCTCCTAGTACTGCCCCTCCACTGAATCAATATTTGTGACAATCAACAAGACATCAGAATTCTAATCAAGTGCAATTGCTCCATTAAGATCAGCTGGCGTGATCAGCACACAGGCCTAGTTTCATCACAGAAGTGGGACGTTGCTCTCTCAGATGCCTGACTAGATGGGGAAAGGCAAAATGCCACTACTGGGTTCTATGTTATCCTCTCAAATTCACTTGCTCCAAAGCACTGAGCTAGATCCATGATTAGAAAGACGTAGCCTCACCAAAGCAAATTCATTTAGAGTCATGGAGTGGTAACAGCTGGAGGACCTAATGCTTCCTTTTCAGCTCAGTTTTCTTCAAAGATTCATACATGCATCAAGGAACTATCTTTTTAAAAAATTCACAAAGATAAGCAAGCTTTTGATTAGATTCTGAAAGATGAGGCTGTCATACACAGAATACATTCAGTGCTCTGCATATATCAGCACTGGCAGCAACTTTCCAGATATGAGTTTCAGGCATGAAGATCTTTTCCAGTCTGGCAAACTAGAAATCTCTTTTAACTGGAAACAGCAGCAGCTTAACTGGAGACAGTCTAGGGCAATATAGATCATGAATTATAGTGTCTTTAAAAAAAAAAAATGAGGTCAGCTTGTTTATTTACATATAATGAATACCTAAAGCAATTCCTTTTGGGGGGTGCGGGGTACCACTGAACTCAACAGAGCAAAATACAAAATAAGCACTACATTGGAAATGTATTATAATTATTATTACTGACATATATATGTGCCAAGTGTTGTAATAGAGTAGTTTGCCCCAAGTTCATTCACGTCTAGGCTTAAAATTAGAAAAATAAAGTAAAATGAATCCATCCCAAACCCAGGGTATATACAACTAGGCACTGGCCATTTGGTCAAAAAAAGATCTGGAGGCAAAAGTGGTTGTTTCAAGTTTGATTTCTTCACATGTAACACTTTTTTGGAGAAAAGTGAATAAATGTATATACCAACCTTCCTCCACCTGATCTCTCCAGATGAGTTAGGAGTATTAGTGATTTTTACATTAGTGGTCTTACACAATTAAGGAGCTAGGTTAGAGAAGGCTGGTCTACCCTTTCATATGTGATAACTACATCTTCCTCATGATTACTACAGGCATTCAAAATAAAATCCATAAGGTGTATAGGACAGCACAAGTGAGTCCTCCATACATTCAGTGAAAAGATCTGGTGGAAAACCTTACAGGCTCTTTTAATCATGGAGAGAATTCTAAGCAAAACCCACTGAATGCACTTAAAATCCTGCTTCATGAAGAAGGGAAGTGGATTGTAAGAGTCTGTAGGGATAAGGCACGTATGTGAGAGTCCACTTCTTAGTTGACTCACAAGCACATTATACACAATGTGGAACAGGACTACAGGAGGAATATGTCTTCATGTCTAATAACTGTGGATGAAGGCAACCATTTTAGAGGACATGTCTTCACAAGATAGTCTACGTCTTATCCCCAGCCCACTGAAGAGTGGCTTTCACTCATCTTCAGCTATTCTGCTATTAAAACAGATTTTTTCCTCTTCTCCTGACACAAGTCTTGTCATATAAACATTTTATGGTGCCTAACAGGTTATGATGGCAATGACACAGGAGCTATGATCTTTCCAGGTCCCAGTAGCCACTTTTGCCTACTGCGGGCCCACCCCCTCCCCTCCCCTCCAGTTGCTGGCCATTTTGACTCAACTCTTGTTGCAGGAGAGTTTACTTGCCCACATCACTTCACAAAGCACCATTCAAGCATTACACAGGTTTCTTTGATACACTGGATTAGTGCTGTTCCGGAACATGGGTTTAATACAGGAAGATCACGATTAATGCACATTTGAATAGTGCGATATTCAATTTAGTGCAAATTATAAATTGATACCAGATTAGTTTATTCAGCCTTCTTCATTAATAGACCTTTGAGTAGATACAAGGATCAACAATCTATCACTGAGACTATTACATAAAAATAAAGCTGAACTAAAGAAGATCAACTGTGTCTAGTCCAACTACAACTAGGACAGGCTACACAAGTCCCTGCTGAACTACAACTTCTGAAAGCCTCAGGTAGCATGCCCAAGAGTGAAGGATGCTGAGTACTGTAGGTCAGTGATTTCTGGGAGTTATAGTCCAATACCCATTTAAGAGGTCCCTGGAAGTGAGGGACCTTAGCTATAAGTATCTGATCTGCATTCCTCTTATAGGTGTCAAGCCCTATGCAGCTGGGTAAAGACGAAGGAAGCAAAAAATTCATTAGGGTATGCTTAATGCTTGTCTGGAGTAAATGAAGAATCTTGGAAACTGTAATAGGAATTTCCCAGACTCATTTACATTGAGTTAGTTAAAGTAAAGTCTCTTTGAATCCTTTGAACTGCTTTTCCTCAGATTTCACCCCACCTGGGCTGAGTTGTCTTTTCTGAGATAAGCTGTCAATTGATTCATCCATTGCTCTCTCTTCCATTCCTTTCCCAGTCTTCCCACAATGATTCACAACAGGGCATTTCAGAATACCAATCCAGTAATAATTGAGCCATATAGTCCTTTATCTTTTGGACAGTTGTTTTGCAGAATATTTTCAATAATGCTTCACAAATGGGAGATTGGCCAAGGTATTGTGCTTATTTCTGAATCAGCCAGGATAGCTTTAAGCCAAACCTAGCTACCAATACAACTAGTTCACACTAACTACAAACTAAAATCTCAGCCCAAGCATGGTATATTTTGTTTATTCCTTAAAAACCTCTTTTCCTTGAGTTAAGCTTTTCCCTTAAATGTGGAGAGGCAAAAACATCTCTACCAATCCTGAGTGTAAGTCCTAGCGATGAAGTGCAAGACTAGGAAGAATTAATCTGTAGAATATAAGCAAATATAAACGTGTTAATGTTTTCTGTCTTTATCGCATAGTTTCTGTAAAGGACAGGAGGAAAAAAATAGTTAGAATGTTCCAAGAATGTAATGTTAGTATTACAAGGCTTAAGTGTACTGAATATTATGAAAGAAAGCTTCTTGAATACAAAAATCACTGCATCGAGCCCAAAAGGAGGGGTTTAATGACTATAAAAAGAACGAAGAAACAGTTTAGTGCCAAACAGAAGAAACTTACAAAAAGAAAAGGAGAAAATCTTGTTACTATTTCAAAGCATTCATTTATGTTTTTCGTTGGGAAAGTATCACTTTAATGAGGACTTCATTCTATTTTTCTTAGTTTCTAAGGAAATGGAATATTAACTTACAGCACTAACTGTGCCTTGTAATTCTGTATAGCACTAAAATATACAGGCCTTTCCTTCCTCAAGCAGTGTCACTCCTGGCTACCACTTGAAATACCCACTTCCATAATTTTAGGATTGTTAAAATGAATGAAGGGAACATTCCATGTTGTTTCCCTTGTTTCTTGCTGGAGCATTCTGAGTGAGAGACATCAAAATGCCTTTCTCTTAACATGTGTTCTGGTAATCAGGCTGTTTTGGATTATGTGCAAACCAAATTTCTCCTTTTATGTGCTGAAATGCCTCAGTAACATTGATAACCCTACACACCCATACGTCTTTAAACAGAACAATTCCTTTCTGGGTTTCTGAAATCAATCTGCTTTTTTAAGATATGCAAACAATGATAAATTCTCAAGACATAATTACAGGCAACTAGAGGGAGGTTAGTTCCTGACTTAGGAATTCAGAGCACCACATGAATACAGGTAGTCCTTGACTTACGATCATTCGTTTAACAACCATTTGAAGTTATGATGGCGCTGAAAAAAGTGACTTACAACTGGTCCTCACACTTACAACCATTGCAGCATTCCCACAGTCACATGATCAAAATTTGGGCACTTGGCAACCGGCAGCATCCCAGGGTCACATGATCACCATTTGCGACCTTCCCATGCTTTGACATTCTCAAATTCATAAGACAAGAGAAACAATGGGAATAAATAGTACAAATTTACAACAATATTTAAAAACTAACATTGGCACCAATCACTCAGGTTTACTTACTTACTTATTTATTTAAATTAATAAATCTCAAAGGCCTTCCGGAAGGACCAGATTTTTATCATATCTGAAAGCCCATGAGAGAGGAGTCAGACTCACCTCCAGAGACAACCTGTTGCATAAGGGGGGAACCCCTGCAGAGAATGCCTGGTATCAGGCCCCTTCCCACCATATATCCAGGGCAGGGGGAACTTTTAGCAGACGCTCTCTGACTATATAGATCAGGCAAGCTGATTCTATCTGGAAAAGTATGCTGATAAGCAAGTTAGTTATGTGTGGACAAGAAGACATGACAATTAAGTCAATACACAGTTGACTAAAAAAAAGTCATACTCAAACAGGGCACTTCAGTGGTTCCTCATTAAACAGGAGAGATGCATCAAGTGGAATTCCACACGGTCAGTTCTTAGTCCTCAACTGGAGAATACTGTTGTTAATGACTTGGATGAAGAGATGGACAGAATGTGTTTTCACACTACCAGAAGATACAGTATTAGATGGCCTAGCTAATACTCTAGAAGACAGAAATAACATTCAAAATTATATTGATATAGGTTAGAAAATGGGCTGGAAGTAATAAAAGAAATTTAACAAAGAGAAGCGCAAACATTTTTCACTAAAGAAACAAAAATCAAATGCATAGCTATAGGATGGGAGGTCTTTAGTTTGGTAATGGTATTTATGAAAATAATTTTGGTATACTAATTCATTGCAAATTGAATATGAGCTAACAGTGTATCCACTGTCAGGCAGATTGTGTACAAATGGAATCAGTTCAACACTACTGTTAACCTCCCCTGGAGTGGTTGACCAACCAAGATCACACCAAGAGCAAGGCATGGAATACTCCAGGAGGTCTCAAAGAAACCCAGGGTAATGTCTAAGGAGCTAAAGGCCTCTCTTGCATTGGCGAGCATCAGTGTTCACAAGACCACCATCAGGAGAACACTGAACAACAATGGGGTGCATGGTAGGGTTGCAAGGAGAAAGTCACTACTCCCCAAAAAGAACACTGCTGCCTGTCTACAGTTTGTGAAAGACCATGTGGAAAAGCCAGAAGGCCATTGGAAGCATGTTCTGAGGATAGATCAGCCCAAAGTAGAACTTTCTGGCTTGAAAGAAAAGCACTATGTTTGGCACAAGGCAAACACTGCATTCCAGCAAAAGAATCTTATCCCATCTGTGAAATATGGTGGGAGCAGTATCATGGTTTGGGACTGCTTTACTGCCTCTAGACCAGGACAGCTTGCCATCATTGATGGAACTATGAATTCTGAATTCTAGCAGTAAATTCTACAGGAAAATGTCAGGATATCTGTCTGTGAACTGAAACTCAAGACAAAGTGAGTCATGCAGCAAGACAATGACCCAAAACCCACAAGTTGTACAACCAAAGAAGGGTTAAAGCAGAAGGAAGTTAATGTTTTGGAATGGCCAAATCAAGTCCTGATCTTAATCCGACAGAAATGTTGTAGAAGGACCTGAAGCAGCCATTTCATGCGAAGAAGCCCACCAACTTCTCTGACTTGAAGCTGTTCTGTAAGAAGGAATGGGCTGAAATTCCTCCAAACCGATGTACAGGACTGATCAACAGTTATAGGAAACATTTAGTTGCAGTTATTGCTGCCCAAGGGGGCACATCAGTTACTGAAAGCAAAGGTTCACACGCTTTTGCCACACACAAATATGTAGATTTGGGTCATTTTCCTCAATGAATCAATGAACAGGTATAATGGTTCTGACTCATTTGTTTAACTGGGTTCTCTTCATCTAGTTTTAGGACTTGTGTGGAGAACAGACCACATTTTATGTCACATTAATGCGGAAATATTGAAAATTCAAAAGGCTTCACAAACTTGTAAGCACCATGGTACCTGAAAAGATGTTACGTAGAAGACCTATTCTCTCTCATTCTAGGGTACAGACACAGAATAGTAGATTTAAGTTACAGGAAAGCAGACTGCTACTGAATGTTAGAAGAAACTTCCTAGCAGTGAAAGTAGTGGAATCAATGACCCAGGGAGGTGGTGGGTTCCTCTTCAATGGATGTATTCCAGTAGAGACTAAACATTTTTTCTGGGATCTTTTAATATGGATTCCTATACTGAGCATGGGGTTAGATTCCTCAGCCTAAAAGGCCCCTTCCAACTTGCTGATGTCATGATATATGAACCCAGTCATAGAAAAAAATACTGTAGAACTACCCTGCTACATTTCTAAGTTATCAATATCCTCATTTTCAATTTTGAATTAAAGCTTCAAAACAGGAGCAAGGGGTATCTTGATCTTTCTGGAAGCCTAGTTTTTATTTAATTAAATCTTTGCATATAAAATACAAGGCTCTCCTATACAAAGCATAAGTGTTAAGTTACATGGACCAGATTCCACTTGAAAAAATATACTTGAAAAATTATTGAAAATTGCTTCTAGTATATGGCTGGTGGATCCTCAACAGTGGCAGCACCAGGCCAGCCTGATATGGGCTCACAAGTGAAGCAGTGTTACTCCTCATTAATGCTTGGATAGGAAATCACCAGGAAATCACCAGGAAATCTCAGGAGCTTAGGTCAGACTGGGGGAATCAAAACATATCCTGGGAAAAGGCAATAGCAAATCACTTCAGTTCTGCTGCTAAAGAAATTACATAAATCTGGTCAAGAAGATACTATGAGTTGAGCCATACTTAGAGACTGCCTTTACCTCACATAGCTGGTATCTGATGTCTTTCTTACTTATGAGGTCAGGGGCTCTTGTGACTTAATTTTTACTGGGCTTGCTTTAATTTGTGCATTTTAAATAGTGTTATGTCCTTCCAAAAAAAAAAAAAAGGAAGAAGAGTAGAGTCTATGTATCAGCCCTTTCAGGTAGGCAAAGTCAGAAAACAGGAGCAGCCAGTGTTTCAAGATTGCTCTTTATTGCTGTAGAGCAGTGTTTCTCAACCTTGGCCACTTGGAGATACATGGACTTCAACTCCCAGGATTCCCCAGCCAGCAGGTTGGCTGGGGAATCCTGGGAGTTGAAGTCCACACATCTCCAAGTGGCCAAGGTTGAGAAACACTGCTGTAGAGTATAACAACAAAATCCTGAAAGCTGTCAGCGTTTCTCTGTACTACATCTCACAAAACAAACAAACAAAATCAAGGTGGGATTATTTTGAATTTCTTTTTCATGCTTTCCAGGACTGAGTAATCTTTTCTAAAACTTCTCCTCCTTTAACAGTTTGTTCATCCCTTCCACATTCCTAGGGCTGGGTTTACATTCCATCGCACTACAAGATCAAAATGGAAATATTAAAAAGTCATTCTGAAAGGGTCTCAGAAAAGGAGCAGAGCCAGCCGGAAGAGCATGTACATGGCAAAGATTCTAACCTTTGTTTTATCTGCCTGAAAAAGCAGGCTCCTTTTCATGTTTCTTCTGAACGAAGGCAATTAACTTTTGTTCAATACAAACTCAAGAAGAGTATAAGAGTCTGACTTGAAATGAAACACAGAAAATGATCTATCTAGAATCTGGCACTTTTCATGTTCAAGTATGCTTTCAAATTTTGTTTCTCGGATGTTCTGTCTAGGCTTTTTAAAGCACCTGCCACCAAAGGAATTAATTTTGCTGCTTTTGTATTAAAATATTCATTTGCATTCCTTTTAATTTTATGAAACATACAATAATACAGGTGAAACTCGAAAAATTAGAATATCGTGCAAATGTTCATTTATGTCAGTATGGCAACTCAAAAGGTGAAACCAATATATGAGATAGACGCATTACATGCAAAGTGAGATATGTCAAGCCTTAATTTGGTATAATTGTGATGATTATCATGTACAGCTTATGAAAACCCCAAATTCACAATCTCAGAAAATTAGAATAGTGTGAAAAGGTTCAATATTCTAGGCTCCAAGTGTCCCCCTCTAATCAGCTCATGAATCCATAACACCTGCAAAGGGTTCCTGAGCCTTTAAATGGTCTCTCAGGCTGGTTCTGCTGACCTGACAGTTGTGCAGAAAACCATCACTGACACCCTCCATAAGGAGGGAAAGCCCCAAAAGGTAATTGCAAAAGAAGTTGGATGTTCCCAAAGTGCTGTATCAAAGCACATCAATAGAAGGTTATGTGGAAGGGAAAAGTGTGGTAGAAAAAGGGGCACAAGCAGCAGGGATGACCGCAGCCTGGAGAGGATTGTCAGGAAAAGGCCATTCAAAAGTGTTGGGGACTTTCACAAGGAGTGGACTGAGGCTGGAGTTAGTGCATCAAGAGCCACCACACACAGACGGATCCTGGACATGGGCTTCAAATGTCGTATTCCTCTTGTCAAGCCGCTCCTGAACAACAAACAACGTCAGAAGCGTCTTACCTGGGCTACAGAAAAAAAGAACTGGTCTGTTGCCCAGTGGTCCAAAGTCCTCTTTTCTGATGAGAGCAACTTTTGCATCTCATTTGGGAACCAAGGACCCAGAGTCTGGAGGAAGAATGGAGAGGCACACAATGCACGATGCTTGAAGTACAGTGTGAAGTTTCCACAGTCTGTGTTGATGTGGGGAGCCATGTCATCTGCTGGTGTTGGTCTACTGTGCTTCATTAAGTCCAGGGTCAACGCAGCCGTCTACCAGGAGATTTGGGAGCACTTCATGCTTCCTTCCGCAGACGAGCTTTATGGGGATGCTGACTTCATTTTCCAGCAGGACGTGGCACCTGCCCACACTGCCAAAAGTACCAAAACCTGGTTCAATGACCATGGGATTACTGTGCTTGATTGGCCAGCAAACTCGCCTGACCTGAACCCCATAGAGAATCTATGGGGCATTGCCAAGAGAAAGATGAGGGACATGAGACCGAACAATGCAGCGGAGCTGAAGGCCGCTGTTGAAGCATCCTGGTCTTCCATAACACCTCAGCAGTGCCACAGGCTGATAGCATCCATGCCACACCGCATTGCGGCAGTCATTGCTGCAAAAGGGGCCCAAACCAAGTACTGAGTACATTTGCAGAGGTCCGATATTGTTCTATTTCCAATTCTTGTGTTATTGATGTCATGTAATATTCTAATTTTCTGAGATTGTGAATTTGGGGTTTTCATAAGCTGTACGCCATAATCATCACAATTATACCAAAGTAAGGCTTGACATATCTCGCTTTGCATGTAATGCGTCTATCTCATATATTGGCTTCACCTTTTGAGTTGCCATACTGACATAAATGAACATTTGCACGATATTCTAATTTTTCGAGTTTCACCTGTATCTTCCTAAAATCTCTAATCTCTTGCTGCATTTCCCCCCATTCCAAATGTGATTTAAGTGGGACCTGAGGAAGTTTTAGTCATGCAATAAGTTGGCCTGATTCACAGGAATTTATAGGAAGTCCAAATAAGGTCATCTTTCTCTTTACATGAAACCTCACATCATATCTTCTGCCTTGCCACATACACACACACTGAGAGAGAGAGAGGGAGGGAGGGAGGGAGGGGGAGAGAGAGAGAGAGAGAGAGAGAGGGAGGGAGATGCTATAGAGGAAAAGAAGGAATTGCTCTAAGGTTCCTTTTGACAGTTAGTGATAGGAGCTGTGAATGATGAACGATCTTTCCCAACAGCAATCAAAATATAAACAGCTATACTTTGTAGCTTAGTTCTATTAAAAAAAAAATTTGAAGATGGATCTAATGACCCTTTTTTCCTTTTCCTTTAACCTGCCCCATTATATTGTGTAAGCTAGAGTAAGAACCTGACAGAGCAAAGTATTCAAAAACGCTGAGATGGAGGAAAGACTCAATAAGCATCAAGATTAAATGCTCATTTTATGATCTGCTATAGTTACCAAAATCAATAAAGATAACCCTCCTGACTAGATAATTTATGTGCAAAATTCATACATATTGCTTCCATGTGGCTTCCAAATTAAGCTCCTCCCATTAGTGATCTAACATGATTTATTATGTGGGCCTTTTTTTATTTATTAGGATTATCCTGGTGCTTGGCTAAGGTGGTTGGATTTAATTTTTAAAAAATCAAGTCAATAACGGAAAGGTTATTTTCTTTTAAAATGCTATAGTTTATACTACTTCAGAAATGTGTAGAGCTATGTTAATGGCATCAAAAAGGATGCTTAGTGGAACGATGAAGTAAAATAGACTTTAGATGACAAAAAGATGCATTTAAGAAAATGACTGGTGCAAAAAAATAAGGATGACAGAAAGATACTGTAATGTGTTTATAGAGAGAAAAAGGTAATTGTAAAGAACATAGTCAAAGAGAGCAAGGAACAATTAAAAGAGGCAGAAAAAAATCAGAGCAATTTTGATGGAAATACAACATTGTTTTGGAAATGAGCAAAGAGGACTAAATAAGGAACAGAATGAATATAATTAAAAATAAAAATGACTAAATTCCTTGGGATGAAACCGAAATGAGGGAAAGCTGGAAAGAGTATTTTAGAGATCTGTATGAAATGACAGTAATACTTGAAAAGTGGAATTGAAATAAATGCTGTATGTTATTGTTCAAAAAAAAAAAGATTGATGAAAAGGAACTAATAAAAGCTGAGGGAACATCAAAAAATGGTCAGGTTGTATGTATAGATGGTATAACTAGAAAATGTTCAAATAGGGATCTGAACTGATTATAGAGCAGCTGCATGACATATTTGAGTGTAAGGAAGATTGCATCTGTACCTGATACTGTATATAAAGAATGCAATTATTGTTCCCTATACAAAGGGAAAAGTAGCAAGAGTGAATGCAAAAAGTACAGGGGAATTAGTCTACTAAGCATGCTGCCCAGAGCTCTGGTTTTAAGATGGGCAGTCATGCAAGTATTTTGAATGAATGCATGCATGCATGCCCGGAAAGTCTTTGGCAGAATTCTGATCAAAAGGGTACAAGAGGTGACAATCAGTACAATCTGGGAAATGCAGTGCATTTTTATGCTGGGCAGATGGTACACAGACCAGATTTCAGTTCTTCAGCAGGTAACTAAGAAGTACATCAATATGAAGAGACTTACTGCACCTTAGTTGATTTAGAGGCAGTATATGATAGTGAATAGGCTTGAATTATGACATGCTTTACATGAATATGGAGTTGCTGAATGTGATAAGAGCAGTATATGATGGATGTAAAGCATCCATGAGAGTAAACTGAATAGTGAATAGTTCAACATTTAGCAGGGCGTAAGACAAGGATGTGTGATGTCCCCTTGGCTGTTTAATGATGGTGAAGGTAAAAGTAAGTTGGTTAGACACATGAACAAACACGTACTTTTGTATATGTATATGATACTATATTGTTGGTTGAGGACTTGAATGTTTTTCAGCAAATCTTAGACAGTATGATGCAATGAGGACCATGGATCTGAAAATTAATGTATCAAAGATCGAGATAATTATATCTGATAGGGAAAATGGAGTGAACAGTTGCATGTTGTATGTTAATGGTTAATAAGTGGTGTGTAAGTTTTTGTACCCTGGTAGAATATTTACTAAAGAAAAAAAATTTAGAAATTGTTAAAGGTATGGAGAAAATTTTAGTCATACAAATGGTGGTAGAAAGGTAGTGGGTAGTATACCCACTCCTCGTTTAGCAACTACCTTGGTCAGCAACTATTGCAAATACAATGGTAATAAATGGTAATAAAAAAATCATTTTCTGACCAATGTGCAAATTTATGACCACATTTTGTGTGCCTGACAACAACACATGCCAGAGAGAGAGTAAAACTGACATAGCTGTACGAGAGAATTTACCTGAATGAGAGGGCAGCAACCTGTGATCTTTGCAGCATCTCTCTCTGTCACATGTTCACTTTGCTACCATTTCACTTAATGACCTAGTCATTGGAACGGAACTCGGTTGCTAAATGAGGAGTGGGTATATGTGATTTGCTGTGAGGAATGTTTGTTAAAAGATGCAAAAACAACTGTGTATAAGGGTGTGTTTCTTGTTATATGGACAAGTACGTCAAGAGAAATATTAAAAATCCATTGAATAAGGTATTTAAGTGTTTGTCATAAAACAAGAGACAGGGTCAAAAATATACATGAATGAACACAGATTGAATGTAAGTGAATGATCAATACAGAAGAAGTACATTGAGATGAATACGAAGAAAATGAATGAAGATGAACTACAAAATAAATATATGGAGGAGGCGTGAATAGGCTGAGAGGAAGGGGAAGACAGCGAAAGTTGTGGTTGAATGAGGCAGATGAGATCCTCAAGACAAAAGAGGCAAACAAAAGGCAGTGCATTAAGCAGTGTACAGACATGGGGGAAGCCAGGTGGGTTACAAAGATAGAAAGAAATAGAAAGGCACGGTGAATGCTATCTGCGTAAACTAGATACAGCTATGTTTCTTTTTCTTATCTTATGCCTTTATCTTACTCATTTCTGCACTTTGCATAACACTGCTATCCTCAGAAAGGAATTGTGTGATGGGTACCTATATACTTATGTATCATGACTCAGCAAAATACAAATACTTGTTTAGTGGAAACACATACATGATGTACACCCTATGTACAACTTCATATATTTATGATCCTCGTACATTCATACATTTTCCAGATCCTAGGCCAATATGGAAGTATTATTACATGATTATGACACTAAATTGAATTTCTTTTCAATTTCCTCCACCTCTAGATTGCTCTCAAGATATCAACATTCTATAGTTTCATTCCTAAATATAAGATGAAAACGCTCCATCCTTAATATAAAGGGATGTTAGGGGTAAAGCACAGTAAGGAAATTCAGCTCGAAAAGCACTATAATCCATATATGCATTTTTAAACCAGATAAAAGATAAATGGAAATAAAAGACAAAAGACACAGGTGCCTGGAGGAAAATTCTACCATTAAAAGCGTTTTTCACACAGTTTAGTATTTTACAATAGTGTTGTGAGTTCCATTTGATTTATTGGTTGGGAAATCAAACTGACAAAGGTCAATGAATGACATCATCACAAACACTAATGAAAGAAAAAATGTCCTTAGAGTTTTCAAGTAAGTTAAAAGATAATTACAACACCTAACCCAGTGAAATACCCATGAGTTTTGGGGAGAAGGAATAATCAAAGGATTATACTTTTGATGATTTTGCTGAACAGAAACAATATTTTTCTAACAGAAAAATCTATTAAATATCTACTATACTAAATCCATTGCAGAGCTACTCACACCCCACCCCTTTTTTTTCTTTTTTTCTTTCCCCACTTCTATTTCAGTATTTTAAGGAATGAGAATGCTAAGCACGCATGCTCAACTTCTACCCTTGCATTATGAAGATGACTCGTAATCACATGAAAAGGACAGCACTACTGCAGAGTAAGGGTGGCATTATGAGGACAGGCCTTGTTCAAAGAGAGTTCAAAGAAATACACAGAGAAATTACTTCAATCAGGAAGCTGCAAGAACAGATCATAATTAAGAGGTTCAAGACTGCAAACTGAATTGTCAGCCCTGGCCTTTGCAGATTATTTAAGTGGGTGGTTATGGGAGAACAAATAACTAATCAGCATAATTCTGCTTTTAGAAACACTTCACTTGCCTTGATAACTGTAAAGATTAAAAAACTTACTAGACCAAACAGGTTTGCTGCAAGGTGTTTGATACACTGTATAGTGGTCCAGGGTAATGCTGGTCCTTCCTTGTGGCACCTATTGAAAAAAAGGAAGGAAGAAAAGAAGGAAAAAAAGGTTAATCAAATAATGACATTAAAAAAAATTAAGGTCTACTTCCACATCTCTCTCTCTTGGCTTCCAGTCCACATGCAAATCCCTACCTTAAAATCAAAATATTTATTACCAACAAGTATTTCAAATTAACCAAGGGATAATTGTTCATTTTATACTGGTGGTATATGTTGGCACAGAACCTGGACTATCATGAGATAAAATATGGAAGGAGACACAGAGCTTGACTAAACCAAACAGTTTAAGTAGAAAATAACCTTTGTGAATGTGCTGAATGATTGTATACTCTATGACTAACCATCAGAGTAATGCAAACAGTCAAGCTAGAATGATCTGTTCATTGGCAGACAGTATTAATGAAAGAAATCATTTTTATTTTATTTATTTAATCAAATTTATACACTGCCCATCTCACTGTATAATCATGCCAGAAGGAGCAAGATAACCATTCCATTCCAGACCAGCATTACTATATCAAAGATGGGCATAGAGAGTGTGGAGAGACATGAGAAATGAGACCGAGGGACCAACAGCCAAACTGACCCTTCTGATGGATGAGGATATTGTGAAAGATTGATATCAGAAGATTACATGCCTGCAAACAGAAGAGAACAATGCCTCTCTTCCAAAAAGACACTACAGTTGTAATATCCAGATCTGGAGTAACTGAAAATTGCTGCTCACAGTCTAGCACTTAGCTCTGTCGAGAAGCGTAAAACAAGAGGAGAAAAAGAGCTTGTTACTTCAGCTCTACAATTCAGCTCTTCGTTCAGCTCCCCTCTCTGACAAGGCACCTTCCCATCGGCTTTCATTTCCATGGGTGGAGTGCGACTGGCCATCCACTCTTCTTCTGCACCAGTGCCTAAACAGCCATACAGACTCTGCCATTTCATCATTTCTGAACAGGAACAATTAGGCAGGAAATTCAGGATTGTAAGTCTGACTTTTCTTTGTTCCTGTAACCTGTAACTGTAGAATTGGTATATATTAAAAAAAAAAAGTTGTGTCTTGCTGGTGCAGATAATGCATGCCTAGAGAAGGGGGTGTGAATCACAGTCCTTAAAGGATTTTGGCAAATATTGAATAGGATAAGCTGCACTGGGAGCTGTACTGCAGCTGTTGCAGTTATTAGCAGTGGCTCGCCCATCCTGGCTCTGCACAGTAATGATCCAAGGGCAGGAGTAGTCTTGGGGACCATTCTTCCAGTTCCAAATGATGTTTACACAAGCACCATGGGAGTAAGAGTGCTACATGGAGGGATGGTATGAATGAGTAGTCAGATTAAATAATTCTGTTCCATTTACGATTCTGAACTGACTTTCTGTGCTTACCCTTTCTTGTACTAATCTATACTAGCCTGAGCGTAGAGTCTCCCTAGAACAGGATGCATTCCTAGTAGCCCCAGTTAGGATAGAGATAACTCTCTGATTGCCTTGGAGAGAAGCAGTGTTGATCAGCTGTGAATACAGCTGATGGTAAAACCAGACATGTCTGCATTAAGACTACATTCATATATGATTTGGTAATGGACAAAGAGGCAGCCATGGCATATATTACCAACACTTGGTTAAGTGAGGATGATAATGTTGTCCTCTCAAGAGACCTGCCTGCCCAGGTTTTGGGTCCATCAGCAACCCTGCCACCAAGGTCACAGTACTGCTGCCTTCCCCTTCCACTAGCTATAACTAGCTATACAGACCTACAACTCTCATTACTCCTAGACAAAAGTGATCAGTGAAATGTAGACAGGGGATGTGTAACCTTTAGGGCAGTGTTTTTCAACCTTGGCAGCTTTTAGATGGGTGGACTTCAGCTCCCAGAATTCCCCGGCCAGCCTTGCTGGCCGGGGAATTCTAGGAGTTGAAGTTCACCCATCTGAAAGTTGCCAAGATTAAGAAACCCTGCTTTAGAGGGTTGGGGCCATAAAACATTTAGCAGAGCAAAGACAGCAATGTGTAGAGCAATGATGCAAAATTGGCATGACCATATCATTCACCCACAAGGAGCAGGGCAGATATTTTCTGTTACTTTTTTTCTCAAGGGGAAAGAGGAAATTTAGGTTAATTTCTTTTTGTTGTTTAAACTTGGATAAATTACTTTAGGGGTGAGGCTAGATAAAACAGGTCTAAGGGACCCAACTTGTTTGCCTGGGGTTAGGCATGATGGAAATTGAGGTCTGATATAACTGAAGGGCGCTAGATTGGGCAAGGCTGCTCTACCCTTTATCAGTTCTCCACCTGTCCCTGCCAACCCACCTTTCAATTTTGTGTGCCTCTTTGCATTTCTGCTTGCCATCCCTCCAGATGCCTGTTACAGCTTCTTTGACTCGGATCCTAGTCCTCCTATGTTAAACCTATATAGCCTCACATCCTACATTCTTCTGTGTGCTGTAAATCCAACTCTTCATCCTAATGGTGCTCTCAGCATCTTGAACTTCTAGCAATTACTCTTTCATCTTTTCAGGGTTTGATTGAAAACAGCTTTCCCACTTTAGTACACCTCTTTCTACAAATTAAAGCAAACAGGAGTGAAAGCTGTAGCACCATGAACACATCCAAATGCCATAGGCACAAAAGTACTAACAGATGCAACTGCTTTTTCACACTCCAGCACTGCAAAACTAGCAACAGGTCAAGCAGGGGGGAAAAAAACAGTTCTATGTCAGCATGTATAATTTTAAGAATAACTTAATTTATTTTGGTTATAGTGGATGGACTAGCTGCAATTAGGGCAGGTTTAAGTTGTTGTTTTTTAATTCCAGGTTACATTTGCTATATTTTGTTTTCACAAATGTTTACCTGCTGCATCTAAAGTCTTCATTGTGACCGTGATAATTCAGAATCTCAGGAGATTGTAATTCAGAAGCATCCATCTCCTGATGGAGTAACTTCTGCCAGGAGAACATATTTCTTCTTTCTCTTTCCCTATGCACATATCCCCAAATATGCTCCAGAGGGCTAGGGGACTCTTCCAAACCAATTAAAGCAAAAGAGGAATGAGCAAAGGAAGAGATTAAGAAAAAGCCCAATTTCATGTATGACCATTTGCCTTCCCAATGTTTGGATTCACATATTCTTTCCATCTTTTGGGTCTAAATCAGTGTTTCTCAACCTTGACAACTTTAAGATATGTGGACTTTAACTCCCAGAATTCTCCAGCCAGCATGCTGGCTGGGGAATTCTGGGAGTTGAAGTCCACATATCTTGTTGCCAAGGTTGAGAAACACTGGTCTGTATGGATTACAAATATATGAAATAAATTAAATTAAAAATGCAGCTCAACTGCTTATCTTATAAAAGCATACAAATTGCCGCTCACTTGAATTAAGTGTTCAGGGGTACTAGCAGTTTCAGGTGCTTAAAATACCTTGTAACCATTTTCAAGGGTCTAGAAATCCAAGGTAAAAAGAAGGTAATGGCCTGTTCCCAGCTCTTGTTATCTGAAACCACACTGTCATCTCTGACATTTTGCCAGACTATAAATCAAACTAACAGCAAGGAAAATCAGTCAGATACACCATAAAAACATTTATTTTATGCAGGAAATTAATCAAGTTAATATCATGTGTTTCGTGAGAAATAATAGCTGACAAATTTTTAAATCCTTTGGGGACAGAAAAATCTTAGTGTCGAATCTCATGAACATAATCGCCTTTTAAGGCAGAAGGCAGCTGAAACCCGCCTGTTTTAGAAGTCATAAGGCAAAGTATTTTTGTAAAAACAAATAAAGGGAGCAAAGGGAGAAAAAGATCTAGAAAATAGAAGCTCCAAAGGACCCCTCTCTGCCGCCTCTACTCTTCATGCCCTGCATGTGGTTTGCTAATGCAAACATAATCATTTATCTGCCTCTAGAGAGCAATGCTAGATTAAAAGGACATTAGGTTGTTCTCTTATGGGGGGGGGGGGGTTGTTGCACAGTGATCTCACACTTCCCTTTCAGTCATGAGAATGAAGCTGCTCTCTCATATATTAATGTGCATTTTGTAAGAACTCAAACTGAAACCAGCTGAGCAGAGGTTAAGGGCCCATCCTCCTAGCCATTTCAGCAGGGGAATCTTAAAGTTCCCAAGGTTGAGAAACACTGGTCTATACTGTCCATGTAATTTTCCTTGAGACAAGGAACAGTCCACCTCAGTCCTGCCAACACTAAGCTCCTTGTCTCAAGAAAAATTATATGGACAGTATAGACCAGTGTTTCTCAACCTTGGGAACTTTAAGATGTGTGGACTTCAACTCCACAAATTCCCCAGCCAGCAACACTGAGAAATACTGGCACTGTATAGACATTCACTTGTTGCCACAGCCAAAATGAAGTAAAAGCCACATAAGAGCAAAACAGGCCAAAACACCTTTCTTCTTTGGAGGAATTGCCTTCTCCAGCATTTGAACTAGCCTGTGGACTGAACCTAAGTCTTGGGCAATGACCTTCAGGAGACAAATATAAACAGACACAGTCATTCTCATCAATGACTGTTAAAAGCCCCAAGGCTCACCTGTTTTAAAATACCTCATGAACACTTGGATTACTCTCCCCCAACAGGCCTGTGGTAGAAGGGGAAACAGCAGTTGTGATCTGTGACAAAAAATGTCTTGGCAACTGCAGAACTCAATAACTGTCCTGCTTCTTAAGATGGTCACTTCTGCAACTGAATCTTCAATCATCACCTTCTCCTTTAGCTGAAGCATCTCTCCTACACTTCAGGGCCACCCTCTGCAATAACCCCCAGTTTGTCTTGAGAGAGAAAGCTCACAGATGACAGGAAAGCAGAGACCTCCTCAAGCTTCAACTAGGTTGGTCCTGCATTAAGTTTATGTTTTTCCAAAGTAATCACTGCAATATTTTACAAATACTGTCCATTTCTCGATTTTCTGCCTACATTAATGGGTAGAAAGCCACTTCATTCCTATTTTTTAAGCCCAGGTGCAGACTGTAACTTACAGGAACCCTGGAGGCAGTACTATATTGGTGTCTTATCTGGGACTAAGATATTATATGTCTTCCATTCCCACCATGAGTTGGTTAAAGCTGACACATATATCAAATGCATTTCTTTCTGGGTTTGTGTGGCTGCCGCACATGAGACTAGGAAAAGATGCAGCTCCTTCCTTTTAGGAGTTGCCAACACATGTGACATGAATACTCACTGGGCACTCCAAATAATCTTTTTCCTTTCAAATCCTGATTCCTGCTACCTAGCCCATATATAACTTGTGAGCCAGTTTGGTGCAGTGGTTAAGGCACCAAGCTAGAAACCAGGAGACTGTGAGTTCTAGTCCTGCCTTACGCACAAAGCCAGTTGGGTGACCTTGGGCCACTCACTCCCTCTCAGCCCTAGGAAGAAATCCATGGCAAAGCACTTCCAAAATATTACCAAGAAAACTGCAGCGACTTGTCTAGGCAGTCGCCAGTAGTCAAAACTGATTCAAAGTCACCAAAAAAAAAAAAGAGGTGGCTTGCCCTAATATTGTATGGTGGGGGTGCAAAACAGGGGTCACATGCAATCCACCAGCATCTGTTTTGTAAGTTCTATAGTCCCCTAGAGTGGGTGAGGCCAAATATGTGGACCCTTCTTACATTTCCATGGGATTGAGGTGTTTTAAGTGATAAAATGGGTGCTACCCACTCTGCATAGCACTTACAGCGTTCCTTTCCCTTCTTATAATTCCTGAAACCCCCTTCTGACATGGTCCTTAGCTCGGCTTGGAATGCAACCCTCAACACGTCAAGCAAAGTTTCTAGTGCAGCTTTTAAATGAATGCCCTGCCTTTAAAAAAATGTTCAGCCAGACACCTTACAGTAGAGACAATCACAAGTACAATAATAAACAGTATTATAAAGTGAGAGACATAATGTTAAGTTACCCCAAAACATTTTCTGAGTAATTTTTGGCTCAATGAGCCATAGCAGTTAAGGTGTTGGTGTAGTACAGGGAAGGCCCAGGTTCAAGTCCACCTTCAGCCCCATAAGCTCACTGGGTGATTTGGGGCCAGCCCCTTTCTCCCTCAGCACTACCTCTCTCACAGAGTTATGAAGATAAAATTAACAGAGATCCTCACATTACTGACTTTGAGTTTCTGACTGAAAGGTAGGATATAAATATAATAACCAACCCCAACAAATAAATCCTTACTGTCCACTGTTGGTTCTGTTATATACAGTTCCTTATTATCTCTCTCTCTTGTGGCAGCAACACTGAGAAAACCTTTTCTTTGCTTTGGTAATTCTGAACATATTATAGCACTTTAGTTTTGTTTCTGTTTCTCTTCTGTTTTCTTTTCTTTTTTATTCCACATTCTGTCTCAGTCTCAAAAGGCCTCCTAGAAGACCATGTGGTGAATTTAGCATCAGTATCTGACTTCGAGAAGGCTTATTACACAGGTCTCTCTGGAAATACAGTTCTCTGTGGATCTGGTTATTGGAAAAGAGCAAATGCTCTTCCTTTCCTGCTTTTCTGCTCAAAAAGAAAAAAGAAACACCTTATAATAGTTTCCATCTGGAGTTTTCCTCCTTCCCTCTCCAAGACAGCATAAGGGTTTTTCCTACCGATAATTTCATTGTCATCTACACTCATCTCCTTTTAAAAACAATGCAGCCAGCTATGGAAAATTAAGTGCTATAACTTTAAAAGCAACCACAACTGGCATGAAGTCTATTTACTTCAAATCAACCATAGCATCATTTTGCCTAAAACCTGTCCATCAAATAATCTTGTGTTCACTGCTAATGGATCCCAGGCTTCTGAAAATGTGCACTGTTAGTGAAAGCCGACTGGGTGGAGCTTCAAGGAACAGATTGGTTACTGAGAACAACATGAAACTGTCAGGCATGCAAACACACAGACACATACTTGCCATCTTTATGATGGGAAGAGGAGAGAAGACTCATGCATTAGCCTACTGCTGCTTCACTGAAGATCACTTAGCGAAAGCAATGCTAAAGGAAAAGTTTCCTTTTGCCCGCAAAATGTTTACATAAGAAAAGAGAAATTCACATGTCACAATCTAATTAAGAAGCCATTTAAAAAAAACTGGAATTGAGGCTTCTAAAATACAAGTGTCAATGCTCAAGTCACCAAATTGTCTTCCAAGAACCTTGGACAGGTTAAGTCAATGTGTGGGCTGGATAAAGAAATGGCGTCCTGCTGAGCTGTTATAAAATGCTAATTCAATCACCTCCAACAAGCTTATTTCAAACTTCCTCCCTCTTCCACCCTACAGCAAAAGGTTAAGACATGCAGGAGGTCTGTGACTTAAAACCTACCCCATCAATAACAGCTAACAGAAGAGACCTCACTATTGACTGACTCCAGATGAAGACCTCCATGTCTATACTTACAGAGAGCTATCTCTATTGATTGATTCATACATTGTCTGTGTGGATGAATAGTATCCATTCTGCTTTTCAATCACCTTTTAGAACTGACCTCTTATAATATCCTTAACCTTACTCCTTTCATCCCCCACCACTCTCTGCTATTTCTATTTCTCCTTTACCCACAATATTTCCCAAATATGCCTGCTCATATCAGATTTTTTTTTCCTTCAGGGTGGGTCCTTGTAGTTTTCTTGGCAAGATATTTGGAAATAGTTTGCCATTGCTTCTTCCTAGGGCTGAGACAGAATGACTGGCCCAAGGTCACCCAAAACAGAACTCATGGTCTCCTAGTTTTTAGCCTGATGCTTTAACCGCTATATCAAACTGGCTCTCCATATCAGATTTACCACCCTAAAAATAAAAGTTGATGACTTAGAAGCTTTTACATGGGTTTACATGGATTAAATGAGTAATCATGGATGATACTAGAGCACCAGAATGAGTACAGTACAAAATGTTCATTTATCATCATTTAATTCCTTATAGGTCAAGCACACACACTTAATGATGTATATAAAATATTACTGTAAGACTCATGGACTGGCCCCAAAGGCCCCCTCCAACACTATCCTGCCAGGGTGTACCCCCACACACACAATTCTCTAGTAATGCCAAAAGTTCCAGGGACCAACAAATGGCTAGTATTATTACCCCAGTTCTCAGAAGGGGGAATGTTATTATAGGAGTTTCTAGCTCCTTGTGCCATGGAACTTGCCATCTTGCTAGAAATGTAACCCCAGAATGGCTCCCAGGATACCACCCACAATAGCAGATTAACTTCTTTGTCAACCTTCCCCAATTTGATGCACTCCAGGTATATTAGGACTACTTCAAATTCCTAGCCCATTGTGGAGGATGCCAACTATAGAAACAAGATGAGCTCTATATGTAAAAGCACAGAGATCTTTGGAACTCACCTCACTTCTCTAGATCTTTGCCTCTTGCATCTGCTCAGTGCTGTGCAATTTGGGGATATTACATGTGACTGACATATGAATTCTGCCCAAAATATCAGTGTTACAAAAGCCCTCTGAAAAAATAGCTATTTATGCTTTACTGTTTTTGAGCAAGCCGCTGCTTGTTGAAACGATTACAAAACTGGGGGGAAAAATGACAAATGTTTGACATGAATCATTGTCACAATGTAAACAGTGATATCTTTTTCTCCTAGAAGGAATAAAATTACCCAATTTCACCAAAAAAGACATAGGCATCTTACTCCAAATGTAAGACACACATAATGCCTGCAAAATTGAATTGTCTTGGGATTAAACAGTGGGTGGTGATTCCCTGTGGTGGGAGGAGGAAGCTGAAACCGAGTAGAGGACAGCCAGAAGGGAAAGGGAAAATCTGTGTACTTATCTGTCCCACTTTTTACTGAAAAGTCCAGATAAACTATTTGTTCTTCAAATGATAAAAGGTACAGGGTACGCTATGCACACTGGAAGATGAGTTGCAATCTATGTTTAAAAAAAAAAAACTCTACAGAGAGAAAAAACAAATAAACCATGTTTGAATGAAAATGGTAGAAAAGAATATTAAGAAGACCCTCTCTTCAGCAACTGCTTCCTGTACTGCAACAAGAAACCAATTGAAACCAAGAATCCAGAAGAATCCTTTAGCAGCAGCTCAACATTCCCTGAGGCCTAGCATTCAATGGCATCAATTATAATACAGGCTTCCAATATCTCTATGTTCAGGAACCCTTGATTCATGGATTTTCCTGCCCCACTTCCCAAACAAATCCTGCCTCAAAAGGATTTTGCACTGGGGCCACATGGCCACTGGCCAGGTTTGTTTCATCTCACCATCACTCACTGCTTGTGTTCCCAGAGTGCACAAAGCTCTAAAATTGTTTATGCAATTTTGGCTTAGAGCGCTGCACGAACTCAGCCTCTGTGATGGGTTTACTATGATTTCTGAACCCAGTCAGTGAACACTGAATGCACGTGAAAATATCATCCTCATCCAGGAAAGCTTATCTACCATTATCAATATGAAGATTGTCAGCTAAGTTTCCACAAATTCCCATGGTTCTCTGAAATATCATTTGGAAAGCCCTGAGTTGCAGAATAATTCTTGAACTAGAAGATGGGAACGATGTATTAATTTGACTTTCTTTATGGTGGTCTATATAGGTAGCTCAATTTTCTGCCCTGAACCCACACTAGCATAACTGTTTGGTGAGTCACAAATGTAGAGTACTATTCAAACCGGACTTCCCCAACCTCGAGCACTTCAGATCTGTTGGGACTATAATTTCCAACATTTCCACCCAGTGCTGAAAAATACAGCCAAAGTATTCTGTGTCCTGTGCTGCTGATAAACAAAATCCATTCCACAAATGTTACAGGCTATATGCTCAAGCCTGTAAGTGACATTTTCTCATCTTTGCTTTGCTAACATTTGTCTTCATGAAAACAAGCTTATGAAGGGCCAGAGTCCAGAAGGGCAGTCTCTGTAGGCAGCTGTTCTTCCTTTCTGTTACAGCCAAGTACTAGACTGCTTAGTTTTCAGCAAACAGACGGCATTAAGACCAAAATATATTTTAAAATATATGACATGATTGCCAGAATATTATTGGTCTTTTCCATGGTCATCCATAGTTTATAAAAGGCTTTCTTATACACTCCCCAGGCAGCCACATACTTCTTCAGCAATTGCCTTGTTACCTATTTTCAATGTCACTTTATTATGTTAAGCCCACGCTATTATGTCAAGCTTAACTCTACTCCAGTGCATCCCCTTCAGCAATTCAACCATGTGTACGTGATTTATCCGCAAAGGGTATTGCCTGGACAAAGCATCTGTATCTTTTTAACTACAGTATAAGAAAGCCCTGGCCACAAGATGCTAGATTCCTCTTAAGTACTGTTTCAATCACAGAATAATCAGTAGTTGGAAGTAGGGGCCGGGGGGCATTTCTCCCCCTCTCTTTAATTTTTTATTCCAGAGCAGAGCAAGAAGGTTCTTGCATCATATACAAGGGGTTGTATACAAGAGGATACTGAGCAGCCCATGGATTACACATAGCCCTTGGCCACAAAAAGAAAAAAAAAAAACTACGAAGAGAGCCTTATTCATTTTTCCTGTTGGCTGGATGATCAGCTGGCAGGGAGGAAAACATTACTGTTTTTCCACTGTTAATGTCATCAGAAAAAATCATCTGTCTTGAGCAGGATCAGTAAAGGGAGGAGGACAAAGGCTATTCCCCCTTTCTCAATGGTCCTACTCAAAGTAGCTGGGAAAGAGAAGGACTAGGTTTCACGCTCCATCCTTCCCTGGGTTTTGTAATCCTACAAGCAAGATCATCAGTTGCAACAAGCCTTATGTAAAGTTCACACAATTCAAGTGTTTTCCATTTGACTCTTCCATTTCCAGTTTTGGGACAACCTGCAAGGGTAAATAATTTACAGTAACTTTTATAATATCACGCTGGGCTGTTAATGTGGATACCTGTTTCAGGCAGCTCAGTCATACACCCAAGGAGACTGTCCGTCTCCAACCCCAAGATGCTTCTAACTCTCCAGAGGACCCAACCTTGAGAACTCCAGCATTAGGGAAACTGCACACACAAAAAATACATATTTAACTAGCACTGCGTACTCAAATGTATGCATTTTCCCCAGTGCTTGTATTTTGTAAGCATTAGGATAAGCACATACTTTTAGAAATGCACAAGTCCTGAGAAATATATACCAAAATGGGTTTGAGTCCAAAAATTTGCAGACTGATGGAGAAACAAAATAATAGAGCTGTAAAAAATGAAAGATGGATTCATCTAGCCTTACTGAGGCATGCTGGCTTTCCATCCATGGGTAGTTTTGCCTTGTATTTTTCTTCCTGATCTCAGTCTGACACCTTGCCTGTAGAATCCATTTCATTTTGGAATGATCAGGCTTACAAAATGGTCAAGAGTAAGAATCAATCACCAGAGGATGCAAAGAGTCAGAACCTCATTGTTGATGCATGTCCACATGGATTAAATGAAAGGGAGCTGCTCCTGCCTCATGCACCTAACCAACCATTGGCCAAATGTGGAGTTTTTGTGGGGGAAAACTGCTCTATCCTTAAGTATTCCTACCTCCACATTATGTAACACAGGCCCTCCTTATGGTACCCTTCGTTTCACCCATCAGTAACTGCTTGTCCCTCAAAGCACAGATTTTTAATTATTGCATCAAACAGATCTAAATAAAATAAACAGCCAGGAATCACTCTGAGATTTCTCTTCATTTCACTGGGTAATGCTACTGATCCCATTGTCTTGTCCTTTCCCGAGTTTGCTTTAAAGCCATTGAGTGGATTATACACCTTGGTTCACACGCTGAGTCTGATGCCATTCATCCTTATTGTCCTTAAGTTTAGGTTTTTTTGTTTGTTTGTTTGTTTGGATGAGTACCATTATGCATAACATAAAGATAGACACAGCATTAATTTGTCTTCAAAAGTGTTCCTTGTGATCTCTTCTTAGTTTTATCTCTGCACTATTTCAGTGCCTCCTGTTTTTGCAATCACAGTCTCCCATTACTCTCCCCAAACATCCTTATTGGCTGGCATGCCCAGAGAAATCCATATGGTCTCTATGCCCAAAGGAAAACTTATGGATGACTGTATGATGAGTCCACAGCTTGATTCTATGCTTGAAATCACAAAGCTTTGAGCTTCCTATTTCCATTTTTGCAGTTGTGCATGGAGCTGAGTCTTATATATGAGCTGCTATATTGAAGCAATGATGTTACAGTCAAGCAGAGAAGTTAGAGCAATAGATGAATCATCTATCAAAGGTTTAGAGCTAAATGCAGCCATCTTTTAGATCTATTTTTGTTTGAAATTGTTGCAGCTCAAGTTTCCTTAATAATGGCTAAGCTTCTGTTCAGTCTACCTATTACCGTCTAGAACAGCATCTTGCAATCTGTGGTATACACAGCATTGACAGTATGCCAACAAAGTTCTAGATGGGATACAACTCCCCCCTCTAAATCAGGAAAGAACCCACAGCAGAGAGGACAGCAGAGAAGGAGGGACCGCCGGGCTCCAGTCAAGTATCAGAGGTAAGGAAGCTGAGCATTCACAACAAAGCAAAAAGCCTCTGAATGTAGGATTAGGAGGCAAAATAAGAAAACATACTGTGCTAATTAGAGGTGTCTCATGATTTGGAAGTTGTAATTTTTTTTATTAGAGATTAGGGGAAGCTCCCATCCTAGCAAGCACTGCTTCAACCCAAGTTAGTTCTCCATTTATGATTTTACAGTTATAGCACTACTGTCAACAGTATAGCTGCAAGATTTATAAGGAAGAGCCTCCAAACTTTTCACTACTGATAAGTATAATGACAGAGTGTCTGTGAAGTTATGTATGGCCTGATCAGAAAAACAGGTCTTTAGTGTCTATCTTGTGGGACCTACGTTCCTTGGACAAGATATGAAGTAGAGCAGGGTTCCACAACCTTGGAACTTTAAGACGGGTGGACTTCAACTCCCAAAATTCCCCAGCCAGCAATGCTGGCTGGGGAATTCTGGGAGTTGAAGTCCACCCGTCTTAAAGTTGCCAAGGTTGGAACCCTGAAGTAGAGAACCTACTGGGACTTCTTCTGGGAAAGTCTTCTGTACAATATTCTTAAGGTTGACTGAAGGGCTTGAAACTTTCTTTCTCTTTTAAATTTGTAACCATGATTTGCAAGCTACAGGTTGTCCTTTGCATGTGTACCTTCCGCCTATCTATGACTAATGCAGAAGTAAATTCTTTTGTGTTCCCCTTATTTTAGCATGAGCAAAAAGCGACCTGCACTCTATTCTCCACTTCTTTTCTGCTACTTCTCCAGCTCGTTTTCATCAGCATTCAAGGGTTTTTTGGTGTATAGTTATTCCTGCACTGCTATTTCTATAAGAACTCTTTCCATTCCTTATTGAACAAATGCAAATTTTTCTCAAGTTTCATCACTGTAAGGACTATTACAAAACTTATGCTGTTCCACTCACTAGCAATTGAGTGTTTTAAGCCAGGCTTCTCTTTGTAAAAATAAACTCTGTAAGTTAGATTTGACTAATCGTTATTCATACTAGAAGGAACTACACTGAAGCACAGTGCAAAAATCTGCTGGGTGTACTACACCTCTGGAAAAAGGTCCTTCAGTCTTGATATTATGTACATTATACAGTGGTACCTTGGGTCATGAACTTAATTCATTCCGTGACTCTGGTCGCAACCCAAATTGGTCGCGACCCGAATCAAATTTTCCCATAAGGTTCAATGTAAATACAGTTAATCCGTTCTGAACCATATGTTGTTTTTTTTTTAAACCACAAAAATATGACACAAAGTACAGTACGAAGAGAGAGAACACTAACCTTGTTCGAGGCGACTTCTGGCGTGGAGGACAGGAAGGCGGGTGGGGAGGCAGTTATTGCTTGGAGGGAGAGTCCCCCTCCCTACAGGAAGCCACGACCACGTGTCACGGCAGGGAAAATGGCCGCGGATCCTGTTCGTCACCCGATCTGGCGTTTGTGAACGGAAGCAAAATTTTGCAAACAGTGCTCTTCGTGACCCGAATTGGTCGTGAACAGAAGCGTTCGTGACCCGAAGTACCACTGTATAAGTTTTCATATGAATATAAACCACTTTTTATTGTTCTATAGCATATCTTGCATCATGCTATGTAGCTGGGCTCACTGCTGCGGAACCGATAACCAATGACTACCAGGTTGTTGGTTTTTTTCCTGGGGAAAAACTAACGCGTTACAATTCTGGAATCTCAAGTTATCAGACCCATTTAGACCATTTCAACCAGGTCATTTCTAGACTAACTGGCAAACAATTATAACTTGAAATGCCAAACCTTAAACGTTGAGCTTGCTCAGAGTTGTGGGAGTTATGGTCCTATTGATGCTTCATGCCCTTCATGTGATTTAGAGAACATTTTTGTGCCTCCATAAAATATGAAAAGAATTGTCTTAATTTAAGGAATTTAATCATTTATTTAATTATTGGGGATGCATTCTTTTCCACCTTTGACAGATGTTGGGTATTCTTGTAACTGAAGCTGTCCCAAGCACCGCAGGAAAGTGGCTTTTGCCATTATCTAGCAAAAGTAAAGTCAGAAATGTCATTTTTGAATCCAGTAGGAATTATTACCATGCAGCATGGGCTTCAGTCAATACTTATTTTCATTGAACTTTCCAAGTACAAATACCTCTTTGTTCTTTACAAAGAAAACATTATGCACAGATTTTCTTTAATTCACTCCCAGATTTTCTAGAACTCAGACTATTAACCCTCCTTTCCAAAGCAAAGAATCTGCTCTGGAAATGGAAATTACTTCAGCTCCAAGTGGCGGTGCTTGATAACAAGGCATTTATTCAAGACCTCCGTCAAAATCAACATATCACCGGCATATATCCTAAGCAGCACCAGAGAAGAACCTCTCTTCTTCTGCCTGTCATGACAGGCAGCTATACAAATGTTATAACAGTTCCTGCCAGAGGAGATGGTTTTGTCTGAAGTGCGCATTTTTGTCTGTAACGAAATGTTTGCTGGCACTACGGATCTTGCAGGTACACAGCTGTCAAAAAGCTCCCAGCCTTCCATTCATTCAGGGGCTGCAGAGCTGGGCAGCGATGGGGCTGCGCACCGCTGTTTCTGGGCAGCAGCACACCCACCCTGCCAAGCCCCGGTGAATGAACAAGGGGAAGCGTGGACGCAGCATAGCTCTTAGTCGCCCTTTAAATCGCCTTGGTGCATATGAACTTCCCCGAGCCATGTGGCTTTTTTCCACTTTAGGTTAGCACAATATGTCATTATGCAGCAGGAAATTCAAAAAGCAACCACTCTACATTTTAGAATGCATAATGAAAATGACTGAAAGCAGTTTTGTACACCCAAAAGGTGGTTTGACAGAAAGTGACTGCAGCAAGGAATGCTTAAAGATGGTCCTGCCTCTCCATCCTTGAAATAAAAAGCTGGTGTCATTTTTTTCCACGCATTACTAAGTTCTAATTATCAACTGCTGGATAGCACTTAGCAATAAGCTATGGCTTGTTAAACCATGGTTTGTTACATTACTTGTGCCATGCCTCACAGCCAAGCAGAACAAATAGTCTTTTCCCCGCCTGTAAATTATTTCCCCACTCCACGTCTTCTGCCTCCCTTTATAGTATAGCAGCAGAGTTTCATTAGTGTTTGCTTACTATTAAGTTTCTTGTAGAAACCAGACATTCATATCGTCCCCTCAAGAAGACACCCCTAGGGCTCCTGAATGCAGCACTAGTTAACCCTTTCCTACCAGTTGTGGAAGAAGGAGAAATGCTTTCTCCGCCAGAATTTTTTTTTTTTTTTGCAGTAACGCTGCCATGGTAACCTGGGACGCACCTTTTAATTACAAGGATAGGATTATGGCTGTGCTTCCTGTCTCCCCCACCTGTCATAGTTCTACACATTCCTCTCCCTCTGAACTGTACTTTGCTCAAATCCCTTGGAGGCATCAAAAATTCAGAGGTTATGACTGATTCCAATGCCTTCACATCATTAACTCATGCTCTGAGTCACTGACACACAGCTCTTGCCTTCGTTCGCCACCTGATTCTGAGTTTGGGCTCCACTGTGCCTTCAGAAGGGGGGTTGGGGAAACAAGGCACATACCATCACTGCATCTCTGTGTCTGGGAACACCATGTGAAAACCATCCATCCATCTGCATCTGAGGTAAACAATGCAACCCACCCTTATAGCAGGAACTCCTGCTGAGCCTCCAGATCACCATTTTCTTGTCAATTCAATATTGGGCACACTGTATCTGGAACAAAACCTGAATTTCCTCAAGAGCAAACCGCAGAAGTAAGGTATTCCTATGAACTCATCCAAGAGTCTCTTACGGCTTTCAGAGACACGTGAGACCCTGTTCCTGAAGTTGGGCTCTAGGGATTAGTTGGAACTGCTGCTATCGTACCAGCCTTCCTGCTGTGTAGCAACCTCCCTGCTTGAGCTTCTCAACACTGTCTCAGGGTTGGTAGTGGAGTTCCCCAGGCTTATGGTCCTGGGGGACTTCAATCTGCCTTCCCTAGGAATGGGGTTTCAGATGGCTCAGGAGTTCATGGCCACCACGACAACCTATCCTGGGTCACCCAGGCCCAACACACGATAGCAGTCACACGCCTGATCTGGTTTTGTCAGAGCAGTGGCAATGTGATATGGAATTGGGGGAGCTCTCTGTGGCTCCTGTCATGGTCAGATCATGCCCTGGTAACCATGAGATTCTCTGGCGCTACCCCCTGCCACAGGGAGGTGGAACCTATTCGATTGGTCCGTCTCTGGTGATTGATGGACCCAGATGGGTTCTACAGGGAGCCAGGGGTTATTCCTGATGATCTGCTGCACAGTCTGACTGAGACCTTGGCCATTGCTTGGAATCAGAGGGCAGCTCAGTGGATCACGCCCATGTGACCTCTCTCCTCCTGTGGATCTACCTCCACGGTTTACAGAAGAGCTGAGGGGGAGGAAATGGGAGGAAAAAAGTCTGGAGCACTGCTGGAGGTCAACAAGGGATGAATTCATTTGAACACCTGTGAGAGCCACTATTAAGACCTGCCTTGTAGCAGTAAGGGTGGCGAAGTAACGATACTTCTCCGCCCTTATTGAAACCACATTGGACAAAATTGCTCGAATCTTTTCCCAGTTGGACACCAGCATTGATACAGGTCTGATGGAGAAGCCCAGGGGACAATCTTGCCCAGTTATCTGGGAATGATTTGAACCTGTTGGGCCTGAGGAAATGGACAGGGTCCTTATGACTATGAGCTCAGTCATCTGGTCCTCAGATCCATGCCCCTCCTGGCTAGTTAAGGTTGCCCAGGGGGTGTCGTGTGGTTGGGTTCTAGTGGTGGTGAATCCCCCTTTGAGAGAGGGGGTCATTCTGCCCCCCCTTAAGGAGGCATTGGTTCGCCCTCTCCTCAAGAAGCCATCGCTGGACCCCACCATACTGGACAATTTTCATCCAGTCTAACCTCCCTTTTTTAAGGAAGGTTGTGGAGAAGGTGGTTGTGCAACAACTTCAGCAGGCCTTGGATGTAGCAGATTATCTGGACCCCTTCCAGTCAGGATTCAGGCCTGGACATGGGACAGAGATGGCATTGGTCGCACTTCTGGATGATCTCTGGTGGGAGCGGGACAGGGGTAGTGCATCTGTCCTTGCTCTTCTTGACTTCTCTGTGGCCTTCAATGCCATTGACCGTGGTATCCTTCTGGATTGGCTCTGTGGATTGGGAGTGGGCAGCATAGTATTGTGCTAGTTCTCTTCCTTCCTATGGGGCCAGTACCAGTTGGTGTTGATTGGGAGTGAGAAGTCCCACTTTCAGCCCTTATTATGTGGGGTTCTGCAGAGTTCCGTACTTTCTCCACTCCTATTTAATATCTACATGAAGCTGCTTGGTGAGATAATTAGTCGCCATGGGACCAGTTATCATCAGTATGCTGATGATACTCAATTACATCTCTCCACCCCTGGCAAACTAAGTGATGCTGTGGATGTCTTGTCCTGGTGCCTGGAGGCTGTGGGGGTCTGGAAGGGGAAAAACAGGCTTCAGCTGAACCCTGGCAAGACTGAGTGGCCCTGGGTTTTAGGGCCTTTTGGATCTGGGACTTTAGCATCTTTGGTACTGGATGAGGTTGTACTACCCCAGACAGACCCAGTGCACAATCTGGGGGTCCTAGAGTTATAATTCCTGCTCAAGGAGCATGTGGCAGTAGCAGCTAGGAGAGCCTTTGCATAGCTTCATGTTGTGCACCAGTTGCGTCCTTTCCTGGACTATGAGGCTCTACTCATAGTTACTCACACCCTGGTCACCTCCAGAGCGGATTACTGCGATGTGCTCTACATGGGGCTACCCTTGAAGAGCATCTAGAAGCTTCAGCTGGTGCAGAATGTAGCTACATGGACAGTTATGTGTACCCCTATGATAGAGCAAGTTACACCTCTGCTCCGCAAGCTGCATTAGCTTCCAGTCTGCTTCTGGATTCAATTCAAAATGCTGGTTTTGACCTTTAAAGCCCTACATGGCATGGGAACCAGGTTATTTGAGGGACCGCCTCTTCCCAATTATATCTGCCTGTCCCATCAAGTCCAGCAGGAGGGGTATGCTGTGGGTCCCATCTGCTAAGGAATTTCATCTGGCGGGACCTAGAAGACATGCCTTTTCTGCTGTGGCTCCCACTTTCTGGAATATCATTTCCGCTAAGGTGAGGCTGGCCCCATCCCTGTTAGCCTTCCAGAAATCCCTTAAAATATGGTTTTCCAGCAACCTTGGGGATCCCATGGGGAGCCTGCAAGGTGGTTGTATGATATTAGATGATTGTTATTCTCCTGCGATCTTGGCTTTTTCATGTTTTTATTTTGATTTATGTTCAGTGTTTTAAGATTGGTTACGTTGTTTTAATTGTTGCTGTGTTTGTATGCCATCCAGAGTCACATTATGTGAGATGGGTGGCCATATAAATTTGCTAAATAAATAAATTTAAGCCATGATCTCAACTTAGGTCCTTCACCAGATATGACCAGAAAAGAAGCTTTAGATCAGGAAAAAATTCCCCATTGTGTTGTACAGCATCTTGTACCAATGAAATGAACTCTGGTCACTCTGTTGTTTTTAACCCTTTAGAAAGTCATAAAGGTAAGTTCACTCTGGAATTGAGTTCAGCTCCTGGCAACTCAGGAATACGTACAAATAGCAACAATATGAGATCCTTCTTCCAGGATTTCTTTTTAATTTCCCAGTCAAGCCTGGGGATTTTCTGGCAGTCTCCCACTAAATTATTAACCATTCTCAATGTTATTTGGCTTTCCAAGATCACACTAAAAGTGAAGTTTAATCCAGGGGAGGGGATTAAACTCCAGTGTGGTGTGTTCAGAGTGCATCTAATGTCATGACAGAGTTTATGATCAGTATTTCGCAGACATTTGTTGTGAGTTTTACCTTACACATTTTGAGAAGACCTATACAAGCGGTATGGACAGATATGCAATCCTGTTGATTTCAGTGTTTTGTCAAGGAGGTAATTGTTTAATTATCTTCAGACCAAGATTAGCAACTTCCTAGGAAACATCTTTCCAGGAAGAAGGTAATGCAAGCAAAATGGCTGCTCACTCTTGAGAGCAAGAGTGGGTTGGGTGGGTACACCGAGTACCTCTTTTTGACAGGCAGAAAACTATCACAGAAAAAATCTCTATTAAGAGTCTGGACCAGTCTTTTTCAACCTTGGCAATTTTAAGACATGTGGACTTCAACTCCCAGAATTCCCCAGCCAGAGCTGGCTGGGGAATTCTGGGAGTTGAAGTCCACATATCTTAAAATTGCCAAGTTTGAGAAACAGAGTCTAGGCTTAGGAGTGGTTCATTTCTCCCACCTGCTTCCAAGTGACTGGTTTCAGCTGTGCATGGAAACTAACCTGGGACAAACTATGGGGCTTTATTATTTTGAAGAAACAGCATGATAAAAACAAGCCATTAATAAACTATAGCGTCAGATGGTGGTTTCTTACTTGAACATGATTTGCTTCATGGGATAGGCTAGATATAACAAACCACAACTAGACCACCCACAACATAGTTTTAGGTTCTGTGCTAATAGAACCAACATGTGAAAATACAGCTAACAATAATAATGTGGTCTTGCAAATACCAGCAAATATATAGACTGTTTTATTCCATTATCTTCATTATTTAATGTACAGTATAAGGTACTGACAGTGGGGATTGTCACGTTACATTTGATACATTTAACACCTTATATATAAAACACGCTACGTTTAAACAAAACACCTAGCAAAAAGATCAAGATGTTGCAGCGTAGTAATACTAATTAAAATGTCACGGTTTGTATAGAGAGAAAAAAAGAAAGAACACGATTTTAGAGAACTCATAAGAGCAAGATAGAGAATAGGCAAAACAAAGCAGCAGCATAAGGGAAGCAACCTTGTCTTTCAAACAATTCACTTTAACAGGTCACTAATATGATGCCTTTCTTTCTCTTATTCCATTTGCATTTCCGTTTCCAAGGCTTGCTTTATACACATTGTCCTAGTCAAAGAGGTAAGATGCTAAAAGCAAAAGAGAAGGTGCAGTGAACAAAGTATCTACAACTATCAGCAGGGAAAAGCTTTGATCCTTGAGTGCCCACTGGAGCAATTCCCAAAGTTAACCCTTTCAGGACTGCTTGTATAGCAAAATATTGCAGTAGGGGCCACAGGATGGCAGAGGCCTCTCTCCATGCTCTTCCAGGATAGATGCTGTGCGCCAGTGAGACAGAAAGTGAGCTCTGAACCATGCAAACCCTGATCCAGCATTCACCCTCCTTCAAACAAGCAATCACAATCAATGTGTGGGTAAATCAGGGCTGAGTAACTCTTGGGGGTTGCAGGCCACACTCAACTTCCTGCCTTCCTTAGAGAATGAAGTTTTAATACCACTGGAGTGGGTGGGGTTGGAATTTTCAAATCCATTGCAGGGGGAGGGTTGAGCGATGAAATTCATGCCTTAAGCCATGCAGAGGCGTAAGATGACCATTTCAAATTCTCCCAGGTGGGATAAATGATCCAATGTTTTGGATTGGGGAGGGCTGAGAGGTATAATGGGTGATTTAAAACTCTCTGCCCAAACACTCAAAAACTGGGCCAGAGATGGCCCACCCAATATGGATTGGTCCACCCCAAATCATACATCCACACTTCTAAGTGAGTGTCTGCTTCAAGGTCTGATATAATTCTGTCCAGCCCAATACTTGCCTGGTACAAAAACAACTTACTGTTGGGTACACCTATGTTATTTTTTAGTACACTCCTATTTTATTTCTATTTACCTGAGTTGTTATTGGCAAGGGGACACCATGATGGATCATGTCTTGCTCCTATGACAAGTATGATTGCCACTGTGGCTGATAGAGGGAAGAAAATATAAATTTTAACTTTAAACATTAAATATTCAAGACAGTGTTTTTCATTATTACTGTGCTGATTTCAAACAAATTATCCTATTAAAAGACTGAGTGACCAAACAAGCCATTCCTATTCCATTTCAGGAATCTTTAATGTCAGAGACTGACAGAATTCAAAGAAACATCAGTTTAACTCTGGCAGGGCAGAAGTGGGCATGGAAAGACATGTTGAACTCTACTGCACTTTCCTAATGGGAAGTTGGGTTTTTTGGTTTTTTTAATGTGCTATTGTGAAGAAGTCGAGCTAGTCTGAGTATCTTTTAATGGGGGAGGGGGCATGAAAGAGGGCTTGGAAGTTGAGCATCATTTAGATTCAAATTCCTTCCTAGCTCAGTCCCTGAGCAAGAATAGCTGCACTTCCTTTTAGGCTAATTCCCGGGAACTGATACTAAAAATGCCATCCAGCTTCCTTTAACAGTATCCATTCTCCTTCTTCAGTTCTAAATCAGACTGATTTTCCTTTTTGCACTAAAATATCTCTAAATTTGGAGAAGACAATTGCTGCTATCAAATTTGCATTGCTCACATTCTGCCATGTTTCAAATATATTTCTCAATTGCTTGGTTAATAGTTTCTTGTTAAAATCTACCCACGCATCTCTAATGAAAACAAATGCTTTCAGTGATTTACAAGTACAGAATGTGCTTTCAAAATGACCATAAAAACATAATTTCAAGTTGTTCAGCACTGCTCAGTATCTGCCATGGAATTTGGAGGAATAATCAGTATATTATTAAAGCATAGGACACATTAAGTCATCTTTATGCAAGACAGGGACACTCAGATTATCACATGCTTCTGCCAGCCTAAAACAGAACTGAATTCAAACCTGTTTAGAACCACAACTGATCTCAAGAGAAGACAAGCCTTTCCTAAGCTAACGTCTTACTGTAATAAAACACACATACAGTGAAACCTCCATTTACTGAACTCCGATACAGTATTGCATGCAAGAGACCAAATTTCTCTGGTGAATTACTTCATTGACATAATAATGTAATGATGCAAATTGCATCTCTGCATTTCCATCCATTCACATTAGCTGCCTAAATGATGCCATTATGCAGATTATGTAATTTACAATATCGCAATGATGCAAACAACATAATGTTGTAAAGATGTGAATGATGTAATTTGCATGACATCATCCCACAAATAACATAAATCGCCACAATGACATAATTTCTTATCTAACCGATTTTCATGAAAAATAGGCACTCCCTCCTCCCACCTTTACTTAATCAAAACAAGGTTGCACTGTGTTGTTAGGATACAACGAAAGGAACTATATTTTATCCTGTGCATATGCAAAAAAGAACAGAATTTAATGTTGATTTCCAGGATATATGCATCTATACTTAGAACATCTCTTCGCCTCTCACAATCATCTTCCTAATTAAGGAGATGTCTCTTTTAGGTTACCCTTTAATTTAACTTTCTCCCTAAGCTCAAGCACCCACTTTCTTTCCTATTCTGCAAAAAAGTTGGCATGGCATCTCCCGCTCCAAATTTATTTTTTATTTACCTATAAATGCATAAACTATTTCAGTCAAGGCAATTCAAATCACACTGTACGCAAACACGCAGAAGAAGAGCATCCATTTTCATAAGTCAGCCCTGGATACCTACAAACACTAAACCCCACAGAGAGATATATTCTCATAATTCCCTATTAACCATAACAGTGCGCTCTCCTGTAAGTTAAAATCTGATTTACTTCTGTTATAAATACCAATTCCTATTTGAAGTCCGCTCAAGTACATCATTCAGTCTCTCCTATCTATCATGCCCTTTTTTTTATATAGCTGATACTTCCCCTAACACAAATCCTTCCTTGTTGATGTTCTGGAAGATAGTGAACCACTTCATTTCTCACTTCATGGTTCATAAAACTTGTATCCCAACTTTTCCTTTCTCTTTTCTCTGTGTTAGGAGTAAATAAGCTTGCTCTCAACGGTTGCATCAACAAACAGATAAAACTGCATGAATGGAACAGAAACTATTACATGCTGCCTGACTTCAGCCTCTGAAACAGGTGCTCCAGTTGGATGGTAGTCAGGTACAAGGTGTTCCCTAAGAGGGCAGTTCCTTGTTTTACACATCCCTGCCCCACAGAATGAAATTTGATAATCATGGGCTGGGTTCATGCATCACTGTAAGCCATAATATAATTTAATTTATTATTGGGTTGGTTGGTTATTAAATGTATGAGGTCACCCGACTCTTTTGCAACTTTGGACAGCAAACAATATTTTAAAAATTGAAAAATACAAACAAAAGAGTAACAGGCATCCAGAAAAAAACCCACATGCTCTAAGAGGAAACAGGTCAGCACAAGGCGCCCACACCCAGTATAGCCCAAGCTCTTTGGAAAAACTAGGTTTTAAGAACTCTCTGAAGAAGGTCAGGATGGGGGCCACCTAAAACTCAGGAGACGGGGCAGGCACCATGACAGAGAAGGCCCACTTCCTGGGACCAATCAGGTGACACAGTCTAATCAATGGGACCCAGAACATACCAACTCTGCCCAATCATCCAGGGTAGACAGAAACTATAGAACATAGATGGTCCCTCAGATGGCCATACCTTATATCATGAAGGGCTTTATAGGGAATAACCAGCACCTTGAATTGCATTCAGAAGCCCACCAGGAACCAGTGCAGCTTATAAAGCTGGAATGTTACATGGCATGCCCATAACTGCCCGTGCTATTGCATTCTAGCTCAGCTGAATCTTCTAAGTGGTCTTCAAGATCAGCCCCACATAGAGTGCATTGTAGTGATCCACATGCAAGTTAGATGTCTTTAGCTTAGTGTCATGCATAAAATAACCACCTATTCTGGCTTAATGTTTTGCACAATCCAGGCCACTGTGACTGGTTCCACAAACATGGTTAAAAAAATTCCAGTTGAGCATTCTCGTAGGTGTGGATTCAGCCAATGAGTTGATTGATATTCTCTGTTAATTGATGTAACAGGGCCAAACTGCTTCCTTCCCTTTCCCTCGCGTGCCTGCCTAGCACACTCAAAGGTAGCCAAGCTAAAAACTCCCTACTGACAGCAGAAGCAGGTCAGCATGATACTTGTACATTTCTGGCAGTTCAGGTGGATTATATGTACTATGAATGAGAGTTTGCTTGCTTCACTATAACAAAAATTATAGTTTGAGAAAAGTTCAAAAAACATGTTGGCTTTTTAAAATAATTTCTTGATAGCTTTAGAGCATATGAAATAGCAGAGAGTAACTACAATGCTTCCAGACTTTTTCCTCCCTCTCCCCTCTCCCTTGCTTATATAATTCCTTTGGGCAAACTCTGTCTTTTCAACTGGAATTTGCAATTGACCTGCTAGTTTACTTTTAAGAAAACATAAAGGGGAAGGGTTTGTAAGTGCTGCTGGTGTTTGCTTCTAAATTGGCTCCCTGCATTTTTTTAAAGCATACTCTGGATTTAGGTATGGCTTCCTTGGTTTAAATTTTTGAATTATATAAACTTTTCTGTAGATAAACAAAACTCAGGCACTTTTGTGAAAGAGGAGAATAACTTTGTTTTATTCATCTTTTCCCATTCCATGCATGCTTTTCTGTCTCTATCATGCCAGTTTTCTTTCCAAATGAAAAAGCTCCAAACGTCGTTGTCTTCTTTTTTCAAAGCCAAAGAATCTAAGCTTGGGCTTTTTGTAAGCAGTTATAAAGCAAAGCACATTGTTTCACATTTAAGGACCTAAGCCAGTAACTCGTGGATTTGAAATGTTCCTTATTCTGCTTCTCAAAGGCTCCAATAAATTTCACAAGATCTGGACAGTAAGTACAGAGATACAGGAAATGTATTTTCAAAAATGTATCGTCAAGCCTTATCCACTATTTATTTAGGTTTAAGATGGATCTGAAGCCTTGAAAAAATATATCCTCTCCTCTGATTTTGCACCCTGAACATCTCTACTGTACACATCAAAAAAGATCTTTATTTTAAAAACACTAGAAGGTCAAAGTATTCCTTAGTTTAAACATTTAACCTGGCAAATAATTAGTTTGCCCCCTTTCTGAATTCTTCACTAGGTATCTCTTAAATCTCTCTCTCTCTTTTTCTCTCTCTCTCTTATCCTCTCTGATTCCCAAAAGACTGATATAGTTCATTTCAAAATCTCAGGGTGTTGTTGCTGTTTTTTAATAAGTAAAACAGGCAACAAGAAATAAATGTGAGAGATTATAATCAGCAAAATATGAAATGGTCTTAAGTGCATTTTGAGAAATCAGAAATGCAATCAGAAAATGTAAGCAATATTCTAGTTGGCCCTGAAATCACAATCAATGTAATTAAATATATTTTCTCAAGAAATATAAACTGGACTACAGTGACCTGTGTAATACCAGAGGTTAAACTGAGTTTTTTTATAAATGTAGTTGCAATAATGCTCTGCAAACTCACATAGATGGAAAAAAATAGAATTGTGAGAAGAATCTAAATCTGCCAATGGATCAAATCTGTAACAGGGTGTGGTCATTTTCAATCATTAGTATTCCTTGTATTCACAGCTCAGCTCAAGGACTACTCTTGGCTGATTTAACAAACTAAAAAAAGCTAAATAGGATCAGGCCTGTTAGTATTTGGATGGGGGATCATCAAGAAATCCCAGGGCTCTAGGCCAGTTTGGAAAGTTTCTTTTAAAAAAAACAAAACACCAATCCCACAAAAAGCAAATCATGTCCATATTGTTACCAAGAAAAATCCATGGGCATGTCTATATAGTCACTGGGAGTCAACCTCAACTCAAGGTAGTCTTTACCTTACCTGTATTCACAAGGATGACTACAGTTACTAGTACCATTAGCTAAAGGGAATAGTCCAATTGATCTGGGGAAATGCACCCAAAGAAAGATAGATGTGAGAAAATAAGCAACAGGGAGGAACAAATAGGACCTGCCACACTATGGTGTGATCCTGTTCAGGGTTCCAACCAACTCATTCAAGCAATTGTATGATCCTGGATGTGCCAGATTCAGATACAGTTTCTGACATTCCAAAGCACCTCTTTCAAGTGGAATCTGAAGCACTGTGCATTGTACATCTTCACTGAGCCCTGGGAAAGAGGGACTGCCCCAAGTATTTCCCCTAAAGTTGAAGCCAACTTTTGGAACATCTGCAAACTTCTGAGTTCCCCAGAGCATCTTGACTACTAGCTTCCGCTCATTTCTCAGTGGCCCCTCTTGGCTCTGTTCTTTGAGCTCTCACCAGTTAAACTCACTGTTAGAGAAAGCAATGCTAGGGATCAGAGCAGGCTTGGGAATTTTAGCATATGATTGGATTTCTCTGTGGTGAACTAGATGAAAGGAATCAGGGGGATGATTTGGGCTGCAAGCTGCCTGTTAAATCAAGCAGTGGAATACAAATCCACACTATTTACCACTGGCATCTTGCTGCAATGGAACTTGGGGGATATTGTGAAGATGGATAGCTCCCTTTGTCTTTGGAACTGACAAGGAAGTGCTCTTTGCATTTCTTCATCATGTAATGAGATGACTTAAATGCGGCCTCAGATGCTTTCTATTGAACAAAGCAATTCAACACAAACAGGGAGGAAATACTCAAAGGCATGTTTAAAAACATGTCATGTGTGCAAACAGCCAATCCCATGCCTGTTCCTTAGAAGTGAGATCAACTGAATTAATTGCAACATTGTCAACACCACTGATTTTTACTGCAGTGCCCTACACCTTGGATATTCTGCAGGGGAATGAGGATATCATTAAAGTGAATCTTAAGCTACCAAATCCAAAGCCTGGACAAATCAATGCAATGCTAGTACGCATGCATTTTGGCAATTATGCATTTGTAATTTGCATGATAAACTGAGCTGCTTGGTTTTGCATATACTGAGCCAAAAACCAACTAACCCCATTTTAGCATAGGACTTTGAGGGAACCCAATCTAGCACAATACCAGAGCAACGGTGATAGAAGGGACGCTGTCTTGCACCTGGTTCTGTCTCTGAAATTCTGCTTAGACTATGAATTTTAGAATGTAATCAGTTCATCACCAACAAACCCAGGAGGAAAAAAAAAATAGAAATAATCAAGAAAAGGCTAATGGGAGTCTGGTTGACCTTGAGACAAAACACACAGACAGCACACACAGAGTAGCAATGTTAACACTGTGGAGCAGGAAGCAGTGAAGGACAGCAGAACCAGGATTTCATGGAATTCTGAAATGGGAGAGATTTAGACTGTCTGATCCATATGGTCACATTTGAAAGCTCTGATGGGATTTGTGCTATTATCCTCCCTTCAAAGAGCTTTCTTATGTGAAAACCACTTTGTTAAGTGACAAAAACATTGCCTTCTAAAGGCTGAGTTCTAAAACATGTATTCCTAGTCTGATGTTGCAGATGGTTGTTTTAACAGATAAAGGCCATCAGCAGCTAATTCCAAGCGTTATTTAAATCAACAAGATTCTTTCCGTTGACTCAAAACCAAGAGTATGGGGCACCAGAGATGGCTTAAGTGTTCTAACCAATAAATAAAATGCCAATACTAAGGTGTTGTCGTCGTCGTCATCATCATCATCTTCCCAAATTCTAGTTAACATGTGAATTTATCTTTTAATTCCTTTCCTATTAATTTCCTATTAAATTATGAGCAGAAGTAACCATTAAGAAAACTCTATGGATAGTTAATTTATCAGAAAAAAATTTGAAAAACAAGTTCCAAACCATTTTTTAAGTATCCAAGCAAACTTACTGAACTAATCAGCCTTCCCCATCCAGTTGTGTTAAACTCCTATAATTCCCTAGCCATATGAGATTGTGGGAAAATGTAGTTCTTGCCTATTGATAATAGGATACCATCTGTGTCCCTAATTCCATCCACAGTAGGAAGCTCCATGCGAAGTTCACATCTGAGGCCAGTAAAACTTAAGACATCATCTTTAATCAGACATGTCTAGAGAATCTATAGATCCATATTGCTCAAAACTGAGGAAAAAACGTACATCCAATTGCCTGGCGGTTCCAGTTCAGCCAAACCTGGGTGGTTTCCAAGTTCAGCCAAAAACATTTTGTAAGAAATCTGTCCATGTAATATGGACAACCACCCACACTGATCAAAGAAGGACTATGTTTGCTGTGTATAAAAAAGTCCCAAATTCAATTTCTAATATTTCTCCCTTTTAAAAAGCCAGCTGATGGGAAAGTATCTCTCTACTTGAGACTCTGTTGCTACTGATCTACAGATAGGGTAGGCAATCTTTGGCCCACAAGGCTGCATACAGTCTCAAGGTCTAAAAAGCAGACCATTTTTCCTGTTCTGGAGAATTTTAAGAGGCAAAGTGGGAGCCTTTAGCATTGCAGAAGCTCTTTTAAATCCTTCAAAGTACAAAAAGGCCTGAAAAGTTCAACCCCACCCACTCCAGCTCCAGGACAAACTTGGCTGAATTAAACAGTGGATGATTAATCCTTCCCTTCCTGAAATAATGTTGTGATGATTTTCATCCTAATAGCAACAGGTTTTGAAGGGCTTTGTGAAATGGCTGCCAGGGTCAAACGTGCTATGGCAGAAGAGAGCCCCAGCTACCGGTTGATAGGCAGACCATTTATTTTGATGCTTGGACCTCATGCCTCCATCACTTTTCTGATATTCCAGCAGGCCCCATGAAAGAGATGTGAAAACCAGATTATCCTTCCTTAAAATGGACTACCAGCTAAATGCTTATTTGTCCAGATCAGATTCAGGAATGGGAAAAAAAGAGATGAAATTAATCCTTTCACATTGTAACTATAACTATTTGCTTTCCCGCACATACATACATCCTGTCTTCCATAACTCATCATTCACTACTACTGTCAGTTCTTCCTACCCATCCTCACTACGTTGAACCTACCCGTTCTCTTCAAACGATGCTGCCTGAGGATGGAAGGGATGTGACATTGCAGACAGCCTCAACTCATGGCTCTGCAAGATCCATTTGAAGGCTCTGACTGGAACAGGTATGGTCCGGAATAGTGATCCTGGGAAGACTCTGTAGACAGTCCTGTGCTTCTCCACTGCTTCTATCATAGATACCAGACTAAACCATTCAGAGTGTGAGAAGCACCTTATGGGGAAGATACTGTGATGTCCAGGTCAGACCCAGAGGAGGGGGAAGAATATGATTGGGTGAATCTGCCCATCCCACCTGAGCCCCTGGGACCCAACATATACACAATCTCAATTAACTATTTCCATCTACCTCATAAGAGTATGAACTTAAAAGGGCAAGACAATAACCCACAAGAGGAATGCCACTATTGTGTGCAAATCCAGTGAACTGAGTGGCACTGGAATGTGAGGCTATAAGGCCAGGCTTGTTGGGAATAATGGGCGCCAGATGTGAATTAGCCATATACTAGCTGGCTCCTGACATGGTAATTTTTTTTTATTTATCATATTTATATAGCCACCCATCTCACACAAGGTGACTCTGGGTGGCGTACAACAATTAAAAAATAAATACATAAAAACAATTACACATAAAATAGTGCTGGATATAATCTTCAGACAAGACTTGGTTTACTCTCTTGTTCATGTCTTGCAGTGCACTGACTTCTGTGCTCTAAACTCAGGACTACTTCTCACTGGCATCCCTGAAACCGAAGACTATGATTCTTGAAAGAATTGAAAGATTTAGAAATGAAATATACATTCTCTGTGTCTCTTCTTCACAGAGATATACACGGTCAAAATTAATGCATTAGTATTCAGCTTTTCAGTCCTTTGCAACCATTCTGGAACATGTTCTACAAGGCAGTGAGAACACCTTCTTTCTCCGATTAATCTCTCTCTTCTGTTAACACCTCCTGTGCATGAGATCAATACATGAGGTCTCAGTCAACTCAAAATTGCCTTTTTCCTCTAGAGACCAAAATGGCCTTTCAACCGGCATAATAGATTTTATCTTTAGAAGCCATTTTAACTGCACAGGTGGTTCTCAGATTTCAAGTGTATTACAATATAAATCTGCTGGTCATCAGCAGGGAAAGTCAGCCCCCTCCCCTCCACCCCCCAGGAAATAATCAAGTGGTATACAGGAGGAAAAGGTCCCAAGGAGAACCAGTTTTGCGACTACAGTGCTACTAACTTTAGCATTGTGTCAAGAGCACAAACCAACAAACCCTTGTAACTTTTCCATCATGGGGAAAGGCCTGAAAGGCATTTTAACAAAATTCTGTTAGCGGCTTCTCATTCTGCAAACTCCTTGCTCTTACTATTGAAAGGAATGCCATGATAGAGCATCCCCAACACAGGCCACTGTAGAGAAGGGAGTCAAAAACAGCTGATTTGGCAAAACTTATGAATTCAAAAAATAGCATTAAGCGACAAAAACTTTAGTAGTGCCTCAACCCTTACTTTTCCAGAACCAGCTGCCCACTGAAAAAAGGAAAAAAAAAAACACATGTACACACAGTCAAATGGTTATACTCTTAGCAACAGTTGTTTCTCGAGTCAGGAGAATTTCCTCCATTCTGCTGGCCTTCTCGTGACCGTCCGCATCTTCCGTTCTGATTCCTGTTGTACTAATAGAATTTCTGTAATCAAATCCAGAACTAGCACCAGCAGACTGATTTTACTTCACCTTTCCATTCTTATTCATTGTATAACTCTCCCCTGCATTATTTATTTTTATTTTTAATTTTGTTGGCTGTCCTTTAAAACCAGATCTACCCAGGGTAACCTAAAATACATCAACTAAACTATGCGCACGATAGAATACCTTTTTTTCTTTTTCTGTACAACTGTGCACAAATGTGGACAATTTTCTGGTGCATTCTCCAATCTCACTATTCTTCTCAAATCAAATCCCCACTACTTTCAAATGGAATAAATATTTAACTACATAAACTATCAAAGTTTAAGTTCTGCTTCCTTCTCCTTTCTTAGAGTCAAATTAGTATTTTGAATTACATTCTCAAATGAAGCCAACAGAGGGGAGAAACTAATAATCTTTGGCAGGAAACATCATTCCACACCCACCCACTTCCTGTAAGAGTCCTTAAGAATAATCGCACATGAGAAAATACACATGACATCATGGACAGATTTATAACTCTCAGAAAAGTAGGCAGAATTTAGTCTTCACCGAAATCAATACTCTGCTTTGTATCAATAGCCTTTAACAGTCAGTGTAATACAACAGTTGAATCATGATTAAGCCTTCAAGACTGCACTGTATTAACTTGATACTCAGCATTTCAGGATACATTCATATTGTTCCCAGCCATTAACTTTTGTATAGGAATTTCCCATGGCATTTAGTATTAATGTATAGTTAGTAACTATTATTTATTTAATGGAAGTATTTGCTCTGTGTAAAGCAAAAAGCAAAGATCCAAATCATTTTCTCCATTCTGAATTTGTTTTTCTGAAACAAAAACATCAGCAAAGACCACCCATTTATCAAAAACTCCAATATAATTTTCAAAGTAGAACATGGAGGTTAGATTAACTTTATTATTATAATCAGTAACCATATACTGTGTACAATTCTACGGAAATCTTAATTGAAAATTATAATATTTTGTACAAATAAAATGGGACATTATAAACATCTAAAAAAATAAAATACATAGAATTCATTTACTAAATTACAAAACTATTAAAACTTACCAGTTACTAAAAACACAACCAATGAAATACTTAAATTTTAATTCAACAGTGATTAAAATGGTAGGTTACTTAAGTGATAACTCTAGGATGATAGACATAAATAAATGAAGATGACATTATTAACTCACTGTTACTTAACATAGTAAAATTATAAAATGGCCAAAGGACCGTGAGGATTACAAACAGGGGAAACTGAATTATTGTGCAATGAACAGTAATGGCAATGAAGCAGAATTTAGCTACTCTCCAGGTGTTCCTCCCTGGAGGAAGAAGTCAAATCAGCCCCTGATTGGCTGTGTCTGGTTTTTAAAAGAGGTGTAACTAAATCTACACCGTACACCAATTTAAATAAAAGGGACAACAAGCAAGGACATATGTGGTTGATTCAAATTCCTCAAAGGGACCCAGGCATAAACAACCTGGTATAAATATGTCATCGCATCTCCCTTCCAGAAGAGCTGAAGGTAAGGTATTGAGTCCAACTAATGGCAAATCTCTTCTGGGTTGGACTTTAAACCTCAGTAAGATATTTGGCCCATGACTGTCTCCCTAGCATCCCTTAGTCATATAGATTATTTTTAGAGTAAAGCTTAGGATAGTTTGTAATTCTAAGTTGAGAATATTTCTGACAAGGCTTTCTCATTGCCAGTGGGTCAGATATTGCATGGAAAATCCACAGATTTTCTGAATCAGACTTTATTTCAGTTAGCTGCGTGGGAGTAAAGTGGAAAACATGTGACAAACCAAAGTCCCATACCTCTGCAACCTTCCGAGTATCTTCTCCATTGGAGAAAAATCAACTATGGATGTAGCTTTAAAGTAATAACTAAGACCCAATTGGGGAGCTAAAGCTTGTCTAGCAAAAGGAACTGGGGTGTAAAGGGATCTGCCATTTTTTTGTACTTGATCACCCCTCTCTCTCTCTCTGTCACTCACAGTTACTCCTGGACCCAATGTAAAAATGAGATCTGCTCCAGCTTAGTACAATTCCATAATTTTTTATGGAAACTGAATTAACTTAGAAACTCAGGGTAAGAATTCACTTTAAAATTACAGTTTGCTTCTTTTCGGGTTTTTTTTCCTTTTGAATCAATTAATACAAATATTTCATTGGAAGTCTGGAGTATATTTGTGCACAGCTTCTACAAAGCTGCTCAGACTGAAAGTGTTTGAATCAGCAATAAGCAGTTGACTTAGATCCTTCTCTTGCTCTCAAAGTTACTTCAATTCTCAAAGGTACTTCAAATCCCTACATAATAATAGTATGTAGGTAATGTTAATGCTACTCCTGTGTAAATTACATAAAGGATACTTGTTAGTCCTCCACAGCTCAAAATGAAGATTGGAAGCATATATCCTTTTCAACATATATCTTATTTGCATATTGGAGAGATTTTCCTCAGAATCTCTTCAAACTAATCATACAATTCCAACCAAATCTAATATTTTCACTGCATAGATCTAGCAAATTATGCAGGTCTTTTTTTTATTTTATCCTTGAGTCCAAATGGAGAAGGAGAATACTAAAAGGAATTACAGACAAGTCCAATAAAATATGAAAACACTGAGAGATGTGGAATGTCCATTCACATGATTAGGATAATAGATATATAAGTACAATAGATACATATAGAAATAAACGAAATACGGGAGGAACAACTGCTGTCTCCAGGCAGGGAGTAAAAGCTGCACATACTTGGTCAAAATGTTATTTCTTTGCTTGTTGGCTGCTAGAAGAGGAGAAGACCCATACTTTCCTCATGGGCTCATAAGAGGCAAAGGAATGGATCACATAGACCACATTAAGCACATGAACAAGGTACAAGGGCAAACTCTAGCTGTCACTGATGTAGCATGAAGATCTCTTGGAAATGGGATGACAGCTTCTAGAACTGAAAGGAGAGGTCGAAGAGGAGAATGACAGCCCTAGGGATGGAAGAATAGATGCTGACACTGCAGCAATGCGCTCAGTAGTGGAATGGTGTGCTTTTTATGTTATTTCAAACAGCAATAACAACCACTGTAGAAGGATTTCTGAAAACTCTTTTCTCAAGATTCACTTTATCAGAGAAGTAACAAGTCAAGGATACAGGGCTAGAGATGCCTGTGCTGAAGCTCCATCCACCTACAAGTGCCAAAGAGAAAGAATCATCCAAAAGTTCAATACAATATGGTATGAAAGAAAGAGCTGGCTATCTGTAAATGCCACAAAAGATGCATTGTTCTCTTTCCCTTTTTTTTTGCTTTTCAGAGGTAAAATGGTGTGGGCACAGATAGGAGTCTGACAAGACTAGGAAGCATGAGATCTCAAAGATTCACATGGAGATATGTATTCAGCTATCAATATTGGGCAGAACTAACATAGCATAGCAAATGAATGAAGGCTATCATGTGTGTGGAAGAAATCACAATCAAGATGGTGAAAATAAGTTACATCCTTTCCAACGTAACTGACTTTATACAGTTCTTTTGGAATCCAAGAGCTTTTAGAGAACTGTTTGACTCTATAGCATCCATCAATTAGCAATGGAACTTGACCTGAAGAATGCCACCGTGTTTAGAGGTCTCTCAAAAATAATTCAGAATTAACTGCTTAACTACAAGTTGACCCTTTCGCACTTCTTCTCTTTCTTGCCCTATATAACAGGCTACCTGGACCCCTTTTGTGCAGGAGCACAGGTTTCCAAACATCTCTAGTTTTTGCAAACAGTCAAATTTGCTATCAAACATTTTACTGACTGTGTGAGAACCCATTTTTGCAGAAGGTTAAAGGCAGAGTTTTCCATATTGCCTAGCAGACAAGATGTACCTATATTTGCAAGGATGCACCTGCATTCCTGAGCCTGCTACTGGGAAGTCATCTGGACTCAACTTTGGAGCCACACTGACGTTGCTAAGAGTCCTAATCGCCACCCCAATGTCAACAGTAGAAGCAGAGCAGACATTCTCAGCTGTAAAAAGGATTAAGATTTTTCTTGGAATGCCAAGTCAAAGGATAGGCTCAATCCCTTGGCAATGCTATGGCCTGAAAAACAAATGATGAGGGAAATTCCAGACTTAATCACAGAACATTTGAAGTGTTTGTCAGAGAGAAAGAATGGCAGGGAAACTTCCTAGACAAAAGATAAAATGAGAATCAGCAAAAGGACTGGGGTGGCTCTAAGAGATGTTGGAGGCCACAAACTTTTCCTCCCGGCATATAGCCCTTCTGAACCAAGGTAAAACATTATTCTTATATTTATTTAGAAATAGGTAACTATAACGTATGGCTTAAATATCCTTGGTGCTATGTAAGGGAGGAAAATGGGAATAAAACCCAAAGCATTTGCCTACCATCTCCCCTTCTGCCCCACCAGCCCCAATTTGCTCTAAATTTTCTTCATAAAATCAATTGTGGTTTTAAAAAGAACATCTGCTTACCTATAATTTAAACATGAGAATATAAAATGCACACCCCATATTTCTAATGAACATTACACAAGGCTGTTTGCAGTATAAATCATATTAAGACTACAAGCAGCCCTCAGCAAGTCATTTGCTCCAGGGAAGGTTGGAGGTGGCTGAATAAGCCTCCAACTCCTCCATCATAAACTTCATCCCCTTGTTTGGAAAAATGTAGATCGTTAAAGGGCCAATCTTCAGGCACATCTCTGAGACATCCATTCAGGCATGCTTTGAGCTCCTGGACAGGGATGATACAGCAGAAGGCACTTGAGTTCTCAAATTCACCGGAAAGTATTTGTGGAGGTCCTGCCTCCAACTCAGCCATCTCCCCCCTTGCCAGCTTCAGGCACATCAGACTGTAAAACAGTCTTTCCCAACTTGGCACCTTCCAAAATAGTCCTATAGCTGGGAATTCCAACACTTACAGTCCCGACACATCTGGAAGGTACCAGGTTGGGGGAACTTGCTCTAGACCATTATCATAGAGTTGGCATGATTGGGTCAGTTTACAAATAGTGCAAATAAATAAACAAACAAACAAACCATCATTATAAGTTTGTTCCAGTTCTGGGGGAAAAAATGTCCTCTGAGAATTAGTCTCCTACTTGTCTCATTTGGAGCTTAAGATCTAAAGTCAATAAATATATTTGTCTAAACTAAAGTCTATCATTTGTCATTTATCTAACTACAGAACCTTATTCTTCATTTGAAACTACAGAGTGCCAGAAAGCTAAAGTATTTTTCATTACCATTTCTGCGTCAGTCGTCCATTTCCTCCATGTAGCTACACATTTCTCTAATCTTTCAATGTATTGTGGTTAACCATTAATCTTAAGCTATGTTTCATTTGATAGCATTATGTCCATTTTCTAGGTTTAGCATTACTTAGCCATAGTTTCAGATCTGCAGAATCTTTACTAGAAGGATGTCGGAAGAGGACCAAGTACAAGATGCAGCATTTGGAATGAACCAAAATAAATACAATTCAGCTCTTTTAAAACTTTGTATAGTTATCTCATCTCAGTTGGTTATGGAAATTTCAATTATTTTATTCCCTGAACTGCTATAAAAATCCTTTTAAAGCCGCTCCATTGAATATTCCTTCCTTTAAAAAAATACTAGTAACCACCTCAAATAATTAATCCAACAGGGGCCAACTCCCATGCCACTAGCTGTTCACCTTAGCAGCCATCTTGATACATTTCAGCATCCTCAAGGGCCCTTCATAATGCTGGCCTATTGAGAAATCTTTAACATGTAGCACATTACTAAATTCTTTTGGCGATCTTACCATTCAAAAGCAAACATAAAAGCAACTGTGCTGCAACCCTAATAAAGCATGGATGGTGTATTATTCATTCAATTGTATCTTCCAGTAAATAAGAACAAAGCTACACATTAAAAAAAACAAAAACAAATGGAGGGGAAGTCGATTTCAAAAACATAGAGATTTTAGGATTAGTACAAATCTTATAATGGTGAAAGAACACAGCTGACATTTATTTCTGCTAGTTAACCATTAGTTATTTTTCTTGTTCTTTATTGGCTAATACCACTATAGGACACAAGTCACATTCTCTACTAAATTGAATTATGCCGTATAATGCTTTATCACTGCTTAGTGTCTGCATTACAGGTTGTTTAGACCTCCATAATATTTCATTTTTATCCCTCATTAACCACTAGTTATATCTTTGCATATTTTCTATTCATATTAGCATATTTCCCACACTATTAAGTTTGGAATATCTTCCCTTAACTAATAACACATTAGAATCAATAGTTCAACAAAAGAATAAAAAGGCTTGACTCAGGACTCCATGGCATAGCCATTTTTATTTTTTTAGTAGAACAAATCAGAAGAATAAATGTGCAAGGTGTTTACAGTATATTCTAGTATAAACCTAATGTAAACAGCCACCGCACTATGCTGAACAACAAGAATGGAAGAAGGAATAGAATCGAATGAGAGACTGAATGTGGACAAAGACGGTGGTTCAGGAGCAATTATTTGCTTTGCAATAAATTTGAGAATATCACATAAGAAAACATGGACAGGAGCTTTAAAACACATACCCACAGCTAAAACCCTAGACTGCAGTGCAAACAGACTTACTTTTTCTGTTTATCAATAGCAAGTATCTGCCTGTTTATGAATAAAATGCATCTACACTTAGGGACTCATGGACACATTCTGGGTGCAGGAAGAACAATGGCCTTCTGTGACTTTTCTCTAGGTCAGCTCTAATGCTTCTGAAATAATCTTCCGTGCAACCACATTCTCTCGGCTTGGAAATATACAGCAGCAGATGTGAAGTCAAACCAAATCTTATATAATTGATGCACACTGATCTGATTGCTGCAGCTTAATTCTTCTACCTGGCAGACAGTTCTGGCAGTATATGTATGTTCTGATGCCAACAGAAGGTTTGGTTTAAGTTTCACAAGGATAACTACAGCAAATAGAATTTCAGGAAATGATTTACAGAACTGGTGTCAAGAATATTTAGCACTTACCTAAAACACAGTGTAGAACTTGGTGTAGTATCACTGCATGGGAGCAGTGATTACCTTCATAATTTAAATGGCTGCAAATGTCTAATATTGTGGTTATTATGCATTAGCATTCCACTGTGCCCTTTCTGCATTAGGAGTAAAACAATAAATTCCATCTCAAATTCTTCCTCCTCCACCCAGATGGGTAGTGGAGAGGCAGAGGTGTGCAAGGGGTAATAGAAGCAATTCAGGACTAGGTGAGATTGATGGAAGATTGGATGTATTTTTGCTGTAGCTGGAAGCTATAGACGAAAGGCAGTGGGATTGATCTGTGAAAGTATTGAAAATAGTCCAAAGGCTAGGCATCCAGGTTCTGAGATGATCATATAGAGAGAAGAATGATGGTCAGCAATGATGGCCAGCAGAGTTCAGGAGTTTATAATCATGAAGTACATATAGTGGGCCATCATTCTTTTTAACAAAATGATAGAGAGAGGGTAGAAGATTGCAATTTGTCATAAAATCCCTTTAGGCTGGCCAGTTCAGTTTCTGATATGGAGTAGCAGCATTCTGCAGGAATCTGAGCCACAGAAATAAGTGTTACATTATAGTCACATGAAAGGTAGTAATGGTAAGCAGGTGGCAGGGTAGGGTGAGTTGAGACTTTGCAGATGCTGAATTCTGTATGCCCGGGAGTCAAATGTGATGCTATCTCAACATGAATGAATGTGTGGGTTGTGACCTTGAACCAGTTCATTTTCAAAACCATCAAAAATGTAATGGGGACTCTTCATGGTCACAGATGGCAAATAGGAGAGGTTCTATGCATTCTGTGATCATGTAATGGTATGTGGGAATGACCTTGGGAGACAGGAGGGAGAGCCGCAGATTGGACAACCAACACATAAAAGGTATCTAAGCCCAGAGAACAAGGGAGGGCGCAGGAAACATTTCAGAAGAGACCCCCTCTAGTTTTCCAGAGAGTAAAAAGAAAGGAGGGGAGAAATACTTTCAGTTTTGCAATATTCTGTTAATGTAACCTTACAATAAAGATAAAGCTAATACCCCTGGCTGTGCTTCTTGTTTAGATTACCTTGCAGGTTTAACAGATGGGCCCTAAGTGTTTCCACTTTCACACAGTGTTTGACAAGTTAAGTAGCCAAGATATACAGTATTTGTGTCTGATTGGAGATTATATGCATTGACCATTGGAACAAAAGATAACAATGGTATCTTCTCCTGTACAACATCTTATGTTTTCAAAACACTGATTGCAAAACAGAGTTGAATTAATATAGACAAGATCTCTAAGGTGAGATGCTTAAATTGGTTAATTAAACCAGTATGGGGCAGGGGAGTCTGCCCCATTTGCCGGTCTAGTTGATTCAAGTGGTTCATCTAGATTACCATGTGGTTCAGATATTGGAGCAAGGCTTTGGCAGTTTGATCCATGCTCAATGGATTTGGCCATGATTTAACACTGGAGCCTTCAGGGTGTTTTTTCCTCCCATGAGATTTGGAGCAGACTTTCATCTAGGGCACTTCAAGGAATCTCTCCCTAGAAACTCAATCAGTATTCAGGAGCTAATAGTGGAAGAGTGAAAGTTAAGGCTCAAAAGGTTAAGTTGCTTTTACAGACAGTCCTCACTTAACAACCGCAATTGGGACTGGCAACACTGTTGCTAAGTGACACGGTCGTTAAGTGAAATACCACATGACCACACCAGATTTACAATGTCAGTTCTGCTGTGTTCATTAAGCAATCACTGCAGGTCGTTAAGTGAGACACCATGTGGCCGCAACGCGCAACCTACTGCCAGCTTTCCCACTGACTTCGCTTGTTGGAAGCCGGCAGTGAAACTCGCAAATGGCGATCACGTGACCGGGGGACACTGCAATGGCTGCAAGTTGAAGGACCATCCATAAACCTACTTTTTCAGTGCCATCATAAGTTCAAATGGTCGCTGAACAAGACAGTAAGTGAGGACTACCTGTATTACAGAGACAAGAAACCCTAATAAAATAGATCAGTTGTACCAAATCTAACAATCCAGTCCACTAAATGTAACAGACCCAGGTTTAAATCTCACATCTTTTTCTCTCACCCTTACATGGAATGGACTTCTTCCTGCTTATTTCTCATCTTTGGATATGAAGAATCATGTCTGGATAATGGTCCTGTCAGCCCTCACATCTGCTGATAGATGTGGGGACAAATTAAACTGTAAAGAAAAGTTACAACTGTATCAGCACAGACTTTAAAAATCTCATGATGAAGCTCAAGAATTTGAGAGCTCAGTGGTATTCACATCCATCTTTCCAGTTTGTGGAACAGGACCAGAAAAAGAAAGAAAAATAGTGCAATTCAATGACAGACTACACCAACAGTGGCAACAGGAGAGATCTGACATCTATAACTACGGCCTGAAACATCCAGACAATACACTGCTGGCACAAGATGGGATGCACCTCACAAGGAGTGGGGAAAATGTATTGGCCAAATCAAGGTACGGTTGATTAGGAGGACGTTAAACACAGTCCTGTGGGGGACTTAAATGAAACCCTAAAGTAACTCTAAAGACTTGTGGACTGTACAAAGTGGGAATGTTCTTACAAAAGGACTTCTAAAGACATTCAAAGAAAAATCAGAACTCATAAAGTTCATGGCCTTTATTGTCTATACATTCAAGCTCACAATATGAGAAATAAACAAGATGAGCTTGTTCTCTTAGCACAGAAAGTCAAAATGATTTGATAGATATAGCAGAAACGCTGGGATTGATCTTACAGCTGGAAAATAGAAACCGAAGAACGCAACTTGTTCAAAAGTAACAAAAGCAGTAAAAAGGGAGGTGGAGTTACATTGTTTGTTTAAAATATCCAGTCCTGCTCAGAAATCCAAATGAACAAACTTGGCCGCGCTATAGAAAGCATCTGAACTAAACTAAGTGGAAGAGCAAATGAAAACAATACTGTTGTCAGTGTCTAGTATCATCCTGCCAATCAAGAAGATGCGGATGTTGCCTTCCAAAGGCCAAGTGCAGATCTTTCAAAAAGGCATTAATTCATAATGATGACAGACTTTTAATATGCCAACATCTGTTAGGAGACAAACTCTGCCAGATATGACTACTCTAAAAAATCCCTGACTTGTTTTGCTGACAACTTCCTGCTTCAGAGGGTAGAGGAAGGTACAAGAGACCCCACTATTCTTGACTTGATACTAATCAGTTGGGAATATTTAATTGAGGAGGTAGCAGGAACTGCCCCTTCATGGATCACTGCCTTGTCGTGGCGAAGGGGCTTGTGTAACTCAGTGAAGCCATGAGCTATACCGTGCAGGGCCACCCAAGACGGACAGGTCATGACAGAGAGTTCTGACAAAATGTGGTCCACTGGAGAAGGAAATGGCAACCCACTCCAGTATCCTTGCCAAGAAAACCCCATAGACAATGTTAAAAGGCTAAAAGATATGACGCCGGAAGATGAGCCCCTCAGGTCGGAAGGTGTCCAATATGCTACTGGGGAAGAGCGGAGGGCAATTCCAAGTAGCTCCAGAAAGAGTGAAGCGGCTGGGCCAAAGCCGAAAGGACGTTCAGCTGTGGATGTATCTGGAAGCGAAAAGAAGGTCTGATGCTGTAAAGAACAATATTGTATAGGTACGTGGAATGTAAGATCCATGAACCAAGGCAAGCTGGATGTGGTCAAACATGAGATGACAAGATTGAACGTCGACATCTTGGGAATCAGCGAATTGAAATGGACGGGAATGGGTGAATTTAATTCAGGTGACCACTATATCTACTACTGTGGGCAAGAAACCCTTAGAAGAAATGGAGTTGCACTCATAGTCAATAAGAGAGTGGGAAAGGCAGTAATGGGGTACAACCTCAAAAACGACAGAATGATCTCAGTGCGTATCCAAGGAAAACCATTCAACATCACGGTAATCCAAGTCTATGCCCCAACCACTGATGCCGAAGAAGCTGAAGTTGACCGGTTCTATGAAGACCTACAAGACCTTCTAGAACTAGCACCAAAAAAAGATGTCCTTTTCATCATAGGGGATTGGAATGCTAAAGTAGGAAGTCAAGGAGTAATCGGAATAACAGGCAAGTTTGGCCTTGGAGTACAAAATGAAGCAGGGCAAAGGCTAATAGAGTTCTGTCAAGAGAACAAGCTAGTCATAGCAAACACTCTTTTCCAACAACACAAGAGACGACTCTACACATGGACATCACCAGATGGTCAATACCGAAACCAGATTGATTACATACTTTGCAGCCAAAGGTGGAGAAGCTCTATACAGACGGCAAAAACAAGACCAGGAGCTGACTGTGGCTCAGATCATGAGCTTCTTACTGCAAAATTTAGGCTTAAATTGAAGAATGTAGGGAAAACCACTAGACCACTCAGGTATGACTTAGATCATATTCCATGTGAGTACACAGTGAAGGTGATGAATAGATTTAGAGGATTAGATTTGGTAGACAGAGTGCCTGAAGAACTATGGACGGAGGTCTGTAACATTGTACAAGAGGCAGCATCTAAAACCATCCCAAAGAAAAAGAAATGCAAGAAAGCAAAATGGCTGTCTGATGAGGCTTTACAAATAGCTGTGGAAAGAAGGAATGCGAAAAGCAAGGGTGAAAGGGAAAGATATAAGCAACTGAATGCAGATTTCCAGAGAATAGCAAGGAGAGATAAGAAGGCCTTCTTAAATGAACAATGCAAAGAAATTGAAGAAAACAATAGAATGGGGAAGACTAGAGATCTCTTCAAGAAAATTGGAGATATCAAAGGAACGTTTAGTGCAAAGATGGGCATGATAAAGGACAAAAAAGGCAGGGACCTAACAGAAGCAGAAGAGATTAAGAAGAGGTGGCAAGAATACACAGAAGAACTATACAAGAAAGATCTTAATGTCCCTGATGTCCATGCTGGTGTGGTCACTGACCCTGAGCCAGACATCCTAGAGAGTGAAGTCAAGTGGGCCTTAGGAAGCATTGCTAACAACAAAGCTAGTGGAGATGACAGTATTCCAGCTGAGTTATTTAAAATACTACAAGACGATGCTGTTAAAGTGCTGCACTCAATATGCCAGCAAGTTTGGAAAACGCAACAGTGGCCACGGGATTGGAAAAGGTCAGTTTACGTTCCAATTCCAAAGAAGGGCAATGCCAAAGAATGCTCAAACTATCGCACAATTGCACTCATTTCACATGCTAGCAAGGTTATGCTCAAAATCCTACAAGCTAGGCTTCAGCAGTACGTGAACCGAGAACTACCGGATGTACAAGCTGGGTTTCGAAGAGGCAGAGGAACTAGAGATCAAATTGCCAACATTCGCTGGATCATGGAGAAAGCACGAGAGTTCCAGAAAAGCATCTACTTCTGCTTCATTGACTATGCAAAAGCCTTTGATTGTGTGGATCACAACAAACTGTGGCAAATTCTTAAAGAGATGGGGATACCAGACCACCTTACCTGTCTCCTGAGAAATCTGTATGCGGGCCAAGAAGCAACAGTTAGAACTGGTCATGGAACAACCGATTGGTTCAAAATAGGGAAAGGAGTACGACAAGGCTGTATACTGTCACCCTGCTTATTTAACCTATATGCAGAGTACATCATGAGAAATGCCAGGCTGGAAGAATCACAAGCCGGAATTAAGATTGCAGGGAGAAACATCAATAACCTCAGATATGCAGACGATACCACCCTAATGGCAGAAAGTGAAGAAGAACTAAAGAGCCTCTTGATGAGGGTGAAAGAGGAGAGTGCGAAAGCTGGCTTGAAACTCAACATTAAAAAAACTAAGATCATGGCATCTGGACCCATCAATCCCTGGCAAATAGAAGGGGTAGAAATGGAAGCAGTAACAGACTTCATTTATTTGGGCTCCAAGATCACCGCAGACGGAGACTGCAGCCATGAAATTAAAAGACACTTGCTCCTTGGGAGGAAAGCTATGGCAAACCTAGATAGCATATTAAAAAGCAGAGACGTCACCTTGCCGACAAAGATCCGCATAGTCAAAGCTATGGTTTTTCCAGTAGTAATGTATGGCTGTGAGAGCTGGACCATAAAGAAGGCTGAACGCCGAAGAATTGATGCCTTTGAACTGTGGTGCTGGAGAAGACTCTTAAGAGTCCCCTGGACTGCTAGGAGGTCAAACCAGTCAATCTTAAAGGAAATCAACTCTGATTGCTCATTGGAAGGATTGATAATGAAGCTCAAGCTCAGATACTTTGGTCACCTAATGCGAAGAGAGGACTCTTTGGAAAAGACCCTGATGCTGGGAAAGATGGAAGGCAAAAGGAGAAGAGGACGGCAGAGGATGAGATGGCTAGATAGCATCACTGAAGCAATGAGCATGAAATTGAGCAAACTCAGGGATGCAGTGAAAGATAGGAAGGCCTGGCGCAATATGGTTCATGGGGTCACGAAGAGTCGGACACGACTTAACGACTAAACAACAACAACAAAGCAGGAACTGGGGGGCGGGGGAGAATGATCGTGTAATTCAGGACTTCTGATTTTAAGAGAAACTATATATAAACAATCAGACATGTACCCTGAATGTAAAAAAAGATGTGAATAAACACAGAGCAATGATAAGTAGGATCCAATGGCAGGAGAAGCTAATGGGGAAAGAAGCTCAAGATAATTGGGTGTTACTTAAAAAGGAGATGTCAAAAGCCTAATTGGAAATGATTCCAATAAGGGAAAAAAAGGGGGGGAGGCAGAAAAAGAATCCAAAGTGGCTATATAAAAAGTGAAAATTTGAAAAAAAAATTTGAAAATGTGATTTCACCTTAGTGAAAATTTGAAAAGAAAAAAATAAACAAAGCCATTACACAAAGGAAGAGGACAGACAAATATCCCAAAGCTACAGAATGGTGTCAGGAAAAGAAAAGTTCAGAATAAATTGAAGTTAGGGAAGGATATTACAACAGCAAAAAGAGCTTCTTTGGAGAAGTTCAAAATAAAGGGAAAATCAAGGCTTTGGGATACCAGCTGCTTACTGAAGAAGCCAAACTGCTGGCAGGTAACAAAGAAAAGGCAAAGCTCCCGAAGTCCCAGGTGGGCTTGGTCTTCTCCAACAAAAAGCTATGTGTTGCACCTGGAAATTGGGAAGAGCAAAAGGAAGAGGCAGGATTTAAGCCTGAAATGTAGAGGAACATGGTCAGGGTAAATCTCATTATTTTGAATAAGTTTAAATCTCCACTACCAGAAGCACTGCATCCCAGGATTCTGAAGGAATTAGCTGGTGATCTAGCCCAGCCTGTACATGGAGAAGTGGGGAAGGGCCAGAGGATCGGAAGAGAGCAAATGTTCTCTTTACCATCTTAAAAAGATCTGGCTTACTGTCTATTGTATCATCACATATAATGCACGATCATGTTCAAACATAAATGAATAAAAGATGTACTCAGAAAAACAAGAAAAAAGTATATATATAGCTTTAGTTAGAGGCCTATAAATGCTTAGGAAGTCTATCTAGAAGTTCAAAGTGGCAGCGTCCAAGCAAAGTTGTACTCAGCTTTAAGAGAATCCTGTACCCTTAAAAAATTATCTGGGCCACCTATTTTATCACTGAATTAAATAATATCCTTCTGCTGCCCACTGAGTAAAGAAAGGATAGATTTAACAATCCATGTCCAACCAAGGAATATTCTTAAAAAGTTCAGATGGATATCACAGTTTGTTTGTTTGTTTGTTTGTTTGTTTATAAGACTTATATAGCCGCCCATCTTACAATTCATAATCTTGGGTTGTTTAATAACAACAACAGAAACAGTAGAAAACATAAAACCTTCACAAAAGCTCCTAGCACCTGAAAAACCAGCATACTCCCACACATCAGCAAATAACTTTACTGGGCTCCAGCCTCACTCTACCCCAATGCTTATGGGAAAGGCCAGGTCTTCAAGGCTTTCTGGAAAGCTAGGAGGTATGGGGCTGCCGAATCTCAAGGGGAAGGCTGCCACTGAGAAAGTGTGCCATCTAGGTCCCGCTACATTTAAGGAAAGAGATCTGGAGCACAACCACCCTTGCTGACCTGGTGGAACAGGTAGATACACTCAGGGAGAGGCAGTCCTGCAAATAACCTGGTCCTGAGCCATTCAGGGTTTTAAAGATGTCAAGCAGCACCCTGAATTGCACCCAGAAAGAAACTGGAAACCAGTGCAGCTCAAACAGCCGTGGTATAACATGGATGAGCTGAGAGGCACCCAACACTGCACACTGCCACATTCTGGACAAGTTGTAATTTCTGGATAGTCCTCAAGGGCAGTTCCATGTAGAGCACATTGCAGTAATCCAGCCAGGAAGTGACCATGAGCAAGACCTCCCAGTATGGGAATGGGCACAATTAGGGACAGAAGATGAATCTGTGCAAAGGCCCCCTAGACACAGCTGCCACCTGCTCCTTGAGCAGGAGCCGTGAGTCCAGGAGGACCACCAATTTACACGCTAGCTCTGTCCAGGGGAGAGCAATCCCAGCGCGAGTCAGCGATGATACTTCACCAGATCCAGGGGGACCAAAGACCCAGAGCCATTCCATCTTGCCAGGGTTGACTTGGAGCCAGCATTTGCAGGGAGAGGTATCTGCTGAGACCCAGCACAGACCTACCATTTTGCCAAACTGTGTGGCTTAAAAAAAGGAAAAAAGGAGGAAAGGAAAAGCACACACTCCATTAGATAAGAGTATCACTAAATTCAGCTCCCTAAAAAGTCCTCCATTTATTTACCTGATGCATATTCTGGAGACATCAAGTATTCATTTTTTACTGCTGACAGAAAGATTTTAATTTCGCTCTGACAAGAAATATACAATACCTGTAGAGCAAATGTCAAGAGCAATATCACTATCTAATGGTGCAAATTTCAAAGGAAATTATTTCTCTTCAGACACTTCATCATTTGTAAGGTCTCAACGGACAGGTCTAATCACTATTTTCTTTATGTTGTTGTTAAGCTTGAAAGTATCAAGAGGTTAAAAATGAAATATTGATACTAGTTTTTTTTAAGAAATCAATGCAGGAGAATTATTCCGAGAGCCTTTCCCTAAGCTGGCACCCTCCAGACGTGTTAGATGGCTTCTCAAAACTCCTGGCTAGAATGATCCTTTGTAGTCCAATATATCTAGGGCGCCAGGTTGAGGGAGGCTGCTTAAGAGCAGAGAAATTAATTAAACAATGCTACTATTTTAAAGCAAAAGTGAATACTATACATCATTTCATCTGAGGTATTTAGCTCAATATTGTTAAACTTGTTCCAACTAGCTGAAAATAGTACATTTATTTAATACACGGGTGGTCCTTGCAATTTCTCCCTCTCCTCTTCATTCACATCATTCTTCTAAGATTATATTTAGACCCAAGGACTGCTTGTGTCAGCAATATGTTCTGATGCATCATAGAGACCATTTTACATAAAATATTTCTAGATGCATAACAAAAATCATTGTCCCTTTAAATATACAGCTAAGATAACCATGCATAAGTGTAGCAAAAAATATATACAAATATTCTAAAAGAGGCAATGCTGTCATAAAACATAGTTTGCAGCCATACAAACCACAAGTATTGACCCCCTTTCAGATTTTAACTGTTGCATGTTTGCCACAGAATGTTATCAGAGCCTCACACGGATCTGACTGATATAATAGCACCAAAGTTTAGTGCTTGTTTCATTTGTTTCATAAACCAGGTCGTTCAACATGTAATGTGCTAATGTGAAAGAACATAACCCCCCTCCTTAGTTCATTCAATTCAGTTAAAGAGATAACTAGGGCCAGTTGTGTGAGCTCTTCATTAAACATTCAGGACTGATTTGGGCCAGCTCTGCCTTATATACGTTTCACAAATTTTGGTTCCCTTTCATCACAGCGAAGTTCTCAGTACACAAAAGGTCTGAAAACCTCTGTTAAAAAAAAAAGTAATTGATACTTAACGGTCTGGGAAAAGTTACAAAATATTTCTAAAGCTCTGGGCCTCTACCAATCCATGGTCACAGATACAGTCTTGAAAAGACTTGGGACGATGGTGAATCTTCCCAAGGGCAGGTGTCCTGTTAAAATCACTCCAAAACTGCATCACAAAATTGTTCAGGAAATCAGAAAGAGCCCCAGAGCCTCTCTCACCATGGCTAAAGTCAGCATTCGTGACTCCATGAATACTTTTTTTTTTATTCTATCATAAATATTATCAAAGTTGTCATATTTAGTGGCAAATATACTGAAAAATTAAGAAAACCCAAGAGGAGATAAATATTTTTCACAGAACTGTATAGTCAACGTTCATCCGCAGGCTGACCTCACTAATTCAAAGCTCATAATCAATATCTCTGTCCAGACTATGAAACTGAAGGATTTAAGTACTATATCCAATTTCTCTTTTTACAATATTGTTTTCCATTCAAAGGGCCAAGGTGTATTATATATGCAAAAGAAAGCATCTGTAGCATTAATGGCTACACCAGAGTCAGCCTTGTCATATGAAATAATTATCCTCTGATATTTTTATTCCTATCTGCTACATAAAAGTTTAATGCAAACCAAGCCTCAGAGATTAAACCACTTTCAGTGACATGAGAGTCCTCCACAAAGTATAGGATTACAGTCCTAACCATTCATAAATTAGGTGCAAACTTTAGTGGAAAAAAATCTGGTTGTGCAAAGTTGTTTTTGCCAATTAACTGGGCATGTTTAATTCAAAGGACAGGCCCAAGACACGTAGCTATTTATTGCAGTTAAGTCCAAAAGGTGAATGGATGCATGTAAGAAGAGATACTATTTGAATGAGCTACTAGAGAAATTCACATCAAAACACACCTGAGAGGATTTAGCCTCACCTGCACAAAAATTTAGTGGTTTTAGTATTTCTGAAAGCACAAAAAGTTGACATTTTCACATGCATAATACAAGCCATTATGGAAATGTGAGAACTGCAACATGGAAACATAGTTTTAAAGGCAACTTGTAAAAGAGAATTGTCTTCAAAAGTGTGTTTGTATCATTTTATTTCATTGTCAAATGTGTTTCAAAAGGTATTCTTTTTCAAGGGCTCATCCTCTTTCCCTTCTCCCAGCAGTATCCTTCCTTGAAATTATGTGTCCAAAATGCATTAGGAAATTATAATAAACTTTTGTCAATGGACATTCAAGGACAATTTCTTTTCCTTTTTATTTGCTGAATGGTGCCTATCCATTTCATTTCTAATCTTGTAAAAGCAGTTTTCATGTATTTCAGATTTTTGGTCTAAAAATACAACTTCTTACTGGCTTTCATTTAAAAATGCATTTACCTAAAAACAGTGGGTGAAAATTAGTGACTCTTTTCAGGATTTGTGCTCCGTGAAGTTCAAGGAAGACACATATGCAGCTTTTCTCATCAAATGGTAAGTAGGAAGAGCTGCCCTTCCAGAAAGTTCTCCTATTTTGGATCCTTTACAGCAACCTTCTCCATCATAGCTAGGGACGGTGAGAACTGTAGTCCCACCAAGTATCAATTGAGGAAAGCTGCTCAAGAGCGGCCATGTTCTCATTTAGAAGGTGAGCGTCCAACTGAATCCAAATTGCATAGAAGACACTGGAATTCTTCACCTGCCACTTTATTATTACATAGATCAGAATGCCATGAGTCTTTTAAAAGTACAAATGCTAACATGATTTCATTGTTCTACTTTTACTTCAAATACCAATGACAAATTCCACCTCCTTGCTTCCTGATGGTAATATTTTCATAGATGGAAAGGAATACAGGCAGAAAGATTGCTTTTACCTCTGAAGGAAGAGTGCTAAACCCATTTTAATTGTGTAACTTGGTTGATGATGTGATGCTATGTTCTGTAAACCACACTGAAGCAAGAAAGCTTGCTAGGGACAAAAGTCATATAGGAAAAAAATAGGCACACAAATGAAAGAGATGTATTTTAAGCCTTGCAAAACTTACAGTGTAACTTAACTTCTTGGTGGATCTGTAACTGGTCCCCCCTCCCCAGAAGCCTAGCTTTATTTCAGATGTCATTAAAACAAAATGCTCAACTGGGTAATTACCCATCCACTATCTTCATCGGAAAAGATGACCTTTAAGAATACCAATTGCACAATATTTCAAACCACTGTACATGGATCATGAACAAAACTCTGAACACAAAAAACATTATTCTCTGATGTTTTCTATTACTTTGTGCATTCAAGATTTAGGAGCTGTGGAAATGCATCAAACATAACTGATTATAATAGTAAATTATAATATTTTGTTTGTTTGTTTAGGATATGATTAGCTACTCTTGCATTTCAGTCCCTTATGGGACACCAAGAGCACTTTTTAAAGACATAGTAAAAGCAAAAATAGCAAAAAGTCAGGCAATCTATAAAAACTGAAATATATTTATGTTCATACAAATGTCTTTAGTGCCAGAAATATGGGCACTGCTCTGAAAAAAATGTTTTAAAATCAGCAAACCAAGGTTGAAAAGACTCTGCTGCTGCTCGCCATTCACTTTCTCTACCTGTGTCTGAGCACCTTATGAACATGCCCTGGCAACTCCTTTATTCTGCCATGTCCCTGTCGCTACCTTCATCTTATTCTCAGGCCATGGTTGGGAAAGCCATTTTCAACTTAAGAGGAAAGTAACCAGGATCAGTTTAGAAGTGGGGACAATCTGCTGTGGATCCCCATCCATGGCACATTCAGATCACTTTGGGCTGGTGATGTGCTTACCTCCCTGGAGTTACTGGCTGCTTTGTATCTACAGCTCTCCACAGCCCTGAACAGCTGACAGGGCTGCAGAGTAGAAGGCATTAGCCTCATCTCAAAACCAGATACACAACAGCTAATGCATGAGAGGTGGAGGGCTGTCCTGTAAATAATGCTTCAGTGGGCATCGCCCCACCCACCCCCTCCTATCAACTGTCAGACATCTTGCTTTGAGTGCAGGGCGGCTGATCCAAGGGTTGGAGGAGATGTCCAGGAAAGCAGGAAAAGCTGCTTTGCTGTGCAGCCCCCAGTCCTGGTTGCAAATCAGCTGTCTTGTTAGCAGATTTTGAGAGATGGCTGAACCAGTGGGTCTGGCCATCTGTCAAAGCCATCTGCCAATCACAGCAGTCTTGTGACTGGCAGACAGGGTTCCACTGGCTGATGACCTCAAGAAAAGAGAAGGTTAGCAAGTCTAGAAGGCTGAATCAATTGCTTTGCATCCCATGACTTGCATACCCAAAAAATCAGGGCACCATCCTTCAGCAGTAAACCAGAACTGAGGCTATAAAGGCAGGATAGGCATTGACAGTGGAGACAGCCAATTTTATGTTGATTTAGTATTCTGCCAGCTCAAGGTGAAGACTACTTTAACTGTGCCATGGGGGAAAAAATCTTGCAAATACAATTTTAATATAAAGGCAGATGATGATCCATTTCCAAACAGTTTTATAGCTTAACATTTAAGACTGGCATCTTAAATTGTGCTTAGAATTCAAGCATACACACCCTCCATCTAGCCTGCTCCAACAGGAGCAGTCTCCAGATGTGTGAACTTCAACTCCCAGAATTCCCAGACAGCATAGCCCCTGCAGTGAATTCTGGGAACTTAAATCTATGTATCAGGAGGGCAGGTTAGGGAAGGTTGGTATAGCTGCTATACTTTGAACTATCTGAAGCTCTCAAGTAGTCTTTAAAGGATGTTCCCTGTGCAACAAATCAACACTAACTGCAGGCCATCCCCATGTCCAAATTATGTCTACCCAAGAAAAGATGAAGCCGGCATTCCTGTTTTATATAACAACAGGTGTTGCCTGTGACCACTGGAAATCCAAGCACAAGGCTAAATCTAATAGCATCCCAAACTGCTTAGATCAGTTGTGAGGACATCTGCCCCACTGGCATTCTTTATTTTCCCTGCTGTCCTCATCCCTCTTCAGCTGAGTTCTCCTGTCTTTGTATTCCTTGCCATGGTGTCTGATGACCCATAATGCCACCTAGCCTTGCAAGTCTTTGCTGCAGTACAAACGAGACCACATGCCACATCACTCCTTCTTGTGAAAGGGGTCACTCATCTTTTCTTCTTGCTACAGTTTGGAAGCAAGCCATCAGTCTCAAGAAATCTCTGTTACTGATGACTGTTGGAGGACATCAGATGGGAAATAGGCAGCTAGCAATGAGGAAGCAGGGGAACGAGAAAGTCTGGATGGACATTCTGGTTCTTTCACCAGAATGGCTCCTCTCTGGTTATTTCCAACCTCCTGAGTGGAGCTGTGGGTTCTTCCTCTTTAGGTAGCAACTCTCTGTGCCACCTTCTTTCAGTACCTAAACTTTGTTGCAAAAGGAGGAGACAACTATGAGAGACTGTGGTGTAATGGTTCTGGTGACTTGGACCAGGAAAGTGAAATTCAGGTTCAGGTCCACCCTCAGCCATGCAAATGTGTAGGTGACTTTGGACCAGTTACTCTCCCTCAGCCCAGCCAATTACCCTCCCTTACAGAGAGAGTATTACTGGGATAAAATGGAGAACCCCATTTAAGCTGCCTTGAGCTTCTGAAGGAAAGATGGCATGTAAATCTAGTAAATAAAATAAATAAACTAGTTGAGGCAGCCCCCCCCCCCCCCCCCCCCCAATCAGAGAGACAAAACAGGAGTAACAGACAAGAGAAAAAAGCCAGCCACAATTTTCCTCCTCTTTGCCACAGGAACTTTTTGTCCAAGAGAGCAGCCGACTACCCTCTTTCATTGTCTGGCTTTTCCTTCTTGCTTTTTTTTTTGGGGGGGGGTCTTTTATTTTCACCCCACCCCTTGAGTGGATGGGGGGGAACCTCTTCATGAATAAGATTGTAAAATGACCAATTCTCTCCTCCAATTTAGGTCATATCTATGGAGATCTTTGTTCCAACAACTGACAACACCCACTCACAGCATATGGAAAAACATTTACCCATCAGCCCAAATAACGTGGGTGTCCCAGCTGTGTGCACACAGCCCCTTTGGCAAACCAAACTTCTCCATCCCAGTCACCCTTCTGGAAAAGCCAGAAGAGGCTTCCTTTTTTCACTGGGTTGTTCCTGTCTAAATAAAAGGGGAATAAATTGCCACAACTTCAAGAAAAGAGACAGTTGGCCACAGTTACGCTGAAGTAGACTACAGTAGTTTGCTGAAAGCACTATGGAGAGGTGGCAAGAATGGGCTATACATGGATGCTGCTTTGGTCCTGCCTGACAACGACCCCAGAAGATTAGTCACCAAATAATGCAAAGACCTTCACTCTGCTCTTAGTGGAAGGCAATCTTACCTGAAAGGCTAAGGAAATGGGATAATAATAAACAAGACATGAACTAACTGGAAATCTCCTTTCTCTACTTGTATGCTGTAAAGGAAGGCTCTAGTTTACGTTCCCTTAAAACATCTCTGTGCTCAGGTGGAAATCCATTTCTTGTGAGGAACACCAAACATGCATGCTTGCTTATTCAAGTCATAAGCCTCCTAATTGCAAAAGCAATTCAAGGCAAAAAAATATGTAAAAGCGCATCAGAAAACCAACCCAAAAAGAAAGCACTAATATTAATAACAAAAACAGAACACCACACTGGGGAAAGACAACAAAAATGTAAAATATCAGATATCTAATACAGGCTCACCCTGCCCCTGCTGGAAAAGCCAGGTTTGTGGACTTTTCCTAAAAGACAACAGGGTTGCGGCTTCAGAATCCTCTATCCTGGGGCCTCATCCTCCTAAGACTCTGGCCAGTGCGTTGCTGTTTTCAAAAAAGCTTGTTCCATGTTCCCCTCCTAGGATCGCCAGCTCCCAAGAAGAGCCAGCATGCAGGAACAGCCTTGCATGTTGCATCCCATTTCTTTTTTTCAGCCTCCATTTTCCTAACAACATGGTATATTCCCAAACATTCCTTGTGCCCTGAATTTGGCTGATCTTTAATTACGGAATCCCACTTCGCTACAGAAGGTGGTTGTGTATGTGTGCAGCTGCTTGCCTGCAAGTCACCCAATGCTAGGCGTGGCTGCAGGCTGCAAATGGCTTCATGGATAAGGGTTGCCCTAAAGGGTGGTTATGACAATCCGGACTTCGTATCCTTCTTTTGTTCATCTCGTGCTCCCAAACACCCAGTCACTAATTTTTAATAATTTCAATTTCAATTGATTACTATCAAAGATCAGCCCAAAATAATACACTTCATAAGAAAATACAAACATAAACATAAATAACATCTCCAAAGCCAATATTCACCATTAGAACAAGTTAAAACCTTAAAATCCTATTGTATAATCAATATGTGAGATAGCAAAGTTTCACAACCTGATGTGTTATTTCATGCTTCGTATCAACCAGTAGCAGAGAAACAGAAAGAAGTAGAACTGTCCGGATAATGGACAAGAATCAGCCTAATAACTATTATTGGCAGTATAGTAAGACATGGCCAATTGATTCTACCTCTCCAGAGCCACGTGAGCAAAGTCAATCTGAAAAAGGAATGCCTGCATATCAACCCTCTAAAACTGATGAGGAGATTGCATCAAAGCACAATAGTGTAAATATCCTCCTCAGTTTAGCCTGAGTAAGTCCACAGAAATAATTTGCCAATTTATAGGGACTCTCTAAATTGCCAATGGTTAATGACCTTTTCATAAGTCCTCTATCATTCCGGATTGCAATATCCCACAGGCACTTTTAAATTGCCTCAGAATATCCAATGGTAGGTTAAGATTGATTTATATGGGCCAAAGCTTGCCATCTTCTACTATACTTCAGATATGCAGCTAAAGGATTTATTATGGAAAATCAGAGGAGGTAAGACAAGTCTATTGATATAGCAATCTAAGATAATACAGGTAGTTCTCACTTACTGACCACTCATTCAGTAACCATTTGGAGTTATGATGGCACTGAAAAAGGAGACTTACAACTAGTCCTCAAACTTGTGGCCATAATGATCGCCATTTGCGACCTTTCCTGCCAGCTTCTAAGAAACAGTCAAGGGGGAAGCCAGGAGCAGACTGCAAGTCATGGTCACATGATGTCTCGCTTAATGACTGCAGGTGATTTGCTTAATGACTGATGTCATGAGTTGGTGCAGTCACATTTCACTTTACAGCCACATTGCTTAATGATGGAGTTGCCAGTCCCAATTACAGTCATGGACTACCTGTATGTAATTTTTACTAACCAAGCCTGAGTTTCCATCATAACCTATCCCAGTTCTGCTCTAGGGGCTCCCAAAGTAGTACACAAATTTTATTTATTACACCACCTTTTACCTTTTACCTTTTAATGGAACTTAAAGTGTTGTACTGTCATATATACAGGTAGTCCTTGTCTAGCCACAGTAATTGGGACCAGAAACTCCATTGCTAAGTGGTGCTGTCATCAATCACGATGAGCCAACTTACAGCAGCACTTCTGGCACTTCTGGTTGCCATCATTAAGCGACGACTGCAGAGGTCATTAAGCGAGGACTTCATGTGACCACAACTTCTGAATTCCTGCCAGCTTCCCCATTGACTTTGCTTGTGGGAAGCTGACGGGGAAGGTCGCAAATCACGATCACATGACTGCAGGATGCTACAACAGTCGGAAATGCGGGACGGATACCAAGTGCCTGAATCACAATTATGTGGCTCTGGGAATGCTGCATGGATTGTAAATACGAGGATCAGTCATAAGTACCACTCATTCAGCACTGCTGTAACTTCAAATGGTTGCTGAACGAGTGGTTGTTAAGCGAGGACTACCTGTAAAAGTTGCCAAATACTATGCTATCCAGGCAGCGATCAGAAGCACACCTGCTTAGCAATGGTAAGACTGCAGTCTGAAATTGCCTTCAAGCCAAGTTCTAAGCCAGTACTAAGATTTCTACTCTCACATTCCTTCCATTAAGGGGAACATTAAATAAATACAGCTGAAATAGAATCATTTTTATAATTGACATCTAGGAGCTGTACTTGTTCTTTTTTCTCTTTTTTGGCCAAGACTATAGTGGGAGTGGCCATGACACAATAACCCTGGCAGGGCAATTTTATCTAAAAGCATAGATATTTTATTCCTATGTATCAGAGAAGTCCTGAATATTCCCCAAAATACAATGCTTCTTTGTTGAACAGATGCTCTAAACAGTTTAGTCTAGACAGTCTAGATGCTCTACACCTTTTTGTCTAGTCATCTGAATGAAATAGATATCACAGAGAAGTTGGATCAGGCAAAGCATCTAAGTGTGGGAGAAATCCAAATGACTGTTCTGCTATGAAACATTACTTGGTAATCATCAGGTGCTGTCAAAACAATCTATATCAAAGATGGACATACAATGTCAACAGTAGTATTGAACTCACACTCTCAGAGCAGAAAAGTCACCATCGTGCAACACATTTATACGGAAGAAGCCTTCAGTTAAATAAAATGACTATAACTGGAAAAGGATAATGTCACTATTGATATTTAAGGATAGCACTCTCATAGACTGACAGAATGCTGTGGCAACAAGACTAACGACTTATTGAGATCAGCCGAGCCACGTATTGGATTAAACACACAGGCTTGACAAATATATACTTTAAAAAAAAAATTCAGTAGAAGCTACAGTGAGGCTACTCTTCCCTCCCTCTTTGCTCCTAAAAGAAATAGGATTGCCACCAACAGCAGTGTCTGTCCTTACTATTCTTATGGGAGGATTTTTGTCATTACACAAATTGAAGGAAAAGTTAAACCCTCTTTCCAAGAGTCACCATCCACACCTTGATGCCTCTCATGAGCACTACTTAAAATATTAAAAATAAGCACATCACCAAATATCATGTGCCATTTTTCAGTATTAGAGCATGTTGCTTTTCAGTTTTGGCCATATCTGACTTGAAATATGTTGAGTAAAGAATCTGGATCTGGTGTGTGGCAAACAATCCTTTCCTAAATTTCTCTCAACTCCTGCACCACCTGAGACACAAGCAAAGTGGGCAAAACCCTCCATTGCATTCTCTTCCAAGAGTACGTGGACCAAATCATGCTATACCAGTACAAAAGAGGAAAGCCACTGAAAGCTTCTTAAGACTGCCACCTACATTTCCGCATCTGTAACCCTGCACTGAGACCCAGTATTTATTTATTTATTTATTTATTTACTTAATTTATATGCCACCCATCTCCCTCAGTAAGGTGTAGTGCTTAAGGCACCAAACCAGAAACCGGAAGATCATAAGTTCTAGTCCCGCCGGGTGACTTTGGGCAAGTCACTCTCCCTCAGCCCTAGGAAGAAGGCAATGGCAAGGCACTGCAGAAAATATTGCCAAGAAAACTATAAGGATTTGTCCAGGCAGTCATCAGGAGTCTAGATTGACTCAAAGGCACCATCCCCCCAAAAACTCCAAACATACCCTATCCTTTATTATTAGTAACAATAATGTAAACTACTGGAACAGAGAGATATATATCTTGCTGAACTATAGTCCAAACTGTTTCTTCCAGTCAGCATACACCACTTATTTTCTTGGTAAGATGTTGCAATATGCAATGTATTGTACATGGCAATAATATACAATACCTATATTCCTGTGTATATCATGCAAATTGCCAGATAAATGTGGTTCATGTAATTCTTTTTACTGAATACAGCATAAAACTTTAATATGTGTTTAATAATAGTACTTGTAAATGTTATTTCTCAATCTGTTATGTGCAAGCATTACTACACAATATATGTATGTGTATACGCACATGCACACAGACATTCCCATACATAAGCACACCCAGAGTAATTTACCAATTCACAAAGACCATGGAAGCCAGCCACAGCCAAAACTTTCACCAGCAAGAAGCTCAGCATCGGAGATCAAAACTAAGCACAATGTTTATGAATCAAACCAATGTAAAAAGGCCAAAATTAAGAGGGAGAGGTAAGAGATAAAGAAAATAAATGTCACACTGTCTGCATGAGTCCAGATAGACTCCTATGATGGGAAGAATAAAATCAAAAGTATTAAGAACTGCATTTTAGGAAAGGTTAAGGATTGTAGGATCAAATGGGAGAGGAAAGAGGGATTTTAGGAAAAGATTTGTTGGAATAAGAAAAAAATAATGGGTTCAAGAATAGGTAAAATGATACGTGATAAAGCGACGGGGGAAGAAAAACTATCACTCCAGTTCTTAATGCTGCTGCTCAGAAGAGAGAGAACTAATGACGAGAAGATCTAATGAACATATGGTATATTACTTCCATTCTTCCCCCAAAGCATTGTGATTGCACAGCCCATGGTATAACCATTTCTTGAAATTAGAACCTTTATTTTCTTACAAAACATGCCCTTCCTATAGGAAAACCTTGCTGCAAGGTCATCCCCCTCCCCCAACAAACTGTCCCTCACTGCCTCTAAATCCTTCCTAAAATTTAGGAAGATACAACATGGTTAACTTGATTTGGATGACAGAGGATTAGTCTATCATGGGAACACCATAATCATTGGGGGGGGGGGGGGGGGATAGTTTTAGCTCCAGAGAGGCTGATCTAGAAAAAGCAAAGCAAGATCAGACCTGTTAGTAATTGAATGGGAGATTACCAGGGAAAAAAAAACAGTCAAAGAATCATTCCAGAAGACAAGAAAACCAGAAGGATGCACTGGTGAAGCCACTGGAAACCAAGTGTCACTAGAAGGCGGCTTTATTTTTTTAATCTCCCCAGAGATGTGTACTATAACCACAAAAGAGGAAGATGACCCTCCGCCAGCCTCTCTTTCTGCTGCCAATGCAGAGACAAATCTCACAGCTGCCCCGCAAAGATGCTACTACTCTGGCAACTCCATATCTCCCCCCATTTTACCCTTCACTCTTCTGTAGAGGGAGGATGGGTGGAAAAGAGATAAGCTTCCCCAGGCTCTCTCTACAGAAATGCCACTGCTGGATTTTTTTTCCCCCCCTCCAAAAGTTAAAAAAACATCAGCAGGAACTGAGAGTGTCCCAATCACATTTACAGCAGCTGGAAGGCCATAACAAATACTTGCCTCCCTTCTAACCAAGGCATTTGTGATTGTGAATGCCAACGGATGAGGATAAGTGTTTCTCTAAAGGGACAGCAGATATTTGGGTCACCTGTATTGTCAAAACACAGGAACAGAATTAGGGACATTTTATCATGCTTGGTGGACATATAAAAAAGCTTAAAAAATTGGATTCAAATACATACTTTGATACAGAGGATTTTAAAGATTAATATTCAATTGAAGCCAGAACTTTTCCTTGTAGGACTACTGGATAAACAGTTAGAAAAAAGCCATGGAGGATTATTTCAGTATATGATTACTGCGGCGAGATTATTATATGCACAGAGATGGAAAGGTTTGACACTGCCCACTATGGAGGAATGGTTGGTGAAATTGACAGATCTTGCTGAGATGGATAAATTAATTTCTTTGATTAGAGAAAAGACACTGTCTACGTTTATTGGTGACTGGAAACCTCTTATGGACTTTTTGCGTAAAAATGAAAAAAATGAACTTGTAATTTATGGCTTTGATGATTAGACAGGATAGATTATAGAAAGAAGAGTATTATGATGTAACTTTAGAGAGAGGTTGAAATATAATTGTATTTTTAAGTGCTGTGAAGAATATTGGAAGCCACTTCTTTGTATCTTTTTTCTTTTCTATTTTTCTTCAACTTTTTTTCTTTTCTTGTACTTTTTTCTTTCTCTTTTTTTTTCCTTCCTTACTTTATATTAGTTTGTATTAGCTTTTATCTTCTTTTTTTTTAAGTTTCAGTGCAAATCATATTAAAAAACACAACAACAGAATTCAGTTCTCTGATTTGAAGAAAGGTTTAATACTCCATCCTTAAAGGGGTGTGTACAAAGCACAAAAGATTTGTGGCATGTTACTGAAAGCACTACATACCCTTGGACTACAATCCTAACTAATGTAGTCAAGCCACAAAAGAGGAACAGGATACTATCCAAAGGAGTCACTTACACGTACAAATGCTTATTTTAAAGGTCGACCAGCTAAACATGCAGACGTGCTTTGCAACCTTACCCAAATGTTCTTACATATCACAGAAAAACTACAGCCGACTGTTCTAGAGCACTAAGCAGCATCCAACCCCTCTTTATACCAACTCCTGCTACTATACCTGGCATGAGAGGATCCCATGGCTGCTCACTTGCTCAAGAACCAAGATGGAGAAGCAACCATCTTCAAACCTGCTACACTCCTGCCATCAGGAGGGATCTTCTACTCAGCTTCCATTAATGGATCAGCTGCCCTTTCCTCCTGACTGTTACCATCCATCACTCATGCATTGTCCAGCCAACTTTAATGCAAGGATGGAATTTGATGAGCAGTTCCAGAAGATTGGAGAGGAGGTCTGGCTCAGTTCACATTCAGCTGTGATGCTAAAAGAAGCAAGCAATCATACAGGAAATATGTCCAGTCTCGAGTGAGCTGGGGCACTCCAGAGCAGGGCCTTGGACGGATTCAAACTGCTGCTACTGCTGTCCATTGTGCAAACTTGCAAGAGGCAGATCAGCATTCAAGGAGTTTCGGTTTCAAGAGCAGGTTGTCTTTATCTTTAAGCTCTTTTTAAACAATCACCTTTTTTTTTTTTTGTATGAAGGAGCACCTAGATTGAGACCACATCCGTTCTGTCTTCACTGCCTTTGCTTTTTGTGCAAAAATGCTACCGTCCACTCATAGCTAGAATAAAATTATGAATTCTGTATTGTTTGTACAGGCAGCTATCAGTTCAGCCCCAGGAAAAATTTTAAAAACTGCCTTCAAAGGGAATAACAAATTTTCTTAACCAGACAATAGCTGTTGTCTTTTTATATTTTTGTCATACCTCCAGATCCCCAAATGTTGCTCACATCAATGGAAATGACCAAATGGTGTCTGTATACAGGGGTACCTCGGTTCACGAACGCTTCTGTTCACGAACAATCGCAAAATTTTGCCTCCGTTCACGACCTCCGCATCAGGTGACAAACAGGATCTGCGGCCATTTTCCCTGCCGTGACACGTGGTCGCGGCTTCCTGTAGGGAGGGGGACTCTCCCTCCAAGCAGTAACCGCCTCCCCACCCGCCTTCCTGCCCTCCACGCCAGAAGTCGCGTCAAGCAAGGTTAGCTTTCTCTCTCTTCGTACTGTACTTTGTGTCATATTTTTGCGGTTTAAAAAAAAAAAAGCATATGGTTCAGAACGGATTAACCGTAATTACATTGAACCTTATGGGAAAATTTGATTCGGTTCACAACGAATTCGGTTCACGACCAGAGTCGCGGAACGAATTAAGTTCATGAACCGAGGTACCAATGTATTATGGTACATATATATCTGGTTTAACAGCTAGAAATTTGCTCAAAATAGCTAGCAGCCCCTGGGAATCTAGGCTGTTGGTAGTATTACTAGGGTTAGTGAGAAAAACAACAATAGCAATGTGACAAACCACCATATTGTAAGGACCCCAACTGTTTAAACTTTCAGAGCAAAAACACACCAAGGGGGCTGAAATTACAATAGTCTTGTTCATACTGGCTGGGCCAGACTTGTTTTCATATTCCCAATCTGGCCTCCTCAAGATTGATTTAAAAGCATTACACTTCTTGCCAATTTAACAATATTCTGTAGGTCAGCAAGTGAGGTGTAGTTGCCTTGCCTCATTGCCCCAATTTCTCCACAAGCACAAGAGTTTTCACCTCATTTCTTTCATGGATTGGAACTGGAAGAGAGATATTAAGAAATGCTTGTCACTTATCTGATTTACTTCTTATGCAGGCTAAAAAAAGCTTCATAAGTGTTATTAATCAAACTGAAGGAGGCTTGAAAACAAAACACACATTAATAAAAGATTCTTGGAGGAAAAAACCCACAACTGACAGTTGACTAGAGCTGTGACACAGTTCGCTACCCACAAGTGAAATAAGCTTTTCAACAACTGGTAGGCATAGTTAGTGGACAGACCTGTTCATCTATTGATCTAGATCTTCCATCAAATGTCAGCAAAAGGACTCTCTTCACTTTTTTTAAAGCACTTGGTAATAAATCACAGAGAAGCTATTTCTTTGCTAAACCAAATTTCGTATACCATTAGGGGGACTGAAAGCAGACAGAGCCTACAAAAGCATTTGAATATTTAAGCACTTGAGTAAAAAGAAACCACATATACTGAAGATAACACTGTGGGACTGGGAGAGTTTCATAAATTCTTTTTTTTATAAGGGATGATGGCAACCAGGTAGAAATCAGGCTTTCATTCCAAAAGGATTTAATTCCTTTTAGTTAGACTTCAGTCTATAACTCTAAAACTTCCTCTGCACTTACATTTTTCTCTGCCCAAACACTTTTTTTTTCCCTCTTCAGCCCTCCCATTTTTATTCTTCTTTAATTACTGAACTCTGGTTAACACCTTTTTGACACTTATTATTTCACAACTCTTCTTGGACTTCTATCACTTTTACTTCCTGTCTTCTCTCTACCCCTCTCCTTTCCCCCAGCCACTTCTCTTGCTTCTTCCAGTGTCTTCCTTCAAGGGTCTGCTCTGTGCTCACAAGACAATAGGACAGGATAGTGGTGACTCTTCTTCTGTTGACACAATGCCATCCCCACCCCACCCCTTCTCTGCCTTCACCCTTCTCCCACCAGCCTCTGTGGGAACTCTTTCTGTGAAAAGGAGGATTCTTTTTGCTGGCCCCCTTTGTCTCAGCCCAGCTCCTCGGAGCTTTCTAGCTTCTCCTTTTTCTGGCCCTGGCAGCCATCATCATGCTTAATGGGCTCTGCATAACAAATAGTGAGGAAAGTGTCTTGACTAAAACCCCCCTCGGGCAAATCATCTTCTCCCCCAGGTTTCGGAGGCTTTCCATCTGCTGGATTTCTGACTGATGACAGCTTTTCTGCTCTGTCTCACCTACACACACCTACACTTCCAAAAGCAATTTCCCTTCCACAGCTCACCACTTCATCCTTTTTCTCTTTGGACTGTCTTCTGAACTTGAAGGTGCTTTATTTTTGTGCCTTCTGTTTTCCATCTTCTTTTTCCTTTTCTTTTTTTTCTCCCAAGCCATCTCCAGTTTGCCAGGCTGATGCTCTCATGGCTAGCAGCCCTTTTTCTAGCAATGGGGCTAGTACAGAACTGTCCCAATTTAGTGCTTCTCATCTCCACCTTCTCCGAAGGTGCTTGTTTATGTGCTGCAGGAGACACATTCCTGTGGGAGACACTAACGGGTGACTTAATTAATTAATTAAGGTGACCTTGGTGAGGGGAAGGCAGAGCTACCCTCTCATGGAAAGACAGTTAATTTGCATAAGATGGCATTTTACAGCATTTGGGGGACCATATCTTTTGTATCACCAATTTCCCAGCCAATAAAGCACTTTCATGAAATGTACATATGCATCATTCAGTCTGCCACAAATATATAAACATTGTGGTCTCAGTGTCTCTATAGAAAGGAAATGTTTATAAGGTAGCCAGATTTGTAACAGTCCTCAACCTTTAGTCAAATGCTTTGCAAGTAGAAAATGTCGTGTTAGAAGCAATCACCTGATGTCAAGTCACAAGCTAAAATCTAGGTTTTCTGTTATATATCAGCCAGAATCAAGAGTGGCTTTCACTTTAAGTAATCAAAGTGGCATGTGAGATTCAGCACTGTAATAGAGAACAGGGATTTCCAAAATATTTGTGAAAGGCTGCTCCAGAAATGGCACATTCAAAGTAAAGGTTCCCAAGTACAGGCTTCCCCAACAGGTGCCCTTCAGATGTGTTCATCTATATCCCACCACTGCCAGCCAGCACAATTATTGACTGTGCTGGCTAGGAATTATGGGAACTGTAAATCCACCCAAGTCTGGAGAGAATGTCACAATATTTGCAACAATGCTAAGAAGGACAATGGAGATGTACCAAATGCAGTTGGAAAAAGAGATCTATCCATACATGAAAGGATATACCAAAACTCAAAACGTTCTTTAAAGGAAGAGTGATCTTTCTAAGAATAGCCTGGCTAACAATAGCAGGAAGACGATATATTTTAGTTGTAGCAAAATACATATTTTTCAGAGCTATTCAGAAGAGGACAATGTTCATTACAGCAACAATTCCCATATTTTACAAGCATACATATATTAGCTCTCTGCTCCAGGATGCTTGCAATTTAGAATTCAGTATAAAGGAGACCACAGAAAGTGAATGGAAATGGAGGTAGGGATAAACAAGTGAAAAAAATCTATTTGCTTTAGTTATACATCCTGGAGACTAAGGCATTGTGCCAAAGACTTCATAGATTTGAAGAAAACACAATTTTTCATCATGTGGGAGATCTGGAAATACTAACTTTTCCTGCCATCTTTTTTTTTAATCGCTACAACATAAATAATCTAACCTCACTGCTTCTCAACATTTAATTTTTATTGTTCCAGAGATGGATGTATATTTTGACAAAATTAAATCACTTTTTTCATCATGTTTATATAAATGGTTGTTGTTGCAAGTTGCCCAGAGTCGACAAATGGAACAACATATAAGTGTGATAGATGGAAGGAGGGAGGGGATAACATAGAGAAATGAATGCATGAAGATTATTTAAAAACAGTAAAAAGAGAAATACATGTTAATAGCAACGCACATTGTTTTCATGAAAAAGGTTCAGGGGTGGATTTAAGGTAACACGGCTAAGACCTGTTTGAGTCTGAGGTCAAACTATATATTAGCTTCCTCCCAGCTGGAACTCTTCAGATGTGGTGGTCTTTAAATCCCAGAATTTACAGATTCCATGATAAATGTTATATTGGAAAAGACTGCAATATAAGATGCTATATCAGTGGGGGGTGGTTTTCCCCAAAAAGCAGCCATCATGGCTATGATCTTAAATGAAATGAAATGAAAAACTGGTTGGGGTCCATGCTGATTTATTTGTTTACTTATAATTTGAATTTAAGACTGCCCAACTCAAAACAACTCTGACTGACCTCTAACCTTTTCTATTCAAAGTGCCAACAGACACACCAGATTTTATTCTGTGGAGAAAAGATCTGGTTAGCTATGACTATCCAAAGGGAGGAAATATTTAATATTGAGCAAAAGCAGCTAAAAACAGTTGATGGATCTTTTAAAAAACTACAAGGGGAAGAATTAAGTAATCCTTTCCATCTATAGGATCCTAAGAATAGACAGGCTTAAATCAAATAAACCCATAATCTGAGTCAATATAAAGCGGGACACTACATTTGAATGGGCAATCCAAAATACAATATGTAAGATCAGAGAAAACAGTGCCATCAATTCTGGGATACTTCTACCCAGTGTAGCAAATGTTCTTTGGAATAATCAGTCTGCTGGATATGCCAGATTTGATGACTGTTACTGTAAAGAGATAATTATGCGAACGTGTTTATGTTATACGTAGTCTCATGGATTTCAGTGAGTCTTATCTTCTCCATCTGGACTGTATGAGTGATCATCACCCAGGCAATGGAAAAGCCTCCATAGGCATAAAACCACCACCTGTAATATACAGCTGGTAGACAGAAGTATGTTATGCTCCTGCATCATTTGGGAAATAATTAAATCTAAAGGTCTGCTGACTAACCAAGACAGTACTCAGAACTGAGTTAAAAAGATAGGAGCAAACCCAAACGAAAAGAAAGATTTTATAAAGTGATATCACAACAAAGTTGCCAAAAAGTTGTACTGCTAATCACAGATAGGATAATTTTCACGCTACGTTGTACCTCTCAACCTCTACCTCAAGACAGGCCCATACTCATGTTTTGTCTGCGTGTTATTCACATGCAGGCAAACAGCAGCTCGTTCTACTCATAATCTCCTCATCTAATGATTATATTTAACTAGGATGTTATTATGGCTTCTTCTACAACAGCTGCAGTAAATAGTCTGTAATTGCTTGTGCAGAGAAGAAAGACTGCAAAGTTGACTTGTGCAGCAAGGGACCAAGCCTGACCTACAAGAATGTGACATACACACGGAGTTTCAATCATGAATGATTTGGTCAAGACTATCTCAATAATACGAACAGCAATGCCTCAGTTTATTTCAACTACTGGAGAACCAGGTAGCCATTAATATCTTAGGCTGTAGAATATTAGCATGATCAGCACAGAAGCTGACTCATCAGCTGGAATTAAAATTCCAGTTCCAAGTAGTGAACCAGGAAGGGGAAAAAAAGCAATGTTTGCAATTTCAATTAGGGTTGCCATCTGCCAGCCTGTTCATTTGATGGGACACTGCAATCGCCATAGTTTAGAACATCAAAACCAAAATCTAAGAAGAAGCCAAGGGCCCATGTAAGAAGGCAGTGGCGAACTACTTCCATACATACTGCTGCCAAGAAAACTATACAAGGAAATAAGGATGACAATCTGCTTCAAGAACAGTGATTTGCATTCTGTTCCACAGATTTTTTTGCATAAACATTAGACAGACAACAAAACCCTACCTTTAATTAAGATTACTGAATATTCACAGCTAAATCAGTTAGTTTAAACTGAAAAAGCCACAATTGGTGGGGTTCACACAACACACTAAGACCAGACGAGCCACATTCTAGTTTAGAGCAGTGCATGAACTCATTCACAGAGTCACATACAAGTTTTCAAGTTCCTTAAAAAACAGTCTTCCACAGACCAAATGACTGTACTGTCACTTAAAAGTAAATGTGAGCTTGTCACTGGGGTTGTAGCCAAGGACCAGAAAATGGAAGGAACAGAGTACAAGGACCAATTCCATGACAGCATGCCAGTATTACTGAAAACTACGCAAATGCATATAAATGCAAATTCATATTGCATTTATATCCATTGTTATGGTGCACAATTCCTTCAATTGCTAATCTAAACTTGAACCAATTATTAAGGAAGATAAATTCAATACAAGGAATAGCTACTGTAGGTCATATTGAACAACACAGCAGATTTATGGAAAATTCAGATATTTTTTTTATCAGAGACTTGATCAAAATAAATCAAATAATCTTAAAATAAAAAAGGCCAATCTGACAAACCCCTAGTCTTCAGTACGGTACAACAGCCTAAAGCATCTGGTAAACTGACCTTATAATTCACAATAGAAACAATGTAAAAAAAAGAACAAGGAGGAGTTGCCTAACAACTTCTATGCAGAAGGCCCAGAAGATCTCTTTCCAGCCTTCCTTCCTGCAATGAAGTCTAAACATAAGCCTAAACCCAGTATCTCCTTCAGGCAGATAATAAATGATTTGTTTAGCTAATCTGGTTTTACAGACTTTATTTGGAATTCTGTCTTAATTACTGTCTTTCTTTGTTTTCCTATATTCCCCTTCCCCAAGAAACTTTTTTATATCAAGAGATTTTGTTTCATTAGTTTAATAAGGACATTTCTCTTTCAAATTTCCATGTGTAAGTTTGCATGGTTATCTCTTGTTGTTTATGACTGGCACATTTGATAATTTTGTTATTTCTAGGCTTTGGACAGGAACAGTACCTGGACTTACTATGAAATACTTTTCTGGTCACTGAAAAATGAACCCAACAGGAAAGGTCTCTGTCTTCTAGCTAAAAGGCAAGGCTTCAGACATTTTCCTATTCTATAGAATAAACTTGCTTACTTCAGTCACGTGCATCAACTTTAGCTGAATACAGTTCAGCCATTCCTTTACTGTATATTACACTATAATTACCAGACCTGGAAGCAATAAAACATATGGGATCAGAAAAACAATGTCTTATGTTTAGCCTAACACAATAACTTGCATCTCAACTCTTGGGACGCTTAGTTTTTCTCTTAAAATTCTGCCCCTCTTAAATAGGGTTGGATTGTTGAGTCCATCTTCTGATGATCAGAAAGGCACTTCATGGTACAGGTAGCCCTCAACTTGGGACCAGAATTTCTGCTGCTAAGCAACACGGTCCTTAACTAAGTTGTGCCCAATTTTACAACTTTTGCTGCATGGCTGTTAAGCGAATCCAGCTTCCCCCCTTGACTTTGCCTGTCAGAAGCCCCCTGGGAAAGTCACAAATGGCGATCACATGCCCCTGGGATGCTGCAACCATTGTAAATACATGCTGGTTGCCAAGTGCCTGAATTCTGATCACATGGCCACAGGGATACTGCAATGCTCGTAAGTGTGAGGACCAGTCGTAAGTCACTTTTTTCAGAGCTGTTGTCAGTTCGAATGGTTGTTAAACAAATGGTCATAAGTCGAGGACTACTTGTAAGTCCAACTACCATTCTCAGTTGCCAGAGATGGAGCCAATAGAAAAGAGATATATTCATTCCCAGGGTAATCAGTGTAATCCAGTAACCCAAGACTCTTTGTAACCCAATATGAACAAGTCTAGGCCTGAGATGGTAAACATATATATTATATAATGTTTTATAAGATATCTGGCTCTGCCCAGATAACTGCTCTACTAATCTCCACCAGTGGTAACTCCTGCTATTTGTCAATGTAGCTGACCCCCCTTCCCCAAGTATGCTGTGAGAAGAAAGGGGACTGCTGCTTGCTGGCTGGGTATACCAAGTCCATGCATTTTCCAACCCATTTAATTTCAGGAAGCTTGTTTCCCCTGATTTCCTATTTTCCTGATTAGACTCATCTTCTGGCTAACCAACTAAGTTCCTCCCTGATACTCCTTCAGCCAGTCCCACCCAGCAAAGTCATGTTGCCCTCTCAGCTGCATCTCCTGCTGGTGAACCAATCAGAAGAACCAAAATGGTTTTTCAGGAAGGCAGAACATAAGACTGAAGGAAGGAGGTTTTCTTCATGAAATAGAAAGAAGTCTTAAATTCTGTCTACTCTGGTTCTATATAAACATCACAATTAAAGTTATTGTTTTCTGTATCATCAACATTATTGTTATTATCTTTCCTTGCATTTAGAATAGATAGGGTGTAAAACAGGTGGGAATTCTACTGTTAAAAAAATAGTTTAGATGGATTACAGTAACACAAATATCAGAAGATTAAGAACAAACTATGTGACATGAAGTCATTCATGGATCACTATTATCGCAACAGCCTATAGGAATACACCATGGAACATTGGGGGGGGGGGGCACCCACAGTTCAAGGACATGGCTCCTTTCTGTAGTAAGCAAAATATTTCTCTTGAAAAACCAGAATCCCAGAATAGATGGATTTATTTAAATGGGCTAATATGTTGCTCCAATCATTGTAGACTGAGCAGTTTACATAACCTACTCTGTAAATAAGGTAAAAATGTACATAGGATTAAATTATACTTCCACGAGGAGGAACAATACAAAAACTCCATTAAATAAACCCCAACTACAACAGGGAACAAAATTCATACCCCAAAGGCCTGTTGGAAAAGCCAGATTTTAATAGTCTTTCTTAAACCAAGTAGGATTGAGACCCTACAGATGAAAACAAGCAACCTATATTTCTGGAAAAGGCAACCCTCTCACAAATGTTCTTCCCATATTCCCACACAATGCATTACATTAGATAAACAACCAAAAGAGCAACAACAACAAAAAGGCCCCAAAATCCTATTTCTGCAGGTTTACTTATTTGGAAATTGAGTTCATGCCTAAAATTATATGATTAGAAATCTGGAAGATTTTAATTGACCACCTTCCACTTGAACAGTAAGAAAGACATTGCTATAAATTCTAATAAATAAAATTAGATGTCAATTTAGGAAAATTATGGGAAGAAATACACTGTAATTTTAAATGTCTATGATGTTATAAAAGGTTATAAGGGATTGCTGGCTTGGCATTTCTCAATACATTTCAAGGAGATAACTATGCCTTCCCCTTTTTAATTTCCTTCACCCTCATATCATTTTACATCATCTTGTCTGTTTCAGAATGGGAAAAGTCATCAGTTTTAAAACATCACAACTCTAAAAGTTAACCATTACCAAATAAATAAACCCTTCTAGAAAGTATTAGCTCCTGTTATGTTTTGGAAGTGTGAAAAGGAAGACGGGACTTTTTATTATGCATGTTGGACTTGTGGAAAAGCAAAACAAAAAATCTGGGTACAAATCCATACAGCGATGCAAAAGATATTACGGATGAATATGATGAAACGAGAATTATTCCTATTGGGTTTTATGGACAAGGAATTAGAAAAGAAATATGGGAAATTAATGTTGTATATGGTAAGTGTGGCAATATTATTGAATGCAAAAAGTTGTAAAAGTAATGGAATGCCTACAGTGGAAGACTGGATAATTAAATTAACTGAATTTACAGAAATGGCGAAGCTGACCACTTTGGTCAGAGAAAAAACAATAAAGACTTTTTTTAAAGGCTGAAAACCTTATGTGGATTTTTTGCTGAAAGAAGAGAAAAATGAATTGATTATTTGGGAATTTGGGGATTAAAAATGAGACAAAGAGGTTGGAGAAAAGTTTAAGATGATAATTACTTGATAGAAGGGTGGAAGGCACAAATGGGGTTTTTTTGCTTTTTGCTTTCTTTTTTCAATTTCTTTCTTGTTTTTCTATTTCTTATTGTTCATCTTTGTTCTTATTTGTATATATTACTATACTGAAAAATTCATATATATATATTCACATTATACATGAAACATATATAAACAAACTTATGTTTCAAAAAATAAACTTCCTTGATATTAACTAAAGAAAAAAAATCTCTTTTTTATCAATTTTTCTCTATGAATATTTTAAAATCTTTTTAGCATTGTTTTGACTTTGACGTTTTGTTCTTCAATTCCAGACTGGGTTTGTTTGTTTTTTTAATTGTTCTTTGAGTTTATCTGTTTAATTTAGCTATAGGGCAACTCATAAACTGAATAAAAATTTTAACCACTTATGCTCATAGAAATCCTCACAGGGAAGGTATTACGGATTTCCTCTACAATTCTAAATTTATCTAATCTTATCTAATCTTTATTTAATTTCATGGGATTTACAACCAAGTAAAAATGTATTTGGATTGCAGCCTCAACAAAAACTCCAAATGTTCCCTTTTTCCAGGGATAATCCTGGAAATCACTATCTTTATTTTGCCTTTAGAAAAACTTGGAGGAAGTATGTAATAAAGTCCTCACATGCTTTGTATTTATTCTTTTTTGTGGTATATTTGATCCAGATCCAGACTGATAAAGTAAATCTTGCTATTGATCTAAGAACTACATTTTTTTGCAGCTATACACACCGACAGTAAAGTTATCATTCTTGTCAAGCTTCATCCGATAAGCAGGACTGTGGATCCAATAATTTTATATAAGTAATATTTATTGAAGAAAATTGGGAAGTCATAACCAAACTGTTGTGATTAAAGAATAAGTCCTACAAAAAATGGTTCAACCTTCTTGCATTGCATATCCTTCCCCACCTGACATAACAGAATGCTTGGCCCCCTCTTTTGAGAGGGATGGTTTTATTCCATCTGTCTTTCAGTTTTGCAACCCTCAGTTTTGCTCTCCTGTTGTTTTTCGTTGGCTGTGCAAAAACTAATTCTCACAATTTGTGAGGCTTCAAGTCTTTTCCCTGGGTTGTAGGGGGGAAGTGAGAACAGGAGCAACTATACTGACTTATGTGCATTAACACCAAACCTGTCGGGGTACAATACCTCCACTTCGCATGTTCAGCCAAGGGAATTCACTCTACATTGTTAAGCATTAACATATCAGAGCAAAATCTATATATCTATCATATCAGAGCAAAATCTAAAACCTGACAATCAGGTTGATAGTTTTGTAGCTCATGGGAACCACCCCCTCCCAAATCCTCATTTGGGTAATACTTTTATTAGAAAATTGAGAAAATTGTGAGCCAGTTTGGTGTAGTGGTTAAGGTACCAGGCTACGAGGTCTAGTCCCTCCTTGGGCACAAAGCCAGCTGGGTGACCTTGGACCAGTCACTCTTTCTCAGCCCTAGGAGGAAGGCAATGGCAAACCACTTCCAAAAAACCTTGCCAAAAAAACTGCAGGGACTAGACCTGGCAGTTGCCAGGAGTCAACACTGACTCAAAGGCTATATATGTATATTTATTAAAAAACTTCCCTCAAGTAACAATCAACTTTGCATATGTCTATACTGTTTGCCTACAATCCTGAAATTTCCTGGTACTCTCCCATTCCAGTATTATTCTAAACTCTAATTTTTTAATGGAAAAAAATATCTCAATTAACAATCACCATTTTGTAACCAAATTTCAGCAGTATCAATTTGCTGATTCTGAGGATGGACTGCACGTTGCCCACCATGATTAAGATAGAAGGCAGCTTACAACTGTTTTGGCCAACAGGACCACCTTCACTTACGTTCCCAGTACGAGTAGATTATCTCCATATTTGATTTTCCATCAAATGTACACTGAAATAAACCTTAACATTGGACTGGATCTTTTCTGGCATTTCTATTGTCCTCTGAGGTTCTGTCTGTAGCAGTTAACAAAAAACATGCCTTCCCTCAAACCATGCCCAAATTAAATCCCTGGAGATGGGGGCGGGGGGAGCAAAACGTCACAGTAGAATGTGACAGTAATATATGGGCACAGCACATGGTACTGAGCCCACATGTTTTCCTTGTATGTATAGTTTCCATATTCCATTACATTTAGAAGCCAACAGAGTGGCAGAAACTTGGAAAAATTTGTTATCATTAATGCTGAAGGGGATTCTGTTAAATCTTCACACAAAATACTTAATGAATGGCAGTAAAACTTTATTTGGAGTGAAGGGTCTACAGCAAAGCTTCCAAAAACAAGGTGAGTTGGGAGAGCAAACACCCACTGTGTAACACCCTTAAGGCTGAACTGGATTTTTTCTGGCATTCCCACTGCTGGACCATTGACAACTTTTCAGGTCAGGAATAAGGTTTCTGTATTCCAGCAGGCTTTCATTCATCATGGAAATTTTGATGAACTCTCTGCAGAGTGGGAGGGAAATGGATATACTTGTTCTACTCACTTTCACTTTCTGCATCAGCCAGCATAATACAGCCCTTGGCTCTTTAAATGTGGAACAGCACAAGTGTTCTCTTAGAATTACACAGTTACACTGGTTGCATGCTTTTAAAAAAGCCACGATAGACTTAGAGAACAGGTTTACCATTTTTGTTAGAGGTGATGACTGAATAGTGACAAGGCCAGGATACTGGTATACTAAGTAGGTAGATCAGATCTTATAAATTCATATTTCAAGTGTGTCTCTATGTTGTTTCTTAAAGCACAAAGTTGGAGCTTGAAATACCTTTCATAGGCAACTGAAAGCTACAGTTCTTTTCTTGATTCTCTTAATCCTTGTAACAAGCTTGGGGTGCATTTAATATGGCGAATAAGCTTACCATTCACTTTGCGCGTTTGGTCTGCAGGAAGCACACAAGAAACCTGGATACCTTCTTAATAGTGGTTTATGTTCCTAACATGTGTACAGAGTTTACATTTTTGAGGTAAATATGCGTACTTGTTATCCAAGCTTATTCCCCAATCGATGGTAGACTTAGATCAAGGCTGTAAAGCTTCCACAGGCTGCTGACAAAAGGGGGAAGCAGGGAGCATATGTGACCAATTTGTTGCATAGCCCTGATAGAGATCAAGGGGACTAATCAGTACATCAGAAATTTCACTCTATTAAAATTGCAAAGTGTATTGATTGACTGGAAGCACATGAAATATCAGAGAAGGAACTGCACAATATATCACAACAATTATTTTCCAAGCTCAGGCCAAAACAAAGCTTGACAGAACTGAAACTGTTCCTCACTTTTTACCAGAACTCTTGAACTGTCCTTCTACATCATCCACAAGAGTCTTAGCACAAAATGCATTCTAGCTAGTTAACAGAACCATGCAAACCACCAGCTTATCTCAGGGCTTTTAACCAGGATGCATGGCTTACCTAAAGCTAAGTGTATAATTTAAATTTGGAGAGGCAGGTATTTCTAGTTAATGTTAACTGAAAGTGGAAGCTGGCAACTACCTATGATTTTAAATTCCAGTTAATGCTAACCAGAAATGGTATTATTGCAGATCATGGCTTAAGAGATACCTAAGAGAGTAGTAAGATGATAATGTGGACATGATCTAGTTTAACTAGAGTAGCTTGGCACATAGTGCTCTTTTTCTGCATCTCACCAACCTTGCTTCAGCTTGGAAAGCTAAGGGGGATCAGACCTGATTAATGCTTGGATGGGATACTACCAGGCCATGCCAGGGCTATAGTCTAGACTGCAAAGTTAAACAATAATTCTCAGAAAAAGCCAATGGTAAATCACTTCCATGCTATGCAAGAAAACTGTAAAGATATGTCCATCTAATCACTAGGAGTTGAGTCCAATTCAAGGGTATCTTTAACTTACCTTATTTCTTCACATAGCAGTTCAGGATGGAAATTAAGCTGGTCACCTCATCTCCAGAATTTTATTTCCAGGCCAGAAAAGGCTTCACCACCTTGTTTGAAGCAAGGCCAGGAGAAACACCAGCGAGTTGCTCCAGCTTTTACTAACTTGAATATCTCACAGGACAGATAGTCTAGGGAGCTATTTGCCCAGAAGGAACTATGGTTCCCTGAAGACTTCTGGCTGACTGGGAAAAAATATAATATAATATATAAATGTCCTGCTGCTCTCTCAATCTCCTTTTTGCACATTGCCTCAAGCACCTAATTTGGTGAGTAGGCAATTAAGACTTTAAAGAATAAATATACATTCTTGTACCAGTGACCAGAAATATTTGTCTTGATCCTGAATCTCTCTACCCCACCCCCTCTTATTTAATCTACCTTTGCTTCTGCACTCCATGTCTCATCATTCTTAGCCTTGCACTCATGCCTCAAGTCAGATGAAATACAATAAATCTTAGGAGTTTGATGAAATTTTAGATCATATCTTCATGTAATAGGTTTTCCATGTAAGCCAGGATTTTCAGCTGATCTTTCAAGTGAAAATCCTTAAGCCAGGCAGTTTTAAAATGTTATTAAAATGAGAAATGTACCATTTCTAGAGCTGAATGTAAAGGAAATAAAATTCATTTTTGTACTGCAAATAGATCCATCTGTTTTAAGAAATGCAGTACAAAGAAGTAACAGTTACAAGCACTAAATATTAATGCTGCCTGATCTGCAGTCCTTGAATAAATAGCCATTCGCTGTAGAATGCTATGTGTGACATGAGCGAATAGACAATTGGTAAGATGATGATAAATCACTATTTTATATTTTAACCTTATGCATTAAAGTAATTACTCTGATAAGCTAGCCAGTTAATTGGTGCACGCTACATATTTACACAGAGCAAGTCATATTGTTCTCACAGAGTTCATTCCCAGATAACCAGATATCAGATACAGCTACTGAACAGCGAAACTCTTTTTTGGTAGCATTATGATAAATTCTTGGGGATCTTTTGCGGTATTGTATTATTAGAATATATTAAAATATATACATTATACCTCATTCATTCTTCATACATACCTAAGCCATCTTGCTTGTTGGGCAAATATGACAAAAGGGACTAGGGAATCTAGGAAAACTGTCCTCAAGTAGATCTTCATTTCAGAATACAGTGCATCCATATTTTATATCTGTATTTCACCCAATCAGAGGAAGGTCTGCCTAGTCTGTACATCATCATCTATCCAATCAAGGCTGAGTCCATCATGTTTAATTGTTCAATCAGTATTGTACTTCTCATGTATATCACAGTATCCATGGCTATGTCATCTTTAGTTATATAATAAGATGTTGTTCATATTCCATTTTGTTTTGATGTATTTCATCTTGTTTTGTTGTGCAAGGTTTTACCAGTTGTCTGGTTCTCATTATTCCCTTATCAATTCTGGACAAAGTCCTAAACATCAGTAAGATTGTAACTGGCATCGGCTAACACCCAAGAATGTAACATGATATCAAGATAACATGGTATTGGCTATAATCGTTGTTGGTCAGCACTGTCCAGTCAAAATCAAAAATCTCTCTCTTCTTCAGCTCTTTTAAAATCCATACTTCCTTTCTGGCCCGCCAGTCCCAAACTAATACCTGTATATATGTATTTGGCTATGCATATGCATATTATATTATATTATATTACTCCCAAATGTAGAGGTTTTTGAAATGGTGGTTTCAACTAACTCCCCCAATCATCACAAAGAAGATACTGATTCCAAATGCTTCAAGATAAGTTTAAATAAATAGACAATCATAGATCAGAATCAAATCTTTTTCTTGTCTGCAAACACATTAGCAAGAGTAATACAATTCTAAATTTCCATAATGTATAACATGTTCATTAAAGGGCAAGCCTGGAAGACCTCAGGTTTCTTTTCAACAATTCAGATAACTGTGGAGAAGGGGGGATCATTCTGGGTTTACGTACAAAGAACAAAGGGAATTCCACAGTCTTTCAGGGTCAAAGTTTGGTACAGTTGTTGGGCCAGCCCTTCTCAGTCTGGTGACCTCCAAATATCTTGGTTATGATTCTAACCTCCTCCAGCTAGCAATCCAGGGGTCCTGAAGAAGGCTCCTTGAAACACTGGTCTTCCTTCTCATCTACTTAAATGCATTGGTGAACAAGAAGGAGTGATCTTGGCAGGGGAAGTCACAGCCAGAAAGAGAAGTATTAAACTACAGTTTTGATTCTGACTGGAAGACTCCCAAAGGGAAATATTCAATTCCTGTTTATCATAGATCTTGTAAACTGTTGCTTTCACAGGGACTGATAGAAGGAAGCCTTGGCAGACAATGAAGCGATGAGGGAGAAATGGCCCTGCAGAAGTCATTTATTTAAGGCAGCATTTGTGTATCCTGGATTCATGCAGTGCAAGCAGAAAATTTGGCATTCTGAGACTTTGAAGAAGTTCCTTGTGCTTGCAATTGAGAAAGCTGCTCTGAAACTATATTAGCAACACCATGGCCAGATAGAATCTCGAACAGGGTGTCAGTAAGGAGGTGAATTTCCCATGGCAAGAAGCAGACACAGTTTTCCTCTGGCTATTTAAGATTATCAATTCTTAGTACATAGATTGAAGACATAAACAGCCTCTTTTCCTAACATGATTTCTAATGGTTATCTGAATATAAATCTGAGCCATTTCTGTGCAGAATTCCAGTTATTTTTTAAAAAACTTGTGTATATCCAATCCCATTGAATCAATAAATCAGACATACAGAAGCATTTCTGTCACACTTATCTGGTCTTGGGCTGCGTTACATGCTCTAAAATAAATGCCATCTATCGCACCAGATGCTGATTTTCAAACATCATCAACTCTATTCTAACATGCTTGGGGCACATGCTTTTCAACTAACAAATGCCACAGATACTTGCACACGATGCACCCTAAAGTAACTTTGTGCAGAAGTTAGTCTGGAAAAAACACACTGTAAAGCCAGCAATACAACTTTTGTTCCATCGGTCTCAGCTCTAACACCAATAACCTGATCTTTCACAGGAAACAAGAGGGATGGGGATGGAGAAAAGAGAGAATAAGTTCCTCTCTCAGGTGAAATTCCACAACACTGAATATGGGGAATCAGAACAAAAAAATATTGTGAGAAATGAAAGGTATTTTGACTGCAATATTATTTGCTACAAGATATCAATATTTTTTATGCTGATTATCAAGTATGTTATATCTAGAAGGTAGATCATGCAAGCAAATTCTTCCCAGAGTTTCAATCAAATGATAAAACAGTGGCCAAAATTTGTGTCCACCTGGTCACCCAATTTCTCTTATCTACTGATTGCTTAACTATGTGCCCTCAAATAGATGTCGACTCCTAGCAACCATATAGTTAGATTTTCTCCATGACTTTCTGACCCTAACCTGGTCCTTCAGGTCTTCCAACAGTGCCTCCATCACCACTGTAACTGAATCCAACCACCTTGCTGCTGGTCATGCTCTTCCCTTTCCTTCCACTTATACCAATGGCAATGGCTTATGGTAAGATCTCAAAGAGTCTTTGAGATTTGAGCAATTATATGATTTTGTAGAGAATAAGGAAGATTACCTTGATGGAGATATGGCGCTCCATTACCAAAACAACAAGAGTAAAAACATATCTTAAGTTCACGACAAACAGAAAATATGCAGAATAGGCTCTGACAGAAATCTTCCTAATTCACATCAGTGTAAGAAAGATGAGGTACAGCATAAACAGACTTGCAGGATTCTGTTATCATAGCCACTCTCAATAAAAGTAGTTTTAGCCTTTTGATTCTTGTTTGGTCTATCTGGTGGGGTTGACAAATTTGCTCAAATTCCTCTAATACAGACCATCTAAATAAATCACCAATCCCCTTATATGTATGCAAGAGTTTTTCTTTGTAATTTGCTTATGAATTCATGCAATTGCCTTTCCTTCCCCATTATCTAGAACAGCACCATATTCAATTGCTTCTGCTTCTTTATCCCCATTTGATCAGCTGGTACCATCGCAGCTGAGGGAATTGCAAAATACCATTTGTAAAAGCATGAGCAGTAACCAACTGCTTTAACTACTCAACCAGCACCATGCATTTTCATGCTTTCCCTAGCAAGCACATACTCCACAAGCCACACTCTATCACCCCCACAGCATTATCAGTATGGCAAGCCATATCCTCCTCTATCATCCTTAAGGGAGAGGAGACATCTGGGCCAATTTGCCTCCTGAATGCTGAGAAGCTGCCACTGTTCCTGGCTTCCTGATCAAGGAGCAATAGTGCACGGTTCTGAGCACAAGCACTTTAGTGGCTAACTGGCAGACTATCACATTCAACATTTAAGATCCTTTTTTTTTTTTTGGAAGGAGGCAAGGTCTGAGTTTCTAGCCCCTGGAAAATAGGGGCAGTGCCTAACTGAAAAAGGTAAAGAACAGTTGAGAAGGATTTCCTGGGTGGTCAAATCTATGACTTCACTTGTCCCCACAGAGGTCTTCTCTGCCTCTACGGCCTGTATAATCTGGCTAACTTTTACATTCCCCCCTTCCAAAACTCACACACGTATATAGATCTCCACAGAAAACACACTCTACCAAGTAAGAAGGCATATGAAAGTTGGAGGGAAAAAATTCAGAAACTGCAGAAAGACTTCCAACTTCCCTCAGTAGAGTACCAAGCTGAAAAGGTGTTTGTTTGCTAGGGAGATAAAAAGAAATCCCTCTGGGCAAACTGGAAACCGCCCCAAAGAAGTCAAAAACTTTTGAGGTGAATGCTCTTCTGAGCAATACCACCGGCACAGAAATAAATATAAGACACAGCACAACTAGATAAGAAACTTTATTGCATACTAGGATAGAGCCATTTAAAACAGCTAACTGCTTTCTGTCAACATGAAGGTGCAATTCTCCTTATTTACACTAGTTTAATTCTGGCATTTTCCTGTCCTTCCCATGGTTTAATACAGTTTTTGCCTTGTGATTTTGGCCCTGAAGCTGGGAAATTGTTGATTCTTGACATTACTGACATCTCCTCCCTGAGAAACTCGGGCTCTCAATTTCCACACAAGGAAAAATAAATAAAACGATAAAGTTATCCAGTCTTTGGCTTTGTAGGAAGTGCCATGATCCTGAAATGAGCAAAACTGAACTCTTTTCTGATGGAGCAGTACAGATTCAGAAATCCATACCAACCATAACTTTGAGGAGGAATCATAAAGACCTGACCTTTGACAGAAGAAACCAAAGTGCTGGCTCTTCCAGGTACATTTTGCCCAAGCGATTAATAGATTTGACCATGTCTAACACCTACTCATTCAAAGGGCTAATTTTTGCAGGCTTTTTGCTGATTTTTTTCCAGATGAAAGAATGTTGCTTGACACCCTTCAGTTGTATTGGTGCACAATATGCAGAATCCCCATTCCCAGAATTCTGGAAATGGAAGTGTCAAGACATCTACAAAGACCCAAGCTACACGCACCATATATGCACTAATCTGACAAAATGGGACATTGCTTTCTTAAAAAAACAAAAAACAAAAACCTATTATTCAGCCCTTGCTGGAAAAGACCAGTGCCAAGAAAATGAACTGTCCTAAGAATATTCATTCACTGGGGTTAAATCAAAAGAAGCCAATGTCATTAATCTCATTCATCAAAGTAGCCTCTGAATACAATATATCAGAAGACAATTCACTCGCAACTTTATTTAGAACAAAGAATATTTCCTTTTCTCTGCATACATTAGAGAAGACAGATTTACTTCAGAGTTCATTTAATACAAAGAATATTTTCTTTTCTCTAGCCTACAGTGCTGCATTAAGCCTTTCTTTGAAACCACTATCCTTTTGTCAAAACAACAGCCAGCTAAATCTAAATGGAAATGTCATTTAAACATCGACAACTGAAAAGAAGTGGGAACTTGAAGGTGTCTAATTCTGGGTCCCAGATCTGCTGCCAGACGAGTGATGGAGCCACCATTCCCTTTTGAATCTCCCTACACATGGTGGTAGTCAAGCAATAGCAACGTAGAACTGAGAACAGAGAGTAATTGGGCGCCATGCCACTCAGGAATGCGGAACATAGCAGCATTTTTTCCAGTGGAAGTCCACTTCAGAAGCTAAGCAGAACTGGCTCTCAACAGGGCTCCAACGAGAGACTGTTTAGGAATTGTTATTTTATTCTCATGGAAGGAAGTATGCACAACACATTTAACAGCTGTAAGATAATCATTAGGGAGAAAAGGTGGCAGCAAAAAGAAATGCAGGGCAGTAGATGGACAAAATTAAGTCCATCCTCAAATGCAGGGTATTTTGCCTATAAACAGAAATGGAGTCCTTAAAGCAAGCCAAAAAAAAAAGTCTTGCTGAAGTCTGAAAAAAATTAGGCGGACAAAAAAAAAAACCCTTAAAAAACGATAACACCCCTATCACTCAGCTGATTTTTTCTATTCTAGTCTAAATTTCTATAGTGAGATTTGTGTTCTTATGCTTTAGGTGAGTTTTATCTTTTTAAAAATGGAAACATAGCAACAGTTATTTATTTGGAGTCTAGGAGGAGAAAAGGTGTTTGAAAATGATGCTTCCCACTTGCTGAGCAATGATCCCTCCAAGAAAGGGGTAGGCATTCTGCGTCCCCTCTGTCACTGGTATTCTGAAGCCCCGAGGGCCCCCTCCAACCCTGAATGCTAAAAATCAGCAGTATGAATTCCCTCCATGTTCAGGCAAGTAGTGTACAAAAACTGTAGTCTTAAAGCATAACACAGTTTTAAAAACAGAAAAATGTCAACCTGATTAAAAAAAAATAGAAAAGCAGAATCATGCTGTATTGTGTGGTCTTGCCCACATATCATCACTCCTCCATAGTGGCCCTCAAGCTCACCCAAAATATTTCTTGTAGCCTCAGTCACCGAAAGGAGAACCAACTCTGCTTCATATATACCCCAACTTCAGCATCAAAATATGAGAGAGAGAGAGAGAGAGAGACTGACTGACTGACTGACTGACTGACTGACTGACTGACCGAGAGCCTTTAAGTCAGCATTGATTCCTGGTGACTACCTTAACAAGTCCCTGCAGTCTTCTTGGCAAGGTTTTTCAGAAGTGGTTTGCCCTGGCCTGCTTCCTAGGGCTGAGAGAGAGTGACTAGCCCAAGGTCACCCAGCTGGCTTTGTGCCTAAAGTGGGACTAGCACTCACCAACTCTGTTTCTAGCCTGGTAAGAAACAGGAAGGAAGTATGCACAACACATTTAACAGCTGTAAGATAATCATTAGGGCCTTCTAACCTTAACCCACTAGACCAAACTGGCTCTTGAGTATAAGATACCTTCATGTTTACTTTTAAATTATAAATTATAACTATTATGTTCAATTATATTATTTGTTAAACTAAGCAGCAGAGAAATTATGTCATTTAATTGTCAGAAATTATGTTTTAATTGGAATGTCAAAATAATATTTCAATCAAAACTGAGGGAAAAAAGCAAAAAGACATCAAGATAAGTAGCAGACAGGCAATGCTGTATCTCTAGCCAAACACTCTCCGTTGTGTCACTGATGGCTGATTCATGCTATAGATTTAGGACTGAGGATACCTAAGACTTTCTCAGAAAACTGGGAAATAGTTAAGTCATTTCTAAGCAAAACTAAGGTCAATTAAGTCTTGTCCCCCCCCCCCCCTTCCCCCTTTCCCAGATCTTGACACATTAAGAGCCACACTTTCTGATTAGGCAGGTGGCAAAATTGATGGATCTCCTGCTGTAGCTTGAGGAATGGAGGTATTTCTCAATTCTGTTTTCTCTGGCTAGTGCCTGCATTTGACATAAAGCATACGTTCTGCCAACCTTTGGGGGGGAAAAGAACTTCTGAAACTGGAGTTCCCTTGAGACCTACTCAGCACACCAGCTGCAGCGACCACACAGAACAAATGACAAAGAGAAACCTCTCTCCATCTCCCTTCACTTTGAAGGAGGCTGTGGCTGTTGCCACTGCTAACCCAGGCATTATTACAGCAAAAAAGGTAAGACCTGGGGAGCTGTCTGGGAAAGACTTAGGGCACATCCACTGAGGGCAAGCAGCAAAAATTGCTTCATCAGCTCCAAGCTGACACAGGTCCTAAGAAGCAAAGGTTTCTTCATCCCCAGTTCATGCAAAAGGGAAAACCTGCTTGCACACACATCCTGATCCACATCATTATTTGTGTTCACTGATCTGGCCACATGAACCAAGATTCCATCCTTCTGTGTGAAGGTGAGTTTAAAAACTGCCAAGCCATCTTGAAAGATCTACAGCCCAGGAACCTGGAGGTGTGGTAAGGCAGGAAGTCCCACAAATGGAGAAAAAGGCTGCCCACAAGCTCCACAGAGCCATAGTTTCTTTCAAAAAGTGTAGTTTGACTTCATTTTCAAGTATACTTCAGCTGAGCCAAAAATGAATCACTCAGCTCACAAACATAGCCAGCTTTGTGGAATCACAAAGATCTGGAGCTGCTTTTAAACTGGCATAGTGACCTCATGTAGAAGTGTCTTCAGTGAAAACCTATGCTAGAAAATAATTGGAGGTAGAGGCTCCAAATACTCACTTTTTGGGGGGGGGGGGGGGCAGGCTACATTAGGAGACCCCAGCATCTACAACAGTCAAGTAGGATTGCAAGGCTCTGCACAAGGAGTTATCTTTGTAGAAAGTGTCTTAGAGTCTAACCATTCTTCTTTTAAAAGGAATCTCTCTCCCTGTGATTTTATCATTCAAAATGTGAACACAAGAAACCAGGAACTGCCTTCAGAGCAAACAAATCTCCAGTTAGTTTCCAAGACTTTCAAAAAAGCCACACAAAGTGTTTGGAGGGAATCTGCCCGTACTAAGCTTGAATTATGGAATCAGAAAGCTTGCACCTCCTGAGAACTTCAGGATAATGCCCTTTGAACACACAAATAGTTTACAATTTAGGAAAGCACAAAATGAATTATAGTCTGACTAAACTTTAGGGGAAAAACTGGTACTTTGCTATTGCTAAGATGATAAATGGGATCAACTACGAACAACCCAACAAGAAGCAAAGAGAAAAATCTTTCATGCATTCAACCCCCAAGAGCCATTTTTTGAGATCACTGCCAGTACATATTATTTCTATAACAGCCTGTTTCAGCAGAGGTATCAAGGTAAATGGAACTTACTTTACCAAATAACTTCCCTAAAGCATCATCTTCTCTCTTAAATAGAGACTGTCACTATCACAACTTGCATGTGTATCTAAGTATGGGTCAGGTTGGGGATAGATCACCCCAGAGAGCTATCTGCTAACAGTCAATACCAACTTAATGGCACATAATCAATCATGATGATAGATAGATAGATAGATAGATAGATAGATAGATAGATAGATAGAGGTGTGTCTGTGTGTGATAAGAAATATAATACATGCAATATGCAGGAAAATAAGTGTGGTGTAGTGTTTATGCTGCTTGGACTAGCAGTGGGAAGACCTAGTTTCTAGTCTACTCTTAGCCAGAGAAACTTATTGGATGACTTTGGGCCAGTCACTCCTCACAGAATTGTTGCTGTGGGAAACACATAGGCACTGAAGATTACACTTTGGTCCTTCATCATCTTGTACAAAAATATACGTACAAAAAGAAAACATCCCTCTTTGCGGCTTTCCTTGACTTCAAACAAGCCTTCAACTCAAAATCAAGGAAAGTGTTTTGGGATAAATTAAAAAATACAACTATAGGTAGGCACCTCCTCTACATCATACAGAAATTATATTCCAGCTCCATCCTAAGAGTGAGGTGCAACCCCCCTTGGGACCCTCTCTGGCTCTGTAAAAGTGCAGAAAGGAATGTGACAAGGATGTATTTTGGCCCTCTCCCTTTTCAATCTATATATTAACTCATTGGTAAATCTTTTACATGCACCCTTCCTAGCACAGCGCAAACTCCCAATATTCCTTTATGCTGATGCTGCTGCTATGATCTCACAAACACCTGTTGGATTAAAAAGAGCAATAGCAGCAACACTAAGGTACTGTAGACAAAATCATTTGGTTCTCAATTCTGATAAATCGAAAATTATGGTATTCACTAAGAGAGCCATTCAACATTCCTGGAGAGTAGAAGGGCATAAATTAGAGCAGGTTAACACATTCAAATACTTGGGAGTAGTTTTCCACTCAAAAGGCATTTGGAATGCTCACCAGAATTATGTGATGCAATCAGCCTTCAGGTCGATGAATGCCATTAAACTTTTTTTTTATACGGGTGGAAGACAATTAGTTCTTGCGGCTTTAAAACTGTTTGAGGCCAAAACATTGGCTCAAATTCTTTATGGAGCACAAACAGGAATTTATGTGAAAAAGGAGCTGCAGGAAACCATACAAACAAAATTCTTGCGATCAATTTTAGCCACCCCCAATGGAACTCCAAATGCCCAGCTAAGACTCAAGATAGGAATGCCATTAGTTCAGGTTAGGGCCTGGAAGATGATGATAATTTACTGGTTTAAAATACAATTCTTCCCAGCTGGACTAACTCCCTTAGTTTTAACAGATAATTTTTCTTCTCCCTAGAAACAGGAGGTGGAGCATAAGTTGGCTTCATATGGGTTCTTTCTTCCATCTTTGATATCAATGGGCTATGATCAAGCCAAGCATTTGACTATTCAAAGAATAAGGGATGCAGAGTTCCAAACTGAAGTTAACAGGCTGCCCCAACATGATAGAATGTGGATAAACAAATATATGGGTACCAGCATGGTATTTACAAACCCTAACTTTCTCCAAGTTGAGAACAGCTTTTTTTAAAGCCAGATACAACATTCTTCCATCAGCACTATTTCAAGGCAGGTATATTAAAATCTCCATAGCGGAGCATATCTGTCCATGTGGCGATAAGGAAGTAGAAAACATCTCTCAGGTTTTATTACATTGCAAATTTTATAGGGATATAAGGTCTATTTATATTTAACCCCTAATAGATAAATTCCCAGGGAGACCAAACAAATTTTATCTGAATCATCTTCTCCAGGAATTAAAACCCACTATTACCTGTGTAGTAGCTAAATTTTGTGTTACTGCGATGAATATATGGCAAAAATGGCTAAAGAAGTAATTGGTTTAAGAAGATTGTTCTTATTTTTACTTATTTTTAATATCACCTTTGGATCAATATTTCTTAATTAAGAAGTTGCTAGGGGTATATTTACTCAAGATCATACTTTTTAGTTTTTAAGCATATTATTACTCGGCTAATTAATGTATTAATATGGTTATAGAGGAGTGAATGTAATATTATTATATGATCTGCCTTTTAGTATATTATTTTATCAATATGTTTTACTCCGTCATTGTTCTCTTAAATTTTTTGGTCATTGACCAAATAAAGACGTGTTCTGTTCTGTTCATAGGCACTGTTGATCAGCAGCTGTACAGGCTGATCCAGGTCTCCAGTGGGAAAGAACTGGGCTTATCCACCGGCCAAGCCCAGAATGACTTTGAAAGGAGGAGGAGGGTAACATGCCTACACCTACTCAAAGTGGCCAGTAGGCACTGGGCTGATCCCAACTCTAGGAGTCATGTGACCACTTCACCAAAGCATAGTGGAAACGTATGCTAGGTTTCATTCATGGGGCAAATATAGCAAGTATAGTGGGAAAACACTACTTTAAAACTGGAATAGCTGGGAATGACTTAAGGTTACCTCCAGTATGGACTGGGGACCAGATGAAGGCAATAATATGAGGATAGCTTAAACTCTAGGCTTCCCATCTTCCCACCTTTCCAAGATACTTGGAGGTTTGCTTGGTGGCCTTTGGCAGCTGAGAGCTGCTTCCATAAAGTAGCTATCACTGGTTCTTGCCTTGTCAGCTTCAGCCCTTAGTGTAACCAAGAGACTGATATGGAGCTTGATCTGAGGTCAAAGTGATGGCTAGCTTTAAGGGTCCTGCTCTCCCTTCTGATGGTACTTTATCTTTAAAATAGATGAAACTGCCTTTCAAACAGAGAACAATCCTCTAATTCACATAGCCAAAGAATAGCATTCATGTAAGTTAACAGAGAAAATTGCTTCTTACTTCACCTTTTCCCTGCTGTAGTACTTCAATATAAGTAGAGGGATTTTGACAGTGGGAAGGGATCAAATGCATTTTCAAGCAGTCTTCCATGTGCATTGCTGAAGGGGTGTGGTCTAACCTCATGCTCTGTTATTGCACAAATCATGCATAGTAAAGCAAAAGAATTTCATTTGAATCTGACAAAATTTCTTATTATTCCAATCATTTCTTCTCTGCCACCTATAGAGTTACTTAGGACACAAGCAGGTCTGAGGGGAAAAAATTAATCTGATAACTTGCACAACTTGAAATATTGTTTCCCCAAAAACCAGCATAAACCCCAGCAAAGATACCTCACTGCGAGACATTTTAAAGACAAATAGCTGCTGATCTTCTTTCCTCCAAGCTTTTTATCTGCCAAATGTGAGACTCTGAATTTCTCATCTGAGCAACCTTGAAAGTCGCTTAAAAAACAACCTCAAGTGCCAGCTGAGGCTAACAAGCTAAGAATTTCAAGGCGAACCTGTCAGGAACAGCAAGGCAGGAACCGGAACACTGGCCTGAAATGTTCACAGTGAGACCAGCCCTTTCTAGAAAAGGCCTTGTAAGCCATCCTTGCAGATTTGTAGGTAAAAGAAAACTGGGGGAGGGAAGAGATGCAAAGGAACTGTTGGCACTGTGAAGAATTGAATTTCATGCCCTGCAACCTGGAACTATTTTTAAAAGCCAAAGGATGGAACAGAGGGCTAGAAATGCCACCTGCATTAAATGCAGGGAATCTCAGAAATAAAATAGATGTACACTTTAGTGTGGGTACAACTGCCCCTTTTGTGCAGGTCAGATAGAGTTTCACTTCATCAAAAAGCAGCAATATTACTTGTAAGCCTCCTTGTGCTGTAATATTAAGGCAGCAGATTCCCCAGGAAAAGTGAGCAGGGAAAAAAAATCTCAAGTGATTTGCCAAAAGTTATAGTTGCCAGAAGGAGAGCTGTGTTAAAGCCCACTGCAACAAAACAATCAAGAACCTCGTTTCCCCTACAGACTAACCAGTGTTTTAATATACTTTAGCTGGGAAAAATATAATAACCATATAAATATAAAAATCTGAATAGTATAGAAAATGAATGTCATACATGCATGTTGGAGACTGACACTTTAAAGATAGAAGTGGTAAATCTGGACGGAGGTATTCCTTCCTTCCACTCATATCTCCCTTTTTCTCCAGAAACTCAAGATAAAGCACAGTTCTTACCCCTCCCACCATTATATTATCCTGACAACTAACTTTTCCCAAGCTGGCACCCCCCCCCCCCGATAAGCTGAGATTCCAATACCCATAATGTCTCAGCTAGCATGGCTAATATCCATATCGGTACAGAGAATCCAGGAGCTGCAGTCTCAGCATATCGGGAATGCATACATCTAAGCATGTTTAGATGCTGTGAGTGAAAAACATAGGATGACAAAGCCTAGTAAAATCCGGACTGAACCAAAAAAAAAAAAAAAAAGCTAATACAGACAAAAGAGAGACCTGGGGGACATACACCTGTGTCTCTAACTCCAGTTCTTCAGCCTTTCTTCCAAGATAGAGTCAGGCCATGTCTACCTCTTAAAACCCTTCAGCTGACAAAGATTTTTTTTCTTCTTCAGAACATCTTTCTTTTCTTAACTTTCCTAAATTTCTCTGGGTTCTTGGCATTTTTATTTGAACTTGAAAATCAACTAAGAGTTTTACATCTTCACTGGAATTGTAGACATATTTTTCATTATGCCTGAATGTTGCAAATGGTGAAGTATGAATGCTGAACACTGGTAATAGAAATTAATACTGGAAATAGCAAGGGTTAGAATTTAATATACTTTTTTTCTGATTTGCCACTGATTACTCCTTGAATAGCTTCGGATTCACTATTTATCATACGTTTTGTCAATTGTACTGCAATTCTTCATTTGATTAATCATTTGATTCTTCATTTATTTTGTTATAAATACATTGGACTTTGCTTTATGTTTTGGCTGTTTTTCTATGACTTAACACCATCTTGCCTTTTGTTCCTACATTTTAAATCGACTCTTCCTCTTCATGCTATCTTGATTCAATGGTTATCGCCATCAGCTTGCTGGACCAACCCAAGGAAAGGGAGATAAAAGAGCCCAGCTTTCAGAAGGCACTGGACTGGGAAGAGCAGAATCAGGTAAAGAGTGAAAGTGTTCCAATGAGCTTCATAACTGAGGCAGAATTGCATTTGGGTCTCCCCAGGCCTAGTCCTGAAGGACATTTGTTTTGCTGGCAATCATGATGCTCAAACTTTGAAAGATGTAATTTCCTGAGTTTCTGAGCAGCAGATTTAGGGGGCTGCTTCTCAAAGCATCCCTCCACACATACATAGCATTATGTAGTCAGAAATTCTTGATGGGACTGAGGAGGAATCTGACAAGAACTCACCTCCTCCCGAGTGGCAAAAAGTTACACACACACACACATACACACACGTATATATTTATAATTTCTATAACACTGAGAACAAGTGTAGCATGGTAGCTGGAGGGCTAGATAAGATCCTGATTCATATTCTAGCTCAGCTATGAATCCTCCTGTAAGACCCAGGACTGTCCTTATCTCGTCAAAAGGTTATTGGAAGAATAAGAGGGCTAGAAGAGAATCTTTGGATTTACTCATAATGGTATACTTGTGCTCAACAAGGAAAATAAATAAATACATAAATAAAATGACCATGCATTCTTTCCTGTATCTGTGGAGCTACAAAGACAATTACCGGCCACCCAATTTCTCAGTAAGTGAAGATGAACAGGCTAGCTAGTAATTATTCAGTTGTCTGCCATATACAACTCTTTGTTTAGGGTTTTTTACAGCCTTTGTGGCAGTTTGATGCACAAGGAAAATTTTAAGCATTCCTTCCGCACATCACCACCTCCTGAAACCTCAGAGGGAATTGTATGGGTCTCATGCCTCCCCTCTTGTCATTCGGTTCAAAAATTCAGAAAAGGTAACATGTCACTAGCTCAAGGTTGAGCCTAATACACTGCTCCATATCAGTTCAAAATTCCTTGGTGAGACAGCTATCAAAGATTACACAAAAGGTTTATGCCTTCTTACTATATATATTGCAATTTTTGTAAGTACACATTTCTTGAGACGTTGGGTATGGTGTGACTCAGCACCCAGCCTATCTTAACTTCCCAAGCCAGACACAACTGAAATAATGGGGTTCATTAAGGATCATATTCCAAAGCTCCATGTGTTGCATACTTCATGCTCCAAGGAGCACCCTATGAAATTAGGAAACTATGATACAGAGGGTGTAGAAGCAACCCTGCCTGCAGAACTCTCAGAAACATCTTCATACTAACACTTCTTTGCCTAGAAAGCTAACAGATACCTCACTGTCAACGTAATACCCGTTGCAGTAATTCTCTCTCATTCTCTCTGAACTCAAACTATATTCAGGAGCTTTTATGGAAATGGCTTGAGGAAATAAGTTGCTTTTATTGCAACCAGGTAATAATGAAGATCAGCTTCTACTGAGTCTAAAAATCTAGCTATGTCTGTATGTGCATGTACATACCAAGATGTTCTTTCTCCCACCTGCTCACCATAATGGACTGCATGCAGTCTCTCTCTCAGGCTGGACTGTTGATGGCATCTGCATTGTGTTTATATAATGGTCTTAGATGGTTGGGACTGCCAGCACAAACACTCACCAGTCACAACTGAACTGCTCGGGCAGAACACCCACAGAGATGAAGGGTTAAGGTGAGGAGCTGCTGCTGCTGCAATGGTCACTCATGTCCCTTCCTAAGACCCATCTCCAAATGTGAATACTGTATCTTGTCTGAACTGAGTAACATTCATACTTTCCCCCTTCCCTACTGGCAGAGAAGACACAGTTCTGAACAAGCAAGATTGTATTATCAAAAGCTAGATAATGCCATTCCAACTACTGCTACTGTTGGCCAATGAATATCAAATTCCAGAACAACACACTCACACCACAGAGAAAAGGGATACATAGCCCAGTATCGTTGCTTTCTTTCCATTTCCTTCATGCTGAAGATGAGGGGGAAAAGAGAAATGAATCCAAGGCATAAGCACTGACAGAGGAGTGAGGCAGATCTACTTCCTGTTTTCTACTACTCACAGCTACTGTGGCACCCAAAATAAGAGTGTAAATCCATTCCCTCATTCCATACTATGAAGGCCATATGGAAATCTCAGTCCCAACACCAATAACTGGATGCTTCCAGATGTTCCTGGCATTTAGATCTACTCCTTGCAGCTTCTGTTTCATCATCCCTGGCTTGCTCTTAAACAGAGCTCCCATAAAATAACACAAAAAGAGGTACCCTGTCATCTCTTAGACCAATATCTAAGACCAGGAACCCTACCAAACTGACTGGCTACTGACCCTTTTCAGGATTCATTTATACCAAGGCTTGTTATTTCCTATGGCTGGGGAGTTGTAAACAAGAATTCAGAGGACCTCAGGATGAGACTTTGACAATGCAGGGGAGGGGGCTGATGGGCACAGAGCCAGCAGTCCCTCCCCTCTCATCCTAATCAAGTTTCTTATACTATAAGGGGAAAGGACTCTTAAGGCACACCAAACTGATAGGTCCTATTGCCATAAGAGGCTTTATATGGTCTCACCTAAGAGGCCAAACAGCAGAAGAATAGATTGATCGTGGACATTCTTGGTAAAGAGGCTGGTCCCATCCAAGAGTCAGGCTATTAGCCCACATACTGTAGCTCCTCTTCATTATCTTAGGTGAGTTTATGGGAGGGTTCTCCTCTTTTTCTGCCCTAACCGTCAAACCCATTATCATTTGCACATGGAAAAAAAAATCTCCTGAAGTTCCTTTAGGTTTTAATCACAAATGATCTCACAATAATTTTGGTGTTTGACTACTACTTTGTGGCTCAGTGGTTAGGAAATTGCTTTGTGATGTCTAGAATCTGGGTTCAGTTCCTGGTGTCCCTTTAGTTCCCAAAATGTTCTTTTTGCCCCAGGCATGCCATAATGATCCATTACTGCTTGGCTTCATGGGGCTCTTGCTTTTACCTTGCCTCTTATGCTGGAGATTTACAGCATTTCTTTGAAAACTGGACTATCTCAGCACATCACGTGGAGTCACCAAAGACTAGAAAAAAATTGCCACCCAAAGACACTCTGTTCAGATGGGCTTGTGGCTCCCTCCTGTTGCCTATCCTAGTTTCTGCTAAGCAGAAGAGCCTTGATTTTCCTGTCTTCACTCAGTCCTTTGCACAATCTTTGTAGACCCCCTGCCCAAAAAGCCTCCTTCCTTTCTCTCAGCATCCTATGCTCCAAAACAGCAGTGTGCCTGGACATCAGTGGTTGCTCCGGTCATTTTTCCATCATTTGGGGACTGTGTGTACATAACACACTGCCTGAATAATTAACAAGCTGCTCTATTATCATGTTTCTGCACATAAAATTATATAAAAAGTCAAACATCCAAAATGCAGCAAATGCAATAATTACAAATAAAATCACACAGAGAATTATAAGAGACAGAACTGTGAATAAGTAAGATCTCAGCCAAATTATGCTTCAGTGATTAAAAGCGCCCTGATTGTTAAACTGATTGAATGTAATGGCTGGAAGGAAGGGAATTCTGGCAGATCATTCTTGTGAGCAAATTCTATCGTGTACAGGCCGCAGTTAGAAAAGAGCCTTTACCTGAACTTATATCAATGACTAAACGTTTAAAAACACAGTGTGTGTGTGCGCACGCATGTGTGCGTGTATGTATGTAAAATGATATCGATTTCATGTGTCTATACCGAAACACCTTTTGCAACCTACCTGTCTCTTCACAGTAGGAGTTGGGGGGAAAAAATTGCAATCCTTTGGCAGGATCAGTTAATAATCTATATAATTTTCCAGACTATACCTCCTTATAGAAACAGGAATTCATCCCTCCATGCACATACGTTCCTCAATGCCCATCCCTCAATAACCTGTAAATTCAACCCTGAACTGCCTACAGACAGAAAGGATTCTGTCTGAGCAGGTAGGTAAGAGAGTTGTGGCTCTGGGTTCGATGTTCAAATTGCAGCAGGGAGGGAATGCAAATGTTACCCTAAGCCTTATGCTATGTGCTAAGCCTCAGCTCAAATTATACATTAGATTGCTGTATTTGTTTTTTTGTGCCAGAACTGCAGTAATTAGTTTTAGAGCTGCAGTCATTAGAATTAGTTACATTTCAAAAGAATACTTATAGACTGAGGCTTGTTGTAGGATGGTAAGATGGGATGTCTGGTGCATAGTGAGCCCCATACTATGTTCTTGAAAGCGGGGTGGACAAGCTTGAGCTTGCAGGATCTTTAGTTCTGCCCAATGGATCCAGGTACAAATAAGCATCTGTGCTGCAAAGGAAATGAGGGCACAGATTGCCTCTGAGCATATGCTCAGCCATGAATCTGTGATCAGCATCCAAACAGAGCTTACAAGTCCTTGGTAGAACAGTCCACATCTGGTCGCCCACCAGTGTCCTCTGCCAGCAACCCAATTTTGGAGGTGGGGAGGAGGGACAGAAAACTAAGAACTGGAAACCCTTGCTGGTTGGACTGCAAGTCACCCAGAGATCTACCAGAAGAACCTAATCTCATCCCCTCTAAGACATGCATTTCTGATGAACAGGAGAATATGTCCTCATTCACATGTTTCCTGCTTCCATCTCCATCCCAGCCAAGTTACAATGGCAGCACTAAAATAGGAGCAAACCTTTCCACGGTAGGCCTACATTTCCTCATTTACCAAGAGGACCGATGAATGGAACAAGGAACTCCATACTTCCTCATTTGTTTAGCATAACAGACAGTTGCTGTAGTTCTAACTGCAGTATTAAAATACCCACTCATCTATTGCCTCCAAAGCAATCAAGGTACATAACTAGAGAAGAAAAGTGTTTTTATAAATACATCCTTTTTTTAAAACTGAAACCAGAGATAATCCATAATAGTAACTACCCCTCTTTCAGTCAGGAATGCTCCAAATGTGCTGGGGTAACAAGTGGCCATTGCTTTGGAAGGCATCAGATTGGTGGCTGGACTACTAAACCCATTTCTAAGGCTGTCCTCACTCAGAATAAATAGCCACTGTTCTATTATACTTAGTTACTGCAAAAGGGTGAATAGAATTCACTCTTATTCACAGGACAGCTTCGAATTATTCTTTATTATTATTTGTAGTGCGCTGTTTTTACATTTTCAACCAAGTAGTTTTTCTTGCTTGTTTATTGTTTTATTATCTAAACTGAATATCTGAATAATACAGAGATATAACTGGACTTCAGGAAGGGAACTTCTAAAAGGCTACTCCATTCCTCATACAATCAAGCCATTAAACTTGTCTATCATGTTAGAAATACAGTTAAGCAAATACATTTGCATCCTTGGCCCTCAAACTGATACCTTATACCCTCAACAGTATTAGGCTGTAGATGAATCTCCCCATTCATTGGAGAGGGAGCAAGGTGTCTTAGCCAACTAGCACTCATAGCAGCTGTTGACATGCCTCAGCTAATCATCACCTGCTCACTGAGAAAATAAATGCATTTCTACATTCACACTGGCCACTCACATGCCTGAAAGCTACAGTTAATTGCCATATCTCAGGATATCTATTTGAGTTGAAATGTATACCCTGTTTTCATGCCTTTTTTTATACTTGAAGTTAGAAAGAGTCATGGAAAAGTAGATGCCACACCTTGCTGGAGCTGTCCTTGTGTTCTTGGGCTTGAGAAGCAATCTTGTAGAACTTTAGCCACTTACAGAGTATGGTGCTTGACTAGAAAGATCAAGGAAGGCAATTCAACAAGTTTGCATATGCCACAATAACTCTGCAAAGTTTGCAACAATGAAGGAACACAAAATCAGAACGTATTCATGCTACTGGCTCCCTGGTTCTTTTTTAACTATATACTCTGAGTGACCAGGGATTAAACAGTATACACTGTTCTAATGCCATAGGCTGGAATATCCACACATTTTTTAGTTAGGGACATTCACAATGGAATCTCCTAAAGCAAAACTTTCAGGCAGCAGAGGATGAGAGTTTGTTGTTGCTGTAGTGTTGAGCACCACACAATAGATTCACAATTCACAAGAGACACAATTCTTAGATGAATGACAATTTTTCTTTTAGACCCTAGTGAGATCAACGGCCATCAAAGCCTTGTACGTCATGCTCTAACTCTGGAAAAAAATAACATTTTAAAATTAGTTATCCAGCTACTTAGCCAAGTACCTTGTTGGTACTTTTCAGACGCTCGCTGCAAGTGGCATCCCAAAGGAGAAGAGGTCCATGGTCTCTTCATGACTGAATTCCAAACTTCTGCTTCAAGTCCCACCTAACCCAGCATGAATCAAGTCTTCATCTAGACCCAGGGACATGGGAGGGCAAAGCTGGCAGCTACCAGAATCCTTTAGCTAGCTCAAAACAGCATAGATTAAGAATACATCTTCCAGTTGGCACCTACTAACAGTACATTCTTGCAGCTGAAGGACACTGTCCCTCTGGCAAGCTCAGGGACACAAAGTCTATTCAAGAACAAAAAAAGTGGCAACATTTTCCAAAATTCTATTGGATCACAAACTGCTTACCTGATCTTCAATTACGTGCATTTATTTTTAAGCCACATATTAAACACTTCTTTAATATGAGTCAAAATTTAATAATAAAAAAGACTATATTGTGCAGGAGCAAAACTGCAAGTAGACAGCTCAGCACAAGACCAATCTGCTCATTTGGGCCTATTATTCTTCACCAAACACTCTAATTAACTAAATGACAAATGGGGAGGTAGCCTTAACAGAGTGTTGTCAATATTAAGACAGGGCTAGCATCCAGACATACTTTTGAGCATCAGTATTAACAAATCTTCACAGGCCAGGAAAAAATTAAGGTAATAAAGATCTCTTTTAGTTTCAACCAGTTCCCTAACTTTCTGCTGTTGAAATATCCAAACCAGACAATCAAAAAACCTTCTCTTCCCACTCTCCTCGCAGGGATCCTTTAAATGTCAACAATTCTAATGGATGAAATCCCAGACTGTATAAAGGCAAGCAAAGACTGGTTTATGATCTTATTTGTTTTTACTCTGTTATGCGTCATCCTCATAAATTTTCTGACTCTTTCCATGGAGTAATCTGCTAGGCTAACAGCTTGGCCAACAGTCTCCAAACGCAACCAAGCTAATGAGAGTCAGGCTTCCCATAAGTTTCCAGTGTATCTTGCAGCCGCTGTCCATACCTTCCTAGGAGACAGTATAAGAAAAAGAGAGAAAGCATGACATTTGGAATCGCATTCAGAGTTGTAGCCAGATTTCACTTTACCTGCTAAGGTATTATGGGAAATTCCACCAGTTCATTTTATTCACTAAGAGCTCCTGACTATGGAATCTCCTTAGCAATCAGATAGTAAACCAACAAAACATATAATGTCAAAAAGCCAAGTAGGTTGAAAGCAATGGGGGGAAGGTAAGGACAGTGGGCCATACATGGCTTGGTTGTTCCACCATCCAAAAATGCTGGGTTGAAGCACTGCATTTCATTCCTGAAAGTGTTATTATTTTTATCTTTGATTAAAAAGAAAAGTTAATAGAACCCTAAGTTGAACTTGACTCCTGGTAATGATACAGACAAATGCATGTCGTTTTCTTTGCACTTATACAGGATATTGTTCAATTTCCTAACCTAACCTACATCCCTGGGATTTCCAGGTGATCTCCCATTCAGGTATGAACCAGGTTTAATTCTGATGAGGTTTTTCAAGTTCAACCAAGTTAGCAAGGTACTGTCACCTGCTGTAACTTATATCTTTAAAGATGATAACAACTCTCTGTGTTAAGGATCTTACAGCTTTGTTATTGGTATCAGTAGGGTTAGAGGTGGTGAAGCACTGGAAATTGGCCAACTCACCAATATTCTAGGAGTTAAGAGACTAGAATATGGGCTATTATATTATCAGGAAAATTAAAACATATGTTATGTATGAATGATAAAATTACATAATGAGAGGTTGGAAGGTATCTTGGAGATAATCTAGTCAAGTACCTGCTCAGTGCAGGAATCCATTACTACAGCTTCCTCAGCATATGTCCATCCACCCTCTGTTTAAATATCTCTAGAGAAGGAGAGTCTACCTCTTCCTTAGGCACTGTTGTAGAGCTCTTACTATTTGGAGATATTTCCTGATCTCTGATCAAAATCTAGTTTCTCGTAATTTAACCCCATTGTTTCTTGTCTTGTCTTCTGGAACAAGTCTGAACAATTCCTGTCTTCTACATGACAGCTTTTCCAATAACTGAAGACAGGTCTCACGTCTCCCTGCAATATCGAATCACAGTATAGTCAAAGGAGCTCAAGAGAGAGAGTTTTACAGAAATGTGATTTCCTTTTATTTCTTTTTCATGTAAATTTTTTTAATATCAATCTCAATTTACAGTATTTTTTGAATAATGACCACTTTTCAAATGGCTATAGGATTGTGGATAATTGCAAACACTGATTATTGTTATTATTTGAATCAAAATAAGATGGGAATACTATAATCCAATATAAAGGCATCCTTTTATCAAGCATAACTACCATAATCTTCTGGGAAGCTTTTCTGACATCCCAGTTGAGCCAACAGCCCTGGGATTTCCTCATAGCTACGTGAATACCAACCAGGGCTGATCTTATTAAGAAACCAAACAAACAGAATACAAAAATGCTTGTTATCTGAGATATCCTTTTGGAAGATGTTCTATTCTTCTAGGGTGGCTAACAGAGAAGGTGGTACCTGTTAACAACTTGGCCGAAACACCAGACAGCTTGATTTTTCTTTTCCCCATTAACACTCTTCAGAATGTATCACCTGGTTTCAACAAAAAGGATAGACCCATTAGGAGAGTTAAGAACAGATGCCTTGTGACTGATCCAAACTCCATTGATTCAAGGATCTTTCAGTATATGCAACAAGGTCCAAAATATGCAGTACATTTACATAAGCATTAGCTTTAAAGCTACTTATAATATGTCAACCTTACTTAGATATAATCTATGGGATCTGAGAAATATGAGGAAAAATTTGAACTGAAGCAAAATATGTTCTGCAGCATATAAACATGGTGAATTGGATTTCTAAGTGGAAGTAAGTATTTGGGGTAAAAATAAAAGGAGAGACCAACAAAAATGACATCATTGTAGGAATTTATTATAGACTACTTGGGCAGGCAGAAGATACGAATGAAGCCTTTCTGTATTAGATGACCAGTCTTTCGAAGAGCTATGAGATAGCAATAATGGAAGCTTTCAATTATCTTGACATCTGCTGGGAATCTAACTCTGCCAAGAGTCAGAGGTCCAACACATTCATGTCCTCTCTTGGTGACAACTTCATCTGTCAGAAGGTAGAAAAAAAGAAGGAGGGTATACTACTCACCAAGGAGGAGGAATTGGTTGAATAAGTAAAAGCTACTAGTACCTTGGGGGAAAGCTATCATTTCATCCCTGAATCCATGATATCCAGGGGAGGATGAAATGAGAAGTCAGACCTACATACTGGACTTCAAAAAAGTGGATTTTGATGCATTCCAAGAGAAGATGGGGCTCATCCAATAGCTTGAATTCTTGAAGGAGAGAAGCATCCAGGAAGGATGGAAAATCCTACAAAATGAGATACCAAAGACATAGTAATAAACAATTCCTACAAGAAGGAAAATGGAAGAAATAGATGCACGTAGAGCTCTCTAAAATGCTGAACAGGAAAAACAGCATGTTTAGGATATGGAAGGAGAGCACATAACCAAAGAAGAATGCAAGTTAACTGTGTCATAAAGATAAAGCTCAAAATGAGTTGAAGCTTGAAAGAGATACCAAAAAAAAAAAAAAAACCTACAAAAACAGTTCTCTGAGTACATTAGAAACAAAAGAAAAGCCAAAGAATGTAAGCCTATTGTAAGAAAAAAGTGGTGAACTGGTAATGGTTCATGGTGAGAAGGCAGGACTTCTGAATTCCTAGTATATCTATCCAAACAGCTGTCACATAGAAGGAGTGGATTTATTCTCTATTGCCCCAGAGGGCAGAACCAGAAAAAATGGGTTAAAATCATAAGGAAATAGTTGCAGACTAAATACCAGGAGGAGTTTCCTGACTGTATGAGCTGTCAGCCAATGAGACAGGTTGCCACATGAAGTCATGAGTATTCCTTCACTAGAGGTCTTCAAGCAGCGGCTGGATGGTCATCTCTCAAAGATGCTGCAGTGGACGTACAGCAGAGGTTGGATGAGAAGACTTCTGAGATCCTTCCCACCTCTATGATTCTATGATTCTACTTTTCTTATACAAAATGTGCACAATATGTTTTTTCACATTTGCCCCATATATCTTATGTCCCTTTTAGACTATTTCTGCCCAGCAATTCAGAATTTATTTAGCACTGCGCAGATATGATCACTTGAGCTACTCTACCATCTCCACAATGCATGGCAGGGTAATAGAAAGAAGCAGATTGCTCTAAGCCTTCATTACAGCATTACAATCTATTAAAAAACATTTTAATGAGTTTATCCTCATGATAAGTATGGACAAGCAATTTTATTACTTGGGACAAAATTTGACTAACAAGGCACTCCGGCTCAAACGACAGTAAATGTAATACTAATTAAAGTGATTCACCAAGAGGACAGAAATTTTTAAAAAGTACAAATTGAAAATGAGGAATGGAATAATCTAAACACTGATACTGAAAGGTCAGTTCTTGTTCAAATAGCACCACTTTATGGAAACTACTTGACAAGCATTCAAACATGAGAGAGAGAAGAAAAAACCATCGGTGTCTGAATGGACGGCTAGAAGAATAAGCTTGAAAACTGTGCACTGATTATATTCTTATGAATATTCACTAGAATACCACTTCATTCAGACATGACACATGCTACAGCCTCTGCCGTGGACCTGTGGATTTAGTGATCCAAGACAGTCTATCCTCTCTGTACTGCTGAGCTTTTATGCAATTCAGCATTTTAAGCAGGCATGGGGAAAAAAGCCTTGAGTTGGCCCATGGGCAACACTCTAGATGACACCCTATCTGAACTTTTTAGCAGTTTTGGACATACTGTTCTTTTCTCTCCTTCTGCTTGTTGATAGCAGAGCTCTTCAACAAACACCTGCCATGCTAAAGCCCAAAGTTTATGAAATGGGGCAGGCTGGAAGCAAGCCACCACCGTTGTGCCCTCTGTGTTTAGACCTCTTCTCCCTTGTCCTTTTTTTAATCGGTTATTTGACACAGTGCCTTCCATACGTTTTTTGTCTTACGTATACGAAACCCAGTGAACCATCTTCAAATGAAAGCATTAGCCTTTACTGCTCTGCTTTTAAAGGGAAAAGGGTAAGATGCCTACATATTAGGCAACCTTCAGCCGGCAGAAAAATAAATTGCCACAATTGTTCCTCAACAATCAAGGAAAGCCACACGGTCAGCGGAGCACTGCAAAGTAACGCACAGTTACAAAGTAGTATCCCTCGACAGATACCATTCCCAGAACATACCTGGAGAAGAAAAATGTTGGATCCCGGTAATTAATTTTAGGATAGGTTCACAAGTTACAAGGATCACACAAAAGGCAGATTTTTCAGAAACAACAGAAGGCAGCATTCTATACATCTCAGCAAACAGACAGATGGAAGTACCTGGTACAAGATTTAGCACTGTGAAGCTATCTTTTTTAAGAGGCCAGCTTTTTGGAACAGTGGAAACAACAATTGCTCACAATTTAGCCCATCACTGCGAGCTCTCCATCCAGAAGGAATGCTATTCTTTTTGTCTCACTTCCCCTCTTCTCTGCTGAGCAGATTTTATTTCTTTATCATTTTCTTTTTTCATGCTTTCTCCTCCCTCTATAACTTCATTCCCCAAAGACTGCATGTCTCAAAATACCATAATCAGGAATAGCAGCTACTGGAAACATGGAAGTGCTAACATCCAAAATGCTATATGGTTTTTGCCTTTCTTCCCTCTTCCTATGATAAAATACACACATAAATACTCATAGAGACAGTGAAAAAAGATAATGCTAAGCTAATAATCTAAAAACATGCAAGCCTTCAATTGGTATAAAGTTAATATGTAGGGAGAAGGAAGGTCTCAATACAAGATTGGGCTATATAAGGAAGTTTGATGGCCTTCTACAGGCACCTGTCCTTTGTCAACTAATGCCATGTACCAACAATCCAGAGCAGCCAGTCCTAAAAGGTGATGGTGGAGGGAGAGGGGAAAGGACTTTAGAGATCAATTATACAAGGAAAGAGTCCTTTGATAAGCCACAGTGATGTGCAGGGCAAAACTCAGAATAAATAAAGCAAAATCCAGATATCGAACATTGTGGCTCCTCTCATAAGGACAACCTTCTCTTGCTCCCCTTGGTGCAGAACCAAGAATGCAGTAACCCAAATTCATCAGTAGCATTCCTTGATGACACAGAACAAATGAACAAAGAAACCAGTAAGATTTGTCTTCTGTATCTTAAGGGATGGATCAGATTAAAGGCACTCACACAAATACTAAGAATTTCAGAAAAACATCCCAAGCTGAATAATTTTTTTCTGATACAGAGCATGCACTAACACAACCAGCTTATAGAAAGAAACCCTAAAATAAGAGAAATATGTATTTTAATGAGGCAAGATGGTGTTATCTCGTTGAATAATGAAATGTCTGCAAGCAAACAGTCAAGCTCTGAGAGCACCAAGAACACATTGACAAAATTATTAGAAAACAATGATTAAGTGGACATGTTAGATTTGGAGCAGGCGGGCTTGAAGATGGCCAGTCCCTAAGCCATGCAGGACTTTAAAGGTGATCACTACCATCTTGAACTGTGCCCTTATTTGTTCTACACAAATACATTTATTTATTTATTTATTTATTTATTTTTGTTTGTTTGTTTGTTTGTTTTTTAAATTTCTTCCCACCCATCTCCCCCCAATGGGGGACTCTGGGCAGCTCACCCAAAACATTAAAACCATAAATATATATAAATACATAAAACATAAAAATTTAAACAAAACATTACTAAAAAAGAAGGAGAAAGTCCAAGAAGATGATGGATCTTGGGCTGAAGAGAGCAGGCCTCTATGGGGCTACCCATCCCCATGCTTGATGTATTCCCTCCCCACCCCAGGCCAAGCGGCAGAGCCAGGTCTTCAAAGCCCTCTGGAAGGCCAGGAGTAAGGGGGCCAATCTCACCTCCAGGGGCAGAATATTCCAAAAGGCAGGGGCTACAGCAGAGAAGGCCCGCCTTCTGGACCCCGCTAGTCGGAGTTCTTTTACCGAGGGGGTCTGAAGCATGCCCTCGCTGTGTGATCAGGTGGGACGGGTTGAAGTCATGGGGAAGAGGCGGTCCCTTAGGTAACCTGGTCCCATGCCATGTAGGGCTTTAAAGGTGATAACCAACACCTTGAATTGGACCAAGAAGCAAACTGGCACCCAATGCAGCTCATGGAGCAAGAGCATTACATGGGCCCTTCTAGGGGCTCCCAAAATAGCCCATGTGGCTGCATTCTGGACCAGCTGTAGCTTCTGAATACTCTTCAAGGGTATCCCCATGTAGAGTGCATTGCAGTAGTCTATATGGGAGATAACAAGGGCATGAGTGACTGTTCGAAGGGCATCCCGATCCAGGAAAGGGCATAACTGATGCACAACCTGAAGTTGTGCAAAGGCCCTCCTTGCCACAGCTGTCACCTGCTCTTTGAACAGGAGCTTTGAGTCTAGGAGGACCCCCAGATTATGCACTGGGTCTGTCTGAGGCAGTGCTACCCCATCCAGCACCAAAGATGACAAAGTCCCGGATACAGAGGAGCCATTAACCCACAGCCACTCCATCTTACCAGGGTTCAGCTGAAGCCTGTTGTTGCCCATCCAGACCCTTACAGCCTCCAGGCACCATGAAAGGGCGGTCACGGCATCATTTACCTCACTTGGGATGGAGATATATAATTGAGTAGCATCAGCATATTGATGATACCTCATCCCATGATGACAGATGATCTCACCCAGCGGTTTCATGTAGATGTTAAAAAGGAGTGGAGAGAGAACCGAACCCTGCGGCACCTCACAAAGGAGGGGCCAGGGGTGGGACATCTCACCCCCATCACCACCAATTGGGATCGGCCCTGGAAAAAGGAGGTAAACCAGCACAAAACCGTGCCGCCCATCCCCAATTCCCTGAGCCATCCCAAAAGGATACCGCAGTCAACAGTATCGAAAGCTGATGAGCGATCAAGGAGAACAAGGATGGTCGCATTTCCACAATCCTGCTCCCGCCAGAGATCATCCATAAGTGCGACCAGTGCCATTTCCATTTCATAACCGGGCCTGAAACCTGACTAAAAAGGCTCCAGATAATCCGTTTCCTCCAGAACCCTTTGAAGCTGTGATGCCACCACTTTCTCAACCACCTTCCAAAAAGGGAAGGTGGGAGACTGGACAAAAATTGTCCAGTACAGTAGGATCCAGGGAGGGTTTCTTGAGGAGGGGGTGCACCAACGCTTCCTTAAAGGCAGCCGGAAACACTCCCTCCTGCAAGAAGGAGGATCCAACCTCATGTTACCTCCCAAGCTCCTTTCACCAGCCAGGAGCGGCGTGGGTCAAGATGGCAAGTGGTGGCCTTCACCATCCCCAGGGTCCTGTCCACTTCCTCAGGATCAACAGGATCAAATTGTTCCCAGATAACTGGGTAAGAACAGTCCCCTGGTATCTCCCCAGACCCTGCCCCACATTCAGAGTCCAACTTGGAATGAATCTGAGACACTTTGTCCTGCAGATGCTCTGAAAATTCCTCTGTGCGGCCCTGCAAATGAACCACCACATCCCCCTTACCAAGGAGGGACCTAGTGATCCTAAACAGGGCCACCGGGCAGCATTCTGCAGACGCGATAAGAGCGGAGAAGTAATGGCACTTCAATGTTCTTATTGACACAATATAGGCCTTGATAGCGGCTCTAACTTGTGTTTGGTCGGATTCGGTCTTTGTCTTCCTCCAGTAGTGCTGTAAACATCTCTTAACCCTCTTCAGAACCCTCAATTCCTCCGTAAACCACAGGGAGTGTCGGGGCTGATGTGGCAAGAGAGGTCGCATAGGCACGATCCTGTCCAAGGCCCTGGCTGCCTCTTTACTCCAGGCAGCAGCCAAGGCCTCTGCTGGACCATGCAGCAAATCCACGAGAATACCCCCCAGCTCCCTCTGAAACCCCAACGGGTTCATCAGGTGCTGGGGGCGGACCAATCACATGGGTCCTGCCTCCTTGCAGAGGGGGGTGGCAAAGGAGAAACTCAGGGTCACCAGGACGTGATCTGACCATGACAACAGGGAAAGCTGTAAATCTCCCCTCAGATCACTTTGCCATTGCTCTGACAAGACGACCAAATCCGACATGTGGCCACTGTCTCAGGTCGGGTCTCGCACAATCTGAGACAGGCCCATGGCCACCATGGTGGCCAAGAATTCCCAAGCCACCTCCGAGGTCTGTCCCAGGGACGGAAGGTTGAAGTCCCCCAGAACCATAAGTCAGGGGAACTCTACCACCAGCCCCAAGATGGCCTCCAGCAGCTTAGGCAGGGAGGTTGCCATGCAGCAGGGAGGCTGGTACAGAAGCGGCACTCCCAACTGTTCGTGGGAACCCAACCTAAGAAACAGTGTCTCACAGCCAGAAACATGTGGAGCAATGCCCCTGAAGGCTACCAGAGATTCCTGGATGACAACAGCCATCCCTCCTCCCCTGCCCTGATATCTCACCTGGTGCCACACCGCTGACCCAGCTGGGCACATTTCCGAGAGGGGCACCCCCCCCCTCGGGCCCCAGCGAGGTCTTGGTAATGCATGCCAGGTCTGTCCCCTCCTCAGTGATCAAGTCACATATGAGGGGGGCCTTGTTGTTAACCAACCTGGCATTAAGCAGCAGCAGCCAAAGGCCAGGGCCCCTATGAATCTGCTGATCAGGGCCTGGGAATGAGCAAGGAGGGCCGGAACACGCCACCAGTAACACACTGGGGGCATCTTCCCTGAAGATGGCCTGCCCTCCCACAATATCATCCCCTACCTGTCACCACCTTAATAGTGTAGCCCACCGCATAGTCCCCAGGGGTTCCGGGCCCAAATGCTTCCAATCCTGGATCTCCGGGGTAAGGGTCCCTCCTTCCAGCCAGTCATCCTCATTCGCAACCAGACATTCACAGGTGAGGGAGGGTCACCCCAGCACACCAGCTCACGGCACCACTAAGACCTACCCCCACCAAACCTTACACTCTCTCAAACTCGCTGCCCCCCCTGCACGACCTCTCTCACTAGTCGGCAGGGTGGGCCTCTCACTCACTCCCTCACACCTCCTGTCTCTCACCCAGGAGGTGGATCCTAGTATCCTCATGCACTCCCAGACTCCCTCCCAGATTCTCACTCCCAGGAGGAAGTCCCAGACTCAAACTGGAGGGACCCCGCAGTTCTCCACTGACACTGGGGGGGGGGGGTTAAATGGGGGTGGTTAGGTTCTAAGCCACAGTTCACCAGTCCTAAAACCAAAGGCTGTTGGCTTCATATGCTGTCCAACTGCTCCCCTGTCCGGCTGTTCCTCTGGAGCCGAGCGATCTTCCTCCACAGCCAGACTACAAGTCCACTACAGCCTCGGCCCCCCCAACCCACCCAGTGTCCTTGCGCCAAACCACCAAGCTCCCAGAACTCCAGCCGCCTGGTTCCCACATCCCTAGAGTTTGCCGCGTTGTTGGGGTCATTGGGACTCACAGCACTGCTCCGGGGTCCCCTAGGGCTCACTGTGCCACATGGGGGCCTGCTGGGCCTGGGGCTCGGTGTGCCACACCAGGACCCATTGGGGTTCACTGCACCATACTGGAACTCACCGGGGCTTGCCACACCGTGCTGGGGCTCACTAGGACTCACTATGGCTCGTTGCACTCCCCTGGGGCTGTGTCATCTCAGGACTCATCCTAGGTTGCCCCACACCAAGGTCCACGAGGGCTCTCCCTGCCACCCCGAGACTAGGTGGGCTCAGTAGGCTTGCCGCATTGCACCGGTGCCCCTTGGGGTTCGCCACACTGTCCCAGGGCTCGTCAAGTGTCACCACTACTCCAGGGACCAACAAAGCTCTCTGCTCCAAGGGCTCGCTGCACCATACAGGAACTGTGCCACACCGGAGCTTGTCCAAGGCTCGTCCAAGACTGCTGCTCTCCGCCGCACACTGCCGTGCTCTGCCACCGCCCTGCCGCTCCATCCAGGGGTTGCACCCGAGTCGACATATTAAAGGGGAGTAAAACCCCCTCACAGTCTCCTCTGCACCCAGTCCACCTCTAAAAGATGGTAAAATCCCAGGGAGGGAGGGGTCAAAACCGCAAAAAAACCTTAATGCAGCAGCAGTGACCGGAGTTTGCTGGTGGCTGCCATCTTCCCATCATGACTGCTAAATGGAACCTCCAAATTCAGTTGCAATATGCCCTTCCCTATCAGCAGAGCAAAGCGCCTACTATATCAGCACGCTGTCTAGCAGCATTCCAGGAGGATCCTATTAGCCCCAGAAAGCAAATGCTGGATTCAAAATGGAGACATTAGACTAGGTTTGTGTCTAAAGCCCCAAAGTGAATCAAGGCAAAGATTCCACATGTGCCCCAAAGTCCACTTGGCCATCCCGACAGCAGTGGCTACCACAGCCCTTTTCTAACTCTCAAGACTGAGAGACGAGCAATTATGGGAAGGTTGTGGTAGATCACTGCCTTCTCTCAAGAAGCTGCTAGCTGTCTGGCATCAGAAAGACAGACAAGACAGCCTTTGTGCTGCTGCTGCAAGTGACCTCTTCTGCTCTTATGCATCAGCCAAGCCCAATTGCTACTCCTTTGCTTTCATGGGAGGACTGGCCCCCTCTCCCCCTGCACAGGCTTTTCAGGTGGGCTGCAAAAACATGTTTGTTCTGCCAGGCTCTACTTTGCCCTGAGTTTTATCCTCCTGCTTTTGGCCCTGTCATGTGTAACTGACCCAGTAATGTGGACTCTGATTACTGCTGTTTTAATGGATGTTCTTTAATACTCTTGGTTGACAAGCCTGATTGGGTTTTGGCAAAAATTTTATTGTGAATATACATGTTGGAAGTCACCCTTGGAGATCTTTGTTAGGAGCAAAGAGGCAGGGTAGAAATGTGTTAAAGAGATAACATCCTGAAAATATGTGCTTCTCTTCCAATTTAATTTCCTTTCCTGATTCTCTCTTTTATTAATTTCTTATGCAAAGTTGATTCCCCTCCCGACAATATTCCTTCTGCTTCGGTCTTAAATTACCAAAATTCATTCTCCTATAACACATTCACAAGAAAAAGAATGTTTTTTTTAATTCATGTTTCCAGCATCTTTCCTTTCCTTTCCCTTTATCCCAATATGCATCTACTCAATATAATGGATTCATAAATCACTTTAAGGCAGCATTTTTAAACCAACATTTCTTGAGTGAGCCAAAGTAGGCTGCTAAGCCAAAACATGATGTGTGAACCAAACCAATGTGCCAATCCTCCTCCAGCCACACCACCCCTCCTCCACGATCCTGAAACAACAGCACAGGTGTAAGTATGGAGCTGAGATTTCATCCTTTGAGATAAATCCCCAGCTTGAGCACCATCAAGATCTATAGACTTCAACTCCGAGAATTCCAAACCAGCATGGCTGTTAGTATGAATTCTGAGAGTTAACACCCATTCATCCTAGAGGGCACCTGGGTTGGGAAAGGCTGCTTTCAGGTTTGCAGGGAGCAAATCTTGAGAGGCCCACTGGCACACCTATGCTAGAATTCTGTAAACTTCAGGAGAATGTTATTTAGGAGCATATGAAGCTACATTACCCAAAGTCAAACCCTTGGTCTATCTGGCCTAGTATAATCAACACTATAGTACTTCGCAATTTCAGGTAGATCTTTTCTTCCAGCCCTATCCAGAGATGCTATGATCAAGCCAGCACCTTCCTGCATGCAACTCATAATTCTACCACTCACTGTACCCCCTCCTATTCCAGGAGCCATAGGCTGCTTGGTTAGGTGGTTTTATTCAAATCATCATCACTACTTTTCCATCTAACTGATGAATAGAAAGTCAACCATTTCAGAAGTTTTGTATGTAGCAATACAGGTATTCTGCGGGGCCTTTCAATCAAGTTAGAAGCTGAAGAAACGCAAAGGAAGAAGAGCTCACCTAACATTCAAAAATTATGGCAAAGGAACTACTTCTCTCTTTGAAGAGAGTTTCAAGGCACTCTCTCGGTATCGGATATATAGTGCCATAACACATTTTGTGGGAAGAATGCAAAAAGGGGGGGGGGGGGGAGTCAACAAACTTAGCAGAACCATGGTTTGTAAGAAAACTTGTCAGCACTTTCTGGAATGCCAACCAACTTCATTATGCCCACATCTCATCTCTTCCTTCTCCATCCCTTCAAATTATGAAATAACATAGATTGAATCAAATCAGTTCAGATTAGGAAAAAAAAAATCTCTGATAGAAATCCAGTTTTATGCCACTTATGTTTTGTATTCCATTGCAATCCCTTACAGTTAAAACTACAGACAGAATATTTTGAGCCCATATTTTATTAAAAGGTAGAGTTGAACATAAATATAGCACAAGTAGATTTGATGATTTGTGGTTTAAACAATAAACAGTTTCGCCTTTAAAACTGTTCATTTTATGCAATAAAGAATACAGGTAATCATCATCTTCTATTACAAGAAAAACTACTCAAATTTCCATTTAAAGTACTTCTGAGTCTCTTTCTCAATATTGATATGCATATCTGAAAGACTAAAGTGTCTTTTTAATCACATTTTTAGAGTTTTAAAAATTAATTCTTGGCCAGGCAGGAAGATGGAACTGCAGTGAAACCAAACCACCATCATGTATTTTAAGTCACCTATGAACAGACTAACATTACCCAAAGTCCATGTTTTGATCTTTCCGCTAATCTTTTTTTTTCACAAAGTAATGTCACTAGCCCAGTGAAAGAAAGGCTAGTAAATCTGTGTCTAAAAATAGCTTGGTGATAAGTTCTCTCAATGCACTGTGCAAGCTCCTCCTTATTTTGCACACTTCTCCTCCATCTCACTGATTGTCAGGCAGGTAATTTTTTCATCTGAATAGATCCTTATTTAGAAATAGTCTGAGTGACAGGTTGCCAAGGTGGAGCATCTCCATACCAGTAACCTTTCACTTGGGCAATTTGAAAGGTAACTAAAGCTTCTACTGTAGGCCCTGCCCACTCACCCAAGTCCCAGAACACTTGAAGGAGAGGAATTGATGGCATTTTTTCCTGATGGCTGGTGACACTAGGGGAAAGGGGAAATGAAACCAGAGGAATCCATCAATCCCTGCCCTTAAACTGTCTGGTGGTAACCCTGTAAGGAGAGGACCACTTGCTTGCCTAGTTACTGAGGCAGATTAGAAATCAGCCATCAGGGCAATAGAAACTACATCAGCATACTTCTCTGCTGACTCAAGAAATAGAGGAATGCACATTAATACGGCCATGAAGAAGATCCCAGAGCCATGCAAAAATGGAGCCAGGGCTCACCAGAGACAAGTAACTTGGAGAAACAAGTAACTTCAGGATAAGTGCAGAACCAAAGTTAAGGTGGTAAGCTGATCCAAAGAACAATACAAAATAATGCAAAATATAATAATACAAAAGCACTCCCCTAGAACGTGTTGTCCTATTCCCCCATAACCCATGAACAGAAAAAGGCAAATAATTTTAAGATCACAACAGCAAAACCAAACTGAAAAATGCGGGGGGGGGGGGGGGGGGACAATGGAAATTCAGAGAAATAAATAGTAAAATAAGAAGATAGTTGGAGTTGATCCCACACCCTCTAGATACCATTTTTAAAAGAAAAGACCATATTAAAAATTATCAAAAGATGGGGCAAGGGAACCCCAAAAGTCTTACTGGTTTGGAATTACCACAAACTACGCAGAATCCCATCAACTATCTCCTGTGCTAACATATTTCTATGAACTAGCAGCCACCAAGTCCCATTCAGTTGGATATGTCTTCTTTACCATTCAGTGAAGATCCAACTTAGCAATTCAGCATAAAGTGAAGAGTTTTTATTGTGTGCTTCTCATTAAGAAAATCAAGAAGAATGATTCTAGCTTCAGGCTGAATGATGCTGAATGTAAATTTCTTTAAGAAAAAGATTGTTTAGCCTGTTTTAAATGCCCATTTGATTGTTTTCTCCATTTCACTCACTTATACTGAATTTACCAAATTAAAAATAGCTGTTCAATCTAACTAGAACAGACTACCAAGGGCATGGGGGGGTGGGGGGAGTGTCAATAAGTCAAGATGGTGGCCACAACCACACAATTTGTGATGCACACAAAAAAGGGACAGGGCTTCAAACACTGGCCAGCATCTTGACCTTCCCCCACGCAGATACCCCAGTAGTCGGCCATTTGTCTTCCACATCGATCAGCTCCATTCAAGTGCCTCAACCATCTGGAGTCATGCTGTCTGCTTAAAAGAAGAGGTTTTGGAAATGACAAATTGGATTCTGGATGCTTCAAGACAGGCAGGAGTCGGTTTACGTAACTAACGTCTCCGTTTCAGGTTTTTCTTTATGCCTATCTTAGACATTGTGTTTTCTTTACCCGTATCTTAGGCAAGTTAATAGATATTGGGGGGGGGGGGGGGGGTATGGGTGTGCACGCAGACCTGTGAGCAGACCTGGAAGACATCAGTGAAACTGACAGATGTTCCCCTCAATCTTAAGTTTCATCAGAGAAAAAATGGTAGTATGATGAAGGGAAAGGCAGGAAAGCAAGCTACTGCAGAACTGCCTTGAGCTTTCAGGGAACTTCTACTCTGCCTGTAAATTAAGCAGATGGGAAAGGTCTGCTCCCACCTTAGCTGTGGCTGGGTGGCAAACAGGAAAAGCACAACTTCTGAACAGTGGTGAAGCACATTAATTGAACTGGAGAGCGAAATCCTAAGTGATAATTAAGGCTTTCAAGTTCACGCAATTTCAGCCTGAGCCCTTCACTTGGTGTTAAGACATTCTGTAATCTCTTGCTTGAACTGGGGCATCTGCATGCTTGAGATATGACACATTTCCCCCCTTACAGTCATTCCCTAGACAATCTGTACATTAATTATAGTGCTTACTGTTTGTGGCTCTTTTCCATGGCTGCTGCTATAGCTCAGTAAGAATATGGGAAGAAGCGGCAACGGTGAATGAACCAGTTTTAAAATGGCAGTAACAAACCAATTTGGGATTGGGATTGTTTTTATTCCTAGCAAATTTGAGAAAAGGATATTTCCTGGGAAACCAGGCCAGTCCAAAAGTAAACCTAGGAAAAGGGGCTGGAGTGATCCAAATCAGGCCAGAGGAAAAGATATGTGGCATTTCCCACCTTTTTGCATTTAAATTACTGAAAAACAATACAATCTTCTTTAGCTGAAGTCAACTGAGATCTTGCCAATTAAATTCAGCTGAAGAAACTAATTAGAACAGATGCAGGAGGGAAGAATTTCTGTCCTTACAAAAAATGAGTATCTCTTTGGTTAGGAAATATTTTACACGCTCTGCAGTTTTATAAACATTTTTAAACCATTTGCTTTTCATTCAGATACTTTGTTTAGGAATTGTAATTACTATTTAGACAGGCAATTGTTGACAAAAAAAGGCTTTAAAATCTACTTCTTCAAGGATTAACATTTCCCTGAAATTTTTCACCAACCCAATTGTTTTAGGAAATGAGTTTTAAAAGACCATTCATAATTGTAACTAAATTTCTGCCCTATTCAGTTCATTTCCTTACACCACGAAGCATTCCATGTAACCCAGAGGCATTAATCAAAACAATTATTCCATTACTACAGGTTGTAACAAGCTTTTAAATCAGATTGTAATTGCAACTATCCTGTAAGAGGTGTTCTGAGGAAAAGGGCAGGGCATTTTCCTCCGCCACTTGATTTAAGCAAAGCTTCTAAATGATGACTCTTAAGCAAATAACTGCCGCCATCACACTGCCCAAATATACAGAGACTCTAATAATTCTGATAGCTTGATATTCAGCTGTCAAAGTGAAATGTTTAGTTTATTTACTGAACTGGTACCAACTGCATTTATTGGCAATGTTTATAGAGTTGAGAAAGATTTCATAACCCTTTGTTTAGTTTTGCCACAGACCGGAAATAGTAGTCCTGCGTGTCAGATCTACTTAAAGCTAGGCACTGGGTTTAAATCAGCTGTTTTAAATAGTCACTACCACCACCGTCCAATCTATATCATCCTTTAAAAAATAAATATTTTTCCCCATTTTGAAAGGCATGTTTCCTTAAGAAGCGTTCCTATCCTCTGGTTGCTAACACTGAAAGGACCTTGGTCTGCAATCCAGCAGAGACTTTATATAACCTAGGAGTGTAATTTAAAGCCTTTGGTCGTACAACTCTCATGACTTTTACTCTGCACATTTATTCCAAGGATGGATCAAACAAGCCTCACTGTTAGATGTATCTTGCTTCCACCTCTGCTCCAAGGGAAGAAGCTGAAATAATAAATTATCTCTCCACTCACACTGCACAGCAAGAATGACCAATCCTCTGCAGTTAATATCATTCACACTTTTCAAGGTCTCCATATTAAATAAAAGACACTCTTAATATCAGAATCAGTTTGCTCCTTGGACTACTTTCTGTCTCTCTCTGCTCCTGAAGAAAGATACTAAGCAAGATCATTTCCCTGAAGACAGTGGCAAAAGAAGCATTTCAAACTCTCTGCCTGCAGTTTTCCCCAGTCTTTCGAGGAAGCATTATACATTTCCCTTCAAAATAGATCTTTGATTCTCTTTTGTGTCTGTATCACTGGAAACTGGTAGAACATTGGTTTGCATGTTGTGGTACATTTTAACAAGAGACAACCCATCCTATTGCTCTGTGTCTCCATCCATCTGTTCAACAGCAGTCAGAAAAGGCCTTCTACGTGGCTGGGCTGTTCTTTTCAAAAGCATCTTTTGATGCTCTTTAGGAGCCTTTAAAAACAAAGGCCATTTTTTAATATGGGCAGCAGCCATCTTGGGACACTCTTCACAGGACGGAAATTGAATTTGTAGTATGTAACCAAAGCAAATTTCCCACCACACAGATAACACCTCCACATTTCTCATCTCCCCAACTCAAGGTGTGCATCCAGGGGGACAGTTCCTAGCACTACCAATCAATAGGCATCGTGCAACTATTCTATCTTTTCCTCTTTAATGGATTTCTGTGATAAGAAGCAAGAAACAGAGGGGAGAGAAAGAAGATTAGAAGAGAAGACAAGCAATGCTTGGAAACTCCAGTAACACTATGTGAATGCAGCAAGCTAACTGCACAGGGTTATCAAGAGGCATCACTTATCAAGTGGCATCACAATGTATTTTCAAAATGTAGCATGGCTGCCAGTAAAGAAAAACTTAAAAGCAGAAAAAAGCAACATGGAACTTATGGGCTTCATTGTGCCTACTGGGCTCCCTGCTCCATCTGACCTTTCATTTCTTGGTTTCTTTAGATTCTGTTAGTAAGAATATGGGCAAGTAAAAGTCTTTCGCATCTTACTTGTTTCCAGCAATGTTTCTGGTCCCACTTAGGGCCTGTGGGCACCCTTAGGAAATAAGAATGATGGGGATGGTGAGTTCCTGCAGCACAGTACCTTGCTTGGAAGTTTGTCCACCTGTCCCCACCCCCAAAGACCATTTTCCCCCATTTCCAACAATCACCCTCTACTATCAGAGGCAATAGTCTTTAACAGTCTGTCTACAAGCAAATGTGTATTTTGTGACCAGCTATGTCAACTGTCATAGCCATTTTCTGAGAATGCCCACAACATACACTCAAAATTCCAAGTGTAACTAGTAAGAGAAAAATGTGGTCTAACTCTGCCTTACAGGATAACATGTAAGATGTACACAAATAGGAAATCAATGCACAGTCATCAGCAGTGCCAAGTGATACCCTCTAGGACTGATGAGATGAAGGCCAGGATAGCAACCTGCAAGCAGAACCATGTGTGGTTGGAGTGAGGGTCCAGTAGATACAGTAATTTTAAGAAGCAAGGGATGTATGAGTGCAAAGTAGAATGTTGGGGAGGGGGAGATGCTAAACTAAAATAAAGTTGTTCATCAAACCCACATTTTTCTGCTTTACCAGCAACTCTTCACAGAAAAGAACAGTAAATTGAGGCAAATAATTACAAAGTCATCACTGTAAAATAGACAGAAAAATAGAGGGGGAAATGGAGACAACCTCAGAAAAGTTGGTCTGTCTACTAGTCTACTAGTCAGAGTTGGTCTGTCTACTAGTCAATTTCTGATTTGCTAGCTAGATCCAGGACATCAGGGATGGAGCATTCTCTCTGATTAGACAAAGGAACAATCAGCCTCTTCAAAGAGGTTGGCTTTCTATTATGGTCCACATTCTATAAAACTGAGGGTAGTGCTCAAGGAAGACGTTTCTAGGAAGACCCATCTATCAACACTTAAGCAGAAGATCCAGATGATCTCTCTCCAACTAGTCTTTCTGCAGTGTGTACTGTATTTGAACACGTGCTGAAACCCAAAATTTCAGACAAGCAGGTAGGTAATTCATTTAGCTAGGCTGACTGTATTTATTTCATTTATAATTCTGTGTGTCTTTGTGTAGTTGTTTCCTCCCCTTGTTTTTCCTGTAATTGCCTTTACCCAGTAAACTTCTTTTTATACCTAGAGAGTTGGTTTCATTGATTTAATAAAGGAATTTCTCATTTAAACTTTCCTCATGTGCAAGCTTCCATGTTTCAGGGATTGGCTAAGATTTATTTATTTATTTATTTATTTGGCCACCTAATTTACAAGAGTGACCCTGAGTGACTTACAACTTGAAGAAGCATGTAACCAAAAATAATATAAAACATAATAGACCTTTAGAACATAAAAAGAACATGATGGCAAAATAACAGAAATAACAATAATAATAGAAGGAACAATAATAACAAGAGCAACCGAGGTCAACCAATACATATCTTGTTCAAGGGTCTTACATTCTATATGGGCTCATCCGACAGGGAAAGAGTCAAGGTTTTAGGGCCTTATGCAAAGCCAGAAAGATTGAGGCTGTCTGAACTTCAGCGGGAATGATGTTCCATAAGGCAGGTGCTTCAACAGAGAAGGCACACTGCTGGATGCCATTAGGTTTGTGATAGGGACCCAAAGCGTGTCTCCTATGGTGGATCTCATGGGATGACTAGAGACAACTGGTGACAGGTGGTTCTGCACTTCTGGGCTTTAGCAGAAAAAGCCAAAGTATTTCCTCCTCCAGACAAGACTAGGATATGTTAGAAAGTTCAGCTTGATTCCTGATAGCCAACTATTATAATACTCTTTTTACTGGGAAACTCTTGGAAGAAGGGCTCTGCCGGTGAAGTTTTAAATTATGCTGGTTTGCAACATCCTCTTACTCTACTACTGAGCTGCAGTACACATTTAATTTCTCCTCCACACTGCACTGGCATTCACAATTAAGCTCTTTTTATTACAGAATGCAGAAATCCCCCACAAAAATAAATTGAAATTGAAAAACAGGAGACACTAGGAAGTGGAGACAGAGGGCATTTTATAGAAAGTTTTCTTTCATTAAAGAGAATAAATTCCCATAGGATTTAAAAGAATACATATTAGTTTTGGGTTTTTTACAGATAAAACAGGATATCCACCAGCCAATGCTCTTCAGGTTCTGAAACTGTGAGCCATTGGAGGGACGTGTGGCAGCTGAGTGATCTTTAACCGTTTCCATAGTCCAGTGGGAGTGGAAAAGAAGACGCTTAAGAGGAAGCCTTCAGATTGAGGGCTTTGAGGAATGACTGGATTACTGCCTCCATTCTGCTCAGCACCTTCAACAAGAATGTAAGTGAATTACCAACAACCTTCTTTAGAATTCAAAGAGCTTTACCTCTGATCCCTATTACTGGCTGGTCTAGCAGTGGCCATCAAAATCATTGTGCACACTACTGCATACTTGTAAATAGCAAGGAATGGCCAGTCTGCAAAAACATGAAAGAATTCAAAAGCCATAAAGAATTCCCTTCTTCTGCCTAAAATATATTCATGAGTCCTGGCCTGGCCACAGCTTTTGTTAAGCAGATTACTGGCTAAAAGCTCAGGCTGGCCAATGAAATGGGAGCTGATATTTGAAGCTCTCCGTCTTAAATTATTAAAAGCCACCAGAGCTTGGAGGAAATGGTGTGCATTCCTTGCATTCTCCAGAAAAATCTATTTACAGAACAGAAGGTATGCAGAGGAGGATCTGTAGGGATAGAAGGAGATCAACTGAGAATGAAGGACACCTCTGGGAAGGCTAAGCATTGGATGTGGGGCAATGGATTTATCAGTAGCCTTCACTGTACATTTATAGATAAATCCCAATATTAAGAGCAAGACTGTAAATATCCACTGATCTCTCCTTACAAAGGAACAAACCCTCTCCCTGGATTTGCAAAAATAACAACATCGGTAGGGTAGGCGGTTTAAAAAAAAAAAAAAAGGAACAGCAGCAAGAGGGACAGGCAGAGGACAAATGAAAAGAAGACGTGAGAGTTTTGATACTTTGCCCTCTTAAGGAACTGGCAGAAAACACCTAGTCTGTACAGCAGGGGGAAACCACTCAGTAGAAGTCAGAAGATATGCTTGCTTTTAAATGACACCTTCTTAAATCATTCTTACATTTGCAGCTTGGCCTCATTTGCTGCAAGTTTCATCTCTTGCTGAAATAAATTTGATGACACATCAATTCCAGTATACAATGGAGGGCAGTACCCAATGCTCCTTACAGCACAACAGAAGAAGCAAAGTTGATACAAACTCTCCTGGACAGGACAAAGATCACACACCATCAGCTGCAAGGACAATCCAGGCCAAAGGTAGGATAAGAAAGAGGTTATGGAGACCATGTGAGCTAAGCATGACACAAAGTCCTGCTCTGACATTTTACCCCATCCATGAAATGACTCAAGGTGATAAGAACATCACTGGACCACCTTTTTTGTCCTCCTTGAACCTCCTCATATTCCCTTTCATAGCAGATTATTTTTATCCCATGACTGGAAGATCACTCCAACCTGTTTTGGCCTCTAGTGACAAAATATCTGTCACGTCACTGGAGATACACTGGAGTATCAGAGGGTCCCAGTACCAGGGAATAACTAATGCTAACAGGTTATTAAGTTGTAACAGCAATCGACATGAAGATAACATGAAAGGATAAACAGCTCTGTGAGTCACTGAAGAACATCAGGAAAACTTTAAAATGTTACTTTTGTGCCAACACAAATATGGGAGAGGTTTTCCATTGTCCCCATATATGGGGGTCAGAGGCAAGAAGACACATATTCCTTGGGAACACCACTGAAAGGAAATGGAAAAGAAAATGCAGCATTCAAAAATCAAATTGATATCTTATTCAGAACCCCGTTATCTATAACTTTCACAGCCATTTAAAGGGGAAAAAAAATGCAAAGAAGTATTTTGTGTGCCTATCCTTCATAGTTATCAATCTTTTGTCAAGGAAGGGACTCTCAATTTTTACATGGTTTCTTTTTTAAATCACGTGACCTTCTGATTAGAATATTATTTTATTATTCCTACTCTCCACAGGACAGCATCACTGCAGCCGCTATTGGATGAGAAAGAGTAGCTGGTGCCCTTAACAAACTGCTCCCTGACACGCTGTGCCAAATGATTTAATCAGGCACTCCAGGCGCACCAGAATTCGAACATGCTGCACATATCATTTTACTATGCATAGAAAGACGACATGATAGTATGGCACAAACTGTCTACAGACTAGAAATGAAATGTTAAGCCTCCTGCTCCTATCAGGCACTGTCAGGGCTTCCAGACATGCTGTTTTCAAATCAGTTTTGCTCAGAAGCAAGCCTCCCAAATTCAGTGATCCTTACTTCCAAGTAAGTCATTTATCAATGCGGCTTTCGTGCCCTCTTTACCAAATGCCCCCAAACATCCCCACCCAACTATGATCCTGCACACTGCTCTCAGCTCCCTCCTAACACGTACTTCTCCAATAATACAGTACACCTTAGAAGCCGTCTCAGATTACATTAGTAATATGGTACAGAATGTTAGGAGCAAGCCAAATTGATTTCAGAAATCTTGCCCTGTTTTAAGGTTTTAATAACAAAATGAGCTACTTGTCCACCCCTTCCCTCAATATATTCACTTTTACTATTTCACTTTTCTCCTGCCCCAACTTTTAGTAATGCATTCCCAACTCCCCATTTACTTTGGCAGGAGGAGGAGGGAAGTAGGCAAATAGGGATGGGATCAGATGTAGACACTCCACCTGAAGAAGCCACTGTTTTAAAGTCTATAATGCCAGTTACGTTGTAGGAACTTTACAACCAGAAGCTGAAGAGAACTTATGCAAATACATTTCAATCATAAAGACACCAGAGTTTCAATCATGCCAATAGGATAATGTAACTTCAGCCTTCTTTCACTGATTCCTTTAGAGTGCATTTGGGTGAACGTATCATCCATTCAGCCCATTCTTTCTCACCTGCAACCATCATCGAGGAACCAGCTTTAAATAAATTCCAGCAGAGGCACTTTTAATGAAAGAGATCCGCAAGAGACACAAAAGAACTAAAATCCATTTTTACGAAGGCTGTGGACAGGCTTAAGGGCTTTCCTCCTTTTTCACCCATTAGAACATAATAGTTTCTACTCAAGCCTAAACACTGTAATAAAAAACCTTTTGCCAAGTCATTACAGTGCATGCACAGTAGTTGCTTTAAGACCTAAAGAGTCCATTTGGAAAAGAGCACAACAAAAAGCAATTTGCTGTTCTACAGAGTACCCTGCTGCAAAAAAGGGAGAGTAATTTTAAGAGCAGTGCTTTAAGCATAGGACCCCCATGGTTACTGGATATGTAGAGCAATAGCTTCAGTATCTCTTGCGAGACCAAGCATGTCTCCTTAATGGATGCTTAAGGTGAGAGAACCACCATGCTGAGCATGGTCTGTCACCCTGGGGGGCTCAGAAGGCCACACTTTATTTGCCAAGGGAAGCCACGCCACATGACACACGGAGGTGCGTGTTTTTATTTATTAATTATTCTGAAAAAACAGCCGCGTTATGGAATGAATCTAACAGAAAGTACATATGGGTGTGCGCCCATGTTATTTTTACATACAGATTAAGCTGGCTTCAGACCAGACTCCTTTGAGTGCAACTTTCTCCCTTTCCTTCGTATCCCCACCTTGCCAAACCTTTTAAGACCGTTTAAAGGATTGGGCAGAGCTAGTCCGAATGGCAAATATTTGGAAAAGTGGGAAGGGAAAACAAGCCCTGTCCAGAAAGCCAGAAATTGGGAGATGTGACAGAAACTGGGAGACGTGACAGTCTTAATTATCAGGTATTATAAGAGTTTCTACCCCCCCCTCCCCCCACAACACCATCGCCTTTCTTTCTCTGCTTCTGAAACTATTTTAGAAAGGTAAAAGCTGCTCTGAACAATTAGGGAGAACAGCTGCCATGATATGCTTGCCAAGCGATATCCTCTCACCTTAAAGATTCAGAGCAGGTTTTACTTTTATATAAATGCTTAAAAGACCAAGCGGTCCCCCACGAAAAGGTCAAGCATTTTCTTCTTCTCCACACAGAGGCACATGGCTGTCACTGATTTTTTCTGTCTGTACTTTTGTCGGAGGGGAAAAAAAATCCTAATTTCAGGCTCTGCTGGCAAAGGCTGTCATTTCAGAGACTACTTGTCGCTCACAGGAATGCATCAAATCCATCACAAAAGCACATGACAGCAGTTGCGCCCCTCCACCACACGTAAAATTCAGCATCCGCCTTCCTGCTGAGCTTCTCCTTTAAGCAAGAGAGCAGAGGTAGGCTTGACCCCGCTGCACTTGCATGTGGGTGGGCCACTATGGTTGTATAAACAGTGGGGCTCACAGTATAAACCTCAGCAAAGAGGGAAAGAATGGCAGGTCATTCAAACAGGAAAATGGGAACCTTGGATTAAATCTGCAGTCTTGATTCCACAATGACCATGCTAAGGAGTTTACTTCCAAGGGTTGCCAAATGCCCTTAAGGAAGGAACCTTTTATAAAACATGTCAAGCATTTATTTGTTTAAGCTTCTCAGAGAATAAGATTTCCTTGGGCCATCTGCTGTTTCAAAGAGAAACCAGCTGATAAGGTTCTTCCTCTGCCTGGTTGATGCCAATGGTTTTCCAAAAAATCAAGTCCTCCCCATCACTTCTCAGGGGCTACACCGGTAAGGTAGTGAATAGTCTACTTCAGAAACCAGTGTGAGCCCAACTGAACATCCCACGGTCACTCTTGCTGTGAAGGATCAGCATCGCAGCAAGAGTGGCTAGGAGATGACTTGCAGATCCTCAGTCCCTCTGTGGCACAGCTTATTCTCAGTACTGAAAACTTAAACAGTGGTGATGCCACCCAGCATTCCTGAGACAAAGAGCAGGTAACACACAAGAGGATCTTCCTCAGTGTGACATGCCCCTGTTCACGTAGGCAGGAAGTGATTCCACCTAAACACTCCAGATTCAGGTGAAAAAAAGTCTCTGCCTTGAAAAACTCCGAGTCGGGTGGGGGGGAGAGAAAAAGATTCTTCTGCATCTCCAGATTTAAGCTGAAATTTACAGAAAGAAACATTTTCCAGGCAATAAAATTGGCACAGAAGTAACATCTGTTTCAAGACTAGTTTATGCTCCAGGAATAGAGACAAGTTAACTAAATACTGTGTTAGAATTTGATCTTTGATCTATTTGAGTTATGCTTTACGCTTGACTGTTTCTCTTATTTGTGTTCTCTGTACATGCTCAATAAATTGCACACTTTTGTTCAGCTTGGAATCTCTTTAAACATTTTTTTCCAAATTAAGGGACAGATCAATATCATCCCATAATCAGCCCAGAGCCTTTCATATTCTGCTATGTTTTCCTTTCTGGAAATCCTGTTTAATTTGTTTTCTGTGATTTGAATATATCCTTATCTCCTTTGCCACTGTATGTTTTGCGTGTGATTACTTAAAGCAACTAATTTTCTATTCTCTTTGTTCCTTTTTTAAACACAGCTTAATATATTTAATGCTTGTAAGACTGACACTCAGCATGGCATAGTGGTTAAGGTGCTGGACTAGGAGTAGGAAGTTCCAGGTCCTAATCCCCCGTTAATGTCAGGTTTAGCCCAGGAAACTCCAGGAGACCATACAGATTCAATCCAGCAAGGTTTATTTGGCTTCACCCCTTACAGAGAATCATCCCAGACTGAGAGTAGTTCCCAGGGTCAATCCATAAACATCACTAGCATTCCTCAGGGAGGTGCCAGTCTCATCCTCTTATCTCTCCCTCGCTCTTCGGGGGATGAAAGTACATTCTTGATCCCTCTCACAGTTAAGCACTGAAAACAAGCTGGGTGACTTTGGGCCAGTGACTCTCTCAGTCCTAATCAGCATCGGGCTCTGAAGCTAGCTGGCTGAAAAACAATATCCCTTCATTACATCGTGTACTAATACCTTCATTGTGTGAACCAGCAAGTGCAGTGAGAAACAGGTGGACCCTGCAGGCAAGCGGGACAAACGCTAGAAAAACAGAAGCATCTAACACCTGTAAGACTGATCTATCTCAAATGGGGGGGGGGGGGGGAATATTTCATTTTTATTGTATTTTTCCTTCTATTTGGCATTAAGTTAAAGAAGATCCCTATCTGTCTCACAGGCCAGGGTTAAGGGAGGGGGATACCAGGTACAGCATCCCCCTAGAAGATAGGGTGTGGCATTAGGAACTACCAAGAGCTACACCAAAGCAGGAATTGTAGAAGGAGTCTATGGTATCAAAAAGTCAGGAGGAGTCTGGTAGTACCTTTTCCAATTAATATTTTTTTAAGGCATAAGCTTTTGTGAGCTGCAGGTTGCTTCATCAGATAAAAAGAGTGCTAAACTGATGTAGGGTTTAAATTGGGCTGAGCCAAGGAGAAGGGAGGGGAAGACAGATTGTTTATGCAGATATAGGTTACACATGAGGCAGATTACCAGCACCTTATCAATTAACAACAGTAATGTGTAAAAACCCAGACAGGAAGGTAGGTCAGAATGTGTAAACCCAAAGGACTTCTGGACAGGAGTTTTGAGACCTTCAACCTTTCATTCTACCAGCTCAGTTCTGCTACTATAGATGTTCTGCAAGGCTTTGTGAAAGAAAACCGCATTTCTCCATTTCTATGTATGTAGCTACACACACATTTATATTATTATTCAACCATTTAATTGCCCTGGTTTCCCTGTGTCAACTGGGAAAAGTGCTGGAAAATGTCTTATTAGAGATTCACAGAATCTCTGGACTGAAGAACAATTCTTAGGTTAGGGGTGGGAAGAAGAGGCAAATTTTTTTAAAAAAACATCACAGAATCATCAAACTGAAGAGCACCTTTTAGGCCAGTAAGTTCAATACCCTGTTCAGTGCACGAATCCAAATTAAAGCATCCCAGACAGATTTATGCCTAGCCTCTGTTTAAATACATCCAATGAAGGAGAGCCAATCTCCTCTCTGGGTTACTGGTTCCACTGTCAAACTGCTCTGTTTTAAAGTTTTTCCTAACATTCAGTTGGAATCTGCCTTCCTGTAGCTTAAATACATTATTCTACATCCTGCACTCTGGAATGAGAGAAAGCTAATCTTGACCTTTTTTAGGAAACATTCTTTCAAGTATTTGAAGATTGCTATCATATCCTCCCTCAGCTGTCTTATTTCAAGGCTAGATACATCTTTCAATCCTTCTTCCTAGGTCTCAGTTTCTAGTCCCCTGATCATCTTTGCTAACTTTCTGTGAATCTGCTCAAAATTCTCTGAATCCTCCTTACAGTGTGATGCCCAGAACTGGATGCGGTACTTGAGATAGGAGACTGACCAAATATTAATCCAATATTTTCCTACCTCTCAACACTCCTATAGATCAGTCTTTCCAACATGATGTCCTCCAGATACAATGGTTTACAACTCTCATAATTCCAAACCTGCCTAGCCAATGGCTATGCTAATCAAGTATTATGGGAATCAGTTTAACACAACTGGAAGGCACCAGATTGGGAATGGCTGCCACAGACAGAAGCAGAGATAATCTTTTTCCCATTTGGACCTAATAAAAGCTTTGCTACTAACATTACAGCCAGGGCAGAACACCAAGTTATAAGAAGCCAGCCTTACATTCTTAGCATGTACCACGAGAGGCAAGACTATAGATTTTCATAAACACCTGTATTCTCTCTGTAAAGAAGAATACAACAGAGAGGCTCAACTAGTTTCTTTTCATTAACCCCAAGGAGAACCTAGAGGGAAGAGGAGATTGCAGCATAAAGGAGGTAAGAAAATTGGTGCACTCAGCTGCTTGATTTATTGATTAAAGCTACAGAGAGGTATCTTGTCTTCTTCATGAATCAGCACAAATTATAGCCCCAATTAGACAGCAATATATAGTGACGTAATAGTAGTTCTTCCATGGTAAAGAGCCTGTCAGGCAGCACAATATAATTCAGCCAAAGAGAAGTCAAAATGGTAGCTTTGATTTAAAACAAAGACCAAACATTTCCATAAAAGCTGTCTTTAAGCAGACTCCAGAGCTCCTGTGAAGATTTTATCTTTACCTCCTGCATTAGACAGAACCAAGCTTTACAAATTCGATTGCCAACCTACCTTTGAAATATGTATCCTAAAATATAGCTTTAAGCTTTTGGATTGTCAATTTATCTCTGACTGCAAATTATCACAAGATAAAATCACAATCCATTTCACTACTTTCCCCTTCTGCTTCTCAGTCAGCATTAAGAGTCCAAAGTGGGACACAGCAATAAACTATTAAATAATAGTGCCATCACCTTACCATACATTCAAGTCTTATCTTCAGCTCAGTCCCAGAATCTATGAATTCACCCTGGAGTAACCACAGTGCACATCTGGAATTAAAAAGCAGGGCTCCCAGGAGAGGAATACCAACCGATCATGACTTCCAGCACAGCCTTAAGAGGAAGAGCAAAATTAATTCTGGAATATATAACAACTCTCTTGGGAACAAGACGATCTGGGCGATTATGGCCGCCATGTATTCCAGTGGGGTCCAGCAAGGATACTAATTGACACATGAGCTTCTGTCACCGCTTGCCTCTCCCAAGCAGTAGAATTACTGCCTGAAACTAACGCCAGTTTCTGCCTTCTCCAGGCTGACCAACCTGGGGACAGCAATGCAACAAAAGTTGGAAAGGCAACAACTGGCTGTTTTATTCCAGACAGAGCAGGACAGAGACCAATTGTTATGCCCCACAATCAGTGGTGGGCTGGAGCCGGCTCACAACAGCTCGGGAGAGCCAATTGTTAAATTTTCTGGAATTCTGCAAGCTGGTTGACAGCAGAGGTGACCCTCAATGCATGGTGTACCAGTTCTGTGGCTAGTGGCACAGCACGGGCAATGGAGTTGGCAGAGCCAGTTCTTAAACACTTAGAAGCACACCACCACCCACAATATACTGGGTAGCACTTAGTAAGCTATCAAAATGGCAGATAACAGCCAAGATTCCCCGCCCCCCCCCAAAATCCACCCTTTCTGTTAATTAGGAAATTTCTTTTAAAATCAGGCAGAAGTTGCTGGGAAAAAAAACTAGAAATGAGTGGGATTTGTCATCTCCCATCAGAGTCAATTTTAAGTTGGAATTTGCAGGAAGCAAGATTTTCTAGGTAACAAGTTGGCACAGGTGTAACATCTGTTCCAAGGCTAGTCTATTCTAATGTGCATGTTTAAGTCTGCTTTATGATCTTGGGCATTTAGGTTCTCTGTACATGCTCAATAAACTGTGCTTTTATTCAAGTCTGAATCTCTTTATAGCAGAGTTCCTCTAAATTAGGAACAGACCAAAGTTATCTTGCATCTCCCAGAACCTAAACTGTCTCTGAGAATTTTCTATGGGAAGTCCTTTGAAGTCACAATCTGAGTTGAAGAATTTTTATCTTATCTACTGATGAATGTTTTGCATGTGACTACTTAAAATTAAAAAAGGACATTTTACCTTTTTTTTTTAAAGCTAAGTTTGTTTATACCTTGTGAAGTGATCTTAAACTCAAATGAGGGGGGATTTGCTTAGTTACATGCCTCAATTCTACAAGCACAGAAGGTAGTGCTACAGAAAATAATTTCATTTTTATCAGCTTTTTGTTTACTTGTCAGTATGGCACACAGTCTATGAGGTCTGTACTGTCTCCCACACTGGGGTAGGGAGGAAGATGCCTGGTACAGGGGTCCCCTGAAAGATGAGTAGCATAGCAATAACTACCAAGCAGCTACATCAGGGCAGGAAGGTGGGCCCAAGGTATGTAGAACCATAAGGTGTAATGGTATGTGGGAATGACCTCGGGAGACATAAGGGAGAGCCACAGACTGGACAACCAGCATGTAAAAGGTATCTCAGCCCACAGAAGGAGGGAAGGTACAGGAAACATTTCAGAAGAGACCCTCCCTAGTTTTCCAGAGAGTAAAAGGAAAGGAGGGAAGAAACACTTTCAGTCTTGCAAGATTCTGTTAATGTAACCTTACAATAAAGATAGAGGTTGGTTGTGCTGGTTGTACTTCTTGTCTGGACTACCTCACAGGGCTAACAGAGGGTTTCTGAGAGAGACGACCTCTGAATTGTCACCTTAGGGGCTCAGTACTGCCACTGTAGCTACAGGCCACTAGATGGGGCCACAACCAATCAAGTAAGCCAGGCAGATATCCAGAAGGGCACCAGTTAGCCCAGGGTACTAGTGGCAGTAGCATCAAGGGGCTGAGCCAAGCTTAGCTCAGATGAAGCCAAAGCTGTCTGTGAGCATCATAAAACTTCATGGCAACCCAGATACTGCAGCTGGAGTTTCTTGGAGGAAGGGCAGAATGTGAAAGAGAGCAGAAGGTTAGAAATGCAGACAATGGCTGGTTATTCCCTGGTCCTTTACTGTGGCTTAATTGCTTTTGTCAGGGGACACGAGAGCAGCAGAACTACCGTCTTCTTGTTTGCGTACTCTTCTGCAGGGACTTCTTTAGTTATGCTATTTTTATACTGCCTTCGTCAGAATTGGTTCCCCAGTGTTTTCTTTAATTAAAATATCAAAACGATATACACAGATACAATCAAGAGAAGAGAGTAAACTAACAATTTGCCTAAAACAGAATGAAATGGAGGTAGATTGATTAGACTGGGATGTTTTTCATTCTTAAAAGGCCCTCCCTGGGTTTATCACATGTCTGACCTCTTTTAAGAAAGAAACAGAGAAAAATCTCTAAGCTGATGATCTGAGAGAGCTGGCAGAATGATGCAGGAGAAGTTTTGTGCAGGGAATTGGGTTCCAAGCCATTTAGGGCTTCAGGTCAATTTTTAAACGTTGAATGGAACTAGGAAATGAACAGGCAACCACCAGAGCTCTTTTAATCCCTCTGAGGTACAATCCAAATAAAATGCACTAGTCAAAATCCTTTCGGTCCTGTTCTCAATCAACTGAAGCTTCTAGGTAATCTTTACAGCACTTCTGCAGATAGAAGTGTTGCAGTAATCCAATAGAGAACACATGGGTATCAATAACCAAAATCCCTGTCTATGGAGAGGCTACAAGAGATAAAACTAGAGGATCCAGGAAAGAGCAAACTATCACCTTGACCATTCAGGGACAGTGCAGCACCATCAAGAACAGTTCAAATGCCACTTCTCTGAACCCAGAAACCATCTGCCTTAATACTTCCTTTTCACAAGGATTGAGCTTTGAGGGTTGGGTGATTCATCATTCGCCCAGCCTCATCCAGTGTTCATGACAAGAAGCAACAGAAGTGAGTTACCAGCATACTAATGGTATCTCTTGTCACCACGACTATGAGTGTGAAATTAAAAGCACAGAGAGGGAGGGAGGTATAAAAGCCTCTCAAGAACTTACCCAACAAGCAGGTTCTGGTTTTTATTTTACCAACTAGTTATCTTTACACATAACTGGAATGATGCTGATTACACTGACTCTTTTTTCCCATTTATCTGGGGGATCCATATGGGCATTCTATTTTCTCAAACTCTCCAGAAGCAATGGGTTGCCAGTGGGCAAAACTGAGCATTGCCCATTGCTATTCCAGGTAGAATATGAATGCATGAACATTACTGGACTTGGATGCACAGAACCTATGCTGCCAGTAATTATTAATGAATTAGCTTCCATTTTTATTATATTATGTTTAAAAGCTGCTTTAGAGGCTGATTACTTTCCCATAATGCCAAGAGTACTCAACTAAACATTTTTAATTAAAATGTTTAATGGGGGCTCAGCCCCTGGCCCCATGAAATTTTTTTTTGAAGTTTAACTTTACACTATGTCTTAAATTATGTATTCTCTTTTCCAACAGTGGAGCACATTTCTACTTTTAGAAGATGCAAAACTAGTCTTAGAGACAGCAACATACTTACTCCACACATTCCTCCTCCAAACAACAACAAAACTAGCTTAGAGACAGATAACACACTTACTGCAATTTCCCTGCCCCCAGTCTTTCAGGAGAAATGGGAATTTGTGCAGGATTCCATTCATCCAAAAATGAAATAATCTGTGAAATAACATTCACAGATTCACTTGCATTCATTTTCAAAATAAATATAACTAGGAGAGAGGGATCATTAAGATTTCTTTCCCAGGTAGGTATTCATTCTAATTTTACTCCATTTATAATTTAAGTGGTGCCACCAAGTGTGCCAGGAGGGATATGGTCATAAATTGGCTTTCTAATAAAATATATACTGTTAAGCATTCATATTGTTCTGCATCCTCTGCTGTAAAATGGGGCTTTTAAAATAGTTTATTTTTAAATCCAGCCATAAATAAAACACTTCTTCCTTAGCATGTATAGTTTTTAGAATATATCCATATCTTGCTTCTAAGCAGAATTCTAGAAGATCGTAATTGTAGTCTCATTCATATTACACCCAAGGTACCCCATATAACTTAGGAAGGCTGGAGCAGATTTGATATGCAGGAGACCCTGCCTACAATTTATACCTTTTTGTACATTAGCAAATTGCAGGTGAGCTGGGATGACAGCCAGCCTATCTGCACTTGCCACCATGACATTTATATTTTGTTCTCTGCAAATCCTTGGTTACCAAGTCACAATTATTTGTTTTTTCAGAAGATCAGAATAGCCAAGATAGCAATGGGAAGAGTGTACAAAACTGCAATAAACCAAATGCCTTCATTCTTCAGGGAACATGACATGTACACACAGGAATGAGCACACATGTACAACATGAGCCAGCCAAAATCCAACACCACCTGCACCCAGCCAATGTCCACCAAAGTTTATTTCTTCCCTGAAACAACTGTCTTAAAATCACGGTACTTAAAAACTCTGTCCTACACATTTAAGTGTTTCAATTAGAATTTTGCTGAATCTTTATGAAAATTATTTCTTTCTCGCTTTCAAGGCTGCAAACTCATCAATGGTACCATAATTTATTTGTTTGGCAAGTTTAAATCAAATGGTTCAGCCTATTCTCCCCAGTTGATGACTGCAAACAGTTCTCAGTAAGTTGAAGTGTACAAAAATAGTCTTCGCTGGATACAAGAGTCTGACAACCCAATGAGCATTCTTAAGGAAATGTATACCTGAATGAACACAGATTCTGGGCTCTTGGCATAAATATGGTTAGGAAACTCAAATGTATTGCTTATGGCTCCTCCAGTGGTGCACAGATTTGAATCCTTGCTGATTTTATAAAGCTAAGTTCTTCTTGAAGCTCTTCCTTGTTTAGATCCCTGTTTAGGGAATGTGGTAGACAGAGACTCTGCAAACTTTACAACTTTTTTGTGCTATGAGTGAGTGGGACAAGGATAGGTAAGAAGCAGCTTGTGAGTTTCTTCATGATTCAATCTAGAATTCATATGTTTGAGAAGAGCATATCCATGGCTGAGAGAAATCTGAATTCATCCTTAATGAATAAAAATGTATGTTCTGTGGTAGTTGACACATCATGGAAATGCTTCCTTTTTCAGATTCCCCTACGTTTTTTCTTCAATTCTGTGGCAAGATCCGGTCCTTCAGCAATAACTTCAGTTTCCCTGAGAAGATTTAGCTAAAAATAGTGCAAATGTTGGATTTCTTCCAAGAAGCTCTTTACATATGACACAACTTCTTCCATAGTGATCTTGGATCCTTGGACATGTTTGCTTAAAATATCAATAAACTATAATATCTGTTGTGAGAAGGGTGAACTCAAAGGACTCAATAAAGCTTGAAACATCTGAGTTTCTGTGGTCAGATCCAGTTGTTCTTCAATTTTGAAAGAGAGTCTAACACCTAATTGTAATTTTTTTATAAGGGCATGGATAGCATCAAGTATAAAATTCTGTGTAGATGCTGAAATGGCATGGAGAGAGGTTTATGCCATTTATTCAATTACTCCATATCTTGCAGGCCTGCAGGAAAATACACCGTACAGCTACAGTATATTTCCAAGTTACATTTGTCTTCAGACTCCTCTCAGCATACTAATATCACACAGATTCTGAGTGTGCTGGGCAGAGACAATGAGGCAGAAACATGTTCATTGTCCATGGAACACTGATCAATAGTTGAGAGGAAAAATGAAAGAAATAGGGTAGAACTGAAAATGGATTTCTAAAGGGTAGAAAATTCACATCAAATTTATATTCTAGTTGAGATGGGCTAAATATAATGCTCTATAAGAGAGTCTTATAAATACAGATAATCAGCTTCTCCAACTTTTGAGGGCTTCTCCCATTTGAGAGCATGTTGTCAATGTCCAAGGAAATGGTTGGCACAGAGAACTTGCCCTTTCATAAAAGGGCTGCTAGAGTGATTAGGCCTTTACTATTATTCTTTATGCTATTATTTTCTATACGAAGTATAGTTAATGCCTAATTTAGAAAACTGTTCTACAGTGAGAAAGTATACCGATTTAATATTTTTACTAAGTATTTATACAGCACATTTCCCAGCGGCATCTATCTTTCCTTCCCCAGCTCTCAGGGAAAAAAGAGAACAGTGTCATTTTTTTTGCTCGTGCACCCAAGCCCTTGACATACCCTGGTGAAAACACTTCTCAAGGAGAGCCATGAAAGCTTTCAATCTACATTTAATGTAGCTGCAGGTTCTATTATGAGTTTTTGGCAGCATCAGCATAAAAGTAAAATGGCAGATGCAGAGGAAGACAGGAGTTTTTCACTTACAAAACAATATCCAGTAAACAAGTTAATCTGGGCGGGATTTGGCAAAAAGAGGGAGAAAAGTTGAACTTGAAACAACATTTTTATTCTACCGCTGCTCAAAAGAGTTTAAAAGAAACACTCTTACATTTTGAGGTCACCCCAAGCACAGAAGTATATATTAGTACTACTACATGGTTTTAACATGTACTCTTTGCTTTCCGTGATGAACTAGAAATTTTAGGAAATAGAAAGCTATAGATCCGTCACACGGGAAAAACAAATACTGTCTACAGATGGGCATGAAAGGCACCCACAGTTGGCTTGAAATGCAACAGAGATTTATACTGGAGACACGTTACTCACAAGTATGGGGACCACTGGTACAATCTGTATGCTGGCTTTCAAGAAACATCTTCACTTCTGTGACAATTTTATACGTTGTACTAACCCATGTTTGCTTATCCATGATTTACTGAACCAAAGCCATGAGTTCACAGAACTTGCAAAGCCAATCTATAATATAACAAAATATATGAAAGCTTAGTGCTTGGTGTAAACACAGCCTATGAAATATAATGGGGAAAAAAGGAAGCAGGAGTATTAGATATGTTCACCACCTTGAGTTATGTATAAAAAAGGTGAAATAATGATAACAATAATGCTTGTCAATACCTATTGAACTGGAATGTTTCCTGTAGGGGGAACTCAACACACTTTCCAGACTTTCACCATTTTACACCATCTCCCAGCAAAATCAATTCTTCTTTCAAAGCAAAAGCTTGCAATGCTCAGTGGAAAGATGGCATACAGGTAGACCTCACTTAACAACCATTCATTTAGTAACCATCTGAAATTACAACAGTGTTGAAAAAAGTTACTTATGACTGGTCCTCACACTTATGACTGTCGCATCGCCCCCGCAGTCACATGATTGAGATCCAGGCGCTTGGCAACCAGCTCACATCTGCATTGGTTGCAGCATTCCAGCATTCCATTGGTTGCATTGGTTGCACATTTGCATTGGTTGCATGAAATATAATGGGGAAAATAGGAAGCAGGAGTATTAGATATGTTCACCACCTTGAGTTATATATAAAAAAGGTGAAATAATGATAACAATAATGCTTGTCAATACCTATTGAACTGCAATGTTTCCTGTAGGGGGAACATTGCGTGATTGCCATTTGTGACCTTCCCAGATGGCTTCCAGCAAGCAAAATCAATGGGGAACCGCATTATTTGCTTGACCCTGTGATTCACTTAATGACTGATGTGATTCACTTAATGACCCCCACACAAAAGGTGGTAAAATTGGGTGTGGTCATGTGATGCTTCGTTTAACAACTGCCCTGCTTAACAATAAATTGTGGTCTATAAGTGAGAACTACCTGTAGTCGATACATGTTAGGGTGAGATGATTCCTCCTTAACACTGAAAAAATAAATGAACAGCAGCAATTAACAAGGTGTAAAATAAACAGCTTGGCACCTGCCAAGTTCTCTTTCCTCTTTGAAACAAGTCAAGGTCTTTGCACTGCTTTCCAAATTGGCAATAGATACTATGTATGAATTTATTCTGCAGCTGTTGTTCATTGCACCCTACATAACAAGCTTACCAAAAATCCAGCAAACTGTTAAATACTAAGTTTAATGAAAGTAGGGGGTATGAATTTCAAAATTGCTAGCCAGACTCCTAGGCTTAATTCTGCTCTGCTTCAGCCATTTCTAGATTTGCTTCGCTAAACTTAGAAGCAGAGCATGGACCGGATGCTTCACTGCTTTCTGAGAAATAGAAGTCTCCTTCCAGTTCTGAAAATGACTTCAATGTAGTACAGGCTTCTGGGGGCAATTTTTCAACCTTTCTCCCTTTGAATCCAAAGGGCTGTACAGCCCTACTTCACATGCTGTGAGCAAGGAGCTTGGTCACAATTCCACAGCTCCCCATTCCATGTACAGAGGAACATCCCTACTTCACTACCGCTATGCAAGCGCTTTCTGTGGTGTAGGGCTAGGTTGGCAAAGAAAAAGGGGTGCAAAAGAGAAATAGGAGCACACTTAAAAAGCTTTTCAAGACCCCCCCATACAGCAAAGCATCTGGAAATTTTGCTTCATACTGGAAAGTCTAAACACCTTGGCTACTTCATGATCCCAAAATCTAATTACTCAGTGACATTACCACTGTTTTCTCAGCAGGAAATTCATCCAACTTAGATTCAGTAGCAAAAATGCAATATTCATCCATTTTGTTTTCAAAACCTTACTACTTCCAGCTTGCAACTCAAGAAGGTTTACTGGAAATAGAAAGATGATCTCTAGGGCCAAAGCAACAACATGGGGACAAGAATGCCAGAGGTGCAAACAGTTTTGCGGTAGATTGAAACTTTGGAAGAATGAGAATGGTGCAGACAGAGCACCTTGTCCCACAAGACTGCTCCTTTCCAAGGATTCCTGCATTTTTCTGACTCTTAGGATTCCTCAGTGATTACTAAAGTTATGTGGGAGGAGCTGCCAGACATTCACTGACAGTGACCGGGCAAGTGTCCTGAGTGAATGTGAGCCAGAATACAAACCCATACTTCTTCACAGCATGCAACGCTCCATCACAAGGGGGTAGGAGAGAGACTTTCTAGAAAATATAAGGCTTGAAAACAATAATAATACTAATACTAATAAATAAGTGACTGAATATTGATTAGACTTTGTGGCCATCCTTTCATATGATGATCATTCGACTGTTGTATGCCGTTGTATGCCGCCCAAAGTCGCTTTTTGTGAGATGGGCAGCTATATAAATGTGATAAATAAATAATTTCACATTTATGCTTCAACCATGGATGCACTGAAGGACCAGATTATCATCATGGAGAAAATCTATGTGGTCACTAGGAATCAAAAATGACTTGATGGCACATAATCAATTTATTAAATTTATATGCTGCCCAACTCTGGGTGGTTTACAATTGTTAAAAACATTTACAAAGAACAACACAAAAACAGCACAAGCCAAAGGAACAAAGATGGAAAAGAAAACAAACCTGTAGAAAAGGGATTATCATGGTGAAAAACCTAGAAATGTTTAAGAGAAATCTCATTCTTCAGCACCAGTTATTACATCAGAATGCCAACCAAAAAACAGCTCCATCACGTGCCAAGTCCTCTCAAAAGATAACTTGTGAGATGGGCAGCTATATATATTAGACAAAGAAATTAATAAATAAACTTGAAAACAGATTATTCGGTCATTCGAATCACTAACATGGCTGAACGTGAGGAGGAGAAATACCCTCACTGGTTAGGAAAATTTCAGTTGACAGAGAAACTCCCGTGTGTTCAACTTGAACTCTGCTTCAAAAGCACTGCATTAGCCTTAACCAAGTCATCCCTACTGATGCATAATCAGCAAGAATTGTATGCAAAAAAAAAAAAAAGCAAGCATTTCAGGAAACCAAGTTGGTGATGATTTTGCTTCAAATTACAGATCAGGAATCAACTTATTTCAGGCAAACACGGCTGATAGTTTCATCAGCAAAACATATTCTTGTCTGTACACCACCTGGAAATGCACTGCATAATGTATTAACATTTTAAGTAAACAGAGTAAAATTAACTATATTTCACAATCTATCCAGTTCAAACTGATCTGTAACTGTCTCATCAAATGTGGAACAGATAATGACATGCCTACAGTGACTATATTTTCTCTGAAAAAATAAAGAACAAACCTGAAAAAGGGGCACATCTGAAAGAGGTTCATAAAGATAAAACCAATTAATTGCTTATGTAATTTTTGCTTTTAAAATAATACAGAAAACGAAAAAATAAAATACAAAAATAATTATAATGCAGATACATACATTCTCAAAAAAAACACACTGTGCTTTTAAAAAATAAAGTGAAAAAAAACAACAGAAAAAAACAAAGTATAATGTATTACCTTAACAGTTAAAGTTCTATATATACTTATCTAATGTTATATGCTATTCAAGTGCATATATATATTTATTTCTAATACATTTATATAACTATCATTCATCTTTAACCTACTGTATTTTGTATAAATGAATTCCATATTTCATTATACTTGTCCATACAAAGTCTATGTCTATAGGCAATCCACTCATAGGTGGCAAGTGTAATCAGGTCTTCAATCCATTGAGTGAATGAAGCCATACATTTATCTTTCCAATGCTGCAATATCAGTCTTTTGGCCATAGTAAGGGCACAGAGAATCCATTTACATTGTCCAATTGTCAATTTCCATGTAATAGGTATGCAATTCAAAAGAACATTATCCTCTGAAAATTTTAATTTTTGTTGCATGGTCATATTTATATAATCCACTACTTTCTCTCAAAATTTAGTAAGTATAGGACATTGTAAAAACATGTGTTTTAAACAAACATATCCTTATTTCATCTCCAACAAAATGCTTCTTAGACATATCTTTTCTATTCAAATGTAGTGGAGTCCAATAAATTCTAAATATTATTTTTTTGTTGTCTAAGTCGTAGTTTAAGGTCCACTGACACTCTTGGTATAGAAGTTAAGACACTTTCCCATTGTCTAGGCAATATAGGAACCTCTAATTCTCTATTCCACTCAATTCTTAGCATCTGTATATCAAATTGATTTACTGATAACAAATATCTATAAAAACTAATAGTAGGTTTCATAATTTTAAAGGATTTAATAAGTTGTTCTAGTATCTCAGGTGTTTCCGTAGCTGAAAATGCTGCTGGTCCAAGCAATGTTGTTAACAAATGTTGTAGCTGTAGATACTGCCATTGGGCTATATCTGATAGATGATATTTATCTCTTAACACAGAGTATGTTAAAAATTCATCTTCATCATCTATCAGTTGGTCCAAAGTCAATATCCCTACTTCCATCCAATTTTTCCATATCACCATCTTTTTCCCAATTTTTAAAGTTGTGTTTCCCCATAAAGTCAATTTAGCATGGGAAAAGGGGTAAAATCTTCTCTTATTAGACATTTCATTTCATAACTTTCTGACACAATTGTTTCCAGAGATACTAGAGTTCTAGTGTATTTTGATCCTAATACTGTCCATCCAACCAAAGGTGCTATATATGTATATTCCAAGTTGCCCAAATCGGAAAATTAACACCAATTGTTGGTTTCCAGTATTGGAAAACTGAATCCTTCTTCATTAAATGGTAGTTGCATTTACTGTAAAGATATTCTGGGAATCAAAAACCTCACAGAAATTTTCTAAACAAGAATTTATTTTCTGAAAATATTTTCCAGATATATGAACTGGGATTCCTCTCAGAATATAATTAATCTGGGAATAATATTCATTTTGGGAGCATTCACTTTTCCCCAAAAGGTGAAGTTTAATGACTCCCATCTATCAATATCTGAAGAAACCTCTAATTAATTGTCTATGTTTATAACTTTGCTTTACAAGAAAATAAATAATTAAATTAAACAAATCTAAAGGGCAGCTTTCTGAATGAAGGACTGTCCTTTATAATAAAGGACATATGGTCACTGTAGAAATGCCCAAAGCGTCACTAAATATAAGATCCACAAAACATTTAGTAGTCTATAAGAACAGTTCAAGATTATAAAGATCAGGAGGCCATCACTTTGTGTCCAGAGATGGCCAAGAAAACAGGAGACCTAACTCATTATAAATACTGTCAATGAGCATTCTTGCACTACAGAAGCAACCGAAATACAGTGGTACCTCGAGTTACGAACTTAATCCGTTCCGTGACTCTGATCGCAACTCGAGTTGGTCGCAACTCAAGATAAATTTTCCCATAAGGTTCAATGTAAATACGGTTAATCTGTTCCGCCCTCCGAATTTGGTCGCACCACGAGGCAAATTTCCCCATAAGGTTCAATGTAAATACGGCTAATCCGCCCTCCGAATTTGGTCGCACCATGAGGTAAATTTCCCCATAAGGTTTAATGTAAATACATACGGTTAAACAGTTCTGAAACATATGCATTTTATTTTTAAACCACAAAAACATGAAAAAAAGTACAGTACAGCACAGTATGAAGAAGGAGAATGGGGTGGGGACGCAGTTATTGTTTGGAGGGAGAGTCCCCCTCCAAAGGGACATCGGGGAGATCTCCTTCAGGAGTTTCCTCTCTTCTTTGCCTCTTAGCTGCAGGCTCAGTTCTGGGGAAAAACCTGTCTAAAGTCAGTTGTTTTTTCCTGCGCTGCATAACCCTCCGGAAATGAGAGAACACGTTGTCGTTCATCATGTTCAACACTCTGGTTGTCACAGTTCTGTTGGGGTGGTGCTTCTCAAGGAAATCCTGGCACTCATTCCATTTCGCCATGATGGATTGTATCACTTCACTGCTCACCTCCTCCCCATCCTCCTCTTCCTCAGTGCTCCTGGCCAAGCGCTTTCTGTTGCTCACTCTGGAGCTCAGCAAGTTCTTCCGTGGTCAGCTCCTCCTCATGGTCCTCAACAAGCTCCTCTATGTCTGCATCATCGACAACCAGACCCATGCTCTTGCCCATGGACACAATCTCCTCCACTACCTCTGCATCAGACCCTTCAAAGTCACGTTCAGCGACACATTCTGGCCATAGTTTCCTCCAGGCTGAGTTTAAGGTCCGGCAGGTGACATCTTGCCAGGCTTTTTCAATGAGGCTGATGCAGTGGAGGACATTTTCTTCCAAAACTCTGTCAGAGTCAAGGATGTTTCCTCAGTGACATTGAAACACCTGGTGAAGAGCGCCTTTGTGTAGAGCTTCTTAAAGTTGCAGATCACTTGCTGGTCCATGGGCTGCAGAAGAGGTGTTGTGTTGGGGGGGAGGAACTTGACCTTTATGAAGTCGTATTCGGCATCCATATCATCCACCAAGGCTGGAGGGTGTGCCAGGGCATTGTCCATCAGAAGAAGGCACCTTTCAGGCAGCTGGTTGTCAGAAAGATATTTTTTAACGCTGGGTGCGAACACCTCGTGCAGCCATTCCATGAACAACTGCCTTGTGACCCACGCTCTCACATTGGCCCTCCACATGACAGGTAGTCTGGCCTTGTTCACATTGTGTTCCCTGAATGCACAAGGGGTCTGGGAATGGTACACCAGTAGCGGCTTAATCTTCAGGTCGCTGCTTGCGTTCGCACACAGCAAAAGGGTCAATCTGTCCTTCATGGGCTTGTGCCCTGGCAGTGCCTTTTCCTCCTGCGTGATGTAGGTTCTGTTTGGCATCTTCTTCCAGAAGAGCCCTGTCTCATCGCAGTTGAACACTTGCTGAGCGACGTATCCTTCCACCTTCATGAAGTCCTCAAATTCTTCCTTGTAGGCTTCTGCAGCAGCCTTGTCAGAACTGGAAGACTCACCATGTCTTGCCACACTGTGGATGCCACTTCTCTTGCGGAATTTCTCAAACCAGCTTCTGCTGGCTTTAAATTCCTCACTTGCTGCGCTGGTAGAGGGGTTTGTCCGCAGTAAATCACTGTGCAGTTTCCTGGCTTTTTCACAGATGATAGCTTCACTCACGCTATCACCTGCCAGCTGTTTCTCATTCAGCCACACTAACAGCAGCTTTTCCACCTCTTCCAGTGCTTGTGTCCTCTTCCTCGTTAAGGTCGTTACTCCTTTTGCCACATCAGCTTCTCTGATGGCATCTTTATTCTTCAAAATAGTCGAGATGGTCGACTTCGCCATCTTGTACTCTGAGGCCAAATCAGTCACACGAATACCACGATCATGCTTTTCTATAATGTCCTTCTTCAGTTCGATCGTCACTTTTTTCTTCAAAGCCTTATTCTTGCCAAGCCTGCTCTGCATTTTCTTTGGAGCCATGCTGACAAGCACACCAAAAACCTTCCAAACGCCACAAAACACACCACAAGCCTCACCGAACGTCTCCTTGCTACCGCGATCTCGCCCACAGAAAGCCGCGATCGCGTGGCAGCAGGGCAAATGGCCGCGGATCCGGTTTGTAGCTCGAGGCGGAGTTCGCATGTCAAGGTAAATTTTTGGGGCCGGAGCTGGTCGTATCTTGAAAAATTCGTAAGGAGGGGCGTTCGTAACCCGAGGTACCACTGTACAGAGGTGGCTTTTGCAGAAATCAGTTAATAGATGCAATAATAAATGCATCTAAAATACCTCCAGTTACCCCACAAAATTGCCCCAAGAACACAAGGTCACTCAGGTCTTCTCTATCCCACACATGCATATTTGGGGCAACTGCCAGCACCACTGAGGAGGGCTATGTTTGATTCCTTTTGAGTTGCCAGTCAGACCAGCAAATGCACGTACCTCAAGACACATAAGCCTGTGTTCATGCACCGCAACCCATTTCATATGCTGCAAGAATCCCTACATTTTAAAGGCCTGCAGCAATGCCAAGTGTGACAAAACTCCAAGATCTTATACTGTTCACCTCAGAGTAGCAGGGCTTATGCAAATAGATCAGATACTAAAAAGGTGTGTTTACTGAGAAGGCTCATTACTTGTAGCAATTCAGTTTCTGAATAGTCCTCGGCCGATGAAGGTGCCTTCCCATATATTCAGCAGGCCGTATTTCCAAGTAAACACGCATATGATCTGACTGTCATGCTACCAATATAATTCTTGACAAGTAACTATTAAAATACTGATTTATGTCAAATATTATTGCTGCATTACAAGGTTACAAGTACACCGTTAGGAGCTGTTGCTTTTTCTGCCTTGATCAACATGAGCAAGCTTATTGTAGTTTTGTCAGATATTCTTCATAAGTCATCTGAGACTAAACAAAAGAATGAATACCCCTGGATAAGTCTAAATGGATTTAGATTCCAATACTGTACTAAACCAGAATTTCAGATATTAGTAGGTAGGACTGGGCTTTGAATCACACAAGCAGCATAGTGGTTTTATTGCACTGTAACATAAATTGATCTTTCAAGGAGCAATTGTTAGATGTCCAGTCAGTTACATTTTACGAAAGAAAACTACAGAAGCGTCTGGAATTGGAGTTTGGGCAGAGAGAGGGAGTGCTGTGAGTTGGGACAGAGCAAAGCTTAAGATACAGCTGCTCTCTTTGGGGATATGATGCAGGAGTAATAATTATGAGTCAGGTTGCTTCTGTTATATGCTATTTATAAGAGATAAGTTTCTGTTTTACAGCAATTCCTTTATTAGGGTCATTGAAGCCCACAAAAATAATGTACAAACTTTCAAACACCCCAGAACTCTTTCTCTGGCAAGAAAGCAAGCAATACTTGGCGGGGAGAAGGGGGGCACAGCCTCCCATTGTTATTCTTCCCAACCCAAATGAATGTTGGAAAAATATGATGAAAAGGGGCTGAGGACTCCCTCAATCTGTCTGTCTGCCTGTCAGCAGGACAATTCTCCAAACACTGAGGGAACGGGAGCGAAGTTGGTGTTGAAACAAGAAAGACTGGAGTCAAACATGGGCTAGATCCAGCTGGTGGCTGCAGAGAAAAACATTCCAAGGAAAAAATTCCCCCAATGAATGCCCGTGGGAGAGGTGGCTGACTCGTCCTTTGCAAGCCTGCCTTCCTGGCCATGTAACCTGGAGCAGAGCTACTCTAAAGGGCGGGAAAGAATTTCTAAAGTCATGCTCTGCATGCTTTCCCTAACTGGTTTAGAACATAAAATACAACTATTGACTCCCTGAGATTAAAAATGCAGCATCCATGTTTCCTGTACTATGGCGAACAACCCTTTAATTCTGTTCTCAGTCTTCTCGCCACACAATGAGAATACAATATAAATTACTGTAATGTGCTCTACATGGGGCTGCCCTTGAAGAGTATCCTGAAGCTTCAACTGGTGGAGAATGCGGCGGTGCGGGCAGTTATGTGTGCTCCTAGAAGAGCACATATTACACCTCTGCTTTGCAAGCTGCATTGGTTGCCAGTTTGCTTCCGAGTCCAATTCAAGGTGCTGGTTTTGACCCTTAAAGCCCTTCATGGCAGGGGGCCAGGTTATCTGAGGGACCACCTCTCCCCGATCACATCAGCCCGTCCCACTGGATCTGGCAGGGAAGGTATGCTATGGGTTCCATCAGCCAGGGACATGCATTTGGTGGGTCCCAGGACTTCTCTGCTGTGGCCCCTCCTCATGGAACATTCTCCCCCCTGAAGTGAGGCTTGCCCCTTCCCTGCTGTCATTTAGGAAGTCCCTCAAGGCCTGGCTGTGTCATCAGGCCTGGGGGTCTTTGGGAACCAGAGACATTCTTAGATGGCTCCACTATGATTAATATTCTCTCTCTTCATGGGGTTTGTATGTTTTAAAATTTAAAATTTTTAAACTTTTTGATGATGTTGTATTTTAATAATCACTTTTTATCTTTTATAATGATTGTTTTTATATATTTGTTATTTTATTTAATTGTTGTATGCCACCCAGAGTCACTTTGTGCAAGATGGGCAGCTATATAAATGCGATATATAAATAAATATAAATATAACTTTTTATATACTGTATAGAACTAAACCTCCTATGCTTTAACCAGGGACCTGCTCTCTTGTTAAGATTCCTTAGGATTACAGCCTTAACAATACTTAACTATATATAAATTAAAAGATTCATGAACCATGTGGTATTTGCAAGACAGGTACAGTCCTGAGAGAGAATTAAAATACTTGGGCTTATGAATACTTCAATGGCTAATGAACATGATAGTTTTACAAAGGCTTTACAACAGCAGTTGCTTTTATCAGAAAGTGCCAATTCTATTCCCTCCTTTCAAAACTAAAGAAAATTACTGTCCTTGGGAAGGCAAAGATAAAAACTATTTTCTTCATTAGCACTCAGATGTCATAAAATCATGTCTCAACTACTGTATTTAACTTTTACACAAAAGAAGAGGGTTTTCTTCCCCCCAATATAATTACCTGTGCAGGAGGGAGGGGCTCACATTTGCCAAGAAGAATAGAAGAAACTCTTGAAAATAAGGAAATAGCGAGTGGGCACAAGACTGCAGACGTCTCTGCTGAAAACTGGGTGCTTCTGAAGATTAGCAATTGCTTGGGAGAGGCTCTTCTCCTGGTGAATTCAACTGTGGTACTTTCGTAACATCCAATCAAGACTTTCTTAATGGTGGCATCAGCATTATGGAACACCTTCCCTTGGAACTGAAGTTGGCGCTCCCTGACTTCTTTTACGAAGAACTTTGAAAAGTTATTTCTATACTCAAGCCTTCCCCTCTAGGAATCCATGATTTTAAGATGGCCAACCAGGATTTTATAATTGTAGCTGTAAATTTTCATTGCGTATTTCTTGCTGTTATTTATATATGATATAATGTACTGTGATATTTTATCATATTTTAGCATTTGTTAGAATTTTATTTATGATGTTGGATTTATTCTGTTTATACAAAGGCTGGTTTGTCTCGGGAGCCTGCAGGACATAAATATGATAAAGAAATAAATAATTTTTCTTGCCTTCTCCTTGCCTCATATTTATTCAATTATTTCCTCCTTTTCTATTTTCTTCTCATTTCAACAGTTACCCCTTTCTCTTACCCCATCTCCATCCCACTTTTTTTTTCTTTTCCTGTTCTTTTTGCTGAAAGAAGGAAGCAGGACTGTGTATGTAGTGTTTTTGTGATGAAAGTAATTTGTATGCAAATAAGAAAATAGGTAGCCTATGGAGATGAAAGATCAATTAATAGCATACCTTATTTTATGGGCAATTAATTTAATTAGTTATTAATTCAATTAATTTTTTTTGGCCTGGCCTGGCTTCTGTCAGGAACATATGTATCCATATGTCTATGCCATAATGTACAAGTGGGTCACAAACACACATTTATGTGGGGAAAAGAAATCTCCAGAACATATTTTAGTTGGATCTGGCAACCCTAGATTGACAAAGAAAGGAAGCTGGACATTACAGAAAAGTTTTATTTATAATTTTTTTTCTTATCTAGCCTTCAGAAAAAAATCCTATATTCCCCTATAAGTCATACTGCAGGTGGAAATACTAATCCATGTTTTCAAAATCCATGTTTCACCTCCACTGCAGGTGGAGATCAGAATCCATGTTTTCAAAACAAAAAAAAGAAAAAGAAAAAAAGAAAAATGCATTAACCTAAACTGTGCATCAAGGCACAATTATTTACACACAGGGCAGTATAATGGTTTGAACAGGTCTCACATCAGGAGCAGTGGACATTTCATTTTTGGGAAAAACTAGCACTTTAAGATATAAAAGTCTTGCAGTGCCAGCAGGGATAATAACAAGGAGAGCTAAGACGCACATTTTCTCCCTGATTCTGATACAAGAAAAGGCTAATTCAACAAAATCAACAAACTGGAAAACCATAACCCGTAAAGAACACAAGGATCTAAAGGCCTTTCCCACGCATCTGCCATTTTGACTTGCCCATTCCATTCTCCCCACATAGCCAATGTTCCTAATAAGCTACCCCACCCCTCCTTCTGGCTACTATCCAGCTGTTATTTTCCAAGGACATCCAGGATCAATTCACCCATGCAATGCAATACCAAAACAACCTAAGACACCCCACCAGCAAGGAGAATGTGACAGACTATGAGATGCTATTGGCTATTGCCTCAAAAGCCTGGTGAGGTAGTGAAGGCACTTCTCTTAGGGCCATATGCTCCAATATGTACGTGTACAACCAACTGAATACTGTAAATCCTCAGACACAATACTCTCTGGTGGCTCCAAATCTTACTACCTTGATGTCTTGCTTGCAGGCTTGAAAGCAAGGAAGATGGAGCTTCAGTTGAATCAAACAGAGTTCTTTTTAAAGTTCAGACTCTTCATAACCGCAGCTTCTCTTTGTAAAGTACAAAGCAGGGCACCATTCTCAATTCCAGACACTTCTAGCCCAGAAATGGAATGAGACTCCATCATCCCATGAAGCCCATCATTTTTTTTCCTAGCTAGTCTATTCACGGACACTATTTTTGGCAGGGGGAGGGTGTACATAAGATATGCATGTGTGCTCCAAAACTACTCTTTACTTTCCATGTTCAGGCACATTTGCTTCCCATTTGGATCCTGATTCTTGCAAGAAATGAGTGCAGAGATAGTGTGAGTGGCCAGCAGTGTCAATGGACTAAAGATACACAATCCCCATAAATTACCTGGGTCTGAGGATCCCTGAGCACTTTTAGACCACTTTCCTATTGAGTAACAAATATTTTTAGATGAAATCTCACGCTCTCAGATTCCACAACTGCCACATTCCATTCTCACTCACTTGGGATGTTTTATCTTATACCCATCTTCTGGGTATAAGAATAATGCAAACCCCAAGGTGACTTGAATGGAGGTGATCGGAATGGAGTCTATTATATGGGGCTACAAAATGACACTAAAAAAAGCTCTTCATAGCCGAGACTTGGGTAGAAGTAAAGAAAGATAACAGCTGTCATAGCCTGTTAAAACCAAGAGTGTGCTGCTTGTTCATAACAAGGGGCTTGCTTGTTCAAATTGAGGGGGGTCTTTCACACCACCCCCAAACCTCCACTTCCTCCTTGATCCTCAGCTTTGCTGGTTGAGTCTCCGCTCAAGCTGCTTGTCCATCTGTAATGGTATGTGGGAAAGACTTTGGGAGACAGGCTGAAGAGATGCTGCCTAGGGAATGGTCAGATGAGAGACAGCATAGCCCACAGCTGGATAGTGGGCAGGGCAACCCTCCCTAGTTTCTCAGGGTGTAAGGAGACCGGGAGAGAATTGTACTTTCAGACTTGCAAGATTCTGTTAATGTAGCTTTACAGTAAGGTAAAATTAGCTTATCTGGTCATGTTTCCTGTCTGGTGTATCTGGTAAGGCTGACATCATCATTCAAGGCTCATTCCACAAGCCACATGGGGCTTATCACAGTTGTTTGCAGCATCCAATTGTGATGCGGTGTCAGTCCCACAAAGGCAAAACGATTTTTTTATTGAGATTGACTATAATAATAACTTCTTATATTAGACTTACAAAAGGGATGTGTTATAATTATGAAGGAGTTCCTGAGAAAAGATAAAGAGAAAATGAAAAGAAATCAGTTTTTGGGACATTACTTAAAAGGAATAAACATCAAGATTTCTAAAAGTAAAAAGAAGGAACATAAAGTTAATTTATTTGACCAAGGTTAAAATATATGTTTTTTTCTAGTAGCTTTTAATGGGTTTTCCTTGACCAGGACTGAATGACAGGCTTTAAAGATTTGTTTATAAATAAGATACGGGAAGAAGAGATTTTTTGTTGCATTTTTAGAGAAAGTGATAAGCCATGGTGTTAAAATGTTGAAGGAAAATGTTGCGAAGGAGTTTCTGAAAGGAGACAGAGAAAATGATAAGAAATTAAGTTGTGGGACACTATTTGAAGGGATTACAGATTACAATTTTCAATATGTTGTTGTTTCTGGTAGCTTTTAATGGATTTTTTCTTGATTAAGTTTGAATGATAACGCTTCAAAGATTTGTTTATAGATATGAGATAAGATATGGGAAGAAGAGGTTTTCTGTTGTATTTTTAGAGAAAATTATAAGGTACTGTTTAAAGGAAAGGAAAGGAAAGGAATATGGAATTGATTTGTTTAAGGGTTATATATGTGAGTGTGAGTGTGAGTGTGTGTGTGTAGTTATTTCTGGTAACTCTTAATGGACTTTTGCTGATTAAGATTGAATGATGAGGCTTTATTTGTTAATAGATAAAAGATCAGATATGGGATGAAGAGATCTTTGGTTGAAATGTTAGAGAAGGTGATAACTTACTGAAATTCTACTTGTCTTGATGAAGGAGGAAGTCATTTCTTTATATATCTTTTTTCTTTATATTTTTCCCTTCCCTCCCTTTCTTCCTCTCTGCACTTTTTCCTTTTTCTTTTTTATATTTTTCTTAGTTTGTATTAGTTTTTTATCTTTGTATTTGAACTTCAATAAACATTATTTTTAAAAGAGAGCCAGGCTCTTTTGTGCAAGTCTGAGTGTGCTGTACCTCCTTCTCCTTCTTATAGCTCAGTGAATTAGGAAGGTGTATCCCTGATCAGCTTCCAGATGTTACCTCATTCTGGACTTTAGAAATGCTTCAGCCCCCTTTCAGTGATGGCAAACCTTTTGGGCTTGGCATGTCAAACATTTGGAAAATGCCTAACTTGACTCTGCTGGCGTGTCACACACACCTCAAACAAAAGAGAAACAATTCTTTACATATTTATTTATTTTAAAAAATACAGTCCAATCATGTGTGGTGCTATTATGTAAAGGAACGTCAAATAATTACAAAAATGAAATATGAGTAAAACAAACTCACTTTCTTGGTAACTCAAACAGGGAGAATATTTGTTGTCGGGTGTTGGTGAACACTGGCATGTCACCCAAACATCATGGCATGTCACCTTTGACATGCATGTCATAGGTTCGCCATCACTGATCTAGATAATAGTTCCTGCATATCTCCATCAAGGTCATCTTCCTTATTCTCTGCAGTGGATTCCTGCATCTTCTCATACTTCTTGTTTGTTTTTTGGCCCTCAAGATAGAGCTAAGAGGAAAAGCTTCTGGTTCTTCCAGAAGGCAGAGTTAAAGCTGAAAATGAGAGGGGGTTTTTTTAAGCTTTGCTTTCTAACTAGAAAAGGTAGAATTGGACTTTTCCTGGCAGCTCCATCTTTGCTAAGAAGAGTCAAAATTTAAAAGAAATTGAGAAGAATTTCAGCTAAGTGTCAAAATCCTAGTTATAATGTTGAATCCTATCTATTTAACAAGGGAATCAGATAATTCCTCAACATTTAACTCCCACCAATCCCCCACCCCCCTTCATGGATCACTGCCTTGTCGTGGTGAAGGGGCTTGCGTAACTCAGTGAAGCCATGAGCTATACCGTGCAGGGCCACCCAAGACGGACAGGTCATGACAGAGAGTTCTGACAAAATGTGGTCCACTGGAGAAGGAAATGGCAACCCACTCCAGTATTCTTGCCAAGAAAACCCCATGGACAATGTTAAAAGGCTAAAAGATATGACGCCGGAAGATGAGCCCCTCAGGTCGGAAGGTGTCCAATATGCTACTGGGGAAGAGCGGAGGGCAATTCCAAGTAGCTCCAGAAAGAGTGAAGCGGCTGGGCCAAAGCCGAAAGGACGTTCAGCTGTGGATGTATCTGGAAGCGAAACGAAGGTCCGATGCTGTAAAGAACAATATTGTATAGGTACATGGAATGTAAGATCTATGAACCAAGGCAAGCTGGATGTGGTCAAACATGAGATGACAAGATTAAACATCGACATCTTGGGAATCAGCGAATTGAAATGGACAGGAATGGGTGAATTTAATTCAGGTGACCATTATATCTACTACTGTGGGCAAGAAACCCTTAGAAGAAATGGAGTTGCACTCATAGTCAATAAGAGAGTGGGAAAGGCAGTAATGGGTTACAACCTCAAAAACGACAGAATGATCTCAGTGCGTATCCAGGGCAAACCATTCAACATCACAGTAATCCAAGTCTATGCCCCAACCACTGATGCCAAAGAAGCTGAAGTTGACCAGTTCTATGAAGACCTACAACACCTTCTAGAACTAGCACCAAAAAAAGATGTCCTTTTCATCATAGGGGATTGGAATGCTAAAGTAGGAAGTCAAGGAGTAATCGGAATAACAGGCAAGTTTGGCCTTGGAGTACAAAATGAAGCAGGGCAAAGGCTAATAGAGTTGTGTCAAGAGAACAAACTAGTCATAGCAAACACTCTTTTCCAACAACACAAGAGACGACTCTACACATGGACATCACCAGACGGTCAATACCGAAACCAGATTGATTATATACTTTGCAGTCAAAGATGGAGAAGCTCTATACAGACAGCAAAAACAAGACCAGGAGCTGACTGTGGCTCAGATCATGAGCTTCTTACTGCAAAATTTAGGCTTAAATTGAAGAACGTAGGGAAAACCACTAGACCACTCAGGTATGACTTAGATCATGTTCCTTATGAGTATACAGTGAAGGTGATGAATAGATTTAGAGGATTAGATTTGGTAGACAGAGTGCCTGAAGAACTATGGACGGAGGTCCGTAACATTGTACAGGAGGCAGCAACTAAAACCATCCCAAAGAAAAAGAAATGCAAGAAAGCAAAATGGCTATCTGATGAGGCTTTACAAATAGCTGTGGAAAGAAGGAATGCGAAAAGCAAGGGTGAAAGGGAAAGATATAAGCAACTGAATGCAGATTTCCAGAGAACAGCAAGAAGAGATAAAAAGGCCTTCTTAAATGAACAATGCAAAGAAATCGAGGAAAACAATAGAATGGGAAAGACTAGAGATCTCTTCAAGAAAATTGGAGATATCAAAGGAACGTTTAGTGCAAAGATGGGCATGATAAAGGACAAAAAAGGCAGGGACCTAACAGAAGCAGAAGAGATTAAAAAGAGGTGGCAAGAATACACAGAAGAACTATACAAGAAAGATCTTAATGTCCCTGATGTCCATACTGGTGTGGTCACTGACCTTGAGCCGGACATCCTAGAGAGTGAAGTCAAGTGGGCCTTAGGAAGCATTGCTAACAACAAAGCTAGTGGAGATGACAGTATTCCAGCTGAGTTATTTAAAATACTAAAAGACGATGCTGTTAAAGTGCTGCACTCAATATGCCAGCAAGTTTGGAAAACGCAACAGTGGCCACAGGATTGGAAAAGGTCAGTTTATGTTCCAATTCCAAAGAAGGGCAATGCCAAAGAATGCTCAAACTATCGCACAATTGCACTCATTTCACATGCTAGCAAGGTTATGCTCAAAATCCTACAAGCTAGGCTTCAGCAGTACGTGAACCGAGAACTACCGGATGTACAAGCTGGGTTTCGAAGAGGCAGAGGAACTAGAGATCAAATTGCCAACATTCGCTGGATCATGGAGAAAGCACGAGAGTTCCAGAAAAACATCTACTTCTGCTTCATTGACTATGCAAAAGCCTTTGATTGTGTGGATCACAACAAACTGTGGCAAATTCTTAAAGAGATGGGGGTACCAGACCACCTTACCTGTCTCCTGAGAAATCTGTACGCGGGCCAAGAAGCAACAGTTAGAACCGGTCATGGAACAACCGATTGGTTCAAAATAGGGAAAGGAGTACGACAAGGCTGTATACTGTCACCCTGCTTATTTAACCTATATGCAGAGTACATCATGAGAAATGCCAGGCTGGAAGAATCAAAAGCTGGAATAAAGATTGCAGGGAGAAATATCAACAACCTCAGATATGCAGATGATACCACCCTAATGGCAGAAAGTGAAGAAGAACTAAAGAGCCTCTTGATGAGGGTGAAAGAGGAGAGTGCAAAAGCTGGCTTGAAACTCAACATTAAAAAAACTAAGATCATGGCATCTGGGCCCATCAATTCCTGGCAAATAGAAGGGGTAGAAATGGGAGCAGTAACAGACTTCATTTATTTGGGCTCGAAGATCACCGCAGATGGAGACTGCAGCCATGAAATTAAGAGACGCTTGCTCCTTGGGAGGAAAGCTATGGCAAACCTAGATAGCATATTAAAAAGCAGAGATGTCACCTTGCCGACAAAGATCCGCATAGTCAAAGCTATGGTTTTTCCAGTAGTAATGTATGGCTGTGAGAGCTGGACCATAAAGAAGGCTGAGCGCCGAAGAATTGATGCCTTTGAACTGTGGTGCTGGAGAAGACTCTTAAGAGTCCCCTGGACTGCTAGGAGGTCAAACCAGTCAATCTTAAAGGAAATCAACCCTGATTGCTCATTGGAAGGATTGATAATGAAGCTCAAGCTCAGATACTTTGGTCACCTAATGCGAAGAGAGGACTCTTTGGAAAAGACCCTGATGCTGGGAAAGATTGAAGGCAAAAGGAGAAGAGGACGGCAGAGGATGAGATGGTTAGATAGCATCACTGAAGCAATGAGCATGAAATTGAGCAAACTCAGGGAGGCAGTGAAGGACAGGAAGGCCTGGCGCAATATGGTTCATGGGGTCACGAAGAGTCGGACACGACTTAACGACTGAACAACAACAACAATCCCCCACCAGCACACCACTGGTTTTCCAATTTTGTCACATGGGTTTTTCAACTATTTAGTATTATTCATCCCATATAGGTATAAAACTTAAATTCTACCGGTATCAGTGATACTTATTTAAGTAAGTGTAAACCAACTACAATCTTGCATCTATACTAGGGCTCTTCAGTATTATCCTTCCCACTGAAACTGTATGCTTTTTCACTGTTAGCTATTTTGAGTACTCTATGGGGAGAAAGGTGCAGTATAAATTTCAAAAATAAATAAATGTTTTGTAACAGGATCAAGAAGGAAGCATGATCATTCTGCAGTTTCATCTTATCCCCACGACTATCCTGAGATAACAGATATCAGCTCTACTAAAATTAATAGAAATAGCCTAGTAGGACTGGAGAAAATGCTCAATCTCAATGCATTACATTTCTCAGTGTATCAGTTTATTTGGTTTAGAAAAGGATGCAATTCCCTTTCCCACAAAAAGTATAACAACAAAATTAAATATCTGCCTGTTTTGTGAATGTAGCACAAATGTCATTATGATGACATGGTATAGAACAAAGAATGTCTTAGTCCTAAAAGAAATATATGAGAAATCATTATTTTCAGACATTTGCCTCAGGTAGTGCAGAACCTTTTATCAATACAATAGCCCAACATTAACTAGACTGACTAGACACAAGGAAATGAATCAAGACTGGTATGTCCAAGTCTTGCATGTTAATGACTGCATGTTTTTACGTACGAACAACATGAATATTTCATGTAGTATTCTAAATAGCTACTTAAACTTTATAACTGGTAGAAAAGCTAGAACCTGTGGGCCTTCCAAGGTTCATAAACCATAGGTGTGTATGCAGGTTTTTGCAAGGCCTAGTTCTAGAAATGTTTACTCAAAAGTCATCCCTCTTCAGTTCAATGGCGCTTGCCCTTATGGTAGGCACAGAGAGGACTGAAATCTTAATCTAATGTCATACATAATGAAATTGCATCGGAGCGAGGCTAGATATGGTTATGTCTGGTTATATCTGCATGACTTTTCCCTTCAATTCCTATTCTTTTGGAAGCTTCAACTGCTGAACATCTGTAGTTCCCGCACACATCTTCTATTGAGCTTCTTATTTTCCCCCTGGTTTATTCCTAATGCACATTTCATGCTGAGATAAGCATTACAGCTATTCCATGAATAAGGGATTACAGAAAAGGCTGCATTTTGAAAGAAGAAGAGGCACTGTACCTAACTGTGTTCAGTATGGCAGAAATAGCTGCTGGATCCTACAGCTGAGCATGCTGTCATTTTAATATGCACAGTTCTTAGATTTCTCTAAAGAGTTTTGACTCTGCCAATCACAACCAAATCTGAGGCAACCAAAAACTATTGCTGTCAAATGAAAACTCAGGCTCTGTAATAAGGAAGTGCAATAAATGTGGAACACCACCATAATCTGATGGTGAACACGGGTAATAGGATTTATTTAGGTTGTGATCATCCAACACACTGAACCACAAATGAGTCAACTACAGTTTGGGCAAGCATGTTGTGTGAATCCAAGCCATATTGTTAGTTTATGGTTCACAGTGTACCATGCAAACCCAGAAAACTGGATTAGTTAAACTATGGTTTGGTTAAACAAGCAAATATTAAAACAGTCTTAAAGTGAATGCGGCAATTTGCCAATGACCCACCACACCATGATTTTTGTTTATACACACCCATTTCCAGGAAGCCATTTGCCACTCCAAATCTGTGAAATATTAAAGTACTTTCAATGTACAATATTCCCTCAGTCTATAACATTACCTAAACAATCAAGTAAAGAGCATCCATATAATCTGTTATCTTTTTTCAATAACAGCATGCTATTTCAACCATAATTTTCTAAGACACCCAGACAGAAAAGATGAAAGAACTCAACAAGTACGATCTTTCCATATCAACTTTGCTAAACTGATAGGTAAAAAAGTCAAGATCTCAGATAGTTAAATGGGCAGAAGATTTTTAACTGTGATCTGCAGACCATCAACCAGCATTTCCTAAGCCACGACATTTAGCCCTATTTTTTTCTGAAGATAAGAAGACAAACATTTAAACTATACCTTACTACAAAACAACCTATCAAGACCTTAACTTTGTCAATGGTTCTCGTAGTATAACACTGATGCAGTTTATTAATTTTTCTAAAAATAATTACTTACAAGGCCTATGATTGTCATAATAAGGTATTTGGTTTTGACAATGATGTTGACATTAGTGTTTGATATTATATTTGACATTAATGAAAAGCATTGAAATATGAGTGATTGTATTTCACTCATTTTACAGTTTTTGATCTGTAGAACAAAAAGATTGATTAAGCGGTCTTCTGAGACCACCATGATTTTCAAGAAGATTGCAAAAACAAAAAGGGTGGCATAGAAATGCTGGCATAGGAAATTTTGTTATTTGCAGAAACCTGAGAAAAAAGTACAATACTGGCAATATTCATAAATCAGTGGAAGAACATTTAAATCTACCCAAACATTCTGCTACTAAATTGTATGTTGTCATTTTCCAACAACTAGATTTCAAAAGTCTCTAGCATAAAGTAGCTAAATTAGAACTATTTTAATTTAAATGTAGACTTTAGGCTTGAATACAGACAATTATTTCTTGTCTTAATAGAGACATTCAGTAACATAGCAAAATGGAAAGAATTATAGTTACACATGCAGTTGCAGTATGGAGTGTCCCTATTCCAGCCAACCAAATCCCTTTCCAAGATAGTTTGCCTGGTTCTCTTTTCACACAACAAATAGTCAACATTCTGTGGCCATAGAGCATGCTCTACGCTCAGGGGGCTCTTTTGTCCCTTTCCCATATTTTCCCTAAAATCTTTTCTATTTCTACAGAGCCTGGGATTCTCCCAAGTGTTTTGACAGCTCTCTCTCATGCAAATACCATAACTGTTTTGCTTACACTGATATCAATACTTAGAGGAAAGGAATCAATCGTATGTCAACATATAGTTGTCACAAAATATCTCCCTGTTACTTTTAATTTATGTACTTAATTTATGTCAAGCCCCACAAAGGTAGCAAACAAAGGAAACAAGTTCACATTACTTTCAGGAAGGCATCTTTAATGTTAGACTGGGATAAAAACATAATATTGAAACTCTAAGAGTAATTCCCAACCAGACCCATAGAGCAGTGAATTCATTAAAGTGAAGTCTTTTTTAAATGTTTGCTTCCCACAGCTTTCACATCCAAGCTGTGCTGCCTCTTCTCCCCTAAACTGCGCTTCTCCTCCACTTTCTTCCCACACTCTCTCACAATTTGCCACTACAGAAAAGACCTCTTTCTAAATTACTATTAGATTAGAACAAATCACTTCCTCTGTGTTATTTATTGAAAGAAAGAACAGGACATTTTTTTCTCCCCAAATAACATACTGTTAAAGTGGAATGGTCATTTTAGATTAGCTGAGAATCTGGTAATAAAAGAAGATATTTCCTTCTATCTAATTTTCCTTTTGGGGAAGAGGGAGGAATAATTTAAAACTCATTTTCTTTTTGAAAAACTATGTTAACCACACAGGACTATATTCAGGAATGTGATCCCCCAAATAACCTTCATGATTGCTTAGATCCATTCATTTCCTCCAAATTCATGTGCAGATATATATCTGCTTACTTAGCATCTAAATTAAGTATACAAAAATATGTGCCATCATAAGTGTATGGTCCTGAAATTATCTAACCATAATACCACAAGTCTCTGAAGCTAAGAGTCCTGCTACAATAGATCAAAAGCATATCTAGTCTAGCATCCTATTTTCCCACAATAGCTAACTTTTAGAACTCTAGAAGTTCTTACCACACCTACAAAAAAGAGTAAGATTAGCATACTATTGGATTTTCTTTTCTCCAACAGTTCATAACTAGCATCAGTTCTACAAAATGGGGGATATACAAGACATGGGGGAACAAGATGGTTGGAGGCCTTTCATTTCAACACTTCTTCTTCAGGCCTTGCAGCTCTTCTTATCATAGCAATGAAGGACATCAGTGGGGACACTGGGAAAGAGTCTATCCTTCAATTTCCCAATAGGCTGGATCAAGTTGGCCAAAAAGGTTAGATCTGTAGGCCTCCACATACTGCTGAACTAGCGATAACTATTAGTGCTGTGCTGTCCTTCAGATTTGAAGACAAACAGGTGTCTTGGAGCATGCGGGGGCACAAACATAGCACCTGACTGCATCTCCTTAAAGCAAACATGCCTTTTCCCAGGACTGACCAGCAGCTGTCAAGGGCAACCACAGAATCTAGGAAAAGTTGCAGCTATATTAAAGAGTTGCAAGGTGAGCATTCTTCCACACGTGCACCAAAGACCTTGCTGCCTTTGAATGTGAAGCACTGCACAACTCTATTAGCTATGGTAGTGTGATGTTGAATCCAAAGGCTTCCAAAAGCCCATAGGTTCCCTGTCCCTGTTACAAAGCCATCCAAAAACTTCCATCATTCATCCAAGTTGTAGGGAAGAGCTCCCTCATGCCCTCTTTCTCAGAAAGACTTCAGTTCCATTCTGACATTCAAAGAACTACCATCACCTTTCTTTCAGCATTTGTCTAAAAATACAGACACAGCTTGAAGGACAGAGACTTATTTGCAGACTTAAAATCCCACCTTAGGTTATTCACATCCTCTCCTCTCCCCCATGATTTATAACTCTTCCCCAATACAATTTTGCCATTGGACACAATCCTCCCAAAGGCGGAGCATTTTGTTCTAGATACACGTGTGAATAACTCCCAGCCTTTAGATGGAAACTCCACAGCCTATTCAGCACATACGGCCCAGAGGGGGCAAGCCAAAGTTACTCTAGAGAAAGTCAAATGGACCACACCCAGTTCCTTCAGCCAAGCTCACAAGTGCAAAAAAGTTCTAGTCCTGTGTCATAACCAGCAAGACTACACACTGTAGAGGAACGCGATTAATCTGGATTGCAGGACCAGGAATCAGCTATACAGTCATCAGCTCTTTCCCCATTTATTTTCACCAGCGTTCACATCCTTGCCACACACACACACCGCCCCTAAGTTTACACAGGGTGATCTTAGATCAGCTACCACCACCTCTCGTCCTGAAAAAGATTTCTGCGAAGACAAGAGGAGGCCGAACGATGTCGAAATGCTTGGAGGAAGAGCAGGGCATAAATACGGATACGTTTTTCAATGTGCAGCCTTATCGGGAGCAACGTCCAGCTGACCAAACGGGACTTGCTCCACTGATTTCAATCAGATGTTTGCTTAACAGGCTTGCTTGCCTTCACAGTCTAAACGCTTCGCTTCAAATACTTCTCGGGGCGTAAGCCCACTGACCCCCGTGGGGTTCCTTCTGAAGAAAGGGGAACGGAGAGAAACCGGGATGTGCCCACCAGAAACAGCGGCTGATTTGCCTCCTCAAAGCGAGGCGCGAAAGCTTTTCCCTCAAGAGGCTGGAGAAATTAAATCAGCTCCTGGAGAGACAGAAATCTATATTGGGCAAGTTTTCGCGTGACGCCAACATAGTCACTGGCTCCATTAACTTAACATTCCGAAGGAAGGAAGGAAAATTCCTTCTTTTGGAAACGAAAAACGTCTGAGCAAGAACAGCCGGAGTAGCCAAGGAGCAACGCGATGGAAAATCACTGCCTTCTCCGCAACTCGGTCTCCCAAGTTAAAATGAGGAAGGTCTCGTGTAATTTTATCAGCACTATGTTTCCATTTAAAGTTCTCTCTCAATGTTTAAAAATACACAGCGCCGAGATCGCAACCACCTCTCCGGCATCTTTTCCCCGCGCATGCAAACACGTACGAAACAGCGCAAACCTCTACCGCCGCGAGCGGTTCGGGGCAAGGCGAGAAGGAAATCGCTGCTCAGCAGCAGAGGAACAGACCAACTGACCCCCTACATAAGATAACACTAGACCGACAACAGCAGCCAGCAGCGGCTTCTATCGACTGCCTCCCCTCCGCGTTTTTTCTTTACTGCTCCCGTCAACAGGGAAAAAAAACTTAGCGGGGCTCAGCTGCAACACCACCAGTTGCGCTTTCCAATTTGCAGAGCAAATCAGCGGAGCAGGGAGAAAGCCTTTCATCCCTGTCCGAACTCTCCGTCGGAAAAACTCTCAACAACAAAGTGTCGCCCAAAGAGCGCAGCGGCAAAGCGAAAAGAAGCGAAGAAATACCTGCCGCCCCGCCGCTGCTCCCAATGAGCCCCGGAATCCAGCCGCTGCCTAAACTCGGTGCTCCGCGAGCCGAACGCCCCAGCAGATACTCTGCGCGTCTCGCACGAGAATCGCGAAGCTCTTTAGGAACGCAGTTATCTTGAGCCAACCGCGGCGCCGTACCTTTCGGAACGCACCATTTTTTATCCTTGGGAGGGTCGACTTGGGTTAAAAAGAAAACAAAAAGAGTGGCGTGATGTTTCAACCTGCCACAGATCACGCCTATATCTATAGATACATGTCGCTATTTTCACTTACCGCCGTGGGAGGCTAAAATAGACTAGGGGACACTGGTCCTCCCCTTTTGAGGAATAGTAGCGCCCGCGGGAGTGGGCGTGGCCGTGCGAAAGCGTGGACCGGCGGCAGCTTCGTCGCTCTGCTTTGAAAGGGAGGGAGCCGGTGGCGGCTTTGGGTGGTAGTTGGGTCGAGCGGGGAACTTGCCTTTGGCTTTTAAGCTTCGGAAATCGGACGTGCCGTGTCCTATATCGCCCAGCCGTGACATGTTTTTCCCAGCAAGGACCGACACCAGTGTAATTGCAGCCCATGTCCTTTCAGTTTGGTTTTCTCTCTTCTCGAAAGAGACCTGATGAAGACAGGACGAACGCTTGCTTTGGGGATGCAGTCCTGGTTTTCAGGGGCTTTCCCACAAAAGCGTTTTAGCGGGGAGCAAGCCTTGTGCTACGCCATCGTTTATGGAGTTGCCTGGCTTCACATGAACACGCTGTGCTGAGCTTGCACCAGGCACACCCCATAAGAACCTTATGCGTGAAGCCTGCCGTGGCTGGGTTGTGTAACATATTGAGCTTCACGCTCTTAAATTTTGGTCTAGAGTGCTGTAGGAATGCAACCTGCATGATTAATTTATGATTCACAGTGTTGTTAGGTTACATTGAATAAATTATGGTTAATTGGATGAGCAATGTCATGCAAACAGCCAATCTGAAACTATTCCAATCTTTCCTCCTCTTTTCCTCTTCTTGTTTTTTTTCTAGAAATGATGGAAGAAGTAATAAGGGAAAAACAGGAAGGTTACAAATGGAGGATGACAACATTTGCACGCACCCCAAATGAAATTCTTTAAATGAGCTATATAGCTGTCCAGAAAGAAGCCTTATCTAGAAGCCCCAACTCACCACAAAGATGTCTTGTAGCTATTACATCTTTTCTTCCTTAGTTTTTTTCCCTGCAGTAAAAGAGTTGGAAAGTGATGGGAAAACAGAATTACAGATGGAAGTTAATACTGTCTGGGCCTCTGTGCAGTTCCTTAAATGAGGCTAAATATTTACATAATAAAAGTCTTGTCTAGAATAAGTTCTATCAGATAAAACGTTTATTGCAAAATGGTCCTTGCAGAATTTTATCAAATATCTAGACAGCATCTTTCATTATATTCCATTCATATTTCTTTTTTTTTTAACCTAAAAAATCAATTAACAGAATATAACAGAAACAGAATAGAAATAGAAATAACAGAAACATACTTTTTATTGGCAATAATGCAAGCTCTTTATCTGGAAGCATCACCTGTTTAATTGAGAAAAGTGTGGGAAAACATCACCTGGACCCTTGCAAAACATTTCATGAATGAGACAGGATAAACTGTTAAAATAGTTTAACAGTGTTCAGTTTCTGACTAGTTTCACTAAATAGAAGTAGTTTCATCACTTAACTGCATCTGCCTTTCCTTCAGGACAATGTCCACTGGTAAGTTGATTTGTTAATTGCATTTGAACATTCAGATATTTTGCACCAGGTCATGCTGATGCAAACAAGTTCTATCCCCTCTTCACCCCACAGATAATACTATGAAAAATGTTCAGAGGGTAGATTTATTGAGATATGAAGGATGTAAAACAATCCTATAAGATAATTTGGCATCAGGCTAAGAGAATGCAATACATTTGTTGGTTAACCAGAGAGCTCCATGGTTAAGCAAAAAGTTAAAGCCAGGTTCCCATAAATCAAGATTCAGAATCAGCTACAATAAGGAACCTCTTGCTCCAGGGGCCTTATCGGTTAATTTGCAAGTTGCTAGGAGCCAAAGGGGATGCGGTGGCGCAGCGGCTTAATGACGCTGAAAGTTGCCGGCCAGAAATGGCTGACGCTTCGGCGGTTCGAGTCCAGCCTTCGCGTTAACAGGGTGAGCTCCTGTTTCCTCCCCAGCTCCTGTCAACCCAACAGGTCAAAAACTCACGTGAGTAGATAAATGGGTACTCTCACTCCGGTGGGAGGAAAAATGCTGGCAGCGCCTTGCACAGAGAGACGGGACCAGTTGCCGGTAAAGCACGAAACCGCGCTCATCCGAAAAGGGCGTGAAGCAACGGAAATCCCGCCTCATGCGCTCGCCAGCTGGGCTCTGCTCTAGGAAGGAGGCTCTGGCAAACCACTTCCGAAAACAATTGTCTTGAAAACTGCAAGGATTCGTCCAGGCAGTCACTGCAGGGTCAGTAATGACTGAGCGCAGACAAAAAAAAAAAAGCCAAAATGTATCCTGGAAGTATCCAAGCACTGATTCTTAGAGGAGATGCTTAAAAATATCTGTGATGCCCTGTAGCAGCTCTTCTCAGGAGTTTGCTGACCTTGCTGAAAGAGTAGTGGACATCGAGATTTCCCTGGGCCCTAATGACAACATCTAACCAAAATAGAGTCTGAGGAACAATCCAGCCTTTGGGTCCGATCCTATTCTGCACTCATGTTTTAGATCAGACAATGTAGATGTTGCTGTATTACATGTCCTATTATTCCTCATCATTGGCTATACTGGTTAGGACAGCTGGAAGTTGTAATTCAGGAACGTGTGGAATGCCGTAAGTTGCCTATCTCTATTCTAGAAGCCAGTGATACCTGGCTGATGTTGAAGCTAAGTATGGGCAGTTCCAATTAGTGCATGCATGTGAGACCACCTAGGAAGTCAAATCATCCCAGAAGAAGGCCACAGCAAACTACTTCCATGATGACAAGAAAACTACATAGATTCAGTCTCCAGGAGTTGAGCTCAACTCAAGCGTGTCTTTATTTTTTATTTTTATTTCTAGATCCTACCTTGGAGTTATCTAATTAAAAGTGCTGCTCAGCACCAACTGAAATAGGGTTTCCAATATGTAGCATGCACTTACAAAACAATTTTCTGTTCTGCTTTGTCTGTCTCCTGGTTGGTTGGTTTGTAACCTGGTTGGAGATAAAGAGTGTTAGTTGATTCCATGTGCTATTTAATTGAAATAATGTTCACTTACTGTAAACAGATAAAAAATTATACTTTCTTAAAAGGCGATCTAGGGGGTTTTTTTCCCAGACTGTGGACTTGTAACAAATGCTGTTTTCCTTAAATTAATACATTCAAGCCATGCAGTGTTATAGGTCATGCTGGTGCCTGTGCTCAGGATTGCAGCCTGAGCAAATATGTATATATAACACCCTAAAAAATGGAGCCAGTTTTATTCGGATGGTTTTTTGCATGTGTGTTTGATCCTACTTACTTGAGATTCCCATATTCAGTCCACACTCGCTTCAACAATTATGCCCATTGTGCCTCCACCCAAGGAAATACGTTTAGGGCTGGGTTTTATAGTTAATTCAGACAAACAATAGGCTGCAAAACAGGAGTTCAGCTCAGCTGAAGTTAATTGCTTTTAATTTCTAAATATAACTTGTGCTGTGAGTTTAATTATGAAGGGGGTTTTTATATATATATTTTCATAGGTGAAAATGATTATACCCGTGAGATGCTTCACTTGTGGTAAAATAGTTGGAAATAAATGGGAGGCATATCTTGGCCTTTTGCAAGGAGAATATACGGAAGGGTGTGCATTCTCCTCAATTCCTGCACTTTCATAACTATTTTATAAGATAAGTAAGAATTTGATCAATATAACAATTTAGGATGGAATGTAATATTTAAATATATTATTTCCATGCCGCTGAATGAAAATGTTGCTAATGAAAAATGCTGTGGGTTTTAGTTTTCTGAGGGCTTCAGTTGATAGCTTATACAGGATAAGGCATTGCTTAGCTGCTCCCTTGCAGTGTCCCATCAGAAATGTGTTTCTGAGTAACATTTTAGTTTATTATATCACCAAAAAAATCAAGTAATTTGATTGGTTTTTAAATACTAATCTTGTTCCAGCAGCTCCTAATATTGATGTGCTCTTTTTTAAAAAAAAAAGCTTGCTTATTTGGGCGGTCATATACCACTGTTTTTCACATAGTGGTAATTAAATAGCAGGTTATGTTGAATCTCCATTATATACTAGAAAAGGCCTGAGAAAAGTTTCTTTCATTGACTGACTGGTATTTGAAAAGCATTGTCAATTATTCTCTTTTGTGCTATATCTACCATTTTCCTTATCTTCGTAGAATTGTTTCTGGTTGCAGTTAATCACACTGTGATAGCCATTGATTTTTCATTGCAAATACAGAATTGGAAATTACGGATCTAAAGCCTGAGATTAAATAGTATATTACTACAATATTTGCATGATAAATATGTCTGGTTGAGTATATGCCTTGAGTATAAATCTGATTCTCTTGCAATTTATTGTATGATTTTATATTAACCAAGTGAGCATACAATGCATAATTGAATTCCTTCTAACATCAGAGTTGTCTGTAGTAACTAACTGTCTTCTGACAATTTTCAGGACACATAAGTATGTCAGATATTGTTAAAATCATTTCTTGTAATAAAAAAAGGTCATGTCAGCTGAATAAGCTAGTTGTCCAGAGATGCAGAAATTCTGCAGTATTTGGAAATGCTGCTTTTCACTTATGTTGAGTTTCTTCAGATAGCACTGACTAGAAACAATATTGAAGAAAAGAACATAATCACTTCTACTTAATTGTTTAGCTCCATATTATCAGATGTAGGGTTTTTAAAAGCTGGAGTATGGGTTCATAAAAATCAGTATATGAGAATTCTTTTGCAGTACTCAGCTTTTCTGCAGTTTTTGTGGAAATTAATGTGTTCATATGCATATCTGTTCAGGAAAAAACTCCTTGGAGTTCAATAAAACCATCTCCATATAAGCTTATACAACTTTGCAGCCTATGTATGCTAGATTTTTCATCAAAACACTACTAAAATGAATACAAAAATTATGATATATCACTATTAAAATGTTTAATGATCTATTTTTAGTTTTATTGTTGTTTGAATAGATTTGAGGTTGAACGCTATGAAGAGGATTTCATCTGATGTGGAAATCTAGAACTTGTTGGGGAAGCGAAGATTGTCATTTTATGTTCATCAGTTCTCTGCTTATATTTTTTAGATTCCACTTACTTGATCTGTGAGTGGCTGTCACCCAAACTGAATGTTAAATGCTCTAAACACTTTATGTCTATGCACATCCTTATGAGCTATATTCTCCAATTTAGAATGTAATATTTCCTTACATATCAAAGTGTACAATAATAACACTTTAAAAATGCCAACTTCTTTCAGAATGTTTCTATCCTTGTTAGTGCCTATGACTCTGCCATGTGAAAGTTGCTAATTAGTCCTACTGAAAACCTGGATTTATATAGGATACAAACAAATGGAATGTTTACTTGAAAGGTCAGGGTTAAACCCAGATAAGCTATTTCCACAAAAAGAGGCTGAATAGCAAGACCTGATCATGGGGATGACAGAGCCTAATGAACAACTATCCACCTAAAACTGGCATACAGTTTCCTGTCCCTCCATCTGAATAATCCTCTGCATGCATCAGAGTGATCAAAAAAAAAAAAGTCCAGGATGACACAGCAAGGTCAGATGGTTGAAATCATCACAGAGCAAGAAGTTTCTCCCATGCAGCATTTATGCTACTGGGGAAAGAAAGAAAATGCTGTTTCTTGAGAGTGGCATTTCACCACTAACGCACAGCACTGCAACATGTGCACTGTCAATTAATTTGAATGAGTAGTTATTGATTCAGTAAAGGATGTTCGTGTTTCAATCCTGCCCTTTTCTTAGAATGGGGATTCTGGCAGGCATACTCATATACGTGTATTCATATGCAAGTGTGTCTCTTTTAAGCACAATGCACATAGCGATAGCATGAGGAGAGGAATCTCCAGGGTTGGTTTCAGTTAGAATTGACAGTCTTGGCTTGAGAAGGAGGGGAAGCTAAGAATTGCAGACGGTTCCTGTCCTTTTCCCCCCATCTACTCTTCTGTTTTGAAAGAGGATTTTTTTGTTCAGTCTTCCTTTTGGATAAATACAATATTGTACAGTTGAGAAGGAGAAAAAGAGGATGTTGCTGAAAACTGCTAGAAGCCAACACTGTGTGACTTTTGTGATGGTGAATCCCTAAGCATTGGGGTGGAAAGAAAATAAGCAAATCATACATCTAAGAGTTTCCCACATTTTCTTTTTACATTTTTCTGGAGGCCAGAAGCCATCTTCTACATCTGGTGTCTTTGTTAAGAAGGTAAGATTTGAAGTAGTCACAGCCATCCAAACATCTTTTTTCCCCAACACTACAGCCTTGGTTCTTAGATCAAAACAGCAGTCCCTCTCACTAGACTATCAAGACACCAGATGTGATTTTAAGTGGGAATGCTCAAGGCAATCACATCAGGCACATGTTTATGGCTAGAAAAATCCAAAAACTAGTAATTGATCCAAGTAGAATTTACAGAACATTTATGAGGCAACTTCTTCTACAACTTTTTTTTTTACCTAATGATCCCTAAGTAGTTCTCAATTGCACCAATCTCTGTCGCAGATGCTCACATTGTTTTTTTCTCTCACCCTTGTTTCCCTTATGGGCAAGGCCTATTTGTTTTTTTAAGCATGATGCTTTTCTCTGAAAATACTATTGCTTTTGTTTCTTCCTAGTGATGCCTTGGATGCTTTGGGTCTGAAAAGATACTGCTGTCGCAGAATACTGCTTGCCCACGTGGACCTGATTGAAAAGCTCCTGAACTATGACCCACTGGAGGAATAAATGGGAAGAATTTATGGTGCTACAAGTACATGAACCAAAGTTTTTACAATCCTTAAGCCAAACTACTGGGGTTACAAATGCAGATTATGATCAGAGGGAATTTCCTTTTGGGGGATATCCTACTGCCTTAGCCACTTAGCATCCCCAAATAAATGACTTAATAATGAATTCCAGCTAGACAGTTGGGGACTGTACTTTTAATTACAGCAGGAATCTTGTCAGATTCTGAGTATATTAGAACCTCATGGATTTTCAAACATGGCAATTTGAAGAAACACAAACTTTGACTTACTGTCAGCAATTCTAATGAAGCTTTAATAAAGATCTGTTTGTCAAAGTAGTTTGCCATTGTCTTCTGTTATTCTAAATCTCATGCATGGAAGGGGAGAATATGAATTGCATTTCAGCCTCATTCAGATTGTTCACTTGGGCATCTACCCATGTTGACGGTGAATCCCATTCCAGTGTTCTTCCACATTACTGCATGATATTAACTTAAAAACTAGATGTGGCATAGTAATATCTGTATGGATTGTCAAAGGAAAAATTAGTAAAAGTAGGAAGGAGTGTCCTGCACTCAGCCTCTTCAGAAACTACCTTTGTATACCAATAATTTCAAAATAAATTTTGCCCGTGTAGGAAGTATTTTGATTAACTAGATAACAGACTTTTTCATTTCATATGCCATAGTGTAAAACTGACCATCCATTTTCTAGAGCTGTGGCAAACACAAAGATGGAGAGAAAGTGAGCAACTTCAGAGCAATTAAGTATGTTTTATTGAAATCATTACATCCAAGAAGGAATGGATTCACCAGATACAAGTCATAAGGAAGCTAAATAGATACATGCATGTTTTCAAATTCTCTTGTTCATCCCTACTTAGTGCAGCTCAGAATCTTTGCATCTGTCAGCCAAAAGATGCTGCCTTGTTTTGTATATGTTTGTACCAGTTCTGGAGTCAGTTTTTAATCATTAGAGTTGAGCTGGAAATCAGAGCTTGTATCTTTTGTTTTGGGACACTTCTGTGGAACTCAGGAAACAAATATATGCATCTTGCTGAATAAGTACAGGAGAAGTAATTTTATTTATTTATTTATTTATTAAATCTATATGCCGCCCATCTCCCCCAGAGGGTGACTCTGAGTGGCTCACAATTAAAACCAAGCACTAAAAACAGTAAAAATAAATATCCATATTAAATTACCTAAAAAATAATACTATATTAAAAGGCTATATACATAAAAAGACTATATAATTCAAGATGATGGGGGGGCAGAATCAATTACCATACCAGCCAATTCCAACAGTGTGAGCCCCCATAAGGCCCCCAGGCCATCTGGCATAGCCAAGATTTCACACACTTCCTGAAGGCCATGAGAGTGGGGGTGCACCACACCTCAGGTGGTACGTTGTTCCACAGGGCAGGGGCCATGGCAGAAAAGGCCCTCTTCCTAGACCCCGCCAGCCGAAATTCCTTGGCTGGTGGGGTCTGCAATTATTCAGCTTACTGGTACTGTAGAAAACAAATACACAATTAATTCAATAAGATGTGAAGACATCTTGCTATTAGCAACATACTTTTGGATGTCTTCAGTCACTTGGAGTCCTGCTATGGTCCAAGTACAAGCCAAAACCATCTTCAGAAACACATTTTTTGACTGCGACTATCCTGGTCTGAAAAGGGGACGCGGTGGCGCAGCAGCTTAATGACGCTGAAAAGTTGCCGGCCAGAAATGGTCGACACTTCAGCAGTTCGAGCCCAGTTCTGCACAGCAGAGCGAGCTCCTGCTTCCTCCCCAGCTCCTGCCAACCCAGCAGCTCGAAAACTTACATGAGTAGATAAATGGGGACTCTCACCCCGGTGGGAGGAAAAATGCTGGCGGCGCTTGCATGGGAGATGGGACCAAGTTGCTGATAACGTGGAAGCCGTGCACGCCCGAAAAAGGCACAAAGCAACAGAAACCCCGCCTCCTGCACTCACCAGCTGGGCTCCACTCTAGGAAGGAGGCACTGGCAAACCACTTCCGAAACACCTTGCCTTGAAAACTGCAGGGACTCGTCCAGGCAGTCACTGCAGAATCGGTCACGATTGAGTGTGGATAAAAAAAAAATCCTGGTCTGCCATAATGGCCTTAAGTTTCGACACAGCACAGTAATATTTTAGAGATGGCAAACAGCTTACAAGAAGTGGTATTTATCCACTAAGAACTTTATTCTATTTTCTTGTTTCCTTTTTTAAAAAAATACTAAGTTTTCCTGTAAAGGCAGAATAAGGTTTCCCTTTCAAACACTATCTTCAGCAGGCTCGGGCCATTTAAGAAAGTCATCTAATAAAGTCTCAATTTGATAAATAAAACTAAAAATACAAGAAAAGATTGCTTCTCTATATACTGACATCAGGGATTGGTAAAGCTTCTATGGAATAACAACAACAACAACAACAACAAAGCTGAAGAAACAGTGGACCACCTAGTCAGCTGCTGCAAGAAGATTGCACAGACTGACGACAAACAATGGCATGACAGAGTAGCAACAATGGTGCATTGGAATATCTGTAAAAAAATACCATTTGCCTGCAAGCAAGCACTGGTGGGACCACAAAATAGACAAAGTAATGGAAAATGAAGAAGCTCAAGTACTCGGGGACTTTAGAACTCAAACAGACAAGCACCTGCCACACAACACCCCAGACTTAACAATTGTTAAGAAAGACAAAAAAGTCTGGATAGTGGACGTTACAATATCTGGAGACAGCAGAATAGAAGAGAAAGAACTGGAGAAAATCACAAAGACCTGCAAATAGAAATAGAACGACTGTGGCAAAAGAAAGCAAAGATAGTACCAATAGTAATAGGCGCCTTGGGTTCAATCCCAAAACATTTAGCTTACCACTTGAAGACCATCAGCATTGACAAAAATCACCATCAGTCAATTGCAAAAGGCAGCTTTACTTGCAACAGCTTACATCCTGCAATGATACCTTTAACACCATCAAACAACATCTGCCTATCCCAGGTCCTTGGAAAGGACTCAATAGGTGGATAAAAATGCCAAATCCTGTCTAAACAACTGTCTGACTGTGCGACCAACAATGATAATAAAATAATTCAATTCATAAAGCCACCTAATTAAAAAAAATGTCTCAAGGCAGTGTACAGTGGATTACAAACATAAAAAAACCCAAATACAGTAATAACTGCATAGCAGGAAAATACACAGGAAAAAAAAATCCAGTCAAGCGGGATTACCAAAGGCCCAGGCCCAGGGCCTGCTAAACATGTCACTTGTTAACCACCCCTTCAGCTTTACACTCCCTCAAAGTATCTGAATCCCTTTCATCTAATAATAAATGCAACATCTATGCCAAAGGAAAACTGCTTCCATAAACCAAGTTGTGTGCACATTACATGAAGGAGTGTGTGGTCCAGGCACCTAAGAAAATCAGTCTGGGCAGTGCTTGAGCTGGAAATAATCGAGCAGATCCATATATGATGCTTTGGTCGCATGAACATAATAAATAAGGTAATGTCATTCTCAGGTTTGATACTGAAATGATTTGGAGAATGTATGTTTCTTAAGTTCATCTTCAAGCAAGAAATGATGGTTATGTAGCTTGTACCGAAGAGACAAGCAAAGACAACCAGCTACGGGTGCATATTTAGTTACTGAGTCTAGCTGTTTTCAGCTTCCTTGTAGAACCCCACTTTTTCCAAGGCTCTACTAGGTTTTATGAATTTGTTTTTTTTAAAAAAGCTATTCTAGGAACATATTAAAACTTCTAGGCATTATTCTCATCCCTTCTGCAAATCTTTACATGTTAACCTTCCTTTTTCATATATTACTGGCATGCAAGAGACTGGGTTTTTTTTCTTCCAGTCTTTAGCCATTTAAAATTTTAAACCGCATGCTTTATCCTAAAGCAAAGGGCATTAAGTGATTAATTTTGGCATTTGTGTTTCACGGTTGGTTGGAGAGCTTATGTTTTTGTAAGATTGTAAATTATCTAGGAAAATAGCTGTTAAAAACAACATTCTGTTTCAGGCCTCATACTTCTGGAATCCATTAAGTTACCATTCCTTTGGTTTTACCCCACCAGAGTTACATTTTTAGGGTATAAAGTTGCACTAGTTCAGGGTGCTACACTTGTTTTTTCCACAATCCCTGCCTTCCAGAAGAAAATCCTGGATTATTCTGCCCTTCAATCCAATGTCCCACTAAAATGGTTTCCACTGTGTCCCAGTTTATATTGCTAGTATCACACAAGGCTATTCTGACAACACCAGAAGGTACTGCTTATGTAGTTTAAGGTACCCACTTGTGGCTACCACACTGAAGCTGTAGTGGGGCTGAGGAAAATAAGCACCATGATATGAGCAAATAAAATGTTTCAAGATGGGCATTATCCTGTGATCAGACTGCAACACCTGATCCAGCACAGCAGGATGGACCAGCGATTCTCAAACATTTTGGTTTCAGGAGCCCTTTACATTCTTAAAAATGAGTGAGGACACCAAAAAGCTTTGGTTTATGTGGGTTATATCTATCAATATTTACTGTATTAGAAATTAAAACTGAGAATTTTTAAAATATTTATTTGACTTCATGGACCCCCTGAAAGGGTCTTGGAGACCCCCAAGGGTCCCCAGAGTACACTTTGAGAACCACTGGGATAGACGCTTCTACATATATGATGTGGCTATAAAATCCATACATGTAACCGCACCAGATAAAAAGTTTGATCAATCATTATGTGCTTTGTTAATCCTTCCTTGATATGAAGATGAAAATCTGACCTGTAAAACTTAAATATGCAAATCAGAATTAAAAAAGTGTTTCCACTGCAGACGTTAAGCAATAAAAGTAATTAGTACTGAAGACATGCTAATGTGCATTTTCAGAGCTACAAGGATTCATCAGTGAGCGTGTGCTGCAGCTATTTATTTACCATTTCAACATGGTTGTCAAGATTTTAATTTCAAAACCAGGAAAATATCATTTTCCCTGTGTGTTAAATTTGCCGAGTATTTTACTATAGGTTTCAAAATGAAGATTCTTACCTTTCAGACAACAAATGCACTACTATTCCAATAAAGGGAAATGTTCCCCTCTTGAAATGAAAAACCTAAGATTGAGTCTGTCACTTACATTCCCTGTTGTGAGGGGTTCTTATTTTGCTTTCTTTCTTCAAAATTAAAGTGTAACTCCATTATTTCAGAAATAGCTCTAAAGGATCTATTGTTTTTGCTGCCACCACAAAACCATTTCCATTTCTTTTGTTTTTCTCATATTTATTTATAAATATCTGAGGTAAAGTAACTAGGTAGAATGTGGGAAGGATATAGAACAGGACAGTTACTTCGTTAACATTTACCCAAGTACAGTAATAGATTTTTTTAATAGTAACTTAATAATATTAAAATAACTTAAAATAAGTGGTAAATAGGATCCCTTAATACAATATATCTATTAGCTGCCCTCCTTGCCTTCCCCAGCACTAAATATATACCCATAAATCTAACATTTTGACAGATGTAGTTTTTTTCTAGGGACCATGACCTTCCCTCTAATCTGTCTTTCTACCCACATGTCCCAAATCCCTCTGTTCACAATTCCTCCAGAATATAAACTGGGAGAAGTGCTCTGTGTTACCACCCTTTGAGTGACAGTTCTAATACCCAATCATCGTATTTCACACCTTGTGCTTAGCAATTATGCAACTTGTTCCTTTTTTTGTTCAGTGTGATAAGTGAATGATATACCATGGGTTTTCGTTCTTACAGGACGAATTGATACCCACACCAAGCCATAAGCAAATGCCCATATCATAGCTTAGTCCTATGTGTGCCAATCTGTCAACTGAAAGAAGATCTCTAAACATATTCATGAAGAGCAGCTTCACCTTAGAGGAAAATTCACAGCCGGCCCTCCTGACTTGTGAACTGGAATGAAAGCTGAAATGATGTCCCTGCAGGTGGTGAAATTGGGACAGTGGCTCAATAGGTAACCAGTACTCTTACCAAGTTATGAACCTTGTGCCTGCGTACCACACAGGGCTCCCCGGAGCTCCATATGTGTACATAAGGTGAGAGAAAGCAAATACAACCATTTGCAAGCTGTAAGATTATATTGTTAACCAATATGCATCTGACAAATTTCTCCAGGTTAAAATGGTGGTGAAGATTCTCAGTCATCCAGGTGGAATTGTCTGGCAACTGGACTTCTTTTCTTTTGGTTTGATACGTTTCACTGCTTGTCCAAGCATCTTCTTCAGTCTCCAGGTTAAACAACTGGTTTAACCTGGAGACTGAAGACTTTAACAGGTTAAAGCATCTCCAGGTTAAACAACCACAAAAATGTTTCTGACTTCAGATACTATCAGAAAGCAGATACTGACAGAAAAGCAGTCAAAGGAAGTGCTCTACATTCCCTGACAGTGGTGTTCAGCAGGTTATCCTCAGTCTATTGTATTTCACCTTGTCATCAATAGGAGGATAATATGGGATACGTTGCTCTCACGTTTCCCCAAACTACATCACCCTAACTGCAAAGAAGGCTAGAGTTAGGATTAGGGCATCCTGCTATGACCATCTGCTCAATGTTGAACCATTCACTAAGGATTCCATGTATACTCACACATGCTTTACTTTCACCATCTACTACTCTTATTCATTCAGTAATCCAACTTCCAATTCCACTGAGTGCAGAACATTCCATAATTCAAACCTGTTCACTTTGTCATACACTTCCTTTAACTCAAGAAATGTACAATAAACTGTCTTACATTCACACATTTGTTTCCCAATGATCTGCTGAACAGCAAACATCTGGTCTACACACCCCATGTTCAGCATGAAGCCGCACTGCACTTCCCAAGTTTTACTCTCAGTCACCTCTCATGCAGAATTCACTTCCCAAATGATAGACTAATCCCCCTGCAGTTTTTGCCTTCACTCATGCTGTCTTTCCCTTTCTTTCAATCGTCAGACACAGATGCGGTCTTCACACTTGCATCTTTCACATTTTTTCAGTTACACCATCAGCACCTGCAGCTTTAGCATTTTGCATCGTGCTCACAGCAACGTTTGCTTCCTTTTCATCATTTCAGTCCCGCTCTTTAACATACTGCTATCATTTCCATACACAACTCCTTATAGCATTCTCTTACTTCAGTTTCATTCCAAACCGTTTCACTTCTGTCAAAGTTTCCTTGCTTAGCCCTCCCCTAAAACAATGATTATTCCCATCAAAATAACTGCATTTTCTCCGTTCTTCCTTTGCCCGCTTTGCCTACATTCTTGCAACCGCATTTCTCTGTACCTATTATGTAGTATCTTTTCCTCATCCTCACTTTTGCAGCAATCATTGTCATCTATGCATCTTTTTCTCCTCCAGAGCCTATTCACTTCATCATCCCACTAAACATTATTTTTCATTCTTCCCATTAGCATATCTTCAAATACTTCTTGGCAGTCTGTAAAATAATTATTTTCACTCTGCTCTGAACAGCTTCCACATCTTCTTTCCTTATATCCACTGTCCATTCATTGTTGGGAGAATAATCTGTCTTTTAATACTTTTTTCAAACAGGGCTTATACTCTCCCTACCTATCTGCTTCCAATCTATTCTAATCCTTTTGCTCTGATTTATTTTACTTCTTTTGTTTTCTTCCATGTTCATTTCCCCCCAAATCCATTCTTCACATTACCAATATATATATATATATATATATATATATATATATATATATATATATATATAAAGGTCTGTCTCACATTCAGAACTTCTCAGCATTCTTGAATCCTTCACTAATTCTCTCACTTTTTCATGATAAACAGTCAAATCAATCATGCTTTTTGATTCATTCTTTTTCCATGTGTATGAATGAATAGATATATATGGTACTTAGATCACATATTCAGAGCCAACACATTTTCTAAGCAGAGACCTAGCAAATAATCACATTTCTCACTCATTCTTGGGTCTCCAAATAACCTAATCACTTTACTGTCACTTACCTTGTTCCCACCACCCATTCAAATATTGCATTCACACAGAATGTTACATACCTTTTTCTAAAATGTGTCCCTGTTTTTTGCCATTATCACCCTTTACTGCAACATAGCATGCCACAGTTATCAACCTAGTAATTTCTACTTTCATATGCACCCACAGCACTGTAGATGATGAATTCATATTTGCTTAGTTTTTATATCTTTCATTCATAATTAAACCTATGCCTTAATTTCCCTACCTGTGTTCATTGACTCCTCTCCACAACCTTCATTCAGATTGTCAAAGACCAAAGTAGTTGTATTTGATAGGAAAAATGATAACTGCAAGTTATACATAAAAGGTGGCAAACTAGAGAAAGTCAATGAAATTGTGTCCTTTCATAGAACGTTCACTAAAGCTGGGGAATAGATGGAGAAATTTAAAGATATGCAAATGTTTGTAGAAAAGTAATAGTAATTATAAGAATGAATGGTTGTCCAAAGAAGTGAAAATGCTTGTGTATAGGAGCATGCTCCTTCCCACTTTATTATATGGAAATGAGAATTAAGTATGTCAGGAGAAACATAAAGGAAGTTGAATGCAGGGCAAATGGGATACTTAAGGTGTGTCTGCATGAACTGAATGTAAAGAGTGACCAATGTGAAAAAATACGTTGAGGTAGGTGGACATGTAGAAAGAATGAATGAGAACTAAATCATAAAACAGATGCATGAAGGAAGATGAATGGGCTTAAGAGGAAGAGGAAGACTGAGAAAGTCATGAGAGGATGGACTTGAGATCCTCAAAAAGAGGAGTTTAAAGAACAAAAGGTAAAGCACGAAATGGTGTTTGAATGTGTGGACAGGATGGAAGCAAGGATGGTTTCAAAGACAGAAAGATATGGAGAGATGCAAGTGTTGGTGTAAGCAGGTTTTTGCAGAAATTTGATCATTTTGTTGCTGAACTCTGGTTGCACAATTTTGGGCTAGGGGCAGTGGTGGTAGAGTTTTTAAACAAAGAAAGGGGAGCACACCAGGGATCTTTCATTCCCATTCCCATCCTTAAGTCCCACTCCCAAAGGAGAAAAAGAGATGAGAAATTTGTTTGAGTCCTTTCCAGTGACATCACCACCCTTTTGATGATATAATCCATGGCCCTTTATGTATACCAAAATGTAGATGGAGCTTATTTCCTTTTCTTATCTCAAGCTTTTAATTTCCTTTGTTCACTATTCCTTACCTCTAAGGTTTCCAGTCTCCCCAAGGTGAGAGAAGCTCACAGGCCAGTGAGGGAGGGTGTACTCCATTCTGCTCTGCCTGTCCTAAGCTGCTGGTGCTGGACTGAACTATGCATGGGATCCAGGCACTGGGGCTCTTCCGCAACTTTTGCCCTCCTGGCAACAGCTTCTACAAGAGCCCTAACATGCTCTTGAGCATTGCCCGAGGTGACCTGGCTAGGATAAAGGTGCTTACCACGACCCCTTCCAAGGGCAGCTCTTCCTGGGCTTCTTCCTACTGTGGGAAGCATCACTCTAGATCCTGGTGCTGAACCTTCATGCTCACTCTAGAGCAGTGTTTCTCAACCTGGGGGAATTCTGGGAGTTGAAGTCCAGTCATCTTAAATTTCCCAAGGTTGAGAAACATTGCTCTAGACAACCCAAGTGTCTAGCCTGCTGCAGGAAAACAGTTCCTTGCAACAGGCAGCCTGTGCGCTTGGGCTGCCTGCAGTAGGCATGCAGGCTCAGTGCAGGACCCGAGGGAGGTCACACAAATTCATCCATTATTTTAGGGTGTGGCAGTTTGAAAACCCTTGTCTTATTCCTCTTTTTGCACTTCACATAATGTTGCTTACTCTGGAAGGGGACAGCCAGATGGCTGGGTGTGTATGTATTCAAGATTTTAAACATGTATTTAGAGTGTTACTATACTGTTTTTATTTTATTTACTTATAACTGCCTTTTAAATGACATGTATACCTCTTGGGAAGTTGTTTTGATAATGAAAAAGTAAGCTAGGGATTTTATAAATAGAACTGAATGTGTCAGAACTGGATCCTACAGTGTTTCTAGCCAGCAGAAGGAGGAAAGGAGGGGAGCAAGAAGAAAGTCGAACAATTTCCACTGATGGGGGTGATTCTTGGATTGTGGTTGCCACCACCATCCTGAAGAGATGCATTGCATACCCCAATTGTAAACTTCCAGATTTAATTGGACTACCGCATATTATTTTATCTTCTCTATATCATTACATGCCAATCATTCTAAAGTATCCTACTTAAATTAAGTATCTGCTGCTCGACGGTTGAGGGGAGAGGCAGGAAGGAAACCATGGCAGTTTTTTTATAGTTTCTGCTTTTATTCCTGGAAAACAAAGAGGTATTTATTTATTTATTCGGTCATTCATTCAATTTGTATAGCCGCCCATCTCAAACAAGTGACTCTGGCCCTTTGCCACAGTGAATTAGAATTTGCTGAGCATTCCCTCTATTCCTCCTGCAACAAGAACAAAAAATTTGCTGAGTCCAAGCTTACGGTGTGCTGTGTATATTGATTTTTTTTCTTTTTCCCTAAATGGAAATAATTTCTCAAAGCCAGATTTGCTCTTGGATAGCTAAGTAGTTAGTTCAAAATGCTTAGGATTGGGATTCATTTACTCAAGAGTAAATACAATTAGAGCTAGAAATCAGTTGCTTCTGGACTACATTAGTCATCATTCCCACAGCAGTCTTAACCCCCAAATCTGCTACCTGGAAGAGATTACAGGTAGTCCTCGCTTAACAACCCTAATTGGGACTGGCAACTCTGCCGCTAAGCGAAGCAGTCGCTAAGTGGGAAATCACCTGACCACAACTGTGCTTTCCAGTTGGAAAGAGACAAGACTTGTCAGTTTCACACCTTCTGCATTTGTTTGCCTCCTAACCACTCCCTGCCCTTTGGAATGTTTGAGTGCCTGACTTCTGGGGAAGAAATGGCGAACTGAAGATGACTCCATGAAAAGCGGAGCCGATGACCACAGCAGAATGAAGAGCTGGTGAGTAGATTGGCTCTTCAATAAACCCTCTCCAGACAAGGAGAGGACTTGAGATACCCCACAAGTGCTACAGACAGTTGCTCCTGATGAGGAGACTGCAAGACAGTAGTCTCGGGTGAGTTTAGAACTCTGGGAGATGAGGGAATAGCTATCTTGCTCAAACCGTGGTTGACGCCTTTGAAAGGACACTGGATTCACATACTTCCTTTTCTAATCACTCTCAGAAATTGCTTGTTAACTGCTTTTCAACTATTGGGAACCTTTGGATCGACAGGTTTTATAGCAACAGGTGAGTTTCCTTCAATCCATAGCAAAAGAAATATTAAGTACAAGTTTAAGGACTTAAAAAAAATTTTTTTTTGGAATAAACAACAAAAGGATGATTAAAACTCTGATTTTAGAAAATTACAAACAGACTAAGGGTCCAGATAAATTTGAAATAAGATTTTGGAATTAATTGTGAAGAATCCTTCCCATGGGAAAATGCTTTTGTTTTGAGTTCTTAAAAAAAAAAAAAAAAGATAAGACTGTAAAAATTGGATGCTAGAGGGAACTAGAAGGAACTAAAGATTACAATTAAAGGAGAAGAACACTCAAGCTTGGCTTACTAATAAAGAATGAAGCAAAATATTTTAACATTGGACATATTGAAGGATATTTTTGAACAATGGACCCCGAAGTTAATTTTAAGAGTGTCTGCCTCTATAGATAGACTATGTTTAAAAGATGTTATGGAAGAGGAACAAGTTTTACTGGACAAGACTGAGACTGATCTGAAAGTGGATTTAAAAATGACAGGCTACAAGAATGACGTGGAAAAGATGCTACACTGGACATACAAAAGAAACCAGCTGATGTCTTAATAATTAAGTGATATACAAATAACAAACCAAGAGAGTCACCTGTATAATTTTTCTATATTGGATTTACAAAAGAGGCTTGTGAAAGCTGTGAAGAATTTTGTGTGAAGGGGCAAATAAAAAATGAAAAGAAATCAAGTTCTAGGACATTATTGAAGGGACTAAAGATCAAGATTTTTAGAAGTAAAAGCAAGAAATATAAAGTTGGTTTATTTGATCAAGGTTAACATAGATACGTTGTTAACTCTGGCAACCCTTAATGGAGTTTTGCTGACATCAAGACTGAAATGACAAGGTTTTAAGTATTTGTTTATAGATAAGAGATGGGATATGGGAAAAAGAGATCGTTTGTTTAAGAGAAGGCGATGTTATTTACTTGTACAATTGTTTGTACTTGTGATGGAAGGGGAAGTCATTTCTTTATAGATTTTTCTTTTTCTTTATTATATTCTTACTTTTTCTTTCTTTTCTATTTTTCTTTCTATTTTTTTCTTTTCTGAACCTTCTATTTTTTCTTTTTATTAGTTTTTATTGTTTTAATTGTATATATATATATATATATATATATATATATATATATATATATATAATTTTTATTGAAACTTTTAAACAAGAAGATAGAAAACTAACACAGACTAATATAAAGTAAGGAAAAAAAGAAAAAGAAAGAAAGAAAAAGCAAAAAGAGCAAGAAAAGAAAAAAACTTGAAGAAAAATAGAAAAGAAAGAAAAAAGATATAAAGAAGTGGCTTCCGATATTCTTCACAGCAGTTATAAGTAAATTTTAATTGTAATTTTTAATAAGATTATTATTTTTTAAAAAAGGAATGCTCAAGTACCTGCTTACTGTCTTGTACACATTGAAAGCAATGCAATCATGTTGCAGCCCAGGGCTGGGATCTGTGGGCATGCTATGCAAACAGCTTACAGGACTCTCTTGAAATCCCTTTCTCTCCAATCTCTCCACTCTGCAAGGGTGGGGGGAGAAGAAAAGCAAGCAATTTCTGTAGGAATCTCTCCTTTGACTGACTATTACCCACTGCTGGCACGATTGCATTGCTTTCAATGTGTAAAAGAGCAAACTGCTTACTCTCTTAAAATCTCTTCCTCTCCAATCTCTTTTCTCTGCGAGTGGGGTGGGGGAAGAAAAAAGCACAGGTCAGGCACAGGATGATACATACTGACTCTAATGGCAATCACGTGACTGAGGGATGCTGCAAAGGTTGTAAATGGGCTGTAAAGTTATTTTTCAGCACCATCATAACTTCGAACAGTCGCTGAACAAGTGGTCGGTAAGCGAGGAGTATCTGTATGGCAAAGAAGCACCCGTGTTGGTAGAGAAAAGCTCTGCCAGTGGGGGGACGGGGAGACAAAACCATCTCAGCAGCCCTGCTATTTGCCTGCCAACCTGGTCCCTGGCACTGAAATGGGATGCTTGTGATAGATGGAGGCAGTCTTAGTTCCAAAACTCTTTCCAGTCTGGAGCTGGCACAAACATTTTCCCTACCATTAAAATGAAAACAAAACTGCTAGAGAAAAAGTAAGGTTGTCCCCAAGCCAGAGTGATTTGGCAGGCTTTGGAAAGCTGCAAACAAGCTGCTACTTTATCCCTCTCCCCTTTTGTAGGATTGTCCTAATAGTCCCAACAAGTTAATAATGACTAATTTAATTCCACCAGTTTCCAAGGGATTAATGCAAGACTCATTTCATCTGGCTACAAGCCTATGTTGAATTAGGAGGGCATGATTACATTTGCTTCCATCTGTTAAATGTTATTAGTTGTTTAGGGCAAAGGCAGTCTTGGGGTGCTTTCAGATGCCACATTTAAACAAAGATAATCAAAGATACCCAAGGTATAATCATGGGTGAATGAGGATGACTGCTTACCAAGCAGTCATCAGATGGCAAATTAAATATGACAAGAAGCTCAAACTTGCCACCAAAGTGATAGTCTTTCTATTGCATTCACTTCTCCATACTATATAGTACACTTTGCCCAGCCTGGTGCTTCCAGATATGTTGGACTACAAAACCCAGAATTGCCATGTAATGTGATGAAACCTGGGGTATTACAGCTGCCTAACATCTGGACATGAGATGTTTCAAACTCACATCATTGTTGCTATTAGAAAGGTGGGAAAGTTATCAGTGTAATAAGGTCATGACAAAAGGTAGATTGAACTATGAGAGTTTTGGGGGGCAGAAAGAGAATGTGACTAAAAGCTGCCAATGTTGCCAATAGTCCCATGGTCCCATATGCCTGGGACTCAGTTGTAATATACATCAGATGAAAAAGTAACTCTATTTCATGACTATACCTCATCAATGGTGATGGTAATGATGTGGCGGGGGGGGGAGGTATCCATGATGGAAGGTTCCTTCATGCTAAAAAATTCCCAGCACATAGATAAGCACCAAGCCATGGACCACAGAAGGCCACACAAGGCTAGGGCCTTGTTCCCAAGAGAGGGGGGTGTCTTTTCAGTCAGCCTCCTTTTGCAGTCTGAAGGAGTCTGGGCTTGGAAAATACATGGGCTGGACTTGGGAAACTGACTGTTTTAGATCTTGGCTTGTTGGTTTGTTTTTTAAGGGAATAAACAACCTACTTCATGGAATGGTTGCTGGAGAAATAAGGATGGATGGACATAGGAAGTCATTTTACAAGTTTTAATACTAATTAATTACAGTGCCATTCTACACCAGAAAGCTGTAGAAAACAAACCCCTTAGGAGTAGTTGGAAGATAAAATGTTCCTTAAAATGTGTTATGATTTACAAGCCTTCCACTCTAAAAGTGCTCTCTGGTATCTTGTTGGCAGCCCACCATAAAACATTCCAGGCCATCTCCAGACACATGGTTTCCTGAGTGCATTAGCAAAATCTTTCAAGCAGTGGGCTTTTTTCACCCATCCCCACTGATGTGCACCAGGAGAGAGCAGTGCAATAATGATCACACTGACTGAACTTCCCCTACCCGCAAATCACCAATACTTGTCAGCAGAAGGTCAGAAGATGCTTAGATTATATAGGAAAGATGCTTCAAGGAGAGCACTGCTAGTAAGATAGGTGAGGAAAAGCAGCTGTAACTGAAAGATGAGCATCACAAGCTCCTGTTGTTTCTCAACCTAGACGCTGCACAGCCTGATAATCAGACAGCTTTTTTTACAATCAAGTGTTGTGCGGAAGACCTGGGACCCAATAACCAGTGGACTGGTAGCTTTGAAAACCTTGGGGATTCTCCTCCTTAGCTCTGATGGCTTCTTGCAGCTGGCCTGTCTTCAGCTAAACACATCTCACAGCTGCAGTTCCCCAGAAGCAATTTGGCATGTCTCTCTAAAACAAGACACAATGAAGCATCTACTATCACAAGCTTTTCTTTGACTAAGAGGAAATAATATAATCTAAAGCTTTTGGGAAAAGAAATCACAATCTGGGTCAAGAGATTAGACATCTACTTGGAGCTGGAGCTGCTCCCAGCCATCAATCTGGCTACTCTGCAAGAAGTGAAAGGGTGTACCGCTGATGGAATCACTGTTCACCATTCACTGGTGATGGTAACCAGAGCTTAACTATGAAATCCACAGTTCTTTTACAGTTTTAACAAATAAAAGCAGTTTTGAGATTGTGTATGAGTGTATGCATGTATGTATGTGCTATATAAAATATTATAATACCTACAGGTTTTCGTCTACAGTGCAAATCATTCTGGAAGCCATTGATGAGAGCCCATGTAGTGTAGCAGTTCAGGTGTTCAGCTAGAGGGAGGAGACCCACATCTACTCTCAGCTACAGTCCTGGGTGACTCCAGGTTAGTCACTCCCCTCTCAGCCTCTCAGAGAATTGTTGCTATGGGGAAAATATGAGGAAGGTGTACTGCCTTGAGCTCCTGTACAAAGGTGGGGCATAAATCAAATATGTAAATCCATCTTAATTATGGACATTGGGAAAAGGTAGCCTCTAATATCCCTGTCTTCATGTAAAAAAAAAAAAAAATCTGTAGCCTGCCCCATTGTTCCTGTTAACATATTTTGTTCTTTTTTCTAATATACATAGGACAAATAAGCATGATGCTCAGCACAGCATCTCCAGCCAGAAATATTCTAAAATACACCAGGAATCCTTCCCATAGATCTCCTGCCTCATTTTAATTGGATTCTCGGGGGAGCCAGGCTATAAGTGGGAGCTGTACTTTAGCCCTTGCTGTGGATGTGGCTTCTATGGCAGATGGCTCAGGCCAGGCCGAATCCACACCCCCATAAGGGAGAGGTGGTTCTCTGTCATGTACACAAAAGCAGCCTCTCCTTCTGGGACACAGAGAAAAACTGGTTCTTTTACACCCAGAAGTAGAGTGCCAGGAGCTATGAACTAGAGCTCAGAAAAGCAGAAGACTAATGTTGTTCTCCCCAGCAGCCTCAATATTAACTTATCAGAATCCCCAGGAAATGGGAAGTCTAGAAAAAGTAAAGCAGATCAACACATGTTTCAGATGATATTATCTTGGAAGAAATTGGCAATGAGTCAAGCCACACATTTGCATTCGATCTTTTCTTGTGTATGTGTGTGTGTGTGTGTGGTGCTGAGTTAAGTCTAACTGGTTTTATTTCTCTGTACAAGTAAGAAAAAATGGGTATGTCAGTCTTGAATCAAACCTCAGGCTATATATAAGATCTACTTTTTTTTTTCCTATAATATAATCTGTATTTTTAAAAAACAACAACAACAACAACTCTCCAGTATTTTGTAGAAAGGTTCTGGCAGGAAACAAGCCATTTGTAGCAGATGGTTCCTGCACAAATGGCATTGGGGAGTATGCCAGTCGGGAAGATAGGTGGTGGCAGCAGGAACCATCTCTAAACAAGAGGCAGGGCCAGTATATGAAGACCTTCCACCCAACAGGCCAAGCTACTCTGATATAGGCTTCCAAGATACTAACTTAATGTTGAGACATGGAAAAGTTCAAGTTCTTCAGATGACTGGGGCAGAAATCTCAACTCAATGTTGGGCTTACACCTAGTTTGCCTGGTTTTGCTTAGGGTGCTATATGAACCTAGCATTGTGGTTTGTTAGTACCTTAGTATTGCACATGCCCAGCCAATTCAGTCTAATTCATTAAACCATGGTTAAGCAAACAATGGCTTACTGCACTATGTGAATCACGCTACTGTATCATAGCCAAGCCCTTCTGCAGAAAGTATTTGGCTATGCCTAACGGATGATTAGTCAAGGACAAAGGCAGTTATAAGCCAATGAGTCCATACGCCTCTGTTTATACCCAGCAAGCTTCATACCTCACTTGAGTTCAATTTTTAACAATGTGTTTATTCATTTCAAAATTTGTATCCTGTCCTCATTCACCAGACTCTGGGCAGTTCACAGTCCATAAAAGCATACAGATAAAAACACAATTCCAATAAAATTTATTTTCATTCCACAAAATAAGACACACCTGTTAACATAATTCCCAGGTCACTCAACCAGCCGGGCTCTCCCATCGCATCAGTATGGCAGGGGAGCTTGTCATAACATCCTCCCTAAGTGCTTCTTAGTAGTAGTCAGCTCTTTGGAACTTCAGGGCCACCCCTGGTTTCCAGAAGAGTTAACCATGTCTGTCCTTTGCAGTAAATATAATCAAAAGTCTTGCAGCTCTTTATCATCAAGGGATCAACAAGCACTTAATCAGTAATTAATTTGATAAATCTTTAAAAGGTTTGTTGTAATTCCTGTTTGTAGGAATGGGTTGAATGAGCTGGGTATGTTTAGACAGGAGGAAATAAGTTTATGGAGAAGTATGTTTATGGTTTTCAAATACTTGGAAAGCAGAACATTATATAGAAAAGGGAGCAGGCTTCATCACTGCTGATCCAGAAGCAGACTCAGGAGACCACAAAGGAACATAAAGTAGGGTAAAAAGTGAAAAAGAAAAATCCAAAAGCGGGCAACGATGCCACCAAAGCAGGAGTGGAGTGAGCAAAATGGAAACATGACCTCCCGCAAGGGCTGTGAAAGTAACCAAGGTGTGTTGCACAAATGGCCCCAGGAACAGCAGCTGCATAAGACTGGTCCCATGAGCACTGGCCAATCAAGGTGACACTTCTAACATATTAGATTGTCTCACAGCAAAAATTGTCACAAGAAGAAAACAATCTTCCACTTTTAAACTAAAACTAAAAATGACATTTCTAAGCTAGCATGACACGCAGAGTCATAAATACACCAGACTAAATTGTGATTGGTGATATGTTATGCAAAGACAACCAATCAAATCTAGGCCATCAATGAGAACCCAAAACAATTGGCCACAGCTGCCTTTTCCATTGCTCTTCTACGGTGTTTCTCAACCTCAGCAACTTTAAGATGTGTGGACTTCACCTCCCAGAATCCCCCAGCCAGCATGGTGGGTGGGGAAATTCTCGGAGTTGAAGTCCACACATCTTAAAGCTGTTGAGGTTGAGAAACACTGCTCTTCTATATAATGTTTGCATGGCAAAGTTTTTTTCTGACTCTGGAGTGCACGGATTTCTATTGTCTGACCCATTTTCTTTGTGCTACTCCTACTTTTCTGTGCTGAATGTAATCATAATGCATTTAAAAGCATGAAGCAGAGACATAATACAAGGAAATTTTGTATTTATCCCCACTCCAGATTGGAATAGAAGACACGGGCCTTAGTAAACCAGTGTGCTCCACCTTTTGGATAGGAATGAATAATACAGTTTATAAATATTAGCTTCCAGTAAAGTTTTGTAATCTTTACTGTGTGCATCTCTCTGGATTCACAAATTACAATAAGCCATGGTCTAGTTAAATGTGATTTATAGAATAAATTACAATTTATTAGCTTTATGCAATAGTCTAAATCTTCAGCTTTATAAACTATAAGGGCTGAGTTTGTACAATACGTGAAACATATTGCACAAACATACGATTTGTGCAATATGTGAAACAGTTGCTTTGTCTGTCACTTTACTGCCTTTGGCTAAACCTTGCTATTCTTGTTTTAAACAAAAGAAAAATAATTGGGCAGTTTGGATATCCATCCAGAACCATAAAAAGAGCCTAATTTGGCGGGCGGGCTTTCTCAATATATACATCTGAGTGAATAAACTGCCACTGACTGGGTTCACACAACACATTAAGCCAGTGCTTCTCAACCTCAGCAACTTTAAGATGTGTGGACTTCTTCATGCTGGCTGGGGAATTCTGGGAGTTGAAGTCCACACATCTTAAAGTTGCTGAGGATGAGAAACATTGCGGTACCTGTAAGCCAAATATCAATCAGCCCACATTAGGGCTTAGTGTTGTATTTGGATCTATGTGACCAGTCAAAAACTGAAGGAGCTGTTGAGTACATTTACTTTGTCTTTGCCCTATTCCTCTCAAAGAGTTCATGGGCGTTTTTATTAACCCTCCATCCTCCATAGCAACTCCATAGCACACTCCCTCCCACCCACACCTTCCTGCACTCCATCACTGTAACAGTTCCAGCCCCCACCCCACCAGTCTCCCTCCTGGTCATGAAAGCCATGGCAGAGCAAGGCCCTTAGCTTGGATGTGCCTCTTCTAACCTGGCGGGAGGAGAGCGTAATAGAGTCCTCTTACAAGGAGCAGCATTTCCATCCCTCGCCATGCCATGCTTATTTCCACACCCCAGTTACACTCAGTAAGTGATGGGTGCTACATTCTCCCAGGCCCCAAGGGCTCCAAATGCTACTGTTCCAGCCATTCTTCTGGGCCTTTTTATTGCTCTATCAGTCACCTTGACACCGCAACCAACAACTTCCTCGCAGCAGGCTTTAGACGCTGTTTTCTTGCCTCTAATCCATTCTCCCAGATAGTTAATCGTTTTCTCAGAGAAGGCAATGGGGGATGGCAGCTGGAGTCTGCAGGACCTGGAAAAGCTGGAACTTCTCTATTAAAGGGCCAGATTAATATAGACCATTAAGCTGCTCAGATCAGACTCTGGTTTTTACAGAACATAGTGTCAAAATGTGATTTGTTTTCAGCTTCAGGAGATGTGACCTCACACAATATGACTTAATATTCTGTGGGAGCCAGGCTACAATGACTTATTCAACAAACTATGATTAAAAATAATCCTGGCTCAATGCCATAATGAAGCTGATAAAATTTTATGCATTATTGTTGTGAATAAATTAATGTGTTCATAAATATATTTTTAAAGACGTAGAAGTGCAACAGCAAAAACAGTTGGAGCCATATGATCTGTCAATCCCTGGCTGATTATTTTTCTCTCCCCATTATGCTATGCTTGGTTGGGCAAATTACTTTTGCACTTCTACTCAGTTTTGGATAATGTGTTGGTAATGGGCAAAGTTCTGCTTTCAGAGGAGCAAATCAGTGACCACATTTAGGGCAGCTGTGCTCCTTGCCCCATCTTTTTAAATAGTCTCAAATAGCTTGCAAATCCAATCAATTTAGGGTTCATCCATGGTATCCTTTTGAACTGGCTCTGGAGACTGGGATTTCGGGCCACCATATTATGGTGGTTCTCTTCCTTCCTTCACTGCCAGTTCCAACTGGTGTTGGTGGGGAGGAGAGGTTACTCCTTGGTGGTGTGCCTTAGGGCTCAACATTCTCTCCCCTCTTGTTCAATTTCTATGAAACTACTGGGTAATGTCATCTACTGGTCTGGGGTCCAGCATCACCAGTACACTGACAATACCCAATTATATATTTCAACCCCAGGACAGCCAAGTGAGGAAACTATACAGGCCTGGAAGGGGAGAAACTAACTCCAGCTGAATCCTGCCAAGACCGAGTGGCTGAGGCTGTTGGGCTGCCTACTATAAGCATAGGAATCTTCCATCTTTACTCCTGGATGGGGTTGCACCTCTCCATTCAGAAGCGATATACAAATCTGGAGGTCTTCTTGGACTCACAGCTCCTGCTCAAAGAGCAGGTGGTAGCTGTGGCCAACATGGCCTTTGCACAGCTCCATCTGGTGGGCTAGTTTCACCTCTCCCTGGATTGGGCAGCCCTCCAGACAGTCTCACCTCATGGCTCAACTACTGCAATGTGGTTTATATGGGGCTGCCCTTGAAGACTTCTCGGAAGCTTCAGCTGATCCAGAATGCAGTGATGCTAGTAGTTATGGTCTTGGCCATATGACACCTCTGCTTCATGAGCTGCACTGGTTGCCAGTGTGCTTCTGGGTGTGATTCAATGTGTTAGTTATCACCTATAAAGCCCTACATGGCATAGGGCCTGGCTATTTATGGTACTGCCTATCTCCCATGATTTCTGCCTGGCCAGTATGATTCAATAGAGTAGGTGAGCTCCAGGTCCCCTCAGTTGAACAGTGTAATCTTTTGGGAGCCAAGAAGTATGTTTCTTGCCCTCTTAAATGAGGTCCCTCCTGGGATCCATACATCTCCCACCCTGATGATGTTCCAGAAGGCCTTGAAAACTTGGCTGTTCTCCCAGGTATTGGGGTAGTATAGATGGACACACACACACACACGTTTAAGATTGGTGTTATCTGGACTGCCATCTTATAATTATTTTGTAATTCTTTTTGGATTAATTTTACAGTATCCACATTTACCTATTGTTTTTATGTTGTTCTTTACTTTGTGAGCTGCCCAGAGTTGGGTAGAATTGTGTGGCATCAAAATCAAATAAATAAATAAACAACACAACAGGGCTATTGCACCAATCAGTTATGTCCATGGTGGGCAAAAACTCTTTGGACATGAGTTTTTAACACTAGGGGTGGGCAAAAAAGGAGTCCTACAAACCATCTGGTTAGTCAGTACAGGTGGTCCCTGGTTAATGACTGCCTTGTTTAGTGACTGTTTGAAGTTACAACAATGCTGAAAAAGTGATCGCCGTTCAGGTACTTCACAACCAATGCGCATTTATGACCGTCACAGAGGTCCTGCAGTCATGTAATTGCCATTTGTGAGCTTCACAGCCAGTTTCTGACAAGCAGAGCCAATGGAGAAGCTGGCAGTGAAATCACAAGTCATGTGATGTCTCACTTAATGACTATGTCGCTTAGCAACGGAGTTGCCGGTCCTAATTGTGATCATTAAGTGATGACTACCTGTAATTCAATGTGCTGGCAAACCAAGAAAATCTGGCTACTTGAGTTAACCATAGGCAACGGCAGGTAAGCATGTTGTGAGCACAGCCATTGTGTTTTTCTTTCGCTGCATGAGGATGTTCTAAGCGAGCTCTAATAGCTTTGGCAGGTGTTCTGTTTCTTCACTGCCCAGTTACTATCACATTATCCTGCAAAAATATAACTGGGGACGGATGAATTCTAACCTGGGTCGCTTGCAGCTCCAGCTTTTTCTGATGCATTTCAGAGAGTGTAACTTATGTAAATGAAATGCCAAACATCCACACTAGGGCTGCGAAACAAGCAAGAGGTGTTGCTTAAATTCAAAAATAAAAGCATAATTAGTACTGAAGACCAGTCCATGTAATAAGTTCTGCAGTCCATGCTATTATTAACTTTACTTTTCTAACTCTACTGTTTGCACTATAAATTCCACCTCCAGGAAAGATCTATTAAATTAAAACATTAAGCTAATAACAGCTTGAGTGCTTCACATTATTAGCAGGGAAGGCCCACGGCTTAGGCCATCACTAACTTTATTTTTTCTTATTGTCAGCTGAGTCAGAAAAATACCCTTTGGTTTCAGTCTTTGTTAAGAGCAGCCTTAATAAATGGATCCACATCTCCACAGTGTATAATTTCCAGGTCTATCATAATTAACATCTAGTGCTGAATTATTGTTCTCTGAGCAAAACCAAACCAAACCAAACCAATAACAAAATAATCATGGGGCTTTGTTTACTGCTGGCAGAAAATGGAGTCCAAGCATGCAAAAAGAATGGAAGAGGGAAGATAGGATTGGCACAGGGCTATTTCATTGTTTTGCTTTATTTTGCTTTTGTTTTTAAGCCACAATATCTATTTGAAATAGTAATTCAGTAATTTTGGGGGAAATCTCCAAAAAGGGGGGAAAGAACACAACAATGCAATCATGGCTAGTTAAAACAATAAAAAAAGGAAAAGAAACCGTTTCCCTAGGTTAGCGACAAGTACAAATTTGGAGAAAAGGACTGTTTGAGAGTCAACACAATTGGATGCCATTGGCACCCACTGAGAGTCAGCAGGTGTGATAGCCAAGTCAAGCTCAAGTCAACTCACAGGCCTCTGCCAAAGCATCTCTTTCACTGACCAGTTCAAAAGCTAGAATATAGGCACTCAAGTGCCTGTGAGCAGTTGTGGGGGAAGGATCACTGACAGCATCCCCACAAATCAAGGGCTAGGCAAGCTATTTTGCTGACTCAAGCAAAGGACGCCACCCCTACATATACAGTGGTGCTTAAAAGTTTGTGAACCCTTTTGAAATGTCAATATTTCTACATACATATGATCTAAAATGTAATCTGTTCTCCACACAAGTCCTAAAACTTGATAAAGAGAACCCAATTAAACAAATGAGTCAAAAACATTATACAGGTAATCCTCACTTAACTATGGTAATTGGGACTAGCAATTCCATCACTAAGTGACATACGTTGTAAAACACAATGACACATGACTGTGCCGACTTACAACAGCAGTTGCAGCAGTTCCAGTTGCCGTTGTTAAGCGAATCCTTAATGTTGCAGTCATTATGTGCAGCATTACATGATCACCAATTGCAACCTCCTGCCAGCTTCCCCATTGACTTTGCTTGTCGGAAGTGGCACTGAAGGTCACAAATAGTGATCACATGACCATGGGATGCTGCAGCCTTTGTAATTGTGAGCCGGTTGCCAAGTGCCTGAATTGCAATCATGTGACCGCAGGGATGCTGCAACAGCCATAAGTCCCCTCGTTCAGCAGCATCGTAACTTTGAATGGTCACTGAACGAGTGCTCATTAAATGAGGACTACCTGTACTTGTTCACTGATTCATTGAGGGAAATGATCCAAAGCTACATATTTGTGTGTGGCAAAAGTATGTGAATCTTTGCTTTCAGTAACTGGTGTGCTCCCCTTGGGCAGCAATAACTGACTAAATGTTTCCAATAACTATTGATCAGTTCTGCACATCAGCTTAGAGGAATTTTAGTCCATTCCTTCTTAGCTTCAAGTCAGGGATGTTGGTGGGCTTCCTCACGTGAACTGCCCACTTCAGGCCCTTCCACAACATTTGTATAGGATTAAGGTCAGGACTTTGACTTAGCCATTCCAAAATATTAACTGTCTTCTGCTTTAACCATTCTTTGGTCATAAGACTTGTATTTGGGGTTCTTGTCTTGCTGCATGACCGACTTTCTCTTGAGCTTCAGTTCATGGACAGATACCCTGACATTTTCCTGTAGAATTTGCTGGTACAATTCAGAACATAGTTCCATCAATGATGGCAAGCTGTCCTGGTCTGGAGGCAAGAAAGCAGTCCCAAACCATCATGATCCACAGATGGGATAAGGTTCTTATCCTGGAATGCAGTGTTCACCTTTCATCAAACATAACTCTTTTCATTCAAGCCAGAAAATTCTATTTTGGTCTCATCCATCCACAGAACCTTCTTCCAATAGCCTTCTGGCTTATCCACGTGGTCTTCTGCAAACTGTACATGGGCAACAATGTTCTTTTTGGGGAGTAGTGGCTTTCTCCTTGCAATCCTGCCATGCAACCATTGTTGTTTAGTGTTCTCCTGATGGTGGTCTCATGAACACTGACATTTGCCAATGCAAGAGAGGCCTTTAGTTCCTTAGATGTTACCCTGGGGTTCTTTGAGACATCCCAGAATATCACATGTCTTGCTCTTGGTGTGATCTTGGTTGGTCAACCACTCCTGGGGAGGGTAACAGTGATGTTGAATTGACTCTACTTGTACACAGTCTGCCTAACAGTGGACTGGTGGAGTCCAAACTCTTTGGAAATAATTTTGTAACCTTTTCCAGCCTGCTGAGCATCAACTGTTTTTGGAGGTCCTCAGAACTCTCCTTTGTTTGAGCCATGACACACTTCCACATATCTCTGTTGTGAAGATCAGACTTCAGTAGTGAATATCCAGAATTCTGTTCTTTAAATAAGGCAGGCCCTCCCACACTCACACCTGATTATCATCCCATTGATTGAAACACCTGATTCTAATTTTCCCTTCAAATGAACTGATAATCTTAGAGGTTCACACTGTAAACACCAATGTACAGCACAACTGTAATCCAGGGACAGAAGCTGACAGAACTGGGTGTCAGCTCTCATTTTGACATTGGTTCCAGCATCAATCAATGCTTCATCCAATGGCAAGTTATATGGTGGCCACATGGCTCTGGCTTCAAAAGAGGGGAATGGTCAGGAGCTTCATGGCTACCCCCCTCCACTGAGCTGGCTGGGATCTTCAGTGAGACATTTCATATTTCAATTAAGAAAGGGAAGTAGATTCTCCCTCCCCCATACACAAACACATCCTCAAGTACACATAGAGATGTAAGGTAATAAGAGAGCTTGGAGCTTGGCCACTTGATTTGAGACTTCCCCTAACAGCTATGTGAGATCCTGCCTTGGCTAGCAATTTAAACTATCAGTCCAGCATTTTAAGAAAGTAATAGACCAAATGACTAAGACCACCTTATGACATACTGGAAAACAGCCTCTCTGATCACAGAGGATCAGAACAATATCAGCTGGTCAAAACTAATATTCTCTCTGTGTCTATTTCTCTCTCTCATTCTCTTTCAGATAAAATGCTGGAGTATGTGATGGCCAAACAACTCCAGGCTTTCTTTAATGATACTGATGCATTTTAATTTGGTTACTAGCTTGGTTTCAGCACAAAAACCACCTTAGTCACCATGATGGATGGCTGAGAAAAGGGCTAGGGGAAAGCTAATTCCCCTACAACTCCCAGCAACTTTCAATACCATCCATCATCCTATGCTTTGGGTACTATGCTTTCTGCATTGAGAATCGGAGATGCGGTGTTTGGTGGTTCCATTCATGCTTAAGGGAGAGGATTCCAAAAGGCAACTCTATGACCTAGTTCATAGAGTTCATATGTTTTGTGGTAATATGTTGTGTGAACCTAGCCCTCATCACTTATCCAACAGATTGTGATTAAGTAAACCATGGCTCAGAAAGATAAGTGAACATAGCTGGTGTGTGCTACATTTTGTTCTAGGTGTGGTTACATCCATCCAGTCAAATTCGCAGTCTCAGTTGCCATCTGTGACCATATGTCTTCCATCATCGGAGGCTGATGTGTCAACTATGACTCCTCCTGGGCAGACCAACTAGGCCAGTGTTGTCCAAACTTGGCCACTTTAAGATGAGTGGACTTCAACTCCCAGAATTCCCCAGCCAGCATGGCTGGCTGGGGAATTCTGGGAGTTGAAGTCCACTCATCTTAAAGTGGCCAAGTTTGGACAACACTGAACTAGGCCAAGCTAATTCATATTCTGCGAATTTCTAAAATAGACTCTTTTACATGGGTCAACTAACTAGGACCAGACAGCGGGAAGGTGTCATGCTGGTGCTTGAAATATTCTCCTGGTTTCTGGACAATTTTCAAATGCAGCCAAAAGTGCTGATGCTTTACAAAAAAAAAAAAAAAAGCCAGGAGAACAAATAGGTAGGCAGCGGAAATGAAACAAAATGAGAAGTTATATGTTTCCTATCCCGACCACGGAGCTGTGTGTTCACATATTTTGTATAATTGGCAACAATTTTATATTATTGCTATACATTTCTACATAATATGCATCATTGGTTTTTATTTTGTCACACTGCATTTCATTTATTTGGGCTATGCTCATAGTTATTTTTTATATATATTTTTAGTTTTGCTCTAATTTGATTTTAGATTTTTTTTTCTTTGTCACATTCTTTTGGTGGTTAGTTCATTTATGAACACTTTGCATTATTTCAGACTGCTTGATGTGTGTTTCATTTGTAGTTATTATTTGATATATGCCTTGTAAAGATATCACTTCTAGTATTCACAGTCCCCTGAAGTAGAGGTTTTCCTCAAAATGCATTGGATTGAGACTTGGAATAAAGTGTGTGTGTATGTGTGTATGTGTGTGTGTGTGCCATATTCTTTTCTTTTCCATGTCTAAAATGAGCTAAAATAAAACTGACATCAACACAATATGGAATCAAAGGAAGCATATTTTGAAGTGACCAATATTTTATAATTCTACTTAGTTCTATCTCTAAAATACTAAAACAAGCAGGCCAGTCAAATATCTTGGAGCAAATACAGAGGGGTGTTATCCAGATAATTCCATCCAGTTTGTGCAAACTGGTGTTCAATGCCAAATGTGTTGCTTGCCTTTTTCCTTCTCTTTTTCTCACTTCTTCCTCGTGCCTCCTTTTGTCCATGTTCCCCAGCTTTTCCTTATTCTAGGCAACAATGCACAGCAATAAAGCAGCCCCTGCAGGAGAAAAACCATTCTCCTGGGGGGTCACTTGGATTTGCACTTTCAATGAGAGGGGCCGCAGAGGGATCAGGCTGCACATGGGCCAAGTAAGGGGGACGGGAAGGGAAGAACAGGCAGGCTCACAATCAGGGGGGCCAAGGGAATTCAGGGAAGGGGAGGGGGGTTGCCATACAGGAACTCCTGATGATCGTTGATGGGGAGGAGAAGATCAATCTATGGGTCCTGAGCAGAAGAGCCAGCCATCAATAGTTTCAGCCCAAACTGGCAGATTGATAGACCGCATAGGGAGAGCATATTTGTGTGCAACAGAGGATTCAGTGAAGTTGCCAGTGGCATCGGAGTCTACTACAGCCTGCTGTTTTATTTCTGAATCTGTCTGGGTCTGTAATGTAAGAGGAATAATTAAATGAAAGCAAATTATGCAACCTGTCTGGCTCCATTTAATTTCTGGGTGTCCCAGCCTCTGAGCTTTTGAGATCTAGGACTACCTCTTTTCCTGAAAACCCAGATCTGGACAATTTACAACATCTGCTTACAAAATGTCCCCCCTTTCCATCGATACGACACTTGTTTGATGCAAATCCAGGCTGTTCTATATCAGAAAGGCAGGTGCCCATTCTGCAGTTCTCTCAGTCATTAAACTGATTATAATTCCTACTCAAGTTTGGTCAGTGGGAAAATGTTCAACTCGTAGGGAGATGAATAATTCCCACTGAGCAAGGAAAGTAGTAAATACACCAGTGAGCCCATCATATAGTCAAGCAGGAAGGAAAGTGCTTGGTCTGCAAGGGCTGCTGCAGCATCTACAGCCGCTACACAGGCAAGACACAGGAGATGCTGGTGGTGACAAAGTTTGTCCCACCTTCTTGGTTAGCTAGTTCATCACCTGGGCTAATGGGACCATCTGACTCACAGTTTGGTGCTGATACTGGAACAAGATGTTGGTGGTCTCGCTGACAGTCAATGGGATTGAAGAAGGATCTATAATCATTGCTTAATCTTGAGGTGAGAACATGAGCTGCCCTCCCATAGTATTGGGGGTAGTGAGACAGAGAATTTGCTGTCAAGGCTTCATGCCAGGCATGGCTATAAAAATATGCTTTATAAAAATTATATTGTTTGGAGCCAATGATTTTTTTTTCCTATGTGAACTTAAATTTGATTTTGACTTCTAAACAATGTTCTTTAAAGCAGACTTCCCAACTGGCACTTTCCATAATGTCTTGTCTCCCATAATTCCACTTTGGGATTATGGGAGACAAAATCCAGCACAAATGGAGAAATCAGGTTGAGGGAAACTGTTCTGACCATTTTCTTCCTTTCTTCTTCTTCCAAAAGACAGTGGAAAGTTTTGGAAGGATTCCCTGCCTCTTTTTCATAACACCTCAGTGCAAAGCAAGCTGCTTGCATATTCTTTAGCAAATGTTCAGCATCTGAACAGAATACAGTATAATGCAGACCACAACGCAACTTGGCTGCAACCCCACAGGGAGTTTTTGCAGCTGCTCTGAAATGAACTAAGACAAGATTGCTGAAACCAACTTCAGATTGATTGTGCTTTCAGCAATTCAGCTTTGGCTCAGCATGTAGTTCAATCCAAACCTGTCTGTATGAGTTTTTCCTTTAAGTCCTGGTCTCCTCTAATGCCCAGCTAAGTCTATGTTTTGGGATCAAAGCGCTTTCGGAAAAGATCCAAAGCACCAGGTTTTCAGCGCTTGAAACCTTCTGAACCTCCTGGCTCTTAGAATTCGCTGTCTCCCACAGAAGACAATCCTGAACTATAGTTCGTAATTGAATTGTAGTTTGACAAATAATGTACCCCTTTGTAAGCAGTCTGTCTTCCTGTTCCCATTATACATCATTCTCCAGCATGCTTTGTTGCCTTTGTAGTTTACAGGAGGATGTCAACTGCTAATCCTCAGGCTTTGTCTCTTTTGCTTATCCTATTCAGCCTTTTGGTGCTGACTCTGGCATCAATGCCCCAATGTAGAAGTCTCACTTTCCTCGTGTCTGTTTGTTCTGCTTTGTGGAACAGCAGTTCCATGAAAACCCACAGGCAATTCTGTTAAATCCAAAGGTGTAACACCTATGTTGCTCCACGGGCCAAGAAATACATAGGAAATGAGGTGGTCTCTTTATTTGACCATGTCATATACAAAATATTGGCACTAATATTCTCTAAATATGTTTGGATTTCACCAAATGACAAGGCATTTTTGCAAACAGCAGAGAAGGAGAAATGTACTGGTACTTAGCCTTTTTAATTTATTTGCAAAGACTTCATAGCAACATTTGCATGTTAAGAACATGAGATGGAATGCACCCAGTATCTGAAGACTGTTGAAAATTTAGGAACTGAAGAAAGCTGCCTTATTTTGACCTGACTCCTACATCTTACTAAATTAGGGTTTGTTGACTCAACTCCAATTGGCTGGGTTCACATGTATAGCAAAGCCATGCACCATGGTTTATAATCTGCAATGCCTGGGTTCACACAATACACTAAGTCAAAAACCAACACATTGCATCATGGGTTCTTCCAGTGTGTAGACCAACCATTCTTTCATTTACCCCAGTTTTGTTGATAATAGTTACACTTATATGACATACTAGTCAACCATATTTTAGCCTAGAGGGTGGTATGAGCCATGCTCCTGTGGTTCAGACACATTGAACAATACACTAGCGACACATTAACCTAAAAAATGGCTGGCTATTGTTTGTGCATCATGTGAATACAATGCTGGTACATCATGAGAATCCAGGAAATTGGGTTAACTGAGTAAACGCCTGATTTAGTTCATCATGGGTAATTAAATGGGTGAACAGAGTTGCTGACTGGGCAATGGTTCCCCTAATTGTCAGGCAGTACTTTCTGTGGCATACCCAGGCGTGGACCTGAGATTCTTGAATCCTAAGGTTCTGGGTTACCATATAATATTCCGCTATTCTTCCATCCTGAACGTTCTATAACAGCACATAGGAAAGTGACAACTTCTACTGATCATTAGCAGGGAAGGCACGGGCAGTTTATAGTGTTATGAGCATTATGCATAAATGCCATGATAGACTATAGGACTTGAAGTCAAATTCCAGTTCCAAAAGATACACTAGCTGGTTGGCTGTGGGACAAAGCTTGATTTTTCTAGATAGAAAATATTATTATTTTCCAACCTGAGCAAATATAGTTCTTTGGCATAGATGGACTAATTCTGGCAAAGATACCTGGATCTTCTGCAACAAATAACAAGACAACAACGTTGTGCAGAAATGACATGGTCTGGAAAAGCTGTAGCTCAGTTTCATTGTGTGCTGCAGGTCAGATGGTAAGAAATGCACCATTCTTTTGAGTTTAAATAGTCAGATTTTCATGACATTCTGAAGACAGGATCTTTACAAAAGGCTGGCCATAAATTTATTTCTACTGTAGATTCTGGAATCTGGAAGACAGGTTAAAAAAAAATTGGCAGCTGTTGCAGAATTCTTGTACAAAATGTTTCAGCTACCAAACTGCTCAAGTTTTCCTTCCTTCCTTCCTTCCTTCCTTCCTTCCTTCCTTCCTTCCTTCCTTCCTATAAATGTGATACACAGTTCCAGATCTTGCAGTTATCTCATATTGGCCCCATAGTAAGCATGACCAAATATTAACATTTGCTCATGGTCTTAAAAATATTAGCAGCTTGACTGTCTATGTAGTACCGGAAGTAGTCACTTCCTAAACCCCAAGAGAAACAAGATAACTGGTTTCCTGCAAATAAAGCCTTTTTCAAACCCATCTGAATAACTTTGTGAGTTTCTGGGAAGAGGAAAATCAGTGACCCTTGGTCCATTCCAGTTAAATGATCCTATCGCTAGGAAGGACCCATTTAAATTAAAACAGCTGCTTCTTGTATTATACACCATCTCAGGCACATTACCATGTTGGGCTTGCTTGTTTATTTCTCAGAAGCCTATTCCAATCTCCTTTTGGCCCACTCAGAAAGCATCAGAGTCAGAACAAGCCTGCATTTTTCTGCATCACTTGTGACGGCGCACTAGGCACAGCAGCTGTCACCAATTGAGAAGCTCAATTAGCAGAGCCTCCATACCTGCCTCTAGAGACACCCATTAACTTAGATCATGCCTGCACTGCTGCCAGGCAAGGCTTCTGGATAGCTTGGCGATTGGAGGGGGCTTCAGGTTTGGGGTCAACTTTCCTAATAAGTGAGGGTATTTTTCTACTCCTGGCACTTCCTCCCAAGAGCACGTTTCATGTTTATTTACATGGGAAGTAAGCAACTGCATTTGTCCTCCTGCACAATCCATGACAAGGATTAAAAATAAAAGCATGGAGAAAATTTGCCACAATGCCAGAGACAACTTCCTCAGGCAATCGAGCAAATTTTAATCAATTTGCTGTGTTTTCAGAAAGCAATGGTCTTCCAAGCAGCTTGCTACAAAATAACAACACTTTATGCCAATGGTAAAATGTGTGAGCCCAGCCAATGTGTTCCAAGTTGGGTAAAAAGGATCCGATTTTTGCTGAATCCTAAATCTCCCATTATGCTGGAGCTACCTCAACTATCCTATGAGTGCTCTGAGCATAGTAGTGACAGGTGGAGAAGTGGCCCTCCAGCACATTTCAGGTCACAGGGCTGTGTGTACTTCAGATGGGAAAAGATCCTCCTTGAGAAGTCAATACTTAACTGGGAACAGCTCACCAATACAGAAGTTTTGTTCAACATGCCCTGGGCAATCTAGCCCAGTGTACCATCATGCTGATAGCCACTCTTTAAAACACTTTCCATTTCTGAACTCCATGCGAAGGCAAGTCCACATATGATATTTCTCAAGAGCCAACTCAAGAGATTACTGGAGCATGCATGTCACTGACTGTCCTACTTTTTCCATCTCTCTCTAAAATCCGCAGTGCTAACTCTAGCTGACAGAAGCACATTAGGACGTAATTGTGGAAAGAGCAGTATAAACCAAATTCAACTGCACTAACATGTTGTAAATATGCTATTCAGATGCAACTTCAATGCTGGGAACTAAACTCAGAGAAGCAGCCAATCTTTTGGCTCCTCAACATTAGCTCCAGTCTATTATCCTTGATGCTATCAATCATTGTTGTGCAAAATTAACATTCAGTTTTGCTAGTTAGCATAATGTCCATTTATTATCTTTTAACCTTTTAAGAACAGAGTAACATTTTCCTACATTAAGGTTTAAACTTAACACTGACTTCTCCACCACTACTGTCTCCATGGATTGTGCCTCAGCAGCAGTTTTTAGGGTAACCTGCTCCTTGTTAAGGGTTGGAGGAAGGAAGGACCAGCAGAGATCTTAGGGCAACATTTTGCAGATAACATTCCATGACTTTGTCCTGGCCTAGTCCTGCAGGGCAAGGTTATAAGAGATGACTGGGATAGGTGATTACCTGGCATTTATTTTGATTTGTGGACTCTGAGGAAGTGGATAGTCTGAGGGATAAGCTTTGCCACTTGTGTGTTGAACCCAGGAAATCTGGAGGAGTGAGAAGAGCTGGATTCAGGAGGTGGTCAAATCCTTTTTAAGGGAGGGGACTATGCCATCCACCTTGAAAGACACAATGATACATTCCTTTCTGAAAAGGCCCCCCTCAAGTCTGGCAAATCTTGGCAATTATTGGCCACTCTCCCACTTTCACTTGTGGGAAAAAGATTGTTGCAGTAGTGGAGGGGCTCCAACTATAGACTGCCCTAGAGAAAGTGGATTATCCACAACTGGTCAGGGCATGGGATTGAAACCACCTTAGTGACCTTATTGGGTGACCTACATCATGTGGGTTTGCCCCCTTCCTCTTGATAGTGTTTGATACCATCAACTGTGGTACTTCTTGATTGCCTACAAAACTGGGTGCACTGGGTGACAGTGGTTCCATTCCTACCTAATTGGGTGGTGCCAATCAGTCAGGGGAGAGTGAATTACCTGTCAGTGGCTTCAATGTGGGATACTGCAGGATTCTTATTTCCTTCCTGACTAGTTAAGATTTATATGTAGTCAATGGGAGAGGTCTTCCATCAGTTTGGGATGTGGTATCATCAGATATCTAGTTTTACATCATCACATAAGGCTAGGGAAGTGTGGAAGTTTTGGCCTGATATCTGGAGGCTTAAGGATCTGGTTGGGAAGAAACAAGCTACGTAGATTGTATCTCTGCAGATGGAGGTACTGTTTATTGAAGGACTATAGGGCATTCAGCCTGTTCCAGTATTAAGTATGAATACCTGAAAGAGCAGATGCATGACTTGGGGTTCTCCTAACTCACAGCTACTGTTAGTTAGGCCAGTGGAGGCCATGGCTAGTGGAAGCGTTGCCAGTTTCAGCTAGTATAGCCTTTCCTGGAATATGATGCCTTGGAAAGAGATAACCATGCCTTCTTCTGTTAACAGATCTGCAATGCACTTTATATAGGGCTACATTTGAAGGGTACTTGGAAGCTGCAAGTGATACAAAATAAAGCAGTCTGTTTGCTGGCATGTAAGTGTCATATAACACTGGCGCTGCAGGCAGTGTATTGTTTGCCATTTGGCTTCTGGGTACAATGTGAAGATCTATATTGCTTGATCTCTGGGCATATGCAGGACCACTTACTCCAGGGAGAACCAACCTGTTCAGTGTGGGTGGCCCAGAGAGGGAGTTGAGAAACCTACCCCACTTGAAATCATGTAGGCCCCCTGTTATGGACATCTTGCCTCCAGTGGTCTGAATAGTGCCCTCCTTTACCATATTTTGGAAAGCGGTCAAAAGTGTATTTTTCTGTAGAACCTCTGATGGATGATGTTTGGTTATGGTGCTTTGACACTGGGGAAGGAATGTGTTTAACTGTTGTCTTTATGCATTTGCAATCCTCCATGACTCAATTGGTCAGTGGTATAGAAGAACACTATATAAATTAAAAAATTAAAATAATTATCTGCTTGCATTATCAGCAGGCCACTAAGAGTCAGTTCATAATATATCAATTAGTTGAACAAGAGAACAATCAAGAGAGATCAGAGAGTCACCATCAAAGTATTGATATCACTATGAGGATAAGGGGGAGTTGACTCGAGAGCAGGCTTCAGAGACAATCAGATAGCCAAGGCCTATTGTTCAGCAGGCTTCAGAAAAGCAAGAATCTCAGTCAAGCAGAAGTCAATGAAAACATTGCGCCATCACAGACTGTCAACTTCATTTTTCTTCCTATTGCTAATGGCTAAGCAAGGCCATGTGCTAAACCAAAACCTACGTAAAATAGGGCTACCAGATGTGGGATGCAAACATCCAGAAAACCACCAGATGTTATTCCAGGTTTGGTAGCCCTAATAAATATGGTATACTCCAGCAGATGACACCAGCCAGTCAAAAACTGCAGGTTTATAAAGCTAAGACTCCCAGGTGTCAGTTGATAGCTTTCAAGTCCTGAAAAGGACATTGACACAAGAGAGTAAGTCTTATGGTCTTGAATAATGTCCTGCCCCCAAAGAAGCCTGTTTTTTGGAAGTAAACTGCATCTTGTGCTTACCCAGGAAAACATCAGCTTTTCTTGGATCTCAGGTATTTCTCAGCCTCTCCCTCTAAATGGGTCTGATGTTGTTGTGGAAGCCATCCTGAAGCCATCCTGTTTGATCTTCTGGACGAGGGAGACGGCTGAGGGACCTGACCTTCCTTCTCCCATTTAGTGAGGAATCAGTAAAGTTCCTTCCAACACACACACTGGCAGTACTTTAAGATATATTGCAATGGGTAAAGAAAAATTTCCAGAGCGCAGCTATAAAACATCAATAAAAGAGTGGCAGTGTAACAAATATGTATTTATTTTTTTATTTAAAATGTAACTTTCTTCCTTTTGGAATGAGAGCTCTCCCCAGGCAGCTTTAAACAATCAACTGACAATATAAATAACAATAAACTTATATAGTGCTAAATTTAAAAATAAATAAGAAAGAGCAATAAAACCAAAAGACAGCTCAATAAAAAGAAAAATGCTAACCCCCAATAAATCATTCTGGCTAAATCCATTTTATAAATCCAGTGACTGAATATAAACTTATCCAAGAATATTCACCAGAAAAGAAATGAGTCTTAAGGCACTTTATAAAAGCTTGCTGTGATGGAACCCAATGTGCCCCTGCCGGCAAACATGTCACGAGGTTACAGCTAAAACAGCTCTTTCCATTGTGGGTGGCCTTCAGCCAAAAAGAGCAAAGGAATACAACTTTGGAAGATGTGCTGGCCTGACATGCTAAACTTGCCATGTTACACCACTCCATTCTGTGTACAGGTTTGTGACTTATTGGCTGTGTACACACAACCCATTAAACCTGTTTACCGAATTAACCTATTTTCTGGGTTTACACAATAAGCTGAACCACCAATAAGCTGAACCAGATGGGCAGAGTTCACACAACTTGTGAAGCCCCAGGAAAAAATGAAGCAAGGTGAACCCTAGTCAAGCCTTGGGCATGTTCTATGAATGCCTCAGTGAAACAGTTATCTGACCAGTGAGCTTATTTGTAAATGCAGCCATTTTGGAATGTAAAAAAACTCATCCATCCCAGGTACCAGGATTAGCCCTTAAGGTACAGATAAGGAGGATCCTCAAAATATCTTAGTCCCAAGCCCTGTCAGTTATTAGGGCTATCTTCAAGTACATCCTCGCCTGAGAAACAAGTCCCACTGAGCCCAGTGGGAATTCCTCCTACCTCAGTAGGCCTGGAGTTGCATATGAGAGCTATGCAGATGGATCAGGGGTGACCTCAAATGAAACAGATGCAATATTGATGTCCCAGAATCCCACCGCTTTGTCCCATCATCACCAGGGCAAATGCAGTCTGCACTGATTGAAGTTTCCAAAGAGTCTTTCAAAGTGGCTCCCTGCTAAGCTAGACAAAGTGAGCCACATTTTGGCTTAGTATGTGTGTGTCCCTAACCCATTGTGGTTTGTAAACTGAGGCTTATGAGTAGGAGGTTGACTGAAGATAGCAAATGGCGCTTCTTCAGCAAAGCATGTCATAGTATTATGGGTAAACTTCCTCTTGACCTCTCCTTTCCTGTTTTGTTCATTGTGTGTTACGGCAGGGATGTTCCTGCTTGTTCGTTTCTCACACGCATACTCACTCCCACCTCAGGCTGCACTATTGATATGCTGCCCACCACTGCTTGCCAAGAAGCATCTTCTCCCTTCTAGAGAGGGGGAGCAACCCAAGTCTTGTTGCCTATTTCTGTTCAAAATAATGTGCGGTGCACCCTGGGCCTGTTGGTTTCACTCACTTAGAGAAATCAGCATTTCTGAGCCAGGCAAGTGAGGCAGAGGAATCAATATGTCAGCCTTTATGAAAGAACAACACAGTGAGCGATAAGCAGCTTGGGTTCATAAAGAACAGATTGTGCCAGGCAGACCCAATAGCCTCCTTTGACAAAATTGCAGATTTGGCTGACAAAGAGAATTTAATATAGCTACATACAGAAAGGCTTCAGGCAGAGTTTCTCACAAAACAACTTTTCTAATCAACGTGCATTAGAGTTTTCCTTACAAAATGTTGCAGAGATAAATATTAATACAATACACAAGGCAACACAAGGTTAGAAACTCCAAAGCCAAGATACAACACTTGTAAGAAACTGCTGGGTTGGAGAAAGATTGCCATTGCAGGTTTTCTACAATGTGCAACAGAAAAGGAGAACCTGTGATTCTAACCACCAAACTCCAAACAGCCTCAGGGAGTCTGATCAAGATGGTGAGAGATGCTGAGATCAAGATGGTGAGAGATGCTGAGATCAAGATGGTGAGAGATGCTGAGATCAAGATGGTGAGAGATGCTGAGAGCTGTAGCTCTGCAGCGTGTGAGGATCTCAGCTATGTGGCTGTGTGATCCAATCCCACTTCCAAAGGTTGGTGTTGGACAGTAGTGTAGCCCAGGTTTGTTCAGATTGGGGGTATGACCTCTGGGGAGTTCACAAGCAACTCAGGGGGAGTCCCATTTTTTTTTTTCAAGCTGAACAGACTTATGCAGGCAAAGTGGGAGCACTGTCAAAACTCACTGGGCCCAGACTTGCCCAGAAGCAAAGTTTCACAGGTGGTTAAACCCAATCACAGCAGGATTGTGATTGGTGGATGGTTTTGCGCCAGCTGGCAATTTCCAGCATGGCCTAAAGTAGTATATCCATAATCTTTGGCTTGTTGGTACATGTAAGCCAAGGTCAAAATTGTTTATCCCTTATTTTCAGTTTCTAGCCTTTCAAAATGGAAACGGTTTTGCTGGATGGAGAGAAGCTAAAGCTGACCAAGCTACTGGTAGTACTGATAAAAGTAAGCCCAGGTTAAGCACGTATGATGAAATTTAGGAAACTTTTATTAAGTGGTATGTACCCAACCGTAACCGCAGGAAACCATTAATTTCACTGATGGGAATGGGTGGTCATACAAATTCATTTAATGTTTTAGGGGGTCCCAGTATCACAGTATTTGAGAACCTCTACACTAGCCTAAAATATGATTACTAGTTTCAGCTCAGCATGTTGTGGGAACTCAGCATGTGAATTTAGGAGACAGTATGTTGTGCAAACCCAAACAATTGGGTTAATTCAGTAAACTATGGTTTAGGTATATTTAACCATGAATTAGTATGAATACAGGACATATATCAAACTGAAATAGCTAGAGATTAGCTCAACCCATACATTGTGTTTTGCTGTAATACAGTGTGTCCCTTAGTGTGAACTATGAAACTGATGGATATTCAGTTGCTCAACCATGTCCACTTGTTCCCATCAGCCTCTCCCACCATTTTATTTTATTTTATTTATTATTAAATTTATATCCCACCCTTTCTCCAAGAGCTCAAGGTAGCATATACAAGGTCTTCCTTCATCTTTATCTCCACAATACCAACCCTCTAAGGTACACTGAAATGAAAGACAATCACTGGCTCCAGTCATCTAAAATCCCCATTTAAATTCCCATTTGGGGCTAAATGGGGATTTGACTCTGGATTTCCCTAGCCTGAGTTCAATACCATCATCACTATACTACACTTTTACCAATAAATGTGGAGTATTCAAGGAATAAGAGAGGCTTCTGCAACTTTTTTGTAAAGACACCATTATGCTTGCCAACCCTGGAATTGTGACAAATCATTGAAATGTTCTGTTTGAGAATATTGCCCTGCAACTAGAGAGCTGCTGACAGCCCATCAACAAATCAATTTCGCTGAATGTCTTCACAACTAGCCATGATGTATGAGGCATAGGCAGCACCAGGTAAGTCTCAAGCTGGCTACCCTCTAAAATCTTCATTAGTGGTTTCAGAGACAAAAATACATTGCAATATCGATCACCTTTGCTAATCAAAAAAGAAGGGCTTGCAAAAACAGCACGTAAATGGAATCACTTAGAGATGGAGGGACCTCAGCCAAATGGATGAGTTTAAATGGGATGAGATTTAATTTAGAGACCGTAAATGTAAAGCACTCTATAACAGCACCCAGCATGGAGATGCATAATGGAAGAATATTCCCTTCACTTTAGATAGCACAGAACGATTGGCTGGGAAAGTAAGAGCATGCTGATATCTGCAAAGGACAAGTCCCAGTACTAATATATCAATCCTAAATGAGTTGGACAGAAAAGGATGTGTAAAAAAAAAAAAAATGGAGCACTTGGATTATGTACTTGTCTACTTTCTTGATAGAGCAGAGCAACTACATATATGCTCTGACTCTAAAATGTATGGATTTACCCAGAAATCTATCAGTAGATCTTGTCTGTCTTTAGACTCTTCCTTCAGTTCAGTGTCTCAATCTGATCCTTCTCCAGCTTCTGCTTGTCAGCTCTGAGCAAATATGGGGATTTGCCACTGTTTATGTTGAGGCTGTTAATGCCCCTCTGCAAATGCATAGTATGGTTTGCAGAGCAGCAGACAGCAATACGAGGGTTCATTAATTTTTTTTTTTTAAGGAATCACAGAACTTTTCTTAAGGCATTAAACTCTGAATCAGCTCATCGCTCCTTCTCTCTTGGGTTTTATTCACATGAGATGCTTAACATATCCATATTTTTCTCAACTATCCCAGGTTTTTGGGATTGTACCTGCAGTGGCATCGAACCTCCTCTCCCATAAGTTCTCTGGGTCTTGGGTCCCACCTCCTGCTTTGGGGTGGCTGATAGATAGTTCCTGCTACCGTTACCCAATGAGCGTTTTATTTGATATCTTCCTTTTCTGTGCTGGCACTGCTGGCTGACAGCCAACAAGATAGAGAGCTGGATGCCTGCTACATTCCAGCGATATGCAAACCCAGGCAGAATTTTTAGAAGTGAAGAATCCTTTTTACCTATAGCTAAAGATGGCAACTGTAATGTAGTTCAAGGCTTGGCGCAGGTCAAGACCAGGAATCCAATAAACAAGCAACAAATCCAGGGGATAAGACCAGAGGCATGGGAAGGTGGAATCCAGAGTTCACGGCAAGGCAAACACGACAGAGCTAAAGCTTGAAAACCTGTTATCAGTGTTTTCTCTCAGGACGTAAGGCTAAGCCAAGCTGAGCCAACACCCAAATGCTAAGCTGAGACACATACTTACTAGAGTCTACTCTCCTGCTGGCCTGATTTTTGGCCAGTCTGTGTGACCTATGGAGCTCAGTCCTCTGCTGTTTAAAGACTGCTTCTGCCTGGGACTGGGTGGCTGGACTTCAGAGTCTTGAAGGGGCTGTCAGTGGGTACAGGCAGGGACCCCTGGGGGCTTGCTGGATCTACCTCAGCCAGAGTAGAGTCATAGGATTCTATACCGCTGGAATCATCCCCTCCAAGACTATTATTCCTAGAGCCCCAGGCTCTACTTCCTCCTCTTCCTCCTCCTCATCAGAAGCTGAGTCCAGCAGAGCCATAACAGCTCCCCATGTTCTGGCATGTGTGAGAGAGGGGGCTCTCACACACTGTGCTGTCTTCCTGGTGATTAAAAGGTAAACATGGAAGGAAAAGACTTGCTCCATTATCTTATTTTTAGAATACAATATAAAGTCATTTCAAGAATTAATAAAGAACACACATCTTGAATCATTATTTCATAACAGGCCATGCAGTTTGGAAGTGTGCAGCTACAGGATTTCAGCCTTTCCTTGGGAGAAATCTCAATCTCACAAGAAATAGACAAAGTCACATTTAATTATAAAAACTAAGAGATAAAATATAAAAGTCATTTATAACTATACAGGTAGTCCTCACCTAATGACCACAACTGGAATCAGAATCTCAATGGTTGAGCAAAGCAGTTGTTAAGCAAGATGCCCATGTGATTGTTTTGCTCAACGACCACAATCCATCCACTCCCGGTTGTGATTGTGAAGCGATCTCCCAGGTCATTAAGTAGGCAGAGCGAAAGAGCTGTCTGCTGAAGGATTTCAGTTCTGTGTGGAGCTGAAATCCTTCAACAGACAGCTCTTTTGCTCTGTTCTCTTTCCCCTCTCTCAGCGATGTGCAGGAACGAAGCTCAGATCTTCAGGATTTGAACTCCGTTCCTGCACACCGCTGATAGATTTCACCTCCCCTCTGCAGATGGAGGGGAAATCCTTCATGGGGCTGGAGGAACAGAACTCAAATCTTCAGCATTTGAGCTCCATTCCTGCACACCACCAAGAAATTTCCCTCTGTCCCCTCTGTTTGCAATCTTCCCTGCTTTGACTTTCTGGAGAAGCCGGCAGAGAAGATTGCAAATGACAATCACTCGATCATGGGGCACTGGGCAACCGGTCGTAAATGCGATCTAGCACCTGAAGCACCTGAAATGTGGCCCTGTGACTGCAGGGGGGAGGGGCAGCACAATGTTTTACAACAGCTGGAAGTGCTTTACGGGCCACAAAGCACCCTTTCCGAGGCCGTCGTAACTTCAAACTGTCATTAAAGGAACGGTTGTTAAGCAAGGACTACCTGTAATCTTTAAAATGTGTGCATTCAACATAATAGAAAAGGAGTTACAGACTTCCCTTGATCATGACCAGCAGCTAAATGAAAAATACAAAAGAAAATGCAAAAGAAATGCTCCAGGCAGACCACAACATGACAATGATTTTCTACAATTATGAATTTCTGTGGCAGAATCTCAGAAGAGATGCTGCAGAGAGTTCAACTTACTACAGTTCATAATGTAAAAACAAACAATGTCCTCATTCTCTATGCTCAGCCTGAAGGATGGGTAAATTTTAAATTAAAGAGAATTCATTAGCTTTGGAAATAATTATAATCATCCAAACATTTCTGATCATGAAAGACCAAACAAAAGAAACAACACCGAACACATGTTATCCAGTCATTTGTCTGTCTATAACATTCAAGCTGTTAAGCAGAATCAAGGCCAGTAACATCTATATATTCCTCATCACAGCTCCATACTGGAGGGCAAAAAGGGGATTTCAAAACTTCTACAGATACAAAAGACTGACTTTTGATTGATAAAGCAAAATTAAATATGCTAAAAGGCATAAAACAAACATTTATATGGCTTAGATTAATTACAAAAAGCATTAGATTCACTGCACAATAATTGGATTAATAATATTTGGAATTATTTTAATTCAATGGGAAAAATTATAACATTTCTAAATGCAGTGAAAAAATGGAAAACAACTTTGATGGCAAACACAAAAGAACTTGGAGAAGTCAAAATCATAAGATGTATTTTTTAGAAGAGATTCTTTGCTCTCTATTGAATAAAATGTCATCAGAGTCTGAATTATCTAAGTTTTATATTTGCTCTTCATATATGATTTGAAACTATACGCAAAATCATCTGGAGAAATACATTTGCTTTTAGATACAGTTCAGATCTTTAGTGATGACATCAAAATGACATTTGGATTGGATAAATGTGCAACAGCAACAATAAAAAAAGGAAAAAATGAATACTTAGATGGAATTGAACCATAGAATGGCATTGAAATGAAGCATTGAAAATGGAGGAAAGTTATAAGTATTTGGGTGTTTCAATATTTGCATACTTAAGTGAAAAAGAAAACCAGCACAGAATGTGTAAAATGAGTTTTAAAAGTTTTCAATCAAAGCTGAATGGTAGTAATACAAACAAAGCCAAATAATACACAGTTGTCCCTGCAATACGCTGCACAGCAGATATTGTTGACTGGATTCAAGTGGAATTAGATACTTTAGACCGCAAGACCCGAAACGTATGACAATGCATCATGCACTACACCCAAAACTATCAGGATTTTCTCATGGGAAGAAGGTCATCCCGAACCTCATGGGAAGAAGGTCATCCCAAACCTGACATTAAGTTGCTGAACTCAACAGTATCCATTGTGACTCTTAACATTCCAACCACTACAACAAGCAACATTGATTTTTTTTTTTTTGGTTTGGTATTTACCAAGGAAAATTGGTGCTCATGGTTTGTTGCAAGTGAAGCAGACAGTGGAGGATGAAATCAAAGGTCTCAATGATTACATAAAAGCAAGCAAAAAGAGGATATTAATATCTGCAAGGAAAACATTTTGAATGTGACAGAATCAAAGGTGACATAAAAAACTGAACAGGTGCAACAATAAATGAAAAATTAAAAAGATAAATCTCTACATGGTCAATATCTAAAAGAAATTGAAGGCGAGATGAATAGAAACAAAACTTGGCAATGGCTTCCGGTTGGATCCATCAAGAAGGAAAGAGAAGGCTTAATATTAGCAGTGTAACACCAAGTACTACCACCAAAGCCATAAAAACAAAAATTGGAAAAATTGGAAACTATGGCAAATTAGATTATGCAGAGAAGAATGAGACTGTTGACTGTTGACTATCAGTGGTTGTAGCAAAATTGCCCTGACAGATTATAAAATGAGACATGATCACATGGCAAAAAATATATACTGGCATTTATGCAAAAACTATGGATTTGATGTGCCAAAGTATTGATATGATCTAATGTTGAAAAAGGGCTCTAGAGTGAACATGTAGAAATTGTATGAGATTTCTGAAATCAGACCGACCAACATCTAGAACACAACTTGCTAGATATCACGGTGGTTGACAATTATAGATCTGGCAATACCAAATGACAGTAGAGTAGTTCAGAAGTAACTGGGGGAAAAATGTAAAATATTGGGACTTACCAATTGAAATAAAGAGAATATAGAATAAACTGGCAAAGTTTTCTCTATAATTATTGGAGTCTCAGGATCTATAACAATGGAATGGTCAAACAGCTGACAAAATTAGAATTATCTGATTCACCACATTTAGTTTACAACAAAGAGCTCTGCTTGAAACCACATATACAGGTGAAACTCGAAAAATTAGAATATCGTGCAAATGTTCATTTATGTCAGTATGGCAACTCAAAAGGTGAAACCAATATATGAGATAGACGCATTACATGCAAAGCAAGATATGTCAAGCCTTACTTTGGTATAATTGTGATGATTATGGCGTACAGCTTATGAAAACCCCAAATTCACAATCTCAGAAAATTAGAATAGTGTGAAAAGGTTCAATATTCTAGGCTCCAAGTGTCCCACTCTAATCAGCTAATGAATCCATAACACCTGCAAAGGGTTCCTGAGCCTTTAAACGGTCTCTCAGGCTGGTTCAGTAGGAATCACAAGCATGGGAAAGACTGCTGACCTGACAGTTGTGCAGAAAACCATCATTGACACCCTCCATAAGGAGGGAAAGCCCCAAAAGGTAATTGCAAAAGAAGTTGGATGTTCCCAACGTGCTGTATCAAAGCACATCAATAGAAGGTTATGTGGAAGGGAAAAGTGTGGTAGAAAAAGGGGCACAAGCAGCAGGGATGACCGCAGCCTGGAGAGGATTGTCAGGAAAAGGCCATTCAAAAGTGTTGGGGACTTTCACAAGGAGTGGACTGAGGCTGGAGTTAGTGCATCAAGAGCCACCACACACAGACGGATCCCGGACATGGGCTTCAAATGTCGTATTCCTCTTGTCAAGCTGCTCCTGAACAACAAACAACGTCAGAAGCATCTTACCTGGGCTAGAGAAAAAAAGAACTGGTCTGTTGCCCAGTGGTCCAAAGTCCTCTTTTCTGATGAGAGCAACTTTTGCATCTCATTTGGGAACCATGGACCCAGAGTCTGGAGGAAGAATGGAGAGGCACACAATGCATGATGCTTGAAGTCCAGTGTGAAGTTTCCACAGTCTGTGTTGATTTGGGGAGCCATGTCATCTGCTGGTGTTGGTCCACTGTGCTTCATTAAGTCCAGGGTCAACGCAGCCGTCTACCAGGAGATTTTGGAGCACTTCATGCTTCCTTCCGCAGACAAGCTTTATGGGGATGCTGACTTCATTTTCCAGCAGGACGTGGCACCTGCCCACACTGCCAAAAGTACCAAAACCTGGTTCAATGACCATGGGATTACTGTGCTTGATTGGCCAGCAAACTCGCCTGACCTGAACCCCATAGAGAATCTATGGGGCATTGCCAAGAGAAGGATGAGGGACATGAGACCGAACAATGCAGCGGAGCTGAAGGCCGCTATTGAAGCATCCTGGTCTTCCATAACACCTCAGCAGTGCCACAGGCTGATAGCATCCATGCCACGCCGCATTGCGGCAGTCATTGCTGCCAAAGGGGCCCAAAGCAAGTACTGAGTACATATGCATGCTTATACTTTGCAGAGGTCCAATATTGTTCTATTTCCAATCCTTGTGTTATTGATGTCATGGAATATTCTAATTTTCTGAGATTGTGAATTTGGGGTTTTCATAAGCTGTACGCCATAATCATCACAATTATACCAAAGTAAGGCTTGACATATCTCGCTTTGCATGTAATGCGTCTATCTCATATATTGGTTTCACCTTTTGAGTTGCCATACTGACATAAATGAAGATTTGCACGATATTCTAATTTTTCAAGTTTCACCTGTATATTACAGAGGCATTTGTATAATTCTTAGGCTTTGGCTTTGAATTAACCCTAGTTTACCACATTTACCAGCAGTTGCTGAATATTCTTCAGAAAAGACTTTATAACAATAACAAATTTGAAGACTTAGCAGCACACAGAATAAAAAGAGAGAGAAAGTCAAGACTGTTGGCCACCTAATCAGCAGCTGTAGCAAAATTACTTAGACTGCGTATAAGATAAGACATGATTGTCTTGACTGTTACCAATATTGTTTTCCATCTTTCCACTGCATTATTTAGAAATTCTGGCTAGAATATTCCTTTCTACAGAAATAGTTATTTTTCTTGAAGAAACACACACACACACTCACAAACACTTTCTTTTACCTGGACTTGCCTTTTCCTGGGAAATCCCAACTTTAAACTGAGGTTCTGGGGAGCAATGTTGGTCCCCTTTTTCTCAGCCTCAGTCCACAACTTCTCTTTTAGATCCCTCCCCCACTAATCCCTTTGTTCTTTTAAAGGACTCAAACTTTCTCTCCCAAACACCGAGGGAGGAACTGGGAGCATCTCTTCGTGTTTCTACACAAGGGGAGATTCGTCCCTCTGAATGTTTACTGGGAATGTCTAAACAACTGCAAATATATCAGCCTGTTGCAAAGAGGATCCATTCACAGCCGTACATCTGTAGAGGGAAGAGGGAATGGCTTTGAAGGACGGGAGGAAGAGCTACTACCTTTCGGATAAAAGGGGTCTGAGCCTTGGCCAAGAAAGTAACTTGAGGAAACATCTCAGGCTAGCCCCTCCCCAGTTCACGTGAAGATAAAGGAAGGGAAGGAGAAACACATGCAGACTTGCAAGATTCTGTTACTATAGCTGTTACGACAAAAGTAGTACTGACTTACATGGCACTATTTTTTTTAGTCTGGTCTACTTTGTAGGGCTGATATCAACATATTGAACCAAACATTGTGAAGGGGCTAGGTTTGCACAACCTGCTAGGCTAAAATGTAGTTGCCTATGTGTAGTTCATTGGGGCATGTTGACCCAATCTTTATGTCATTTCCCCAACAGCCTCCCTCCAGATGTTACTTTCTCAGGAGAAAAACTACACCCTTAATCATGGGGGTTAAGGAGAGGGAGAGGTTAGATGATAAACCTTTCATGGCATGGAGCCAAGTTATTTGTGGGATCACCTCTCTACAATTATTTCTACCTGCACCACTAGGTCCACTCAGTCCACTAGGTGCTCCGGGTCCCACCTACTACGGAATGTCATCTGATGGGACCCAGGAAGTGGACTTTTCTGCTGCAGCGCCTGCCCTCTGGAACACCATACTACACCCCCCCCCCCCCAATTTGGTCAGCCCCAACTCTACTGGCATTTCAGAAAGCCTTAAAAACATGGCTGTTTTCCTGGGCATGGAGGTTGGGAGGTGAAGGGGGCCCATGAGATGGATGCAGTTGGTGTGATTGTTATTGTCCTCAGCTGCCACTATATGTATATTATTATGATTGATTATTTTTATTGATCTTTTACATTTTGTTAGCTGCCCAGAGTTGCTACTTCTGAGTTGGGTGGCCATATAAATTGATTGAAATGAACTAATAGATGTTGGATGTGTTCATACAATGCACTAAGCCATAGCTTGCTTTGTTGTTGTTGTTCAGTCGTTAAGTCGTGTCCGACTCTTCGTGACCCCATGAACCATATTGCGCCAGGCCTTCCTGTCCTTCACTGCCTCCCTGAGTTTGCTCAGTTTCATGCTCATTGCTTCAGTGATGCTATCTAACCATCTCATCCTCTGCCGTCCTCTTCTCCTTTTGCCTTCAATCTTTCCCAGCATCAGGGTCTTTTCCAAAGAGTCCTCTCTTTGCATTAGGTGACCAAAGTATCTGAGCTTGAGCTTCATTATCAATCCTTCCAATGAGCAATCAGAGTTGATTTCCTTTAAGATTGACTGGTTTGACCTCCTAGCAGTCCAGGGGACTCTTAAGAGTCTTCTCCAGCACCACAGTTCAAAGGCATCAATTCTTCGGCACTCAGCCTTCTTTATGGTCCAGCTCTCACAGCCATACATTACCACTGGAAAAACCATAGCTTTGACTATGCGGATCTTTGTTGGCAAGGTGACATCTCTGCTTTTTAATATGCTATCTAGGTTTGCCATAGCTTTCCTCCCAAGGAGCAAGCGTCTCTTAATTTCATGGCTGCAGTCTCCATCTGCGGTGATCTTGGGGCCCAAATAAATGAAGTCTGTTACTGCTTCCATTTCTACCCCTTCTATTTGCCAGGAATTGATGGCTCCAGATGCCATGATCTTAGTTTTTTTAATGTTGAGTTTCAAGCCAGCTTTCACATTCTCCTCTTTCACCCTCATCAAGAGGCTCTTTAGTTCTTCTTCACTTTCTGCCATTAGGGTGGTATCGTCTGCATATCTAAGGTTATTGATAATTCTCCCTGCAATCTTAATTCCAGCTTGTGATTCTTCCAGCCTGGCATTTCTCATGATGTACTCTACATATAGGTTAAATAAGCAGGGTGACAGTATACAGCCTTGTCGTACTCCTTTCCCTATTTTGAACCAATCGGTTGTTCCATGACCGGTTCTAACTGTTGCTTCTTGGCCCGCATACAGATTTCTCAGGAGACAGGTAAGGTGGTCTTGTACCCCCATCTCTTTAAGAATTTGCCACAGTTTGTTGTGATCCACACAATCGAAGGCTTTTGCATAGTCAATGAAGCAGAAGTAGATGCTTTTCTGGAACTCTCGTGCTTTCTCCATGATCCAGCAAATGTTGGCAATTTGATCTCTAGTTCCTCTGCCTCTTCGAAACCCAGCTTGCACATCCGGTAGTTCTCGGTTCACGTACTGCTGAAGCCTAGCTTGTAGGATTTTGAGCATAACCTTGCTAGCATGTGAAATGAGTGCAATTGTGCGATAGTTTGAGCATTCTTTGGCATTGCCCTTCTTTGGAATTGGAACGTAAACTGACCTTTTCCAATTCCGTGGCCACTGTTGTGTTTTCCAAACTTGCTGGCATATTGAGTGCAGCACTTTAACAGCATCGTCTTTTAGTATTTTAAATAACTCAGCTGGAATACTGTCATCTCCACTAGCTTTGTTGTTAGCAATGCTTCCTAAGGCCCACTTGACTTCACTCTCTAGGATGTCCAGCTCAAGGTCAGTGACCACACCAGCATGGACATCAGGGACATTAAGATCTTTCTTGTATAGTTCTTCTGTGTATTCTTGCCACCTCTTTTTAATCTCTTCTGCTTCTGTTAGGTCCCTGCCTTTTTTGTCCTTTATCATGCCCATCTTTGCACTAAACGTTCCTTTGATATCTCCAATTTTCTTGAAGAGATCTCTAGTCTTCCCCATTCTATTGTTTCCCTTGATTTCTTTGCATTGTTCATTTAAGAAGGCCTTTTTATCTCTTCTTGCTGTTCTCTAGAAATCTGCATTCAGTTGCTTACATCTTTCCCTTTCACCCTTGCTTTTCACATTCCTTCTTTCCACAGCTATTTGTAAAGCCTCATCAGATAGCCATTTTGCTTTCTTGCATTTCTTTTTCTTTGGGATGGTTTTAGTTGCTGCCTCGTGTACAATGTTATGGACCTCCGTCCATAGTTCTTCAGGCACTCTGTCTACCAAATCTAATCCTCTAAATCTATTCATCACCTTCACTGTGTACTCATAAGGAACATGATCTAAGTCATACCTGAGTGGTCTAGTGGTTTTCCCTACGTTCTTCAATTTAAGCCTAAATTTTGCAGTAAGAAGCTCATGATCTGAGCCACAGTCAGCTCCTGGTCTTGTTTTTGCTGTCTGTATAGAGCTTCTCCATCTTTGACTGCAAAGTATATAATCAATCTGGTTTCGGTATTGACCGTCTGGTGATGTCCATGTGTAGAGTCGTCTCTTGTGTTGTTGGAAAAGAGTGTTTGCTATGACTAGCTTGTTCTCTTGACAGAACTCTATTAGCCTTTGCCCTGCTTCATTTTGTACTCCAAGGCCAAACTTGCCTGTTATTCCGATTACTCCTTGACTTCCTACTTTAGCATTCCAATCCTCTATGATGAATAGGACATCTTTTTTTGGTGCTAGTTCTAGAAGGTGTTGTAGGTCTTCATAGAACCGGTCAACTTCAGCTTCTTCGGCATCAGTGGTTGGGGCATAGACTTGGATTACTGTGATGTTGAAGGGTTTGCCCTGGATACGCACTGAGATCATTCTGTCGTTTTTGAGGTTGTACCCCATTACTGCCTTTCCCACTCTCTTATTGACTATGAGTGCAACTCCATTTCTTCTAAGGGTTTCTTGCCCACAGTAGTAGATATAATGGTCACCTGAATTAAATTCACCCATTCCCGTCCATTTCAATTCGCTGATTCCCAAGATGTCGATGTTCAATCTTGTCATCTCATGTTTGACCACATCCAGCTTGCCTTAGTTCATAGATCTTACATTACAGGTACCTATACAATATTGTTCTTTACAGCATCGGACCTTCTTTTCGCTTCCAGATACATCCACAGCTGAACGTCCTTTCGGCTTTGGCCCAGCCGCTTCACTCTTTCTGGAGCTACTTGGAATTGCCCTCCGCTCTCCCCCAGTAGCATATTGGACACCTTCCAACCTGAGGGGCTCATCTTCCGGTGTCATATCTTTTAGCCTTTTAACATTGTCCATGGGGTTTTCTTGGCAAGAATACTGGAGTGGGTTGCCATTTCCTTCTCCAGTGGACCACATTTTGTCAGAATTCTCTGTCATGACCTGTCTGTCTTGGGTGGCCCTGCACGGTATAGCTCATGGCTTCACTGAGTTACGCAAGCCCCTTCGCCACGACAAGGCAGTGATCCATGAAGGGGAGCTTGCTTAGTCATATTTTATTGAATAAATGGCCATTAGCTGGGGTCACATTACATATTACATTATAAAACAGGAGTGAGCAACTTGTGGCCTCAGGACACAAATGACCCCCCTCCAAGATCTCTGTACATCCCAAGATTTCCTCTAACAATAAGTGATAAAAAATAGGGGCAAGGGGTTTTGCCGTTTTGAGGGAGGAAATGCACAAAAACGTTTGCTTTAAAAAACAAGGAAAGATTTCCCAACCCCCCAAAAAACCAAAGCAAAAATTCCAGCCCCACCCATCACCCTGCCCAATGGGAATCTCAGGGCAGCCCTTGGCTTAGCCACCAAATCTTGCTCCCTCTGCAGCAAATCAAGGTTTACAAAGGCTGAGTGGGTTACACAACATGCTAAGCCATAAACAAACCACCCATTTTGACTTAGTGGACTGGTACATCACAGTATGTGCTATGTTGGAGGCCTCAAGGAAAAGGGATTGTCACATAAATACAGTAAAATGGAGCAGAGCTTAATGTAGAAATGCCATGTAATAGCAAGATGCAAGATGCTTTAGACACAGATCTGCCTGTGCCCCTCCAAATACCAACACAGAAAAGGTGGAACTACATTAATTCCACCTTCACAACAACCCTGTCAAAAAGGAGAAACCGATCTGCCCAAAGCAGCCTAGTAAACTTGATAATGCTTCCTGAGAATTAATTTATAGGAACCACTTTACACAATCATAGTATATTAGCCTCAAGTAGTAAAACTTAATGGGACTGTGATATTTCCTGTTGAGGGGAGGAGGATTGTATGTTTGAATGCTCCATCACTAAAAAAAAAGATCAATGCAGAGAGAAAAATAGCAGAGGCTGCATTCATAGGGCATTTAAAGATCTCCTAGAGCATACAAGTCCAGTGCTTTGGGAAAAATGTGGTTCAAGTGGAGCCCCTTAATCACACTTTGTTCCCAAGATCAGTTGTTGATATATGTAACTGTTCCTTGTCAACCCACAGCATAAGGAAGTTAACTTAAAGCTAGTCTTCTCTTACAGCCTTTGGCAAGAGACCAGACAGCCTTTTTTTACTCCCCAGAAATAGAATTTCAATTAAAAGTTGCAAGTCCTCTCTTAACACCTTATATTAGACCCGTAGACAGGAATGCACTTTTTTTCCCGCTTGTGTTTATAGGGTTGGCAGATGAAAGGGAAAAGGTGGTTGCTGTATCTTTCCATTAGGCACGTAGTGCAACAGAAGTGAGAACACTGGTGGCTACTGAAATTGCTTCTCCCAACACAACTGAGAAAGAAATAGAGGCTTTGTTACTTTTGATACCTGAGCATCTTCTGATTTTTGTAGCTATTGATAATTCCCCTCCTATAAGACAAAACAAAACAAAACAAAGGGTAAGGATACTATGGCTGGACCCAGCCCACTTCTTGAACACCAGCATCCTGGACCGTTCTAGCACAAGAGAGAATTCCTACCAACCCAAATCTAGGCTCTGAATCCTGACAGGTGTTTGCCTATGGAAATGCAGTCTTGGTGGGAGCTGAAGTCCAGAACATCTGAAGGGTGCCAGATTGCCTGTCTCTGTCACTGCGTAACAAACCTGACAGAAAGCTTTCCCTTGAGAAAAGCGCTTTGAGGATTTCCTCAGTCTAAGCATCCCTTCTTAGCATTTTGTCCCAGCTGGAGGTGGGGATGGGGGCAAGTTTGCTTCAGTTTCCTGAAAAAGAGACAGCAAGAGAAAGTGCTCTCCTATAGCGAGGTGGTAGAAGAGCAAGAACAAAGGGGGGAGGGTGGAAGAGTCTTTCCAAATTGGAGACACCTTTATCCCCCTGGTCCAAATGTGCTCCTTGCTGCTCCAAAGGTTGTTTGCCTGGAATGCTAGTGAGTAGGCAGGTGTGAGGCAGAGAGCTGCTGGCTCTATTGGCCTGGGTGTAGGTGCATTAGGCTGCAACAATAGCCAGAGGGAAGATGCTTTCCCTGCAGCAAATTGGAGGGATCTTGACGTTCCTGCCAAGCTGAAAAGCTCAGCGGATCTGAGTGGTTAGTTGCATCTGTACCTTGGGAATTAATCATCACTGTATGATTTTAATTCAGTCAAGACAAGAACCTCTCCATGTCTTTCACTCTGACAACAAAGAGTTCTCTTTGGACTTCCTTCCCGCCTGCCTGCCTGCCCACCTTCCCACTTGCCCGCCTACCTGCCTGCCTGCCTGCCTGCCTGCCTGCCTGCCTGCCTGCCTGCCTTCCTCCCTTCCTTTCCCTATATACCATGGCACTTTACAAGTAGTTCCACTTCACTTCCCCTTCTCATTCACCCCCTTCCTCTCCCAGCACCTCCCCTAGACCCTGTGTCTCTGTGATGATGTGGGAAGGGTTGCCAGCTCCCTTTTTCTCCTGATAGAATACAGCTACTGAATCTGGGCTGCAGAAATTGGGGTGGCCACTAGGTGGCAGCAAAGAAATGTCCAAAATTCTAACCTTTTGCTGCTACCTGGTGACTGTTGGGATTTTTGTAGGCCATATATGGAACCCCACCCAGCAGTCATGCCAACTGCAGGTGCCCTCAACTTTAAGAAGTAATTTGGTGTGGGATTTTGGGGATGGGGACAAAGATCTCTGATGTGTATAACTTCTGATGATGCCTTGTTGATTCAAAGTTCAGCAATAAAGTTCCTTTTCGTCTACCTCTGTGATTATTCATGGAACTGTCTCTGGATTATATACTCCTAAGGCATTTGGAGGGTCATGTGGGACCTCTATGCAATATGGGAGCATAGGCTTTGTGCTCTGTCCAAGTGGCTGTGTTTTCAGAAGATAGCTATTGGTTCCCCTCAAGTCATCCACCCTTGCCATCTCCTGGAAGCACCAGGTCATCAGGAGAACATCCTTGCAATTGTCATAAGACAATGCCCATCTCTGCTAGGTCTGTATATTCCCCAGGTATGTGCTGTCCTTCCTGCTGGCCTGGTGTTGTATGTCTGCTGAAATCGGTCAGCAGAGGCTACTTCTGCTGTAGCCTTCATGGGTTGCATTCAGTAGGCTGCAGCTATAGAGAAGCAGTTGACTCTGACCCAGTACAAACTGGTATTCAATGCTGGCTGCCCCCCTCCCCACTCCCATAAGCACTGTGCTTGGCATGTGTAAAACTGCAGCCTGTATAGTCTTCTGAGAGATGGTACATATGCTGGATGGACTTCATCTGCAGATAATGCCACCTCAATGGAAGACCAGAGAGAAATCATCTGGGTCTTTCAGAGGCTGGGCTTTTCCTGGCTGTGGGGCAGGGGCTATGGACTCCACCCATGTTCCTCTCCTGGCATTAAAAGAACATGGCCCTAATGTTTTAGGCCATAGGGATCCCAAAGACTTCTTCATGAATATGTATTCAAGGGAGCAGCCATTGCCACAACACTGCTGTTTCAGAGCTTCCCTCTCCTGCAGCAGATGGAATACAGTTCTTCAGTTCAGCTGGTGGGTGGTTTTCTGATCCACTCCCCTCATCCTGGGCCACCAGACCGAGGCTGACCAGGTGTGGCTGAGGGCTCCCTCCAATATCAGTTCTTGAACAGCTACCACAGCCAGGCCACAAATGATAATGGAAGGGGTGTTTGGTCTTCTAGCAAACTGGCAGTCCTTAAATGCTCTCCTCCAACTGTATCAGGATTTAGCTCTGGATATAGTCACTCCTTCTTCATTACCTCGGTGAGAGCTGTGAAGAGAGCTGGAAATTGGGGTTCTCCATCAATGGATTCACAGCTCCTACTTGAACAGCAGGTAGAAGCCTTTCCCAATTGCAGCTGAACTGCAGTAATTCAGTAACTGAGACCAGCTTCCAGATCCCTGGTCTCTGGCCCTCCCATAATCAACATCAAGTGGATAGGGAGCAGGGTTATCTGTCAATCTAATCTTCACAGGAATGATATCAGACATTTGGCACTTCCTCCCTTGAGAATCCCAGCAAGATTCATCCCTTTCTTCTCTAATTTCAGTAGATTCTGAAAACTGGATTAGGACTATCTCTGAATCTGGTTCCTGGTCATGTGGCTTTGTTACTGCTTTAATTATGGCTCATTATTATACAGCTCTAATTTTGTGTGCTTGTGTGTGTTAAAAAGTGACTCATGGCGAAGATTGACAAGTGACTCTTCTTGTTAAGCATCCTGCCCCTTCCTTGCTTTAATATTTTCTGTTTCCAAGTAACAGTTGCAGGGATGTTATGAAGAAGGGCGCTGTTTTGCAAGAGGGCAGGGATGATGAAAAAATAGCAGCAAGTTCATGGTTTAGCTAAGAGGTGAACCAGGACATTGCCTATTCAACCTGGTGGGTCTTAACACTGCCTCGGCAATTGGGTTAAAAGTGTACTTATTTTTATGGACAAGCTGCAACAGATGTAGCCCTGAACAGTCAGCACTAAGACCTTTTCAGTGAGTAGCAGTTCTTGCTTAAATAGGAAAAAAAGATAGGGCCTCTCCTCATTTGGCCACAAAATGGCATAACTCACAGAAGAAAGTACAATAGAACGAAGTGGCTATATTCAGTTTGAGCTATCAGGCAAGAAACAAATGAGATCTAGGTAAAAAAATGTGTGATTTTTGGTCCTAATTTTAAAAAGGACTGTTTTCAGTCAAGATTTTCAAATTACTTTGATGCCACTTCATTTTTACTGAAGCATTGGCTCTACACAAATTCATATTGAAATAAGAGTCAGTATTATTGCCAGTATAACGTAGAGCAGTGTTTCTTTAAGTGTAGTCCTAGGACTACCGGGGTCCCCCAAGACCCTCTCAGAGGTCCTTGAAATCAGAATTATTTGCCAGCCTGTGTTGAAAAATAATATTAAAATCCCATCAAACAATTGTGAGAAGCGGTAGTGGCAGTGAATGCATCCATTTAAATTTTTAATATGGTAAATATTGATAAATGTAGCCCATACAAACAAAAGCACTTTTGGGGTCCTCCATAATTTTTAAAAGTGGGAAGGGGTCCTGAGAGAAAAAACGTTTAAGAAACAGTGGTATAGATGGTCAGTATCATGTAGTGCAGCGTTCTGTACTTGATGGTCTGTAATGTGTGGACTTCAACTCCCAGAATTCTCAGTTGACATCGATGCATTTGGAAGGTGCTCAAGTTGGAGATAACTGGTGAAGTAGTTAGAGCTTGGCTTCCCAATATTCAGTAGTACCACCAGAGACAATTTACCTCCTAACACACGTTAGGATATTCACCAACCTCCCTTCCCAATTTTGTTAAGATTCTTTCATTGTATTATGTATTTTATATATATTTATAGTTTTAATGTTTTTTGTAAGTCGCCCAGAGTCCCCTATTGTGGGGGAGATGGGCGGGGGAGAAATCCAACAAATAAAATACATTTTAAAAAATGGGACACAAAACAAAGCACCTGACTTGAGCTAATCCATGTTTGCAGCAATAAGCAGGCCCACCTGGATCCAGAGCCATTCTGAGAAAACGCAAACGGGTGACTCAGCTCAGCCCTTTGCTTGCTTTCTGGTATGTGGCTCACTGTAGCAACCTTTCAGCCCACAACATACCCCAAAGGCTCCAAACTGGCCCTCTGAGATTGGGGAGCTCTGAATTAGTTTGTTGGACTAGGACAAAAAGCCTTAATTTGAACCCACCATGTTCATGTTGCTCATTCACTAACTCTGAGCCAGACACTCACTCTCAAACTACCTCACTGGATTGTTGTGAGAGTGAAATTGGGTGAAAAAGCAATGTAAGATTCCTTAAACTCAAGGAAAATCAGGATACAAACATAATAAATAAATGTCAGAGGGTTTTTTTTTCCTCCCTTCAGGAGCAAAAAATGGTTTACACAGTAAAGTCCTTAGAGTCTTTCAAGACAAAATAACATTTTACTCTTTTAATTTAAACCCAATGATGAATGCCTCTTATATCGTATTGAAGAAGTGCTCTGGTTGTCACTACAATGTAATGTTTATACATTAGGAGTTTGGACTTGAATCTCCCTTGGAGGCTTTTATTTCTTCTTTATGCTGCCAGATCTTTATACACGACGTGTGAATGATGTGATTTTTAACATCAATGGCTTAATAAAATCCTGGCTCGGGAGCAGCGTCAAGAAAGTTACGGAGTTATGTCCACATGAAAAACAGAATGGCATTCTTATTGAGGTATCCATGGAGGACCCCCTTGCTACCACTGAGTTGGTGAAATGCAGAACAAAAACATTTTGAAATGTTATTGATTTTAGGCTTTCGTGAAGTTTTCAATTGTTATTTCTGTTTCCCATTGCCTGGGCTTTTAAATTTCATAGGGAACAGAAGGCCTATGAAAGAAACGGCCAACTTGAAATGCTGAATAAATGCCCTCATTTTCCTCCATTATCCAACTGCAGTATTTTGTCACTGGAAAATTGCTTCATGCTGTATAAAGCAGAGATTGACACCATAACTGCAGGGTTGAAATCTCAGGCTCCTACTGAATAAGTTTGGTGCCTTTAACTTGGGTTAGTTTCTCCCCATATTCCATGGATCGCTTTGCATTCATGCAATAAGAGGAACTTAGGAAGAATGCAAGGGACCTCTGATTACTTATTCATGCTTTGACATGAACTTGGTCTTTCCTACTTCCATTAATTTTTTTTTTTCATGAACAAAAAACACTGTAGCAATAGAACTCTGTATGTTTACTCAGAAGTAAGTCCCATGTTTCCATGTGAATCTAAAGCAGTGGTTCTCAACCAGCGTGCCGTGGCACACAGGTGTGCCATGGGCTTGTTTCCAGTCTGCCACGAGATTTCATGTCATTATTTTTCTTCAATTTTTTTTTTTTTTGGTGTTATATGTATTCTGTATAATCCGTATATTCAATATAGTGCAGATATTTTTAAAAATTGTATAACTTTCCCTCAAACCATGTCTTACGTATTTAAAAGTATGTATATACAATCACTAATTTTCTGGTGTGCCACAGAACTACTGCTGTATTCGATAACATGTTGCGGATTCAAAAAGGTTGAGAACCACTGTCTAAAGCATAGATCTTCGGTGTTGCTGCTTAAATGAACAATTTTATTTGAAATCTCAAATTGCTCCAAACTAAGAGACCTTGATATAACAGATGCTAGACATGGACAGTAGAGAAAAAAATTATGCAACAGATCTAGGACTTTAGCTTTCTATCAATTGATCTGTCAAATTTTGAAAACATCATAAATATAATTAGTGCAACTGACAGTGCAAGTTTCAAGTATTTTCCTTCCATCACATGCAACTTCTGCTTCTTTGTCCTTCTTTGCAATTTCATCAACTTTTGACTGGAGGAATTACAGGTAGACCTCGCTTACTGACTGCCTCATACAGCAACTGCTCAAAGTTACGGTTGTGCTGAAAAAATAACTTTGCAGCCAAGGTGCACATTTACGACCTTCACAGCATCTCTCTGTCACATGTTCGCCATTACAGTCAGTTAGTATGCATTGTCCTTTGCCTGACCCAATATTTTTCTTTCCCCCCCCTCGCAGAGCGGAGAGTTTATTTAAACAAGCAATCTCTTCCTGAGCTGCTGTTCTCTGCAGTACAGCGCTTCCCCAAAAGGTGCTAACCACAAGTTAACAAGCTCAGCAAGACTTTAATCACTTTCACATCTTTGGCTGGGAGCTGCAAGTGCACTAGGCAAACGACCGGCATTGGCACATTCCTTTCGATGTGTATTCCCCATTGTGTGCCTGCTTACTCTCTTGTAATCCCTTCCTCTCCAATGAATGTAAATACAAATATCAATTTTCTTCTTACTAATTATCCCAGTGCTGGGGTGAGCATTCCAAAGGGCAGGGGAGCGGGGAAAAAGGAAAGCTGAAGTAAGATCGTAAGCACCGTCATGGTCACTTAGCAACCGAGTTGCCGGTCCTGATTGTAGTCACTAAATAATACCTGTACAGACTAGAATGAAAAAGAGGCAAGACAATTTCATCCTTAGTGTACATGTAGTGTATTATCACTACAAAACAGAGGTGCACATCCCAAGCCCCAGGGCCACATGCATCTCCTCAAAAAAACTTGGGCTGGGTAGTCATCAAATTGCAATTATATTAATGGTATAATTTAAATATAACTGAAATGAGATGGATGTTTTGACCTCACCCCACTTCTTTTTCATTACAGCCCCCAAGCACCCCATTCAAAGCACAAGTGCAACCTTCAGGCTGGAAAGAACATTACACACCCTAGACAAACTCAACTCCTGTCAATTCATGGACAAATCCATGCAGCTTTTTTGGCAACAGGGAAGTGATTTGCCATTACCTTCTTCTAGCATTATTTTACTTCCCAGTTTAGGCTATGGTTTCTGGGATTTTCTGGTGATCCCCCACCCAAGGCCAAACCTGTTTAGCTTTATGAAATCACCCAAGGTGAGCGGCTATTTAGACCTACCCTGTGATGGAATGGAATTATGAAGGCCAGGCTCAGGGAGATAAGCATTTTCTTAGCTTGCTGCAAGAGCATGGGAACTACAAGAGGATGAGACTGGCACCTCCCTGAGGAATTCACACTGTTGTGGCTGGCTGACTTAGGAGCTGGGGTTTCAGTCTGGGAAGATTCTTGCTAGAGGTTGTAGCTAGTAAACATAGCTGAACTGATTTTGCATTGTCTCTTGGAGTTCCTTGGGCTAGACCTGACATACCCCTTGATAACGTTACAAATTAATGGGAGCAACGGATGGTTAGACTCTGCTCCAGTACATAAAACCTGACTTGCTTTAGTGTTTATGAAAAATATTTTAATGCAGATACTATTTCAGAGGTGAAAGTCAGGCTCGCTCATTAAGCTGGATTTCTGGAATGCACGAGCAGGGGATAGCAGTAAGATCTGTTTTTATTAACCCAGAAGGCAATTGTATTTGAGCTAAGGATGGGACTGGACAGCAGGAAAATTGAGAACCTCCCTTCTGCCCAGTTTTCATCCTGTGAAGAGGTATTGCTGTTACTTTCCCATTGTATAAGACATCAGTTCAGTATTACACAGGACAAATACAGACACATTTAACTTTATTGGCCAGCAACTTAAACTGCATTTAAGCATGGTTAATATATACATATATATTAAAAAAGAAAAAGAAAAGAGCAGGAACAGCTTACCAATCAGCATATCTGGTCTGCTTTTACCATGGCACTAGATGACTCCCAGAAGGGGGGGGGGGGAGCTAGCCAATGTGCATGTATATTTCAGTAGTCAAACATTTCAAGCAATCATAGCAGTAGTTTCTACTTCAATTAACAATCCATTTCTCAAGGAACGCACCATGTCATATTCAAGAAATAATTCACCCTTAATTATAGAAATTAATTTCTGCCATAATTTAAGACCTGTCATCCTTTATAGTGAGAATACCTGTTGTTCCCCCTTCCGTGTGAACATTTACACAAGGCAGATTTGTCTTCTCATCTCCCCATTTGCCTCCTGAACATTCCTCTCTTGGACTTAAAACAACATGAAAGTTCCAGAAAAGTGTGAGTTAATGTTAGGTGTTTGCAGTAAGGGTCAACAGAGAGAGAGAGAGAGAGAGAGAGAGAGAGAGAGAGATTCATCTGGATTTTTTAAAAATACCTTTTTCCACCTCTCCTTTCTCTGGAGAGTGAATAATCATTGGGGGGTGGGGGGATGAGGAAATATAACCACTCATAGTGGATTGGTCCTGGCTGAAAAAAATGCCTCAGATCACATGACTTCCCTTGCTGCCAGTTCTGTCAAAAGAACCAATAAGGGAAGAAATGGGGAGAAGGGACAATGGCAGTAAGAGCTTCCAACCAAACCCCACATCAGCTGCCCTGGTATGCTCCAAAGCATCATTGACCTTATAGACAGCAGGCTCTTGACCCAGGGTAGGCAATCTGGTGCCCCCCCATGACTACTGACCACATCTCCCATAAAACCCAACTAGCATGGCTAATGGTCAGGAACTGTAGGAACAAAGTGAAAACTTAAAGGGTCTCGAGCATGCCCCTGCTGTTACTGCTGTAGATGAGCAGCAAAAGAACATTAACTGAAGAACTTTATAACTGAAACCCAAAATGTGATGCAGCCAAGTCTAAGAAGCGGTAAGAAACATTTTGGCAAGGGCTATACCAACTGGACTCTGAAGAACTACAAAGGATAGGCACCTTCTCTAGGAAGGCTCCATGTAAATGAATTCTTGGGAAATCTAACAAATCTAGTGGTAGAAGCCAGTGTCTGGTCAGCCTCCTGTACAGAACAGGATGGAGTATTACTATGGCTGCAAAGAGGTACTGATCAGTTTTCATTTTTATTCTTTGAAATATTTTAGATCTCCCTTATGCCTTATTTCCAATTTTAGAAAAGACATCACCTACTCAACGTTTCTGAGACTTTGAAGACTGATATATAAAACTTGGTAACGTATTTTACCCCAATGAAATGAGAGGTCATTCTGGAAATGGATCTAATTCTATGAAGAGGGGCTACTGCATTCCACATAGTGGGATTCTCTCAAAAAGCCTTCCTCAGGCAAAAAATCAGTTTTTGATTTTTTTTTAAGGTCCAAAGTTTCTAATTAAGTGAATAAAATAATGTCTTCCAATGCCTGGCTTGAGAGGCACAAAGAATATTCTTCTCCAGGGCAAGAACTGCTCGAGGAAAAAAAATGTGCAGGAAACCTTATTCATCCATCCCTAGGATGCATCCTGAAGGAGATCAGGAGGAAAGATTCCCCAGTAGGAACATCTATTGGGAGATAAAGCTATCCTTTTGGGTAACTTGTCATGAGAACTTCCATGTACTTCCATGACATTGCATTTAGGAAAAGGATGAAAGCATCTACTGCACGCATGCTACGCTCAGTTGTAATACCTCAGAGCTCAAAGACCTTGATTGATGGTTCGGGAAGGGAAAACACAAAGGCACCATGTCCTTGGGAGCTCTGATGATCTCTTTCAGGTTGTATGCTTGTAAATACTTCAGCCAGATTGCATTCTGTAGCTCTGTTACGTTGGACTGGGAAAAAATGACAGCTGAGCACTGAGTTCCCTCCTTACTGACTCGAGGAGGACTACTATTTCTGGCAGAGGCACTGGGTGATCCCAGAATAAATTCCTTGAAGCAGCAAAAGTCCTGGAGTGGTTGATATTTCTGTGCTGCTGTATAAAGGCCAGGGTGATGGGCTGGAACGTGGAGGAACTGAGCAGGTGGGTGATCCGTGAGCTCTTAGTAAGGCTCTAACTTCAAGCTATTATACAGACAGCAAGTAAAGCACATCCCAAATATCTAGGAGACAAAGAGAACAGAGGTAACCATGAGGAGGGCCATAAGTCTAATATTAAGCCAGAACATACAGCATCCCTTTGGTCCCATGTAGTTTAAATCAGTGTTTTTCAACTTTAAGACATGTGGACTTCAACTCCCAGAATTCCCCAGCCAACCGTTTAAACAGTTTGGTTTAAATCAAACTGTATCCCATAATCAGAAATGCTGAGGATCTCAGGTGGACCCAGAGGAAGAAGTTGGAGAGTTCCCACTATCCCTTTCTCTTGGCAAGTCATGGTGTAACTGAGCAGACTGGCAATTAGTTTTTAAGGAAAGCAATATATTATACATAGTGGCATTTCTTTCTACTGGTGTTGTAAGGAAAAGCAAAACATGGATTGCGCCACAGTGTGCAGATCCTTTTTAACAAAAATTCCCAAGTGAACTGTACTGTTCTTAGAGGAATTGGACTTTCTCCAGCATTAATCTCACAGCACGTTTCATTTTTGACTAGGAGCAAGAAACTGACACTCTCCAAAGTTATTTGAAATGTGCAGGGATGAGAGAAACACCCAATGATGGAAAGCTACTAAACAATTTCCCAGATACTGAATGTAATTGTCAAAGTGGGTCACACCTCTGATGATGGGAAATTCTAGAAGCTGTTCAATAACTCTCCTTCCCTCAAGTTTGCAAACTGACTTGTTGTTGTGCTACATTAACATCAGAGGGTGCTGTTTGACTGCTCTACAGATTTTCACATCTGATATCTAGTTCCTCCCTCCCCCAACTCCTCAAAAAGAAAAAAAGAAAAGAAAATGGGTTACTGGAACTTCCATTTACACATTTAAAGAAATGTAATAGTTTAAAATAATTTGAAAACTCAAGAGTCTCTTTTTTCTCATTGAAATCTAGATTGAACAGCAGACTCCAATCCACAAACAGGGCTGCTTGTGTCATTTTTACTCCAACATCCAAACAACTGAAATCACACAGCTATTCATATGCAGTAGAAATCTTCTTTAGGCAGGGAAGCTTCTACATGGTAAGAGAGTGTCAGTCTTCAGAGTCAATTATCCTCCTTTAAATACTAGCTGACAGCTACTTAAAAAAAAAAAAAGCAGGATAACATCTTTGCAGGGTTTGTTTATAGAGTATTTTGCCCTGGAGGAACACACAGCCTTCAAGAGTAGATGACAGCCACATATCATGAGGATCCAGAAATACTCAATTTCAAAAAAAGATACAAGGGTGAGAACATTCCAGTGCATATATAGCATACTGTAAGATGAGGTTTCAGTTTAAACTATTTGCTGTTGTAAAAAAATAAAATTAAGGTCAGTGCTGACACCTTTTTCTATGACTGGAGGGTAGCTTGGGGCAAAGATATAGAAAACAACACATCTGTTTCAATATTTTAAAGCTTTTTTTGACAGGAATGTGCTTGTTTGTGTTTACCTGCTAAATCACCATCTATCTGTACCTCAGTATATTTTGGCCCCATAGACCCTAAAACAAAAGGTGGTAGCCATGATGGGTAAAAGCAACTCCTTTTTTCCTTCAGTCGCTCTTCTTTACAAGATAAAATGCTGTTTTAGTTGAGATACATAAGAGCCACAATGAATCCTGAAGTTCTGTATGGTCAGCAACACAACATTGCTGGTCTGTAAGCTGTCATTTAATCTTGGTTTTATGACATATCTTGCAATAATGACAGCATTCTGAATTGGCTGCCATTCTGAAGTTTTTTACTTAGGCTTCCAAAAAACTTTTGAGAGAAATGTAAGGGCCCATGTTAGCTTCTCCTTGAAATTTTATCAAATTCATAAAGAGTATGGTCCCACCGGCAAGCTCATGCTGATAAATGTTTGCTTTGTTAAATTACTAATATCATGGCTGCCAATCTTTGTCTTTGAATCAAAGCTACAGTGACTTAGGTCAGGCAGACCTGGATTCAGCAGAGAAGGTTTCAATGCCAGCAAATGAGTTGCTCTGAGAAAGCCACAGAATTGGGGAACTCTTCCTCTCTCTACTGTCTTCTTATATGCGCAAAGCAATGCCTCGAAGTGGTCCTATAGTATCTCATTGATCTCACAAAACTAGTATCTCTTATTCAAGAGATAAATTAGAAGACCTTAACTTCTTTTTGTCCAAAACAGAAACTGGTTTATTCTGGCTTTGTCCTGTAGCAGAAAGCCACCAGCCAGTAGGAGTGGATTCATTTTAGCCACTCTGTCCTCCACTCTTCATTCCGGTAACTGCTGAGAAGCATTTTCCATTCAGGTTTATTTTTAAGGCAGGGGAATAAACAAGATAAACCTTTCCCTTTATTCTCATAAAATCTTCTGCAGGTTCTAGTTTAGTAACTTTCAGTTAGGGGTAAGTTGGATCACTGGGCCTCTTGTAGCTCAAATTTTGGTTATAGCCTTCCAGTCACCAACCACCATGACAAAGTTAGTTTACAAGTGGCTTGTCCAACTCTGAGCATGCATAATTCAGTCTTTGCTGATTACATACCTGTACAAATGCAATGCTGAGCCCCACCGCTCCAATAATTATCAGGTGTTCCTGGATAAAGTTTCCTAGCTTAGTGATACAGCCACCCTGGGAAAAAAACATAGACCTGATGTTACTTTTCATACCTATCTTCTTATGCTGTGCAATGTCCCATCTTTCAAGACACAACATATGAATGGATGAAGTAAACACAGGCTGGTACTTGTGGCAAAGCTGTCATCTGTTTGAGAATCATCCCACTGGCTGAATGTCTCATCCATATGGTGACGCCCATGGCCCAAACACAGGCTTCCTATGCAGCCTTGTATGGAGTAGGCATATGGAGGATGAGCAGTCGCCTTTCAACCAGGAGTAGATGGCATCCCTAATGAACAAAGCCCGGCACATAATCTGGGATCAACCAAGCCTGGCTGTCATTTCTGGAAAATGTTGCATTTGGTCTCTTGCCTGCCCCTCCCTCAGACCTGCCAAGTCCCAGCAGACACAGAAGCATTACCTGGATAAGTGGTTAGTATGATCTGAGCTTTCTTTTTCTACAGAGAGTTGGGGAATGCCCCCATGTTCTTAGAAATCCCTCTTCTTTCATTATCAATAATTAACACACACACACCCAACAATGACACAAAGTTATGTCCCATAATTTTAAAATTGAGCCCACAGGAAACATGCTGAGACGATCTAAGGTCAGATCCTTTTTCAGTCATGAAGCTCCTGGCTGCCCTCAAACCCATTGCCAGTTTAGCCTCATGTTTCTCACGGTCTAGTTCTTGCAAGGATAAAAACAGGTGAGTATGTTTATGAGAGGAAACTCATGACTTGTCCCTTTCCACTATCCTCCTTATCAATTGCCTACCAGGGCTGTGTAACTGCAGTGGAATAAATTAATTAGTATAACAGAGATGCTCCCCAAATCAGTCTTTCTCCATATGTTCTCAATCTATTTACAGCAAGTCAGATTCACATACTGACTGGAGGGAAATATCACCAAGAGAAAATGGTTCATTATCCTTTCTAAGTCTTTAGGAACTTTGCTTCTTTTATGGATTGTAGGGGAGTTGACCTTTTGAAGCAAAAATAACCAAGAGTCTTGTGGCAGCTTAAAAATACCCCATTTTATTATCATCTAAGCTTCTGTGAATTGGAAGAAGTGGCCTGCAATCCACAAAAGCCTATGCAATAATAAACTGAATAGTCTTTAAAGTATCTCAGGACTCTTAGTTATTTTATTAATTATATAGCAGCAATGATAGAAGGAAGGCTCACAATTTAGAGAGACAAAAAGGGAGAGAGGAAACAGGTGCAGGAAAAAAAAACAGGGAAAACTGAGATGTGATGGGACTTTCCTTCAGAACAGTCTCTTCTCCCAACATTTTAGATAAGAGGCTAAAAAAACCCCATCCCCTGGATTCAGCAGTCAGCAATTATGCCCTGAGGCAGAGAGTTCGGTCTGCCTCTGCCCCACCAAAACAAGCTTAGTTGCAGAAGTTATTCATGTGCCTTAATCCTCCCCTGAGCCTGACTGAAAGGGACTGCTTCATCATCATTGTCCAGCGAAGTATCTTAGAGGCCCAAAGCATCAACTGGCTGGATGGAAAATGGAATCTGGCACTTAAATCAACTCTAAGGGCACTTTAAAAAATATGCATCTCCATTCTTCACACTGAAGAGCATATATACACCATAAAACATAGAGGAAAAATACTCCGTTAGGTTGAGCTCAGTTTCTGATATTCCCATTTCTTTTCTTAACAATAGTACAAGAGTAGGTTACCACTCCTTTCTTCCAGGATGTTTATTCCATTTCTAACCTATAGTTCTGGGCTTCCCTGGTGATGTCCCATTCAAGTACTAACCACACTGGCTTAGTCAGCCTTCTGATAACAGTCAAGATCAGAGAGGTGCAGCTACCTAGCTGGGCTAAATATCTATACTTGCCTCACATGTCAGGGAGAGCTGGGCCAGCCCTTCCAAGGAATATAAATATCTATTTGCTTATATGTTTACTTCTCTAGAAAAACACAATCAAGATAAATACTGCAATATAATTGTAGATGGAGGTTGTTATGATGTTCCAATGCACAATGTTCAAGGTGAGACTGCTCAAAGAGCATAATCGATCAAAGGTCTCATCGGATGCTAACAGGATATGGCTCAGGTTTGTTTGAGTTTAAATTTTTTTACCTCTTTGTAGATATTTGAAGGATGATCTCTTCTACCACATGCATCAGTTATTGTCTTGCAGCAGCTGTCCGGGACCTTCCTTCCTTCCTTTTCAACTTTGTACCAATAGCTATCACTCCAGTCTGTGTAATTATGGCTGCCACAACACTTAAACTGAAGACACAAGCAACAAGACATTATGAGAAAACCAAATTTGTATGACGTATTGGCCAAAATTACACAATTAAGTCTCCTGCCTCTGACAGTACATCCCTCAGGTATGCACAACTTGTGCCCACTTTTCCCTGAAAAGGTCAGTACACAACAGCCCACCAGCCAGACAACAAAACAGCAGTTTTTACTAAGCTTTTTGTTGCCATATGTAGCTAGAAGGCTGTGCCTCTCTTCCCACAAGAAGCAGTAAAATTCACTTTGTTTCTAGAAGCTTAAAATTTCTCTCTTCACTTTTGGGGCTAGAAAAAAGTGTATCAGTACAATTTAGCAATCAAATGTTTCTCAGGAAAGTGACTTCTTAAAAAAACACCCTGAAGTCAATCCTCTTCACCTCCTTTTGCAAATTCTCAGTTATTTCATTAAAGATAGAATTAACTCTATACAAGAGAGGTGTAAGAAAAAGACTGAACCACCCCTTCAGATAATTCATCTTTGTAGAGGTATCCCTGGAGTTAATGAAGACTTGAGCTTGATACAAATATATTAAGAGTCTCTTCCAGTAATGTTGGAGGATATTTGACTGTACTTGTGAGAAAATGTTAAATATAAAGCCATGTTTGGTAGTGTCACTTCTGCTCTGTATGTGTATATGCTGGCCTCCACTGGTTTGTTTAATCAATGAACAAGTTACTTTAGTTGTTCTCACTATATCAATCTACATTCCCTGCAAAGGAATCATATATTCAGCTGGGTGTGGAAGAATCATTGCTGAGAAAAGTAATTCCCTATAGAGGCATGGCATGCTCACACATTTCTGCTCAATTACAGTCAAAAGGAGTCTCCTCCCTTCCTTGTATTTTTCCATCTGATATCATGCCTATACAGAAATATCCCAAGTTTCCAGTTTGTGGCATAAATCCAGAATCTATATATGTTTAATCTCTGAGTAAGTCCAATTTACTGCAAAGTATCTTATTCCCTGTGCATACATATTATACTGTTAGGCAGCAATGTCATGTACATTGGGAAGTTAACTATACTGAATGCAGCTAGATTTACTTCTGAAGAGTTTGGAATATATGCTGAGCGATCCCCCTACAGTAGCATGATGGGGCACAAATCATTCAAGTGCAAGAAGTAATGCAAGAAAACATATTCTGGAGGAGCTAGTCTACTCAACTTCCATTTGTCTTGTCTGATACATGTAGGGCAGATCTCACGCCCTCTGCCATACTGTCCAGCAGGAGAACCTTTCAGACTATTGCAAATCTTCTTAGAATAGGAAGGTGACAGAGTAGCTCCTGTTAGGATGATTGTGTTTGGACTTGAAATACTAGTAGCTTATACCAACACACACATCCATAGGTGTTGAAATAAAATCACCACTACTGAGTGATTTTATAAACTGAAGAGCAGAAACAACAATTTTCCTGTCACCAGTTTCTAAAAATAAAAGTAAGATTCATAGAACTTTCCACCGTTTTGGAGAATGCCCCCACTCCTGTTTTTTGAATGAATTATTCAGTATGTTCCCAAATCACACCCATGCCTCTCCCATGCTTAAAGTATCTAGCCACATCCAATATGATCATCTAAGTTCTAAAACAAGACATATTGATCTGGAACACTGCTGCACTGGTCAAAGAAGATGAAGCACATTCCCTTCTCTCTCAGAGAATTGTGCTCCTCTGTTAATTACTTTTTATGCCACGCTTCTCTGTAACCGGAGAATAATAGCTTCAAGAAAAATATGTGACAATCAGGAAGTGAATTTACCATTTTTACTCAACAGAGACCCATCTGTTTTCCCACTTTTCTCTTGCAATGAGGTTATTAAATTGGTGATGGTGGGAATAAGAAATGGAGAGGTATTTCAGTGACGTGATCACTAAATAGGGCCAGCTGATTATTTTAACTAGCTACTTTTGTGTTTCTCCTTTGGGAGATGCTGTTTCAGGCATGAGGCAAGAGTGCTAAAAATACATATGCCCTGTTCAATGCCTCTAGACCAGGGAAAATCAACACAGAATGGAAGGCGTGGGAAAGAGATCTACACATGATCCATTTACACCTTAGGAATCTGTTTCTGCAGCCAAGTGTTTTGCATATATAAAATATCATTCAGACACAGTTATTTGGTGGAAATGCTGCCCCCTTCAAGTGTTATTTGCAGATAAGTAGACCTAAAGCTACCTCTTTTCAAATGTACACGTAATATTCTGGCTAAGCAAAGGCCCCCTCATTTGGCAGTAGTCAAGTCCACCAGCAGTCTTTTGAGTAGCACTGTTGGGCTTTCATTTGATCAATCCTTTCATCTGCAGCTCTCTTGAAAGGAGGGACTACATTATGACTTCTGCTCAGGGAAAATCTCTAGGGATCCAGGATGAGTGGGATCAATAATTTGGCAAAAAACAGCTGCAGCCCAATTTTGAAAGTATCTGTATGGATAGAAATGGATCCAGAAAGCATGCCTCAAAGATACAACAGTCTGAATTAAGGTAGGGGAAAAACACTATTTTCTGCCATGATTCAGCTTTTCCCATTTCTTCCCCTAGATCTTCATCTCTATTTAATCACCATATTTCTTAAACATACCTCCTGCTGAAGCTTGTCCACCGCACTGGTCACACTCTCTTCTCCTGCCTTCTTATACTTCTTGGTCATCGTGTCTCTCAGATTTTCCTTCAGCTCCTTATTCAGCTACACAGAACAGAACATCAGCAATGGGAACAAAATAAGATACAGCGATGACTGTTCTTCAACCCAGTTCCCTGTATAATAATTGTTACCAACGATTCTGAGAGAACTGCCATGTAATACAAAATGGCTGTCAGGGTAATTCCATAGAGTTGGGGTCCAATTTTGCAAATATAAATTCGGCAAACTGAGCAAGTTGGGTAGCTTGAAATGCTATGCAAACTGAATGCTCCAGAACAGGCTTCCTGAACAAAATGTCAGTCTTGGAGAGCAATTCCCTCCATCCCCTAGCCAAGATGAACATTGGAGAAGGCTACTCAAGGTCCCCCCCAGCTTCTGAAGCAATGCTCAAGGAATGTGTCAGTATGCCCTACTCCTGTTTCTTTTTTAATATATTGCAGGACTGCTCTGATCTTTTCTGCACATCCTGCCTCATGCTTTGCAAACCAAATAAGACAAAGCACTTAGATTCACACTCAGTTAGAACTCTAGAATCTAAACAGGATTAAGACCCAGTACTCTTGGCTGACTGGATTGACTTTTAGAAGTACATTGTCGGCACTGAGAGCTACAATCACTCGTTCACATGATCCCCACAGCTGAAAGAGGAGGGCTGTGCCATCAAAGGAAGCTACCTTTCACTACCCTATATGTTGGAGGCAAGGAGTAGCTTCATCTAATGGAGGACTAGTGGCTCATCAAGTTGTTAATGTCCATTGCTAATGTGACAAGTTCCACAAGATCCATAATTTTTATTAGCCCTATCAGCCAAGATCATTAAATATAGATGTCAAATGCCCAATCTACAACTTTACTGTGTAAATTAGTATACTATCATACAGGCACTTGAGGAGAGGAGCAGATATCTGGAAAAAAAAGAGAGCCAAAATTCTGCATCATCAACCCAGCAATAAGCCGTAAACTCCACTTGTACAATCAGGTTAGCGTATCATTTTTGTTATGTCCAAATCACCTTTTTATTTGAAAACAAAGATTATGAGGTTTTAGAGCAGAATAATCAGCAAAAATACAAAATAGAATAGCCTAACCATACTAGAAAAAAACATTTTAAAAGTCCCTCCATTAACACATGCCATACAGAAAAAGAAAAGCAATTACCTGTGGGTTGATAGGGAAGAACTGCAGCATGACAAAGAGGCAGCAAAAATAAACACACACACAGTTTATAGGCATTTTGGAAGAAAGTGCCAGCAAGGGGAGAAACAAAAGAGGCTGCACAAAAGGCCAAGTTTCTTGAGTCCTTGAGGAGAGGACAGGAAGCTTGCCCAAGCAGGACTAGCAGACAGAGAAAATGAAGCTTGCAAGACCAAGAAGATTCCCACAGTCACTAGAAACCCACAAAGAATATAGATCCCGGCATGCCATACCTCCCCCCCTCCCTGCCCCCCCCCATCAACGCTTGCCATGCATTCTTTAGCTTCCAGTCCACTTTCAGATAGAAGTAATAGGTCAGATTCTGCAACCTGCAGATTTCACAAGCAATAGAAGCAGACTTTCCTAGTGATTCCAGCACTACTGTATTTTATTCCACCAGCATTCAACATATTTATCTTTTCAACACCTCAACACCTGACATTTTTAATCCTGCTAATCCCTGTATAAATCATAGGATTTTTTATAATCCATATTTAAGTCATATTAGAGCCTAAGGTGACAGTTCACAATTCCAAGTCAAGCCATGACTAAGTTATCAAGCACCTATAGGTGGCAAACCTCTATGCTCTTCCACTTGATTTGACCCATTGCATCGCATTGCATTTGCTGGAAAACACGGAGTTGGGTAGTTTGTGGTTTAGCATGCTGCAGAAATCTGGTCACTGTGTTAGCCTGTGTGAAACTATGGCATGGTTTATTAGTCTGGGCACAGCTTGTTACACAAACTGAGAAAACAGGATTTAGCCTATTGTGTGAACTAGACACTATTTCCCTCTTGCAGTTTGCCAAGATAGTCAAGTCAGGTCTTCTGTTCAGGTCATATACAAGTCATGGCCTGTTTAGCTCTTAAGTAGTAAAACTGTTCAAGCTCACTCTCTGGGATTCCAGGAGCTATTGATTAGATCGGCAGACTATATGCTTATTATGAAAACACGCACCAGTCAGAGACAACTGCCCTTCCATGATTGCATTATTTCATCATAAAACCAAGGTACAAATGCCAATAAAAGCATCACAGTCCCTTAAAACAGAGCAGCAATCATTAGTTCAGCAGCAATTAATAAAAACGTCAGTAACAAGCAGACTGAAATAAATGTCTGTTAAATGTTTTAGTTAACATGTCCAGTGATGAAGCCACAAGAGAAGCGAGTTTCATAAGCAAGAATCCATCACTGGGATTCTAGTGTACTTGTAGTTGAATGTGGATATCACGAAACACTTATGACTTAAAAACAGGTTTAAGTGTCATCCATTCACATCTTCCCTTCTCCCCTTGCTTCTCAGTTCTCTGGGCTTAGTATAGATTATGTAAAGAGTCAGAGATACTGCAGTGACAATAACCTTTTGTTTGTAAGAAGAGAATGTGTTAACCACTAAACTATTGTAGAAGCAACTGGATGGTCAGTCACTCCATTTTATATTACAGCATCAGAATGAAAGAGAAAAAAGCAATGTACAGGATATTTGCATTCCTAGCACAGATGCAGTAAGCTGAGTATTCTCTTAGATAGTATTTTCACAATTCATGAAAATTGCTCCAGACCAACTCACTGCCAATCAATTTCATATTATATTAAATTGGCCAATACAGAATATTACTGGGTCTGGTGGGCAAAGATCTTTCCAGGTGTGTGAGTGGGTGAACTACTGAACTGCTCTAAATCATCTACAGCAACATACTATGTACTTGGTTTACTAAAATTTACTACATCATAAAAGTTGCCTTGCTTGGGCCAATGGCTGTACATCAATGCCTACATATGGGGTTTATAATCAAATGCATTTTAAATTGTAGTATTGGAACAAAGTTAAGGAAAGAAGTGTTTGTACTGCAGCTTCAAATCATAGCATGGCCCTTGAGACACACAGACAGCCCAGGATGTCAGTCTCTTGTTCATAATAGGTTTTTAGTCCAATGCACAAATCTAAAATAGCCTAGGAAGTCCTATGCATAACAGATGTGCTTACAGGGCTTTATGGAAAGATGCCAAAAAGCCTCATGATTACCACTGTCACAGTAGTGCTGGTTCACAGTAGGCAAGAATGAGTCAATCTCTGTAAATAAAAGTGGTATATATTCATTGTGTTGAGAAGACCTGTGGGGAAATGAAATGTAGCCTGTCGTACCAATCACCCTCTTTTCTCATATTACCTACCTGCTGGTAATAGACACAGGCCAGGATTCCAGCAATTATCTCAAGCAGGAAGATGCACAGCAGCAATATGAAATACTGAAGAAACAAAATTAACAAAGAAGTTAAAGCAGAACATCATGCACTATAGAAAGATAGCCCTGGAATTTACTTTTCCCATAAAATACACTGTTGACAAAACAGGTAGACTTAGGTACCCAAAGTTGAAGACAATGGAAATGGCAAAGCAGAGGACAGTAGCAGGTATGATGCACTCCCGGACAAGAGGAACTGGATTTGGAGGGTGCCCTTCATTTGGGGGGTTCTCAGCCAACTGCTCTATCTAGGAGTGGAAGAACAGCTTTCAATTTTCCGAGCCCTGTTATTTTATTAAATGCATCTTACTCAGAAGTGGAACAAGATTCTACCTTGTCTAGAAGGTAGCTTTATTGATACATTATTGAATAGATAGCTTCAATGATACATTAAGGGGGAAGGGAAAAACAGATCTTTACTGCCATATAAACTCATCAAAATGAGATTTGTTTGATTTTGGTTTAGTATGTTGCATAATTCCAGCCATTCTGCTCTATTCCATAAATCATGACTAAGTAAATCATAGTTTATGACACTAAACCAGGCCCATCTATGTTGAATTGTCTACTGTGTGGCAATGAGTTTCCAAAATAATAGGCAAGAGATCTGCTAGCCAAGATCCTTTTAACTAGATTGCCTGGGGACTGAACTGTAGATCTTCCGTGTGTAAAGCATGTGCTCTACCACTAAATTATATTCCCTTACCCATCACTTTCACAGCTGTGACTCCTACTCTTGCCAATACTACTTGTTTTGAAATGCAACCCCTCCAGCTGATATCAGTAGAAACTCATCACAAGCTTGTTAGATGATGGTGGAATGCTAAATTGCTCAGGGCAGAAAGCATTTTGAAATAGCTGAACTTCTTGTAGTTCCTAACAGTACAGAAAGTCAACAAAATGTGTGCAAGCATTCTGGGCTGAATTATCAGGCGTGAACTTCAAAAAAGAATAAAACAAGGAGATAGGCTTTTTTTTAAAAAAAATCCAACTACTCAGAGATCTCTAAAAACATAACATTCAGATTAAATTAACACTAACATTGGTGTAAGGCTTAAAACTGGTCATGTAGGAATCTCTGATAGCCACACCAGAAAAAGCTGTTTTATAAACAAGGAACAGATGGAGAAACCAGGAAACAAGCAGCTACATAGCCATTGACTCAAAAGGGTAGGAGGAAAACGGCCAAGATATAAACCCAGGGACTAAAAGAGAGAGAGGGAAAAACAGAAGTCAGGATTTGAAAGTGCTGTTATACAGATAACTTCTTCATATTTATGGCTTCCTAATCTTCTGCAATTAATCTACTTATCTAACTTACTTCTGTCTGCTTGGGAAAGTGGAGTTAGGAGGGAGTTTAATCGCCATACCTCGTACAAAGTCTCCATCTCACTACTCCCAACCCTATAGGAGAACAGCTCCTGCCCCACTCCGGCAATAAAGCCATGGCTTCAGATCTTCTGGCAACCCAATCATTTGCTCTAATATCAGAATCAAGTTGCAATCCAACGGACCAGTTAATCAAGACAGTGAACCAGTTCTAGCCCGATAGGTGGGAAAGAATTTGCCACAACAGCATCTCTGGTCATGCTTCCAACTCAAGTCCCCGTAGCTGTTGCTGCTGCAGCAGCCCTCCAAAGTCAAAACATCTGCTTCCCTGCTTGAAAGGAAGATGGACATCTTAGCAGGTTCATTACCTCCATATATGAATTATTCATTGCCCTGAGGATTTTCCCATCAATCAATCTTGTGCAGGATTTATAATTGGCCTGATGACCAAAAGAGCAACAGAACCAGCAGTCTCACCCCACACACACACACACCTCTGGCCCAGGATTAGACAACTCCAATTTTATGGCACTCTTGGGAGCTATATTCAACAATCCTGTCAAACAGGTGACTGCATATACCTACTCAATTCATGCCTCCACAGATATGTTGTCACTTCAGACCACATAGAGTTACTACCCGTGACTGCTCCCTGCTGTTTTCTGGCTCTCTTCTACCAGAGCTCTCACATTTACTCCAGGACTAGTAGGCTGCTCAGGGCCTCCTCAAGGATCCCCCAAGTCATACAAGACCTACTAGAAGCACTCTGACTGTCACCACCAGTGGGCTCTCCACACTGCTGAGAATGCGTCTGGCTTCCTACAAGCTTTCTTCCCTCCACACAGCCATCTAAGAAGCTGGATCCAAGTTGACTGGACCATTTCCCATTCTTGCACATTCTTTAGCCTTTTGTCTATAGTTTCCTCACACTCTGAAGATACACCATGCTTTCCATCTTATGTTCTGGAATGCTTCCCTTGCTCCCTATGCCGGTCTGTTCTACCATCCCATCTCAATGGCAAGGAGGAAGAAGACTTCCAATGTGAGAAGGGCAATCTGGAATATCTATTCGCTGAAAAGGCTACCCAATCCTGGGAATTAGCAAAGGATGAACCTCTTTCAGCAGTTCCATTTGCAGTATCCCAAGAAACCCAAACTTTCTGATGGGCTGCACATTCTGACTTTGGCTCTGGATTGACTCTGAAGATGAAGGGAACTTGCTTGGGGATGGGACATTGATATTACAGTGAGCACCTCATCTAGGCAGGAGTGGGAGACTTTTAGGAATGGAGGAATGTCTGACAGAATGGTAGAACAGAGTATACAGGGAGAATCCTTCCCAATTCCACTCAGAGAATAGACATTCTCCTTGTTCCTGAGATCTTTAACCAAGTGGAGAGAGAGGTTGAAAAAACTGAAAGAAATGAAGGGGGTGATTTTTTTTACAAGTCCAACTGTGAAAGAAAAGCAAATCCCCTGCCCCAAGATGCCCAACTTGCAGGAAAGAGACTTTGTCAGTTCCAGCTGAGAAATCAATGGAAATGGAAGGAAAGATACCTTCCAGTCCCCCACAACCAGAGGAAAGCAGTGCTGGCACCTCTACATCTCCAGGACAGGGGGAGGTGAAGATAGAGACAGAGGTAGTGTAAGGGTGAAGCTGATGAGATGAGAATCTTTTATTCTCAGAGTTTCAGAGCTTCATCCAAGACTCAACCATAAATCTCTCTCTAGCAACTCAAACCCACATTCAAGAATTAGCAGGACAAGGCAACATTTTGTTGTTGTTGTTGTTCAGTCGTTAAGTCGTGTCCGACTCTTCGTGACCCCATGAACCATATTGCGCCAGGCCTTCCTGTCCTTCACTGCCTCCCTGAGTTTGCTCAGTTTCATGCTCATTGCTTCAGTGATGCTATCTAACCATCTCATCCTCTGCCGTCCTCTTCTCCTTTTGCCTTCCATCTTTCCCAGCATCAGGGTCTTTTCCAAAGAGTCCTCTCTTCGCATTAGGTGACCAAAGTATCTGAGCTTGAGCTTCATTATCAATCCTTCCAATGAGCAATCAGAGTTGATTTCCTTTAAGATTGAACAAGGCAACATACATTGCTTTTATTGCAGAAACAAGTAGCACTAATAACAAAGAAACTCAGCTATTGCCAATCAAGCAATCAAACTCTCTATTGCTAATAGCACCCAGATTAGTTTTACACCTCCCCCATCTTACATAGTAATGGACTTGCTGCTCATTTGTCAGCCCTGGAGCTGGAGAGATTTATACTGTGTTTTAATAAATGTCTTGTCTGATCTCAGTGTCTTTGCTTCTGGCCATCAGCCAGAGCAAGCCCTTTTGTTAAAAAGGGGTAAATGGTAGAAACCTTCAAAGTCAGGAAATGAGCAAACATGGCCTTTGACTCAGAAAGTCTGGAGCAAAAGCCCAGGACTTAAATTTGGGGACTAACATATATAGAGGCCAGGACTTGGGGACAATGTTAGACCAAGAACTTCTCCACATTTATGGCTTCCTAATTCTCTGCTACTTATCCAGCCTTCTTCAATTTGCTTGGGAATGCACAGTAGGGAGTAAGATTTAATTACTGTGCTTTGACAATTGGGGTGCTTCATCTTCCAGATACCATAACACATTGCACCACTGAATATCACAGCTTACTTTGATAGTAAAAGCATATAGTTAAGATTAATTTAAGTATAAACTTGGATTCAAATGTTTAAGTCTGCTACCACCTTCATTTATCTTTCCATAGTTGTAGTGTTACAGGATTTTTTTTTCCTAAGATACTGAATAGTCTTTCATGGGATAGTTTAGGGAAGATAAAACTCAGTTTTTTGAGAAAACAGATTTAATGCCACAAAACTTAATCTCCCAGAGGGAAGTAATTCAGAGACGTATTAGAGCAGATTACTTCTTTATTCTGCAATAATAGAACTCTTTTGGTAGCTCAATTTCTAACATCATTGGTCCAAGACATTTTGCTACCTGCAGCAAAGGACAAGGTAACAACAAGACATACTCATTTCTTTACATCCAGAGCTGTCTAGACAGCTGGCTAAGTTTAACACTAGAGATGGATGAGCCCCTTCTACTACACTTTAAGGTAGTAGACTAATTTAGAGGCAAAGAGTGGACTTTATGGGATGCACCTGTCTTCCAACACACTCTAGTTCCTGGTTTCTCATTCTGCCCAGTCCAGCCCTCATCTCAGCAATTCGGTCATTGAACAAAACAGCTCAGTTTTGACATGATGGTGGCACCATTGCTGAATGTCTCACGCTTCCTGGAGCCTATCAACTTTGTTGATATGGGATAACTTATATCAACCTGGGGTGACCTGTCATCTGCGGCACCTCTAGGATAATAACAACCATGTGTTGACATCTTCAAGTTAGATTGCTGCAGTAGATTATACATGAAGCCATCTTTGCAGAATGCTCAAGAACTGAAGCTAGGTTGTAAAGTAGAACTGGGAGATTAGAATGTGTCTCTTCTGGAAGTCCCCTTCATGGATCACTGCCTTGTCGTGGCGAAGGGGCTTGTGTAACTCAGTGAAGCCATGAGCTATACCGTGCAGGGCCACCCAAGACGGACAGGTCATGACAGAGAGTTCTGACAAAATGTGGTCCACTGGAGAAGGAAATGGCAACCCACTCCAGTATCCTTGCCAAGAAAACCCCATGGACAATGTTAAAAGGCTAAAAGATATGACGCCGGAAGATGAGCCCCTCAGGTCGGAAGGTGTCCAATATGCTACTGGGGAAGAGCGGAGGGCAATTCCAAGTAGCTCCAGAAAGAGTGAAGCGGCTGGGCCAAAGCCGAAAGGACGTTCAGCTGTGGATGTATCTGGAAGCGAAAAGAAGGTCCGATGCTGTAAAGAACAATATTGTATAGGTACGTGGAATGTAAGATCCATGAACCAAGGCAAGCTGGATGTGGTCAAACATGAGATGACAAGATTGAACGTCGACATCTTGGGAATCAGCGAATTGAAATGGACGGGAATGGGTGAATTTAATTCAGGTGACCACTATATCTACTACTGTGGGCAAGAAACCCTTAGAAGAAATGGAGTTGCACTCATAGTCAATAAGAGAGTGGGAAAGGCAGTAATGGGGTACAACCTCAAAAACGACAGAATGATCTCAGTGCGTATCCAAGGAAAACCATTCAACATCACGGTAATCCAAGTCTATGCCCCAACCACTGATGCCGAAGAAGCTGAAGTTGACCGGTTCTATGAAGACCTACAAGACCTTCTAGAACTAGCACCAAAAAAAGATGTCCTTTTCATCATAGGGGATTGGAATGCTAAAGTAGGAAGTCAAGGAGTAATCGGAATAACAGGCAAGTTTGGCCTTGGAGTACAAAATGAAGCAGGGCAAAGGCTAATAGAGTTCTGTCAAGAGAACAAGCTAGTCATAGCAAACACTCTTTTCCAATAACACAAGAGACGACTCTACACATGGACATCACCAGATGGTCAATACCGAAACCAGATAGATTACATACTTTGCAGCCAAAGATGGAGAAGCTCTATACAGACGGCAAAAACAAGACCAGGAGCTGACTGTGGCTCAGATCATGAGCTTCTTACTGCAAAATTTAGGCTTAAATTGAAGAATGTAGGGAAAACCACTAGACCACTCAGGTATGACTTAAATCATATTCCATGTGAGTACACAGTGAAGGTGATGAATAGATTTAGAGGATTAGATTTGGTAGACAGAGTGCCTGAAGAACTATGGACGGAGGTCTGTAACATTGTACAAGAGGCAGCATCTAAAACCATCCCAAAGAAAAAGAAATGCAAGAAAGCAAAATGGCTGTCTGATGAGGCTTTACAAATAGCTGTGGAAAGAAGGAATGCAAAAAGCAAGGGTGAAAGGGAAAGATATAAGCAACTGAATGCAGATTTCCAGAGAATAGCAAGGAGAGATAAGAAGGCCTTCTTAAATGAACAATGCAAAGAAATTGAAGAAAACAATAGAATGGGGAAGACTAGAGATCTCTTCAAGAAAATTGGAGATATCAAAGGAACCTTTAGTGCAAAGATGGGCATGATAAAGGACAAAAAAGGCAGGGACCTAACAGAAGCAGAAGAGATTAAGAAGAGGTGGCAAGAATACACAGAAGAACTATACAAGAAAGATCTTAATGTCCCTGATGTCCATGCTGGTGTGGTCACTGACCCTGAGCCAGACATCCTAGAGAGTGAAGTCAAGTGGGCCTTAGGAAGCATTGCTAACAACAAAGCTAGTGGAGATGACAGTATTCCAGCTGAGTTATTTAAAATACTAAAAGACGATGCTGTTAAAGTGCTGCACTCAATATGCCAGCAAGTTTGGAAAACGCAACAGTGGCCACGGGATTGGAAAAGGTCAGTTTACGTTCCAATTCCAAAGAAGGGCAATGCCAAAGAATGCTCAAACTATCGCACAATTGCACTCATTTCACATGCTAGCAAGGTTATGCTCAAAATCCTACAAGCTAGGCTTCAGCAGTATGTGAACCGAGAACTACCGGATGTACAAGCTGGGTTTCGAAGAGGCAGAGGAACTAGAGATCAAATTGCCAACATTCGCTGGATCATGGAGAAAGCACGAGAGTTCCAGAAAACCATCTACTTCTGCTTCATTGACTATGCAAAAGCCTTTGATTGTGTGGATCACAACAAACTGTGGCAAATTCTTAAAGAGATGGGGATACCAGACCACCTTACCTGTCTCCTGAGAAATCTGTATGCGGGCCAAGAAGCAACAGTTAGAACCGGTCATGGAACAACCGATTGGTTCAAAATAGGGAAAGGAGTACGACAAGGCTGTATACTGTCACCCTGCTTATTTAACCTATATGCAGAGTACATCATGAGAAATGCCAGGCTGGAAGAATCACAAGCCGGAATTAAGATTGCAGGGAGAAACATCAATAACCTCAAATATGCAGACGATACCACCCTAATGGCAGAAAGTGAAGAAGAACTAAAGAGCCTCTTGATGAGGGTGAAAGAGGAGAGTGCGAAAGCTGGCTTGAAACTCAACATTAAAAAAACGAAGATCATGGCATCTGGACCCATCAATCCCTGGCAAATAGAAGGGGTAGAAATGGAAGCAGTAACAGACTTCATTTATTTGGGCTCCAAGATCACCGCAGACGGAGACTGCAGCCCTGAAATTAAAAGACGCTTGCTCCTTGGGAGGAAAGCTATGGCAAACCTAGATAGCATATTAAAAAGCAGAGACGTCACCTTGCCGACAAAGATCCGCATAGTCAAAGCTATGGTTTTTCCAGTAGTAATGTATGGCTGTGAGAGCTGGACCATAAAGAAGGCTGAACGCCGAAGAATTGATGCCTTTGAACTGTGGTGCTGGAGAAGACTCTTAAGAGTCCCCTGGACTGCTAGGAGGTCAAACCAGTCAATCTTAAAGGAAATCAACTCTGATTGCTCATTGGAAGGATTGATAATGAAGCTCAAGCTCAGATACTTTGGTCACCTAATGCGAAGAGAGGACTTTTTGGAAAAGACCCTGATGCTGGGAAAGATGGAAGGCAAAAGGAGAAGAGGACGGCAGAGGATGAGATGGCTAGATAGCATCACTGAAGCAATGAGCATGAAATTGAGCAAACTGAGGGAGGCAGTGAAAGATAGGAAGGCCTGGCGCAATATGGTTCATGGGGTCACGAAGAGTCGGACACGACTTAACGACTAAACAACAACAACTTCTGGAAGTGGAGATTTCACTCTGAAAGCTCCAGTGGCTTCCAGTTTGATCCTGAACAAAATCCAAGTTGTTGATACTTACCCTTAAACCCCTTCATAGGCTTTCGCTGCCTTCTGCCATTTCAACCTATCTCGGCTCCTAAATTACCTCCAGATCCCCTTGTGTTAAAAGGAAAATCAGATTCTGATGGAAACAAGTGTTTTCTTGATTATGGTATTTCTGTTCTAGAATCCTCTCCCAAAAGTGCTTGGTACTTAAGCATTTCTTCATCCAGCACTAGATGACAATATTAATTGAAATTTGTTATGAATTTAATATTTTTATTTCATATGTGTTTTATGACTAAGCACAGTGGAAGACCTATTTTTCTCCATAACAGCCACTCTGTAAGGTAGGCTGGGTTGTGAGACAGTGACCACCCCAAAGTCACCCAGTAAGCTATAGAGCCTAAGGGTGGACTAGAACCTCAGTCTCCCCACTCCTAGTCCAATGCCTTAACCACCACACTACACTGGCTCTTAAATGTTGTGTTATGTGCTATGTTATTTTAAGATAGCGGAGTTCATTTAAAAATATATATATTATATGAAACTGCTGTATAGGTAGTTGTGGTTGTTACACTGTTTCCTAATTTCCTCTTAGCTTCCAATTTTATTGCAGCTAATTTTATTTTTATTTCCCCCCTTTAATTTATACTTTGGGCCATGCTGGTAATAAGCACAATAGAAGGCCAGGATCTAAACACATTTATTCAGCTAAAAAATAAAGCTCAAACTTTTTTTTTTTTGCCCGTGGCTGATCTCAACCCTTCACATCCCACAAAGTTTGTTGAAGCCTCTGACCATCTGTGTGCCTGGACAAGATGTTCTTTCATACCACAGGCATGAGTAAACAAAGAGGAAGCTAGCTAACCCAAGACTGGACTTCACACTAAAAGGAGCTGGAAATAGAACAGAAACACGCCTTAACCCAACAAGTCACTTTTGTTGGAAACAGAATAAGTAATGTTACTGACATCATCCCTCTACCAGCTGAGACCTTAAAAAAGGAAACAACTCACCAATGAGCTAGAAAACCAGTTCCTATGTTTATATTCCTCAAGTTCTCCCTCTCTATTGTACAAAGATGCCCCAATTAGATTATATTTTCTTTCCATTCACAGATGATCAGAGCCAACAGTTCCCAAATTAAACAGGCCACAGCTCTTTCTTCCCTAGAACATCAAAGATCCATAATACTCTTTGGCAAATGTGATGCCTTCTAAACATGTTGATCTAGAACTGTGATCATCCTCTGCCAGCAGGAGAATGGCTGATCTTTAGAATCACAATACATTTATTATTCCCTGTCAGTTGTGACCTAGCAATTGGACAGTTGCAGACTGGCACCTGTGAGCCGCAATATCCCTGCAGATATCTCCCTATTGCTTGCTAGCCTTCTTGCTTTGCTCTACATTTTACTTTAGATGTTTTAAAAAATAATATTTTAATTTGAAACAAAATTAAAAAGGAAGCTGGCAAGTTGCAAAGTACCTTTCTCTTTTTTCCAAGAATGGCCTTGGATTCTACAGAGGCCCCAAATATTTTAAGAAAACAAATATGGTAACTGACTCTAGAGCCAGTTTGGTGTAGTGGTGAAGGCACCAGGCTAGAAACCAGGAGACCATGAGTTCTAGTCCAGGCTTAGACACAAAGCCAGCTGGGTGACCTTGGGCCAGTCACTTTCTCTCAGCCCTAGGAAGGAGGCAATGGCCAACCACTTCCAAAAAACCTTGCCAAGAAAACTGCAGGGACTTGTCCAGGCAGTCGCCAGGAGTCAACACTGATTGGAAGGCACCAAAAAACAAAACAAAACAAAACCTCTGGCTGTAGCCCAAACCTCTGTTTGCAATGTGCCAACCTCCTCCCAAAAAAGACCAACATACACATCTTACTAATATAAATGCTCAGATGTGGGTGACAATTTATCAAAGCTATCACTGACAGAGGGAAAAAGAGGGAAAAAAAGAAATACTAAAAAAGTGAGGTGGAAGAGGTTTAAGTTCCACAGCAGGAGAAACTTAATTTTGAGTTTATTTTGAAGTCAAGGACATGGGGAGCATGCCTGATACCACTAGTATACAAGTCCAAACTTTGTTGTTGTGGTTGTTAAGAGTTTAAGGTCTGGGTTTTTTTTTAAGCTCTAAATAAGTGCCTTAAGTTTCACATATGCATCTGTTAGCATTTTTTAGGGATGTAAGTAGCTGAAAAATCATGTTGTCTGATTTCAATGGGGAGATCACAGGGTCCTCTCCAAGTTGCAAGATGGGGGCCAGAAGGCCTATGTGCAGCCCATGGATTGCCAATCCATTTAATAGGGATCATAAGGACTTCCCCTTCGACATCCCACTCTTGGAATGGCAACAAATGACATTACAGACCGATTCGGTGGGAGGGGGGAAGCAGGAGAGGAAATGGGAATTCATCATCAGAGGTGGAGGAAGAAAACATTTTTTGAAGTCTGCACCTCCTTCCCAAGGCAAGAACATTTGATACTAGATTTGAATCATTAACCCCACAAGAGATGCACTTCTCCTTTGATGTTCACTCACCGTGGTGGACCACAAATCATCATATCCATTCATCTTAATGTTCAGTAAGAACGAAATGGGGATATACCAGTGCACAGCTCGTTATTCTTGTCACTGAGATGCTTGAAATATGGGCTGAGCTCAGACTTGGCAGAAACAGCTGAAGCCAAAGCCAAAGCCAGCCTGGCTGACCAAATGAACTGCAGGCCACAAGTCAGGAGACAATCGACCTGTCACAGCCAGCCACTTAGAGAAGAAAAAGCAGGAACAAATGGCTCTTTTCTTCCCCAAGAGACAAGTATTCGTTTTCTGTGGCAAAACAACATAAACAACTGTACCAATTTTTAATCTGTAATTTTTGGCTTTGGAGAACAGAAACAAACAGGAATAATTTCCCAACACACTGAGCTCTTGTGTGCAGCCAGAATGGAATGGCCTGCTTATAAACCATGTCCAACACCAACATCATCTCAAGCTGCTAGAAGAACTTCAAAAACATCCTAAGGGTGACTTGGTATTTAAGCTATGCCAACCTTCCCCAATGTGGCACCCTCCAAATGGTTTGGGACTACAGCTCCCAGAATACCTCAGCCAGCCTGGAGACTGCAAAGTTGAGGAAGACTCCATTATCCTGCCCTTTGTCATATCACATGTACATCAAAGCAACTGGTTCTGTACATTTGCTTTTTCTGTGTCAGAAAAAGATGCTAGTTTTTCCCACCAAATAATTTTACTGGAGCAAAACTGATTTGTATTTTGCCATTCCATATTTAGAACTTTCTACAACAAATGAACTAAAATATCCAAAACAGAAAGGGTAACTCTTCTTTCGAGCCAATCCAAATCTGGATTTTGTTTCTAATTTATCTTGCCTTCCGCTGACTAAACATGCTGTCCTTCCCATTCTGTGTTCCAGATGTAGGCTATTTAAGTAAAAGAAACTCACCACTTTCAGCAGGCTCCGTTGTTCCCTGAAGGTTGCACAGCAACCTAATATGCCAGTAATCATGACAACAGCACCTGCCACCACCAGGATGTAGGCTGTTGCCATGTATATATTGGACTGCAGGAGGCTAATGTAGTCACTCTTCTCAGCCAGAGTCCAGATGCCCACTGCCATCACAGCTCCACCTGCCAGCTAAAAAGGGAGAGACACACACACAGGATGAGTGAGATGTATCTGCACTCATAATTTCCCAGTACTACCTAGTGCAACGTTCTTCAATTTGGTGTCCTCCACATGCACTGACTACATCTAGAAATTCTGGTATGGTAGCACAGTGTTTTTCAACCTTGGCAACTCTAAGATGTGTGGACTTCAACTCCCAGAATTGAACATATTGGCTGGGGAATTCTGGGAGTTGAAGTCCACACATCTTAAAGTTGCCAAGGTTGAAAAACACTGTTGTAGCAGAACACCTCTGAAGAGCACCAGGCTGGAGAAGGCTCGTTTCTTGGCCTTATATACTGTAAAGATGGTTCACCAAGGGCTGACTAAGAATCCCTCAGGGAAAGGGCTCTTACTCATTTCAACATGAGTCTGAGCAATTTTTTACTTTCACTCTTTTCTGTATTATGTTATAAATTCTGGTGATTTATCAGAATCCAATCAAGAAATCAAGATTGAGAATTTTGTAACATCTCAGAATGCCTGGCAAAGGCATTAATGTTCCTTAATGGATATAAAAGGACATGAAACTCAATTTAGGAGAAATTATATGAGCCATACAAGCACATGAACAATTCATTAAATAGCCTGAGCACAAACACCCTTTATAGTTCCCTTTACATTTCATTAAAGGATCTTCCAATAGAGTGGCTACTAAATGTTGTCTCAGACCCCATCATTAAACTCTCTCAGTGGGCTTCCAGACTAGGCAGCAGGTATCACAGGCAGTTCAAACAAGGAGTAAAAAAAATGCTAACTCCTGATCCAGTAGTGTAGGGGCATAATCCAGTGGCTTAAGGTCAGAGGAAAAACTACCTTCTGGGAAAATGAAAGGTTGAGATGCCACCTTCTTCAGTCACCAATATTTCTAGAAAGTTTCAAGCCTCTTGAGTAGAAACGGTACATACACTCTAAGGCAAAAGATTGCTTGAATGACTTATCTCAGTCATTCTTAAAAACAGAATGAAGGCCAATATATATCATTTATTTATTAGATTTATATCTTGCCTTTCCTCCAAAGGCTCAAGGCAACATACATAACTCCCTCCTTCCATTTTTTTCAATAGCAACAGCCTTATGAGGTAAGCCAAGCTGAAGCTGGCTGAGGGAGGACTTGAACTGGGTCTTTGCAATCCAAATCTAACACTCTAGCCACTACAGTATACTACATTGAATGAACCCTAATTACTCCCGCATCCCCCAAATACCCTAATTTAAAGCAAGATGCAGGGAAGTACCCCAAATGGTGGCTCCTTACCCAGAAGAAGAAGTTGAAGATGAACAGCAGGTATTTGAGACAGATGGTCACACATGTCTCCTTGCTTTCGTTGTATTCACGCATGGTCACAAATCAACAGAACTGTGAAGAAACAAGAAAGCAAAAGATCAAAGCTATGAAGAGTCCTTTCTTTTCCTTTTTTTTTTTGGTCACCCAAAGCGCAACCATGCTCATTCTGCATTTCTCTATGCAATGACTACCCACCTGGCATGGCTGGGACACACCATAAGGGAAACATGATAGGGAAAGCATGTAGAGCATGCTTGTGGAACCCCAACAGTGGCCATAGGGTGTGTCTATATTTTCCACTATAACAAAATAACACACTGCATGCGTGCACACATGTGTGTGTGTGTTTCTGCTCTCTTCTTCCATTGCTTCTGTGTATGTTTGTGTTATGTGCATGCTGGAAAACGCAGAACAGATTGCAGGCACTCTACTTCGGGTCACATTAACAAGAGAGAGGCAGACTCATGCTCATCTACATGGCAACCTTCAGCTGCTGGACTCCTGTGGGTACAGTTTTCTCCAAAGAAAGGCAGGTTAAAATTCCCTTTCCAGGTTTCACCCCGTCCTCCACTTTGGCCATGAGGAGGACTAGGAGTTCTGTCACTGCCCCTGACCAGGGTATTCCCCTGCTTCTTTACCCCTTCCACCCATGCCAAGAAAACAAGGAGCAGTCCTTTTCCTTTCTGCGGGCATGTCTTTTGAGAAACAGTGAAAAGAAAAACAACCACTGTTTTAGAATTCTTGTCTCTGCAGCTAGAAACTGGCAGAACACTTCTCAATTCAACCAGAAGAAAAGTTCATCTTCTTAAAAAGAACAATCAGTTTTACTGTTCTTCCTATAAATTAGGCTAGAAGGGGACACTAGCAGAACTCTCGTCTATTTCACTCAAGCAAGCAAGAAAGGAAAGCCCACCTGTCATTGTTCCACTGTTTTTAAAAAAAGAGTCCAGACTTTCTTTGGTGCATTGGTGGACCAATGAAACTAAGAAAAAGAAAAAAAATCAGAGGTACACTATTTACCAATGAAATAAAGGGGGGAAGAAGAGGTTCACCAAATCCAGCAGCTTAGGAGGAAATGGCCACACAGGGTAGCTATCAGGAAATGGAGGGTACTGTCAGGCCCAGCCCAAGAACAATGGTGAAACAGTCCAGTTGAGTCAAGTTCCTTTATTTGCTTGCACCTTATAGACAGAATCTTGCCAGATTAAATCTATACTACTGCAACCAGTGGATATGCTCTATGAGATTCTAGGGAGTGGCTATCCTGAACCTCTTATGCTTCCCATGCTCCCCCTGAGGACTGTGTTGTCTTTTGTGTCTTTTCCCTTCCTGGAATGCACCCCCTCCTTCTTGATAGCCTTGATCTTGCACCCTCCTCTTCATAGATACATTCCATCACAGGTACAAGGCATTCCTGCCACAGTGCCCACTTCCCAATCAGAGAGAAAATATTGCCCACAAGGGAGTGAAAATGCAGCAGATGGACCAGTTGGCACAGCTTGTGCTGGCAGAAGTTTGAAGGCATTACTTCTGATTGTCCTTTCACTGGGGCAAGCAGGAAATCTGGACCAGCCTTTAGAGTGGAGCAACTCCCAACTTCACAGGCCTGCCCAATGGCTTCTCCCCTGGGGATGTATTGGGGGAACTGGGAGAGATTTTTTTCTCTCTAGCCCCAGCTTGATCTGGCCTCTTTCTGAATTCAAACTCCCTCCCACTCCCTGCATAAACATACAGTACATTTCTGTTCTGTTCCATTTTCAAGATTTACTATACTGACAGACTGATTGACAGAGTCCCAACACTTCTTTCTAACGCTCTGCTGGGTTGGAAAGACTGAAAGTTGAAAATAAATGCAAGACTGGTAACCATGCAAGTCCAGTGTGCAAACAGAAGGAATCAGGTCCAAGTCATCTCTGACATTAACATTGTCCAACTCCATGACCTGCAAGATTCTAAGTCATTTCCCTGCCAATCTATAACCCCAATTCCGTGGTAGGGTAAGAAAGCTGGTTGATCTTGGTAGAGGTGGACAAAAGCAATCTTCAAGGTACATGGATTCCAGGCACACAGGATTTTGTAAATTATTACCAGCATCTTGAATTGTTCCCAGAACACTATACACGCACTGAGTATAGTGCAAATGTATAAGAATGTGCTCTCTTAGGTTTCACATGATGGGATCAAGTTAAAGAGGCACTCTGGATTTACTACAAATAGGCGTGTTTTTTTTTTAGTCTCTGGCATTTAGAAAGCTCTGTCATCTCCCAGGACATGCGGACATTTTTCTACAGAAAAAAATGGGAATGCTTCCATCTCCAACCCAATCTGTTCCTTTTGCCCAACTGCACACACACAGAGCAAATTATTTTTCTCTTAGAATAGGTGACGGTATGGTTGGCAGAGGCTCTTGTTCACAAACAAAAGGAAAGACTGAGAGATGACTGCATGCATCCAAGATAGTATCAGGGACAGAATGCTCCAGTCTTGGCTTCCTGACAGCCCAATCATCATGAAACATGTCCATGCTCCCCTGTCAAAAGGATCTTTATATGCATCCCTTCACCTTCCAATATCCCGCTTCTATTAGGTTTCCTAGGGATTTATTGCTTGTAAATTGTGAGAGATTTACTATTCCCAGAACAGAAATACTATAGGACAGATTGTTGTCAAGCCCCACATCACTAACAAATCCAAGAAGCAAGAACCACACAGATTTCAGGAAGGCATCTGAGATAAAAACAGCACAATCTTTAAAACTCTGAGAGTAAATTCCCAGCCAGAATTATAGCAACATCCTCTTTATTGTGGAGGGACAAACCATCGATTGAGCCCACCTCTAAGCACCAAACATGCTTTACAGATATGGACACCTGACTAGATTTCTGTGGATAGTATGTCAAAGCTGCATTCTGGAGTTTCTAGTAAATTCTGATGCACAATAAACTATATGCCTATTTAGCTGAAGTGCTAAGGAACATGTGGATAGTTGTACAACTTCCTCACTCATCCATTAACAAGGTGCATCCATTAACATACTATTTTAATAGTATGCCATAAAATATTAGTTTTAGGGGAAGAGTCATGTCTTCCTTCCAGAACCAGACCTTCTCTCCAATTCATCCAAATTAATTAAAGAGTATGCATATAGTTCTATACAAAAAATATTCACCCTTTGTCAGATTTTCTGAATGCTTGCATACTTTTGCCACTAAATGTTATCAGAGTTTTATGCTGGCCCTAAATATGATATGATACATAAAGGGAGTCTGTAGGATTCAATAGCCAAGAATGCTCAAATGAATATTGGGAATAGATGTTCTTTTCTCCTTGTCAGTTAATAAGAAACATTAACCAAGAACATTAGGACTACAACTCAATAATCTCCAGTCAGTAAGGATTTAAAGAAATAAAGTTCATTGGGGAGGAAAATCTTTTAGACCCAGCCAACCCTAGATTTGAGCCTCCAGATTCTATTTTCCCCTTCCTGAGCATCATAAGAAATGAGATTTCAGATTTGATCTGACATTACTGCAAACTGCTCCATTTCTATTACCGCTTCCCCTTTTCTATCACATGATCACAGGAAATAATTCAGTACTGCAAGGGATATTGTTATATTCCTTCTATATTTTCAGAACATCAGATGCTTCCAACCCAGCACAGTTCTGCTTGTAAGGTAAGTGGGATTTCACAGACACAGTTTTAAAAAGCAGTCTTATTGATTTTAATGCTGTAGCCAGAAAGCAGCTGGAAATTCATGAAGCAGAGTGATTAATGAGAGGTTAATGGCCAGTGAATCACAGAACTACCATTGCTGTCTCCAGTTGTTCTGGCCAGAAAGCAGCATTTCAAAGTACAACAAGACTATTCTTGCAATGAAACCGGCAAGCCACGGAGGATATTGCTGAAGCCAATCATGCTCTGAAGGCAATTCTATCCCTGCATGTTCATGCTTTTCTTTGCCATCAGTTGGAACAAGCTAGGTTTTTTCATGGTGCAGTAGAGATGCAAAGTACATTAATCTCTTAAGGTAGAAAATCTGATATTTGTGGGCACCTTCCTTGGTGCCCATCAGGTTCCTTGCTCTCCTGAAGCTAGCAAAGTGCTGGCCTCTTACAAAATATTTATGCCAGAAGCATTTTTAGTAAATAAAAATGGTGGATGGCTATAGTTCAGTGCTTTGGAAGTTTTCATGGGCAAAAGTGAAAAGCTGGAATGGTATAAAACATTGTGAAAGGATTAGATGGACTGGTGGGAAGAAACCTCACCAGCTTGTTTTCTAATAACTTGGCATCCTGTGACTGATCACACCCCCTGGGATAGCAATTTGGTGCATAGGCAAGTTTTCACGGTAGACATTTTGTGAGAGCAACCACAATATGCACTTAAAATTCCAAATGCCTGAAAAGATTGTCTACCTCTAAGGTAGCACTACAATTCTGTATGCACCACAGTATCTTTCTGATCCCAGAATTTGCATGTATATGTGCCAAGGAAACCTGGATTTTGCAATGTCACATATATGAATTAGATAACCTAAACAAGAGATTATTTTGTTTCTTTTAGTGCCTCTTGTTCTGCTTCTGCTAAAAGCCATGCTCATGATCTCTAGAAACTATGCTCATACCTAACCACTTGAATTCCTCCATGTTATGGCTTGGTCTTCACAATTATAAGAACTGCCAAAGTACCCATAAGAAGAGGTAAAATAACAAGAAAGTTCTCAAGATACTGAATTGCTTACCAAATAGAAAAGTATATAAAAACATCTGTAAAATATATCAAGTTCTGCACAATGCTTACAGGACTAATCCGAACAAAGGCAGAATTGAGTGATTTGTTTCAAGTTGCAAGAAGATGCCCTTTGAGCTTTAGGCAGCAATCACAGGAGATAAGGTCTCTTTTAATCTCCTATCTGTGGACTTCCAAGATGCCATCTGGTGGACCACCATGTAAGATGGGATGGTGACTAGAAGGGCTGAGGCTTGATCCAGCAAGTTTATTCTCACATTCACATAGCTCACACTGAACTATGCACAGATAACTTCAAGAGACAATCTCAGTAGGACACACCAGTTTGCTTGGATCATCTAATCCTGAAAATGAGCATGTAAATATTCTGTTATCCTCCTTTGTTAATCCAATACAGTTCACAATGGAAAGGAAAATACACCCAACATAGGATCAATTTGCAGATCAGCTCATCATCACTATTTGATGAATTCATTCTCTCCACCAGCAACCATAAAGCTGTTGTAGAGAGATCCAGCACCTTCCTGCATCCACTGGAATTAAATCTAATGAGTAGTTTCCTGCATCCATTTAGGAGTTCAGTACTTTAGGGTAGTAAAACATTGCTCACAGCCAGGAGGAAAATTACTTTCTCAGAATCCCCTCCAAGCTTATGTGAAAGGAAACTGAGAGTGAAAATGACAAATAGAGGGAAACTTCTCTGCAGAGGGTGGGGTGATTCATCCTTATATCTAAGCTATGCCCTACAATTTTCTCATCCAGATTGTGGTTGATTTTTTAGTTCAAGCCCCAGCAAAACATTGGAGTCATTCCAATCTTCTGCTGCAGATTTAATGTTGGGGATCAAAGGATTGAAAGAGGTCCCACAGAACAACTGTTCCAACCCTCCATTTCTGAGAAGGACAATAAGCCATCATCCATCAAATGAGCTCACTCTTCCAAAGCCACAAAAGATAGCTCTCTAGGAGGTCCTGCAATGTCTTGATGGCTTGTATGTCATTCCAAACCACCGTGTTCTCATTCAGCACATAAGGGCTGAGTTAGCAGCTACATGGCACAAGATCATGCAAAACATAACATGTAGAAGTATCTGGAGTTGTTCATACACATTTCAAGGTGTGTATCTCCAGGAAAGACTGCAAACATCCTGCAGGCAACATTTTCTTGCTATTTAGACATATGTTCAAAGAGACTGCAATAAAATACAATTAATTACCAAATGGTTTCTTGCAGTTCTGCATAGGTGCATGGTAGAATCATTTAGCCAAAGGAAGCCAAAATGGGGAGCTAGGGAGAAGATATAGCCATAGCTCATTGTACAGTTATTGCTATTCTTATGAGGCTTCAGGAAAATCTCTTAGAGAGTTTTTCCCATTTCTCCAAACAGGAGGCCTTTTCATAAACATTTCTATCTAATTCCAAAACCAATTAGACTGATATATTTCCAAACAGTTTGTTCAACTTAATAGGCACCCCAAAGATTTTTTAAAAATGCATTAAAAGTATTTTAAAAAGCAAACACCAAACACTAGCATAGTATCGTAATAATTTTCTCTTGCACTCAAAGCAAGATAAAAGGCCATTTTCAATATTATGCCTGATGAGGATGGTTTCTTTCTTCAAAAGGACTCAATTTTTCTGCACTGAAATCAATTTATTTTAACTTATTCTGAGTCTATCAAGTAATAGCACCATTTGTCTCATAACAGCAAAACGCTGAGACTGGTACAGTGGTACCTCAAGATACGAACGCCCCACCTTACGAAAATTTCGAGATACGACCAGCTCCGGCCGCAAAAATTTACCTCGACATGCGAACTCCGCCTCACGCTACGAACCGGATCCGCAGCCATTTGCCCTGCTGCCACGTGGTCGCGGCTTCCTGTGGGCGAGATCGTGGTACCAAGGAGGCTTGCTCCACGAGGCAAATTTCCCCATAAGGTTTAATGTGTCAGCCGGTGTTGCACGGCTAGGAAATTCCCCAGGCGCGCTTTAGTCAGTTTCACCGCTCGAGCGCTAGCGCAGAAAGAGGAAGTGCTAATGAAAGGGCCACCTGGCACCTCTTCACTAATCTGAGCGCGCGGGGGAAAGGCTTTCCTCGCACGCACCACGCCAAGGGCTATGGACAAAGGAAAGAGTGCGGAGTTGAGGAAGAGGAATCAGTGCGGGGGGGGGGAAGCTCCCGCTCCCGGCTGTGCGCACCACAAAAGCCTTTCCCCCGTGTGCTGATTGCTTTCACTGGGCTTTTGTCAGTGCACCAAGGGGGAAAGGCTTTTGTGGTGCGCACAGCCGGGAGCGGGAGCTTCCCCCCCCCGCACTGATTCCTCTTCCTCAACTCCGCACTCTTTCCTTTGTCCATAGCCCTTGGCGTGGTGCGTGCGAGGAAAGCCTTTCCCCCGCGCGCTCAGATTAGTGAAGAGGTGCCAGGTGGCCCTTTCATTAGCACTTCCTCTTTCTGCGCTAGCGCTCGAGCGGTGAAACTGACTAAAGCGCGCCTGGGGAATTTCCTAGCCGTGCAACACATTGAACCTTATGGGGAAATTTGCTTCAGGATGCGACCAAATTCGGAGGGCGGATTAGCCGTATTTACATTGAACCTTACGGGGAAATTTGCCTCGTGGTGCGACCAAATTCGGAGGGCGGAATGGATTAACCGTATTTACATTGAACCCTATGGGAAAATTTGTTTCAGGATGCGACCAATTCGACTTGCGATCAGAGTCACGGAACAGATTAAATTCGTATCTTGAGGTACCACTGTATATCTAGTGAATCTTTGACAAGTCACCTGGTTGCCACAAGAGACCAGCAATTCCATACAGGAAAGAGGCTGGCAGAGAAACAAGGGCCTCCATTCTTCCTCGTCGTCATCCTCCCATCTGCTTAGTTTCACTATTAGCTCCATAGGAAGGGTGCATCTATCCCACTCCTCAGCCTTCCTTTTACTAACCAATTCAGTAGAACACAATTTTTCTACTGTCCTTCTAAGAAACTAGCATTCTGAATTTCCCCCTGCTCTGTGCCAGGATAGAAATACTAGTGATTAAAAACCCACACAGAGAGACACAAAAAACTGCTGGCTATTAATTTCTTTGGACTTATTCACACAAATCTACCAACATTAAATATAGTTTACATGTACTTTAAGAAAGAAGAGAATAAGAGAAATTGTATCTCAGGGACAAGAAACAAAAATAAAAGCTTAAAGGCTATTCAATAGCAGATTTGCTGAAGTACCTGCACTCATTTTTTTAAAACCTTCTTGTCAATGGCAAGATCCAGCAGTTTCATTGTGCCTTATACCGGTTAATTGTACAGGCTTTTGTTCTTGAGAATACTGTAACCCATCTTGTGCTTTAGAAAGCTGGGAGGAAAAGGGAGTAGCTGGGTTCATGCTCACTAATCCAAACACACTACCCTCTGGCAGTGTGTGAACCCAACCAGAGATTGTCCAAAGGCATAGATGCAGAATTGGGTAGAACCTGTTGGACTTGGGTTTTCTTATCTGGCATATGCTAAGCACTGAATTATTAATTACAAGAATCTCAACGAAGTCATCTGCTCACATCATCACATAATTACAGCCATATTTTTATCCACACCCCTTGCCCTTTGCACTTGTCTCTACTTGTATTGTAATAAAGAAAGCAGCTCCTGAAGTTACTTGAGGTTAGATCTAAAGTAGGAGTTTAGGAAATAAAGGCCAAGCAAATCTTATGTAGATTTAGAGGCCAAGGTCAAGCAAAACAAGAACATAATAAACACTGCTGTCCAGAAATAAGAAAGCATTGTTCTTCCAGTCTTAGGAATAAGAAGTACCTGGTGGCTCAAAGCTTAATTGTTGCCCAGAGCCTTAAAAACAGGCAATTATTCTTCCCTTTGAGAGACTGGAAGGAGGCTCTTGTCAATATACCATTTTGCTAAATTTTGCTTAACAGGTAACCGCCTACAACAGCCTTCTGCAACCAGGTGCCCTTCAAATTTATTGGATATCAGTTTCAAAATTCTCAACCAGAATGACTGTGTGCAAATCTGCTTTCTTGATGTACTGGACTACAATTCTCATCGTCCCATGGCTATTTTGGCCAGGATCATAACTGGGAGTCACCAGGTTGGGGGAGTGTGATGTGTGGTTTTATTCTGTTAGTCTCCTTTATCTTTTCCAAGACAGGCAAGCTAGACATTTACTAAGAAAAAGAAATCAAGGTCCATGCAGTGAGTGTCCATCTTGCAATTAGGGAAAACATGTAAATAGACACAATATTTTCAAAGGTTTCTTATGTTTTCAGAGGATGTACTTTTACAAGGAGTCAAATTACAGGGCACTGCTTTAAAGAACAGGGAAAGGTGCCAGAAAATGTTACCGGTCCATTGTCCAAGGATGATGTAAACCTGCACTGAAAATATTATTGCTGTATTTCACAGCTAGTGTAAGAAAATGGTTACAAAGCATTTCATGGAAGAAAATCCAGATGGATGGGATTGGTCCTCAGCCAACCAGCTAAGTGAATGCATTACATTAAAACACACATCTAAGCCCTGGGCAATGCAGATATCCCTCTTGTTTTAGGAAGCTCATAAACTCCTACCATGCTCATGATACAGCATATGAAATTTGATGTGACCTCTCCATTTCTTGGCCAAATATGTATTTTGCATGATTACTTTGCAACTTCCACAAGAGTGATTTTCAATACGGGTGGTAGTAGTGAAGAAAAGGTAGAAAGGGTCCTTCAAATCAAGCTTCCTTGGCAGATGAATATACTTCAAACAAAACAGCAGGATATAATCTTTCTTCATTTTATTCTTGGAGGGAAAAGTCTGATGCTTTGATTTATGGCATGGCAATTTCACTTCTTTTTTAGAAATCAAGATAATGCTTTAAAATGTAAACGGTCAAGTGGGGCAGGAAGATAGGTGATCATCAAGAGAGATGCCTGGAGGCCCAAGGGTGTCACATTGGGGGCTCCAACTCTACTCCTTCGTGTAACAGCTGTGTGAAAAATCCTTCCTATGGAAAATAAACATCTTTCATTTTGCGAATGAAAGTTGAGTGCAGCTACGTTGGGTTTAGCAGACTTAGACCAGATTAAAAAGAGCTCTCTTCTAGGGCCCTGGCTCTTGACAGTTCACTGAAAGTCCTTCATTTCTTATTGTTCCCCCATTCATCTCAATGGCTGCTGAAGTGGCTCCTGTGACTCAACCGCACAAAAAGCTTTGAGAATGAAAGGAGCTTTAGTTAAACCCATTATATTCTGTCCACTGGCCGTATCATCCACGGGTTGGCTGCTTTCCTAATATAAGCCCCACAGAGTTGCCTGCCCCTTTTGAGGCTTCTGCTGATCTTTTTCTGAGATAATTTTACTGGAGAGTGTCTCACACGCACAAGATTCTCTCCCTCTAATGTACAGAAAGCATACAATTTGCCCTAAGGTAACTTAAACATTTAAAACTTCCTCTGAATAGCTGAATAGCTCTCTAAGAGTGTACATAACTGAGATTCCTTTCAAACTTTAAAGATTCTGAATAAAAATCCTTTCAAGTATTTGACTCATATTACTACTTAGTTATCTATGGGCCTTTTTTTCTCCCACTCCTTTCCTGGGGCTCAATTCTAGGACTCAGTAGAAAGTGTATAATGTATTTTGAGGAAAACAACTGTAATGAGAGTGTAATAAATGAAGAACTCTTACAACATTGTGACTATCCTAATATTTCTTGATGGAATATAAGATATCAAGGAAGACAGGGGAACCTGTAAAAGGAAAACATCTACCCGCTCACTTGTTACCAGAAATCTAGCCCACCATTTCTTGCCAACAATTAAAAGAAATGGGGAAAATTCACAGGAGGCTGGAGTGCAAAATGGGACTTTTAAAATGCTTTTAAAGCAAATAACATAGGGAAACATCACAAGTGTTGCAAGAAGGAACTGGAATTCTGTCCATTTTATTATTTATCTATTTTATCAAATCGAATCAAATTTTAGGTCACTAGGCTGAGTGGAAAGATCATCTCAAGAGCTGATGGTTGTGAAACCACAGAGGTGAGAATGGCATATTAAAATGGAGACTGAGTGATAATTATCTACAGTTTCTTTTCTATCCTGGAGACAGCTGAAGGGTTGATGGTATTTTGACAATCACAAGTGCTAGATATGCAGATAGAGTTTACAAGTTAGAATGAGGAAAGCAAAGAAAACCTTTGAAATTTCTTCACACAAACTTATCCTGCCACTCAGGTAATGTTTGCTGGTATCAAAAAACCTAAGGAGGGTCAGGCCTGGTTAGTACTTGGATAGAAGACCATCAGGAAGCCCTGGGGATATATGCTAGAAGGAAACTAAGAGCAGCAATAGGCCTATTCAAAAACCTTTATTCAATTTAGAGATCAACTTGATGTGCCCTCTTTACTTCTCGGCCCCAAACATTTTTTGCATTATTATAACTTCCACAACTTACATTTGATTTGGTCATTTTAGAGGCTTGTTTCAGATTGCTGTCTCAATGAAATACCAAATTTCTTTTCAACTTCAGTTTCACAGATCTCTTCACTGATTCACAGAAGTAATAGAAGACAATTGGTCCAACAAATAACCAGACCCTTGGCCATGAAGGTCTTTATTGGTCATGACCAGCACCCTGAATTGAACTCAGGATTGCATCTCTCAGTGCAACACTTGCTAGGTTTGTAGAGCTCAGCTACTGCTCCCTGCTCATGTCAAAGACATCACCATCCACCACCCTGGTTCTGCCAAACCATGGACTTTCCTTCACTCTTCCTTCCTTGCCTTTTCAACCAAAGGTCTGAAGAGGCACTGCTGGAGACCAACTTGATGTCAGCCACTCTCAGCCCATACCACATGTGTTTTCCAAACCTACAGATGCCAAACATGGCAAACACAGGGCCCCTAGAGATGAAGCTGGACAAAAATAAGTTCTTTGTCCTACTGGACATCAAGCATTTTTCATTTGAGGAGCTGAATGTGAAGATGGTGGATGACTACACTGAAGTACATGCCACTTCCAGATAAGCATAGCTACATTTCCTGGGAATTTCATCTTCAGTACCTTATCCCCCAAGGGGATTAATCCAGCAGCCATCATCTCCACCATGTCTAAAGGCATGTGTGCTCCATCACTGCCCCCACTAAAATCCCTGCACTGGAATGGAGCAATCCCATCAGTGGCCAAGAGAAGGCAGCTGTAGGTCTCTGTAACCTAAGAAGGAAGCAGCTTGACTCAGCATCTTTCTCATGTTTTTTCCCCACCAGATACCAGCATTGTGGGTTTGCACTCCCCTTGCTTGTAGTTACAAGGCTGTTTGCTAGGAAGCCTTTAAGAAAATGACGTTCCTTTCCTATCCGCTTAATTCCAACTGGGATGCTGACAGCAAAGATTCTCTTGTTTTAATGTTTCAGTCCTTATACTGGATAGCCACTGTCTTCCTCTGGCTATAGCTATCCCTTTCTTTGCTAGCTTACTATGTACCACTCTTCATGCTGAATTCATTTCCTTATATTAATACTTGCAACTAAGTGCTTTTTGCTTAAAAGCCACATGTTATGTGATGGATGTTTGCTAATAAACTTGAAGTTATTACCTTAAAAAAAAAAGAATTGTATCCAGAAGCTTACTGGTAACCAATGCAGTTCCTGAAGCAGAGGTGTTATATGGTCATACTGAGGAATGCCTATAATTGTCCAGGATGCTGCATTCTGGACCAGCTGTAGCTTCTGAGTGGTCTTCAAGGGCAGCCCCAGGTACAGCGCATTGCAGTAATCCAGACATGAGGTGACAAGGTATTGATGAATGTGAGTAAGGCCTCTTGATCCAGAAATGGGTGCAACTGGAGCCCAAGAAAGATTTGTGAAAAGGCTTCTGAGCTGCAGCTGCCACCTGCTCTTCTAGATAGATTTTACTCAGTGCCAGGTAGAATACAATTCCAAGAGTGTCACCGGTGCCCACTCAGAATTGTCTGTTGTAATGTGATTTGGAACAACTGACACTTAGCCCTGTTCAATTTCACAACAACTGGAAGGCCACAGCTTGCCACTCTTCTTTAAAACCGGGTTTAAAATTCTGTTCCAGGGCTGAATCCAGCCTCTCATCTATCCATATATTGTCAGAGAGTGGCCCTTAATGAAAGTATGTAGTTCCCCAACAGTGTCAATTTCTCCATGCAGGAAAGAACATAAATATTTACCTGAAACATTCTAGTAAACAGCAAAAAGTGTCAATGGAACTGAATAGTTTGCCACTGTTGGTTCTCCCTCATTCTCAGACACATAAAGACCAAATCAATCACATATGCAATATGTTTCAATAATGACTTTTATTTCTAAGAGCACATTTCATTTTAATTCTATATAAAAATATATTTCCTGCCCTTCTAGTGCACATGCACCACTGCATATTCAGTGAACTTTGCAAGTTTTACAAAAACAGATTCATTTAAATAATATAATCACAACTGGGTTATATTTCTCAACTAAAGTTGCTTAAAGTCAAAGCTCTTTCAAGTCAGTTTTAACTCCTGGTGTCTTTGTGGAAATAGCTATGTAGGTCCCTTGGTTGTAAGACAGAATTGGTTGGCCACTGCAGGATATTTTTATCTACTTCTCACTGTAGAGCGTAGCCCAAGTATCTCCTAGTGGTCTCCCATCAAAGTACTAACAAGGTCCTATCCTTCTTAAATTTTCAGATCACCAAAGTTTCAGCTAGTTTCCATTTTCTCTCAGCAGTCATGTATTGGAGGGCATTTCCATGTAGGGTTGGCATCGAAGACCAAAGGACATGTCTTACACTGAGGAAAGCAGAGATCCACTGTTTTCCCTCTAACTTTTCTGGCCAAATCTCTTTTCCATCATCTTTTCCAGGTAACCTCTATCTAAATTCAATCTATATGTTGTATATATAGAACAACAATCTCTTGTTAGGAAGAATTACCACAGTAATTTCCCTCAATGTTATTTCTCATAAAGAATAAACTCATTTGTAGTTGTGCGTCCAAAAACCACAATTTGTTTCCCATTTTACAAATCTTAATTCAATCCAACTCTGCATCTTCCATGTTATGTAGCTTCCTACTTCAGATAAAATCCAAAATTAGATGCCTGGATATCTGCTTGCATGATGGGACTTGCTTCTGTTCCTGCAAGTTCCCATATATGATATGGGAAGAGCTGCAAAGGAGAAATTGCTCTCCCCCAACCTCTTGTTTTTGCAGAGGTCATTCCAATGGCAGGAAAGATTAACTAAATACTGTACCATCATTTCATCATACAGACTAAACACAGGATAACCAATGCAACTGGAAAGCATTTTAATACAGGTCTGGGGTTTCTTTCCACAGTGCTATTTAAATTTACAAGGATATTACTTCTCCTTGCAATTGTTTTGATTGTGTTCTCTAGTAACCTGCAATAATATTCTCACTCAAAGTAATTTCGCTTCTGCAAACACCAAATCTCTTTCTCACAATGAAAGTCAGGTACTAATCAACTAAACTGTATGCCACCCAGAGTCACCTGTTGAGATGGGTGGCTATAGAAATCAAATAAATTTTATTTATTTTATTTATTTATTAAATTTGTATGCTGCTCATCTCCCCCAGCGGGTGAGTCTGGGCAACTAAATAAATTGAGCAGCTTCACAGTATACCTTCCAAGTTGCACACTGCTGCAATTTGAAGAAAAGCTGCCCTTCAATGCACCACTAAAAATAAATCTACCCCTTTTAGCTGTTACTGCTTCCAAACACTCCAATAATATAACATGCTTTCTAATATTTATGTATCTTTTAAACAACCCTATGGTTGAACAAGTAGATGGAAGGGATTTTTTTCCTAAGTTGTTAAAGTGTTTTCCAGGAGATAAAATGGTAAATGTAAATGTTTGTGAATCATGTCATAAAATACAGCCACACAAAAATCTCAGGGAGCTAACTGGTTGGAGTCCTATATTTTATTTCAAAAAGAAAAACTATCTGCAACACTTAGGTTGAGGTGGGGAAATAGAAGACTTTTAGTTTTGTGTCAGAGATCATTTCTCCATACAAATTACACCATACAAATAAACTCATGTTGGGAAGGATGCTTCATCAGCAATGTCTAGGGAACCAGGGCAGGATTAAAATCATTGTACATTGTAAAATCATCTCCTAGACCCCAAGTTCATCCTACCAAAAAATGCACTATAATCAGGTATAGGTCCCATATCATGATCATAAATCCACAAAATATACATTTTGGAGGTTAAATGATCTTATAGTCTCAGGGCACTGTGCCCAGTGGACAATACAGCCCTGTATACCAATGAGAGACACAAACTACAGAAAGAAATGCATATGTGTTCAAAACTCAAAGAGCTGCAGGAGATGGGAGAAAGACCAGGACAAGTACAATGAGCCAAACGTCATTCACAGCCATGGAACGGTCCTGATGAAACAGTGGTCAAAATTCAAAGCAGCATGCAAACAGAGAAATAACTACAGGTAGGGGTGCAGACTTTTTCAGAAGAAAATGAGCTCACATGTTACTTGGGTCTGACTTGTGCAAATGTAACCACCACCATTCACAAACCAGCCATTCAATGAATTGGCATCCATTGAGTGTTGGTGTGATATAAGCAGAAACAAGGAGCATAGAGACGCTGCCACTTTTGAGAAAGCAGCATGGTGCTCAAAGGCCATGTGAAGCCTTCAGCACCCGTCCGCCTGCCAAAGCTGGTCACCCCTAGTGTAGACTGTCTGTAGAAACAGGCTTGTTTTTTCACAACATCCCATTTTGGACAAAATCTGCCACCTTGGGCTGCTTTCAGGAGCCTTCAGATACAAATGGCTAGCACAAAGTCTGTTGTGCCCACACAAGCAGCTCCTCTTGGATGCCTCTGTTTTCATTAGTATCGCCCACGTTGTTTGTGGGAGCACTACTAAATCCTCGAGCAGCAGCATCTTTTCTTTAGGACCAGAAGGAAATAATATTAGTGTGTCAAAGGAGCCATCTGGGAGGCCAAGAATGGAAAAACACTTCCTCCCAGGCATATTTCACAGAGCAAAACTGGCCTTGACTAGGCAACGATACAGAGCAGACTGCAAGACGGCAGATGCCAAAGGAAATACCATACAGCCACACCTTCTTCCCCCCAATACACCTCTGCACATCATTACAAAAAAATTAGATCATGGATGGGGGTTGTGCATTTGTCTTTCAAAGTTAACAATCCAAAAATAAAGGCTACGATTGTTATCCAGATACAGATGAAATGAGATACAGGCTTTTATGTCCTGTCACTCCCACTCTGGCACCTCAAACAATCCAGCTTGAGAAATGGTATGACAGAAATGCTTGCAAGAGGTTCTGCTTACTCCATGAGGAAAACTTGGCTCTCCTACACATTTGCAGATGAGAGGAGAGGAGGGGAGGGGTAGTTTGGCTGTATTTCTTTTAAATACATACCTAGTGTTGCTAACCCACACATTTGAATATACTGAATTTCAATTTATTACAGCCATTAGCCAGCAAATAAATACAAAAAACAAGAAAAGACTATATATCTATATGCATATATAACACTCAGGCTTGTATATCACAGTGGATACCCTTCCACAGTCTTGATGCTAAGTAACAAAATTTCACAATATTATAGATTTCATGAAATGAAGACCTCATTTGCAGGAAGGAAATCAACACAGAAGTCACCTTAATGGCCAGGGTGGCCACTAAAAGAGGAAAAATAAGATTTTGGCACATGGTCAAATAAAGTCTACACTAAAAAAAGAACATGTATGATCAATTCAACCTCTATTATGCCACACAAACAAAGTGCTTAGGAACTTTATGGTATCTGCCCTCTAATAGCAGAGAGAGGAGGACATTTTGCATATATCAATATATGAAGGTAGGAAGCCATACCCCTCCCATTAAATATTTTTGGCAGCTTGCAGAAGCTGGGTAATTGGTTCAGGTTATACTGTAACAGAATTTTGTTAGGTGCTCAGTCTACACCCATCTCCCTCCTACTGCTCAACAGGCTAAATCTCCAGAAATTAGTGGACTTGAGAGGGGATTTAACTCGTTTAAATTGTACTCCAGTTCACCATTTGAGGTCACCCTTAATTCAGTTAAAGGCATTTCCCTTTTAGTCATCTTAGTCTTGATAAGCTACATTTGATGATAGATAGAGTAGAAGTCAGGCCTAAAGTAATATAGTCCTATTGATATTTACTTGGGAGTACAAAAAAAAAAAAAAACCTGTAGTTTTTCAAGACTGAAATCTTATTCCAGATCTGGCTGCAACAATGCAGATGACCTCCAGATGGCAAAAACAACAATTCATCTGGAATTCTGCAGCCCAGACCTGGTACAGTAGTCTTAGATTACACTCTAATAACTCAATTAGGCTCTATTAAATGTTGAATCAAGAGTGTTACAGAAGATTTAGGCTTCTCATTACTCTCCCAAACTTACAGAGGAAGGCAAGGTTATTCAAAGCAACATTAGTATTTATCTACTCTTTTAAAACAGACCAATGAAACAGGTTTATTGACATAGTTTTATTGACTAACCCTTTCATTAAGTTTAGGTTCTACTTCCAAAGAGCATAATTAACATGCTCTTGAGTGTCTATTCTCAAAACTATTTTAAAAAAGCACAAATTCAGAATCTGATGCATTCTTTTAAACTATTTTCTGGTAACTTTTCTATGGTTTGCAGCCAGCTTCCACCAAGGTGGTCCCCTTCATTTGTGTTGGATGAAAACGTGCCATAATTATCAGTGAGAGAGCACTAGATTACAGAAGGTTGCTCTGCAGAATAAAAAATGAACCTTGTTCCTTTAAGGGTTAGTTCCAGCTCTTTTATAGCCAAAGCCAGCAAATTCCACTACAGCCTTTCAGCTTTGTTTGTTCCTAAGATCCTAGATACCATTGCCCAGAACTGCCTACAGGTCTGGCTGCCCTTTTCAGATCAGCAGTTGCTTTCTCATTTCCTTAAACCTTACTGGCACCTTTTCTTGCTGCTAGACCACCACTCTCTCTTCGTTCTTCTACCTTGCCATTGCACACAGCAACTTTCCTCCACATCTAGCCAACCCTCCCTGATTTCAAAACACTAAGCAGGGTTAATGCTAAAAAGCACTTGTGTGGGAGACCACCAGGAGACCCCAAAGCTATAGGCTAGACTGAGAAGTTGAAAAAACATCCCAGAAGAAAGGAATGGCAGAACAGGCTTTATTCTATTACCAAGACAATCACATATCTGTGTCCACAAAGTCACCAAGGGTTAAAGTGGTTTTGAGGGAGTCTTTAACTTGGTTTATTCTCCTCAGCTACTGAGGAAACAAATTATACAATGGTGCAAAAGGCACATGCTCTTTGACAAAGACAGTGTTTACAGCACATTAGAAAATTAAGAAGTGCTATTTTGTTATCTGTATTCTTTTTATTAGTTAATATGGTACAATGCAAGGTCATTCCTATCTAACCAGTACACAAAGAAAATGCAACAATAAGTTTGCAGCAAAAAGATATCCCTAGGGTTGGGCAACCTAGCATTCTCCAAATTTCTGGACAACTCCCACAAGACAACCCCTTTTTCTTGTGCAAGCTGGCTGGAGCTGATGGGGATGAAGACTGAAACATCTACAGAGTAGCAGATCAGAACACATTCCCACAAAAGTAAAGCGTGTTTCATCCCATCATGTTACTATTGTTATATTACATCCAAGGGGGGGGGGGGGGGAAACTTGGCATCTACCCCAATGATGACATAAACAAACTTTTTTTATTTCAGAAAAGCTGCCCAAGTTCCTTTTTCCTGTTACATTGCAAGTGTAATTCCCTTAAGCTTCTTCATTACAGGTAGCCCTCACTTACCGACCACTCATTCAGCAAGTGCTTACGACAGTGCTGAAAAAAAGACATACGGGTCCATCCAGTTGCAGTCATTGCAGTGCCCCCAGGGTCACGCGATCATAATTCAGGCACACATTTACGATGGTTGCAGTTTCCCACAGTCACATGATCACCATTTGTGACCTTCACTTCCAGCTTCCAACAAGCAAAGTCAAGGGGGAAATCAGTAGGAAGTTGTGGTCACGTGACATTGTGCTTAACAACCTGTGATAATTCGCTTAACAACCACAGCCGAAACTGACGTCATCAGTTTGGATTTTGGATTCAAATACAAATGTTGATGCAGAGCATACTACAAATACAGACTGCGTTTAAACCAGAATTATTCCTGTTGGGGATAATGGACTTTCAAATAGGAAAACATCTTATTAGAATTACTCAATACATGATTACCGCAGCAAGACTTCTTTATGCACAATTTTGGAAAACCCAGACACTACCAACAATACAAGAATGGTTGTTAAAACTAATGGATATGGCAGAAAATGACAAACTGACTTGCCTATTAAAAGAAAACTCAAACAACTACTACTTTAAAGAATGGAAACCATTGATGGACTATTTGCAAAACGCAGGTGGGGTGAAGCTTACATGGGGATTTGAAGATTAGATTATAAATGTAATGGGATATATTTAGACAAAGAATTATTCCTATTTAATGTATTAAAAACTAGCACTTATGATAGCTTTATTATTTCTAAGACCAGAGATAGATTGGAAGTTATCTATTTTTCATATCTTTTCTTCTTTTACTTTACCTTACTTTTTCTTTTCCTTTTCTTTATATTTTGTATTTCAAATTTTCCTTTTCATTTCTAACTTTTAAATATGTATCTTTAAAATCTCAATAAAATATTATTAAAAAAAAATAAGTTGGCGCAGTCACATGGCATCATGCTTAACGACCATGCCACTTAGCAACAGAGCTGCCTGTCCCAACCGTGGTTGATAACTGAGGACTACTTGTATATGCTGATCAGAGCAATCAGAAAGTTGCAAACATAAACTGAAGGCATGCTTCTCTGGAGTTTTGACATTGATTCAGTCTCCCGAGCACATCAGTGCAAATAAATCTATGAAAATCTTAATGTAGAAATACCTCATGCAATCTAATATGTCATCTTGACAATGGGATTTATTACATGTTTCAATGTTTTCAACTCTATATTTCAAAGACTGAGATTGCATAGCATGCTACATTTTATATGGTTAGCTAGTTTTTGACTCAGGTACAAACACAGCTAATTTAGTTCAGTTAACACAGATTATCAGTCTGTGCAAACAGAACCAAAATACCAGGTTAGAATTCAGAAAGCAAACCTACACATTAAAGATGAATGAAACAGCCTCTCCTAACTTTTACATTTCAGAATGAGAATATTAACAAAAGGAATCACCCTTTTTCCAATTTGGGCATTCATCACTGACTGACATATTTTAAAATCTGTCATAGAATTTTTTTTTTTTTTTTTGGTCCTATTATATACTTGGGTCCAACACACGTCGCAAGTTCCTGAACCACTATAAAAAAGAAAAATCAATTCTCTGAAATCCATCATCTGCACCCGCCTTCCCTAAACTGGAGTCTTCCAGATGTGACTGGAATTGTAACTTCCAGAAATTCGGAACTACAGCTTCAAATAGACCAGGAATTTTGGAAACCATAGTTCCATTTGGGAGGCAACAGGCTGGGGAAGACTGATGTATATTTACTCCATCTAAGTAAAATACATTATGTACTATTTGAGTGACAACATTGGGTAAACCACCAAATGCAGGATATTAAGTCACAATAGGTACACCCGCGCTCTCAAGACTAAAAGCAGAACAAGGAAACGTTGCGTCCTACCACCCGCACACCACACTTTCTACTTTCTACCACTACCCAGAGTGTCCAAAAGAACGGGCATGGACCTGACAGCTAATGAATTATGATTAAAATTATTTGTAGAAATAATCACGTAACAGAGTTAAGGTTACCTTTCCATGAAAAAAATCAATAAAGCGATCAAGTGTGCCTATACTGTGTGCGCGCACGGCTATCGCGCAGTTCCACTTACACAGAATTTTGAACCCTTCCCCCACGTGGATTTCAGGAACAAAAGTTGATTTCCAACAAGGCTCGTGCTTCCTGCGGCTCGAATAAAATGCACCTTCATCTCCCCCGCCATCGCCTCTTTTCCAAAACGAGATCCGAATAGAAAAGGGGGGGGGGGGGTTCCAAAGCACGGACCTTCCCCCCGCGCCCGCCGCTACAGCCAGCGCGACCCTGAGCTATAAAAACACGTACCACGAAGAACTGTCCTTTCATGCACAGCCTCCGCTCCCGCGCGCCACAGTCACTTTCAGGAACTCTGCGGGCCTCCAACGCCGGACGCCTCCCTCCTTTTTCCCCCCTCACGCGAGACAAAGAGGACGGCACCCAGCAGCAGATGGAAGGGACAAGGAGTTGTGCTTCCCCGTTGAGTATCTCAAGGGCTTCCTTTCTTTGCGGCCGCTCGCCCAAGTAGCCTCGCGCGCCCGTCCGCCCGCCCTTCCCCCGAGACGGACCAGCCTGCAACCGCGCGGGCGCCCCGTGGCACCCGCGAGCGCGCGAGAACGCAGCCGGGGCTTCTTCACCGCCCTACCTTCGCCTGGCGAGCCGGGTGGTCCTGGCGCTGCTGGCAGCGAGAGCGGCTGGGATCGCTTTTACCAAAGCGCCGAGACAGCGAACAGCCGCGACTCCTCCCGAAGAGACCCCTCCCAGTTCTCTCGTGGCTTCGGCAGCTGATTCAACGCGGTTTGTATAAACGCTGATCTTTCCGAGACGCCTAGCGGAGAAACGGGACCATTGGCCGCCTCGGTGAGGCGTAGTGAGGAAACGGAATTCGGGTCCCGGGAAGGGAGGTCTGTTCCTGTTGATCAGGGGACGCGCGAGGGACGCCGTCCTGGGACATTTTGCTGGACGTGGGGGGTGGTGTCATCGGGTGGCATTCTGGGGTCGCTGTTCCTTGCGTTGCCTGTAAGCAAATGGGGTAACAAGGCTTGAAAGAAAATCGAGCTTGACTCCAATGACTGGAATTCACCCATGTAATTTTCTCAAAACCAACATGGAAGTAGTTTTCCAGTACCTTGTAGTAAGATTTTGTTTTGGTTGCAGTTTAGCCTACCAGGTTGGGGGCTTCCTGGTGGTCTCCCATCCAAGAACAAGCCAGGCCTCATCCCACTTAGGTTTTCAAGATTAGCCAGGGTCAAGTGCATGCTGCTGCCTAGTTGGAGTAACAAAGTTGATGTGTCTTTTTTATAATTATGAGTAGTTCAGTTTGTACAACATGGTTACTCTTGGTTGACTGAATCATAATTTACTTAGTTATCCCAGTCTGGTAGCTTTGTACAACCACGAACTAGACTAAAATATGGTTGACTCACTTGTGGCTTAATGTGTTACACAAATACAACCACAATGTATCATAGAGGAAGATAGAGAATGGAGGAAATAACCAAGCAACTGCTTTTTTTAAAAAAATGCAGTTCATAATGTCTTAAAGGTAAAAAATCTTTGCAGGATCACTAAATTTTGAATTAAAAAAAAGAATTCTGAATATGTCAATATACGCTGCACCTCAGACAGCAAAGAGGCAAAAGAATTGGAGCAATTTTGATGGCAATAAAATACTGTTTTGGAAGTGAGGGAAGAGGGCAAAGTTAGGAACCTCCAAAGAATAAGGGCTGCAGAGGTAGCGTGATAGTTTGCTTTCCCAGAAACTCTGTTACAACCTAGTTAATTATTGTAAACATGTTGTAATTATCCACAATAATGACACACTCTCGATTCCAAATTGTCAACAGTGACAAATTGTCATTTTCTAGGAATCCCGCTTCAAAACAGTTGGATTTACAAAAGACTGCTTTTATTTGTTACCTCTGTATCTTGCCTTTTTCCTGAGAACTTAAAGCTAGGAACAGAGAGAGCAAACATCCTGGGGGACTGACATGTGTTCGCACTGCTATTAGAAAGTTGCTATAATTTCCGATGTTGAATTTGTGTCTTTCTGTTTTACGGACAGGCCTGTTCAGTGTAGGGAGAATACAGAGGGGAGTTGCTGACAGTTCCTAAAAATGCAGTCATTTAAGTGCTGTTGTCCACCCACCATGGTATGGATCTGCTCCTTTCTTAGCAGTAGACCCCCCAAACCACCAAATTTGATTAAGTGGACAGGAATCCATGAAAATTAGAAAATCATACATGCATTAGGGGCAGGACTACAAGACTCTTTGTTTTCATTCATGCAACTCATGGGGGAGGAAAAATTAACCTGTAACTATAAACTTTAAAAATTTTCCTTTCTGTAAAAACAGCACACACACATCTGCTTCTGATCTACTTTACTCCTTAATCCTTTAGCTTCCACTGACCCTGATACTATACTTGAGCCCAAGTACTGTCATGCTGACTTGCCCACCCAAGTGCAATGTCTCCTGTTTATTGATAGTGTCCTGCAAAAGCCCTGTTAAAGATTATAGACTTGGGGAATCTATTTTCTTTGCTAGAAGCCTCTCTTTTTAGAATGGGAAATGAGTCATCATTTTCCTATTGAAGACTCTCCAGCGGGAATTTATTTTCTGTGCATTCTTAAGTAAACAAAGCCTGAGGGCCCAAATAGATGTAAAATATGTCCTTGCTTTGAAGCTATGGTGCAGAGCTTCCTTTTTGAAAAAAATACACATAGCATCAGCTGGTGGGGAGAAAGGTGTCTGATAATTTGCAGCAAAGCTGGAGGAAGAATTTAATTCTTACTTTCCCTGTTCCTTCATTGATTTATCAATTATCACACCTGATTCCTGAGCTGCTGATATTTGGATGTTTAAAAATTTACACATTAAATGCAAAAACACTTTAGCTTCACATGTAACATACAAGTGCATTTGGAAAGTATTCAGACCCCCTTCACTTTTTTCAATTTTGTTATGTTGCAGCCTGATACTACAATCATTCAAATTCATTTTTTTCTCATTAATCTACACTCAGTACCCCATAATGACAAAGTGAAAACAGAATTTTAGAAATGTCTGCAAATTTATTAAAAAGCAAAAACTGAAATATCACATTGGCATCAGTATTCAGACCCTTTGCAACAACACTTGAAATTTAGCTCAGATGCCTCCCATTTCTCTTGATAGTTGCTGAGCTGTTTCTACACCTTGATTGGAGTCCACCTGTGGTAAATTAAATTGACTGGACATGATTTGGAAAGGCACACACCTCTCTATAGAAGGCCTCACAGCTGACAATGCATACTGTATCAGAGCAAAAGCCATGAGGTCAAAGGAACTGCCTGCAGAGCTCAGACAGGATTATTGCAAGGCACAGATCTGGGGAAGGCTACAAAAACAATTCTGCTGCACTGAAGGTTCCCAAGAGCACAGTGGCCTCCATAATTCTCAAATGGAAGAGGTTTGGCACAACCAGGACTCTTCCAAGAGCTGGTCGCCCGGCCAAACTGAGCAATTGGGGGAGAAGAGCCTCAGTAAGAGAGATGACCAAGAACCTGATGGTCACTCTGACTGAGCTCCAGAGATCCTGTGTGGAGATGGGACAAAGTTCCAGAAGGACAATCATCACTGCAGCCCTCCACCAATCTGGGCTTTTTGGCAGAAAGAAGCCTCTCCTCAGTGCAAAACACATGAAAGCCTGCTTGGAGTTTGCAAAAAAGCACCTGAAGGACTCTGAGGAACAAGATTCTCTGGTCTGATGAAACCAAGATTGAACTGTTTGGCCTCAATTCTAAACTTTACATCTGGAGGAAACCAGGCACCGCCCAATACCATCCCAACAGTGAAGCATGGTGATGGCAGCATCATGCTATGGAGGTGTTTTTCAGCAATAGGGACTGGGAGACCGGTCAGGGTTGAGGGAAAGCTGAATGGAGCAAAGTACAGAGATATCCACAGCACTCAGGACCTCAGACTGGGCTGAAGGTTCACCTTCCAACGTGACAACGATCCTAAGCACACAGCCAAGACAACACAGGAATGGCTTAGGGACAACTCTGTGAATGTCCTGGAGTGGCCCAGCCAGAGCCCTGACCTGAACCCTATTGAACATCTCTGGAGAGACCTGAAAAAGCCTGTCCACCGACGGTCCCCATCCAACCTGATTGAGCTTGAAAGGATTTGCAAAGAAGAATGGCAGAAAATCCCCCAGTCCAGGTGTGCAAAGCTTGTTGCGTCATACTGAAAAAGACTCGAGGCTGTAATTGCTGCCAAAGGTGCTTCAACGAAGTACTGAGTAAAGGGTCTGCATACTTATGCCAATGTGATATTTCAGTTTTTTCTTTTTAATAAATTTACAGACATTTCTAAAATTCTGTTTTCACTTTGTCATTATGGGGTACTGAGTGTAGATTAATGAGAAAAAAAATGAATTTGAACGATTGTAGTATCAGGCTGCAACATAACAAAATTGAAAGAAGTGAAGGGGGTCTGAATACTTTCCGAATGCACTGTAATCCTGAGACATTACTACAAATATAAATGATGCTTTGAAATTTTATAAAACCTGACAAAAATGTTTTGAATATGCTTTATAAGCATACAGGGATGTAGTTCTAGTTCTTTCATAATATGTGAATTTATTCTTCCTTTGTCTAGATCTCTCGTACATATGATGGCTGATAGCAATTTATTATTATTATTGATAGTTTCATGTAGTTTACAAAGAATAGGTATGGCAGCTTCCTCAAGGGTCTCATAGTCCTTAGTAGACACAGAGGGAAACAAGTCAGAGAAAAACAAGCACAAAATGGGGAATAAGTAGAGCAAAAATATGTGAAAATGTCCATTACAGATAGTTTTTAAAGCTGCAATAAAAATGGCCCTCTGCTTTTTTTGGCCAGTGTGGAATTCTGAGAGCATGCCATAGGTACAGTGGGTGACAAAGCAATGTAGCCAAACTCAAAAAGATCAGGTAGAGCCAAACACTCCAAGAAAAGTTTGTATGAATGCACTAGTCCCTGTGGGCACCATGTTGAGAATATTGCAAGATTCAGTGGCTTCCTGAAAAAGGTGAACTTTGAAGTGATAGTAAAATAAATAAGGAAGGTGGTTGCATGGAGACACCTGAAGAAGCAATTCCAAATGTAAGGGATGCAAGAGTAAATGGGCAGAGTCATTTTGGGGAGGAGGAAAGGATTTTGGTAGAACTAAACAAATGAAACTAACTACAGGAGACATATAAACACAAAGAAATATGAATAGGCAAGGCCATGAGAGCTTTGAAGGAAAGAACAAGTCCTTGAGCAGAATCCGAGAGTGTGAAGAAACTTAATGAAGAAATACAAGGAAGGGAATGACATTCGGAACAAGGGACTTGCCCATAGGTCAAGCAAGACATTTCCTTGGCAGGAAATATTCTCCATCATGGAAAGGTTACTTTCAATGTAGTGTTATTGTATTTTTTTTTCTGCCACATGAGGGATTTTCTACCTCATGCACCATAATGCTGCTCCACTTTGGATACATTGATACGTATGTAAACTGGGGAGAAGATTTGCTACTTAGCAAAACATCTTGGTCTGACATAGCAAGAGAGGTAAATCATTCTGGAAGGATGAAGGAGATGTTGGATAGAAATACATATGTGAAAATAGGACGGTGGAAGAACTATAGTAGTTGAGACACAATGTTCACAGGGCATGGAGAAAAGATTGGCAGAAGACCCAGAGAAGAATGGCCATATTTGTTGAAAGAGAAACAATATAGTGGATTGAATAGAACAACAAAGGATAAAGAAATTCTCAAAAGGGAAAGCAAGACTTCATATCTGATCGAGGGTATAGATGGCAACATGATGGATATAGTGATTGAATGAGGAAATGAGACCTAAAAGGGAAAATAAGAAATTTTGTGACAGACCTAATGAAACAAAAATGCCAGGCTTGCAATGGGAGATGTAGAATAAAGGATCTCAGTAAAGAACAACTGGATGTCCTCAATGTAGACGTATCAAAAGTCATCAGAGGGATGAGGCTATCTGGGATGAGGTACAAGTCTTGAACAAAGCCAACAGATGGAGGGAAAACAATATTAGTGGCAATTTTGTGTTGCTGGCGAATTCTAACCTATGATTTTTAAATATCTAAGAGATTAGACCTATTTGAGGTAATTTGCCTGTAGTTCACATTTTCTTTTATGGCTAGGAATAAAAAAAATTATGATTGGCAAGACTGAAACTCATTATTCTATATTCATTAGTGCACTGCTTCTAAATTCCTGGCAGAGCTTTTTGAGGAGAATGTGTCCAAACCCATTCAGCTGATGAGGAAAGCTTTGCTCTCCGCCAGAGGCTTAAGAAATGAAAGAACAAGACTAGATCAGAAGCACTGAAAGCCGAGGCATTGCTGACCAAGCAGGGAAATTCTCTTCATATGACAAATCAAAGGAGTAACTTCTTCCTCACCCTGTCCCTCAAATGCCTAAAATAGGAATGCTTTCCCTTTGCCAAAGTAATAGCATTTGAAGAGGTTGGTGTAGGGATCTATGTTGGTGGATACTGGTAAAATCAAAAGTGTGTTAACTTCCTCTAGCAAAAACAAAAAGATAGCATAGCTAAAAATAATAGGCTAACGATTTGAAAGGAAACTTTTCCTCGTATTTGCATGCTGTTTGAAGTGCTCATATCTAGAAATACTTTTTTCAGATCATATGATTAACAGAAACCAGCAGGCATGAGCTATGAAGATTGTCTGGCTTTCTCTTCTGGTTGCCCAGGGAGCATCTGAAGAGTTTATTTGTATATGTTTTATCCTGTAGCTTAGGCGCTCAGGACAATGTACATAATAAGACAGTAAAATCAATGCAAAAAGTAATTCCAAAAATACAATCACAAAGAAAATGCTGCAGCCAAACACAGTCGAAAACAAGGACTAGTACACCAAGGAAGCACAAGCACAAAACATATAAAAATAATTAAGATATTGAACAGCTCAAAATATTACTTCAGAGTTTGAGGGAGAGAGAGAGAGAGAGATGGGTTACATCCACTGAACGTGTTTGATGAAATAAAAAAAGGATTTGCCTGGTAAAAATATAAAGTAAAAAGTGAACAAGAAAGGATCATGTGAACAGTTCTAATTTATGGTTTTGCCTATTTTCCGAGAACCTCAAAATATACACTCTTCCCTGTCTTTCATTTTAGCCTCATAAAAAAACCCAAGAGGCGCAAAATTATAGAGGTGAAGCATTTGGCCCATCAAGTCTAACATCCTTATCAGTCCAAGATCCCTGTTTAAAAGCATCCCCATGAGATTACTGTATGGTCAAGCCTCTGCTTCATTACAGCATACATAGCAAGAAAGAGGATCACTTCTCTAGGCAAATGCTGCTGCTTCAAGCTGCTCTTACAATTAGAAATATTTTCCTAATGGTCAACCAAATCTGCTTATAAGAGCTAAAGCTGGAGAGGTGGGAACCAGCATTGCTCAGGCCAGGCAAAACCATGGTATAAACAGGAAGCAGAGGGAGTTCCAATTTTAAAAAGACTGGCAAAAAAGTCCATTGACTAGAAACAGTGGGAAGAAAACCCAAGATTTAAACCCTAGTACTGACAAATAGAGAGGGAGCTTGATTTCTGCATTCTGTATCTTCTGCCTACAGTATATAAAATGTATTTGTCTGCAATAATGCAGCTTCAGTCCTGACTCCCTGAAGCTTCTGCTGTCATCTAGTTCTTAAATGTGGGAATACGTTTTTGGAAGAATTTGATAGCCATGCCTTGCCTGAAGTCTGACACTGCTTTCTTACAACCTAAATCCATTATTTTGGATCCTGAACCATGGAATGATTGAGAACAAATCTTCTATGTAACATTCCTTCAGGTATTTGAAGAGTGCTATCAGAGCCCTTCTCAGTCTTCTCAAAGATAAATATGCCTTTCTCCCTTATTTCCTTCTTGTACAGCTTAATTTTCAATCTAAGATCATCTGCATTTCAACTGTCTAAATCCTCCTTAAGGTCTAGAGTCCAGATCTGGATACAATATTTGAGATAAGGTCTGACCAGCACAGAATAGAGTGGGACTGTTACATCCTGCGATTTGGACATTTTACTTTCATGATGCGACTTAAAATAGCATTAGGTTTTTTACAACCGTATTCTATGTTAACACATATTTAGCCTGAGATGCAACTTTCAGTTGGGCTGTGAAAGAGCAACGGGACTCTGAAATTACTCAGTGAGTTTCATGACTGTGTTGGCCTCTTTCCTTCAGGCAGTGTGATGATGACTTGAGTTAGGAGATCCTGGGTGCATTATGTATATGATATATGACCAACTCTCTATCGCAGGAGCTGGACTGCTTTTCTAGGTGTAGCATTTGCTCATCCAACACCGCCCCCTGGATCTGCCAGAGGTCCATGGTCCACAGCCAAGTCATTCTCAGGAAGGTAGCCAGGCACATGCAACTAGTAGTACACATAAACAACAGGAAGAACCCCACAGAAGGGGATGCAGTTAATATAGTCAATAACATTAATTAGATGTATTCGGGGCACCTATCTACAGGGGATGCGGTGGCGCAGCGGCTTAATGACGCTGAAAAGTTGCTGGCCAGAAATGGTCGATACTTCAGTGGTTCGAGCCCAGCTCCACGCAGCAGAGTGAGCTCCTGCTTCCTCCCCAGCTCCTGCCAACCCAGCAGCTCGAAAACTTATGTGAGTAGACAAATGGGTACTCTCACCCCGGTGGGAGGAAAAATGCTGGTGGTGCTTGCATGGGAGATGGGACCAAGTTGCTGGTAACACGGAAGCCGTGCACGCCCGAAAAAGGCGCAAAGCAATGGAAACCCCGCCTCCTGCGCTCACCAGCTGGGCTCTGCTCTAGGAAGGAGGCACTGGCAAACCACTTCCAAAACACCTTGCCTTGAAAACTGCAGGGACTCGTCCAGGCAGTTGCCACAGAATCGGTCACAGCTGAGTGCGGATAAAAAAAATAAATCTACAGGTATCTAATGACTCTCCTTAAAAGCATAATATCCATATGCCACACTAGGCTTTGGTGAAGAACACTGATTATTGCTGTGGTTGTTGAAATACAGATTGATTGCAAGTTCAGCTGGTTGTTGTAAACTGAATGGAAGACCACACCAACTTGTTATTCATTTATTTATACTTCCTGTGTGCTATTCCAATCAGAAGACTCTGAGTAGCTTAGTTTGCTCACACTAATAAGCAAACAGGGCTTTAAAGGTGACAACCAGCATCTTGAATTCACTCTGGCAGCAAAGTACCTGTGATGTCACAAGAAAAAAAACATGTTTGCTCAAGATGAGAGCCCCTAAGGTCTCATTACCAGAATCCTGAATCAGAAAGAGAGTTTTAGGGAAATTCTCTCAGCCACTTAGGAACTGTCTCCATCATCAATTTGAATGACAGGCGTATACAACATCTATCTTCACTCTTTTGGCATTCTACAGGTCTCCCTGTATTTGTAAAGATGTTGCATGAAAAGTTTTATATTGTATATTTTAAATTTTTTCTTGCAGAGGTGTTGAAATTAAGCATGGCTAAGCACTATGGAACTGAAGCCCAACATATTTGCAGGGCACCAGTCTGGCCAGTTTTGTGCCCTATTCAAATTCAGGTCACAAAATTAAACAAATTGGAGAGAGAGAGAAATCTAAACTGTTATGTGCTTTGGATTAGAGTTGTCACATGGAGACAGGAAAAGGGAGGCAATATTGTTCATCTGATTAAATTCCATTTTGCCCCAGATGGAGCTTAATTTTAAAGTATAAAAACAGCAATAAATCCCAATGAATTTTGTTGAATGGATGCAGTCTTTAAATCCCTCCCATGGTTCCTTTCCATTAAATCTTTTGCTGATATCTTAGTGGGTATTATACAAAATTGCACCATCCAGTGGTGTCTTTTGTTAATAGCAAACGTGTCAGAAAGAAAGGTAAAACAAGCAGGATATGTTTACTTCTTGCATGTTTTCTATCCTAGTAGAAACACTGGCAGCGTTGTACATATAAGGCCTGCTAATGAATATATTATTGGCTGCTTCATGAACCAGCACGATTAAAAACTGGATAACAATAGGCATCCATTCAATATCATCACTGTATTAACATGTGATGTTAATAAATGTTATATAAAAAAATTTTAACCACTTGAGCGTTACCATCAGTGCAAAGCTAACTCCAAGAGTTGGAGATTTGTTGCAGCAGTGGCAGTGTTAACATGCCACACACACAATTCCGTTTCGGCTCAAGGCTCTTCCTTGTTGCCCCTAATTGTGGCACAAACATTCCCCAATAACCATGTTTTTAAAAAGAAATATAGATGTGAAATATCCTCATAATATTGTCTTCATCTCATTCCATCCCAGAGCTGAAGCACACATCTTTAGCTGTTCTAGTTTTAAAGTAGTTTTCCCACTTCTTTAGACAGAGTTTTTGTCATGGTCATGATGTGTGATGCTTCACTGATGGTATGGTTGCCAGTGAGATTGAGGTAAGTGTCCCTAGCTCTTATTGGCCACTTTAGGCTTCTGCAGGCCTGTCTCCTCCTCTTTGTGGCCATTTGGCCTGAACTGTGGGAAAGACTGGTCATCTGTCTTCCCCAAAAGCATCTGTCTGCAAATGCCTAACTGGTTCTTTTCGAAGGTCTTCTCATATCTTATAGAGGCTACATGGGTTTAGTGCTGTTTTGAGGGGGAGGACAATGGCTGCATTTGCACGGCATACTTACCGATGGTTAACTCGATTAACTTAATTTTCTAGGTTCACACAACACACTAAACCACAAGTGAACCATGTAGTTGGGATTTACACAACCCACTTGACTAAAATGTGATTGACAAATTTGTGATTCAGTGTATAATGTGAGTGCACCGACTTTAGAAAGCAGCAATACAGACCAGAACATTTGTGTGGTGCTGGGAAACAGGATTCAACTCGTCATTCTGCATCAGATTGTTTTTTTTAACCAGTTTTTGAATTCCCATCTCTCACAAAAGTTCTTTGTCCATTCTAAAAGATTATTCATAATACAATCACTACTCATTTTTCTCCAAAGTAATTAGGATTTATTACACATATTTGTATGTAAACTATTGTTCAGCATCTTAAAATTACAATATTTGGCCAGAGATCCCAAAAATGTCTGCGTGGAAAAATACTGGGCATCTGAACTGTTTCATATGTTGTTCATGTTGCCTGTTGAAGAAATTCTGGTGTTTTCAGAGTTGATTATTATAAGCTTAAGATTGTAGTCTTGGTAAGGGAGAGTGTATTCTTTCTTTTAGCATTGTGGCCCAATCTATTATTTAAATCCTATACCTGTTTATCAGGAAATTAGCTCTATTGTCAGTGAAGTACTTGACCATGCACCAAATATAATGCAAGTTCTCTTATAGCAGACTTTTCGAAGCAGAATTGGAAATATATTCTACAGTAGGCATAGATAATTGTTCATGAACTACAGCCCCAAACCATCCAGAGACGTCTTACAGAAGAGCAACATCATTAAGCCAAACGTTCCACAGTCCATCATCATGTCACAGTGAAATGAGACGGATGCCAGCACGCAGCCTGGAATCCCTAGCTACGAAGCAGCACCAATACAAATCTAAGGGCAACAGAGTTGTCCCCTCCAGATGCAAACTACAGAGCTGTGAGATGCTTTGAGTAATTTTCACAAATATGAAATCCAGAATTCCCTTTTATTACATTAAGCCTGTCTATTCTTGGAAGAATGCTTCTAGATCCAGCTCATCACGTGTAATTCCCAGTTCAGCTCTAGTTATGCATGAAAAATAGTCCTGCAGAAAGGAAAATCATCCTTCTCTAGGTGTATCTGGTCAGTACAGAACTGCTCAAATACTTCCAAATACATGAGTCAATAGCCATTATATTACAAATATGTGAATAGTGGCTTCCATTTATAAATATCTTTTGCTGAATTTGGGTGATCATCTATTCTCCAATCTGCTAACTTCCAGATTCTCCAATCTGTTAACTTCCAGAATATAACTTCCCATCAGTCATACTTTATGGAAGTTATGAAAATTATAGCCCTAGGCATACAAAAAATACCAGGTTGGGAAAAAACTAATCTCCTGAGATTTAAATGTGCTCTGCAAACAATGCAGAGAAATTCCATTATAGCAATTACTCTCTGGAGAGATTTGGAAGAGTTATCTATTACTATTGCTCGCTCTAATAAATATGTTATTTATTCATTTATTCTATTTCTATCTCAACACAGTCTAAATATTGAAAAAAGATCTAGCATACCAAGATACAAACATTCCAATCTTTATTTTTAAAAAAGGTAACTATAGCATCTGTCAGTAAGAAATTTCCCCAGTAGAGACTTTTGCGAATCACAGACAGGCTAAAAATTTAGCATTTTTCTTCCAGCACTTCCTGCTTGGTATTCTTGGAAGTAGCTTCCCAGAAGCACCACACTTCACTTGAGAAAAACATGCATCTGATGCTGCCCCCTTGTGTGCAGTATAGGTTCTACCATTGCGAATTATTGGTGTCATGAGCAGCTGCTAATAATAGGATTGTGGCTAACAGAAGGCAGCATGTTTTCCCCGTAATTTGAAAAAAATAATGTGATCTATTTCACTTCAGTTTCTACAGTTGCTGTATCCTGATGTAAGCTAGGCTTTAAAAAAAGCAAACAAGTAAGGATTATTCAAATATAGATTCAGGTATACTACACCCACTCCTTGTTTAGCAACCACGTTCTGTTCCAACAACCAGGTCGTTAAGTGAAATGGTCATTAAATGAACACATGACAGAGAGATGCTGTGAAGATCACTGGTTCCTGCTGTGTCATTCAAGAAAAATTCTGTCATACCACTACGCTAGCGTTACTCCACTGTGCATTGTTGTCAGGCGCGTGGCATTTGCACGCATTAGTCAGAAAATGAATTTTAATTACTGTTTATTACCATTGTATTTGTGAATGGTCACTAACCAAGGTAGTTGCTAAACGAGGAATGGGTGTATTTGACTTTCAAGAACTGTGTGGTGACCCACCCATGCCATTAAAATAGCTGAAATCAGATCATATTTGTCTGCAGGAGGACTGTAGATAGATAAGATTAATGATTTGCTTGCTTTTTGTGTTCCCACATCAAGAGTTTAAAAAAATTCTTAACCACTGTCTTTCCTGGTACAACAGATATAAGCTCCATAAACACTGGCAAAGGGGCAGAACCTTTATACTCAGCATCCATGAAATCTACTTCATTAAGATTTGATTTTCAAAGAGAAGCCAATAACAAAAATAAGGAAACAAAAATAATCATACCTTCTCTGAAAACCATATTGCCTTTGGGAACAAAGGAGAATGTCAAAGAGGCCACACTGATGTCCAATTCACAGAATCCAGTTCATGTCCTGTTGGACTTTCCCTTTCTTGCTATTCTTGGGAAAAAATAGGTAAACATTCCAAATAGCAAAGAGTTCACGGCATAATTCTCTGAATTGTTACAAACCAGGGAGAAAATGGCCCTTTTCTCCAGTGGGATGCAATTTCTTTAAACATCTGCTACAAAATAACCAGCAATGTTTCAGATACATATAAATCTCTATTGGCCAAATAAACAGCATATCTAGATGCCATGCAAAACAGAAGGAGTGGTGTGGCACCATAGAGACATATTTTGGAATGAGATACATTTTCCCCAAAGACTACTTCAATTAGATTCATTATGGTTGCAACCCTGTGCATTCTTATCTAGAAGTAGGCCCCGCTTAACATAATGGGGTTTTTCTAAGTAAAAGTACATAGATCACACTGTAACCAGTCCAAGGCAAACACTAGGATAGTTACACCAGCCTTGTCATCTTGATTTCTGACCTTTTAATTTAGCATCATGCTCTTAAGGCAATCTTCCCTAGTCCACCTGATTTTTCAAAAAGTTGTACTCCAACATATCTGGAGACTACCAGGTTAGGGAAGGTTAAAATAGCATATTTTACTGCCAAATACCAACATGTTCACATTTATAAAACAGTATGAAAAGTAGGCCTTTTGAAGTCAGCTCATCGATATGGATATGGATATATGGTGTACCAAAAATCAGTCCCCACAGGCCAATCACAATATGTTTTACTATTTTTGCTAATTAATATTTTTTCAGAAAAAATGTTACTGTACTTAGGAATGTTCCAAGGTCATGCATCAAACAAATAAGGAAGTGTTTAGAAGAAAATGACAACCAATTCAAACATTTAATGTAATTTATATAATAAATAAATGGGGCCTGACTTTTGGTACACAGTGTGTGTGTATATGTGTGAAGCTGCTACTTGAAGGTACTTTGTAAGTTCAGGTAAGGCATTTATTTATTACAAAAATGCTTGCACTCCACCTCTCTAAGACTAAATGTAGCTTGCAGTAGAAAGCACACAATTGTATAACCACAGTAGCAAACACAATGAAATAGACAATAATGTATAAGACATTCATTTCAATAAAATTGTACTCAGTGTTCTTTTATCTAACGCCAACCAGCAGCAGCAGCTCTACAAGTCTTTTAGCTGTTTTACATCAAGTAACCCCTACATAAAATCCTAAAACTGTAAAGGACCATTTAGGTCATTCTCAGGAATCATAGGATCAAAAACGTCCTAGATAATAGAACAAGATCATGCTCCGTCAAATTGACTGGACTTGCCCAGTGGAGCCAAGCAATTTTACTCAACAAATGCCTAGAATATTCCTTACAGCTGCCCTATAAGTGTTCTTGTGGTCCTTCCCTCCTCAACAGGGAGCAGGTCACTTTAAACAGGGTCGCTCTTATCACCACAATGTAATCCCTACAGATTCACTCTTCGTCCTTCTTGAACAACACCCTAGGTCTCTCTTCTGTCATTTCATCTCCCAAGGCTCCTTAAATAACCAGGAAGTAATCAGGATCAAAAATGCTCATCACTTCCCCCCCTCCATATTCCTTACCCCTCTTGCTAGACCCCAATTTCAGTGGGGCTCATAGCTGGCACAATACTGTTCTACCTGCCTAGTCTCCAACCCCTAATGCAGAATAAATCCAAGATCTTAACATTCCAGGTGTAGAGGAGTACAGAGATGGCTTTGTAGCACCTCCCACTCGCCCACAATCCATAGCATGCCTGCCTGCAGCACCCCCTGCCCTCCCGCAGTCTCTACTGACCCTCCCATGGCTTCTGCTGACCCACCCAAGGTCTTTGCCAGCCCACCTGCAGCCCTGTGGCCCTGCCTGTGCTCCCTAGCACCTGCCCGCTGGGACTCCCACCTCTTCCCACTTAATGACCAGCACGTCCTGGGGTTACGACAACAACTGGGACTGCTGGGATTGCCATTGCTAAGTGATGCGGTCACGTGATGTCGTACTTTACGACCACATCACTTAGCAATGATAATTCAGGTCCCAATTGCCGTTGTAACCCTAGGACTATCTATATTTTCATTGCTCTAAAGACGTGGATGCAACATTCTACTTCTTGACAAATAGGTCTTTATTTTATGTGACTTGGACACACAGAGCAGGAATAAACAATAGAGAATGAAAATACAGCCCCTGGGCTCACATTGGAAGACTAGGAAGAAGAGATGAGGAACACTATGGCTGCCAAGTACCTTCAAGAATTGGTATTGATTGTCATCCTCTCTGGATCTTTCCAGCAGAACCCTTTACAACATGTAAAGAGGCAGACTGTGCAAAATATGACTTCACAATGTTCTTTAAATATTCATATTTAGCTTCATTTACTGAAATTTCTGTTTGTATGATTTTATTAACCCTTTGTCTCTGTGCATGCTCCAGTTTCATAGATCACAGGATTTGGGGAACAACGTGCAATAGTTATTTCCCTGGGAAACTATAATTACATGAAAATATTACCAAAGCAGAAGAGACACCTTGCACTATCTACAATAGGGTGGTAATATGCTTTCTCATCCTATATTCACCTGGAGATACTTCCACAGACCAATTAATCACTGAGATAAATAGTGAAATGTTCAGTCAAACAATACACATTAATCTACATGCAGCAAACAACACATTACACAGAAAAGATCCCTCTATTCCTCTATACAAAATTTTACTTAGCAGCTTCAATAACTCTCCATTCAAGTTTAAAAAACAAACAAACTCAAACCACTGTTTATGATTGCCCAACAGAACTGATCAGAGATGTTAATCACCTTTTTTTTAATCCTTGATTCATGCCTTCATTTATGAATAAGCAAGAAGAATATCCTTCATTGAAAGCATCTGAGTCTTCTCTGGCTCATGTTTCATTTATACCTCAAATTTGGGTTATGTCTGTACAGTGGAATCTACTGGGGATATACTTCATGAATGCATACATCTCATTTCCCTGAAACAAATATACAGTGCATTTGGAAAGTATTCAGACCCCCTTCACTTCTTTCAATTTTGTTATGTTGCAGCCTGATACTACAATCGTTCAAATTCATTTTTTTTTTCTCATTAATCTACACTCAGTACTCCATAATGACAAAGTGAAAACAGAATTTTAGAAATGTCTGCAAATTTATTAAAAAGCAAAAACTGAAATATCACATTGGCATAAATATTCAGACCCTTTGCAACACTACTCAAAATTTAGCTCAGGTGCCTCCCATTTCTCTTGATCATTGCTGAGCTGTTTCTACACCTTGATTGGAGTCCACCTGTGGTAAATTAAATTGACTGGACATGATTTGGAAAGGCACACACCTCTCTATAGAAGGCCTCACAGCTGACAATGCCTACTGTACCCGAACAAAAGCCATGAGGTCAAAGGAACTGCCTGCAGAGCTCAGACAGGATTATTGCAAGGCACAGATCTGGGGAAGGCTACAAAAACAATTCTGCTGCACTGAAGGTTCCCAAGAGCACAGTGGCCTCCATAATTCTCAAATGGAAGAGGTTTGGCACAACCAGGACTCTTCCAAGAGCTGGTCGCCTGGCCAAACTGAGCAATTGGGGGAGAAGAGCCTCAGTAAGAGAGATGACCAAGAACCTGATGGTCACTCTGACTGAGCTCCAGAGATCCTGTGTGGAGATGGGACAAAGTTCCAGAAGGACAATCATCACTGGAGCCCTCCACCAATCTGGGCTTTCTGGCAGAGTGGCTAGACAGCAGCCTCTCCTCAGTGCAAAACACATGAAAGCCTGCTTGGAGTTTGCAAAAAAGCACCTGAAGGACTCTGAGGAACAAGATTCTCTGGTCTGATGAAACCAAGATTGAACTGTTTGGCCTCAATTCTAAATGTTATATCTGGAGGAAACCAGGCACCACCCAATACCATCCCAACAGTGAAGCATGGTGGTGGCAGCATCATGCTGTGGAGGTGTTTTTCAGCAGCAGGGACTGGGAGACCGGTCAGGGTTGAGGGAAAGCTGAATGGAGCAAAGTACAGAGATATCCACAGCACTCAGGACCTCAGACTGGGCTGAAGGTTCACCTTCCAACGTGACAACGATCCTAAGCACACAGCCAAGACAACACAGGAATGGCTTAGGGACAACTCTGTGAATGTCCTAGAGTGGCCCAGCCAGAGCCCTGACTTGAACCCCATTGAACATCTCTGGAGAGACCTGAAAAAGCCTGTCCACCAACGGTCCCCATCCAACCTGACTGAGCTTGAGAGGATTTGCAAAGAAGAATGGCAGAAAATCCCCCAGTCCAGGTGTGCAAAGCTTGTTGCGTCATACTGAAAAAGACTCGAGGCTGTAATTGCTGCCAAAGGTGCTTCAACGAAGTACTGAGTAAAGGGTCTGCATACTTATGCCAATGTGATATTTCAGTTTTTGCTTTTTAATACATTTACAGACATTTCTAAAATTCTGTTTTCACTTTGTCATTATGGGGTACTGAGTGTAGATTAATGAGAAAAAAAATGAATTTGAATGATTGTAGTATCAGGCTGCAACATAACAAAATTGAAAAAAGTGAAGGGGGTCTGAATACTTTCCAAATGCACTGTATACAAGTGTTGGTGCATGTCTGTATGCAAATGTACACACATGTATACACAGAAAAATGGGAGGGGGGGAGAAAAGTCCCATTGCAGGAACAGACCTAAGTAGGGTGCAGAAAGGGACATGCATGCACCCTTTTAAGTCTTTAATAGAGCTACACAACTATGAAAACCTTGAAAGGTATGGTCATGAATAAATATGGCAAAAGAGCTAGCACACAGTGTTGTTAGCTATAGACTGGAGTAAGGCACAGGGCTTGCAGGTACAAGTTCCCGAGGTGTCAGGAACAGTGACAACAGAGGGAGAGAGAAAACCACTGTGTATTTTTTTAACTCCCATGAGGAAGATTCAGTTTTACATAGATTCAGCTAATGCGTCCTCTGCATTTTACCTTTAGTACAAAAAGTGCAAAAGATTCTCTGTGCTTTCCAGTCCAACAAATGTCTGTTTAGAGAGTCTTTCTTGTAAAGTCAGGAATAGGCAAGCTATGCTGATCTTTTGCAATGACCCGGGTTTGCAAAAATGCAGTCCTTGCTCCATTTAGACTCATGGAAGAAATGTCCTTACAAAGGAACAGTTAAGCCCAGTGTTCCTGTTAGTGTCCTCCAGGTAAATGAAATGTCCCCAGGTGATAGCAGCAACAACAGCAGGCAAAGGAGAGGTGGCTGGGGATTAATTTTTTCTTTTTCAGACTGGCCATCTTCTTAGCTTCAACAGTGTCTCTCTCATCTCGCAGCTTTTTGTTCATCTCCCTGCTCCAGAGGAAAGTAAGACAAATGCAAGTGTTATGGCTACAGTATTCCCATTTGCCCTTTCCCTACATCCAGACTTAGGTAATTTCCACGCTAGTGACTTATAACAGATTCATAGCATCACCCAGCCATTGCTGAAGTCATATAAAGCCTGTTCAGATTACTGTTATTTTGGCAAAGTGATGATTGTGCAGCTCTCAAGTCACTAGTGTGAAAATGACCTAACTTCCCTACTGATATGATGTACTACAGCTCCCATAATTTCTGGTCACATTTTGAAGGTGCCAGATTGTAGAAGATTTCATCCCCAGTGACAGTCATTAGGAACTCTTAAGCTGTGTTTGCATTACCTGCTTACCTATGATTTACTTATCGGTGATTGATATGATTAATCAAATGCTCTGAATTTGCATAATGCACTGAACTATAAGCTATAAACTAACCACACTGGGCTTTAATAGCAAGCTAACTTGTGGATCAATTTGTTGTACAAATACAGCCTTAGCAGACAGAGAGGATAAGTAAGGTAAGAGACTATTCTTTGTACAGCCACAGAAACTAGTTCAAACATTTCTTTGGCACTCGGATTGCATTTAATGGACTATTCGGGAGAGCATGTGCTCGTGTAAGGTAGCCATCATATGGGATCAACCCAATTTCAACTAGTCAAGAAGATTCTGAGTTCAAACTTCACATTTTGGCAATGAGCCAACAAATATTTGACTATAGTTAATTCTCTGTCAGATGTTTAATTATACTAATTAAATTATTAACATAGTTCATTGTGTTGTTATTCTGAACACAAAATAGCTCATTTTGTGCTCTATTGCAAAAGAAATGGAGGAAAAGAACAGTAGTCACACAAGTCAAGATGATTTTGTTTGTCTGCAATGATAGCTTTCTGTTTCCTCTACGCACCATGATCAAAATAAATCTTGAGTAATTGTTATCTGTAAATGAGGTCAGTGACTCTAACAGCTGGTTTTGCTGTAGGCCTCTCAAAAGTCAAAGAACTGTTTTCTTCTTAACTGCATGTTAGGACTGTATTATTCCTTTCCCATGGAATTGCATCTCCAAGGATGAAGACTGGGGCATCACAAGCATGCTGGCAGAACTGTCCCCAGGCAGAGGAAGAGAGCATTTCCATTCCTTCACCCCTGTAATTCAGTCACAAGCCCCCAACTGCAACAGTCCACTTTCCTTCCCCCTTTTTCACCTTTCATTTAATCTTCTACCATCATGTAACACATTAGAGGCTCCCTAAAGAGGTCCACCTTCTGTAGCTGCTTTATTCAATTATTTTCCGGGGAGTCTTGGAGATGCTTTCCTTACCTGAGGAGCTCCAATTGACGCAAGAGGCTTTGTTTTTCTTTCTGCATATTCTTAGAGGCTTGAAATATATCTCTGGGGTAGAAGCAAGGAAAAGAGGGATTCAGATATTGTGAACTCATATTTTATTCTTTTGCAAACATTAATATTGCCTATTAGGTACTAGTCCTAAACCTTCTGCCAGTAACTGTGCATGCAGAATGGTCTAAGTAAATTAGCTCTAACTAGGACCCCCGACTTGAGTTCACATGTTGCACAAATGGCATAATGTGGCTTGTGTGTTTTTGACTTAATTCTGTTTTTGAACCAAGCCACAGTCATTTGTAAGCTGTAGTTTATGATTTAGTATGATGTATAAACCTACCATTTTGGCTTACTGAACATGATTAAAACAAACAGTGGCTTAGTACACGACATGAGCCTAGACTATTGTATCTGTTAATGGCCTATTGTTATGACAGATTGGTAAGACAGAGATATTTTACCTAGCTGCCTTATCTCAAAATGCAGCAAAGGCCAAAATATATACATCCTTCTTACATCTACTTCTTCCATACTAATGGCTGCATGGATGCACAAGGTATAGTTTGGCCCTAAGGATACAAGCTACCGTATTTTTCCGACTATAAGACGATACTTTTTTCTAAAATCCTTACCCTAAAAATTGAAGGGCGTCTTATTCAAGGAAGTCAGCCAAAGAGAAAACCTCGTGGTGGCAAAACTGCCCATACTTTGTCTCTGCAGGCAGGCTTCCTCCTATTGCTAGCCTCCAATCACGAGTGAAATAGCTTGTCTCCCAAACAGACTTCCTCCAATCACGAGCCTGATGTAACTGACGTCAGCTGATGCTGAACAAACCAATTAGAGAAGGCTGTTTGCAGAGACAAGCTATCGGCAGTTTCACTCGTGCTTGAATGTAATCAGTTATGCAAAAGAGCATGGAAATAGAGCTGCAGAGAGACAGTTTGGACCTCCTCCCACCGAGTGTATCAGGTAAATGTTAACTAATTACTAAATAAAAATGTGTTCTGCACTATCTTTAAAATATTGATTTCTTAATTTGGGGTTGGAAAAATGGGGGTTGTCTTGTACATGGGGGCGTCTTATTGTTGGAAAAATACGGTAAGTGACATTATCTTTTACAGAGCACACCCAAAGCAGCTTTTAAGTATACTTATTTTTGAAACAGCCATCTCATCTAGAATTTCATATCTACGGATACTGGGTGGTGATTGTTTCTCAACAATCACCAACTTTGACCCTCCAAATAGGTTGGATTTCAACTCCTGTCATCCCTGACAGCATAGGTATTTGGGATTTAATGCTCAACATGTTTGAAGCAGACCACATCAGGGAAAGCTGCAAGAAATTGTTGCACAGACAACAAAGCCAATCTCTTATCCCTGTTTACCGTGGAAAGCAGGTTTTGGTTAATTAAGCACTAGCAAATAAATTATTTACTGCTTGGTAATGTAACTGCTTACCTGACTGGCAGCAATGATTTTCAGATGACATCATATTTTTCTAAACATTAAAGTAATTGATTTCTGTGGAGATAGTTGTTAACATTTGTTTTGTTCCAGGACTGTTATGCCCTGTGAGTTTTGACAATAGAAGACTTTATATTTAAATGCTGGAATGTTTGGCACCAAGCTAATGCCTTCACAAGCTTCTAGAAAAACGTAAATGGAAAAAGACTTCCATCATTAGTTCATCTCAAGGAAAAGAAAGGCACTATGCCTTCTGTGTCCTTGAGATTTGTAAAGATTGCAATAGAGTAAAGAAAACAAAATACCAGAAGATGTTCATCCTTACAGAGCTTATCAATTTGCAGCAGCCACATATAACAGCATTGCTTTTCCAATATTTACATTCTAACTAGCTGATGCTGTTCTATATCCTGCCCTGCTCCCCAGTCATACCTGTCCTTCTGTTCCTGCTCTACCTGGGCTTCTTTCTGCAATTCTTTCAAGTGACTTCGAGTTACTTCCAGTTCCCATTTGGTCCTCTCCAGCTGATCCAGGAGATTTTCACTCAGAATTCGTAATCTCTCATTTTGTACTTGCAATTCTAGCTGCTCAGAGTTCTGGCATTGTAACTGATGTTCCAACTAAATATAGACATTTGTAAAACAAAATAAATATAGTTGAAGAACCAAGAAATCTGAAAGAAATCTTGGATTGTAATAAGAACATTTAAAGTAAGAATTTGTAAATCAAAAATGTATAGTGCAATGAAATCATACCAGTATACCCGGTTAGTTGCAGTATTAATGGACATGAAAACATGACAAGATTGGCAACTGCTGCAACCAATATTTGCTATTTAGGAAGCACAAAATGAGTAACAGTTCCTGAGGTTGACTATGTATCACAGTCTGCCATGACTTGGGCCATGATCCCCATGGAAATACAGATAGTCCTTAGTTAACAATGGCAATTGTTAAGCAACACGGTTGTAAAGTGTGACATCACATGACTGCGTCGCTTAGTGATGGCAATTCCAGCACTCCTGGTTGCAGTCGTTAAGTGAATCACCACAGGTCATTAAGCAAGGACATCACATAGTCACCATTTGTGACCTCCTGCCTGCTTCCCCATTGGCTTTGCTTGTCAAAAGCTTGCAAAGAAGTTCACAAATGGCTACCATGTGACTGCAGGATGCTGCAACATCATAATCGTGAGCCAGGCACGGAAGGCCAGAAAAGATTGTGTGATTGCAGGGATCCTGTGAAGGCCAGAACTCCACAGAACCGTTTATAAGTACCACTCACTCAGCACCGTCACAAGTCTGAATGGTTGCTGAACGACTGCATGTTAAGCAAGGACCACCTCTATCAAAATCAGTGCAAGAAGAACAGAAATATAAAATATGTGGCCAGAATGTCATTTGCCTCAAAACCTGAATAACTACATTTACATTTTAATGATATGGAATAACAAATGCATTAAAAACCTTAAAGCAGATTATTAGATGTCCAGGTGACAGGTTCCCATTTAAATTTTATGCAATTCTTAGTTTATTAGGAAAGTCTTAATAGTTGACAAAAATCCATAGCTACCCAAACAACTCATCAAAATATATCCAACAATAAACTTGTTAAAGTGCCCAAAGTAAGCCGAGAGTAGAATCTGCAAGCTTAGGTGTCTTATCTGCAAAATTGGAACATAGTAGCCTACTTCAGAAATGTTTCTTAAAGAGAGATCATGCAAATGAATGAAAATCAATCTGCTCATTAACATTCTAGCAAATAATTTTTTCCTTTTTTAACAGCACTTAGGTAATATTTAGTGGTCCTCCTACCCCCTTAAATGTACCCTAAAAGATTGGAGAGCTGGATTTTAGAAATCATTATTTGGAAGTGTAGTACTCTGCTGACTTCTGCCTGATATTTGGCAGGTGGAAGAAACCTGTAGAGGTCTGTGGAACCTGTGGAAGAAACATACTAGGCAAAGCTGTTTGGGCCCAAAGGATGTACTCATAAAAAATACAGAAAAATCTGATCCAAACTTTATTTCACTAGATAACCCTAAACCTGCAATGCTGCATTTCTGGTTTAAAACCAAAGTAATTTAGGCTCCTGTAGCAGTTAAGATACAGAAGCAAAACACTTGCCTGTACAAAAAGAAATGTCTTTTTGTACTGCGCATCTTCTAGAAAGCCATACTATATCATTTAAATATTTGATATAAAAATTCTTAGACACAATCCTGTGAGAGAAAATCCCATAACTGCAATAGCAAACTGATACTGGAAAATAAGGAATAATCTGTAATGATTAAATATGCTCCTATATTAAAAATATTTAATTCCATGTATAACTTAAGAACCCAGTTATTACATGGATTGAGAAAGACACATTACTGAAAGCTTAATATCTTTACTGTTTTATCCCAAAAGTATGTTTTTTTAAAATTTATAAATTAGCTACAGCAACATGGATAGAATAATTATCCAAATAAACTCCATTGCTCCAACTCTCAAATGCATTCCTCCAAGAGCCATGACCATATGATTGTGACATGAGTAAACAGGCTGGCGGCCTTTCTTGCTTCAGTGGTGATTAATGTACTGGACTAGAGCTAAACATGAATGGAACTGGAATCCTTCCGAAGTTGTAGGCCTGGAGGTAAACAGAGGCCAGCAGATACGTATTCAACAGCAGTTGGCTCAGGCCATTCCAGAAGAAACTTGGCCCACAGTCACTGACTCCTACGTCAGGAATTTTACGAAGTCTGGTATATCAAAATTATGTAACTGGCTCTCAGACAGACACCATTAAACTGTTGCTTAAACCAGTCAGGAATGGTGAGAAGTATTCATAGATATCCCCACCCCAAATGCAAGGAGTCTCTGTGAAAATTATCTGCTCTCCACACCATAAGATATAAATTTCTTAACAGAGGTAGGCAGGCTAGGCTACATCCCTCTCCAAAGGGTCAGTTTAAACTTCTATCTTTCCTTAAATAGAAGATGGCTTCGTCCACTTTAGCTCTGGTCTCATCCGTGAGAGCATATAGTCACCAAAAAGGCATGCAGACCTTGACAGAAAGGTTCCCCATCCATCCATCCATCCATCCATCCATCCATCCAGATTTTGCATACAAGATCCTTTCAAAGCCTTTCATGTTCATTCCTGCAGTGCTAGTATCAGTGTAGCAGCAAGAAAGATTTCACATCACTGAACTCATACACATGCCCCTTCAACCCTGAAGGACCTCAACATTTTTTATGCTTTGTCCGAGTCACAAGCCAAGGACTGCCAAAAATTAAAAAAAAAAAAAAAAAAAACCTTTCATATTATACCTTTCAATGATCAGTCTGCACCTTGGTGTAACATGGCAATGAAAGGACAATATATCTAAGGCCTCCAGATGGGAACATTGGTGCCTATAGGAACCAAATGCTTAGAATAGACCAAAAGGATGATGTCATAAATAGGACAGAAAGCATTTTATTTCAAGGGAATCTTACTTTCCCAACAGGTCTACATCTCAGTTTGCAATTTGCACTATGGCCTCTTGCACCCTAATCCAGTTCTAGCCCTGCAAAAAATACTGCCAGCCAGTTCAGGCAAGATGTACTTTCCAGGGCACATTTGCATCACTTGTGCTAACACAGAAGCTTTTTTTTTTTTTCCCATGGGTTTCTCTTGATGGATTCAACAAATAATCTGTAGCAGCCTTTCCCTATTCCATGTCCTCCAAATATTTACCAAGGATTCTGGAATTTATAATCCAGCATACTAGGGAGCACTAGGTTGGGCCAGGTTAGCTTATAATAAAGATTGTTACCCCTTTACTGAAAGATAACTTTGGTTGTAATCAGGAAGGATGAGAAGCAGGCCTCAGTCACCTTTTTCTGCCGGTAAAGCATTTTCTCAAATTCTTGCTCTTTGCTCTGCAATTCTTTCTGAAGCAGGTTGCTCTTCTCAAGCCTTGTTGACTCCTGCAAAAAGCAGATGAAGATATGTTCCTTTTTTTCCCTTCCTCCATAAAAAAATACATCCCCAGCACTTGCCAAACGTCATAGGAGTAATCAAGGTTTAAGTCACTGAGGAGCTAAGCATGCAGGTCAGGAGGAGTTTACCTGGTAGAGCAGCCGCTCCCTTTCAGCTTTAATTTGTTGCTCCATTTCCTCATAGAGACACTTGACTTCTCTGTCATGGTCTGTCTCTCTCCTAAAAGAATGGAACAGGAAGAAGGAGATGTGGAAAAAGTATATATCAGTGTTTTTCAAACTTGATAACAATGCTGGCTGGGGAATTCTGTTAGTTGAAGTCCATACATCTTAAAGTTGCCTAGTTTGAAAAACACTGATATACACCGTGTGCACAATTATTAGGCAAGTGAGTATTTTGACCATATCATTTTTATGCATATTTTCCACCTCCAAGCTGTATAAACCTGAATGCTTATTGGATATAAGCATATCAGGTGATGTGTATTTGTGTAATGAAGGAGGGTGTGACCTAAGGAGATCAACACCCTATATCAAGGTGTGCATAATTATTAGGCAGCTTCTTTTCCTCAGGCAAAGTGGGCCAAAAAAGAGATGTAACTGACTCCAAAAAGTCAAAAATTGTAAAAAGTCTTTCAGAGGGATGCAGCACTCTTGAAATTGCTAAGATACTGGGGTGTGACCACAGAACCATCTGTGGTCACGTTTTGTTGCAAATAGTCAACAGAGTCGCAAGAAACATGTTGAGAAAAAAAGACACAAATTAACTGCCAAAGATTTGAGAAGAATCAAACATGAATATACCAGGAACCCATTATCCTCCAGTGCTGTCATATTCCAGAACTGCAACCTACCTGGAGTGCCCAGAAGTACAAGGTGTTCAGTGCTCAGAGACATGGCCAAGGTAAGGAAGGCTGAACCTCAACCACCACTGAACAAGACACATAAGTTGAAATGGCAAGACTGAGCCAAGAAATATCTGAAGATAGATTTTTCAAAGGTTTTATGGACTGATGAGATGAGAGTGACTCTTGACGGACCAGATGGATGGGCCCGTGGCTGGATCAGTAACGGGCACAGAGCTCCACTTCGACTCAGACGCCAGCAAGATGGAGATGGGGTACTGGTATGGGCTGGTATTATTACAGATGAGCTAGCTGGACCTTTTCGGGTTGAAGATGGACTCAAAATCAACTCCCAAACCTACTGCCAGTTTTTAGAAGACACTTTCTTCAAGCAGTGGTACAGGAAAAAGTCTGCATCTTTCAAGAAGACCATGCTGTTTATGCAGGACAATGCTCCATCGCATCGAAGTACTCCACTGCGTGGTGAGCCAGTGAAGGCCTCAAAGATGAAAGACTAATGACATGGCCCCCTTCCTCACCTGACCTAAACCCTATTGAGAACTTGTGGGCCCTTCTCAAATGGGAGATTTACAGTGAAGGAAAACAGTGCACCTCTCTGAACAGTATCTGGGAGGCTGTGGTTGCTGCTGCACAAAAAGTTGATCGTCAACAGATCAAGAAACTGGCAGACTCCATGAATGGAAGGCTTATGACTGTTATTGCAAAGAAGGGTGGCTATATTGATCACTGATTTTTTGTTTGAAATGTCAGAAATGCTTATTTATAAATTTTCAGTTGTTTATTATTCTCACTTTAACAGATGAAAATAAACAAGTGAGATGGGGGAATTTTTCCTTTTTCATTTAGTTGCATAATAATTCTGCACACTAATAGTTGCCCAATAATTGTGCACACATAGATATGCTCCTAAGAAAGCCAAAACCTCACTTTTACTTTCTTAAATATTCAGGTTGAGGTTTATTAACATTTTGGATTGACCGAGAGCACTGTAGTTGTTCAATAAGGAAATCCATCCTCAAAAATACAACTTGCCTAATAACTGTAGACGCAGTATATACAGTATAATGAAGAAAAATAAAAACAAAATGAGAGAAGGGGGGGGAAATCCTCTCTTTAAAGCACAATAAATACATTCCAGTTCATCACACATGATGCACCCTATCACTTTTCACTTACTCAAGAAGATATGGAAATCTTCCAGCACTACAAAACACCAGAATGTTTAAATAGTTGTTGCACATAAAAAACATTTCCTAAAAAGAAAAACTCAGATTATTTGTAATATACTTGATATGTTCTTTCTGGACCTTGACTGTTTGCTGCAAGTTTTACAATCCTAGCAGCAATCCTTAACAGCTGTAGATAGGCCTTGGAAAAATTATTTGAGAAGCACTAGGAAGTTGCTATTAATAGAACTGGACTGTATATACCAACAATAAGATTCATTGTTGTAAAGCACAAAATACACCAAATGTCTATAAAATAAAATGTTATGTTAATAGTGTTTTATAATAAATTGACACAATGACTATTTGATTTAAATTATTGACATTTTATCTACTTTGTTTTATTCACAAGCAGTAGGTCAATGTTGGCATCAGTGCTAAGCCCCGTATTTTACTTCAACCATGCCTTCATGCTGTGCATGAATTTTTTATTATCAACAAGATTTAGCAGAAAGGATGCCTTCTAATTAAAACATTAGGCACTATCACACCTGTTATATCCACAACTTATTCCTTCCTCTAGATTCCCATATTTTGCTCATCCCTGTTGATGGTCCAAGGGAAGCCAATGCCACACCCCTCATCTTAGTAAAAGAGGCATTAAGACACTCTGGGAACTGCTTACCGTTTTAATACCAGTTCCATGGATTCCTTCTCATGGTGCATATCCTTGATGTATGAGGAAATACGGAAAACAAACTCTTCAAAGCTGGCTAGGAGTTCTGGCAGTTCTTTCTGGAGTCGAACCCAAAGTTCTTGAATTTCACCCTGACTGGAGTAAAGACAAGTGGTGATTCTAGGAAAGCAGCTGTAATGACATTACCTTAAGTTCTACTCCTAGCTACACTTCCTTATGATAAGAACAAGCAGGCAACAAGGGGAAAGACATAACTCTTAAAATCTGAGCTTCTTCTGAACACAGGTCTGCACATTTCCCCCTTCAAAGTAATTTTGGTTGAATCTTATTATGTTACCAGCCCAAATTTTCTCATTTTCACTATTCTTCCTTCACTAACATTGTCATAGAACCATTTATTAGCCCTTCTTGGCCTACCAACAGAAAAGCATTTAGGAGTTACTATGAGAAGAGTTAGCAACATTCTCCCATGGGCATAAGTAATCCGTGGCCTTCCAGATTTACTACAGTTCTCAGCAGTTCCAGCCCATGTGACCATGTATCTGTAATTCTACAGATTAAAGGCAATAAATATCGCTCAATAATTATATAGCAAAGAGACTGTCATATGAAATTCAAGGCAAACTTATTTGAAACTAAAGCAGTTGAATGGAACAGCAATTATCATAATCATATTCTAATGGGAAAAAGACATATTGGAGAGTCCCATCTTACTGTTCAAAGACCTGGGATGCTTCAAGATACTCCAGCACAGAGCAAAACTGTTTCTCCCCCTCATCTGTCTGGTCCAGTCCCTCTGACCAGCTTGACTCAAATGTCTCCTCGTGTCTGGCACTTTCAGAGTTCTGGTGCTGCTCAATTCCTATGAACTTGCCTATGAAAATAAGCATAAGAATACAAGATCGCCTTACAGCCCATAGAAAGCAGCTTTGCTTTAGGCTTCCTTATGATCTGGGCTAGTTTGTGAAGAGAGAAAAGTACAATATTGATTGGAAGCCCACTGCACTGACTGACTTAGAGACAAAGTCCTATAAATCCCAGATTGTGGGCAATATTAGTACCTGAATGACTGAAAGGGGAAGTAAAGTTAGAGACCCTTAATGAAATAGCAAATCCCTACCCCCATCTTAGCTTAGAAAGTAGCTTTCTAAATCACATTATCTAGGTGGATTGTCATAAAAAGAAAAGGATTGACCATCCTTAGCTCACCCACATAATTCATGCAATGAGTGTGGTTACTCTGTGGCAAGGAAAGGTAATTCAGTACATGACCTTCCCCGACCTGGTACTCGTAAATATGTTGGATTATAAACCTTAGGATCCCCAGCCATCAAGCTCTTTGGCCTTGCCAGCTGCTAATTCTGGAAACTATAGTCAATCATACCTGGAGGGCAGCTTCACATCCTTAAAGACATTCTTCGCTATTCCATATTATGTTTGTTGTTTCCAAGACAAAGCTCTGGCAACCCAAACACAGACCATGACTATGTTGGGATTTTTAAAACTTTGACTTGTTGAATAACCCATAGTGGCCTGATTTGCTCATAATACTAAGGCAAAAGCAAACAGATATTATGGTATAGTGTTATATGTGAACTAGTGCCAAAATATGGAAGTTGCTGCCAGGGAGAGTATATTACTTTTTTCCATTACTTCTCTCCCAAGTGCTTTGGATGTCTTCCTTGGATCAGAAGATAAAGCACAGGGCTGCCTCCCCCTGCTACCATCCCCCGGTACTTTAATCAGTGTGATTTGCCTGACTGGTTTTCTCACTTGTGATAGGCTGACTATGGTGCTCCACTTATCATTTGCAAACACCTTGTGGTTTCAGGGTTTTTTTTAATTCATCAGTCTGATTCCTTGATAGAGAGTCAGCAATTAACTATTCTGGTCTTAGGCCAGTACTAGTAACATCCAGTATTGTCATTCCTGCCTCCTAAACGTGTTGTCCAGGTCAAGTCCCTGGACTGTCTACTCTTAGAACACCAAGACATTTACAATTGGGACAAAACATACTATATCATGCTTATGTTCTAGTTCACCAAATAAGAATCTCTCATTGCCTTCCTACCCAGTTCCCCATATCTGATTGCTTTAGATCAGCCCTCTTCACGTCAGAGTCTTAGAACTGTTGACTTAAGTTGTTTTCTTAAGTAGAGGAACTTGGCTTCTTCTAATCAGCACAAGGATATGTCAGTAGCCTCCCTCCTTTAGACCCAGCTTATATCCAATGGATCTTTTTGCAGTAGCTGCTCTGTGATGCCTGCATGGGGGCTTCATGCTTGCTGGGTATTTTAGCAGTAAATTGGAAGTGTTAGAAGACTTCTTAATAGGACAAAAGGGTGCCACAGGAAAGCCTCATCCCAACATGACTGACAGTAAGAGGAAGTACATTCCATACTCTGTTCTGCAAACATGAAATCTGGTGTGGCTTCAGATATTCACCACTCTGAGAAACATGTTTATAGATATGGGGCAAAACAATTCCTGAAGGTACACCAACATTTGTAAGCAGTGTGTGTTTTATACCAAGCAGTAAAATAGCAAAGATTAATATTTCACTGGCTTGGATCCACTCCTCGCCTATCCATTCCTATCTCTTTGCTTCAGAGTAGAGCAATTCTCTGTTCTCCATATATCACTGCCTTGCCTGCCACTGTAGACTCAGTTCTCAGTACTAAGTATGGTTCCATTCTCAGCTCTCAGCTGTCTGCCAACTAAAATATGGATTTCCTGTGTACTGTTTGCTTACAACAGGAGCAGCCATCATTGTATCACATGTACTCATCAACTTCCAAACTCTCTCTCTTCTTCTCTTACCTAGGCCTACACTGAATTCTACTGGGGTGAGGTAACCATTATTGTCTTGCTCCAGACTGTCAAAAACAGCTTCCAGCTGTTCAGTAGTGAATGGTAGTTCAGTTTGTAAGCGCTGTGGAAAAGAAGAGAAAGGAAGAACAAATTCAGGATTTTGGTCTATAATTAACAGAACAAATAGAAAATATTATTCTCAGCTCATTTTCCCAATTGCCTCCACTGAACTAAGCTTGCCAAGTAATTGTATAAGGGCAGCTGATGCAATGGGAAGAAACCTTTCCTTGAATATGTGGATCTGACCGTTTGTACTCTTGAATTTTCTGCACTATCAAACTCATATAATGGATAGGATTTCTAGTTAAGCCAGATCTTAATAATCATAGTCTGTTCCTATAATTAGCATTTAGTAGGATAAACCAGAGGATGTAGTCCTGAATAACCTTACTGGTATGCAATTCATGGAAAATTGGCAGAAGTCATATAAGCAATGAATAATATACCCTGGCAGAGCAAAGACTGGGTACGCGCTAAGTGTAAACTCTGCTCACTTTAGCTGCAATTCATATAGCCACCATTCAACTGGTATTTCTTCTGTGTGTTTAGCAGCAGTCTGATATGCACAAAGTATGCAAATGAAGGGACCAGGATAAGCTTCTCTCAGCTGCATATCCCTCCAGTAGTCTTCACTTGCTTTATTTCTTCAGGCACAGAAAGACACAGAAAGATTGCCACCGAAGCCAAAATTATGTTTCTGCTATGACAGCAAGGCATCACAATGCCTATACTTCCTTTCAGATTTATGCTGGAGACTTCCTTGCTTTTGGGGTGACTTCCTTAGTAGATACAGACGCATGTGTGAATTAGCCACCTCTATTATTTGCACCTACCCTTCAAGAATCTGGGTGAAGAATGTTGCTGTCCCTTGGTAAAATAGTATTGTTATTTGGTTTTAAATATGCTCAGATACTCTTCTAAAAAGATAACTGCAATAGATGATACCCAGGCTCTATATTACTCCATAAACAGGTATTATCCCTTGCTTTCCTCTAATCCTCAAAGTACTGTCAAGAACAAGTCTGAACTGCTATCCCGCTTCCTTCTCCCATTCCTTCAAAGCTCTCATAGAAGTTCACCTGCTGAGTTTTCCATAGCTTTATCCTTTATGCCTAACAAACAATGCAGGCAATGTTTGTGCAGAAGGGCAGACTCCCACAAACACAATTTATTTACTCTTTCAACTTGTGAATTATATTTTCAAAGTCTGCCAGTGTATACACTGATCATATTTATTAATCTGTTAATGAAACTACTTTAACTTAGTAGCAGGAAAACGTTTTTGAATCAATTGTGGGACATGACAAGTTGAGTTTTAGAAGATTAACTGAAACAGAATCTTTGTTCTTCCTTGAACAAACATACATTCAGGATTGCCTCCAAAGGACAGGCTATATGGTAATCTATTGCATATTTCATGACTAAATATGTGAAATACTGTCGTGAATTACAAGTGTATACACACACACTTGGATGGGATGGACAGAAAAATTAAATGCTGGATGTATAAGCTGTGACAGTCCTTTTATTAAAAATACTCATTCACAACTCTTGATAACACAAACATTCTGCCAGCAGATAAGCTATCTGGTTGATATTTCAGATTAAGCTATAATATGGTCCATTTATTTTTTATTTTTAGTAGGAGCTATAAACTTGCTCAGTATGACTCAGTTGTTATATGCAGAATGGTTCAAGATAGTTCAAGAAACTATGACTAAATAAATCTGGCTTAACATTGTGACTAGTCATGTGATTTTAAAGAGTTCTAATTCATTAATTGAATGTCCTAGTGTTTTGCAATTTGGCACTTTAAAGTTGTAGTGTCTCACTGAAACTCCTTTACTCAAAAAGCATGTTGGGAGATAAAATGTACTCCTATTGGTTTTTTCATATTGCCATCTCTTATGTGAGATGTATTCTTATGTATATAGACTAGTGCTTTGTGTATCTGATAAAGTGAAGAACAGTCTTTGTTCATATTGTATAACACTTGTGGATGACTTTAATACATCAAACCACAAACAAGCAAACCACATTATGTCTTAACACAATGTGAGAATCCAGCCAGTGTCAGGTCCTTACCCGCATGTCAAATTTTGTTATGAAGCCCTTCTCCTCCTTGTCACAGAGCCGGAAGAGCTCCTGGGCTTTCTCTAGCATTTCCACCTGCATGTTTTCCCCACCATTCAAGCAGAGAAGTGGAGAAGGGAGTGAAAGGGGGCAAGAGACACCTTCAGTAATTCCATTTACTTCCTTCTCTTCCCAATAGAGAGTTTTAGAAAGTTCTTTCCCAGATCTTTCCATTGCTTCACAATTTTTTCCTTGGTAGTGCCTCTCACTGGAATGAAAAAGCATTGGGAAAAAAAGTTGAATTTAATTACTTTTCTCCTTGAAATACTGAATGAGAGACTTCCAAACCTGTTCTGCAATGAAACTAACTATTGAGAACAACCATTTATATTACTGAAAAACAGGGAAGGAAAAGTAATATTCACAATAACAGCGAGTTAAACATGCAGCTTTCCTGCTGAAATCTCCATCTCAAAAGCAAAACGTAGCTTCCACATGCTTTGGAGGAAGAGAATGAGTGCTCTTGAACATTACAGACAGAAGTACAGTGGTACCTCGGTTCACGAACGCTTCTGTTCACGAACAATTCGGTTCACGAACAGCTCCGGTCTCAAAAGTTTGCCTCCATTCGCAAACGCCGGATCGGGTTACGAACAGGATCCGCAGCCACTTTCCCTGCCGTGACACGTGGTTGGGGCTTCCTGTAGGGAGGGGGACTCTCCCTCCAAGCAATAACCGCCTCCCCACCCGCCTTCCTGTCCTCCACGCCAGAAGTCACGTCAAGCAAGGTTAGCTTTCTCTCTCTTCGTACTGTACTTTGTGTCATATTTTTGCGGTTTAAAAAAAAAAAACATATGGTTCAGAACGGATTAACCATAATTACATTGAACCTTATAGGGAAATTTGATTCGGGATGCGATCAAAAATCGGTTGGCGACCAAATTCGGGGTCAGAACAGATTAACCGTATTTACATTGAACCTTATGGGAAAATTTGATTCGGTTCACGACCAATTCGGTTTGCGACCAGAGTCGCAGAATGAATTAAGTTCGTGAACCGAGGTACCACTGTATATCCTACTCTCCTTGTCTATGTTATTGTTAAAGCAAATATAATCAAGATGAAATTGCATCAAATTAGAAGAAGATAGTATAGAAGAGAGAGATGCCATTATTCTAGACTTTAATCTTTGAAAGTCTTTTGTGTTGTGCTGCCACTGGTTTAGATTCAAGAAAATTCAGGTTTTGCTTCCTATAGCTGCAATCAACTTCTAAGTTGTTGGAAGTTGCTTATAACTTACTTCCATTAAATATTTAGGACACAAAAGCACAGACTGAGGCTACAACCTTGATAAAAATGAGTAGTGCTAAATTCCATGGGATGTACTTCTGGAAAAACGTGCCAGGAAGAATGCTACTTACACATATATTACATTGCAGGCTTATTGATGTAGAAGAGTATCTTGTATCTTTGTCCACAAATCTTGTATGAAATTTATCTATTTTAAGACAAAAATGGTTAGGAATTCAACATTACTACATGGCAGACCTGACATAATTACAGTTACTAAATAAATAAGACCAAACTAAAGCCTTTTTCATTCAATTACACATGCTCCCATCAAAACAAGAGTATCAGTTTCACAGATATGACCGATAATTTTAACGTGTCTTCTAGAAAAGACCTTCTTTTTGATCAAACTCCATTAAACTAAGTTTTGGATCCAAATCATCCTTGAGTGGTAGATATGTATTAGAAAGATGGGATAGAAATCTTTATATAAAATAAACATCACTTATCTTTGAAGGGTTGTATAGGTGCTCTTCAATATTTAACCAAAAAAAAAGAGATAAAAGCAGATAAAACACCTTCAAATACTTTGTTTCGATAGCACAGATCATAAATAATTTGCTATCAAAGTTCAGAGGCCCTGGAATAGTTTTTTGCAACTCTTTGTGAGCTGAAGAGTTAACACAAGTTTTCCTCAAATGGGGCAGATTTCCTCATTTTATACCCAAAGGCCTTCAAAGACAAAACATACTCAAATTCATTATGTAGTTAAAACCATAAAAAGAATCCATGCTATTTGAAAGAAAAATTGAAATAGCATTACTGCAAGTCAAGACACCCCTTCATGGATCACTGCCTTGTCGTGGCGAAGGGGCTTGTGTAACTCAGTGAAGCCATGAGCTATACCGTGCAGGGCCACCCAAGACGGACAGGTCACGACAGAGAGTTCTGACAAAATGTGGTCCACTGGAGAAGGAAATGGCAACCCACTCCAGTATCCTTGCCAAGAAAACCCCATGGACAATGTTAAAAGGCTAAAAGATATGACGCCGGAAGATGAGCCCCTCAGGTCGGAAGGTGTCCAATATGCTACTGGGGAAGAGCGGAGGGCAATTCCAAGTAGCTCCAGAAAGAGTGAAGCGGCTGGGCCAAAGCCGAAAGGACGTTCAGCTGTGGATGTATCTGGAAGCGAAAAGAAGGTCCGATGCTGTAAAGAACAATATTGTATAGGTACGTGGAATGTAAGATCCATGAACCAAGGCAAGCTGGATGTGGTCAAACATGAGATGACAAGATTGAACGTCGACATCTTGGGAATCAGCGAATTGAAATGGACGGGAATGGGTGAATTTAATTCAGGTGACCATTATATCTACTACTGTGGGCAAGAAACCCTTAGAAGAAATGGAGTTGCACTCATAGTCAATAAGAGACTGGGAAAGACAGTAATGGGGTACAACCTCAAAAACGACAGAATGATCTCAGTGCGTATCCAAGGAAAACCATTCAACATCACGGTAATCCAAGTCTATGCCCCAACCACTGATGCCGAAGAAGCTGAAGTTGACTGGTTCTATGAAGACCTACAACATCTTCTAGAACTAGCACCAAAAAAAGATGTCCTTTTCAGCACAGGGGATTGGAATGCTAAAGTAGGAAGTCAAGGAGTAATCGGAATAACAGGCAAGTTTGGCCTTGGAGTACAAAATGAAGCAGGGCAAAGGCTAATAGAGTTCTGTCAAGAGAACAAGCTAGTCATAGCAAACACTCTTTTCCAACAACACAAGAGACGACTCTATACATGGACATCACCAGATGGTCAATACCGAAACCAGATTGATTACATACTTTGCAGCCAAAGATGGAGAAGCTCTATACAGACGGCAAAAACAAGACCAGGAGCTGACTGTGGCTCAGATCATGAGCTTCTTACTGCAAAATTTAGGCTTCAATTGAAGAATGTAGGGAAAACCACTAGACCACTCAGGTATGACTTAGATCATATTCCATGTGAGTACACAGTGAAGGTGATGAATAGATTTAGAGGATTAGATTTGGTAGACAGAGTGCCTGAAGAACTATGGATGGAGGTCTGTAACAATGTACAAGAGGCAGCAACTAAAACCATCCCAAAGAAAAAGAAATGCAAGAAAGCAAAATGGCTGTCTGATGAGGCTTTACAAATAGCTGTGGAAAGAAGGAATGTGAAAAGCAAGGGTGAAAGGGAAAGATATAAGCAACTGAATGCAGATTTCCAGAGAATAGCAAGGAGAGATAAGAAGGCCTTCTTAAATGAACAATGCAAAAAAATTGAAGAAAACAATAGAATGGGGAAGACTAGAGATCTCTTCAAGGAAATTGGAGATATCAAAGGAACCTTTAGTGCAAAGATGGGCATGATAAAGGACAAAAAAGGCAGGGACCTAACAGAAGCAGAAGAGATTAAGACGACGTGGCAAGAATACACAGAAGAACTATACAAGAAAGATCTTAATGTCCCTGATGTCCATGCTGGTGTGGTCACTGACCCTGAGCCAGACATCCGAGAGAGTGAAGTCAAGTGGGCCTTAGGAAGCATTGCTAACAACAAAGCTAGTGGAGATGATAGTATTCCAGCTGAGTTATTTAAAATACTAAAAGACGATGCTGTTAAAGTGCTGCACTCAATATGCCAGCAAGTTTGGAAAACACAACAGTGGCCATGGAATTGGAAAAGGTCAGTTTACGTTCCAATTCCAAAGAAGGGCAATGCCAAAGAATGCTCAAACTATCGCACAATTGCACTCATTTCACATGCTAGCAAGGTTATGCTCAAAATCCTACAAGCTAGACTTCAGCAGTACGTGAACCGAGAACTACCGGATGTGCAAGCTGGGTTTCGAAGAGGCAGAGGAACTAGAGATCAAATTGTCAACATTCACTGGATCATGGAGAAAGCACGAGAGTTCCAGAAAAGCATCTACTTCTGCTTCATTGACTATGCAAAAGCCTTCGATTGTGTGGATCACAACAAACTGTGGCAAATTCTTAAAGAGATGGGGATACCAGACCACCTTACCTGTCTCCTGAGAAATCTGTATGCGGGCCAAGAAGCAACAGTTAGAACCGGTCATGGAACAACCGATTGGTTCAAAATAGGGAAAGGAGTACGACAAGGCTGTATACTGTCACCCTGCTTATTTAACCTATATGCAGAGTACATCATGAGAAATGCCAGGCTGGAAGAATCACAAGCCGGAATTAAGATTGCAGGGAGAAACATCAATAACCTCAGATATGCAGACGATACCACCCTAATGGCAGAAAGCGAAGAAGAACTAAAGAGCCTCTTGATGAGGGTGAAAGAGGAGAGTGCGAAAGCTGGCTTGAAACTCAACATTAAAAAAACTAAGATCATGGCATCTGGACCCATCAATCCCTGGCAAATAGAAGGGGTAGAAATGGAAGCAGTAACAGACTTCATTTATTTGGGCTCCAAGATCACTGCAGACGGAGACTGCAGCCATGAAATTAAAAGACGCTTGCTCCTTGGGAGGAAAGCTATGGCAAACCTAGATAGCATATTAAAAAGCAGAGACGTCACCTTGCGACAAAGATCCACATAGTCAAAGCTATGGTTTTTCCAGTAGTAATGTATGGCTGTGAGAGCTGGACCATAAAGAAGGCTGAAGGCCGAAGAATTGATGCCTTTGAACTGTGGTGCTGGAGAAGACTCTTAAGAGTCCCCTGGACTGCTAGGAGGTCAAACCAGTCAATCTTAAAGGAAATCAACTCTGATTGCTCATTGGAAGGATTGATACTGAAGCTTAAGCTCAGATACTTTGGTCACCTAATGCGAAGAGAGGACTCTTTGGAAAAGACCCTGATGCTGGGAAAGATGGAAGGAAAAGGAGAAGAGGACAGCAGAGGATGAGATGGCTAGATAGCATCACTGAAGCAATGAGCATGAAATTGAGCAAACTCAGGGAGGCAGTGAAAGATAGGAAGGCCTGGCGCAATATGGTTCATGGGGTCACGAAGAGTCGGACACGACTTAACGACTGAACAACAACAAGTCAAGACAAGGAGACATAAGCAGGTGTGTTACCTGAAATGTTTAGTTCTCTTTTTAGTCCATTCAGTTTGTCCATAAAGAGCCCTTTGACAGAAAACAGGAAAGACCAGTAAGAAGACTTTGTATTGTCTGGTGTGGTATTGTATGTTCAACAGACGAGATTAACACTCAAGGGAAAGTAGCAGGTTGTACTCACACTATCACAATGCTTATTGCAGCTCAATTGGTTCAGCATAGCAGAAGTCTAATTTTAAAAAGTCCTTACTTCTATAATGTGATAAACAAAGGCTATCTAACTCTTCCATTTAAGTACCACTTCCCAAGGATTACAAAAAGCTAAGGAGAAACTACTGTCAATGCAGTGTAGCCAAAGGCACAGAGTTAAGTTTCACAATGAGGGAGACAGAAAACCTTGCTCCAAAACATCCAAACACATTTTGTGAGAGATGCAGAGGAATAACACCCAGTTGTTTTTTTATCCTAGTTACTTTGTACAGCAATGTTCTAGCAGAACTTAAAAATAATTTAAAATATTCCCTCTTTTTCCAGCAGTGACCAGAAATATGGTGTCTGCAGGCAAAATGAGGCTAGGCTTTGTCCAAATTGTGGAGTCCTTGGTGCTCTCTGAGCTTGGTAGTTTGCTTGCAGATGTTTCATTACCCACCTAGGTAACATCATCAGTGCCAATGAGTGTGAGGTTTGCTGCAAACAACCAAACTCAGAGAGCACCAAGAACTCCACAATTCAAGCCTGAGTGACATATATTCTCAGCTTTTGTCCAAAGTGTTACACAGAAATGCTGGGATGGTAAGTCTTCACACAGGCTCTGAACAAATGGATACCGGTAATGTAGATGCCTAAGTCACACATACAGTATATCTGTGACTGCCCCTGGGAGAGAGGGAGGGACAGTCTAGTTTATTGCCATCACTCAGTCAATTCAATTTATTGCTTAAATAGTTGGAGAAACATCTTGCTAGTCATTTAGCATTAGTTACTTAACATCTTCAAACAAGATAGATTATGCCACTTGGTAGGTTGTATAAAGACATTTTAACTGCATGAATATGTCCATGAAATACTAAGCTTTGAGTGTGACTTGAGAGATACTTTGCCCTAGTAATTTTATTAATTTCCTGATGGGGAGCTGGGTATAAATAAGAAAAATGGGGATACTAGTATTAAGTGAGAGTGATAATATACTGTGATGGAATGGTGTTATGAAGGCCACGCTCGGGGAGATAAGCGTTTCCTTAGCCCCCAGCAGGAGCATGGGAAGTTTAAGAAGTTGAGACTGGCACCACCCTAAGGAATTCACGGTGTTGTGGTTTGCTGGCTTGGGAAGTTAGGTTCAGTCTGGAGAGATTTCTGTCTTGAGGTGGAAGCTAATAAACGCAACAGAACTGTATTGCACTGTCTCATGGAGTTCTTTGGGCTGAACCTGACATATACCCAGCTCCCCATCAGGAAATTAATAAAATTACTAAGGCAAAGTATCTCTCAAGTCACACTCAAAGCTTACTATTTCATGGACATATTCATGCAGTTTTCTGGTGGCAGTAAAAAATTGTTTGTCATTGTCTTGCCTTAAAAAAAATTCCCAGCCAAGTTTACAACCCTGGAATTCCCCTGAGGTCTCCCAGCCAAGTACTACCCAGACCTAACCCTGTCTTGCTTCCAGGTTCAGACAAAGTTGGTCAGGTGATACCTATTGAGACAATGGAATACTGACTATTATCAAATGCATATTTAAAAATACATGTATAAATAACAAACGTACCTATTTATTTATGCACACGACTAATGATTGAGAGATATCCATGTAAAGAATGGCCTGGGAGCAGCACACCCTACTTTAATTTCAAATATGTGGAGGCTTTGCGGTTGCATTTGAGCACTCAGCATCACCTTCCCTTAACCTGGTGCCCTCCTTAGAATTCAATTTCCATAAATCCAAGCCAGAAAGGCCAACAGCTGGAATGAGTCCAAAACAACTAGAGGCGCAGTTTCTCAGGGGCATCTCTCTACATGGCTCCAAACTACACCCACTCACCAAATAAAACCCAAGTATAATTAGCTTTTTAAAGTGCTGATATTCATTCAAATGCAATCACTCCTTTAAAGCAGAACATTATCAGTGCCTCTTTATTAAAGGGATGGGAATGAAAGCCTAATTATACATTCTCTTAGGAAAAGTATAATGATCACATTTTAATTTAACTTCAATCCTATGGATTGTTTGACAAAAATTTCACTAAAATTCCCTTTCCCGTGAAGCAATTTATATTAGGAAAAGACTCGCCATTGGCATCACTAAGAGATTGACACTTGATCCTAAAAAAACAATAACAACCAAGTTTAGACAGAACACACAGTCCTGAACTCCAACCTCACTGCTCATTTCCATAATCACATAATCCTATAATAACATCCCCTTCATGGTCGCTTCCTTATGCCCATGTGAGCCAGCCTAAGGCTTCCACTTTAGAGGGCTCCCAAAGAGATAAATTGTATGCTTAGCAAAACCACCTTGCTCACTGTGGTCAAAGCAGAAAAGGCATTACAGGTAAAAGCTTTATATAGTGCAATTGCCCTGTCTCAATTACAGAATGTTAGGTAAGTTCTGCCTTGTTTTCTCATTACATCTATCTTTTTACTTTCTTGAGAAAATACAAAAGGGAAAGATGGGGTAGACACACAATGTCGTTTGATGGCAATGCTAGGAAGTATCATCAGGAAACATCCTCTGCCTGGTTCACACAATGCAGTTCACACGCTATGCCGAAATCCGGTTTTTGGTTTGGGCTTATCATGATGTTTGAATGGATTAGCATTAAGAATGAAACAAATCACTGTGGTTTGTTCAACAAATGATAAATAAAGCAAACTGTGGCTTAGGGTAGGGATGGACTACAACCATTCCTGGCAAAATTCTGTCATCTTTTTTTCTCGGGCTTCAAATCCCCTGTGAACTAAATTGTCAAAAATCGGTAGGAGGGTTTCCCATCATTTTGACATGGAAACATATGAAATCTGTAATGTAATCCTTAAAACAGGTTCAACATAATTAATTAAGACAGACTCCATGAACCTTCCCACTTACTGAACCCAATTAAAAAAAGAAAATCTTTCCAGCAGCCCTTGGTTTTATTGTTCCATTCAATGTGGCCTTCTCTTTCCAAAATATAAGTGGCCTCTGGCAACCAAAACATTGCCTACCTCTAAATTGGAGCAATACATGAATTCAGCCTAAATGAAGCTTTGAATGCTGAGCCCTCAAACCATAGAGCTTGGTTAAGCAGTTACTAGATATACCTAACAAGACAAAATGGCAATTGCTGTGCTCTATTTATGGTCTCTAAAAAGGTTCTTAAATTGCCCACTTTTCTAATTGGAAGAGGAGATGTTTGAACTAACACTTAGCTCCTTTCTTTCGCTATCTGAAATGGACTCTCCATCTTGAGCAGGAACTAAACATATATAGTCCAACTCAATCATTTGAAAAGTCAAAAAGATGGATAGACATCTTATTCTGCAAAACTTAAGAGAAACACATAAAATAACAAAAAAACAGAAGCTCACTGGAATCCTTGATTTGCCAAAAAGAAGAAAAGGGATATTAAGTAATAAAATCATAACTGTAAACTTGAATGCTAGACTTCTTTCTGTATGAAGTTCCTGTCAATTTATTACCCCAACCCCTTGAAATCTCTGAAATCGACTCACACAGAACAAATTTACTGTGCTGTTTGAAAATGGGAGCAAGTCCAATTGAACAAATTGGGAATTACACTGAGTATACGTGCATAAGACAATACATTTTGTGAAAGATACGTGACTTGCTATATATCTCGGTCTGCTGGTATCCACAGAATTTTTTGATGCGGTGCTGTGGACAGATCATAGGAACAAGGAAGTATGCAGAAAATTGTGCCAATTTTGCTCGGCTGCATTGCTATTTATTTTAAATGTAAAAAGGACAATTTTGCACACGTCCTTGCAGGAATGCTGATAAATAGTTATGACAGTGCCCTGTAATTGCTACTGGGCACGTATTTGTTTTCTTTTCACTAAGTCAGGAGGAAGGCAAAGCTACCCCAGTCTGTATCGGAAATGTCAAAGTAGGGTGCTGTTTGTTTTGAAAAGCAGATAGCTCAGGGCAGCAAGCCAAGACAAAATTGCCCTTGGCCTTCTCTGCATCATCCAAGGGCACCAGGCTTTAGCACAGCCACAGAAACTCTGGCACACTGGAGACCCTCAGAGGCAGGGCCATGGGAGAGTTTAACAGCCTTGCGTAATGTTCTTCACTTATGGATCTCCAGAGCAACCTTCTAAGATAATATTTACTTAGCAAAAGCAAACTTTGACATACAAATGCTGGAAGGAACATTTGCTCAGGTAAGGGGGGTCAGGGTTGCTTGGAGATTTCCCTTCCTCCTTCATTTTTGGCTGCTTCTTTGCTCCAAATGGAACTTAAATGGATTTTTTGTCTTCTCCGCCTTTAAAATCACTCCAGTGACTAGGAGCTTGAGAAGGAAGACGCTGTACATAATTGCTGGGATCCTTCTAACAATTACAAATCGCATGAAATGAGCAAAGGCAGACACTGTAAAGTCAAACGTGAATTGAGGATCTTGTCAAATGTTTTATTCAGGTACATAAGCTGATGAAAACTGGAACTGTAACACACTGGAGGTTAATGTAAAAAGGGAAGTTAAATTACAGTACAAATACTCTGAAAGTATCTGTCAAGCAAACACTACAGCCAAAAGCTAAAAAGTTGAGGAGTTCTAGAGCCCAGATGGTTAAAAAAAAATAGGAAATTAACTAGGTTAGGCTTTTGGTTACAGTACTAAGCTCTTTGCTATGCTTTATCATGCCGGTTTATTAACAATTGTGTCATGTGCAAACCTCTAGAAAGCCAAAACACATGGGTAGGTACTATTAGACTATCTGGGAGCCTCAAGACTTAAATTCATTACTGTGAGAACTAGAGCGGAAGGGGTTAAGCGCGTACTCTTATCCCCAGAACAAAGAGGAAGAGATAAGAGGATAAGACTGGCACCTCCCTGAGGAATGCAGGATGTTTGTGGGGTGACTCTGGGAATTGCTTTCACTCTGAGAAGATTTCTGTAACGGGAATGAAGCCAATAAACCTTGCTGGATAGAATCTGTACTGTCTCCTGGAGTTTCATGGGCTAATCCTGACAATTTCCCCTCTTTGCTGTTAATTGGTTGCATAGCTTGAAATAATAAAGCTTGACTTTTCCTTGAACTACCTTTAAACCCAAGTGGAACATGGGGCACTAATCATTTTACATTTTTACTCCTGGTAGATATTGTATGCATCTGTAGGCACCTGTTTGTACCTGCGCTCATGTATGAGAACCTCTGACTATTTTTCTTTGAAAAAGTGATGCCATCCCTGGTCCAATCCATTTAGGTCAGGTTTTGCATAGGCAGCCTGATATTTAACTTTCCCCATTACCCGAGGGTTCCCCTAACACACACTGAGCACTTATTTACCAAAACTCTGGCATAATTCCTGCAACAAAACAAATTAAAGCAGTGGACAAAGGATATCCACCTCCATGTAAGAATAAACATACGTTGAAAAATGAAAATAAATATGGCAATATTATTATGCAAAACATCCCACCTATGGCTCAAAGAATATGAATGTGTTTGAGTCTGACCCACTTTGTGTGTGTGGGGGGGGGGGGGCAGGTTGGATAAAACTACAGCAGTGAAAAAGCTGAGAAAAACAAGCATTCCTCAACTGTTCTCCCTATGTATGTAAATATATATGATTATAAATGCACACTTCAATGATAAATCAGAGCCATATACTATCAAATGCTCACAAAATAAATATCCACTGGTTTTAGCATGATTTTAAATGACTTTTCACTGGGATATGTACAATACTGTATTTTTCCTTCTTCACCAGCTGTTGCAAAATTAGTTAATAGATGTTGCTATAACATTTCCCATATGGTTAAATACGTAAGAGTTAACATTACTATTTTAAGTGCTAAGGATACTACAAAACATCAAAAAATTAGCATTACCATCCCACTTATGGGTAACAATTGTCTCAATGTTTGTAGATTGGTTCACATATTATGTAGCCACAGGCAACGGAAGTCAAAAGTGTCAAAATGGCAGGTATGTCTGGGCAATCAAAACCCCACTCCTTTTCAGTATGTGTTGCATGCATGTAAAAAGGGGTGGGGCTTTGATCTCCCAGTCACTCCCACCATTTGGATGCTGTTGACCCCTGGCATGGAGACCCCTGCATATAATTCACTGAGATTTGTAAGCAACAGTTCAGATTTAGTGTGTTGTGAGAATGCAGCCACTTATTCTTTCCAACCTAACAGAATGCTGGAAAGAAATTATGTAAAGGGGGTCAGGGCTCTGTTGTCCGTCTGCCTGCTTGCCTGCCTGCCTGCCTGCAGGCTAACTCTTTGAGAATGGAATGGGCCAAGTTTGGTGCGGGAGAGAAATTCTCCAAATTTCCCCCAATGCACTCTTATACATCAGAGCAGCTGTCAGAATGTTGGTGATTGTTCCCTTCCTCCTATCATCAGGAGTATATGTAGTTTGTCCCATGCTTCCTAGTGCCCACATACACTCAAATATATGGCCACTGCTGGTAAAAGGATAGGAAAGAATTCCAGAATCCATGTTCTGTATAGCTCTCTACCTTAGTTTTTATTCAGTAAAGACAGGGAGCTGGGTTAGGTCTAGTCCCAAACTCTGAATATATGATCTACAAAGAATGGATACTCTGCATGGCTTCTTAAATTCCAGAAATAAAGTCTGCACCGGGGCAATTCTCATATGTCAAGGAAATATACCAATTATTAGACAGAAATTGGATCACTGGACATAAGTCACACTTCAACTTTGCTTTGGCAGAATATTTAAGCACCTTTTAAGTATCCATCAAAGCACCTGAATGCACAACACCTTAAAAGTTTTTTGTGCCAAATTATGCTGCAAGTGGAGGGCTCCTGTTACTTCACTGCTGAGCAACAAATCTGGTTCACACAAACAACTGATTGTCTATGAAAACAGACCATGCACATTTTGAATAGATCAAATATTGGGGAACCAAGTTCTCACCCAGTTTTTTGTCCAGTGTGATAATTTTGCAGTGTAAGAAAGCAGATGAATATACACTTTCTCTCAGATTGATTGGTGCCATTTAGAAATAACATTACCCCTTGTTGCTTGCATGAATTAAGCCAAAGAGTGCTTACAGATAAAAGTCTCTTAGCAGTCAATCTGAAGCTTCCTGCAGCATTTCTAAAATTGAGGAGAAGGAGAAGGAGAAGGAGAAGGAGAAGGAGAAGGAGAAGGAGAAGGAGAAGGAGAAGGAGAAGAAGGAGAACTGGGAAGTTAACAGCTGGGAGATTATATCACCTGGATGGCCATATATTCTGTGATTTTAAAATAAAAACTGCATCTGGAAGCAACCTTTCTTTCCAAAGGTACCCACAGTTGTCTGTGCAGGGTTTACACATTGCAATAAGCCATCTTGTGGTTTGTTTTGTTTTGGCTTAGCAGCTTATAAGAACCCAAACATTGCATTTTGTAAATGATGGATTATGGGTTAACATATTATGTGAACCCAACTAATAATGGCTTATTCCACAAACTATGATTAACCAAACAATGGATTGGTGATGTATGAAACTAGTCAATAAAAGTATGGAATAGATATGAGTTTCAATCTACCTTCCTGCCCTAAGACAGCATATTTCCATGCCCTCTCTCTTTTTTGGCAAGGCATACTTTTAGGTTTTGGCTATCATTCTGCCCAGTCAGAGTGCTCCTATATAAGCACAGATAAATCCTCTGGGTAAGTTTCTTTGGTTTTTCATCAAATTTCTACCAACTTACTTTCATTCACACATGAATGGGCACTGTTTAACTGAAAGCCTGGAAGGGAGAGAAAACAGAAAAATTATGGAGGAAATATTTCCAAGAAATACATGCCAACGTATGCATTTCAGTAGCTTAAAAGACATCAAATGGAAATATAATCTGATGTGCAACTAGGTCTTAGTTGCTTTTCCTTGAACTTTTGGAGGGAAAATATGCACCTTCTTTTATTATTCCCATTTATTTTTCTAGCATATTGAAAACATTACACCCCAACTTTAATCAATTCCACTAAAGTAACATAACAAAAATAACCAGTTACAGCAAAAGAATCATTGAAGGAAACAGAATTTTCTATACTTTGATTGTCACTTTCCCTGTTAAGTAACAGTTGGATGAATACACCCAAGATGTGGTTTTATTATACATTTCTTTAGTATTTTTAGCATGCAGAGAAGCAGGAAGAACCATTTACATGGATCAAATGCTTGCAGGAAAGAACCAAAAGGAGAAGAGACTTTGTTGAATAAATAGCTGTATCAGCTGCAACATGGTCAGCTCCCCACCAGGAGCATATGGCTCCATAACAAAATTTCCCATATCTTAAAATATATTGTTCCAAGGTTTCTCTGAGGTAAAAATTGTGCAGTATGTCGTAAACCTAAAAATAACTTTGCAAGCATAATCAAATCTGCAACAAGTGAACAAAGCTGTGTTCTATCAACAGGTTATTCAGTCCATCAAGTTCCATACTCTCCATACTAATTAGACCCTGATTCTTTAGGAACTGATTTAGAGGCCCTTCCCATCATCTTTCATTGGAGATAAGCCTGGGACCTTCTGCATTTGACGTATACAGTGGTAGATTCTACCACTGACTTCCAGGCTAAAAGCCTCTTGGTTCTTTAATATGAGAGAAATGACTATGGGGAAGCAGGTAAGCAAGCCCCAACATTGGGTTAACATCACTGACTGTGTTTGACCCACTAATGTGGTTAAGTAATGTGCTCACGTGGAGGGGTTCTCTCTCCATTATTATCCATCCTGAACTCAAAAAGGTAAGGCACTGTCCACTATGCTTTATTGAGTCTGAATGATGACAAGGATATTAAAACCCAGTTCTGGCAAAACAAAATCTGTCATCGTCTCTTTTTTAATGGAACATGACCATACCTTTCCATAAAATAGTCATCTTTCCCTACCATACATCCCTCCTTCATCTATGACAGATTCAAGTATTTCAACAAGTGGTAATATTTATAAATTATCATCCAAGCTAGACAGATGGACAAGAGCAGAAATCTGGCACAGTGAAGTAACTGAGCTTTCACACGCATGCCAGCAACTCGAGGCAGAGTTCATGAATGAGTTGAATCACCGGCCGAAGCCCAAACCACATGTAAGCTTAAATGTGCGCAAAGAGTACCAGCATGAAGAGATGTTTCTCTTGCCCCACTGTGTGGGCAACTTCCTGAAAGTGTGGGAAAAGCGGGACCTGCAAAATAGGGAACACACGTCAGCAGATATGTACCTAATGGAGTGCTGTCCACTGAGAACTAGCATTGTACACCTTCAAGTAAAATCAGTTGGGATTTGTGTTACAAAAGTACATGGTGACCTTTACCTTTGGTATAGAATGTTACAAAATAAAAATGCCCAGTACTGCCAAAGGAAACCACCAACATCTCACATTATTGATATACTGACAAGATAAGGAAATACTTGACTGGAAAAAAAGCTTATTGTAGATCGTTGAGGGTGACCCTCAGTGGCATATGCCAAACTCACAGCTGACTGCTCTGTCCTTCCAGCCATTTTCTCTTTTCCTTAAATGTAGCTCAACCCCAAACCTGAATAGGATGTGTGTGTGTGTGTGTGTATAAAACTTCAACTGTTATTACTCAAAACACATGTGACAATGCATGATTGAATGCTACCTCTTATCCCTGGCACTCAAACCATGCCAGGGATAAGACTAAGATGAAACTCATCTCCCATTTCCAGCACCTAACTGCATGCTTTTAAAAAACATATGCTTTATTAACCTCTTGTCAGCAGTGTACAGATCAGGGAGAGATTATCAACGGACTGATATTTAAGAACAAGGATGGTAACCCACTGCCCACATGCCATGTGCAACTCCAGAGCAATAATTTTGTGGCTCTTGGGGCCGCATTTCCTGAGTGTGCTACTAACCTGTGGAGGTAGTCATTTACTCCTGGCTTGCTTTAATACTGGCTTAATGGTTAGGAGGTGCAGGGTTCATTGTAAAAGATCGTGCTTGTAATTAACGTTGCCCTGGCTGTAAGTACTGCAGCAAAAGCACATGTGGCCCTCGGACACTAAATATTCCCCAGTCCTGCCTTGAAACAACTACAGAGAGATAGCTCTGCAGGGTCTCTAACAATTCTAAAACAAGCATTATGGAGAAAAGGAAACCCCTGAAATTCATGTAGTTGCAATGTATTCATTTGAGCGGGAATGGAAACAAAAAATATTGTGGCTTTCAATAATTAGAATCAAAAGGAAATTGTGCTCTCTGACTAGGCAAAGATCAAGCACTGTTAAACAAGATTATCCACTCTATAAATATATGTTCCACTCTTTAGAGTAGAGAATCTAGAAATAAAGCTAAATTCCATTCTATTACTAATACCAGAACTGAGTGAACAAATCACAACTTTTTCTATCTCGTAAGTAGTTAAATTGACACTGTTATCTGCCAATTTATGACATGCTAAAATTATTACATCTGTGTATCAATACAATTTATTATGATGTTAAGTTTTGTGAATCAGAATTTACCTCCACAGATGAATTAAGTGTAAGCCTAAACTGGTGTGTTTAGGGTGTGTGTCACAGACACTTTTTAAAAAGACAGACAGATGAAGAGAGGGATGGAAAATATGTCAGATTTTATATGGAACCAAAGAGATACAGGTAGTCCTTGTTTAGCGACCACAACTGACAACTCGATCGTTAAGCGAAACAGTCACTAAGTGAAACCACAATGGTGCTTATGATCTTACTTCAGCTTTCTTTTGATTTACAGACCTGCAAAGGTCGTAAATGCAAGGATCAGTTGCAAAGTTACTTTTTCATCACCGTTGAAACTGCGAACAGTCGCTGCATCAGGCAGTCGCTAAATGAGCACTACCTGTACTTTCATAGAACAGACACTAAGATTTCTCTGTAAAAAAGGGAAAATACATTATCATCTTCTCTCAAACAAGCATTATATCCCTGCTTCTGAAATAGTAAATTTTTGGCAAAAAATACACTTATATTCAAATAAATTATACTGTCCTGCATTAGACTTCACAAGGAAGCCAGTATTTGTACCTGTCACATTGGTCTCAAAGTGCCTTCCCCCATATAACTCTGCAACAAGGTCTTCACAATCCAACGAACACAAAGTTATAAATAGAAATTATAGAACAAGCAAGAAAAAAAGATTATACATTCTTCAAATTGCATATGCAGAGAACTAAACCTAATAGAATGTATGCTTTAGCAACTCTGCTTAGAATTATACTGCAAGAATAACAGTGCCTCAGTGGTTAAGTGTCCTCTCTCATAAGGGATACTTTCAATAGAACAAGGATTTCCATTTTTCATAAATATGGCGCTATGATCCATCCCTTGGTTTCTAACATTCTGCAAACCTACACTGTTTTCTGCCTTAATTGCCAGGACTTTTCTTTCTGGAAATTAGTATGAACAGGAATGTGATGAAAAACAGTGAAATATCCAAAAGTCTAATTAACATATAATTTGTTCACTAAGAAAGGCCCAGGCAATTTGTTCAAACTCAAGAATCATGCTGGAAAAGTACTGTGAATGAAAAGCATACAAGTGTTTGCATATTTATTTGCACATAGTTAGACAAATCACATCTTCCGAGATAAGTGAACTGGGGGGAAGGGCTCTAAGTTGTAGTTGGCTAAAATTAAATTTCAGGTCCTCTACATAATCAGCTAGCTTAGAATCTTAAAATTTGAATGCAAATCTAAGTTAAATATTACTTTCCTTCAGGCCATCTAACCTTTTGATAATATTGCAGTTATGTTTTCAAGCTCATCTCTATAGCTACAAGGAACAGAAAGCATGTCTCCTTTTTAAAAAAAAAAAAAAAACCAAGCTGAAATTCTGAAAGATTTCCAAGGAATTCATAAAAACAAATTGGAACCTGCATAAAACTATAGACTGTTACTCCCTATCCCAAAAAGCTAATAACATACTAAATTATTGGGATACAATTAATGCTAGAATATAACTCTGGGAAGAGTCACAAAGATAAAGCATGAGGCTCACTGCTCAGATGTCACCTATGGTAACCTATCACTCATCAGCGGTGAGGAACTGGTATGTCATAACAATTATAATTTATTATCTGATACAGGGGGAGGGAGGGGGGAGGGAGGAAGTTTTAAACACATCTGAATGTATTTGCAGGCAATGTATACATGTACCTGTGTAGAGAAAACTGTTACTCTGTAGTTGATTAAATATCCTGATTCAAGACCAACAGGTTCCATTCTGAACTCCAGGTAACGTTCTCCTTAATTATATACCTATTCATGGAGCCAAGAGAAAAACTCCAAGAACACAGGTTATATACAGAATCAAAGAAGCTGATCAGGCTGTCTGGTCAGAACACCTATCTTCTTAAGCTTAAAAAAAAATTGTCTCAAGTAAAGCTGAAGTCCTGCATTTTTTTGAGGGAGGGGCACAATAATATGGAAGTGGTTTGCCATTCTTTGACTTTCCAGTCTAACCCATAACTATGGATTTCCTGGTGGTGTCCTGTCCAAACATTAATCTGCTCTGATCACTCTTAGATTTTCAAGACCAGCCAGATGTGGCTAGGTGCTGCCACCTAGCAGTGCTTCACCTAGAAGGGAGATAATAAAATGATTATGCAACAGTTCTCAAGTTCTACAGTCATCAAATAACAACAAAGTTATGAGAGAGTAGAATCTGTAAGTTACTGTTATCTAATGCAGTACCAAGAGATCAAAGTCTTTCTCACTTATCAAGAAGAGTTCCACATTTCCAACTGTAAATGGACACAAGGAGCAACCTACCTCACAAGCATGATCTCTAAAAGAGTACAGCAATTAGGACAATTATAAATTATTAGCAGGATGTTGAGACATCACAAAAGAGGTTTATTCATTCCCCAAGGCACAGTAAAAACTCATGTTATATTCACAGTAGTCCAACCAGAAATTATTAAGAAGAAGATACAATGGAGATTATTTTAACTTGTTTATTTTGTTACTCCATTAAGGGTCTGTATCTTTAAACAGCTGCATAACCAGCATAAATTAAACAGCTTTCTCAAAGACAGAGGTGAAATGATGGAAGGAAAATAATGTCTTTTAAATCTACTTCTGCTAAGCAACTGCTAATGATACACAGTCCTTCATAAGAGAAAATATGGCCAAGTTAAGACAGCCTATTCCAGCCTGGCCCCACAGACTTTTAGAATTGAGGTCCCAACACCTCTGCAAGGCTGCACTGAGAAGCATATTCTGCACATACCAACTGTTGCGCAGAGTGCAGCAAAAAATCCCATAAATCCTGCTCTCAGGAAAAATACACATCAGCATGAGAGCTTGCAAAATGCAATGTCCATATTTTGTTCCCCAAAGAAGATCCAGTCAGAAAATATAAACTAACTGGTCTTTATTGATAAAAATGCAAAACTTCATAAAATACAAGTTGCATACAAAATATAGAATATAACAAAGACTTCTTCTCATATTAGCTTCCAAGACTTATCACTGCAAAGCCTCTAGCTAAAAAAAAACACTCTCAGAGAAGAGGTTCACTACTTGGTTACTAGTTAGGACTACATAACCTATAAACGACATGGTTAACTGTAAGACTAAACACACACCCACTGAACTGAGCTGGGAATTTCACCCTCCCCTTATATTGCTAATATAACACCCCCACTGAATAACTAACACACATTTCAGTAGATGGCAGTAAAAATCATAACAAAATCACAAGATACTTTGTAATCTCGACACCTGGTTTTGTATAGCGAACGGGATGACCTTCTTCCCATGAGAAAATCCTGATACCAACATCCTCAGAACTGTTACCTTAAAACATACACGTACACCCTAGCTTCCTGCTCTTACATCTTCGAGAATCACCAGGTCCACGACACTTCCCTTCGTTGCTATTTTCCTACTATGAAAAGGATCACCTGCTACCTTTCTATAGTTTTAGGACTCTTCGAAAGCCCCAAACACACTTAGCTTAAAGAGAACTTTTCAAGCAAGAGAAAGAGACAAAAAATCTACAGCAGCATATTTTTTCAGATGGAACTATGGTAGTAAAGCATCGTTTGTTAATTATTGCCAGTTGTAACCTAAAAATTATAGCAGGCTCGAGAGAGGAAGCAACTGAAATTTCATAAGTTATGTTATCCAGAAAGAAAGCAATGCGCTTGTGAAAGTTGAGGGGAGTCAGCCTAATTCCCTTGCTCTGCGCAGGAATACCACTCAATAAGTGTTTGCAGTAGTAGATAACCCGCTTCGAACCATCTCCAATTTCCTTCCTTGCCGAGATCCCCCAAAGAAACCCCCATTCTGAGAAGCCCTGGATCCTTTTACGCCACTTGGCTGGGAATAAGAGCAAATGCCCACCGGGTTATCTCCCGTCGCTCTTTCTACAGCGCCCCTTTCCACCTACCTCGTGGGCGAGCGAGAGGTCAGGTGCAGAAAACATGCGTCCGGGAACACTTTCTAGCGCCATTGCGCTAAGCCCGGTTTAAAGAAATGTGTGCCAAGGTCAAGTTGCCAGTCGTGGAAGGAAAAGAACTTCTTCGCGGGTTTCGCGGAGAAGAAAAGGCTGCTAACGTCTCCGACAGCCTTACCTGTTCTTTCCAAGCCGAAGGAGCAGCTGGAAGAGAAAGTCAGCCACAGTCCAACCCAAGCGTGCAAGGCGCGGAGAGGTTTTTGGCAACCCGGAAATGACAGAACACCAACTCGCCACTCCGAAAAGGTCAGCTGGGGAACTCTGCGCTTGTACCTTTCCCTCGCGCGCCACGCGTTCCCCCTGCAGCCGCTTCGCAGGTGCCGGGAAACGGGGGGAGGAGGAGGCTGTGCCTGCAACGACGCCGTCCCCTTGAGGCGCCCGCGCGGCGCGCTGACTCTCGCCTCTCGGCAAGCCGGCCGGGCTTCCAGTCCTCGGGCAGAGGCGCCGAGACCGGGCGACTTCCGAAGAGGCGGATGGCCAGAAGCGCGGCGCGGGCAAAGGGGGGAGCTGGATAAAGGGATCCGGCGGCGCTCCTGAGGGATAGAAGGCCGCGCGGAGAAAGCGCCCCCGTTGTTTGGGGAGGCGGGTCCCCACAATTAGCAGATTAATCAGGTTGAAACCAAGGGGTAGAGGAGGAGTTGCTCAACCTATTGCTTCTTGGGGGTTTCTGGACCAATAACCCTGAGAGCTCTTGCTTTTCCAAAGTCGTGAAATCTTGGAGCCACAATCTGATCCTCTTATTTATAAAGCCACGATTTGGAGGCGCCCTTCACAAAGCGAGCCTTCAGCTGGCAAAATGGCATGGGAACAGTAACAAAAATGTTTGCACTGGTGTCACACCAGGTCACTACTGTATTCTGAGTCTCAGCATCCTTTTCTGTATACTGATGTGTAGGTGAGCATGTATCTCCAGCTGTCTTTGGTCTTACACAGTGTTGGATTAAAGCAGGGGTGGGAGACTTCCATTGGCTTCCGCAGTACACAGCGGTAATGCCAAAATGATGTGTAATGATGTATTCATGCAAACACCACAATTATGCACTTGTTTCAGACTGTGTAATGCAAGTATGTCAGTCACAGCATGTGTGGGATTATCATATATGTATCAGTTGCCCCTTTACCCATCCCCCATAGATGCCCATGCAGTCATCTTCCATTTTATTTTCCACAGGAAAATTAAAGCACCATTCAATGAGTATTCACTAATATTAACGAAAGTATAGGTTCATAATTGTATTCTAAAAGCCACAAAGTGTAGAAAGATGCTGTTATTCTCTGAAATCCTTGCTACTGGTACTGGGTTGCATTAATTAACCAGAACTTTTTCTGTAAATAGGCAATAAGTACCATCTTCCAGAGTCCACCATCTTCTGTTTGTGAGGCAATGAAGGGGTCCTTGGAGTTCTCTGAGCTCAGAGAACTCCAAGGACTCCACAGTTCAACCCCAAACTACGTATATTCTCTTCTATTGGCCATGAAGGGGGGGTTGGTCCCATCATTTCACTCTTATGCTATGCCAGCTTGTTATTCCATTCTACTGCTGTTGGCTATGATACCGTTCTACTGCTTTGCTATTTAGCTCTTATGGTAAACCAAGAATAGCCAGGACTGTTGGCTGAGCAGCAGCCTAACACTGTTGCATACTTAGGGTAGATCAGCTGCTTAGTGGTATTGTATCTAGCTCCTTATGGACTCAGGAGACAACTGCAGAATGATGATGATGAGGCTGAGCAGGGCTTAGAAAGGTGTGCCCTTCTCAGCTTGAAATGGTTGGGAAATACTGTACAGCTCTGAGCCCTGCCTCTCATTGATCTTCACCTTTATGTGACGAAAGCAGAAACACTGCTAACACCAGCACAGCTAAGACAATTCAGCAGCGTCTGCAGGAACCTGCTGCTTTTGTCAGGAGAAGGAAAGCAGCATTGTAGGGTGCTGCAAAGTCCACCCATTTGGGGCATGTGCCCAACATCACAATGCACATATAAAAGGATGAGGCTTGTATGGTGGTGCTGCGTTTGTCAGTCTCATTCCTCCTGCCCCACGGATACTGATGGGAGAACTGTCTCGTGCATGAGATGTGAAGGTCACGTTATAGGGGCACAGCATGATTGTATTGTTAGGTACAGACCGAGAAGGACCTTGAAGCTAAAGAAGGAAACACATCACAGGCATTTCATTAGTTCCAACCTCACTCTGTATTTTACTCAGACCCTAGCGACTTGGATTGTGGCCTTAATGTGATTCAGGAAGGTGGATGGAACAACTGACACACCTCTGTTGGAAGGTAAACTAGATATTGTTTAGCAGTTCAAGCCAAAGAAGGAGCACATCCCTTCCCAGAAAGACTTGTTGTAAAATTAGTGTACAAAATAGTTCCTTCTGGCAAAGAAATGGGTACGATACAAACATTAGTTACTACAGTAATGTAAAGCATGCCTTTTAAAACTTTCTTCTATATTGTCCTCTGGCCAATTTGTGCAATTCCAGGATCAACATTAAGAAAGGAAACTGAACTAAGATAGAAACATGATAGCCTCTTGGCATATTTTTTTCTGCCAAGATCCTGCCAGCTTGCAGATTGAATGAATATCAGATGCAGCAGGAGAATCTTAATGGGTCTCTAGGCTTCCCATCCTGGGCTCTGTTCTTTAATCCCAAGAGTTGCTCTTTTTAAACTTTCTCTGTATTTGCCCCTTCCCCAGATTACTTCCTACCAATGGCAGAGGAAACCTGGTCATCTTTCTTAGGTAAGCACCACGTTGCATCTTCCTAAGTGCTGCCAAGGCCAAGCTACTTTCTTGAGCAGTTAGTTTCTTCTCACTGCAGAGATGAATAGCCTCTGAGGAGCCAAATGAAATGAAGCAGAGGGCTCCAGAAGCTCTTAAATTAAGTATTTAATTTCAGTGTACCTAAAAAAGCTGGTTCACAAGTCATCTCCATTAGAGTAGACTTTCAACTAGACTTTTGAGGTTGCATTTAATTGTGCCAACTTGCTACTGAAATCTACACCACTGGCAGATCTTAATTCTCTCCTCAGAATTGATACTTCAGAATAGATTGAGGGATGATGTTGAGAAATTTAGGAGTCTAAAGAGCACAGGAAGTCTCTTGGATACTTCCTCTAGCTTGTGATGTAGTATAGCCATAATTAGTGTAATGTGAAAACTCAACCAATTGTGGTTTATTCAGTGGCCCAAGGTTGGCAAACCATGCTTTTGTGCAAGGTGTGAATCCAGTTTATATGAAAGTTGGTTTTGCAGATACTGATGTTTTCTTTGTCCTGTGGATGAAAACATGTATGTCACTTTGAAACTTTAGTGGGTTTCTGGAGTCAGAATATTATTCTTATCTTCTGTATCTAAGTCAGGATAATGCAAGAGCTTATTTACTTTATATATAAACACATGCTGCCTTTCCTAAAATTTTTTTTTCCCATATAGCATCGTCTGTTTTGCCATAATTTAATCACACATTTAAAAACTTCCTTATATTGAATCTGACCATCGGTCAAGTGGCCATGGCTTTCTAAGGTTTCAACAAGGTATTTCACAATCCTACCTGGAAATGGTAGGATTTAAACATGGATATGTTGCATAGCCATAATAAGCACCTCACACCTACCCTATTCTACCACCCCTCTCTTCTGATAGGTTGGAAAAGGGAATGGATCCATACCTGGCTCAGGTGGAATTCCTGCATTTATTTGATCTTTATGGCTAATGCAAACTCAGGAGTAACTTGGCAATAGTGACTTGATGAGGAATCCAGTGAAACTGAGTAACAAGTTGTGGCTGTAAGTCCTAATGGGTGACTGTGTTGCAAAGAGCAACTTGTGAGAATGGCGTAGTGCTGCAGATCACACAAGGCATCTTGGAACCACCCAGATTTCTAGTCTTGGAGTTTGCTTCTTGCCAACTGAATCAAACACACCTGACTTTCAGAAAGTATCAGCTGACTGCAGCTATGAACACAAAGCATGAGTAAATACAAATCACATTTCAGTTCAATAGGTTTAGAAAGTATTTTATTAGGGAGATATATATTTTAAAAGAATAAATATTTAGCACATTTCCAGTAAAACACACAGAAGTAAGGAACTGAGGGTATGGATAACGCAAAGCATGAAGAAAATTAACTTTCAAGAATGACAATCAGAATGCTACCTAATTATGGTTGTCATATTTTTGATTAGCTTTCCTTACTACACTTGTTGCTTCTCTAATGCAACAAAAATAAAGACCTGTATTATTTAGTAGCAAGAGCTAAAAATGAGCTATTGCAATCTGACCAACAGCATTGGATCATGATCAACTCCCACTCCCAAAATAGAATAGAGTTCTTGTGTGCAATTTTTTTTTTTTTTTGGCAACATTTTTTGCAAAAAGATTCTCATTCTCTATTTGGCGTGTTGGCTTTCCTATGGCTTACAGAAGGAGCAAGGTAAATCAGTTTGCTTCTCACAGTGATTAGTTCAGCCTTAGTGGTGTCAACAACTTAAAAGCTATTACAGATTCAAGAAGGCTGGGCAGAATGTGAATAGCAGGGGAATAGGTGCCATAAAGATGACAGCAGTAGCAAGTTATGAATTGCTCGGCATTCTAAAAGAAGGCACTGTGGAATCTTGAATGTGCTGCTGTACTACAGCTGTGTGCAACTTATCAAGTCAAGCTTCTTCTCCATCAGCTTCTGATGTAATCAGATGCTGCTTTTCATCTTGAGCAAATATCTATCTGCCAAGTCAAACAAGGTGATGTAAATTGTTATCAGTTTTTGTTCAAAAGAGTTTCAAATCTGACATACCAAATTCCTTTTTGTAAAAAAGAACTGGAGGTGGCTGGTTGGCTTCACCCTGTGGGTACTTTGTTGGGTCTAGCTTTTGTTTTATTATGACTAAAGCTGAAATCAGTTTGGAACACTGCCTATGAACCAATTTTAAGTTCAAGATTTTAAAAGGAAAGCAATTTGTGTGTGTTTGCTGTCAAATTTCAGTACATATTGCAATACTAGTTTTTGGCACTAACATTTGAACTTACACTTTTAACATAAAATTAAAATCAGATAGTTTGATGTATAAAACCAACTACTTTTAAAATCCTGATTATTTTCAACCTGTAAGATAGATAGCTAAGAAGAGGCTCTCTAAATTACAATACAGTGTATTAGCAACAAATGGAATCCCAGCATTACAGTAAACTGGATCTGAAGCAGCAATAGCAGCTTACAATTTAAAAAAAAAGTCTTTATAATTATGCAATACATTTCCAAATAGAGTACAGTGTTGAATAACTTCGTGGTTATAGACATGCAAACACCAGCACATTTTCATCTTAGAGACAAGTGACATTTACATTACAGTTTTAAGGGGGGGGGACTTGGGTGCCTGTTGGAGCTTAGTATACCAAAAGCAGTCATGCTTTTCCAGTTATTTCACAATACAAGAACATTTTCCTCTAACAGAAGTTACTTTGCAGATTAAACAGATAATTGTTTGCGTAACAAAGAGAAACATCTAGGTCAATGTTTCTCAACCTTGGCCATTTTAAGATGTGTGGACTTCAACTCCCAGAATTCCCCAGCCAGCATGCTGGCTGGGGAATTCTGGGAGTTGAAGTCCACACTTCTTAAAATGGCCAAGGTTGAGAAACACTGACCTAGGTACTGTTGTCTTTTATGTGGGAGACCTGAGGTGATGGGATATACAGTAATACCTCAGTTCACGAACGCTTCTGTTCACGAACAATTCGGTTCACGAACTGCACCATTCGCAAAATTTTGCTTCCATTCGCGAACTCCGCATCGGGTGACGAACACGACCCGCGGCCATTTTCCTTGCTGTGACACGTGGTCGTGGCTTCCTGTAGGGAGGGGGACTCTCCCTCCAAACAATAACCGCCTCCCCACCCGCCTTCCCGTCCTCCACGCCAGAAGTCGCCTCAAGCAAGGTTAGTATTCTCTCTTCATACTGTACTGTACTGTTTCATATTTTTGTGGTTTAAAAAAAATACATGTGGTTCAGAACGGATTAACTGTATTTACATTGAACCTTATGGGAAAATTTGATTCAGTTCATGACCACTTCAGTTCGCGACCAGAGTCGTGGAACAAATTAAGTTCATGAACCAAGGTACCACTGTATATGGAACTCATTTGGGTTAAGATACTTATTCCCTCCCCAACAGAGTTTTACAAGGGGTCTTTTGCTCACAGCTTTTCTCTTAGAGATTTGCTACTAGATGAGGGATGGAGAAGCACTGAGGAAATGATTCAATTTTGCATATCTCCCATCTTCATTTATTTTACATCGCTCTTGTAACTATAGGAGAGTAGGCAGCATGAGTCTTTGTACGTGACAGCTCAGTCCAAAGCAATTCTAACAGCATTTCTTCCTCCAAAGAAAACTTCTGCTTTTGGCTCAGGCTCTTCATTTTAATGTTAGTGAAGTGGGACAGGACCTCTGTTTTCCTCTGCACTAAGCGTTAGTGGCTGCTGTGCTTACTCATCCAAAGTCACGTGGAAGAAATTATCAAAATTCAGTAGTGATCTCAGAGACCAGGAACTGGATTCTGTGGAGGTGCTCTGAATCTTTTGTGATTTGCTACACAAAATTTAATTGTTCCTTGAATTAAAGGAAATGTTTGTAGAGAGAGCAGTGCACTCTTTCCACCCTATGTTTTTACGTAAAGTATAGGAGGACCACTGTTCAATTATCCAGTGCCAAAAATTCACCACTCCCATCCTGCCTGGTTGCAAAGAGCTCATTCTTCAGAGCTCCACTTCTCCCAATGATGTGTAAAAGGAAACACTGGTGTGGAGATAAAAAAGCAGGCTGTTGTGCCAAGGGAGTAGACAGTGAAGGATTTTTTTTTTCCTGGCAATGAACCTATTTTTATAAAATCACTTCATTCCAAAATATTTTTAACATTTGCATCAGAAATTCTACATATGAAGGCATTGCTAGAAATGCTGTAATTGGCCATTTAACTCCCAGGTTGCTTTTCCAGGAGCAATGCTATTATGCTGGTTTCAGCCACTTTTAATAAATCTTTTTTCCAGAAAAAATAAGTTAAAGCATGTGTATTTCATGGGCTTTGCTAATATACAGCCACATATTGCTCATAACACATGAACACAAGTCTGTTGCAGTCTACTAAGAGCACAAATCCACTGTATAATAAAGCATTTCTACCCAGATTTATCTTTTTTATTCTCTGGTGCATTTAAAATTCTGTTACTATTAACTTATTTCTAAGCAATCTTTTTCTTTCCCTCTCCTTCCATCCACTGTGTTATCTTTGGCATTCAACAGATTGTTTTGTACTAGGAAAGAAACAGAATTCTGGTTAAAGTGCAAAGAAAACTCATCTTTTCTTCCTCCAAAACAAATGTCTGATGCTGCAGGAACAAACTGTTGCTCCTGCAGCATCAAACACTTCAGTCTATATAGTACGAAATCATAACAGGCACTCTCACTTGCAGTGACTAGGAATGTGCCAATATTGCTATATGAATGCAGTTCCTGCTCTCTGCCATCATAATGCATGTTTGCCATGCTATATGGTAGCAGGAAGAAAGCAACAGCAGTGAAACATGAGATCAAGTTTTGTGCTGGTGATAATTAACAATAGACACAAGACAACTGGTAAAGGGCTATGGAAAAAGGGGTTATGCATTAACCAGAGTGCTTCATCTTATGCATATATTGCAATGGGCAACTGCTGTAAAGCAGGCTTATGAAAAAAATGAACATTATATACCAAATATCCTTCTGGGGTTACATGTATGAGGGGCAAAATACTTCTACCAACATGATTTTTTTCCACAGAAATTGAAGGAACCAGAACACTGGTTTAACATGAAGATCGAAATAAGGATATTCAATTTTGTTCAGCTGACTTACAAGCCAACCCTGTTCCTCCTATTTATGCAATACTATAACCTTCAATACCTGCAATACTATTACCTTCTTTGGGGCCTTCAACTTCAGACCCTGCTTATTTCCATCACACTGCAGAGCAATTAACTTCTGCGATTCTGTTGAGCAGTCAATAACTTCGCAAAGGGGCCACATTCACCACTGACACAAGTGGATGTGGATCCCACAAACCAACTTAAACCCATTTAGATCAGCGCAGATTTTGGCTTTTGGATTTTAAGAGCTTCATGCTCCTTTGCAACTAGAATCAAAAGCCCTTTCCTTCTTTCTCAAACGGCCAACTAACCCAGTTAGTCACAAACCATTTCAAAACATACTTTACACTGACTTAGCTATTGCTTCCCTCTATCCTTCTTGACATCCTTCTGCAATTGTACAAGTTACAATTTCAGATAACTAAAATTACTGGGGGGGGGGGGGGGAACAGTGCATCCAAATAAGATGGGACTTAAGAAATACACATTTCAAAACTTCTAATTTTTTTCTCTTCTCTCCAGAATAGAAGGTCTTAGAAGGTGGTAGGCCAGTGTAGTATAAAGGTTAGTTTTACAGTTCTGCATTCCTTGTGTATGATATGGAGGCATCCACCCAGATTTCCAAGAAAACATGGGACAGGAATTATAAGGTGTCTCTACCAAGAGCTGAAAATTTAGGACTACATTTGGTTTAAGAGCTGACTTGGTAGCTCTTGCTGGCTTTTCTTTTACTGCATCATAACACAGAAGGATGATCCCAGAGGACTCAAGTCTTTAAGAACAAAAACATGTTACCGTATTGATTTAAAGCAAAAGAGGGTTAAAAACAAAGAAAAAGTAGAGTCCTGATGATGTCTCAATCTTATTACAGACAGTGCAAGATTTCACCTCCAAGAGGTGCCCTGAATGAAATTCTTTTCAGTTCAGCCCAAACATCAACCACTTCTGTTGCAGTTGCCAAGTTATTTATATACCACTATCTCCCACAGAGTATGCAACACCCAACACATTTTAGTAGCTATTAACACTGTGCCAGTCACCAGCTTAGTGGTGACACAATTGCCTATTTTGTTATCAATACCCTGTCTAAATGGAGGGGGGCAGGGGGAAATCCATCTGTGATTGTTAAAAAGTTCCATTAGGAAACTGGTGAAATGCAGTCACTGCCCACCCTCTTTCCCCCAACCAAATTCTGATGATTGTATTAAAAGAGCTGAAGGCTCTCTTGCGTGCAGCTTGCTGGTGGATGTCTCATCTGCAGCCCTTCCGATGGGAAGATGGAGGCCTGCAGGTCCACGTTGATGCAGAACAGCCCCAGCATCAGCTGGCGCTGGTATTCTTCCCATTTTGTCATAACGTCCGCCAGTGAAAGGCTGTTCCTTAGCCACTTTGGCAGTGCTTCCCCATAGGCAGTGCTCAAAGGGACAGGCAAACTCTGTGTTTTTCGGAGTTCAAGATGGTAGTACAGCCTGAGAGAGAGAGACAAAGAATTTAAGTTTGCCATGCTATTTTGGTAAACATTATTTAGCACATTTGTGTTTCCAGTGTGGACATAAAAATAAAAATGGGAGGGGGATGGAGAAGGAGAGAGAAAGAGGGAGAGAAAGATGTAATGCACATCCTACTGAAACTGCCCCTTAGCATCATGTAATGACACAAAAAAGTCAGCAGGGTGAGCTAAGGTTGCAGAGAGGTGGAAGTGAGCCATGGAATATTTTTCCCTGAAGACCTCACTACTGACATCCTCTGGCTATCCTAGTCCTGCCTTCTTGGCCCATTAGGAGAAAATGCCACTTGAACTGCATTACCCTCAGAAGAAGCTTTAGGCTTCCAGAGTCCTCAGATTCATGAGCATCAAACTTCTAAGTTTCACTGAGTCTGAGAAAGGGAGTCAGGTGTACAGGTAAGAATCCAATGAGCTCATAGGTGCCTCTGGGAAAGAGACTTCACTGATAAAGTGGATACCAATCTCCCAATAATGCTGTCAACCAATGACTTGACAATAATGGATGTCTCCAGCTGGAACTATGATCATTGCTTGTCAAGTGATAAACCTAACAGGAGTAGGGGAACTGTGCATATCCCCTGAATGGTACTGAACTACAACTTCTAGCATCTCTCACCATTGACCATGCTGTGTGGAGAACATGGGAGCTCTCATTCATAAGTATCTGGAGAGGACATGTTCTCAATGCTTGCAGTAATAACTACATTGCTCTTTCGTTATATACTGTGATCTATGTAAACATGGCCTTTGACAAGGAACAGGCATGAAAATAATGGGCTGAATTTTTTATTTTCTCACCCTTACACTTGGGAACCTCTTTCTATTATTCATCAGTGATGACCTTTGAACAATCTGCTTGAAATGGTTATTTCATTTCATTTCAATCCAAAATGATCCTCAAAATATAAGCCTTTGACTTGTCATCTCCTAAAACTGTAGGCTTGAGGAGTATCTTCAGTGTATCTTGGACAACAGGGTTCCTCAACCTTGGTGACTTGAAGATGTGTGGACTTCAACTCCCAGAATGCTGGCTGGGGAATTCTGGGAGTTGAAGTCCACACATCTTCAAGTTGCCAAGGTTGAGGAACCCTGTTGTACAACATTTATGGGCCTTAACCATTTTACACTTTACAAATTTAAATCAAATGTGAAAGTGGATTCGGTTACCTGGTTTTGAAATGAGGCGGACTCTACTATTTTTATTTATTAGAACACTGATAGCCTGACAACTATCTTAAGGATTTCAGGATAAGTTACAACCCATAAAATCTATAGGCTCAAACAATAACATGAAATAAAAATAAATACATTAAAAATTAAAACAGCAACAACTATATCACAGTAAGAGGACAATCACAGAGAGATAGGCTGTGATTGTTAAAGCACTTGGCCTCCAGAGAAAAGGCTGGAATGCCACAATAGACACCATGTTCATAACCATTGTTAGATTATAGGAACATAGCTATATTCAAATTATCCTGACTGAGGAATATGTTTCTTTGTTTTTTATTTGCTCATTATACTTACTTGGGTTTATACGCTATTCCAGTCCAGAAGAGACTGGTTTTAACAACAAAGCAAATTAACACAACACCTTAAGCATGCATACCTGGAACATAGTCCAAAGGAACTAATTTCAATGTGAGTATGGGCAAATCCATGGGAAAGTCTCCCAATTCAATTATTTGATGGCATCAATCATGTGAAAACATAGTATTGTGCCTCACAACATTTCAGTATCTTCAGAAATGCAAGACAAGAAGCAACTATCCTACCTGGCTGAGAGATGGCTTCCTAGCTTCTTCTTGGCTTTTCTCATGAGATAATGACAGACTTCCCGTGTCTGTTCTTTCATCCACCTAATGTCCTCTGGAACATCTGGCAGCCATTCAAGCAGCCTAAATGAGGCAGGTGCAATGCACAAGTAGTTAGTTGAAGAAACTCTTCCTATATTATAAGCACACACAAATATCAGCAGGTTCAGGCACTTTACTGAACTTTCTAACTAACCATCCCAGGATTGCTATTTATATCAACAGCAAGTACATACATAAAAGCCATTCTGCTGGAAAAGAGCAAAGGTCTATCTCAGAGTTTCTAACCTTGGCAGCTTTCAGATGGGTGGACTACAACTCCTAGAATTCCCCAGCCAGCCTTGCTGGCTGGGGAATTCTGGGATTGAAGTCCACCCATCTGAAAGCTGCCAACGTTGAGAAGCACTGGTCTGTCTAGTCCAGCATTCTTTTTTCCACAGAAACCAACCAGACGATTCCTGGAAGAACACACAGAAGACCTAAGGACCATAGTCTTCTCTGCCATATTCCTCAGAAACTGCTATTTAAAGTGACTTTAGTATTAGACAGAATATGTAGCTACTTTAATTAATAACCACTGAGTCTTATAATCTGTGGAAGGCTGGAGACACTAGTGATGCACAAAGCTGTGAGAAGCAATTCTGAAGTAATTAGAGCAACTCTTAAAATAGCAAATGCCAATTAAAACTCACAACACTTTAATTAAGCCTCTAAACAATAGTGCTAGCATGATAACTGGTCCCCAGAATTGGAAAGATATACTACTTCCCCATAGCATTCTCCCCACGCAACTGCAAAGTTAGTCAGGTGCCACTGAGTCACTCTCAACTCTGGGTAACTTCAGGAACTTTGTGACCTCTCTGCAAGGACAATTTATAGCTCTTTCCAGGCCTGTTCTGTAATTTCTTTGATCTCGCTATTAATTACCCATTGTCTTCCCCTTTCTTCTAAAAGCCACTAAGCAACAATGAATACTATCAGATCAAGGGACTCAACCCTTTTTGAGTGTATTGTAGCAGGCTATCTTAATGCATGCCACATTCCCCTGAGGTGACCTTTTCCTCACATGCTTTATAATATATCAGGCAGTCTCTTAGCTTCTACTTGTTTTCATGTTTGTTCTCGACTGAAATAACTGCCTCAGCTGCAGTGTCAGAAGTTAAAAATCTGATAGCTCAGCTGGAAACTGGCAGGGCCTCAGAATATATCAGGATCCATAAGACACTTAGGGTGGACTATCTTAATTGGTCCTTCCCTCCAGAAAAGTCCTAGATAGTAACAAACCTCACCTGGACCAGAAATGATCCAACCACAGCAAAAGATTTAGAGTAATGACCTCCAGCTTTGGGACATGTATTAATTGCTCTGAGGCAAGAATAAAGTCAAACACATGACTTTGCATCAGGCTAGAGACTATCTGGACGAACCCTTAGCTGCCACAGAGGCCATGAACAACTAAGCCTTTCCAGAATCCATCCAAAGCACATAAAGTCCTCTGAATCAGTAGCTGGGAGGACTCAACACCAGCTTGATAATGGTGTCTAGGACCTCAGGATCCTGTTAGTGCAGCTGGGCTGCTGGCACAGGAGCCAGATGCCCAACCTGTCCTTACGGCCCAACTGCCACTCCTAAGAACATACTAATGGTCAAGCCAAACTGTCTCTCAAAATCATCATCATCAACATTTCTTCCTGGCCTTGGCATCACAGCTGCTATAGGACAAAAATCTGAGTGGGCGTATCTCTGAAAGGGCCATATCTGTGCTATCACCCAACCGGATTTCAGTAACATTTGCCAGATCCACTTGCTCATCATCACCAAGTCATGGTTAAACACAGTCTTATTTTGAATAGACCTGCTTGTCAGACTTCCCTTGAAGCCACCTGAACCAGAATCAGTTAAACCAAAGAACAAGTTTCTCAGAGCTCTGCTTAGTAAGATTTCTTAGGAACAAGATTAAAGTAACAACCAAAAGATTCCAATGAGTATCCTATGAAAAATCTATATTTAGGTAAATCAAGGCAGCAAGGTTCTGATTTTTTTCTCATGTTCTTCCCAGTTAAACAGGAGGAGGTGTCTTTTGCAAAGGTGGGGCAGTCTATACCTGCTGAATGTTTTGGAAGTGCCTATTAAACATATCTATACAAGAACCTGTTTTCATACAAATGTTTATTATTAAGGACTCTTAATTAAAGGAGTATTAATTCTGACTCAATAAATCAACAGTTGTTTTTTATTCCCCAACTTAAAGTACTAAGTCAAATGATTATCTATATTATATAGCTCTTCCTAAGATTATTCATGATTAAGCTGCCTTTTAAGTCACACCTTTAAGTCTCCAAAAATAATAGACATCATTAAATGCATGCAAACAAGAAAAGATCCCAAGATATATGGTGCCCCACTGAGTGTTTTAAGGTATATACTGAATTTTTTGCTCCAATACTATTGGAGGTCAATAATGATGTCTTTGTAAATAAAGTTACAAAGGCTTTACTAGACTCAGTAAGACTCATGTAAATCTGATTTTAAAGGCTGGAAAAGATCCCGCTGACTATGCATGTTGCTGTTCATGCTGTCCAACTTCTTTGTTAAACATGGACACAAAAACATTGACAGCAGCCCAAGCATCTAAATTTCAAATGATATTACCTTCGGTTTTCCGTCTTGAATAACCTAGTTTTATACAGGGTTGCCAAACATCTGATAATATTCGATTATTCAGATTAGATTATTCAATGTATTCTGATATACATTCAGAAAAACTGAAATCAATGGCTGGTGGTTTCATTGGATGTAGAATAGGCCTTTGATATGATGTAGTGGAAAACGTTCCCTAAATATCTATTTCTTCCTTTTTTAATTAATTGGACAAATAGTTGGACTCTACTTCCTTTGTGAAAGTTATCACTAAATAACTATTTATTTGAATGGTTCAGTGCAAGCCCCCCCAACCCCCAGTGGTTGTTTTGTGTGTGCTTGGTTCCCATTTTACATTTTCTATTTATATATTGTCTGTTTATTGTTTTCTTTCTCTTCCTCTTCTTCCTCTTTGTAATTTATTGTGTGTTTATTTTGTATGCTGCCCAGAGTCACACTGCCTGAATTGAGTGGCCTTATAAGTCTTGGAATAAATAAATAGATAAATAACCAATGGAATTATCTCTTCATCTGTTGCGGTGCCTGCCCTCCTGAATGAGGCTCCCGCTGATACCCCTGTGGTTCCCACTCTGATGGCATTCCAGAAGCCTTAAAGACCTGGCTGTTCTTCTAGGCCAGTGTTGTCCAAACTTGGCCACTTTAAGATGAGTGGACTTCAACTCCCAGAATTCCCCAGCCAGCATGGCTGGCTGGGGAATTCTGGGAGTTGAAGTCCACTCATCTTAAAGTGGCCAAGTTTGGACAACACTGTTCTAGGCCTTGGGTTAGGGTGGCTGGACCCCTGTTGGATTTCTTTGGAGGTGCGGGTGTTGTCAGACAGATTCGCCATCAGTTCTTGTTCTCTTTTATAATTTTATTATATTTATTTTCTATTTTGTTTGGCTTTATTGTACAGTGACCAGAGTCACTTTGGAATCGGGCAGTGCCTAGATCAGATCAGATCAGATCAGATCAGATCAGATCAGATCAGATCAGATCAGATCTAATCCACCTATCCAGGTGTCTTATGGAATCTGTCAACAATGTCCTTTATCTCCACATACATTTAATTTCATATTGAATCCATTAGTATGGCTTATTCGAGAAACAGGGGGCACTTAATGGCTGGATTTGACCCCAAACTGTTTGAATTCTTTTACATACTATATCTAGAAGTACTTTTCCAAGGAAGCTTTCTTCATCTGAGGGCATTCATATATCAATTTTTAAAATCTCAAATCAAGATAAACTTAAACAGATGGTTAAAATCCAGCTATGTCTCTCATAAATGCTAAGTGGTGTTAAAATGAATATTACTTCAACCCTATGAGAATGTGTTTGCTCTCTGCTTATGACTTGGTTCTCTTCTGATGTCATGGAAAGACTTATCAATATTATTGCACGTGGCCAAGGTTTAATGAGGTGTTGAAAAATTAGGCTGAATCATTTCCTATATATAGCATCTTATGCTACTGTTCTTTTCCTTGTTTCCTTTCTATTTGTTCCCCTCCTTTTTCCCAATACTAAAACAATACAAAAAAGATGTACAGCATTAAACAAAGAAGCGAAACATTATAAAAAATAACAAGTGTAGTCTGCTTTGTTGCCTTTTGTGTGTTGAAAAGCAAATCAGGAGCCTTCTGCAGAGCTTTTGATGCAACAGCTCAATACTCCTTTAGATCTAGGCCACCCCTTAAATTGCTCGTTAATTTTCATTTTGTAGTTGTGTTTTTGTTGTTGTTGCCTTGCTCTTATGTATTTTGCTTAGGAATCACTTCTGACAAAAAACCAACATGTAAAAATGTTTTAAAAGGAAATTAGCTGGAGTTAAAATAGCTCTATGTGATTTATAGCCAAAATAATACACATTCAGAATGTGCAAACAATTGCACAATATCCTTAATTTCACATGCTAGCAAAATACTTAGGATAATCCAATGCAGAATAAGAAAAAGGAGATGCTAGATGTTCAAGCTGACTATTAAAGAGGTTGAGGAACAAGATATTTATTAATTGAGAAAGCCAGAGGATACCAAAAGGACGTCAATATGTACTTCATTGATTATGGAAAGACCTTCAGTTGTGTTGAGCATATCACATTGTAGAATGTCCTTAGGAAAATAGGAATCTCAGAATATCTCATTATCCTCATGAGAAACTTATATTCAAGTCAGGAAGCCATAGTTTGAACAGAATATGGTGAAACAGACTGGCTACAGAGTGGCAAAGGAGTGAGACAAGGCTGTATACTGTCCCCTTGTATATTCAACCTATATGCTGATTATATATTAAGGGAAGCAGAATGAGAAAGCCTTGAAAGAGAAAATATTCAGATGCCAAGATATTCAGAATGGTGCAAGCAATGGTTTTCCCTGTGACAAGCTATGGAAGTGAAAATTGGCCAGGGTCAGGGACAGATTGTCCCGGAGAAAATCTGACTGTGTGGTCACTAAGAGTCAACACTGACTTAATGGCACATAATCAATCAAAATACACACTTATTTTGCAGCATAAAAATGTTTGATTCTGCCTTGCAGTGAGATCCTCACTAACAGTTACATTTTCAATTGAACAGTTACACCCAACTTTCAACTCACTTGTCTCTCTAATCATGTTAATTACCTACATGATTTCAAGCTTTACAAGCCACCAAGACTCAAATCTCTCCCAACCCCAAATCTTAAAATGCAAATTCTGTGTTCATTCCAACTACACCAAAGGAGAGGTCACTGACTCAGAAGGAATTCCATCTAAATGATTCTACCTCTGCTTTATTAGCAAGAAATGCAGCTAAATACTAACTTCTTAACTGACTGCTGAAAATGCATTTAACATCCAGTGCAGGTCCTACCAATGTTATTTCCCCTCAGAGTCTCAGTAGCAGATTCAGAATGTACCTGACTGTAAAGGAGAGAGCAGACTCTAGAGGAAGAGTATATGGCAGCATCAAAGTAGAGGCCAGACGCACAGGTAGAAGGTTGGCAATACAAGTGAATAATCCCCTCCTCTCAGTACAGGCTTCCAAGAGTGCTGCAGATGGAGAAGATACATTAAATCAATGTCCCTTGCCAAATTTTGAGAGCAGAAGCCAATTACTCTTTTAAAATTCAACCTGTTTATTACATTTAATTATTGCACTTCTAATCCAGCTGCAAAGGATTTTATTCCTCAATGCTAAGCCTTACCTTGCCTGTTATAGGCCCTCCCCAAATTTGCACTTATCCATGACTTAAATGACACCCCTATTATTACCTCATGAGATTCTAAACAAAGAAAAATTCAGTTAAAAAATCAACAATTAGAACTCTTCTTGAATTGAATTGATTTACATTTGTGGTCCATAATCTTTCCAAGACATTTGACAGGTACCCTGTTGTTCTCACTTATTCTTAGGACAATGAAGGTTGTTATTGTTGTTGTTATTATTATTATTATTATCATTATCATCGTCATCACCATCATCATATTTTTATCCCAACTCTTTAAAATATAACTCAAGGCAGCAAACGTACCTAATACTCCTTCCTCCTCCCATTTTCCCCAAAACAACCCTGTGAGGTGAGTTGGGCTGAGAGAGACCGAGTGGCCCAAAGTCACCCAGCTGGTTTTTATGTCTAAGGGAAAACTAGAACTCACAGTCTCCTGGTTTCTAGCCCAGCACCTTCACTACTACACCAAACTGGCTCTCTTATATTCATAGACATCTTGCCACTTCACAGCAAAGTGAAATGGATCTTAAGAACTTGAATTCCAAACACTGATTGTGTAGTTAAAATCAAGGAACTGTCAGTTTCCTCAGCAGAGCCAGGGAATTTTAGTTTAGTCTGTGATTATCTTGAACAAAGTACTGGGTGCAAGAATTATATGATTTTCTCCTTCTCTTTCTCCTCCACCACCACCAAGGGCAATGACTATGTCTATGTTTGGACATATTTTCCTTTGCTCAGCTTATCCGAATTCTGAAAAAGCATACCTAGAACAGCCATTCAACACCTGGTGCCCTCCAGATGTGTAGATTTCAACTTCCAGGATTCTCAGCAAGAGCCATGCTGGCTGGTAATTCTGGGAGTTGAAGTCTATGGATCTGGAGGATGGCCAAATCAGGAAAAACTGATCTAGAACATGAAGAGCTCAGATAAAGAGGAGATAAAGCAATACAGCAACTTTCCTCTCCAACAAAAGACCTTACCTTGATTCAATTTAGGAGGCAAGTGTTCAAGGATGTGTTCTTCGGCCTCTGCCAGTTCAGCACTTTCTTCCAGCTGATCATCCTCATCTTCTTCTTTCTCAGAGTCCCTTTCCTCAGCAATGCTGCTAATGGCTAGCAGAGGGAGGGGGGGTCTTTGGCTCTGGAGGAGAGCTAGAGACAAAAGGTAAGTGGCAGATTTGTGAGCTCACCAGAAAATGTAATTAAACTTGTGAATTATCTCTCTTCACCCCTTCTCCTTGGAGAACAAGGCAGTAGTAGACAGAAAGATCCTTTGCAAGAAAGTCATCTTATTGGCTATTATGTACAATAGGCAGAGGACAAGAAACAGCCAGACAAAAATAGCCACAAACCAAAATAGCTTTTAAAGTGAATCATGGCATTTCTGTAATGAATGCCCTTTGGTGTTTCATAAACATCAAACTGCTAGTATGTGTAGATCCTTTTGTGAAAAAAATGCAGATGGAGGGGATATTCAGATGTACAATTTTATCCACCTGTGTTTGAAACAAAACAGTTCAAACTTAATACCTTACGATTTGTCTTTATATAAAAATCAGACCTGAACATTCAGCTGAGTATCACTCAGTTAGTAACTCTATAGCTCTACTGTAAGAGGACAGAAATCTATCTGTTTATATCTACAACTGTAAGAAAACGTTGGACTTGACAGAGGCAATTAGGCCAAGGTTGTATCACTATGGTTGCTTAATCTCAGTGTAGAGCGATCAATTGCATGAATCTCTCTGTTGGTATAAGTAACACGCTGGCATGACTGAAAACAATTCAGTGGATAAATGGTTGCATGAGAAATATTGCACCACTAGGTGATGCTACAGAGACGGACAATATGCTCCAGTTACAGAATTAGCAGGACAACCCAACAGAGTTCTACAGAATCACATGACTTTCAGTTAGAGAAGATGCTATTTTAAAACATTCAGCATGACCTAGGTACCTCTGGAAGCAGATGGTACCTCTGCAGAAGAGTGCATCATGTGGCAACAAAACAGAGAAAGTGTTTTCTTTGTTGTGGCTGAAATTCTTTCTCCATGGAGAAGAGATGGAAAACCAGATGTTGCTGAACTATAGCATCCCTCAGTATTAGCATGTTCGCTGCAGTTTCTGGGACTTATAAGTCAGCAAAATCTAGAGGATTACATTACGGCCTTTAGCTGGCCTATTATTTGAATTGTATATATATTATTGTTTTTATCAGTTATCATTAATTTTGGTCATGTTTTTTTGTATACTGCTCCGTATCTTTAAGAATGGTTTAAAAATATTTTTGAATAAACCATACAGCAAAAGGTACATCATACATCACCATACTTTTCCAAAGCTTCCATTCATTTCAAGGCAGTTTGTCCAAGTTGCATTGTACTTTGATCAGTAACATTCTCTATTGTAACTCTATGCATAAATATAAAATTATGCAAATAACTACCATTCAAAAAGAAAGTTTTCATTTAAACAAATCTCCATTTGGGCAAGAGAATATAAAACACTGAGTTAAATTCTTTAATAATACAGAATAGAAAAGGAGCTAAACTTCAATTAAGCAAAAATATTGGTATTGGTAATTCACCTTGTAATAATTTAACTGATCTCCTCCTTCCATTCTACTTAGTAGGAAAGTTTTTATTTTTGAAATTTGAACACTTACATACTTAATTCAGATGCTGCTTTCACTAAAATGGACTACACGTTTTGCACATGTTCCACAAAGCAACAAGTGACTAGACAGGGCGATATACAGCCATGACTGGAATGCAAGATTGGCTCCCCTTTTTAATGCTCCAACAGAAATAGATGGAGAGGAAAGAACATCCCACACAAGATTCACTTTTGCTAGAGAACGCAAAACTAGTAAGAGCCTACCATTCTTCTTCAAAAAGTGAAGAGCGTCCTTGTACCCTTGCTTGCACATCTCCTGTAGAACCTGCAGAGAGATAAGATGAAGCATGTTACTTACGGTTAGCTCTAAGACATCTAAACACTGCACTACCAGCATGCCTATGCCAACAGACTTCAGCAGGGGGAAGAATCCATGTCTCAAAATGCACTTCCAGCTCAGAAGTGGCAGCAAGAGAGACCTTCAGTGGAGACCTCTGCATCAGTCTTAGGCAGGACAAGCAGACTTGGTCAGTGGAATGTTGATACATATCACTGTAGACTGGGCGTGATCAGACAGAAACACAGTAAAATTAACACACCTCCAGTTATTCTCTATGTTGCTAATTAAAAACAGGGTGCTATTTCATTCTGTAAAATGGTGCTAATCCATATTGTCCTGCAAGCTGGGATAAAGCAAACGCCATGATTAACAGAATCTGAAAAGCCTCCTGATGCACTGGGACTTTGGAGAAAGGAGGGCTGACATCCTATTTGTTGGTGTTATTTCTTTGCATACGGCTGTTTTTCTGATAGTGGATTTCAGGGTTCTGTTGAAAAGCTCCTCAGGTCTAGTCCTGAAATGGGCTTCAGAGTGAAAAGGGGGAATTGGTGAAAGTCTCCTTTCTCCATGGGGAAAAAAGAAACTCAATAAAGTTCCTGCCAATTCTGCAGAAATCTTTTCCCCATTTTTCTGCCATTGGAATGAAACAGCTGCCCTCTAGCTGTAGTGTTTCCAAACTACTGAAGACTTATTGTCCCATGACTTTTTAGCATGAGCCAGCTTAACAATGTCTGAACAAGTTATGTTAATCTTCAGCACTTTCTAAAAAAGAAGCAGCTGAGCACAGCTTCTGGAATTCTTTCCAACCCCTCTGCTAGCAATAAATATAGGAGGAATCTGTATTTTCTTCTTGTAACGAAGTCCTGTGTTGAGTCTGCTTTCCCGACATATTAATTCTGTGTGTGCATTGGCAAGCACAGGTGAGCTTTGCTCCACTAAAGACAATGGGACTTACCTCCAAATAAATAGTAGAGGATTATGCTGATACAAAAATGCAAGCTAACTGACAGTAGATTATAGCTACTTCCTATATCAGAACTTTTACTAGCTATGAAAGGTGGTGAATCAGCAGCAGCAGCAGCAAAAACAACAACAATAATAATAATGAATCGATCCACCACAGGATGAAGGCCTCTTCATTAAAGATTACTGACCATAATTTACCTTGCTGGCCCAGTGCAGGTTGGTAAATAGTAGGGTTTTTTTTTACTTTCTAATCTAGGACTGAGAGAGAGTGACTGGCCTAAATTCACCCAGCTGTCTTCCATGACTAAGTGAAGTTTAGAACCTATGTTTCCCACTCCTAGTTTAGCACATTAACCACTATACCAATGTTTCTCAACCGTGGCAACTTTAAGATGATACTTAAAGATGATATATGACTGGCTGGGGAATTCTGGGAGTTCAAGTCCACTCATCTTAAGGTTGCTAAGGTTGAGAAACACTGCACTATACCATACTGGCTCTCAAATTATTGAAATAAAAATGAAAGTATCGGTCTTCTGGGGTCATGTTGAGGTCTCACCTGAGGCTCTGGAGGAAACAGGGCGTTTGAAAGGCGGTACAAATTGCGCAGATTAAATTGAATGCTGGTATTGGTAACTCTGAGTTCATGAATGTTTGTGGAACTGTCCCGTGGACAAATATCACTCTCCCCAGAGAAAGGGGATATGGTGATGGTGTTCTTCAGCTCATATTGAGGCAGGTTGTCAGAAATCCCTCCATCAACATATCTCTGGGAAAAGAGAAAATTTGATGTTAGCTTTTTTTTGTCTTTCTTATAGTTTCCAATCTGCTCTTCCCCTCTCAGATCTCTAAACGCACGTAGATAGCTGCAAATGCAATGGCATGTATAGTTACTTGGTTGTATAGTGCAGCTTGCTAGAACATCAAGCAAAACCATCTCTGGGGGGGAAGTAAGAGTGAGCAAATGACAAAACATTGATTGCAACATCATGACACAAACTTCCGCTCTTATGTCCTTGCAGGGTACATTGCAACGCAAGTACAGAAGGGCCTAGCTTGCATCATCACATCACAATACATAATTCATCATTTGGTGTCATTGTGGCAAGAAATGTACACCTATGGCATCAAGAAATCAAGGGAGTGAGGTTTTTTTTTTACTCCCTAATAAATCACTACATATTTCTGTAATTTTAATGAATGAGATCTTTGCTAACCCTGCTTTATCTAGTAAGGTATAGGACTGGGCAGCTTCTGAGTTCTATTCTGGAATTAAAAATAAGCTGAGGAAGAGGTGATGGAGGCATTTTTCTGAAATAAAGCTAGTCCCCATACTACTCTTATTATTAACAACTTTATGTAACAACAGCAATAAATAAATAAATAAATAAATAAATAAATAAATCCATCCATCCATCCATCCATCCATCCATCCATCCATCCATCCATCTTTTTTCTCTGTGGCCTTTTACTTATTTTCCAGGAGGGAACAAGCAGTTCGTGCTGACCTCCTCTGGAAGCTTCCAGGCCACAAAAATGAAGTTAAACAAAGAAGTACAGTAGTCTTGTGCTTCTTTCCCACAAACACAGAGACATGATACTTTTATACTGTGCGTGAGCTTCAGATTTCGGTATACCTTTCCTGTGGCCCCGGCCTTTTCCTCCATTGTGACAGCATAGAATGAAATTGGGGAAAAAAGTGTCCAATCAATCATGGTTTGATGCTGTGCCTGAACCTCACATTGTAGTTATTCTTAATTGGGGTAACCAAAACAATTCAGGTTTGTAAAAACAAAATGTGGTTAAGATGAAACTCTCAGCTATGACTCGTTTAAACAGAAGCATAACCTTCCAACCTCCTCTTCCTGGTTCAAAAGAGAAGGAGCAGACAGATAAGCAGCACATGTCTGAGGCTCCAAACCGGTTCCTTTGTATATTGAGCCACACTTGGTTTATCACGGCAACTGAATGAATCACACTGGGCTCGGAGGCAGCAGAGTTCTTGTAGCTCCACACAAACTTAGTTCTCTCTGGTTTGGGTGGGCGGTTACTGGGCAGCTCCCACTTCCAGTGGCTTTTAACAAAAGAGTTAGCTTGATGGCATTTAACTCTTTTGTTAAATGCCATCAGGAGTTGCACTGAGGCATTACAGAGGACAACCACGTGCAACACAGTTAGCTAATTGCTGGCTTCATCTCTTGTAGAAAAAGAAAAACTGATGCCCAGAATATGACCACATGAAAAACAAAACAATGCCTAGCTTGGAGAGAAATAATTCACCTGGAAAAAAACATTCTATGTAGTAATCATAATTCCATTATCTAAATGCAAGAAAAATAATTTCGTTCATTATTTTGAGATGATTTACTGATGTTATAGCTTCAAAAGCAGGTCAGCTTCTCCATTATATACAGTACATTCCTGCAGCCCAGGAATGATAACATTTCTTGAACAATAGATGTCCCATTCTGAATTCTAAAACTCACTTCAGAAAATCAACAGCATGGCTTAAACATGAAGAGCCACCAAGGAGCCATCGGTGCAGCTAAAGCTGCCAAAATGACCAAGGACCCCTTTAATTCCAAATGTCCTTACTGACCACCGGAATAGATTAACCAATGACATCAAGAGGTTTGACAGCGAGAGATCAAGGAAGTGTTTTCACAGAAGGCAAAATATAACTTGCTGTACTTAACGGGCTACGGAAAGAAAAGAACCTGTCCAGCGGATATTCAGTAAGAACTTTTCCCCACTGCTGAGTTAAAGTACCATCCATCCATCCATCCATCCATTCTTGAGGCAGCAGAAACATATACAGACCGATCCCTATCCTGCCTCTATTGTCTCTGTTCTGACCCACTGCTAGATAAATGGTGCTGTTCAGATTTTGAATATACTGCATGGGATAGGCAAAGCAATTGACTGAGTCTCCCGACTTCACTGCCCACCCTCTTCAATACATCACCAGCTTATGGGAAGATCATCTGCCAATCATGGTACTGCAGCAGAGAAGGGATGTGTTTGGAAATAATGTTTTGCTGTCATCTCTAGACTTCTTTTGCGCTTTTCCTCCTGCCCTTCATTCTATGGTAATTCAAGTTGAATTAATTTTTTTTAATGGAGTCACAAAAAGATATGACTAAGCAGCACTTTTATTTAGAATCTGACTCCCCTTCTTTTCCTTTTTTTTCCTAGCAATGTTTTAAGCAGAGAATTGCACAGGGCAGGTGGTGGCTTCCATCACTCCACTGTTACGCAGTTTAAGAGTTAGCAACTTACTCTGTTGCTGGCTAAGCAGTCTAGTGTCACTGAGACCAGAGGGGAAAAGGTATGCCTGCAACAGTCTAGAACAGCCTATAAGCACCTCTCTGATCCCAACTAAGGACAAAACACCATCTCCCTAACCTCAAATCCTTCTAAAACTGAAAAGAACCAAGAGGTTCATTTTCCAAAACTTATCTGTCATCTCTTCTCACAAAAGATTCTCTAGAGCCAAACTGAATCTCAAGTGTGTTGTTCAGTCGTTAAGTCGTGTCCGACTCTTCGTGACCCCATGAACCATATTGCGCCAGGCCTTCCTATCTCAAGTGTATGAAGTGATAAAAATACTAAAAACAGAAGGAAGTTCAAAGTTGAGTGGAAGCCAATTGGCAAGAGGTAGGAGAAGCACACCACGCTCTTCAGCAACCAACATGTTGGTATAACCTTCTGCAAAGCCAGTTCCAGGTAACTCAGTACATTGCTATACGTTAGCTATGTTGGATAGACAATTAGGTTGGGACATCCATTATGCAAAAAGTCAATCAAACTTCTGCTTTTCTTCCTTTGTACCCTTTCACATCCTCTACATTTCTACTTTAATCAAAGAACAACAGCTGAATAGATAGAAGAGGCAGCCAGTATTGCAATCCTGTATTATTTTTCCTTTACTTCATGCTTTAGACAAAGTTGGGAACAGAATTTGGCTAGATGGTGAAATTGCTCCTCAAGCCTGCTGAAGGTTGGATGATGTCAGTGGGTGGGCCCAGCTGCCCTTCCCAAGCCCACCCACACTGGCATCATGCCAGTTATTGGGAGCTGTCTTTTTAGGTTGCCGGAGCACCTTGAATTATGAATCTGACTTTGGTTCCCACTTAGACTATACCATTGACTAGTCAAGTCCCAGTGAGCTGCATCTTCAAGGCACTTCAAACATCCTTAAAATAGTGGCTCCCCTAGGATTCTGGCACAAAGATCTGCTGTCTGCCTTCATCTCTTCCCTCCTGTATTAACCCAAAGTATCTGCACTATTCGCCCTTTCTTATTGCCATAGAAGCTAACTTGGAGACTTCAGAACAGTTATGATCTCTCTAGGTAACCTACCTCACTGGGCTTTTATTGATGGGAAAATTTAGGGAAGAGAGTGCTATGTAAGTTTTCTTGAGCTCCTGGAAGAAAGGCAGGATACTAAGTTAGCCAAATAAAATGTAAGATTTCTCTTTGTTTGTATGTATGTCTGTTTGTATGAATTACTACAACAGAGTAAATAAGAGGTTGAGCTACGAACTGAGAAATCCCTGTTTCACTTCTGCCTTCAGTGATTTTATTTAAAATACTTTTATCCAGCTTTTCTCCCATAAGGTTCTTAATGTAGCTATGTAGGCTTAAGCATTCTAATGTTTTCAAGCTTCAGCTGTCCATTTTTAATGTGGGAATAATAAAACTGATCATCCTTGGAACAGCTATGGCTTGCTTAGTATCTGTGCTTTACCGACATTGTTGATAGGGGAACACTGACTCTGCAGCTAACAGTGAAAAAGCATGAGGATCCTAATACCCTCAACATCTCTCTTCAAGCCGAAGGACTGGAAATGGAAGTGGCTCATTGCTGTCTGTGGCCCAGCCAGAGAAGCAGCCCAAGAATCATGGTTTCTCTCCAAGTCCTAGCAGAATATATTTTCTCCTCTGCTTTGGCACACCCCCAAAAATTCACAAAGTTTTAAAACAAAATCTGACAGCAACGCTGAAGAATATTGTATGGTCTGTGAGGGGTCGCTCTGTGACATCAAAGTCCCAGGTTTGGTCATGGACATCCTAGTCCAGGCAGCTCTTCAATTTCAATCCAACGTTGTGAAATTTCCTTTGTAGCAGCAGATGTTTTCTCCAAAATTGTTGTCAATACTTAACCAATATAGAAAAACAAACACTGACAGCAGTACATTTTGGTTCCATTCTATTAAACCCAAATGAAGTTTTGCTAAGGATACATTACGTCTATAAATATTATGATCCAGAAAGATAAACCCTGATGCTACAAATAATACTATTGCTTTTTTTCCTTCCTTTTTTCCTTCCCTTTTTTGGAAAAAAAAGTCATTTTCCCTCTTAAATTTTCTGTACTTCCCTCTCCAGACTTCATATCTCTAATTAGATCTCGGCAATCAAAAAAACAAAACAAAACAAAACAGTCCTTTGAGAATAATTGATTACAACTGTATGTTGTTCCGATCACTTTGTGAGAATGATGAAGTAAATTATGTCGCTTTCCCCAGTCTGCATGGTTCCTCTTTCCCTCTTGATGAAGCAGGAGAGCCTCCTGTAACGCACTACCAAACACCTGAAAGTTAAAACAGTCTCTTGCTGACTTACCACTCCTTGAATACTTGGAGGGATCAGGCCACAGTATATTGGGATGAAAGTGCTGCAAACACATGCCTAAGAGAGAGATGGGAAAACACCATGTGAAATAAGTGAACTAGCTAGAGAAGCCTGCACTATTTACAGAAGATAAATCTAGGCAGAAGATGGAGCAAAAAAGGAGAACCTCCATGACCAGAACAGGTCATGTCCACTCTGCTGGTTCCTGGGAGATAGGCCCTTATAGTTTCACGTTCAAAGCTACTAGAAAGCCCCAAAGTTACTACTTGCCTGGATAAGCTCTTCTTTGGAGTTGAACTCGGATAATATGACATTTTCTACATCCGAAACCCGGGTCAATGAAATGCCTAAACGTCCATTGGCCAATTCATGTCCATTGCCTGGTAAGGTTTTGTATAAGCAGGCACGGATTATTTTCACCAGGTTGAACGATGGGTGCAAAGGGCCAAGAAACCTCTTCCGGGCTTCTTTAGAGACATGAATGATATTTGCTCCAGCATCACCTAGTATAAAGAAAACAATATAAATTATAAATGATTAGGGATAAGGCTGCAACACATAAGTTTTAATTCACAGATTAGTTTATTCTCATTTTTATTCTTAAATTATTAGATTTACATCTCACTTCTTTTTCTACAAGTTCATCGTAGCTTACATGGGGAAACTCCCTTCATTTAACAACGACTCTGCAGTGAAGGTTGGGCTAAGAGATGGTGACCAACCCAAAGTCCCCTAGTGAGTTTCTTTATATCGATAGAATCCTTTCTGCAGCCAAAGTTTTGCCTTTAGGCTCCCTCACCACAAAATGTGGCCTCAATATTGATAGAATATTAATGTGACAAGTGTAGCATTTATAATTTTCTAAGGGTCATTCATTTAACCTAAAAAATACCCAACAGGAAGCAGATTACCATATAGTTCCCTTTTATCCAAAATATCCTCAATCACAGTAGATGCCATTCTGTTCACACTTTTTGATACCCAGTGTACAAAGAGTTTTGTTTATAGTTCTACATTATACATGACAAGAACTACCTAGCATGTGTTAATTGGACATGATATGAATTAAACATCTAGATAAACTGCTTTGGGGAAAACAGTAAGAAACATGGTTTCCCTAAAGGTCTGTACCACTTGTCAGGTTCTCCATCCTGGGCTCAGGAGTACATCACAGATCTGATCCATTGACAATGTGTTAACTATTAAACACAGCCCTGTTTTCAGGACAATGTTGTTGTGCTGCCCAAAGTTTTCTTTATCAGCCACCTCTAAGCTGGGAAAATTATCTCATTGCTATTTGACCTTTTCCCCTAAGACCAAAGTTGTTTACCTTATACTGTGTTTCCTGCTCATCACAAAAAATATACTCAAGGTTAAGCAGAGCTCAACTGACTGTGTTATAATGGGTTATACTATTTTTTATTCTCTTCTTTTATTGGTAGCCAACTTACCCAAGGCATATGCCTTTCAATCAAATACTACCCCTAATAGTCAGCAACAATTGCCTAACTTGAAACATGACTACATGGTTTTATTTTTGAGTTTTGGGCTTTCAGGTCAGGCTTGACTTCTGGCAACTACCTGGGCAAGTCCATGCACAGTGGTGCTTAAAAGCTTGTGAATCCTTTTGAATTTTCAGTATTTCTGCGTACATATGACTTAAAACACAATCTGCTCTCCGCACAAGTCCTAAAACCAGATAAAGAAAATCCAATTAAGCTAACGAGTCAAAAACATCATGCTTGTTCCTTTATTTATTGAGGAAAATGATCCAAAGCTACATATTTGTGTGTCAAAAGTATGTGAATCTCTAGGATTATCAGTTCATTTGAAGGGGAAATCAGAGTCAGCTGTTTCTGTCAATAGGACTGGAAGACTGAATGAGCAAAACCCTGTTCACCCCACAAGCAGCAGGAGCCACATCCCTCTCTGAAGTCACACCAGAGACATGTAATCAGCAAAGGCATCCCACATGTGTTACTTTTCCATAGGAAAAGTACATGTGAATATCTCCTCGGTGCAGACCTCCTCATTGCATTACATGGCTGTCATATCCTGAATCAAGCATTGTCTGCATGACTTTGGTAGCGGTGGGGTACTTATGATTCCCATGGTAAGAACTAACACCTGAGCAGAGTTTGTGTCATCTCAGGAAGCGCCAATGTGCTTCTCAGAACACCCAAATCTTGCCTTTAAGCTTCAAGCTCTAGTTTAGCTATATAAATTCTAAATTTCCAATTCTAAACAGAAGTGTGGGCCAGCAACTCTATTGCTTATTCCACTCTGTTTCTCATTGGTTCCAGCAAATCTCAAATGATCTTGAAATTAGGAAAAGGAAAGTTTCCATGAATACTCAAGGATGATCCACAATTTAACCCCACACAATAATGATATTGCAGCATCCTTCTCAACACCAAAAACTAGGCCTAAGTTTCTTTGTTTTTTGAGATGGAAACTAGCAGCAACTTTTTACATGAATCTCCACAAAGGAATTCCCAGGTTAAAACAGAACACTTTTTAAACTGGGATGGTTGATGAACAAAACTTAACTGCACAGCTTTTTATTATCAAGCAATTCCAGAAGTACATTTGTGGAAATCAGAGAGCAATTGCTTCATTCTTGGCCTCCCCTCTGAACTGGAGTAGGTCAGAGGCCTGATGACAGAAAAACAAGGAGACACTCATTTTCTCATTTCTTCTGGGGCACTCTAGTTAGAAAATATTGTTGAAGAGTGTGTGTGTATATCCCCTTCAGCAAGATTTTCTACACACATGAGGGAGAGGAGAAAAGCTGGCAGATATAAGCCTCTAGAACACAAAAATCAATCCAGCTTGAACCATGAGAGCCTGTATTAATTCACCTGCTACCATCATAAGCTTTAGTCAATCAAAACCTGGACATCAGACAATGTAGCCATAATACAACACCTACAATGAAATGCTGGGAATCAAGGAGACCATTCCTACTGAAAAGAATGGGGAACTTCAACAAGGTCCTCCCTATTCTGCTGCTTGCTCACTTGACAGGCATCTGTATTGCTGGAGAGAACGCAAAGCACCACATATGAGTAAAGATGCCACAAGAATACTACATATTGTAGGGCACTGGTATCAATACTGAACTCTAGGAACATATAACAGATAATCATTTTAAAGCCCTTCTATATTCTGCTACTTGTAAGAGAAAATATCCAAAAAAGGAAATACCCTGATTAGGACAACTGAAAATTTACAAAATAGTAACTAGTTTTTATGTTTCAAAACTTTTAATGTAGTATATTATTGTTCTATTTCTCTCTTTGGCTATAAAGCAGATTGCTAAATGGACCGTTATGAGTACAATATTAGTATACAATTCATAAGCAGTGATTTAAGCTGTAACATATATGCAGATCAAAGTTGAAGTCCCTTGCTCATTAGTAAGCTCCTTATTAATACCTCTATTCCTGAACCCTTAAAAATATACACTCAAAACCAAATTGCTGGTTTTGTTTTAACAAAACATAATGTACAATTCAGAATTCATAGTTCCATCAGTCTGCAAGCTATCCCGGTCTAGAGGCAGCAAAGCAGTCCCAAACCATGATATTGCCACCACCATGTTTCACAGATGGGATAAGGTTCACATGCTTTTGCCATACACAAATATGCTTTGGATCATTTTCCTCAATAAATAAATGAACAAGTATAATGGTTTTGACTCATTTGTTTAATTGGGTTCTCTTTATCTAGTTTTAGGACTTGTGTGGAGAACAGATCACATTTTGGGTCATACTCATGAAGAAATATCTCCCGTTGGGGGAGATGGGCGGCATACAACTTTAACAATACATACATACATACATACATACATACATACATACATACATACATACTGAAAATTCAAAAGGGTTCACAAACTTTTAAGCACCACTCTATGTCTAGGATAACAAAGGTCAACTGACTTCTTCATTTCAGTCCATCAAATCATACTGATTATGACGCATACATAAACGTATTGCATCTACTGAGAGCTGGGTGAATATACATTAGGATATCTAACTAAATAAATACTGGATCATTTGGGCAAAGCTGTGTGCAACATCTGGATGCATTGGCCTGACATATATCATGTTAAACAGCCCAACCCATGTACAGTAATCAAGTTACACTTTGCATTTTAATAGCTGGGTTGTAACACAAACTTTTCACCAAATTAAGACAAGCCTTTAGAGAAACTGAATAGCTCCCCTTCAATGTATATGCTGGAGGGAACATGGCTTCGCAAAACACATAAGAGATGCTTTATTTATTGAGAGCACATCATCCTGCAACCTTGGCGGTGCCAAAATAGCCGTTAGAAAATGGATAGTCACAAGTTGAACTTCAGACTTCCTAGAAGAGAGACCAATTTTGATGTCCTTCCAAAAGGGGATTGGATTTATTCAAATGGATCCAAAGTGAACAACAGCACTGACGATAACATACACGGTAACCTTGGAAAATGCTATGTACACACACAAACAAACTTTGGCTGGAAAGACCATCAGCTCAGCAAGCTGAGATTTGAGAATGCCAGAGAGGATTATCAATGAAAGTTAGACAGGTCAAAAGAATGGTGGAGCAGAGGAAGACACTCCTAGTATTAAAACATCTTAGTAAGTATCCCCAATATTTTAATTAGTCCACATTCCTAGTGGATGACTATTAAAAACAAACACAGTTTTGTATTTGCCTACTCTCTCTCCTTCCCAATATTATTATATTATGGGGCATCCTTTCTCTATTTTAAGCCACATTTATCTGCCCTGATCCAAGAACAGCAGAGGCAGCCCTGGTTCCCACAGATTCTTTTCTCATCTTTCACACTCCTTTAAGTATGCAGATGGTCTAAACTGAAGCCCTTTTAACTTTTTACAATTTCCTGAGACTTAAATCAGTAGACAGATGTTTAATTTGAAGCACCAGAAGCTCCCTTGTCAGGAAAGGTCAATTTGATCTAAGACAATATTTTGGCAGAAAACAACAGAATTAAAAATATCATCATACGAATATAAGATTTATCTGGGCAGCCACTGACAATACACATTTTGGAATCTATAACTCTTCTTGGAAATGCTCCACTACAGAGTAAAGGGTGCTACCTCAAGCCAAGGACATTCCAATTTTATTTGGAACTCAAAGATCTCCTACACAGAGGACATTTTATCATACGAGGCTTCAATCAGTCCAACAGGAATATAACACTGTATTGGTGAGAAAACACACAGATGCCCCCCCCCAAAGTTATCTCCTGAAATTGCCACATGTAATTATTCATATGCGAAAATCCTGTAAGAATGACTATATTCATGAAAGGGTGCACAATTTTACATTTTATATTTCCATGCCTACTCAGAATACAATTCCAGCACAAGCCTGAAATATATATCCAGATTTTCAGAATGTCCTCTGCTTTACATCATACATTCATACAGAGGGCACATTCATGGCCATCTTTAAACCCAGGATTTCCTTCAGAATATAAACAAAGAACTGAATATGAAAGTAATTTTTTAAAGACTGCCTTAAGCCAAAGTCATTAGTTGGGCTGTACACACTTCAAAGAGAGATTCAAAAGTGCTTCAGACCTCAGAAGAGTATGTGGAGAGTACTGCTCTGCTAGACACCAAAAACACCTGACTTTTTCCTAACTTCCACATTAGTCTGAGAAGGAAGTTGCAGCTGCTTTAAGAGTCAAATTAATTTTAATAAATCCATTCTTTAAAGCAGCTGCTTTTTTTCAGGCTCTTCCTGGGAAAGTCTTCTTTAACAAACAGGAGGGAGCTGCTATGCTTGTGTGAGGGTCAAAGCGCTTTTTCCAAATAATTTCCAAAGGGTGTGCAACTCTATACAGTAGCATTCTTCAACGACCTGAAAACTTGTCACACAGAAGACAGCAAATCACCCCAGAGCATAGGACAGAGAACAACAGACTGAAGTTGCAGGAAGGCAGACTTCAGATCAACACTAGGAAAAAAGTCTAAATATACTGAAGCACGCATTGGCCAGCCTGGGATGGTGATGTTTTAAAATGAGTTCTTCCACTGAATATGGAAATTGTTGGACCAATGAACCAATTGCCTGAATGACTCTTTGCAGCTTGATGATTTTGCCTTTAGTCTTGTCCCTGCTGGAAAGAAAAGAACAGAAAAGCTGGTGTATTCAGGGGAGGAAATGCAGTACAGAGAATAAATCTTTATTCTTTGCCCTTTAAAAAGTGTAGCTTTGAGATATCAGAGATCCTGGCATTACTGAACAGTAATGTTTTGCAGGGCTACCAGGGCCATTATTGTAAGCTTTAAAAACAGACAGTCCAGGGAGCAAACATGTGGTTGGTTCAGAAAAGTCTCGTGTTGCAGAGAATGTCTGATCTAATATTAGCCTACGATTCCACGATTCCAGCCAACGTTCACAGTTGATAGTGTGATTGTCCAATGGGAAGTTGCATTGGGATGTAATGGTGGGGTAGGAGAAGTCATCCTATAAATTACTGTATTCCTCAAAACAAAACCTTCATGCCTTTTTTCATAACTCATCCGACTTCACATCCAGGAGCACCAAAAAATCCAGGAACCATCCTCAAACCATGTGAATTTTGCAAATTTCTTACATGCTCATTTTCCAAAGCATCTTCCGACCTTCCCAAGTTGGCTGTGTCATCTTACTCCAATAAAATGTGGCAAGGCTATCTGAAATTACTTGATGATCTTCCTCTGCACTGTTTGGCAATTTGTTTTAGATGATATCCTTCCTCTTTTCACATACCTCACATTTGTTCTAATTATCTCTTACATAACCCAGTCTTTGTTTTCACTGAACTGCCCCCCCCCCCCCCCCGCTGCTTCTGCAGCAGCAAAAGGCAGCAACAGAAACAATAAAGCTGCCAGTGATGGACGGGAAATCAGCTAAAGCACGGCTTGGATGTGCCCCAAAGGCAGAGAGGCTGGCTTCTCCCTGGGAGAAGTGAGGGACAGCTTTCCTTTAAAATCCTTTCCTAACCTTGCAGTCCCAGTGTCCTCGTGCAGGTCTCGTTTGCTAATTTGGTGGATTATAAATTTAGCAGAGGGGAAGATACTGTCCTTGAAAAGTTGAGGCAAAACCCACTGCAATTATTAAAATCTAGAAGAGGGAAATGAGCTCAATTTGCTTTAAAGGATTGTCAGCCAATGAGAGTTTGAGAGCAGGAAGTGGGATGAAGCAAGATGTCACCCACAGGCAGAAAAAGATACTGCTGGGAGTGTGACACAATCACCCCCTTTCCTCCCAACATTGTGCGATTTCTTGGAGCAGAAATCCCATAATGCACCACACAGAATTCAAAGAATTCAAGTAATTGGCTGCAGGAAATGTTTGCCCTGCAAGCAAGAAATATGCGATTGCGGATAATACTTGTACCCACAAATGTTTGGACCAGTATGCAGAGTCAGTAGAGCAGTAATGAAAACTGCCATTAAGAATGTATGTATGTATGTATTTATTTATTTAACAATGCATACGCTGCCCCCCTCACAATTTGTGACTCTGCATGGTATTCAACAATAAATATAAAGAGAAAAGCAAGATCCAAACAAGAAAAACAAAAGTAAGTACCGTATAGAAGAGCCTGGTGATAACAATACACACTCCTACCACAAGACAGGCTCATCTATCATTCTGGCCAATGCACTGGAGCAGAGCTTGGTCTTAGGGGCTCTATGGAAGGCTGACAGGGTTGGGGCCATCCAGACCTGGGGAGGGGAGCTTGTTTCAAAGTACAGGTGCAGCAACAGAAAGGGACATCTTCTAGGCTTTGTTAGATGGCACCACCTCCATGATGTGACCTGAAGCATGCCTACTTTGTGTGACCTTATGGAAAGATCTGGGAAAAGGTGGTGCCACAAATAACCTGGTCATGTAGGCCTTTACAAGTTATTACCAACACCTGGAAGTGTACCTGGAAGCCTATTGGGAGCCAGGGCAGCTCACAAAGTAGCAATATTACAGGGGTGTACCAAGGCATACCCATTACTATCTGCATTGCTGCATTCTGGACTAGCTGCGCCTTCCGGATGACTTCAAAGGCAGCCCCATGCAGAGTGCATTGCAGAAATCCAACTGGGAGGTGTTTAAGGCATGAGTAACTGTGAACAGGCCTTCTGATCCAGAAATGGGCACCAAAGACAAAGTTGTGCAAAGACCCTCCTGGCCACAGCTGCCACCTGTTCTTCACGCAGGAGCTGCAATCCAGGAAGACTCCTAAATTGTGTACCAGCTCCAAATGGGGAAGTGCAACTCCACCTAGAGCCAGGTTTGGAAAACCCCAGAACTGGATCTGAGGGACCCAAAACCCAGAGCCATGTGATCTTGCCACAGTTGAGTCAGAGCCTGTTTTTCAACCTCCAGACTCTCATAGGCTCCAGTCACTGGAATAGAACTGAGGCAGCATCACTTGGTTGGCCTGGGCAGATATATATAACTAAGTATCCTCAGCACACTGATGAAACCGAACCCCCACCTAACAGATGATCTACCCACAGCTTCATGTAGATGTTAAACAAAAATGAGGAGAGAAAAGACCACTGAAAACTAGACCTTTCACCCCCACCAACACTGACTTGGAGCCAACTTTGGAGAATAGGAGACAACCACTAGAACTCTGTGGATACCACAGTCGTTGCTATCAAAAGGCTGCTGAGAAAACAAGGAAGGCCAGGATGTACTTCCCCATCTTGAGCTCATCACAGGTCATAAAAACGTGCAACCAATGGTGTCTCAGGACTATGTCCTGGCCTGAAATTTGACTGAAAGGGATCCAGAAAATCCTATCCTCGAAAGTCCTTCTAAGTTGCAATTTGACCTCTACCTAAGGAAGGAAGGTTGGAATCTGGACAAAAACTGTCCAGTTCTGTTGGTTCCAGTGATGGTTTTTTGAGGAGAGGGCAAAACCATCCCCTCTCTCAAAGACACATTTTCACCACCACATGGATCCAACTACATGCTGCTTGCCAGGATGACTTGACCAGCCTGGAGGGACGTGGAACTAAACCACAGGTGGACAAGCTGACAGATCCAAGAACCCTGTCCACTTCCTCAGGGTCAAACTCTTCACAGGTAACCAGGCTAGACCTGCATATCTAGCATCCAACTCAGAGTGAATCTGAGTGACTTTCTACAGCAGATGCCAAAAATAATTCTCACGGCAGTCTTGCAGGCGCTCTTTCAGCTCCTCCTTACCCAGGAGAGATAAGTCACCTTAAATAAGGTCACTGGCTGGCAATTTGCAGACTCAATAAGAGCAGAGAAATACATTTGGCTGCTCTTATACCAAAGAGCTCTTCAGGATCACCAAACAGAGACAGTATACACGTCTCCAATCCAATCTAAGGCTGCTGTGGCAAATTCTTAAAGAGATGGGGGTACCAGACCACCTTACCTGTCTCCTGAGAAATCTGTATGTGGGCCAAGAAGCAACAGTTAGAACCGGTCATGGAACAACCAATTGGTTCAAAATAGGGAAAGGAGTACGACAAGGCTGTATACTGTCACCCTGCTTATTTAACCTATATGCAGAGTACATCATGAGATATGCCAGGCTGGAAGAATCACAAGCCGGAATTAAGATTGCAGGGAGAAACATCAACAACCTCAGATATGCGGATGATACCACCCTAATGGCAGAAAGCGAAGAAGAACTAAAGAGCCTCTTGATGAGGGTGAAAGAGGAGAGTGCGAAAGCTGGCTTGAAATTCAACATTAAAAAAACTAAGATCATGGCATCTGGACCCATCAATTCAACTCCCAGAATTCCCCAGCCAGCAAGTCCACAGGTCTTAAAGTGGCCAAGGTTGAGAAATGCTGCTTTATAGGAAGAAGAAGAAAACACCCCTTCTCTTGATTTACAAAAACATTCCTGCACATCAAAGAAACATAAATCCCATACAGTTTAAAATGCATTTATTTTAATTCCAGGAACCCTCATGAGTAATAGGCAAAAGCCAGATAATCTCGGGAACAGTTTGCATAATCTTATTGTAAACCATACATTAAGAGTAACAGTAACAACAGAGCAATAATTCTTTGGGGAGATGTTGCAAAGGTAAATGCATTATAGGCTAAAGATGTTGGATAAAACAATATTTAAACCAGACTACCCCAAACAATGCATGAGATTGCTGCTCCAGAATCTCAGAGGAAAAAGTAGGCCCCAGTGCCAGTAACACTGATTAAAAGATAACTGATTTGTTTTTCTGGGTGTCATATGCAAGACACAGGAGTCTTTGATTTTTTTCACCTAGTTGGTACCTATCAAATACAAGGACTAAATGCAAGTAATGCCTCCACCTCCATAACTTTAGTTTAAATAGAAATATTTTAATAAATGATACAGGAAAAAAATAATCCTTGAAATGAGGTCTTTTGTTACCTGTATTTATTTATCCACATAGTTGCCATCGTTTGCTAAACACATATGCTAATAATGGACAAACTTCTGAAAGAATTCCACATTTTGTCTCTTCAACCAGGCAGCCCTTTCCACCTTTTTGTTCAAATCAAACAGATGCCCACAAAGATATTCCTTCAATTTTAGGAAAAGGTGGAAGTCACATGGCACCAGGTATGAAGCACGTTGTTGGTAGGATAAGACAGTGAGATCCAACTTCACCCATCCTTTTGGGTGGTTTATGAAGTATGAAGCTTAGTGTTGTCATGCTGCAGCAACATTTCCTTCTTGTGCTTCCAAAGCCTATTTAATTGTTCTTTCAAAACGCTGAATGTTGCAATGTAGCACAGAACTAATAGAAATGATTCAAGGAAATCTATGTGGGTAACATCTGCATACCCATTTCCAACTGTAATCATGAGTTTTCCTGCCAAGTCTGGGTTTTGGATATTTTTTTCGCAGGTGAAACTTTGTGATGATATTCCATATGCTGACACTTCATTTTGGAGTTATAATGATGAGCTATGTTTTGTTGGTTGTCATGATGCTGTGAAGAAATGCCTCACCTTCCTGCTTGTAACAAGTGCCGGCAAGTTTCAACTCTTAAAGCTTTCATCTCCGCCATCAGTATGTGAGGAACCCATCTTTCACAAACCTTCCAATATTGAAGAACATCAATAACGTGACCCACATGTTTCTGCGAAATGTCAAGCTTGACAGCAATTTCCCCTTCAGTGATCTCCAACTATCTTTAATCAGTTCATCAACCTTTCTCATGTGAAACTCATCAGTTGCTGTCAGAGATCATCCACTTTGTTCTTGATCATACAAATCCACCCTTCCCAGTTTACCATCTAAACATTTTTGGCCCAGCGATGTACAGTAGTCCTATCAACACAATCATCATCATAAGCAACCTGCATTTGGAGGTGAATTTCAGTTGGAGGGATTCCTTCAGCAATCAAAAATTCAATTACGGCATATTGCTTAAAACACACTGACAGTACTCACTGCAGGCTTCCATTTCACAAACAATAACAACACAACCTTTTCTCACAGTGACTTCCCATCAACTGAAGTAAAAGAAGAGATGCTAAAGAACATGTCAGAGCTTCTAGACCATCAGTAGTGTTATTTGTTGGTGACTCATAACATTGGAGGCATTACTTTTCATTCAACCCTCAGTAGATTTAGATCTATGTAGAAAGACTTTTCCCCATGTGCCCTAAAATGATGAAGGTATAGGACCTGAATAATAACTACACAAAAATAAAAAGGAAGCTCAAATCTTCCTTCCCAAATCTTCAAGAGTTCGTTATGAACAAAACCAATAGCCAGTCAAGAAAAAGCTTCTAATGAGTTTGATTCGTTTTTTACATTGTCCTGATTTACACAGGATACAATACCCTACTGTTGGATTGTTTTTGGCTAAGGATGATAAGGAAATCACTTATAATGGCACATATCATGCAAATAGTTAATGTTACCTTGACCATCCCTTTATTCTAAGTGCTAATACTGTAACAGCCATTCAGACTTTGGCTGGCTTCAAATATTGCGTTAAAATAGTTTTAGCAATGGTTTCTTGAATAAGCTACAATGCCTGAGTTCACATAATGTAGTATTTATTTAACAGCATTGTTAGGCTGACCCACTCCAAACAGACTTTGGGCAGCAAACAACAGAACAATACAGTGCAATTAAAATGAACAAGTATTACAATAAACGTTCTACCAAGAACAGACTCCATAGCATCCCTATTCAGGTTGGTCAAAAGACACAATGAAATGAAAGTTTTAACTTGCTTATGAAAAGTAGAAGGTAGATCTGCACATACCTATGGGGGGGGGGGAGAGTTCCATAAGTGGAAGCTACTACTGAGAGCACCTGAAGCCTTGTCCACACCCTATGTACTTCAGAAGGGGTGGGTGGGACTTGCAGCAGGCCCCTCAGGATGATCAAACCAGGCAGGTAGATTATATTTTGGCAAGGTGTAGCCATGGGTAAACTAGTCCTGTGTTGTGCAGGGCTTCAAAAATGTGAATCAAGAGATCAGTCAGCCATTTTTATGATGGTGGAAGAGGAGACCCTACGTTTAAACATGCACCCCCATCTTAATTCTGCAGCTTTGCCAAAACTGATCAGTGGCTGAATTCACCCTTGTCTTAAACCATAATGGTTTGTAAACTATGGCTTGGCATTGTGTGAACCAGTCCACTATTTTATTGTCTGTTCAGTAAATGTCTAAAATAAACCATGACAGCTTGATATATGAACCTAGCTTTTATGACTGAGAAATATGTATGTTACAAAGGAAAATTTAATGAACTAAGTTTCATTAATAACATTAATTTAATTTTAAAGGAGTGAGAATATTGTACTCAGTGGCCATTTTTTCATGGCATAAAACTCTCGTGGCCATTAAGAAATAAGTTCTCGGTCCTTGCATTACAACTCATAAGTGTCCTCTTCAATACAGTCTTCTTTTCAGTGACAACATACACAGAAGAGACTTATTTGGTTCACTATCATGCTGAGACGTGATTTTCTTCATGTTAGTTTGTTCTACCAGTCACACTTGGTTTAGTGTTCCAGAAAGACATAAGCCATCATTTAAAATACATAATGATTGGGTTGCAATACAATCCTAAATCCAAAACAAACTTCTTTCTCAATAGCGAGGCCTAAAAAGACCCCTACCTCTGAAACAGAGACTTTTACTGCTTGGCGATGCCATATCATCTTGCCAAAGATACTTAAAAAGTGAATCATATATTACTTTTTTGATAACATCTATTTTATAACATGCTTATAGACCAATGTACATGGTTTATGGCAGAGGAAAATGTATTTTTCAGTAAATGCCCTGCCCAGCCTCTGATTGCAGAAGCTCAGAATTCCCTCTCTCCCCATCTGCCCATGTATACAAACTTTCAGATAAGTTTCCCCAGCTGCTGCATTGGAAGATAACACTTATCTAAGGTAGCACAAAGCTGCTTCCAACCTACAGACAGGAAGGAGTGTGTCTGGGAGTTTCTAGAGAAAGTCCAATGGTACAATCAAGAGAACTGCTTGATGTTTGCATTTTTAACTACCTGAAATTCAGGGTCCCATTTTAAGCCAATTTGCAGCAAAGGACTGACTTTATCACCATCTGTTTACATTTATTTTTGTTATACCTTTTTAAAAAGAAAGACTAACGATAGAAGTAAATAATTCAATTATAGGCTGTGCCCCAACAGCAGAAGATCAGTGCCAAATGGGTCTTTGGAATCATCTGGCTGGGAGCAGGAGGTTAGATCAGACGGACCTTTAGTCTGATTCTGAAGGACTCTATATTCTCTATACCTAGCATCCTCTTTCAATGCTTGGTCTTGTTCTTGACATGCTTGAAGAGCTTATCTTCCACAGGTTTTAACGGTTTCTTTGTTATATTCCAGAGCTTTTTAGAATGCGGTGATAAATGGGCAGGGTACAATATTTGAAGCAAGAGATATTTAAAATTTTAACAAGCTTCAGCTTTGTCTTGGGCTTAAAAATTCTACCCATTTTGAATCATCCTACATGTCCAGACAAGAGATATTTAAAAAATGAGCTGCAAACACAGATCTCAATGTAGATACATCAGTTGGAAGGTCCTTCATCCTAACTTTTTTAATGCTCCTCCCCCACCCCCTTTCATCAAATTGTTGGTGGAAACCAAACAGGCATATTCCTTGGCACAATCGACTCTATCTTGTTTCATATATCAGCTTTCTCTCCCCCTGGAATTCAGTCCTCTTTGCCCTTACATAAAGTGCTTACACTTACATATTAAGTCTTACAGATTATATTTTAACTTTGACCCAGTAGTGCTGGGTTGCTGAAGTTGAGCTGCCAACAGTGAAGTCATAAAACACTATTTTAATTCCAAGAGACCTCTCCCATGGTCAGTGTAATTTAAAAATAATTGTAACATTCTGTTGTCCAAAGATTTTATTTTTCCAGAGGCCCCTGGTTAAGCCCCTGATATACTCCATCCCCTTGGGAGTTCTGATGTCACAATATTTGATAGAACAGTTGGAGTCTTCCCATCAGGTTGCCCATGGATTATTTTGCTTTCTACAAATCAGGCCTAGGAAATTGCAAATTACAAACTAACCATTTATAAAACGAGACGTAAGCTGCTCCAGACCATATGAGGAGTAGAAAAAAGTTCATGTGTGAATTGTAACTTTACAGGAAAAAATAATGTAGCAATGGTTCTGAATTTAACTTCTTGAAAATGGAACAGTTGTTGACTTTAAAAACATATTTCTAATTCTCACAGTGCAACAAAAATCAGCATTTTGAATTACGTCTTAAAAACAAATGGGTGATCAGTGTGAATGCTACAACATTAGAATGCTATTACATGTATGTTTCACCTCAGTGAGCAGCTCGACAACCATGTTCTATAAAAATTGCTGCTTCTGAGCAAAAGATGTTTACAGTATTTCAGGATATAGGCATTCAGGGAGGGTGTCTATGTGACAAAATATGCATTGTGATATAAACTCCATCTCTTATGTACTTGCATGAAATGACACAAGTACCAAAGGGTAAAGTTTGCATTGTGATGTCATGACACACGTTGCATCATTTTGGCATAATTGTGGTTAGAAGCAGACACCTATGCAAAATAGGCTATATAACTTCGTTCACTTCCTACATCAAGCCTTATCTATACAGTACTGAACAATTCATATAGCAATGTCCAAAACTGGGCTGGTCCAAAACTGTACAGGTAGTCCTCAGCTTACGTCCATTCATTCAGTGACCTTTCAAAGTTATGGAAGCTCTGAATGAGTAGTACTTATAACCAGTCCTCAAAGGTCCAGCCATTGCAGCACCCTCACAGTCAAGTGATTGCAATCCAGGCACTTGGATATGTGGCTCATGATTATGACATCACAGGGAGCTGTGGTCATGTGATTCCAATTTGTAACCTTCCCTGCCGGCTTTCCGCAAGCAAAGTCAATGGGCAAGCCAGTAAGGAAGGTTGCAAGTTGCTCCAGTAAGTCCCTCCCACTTTTTCTCCTGCCCACAGTACTCCCTGTCCACCTGCAGCCTGAGCTGGCCCTCCCCCAGCCTCTCCAGTCTCATGTGCAGCCTGTGCCAACCCTCCTAGGGCCTCCTCTGACACACACATGGCCTGCACCGGCCCTCCCCTGGCCCACCCCACTTGCTCATGGCCTGCATCAGCTCTCCCAGGGCCTCCCTTGGCCTTTCTTGACTCATGTGTGGCCTGCCAGGGCCTCCCCCAGCCTCCTCCACGCTCCTTACCTGGGATTTCCACCTCTTCCCAATGAACAACCCACGTGTCTTGGGGTTATGACAGCAACCGGGACTGCTGGGATTGGTGTTGTTAAGCGATGTGGTGACATGATGTTGTGCTTTAGGACTGCATCACTTAGTGATGGCAATCCTGGTCCCAGTTGCCATTGTAACTACCCGTACTATAGTTAGACTACCTGTAGCTGAATTTTCACTCCCAGTCACAAAACAACTATATACAGTACAGATTGCGATCTGGATTTCCAACCGTACAAGTTGGAGATTATAGTACTTTTATCTAATCCATCAAGAGGGCACGAGGTTGGGAAAAGTTGGCTTAGAATATTCCGAAGCCTTGATAAAGTTAAATGAAACCAAAATAATGCTTCTCAATTAGTCATAAAGAAAACATAACTAGCAAGATGTACATGATGATCCCTAATCTCTTATCCTAATTCATGTTGATTTTCCCAATCTTCCATTCATAGAAAAACATTTTCTATTAATTCTAAAAAAAGGGAAAAATAAAAAATCAAAGAGTAATCCAATATGAAGTATGATTCATGGTAGTTATGTAATGCTCATGCTGTTGTGCAAATATTTTAATATTTTAATAATACCTGCTCATGATGTAATCTTATCCAATATCTTTAGTTGCTGAAGGAACACCAGCAAATATTCTATGTGAACCCTTTTTTCTTTGTTTGGTTATATGGAACATTAGGAACACACATTCATGACTCACTGTTCTGTAAACAGTACTACTTGTAGATTCTAGTTCTTGGAAAGACTTGTAACAGAAAGAGAGGCAATGCCTACAGTGAAGACTGCTTGTTGCCTGCATAATACTTACACCAAAGCCAAAAAGCATAGGGCCTGGATATCTGAGAGACCGCTGGTCTCCAATTGTTTCTGCCTACCCAGCATGTTCCAGCAGAGTGTGTGCATTCCAGGTTCCCTCCATTAAACGTTGCCATCTTGTGGGACCTAGGAAGCGTTGGGCCCCCACACTCTGGAAAAGCATTTTCCCAGGAATAAGGATGGTACCCTCTCTCCTAGGGTTCTGGAAAACCTTGAAAACCTGGCTATGGTCCCAGGCCTGGGGTTGATGTTTATGATTTATTTAAGGCCCCTGTTTTGTTCTGTTGATTGTGTTGTTTATCGGAACATTTTAGTCTGGGCTGTCTGTCTGATTTAATGCTTTTAGTTGTTTTTATGGTTTTTTCTAGTTTTGAACATCGCCCAAAGTCCACTGAGTTGGTCAGCCAATAAATAAATAAATATTAATAAATTAATCTATTTATGAAAAGTCTGTTAAAGGAAACTAAATCCCATCTTGCTTAGCTGAGCATCACTGTAAGAAGAACTAATACTAGAAGAAACATTCTCATTAGGTTTGAATATTAATAAACTATAACCCAGCTTTCAATGTTATACTTTTTAGACTGAGTAACCAGTGGTTTATTACACTAGTGTTATATTCTTGAAATTTATTAAGGACACTCTTTATATTCTCTATACCTAGCACTAATGACCTATCAACTTGAGATATTCTTGAAAATAAACATTTTCTCAATTCATTTTGATCTGTTTTTTGCCTGGGATTTGCAAAAGAAACTGCCTGGACACCTATACCAGGACAGCAAAGTTCAGGAAGTACAATGTTGCTCCTCCATATCATGAGCACAGGAAGTGTGGGCGGGGAGGAGCAAGGCATTGCTGTGAAGTGATTCAACTCCTATTTTGCAGAAGTTTTCAAAATGTGATGCTGAAGAATAACTCTAGAAATTGTTTTGTGCAGTTCCAAGATTCCATTTCATTTATGTCAGCCTTTCCCATATAAAATATAGGTTCTACTGTTGAAAACTAACTTAAGACCATCTTAAGGAAAGTCAGCATATAATTTTCTTTATAATGGCACACACACAAACATATAGGGTAAAAAATACATTTTGGATAGGAAACTGGCATATTTTGCAGGGAAAAAAACAGAAGAACCAGATATTAGGTTCCTTCCCAGTCAGATACAACCATGTTCACTTCTGCCCAGAAGTTGAAAGTACATACCCTTTTACATCTTAGATTTTATCAAATCTTTCCAATCTGTCATTTCCACTTTACAGTATGTCTGTCAACTAAGAAGAATAAAATTCACACAAATGTCACATTTATTTCACCCAAGACTGAGCAACTGTTCTGCTCAGAAATAGAGCCATGTCACAGGTTGAATTTCCCCCCTCCTTAAAGTCCTTGATTAAAACTGGAATTCTTAAGCACACTTAGTTACTAGGTCTTCCTAAAGTCAGTGAGCCTTGCTGCATTTCAAATTAAAGCACTAGCACTTGCATTGCTAGTCTTTGGAGGCTTCTCTAAAAGCACCAAGAATTCTTTTAAGGAGAGGGCAATAATGATTGTTAGCTTCAGGTAACCAGAGCAAAAAGCACAGCTAATACCAGCCTTATGAGAGGGTCTCCCATCAAACCTGGTGGTCACATGGAAAATTGCTTCCTTATCTTCTGATGACATAGACCTGATCACAGAGTAGCCAGTACTGAGTCCTGGATCAAGACTGGAACAAAAGGTCTTGAAGAAGGCACTAATAAAATCTTCCTTACGCTCTCTAAAGTAAATATCTGTGGAATGTTCAAACAACCTTATCACACCAAGCAAATATGCAGCCTTCTCTGTTGCAGGGTGTAGAGGCCATATGTGCATGAATTCTCACTACTGAGAATGTCCTTACATGCTTTAATGGTTTTGCTGACTACCAAAGATTAGAAATGCTTCAGAAGGCTGGTGAGATTCCCTCAAATAACTTCTTGACAATGTCTGGTTGTAGTAAACAGTAACTTGCCTTTTCCTCAAAGAGGACTTGAACAGTCACATACGGTCCTTTAGAAAAGGGATTATTCCACCTCATCAGTGTACTATGGTTATATTTGCAACTGAATTGCCCATCAACCAACAAACAGAAGGAGCAAGGCTTCGACAAACATCAGCATGCACAGGTGCTCTTGAACTGAGTCAAAGAGCTGAATTCTATAAGCTTGTCATGAGCCCAAACCATGCAGTTTATGATGATATCTTAATGTAGTAAGCATAGTTCATAGACAGGGAATAGGCAACCTGGTGCTTTACAGAGTTCCCAGCCATTGTCTATTCTGGCTAAGCTTTTAGAGCTCTGTTTCTAAACTTCTAGCAGGCACCAAATGTCTATCCCTGCTACATACTTTCTCATGTTGGGCAATTGTGTAAATAATGTTACTCATCTTTTGGGGGAACACCTCAAATGGGTGAGAGCAATTGTAGGGTGGAACAAAAATACTTTTGAGAGCTTAGGAGGATAAAACTGGATGCTGTGTGGAAATACTCTCGGTCTGCAAAATAAAAGATCAGATAAGACAAAAGATATGCAAGAAGCATAAGAGGCATTTTAAGTCTTGATTCAGAAAAGAATCTGATTCAGTTTGGATCCTGAGTTCAAGACCAAAGAAAGATTTGGAAATCTAAGTTTTATGTTACTTAGTGGTTAAAATATGAAAACTATTTGCAGCTCTACATTTTTTTTTTTTAACTTTTCATCAGAAAGGGATGGATTCTGCAGGCATACTGTATTTTTTCTGAGATGAAACTTGCTTAATTTCAGAGAAGCGTCTGTCTAAGAGGTTTTGACTTGTGATGAGAATTGTAGTCTAGCACTATGGAGGCTAGCTCTAACAATCTTGTCTGCACTAAATAATTCATTTTCAAAGATTATGAAATATATATAAAATTCCCCTCTCACCCCTATGGGTGGTATGTGTCTTCTTCAATCTCAGGTCCTCTACCAGTGGCCTGGGAGTTTGAGGGTTCTGCACAGTATCTTAGCTGTTCCTAGCACCGCACTCTTCTGGATAGAGAGCTCTGATGTTGTTCCTGGGATCTGTTGGAGCCACTTAGGAGTCACAGCCCCGAGTGCTCCTACACCACTGGGACCACTTTGGCCTTTACTTTCCACATCCTCTCTAGTTCTTTCTTCAGGCCCTGGTACTTCTCCAGCTTCTCATACTCCTTCCTGATGTTGCTGTCACCACTGCTATCTTCTGGTCCTTGTCTACTACCACAATGTTTAGTTGATTGGCCAGTACCTGCCTGTCCATCTGAATATGGAAGTCCCACAGGATCTTAGTCCTGTTATTCTCCACAATCTTCTGTGGAATCTCCCATCTGGACTTGGGAGGGTCTAGCCCACACACTGTGCAGATGTTCCTGTACACAATGCCAGCTACTTGGTTGCACCGTTCAGCGTATGCTGTTCCTGCCTGTATCTTACACCCTGTGTTGGACTGTCTCTAAGGCTTCCTTGCACAATCTGCACCTTGGGTCCTGTCTAGTATGGTAGATCCTTGCTTCTATGGATCTGGTGCTTAGTGCCTGTTCTTGTGTTGCTATGATCAGTGCCTCTGCTGTCTTTTAGTCCAGCCCTTTCTAGCTACTGGTATGATTTTCCAATGTCAGCCACCTCAGCTATCTGTGGATGGTACATCCCATGCAGGGGCTTGTCTTGCCATGGTACTTCCTCCACTTGAACTTCCTCCCATGCCTGCTGCTGCCTGAGGCATTCTCTCAGCAGCTCATCTTTGGGTGCCATCTTACTGATGTATTCCTGGATACTCTGGGTTTCATCCAGGACAGTGGCTTTGACACTCACCAGACCCCACCTGCCCTCTTTCCAGCTGGTGTACAGTCTCTGGGTGTTGGACTTGGGGTATATATTTCTATATATATTTCTTCCTTGAAATCCTAGAAGGGTGGGTACCCTATGAGCCACACAAGACTGCTCAACCAAACTAATGAATGACAGTAATGCCAATTCTCCCTGATTTTCAGTAGAAAATAGGAGTCTTAAGCCTCTCACAGGCTTCAGGAACCCATTAAATATTTAAAAGGTCAAAGACATAAAAAAACAACCCCAATCAGTGGCAAGTTCTCACCCTGTGCAGCCTTTTGCAGGTAATAATGTAAGAAAAGCCTAATGTTTCCCACCTCTACTACAGAGGGAGTGAGGGGGAGGGTGCAGTAGGAATAAATGGCAATATGACAGTGACAGGGCTCACATATCATAATGTGACTTGGTTTTAGTTTAGGGTCTTATGTGCCAAGTGTGGGTTAGGACAAACTATGGCTTAATATAGCTATGAACTCAGATATTCCTTTAATCAAGTAGCTATGAACTCAATCACTCCTTTACTCAAGTAAATTCCTGGTTTATGCTTGCCTTTCTTCACTAGATCCAAGTGCACACATGTTTTCTTTCTCTTACAATCACAGAAGCATAGCTCAAAGGCTAATTCCACTCTGATGCCCTTTGCTATTTTTTAAAATCTTGCTTATATAATGCACATCATGTGGATCAACCAGCAAAGTTTTCAGCAAGAGCTGCCAAAAATTCTGTCAGCTGCTCATGAATTTTAAACATCCAGGACATTTCCTCACATGTACGTATTCATAAATAACATATTCCTGATTGGAAAAAAAAAACTACATTCAAGAGATAGACTTAAGCAAACGGTACCTATAGAAATACAAAGAGAACAGGAGACAGTTTTACCATCTGTGCTTCATCTTAATTATGAATTTTCTTCCATGGGCAGCCACTAAAATTGAATATACATTTCCATTTATTGTGGCATCTCAAAAACATTCAGGTGAATATCCAATAACCAGTAAGTCATGTTGCTCATTGGGAAATTACATATGCCTCCCACATATGCAACTTAAAAACATAACAAAATGAAGCTATTTCATTAGGGATACTCACTTTACAGGTTCCTATTGTTAGTTACTATAAGCTTGATTCCTGCCAATGCCTCTCCCTATTCAAATTTATATTCGTGCTTCATCTCTCATTAAAGACAGTGTGGTGTGAGCTGTTGGACTAGGAGTGAGGAGACACGGGTTCTAATTCTCCCTTAGGCACAGAAACCAGCCAGGTAATCTTCTCAAATTCAGTCCAGTGTTTAATATGACATTCCAAGCTAATGCCTTTAAATATTATGAACTACATCTCCAATCGCCCCCAGCAAGCCATTAACCCAGCTCCCTGGGAATGACAGAAGTTGTAGTCCACCTGGACTATGGGATGTACATACAAACTCCCCTACGATTTTAAGCAGTACTGCAGCAGTTAGGCCGTGCATGAATGGAGATTGCTGCATTACTGGTACATCATGTAAACTATTCCTGTTTGCAGAGGTTAATTCCGTCTCCTTTTTCCCAGGTTTCTGGAGAAGAAAACTCCCTAGAACTGGCTTTTCCTAGATACTAGATAGCCGAGGCTATTCTGACAAGGTTCTATTCTATCCCTGCTCAGCACTTGCACTCAGTCCTGACAGGTGGAGGAGATGGGAAACAGGTAGACAGATTCTTCTCAGTTCTGAGAAAAACCCCACATCATACCTGAGACCCTCCATTCCCCTCAAAGAAAACAGGGGCTCACCTGTCTTCTTTGTTTCAGGTTAATTGAGCAATAAAAAATTATAATGATGATGAAGATGATGACATGGACATCATAAAGATCAATGAAACTTGCATATCACAGTTCTAGTGCTACATGCTTTCTGGTGAATAAAGTAGATCACACCTGGCATTTCAGGATAAACAGTCTTTCTCCAGGACATGTAGATGCAGGTGATACCTACTACAGTATAATGGGTAGTACCACAATATTAGAATCAGTAGACAAAAACGCTTGCTCAAGGCAATTAAAAGAGCTAGATAGTTGTTATCACCTAGACCAAGTTAGGTTAACCTCCATAACTCCTGACCTCATAATCTTATTAACTAGATTACTGCAACATGTTCCACTGGGTCTAACTTAGAAGATGGTCCAGAAGCTACAAATGGTGCAGTCTGCTAGATTGGTAAATGGGGCTGCTAAGTGAGGCTACATTACACTGATCCTTAAACACTGTACTGGCTACCTATGAGGTAGTGGGGCCAATTCAGGGGACTGACACTGTGCTATACCATTGAGGGCTTTACAGGCTAAACATTTCAATGATCATTTCTCCTAATACCATGGATTAAATCAGCTGGCCAGGCCTTGCTCACAGTTATATCGATGAGCTTGGCCCATAATGCTAGGAAAGGGCTTTCTTGGTGATTGCCCCTGTTTAATGGCACTCTCTTCCTGAACCATAAGTATGGCTGGTCCATATACTATATAGCTTCGGGAGAAAGCCCAAAACAGGGTTCTTCACCCAGCATTTGCTGAATAAAATAACTCCTGGGCCACAATGTCACCAAGATATTATGGGTTTTAAATGAGTGTTTCCAAAGAACCATTTGATATTCTTTGTGTTTTCCTCTGTATGTGTATTCCTGGTTTTGTGCACTTCTCTGGGCTCCTTCTGGTAGGAAAAACATATGAAATCAATAATAGGTTAACCCAGTAGCCACTATGCAGCCTCAAAGAGGTTATGCCACAATATATTTAAAGTGCTATAAGACATTATTTGTGCCATGGTGAATAATGCTCTCCTCTGTACTTTTCAGGAATCAAGAATTCAAGATGCTTCTGGTGTTTGCCAAGGTCCCCTTTTCCACCCCCTTATGACAAAGGAAGTTAGCATGCTGAGAAACTGCAGGCTTCAGAATCCTCTTGCCTTGGATTCCAATAGGCCCCCCAGGTATACAAGGAACCAATTTCAAAATGGGACCTTTCCCTTGTGATAAGGTTTTTCTTTCATGTCCTTTAATAATTCTCAAATTGAGGAATACGAGGGTGTGGTGAAAGGATACTTTGCTCTATATATTTGTAACCCTCCCCTTACAGTAGAAGGATCGCACGTTGGCGTCAAGCATTCCAGAGTATCCCCTGACAAATGGGCAACTTGTCAGCAGGTTGGAAGTTAACCACATCAAAGAAAAAATAGAACATCCTGTGATCCCAAAACATAGCAGTAGCCATGAAAGATAGAGGGAAAAGTTCAGATGCAGTTGTTTTAGAGGGGAACAATGCTGCCTGGAAGTGTAACCATGAAGAAACTCCTCAAAAATCTAGCTACAGATCCTGCTAGTAACTTCCAAAATAAATGTTTTTTTTTCATAAAAATTCTTAACCAAGACACTTAATGTTCCTTATGTCTACCTCATCTTTCTCTCAAAGCAAAGAGAGACATATAAACATAAACTCTTGAGCTATAAATATGTACTGTACCCAGTTCCTTAAAAAACAGTGCAGATGGGACTGATGTATCTATTCACCAGCCTCATCCAGATATTAACTAACAAACCTCAACCTCTCCTTTTTGGTCATGGTAAGACCAGAAACTTTTGCTTCTGTTTTCAAACAACCCCACCTGAGCACTGTGTCTGAATCAAAGCTAACCATGGTTAGTCAATTAACATCTAGCCGAACAAGCTAGCTTAAAAGACACAGTTTATTTACTTTTCATCAGGAATTCAAGGCACAATACACAGTAGTTCTCATCTAAATTTGCCTGCAACCATGAGCTAGAAGGAGCTGAGAAAAATCAGCCAGTGAGTTTCTATGGCTGTAGGTGGACTCAAACCCGGATTTCCCCAGTTCTAGTTCCACATCTTAATGCCAACATTACACTGATTTATTAAACCTAAACCCACCCCTTATGGACTTTTTGCATAAAAAAGAAAAAAAATAACTTGTGATTTATGGTTTTGATGATTAGACAGGATAGACTATAGAAAGAAGAGAGTCATGATGTAATCTTAGAGAGAGGTTAAAATATAATTGTACTTATTACTGCTGTGAAAAAATTGGAAGCCATTTCTTTCTATCTTTCTTTCGATCTTTTTTTTTTACTTTTCTTTTTTTCCTCTTTACCTTCCTCTTACTTTTTCTTTTTGTGCTTTTAGCTTTTTCTTTTATTTCTCCCTTTCTCTTTCTCCCTTCTTGTTCTACTTTAGTTTGTATTAGTTCTTATTGTTGTTAAAACTCTCAATAAAAATTACACACACACACACACACACTAAACCAACTAATCCTGTGATTAATTGAAAATGAAAGCAAATGTTTTTGATCCCTTCCCTGGAGGCCCTGGAGGAAGAGAAGATGACTGGAAGTTCATTTATATAATGGTAAAACACAGCAATGTTTCTAAGAAAATAATGGAAGAAAACAGGGCTAAATCCTCCTCCCCCTGCCACACCATTGTGCTAAGCATAATATTTTTTTTAAAAAAAATAAGAATATGGAGAAAACTGGCTGTAGAACCCCTTCATACAATTTGGCTCTCCAGATTTTGTTGATTCTCATGTTGCTTCTGAGCCTACTGAACTGCAGTCCCTCAAAACTGGTTAATCCCAGTAAGCAGACATCTAAAATTTTAAAACATCCACTAAAACTATTCTGCTGGTTCTGCATATGTCAGGATATATACAGGACTACAGTTCAAGACTCTCTAGGAAAACATAGGAGAAAACATCAAAGGTGAAGAAAGGAATTGAACAGCAAATAGTAAGATGGGAAACAATTAGGGTTGCCTCCCCCCACCCCACAGACACAAACATACATTTACATTAGCTCCTACTAATGTAACCACTGCAAACTAAGGCTCCCCCTGCCGCCCCCCCCACCAATATTCCAATGTAATGCAATGCACTTACATGCCTGTTTCTTGTTTTGTTTTCCGCTCCATACATTAAATGGCATGTTCTGGACATGTTCTTACAGTCCAGTGCTAAGCATTTTTACTAAGGATTATGTCCTGGTGACGAATGCAGACATAGGCTAGCAGCCTTAGAAAACTTTTTAGAAACACATTAAAAAGCCCTTCAGGGATGTTTATGTGAAATTCCAAAATGAGAAATTGCAAAGCGAAAGAAAGAACCCCCCCTTGAAAGGACAGTTTTTGCTGCCCATTGTTAAAGGTGTGGAAACTAACAGCAAACGGTTTAAAGCAACCAGCATGAAATCTTTTTGTACCCCAGACTTTAGGAAAAGATCAAAGACTCATACACTGAGGGAGAAGACACCATATCACACTTGTGGCATATGACATAGATTTGCTTCCTTACAGCCTAATTATAATGAGCATGAATACAACATTGGATAGGAATATAACCTATTATTAGCATACGTCAGTCAGTCTGGGCACTTGGAAGAGATTTATTCTCTCTCACCTATCTCCCCTTCATTAAACAGAATAACTATAACAGTGTACATTTCCCATCACCAGATCTGAGGAATTATATATATCCTGTGTGTGTATGCATACATTTCCATTACCTTCCTCAAGTAACACAACGATTCATATATGAGTGGGAACCATAGTATATATCAGAGGACAGCAAATATCTTTAACAAACAGTACTTCACTGGGCATTGCAATGGTCTGACTCAATAGCTGGATTCATCAATCATCAATGATTATAATGTATAAAGTATAATTTGCTTGCTTCTGATTTGCTAGTCTGTGAACATAACAATTATGATATGTCAGTCATGGTTTATAACATGAGATAGTGTGAACCCAGATAACTTCGCCTTTAAAAACAGGCTAGGTTAACAAGTGTAAACGTCACTAATATAAGGAAAGTATTAAAACAAGTCATCCTTCCGCAAAATAATTTTTCCATCCTGAGTTTATCTGGTTTTGAAAAAGCGCGCCTACCTTGCGGATCACACGCAATTCATACTTCAGCGCTAGAGTACACCAGAGTCTTTCCTAAACTGCTGCCCTCCCTACCCAGCCCATTGGAGAGCAGCAGATCCTGGGGGAGGGGAGCCGGGGGAGGGCTGCGGGATTGCTCTCCTGGCAGCGCCCAGGAGCGGGCAAGGGCAGAGAGGGGGAAGCTGCCCTTCAAATAATGGGCGATTTCACTTTCCCCCACCCGGGCAGGAAAGATGACCGCGCTCCCTTACCTAGGCAGGCACCAGTAACAAGGGCTGTAGCCGTCAGGGCTCCGGCCGAGGCGCCGTAAATCTTTTTGGCATTCGCCACCAAGAAAGGGGCATGCTCCTGAAGGCAACTGGCCACACCGATGTGATAGACCCCGAGGAATCCGCAGCCGGCGAAGGAGATATTCCAGGTGGAGCCCGGCGGGTACATCTCCTCGCCTCCCCGCCACCAGCTCCTCGCTCGCCCTGGAGGAGGCGGGTGTGGTGGGGGGAGACCGCGGCAGCGAACGGGAGAGCGCTCTGCCCAGCGGTGTCTCACAGGCGCGGAGCTGCGCGGGCAGGGCAACGAGGAGGTCGGAACAGCTCCCAGACGGGCTACGGGCGAGCTGCCCTTCTCGGCCGCCGCCGGACTCTCAGTCACCTCACCCTCCGCACCGGCTTTTTTCGCTGTTCCGCTGCCACCCGCCTTTCCCCGGCTCCCTTCGCTCTTCCTGCAATCGCTCGCGCCTAATCGGGGACGGCTCGCATAGCAAACGTTATATGAGGCGAGTGCCTGCTCGCGGCGTGGAGGAGGAGCTCGGGGGTTGTCACAATCTCTCCCACGCAAGCAAACAAGCAAGCAGCTCCAGCCCCGGCGAATGGCTGCTGCGTAGATACCACCACCCCGCCCGGGGCGGAGTCCGGATGCTAGAAGTCTTCGGGAGGGGAGGGCGCCTCGGGGACTCGCCAGTGGGTGGGCGTAACAACAGCGGCGGAGGAATTCTCAGAAAGCCGGGGACGTTCCGGAACGGCAGCCGATAGGGGCGTGCGTGCAGTACAGCTGTGCAACACGCATCTGGAGGCGTGTGCCTCGGAGCTAGCAGCCGCACCTGGCGACTCAGATAAGTTTATTAGTGGAACCTTTTATCTCCTCCCCCTCCCCTTGGTTCTGTTTCCTATTTGAAGGGCTTCCACTGCGATGCCTTTGGCGCATTGTGACGTCTCTTGCAACGTAAGCAGTGGAAGATAAAGGGTCCGCGCAGGGGGAGGACTAGTGTTTTTGTGGGCGATGTGAAAGAGGCGGGGATTCTAAATGTGAGGAGGCAAGGCAGACCTTGTGTTATGCTTCTCACGTTGAATTAAGTAGGGCATACTCTCCCCAGTACGTGCAGGCAATCTCTAGTTCCCCAAGCTGCCTTGAGCCATCGGCCTCCTGGATTTTTTTTTCTCTTTTATTTCTGTAAACGTGTGCTGTTATAAATTTTAATTGTATAGCTATTTATTGTTTTAATATGTTGTGAGCTGCCCGGAATCCCCCATTGGGGGGAGATGGGCAGGGACAAGTTTAATAAATAAATAAATCAACAAGCAAACAAACGCTGCTGACGTTTGATTTCTAGTAGCTCTAGCAAGCGTGGCGAATAACGGTGTAATATCTGTAGGTCAGCAATATCTGGAGAGCTGCAGCCAGAGGACCTCCTGGATGGAAGAGAATTGGCCTTTGAGCAAAATCAAACTGCTGTGAGGATGCCAACCCTAATCAATCAAACTGCGTAGACCATGCTTGAACGTGCTCCTCAGGAAATAACGATGCATTGGTTAGCTCTGCAGAGCAGTACAAGATCTTCTAGCATACATCATATACTTGACCTTGGTTAGAGGAGGTGAGGGAAGAGCTATGTTAGGCTGTGGCTATAACACAGACTCAGAGTCTACGTTGCATAGTCTTGAAGGTGCTACCAGATGTGATGTCTTCTTTGCTGACATATTTACTGTCGCTAGTGTCCATTTATGTCAGATAGAAGAACATGACTAACTGGATATTCTGGGAGGTCTTTCCAACATGGTAGTGGAAATAGGTAGGAGAAGACCAGCTCCTTTAAGACTAAGAAGTGACCTCTGCATTTTATAGACTAGCAGCCAAATAAGGCATGATTGAAAACAAAAGACTTCTTCCCTTTCCTGGAACTCAGAAGAATCAAGCTGATTCAGAATCCTCATGCAGCCATGAAACTCACTAAACTATTCTTTGTGGAATGAACCACAGACATCACAGTTCACATACTTCAGTTATCCAGAACCAAGCAGAAGGATTATGGCTGAGTGAGATATGTGAACCACCAATAACAGTCTCTTAGATGAGCATGCTTCAAGTAATTGTGAAGGTGAAATCGGAGAGGCAATCATATATACCAGTTTGAGGCCCTGGAGAAGATCGACTGAAAGTATAGTATTTGTTCCAATTTAAATATTAGTTCAATTTAAGAAAAAAGAAATATCCTGCTATTTTACCCCAGCCTTGGAGTACAAGGTTTAAAAGTGGCTCCTTAAACTGGTTCTACATCCAAACCCTGAGACCTGAAATCTTACTAGAAACCAAGGTGTGGGAATAGGGGATAGCAAAGGGTCATTATGCTTTCATTTTCATTCAGTAACTGAAGATTGATGCCCTATGCTATTATCAAACCATTTGTTTTATTAAAGGAAGAATAGGTTCTTTTCCTCCCAAAATTGGAACATAGTCTTTGATTTGTTGAGAATAAGACAATGAAAGGTGATGACAGCTGGTTTTGTTTTGCTATGTTCTAATCCTCCTTTTTCGGTGTTCAGAGAAATGCCTGTCAGAGATCATGTATTTAGAACAAAAAGCTTGTACTTGGACAATCCAGAATCTCGAATCTCTCTTGATGGTTTACCCCACTTACCCTTCCTCAGGGGATTGTTCCTTCGCAATCAGTGGGAGTGAAATGGAGATCTATAATTTCAATGTAAGCCTATTCTTTTTTTTTTCCTAGAAAAGACTGAAATCCAGGGGGATATAATTTTTATTCTATTTCTTGAGGCTTATATAGGGCTGACAGACTAAGATGGCACAGTTCTTCATGACTGAATAGATTTGGGAGAATTGCATTAGTGAATTTTTGAGAAATTCCATACTTAAACCCAGGTAGAATTAAACTAGTTACAAATAAGTAGCATTTAGCTGCAGAAACATTTCCATGATATTTTATAAAGTATTTTTGAAACTCCACTGTTTTAAAAGTAATTATTGAGACTCTAACCATCTCTCTTTTCAATTGGGCCTTAATAAAATTAGAAGCTATGGGGCTAAAGCAGGGGTGGACAATCCACAAGTGACATGTAGGCCACTAATTCCATGTTTGCACTTTTTAACCTGGTACCAAAAATACAGTGCTGGCAGTCAGCACTCATTCTGTGGGAGGTATTCCAGTGTTGGTTCAACAATAGAGGAAGCCTTCTTCTAGATGATAAATAAACTTTCTATTTATGGCTTCAAATATAACCCCGGGAATAAATTATATCTGAAGTGAAGGCAGGAAAACAGTCAATTTAGATAGTGGGCAGAGGTCCGGCAAAGCCCAGGAAGCTCAATGTTTTAAGCAACTAGGATTTTCCCTCTTTCTGACATGTGCTTTTAAAAGGTGAGGGATCATCTCTACTTGGCCTGGGTCCTTTCTCTCCCATCACAGGAGAAAGGAATCTCCCTGGTCTGGCTTCTGCAAGATAAGGACCAGTCACCCCAGTCCTACCTGGAATGAGTACGGGTGAATCAGAAGGAGTAGCTATCTAGGAAAATGTGGAGATAGAGGTGAATCAGGATAATTAAAATATTACATTATGGATCAATCTTAGCTGTTAGTTTGTATCCTTAGTCTTATTTTGTTTTATATCTATTGTGTGTTTGTGTATATAGGGCCTTCTTGCGGGCAAGAAATTTTCCTTTCTCCTTTCCTTGTTGTCATTTTAATGCTAAACTGGTTCTTTAACTGTTAATATACATAATTAGTACACATTATACTGGTACATAATTCTGCGAGGGAAGTAGCCTAACATGTCTTGCAACTCTGACTAGAAAAGTGAGATGGAATAAAAGGATCTTCCACTTTCTCCACAGAAGGGCACACTGAGAGAAAATTTGCCCCTGAATGAACACGTTGATGACATCCTATTAAGAGATACCCCCCTCAGTTGTGGAAGGTTGCAACAATAGAGACTGTGGACGAAGGGCTTAGAGCCTTGGTAGTCCCTGGGGTGGGGAAGGAAAATCAAATGCAAAGCCTGCAGGAGATGTAGATGTAGATGCTGTGCGTGCCATGGTAGCATCTCAAAGGGAGGAGAGGCAACAACAGGAGACAGTCATAAGAGGGAACTTAGAGGGGCCAACTCCCCTTTCTCATGCATGAAAATGCTCTGTTACAATGTCCATCTGGTAATAAAGGGACTGACTGAACCAACAACTAGTTTTTTGGAAATGAATGAGCACTCACTGTAGCTCCTAAGCTGAAGTAATATGGTTCAACCTAAACGAACCAACCAGAATATCGCATCAACAGGCAACATGTTACAGTAATGGAAATGTAGCCAGTTTGTTTGTATCTAGAAAAGGTCACAGCAGATAGAAGATGCTGTGGGCCACTTGGACCTCAAGAGACAGTACTGGATCTAAGAACACTTCCAAGCTGAACACTTTGTCTTTCTGTGGTATTTTTGGGCTGGAGAACCATGTATCTGCCCTGGCTCAGTACTGACAGGTTTCCACTGCATGTTTTGATTCTTATCTGGCCTATTTCTCCATCCAGAAGACTCCTGAAAATTATGAAAGATGTTAGGGCTGTTGGGATGTTTGCAGACTAAATGAATTCACTGTCATTATGTGCTTATGTGAAAATTAGTACAATTAATTGCCAAGAACATTTTAATCCTTCTGATAAATTATCCTAGGTTAATTTTAATGGGTCATTACCTAAAGTATATAAATTCATACTACTGTAATCTGATCTTTCAAAGTCACATTTGCTATTAAGCATTTGAAGAAATAATCCATGGGAATGGACTTTCACTTTTCTACCTCTTTCAAGCCTATAGAGCAATTTAAGCAGCTTGTTTAGCCAGAGTTGGAGAATGTTTATCAAAAGTCTAACATGCTCCTTTTAGGAATAATTGCTCATAACAGAACTAAAAATATTATTGTGGCATTTTATTTTATGTTATATTTATTAGCATTTATTAAAGTGTGTGTGCGTTTTTAGACTAAAGTTCATTTCAGCCCATGACTGAATTTATTCTAAAACAGTATTTGGCTAATAGTTTTGTTGCTGGTGAACAGTTTATAAACTGACTCATTAAATCTTTATGATCATTGAATGATTGTCAAGGTACCAGCTTAATATCTCTTCCATTAAATCCTGAATATATAGCATACTGTAGCTGCTTATGCAAAATCTCCTAGTGGTATTTACATCCCAGTTTGCTTCAAGATTTCAATCTTACTATGAAGTGTGGGAAGAAAATGGATTCACAGTGGTTGTTAGACCAGTATGAATGCTTTTTTATACAAAAATAATGTAAAGATAATTGGGTATGCCTGAGGAATTATCAGGTGTGGTTGCTTGTATCTGGGTATCTTCATGAATGAAGCTGAGACACAGTAACTTGTATCTCTGAAGTGGATTTTAGTAACTTTTCTATGGGACGCTTCATTTCAAGTTCTTTGATCCTTGCATGGAGGTGCCATGCAATAATATTGATTTCTTTTGAATGACGTGTCAGGGACCAAATAGCAGGTGAATCCAGGGCAAACACTAAAACAGATTGAACTTAAATTTAATTAAAACTTCATTAAATGGAGACACTGTGAAGGCTCTCAATACGTTTAGTATTTCCACTGTTCTATCATGTGGAAAATTGCAGTGATAAATCTGGGCGGAATGTCACCAGTCACACCCATGCCTTTAGAGGAGGGAAAATCAGATTATGCACCCATCATATTAGGGCCAGACTGGTACATAGAACATGATGTCTTAGATGAGTCATTTTCTCTCTTAACCAAGTGAACTAAGGATTAAATGTGAACTCATCTGGAGCCTTTAATAAACCTCTGGAACTGAACTCTGATCTCCTACAGCCCAAGCTATTGTTTTATAGCACAAAGATGGAGTTACATTTTTACTTCTGTTCGTATATTGAAGGCTTGTACTTATTCTGGGCTGATTCAGGGCGTATATAGGCATCCTACGCAGAGCTGTTTCAACCCCTTTAATATCTTCCACAGTCAGCAATTGCAACCTTGTCCTCTGAGCACTGGATAAGGAACATTTATCACATATAATAATAAATCACATATGTGTTTATGAGCCAAAAAGTACGTGTTAATGGCAGAGTTTATAAATTTGCCTTGGTAACACCAGGCTTTTGCAACCAATGCATTAGAAGTACAAACAGCTATCAAGACTTTCCTGTATATAGTTTAGCTGTAGTTTTTTTCTCATCATATTGAAAACATGATCCCAAAATCTCTCCTCTTCACTGTGTGTCCAAATTAACCATCTTTTATTCCAAAGCCAAATAAGTCCATAGTATAGTAGAGATTTGCCTTTACACTTCACCCAAAGCACCGTGTACTCATTTGTTTCTCAGTATGCTGGCTTTTCCCAGGCTGTGCATTCTAGATGCGCTTACTTACAATTCCTGGCTAGATGAAGATGGGAGTTATAGTCCATAAAGCTGGAGAGCACCATCTACAGAAAAGGTGCCATTTTTCCTGAGGAGGCTACGACAAACATTCTTGTATAGTGCTTGAGTTGTTTTTCATGAGTATTAAAGTATTTTTTTTTTAAACTGTGATTGATCTGTATATACATAACTGTGGTATTTTGTATAACTTTATAACAAGATGCAATACTTGTATTCTAATGAAATTGAACTATGACCAGCATGTTGCTGATTAGATTGTACTCTCAAAGTTTTAGTTTCACTTCAGGCAAAAGATTAACATTAAATATGAGAGAACTTAAAAACCTAAGCAGGATCACACTTGGTAATACTAGGAAATCCTAGTACAGTGGTACCTCAAGTTACGAACTTAATCCATTCCGTGACTCTGATCTCACTCAACTCACTCACTCACTCATTCAACTCACTAAACTCACTAAAGTTCTCTGCAGTAGAAGTTATAGCAATAAAAAGCAGTAAGACACGATCATAATGTCCTATTGACCTCAGCTGTGTTATTTCTTTGTAAGTCTTATTAGCATTATTGTGCCCAAAAAACCCGAGACATCAATAAATAAAGCCTACCTAAGACCAATAACAGAAAAAAAAATGTCAGCCATTTAAAAGGAGCAGAGGCACAAACAGGCTTCGGAAGTAGGAATATTCATAATAAGCCTTGATCCAGTGAGACTGTGTGTGTAATCTGCATGCTATTTCATCCACATTACATTAGAAAGTAGATTGTAAATAATATTCCTGTTGTTCATCTCTTCCTATGCAATTTTCTATCATGTCAATGTAATAGTAAACAAATATTCCCATACTATAAGTTTCTCAAAAATAAGGTGATTTTTATGTAGCATTCCTCAAAACATGCAAATGTATACGAACATTTCCAGTTTAGAATGAAAGAGGCAGAGAGAAGCAGAGTCTGTTCTCTGCCACTTTCTGTGCTTCTGCAGAGTATCCTTTGGCAAACTAGTATTTCAGACTAAGAGAAATCTGTGCCAGTTTTTTTTTTTACATCCTTAATCACAAGTAGTATTGGCTGTAGGCTAAACTGAAGTAGGAAAAAAAAATCCATAAACAAGGCAGTTGAAACCCACTCCCATACTACTGCTCAGAAAACTACATAAACGTGTTCATGAAGTCACCAGGAGTGAGCTTGATCTGAAAGCAACCCAGTTCTTGTCTAAAGCATAGTTTTGGGCTAGTTCGGAAGCTGATTCATATTTGGGATGCAGTAACAGAAAAGGATCCAACTTAAGTCCATACCAACACGTAGATACTGGAATATATAACAGGGCCTCTAATGACATCTACATTAGAAATGCAGAACCTTACAAATAGGTTCCTAGTAATTAATCCCTCAATCTGACACCAGGTAGTTTAGTTTTATAGGTAAAAAACAGCTCCTTGAATTGGCATGGAGACCAACTGGAAGACAGTTGTTTATTTAAAATTCCATGGCAGCAACCTCGTCACATTACACGCTAGCTGTAATTTCCAGAACTTCTGAACGTCAACACTGTATAGAGCACATTACATACAATATTCTGAACTCATTATACAAAGACATAGCTTTCTTGAGAAGTCTCTAATGCTGGGAAAAGTGGGAAGAAAATGATGAGCAGCAAGGCGGATGGACTTCATTGGAAGATCTTAGACTTAGGCAGGATATAATTAAAAGCTGATTACTAAAACTAGGTCTCCTTCCCCAAGGAGGTGCTCAGTTGAAGATGCACAAATGCATTTCTAGTCATTGTTGCCACCTGACCTATTAAAAGCAGCATTCCCCTCAAATTTACATGCTTGGTGCTTCATTAGGAGTGTAGCTATCCCAGAACAGGTGGTATTCTTAACTTTGGAATGGCTTGTTTACTGGCCAGCGGGCCCTTTGTCTTGATTAAACCCCAACTTGTTCACTACATCCAGTCTATCACTGTGTTTCTGAACAGGAACTGCAAGGTTATCTTTTTAGATGCAACTATTTAATAGTTATTAAAAATCTGATTATAACTGTGTTTAGGCCAATTAAAATATAAACACTATAAATTTAAGGAATCCTTTACAGGGAAAAAGTCTGTATATAACTGTTGAGAATATGCCTCAAAGTCAGATTATCTGTTGCAGTCAAATGTATTTTGAGATTCAGAAAATAACCTCAGAAAACCAGTAACCAAAACAAGCTTTTCATGTAGGCTCCTGGAATATCTAGGTATGTTAGAAAAAGGAATTCTGCTGACAATTTAGATATTGCTCTATTTTGATTATAAACCACGGTGTACAAACCACAGAAACTGAACGCACATAGCACATTAAGCAAAACCCAAATAAAGCATATTATGGCTTGGCTTATGTGAATGTAGCTAACATTAACTAGACAAGCTGTACCAATAATCTGATTCAATGTAAGATGGCTTCCTATGTTTTTAAGGAATTATTCTCTACTTAACCTTCCAGGAATGGCTTAATCAAAACCTTCATAGCTAAGTGCCACCTACTTGTTCTTCATATGTCATATTCATATAGGTCACCAAGTGCCACAAATAATTATGCCAGGAATAAGGCACAGGCATGGATGTCCGTAGGTACAAAACCTTACATGCAATTGGGGTTTTTTTGCTTGGCCATACCATATTTAATATAGCTACTGCATATTTTTGAAGTAGAGACTAGAAAAAAATTGTGCTAAGTAGCATGTAATTTCTGGGAAGAGAGAGCAGCTTTTTCTGTCATGACCATCAAGAAGAATCCAAGAATTGGGCACCACACATTATTTCTCCCATCCAAACCTTTTATGTCTGGCCTTTTTTTTTTGCTTACCTTTACCAATCTATTTAAAATACAGTAATGTTATATTAATGTTATATAACTCTTTTCAAGTTAGCACATCTTCTATCCATTTATAAACAGTATTAAAACAACTTGGTAGGATAGCAACGCCAACTTCTGTCATATGGTCACATGATGACATTTTGGAGCTGGCAGTAAACAGGGTCTAGGAACTAGTTCATAAAGGAATACTTTCTCATGGACTGACAACCTTAAGATTTTGGAGTACACCTAGAACATACTGTATATACAAGATATCTCAAATATTGGTTCAAACATCACAAGCTATAATGCAGCTTGGTTTTAGCTTAGTGTGGTATGTCAAGCCAGCCATGGTGGTCCATAATCCATGGTTTACGGCTAAATTCTGTGAGAACCCAACCAACTGGTGGCTTATGCAATAAGTCATGGTTAAGTACAATAGTTCTGTACAGTGTATAAACCCAAACTAATTATGTCATAAATGTAACAAAAATAAGAAGGATTTAACTTATACTAGAAAGCATAAAATGGTGATAAACTTTAAAATGTGACAAAATATTCAAAACCCATCATAATGAACACACAACAGCAGTATTCTAGTTTCCTTTGCACAGTTCCAACTTTTGAAGCAGTATCAACCAAGAATATTCATGCTTATAAATTATCACAACAATGCACAATCTTTGAAAAATATTTATTACAAATTAACTCATAATTTTAGTCAAATAATCCAAATCCCATATCATCATCAGATTCTTCAGACTCTTCTTTCTTTTCCTCTTTCTTTTCTTCTGCTGAAAAGATAAGTAGATAGAGGCAATTAGCCAAAAATGTTGAATGCTACAAATGCATAGGCTTATTCTAAGTAAAGCTGTCTTCAACATAAGGCATAAGAATAGGCAATAATTAGGAATTAGGAAAAAATGTACCAAGCCACAATGTGAACTTGCTGACAAGATTAAACTCAAGCAAAGAATGTACTATATATGAATTTATCTGCTTTTTACATCCATACACCAAGAGCAACAGAAGTAACGGTTGGATATCTAAACATACAAAATAAAATATAGAATATTAGAAGTGAAGAGCTTAAATCGCTAAACATTTCATCTGATACAACTGCTGATAGAACAATTATTCAGAGATTAGCATTCTCCTAAAAAATAGCTTTTTATATAGAACTAGCTATTGTTGTTGTTGTTGTTCAGTCGTTAAGTCGTGTCCAACTCTTCATGACCCCATGAACCATATCGCGCCAGGCCTTCCTATCCTTCACTGCCTCCCTGAGTTTGCTCAGTTTCATGCTCATTGCTTCAGTGATGCTATCTAACCATCTCATCCTCTGCCGTCCTCTTCTCCTTTTGCCTTCCATCTTTCCCAGCATCAGGGTCTTTTCCAAAGAGTCCTCTCTTCGCATTAGGTGACCAAAGTATCTGACCTTGAGCTTCATTATTCATCCTTCCAATGAGCAGTCAGGGTTGATTTCCTTTAAGATTGACTGGTTTGACCTCCTAGCAGTCCAGGGGAGTCTTCTCCAGCACCACAGTTCAAAGGCATCAATTCTTCGGCGCTCAGCCTTCTTTATGGTCCAGCTCTCACAGCCATACATTACTACTGGAAAAACCATAGCTTTGACTATGCGGATCTTTGTTGGCAAGGTGATGTCTCTGCTTTTTAATATGCTATCTAGGTTTGCCATAGCTTTCCTCCCAAGGAGCAAGCGTCTTTTAATTTCATGGCTGCAGTCTCCGTCTGTGGTGATCTTGGAGCCCAAATAAATGAAGTCTGTTACTGCTTCCTAGAACTAGCTATATTTGTCTTTAAATGCAACAAAGGCATTTAACAGCAAGCTGGATAGTTAACAGGCTGTTTCATAATAAACAGTCATGCTCTGTAAGAATACCAAACTTCAAGAGACTTATTTGTGGAAGGTAAGTTCAGTTTGAAGTTTGCCCTCCCAAAACATTTGTTTTCATGATCAATTATATTTACCAGCAGCTGGTGCAGCCCCTCCAGCTGGAGCAGCAGGCCCTCCAGAAGAAACCGCTACAGCCCCACCAGCTGGCATGCTAGCAAGCTTGCTATTACCTAGAGGAGAATAAACCAGAAAGATGAAGTATTGCACATAAAACAAAAATCTTGCCAAACGAAAATGAAACTAATATCCCAAGACCATGAGCTACACACTAATTAAATTTACTGCAGTTCTGAAAAGTCAGTCTTTGTACTGGTCAAAGTCTGTGCAGATTCTACCACTCCTTCCTCAGCTTTATTCCACATCTCCCTCACCCATGCTGCCTCAGTTTATTTCTGACGATGGAAAGTGACAATGATGGAACTCTGCAACTGACAGGTCAATCAGCATCCTTGTGGTTTGTTAGACCTAGACAATAACTTCTAGCGGTAGATATGTTCTCCATTTCTCTACTGCGATTTATTCATTTGCAGTAGCAACACAAGGCCAGGCTTAAAACTGGCAAGGAGTACCATGCAATTGCAAAAATAACATGATGGATGGGCCGTTGAGATATAAAGATTTGCTACTGATTAATGCCAACAGTTCCAGGGAAGTTGGAAATACAGTATTTCCCTTGCGAGCAATGAGATTATCTTGGCTTTCAGAAGCACGTCAATGAGGGCAAAATGCCTGTTCTCTATTTCTAGGAATACATATCCAAAGTGCTCCATAGTGTTTTTCAGGCCCCAAAAGTCAACATGTTTTATTATTAAAAATAATATAATAATTTAGATATACTTAAACACTTATTCAGAACAAATAGAGCACATTTTATTACAATTAAGTATTTACCAGCACTGACAGTTTGTTGTATTAGTCTTCCTAGAGACTAATCTAAATGCATTGACATTATCAGATGGCTGATGATACAGCTATTATTATTATGCTCTTGTTTATTCAGTACCATCAATGTATATAACACTATGACATAACAAGTCCTGCTGCAAGGTATTTCCAACATATGACATATATTTCAGCTTTGAGATGAGAATGGATAGTCAGTCAAGCTTTACAGGAAGTACAGGATGCCAACCATGCATTCAGGGAGATAATTCCATGCAGAAAAGTTATTAAAAAAGAAGAGATAATGCTGTTTAAGTGGGCAGATTCTGGGGAAAGCTAAAAAGAAAGTGACAACTGGGGCACAGAAGGCCAAATCAAAATATTCTGCAGTGCTGAATAAAGAATACTGTGTTGAATATGGTGTATGTGTATTAGCAGAATCTTTTTAAGTCAAGTCAGAGGTTAAAAGAAAAATTAAATCTTAGATATCAGATGTTTCAGTGATATGTGAAGAGAATACCATGGAACCTGAAGGATCCTCAGAGATGGGAAGGGGATTTTGTCCAGGATAGAAATATTGAACAATTAAGACAAGCTAAAAACAGACTTCCATTATAAAGTACAGACATTTCAAATTAGCAGAGCACATTTTCAGGGATGTGCAGAAACTAGGTTATAAGGCAGAAGCAACTCCCCTAGGGACTGCAACTTATTTTGTCAGTCAGCTGGAAGACTGCAGGTGACACAAAAGAATGACAACATCACAGAAAGCACTGGGGCCTAATTTTATTTTTTGTTGTTTTTTTAGTGACTATGGATGAACTTAAGGATAAGGATGGGTGAAGGAAGCCTCTAGGAGATAAGCTCTGTTTCTGCTGATCAAATGGCACAGTTCTGGCACCAATTTCAAGCCATTTTGGAAAGTGGATTCAAAGGTGAAAAGGGAAGTCTTTCTTTCTAGAAGCTTCCAGTCCCTACAGATAAGTTTAAAATTGCATCTTCAAAAATTGGCCATTTTGTTAACAAATGTTGGCAGTGCAAATGTGGAATGCTGAGGACCTGCAAATGGAGCGCATGTGCCTTCCCAATTCCACTGGAGAAGCCAAAATGAACTGTAAGAAAGAAACTAGATTATCTGGGAATAAACAGCACGTTTCAAGATCTGGAATCAGAAGACAGGGTTGGGTGCAATTGCAAAAAGCAAAATTTGTCAAACTCTTGAGCATGGAAAAAAACATGGTATGTTTTAAAACAGTATACAGTAGTACCTCAGGTTACGAACGCCCCCCCTTACGAATTTTTCGCGATACGATCAGCTCCGGCCCCAAAAATTTACCTCGCCGTGCGACCTCCACCCCGCGCTACAAACCGGATCCGCGGCCATTTACCCTGCTGCCACGTGGTCGCGGCTTCCTGTGGGCGAGATCGCGGTAGCAAGGAGACGTTCAGTGAAGCTTGTGGTGTGTTTTGTGGCGTTTGGAAGGTTTTTGGTGTGCTTGTCAGCATGGCTCCAAAGAAAATGCAGAGCCGTATGTATTTACATTGAACCTTATGGGAAATTTGCCTCGCGGCGTGACCAAATTCGGAGGGCGGATTAGCCGTATTTACATTGAACCTTATGGGGAAATTTGCCTCACGGTGCGACCAAATTCAGAGGGCAGAACGGATTAACCGTATTTACATTGAACCTTATGGGAAAATTTGCCTCACGGTGCGACCAAATCAAGTTGCGATCAGAGTCACGGAACGGATTAAATTTGTAACGCGAGGTACCACTGTAAATGCAAGAATGCACATGAGAAAGGCATTATTAAAACAATTATATATTCCAGATGTTGAAGCATACAGGAAATGGCAGTAACAGAGGGCATGTTATGAAAGTGAAATAGCAGAAAGAGATGAAAGAGGAATACACTAGATGCTTTGAACACTTCAAATCTTTTATGTGAAGAACATTAAACCCAGAGTATGATGAAGCCAGCAACAGAACATAGGCCTTTGTACAGCAGAGGAGCATCAATAAATGTTATAAATGAGAATAAAACTTTCCTCTGAATTTGTATTCCAATAATTAACATTAGCTGAGTTTTCAAAATAAAAGCTTAATTTTTCTAGCAATTTGTTGAGAACATCCTCTATATAAACAGATTAGCAACAAAGTATCTGTTTTTAAGAGGGTTCCTCTAAATTAATGTGGTCCATCAGCGAAGCCCATCAGGTAACAGTGTAAGCCTGTGAGAATTAGGAATGGACCTATTTCATGTACAATACAGCCCCCATTGCAACATGCATGTACTGATGATGCTCTCGGGGCCTATTTTGATTGCAGAGTCCCAAAAAGGTCTAAACACTGCAGATCCAAGGAAATTATGCTAGTGCTCTTGTCGGATTTCCTCACGTTGGTTTTACTCATACCTGGATCTTTCTCAAAGGGAAATAAGGAGATATAAGCAGCCAAAATGATTTTACAGATGTGACAGCAGGATCAGCTCATTTTCCCATCCCTATCTTTCCACTCAGGGGAGGACACAGTGCATATCATATCAACAACAGCTAATTCTGTCAATGGTTCTACAGAAACAGCTTTACCCACATCATGTATTTTCCCCCTCAGTCCAGTCTGTGACTTTCCCAAGGGGAGATGCGCATTAGTTGAATCACTTTTCTTAATGTCAGAGAACACAGAGGATGCTGATTCCCTGTTCTCAGACAGAGAAAATGAATGACATTAGGGGTGATACTTAACAAAGTGATTGATAAACTTCACTTTTTGATGTTATTCATTCTGCCAGGTTATGCTTTAAATACATAATAATATTTAAGTCAAATCCAGCTGAATGTTGAATGCTACAAAATTTATTTCTAAAAGTAATTAATCCCCATCAATATATTTTGTACTGATATGCCCCAAGCTGGACTGTGGAGACCAAAATTTGATTCTCCAATTGATCAGGGAACTCACTGGATGATTTGGGGCCAATCACTATTTCTCAGTCCAACCTATTTTACAGGTTTGTCTTTGCAAGGATAAAATAACAAAAGACTGTCTTTAACATTCAGAAGAAACACAGTATAGAAACATAATAAATCAACTCACCTTGGGCAATGACATCTTCAATGTTTTTCCCATTTAACTCACTAATTACCTGTAGAAAGTAAAATTAAAGAGTTAATCCAACAGCTAAACAGACAGTTTGGTGTAATGGTGAAAGTGTTGGCCTAGAAACCTGGAGACTGTGAGCTCTAGACTTGCCTTAGGCATGAAAGCCAGCTGGGTGACTTTGGGCCAGTCACTCTTTCTTAGCCTAACCCATCTCACAGGGTTGTTCTTGTGGGGAAAATAGGAGAAAAGAGGATTAGGTATGTTTGCTACCCTGAGTTATATATTAAAAAGGCGGGATAAAAATCTAATAATAACAACATGGCGCTGCATCCATGCTCTTGAAGAAAGTGTGTTTATGTCTCCTGTTAGGATGGGAGTAATTACATGAGCTACTTGCACAAATTGCAGAACAGTACTTTGCAAACTCCTGACATTAAATTCTATAAAGCAGATTACAAAAATAATCCCAATAAACAGAAGGACATGATAACTCACACCAGATTCAAAACAAGCTACTCCAATTCATACCCTCTACTTTTTTCTTAATCAAAAGTATTTCTATAGAACTATCTTGTCTGAATCTGAGCATTAAGTATTATCACCCTTTGAATTTCCCCCCAAAACAAGCAATGTCTACATTACTCTTGACTATCTGGACTACATTCCATAATAACAGTGTTTAGTTAAAGAATTCATTGCTACTTCAGAGATGAGCATTCATCAGCAAGAGCCCTTGAAACTTGCATCTATAAGGAAGAAAAACTGTAAAACATGGAAATCACAAAATCATATCCTATACAAAACAGTGCACGTTCAGCTTGGGATTATGTTTAAATTAATACTGTTCAAAAGGATAAAGTAGGCAGCAACTAAACTATTAAATGTACTCTCAAAGGCCTTAAGGGCCTTCTGGCCTTCAGTTTGGAAATATCCAATAAGTAGAAACAAGGCAAATTCTAGGGCAACTCTGGGGGGAAAAAACCTAGAAAGAAAATTCAGTGGTACAATCGACTCTGAAACATATTACAGAACACAACAAAATATTTAAAGTATAAAACAGATTATAGTTTTTAAAACAATTTTAAAACTATAAACACTGCTTTTCTGGAATTTTTAAAAATTTGAATTGATATTGCAATATTTAAGAGAGTATATTACAGATAGTCCTCACTTAGTGACAACTGGAACTGGCAACTCTGCCGCTAAGTGAAATATCACGTGATCATGACAGACTTATGATATCACTTCCCATTTGGTTGTTAAGCAAGTCATCATGTGACTGTGACTTAGGCTCTTACTACCAGCTTCTCCATTGACTTTGGCTTGCTGGAACCCAGTTGCGGAGCACACAAATGGCGATCACTGTAATGGTTGTAAATACGAGGACTGATAGTAAAGTTACTTTTTCAGCACCATTGCAACTTCAAATGATTACTAAACAGGGCAGCCGTTAAGTGAGGTCTACCTATATTCAATTAAACATGCCGATTTAATGGAGAATAATTATTTAGCCTGAACACTGAAACAGAGTCACTTCAAGATGAAACACAGATTCTTTCATTGTCTTATGAACCAAGGCTGCAAAGTGTCTATTTGCATTTTTTTAGCATGATACAGTCAGTTGGAAAAATAGATAACAATGATTATTGAATTAAAAAAAAATCTACAGACATACAAAAGTACAGCTATTTCCTAATCAATACTTTGAGCAAGTTGTTTTGCTTTACATGACATTTGTTCTATATTATAAAAACATGATTACAAATATTAAAAAATAATTGGTCTTCAGTGTGTCAACCTGGGAGCAGCTGCACTGTGCCACAATAAACTTGTCATCTCCCTTGGATGCATTATGTAATATTGAAATAGTACTTAACCTTAAGGTACTTTGGCAGGCCTTTTCAGTAATAGCCCCCATGTTCTGGAACATGCTCCCTCTGGGGGCACATTTGGCCCCATCCTTCCAGGCATTCCATAAGACTGTTACAACCACCCTATTCTAACATGCCTTTGACCTTGGGTAATAGTGGTTGGCCATTATATTGGTTATACTATTTCATATTTGTACACTTTAAAAAAAAACTTTATTCTATACCACCTGGAATCTCCACTGATCATGGATACTGCAAATAAATTAACTAATTCGAATGATCACCTTTTAGTAATAGAATGAAAACATAACACTCTAATAAGCCATATAGATTTTAAAACAGAAATTAAAATATCTTTGTCTAGTGCAACATGTTAAACGGTTTCCTTGACACTTATTTTTTTATAAATATGACAAGGTATAGAGGAAAAATTCAATCTACTTTAAATAGGATTTAAATAAACTTATAGGATACAGCAGAAGCAGCTGTCACTGGCTATGTACAAGATGCAAGATTTGATCTCCTAAGTTTTTCCTGAACTGCCCCCCTTTAAGAAAAGGAAAATTTTCACTGTGCTGAGTAACAAAACCAGCCCCATCTTGTTTCATGGAAGGACAGTTAGTGTCACTCTGAACTGCTCTTTGGAGAAAGCATTTGCAGTTTATACGCTCCAGCCTGAAATATCAAATGGGAGAGAAAATTTCCTCACCCGAGCAGAATTTAACAAGTAGAAGCTGTTTTGGAGGCAGTAACAATATTGCACTTATTCTTCTCTAGCTTTTCCTCCTCAAGTAGAAAATCTTTTACATTACAAGGATAGAGTTATTAAAAACACTCCTTTTTGTTGACTTAAGTGCTATTCATTTATTTCTAAAGTAAGATCTAAAGCAAAAGTAAAGGTTAGAAAGTTGTATAATATTATGCCTGTTAGTAGAATCTTTGGGAGGTAATTTCAACAGACCACCACATTAAAATAAATTTAAAATCCAGTGGCACAATTACACTGCTTTAACAGTCTTCCAACCAGAATGACAGCTATAATGAAACCAAGGATTTCAAAAGTCTGTCACTAACTGATTTATAAACCATAATAGGTGAATTTCCTCAACATGCTAAACTAAAATCAAACCATGATTCAGTATCATGTCAGTTCAGTCAACTGTTGATTTTGAAATATATTATAATGAATCAAACATAGCTTAGTATAATGCATGAATGTTGGATCCAGGCAAAATCATATTTAAGGCTGCTGAATCAATGTGGACAGCTGATCATGAATAACTCAAGCACAATTGATTTCATCAGGCCTAAATTACATTAGAGGCAATTCTATTTCATCTACTGGAAATAGCTTTGATTGAACTCAAAAGGAATTTATTTCTGAATAACATTTAAAACTACCCTAATTTATATCCAAGCAACTCAACTCAAAGGAGTTTATTTCTGAATAAACATTTAAAACTATCCTAATTTATATCCAAGCACCTGATCAGAATAGGCAACCCAAGCCGTTTTTGCTCGGGTACACACAATTCCAGTAAAAGGAAATTAGGTCTAATGTTTCAATGTTTCATTCCAAAATGTAGGGAGATATCATTTAATTCACTGCAACAATATACACAGCATTATATCTAAATTACTCCAAATCACTAATTCTCAATAGCGGAAGTCAGTTATAATGTGATGGCTTCAAGGACCTCAAGGAGCCGCTACAGAAAATGGGCCATGCTAATTACCACTAGGAATATCAAGTTGTAAGCTTTCATTTTACCCATGATAAGTATCAAGATTACACTTACAAAATAGGTGCTTCATGCATATCTCATACATGTATCTGCTCTCACCTTATTCACACGTTCATCATCTGTCTCAATGCCTACACTATCAAGAATTTTCTTTAAATCTTTTGAGCTTGGAGATTCATTGCCACCCAGGACAGCAAGAAGGTAAGCTGCAACGTAGCGCATTCTGTGAAGAGAAAAAGCAGGATTTTCAACATCTGTGTATTTGAACAGCAACAGATATTTCTTAAAACTAGGACAAAGACTGTACTGTCTCCATTTCCTGAAGAACATACACACCACCCTCATAATTTTGATTCTATTCATACTTAAAATCCAACCCAAGGCATTTCACATGAAGCACTGCAAGTGCATATGACCTAAGCCAACCTTTCCAGTTCAGTCTCCTCTATGTATATCAAATTAAAAATGAAAGTCTGATAATTTTGTGCAGTGAAGATCCAACATACCTGGAGTATAAGTACAGCATATATTTTGTAATTTCTGATGTTACCATTTTTGTTCTTAAAGAATCACGTAACATGTTTAAAAGAATAGAGAACTTAGAAAGCCACTGCCTATTAACAGTATTAAAAACTGGCTTAACTAGACACATGTCTTGCCAGCCATGAAACAGAAAGCATGAGCTATGCAAGTTCAAAGGGAAAAGATTGGAAAAGGTAGTACATACTGTAGTGTACTGATCATCTTCTACCACTTGCTATGCTAAGGATAATACAAATTATACTCGGGCACATTTAAAAAGCAGCAACTTGAAAAAAGCTGATCTAGATACAGTATTTGCATCAATTTACATTCTCTGATGAAGCTCTGGCTTTTAAACTGGAGGTTCTGTTTTTCAAAGTAGTATTTTTGGAAAACTGTACCTCTCCCCAAAAGAGGAGAGAGTACAGATCCTTATGGCCAAGCACAAATTTATACAAGCTTTCCCTTATTTAAATATTGTTCCCACTTTCTAAATTCTATGGGCATTTTGCTTTATTTTTCCAACAGTACGTTTTTAATATCCCATTTTCAACTATAGTATAAATCCAGTGCTTTAATCCACTCACTCTCTATAGTTGTTTGTACCACAGCTTATTCTTTTTATTCCATAGGCCACCGTGATTATTCCACCCGGGTGCTCACGCCAATTCAAGAAGCACGTGGCCGCCATTTTACCCCTCCACCCAGGCCCAGGCTCAGGCTACATTTCTTGGTCCTTTTCTCCAGCAGATATATTCGCGCAGCGGAACAAAGCCTGACCCGACACGTCTTCTAAGCACACCGCGGCCAAGGACGCGCCGGCTTCCAGACCCCCCCCACCCCACTTACTTTCCCACGTTGTTCGCGCAAAGGACTCACACCACGGTCACTAGTCCCCGGCGACAGCCAAAAAGAAAGGGCGGAGCCTGCAGGGTAAGGTTCCTCCCCGAACTCTGCAACAATCGGCTCTCACATTGGGCGCACAAAGCAACCAATCCGGCATCACGTAGCTGGCCGAAGCTTCGAAGGCATCCCGCCAATGGAAGAGCGAGTCTTCAAAACGCCGAGACCGGCACTGAACAGGCGGCGTTTTTCTGAAGGTGTTAGTCCCTGCGCCGGTAGGCGGGGTCTGCTGGTGAAAAGTGACGGCTTCACGTAGCTTGGCCGCTGTAAATGAAATACTGTACTTTGGTGTCGTTAACTTATCTGCCTGAATGCAAGTTCTGTTTTTATTCCTAAGGAGAGGGGAGCGACTTTTAAGGGTGATATTTCTAGGCACACTTTTTTAGGAACAAACCTCATTGAATTCTCTAGGGCTTAAGTTCTGATAAATATGCATGTGATCCTGTCCATATTTTTGAAATGGTTAAACCTGATTCACATATCTTGCAAAGACATTGTTTGCATAACCATGCGTTGCTGAATACGTTTTAGTCTTACAGTATTAAAGACCATAAAACTGCCCATAATGAACAAAAATGCATACTTTGGAAAATTGCAGAATGCCAATATCCCAGACTGTGGATAAAGTCTGTGGTCAATTTTATTTTAAAGGTACCTTTCTCAGCCTATTCAATTACATAGGAGCTCTTACGCTGTCCCATTTCCTATTAGTTTTGAAGCACACTGCTGGAATGCTCTGAATCCTAAACCTACAATATTAGCTTAATAATTATTTAGCTTCTACTCTTAATAAGCTACAATATCTCCTGAATCACAGGCAGCACACTTTAAGAATTAGCAGCTGCTGGGTAGGGAAAGTGGAAGAAGGCCCTCCTATCCAAGCTTCTGAATGCATTTGGTTGACTACTGTGAGGCACCAATAGCTACAGTAGACCACTTTTTGTCTTAACACAGGAAGACGCTTATGGTTCTGTTCAAACAAAGGTTTTTTTGAAATTTTGCAGATCTTTGCCACTGAATCAGAGATTATGTGATAAGCTTATATGTATCTTACTGGTATGCAAATGTGTGAACAATTAACACTTAAGTGTGGCCACAAAATTGGGAGTCTGGTAGCACCTTTTCCAACTAACAAATTTTATTAAAAGGCATAAGCTTTGAGAAGCTGCAGCTACCAAATACTTAATTTTTTGCCACCATAGACTCACATAGCTCTATTAAATTTGGCCACTTGTTTCATGTACTTTAGTACATCAATCAGCTCTGACAACATTCAGTGGCAAAGATATGCAAAATTTCAGAAAAGTGTAAAAGGAACAATTTTTTTCCACAGGATACTGGCATCCACAGTTCTAAGACTTGGAAATAAGTTCAAGAAGTTCAGATTTTACTTCTGAGTATAGGGTAAAATTGAGCAAAAAACCCCACACCCTTTTATGACTTATCATAACAGCGGCCAGACTTCCTAGTGGTGAAAAAATGGTTTTAGCAAAAAACTTTGCCCTATATTTGTTTCATATTATATTACTTAAGGAGTGTAGTGTAGTGAATTTCGATTTTATGACTGACTTTTTTTACTCTTTAAATTGCCCGGAGTCCTTAGGATTGAGTGGAATAATAATAATATGCTTGGGAAGGATTCGACAGGTGGATAAAAATGTCAAATCCAGTCTAAACATCTGGCTGACTATGCGACCAACAATAACAATAAATCTGAAATCCTCCCTGACCCTCAAATCGCATCAGCAAAATTAACCCTTCGTTGCTGAGCATGAAAAAGCAAAGGTATCCATTCTCACACCAGCAAAAGGTGGTTTGGCAAACAGCAGATGATTATAGAGTTCACTTAACTAGATCCTCGGTATGCAAGTTAACTGCTTCCTTTTTGCGTTAAAACACAGTAACCCTTAGTTTGCCTGACTGAGAGGAAATGTGAAGGAGCGGAGAGAACGGGAGCAGCCGTTCCTTTAACAAAAAAAGTCCCGAGTCTTGGAAAATGAGGCCTCTCTCCGCAGCGTTGTGGAAACGTCAGGCGATCGACCGCAGCAGTTCCGAGCCTTGAGCACGCGTATTTTCCTCCATGAAAGTAGCGTGGCTTCTTTTTAGCAACGGCGGGAAGGAGCGGAGTAACGAAATAACCTCGAAAGAGCAACATGACCTTCCTGCTGGGTAAGATTTTTTGGCGGGGGTCAGTGAGAATTGAGGAGAGGGTGAACCGCAACAGGTTGTTCAGTCGGAGGGACTGGTAATCCGGATGGAAGTTTCTGTTAAAGCCTCTCTTCTCTCTACGGGGCTTCACCATGGTTCTTTATCCGGTCCATTTCCTGCTTGCTTCCTGAAAACTGCCTCCAAAGTTGTTGGGTTTCTTCCCCCCCCCCCCCCGTCTCTTCAGAACGTTATGACAAAATAAGTTAATAAAATCTAGTTGCTTCGCCTTAACGCAGAACAAAGCGAAAGTATAAACATACACTCCATACAAAGCACCACGTCTGCCGGCAATTCTCTTCTCAAAACCGGAGCCCATTCCAGAACCATCGGCTGGCAATGTTCACGCTACCAAAGCTCTTTTGGTTGTGGTGGCTTTTAAAGCTGCATTTTACAAGAGCAAACACGTATTTCGGAGCTGTATGCGGATAAGGAAAACACTGAATGATTGAATCTGAGGCCCGGAACCCTTCTAAAGACGTCAGGAAAGTAACTGAACGGCCTCCCGATCTTTGCTCCTTCTACCCACAATGTTGCCGGTCACCCCTTTTACTAACCTCTTCGGAGGATCTCACCAAGAGAAAGTAACCTTGACTTAGACCAGTGTTTCTTAACCTTAGCAACTTTAGGATATGTGGACTTCAACTCCCAGAGTTCCCCAGCCAGCATGCTGGCTGGGGAACTCTGGGAGTTGAAGTCCACATATCTTAAAGTTGCCAAGGTTGAGAAACATTGTCTGAGACCCTTTCAGCACTGGCTCTGATTGTAGATAGATTATGTTTCCCTGAACTCCCAACTTCCTGGTGCTGGTTGTAATTCTCAGTATCCCAGTGAGTGATCCAATGCATCTGAGGGCACCAGGTTGAGGAAGGGCATCAAAGAAAAAAGCAAGGAGTGTATTTACGCAAGCAAAACTTATAATGAACTAGCAAGAACTTGCAAAAGGGGTCTTGGGATTTTTTTTTTGGTTCCTTCAGGTCATTTTTGACTCCTGGCGACTGCCTGGATAAGTCCCTGCAGTTTTCTTGGCAAGGTTTTTTGGAAGTGCTTTGCCTTTGCTTCCTTCTTAGGGCTAAGAGAGAGTGACTGGCCCAAGGTTACCTGGCTAGCTTTGTTCTTAAGGTGGGACTAGAACTCCCAGTCTCCTGGTTTCTAGCCTGATGCCTTAACCACTACACCAAACTGGCTCTCTTGGATTAATTAGACATACTAATTTGAAACTCATTAATAAATGAGGCTTTGGGTTCTTCTTCTTTAACAATTTCCAAACTGTCTAATGAAAGAATCTAATGCTTAGAAAAGGAAATAATAAGTCATGTAGAAAACGAATTGGGGCTTTAGTGCTGTGCAAACCTGGGATACATCAGAAGAAACTCAGTTGAGGCTTGTTGCTCAGTAAATATGCATTGTATTATATGCATATAATGTGCAATATAATGTAATTATATTAATTACTGGATTCATCCTGGCACTGTTTGGTGACAAGATGACTCTGCTCTCAAATACAAAAGAAATGTGATAAAAGACAGCATTGCTGTCATATGCTTTGTGGTCAGGATAGAAGTCATGCTGATAAGAGAAAAACTGCACCTAATTTTTTTTAAAGTATTTCCTATGGCTAATTGCCCTATCAGTTCCTCATCTGTAAAAGAGGGCTATTTTATGAGATTTGGCTGTGTGAATGTGTTAGGGAGATAGTCCTTAAAGCACTGGGAAGCTTGAAATATACGGTAACCAATCTTGCCCACAAGAAATTCCCAATTTAAATGTAAAAGCAATTATCACTTAATAAATGCCTGCTTTATAAAAGGATGACTGGTTATAGAGACAGGACTTCTCAGTGACAGCTTTTTTGCTCAGGTGCAATCTCTGTGGCATTCTTCACCAGACTAATTGTGCGGTTCCATAATTTCCTAAACTGTTTTCATGTTCTTCCCATCTCTTCTCCCCAGAGGCTGCCTCACTCATCCATCTTTAACGATTTATAGTACCATTGGCAAGTCAGAACATGTACAGCCCATGATGATGTAAGACCAGAAGATGGCAGGATTGCCAGAGCTCAGGGACCCTCCAGGGGAGGGCACTTTGGGGGCTGGGGCATTTTCTATTTCCTATTTGGCTGGCAACCGCCTGAACCTAGATGTCTATCCTGAGAGCTGCCGTTTGTTCCTCAAGCTGCTTGAGAGCAGGAGAGAAGAAGTAGAACAGGTGGAATTCTTGAGGCTGAACTGCAATGAGGACCTTATCACTTCCACCCTGAGCACCCTTCCTGCTTTGACAGGCTTGAAATCTCTTGTGCTCAAAGGTAACTGCATGTTTATTTGGCTACTTTGTTCAGCTGTTTCTAATGCTCTCATTCACAGCTTCTTCTTCTTCTGTCCTGATGGGTTGGTTCATTTTCTTGTAGCTTGTACCAATGTCCTTGGACCACTTTCCTTCACAAAGGTGTGTGGCAGAAGGTGTGTGCATTTACTTAGATGTGGTTCATGCTTCTTAATAGGGCTTACTTGCAAATAAGGATGTGAAAGATTGTAGCCTTAGCATTCTTCAGCAGAACAAAAACCACATTTTCCTACAGGATTCTTTCTTGCCTGGCATGGAGCACCACTTCGAGCATGATGGAGGATTCTCTGATAGCAAGGCTGCAATTTGTGTACAGCAGTCCTGGCAAATACAGATGCTTTCACATCTGGGAACATCCAAAAATACTAAATCAGTGGAGCTGATGCCTCCAGCTTCTGCCTTCCTAAAGATTATATGAATCTTGATTTCACAATCATGCAGCATATTCAACTCATTTTAACAGAGTTGTGTAAAATTTCTAAACTGTTGTGGAAGATAGATTTCTTCTCATCCCTCATCTTTTTACAGCATTCATCTGATAAAACCAGCAATATTTTCTGTAATGTTGCTCAGCGTGTGGTGGGGCATATATGTTTGTAAAAACACAGTAGATGATGTTTGATGCTGTTCTTTACAGTGTATCTTACTTATTCCCCCCCCCCCTTCATTTGTACAATGGAGATTTCAATATATAATTAAGTCTGGAATCTTTGTCTTATTTTTCCTAGGGTAAAGCCATTGTAATCAGCAGATCTTAATTCTGGATGCATATTCACAGAATTACACTCTTATTTCTGAACAGAATATGTAGAGGTTAAGTCTACAAATTTGGTATCCTATTAAAGTTAGTGGCACACAGCTCAGTCCTATGTATGAGTGTGAGCCTAATATTTTTGCTGTTATGCAAATGTATAGCCAAAAAAAAAAACCCTTAGAAACATAGTTGCCATTAATATACGTATTAATAATGGTTAGTTAACACTGAATATAAACCAAATAGCTCTCTCTTCTCAATTGCAGCTTCCCAGCTTAGTAATTTGTAGTCACTGGAGAGCTACTGTTAGTGAACCAAGAGGCCAAAACAGTGGCTGTGTGTTCCCTTTCTGGTTTTCATGGAGAATTTAACCATCTCTGCTTTGGCCTTTTATTATCACTGTGCCCTGAAAGCAAGCAGCAGAATTTCACCAAACATTCACTCACTACAGCTGTATCATATTGTTTGCATCAAAGTTCTTTAGCTTCCTATGCATTCCTTAAAGTTCTTTGTTGTATGCATCAAAGTTCTTTAGCTTCTTGTGCATTCCTTAAAGTTCCATTCTGTCTTGCTAATTATTTCAAGAAATATACCTATGTTTATATGAAGTTGCTGTGGTGCAAACTTCTTCCCTTCTTGACTTTTATTTGCCTGCAGGTGGACACTTCAGGGATGAAATTGGTGCACGTCAGAGAGGATTGCTAGCATCTTTGCCACAAGACTTTGGGCAGCTAAAATGCCTTGCTCATCTAGATCTCAGCTTCAATAGCTTCACCATTTTACCTCCCTGCATTACTAAGCTGGCCAGTCTCAGTTTTCTCTTAGTCAACCACAACAACTTGCAGAGGCTACCTGAGGACTTTGGCAAGCTTGCCAAGCTGACTGTTTTCTCTGCTATGAAGAACCAGCTCAAAGGTCTGCCACAGACCATTGGGGGGCTGGCAGCATTGCAGACACTGAACCTCTCTGAAAACGCACTGGAATCACTTCCCGAAGAGATTGGGAACTTGCACAGCTGCACAGAGCTTGATCTCTCTGGAAATGAATTAACAGAAATCCCCAGTTCTCTTGGTAAGATGTTCACAAACTGAAGGAGAAGGCATGGATTCCTTCCAGGAGCACTGTAGTGATGGAATAAGAAGTGCTCTAGGTTAGGAAAAAACACTGAGCCTACACCCTGTGGGCAGAAAAATGGGATTTAAATTTTAATAGTTGATGGCATCTTTGCAATCAACTGTAACCCTGAATATATAGTAGGCTACGCCTGATTTCCTTTATGCCTTTATTAATTAGATGTTCCTTGTATATATCCATTTTGATTTGCATGGGTATTTCTTTATAGATGGTGTGGCAGTGTGAATGTACAGAATAAGAAATCAGGTACGCAGTGGTTGGTTGGTTGGTTTTGTGTCTTTAACTGCTAGATTGTGTTTGGTCGGCATGAGACCCCTGGTATTTTCCAAAGGGATTTGGAATCTGGGCAGGGTAAGAGAGGCATGTTCGTGTATGTGTTCATTTGGTTTTACCAAGGCTAGGTCTTCTTTCTTTTAATTTTTAATCTGTGTTCTGACTTGCAGCCAATTTACAATCTCTGCAGCAGCTGCATCTTCACAGCAATCTTTTGACAACTGTTCCTGCTTCCCTTGCCTGCCTGCCCAACTTGTCCAGGCTTGATCTGCAGAATAATAGGCTTCGAAGCATCCCTCCAGAGATTCAGAGTTTTCCTTTTGTGCGCCTCCGGGGTAATCCTCTAGGAGAACTGGAGGTGCCTCTGCAATCAGGTAATTGCTTTTTTCTACCTGATTTGTCTACTGAACAGCTGTTCTCTGGCACTCTCCTGTCATCATGGGGAGATAGCATCTGATCAGTTATTTTGGCTAGCACAGAATAGGGTGCTTGCTTGCTTTTCCTCTCCTCTCCTCTCCTCTCCTCTCCTCTCCTCTCCTCTCCTCTCCTCTCCTCTCCTCTCCCCTCTCCCTGTTAGATGCAGGTCCCAAAGTGAAGACAGGGCCATTCTTCATACAAAATATATACTATGAAGGCATAATTGGAAAAATCACCTGAATTTCTTGATGGTATTAGTTATTTGTTCCACTTTATCAGCTGCCTAGTCAAAATAACTTTCTGGAAGATATATAGCACTTAAATAAAAGTAACTGTAAACTGTAATTCCTTTAAACAGAAAATCAAAAGGCAAGAAAATGGAAAACAGTTTTAACAAATGGAAAACACTTCCAAAGCAAGCTGGAAATTAACCATCTTATGGCAGAAAGGCAAAAGAAGAAATTTTCACAGGGCTAAATAGCTGTGCTGAAGCCACAATGTGTGGAACAAATTAAACTTTTCAAATAAGTTAATTAAAAGATTTTAAAAATGTCTAGGAAATAATAACACATTGTTTATATTATGCCAAAAGGGTATTATAATAGGTTAGTTGAAGATGGCATGTTCAGTTGGATGACTACTATGAAAAGGTCCTTTTTCATGTGACTACCTTTCACTTCTCAAATGCAGCTGCACTTATAAAAGAAAAAAGTTGTGTCATGGGTATCAGGTTCAATCATACTTATTTGTCATTTCTTTATTCATTTTTGCTCTTCCTTTCTTCTGAGAGCTCACAGTGGCGCATATGAAACTCTCTCCGTATGTTTTTCCACAACAATCAAGAGAGGTTAGGACATGAGCAGGTCTCCCTATACTATGCCCACCATCTCAACCCCAGACTAAAGGAAGTCTTTTGTTTTCTTGCAGATGACTCTAGTTCGGAAGAATTACAGAGAGTGTATCTTAAAGCTGATGAAGACAGGTATTTCATTTAATGTTCAGCTGACAGCTTCCTATCCTTTGCTGATCATCATAGTGATGTGTCCTCCTAACTCCCCATTTATTTAGCATTCATAGGCATCCAATACAAGCCATAATGACATCACAGGTATCATAGTGTCCTCACACAAATGATGCAAATTACAGTCTTGTCATTTATGCTGTGACATTCATGTTGTATGTGATGTCACTACCCTCCAAGAGTACCCCTGATAGTATCCATATTGTACCCCAAGTCTTTCTTAAACAATCTCATTCATTCAAATATGGCTTTCTCAAGATTTAATGCCTCAGCTCTTACAAACGAGCCAGATTTTGTTTCTAAAGAGTAGGTAGTTGCATACTAACTAGTAATGGCTGAGCTTGTGCAATGAAACCAGGCATAGATTACAAAGTGGCATCCTTGGGTAGCTGCCATGATATTAGCTGCCTGGCAGAGTCTCCTCACACCTAGAACTTGCACTAACATGGGAAGCAAGAATGGGAACATCTGAGAATGGTGAGAAACAGCTTCATTTTATTTTGTCATCTTAGCTTACATGTGTGTATATATATAGAGGGTGAGAGAGACAGCGGAAGGAAGGAAGGAAGGAGAGAGAGAGAGAAAAAGAAAGAAAGAGAAAGAAAGAAAGAGAAGGGAAGGGAGGAAAGAAGGAAGGAAAGAGAGAGAGAGAGAAAGAAAAAAGAAAGAGAGAAAGAAAAAGAAAAAGAATTTTGCTTTCTTCATTGCTTGTTCAGATAGCTATGTGTATCTCCTTTAGGATTTAGGGAAGAGAAAATTATAGCTAGGACCTCTTCAGCTCCCTTTTTGCAGTCTTGGTACATTCTTTGATCATGCCACCTCAAAGCAATATTAAGGTATGCCTTAATATAGGCATATTCACATTTAAAACAACCTCCCCACAAACCCAGCCCCTCTCCTCTGCAGAGCTCACCTTCCTCAAAAATATGGCAACTAAAAGGAGGCCCACCCCTTTTTAGCCCATAGCTTAAAAAAAACCCTAAATTTCAGATGAAGCAAAGGCAAACAGGTTGGACTCCAGCCCCCTGTGATCCACGACCAGATGTGGTACATTGTTGTGGTTTATGGGAGTTGTAATCCAATCCACAGTTATTTGTTTTTATTTGAACTCTTCCATCTCAGCAAGAATGGAGAATTATACAGTCACAAAAGCACTGTTGTTTCTTTTTGCATCTTCAAAGCTTTACTGTGACTCCTGAAGGCTGCCGCGTCTTCTTGGCTTGTGGCATTCAACTCCGTTTCCCACGGGGTGCTGCAACTACTCTAGTAACTATTCACTTCCAGAAATGCTCCCCTGAGCCTCATTGGGTGAAGCTGAAGCACCATGACATCCTGCTAAGTAAAGTGCTGGAATTGCAGCCCCACGGGATTCATTTCCAGCAGGTAAGTGCAGATGGTTAAAGGAGATTAAGCTGGAATCTTATAAATTATCTCAAGATTTACAATTTACAGATTAGGATGAACAAGGGAGGGAAAACATACAGAGCATGGCTTCTGGAATTCTTTCCAAGCTCTTTACAGCAAAGTATTTTCTTGTGTGACAAAGTAATATGGTTGCTGTCTCCATGTGTGTTTCTGCTGTCCCCTCTGGTTGAGTCCATACATGTGCACTGGGAAGCATGCATATACTCCATTTGGAACAATCAGCAGCATTTTGAGCTACTGTCTGTAATGGTATGTGGGGATGACCTCGGGAGACTGGATGAAGAGATGCTGCCTAGCGAATCATCAGATAAGAAGGAGCTTAGCCTACAGCTGCATAGTGGGAGAACAAGAGGCTCCGAAGGGACCCTCCCTAAGTTCTTGGGCTGTAAAGGTGACGATGGGAGAATAGTACTTTCAAACTTGCAAGATTCTGTTAAGGTAGCCTCATAATAAAGTAGAATTATCTCATCTGGTCATGTTTTTTGTCTGGTCTACCTGGGAAGGCTGACATCAATCTTGAAAGTACTATTCTCCCATTATCACCTTTACAGCCCAAGAACATAGGGAAGGTCCCTTCTGAGCCTCTTGCTCTGCCCACTATACAGCTGTGAGTTATACTCCCTCTTATCTGACCTGTTTCCTAGGCAGCATTTCTTCGCCCAGTCTCCTGCAGTCATTCCCACATACCATTACATCACCCAACTTCCTCTCCTGCTGGGGTGATTTTTCTTCTCCACAACCCCTGGCTGGATTTAGTCATTTTCAAGCTCAATCTTTCTTTTGACTGGTTTTCCCTCCACATCAGATTTGGTCTTGTTCTGATCAGTTTTTAATAGTTCTGCTGAGAGACAAACAGACAGAGTTCTGAGTACCTGTACATCCTTTATTTCCATTGGGTTGTTGGATTGGGTGACGATAGATTAGCTGCTTGTTAAATAGGCTGATGGCTGAATTGTCTACTGGGCTCTTACTAAACAGTTTAGGTTGAATTTTGAATTTAGTGTGGATTTCCCCTCTCCCCCTCCCCACCACTCAGACACTAATCCAGCTTAGAGATCTGGGATATAGGAAATTAAGGAGAGAGTTTTGTTGAGCAAGTGCAGGCTGTCTGACTTTTTTCACATGTCCCAGTACATTTTCCATCAGATATGCAGAGGCTGTTTGTAGGAACAAAAGAATTTATTTCCTAGTTCAGAGAGAATTGATTAGGACAAATTTGAAACTAGACTTCCCCCATTTTAGAAAATCCACTGAAAGTATTTATTTTAACAGTGTATGTGCCCATCTTTTCGGTATACATAGAATGATTGAGACATGGATTTGCAGACAGGATCAAATATTATGAAATTACTGGGAGTTCCAAAAATTACTATAAGATACAAGGTGCTATCATATCCCTAAAGAGCAAGTAGCTAATTGTCTAGAATGAAATATCTCCCTGTTAGATATCTCTGTTGCTTTGCCGTTGGATCTCTGAGTCCTTGAAAGTTGGCTGTGGCATTCCAGTCTGCAGGCTGTGTTACGCACTGAGCAGTTGGCACTGCCAGTCTTCCTGACCTTGTTGCAGGCAGGGGCATTCATGTGAGGGAGAAGAAGTCCAAATGATATGCTTCATGTGACAACATCATCATGCCTGCCATAACTTACATACTTGCATCCAGTATCAGGATGCAAATATGCAATGTCTTTGTGTGATGATATCATTGTGTATGTGTTATCATTCTGAGAGATCACGGATGCTGCTGTGTGCAGGCAGCATGCCCAACTAGGCCAACAAGTTATGGGTGGAAAAGGATATTTGTTCCTTTTCCATTCAGTGTGAAATGTAAACCCTTTTGAAGCATGTCTGTGAAAATCTGTAGCTTTTATGTATGGACAGCTGCCCTTTTGATGGCACAGTATGCTGACTTCCATATGATCACATCCCATTTTCTATATTGCCTTCTTAGTGACCTTTTTCTGCTTCCTGCAGTGAGTCTGCCCTTGAGATCTTTCTCTTGCTCCATGTATTGCAGAGCTTGAGTAAGGTTGCCTCTCTGGGATGAACTTGTGGACACCCTCTCTTCTATCTTGGGGTGCTAGGAGGTGCGGATCTGGATGCCCTACGCCTCTCCTCGCAGCCTGAGTGACCGTGAGCTCATAATCCGAACCTTTGATGGGCAGAAGTGGAGCGATTTGGGAACCAGAGTGAAGTGCAAAGGCAAGGTATGCTGAGGATGGCTGCGATACCCATTTCCTCATTCGTCAGTTCTTCCTTGTGTCAAATGATTGCCATTCATTTGAGTTCTTGCAGGAACTTGGCATGTAAATTATGTCTGACATGAATGATGTCTCATAGTTTAGAAATTATCAAGCTCTTTGGTTGGCTTTTAAAGAAACATTCAGCATATCTGTTTTTCTATGGACTGGTTCAGATATAAACTCTTTGAGGAAACAATAACCCCTGTTCTCCCATGCTGAGAGACAAATGTCCTATTTTTTAAATTATATAAATCTGATAAGTAATTCAACACATCTTGAGAGTACCAAGTTGAAGAAAGCTGCTTCTACAAATCAGCATGAGCCTTCCATCCTTCTACCTATCTACCAGGGCTTATATCCCATCCAATCCAGCAGGAATCTGAGCATTTTACATTCCATATTATAGTAAAAAGGATAAAATACAAAAACAAAATAACAGCATAATAACTAGGAAAGAAACTAAGGCTACTGAGAACAAAATCAAACGCAACTCAAGTTATACTAGATCCCTTCCCAGGGCCTTCTTTAAAAGCCAGATTTTAACAGCTCTTCTAAAACACAGCAGGGTGAGGGCCAGTCTGACCTTACCAGTAAGCCCTGAGTTATGACCTGCTATGGCAATGAGTTGGTGTCTTTGTATCTTTAAAGTGCTTCGGTATGTTCTGAAGGTTCTGTTCATTCTTCCACATTCTTGGACAGAAATGTTTGGCCTGCTGCAGCGTCTCCCACTTCTCCTGGTTCTTAGTTGTCTCACGCCTTGTGGAGAATGAATGCGAAGTCTCTCAGGAAGGGGGCTTGCTTGTTTCAACTGTTGATCCCAACATTAAAGTGACCTTTCCTCCTGGTGTGACCAAGGAGGTGAGGACAGTGAAGCTTCAGGTAAGGGGAAGTCACCTGTTCAAACAAACACACACAAACATTGTCTCTGAGTAATCCAACCTTCCAGTAAAAATTTTTTCCTATGTTACAAGGTTGAAAATCACCTGGTTCAGGTCACACAGTTTGGGTCATGTGGATGTTAAGTTAAGTTAAGTTAAGTTAAGTTAAAAGACATGTCCTGAAATAATTGTTTAATCTCATGTTTGACTTGTATAGCCAGCCCTTAAAATTATTTTCTCAGTAAGCCCACATTGCTAGTTTGTAAAACCTCATTAAGGATATTGTTTAATTTCAGCTGGGAAGGATGGTGAGAATGCAAATAATCTGAACCTGATCACAGTCTGCAATTTTGCGCATACAATTTTTACATTAAATATTTTTATGAAGAATAGCGTATGTTACTTGCTGCAGAAACCATGAGAAAAGTGGCATTCATTTTTTAAAAAAAGGGTTCTAGTTTTCAAATCTGCAGAGACAAAAGAGAAATAAGGTTCAAGTTTGCAACGAGAACCAACTGTGCAGCGCCTGCAGTGCTTTTCAGTGCGTGTCATTTCTTTAGAGACTCCAGTTAATTCACCTTCTCCATCCAGCTCTGTTGTCTGCCACATATTGTCCCTTTTTCTTGTCATTCATCTCTAAGACAGAGGAATAGCTTAGATAAAATGTGTGCTTATATGTATCACATTCAAAATAAGACATACTATTTGCATAATAGTTTGGGTTCTGTGCAGAATTTGAGTTTGGTAGAGCAGTATTTGCTGTGGCTTTTTTAAAAAAGCCAAATGTCGCTAGTCCCTGAGTCAGGGAACTGAACAGTGTTTCAGTTTTTGAACAGTCCCTCAGAAACAAAGGTGCTTGTCGTGCTCAATTTTCATTCCATAAATATTGAAAGAACATTTCAAACCCAAAGGCTACCACCTCTTCCCATTCAGAAAAATTAATCAGAACACCCTTTCCCTGCTTGAGAAGACTTTTGAGCATATCTTCTTCTGAAAATCAGACACCTTTATGCACTGGAGATTTTCAACAAAATCAAGAAATTGCTGAGCTGTCTCTGCCTTTAGTTCTCTGAGCCAGATCTGAGAACTAATAACTGGGAAGGCTGACCCAAGAGACCCCACAAGGGTCAAAGTACTGAGACCTGTGGCCAGAATCCAAGAGATTTCCTGGCTAAATTTTCTAAAGGCATTCCTTAAATCCTGTCAGACTCCTCTCCAGTAAGTTTCTCAATGTTCAGGATCAACTTGTGGGAAGGGGAGGCCTGGAAAGATCTCTTCACACCTGGAAGCCCACACACTCTTGAATGGGCCCAACCATCTTTTTTATGCTCAGGTGCTGCCTGTGTCAACAAAGGAGCTAAGAGAGATTACAGGTGATTCTGAAACGGTTGCCAGCCCTCTCCTCTGCCTCTCTCAGAATTCCACTGTGGACTTCCTTCAGCCTGTTAAAATTCAGCTTCCGCTGCCTCCTGGTATCACAGGTCAGTTTCCCAACTTTTTTAAAAAAATGTTTTCACAGGATGGGAGTACTTCTCTAAAATGCAGCTCCCTGAATTTCAAGAGCAACTCAATGTTGAACGCCTTGATACAGTTAAATGCAACTTTGAGTGAGGCCATCTTATCTTCTGTGGAGGAAATTAGGTTAAGTTCTTAAGGACAGGCATTGCACAAGTTTAGGGTGGTTTAGCTGTATCCTGCAGAACATTCAGTGTTTACATTTGGTCAAACTATCATAGTCCTCTCCAAATGTTATCTGTCCCATTGATGACATAAGCCAACCTCCATCCCCTGTGATGCAATTATAAACTGAAAAGAGTTCAGCCTTTAGGTTTGCGGCTAACATATTTTCATTTTTTCTTAGGTCTAACCTTGGATCGTTCCAGGGTACATTTGTTGCACAGTGACTGGGATGCTCAGAACTGGAGTGACATCACTGATCAAGTGGTCCTGGAGTTCACCCACCTCTATGCCTTATTTGAAGTCACACACTTCTCTTGGTTAGTGGGCCAGCAATCATAATTTAACCTCAATAGTACTTAAGTGATTGTGGACTCTGTGGCTAGGCATCATTTGGGCCAGTAGTTTTCTTTCCATGGTAAGCAGCAAATGTTCTCAGCTGGCCTTTCCACCATATGGACAGTTGTATTTGTGCTTGGCCATAAGAGCTGAAGCCCTGCTTTTTCAGTTCTTTGCAAAACAAGTGATGGGAAGCAAACTGTTCCCACATTTTGCTCAGACTGCTTTTCCCTTTTTAGAATGCTTTAAAAGTCATGGCGTGGTGGACACCAACCAATCCAGATACAGATGGCCTTTGTTATCCATGACCTCATTATCTACATTTGCTAAGCAGAGGCCAGACCTCAGTATAATGTAAAGGTTTTTGCATATCCAAAATTTAGACTTTTTTTTTGGTTACTTTATGCATGCAATGGCAGATAGGATTTTGTGCATGTGTAAAGTACATTTTTTAAGGTTTAGGGCAGTCTATCTACTGTATATTTGTTCCTCCTCCTGCAACATATCTTGCTGGGTCAGCCTGAGGACAAGGCTCCACATGGCTTCTTCATAGCAGCTGGCTTTCTTTGACTTGCTTGGCTGTGATGGAGGGAGTCACCCCATGTGCACCCATGTGGCTCAAGCTGACTTCTCTGCTCCTCACAGTCAGGGTCTCTTGATCCTGCTGTTGAATGCTCATGCAGACTCTAGAACACTTGTCCTCTTCCTGCTCACTGGAGCAGCGCCAGCTATGATTGCCAGCACTGTGGTTGGAGGCTTTGTGGAAACAAGACTTCTCCAACTGTGGTTATTGTAGTGAGCTGTGAGCACTCTGCAGGTAACACTACTATCCAGCAGTGTGATCAAGGGGCACATCCACTGAGATCACGAAAAAGCCATGCAAATCGGAGAAGCCAGTATGAGCCACATGGCACAAGTGGGGCAACTCCCTCCATCACCTATCAGTTGGACAGTTGCTCCAAGAAGAAGGTGGAGAGCTGCCAGAAGGAAACCATGAGGAACAAGGAGAAGGATAAACAAATACAGGCATGTTGCACAGACAGTTTCTTTGGGAGGTAGAGGACAATCATAAGCTCCAGAACCTAACCCACAGTTTCCATAGATTCAAAGTCCCATTGGTTGCAGTATCGTTTTCCAGAGTTTATGCTGGAATGGAACCCCCTTGAATAACAAGGGCCACATTTATCTCCATTTTGTTTGTAGAAGTGAACTTTTCATCCTTGTGTGTAAGGCACAGTTGATGTAGCCACTCTGAGTTGCATCTCTTTTCCTGCATGACATTTCAGACTCTTCCTTTTTCTAAATCATTCCTCTGATGGAACTTAAGTAGGTGACTGGGAAGTATTTTCTTTTAGTATAAGAATCATTCATACCAGTTGCATTTCTTTTCATTGATGAAGCAATTGTTTCAGACCTCATACGCTCATATCTTCAAGTGGATGAGTTGATTAGGGAAGACCCGGATCAATCAAAATCATTTTACAAATCTCTCTTTCCCTCCAGGTACTGGTTATGGTGCACCACAAAAGCCTACATTGGTGGCTTTGCTAAGGAAGTCTATAAAAGGTTGCGCATGTACCAGGTGAACTTCATAGCACTACAGAGAAAGAAAGATCCAGAGCAAGTCTTGCTGCAGTGTCTCCCAAAGCACAAGGTGGGTGTTTGTACATGTGTATGAACACATGCCTGCACACACCCACAAACACAGATGAATGTACATGCCTACCTACATCATAGGAAATATGGCTTGTATTCTGCAAACAGTATTCTGCAAACAGAGAGTTGTTCCTAGTAACCACTAAAAATCCAATTCTAGCAACAGTGAGGAATATAGCTATCTTTGGGCAACTTTTTCTTCATTTATAGCTGCACTTGGCCTTTAAGCTGTGTGTCTGGAGCCAGACTTTGAAAAATAATATATAGAACCAGGACAAGACTAAATTCAGTTGTAATTACATGTTGTGTATAATAGTTCATGGAAGTTAAGCAGATCTTTTGGAGTTTAAACAGGAGACCATAACTGCTCCAAAAAACTCCAGTTCTAGGGAACGATTTGCAGGTTTCAGTACATTTTAGAAGAGGTAAGATTAGCAAGTATGGAGGGAGGAGAGGAAACTTTGGCTGATGAAATCTATCAGATGCTGCAGCATTGGATGTGTGAGTATTAGAATTATTCATGTTCCAAAAATTGTTTCGACTTTCTATGAGCACATACCTTTCTGCTGTTCATTAGATCAGCCTCATTGCGTTGACTCCTTAAAGCACAGGCATATTTTCTTTCAGACTTGCACGGAATTGTTATTAGTTATGTGAGACTCTATAATTAGAGATACAGAGGCAGCTCATATCAAATGTATTGCATTTAAGCAGATCTTTAGGAGCTTTGTTCCTTGGAAACTTGAATCCTCCCATTGAAAAGGTACAAGGATAAAGTAAAGGAATCAGGACTGCAAAAATAATATTCCAATTTCTTCATTCCTTTCTGATGGTCTTGTAGGTGGATCCTGTTTTGAAAAAGCTCCATGACCGATATCAAGGCCCTGAGCCATCCGATATTGTAGAGATGTTTGAAGGAGAACAGTTCTTTGCAGCTTTTGAACGAGGCATCAGCATTGATGCAGGTGAAATGTCAATCAGCTTGCCTGTATTTACACAGGTGTTTCCCCATGACCCAAGTTTAGCCCTGCAATTCCAAATCTGCTCATTTTAAGAGTATATCCAAAAGGCAGCATAGGTTGCACAGGCGGAACCTGGATGCATCTTAAGCCCAAATTATATGGCATCATAGTGAGGTCTATAATATGTGGAAAGCAGGAAATGTGAAGTTCTCCTGCATCTGACTGTAGAAGTCCCTTCTCTGCCCTTCTGCCTCTCTGCCCTGGGGCTATTTCCTAATTTCTAGTTTAACGATACGGAGGAAATTCCTTTTCTGAATTTCCCAAGAAAAGATGCAGCTGCTTTCAGCTATTGCAGCTGGATGTTATATATGCACTCTCAGGTGCTTGAAAGGAGATCAAAGGCAGAGTCCTAGGATGCAGGGCCCATTAAATTAATGTAAAAAGGCCTTTAACTGACAGTGGCTCTCTTTGCCTCCTTAACAGGATACTTAAAGTGATAATTTGAGGAGTGACTGTGGGATCCTTTGTATCCAAACCATGTGGTTTACCAATGAGTGGCAAAATTTACAATTCACTTTGAGTCTGAGGATGGGAAAAAGGAAAGTTAAAATGACTTAGTTCCAAAACTTGGTTTCTGGTTGGGATAAAGGCGTCTTAAAGAAGTTTAGTCTTCCGAACTGCCTTCCCAAACCTGGTACACTGGCAGCTGAGAATTTCAGAAGTTGTGTTCCACCCCATTTGGAGAACTTCTAGCTGCAGGGAGCTATTTTATAAAATTATGATTTAAGCCAATCCAATAAAGCTGTTTTCTCAAACTTATTTCAGACCGCCCAGACTGCGTTGATGGAAGGATTTCGTTCAATTTTTTCTCTCATTTGAAAAATGTGAAGGAAGTCTACATTACCTCTGAAGTGGACAGAAAAAGCAAGGCTGTGAAAGGGCAGGTACATATGTTTCTCCTCCTGTCCACAGTAAAACTTCCCATAACAGTTTGTACCTTAATCAATGTGTATTAGCAAATTAGTTCCTTTTCCTCATTGTGTTTGAGTTCAATGACATAGCTATTTATCTTCTCTGATTCCATAATTCAAAAGATGTGTGTATACATTTGATTATAATAAATGCTATTCCCAATTATTTTTGCAGAATGTACTTCATGGATGGCTGATGTTCACAGTTTAACCCTAAGTCACCATACCTCAGGGTTTTTTTAAAGTATCTTTTTAAGGGGATATGTTCCAACTGTGCAGGCTTTGTGTCAAAAATTCTACAGCTTGGGATGCTTTCTTCTGGTTTTCAGTTATATTATTACTTTCTCTTGTATACCAGATAGCTTCATTCCTTCAAATATTAAATGGCTGTAAAACCTCAGATCTTGAGTACATGCAGAATTGATGGGGTACATTTGCTAAGCAAGCCCTTTTGAGCTACTTGGCAGACTATAACTAGCTTTACACATTGCAATGATCATAACATGGTTTGTTTGCTTTTGGCTTCATGTCTGCATGAACACAGCTGATTATCGCTTATTCAGTCAAGCACAGTAAGCAAATTGTGGCTGATGTGTGAACCTTGTCTTTATATTTGATATACTGTATATGTATTTAAGTTTTTCTAAATAAGGAAGTAGATATAGATTTAGTTGCATCATTATGCATAGATAGAACTAGAACTTACAAATTCACAGTTTGCAGGGGCAAAAGAAGAGAGCCAGTTTGGTGTAGTGGTTAAGGCACCAGGATAGAAACCAGGAGACCATGAGTTCTAGTCACACCTTAGACACAAAACCAGCTGGGTGATCTTGGGCCAGTCACTCTCTCTCAGCCCTAGGAAGCAGGCAATGGCAAACCACTTCTGAAAAACCTTGTCAAGAAAACTGCAAGGGTGACTCGAAGGTACAAAAACAGAGGGGGCAAAAGAATGAGCGTAGCAAATCCCAGGTAACCAAGAACATAGCAATAATCCTCAACAGAACAGCCTTCTATTGGTTTGCTAGTAAGCAAGGAATAATATGACAGGCTGGGCGATTTGCTTTGCACTTATCTGATGCTTCACATGGCACTGAGAATGCAGATTACATGAGGAACCTCTGTAAATAAATGCATAAGTAGTAACCTCCCAAATGATAGAACACCAAAGTCTCAACCAGCTGTGGTTCTTGCAAACCTGCCTAAAGCTGATCTCTTTTTGAAGGTTTCCTTTTATCGAGGAGCTGTTCCTGAGAACATTCCTGAAGAGACTGCAAGGAGGAGGAAGGGTCCCGACTCTCATTGGCTAGCCACATTACCAATCAAGTTGCCTGTAAGTGCTGTACTCTTCACAGAGAAAAATAGTTAAATGCAGCAGCTTGGATTGCTGTTCTTTTTTCCCCTGGCCTTGCTGGCTGGATTGGATCAGGAAGTGTCTTGCATGGACCGCTTTTGCTTATGTAAAGTAGTCACCCTACATCTTGCTGGTTTTCCAGTCCCCTTCTTGAACCTTGAGACCAAGTGATTTTAGGAGCAGGAGGGAAGAGTGGAAAGGAGAGCCCTGCTACATAAGAGGAGTGCTACACTCACTTCTCTGCATTGAGCCCTGGATCTGTTTCATTGCTTCAAACTGGCCTGTGTAAATTCATTGGAATAAGGCCAGCAAGGAAGGCAGCAACCCCAATGGTGTGCAAGTAACATGGAGCAAAAGGCATCTGATACTGAGGCAGAGCTGGCTTGGTCAAGATTGACCAAGCAGAAAAAAGGGAGAGTTCTGTATATATTTTGAAAGGATGAGAGGAGGTGCAGTTCTGTTAAGTAGTGGATGTTTATCATATTATATTTATACAGGTAGTCCTTGACTTATAACCATTTGTTTAACAACTGTTTGAAGTTACAGCAGCACTGAAAAAGTGACCTGTGGCCAGTCCTCGCACTTACAACCATCACAGCATTCCCCACAGTCACATGATCAAAATTCGGGTGCTTGGCAACCGTCGTGTATTTACAATGGTTGCAGCATCCCAGGGTCACAGAACTGTCATTTGCAACCTTCCCAGGAGATTTCCAACAAGCAAAGTCAATTGGGGAAGCCAGATACGCTTAACGATCGTGGCAAAAACGGTCGTAAAATCAGGTGTGACTCACTTAAGACCACATCGCTTAGCGATGGAAGTTCCAGTTCCAATTGTGGTAGTAAGTTGAGGACTACCTTTATTCCTGCAATATCCCAGCCAGATAAAGCTACAGCCAGCCAGATAAAGCTATTTTTCTGAGAAGTATGTACAGTTCAATGCCAACTTTTTGATGCCAGATCCTTGATACTTATCAAGAGCACCCTCGCTGTTAAGACACAGCACGGATTGTCTGGGGAATATGCTCATCTGATTTCTATGTCTGGTTGGCACACTGTTATAGTGGTGCCTGTTGGACTGCACAGCTAAATCTCACATTCATATTACTTCTCCAGCCTGGCCTGCCATTTTTCTGCTGGGGTCCAGCAGAGAAAATGTTAGTTACTCACACAGCCATGTGAAACAAGCAAGCAGATAATTCAGTCTTATGCGGTTACTCTTTCATGAAATATCTTTTTAATCATGATGATGGCATTAGTGAACAGTGTATCAGAGAGAATATAGAATTATTGGTTGATTGTTTTAATAATTGCTGATTTTTAAAGACATTGTAGTGAAACAGAAAAGGGGTTTCCTGTTTTAGTGATTTGTACTTACATTTGTATTGTTTGTGCTATCAGCTTTATGAAGTCATATAAAATATTTTACATCACTGGAAATAAAATATGTGGGAAGGTAGACTATTAAGAATAACTTGTACATTAGAGCTGGATGGTTGGATCTTGAGACATTTTCTAAAGTAGGAGTGCCACCTGGCTAAAAGCTACACAAGGATAGTCTGTACAGTCTCTGAAACATTAATTAAGTTGGCTCTGTATGTTTAGGAAAATAATTCCATTATTTATAAAGCTTTTGGCTGCCAGTTAATAATCTATAGACAATTAATATACTTCCAATAAAGAATGAGCCAAAGTTGTTGTTGGGTTCATTCAGTTCAGTAAGGGAAGCATGTTTTAATCCATTGTTCTCTTTAACGGATAATTTATAATAAAGCATAATGTGGAGATATACTGTGTAATAATGGTTTAATGGAGTTTTTCTAAAATAGCTTGTTTTATAGAGGAAAACTTTCCTAAGTCCCAAATATTAAGATATTTCAGCTCACAGCTATGCGCTCCTGATGGTAAGGGTACTGTCTAATTTATAAACAGGAACACACTCATATTTTAATAGCAACTATGTCATATAATTATAATAATTATACTATATATTTAATGTAAACTCATAGTCCAGGCTATTTCATTGCTCATAACATTCCTAAGAGATTAGATGTAAGCAAGAAGATGCCTACCTTTCATTTAGATAAATATTCCAAATTAATGCCCTTTATTGCCCATTCCTAATTCAAAGTTTACTGCTACCTTCTTACCATAACCTTTACTACCACAACATACATGAATCCAGTTCACATTTTTATGCTTTCCGTAACACAAAAGATACCACCTTTTAATTATTAACCATAAACCAATAAGCAAAACTTTAAGTATATTTTTGACCTTGAATGACAGATTGACCCTTCAACAGATTTTAGATAACTTCTGACCAGGAGAGTTTTATAACGCATCGTTACTCAAGTCTCTCTCTGGCTCAGGCTGATAGGACCTTAACAAGATGGTATCTAAATCACCTCGTGTGTATGAGTTCATATAAGTTTCCCAGAACTCATGGTGAACCAATTTGTGCCTTTATGGTTTTTCCTTTTAGTATAATCCCTACTTTTTGTATATGAAGTCAAATACCATTTTAATTTTTACTTTGTATGTAATTCATCTAAGGCAGGCCAGAGGACTGTGTTCCAGCTGAAGGAATGTATTGTTTTCTACTCTCTTTTTGAAGAACTGGTTAATATTACTGAGTAGAAACGTTCCTCCCTTACACTTTAAATAAGATGTACCTCTGAACAAGGAACACGCTATATTAGCACAAAAGCTAAATTACTAACAGCAATAAAGCAACAGTTGCTTATTTTTCCTAATTTTAAAATCAGAAGCAAAAACAAGATTAGATAAATGTCCCAGTCAGCAACGTCTGTGATCAAGATGATGGATGTTGAAATCCAACAAATCTTGGAGCCTTTTCCAAGTGGGGAAAGAATGCCTTTCTCTAAATCTGCGGTAGTTGAAAAAATGTCTAGAACACACCCAGCCAGTTAGTTTTTTTCCATGACTCAGTGCAGAATGGGATCTTTCATTCACTTGACAAGAAAATTTAGCATAATTGTATATTGAAGATGGTTGGATTGCAATATTTTATACACTTACCCGAAATTAATTCTGAGTCAATATGCATAACAGGGCAGTATCCGGGTCTCTGAAGGGTTAGATCAATTGAATTTAAATGATGAGGGTAGATTTCAATTAAAACTTAGTTGAGGACACAAGAAACTTCATGCTAAGGCCAGTTCAACATGAGAATCAATTATCTGGAGGGACAATGGGTTCTCTCTGATTCAAGATCCAAGGTGGACAATCAGTCATGTTTTGTAACATATGTCATGAATAACATAACTTCTGTTACCTTCTGTTCCACCAGAAATTGAAAACTCAGGTGAACAAGCAGCCCACGACTCCAGATGGCTTCTCTCTTCCTCCTCTGAATTTGGGGAATGCTGAAACTGGCTACTTGACACAGTCCAATCTACTTGGCATTGCTGGGCGCATAGGACCTGAATGGAGAACCATTGGTTTAAACCTGGGATTGTCATATCAGCAGATAGAGCGCATACAGTACAATAACAGGTGAGAAGTGAAAGGACCAAAATTAATATAGGACTTGGAGTATTGATAATCCAGCTGCCTACATCCCCATCCGTATCTAATATGATGGGGTTTTTTTCTTTTTGCCTTGGAATTGCCGTACCATTCAGGAATCCTATATGTTTGTTTCTTGTTTATTATTTATGACATTTGTCTGAACGCCAGAAACCAACTGAACTTTACATGGCATTACTCCAGGTACCTCTTTACTCACTTCATTTCCCAGAGCTCTTCAGTAAACCAAGGGGGTACATGGGTCAGCTGGCAGAGGAAGGCTGCTCGGGTGATCCAATCAAGTATCCTGGTTTCCTTTGTATTCCAGTAGTCGACAAGGCACCCCACAGAAATGCTCTCCAGATTGCTGGGAAGCTTCCCAAGGATCACCAGGAAACCTGCTGGATCTATTACTGTTCCTCACTGTATGGACTCAATACCTTCATTTGATGGAAGAAATATTGCAATGGTTGAATGGAAGAATAACCCCAGTTCTTGTACCCCAAATGTGTATGATGAATACATTTAACAATTAGTTTTAACATTTCACCTAAGTAATGTATTTGATTTATTTAATTAAAAAAACACCTTGCATAGTTCTCTAGCTTGTGTATGTAATTTAAAATGTGGTGCAGACCTGAACATCCACCACTTGGGATGCTTAGAAACCAGAGTTTATAATTTATGCTAAATCTTGGGTACAAAAAGGATGCTAGGGCTCTTTCAGGTCCACATGGCATGGTAAACAGCAAACCTGACTTAAAGAGCTAACATGGGGGCATGCATGCAATTGTTAACCAATCCTTGCAGTTAGTATTTCATGCAAGTACAACCTGTGGGATTTACATGCCCCCCATAAGCACTGGTATTATGGCTTCCTTGCCCCTTGGATGCTGCTGGATTTAGCATAAGAATAAGTTTGGGTTGCTCTACTACCTTTGTCCTCATGTCATAAGGATGCTTTTCCTATCCAGAAGACAGATTGGATTACTGCTGAAATTAATGAGCTGTTGCTTATTACTTTTTCACATGCAATCATTTTATGCCTTATTATCTAAATTGCCTGGAACATATTGAAAGGTATGATATTGATGCTTAAAGTGAATGGGACTTCCATAGGATGGTTATTTGTGATGCAAACCTATTTCTTCACTGTTGTCTTTTTCTCCCTAGGGAAGATCTCCATACTCAGATCCTAGATATGCTCTTCTCCTGGGCTCAGCAAAATGAAAAGAACCCAAACTGTGTAGACAAGCTGATTACAGCCATGCAGGATAGTGGCCGCCAAGACATAGCTGATGAGATCACCGCCATTATTGGACTGGGAAGGCAGATATATACTGAGTCCATCCGGAGGGTGGGCCTGGACCGGAAAAGTAGCACAGAAGATTCTGCTATTGTTTTGGGATAATTGCCAACAAAGGAACGTCACGTTTTTACCTTGAATGCTGAGACTGCACAAAAACAGCTGAGGTGTTTCTGGCCATTACAAGAGCTAAGGCCACTGATATTAAGTTTCTAGTCCTTCATATGATGTAGAAATGCTTGATCTTTCATTGAGCTCCCACACACTCATACTTGGGGCTCCTGGAATGGAAATGGCTGACTGATGGTGCACTGAAGTTCTAGGAAGCCGTGAAATACAATCATGCTGAATTCTAAGTGTTGCTGTATTAGTGGCATTAATCTATGATAACACTATCTCTGTAAGGGGAAAAAAATTGTAATACAGTGCCAAAGGAATAGAGTTGTTTGTCAGAGAAGGACTGGGCTAAAATGCTCTTGTATTCTGCCCTGGTACATGAGTTCAAATGTCTTTGAGCCTCTGAGTTTACAATGTGAGAAACACACAGCTCTTCTCTGGTATCAGATTTACCCTGAATCCTTTGGACTGTGGATTTATTTCTTCACGTCTCTCTTGGCTTTAGAAAAGGAGTTGGAGCTACTGTCATGCTTTCTAAACCTCACCCTTTAATTAGCATTATCCAGTTCACACACGGTGCTGAGCCATAATGTAATTTGTTCAGTTTTGTTGGAAACCAGAATGTGTAGATCAGTGTTTTGTATTAATCCAACCAATTATGGATTAGTCAGATAACCAGGATTAATCAAATCCAGGCTATTTCTTCTTCAAGAATTGGTACTGTCCAATTCTTCTCTTTAGTGTTTTGCTGCCAACTAGCCATGTTTCTGTGCCACTATTGGCTTTTACTAGATACTTGTAAGCAGCCACTTGCAAGTTCACCTGGGATAATTTAGACCCCCAATGAAGTTTTACTAAAGTTCTCTTTATTTTCTTGTAGGGAAAAAATGACCTTAAGATACATAAGGCAGGCTAGTACACAATATTTTCTATGGACTCTAAGAGTTTCTTTTTTGCTGGTTGGTTTGTTCCTTGTGGGTAGAACTTCTGAGTCTCCCAAGTTTTAAAGTGGTTTGGCTGGTCTGTCTTAAGGAAGATGCAGTTTTAGAAGCAAACTGCCCACTGCCCAGTTTTGAACTGTTGCTTGGTGTGATCCTTGGCTTTACTTCAGCACTTGGACTTTGCAGGACCTCTTATCTTTTTGTATTAAGAAAAGACACAGTACTCAGACTTTGGCTCCTTCCTCTCCTGGGTAGATAGCGGTTCTTTGACTGATACTGTGATGGGGAATCTCACAGCAGAGTTTCTAAAACACAGTCTTAAACTAGGGCTCCGCTGTTGTGATTTAACATAGTGGACTCCCGCATTCTGTTTCATCCTTTTGGATGTTATCATCTGAACAAAGGAAAGCTGGATTTTGGCACCCATAAAATTGAATCATTCTTCCATTTTATTTTGCACTTAATCTATTTTTTCTTCAGGTACTTGTAGGAAAAAGGAAGCGCATTGAAGGATATTCTGTTTGTGACTTAGCATGAAGTTTAAAACTTAACCATTGTTATTTCTAAATTGTAATTTATGGCTTAGTATAATAAATGATCCCAGTCATTTTAAGTTACTCAATAGGCTGTTGTTAAAGCAAATCATAACCAATGTAATATGTCAGATCCAGGGCAGATTATTCCAGGTAGTTCCACACTCATTTATCTTGGCTAGCTAAGACATAATCATAGCTGTGGTCAAAGTCATCTGATCACTAGGACAATTTTTGTTTAGTTTTTTTTTTTTTAGATGTTTCTCCAAACATTTTTGTTCCTGCATCACTTTATGCACTTTTAGCTAGATTGGCTAGATTTTTATTGCTAGAGTTTTATTGCTTATAAAAGGAAAGGTTAAATTTAGAATTGTGCAGATTTTTTAAAATATAATTTTATTATAACAGACTAAATGGAAAAAAATCTATATTGTTACTGCTGTTGAAGGTTGATCCTGATAGTAAGAAGCAGGTTTCTAATCATTCTGTGTCATTGCTCTCAGAAATAGGAAGGCAACTTTCTATTTACCACCTCTCCACTCTTACCCTTCAGCCTTTGCTTCTCTTTTCTTGCCATCCTCTTTTCATCCCCCATCCTCTCAGTCTCAGCTCCCCTTTAGTATCTGTCCTCATATAAAGTGAACAATTTTTCATTGTTCTTTTTAAATACTGGTCATCTTAAAACTGTCCTAGGAACTGGAAGTAGCTTGATCATTGTTGCTGTAAGCCATCAAGCCAGTTCTGATCAAACTGACACAGATGCTCCTTTTCGCAAAAACAAATGTCTTTTGTAAATGTATTTCTACTTTTTAATCCTCATGTCCTGTCAGCAGTTTCAGAGCTGCACTATTTGATTGTAAGTGCTATTTGAAAAATTGTGATGTCTCTGAGTAAATACCCAGGATGTAAAGCTGTTTGATATTTTCTGCAGATACTGATAAAAGGAAGTTTTCCCTATTTAGAAAGCTGCGGTACTTTATTCAGCGTTTGAGATGTTCATTTTTACAATGGACCAGTAAGAATTAAATAAGCACCAACCGGATGGATTTTTCTTGGTCTTGCTAACCCTTCATCTCTCTTCTAACAAGAACTTAAGTGCTTTGCTCCCTCCCATCTTAATAGGAGTTGACATGGGGGCTGTTACTCCTGCATTCTTCATGTAGTTGAAGAGATAGGGGTTTACATTTAAGCACGAGGAGTGATACGTTTCCATTTTAATGTCTACTTAGAATGGAATTGAAACACATCAAACTTTCTGGATTGGAGTCCTATTATTTATTCCTTCTGTGGCCCTACCAAAAATAACTACTTTTGAGATTTAATTGTCAAATACCTCTTTTCCTTCTCGTTTTGGTGTATGATTTTTATGCTTGTCTGTACAGACAGTCCTCTGTTTATAAACAGGTTATGCTCCAAGAGGCTGCTTGTAAGTCCATTTTGTTTGTAAGTCCAACCAAATATAAAAAACATGCACATGTAAACTAACCCTTTCCCACCTTCTCCCGCCCTCCCACCTTCTAGGTTAGAGTTGCGGACAGGTTTGTTCATATTGGTGAAAGTTTGTAACTCAAAAGTTCGTAAGTAGAGGACTGTATTAGAGAAATCTTTATGTTTGGTACTCCAGTTCTGGAGAGATTAAACAGGGCATATTGCCTTTATTTGTAATACATAGAATTTTGTTTATTCTTATGTAACCTAATAATGTAGGTTGGTGTAATGAAATGTGTCAAAGTTGTGCCTATTGCTCTTAGCCCCAGACAATTGAAGATGGTGGTAGTCAGTACCAGCTGGCATGCTGAAGGTTGCAAAGTGGTTTGCAAACTGCTTTCGAAATAAGATGTCCCCATTTTGTACCACAATCATTCTTTGCAAAGAAATAAATTCTGCAGTCTTTCTAAATAATACAAATATTCTGAATTTGTGTATTATGTGTCATTTATTCCTCTTCTGTGTACTTGGATTCCTCTGCAGTTTTGAATATTTTCCTTTCAAGCCTACTGAACTTTACAGGATAGAAGTGATTTTTTTAGTAAATTTTCATAAAATGTGTTTGTCTGAAAAGGCATACCATACTCCTGGTTTTTGGCTATTATTAGCTGTGTAGATTTAAGACAAAAATCCTGGCTTCACACACAGCCTGACTTACGGTAGGTGGCAGCAGTGCTGCTCCAAAGGTCTCCTTGCCAAGAAAAGAGAACACAGCTTGAGTCAATCTGATTTTTTGGCCAGGACAAGGTGTCCGTCAACATGCAATAAAGAACATGAAGTATTTTGGCCCAGAGATAAGAGTAGAATAGATTATATTACTTTAGTCCACCTTTTATGTAACAGGTTGAATAGTGCTTTGATAGTTGCTCTAAAGCAAAAGCAATCTAATTAATTGGCAAAGGTTAATTAACCTTTTTGGTACTGGGTAACTGATGAAGCTGTAGAAACATTGTTTAAAATCATTTATAGGTCACAGACTCTGAAGAATAATGTTTTGCAGTATATACAATTACAATATGGATGTCTTCTTCCAGTTGGAAAACAAGTGGTTATTTTAAAGATGGCCATCATAATCCAATTTTATTTTACTGAGAGTAACATTTAAAAGCTAGTTTCCATGCCAGATCAACTACACACAAAGCAACAAAGTATATTGGAAAATGCTGCCCTTATCTGTGACCTTACAAATTGTCTCCCGTGTATTTTCAGGGCAGCATTTACCTAAATCTTCTTGGTCATCTTGAGCTATTAATCTGCTGATGTCAATTAACACATTTTCTAAAGGGCCTTCTGGAAGCTGGTTGGCATATTATAAAGTTTGGTTAATATAATATTGGATGTATTTTGATTGTGTTAGTGTTTATGCTTTAATGTATTTTTATTTTACTGTATTTGGAGAGTCAATTTTAAAGCAGTATAGGAATTTTATAAATATAACAAAATAATGGTAAAAATGAAGATTTGAGGGAAAAATTACATCTTCGTTGAATTGGGAATACAAATAATATTTATACTGTTATACAAGTGGGTCTTGCTTGTCTTACCTGTTTTTCCTAGCAAGGACAGAGTTTTGTAGTATCTTTTATGTATCAGAGCTGGGCAGAAGGTAGATCTAGATTTGCCTGTAGATCTTCAGATAACCTGTGTTAAGTCAACACAAGTATATACTTTTCCAGATGTGGGAAGAAGCTTTTCTCCTTCTTGAATTGGGTTCCTAAAATCAACATTTGGGGGAAAGAGGAAAGTTTTATATAAAAGGATTTGTGTGTGAGTTCCAGTACTGGTATCCTAAACAAATTTATGGGCTGCTGTTGTACATCTGACTTCTATTTTGAGATTGTAAAGAAAACCTCAATAGAACCTGTCTCTTCTTATTGTGTCTCCTAGGACATGCTAGTCTTCATTCAGAAATCCTTTTACATAAGCTCTTTAATTAAGATACTTATTATCAGTATCTAATATCTAATATGGCCCCCCAAGTGTAACTTTATAATACTTTTCCACCCTGGAGCCTTCTAAATGCATTAGGTCTGCAACTCAGAGATCAGCTGGCTGGAGAATTCTAGGAACTGCAGTTCTAACAGATCTAAAGAGCACAAGAATAGAGAAGACTATCCTATGGGAAAGTGCTCTTAGCATCAAAGCATTACCCAACAAATACAAATGGATCCACCGTATGCTCCCCTCTCCTTCCCCCCCTCCCCCATATATTGATATTGTCAAGCTCTTCAATAATGACCACAAGTGAAACACATTGGGAGAAGCACACATTTGGTGCTCTCCTGCTCTGGCAAAAAATTTAGGCACAATTGCCAGACATCATTTTTCCCAGTTTTATCTTCCTGTCAGTTTTTAAGCATGCTTTTGTATGGCATGATTTTAGTATGCACTCTTTCCTGTTCTAAAAGAAAAAAAAAACACTGTGAACAGGAAACCTTGGTAACAACCAATGTTGGCCGAACACGAGTTCTTTCCTTTTAAAAAAAAAGAAAAGGAGAAGTGAACCTCTTTGCTGCCGGCAGGATTGAAGCTGCTCACAATGTGGACAATGTGTCTGAAATGCAAACGCTGCCACTGTCTACAAGGCTTGAGTTCATTTCTTTCCTGTTTGTTGTTTCCTGATCAGCTGTAATCAAAGTAGCATAGCAGATTCTGGTATTGCTTTAAGTTTCACTGAAACACCAAGCTCCATGTTTTTGTACTTTTTATTGCTTTTCATAGGCTAGCTCTTTAATAGATTAGGAGAATTATCTTTTAAATAATTATTATATAGGATAGGTGGGTGGCTTAGTAAGAAGGGGGAGAAAAGGGTGTTGGGAATTGCCGATGAGTCCTAGTTTATTAGCACAGGAATGGGGTGGGAAAGCTTTCCCAAGGGTAGGATAGCAGTTGTAAGTAGCAGCCACAAGCGGTATGGTAGAGGTGGGAACTGCTGTAGCAAAGAGGGTTTGCTCTTGGCCTAGCTAGCTGGCTGGACATATCTTCCCCTGTAGCAGGTGGCCTGGTGGGGCTGAAGCTGCCTTTAGGCAACTTTAACCAGCTGATATTAGATGTCTTGAAAGGATGATACCACCACCACCGCTACCAGAAAGCAAGAGAGAGTGTGTTTAGGATTTTCTTTGCTTTGGGTGCAAAGAACCATGATTTGCAGGAGTGATGATTCTGTACAATCTGACAAAATAGCTGTGCTTTGAGTCCTATCAATCAAACAATGTCAGTCACCTGTCAGGACCCAGGAAGCTTGACTTTGCTGTTGCAACATCTGCCTTCTGGAACAGTATCCCCCCAGAGATCCATCGGTCCCCACCCTGATGTTGTTTAAAAGGTCCTTGAAAACCTGGTTCTTTCTCAGGCTTTGGGTTAGGGCGGGTGGCAAACCTTTTACAGGATTTTACATGCTAGTGTGAATGTTTTCCTTTGGATGTACATCATTCTTTCTTAGTTTTATTATTCTGTTTTTAATTTGTATGCTACCCAGAGTCTCCATGGAGTTGGGTGGCTTTCTAAATTTAATAAACAAACAAACAAACACAATTTTGCTCAGGCAACAACCTGTTTTTATTTGGCTTTTGCAGCAGATGTTCCTTTTGGTCTGATTTCTTTTCTTACCAACTGTATAGGAAAAATGTATCTACACTACAGTAGAGGAATATCAACACTAAGATATTGCTTAGCAAGTGTTGTTATTTACATTTCCAAATTGGATGTAAGGCAGCAATCACTAAGTGATTTACAACACTAAAAATAAAATATCAACAATGGAAAATTAAAATTAGTTAGCTGTAATTTAGCAACGGATTATAGTTTGCTGGAAGAATATGAATCCCGCATATGCTTATTTCGGAGATAGGAGAGCAACTTGCCAAATCACATTCTTTAATAGGTCATGCTTTATTAAGGGTGTAGCAGGTTGCAGCTGTAGTCTGCAAAGTACTTCTTGAGTCACCATCTTAAGACTGCATGGCATTGTCAATATCAATTTCCACCATGCTATTTATCCAAAATATGTATTTATTTTGTCTGCCAATACTTTTTCTGCATTGAGGCTTATCCATCTTGTGGAAGAATTATGTGAAAATCAAAAGCCACCTCACTCCTCCTCCATGTCTCCAAGTTGGTAGGAACATATTATGTTGATGTTTGGATTTTTAAAATCTCGTGTTACCCAGAAACTACTTGTATTCTGAAATAAATATAAGGCCACAGAATAATCCTTTTTTATCTTAGAAGTCTGGCTGCCTTTGGACTGTGCAAAATAAATCAACTCAGCCTTTCCTCACCTGGTCCTCTAGACTGTGCTGACTTCCATTCTCTAACTGGGGTCTGCACCACTACTACAGTGAAAGTTTCTGAAGTCCAATGCAATTGGACAGCACTGAGTTTTGGAAAGGCAGAGGTGCTAATCATAATGTTTGAGGAGCCCATCTGAATAATAATCAGTGTTTTATCCCAAAGTCTACATTTGACAGATTGTAAATGGCACATATATCCTTAGGATTCCTGATCTTTAACCTTTTGACTTCACCTTGAATTTGGTCTTGCCAAATGTATAAACATATTGCAGCCTAATTTTGTATTTGCATATTCTTAATGGGCATTCTTCCTACCCATGCAGCTTAATTCCAAAACATGTTGTTGGTTGGTGATAATGGCTGCCATCCAAGCAGGGAGGTAAGGAGATTTTCCAATTCTGGAGTGCCTTGAGCAATAAGAAGTATCAATCAATCACTTCACATACGATCTCCAGAAGATCCCTTAAAATCTTCTAAGTTTCAATTAAATGTACTTTAACCTGGTTCTGTTCCTTTATTAATATTTTATCTGCACATTTCTTATTCTGAGTGTGTGTCACTATACTGCATGTGTGATAGCATGTGGGGAACAATGTGTTGATTTTCAGTATAGATAGTCTATTAGATATCCTGGCTTGCATAGAGCAACATGAGAAAGCTTGGAATGAAACTGGGCTTTGGTTATATTTGTGGAACATTGGCTTGAATGTGCCACATGGACCGTTATCAAGGACAGCTGCATGCGGTAGAGGTACAGTTAAGGCTAGTAATTTGGTCATCATCTTCTCTTACTAAAAACTGTCATTTGAAAGAATGACCGGGTTGACCAAAGATATGATTGGTAGTGGAGGTTGTTATCTAAGGGCCTATCTGGTGAGGAAGATTGTGATGTGGAATTAAGAATAGGAAATGATAAAAGAGCACAAGTTAAATAATTAAATAGTAGGAAAATAGATTTGTTGGGTGTTTGTGAAACAAAGGAGAGGGAAGGAAGTAATACATTTTAATGAAGTTGGCCCAAAATTCTGCAAAGTTTATATACATCAATACGTGTAGGAAAGTGAAGATGTTGGTTAAATTATGCAATTGTGTTGGTTTAATTCTGAAATGTATGTCAGAAAAGATGAACAGTTAGCATCTAGATTGTTGTGGGTGTGGAGGAAAGCAGGAATTTATAAATTGGTAACAGTTGTTGTGGTGAAAACACCAGTCTCTGAGAGAAAGCGTCATCAGCAGGGAATGAGTATTTTCAAACTCAGTTCCTGCTGAGCTTACATTTGCATGTTATACTCCAATTTAAAGATAATGGAAGAACCAGGGAAAAGTTTTGGGGAAAATTGTGCATCGTTCTGAATGAACGCAATCAAGAAGGTGGAATTATTCTAATAGGTGATAGGAATAGGTAGGTGGGAACATGACGACAGCGGTGGAGAAAAAGTGTCAGTTGGGTCATTCATAGACTCAGGAATGAATAGAAGTCATTATTTGGTGTGAATATCTGCTCAGAAAAACGTATATTTGTTTCTAGTATATGGTTTAAATATAACTCACTTCTTTCACACACATGGTCAAGAAGTGAATCTAAAAGTATGACTGATCTGATAGTTTATGATAGAAGACTGAGAGAATTAGCAAAGGGCACAAGAGCGATGAGAAGTTCTGAACACGGAACACATTTTTTGACTGTGTCAAGAGTGATCCTTGAGGGAAAAAATGACATGAAAGGAAAATAAAAGGAACTAGAATAAATAGTATAGTGACTGCACAAAGAGAAAGCATGAGTCCTGCATTAAAGAGAATTAGAAGATAGATTTGTCTCTTTACAGAATGGAAAATGGACATAAAGAATGAATATGTGGAAGTTTCCTGGTACAGAACGGAAAAAAAACTGTACTGAAGTGTGTCACGTTACACTATTGGAAAGTATGACAATGGATGCTTAATGGAAAGAATTGCTGAAAGAGAATGTGGAAGAGAAAAACTGCATAGAAGATTGATTGCCCCAAGAAATGTGGTTGAATGAAAGATATACTATAATATGTATATTGGGAAAAAGATACCTGGAAAGAACATAGTGAGAGCAAGGAATGGGTTGGCATTCAAAGAAGCAGAGAAAGTGTAGACTCCTTTGATTGGAATTTTTAAAAATGCAAGTCACGTAAATGGAATTAAAATTAAAAACAATGAAAGAGGTAAATGACTGCTATGGGAAGTGAGGCTTTGGATGGATGGATGGATGGATGAATGGATTTTTCAGTATCACAGATTGACAAATGCAGCCTAATCCTATGCATGTTTTCTCCCAAAGAAATATTCATCCATTGCAAAGGGACCTCACTCCCAAGTGGCCTTTGCATGGTACTGTATGATTAATTTTCCGTACCACACACCTTCCAGATCTGAATATCCCTCCGTGTAACAAAGGGATTTTTTGCCAAATCCCTTTGTTACTAGCCGGTGCTGGCGAAGGCCAAATTTCTGCTCTTCCTCGATTAGACCTCGACGGCCTTCTGGAAGCGAGAGGCTTGCGCTTATGTGCTTTGGCAGGGAGATGCCTCTGACCTCAGCTCAGGAAGCGTGTGCCGCGACGGGAGCAGGGGCGAAGAGCGGCGCGGGTCCGGCGAGGGCGAGCTCTGACGCGACCGACTTCACGTGAGCCCTCTGGGGGCCGCGACCCATCGTGCGTAACCGGGAGAGCCGGCAGCGACAGACGCTGCGATTCCCGCCAGCCACCGAAGGCGGCGCATGAGCTGGAGCTGGAGCGAAAACTCTACGGACATCCTGGTCTGTACCACTTGAAGAAAAAGCCGGAGTAGAGGGAGGGAGGGAAGCAAAGCGACACATAACCCAGGAGGACTGGTGGCTTCTCGGCAGTTTCCAGGCAGAGGCGGGCAGCGTAGGCGCCCCAACGGCTTGGTCGCTCGGTGAGTGTTGCCGCCGCCTTTCACCCCTTTCTCTTTGATGCAGGTGAACTGCCAGGGGAGGCTGGGCGTCGTGCAGATCCCTCGTTCGGCTCAAGGACGGGCGGAGGAGCGCCCGCAATTGTTCCGCCGATCCATTCCGTTCGTGATTTGCGAGCGCGGCGGGGCTGGTTGCAGCCCCTTCCTGCCCGTTGCAGCGCGTAACTTGCAAGCCGGCGGGGCTCACCCACCCACCCACATTTCTCGCTTGCGTCCTTCCCTCCTGCAGACTCCCAGAATGAAGCAGCCGGATGAAACGCTGGCGCCTACGCGAACTCCCCTCTTAATCCAGAGCGGCGTGAGGAAGGGCGGATTCTTTCGGCGCCCCACCGGAGAGATCCCCTCCTCCCCCCGTATCTGTTGCATCATGCCCCTCCTCGCCCGGGAGGCCGGCAGGGTCTCTGTCCTTACGGCATTCTGACTTCCTTTCCGCAAAAATGCGGCTTCCTTGGAGAAACGGGAAAGTTTGAATGAGGCTCGGTGTTGTCCCCAAGTTGTGGGGAGCTGGGAGTTTTCTCTCTCCTTGATATTTCCATAATATCCTCCCAAGAATACTATGACGGTGATGCTGTTCCTCCAGTCTTCGCCCAGCTGGTGACCTCCTGCTTAGCTGGTCTGCCACTTCATCAAAGGGGAGAGTAAGAGTTGAACTGTAGCTTGCAGCATATTTGGGTGGCTGCCCCCCATAGCAACTTGTATTTGGGGTTGTGATTGGTGGTGGTTGTTGTTTTTTAATGCTTTTGTTTGGGAGACATGGGCAGAAAGGAGTATCAGAAAAGACTTGACAGTAAAGGAGGAGGACGAGGTGCAGTAAACATGGAGGCTGAAGAGAGTAGTGGGTATAAAAACCTTGCCAATTTCTGCTGCTTCATTCTGCAGTGTTTGAAAGTCTGATTTTAGTGTTTACTCAGCACTATATCCAAAGTTCAGTGGGGCTTACTGCCAAGGTAACATGTAGGTTGGGAGCCTAAGCTGTCCTCTGACCTTTCAGATGTGGCTTCTTAGTTATCTACCCACATTCTAAAATGTGTTATTTTTCTTTTTCAGTGTGACTCTTGTTTCCTGTGTTTAACGTTTGAGGGGTGGGGTTTAATTTAAATATGCATTCACAAATCTCGAAGCCTGTAGGGATGAAAAAAGGTAACAGAATTTAAGCCCATTGAAAAATTGGATTATTCTCTGCCAGACATCGTTTTTTTGTAAATAAAAACACCTGTAGACACCACACTACAGAATTCAGGATATTTGAAGCTGCCGGGTGACACCTTTAAGAGAGAGCACATTTTAAAACAAGACAAGACCCTGGTGCTTTCTGTAGGGAGCTTTGCAAAAACTGACCAGGTAACATGGGTTTACGATATGTCCTCCTTACAGAAGCAATCTGTCCTTTAATCTTCTTCCCAAGTTCCCTTTGATGCAGCCTCTTCCATCCTGGAAGACCGTGTACCACATTCTTATACCACAGTCTCTTCTCACATTAATGGGGAAGCTGCAGTCTTGCCTGGTGTGATCAAACAGCTTGCAGATTCATGTTACTTTTTAGTATTAGAAATAGAGTGAGATACAGGCACTACATAGCACATAGTTAGTGAGGGGGTTACTTTAGCAAATTTGCTCATATGCATTTAGACTGAGTATTCCCTTAGCTTTCTTTCCACTTAGCTTTCTTTTGGAGGACAGACTTGGATATTGTAACTGCTGATCACATTATTGGTATAAAAAGGATGTGAGTTAGGAGCACCATATATTAGGGCTATGGTTGGGAACTTGTGAAGTTAGAGTCTAGTACACCTGGAGGATGCAAGATTGGAGAATGGTTGTTGTAAGATTGTCTTTGGCAAGCTGAACTTCAGCGTTCAATCTATAGATGATTCAGATCTTAATAGTGCATTGTGGCCTCAACAGATGGCAAGGTCTGGCTGACCTTCACAGATCAATCCTTGGTTTCTACCTGGATGAGGGCATCCTGGAAAGTCCAGAGTTACAGGCTTGACAGAGAAATTGAAAAAAATATCTCAGAAGAAGTCAGTGGCAAAATACTTCTGTACTGTTGCCAAGAAATCTGCATCAGTATGTCCATGTAAGGCACCCTCCGTCGAGCTTGATTCAAAGGCACCGTGCTTTTTAGCCCTCTTGAAGATAGGGCATCCTGAAGTCCCTTGTATACAATCAGCACATATTTTTGTTTTATTTGGGATCTTTTGTAATTTGCTGGATTCCTAACTAATACATGTACTTAGCCACCGCGTCAAGTTGGGCATTTTGCACCTCTGTACTTTCTGTTCCCTTTTATTGGTGTTGTCTGTTCAGATGTACAGCCCCATAGTAATCTGCTCTTTGCTTATTGTGACATCTACTCATTTAGGATCTAGCACAAAATGATGGCAGCCAAACGCATGGCTGCTGTGAGGCTGTAAGATAGTGGTGGATGTGTAGAAGAGGGCTGGGTTAGTACTCTTAGGTAATACTCTTTGAATAAGGCTTATTCAAGGCTATCTTACATCCCTGCCCTAGGCAACTCATGGAAATGAAGTGATGAATTATACATAAAGTGGCTGAATTATACATAAAATTTCTCTCAGTGAACAATCAGATAATAACTTGTTTTTTCTAGCTTTATGCTTTTCCTTTCCAGTTTATTTTGGTGGCTAAGCAAAGCACACGGCAAGTTCCTAACAGCATTGTTCAAAAAGGGAAAAAAATTAATGACATCTGCCACACGTGGCATTTGGGAATACTCACCCCCAAAAGAAAACAAACAAACAAAAAAATCCATATTCTTTAGTCTTTCCAGCAACCCAGTGAGCTAAGTTAGGCTGCAGTGATGATCCAATGTCTCTGATTGAACTAATAGAGATTTCAAATCAGGTGTTTCTACTTCATCTCCAGCACTAGCTGTAATACCACATTGGCCCATATTCTTAGTTTTGAGGTTCTTTTGGTGGTTGAGCCATATCATTATTCTTATGTCCAGATTTCAAACTGAGTATTTGCTTCTCCTTCTGTGGTTGCTTCCTGACTGTAATCCACCTGTCAACCAATGAAAGAATCACCTGCTGAATTTTTGCCTGAAATTGCAGTTGATAGTGTATGAAACCTAGAGGACCTGTATGCTGAAACGTGTAAATAGAATTATAGATGTGACCCAATGAATGAAGGAATTGGATTTCAGACTGTGCCCAGGCATATGATTTGTCAGAGCATGTTTGTTAGCATATTACTGTCCTGTAGTTACACTTTCTTACCAGTAAAATGGAAATTACAACGTTTTGTCTCAGAGTTGTTGAGAAAGCCAAATATACAAGAATGTACTATATTTCCTAGGCAACTACATAGACATGAGATTCTTTTTAAAATGTTATGGCAGGCCCCAGATATACAGGTGAAACTCGAAAAATTAGAATATCGTGCAAATGTTCATTTATGTCAGTATGGCAACTCAAAAGGTGAAACCAATATATGAGATAGACGCATTACATGCAAAGCGAGATATGTCAAGCCTTACTTTGGTATAATTGTGATGATTATGGTGTACAGCTTATGAAAACCCCAAATTCGCAGTCTCAGAAAATGAGAATATTCCATGACATCAATAACACAAGGATTGGAAATAGAACAATATCGGACCTCTGCAAAGTATAAGCATGCAGATGTACTCAGTACTTAGTTTGGGTCCCTTTTGCAGCAATGACTGCCGCAATGCGGCGTGGCATGGATGCTATCAGCCTGTGGCACTGCTGAGGTGTTATGGAAGACCAGGATGCTTCAATAGCGGCCTTCAGCTCCGCTGCATTGTTCGGTCTCATGTCCCTCATCCTTCTCTTGGCAATGCCCCATAGATTCTCTATGGGGTTCAGGTCAGGCGAGTTTGCTGGCCAATCAAGCACAGTAATCCCATGGTCATTGAACCAGGTTTTGGTACTTTTGGCAGTGTGGGCAGGTGCCACGTCCTGCTGGAAAATGAAGTCAGCATCCCCATAAAGCTCGTCTGCGGAAGGAAGCATGAAGTGCTCCAAAATCTCCTGGTAGACGGCTGCGTTGACCCTGGACTTAATGAAGCACAGTGGACCAACACCAGCAGATGACATGGCTCCCCAAATCAACACAGACTGTGGAAACTTCACACTGGACTTCAAGCATCGTGCATTGTGTGCCTCTCCATTCTTCCTCCAGACTCTGGGTCCTTGGTTCCCAAATGAGATGCAAAAGTTGCTCTCATCAGAAAAGAGGACTTTGGACCACTGGGCAACAGACCAGTTCTTTTTTTCTGTAGCCCAGGTAAGACGCTTCTGACGTTGTTTGTTGTTCAGGAGCGGCTTGACAAGAGGAATACGACATTTGAAGCCCATGTCCAGGATCCGTCTGTGTGTGGTGGCTCTTGATGCACTAACTCCAGCCTCAGTCCACTCCTTGTGAAAGTCCCCAACACTTTTGAATGGCCTTTTCCTGACAATCCTCTCCAGGCTGCGGTCATCCCTGCTGCTTGTGCACCTTTTTCTACCACACTTTTCCCTTCCACATAACCTTCTATTGATGTGCTTTGATACAGCACTTTGGGAACATCCAACGTCTTTTGCAATTACCTTTTGGGGCTTTCCCTCCTTATGGAGGGTGTCAATGATGGTTTTCTGCACAACTGTCAGGTCAGCAGTCTTTCCCATGCTTGTGATTCCTACTGAACCAGCCTGAGAGACCATTTAAAGGCTCAGGAACCCTTTGCAGGTGTTATGGATTCGTTAGCTGATTAGAGTGGGACACTTTGAGCCTAGAATATTGAACCTTTTCACACTATTCTAATTTTCTGAGATTGTGAATTTGGGGTTTTCATAAGCTGTACACCATAATCATCATAATTATACCAAAGTAAGGCTTGACATATCTCACTTTGCATGTAATGCGTCTATCTCATATATTGGTTTCACCTTTTGAGTTGCCATACTGACATAAATGAACATTTGCACGATATTCTAATTTTTCGAGTTTCACCTGTACATATAAAGCAAAGACATACATACACAGCATGATTCTAAAGAGTACGTTATGGTATTTAATGTTTGATAGGATAGTTGTTAATTTACTGACTTAGGCTGGATTCATTGTCGTCTTTGTTTGACATTTTGGAAAGCAAGCTTCGCATTTGTGCATTGAATTGATTTTCAATTTTTAGGTGTTGTGCTTGCTAGAGGAAAAATAGGTTTTCTAAACCTTTGAAAGTCAGATAAACATAATGCAGAAGTAATGTTTTAGGTATATCATATGTTCTGCCTAAATCATGTTAGTTTATGCTGTATACTCTGGTTTTGCTGAGTGTTGCACAATGTTTCATTTTCAAGGAGGCCAAGCAGAGGGAGAACATTTGAGCAGAAAAGGAAAACTGAGAACTAAGAAAACAAAACACAGTTGCAGAAAACAAATTAAGTTTGCTACCATGCATACTTTGTATGGCAGAACTAGCACATGTATATTAAAAATCAAATAAAATGCACATAGTAATAATAGAAAAAGCCTACAAGGAAAAATCATATTAAAACACATTTGTTGGATGCTAGTATTAACTGCAGCATATGACTAGGTTCACATGGCATGTTAAGCCATGGCTTGCTTAACCATGATTTCTTTATTAAACTACATTGGTTGAGTTTCAACAACACAGCAGTCAATGCCAAAACAAGCTATACTGCAATTCGATGGGATATGTGCATCTTGAGAATGACAAACTGAAGTCCTGAGAGAATAGAAATTCATAGGATTTTAGATTGGGGAATCTGAAGAGAATAGAAATTCATAGGATTTTAGATTGGGGAATCTGAAGAGAATAGAAATTCATAGGATTTTAGATTGGGGAATCTGAATAAAAAACTAGTAGATCAGGAGGAGGGCTAGATTTAAAGTTTGGGCCTGTGCTTCGTTGTCTCGTTACATTTCTAAGGGGAATTTTATGAGAAAGTTTCTGTATTGTACCATCACATGACTTCAGAAATAACATGGCCTGTTGTTTCACTTCAGATTTATACCCTCTGATTCATTTGCATGTGTAGAATCTCCCCTTTGGATTGTATTCCATTTAACCAGATACAGAATTTCCAAATAATTGAACAAAAATAAGAAATGAAGCAAGCAGCTAAACCTCTTAAGCAAACTGTAGGTAGGTATACTGAGGGAGTGTAGATGGTTTTGAGGGAGGCTGAGCAGCTGCAATAAATAGCTTTACCATCATACTACTTTTTTTTTTCCAATGAAAATGCTGACTCTTAGATCTCTAGTTTCTAGTGCTTCCTTCTTTATGTTGCACTGTTAAGATCTGCTGTTTGAGAAGGAGGAAATACTTTAGGCAGCTTGACTTGTTTTGGTACTAGCATTTTGCTTCAGTTTTACGTACCACCGGAAGTGCTGTTTCAGAGGTATATACAGGTAGACCAACCGAGCCATTTATTGTCTTGAAACCTTGGTTTTGTAGTCTTAACACTTGAATCCCTCTGCCGCTTAGTCTTAGAAACTGATTTCCATCTCCACTGTGAGCAAAGGACTCTGTATTTGTACAAATTGATGAACGTGGTTTTATCTGAGAGTTACCCCTGAAGCCAGTACACTATAATGATGCATCAGGAATGGCTATATGAGAATCAGATCTATTTACGGACTTGTACAGCCATCCATATTACAAACCACAACCTGGGTGGCTCACAAAAAAATAAAAACAGTAAAAAACAAACAACCACAATAAAAACTCCTGACCCCCTGGAACAATACTCTCCCACACATGAGCGTACCACCTTGTTGGGCTCAAGCCTCCTCCTACCCTAACGCTTGTGGGCAGAGCCAGCTCTTCAAGGCCTGATGAGGATAGAAAGAATATAGAGGATGGAGATGGCGTCAGACGAAAGGGTGAAGGATGAATTGCTTAATTCCTATTTTGTACCTGTTTTTTTCACAAAAAGGAAAAAGTGGTCCAGCTTCTCAAAAGGTGCACCATGGGGACAGAGGAGAAAGGCAGGTCAAAATAGGCAAGGAGATGCTGAGAGAATGGTTAGCTGCTCTGAATGAGTTCAGATCACCCAACCAGGAGAATTACATCCTAGGGTACTGAAGGAACTGGTGGATGTGATTTCAGAATCACTAACTTTAGTATTCGGGAACTGTTAACATACAGTAAACAGTAAAGCCAGAGACAAAATAAACTCAGAAAATCTAGGCCATGATATTCACCTAAAAGCAGTCATTCACATAGAATCATTTGGGGTGCTAATACAGTCATGTTTATATATTTTGATTAACAAATATAGTGCAATGTACCAATAGAGGTGAATATGTGTAGCTCAGGGCTGAACTGTGGAGTCCTTGGGGTTCTCTGAGCTTGGTTCTTTTCTTGCAAACGTTTCATTACCCGGCTAGGTAACATGAAACGTTTGCAAGAAAAGAACCAAGCTCAGAGAACCCCAAGGACTCCACAGTGCAATGTAAAACAAACCAATCCTTAGTCTGTTCACACCACAGGGGTAGATAAAATAATGAGGTTCGGCTATGAGAACTTCAGTGTTTTGGATTTGTGAAGAAAGAAAGAAATCAAAACACCTTTAAGGGCAAAATGTGAATTAACAATTGTCAGGTGATCTATCAACTAACAATGAATGGAGTTGGTATTTTAAAGTATCTCATTAATAGCATGATATTCTCTTTGCAAGCCTGCTTTGAAGGCTGTTTCCTCTTTTATACAAGAAAGAAGGAGATGATCTGTCCAGTTCCATCATCTGCAAAAGTTGCACAGTTACTACAAAAAATCCCCCTACTATTCAAGGTCACAAGAGAGAGGATTTTCACCTGTCTTCCCACTAGTGAAGTGTACTATTCCAGAAGTTGTGCTGAACCTCTGTTCTTTCTGCTTTCAGAAAAGGAATCAAGGCTTCTTTCTTGCATCAAACTCTCTATATGAGTTAGTAAATAGTAGCTTTTAACTGTCTGTATCACATTGTAGCTTTTTAAAATTTGTTATTTGTTTACTTAAAGGGTTTGTTTGTTTATCAAATTTGCATGCCACCCAACTGCCAGCAATGGATGGTGTACAAGGATTAAAATATGAATCATAGCATACAACCTCCAGCACCCAAAAATAAAATAAACACCCCAGTCACAAAAACACATCAGTGGCAGCAGAGTTCACTTAACCTCCTGACCCCAATGCCTGGGAAACAGCCAGGTCTTCAGCACCTTGTGAAAGGCTAACAGAGTTGGGACTATTCAGATCACCTCTCTTTTAATTGTTGGCTGTCTTCTGCCTTGAGTGTTCTCTTGGTAGAAAGGTGGATATAAAAGGAATATCCACAACAGTGGTAGTGATTTAAATTATTCAGTTGGTACCCTGCCTTTCTGCCCAGTGCTGTCTTAAATCATAAACATGTGGTACCCCCATAGTAATGCAGCATAATTAAAGTATACAATTTCCCCCAAGTAGTCCATTTCTCTTTTTACATTGTGATGGATGTGAGAATCTCAGTTTGATATAACTCAAAACTCTACTCCAGAACCAATGAAGTGCCAACAAAAGCCTACCATTCTAAATCTTCTTTTTTCTCTTTGAAAAGGTAAAGACCCTTGAGTTTGATTTCTGACAGCAGCATCCATGTAGTTCTCTTGTTGGTATTATGAAAGTAGCTTGCTACTGTTTTCTTCCAAGGTATTATTTTATTTTTCAGTCCAGCTAATAGCCCTGGAATTCTCAGGTAGTTTCCCATCAAAATACTAACCAGGGCCGACCTTACTTAGCTTTAAGATCAGCCAGGGTCAGTTATATGCTGTTCTGATGAGGTTTACTTCTCTTATCAAATAATCAAGTTAGGATTTCAGGATAGAATCAGCTGAGAACATGGTGAATTCATGGTGAGTTTAAAATGTCTTGTTAATTTAATATTTGTGGGCATCCTTTCTTTGTACCAGCTTTGGCCTGCCATTTTTTCCCCCCTGATTGACTGATTATGTGTCATCAAGTCTGTGTCAACTCATAGTGACCACATAGATAGATTTTCTCCATGATGATCTGTTGCTAACCTAGTCTTTCACGTGTTCCAAGAGTGCACATAGCTATCACTGCTGCAGTTGACTCCATCCACCTTGCTGCTGGCCATCCTCTTTTTCTCTTTCCTTCCAACTTTTCCAGCTTTGGCCCACCAGTTGGCTTGTTAAAATGTTGTGCCCCAGCTATCCAGGAAGAAAAGAAGAGGAGAACCTCTCTCCCCAGTCACCATTGTCCTGTTGGGAGAATAGTAGAAAGCCAGCAAGGCATTTAGGAGTGTGTTGTAAGCTAATTGGGAGTGACTTAGGGCAAGAAGAATGGCATGTTCTTTTGTCTTTGAGTACATGTGTATGTGAGAGAGAAAGCATGTATGTGTGTTCAGTAGTGGTAGTGCAGAGAGAGGGATACTGAAGGTATATGAGAGAGTTTGTTATGTTGCGGTTAATGGATCTTATGAGCTGGGAGTATGGGATGAAACAATGTTGGATGTTGAGAATATAGAATGAGAGTTTGGAAAAACTTATTTAAAAAGGGTAAGAATGGTGCTTTCAAAGAATGGCTTTGTGTTTTGGAATTCAGATACCATCTCTATCTTACGTGCCAATTCTTGGGCAACTTACTAGTTTTACAGCTTCCTTTGAGACTACTGCATCCTTCACAAAAGCTGGTTTGGATAGCATCTGTATCAGCTTGTCCAAATTGCCCATTGATTCAAAAAGGCTCAAGACAAAGATGGTTGCACAGTACATCCGGAGATTCGTGCTTATGGTATGGGGATTGGATTGAGCTGCAGGATCGTGTATTATCTTTCCTCTGCAATGCAGTTTTGCTTTGTTCAGCCCCTTCTGCTCTGTAAATGCTTTAGTCATATACAAACAGACTGAACCATGATCGAAATATATTGCTCTGAAATGTTGTATACGGAAGCCGTGCTAATTCTGTTCTTTAGGCAGATTTTTCAAAGGAAATTGTAATAATCTCAAAGAGGTATTTGTATGTGACATATGTGAACACAGCAGCTAGAACTATCTTACATTCTTAGCAACAGCATGTTTGGGGGAGGCAGCAGGTTATTCTCACCAAAAGAAAGAATATAGACTTTTATGTATAGAATGAAAGGGATTAATAACTCATATATTTCTTATTTCACAGAAATAAGAACTAGTCTCTTGAAACTAGACTCTTCCCGGCCCCTTATATTTCTCTCCCCTGCAATGATGAATACATTTTTAATGTGCCTTCATTCTTGATACTCCTCTACTATATATGTATCTTTCAGTATGTGATGCTCATGCCATGCTGCTGAAAAAGTAACAGACCTTATTCAAGCTCTTGCCCCACAAATAAGTCTTCAAAACAATCTCCCCTAACTTTATGCTTTGTGGATGCCTTAGCTTACAAGTCCCATCATTCCCAGGTAGCATGACCATTGGCTGTGTTGGCTGGGGCAGTGTGGTTTGCCATCTGCTAAGCCCAATATAACTGAGTAAGATCAAGAGAGCAAGAATTACCTGGGCTTTAGGAAGGTATCTGTAATGCAAGTCTGGGGTAAATACAGAATCTTGGAACTGTAAAAGAAATTTCACACCCTCAGTTATAGTGAGTTTATTAAGGTAAAGTCTCATAATTTGAAATGTTTCTTTTCAGGTTTCTTGCCATGTGGGCTGAGTTGGTGTTAATGAGATAAGCTGCCAGCTGACTCATCTGCTGTCTCTTGATGGCTTATGTCTATTCTCCCTTCCATTCCTTTCCCAGCATCCCCACAATCTCTCCCATTGTCCAGGACCTATGGAGGGCAGCAGATCCGGAAGGGCTGTTTCAGCATGCCTAGTGTTGTAGCTCAGCATGATTCTTCTCTAGTAGACTTCCCAAAGTATCCCATTTCTATGAAATAAGTTTACATGTTGTCATCCTAAAGTTGAGAAGATAAAACATATTGCTGGGAATAATAGATGCCGTTCAGAACCTGGGAACTAAGACCAGAGCTAGAAATGACTCTGAAAGAGTTCATGGGAGGTAGGTTTATGGCCACCTCCATTTTCCTGCTTCTAAGCAAGCTCCTATCTCTACTGATTATGGTTTTAAATATTATATATAACCACAGTTCATGTTTCAGGGATCTCTAAAGACAAGCTCCTATAGGCCAAGAACTAGGTTTAAAATGCTTTATAGTGGAAAAAAAGAAAAGCCCCCCTCTTTTTTCCCAGAGAAGAGTATGACTTTCACAAATTGTTTCACAGATGGACTGGATTTTGTTGTGGGAAGCTGGGACAGTTAAGTGCTTTCAATAAGCTTGCATATGACAGTTTGCTTGTATGTGGCTGTCCTGGAATATGAAGCTTCCTGGGTTTCAATGCAGGTTGAAGAGATCTGTGCAATTTTTCTGTTTCCATGGCAGGACAAATGCAGATGAGCTGGTTTTTGTAGGTTGATCGTGATTATCCATAAAATGGGGGCAGATGGAGTAATACAGCAAACGTACATTTGCAGGCAAAACCATTTACTTTGATAGACATTTAGCTGAACCAACACATATCTGTTATGAAGGGGAGCCTTAAGGCTCTGACAAAGATTACTGTTTGGCCAGAAGGAGGGGGAAGAGGGACGAGAGGGAGTTGGCCAATACAATCCCGCTTTTTCCATTCTCATTCATTGGAATTCTGTGCTGTAAGCCAGTGGAATAGAAATGGGGAGGTGCTCTCCTTTGCATGATGGAAGGACTGAAAATGGAAGCTGATTATCTTTCTCTCATTGCTCAGTTCTGCATGTTTAGCAGACTAGGAAGCCAGAGTTATGAATGCTAATACTTTTAGATAAGGTTACAGTAACTGACTCTTGCAGGTCTGAATGTACTTCCCCCCCCCCTTCCCTTTATCTTCATGAGAACTAGGAAGAGTTGTGTCTGAGACACTTTCTCAAATTACATTTCTGCCCAGGACTCAGATTTTGTTTATCTGACTATTGCTTTGGTTGCGACTCTTCCTCCTGTTCCTCAAGGTTATTCCTACTTCCCATTACAATAGCTTGGGAAGAGCTGAAACACATCCAGGCAAGCTCAAGGTCCCATCTTTTCCCTAGTGTTGTTCAACATTGATGTGAAAATACCGGGGGAGATCATTTGGAGCTTTGGACTTGGGTATTACCAGTATGCTGATGATTCCCTACTCTATTGCTCTTTACCATCCAATTCCAATGAAATAGTAAATAACCTTGAATTAAATTTAATAATGCAATAATGAACCCACACATGACATTCTAGCAGTCTCTCCACCATTGCTGGATTTGCACACCATACTAAATTATGGCTTACAAATTGCAGTGGCTGGATTTGCACAAAGCCAAACCTGTCACATTAAGGCTTAGCCAAGGCAGCATCATATGTCCCTTTGAAAGGTCTCCAAATAAAGTCATTTAGTTACGTACATATAACAGTAATACCCAACTATATTTAAGGGGGGAGAGAAAAATATATTAAAGTAAAGTCTTCTTCAAGCTGGGCTTGACTCCTGCTGACCTCATGGACGTGTCCCTGTAGTGTTCTTGGCAAATAAAACTCAGAAGTGATTCAATTCTGCTTAATGTTTGAGATCAGCCAAATCAGCTACTTCACCACCTAGTTGGACAAAATCTGATTCTGCAAAAGCATTTTTAAGGACATCTCAAGGATACCTGGAATGTCATGTATATGAATCCTGGCTTGTTTCAAGAAAAGACAGAAGGGAGCTTTTCACAATTATGTATCCCTTTTACATGTTGCATTGAGGGGAAATGTTATCGCATACAGATCTAACAGCCTCTATTTGGCATCCTGCAAATAAACCCAAATCTTCAGGTTGAACAATTTCAAACCATTAGCTTTCTACTATAGAAAGTTTAAAGCAGTGTTTCTCAACCTTGGCAACATGCTGGCTGGGGAATTCTGGGAGTTGAAGTCCACATGTCTTAAAGTTGCCAAGGTTGAGAAACACTGCTTTAAAGTATCAGAGGAAATAAAATGGCCCTTTTTCATCACAGGGTAATTTTATTTATGTTTTTCCGATTAAATAACCATCGATCAGAAGTGGAAATTTAAGTGGTATTTTAATTAAAGAAGTCCAATTTGCATTTTGTGATGTGAACTGAAACCTTCAGTAGGTAGAGGTCAAGGACTGAAACAGAGCAAACATATACATCCATTTAGTGCTATTTATGTGACAGCAAAAAAGAGACTTCAACAAGCCAGCACAGTGATAGGTGCCTAACCTTGCGATGTACATCTTGAGCCTCCTGTCAATCAGCTATTCTTTTATGTGCCTTGTATCCACTCTTATTTTAGGAGCAGAAAACCAAAAAGCTTAAAACCCATACAATTTTTAAAAGCTCACTGAGATACCTAACTGCTACCTAGCTCCTGTGACAGGAAGAGATTTTAAATAATTGATATGAAATTCTTCTAAAAGTCAGTGGCTTGCTTCTATAGGAATAGGCTCACTTTTCATTTTCATGGAACATTTCATTGGGCAGAACAGAAAATGGCTTATTTTCATTTCTCATGACCTGGGGCTGCTAATAAGCCGAGCCTTGCTGAAACTCAGTTTCCCTCAGTGTGAAAAACACAGAGGTGGGGTCACTCACCATCGTCATTTTTGCTTGCATAAGCTGCCACAGAGCGAAAACTCCCTCATTCACAAGGGATAGGCCTTTGGAGTTATAGGAATTAACCTTTACACGTTTAAATGCTGAACACCAATCACTTTCACCTATCGCTGGTGGCACTTTAGTCATGAAAGCAATCTTCCTTCTCTTTTCGTATTCATTAATTAGACTTGATTATAGCTCCTGGTAGCAACTGAGAATATTTGGATAGCGGTGGTGTTCCTTTGGCTTCTAGAGTATTCAGGATGAAAGACATAGAAGATTCTGAAGGTCCCCTGAGCAGTGTTTGCAAATGGGTTGCCTAACTCAGAGTTGTGGGAGAACATGCAGCAACATATCAGCCCCTCACCCTACTCCATTAGTCTTTATTTGCTATTCATGGAACAGAATAGAGTCAACACATCCACTGAGGCAGAAGCTCTCACCTAAAGAAAGCAAGCTTATGGCTGAGCATCTGTCAAACAGGAAATGGAGGATGCTTGATAATTGGCATTCACACCTGTGAGATGAATTGCAGTTTATTGTCCCCAGGAGAGGGAGAATACCTAGGCAAATTTGCCTGGCCATTTCTAGATTTCTACCATCATTAGGAAAATCTCTTTTGGGCTTTCATGGAGCGTTGCTTCCAGAATGCCAGCAGGATGTACTGGAGGCTGAAGAGAGGTCACTGCAACTCAGGAGCAGGAGAAAAAGGGACTAGTGTGGCACTATTTTATATGCTTGTTTTACTTGGTGGTCATATCCCATCTCAAGATGGTAAATAGTAGTGCCAAGAATGGGCAAGCATACTCTTGACAAAAAATTATGATTAAATAAACCAAGTTTTCTTTCCCCTGCTACTTAGAGTTTGGCTGTGGCCCCATCAAAATGCATGACTTGTATCTTCTTGAGTTTACACGATGGAGATGCTACTCTCAGGCTAGAGGTGCGAGTCATTGTAAAATGTATGCGCAGATCTACTTATTGGATTTAAAAGGCTCCCCAACTCCATAAGACTCTGGGTGGCATACAGCAGTAAATGCAACAGTAAAACAGTAAGAGATGCAAACCACGTATGTCCAAAAAGTGCAGTTCTTCAAACAGTTAAACTTCTATAGGGGCTCAGCACTTATCCTAACCCAACACCTGGGGGAACAACCAGGTCTTCAGAGACTTCTTGAGTATCATCAGGGTAGGAGCCATGAGAATCTCTGAGGGATGCTGTTCCAGAAGTTTATTATAAGAGCTTTGAGGGGGGGAGGGCTTTGAATCAGTGGTGACTCCTGGTGATTGCCTGGATTAGCAGTTTTCTTGGCAAGTTTTATTTGGAAGTGGTTTGCCATTCCTAGGGCTGAGAGAGTGACTGGCCCAAGGCCACCCAGCTGGCTTCGTTCCTGAGGTGGGACTAGAACTCACCCTCTCCTGGTTTCTAGCCTGGTGTCTTAACCGCTACCCAGAACTAGCTCTCTCACTATAGGAGCTAGACCCTGCCAATAGAGTTGGGGAAAATGTCAGACCTACGAGCCAGCTAGGATACTGGCTGCTAAATTTCTGCAATGGCAAGAAACAAGGTTGGTCTAAGCATGTATTTTGGAACTTTTTATGTATGCTTTCCACTCACTTTTTTTTTCTTCAAGGGTGACAGATTTCTTCTGCAAGGGATAGTTTTTCTTAGCATGCTGGATATATATTTCCAAATCTGAAAAATATAGAAGAAACATCACTTAAGATTTGGTATAGCATGCTGGGTCTTTTTTTTTTTTTTTGCAACTTCTCCAAAGCTTGAGAAGAGATTCACCTGAGAACACGCTGTCCCAGGAAACAATTCTCTGAGGCTGCTAGAAAATGTTACTGCCAATCCTGCAGATATTTTTCCTAAGCAGAGCTTGAAATCTCTCTTTTTCCAGTGAAACAGCCAACTTTAAGAAAGCATCTGTATGTTGCTATTCACTAATAGGGAATGAATAGGACTTTTGAAATCCACAGGAGGCTGCCGTGGCTTTGCTGTACAGTATTCCCATTAAGTAACGAACAGAAACATGTTGATCCATTTCTCCTCTCCCTAGTTTCTTTGCAAGGTTTTTTTGCGGTTGCTTTTAAGGTTGTTTAATTAATGCTTGTGTTAAAACACAGACCATGCCTGTATCCCTTTTGCCCACAGAATAAGGTGTTTTGTCTATTTTTAAAAAACTATTTTAAAAATGCATCTGAATAAATGGTGACACACAGACACTTGCTGTTCTTCAGTCCATGTGTTAAACCAGTATCAAATTTGCAGATGCAGGGCTGAATCAGGATGCTTCAGTGCTTGAAGCAGAGCCCAGATTCATCTCTTAACCAACATTTTAATCATTCTTGTTTTCACCGGTCAGACATCAATTCCTGTTTATTTATCTCTTCCCTGTACCTGTGCTATTGCCTCAAGCAATAGCCCTTATTCTGCCAAAAGAGCCAACCTAATTTACTGCTAGCTTAACCCTTGGGTATCTCATCAGTTTATTAATAATTTGTGATTATTAATAAATAGCTAAGAGATGTTTCTACTTGTAACTAGTTTTATTTGTTGTTGTTGTTCAGTCATTAAGTTGTGTCCAACTCTTCGTGACCCCATGAACCACATCGCGCCAGGCCTTCCTGTCCTTCACTGCCTCCCTGAGTTTGCTCAGTTTCATGCTCATTGCTTCAGTGATGCTATCTAGCCATCTCATCCTCTGCCGTCCTCGTCTCCTTTTGCCTTCAATCTTTCCCAGCATCAGGGTCTTTTCCAAAGAGTCCTCTCTTCGCATTAGGTGACTAGTTTTATGAGCCCTCCTTTTCTGAGAAAGCTGGCTGCTTTCATATTTGGCCAGGTGAAGAATGCTATGTAAATAAAAAATGTGCATACAGATACCTCTTTTAAATTAAGCCCCTTTGTTCCCTTTAACTGGAAATTGATGGCTACATTGTTTCTAATTGTATATTTGAGTATTTCTTTCAAAAAAAAAAAAACCCTAACATGCTACAGGCCAGGCAAGAAAGGAACATGCTTCCTGATAAATGTTTTGCCCATGCAAGACTTTTTAAACACTCAACACATAAAAGAATTCAGCCCTGACTTTTCCCATCTACAGTCTCAAGTGATTCAGTCCGACAAAACTGGCAACATGATGAGGATCTCTGTGTTGGGTATTTTAGTTCCCAGTCTTAGCAGTTATGGACATTTACCGAGTCTAGTGGTTGCTCTTTCTGATTAGGTACAAAAATCAATCAGCATCTGCACACATATCTAATAATGATATGAGAAAGAATGTTGTTTATAGTGTATGCAAGATGTCTCTGTTTCTGTTCTGATTTAGCTATGGCTGCGGACAATCTGATGTACATGCAGAGCACCCATAGAACTACTTTTTGGATTGAGGGATTTATTATTGTGTTGTGCTGACCGTTGCTTTGCGACTGCTTGTCTCCTGAATGCCTTGTGCATCCAAGTAACTGCTTGGATTTTGGCAGCTCTCTTGCAGAATAATAGGAAGGAAAACAGTTCAGGTTTCTCAGTCATCTGGTTTCATTTCATTTGCTCTGGGGAGAGCAGATGGGTGAAATTTCCCAAGATAGCTTCATTGGACAATCCCACAACTGGATGAGTGGTTGGCAGAACCAACTACTAATTCAACAGGTCTCTGACTCTACCCTTCTGTGTTAAACTGTAACCTGTCCTTGCCCCCAACCATGACAAGATTTTGCAGTGCAAAGTACGAATCCTTTGTTCTTGGTGTACCAGCACCTTCTGACCTCATGATTTCAAGTTTCTCTTATAAATATTACCCAAGAGTGAGCTGTGGATTATTGCTACACTTCACTGGGTTTCTTAAAAGTTTGTTTGCCATCGTTGTAGATTGTTAATCTGCCTTCTGTTCTCAGTGGGCCAAAATTTAAGGCTAGCTTTCCATTTTGCTTTCCGTTCTTATGAAATGCACAGTGGAAGAAATGGCATTTTTTTCTCATCCCAGGTAGACAGTGTGGAGGCAAGGCAACTTATCCAAAGCAAACGGCAGAGTGTGAACGTTCCCTCCTTAGATGTGATCTTGAAAATCCAAACTGTGTCCAAGATGAGGTGGATTGAGAGGTTACAGTTTTTCCAGATTATTGCAGAACAAACTGGATTTCTTTGAGAAGCTCATACAACCATATGTTTCCTTTTTTAAGTCATTGCATCGTGATATAATCTTAGGCTATCTTAACAAAGTTGTTCCAGAAAGAACATGCAAGACTCAGGCATTGATGGCTATTGGTAGTCCTTACCTTAATTACTTTCTCATAGATCTAGACCAGCAGTAGCTAATCTAATTTGCGCAATATGTCATTAATCAAGTGTGATTATGAGCAGGTGTACCAGTAGCATCTATTTTGCCAGATTAAATGGAGGAGAAAAGTACAAAAAATACAGGCCTTTTAAAATACGGTCATCTTGAAAACTAAGTCTTTGAATTTTGCTGTGAGTCATGAACAGTCTATCTGAAATGGCATTCCAGTAAGCAGCCCCAACTTATTTAGATATGTGGTCCTGCTGAGCTACGAAATAGACCCTAATGTAGCATTGGAGAGATAGGGAAGCACAGGCCTGCCTATCCTGTGGCCAGGTTTACATATCTACCTAATCCTGTTTGGTACATGTGCCACATTTTAGCTACCTATCCTCTAAGTATAGTTCTTGTTATCCTAAAAATAACAAGGTAACTACTGGAGGTTAGTGAATAGTAAATATACACTCAGCTTTTGGAAGAATAACCAGAACAGTCTTGTCATTAGAGCTTTGTTCTCTCTGCTGCGGATTGCAGAATTATTTGCCCATCAGGTTACTTTCTGCAGGATGGCATTCCTCAAATTGCTACAATATTTTGAATATCTTCCAGGTCTTGGAACTAATGGGTATATTATCTTCCCTTTATTAAGCAACACTGTAGAGTCTCCATTCAGTTGACCTTGCCACCTGGTGACTTCATGGACACACCCATATGGTTTTCTTGGCAAAATATGAAAGTGGTTTGCTGTTAACTTCTTCTAAGAAGCCAACATTGCATTATTTTTCAAAAAGAGAATAATTAAGGGAGGATATTTCCTTAATGGAGTTAAGTGCTTGTTTGGGCCATTGGGCAGTTAGGTTGGTAATGTAAAGCTAGAAGACCTGTGAACTGAAACTGATTTACAAAAATGGTGGTATTATTTTATCAATAGCTTTAATGGGACTGTAGACCCTACATTTTAGAAACTCCCATATATGCAAGGCAGCTCATGTAGTTGTTAAAGATAGTGGTTGCTAGGCAGCTGGGGGAATGGATTTATATGACTAGTCAACTAGAAAGACTTTTCCATGGGTATACAGACAATAAGCAGCAGGAGAATTAGGGCCTGAAAGCATAGATTCGTATCCTGGTCAGGTTCTAATGAGATATGCAGATAATAGATCCAGAGGAATGAAGATAAGAGAGCAGAGAATTTTGTCTTGATGTCATTACCTCTATAGAAACTATACAAGTAGAACAGCATGTCCATAAGGCTCTTGCCTTGCAAGAGGAATCTTGTTTTTCTAGGATTCGTGAATGTTCAGCAAGACCTCTGCATGTATAGAATGCTCACAGATTTCACAATAAGCACATTTGTTTTCTCTGATAATAGGCAAAAGCGGTTTCAGTAATTCTTTAAATACAATATTTGGTTTTGTTTGAAGATTAGTGTAATGATTTCTAGCATTTGTAGAAATGCTAGCGCAAACATTCCCTGTAATTGGTCCAGTGAAAGTCACTTGTCCTTCCTATCTGTAGGTTTAATCAGGTTTCTGAGTAGGTACGTTGGTGGAAACTGATTTTTCATCACCTTTCTCCCTTTCAGTCCCCATATTTTCTCCAGTGTTCTTCCCCAGGGTCAGGAGATTCTGTTTAGTAAGGATAATCTATGGTATAGAGGAGATTGAGGGGGAGGAGAAGATGCCAGAAACCTGGATAGAGGCATCTCAGATCTATTGTCCAAAAGATATAATGAGGCTTTATGTTGGGGAAAGAGATCCTGGTGTATTCCCTAACAACTGATAGAGAACGAGAAGCTCCTGATGCTTCAACTGGTGCTTAACTGTGACATTCAGTCACCAAGCAAATGGTAAGGAATTTTTGACTGTCAAAGAATGGTAGAGTTGGAAAGGACCTTAGGGGTAAACTGAGAGCCAGTGTGGAGTAGTGGTTAAAGTGTAGGACTAAGAGTTATTAAAGAGAAGATCATGAAACACCCTGTCAAAGCTTTGCTGAGGTCTAAGTACACTGTGCCTGTGGCATTCCCCTGATTTGCTAAGCTGGTTGGTCTGTCAAAGAAAGAAACGCTGATAGTTTGGCATTATCTGTTTGTGACAAACCCATGCTGTCTTCTGTTAATTGTTGCATGCCTATCCAAGTGCTCACAAGGATGCTGTTTCATAATCACTTGAGGACTTTACTGAGTGTAACAGTTAAGAGACAGGATTTTAGTTTTCTAGATACTTCTCCTTCCCCTTTTTGAAAATAGGGCCAACATTTGCTTCCTCCAGTCTTTTTGGACCTTGGAACTCCAGTCTTCTCAGACTAAAAATTACCAAGAGCAGTTCTGTGATCAGTTCTGTTATTTCCTTCAGTACCCTAGGATACAATCCATCCTCTAGTGTTCCTTTAACAGTACTGTATCAGTTTTGTTTCTCTGCTTTTATCCTTACCCACTTTCAACAGGATTTCCATACTCTGATTCCTGGATTTCTGTGTAAGTATTCTTTCTTTATATATTGTGCAACGCTCCACCTTTTCTCTTGAGTCTGTTCCTTTTGAAGAAATTGTGGCCTTCCAGTGTCATCTCACTAATTTGTGAGTATCATCTCACCAAATTTCAGTGATCATGTCATGTGTTTTCCCGAGTTAGGATCTCTGGTTTTCCCTGTTTTTTTTCTAAAATTCTAGAAATTGTTGTAGTAACATCTGAGATTTTGCATGGCATCACTTACAAGTCTCTTTGTTGTAGTTTCCTGTGAAACTCTGAGCCCCCAGCCTCCTGCTTCCCCATTTGTCAGGTTAACAAATATTTCCTTCTCAAGTTTTGTAAGATATGTCCCATGTCATCCCAGGAGTCTTTCATTAAGACAGCATAGGCCATTGTTACAGAATTTGATCCTTTCTTGATGACATCATCTGTACTACCAGTTGTTCATTTCCAGGATCTTGTTTTCTGTTCTTGTGCTGTGACTCTCAACTGGATGGATTGATGAAAAAACTACTTGTGCTCCCTTCTCCTTCACTTCCTGCCCAAGTCTCAGTCTCTAGAGATTCTTTCAAAGTATTTTCTGCATTTTTCATTTAACTCCGCATGAATAGAGAGGAAGGAATAGTCCATCATAACCAGGACATGATGGAGAGGTTACCAAGTATTCAAATATATGGACCCCTAGAAGACAATACACCCTCTGTAACATGATATCAAATCTACATATAGCCACCTTGGTTTCACTCAGCAGGGAACATCTTCCCACCACCACACACCTCTTCATTCTCAAGGTGGTCTTGGATTTCTTTGATCTGTGCAGACTCTGGTGTGTTCCACAATGTCCTGTAACAAGATTTGTTGAGCTGGCTGTGGATTGTCTTCTAGAGGGAGAGCCTGAAACCACTTCCTGAGCTCCACTGGCACTAAGTCCTTATAACAGAGAACTCTGAATCTGTCTCTTTATATTCTTCCTCACATTGTTGAGAAATGCACACTTTGAAGCACATAATCAGACTATTAATAAATCTGTAACTTCTTTTAGTTGATAGTTGGATGACCGAACATCCTTCTAGCTGATGCTCGGGAATCATTTCCAACTATTCATATTCTCTCTCTCTCTCTCTCAATTTCTGTCTTTCTCTCTCTTTCTCCCTCTCCCCCTCTCTCTCACCCACAAACACACACACAAACACATCAAAATAATTTTGATTGAGTGCTTACAGTTGTAGAATCAGAGGTTAACTTCTTAAACCGCCACTTGGTATGTGGACATAACATACTATCCCACCACCGCCTTTACCATCATCCCTGTTCTTTTCTGGTTGAAAAATCCCCCTGAAGTGCAGCACCACAGCATTGCAGGTTTTAAGTCTTGTCTGCTCTGCTCCAGTACACTTCCCTTTCATGCTTTCAGACCCTTATACTACTATTTAAAGGGAATCTGGGAAAGGCTGATGCTGAGTCAGCTCTCTTGCCTGGTAAAGTCATCTCTCTGTACTTCTTGAAGGTGGTTCAGTAATTTGTATAGAGACTGTAGGGATGCTTTGGGCTTCACTAGAGACTCCTAGGCCATAAAAGCAAGTCCTTAGGTAAAATATTGCCTGAATCTTTTTTCCTCAATCCTCAATTACAGATTTTCCTCGATCCTCAATTACAGAGTTAAAACGGCAGCTTTGTTACTCTTTTGGGCAACAAGAGAGAAAGCACCACATTGTAGTACAGTGGAGTAGCACCTGGTTTAACTTATTTCCTCCTTCAGAGATTTTGCTGTATTATATTAGAGACAGATGGCAACTATTCTCCTTTCCATCTTCAAATGTCTTACTGGTACTGTCTGGACAAAGTAGCCTCACCTATAACTTGGCCTCCTACGTCTCAAAATTACCCCCAGCATTGTTGGCAAGTGTAAATCTGTATTGCTGGCAAACTTTCAGTTTTAATTCAATATCTTACAAAGATGGTGTTGAAGGACTGGACTGTGAATAAGGAGCAGCTCTGTTCAGCGAGTGATTGAATTTCATTTCAAGTGAGAGAAATGTCTATATTTTTCAAGCAGTAGTGATGTAAGTCTGTGGTAGTTTTCTGCTTATGATTCTGATTAGTTACTGCTCCAAGGAATAACACAACAGACAGGAAGCTACATGTCTCCCCCTGTTTATCATTATATTTCCCAGACATTGAACAGAACCTTTAAGTAAGAAATTGTTAAGTTAGTCCTGGGTAATTTTAACCTTGCCTTCTAAGGTCAGAAGTGGCTGGAATTCATGGTCACAATGAGAACCATGAGCTTGTCCTAGGTCATTATGGGCCTGACTCACAGATCTGGCCACACATTGACATGGCTTTTATTTTGGAGCAGATTGACTTGATCTGCTGCTAAGAGACATTTCTATTCTCTTGCCTTGGATCTGCTTATGCTGAACAGCTATCATTCTATGACCAAGCTTCCTTTTGTAGGGAAGTTTGTGGAGAATATGGAACATTTTAAATTGCCTTTTCAATGTCTTCAGTTGTTCTAAAACCAGAAAGTTATATAGCTCAAACAAATACAAGATCGTCTTCTGTCAATCCAGATACTATTTCATTTCTTATACTATACCCCATACCTCTAGCCCTTTCTTTATAAGCCGAACACAAATGAGAAAGCTACAGTTTCCCCAAAGTGTTGCCATCTTTTGTACCCACCTTTCAGTTCTGTCTTTAAAGATGGAATTAAGTATTTGCTTCATTCCACAAGTGGGTAAGCATTCCCAAAAAATGAGTGACTTTCAGCAAGTCAACAATTAGTGATCAGTCAATGAAGAAGAATTTAAAACTTGTATATTATTAGTGATGTTTAGCTGAAGTTGAAAATAAAACAATGTGAAGCACTGTGTAAATAAAACAAACAACTGGTATAGATCATTAACAATAAACATCACATGCCCTTGACTTGTTGCTGTTATCAATACTAACAACCATTGATATTATTCATGCTAACCCTAAGGCAGGATGTTAATCAGTCTTCGAATAGAAGGAATGTGGATGCTCCTCATAGTTTTTTGCTGACATTTCACTTACACAGAAATGTTCGGAAAGAAAACAAAAGGGACTGAGGATGCATGGAAACCTGCTAATATTTCTACCTAAACTGTGTTATTTATTGTTCCATTGCTATGGTGGTTGTTCCTGCACATTGCTTAAGGCTATTTGGTTGCAGTGGCTTATAAACTCTTACATACATACATACATACATACATACATACTCTTTGACTTCATATATCCTTTCTGATCTATATGTATAATGCCAAACAGGGTGGCTGATGTTCTGAATCTGAATAACTTCTAATACCTCCTTTCCTTGCATTTTTAAAATGAGGTGGTGATACCCTGTCTGTTGGTGCTGCTTATTCCAATATTATTGAAAAGCTGTGTACCAAATGCTAGAGAAATTCATTCAGAGTCATGGGTATCTGATGCAAGTCATGACATCCTCACACAAATGGTGCAAGTTATGTAATTTGTGCCAGTCGTCACTGGTGCAACAACATTGATGTGACATCATCTTGCCTCATCCAGTGACACCTCTTTGTAGAACTTCAGTCTCTCTGCTTGATTGTAAAAGAATCAAGACAAGCGTGGAATTTTGTAAGACCTGTTGTAGATTTTGGCAAAGCAGCCAGTTTCCTGTCTGTTCATTGTCTTTAAACCAGTGAAGTTACTGGTGTGCATATCACTGGAATAATTTGAATTTTTTAATATTCCCTAAAAATAATTTCACATTTGAGGCTTGCGTCTTCTCCCTTTGTTTCCAATATGTACATTTGTACTTGAAGGTGGCACTAGAGATGTATCCTTTGTATAATTGTTATATTAATCTCTAGCTCAGGCAGGGTATCAATAATGTGTTTTCATATTGGTAACTCTTTTCTAGATTCTGCCTCTTGCTATTTATTTAGGATATAATTCTACTTTCTGATCTGTTTCTTGTTGATGAATGTGTGAGAGGTAGGAGACAGAAAAAAGATGTTTGTCTTGGATTTAATTATGTTCTAGTTAATATATTGCTGTCTGCTTTGCATTCTTTAAAAATGGCCTTTAATTAAACAAAAACAGGGAAAATTCATACCCATACAGAGGCATCTCATACATTCATATATATTGATTGATTTGATTCAATTTCAGCACCGCCCGACTCTAAACTGACTCTGGGCAGATAGATAGACAGACAGACAAACAATCTTTTAAAAAAAATCCTAACAGTTTCAGAGAAGGATAACCATATTTTGCTATAATAGTCCATACATAGTAAGCAATTCATTCATAAGTCTCATTTGGTCTTTAGTCCATTGAATAACTGAGGTCATAAATGTATCTTTTTGAAGGACAAATCTGTTACCAATAGGGAGGGTGCAGAAGATCCACTTCTCTTGTCCAGCCATCTGTTTCGATAGCATATGAAGATCTGAAAATCTGAAAAACCTGTCTCTAATTAATTTGTGTAATGACTTATTCCCAGAATAGTGTGATTTTAGGATACCACAAAAACATTTGTTTGAATGAAGCATTTTGTAATTCATAAATAACTGTATACAAATTTCCAACTCAACTGTTTTGGGTTCTGCATTTAAGAAGGCTATTTCATTCCATTTTGTATATTCTTATCTGATATTAGTTGCCTAGATTTAGGCAGCAGTAGGTCACGTTCAGCTCTGTTGGCTTTGCTAACCAAAACCAGTGTTATCTGGCTTCCCAATAGCAGAGAATGGATCTGATATTTCTGAAAGCCTTGTTATTTTTTGGCAGCCACCCATTCAAATGCTAACTAGACATTGGTCAGGTGCTGCCATCTGCTGAGATAAACTCCTCTTCAGTTAACTGTAGAAAGAGAGGGTGTTTGCCTGGGATAAGGGACCATTAAGGGATGGACTGACCAAATCCAGAAAAGAGACCTTGAACTTGGTAACTTGTTTCATTATTTTTTTTTTTAAGATCTTCAGTATTTGCACACAAAGCATTTGCAGTGGGATTTCCAAACGAATACTGTAACAAAATGGACTATGTTTCTTTGATAAAGAATGGGCGGCTATATAAATCGGTTAAATTAATAAATAAATAAAGTACCTTCCTTTGTGTAATAAAATGGGGGCAAAGGTTAATCACTCCCCTCTAGTATGTTATCTCAGAAAAGTTCTGGCGGCTGATCTTCCTGCTCTGTGGAGACTGAAGAATCTGGAGGAGCTCCTTTGTAGAACTGAGAGGTAGGAAAAGGAAAATGTGCGAGCACAAAAGAGAGCAACAAGCCTAAATAAGAATGTTGGAATGCAACTATGGATTCTTGAATCACTGAGTTGCAGTATGAAGAAGTGGGGTTACTTCCAAGCTCAGGGGTGGACAAGCTTTTTTGCCTCAAAAGCAGCAGAGCTAATTGATGGATCGATTGCAGGGGTGATGCAAGGAATATGAGCAGAGCTGAAAGTAGGCCGAGATACTATTTCTCTCTGACACCTCTTTTCTTTTTCTGATACCTCTACTTTTGACCTACTTTTTCACTTCCTTTTCTCGACATCGTCTTCTTTCTCTCCCAAGGAGAAGGATGGGGAGGGAAAGGGAGCTGTAAGCAAAAGTCTGAAGTGATTCCTGCAAAGGGCTGTTGAAGTTAGGCTTTGGGACGTATCCTAGCTCAAAAGTAGCGATGAAAACGAGAGGCTGAACATGAACTAGAGAAGAAGGATTTGCCTGGTGATTTACTGATTAAAAGTGAAGTTCATCTAAATAAGATTGAGCTTGGAATATATTGATTTCTAATTATAATGCTGTAAATAAAATAGCTCTAGTCCATTGTGAACTAAAATGTGCTGTACAGTTAATACCACAGGAGCTTGATTGGACAATTCACTGGATTAGAGCTTGTAAATGGACTAGTTTGAGATAAATTTAGCTGTGATCATGGATCTCTTCTGGGATATTGTCAGCACCTCCTAGAAGACAAGAGTTTTATACTTGAATCACAACAAGGGAAGTTACTGTCAGATTTTTCTTCCTTAGCATGTGGGTAGGGGAAGTTCAGCAGGAAGAATCCTGGTATTTTAATGTTGGGAAAAGTTACATTTCAAATGTTTATATACCAGTGCAATTTAGATTTATTTATTTGTTAATTTATTAAACACATTTCTCTGCTGCCACAATCAAAATTACTCTAGGCAGCTTATATTGAAGAAAATATAATATAAAACATACCCAGTTCAAAAAAATAAAAACACAACAGCACTATAAGTAAATCCAGATACATTTTTTACTTTATTGCTGTTTTTGTTAGTTTGAGCAACCATTTTATTCACTTTCTAGGTATGAGCATCATTTTTGAAAAAAAAAGGTTTTCCCAGCCTCCAAAACAGGAAATCAAATCTGGAATAATTTTGAAGACGTCTTAGTGTCAGCACAATACTAAGAGGCATATAAGTAAATTAAATGTTTGGCAGTTGTAATACAAATGTAGTTATTTGTGTTTGGCTTAAACCTATAGAGAAGGACAGCACTACTGAGAAAAAGATTCTGATGGATATCCAGAAGCATCTTCAGAAAAGATTGCTTGTGAATCAGGTGATTGTCCTCAAAGATGGCAGGAAAGCAACCATATAGGATATGGGGTACTTTACAAAGAACAATTTTGATAGGCCCCTTCGTGAGATATTTGCAAACTAAGAACTGTTGACTAAACAGTTTGCTACTTTCAGTAGTCTGCAAAAAATGTCTAGTTGTTAACATAGTTAATAGGCATAAAATTATCAAACAATTTGTCCACCGTTCATGTTGAATAATACAGTAGGTAAGAATTAGTGCCCTAATCGCTCTAATCTAATTCATATTTCTTAATTGGGCAGCATGTCAGCTTTTTTCTTCCTGAAAGCTTTTGCCGCTGTGTTCTTCTCCACTGTCTTTGAAGCATCTCTCTTGGATGAAGCAATTCGTTTGAGTGGATGAAAGCTTGGGGCATTTGTATATAGATCTTTATTAGATTAGGGTTTTCTAATGTTTGGGAGCCAGGACACAAATTTGGAATGTTGAGAACATGTTATGCATACTGTTGCAAAACATCTGCCATTCACAAAACACTCATTTTTCAGAAAGTAAGTTGAGATTCCTCTCTCAGAATGCTTTCTTCTAACTTAACATTGCCATTTTGGAGGACAGGTAAGCTCATTTTCACAAAGGCTCTGAGCAATGAGTATCTATCGTTTTATTTTCTAAAAATGCCTCTGGTCACATGGGATATAAAATATTTGTGGCTGGTGCATTACTTTAGCACAGTGTTTCTCAACCTTGACAGCTTTAAGATGTATGGACTTCAACTCCCAGAATTCCCCAGCCAGCATGCTGGTGGGGGAATTCTGGGAGTTGAAGTCCACACAGCTTAAAGTTGCCAAGGTTGAGAAACACTGCTTTAGCAGGATAAAGGCTGTGACTTGCTATCTCCCCATTTAAGATGTGATCCTAGACAACCTGAGAGTAGACAATGACTATGTCATGTGCCATGCTAAGTATGTTAACCATAGTTTATTAGACAAGCTGCAATTTCCTGGCTTCACAGGATGACCTAAGCCAAAAATGTGGCAAGAAACTATAACGACAAGATTGCAGCCCTTGTAGCCTTTTGCAGAACGTATGAAGGCCCCCTCCTTATCATCACCATAAGCAACCTCCACATTCTCTCTTAGAATATATTGCGGCAACTCAGAATTTCCTCACAGCATTGAAAGGGAGCAGTGTGACTCATTCCAAAGGTGTGATTGTGAAGAGGCTCTAGGAGAAAGGATGGCTTGCTTAGCAAAGCTAACAGCTGGTTGCTAATGTGCCTTCTGGCTTTGCAGCTCTTTGAATGTGAATCTTTCTGAGAATAAATGAGAGGTTCTGAATCACCAGATGGGAACTGGTGGTTGAGTTGCAGTCCTGACTGTAGAGCTGAGAAACAATACATAAAAAATGATGCAGATAGTTCAGATTTAACCCTGGAAATGCTGGCCTATAGTTCTTTGTCTCTGCCTTCCTACCTTCCCATGAACTGAAACACTTATAATTTCAGTTGTAACTACCAATGGACTCTAAAAAGCAGGCATAGATTTCCTAGTTACTAACAGAATTATTGTTTCTGTTCCTTATTGGTGAAGAATGTAGCTGTGCTATGCAGGGAACAGTTTTGAACACTTGCATGTCACTTTGCCTTTCTGATCTGTGGGTAGGTTTATTGGTCAAGAGAATAAATCTTCAGCCTAGGTTTGTAGTTGGCTAATTCTCCAGATAACAATCATCCCTAGCCCAATTATGTGTGGGAATGCAAGGGTACAACAGGGCTCTATCTAGAAGGATCTCTCTTAAGAGTGAATCACTGAGTACTTCATAGCTGTCATGGTTGAATATTCAAAGGGAGGTTTTCGCAATACGATTATATACAAGCTGAATGGTTTGGTTTTGTTGTCACTCATTGCCTCCTTAGTACAATGTTTTCAAGGTTGAATTCTTCAATTTTGTTCTGTTTTGTATGCTGTGCTTCTATTATCATCTTGTAGCTAAAAGCTAAATTACAATGGTTATGGATGGCGAATGAATGAATGAATGAATGAATGAATATAATATATATATATATATATATATATATATATATATATATATATATATAAAAACAAACAAACAAACTTGGTGGAGAACAAGCATGGTATAGTGGTTAAGAAGCTGGACAAGGAGCAAGGGAACCCAGGTTCTAGTCCCCCCTTAGCCCCAGGAGTCAGATGATGACCTTGGGCCAGTCACACTCTCCCAGCCCCCAAGCTGTGTCAGGCTCTACAATAAGCTGGCTGAAAAACAAACCCCTCATTGCATCATGTATTGATGACTTTGCTGTGAGAACTAGGGAAGCCCACGCAAACACATGGACCCTGCAGCCAAGCAGGACAAATGCTAAATAAATGAATAAATCACTTGATGAGATCACTTGATGGTTCAAATGAATATGTGGACTACTTCTGTTGATACGTTTTGTGATGTTCTTTCTGGTGTCTTGTGGCGCACTACTTTTCTTCTGTAACATGCTGGATTTAAAACAGCTGTTCACTTTTATGTGTGAATCTCCCGATGCTCAGTTATTAAGAACAAATTTATATATGAAATTACTTTCTGTCTTACCTAATGAAACAAAACAAGCATCACAGTCACACTTCACTTATGAGAAACTCTATGATAGTTTAAAAAGTGTAATTATTGCTGCAAAAGTAAGTCCTGAGCACCACTTTGTACATAGAACTTACAAAATTATATTTTCATTCTTGCCTTTTGGAAAATGTAATTTCCAAAGGTCCTGCTCTGATACCAATATATTTCGAGGGAATAGTTAAACTCTCTTTTTTTTACAGTAGCCTACCCTTAGACCCAGAGAGATTTCTAGTACCATATAGGAATGTTGTTGTCTGCTATACGATCTTGAAGAGAGCTGTAAGACAGTTTGGCATATTTTTTTTAAAAAAATTATCTCGCCTTTATCGTTTTTAAGGTGGCAAACATTCCTAATACTCCTTCCTTCTCCTATTTTCCCCACAACAACAACCCTGTGAGGTGAGTTGGGCTGAGAGTGACTGGCCCAAAGTCACCCAGCCGGCTTTCATGCCTAAGGCGGGACTAGAACTCACCATCTCCTGCTTTCTAGCCTGGGGCCTTCACCACTTGACCAGACTGGTTATTGTTAAGGTGTTCATCCTGAGGAATTAATAATTTCTTAGCCAAAGTCTATTTTTGTAGCCCAGTTCTTAAGCATAAATAAACTTCAACCATAGTCATTTTTAGATGGTTTTTAGCTATCATGCTCTTTTTATTTCAGGAGACCACCATGGTTTGGGTTTTGAGAGGTACTGAACTTGGGTTTATGTGAATTAGACCTGGAAATCCAAGCAGTTAAATTTCAGTTATTTTTCTGGATTTGCATAAGACTGTTGCTACTTCTTTTGCTGTATAGTTGCTTAATGGGAAGTTCATCTGAAGAAGAAATAAACAATCACATTTTTTTTCTCTCCCTTTATTTTCCTCGTATCTTTTGCATCAAATTTTCTTTTGGCAGACGGCCTCACTTCTCTTGTTATCCTTTCCACATTTGGCAAATGCCTTAGTGCAATATGGGAGGTGGGCGGGTAAGATTTTGCTGTCATTCTTTCAGCTGAGCTTGTTGTCTTGCTTCAGTGAGTAGCAGAAAGAGCTTGAAATGTCCTTTCCATGAATATATTGAAAAATATCTTCACTCCATGTGGTAAATATCTGAAATATCTAAATGACGTTTCCATATGAGTTAAAGTTAACAATACAAAAGGAAATGGTTGCTTGTGACTTTAGTATAAATTGCAAAATAAAAAGAATGGTCAGGAGTAAGATTAGTAACATGTCTGAAGTATAAAAATAATGATCGAGGATATATTTCATCTTACTATTCATGGCCAATTTGAATAAGGTACATTTTTTTCTTTATTTTATCCATTTTGTATGAAATTTCAGCAGATCTTTCTTGGAAATATGTGGGAAGCTTTTATCAAAACATTCTTACTGTGTTCAAAGAGCTGATAGCCGTGACTAAAAGTAATAATGTTGGTGTTATTTCTATCTTCTTCTAGAAAACCAACTGCAGGAATTAGGTGATTGGAGCTCCAAAGATTTAGAAGATTTTTGGAAGAATAAATCTTGTTTCTACAAGATCAGAACTGAATTAAATGGCTGATAAACAGATTAGGTAAGAGCTTTTTTATTTCCTCTCTCAGCTATTCTCTCCAACTCTTTCCTTTGTGTTGTCACTACATAGTCCATTTCCTTATTCCCTGTCTCTAACTCCAAAATAAATCTTTCTTTCTCTGTCCTTTTGCCTTTACTTCTGCTTTCCCTAATCTGGCTTTTTCTATATATGTTGGACTGCAGCCCCATCATCTCCAGCAAACATAACCTTTGGCAATATTGGATGGAGATGGTGAATTGTAGTCCAATAATCCCCAGTGAGAAAGCAGAATTTGGGGAAGGCTGCTTTGTTCTTGCCTTTGTTACCCTTAATATGTTTCTGTTGGGAGAGGACAAGAGGAATTAGGGGCTAATTCGAACAGTGGACATTCATGAGGTACACTCGTCCCATGGTACAACAGAACTTCTATTTCCACACGGACAATTACATGTTTGAAAACATATCCTCCCTCTGTAAGTGGTTCCTGCCTGAGAAACCAAGTTGTGAGGTTTCAGATTATAATCTTAAATGAATAAATGTTTGGACTGAAATCCAGAGGATAGCTGAGCAACTGTACAGTCTTACACATGGGAAGATTTTAATGACAAATTGCCTTATTAAACCAGCAGAGCCAAATCTCTAGATATGAAAAGGAATTTATTAGGAAAAGGGCAATGCAGGAAAATAAAGGAGGGTAGCAATCACACATAGTTGAGAATTCCAGAATAAAATCAGTACAGCCAGCCTAGCTAGACAAATTTCTTATTACCGGCTTGAGTAAGATCTTGGGTTTTAGCTCATCTTCAGAAAGCATCCTAGGCTGGTTTATCCAAGAAGGATCAACTGGAACCTCTGCTGGGATATTGTTAGGCAGATCCTTCCCGCTGAGACTTCTTCTTTTGTCTTTTTCTCCTGCTTGAGAACTGCCCTCAGTTTTGTAAAATGTACAGATTAAGTGAAAATCAGCCTCTTGTGCAAAGTAATAGTCTTCCTAGTGAAGCATACTTCTCCATTTCTGATCTCTTGGGCTACCAGGCAGTCAGACAAATATGCAGTATATGAATCTGTCTTCCTAACAATCCTTGGTTGGATGATGAAGGTGCTGACTCATTTTCACTGGCCATTGTATTAAATGCCATCTAGACATTAGATCAACTTCCCAAAGGGTTTAGGGGACACCATTGGGCCATACCAAAACCCAGAATTTGTTTACATCTTCTATATCTGGAGATGTATGGCTATAAATATGGGGGTTTCTGAATACCCAGGAGGTTGAGATTTTGTTTGAAATGCTACTTGTATTATTTGCTGATTATATGTTATAGTTCCAGAATAAAAATAAGAGGAAATCGTAGCCAGTAGCTGCAATACAAAGGAAGGTTCACATCATTATTACTGTATCTATATCAGAATGATGTGTAATGCAAATGTGTATATTTGTTCCCTGGATACAAACGGAAAGAGGCATGACCCTTCAGAGGATATTGCAGATAGATGAGACTGGACAGGATGATTAAAATGATGGAAAACTGTGGAGGGTGCAAGATGAAGAAGAGGTTACATGTGTGTCAGGAATATTGATAGTCCAGGCCCTTGCATATACTTCTTCCAGTAGAGGAATAAAAAGGTGATTGAAATAATGTATGAAATAATATAATGTAATATATTCCTTCGGTTTCTTTAGATTTTTTAAAAAAATCTTTGTTGCATATTACATGTAAGTGAATCCTTTTTGATAGTCAGCATATATATATTGGGGTACGGTCATCAAGTTGTGTCCTCAATACAGTAATATTACTTATGGCATAGCAATTTCCTTAATAAGTCACAATATTTTGTATTGTACAAATTTACAGTTGATTAGTAGATAAAATTATTTTATTTTAGGGTTTAAACTGTGACAACCCTTTAAATACTGGGTTGATTTGTGATGTCATAATAATAAATGATGCTCAAGTATGTCTGTTAAAAAAAAAAAACTTAGAATGGAACTGAATTCCTGCTTGCATTTTGTTAAACAGATACTTAGTAGGCCATTACTGTCAACGTTAGCATGCTCTGGTAAGTTGCTAGGCATGGATTCGTTTTTTCTGCTTTGCAGTGTTCCCTAAGGAACCTTATTCCCAATGAACCTCTGAATCCACTACAAGGCTCATCCTCAACCAGAACACAGTTAAGAGCTTCCAAAAACTTGAGCCAGCTTTTACTTTTTATTTCTCTTTGTTAAAAGACATTCTGATTCTTCAGTTCTGCTTAGGTTCACCGTTATAATATTCTCTTTCAAGAATAGCTCCATAAATTAATTTTCTCCCAAGACAAGCATTGATGGATCAACCTTTGATTAGACAATGAATGCAGTTTTGTATCAAAAGATGTTAGGATTCTGAGGGATAGATGAGCAAATTTTAATTCCCTTGGGAGGAATCTATAGAGGACTGGATGTCAGTGGTAGGTGGGATTTAAGCAGTGGGGGGATTTAATAGTGTGTGAGGCCACTCTTTCTCTCTCTCTCTCTCTCTCTCTCTCTCTCTCTCTCTCTCTCTCTCTCTCTCTCTCTCTCTCTTTGTTGCCTCCCCCTGTATTTCTCCTTCCCCCATAGAGTAAGACAGATTTGTCAGGGATCTGAATTGACTACAGCTGACTGTAAGTCAATTAGTGCCACCCCATCTAATGTTTTCAGAGAAGAGTTCTTCACCATGGTCTCTGTGAATCATATACAAGGGTGATGTGCCTATTTAGAGCCCCATTCTAAAACTTAAAAATTGGCAGGAGTCCCAGTCCCAACCACCCCATACTTTGTGTTTGATATGGGTGTTTGACTAATGAGTAACCAATAAACTGAAGAAAAAAGAACATGTGATCAGGCAGGGCTCCCACCCAGGAGTCTTCAGTTTGTTTTGACTAACAGAGTGTTAGTTTGTTTGCTGAGGAACTGATTGTCCTGCTTTAGTTTTGCTTTTTCTTATGTTCTTTAATCTCTCAATTTTCTTCAAAATTCCTTAGAGCTTTTCGTCACAACATCTTCTTTTCCTATCCTAGGCAGTTTCTTAATGGATCCCACTCTACATATACCAACGTTGCAGGGGCAAACTCTTCCCCCCATGTGTAAATGCCATGCATTTGTTAAACAGGCTTGTCTCATTTGAAAACTACTCTCTGGTTGCAAGCTTTGAGGGCAGCAGACACAAAAGCTGTTATAACTACTTATTTCTCTAAGAGTCCTACTGTGCCCCCAAATAATCTGGCAGCTTTCTCATCTCTTCAAGAGATCAGTTGAATTCCCCACTGCCTGCTGAGGTCTCTTAGATCTCTGTTGTGCCATTATTTGCCTCAAGCAACTTGTCCATTTTCAAGGCCTTCTGAGAAGCTTGTCTCATTGAATTCCAATCTGAGACAAAAAAGGATAAAGGCCCTGTTGCCTTACTTGTTCCAGCTCCAGTAACCTCAGATTATTCACCAACTTTGCTACCATCAGTCTAGCTGTTGATGGACTCTACAGTTTGTACTCTTCATTCCTCCCCAGCTGCTTTTCAGACACGGAAGTCATCTCAGGAGAGATTCAGGACGTATCTTGCTTGACATCTATTCCTCCATAGCACACTCTTATGCATCTTAGTTCTTCAAGTAGTCATCTGGGAATTCCCACAACCTGCCCTCTGACTTGGCCTATCTCATGGTGACTTTATTGTTCCTTTGGATCCACTGTATCAATCTTAGGAACTGAAGGTGGGTGTTGTACCTAGTTGCTTGGGAGGTGGGTCCCCACCAAACAAGCTCTAGAAAGTTCTGAATGAAACAGAATGAAAATATATATTTATGAAAATAAAATGAAATGAAACAGGCAAATCACCCATATTGGTAAATGTATAGATGACCACCAGAAGAGCTGCAGTTGTAGGAAAGTTACCAATTTTTTTTTACTGGCACCTTTTTTGATTGGGGTAGTTTTTAGAAAAAATGCAGAATATGGAGATTCTCTGGAAAGAACTATCGATTAAATACAGAATTGCAGGCTTGTCATATAGTGGAGTCTTAAACAGTTCCTGTCTTTGATTCAAGCACCAAGTGCTCAAAATAAAAACAAACGTTGCTTTACTTTCATTTTAAATAAAGATTAACAGCCCCACCTTGTTTATAGGAATATTTTCTACATCAGCTTTATAAGAGTTCAGCAGCAGAATGGGATTTGCACTGGATTATGTACTCTGAGATGTTTCTCTAATCTTCTAAACTTCCAAGGTGACCCAAGGTAGTTCAGGTGGTATAGCGGTTGATCTGGAGGAAAGGTCATTGCTGACTATATTTTTGAAGCACATATTTGACCTTCAGACTCCCACACGTTTTGTCTTTTCTTACAAATCCACATAGTACACCTCCAACTGTCTGTCTTTTGAAAATCCTCAGAGTTCTTTAACCAACTGACTGAATTCGTTCTCTTGTCTCCCTCTTTCCTTTCTGGTCTAGTAAGCATTCCCAGTACAGGCTGAGCAGTATCTGCCGTACTTTCTGAGGCTGGATATGGATGGGTATCTGCCTTTTCCTTCTCCCTTTTAGAGATTGGCCTTCTAATTTTGGCCATTCTCCTCGAAAGTCAACGATGCTGTTAAAACAAGGATAGCCAGATGAATTCCATACAGGTCTTATGCAGTTGGAGTTCTTGTAAGGATTCTATAAATCCCAGATTTTCCTTTTTCTTTCTTTCAATTAAGTGTGATAAACATGGGAATCCTGTAGATTTAAGGGTTACATGCTTGTCTTGACAGCTAACTTTCATTGAACTCAGTGAGATGTCTTGAGTAAAAGCTATAATTCACAGCACCTAGCGATCTTGATGAGGTATCCGTGTTATTAGTAAAAGCCAAGCTTGACTGAAATAAATTTTTATCTTTTTGAAAATTAAAAGATTCTGAGTTTTATGATTTTTTATCTGGGTTTACACATTACATCAAGCTGTAGTGTGATTTATTGAGTTTGGCTTAACATGTTGCCATTGTGGGTTGTAAACTATATAATTTGTGGCACAGCACTGTATGAACCTAGCCAGTTTTGGCTTATTAAACTAAAGTTAAGCAAATTATCCTTAGTGTGGTGTAGGAGCCTAGAATTGCCTAAATTATGAACCGCTCTGGACTTGTGGAAATAAATGTGAGACGCAAGTTTTATATACCATTGGAGGGTGGACTTTCAGAAGCATTACAAAAAGACTTCTGAAAAATAAAGATAGAGGAAATGACCACACATACAGAATACACAGAATAGAAAGTGTTCTTGAATTAACAGGATCAGGGTTTGATCAGTTTCAAAAGAGTTAAATCTTTTGCAACACAGTTTTCAGTCTAGTGATAAACTGAAGTAGCACAACCTACCATGAGCTAGTCCCCCCTTCATCAGATACAGTCAGCTTGCTCCAAAAGTACCATAGTCTTAAGATGCTGCAGCAGCCTGGCATTTATCCCCATTTCTCTTGCTTTTTGTGGCTGGGTTGCTGTTTTCTTGGGAATGTACCTCTATGCTCTTTTTTTTTACAGTTTACCCGCCAAGCTGATCAATGGAGGCATAGCTGGTCTCATTGGGGTCACCTGTGTGTTTCCTATTGACTTGGCAAAAACACGTTTACAGAACCAACAGAATGGCCAGAGGATGTACACCAGTATGTAAGTACCCTGCACATGTAAAGACAAAAGAAAGGATTCATTCATTCTTATTGTTTAATCACTTGTTCTTTTACGTGAACTGCTTATGTAATATTTGTCTGCACAGAACTCCTGTGGAGCTGCTTACTGAGATTCCCCAGGCTGCCTATTTTTAGTGGAACCTAGATTTGAAGTTAGTTCGCCAACACTGCATCACAGTGTTTCTGTTAATTGGGGATTTTTAAGCGCTATTAATAGTAGTTTATAATAATCTAAGAGTTGGGTGCTTATGAGAGATATTTCTGCATCACCACTCAGAGAAACATAACTCATATAATACATTGGAGTCGGGTTATATGGACTATAATAAATTTAAATAAAAAATAAAATAAAGTAACATAAAATAAAATAAAATAAAATGGTCATGGAAGCAGCCATTTAGGCCATTGCGTCCAGCCCCCTGCTTTGTGCAAGAATCCATATTAAAGCATCAGTGACAGATGAGCAAATCCAGTGTTTGTCATTCACCATTAGAACACTTGTGAATGCACGTGTGGTGAGGGGGAACTTACCATCTCTCAGGGTAATTCATTCAACTATGCTCTCAGTGCTAGGAAATCTTTCCTAACATTCAGTTGAAATGTCCCTTCCTGTAACTTAAATCCATTGTTCAAAGCTCTACTCTCTGGGATGATATGGTATAATTGTTTATTTATTTATTTAGACTCCTGTACCCTAACCCTTTTCTCTACGAGCTCAAGGAGACTTTCACGGGAATGTTCCTTCATTCTGCTCCCACAAAAATAGCCCTGTGAGGTAGTTTGGGCTAAGAGAAAGGAACTGGTTCAAAGTCATCCAGTTTCACAGCTGAATGTGGACAGAGCTTGGGTCTCCCCAGTTCTGTTCCAAACTCCATGATCCAATACATGGATCACTAGTGGCATTCTTCCACTTGACATCCTTTCAGGTCCTTGAAGAGTACTATCATATCTTACCTGCTGGTCTGAAGCTTTACCAGCTTCTCTGAATCCTCCTTAAAGTGAAGTGTGCAGAACTGTACACAGTACCCAAGGTAGGGTTCAACAACACACAATGAAATGAAATGCCAATTTGTTGTGACTTGGAAAATATACCTATTGATGAAGCCTAAAATTTCATTTGCGTTTTTTGGCATCAACCCTATCAAAATAATTTTTAATCTTATTTTCCTCCTCTAGGCTGTTCGATTTTTTATTTGTTTGTGCTTTTGAGTCAATTTTGACTCCTGGCGACTGCCTGGATAAGTCCCTGCAGTTTTCTTGGCAAGGTTTTTTGGAAGTGCTTTGCCATTGACTGTTTCCTAGGGCTGAGAGAGTGACTGGCCCAAGGCCACCCAGCTGGCTTTGTGCCTAAGGCAGGACTAAAACTCATAATCTCTCTGTTTCTAGCCTGGTGCATTGACCATTGCACCAAATTATTTTATCCCCCTTTTATTTCACCTACAGATTTAATTTAGTAAGTATTTTCTCCACCTCATCATCAAGTCATCCATAAAAAGAAAAAATAGTACAGAGCCCAGGGCTGAACCTTTAATGCCACCCTCCAGTCTAATGAAGAACAGTTGTTGAGCTCTCTCTTAGTACAGTCTGGAGCCAGCTGTGTATATGTAATTTGTTGTGCCAGGCAGCACACACTTCATTGTGTGCTAATCTCTATGTCCTGAAGTACTGTCATATGCTTTTCTGAAATTTGCCTACAACAATATGTAATATTAAATAATATTTAAAATATTTACATATTAAATATATCTATGGGATTTCCACAGTCTACATAAGGAAATTATATGGTAAAAAATGAGATAAGATTAGTTTGGCAAAACGTAGTCTTGACAAGTCCATTATGGCTTCTGATAATCACTGTATTGATTTGATTTGTAAGCGACTTGATTTCTTTCTGATCTTCTCTAGAAGTTTCCCTCATATTGATGTCAGACCAAGTAGTTGTTAGTTCCTCAGATAGGGGCAGTATTTGCCCTTCTCCGGTCATTTGACATTTCATCAGAAAACTCTGTTCTCCAGAATGTTTCAAATGTATAACAATTCAGCCATGGAACAATTCATCTGACCCTGACAATATAAACTCATTCAAAATAAACAGATATTGTTTGATCATCTTTCTATCAGTCTCAAGTTTTGATCTTGCTCATTTATATCCTTGTCAGACAATGCTGAACCAAAGTAAGAGTTGCCTAGTTCTGCCTTTTCTTTGTTACCTGTTAGCATTTTACCATCTTCACTGAATAGTTAGTATACTGATTATTTTCTCTTCCTTTTTTTAGCATACATGAAAAGCTGTTTTTATTGTCCCTGTGCATCCTTCAGCAACTTCAGCTCCTTCTGAGCTATGATGTTTCTGATACCATCTCTAGAATTCCAGACTCTCTATTTAAAATTTTCCATGACCACTTGTCCCTCTTTTTACCTCCTATAGTCCTTCATAGATAACCCTTCCACCTCCTGTTTTCCATTCCTTTCCTGCTATGGAATCTTCCTTATCTTTGCTCTGAGTTTGTTAAAACTAATATTCTTGAGGTCTATGATGCACATTTGGGTATGCTCAGCTTTAGTATCCTGTAATATTAAGAATTCTAGGGTTACATGCTCATTTTCCCCCAGTGTCCCAGTCGCTTCCGCTTCATCAACTGAGCATTCCCTCTTGGTTGGTATATGAGTTTTAATAACCAGATCAGCTTTGGCCATGCTGAAGTGGTGAGAACTGTAGCCCAACTTGCCTAGAAGACATTGGTTGAACATGCCAATTGAAGTTGTGATCCTTTTGCATCTGGAGAAAATAGGATAAAAGTTTCCAGTTTGGACTGGGAAGATCTGTTTCCCACTCAGTCATGAACATAAGATCACTGGGTATATTTTGGGCTACTCATTCCCTCAGCCTGATTTATCTCACAGGATTATTGTAGGATAAAAATGTTAAAAGCATCATTCCATTGCCTGGGTATTGCCCTTTCATGTTTCAAGCAGGAAGGTCACTGAAGGATTAATCCAGTAATCCTTACTATCAAAGATGCTTAATACATAACAGGAGAGAACCAATGGGATGGGAATGCTAAAAGAGCCTTGTTTATTCAAATCTGTTGGCTACAGCTCCCCTGACACATGTGCAAGTGGCAGCTGGGAAGATAAATTTCAGCCTGTGTTACGAATTTTTATGTTATCTCATCAGGCATTTCCAGGCTAGAGAAAGTGGTCTTCAGGCTTTATTATAAAGTTGATTTTGGAGATCATCATCTCTTTGCACCAAGAGCCTTTTGAATACTAAGGCAGATGATGAGAGAGAGAGAGGAGGAAAGGGGTCTTCACACACTGCCTCTGGGTCTCTTTCTCATCTGGCCTGTTCTTAGTTAAACAAGTCTCTGCGATTATGAGACAAAGGGAGCTTCCTGTCTCTTCCCTTCCCTTTTCTCTCTGCCTCCCTCCCAGATTGTTTTCTTTCAGCATTCTGCTTATGTTTAAGAGCCCACCTCCAACAAGAGTCCATGCCGAATTCAAATCTCCAACAAATAATTATTCTCTTACTACAGAAATGGTCAACTTGTAAAATTAGTTTTTTAAAGAAAGAAGCATCCTGCTTATAATATATACAACACAATTGACTTAAAATTAGAACACTTAGCATGCAAAGGATGTTTGAACTCTACGTGTTTGAGTATGAAAAGAATGGTTCATCAAGGTTGTTTGCCCCAAAGTTTCAGCAAATAGATGGTTGAGGAAATACTTTGCTTATGACTTTTTATTTAGCTTCAGGTGTTTCTCAAAGGGATTGATATTTCTTGTGAAAAGCAAAATATTCTTGAGAGAGAAATGTTCTTATTCTTCACTGTACCTGGACTTGATTTCTCTCTCTTATTTTTTTAAGGGTTTATATAACTCTCGTCTTGTCAGAGAGGAGCTGTTTTTAAAAAATTTGGAATATGAATGAAATTCTGGCACAGTGTAATGCTAGAGAGTTTTCTTTGTAGGCATCTGCTGAGGGGAATCAAGAGGTGGCAAGTGACAAAATGTGCATTGTGACATCATGATGCAAACCCTGTAACTTACAAACTTGTGTCCAATGTCAAGACATACATTAGGAAAGGGTGGAGTTTCTGTTGTGATGTTGTGATGCAGGGTTTGTCATTGGTGGTCTGTCAAAGCATGCCTTGTAATGACTTTTTGTGCAATTTAGAGTCTGAACAAGTCCCCCTCTTTCCCTCCCTTTCCCTACCCATGACGGCTGTACATCTAGATCCTGAAATGGTATTGGCGCAGCTTTTCCAATCTGTTTGCTCTCAGCTGTGCTGTATTGTAAGTCCAGTCATGCTGGTTATGTTGATGGGAGTTGCAGTCCCACGTATCTGGAGTACCCTGATTTTGAGATGGCTGAATAGCTTTTTGGTGTGTATTAATGGTTTGATGACTCTTTGCTTCATCCATCTTTCCCAACAGGTCTGACTGCCTTATTAAAACAATCCGGTCTGAAGGATATTTTGGGATGTACAGAGGTCAGTATAACATTCTGTGGTCACAAATGATTAATTCCAGAAGGAAATCTTATTGAAAAAGTTGCATCTAGATTAGAGGTTGCTAGGTTTCAGCCATATGGCTGCTGTGCATTTAGCAGCTTTGTAGCAATTGCTGTTCCTCATCATTGAAATGAGATGATTTAGAAGGGATTCTGGGTGGCCATGAAAGATGCAGCCAGGAGAAGAGAGGGACTATCATGGCCTAATTTTTCAAATGTGAAGTAAAGATCAACAGACACTTCTTCGTGAAGTACAATTCAATTTTTTGTCTCCACATAGATAGGAGAAAACTTTATAAAAACTTGCTTCAGCCTGGCAATTGGGAATGTAGTTTTTTGAAAAGAAAATGTGTATTTAGTTACTGTCATTAATATTAATCACAACTTTAGAAAGCAAATTAACTTGCAGAAACTTCCTATGGAGGAAGGAATGCCAGCACTGAAAATAGTGAAATTTGAAAGTTGTAAGTCATCCTAGTACAATATTCTTCTAAATATGTGTACTCAATAGTGGACAGGTTATTTCTTACTACAAAGAATGTGTAGAATTATAGACGTTTGGCAGGTTTAACTGAACTGTTCGTATGTGTATCTCTGTGTATGCTGAGATTATTTTCCTTTACAAAGTAATAGGTTTGCATATGCACATTTCTCAAGCAGCAGTTGTGTGGTGTGTGCGTCCCCAATTTTCATTAGACAGAGCTTCTCACTCTCTTCACCTCTTAAAGTTGGATGATGAATGGGAGAAGCTTTATACAGTGGTACCTCAGTTCACGAACTTAATTCGTTCCACGATTCTGGTCATGAACTGAATTGGTCGCGAACCGAATCAAATTTCCCCATAAGGTTCAATGTAAATAAGGTTAATCCGTTCTGACCCCTACGAATGTGGTCGCCAACCGATTTTGGTCACCAACCTAATCAAATTTTCCCATAAGGTTCAATGTAAATAAGGTTAATCCGTTCTGAACCATATGTATTTTTTTTTTAAACCACAAAAATATGAAACAAAGTACAGTACAGTACAGTATGACGAGAGAGAACACTAACCTTGCTTGAGGCGACTTCTGGCATGGAGGACAGGAAGGCGGGTGGGGAGGCGGTTATTGTTTGGAGGGAGAGTCCCCCTCACCTATAGGAAGCCACGACCACGTGTCAGAGCAGGGAAGATGGCCGCGGGTCGTGTTCGTCACCCAATGCAGAGTTCGCGAACGGAAGCAAAATTTTGCGAACGGTGCTGTTCATGAACTGAATTGTTCGTGAACAGAAGTGTTCGTGAACCGAGGTATTACTGTATCTTTATTTTCTTCAGAGGTTTCCCCAAAAGAAACAATTTCCAATTAACTTAATGGAAGGAAAAGTATTTGGTCTGGGCTTACTTAAAGTAGTCATATTCTTGGTTTCAGAAAAATTTTTCAGGTCAATATGATTGGAATTTATTTGTGAACTGTTTCTGCTTTGTCTTTTTAGACTAGTTTTTAACAGAGGGCAGGAGAAAAAATATAAATTCTATGCAGCTTCTTTCTCTCTTTCTCTTTGTCTCCACTCCGCCCCTGACACATACCACTTCTTGATAGAATCATTTCATATTTGTATTTGTTATAAAAAATTATTTGTTGTTATTAAAAAAAAAACCTCTTGACTTTTAAAAATGTGTCCGAATTCCCACATGTCACTACAGAGAATAGTTGATTGAAACAGCAAATTCCTGAGATTAATTCTTGATGTTAGAAATGCTGTTTTTTGTTTTATTTTGTTTTATCCTGGTTGTGACTTTTTACAGCCTCATAAGAAACTGAAATCTGGTAAATGAACATTTTCTTACTCTTCTATCTGCTGATCTACTTACTGTACATCTGTTAAAACTAGAAAGGTTTTGCAGCAGCAATGACAAAAAGATATTCATGTATACAGAGCAGAAGAAACATATTAAATTAGCTAATTTACCTTTGTCTGTCTTGGCACACCTTCATTTAACGGTATAGCCTAAGATCAGAGGCATATAGTTTCAGTTCAAACAGCTATAAACCTTGAAGTTATTCATGTAATGAGAAGGGTGTAGCTACAGTTGGAATCTCATTTAGTTTATCTTAATATAGATTTGCAAGAGTAAACATTTTTTTATCTGTTTCTCAGAAGACATATGCAGCATACCAGAATAATACCACTGGGTAGAATAAAGTTTACTTGCCAGACTTGATTACATAAATCCCTGTTCTGGGCTAATGATCTTGAAAACAATGCCCCACCGGCTCTTTCATAGCTTCTCAGAAAAGAGAAACAGTGAGTGGCGTTAGGGGTACCTGCTCACTGGTAAAGTCAAACTTTTTTGACTTCCTGGAGGGGTGGTGCATACAGTGAATACTGTATTTTTAATGGACAGTTGAGTTCAGACCAGTTGTTACTCTCTAGGTTGACCCGTTGTGCCAAGATTTTGTGTAATTTGGGTTTGGTCTTGTGCATTGTACTGACTGACCATAGTTTACAACTTGTCATGATCTGTGATCAGGGCAGTGAAGCAACTAGCTGAGGGTAGAAAAGTAAGCTCACTGTAATGCAAACAACAAGACTTGAACTGATTAGCTGGGCCTTCTCTTTTAAGACTGGGAAAGTAGAAGAGTAAAAACTGGAAACTTCCTTCCGTGTTAGAAAATGCTGGATCCCTTTGCAGCCTCTTATGCATTATCCCAGTGCTATTCCTGAATAGCAGCTCAGAGACTGGCAGGTCATCCGTTTGGACCAGCCTGCAAATAGTAATGGCATGGAATTTCCCACCAGCTTGCTCGGCTTCTTTTCCTGCCTTCCTTTTGCCTGGGTACCCGCCAAAGACTTATCTTTGCCAAGTTGTCTCCACAACGCAGAACTGCTGCAGAGCAGACTTTGCAAGACAGACAGCCGTCTTACTAAGAATAACCCCCTCCTCATCCCTGGGTTTGCAGTGAAACAGGCAAACAATTTCTAGCCACTGGGAACAAAGTGAGCCTTTCTTTCATTCAGAACGCATGTATTTATATACTTCATGCTCTTCCCGTTGTGCCTTTAAGGAGCTTGCAGCATAAAACAGCCAATGCCAGGCCTTTTCGATGTAAAGGGTGTGTTGGCTTTGCTTAGGCTTCTGTTTTGTTTTTTACCCCGAAAGATGCAAATAGAGGCAAAAATTGGCATAACCTCTCTCCACACATGCATTCAGTGATGTTGAGAATTATGTAAACTAGGAAATTGCACACTTTCTCAGCGATAGGAGGTTGGGAAGCAAAGCACCAGCCCTTGTTCACTCCTGAGGCAGAGAAATCTGTTTTGCTCCATTGTTACTTTTCTCCCCACTCCTTCCTCTAAAGCTGGATGGGTCTATGCCCATTGCAGCAGAATAGCTTTAATGCCAGTTCACCAGCCCTCATGGATCAATGGCATTACTGTATCTTGCAGAGGCAGCCGAGCTCGCTCGTACTGTAAACCTGGAACTGCCTGCATTTCTAGGCAAAGGTTTTAAAAACATTTCCTGTCTGGTGGCCTGGGCTTTCTCTTGAGGGTCACCTATGGTGGTCTTAGCTGGCGGAAATGGAAGTACCGGAACAGAGCATACTGTAACAGAATGATTTGCCACTAGCTGGCAACCCCAAGGACATCCTTAACATTTCTAACCATTTGTACCTTGCTTTTGTGTTCATCCCAAAAGAGCCAAACACCTCTGTATTCTATCAGGGGCTTAACTTTTGGTATAATCTGCTGTTGCTGAAACAACAAAAATGCCACAAAGTAAGAAGCTGGCGGTATTAATGGCACCAGGTATAGGAACATGCAGATTTTTAGATTATGCCAACTCTTCATAACTCATTGTTAAAGTATGCTAACAACCAATTGAATTTTCTTGGGTTGACTCAGTAACAGAGACAAATGGGTTGTGCATGCCAAGAAAGATTATGTAACCATATCTATTTTAATTAGAAGCATTAGCAGGGTTTTTTTTGGGGGGGAGGGCAAGGGCTAGTAAAAAAGTGAATGTTGCACGTAGCTCTTCTCAGTTGTATATGTCAATCTGTCAACGGAAACAGCAGCATCTTTCTAAGTAACAATTGCCTTAGAGACAACAGTTGCCTTGCAGAATGCCAGCTTCCCATTTAGTTATTATGGCCCTTTGTGAAATAGTTGGATAGAACAGATTAAAGATTAAAATGTTCCAAAGGCAGAGACAGGCTTGGCAGATGCTCGACTCTCTTCCTTGAGTGAGTTCAGTAAAGTGGGTCACTCTAGTATTGCTAATACCCCTTTCCTTTGTTCTCCCTGAGCCATGCACAGCTTGGGATCCTCTCTGGAGCCCTGGGATTTGTTCATAGGTTCTCTCTGTATAATAGAGTGCCTCTTTCCCATGTCCGTAACAAGCGCTGTTCACATGCCAGGGAGCAGAGCTGGCTGAAAATGGTGCTCTTCAGGGAGAATTTCCTCTGAACAAGATTTCATTCAAAAGAAACAGGTGTCAGGCCTGTATCGTCAAGAAACTGTTACTGATAAATATAAATATTTATGCAGAGTTTCCTGAGGAATAAAAATATGTGAGCCTTACATGCATGATTTTGGCAGTCCTTTAAACACCCTTTTAAAGGAGGCCTTAAGCATTATTTGGAAGAGAGGAATGGAGTCGCTGGAGGTGGCTTGCCTAGGGCGCCCAGATAAATACATGACAAGATTTGAATGTGTTTTTCCAGTTTGTATTCCCACCTTCTTAAGGAAATTGGAGGAAGCTACCATTAACATGCATGGATTTTGGATTGGGTCAAAACATTTTGAAAGCAGTAACAGCTTCAACATGTGGTGACAAAGATTACCTATTTTGTAAACTGAATAAGTCAAACAGGGCAAAGAGAAATGTTTCTGGAATGCTCACTGGCTATTTCTGGCTTTGTCTAATGAAAAACGCTGGGTTTTTTGCCAGCGATTATTGCAACATCAGTTGGGTTCTAAATCGCAAAGCTTGATTTTTGAATGCACATCCTGAAAAGGTGTTTAAATTCTTCAGTGCAGTGACTTCACTTCAACCTGATCCTCTGGGTATGCCCTAATTCAGGGGTGTGGAACCTGGGGCTCTCCAAATTTTGCAGAACTTCAATTCCTATAGCCTCCATCTGCTGGGCCAGTGGGGAGGGATGAGTGAGTTGTTATTCAACAATATTGGAGGGCTGCCAGTTCATAAACCTGTTCCAGTTAGATGCAGTGCAAATATCAGTTTGCATTTCTGCAGCTTAAGCAGCACCTGATCAGTGGCACTGGGGACAACTGGCCCTACCCTGTCCAAGGATTAACCTCCCTTTCCCCACCATCAGCTGTTGGGAAAGAATTGTACCCTTCCTCTTTTTAAAAAAAATCCTAACAAAGTTCCTCCACAGTTTAGCTGTCTCCCAGTCATTGCTGCCTGAATGACTGTCTTTATGTAGCACAGTTACAAACACAATATGGGAAAGAGGATAAGTACCAACACAGTACTTGCCACTATTTGCTGGCTGCCAATCTTAACATGCCTTTTTCTGTGTGTGGATACCATTCCTAGGACTGACTTTTTATTTTGAGCACAGTTGATTGTCACCATGCAGAGATGAATTAAACTTTATGTTCTCTTCTTGTCCAGGGGCTGCAGTGAATCTAACACTCGTGACTCCAGAAAAAGCCATCAAGTTAGCTGCCAATGATTTCTTTAGGTACCATCTTGCTAAAGATGGGTAAGTGGAGTGTGGGGCACTGAACAAAAATGGGAGGATTTAAGCTGGAATGTGTCTCTGTTACCCCATTGTTGTGTACTGTATGTCTCCTATTAACAGTGCACGGAACAGCTGAACATCAGTATCTTTCTTGATTTTGCTCCTATAATGTTCAGCTGCTCCACTGTGCTCACAGTATAGAAATGAACACGTCTCACCTCTAGCACAGGCAATTTGTATGTTTTTTGGAGTGGGACAAACTAATTTTGTAGCATTTGACATGCCCTATTTGGTGGAGGCCAGAGGTCAGAGTACGATATCCTTCTCATTCTAGTCCAGGAACGATTGCTACTTACTTGGTGTTCCAAAAGTAATGCCAAGGCTAGCTCATTGCATGTTTGTTGTTGCATCATATTGTAGTTTAATGAAATTTCAACTTCCATATTAAGACAATATCTTTAATAGGCCAGTTAATATGAAATAACTTACAAGTTTTCTAGTTCACCAAAACTCTTTAAGCTGTATACCAAGGCCACAAAGCCAGCTTGGAAGCCATGGAAACTTCACATTGTCATGGTTTTATGGCAAAATGTGAGAGAAGATTGCAGATATCCAAATTGTTTGACTACTGTAGGTGCAGGGATGATTTCTGCTTAGCGCTTTTCCTAGAACTCCTTACTTTTTAGAAATACAGTATTTGCAAAGAAAATAATGCAGCATTGACCAAAATTTAGTTATTCAAATCTAGGTGTGGAGCTTATAATCATAAGATATCAATTGTCAGAGGGAATTCCTTTCTCAGGGACAATTAAATCATCGTATTTGGTTGATATTTGCATGACATTGCCTTTACTTTTTGATATTTAACTCCACCTATTAGCAGTGGCAATCTTTTGGGTCCTTTTGGGGAACTCAAAAATTTTCTTACTTGTTTATGCCAAGTAAATCAGTTAAATATGCAAATGCATACTTTCTGTTTTCTTCTTAGAAATAATAGTTGGGGGCAGGTCTAGAAGAAATGCCGGTGCTTAACTCTTCTCCATGCTTACATACTATACAGTCCTTTTAAATATCTTCCCCCTCCAGTAGTTGCTATTCCCTCAAGAGGAAATCTGACATCAGCACCAAGATTTGGGATAGAGAAATTAGGGGAAATAGACCCCCCCATTTCCCCACATGTCACAATCCTAAGCAATCCCCTCTATTTTATAACTGTCATTTTTACTTGCACTCATCTATGATTATCTTATTGATGATCAAAGTGAAATAGTCTATACAAGAAACATGCAGTTTTTCTTAAGTTTGGATTGCACAGAATATTTACAGAGCTGTAAGATGTCATTCTGCGTACCTGATCAAAATGATGCATGCAGGAAATGAAAATGAAAGCCAGTCCCCAGAGGACACTTTACAGCTTCCAGAAATAACCTAATATCTCTGTCAAGGTAACTGAATTCCCATGGGAAAATCTCCGGAAAGGAAGGCAGTACTTGCAATTATTACAGCTAGTGTTGATCAGTCATTTATTCCCATCACAAATTTGAGCTGCTAAAAATGCTGTGTTTAATAGTAACAGACTGAACTGAACTGGCTTAATTTTTTACATGGGCTCCAAGATCACTGCAGACGGAGACTGCAGCCATGAAATTAAAAGACGCTTGCTCCTTGGGAGGAAAGCTATGGCAAACCTAGATAGCATATTAAAAAGCAGAGACGTCACCTTGCCGACAAAGATCCGCATAGTCAAAGCTATGGTTTTTCCAGTAGTAATGTATGGCTGTGAGAGCTGGACCATAAAGAAGGCTGAACACCAAAGAATTGATGCCTTTGAACTGTGGTGCTGGAGAAGACTCTTAAGAGTCCCCTGGACTGCTAGGAGGTCAAACCAGTCAATCTTAAAGGAAATCAACTCTGATTGCTCATTGGAAGGATTGATAATGAAGCTCAAGCTCAGATACTTTGGTCACCTAATGCGAAGAGAGGACTCTTTGGAAAAGACCCTGATGCTGGGAAAGATGGAAGGCAAAAGGAGAAGAGGACGGCAGAGGATGAGATGGCTAGATAGCATCACTGAAGCAATGAGCATGAAATTGAGCAAACTCAGGGAGGCAGTGAAAGATAGGAAGGCCTGGCGCAATATGGTTCATGGGGTCATGAAGAGTCGGACACGACTTAACGACTGAACAATAACAAATTTTTTACAACATGCAGTAGATGGTGTCTCTGTGTATATTATCACATACCTTCTCCAAAGATGTTATGAATTTGATTAATGTTCATTCCATTTTCTTCACAATTCCTGGGGGATAGGAGACTGAGCCCATGTCGTCTTTTCATGACATCCAATATGCAACCAGTGGGGGGTGGGGTGGGGAGCAGGTTGCAAGCTAGATCTTGGCAGAAAGAGGGGCTTAGCCAGTCCTTTTTCCCATCAAAATCAGCTCCCTTGCCATAAATGCTGTTACATTTACAGGTGATGAGAGAGAGGGTGAAATTTCTTAGGTCCTCTGAGTTAGAAAGGAGCTATAAAGCCCATCTTGTTTGGAAGAAGGGGCCAAAGGCAAAGAATTACATATACATTTGTATGCACTCCTGGAGATACTTCTGCTCTGGTCAGATTTGTAAGCCAGAGAGAGAGGGGCTTTTCAGGTTTGGAGAAACCATCAGCCTTGCATTTCCTAGCCTTCAGTCCAGATCTATCCTTGTGCTATTTGTCAGGATAAATAACTGCAAAACATTATGATCTTTACACTTAACTTCAGAATTCCTTCATCCTGGGAAAGGCTTACTGGAACACTGAATGTGAATGCATTGGTGTGAAGCTTTATTATTTTTGCATGAAGAGTAATTGTGAAGCAATGCACTGAAATAGAAGCCTTTGCAATAGTGAAAGCTATTACCAGAAATAGTGCTTTGATTTGGGATGAAGCTGTTTGTTGTGGGGCTCTGGCCATATTTTCTGTATGCCTGCTAGATACAGTCCTCTGCTCCTTTCTCATGTCACCTAAAAAATATGAAATGTTCAATTTATAATCATGCCATCTGAATTTTAATGGCCAATGTAGAAGATGAATATTGTTTCCCTGCAGAAGGGGTCTGGCAGCTTGAATAAATATTAGCAGTTGAATCAGTATTGTAACACATGATAAATTACTATTAATTTTGCAATAAATAAAATAAGCCCTAAAAGCATCTATGCAAAGATTCAGTGTCTGTTTTCATCTGAAACTCTGATTGCTATAAAGCAGCTGCAGGTTATTTCTTTTTTTCGGAGGGTTGCATAAGTAATGGCAGGATTTTTGTTGTTTAAGCAGAATTGCTGGGGTTATTAAACTCAATATTGTATCTGCTTTCATATGTTGCCTATATGCATTCCCAATCATGAATCTGTGGACTGATCTATAGGACCTTTACAAACCTCCAGTATTGTAGCCCCTATATTTGTGATAACCTAAAACTGTTGAGGATGGGATGGGCCTCAGAGTCAAATTCCTTGTGGAATGCATGGAAATGCAGTTCTTGACACACATAATTAGCATGCTACGGCTGTTAAATGGCTTGTTGATAATAGCAGAACCAGGTTTGTGGAACTGGTTTTACCTGCTGTAGACATCTGGCTGCAAAGGCAGTTTTGTAGCATCATAGATACATTTGTGTTAGAAATAGCAATAAACCCAGTAGAATGGAATTAGTTCCACTGTCAACCTTAAGTGAATATTCATTGGCATGTACCTAGATATAGCAGAAGTATTAGCACTCTGCCTATTAATACATGTGCTACTTTTGCAAATGAGTAATTGCAGAGGTAGCAAACATTCAGCTGGTACTATAGCTGGAATTCTAATGCTCTGATTAAGCCCTGCAGCACTCAGGTCAATTTTGGAGACTACAGAGCTATGTTTTTGAATTTCAAGACCAGATATAAAATCGCTTCAAGGGAACATAACGTTGCTGTGGATGTCCGCATCTTAGAACCTTCATTGTGACAGTTGGAAAAGCAAGGAAGAAGGTGGGAGGTTTTCCTATCTTCTGTCCCTGGGGTTGTGTTTGGAGAGGGGAGTGATGATGGCCAGCATACAGCATAGGGGACCATGTGTGGAGGGAGGTGGAGTGGGAGGGCTGCTGGTGGGGACTTCGTATTCCACAAAGTGGCACCTTTTGATCCAGTTGATGTGGTCAGGTGCTGCCAGAACCAGTGGTAAGGAAGTTAACTGAGTTAGTGATTAACTGGGTTGAGCATGTTGTACAAGCTATGCCATAATATCAATTTAAGAATAAAATTGGAGAGTTACATCTTGGAGTTTTATATGCCTAGCTATTCCCTGAACATAATTAATCCCTTTATTTGTCTGCATAGTGTACACTGTGATGTATGTCCTGTCTTAATTTTAGAACTTGCTGATTTTTGCCTATAAGAATTATTATCCTATTCATTATTTTTAATTATATCCCCTCTTCCATTTTGTGTCTCTACCAAGCACTGTGATTTACACATATCCAAGAATGATAAAACAAATAATTAACCACCAGAAGCATAAAAATACTCTAAAAGATCCAGTTAAAAGTTTAACAAGTTAGGGGCCAGCCTTAACTCCAATAGTCTGTTCTATAGTCCATCCTCACCACAAAAAATATATATATAATTAGCCATTGACGTCAAACATAAGATTTAAGAATGTGGGGTGGACTATTAATTTAAGTGGGAACATTCAGTTGCCATTCAGGTAGGGGTAAATTAAGTCACAGCAATTAAGACTTAACCATGTCCTTCTCTGGATAATTTCATTTTTTAGGTTCTGCTTCTTCCACTTAGAATCAGTTTCACTTAGCGACAGCTTCACTTAATGACCGAGTTGCTGGTTCCAATTGTGGTCGCTCAACAAGGTCTACCAGTATTACTGTTTCCAAAGGAACTTTATCTTCATTAATATTGACTCCTTCCTTGTTGTGCAATATAATCTTATTCTTTTTATCTTGACCTTCACGTTGTTGTTTAGAAATGGCCAAAGAAAGTTGCTGAGCTTTGTTCTTTCTCTTCCTAGCTATTAAGCATGGCTGCATTAGCTGTTTCTTTATGCATGCTATCCTAATCAGCAGGGAAACATACCTTTCCCCCTCCCTTTTATGGGATACTGTTTTGCTTGATAAACAGAAATGAAAGAGACCTTATGCTTATGATGCTTAGTTTCTCTGTGGTGTAGCATCCTGGAAGCACATTAATCAATTCACTTTCTGGTAAAGGGATGTTCTTTGATTGGCTACACACATTGTAACAGCTATTCTGCTGAAGTGCCCATGACATGTTTTCCAAAATCTAAATGTGCCCACTGCCCCCCTCCCCATATTTGAAGTCCATTTTACTAGGTTGTAAAAGCAATTCAGATTAATTCTGTTGAAAGGGTAGTAGCAGAAAGGCATGGGATGATGGGAGATGGGATAATCAAAGAGAAGTGGAGTAGTTTAACATTGATACTGTAATGGTATGTGGGAATGACCTTGAGAGACAGGAGGAAGAAGCTGCAGCCTAGGCAATGGTCTGATAAACGAAATTTGAGTCTGACATAGGGGTGGAGGTGGAGAAAGCATCTCAGAAGAGACCCTCCCTAGTTTTGGGGAGAGTAAAAGTAAGGGAGGGAAGAGGTACTTTCACACTTGCAAGATTCTGTTACTGTAACATTACAATAATGGTAGTGTTAGTACTCATGGTTGGTGCTTCTTGTCTGGACTACCTCAGAGGGCTGACAGATACATAGACTGGCACAGGAAATTCTGAAGATCAACTGGATGCCCTTTCCAAACTTTTCTTTACTCATCAGTTTGAGAGCCTAGAATATGTGTTTGTTTTAGTTACGAGAGATAGAAAATTAATTTTTTTTAACATTACACTTATTCTTGGGAAATTGTTTCAGTTATTACTGGATGTTCAAGTTTGTTTATTTTTAGTGCAACTGTAATTATGTACACATTTTTGCCAAATATGATATGATCTGCTCTTTTTTTTAAGGGTCTGCCATGGGTCTTTAGTTTACTTACTTACTCAAGACCTCTAAATTGTAAAGGCTTCTTTAAGGGGTTTTTGATTAGTGATGATGCATTCTTGAGTACCTATGAATAGAAAGGTGGTTTATGAATGATGATGATGATAAAAAATGATTAGAAGATTAGATAATTTTCATCTAGTCAAGCATTCTTTAAAACAGTGTTCTTCAGAGCAGCATCCACTAGACAGCAGCTTCCAGAATTATTTCAGCCTTGCTAATTAGACATGCTGGGTATTGTGGTTCCAACATATATGAGAGTTTTTCCAAAGTAGCCTTCCACTAATCAGGAGATAACTCAATGATCTACCAAAAATAGATACAACAAGCAGGCCATGACCTAGTTTCTGCCCACCCTGATCTAGAAAATAGGATTATCTCAGTCATGTTTTGGGGAAAAAAATTCAGAGGCAAGTCACAAACTAACTCCAATTTTTAAAATATTGTAGCTCATTTTAAAAGGGTTAAAAGTGTTTTTAAAATACCTAGTGCCTACTTCACAGTTTTTGAGTACTCAAAAATAATTTTCAACAGATATTCAGAAGAAAATCTAAACCTAAGAGATATTTTGCGACAAAAACTAACAGAGAAAATCAACCCCTTAGAGAACTTGATTCCCTGCCAGTTTCTATTCAAGGAGGGAATCAACTACTTTAATGGATTAAAAAGGATGTTGCCAACTCTCTGGTTTCCTTTTGTACCAATGTGACTTTGATACAGTGAAAATTCCTTCCTGTGTTCTCAAAGGAGAAATCTATATTTAGTGATTTGATCATCTTTCTGTGGCCTTACACCTATAATCTCCTCAGATGACAGAACACCGCACCTAAGCAGCAATCATGCAGACTGAGGAACTGGCTGCATGTGGTTGCCTGAAGCTATTATTCTGAACTGGAGAGGAAGCTTGAAGCAATGGCAGTCCCTGTAGGTAAGGGGATGAATGTTATGCTACTCCACGCTTCCCACAGGGTGGAAGGTGTTGATGGATCACAGATGCTAAGCTTCAACTATGTGGTGTTGGCTTTGAAGAAGTAACTGGATAACGCACCACCTCCTTTCCAGCTCTAACCGGTGGCTGGTGGCCAAGGTCTTTGGCTGCTCTGAATTCTCTGAGAAGTGACAGTTAACCCTAGTGCCAGAAATAGGCCAGCCTGTGCATTCAGAAAGAGGGTTCTTCTATGGATCTCTGTGTGATTTCAGCTAGGCTTACCTACACTATTTTTTCTTGATCCTCTTTATTCAGTGTAATTAAAGTGATTTAACAATCCCCTCTCATTTTTTCCATCATGTACAGTAGCAGATACCATATGCAAAAGAATGAGCAAATTAAAATGTGGAAGTATTATTTCAAATTATTCTTTCTGATTAGGCTGGTCATTGGTCCATCATGGACAGAAGCTGGACTATTTGGATGCCTAGTTTAAAATCCCTTAAAAAAAAAACCATATAAACATCATGATCCTGGAATTTACCAAAAATAAAAATGTTTCAGAGCATGAGGTCAAATATGTTGAAAGAAAAGAAAACAGGAATTCTCTGAGTTCTAGAAGGAGGCATGAGTGAGGAAGGATTTTGTTTCTTAAGCAGATAACATATTCTTTTAATTCTGGCTCTGAAGTAATTCTGGCTCTTGATGACTTGAGTGTGATGGGATTTCAGCCTCTTCTGCTCCAGATACTATGAACTGCCCTGCTTTTGCCTAGTATTACAGGCTAAGAGCTTGAGATTTGATCACTTACTTTATGCTGAGTTACCAAAAGTATGTGGAATTTTCTGACCTAATCCTATTTGTTTGCAGCCAGTACTGGAAAACAAATAATTCAATATTTAATTCAGTGAATTCCCATATATTTAATAATTTTCCTTTTGTCCCATGAAAATCTTCCAATATGGTAGCAATTTTTAGAGGTACTCTGGAGTTACCTATGAGGCTTTCGAGATCAGCAGATTACAAACTCCTGTAGCAGCAGATTAAATACCTCTGTGTTAAAAGGCAGCTTGATGGAAAGGGCTAATACCTAAAGATAATATGCCTCAAGGTTAAAGGGAGGACCCATGACCCAGTTGCTTTTCTCCTTCACCCCCCTTATATTTGCCCTCTTTAAAAGTTACTTCTTTCCCAAAGCGTTGCCTGACTAAGAAGACCAAATCCTTTTCTTGTTATCTTCCTTTGCTCTGACAGTGATGACACTCCTCATGGGTACATCTCCTGCTATATTTTGACTTTGTAATGTCATCAGGTGTTGACAGCAGTATGTGGCATTATGATTTGGATTACACTTCTGCAGAAGCAAAATAAGGGAGAGATTTCGTGCCTAGCATGGCAGTGCCTTTATTTCCAAAACAGGATTCTTGTCAACCTCTTAGGGCAATGTTGTCCAAACTTGGCCACTTGAAGATGAGTGGACTTCAACTCCCAGAATTCCCCAGCCAGCATGGCATGGCTGGCTGGGGAATTCTGGGAGTTGAAGTCCACTCATCTTAAAGTGGCCAAGTTTGGACAACACTGTCTTAGGGACTTCTAGCTTTAGCATTTTGCCTTTTGCCTATTATAGATTAACATAATTAATTCCCTGGATTCTTTCCGCTTCCTCCAATGTTTGTGGTTCATTTGTTTGTGTCTCCTGTGTTTGACCAAACAGTATGCTTGGATAAATTTGCCTGTAGGTTGTTTTTTTTTTTTTAATAACAACATAGAAATGGTCTTTGAATAGAGCAAGGACAATGTATCTGCATTCTTCTGAGTGTTGTCTTTGTTCATTAAAAAAAAGCTTTGGTCCTTCACAATTGTCCTGCAGTGCTGTATTATTGAGTTGGTAGTCTTCAGATTTTATATTTTGTTGCAGCCACTATCAAGAAGACAAATCTGGATAGGTTTGATGATTCTTATTCCCCACAGTTTGTCTATCATTTGATTCTTTAGCAGCAAAACTGGGCGTTTGACTAAAAGAACAAAACTTGGTTGGTTTGTTCTTGTTGCCTAGAACTAGGGTATGCCAGTTGTCTGGATCACTTAGCTGACTTTCTTTATGTGTTTGTTTGTTTCTTTCTTTCTTTCCTGTCTTTTTGCCAGGAGGAATCTGACGCTGCTAAAAGAGATGCTGGCTGGCTGTGGGGCAGGGACCTGCCAGGTGATTGTCACCACTCCCATGGAGATGCTCAAAATCCAGCTGCAAGATGCAGGCCGAATTGGTACCTATTTGTCTCTCTACTCTCCTTATAGTGCTCATGTAGTAACAGAAAATGCATGGTTCCCCTAATAATGGGCGAAGGCTAAGACTGAGTTATCCCATGGTAGAGGGACTTGAGGTGAGCTACCCTAGCTTAAGATTTTACAAAGGGAAAGATACAGCTATCCCAAACCATCCATCTTAGGCTGTTTTTTTTTTTATCCATTCAGTTGTATCCTATTTTTGGAGACTGCCTGGACAATTTTCTTGGCAAGGGTTTTCAGAAGTGGTTTGCCACTGCCTCCTTCCCAGGGCTGAGAGAGAGTGACTGGCCCAAGGCCACCCAGCTGGCTTTGTGCCTAGGCAGGACTAGAACTCATGGCCTCCTGGTTTCTAGCCTGATGCCTTAACCACTACACCAAACTGGCTCTTGTATCTTAGACTTAGATGAAAATTCCCACTGTGTCCTGCAAATGGTCAGTAGTCATGGAGATAACAAGAGGACTTCTACAAAACAATGAAAGGATGCCAGATTGGAAATACTAAGTTAATTTGTTACTCTTTTTTTTAATCCATTGCAGTTGATAAAAGTCTTAACAGGTTACAATCATGATGCTAATAAAACATCCATGGTACAAATATACAACTAAATAAACAATCCCAAGATTAAAATAATTAAAATAAAAATCACAGAAACAACTAACAAATAAGCAAGAAATACAAGAAATGGATGATTAGATTAAGAATCAAAGGCCCTCTTAAATAGTTCCATTTTTAATAATTGAATTCAATAATAAGGTCCGGGAGTGAATTTGGAGTCTGACACATTAGTTCTATGATGACATCAGTCCATCCCCTTTGTTTATGCAGAAGTTTGTTTTTCTTTTTTCCAGATATGGGTGAACTATCTCATTTATAGAATCCCTTCTTAATGAAATTGGATCTCTAGGTATTTAAATAGTGGAGAAGAGACAGGGGAAAGAATAGATTTCTTGGGTGGTAAATTATTAAACTGGAGAACTCACGCAAGGAGGAGGATTAGTCACTCTTGATGCTTTTATTGAAATCGATGCTTTTGTTGAAATTTTCTCTTTTCCCTCTTACAATCACCTTCCCAGGCCCTGGAGCTATATTAGTTTTGCCCTAGGCAAGTTTTATGTCCCACTATTATATGCCCTCCCTCCCCACTTTTTTTTTTTTTTTTGGTGTGTGTGTGGACTCATCCGGACTGGTCTACTTCAAAACAAAATCCAGTACTGAATCTGTGGGCGAAGCTTGGAAAGGATGAATATGTGTGCTCTGAAATGGTATAATGCACTTCAGCTAACTACTGTATGAAACATGAATTTTAAGGATTCAGGAATGGGATATTCATCTCATCCCCAAATGGACACCTTCCAAGTGTGGAGGTGCATCTCCCCCAGCCAACGGTCCACAGTGCTTCTGGGAGCTGCATCCACCTCCTCCTGGGGGGATGTTAGTGTGGGACACGGAGTTGAATGAAGAACGACCGCTGTTGCTGGAGCTGAGCCAGCCACACTGTTCATTTCATAAAGCCCTGGTATAGTATAGATGTTATGTCAAGCTGGACTGCTGTGAATGAGCCCTAGTTTGTATTATCTCTTTATACTTTCATTTGCCTCTTTTTCCCCATGTCTCTGCATTTTGCAGTTCAAATCAGCTAAACCAGATGTTGTTTAGACAATTCTCACTGCGGCACAAAAGTACCTTGTGCTGCTGCAGAAGCTACCTTAACTCTGTGTATTAGCTTTGGTAGGGCTTCATGTAGCCCCCTCTATGGAAAAAACAGGGGATTGCAAAGGGAGTAGTTAATGGGAGAAAGCAGAGGGTATAGAATGGTTGCCCCTGATTTGTGCCCTTGGCTGATGACAGCAGATATTCAGAGGGGGAAAAGTAAAAACTTTTATAAGCTAAAGATTGAGATTAAAGGTAATTTTCTGGTCTGGCAGGATTGTAAGTGACTGTTGACCCAATACAGTGGCCTTTTCTTGCTGGAAGTCTACCATTCTTTGTATAAACTGACTTGTTATTTTCTGTTGAGTCTGATCTAGTCTCTTTTCCAAAGGGACTGCATGGTGATTTCTCCTGAATGAGGTCTAGGAAGGCTGTACCGTATTTAACATTAAAAATGAAAGAGTCAAGATGTTTGGATTCAGCTTTAAAAAGGTGGTAGTGTGTGGGATCAATCCACTATACGTCATGGTGCTGGGGGGAACAGAAGCAGCATATAACTTGCCCAAGTCTTGTCAATTTGTTGTATTGACCATGAGAAATGATCAAAAGCACTCTTACAGTGTTAAATCCATGCTAGATATGATATTAGCCAGTCTATCATATGAGGGATAGACATGTAGAGAGATCACATGCTCCCCTAGTCCTTTCTTCTTTTTTTTAATACTAAAAAGCCTTATTGGCCTTATAATAGGATGCATTATATTTTGATGTTATGAGTCACTATGCATTTATTTTATTTAGAAATAATTAAATTGTAATAGCAAGAGGCTAATTGGCATACTTTGATGAGAGAGATTAAGCAACATTCTTTCTCTTGCTGTTCCATTTATTTTGATGTCAAAGACAAGACACCTTAGTTATTTTTATGACAAATTATTTTACTAAAGATTACAATTTACAACAATACAAACTAATACAAACTAAAAAATAAAAGAATAAAAAGAAAAATAGAAAAGAAAGAAAAAATAAAAATATAATAAAGAAAAAGAAAAGAAATATATAAAGAAGTGACTTCCCCCTTCATCACAAGTTTAAACAATTTTAGTAATTTATCACCTTCTCTTAAAATACAACAAATGATCTCTTCTTCCCATATCCCATCTCTTCTCTATAAACAAATCCATAATTCCTCATCATTTCAGTCCTGTTGTCTGCAAAAGTCCATTAAGGGTTACCAGGGATAACATATCTATTTTAACCAACTTTATATTCCTTCCTTTTACTTCTAACAATCTTGATCTTTAGTCCCTATATAATCACCTCTCTAACAACAATCTGAGCTTGATATAGCAAAAGGTAGATAGAAGCATTCCAGATTTTTGGAATATAGTTTAACAATACATTAGCATGTTTAACCCTTAATGGCCTCCAGAAACCAGGTTCATCACAGTGGTAATAGCTAACCAATAAGAAATTACAAGTGAGTACACCCCTAACATACGTGCCAAAGTAATCTGTGTATGAGAATAAGCAAAATTCTGTCTTGTGCTGTTGTTCTCTTTATTTTGAGGTCAGAGAAGGATACCTTATTTAACGGCTTAGCCCGCCTGTGGTGGTTTCCGCTTGTGCTGCATCCTCAGACTGAAATGGAAGAATCTAAGTGATTTTGTCCTTCTGATTCCTCTGCAGCTGCTCAGAAGAAGTCCATGATAGCACAAGCTCAGCTCAGCCCATCCGCTGGCACTGGGGCCGCAGAGTCAGTGGTAGAGACGCGAATGACAGCGATGCAAATCACAAGAGACTTGCTTCGGAGCAAAGGCATTGCAGGACTGTATAAGGGACTTGGAGCCACGTTGCTCAGGTTGGCACTTTCTCCAGATGTAACACAACCATCTCAGTTGTATGTGGGTGGGTGTGTATGTTTGTGTTTAGGTAAAAGGTCCTGGTGTATGGAAGTTCCTGCCTTTGGCTCCATCTATATTGTTCCGATTAAATAATGTAGTGTTGCTGTCTGTCTCAGAAGTGTTGCATTTAATATTTCTTAGATATTATTAAAACTATATTAAGAATCGCTGCCGCTGCTGCTGACTTTGTTAGTTATAAGCAACTTTTTTAAAAAAATTCCCTGAGACGGATCTTAGTCCCTTAGAAATTTCCTTTGTGTGTAAACTGGAAGTGAGAAAATATTACAGGAGAGAAGAAGGGGCGTGGCTGGAAAGGAGTGGATCTGGCTGAGTGCCGTTAGCTTCACTTAGGTGTTCATTCAGTCGGGAAGGCCAGAAGCTTGCCAGGGAGGCTCTGTGGAGTCAGCTTTATGGAGCTAAACGCAGCTGCATTCCTAAATTGAGAAGCAGAATTACATTCTCATTGCACACGCCAGATGGTTATAATGAACAAGTGTGTGGCCAGCCAGTGCTATTACGAGACAGAAAGAAACAGCTCTTCACTCATCCCGTTCATTGCTTGCCTCTCTTCTTGCAGGGATGTCCCATTTTCCATTGTTTATTTTCCACTGTTTGCCAACCTGAACAAGCTGGGGCAGAAGAGCCCTGAAGTCAAGGCTCCCTTCTATGTCTCCTTCCTGGCTGGGTGCCTGGCGGGCAGCACAGCAGCCGTAGTTGTCAATCCTTGTGATGGTAAGTACTGCTGTAACACTCAATTGGGGTTTGGGGGGCAGGTACATCCATCAACATTGCTGGCTATGGATGCTGAGGGAAACAGCCAAACCAAAACAAAAGCTCTAGGACAGATGTTTTAAAAAATTAAAAACTATATTAAATTTTAGTCCCAAAACATCAAAGACAAATTTACAGACACTGGGAAAACCTTGTCCTTATTAGTGGATGAACATCAGCATTCTGCTATGTGAACACTGTCCAGTGTATTAGCACAGCAGAATTCTGATGTTCATCTGCTAATAAGGACAAAGTTATTGGGATAATTTATTCTATTCTGCTATTTCTGAGAAAATCAAAGAACCAGCTAAGGCAACCCATGTAGAACAAAGAGTTAATTCCAGGTTATCTGAAAGCTCCATATGGCTTTCTCTGAAGCATCAGAGATTTCTCAAGGAGTTGGTTTATACATATTGAATATAATTCTCATGAATCATCCTTTTGGACATAGTTTACTGAACATAATATAGATCAATTTTTAAGGCCTTCGAGGTAATCCAGACAAGAAGCACCAACCATGAGTACTAACACTACCCTTATTGTAAGGGTACAGTAACAGAATCTTGCAAGTCTGAAAGTATTTCTCCCCTCCCTTGCCTTTACTTTCCAGACAACTAGGGAGGATCCCTTCTGAGACACGTCCCACACCTCTTTTCCTTCTGTGGGCTGAGATACCTTTTACGTGATGGTTGTCTCGGCTGCGGCTCTTCCTCCTGTCTCCCAAGGTCGTTCCCACAGCCCATTACACAAATTGCCCATTACCAAGGAATGTATGATGTCCAAGGAGACCCATGAGTTATGTCAAAGAATATGACTTAAGGGCTCTTCTCCCTCCCCAAAAAATGGTTGCTGAGGGCATGCACAGATCCAGTGGAATGTTCTAAGAAGGATGTGGGTTGCTGCTAATGATAGAAATGGTTTAGCAAAATCAAGATTAAATGGTGATATGTTCTTGGAGGGAGAATTGTAAGGAGCTCATAAGATCTCTTCTAGTATAGCTTTGATAGGTTGCTTACAAGTATTTGTAACAACTAAAAAGCTTGCAAAAAATAACTTGACACAGATTAAGAACTGATTGTAACAAACTCTGCTATCAACTTTCTCCAGTAATCAAGACAAGACTTCAGTCTTTGCAGAGGGGAGTCAATGAGGACAGCTATTCAGGGATAATAGACTGTGCCAGGTAAATCATCTCTGTCATAAGGATGTTATTAATGAGTAATTAACAGTATTAGCAATGGAATGATAGTGCCTTGATAATAGTTGGCATAAAACTCAATCTGCTGCTGAAAAGAGCTATGGTTGCTTAAAGAAATTGTGGTAATCCTAATAAATTGTAAGGGGTTGAGATACACAGCTGGGTATCATCAACATAATGACAATACCTGATCCTGAACTGACAGAGGACCTCACATACATGTTAAACAGAAGAGGCAAGAGTGTTGAACCCTGTGGCATCCCACATCTGAGGAGCTTTGGGCTCTCTTCCCTGTCAACACTGACTGCAACTGCCCACAGAGAAAGGAGGAGAATCACTGCATCCTGGTACCCCCCCCCCCACCACCACCCTGCTTCCCTAAAAAGGGAAGGTTGGAGACTGGACAAAAGTCCAGAACTGTTGGCTTCTTGAGAAAGCATTCACCACCACTTCCTTCAAGGTAGACAGAACCATCCCTCCCTCAAAGAAGCTGACACTACAGCACAGACCCAAGCACACATGACCTCCCGCACAGCCTTCACCAGCCAGGAGGACATGGATCTAATAGGTGGTTATTAGAGCTCTGTCCACTTTCTCAGGAGTTACAGCTAAACATGCAAGGCTGAGCCTCAATCACTTCAATAGGACTTGCCCAGTGGAGTCCAACTCTGAGCAAATCTGAGTGACTTTATTTGCCAGATAACTAAAACATTACTTACAGCAGCCCTGCATATTTTTGCTGCTCTTTTTGCCACAGTGTAATCCCTAATGTGGGCTCTTACACACTCTTGGTCAGGTTCACTCTTTGTCTTTCTCCAGTGATACCCTAGGTGTCTCTTCTGGTGCTTCATCTCCCAGAGCAACTAGAAGAACCAAGGAGCACTCTGGGATTGACACACAGTGTCAATCACAGAGGAGCAATCTGATCCAAGGCCCTCATTACATGCCCATTCCAGTCTGCAACTGAGGCTGCAGTGGAACTGCTCACCAGATCCTTAAGAAAATCTCAAGTTCCCTCTGAAACCTGTTTAAGTCCATTAGTCTCCTGTGGTGGATCACTCTAACAGGTCCTACCTCCCTGCAAGCTGAAAAGCAATCATAGAGTGATCCAACTATGGCAAAGGTCTGATGGTAATGTCCTCCATAGTACAACTGCCACGAGATAAGACTACATTTAGTGTGTGAACCCTGGTGTGTGTTGGGCCCTCAATGACTTGGGTCAAGTCCATGGTTACCATGGTGATCATGAACTCCTTACCTGCCCCAGACTCCATGTCACTCAGCAGCAAGTTAACATCCCAAAGAACAATCAGCCTTGGGGATTGAACAGCTAACCCAGCAATGGAATTCAGGCAGAAACGTTGCTGCACAGCAGGGAGGCCAGTACAACAGCAACAAACCCAACTACTCCCTAAAGTTCATCTTGAAGGGTCTCATATCTGGTTATCTCCAGAGCAGAGCTGAAAGCCATCAAGATCTCCTGAATTGCAATTGCTACCTGCCCCCCCGCCCCCTGCCCCCGCAATTCAGGGCTGGTACCAGATTTGAAACCTAGTTGGGCATATGCCCAAGAGGGGGATTCCCTTCTCTGGGCCCACACAGGTTTTGGTATGTACACCTGGTGTGTAAAGTGGTTGATTTGATTTTGGTTTAGCATGTTTGGCAAATCCAGACAGTGTGGTTTGTAAGCCATGGTTTATGGATTAATACAATGTATTCAACAAACCGTTATTAAAACCAGTCATGTTTTAACATGATATATGAAGCCAGCTGTGGTATCATCTTTTTTCTTTGTGTCCTTTTCTAGGAAAATCTGGCGTAATGAGGGTCCCTTGGCCTTTTTTAAGGGGGCATATTGCAGAGCCTTGGTCATTGCCCCACTCTTTGGTATTGCACAAGTTGTCTATTTCATCGGCATTGCTGAATTCTTCCTCAACATGCTTCCAGGGCACCGGGATTAACCCCCCAGACTTCTCCCCATCCAGTTGGAATTCATCATAGTATTCTTGTCATTGTGATGTCAGAGCAACGGCACAAAGGGTTTCAAACAGTAATAGTGGGAATGAATGTGGTCTCCAAACAAAGTTATTTTTCCTCACATCAATATGCCCTGAGGAGGATACCTAAATAGTCATATCTGTTTTTTAATTATCAATTTTAAAGACACTACTTAGCACAGACTGTCTGACTGGCCTGCTGTTCCTCTTGGCTAGGGGAAAATGAGCCCCCCCCCCCCCCCAGAATTGCCAACAAATCAAGAAGGAGCAAAAGAATGGGATGTGTTTCCCTGCCCCTTTTCTTGGGGTTAGGTCTCTGGGGAAAAGAAGGGGCTGGTACCCCCACAAAAAGGGAGGTCACTTCGACCCAGGCAATTACTGAAATCAAAATAATTGTTTTTAGATAGGTCTCCTAAACATCCCTCCTCCAAATTAGTTGGACTTAATGAACTTTTGAATATTGAGAGATGGCAAAGGGAAAGCTGCATCTTAATGTTTTGATTTTATGTAAGGGCCAGCCTTCATGATGGGTTTGCATGGGCAAGTGTACACAGGACAACTGTGCATTCGCCCTCTAAAGCCTCATCTGTGGAAATACGGTGATATCCAGGGTTATGAATTAGCTGTGAGCCATGACAGTGGGGAGAAACCAGATTATTTGGGGATCATTTTTAAAAAATAATATGCTGGATAAAACTCAAGCCTGGTAATATAAATACTCCTCTCTTTCAGCCTGAGATGCTGCTGTCCGTGCTACTTTTCACCCCATCCTGGGTTTCACACGTCTGTCTCTTTTAAGCTGTGTATAGAATGTGTGTATTGCTCCCTTATTTATGTCTGGGATCACAGATAATGCCAAAGGCAACTGAACTCTCTTGTGGCCGGTCAGTGCTATGAAAGAGCAGATGGAACAGAGAAACAGAGCTTGGTGGGGAAAATCGTGCATATTTCTTGAAGTTTAGGTGCACCAAAGTCAAAGATGTTAATCTATTTTATACCAGCTGGTTACCAATTTTTCCCCTGAACAACAAATTGTATTTTCCAGATGCCAGTTTTAATTGTAAAGGAGAAGTTTGCATGTCTGTTACTTCCATAAAGTCATCCATGCATATATGTTCTCATTTCAAACTGATTTTCCTTTGTTTTTCCCCTACATTTCTGTTTCAGTGGAAAAAACCATTCTCTTATTGCCTGTTGGGTTTTTTTTTTTTCCTTTTCCTTTTTCTTGGCTTTGGTTAGTTCAGTCAGCTGCTTCTCAGCGCTCTTTGAATATCCAACACTAGAGGGCAATTTTTTAAAAAGAAAATATTTCTCTTTAAAAATTGCAACACTTTTATTCTTGGGGACAGAAGGTCTAATTTTTGGCAGGTAAGAGGGTTTTTGCTTGCATTTTGGACTTCTTTTTCTTGTCTCTGTAGATTGTTTTAGTTGTTGTTATCTTTATCCCATTCCATAAAAAGGAATTTTATACAGAGATGTCGTCTTTATTCAGAAATGTTCTTGGATTCCAGATTTAAATGTTAACAATGTTCACATTCCATATTGGATCCTTTGAACAATAAGGATTTTTTTTTAATGTGGCATTTATTTTTCTACTTGCTCTTTCAAATTCAATGTTAAAATCATGTCTGTTTTGGAAAGTCAGTTGTAGGGTTGCAGATGGTCCAAATAACTGTAGAGCTGCTAAGACTAGTTTAGAATAGGACCTATATTAAATAATTTGTTTCATTACACACAGATTTTTCTTCACTTTAAGTCATAAGCATTTAATCATGGTTTAAAACTTGTTTTGCAATATTTGTCTCACCCAGCTAATCAGATGCCACTTCAAAGAAGGAACGCCTTAAGGATTCAATGTTAAACCACCAAATATAATGGCACATAATATTTGAGCTCATTGCAACAATATATTTTGATATTTCTGAAACAGAAATCAAGCAATGTTTTGGTGTTTTAGGAAGCACAAGCATTAGGATTAGTTGATGCACTTTAATAAGCAAAGATTAGATGAGACCTTGTTTTAATCAACCCCTTGGTTAAATGAAAACTTTAAAAAAAAGGTTTGTCAATTTAAAAACATATCAAATGTTTAATGTCATCTGCAATAGTGACTACAAGATTAATGGTCTGAAGTTCTATTTTAATTACAGGTGAACCTTTGCCTGGGTGAGAGCCTGGATAAAGAAAATTTCCTGTGCCTCATCTATGCCCAGATTAATAAAGTTGTCACTAGATTGCAGCTGCATGCTTTATCAGGCAAATTTCCTGCTGAGTTGTGAGTCAGCACTACTGCTGGAAAAGGGAGAAAAAGCACTACTTTTTTTGAGACAAGCAAAACTTTCCTGTGCCCCAGATGTAATAAAATGTCATTATTTTGCAGGCCTTCATATTATCTAGCAATGTAATGTTTAATGCTAATATTCTTGTATCTATTTTTAAGGCATGCTTATGCTGCAGAGACAATCTAATTGGAGTTTAATTAATGTTTTTAATGTTAGTGTCTGAATGCTTGTCAGAGGGCCTTGTGTCTCCATGGGGCCTTAGTTAGCTGGGTTCTTTTCTTGCAGGGAAATTGTGAATCACCGCAGTATAGACTTGGAGCTTCCTAGGTTTCCTGATTCCCAAAGGATTACTCCGAAGTGCTCACATTAAAAAACCCCTCACAATGTGACTTCAAGCATATTTTAAGTTGTGGAAGTTTTCAGTCTTGTTTTAGCAGATTAGAGTTTTTCTACTTAAAGTCCAAGGGCTTTGACAGACTCCTTGAGGTCTCTAAAGGGCCTATGGTGACTTTTCCACATTCCATGTAACACAGTTGTTTTTAGGATAATCTTGATAGAGCAAAAAGACTGAACTGACAATGAATTGCTTGGATGCTTTTTAAATACGTGATCCAATGTGCTACCTAGTCTGTGATGACCAACGCTGGCTAAAGTTTTCAACAAAAGTAGGATGGTATCCATAGCTGAACTGCTTCTTATTTTTATACAATGAGCTTCCCATTGCTTCTTCTTATCAATGTATATTTAAATCTTGGCATGAAAGCACAGGAACTGGTTTGCAAGTAAAAGCTCTCTTAACTGCATGTTTGGAAGAAAATATGCTGGAGGTGAGCATCTAGAAATGGCCACTTGGCACAGTAGGGCTGGAGGCTGCCTTAGAGGAAAACCATGTAGGCCCTGCCTATAGCAATATCCACCTGGAGTTTGGGGTGGTGGTGATAGTAGTTAGGAAGGGAGGTTGAGAACTGATGTTTATCAAACTCAGGTGGAATGGAAGTTAATGGTTGTTGGTTTTTTAATAGATTAATGTGGATGTGATTTTGAACTCCTTTCCTTTCACTTTGGACATAGTATGGAAGAGAACACATAAAAGGCATATATCCGTCCTGCTCTGCTTGAACTTGTTATCTAATACATGATATCACATTTTTATAGTGCTCCCCACCAGTGTAAGTATCAATATAAAGCTCAGTCCTAGATCTAATCATGCACTGGTTGGTTGGTGTCATTTTTTTAATTGTCTCTTTGACCATATTTTTGTGTTATTAGGGTACAAGTATGTTAGGAGGTAACATGTTTTAGCCATTACACACTAACTGAGAAGCAAAAACTTTTGAGGACTCCATTTCATTTAGTAAATATGGATTAAATATTCCCGTTTGTGTATTATCTCAGGTCTTGTACTCAAGAGTCCAGAAAGGGCTCAGGTTGACCAAATATTAGTACCATGACTGAACACAACAATAACAAATGGGGGCTCCTTGCTGATCCCTTCTCCAGTTCTAAAAATATAATGCTGTTTAATTAAAATGGGTATTCTGGATTAAATGTGAGAATTTAAAAAGTAGATGGAGGGGATCCATAAGAGATCTGAAGGCTCCAATAACCCCTCCAGGAAAAATGTTTGTGCCCTTTTATTACCCTCCCCTCCTTCAGAGCTCTTCTCTGAATGCAATCTGACATTAACTGCCATTATTAACAAATCTCAACTTAAACCTGGCTCTATGGGGGAATATATTGGGTGACATTAACAGGGAATGGGTGTCACAGGGTGACTTTTGTGTCCTTCTTTTGAGATAAAACCTCATTTCATGAACATTACCACCCAGATACTCATTTAAGGGGATTCATTTTGCTTAGTGCTTCAAAATATTTTAAAATAGAATCAAAGAGATAGAGTCTCCTGTAAATGATTATATAAGCTAAACTGAATTTACAATCTTTACCCTGTGAGCTTCTGCTGAAACCTTTTGCATTAGTGAAGTCTAATGCTGAAGCTAACAAAATACCAGAGTTCAATTCTACTCTTTCCATCTATCAACTATTATTTTTTTACCTTAATATATCATTAAAACAACATTTAAATACAAATAAAACCATCTACTGAACAAAGCAATCTAATAAATACAATCAAATACCCATTTGTGTCAGGTTAGCCTCTCACGTGCACTTTGCCCTCTGAAATTCTAAAAGCAGCAACTAGATTCTGTGAAAATTACACAATTGATTGTAATTAATGATTACAGTATAACATCTGTGGAACTTGGGAAAAGTAAAGCATTAGCAAATTCATCTGATTAGGCATGATTCTGGCGGTTTTTATGAATCAATGGTCTTTTATTGAGTAACACCAACAGAAGAAAACGTCTCATGTGGACAGTTTGTGTACTTTGAAATAATTCTTGGTTATGGATGCTTGGTTATCTAAAGAGCTATTTTTCATAGAATCTAGGAGTCCTATCTGAAAAGTTATTTTCATTAGACTTATCAGTAGAGCATACCTCTAACCCTTAACCAAATCTAGCTTCTTTTGACAGAAATTATCACAATCAAGGTCCAAGATATTTATTATACAATCCTGTAAATTCATGTAGAATTACTTCTGAATTTAAAGGGACATTCCCAGATAAAGTCTCTCATGCTTCAAATATATGTTTATTAAAAGATACGTTGTGCTGATTGCCCTTTCTTAAAGCTCAGGCCTTGCTTTAACATGTTTTTTTTATTTTAGGAAATAATTGAGTCTAGTTTCAGTAGCTCCTATATGTAACATTCTGTCAAAATTCTTGTCAGTGAAGGTCAGATTTTAGACTTCTTGTTTTAACAGTATAATCTTTAAAGCTAGTTGATGCGTTGTAGCCAAGTAGAAACGTTTTCATGTGCAGCTTTGTCTTCCTACCATATTAGATGGGAAGGAGCTCTGTTATTCTTATGTCCTCCGTTGCAAGGGCTCGTGGTTCTGCAACCAAGCAGAGTGTATTGTTCCAGGACAGCCTGCGTCCACAGGGCAGGATATAATTTCTAAGTGCTGGAGAAACTGGTGAGCAGATGGAGGGTCAAGTCCTGCTTTGTAGCTAAAGAGCCTATAGATATAGCAAACCTCTGCAGAGATGCTAATGTCTACTCTAGGAGATAGGTGCACGACAGCTTTGACCTTCAAAGGGCATGCCATGGGGCAGAATAAATATTGGGAGTCTGTAATAAAGGAAAAAGAACTTAGTAAAATAAAGAATGAGAAAGCTCAAGAGAATCAGTGGACGAAGAGTTTCATCTCAGTTTCTCTGTTCCAAAATTAATAAATAATGGAATACATTTGTTCTGGGATGACTTGTAAGACTTTCTAAGTGTTCAGTGGAAAAAAACAAGTCTTTTACTGTAAAATCAGTATAGTTCATTGATTACTCTTACCTTCAGACCCTCCATTGAATTTATAAATTAGATTCTGGGTAGACTTAAATTTCTTCTGTAGAATCAGATGTAATGTTAATTAGGAAATGCAGACTTCCCCAATCAAATTCTGTGCTGTGTGCCATCTCTCCCTCTGTTCCTCCATTAAATGGATTTTATCAATTATTTCTCAATTATGGTCCCTTTGAATCTGGGGGTCTGTGTGCATTGAAAGGTACCTGGCGTTCAGGCTTAGATACCCAGAAAAAAGTGAATGGGAAGAAGGAGTACCACACTTAGGTATACTCAGAGGATAACAAAATCTCTGGGATCCACATCAGTGAAGGAAGGATTTGCTATTGAAACCTTGCAAGATTTCAGGCAGTTGAACACAATATCTCATACAAGATACTGGCATTGTCATGTGAGATCTTGGATATGATATCTTTGAACTTTGCAGATTTTTACCATTATTGTATTACAGTTGTTTACGTGCCAGTGCCTTTGTATGAAATAGTGCCTAGAAAAGTTTCCAGTTGATATGCTTCAGGAAGCAACTTAACATTTTGATGACATGGCTGCTGCTGGGAAGGGTTAATTTGAATGTTGTTTTTCCAACATAACTCATTGAAATCCTTGAGATTTCAGTAGTCAATATTTGCTATCAAGCTCACCCTGTTGAAGAGGAAAAAATTCCAGTTGCTACTTGTATTTGACTTACAAAGTGGATGCTAATCTTTAAGGTGCTATAAGATTCCTTGTTACCTTTACTTCTTCAAAACTTTCTAAGACAGTGCATTATACTAGTACTCAGTAAGTCATTTGCTGCTATGAAATGGATTTTAATACTTGATATATATATTACAGCTCTGATTGTTGTATAAAAACAAAAAATAGCTAATTAAGCTATTAAAAATCCTGTTATGTTACTGTGAGCTAGCTTACAGTATATTCTTATGACATGAAAAGGAAGCAATTACATAGTTATATTTTTAATCTGTATAATAAAGTTGCAATTTTCTAGAGACATTTATGGGATCGGTTTTGGGAGACTAAAATTAAAAATTCCCATTTTTCTGGTGAAACCTGCCATGTGAGAGTGGGAATTAATATTTTATAGCTTGGTATCATGTCACTGTAACTTTAGAAGGAAGTCTAAGGAACCCAGCTGCTTGAATCACTGAGAGTTTGGACAAAATGACAAATGGTGCATGCATTTACAAATTTAAAAAATAGTTATGTTTCAGCCACATTTTTCTATTGGTTGTTGCAAACCTTTTGCCCAGTGAATGTGCTTTGACTATGAAATTAAGGTGTACTTGAAGTCAATCTGAAAATTTAGATGACATGTGAAATATGGGAATTATATTTCATTATTAAAGGAAGGAAACTCTTGTTTTTGTTAGAAGAAAAGGTGACCATGAAAATCAGCTGACTTTTAATTTTTAAATATGGATTTTCAGTGCCATCTGTCCTGTCACAGTCCATACAGGCAACCAAAAAATACCACATTTGTCTTTTGTTCAGCCTCCTGCCTCTCCCCCCGCCCCCAGTACTGGCACCTGAGTGGAATGCAAGTATTTGTTACTTTCTGCTTCTTGCCCCCTTCTTTATAGCAGTGTCTTGTCCTTCCTTGTGTCCCTGAACAGAATTCAACTGCCATTGCTCAAACAATCTTCCAAGTGTCTATATGTAATTTATTTGCTGCTTCTCTGGCCTTGGATTTTTTTTTTTTTTGAAAAAAATATAATAGTGTTGGTTTTCTCTTTGATGCTCTGTCTTTTGATGCACGTGTTCGGAAGTTGCTCATGCCATGGATAAGTTTCCAGCCTATTCCTTATAAGACACTTGCTTGAAAAGCAGGGCAATTATGAGATACAGTATGGTTTTTTAAAACTGGAAGAAAATCATATAAGCTGGTAGTCTCTGCATGTAATAGACTACAGCTGTTATCTATAGCCATCATGGGCATTGTAAAGGATATTTGCTTGTGCCAATGAGTATTGTTTTTTTCCTTTAGGATCTTGCATGATAATCATTTTAAAAAACACACATCCATTAAAAGCTTTAAAATGGTAAGAGCCAAAGACTTAGGTCTAAGTCCATTTTGGAAGGCATGTCATCTAGCTTTGCTATAAGAAACATTAGTTAGATGTCATAATTTTAGGCCAAATATAAGGACAAACGCCCACCATCTGTCCAAGTGATAATCCATAGCTCTTCCACAAATATTCCAGTGATCTCCTTAATCCTGTTCATCCATGTTGTCTCCCCCTTCTTCTGCTTCTCTCAGCTTTGCCAAGAACAGTTTTTTCCTCCAGTTCACCATACACTTGAATCACATGCCCAGCTTATCAAGTTTCTGCTTGTTGATCACTGTCTCAAGGGAACAGTCTTTATTTTCTTTAGAACGGATTGGTTCTTCTTGCTGTCCAAGGTTCTCTCAGTAATAGTCTCCAAATCCATAATTTGAAGGTTTCTATTTTCTTTCTTTTACTCTCAGTGCCCAGCTTTAACAGACATATATTATCACTGGAAAAAACACTGCTACTCTGAATTTTAATGGCATTAAAGTATCCTTATCCTTCAAGAACTTGTTTAAATTTGTGATTGTGTTCTCCCTACAATTAATGTATTTTTTACTTCTCCAACACACAGTCCATCTTTATATATTCTTGAACATAATAAAACAAAACTATCTCCCACTTTCATTCTTCCCATCGACTATAAGTTCTCAAAATATGCAGAATGGCATTACGTTTATCATAATATTTAACAGTAACCCTGATTGTTTACTTTCCATTTTTAATTTCATAATGAGCCCTTCTGTGTCTTCTTCACTTTCAGCACAACATGGTGTTGTCTGCCTATTTTAAATAGTTAAAAGAGTTTTGATCTCTAATTTTGATTCCAGCTGTCATCTCTTCCAAGCCTGCTACTTTTATTATTCGCTAAACAAGTTAAACAAATATGGAGACAATACACATCTTTGTCTCAATCCCTTCCCTATTCAGACTCACAGTGTTTTTCCAAACTCAGTTTTCACACTAATGAGAAATATACAGGCAGTTAATTTCTTTAATTGATGCATAGGAGGTTGACTTCCAACTGTATGGATATTTATTGGCTGTATGATCATTGGTGGGGGTGGGGGTGGGGGTGGGTGAGGAAAAAAACCTGAGAGATGGACCAATACTTGGAACACATACAGTTATTGAACTGAAGTGATCCTTACCTGGGCAGAAAGGAGATCTGTGCTCTGGGGCTTTGTGGACAATATTTACTTCCAAATCTGCCATACAGCAAAACAATACACTTGGTATCCAGAAATATGACAAAAATGTAGAGAATACATTAGCAAACTTGTACCTGGTGCAAGCTTCTCTCAATAATAGAAATTCCTGTCCTATTAATTCCAAAACTAGCTAGACTGTAGAATCTTCTTTGCTAGAAACTTCCACAAAGTAGGGGACAGAAAATGTTTCAACAATATAAAGAGCTACAAGTTACCCAGAGAACATGTAGCATAGTAACTACTAAAGCAAACAAAACCTTTTCCAATCTCATAACAATGAGTTGGATTCAATGTGACAACTTTTGGTCCTCCCCCAACTCTGTTGCTTAAATACTGCCTTGCTAACCGTGTGTGTTTGCGTGTGTGTGTGTGTGTGAGTGAGAGAGAGAGAGAGAACACGGTCAGTTTTGCATGCTAGGCCTGCCTTGGAGGATAGCTGTAAGTTTTTGAATGCAGGGATGTATTGTAACTGAGTTACAGCTTCACTGAGAGATAACAAGCTCATGTAAAGGTCTCCAAGGACTGTTAATTTCTGATCAGCTCTTTTTTGTAAGCTTTTTTTTTCTTCTGTCTTCACAATGTCAGGGTTGTTTCTCTGTCTAGAGATGAAATCAAATGTCAATAATTAATAGGCAAGAGCACACTTCTGCAGGCTTGTTTGAGACACTTTCATAGAATTTTTTCTGGGTTGTGAGGTGTGTTTCGCAAGGGCATGTCGGCAAACCGAGCTGTACCCACAGGCTTGCTCAGCTTCACTCTCACAAAAAAATGTGATGGCTGATCATTATTGGAAGGATAAATAGCTCACTTATCTTTCTTGCTGCTCTTTCTAATCTTCAGGGTAGCCTAAGTGCCTTAAAAATCTTCACCCACACCATGATTAGTTGTTGCTTAACTGTTTTGAAAAGAATATCCATTGTAAAGTCAGGGAGACTGTTTGGAGCATGACTGCTGGAATTCCTTCCAGCCCTCAATAAGAGCTCCACCCTTGGTCACATGATGAGGAGGGAGGGGCTTAGAATGGAGGAGTTGGCAGCATCCTGAGCAGCTGCCCGACAGCCCCTCCCATAGGGATGCGTGGGGGGAGTTACTCCGCCCTGTTTTTCTCTGCAGCCCCTGCTTAGGTCAGGCCCATTTTCACACTCCATCTTTCTTTTGCTGGCTTATTTGCCTACACCAAATTGGGTCCCATCAGTTCTGTTTTTGGAGACAAAGTCCCAAGATCCTTTATATAATTTCTAACAGTCTGTTGAGTTGGAAAGTATAAAAAGCGACAATTGGGAAAGTGGCTTTGTAGTATCACAAGCACAAACTATGATCAATGCTGTGTGTGCCTCACTACTACTACTATTTAATCCTGGAAAATAGATTTGATGTCGGTATCCAACAATAGGTTTAGGGGTTTCTGGCACCTGAACCTTTTAGTTAGGGTATATCTGGACAAACTTTTTAAAAGGTTCTGAGAGAGCAGCGGATCCTTGTGTGTTCTGTTTTTTAACCTCTTTTTGTTGATTTGAACTGGAAAGAGAATTCTGGCTCATACTCATAAAAGAATAAAGCTGTGAGAGAGCTTCAAAATACATAATACAGAGTCTTGGCAGATGAATTGATCCGACCAATATTTTCAACATAAATTGGTCTGTCTGTTCTGTCACCTGAAGTTGTTACAATGGTTTGTGGAATGTAGAATCTGCTTTCTGTGTTCCAGAAAACACCTTGAGGTATGCACAAAGGCCAGCATCTATGCACCAGACAGTTCTGTGAACCAAAACAATGTTTCTTGCTCTCATTTGAAGCCAGGTTATTCCAATAAATTGAGCAAATACTGAGAGCAAGTGTGAAAGAGGGCAGATGCCCCTTCTTAAATGATGGTAAAAATGCTCATTTTGAGCCTGCCTTTGTGGAAACTGTTGGACCCCAGGCATCCATGTTGTGTTAAGCATGTATGCAGTGAACACTTTAACATGAGTTCTTAGTGTGAGGTCTTTTTTGGCATGCAGAGTTCAGCTTTTTGTATGGGGCTGTATTTTTGTGTAAGAATGTGCACTGCTGGATGTTCCAGATGGGAATGTTCTGACATTGTTCTTACACCATTTGCTTTTGTGGAGTGGTGGTGGTGGGGGTAATTCTTTTATTTTTAGAACCTGCAGATTTATCACTGCCTCTTCTTGTTGCATTAGTGAGTTTGGACCCTATATTATTCTGAAGAGAAGCAGCAGCACAGGTTCTCCTCTTTTTTGCCTAAACCACAGATGCTTCCTCACCCGCTTTGGCTTTTCTGTTTCTTTGGCTGTGTTATTCAGGCCCCACAACTGTTTCTTTAGTGGTGCAGTTTAGTGTGTGTGTGTGTGTGTGATTTAGTGTCCAGTGCAACACTGGAGGGATGTAGATTAACATGGTAAAATGGTTTTGGACAAACTCCCTCATTCTTAATCTAAGTTAGGAATGTACTTGTGACATCCTCTTTCTTCATCTGTTAGAGTTGACTTTCTTTGAGAGCTCAAGGTCAGGTAGGCCTTCTACTTCAAAATTTCTTAGGCTGACTTTTTGGGGTTTAAGGCCTTGGTCAGTTTCAACAAAAAACAGGAAGGACCAATCAACTCTTCTGTAATGTACTGTTTTAGTAGTGGTAATTTCTGTTAATAGTATGTCAGTTGACAACTTTATGTCATCTTATGTTCACTATTTATTTGCTGATATTAAAAGATCTTGTTATTCCTTATGTTAAACACTCATTTGTTCGGTTAAATAACATTTCATGATTCAGTTCACAACATTGGCCTCTGTGTGTGTGTGTGCATGCACACACACAATTTTGTTTTGAGATGTTCCTGAATGAAGTTTCAGATTACATTTTTAGTATATCCTGTTGCTGAATAGGAATCCTAAACTATTCGTACTGTGGTTTTTTTAAAGTGCTGCTTAAAAGGAGAGTGAATTTTTTCTCCTGGAGAGTTTTGAAAATTACTTTTGTGTATTGTCATGTAAAATAAATATCTAAGTAGAATTAAAACCTGATTCTCCAGTGCTACATGATCTTTTTGTGTTTTTTTGCTTCTATTTGTGATCCTCATACTAATTACCTAAATTAAAAATGTATTTATTCTTCAGGCTGGAAAAACAAGTTGAACTAAGTCACCCTAATATTAATAGGGACATAGGCTTTATTGAATTAAATCAGTGACTATTGACCTATAGCAACTCCCCACATTCAGTAGTGTGTTCAGAAGATATGTCCTAGTTGAAATTTCATTCAAGAAGTCCCCAAAAGGTAGATTTGATTTCCCCCCAAAATATACTGTTTGGATACCATATAAAGGACAGATGCAATACTGTAAAAGCAATACAATATATGCAATCTATCCAACAATGAATTTCTTAGGGTCTGTGGCTTGAAAACGTAAGTGGCTAACAAAAGTGAACACATGCCTTCTCTAGTAACTAAATTATATTAAAGCTTCCTTGCTAGTCTTATTAATGAAAGTCAAATGTATAAAGGTGTCCTCTTTCTCTTTGACATAACAGAGAAAGGATCAACTGAAAATAGTTTAGTCCACCTTTTATATTTGATCATTGTTCATCATTACAAAAACGTTGAACTGTAGAATGGCGCAAAAGTGATTTTAAAATCCACAAAAGTCTGCTGGGCTTCCACAGAATGGAGTCAAACTCAGTTTTGAGCTTGCCTGAGCACAGTTTGCTTAAGCCCCAAGCTGAATATGTATCTTAAAGGCAGGGATTTCAATTTTTACACAGCATTAAACAACATGACAACATATATTTCAAGTGTCTATTTAAGGTAATGTCTAATGAAATTTCACGTTGGAGTAGAAGATCAAGTTTCCTTTTGCTTCTGTGAAATCAAACTATTTCAAGTATTCATGGAGCACTTCAGTGCAGAAATCCAAATTTACCAACTCTGGGAACTTGTTAATGCAGTCTGGTTTATCTGTTTCCCTGAAGACCCAGTTATACACAAGATAGTTGGGTATGGGCTAGGGTTGGCTGGTTGTTTGATTGTCACAAATACAAGCTACCTACTTACCACTCCCTTACAGCCCCCACTTTTCCCCAGTGAGATCCATGTAAGAAGATTAAAGAATCAAGTTACATCTTAGTAGTGTCATGACCTGATTCTCATCATGACCCAGTGATTTTATTAAGTCTTCATTTTCTTCTTGTCTGAATTCTTAAGAAATTTCTGTCTTTTTGCACAAGCAACAGGGTCACCTTGTCCATTTTTTTCTGTTTGCTTCACTCCCTCTGTTTTCTTTCTCACGACGCAGTTTACTACCATCTTGTGGCCACTTGTAAATTTCCCATTCCTGGCTTATCTTGCTCTATGTATTTATTTTTATCATTCAGGCAAATAAAAAATAGATTTGAAAGGGGCTCTATTAAGATACCAAATTGAGTTGTACCACCATGTATCAATGATAAAACTGCAAGAGGAAAAGGAAGTGTGGCCAGATGCAAACCATCATTCCTTGCAGGAATGCAAACACACACCTGAAGCTTTTTGGAGAGATGCCAAATTTATTAGTTTCAAAAGGATGTCCATCAATATTTATTTATTATTGATTTGTATATCACCTTAGTTACAGAAGGACTCCAAGTAGCTCACACCATAGGATTAAGATATTCCTTTGGAGGCTTACAACATAAATCCAAAACAACACACACAAAAAATAGACAATAATAAAACCGGAATTAAAAACACTTTTTCCCCTAAGATTTGGGCTGCCAAAATAAGTCAAGTCCCCAAAAGGCAGGTTTGATTCTCCCCCCCCCCCCCCCCAATACACTGTTTGGATACTATATAAAGGACAAATGCAATAAAAGCAACATACTATGCAACCTATTCAACCATGAATTTCTCAGGATTTGTGGTTTGAAAACACAACTGGCTGATAGAAGAGAACACGTGCCTTCTTTAGTAACTCAGTTATATCAAAGCTTTTTTGCTAGTCGTCTTAATGAAAGTCAAATGAGGATGGATGACCCAAAGAAGCTTCTATTTTTAACAATGAGAGTTTCACTTGATACAAAAGGGTAATGTCTACCACGGAGAGCCAGTCTGGCGTAGAGGTTAAGGCACCAGGCTAGAAACTGGGAGATGTGAGTTCTAGTCCCACCTTAGCCACAGAGCCAGCTGGGGAACCTTGTGCCAGTCACAGACTCTCAGCCCTAGGAAGCAAGCAGGGGCAATCACCAGGAGTCAAAGACTGTCTCGATGGCACACCCCCCCCCCCAAATCTACCATGGTCAATCTATTAAGGTAAGAGTTCCCTTTAAAAGAAACCCCAAACTGATTTCTAGAACTATTAGGTAAGTACAGAAGGTGATTAGTTACATTATGTCATGGATGGATTTGGAGGCACACCAAGCTGGAACGTAATAAAACTGATTCCATTCAGATAAAATTAAGTCCAGCATCACCTTGTGACCGCACCATAAAGCACCACTATTTAGAGGACATATTGGGGCTTCAACAGGTGCAGCGATGAAGCGCACTTCAAGTCTGTAATAAACCTTGGCGTGCATGAACTGAAGCAACCTACAGAAGCGGAACACGTGGGGCGGGAAGCACCGAAGTTGGGAAACGGCTAGAGGACCATCCTGCCGCGTTTCTTCCCATTCTCAGCTACAAACGAAGCCACGCGAGGCCGCACGTGCGGGCCTTCCCAGTGGAAAGTGGCTTGAGATACACGCGCTTCCTCGAATAAAGTGATCGTGGAGATGGCTCTACTTTGCAAGCGGAAGCGGATAGCCACTTTTCTCCGGGCGGCACGAGTCATCTCGCCCTGGCTTCCCCCTGCCGTTACATAACTCGTCCCTGTTCCAGGCCATCCCTTCGCCTTACGCCGCACCGCCCGGTCCTTCGCGCGCTCCAGCCTTACGCTTGGCCTCTTCTGTATCGCGGAGGAGCCGCTTAATCCGAATACTGTGCAGTGGTTTTTCAACCGTTTGCGTGGTTCCGTTATGGTTTTATCGCTGGCTTTTTAAAATTTCTGCTTTTTATTTAGTCGTCTTGTTGACGTATGCAGAGAGGCGCTATTAAAAATAAACGCGTTAAGAGCACTTTGCTTTCTCATTCCTTCAGGCTATTTGGTGCATAAAACGTTCTGAAACCCCACCCCACGCCCTGCCTCCAAGATCAAATCCTGGCTAGGTAGCCGCCCTTGTCCAATCCTTGCAAGTAAACGCACCCGTCACCGGACGTTCCCTGAGCAGGCATCTCCCACCCTGATGGCATCAGCCCAAACTCCTGCTTTCTCTGCGTGCGTTTCAGCGGAAACGACCCGGGAGTCAAACCAACGTTACCTCATCGACTTTTCAGCCCCGCATTTAGCTCTTCCCTTCGCTCCACCCTTTCCCCGCCTCTCTTCGGCTCCTTAGTTCGGCAAAGACCTGCAGCGAGGCATTGTGGGAAACTCCCAGTCGATTCCACCGCCCTCTCCTGTTCATCCGTTCCTCCTTTCTGCGGAGCATCTGGCTTTCAAGGTGTGACATCAGCAGCCAGGAGCCGAAGGTGGGAGTGAAGGTATGGATGGGTTTCCTCTTGCTTTTCTCGAACGTGAGAAGACTCAAAAGTGTAGGGAATGTATTTTACAGGCACAGCGGGAGGAGAATGGGGATTGAGAATGGCTTTGCACACAGGTGAGGACAGCAAGGGCTCCGGTGATGTTGTGAAAGGTTGTGGGGAACAGCTCAGGGCTGCAGAACTCAGGAGGACCGTCAGATGAAAGCCAGTCATTAGGATCTTCTTCTTCATCATCTCTTTGCTGCCCTCTAGCGGTGGTCTGGATGTTTGCGGCCTATCTGTGCTCTCTCTTCTCTTAAGCAGAGGTCACTGGACCGCTGCTGCTATGACAAAAGCATTTTGATTAGCGTCAGCCTTCTAGGTGCCATTAACCCGATCCTGGCAGCTGAGTGCATTAAAATGAAGGTTGCGCCTCTGGTTGCTGTGCCCTGCTGTCTGTCTTGAAGGTCAGATTGTGGGCGTGAGCAGGCACAGCAGCTGAAGACGAACATCCTAACCTCCGGCTTAAATGGCTGAATAGCATCATGTGGCTTTTGCATTTGCAGCCAGGACTATTCTGCATAATGGTTTCCCTGAGTGCTCAGAAGTATTTCAATCTGTATTACTTTTTCCTGGGGGAAATGTTACCCTCCAGTCCTAAGAAAGAGAAGGCCAACTAAAGCAGAATGTCATAGTCCGGAAATATAGCTGTGCTTAGTTTAAATTAAACCAGGAGGGGAGCGGGGAGAAAATTAAGATGTTGGGCAAACATCTTTAAAGGGAAAAAAAGGCACCTTTTGCATTGAAGCTCTCTCTCTCAGCATATAACGACTCTTTTCAGTCTTTAATGAGCAATCTGATTAATCTTATATTGCATTTTGCTGCAATCTTATTGTTGAGTTTTTTTTCTGCCATTTGATGTGATGCCACCCTGAATGCAGGTTTGTACAGAAAATATAATTACTTGCATCTTATCAAAAGTATCGTTTTCATTTGGAATTATAATCTATGGATTGTGTTCTTTCCCCAACTACACACAGATACACACAAGCATATTTTCTACTAGAAAAGAATGGCACTTTCATATGTATCATAGCTTTTTTCAGATTTACAGCTGAGTTTATAAAAAATAGGAAAGAACCTAATGACTAAGAAATAGTTGTCCATTGCTGTTTTCTGAAAATGAATTTACTAACTGTGGAATTCATACAGAACTAGGTAGCATCTGTATAATGCTGGTAATGCTAGCATTTTATCCACTGCTGCTTTGATCACTCCTGTAGTGCTTGAAATTCCAGAGGAAAAAAATGAATTCAATATCAAATTTCTGGATTTGGGGTCCAGAAAAGCTTAAGCTTTCTTTCCAACCTTCACACAAGGAGCAGATGTTTTTCTATTCTGCCTAGGAAGGCCGAAGAGCAGTGCTCAAAGCTGTTTGGATTAGAGTTGCATAAAAATATCAGTAATAAAATAAGCAAATAAATAAATAAAAATGTTGCAAACCACAACTGCTGTAGTTTTGTTTATGAATAAATGTTGTGGGTGTTGAGAAATCTATGCACTTGGAGAGTTTTTATCCATAGATTCACCAGGAGTTGTCTACATTTTGACAGAGCATAAAAACGATTTGCGCTTAGACTAAGATTTCTGTTACAGACCCTTTCTTTGGAAGGATTTTGTTTTACTTGAGATTGAATTATAATTGCAGTATAATGCGTTGGATGCTCCTCTTGGTTTCCAGACTGTACACATACCCAGTGCAGTCAAGAAAACAGTTTCATCACAGACCCACAACCCAGATCAATGAAAAAAATGAAGGGCAGTTAAGTTTCTTTTATTCAGTGTACACAGAAGAACATAGGCTTTCTGTTGATTTTTAATCTTTTGGGGGGGGAGTGGCTAATTCTCACAGGATTGTTTGTGCATTTTCCACTGGACGGCCTTATTTCATAATTATGTGAATAAGATAATTCTTTTCCATGACTGTAGTTTGCATCCAACATTATAATTTATTTTACACAAGCACCAAAAGATTGGACCATTCACCTTTTTTCAGCTCTCATGGGTGGTGTTTTTGGAATGATTAAGGAAATACATGGATTGAAATCAACTAGTTTCTGTGGAGGCCTTCATCATGATTAGCTAGTTAGAACATGTCCTCACATCTGGAGGATGCTTTGAAAGCTCCTTGCTATAGGTGCGGTATAGAAATGTCAAAACTCATATAGAAGCCAGGCCTTCTTTGGCAGCTGCTTTCCTTTACCACCACCTACCTCCTGGCATGCTGCCACTGCCATCGCTGGCAAGCTTCAGAGCTCAGTAGTATTCAGTTCTTTTGGCCAGATTGTTGACTGAAAGCTCACTACAAAAGGAAGACAATTTTGCTCTCTTTCTTGGTTTTTCTTTTGTTTCTTGATCATTTGAGCGTAAATCATCCATCACGGAAAGCATCTGGTGCTAAGTAGCTTAGAGATGCACAATTTCCACTACATCCCCTCTCAGTTTGCTCAAGGGAATGGGCAGGAGAAGACTGTTGAATCCAGGCCCTCCCACTGGGTTGTATGCTATTATTTGTTAAAGGTCATTGCTTCAAGCTGAGTCAGGATCTTTCTCTGCAGTGGCTTCTTGAATTTCCAGTGCGACACAGTAGCTTTGGACTGGTGCCTGTGAAAGACATCTTGCGAGGTCCTGCCCAATCTTTGCTTTCGCCCAACAGAGCAAACAGAGGAACTGCTGGTGACATCTGGGCCACTGCATTGCTTGGAATCCAATCAGATGGAAAATGAAGGAGCTAGTTACTGGAAATATTGATGAGCAAAAAAAAATAAATAAATAAAGCTATCACTCTCTTTAGAATCACTGTTCAGTCTTGTGTCACGACACTGAAGGTTTTGTTCTTTCTTTGTGGTGCTCTGAATCTCTGCATTTGACAAAGAAAAGGAAACACCCACGCACAAGCCATGGCTTGTATCAACCCCCTCCACCCCCACAATAGGATGGCAGTACTGTGGCTGATAGAATTCTCAACTAAGCCATGATAATCCAACTTTGTCACACCTGGAATGTTAATAGTAGCTTTCTGCAGTTACTGTGCCTTTCTATGTGCAATGTTTGGGAGATAGTTAAACATTAACCCCAAAGAGTAGCATGAGATAAATCCACTTATAAATGTATTGTGCAAAGCACCCTTTTGCAAGCTATGCTACTCAGTGGTGATTAGAACCATAAAAGCCCACTTGAATCTTGTATTCCTCTACTACCACTCTGTACAATAAATTTCTTCTTTGCTCTTCCATTTGTAGCTAAGAAGGAATATAAGAGGGTATTGGCATTCTAAAGCATCTTGTTTCTCTTACGAAGCACAGTTTTATTGGGTACTGTTAATTACATATCCTCTTCTTCCTCCACGAACTGTAATTTTTAATGTGTAGTGGCTCCGCATGCCAAGAAAATTAATCTAGGAACCAAAGGCTGAACCTTGAGACAAGATTTCTATATAACTGCATTCTTGGTTGTGAAATGGCTAGAAGAAATACATGCGCCCAGGGAAGGATATGAAAATGGGAACCCCAACAACATTCAGCTTCCATCTGTCCAAAGGTATTTCTCAGCTGTTTGGTGACTAAGAAACAGGATGGCCACAAAATCATAATAGGCTGAATTTGCACAAGTTTCTTACGTTGTAAACTCATCATTTGTAATTCATGATGGCTGAGTTCAGTGGACACTAGGCCAAAATCAAATCAGCAATATTACAGCTTAACACAATGAGTGAATTCAGCCAGAACTGAATCAACCTTCTTCAACCTGGTGTTCTTTATATGGACTGGCCATGCTCATTAAAGTTGATGGGAGTGAATCTCACATATCTGAACTTACATATCAGGTTAGGGAAGTCTGCTGTATAAACAAACCCAGGCATGATTTTTATTAGTTAGTTCACTAGTACCAAGAACCACCTCATCCCGCTAGGGCCACATTCATACATGCACTTTGCTATGCTTCCCTCCCATCCAGGAAATCATGCCACCCTATTTCTTGCTGCCCCCACAGCAAACCCTTACTGTGCATCTGGGACAAGTGTGTGCTGTGCAGCTGTCCATACAGGTTTAAAATGCAACATTCAAAGCCATGCGTAGTGGTTCCCTTGGCTGAAATTCCAGCCCTGCCAATGACACATGAAAAGGCACATCCAGTTGGCATGCACAATATTGTGGCCATGTGGTGCATTTTTTCTTTACCTCTGTACAGTAAAGACCAACTTAACTTTTTGTTCGCTCATTTGTTTCGGTCATCCTTGAAACTATGGGTTTACTGGTCAAATATCTGATCTAAAGACCATCTAGGTCAGTGATGGTGAACCTTTTGGGTTCAGTGTGTCAAAAATTCAGAAAATGCCTAACTTGACTCTGCTGGCATGTCACACATGAACAAAAGAGAAACAATTCTTTACTTATTCATTTATTTTAAAAAATACAGTCCAGTCATGTGTGGTGCTATGTATTATATTAAGAAACGTCAAATAATTACAAAAATGAAATATGAGTAAAACAAACTCAGTTTCTTTGGTAACTCAGGCAGAGAGAATAGTTGTTGAGTGTTGGTGAACACTGGTGTGTCACCCAAACTGTTGTGGCGTGTCACCTTTGACACGCGTGTCATAGGTTCGCCATCACTGATCTAGGTGGCAGTAACAAAATAGGGCTTTTTAGTAACTTTTGGCTGCCATGAAATGGTTATCAGCCAGTGGGGAAGTGCCAGTGAAAAGCTGGTGTTGAGAAAGGGATTGAGCTGTGGGAGTATAAACCATCTTGACACCATACCAGGATAAGTGAAATCCAGGAGCCAAGGCTTTCCTAGGAGCAGTGACCACTGGGAAGGAATTCCCTGCCAGGAATAGACCTTTCAACTATTTATTGCATTAAACCAGGCTTAGGTTGGTCAGTTTCAAGGCTTTGCACTTTCTAGGTCAATCAGCTGACTAGCCCATTAAAAAAAAAAGTGGCTGTGGAAGCTGGAGTTCCAGTCTTCCATGCAACCAAAAGAGGACTGAGGGGTAAGCAAAGAAGTCAGGGCCCAGACTGAAAGGGGTGATCCCATGGAAAATGACCGGAGCCACAAGATTGCAGGCACAAAGCACGTTGCTTCAGGCCATCTCTGCGATGCACATTAACCCACCGTACCTACATTGCTTGCATGCAGCATCTTGAAAGTGGGATATTAAGGGAAACACCACTTCCAGAACCTAGCACATTCAGCTGTCCTCTGGCTGCCCCAGCTGGGGGAGGAGCCTGAGACAGGATGCAAGTGGAGGCATGTGGACATGCACCTGGGAAATGGTTAATGGGATGTCCTCCTGCTGGGGCAAGATGGCTGGTGATTTGCCCTAGGATCCCTGTGTATCTCTACTTTTGAAAATGTATTTCTGAGTTGAACTTAAGACAGTAGTGCACTAAGATTAAAATCTATATTTCGCCCATTTAAGCACCACCTCCAAGTTTATTAGGGTATGTGCATGCACCTTTCTTTCTTTCTTGGAACCCAGAGGCCATATTAAGCTTAGAGATTCAGAAAGAAGTTAGGTCTGTAAAATAAACTTGCTACTTCTCCTCTGTTGCAAGAGTCCCAATAATGGGTTAGAGAATTAGGGAAAAAACTCTAGATTTATAAAGACAGAGCAAAGTCTGGGGCCACTGTGAATCTGTGCATTTATTTATGCAATACTTTCATCTGAAACTTTCCTTGACCTCAACTCTGTCAAATGTGCCAGTGATCTTTCTCTTGGCCTCACTTTCTTGCTGTGCACTAACCATTTCAGTGGCGCTTCTGTGTTGTGGATTGTAATAACACCCAAAGAGGTTTGACATCCCCTTTCTGCCAGTTTGGTACCATGCCACAATTTTTATATCCCCTTTCTCAAAGTCAGTGAGATGGTGGCTGGGTTCACACTTCAAATTAAACCATGTGTTGTGGCCAAAACCTGGCTCACCTAAAGCAACCAAATCACTTTGAAGATGCAACATACTTTTATTAGGCATGCAAACAATTGGCGGCCGGGGCAAAAGCAGAACCATAGCTTATATGCCTTTGGCCTACTACATTTCAAAGACAAGATAAAGAAAAAAGCAGACACAGTGTAAATTACAGCATGACATTGAAATGTTTTAGATAAACCCATCTGGATGGCCTTCTCATGATTTATCCCTTCCTACTAGGTCATCATGCTAGCTATACTATCTTTGTGATATGATCAGTGAATATAAACAATTTGGTTTACTGGGCCTCAGGTCCCTGACTGATTCCTCCTCCTGTTGCCACTCAGGGTCAATTCAGTTTGCTGTAAATGTTTAATTACAAGAACACTTTAAGTAGTTCACATGTATGGGGGGTGGGGCATCCCATAGGTTGGGTAGTGAATGCAGCTCACGTGTGTGTGGAGGGGTACCATGCATGCTTCAACAATGGTTTATATGTTAAATCTTAATTGACAGGATATACTTAATATGAAACCATAACTATGATTTATAGATCAAAATGGATGGATTTACACATTCTGCTAAGCTTATCTTGTGACATACAGTATTTAGTTTTGGCTTAGCATAATATCTGAATCCAAATTATGTTGCTCTTTGGCAATTTTCCTTTTGCATTTCGTGAATGATGTGCCCCATCCTTTGATGGAACAGAGCATTAGTTTATGAATGAATGAATGAATGAATGAACTCAAGCAATATATATATTTTTTTTGTAGGAATGATTTTGCATGTTTGCATTTGATGCACCATGTGTATCATCTCCAGATCACTGAAAAATAGTTCCTTGGGGGGATATCAAGACTTGATGCTTCCCCTGGCATGCCAGTTTTCCACATGTGAGAAATCACTATGTGGGCAACATGAAGGGATAGACTTGTTGGGTAATCACTTCTGGGAAAGACAAATGGGAAGCATTTGATTTTTCTGATTATATAATCAGAGCCAATATTTGGCATAATGAAGGAAAGGAGCCTTATTCCTTCACTGTCAGATTGGGTAGAAGGTGTTCAAGTACACTGGGCCAGTACAACATGGTGTTCAGCATGTTTGGTCATGTTTAGAGGGCAAGTTCTCTGTTTTGTGAGGAGGCTGCAGCTTGCAGAAGCACTAATATTATAATACTCTGGACTGTGTCACAATTCCAAAGGAGGGGAGATCCTTTGAGGGGCTGGAGTTGGAAAAGGGAGAGACTAGTACTTTGAGAAACTGAGTTATAAATACATGATCAGAAAATTATGGATCAATGTTGTTTTCTATGTCTCATGAGCACTGAAAAAATGTGTTTGCAAAAATATTTCTCCAGATGCTGTACAACTATATGTGATCCTGCTTCATTCATTACATAACTTCTGTACATGAAGTGTTTCCAATATAAGCACAGATGTACATGTAGATTATATGTGTTCCTCAGCAACAGTGCTTTCAGACCCTGTTCACATCACACACTTAATTGGATAACAGGGGTTGGGGGTGGGAAATAAGTATCTTGTATAAACATCTACCCCAGAGCTATTAGTTTTAGCTCCAGATTGTCCTAAATGACTTGCAAAGCTTCTCTAGGAATTCCATCTCTGTTTACATACTGTATATTAAACCCTCACAGCTACATGAGCAAAATGAAAAAGGGCAAAACAGGGAGGATATGGGTAAATGCTCTATAAATCCATCAGCAATTGCATTAATTACATTTGACCTTTTGCTTTTTAAAACTCACTCTGGTGGAGGGGGGATAAAAAGCCAGTTTGGTCTAGTGATGAAGGTGCTGGCCTAGAAACCAGAGACTCTGAGTTCTAGTCCTGCCTTAGACATGAAAGCCAGCTGGGTGACTTTGGGCCAGTCACTCTCTCCCAGCCCAATTCACCTCACAGAGTTGTTGTGGGGAAAATAGGAGGAGGAAGGAGTATTAGGTATGTTCGCCACCTTGAGTTATTTATAAATAATAAAGGCGGGATAAAAAAATCTTTTAAAAAATGGAAACGGCAGGGGAATTTAGAAAATGACTCTTCCCTGCCAACTTGGTCAGCGAAGTGAGTCTGTTAATCAGGAAAACTGGAAACTGGTTCAGCTGTGTTGTGTGAAAATAGCACTGTATACATTTGAATCAATGGCATCATTGGAGAACAAAGAGGGTGAATGTGCTTTTCACATTTCAGACCTTGTCTGGGTAGGTATTTGAGCCTTCCTGAACTTGAACTGAAAGCTAAGACTACACTTCATGTAAGCCAAATGCCCTAACATTTGGGAGATATTAGATACATGTGGAACTCTGTGGATGCATTATAGATGCTCTGGTGAAAAGGAAGGTGGGAGGGATGGCCTATTCACATTATGGTTTTCACGGGGACTACAGCCAGTTACAAAGCACTGATTTACCAGAACATAACCTGTCATCACGTCTTGTCCTGTCCCCTTGGGACACTCTTGGTTATTTTGCTTATCTTTGTTCTTTTCCAGGGCAAGCGGGCACATCTCCAAAACAAAGCACTAGCCTGCACCCACCAACATTTTTGTTTTCTAACAAAGTTGATGGGACCCATTTGGGCTCCAGAGAAATTCTGGGAAATAAAGAAGATGTTGAAGGCTGGCCCTTACGTTGGTTTGAAGCATGTCATCTTCCAATTTTTATAATTAAATTACTTTTAAAACATGTAATAAGTCATATGCGACAAAGAGCAAAGGAAGGCGTCACTGGCCCTCTCTTGCTGACTTGATGTCATATAATCAGTCAATCGACCAATCAATCAAAAAGATGTAAGCTGACTTTTCACTAGCAGGTTTACCCAGTGGTCTCTGTTAATGCAGGACTATACAGTACATTTTTACCCTGATGCAAACTGGAATCTTGTTCAAATATGCTGATCCCAGAATGTAGTTGGTTTGGTTTTGGCTTAGTATGTTGCAAGAACACAGGCAGTTGCAGCTTATTCAACAAAAGAAAATTAAGCAGGCCATGCCATAGCACCATGTATGAACCAGGTCTCTGTCTGCAGGGCTGCATACAGAGGCACCCAGTACAAACCATGATAATATCATTTGCATCATGAACATCTCTTGTTCCCTTGCTACAAGAACTGTAGAACTTCTGTACAGAATAATCTCTTTGACATTTTGGCTCTTGAGCTATACATTTCTATCAGATTATTTCCAGTGATATATGTCCTAACAGGCAATGTCCTGTACAGTGGTACCTCGGGTCACAAACGCTTCTGTTCACGACCAATTCGGGTCACGAACAGCACCGTTCGCAAAATTTTGCTTCCGTTCGCGAACTCCGCATCGGGTGACGAACAGGATCCGCGGCCATTTTCCCTGCTGACACACGTGGTCGTGGCTTCCTGTAGGGAGGGGGACTCTCCCTCCAAGCAATAACCGCCTCCCCACCCGCCTTCCTGTCCTCCACGCCAGAAGTCGCCTCGAGCAAGGTTAGCGTTCTCTCTCTTCGTACTGTACTGTCATATTTTTGTGGTTTAAAAAAAAAAATACATATGGTTCAGAACGGATTAACCGTATTTACACTGAACCTTATGGGAAAATTTGATTCAGGTCGTGACCAATTCGGGTCGCGACCAGAGTTGCGGAACGAATTAAATTCGTGACCCGAGGTACCACTGTATTCTGATTTGTCAGCTACTTTATTTAATGAAATTTAAATTAAGTGTATTTTAATTGCAGTAAATTATTTAATTTTAGTCAGAAGTACTGACATTTCTCATACAGGTGGTTGACTGTATGTACTGAAAAAGATTTCTAGCAATGTTTTTATACACATATCACTATATTTAACAGTACAATACGTATTTATTTATAATAAATAAAAAGAGTGGAAAAGAAGGCCAAGCAGCAATGCAGTTAAAGGAAACAATGAAATAGGCATACATAAAGAACAGTCATAGCCATGTTGACTGAGCAAGGAGGGGGAATAACTTGACTGATACCAAGCATGTGAAAGCTTCTGAATTCTCCAGAACTTTTCATTAGGTAAGATGTCAAAAAAAAAGAAAGAAAAGAAAAGAAAAAGAAAAAAGAAAAAAACAGAGCACAAGAGAGAACCGAGAAGGTCCCCAAAGCCAAATGTTTAAACCATGAAGCCTTCAGCTCAGCATCATCCTGAAGATGGAGATGGTGAACTGAATGTCTGTTTAGTGCTGCAGGTTGTTGACATCAGGTCGTACCTAATCTTCGGAGGAGAGCATTCTGAAAACACAAAGCCAATTAGCAACTCTGCCATATCAGGCGTGCAACACTTCAGAGGACCACTAGGTGGATCAGTTTTGCAGTTCAGATACAGTAAGCTTAATAATAAATATATAAAATTATCTTCTTCAGGTAGATTGCATCCTATTTCTTGGCCATTTTTCTTGATGAACAGTTCTAGAGAACCTGAAAACCTACATAGACTTCTATGCCATTTTAAAAAATCCCCATAAAGTTATTACCTTCTGGTTTTTGAATTTTAGAATAAAAACATGGGAGGTAGTTGGATTATCAGGTGAAGTGCTTATACAAGCAACTGTACATATAAGACATACATTTAATTTCCTTGATTTAACACTGAAATCCCCACAGCACCTTTGATTGTTGTCCTGGGTACTGAAATCTCAGCACCATGAAGAAGAGCAGATTGGGGACGGCTGACCTAATCAGTGAGTGGGTTCAACTGTGTTCTAAACTATCATACAGTTTGTTTGGATTTATCTTAAGACAATGTGTAAACCCATCTACTGTACCTTGTAAATCATGGTTTATGGCTTAAGTATGAATCTATCCACTGTGGCTTATTCCACAAGCCATGTGTACAAATCATGACTGAATGTGATGAGTAAGTATCTGCAGAAAAAAGGCTACTTTGAACTTTATTTGCCTATGAATACCAAGATGATAGAGCAGGATGAATTGAGTGTTTGGGACTTTCTAATCAGAGGGATCAGTTTTCCAGTGCTTTATCAGATATTGAATATTATAATATCCTTTGATTTGAATTGAATAAAATTGACAAACTGAATCTGAAACAAATCCTAACATTAGTGCAATCCAAAGTTCCTACCCTGCTTGACTACTGCGATGTTAAGGAGTCATGCCTAATAGTGTGCCCTGCTCAAAAGAAAGAATTAGAAGCACCCTGACTTAGATACCAAAATGCAGACTAACCAGGAATCCTGAATATAGTTGTATGGAACAATGTATATCCCTGTTCTTAATCTGGTATCTTTTAGGGAGGAAATAATGAATGTTGAATGCAGAAGGTGGTACTTGTAGAAGAAAAGCTTATTTATAATGATAACTCTTTATAAGAAAAGTAGAGTGATTCATCCATTTGTTGCGGGGTAGATGTGTTTCAGCAGTTGGTCAAGAAAAAAGTGAATATGCTTAATTTCTATTCTTCTTGGGGAAAGAGGAATTTCTGAGAATGGAAATGGGATGACGATTTGGTTCAGTTGGGAGAGCTTAAGCAGAATAACACTTCCATCAAAAAAGAAAAAGCTGGAATTGAACAGGTTCAATAGACACGATTTTATGAAAAGCAGGAAAAAATTACAGAAGCCGAACAGGACTGCTCTATCCATTTTTCTCTTCTTCTCTGATATGTCCCCTGTACCCATTAGCTATCTGCTTCTTTTGGCTTTAAAAAATAATCTTCACCCTGAAGATAGCATTCCACTGGGATTATTTATTTTTTTCCTTTTTAATTATCTGTTTTGTAAGTTCTGTTTCCTCTTTTTTGCAGAAAGGCTAACAGAACCCAGTAATTTGGCAAAAGTGAATATTACTGCAGAATACTAAATAAAAGGAAAGTGGGAAAGGCTAGCTTTGTAGGCCATGTTTGTGTGTTCTCTCATCAGTACTGGATGCTGAAGCTATGGAGAAAAAGCATGGATAAATTATGTGTCAGCAGATCTGAAACATGAAAAAATTGACAGAGTAGGAGTCATATGGGTAAAAAAAAAAGAAGTTTTGTTCCATAATTAAAAATCCAGCTCTAGTCTTCCAAAACTAAGAAGATGTAGAGAGCTGGTACAAAATAGAAAAGTTTAGTTTAGTTTAGTTTAGTTTAATCTTTTGCCCAGATGCAGGAAAAAGTAGGCTTTTGGAAAATCAACTTTTGTACAATTTAGATCGTATTCTAACATAGTTCCATAAAAAAGTTTATCAAGTATTGGATTGGTTTAGGATAGTTACCGGTGAGACAATGATTCTGGCAGTTTGCTTTGTGATGATTGACACATTGGGGCCCCAAAGACATGCTCAGCTGATAGATTTTGGGGATTTTGTTTACAGTACTCATTAATATGTTCCATTATCTTTTCATCACGTGCAGTTGAATGCATGAACTGATCTGATGCTTTTCAGTGATGCTTAAGGATTGGTGTACATGAATAGTATTCACATTTACCTGAATGTGTACGGAATTATTTCTACAGTCATGAGATAACCATACAAATTATGATGTGCAGCACATTAAAAGAGCTTGCTAGAGTTTGACTGAAAATGGCCATATCCTGGTTTTGCTGCTTACGGGAGACTCAGCAGATCAGAAGAAAAGGAGTTTATGGAGAAGGAGCCAGGAGATAAATAGGAATGTACACATCAGCTAGTTCATCTGCCAAAAATCTGTGTGCTTATATGGCATATTACACAAACAGAAAGGTGGGATGATTGAATAATAATGTGCCAACTCTTAGTGACCACACAAATAGATTTTCTCTATGACAATCTGTCCCCAACCTGATCCTTCAGGTCTTCCAATGGTGCACCCATCATTGCTGTAACTGAGTCCTCCACTTTGCCGCTGGTCATCCTCTTCTTCTCTTTCTTTCCACCTTTCCCAGCATTATAGACTTCTCCAGAAAGCTAGGTCTTCACATAAAGTGTCCAAAGAAAGGTGGGGTATATATTTAATAATAAAAATAAAAAGGATAGTGTATAAAGCTTTCCCCAGCCTAATTTCCTTCCCAGATATATGAATCTCTACTTCCAGAATTTCCAATCAACATGGTGATTGCTGAGAATTTTGGAAACTGAAATCTATGCATCTGAAGATACCCCAAGTTAAGGAAGGCTGGCATATGAACTGACATGCTTATGAATCAGGAGTACTGTAAACAATTTGCATTATTATGCCCTCATGAGCTTTCAGTTTCAGAGCCCTGTGAAGAGCTTTTGTATAAGGCAACTTAAATACAAGTTTATTAATAGATCCAGCTAGCATGGGGAGTTTCACATTTAAGGATTGTGCTGCTTGTCTCTTACAAATTCACAATAACCATCAGTGTGAAGTGATTATCCACATTTTATTAGATTCGGATTCCTGATCTGATACTAGCAGTATAAAGATTTTGGAAACTTTGTGGATTGATCATTGAGTTGTCAGCAGGGATTCTTGAAACCATTATGCAGGAGACTGAAATGGAAGGCTTCAGTTATGGCCGAGGGTTTGAAAGAGAAGAGCGAAACTTGTCCAGAGACATAATGCTGTTAATGGGAAAAAATGTTGGTGCATGACCCCGTCTGTTGTAACAGCAGCCATACCGCCATACAGGGGCATAGCATAAAAATACCATGGTACAAACAGAAATTAAAAAGGAAAAGTGTCCAAATGCATGGTGTGAAAAATGCTACTCTATATGGGGATTATATTCTGACCGGGATGTTTCTGCTTGATCTTGCAGGATTTGTACTATGTTCAGGCAGGATATCATTTGAGCAAGACACCTTTTGGAGAGACAAAGCCACAGCTTTCCCAAGGTCCAGAAGTGAGAGGCGGGTCCTCCTTTTGGGCTAGTAAGAAGGGCCAACTGAAGAGAGCCATCTCAACAGCTGGCTTCACATCCCTCTGCTTTGGTTCAAGCTGAGTTTAGGCGATATCCACCTTTGCTACTCCCATGAGCAGAATGGAGTCTAAAGAAAGCACCCGAAGTGGAAACAAGACTGATAGCAAGACTGCTAGCTCAGCAAAGCCTGAGAAGCCTCATTCTGGGCCTGTGGCAAGTGCTGATAAGAAAGAAGCTCCTAAGGAGCAGCCAACTCCTGCTGCCACTACCCCTGCGAAAAAGGGAGCCACGGCAACCAGCGAGGCGGCCATGCTGAATGACCACAGCAACCTGAAACCTACTGCAGTGCCAGCAGCTGAGGGGCCTGAAGCAACCACCCATCCTGCCAACTCTGAGCATAAAGGGAACAGTGCAGAGGAGTCACCAGGGAGCAGCATCTTTGAGAACATCAAGCCCCTACTCATCTTTGGAGGGGCAGCAGTAGCTGCCATAGCTGTGATCATAGGAGTAGCCATTGTAGCTCGGAAAAAATAGAAAACCTAAGGAACGCAGGGGACAGAATTTCCCCTGGGTTGCGTACTGTTCCTTTTGACATCAATGCATGCGATCACTTCTATACATACCTATAAATATGCAGTATATAGCAAGAGAGAGGTAGGTAGGTCTTGCTCGAGGCTAGTGTGCCAGGGTCCTCCATCCATTTGTGCTTTCACATGTAATATAACTTGGCTTTCACCACTGTGTATAGATAGTTTTTTCTGGTCAATAGATGCTATTCTGTGTTTTCTTTCCATAGCATCTCCCATCCCACCTTTTGGTCAGCTTTTAAACTTGGTTCCAGCATCATTTTCAGAATCCTCTGCTTTTAGTTGGGCTGTGGAAGAGTAGATGAAATGACCATTTCCTTCAAGAGGACCATCTAGTATCCTGTAGTCCAGCTCACTGAAACTGCAAGTACTTTCAAAGATACATAAGATGGCAGCATCTTCTCTAATCTGAGGACCACATAGTCCCATCCAGTATTGATCTACTTCAGTTCATTGTCAGAGCATCAAAGTACACTCTCATCTAAATTACAAAGCTCTCTTTGGAGCATGAGAAGCTATTAGAGTTCAAGAAGCAAACTTAGTCTACTGAGATTACTAACTGAAGCCCAGAAGGCAAGATCTTGGCTTGCCATCCATCACACAATGTGTACAAAGCATGGTACTAAAGATAGCCTAGCCATTGATTTGAATAGCTTTGGAACTTAGAAAAGTAGTCTTTCTCCACCATTTACATGCATGTTAAATGCAACCCTGGCTCTGCATTGGCCAAGTACCTCTGTAGAATTTAGATACCTTTAAAAGAGGGGTTTTTTTGTTGTTAAAAAAAAAAACTTCAAATATTTAAATCTATGTGATTTAAACCTTTGGGACGTTGATGAGCTTATCTGTGTATAATGGATTTTGAACAAATGCTGGAGCTTCTCATATAAAGTTACATACCTTTTTGTGCTATGAATGGGAAATAAGAAAAAAAAATTATAGGACTAAGCATGTGTATTTTCCTTCATCTGGAATATGGATTTAAGGAATATTTATATATGAAATATATTGCCCAAATGCAAGAATTTGAACCCAATGGATGATCTTCATCTCAATGATATTTTACAGCTTTAAATCAAGATAAACCAGAGGAATAATATAATCTATAAGCAAAGAAATAACAAAAACTGATTCGCAGGAGTCATTTTTCCCCATATTTGAACTGGGATGCTGAAGATGAGAGGAAATTCCCTGTTTTGAAAGAGCCTTGCTGTGTGGGTGGTCTTCTTGAAACAATTAAAACCAGATGGGGGGGCAGTTATTTATCTTTGATAAATTTACTAAAAATGTTTCCCAGAAAGAATTTGGACACTGGAGCATTGATTATAATGTAAGATGACTGAATGACCATCTCTTACTTTAGTAGATTTTTTTTTTGGCTTGGATCATGCCAGTGTGAAACAGGTATGTGTACGTGTATGTGTATTAATTATACAAACACACCCATACCAATTAGATTAGTTTTAGTAAAAGATTGACGTTTGTGGTGTGTGTGTATATGCGTATCATGTTTTCATCCCATCATATTCAGAAATTAACCTACACACTAGATTTTTTTTTTTTTTTGTATTTTTAGCCCCACTAACTTTAAACTCACAAACCATAACTCCAAAAGTATGGTAAAATGATGGCAGTGCCTAGACTACAATTAATCATCTCTCTCTTGCATTTATGGCTGTGATGTCATAGGTTAGGTTTATAAGGGAATCATTCGCTGGCAGCCATTGTTTAATATCGTGGTGTCCCACTGTTCTGAATATTTTTTCAGAACCTGCTCCCTGACTGAAAACCTGTATTCTTGTGTATATGTGTACAAGCTTTCCTAACCCTGCCTTATTTGCGAATATGTGTATATACATTACAATTTATGAAGCCTTTGTAAAGCTACAAAACCTGTATTCTTTGTAGAAAAGCAGAATGCAACCATTTATTTGCACACCTGCATTCACACAAAGTGTCTGTGCCACTTGCATTCCATTGTACAGTAGCCAAAACCAAGATTTCCTTTCAATAAACAAAGATACATTTAGCTAATTGATGAATGTATAATAATCCGTCTTGTGCTTCTAAGGAATCCCTCTACAATTGATGGACTGTTGCTGGTACAAAAGAACTTTCCTTTCCCTGCTTGCCTCTAATACATGTTCCAAAACTATTCTGGAGCATTTTATAACCCTCTGGAGCAGAAAAGGGGCGGGCAAGGAAGGAAGAAGCTATTCTGCCCAAGGAATGGCATCATCAGATGCCCCCCAATACACTTGCGCCAATATAATTTGCTGGTGTAACTGTGGATCTGTGTGATGACATGTGCAAACTTATTCCTCCCTTGAGGTTTAATGTAAACCTGGTGGTGGTGTATCATCCTTGCCCCTACCCATAATTGGCCCATAGGGAAACAGAAGGTCATCGTGTTGCTACCTCCTGGCCATAGCGATAGTGATGCAGAACCTGGGCTGATTTGCTACGTGTGTTCTTGTATACTCTACAAATACATCTCCTGTCTATTTCACTGCAACAATAAATAAGGCACATGCTTGCTCATTCCTGCTTTGGACAGTGGACATCTGGAAAATGTGTTTATGTATGTAGGCCAAGCTCAATGAACTTGTACATTAGGGAAATGTTCAACTTGCAGTGGAAAGCCTAGTTATGTTGGAATTTGGTAAACTTTTGAATATGCATCCTATTGACAGGTTGTTGGTTTTTTTTGGTTTATTTGTTTCTTTGAAAGCTCAATAAATCAGCATGCACTGCATCCTGATTTGTGCAACCCCTCATAACGTCTGTCTCCTCACTAGTGGCTTTTGGTTGCTGCTCATTGGCATGAGGGAGATTGCTACTAAGTTTGGCTTTGGCATCTCTAATATTGGCTCTACTTCGTACAGTACAATGATCCAATGTAAGCATTTCTCTAGTTCCAAGGTTGTTAATACACATCGATTATTACTAGTGATAAAGTAACAAAACACTTTCTTCAGAAGGCTGGACGTCTTCAGCTGGGACTCTTCTGATAGTGATTTGTCTTGAGTGGAGTCAAGATTACTTCTATTGATTTTTTAGATTTTTTCCCCCCCAACTTCAATCTTTGCCAAACTGCTACTAGCAAAATTGTATTGTTTCTGTTTATTGTTGCAGATCAGCTGGATTATTATACAACTCATCAACTAACTGTTTTTATACTTGGTATTTTTACTCTTTCCTTCCTCCCAAGTTCACATACTACCCTTCTTCCATTGTTTAGACTGAGAGTGAAGGACCAAGGTCATTCTGTGAGCTTTGTGGCTGAGAAAGGCCTAGAACCTCAGCTCCCAAGACTCAACATTACACTACTTAAAAAAAAAAAAATTGCAATGCAATCCTCGAAAGCATATTCAGGAGTAAACTGCACTGACTTTTAAGTCTTTTTCCAAATAAGTGAGTGCAGCTTTTTCTGTGGGTAGGAAATGGTCAGATAATACTAAATGCCTGCTCCAACTGGGCATTTCCTGTATCAAAAGGCACGCATCAGTAAGTGCAGCTGGAGCTAATGTTATGACATGGAGGATGTGAAGAATAGCTGGATTCTTCTTCTTAGTAATCACAGCTAATTTTGTTGCCCATATTAGAATTGTAATTCTTTCCCCCATCTTTAATTTTAATTTCATGGAAGTTGGGAGCAACTGATCTTGGGACAGTTTTTGAATACTGAGTAGACATGGTAACTTCAGCAAATTCATTAACAAACTGCTGTGATATCAAAATAACATGTGTCATGATATCATTGTACAAATGGTGCAATTATGTAATGACATCACAATATATGATGCAAGTAGCTAAGTCACAGCTTTTGTATTGTATGATGATGTCATGATGCATATATCATCATCCCTCCCCCCCCCCCAGTCCATCCTGTGGATGCCCATGTATAACCTGCTAATAAAGGAATATACATTTACTGTAAGTCTACCATGCATTATCAAAAAACCCACATTCAGCATGCTGAACTTCCTGTATATGCTTGTTTGCTGGGGAATACATCAGCTATTCTCATTTCTATGGAGATGATACAAAAGTTTTCATTCTGCATATTTAATTTGGAAGTACAGTTCCTTCACATTCCCTCTTCGGCATGTTGTGGTACTATATTGTACAACGCAGCCTCTCAATACAGAATGTTGTACTAGCAACCTCAGTTTGGCCATAAACATGTATTACTAGAGTCAGGAAGATCAGCCCTTTATCAGTCTTGTGTACAGAAGATTAAAGAGGGTTGCTTTATTAAACATACTGAAACTTATGCATGAACTGAGTATTCAAGGTGACACAAATAGAACTGCAGCAGTGCTTCAATTGCATCAGTAATTCATGCTGATACTTTAATTCAACGTGTAAGGGTTTTCCCAACTTAATGTTTTTGCTTGTTTTGCCTGAAGGAAAGACCCAGATTTCACTATCCAATGTTAAAAAAGGAGTCAAGGGAGGGATGCTATATGCTGATTTTAAATGAGGTGTTGCCCCCATGCAGTTCACAGAAATGTAGTGAACAGAAATGGATAGTGTTTCTCTCTTTTGAGACTAAAGTATGAAAAAGAAAGAGGGAAAACTAGAAAAAGAATGAGAAACTCCTTCTCACCCCAAAAAGCCACTTTTGTTGTATATTATGGTCTGGATGGCTGTTTTAGGTGTGCAAGGACAATAAAATGTCATGATAAAAACTAGTTCATAAAAACTAAAAGTAATTTACAGTTTTGACAAATATATGTACAAACAGGCAAATGTGAAGACTAAGTTACTTCTATTCAAAATCCTGGCTCCATCCACCTTACATTCTCCCATTCTTCTTACACCACTCCTTTTCCCCTGAACCCTTGATTAAGATGCACAGTGTGCAAAGCCCACTTCACCTTCTCCACATCACAGAACTTCCCACTGTCTGCCAAGCAGTCTTCATTTTAGTTTGACTCTAAGGTCATTTTAAATTATGATCGAATTCTACTCCAGGATGAATGAAAAAAAACAGTACCGGCTACGTAATCACTTAATATTACTTCTATTTCTTAACATACACATGGCCCGAAGCATTTGGCATATGAAAGATAGCTCTGCTATAATGTTCTATTTCAGTCTCAAAGCCATGCCTTGATTATAAACAACCTGTTACCCTGGCAGCTACAGTTCCATCATTATACCTCATTGTGCAGAATTGATGAGTGCTACATGAAGCAATTAAATTTGTCTAATCACTTGCTAGTTTTTCAATCATAGAAGCTTCAACCAGTTTCCCAAGCTATCAAAAATGCAAGGAGAATATCTCTTTTGTGATATACTTGTGTCCTTGTTCGTAAATGTACTTGAGGTGATCTCCCACCCCTCATATTTCTTATGTCTTTTCCTGTACTGATGGTTAAGGGAAGGCCCAAAGTAATACTTGTAGATGGGAAATGCTAGTTGATTCAATCTGAATGTTTGCTATCTGCTTCTAGATTCATTTGAACAAAACAACAAAACCATACAAAATGTACTCCACAGCAAAAATCATTTCTAAAAACAATGTAACATTTCTAAAAGGTCTCCCTATTAACTTGAGTAGCCTATAACATAGATTATTTCCCTTGGTTAACAGGCCCACTTACATGACCAACTTGAGGTCCTCCATATGTGCTGGACTACAACCTGCCCAGTTCAGAGATGTAATCCAACAGAATTGGAAAGAACAAGGTTGGAGAATGCTAAGTTAACATATGTTGGCCTATGTATAACAAAGAGATTTGGGTGTTTTTTCTATTTTTCATTTTGAAGTCAGCTGTTGCAGACTACCTTTCTCAAAGCAAATGTGAAATAACACCACTTTAAGTTAGAAAATAAATTTGTACCTTTTAAATTTTCTGATATTGCCTATGCTTCTATGGACACTTTGTATGGGCTGCAGCTCAGCTCCTTAAAATGGCAAAGAATTTTTCCTTTCCCATATAGTATTCTCTTTTATTTGAATTTTAAAATGCGTATAAATGCAATAATGCAGGTAGACTAGAAATATTAGACTGAAATTTAAAGTAGTTTAGCTTGTCCCATTCGTGACCTACAGTGTTGTATGACACCCAACACTGTATCCTAGCATTCTCAAGGCTTTCCTACGTAGCTGAATCTAGTCTTAGCTTTGAAAATTCATTGTGTGAATGGCGGGGTGGGCTGACTGGGAATGTGTATGCTCTACACACCGTATGTTATTTGCATCAGAAGCTACATGGCCACTCCATTTTCTATGGAACTGTAAATGATTCCCAATATACCTGTAACTCTTATCAGGACTGTGTGAAATAAACTATATATATATATATAGATATACATGTATATTGTATAATTCCTACAGTTATCTTCATATTTTATTTTCAGTATACTCCTTTTTTTCAAAAAAAGTAATACACAGCTCATTAGGGTAAGAGTGTTTTCTGAACCCAAAGAATGTTTATCAATTAGTACAGTAATAGGAATCCTGTTACTTAAAAAACCCATATATTAGACAAATGCATAATCAAAACTGATATTATTTATTTACACATCCATTTAAAACCAACAGTAAAAGGACCCTTAAGACAGGGAATTTGGGGAATGCAAAATAATCTGACTATTACTCCAACTTTACTCAGGCTTACATTATATGGCTATACTTTACTGTGCCCTGATATACTTTCAGGAAATAACACAGGGAAAATGGTAGTAAAGAATAATAGAAGTAGGTGAAGGGCCTGGGAATTATATAGAACAATATTCAGAACAATGCTGCTGGCAATACATTTTCACAGGGTTTTTTTTTAATAACATAATCATATTTATTCAGGAGCAGAGGAAATTTAAGTAAAACCATACTGATTTTCTTTTTTATGGGCTTTTCTTCTTCTTTTCTTATGCCTCAGGGAAAGGGATTTAGAATATAAGGTTCGTTATCACACATGGTATTAGACTATTGATTTCTCTAGTCTGTAAGGAAAATAGATTGGCAAATTAAATATGTCACCTAAATATATATGAAGTTGTTTGGATTTATGACTGAGATTTATCAGCTTGTACAGATGCTAAAATATAGGGGACCATGCCAGTCTCCTGTGGGAGATAGCGAAGGGACAACTGGGCATGGCTCACAACAACTCTGAAATATAATCAAGCTGTTCAAAGTGCTACAATAAAATCTTAAGAATGCTTGTTCTGGCTACTATTACCGCAAAAGAATCAGATATTTAAAAATGTTCCTAAAGAACAGCATATAGTATAATGAAAGGTTGGAATGTAGGGAGTGGCTTTGCTCCTTCTTCCCTAAATGGCAGCCCATTAAAGAAATACAATAATGAAGTACTGTGTTGAGACCATCTTTCAAGAAGAGTAATACCTTTGAGATAATTTCAACTATATGACACTTCTCTAAATTGTGTACCTCTATTCCTAACTGGAAGGTAAAGTCTTCTTTACAAAACAAGTTAGCCTGGGAATAGGAATTCAGCTTTCACCCATCACTGATTTGTTAGCAGCTCACTTTGGAACTAATGATTCCAAGTGCAGGTCTCCTGCTAAATAAAAGAACCAAGTTTTCAGTGCTCTTGAATTTTCTCATAATGCTTAGAAAGATACATGTGGTATCACATCATGCTACCGAAAAGCTGGCCTCTCACAACCACCACCACGAAGGTGTCATGGACTGAAGTAAATGGGATATGGAGATCAAAATCAAACATTTTTGGAATGAAACTCCATGGAGGTTAGGAGGAGGTGAACATTTGTCATGCCTTTCTCTGTGGCAAACCAGCTTTTGGTGCAAATCCTAGAGATGGTCATAAATGGGAAATCTGGGAAAAATCAGGTAGAATTACATGTTCAGCTTTTGTTCTGTGTTAAGCTAGGTTAGTAACCCATAATATCCTTTCTTTTTGACTTCATATAATGTGTGAATCCATTCAAAGAAATAAATAATGAATCGGGAAGTATACAAAAGACAGGGAAGTATAGGCATATGTTAAGGCATATTGTGAGTCCTCATCCATAGTTAAACTGGGATAGCAATTTTGAGTCAACAGCAGAGTAACAAGCATTAAGTCTAGATCTCAATTATGCCAACATAATATTGGTATAGTCTTTCTCTGAAAATGCCTACATGTAAGTTTTTAAATATTGGAGATAATTTCTAGGAATTTCAAGATAATCCAGGTCTTCTAAAATATTTCGGGATGTCAGAAATATATGGCCTTGGAAAATCAGACCCAATGAAGAAAAAAATTGGAGTTGCCAGTCAAATTAAGAAGTTTGGATTGATAAGCAGCTATTCAACTTAAGATCTTTTTCACACATGTTACTCTGTCTTTTTCCCTCTTGATTAAATTCCCAATTTATCCCTATTTTCTGAAAGGTGGCTGCCATAGCAAAGCTATTTCAAATTATAGTTATCTATGACAAATAGTTATTAGTGTTGAGCTACTATGCAGTGCTCGAAAAAGACTTCTTTCTGTTCTCCATTAACTATAAAACCAAGGTTTTGAGTTTGTACTGTATATTGACATTATAACCTAAAATGGAAAGATTTAAGTAGTAACAATATAAAAATTTAAACCATGTATATGAATGACATATATATGTAAACAAATGACTTAAAATGTAAATTAGGTCTGCTGTATAGTTTTTTATTTCTTTAAAATTTACTGCAATTACAACTATCAAATAAAAAATGACTTGCCATCTAAAGTAACAAATAGATTGTGGGAGAACTTTTACAAAGCACCTCTTTTTGAATGATTAAAGCAGTCACATCTTTTCCCACATCTGAAGGATTTGTACAGCTATACAGTTTATACAACTGAAAAGGTATCCAACTATAATAGCACCTAATGTATTTCCACCTGCAAGAAAAGAACAAGAAACAAATATAGGAAAAATTGTTCCCCAGTTCCTAAAAATAACCTGTGCTAACTATACATTATTAAAAGAACATATTGTCCAATACCTCTCCTGACAGTTAAAGTAATTAAAAGTATAATCCTATGCAAGTAGATAGTTGGAATTTAATAGGACTAGCTTCTAGACAAATGAACACAATATTGCAATCTTATACTCAATTAGAATATCGTATTGCATTTATGCTACCTGTGCTCAAAGATAATACATGTAAATCTGACCATTTAAATAAATGTATAGAGTGTATCTGAGGAAGAGGGGTATTGGTCTAGGACAGTGAAAATGATGAGTTGCAATGAGAGTCACTTTGTTTGCTAGTGATTAACACAAAAGATGGTCACCCAGTCTTAAAATGTTCCAATTTAAGACATGATTTGGTGACTAATAGTGTTGTGGCTGGAGAATTGCACCATCATTTTATGCAAGATTTTTTTTACTGTGACCAAATTCCTTGGGAGTTATTCCTATGTAAGTGTGCATAGGATTGTGTCCACAAATAAAAAAGTAGGCTGTATGTATCTTGAGTAGGAAACTACATCTTACAGACATGGAGCAACTTTCCATTCCCCATAATTTAAAAATAAATAATTTTAGGGTGAAAAAAAAAGAAGCAGAGTGTTTATTTATTTGTGCTCGCATGCCCCATGCATGCTGCATGAGGAAAGCCAGCGCATGGCAACAATAAAACTACATTATAATGAGCAGGCCTATTAATAAAAAAAAAATAAAACCAATCATGTCACAATTAAAAATAGTGCAAACATAAATGAGCTTCAGGAAGAGAATATTGGTTTGTAAAAATAAATTTTACATTATGCCTGAGTCAATGAAAGAGATGCTTCACAAAGCAGAAAAACATCCTCAAAACTTTAAAAAGCTGTGTCCTTTGGATGACTCTTTGAGAGCTTTCCCAGCTATCTTTGTGCCTGTCTGTGCGTATGCACGTATACTACGCTAAAGTGAAGCAGTTGTGCATGGATGCACAAATGGTTTTGCAAAGCAAATGCTTTGCACAGCTATATCATTTAACCCTTTCCTAGGGACAACCAAATCACAGGCATTTAATTTCTATGAATCATATACAGTAGAGAATCTGTAAATAGAACGCTGTGAAAGAGTTAAATACCCTGTTCTCCCATATTGTTTTTATAATCTAAGTGCCTTCCTCTTGTTCCTTTAAAGCAATGGTGGTCAAGTATCCTTTTAGGGCAGGGACAGCCTTCTTCTTTCAAACACTGTTTCTTTTCTAAAGGTAAGGGAATATGGGGGAGAGGTATGTAATTACATTTGTTTCTATGCAGCCAGTTTGGCCTTTCCTTTTTTGGCAGGGCAGTTAGAGGGAGGATTGTATAAATCATATGACTGCGATTGTATCCAGGTGAGAAATCACTGGTATATGCAGTCCTAGCACCAGGAAATCAGCATGCATTCTGCAAGCACAGAAACATATTCCCAATGGAAACTGCAAATCTCTTTAAGGCTATATAAAGACCTATGGAACTCCCACGTTCTATTATTTCATTTGATATAGTTCTGGTTCCTCTGTGTAATATTATTATCTTATTATACGATAAACATTGCACTTCACTCTTTTACTGACTAGATTTTAAAACTTCCAGTTTTAGACGTTTTTGACCATTTGACGTATGACATACTAACTGTCAGTATTCAGGACTGTAAGAGGCTCCTTCACCAATCCAGATTACAACTCATGCCTCATGTTCTGAGGATGAGATTTAAAAAGGTCCTCTTTCCATAATGTTTTAGTCTTGTGAATATATTGTCCCTTATACATACAGTGCCAAATTTCAGCCTGTCCAAGACAGCTGACAGTGGTGGACTAACAAATGGTATTTATCTGCCCAAGTCAAGATACAGAACAACTAAAGCAGTTGAGATGGAAAATGCCACTGTCATTGCTGGGGAGAATTTCTGTGATAGAAATGAATGTCTTGCCTAGAACAATGTTTTTGTTTCAGACAATACCTGTTTTGACAACTGATGCACCACTTAAACAGTGGCAGAAGGATATATCTAAATATGTGTGGAAGGGGGAAAAACCACACATTAAATATAAAGTGTTACAAGATGCAAAGGAAAGAGGAGGACTGGGTTTACCCAATTTGAAATTGTATTTTGCAGCTTGCTGTTTGGTTTGGATGAAAAAGTGGGTGTCACTGAGAAATAGAAGGCTCTTGGAGTTAGAAGGACATGATCTGAGATTTGGGTGGCATGGATGTTTGTGGTACAATAAAGTCAGGGTTAATATGGATTTTAAAAATCATTATGTTAGACGTGCCATATTGAGAATATGGAATAGATACAACCCAGGTTGTGCCTGAAAACATATTTGTGGATCTCAGCACAAGAAGCATTTTATAGACGAGAAATAATAGGGAAACACAAATGGCTAACTTATTGTGAGATACTAGAATTTTGTCAAGGGGGATGTAAAATAAAATCAAGAGAGGAACTGGTGGCAGAGGGATATAGTTGTCAATGGTTCTCTTATTTACAATTATTAGAAAGATTTAAAGTAGACAAAAGAACATGGTTTTGAACATTGTAAGACTGAGTTTGAAAAAGAATTGTGTACAAATGATAAACATGTAATTGCTAAAATGTATAAACTTTTATTGAAATTTGAAACAGAAGAAGTGAAAGAATGTATGATAAAGTGGGCTAAAATTTTTAGTTATAATATACAGATGGAACAGTGGGAAATGCAATGGCTGCAAATGAATGTCAGGCCAGCCAAATTAATGTGACACTCCAAGCGAACTCTTACAGAGACATCTTATCTCCTTCATGACAGAAAAATACATCCATGATAAAACGAACTGCCATCTTCTCATATCTCCCTCTACCCAATCAAAGAGGCAACGGTTTCACCTAGTATTCTCCTACTCTATTATCTACTTAAATTAGTGCAAAGTAAATATAAAAGTAATATACAAATTTAGAGCTGCCCCTTCTCCTTTCACTTCAACTCATTAAATATGGCATAATAGTTTCAGGATTTCATAGAATTTTCCACTGGAGCAAAACATTCATAGCACTGTACAGAAAGGTAATGCAAGCTTTTGTTTTACATAAAGAATAAATCACGAAACACATTATCATTATGGTTTACATATGACTGCTGACTCAATATAAAACCCTTTGGCATCTCTGCCTCTGGTGCTTCAAGCTGGGTTTCTAATCTGGGTAGGAGGAATGTTTGTATTATCTCTATGATTTGGCTACAGTAGTTTTAATCTACAGAGATTAGAGAGTCTGTTTATATTCTGCCTTCCTCTCCAGGATTCAGGGGCGACATGTCTGTCCTTTATATAGCTCGGAGCATTGCAGGAATTTAATACAGTAGGAACATACAATTTGAGAGAGTGCAATCGCCCTAGGAAAATTAAACAGTTGCAGCTACAAGACTCAATACATTTCTCCTGATGTAAGACAGTGCTTACTGTAATAGAGAGAGGAAAGGTAATTTTTTTCAAGAAACAGGAGCAGCAGCAGACACTGAATGGAAAGTACAATACAGAATTCCTAGCAATGCAGAAAACAGTGAAGATTTAACATCAAAAGACCCTTTTCAATGTTCAGCTCACCAGGAAATAAAATAAACGTCATTTTCAAAGCTATCGTGGCTTTCTTCAAAGCAAGCTGACTTGGGGAAGGAAAAAAAAGCGAAAGGATAACAACATGTGCATTTTGCTTAAGGGGACTTCTTGGTACAAGAAGCAGATCCCAGAAGGCACAAGGCTACAGTATTGGCGCCGGGTTAGAAAAACGTCGCCTACAAACTCCGGTCTCCTGTTTCCTCCCGCGCCCCGGGCTCCAAATCCCAGACCGACGGAGGAAGCACGCGCAGCAGAGGCCGCGGGAAGATGATGAGGCCTTAGTTCGCCCGGGTCGCCCCTGGAGCGGGTGCCGAGGGCGCTTGCGCAAGGCGAAGGCGGTGCGGGAGGCAGGGCGGGCTGGTGGGCGGAGAGCGCGGCGAGGCGCAGGCGGAGCCCCGTCCGCTTCCCTTTTCCCCGGGAGGCTCCCGCCGCCGCCGGTATGTCGGAGAGGCTCAGCAAGCCGACGTGCCTGATTGTGGCCAGCGCCGCTGTTGCAGGTGAGGCCGGCGGCTCTGGCCCTCCCCGCCCTCTTGCTTGGCTCTTCCTGGCGGGGGCGGCGGACCTGAGCGCTGGGAGGGAAGGCGAGGCGAGGCGAGGCGAGGCGGGGCGTTGAAAGGATTACCCGGGAAAGGCGGGTATTGTCAGGGGCAGCGACTGCTCTGTGTACCGGCTTTCCGGGCAGGGGTGGCTTTGCCAACCTTTGATACTCCGCGATGCGCATGGCTGGCTAAGAGTCCCACACAGCTGGACGCAGGAGATTGGAGAACGCTGTTCCCGGGGAGGTTGATCGATAACTGCAGGGGAAGTCTATCTGGCTGCGTCCGGGTGATGGGTCTTTACGGCAGAAGATGAGCTCTACTTCAAGTGGAGTTCAGCTTCTCTGTTTACATGGACAGGTCCGTATAATTTTCCTGGCAGCAGCTTGGAAGTGGTTTGCCGCTGCTTTTTCCTGGGCAGGATGACTTTCCCAATGTAGTCTGCAGCCCTGAGATTTCTTGGTGGTCTCCCATCCAAGTACCAACCTGGTCCAAACTTTTTCTTTTTTAATCACCCAAGATCAACTAGGGCTGCATCTAATTAGGTGTCTATTGCATTTTATATGTACATAATCTGCATATTATAGTATACGCCATACTATAATTTCTACATAGTATTAACATGTTTTTATAGTCTCTTATAAAGGTGTAGGGATTCACCTCCCATAAGTCCTTGCTAGGGCTGCTTTCTGCCTGCAAGAACATGGAAACTATAGCTAATATGCTGTTCATTGAGGTTTATTAGTGCTCTCGACTGAATCTTCTATTTTACTTCATTTATGTACAGTATTTGCATTGTCTGTTAGATATACACCTCCCCTTCCCTTCAGGGGCTCCCTCTTCCACAACAACCCTGTGAGGTAGGTTGGCCTGAGGGAGTGACTGGTTCAAAATCACCTAGCAGCTTTCAAGGATAAAGGGGGACTTCAATCGAGGCCTCCCCATGGTGCTCCAACAGCGTCACCTCTTCACTGCACTGCCTTTAAACACATCATGTGCTGTCTCTTTTTATATATATTCCTCCCCTCTTTTGTTACAAAATCTTTTAAAATAAGTTTTCGATGATTCTCCTCTTACAGAATTATGAATTTGGGGTCACTCACTGAAGCCAGTTAGCCGTAGCAAGTTTTGCCTGTCCTGTTTTTGTATGTTCAAGACAGACATGAACATTATTAAGTCTTTTGCTTTTTTATTTTGAGGAATCTGAAGGCTGGCAAGTATGCATGTATAGTAGGAATAATCAGTGAATGTGGACTCCACAGTGCAACCCTGAGCTACATATATTCTCTTCTATTGGTAATCAGTGAATGCTAGGGCTCCCATATTTGGGCTACAAAAAGAACCACATGGCAGCTGCTTTTCCAGTATGTCTCAACTACTATTTAGGTGACATCCAGGTTTTATTCCCCCAGGTATGGCAGCCATACCAATATTTTTTTCCCCATTAAGAAGCACCCACTCCATGTAATGTGCTTATATCTCTCCATCAGGTGTATCAGCTGACTCCTTCTTCCACTCTTTTACATTGGCAAGCTCTGCTTTTAATCTACAAGTTGCTACCCCAGGGGTAAGTAGATGTAAGTGTTCTGCATTGGTTTTATTAAGTAGATGATGAAATAGATTCTTCCTCAGGCAAGATGATTAAAAAGAAGAAGAAAGTGGCTGTTGCAGGGAATTGGCCTTCAGTCATGGTCTTAGAATAGAATGTGGTCAAAGGCTGCAGTGATCCAAACTAGGCAGCCACAGGTAACATTGACTTGATTTCAGTGAGGTAGTGGAAAATAATTTTTATCCACCATTGCTTTTGTAGATTTATTTTTCTATAGAGCCCTCTTCTCTTTCCATCTGCAATTTCCTAGTGGGTTCTCAGAATGCAGGAACAGGTAAATACATTGTTTTAGTAGAAAGCAACTAATTCTAGCTGTGCTCTTTGGAAGGAGTGCACTTGAGTTGTGAATATGCTATATTTTCCTTGGTGTGTGTTTGTGTGTATGGTCAGCATTTCCATTTTGGATCATATGAAAAAATGACGTCTTCATTCAGTACCAATAACGTGGTTTGTAATCATGGAGATAGGCTATTATTATTTTTTTCAAACATTTTTTGTTTTGCTAAATGTTTACCCCAAAGGCTTATTATACGTAGATGCGTTAATTGGGCTTTGCTCTTCTAGGGGAAGCCAATTGATTTTGTTGGGGTTAATGAAGCAAACATGCGTTGGATCCAGGATTTCCGTATGAAATCCTATGCAAATCCGGCCAAGTTGGAATCAACTGATGGTGAGGTACTTTTTGACTTGTGATTCAGCGTGTCTCCCTTGATTACCTACACAGTAATGGTCTTTTCAGTACCTGGGTACAATTCTACCAGATTATAGTACTTTAAAATAAAGATAATTTAAATAATAAATTAATAAATAATAGCCTTGAAGCAACAGGTAGTCCTCACTTAACTACCATTCATTTAACAGTGGATTGAAGTTACAACGGCCTTGCAAAGCACTTCCGGCCGTCGTAAAATGTTGCGCTGTCCCCCTCCCCCCGCAGTCACATGGCACATTTCAGGCACTTGGCAATTGGCTTGCATTTACAACCAGTTGCCAAGCACCCCATGATCATGTGATCGCCATTTGCAATCTTCTCTGCTGGCTTCCCCATTGGAAGCCAGCAGGGAAGGTTGCAAGCAGAGGGGACGCAGCAGTGTGCAGGAACGGAGGTCAGATCTTGAAGATTTGAGCTCCATTCCTCCAGCCCCAACAAGGATTTCCCCTCTGTTCAGGGAGGGGATGGGAACCCCCTTGGTGGTGAGAAGGAACAGAGCTCAAATCTTAAGGATTTGAGCTCCATTCCTTCCCAGTGCCAAGGGGTTTCCCCTCCCCTCTCAGCAGTAGGACCAGAACTCAGTTCCTGAAGATTTGAGCTCTGTTCCTTCATACCGCTGAGTGGGGAAGGAAAACCTCTCAGCAGGCTGCCTGCCAGGAGGATTTCAGCTCTACCAGCTCTACGCTGAAACTGTCTGGCAGGCAGCCCTTTCACTCTCAAAGAGCTGCCTGCTGGGAGGATTTCAGTTTAAGGACTGCAACCAAGAGTGCCTGGATTGTGATTGTTGAGCAAAGCAGTCACGTGGGTGTGTTGCATAACGACCACTTCGCTGAAGAGACCGAGATTCTGGTCCCATTTGTGGTTGTTAGGTGGAGACTACTTATATTACTGTTCCATTTGCATTTTTAGGAGGAAAAGATATGTTTGCTCTCAAAGCTTTGATTGTTCTTCTAGTTCAGACACAATAAAAACCATGGTTTCCTACTTCCTCTAGGCATATTTTAGGAGTTTGTTTTCACCTTTGTCTAACTAAACTTGCTTAATGGTTTCGTTAAATTATTCTAACTGAGAGCACGTTAGGATCAAGCTAGTTTCAGATTCTGTCTTGTTCTCAGAGCAGGCAGAACAAACTGAAGGCATTAGGCAGTAAGGATGGTGGGATGGGTGTAATGATTAGTTTTTTTAAAGGATGGCTAATACATGAGTGGACCTCCCTTTGTTTGTTCCCTCCCTGCCTTTCTCACTGATATCCAGATTTACCCCAAAGGGCACTGAGCTTTTAGGGGCAAACGTGGGAGTAAATCAGTTTGTTCTGTTAGCGAAAGGCCGGGCAGATTGAATATGCTTCTGGGATACGTTCATCTTCTCCCAGGCTTGAACATAATTTGGGAAGATTGATGGGGTTGCAGAAATTATTACCAGACAAGCTTTTTATTTTATAGGACCTTCATGTATTGCTATTGAAAGCTAGTAGAACAAATAGGGCAGCGGGAAATACTTTAGGGGAGCACTACCCACTATTCCTTAGAGTCATCTCTGCCTATCTGCCAAAGCAAATGAGCTTTGTCTGTGCCTCCTACCTAGGTGCAAGATACCACACTTTGTTGATCCCCGACTGTCCTGGTGCCTTGACAGATCTGGCAAACAGTGGCTACTTAGCCAGAATATTGCAGCATTTCAGTTCGGAGAACAGTAGGTAAACTTCCTTGGTGTTTTATGTGCTATTGTGTACATCCAGACATCATAGATTAGGAGGCATGTAGCAAGATCTTGCATAAGATACACATATTTCTTCTAGTTCTTAAAAAATATTATGGATAATATGATACCAGGCACATAATCTGCTCAACAATCACTAGGAATGCATAGTGAAAATAATATATTTGAATATGCATTGCTTATTCTGCTTTCATCAATTCTATATCTCCCTCTGCTACCTTTTTGATCCCTTCCCCCGTTGCATTTTTTAAAAAATGTTAAATAGGAAATAATAAATACTGCATTATATGACATATGATATATACTCTGTTTTTGAAAGGAAAACCCACTTCAAAGTAATGTTTTCATACAACCCTAAAGGTTTTATATAAAGTTGTTCCTCTTTATAGAGCCTATTTGTGCTGTTGGAAATGGAGTTGCTGCCTTATGTTGTGCCACGAATGAAGACAAATCCTGGGTGTTTCAAGAATACAGCTTAACAGGGGTAGGTGCTGTTTGCTGAATCAAGAGTGGATTTTTCACGATAGATAGCTCTCCTAAAAAGTTTCTGTAGAAACCTGTTGAATCTCCTTGAATGAAACTTGATTCTTGATAACTTCACAGACTTGCCTATATGGTTTACTTGGCAACGGTATGGAAGTGTGCTTTGCCATTGTCTTATTTTTGATGTTTTTCAATGTCCTGGTCTAGCCTACAACCCTGGGATTTACTAGTGGTCTCCCATCCAGATGCTAAACTAGTCTGATCCTGCTGTGTTTTTGGAGATGGATTGGCCAGGTGCTGCTAGATAACTTGGCAGTGTGATGTAGCTTATTTTTATTTTTCATGTGTGGCTGAATTTCTGAGATTACAGTCACAGATCTTCCCCAAGATTTGTGTTTTTGCCGAAGCACTTCATGTTTACTTGCATTTAATTGTATGACCGCAAAGGGAGTGATGGCTATATAGTGGTTGCTTTAAAAAAAAAAAAACCTTTAAAATCCTGCTTTATATCCAAGAGGCTCTCCAAGTACTTTAGTAAAATAATCCCAAGAAAATCACTTTTAGTGAGTATAAATAAAGTTATAGCCACAATGAAACTGAATTAGTAATTGTTAGAGGAATCAGTGGAATCACCTATCAGTGGAATAAAAGTATACTTTTTTTTAAAAATGAGAATTTTGTGGTCTAGAGGCTGCATAGTTTGCAACAGTAATGCATTTAATTCTGTATGTCATATGAAGTGATCCTAACTGTATACACTTGGTTAGGAACTGTCCTGTTGAATTATATGAAGTTCTACTTAGTTCTGTAACCAAAATATAAGTATCTTCCTACAGAGGTTTCACTAAATTACAATATAAAAATATTATCTTTTATGTTTCTTCCAGCCTTCTGTCTATGAACTAGTAAGACTTCCTAGTTTTGCTAGTTTGCCCATTATTGTTGAAGATTTTTCAAAAGATTCTGGAGCTACCTTTAGTGGTATGTTATTTTAATATTTCCTGCTGCCATAGATTTTTATTCTTATTGATACAATGCATTAATATTGATTTAAAAAATCAATATTTATGTAGGATCATGAAATAATTTTGCAATTATAACTCATTAAAATAAAATGTATTGCATGGTAATAATTTATAGGAGTTTATAGGGTTTTGTTTTTTTTTACATATCTTGTGATCTTAAGAGTGCTGTACAGTGAGACAACACTGGTTTTCTTAAGCCTGTAGAAGCTACTTCTGTGCCCTGGGCCCACCTCATCAATATCATGAGACTTGCAACACTGTGGGGGTCATAGCAATAAATAGCTACATCCCACTCCCCTCCCCCCCATTAAAAAGCATTAAGGGATATGTTGTTCCTAAATTAGGAAGCTAAACTCCAGTTTATTCTTGTTTGTGGGACCCATCTCAAACAGTGCTGTTGCTGACTAATTAATAGCAAATTGTGCAACGTAGCACTCTCTGCAGCCTGAATAGCAGCACTAACATCAACTGAGGCCTGTTCAGGGGATCAGGTTAGCAGAGCCCTCTTGCTTTCCTGGTGGCTGAAATGTGATAGAATGGCTGTGCGTCTTCACTGAGAACTGCAAAGTGGTGGTGGTTTTTACTGACGTTGGAGCTGGGTATGCGATTAATGGGTCTTGTGCACAGAGTCACTCCTGGACTGTCGTCATTCACTGGGCTTATGGAGCCTCCCCTCTATCTGAGGTAACCTGGGAGAGTAAGGGAGCAAGGCCATCACAGCTATGGCAAAGTTAGGGCCAGGACCTGCTCTCCCTGCCATGGCCACAGCTGCCCCTTGACAGCTTGAGAAGCATGGTTTTATAACAGGGTGAGCAGGACAAGGCGCCACCTCAGCCAGAGTTGGGACCTGCACCCACTGCCACTGCTGCATCTCCACCTTCCTATAGCTTTAAAGCAGTGTTTTTCAGACTTGGCAGCTTTAAGATGTGTGGACTTCAACATGCTGGCTGAGGAATTCTGGGAGTTGAAGCTGCCCGGTTTGAAAAACACTGCTTTAGAATGAAACGTGTGGCTCTGTGCCCTGTCCTGGCACAGATCTGTACTTCTCTTTTTATCAGCCTAAAGATTACCAAGGTGATACTCTATTCCATCTCCAAAATCAGGCAGAGAGCTGCATGCAGGCTGCAAGTTTGAGATCCTGGTTTAGATAATACTGTATGTGGAATGAACTGTAATGAGTGATGGTCATTCTTCGTTTCCTTCTTTATCTGCAAGAGGAAGAGGTGAAACCCAACCAGGAAATCGACTTTTCCTCCTTTTCCATGTGAGAAAGAAAGGCACACAAGCACAAGACTTACTCTGGCTCAATCTTGACCGTCTAAATCAAGATTTGAGCCAGGGCTGTTAAAGATGAATCCCTACATCTTACCAATGCAGGATTCAATTGTGAATTTCACACATTGAAAAAGAAAATAAGTAAGCAAGGCAAAACTTATTTTCCTTTACAATGTATAAGCAATTTCTTAAATTATTAATTTTTAAAAATAGCTAAAGTTATTCTTTTGTTTTAGAAAAATGACATAAGTTACAAATGTCAATTAACATGTGAATATATCTATATTTTTTCCAATACAGCCAGCAAGGCAGATGCAGTTCATGTAGTGCTTGATAGGCATCTTGTCACTGGACAAAATGAAAATTCTACTGTTGCAGCTGTGCAGAATCTTATTTTTCTCTGCAATGGCAGGTGAGAAAAGGCAGGTGAAATTACAAGTAAAATACAGAATGTTGGCTTTTGCATCCCTATGTTACTGGGGGTTCTTATAACCAGCTTTGGTGATTTGTGCCAGCGTTTTTTTTCCCCCCTGAAATTGGTTGATTTGAGGTTGTTGCTAGAATAAGGAGAAAATATATATTGTTTAGTCGTTGGTAGGAGTATTAGGCATTTTATTCCTAAATCTATCGTATGGAAATCACTCTATACCTGTAGATGCAAACTTTTGCTTACTGTAATCTAACTTAATGTTTCTTTCAGCAGAAAATGAAACATCCCTGTGAATGAGCAGAATAAACGAACATGGAAGAGTTCTTTGGCTTGTGAAAATATGTAATCTTTCATTTATCAACCAGTAGAAAAGAACACAGCTGATTTCTCAAGTTGGTATTTTGTAACTCATGAACAAGCAAGCTGATTTTGAAAAACAGTATTCTTAATTCAAATAGTAAAGCCTGATATCAGATATAACAGTAACCATAGATGCTCACTGGGTGTATGAGTCTAAGAATAATATATTTTCTCCTACCTGCATAAACTAAGGGGAAATTGATTTGAAAGCTTTCAGTCACAATTCCGTGTTTCTGAACTTCAACTGTGGTTTAAACCATTGCTTCTTAGCTACGTTTCCCATTGTGCCTGACCTGGTCAAATCCAATGTAAGATCTGTGCTAAGCCTGTGCGATGTTGTAATCTGATAAGTCAAGACTGAATCTGTTAGCTCCACGTTATCATTTCAGATAATTGTGAGTTAGGTTTCAAGCTATATGACTAAATATATTATTGTGAAGGTTACAGTGAGTGATATTACTAGTAACAGAAGTGGTGAACTTAAAAAAAAGGAACAATTGACTGTAAAAATATTTAATTTTACAGTGGGATGGGTTAATTTTATTTAATGGAGATAGTTGATGTCTTCCAACTATGTGGTTGGATCATTTGTTGTAGCATGACAATGGTGGTTCATTTATTTCGTCTACTATAGAAGAAAGTTATCGGACTAAATTTTACTTCAGTTTTTATTTGCTTGTGTCATCTAACACATGATGATGGTGATTAGCCATATTCGTGTATGTAACTCTTCAATTTTATTCTTAAAATAAATAATTGGCAATATGAAGGTTTCATACTATCATTAATTATATTCAAGCTGTAGATCTTATTTACTAATGATAGAAATGACACCCTACCTGCATAGATTATGTACAGTACAATTTTGACTCAAGACTGAAGCAGTACTTGAGATTTTCCTGTGAACTACAGTTTGGGAATTAAGGGCTGGATTCATGTAACAGGCTAACTAAGAAACCATTTGACGCCTGTAGCCTACTGCAAATCTATCCCATATGGTTACCTTATGGTTCAGTATGTTATGTAAACTCAAACAATTTAGTTGGGTAACACAGACACAATCATAGAGTAGTTTTACTATATAGCACAGGAACCAGAGGAAGAATGCTTTCCATTACAGGTTGTTTTTTTTAAAGCAGACTATTTTCTCCAGTGCGCTTGCATGCAACACCAAAGAAAAGCAACTTTTCCAGAATTACAGAACCTAAAAAGGTATTGCAATAATATCTGCACGCTGGTCCAGCCTTCGCGTTAACAGGGTGAGCTCCTGTTCCCCCCCCCCGGCTCCTGTCAACCCAACAGGTCGAAAACTCACGTGAGTAGATAAATGGGGACTCTCACTCCGATGGGAGGAAAAATGCTGGCAGCACCTGCAAAAGGAGTTGGGAGCAGTTGCCGGTAAGCGCGAAACCGTGCTCGCCCGAAAAGGGCGCGAAGCAACGGAAATCCCGCCTCCTGCGCTCGCCAGCTGGGCTCTGCTCTAGGAAGGAGGCTCTGGCAAACCACTTCCAAAAAACAATTGCCTTGAAAACTGCAAGGATTCGTCCAGGCAGTCACTGCAGGGTCAGTAATGACTGAGTGCAGACAAAAAAAAAAAAAAAAAAAGCCAAGGCAGGAATCATCTGCATTTTGTAGAAATTGTTCCATTGATGCCAAGTGGACAGCTCATGGGGGGAAAAAACAATTCAGAAAGAGAAGGTTTCTGATGTATTAGTCCCAAGCTGCTATCAGCAATTCTTTAGAATGACTACAAAACACCTCTTCCTTGTAGAAAAGAATATTATCAGTTAATAGAGCAGTATAAAAATATAAGGACTTTAATCTACACTCAGATTATTATGGGAAAATAGAAGTGCTGAATGAAATATATGAATTCTTTCTTGATTCGTGCTCCCATTAGATACCATCACTGTACTCTTAAACCAGAACTGTGCCAAACTGGGACTCCCTCGATCCCCAGTACTTCCCTTAGAATGGAAGTTCTGTTTTATATCTGACAGGGTTCAATGCAGAGGTACAGTGTACGATTAATGGCCATTTGAAAAGGACTCTGACACTGATTGAAACTTAATTTAAAATGGGGGAGTCAGTGAAGGTGTTCAGTGCAGCTGCAAAATTGCCTCAGGTTCTGAGAAAAGCCAGTATCAGTTTAAAGTTTAGGCATGTGGGGAAACAGCAAACAGGAGTATGACCCAGGCCAAAAAAAACAAACCTAGGCACCGAAATCCCACTTACAGATCTGGAGATCATAAATCAAAGACAAAACTACTTGAGGAGGGCACAGTGGCAACAGCAGCCAGGGAAGGAGACTGCATTATAATTTAGATTTATATCCCATCTTTCATTTGTTCATAATGTTTCTTCCTATTTTCCCCACAACAACCTTGTGAGACATAATTAACTCTACATTACAAGAGTAGCAGGGAGGCTCCTCATGATTTTAAGATTGGAATGTTTATAAAACACATTTGCTAGAATCTTACAGTAATTTTGTTTGTAGAAACAACACGCACATACCCTTCAAATGGAGGACTTGCGTCAGTAAGGTTCAACAAATCCATATAAAATGTAGTATGTTTTATTCTTTTGGAATGCACCCGTACGTCAGAATGTTTTATTGTTATTAGTAACAGTACCTTGAAGAAAAAAGCTAGTCAATTGGTCCTTTATGCATCTGCAATATACTGAAGAATAAAAATAATGGTAATACAGAATTGTAATAATACAATCCTGATATATAAAAGCACAGCAGATGTGGAGAATCTTTTCTCTGCAAATTCATATAGAAATCTGAATACAGAAAACCTTTTCATGCGCAGCACGTAAATCTTTACATCTACATAGCATCCATGAAATTTGGCATGTCTACTTTCCATTTGCAGTACCGAACATTTGTTCCTAAGAAGAAGGAGAAAAAATAAAAAGTTACTAGGTAAACTGGTCAAAGACATTTTAAGAAATCATTGCCATTTAATCTAGAACAAGAGATTGGCAAAGATAGCAAGCTTCCACCAGACTGAAATCCCATAGGATTTCATTTATTTAGGGATGGAGGTACTAAGGCCAGTGCAGAAGAACATGTGATAGCACCAAGGCCAGAAAATACTGGCAAATTATACACAGTTTAGCATATATCAATTTTGAATTCATATACCTGCAATCTCTTTAAATTTCAAGTTGGAAGGCTATAAATAGTAAAGTTATTAATACAAGGAAAGGAGAAATGAGTTTCATTTTGATTTCCTTTGAGTAGAATTAGCTCATCTGGTTATAATTCCTATCTGGTTTACCCCGTGAGGCCAACGTCAATCCGATTGCTAACCAGATGAAGTAATTCTACTTTATTGTAAAGCTACATTGACAGAATCTTGCAGGTCTGAAAGTACAATTCTCCCCCCCCTCCCCGGTTTCTTTTACAGCCTGAGAAACTAGGGAGGGTCTCTTCTGAGCCTCTTGCCCTGCCTACTATCCAGCTGTGGGCTATGCTGCCTCTTATCTGGCTGTTCCTTTGGCAGCATCTCTTGGCCCAGTCTCCCAAGGTCTTTCCCACATACCATTACAGATGCCATGTATGAATGAAAACATGCAACAAAAGATGCAAATAAACTCATGCTGATATTTATATCTGCACTACTTGTGAACATGTACCATGTGAAGGAACTTCGGAAATACATTCAATAAGATAAGAAACCCTTGATTTTACCTTTATCATGACCTCCAATTTAACCGCATCAGCAGCAAACTTTCTGATTCCATCCGACAGTTTCTCCACAGCCATTTGGTCTTCATTATGAAGCCAACGGAATGTCTTTTCATCCAGATGGATTTTCTCCAAGTCAGATGCCTGGGCTGCATTGAAGATGATAGGAGTACCAAATTACAGAAGTAGACAATGGTATTACTTATAAATTGTACAGTTATCACAGAAAATGCTGTATCTCAACATTTTACAGAAACCATTCAGCTAACAAACATTGAACTTTCATGCGGGTATTGATATTATCCTTTCAGTCCCATAGCAGAAGAATTACTTATTCCTGAATGGTAAGTATTAAAAAAATGCTGGTGTAACACTTTGAGACATTTGTTGCTCAAAAGGCGGACTTACCTGTTGAGCACTGAAAGAGGATTAACAGTTACATATACAGTTACAGCCCTGTATATAACAGATATTTAAGTATAATTAAATCCTTACACATGGAGAGGATGTGGTGAAAGATCACTATTCAACTTTTTTTTACTGAGCATTGTTTCTAAGGCTATCACACTCTATATGTTAACAAGATAGAAAACTTACCATCTTTGACACTCAGCTTTGGTGTTAGTTTACTATTATCTTTACTGAGCTCTCCCAGAAGTTTGGGTGAAATGGTGAGAAAGTCACAGCCAGTCAATGCTTTGATTTCTCCAGTGTTTCGAAAAGAAGCTCCCATTACAATAGTTTTATAGCCAAACTTTTTGTAATAATGGTAGATTTTAGTGACACTCTTTACCCCTAAAAGAGAATATAAGGTAACTATTTAAAGCAATTACTGCAACTTTACTCAGGTGTGAAGAAACTCTCAGAACTCACCTCTTTTTGAATGGCTTATTTTCAAATTTTACTAAACATTTCAGTTTGATTCAATTGTAATCTTAATTTCTTAGCCACATTTATTCAATTACCTGGGTCTTCTGATGGCTCATAGGTTTTTTTGTCTGTATTTGCAACATGCCAATCCAGAATACGCCCAACAAAAGGAGAAATGAGGGTGACCCCAGCTTCTGCACAGGCAACTGCCTGAGCAAAGGAAAACAGCAAGGTCATATTACAGTGAATCCCATGTTGCTCTTCAAGAATTCTGTAAGATAAAACAGACCAGAATTACTTTTCCTATCAGTATCACTTCTGTTGAGGCCATGTATGTAATTTTATTAAATATACACAATTTTATTTTAAACTATTACTATTTTTAAAAAGAAATAAGGTATCCTGAATGAGTCAGGACACTGTGTTTTCTTTGTGGTTGGTGGGATACGGGCAACAGTATTTTCATTTGCAAAGTGGTTTCTGTATTATAGATCCTAGCTTTCATAGAATAGCATCAGGATGCTTGGGGTAAAACTGAACTTCAGTTGTGCTTGTGGCATACAGAGTAAAATGTGGCAGGAGCCGGTATCATCCATACCATTAGCAGGGAAGACTACTTGCGACGTGGATGTGACTACACCTCACTCTCTTACTAAAAAGTGTTCTGTGAAAGCTTTGATGGATGAAACGTGATGGGGATCAATATCTTTGGACTCATCTAATGATGATCACAGGATATGGAAGACTGCAACTCAGACTGTAATGTGATCCAAGGGGAATGAATGAATGCAGGGGAATTTATTCTGTTAGTTAACATGAATAGATGAGTGGGAAAAATATAAAAAGTACATGAAAATTGGGTCATTCAGAGACCAAGAATGAATTAGAGTGATTGTCTGGTGAGTATATGCTGAGAAAAACATAACTTTGTTTTCAGCAGATTGCTTAAGCATACATCTATTCATGTGTTCAAATGGCAAAGGAAGAAATTTAAATCTGAAATCATGATTGATTTGCTTATTTATGAGGAAAGACTGAAAGAATCAGTGAAGGATACAAAGGTAATAAGAACTGCTGAATGCTAGACAAACACTTTTTGGGTAATGTCAAGAGTGAATCTTGGGAAAATGGACACGAAAGAAAAGAAAAGAAAGGAAAGAAATAAGAAAAATAGAACTGCAGTAAAAAAAATATAAGCCCTGGATAACCAAATATGAGAAGACTGATCTCCAAACTGAATGAATGGAAAGTGGGCTTTTAGTTGTGGATAAGATAAAAACCACATATAAGAGAATGATTGCTGCAAAAAAATGAGGAGGGAATGTTACTATATAATATGTACAATGAAAAAAGATGCAAAGAATGCCATAAAAATAGCAAAGAGTGGATAAAAATGCAAAATAATTTTTATGGAATACATTGCTTTGGAAGTGGGTGAAGAGAACTAAGCAAGAAGTTTCCAACAGAGTGAATGGAATTAAGAATCAAAATGATGAAAAGATTGGGATGAAACTGAAGTAAGGAAATGCCAAAAAGAGTATTCAGACATATGTAGGGAATTATGGTGCTGAACACTGGAAGTGAAATAAATGCTGTAAATTTAGTATTAAAAAAAAAACGGATGAAAAGGAAGTCATAAATACTGTGAGAATACTAAAAAATGGTAAAGGCTGCAGGTGATAATTGTGTAACTGAAGAAATGCTAAAATATGCTTATGGTTGCTTAAGGAATGACTCTGCAACTTTTAACATATAACTTGCATGAAAACCACAGTTGTATCTCATGAATGGAAGAGAGACATAATTTCCTTTAGATAAAGAGAAGGGTTACAAGAGTTAATGTGAAATCTATAGAGGAATTCGTTTGCTAATTGTGCCTGGCTCAATGTTTGTCAGGATTCTCACTGAAAGGGTATGAAAGGGGTGCAGACTAGATTTTCACTGTGCAGCAGGTCACTGAATGTGGGATATGAATCTGGGAAAGAGTTTACAGAACATTTGTTGAGTATGAGAAAGCTTAGAATAGGCTTGAATGGTGAAAAATGTTGCATAAATACTGTAGGGAGCTGAAAGCTGATTGCTGAATGGTTAAGAACTGTATATCATGTAAGTAGATTATGTATGAGAATAAATGGAATATTTAATGAATGGTTTAACACTGAGTAGAGAATAAGACAAGAATGCCTTATAGCCCTTTGGTTATTTTATGAATTTATGGATAAATGTATAAGGAATGTGTGCAGTAACAATGAAGATGAATAATATGTATACATTTGTATATAGAAGATCCATGTTGTTTGCAAATCCAAATGCAGAATGTTATACATACTGTATGATCGAAGGAAGAGTATAGCTCTGAAAACTGATGTACTGAAATCCAAGGTTTTTGACAGAGAAAATGGAGCGAATGATTGCAAAAAGAAATAAGTGTTTTGTCTTCAATTTGGCATGTGTCGTCCTATTAAAAATGGCTATAATTTCAGCAGGTTTAGGTCAATTTCAGTTAGCAGGTGAAAAAATAACATATTATCAGGTAGGAAAAAAGCCATTGACATTGGTGATTTCCAGTTCTACTTAATGGAAAAGCAAGGAGGTTCTGGGTTTCAAATCATGTTTAAAATCTTAGCCTAAACTGAAAATATGGACTCTTTCCCTCCCTCAGCTCACCTAATCAAGGTCCAAACCTTTAATAATACACTGACGTATAACTGTACTGAGCTGGAAAATAATCTTGGTAGCCTTATTGTTCAGCATACAAAGAGAAAACAGAACTGCATCTTTAGAGCTCTAAAATTAAAAAATGGGTGGAAGACAAGGAGGAAGAAAAAAAGACAGTGCCAGCTTGTCAACATCTGAGAACAGAAAGCGCCTCACTCACCACATGCAGAGCAGGAGCATGACTGACAGAAGTAGGGGATGCCTGCTTCTATCGCCACTACCACAGCTCATCCCGACCAGGGCCAACCGGACAGGCCCCACTGTGCCTTGATACGGGGCTAGGATTGCAGCTGCCCACTGGCCTGTCACACCATGTTTTCTTCTTAGTGGGAGGGGGGCTCTGTAGCTTCTGCCCAATACTGCCGTGCTGCTGTCCTGCATCTGGTCATCGCTCTCCTGTTACATGTGTGAGGAGTGAGCTGCACAAAATGACCTGGAGGGCTTTACGTTTGAGGCTTCTGTTGTAGCATGTTGCAAGGAACAAATGTTTCTTGAAAGAAATGAAAATGGCTGGGTATAACAGCATGTTTTTCTGCCCACTTTGTTATATGGAAGGGAGAACTGGCTGTGTCAGAAGAAACCTAAAAGCTGAATGTAGTCAGAATGAGCTATTTAAGAAGTGTGTGAGGTAAAACTAGAAGAGATAGGGCCAAGACAGAAATTCCTACCCAGAAAGTGACAAACATGGAATATTAAATAGCCATCAAATGAGTGTTACACTACTGTTCCTGGTATACTTACTTGCCAGCTTGGATACCCTCCCATGTCGATGACAGCTTGATGAGGATACGATCTTTGCTAATTCCTATTTCTTTATAAAGATCTATGAGGTGTCTGGCCCTCTTAACCATGCCTTCCTTATCAAAAGACAACCTTTAGAATAAAGGGATATATATTTTGTTTCATTATAATTTGTGTTAACTATGGTCAAGTAGACAAATATGCAAAGGAATGGGATGCAACGTGCATGCTTTTCCATTCCACTTGCCACACTTTAGCACTATGCTTGAGAAGGCAAACATCATTATAGGGAGCACACTGTTATAAATTCACAGCTTCCCCATACATGTGTTCATCATGTGCTATTTCTACTACTTCTGCATAATTTGATTATCTTAAACATTACACCCCACTAATACCGTAATTTGAATAACATTAAAGAAACACAAGTACCCTTAAGTAAATTAATAAATATCTTACGATTGGGATAACAAAGGGCTTATTCAAAGGCCTTTCTAAACAATACCAAGATCTTCAGCTGGAAGCCGTAAGAGAAACCATGAATGGTAAGCTAAGCAAAAGACTCCAGTACAGAGGTCCAAATAACAGGATGGCCCTCTCTCTAACCCATGCAAGACAGACAGACTGGCTTAACAGAACAAAAGAGGCTTTGGGCTAGAGTGGTTGGAGCCCCTTATTGGGGGTGTGATGTGATTGGATCTGCCATCTGTTTTTGGTTTTGGGTTTTTTTGGCTATGTTTTTATCTGGATTGTATATTTGTTAATCTGTTTTTATGCTGTGAGCCACTCAGAGTCAACTGGAGTCAGGTGGTGTCTAAACTGAACAAATAAACGCCTCCACTGATAAACTTCACAGGCTCATACAGAAGATTATGAGAGCCAGTGTGATGTTGTAGTTACAATGTTAGACTAGAAGCAGGCAGACCCATATTCAAGTCCACCTTCAGCCTCAGGAGCTCACTGGGTGACTCTGGGCCAGTTACTTTCAGCCCAGTCTATCTCACAGTATTGCTGTTGTGGGTAAAAATAAGGGGGGATGCATGCTGCTTTGAGCTCCTGAAGTAAAGGCTGGATATAAATCTAACAAATACATAAATATAAATGATACTTGATCTTGATGAATTCAGAAAATACCCACCTTGCATCTACTTCTGTGGACACACGGCCAGGTATCCTCTTTAATATTTCTGCCCCAAACAGTACAAAAAGCTTGTCACAAGCATTTGTAACTTGATCATCTTCTGACCTAGAATTATATAATTACCAAAATAGAATTTCATATACAGAGGGGAAAATGTGGTGCTAATGTGGCATCTACAGAAATAAATGAGTCAAATTGGAATGGTAATATGAATTTTTTGCACTATGTTCTGAACTTTAGAGTCTGTTTGGTTTAGTGGTTAAGGCATCAGGCTAGAAACCAGGAGATGATGAGTCCTAGTCCTGCCTTAGGCACAAAGCCAGCTGGGTGACCTTGGGCCAGTCACTCTCTCTCAGCCCTAGGAAGGAGGCAGTGGCAAACCACTTCTGAAATCTTGCCAAGAAAACCGCAGGGATTTGTCCAGGCAGTCACCAGGAGTTAACACTGACTCAAAGGCATGCGCGTACACACACACATTCTGAACTTCATTAACATTAATGTAAATCTCTAACTCCTGGGACAAATGCAACATCAATAAAGGCCTCTACTTGAACCTCTGACTCATTCTCTAGTGGTGTACTCTATGTAGGGAGAGGGATTGAGCCACCTATTTCCTTCTTCCTTCTGCAATGAGAAAGAACTGGGAGTGGCTCGTAGTCTGCAGAAGGGTTTCCACTTCCTCTACTCTGCCATTATTTAATTTCTCAATCCTGGTTTAAGTCTGACAGCATAATATGTGAAGATGAAAGCCAACAGAGGCTGAGGACACATACTGATATCCCAACTAGATGTCACAATTGCAAAGTTTGAACATTAGTGGGCTTACTCACCCACCAAGTTTCCTCCCATACGCAACAGCATCTTCTACCAGCTGCTGATAGGCTGGCATCTGAGCTGCAGCTAGTATCAGGGAAGGGTTGGTAGTAGCATCTAGAGGCTTGTACTCTTCAATAGCTGTGGGAACAAAAGCAGCAAAAAAGAACAAAAAAGTTGTGGGGAGGGAGTGTCAGCCTCTCAGCTTGATAAGAATTTTCTTAAGGATACATTACTCCTTATGTAATGTAATTAATGTAGTTATTCCAGCACTATAAGTTACGTTTGCACATAACATGATTGAGAACTAATGATTAAGAAGAGGCAGATAACATTCTTAGTAAAATGCAAACTTGTAGCTAGGCTATATTACTTTGAGAGATTCATTCAAAGCCACACAGGAAGTTAGATACCAGAAAGGCTGCTGTCCATAGCATCTTTCTTGCGATGTCCTGTATTGACTAACATAATAGTGATTTTTACCATCCCACTGCCCAAACAAATTTAAATACAGAAACAATCCACTAAAAGAAATAAGTCTAAGAAGAGCAATATAACAGCAGAAAAAAAAAATAATCTGGAAAAAAAAATGGCATTTCTTTGGCACCAAAGTGATAACAAGGTAAATTCAAGCTGTGTCAGCAGGGAGAATGTTACTAATGGGACATGCCTAATAAACAGGCCCTTCAGTAATGTGACCTCCAAGTCATAATTTGAAAAATGCAGTCAAACGCAGATCTACAACATTTGAATTTAGCTCAGAGAGTGATAATTAAAACAATGAATTGATGAACATAGCTGAACAAAAACAGGAAATTATAGAGATTTAATTAAAAAAGAAAAATCTACAAAACCCACAGAATGAAATGTATCCCTGCGGAAGAGAAGTTGGGCAGTGAATCAGAAAGTTGCTGACTGTTCCATTCTAAGCCACCCTCCCTCTCCCTCTCCTTGTGACCTAGAAGAGGGTTCCTCAACCTCAGCAACTTTAAGATGGGTGGACTTCAACTCCCAGAATTCCCCAGATAGCCATGCTGGCTGAGGAATTATGGGAATTGAAGTCCACCCATCTTAAAGTTGTTAAGGTTGAGGAACCCTGACGTAGAGCAAAGCTATTTTTAAGGGACTGGAAAGAATTCTAAAGGCCTCGCTCTGCATTCTTTCCCTAACTTGTTTCTTTTTACATGAGGGAACATTGAAAAAAAATGACATCTATATAATCACTTTGGGATTTTGCAAGATTGTTTGATAGGTTGTACTAGGAGCAGTCCACCCAGAACCAATACAGAAGCATACACTGAAGACTGTTCAATCTTCAGTCAAGACAAAATTTGAGCTATAAAAAAAAGATGTTATATATAATTGAGCACAGATGAGTAAATTAGCTCTTTCAGTATTTTTCGCTATAGAAAACCTTCGTCAAGAATACAAATAGATATAATTCAGCTTGACCATTTGACAATGTATACAAATTAATGTGAGCTCCCTACAGTCTATCAAGCATGTAATTATACAGATTTGGAGTTCCACACCCTTTTCCATTATATTGTTTTATTTTGGAAAAAATCCATAAAACCCAGGCTTTACAATGAATAACTTAGGTTCTGCTTTGGTTAACATCACCAGAGTATCCTGAGAACCAATGTTCCATTAAGTCTATCCAAATGTTCAGTTGCTACAAATTCAATAACAAGTTTCAATTGTTCAGATATAAACAGCCAATCACCATAATTTTGATATACCAAATTAACATTGGTTTCTAATCATTTTTTTACTTTTAGCGCAATTTTTGTCAGTAACCAGCATTTTTCAGAGCATAAAAAGCAACACGACCTTTGTCTCAAACTTCTGGATAGCAAGATACTTGGAATAGAATTTAATTAAGATCTAAAATGAAATCCAGTTATGCAAACTGCTCAGTGTTTGTGAACTTATTTATGTAGAATTAGGAAGTACTATTTACTCTATCCCCTCTTTCAACACTTCAATATAGGTAGTCCTTGGTTAACAACAGTAATTGGGACCGGAATTTCCGCTGCTAAGCAATGCGGTCATGTGACCACATCACTTAATGACAGCAATCCCAGCAATCCCTGTTGCTGTTGTTACACAAGGACCTCCTTGCAAATTCCTGCTGGCTTCCCACAAGCAAAGTCCATGGGGAAGCTGGCAGGAAGTTGCAACTCCTAGGCAGCTTGCAAACAGGCTGGCAGGCAGGTAAGTGGCTGCTGCTGGGTGGGGGACAGCGCGCAAGGGTGTGTGAGCAGCTGATGCAGTGCGACGTGAGTGTGGTGAGGCTTGGGGTGACTGCTGCCAAGTCCAGGAGACTTACCCAAGCAACTTGTGACCTTCCCTGTCAGCTTCCCTATTGACTTTGCTTGTGGGAATCTGGCAGGGAAGATCGCAAATGGCGATCACGTGACCACAGGAATGCTGGGATGACTGGAACTTCGAGGACCAGTTGTAAGTATCACTTGTTCAGTGCCATCATAACTTCGAACAGTTGCTGAACTAGTAGTTATTAATAGAGGACTACCTGTATTTATTCAATTTCCTTTACATTGAACCTCCTCACACATACAGAAAATTAGCTGTAGAATGAACAAGAGTCTTCAATATGTTAAATAGGCCCGAGTTTCAAGTGTTTTGAATCTAGTCTCAGCCCCGAAGCGCTATCAAAAGTGTATGATATAAATGTACCACAGAACAAAGGAGACCCACCATTATTTCTTTTAACCTTGTGTAGCTGAATTATTGCTTTCAGTAAAATCAGTTAAGTCCTTTCCTGATATTGCATGGCTGTTTGTTTATTTAAATTTATTAGCCACCCAACTCCAGTGAACTCTGGGCAGTATACAAAACTAGAAAAACATAAAAACAGCTAAAAACGTAAAATCAGACAGACAGCCCAGACTAAAATGATCCAATAAACAACAAAATCAACAAAACAGGGGCCTTAGACAAATAATAAACATCGGGCCCAGGCCTGGGACCATAGCTACGTTTTCAAGGCTTTCCGGAACCCTAGGAGAGAGGGCGCCATCCTTATCCCTGGGGGGATGCTGTTCCAGAGGATGGGGGCTGCAAAAGGGGAAGCACACTTCCTAAGTCCCACAAGTTGGCAACGTTTAATGGAGGGGACCTGGAGCATACCCACTCTGCTGGAACATGTTGGGCGGGCAGAAATGATTGGAGATAAGCAGTAGAAGAACGGCTGGTGAAGATGATGGAACTTGCAGAGGTGGCAAAATTGACCTCTTTGATTAGAGGGAAAAAAATGTACATTTATGGCTGATTGGAAACTCCTTATAGACTTTTTGCATGAAGCAGAAAAAAGTGCACTTATGATTTGTGGCTTTGATAATTAGAAAAAAAAATTGGATAATAGAAAAAAGTTAGCTTTTTTTGTAATCATAGAGTAAGAGATAATTTTGTAATTCTATTTGCTGCAAAGGAAATTGGAAGCTCCTTTTTTCTGTTTCTTTTTATCTTTTCTTTCTGCACTTTTCTTTCTCTTTTTCTTTGTTTTCTTTAGTTCTGTATTAGTTTTTATGTTCTCTTTAAAACTTTTAATAAACTTTATATATATAAAAAACAGACAAGCAATCCCTCATCACAAACAGATGTATTTAATAAGTTGTGGACAAATGCTACATGTGCATCTTGCACACTCCAGTGCATCTTTTTGCTTTGAACAGAAAGCCCTGTGCAGCCCTATTAAACAATCAAAAGCTGCAGTTCTTGCCACATTAAGATCCTGAGTGGGGTGTGCATTTCATAGTTATCCCACATCCACTTGCAAAAAGCAACTTTTAGAAGAGGAGGAAGAAAATATTTAGGTTCTGATATATATTAATGGTTATTGCCTTGCCCATATTCAAATGGTGCCTCAAATAATTTGCAGGGAGATCCATCAGAAGTAGAATTCCTATCTGTGTAGGATAATGCATGTTCACTGTAATACAGAAGCAATTATAACTGAACTGGCATGTATAAGTACTTCTTACAATGCTCAGCATACATTTAAACTTTTTTTAAATTCTAAAAGGCTACATATGCAGACTAGAAAATTGTGCTTTTTATGGTGAAACTCCCTCCAGGTGTTTTTGAACATACATATGCTGGTACTGTAATCATCTCCAGCTACTTAAGGAGGACGTACCAAATTCCTCTGCAAAGTTATATAAGTGGCACCACAGCTTTTGCAATATAGCCATGTGATTGTCAGAATCCTCGCAAGATTTTATAATAGATTATTATATGGCTAGTTTAAAAAATGGCTTTTTACATGCTGTGGTTCTGCCATTGTAAAAGGGGGGTGGGGGGAGAAGGAATGAGAAACCGTTTAAAGCAGATGGCTCCTTATCACAGGCTCTGGCATGATCAAGGCCATGCCAGCAAGGAAATCAGAAGACCAAGAACTAAGGGCGATGTAAGGGGGGGGGGGGAGTAAGAAAAACAGCTTTTGGTGCGCTTTTGCTCAGTCTTAGCAATGCTTTGGATCTGTACACTTATTCTCAATAAATGAACTTTCTTTTGAATCAATATTGGTTGAAAGGAAAGTTACTGGATTTGGGATCAACAGGTGGCAGTTCGTTACAGTGATATTCTTAATGATATTGTGCAATATTTCCATAAAAAATTTACAAAGTATTTTTACATTAAATATTTAACACTATCACATACAACAGGGTAATTTCCTGCTCTGAAAGGTTTATTCTCAGATTAAAGAGGACTTTCTTGTCAAAATCTGCTAACTCATAGCCAATCAGCAAGATGCAATCACCTGTTAAGCAACAGGAAGGAGAAATGTCTTTCACAAGACTATTTACAAAATAGTTAATATTTCATGTTAGGTTACATTTTCTGAGCAGCTTTTGAGAAATGCTTATAATCCATGTATACTGTACATTGACAATCTAAACAACAGATCAAGAAATATTGGATTTTGCAAGCAACGCTATTTTCTGCAATTATATAGCCTAGTGGTAGAACACATAGAACTTTGTATACAGATTAGTTTCCTTTAAAAGCAGATTTTCAATAGAAAAGCATTTTTCCAGGTATTATGTTTCTCTCTTAACAGACCACCCGTTAAGTCCACCAAGAATTAAGCTAGGACTTGGAAAGATCAATAGACATGCTTCAGAAAAACATATATCAATTACTTGCATGAAGTATGCAAACTAACTGATAAGTTCTGTCTAAACTGTGAGTTAAAAATATTATCCAAAATATTAAAAAATATACAATGTTTTAACAATTGTCAATTGCCCAGAGTTGCTGGGAGTCGGGCGGCATATACATTTGATAAATTATTATTTGTCCACACTGTGAGTTACTTCTGTCATGCTTTTGCATAAATAACATTTTCTAAGTGGCTTGTGTCACTTCACAATGGAAGAGGTGGGACGTTTTTAAGGCCTGTTCCCAGTGAGGTTGCAGTAATATATGAACTTTTTAAAAGCCTTGTGTTAAAGTGAGTTGGTCTAGCTTCCTTAATCCCTAGACCCAAATTGGGGATAATGGCAACAAAGTACAGCAATAGCATGAAGACCTGACATGTACAGTATTGTATTTCCCCACTCAGTAGACACTGAGGCTAGAGAGCAAAACAAGATCCATGTTGTTTTCTTAGAAACAATATAGAAGTGGAAGGCCAATTCCTTCTTCTGAGATTTTTTTCCAACATTTTAGCTTAATCTACAGCTATGGGATTTGCTGGTGGTCTCCCATTCAAGCATTAACCACCTCTGACTTTTCAAGCTCGCCTCATTAAAAATTCAAGAGTACCCCCAAGTTGCCCATGGAAAAAAAAATCAGAATCCAATGGCCAACTAGAAAAAGTTTATGAACATTCCACAACACTGCAGAGAGCTTATAAAGGTACTGCTTCTACTGAGCGGCCAGACTTATTAGGCCTGCTTATCTGAGGGCGCGCATCGCAGGCACGATGAGGATTGTGCGGAAAATGAGCATTGCACCGGGCTACGAAACACACGACTTCCTCATCTGCTCCCTCCAACTAGCTTTCCTTTCTCGCGGAGACGGAGATCGGAAGAGGGAAGCTCCACCGCACCCGGAAGAAACCAGCTGCGGGCAAGAGCGTTAAATCCAGCTGGAGCGGACCCGGTGGGGAGCCCCAGAGGCCAAAGGGGCGCCCGCTCCACCGACCGCTCCCGGACCATGTCCGGAAGGGATAAAAAGGGGGTCGCCGGAAGGACTCCTCACCATGGAAATCTCCCGTATCGGCCACCACGGTGGTGTGTTGCTTGAGCTGCTCCAGCGCCGACTCCATCTTCTGCTTCTTCACGGGGGAAACTGACATAGCTCTCGCGGTTGCGGAGGAAGAAGGGGGCGCGGCTGCAGCGCTTGAGGCCGTTTCCGTAGCCTGGAAGAAAAATCAGGGGACCGGCGCGCGCTCCCCGAGCTTGCGCCGCGCGAGGCTGTAACAGGCGGCTGCGGGGCTCTTTGCAGCTTGCGTCAGCGGGAGGCTAGGCGGGCGGGGCGGGGCGGGGCGGGGCGAAGCCAGCGCCTACGTCATCTCAGAACTCCTCCCCCGCCTCTCGAGCCCCTTCCGAAGAGCGCGGGCGCGGGCGCGGCGCTAAGCCTGCCCTCTGCAGTGGGCGCGGGCGATTCGTGCGGCCTCTGGTTTTTCCGGATCGGCAGCCGGTCCCGGTTACTTCGGGTTGCAGGACGAGTGGGTGGTGGCCGGAGCGGTAGTCTTCGCGTGAGAACGCCGGAACCGATAATTCCGAAGAGAAGAAGGGCGGGAGAGAAGAGCCGATGAGCGTTCTTCGTCCTTACCTGCGTTTGAGAAGCAGGATGTTATAAATCAGGATTATTTTCTCCCCCCCCCCCCCGGCAATCTTTCCTTTTGTTGTTGTTCAGTCGTTAAGTCGTGTCCGACTCTTTCCTTGGTCTCCTCTATTTTATCTGATAAGCTTTTCTGGGTCCTTGGCTTAAAACGCAGGAGTTAATCAAGTAAAGCATCATTTCCCGTTTGAAAGAAAGCTTCTGTTAAAAGGACGGGAGAAGGGCTGCAAGAGCTTGGAAGTTCCGCTGTTGACTGTGGTAATTACACTCAAGGCGATAAGGTTTAGGGACTATAGTTAAGCAGTGGTTTGGGGTGTGTTGTTTGAGCACAAATGCATACATGTTCTCATGATATATGGTGAACTATTTTACAAAAAAAACGCAATGAGTCAGGTCTTTTATACTGTCTTGTATAAATAAATAAATCCACAACAACTATAATGCAGTCTGTCCGTTTTTCACTTTTATTTCTGTCCCACGTGGTTTAATGTATTTCATGCATTGTTTAAAATCTGGATTATCCAAATTGTTTTGTACTGCTGGTTTTAACAATACCAATGGTAGTTCTTGAGTATTTGTCATATGCAAATATGTCTGCTTTTGTATGATACAAGTGGAATACTGAATAGGTCTTATTTATAAAATAAAAATAATTGGGGCAAATTATTTTCACTACAACCATACCTTCATCCATAATCTGTAACAATTGTAATAATAGTCATAATCCGTAACTGAGAGCCAATTTGGTGCAGTGGTTAAAGTGCTGACCTAGAAACCAGGAGATGGTGAGTTCTAGGCCTCCCTTAGGCATAAAAGCAGGCTGGATGACTTTGGGCAGGTCACTCTCTTTCAGCCCAACCCACTTCACAGGGATGTTGTTATGGGAAACACAGGAGGCAGGATGATCAGGTATGTTCGCTGCCTTGAGTTATATATGAAAAAAGATAGGATAAAAATCTAAGAATAATAATCTCCCTTAATTTCTTATTACTTGTATAGGATGCAGGTCTGTTAGTCTGGAAAGTTTAGGAGTAAATAAATATTTTCTTCTTGATGAACAAATATTCCCATGCTTTCTAATCAAAGTAAAGTTATACCCAGAAGCATTGTGCACATATGTCAGATATAGGCATTGTCTAAATGAAAATGTTCTATTGCCTTAACTCTTATTTTAGCCCAGAGATTGCCAGTACTCTTGCATTTCATTTCAATTGTGATCCATTCAATGAAATAAAAGTTAAAACTGAAGTGGCATGTTGTGTTCCAAATGCAGTACTCAACTTAAAAGATGGTCGTATTCAAGGCTGAAAATAGGGACTGGATGAAGATATTCAACTTTTGATTAAAACTGAACTAATCACAAGACCTACCCCCTCTCTAACACTAGTGGATTTTTTCCAAGCTTCATGGAAAATCAAAAATAGAACTGAAAATGCTGTTGAACGGGTTTTCTCCCCAGATACTGGTGGGAACAGCTATGACTGGGCAAGATCAGATATGTGCAAAAGCAGAGACTTAGAAATGTACAAAGGACCAGTGTACCACTTCTGCAAGTACAGAAGCTGAGGTTGGGCTACATAGCATCCAGGCAGCACAGTACCTTAAACAATTTACTTTCCCAAAATAAATCAATTAACATCTTTCTTTCAGCTTTTCTTGAGATTAGAATACCTGCCTGTACAAGGAGGTATGCTAGAAACCTTGGCTCAAGCTAGTTTTGGTAGTGCATCTTTTATAGAGATATCTGCAGCTGCGAGATAGCCTCACAACACAAAATAGCCTCATAAATGCTCTGAATAATTTTTATGTAAATTATGTATTTGAAGATAAAGATCCCATAGTTTTGTGGCAAATAGCAAAATTGTGTTTGGCAGCTTGTCAGATATGGTGCTCGTCCGAGGAACACAAAATTTGGTGAGATAAAAGTTAATGGTCTACCCTTTACTGAATTATATAAAATATCAGGCAATTCCTTATAGATGTAGTGGGCTGTGAGAATAACCTTGGGAGACAGGAGGGAGCAGGAGAAAGCTGGGGCAACAATCAGATGAGAGATGTCTCAGCCCACAGAAAGGATGGGGGTGGCAAAAGCATCTCAGAAGGGAACCTCCCTATTTCTCTGGAAAGTAAAGGCAAGGGAGGGGGGCAGTGCTGTCAGACTTGCAAGATTCTGTTACAGTAATCCTACAATAAAGGTAGTGTTCGTACTCATGGTTTTGATTTCCCCTCTGGACTACCTCAAAGGGCTGACATATATGAAACAATATAATGAATCATTGACATTGGATAGTGTTTTAGCATTGTTTGGTAGTTAAATAATCCAGTGTTTTAGTACATTAGAATTTTAATATGCCATATGAAATAATATTTAACAATTACCCAGTAGTTTAGTAATCTAATTTTTAAAAGTATTTCGGTATACTTTTGATATTTTAGTATTTGTATTTTTGTTAACTTGCCCTCTTTATTTTTTTTTCTTTGCATGTTGTAGCTTTTATTACATAATTGTACAAAATTAAAAAGCCACTAAAGTTTCTTGGTAATTTTATACAAGTAGTCCTCATTTAGCTACCACAGTTGGGACTGGCAACTTGGTTGTCATGCAAAGCGGTCATTAAGTTAAACCGTGGCTGTGTTTATGATCGTACTTCAGCTTTCTTTTGCTTTACAGACTTACAAAAGTCGTAAATGCAAGAATTAGTTGCAATGTTACTTTTTCATCACTGTCATAACTGAATGGTCACTGTATGAGGCAGTTGCTAAATGAGGACTACTTGTACCTCCTTCTCTTAAATAGGAATTGTTTTTTGGGAAAAAATCAGGGCCGGGCAAAGGCACACAGCATGAACTAAAAATGGGGAAAGAGGTGGGGGTTGCTGACTAAGTGCTGTTCTTTGTGCTCTTATATTAGAAATTGGGAAGAGGAACTGACTGGTACTGAACACTAATAGCTGTTTGGGAAAGGTATGCTGTAATCCTAATTAGGTATTTCTTTGATGTAATGTTCAAAGAAAAAAAATCTTTAGCACACACTTCTGCTATGCTAAAACACTCAGGCATCAGCATGTACTGCTTGTCTAATGGGTTTCTAGCATACTATGGATTGGAATACTCAGTTAATGGGTATCAGGGAAACTAGATAATATTTTTATTGATTTAATTTTAACTTTAAAACTGAAAGCATATGTAAAAAGACTAGAAACAAAATTTGCTGCTTTTTTTTCTGGAAGAGGAATTCCCTAACTTTGACATTCAAAATTCAGTGTAGCCCAGCAGACCATGCATGCATGCACTCATTCACTCACTCTCACTCTAGTTGTTGCTGTAATGGACCAAATTTCCCCCAACAGGATTATAAGACCTGCTCCGGGTATATGGTTTGCCTGAGAAAATGGAAAAAAATTCAGTTTTCTGTCACTTTGTCTGACCGAAATTTCAAATTGGGCAGCCACCTACTTCATACGCAACATAAAGGCCAGAATAGGAGTGTGCAAAGTGTTTTGATTTTGTGCCATTTCAAAACTGAAATGCCCCATTTTGAATTCAAAACAGTTGTTTTGAGTACAGAGAAGCTATTTTACATCTACAGTGGGCTCTTTTGGTCAGTTCAGCAGTGTTTGGAGCCTGACACCATGTATTTTGTTTCAAATTAAAAATATTTTGCACATTGGTATAGAAAACCTTTTTAAGGCTTTGAGTTTGGACTTGGGACAAAAACGAGAGGTAAAACTCAAAGTTGAGTGGTGAGAAGACCTCAAAGCAACAGTTGTCAAGAAGTCGGTGGTCAACTACTTCATAAACACTGCAGTGCCTACAACCACGTAGTTTATCTCATGTCTGGCATTTTTCAAGTTGGTGCCCTTCAGGCTATATGACTTTCAGAATCTCCAACCAGCACAGGAAGCATCTTGACATCAGTTTCTACCAATATACTTGATAGTAGCTCATGGATGTGTGGAAATAAGTTACAGGGCTGGGTCTTGTTCACATGGTAAGCAAATACATGCAGAAGGCTTTCCACATAGAATAACTGTAATACTAAGTTTCAAGAGACAGGCCCCAGGCAGAACAGCGCTGGCAGACAGTTTTAATATGCAAGAGAGGACACCTTAAAAATCTCAATTTCTCATTTGGTTGAAATCATGCAAATTGTGTAACAAATGAAGTGTAGATACAATTAAGCAAAGCATTAAGATTTCCGTCCATATCTTGCATAAGGATACATTTTAAAATTAGTATTTTCAAACCAACTTGCCACTTTGATTTATAGTACATACATACAAACAATTCAGTAGCACTAATCAAAGCATCTTTGGTTAGGCATATCTTCAGAGACAAGTGTATACTCAATTTGATATGCTTCAAACACTTCCAAATAAATCAAGACAGAGACCAGTTTTTCTAAAGCAGCTTTCTGGGGCTTGGGATGCAATCAAGACCTTGGTTGCTCCATTAATGAGATATAGGAGAGTCTTGCAATTGCAACTGCAATAGAATGTGTTTGGCAGTCCTTCTCCAATGGCAGAGAGAAATGTGATTGCTCCAAGTAGGAGGAGATTCGATCTCACAAGCTTCCTATTGGCTGTTGCGGAAAAGTCACTAATAGTATTACTTATAATGCCTTCAGACAGAAAAGTCAAACATGCCAAGATGGGCTGTGGATTTAGAGGATCCAAAGCCCTTCTGTTCTTCTGACATGTCATTGGAAAATAAGAGCCAGACAAATGTATTTCAGCTCAGTTAGGAGCAAAGATTTTTATAGAGCTGTAAAAAGTCACACGAAAGAAGGGATAATGTCACTTCAAGCCCTACCATATGCTCAGGCAATACGCCGCAGGGAAAAAATAATTTTGTGCTTTGACTTCTTCTCGAAGTTGTTCCTTAATGGTGTTAATCACGTATCTTTCATGAATTAAAATGTACATCCTATTGCTGTTAACATACATTTAAAAGTGAGAACATAGCCATTTATTACTTATATTGTTTAACCTTCCTGTTAGGAGCTCTCAATAAGTGTATTACTTTGTTTGGCTTTATTATTAATATCCCATACGATAAGCAGATAGTTAAGTCTTATCTGGTCTATAATTAGTAAGTGCATCTGCTGCTGCTTATATATTTGTCAGCTTCATATATAATATATACTTCTTAAAGAATGATTACATTATCTCTGTGCAGCTACCTTTAAAATACATAATGTGAGCAGAGTTTTATTTAGTAATATCTCCATGAAGGCTTTTTGTTTCATTTTTAAGAACCTTGTCTACATGTTTATGTACAGATAAAGTAAACCAGATAAAATTATTTGTGGTTAATGTACAAATAATAGTAGATGGAGGGGCATTAAGGAGCAAAGTATGCATTATTTAAAGGCTTGGTCTTGCAAATTTCTCCAGACATGCAGAATAATACAGATTTTTTGGAATAAATGACATACCAGACACAGTCTACATTTAACAATTTCTGCAAGACATATATTTTCAGTCTCAAAATATAAGTAAATGAGCATTTAGCAGCTAATGTCATGTATACTGATTTCCCAAGTTTCTATTTCCAGATGTTTTTAAACATTAAAGCTTAAATAGAGTTATATTCACCAACACTGACTACAGCAATTGTCATAAGACTGCTGCCCCATTTCAATTGTGTACTTTTCAATTTTGGACTAAGTAGCTTCCAAATGAGGGTGTAAACAGGAAACAAAGCTACTCTTTGGTTCCTGCAAGAGTATTCCGGAGACAATAGGACTTCTTGAATTTTCCTGTGGAGTGAAGAGATCTAACCTTGAATATTCTTTCCCAACCTCTGTGAAAACTTCCATGTTGATTGCTTGCTAACATCCGAACTTCAATGTCAGGGGGAATTGAAACAGGGAATATCCTGAGAGCATATAGCTAGCCTTTTTGGGTTCCTGATATGCCCTAAACCTACTCTTACTCTACACCACTGTTGCAGCTAGTGGAGAAAAATTTCCTCCCATTGGTTAACAAGAGGGTATCCATAAAATAAAATAGGTCTAGGAAACGTCAGAGCAATCTGAGAACTCTTCCCATTAGGCTGGTAGTCACTTCTGAGTAAATATATATAGGATTGGACTCTAGGAACACCAGGCATTTCCTTATACTGGTGAGAAGTGGAAGTTTTTATATACATGGCTAAGGGCCAGTTCAGTTATACACTCTTTTATATGCCTTGACATTCCTTTTCACAAGACAATTTGAATATTGTAACTATTTAGATTAGCTGTTGAAATATCAGGATGTCTCATGTGATCGTTTCAGGATCAGAATAGAGGTATGTGGGGTCAAGCCTGGGCAAGAGCAAAGCGTTCAAGTTGATTCAAGTCTTTTGGGGGGGTGGGCGGCCAAACCCTTTACAAAAACATTTGCAATGAATGGAGAGATGTGATCTTGCAAGCAGTGAATGCTATCACTTTCAATATGAATGAAGCAGTTAATCATTAAACTGCCATTGGACGAACCCTAGTTATTACAGTACAGGATATTTTTCCCAAGACCTTTTTGACAGCATGTAATTTTTTTTAAAAGCAACTTGGAAACAAAAAATACTTAATTGAATTCTTTCTAGGACCGCCCCCATGCAAACTTAAACGTTTTGCCTGCTAGTGATAATCTTATATGGGTTTTTATATGTAACAAAGATGGTGCAGAAGATTCCCCACTACATGCTAGATACAGATTGTACTGTATTTTGTACAAAACTGTAGCAGAAGGTTTAGAAGCATGCAGTCTTCAAAGCACGTGGCTATACTGGCTTATGTCAGTATTTCCAGCCAGTTCTGGATGCACTGATGGGCCACAGAGAGCTGTTTTGCTTCAATCCAACCTTTGCTTAGAGCAGAATTCTGATCCTCCTCATGCTCTGAAATCATACACGTAACATTTATGTATAAAATATAGTGATATAAAAATATAATACTTCATACTTCATTCAATACTACAACTTCTCTCCCAATGCAATGTCAAATTAATGAGGGAGTTTAGCATTCCCTTTGTCAAGAGTGCTGAAGGAACAGTTGGTCTGAATGGCAATTTACATTGATAATCCCAGCAGTCTCACTTGAAGAGGTACTCCGTTATATTTTTGCTTTTTTCCCTTTTTCCTGCAAGTAAATATATGTGACTATGAGTTGAAATAAACCAAAAGAACTTAAATAGCAGAATCAATCCTCTCTTGGCGTCGCTTCATGATTTCCTCAAGTTCTGACTTCTCTCTCTTTTCCTGGAAGAAAAAGAAAAGGTAACGCATTTTAATTTTTCAAAAATATCACATACGGCAAACCACTTCAGTAATTTAGCATTTTCAAAAGTGAGCTCACTGCTGTGGTTTCTTCCCCCCAATTCCTCAGAAGCAGTTTGAGATGACCTGCAATTGTCTTCCACCAATCTCACAATGCTGAGCAATGTGCAGTTCTGCCATGCTCTGACTTGTCAAAGACTCAAGGCTATGTCCTGAGCTGCTACAGCAGCTCCTGCAAAAACAAAAATCTCCTTACTCCTGTTCCTGCAAAAGTGAAGTAAAATAAATGTGGCACCCAGCCCCTGCAGACCCTTATTTCAACTCGTGGCCATTTGTCCAGTAGTATACACACATACAATATCCTGGTGGATCCTATGAAGGGGAGCTAAAAAAGGTGCAAGCCATCTTATCACTTAAAAGTTAGACACTGTGTGTAAGACCTGCAGTTTTACTGCAAAAAAAAATTCCTTTTTTTATTGACTGATTTTACACTCCAAGACAAAAACATATGAACTACAAGAACCACACATATAAAAAGTTAAAGAGTGAGAATTAAAACAGACATAAAATGCAAATTACTTTGGAGGGAAAATAAATTATCAGGATCACTAGACAATTAAACATCTAGCAGAAATTACTACTGCAACCAATTGAGTAGCCTTCTGGAGAAATTCTGTATTTTATCAGCTAAGATGAGGAAAATAATCTCACCCTTTGATCATGCACGGTTGTAGCTAACAGAGGTGCTGTTAATTCAGCATGATGTCATATAAAAGGGCATTGCAAGAGGATATGTAAAATTATTTCTTTTTCTTCTAATGGACATGGACAAAGTTGTTCTTGCATAGACATTTTATGAAATCTTCCTAACAAGAAGGTGGCAACTTTAGGCAAAGATAAAGGACGTTTGCTAATTTTTTTAGTATAAGAGAGCAGAAACTGATGCACGCCTGCAAAATACAGTACAGGAGGATTGGTTAAATCCTGTAAAATGACACTTTTCAATTCCATTCAATTCACTGTTTCAATTCCAACCAGGATTTCTGGGCCAAGCAAAATCAAATAAAGAGTTGAAAGGCCAGAACATTTCACTGCAATTCCTGCCTTTCATGTGAACATGCAACTGCCTGCAAAATCAGAGAGACTGGGTACTATCAAAGTGTAATTTGGTCCAATATTTCAACCAGTGATTACATCTGGTCTCTAAAGAAATTAGCCCAAATTCCAGTCTGAACAGGGAGTTAGATAAACGATGAAGCAAAGCCCTTAGAAATTTGGACTGGACTATGTTCGTGGAGCTGGGACAAAATAGCAACACCCATGTATCATACAGTAGGTGACTAATGACCTTTGCTCTAAAACTTTTGATGGCAGCTAGACATGGTTATTATCTTTATAGTCGGCAAAACGAAGGATGGCATTTGAAAACTTTCGGGGCTGAGCAGGGTTAACCCTTCCTTGTTTGTTCCCAGTTACCAAGGCTTGGAAGGAGACATCTAGATACCCAAATACTCTAATCTGATTAAAGTTAAAGCTATTCATTTTCCAAGAATGATGGTGGGTAACGGTTAATTTGGAGAAAATGACTGTGGTTTTAAATACAGTGCGTCTGAGCTGGAAATAACTGACTTAGGTCTTGAACACAGTTGAGATCATAGGATCACAGAGGTCCAGAGCTGCTTTCAAAGTTGCAGAGAACCCTTGTGAAGTTTTTTTAAAAAAATAAAATATAGGGATTGTTGATAAATTAGTTTCATCAACCTGCAAAAAATGCATTTTCTTCTGAAGACTCACATTCAGCTCTGAAAGGTGGCAAATTAAATTCTGCTGGAGCTGAAGGTATATGAGTAATAAACTACCTTATCAGCACAGCAGTAAAGTCTTTTTAGTCTGTCTGCAACACTTTAAAGCAGCAGCATCTTTTCCCAGGATCTCAAGGCTACCCTCAAAGTATTAACAGTCTTAAAAGATTAGGACTGCACTGCAATCTTACTACCTATCCCTTAAAATATGGATATGATCTTCAAATGGTTGCTATTTTAGGAACCTTACCTCTAGAATAGATTTTTGCACTGTGATTTTGCTAAATACCCGGGCACCTTCTTCTCCACATACTTTTTTCAATTCTTCTTTGTTCAAGGAGAAAAGCTGTGCTCCTGTCAGTATGCCAAGATGGTCCACAGTTCTAAGAAAATGTTAAGAAAAATGCACTGTTCAAAGATGCACAAGGCCCCAGACATTTGACATTTTTCATAGGCCAATAGTTTCTGAGGGAGGAAGTTATCCTAAATTTACAGAATATTATAGTTAGTTTTATATCTTTGACATCTGTTCTATAGGTTTCTAAGGAACCCATCATCTTTTCCCTGAGAAGGATTTGCATTCAAACTTCATGAAGTATAAGAAATTTGAAAAGTGAACCAGTGATTACCTCTAAACCATGATAATGCATTTTTTAAACCTCGTTCAGAATTGGCTGTTTTTGCCCCTTCTTCCTGTGCCATTCTGAGCAGACATAAAAGATTCTTTACTGACATACATCAGACAAACTATTCAAAGGTCCAGTCATCACTGTCATGACTATGTAAACTTTAATCTAGGATCAGTTATGGAGATAACAGAACAACCACTGTTATATGCAAAGGAGGTTCTCTCATTCCCCTTTTACACTGTGTTCCACTGGAGATCCTGCTCTAACCAGTAGAACTTCTTCCAAATGGATTGTAGAGCTTATTTTAGCTATTCTAAATCAAAATTACATTTATATAATGCCCCTTACAGAAAATAGTTCCCTTGAAATTGAAGAGGATGGTAATACATCTGCAAAGCTGCAGTAACACAGTTTGTTAAAAAAACAAACAATCAAACCTTGATCTGCACCTGCAGATGTCTTTCTACAATTATTCCTTAATGTCTTTCTCAGGAGGGTAATCTTTAAGCACTGATTATACATGCTAGTCCCTTTGAGGGTAAGCAGTGTTATGCAGAGCACAGAAAAGAGGAAGAAATAGCAAGCACCCCAGAAAAAGGCATGAGGTAAGAAAAATTAAAGGAAACACAGCTAAAGCTACTTTACACTAACACCATTCACCATACCTCTCCTTATCATTCAGTCCTTACAAACCTACTACATCTACACATGGCTCCCTACTGCCTTTCATTCTTTATTTCTCACCTCTCTCTTTTTATTTATTTATTTATTCAATTTATATAGCCGCCCATCTCAGACCAGTGACTCTGGGTGGCTAACAACGATAACAACAGTCAACATTTAAAACAGTACAAAACATTAAATATAAATATAAATGCAGCCAAGAGACCTTAAAAAACCATCGGTATCAATCAACCATGAAACAGGGCCCTTCACACGCTCAGGGGCCCCAGGCCCGGGCATAAAGCCAGGCCTTCAAGGCCTTCCGAAAAGCCAAAAGGGTCAGGGCCATCCTAACCTCAGGAGGGAGGATGTTCCAGAGGGCAGGCGCCTCAGCAGAAAAGGCACGTCTCCTGGTCCCTGCCAGCTGACATTCCTTGGCTGAGGGACCCAGAGCATGCCCAACCTGTCGGACTGGATTGGATGGGTAGAAAGAACTGGGCAAAGACAGTCCTTAAGGATCACATCAACTTTCTCAGTCTTCCTCTTCCTCTCAATCCTTTATTCTTCCTTCATATATTGGCTTTGTAATCTGATCCTAGTACTCTCTATATGATCAAGTCACCTCAATGTACTTCCTTCATACCAGTCACCTAATTTTATATTCCATCCACATTCATTCAGCTCCATACAATCTTGACCCCATCTTGTTTTATCACACACACTTCTTAAGTACTGCACCCCACCACATTCAACTTACTTTTATATTTCTCCTGACATATCCAAATTTCACTTTCATATAACAAAGCGAGCAGAAGCACACATTCATGCACAGCTATTGTAACTTCTTTTGGCAAACATTCCTTATACTAGACCACATACTACCCATTGCCTTTCTACATCATTTGCAAGCCCTAATTTTTTTCCATCCATTTTCCCATCTTTGGTAAACATTCAACCATAGTACCTCCCAAACACAACAACTCTGGTCTTCAATATAGCAATTTTCAGATCCATAGCCCTTGTTGCATCAAGACATATGGTTAAAAGATCTGTGGGTAGGTCTGTACTGCAGCAAATGTAATCATTGCCTGATATGTGCAAGTGAAATGAGCCTCCTCTGAATTAGCAACAAGGTTAGCGAAGTTGCTCCATGAGAAGAAAAAATCCAAAATCCAGTTGTGTAATATCATTATTAGTACCAGCTAAAATGCCATCAAATAGTGTGCAAACTTTTCTATTTTCTAGACATCATCAGGCTAGGGGGTGCAAAAAGCAGGGAGGACTTTATTTCTGTACTGTTTCTATCCAAATAGTTTTGTGTGTCACCTCAAGGCAAGATCTTACTGACAGCTGGCTTTTATTGGAGGCTCAACCATGGCTTCATCATCTCAGGATGATGCTAAGTGTAATCTAATACCTCGCGGCAAACCATCTCAACTGATTTGGGGATTTTTCCCCCCTCTCTTCCTTCCCCACCTCTTGCTTTTTTAAAGAATCTGGAAGGATGCTTGCACATTTTTATGGCATTTAATGGGCCCTGTTAAAAGTATAGGCAATACTTAAATTTTGATGTTTTAAATTTTGCTTCAAGAGTTAACAGAGATTTGAGGGACTTATATTATGGAATGCAAGGATGTCTTTGTGCATTTTCTCCTGATCCCTATTATACAAGTAACCTAACTGTTAAGAAATCTTTTTATCCCATCCCAAGTCACTTCACATTATCTAAAAAACTGATCTGTTGCCCTACAGATACATTAGACTCACTCACTTCCATTATCCTTAGCCTACAGTTACAGGGAAGGAAAGGGAGAGTTGGAAGAAGAAAAAAGTCTGGGGAGGCATACAAAAAGGCGAAGAGCCACTTACCCTTTGCTGAATGAATTTGCTTCCAGCCAGACTCTGACTTCTTCAGCATTGGATTCAAAGGTCAAGGGCACATGAGCATGCTGGGTCTTCTCTACTCTAAAGTTCCTTTGAGGTGGCTGGATTTTGATATTTGTGATCTTTTTCAGCAATTCATCATTGACCTCATCCATGTGATGGATCAATTCTAAAAAGAGAAATTCAGCAAAAAACATGCAAGTTCGGGACAGGCATGAGGGCTATCAAGCACCTAAAGTACTTTTAGTTATGAAGAGTCTCTTTTCATCAATTATCTGATTATATTTAAACTATATATAAAAGCATGTTTAAAGATACTCATTTCCAGCAATTAGGAAAGAGCCAAAATTCTTCCTCCAAATATAAGTGTGCCCTCAAGTCTCATCCACAAAAGATAAATTTTTCCCAAAGTCTTTAAAATTAGTTCTCAGCCACTGAATCAAAAAAGCATCGAACTGCAATCTTATTTTATACTCGTATATTTGGGAGTAAGCCTTTAAAATAAGTGGAACTTATTTCCAAGTAGACATACATCAAATTGTATTCCATGTTCATTAAATTTGCAAGCCTACTATTGAGAACATTAAAATATGGGAGAGATAAACAGATGAGCGGTTTTTCCAGTAGTAATGTATGGCTGTGAGAGCTGGACCATAAAGAAGGCTGAGCGCCGAAGAATTGATGCCTTTGAACTGTGGTGCTGGAGAAGACTCTTAAGAGTCCCCTGGACTGCTAGGAGATCAAACCAGTCAATCTTAAAGGAAATCAACCCTGACTGCTCATTGGAAGGATTGATAATGAAGCTCAAGCTCAGATACTTTGGTCACGTAATGTGAAGAGAGGACTCGTTGGAAAAGACCCTGATGCTGGGAAAGATTGAAGGCAAAAGGAGAAGAGGACGGCAGAGGATGAGATGGTTAGATAGCATCACTGAAGCAATGAGCATGAAACTGAGCAAACTCAGGGAGGCAGTGAAGGACAGGAAGGCCTGGCGCGATATGGTTCATGGGGTCACGAAGAGTCGGATATGACTTAACGACTGAACAACAACAACAAAACAGATGAGCTGTCCTCCCTACTTTGGGAACAAGTAGCTACAGTATGAGGATAATTTAAAGTAAAAGATAATACCAGGAGGTATTACAAAGGTAAAGATTGTCCACCAGTGAAATACTATGAGATCTCTTGCAGATTTGAGATTGAACTTGCTTCTTGAGCTTGCTTCATTATTTATAAAGCTCATGATATGTAAGTCACATTTGCCTTCTTGCAACAATTACGAAAGGGTCAAATCTTCTATTACATAATTTAGTATTTATAAACACGTGATATGCCATTTCTTTTACCTTGCATATTGCAACCAAACTACACCTTTCCAGTTCTTAGTTCAAAGGTTCTTATTACTGATCTTTCAACTGAAAGATCAGTAATTTTTGGCCAGTATAATAATAACAATGCATCTTTCTTTCAACATATTAAATATATTAGTTCAGACTGCATGGGTACTTACGTTCTTTGGCATCTGAGGAATTGCGGGCTGCCATTTCACTTCCCCATTTGTCTCCAGCATAGCTAGCAGGCAACTTATGGGAGGGGCTGGAAGGTCCAGTTGCTCTTGGACTCAAGTCTCGGTATTTCTGATTACCCTACAAAATAAAGATGTCCCATGATTGCTTTCTCTTTTAGTCAATGTAAAATCAGATTAGTATTATCCTTCAGTCCTTATTGCTTGATAAGGAAGTACAGGCATTTAATTGATGTAGCTCCTTGACTTATTGTTTTATCCAATTATGACATTTCTACCATTGTTCTGAGTTTATTCCAGATAGCCCCAACCTTCAGCTGCTTAGGACATCTGCAAATCTTTTACTGGCATTTGGCTGAGATTCTGACATGCTGGAACATTATGATGCACATTAATATCTATCTATCTAGGCAGACATCTCTGTGGATAACAGAACAGAGACTTTGGTTCTCTATGGAAATATATCTCTGTTAAGTAAGTATTTCATTCACTTAGCAGGGCCAGGAATTTCCACAGGACATGGAAACCCTAATCCATTCTGTGATTAGTGATGATCATGTTTCAGATGGCACACTACCAAAAATAACTATGCTATAGCGTTAGGGTGGAAAACCTGCAACTCTACCCCTATGTGCAGATCCTGAAATCCCAGATTTCAAGTGCTTTTGCAACCAACTTTGGCCAGGGCTATCTGTCCCTTCCTTCTCTGAAATCTGCGATCTGAGGGAAAAAGGAAAAAAAAGAGAGAGAGAGATCAGGAAAAAAAAATGGGGAAACTGCAAACTGCACCCAAACTGCTCATCCCTGCTATGGTATTTACATGGCCACACACCACCAGTTTCATCATATAGGCAGGGCTTTTAAAAGAAGGTGGAACTGGGGAAAGGAAAGATCATGCTTTTCATAAGGGCTATGAGACCCGATAGTACCCCAGAAGTGTCTGGAGAACATACAAAGTGCAAAATCTTATGATAGCATACTGTATTAGATAAATGTTAATACCAGCTGAAGAAGCTGTAATCCAATAAATCTGAAAGAAACCAGATTGGAGAACACTATCCAGGCATGTCTACCAAGGCATTTCCTGAGCTCCCAATTTGGATATTGGTATGCATATTTTTATATTTACATAAATATATTATGAATAGCATACTTTTCTCTTTTTTTGGTGCCTTCAAGTCAGTACGGACTCCTGGCGACTGCCTGGACAAGTCCCTTGCCAATTTTCTTGGCAAGGGTTTTTGGAAGTGGTTTGCCATTGCCTCCTTCTTAGGCTGAGAGTGAGTGACTGGCTTAAAGTCACCCAGCTGGCTTCGTGCCTAAGGCGGGATCAGAACTCACCATCTCTTGGTTTCTAGCCTGGTGCTTTAACCACTACACCAAACTGGCTCTCACACAATATACTATATTTATATATTTATAATACATAAATATTTTTACTTATACATCTTAAAACATTGCCCTTTTGGATTTTATAACTAGATAAATGATTAGCAACACTTTATAAAAAAGAAAATACAGCCCAGGAATTTCAATGGCAGTAAATTCCCATACAGGTAGTCCCTGGGTTAAGAACACCCGGTTTACAAACAACCCATAGTTAAGAAGGGAACCTATTGTAGCAAAATTTGAGTTAAATACACAATGATTTGAGTTAATTACACAATACTACTTATGCAGTATTATACAATAAGACCATTCCAGTTTAGACACAAATTCAACTTAAGGACAGACCTTGGGAATGGAACTCGTTCTTAAACTAGGGACTACTTACTCTATTTTGTTTTATACTATTAATGCATGGGGCCAGGTTATTTGAGGGACCGCTTCTTCCCAATTACATCTGCCCATCCCATCAGGTCTAGCTGAAGAGGTATGTTGCAGGTCCCATCTACTAAGGAGTTACATCTAGCTGGACCCAGGAGATGGGCCTTTTCTGCTGTGGCACCTACCCTGTGGAACATTATTCCCCCCTCCCCAGGTGACATTGGCTCCATCTCTGTTAGCTTTCTGTAAGTCCCTCAAAATGTGGTTGTGTCAACAGGCTTGGGGGTCTCAAGGAAACTGAAATGGTGAGATGGCTATATTGTCTGTAATATTGAAGATACTCTCTTTAATAATAATACTGATTTTTTTAAATTATTGAATGTTTTTAATGTTGCTCTTTTGTATGGTTTGTTTTATTGTACGCCACCCAGAGTAATGTTTGTGAGATGGGCGGCCATATAAACATGATGAATGAATGAATGAATAGTCTGTGCCATTATTGCACAAAACCCATGATTTTTGTGCCCAGGTGGCCCCCTAATTCTTTAGGAAAATTCTTATCCTTTAGAACTACTTTTGTAAAGAACATGGCAAGTGATTGTTCATACATTCATCAGGGATTGAGTCTGATATATTGGCACAGAGCTACCTAATGAGATATAATATGGTGCAATTAGAAGGCTCCATCCAAATCTTCATTCAGTCATGAATGAAGTCAATCAGTATTTCCTACCTATCCTATCTCGCAGAATTGTTGCGAGGGCAAACTGAGGAAGGGAGAGACATATCTATGCCATTCTAATGTTCTTTTAATAAAGAAGAATTGTTAAAGAAAGAGGACTGTGAAAAGGGAGTGTGTGTGTGTGTGTTTATGTACACACATATGATTTCTTCATATATTTGATAGTTAATGCCCAGAATAATTTAGGGAAGCATATCTACCTAAATCATCGATAGGATTTCTTGTTAATTTAAATAACCACAGTATCTAATTTGAGAGCTAAATCAGACCTGCTCAATTGCTGCAAAATCCTCCGGGCTCACCAGATCCAAGATATTATATGGAACATAACCAGCCTGCCCACTTCGGTTTTTCAGCTTCCACCACTGCTTGTTATCTTCCAACACCTGTGAATATAAAAATAATTCATCTGCTACAAAAGATTCCATTCTGTGGTTTGGTTAAACATCTCCTCTGGAAACTTCACCTTATATTTCTTGTACAATTAAACCAGTAAGTCACTCTTCATGGTCTTGAGCACATAGTTATTTCTATTTTGTAAATGTTATGGAGTGTTTTTTTCCTGAGAATATAGTATCACTTTCAAATAATTTACAGAAAAATCTTGCTAGCAAACAAGTAAATGTCTACTGTATCTGCTTTTTAATCTTCTATTCCTAGTGTCCAGTGCCTCCTGCTCCTTGCCCATTCAGCTTTAAAAATTACTAGCCAGCATGAAAGCTGCCCATGGGTGTCTTCTCCATCACACTCCTGTTAGTGCTGGGGAGCATTAAAGTGCAGCTTTCATTCTCTCTCCTACTTGCGCTGAAAAATCTTATATGGAATATTGCGTGTGAAGGACTGAAGGATCCATTCAAACCTCGGGTGATTCATGCCCACCTCTCACCTCCCTTTTCCAGTTATTTGCAAGGATCTTGGATTCATTCTTTTACCTCCAGAATTTCGTCTTTCAGCACTGACAGTTCGGTTGCATTTCGAGCAGTGAAATCGTAAAGAATTTTGGCATATCTCTTTGACTGAGCCATACCCTGTGCCTCAAAATTCCTGCAAGAAAGATATTGTAGGAGGAGAACTGGGTTAGTCTATGGTGGCTAAAAATGTCCGGTAGCGTGTTTCCCGATTAACAAATTTTTAGTCAGAATTTAATCAAATTTTAATAAAATGTGTTAGTCGAAAAAGGTGCTACTTTTTCTGATTTTTTTGCAAGAAAGATATAATGGAATTATTACAGGCCTCTGTTACTGGTCAGAATAATCATGATAAATCATGGCCTAATTTAAAACATAATATTGAAGCTAAAAGATAAATCAAAACACTTTTCCAGCTTTCTTTAGCTGATGTCCCATAGTTCCTACAAAAAAATAAACTGCCCATTTTATCAACAAAAGAAAGAAATAATAAAGTCTGCCTATAAAAGTAAATAAAACAATAACCCTTCAGAACATAGTTATAATTCAAATTACAAAAAAAAATTACTCTATTTTTCTTAAGGTAAGCAAACTGGGCCTCAGACAAGACATCGTTTATTTTTTATTTTATTTATTTATGCAATTTCTATAGCTGCCCATCTCAATCCAAGTGACTCATACGTTAATGACTGCAGCCTCAATTCTGCCAGGAGTTGGAATGAAATTTGACAGCATACAAATGTGTGAAGTAACAGGTTAAGTTAACAGTTAGAAAGAACACAGGAGCTAGATTGCCACTTTTCCTGTTTATGTCACATTGCAATGGTTACAAGAAAAAATACTAGCTTCATTTGGAGAATGTACCAAAGTTCTGTCACTTGGGCATAATGTTGTTATGCAAAAGTGCAAATCATTTCAGGATCTCTGATGGTTGGTTATCAAAGGTTTATCTAAATGCTTCTATTGGTTTAAACACAATCATTATTCTCTTGTAAGCATAACACATTTTATTCTCTTGTAAGCATAACACTGTTAAAGTAGATACACATTCATTTTATTTCTAACTGAAGTACATTTTGAGGTGTTGGGTAGGCTTCTAACCAGTAGATGAACGTTTAATTCTATAGCTTCTATACTGACTTGTCTACAGTTTCAGCTACATGATGTCGAAAACTCCTGAGAACAATCTACAAATAACTGGTTAAGACTCTCAGCCATTGTGACCCAATAAGATTCCTAGGAAGTCAGTCATCTCACTCTAGCAAGAGCAATGGGCAGAAAGAGGCTTATATCTAATTAATGCACTTTCCATCTCTCAAACAAATCCAGGTGCTTATTCCTCAAGGAAGCAGCTAAAGGTCACTTTTTGTACGCTTACATACCTCAACCTCACCCCCAACTCCCCTCAGACCATTGGTTTTAGCATGCAGCTTCTAAAGAAGAAAAGAAAAAGTACTAGGGGATTCATGGGCTTTAAAATAAATATGCAGCTGGTCTCATGACTATGGGTGAGGTAGGGCCATTGGGTTTAGAAATTTCTTCACTGTTAATACAATGCAATATTTTCTAGGAACAGGCTTACCAACTGGGATAAAACCCAAGTATGTTTATCATCTGCCATTTGCATGATTTGGGACCACTTAGTAAATAATATGGCTTTCCTCAAACATGCATTGCTTTTTTCCTTTGCCAGAGGTCAAAAGTTTCACTGGAAATCTCAGCCATTTAAGACCTAGCTCTGTGAAGGAGGCTTTAAAGCTGGGAAAGGTGAAGGAAAGAGAAGAAGAGGATGACAAGCAGCAAGGTGGATAGACTCAGTTACAGTGGAAGGACTAGGTCTTCCAGACCATTGGAAGACCTGAAGGACTAGCTTAGGGACAGACAGTCATGGAGAAAATCTATCTATATGGTCACTGAGAGCTGACAATGACTTGATGGCACATAATCTGTCTGTCTGTCTGTCTGTCTGTATTTTCCTGCATGGTAATAAGAGTCACTTTTATAGAGCTTTTCCCAACTTGAGGTCTTCAGATGTGCTGTGACTGAGGATTCTGGGAGTTGAATCCCAACACATTTGTAGAGTAGTAAGTTGGGGGAAATTGTTCTAATACATTTATAACTTCCTTCTCCAATATTTCTCACAAATGAATAGCATTTATGCTATCTGTCTGAGCTACCAGTGATTATTTCTCATAGACTGGTTTTGGTTTTGCTAATTTGGACCAATATCATTGTTCCAGTCAACAAAACACGTCATTATCCCTTCATAAACCCTGGGATGGTGGGGAATGCGTCAGATGAGCTTCATGGATTGGGGTCTGAAACCAAGACAGGGAACGTCATCTTACCAGACGGAAGGATAGTAATATTTTCCAGAAGTAGTTCCCAACAAGAGAAACATAGGGAGGCACAAGTAGGAAAAGGAGAACTATATTTAAGCTCGTGAAAACAGAATGAGTCAGTGGAAAGAATGATGGAGACCAGGAGAATGCTTTCATTGGATCAGTGACATCGAAAACTGTGCAAAATTACTCTGAATTACTCTGAAAAATTAACACAAGAACCCCTACAGTGAAGGACACATTTATTTAAATCTGGTCACCATATAGTTACTTATATTAACAATATTGTTCTTAATATTTTTTCTTCATCTGTACAAATTTATATTAGATATAGTATTAAACATGGATATTTAACCCTACTTAGGATCACATATGTATTTACATATATAGGTAGATGGGTATTCTGCCCTCCCTCCCTCCTTTTTTTTTCCTTCCTTCCTTCCTTCCTTCCTTCCTTCCTTCCTTCCTTCCTTCCTTCCATCCATCCATCCATCCATCTGTTATTTCCCTGGTTTCTTTGCTAGTTTTTAAAACTCTGATTTTTTTGTCTTGTTTCATGTCTTCAGTTAAAAAGAAAAAGAAAAAAACACCACTTAAGGGCAGTTATTTCAGCCTTCCACAGTTACATAGTTAAGCCCCACAATATATCCACTAGGGCTGGGGTATACAACCTGAGGTCCCAGGGTGGCATGCAATCACTCAAAATATTGGGCACAAGCTCCAAAGACCCCCAAAATGATTACCACTGAATTATTTAATATGACAGAAGGGGAAAACTATTCAATACACAAAGAGTAATCAGATTAAATTAACTTCAATTAAATCAAATACTAAATTAAATCTAGTGTATAATAGTTTTTGCCCTGGCCCCATCCAATTGTTCGAATGTAGCTCCCACCTTGGTACATATGGCCCTCAACCTGAAAAAAGTTGTGTTATCTCTGAGGAGACAGATCAGTAAGATATAAGTGAAAAGAAGGAATGATATGACATCATATGTTCACATTTTCCCATCCCACAAATGGAACAGTGAAACGAAATTACCTATTTACATGCTGAGTAACATGCTGAGCAAAGGCATCTACACCTTGCATTTGATCTGAAGTCTGGACTGGCGTCAAGTGGCGACTGGAATGCCCATTGGGTGATGACAGCCTCTGAGAGGAGGAGGAGGAGACAGAACATTATTAATAAGAGAAATGCACATGCCCCAAAGAAAGTTCCTCATTTTTATCATTCAAAATCATAATACGAAATGTGGTACTTTCACTATCCCTCTCCAGGGGATCATATATGCATATATAAATAAAAGAGCATTTGTAACAGGGCAAAGCTGCCTGGCTGCCCAATTATCATATCTATTGTATTAAAAATCTCATTAAATGGTTTGAAATTATGTTATCAGTTTGCAACTAGCTAGACCCTCTGAAGTTTCTAACCATGGGTTTAGGCTTCAGTATTGGCTACAAAGGGCAGAGGAGGTGGTAGGTTCTGAGAACTGCCTATGGACAGGCATCACGCAAAATGAGGAAGAGAGAGGAAGAGAGAAATAGTTCTGGAGCAACTAAAATCTCTCTCCCTGACCCATTCTAAACATAAAAAAAGAAATATCAGTACCCCCTCCCTCCAGCTATGAGGCAGTCTGTCAAAAAACCCAACAGATTGATTGTTTACACACTAGCTAGTCCTCTGATGAACAGAAGGGGGAAACAGAAAGAACCCTTGCTAATTTCATCCCAGTTCCTTGCTTGGGCTGCTATGCTCTTGGGAACTATCGCATAGGTCTGCAGAGTCAAAACAATGCAAATGAATCTCCACTGCATGTTAAAGTGGAACGAGCAGGGTAGCTTGCATTTGGTCATATGCAAAAATATCTAAGTGGTTATTGTGAAGAGAATTAGCTATCTTTCCCTTTTAGGGGTGGGAGAACAGAATGCTACATTAGCTGAAGCCCAGGTATTGGGAGGTGAATTGAGGCAAGAGTTCCAATCAGTGGGAAAGCAGAACAGATACTCATAAGTTCTGAGAATTTCACTCCTGGAAACAGAAAGGTTCCCCCCCCCCCCCCCCGGTTTGGATGATGAGTCACAAATAAATCAGCTCAGTTGCTATACGCAACAATGACATGAGAACACAAAGATGCAGATTGATTCTGCAACAGTGCAAAGAAATCATGTTGGGTGAGACTGTGGAGTGCTTAGCTAGATTGCTGCAAGTTAACTAGTATCAAAAATGTTCAACATGTCTTTAATGATCAATTCACCTCCCCAAACTTTAAAATAACTAATGTGAATCATTCATAGATTTATTTATCTACTTCAACAACAGCAGTATATTTGGTTCACAATTTGAGTAAATAACTAAATTAATTAACAGGAGGGAGGGAGGGAGGGAGGGAGGGAGGCGGGAGGGAGGCAGGGAGGGAGTCCCAAAGGTACCTCTTCTTGCAGATGGCCAATATCGATTTCCCATGGAGCCCCACGAAATATTTCCAGGGGTGGTTCCCATCCATTGTGAAACTTTGGAATGTATCTTGGGATGTTGGCATCTCTTGGCCATTCGGTTCTTGGGACACACATTAAAAATAAGTTTATTTTCTAGGGAGCAAGAACATATAATGCCCTTCTCCATTTCAGACTGCAATTGCTATTTTTCAAAGCTGAGCATATTTCTGGAACATCAGCATTCTGATTTCTTAGTTCACATAAAATTGCTATCAATGAGCTCACAAGGCTAGAGACAAAACAACTGCTGTTCATAACATGGACAATCATCCCACTTTCTGGCTATGGTCCACAAGTGCTTTTGGAGTCTCTGTGGATTTAAATTCATGAAGAGAGGTACTAGGGGGGAAGAGATGTGAGCATGGGCTTCAATACTAAAACCATTGGCCTTACTTTCAAAATCAGGGGAACACATTCCTTCAGTCTATAATATTTTTGTTCAGATGGCATTTCAGGGAACTTTGCCTTTCACCAACTTCAGCCAAATCAGAATCCTTGTTTGGCTTCCTCTTCTGCTCTATTTTATTTACATACCTTGACCTTGTCCAAGTCTCTCCTAAGGATTCCCACAATGCCATCTCCTTTGGTGTTAGATGCCCTTTCAGAAAATCTGTAGTATCCTTTGAAAGAAGTGGACTGATGACAGACCTTGCAAATTCAGGGCCTCCACAGCTATTAACAATCTGGATTACAGACAAGAAATCACAAATGAGGATTTCCAATAATATTTTATGGTCAAAGCATTTGGAAGATCAATCTCTAGGCCTTTACTTAAACTACTAGATTAGGAAAATATCTGGAAATCAAAATTTGGCTATGGACTTTTACTTCCAGCTTGGTGCCATGCCAAGATACCGTTTTAAATAGTGTCTGGGTGATAAATAGGAGTTAATGTACTATTTACTGACTGCTGGGTGGCATGTTTACTTTTCTAAAGTCCATATTTACAGTACATACATAATTGAATGCAAAATGCACCAAGCTACTCAAATGAATGGGCTATGCCATCTAGATCCTTCAGAAGAAGATCCATCATCATGCATCAAATGTTGCATTAACTACAGAATGTTGCCATTTACAGCAATGGCAGAAATTCAGCAGATGGAGATGCAGTTTTTAAGCAAAGTTATAAGTCAACATATAATAAACACATTTCAAGTGGAACTGCAATTTTACTCAGTTTTATCATTCAAAAGCATTGTTATTTAATTTCCTGTATACCTCTGTACCAGCCAAGAGCCAATGATCAAAAGTTTTAATTAGAGAATGGCTAACTTTAAGCTTATCAGTGTTTGAAAAATTAACAGATCTTTACAAAGAACCTTAAATGATATTATTATTGCATAAGTGTTTGATGAAGTGGATTCATGTGTGTCCGCAAGGGAGGGCAAGGGGGAGCAAGTAACAAAACGTGTATTCTGCCATCACAACTCAAACCCTCTTGCTTATGTACTTGGAACTCAAATAAAAAAGGGGTGGTGTTGTTGTATGGTTGTGTTGTGGCATCACAACTGTGAGAGATTACGGGGAGGCTGGGAAAGTAATAGAAGGGAAAGTGGGCATAAACCATCAAAAGATAAATGGGGGGGTCAGCTGATAGCTTATCTCATAAATGGCAGCTTATTATTTATTTATTTATTTATTATTTATTTATTTATTTATTGGATTTCTTTCCTGCCCATCTCCCCTACAATAGCTTAGCTCAGGTGGAGAGAAATCTGGGAAGAACTGTTTCAATCATTCAAAGAGATTCTACCTAAAAGAACTCATTATAAAGGAGGCTGGGAAATTCCACGTATAGCTGTCAAGATTTTGTATTTACCCCAGACTAGCATTAAAGATACCTTCCTGCACAGGGCTTGACAACCAAATGTTTTGTTATTTTTTCCATCATCATAGTTAGTAATGAATGGCTATGAATGGCCTCTTGCAATGATTCATGTTAGACTTTAAGATGTTGTAAGACTATTACTTTTGTTGGAAAAGACTAATATGGTTACCTTTTGAAAATTGTAAAAGATCTCTGCAAGTGTCACAGATTTTTTTTTCTTTTAAGAAAGAGAATTCGATCTTTTCTGCTTTTTGGGTGGTACACAAGATAGCCATGTGCTTCTCCACAGTAGAAATACATGAGCTGTCTCATTAGATATGATAATTTTGCTATTTCCACACTCAAATATTCTGGGAAAACTGAAATAAACCCTCTCATCTTGCTGTGAGACTTTCAACATCCAAGATTACTGTTGTTGTTTTTTAATCCATTCAATCATGTCTGATTCTTGGAGACTGCCTGGACAAGTCCCTGTAGTTTTGTTGGCAAGGTTTTTCAGAAGTGGTTTGCCACTGCCCCCTTCCTAGGGCTGAGAGAAAGTGACTGGCCCAAGGCCACCCAGCTGGCTTCGTGCCTAAGGCGGGACTAGAACTCACAGTCTCCTGGTTTCTAGCCACTTTGGAATAAATCACTCCCTGACCTAGAGTAGATAAATATTTAAACAGGCTAGAAAGATGTAATATGTGTCAAAAACATGTCTATCGCTGGTTTTGGTTATGATATTCTCCAACTTACTCCCAGAAAACCCACCCAATATGGTGGGTGAGAATTCTGCGAATTAGAGTTCAACGTATTTGGAGGCCATTAGATGGGGAATTCTGGATTAAAATTCACTGAATAAGGAAGAATGTAATTTATACCAGTTCCAGTGGTCCAAACAAGAAATGGACTAATTCTGAAGCACTTGGATTCTGAATATGTTTTTTCAGTTTGGCCTGAGAAGGAAAAAAAGCAAGTTTAATCTAAATCTATTTTACGTTCAAATATGTTATAAAAGCGTTCAAAAATGAAATGAAAAAAGCAGAAACATTTAACAACTCCAAGAAATGCCCAAGAAAGTACCCAGCATATTTTAACCCAAATGGTATAAACTATTTCTCTCAAAAGTAACATAAATCACAAATTCAGGTTCTTGTGCAAAGTCAAATTAGGTATTATGACCATATCTTATTTCCATGATCAGGAGCAGATTGCCTCGGAAAACAAGTAGCAAGGATGGGCAGTTGGCCTCTTGGCATTCTATCAGCTATTGCAGGAATTAAGGGCTAGATTAACTTGATCCCACTTAATCCAGAAGAGTTTGTTTGAGGTTTTTAAGGAATGCACAATCTTATTGTTAGTCATATATTATGTTTGATTAGTAAGAGCTTGTTTAAGTTGTATAATAGGTTTGCTTTAGTGCAACCGCATTGATTGCAGGCCACTGGGCCACCAAAGCTTCAATTTCCTGCAATGTAGCACCTGTAAGAGGCTAAACTGCAAAGGAAACCCCACGAGAGGGATTTATAAGAACGGCAACTGTACTCTGTTCACAGGTGATGATATGGGAAATGAACATACCTGTTCTTTATACTGGTAAGAATTTGCTGCCTTGTTGTTATTTTCACAAAAGATTGAAAGCCATTCAAACAATAGATAGAAGCAGTTTGGCAACTGCTTATAGCCCTGACACTTCTCCCAAGAACCAGCATATCCCTTCATCCCTTTGTCTATTTACCTACCTACATGTGGTTATTTCCTCCAAGAGTGCAAGGCGCCTTACAATAATTTTATTATTTTTTTTTAAAAGGAACAGTGAAACCTAACAAAAACTAATATTGAGAGAAAGAAGAAGAAAATTGAAAAAAAGAGAAAATAGTAAAAATCAAAAGTGCAGAAAAGAAAAAGAACAAAAGAAAAAGAAGAATTGACTTCCCACCCTCCTTGCAACAGATATAAGTAACAATAGTACATCAAACTCTTATTCTAAATTTAAAACATAACTTCCATTATTTCTATTAACCCATATTATTTCTAATCGTCAAATCCATAGAATATAATTTCATTTTTTTTTCTGTTTTCTTCTTTGTAAGGCACCTTACAAAGCCCTCCTCCATCTACCTTCTTTTCCCACCATACCATCCTTGTGAGGTAGGGCATGCTAAGAGAGAGGGAATTGCTAGGATTGAAGGTGATTTTGAACCTTGGAGCTTTCCAAGTTCCATGCCAATGCCTTAACCACCATACTGCACTACCTCTTATATGACACACATGCCCTCCCTACTTTGGCTTAATTTTAACAATGAACATGCAGAATAAACAGTTTTCAAACAAATAAATAGGACTCTCATTGTCAATACTCAGCACTTGGCTGCGGATGATGTGAGTTGTAATCCAACACATGTAGGAGCTCTGGGCTTGACAAGGCTGGGATAGGGATACTCTGAGAACAGACAGTTTGAGGATTATAATTTTTGACTTGAGCTATCTATCTATCCAAAGCAAACTAGATCTTGCAACCACCCCAGTTTTTTTTAGAAAGGTTTTAGAAAACCTTCACATCTGAGAATTTGACCGGATAATTGGTGGGAGAAAGCTTAACCTTTTCTCTACAAACAATTGTTCTATTCAGAATTGCTGCTTCTCCCTTTCCAGGGATGAGTGGAAGAGGAAATGAGACCTCATTATATGGCATGATATGTAACATGTATATGAGTTAATCTGTTCACCAGTGCAAGAGAGTATTTGCCCTATCTGCTGACATTTTGTGAATGGATGTTATTTTGGTCTTCCTCTAACATTACCTGTGACTGTTCTTCACAGCCTCCACCTCTCATTTTCCAGTAATAAATGTACATAGTGTCTCTCTCAGGGTAATCCTCAATGCATCTTATGAAATGGATTATATGACACAAAAACTTATGCTTGAATATGTTACTTTTTAAAGTGTCACGGGTTCTGCTGCAACACATTACCTGTCATGGATGGCATGAGTGGGGAAGATTCTGGAATGGAACTTCAAGGTTGTCGGGGGGGCGAGAGACGTTCCAGGGTAAGCGTCTCCTCAGCCCGCAGCAAGAGTGTGGGAAGATGAAGAGGATGAGGCTGGCCCCTCCCTAGAGGCTCACGGGTTATAGCCACTAGTTGTGTTAGCATAGGTTTAGTCTGGCGAGATTTTGTCTATTAGGTGCGCGCTAATAAAGGAACTGAACTGAACTGTACTGGATTGCCTCGCTGCCGTTCTAGGGCTGAACCTGACATTACCATGGCTATTGTTTTGGAACTCTGTAAAGCTGTTCGCTATTTCCTACTGAGATTCCATGCTCTTTGAGTGTAAAAGCATAATATTTGGTTGATTCCCAATAATAGCATGAAGCAAGCAACTATGCCATTACCTATCTAGTTGAGACAAGAAAAAATTATACCCAATACCCTTTGTACCCTTTGCTTCTTACCAGGAGATTTAGTGCCAGCTTGATTTTCTGAAAGCAGTCAAGAAACTCAGCTTCATGTGGAGGTTTTGCACGCAGAGTCAGAACTCCCTCTTTAGACCAAAAGATATTCAATTTTTTTAAAAAAAAATCATTTTCTTGTGCTTAAAGAAACATTAATGGGAAAACAACTCTTTGTGACATGCTGAACATAATAATCTGTATTGCTTGAGGGCACTTTGTGTTTGAAATATCAGTCTTACCCAACCGGATGCCCTTCAGTACACTGGGTCATAACTTCTATCATTCCCAGCCAGCACAGCCAGTGAGGATGGCCAGTAGCCATGTTGGCTGTTGATGGTAGGACCTGTAGTCCTATATGCTTAGAGTCTCCATGTGAGGAAAGGCTGAAACAGTCTACAAAGAAACAGCCACCTAACTCTAGCAAACATAGTTAAAAGCTCTCTCTGTTGACACCAATTGCCAATATGCCAGTATATTTTCCCTTCATGTTCCAGGCTGATCAGAAACAGAGCTATGTGGTTCCAATAGAAGAGAATATATGTAGCTCAGGGTTGAACTGTGGAGTCCTTGGTGCTCTCTGAGCTGGGTTGTTTGCTTGCAGATGTTTAATTACCCAACTAGGTAACATCATCAGTGCTAGTGAGTGCGGGGTTTTCTCCCTGTTTATGTACAGTAGTTTGCCCTGCCAATGTTGCGGGGGGGGGGGTTTCTCCTTGATTACAGTATTGTTTTCTGCTTGATTGATTGTCTGGTGTTAATCCCTGCTTATCTAGTGTAGGCTGCTGGAGAGGATGTGTTCTGGTCTTTTTGTTGATGGAAAAATGGTGGAAAAAATTGGCCTTGTCCCAACACTGAATGGCCAGTGTTCCTACCCTCTTGCTCAGAGCCTAAGATGACAAGACTAAGGCAGAGCTAAAAGTGAAAAGAGGACCCTTATTTATCTTGAGCTAGTGGCTTTATTTCTGAATAGGAGGAGGGAAATGGAGCAAGAAAAGAGGTGACTGGGATTCAGAACTGGCCTGGAAGTCAGCATTTGAACCAGGTCCTTCAAGCCTAATGGGACAGGGGCATATATGAAAGTAGGCATCATTTAGCAGAACTGGCTTAATAGTAACAGACTACATCATGCAATCAGATGCAGTGGGGTCATCACTGAAAAAACAAATGTGGTTCTGGAAAGATTCCTCAAGACTCTGATGTTTGTTGCTTCTTTCCCTTCCATAATGTGCATGTAATGATATATAAAATAAACATGAAATCTCATTTTCCATTCAGCTGAATTTTTCAGGAAAAAAAATTGCATTCATTTTGATTAAAAGTTGCTAGGGCCAACAAGGCAAGGCAGAGTTACCTAAAGGATGATGGGGTGCTTCCAGCCCCTGGACTGCCTGCCTGTTTTCTTCTTTGTACAATAATTTATAGACTGTCCAATTCCACAAAGGCCTCAAAGAAGTTTACAATCAAAGAATAACAACAATGCCACAAAGCCAGTAAAAAGGACATCTAATCTAGTAATGACACCTAATTAACCAAAGGCAGCCCTTATACCATCAGCATCCCTGGGCAGAACAAGAACATGTTCAAGTCCTTCTGGAAGTTGAGGAGGTTTGGGGGGGGTTTCCTTATCCCAGGAGGGAAGGTGTTCCAAGGAGTGGGGGCAGCCTCTAAGAGGGTGTGTCATCCATCCTTCCCCTTCCCATACCACAAGGTGACGCCTCTCCACATCCCTTCCTTCAAAGACTGCACAGTGTGGGCTGAGTCAAGGTAGAAAGGTAGGAAGAAATTCCTTTATCTCATGCACATCTTTCCAAAACTGTGTCATCCCATTTTGGACATAAACTAAGGCTGCTTTCTTATCCCCTTTGAAGGAGAAAATCCACTAAGCAAAGTTACCCTACAGTACCACTACGCTCTCCAAAGAGCTTTTATTCACAGCCAGTGACCTGGCTCTTGATACCTGCTGGCCCTTTCTTCTTGTTCTTCTTTCCCTTCTTCCTTTGGTTCAGTTGCCTGAATGCCTCTGCTGCTTTTTGAAGCTTGGCAACAAAGAGCTCAATATCATCGAGGGTGCAATTCAGTATTTGCTGCAAACACACAAATGAGAAATCTTAAAAGCAACAGCCAGAGGCAATCCATGCTCACTCTAAGTTACTCTGTGTCTCCCCACTAAGAGTCAGAATATTAATCATGAGCATTCAACATGATCAACAGGCACATTTTGTTTTAAATAGTAATCATGGGAAAATCTGAGCCACCTCCAGACTAGGGGCAAAGGAATGCCTGGAGAAGTTCAGCTCTTTCCCTGCTATGGTTTTATGAAGTTCCTATTTGCATTTCAAAAAAAATTCCTTTAGCAACACATGGACATTCAACAATTGTTATCAAAATGGATTTTACCATCAAAATGGATTTTTACCATCAAATCCATCATCTTCTCTCATGTAGCTTATTTTTTAAAAAATTACTATTACTAACCGTTTCTTTTTCAATCTTCTGTGCTAAAGCTGCACGAGACTCCTGATCCTGAGAGCTACTACTTCGTCGATCATATTCTGCCAAAAGCACAAAAATCAACCATTGTCAATGGAAAGAAGACAAAACAGGAGTGGAATCAAATTATTTGCTTAAAAATACTCCCTGTGTCAAGCTACCTCGCGAAGCTTTCTTTGATGTGAATCTTATGAATATGGATATATGGATTATGTCAAAGGAAACAGAAAGAATGGTTTGGGAACTAAAAGTGTTCATGAAAAAACTCAGAAGGTGGAATTTAATTTATTTTACTGCTCTGGATGTAACAATCATGCATCTAAGAAGATCTGGCAGAGCTTCATCCATTTGCCTGATACCAGATTCTGTTTTGCTGTATGGGCCTCATTGCCAAGGATCTGTCAGATAAGAACTGCAATGAAATTGTTCTTGAGCACAATCCCCTTAAGCCTCTAAAATGCGCCCTTGTTTAGCCATTACTGCTACAAAACTGATTTGTTTTGAATACAGCCTTTTTGGAAAAAGAAGAATCAGAGTACCAGATTCTGAAGGAATATACAGTGTGGTACTAGCTGCACCTAGCACAGTCCAGAATCCAGGTGTTCTCATCTAACAAGTTCATCTGACATGCAGCAAGATCCATGATATAATTATAAAATGTCTCTCACAAACAATATGGTTCAAATCCTCTTGCAACATACAAATATACATTTAGGTAGAGAGTTGGCTAATACTCAGGTTCATATTTTTGGGACACATCTTTCTGTAAACATGGATGATTAACTGTAATGCAAATGCATGACTTGCTTTAAAAAGCATACACAAAGGCCATCTCCCCTGATAACTGAACATTATTTCCCTTTTGCAAAACTAAATTTTAAAATAGGATTATAGTTCTCAGGATCAAAGTGTAGCTCTGTTAATAAGCCCAATCAACACTGTTTTCTATCCAACAAAATTTAAAGCTCCTCAAACCCCTTCAGTTAAATAAGTTTTTCAGTGTTAAACTGACATGCTGGCTGTGGGTGATGGGCTATGGTTCAACACACCTTGAGGGCATCAAGGCAGGAAAGGCTGCGATATACAATAAAAGTTCCCTTCAGAGAAAAGCTCAAGCTTTCTAATGTTTACCTTTCTGAAGAAAGTCAACAGGTGAAGCCTTCCTCTGCATTCTATCACCAGATTCGCTAAAAGTTTATCTCTTAGTGTGCTATCCATCATGCAGTTATAAAGTTGCATGAAGTTCCTGTTCATTAAAAAAAATGCACCAGCTCTGTTCTGGCCCTTCTGGTTTCTTCAGCAGGAAATCTGCATGTCCACCCATAAACTGCATAAACTGGTGTAAAGTAGCAAACAGGTTAACATCCCTTATTTCTCCTTGCAGTGCATGTCCTCTTGATGGAGCTACAGCACCCTTTTCCCTTCAGCTTTGGAGTTGCTGCTCCTTAAAAGGATCTCTGCTGTCCTTTTAACAACCCAACATATGCAGGGAGGGGTTCTTTTGATGTCATCAGTCCCATCATCCACTCTCTCCTACTTGTTGGAGCAAACAGGTTCTTTGTGCTGTTCCACAGAAGGAGGCAATGGACTAGAGTATCAAAAGAAACTAGGGCTTTGTGATTGCTGGAGAAGCTAATGAACAGAGAGGGTGAGTCCCTAGATGAACACCTGGCAATGTTGGAAAACTAGTATCTGTTAATCAGTAGCTAGTACCAGCTGGAAATGTGCATAAGGTTGTGAGATGGAGAATAGGCTATGCATCAAGAGTGGGCAGCTCTAGATTCAGCAACAGATTTCTGGTTGATTTGTAACAGACTGACAAGAATCTCTGACTCCAATTGTTTAACAGTAACAGCACCAAAGACTCTTACCTCACCCCTGTTCTGACCAGCAAGAATCAAATCAATTATGGTGGCCTATCTATGTACATAGACAGTTTTTGCATGAGGTTCCAGTAAAGCCCAAGGGTTCTGGTAAAAACAAAAATGCTACAAAGTTGAAGCCTGCCTTCCTCATCTATTGATGCATAAACTATCTGCCATCATCATCATCTGCCTTCTTTAATCTGATATTCTGTGGGACTACTGCTCCCAGAACTGAAGAGCACAAGGTTGAAGGAGGAGGCTTCAGTACAGTGAAGACATCTAGGCATGATTCAGGCTATTCAAAGGCCGAGGGGAGGGGATTCAAGCATGTTGTGTCTTAATTATCACTTGGAAATATTCATGACTGCCTTGTTTCCTTCGGTCTTATAACATGCACATGAGTGACAAGAATGATGTGGCCTTGATTTTCCATTGGCTATGAAGTGCTCAGAGCACAGACTGTTCCCGTACCTTGCTGGGATGGAGGGGCCACGCGATTCTGATTGTTCTTCGGGAAACCTCTGGCTTCATCCTGGAAAGGGATGGGTGCAGGCCCTTGAGGTGGTGGAAAGATGGATTGCCTCTGCTTGATCTTCTCTTGATTCACCCTGCAGAAGAAAACAAAGAAATTATTTTGATTACTAGAAGATGCTACTCACTCAAATAACAGAAACAGAGCAAATGAATTCTAACCTGTGCTGATTAATTTGGATCTGATTGGATTAATTTTTTTAGCACATGAGGAATGTTTAATTATCGGGAAAAAGGAGTGCAAAACATTTCATACAGACCTCAATTATGGGTGATCTAACAATGCAGCGCCTTTCATTTACATCAATTATGCAGATTAAGCTGATCTGGATATGTTGATCATTGTACAAATCCTGCCAAGTTCAGCTGGATTTAATGCTAAATAAACAAGTGTGCACAGAGTCACCATCTTATTTTGCTTCTGTCGGTAAGCAAGGAGTCAGTAGAAGTATCAGACCTGGCCTACAATTGGCTGTTGAAATTTTTCTGCAGACACCTCTCTGGTTTCTAAAGTTTCACAGACACACCAACATACTTTCATGATTAACTCTGATTTGTGTGAAATTTCTAAGCATGCTCAGTCCTTTCAAATCCTTTGCTTTTTTCTGCTTGCAAAGAGTCATGAAATGCACACAACAGCAATGGCTAATAGAGACTAATTTTTGTTTGCAGTCATGAATGAATGTTTCTTTAATGACCAAGCCTTCCAGATACTGGAAAAGAGCAAACAAGTGACCAGAGTAAGACATCTGTTTCTCTTTAGAAGTCCAAGTGATCCGAACTTTCAGGTAACTTTCTGCAGCAACTGGGACACAAGGGTTTTGCACAAATTCAGAATCAGTTCCAGATCTGATCTCATAGCATCAACTGATTTGGGGAGCTGAGTCAATTTATTTCTAGCTCGGTGATTTATTTGAAACCACAGCATAGGCAAATTTGTTCTGAACTTGTGACTTTGCAGAGTTTGTGGCTGGTTTACATTTTCACTGATGAGAAAAATTGCATCATCTTGTCTTCTGGAACCAAGGCAACCATTGTTCTCTCTCCCCACCTTAGCTACCATACAGTTTATCTTCCCAATAATTGCTTTGTTCCTAATCATTTTCTACAAGCACTGCACTGCAGTAAACATGCAATCAAGATTACAAGGAGGAGGAGAAATGCCTGTTTACAAAATTGCTTACATACTAGCATTTCACCATCATAAAAAACAAGACGCTTTCAAATGTGCAACAAATGTCAGCTGTGGAGCCAGTAAGCTTCTCCTCAAAGCAGCTGCCTGGATGTCTGTACAAATGTCTGGATAAATGGACACACCATGCACTGAAAATGTGGTAGTGATTTCTTTTATTTCCCTTTTATGTGAAGTTGGGGAGAGGGGATTTCAGTGACTCTAGTCAAAATAGCTGTTCCAGACAAGGCTTTGACTGGATAGCGTCCTTTGGTCAGTTGGAAGGGAAGTAGATGAACACTGATGAACTCATAGTGCTGGTATACAATCCCCACATTTCGAGGTTCAAATTGTTTCTATGGGATTGAAGAGGAGTAGTACGGAACTATCTCTTGTCCTATCAACTTTATAATAATTGTTTCATTTGCCACTGCATAAGCACAATGCCATCTCTGCCCTATTAAGTTCCAGTAAGATATATTTAGTACCGGATGTACAAGCTGGGTTTCGAAGAGGCAGAGGAACTAGAGATCAAATTGCCAACATTCACTGGATCATGGAGAAAGCACAAGAGTTCCAGAAAAGCATCTACTTCTGCTTCATTGACTATGTAAAAGCCTTTGATTGTGTGGATCACAACAAACTGTGGCAAATTCTTAAAGAGATGGGGATACCAGACCACCTTACCTGTCTCCTGAGAAATCTGTATGCGGGCCAAGAAGCAACAGTTAGAACCGGTCATGGAACAACCGATTGGTTCAAAATAGGGAAAGGAGTACGACAAGGCTGTATACTGTCACCCTGCTTATTTAACCTACATGCAGAGTACATCATGAGAAATGCCAGGCTGGAAGAATCACAAGCCGGAATTAAGATTGCAGGGAGAAACATCAATAACCTCAGATATGCAGACGATACCACCCTAATGGCAGAAAGCGAAGAAGAACTAAAGAGCCTCTTGATGAGGGTGAAAGAGGAGAGTGCGAAAGCTGGCTTGAAACTCAACATTAAAAAAACGAAGATCATGGCATCTGGACCCATCAATCCCTGGCAAATAGAAGGGGTAGAAATGGAAGCAGTAACAGACTTCATTTATTTGGGCTCCAAGATCACTGCAGACGGAGACTGCAGCCATGAAATTAAAAGACGCTTGCTCCTTGGGAGGAAAGCTATGGCAAACCTAGATAACATATTAAAAAGCAGAGACGTCACCTTGCCGACAAAGATCCGCATAGTCAAAGCTATGGTTTTTCCAGTAGTAATGTATGGCTGTGAGAGCTGGACCATAAAGAAGGCTGAACGCCGAAGAATTGATGCCTTTGAACTGTGGTGCTGGAGAAGACTCTTAAGAGTCCCCTGGACTGCTAGGAGGTCAAACCAGTCAATCTTAAAGGAAATCAACTCTGATTGCTCATTGGAAGGATTGATAATGAAGCTCAAGCTCAGATACTTTGGTCACCTAATGCGAAGAGAGGACTCTTTGGAAAAGACCCTGATGCTGGGAAAGATGGAAGGCAAAAGGAGAAGAGGATGGCAGAGGATGAGATGGCTAGATAGCATCACTGAAGCAATGAGCATGAAATTGAGCAAACTCAGGGAGGCAGTGAAAAATAGGAAGGCCTGGCGCAATATGGTTCATGGGGTCACGAAGAGTCGGACACGACTTAACGACTGAACAACAACAAAAGATATATTTAGGCATTTGTACAAAGCCACTGCTTTCACTTGCCAATCCTCGAAATTGATTCACAATGACCTGCAATTATTCTCCAGCTGATGAAAAAAAAAATCCTGAACAGTGAAATTTAGTCGAATGATTTCTGAACAGTTTTGCTGAAATGTGATAGCACTGGAGGTGAATTTTCACTTATCTTTTAGGCTGTTTCCTCTGTCACTGAAACCTGTCTGAAAGACTCATGTCCAACTCTCATTCATTAGATTTGAGTTTCAGGAACTCTTCCTGAGAGAAGGAACAATTTTGCTGCCAGAGGTAGCCTTTTTCTCCATCCTCATGGAAAATGGGTGAAATCCCTCAAAGTTTTTCTACTCCAAGTGAACTCTCACCACTTACCTAAAACTGCAATAACTTAAACTTGGGGAAGAAATCTCCAAACCCAGTAGTCCAAGTAATGCTTTTTCCTGAGCTACCTGCTAGAATTTGTCCATGTACAGAAGCCACTTACTTGAGGGTCTGCGGCCGTATTTTCTTTCCAAATTTATGGTCTGCAAGTGCACTTTCTATGTCCTCATGAACCATCTCTGCCTAAAACACAGAATCAGGAATAGATTGGGGAAGAAAAGATACAATGAAAAAATGCACACAGTCCGGGATTAATGGACAGACAGTTAGAAAAAAGCCATGGAACTCTCTTTTTACACATGCCAACTGCAGTGAGATTATTATACGCTCAAAAGTGGAAAAGTTTGACATTACCCACAATGGAGGAATGGTTAGTGAAGATGGTGGAATTAGCAGAGATGACTAAATTTACTTTCTTGATTAGAGAAAAGACAGTATCTACATATATGGCTGAATGGAAACCCCTTATAGACTTTTGGCCTGAAACAGAAAAAAAAAATGCACTTATAACTTGTGGTTTTGATGATTAGGAAAAAAAATGGATAATAGAAAAAAGTGAGCTTTTCTGTAGACATAGAATAAGATAACTTTGTAATTTACTTATATTTGCTGTGAAAAAAATCAGCAGCTTCTTCTACAGGGTATTTTTATCTTTTCTTTCTGCACTTTTGTCTTTGTTCTTTTCTTCCTCTTTTTTTCTTTTCTTTATTCTTATTAGTTTGTGTTAGTTTTTATGTTGTCTTTAAAACTTTTGATAAAATTTATATGTATATAAAAGAAAAGAAAAATGCACACAGTCAACCTGCCTGATAGACAAGGCATTAATGGATTGCTTTAAATCTAGATTTTGTTGATGGTGTGTGCTTTCAGTTTTAAAAAATAGTGCAAAAGGGAAATATATGGGCATAGAGCATTAAGAAATTATTATGGGTCTAGGAGGGTTGCTGGCAGTGGAATTTCACAGAGAGCTTATTCAGATTTTGAAGCAAAGGTTCCCTTCAATCCTGAAGTAAAGCTACATTCTGGAAACCTTCAAAGTTTCAGAGTGCAGCCAACAAATATACTGCTATATGAATCATGAAGGGTGTTTTGCTGCTCTGTAAACACACATCCTCTTTTAAGGGGAGCTCTACAAAACCCACCTATTTCTGAAAAGAGTCCCTCACTTGCATTTGTTTTGGCAGAGGAGAACTTCAGTGCGGAAGTTCTGCTTACACAGAACTCTTGGTAGGACTCCATCCTCCCTTCTCCAAGCCATGAGGTAGTTTTGAAACTTCAGTTTAGATATGCAGGTTTTTTTCCAAAAGGAGGGAAGTTGAAGGGGACCCAGACACCCTCATGTATTATTTAAAAATGGCTGTTTTCCCTCAGCTAACTCGCAAGGGAAAGACAAAGGCTTGCAAGGCAGCCTGCTACAAGGGTTAATTGTTCATGGAGCTTCTACTGCAGATAGAATTCTGCCAACAGAAATTACAATTCTGGCATGAGCTAGGCTCATAGCCATAGACAGAGAGTTTGTTGTGACTGCTCTTAGACCGACCGACCAACCAACCAACCAACCAACCAACCAACCAACCAAGGGCATTTCCATGTGAGGTCTTCAGACCGGTTCAGAATCAGCTCCAGACTTGTCAATCTCATGATACCAACTGTGTCCAGGAACTGAGGCAATCTATTACTAGCTCAGTTGCAATGTACAGCAGTAAATGTACAATACTTCTTGCTTGAAGCCTGCATGCTCTGTAGAACTTGTGTCCTTTTCCCTTTGGCAGGAGATCTTGCCTCATCCACCTCCTGGATCCTCTCTCTCCCCTCCCCCCAAATTCAGCTGCAGTAGCATCATTCTCAGGATTTCAAGGTCTATGATAGTGAAGTTGTGAGCTGCCCAGAGTTGCTTAAGATGGGCGGCCATATAAATCTTAAATAAATAAGATGATCCCAAGTTAGCTTCAAGCTGCTTTTGAGGGATTAGTGAGTGGAACAAGTGATGGTGATGGTAGGGAAGCTGTTTTCAAGATCCCATCTAGCTCCCTCTTCAACAAGGACTGAAGAACTGCCATTTACCTCTACTTCATCACAGTTAAAGAAGTGAATGTCAGGCTTGTGCTGTTCGGAGTCCTGACACACCAACAGGAGGATGGAGGAATATCGCATCTGATTCAGCACAGTCTGGCAGTGCTGGACTGTTGGCAGGAGGAAGTCTTCGAGCTCTTCCTGAAAAGCAACACCAAAGAGAGTGTGGTCCATATATATATATATATAAAAATATATAAATATAAATATAAATATATAAAGTGATGTTCAGCTACAGGCTGCATTTGCTCATTGAGGCAGCTCTTTCAAAAAGGAGACAATGAACATAGGAGCATTTGAGTTGCCCTTAGGACTTTAAATCCATTAGCAGCTACATTCTCAATCTCAGATTGGCAAAGCTATTGCTGATGCACATTATTAAGCAGGCACTGAAAGAAAGGGTGCATAACTCCTGGCACTAGTGATAAATCTGGATATACTGAAAAAAACCTGATAATTTCAAGATGCATAACTTTTTTGTTTGCAATTATCTGTTCACATTTTGCCTGAATAACCGATTCTATCAGATGCCAGCCAGAAAAATTACCTGTAACCCTTCAGAAGTAGTTCTTTCAGTTTATATGTTTGGCTAAGAGCTGATTGTGAGAATTATTTATTCAAATAAAATCCCTCTATGCCTTCTAAAAGATAGGCATGACTCTTCATTTCATATTTAGTTCAATTTCATAGAAGTTCAGTATTTTATTCTGAGCACAACTATAGAACTAAAGCTTCTTTATTTCCTATCTGGAAAATAAGGTTAAAGGCCACCTTCTTGTTGTAGAAATTAGCTGCATTCACACATCATATCAAGTCACGATTTCTTTTACCATAACCTAGAGCTAGTTTGTAGCAAGATAATCATGCTTTTTTATTTGCTCCTGGTTTGTTTTGCTATCATTTCAATTGCTCTTGCTTTGGATGAGTTAGAAGCAAAAACAAATCATGGTGAGCCAGAAGACCACAAACAAACCATGGTTTCCCACATCATGTAAGTCACAACTGCAGCTGACATGCCAACAACAATCTGTTATTTATTACCCTAAAAGAAAACATATTTTATTTACCTGTCTTGCTTGCACGTAATGCTAACCCAGAAACAAATAAATCACTCTGTGGCTTAGTGCAATCTGTGAACCCAGACTTTATCATCCTGATGCCCTCTAAATGCATTATCTCATTAGATCCATCCAGTATATGGGAGTTGTAGTCTGACCGACTGGAGGGTGCCAGATCAGGGGAGGCTGCCTTGTATTATTACAATGTTTCCAACAAGGTATGTACCAGCATGGCTCCCAATCTGTCAAGACCATTTATCCTAACTGTAATGCAAATAACCTCTCTTGTCCATCACCCAATGCTTTTGCAGAACTGAATGCATTTCCATTAATGTGCAATTCATCACTCTGCTCAGCCAGCTTGATTAGATCAGTCCTATCCTACTGGAATACAGGCACACAGACAACACAGTGCTTGCTACACATGTAGGCAGGGGAAATCAGTTAGACCTTTGACTTTTTGTTGTGCCTGGTCTGAGCATGAATTCCATCCAGCTTAACATTCTTACCAAAGCCTCTGGCAATTCATCAACCCGCTGAGAAGTAATATGCAATACTTTTATGTAAATCTTAAACATTTAACATACTGTACATTTAATGTGTTGCCTCACCATCTCCATCCAAAGGAGGACTCTGCGGCTCACCTGAGTTCCACAATCCAGCAGTCGAATAGATTTGTCATTCACCTGCAGCAGCATTTCTTGTGCCCAGATTTTCTCTTTGGAGTTTAGCTGTTTGAGCTTCCTGATGGCATCATCCACAGTTACAATGGCCTCACTTTTATCCATAACGAAGGTAGCCAGGTGCTGGAAAGGGGGAAAACACCCCAAAGGGTCAGACAGAAGGGGCTATAAACAATTTAACTCCAGTTTTTGATTGTATTCATGGAATGCATGTGTGTTCATACATACAGCTAGCTGTGGTTTCTACTGGTGATAACAGCAGAAATAACACTGGCCAACCCCCAGTTCTATGGGGCAAATACTACCAGCATGTAAAAGAAACTACTCGTACAGATTTGATGGTTTTGTTTATCAACAGGCACTCAAACAACCTTGCTTTACAGAATATAAAAACTTAATTTGCAAAAGAGTTACATCGACTGACAAGGGCCTGCAGCCAAACCTTAGGTCCTGATTTGAAGCACTGTTCCCCTCTATGTACTGAAAAACATGAACAGATTGTATTGACTTATAACCTTTGTGTGTACATACTTAAAATATATCTAAGCACATCTGACAGCCCATAGTTAGTTCTATCTCTCCCTAGTGCAGGGTCATTTATACTGCGACCACAGCAAGAAATCCAGCTTTCTGCAGGCAGTCAAAACAAAACAAAACAAAACAAAACAAAACAAAACAAAACAAAACAAAACAAAACAAAACAAAACAAAACAAAACAAAACACAGCCAGGTGTGATTGGACTTGTGATAATTCCATCTCAGCTGAAAAACCTGTTCTCGTAGTTTAAGGGGGTAAAAACCCTCCCTGGCTCCAACACAGTTTGCTTTCTAGACCCAAGGATTTGCATAGATGGGCTATTTTTGTACAGGTCCTACTGATAACAATGGCATGAGTAAGCAACACTACTGTCAAACAGCGTAACAAAACACACAAGAAAGGGGGCCTTTTCCTAATCTCCATCTGCCTGCTGTTGTTGGCTGATGAAAAGAAGCTGTTCCTCCTCAGCTCAGGAAAAATCACACAATGCTTCCACTATGGCTTTATCAGCCAGCAGAGGGAAGTGTAAAGCCAGTTCAATATTAAATCAATCCATTCTCCTAGGAAGCTGGGTTACACCACAGTTCTCACTGTGAAGAGCACAGCTTCTTTGACTAGGAGTTTGCTGTTTGGAGCACTCTTCTGCCGGCGCTGCACCTGTCCTCCTCGTCCTCCTCATAATCCAGCAAGCAAAACACACATTAACTTAATTTTGTACTCGGCTGACATAAAGTGCTTCCAGATGAAGTTCTTTATTCTGCAATTGCTCTGCTTTGGTGATGGAATTCTACAAGTCCTGACTATTTCCATCCCAGCTGTGTTCCCTACTCTTCCTTCCATCTTTTTTAAAAATGCAGACCATCCCTTAAAGAAAAACAAAAATAGCTGCAGAAAATCTCTTAAAGAGAAAAAAGCAAAATAGCTGTACTGTATGGTGTCTTTTGGCGGCTCTAGAAGTCTTCTTGCTGCCAGGGTAAATTGAATTCCCCACTCATACTTGCTGAATTCTGTCAATCTGAAAAGGAGCTGTAAGATTTTTCCTGGGAGGTTGAAATCCTCCTTTTTAGTTTCCTCAATCCATTTTGAAAGTAAAGCCAAGAGAACCAGGTTGGTTAACAATTGAGATCATATTTGCAACTGGAGGAGAAGCTGCAAAAGATGCAGCATCTCTTCCCTTCAATTCCCTCACTGCTGCAAAGGACCTGCTCCCTCTGAGGCTTTGCAGTGGAGGAGGGCAGGCTAGCATGGCACTTCAGCTGGTACAGAATCAGAGGGAGCTGGATCTTTACACTGGTATAACATGGGCATTTGGACAGCCCTTGGAGGAGTGATTTGCAATCATCAGAATTACTGCCAGGCAGGGAATGCTCTAGTGCAGTGTTTCTCAACCTTGGCAAATTTAGAATGTTTGTCTTCAACTCCCAGAATTCCCCACAGCTTAAAGTTGTCAGGGTTGAGAAACACTGCTCTAGCGGAAACACCGCTGACATCAACATCTTCCTAAGCATTTAAAAACATACAGATACTGGTTAAATTCCATACTATGCCACTATGCACTTTTATTGTTTTCATTTAGCACATTTATGAGCCCCGTGCTGTAGTCTGTAAACTATGGATCATGGTTAGTATATTAAGCAATTTCAATCAATGGCAGCTTATTCAGAAAACCATGGTCAAAAGCATGAAAGAAGAAAGACAATCTTAACTTGCAGAAAGAATAAGAACAAAAATGAACTTTGCTTAGAATTATAAAAACAATTTATGGATTGATATGTGTCCTTACTACTCAAGAGAAATCTCCTCACGAAAACTTGGTGTACTGCCAACATGACAGCTATCATATTTTCTCTGACTGATGTTCAGGATGAAAGATCACTTCATGCCTGAACAAACATGATAAGGATCAACATATATTCTGGTTACTGAAAGAGCAAAGTCACCACTCCAGTGGTGGAAATATGGCATGAATGAGGACTTGCTTGTTTTAGACAAAGGAGCATTTAAACATATAATCCTGCCCTTTTATAGGGAGCCCAGAGCATGCATGCATTCAGAATGAACATGCAAAGGGGAAGTGGGATTCCTCATGCTGACCCTCTGTCCTTTCATCCACCGAGTGAACCAAGACTATCCCAGAGGCAGGGAATCTGGCTTGCAGCCTGTTGAGACCAGCAGAGCCTCCAGCCCAATGCCTTCCCTCTGTCTCCCCATCCAGGAGCAATTCACTTTTACAAAGGCACCAATGGAAGTTTTTTTTAAAAGCCTCACTGCTGCACTGGGAGGCATTCTTAAATGGTGGGCACATAGCTGGCACAGGAAAGAGCCAGCTTTTCTCTTTTTAAGTATTGATCTTAACCCAGATATCCCCCTCTGTAGTGAACAGATTGGGAAAAAAGTTGACCTAAGCAAATGGAAGGGTTTCCCAAGGCCTGTCTGAATATGGGGTTGGTGGACCTCTGCATCTCTTACATCTGAGTGTGCTTGTGTATACATGCATTCATAAATAAAGTGTGGGTGTATGTTTTGTGAAGGAAAGGCTGTATGTTTGGGGTAAAAATGAACATGTCTATGAATGAAAGGGCACAAATGTAAGGAAAGATAACATTTCTTTTGGGTCAGGTTTGACATGTGGTGACTTGATGAAGATATCAATGTATATTTCTTTGCAACAATAAAGAAAGAGTTTGCTACTGCTTTCTTCTTCTTTTTATTTTACTTTCCAGTTTAGCTTTTTTTTTTGGTGCCTTTGAATCAGTGTTGACCCCCAGTGACTGCCTGGACCCCTGCAGTTTTCTTGGTAATATTTTCTGAAGTGGTTTGCCCTGACTGGCCCAAGGTCACCCAGTTGGCTTTGTGCCTAAGGTAGGACTAGAACTCCCAGTCTCCTGGATTCTAGCCTGATGCCTTAACCACTAAACCAAGCTGGCTCTCTCTCTCTTTTAAGGATATAGCCCTATCTAAATCTCCCATCTAAACTCTAGTCAGGACTGACCTTTCTTAGCTTTCGTGAGCTCTGCCAAGGTTGGCTAAGTGCTGCCCCTTGAATGGTTGTGGATTTTATATGTGGATTTTTATGAAAGCATGTGTGTTAATGTGTATTCAGGAACTCAAGGTTGCATACATACATCCCTATTTTTGCTCACAACCACCATGTGAGGTAAACTGGGCTGAGAGAAAGTGATGGCCCAAAGGCACCCAATGAGCTTTTGTGGCAGAGGGTGGACTAAAACGTGGGTCCCCCTTCTCCTCACCCAACATTTCTGGTAGGGGGCTGAAAATTGCAGCCATCAAAGAAAAGGAAGTGAATCAAAAAACATGTGAGATCTGATTGCAAAAAAGGTTACCTGACTCTTCTTTATATACTGTTACATTTTCTCAATTGCTAGGTCTGTGGCAAATCTTAAAATAGTGCCATCTGGTCTTTCCCACCCTAATAATTTCCATTTCTTTGGACTGTATCACTCCAGCCAGCTTTGGACAACATGATTGGCAGCCAAGGATTGTGGAAATTATAGAGTGCTAGACGGAGAGTGTTCCTTATTATTCCTTATAGTGAACTGCAAGAGGTAGTGATGTTCTCAAATGTAGCATAAAACAAAACAGTACAAGGGCTATATCTCTGAATCTGGGAGACCCAATGAGGCCGTGATCCCCCCACTGTTTGGTCATTATATGAACTGATCTCTAATAGAAGATAATATCTGTAGCTCAAGGTTGAACTGTGGAGTCCTTGGTGCTCTCTGAGCTTGGTTGTTTGCTTGCAGACATTTAATTACACAACTAGGTAACATCATTGGTGCCTGAGTAATGAAATGTCTGCAAGCAAGCAACCAAACTCAGAGAGCACCAAGGACTCCACAGAACTGACCTCTAGCAGGAGGGCCTGAAATTACCCTTGGAGTCAGTGATCCAGATGAAAGGGCCAATGGATCTGAAGTGCAACAGCAATGGCTCCTAATGCAAAGGAAAGGGCCTTGCAGGTGCTAGGAAGAAGACTTCCCCAACAGAACTGATAGAAGTAGGTAGAGTCGTGTCCCAGTTATCAAAAACCCTACAGAAACACAAATTTAGGTCACTTTAGGTAACCCAAGGATACTGTTGTGTGTACCTGAGAAAACAGAAAAAAGAGGAAAAGGGTTACAATATCAGCAGCCTATGGCTTCTATTTCTCTTGCTTGTTCAGTGAACTCTAAACTGCTGAGGCTGCATTATTAGTATTAACTCTGAAGAATTCATATTGTGATAGCTGTTGCGCAAAAGGATTGCCAGTTGACTCAGTTCCGCTACCCATTTCTAAGGAGCTTCCAACTCACCTGGACATGGTACTGTGACGTTTCATGCATGATGACGTTTGAGTTGGAATATTTCTTCCTTTGTTCTGTGGGAGAAAAAAAAACGTAGGATGACAATCACTCCAGGACTTGGCTACCTTTTAGGCTTTTTTCCTTCTAAAAAAAAAAAAATTACTTTTTTTTTCCTTTCAGGATTGGTGATTTATTATTGATGGTTTTATTTAATTGGTTAATAGAAGGTTTTATTGTTCTTTGCACTCTCGGTAGAATACCAACATTCTAGCATTTATGGATATTATAGTTAAGGCCCAAACTAGGTATTTTCTTGGCAAACACACAGTCCCAATTCTTCATTACCCAGAAAGAGAGACCATCACTCAATGTCAATCTTCTCTTGGCACTTTAAAGGGTTCTGAGACAGCCTCCCCATACTTAGTGGTCACTAGAGATGTTAGGATATAACTCCCACCTCCTCTCCTTCAAAATGTACCATCACACCACTCTGATAGCAGACACCCAGTATGGGAATATTGGTTGAGGAATTACAAGAACTGAAGTTCAAAGATCAGAGACTGTTTAATTAATGAATTTTTAAAAGTTCTATATGAAGTTTTTGGAGGAGAGGAGAGGAGAGGAGAGGAGAGGAGAGGAGAGGAGAGGAGAGGAGAGGAGAGGAGAATCCCACACATTTGCAAGGCAAACATAGAAAACTGGGATTTGATTCCTGATCAAAAAGATTCTACTGGCCAATGCTGCATTTCAAAAACTCAAGATCAGCCATCTATAACTGTTCATTTATTTATTTTAAAAAGTGTAAAAACTGCCATTCAATCACAAGAAATACATAATGTGAAAACTGATTAAATATTATATAACAATAAAATTACAAACTAAATAGCATTAAAAACATTTCAGTCAATCAATAAATCAACCAACCAGTTAATTAAAAAAAATTAAATTCAAAATACCTAGGGAAAAAGAAACATTGCGATTTAGTGTCATAAAAAAGCAAGGTCGGTGCTCATCCCATCTTCCTAGAAAGGGCCTTTCAAAGTTGGAGTGACATCACAAAGATGTATAATAGAAGTGCATTACATGCTTCTCAGTGATGATTTTGAGAATAGGACCTCCTCTGAAAAACTTAATAAATGAGCAGGATTATATGAGAAGTGCTTTTTCTGATATTTCAGCTCCAGTCCATTTTAGGACTTTACATGTTGAATTAGGTTTGTTAGTAAATAAGGAATCAAGATGATTTTTTAGAATGTCATGACATGACTGCAACTATGTGATTGGTTTATCTGCCAAGCTCTGCATAACACCATTGCCTAGTCCCAGAGACCCAGTCCAGGAAGATGAAGATGATGATATCAAATTCTTCAAAGTCCCTTCAATCTCTCTTCAATGTACTTAGGTCCTTGTAACCTTGTAATCTCAAACCTTTCTCTGAATCTGTTCGTGTTTCTCCAAATCATTCTTAAAGTGTGGTGCCCAAAAGTGGAGGTAACACCATACAAAATAAAATGGAACACTTAGGGCTCATCTGCACATCCTGCTTACAGGAAGAGAAGTAGGGAAAGTGGCTTTTCAGCCACCATTGTGTGTAGGAAAGCAGGTCTTTTTGGTGCTTGGAGAACTTGTTCTGAAATGGTCCACTTCCTTTTCTTCTCTCTCCCAACTGATCCTGTTACCCATGGTGGCAGAAAAAGAGAGTTATAGTTGGAGGGGACAACAGTTCATTTATCATTCTTTTGCCAATCCCACAGAGTGATCTTTTAATGGGATTAGAGATGGGGCAGCCTTGTGGATCATTTGCTGCCAGTAACTGGCATTAAAGAAGGTATTAACCATTCTGCTTCTCTTTTCCTTGGATATAGACAGAATCCCCCACTCTGCTTCATGCCAAGACTCAGTAGGAGCTGAAAACACAGTCAGCAGTTTTCTGATACAGGTAGTCCTTGTTTAGCAACTGCAATTGGGACCAGCAACTTGGTTGTTACCCGAAGTGATCACTAAGTGAAAATCACATGACCGTGACTGTGCTTACGATTTTACTTGTTTTCTTTTGCTCCTTCCTTCAGCTGAACTGAGGTTCTTTCTCTTTCTCTTTGAGGACATCTTGGTATGGGATAAATAAGCAAGTGAAAATGAGAGCAGAGAGATGCTGCGAAGGTTGTAAATACGAGGAGTGGTCGCTAAGTTGTTTTTTAGTAGCATTGTAACTGAATGGTCACTAAATGAGGCAGTCATTGAGGACTACCTATCAGTGTTTAGTGCTGTTGTCCAGAAGATTCCTTACTTCCTATAATATGAAAATTATACTTTTATTGATGCAGCCTAAAATGACAATTGCTTTTTTTATAGCCACATTATTCTGCTGACTCATACTCAGTTTCTAATCAACTACTATTCCAAAATCTTTTTCACTAGTACGATTATCATGTCAGGTATATAATTGTGCATTTGATATTTGTTTTCTAAATAAAAAACAGCATTTGCCTCTGCTAAATGTCATTCCATTATTTGTGCAGAAAGGGCGGTAGATGTGAAAAGGTTTTCTTAAGAAATTACTTACAGCTTCCTGCTGAAAAACAATCAGGTCTACTGCCTCTCTTGGGTCACTTCCACACTACCATTGTTCCACTTTTTACTGTTTCAAAAGCAGTCTGACCAAAATCACTTTCACTGCTGCTGATTTAAAATGTTGAGACCCAATGGTATCTTCTTCTAGCTGATCAATAACAGAGTGCAAACACTGGCATTGAAGCATTCTCTGTCTCCATGTCGAGTTCATGTTGTGTTAATTTTTCTGCTCAACAATCTGAGCAGCTGCAATGAGGGGAAGCTGCAAAGCCACCAAGCTCCTATCCCTTGGCTATATTAGAAACACAGTGATAGAGTAGTGACAGGAGCAAAAAAGAGCAGGAGAAATTCTCATTCTTTCTTAGGCTTTCCCTTCCCCAGCACAAATGAGGAAAAGTAAGGAATAGCAAATGTTGCTCCCATGGTTCCAAAGAGCCTTCTGCTTCTGCTTTCTTGCTTTTTGCTTTCTCCAAAATACATCACCAATGGAAGCTCCAGGGGAAGAATAAGCATGTTCCTGGGCATCTTTCTTGCCACATGGACACACTAGTCTCTGACAAACTTTAAAAGAGATTCATGGATATCTGCATGAGAGAACTATTGGACCATGGATTATTATACAGACTTGTAAATAAGATGTTGTTTAGTCACCAGTGTTTAATAAGAGTCCAGATGACCTGACTGGAAAGATTTACAACATTCTTTTCTTCTCCAGCTATATCTGGCTGACACAGGCATCAGTAAGCTAGAAATAATTTACAATAATTTAATAATATAATAGTATGTATGAATTAATTTGATGGGTTATCATAATAGGTTAGAAAATAACAGTTTTTCAGTATATATTTTTAAGGTTTAAATACAAATTCTATGTTCTGTACAACCTAAACACATACAATGCAACTCAAAAAAAAAAAAAAAGATGAAAAGCACAAGCAAGAATAAATTATTGCTAAGAGACCAAAGACAAATATACTATAAAAGAACCTCAGGGGAAGAATGCTACTGACATAAATAGGAAAGTTATGTACATCATAGCATGGCAGCAGAAGGTCAAGGGAGTAAAAAGCTGGGATATTAGCACAACAGAAGACAAACAAAAAGAATATTTATACTCAGCAATTCCTCCTGGAGGGAATGATGTTTAAAAGAAATACTCTGCTTTTACAGAATAGCCAGATGGTTTCATGAAAGAGTTTAAGTCAGGGTGGCTGGATGTAGCCAATTCAGTTGCCCCAAATCTTGACCTGAGCCACTCAGATGAAGATCCAAAGAACTATATACTAATATTCTGAACATAAATATGGGAATAAGGATGGTAAAGTTTTTCCTCTTCAAAGGAAAAAATAAAAAATCTTATTTGAAGCAAGATCCCCAGACTCAAATCATTTATAAAGAAGTCTTTGAATTCCAGTCTGTTGGTCTGTGGGAATATCCATTCAAGGAACTCTGACTATTGAAATGTTTGTCAATATTTATTATTGAAAAATAAAGATATGATTCACACAGAATTACAAACTGGAGAAATTCAAACCTCAGAAGAAAACTAAAACTATAAGGAGGTGAGCAGAGATTCCTTGATCTTTAATGGGCATGAAAGACCAACTTAAGTAACAAAGATGGGAGAAGAGGTTTCGGGGGTGAGGGGAAGCTTCAATTCACCCAAGACAGTACTGCATCTAGATCAGTGTTTCTCAACCTTGACAACTGTGTAGACTTCAACTCCCAGAATTCCCCAGCTAGTCATGGGGAATTCTGGGAATTGAAGTCTACACATCTTAAAGTTGAGAAACACTGAGCTAGATATTTGTTTCCACTGGTTATAACTGAATAATGTAGTATGCAACTAGAAACATGGGAAGGAAATGACAGATACTCTCCTCTTTCCTACATATCACTCAAATAATAGCAAGTCAGACTACAGTAGTATTTGTGACACAAGAGTCCTATGCTTCTAGATCCAAGATAAGTCCATGAAGAGAAGTTAGTTAGAAGAGGCCTTCAGAACAGGACAAGGATCTATTGTCCATGTCCTGTTCTGAAAGGGATTTTATAAATTATACACTTGTGAGGTAGGGGATGGAGCAAATTCTCTCCACAAGGAATAAGCCAAGACCCTAAGGAAACTTCTATTACAGTGATGTCCTTTGTTTCCTTCATTAACTGCAGGTCAATTTCTCTTTTCTGAGCTATCGGAGGACACAATTTCTGGGATAATCGGCCTATTCTGTCACACTATGTGCTACTGCTCAGCATAGAGGATGAAGAACTCCAAATGCCCCACCTTTCTATCTATTTGACAATCAAGACAGCTTACAACAGTAAACCAAAACAGAAAACATAAACAAAGCACCATTAATACAATTCAAATCCAGATAAAAATCAAGCATTAAAGTGCATTTATTAGCAGAAGGGATGTGTTTTTTGATCAGCTTCTACAATACAGGGAGAGGGGGCCCAAACCCTCTCTCTAGGGAGTGCATCCCGCAACCTGGGAGCCATACTGGAAAAATTGGCAGTTGAAAGTCGAAACTTTGGTAGGTAGGATATCTTCAGAAGGGACTTCTCTGCTGATCAAATTAGCCAAGCAGCTTTAGGAGATCCCACAGATAGTCAGGACTTTAGCCATTTAGGGCTTTATAGGTCAATACCAACAGCTTGATTTCCTCCTGGTTGGCAAATCAAATAAATGTTTATTGTTGTGGTCCAAGTCCAGTATACATACTGGTCTAAAGACTGAATTAAGACTGCAATAGGGCAAGACCAACACAGAGTGCACTAGAAGCATAAGCACTAAAAGTGAAAATGTAAAATTATATAGAACAGGAAAAGTGCAAAACAACTGAAAACAAATAAGAGCATAAAATCCTGAGCCGTAAAATAGCTAACCCCTTTGACAATCCAGAGGCCAGTACAGAATCCAAGTACAGTAAATGATGTGCAGTATTGCAGGCTGGGTGTTGGCTATAGCAGATGCAACCACATTTTTACTCCAACAAGACAGAATTCTGGTCCAGGAAACTTAAACTGTGGAGCATATTACACTTGATGCCTACCTGGTAGGCAACTAGCAACTGAAGACAAGCTCTGGATGATATTACGTGCCTAGAAGAGACATTAAAAAATGCCCTGGCAGCAGTTCACATCCAAGAAGGCTAGACTCTCAGTCTTATGAACCAAATTTATTGAAAGGAAAAAGGGGGTTATGTTATAGAATCTCAGAAACTGGATATGTGTACTTTAGCACTCCGTTTATCAACATGTTCATTAAGGTGAGGGTTCTTTGATCCTCCTGCTGACTGCCTCCTGAAGCAGTGGGGAGGTTGCAACTAACTTCCCTGATGTAGGAGGAATGTACAGATCTCCTGGCCCTGTCATATTTTGCAAGTTTCTGCCATCTTCTTTGCCAGCCTGAGAAGTCCATTATGAACAAACCAGGATAAGTTTACACATGCTTTAATACAAAATATCACAGAAAATAGGCTACAGCTGTTGTGAGGGTAACCCATCGAAGTCTCTCATGCCTGACAGGGTCAGACATTCAATTAATCAACATTCAGTCTGACTGAAGGATGCTTTCTTTAACATGTAGACAAAAAGAGCACTCAACCCCCTGCTTTTCTGCTGGAGAGAAAAGAAAAGGTGTTTTGTTCATTTAACTTCAAGCCACAATTTGGGTACAGAAGCTGGGGGGGTGGGGGGGAAGGACAGAAGGAACATTTCTCTTCTAAAACTCAGAATCATGGTTCTTATTTACAATAATCTGGAAAAATCTAGGAGAAGCAAAGCCAGCAGAAATTGTTTGCTGTAGCGATCCTTCTTCATCTCTAAAGTATTGGTAAACACTTAACAATTAATCAGTGATTAAAACTTTTTATTCACTGTGCACAGTACTTAAAATCATTATTGTCTCTATTATATTTTTGTCTTTAATGTTTATTTTAGATGCAAGCTCAGAACTTGTGCACGTAACGTAGGTTTTCCTCTAGATTAGAAGCATATCATCTACCCAGATACTTTTTCTTCCTTTATATTATAAATGCTTACATTCCTTTATCTTTTTCTTTTGGAGATCCCTGTCAGTGTCTGAAGTTTTGAGTAGCCCTATATTTTTTACTCCTTTGCTACTGAATGTTTTACATATGACTAATTAAAGCTAAAATGCCTTTTTATATTATCTTCTTTCCTCTTTTTAATCTACATTTCATTTAAATTTAAGTCTGACATGAGTGCTGAGATAGGAAGGATCTCTGCTTCAAATCTTTAAAGTATCAGTGGGCATTACTGATATGAGTGTTAAGAATTCAGTTCACAGTGGCTACTTAGAAGTAAACCTGACTGAATTCATCATTACTTACTTCAAGATAAATGATAATAGGACTGGAGCATAAAGGATACTTCTAGTATCAGTAATAGCACTTTAAAATTTTATTTGTATATTATTTGGGCCACTTACGTTTTGACAGTATTAATGTTAGCTAAGATCCCCCTGCCTTTAAACAGTTCCATTTCTATCGTAATACTAGAGAGATATCTGAACCCCCCAATTAAGGATGTGAAGACAGCTAATTATGAATGTTGATCTCATTCAATCCTGCTCAGAATATGCCCTCCTACAGCAAATATTAGAAGCTTTTTAGATAATAGCAAAACATCTTATAAGGCAACTTTGTTTTCCCTTTAATACTCCTGTGGGTCCCCCCCCCCCCCCAGAAGTTCAAAGCAATAGACTTTAGATTTACAAGAATCTCAGAAAACCAATTTCTCACCTGTCAGCACATTAAGCAGGTGATTGGAATTTACAGAGTATAGTACAATAAGGGATTTAACCAATAGTTTAGTAAACATGGCCTTCAGCAAGCATTCAGCAAACATCTAGGGGTAATGTTGAAATGAGAGCAAGTATGTACCCTTGTTTCTTTATCTTTACTTAAATGATGGGTCAGTGGAAAACATGAAGTTAAGTAAGGATGGAGAGAGATTAACTTCCTTTTACAAAGAAAGGAAAGAAATGCTTTTACAGGAATAAATAAATTGGCTTTATTCTACAATGCTGGAACACAACAAGAACAGAAAAAAGAAAGGAGAGGAGAAAGGAGGCCATAAAAATAGAGCAAGGTGAAAAAAATGCCCATAGATCTTAAGGTAATCAAATAAGACTTATTTCATAAATAAAATTCCTATGTTTACTTATTTCCAGGTCTGCTAAGAGTAACTGGAGTAAATTCCAGGCATCTATAAATGCAGTATAATGATTGTTTATGCAAACCTCAATTACCTATCATCCTCCTTTTAAAAAATAATCCCTAAGAAGGAAATCTGAAGTGCCAAGTTCTGAATGCTCGATCCCATTTAGGATAGGAAAAAACAGAGAATAACTTGAGAATTTGGACACTTTCTGTAATATTTTGGTTGGTTCTAATAAGGATATCATCAACTGTGGATTCTGGACTTTTTTTCCCTTCCTGGAAACCAGCGGTGCCTTTAAGTTCCTTTTACTTTATCTACAATGGAACAGACCACCTTTGGCTGCCTAGACGCTGCGGAATTACAATTTCCAGCAATCCCAGCCAACGTGGTCAGTGGTGAGGGATGCTGGGAGTTGTACGTCAGCCCCTGTACCTTTATGCTCCATCCTTGTATTGTTAAGACATCCAGGAAATCAGTAGAAACTGTAGCCCGGCTATGCTGTCATCTTTCTGATTTAGCCTCTAATTTAAAAGCAGTTCTGTAATACCCAGGACAGGTTTCTAGGTTTTAATCTGCTTCCCTAAGCTGCTGTCCTTCCGTCAAATGATGCATTGGGTGGCAAGCCCTCCATCAGCAGTAAGCATGCTCTCCAACCCAGTACAGTGGTACCTCGATTCACGAACGCTTCTGTTCATGAACAATTCGGTTCACGAACAGCTCCAGTCACAAAATTTTGCCTCCGTTCGCGAACTCCGCATCGGGTGACGAACAGGATCCGCGGCCATTTTCCCTCCCGTGACATGTGGTCGCGGCTTCCTGTAGGGAGGGGGACTCTCCCTCCAAGCAGCAACCGCCTCCCCACCCGCCTTCCTGTCCTCCACGCCAGAAGTCGTGTCGAGCAAGGTTAGCTTTCTCTCTCTTCGTACTGTACTTTGTGTCATATTTTTGTGGTTTAAAAAAACAACAACATATGGTTCAGAACGGATTAACCGTAATTACATTGAACCTTATAGGGAAATTTGATTCGGGACGTGATCAAAAATCGGTTGGCGACCAAATTCGTAGGGGTCAGAACGGATTAACCGTATTTACATTGAACCTTATGGGAAAATTTGATTCGGTTCATGACCAATTCAGTTCGCGACCAGAGTCGCGGAACGAATTAAGTTCGTGAACCGAGGTACCACTGTATTAAAAAACATTGTTTGGGACTTGCAAAAAAGCCAGAAATTTGGGGGTTCAAATACATAGAGCAATACAAAGTATTTTAAAGATTAATATACAACTGAAACCAGAACTCTTCTTGCTGTGACGAATGAAGAGATAATTAGAGAAGGGCTATGGTAGGTTTTTTTTTTATATGATAACTGCTGAGAGATTATTATATGCGCAAAAATGGAAAGACTCTGAAATACCCACAATGGAAGAATGGCTGGGGAAGGTAACAGAATTAGCAGAGATGGCAAGATTGACTTGTTTGATTACAGAAAGGACAATAACTGCAGTGCATTTATTAGTGACTGGAAACCTCTTAGGGACTTTTTGCTGAAAACAGAAAAAAATGAACTTGTGATTTATGGGTTTGATAATTAGAAAGGGCAGACTATGGAAAGAAGGAAATTATGTTGTAACCTTAGAGCAGTATTGTCCAAACTTGGCCACTTTAAGATGAGTGGACTTCAACTCCCAGAATTCCCCAGCCAGCCATGCCATGCTGGCTGGGGAATTCTGGGAGTTGAAGTCCACTCATCTTAAAGTGGCCAAGTTTGGACAACACTGCCTTAGAGAGAGAGGGTAAAATATAAATGTACAGTACTTGTAACTGCTATTAGGAAGACTGGAAGCTGCTTCTTTATAATTCTTTTCTTTTCCTTTCTTTTCTTTGTTTCTCTTTTCTATTTCTTTCTTTGCACCTTTTTTCACTTTTTTTAAAGATTTTTTATCCCGCCCTTATTTTTTTTTAAATAAATAACTCAAGGTGGTGAACAAACCTAGTACTCCTTCCTCCTCCTATTTTCCCCATAACAACAACCCTGTGAGGTGAGTTGGGCTGAGAGAGACTGAGTGGCCCAAAGTCCCCCAGCTGGCTTTCATGCCTAAGGCAGGACTACAACTCCCAGTCTCCCGCTTTCTAGCCTTGGGCCTTAACCACTAGACTAAACTGGCTCATATTATTATTAAAAATATTGTCTGGAAGCAAAATGTCTCATTTTGGTGCATTTTCCCTTTTCCTATTTGTTGTAGCAAATCAGACTCATATTTTACTCAGAACAGGTAGGTGAAGAAACTCATGGATGAATTGAGTGTGACCACTCTGCTAAACTACTTCTACATCTTATAACATGACTTATATATGCAGAAATCAGTTTGGGAAGCTTTTTTCTTTTTCTTTTCTTTCCTAATGTACATAAAGAACAAGTAACAATATAGCAGAGAACTCCCTATTAAGCTTAAGATAGAAACTTTTATTATATAACAAATAATTTAACACACTTTGCAGCTGTTTATCAATGCCATGCTCAGGTTTAGATGTACAATTTAAGCAACCTTATGTTTATTAATATTAGCATTTTAGAAATTATAGTTAATATTGATACAAACGTCTTATCTTTAAAGGTTTAAGTTACAATAAGGTTTAAATCATCTCCAGTTAATACTGTACAAATAGCACTGTATCCAAATAATATAATGTATTATTTGCATCTTATAATAATACAATAAAACAATACTAAAAAAAATATTTGTAAATCAAATACTTCTTATTGCTCTGAATCAAGAATTGTGTATTTGTTGATTTTTCCTTTCCCAATTAAAAAGAAATTAGTGGCAGTAGATATAAACCAGTCTGTCGTAAATATAAAATAAAAGCCTAAAAACAATAGAAGGATAAAGACTGCCAAATGCAGTTTACAACAATATACAACATTCACATTTTAAGAGATCATTTACTTGTTGGGTTTGGCTTTCTTTCTTCTGGCAGCAAAGCAGAAATAAATGCTATATAAAATCACTTTATGTTAAGATTAAGTATTGACTGAACAGCATGTCATCTATGCAGAATTAATTTTGTTTCTTCCATAGGCCTGTCCATATACAAATAACTAAAAGAAATATAGCCCATATTAAAAACAATCACTTCTTTCCTTTTTTTTTTTTTTTAAATTAAGATGCTTCTATGCAAGTTTCTCACTGTATGATGGCCCAGTCTCCATTACAGACAAAGGAAGGAAAGATATGTAATTGTAATGATATTTGTCCTAATTGTAGTAGGAGCCCTGTGCCCAAAACCACCATCACTGCTACTTTTTTAAAAAATGATTTTTTTTAAAAGACAAACTCACTCATATCACCACCTGCCTAACTGAATCAAGGTCTTTCTCATGCATAAGCCTTTGGAGAAAGAATACAAGCTTGTAAGATCTACTACTACTCAGATGTATCTGAGACATTGCTTGCCAACAGAAATTGTTTCTCACATGTTTGGTGATAGCAAATCAATATCAGCCTGGCTGAAAATTGTTGGCATTAACCCTGTTATGGAACACCCTGGATCGAATGTTCTTAATTATGCCATCTTACCATTTTATTAGAACAAGTTCAGGGAGAAGGAGGGGAAATTAGGACACCAGAGAAATCTATATTTAATTGCTCTTACAATGCAGGTACACAACCGAATGTTACATACATACATTACATACGTCTTCCTTAAAGCATTTCAAATGTTTCATAAGCCAGGCAAGTGGAGTGATACAAGATGCAAAAACAAAGAACAAATATCTACTGTTCATTAAACTTTGAGGACAAGCAGCACTGAGGAAATATTATCAGCCACTATTACACACATACAGGTATCTCATACAGTTCCAGTTTCGGATTAGGATTACTTCTAACCCTGCCCTTGTTCTGTGAAAAAGTCAAAATTTATTCTTGAATTATATTTAGACCCACAATAGCTAGGCTGCAACAATTCAGACAACCACTGCCAAAACTCATAGAATGGATTCAGATATAGATATCACATATTCTGATAATATTTGGGAAATAGTAAGGGAATATCTAGAGAAAATCCAACACCAAAATTTACAGAGCAAAACCTGAGAAGCAAATTTATTTCAGCAGTAACTCCTGATTTCTTCAATGCCTGATCACAGATGTGATGCTACGCCAAAATGTGCTTGGTCTGGAGTAGCATGTTGTATGAACCTAATCACTGTAGTTTGCAAACCCTGTTTAATGGCTTAGCATTAAGCATGAGTCTAGGCAACGTGGCTTAGTCAATGAACAAGCAAATCTTACATCAGGATTAGTTCCAGATAAGAGAAATACAACACAGAAAGGATACAGTTCTTACACATTTGAAGCCAGCTGAAGTATCTCACATAGCAAGCCACTATTGGGAGCATCACAGCGGCCTCTTCCAATTGGCCTCTTCCAATTGGCAATACACACTGTGATTGCAGTGAGAATTGGCTTGAACTCTGTAACGATTACACTCATAGCAGTCCACAACTTTCTTGATACTGGGCTGGCAGGCCTTTAGAGGAGTCCCACAGCTAAATTCCTTTCCATCAGGCTTAATATTTACCTTGGAATCAGTGTAAAGTGCTTACATTCCTTTGTTTATTAGCTAACGTTATAAAGCAAGCAAAGAAAGCAAACATCAATGCAGTCAACACTTCCTCCTTCTTGGGCAAAGGCTCCATGTGGTAAAAACCCCAGACCAATGATGACGTGTCAAAACATGCAACATCAATGGCAAGCATTTGTACAGTGCTTTCAAGATTCAAAATGTTTTATAAGCATTATTCTTGCAACTAGCCTATTGGGTAAATCAGCATTATTTTTTATATTGCAGACAGGAAAACTGAAAGAGCACACTTGTGGCAAAGATGTGATTTCACCCGCAGACTTCCCTCTCTTAGTCTCAGTGTTCCTGGCATACTGAAATTCTAAATGTTGCTAGTTTCCTTATTTTTCCACGATAACACTGAAACATCCATTTTGCTTTTCCTGCAATCCAAACTGTAAAGCTAGTATGGAATCACAATAGATGTCCAACCGTGGAATTCTTGGTGCTGAGCTTGGTTGTTTGCTTGCAGACATTTCATTATTCAACTAGGTAACATCACCTACTTGGATAATGAAATAGCTGTAAACAAACAACCCAGTTCAGAGAGCACCAAGAACTCCATCGTTTAACTCTGAGCTACAGATATTCTCTTCTATTGGAACACATCCAACTGTAATTATTTGGTATTATTATCCTATGAAGACTGAACTCTACAAAAGCAGCATGGACTGGCAGAATGATTGTAAAGAATGGAACAGTAGAGTATTACTCAAAGCTGTTGTCTGGCTGCAATTTGGTGGCGGAATGGCAGGGCAGAGGTATGACTTGGGCAGATCTCTGGACAGCTACGCCTATACAAGTGAAACTCGAAAAATTAGAATATCGTGCAAATGTTCAATTATGTCAGTATGGCAACTCAAAGGTGAAACCAATATATGAGATAGACGCATTACATGCAAAGCGAGATATGTCAAGCCTTACTTTAGTATAATTGTGATGATTATGGCGTACAGCTTATGAAAACCCCAAATTCACAATCTCAGAAAATTAGAATAGTGTGAAAAGGTTCAATATTCTAGGCTCAAAGTGTCCCCCTCTAATCAGCTAACGAATCCATAACACCTGCAAAGGGTTCCTGAGCCTTTAAATGGTCTCTCAGGCTGGTTCAGTAGGAATCACAAGCATGGGAAAGACTGCTGACCTGACAGTTGTGCAGAAAACCATCATTGACACCCTCCATAAGGAGGGAAAGCCCCAAAAGGTAATTGCAAAAGAAGTTGGATGTTCCCAAAGTGCTGTATCAAAGCACATCAACAGAAGGTTATGTGGAAGGGAAAAGTGTGGTAGAAAAAGGGGCACAAAAGCAGCAGGGATGACCGCAGCCTGGAGAGGATTGTCAGGAAAAGGCCATTCAAAAGTGTTGGGGACTTTCACAAGGAGTGGACTGAGGCTGGAGTTAGTGCATCAAGAGCCACCACACACAGACGGATCCTGGACATGGGCTTCAAATGTCGTATTCCTCTTGTCAAGCCGCTCCTGAACAACAAACAATGTCAGAAGCGTCTTACCTGGGCTACAGAAAAGAAGAACTGGTCTGTTGCCCAGTGGTCCAAAGTCCTCTTTTCTGATGAGAGCAACTTTTGCATCTCATTTGGGAACCAAGGACCCAGAGTCTGGAGGAAGAATGGAGAGGCACACAATGCACGATGCTTGAAGTCCAGTGTGAAGTTTCCACAGTCTGTGTTGATTTGGGGAGCCATGTCATCTGCTGGTGTTGGTCCACTGTGCTTCATTAACTCCAGGGTCAACACAGCCGTCTACCAGGAGATTTTGGAGCACTTCATGCTTCCTTCCGCAGACGAGCTTTATGGGGATGCTGACTTCATTTTCCAGCAGGACGTGGCACCTGCCCACACTGCCAAAAGAACCAAAACCTGGTTCAATGACCATGGGATTACTGTGCTTGATTGGCCAGCAAACTCGCCTGACCTGAACCCCATAGAGAATCCATGGGGCATTGCCAAGAGAAAGATGAGGGACATGAGACCGAACAACGCAGCGGAGCTGAAGGCCGCTATTGAAGCATCCTGGTCTTCCATAACACCTCAGCAGTGCCGCAGGCTGATAGCATCCATGCCACGCCGCATTGCGGCAGTCATTGCTACAAAAGGGGCCCAAACCAAGTACTAAGTACATATGCATGCTTATACTTTGCAGAGGTCCGATATTGTTCTATTTCCAATCCTTGTGTTATGGATGTCATGGAATGTTCGAATTTTCTGAGATTGTGAATTTGGGGTTTTCATAAGCTGTACGCCATAATCATCACAATTATACCAAAGTAAGGCTTGACATAACTCGCTTTGCATGTAATGCGTCTATCTCATATATTGGTTTCACCTGTTGAGTTGCCATACTGACATAAATGAACATTTGCACGATATTCTAACTTTTCGAGTTTCACCTGTAGCTCGTTACAAGTACACTGCTACCTTGAAAACCAACTTTTAGAATAGGACTGCAGCTGGCCAAATAAACACACCAAAAACAGGATGCTACTGTATCTATATGGTTGTGCAAACTGCCACATTCTTAGGTACAGCTTCATTTCTACAAAACAAGAGACATAACTCTTCATATCTCACACAAAGGCACCAAAAACTCTGAAATGGGGAGCCAGTAAAATATAATAGTTCAAATACCTGCAACCCAAAGAGTGCATGATGTAATAGCAACTGTATTAGTTTACAATTACAGATGTCAGAGAAGGAGCATAAAAGCAAGGATTTGTCCAATGGAGTGACCATCTTTAATAACCTACAATGAGAACAATTTGAAGGGAGGATTGTGTTTCTAAAATGCATGTCCAGGGCCTATTTGCTATAGGCTCTTTCGCTAAGTGATACTTTAGTAATGATAAACAAGGAGCAACATTACTTTTATGCTTTCAGATAATTAACTTTATCTCTTTGTATTCATTTCCAACCAAAAACACAATTAGGAAAAATAAATCTGGGATTTACATCATTCTCTTGCTAAAATGGTAAGGAAGAAATGATAACATTAAGCAAGATTATTAGGGAGCCAAATGTTGTATCACAAGAGAGCAGAGGAGAAAAGAGTTTGAAAGGAGAAACTGAAATGATAATACAACATTGGAAAAACACTGAAGTTGTTCAAAGAAAGGGGGAAGGAAATCTGAACTGATTCATTCAACTAAATCTATTCTACTAAGCCTTCTCAGGAGCATGCAGGAGTAAGCACACACGCATACACACACATATGAACGGAACAACAACAGAATCCTGTAACACCTGAAAGACTACCAATACATAAGAACATCTAAGTTTTTGTGGGCTAAGATCCATCATTTTTCTCCCCTATGTATAACAACTTCTGGGACAGCATTTTCATTACAACCACAAGAGTTCATCTGCTCCAATTCATCTACTTCTGTTAATTTATCTTAAAAGATAAATGTAACACCAAGTGCTACAATTAACACTGACCCTGAGCCGTCCTTCACAAACATCTTCAGCAAGCCATTAGGAATGAGATACTGTATTACTGAATACACCTAACTCAACGAGTGTTTGCTGTTACTTCAGAAACAGGAATGATTTGTTTAATCTGTTCTCTGTGGCCATAGCCATCCACACCTGCAATCTTTTGTAGCTATCTGTGGTCATGTGACTTCATTTATGGAAATAAAACTTATGGAGATATTACATAGATCTTGGATTTAAATGCTAAGGTTATGAAGATGTCAGACTGTCTGGTAGACAAATTCCTCTGCTATGTGTTTGAGAGCCCGATTAGATAGCACTCCCTGACTTGGGGAACTCCACAGATGCTGGGAATACACTACTCAGAATTCCCAGGAAGCTACTAAAATCAACATCCAGGTTTGCTGGGAATTCTAGGACTTACATTCTAGAATATCTTAACAGTATTGGATGGGGAGGGGCACTTTTTCCTGTATTGCTAATGCACATAAATTCATGATTTAAAAGCATGGAAAAGTATGAGCATTCAGAAAGGATCTCTTGTGATCCTGACTAGATATATGGGAAATAACTCCCTGCTCCATATTAGCCTATCAGTGTACTGTTACTGTACTCAGCTCTCTTGAATTACATACAGTTTCTTATGTCAAGTGAGTTGCCTTGAGTATCCCCTCATCATCTGGCAACTATAGGAACATTACATGAACATTCTTAGAGGACTGGCATCCAATTCCCACTGGGTATTTTCAGTTGTATGAGGAACAAGACAGTTGGTGGCACCTCATCGCTATTCTTTATGCCATGTTTCTCCAACCTCAGGCCCTTCAGATGCATTGGATAGCAACTGCCACAGCCAACAGTTAGGTTGGGTATCAATATAAGAGTTGAAATCCAATGTAACCAAAGGGTAGAGTTGTGAAGAAGGCCCTAGTTTGCAAAAAGGTACCATCATTTCACCTTTCTGTCCATAAACAAATGAAGGAAAAACTATGCCTAATACTTTATTTTTTATTTTCTGTAGTAATGAACTAACTAATGAGCTAATAGGGCACTAATCCATTTTCAGACTGCTGATCCAGACTGTGAATTATTTGAATTATAGCAGCTCAAAGAGAATGATCTCACATCTTCTTTCAATTAATCTCTCTTTATCTTGGAGCAATGATTGGTATTTTAAGGCAGATTACACATCTTTAGTTTTGAGTGACAGCAGTTAAAACATCCCATTTTAAGATTTCTGCAATAATAAGAACATGCTGAGCATGTTTCAGCTTTCTATTTGTGGTGGTTTCTGCTGGAAAAGTCATAAGGGGAAACAAGAGAGAAGGGCCAGCACACAGCTGTTTACTAGCTAGCGATGACATCATGAAGACCACATGTAAAGTTTATTGATTATGTGCTATTAGGTCATTTTCAACTCCCAGCAACCACATAGATAGATTTTCTCAATGACAATTTATCCCTAACCTGGTCTTTCAGGTCTTCCAATGGTGCACTCATCACCACTGTAACTTAGTCCATCCACCTTGCTACTGGTTGTCCTCTTCTTCTCTTTCCTTCCACCTTTCCCAGCATTATAGAGTTCTCCACAGAGAGCTAGGTCTTTGGATAATGTATCCAAAGTAGGATAATTTGAGCCTGGTCATTTGTGCCTCAAGTGAGAACTCTGGATTGATTTGTTCGATGATCCATTTGTATGAGCAATATAACCTAATGCCACAGCAAGAGCATCATTTGATAAGGTTCTGAAGGCCACTGTGACCATGAAGAATTATCATAACTCCAAACAGAACCTCCAGAGTGGAATGGATTGTTTACATATAAAAATAAATCCAGAGATCTGGACTTATTCCCCTGGTAGAAGAATTCAGAGGGCAAAATGATCAGTAGGTACAATATTATTCCTTTAGCCTTGCTAAAGTTTACTGTATGTTTAGGGAAGGGGAGAGTGTAGCTAATATGACAGAAAAAGCAGCAGTGAGCTGATATAAACCTTTAATTATTCTGAAGTACTTCCTCCCAGACTTGAACTTGCCAAGAATATAATGGATTTGCCTTCAATGTCCTTTCATTTTGGTTCAAAACAGAAGCCAGTAAGCAGAGAAGTTGCTTTATTTATTCATGGTCTACATTAACATTTATTCAGCTGGCAGCTGTGCACTGAATGAGGCAGAAACCTGAGAGCTACCTGATGGATTTGTAAGCCTACGGATCTTTCAGCGAGTATGTGGAGAATCTTCTAGAATATGGGCCTTAACACATGAGAAGCTTGGGTGTTTGTTGCCAAAGGCAAAGAGCATTCAATACCCTAATGACCTCAAGGGAAGACAAGGACCGTTTGTGGTCGGCAAAGGGCAACTCATTCATTCGTGCAAGTGGGAAGAAGGGTCATTCATCAGCTCCTGTTACTACTATGGGAGCAGCTACTGAAGATATCGTGTTATTTTATTTCTGCATCCTGCAGTGTCAGAACCTTGGACTGAAGTTCAATAAATAGCCATGGAGCTACTAAGGCCACTCCTAATTAGCAAGTTCACTCAGCAGAGATGAATTTTGAATCAGGGAATTCCTGGCTCACAGCCTAGTCTCTCAGGGCTCATCTACAGAGCAACAGCAATGTGCTTTCATCCCATCCTTGAGGCAGGAGGAAAGTATGCCAATAGAAAAACTGCTCTCTCTCTCTCTCTACAGTCTACCTTTTACTGTACCTTAGCAATGAGGCTGGTAGCATTGCTGCCTACACATAGTTCAGTGTGAGGTAGTTTTAGGGCAACAACTGGGAAAACAGCAGACAATGCACAGAAAACACCACCACACGGGAGACTAGAGGATGAGAAGCGAGGAAAGGTCAAGGTTGTATGCTACACATCCTAGAACGGTAGCAAAAGCTACCAACACATGCAAGATCCACCGAACTCCTGCAACATGTGCAAGTGGGGAGGGAGGGGGAGATGAGTTAATATCAAGAGATGTGTGTTCCTGAAAGGTCCCCACTTGTTCTTCCTGACAGAGGAGATTTCAAGTCAAGCTTCTCACTGAGAGGAGCAGAAGCCACCAAGATCTCTCTCCCACCCACTCTATTATCCCACTGCCAGAAGGCTGGAGAGCATGAAAATGGATTCTCCTGCCACTCAGCAGAGAGCGATTCCCTCCACATATCTGAGTGAATCTGGTCACTTTCATACCCCACCCCATCCCTTTTCTCCTTTGCAGTGGGCGAACTCTTCAAACCTACGCTGGGACAAAGTCGCTCCTTGTATGGAGACCGCTGTCCCTACCAGTCAGCTTTAACTAGGAGTCTCTGCTGCCACATATTATAGCTGAAGTTGGAAGTCCTGAAAAACATGCTGCCTTACACCTGTCAAAGTAACACACTCCATACTGAATGCAACAGGGCTTCTGCCCCAGAGATACTGTCTATGGAGCAAAACGTGCGTTGTCCTCCAAATGATCTACTTCTTTGCACAGAAGAATGTCCAGGCAGAAGGTCTTTTGCTGTTGTAGCAGGGAAAACAGTACTTTCAAGCTGGAACAGCTTGGACTGGCTTCAGCATCCCTCAGCAGCAAGCTATGTATGAGACGGAGACTCCACTGTAAGGACATAGTAAGCAGGCTGTGTGCCTGAGCCCTTAGCCACTGTGACATACGTGCCACTGTATCAGTGCATTATCTCTGTCTTCTGTTGAGTACTTGTGTCCAATAATCAGTCCATTATTATCTCATAACCTAATAACTTCTGGTGATTTTCAAATAGATTTAAAAACCTTTCAGAGATCATACTTTGTTGACACTGGACATAAAGTAACTGATTCAAAGAAGATAAAAGATGGAAGAAGTATACTGAAATTCTGTACAGTAGAGATATACCTTAGAAGATACTCCCAACTTACAAGAATCTCTAGTTGTAAAAGTTTAAATTAGATCAGCACTCCAGTCATTACCAAGTTGGAGGCTACAGGGATTTATGGATTATTCACAGAAATATAGCAAGCAACAGAAGAAGAATCTGTAAGGGTTCTAACCAAACTGTGCCAGCAAATCTGGAGAAGAATGCAGTGGTCAACAGATTGGAAAAGATCAATCTACATACCAATACCAAAGAAAGGAGATTTAACAGAGTGTGCAAACTAATGTGCAATATCTTTAATTTCACATTGTCACAGTGAGACAAGGTTTTTTTTGAACTAGAGATGTATTGTTTTGCTAGGGTGGCAACTGACACAGAAAAACACAACAGCTGCTATGCTTTTTTACTATATACAGCGATATTATTTATAGCAGGCATTTACAACAGGTATATACAACACAGTATCACCCAGTATCAGGTTTCCTCCTAAGTCTCCCTCCCAGAGACTATCCCCTCTAGCTGTCCTGCTTCCTCCTTTGTTTCTGGACCTGACATGAGAGAGAGGAAAAAAGGGAGGGGAGGGGAGGGGAGGGGAGGGGAGGGCTGGAATTTACTTTAGTGTGCTCAGCATGGCTTGACTTTCTCCTGGATCTGCCCAGCCAAACACCTACTGCTTCTCCATTGGGGGAAGAACCTCTCTCAGGGTCTTCTGTCCAGTCATTCCCCAGAGACGAGGGCTTCTCCACCGACAGCTGATCTCCTCCTTCCTCTCTTGGGTCTTAGGTCAAGCCACCACCTGCAGCCAGTTGGGTCCTTCCTTCCCGTTCTTGGGTCTTGTGCAGCTCTCATCCCCCTGGGTCTTCTCTTCTTCCAGGGAAGCCACCCATTGACTTTTCTTCTCCCTTCCCAACCAGGAACTGACAACTGTGCTGCACACTTAACTTCCCTCTCCAACATTTCTCTGCAGACACTCTGTTCACTCTGTGCACAGACTTTTTCTCTTCTCTCCTTCTCTCTCTCTCTCCAATGTTTAGGTTAGACTGGCAGCATGTCCCCCAGCAACTGAGGAGGTGTTTGTGCCTCCAAGGCTCTAGTCCCCAACACCTATATACCACGCTGGACCAACAGGACTGCTGTCTTGACATCTCACTGCAACAGCCCTGGCTAGCAGCCAGGTCAGCTCATCAGCTCTTGTGATAGCACAGCTGCATTCAATGCCAGAACTGAACTTCTTCTTCCCCTTCTACTCACTCCACTGGTTGGCTCATGCCAGCAGAACAGCCGCCATGCCATGCCATTAAAACCCTTATGCCACATACATGTCAGTAAAATAACGCTTAGGATCATCCAATGCAAATGAGAGCCCCATATGGAAAGGCAGATGCCAAATATTCAAGCTAGCTTTAGAAAAGGCTGAGGAACATTATTGCTGATAATTGGGAAAGCCAAAGAATACCAGAAAGAAGTCAGTATGTGCTCATTTCCTTCTCCAACTCATACTGGACTTCCCTTATATACTAGAATGCCTAGGATGACAGGATGATTGAGGGACTGCTGTCTAACAAGTCCAAGATCACCTCAGAAGCAATCAAGGATGAGAAGACTGAAGACTAAGGGAGAAGATAATAGAGGTCTTACACCACTGATGTGGAAGGCAAGCTCATACTCCTACTGAGCATGAAGGCCCCTAAACTCTCAGGACCTTCCCATCCCTGAAGAACCCTTGCAATCCTTAAATCCTTCTCTCCATCCACAACTTGTCTTGGCACCAGCTGTAAAATAAACTGAAGAGGATAATTTATCACAGCCTTCCAATATGGGCAACTTCCAGATGTCTGGATATCAGCTTCCAAAATCCTGCAATCAGCACACTATTACTGAGAATTCTGGAATTGAAGTCCACACATTTGGAAGGCATCCAAGTGGGGAAGGCTGGCTTATCAGAATAATATATTGCAGGATAGCAAAAATAATGCTAAGTTTAAAGATGTATTAGATTCTGCCCTCTCATCTACACTTATTTACTTACTGTAAAATTTAAATGCCATCAATTAATCTCTTGAAATGTCTTTGAAATAAAACAGTAGAACTCATACATTCTGTTAAGGCTGCACACAAAAAACAGACGCACTACATGCACAGCCCTTAATTGGTGCAGCTACAATTCAGCTGGCATTTTACATATCAATGGCTTACTAAGTATCTGGCCACTAGACATTAGGTTCTTCTGCTTAACTGGTTAGCCAATCCATTCTTTCTCTTGCTTTCTACTGAGTAGGGTGGATCCTCTACTAAGTCTAACAAAGTTTTTAAAAATTTTCTTAACAGTCTACTTCAGCTATTGAATGGTACATATGTTAGTTTTAAAAAAAAGCACCCTCAATATTTGGCATACATAGTCTTTCCCCACTACAAGGAATAATAGAAATTCTAGAAAGATTAAAATAGCATGTTATTAACATTATTGCATGCTTGTTTTTATAGGATAACACAAATCAGCCAGGATAAAATGATAAACAACAAAAACCCTGATTACATTTTCAACTTTTGAGTTTTCAAGCATGATACTTTCAGCAGGCCTTCAGAAGAGGAGAGATGACCACCAGCTTGCCAATGCATGCAGTTACAGCAAGCAGTGATGACTCCTACATCACTAACCTTCCCACTCCTTCACCTAAGGAAGGAAGGCATCCAGAGCATACTGGTTGGGCACAAGCGGCAACCCAGAGCTAGGAAACAGGAGGTGACACTGCCAGATTTCAGGAACTAAAAGAAGTGCCAACTGGCTGACGGGAAAAGAGGTATAAATTGCTGTGATGAAGGAGGCTGAAAACATTGGCCTAACTGCAGTGGCAAATGAATGCTCTTACAGAAGCAAAAGTAAGGAGTCTTCTGGGGGGTGGGGGGAAGGAAAGCTTGTAAGTCTACTTATAAAAACTGGTCAGGCCAACTAACAAATTATACCCGAAGATTTCTGGCCATATTAACAAGATCTGCTTAGAAAAATAACAATGGCAACTGAATTGTTCATGATGCATTTTTGGCCACAAGCCTCTTAAAATGCTACAACTTGCAAACTAACCATGTTTTACACATTTAAAAGGAGATTCTTGATTTATCTAATCTTCTGGCAAGTCCTGGCTATAATTCTTGTCATTGTATATGATAGATTAACCAACCTTCTGCTACATGGTGGTGCTTTCCAGGGGGGCCTGCAACCAACAGAATTCCTAGCAAGCACAGACATTGCACCAAATAAATCAGAGTTAGTTACTTAACAGCTTGCACAAGCAGGGGAAGCCAAGTGGGAGTGATTGAGTTGCACTTCATTCTGGAGAGCATTACAAACTGCTTATCACCTAGTGTACACATGGTAACACCAAGACGTTCCATATAGCCACAGCTCTTTATATTATGTTATCCCTTAAATTCCTCTGAATTTCAGAAGTAGCTGGATGGTCACTGGTGATGGCTTTTTTTTAATGCTTGTTGCTCTTACTAGCCTGACTGTTGTGGTCCCTTGGGCTATAGCTGAATCGGTTGAATGACCCCATATTGCAAATGGAAAGGCAATTTTCTTCAAACAGCCCAGTGTATGTTATGCTAGCAATCAATAACTCACTTTGAAATGCGAACAAATGATCATACTTCATCATTTTGTAAGTTAACGCTTGCTTTGTTAGACACAAAGTTGGATCTAACCTTCTATGCTTTAACAAGCTTTATTAAGCATGAAATGTTTCAACTGTGGACTTACCATATAGATCTTTTGCACTCATTTTGCCAGCACCATCTGCTTTACCCAGGCTGCCACTGGAAAAAGAGAAAGGTGAAACAAGGGCATCTTAATTTGATTTTCAGCAAATTCACTGTTTATTTCAATAAGAGTTTAACATCCCATGTGGAAAACAGGTCATAGACTCCTAAGCAAGGTTTGGTTGCAAGTCCTCCATTTTTCCATTCCATGAGATTAAAAACAGCATTTGCATTTTTTCTTTCCCCATTCTCACTCCTCAAACAAATAATTGCAGAGAAGAACACAGGAATTTCTCCTAGAGATTGGACAATAAGCTTATCAATTCTCCTCACTTGACTATGACTTATGCCTCTTGTAGCTTGCCGGTTTCAAATAGAGCAGGGACTTTGCAACAGTTCAGGCTCTTTGTCTCTTACTATGTGTCCATAGTTACCTACCATTTTTAATAATTTTATTATATTGTATTTTCTATTTTGTTTGCTTTTATTGTATGCCGCCCAGAGTCAATCTGGAATCAGGCGATGTCTCAATTGAATAAATTAAATTGAGTTGAATTGAATTGAATTACCAGCTCATGTGATAGTAAAAGAATAAAAATGAATAATCTGCCATTGTTCTTCAGGAGCATTAATCCCTACAGTGCCATAAATCAGCAGTAGGCTGGTTTCAGGCTAAAGGATCTGCTCTGTTTTTCATTAGAACCACAAAGTGAAGCAAAAGAAGTCAAGACCTGTTCTCTGTAATCCAAGAATTCAGGACATGAAATAATAGATTTAAGTTACAGGAAAGCAGATTCCAACAGTGATTATTATTTAAAAAAATAATCCCAACAGAATAGTTAACACTGGAATCAATTACCGAGAGAAGCCATGAACTCCCCTTCAGTAGATATATCCAACCAGAGGGTAAGCAATCCTATGCTGTAGATGTTTTAGTCTGGATTCCTGCATTGAACAGGGGGGTTGACTAAATGGCCCCTTCCAAATCTATGATTCTATTTACAAGCAATATTAAGGGTTTTGTGTGCCAGAAGTGAATGGAGATTGCAGTCCTTCCATACAAAATCCATTATTCCTCACTCCCACACAAATGCTTCATCTCAGGAGAATTAAACATGTGCCATAAAATCATGATGCAAATACCATGACTTATACACAGCACTTGTGTCAGTCATCAGGAGTCAAGTACCTAAGAGTGGGATTTGTGTTGTAAATGATCATCATTTTGACAGAAATGTAGTTTCCTACAGGTCCCATGTTCAGTCATAATGATTTAGGGCACAGAAGAGCCATTTAGTTGTTCCTGTCATTATACAATGGGAATCAGAAATGTAAACTGATCTACTGAGCATGACCAGAGACTTACCAGTTGATTTCTATATCATGTCCACCCAACCTAGCTAGAAATAAAAATGTCTCTTGTGAAAATGTTAATACTACAAGTCTACTCTTCAGCATCTGCAAACTTGCCAGGTATATATCCTCAGTATACTTCCTATTACATTCCAGACCATATGGCTCTGAACCTCTCCAGTTGCTTTCTCTTTCACCAACAGTTTGTTTAAACATTCGATTTCTTACTTTGCAGAGCCAGGGTGGCTGCCTGTCGATCCTTTCTGGCTCATACTGCCTTCAGGGCATTCACCTGCAACAGACAACATGGATTAGTTGAGAGGCTACCATACTTACATTGTAATCATTTATCTGCTTACCTATGTAGCTTTTCTCTCACATATTACAACAGTGTCATTGCAGTTGGCAATGGGGTTGGGCTGGTGCTCAGTCTAATCCTAACCCTAACCCTAACCCTAACCAATAAATAAATATACATTTAAATTAAACATATAACTGAATAACCAATTTGGAAGATATCAGGTTGCAGAAAAAATGCCACCTGAAATTAATTTGCCTATTGTACTACATTGAAATCTCTCTAGCTTTCATAGTGCAAAAAAAAAAAAAAATCAAAACTATCCAATCAATAATTTATGCCAAAGCCAGATGCTAAACTACCACTACCTGCAAAGCAGAACATATGCTATTTCTAGAACTTTATTAATGAATTCAGATTTGAGAATACAGATTTCACTTCATGTTGGATTCAGCTAATTATTTATTTTTAAAAAACCTATCCAAAACCATTTTTAAGCCTGAAATATCAAATATGTTTTGAGATGCTAGATATCTTCTAAAGGTAAATCAGGTCACAACACAAATGAATACAGTAACACACATATATAATACAAAGGAAAGTATATTGGTATTTCAAAGGAACAAAACCCCTGTTCTTTCCATTTTTAGAATTTCTGTCTGATGAGATAGAAACTATAATCTGCAAAATCTTCTGGATGGCCATTTATAAAAATAAAAAACCGTTCTCCTTATCATTACAATGGAACCTATCTATTTAAACATAAATCCCCTGATTTACAGTGGAAAGGAGGGGTGCTGGATTTTTAAAAAAATTGTTTGCTTTTGTTTGTGTGTATGTGAAATTCTCTTTCCCCTAATACTCCACACTTTATCCTTACCTTTCCTTAACTATCAATCTATTTTGATGAATTATGGTATAGTTCTTGTGAGTCTCCATGTGAATCTCCATGTTCAGACTGAAGCTCTTCAGCTTTTTCTGTCCCTCCTTTCCTTCTTTTCTTTAATTCTCCCTATTCTTCCCATCAATTTTTATCTTTAGAAATCCTCTTATTTTCTTTCTGATACTTGTCTCTTTTTGTCATTTCCTGGAGTGAATTAGTGGGTCCTCTTCATTGCTTGAGTGGGTCTGAGATAGTGTGCTTACTGTTCATTGCATATAATAATGTAGTTATTTAACATACATATCTCAAACATTTTTATTAACTGTTGGGCAAGCAGCACATAAAAAATGATTCCTAGAAGAGGTTAACCTTTCCCATCAGCCATGTCAAAAACCTGCCTGACCAGAATTACTAGTGTTCAAACAACACTAGTCTCTTCAATCTTTTTAAGCAGCTTTGAATGTTTTTATTTTTAATTGGAATAGGACTCTCTCTGCACTGGTTTAGCCATCCTCTCTACAGGCCCTTTGATGGACTATTTGGAAACAGCTACTGATCTTTCTTCAGCCCTCATTAAAAGAAAAACAAGGGGGATATTTCAAAACTTTATTGTAGTGAAACTCTTTAAATTATTTGGCTGAAATTTTGCAGGGTTAACATATCACTACTTTTTTTCTTCCCATTCTGCCCAAAATTGAAGCATCTGGCCAAAATTGAAGCAGACATTATACTATTTCATTATAGTGTATAATCATTTACCAAATCTCAGTTCTCAAAATAATTCATATGGAATCCTGTTGGAGTCTGAATTTCAAATGCAAACCAAATCTGAAATCTGAATCAAATCTTGGCTAGTTCACATATTCCTATTCCTTCATATTGGACTTTCCCCCCCTCTTTATCTGTAAACACAAGGTGACGTCAAGGTAAAAACTGACAATAAACAAACTGAATCAGTTCAGGACTTTATTTATTTTCCTTGGTTCACTCCAAGAGGAGACACTGGACCAGAAATTAAATATAGAATATAATTTGGTTGCACTGCAATGACTGGCACAGAGAAGATCTGGAAAAACAAGGACATCACTCTTAATTCCAAATATAGAATAGTAAATGCTATTGTTTCCCCATTAATTACATATGGTTGTGAAAGTTGGACAACAACAAAGCAGAAAGAAGAAAACTAGACTTCTTCAAATTATGAGTTTGGAAACAGGTACTGTGCATAGCTTGGACAGCAAAAATAACAAACATCAAGACTACATCAAGCCAGAAATATCACTAGAATATAAGGCTGCCTTATTTTGGTCATATCATGTGACCAAATCCTTAGAAAAATCAATTATGCTAGGAATGATTGGAGATGCTAGAAAACAAGGTCAGCAAAGAATATGTTGGATTGATGCCATCAAGCAAGATACAGGTTTAAACCTGGAAGCATTAAATGAAGTTGTAGAATGTGAGAAAGTATGAAGACAGCTAATCTATGAAGTCTCTGAAAGTTGGATGTGAGTGAACAGATGGAAGACCAGCAAAAACACAAGATAACCCACAAATGCTTGCTCCCCACACAAATCTTATTGTATATTAATGGGCATTGGTTTAGATGGAGTATTACTGCATCATAACATGCTGTATCCTTTTTGCTGCCACTAAATCTCTCACAACTCTCTTTGTCAGTTTGATGCATGGGACAAAGTTGCTTCATGCTATAAAAAACAAGTGTGGATGCTAACATGAATTGCAACTTTGTGAATTGGTTCTCTCCTTTACTTTTATCACTAAATTACCTTCCCCACAACATTTCCCTTCAAAACCATCCATTCCCAAATATCTCAATTGGCCATACTGTGGGGCACCTTTTGCACTGATGGATAGAGTGTGCCATGCTTGGGATTGCTTTATTTGCACACAGTGAATTTCCAACACTTGAGTCTCTTCCTACTAGAAATTGTATACAACATATGTGTAGAAAGTCATAACTGAAAAAAATATTGTACAGAACATTGGCAGTAGCTGCCCAGTAAACATATTGTACATGATATTAAAATCCACACACTGAATGAGAAATGATAACCCACATGGAGATTTTCTTTTAAAAAAACAACTGGCTATTACATGACTAGAGGAAACTTTAACTGATCCATTATATGAGATTCAAATATATTTAGTTATAGAAAAGTTCTGAAGCAAAACACATACTTTGTTTTTAAGTGATACACACATGCCTTGTAGCTGGCATACTTTTTGAAAAAATGTTCCTTCTATTTGTGGAAGAAAGGGGGAATCTCTAAAATAGTAGCTGATACTGGAAATGAGTCTCTTTATAAGAAAAGCAGCTACAAAAGGGGAGGAATTCAGTATCTCCCATCCATCTCATTTGGTTAGGTGGGCCCGTGTTTAAAGACAGGAGTCTGCTGCCACCATGGTAATCTGACCCTTAGAAAGCATCACACATTTATTTATTGAAAACAGTGGTCTTCCATTGGCCACTGTTGGGTGTAAACAGACACTTCATTTAGTAATCTGTACAAGATCCATCATTCAGGGAAGCATTTTTGTGACCTCAGACCAACAAAAAGGAACTTGCAAAGAAAGAGGGTGGGTCTTGTTACAAACCCAAACTGGTACACCTTGTTCTTGAACAAAAATAGTTCACATTGCTGACATCTAGCAGAAATTAAAAATAATGCAATTCAAGAGTCATTTAACTAAAACTAACCTGCAGGTCAGATATGACCGGTGTGCTACAAAAAAGCGAAGCATGGTGGAAGGCATCATATCGGCAACAGAGAAATGGTAATAAACAACCACTTATTAAAGGCACTTTTAGGACCTCCTGGTATGTTCAGTTTCTTTCATAAGCTACCAGCCTTTACCATCTGGTAGCTATGTTAGCTGGAAAATACGGAATCTGTAATGTAATGCATCTGGGAGTACACCAAATTTGGAAAAGTTGCAGTAACGAGAAATAAACCAATAAGAATTCCTCAACTGGATCTCTTCAAAGGCTTCTCCTTGCAGCAGTAGCCAATCAGAAGTTCCTGGGAAGCTCAAAAGTAAAATGTCATGGCAACTGTTCCTTGATAATAGTCGTCCCCAGCGTGTAGCACCTGGAATATATTCCCTGCAATTCTGGACTTGCCAGGTAGCTCACATATGAATAACCTTTCAGCAGCTACAGCTTTAATTTTTCAATGGGTGTGGATAGGGCTATGACATGATGAGGGTATGTGAATAGCAGGGCCTGGATAGGGATGGGGGGTGGATCATGTGTTTGGGAGGATTAGTTTTTGTAAGCTATCTGCCATATCATACACCTTTTACTTCTCATCCCAAAAAGGAAGGAAATCATACCTTGTGATTTCATACCAAACTTTGGCAGTGTTATATCTGGGAATTCAAAAGGGACACATGTCACTGGCAGATAAGTTGCCCATGATCTAGTTGTTATTACTAATTCGATTTACCTTATCCAGGCTGCAAAGTCTGGATAACAGATAGCAGCAAAAAGTCAGAGCTTCTGCATTACTTTGCTTGTGTGTCCAAATCTTTGCAGCCCAGTTAGGGGAGCCCTATTATAATCATGTAAATTGTTACAAGATTTAAATGATCGTTTTAATGGTTAGGAACAGCATATTTCTTATCCTTTAGCTTGAAACCTAGAAGCTTACCTGAATGTGGGATAACCTACTATTTTCCCTGGGTGCATATTATTCTCAGTATTCTCTGTAACCCGCATTTTTGGGTTGACAAATGATTTAAGAATAAATAGATTTAATAAAGAAATAAATATTATGATCGCTGGGGAAACCTGAAAAAGCTAATCCTTCACAGGATAGGTGGGACATATATGGAGCACCAGTTGGAAATAATCACTGGAGTAACCCAGAGTAGTAATAAGAAAAGGCCAACCAGATGTTTCTAGGGGCTGCCAAAACAGTGCTAAGAAATTATATGGATGCTAATTCTTTTGTTTCTTTCTTTGTCTTCCCAAGAGTGGAATGCTACAAGGTTATTTGCTATTTAGTTCAGAAAGCTGTGCCTCAATCACATGTTTACAACACATCCAATATCTTTAATATCATTAATGGTTTACACTTATTCTAGCGGACAAACTTCAAAGGACAAATATAAACTTGGCTTCCCTTGTTTTTCTGCCACCATGCTCAGTCATAAAGCATTCCTGATTGGATACAGTGTGTCCTTCATAAATGAACAAAGAAATCCAGCAAGGTTCTTCCATACGGCCACCAGTTTCTCTTTGCAAAACCTCATCAACAGTTGAAAGCTGATCCACATTTGTCATTTCAGCAGCTGACCTTGACACATGGCATGAACTGATTATGTGACCAGTAGGAGAACACAAAAACCAGCATCAGACAGCCTCTTAGTCCCTTATCCATGTCCAATGAGTAATGATTTCATGTTGCAACAAACATGGTACTTTTTTTATTCTAAAGAACCTGAGCAGTTGCTATGAAATACAGTTGCCAAGCAAAAGGAGCTTTTGCTCTGCTAAATTTAGGGCCAACTCCAGCTGCAGGGATGAAAGTTGTGGAGAGGGGGAAGAGCTGAGGAGGTAGGAAGTAAGGTGAGGTAAGAATTTCCATCAAAGGGGAAAACAGACTGCCTCACAGCATGACAGGGCATTAGTTTTTCTGGCTGCAAAGTGGCTTCAGAGTGGTTCCTCTTGCGCTGCAGCTGATGAGGAAGTAAATGGACTCATCTGCCCGCAGAAACACCAATGTGGGATCACAGGGGTTCAGAATTTATCAGGGGCAGCAGAAATTCTGTGCATGGAGATGCCCTGAGTTAGCGTCTAGTCAAGCAAAAAGAAAACTCATATATTCCACCTAGCCAAAAAAAAAAAAAAAAGTTGAAAATTACCTCTTTTCAAACATTTAATTTTAAAAAGGGTGTCCTTTTGAAAGTACACACCTATAAACACCCCTACTCAGTAGTAAGCCTTTTGATTTTAATAATGTTTACTCCCAAGTAAGTGGGTATAAAAAAAGAGATAATGAATTTGGTAGAAGGCAATTACTTTTGCAGTGCAGTCACATACTACTAGATGCACATTTATGCATTTTAGTTCAGTGGGACTTACACCAAGCGAGTACAAGATTGCAGCCCATAACTGAAGCTCAGTAATAACTCCATTCAGGTTTCACAGGTTACTAATATTAGAGTAAGAGGTGAATGTATTTTATATCTACTCTTGTACCAAAGAAAGTTGGAAGTTACTTTTTTTTCTTCTGTATTTTTTCTCTGACCTTTTCTCTTTTTCTTTTTTCTCTTTTTCTATATTTTATTCTTTGTTGAAATTTAATGAAGTTTTTTAAAAAAGGTTTCACAAGTTATTTGAATATCCCTTCCTCAAAACTTGGGCTTAGCTAATGTCTCATATACTACATATTTATTCTTCCTGGCAGATTCAGATACAGCTATGATACACTTTGGAAATCAGCCATTATGCACCACAACATCGTCTTCTATTTTTTTTTTTTTAATTGAGCCTCTTTGGTATTACTCTCTCTGATTCTGGGATGAACAGGTAGTAAATCTGGATTTATTGGTAGATCTCTGGGTGAACTGGAGTCAATGTGGGATTTATGACTTCCAATTGTTCAATAGCCATAGCAACAAAATGATTCCCAATGTATATTGCTGAAGTTAAGAAAAATTAGGATAAGAACATTGAGTTTCTGTTAGGAAAATTATGGATTGCATTTTTTCTCAATGCTAAAACTGAACAAAGATCACAATTCTTTCACCAGAATCTTGATTCCTTTTGAGCATCAGGATCATAGCTTTTCTACCACTTTCAGTTGGTGGCTCTCAGATTTTCATTCAAAACTTTCTTTTTTAAAAGTTTCCAAACATCAAGAAAGCAGTGTAAACAAATTCCATTTTTTCTGTAATCATCATAATGGCCTGCAGTAACTTTAGTGAATTTAGAAGGTAGAGCCAATTTTCATTTCCTTGTTTATACAGCACAGCTGTAAAAAAAAGAATACTTGGTAAATGTAAGAGTGGGAGAAATGGTAACCGAGATTTTGCAAACCAGGTGATACAAACTGCCATCTAAAGCTGGGCCCCTATAAAGACCATTATGTCCAAGGTCTAGAACTATCAAATTGCAGCAACTCTGGCACCTGCTTTGGTTTGACAAAGCTGTTTTGGCATCAGTTGGTCTAAAGAACCAATCCTATGGTACATCTGAATTAGATTCAGACTTCCATTCCTAGGATTTACCAATTGGAGGAACGGAGAAAAAAGATATTTCTACCGATTCTTCCTTTCATCTGCAGACTTAAAAATATGCTCTGAAAGGCTGAGAGGTCTTCTCAAGCAATGTGTGAGTTTTCAAGCAGTAGATGAGGTGGTATAGGGACCTGCAACCAGGAAGTAAAATCAATAAAAATCACTTTCCTTTAGCTGGAAACTTTAATTGGAACTCAGTCCTTCCACAAACAGAAACAGCCATTCACAGAAGGGCAACCAACTTTCAAGAACTGAGTACAAGTTTTTACAAAGAACCCTCTTAAGATCAGTACTGCTAGCAAAGCTTAGCTTCCAAGGAGAAAAATGGGGAGGTGCACCTTCTCATGAGTTTGGTAATTCACTGCTATAAAGCAGGGTTCCTCAACCTTGGCAACTTGAAGATGTGTGGACTTCAACTCCCAGAATTCCCCAGCCAGCCATGTTGAAGTCCACACATTTTCAAGTCACCAAGGTTGAAGAACCCTGCTATAAAGGACAGCAGTCCAAAAAAGGAGGTACCCCATAGTGGTAGATTTTTTTTGAAAGCTGTCTTAGAAAAAGTACACAAACATCTTCACATAAAAGCTCACTGTAACTCTCTGGAATGAAAAGGTTTTATTGAAGAAATGCCTAATGATGATGGTGCTACAGCATGAGTTATTGCTTTTTGGTTGGAAAAAAAAACATGTTTCCCAACTTGGCTGAGAATAAAGCAGAAAGAGTTTGGAAAATAATTTCACATTTTTTTCCCTCATACCCAATGTAATGCAGATTTGAATGTTGGACTTTTGGCTAATAAAATAAGGCAGGCCTTATTCAAGAATGACAAACGGGGGAGTGAAAAAGTGAAAAAACAAAACAAAATCTTTCTGCAGTCGATCTAAAAACACAAAGTATTTGGCTTCTTCTTGACAGCCATTGTCACAACACTAATTATTCATTATTGCTGCTATTTCAAAAAAGATCCTAAGTTTGTCCAGTGAATCGTATTTTCATTTGGTTTGCCCACACAATCAAAATTTAATTCAGAATTTAATTCCGAATTCAGGAATCATAGGATTCCTAACCCTATGAATCTGAAATTTGTTGTTGTATGTGAATAACTTTAATACCAGGAAGCATGCCAACTAAATAGGTATGTATAAAGATTCCTTGCAGAACATGTTTTAAGTGTTTATTCAGAAATGTCCTATACTGTACTGCCTGCTGAGTCTTGACCACTAAATTTAAACTCAACCCAGGCATTTGTAATTTCAGGATTGTCTCATAGGAGCTTGCCCTACTGCTGAGTTAAAGTGTTATCTACCCATCCTGGCAGAAAACTATCAGGTATCTATTTGTTGTCTCCAAGGCCAATCTCTATCATGCATTTATAGTCTCTATTTTGGCTCACTGATTTCACATAGATAGGGCAGGTAAGCAAAGCAACTGATGAAATCCTCCAGTTTTGGTGTCCTCCAACTTTCTGAACATCACAGCCAGCAGGAAATTATCTGCCAGTCAGGACAGTGATGGAGGATGGGGTAAGTTTCAACAGTTGGTTGACTGGCCTCTCCTATTTTACTGTGTGTCTCTAAGCAGGAAAGGATATCTGTCAAAACTGGAAAAAGAGCATCATCAATTGAAAGGACCAGCTTTCTCAAGACCCGGCAGTACAAACGTAACCTGCTGTCAAAATCAGGCCATGCAAAGGTGCATGGTGGAGCTGTTCAGTAAAACAGAAGATAGCATAGCTCCCCTGGCCACCAATCAGCTGTCTGGTGGGCCGGTTTGGCGTGCCTCCAGAAGAGTGCTAAACCCACTGTAAAAGCAAGCTTGCTGTCAGCTTTAGAAAGAACCACTTCTCTGCTTCACTTTCCTTTTTCTTAGCCACTCAATTGTCTGGTGGACTGTGGGGAGCTGCTGAGTACTGATACAGATGGCGGCTGTGCCCAGCTCTTTCCAACCAGAAGAAAAAAAAAGAATGCCAGCAGGAAAAGGCCCAGGATCCAAGAAGGAATGTGCCATTACTCCATCACATCAGCCTAAAGTGGCAGTAATATCAGCCTAATCTACCCTCTATGGGCCATCCGACTGTGCCACCATCAGAACAGCTGGTGAAGAATATCAGATTTTAAGCACTGCTATGCACTGCTGTCAGTTCAAGAGGGAACATTACTACAAAACTCAAATAGCTAAAGTTGACTTAAACTTGCCTCACTCATGAGATGAAGATGAAGTGAAACCAAATCATGGACTCACCCTAAAATAAAAAACTTGCCAAGGCACATTCTTACTGTAGTTAGATGCAAGCGTGGGAAGGCCCTTAATAATTTTTTTTCTTTTTATTCTCAGATTGCGACCCACGGACTTTATCCAGATGATCTACAGAAAGATTAGAACTCATCATACTAGGCTAAATGCGTTATATATTAGGTCTAATAATATTTTGCTCTGGTGGGCAGGCTCAGCCATCACATGGGAAAGGTATGATTATAATCGAACCCCTAGCTCCCTCAGTATTTTCATATAGTAGATGAATTTTTTAAAGAAGTATAAGAACTTCTGGCTTAGACAAAGGAAGAAAAACAAGGGGGAATCCAAATGCTAGCTGCATCCATCTAGAAGTGGCACTAAAGCCAACCATGGAAAGAACCCACAACTTATAACAACACACCTTTCTTTACTTCTCCTGATTTTGTTGCAAAATTCTCAAGCATATTCTCCTTTATGTCTACACATTACAAAACTGAATGTACTTCTAAGGGAAAAGTATAAAAAACTGGGGGGAAAAAAGCTGTTGTGAAGCTGCAAAGAATGGAAAGAATCTGAGGAATCTATAGTCCTTCATCTGGAAGAAAGGTAATCAAATGTCCCTTCCCAATAGGATATATTTGAACTGGTGAAAATAGCAATGCAATCTGAATATATAGAATTTATGGTTATGTTTGTGTAACCAGAGAATGAAGTTCTCTGGGGAGTGAATGTGGCTGTTGCTAATTCCAAAGTCTGGTTAACTCTCATCTAACCACACCTCAGTCTAACCAGTGTTTCTCAACCTTAACAACTCTAAGATGTGTGGACTTCAACTCCCAGAATTCCCCAGCCAGCATGGGGCTGGGAAATACTGGAAATTGAAGTCTACATATCTTAGAGTTGCTAAGGTTGAGAAACACTGGTCCAAACTACTCACATCTGTTGGGTTCCAAGGCAAGTTCTATAGCAACCAATAAACAATTAGGCTTCACAATACTCACACTAACAGGGAAACCCCACACAAAAAACATTCAAAACATTTATTAGACAAAATACATATGCCAAGCAAAAGGGTGATTCTCTTGTTAATAAGGATGAAGGAATCCAAAGTGAACTCTCATAGTTGATGCTGGGGGGGAGGGGAATGTGTAATGCAAGCAAAGAAGGTGAAAAGTAAAGAGAGGTTTACTCTAGTCCAGATACAAACATGCATTAAAATGGAAATTAATGCAGAAGAATATTCTTGTTTATACTGAAGTTGTGACCATCTCGCTGAGTACTCAAGCAATGTACTACAGTCAGCATATTCTTGGTCTTCAAGCATTCATGAAATGATTTTAAACTATCCAAGCTTTTTGTAATATTTAATGTATAATAATCTGAAGGTCTGTACAATATTTTATTATTGCAGGTACTTTAGATAATTAAAAAAAAAATAAACCTGATGGCTAAGTGAATGAAAATATTACCTTTAGTGTTAGTTTTATCTCTATGTTCATTACTTTAGAAGCATTAATAAAAAGTTTTATGTCTTCCTGTAGTTTTGTACTCAGTTATCATTCCATCTACTACAAAACATGATGCAGCTACAACAAGCTTGTCATCAGTAATTATTCTTATAAACATTAATGAGCTCATTTCTTTTTACTGTCATCACTAATTTGTTATACAATTCCCCAAATTGCATGTTAAGCTTCTATCAGAAATTATAGTTACTATACAAGGAAAACATATTTCAATTTGCGTCTCATGGCAAAACACAACCCAGGAACCGTGCTTGTACGGTACAGGTGGCTATTCCTACACTGATTTCAAAACTTGTTTTGGGTTATCCAAATATTTAACAAAGAAAATTCACCACAATACCTTCTTTCAAGCCAAACCATGTGAAATTATAAGGTGTTTTTCCCCAAGACCTCTGCAAATTCTTATCCTTACAGAAAAATATTTAATTTCTAGGACCAAGGTAATCAAAGCCATGTGCACTGTAAAGCTACAACCCCTTTTCCATCAACATTTTCTGAGAGTTTTAATGATGATCTTCTATCAAAAAGTCACACTGGTTTGCTGTTTGAAATGTAACTATGATACAAGAAACAGTATTTTCATTTCTTCAGAGGAAATACAGCAGAATAAGCCTATTTTACTTTAACAAACATATTTTCAGGAAAATATAATCATATAAAAGTCCTTGGAACCTTCTCTTTCCTCAGGCTTTGTTCTCTAGACTATTGTAAAGCTGCTATTGATCATTTGCAAGACCACAGAAAAAAAATGCGTGCCTGGAACTGGGTTCTAAGTTAGGGCAGGAAAGGGAAGGGGAACAAGATAGGCTCCTGAGACCAGGGCAAAAGACTCCATTATGCTGTCACTCTGTACACACAAACACTCTCCTTCATCACTAGCCGATTTCTCCTTTCTTAGCTTTGTTCCACCTGCACAAATGGATGGAGGGGAAGGGGGTTCAGCTGAAGCATTATTTCCCAAGCTAGTATCTTCCAAATGATTTGTTTTGAATTATAGTACCCATAATCTCTGGGCAATATGGACATGCTGGCTGAGGATGATAGAAACAGTTATGTAAACCCTAGATGAAGATTGGTCTGGGCAATTCATAATGCAATGTCTGATTTCAGTCATAACGATTGAAACCATAACAGCAAATGCACTTATATTTTTTAAAAAACGTACAGGGTTGCTCAGTAGATTTGTTTAGTTTAAAGAAATTCCAATGTGCTTACAGAACACCAGACGTTTTCACTGTGACACCTTCCTGTCCCTGGGCTGCAAAGCCCCTGCAATCCACAGGTGATCCCAGGTTGTCCTCAGGCTCTTCCTTTTCTCTCCACCCTCTTATCCTACAGCAAGAAACAGTTATTCTTGAAATTGCTGTCAGCCCTCCTCAGGCCAGCTTGTATGCAAATGAAATTCAATTTCCAAAATGCTAAAAACTTGTTTCAGTCTTTAAGTGGATAGGATTCAAACGCCACAGACCAAGGGTCCATGGTGAACCAATTCACCAGTGAGCTTTGTAGAACTTCTGGCAAGAGAGGTTCTGGGAAGCCCACAAAGACAGCCACACTTTTCCAAGTCTTGATGGTCTATTTTTTTCAAAAGCTTGTAGAGGACAGTTTTCATGAGGATGAATTTCACTCTAAATAGGCACTGAAATCTTTTAGCTTATAGTTGAAAGACTAGCTTCAAAGTACACCTTTCTTTTTTAAAAAATGGCCTAGTTACATTAATTGAGACAACTGACACCACAATGGCATAAAATTAGAGTGCAGCAAGGCTCCTGAATGGGGATGTTTTTATTGCAGCAAATCTGCTAGAATCTTGAAGTTGCTGGACCCTTTAAAAAAAAATCCCCAAAGCTATTAAGCAGAAGATGCTGTAAATGCTTCTATGGAGACCAGACATTTATTTTAGATATCAGGCACAAAATGATCTCCTGGTCTTTCTACACAAAAAACAGCTCTGTTTATCACAATTCTTCATTTCAGCAATACAATGCAAAGATGCACAACTTCTGTTAGCTTTAAGACCACCCAGGACTTTGTGTGCCATGCCAACGGCTGTACTCCAAAAGTAGTGGAGACCAGGACTCCAATACTGGAGCTTTTTCAGGGTTTCTAAGGGGAGGAATGATGCTCAATATCTCTAGAGGACTTAAATTACCTTTTTTAAAGCCTCCCAAACACTCAGAAATAAAAATAAAATGACCTTATTTTTGACCCTATTGACTCTGGGGACTGTGTATGCTACAAAAGGGGGGCTGAAATGACACACACAGTCCACAGGATACACATTTTTGCCACCTGATTAAAGAAAACAGGAGAAATTGTGTTGTTGTTAATGATACATTATTAGGAATGCGGGCAAAACCTTGCCAATCTACTGCAAATTGCCTAGAGATCAACCAGTAAGTCTCGTTCCTTTGCTACAGAATACAGTATCAGGTCATCCACTGGGGAAGAGGGCAAAAAAATCAAGATGGAGGTTTAAATCACACGGCCACTGCTGCTATCTTGACTTTTTGATCCCCTTGCCCCCCTGTGGGTGATCACATTCAGTATACTGTAACTTAAACAAGATGGGGCAATGCAACAGGATAATATTTTTCCCATGGACTTCTCTACATCCAGAAACAATAATCCATGGAATTGCTAATGCCTGAAGCCAAGAACAGCAGCAAAAATACAGTGGTTGTCATCCTGCTCCAGCTGTCTACATTCTACTGTGCTGAAATGGGATTTATACTTCAATATATGCAGAATTTTATTGCTTGGTTTCAAAAACAAAATGAAAACACAAACATCATGTTAAGTCATAATGTGGTTTGTTGGATTTTGGCTTAGTGTCATGTGTGAACCTACTCACCATACAGCATAAACATTGCTCATGGCACAGTGTGATGCGTGAACCTTGCCACCTGTGCTTTATTCAACAAACCATGATTAAAAACTATGGCTTATTGGAAGATGCAGACCAGGTTATCAACAGGGAATGGAAAAAAGTATTTGAGGTACAGTTCAGTACATCTGAAATTCATAAGATGCATGTTCACAAGGTGGTGTTTTTTTTCCCTTCCTTTTATTGAAAAATTAACCAGAAAAAGGGAAAATCATCAAGAAGTAAAAAGGAGAGGAAAATCTTCAAGTGCAGTGGAAAAATATTTATTTTAAAGTCCAGTATTTTGGAAAAAAATGTATCTTCAAAGTATATTTAAAGGGAGACATTATATTATATGGTAAGAGAACCAGCAAAATGAAATCTCTCTTTCAGTATACCTTGTTAATATATACTAAATGTACACTCAGTGGCAAACTATGTTAAGTATACCTTTACCCACTCTTTCCTAACTGTGAGGAATGTACATCCACAATTCTTAGCAAAAGCCACATTGGCTGGGAAACTCCAGGACATGAAGTCTGCACCTTTGAGGGTATCCATGTTAGGGAAGACTACTGTTACACATCCCACATTCCTAGTCTGGTCATTTGAGGGCGCTCAGATCCTGAAGAAGGATTTTTCAAAAGCAGACTGAGCTTTAAAAGTCCTTTGGCCCTGGAAGATTTCCTCTCCATGCATTTTAATGAACACCCTTAAAAAGAAAAGGAAGCACAAAGTATACGCATATCATTTGCCACAACCAGAGAAAAACTTAGGAGCTCATGCTAAGCAAGGATGAAGCCTGGGAAGGATTTTTTTTTAATATGAAACATGCAGTCAGGCTGGAATAACCCACTTAGAGCAGCCACAGAAACTTTTAATCATTACAAAAAAATATTTTTTAAAGAAGGGTGTAGTTGTACAGCTAACCAAGCCTCCCTTCCTTGCTTCCCCACCCACAGCACTTGGTGGTATTGTACAGCTCCTGGAAAAGAGAAAAATCGGTTGGTGCATAAATTTCCTGTCTTTCAAACTGAAGGGACAGAGATTGCATTAGAAACAATGGATTCATGTGTACCTAATTGCCTAAATATAAATAAACACAGCCAAGTTTGCAATAGTTGAAAGAGTAGAAAATCAAGACTTGAAAAGTGGCCTTTTATTGCAATGATCATACTGGGCAATCAATCTCATGATCCAGAAGTGTCCAACTTGAGGATCAAGGCCATCTAGCCCTCAAAAACTTAGGTATGACCTGCAGAGCCCTGTCAAAGTGGTTAAGAAAATGTTACTTTTAATGTGTCAGCAAAGTATTAAATACATGACTCAAAGTAATTACATTAATTGTATCTCATTTTAAGTGAATATAAATCAAATCAAATCAAATTTCATTTAGAAGGTACAGTCCACAGCATGCCTTTCAGAGGACAAGTGTCTAGAAAAAGGGTGCATTCCTATCAGTAGCTTGAATCCTAATTTTTAAGTCCAGAAACAGAGAAGCAACTTCTGTTCCTGTTAGGACTTTTTCACTTACAAAGGGATCTTTCTCTTCTCAGTAGGATCCTTGCTATAAGCTAAACTCTCCCTCTGAAAATGGAAACTCTTTGTAGGAACCAAGCAAAAACTAGGACCCAAGCTATTATTTCTTCTTAAAAAATATTTCACCTTTCATCAAGACATTACTCAGATTTAACTAAGTCAGTTATAATAAAGAGCATGTGAGGATTTCCTTCCATTCATTTGGTGCCATAGGCGTGCCGACTTTTTTGGGTTGATAAGAACATTCAGTATTATGAGAATTTTTGGATGGTCTCACCAAATAGTTGCCAGGAATTCATTATCATGGATCCTGCCAATCTTAAGACACTCATTTCCCAATAGATAAACTGGCAATGCTAAAACAACAACAAAAAAACCTCACCCAAAATCTAAGTACAGGCAAGGGGAGAGTTATGGGATGCAAAACATAAAAACATTCTTCTGAATCTGCAATATTCAACTCATTCCACAGAAGGCAAACAGGAGAAGCTCAGGGACAAGTAAGAGGTGGCGGTCTGAGCCCCAAAGCTTCACTGTATGTTAAAAATACCCATCACCCAGAAGGCAAGCTGGTGATGCTCAAAGAAGCACATAAGCTCAGGAGAAACAACAACCTGGAGCAAAAGCAAGCAAACAAAAACCCATGGCCACGTTTCCCCAGACCCCCTTTCCCTAGTATCTAGCACCCAACGAACTAGAATAAAGGCATTAACAGACATATCCTCAAAGGCAACTGCAAACATCCTCAAAGACAAGCTTGTTGCTGTAACCTGCCCCTCATAATGTTCTTTTCCACTTCTTCTCCCCCACCCTCACTCCTTGCTTGCTAGGCCTCCAGCTCATGTTTATTTTTTTCTTTTTCCATCAGGCTGAATAGCCTTTAACATGAAGCCCTGCAGCCAGCCACAATTTTTTTATTTTCTGTAAACTCTTCTGCTGCTTATGTAGGGCACACAGATATTCTGGGAAATTACGATCATTTTGAAAGCTGCACTTTTTCTTTTACACAATGCTGGCCTCCCTCTTTCAAAAGAAAGCCGTCGCATATTACACAATCTGGCAGAACCTAATTTGTTATACTTAAGGTCTAAGTATGTAAGCACTATTCTTATACTAATAGCCAAATATTTAGTATCCAATTAACAGTTATAATATTAAGGTCCCTTCCACAGACAGCCTCTTTCTGTTCATGGAAGATTTTCAGACCGCTTGGGGGAAAGGGAAAGGAAGCAGTATCGTTAATTGTTCTTTCTCTTACAATTTCTTCCCCACTGATTCTGAGAACCCCCTAAATTTAAGAGCATTTTTTTTCCTGGGACTGAAAGGTCTGCAAAGAGAAGAAACATTAGCAAACGTGACTTGGTCCCCCTTGTGATGTTGGGAACATGTAGGGAAAAGACTTGTATTCACAGGACATTCCCACTAGAGGAATACAGAGGTATCACAGAGCATGACCGTCATTCTTCAGAGCACTATTACAGGACACACAGCTGTGTTATCAGACTGCTTGTATTTGAACAGCACACAGAATCACAAGAAAGTCTAAAAGGAAAGGTGTGTTTTATTCTGTTATTCACATAACAAATTGTTGCATCAGCTGAGTAAACAGATCACACCCTGTGCCTCATCACAATAAGATAATTCTCCTTCAAGTTAAGCTTGACTTCTGAAGCCTTCACCAACATATCCATGTAAACATTTTAGCAACAATATGGAAGTGGTTTGTCACTTTCAGGATGCATCTTTTACTTCCAATCTAATCTACAGCCCTGGCATTTCCTGATGGTCTCTCCATGAAATACTAACTAGGTCTGAGCCTGCTTAGCCTTTCAAGAAAAATTCTGAGAGCTATTGTCCCAAAACATGTAGAGGGTACTAAGTGGGAGAACAATGAACTAGTTACTATGCTTCTTAGTTTCTACAGATCATTGAGCTTGGCACTGAGAGCAAGAAGAAAAATGCTAATGATTATTAGTCAAACATGTTATGTGGATTCTAGTTAGCGGTTGGTGAAAGGTAGCCTTCATCTGCAAACTGAATACTAGATCTTATTTCATGGGCAATAAAATAAAATATTCTGATTTGATTTCACAGGTAAGCACTAGAGTAAATCTAGAAGGCATTTCTCTGAAGATCTGGTTGCTCTATTGAATTTCCATGAATAATGCTTCTAAAATTGATCTTGCCTAATTATTGCAGAGAACCAGGCAAGATTTGTTTTTTCAGTCTTTGCATATTTTTGCACAGCAAGCCTTACTTTAGCTAATGCCACCCAAACTGATCCCCACAAACACCCTAATCCTTTGTTTTTGCTACAGGGATCAGTGTGGTCCTTATATGGTTTGAAGGTGATGAGCAAGAAGGTAAATATGTCTGGCACACCCCATTCTCACTGTCTCTGCATATGTTTGTATGTAATGACAAAACCCATAGTCCTGTACAAAAGCCACCTTCTCACGGGCATCATTAAATTCTGACTGCAATCCTATACTCCTATATTCACTTACCTGGGAGAAGTCCCACTGTAGTCAATGATATGTATGAATAGAATTGCTCTGTAATTCTATTCATAAGAGCTGTCACGTTCCTCATTCAGACAGTAATAACAATAATAGCGCTATTTCCCCAAGGGATGACAATCATTTCAGATCTGAAATACACATGAGGCATGGAATGGGGAAAGAAAGCTGTTCTCTTCTAAATGTATTAGTCAAAGCAGATGATTCAATGTTATTATAGAAAAGGCCATATTTTATAATTAACGTCATGGAGAAAATGTGTTGGTAATGAACACAAGGATTATGATCAATACTGCAGACATCTAGCATTTTGTACTTCAAGAACTTCTTCATTGCTGCCCTTGAGTTCCATCTAACCCAGATCCATTCCATCTCAACTTCAGGCATAAAAACGAGTCCCAGGATCTGCGAAAGCCAGCTTTTTCCCAACCTGATGCCCTCTAAATGTGTTAGATTACATGGGAGTTGTACTTCCACATCTGCAGGGCTCTGGGTTGGGAAGGTTGACTTAGGCAATCTTGAACAGATGTATGTCTCAGAGACTTTTAATTATTCTCCTCCTCCTCCTCTTTCATACTCTCCTGCTTTGCCACATTTGAATAGGCATATGTTTGAAATGGGACAATTCCAAAGGTTACAAGTGAATGTTTAATGGAAGCTTAACAAATGACATATTTGTTTCTAGACTGATCAGTTCAGCTTCGGTATAAGCAGTGATAAGAGTACATTCAGTGGTAACACAAACACACTTGTAGTAATGACTTTGAGAAATAAAGACTCAGGCCATTTAGTTTTCTGGAAACTACACCTTTGCTAGCTGCTTTACCTCTTCCAATATCTCATTCAACTCACAAATGCCTCATTTTATATATGTGTGGCCCACTCTTGTTAAGACAAAATCTGCCTCAACTTACACTTCACAGGAAAATCTAGTTTAAATAAACATGGAAGCAATTATTTGTCTTGATTTTAACTTCCCAAAGTCAAACGGAGAGTTCTAAAGTTCTAGCTAGCTACACCAAGCTGCTGCACATCACAGGCCACCTGCATGGGCCAAAGAAGCATAAGAACAGCTCTGTTCTGAGACCAAGCATGAATAATTACAGGATGGGTGGGGTGACAAAGGCAGACTCCAAAAAATGCAAGAAAACTATCATTTGGGAGAAAATTCCCCATGACACACATCATTAATCTTGGTGGAAGCACAGTAGGTACTTAAAGAGAACAGGTGATTGCTTTTCTAAAGAAACATGCACCATGCAATTTTCTAATTTAATCCAAGTGTATACAATCCAGACTGGTATGACAACCTGAAGTGTACAGGTTTTTCCTTTTCTGATTTTATCAACAGCAGTGTCACCATGTTGTCTCCAGCAGGTATGTCCTCAAGAAAAATCCAAAAAAATTGGCTAACAGTCATAGTGTCATGCTTAAATCCAGCCTAAATCAGTTTTCTTTAGGTATGGTTTGTGGCATATGCCATTGTGGTCTGGGTTCATATATTTGCTAAACCATAAAACAGGAACGTACAAACCACAGACCGAAACAACACTAAATTCAGTGACTGGGTGCAAACATCATACAATGCTTCAGTGTGTTTGTTTGGTTCTGGTTTAGCATGTTCTGGAACTCCAGGCACAATGGCTTATAAATTAAGATTTATGGCTTACTATATTGTACTATCTGTAAATTGTGGTTTATTCAGGAATATTTATTAATATTTATTCAGTAAACATGGCTTTAATGCAACATATGACTCCAGTAAATGGAATTTCTTCAAATACAGGAGTGCACTATAAACATCTGTTCAGCAGCAGAACATTTGGGATGTGTAATAAAATGCTTGGATTATACATACTTAGATCACCATGCATAATTGGAGTGTAAATTTCATGACTTTTTTTAACCAAAATGCTTCCCTTGTGATAATTAGGCTACATAGAAAACAGTCAGGAAGGTACACATTTCATGATAGCAGTAATGTGATTCATTATAACTAATCTACATTGCTTAGTGCACACGAGCCAACCCGTTTTGGGCACAGAGCCCTTGACATGACACAAACACTCCAGGCATGGCCCACAAGGCAATGGAAGCTGCACGTTCCTGGCTTACTGATATAGAAATCTGCCCAATTGTGGCTTATTCACAAGCCCTACTTAAAAAAAAACTGTTTCTCAGTATAATATATAAATCCACAAATTATTCTTGGTAGTTTCTCTCTACAACAATATATTAAACTCCTTATAAACTATTTTATTTCTTACTTAAAATGCTCATATATTCCTTTTCTTCTAAAAATATCTCAAGCAGTTTACACTTCAACACAAAACAATGGCAATACAAAATAGCAAAACATAACACTGAAGACAGGACAACAGAATAAATATAACTGCAGATTAGTATTTGAATAAATCCCTCAAAACACTCTACTCCAATTGGCCACTAGGCACTATAGCAGGAACGTTTTCTGTCCTCCAGTTCCTGCCTTCCATTGCAAGATAGACAGATTTTTTTACCATTTCACCAGGAGAATAGCGAAAAGCTGTGTTTTCCTCCCACAAGTTAATTGATGAAACAGTGAAAGGAGGGACCTTTCTTAAAACACACCCACAGGTGAAATTGACAAGAGTTCTGCCCCTTCCCCCTTCTAACCCAAGTCACAGGAAAAATTGTGTTGTGGTTTTATCCAAGGGGAGTAAAGACCCAGGTAAATCCACTAACTGGGGCTGGGGTAAACAACACAGGCCATCGCTATGTCCAAAGCCAAGGAAGGAGCTGAAATCTGGAAAAGGATTTGTTTCATTTCCAGCAACATCAAGCTGCAATGCAGAAAAGCCATCAAGATCCAAGGAACTCTGAGATCAGTTGGATTTACACCCAGGAGTATGGGTATAGGACTGTAGTAAGGTATAAGCCAGTCCCAACCCTATGCAGTTAATAAGTTAGAGACTCGTGAGCATTTCTTCTTTCCTACCTTCAACCAGAGATTGGGTTCACAGTGCCAATAGCCTTCTGTTTACCTAAAGGGCAATGGGAGTAACAATCTCAGTATGCCAACAAAACACACAGATTGCAAGAATTACTTCTTCCCTATAACTGCTTCAAACCTATATCTGACTTAAAGCAAGACATGCTTGCATTACAAAGCCAACAAGTTCCAATCTCTGCATGACAACTCCTCTCTAGGTAGGTCCCTTGTGTGAATTACATTCCTAATAAAACATCTTCAAAATATTCTTGTCATCTCTGTGATTCACTCTTCACGCAGGACAAGCACTCATTGCAGGCAACCAGCTTTTCCGGTTCTGCTGATTGATCATTGTATAAGTTGTGTGTCACACACCATAAAGATTAGGACACTCACCCTCTATCACTGCTCTGGCAACTGACCTCAGCTATCAAAATCTCTCCAGCTATACCAACAGACGCACTTTGATCTCATAATCTTTTCAAAATCAGGTTATCCTCTTGCCATCCTGCACAGAACTTGAGTAAATATGAATGCAAGTTCAAGAAGCAGCCTTTCCCAACTTGGTACCCTCCAGATGCTTTAACTACAACTCCTGTCAGCTCTGACTGAATGCCATAGCCCAACACTCCTCACTCTGAGGGGAGTTTTCACCTTTGAACGAGTGTTTATCTGTAACAGTTTCACACAGTAGGGAACTTGAAATACTGCAACAGGTTCTTTTTTCATGCCTGTGTCATATTACACAACAAGAGAATTTGCTTTGATCATAGTTTTTTGAGCAAGTCAGAGTGACCAACTTCACACAAAACAATAAGCCACAAACCATAGCTTATATGCCACAATTATAGGGTTCTCACAGTTACTAAGCCCATCAAATAAAGTACATTATGGTTTAGAACTTTATAGGGTTTGGGGATGCTCCAGACACTGAAAAACATTTCACACTGAGTTACTATAGCTTTTTTCCCTAAGTTCAGTTCCAAGTAGCCTTTGCTTACACAGGGTTTGCTACTACTACTTTGTTCTAGTATGTTTAGGACTTGCACCATGTAACACCAAACCCATGATAACTGCTCTCCCAGTTTCTACAGACTTAATTATTCTCTGGAAATGTATTGCCTTAAAAAAAATTGGATCAGATCTTAGTTTTGACTGGGGCTCTGCTGCCCCTGAAGCATGGGAATCTCTAATAACCCAGCCAAGAAAGAAGTACAATTATTTTACTTCCTCAACAGCTACTAATCATCTGACCTGTATGGAGCCTGTCACTCACAGTGTACCTGGGATCACCTCTTTTTAACCAGAGGAAATGTGAGACCTGAGAAGGCTGACTTGGGCACTACCTTCCTCACCCTCTGGCCTGCCTTCCCAACCTACAACTGTTTTCTTAACTACCTGGTTTGGTCAATCCACTCATTTTATTCACCTGACAAGGATGAATTCTACCCTTGAGCTCTGAATATTGCTTTATCTAATCCAGTGTTTCTCAACCTTGTCAACTTTAAGCTGTATGAACTCCCAGAATTCCCCAGCCAGCATGCTGGCTGGGGAATTCTGGTCCATACAGCTTAAAGTTGACAAGGTTGAGAAACACTGATCTAATCAGTAGCTTGAATAAGGCAGCTAAATTTGCCAACTGGCCATGTTGCTCCTAGACAAGCCAGTAATGAAGATCTAATATGGAGAGAGCTATTATCAAGACATTCATGACACAGAGCTCAACATTCATATCTACTAACTGCTGCACTGCAATTGATTGAAGCTCAAAGGTAGGAATTCCTGCAAATACACAATCTTTCCGTTTACTGCTTCCCATCGCAGCTTCCCATCGGGGGCAATGTAAAATGCCCATGCAATCTTTCAGAATCAGACTCAAGTCTGGCAGAATTTTCAAAGTTGGAACTAGTGTGTATGTCTCTTGGACAAATTTAGCTTCCTAACTTCTATATGAGAGTCAGTTTGGTGTAGTGGTTAAGGTATCAGGCTAGAAACCACGACGCCAGCTGGGTGGCCTTGAGCCTGTCACTCACTCTCAGCCCTAGGAAAGAGGCAATGGTAAACCACTTCCAAAAAATAAATAAATAAACCTTGCCAAGGAACATGCAAGGACTAGTCCAGGCAGTCACCAGGAGTTAAAAACTGACTGGAAGGTGCACACACACACACTCCTTCTATATAGCAGCAGACCAGAAAATTCACTAAATGATTGCCACATGTCAAAAACAAAGAAGTGGACAAGCTCACTGCAATCCAAAGTTTGGCTCCATGAGGTTGAGCAGAACAGAACCAGAAACTGCAAGTTCAAAGAACATACTTCCCTTCCTACTTCTTCCTTTTACATCTACTTCAAGTCTGCTTATTGTTTCTTTTGATTTTCTGAGTTATCAACAACTTAATTGGAGTATTTTGCTCTTTATAAAAGCCACTGGACTCAGTTTTACTGAACCAGACCCAGACTGGGTTCACAAGTTGCACTAAGCCAAATATGATATGCTTGACCTGGGCATACTGAGTTGCATAAACTCAATTATTATGGGTTGTAACCCAGGTTGTGGTTTAGCACACGTGAGACCAGCCAACCGTGGCTTACTCTACAAACCACAGTATATATCAGACCTGGTATAATTACGAACCTTATCACAGTTGGACCGAAGATATTGCCAACAGCAAATGCTCAGTAGAACTGCTTTCTTCTGTTTGGGCTCTGATAAGTTTCTCTGGTTTAGCAAATGTTCTCCAGAAGAGAAACTGCTCGACGCCCTGAAAGCCTTATACAAGTTATGGCTTGTGGTAATAAGAAAGCTGTTCATAACATGAATCTACTTCTATCATTCCTGAGATTAATCACCTGTATTTGTTTCTGTTGTAGGAACAACATTCCTTTCAGCCTTCAGGAATAATAATTTGGATAAAGTCTGAAGCCCTGATGCATTTCAAATAAAGACTGCGTGCCTGGTGATAAGACTGCATGCGTTGCTCTTGGTTCTGTAGCTCTGCCACAAATCGGGTTTATTGTTCTTGTATCTGAGCAAATATCCTGGGGCACAAATATAGCAGCTGGCATTGCTGATACCCAACCAAGTTTTACAACCGTAAACATAAATTCCATATGCTACAAAGGGGGTAGGAAGAGGGCTGGCAAACTGAATCCATCTTATTATGTCATTTTCGGTCCATTTAATTCTAGTTTCAAGCCTGCAATCACTATCCCACTCTATGCTGGTTATAGTTTGCACAATATCTGGAAAGGAGTCCAAGGGGATGCTTTGAGATGAGCCTTTTAATGTCCAGTTGCCAGACATAACATATATGCAGGTTTTAGACAGTGCTATCGTTTTCTCTTTTTTTATCACTTGTTCTGCCTTTCTTCTTATTGCAGAATATCCACCAAGGAAGGGAAAAAATGGAACAGCAACATACTGGCTGGGTTCACACACTATGCTAAGCCATGATTTATTTCACTGTTGTTTACTGAATAAGCCACTGTTGGCAGGATTCACGCAGCTCACCAAAATCAAACAGGCAGAATTATGGCTTAGTGCTATGGGTGAATCTGTCCAATCTCTTTCCAGGTGTGGGCAAAAATAAATACAATTTGTCCCTGAAAAAGTAGGATAATATATTGTGTGGTGTTTTCCATCTTCTCATTAATGCTTGCCACCTACTTTTCATCTCAGGGCTAGAGAAAATGAGGCTACCAAGCACTTTAACCTGACTTGGTTATAGATCAGACATTCTCCGGTGAAACTGAGAGTACTTATAGTGATTCTTAACCATGTCTGTTTGAAAATAAGCTTATTTTCAGCCTGTTGCTCCATGTTGTGATTAGGGCTACACATACGTAGTGTCAGAAGAATGTGTGGGTTGACCACTGAAGGGGAGGAAAGGCAAAGGGGAGGAAACAATACTGCCCACATTGCCTGCTGAGTTGGTAGAACAGAGCAAGAAGCACACATCCACAAAGTAGTTTGATCCCTGATATGCAGATGGTTTACTGTAAGTTCACTTCTAGCTTGCAAGCGAGGAGCTCTGAATGGTGGACTAGGGGCCTTCTGCTGGAAGTATCCTAAGAATACCAAGCCATAGCATGACAACACAATCCCTTTTCTACAGCAAGAGGGAGGCATATTGAAACATGTAGATATCACAGAACACATTGGCAGGTGCATGACAGGCAGTGACGTTACTCATTCCATACGAAGTCATAGTACTGAAGTAGAAATACCATTTCAAAAACTGATGATCGATATCAAAACTATAACACAAAGCTGAATAAGAGCTCACTTTTGCTAAGATCCCCAAATAATTATCTGAAATATTAATCAATATTAGTGATTTATTAGTAGTTATTTTTTTTAAAAAATAAAAAGGATCATTATTTTGTCAGGCTAAGAATAAATATCTCTGTTTACTGCCTGCCTAGATATTTATTTCCTATAGAATGTATTGCCTGTAGGCAGTTTTGTTCAATTCTTATCTCTGCTTAACAGGGGAAGTTTCTGCTATACAGATGTATTTTATGTAATTTTAGGAACTGTATTATCAAATGTTGAAATCCTAGAATTGCCTGTAGGCAGTTTTGTTCAATTCTTATCTCTGCTTATCAGGGGAAGTTTCTGCTATACAGATGTATTTTATGTAATTTTAGGAACTGTATTATCAAATGTTGAAATCCTAGAAAGACATTAACACACTTATTTTATAGAGGAAGTCCTAAGGTTAAGAAGTTGCAATTTATAGAAGCCTTCCATGAACTGAGCAAAAGTTTGAATACAAGTTATACAGGTTTCCCCCTCTCTCAATTGGGCTGGTCTGGCTTCCTGATGATATTTTAATCTGACAAAAAGTGCAGATTCTGGATCTGAAACTTAGACAATCCTCATGACTTGGTGGTTCACACTGATATCAGAGTGGAGGACTGCTATTGCGCTCAGTTGATAAAAACTGTTCCAGTAACTTAAAGTGTTTATCACTGACTGGAATCCTATTTAGTATGACTGCATAATTTATTTCCAATATAAAACATATTTTAAAAAATAGAAAGCCTACCAAATTTTGAACAATTTGAATCACAAGATTTGGGATATAAGCAGTCAATTTACATATTGCATGCATAACTAATCTGAAAGCCATTTTTTAAAATCGTGAAGTGGAATGAAAGGCTGGGTCACATATCAGGTGCAAAAGGGTTATAAGTATTATTTAAGTAGCACGAGAAATGCTTTCTTTTAAGCTTTTAAAATATATTTTTATACTGCCAGAATTACATTTGTAACTAGGACCAATCATGGATGTGGACCTCTTGCCTTCCAACTGTGCTACAATTAGATGCATTCTCTGTACCCCAACATATAATTCTGGCCTTAAAACTTGAGTAAAACAACATACAAAGAAGCCATGGAAAATCAGCTGCCATATTGTGGTACTAGAAAATGAATCAGCCCTGAGTTTGCTTTCATTTTGCTTAGTACACAGACCATCCTGACTTTTTCTATATTTTTCCACAGCAATGTTAATATATTCCAACCTCTTGTTTCATAACAGATCCTTTTAACCAAAAATAGCAATCAAGTGGGACTTCTAAATGGGCCATTCTTTTCTCTAGACAATCAAAGAACTAGATCAGGTTAATGCAAAACCTGAAAGTTTTGATATGCTTAATGTCTGTTTACTTGGCAGCACACTCACATGAAAATACAGGGTGATATTTAGAAAATTCAGATACTCGGAATGCTTAGACATTTCAGACCAGATTTGAAATTTAGCTAGGTTCTTGAATGCCCAGATACAGACTGATCGTTGATTAAACGGTTTGGTAAAAGACTACTGTACAGACAATGTCTCCCTTTTACTTCTCCTTTTCGTACCTGGGCAGAAATATCCATAGCCACATGATTTGCTAACAGCATCCATGTGTATACATGGTAGGACTTTGATAAAGTGTATAATGAGCAGCCTGTCAAGGGTAAGATCATAATTTATAAAAATGCCATGTTCTTTCATATGACATTTGTATCTAATTCCAAGATACAAAATGCATAATAATACTAGCTGTCCTTATAGTAAGCTTGTAATTTGTGGGTGAGAAAAGAAAACTCTCATCCTCTGTGTATACTTCTATGCCGTTATTCAATATGGATGAGAAATCCTGCTGTTAAACATATCAAATTATCCTAATTAAAGTCTAGGAACAATTATGGCCAACTGCTCTATTTGTCTGATGATATAGTGATTAATTCCCAGGATTTCACATCAGAAAACATTTAAGAAAGCTTTTTGCTAATCTCTTGGGGGGCAGGGGGAGAGAAATGTCTGTTGCAGCATTTGGTACTGAATTGCATACACACCATCCCCACCCAGTCAAAGGGTAACTGTGAAGTTCAGAAAAACGGGTTTCACAAGACTCAAGTTCTCCCATTGTTATGAATTAGATACTGGAAGGTCATTTGGCAAAAACTGCGACCAAGCTGGCAGAAATCCCGACTGATGCACGTTCGGCCAAGCTTTACAGTTGTATAAAAACTGAGAATAAACTATCGAGACTTTCTTTTCGAAGGCAGTGCGTCCCCATGGCCAGGAAACATTCTGCCCTGGATCTTGAGCGTTAGGGCAGGGGTGGGTTATGCCACACAAACGACACTGAGAAAATGCTGCCCTTTCGCCCTATTTTCTATATTTAACTTCTTCCAAGGCTGAGTTTCAGCAGCAGCGCTCCCTTTTCCAGGCAAAAACAGTGTGAAACGGCCATCCAAGAGTTTCTCCCTGTTTCTGGGGGAGGCAACTATAGTACTCACCTCCGTTGGGTCAGTCAGCCGGACCCTCCCGCTTCGCTGGGTCCTTGTAACACTTTTCCGGTTCGCGATTCCCTCGTCCTCCTTAGTCGGTCCAGAGTCCTGCCATTTCGCAGCCCCCTTTCCCGCTTCCGCCTCTGCTAGAAGTGTGAGGAGACAGAGTCGTCGCCGCTGCCCTCCTTTCCCGCTCGCTTCGCCTCTTTTCTCCGCGTCCAGACGATCAAGCGTCACCGGCAGCAGGTGGAAAGGCGGCTTCCTTCGCCCAGCGAGGGAAAGGGGCGGAGGAGGAGGAGGAGGAGGAGGAGCAGCCGCAGCCACTGCCACAGGTTACTCCCTTTACTCCTTTCCCTGCGAGGCCGGTCGGGGAGCTCTGCTGACCCCTGGCGCGGCGGTACCACAGGCTGGGCTGGCCTCCGCGTTTGGGTCCCGTCCTTCTTCGCCGAGATTTAGAGGCGGGTGGGGGAGAGCGACTGACTCTCTGCGCCACCTTTTCTTGCCCTTCTTGCTCTTGGGAAACTTTTTCTCGCGGGAAGGAAACCAGGGCGCCCCCCGCCCCCGCCGCCAAAGACCCTTCTGCTGTCCGAAGACGCCGTACCCCCCCCTCCCCCCCGCGCTAGCCCCGGCAGCAGTGGGCTGGAAACGCTGCCGCGAGCCTGAGGCTACCGTGAAAGGCGGCTCCCGGGCTAGAGGGTAGGGTGCCAAGGCTGCTCCCAAGGGGCATCGTTTCCCAGCCTTGCCTCCGATCCTGGGCTCCCGGGGGCTCGCTGCGCCGCTTAGTCCTGGCCTGTGGAGCCTCTCCCTAGCGAGGGCCGGAGAGGAGGAGGAGAAGGAGGAGGAGGAGGAGGAGGGCTCGTACAGAACCCAATGGGGCTCTGATGGAAGCGGAGGCGAGGCTGCCTTTCCCTCCAGCGGGCTTTGGCTTGGCCCGGAGTAGTTGGAGGCGGTGGAGACAGTTACAGCCCAAGTCTAGGCATGTTTACTGAGAAGGAGGGCCGACTGAAATGGACGCCGCTAATTTCCCCCTATCAGTGGCCTTGTGATTGCTAGTTTAATGCGGTACAGTAGCTGCTTTCCTAGGCTTGGACGCCGAGCAGTCAGCCCCATTAGGGAGGGATGTAGGGGTCCCAGGGAGTAGATTAAACTCTATTGGGAAGTCAGAAAAACTTCAGTATTGGTGTCAAGAAAACGCGAAATCACCAGGAGTTGAACCACTCTGTGACTTCATTTCGGAGTGGCCTGCCTGCTGTTGATTATCTTCTGCCACTAGGAAGAGCTGAGCTGGACGGCTCCCTCTGGGCTTCGTTAACATGCGAAGGTGGTAATCAGCAGTGATTGAACACCAACACACTGCTTATTTATGATGAAGCACCCTGATCTGTGGAGGTGTTTGCATCAGTCCTGGGGCCCGTGCTGCCCCGTTTTGTTTATCCTGATTTGCAGCACTTCTCCAAAGTCAGGGATGGAAAGAAAGAGACCTTTCTCCAGTTTGCCACTTACAGAGGTGCTGTGGCTTGAAACCGAAGTCTTGTACATGCATCTTTTTTTGTGACGGTGCTATTATGAAGTGGTGCTGCTTTTCCTGGGTGATGGGGGCACTGAAAAATTGCCATAAGAGTTAGACAAAACCTGACTATGATAGCAATGGCATGTGCCCTTATTTACTAAGCAGCAGTTGGCTCTTGCAAATTAGAACCCAATTTGATTTGCATTATAAAGACAAACTGCTGCTCTGAAAATGGTAAGTTAAGCTGTCCCAGGAAACAAGGAAGGAAGGCAAGTTGAATAATTTCAAGGACTGTAATATCCAAATGCATGTCACAGTGCCCTACCGTGGCTTCTTGATTCCAACAGCACATATGAATCATTTCTGCACTCTCTCCAGAGTCTCTTTAATTTGCAAGAACAGATTGGATATGCTCAGAACACATTAAATTGACATTACTCAAGGATGCAATGGTAGATCTAGACATACAAGGGACCCACAGGATTTCAGTGCAGGTGGGGATTTGCAGAGTATTGATCAGCAGGAGAGAGAACGGGTGATACTTGATTAGAAGAACTTGCAGGTTTCGTGGCTTGAGCATGGGTTCTTCCATTGAACCTCTCTCCCTCTACATTTGCATTGTACTGGCAAAATGGCTTGAGATCATTGATTTACCAAGATGAGAAACACTGTCCTGCAAATAACTGTTGAGTTTTTCGTTCTTTTATCTAAGTTCTCATTCATTATATATTTAAGATAACTACATGGGTTGCTTGTAAAATCTGGTGTTTTCCTTACAACACTGTGATTTATCATGTGTGTTTATATTTTCAGCTGAGTTTATAATGCATTTTTGGGGAAATTAATACAAATCAACTTAATTATTAAGATACCTAAATGGATATATCATGTTAGAAAACCAGTGGGATAGATCCGGTCCATATAGTTGCAGCCCTCAAGAAGTTTCAAAATGCATCATGCAATGAACTCATGGAAATTCAGCGTCCAGGGGTAAGGTATAACATATTTTAAAAAGTTGTCTGGCAGAACAAGTCTGTGTGAGACTTTGCCAGAACAAGTCTTCTATAGATTTAAACCCCAACTTATCTTCTTAAGTTTTCCTCTTTTCATGGGATTGTACCCGAAATGGATGGTTCCTACACCAAAATACAGGAAAGGGGATGCCTATTTGACATAATTCCCAGAGAACACTTTGGGGATTTACAGCCCAACCCTAGCAGTGGGGACCCTGAAAGAATGGACTGAAATCTTTTCTTTCTAGGCATGTGCTTACTCTCCCAAAATCAGATTAGCGGGTAGAACAGATTTATTTACATTAACATATAATGTCACAGATGAATCAATCTGCAATATCCTACTCATTTTTAAACAACTCTAATAAGAGGTGGAAGAGCTGTAGTTGGCGGATTCCTGCTAATTCCAAAGTTGTGTTTATTGCATTATCTATGACTTTTGAATACGGAAATTATATCTGTGTAGGCAGATTTCTATGTGACCTGCTCCTCTTATTTTCTGCACATTAAGACTTTTCAAAGCCCACAGAGCTTATTACAGCAGTGAAGAGAGTCCTCCCTTAAGTTGCCTTAAGCACAAATAACTTACTGTGTTGTGGACAGAAACTTGCTTACTGCGTCTTATGAAATCCAGTACTTTATTTTGATTTAATTTCCCTTAATTTTTGTTTGGCTTGGAAGTAACAAAATAGTCTAAAGCAATGTAGCTTTATCTTTACAGCACATCTCATTTTTTTCCCCTTTATAGTAAAATTTTAAATTAACCTTATGGCAGTAAAACCAAGTTGTGTGCAAAACAAGGTTTTTTCCTTGAAGCAAACACCACCCAAAGCATGATCTTGGCATCTAAAAAGCATGTTTTTTTACTTTTAATGCAACTTTAATTTAAACTTGCTCATCCTGTTTCAGAAGGGCTTGGCTTTTTAATTAGGCACTTTAAAATGTTAGCATATTTAGCAATTATTGTTTGTGACTTCACCATGACAATTCACGTTCATGCACACAAATACCTCAGTAGGTGAGACATAGCATAGAAATATTTGGGCAATCTGCTCCATGGCTCAGTTAAAATTATTTAGGGCTACTGTATTTCACTTTTATATAGGAAGGAAGCTCTAATATACTTAGCAATGTTAACCAAATTTTCCAATCTGGTACCCACTACAATTTTCATATTTGGCTGGGAATTGCAGTCCCAAAACATCTGGAGGGTACCAGGTTGATGGTTGATGAAGTCTGCTTTAAAAAATTTATGAAATGTTCTGTGTGTCTATTTGATAATATTATATATGCCCTTGACATTAATTTCTAAGCTATTTTCTCAAGATACCGCTTTGTTTTATACAGATAGATTACACAAAAATAAATGACAGTTTTGCAACATCCATTTATAAAACATTTAGTACATCAGTGTGGACAGTATTATTAGTGTGGTAGGTGATGATGTGTCATAAGAGTGGGCAGGAACAAATGTTTAGCCTGTATTTTTTTATTTTGGAGTATTTTTCGTATTTTGGGGAGATTAAATGGCAAAAATTGGTCTGCTTTTTGAGGGTTTAGAGTTTTAAGGGATAAATGTCAAGCAATCCTTCTCAAAGATGCAAAAAAAAAAAAGTGGGGAGATTCTGGGTCCACCCATTCGAGTGTTTTGAGAATTGCATGCAGCCTCAGTTTGCTAGGCCCTAACCCCTAAAATGTGCACAGGGGAATAACTCAGTTACTCTTAAACATAGGGAAGTAAAACACAATGGCTGGGCTGATATATTGTGCTAACCACTTTTAAATGGGTTTGAGTAATCAACAGATCAAGTCAGCAACCTAGTGAATGTTTCCATGATAGTAAGTGCTATTGATCATAATGAAAAATGTTTATGTAAACATGCACTTGAACATATGCCAACATTCACTGGGTTTGCAAAATATAACCAATAGTTACAAATCACAATTGTTGGGTTGGTAGATGTAATTATAAAATGATATGCCCTTCTTCTCGTTTCCAAAGTTTGGCTCATTCTGATTTAACCAGTACTCATTCTAATTAACTGAACATTCCTGCTGCATTGTTTGAAATGTCAGAAAGAATCATGCACGTTAGACATTCTCCATAATAATCTTTACAAAATCTTGAACGTCATTCCCTCTACCTCTGGTCCTAATACATGGATATGCGGCACTTCTAGAGGGACAGCCCTACAAACATGACAAATGTCTACAACCAGATTTGAAATAATTCTAGGGATTAAAAGCTATAGGACTCACTAAAGCATGAAATTTCTGATTCCTAGATTGATCACAGCTGTACTTTTTGCCCAATGCGAAGATTCTTCCATTATGTAAAAGAACTCCTTAGCATTTAGCATAGACAAGATGGACTTAATCTACATTCAACTGTCATTCTGTTATCAGGAGAACAATAATAGGCACCCAAAATCATGTATCTTATAGTCTGTTTATTCTCTGAAATATTTATAAAAATAGATATAAAAATATAAAGACAGGAGTTTTGGGAGAAAAAAGTCATATCAAATCTATATATCTGTAAAATATTACTGATGTTGCCTTGGAAAAAAGCACAAACAAGTATTTACAAAAGAAAACTGAAATGTCGCCAATCAACATACATAGAGAAAGATAACAGGGAAAAAATAATTCATACTGTAGTTCCCAGAAAATTCATTTATATCTCACTTTTCCTTAGGATTACAAGAAACAGGAATTGATGATAAAATCATTAGAAATACTCTTAACTATATTCAAACTAAATAATAGAATTCAGTGCTTATATCAGATATATTTCAGATATTTTGAAGGCAAAAATAAGGGGGGGGGGGAACATGTTGAAAAATCACCTGAATTATTCCAGTATAAAATTAGGTATTCTATAGGACTTCTAAAATCTATCTATCCATCCATCCATCCATCCACCCACCCGTTGGTTGGTTGGTTGTATTTATATAGCTGCCCATCTCACAAAAGGTGACTCTGGGTGGCATACAACAGTTAAAAAGAATAAATACATAAAAACAATTATAAATAAAAACTATAAAAGCACACAAAACAGGAGGGGATCAAATTAATAAGGGAGCCATGGCAAAATCTCCCTGGTCCCCTGGGAGTCCCAGGCCTGGTCACATAGCCAGGTCTTGAGGGACTTGTGGAATGTTAAGAGGGATGGGACTAACCTCACTTCCGGGGGAGAGGGGGGAGAAATTTCCACAAGGCAGGCGCCACGGCAGAGAAGGCCCGCCTCCTGGGACCCGCCAAATGCAATTTCCTGGCAGATGGGACCTGCAGCATGCCTTCTCTGCCAGACCTGATGGGACAGGCAGATGTAATTGGGGAGAGGTGGTCCCTCAGGTAACCTGGCCCATTTAGAATCTAATATTCTGGAAATGAAAATTTGAAATGTATTCTTCTGACTAACTGAAAATTATACAAACAATGCTAAAAGATTTTAGAAAGATTACAGATGGGTCAGTGGAGCACACTACACCTTTTTAAAACTGTAATATACTGAATGAGTCTTTACTAGCAGGATTCACATACTAAACTACATTGTAAACCATGGCTTTTGAACATATCTCACATCATACTAAGCAAAAACAAATCACTTTATATTTTAGTGTAATGTGTAACTTCTGTCTATGATTTGGTAGATTTTGATATAACATCAGAACTTTCTCTTTACGCTATGCCTTGCAAATCAAAATTAGAAAATATGATAATTCTAATTGTAGGCTAACTATCATTTGTTGGCCTGGTTCAGATATAACAAGAAAATACATATTTGCCACAAAAATTTGAGCCCAAATTTTTTAAAGATATTAAGTCATTTTAAGATATTAAGTCTCAGTAAAATGTATGGATTCCTGGTATATACCCACTGCATTTACCTGTGTATTTGAAGAGGGATTTTTTCCCCTGGAAAAACAGCTTGTCTACCACAAACTTGCAAACTTTCACTGCAAGCATAAGTCATTACAGTAAATATACTGTGTTGAAAATGGGCCAGCAGAGCCTGTTTTACAAAGATCCTGCGAAATTTTGGTATGTCATAAGGAACAGAATTGTCAGAACATCTCCTTCATATAATTTTAAAATGTTGCTCCTATTGGAAGAAAACACAGAAAATACTCGTACACAAGCATCAACATGATTTAGCTGACAAAAGCAGCAATTGCTATGATTTCCAGAATTCCTTCAAGTCCATATGCAACAAGCAGCACAACATTAATAATGACATCTGCTCTCAGGATATAAGTTTGCCACACTAGAAAGTAGACTGATAGAATTACATTGCCAACAGTGATCCCAAGACTGATCCCAAGGGGAGCTTCCTCTTCTGTCAAGTTGCCTTTAGTACCTAGTAGAAAAAAACTGATGTAAGTGTACCTGATGGCAATTTATGAATCTGTTAGGCTGTAAGAGTAGAACCCCAAAACAGAACAGTAATTTAACATATACAGGGGAAAAACATCACTTGAGGTACAGTCTTTGATAGAAACTGAACTCAATAAAGTTAAAGTTATTAAAGGCAAAATATTTGGCTGGGTCCAAAATTTTCATACTACTGGAGTACCGTTGAGTAGCATTCCGCTCACACCATTCTGATGACTGGAGGAGTGTTCTTCCTTCAACAGTTGTATTGGCATCTAATGCTAAGAAGGTAAGAAAATACCTTCTTAGGGAAGCCATCATTTTATCTGGCTACATATGTAGACAGGATTTAAGATAGAGCAGAACGAACTGCTGGAGGTTCATTGTACCCTTCTGCCTGGCCAGGCTCAACGCCAAAGAAAAAGCCACTGGTCAATGGTGCAGCAGCTCGCTGTAAACTATGTAGCTACTATCTTTTATGCAGCAGCATGTTAGGAACAGTCTTTGTGTCTAATAATCCAGTATAGCATACTACAGTAGAAACTTTTGCATACAGTTAGTTTTCATAATATTGGCAATTACCCTGCTTATCTGAGGAAGGTAATTTAAGCAGTGCATATTATTCTGTGGCTGCTTGAAGAGGTGATACTGAACTGGAGCCTGGCAGTGGCCTCACATACGATAAAGAGGCAGACAGACACACCAGCCCAATTCCATTCTACAGCACTTTTGAGTGCTCAAGCTGTTTGAAGAAGCCCTCCTCAACCCCAAAAATCAGGTTCTTCCTTTTTGGTACGTTTTCTTCTTCTCTTGCTGTAGCCTAGACGAAGAATATTACCGTATAGTTTTCACTCTCCAATAGTTATAATTTTTAAAATAGCAATTTAATACAGAGTAAGCCCCACTTAACTTTTTCTGAGCTAATGTGCATAAAACAGCTGAATTGGCCAGTGAAGTTTTATTTTTATATTAGAGTAAAATCTCATTTGTACTTTTACCCATATAAATTGAACAGTCTTTTAATGTTTAACAGTAAAAGTGTTTAAAGGGCTTGTCATATAATTGATTAGTTGTCTTGAATTGCACAGTTGGTCTCATATTTTTACATACAGATTAATATTAAATGGTGATTGTAAATTACATAAATGCTTACCAAAGTACAGGCGGATAGCTTCTAGAAGTGCCATAAAGAACAGCAATACGAGATCAAGAGTCAATAAATTATTTGGATAAGTGAAAACTTGACCTGACAATAAGTAAAGTATAAAGGGGGAAAAATCAAGTTATATCATGCTGCCAGGTGTCAGCAGAACCATCTCTTAACTGTGTATTTTAAACAACTTACTTTTATAAATAATCATTAGAAGTACTGCTAAAAAATAAAATATATAATAAATTGCACCTAAACAGAAAAGGATCTGTAAGGAAACAGATGAAAGCTGGCAGCTTCTGTCAAGGAAAATTATTTATGATCATATTTTTTCACATTTTGTTTATGTTGGATCATAATTCAGCAGAATATATTGTAAACAGTAGTGACATTCAGTGTATATTGTAGTAGCATAAACTGTAGTCAAATCAGTATTCCATTTTCAGAGATTGATAGTAAACTTAAGCTTGGATAAGAGTACCAAAGTGAAGTAACTGCACTTCAATTAACTAGAAGCCATAGGCAATTCAGCTAAACTCCCCTACTTCAGTATGCAATTAAAAAAAAGTCGTCTTTTTGAGGGATGGCTGCTTCCAGGGTAGATCTAGTGTTCCTGCCGCATCACCATTCAGCTATTCCAAAGTTACATTTCAGAATACTTCAAAACGTTACATTTTCTTTAGTTATTATGATTTTGTTTCCTACCCATTATATGAAATCCTTTCAGTTAAAGACTGAATTTCTGTTACATCCTTTCTACACTTTAGGGATATGCTATGCTGGCTCACTCTACTCTCACCACATCTTAAATGCTTGGAATCTTTTTTTATCTGAGAAGGCCTGAAAATTGTCTCTGAACTTCAGTTACATAAACCACCAGGAAGCACTGTATGACCAGTCTCGTTTTTTTGGGGATTCCTCAGATGCGGGTAGCCAGATAAGATGTGATTCTCTGAGGTTCCTGCCGACTATTGGGAATTGAACTCACAGACCTTTACACTTTATATAGGCATCTATATTTTTATAGAGTGCATTAGCTTTAATAAGTATCCAGGTTCTGGCACTCAGCACTTTCAGGAAGGAATATCTAAAAGCACTATTAAAATGTTATATTTTAATTAATTAAATTTAATTAATGTTTCCCTTAAGCTCTTCCCGAGCAGAGATACAGATGTTACATTATATCATATCCTGTGTGGTATTTTCAATTACACTTACCACTAGAAGGTATAACATGAACAGTTTTGTCCTTGTTGGGACTCCTCAGACACAGGACCATCTACCACCAACTGCAGAAAGCGTCCTGACACTATATTACAATTTAAATTACTTATTGTGATTTTATTCATGTACTGTATTATATATAAGCTGCCATGAAAGGAACTGCGTCTTGATAAACAGATTACAAACAAATCTATAAATAATAAAAATAATATTTTTATCCCACCTTTTTTTATATACTCAAGGCATTAAACATACCTAATACTTCTGCCTTCTATCTTCCCCACAACCACCACCTTGTGAGTGGGTTGGGCTGAGAGAGAGTGACTGGCACAAACTCAGCCAGCTGGCTTTAATGCTAACGGACACCTCGAACTCACCATCTCCTGGTTTCTAGGCCAGCACCTTAATCACTACACCAAACTGGCTTTCTATCAGAATTACAACTGAAAAGCACACATCTGGTAGTTTTTATTTGTTCTCTTTAATTTTATAAATCTACAATAGCATGATAAATCTGGCAATCAGACTTTCAAAAAACATTAAGAGTTAAATAATTGGTATGATTTCCCTTACATTTATGATAGTCTTGCACTGAAGAAATATTTGCAGTACTCTTGCTAGAATATGTAAATTGCTGAAAGCCAAACTTTTCTTAGAGAAAAGAAGCAGCTTAACCACACCCACTTAGGTCTTTCTGACCCTTTCTTTAGGTCAGAAAGAATTTTGTATATTATAGTTTATGTTGATATTAATTTTGCTTCTATTTTACTTAGATAATGCCTTTTCAATTAGAGATTTTAAAACCTACCGGTAACAGATATATTCCAGTTTACAGAACAGATGAGGAGTGAAAATGAAAATGAGATTACAGTAGAAGAAATAGCTGAAGATTATGTCTCAGTTGCTTTTGGGGGGAGGATTTTTCTGCATTAGTTGTGTCTCATAGTTACCTCCTTTAAATATTATTATTCTGTATATTTCATTTCTTGGATTCTCAGTATACAAGTCAATCATATCTTAATACCTACAATCAATAACAATATGGTCAGCTTGCATAGCATCTCCTTAAACATAATTAAGAGTTTGGAAACTAAACTTATTAGAGGACAATGACATATAGCAACAGTTCTCATATTTCTAAGTTTCAGGAAGTAATCGCATCAAGAAGACTGCTATGGAACTTATGTGGATTGCAGAAGATTATGATTGGTACCCCAAGGCCATTCATGCAAGATCATGTGAACAGGAAAGATGCTACAAGATGTACCTAACAGTCTCCTGCATTTGTACGTCAGAAGAAGTTTATCCACCATTATTCATTTTCCAACAAAGAACCATCATAAACTTCTAAGAAGATATCAACATTCCCTAAAGCACATTTGAAAACCATAGGTATGATGAAACAAAATTTATTTGGTTTTCTGGATAAAAGAAAAAGGATACAACAGATGATGATCTCCCTGTACACAAGACAAAAATAAAATATTACCAAAAATTATACTTTTAAGGCCAAAAAGTTACAAAAAGTGGGGCACAGAAATTCTTCTAGCTGTTTTGAGAAAGGAATATTGTCCTACAGTAATCAGCAGTGGCAAAACTTAATTCAGAACCCCTATCCCTTTTGATAATATCTTAATTCAAAATTACTTACAGAATCTTCTGTACATGTTTTTGGTTTAGAGCTATAATCCTAAATACATTAAGTAAATTTATAAAGACATTAGATGGATTTATTTCTGGGATGAGCCATTCAGTTGTAAGCAGTTAAGAAAATATAGCCCAAAATTCTGATCAGAAAATAATAAAATAAGTTATGCAATACAATAAGAACTTATGAATTTTAGGCTTATTTAAAGAACATGTTTATATCCACACTAGAAGTCAAGTTGGACTTAACTACCTTTATTCAAGTTACATGGACTGCCAGAAGCACCGTGTGACCAATTTCATCACTTATTGGTAGTATTTAGGTATGGGTAGCCAGATATTCTATGGAGTTCAAGCTATCTATTGGGAATTGAACTCACAGACTTTCAAACTTTAGTTGACTACATAGACTGCATTCGCTTTAGGAGTTATCCAGGTCCTCTCATTCAGTGATTACAGGAAGGGATATCTAGATGTGCTATCAGAAGATGGTAGTCCATCTTCCCTTCAACTCTAGAGAACAGAGAGGTACAGATGTTGCCTTATGTCATCACCCCATATATGGGGTTTTAAATTACCTCCACACCCCTCTTGGAGGGAGGGAATTTCTTTATTTTTACAGAGTGTATATCCAGTGTGATAAACCTGGACACAAGGACATGACATAATATAGCATCTGTCTCTTTCTGCTCAGAGTTGAAGGGAAGGTGGACTGTATATACAACTCTGAGAGCTTTATTCAAGTGTAATTCAATTACATAGTGTAGCTCTGTCTCCCTCTAGTGAATTAACCATGGAATTATTTCTTAGTTTGCTAATTATTTCAGCCTCAGTGCAAGTTAAGGTGCATGTTTCACCTTCTGGCGGATAACACTGATAGTTTGTTAACATGACTATAAAAGTGAGTGATAGCCAATCAATACTGAATCAGAGAATCATAAAATCACAGATTGGAAGAGACCATTTAGGCAATCCAATCCTTTCCTCTGTGCAGGAATCCAAATTAAAGCATCTCTGCAGAACAACCATCTAACCTCTATTAGAATACAAATAGCAGGTGAGCCTACCCTTTCTGGGTAATTGGCTCCACCACTGTCAGACTGCCCTTATTTTCAGAAAGTCTTTTTTTTTTCTCCCTCTAATGTTCATTTGTAATCTGCCTTTCTCTAACTTAAATGCAATGTTCAGCATCCTCCCCTCTGGAATGAAAGAAAATAGGTTATGACCCTATATGACATCTTTTCAGATATTTGAAAATTACTGTGATAACACCCTTTAGCTGTCTTTTCTCAAAGTCAAACTTTCCCAGCACTTTGATTCTTACAAGATTTATTTTCTAGTTCTCTGTGCATCCTTGTTGCCCTTTCTGAACCTGCTCCAAATTCTCTATATTGTTCTTAAAACAATGGGATGGGATCTGAGTAAAGTGAAACAATTAGTTTCTGTAAAGTATTTATTAAAGCCACAAAATATATTAAATGTACAATATACTGGGAAATGCAGATTTAAGCATTTAACAAATATCCTCTCCAGATGACAGTATCATTGCCCATCAGTTGCCTTCTATAAAACATAACATCTTTGTTATATCACACTAAGTTTGTCTCTAGTATAGCACCATTCAGCATTGAATAGATAATCATATTGGAAGAAAATAAACCTTCATTAATAGGACACCTCGAGACCCTGAATGAAAGGTGGGATATAATTAAAAAACAAATCTGAATCTTATTAACTGTAATTCAATTAACGCTAAATTATTTTAGGGCATGGGTAACTTTTTGCAGTTAATGGTAGTACTTTAGTGTTTTAGGCTGCAAAGGTGCTAGTACAATGGTACCTCGGGTTATGAATTTAATCTGTTCCGTGACTCTGATCGCAACTTGATTTGGTCGCACTGCGAGGCAAATTTTCCCATAAGGTTCAATGTAAATACGGTTAATCCGTTCCGCCCTCCGAATTTGGTCGCGCCGCAAGGCAAATTTCCCCATAAGGTTCAATGTAAATACGGCTAATCCGCCCTCCGAATTTGGTCGCTCCACGAGGCAAATTTCCCCATAAGGTTCAATGTAAATACAAACAATTCTGAAACATATGCATTTTATTTTTAAACCACAAAAACATGAAAAAAAGTACGTACAGCACAGTATGGAGAATGGGGTGGGGAGGCAGTTATTGTTTGGAGGGAGAGTCCTCTCTTCTTTGCCTCTTAGCTGCAGGCTCAGTTCTGGGGAAAAACCTGTCTAAAGTCAGATGTTTTTTCCTGCGCTGCATAACCCTCCGGAAATGAGAGACCACGTTATCGTTCATCGTGTTCAACACTCTGTTCGTTACAGTTATGTTGGGGTGGTGCTTCTCAAAGAAGTGCTGGCATGCATTCCATTGTTCCATAATAGATTTAATCTTGGCACTGCTAACCTCCTCCCTGTCTTCCTCTTCCTCAGTGGAATGCTCCTCACCAAGCGCTTTCTGTTGCTCACTCTGGAGCTCAGCAAGTTCTTCCGTGGTCAGCTCCTCCTCATGGTCCTCAACAAGCTCCTCTACGTCTGCACCATCGACATCCAGACCCATGCTCTTGCCCATGGACACAATCTCCTCCACTACCTCTGCATCAGACCCTTCACGGTCACGTTCAGTGACACATTCTGGCCACAGTTTCCTCCAGGCTGAGTTTAAGGTCTGGCAGGTGACATCTTCCCAGGCTTTGTCAATGAGGCCAATGCAGTGGAAGACATTGAAATTTTTCTTCCAAAACTCTGTCAGAGTCAAGGATGTTTCCTCAGTGACACTGAAACACCTGGTGAAGAGCGCCTTTGTGTAGAGCTTCTTAAAGTTGCAGATCACTTGCTGGTCCATGGGCTGCAGAAGAGGTGTCGTGTTGGGGGGGAGGAACTTGACCTTTATAAAGTCATACTCAGCGTCCATATCATCCACCAAGGCTGGAGGGTGTGCCGGGGCATTGTCCATCAGAAGAAGGCACCTTTCAGGCAGCTGGTGCTCGGAAAGATATTTTTTAATGCTGGATGCGAACACCTCGTGCAGCCATTCCATGAACAACTCCCTTGTGACCCACGCTCTCGCATTGGCCCTCCACATGACAGGCAGTCTGGCCTTGTTCACATTCTGTTCCCTGAACGCACGAGGGGTCTGGGAATGGTACACCAGTAGCGGCTTAATCTTCAGGTCGCCACTTGCGTTTGCACACAGCAAAAGGGTCAGTCTGTCCTTCATGGGCTTGTGCCCTGGCAGTGCCTTTTCCTCCTGCGTGATGTAGGTTCTGTTTGGCATCTTCTTCCAGAAGAGCCCTGTCTTGTCGCAGTTGAACACTTGCTGAGGGACGTATCCTTCCGCCTTCATGAAGTCCTCAAATTCTTCCTTGTAGGCTTCTGCAGCAGCCTTGTCAGAACTGGAAGCCTCTCCATCTCTTGCCACATTGTGGATGCCACTTCTTCTGCGGAATTTCTCAAACCAGCCTCTGCTGGCTTTAAATTCCTCACTTGCTGCGCTGGTAGAGGGGTTTTTCTGCAGTAAATCACTGTGCAGTTTCCTGGCTTTTTCACAGATGATAGCTTCACTCATGCTATCACCTGCCAGCTGTTTCTCATTCAGCCACACTAACAACAGCTTTTCCACCTCTTCCAGCACTTGTGTCCTCTTCCTCGTTAACATCGTTACTCCTTTTGCCACATCAGCTTCTCTGATGGCATCTTTATTCTTCAAAATAGTCGAGATGGTCGACTTCGCCATCTTGTACTCCGCGGCCAGATCAGTCACACGAACACCACGATCGTGCTTTTCTATAATCTCCTTCTTCAGTTCGATCGTCACTTTCTTCTTCAAACCCTTATTCTTGCCAAGCCCGCTCTGCATTTTCTTTGGAGCCATGCTGACAAGCACACCAAAAACCTTCCAAACGCCACAAAACACACCACAAGCCTCACCGAACGTCTCCTTGCTACCGCAATCTCGCCCACAGGAAGCCGTGACCGCGTGGCAGCAGGGCAAATGGCTGCGGATCCGGTTCGTAGCGCGAGACGGAGGTTGCACGGCAAGGCAAATTTTTGGGGGTGGAGCTGGTCGTATCGCGAAAATTTCGTAAGGGGGGGGCGTTCGTAACTCGAGGTACCACTGTAGTAATACCACAGAAAGGGTGGAGCTATTTCGAAACTGCTGTATTCTGAAAAACGTACTGCTGAAAACTGCAACGTTGTTGCCATTTCTGTTTTTTTTTTTATCCCAGAGGCCTCTAAGGATTGCAAAAATGAGTCATGGGACCACATATAGTCCACTGTGTTTTAGGGGGAAAGGATCTGACTATAGACTTTATTGTTGGAATATATCTTCTAATATGTTTTATGTTTTATTGATTTAATTGTAATTTCTTTGATTGTTGTGAGCTGCCCAGTCACTGAGAGTTGGGTGGCATACAGTTTTAATAAATGATTATTATCACCATCATTATATTATTACTAGTATTAGTAACTATTAACTGCAAAACACCTAAAATATGTCAAATTGCCAGATTAACAGCAATGTTTTTTTTAATTAAAACAGCAAGAGCACCTCACTGAAGTTAATGGGATTTACTGAAAGGAAACTATAAATTATACTGTGGTCCACAACTACAGAAGTAAGCAGCAAGCAGTAGTCATCTTACAATATTGTGGCCCTTTGACTTTTGTGGCCATTTTGATAGTTTTGAAATGGTATAAACGAAAAAAGCTGTTTCATGATTAAGCTAGTGCAGAAATGTGTTTCACATACACAAAATTACATCTTTCTGAGAAAAAATATCAAAATGTCTCATATTCTTTACTTATTCCTTATCCTCTTTCGTCCCAAGTTCTGGCTAGTTCTCTTATTTTCTTCAGATGACAACCCTGTGAGGAAGGTTAGGCTGAGAGAGGTTAGGCTGAATAAGCAAGCACCTGAAGCCGGATGCCATAAGGCATTTACAGCAAAGGGCTACAACACTTTGTTTTCCATCACATCAAACTTTTCCATTACAGGTAGTCCACATTTACTGACCACAACTGGGACTGGTAACGCCATTGCTAAGTGGCATGGTCATTAAATGCGATGTCATGTGACCATGACTTGCAACTTCCTGCTGACTTCCCCATTGACTTTACTTGTTGGAAGCCAGCAGTGAAGGTCACAAATGGCGATCACGTGACCACGGGATGCTGAGACAGTTATAAATGTGTGCTAGTTGCCAACTGCCTGAATCACAATCAGGTGACCACAGGGAGGCTGCTACTTCAAAGACCGGTTGTATGTCTTGTTTTTCAGTGCCATAGTAAGTTCAAACAGTTGCTGAATGAGTGGTCAGTAAGCAAGGACTACTTGTAATTTCCATAGATGACACTGCTAGAACATCACAGAAAGAAACCAGGTGGCTAATCTGTGCCTCGACTGCCCTGTAGGAGAATGACTGCATTTTCCACAGAGAAACTCCGTCCTCTTCCTAGTCTACAAAAAAGATAGTTACCGATGGGGGTGAAAGCGACCGGTATGGCGGGAAGCCATTCAATTCAGCGATACCGGCTCACCATTACCAGTTTTATTTACCATCGCACGGATAATTACCAGTTACTCCAGCGTAAACATGCTGCAATCACGTCCCTCCTGACTTAAAAGCAAGTTCTCTTTAACACAGAACTTGCTTGAAAGCCAAACAGGCAGTTGTTTCACTGTTGTCAAGGTAACCCATTTGCAGCCAGATCAGGCTGCAACCTAAGGACCGGCGAGATACCGCCAACAGTGTCCAGGAGTCCTTTAAGCCTCCCTTCTCCTCGTCTTAACTCGCTTCTCAAAACTTGAGGCAACGTTGCTTCAAAGCAACTCCGCTCACCTTGCCTGGCGGCCGCCATATCTTCTCCCCCTCAATCCCCTCCCCGCACCAATTCTTCCAGCATCCCGACAACCCTTGCGCAGCCTCCTCCGAGGGCTTCATGGGCAGATTGTCGTTCGGCGGGTTTCGCGCGAGCGGAACTCCACGATCGCCTTTATTGCTTGCGTCCTCGGAACTATTCGGGCCCCCTCGGACACCGCCGGTGGGACGCATTGGGAGAGGGAGGATTCACGAAGCCTTCGCTCTTCTTCGGACTTTTGCTTCCCATCTCGGTTCGGTCATAGCCGGAAATACTCGGGCCTCTTCGGCAACGGCCGTAGGTCGATGAGTAACCGCGACCTATTCGGATATCTTCGCGAGCTTCCGGTCCCGCTCTAGATAGCCTCAACATGCACTTTCGGTGGATCGGGAGAAGTCGGCTCCGATCGGGATCACTCGGGTGAGACCGAAGCGGGCCGCAGGACGGATTCGGGGACACCCGTCGTCGACGATACTCGGATAAGATCGGAGCAGGCCTTGGGCCGTTCGTTTCCCTATTCGGGATTCTTAAAGAGGAGTTCGGGCGAGATCGGAGAATAACTCTCATTCGGACGAGTTCGGCTAACCTCGCGGGATACACCCCCCCCCCCTCCGCTAAGGTGTCTTCGGATGGAGGACTCGGACTCGGCCGCGAAGCAACTAGGTTTGGCCGAGGCGGCTGCGGTAGCTGCCGCTGCTGCAGTGGCTGCAGCAGCGGCAGCTGCCGCGGCCGCAGAAGGATCCGAGCAGCAGCACGAACACCGAGGAGAGGTGCCCGGCTCGGAGGCGGAGCCACAAGAAGAAGAGGAGGTGACGGCTGTCACCGTAATGGCGGCAGAAGCCGAACACATCGAGATGGGGGCCGAGTCCCTGCCGAGTGCCGACGAGGCCGCCGCAGCCGCTGCCTTTGCAGGTCGGCGCGCATGCGCACAAGCGCGCCACCCGCCGGTCATTGAGCGCGGGTCCTGACTGGGTCGTGTGCTGATCATTCGCTTGTGTGAATGGTCCATCCGCGAGTATTACCTCCAAGCGTTTCCACTTTGAGTGGAAACGGTTTCGATCTTCTTCACCTACCCGTAGTACCTCATCATGAGGTTATATACATACATGTGTGCATCATCCCTGACGTCAAGAAAGTGCAGAAAATGCCACCTTCTCGTCTGCATTACTTTAGTTGTGCTGTTTCTTATCCCTGACAGGACTGTGATATCATTCACGACGGTCTGACAGGCAGAAATCTTGCATTTCTCCATCACAGTGCCTTAATTAGAGGAAAATGACCTGCTGAATTTTTGATGTCAGCATCTGAGTAATTTAGTTGGGGTACTTGATGAATAGCAACCAACAATTATTGTAGCTTTGCCCATTTGCATTTTGAGATGCTATAACAAAAGATATTGGGACTGATTAAAATATGCAAGAGCAAAAGCAGGCAGATTAAATATTACACACTAAAACCTCACCCAATAATTATTGATCTGCAACAATCAGTTAAAATAAGGTTCTCAGATTATAAATAGGGAGAAGGATTCCTTTTCTCCCTTACATTTGGCTATCTTGCACATGATCCCTGGGAGCTCTGTTAATAAAGCCACTGTTTATATAAACATTGGAGATTGATAGGTAGATAAAAATTGTACCTTCAGGAGAGAACCAATATTAAGATATCGTTCTACAGATGTCTTATTTAGCAGGACATGTGCATATTTTGCTTCTTGGATTTTGGCAGTTCTGAAGGAGGATATCACAGAAAATTTTATTTGGGTCATGTTTTACAGAAGTGACCACAGTAACAGTAGCCAATGTGGGTGCCTCTGCAGACAATGTATTCACTACTTCTGTGGCAAATGCAGCATCTATCTCAGGACATGTATTGGTAAGGTCAGGTTTAGTTAATCTTACAATATTTATTTTTGCATATTCCATATTTCCTTTGTGGTAGAAAGTATCTAATTTAAATGTGTGTTGTAGCTATGAAGTTCGTTATGTAATCAAATTGCACAGATTTGAGTTAGCAATTTTGTAGTGGGGATGAGCAAAATAAATATGGCTGGACTTGCACAACACAAACTAGCCATTAACTAGGTTGGCTAGTTTCTAATTCATTGTGTTGTATGAATCCAGGCAAATGGTTAACTCAGTTAACCACAGTTCAGTTAAGCATGAGTTAATGTCTTCTGTCATTTTCTTCTTTATTATTCTTTGCCCACAAAGGAATTAAATGCTGTATCTCCAGTTAAATGGAGGCAAATATCAGCAGTGTCACTTAGCAGAGAACTGCACCTAATTGCTAATAAACGTATAAAACCACCTTTTATATTAAAATATTTGCGGTGTATCTGGTTCTGCTGAAACCATTGGCTTCATTGGGACCCTTTCCTCTGGCTGGCAGAGAAATAAATGTTGGTCCACATAGAGCTTGTGTTTTGTACTGTCAGGGTCTAGATTACTAAACCTCCTGAGGCAAGGAGCTTTTGTCTGATTCTGTATAAAATGCCATAGGCACGGATAGTATGGCAGGACAAAAATAATAATAATAATAATAATAATAATAATAATAATAATAATAATAATAATAAATGGAGCTTGCAATGGGAGTCGTATTTCAGTATGACTCAGTCTTCATTACACAGTGTAATTAATATCTTCACAGCTTAAATGAGTTCAAGGAATCGAATCCATATATATCAGTTTTGGCTAAACTCATGTCTATTGTCTCTGAGAAAAGCTATAGATCTGGTGAAGTGCCAGTTGACCGGAGAAAGGGAATTATCTTTATCTTCAAAAGGGGAATAAAAGGAAGGCAGAAGTACAGACCTGTTACTCTGGTATCAATATCTGGGAAGGTTCTAAAGCGAATCATAATGCAACCAATCTATAAGCATTTTGAAAACAATGATTATTAGAAGTCAGCATGGCTTTATCATGAACAAGTCTTGCCAGAGTAATCCTACGTCATTTTTTTAATCAGATAACTTATTTAATAGATTATGGGAGTATTGGGAATATATCTGAACTTCAGAAAAGTATGTAATAAACTTCTCTGTGATGTTAGATTAACAAGATAGTTAGATATGTCTATTAAGTATATTTGCAGTTGTCTTGATAACTATATCCAAAGAGTGCTCATTAATGTTTCCTTATGAAACTGGAGTAATGTATCAAATGAGGTGCCATAGGGGTTGATCCTGTGCCCAATATTCTTCATCATTCTCATCAAGGAAGGAGAAAAGCTGGAGGGAACATTTATCAGATTTGCAGATGATAAAAACTTTGTGGATTACCTAATCTATAATTCAAAAACAAAATTCAGAATGATTGTAATAGGATATAGAAATGGACAACAGAATGGAATTTAATATGGGTAACTGCAAAGTTCTTCATTAGGAGACAGAAATAAAATCTTCCTAAATGTACTTAGGAAAAAAAAATCAAATCCATACTACCTACCTTGGTAACAGTATATGTGAAAAAGATTTTTTAATTGAAATTGTTTTTAAACTGAATACAAATCAGCAGTTACATTGCAGCTGCTAAAAAGACAAATGCAATTTGAGGGCATATTGATAGAAGACTGTGTGACTGTGGTAAGTTTTCCAGGGTATAGGAATTAATCATTTCATTGTATTCTGTATTGCTGAAATCTCACCTTGAGTATAATTCCAGTTCTAAGCACCAGACTTCAATAAACATTCAGGCAATTTGGAATAAGGTCAACAGGGATGAACGGAGGACTAGAAGCAGTTCTTATGAAGAGAGACTAAGGAGAGTTGGTTTGTTTATCGTTGAGAAAAGATGACTTGAGAAGACATAGGTTAGCACTTTTCAAATATTTGATTGGTAAAATATAGAAGGTCAAGACCTGTTCTCTATTGTTTCAAGATATGGAATTAGTAAGATATAGAAAGCTACAGGAAGACAGATCCTGTTTGAATATTAGGGGGAAAAAATAGTAAGAACAGTTTGGCAATATATCAAAGGAAGGTGTTGAGCTCTCCTTCACTGAATATGTTCAGATGAAGGCAAGTTAGCCACTGGATTCTTGCATTGAGCAGAAGATTGGACTCAGTGCTCTAACTCTTCTAGCCCTGTAATTCCACATTAACACAGCAGGATTCTGGGAATGGCGTCTCAGTCTCCATGCACTTGGATATGGAAGAAAGTTGATTATTCCTCTTATAGTCTTCCCTATATGCAACTTGATATTTCTATGGGAATTTGTTAGGAATCTTTACAAACTAAGAAACATAAAAATCCAAGCCCTTCAGTAAGTTACTTTTGCTAAAGTTCTTTATTTTTTCTGCAGTCTGGAAGAACAGCTCTTCAGATTGGGGACAGCTTGAATGCTGAAAAAGCCACTCTGATCGTGGTTCACACAGATGGCACCATTGTAGAGAGTGCGGGTCTGAAGGGGCCATCTGCACCTCTTACTACAGGTAAAATGTGAGCTGGGAGACTTTTTAAAATGTCCTATAGAAACATAAATGCATAACTGAGATTTTTTTTTTCAATATTGCATAAGCAAACTAACATTTGGTTAGCAGAATCTCTTGTTTTTTATTCTGTTCCTTCTCAGATTTGCTTGGATGAGAAGGGAGAATCCTGTAATCTCTTTTTTAAAATGTCATGCCTTAATTTTCATTTCTTGCCATTAAGTTAATTAAGAACTGATTGCTATTACAGGAGAAGTGGGACCAGCAATGTAGGATTCGGGATCTGGGGAGCTCTCTGGCTATTTTTGGTAAATGTAATCTGGAACAGATTTTGGGAGCACGAAGTAGGGCTGCAGGCAGGAGGAGAATCCATTCGTGCAATGGTGATTGCCCCATTTATATCACAAATATTATTTGGTTTTTCCTGACAGTTTTCAATTTTGGGAATCTAACTCCTAGCTTTTTTATTTCTTGAACAATCTGTGCAACCCTTGAACAATGCAACCCTTTTATTTTTGTTTTATTATGTATTTATTAATAATTTTATTAAAATTTGAAAAAAGTAATTGTATTTATGATTGTCAGCAATGTAAGTAAAGAAACTATGAAGCAGCTGGATTTTCATGTAATGTTTTAAAGATGTACTGTTAGTTCAAGTAAATTGGAATGCATTGGGTTACATTCAAGTATTCCAGCTTGGTCAGTTCATAAATCAGTAAATTCAGTAAATTGTGACAGCATTAAAATTTTACAGCTCTGGAAAATGTGTGCTATATTTCTTTCTAGGGAAGCTTACTTTTGAACACTGGGGAGACTCCTATTATAAAAAATTCTGCCTCTTTATATCTGTAATAAATTATTTTACTTTTTAAAAAGAAAGCAGGGTACAGGAATAATTGCCACTGACCTAAGTAATGATCTGGAAAGAGTCGCTTTTTAATGAGATGGGCGGTGACAAATTTGATAAATAAATAAATAAATAAATAATTCAAATTTTGAATTATTTGTAGTTCAAGTTTCTCTCCTCTCTCTCTCTCTTGTATATAGTTTTTATTAAGGATTTTGATTACAATAGTAAAACTAATACAAACTAAACTTAAAGAAAGAAAATAGTTAGAAAGAATGAAAAGTGCAGGAAAAAAGAAAAAGAAGAAAGAGAAAAGCAAGAATATAATAAAGAAAAAGAAAATAAATATATAAAGAAGTTACTTCCAACCTTCATTACAAGTGTAGACAAATTTAGCAACTCTTCACTCCCTATAATGTTACAAATAGATATCTCTTCATCCCATATCCCATCCCTTATCTATAAGCAAATCCATAAAACATCAACTTTTCAATCCTGGTGTCAGCAAAAAGTCTGTAAAGGATTGCCAGATCTTTGCAAAAAAAAGTCTTATTTTAACCTTGTTCAAATAAACCAACTTTATATTCCTTCCTTTTACTTCTAACAGTCTTAATCTTTAGTTCATTCAAATATTGTTGTGGGATTTGATTTCTCTTCAATTCCTCTTTATCCCATTGCACAGACTTCTTCAGGCTTTTAACAAGCCTCTTTTATAGATCCAATACAAAAACATTTTCCAGGTTATTCTCTTGGTTTGTTATTTGTATTTCCCCATGAAGTTTAAAACTTTAGCCAGTTTCTTTTGTATATCCAATAAAGCGTCCTTTTCCAAGTCATTCTCTTGGCCTGTCATTTGTAGTTCCGCTTTTGGTACTTTCTCTGTCTTGTCAGACAAAATTTGCTCCATTTCTGTCATTCCCTCATTAACATCTTTCGGACATAATCTATCCATAGAGTCAGACATCATTACTGACACTGTTGATATTGTAGCTACTAATTTCTGGCTCCATTCTTCAGAGATCTTTAATATTTTCAAAGTTGTGATGTTTTGTTTCATTTTGTAAGTTCCAGGACTAACTGACACCAAAAGCAGGGTTGTCTTTTTTTCCCCCTTCTAATTAGAATCTTTAGTCCCCTCTCGTGTCCAGTTTCCAAAATCATAAAGTTAGCCAAGATAGCCAAAATAAATCTGATTCTCACGAGAAGCTACTTATTTTTTTATTGTTAATTCCAAAATCTTACAGTAAAAGTCAGTATTCCAAAATTAACTGGACCCTTAATCCATTTATAACTTTCTTAGATCAAAATTTTATTTAGCTTTTTGCTGTTTATTCCAAATTCTTTACGTTCTTAAGCTTGCAATTAATTTTTCTTTTGTTCAGAGTTGAAGCTAAACTCACCTGGTGACTTTTCAAACTTGTCATTCCAAAGGTCTCTAATAGCTTTAAGATAATTAATAAGCAATTTTCAAAAGTGATTAGAAAGTAAGGCTAGCAAACTTAGTGTCCTTTAAAGGTTCCACCATGGTTGCAAGCAAGATGGCTAACCCCTTTGTCTCCTGTCACTCAAACCCATGGGAGACCGCTCTGGAGCTCATGTGAGCAATCTCCCATCCTCTCCTTATCCCAGGAGGTTCCGAAGAACTGGTCTACTCACCGGTTCTTCAGTCTTTGCTGTGGTTGTCGGCTCTGCTTTCACAGAGATGTCTTCAGTTTGCCATGTCTCCCTCGGAAGTCCCGTAGTTCAAGTTTTTCATTGCCCTGTTATGATAATATCTCAGTATTTTCTATGTCATGATATAGAAGCTGTTAAGACACAAAAACATGTATCCTATTCATTAAGTAATACAATGTAGTCAGGCCAGTTTGTATCTTATACAAGCAATGCATTTCAGTCACTGTCCCACCTCTTCTGGAATAGTATGCCTCTGACATGCAATCAGCCCCCTCCCTCCTGGTCTTTAGGAAATTGATGAAAACTTGGCTGTTTCATCAAGCCAGGGAGCCTGGATCATTATGACTATCCCTCCAGAGGTTAGATTGTTTCTTGTTTGATTTGAATATACCTCCCAGTTTTATGTGATTGTAATGTATAGTGTTGTTTTTTATTTGTTTTATAATTGTTTTTAATCCCAATTACATACTGGGAAATTGTATGCTGCTCAGAGTTGGTTAGTTGGAGTGATCCATAAGCCCTGTAAGTAAGTAATTGTAAATAAGTACTTACTCAGTGCTTGGAGAAATAGGCATCCTGTGTTGCTATAGCAGTGGCTGAGATATGGAGATGACGTGGAGTTTGTAGGATTGTCTTCTGGGAGGAATGGTAAAATTATATGGCAGATAATGACAGTATAAGTCCTTCCTACATGGTTTCCATATTTCAAAAATCAGATAACTGATCTGTTGTTTGGAGAAGATTTAATATTAATTTTTCTTCTTTTAACTATTGAAGGAATAAGTTGTTCTCTTTGGTTTTATTGGCTACCTATCATTTTGTGGATCAAGCTTTTGCTTTTCTAAAGGAAATGCAGAAATGGAAACTGGGTGTTAAGACTTTGTTTCCTTTCCTTTAACCTGAAGCACCTCAGTCCCCTCCTACTCAGTTAACATCTGGCCAAGAAAAAGGTGGAACAAAATATAACTGGGACCCTTCAGTATATGATAATGAACTGCCTGTGCGATGCCGAAATATCAGTGGGATACTGTACAAAAACCGACTTGGTTCAGGTAAGGGATTTCATCCTTTTTTTTTTTCTGATCTGTGTGGATGATTAAGAATCCTCCAGTATTTTTTCTTAAGAGTAAACATTGAGTTTTGTAAGAGAGTGACATTCCCCAATATCCAGGATATTTCTCCATAAATTTGGAACACAGTCAATCTGAGAGTTGTGACAGAATCTTTTAATTTGATAGCAATGTAAATGTGGAATATAGCTTAAGGGGAATTCCCTGCCTATATTCACTGCTCCCCTGTCCTCCAAAATCCCATCCAGATAACATCTTGGGCTGTTCTGATAGGAAATACTGCTTTGGATACAACTCATTTCATGCATCAGGTCAACCAAATGTTAGCTATTTGCTCACTTTCCAATATGACGTGATAGATGTCCTATATCAAGTTCATTTGTACACAGCAGGCCAAACCATTAACACTGTTAGCAATCTAAAAGTCGATGAATGGCCCAGAGGAGATTCTTCTATAATCTGCATGTTGTCCACCTCAGTGTTGTTGTGGTTAGCTGTGAATGGGAAGGGAAGGAGAATTGATGCTTGCATCAGCGTGAAAGTGAATACTCCCATTTGTGAAACCACTAAGAGTGTTTATGTTGGGAATGCATTTTTTTTTTGAGTGGGAAGAGAATGATTAGTCTGCAACTTGCAGAGAAAGCTTTTTGCAGACTCCTCTGAGCCTCATTTGTATAAAACAATTATTAAGCAGGAGTTATTTCTTTATTTTGTCCTGTACTAGGTGGCCGAGGTCGTTGCATTAAGCAAGGGGACAACTGGTACAGCCCCACTGAATTTGAAGCTATGGCTGGAAGAGCCAGTAGCAAAGACTGGAAAAGAAGTATCCGTTATGCTGGGAGGCCAATACAATGCCTTATTCATGTAAGATAGCATCTTTTTCTTTCTACTGTCAGATATATATGAAAAAGTATGCACAGTATACTTACGCAAGTTATAGTTTTAAGAATTCTGGGCCAAATTTATCCCGAAACAAGTATTGCTGAATTCAGTGGGATTGATTTCTAAATAAGTGCACATGGATGGTGGCATTTGAAAGAGTTTTATCGTGTACTCTATTTGTACTTAGTTTATACAACATACTCTTTCTTGAAAATGAAGGAGACCGCCAGGCAAGGTCTTACCTAGGAAAAAATCTTACCAGAAAAGATGTGTGGGAGTTGAAGAAGCTGTAGAAATACTATAAACCTTTGTAGGACACCCTGTTTGTATATGCATACATAAATACCCAGCATGTTATTCCATTATGGGGTAAGCAACATTATAAAGAGAAAAGAAAAGGAAATCTAACTAGTTTGCAGTAGTATTATCCTTTCCTATCCAGTCTTGTTTTCATCACAGTCATATACCATTTCATACATTGGCTGTTGTTCTTTTGATTGCCCATTATTTGCATTTGTGGTTCTATAACATCTGGAACAGGATGCGCTGTAAAGAAGCATGGCAGAGGTGGATGCTGAGGGGGAGGGGGCAGGACCACGATACAGGATGCTAGATTGGTTGGTTAGTTTTGCTTTAAAGCAGTGCACCAACCAAGCTCTCAGTGCTTGGAGAAATAGGGAAGGGCTTCCTTGTGCTAATGCTGGATGGGGGTCAGTTTCTCCAACCTAATATTGCTCTTTTCCTTCCATTCAGGATGGAATATTAAATCCCCATGCAGCCTCATGCACTTGCGCTGCTTGTTGTGATGACATGAGTCTGGTGAGTCTGCAGTGCTGCTTGGATTACCTGATGATGTGCTGAACTGCTAGGTGCTGGTTATCATACAGAGAAGATTTGTAAATACTGTGGGCTGAAAGGTCCCTTGTTGGATAGGGAAAGGCAGCAAGCAAAGAAATAGGGTCACATCACCATTTCTGATTGATAGTGAGATTATTGCAGTAGCAAGCTTTTAGGTAAAACAAATATTACTGAGTTTATTTAGTTATGACAGTAGATTATTAACAATATGCATCTATTTGTTGTTTTAAAAATGTATTTATAAATATGTGGAGTTTACCTAACTGTTTGAGGTATGGTGAGAGGGCACTCAGAAATAAGCATTATCTGTGGGAACTTCCCTCCTCCCCGCCCACCCCCTCCATGAGATTGGCTCCTTCCGTTACTACTTTTTGGAATTTAGAGAAAGTCTGGTTATTCTGCAGAGCCTTTGGGGAGAATTACATCTGTAGTGGGAGAAGAGACTGTCGCTATGGGTATTGGGAATTCTGTTATAATGCTATTGATTATGGGACTTACGTTGCTTATATTATTTTGTGATTAGATATATTTATTAATTTATTAACAGTTTTAAACAACCCAATAGCCAGTTTATAAGCAGTTTATAATAAACACATAAAAAAAGAAAAAGTACAATTTGAATTAAAACATATCCAGTAAATCAAATAAAATACAAAATAAAGACACTATACGAACCAGGCAGCAACAAGGCAGTTGCCAAAATCTAAAACAGTATGAATTAAAATACAATTAAAAAGCCTGGGAAAATAATAAGGTCTTCATTGGTGCCAAAATGATGTCAATGTGGGTGCCCCTTGAGTCTCTCTGGGAAGGGCATTACAAAAACGGTGCCACTCTAGAAAGGCTCTCTCCCTTGTAGAGACCCACCTCACCTCGTTATTATGGGACTTAAAAGTTTTTCTGATTGAAGTGGCATAGGAGTGGCAGCAATAAATAAATATTTGGGATGACGTTTGGCCATTATTATAAGGGTTACTAGGTATAGGCAGGCAGGAATCTCCAGAGAAGTTGGCTCCACAGTGTGGAAGCATTAAAAGGAAAAAGCTACTTTTTTAGTAAAATGTACCTCTTCCCCAACCAGATGTACTCCAGATCTTCTGGATTGCACTTCTTGTCAATTGCAACCAGTCAGCGTACAGTGTTTCATATTTTATTGAATTGCAGTAGCTATCAGACCCAGAGCAAGCTGTGAGGAAAGCTGTAGTCCACCACATTTGAAAGTAGCCCATTGGGAAAAGTTCAGAGTTGGTATATGAAAAACTACTCTTGGAGAAACACTAGGCCTTCAAATGCTCAGATTTCACCAACTTGGTGCTCCTTTAAAAAATGTGCAATATAATATGAAATGAAAGTAGTTTGGAATACATTATCAGAACTGTCTTGTTTCTTTTTGAGAATATTATTGAATTTTCTCATGTAAGGCATAGCAGCAATAGCAACTGAACACTGAGAAATGAGCTGTCTGATAATATTATTTATAATGAAAGGATTTCATATTTATCTGGGACCCTGTTTTGCTGCATAGCAGGATTGTGGATGGAAGAAGATAGATCTGAGAGGCTTTGGGCTTGAGTCCTTTGTCTTCAACATAGAAATGTTTCATATCCTGTGTTAAATTCATTGTGTGAAGGAGTTCAATTTTCTTTCATTTGTTGAGGCAATTTATACAAGGTTTAGGCTAGGTCAACTAGAAAAGAAACATTTATTCTATCTCCAGAAAGAATTACTGCTGTGTTCTGACAATGGTTGCTTTCTCTTTATCAGAGTGGTCCTGTTAGACTGTTTGTCCCCTATAAAAGAAGGAAAAAAGAGAATGAATTGCCTACAACTCCAGTGAAGAAGGATTCTCCCAAAAACATCACCCTACTTCCTGGAACTGCTGCCACTACATGTAAGGGTTCCATGTTCATAAATGAATCCAAACCATCATTTAATATTTATCATTCTTTCTAAAATGAGAAAAGTTTCACTTTCAAAAAATTGAAATATTAAACTATCATTGTACACTTTACAGGAAACAACCTTTCCTCCTTTTCACCTTTTTCACTTCAGTCTAAATGGCAAGCCACCCTAAGTTTCTCTTTTGGTACCCCTAATCTGTGTTTAGTCTTCATTTAACTAGCTGGTGGTAATAATTTGAGTAAAAACATCAAAGAAATATTTGCAAGTGTTATTTAAATCCTTATCTTCTATATTTCATTTTAATGTTTGCTTTCCATCTTAATAAAATGGGGGGGGGGGTTCATCATCATCAGTCTTTTCGGTCTGTGGAACTGGGAAGCTTTTAGCCTCATTAATTTGGCCTGTTCTGTATTTGGAAACCATCAGTTTCTTTCACTCAGAGAAGTATGCTTGTTTCCAGAAAGATGTGTTTATAAGCTCAGTGTGGTAGTTTCTGCAGGTTAGAAACAAAAGTGGGGAAATCCCTTGATCACATGGCTATCAGCATTCTACTTAATTCTGAAAACATTTCCGTCGTTTTTTAGTCACCGTGACTCCTTCAGGACAGATTACGACTTCTGGCACTTTGACCTTCGATCGTACAGCAGCTGTGGAGGCCACAGCTATTATCTCAGAAAGTCCCTCCCAAGGTGATGTTTTTACTGGTACCACTGGTGAGTAAGACAAATCACACCCATATGTGATAGGGATACTTCTTTAAAACTACATTTTAGAAGGAGGAAGAGGGCAGGGATAAAGGAAAAAAGGTAGAAGTTAACTTGACTAACATCATAAGAAGAGAAAGTACTACTGATGAGCTCAGTGGGATTTATTCTCAGATACAGGTGTATAGGATTGCAATGTAAAGCAGATGTCACAGTTGCTTTAATCAATGCCCAGCCTCAGGAATGAATCACAGAATCATACTGTTGGAAGGGGCCATTTAAACTACTGAGCCCAACCCTCTGCCCAAGGCAGGAGTTAAATCAAAACAACCCAGAGAGATAGCTATGCAGCTTCTGCTTAGACACGTCCAAGGAAGGAGAGTCCCCCAACCGCTGTAGGTAATTGGTTTCACCAATGCTCCTATTGCCAGGAAGTTTTTCCTAAGATTCAGTTGGAACCCGTCTTCTTGTAGCTTAAATCCATTATTCTGTATCCTTTGCCTATAGTGACAGAGAATGTGCCTTGGCTTTCTTCTGTGTGATATCCTCTTAGCTTTTTGAAGAATGCTTACTCCTTACTCTTTTCAAGTCCGAATATCTTCAGATTCTTCCACCTCTCTTCATAGGACTTAGCTTCTAGTCATCCTCACTGCTCTTTTCTGAAGTTATTCCAGTTTTCTGAAACCTTATTAAAGTGTTTTGCCTGTTTGGAGCCCACCCTAGAGGTGGGGTCTGAACAAAGGAAAAAAATTGATTGATTACTTCCCATGATTTGGAAACTATATGAAATTGTATTTTGCCTTTTTTCCCCAGCCACCTCACGTTGCTAACCCATATTCAGTTTGTAATTGTCTACTACTGCAAGATCTGTTTCACAAATATTATTACCAAACCAGGTATCCTGCATTCTAAATCTATGCATTCATTTCTGTTTCTTAGTGCTTAATTTTGCACATGCCTCTTAAATTTCACTATCTTATTCGCAACCCATTTCTGTAACCCATCAAGATTGTTTTCAACTATAGTTCTGAATTTGAGGATGTTAGCTTTCCCTCCCCATTTTGTGGCATCTGCAAATCAAATAAATATTAATCTTGTTATCCAAGTCATTAATACAATTACTGAAAGATAAAGAGTCCGAGGCAGAACCTTGTGGTACCCCACTCAGCACCCTGCACCAGTTTGATGAGGAAATGCTCATGAGTACTCACTGAGTATGATTTTATGTAGCCACTTAGTTGTTATGCCATTCAGCCAACATTTAATTACCTTACTGTTCCGAATGTCGTGTGATATTTTGTGAAATGTTTTGCTGAAATCAACATATACCGTATCTATAGCACTTCTGTAATCTCCAAAAGAAATAAACCCGATTATAAAAATGAGATAATGGATAATCAGGCCAAACTTGTCCTTTGCAAATTCATGTTGACCTTGTAATTATCACCTTGTTCTGAGGCGCTTACAGATCCATTGCTTTATGAGTTGTTCTAGACTCCTCCAGATATCAATGTCTGATTGGCTGGGATGTAGTTGTCTGGTTTCTCCTTTTTCTCCATTTTAAATATATAAGCAGAATTTGCCCTTCTCCAGTTAAGTGACTTTCTACCTGTTCTTTGGGACTTCTCAAATATAATATAGATAATGGTTCAGGTCAGCCATCAGCAAATTCATTCAGGACTTTAAGATGCAATTCATCAAGTCTGGACATTCTAACACATTCAAAGTAAATAGATATTCCTAGGTCATAAATGTATCAGTCCCAAGCTTCAATCCTGCCCCTTCATTTGCTCTTCACAATTTTTATTGTTTGCATACTTTTTTGTCGAAGAAGATTGAACCAAAATAGGAGGCTAGCTATGCTTTTTCTTTATTATCTGTTAGCATTTTGCCAATTTCATTGAGCAGATTCTTTTCCTTTTCTTGAAGAAGCTCTTTTTGTTGTTGTTTGCAATTTCATATATCCTGAGCTTTCACTTTCCTGACACCAGCTCTACAGTTCTGGGCTACCTGTATGTATCTCCTTTGTGATATGTCAGTCTTTCCACCCAAAAGAATATCTGTATGTGTTCTTTTTTGCTTTCAGATCTTTGTTAGACTTGTGTTGTCTTCTTATTTTTTTCACTTATTTGGATTATTTGCCATTGTGCTTTTGATATCTCATTTTTAAGAATTCGTATCCATTCTGAGGTCCTTTTCTAATTAGTTTCTCCTGTCATGGAATCCTACTTATTACTGAGTTTATTAAAAGCCACTTTTTTTTAAAGTCCAGGATTTGCATTCAAATACACTCAGCTTAATTTTGTTTAAGAACTAAAGCATAATATGATTACTTTCACTCAGTGTTACTGCTACTGTTTTCCTTGGCTATGTCCTCTTGAATGATTAGTATCGAGTCAAAGATAGCTGCTCCTCTGGCGTCTTGCTCCACCCACTGAAAGATGAAGTTTTTGGTAAGATATGTCAAGAATTTCCTGGAAGGACCATACTCAGTGGAGTTTGTCTCTCAAACAGATTTTGGGATAATTAAAGTCCCCCATCCGTGCTACTTCATGCTGCTTTGAAAGGTTTGCAATTTGCTTTTGTAAAGCAGCATCCATATTTTTTCTTTGGTTGGGCAAGGATAATAGGCATTATTACAGTATTGCATTTATTTGCTTCTTCCATTACTTTAACTGAAGTGCTGTCTATAATATCACCAAGTTCATTTACTTGGATTTCTGAGCAGATTTGGATGCTTGCAACATAAAGTGCTGTTCCTCCTCCCTTTTCATCGTTTCTGTTCCTTTTGAACAAATAGTATCCTTCAGCTTCTTTACTTCCATAGTGGGAATCATCCCGCCAGGTCTCCGTTATAGCTATTAAACCTCAGTTGCCTTCCTGTACTAAACATTTAAGTTCATTTTGTTTATTTCCTATACTGTGGGTATTAGTATATAAACAACAAAGGGCATGAACTTTATGAGCCAATGTTCTTCCTGATTTTGCTATTGAGTAGTTTAATAGGCCCCATTAAGGCTTCACTCTCACTTCCTTCTAGAACACACAAGGATTAATCTTTACATATTACTTCAGGGTTTAATCTCCTGCCCTCGTAAGATTCAATTTAAAGTCCTCCTAATTAAGCTCGCTCAGCTTTGGCTGAACACTTTTTTACAAATCTTTGTGAGGTGCAATCCATCTCATATCAACAGCTTATTATCCAGATAATTCAGGCAATGACCTCTAATCAAATCTCTTCTGAGATCTGCATAGCTCTTCAATCATCTGCAGTATTCTTTTCTTTCTCAGTCCTCTTCCAGGGACTGCAAAGATGGATGAAAACATCATCTGTTCTTGAGCTTCCTTTCTAGATCTTCAGTGTCACTGAGGTTATATTTCTAGCTGTTCTTTGCAGTACATTTAGTCCTAGATGAATTTATAGGACAGCATAGCAGTCAGTGGACTTAATGTGCCACATGTCACATGTCTGATTTTGCTCTTGGAAGGCAGCTTAATTTGCTAGTTGGTCCAATCAGTATGTATTCATTTCTCTAACTCCCATGAATCTTTTTTGTGTTATTGCAGGGCACATTGGATCCACTTTGTCCTTCAATGATCCACTATCCTTTTTCTTGTTCTGCAGTTGCTTTCCTTGCCCTGAGGGCTCAGAGAGCTCTGCCTCTGCAAACACCCTAAAGCTGACATCTCTTGTTTCTGGTTGCCACTCTTGTCCACTGGGCTCGCTTCCTTTAATTCTCTTCCTTGGGTGGAGTTACTTGGTGTAACAGCTGCTGTTGTAGTGCCTCCACTAGTGCCTCCCCTCATTAGGAGGATCTAATCAATCTTCATCCTCTCATGTGAGCTGAAATGTGGCTGCTTTTTGGTCCAACCCTCTGATTTTTCTTCACATTTTCATCTAGTTTTTTTTCTTACAGGCTGGATGAAAGCAAATAAACCAAAGGTGAATCCTGACAAGACAGAACCATGTTAATGGACTGGTTTTCTGTCCATTCTAGTGTTACCTTTGTTGTTAGAGACTCAGTTGTTTTCTTTGGCCCAAAGCTTAGGCTAATGCACCAGGTGTGGTTCTCCTTGGATAGAAATAGCTTAACTTCAGAAATCTGCACACAGGTAACCTCTTGCCTTAATCACTGCAGTGGTTTTTATGTAAGGTTGCCCTTGAGGAAAAATCCAAGAACTTCTCTTAGTACAAAGCATGGCAGCAAGAGCGCTTCCTGGAAATGCATATTATGATCATACTGTGCCAGTACCATATTGTCTTAATTGCTTCCCAGACTGTTTTCAGTCCCAATTCAAGGTTTTGATATTATTCTATAAAGACATTCATGATTCAGAACAGATGGGCAACCTACAGCCCCAGTTCCTTTTTTGGAGCCCCCAGAGTCCTAGTTATGATTGCTGAAAATAACAGCACAGTTTCTTCTAACCCTAACCCTATCCAAGTTGTCACATAAGCCTCCAATTAGACATACCACAGTTAAAAATATTAGGACCCTCCCTTCCACATAGTCTCCGGCAAAGAGAGCATTTATTGGCTTTTCAGCAGCAAGAAAAGCTCTTTTTATTCTTCAAAAATTGTTAATATGTTAACAGTGTTATTAATTGCAGAAGCTCCTTTAATAACTTAGTTTTTTTGTACCTGTTATATTTCTTGTTGCTAAATAGAAAGTATTGCTGCCTGTAGTTATATTTTTAGCTCTTGCTTGTAATTCACTTTGTGGATTGCAGTTCTAAACTGTTACCATCTTGAGAAGAATGTTTAAAAGATGATATATCCATTTTTAAATAAATAAACAGCATTAAAATCATTAAGCATAGTTCATGCAGGACTATACATACCTTTCACTGGGAGGAGATATGTGAACTAAGTGGACAACTAGCAGCAATTTTAATTATTTTACATTTTTCTTATTTATTAAGAATGGCTCAAGACTGTTAAAGAAAGTGATATGTAAAAAGTCTACCAAAGTGGGCACACTTAATAAAATGCATTACATGTAAAATAGAAACATCTTTTAAACAGCTGCAAAATATGGATTTAAATATTAGGAAGCTTTTATGTAAGATGTTTTTAAAATTATAGAAGAGAATAAGGGATAAACCTCTTACCAATACACAGAAGTCCGCAATCCTTGACACATTGTTTTGTCTAAGGATAAGTACTACAAATATATATTTTTTAATTACTCAGATAATCTAGTGTTAGGGAGGGTTTATGTATTATAACATAACTTCATTTCTGGCCATCTAATTGGTACTCTAATTTTGAGATTTTCAGTTTCCATAATTCTAGTTTTAATCATTTATATTGAAGCTGAAATGTATTGAGATTAAAACAGTAAATGCAGGAACTTGAGCGTGTTTTGATCTTGCAAGAAACAATATTTCTTGCTAAACTCTTTTTCCAGAACTGTCCCATTTTCCTTAATGTCTTCTTACCTTTCGATGTGAACATCCAAGACGTAACATCCAAACCAATTTCTTTAGACTCTGACCTTACTCTCTTCTCAATAGTACAAGATACAAACATTCAGCAGCAACCTTGTCGGGTCAGTCATCCAGAACCTCACTATCCAACTTATCAAGACAGTTGTCAGATCTCAGCATTCCCAGAAGCAGCACTGCCAACTTCTCATCCCAAAATTGGTAAGACTTCTCTTGTCTTTAAAATAATCCCCACATTGTTAAAAAGATATGTGATTTCAGCATTTTTCTTCATGGGAGTAAATGCAATGATATTTTGGGGAAATAGTAAATCAGTTTTCCTATGACTAGCATGGATGTGCTAGGATGCTGCTGATGTCCTCATGTGGGAGGAAAGGAGTAGGAGTTACAGGTGGGGGGATGAAAATAACCTTGGATATGAATGCAGGGCTGTCCAATCCAAGTGCTGGGCTTATGTTAGAACTGTTGTTCTACACAGGCCAGATGATTGAGGATTTGGAGATTGGAGGCATTATAACCAGGTAGTGGTTGTGGTAAGGCAGTTACCAGCTCAGGTACAGATGCAGTAGCTTTCAACTTCCTCAGGATGGGGACTGTTAATCTGGCCTGCTCTGAAAAATTATGGAGCAATCTTGAATGAGCAGAACATTGGTTTCCTGGGAATGTCTAGGTCATAGCTCCGATCCCTCCCCATCCCTCCCACCCACCCTCAGTCTGGCTTCTTGGTTTACAGATGAATTGCTGGCTAAAGAAGACGTAGAGACAGCCAACTCATCTGGCAAAGAATTGGGCCTAAGTTTACCTGCGCATATTGTAGAGCTGACTTTTAGGCCTGTAAGGCTGCATCAACAGAATCATATTCAGTATATTCAGGGGTTATTAATTCTTTATTGTATTGATTTTTGAATGAAGAAAGAACATCAACCTGTTGTGATCTTACACATTTTATGTTATGTTTAACTGTGCAGCCTTAGAGAATATTTTTAGACTTTCCACATACCTCTGTATGGAATTGGTTATTAGAATGGTTATTTTCCAGTCTCCTGTGAAATTAGTAGGAAAATACTCATTTCACTGAAGCAGATTTTTTCAATATTCCAGTGAAAAACATTGCTGGCACAGAGCACTCCATTTCAAGCTGAATCTTAATCTTGGCTAGTAGGATTACTCAACAATAGAACAGTTGAGTCTCCAAATGCTGCTGGACTGCAACCAGATCACCTAAGCTAAGGATAATAGAGAGAGTGTAGCAATTTTCTGGGGACATATTGTTGAAGAAAGTTGTAATCATTTTGTTTTGCTTTAATTAAACCTCTCTCTTAAAATCCAACTTGACATGTTACATTTTTTTCATTTGTCACCAAGTATGGTATCTGGGAACAAAGGGAGTTATTGTCTAATGCATCTGGAGGGGACCAAATTTGCTCAATTTAATAATCTGTGAGAGATCACAGGCCTTTAATATGAGATATAATTCAAATATCTGGCAAAGAAATATAAATGGTGGTCTGTATTTCTTTACCGTACACTACAAGATGGTGTTTAGATTAACAAATGTCTTTGTGTTCCATGTAGTTGTATGTCAGATGTTGTGTTCTCTCTTGGCAGTTCTCCTCATGTCCACATACCACTAGGATCTCTAGTTGGGCGCTGCTGTATTGTTCTGCTGCGTGAATCTAGTCCAGGTCCTACCACCTAAGTGAACTCTTAAATCTTCCTTTTTCATTCCCTTTTGCATACGTGCTTGATTCAGCTATGGCTCTTTTATATAGCAAGGATAATTTTAAAAGAACCACAGAAGAATAAAGTTGATCTTTGCTTAAAAAAAAAAAGTATCAGTATGTCGGGAAAGATTGGATAATCAAATACCAGATGCTGCTCCACATTGAGTAGAGAAGTCAATTAACTACAGATTTCTCTTTTCTCAAAAATACACTTGTGGAAGGCATATCTTCCTAATTTATATTAAATCCTTATAAGTCCTGTTGCACAAATATCTCTTCTTACTTGCAAACTTAATCAAGGGGTGGTGGGGTTATAAACGTTGATCATCACCCTTGCAATTTGTTTTACTTTAAATGTTGCAAGTGTAATACATGTATCTGGTAAATAAGTACACATAAGTTCATATTTAAAGTAGGATAGGGAAACAGAAGCACCTTTGGCATATTGGTTTTTGTAAGGTTTCATGTATGAAAGTTATCTATCTATCTATCTATCTATCTATCTATCTATCTATCTATCTATCTATCTAAGCAATTTATGTGGCCACCCAGCTCACTCACGGTGACTCTGGGTGGCTTACAGGAATAAAAATCCCAAATACAAAACCCACTCCACCCCCCCACCCCCACCCCCATAGTGGGATTTTAAAAGGATTTTGAGGAACTAGGGATATTTGTTATCCTATGCCTCTAAATATTTTTTCTCTGACACATAGGTTGCAGCCTTAAAACCCTTTCAAAGCATGTTACAGTCAGCTACCAGCAGTGTGTCCAAGTCTTGTCCTGTTCTCCTCCAAGGTTCACTTGTTAAAACAAAGTGGCATTTGGTACTGCTCTTGGCCAAATCATTTCAGTCTTTTCTGGGCACGGAAAAGGGGATAATCTTTCTGTACATAGTCTGGTGTGGAAAATGAGAAGAGCCTTTTTTTCCCCTGTTGCCAGATCATTATCCATGAGGAACATAATTTTAGGGAGAGGAAAGGATGGGGCTGGGTGGTGCCATCTGGTCTGGAGAGGCAGCCTGCTACTCTGGAAGATGAATCTTTCCTATCTTGCTATAGAGGTTACTTAGAAGCTTTGCCTTTTTTTAAAAAAAATAGATTTTTAAAGACATGTCACTTAAGCATAAATAATATACACTCGTTAACTATAAATAATATGCACTTGTTTTTATTATTGAAAAATGTATATGTTGCCTTTCAAAACAGACTCTTCCCAAAGCAATTTTTCTAAACATTTAAAAAACAAAAGTCTAAAAGATTAAACTGAGAATAGTAACATAAATTAAGACCAATCTACATACATACTAATAACACCAGCTAAAAATAAATACACCTAACAGTAAATTAAAGTTGTGTGAGACAGCAGAGATAGGATTAAAGAGAGTCCAACATGGCAGGACTAAATAGGGGTAAATTAGATGAAATGAAAACACAGTGGAAAAGGAAAAGGTTTCAGCCTGGCACCAGAAAAAAGATTAAGTGCCAAATCTGCCTCTTGGTGGATGGGTGGGATATTGCAAAACCAAGGAGAAAAGTTTGCTTCCATAGAATCATAGAATTAGAATGGATCCTAGAGGATTCCTAGTCCAGTCCCCTGCTCAGTGCAGGATCCACTACAGCATCCCTGACAGATGACCATCTAGCCCTGCTTGAAATTCTCTAGCGAAGGACTTCATGTGGCAGCTTGTTGCTCTGTGTGTCAGCTTTTACAGACAGGAGGTTCCTCCTGATGTCTTGCCTGAACCATATTTCTTGTAGTTTTAACTCATTGACTCTCATCCTGCTCTCTGGGACAGTAGACAATAAGTCCATTCCCTCTTCTGTGTGACAGCACTTCAAAAAGTTGAAGATCGCTATCATATCAGTCATCATTTCTGTAGCCAAGAACTCATCTGCCATATCTCATCATCTGAGGGCATTCCAAAGTGGTAGCTGAAGAAAAACTTAAAGCTCCCTGGCAAGTTATGACAAGCAGAAATAGCCATTGTCATAGCAGTGTTGGTCTTTTGTTTTTTGTTAGCTTCAGCTCCCATGCAGGTCTTCTCTTTTCAAGACAAGAGTGTGTTCTTTCATGCAACAGTGACAGGCAATAGCTTGAGGGCCTCCCCTGTTCTCAAGAAGGTCATTTTAAAACGTACCTGACTTTCTGCCCTCACCATGCCCAAAGGATGTAGCATGCAATAAGCCTCAAAAAGGTGCTATTAAATGACCCCCCCGTTCATATGGTCCCCTAATCTGGGGTTCCCACCACCCCCAGAATAGGGAAGGGCAACTGTTTTGGGTGCAAGTTAAATCTGGGGTGGTTGGAGGATTTTAATTGCTAAAGGTGGTTGGAGGATTGCTAAAGCTTAAGGCATCTTTAATATCCTTTAGAATTCTGAACCTTCCAAAAAGAGGGGAGCAATTCCGGAAATATGTAAAGAGCAAAGAGCAAAATGGGTTGCTCTGAAGCCTCTGCATGAACCATCCCCGAGAGGGCCTGAAATGTCAGTCCCACCCACTCTGATGACACCATAATATCACTGGCCATGCCCCTGCAGTCCAGAGAGGAAGGACTGCCTCTCAGACTGCCCCATCTTGTCTTTCAGGTATCACATCCTTCCCTGAAAGAAAAATTCTGCATTCATTCAGTATGTCCCACAGATTTTGACTTTGTGGAAACCCTGGAAGAAGTGGACTTGTAAAGATTGAAAGGAATCACTGAATATGCAGGAAATCTTAGAGTTATGAAATGTGTATTGCTGCACTCCCTTCAGGAGCTGGGTTTCATTAGCCCAGAAAGCTGGTTTGTTATTCTAAACTATTGACAGGGTCCACTGCAGTTGTTACAATCTGCTTGCTCTACAGTTTGCTTCAACTCTAACTTCTATTATTTATTAAAAGCGTATATATCCTGCTCTTTAGCTTTCAGATTCTTGGTTTAATAAAAAGAGCTCCTGCATTAAAGAGAAACAGTTCAAAACCCCAAATATTCAGGTGTTCTTGTATTGGTCATCTGTAATGCAACCAGAAATTGTCAGTATTTTACCATGATGAAGCAGTCAGGGGAAGCAGCCTAAATTACTGATTTCTGAAGTGAACTGAACTGAAGATGTTGGTCTGCTGCCTGGTTCTCTACCACAGCCAAATTGAATGGCTGTGGATGACAGCTAGGGCAAAGGCAAAAGCTGATGGATCTGGCCAGCTTCCAAGCAGAGTTCCTGGTGGATTGACCTCATTCTGTGGGTTTATTTTTAGTGTTGACCTCACTCCCTGCCCTGGCGGTGCCACCTGCTACCCCCACTAAGACAATCTCCTCTTCTGTGATGAATGGACTTGAAATGACAGAACAACGGAACTGGCTTTACCTTGAGGAGACCGTCAATTCACTACTCAACACAGCTCGGCAGTTGAAGACGCTGATCGAACAAGCTAAGCAGGCCAGCTCTTCCTACCGAGAAGCTGCTGTTTCTCAAGCAAAACTTCAAGCTGATGCGGAAAGGAAAGAGGTAATAGCGCTTCAAGAAATGAATTCATTCTAGCCCCAAATATCTTTATAGCCATCTTGTCAGCAAAATTCTGCTGACCTATTAAAATTATCCATGCTGCTTAGTAACTGTTAAAAGGAGAGAGAGAGAAAAAGAACCCCCCACCCCAATATACGTCACAGTGATGATATGGATGTAGCCATCACTATAGTCTCCATTAGTGAATTTCATAGTGTAACTGTGCAGTGATTTTGGATTTGGTAGTATCATTTCCGATCTGCAATATACATTGTAAAATAATGTGTTGGGTTTCTCCCACTGCATTCAGACCAATGTAATCTAAATAATTGGAGCTGTTAGCATTTCTGTTCAAATAGAAATATTTTCAGATCAGAGAGGGAGTTTAAAGGGACAGCAAAAGTTCTTCTAAAATGAATAATAAAAGCATATGGAGTACTGTTTATTTATTTATTTAAAGCATTTATATATCACTTGCCAATTAAACTTCTCCAAAATGGTTTATGATAACATTTAAATAATTAAGCTTTTATATAAAAGATCCAAAATAAAATCAATAATAAGGTAGATAATAAAATAAAGAATAAAAGCAATAGTAAAGAAGTTAAAATATCAGAGCAGCATGTAAAATAACACATTATTAAAAATCCTGGGAGAATAAAAATGTCTGTCTGTCACTCAGAAGACAGTGGAGAAGCTTCCAGGCCTGTCTCACTAGTGAAGGCCCATTCACCAGACCTCAGCATGGGAGAATAGCCAGAGTAGGCCTTCCAAAGATGATCTTAGGTAGTGTCAGGAACTTACAGGAAGAGAAGTCTCTTCAGATGCTATGATCCTAAATTCTGGAAGACTTTATACTTTAATACCCAGTAGAACTGAAATTGCAAACTAATTGCAAATTAGAAAATATCTGCAGTTTTCTAATGTTAAAAGTATTAAAAACATGATTTATGTTCTGTTTATAACAGCACGGTTATGAAGTCCATAGGCTGGGCAGTGTCAGGTCTAGACATGAGACAGGAGGGAAGCAGAGAAGGAAGGGACCTTACTAAGAACATGGGCTCTATCTGTAGTTGGGTCAATACCAGATTCTCCAAATGACGATGAGTTCAAGGAGCAATAACGTAGTGAAGCCAAAGGCCATCCAGAATTCAGATGCACAGTCAGGAATTCACAGTGTGGTCACACGAGGTGGAGAGCAAAGGATTCAGTTACAAGCAATGCTGGGAATGAACAGCAAGCCTGCTTATACCCACCAAGCTGGGCATCTCTCACTTCCAGTGCTTTTTGATGAATCATCTGGGGAGCTCTGCTTCTGCCAACTCTTGTCCTCAAGTGCTCTCTCTGCCTTAATTCCTGGAGCCTTCATTATCTGTGCTTTCTAAGACCGGGGAGGGAGGAGGCATGGATTTCAATAGCTGTTCTTCACCAGCTGTCTCTCAGTAGGAGAGATGTTCACTTCCGTTTCCTCCCTGAGTGATGACAGGTGATTCTGTGGTCTCCCTTGGGTAGACATCATTTCCTCCTCCTCCTCCTCCTCCTCCTCCTCCTCCTCCAAGAACTCTTCAGAGGCAGCCCTAAAAGCATATTTATCACTTGAACACTGTGCATGTTGCCTTAAGCTCACTGCTTTATAGCTCAGTTAGTTGCTTCACTTGGTTGCTCTTTTATTAAGGTGTTTGAGTAAGAATTAAATCTGACAATTATTTAAGGACTTTCTTTGATAGTATTTGAGATTGGAGGCAGTTGGGAATATCTTCAGATTGGCCTCTAACCATTTAATAAAATTTAAGAACTATTCCTCAGAAATAAATGAAATTGAACATTAGACATACTATGGTCAGAACTAAATACGGGTGCTGAAAATTTCTTGTTATTTTCTATAGTGTCAATTTACTTTTAGTACAGAGAGCTTTGTAAGAATGTACTAATAGTTTGAATGAAAAATCCTTTACTGGAGTGTGTCAGTTTCTTGTCTTTTATAGCCAATTATACTTGCCATTGCAGATTTTGATGTCAGCATTCTTGGATTTTTGTGCGTTATATCATTTGGAATGGAAAATATTTTGCAAAAGAATTTCCTCTGGCATCTAAATCTTATTTTTCCTTTGCTTGAGTCAGAAACATAAGTAATGACAAATAGTATTTGCATAGTTATAAACTGAAAAGGTTTTGAAAATTGCTCTGTCAAAATACGTATCTTTCTTATATAGATCCTTCTTTTAAAGCCGTTTATTTCAAAATCTATTCTTCCTTTGTCTTAGTCCTATAATGCAAAATTCATAAGATGGATGGGAATCTAAGTCCTAAAGGCACCTAGATATTGTGCTGTCTGGGCTGACTCACCTATTGCATTTAGAATGTCATTATGTGTATCTGCTCAATGGCACTATGGGATGGAAGCACATATAAATTCTAAATGATGTGCAAGTTACAGCTTTCAAGACTGCTTGGGGCTTCTCATTTTGTACAAAACACTTCTCTTTAAAAACACTCATGTGTCTTCTGTAATGCATTAAGCAACCTTAACTGTATCCTAGAATTAAGTTGTACAATTTGCAGGAAAAAAATAAACCTGTGATGAGATGCTTTTTAATACATAGTTTGGATATAAAAATAAATATCACCTCCTGCCATGGATATGTTGAATTAGTACAAGGCTCCATCTTTATTTAAGTCAGGATGGGCAACTTTTATGGGGTTCAGTGCAAGGAGTTTAGCATAAAATAGGGCTGGGATCCAGCAGTTTGTCCCCAATTTGGCACTAAATGTGACTGATATACCACTGAACAAAACACAGTGACGGGCACTTTAAATGGCCATTGCAGATTTTAGTTGGCTGCTTACTAAAAATGTGATGCTATCAGTCTTGATTCTGTTTGCTTAAAAAATGTTTATTTGGTTGTCCATAAAGGCAGCCATCAGTCATTACATTACCTTGATTATTTCTTGCTGGATCCATCATTCTAAGTGGGTCAGTTGTCCTCTTTCACGTTTCACATTTGTTTTTTCCAACTGGTAAAATCTATGTATTCCAAGTACTCAGCTTTGGAAATGGCTCTACCCCATGTTTTCTTGAGCATTTAAATTAGTCTAATGCGTTGGTGCTTTCCCAGTTTATTCTTTTCTATAATCAAAATGTTTATAATCAAATGTCCGTGTACCGTTACAGGATGAGGCTTATCCCCAGCATGTCCTTGTTGTCATGCCAGGAGATAAGCAGTTTGTCACCAGATCCCAAATATATGTTCTTTCTGAACGTCACAAAAAGCATTTGCATCCAGTGAACTATGTCGTAGTCACAGTTTAGATTTGAGATTAGAACCTGGGACTAAATGAAAGAAAGTCAATGAGCAAACAACTGAGTGCAAATACAAATCCAGTTGGTAGCAGGCTTCCAATTGCTAGTGGCTTGTATCTGGGGTGGGGGTGGGGCATTCAGTCAGGGATACTGTGTCCCCTATGGTGAATGAGTAGATACCACTTCATTGGGAAAGAAGTCAACATGATCAGAGCATGCAAATGAATTGATGTTTAATGGCATTGACCACTAAACTTACCAAGAAAGGGCTTGGGAATACTGTAGCTATATAGTTCAAAAGACCTGGGTAACTCGCAGTAGTTCCATGTCAAGTATTAGCAATGTTCTAGCAAACAAAAATCAAGATAGAATGCCACATTTATCTAAGGAGATGTAGCCCCTAGATTCACCATGAGAACATTTCTGAATAACCACATAACTGACAATTGCTAACTCTAATGACAGCCTGGTTATGATATCCAAAATCATTCTCTTATTCCTGAACTCCTTTCACTAAATATGGATAGGCATTTATGAGAAAAGAAGCCTAGGAATGTGAGATCTCCAGTAATCTCCAGGTGTGCCCTCTGAGCATGTAGTTTCCTGAAGCATCACCTATTGTACAAGTAAACTCTAAAACTAAACCTTCTAGATCCATTGGAGTGGATCACAAAAATCTGTCCAACAAGGAGCTAATCCTTCCAAAAGAAGATGCAGTTTACAATAGGAAAAAAGAAAAACAAAATGTCTGTTCTTTTCTTCTGCCTCTTGCAACGCTGAAGTGATAGAGAGTAAAAGGGATTTGGGTGATAATAAATAGCTATTTGTCTCGTTATAAGATCTAGAATTAAACCCAATCTGCTTGTGTGTTAGATTCTATACTTGGATAACCTATTATACTTTTGATCATTTTCAAACTGTCCTTAGGACATTTAACATCTTATATTGGGGTTGAATGTAATGTTGACTATTGGATTTGGTGATGATATGTTTAACAATATTTTTTTATCACTGGTTAACAGAGTTGTTTTCCTCAGTTTAAAATGCTCCAGGCATTCCTACACTGCAAATTTGTTATGTGTATTTATCACTAAAGAGGGTATGCGTGTAGTGGTTTGAATGGATGTTGGATTGCTTAAATGGGTTAATGTGTAAGAGTTGCATCTACCTGGATTTTGTTAAATATAAGGAAAAGTATAGTTAAATCTGTACAATAGTAGAACAGTCTACCTATGGAGGTTGCAGTTTCTCCCTCTCTGGAGGCATTTAAGAAGAGGTTGGACAGCCACCTTTCATGGATAGTCTAAGGGTTGGACTGAATGATCCTTGTGGCCTCTTCCAACTGTTCTCTGTTTCTATGAAAATGAGAAAGGAAAGTGTTTGAGCTCAGAAAAAATGACCATGTGAAATTTTGTAAAGCATTTTTGCCACTAGAATACAAATCTATTCAGTATAATGACTCTCTCTTAACCAGACCCCCCCCCCCCCAAAAATTAGCTAGCTTGTAGATAATAAACCAAGCAAAGTCAGATAACAGCAGGAGTTCTTGTCACTATAGAGATGTGGGGATTTAAATGGGAGCAGATGTAAGTGTTGGGGGGAGGAAGGAGGATACCACTTGCAGACCTTATATTCTCTGGGCAAATAGCCTTCTTCTTCAGGACTAGCAAAGCTCCAGATGTGTGATTTCCAGCTGTGGCTTTCTGTTTCTTTGTTTTTAAGCATGATAAAAAAGGAACATTTGGGGAGTAACTGAAATATATGCAGTGCTTTCTTTTATCTCAAACCAAAATGTTTCTTTTCTACTGGAAGGATAAATAGATAATTTAGTACATGAAATATACAGTTTGACATATGTCTTTAAAGATGTACTCTCCTTAATTTTACTTAAACTAAATAAAATTATAAATGCTTCCCCACACATGTTTATGCATACAAGCACCCCACACACACCCATATTTTCAGTAGAAAACTGTCATATAACTATACTCCTAAGAACAGCATGAGGTAATTATAAAGAGAAATTTATGATGTCTTTCAATTTCTGCAGTATCAGAGTCAGTTATTTCAGCATACAGAAGATGTCGATGGAAAAACTGAAATTATTATTAAGGTAAGCCCAAAGATTGGATCTGAATGATATCTAAGGACTCTCAAGCTACTGCTATATTCTTTTTGTGGTACTGAGTGGCGGTTTGTTCAATGGCAGCAGGCTAATGGCATTGTGAGCTTGAGTGTGCCAGTGGTGGTGTGGCTAAGTTGGCCTGGTTTCTGAGACTTCAACTTAGCTCCCACAAGGGGTTGGCAGCCATTTTGTCACCTTCCTTTAGCCCCGAGTCTTGGAGAAGCCAACGTGGTGGCCATTGTGGTGTGCTTCCGATCTGCCCTTGTGGTCTTTACATTAATAGCTGGTAAATGAGGACTGGAAGTTTATGGACTGGGTTTTTGGCAGTAGATTTTGCATTGGTAGAGGGTGATCTTCTTTTACCATCTGGTTGCTTTGGGGCCTTTCCCTGGGGAAGGACTTGGGGGTGGGCAGTGTCCTAAATTGCCCTCAAGTTTGGTAGGAGGAGGTGGTACCCCAACAGTTTGGTGGGAGCAGGCTTCAGTTGGTACAAAATGCAGCAGCACAGACTATTATGGGTGCTTCTCGATTTGCACATGTTACTTCTTTGCTCTGTGAGCTGCATTGGTTACAATATGCTTCTGAGTTTAATTCAATGTGCTGGTGGTCCATGGCATGGGGTCAGGTTATTTGCAGGACTGTCTCCCAGTCATGTCTACCCATCCCATCAAACCCAGCAGGAGAAGCATGCTACTAGTTCCATCTATTAAAGAGTACCACCTGGCGGGAGCCAGGAAGAAAGCCTTTTCTGTTGCAGTGCCTGACTTGTGGAACACCATCCCCCCACAGATCAGATTGTCCCCAGTCACATGGCTGGGTTCCCAGGCTTGGGGGTTTGAGTGTTTATTGGAGCCTATGAATTACTTTTATTGCAATATTTATAATTGTATTTGTATTGATTTGTTGTTGTTGTTATTGTTATTTTTAACTTGGTTACCGATTGTTTTGTGTTGAGTCGCTTTTTTTGAGATGGGCAGCCATATAAATTGAAAAAACAAACAAACATGGGCATTCTCTGTGATGTGCTATCACTTTGGGATAAGAGTTCCTCTGTGCTAGTTAAATGATAAAATTATCCATTAGGTTTGGTTATAGTTTGGATTTTCCCATCATGGGCTCCAAAAAACAGGTACTCTTTGCTTTTTGTAACAGGTGAGGGATCCCAGCTAGAACCAGGGATTTTGGGTGAGCAACTATTTTCACATAATCTTCCCTGAAACTTGGCTACCATGCTCCCAAGTGCTTCTTTTGGCAGTAGCCATATAGAGGAAAAAGCAGAGCATTTTTTCCCCCAACTATTCAGCCCTTGGAGGAAGAGTTAATCTGGTCCCAGGTCTCCTGCTTCACAGCTATTTTGGTTCTCCATTTCCACTAGTCCTTTTGTTTTTCTCTGCTTACCAAGCTCTTTATGAGTGTCATGGCAAGTTCTCATTGGGTTGCATCCCTGAGGCTCAGCTTTGCATGCAGCCACTAAAATGAGAGAGTTATGTGACACTTGTTGTATTTCAGCTTTGCAGAGAATTTATTGGCAGAAGGTACAAACAAGTTAGGTGTTAATTGACGTGAATCAGTTGAGCCTGAAAGCAAGTACATCTCTCTACACGACATATGGCCTTGCTAATGCTTTTGCAACAGGGCAATTTATTCACAATCCCTTCCTGTGTTCACCTTGTATCAGAGACACCAATCATACCTAAGTAATTATATGAGTTGCAAGCTAATTGAGCTGTGAATCCATGTTCCTCCTCCTCCTCTTCTGTTTTGAATGAGCTATTCAAAAAGAGATGTTAGAAATACAAACACAAAATGATACTTTCCCAAATTCCTGAGGTTTCCTATCACATTAAACCTGTGGTCTGAATATAAGGGACTGACGGTGTTAATCATGTAAACTTAAAAAATGTAGGTCTGGCTTATCTTGAGGCCAGTTCCTTAATCTAATGCTGTTCCATATTTCATTCTCTCCCCACCACTCCACCGTCTGTTATTCACAATTCAGAATCATGATACTTTGATACATCTGTCCCATTAGCATGTTTTAAGCATAAAACCTCTGGAGAAATGCCAAGTTGCCTACTCTTTTGTAGGCTCTTGTTCCTGCCCTAGTGTGAGTCAAGTAGTACTAGTATTCACATTCAATTGTAGCATCATATTTATTTTTCTGATATATGTTTATTGTATATAATTATGACCATTTTTAATTTTCTCCTGTCCATTTGGATAAAAAGAATGGCCCTTTTTATGGTCTAGTGGTAAGAAAGCTGCACTCTGCAATCTCAATTTTTGGGACTTCCAAGGAAGAAATGGCGAACTGAAGACAGCCCCGCTAAAAGTGGAGCTGATGACTGTGACAGAATGAAGAGCTGGTGAGCGGACAGACTCTTTGTAATTCCTCTCCAGATAAGGAGAGGACTAGAGATCACCAACTAGTGCTCCAGACAGTTGCTCCTCATGAGGAGACTGCAAGACAGTGGTCTCCGGCAGGTTTTGAGCTCTGGGAGATGAGGGAATAGCCATCTTGTTCAAACCGCGGTTGGTGCCTTTGAAAGGACAATGGGTTCGCATACTTCCTTTTCTAATCACTTTCAGAAATTGCTTGTTAACTGCTTTTCAGCTATTAGGAACCTTTGGATCAACAAGTCTGAAAACACCTGATGATGAGTTTCCTTTAATCCTTAGCGAAATAAGTTTTAAGTTTAAGGACTTAAAAAAAAATTTTTTTTTGGAACAAACAACAAAAGAGTAATTAGAACTTTGATTCTGGAAAGTTACAAATGAACTAAGAGTCCATTTGGTTTTGAAATAAGATTTTGGAAATAGTTATAGGAATCCTTCCCATGGGAAAATGCTTTTGTTTTTAATTCCTTAAAAAAACGCACGATAGGATGGGACTTTGAAGGTTGGACACAAGACGGAACCAGAAGGAACTAAAAATTACAATTTAAGGAGAAGAACACTTACATTTGACTTACTAATACAGGATGGAGCAAAATATTTTAACATTGGACCCAAAAGTTAATTTTAAGAGTGTCTGCCTCCACAGATAGACTGTGTTTCAAAGATGTTATGAAAGAGGAACAAGTTTTACCTGACAAGGTTGAGACTGATCTGAAAGTGGATTTAAAAATGACAGGCTACAAGAATGATATGGAAAAAGATGCTACAATGGACATACAAAAGAAACTGGCTGATTTCTTAATTAAAAGGAATATACGAATAACAAACCAAGAGAGTGACCTGGATAATTTTGCTATATTGAATTTACAAGAGAGGCTTGTTAAAGCTTTGAAGAATTTTGTGAGAAGGGACAAAGAAAAAATGAAGAGAAATCAAGTTCTAGGACATTATTTGAAGGGACTGAATATCAAGATTGTTAAAAGTGAAAGGAAGGAATATAAAGTTGGTTTATTCAATCAAGGTTAAAATATATATGTTGTTATCTCTGGTGACCCTTAATGGACTTTTGCTGATCAGGACTGAAATGATGAGGTTTTAAGGATTTGTTTATAGACAAGAGATGGGATATGGGAAGAAGAAATCATTTGTATTTAAGAGGAGGTGATGCGTTACGAAAATTGTTTATACTTGTGTGAAGGGAAAAGTCTTTTCTTTATATATTTCTTTTCTTTTTCTTTACTATAGTCTTATTTTTTTCTTTCTTTTCCATTTTTTTCTATTTTTTTCTGCACCTTCTATTTTTTCTTTTTTTCTTTTTTTAGTTTGTATTAGTTTTTTATTGTTGTAATAATAATTTTTAATAAAATTATTATTTAAAATATTCTTGTTTTTGCAGGATAAATTAGTGGCAGTCAAGAGTCCCTAATAATCCCAAATATTGGGGGGGGGAATCATATTTCACGTTGAGAAAACATGAGAATAGATGGATAACACATTCAATATTTTTGCTTGCCAGAGCTTTCTGGTTACTGCATATTGTCCTGTCTTCTCAATTTGCTGCAACCATTATAGTTAGAGACATAATACAAATAGATACTCTCCAGAGTCTGACAAACACATGAATTTTTGTACTGCCTATTATCAGTATAAATTTGGGCTGCCTTTAGTTCTTGAAAGAAGAGAGGGCCTGTTTTAATTGTGAAGAGGGCTCAATTTCTGTATTAATGGAATTGTACCAGTACATGGGTGGCAGAAATTATGAATGGCCTCTCTTTTTTATGATATTTCATGTGCAACCTCCTTTTACTTCTGATTGACTTCTATTCTTTGCATGCAATCTCACAGCAATCCTGTGTAAACTGTGGCCGGGAGGCGATGAATGAATGCACCGGTTGCCATAAAGTCAATTACTGCTCAACGTTCTGTCAACGGAAGGTATCACACCTCTTATGCATTTGAAATACAGTTGTCCTGTGGAGCTGATGAATTCCTTAGTAATTCCAAGTAATTCCTAAGCTCACTTAGAAATTGGGTGCTAAAACCTTTGGTATGTTCCATCTTTCTTAAATACTTATCCTAGACAAGTTGAAAAAAGGAAAAACATGAACACCTAATAAAATTATCTAATTAAAAGCAGAAATGTATTACAATCCAAAACCAAATTACACTAACGTTGTAAATGGCAGCAAACCACAATATTCCTGAGTTAAAGTACCAAATTAAAAAGACCCATGTTTCTAAAAGTGTTTTTCTTTTATACCAAATGGTGAAAACCAAAAAGAATAAAATGAGGGAAATACCCTACAGTGGGATGGCATACTTCATATTTTTTTTAAGATGGAAAGTAGTTCTTCTTTCTTGGTTTAGTCTAGGGCAGTGGTTCCCAACCTTTTCTATGCCCCACACCCCTAGGAAATGTTTGATTAATGTTCACACCCCCTACAAAAGTAATACCACATTTGAAGATGAAGAAGTCTAATTTCTAATGTGGGTGAACAAATTGAACTTAAAAAAATAAACTTTTAACTCAGTGCATAAAATTGTCACACCCCTGAAATTCTATCTTGCACCCCCTGGAGGTGCGGGCACCCCAGGTTGGGAACCCTTGGTCTAGGACTACAAGGTCTGGTCTGCAAAACCCATACAGCCACTAGATGGGATCAAAGATTCTGTAGCTCTTTGCTACCATCCAGCTGTCAACTAGATTTTTGCAGCTATGATCCAGTAGCCCTAGTGTAATCATTGGTGGTTGCTCAAAAGTACTAGATCATACACTTTTGGACTACAAATTGATGTCAGCCTTACTAGGTAGACCAGAGAGAAAACACAACCAGATGAGCTAATTCTACCTTATTGTAAGCTTATATTAACAGAATCTTGCAAGTCTGAAAGTACTTCTCTCCCCTCCCCCCTGCCATCACCTTTACAATCCAAAAAACTAGGGAGGGTCTCTTCTGAGCCTCTTGCCCCACCCATGTTCCTGCTGGGGGCTAAGCTGTGTTTTTTCTGACTGTTCCCTTGGCTGTGTCTCATTGCCCTGTCTCCCAAGGTCATTCCCAATTGTGTTAACAGTGACATTCCCTGGTCCCTATTCTATGTTGCTGTAGTTTTATTTCACTCAATAATTGCTTCCAATTCACAGTCTGTTTTTTGCTGCTCATTTTCAGGACTGGAAAGACCATCAGCATATGTGTGGACAGTCAGCCACAGTAACTGTTCAGACAGAAGAAGATCATGATACAGATAATGTGATTGAAAAAGTTATTGTCTAAAAGCCTTCTTTCTTCCATTTTCATGGATTGTGTATGTAGCAGACTGGCTGGACCAGCAATTCCTTTGTGAAGTTCTGTGATTAAAATAAAATAAAGCAAAATAAACAACAAACAAAATCCTGTACTTATCAAGATGATGAAGGCATAATATTAACTACACGTTGCTGGCCAACATCTGAATCTTCTCTCACAAAGCAAAAAATTAAAGCTTATGGTCACAAGAGCCTCAAGGATCTCCATTGCTTTAAGGGAACTCCAGAAGTTGGGTGATCTTTACAGGGTTCTCTATAAAGCCTCTGAAAAGCACATGGGTATGTTAAATGGCTCCCTCCTGCTGCTCTGATGGATGATTCTTCAAAGTATTTTGAAAACGTTATTTAAAGCAGGTTCTGAGTCTGCATCCTTCTAAGATTCCTCTGAAGAGGTTTGAATAAAAATTGTAACAACAGGTCTTTGTGATTCTTGTTCAAATATGAAGCAGTTCCACCTTTCAGTAAATTTAGTTTCCTGATGTCTTTTAAATCATCCCTAGAATACATATGGAATCTGATTCTATTGATGCTTTAATTTTTGTTGTGTTATTTAGAATTCTCTCTAAAAGTTTTCCAATACAGTGAAAATTCTGCATGGTATGGACAGTGTTGGAAGTATCATGAACCTTTTGTCGTTGTTACACTGAGTATAAATATAAATGTGGAATATTTTAATGCACATGGGGAATAACTATCTGTTAGTAAGTTTTGAAGGTTTTGCAGGAAGATTCAAAGGCAAAATCTTCCTTGTTAAGTTCAGCATCTGAAGACTACATGGACATACTTATATGGTTTCCTTGGCAAATGTACAAAAGTGTTTTGTCCTTGCCTTCTTTCAATATTTTTTTAAACCCCTTTCTGCCCTTAGATTTCATTGTGGTTCCCATCTAAGTAGCATGACCCTGCTTTGTTTTTTCAAGGTCAACCAAGGTCAGGTAGATGCTGTTACCTGCTGGGTCTATTAAATAATTACACTAACAGGTCCATACTCCTGAACCATGTAGACTTCAAACTACGGTCCTGTTATTCTGCTAGACATTCTCAACAGTTTATCCCAACACGGAGTTGTAACATGAATAGCAGTTTTAACATTAAGTGATTATCCTACCATCCCAGTGAAATGGTAGGGCATGCCCTCATTTATGGTTGAGCAGCAAAAATTGTACTTATTTGTCAGTCACATACCACTGAGGACATGTCATTAAATCACAGTTCGTTGCAAGAAAACATAGGTAAATATACTGTGGTATATGGTACATCAGAAGCAGGTTAGAAAAAGTATTGATGCTTTTGAATGTTGGTGTTGGAGAAGACCCTTGAAAACTCCTGGATAGCCAAGAAAACAAATAAATGGATCGTAGAACAAATCAGTCCAGAATTCTCACTCAAAGCACAAATGATCAGGCTCAAATTATCATATTATGTGATACATGGGAAGAACCAGCTCTCTTGAAAAGTCCATAGTGTTGGGATAGGTGGAAGGAAAGAGAAGAGGATGACCAGCAAGATGAGTGAACTCAATTACAGTGGTGATGGGACACAGCTGGCAGATTTGAAGGGCCAAGTTGGTAATAATCGTCCCGGAGAAAGTCTGTCTATGTGGTGTTAAGAGTTGATACTAACTTGATGACGCTTAAGCAATTAAAAAAAATCAAATATGGTAAACTGACTGAACCAAGTCAGTGCTTTCTATCCAACATCATATGAATGTTCTTCCTTTCCTTTCCTTTCCTTTTTTTTTTTTTTTTTTTTTGCACCTCCCTTACATCCTAACTCTTGTTCCAGAGGGTCCATCAATTCTCTGGAACATATTTGGGGGGGGGGGGGGTACAGTGGAAGAGGAAATAGTTCTCCAAGGTTCTCCAAGGTGCCTGTTCTGCTGTTGGAAGAACAATGCAGAATGGTATGGCTTTGTTTTCTTATAATTTTGATTTTCATACTTCTGAGTTTATAAGTGAAAAGAAAAAAAAGGATCTCGGACACCTTTCTGGAACTCAGCGGAACTCAGCGATCAAATAATTAAACATTATTTGCACCTAGTTTACAGCTTTCTGTTTGTACTGCCAAAAATATGAGCAAAGGTGCAACTGTGTATTTCCTCAGCATCTCACATGAGGAGAGAGAATCTTACATCCTAGCAAGACAATTAATTCTAAAATAGCACTTCTTGGGTGTTAAAAATCACAGATAAAAAAAGCACTGGTTTTAGGCCAAGTATTGGGGAAAAAAACTTTAGAGAGAGATTGGTGCTGTTTTGTGGAAGACATTTCTCGCCTGTCACAGAAATGTGCGTTATAAATTGATTGTGTGTGTGCGTGCATTAGATCTAAACAACGACACAGCTAAATAAAATAACCCCAGCAAACATTCCAACTGAGGTAGGGTGAGACTAGTTTCAGTGCAATGTTGGTAAACGTAGTAAGGGATTTTGTAAATGTAACTTAAATATACATTTTCTTTGTGCTTTAGTCCATTAGCATCAAAATGGGTAAGGTGGTTTTTCCCAGTGATGCCCAAAGTAGCCCACTTTCAAACTGTAAATATTGAAAGCAATTAAATAGCCCATACAAACATCTTAAATAATAGCCAAAGAGTGCATTCTCTTTCATTTAGGGAAATGTGTGGTGTGCATGGAGTGTTGTTATCTACAATACGCAAATATAGCTGCCCCTTCTACAGGTTAAGGCAGTGTTTCTCAACCTTGGCAACTTTAAGACGTGTGAACTTCAACTCCCAGGAATCCCCAGCCAGCCATGCTGGCTGGGGAATCCTGGGAGTTGAAGTCCACACGTCTTAAAGTTGCCAAGGTTGAGAAACACTGGGTTAAGGCAACAAGCTATTATTCCCTATATAGGAAGTGTTACAGTTTTGCCCAAGACATATTTTGCCTAAGTTTCAGTCATGGACAGGCTTCATGGCAGACCTTGGCCAAGCTGGAATGGGTCCTCTCATTTCAACCCCAGGCTTTCCTAAACAAAATATATGGGAGCTTCCTAACATCTTTTAAGATGAATATGGCAATACCATTCCCTCAAGGGTCCAATTTCTTTCCTGTGCAAGAAATAATTTTGCTATTGAAGGCTCTCCTTTGATATATCATTTCTTACCAGAAGTAACGCACTGAAGAGTGGTAATAAACAATGCTTCTATGGCATGAGAGAGGCAGACAAAAAGCAGGAATCACTAAGCGTGGGCTAGTGAATGGGACAGAGATTTATGGAAGTTCTCAGGAACTGAATTCATGAACAATAAAGCATAATGTGGTTTTTCTGATTCAGTTTAGCATATTGTGTCAAGGGGGCCAATGTGGTTTCTTAGTTATGATCTAATGCTATTTCACAAGTTTGGTTTAATTCATGAGAATTAGCTGTTTGGGGTTTGGCTCTTCCTGGACTTCTCTTGAAGGGGCATCATGCTAGGTCCTAGGACTGAGCCTGCACAGGCATGTCAGGTACCCTGAGTGCTGTGCTTCCTGCACCTCTTCTGTTTCTTGCAGGAAGACACCTCGTGATGAGAGGCCCATGTGCTGGGCAGCTCAAAAATTGTTCTACTTCAAATGAAGGGTGGCAGGACAATGGGTAGATAAGCATTTAGCCCAGGTTGAGTCGGACACCAAGTATTACAGAATTATTTTGTATAAACTGCAGGGTTTGAGCCAGATTAAGCTCTTCTCCCATTATTACCCCCATGTCATCCTCTTCATTGTAAGTTCATAATGGTAAGTTTTCCATTGCAGGGGATGAAAAGCCATGAAACCCAGCATGGATCAAATCAGGGGTCCATTTTAAAGTGGTATAGATATGGAAATAGTAACTCTTGATCTGGATCTTGCGGATTCATATTTCCATGAATGTTATAGGTATGTATGGATGAGAATGGATGAGTGATACTTTTTTTAATTCCTAAAAAGAACTAGACAAGTCATAAGGAGAAATGAATATGTACAGTTTACCTTTTGTTTCTTTTTATGCAAAGATGCTTCCAATGTTAGTGAATGTCGTAAGACAACACATTTTATTTGGACTGCATAATGTGTAAAAAAGATGGTGCTATGCAAGGTGTAAAAGTTGCAGTCAACAACTCCTCAGATATTTTGGGAATCATCTTTGAATTCCATTTGCCTCTTTGCTTTGTTTCCTTTGACTTGAAATCAAGACGATGTCGCAAGCCAGCTTTGCGAAGTACAAGTATACAGTACATGTAAATTAATGCCCAATTGGGCTTATTCAGATGCACTGGGTGTAAACTATGGAAACTACAGTTCAATGTCTCTCAAAGCTACTAGGCTTCAAGTTCCTAAACCTGCTTTTGGCAAGACATTGTAAAGGGAAGGTGAATGGTGTTTGGAGAAAGGACTTGATGAGGAGGATCCACCAATTCTCCCCCGGAAATGCCACCATCTTCACTTTGCTGTTTCCAGAACAGCCAAGATTACTTTCAATTTCAGTGGTGTGGTGGTTAAAAAATACTAAAAATATCCTTGCTGGGAGAATTGTGGATGGGGGAAAGGTTAAGCACACCTGCATGCCTGGCAGTTCTCTTCTGCAGTTGTCTCTCAAGTGCACTGTCAATATTAGTTGTTACAGAAGTATAGGGATGGCTATGCCTTCCTTGTAAAAATATAATTCGGCTCCCAGGCCATCTGAGAACACCTCTGAAAGCAAGAGAAGCTTATCTAAGATTAATTAATCCAGATGTCAAATCCTTGTGCAGAAAACATGCATTCAACAAATGAAGTTCGGCCTCTCTTTTTACTGTTTTGATCCATGCTCATTTAGTCCCACTTCTTCCTTTCTTGGTCATTTCACTATTGCTGTTGCTACCATCTCCCCCCCTTCTCTTCTTAAGGCCATCTCAGGGGATAAAATAACCCAGTGCGCTCTGCTGTCGGCTTAATCCAAACTCAGCAGGGATTTGCTCACGAGAGGCCAAATCACTTTTGCAGCACTTTGCAACACAGCAGAAAGTTGCTCCTGCTGCGATGTTCTGGTTGCACAGTGACATGCTTAGGATATTACACCAGATTCAATTAATTATAGAAAAGGAGCAAACGGGTAGGAGGGAAAATATATCTGGGTGGAATCAAAGTCTAATGAAATTAACCATTGTTATTTCTCTATATTCTTGATAGGGACTCAAGAGAAGTAGGAAACCTTGAACTTTGGCTTGCTCTTGCAAATGTCCCCCCCCCCCCCCCCCAAGTACCTTCCCATTCTGGTGCTCAGTATGGAGCCTTTCGGGCCATGCAATTCAGGATGGATATTGGCAAACTGAAAAGCATATAAAAGAAGACCATGGTCATGAAGTGGGGTGTCATTTCTCTTGATTTTTTTTTCTTTGAAAATGCTGCTGGGGATTCTGCAAGCTGACACAGGTAACCAACATGAAGAGAAAGAGGTGTCTTCATCATTCTTTCCTTTAACTTTGTTAAAAATGATCTCTTTTAACTACCATATCTGGACTGCAAAAGTTCAGGCAACTACTAGAGGTGAGCAAAGAGACACAGAAAATTCTAACTCTTTGCTGACATCTAGTGGTTGTCCAGATAGTTGCAATCCAGATCTGGTAGCATCACCACCACATATGTGCACACGGACACAGAGAGCGCTGCTTTTCACCCCAAGAATTCCCTTCAACTTTGGGAGGAAATCTTTAACAGAAAAATTAAGAACATTGAGAAGAACATACCTAAAAGCTCCACAACTATGTGTCAATGTTCCAGTGCAACTTTCAGCTTTCTGCAGTTGTGTGTGTGTGTGTGTGTGTGTGTTTAAAAGTAGGGGCTGGTTAAGAAGAACAAGCAGGTGGTGCTGGCTGGCAAAAGAATGGATCGAAAGTGCATCTAAGTCTCTCTTTCCCTCTCAGTAACTCTCACTTGCTCTTCAATGTCCTCGCTGTCCCCAACCATGTTCACTACATTTTCTGAGCATGCTCAGTCTTCAGAGGACAGTTAGGTGGGGAGGAAGAGATCTGGTCTCTAAAGAAAGTTTTTTGTTTTGTTTTTTAAATTTCTACAGGGAAATCTAGGGATACCCCAAATCAGTAGATAACTTCCCTGTTCTGCATGTAATGTTCTGCATGCAACCCCAGTTGAAGACCTACGTCTGCTTTCTTCCCATAGCTCCTACAGGACAGCAAAGCAGGGGGAGGCTTTTGTGTTGAGAGCACTTTGTAAAAAACAGCACAAATCATTTTGAAGTCTGCAGTAGCAAGCACATCCCTCAGTGGAGTCCTTGGGGTTCTCTGAGGTTGGTTGTTTTCTTGTAAATGTTTTGTTACCCAGCTAGGTAACATCTTCAGTACATTGAAGCACTGAAGATGTTACTAGCCGGGTAACAAATGCTTGCAAGAAAACAACCAAGCTCAGAGAACCCCAAGAACTCCACAGTTCAAGCCTAAGCTACACATATTCTCTTCTATTGGTACATCCTTCAATGTAGACAGAGCTCAGCAGAGCCCCTCTTAATATTCATCCCCTCCTCACTTGACCAACATTTGTTTGCCCTGATCCACCAAGAGTGCCAAAAAAAGCCACTGTAGGTGCAGCAACAGAATTGCACCCCCAACATACTGTTCATCTGAACCCTTCCCAACTAGATGGCGGCCAACCCCTGTATGTTGATATCTCAACAGGAACCCCTAAAGCATCTGGTATGGTGGCCCCATGTTGGGAAGATAAATAGACCAGAGCTCATATGTCTTTTTCTCCCAGTAAACTTAGTCGTAAGGTCTTTACACACAGTAGCTTCTAAAGTTTCTTTAGCATTCAACTGCAGGGCCACTGAGATGGGTTCAGCTACTTGCTAATGCTCTGATTTGCTAGCTATATTAAAAAATGGAGGAGATGGCATGGCTCAATTGGGCAAAACCACAGTCCGGTCGGCCTCTTCTAAGAGATTCATGTTCACTTATTTCCATTTCTATTGCTCTCAAAATGAAGAGAAACAGAAGAGAATACTATTAACGTCTAAGCAGGAGGCCAATCTGCTCTCTCTCAAATCATCCTATATGAAAGGAATTCTGCATATATTCTCAAACCTAAGATCATACTCAAATAGGTAACACATTAACTACTTTAATTATATTCACTTTATTTCATTTAGAATCTTCTGTGTGGGACTGGTGCCTTTATTCTTGTTTTTCCTCCTTAATTCCCAGATAAAACTTTTTCATATCTGGGTATTTGGACTAGATTGTTATAAGAGGGATTTCTCATTAAAACATGCACAGTAGCCTAAATGTATCTTTTGTGTTTTCAGAATTTTCATAAGGTTAAAATTTATACTGTGGGAGTTTGAGCAAACGAACAAAATATCCAAAGCATTTTTAAAGATTCCCTGTGTGAAGAGAGGGGTCCTCAGCAGGACAGCAATGGGACAGAATATGGTGTATCAGGAAATTCAGTTGAACTGCTGAGAGTCTACCATAGGTTTTTCTGGAATTTGGGAAGGGAGGAAAAATTAAATTCCTCTCCCAAATCAGATACCATCTTCAGCACGATATAAGGCTATTAATTCTTATGTATGACTAGGACTAGAGAGTGAGCAAACTAAGGCATATATTTGAGATGCTTTTATCAGACTAAATTATGCTCGTGATAATAATAGTTTTCTGATCCCATGATACATAGAGCTTGATCAAATTGATTATGCATCTGATCCACGCCTTTAGCATTGGCTAGCGCTCTCTCTACTAGTGAAATGCAAAGACTGTTACAGGTATGACAAGCGTGGCTGTTTCTCCAGACCTATTTCTGTTTTCTCAGCTTCTAGCCCATCACATCCATTGCGAAAGGTTCCAGGCATTAAACATATTCTGATGCTTAATTATTTTTACAAGTGGGAAAAAAATCCCTAGACTCTATCAAAGCCATCAAAACAAGAATAAAGTCTTATAGCATCACCAGAAAGATACTTCTACATTTCTCTGGGGAAAGATGCTGCCATCATTGTGGGGCAACCATCACAAATGCTTCTCTAAATAAATGTTCTGCTTGAATGGAGGACAGATGGCAAACCCCAACTGGAATCTTTTTTTCAGTCAACCTAGAAAGTTATCATGAAGCACCATGAATATAATGCATTGTTTTCAGGCCATTTTGGCATTCTCACCAAATATGAAGGAACTGCTGCCCAAAAAGTAATTAGATTAGATTATAAATCTTTATCAAGTGGAAAAATGGAAGCACACAACAATGTAGTAAGAAATAAAGGTTTATTAAATTATACCAAGACAATAATTTGTCTGGCTCTTTGCATTGTGCAATATACTCTCCCATCTTCTGGGTTCAGTTCTAGATGAAGAATCCAGCAGGGTTAGCAGAAGATGTGCAAAACTTTGCGGAAGTAATTCCTAAACTCAGTGTTGAAGATTGTGTAGATGATAGGGTTGAGGGCACTGTTGACATAGCCCAACCATGTGACAATGCTGGTTACTTCGCTGGAAATGATACAGGAGTCACAGAGAGCTCTGGTTATGTGCACCACAAAGAAAGGAGTCCAGCAGAAAAGGAAAGCACCTTTGACAGAGAGAGAAAGAGAGAGAAAATGAGTCAGCTGTGTATGTCTTCTTTTCTCAAAAGCAAATGTACTTCAGGATGTGAAGAGGTCAACCTGTTTCTTTTGAACAGTGGCTTACGCATTTTTAAAAAATAAGGAGGAAAAAAAAACTTCACTGAGATTACCTTATAATAATGGTAGGTTGCCATTTCTGATCTGCCTGAATTCTTTGCATTTAAGAATGCCAACTCTGAAATATATTTAACCTCCCCATTCTTGCTGCAACTGGTACCTAGTTTAAATGTAGCATTGGCTGAGTAAAAGAATAGCAGACCCAGCCCTACATAGGTTGGCATATACCCAGGGTTTCTTGGAATGCATAACATTTATTTTTTAAAAAAATGGATACTTCCATAGCCATCAACATAATATTAATTGCTGCACTAGCACATTAGGGATTCTGTGGTCAGGAAGATACAGCGCACCTGGTGTGTAAATGCTGTGTGTGCAAGCTCCAATGACACCTACATTTACCTTGCTGGATATCTATAGGAAACAGATCTTTCTGCAAAAGCTGAAATTAGGCACGCCAGATTGTTGGCCAGGACTTCTGCAAAGTGCCTGGCATAGAACATCTTGCTAAACTGGGCTACTATAAACTTTCTGGGACCCAAAAATGCAGAATACTCTTGCTTTAACCTTGAAGGGGACCTCAGTGGTTAAAACCAGGATAGTCAACATATTCCAACATATGGACCAGATTAAACACATGATTGAATGGAAGCATATGAGCAGCAGAGAGGCCTCACAATGAGGAGGGAATAAACTTACCTCTTCTCAGGCAGATGACTGGCTAATGTGAATAAGCAGGTGGGTGTTGGCTGGCAAGGGAATGGGTAAAAAGCGGATCTGTGGGTCTCTTGCATCTATGAGCCTCTTCCACTCTCAATAACTCTTCATCATACCTTCTGTCCCCAGCCATCTTCACTTCCCTTTCTGAGCGGGCTCAGTCTTCATTGGGCATTTTGGGGGAGGGGAGCATTTTGTCTCTAAATAAAGTTTTTGTTTTTGTTTTAATTTCTAAAGGTCTTAGGGATACCCCAGATCAGTAGATAACTTCTCTGTTATGCACCTAATGTTGTACATGCAATCCCAGTGGGAGTTCTAAGGCTGCTTAAGATCTCAGGGAGATCTTGGTTCTTGAGCATTCAAGAAATGCTGCTGTAGCTGCTACAGGGCACACTAAGAAGAGAACAAAGATAGGGGCTAGCCTTGCTGGAAAATGGACTTTCCTCCTTGGTGGGACAGTTGCAAAGCAGCTGGAGCCTCTTGTGTTGAGAGAACTTTGTAGGAAACAGACAAATCATTTGGAAATCTGCAGTAGCAAGCCCATCCCTCACTGTAGATAGAGCTGAGCAGAGTCCCTCTTAAAATTCAATTGTTTTCTTCTTTAAGTTTCTTATCTAATTAGATGGAGATCCTCTGTTCTTGCTGGATAAAGGACACAGTGATCTTTGGGGTTGTTTGGGGTTGATTAAAAAAACAGTGAAAATAATTTTAAAAAGGAATAAATGAGTATGTGCGTGGAGGATTTGGCCTTAAATTGAATCTTGGTTTTCATTGCATTTCCCTTTTTAATCTGCCTCTGTAGCTAGATGGGTGGGGAATTGCTGTGTTGCTGATTCAGGAAAGATGCAGATCCAGTTCTCAACATGGAAAAATAAAATCTGAAATCACAGTAACTTGCAGTAATATGGAGTCAAGGGGGAAAAGGTGATTTGCAGTCTGCATGGACACACATGTTGCACTTCTTGGCACTTTCTTAAATCAAACACATCTTTTCCTGGGATCACACGGTTGCTTCTTTATGGAGTTACTAAGCAATGCAACATGTGTGTATACATACGCAACCTGGGATTAAGCCAAATTGACAACACATGCACCCAGGCAAACTCCACCCTTACGTACTTGTGCCCAGTGTTTGATTCAAGCATGTAAGTCATATTCTTGCATTATAATGCATGTTCCACTTCCCCACCTTCAACACCTGAGTTCATCCACGTGCACTCTGACTATCTTTCCCTTTTGAATCTGGATTACTGCAAGCCTTAATATCCAGGAAAGACAGCAGAGCATTTTTCAAATGCAATCTTTGCAAAGAGGCTCTGGCGTGGAAATGTTTGTAAGGAGCTGGAGTCTAAACCTTTAATCTTGCTAATATCCAGCTGTGAAATGGTTAATATGTCATCTAACTTTTAGTACTACACTTTCATTAAGATGCAGAGACAGGCTGAATGTGCTCCTGTCCACACTACAAGTGGTCTAGCCAGGCTTTTGTTACAATGGAAAGATTGTGTTGTCAGCAGTGAGGTGGCACTTCGTCCACCAACCCACCCTGCAGAGGCAGCTCTGTTCACAGCCCTGCGTGTGGAACGCTGAAGAACAGAGAGCAAGAGCATCTACTTCTCATAATGCTCCCTTTACCTCCTTTCTCCTTCAGCATGACATCCCCAGATCTGCAAAACCTAGCCTGCTTTCTGATTATGGAAAGTAAATTCTTATAAGAAGCTCCATTGCTAAAGTCCCAAACTAGAAGGGCATTTTCACATGCAGCACGTGCCCTTTTCCATTTACAGCACTGTCCTTTCATTGAATTGAATGTGGATGACAATAGCTTGGCTGCATAGATCCAGATACCACTAGATGGCAATGGAGAGAAAACTGGAAACTGTTTGTGTTGTGGAGTGGATAACTAAACTAATACTCTCTATTAGTTGTCCAGATATTCTGTGTGAGCCTTTATGCCAGACAGAATCCTGAACTTCTGTTCAATCACTGAATCAGACCACTCCTCTGTGGGTAGCCTGATATAAGGAGGATTTGGCAATTCAAACAATTTCAAGAAATAAAATATAGTTAGGTGAGGAAAAATAAAATTATTGGGCAGATTTTAAGATGTTGCAGATCCTACTGAAATGAGTGGAATCTGTTTCCTGGTGCCTATTCTGCACCTGCAGAAATTTGGAACATGCTGAGTATAAGAGGTCATAGCACAAAGTCAGCTATGCAAATGTCCAAACTAACGAGGGAGGGAGAGGAAGAGAGACAGAGAGAGGGAGAGGGAGAGAGAGGGAGAGAGAGTGGGAGGGAGAGAGAGAGAGATCATAGAAAGTTCATAGTCTTTTCTCCTTTGTCCATTGTTAGCAGATAAAAAATGGAGTTGCTCTTCTGCTCCTCAATGCAACTTGAAATCTCTATGTAGCTTGAATGTCACAATCAAGTCATAAGCAGAATAGTATACAGGGTTGACATCCCTGATTTCTCCCTTTTTCCCCCGAGAATAGTGTACCCAAACCTGAAGGGGAAATCATGAAATTAGGCACAACTGGAATGTCCGAAACAGCTACTTGGTGAAAAAATCCTGCTGCCTTTTTATTCAGATTATCCTCAAAGGAGCAATAAATTAGAGAAGGACTGCTTAACTAATCAGACCAACTGGGCATCTAGCAGAAGTACCTGTGGTGGAAAAAACTGCTTATCTGAACTGAGATGTCTGAACAACTGTGGGTGGGTTTGTGAGCACTCCTGCTAAAGAAAAAAGTCCATGGCTTGAGGGCCTCTTCTGGGCTTGACACTGTCTATTGAAGGCAGAAAATGTTGGTTGCCAGGATGTCTTTTATGAGCTAACTGCACCCCTATTTCAAGAAACTGAACACTGTAGTAGTCACCACCAGTCAGAATGACTGCAATGGTGAAGTCTAAGCTTCTGGTCCATAAGAACACAGGAGCATAAGCAGTGCCCTACTGGATCAGACCCCTGGTCCATCTAGTCCAGCAGTCGCTTCTCATAGTGGCCAACCAACTGCACAAAAACTAGGACTGAGCAAAATCTGAACTGTCATCTGAAATCTCCTGCTTGTCATTTTTATACTCCCTCATGTTTGTTTACTACTTTCCTTTGCAGCTGCTCTGGTACCTTAAAAATAAATCTCAGAAGATCCATTTCTGTGAATACATAATTCAACCCATGATCATATAGTGACTGCAACAGCCTCACACCACCAGGCTGCCAAACAATTCTTCCTACTCCCATTCTGAAGAACATTTTTGCCTCATTCTATAGGTCCCCCAAAAGAGGCAAGATGTTGCTGGACTTTTTCTTACTAAACACAGAGCATTTCTGTAGGGCACCATTTTCAATCTCCAATCCCTTCAAACCATTATGAAGATGTAGCAAAAATACAATAAATGTCACTTTTCTTAGTGTGGGAATGTGACTGTGGAACAGGATTTAGCTGTTCAGATTCTGCCTGCCACATGGCTGTTAAAGGCAAAGGGTCTTCTAGAAGGAAAGTTGGCACCTAACAACCCAACTGTATAGAGGTGAGGAATGTGTGCCTGTGCATACAAAGAAACATGTATTATATGAAGGGAGTTACAGAGGACTCGGTCTCCCAAGGATGATCAGATGTGCAACACTCATTCCCTCCTTTTGGGGCATCTCTTTAGCCAGCCACCAAACTGCAATTAAGAGGCACAAAATGAGTAACAAAAAAGGCAGCTTCTGTATCATGCTGTACTTATCAGAACGACAAATGTCTCTATGCATGGCTGTAACCCATTTCTTTTAATATCCAAGTTTTACAGCTGTCTGGATCTGGTATTGAACTGTCTGCTGGTTTACAACCCTGAAAACCACTTAATGTTTTACACTCACCAACCACAACTGGAAGCACCTTCATGGCCTTCCTTTCCCTGCCATTGATTTTAGCTGGTTTCCTTCTGAGTCGTCCATTTGGTGCATATTTGATGTGTGGGTAGGACACAGTTTGAATGCCATTGTTCTTGTAATCCCTGGGAAAAGAGCAATCAGAGCAGGCATAGAGGTTGAGTTCCTCTGCCTTGATATCCTCCTGGTTCCTCTCAATGACAGGTGGTGGACAATATAGCCGCCTATTGCCCAAATAAATACTGCTCTTCAGCTTGGCTTTCCGAGCCTCCTCCCAGCGCCTAAGTCCTTGGAACATGCCACAGTAGAGGACCAGCATGACAGGACAAGGAATGAAGAAGGAACAGATGGAGGAATACACAATGTAATTCTGATCCTCCAGACGACATAAAGATGGGTTCCGGTCTGGAACATTGTTGAGGCCAAAGATAACTGGGGATGCCACTGCAAAAGCAAAGATCCAGGTGGTGGAGAGGAGGATCAGTTGGCGCAGGTCAATCTGTCGTCGATTATAGTTCAATGGGATGGAGACAGCAATGAACCTGGATGACAGAAAACAGGGTGTAACCATGGGGTTCCTTGTGGAACCAGTTTACCCCATGATGGTAAAGCAGAACAAACTCTAAGACTATATGATGGAGCTGGGCAATATATGATGCTCCAGCTGTTACTAGGTTGAAATTCCCATTCTTTCTCTCATATTGCCCATTCATTATTTAGAAAATGCAGCATTATTGTGCGACTATGCAAGGCAAACACAACAGATTCTTTTCTCCCTCCCTATTTCTCCATTCTGATATATCAACATTTCCCTGAATAAGGGAAATTCTTTCTTTGTTCATCCAATTACCCTTGCCCGCTATATGGAGCATTTTTTCTCCTCATGAGTAGCTCCATGATATTCTCTCCCTTCAATTAAGTCATACCATAGGTAAAAGATGGTTGCAACTAAACTGATAAAGACATTCTAAAAACTGGGCCTTTTCAGAAGAAAATGGGTTCTAATTTAGTAAGTCTTGACCTCATATATTTATCATATACATCTGCATTTGTAAAAGTCAGCAGAGAGTGCCAATATTAGGTGGTGGGCTCTGACAATCAAAATATTCAAGTATTCCTGTATGATTGCATATTCTTTACAAGACAGAATTAGGAAAAATGAAGCAGGATTTGTCTTTTTCCTGGAAGAGAAAAAAAAAGTACCCTGCTATTCAGTATTTTTATATATTAAACCTGCATGAGCTTAAACAATTTAATATAGTACAGTACTTGTAAACTCTGAGCTAATGAAAGAAAATCTGACCTGGTGAGATTAAAATTTGTTGATTGGAAATAAGCAAGCAAATGGTAATCCCTAAATTTTGATCTGGAAAGCCATTTCTGGCCATTAAATATGTCTATCTTAATTCCCTGCTTTATACTACAGTTTCCATTCAGAATCTGTGGTCTTATATCTTGCTTTATTTTTCAAATCAAATGCAGCAAATTTTGCTGTCAGCTGAATGGCTTTGTTGTGCAGCCAGGTGAAACTGAATAATATCAGTAGTTCCCAATATCAAGGTAAAGTCATTTCTTTCAAATGCACAGTAAACTTTCTGCTAGTCAAAGCCAATGCTCCTATTCTTCTTTTTCCTTAATACAGACTGACTGTTGTATATGCAAAATAATTTAAAAGCATCTGAGCATGTCATCAGCACCCTTTCAGAGCTAACATTCAAGATGTGAAATTTGAGGACAATGGAGCATATGGTATAAAGTGCAGGGGGAATGCACAAGATCCTACCCAGGGCAGGAAATTTTTAGCATGTGGAGGAATAACTTCAGAAGAAGCTCTATTGAGTTGATTGACATGGCTCTCAGTACTTTTATCCACTGCTCCACAAATGAATATCTGATTCATTGATGGGCAATATCTTTATTAAAGGTAAAGGGGGATGCTTTATCTCTATGCAAAGACCTGAATGACCACCAGATATCAGCAAAGTGAAAACACTTTCACTTCATCTAGAGGTCATCTGGATTTTTGAAACTCAGATATGGTAGCCCAAAGTAAAGTCTCCTCTAAGTCAAGCTCAGCTCTTGATTTCAAGAACATGTCTCTGTGTGGCTTTCTTGGCAACAAAATAGATGTGGTTTGTCATCAACTTCTCCCAAGGTATGCTTTCATCTTCCCAGTCCAGTCTACAGGGATTTATTTCCTGGAAATCTCTGATTCAAGTACTAACTAGGCTCAACTTTCTGAGATCAGTTGTGCCTCTTTAAGGGCTAACTGAAATGGGTACAGGTTTTTGAGTTCCCCAGAACTCTACATCAAGGAAGCTGTTCCAAAAAGTAGAGGAGGTGAAAGAAGCAACAGAGTCCAAAAATTAAGCCATATATTTCAAACCATCAGGTCGGTAGGTTAAAATCAATCTCAAGACAGACTCTGTGGAATGAATGCATTAATACCAAGCATTCAGAGACCAAAAAAACCCCAAAATCTATGTTCCTCCCTACAGGTTTGAAAACACAAAGGCCATTAATTCTCAACTTATCCTTTGCCTTGGGCAAAGCAAACCCTACACATGAGATGCCCTAGCAACAAGTGCAGGTCTAACAAAAAGGCAGATGGATGGGGAACACAGACTGAATTTCCCACTTGAACAGGATAGCCCCTCTATTTAAAAAGTCAGTGAAGATCAGCAGTTCCTGGGTCGGCAGCCATAGAAAAAAGAATTGCCACTGCAGCTTTCCTAGTTTTAATTCAAGACCATTTTCAAAACTGGCTGAAAGCAACCATCTTTGAGAACTACGACCACAACCCCCTTTGGCTGACATAAGTAAGATAGCTTACTCTATTCCTTCAGCTATTGTTCATCAGTTCAAAGAACAAAACCTTTGCCCCATCTTGGTTCAACAATGACAGCAGGAAAACACTAACAGTGCTCTTCAGATTTTCTAGGAATAGAGGCAGCTTTATCTGATTAGCTGGGCAACGGGGGAAGAGTGGATGCGGCTCCCACAGACAGCATAGGATAGAACAAAAATAGTCAGAAGCAACATGCAGCCAACAAGCCACCTGTGTTTCCTAAAGTTTCTGAGTCTCCCTCTTGCCTTTATTTGGTAGGCCCTGAGGTCTTGCCAGTAAGATAATCCCATTTTTTAATGGTTGGAAGAGTTAGTTCTTCATTTTCTGTTAGTGAGTAGGATGTGGATCATGTCTGAATTGCCTTTCCTGAATGGAATATCACTTTATAGGCCACAAAGAGTTTGCCTTGATAAAGGAAGGAGTGGATGTGTATGGGAGATTACTGCTCTCTCTACATTTTCATTCAACAGACCTAAATTGTATATCATAGACAGAAATGAGTATTAGAACACAGATTCTATTCAGACTGCAAACTTTGAATTTTACAATTCACTTTGGTTCAGATATAATGTCCCACAGACATCTACTAGAGTAATGGATTTCAGATATACAACTAGTAGAGAAAATTGGAAAAAATATGTATGTTGATTAGAAAAATAAATATATTTTTGTGCATTTTTGTTAAGGCCAGAATGTACAAAACAAATACATAATTAATGTACCCAGAGTGGATACCGATGGGTCTCTCCACACCTACTACAGATGCTGAAGATGTTTGACAAATGAGAAGGTCGCGGTCCTTATGGATAGCAGCATTAAACATATGCTGTCTCTGTCTTTTAGAAAGAACCTGCCTAGAGTTGCTTCAGCGACTGATTAAATAAATAAATGTGTGTACTGTATGTGTATGTGTGTGTAACAGTATATTAGAACTGAAGAGAGCTGGGAAATCTTAGCATCTAAAAGCCATAATGAGCAGAGTTTCTTACCGATCCACACTGATTGCACAGAGATTGAAAATGGAAGCAGTGCACAGCATAACATCCATGGTCATCAAGGCATCACACAGGACCATGCTCAAAGACCAAACACCTCCCTGGAACTGAAGAAAAATCAGTGAATGCACCCAAGACTCATATTTAAGTGCTCCCCTCACAATACTCTATTCTTTAGCTCCCACTCTAGATGGATTCTCAGATTGTCTCTGATACTTTTCTTTGAGAAGATCCTCTCCAATGGCTGACTCGATCAAGAGAGTTGTCACGTTGCAATCAGGCATTCAGAGTGGTAGCTTTAAAACCAGCAATCAAGTGGTAGTGGTGGGTGAAAGAGCTGCAGCTCCTCCCACACATTCCTGTCTCAGTACAATCATTCAGCCTTCTTTGCTGCTATCCATCATACTAGGAGGCTTACATACCGAAACAAATGAGGGAAGGAAAGAGATGGATGAAAGAAGCAGGAAAGAATCTCCCACTTTAGACTCACCAAAGTTGCAAACCAAATATCGAGGATGTGATTTTGTAACTACTAGGTATAAAGCAACAACAGAGTCGCTTCTAGGGAGATGGGCAATGACAAATGTGAAATAGAAAATAAACAAACAAACTTTATTCTTGGACTATGAACCACTGTGGGTCTCAAGTGCTTTGATTCAAAATTGGAAGGATTTCTCCAGAGGACAGAAACACAATGTAGAGAGAACCAGTATCCCCCAGTACAGATAAAACATTTGTTTTTTAGCAGCAACTACAGCACACCTTTACAAGCAATAGTAAGCACCAAATTACCACGTTTTGATAGGATAAAAGCATTCTAGAATCTTCCATTACCACTATAATACATATTGATAGATCTTCTACTCATTTGTAAAATCTGGGATTATACTAGGAAGAAAATAAATCACAAAGCCCTGTGCTAATATCATTTAATCCTCACTCTGTTGGTGCTATAAATATCACCCAGAAATAATGTCAGGAGAGGTGGTTTATTTACACCTTACAGACTGTAGCTTCATCATTCTTTAACTTTCAACTTGATAGGGGGGTCAGGCTAGGAGAGGGTAAATGCCCCCATATATGCCCTCATTAATTGCCTGAAGATTATCCAACTGTGGACTGAGGTTCCCCAGAAGGCCAGGAGTAACTTAAGGAGGAAGGGGTCACGTTTCCTAAAAAAAAAACTTGATTAGAATTGAACAGGTAGAGTGAGATAGCTGTCAAAATTTGTTCCTTGCTTCATTCCTGGCAGCTTGAGCAAGCCACAGTGAATAATAATAATAATAATAATAATAATAATAATAATAATAATAATAGTAGTAGTAATAATAATAATAATAATAATATAAAAATGCCAAATCCAGTTGAAACTCTGGCTGACTGTGTGAACAACAACAACATATTAAATTTATAAGCCGCCTGACTCCCAGCGACTCTGGGGGTTATTGTTATATCCCAACAATATAGATTAAAATGTAATTATTAAAAATAAGTACAATATTCATTTCTTACCCAATCTTAGCTCCAGTGAAACCATGAGTTTGATTCATGAGGATCCCATAGATTCGTTCACCAAGAAGGGGATTTCAGTACTACAAAGTCTGAGAATTCCTGGCTTAAGCATTAGAAGAGAATGCACAAGCATGTGATCAAACACACAGTTTTCTATCAAATTCAATGAAGCTAAAACCAAAGTGTGTGTGTTTGATTATTCTTCCTTATCTCACTATGGAAATAATTATTAGAAAAATTAGAAGTCACAGTCCAGCAATAATCTTATCAGGACCAATCTAATATGTCGAAATTTTGAGATCTTCAGATCTCTTCATCTGTCAAAGTTTTTTTCCCCCTGCAGAAAAGAAATGAAGGCAGGGAAAGGAAGAAAAAGGAAGTGGATTGGATGAAGCCAGGACCTGAGTCTTAAAACGGGATGGAGAAAGAGTCACAGACTTAAACAAACTAACCCAGCTTTTTGCAAGCCCCTTCAATTTCAGTTCCAATTTGAAAAGGCTGCTTTATTAGGTTGCAGGTGATATATAAAACCACTATAAAACACAATGCTTAATTTCTCCTATTTTGATGAATATAAAACCAGATTGATTGTCAATCTTTCTTGAAACACCAGATATGTAATGATCTGAGAGCAAAAGCTAAAAGAATCATACCAGTTTTTATATAAGTAAAGATAGATACTGGGGTGTGTTGTCATGACTGAAGCTCCTTTGACAAGTTTCTCCATATGGACAAATACATCTCTGAATTTGGCCAAATTGCATACTCTCTTTCTAAGCCTAATCAGGTTAGCATATTTTTTTCTAACACAATTTTAGCCCCTTTCTAGTCTGCCTCATTGGAAGAAAGGTAGAAAATGTATTTTCTTCCATCCTTCCATCTCTGTGTTGACAAACAGCTGTAGTGATATATCCATGCTACTTATGTCCTTTTAAAGGCACAGGAAGAGCTTTCAGAGAAAATAGCATCATGAGGACAGCTGTGTTAGATCCTGGCTCCATTCACACAATACATTTAATCTAGGGACTGAATTTTTCTAGGTTCAGATAATACACTGAACCACAGACTAACCAGATGGACTGGGTTTGTGCAACATACAAAGCCATCTACACAAAACCTAATCAAGGCTGAAACTAATCAGGCTTAGCATGTTGCATGAATACAGCTGCTAATTTTAATCAGACATACTGTGTGAACAAAGCTTATATTCATCCGTTCATTAAGGAAGGTCCCCATTACACTGATGGGCTATAATGCCCATGTAAAACTGCCCTGCCAGGAAAATGGGTTTTGCATCAACTTCCTACCACCTGGCAAAGTGAGAGGATAAAGGATATGGTTGTGATGGTCTCCTTCCCTCTGCACATTCGCAGGATAGGTCTTCCAAAACCCTACTAGGTGAGCAAACCAGCTTAATGAAGATCCAGCAAGAGAAACAATTCATCATGTGCTATTATACTGTAACTTCCATGGGAATATTCAGGTAGTTATATCTTACTCCTGCTGTGACACGACCCAGCAAGAATGGATAATTGTTGTGTGAACCTTCTTTCCTCAGAGACAAAATTGTTTATCACCTGTATTAACTTTTGAGTTACTGCAGTGAAAATGAGGCAGTGGCTGAAACAAGTCTGAAACAAGTTTTCTTTTTAATTGTTTTTATATAATTTTCTGACTGAAATAAATTGACTGTTGTTACGATTATGATGATTTTGTTAACAAGCTAGAAACTGGGCAGGGGAAAATCGAGTGAAGGTGACATTGTAATCCATGCTAGTGCCAGGTGTCAGAAATGCTGACTGTGCTAATATGGGGAATTGTACGCACTCTAACAGATAATCTGTTCTGATTTCCCTATGACCAGCAATGCCTTCTCCTTTAATACGGTAAGAGGCAGCAGTGTCTGAACCAACCTTTTAATTTCAACTTGAGAATTTATCATTATCCCTTTACCTCACTTCATAACGTTTGCTGAGTTTCTTCATGCAAGGGTTAACTGTTCCTTTTGTTTAGGGATGATTTGTTGAATAAGCCACTGTTGGCTACATCACACATTTTGGAATGTATGGTTTTTATAAGTTGATATGGTTCAGTTAGCACAATATGTTAAGTCAAAATTAAAGAAATCATATTTTAGCAATGATGTAATTGCTCACATTTTCAGACATCAAAAAGCAGAGAGAGTCTCGGTCTCCTTGTTTCTCCCCATGACTCAGAGAAACAGAATCTCATTACCTTGGCACAAAATTTGGTTGCTGCTGCTGTTAGCACACACAGCTCATTTCCCCACTAGCATCATCCAGCCACTGTTGAGGTGACAAAAGTCTAATCCTCACAGGAGTATCTGCAAGGGAGCTTACAAAGTCAAGATAACAAGCATGATCAGAGTCCTGCCCCTTTTTATACACATGAACATCGCACACATGTACAAAGGGGTAAGACCATGCCCGCCATCTTGAATTTTTCAATACTTTCCCCACAGATGCCTTTGTATATGCATTAGTGTTATTTGGCAGTGATGTTTGAATGACACGCGACAAGTCACTAGTGGGAAATGGCCTACCAAACTCCTTTTGAATTAGCTTTTAACCCTCTACATCTCCTGACAAGAAAGTTTAGTGAAAGGCTTTTAATTATTAAATAATCAAATGTTGAAATAGCATATTAATCAAATGACTTCTTACCTCTAAAAAATCACAGGCTCAGCACTCCCAGGACTCTTCCCTTGTTTTTTTAAATAAACAAACAAATAAACAAATAAATAGCATTTTGCTACCGAGTGGAGCCTAAGGACATAGTGGCAATGTACAAGCACACAGTCCAGCTTTTTGTAAGGTATCTGCTGTGTGTTTGTGTGTGTTCCCAGGAGCTGAGCCCGGTGCTTTTGGGGTCTAATGGAAGAGCCCAATAGAAATACTTGTGCACCACCATCATACAACGAAACCTGTGCTCCTGAGTACATGCAAAGCAAACAAAATGTGTACAACTTGGGCCTTGCTTTTCTGAGGAATTTGGGGAAAAAAAGGAAAGGCTAGGGATATGAAAGAATCAGTGCATTTGACTGAACATCTTTCATTTTGATCCTTCCCTTGTTTCTTTTTTCAAAGCAAGTAACAGATCAACTATCCTTCATAATTCTCACAATGACATGCCTAAAAAGTAATTTGCATGGCTGCCAATCCATTTGCACTGAACATAATTGGGAAAATACTCAGCAAGGAGAGATTCTCCAGCCTCGTAAAACAGAAATAGGCCCTAACTTGACCTGTGCCTAATCATTTCAGTTCAGTGCAATAGGTTTACATTAGCCTCTATAATTGGTTCTCTTAATAGACTTTTGTGACTTTATTTGCACCTTCACACTCCTTTTCTTGCTCAATTATATATTCTTTTCTGCCTATTTAAAACGTTAATAGGCCATTGGGTCCAGAATTATTGTCCCAATTCAAGCTGAGTTTCATTATTTCTGTTTTCCAGACTCTTGGGTGACATGCACAGAGTTTTAGAATCCCAATGCTGTTCTCCATGGATGACAGCATAGGAATTCAGTATAGCTTAGTCTCAGATAACTCAGTTTTCTTCTGAGGTGATAAGTGAGAAAGGAGCAATCTCTGGATGGTCAGAGAGTCAGTGGGACCACTTGGGCAGGCTCAGTTTGCAGAAGACTCTGGGGGACTTGCTTTGTTTTTCTAATGTGATAGAGTTATTTTAGAGTATTCAACACAATTTTCACCTATTTCCCAAGCAAATTGGGGGGCAGACAGCTATGGTTCTAGTAGTTATAGTTAGAAGGGACTCTGAGGGCTGAAAAAAAATAAAAAGGCAAAAAAGGGCCATAGGTTGCCTGTCCCTGTAGGGAACCTGTATCACTTCAGACTGCATTTATGGTTCACCTGCCCAAATGTTCTTTTATGTGTGCTATTGCAAAGCCTGGTTATTCAGTAATCTGCAGTTTTGTTAAATGCATAAAATACAAAATCCTCCCAATTATTATAAAAATAGGATGAACAGAAATTGCTGAGGAGAGATGAGCCTCCAGCCACAAGGGTAGCTCCTGGTTTTCAAACCACGGTTTCCCAGTAAGTGCTGTTATGTCTGCCCTGCATCCTTGTTACCTAGGAAAGATTTATATATTTCTTGTGGAAGCCGTAAGATACAATTGCTCTTCAGTAGGCATATGTCAACCAGTACAATACATGATTGCTTTGTTTGGAAGGTGAGCATGAAAAACACATGGTGGAGTTCAGAACTTGAAAATAGCTCTGCAGTTGCAGATCACAATTGTTGCCATGTAGTGGCCCTTTTAAAACCCTACATTCTGGGTGCAAATGTGCATAGATTCAAACCATCATTTAATTTCTTCATATCTTATGCACCTAAAAAAGCCCGCATATTTTCCTACCCACCAAATTGTTAGGCTTTTCCCATTCTTCTAGTGAAGAGCACAGCCCATTCTTAGCAGAGAAACCAATTTCATAATTGCACAGAAGCTGCAATTGCCCTAGACAGCATAAAAGCAGTGGAGAAAAACAGATTTTTTCACAGAAAAACAGGATAAGGAGGATGGGTTAGGTCATGCATAATCTGTTCATCATCTGCAGCCATCCCATACTGATGGGATTTTAATGCCCAAGGAAATCTGCACTTTTGTATCCCACATCAAAATGAGAAGACACAATATACCATTGTGATGAAACGGTTAACTGAATTTAAATTTAGAAACTTAGCACTTGGTGATGGCTTGAATCAGACCAGAAAATAGGGAAGAAGAAGCAAAATGAAACTGGGAATCCATGCTGCTATGGCTCTGAAAACAAATAAAAAGCAAGCCAGACGTCCAACAGCCAGGTGCCAGAAATGTTGACTATGCCAATATGGGGAAGTGTACAAACCCAGACTGAAAATCTGATTGCCACATGCCAGCCATGCTCTTCCCTTTAACACATTAAAGTTATCACTGTGTCTGTCTTACTTTATATGCTTGTTTGAAAAAGGTAGTGGCGTGCCCCTCCTGAAGAACCCAGCAGAGTTGAGCCCGGTTTCCAATCTGCTGTTCTTAGGAAGGTTGTTGAAAAGGCAATGAGGGCTCAACTATAGAGGATTCTGGGTGAAGCAAATTAGCAGATTTTAGACCTGGGCATAGGATGAAACCTGCATGGCCACACTTCTGGCAACCTACAGTGGGATGTGGATGGAGTGAGTGGGACCCTTCTGATCCTGCTTGGCCTCTTAGCAGCATTTGCTTCCTTCAAGGACCATCTGCAAGCGGGGAGCATTTGCAGGCCTGCTTTATGCTAGCTCTGCTCCTTCCTGACTGGGCAGCTGAAATTAAATTCCAACGAGATGTTATGCCTGTCTGGAAATATTTGGCTCTATGCTAGTTCTATCACTGGAAGGCATCACGTTCCCCTGGAAGAAGCAGGTCTTCCATCTGGGGTTTTCTTGCACTCGCAGCTCCTACGAGAACAGCAGATGGAGTCATGGCCAGGAGGACCTTCAGCCGGCTTCCGGTAGTGTGCCAGAAGTAGCCAGTCATGCAGCAGGATGCTTTGGCTGCAGTCACTCATCCCCTTGCATTAGCACAATCAGGCATTCTCAGGACAGATTGGATAGAAAACACTGAAACAGGCACACAAGAATCCAAGAAATTTTGACAAATACTTTTATGGTAGAAAAGCCAAAAAGCCATTACAAAGGAATTCCAGAGAGTTTTGCATATTAAAAGCGAGTTCTGTTTACAGTGAAATCAAAGCCCAGATTCCTACATCTCTTTCTCCCACCCACCCAGTGCAAAGGGCTAGACATAACTCTTTTTGATGGAATAGACAGTGACGGTGTGTTATTTGTTTTGGTAACCGCCAGCTGATATTAAGCTGTTTGCCTCTGAATGTGTGAAAATGTGTGATTATTGTAATGCATTCTATTTGGGGCTGCTTTTGAAGACTACTCAGGAACTACGGCTGGATAAAACTGCAGCTGCCACACACTGCCCAGTGAAAGCCATTTCAGCAGAGTAACACTGATATTGCAGGCGCAGCATTGGTTACAAATATATGTCTGAGTACAATTCCAATTGCTAGTCATAACCTATATGGCCCACCATGGCTTGGGTGCAAGTTAGCAAGAATACCACCTACTCTGAAGAGAGCCTGTTGTCCTATGTGGTCAGTCCAGGAAGGGGCACTGTTGATCTCCTCTCTCCAGGATGTTGGGGGGGGGCTCAGAAGCAACCCTTTTTAGTGGTACCCTGCCCCTTCCTGGACTTCCAGGCTCTACTCAGAGTAGGTGGTATACTCGATAACTTGCAAAGAGGTTAAGAGGATAGTCTTAACCTCTTTCCTAATAATAAATGAGAGAGATGACCCCTCTCATTTATTATTAGGAAAGCGGTTAAGACAATCCTCTTCAGCTTTGTTTTCAAAGCGTCGGTCGTAGGATACAGCGCCTGCTAGGTATGTTTCTGGTGGCTGTTTGTTATGGTTTTTATCCAGAATGTTGTATTTTTTATGATTGTATTTTTTGATTTTTTTTATAGAGAGCCACCCAGGTCTGTGGCTGAGGTAACATATACTTTTTCTGAAATAAATGCTTTTTTCCCCCTTTCGACTGTTGCAATGTGGAAGACTACCCTTGAATATTAAAGATTGTTATATCCCTTCTCTCACCTAGCTGAATTTGGATGTTCTGAAAGCAATGTCAGACCTAGTTTATATTTCAGTGGAAGATTACAAGGAAATCCCAAGACTAGGCACTAGAATGGGAAACCAGGGGGGAATGGGGGAGCGGACTAGAACAAGGCAAGAATAAGCCATGTTCATCTTGTTGCCAAGAAAACCATAAAGATGTGTCCATGTAGACACCAGGAGTCAAGCTGGACTTGGGAAGAAATATTCATTATATCCTTCCAACGAACAAATTAGAGGCACCTTGGGAGATCCAAGGTCAAGTCTCCTGTGTACATTTTACCTCTAATTTGTTTCCTAGCATGGAAGCAGGTTAGGGCTGGCAAATTTAGTATTTTCTCTCTATCAGTTTCTGAACCGAACTGTCCCTGCAGTAGCAACCCCTCCAAACATACGTAGCTTGCTTCACACACTGTGCTATGCCATGATTTGTTTGGGTTTTGTCTGAATGGGCTGTGTTCATCCTGCAGCTGGGGTTTATAAACTATGATGTATGGTTTAGTTATATGAAACCCACCAACTGTGGCTTATTAAACAAACAGTGATTAAGCAAATATCGTTTAGAACATGTGTGAACCCTTTCAGGCACAAAGTAATGATCAGTTCTGGGGACAGAAAGTCAGAAAAACAGCACGGGAGGAAAGTGCTCTAAACTTTCCTTCTAAACACTTCATAGTTTTGCCACTGGGAAAAGGTGCTGGCAACTCAGTAATAGAAGCTCTGATGTTAGGTTTTTCCTCAATCTAGAACTCTAGACAGGAATACCACATTCAGTCCCTATTGCCAGGTGGTAGTGGTGGCCTCCTCCTCCTCCTCTTTCATGAGGCCAAAAAATCCAGCAAAATTCCAAAGCCCAGACTCAGAAAGCAGTCCTTTGCATCTTCAAAAAAGTGTGCAATGTCCACTGTCCTGCCCCAATTCTGGAAAAGTTCTACAGTATTCAAAGTCAGCCTTTTTCTCTCAACTCCACCGGACTGCCCCAGAAGCTCCCAGAGAGAAAGGATGTTTGACACCAAAGCTGGTACAGTAGCAACCCTTATGCAGAGTTCTTAAAATTACAGACAGGATCTCCAGACTTACATTTAGCCATTCTAGGGCACAGCAAAGTGCGCCTTGGAGATGCCAAGTTTGCTCCCTACAACATTAAAAGATGACAGAGAGCTATTTAGAATTGGCGGGGGAGGGGGGGGGAGATGTTGTTCAGTATAATAATCTTCAAAACACTTTCCTTTCCCCTCTTCAAGTTGTGACACTGGGGACAGCTACTTAAATTTGCGTTATAACTACAACTAGAACAGATTTTAGTTACGTGCTTTGGAAACATGCAACAGTTCTTTCCATCTGTCAGGAAGCTTCCAGGAATTAAAACCAAATGTTGGACTTTCAAGGACATTCTCACTGGGGCTATGATTTTAATTTTTAAAGTAACTGTAGTGACAAGAGGCTTCATTTTGGCGCACAACAATTCTCTTAACCTTTGGTGTACTCATTTTGAATACATATAACTGATTTAGGATGGGCAGTGGAAAACCAGTCTATGGCTACATTGGAAAGATTACCAGCTGGGGAGTTTATAGTAAAACTGCCATCTCACAAGGTGTGTTTGGGTGAAGGAAAAAAAAATACCAGTGGCTGATCTCTATCATCTGTCCTGACATGATACATTGGGATTTATTTACATATTGTGATCCCAATATATTTCTTTTGGGATTTAATTTATTGTTGTGATTCCTATGAACATAACAGTATTTCCAAATTCATCCTCCTGCCACGAACAGCAGCTTCTTCAGAGATGGTTATCCCTACAGTATTTAATGCTGGCAATTAGAGAACTGTTAGATGTTCTCACTACTGCAGTGTAAAATGTCGTGCTGTTTTCTCATCTTCAGATGTTCTGCTTAGTCTCCTTTCACTCATGTATTTCAAAGAATTTTTAACAGTTTTATGAATTATTATTTGGTGAACAGACATCATTGTGTTAATATTTATTTTTCACATTTCTATCCTGCAGCGGTCCAAACACTCTTGGTGGCGATACCTGAATAAAACTCATCCACAGAGAAAGGAAGACAAATGGATTTGCTGAAGGAGAACTCAACAAGCTGCTTTTTCAGATTCTACACTCTATTACGTGGCATCAAGTATTTCCCTAGTTTTGCTACTGCATTTTGTTCCATTCTAACATTCTACTCAGAAATAAAAATGGGCTCCTGTTTGTTCTAGCTAGCAGGGGCAAGTGATGAGAAAGACCTTTGCTGCAATCTAAATTTCTCCTCGCATAAAGTTAAACAATGCTGGCTGCAAGTGGCATATCAAATTTGTAGACTGTAACAGCAACATATGCCCTCTCAAAAAGTTAACTGAACAGGCCAAGGGCTGGAGGGTGGTCAGGAGCCGTCACAGATTGTCTGGAGAAGGACAAGCATTTTGTGTAAGCAACTGTCCTAATTTTAACATCATATTTTGGAACATTAACGATGTACTAAAGTCAATAGTAGTTTACAAACAATATGAAAAGGGAACATACAGGGATAAATTCAAGCTGTTCTTCATCTAGTTTTCTCACTGTCACTTTTAGCAAGACAGTGTGAATTTAACTTCAATCCTACGTATGCGCCAAACAGCATGCACACCTGAAATTATACTTTGGGTAAGTTAAAAACAGGTTGTAAATCAGGTCTGGTTCCCATGTTCCAACAAATCTGCAACAAACCCAGGTCTCAACTTTGCTCCCACATCAACACCATCACAGGCCCCGACAAGTAGACACACAAGATGAGAGGCACCTTCACATACTCTTCCTCAAAGGTGTCATATACCAACATCTGCCAGGAATGCCCTCAGAATTTTACATAGGACAAATGGGACAAACTTTGTGCAAAAGAATTAATAGACAAGTCTGACATCAGGACTCAAAACAAGGACAAAGCAGTATCAGAGCATTTCAACCTTCCAGGACACTCCATAGCAGAAAAGTGACTGTTTTGGAAAAACAGGATAACAGCACCACTGAGCAAGAAACCTGCATACATTAAAAGGTTTCAGGAGGCAATCTCAGAAGGTCTCAACAAACACAATGGGTTTTTAATGCATTATAGCTGTTAATTGATAAGATACTTGTAATCTGTCTCACATGTAACCTGCATCTGCATAACCAACCTATCTTCCCCTCCCTTTCCCCTGCCACCTCACCCCAATTTAAATCCTACATCTAATGCCTTTTACTGTGATTTGTTGCATCTTATCCAGCAAGATAAAGAGGACAACACTAGCTTCCTAATGAAACACCTGTTAGGGGATGAGAGACAATAGCTGCCTACTAAAAGCAATGTTCTCATAAGCATATTCTTAGCAAAGGGTCACTTTTCTGAGTTCCCAAGGATTTGTCAATGTTCCCTAATATGTCATTAAACCATCCTCAGATGCTACTAGAGACTGTCTTCCTAACAATATTCTTGGCAGAAATTCCACTGCCTAAAGTTATGGTCAAGCCCCTGATAAGATGTGCTACCAAGCCATCTCCAGATGTCTAGGATGACATCTAGTCCCAGGAGGTGCTAAGCAACCACTGGCTCCAGAGGGCCTGTCTACTGCCATTCATGGGGTTCCTGGCATGTATAAGGGATGTGGATTTGTGTACCTTTTTTCCTCTGTTAACTCTCTTAATATTTATTCAGTAAAATCCATTTTGGCCTTGCACCCTGGTTACAGCCTATTGTCTATGAGTCCTAAAGAACCTCTTGGCTCCCAGCTGACTACTGAGTGCCAACACAGATTTGAAAATATTCTTTTGACAAAATACTGATTTCTATGTATCATGGTCAGCATAAATCTATATATTACTGTATTGTCAGCATACAGGTGAAACTCGAAAAATTAGAATATCGTGCAAATCTTCATTTATGTCAGTATGGCAACTCAAAAGGTGAAACCAATATATGAGATAGACGCATTACATGCAAAGCGAGATATGTCAAGCCTTACTTTGGTATAATTGTGATGATTATGGCGTATAGCTTAGGAAAACCCCAAATTCACAATCTCAGAAAATTAGAATATTCCATGACATCAATAACACAAGGATTGGAAATAGAACAATATCGGACCTCTGCAAAGTATAAGCATGCATATGTACTCAGTACTTGGTTTGGGCCCCTTTTGCAGCAATGACTGCCGCAATGCGGCGTGGCATGGATGCTATCAGCCTGTGGCACTGCTGAGGTGTTATGGAAGACCAGGATGCTTCAATAGCGGCCTTCAGCTCCGCTGCATTGTTCGGTCTCATGTCCCTCATCTTTCTCTTGGCAATGCCCCATAGATTCTCTATGGGGTTCAGGTCAGGTGAGTTTGCTGGCCAATCAAGCACAGTAATCCCATGGTCATTGAACCAGGTTTTGGTACTTTTGGCAGTGTGGGCAGGTGCCACGTCCTGCTGGAAAATGAAGTCAGCATCCCCATAAAGCTCGTCTGCGGAAGGAAGCATGAAGTGCTCCAAAATCTCCTGGTAGACGGCTGCGTTGACCCTGGACTTAATGAAGCACAGTGGGCCAACACCAGCAGATGACATGACTCCCCAAATCAACACAGACTGTGGAAACTTCACACTGGACTTCAAGCATCGTGCATTGTGTGCCTCTCCATTCTTCCTCCAGACTCTGGGTCCTTGGTTCCCAAATGAGATGCAAAAGTTGCTCTCATCAGAAAAGAGGACTTTGGACCACTGGGCAACAGACCAGTTCTTTTTCTGTAGCCCAGGTAAGACGCTTCTGACGTTGTTTGTTGTTCAGGAGCGGCTTGACAAGAGGAATGCGACATTTGAAGCCCATGTCCAGGATCCGTCTGTGTGTGGTGGCTCTTGATGCACTAACTCCAGCCTCAGTCCACTCCTTGTGAAAGTCCCCAACACTTTTGAATGGCCTTTTCCTGACAATCCTCTCCAGGCTGCGGTCATCCCTGCTGCTTGTGCCCCTTTTTCTACCACACTTTTCCCTTCCACATAACCTTCTATTGATGTGCTTTGATACAGCACTTTGGGAACATCCAACTTCTTTTGCAATTACCTTTTGGGGCTTTGCCTCCTTATGGAGGGTGTCAATGATGGTTTTCTGCACAACTGTCAGGTCAGCAGTCTTTCCCATGCTTGGGATTCCTACTGAACCAGCCTGAGAGACCATTTAAAGGCTCAGGAACCCTTTGCAGGTGTTATGGATTCGTTAGCTGATTAGAGTGGGACACTTTGAGCCTAGAATATTGAACCTTTTCACATTATTCTAATTTTCTGAGATTGTGAATTTGGGGTTTTCCTAAGCTGTACGCCATAATCATCACAATTATACCAAAGTAAGGCTTGACATATCTCGCTTTGCATGTAATGCGTCTATCTCATATATTGGTTTCACCTTTTGAATTGCCATACTGACATAAATGAACATTTGCACGATATTCTAATTTTTCGAGTTTCACCTGTAAATCTCCAAATATTTTTATTCTAAAAGATATTAGTTCCTCATGAGAAACACACATATCAGAAGCCTTTCTATCTTCCATTTTGTGTAGACAAATTTGTTATTACTACCATGACAAACATCTACAATACAGCAATATTAAGACTAGATAAATATGGCATGAAGCATTTTCCTCTGGCATCATTCCAAGTAATGTAGGCAATGCAATTCCATCTTCCATGACTCTTCTACCACAGGCCTTTAAGAAGAGCTGTAACTTAATAGAGCACATACTTTGCAAAAGAAAACATTCCCAGGTTCAATCACTGGTGGCCTATGGCTGGGAAAGTCTACTTTCTGAAATCCTGAAGGGGGGTAACCAGTAGGAACAGACAGAACTATTCTTTGGGAGTTCTGTTGTTATGCACCCACATCTGAGATCAGGTACTGACAACCTGAATCCATGAAGTATGCTGGACTATATTAAAATGAACGGCCCTTCAATCTACAGCCCTGACTACATCCTTTATTTGTTTGTTTATTGCTTTTAAAATAACAGAAAAAGAAAAAAAAGGAACAAAACACAAAAACGTACGCCCGTGATTCTAAAAATATCTTCAGCAACTGAATCTTGCAGGTTTCAACTAAGTGAATCTTGCATGGCATATTTTGGATATTATCGACCGTATCTTATCAGATAAAATGATTTTTCTGAAATTCCCCCATTAAGAAAAAGTTGAGCAAAACAATGAACTTGGGTGGCAGTGAGGGACTTGTGGATATGTTTAACAAACGGAGCAGGGAGATATAAAATAAAGCAAGGCAACATATGAACAATGATGTTTGTTTAATCTTCAATGAGTTTATTAATTGGAGATGTATGTCCTTGGACCAGTTCTGTCAGAAAGCGTGAATATTCTCTGACATTTCTTTTGAACCAAGTAGTAGAAAGCTGAGGCCAACTATCCCAGAAACTGAAATATAATATGCTGCATGTTTTTTCCTGGGAATTTCTACCCAGCAACTTTTAAAAGCTGCAGAGGAGAAAGCCACTGCAGGGCATAGGAACCAAGCAATTTTCTCAAGATTGCATAATTAATCAATTAAATGGAATTGTCCCTAGTTCACATGGAAAACAAATTCCTTAAATACAAACCATAATGGCATGTTTGCTTAGATCAGAGGTATATGATCTGAGATCCCAGGGCTGCATGTAATATTTGAGGCTCCCTTCTAAAATTGACACAAGTGTAGTTTATGTATTTATTTATAGAACATTTATACCACCTATGCAAACTACCTTATAAGAGGGACAGGGACAGGGACTATATGGGAAGTAGTCATGCTAATTGTATTAAATTGTTTCATTTTAATTCAATGTACAGGTACATTAAATTAAATCAAATTCAGTTTTGTATTGATGATAAACTATTCTTTAGGAGTGCAGACTAGACCACACCACTGAAATGGCAAGGGTGGCCTTAGCTTAAAGAACCTTTTTGGAGAGGCAGACACATACTCAGTGAGGAACCAAACCTTTTGGATCACAGGCAACATGTTCTGCCCGTGCTAGCCCTTACTCATTGCCAATGAAAACCTTCACAGAACCCAGTGGAACTAATGCAAGGCAAATCTCCCAACACTGCTGCAGAGTTTTTCTTTGCCATATCACCTGCTTCTTTACAGTTTTCACTACAGAAACTTGCCCTTTAAAACATTTTTGTAAGAAACCAGAAAGACCATATAATGAATGAGTAGCAGTGTTCTGCAACAGGAGGGTGCTTCGTTCTAAAACAAAGAGGCTTCCCATATAGATATACCTCCAAAGAGGGTATGTATGCAGGACATAGTGATTCTCCCAATTACTTCATATTTTACATGTGATTCTAATGAGGGTGGATAGGAAGAGGGGTAGTTCCATGCTTAGAAACAGAGTATCAGAAGCAGAGAGCCAGCAGTACCTGCACAGGGTCCCCATACAATTTAGAATCCCCCCCCCCAAATCAAGCTTTTCAATTACACGGGGCACTTTTGCAAATGATTTGTCTGGACACCACTTCTCAGCTTCCACTAGCTCTGGACACATATCCCATTATGTCCCAATTAGGAATATACATCCAAGGAAAAAGTCTAATTGCAGACAGAGACGGTTTACTGTCTTTAGGGGACTGATAATAGAGTACTATGCAGCTTGCGTGAAAGTGGTTTTGAGCACTAACAACAAACTGAGAGTTATAAAAACCACTCAGAGATTTATTTAACTCTTCATTTTTCTCCCAAAAAGCAAGCTAATGTCTGATATTCATGTACATATAGATTAAAACAAATACAGTAAGAATAATTAGAAACACTGCCAGATGCATGTTGAATAATGACTGCCTTATGCTAACTTCCTTTTCTCTTGATACCTACCAACCTCTCTGTTCAAGTACAGGGAATCCAGAGTTTTTTTTATCATAACACAAGCCTGGCAAGAGCACTTGTGACCTAGTTAAATGTATCTTGCATGAAACAGACAGTATGCAGGAAAAACACTAGGAAGAAAAAAAAATAGAGCAGACAGTAACCATCATTTTGCAGAGGTCGAGGTTTAACTACATAAACTTTACAAGAACCTGCCTTTTTAGCCAGCAGGTAATTCTGAGTCTAATGAACAGAAGCTTTTTTTTCATGATTCCTTATATTTCATACCAGTTGTAGATCTTTCCCATCAATGGCCTAGACAGAGGCTGAACCAGGCCTACAGGGATGCAGCAGAGAGCCACAACGAGTGGAGCCACATTCTCCATCTCATGCAGATGAAATTGCATGAGAGTAAAATGCAATTTTATTCTACTCTTGACTTTTATTTACTGTTAGATTCAACTGCTCAATTAAATGAAAGTTAAGAGCTTCCTAAAAGTATTTTGGGGATGAAAGGTGTAAGACATGATAGGACTGTTCACAGTGAATTCTCCAGAATTAAAATGAAACTTAAGATTCCAAGGTTTCCTACCTGATCAGTCCTTAAATATTGGGGGGGGGGGGGGGGGGCGTCTAGCCATTTTGCTGCACAAATATTCTGATGTTTAGCAAACTATTTAATATATTTACCTTGATCTAATCATTGGGGAATAAAACTAAACTGGAAAGCTGAATTTGAGCTGGGAAAAAAGGGGGCATTCCTAGAAAATTATTTTACAGTACTTTTTTTATGTTAGTATGGTCAACTGCCTATGCTGATTCAAATTCCTCCCTCTTGCATTTTTATTTTATAATTTTCTCTGTATTCCATAGGTTGTACCCCAGCTGCATGCAATGGGAAATTAAAGAAACTGAATTTCAACCCATTTGGAGAGGATCACACTGGAAAATCCTGCTATGAGTATTGGTACAGTGAACACAATCTTATATTATGGACACACCATCTCCACTTTCCTATGTTGACAAATGGAAATATTTATCTATCTTGGCAAAGCATAGTCCAAATGTAATGTAACTCAGGAAGGTGCAATCAAACAAGAGTCTAGGGCAGAAGGAGAGGATGGCCAATACCCAGTCAAATTAAAGATTCCTGAAAACAGAGGAGGGGAATACAGTATGCATATATGTGAAGGAAGTAGAAACTTTCAGGACCCTGGACAGAGCTCAGAGTTCAATGTGGAATTCAGTTTAAACCAAGGTTTTTTGAAAATATTCCATGAGCTTTAGTGTGCTTCTACAGGTGCTTCTATAGGTGGTAGCATCTAGCTGACAGTGACTGATCTCAGAAGCTAATCCCTAGTTTACAGCTGGATGGGAAACTGCCTGGGATTCTCAAAGGCGTTGGCTGGACTGGAAAGTTGAAAAAAAAACATTCCAGAAGGCGGCAATAGTAAACCAGATCTGTATCACCATCAAGAAAATGGTATTGGTGCAATCCCCAGGACTTGAGCCCCACTGAAAGATATCCTTGCCTTTTTTACCTTTCAAATGTGCATAAATTTAAATGGGGGTCCCTTGGCCTGAAACCGTCTGCTCCACTGTGTCTCCATAGTTGCCTTTGAAGACAATTAGGTCAGGCTCTCACTGGAACTGAGCTCTAAGACTGCATTGTCTGGAGATCCAGATTCAGGGTTCTCTAACTTAGGATATCTTGGGTTGAATAGCAGATCCAGGGTCTCTATAGTCCACACCACCAGCTCCTCCGCATCTATGTGTCTGTCACACACCCATGAAATCAAAAGTTGATGAACTGTTTATTGGTAGGAATCTTATTTGGTCAGTAATGCTACAGCAGTGACTCTGATTTACCAGAAATGGAGTAATATAAAACTACATAGAGGAAAAAAGGATTGAGTGAGCTGGGTGGTGACTAAATTTGAAATACTAATTAATTAATTTCAAAATATATGATGGGTTATATATGACACTGAGTGTATTTTATTTCACAAAACCAGCAAGCCCCTGCTGGGTGGATCAAACTTTCCCTTTGAATGACAAATTACATTGGGTCCCTTATTAGCAAGCAAAGATTAAAAAACTTCAAGAAGGGAATTGCTCGGCCAATCACTGATGATTCACTCTAATACTAATGAACAGTATTAAAAATAACTTGCTAAATAGTTAACCCAGACTTGATTTAATAGGTAATAGCAACCTAGCAAGGAAAAGGCTATAATATTAAATTGACTGCCTGCTGGCATCACCTTTCATCCAATACTAATAGAACTCGCACTAGAGATGATAAAAATTGCTTCTGGGAGCTTAATAGATAGAGAAAAATCATACCATGTTGTTCTGCCTACTCCAAATTGCTTGCAGTAGAATTTGTCTACTCTGGCATGAAGAAATAAAAGAGACTTTGGGGATATCAGAAAAGCTGTCAACCCTTCCAGCTGAACTGTAATGCCAGCAATATTCTGTATTTAAAGACTTGGAGTGTTATCTAAGAAAAGCACACACATTGACACACAAAACTCCAAAACAAAGCTGATGTACCCAATGTAAAGTCTATATTTTTGCTCTCACAGATGAGAGGAAAATAATATACTTTTAAAAGATTTTGAAATTGGGATATGCTGAATGCTGACATTAACAATCTCTTAACCATGGTAACTGCATTATAGGCAGTGGGATTTGCACAATGCACAAATGCCTTCTCTGTGTGGGCCTTACAGTGTCACTGTAACTGGGGCAATGAATGATATATCTCTGGTGAAATGTTCTGATTCTGTTCTCTCTCACACACACATTGTCTATTCCAAACTGGGAATATCTAAAGGTATTAGGTCTAAGCTTACTCTTTCAAGAACTCAAACCAAGTCAATAAAATGTAATTACTGTATCAAGTTGGATTTATTTGGTGAGGAAGCTGATCAATAAATCTAGTGCAGCAATGTGATGAAAAGCTAACATTCTGGATCTACTAGCTCAGATAATCTGATCAGGGGGAAAAAATCCATCTAAGATTATTATCACTCTTGCTGAAATGGGTGCTACACAACAGAGCATAAGTTTTATTACTTGACATAATTAATATATGTTATTTTTACCATCAAGCCTGCAATCGTATATTATATTGCTCATTGCCCTGGGAGTAAGATCCACTGGCAAAGTGGTACTTAATTCCAAATAAACTTAGTGAGGTTGCATTATTGCTTATGAAAGCTACAATTCTGCATGAATAAACAAACCTCTTTTAAATTACCCAATGCCAGTGTGATGTTCTATACAAAGATAATAGATAATAACTCAGCCCTGCAAATGAGACAGACACATTCAAAATCTATATTTAAAAACAAAGCCACAGAAAATGAGAAGTACACTCTATAGATAGGAAAGTGTCTCTACAAGTTTCAAAAAACAATTTTCTTTTTTAATCCATGACATTATACAATATTGCGGCAGAAAAAAGGCACACCTTGCTCGTATTGTGTAAGTACTCTTAAAGAAAGAGAGAACATTCTCACCTATAAAGGGTACAAGAATCAATTCCTCTAGAGAAGCTAAACTTCATACCAGGAAAAGGGCAGGGAAAAGACCACTCTGGACATACCCACCAGCCAGAGAAAAAATAGCTACAATTTATTTTACTCTCCCTGTCAAAAAGAGTATTCCATTCAAACTGCAGATGAAAGGGAAGTACACCTGCCATCAGCCAGAAAACCACAGGCCACTGGAAAGATGCATCCTGTACCCCAAATACCTCCCGGAATATCCACGTGGCAAAGGGAGGACAACCAGAATTCACCAGCTAGAGAAGACACTCCAAACAGAATTTCTTTCTTTCCTTGGAAAAGAAAATATCAACACCCCCTTGATTTGTACTGTGGTACAGAATTAAAGTATTTTCTGAAGAGTGTAGGATGATATAAATTATTTCATAGATCTTCTTGTACAAGTATTCAATACTGCCCCCATTAAACGAAGCCACCAAACCTTCATGTTACCTGATGTTGCTCTTGAGTACTAAGGTTTCCAACAGCACAAGTAGAAAATTCTCTAAAGGTTAAGAAAAGAAAGGCACAACTGATTCTCTTACTTGATGATACCTTGCTTTTGGCCATTTAAGTACTGGTGCATTTTCAAGGACAGATGTATATACATTTTATCCACTGAACTGAATGCAGGCACTTCAATGAATCTCCCTGTTCAAAGGTTGCAAATCCTGAAAGACTACCAAATACCTAGTAAGACATGGTTATTGGGTTGCATGCAGTTAAGTGAGTCATAGATGGTTCAGACATCTCTCAAACTTGCCTGTATAGCCATAAACTCACAACCACCAAGATGGTTCACACTTCTCTCTTCTCCAGACTCCTGTTTGCAGTTGACTCTTCACTTCCAGGACCCACTAATTTCCTAGCCTTTAGCAAATCTTTTCTGGCCCTAACTGCTGGTTTTAAATGTACAGTATTGCATTTGATTTTGGCTGAAAGTTACAAAGGAGCATTTGATTTTGTTTTCTTCTATCTTAGCAGCTGCAGTTTTCACTGTCTTGCAAATATCATTTACAATTGAGGCAATGTCTTCTTTGTTTCAAAGAGGTACTGCTATAATAAAGCCTAGGTGGTGTGTTCTTCTAACCTCAGTAAACAAAATCCCTTGGATCAATTTTGCCTCTGAAACTGCAGAAAGCTATATTTTTTTCAGAATCAAATTAATTGAAATACAAGTACTGTGTTGCTTTCAGGAACTCAAAGGCTGCTGCATCTTTTGGTTCACTGAAATGGAATCTGAGATCGTGCTCTCCCGAACAGCTGAGTTCGTTAACACATACCCCGAATAATGTTTTAGTTCAACAGGCTTCTTTTCTTCTTTAAATGAGATGTACCCTTGGAAACATGAGTGCTTTTTTCATCTAATAACAGCCTGTTAAGATAATGGATAATAATAGGGTGCGGTGAATGTCGCATCACTGTTTCTAATTCACATTCTAATACATATTCCTGACATTCAATCTACTCCACATTTAGCTCCTCTCACATGATTTCCATTAACTTCAAATGACTTTGAATCAGACCTAAGAAGGATTGGCACATCTATTTTGAACAATATTTTTAGCGAAGCTGAAAACAGAGACCTTCTAAGTGCATATACTTTGAAGTCTGACAAAATCATCATTAGTCCCAAAATGAACATCAAAAAGGAAAGGTATCCATATTTCCCTCAGTCTCTAATTCTAGTTACCCACAACTTTTATCTTTGAAGCTCCCTTACATAGCCCGCAAATGCTCAGCTTTAGAACAAGATCTCTTCCATAGCTAGAGGTAGCATTTGACGTGTTTTGTTTGCCAAACATTGTAGAGTCCCATTATTGCAGCTTCTTTAAGAATCCTTAGTCTCCAGCTACTATAAACCTCTCATGTATCAGTCAGCTGACTTAATGATAGTTATAATTAAGAATCCTGTCATTTTTCTGAATTTCAAATTATCCAGATGTTTCCCATTAGATCTACGTTCCATCATAAAAAAAATTTAGGCCACATCCCTTATTAGCATACTGCCTAGAGTCTATCAAACAGCATTTTAATCTTGGTTAAAGAGCCATTAGTTTATTTTTCTATTCACATAACACATTTCTTCAAATTAATGGAAGCTTTTGCAACAGGCTGTGTAAGGATTACTGCCGGTTAACTATTTAAGATTAGCTAGCACTGACTAGCATTTAAGCAATACTGCAACTGGCCCAAAGACATCTATATAGAAAGGTCACTTGAAAATACTTAAGGCAAACCTTTAAGCCTCTATTTCTCATATCTAAAAAGACAACTATAATACAGTATATCTGTCTAAAGTGTTACTGTAAAGAAAGACTGTTAAAACAGCAAAAAAACCTCCTAAATCAGGTTAAGACTTTGTCCATATAATCTCACAGATCATTGCTACACTATTTTCTATGGACATTTTAACTATTATCGTTCTGACAATATTTATTGAATTGTACTTATATCCTTTCTTCCAAAGAGTTTCAGAGCAGTGCACACTCATACACAGCCCTTCACATTATTTACATAGCATGAAGGAGATGAAGCCAAGATGGCCAAAGATTATCCCCACAGTTTCTTTAGCACATGAAGTTTTGAGATGGATCTCTCCAATCTTGGACTGATACTCTTCACACCATCACCCTGATTCTCCAGAAGAGAGTAACTCTCTTCACATATTCTTTGTTAGGGTCAAGCAATGAATACAATCATGCTGGTTGACTCTTCTTCCTTCCCTTGGCCATTGGGAGCCCACAAGAGTTCAGCGAATGCCAGAAGTATCCAACCTTTCTTCTCCTGCTGAACAAGCTCATAACCTTGATTGTCAGGACCTTCTGGCACAGTTCAAACCCAAACCCATTTAACTTCAACAAAGTGGTCTGAATATATCATGTGCCTTCAAATTGTAGTCCTAGTTTAGGGAGCAAATGTACTTTTTCTTGTAAGAAAAAGATATTCTATAGTGGAGAGGCCATAAGGCAGAAACTGCAAAAAAACAAATTAGGGACCCAGCAGAATTGCAGTGTTTCTTCTGCAGAACTGGACTAGCCTGAAAAAAATTGCTATTTCATTTGGACTGCACATCTGCAGAGACGCTTCCTGGATAATAGACCTACTTCCAATATACAATATATGGGCTGTTCAGGGTCCTCTGAGGCAATACCAATGAAGCAATGTGTTCAATTATTCCATCTATGTCTTTTAGCAACTTTTTAGTGGAAAGAGATAAAAGAGGGAAGCAGTAGTGAGACAATGTGAGAGGGTTCTAAAAGGAACATGAAGTGATGAAGACCCCTGTAAAACATCACAAATGGAGCAAGACACTTGCAGGGGGAAAGCTCTATCTGGAAAGGCCATCATTCTGGGCTTGTCCCCTGCCTATCTGCCTAACCAGCCTTACAAGGACATACTGTAGTCTCCACCAAGGCTGGAGTGACTGCAGTACCGATGTCCCTTCGTTTTCCCTTAATGCTACAGGCGTCCCTAGAGAGTGCAGCAACCTAAACATTACAAAGACTGTAAAGCCCACAGTGGCCCCATCTGTCAACCACAGGGACCAACCAGTAGTAGTGCAGACTAAAGGTAACCAAATAGTAATATTTGCATTATGTGAGTGTAGACATTATAGCCAGCACCCTTTAAAGGAAGACAGCAACTTAGCCCTTTGCGGAGTTTAAATTCTGGGTGACCAGCTGCAATGAACAATAGGGCTTTCCTACCCTAAGCATGCATCTACCCCAAGTCCCAGTAAATTCAATGGAGTCTACAACCAGATAAATGGGTGGGGGATTGTCACCTTACAACAACATTACAAAACAATGTTTGGGGTTTTGTTTGTTTTTTTCTCCCATGCAAGGCTTATCTATAAATCGCATCAGATCCCTCTCCCATGTCAAAACTGGCACCTTAAATCCCAAGAAACAGACATAAAAATACAAGTCGAATCAGAGAGGGAACCTTCCCCCCTTAAGATAAAACGAGGGCATTGTAATCATCGTGTGGCCCAAAGCAAAGAGGGTTTGGCTTAAAGAAGTTAAGAGTGCTGTGGGTCTTTACCTCAGAATAGACATAAAGAGGCAGCACTAAGATGGCTAAAAGGAGGTCGGCCACGGCGAGGCTGACGATGAAGTAATTGGTCGTGGTCTTCAGCGCTTTCTCCGTGCAGACGCTGAGGCAGACTAGCAGGTTCCCGCTGATGATGAAGAGGATGAGGAAGATTCCGAAGACCAACGCGGCGAAGTTGCGGACTGGGTCCTGTTCAGGAGGAGGGCAGGTGTTGTTGGAGGAGAAGTCTCCCGTGCCGTTGGCCCCCATGGCCCGCTCCGTCCAAGCGCCTTCTCGCCTCCCCGCGCAGGAACCTTTCTGCGGTGGGAGCCGCGGGGCAGCCCGCCTCGCCCGGGGAAGAGCAGCGCTCCGGGCGAAGTTGGCTGGCGAAAGAGTCACCTCTGCCGGCAGCTGGGCAGGCGAGAGTCAGTGCCCAGGCTGCCCCACTCCATCCCCGAAACAACCGGGCGACGGCGCCAGCAGCAGCAACGCGCCCGGCCGAGCCTCTGTGCCCCGACCCACCACGCCGCTCTTCTCCCGCCGCCGGGGGGGGCGTCGCGCTGGCAGCCAACCTGCTTCCCGAAGTTGTCTTAAATTGTCACCCCTCGCCAATTCCACGCGTGGACCGCGCCTAGGCCAGCGCGATCCAAACTAAAACCCGTCGAGTTCCAGGGAGCTTCCTCCGTGCGTTAAACGTGCCCGAGCCCGCAACCCGCGACGGCCTTCTGCACGCCGAAAGAAAGCGAGAAGAGTCGGCGCGGCCCTCGTGAATTCTTGCCGACTTGTCCCGTTTCCTCTCTTCTGCTCACAGGCAGGTCGCCAGCCTCGCACGGAGCCACAAGTGGGTCGCCTCCGAGAGAAAAGTAAGCTGATTAGGGCGCCGGGGCGGGGGGAGGAGAGAGCGCCTCTGCGGAGCGGGCGGGCCCGGCCGTGCCGCCTGTGGGGCCGGAGCTCCAATCAGCAGCGCCCTGAGGTGCAGGTTGGGCGACCGAGAGACCTGCCGGCTTCCCGAGTCGCCCCAGCGCCCGGCGAGAGTCCGCGCCCGAATTCACCTCCCGCCGCTCGGAGATCCCGCCGCAGTCCAACTCTGGCAGACGGAGGCTCGCAGGCGGGCGGCGCTCCGTGGACACCCTTCCAGGACGGTGAGCTGCGCCTCCCCCGTCAAACGGCGAGGAAGCCGCTGCCCTTCCAGGCCAGCAAACCCTGCCAATTGTCCTGCGAGCCGGGTGATCGCTCCCGCCACGTGGTAGCCGCCGAGCAAGATTTCTGACTTCGCGCGGGTGCGGCGACGAGCAGAGAGGCCGCGAAGGGGCTGCGGAACTGAATGAAACGGAGATAACCTGAAAATAAATAGACTTCTCCGCTCCAAGTTTAAAGTTCACGTGGACAAAGAGCGAGGCAGCATTCCTGCCTGGGAATTTGTTTTCCAAAAATACCGGAGGGGGGAGGGAGCACGGCCGCTACAGGGTAATATTTGCCACCCATAAGTTCCTTTCTTTAGGAAACTTGACGTCGCTCATCCTTAAAACCAGTGCAGCATTTGGCCCCGCCTGGCAGGTTATTCTGTGGCGTGTGCTAGAATGGGGCAACTCGCTTTCTCCGGATATAAGAGCAGTGAAAGCAGGCTTCCTATCGACCCTTCCCAATTGGGGGGGGACCGATTGTGTGGCGCCCATGTGGCATTGCTGCCAATTAATTGACTCTGGACACGGCAATCTGGTGACTGATCAAGGTAGTGACTATGGGAGGAAGAGGATGACACATAGTCTGTATAGCATACAGAAATATCCCAACAGAGAAAGAAAATATTCCTATAATACAGTCCAGGCTGAAATGTGGTTTGGGTTTTGTTCAGACAGACTGCCTGGATGGGATCAAGGTGATTGTTCCAGGCAAGGCAGAATTGGGCTGAAGATCTTTAGGCAACTCATCACAGTACTGTTATCACAAATCTTGTGGTCCCTTCAAAAAGTACCCTTGAATGTGAGGAGGGAATAGTGCTCTTGGGTGCAGATAAACCTGCACGTACGTCATCTAGCAAAGTCAAAATGCCTTTTTCCTCAGAATAATTGCTTTATTCATATGTAGATTTAATTAATTATAACTCATGATTACAATTATCTTTTAAGTGATTCATCAGGTGACAGGCCCAAATCATGTTTTACTTTTTAAAAGGGTCCTTAGTTTCGTTCATCATGGGCCTATTAACCTCCACGTTGTTTTGTTTTTTTTTACGCTAGCTGTCTGACTGGTTTCTAGGTGATCTCAGAGTCAGTGTTTGATTCAAGCCTCTATTAGGTGTGGGTCAAAAATGGAGCCTTGAGGAGAAATGAGAGATAAAGGACACTGGGTCATACAGAAACTTTTGTGACACCAACACATTTGGTGCATAAAGGGAGGAGCAGCCATGTCGGAAAAAAATTTGCTTTCAGTATTACCAGAGAATTGGTCTAGTTTGCACTAACCAAAGTATGGTTTAATTGGTTTTGGCTTAGCATGATATCAAACTCATCTATTATTTGATTTTTATCTTACCATGTTAACATCAGTTTAGTTAGGTGTACTTTATTTAAACTGTGGCTAAATATATTTACCTGAAAGGAAGATTAGTTTTTTTCCCCAGATAATTTTCCTTTAAAATGGGAGGAACATTTAGATTTGTTGGGGCTATAGTAATGGAAGGCAGATAAGTTTTTTTTTTTTTTTTAAATCTGATATTCCAGTTTGGAGTAGTTTGTCTTAACTCAGTAATGGTATTAATTATCCTTTTTTTTAAAAAAAAAAAACCCAAACAGGATATTATGTTCCGAAACCCTAACCCTAAAAACTATCAGAAGAACAGAAAGTCATTTTAAATAACCATCCTGTGTTCATTAACTCAATTATACAAAATTATATGCAAATATCATTAATTTTATGTACATTTTTATTTAGTCAAGAATTTGTATCCTGCTCTTGTAAATTACATCTAATGAAGATGTCATTGCTTGTGAATTTTTAAAAAAAAACACTGAATCCACATTTGTCAAGCATGAAAGGCCTTAGTCATCAGCCCCTGAAAAGTTCCACCTCTCTCCTATTTAAACCCTAGGGCAAATGCTGAATGATACTGGATGAAAGGTAAGCCGCCACTCCAAAACTGATCATCAGAGGGACGTTGGAACCAAAATAGATCACTTTACATCCAAAACAAACAGAAAATATGCCTTTTTATAAGTCGCACCATAGGGATAATGGTTTCCACATATATTCTGATTAGGGATGATGGATTATCATTGATTTTTTTAAGCATATGCATATGAGGTTTTTAAATTTCCTTTTATGTTTTTGGGGATGGACAAATTATTTTGAAGAATGGGTTTACTTAACACCTCTTTTGTTGGCCGTACATTTTTGCTTTTAATACTGTGTCCCTACTGGGTTCCAGGTAGAAAAGCTGGTAGCAGATCAGCCTCCCCTTCCCACAGTACACCCTGCCATTCCCTACTCCTATATTTGCTGCCTGACACATTTGGCTCACTCAACCTATTAGTGCTGCTGACCCTATTTGTTGACCAATACAATGGTATTATCTTCCTGAGAGCTGTATAAATTGTGAACCTCCATCATTTACATAAGAAAATATAAGTAGAGTGGCTATGAATATGGAGTGATGGCTCTGATGATGGGACAGGTGTAAGAAAAGAGAAGAAGAGGATGACCAGCAGCAAGGTGGATGGACTCAGTTACAGTGGTGATGGAGAGACCTGAAATACCAGGTTAGGGATAGATCATCATGGAGAAAATCTATCTATGTGGTTGCTAGGAGTTTGCTGTGTCTTACTGGTGTTTCCAGGTGTTTCCAAGATGGTGATCTTTTGCTGTCAGGGTCAGGAGGTCCATTTTGGCTGACTTTCAGTCCTCCTCTCCTGGTAGAATTGTCTCTCACATGTGTTCTTTCCCAAATAGCATGGCATATGGACAGTCCTCCATCATCACATATACTGATTTGTCCCCACCTTGTAGCATGGCAAGTTTTTTTACAGTTCTCCAGGAAGTGCTCTGGATCCTCACCCTCCTCCTCATATTCTGAAAACTGATACCCTTCCACAGGAGCTGCTGGAACTATTGGACTGGTTGCAGAAGAGGTCCTCCATCCTTCGGTCTCCTAACTGAAAAGTACTCTCCTTTCCTACTCCTTCCAGTTCTAGGTTTTTGTTCTGTTTTTTTTTTATCTTTCCACTTGCTCCGGTTCTATTCCCTTCAGTTTCTCCTCTTTCTCTAGCACCAATTTTTAAACGTTTCTTTCTCTCTGAAATCCCAACACCGTTATTTTTATTTACCTCTGGAGAGCTGCTTTGATTTCCAATTTCCTGAGTTCAAATGGGTCAGTGGTACCCATTGGGGTGCCCGGGCTGCCTGCCGCAGCCTCTGGCACCACAGTTTTGGAATCCAGTATATTGACATATGAAGATGTCTTCCAACGTCTCAACAGCATGCAGGAGAGCTGTGCACTCTAACAGTAATGCAAACTGCAAGCTAGGGGAAAAACCTGCTACATACGCAAGTTCCAATGTTCTCTGCTAAAATGTATTAAGAAAATTAAGAAAAAAGGAGAAAGGGGGAAAAAAAAGGCTTGCCTGTGTGTCCTGGGCACCAATAGCAAGTTTTCTCTCCCCCGTTTTTTGTTTTAGTTTGGTTTGCCCCCCACCCCCACCCCCACTTACCCCATTCCTAGCATTATGGAATGAGCAGGGCTGAGCCCAGAGGGCAGCTGGCTGCAGGTCTCATCGATCCTTTCCCAGAAACTTTTGGGGTCTGTCCACTCTGGCCCTGCATTGCAGTTTCTGCTGTCACCACCTGTCTTCCAAGCGAGTGCCTCCTTTGCTGTCCTTCCCTTACCTCCAATGAGGGAGAGAGAGAGGGCTCCCACCCCTTTTGGCTTTCTGGTGAATAAAGAGGTACAAGTGAAATCATTGGTGTCAAACTGCCTCCTGGTTGTGTTACACTGCGGTGTGTCCCTAGAGGTATCAGCCATTCTTCTTTCCCTCCCTTAGGAGACGGAGAAAGGAAGCATCTTCGTGTACAAACTGATGAATGCAACCTGAAGTGTTCTGGACTTAAGCCCTCAGAGAAGAAATTAACATTTAACTTATCTTCTTTTCTTAAAGGTAACCTGAATCCCAAAACAAAGTCCTCTATTTCTTTCCTTCGGACCTCCCCCAGACTCTGGGGGCAATTCCAGCCATCTATCAGAGTTGTTGGGGAGATGGCATACACCACTCAGACTCAGCAACTTCCTTCTCTGTTTCCCTGGAGTTCTACCTCTGATTTTAAAAGAACAAAGCTTTTTCCTATCCAGGAGAAGGCGGGGGGGGGGGGGGGGGCTGCTTCATCTGCCTTTGCTTTTAGTGGCAGAAGTTGTGCCTCCCCCAGTCTTGATGCTGCCTGAGATGAAGGAATGAGTGTGTTCTCTCCCTCCCCCCCCCCCCCCCCCCCCCGCTTTCTCTCAGAAGCCTGTTAACATTCCTGTGACTGCAGACTGGCATTACAACAAAGCTTTCACCAGTTGTTAAGAAGGATTACATAAATCATGCAAACTACCTTGAATACTCAAAATGCATTAAAACAACTTCTATGAAAAACAGCAACAAACCAAACATGTCAGCAACAGATAGGATTATATGCAACTTCTATTTCTCTCTCCCCCCCCCCCAAAAAAGATTGCAGACATATCTTTAAAAACCCAGACATGTATTTAAAAACATGATTTTGAACCCAAAATCAAGCTGCAGTTGGCACATTTAGCAAAATATCAGTTTGGTATCACTAGAAAGCAGATTATTCAGTTGCAAACAGGTGCAGATTTGGGGTATAGAGTGATTGCTTATAGAATATATTGCTGAATTTCTATCAAAATTTCCATCCCTTTAGCTTTTCATCCATCTTTTATTCATTTTCTACTTGCAGAATTACTGATTTATTTCCCAAACTGTGATTATATTTTAATGTTATTAAGTTTTTTTTAAGTATAACAGGAATTTATGGCATTGTATGTGCATATAATTCACAATCTCCTGAGCATTTAGGAACAGAACTTACAATTGTAAGCAATTTCAAGAGACAACATTTTAACTTAAATATAAATAGAAGATAAAGAAAATTGCTCAGTAAGGTTAGCAAAAAAAAAGTGTAATTATCCTCGAATAGATGAAACAGATCATTTTCAGTGCTATAAATAAAAAAGAGTGTGCTTCTGAGCATGTACAGATGTTCTTTTTCTCAAGGCAAAGTAACCACAGCTATTTCTGCTAATCTATGATTTTTGATTAAACTTATTGCCCCCCTGAGCCCCAGTGCCTGCCATTTTTTAATTAAACTTTGCTGATGTGTGAATAGAAATTGCCAAAATAAGGCAAAATATTATTTAACAAATATTGGGCAAGAAATTAAAAGAAGCTGAATAATCCTTTACTGTATACTGACTTTAGAAAAGGTGTGTAAATAGGGACAGATATTTTAAAGATACTAAATCAGCAAATATCAATCAAAATGCTGCTATAAATAATTATTAAATATTAAAGAATTTCTTTACTAATTTAGCCAAGAGAAGCTGTAAACAATCTGCAAATTAAAATAGTTTGGAAGTATTTAATGATTTTCAATAATTTATTTTCCCTCTAGTCATAGATTGGGGGAATCAGGGGCTGTTTGCCGCATGATAATTCTACTCCTAAAAGTTTCAGTGGTTATTCTAGCTTTCATCCCACCCAGATGTCTTGGAATTTGTCAAGCATAGTTAACATTACTCATATTTGCAAACAGAATTGTTGGGTTCCTACAGCAGAAGTTCTAACATATTTATTTTTTGCTTTTAGCACATTGTGCAAATTTATCCACTACCACTGTTATTAATAAATCATGATTTATGGGCTGGCTGATGCTATAAATTGTGGGCTTTTTGAATGATTAAATCCTTTGGTTTTCAGGCTTCTGGATTCCGTGACCACAAACTCGGTTGGTCCTTTCATAAAATACTGTTTTGAGATTGGGAGACTGACTCAGTGATTGCTTATTAAAAATCCGGGCTTACAAAATGAACAGGAAATTGGATAACATAATATGTGCAGGTCTGGATATAGATAAAAAAGCCCATTTATGGGCATTTGCAATGATGAATTACAAATGTGTGAAAATGGCATTGCGCCCTGTAAATCCCCTAGTTGCTCATCAGATTGCTTAGCACTACTGCTTTAACGCTGAGAAAGATTTGTAGCGAGATAGATTGTTTTCTGCTGAAGCATTTGCTTCAGCTAATCAAATTTGCCAGTAACATCTGGCTTGTAATAGCTAAATCAGTACAGTAACTATTTAGCCTTCCCACAACCAGCATCACCCTATCCTGTATATCCTGTACACTGTGACACTAATTGAGATAAAGCATATGCTTAGCCCTGACTACTGGCTATTCTGTTTCACTCGCTGTGCAATGTGAATATGAAAATTGGATATTCAGCTGGACGTAAAAGTACACATTTTCAAATACTGTGAAATATTGTAGAAAGATTGTTTGAATATGTGACCAACCACTGAACCTGCCTAAAGGTTGAATGAAGCATATCCAATCTCTGTTAGGAAAAGGGGTTTTAAAAAACCTTCAGAAGAAAAAAATAGTGGGTCAAAACCAATAAAGTAAACAGTGTGCCCCCACCTCCCACACCTAAACGAGGATTAAAATCAATTATTCGGTGTCTGTTGGGAAGGGAACAGGAAGTGTGGAACGTAGTATCCTGTGGAAGAGCTTGGCTATTGTTGAAACGGTGATTGGATGCGTAAGTGCCGTTCTGCTGTACTCTGCAAATCTGATTGTAGCGATGTGTGCTTGGCTGCCTTGCATTTAGGGAGTGTGCTATCTTTGGGGACAACTTGGAAACTGTAATTGTTCCAGGACTCATCAACAAGATTGTTGATAATAATCATAGGAGCAATAAACATACAGATAGTAACAACACACACACACACACACAATACATTCATTTAGGAAGCATGTGACTTTGTTATTAAATTGATGGTCTAGCCTTCTGTTGTATTTCTAGGGTTAACAGCCTTTTATGGTGTCAAATAGGGATACTAAAGGACTACTTTTCCCATGTTGTTACCTTCATGGAACTTCAGAGGTCTTTCAGCAGTCAGTGTGGTCCAGTATGGTCCAACAAATATAGTGATGTGGCTACCTTATTATATCATTTTAACTGTCTCTAGATTTTGTATTGTTTTTATTAATGTTGTACAGCGCTATGTCCTGTCCTGTTCTAGTCTTAGCCTAAAAGTAAGTGAAGCTCTAAATTAAAGAAATTAAAGCCAGGAGATAAAAGAATTGGAAATCGAACTAAATCTAGTTTACACCAACCCCATTCACTAATCTTTTTTACACCTTTCAAAGCTGGCCAATCACCCTTGCTTCCATCACATCTATAAACTACTTCAAACGTTGCCTTTTGTTCTTTAAACTTCTTACCTCTCTTCTTTTGAGATTTTACCAATTCCATCCAGTTAGGACTTTCCTAGTCTTCCCCTAAGCTTATTCATTCTTCCTTCACATATTGGTTTTGTGATTAATTCCTCATTCTCTCTGTGTGACCAAACCATCTTAGCGTACTTCTTAGTGTACTGATCACTGTTGTATTCAGTCCATATGCATTAAATCACCTGATCATTTTTGACCCTATACATTCTTATTTTATCACACAAACTGCTTAAGTAATCCATTCCACTGCATTCAATTTACTTTTAGGTTTCTTCTGACATACCCAACTCTCACTTTTATATGGGAAGAATACACATTCATACGCACAGCAATTTCTGCTTCTTTTGACATACATTCATTCCTCACAACAAATCATACAATCTACTACTTTCCCATCAACATTTATACAGTATGTCTTAAACATTTTCTGTTCATTTCCCCTTTACTAAACAGTCTACCAAGAGACATGAATCCATCTACTTGTTCTATTTTTTTTTTTTTTTTTTGCTATTTATGTATAACTTCCATTTACACTCTATTTTCCCTGTATCAGACAGAACTACTTTGGTCATGACGTATTAATTTTCAAGTTCATTCCTCTTGTTATATTCTATATTCTCTTTAACAAATCTGTTACAAATGCAACACATTCTGTTGTATTCTATATTCTCTTTAACAAATGATTCTATGCAAATAATTCAAGCACTCGGTCAACAAGACTGAATACAGTATTGTCTGCATTAAAAAATACACACACCAGTGTCCCCGACCACACACCTTTAATGTCATCTCGAGTGTTCCTCATATAATTATCTATAAATTTAAAAACTGAGGAGACATCACACATTCTTATCTGATGCCCTGCTCAGTGTGGAACTATTTGCTAAGCATTTAGCTCCCTGATATGAAATATATATTTTTGTATTCTCTATAAGATTTTTTGTGGAGTCCTTGGGGTTCTCTGTCCCTATAAGATCTTTTATTTGTTATTTTCTATATATCCCCTTCTGAAGATTGAAAAAGCTGTCATTTACAGCTGATAAATGGAAGCAGGCTAAATAAAACATCTTTCTTCCATGGCTAGTAGCAGTAAACAAAGCTTTATTTCCTTGAGAAAGGAACGAAACATTTATGACAGAAATCTGTGAGGCCAGTGCAAAGTGTTAGAACTAACACTTATTGTGAGAACCAGCATAGAAGCTGTGACAAAGATGGATACAAGGTATTGGAAGACTTAGATTGATCTCCATGTCGTTGGGATGAAGAACTCTTTGGAATCTCCCAACTTCATTTTGGTGGGTGGACACCCTTCCTTCCTTCCTTCCTTCCTTCCTTCCTTCCTTCCTTCCTCCCTTCCTTCCTTCCTTCCTTCCTTCCTTCCTTCCTTCCTTCCTTCCTTCCTTCCCCATTCTCTCTTCTTTCTTGCTTCTTTTCCTTCTTGCTAAGTATAAATTGTGAATGGGGGAGATATTTGCAGTATATGTTCTCATAAAGTAGTTAGAAAACAATCAAACATGTTCCTGGCTTATTTGATGGGACATGCGCTCTGGCATAGGCTGACATAGCATAAAAGATCCTTAAAAGTTTTGTAACGTCACACATACATTACTTCCATCAATTATCGCTCATCACATTCAGCCACCACCCATCAACATATTCTCCCAAAATGTTCCATAATTCATGCCTATGAAATTTATCGTATACTTTCTCTAAATCAACAAATGGGCAATACATTTTATCAAACACATATAATTTTCAACCATCTGTCAAACAGCAAAACTCTGATTTGCACATCCTCTGCCCAACATAAAGTCACTTTGTACTTTTATTGTCACTTCTCATGCCTTTTAATCACAATTCTGCCAAACACTGTCCTAGGCATATTTAACAATTTAATCCCCATATGATTTTTGCACTTACTCTTGCTACCTTTCCCTTTGGAAGAATGCCTTTGCTGTTCCCTTATATGATCATCATGCACGGGTGCAGGTTTCACACAGGGTAAACAAGTCACACAAACACTCGATAAGCAAACCACTTCCATGTTTAACATTTTTTTAGTGATGCTATCAACACCTGCAGCCTTACTATTTTTCCAATAGAAGAGAATATGTGTAGCTCAGGGTTGAATTGTGGAGTCCTTGGGGTTCTCTGAGCTTGGCTGTTTTCTTGCAAACGTTTCATTACCTGGCTAGGTAACATCTTCAGTACCAGAATGGGATGGGGTTTGCTCTCTTTATATACAGTGGCATGCCCTGCCAGTGTTGGTGGGGGTGGGGGGTTTGTTTTGTTTTGTTCTACTCCCCCCCCCCCCCGGTAGTTCCTTGATTAGGGTATTGTTTACTGCTTGATTGTATGTCTGGTCATAATCTTGGTGTTAATCTCTGCTTATTTGGGTGATGATTGCTGATGAGGAGATGTTCTGGTCTTTTGTTTTCCTTTTTATTGTCTCTTTTGAGTAGTGTGTAGATGTTGTTTATCTCTATGTGCCTGTTGATGGCTGCCTTGTCTGCATACCAAGCTTCCAGGAACTCCCTCACATTTTTGGATTGCTCAGAGAACCCCAAGGACTCCACAGTTATTATTTTTCAACATGCTCAGACTTATGGCTTCCTTTTCCTCAAGATTTCTTGCACACTAACACAACAATAATTATGATCCTATTATTTGACATATCATTCATATGCAAGATATATCTTTTGACATTTTAAAGTTCTTGCACTAAAATATCACAAAAGTAAATCTGTTAGGAAAAGTTTTTTTTCCTGCCATTCAGCCCTGGAATTCTCAAAATATTTTCTTTTGAATTAGTACCCAAGAGCAATCATTAAGCATTTTCTTTATCTGAGTGCAATTAATTAATGAGAAGGATGTTTTTCTCATTAGTTAATTACCTAATCACTAATAGGGTTTACATATCTTGCTAAGATATACATACTGTGGTTTGTTAAGTTTTTGTTTAGCTTATTGTATGAATCCAGCTAATTGTGGTTTATTCAATAAACTATGGTTGAACAAACTGTGAGTTAGGTTGGACCCAGCCATAATGTAGATGAGTCATTTTTTTGTACTTGTTCAGTTACTGAATTCTCTAGTATCCATATGATTTCAACTTTAGGGCAAGCATTATCAAGATGGAGGAAGATATTTTATCCATGAATGAATGATATACTATCACTTCACATAATTGCCATACCTTATTCAAGGGTCCAGTTGTTACCTTCCTTTATTTGTGACCCTTTTATTTTTCCCTTTCACTTCTATAATATTTCTTTGGGATTGATAACACTAGCGATCATCCTTCTGTAAGCATATATGGAATGAGATCTTACATTTGGAGTTAACCAGGAGAGAAAGTATGCTTATTATATACAATCTGTTCTACTATGTGTAGCTGGGTTTACAGATCCACAGATATGAAACGGAAAGCAAAGAAAATATTTATCTGCTTCAAGACAATGCTGCATAGCCATTGAATGTCCCCACCAAAACACTGCCATTTCAATAGCTAGCTTTTCTAGAGGATTGGAGGGGAAAAAAACCCCAAACCTAAATTGTCATTACTTATGTACTATAATATTATTCATTTGGCAGAATCCAAGATGTTGATCTGGGGAGTGAGCATCTACTGATGTATATGTAGACTTTCTTTATGATTAAAGAGTTAATTAAAAAAAATTGAGGAATTCTTCACACCATTTTTGCCTTCCCAAAGCATTGAATTAATTAATATCCATTCGCACGTACACATTACCCCATTTTTGTACAGTTATATTGCAGAGGCCTTTCCCTAAAGACATATAAAATATTAATCATCCTATCTAGTGTAGGACAACGTTAAATCTCATGAATGCTAATTCTACAAAATACATTTTCGGGTAGAATTTTGCAATTAAGGGATTAATTTTGCTGAGAATTAAGGGGAAAGAACTGAAATTATTTCTTACAGCTCAGAGAAAAAGAAATCCAAGCATTTGCTGATTTGGATCAGTTTATAATGTGGCAATGAAAAGCTTATTAAGGATAACTTTCATTTCCTGAAGTTCAATATTTTTAGTTTGAAATTGATTGCTTATTACATAATCCAGTATATGCTGTGGATGACTGATTTAAAAGTAGGAGCCAAAAATATTTTAGCCCTTCAAAATCAATGTTCTTTAGCACAGTTAATGATTGTTACTTCCACACAAGGGTTCTGTGTTGGTTTAATAAGTCTGTAATTCCAGAGTGTTAGTTGTGTTCAAGCGCTGAGCCAATTCATTTCCAATTAAGCTGCAGTATAGCTGAAACCTAATGGCATTGCAGATAGAGCTTAGATCAGTGTTTCTCAACCTTGGGAACTTGAAGATGTGTGGACTTCAACTGCCAGAATTCCCCAGCCAGCATGCTGGCTGGAGAATTCTGGGAGTTGAAGTCCATACTTCTTCAAGTTCCCAAGGTTGAGATACATTGGCTTAGGCTGTTGTCCCTTAGCACTTCTAACAATCTGTTTGTTATGTTGCAATCAAATTGTCTGCCATGCCTGAATGTGAGGAAACAGTGACAGACTCTTCCAACTGAATACTAAACACATTTGGTCTGATATACCAACTGCATCCTTACCTGGACAAAGACAGCCTCACCACAGCTATTCATGCTCTGGTAATTGCCTGGTTGGATTACTGCAGTGTGTTGTACGTGGGGCTGCCTTTGAAAACAGTGTGGAAACTTTAGTTAGTTCAGAACAGAGCAGTTAGACTGCTCACTGGGACCGACTGGTATGAACATATTATGCTAGTACTTTGCCATCTATACTGGCTGCCAGTCTGTTTCTGGGCCCAGTTCAAATGCTGTTTTTGACCTTTAAAGTCCTAAACATCTTAGGACCAGGTTACCTGAAGGAGTGTCTTCTCCAGTATGGAACTACCCAGAAAGAAGGTGAGGTAGGTCTATACAAGGGAGAGAGCCTTTTCTGTGGTGGCACCTCAATTATGGAATTTCCTGCCCAGAGAGGCTTGACTGGTTGCCAACATTAGTATCATTATGAAGACCTTTTGGTTTTCCCAGGCTTTTAATCAGTTTTAAATTGTTTTTTAATTCATATTGTTTTAGAATTTCAATTACTGCCACGCTGCTGCCTAGTTGGTATGCTTTTTCATACTGCATCTTATTTGATTTTATAGTATATGTTTTTATCCAAATTGTATTTTTAGTATGTTGTATTGTAAACTGCCCAGAGTGCTTCAGTTTCAATAACATTTATTTGTTGTAAATAAAATAAAAATAAAATAAATATTTCAGGAGTTCTAGCAGAATTCTTGGAGCAAATCAAGTCATGTCCAAAATCCACCACAAGTCTCTCTAAGCATTGTTTTCAAAGAAGAATGGCACCTGTATAGTAAGCTAGGAAGTAATAGAGGAGAGCATGGAAGGAAGATCTTCTGGACCGGAAGATCTAAATTAGCTATGAATCTCAGTAGTTTCTCTTGGCTGGTTACTGTGGCTGAATTTATACCATACACTAAGCCATACACCACAAATTATAAACTAAATATCTAGGTTCAGACATTGAGGTAATCCAGAACTAAAGAAATATTGGGTAGTTCCCTGGCTGAGTTGACAGGGAGTAAGGCTGGAAGTCTCCATCCTCCTATCCCAGAAACTCTCTAGTTCTCTTCTCTTCTCTTCTATTGATATAATTCTCTTCTATTGGTACTCTCTAGTTCTACATACCCTGGCTCCAACTTCCTGCCTTAGAATAGCAGCTTGATAGTTCCCAGTACCACCATATGTCTTCCAGGGAGTGCCTCACCTAGCATTCTCTCCCTAACCCCAGTGTATGTAAGACAGAGGGCCCTCACCATCTGTGTTGTCTTTCTGGATATTAAAAGATAAAAATGGGGGAAATGAAATAAGCTCTATAATGCAACCCCCTGGCTGTATAGCTTAAAGGTATATAGCTAGGCAAGTCCTTCCTCCCCACTTTGGGAACTAGACCAATCTCATAAGATATAAAAACAAGCAAACTTTATTAAAGTAAACAATATAAAACATCGTTTTTAATTTTAAACTCTTAAAAGGCAAACGTTGAGTAGGACAGGAGTTAAATAATAGAACTGTTCAAATCACAGTGAACAGCTTAAAAATCAATTGGGAAAAAAAAGGAAAAAATACAAAGGGCAAATGTTATACACTGGGTAGACCATAAGATGGTGCTGGTCTACTACAAAGGCTTGTTCTTCCTTCTAGAATCTCTATAAAGAAGAGATTGGAAAGGATTCAAGAAATTACTACAGATTACAAGTAGGTGACATTATTACTCCCATGCCCAGCTTGTAGAATGGATAAGGATTGAGTTTTAAACACCCAATTCTATAATTTAGATAGAAAAATAAAGACAGGAGATAACTCCACACAGTAAAATAAATCTTAATGCAGAATTCTGGTTAAGCTTATTTATTACTCTAGAACCTGAATTCCCTTAAAACAGATATTCTATCTGTCTCAATTACTTGGACATCCCCTAGGTTCCTGGCATACCAAACTCTAATCAGAGGCTGTGGGACATGTCTCTGTTTTTCTCTGTCTCAGTCCATAGCTGAAGCAGTTTTGCCTGATTTTAAAAGGATTTAAAATGTTCCTATATCCAGAAAACAGGGAGGAGCTGTGCCTACATGTCAAATGCCATCTTTCCCTTGTAAAAACATAGATTCTGTTTGAAACAAAGATGTATATTCTGTGACTAGCAAAAGGGGCTGGCAGGCAGAATATCTCATAACACCACCTTATGGCTTACCCAGTGAGCTTTTGCGCCTTTCTTATTTTTCAATTTAATCTATATTATGTAGTTGTTATGATGGGAAATACAGTATTTAGATTACACTCCGTACCATGAAAGTATGGAATGATGAATGACGTTTGCATCAGCCATACATATCAAATCTATTACACAAGTGCTGTCAGAATGTGTCATTATCATCATCATCATCATCATCATCATCATCATCATCTAATGTATTTTATACCATTTTCTATTTAAAAAGGCTTCACAAAGTGTTTTATAATGAAAATTATTTAAAAATATATCCAGGAAAAAGAAGGAGAAAAAGAATGGAAAACCAAGAACTATTTACCCCAAATCCCTAAGAGAAGACCTAGAGGGCAGTGGTCTTCAACAGATGCCTTCTAAAACACAACCTATTAGGAGCCTGTTGAACACTTATCTCTCCACCCAAGTCTTCTTGGTATGAACCTTCGACGAGTTGTTTTGAAAACCAATGAAAGGATTTTGTTACTTTTATTTGTAAAACAAGTGTGGAGGGAAGTGCCAGGTGAAAGATGATCTTCATTCATCAGCTAGTAAAAAGATGAGAACTGAAAACATGCTCTAGGTTTGCTGACTTTTAAATTAACCTCTGGGGCTGTAAAGCTTCAACAGATTTGGTCTGCTGGAATTAGCAGAACATTGCATTAATGCTGTGAAAAGCTTTCCTTGCTATTCTGCTGATTAAACCACAGTTTCAAAAGGGCTTATTTGTTATTAATTCCATTCTCCTAATGTGTCACATGCAAACTATGGTTTCGCTACTTGGATTGGAAGCAGACCTGTATGTAATTAACATTTAAATGGTTTTCTAATATGCAAGCAATATATTAATCAAGCTACATTTACCCAGCAGTGATTGATGTTTATATCCTGCTGTTTAGAAGCCAATATCTTTGTAAGCAAATAAAACCCTAAACAAAACAATACTATTTAGTTTTCATTATTCATGCAATACTCACTACTTCTCTTTTTTCTCCCTTGTTATTTATTCAGTTTTTCTAATGCACTATCATGCATCCAACAGCCTTCACAAACACCGTTCTAGTAATAACTTTATTTCATTGTTCCATTTGTCCTTGATAATTCTTCCATAACGGAGCAAAAGACTGTGTGTGTGGGTATACCCAGGCTTCTATCCAAGTTATTTATTGCTACCTGTCCAAGTAGCAATATCAACTATTAGATCTTATTTTTCACATGTTTACTAACCTTATTCACTCTGCTTATTAGGCAGAGACAGGTCAGCTTTTGCTTTAGTGTACTCATTCAAATCTGTTTAAAATTTGAGCTTTACTACAAATGAGATTAACTTGTGGCTGCAATGGGACTTTTCTTTCTCTGATATATATTTCAGGTATTTACAGGATTGTCTCTCTCAACCAGAACCCCATCATCATCATCATCATCATCATCATCATCATCATCATCATCTCCCGGTGAGGCACTACCTTGGTGTGGTTGTGGGGCTTGTGTGCCTCTCACCTCTGGGGAGGATGGAAGCAATGCAGAGGTTCAACCATACTGGACAGGTGTCATCAGAGGAGCCAGACGAAGAGTGTCTCTCCCATAAACAATATGTTGAGGCATAATTTACAGAAACCCATACCGGATCAGTTGTTGCCCGGGTCAACAAGACCGCACTAGGTGTTCTAGTTCCTGGACATCGGGTGACAGGTGGGCTACAGGACTCAGGACTGTTGGCTGAACAACCAGGACCAGCAGCTGCAGAACTACTGGAAGAAAAGTTCTTTACTCATCGCAAATATACAAAGACTGAAAACAAAGAAATAATGATTTGCTATTTCAAATCAAGTCCAACAAGAAGAGGATATCTGAAAAGAATGCACCAGTTCTGCAAAGACAACATACAGAATCAGAAATAACAGAACAGGCTAGCAGATCAACGTCAATTTATAACACAAAATAAAGTATTCACAGAAGTAGAATTGGAAGAACTGCAAAGGTCTATGCAGGCAAAGAAATTGAAACCTTGCTAGAGGCAGCTCAGACAGTAGAGCCTTCTCCTCAGAAAGAACAAAGACCTCTAACTAAAAAACAAGAGGAATTGAAACAAAGAATAACTGAGCATCCAGAACAGCACAAAAACAACAGAAGGCTGCCTCCATTGAAGCTTGTTACAAAGAAAAAGCTAGCACAAGTATTAAACAACACCAATACTGTAATATCAAATATAAGCACCAGCTCACTGCAAGAAACAAACAAACTGATGTACAGCACGGCTGCAATCAAAACTGAATACTTTGGATGAAAATCAACAAACAAGAAAAGAAGCCAAACGATGCACCATGAAAATGGAAGATCAGGTTGGAAAATAAGATCAGCACACTAAGATCAGATGCAAGCAAGCTAGAACAGATGAAAGAAAAGAAGCTGAAGAACAAAAAGACCGAAGAATACTTGATCAATAAATATCACCTAGAAACAAGGAAGATCGAGGAAGCACTGGAAATAATAAAGCAGCAAATAACAGCCATAGCCAAAAAGAACAGTAGATACAAAGCTTGAATTGCATACTACAGGCAGAATCTCCAATTTCAGTCGAATCAGAAACACTGCATCAACAGACTGCAATGAACAGCCAAGATGGAGTTTGGACTGGACAAATGTTCCACCTTTATCATCAACAGGGGAAAAATAGTGAAAACAGAAGAAATCAAGATGCCCTATGGAAATAACATCAAGAGTCTGGATAAAGAAGATCACTACAAATACCTGGACATCCTTCAAGCTGATAACATCAAGCACATTGAAGTCAAGAGGTAGGTTAGTAGTGAATACACCATGAGAGTAAAGAAGATCTTAAAGTCCAAACTCAGTGGAAGAAATACTTTCAAGGTAATTAACACCTGGGCAATTCCAGTAATTAGATACACAGCTGGAATAGTGGACTGGACTCAAGCAGAACTAGAAGCCCTGGATAGGAAGACCAGAAAAATAATGACAATGAATCATGTCCTTCAATCACGCAGTGACATTTACAGACTCTACTTACCAAGGAACATTGGTGGGTGTGGAATGTTGCAAGTACACCAGACAGTTGAAGAAGAAAAAAGGGCATTGGAAGAATATCTGGAGGAAGTGAAGAAGATGCACTGAAGCTAGTACACCATGAAGGCTTACTGAATACCGAAGAGACCAAACTGGCCTACAAGAAAGACCAATGAAGAATAGAAAAGAGACATGGCAAGGCAAAGTATTATGTGGCCAGTACACACACACACACACACAACTAGCAGGCAAAGCAGATAACAACAAGACCTGGCAATGGCTAAGAGCAGGAAAGTTGAAGAAAGAGACAGAGGGGCTAATTTTGACTGCACTAGACCAGGCCTTACGAACAAATGCATATAAAGCTAGAACCAAGAAGACAGCAACAGAAAGCAAATGCCGCCTCTGCAAAGAAGCTGAAGAAACAGTGGACCACCTAGTTAGCTGCTGCAAGAAGATCGCACAGACTGACTACAAACAACGGCATGACAAAGTAGCGGCAATGGTGCATTGGAATATCTGCAAGCAATACCATTTACCTGCAGGCAAGCACTGGTGGGACCACAAAACAGCCAAAGTAATAGAAAATGAAGAAGCTGAAGTGCTCTGGGACTTTAGAATTCAAGCAGACAAGCGCCTGCCACACAACACCCCAGATTTAACCGTTGTTGAGAAGAAAGAGAAGAAAGTCTGGATAGTGGACATTGCAATACCTGGAGACAGCAGAAGAGAAGAGAAAGAACTGGAGAAAATCACAAAATACAAAAACCTGCAAATAGAAGTAGAACTACTATGGCAAAAGAAAGCAAAGGTAGTAACAATAGTAATAGGTGCCTTGGGTGCAATCCCAAAACATCTGGTGTACCACTTGAACACCATGTGCAAAAGGCAGCTTTACTTGAAACAGCTTACATCCTGGGATAATACCTTTAACACCATCAAACAACAACATCTGCCTATCCCAGGTCCTTGGGAAGGACTTGATAGGTGGATAAAAATGCCAAATCCAGTCTAAACAACTGGCTGACTGTGCAACCCATAATAATAATAATAATAATAATAATAATAATAATATGAAAATATGTGAAAATATTTTCCTAGAGAAAATAACATGGTGGTACATTTGTGACAAATCTCCTGGCTGAGACAATTCCAAAATCAAGTTGTCCCTACCGGTCAGGCTTTCCAAACCCCCACAGGGAATTCAGGTTGGAAATGAATTGGGAATCAGTGCAGTCATCCCTATCCCAGTTAACAACTTTGCAGCTCATTTAGGATTAATTGCAATTGTTGAACTATCTTCTAAACCAATATTGTGTCTGACATGTTATCTTAACCTGATACTCATTAACTGGTTAATTGCTGGCAAAACAGTCTAAAGCAAACCTGTTCAGAAGATTGAAACGCTGGCCAAAACAATCACTATATGCCACTAATCTGGACAAATGACACCTTCATTAATAGAGCGATTATCTTGTCTGGACTTGGCTTTAGTTTATTGGTTCTGAGACACCATGACAGTATTCTTCTTGCACACTTAATATAAGAAAGGCAAAATGTACACATGTATAAGCTATCCACACAGTTGTGCCATAACTTCAAGCCTCTACATCTGGAATTAATTGCTCAATACTGGGCTAGACTCCATACATTGGTCTGTATTAATAGTGACATAAAAGTTACATTACTGTAATTTAGCCTCAAAATATTTTGCAAACTAACCTCCACAGACAAGCTACAGTTCATGAGCCTCGAACTAGAAAGAAAAGATTGATGGGTCAGCACTGGGAGGGCGTGGAATTTACAACCTGGAATTAGCCCCATCTAGAGTGTAGTATCTGCAAATAACATATCTACAAGTACAGTGGTACCTCGCGTTACGAATTTAATCCGTTCCGTGACTCTGATCGCAATGCGATTTGGTCGCACCGCGAGGCAAATTTTCCCATAAGGTTCAATGTAAATACGGTTAATCCGTTCCGCCCTCCAAATTTGGTCGCGCCACGAGGCAAATTTCCCCATAAGGTTCAATGTAAATACAAACAGTTCTGAAACATATGCATTTTATTTTTAAACCACAAAAACATGAAAAAAAGTACGTACAGCACAGTATGAAGAGGGAGAATGGGGTGGGGAGGCAGTTATTGTTTGGAGGGAGAGTCCTCTCTTCTTTGCCTCTTAGCTGCAGGCTCAGTTCTGGGGAAAAACCTGTCTAAAGTCAGTTGTTTCTTCCTGCGCTGCATATAACCCTCCGGAAATGAGAGACCATGTTATCGTTCATCATGTTCAACACTCTGTTCGTTACAGTTATGTTGGGGTGGTGCTTCTCAAAGAAGTCCTGGCATGCATTCCATTGTTCCATAATGGATTTAATCTTGGCACTGCTAACCTCCTCCCTGTCTTCCTCTTCCTCAGTGGAATGCTCCTCACCAAGCACTTTCTGTTGTTCACTCTGGAGCTCAGCAAGTTCTTCCATGGTCAGCTCCTCCTCATGGTCCTCAACAAGCTCCTCTACGTCTGCACCATCAACATCCAGACCCATGCTCTTGCCCATGGACACAATCTCCTCCACTACCTCTGCATCAGACCCTTCACGGTCACGTTCAGTGACGCATTCTGGCCACAGTTTCCTCCAGGCTGAGTTTAAGGTCCGGCAGGTGACATCTTCTCAGGCTTTGTCAATGAGGCTGATGCAGTGGAGGACATTGAAATGTTTCTTCCAAAACTCTGCCAGAGTCAAGGATGTTTCCTCAGTGACATTGAAACACCTGGTGAAGAGTGCCTTTGTGTAGAGCTTCTTAAAGTTGCAGATCACTTGCTGGTCCATAGGCTGCAGAAGAGGTGTCGTGTTGGGGGGGAGGAACTTGACCTTTATAAAGTCATACTCAGCATCCATATCATCCACCAAGGCTGGAGGGTGTGCCAGGGCATTGTCCATCAGAAGAAGGCACCTTTCAGGCAGCTGGTGCTCGGAAAGATATTTTTTAACGCTGGGTGCGAACACCTTGTGCAGCCATTCCATGAACAACTGCCTTGTGACCCACGCTCTCGCATTGGCCCTCCACATGACAGGCAGTCTGGCCTTGTTCACATTCTGTTCCCTGAACGCACGAGGGGTCTGGGAATGGTACACCAGTAGCGGCTTAATCTTCAGGTCGCCGCTTGCGTTTGCACACAGCAAAAGGGTCAGTCTGTCCTTCATGGGCTTGTGCCCTGGCAGTGCCTTTTCCTCCTGCATGATGTAGGTTCTGTTTGGCATCTTCTTCCAGAAGAGCCCTGTCTCGTCGCAGTTGAACACTTGCTGAGGGACGTATCCTTCCGCCTTCATGAAGTCCTCAAATTCTTCCTTGTAGGCTTCTGCAGCAGCCTTGTCAGAACTGGAAGCCTCTCTATGTCTTGCCACATTGTGGATGCCACTTCTCCTGCGGAATTTCTCAAACCAGCCTCTGCTGGCTTTAAATTCCTCACTTGCTGCGCTGGTAGAGGGGTTTTTCTGCAGTAAATCACTGTGCAGTTTCCTGGCTTTTTCACAGATGATAGCTTCACTCACGCTATCACCTGCCAGCTGTTTCTCATTCAGCCACACTAACAACAGCTTTTCCACCTCTTCCAGCACTTGTGTCCTCTTCCTCGTTAACATCGTTACTCCTTTTGCCACATCAGCTTCTCTGATGGCATCTTTATTCTTCAAAATAGTCGAGATGGTCGACTTCGCCATCTTGTATTCCGCGGCCAGATCAGTCACACGAACACCATGATCGTGCTTTTCTATAATCTCCTTCTTCAGTTCGATCATCACTTTCTTCTTCAAACCCTTATTCTTGCCAAGCCCGCTCTGCATTTTCTTTGGAGCCATGCTGACAAGCACACCAAAAACCTTCCAAATGCCACAAAACACACCACAAGCCTCACCGAACGTCTCCTTGTTACCGCAATCTCGCCCACAGGAAGCTGCGACCACGTGGCAGCAGGGCAAATGGCTGCGGATCCGGTTTGTAGCGCAAGGCGGAGGTCGCATGGCAAGGCTGGTCGTATCGCGAAATTTTCGTAAGGAGGGGCGTTCGTAACTTGAGGTACCACTGTACTTGTGATAGCCCCCCAGGTTAATCAGCATTTGAACATGCTTTCACAGACTCCTATATGTGGCTGACAGTATTTGGCAACTGGAACGTAGTAAAGATGTCCAATTTTTTTGTAGCTAATTAGTAAGAAGTAACCTTTAGTGATGATTATAACTACAGGTAGTCCTTGTTTAGTGACCACAACTGGGACCAGCAACTTGGTCACTAAGTGAAACCACAACTGTGCTTATGATCTTAGTTCAGCTTTCCTTTGTTTTACAGACCTGCAAAGGTCATAAATGCGAGGATTAGTTGCAAAGTTACTTTTTCATTGCTGTCATAACTGCAAATGATCACTAAATGAGGCAGCCGCTAAATGAGTACTAGCTGTATACTTTTGAAAGACGGATTTTCTGCTTTAAGTATATTTAAATAAGTTCTTATTATTCCCTTTTCCATTGTTTGGCCCTACACTCCTCACATTCTTTTTTGGCATTCCCAATTATCATCTTGCTATTTTTCTACCTGACTCTGGACTCCTTTTTGTTCTTGTCAACACAGGTTTTTCATTTGCTGTAGGAAGCCTTCTTACAGATTTTTATAGATACCTGGTTAATGTTAATAAGCTATCCATGCCTCCTGAATTTAGTTGAATTTCATCCATGCCTCCTGAATTTAGTTGGTTTTAACCAACTAAATTAAATCAAAGGCAAGCTTATATCCGAGTCTGATGTATGATCCCAGGCACTGAGTGATAACCTTGTAAATGCAGCCATACCTTTTGCATATGTAAATACACAAGACTATACTAATTAGAAAACCAAAACCTGACCCTTATCACTGGCACGTTCTCAGCTAATAATTGTCTTTCTCAGTCTATGCCTGCAGCATTGATTGGTCATGGAGTTTGCCTCTGAACTATTCTGAAATTAATTTCAAAAGGTGCCGGATGAGAAATAGAAGTGAACATAAATGAGTAAGTCGGTCTGCAGCTGCTGATGATTTCACATACTATCCAAGGAAAAAACTTCTTTCCCCTTGATCAAAAGATTCAGAAAAAGAACATACTGTCCGCAACTCACCAGCTTGGAGGTTGATATAGCATGTTGACATATACTCAATTTTCAATAATTAAAAATATTTAAATGTTATATATGTTATACATAACAGCTGCCTTGACATTTTTAACCAGAGGGGTAGATAATACTGATCTCTTTCCAGCCTTTCCAGTAAATTAAGGAATGGGTTGCATTAATACTTTGCCTTCTGGCTTGGGTGATGAATGTGCCATCTGAACATTAATGGAACATTAATTGGGTCTCCTGGAAATGTGCAAAGTTGTTAACTTGAAAATCAGTCACTGTGTCTTTTCTAGAACTCGATTTCTATTTGCCCTGTCTGCTCTAGCTCCCAACAAGAAGGCAACTGATGTCTTTCTGGAAGAGCTTCCATCAAGTAAAATCTTCCAGAATATGCATTCTGCCCGGGTGAGGGTTCTTGTTACCCACTTGATGTATGGCTGCATTTGGAAGTGTACCACTGCAGGTACTAATATAGTGGATCGTTAATTTCCCTAACTGGGTTCTCAAGTGAACTTCTCTTCATTAAATAATACGCAACATTTACTTTGATGATCCTCCAGTTCACAAACTGCTCGAGTGTTTTATGAGCCCTAAATTCAGTGAGACACTCAATTGAAGCCAATAGGGAATGGCCATGAATTAGTTTGCTCCCTGTTTTTAAAGGACTGATGTTTTCAAAGGACAGAGGACAGCAGGGTACTGTATAGACAATTTAAATAAATTCTTAACCACACATAATTAAAACAGCCCTCCACTGGAGGTAGGAAACATTCAGCGTATATTGTTTTATGTGCTTGCTCACAGCTCGACAGTGTATACATGGCTGAGCAGCCAGGAAATGCCTCTATAGTTTACTGCTTCATTCTTGCACCTCTGTTCACACATTAGTGAGAACTTCAGGAGAACAAGTATCGATACAAGGCTTTAATTTGTTTTGAATTAGACTTTTGGTTTTGGATGTAGATGGGTTATTTACACAAGTATTTTTATATGCATCTTCAGTGTAGGCCAGAATGCTGCCTGTTCCTACAAACTGATGGGTTGTGGCTAATTGTGTGTTAACTTTCAAGGTCGTCTCTAGATTAGAGATCTTAGTGTGAATAAAACAGTGGGGGCAAACTTAGGATAAAACTTGGCTTTGATTATATTTGTGACATACTGGCCAAAATGCGTGTACCTCGAAAGGGAATATCATGATGGATATGTATTATGGATGTACTGCACTTTGGACCCAATGCAGTAAAGGGGCTTTGGAGAGGTTGTGGGCACACCAAACATTTCCTGAAAGAAGATGTGTCTATCCTTGAGCTTGCATCACAACTGCATACTTCCAGGAAAATACCCATCTGAGTAAAGAGTGTGCTGAAGGTGGCATCTCTTTACCTCAAAAACATATTTTCCTGGGCTTGCACAGCTACTATACAAGCCCAGGAATAGACACATCTTCTTTAAGAAAGAACTAATAGGTGCAGGGTCCTTGCCCCCAGGAAGAAACTTCTCTCCTTTGGATCTGAAGCACTGCACATTCCTAGTATGCATGCGAAGTCATCCAGGAGTTGTATGTGTCAAAAAAGTCAAGATGGTATCTGTGACCATATGTTCAAAGTTCTGCCCCTTTTCTATATGTGGTGTTTTGGCTTGACATGTGCAAAAGGTGTGGGCTTTGATTGCACTGTTGTATTGCTGCCATCTTGACTTTTTGACACACACGCTACCTGGAGGCATCTTTGTATGTAGGTAGGTAGGTGTGCATAGTTACAACTGTAAAAGAAATTGATAGCATTAAATTAACGTCTCCCCTATTTGCTTTCTAATTTGCACCCTAAAATGCTTCCAGGGTCCTGTTTAGACACCTGCTTCCCAGTTTGATCTTATGCAGAATCACTTCAAGAACTGAAGGCTACTTGTTCTCCTTACACATTGACTGAATTGGCACCTTGTTTGGAGAGGAAGAAGATGATGGGGAACATCAGCTGTCTTCCAGAACAGGCCATGGCTCAGACTGACAGCTTTAAAAAGGTAAAGCAAGTCTCTGAGGAGCAAGACAAACTCAGGCTCTGTGGAGTAAGAATAATGAATCCTCCTTCATATCATTTTCATTTCTCTTAAAATGATTGTCTCCAGCTGGTATTCTACTAGATCTAATGATTCAGAAATATGATTATGGAGTATAGCAGTTGTGCAATAAAATGCCTATCAGCTGTTAAGCTACCTTAAAACAAAAGGATTAATTTGTGTTGCTGCTCTCTACCAAGAAAAATTATCATTTCATCTAGTTTAATACTATTCTAATCATTCCCAACTTGGTACCCTTCAGATAATTCCCATAATCCTCTAGTCAGAGGGTGGATTTTAATCTCATTTTCTAATCTCCTTCCTTTCAACTGTGATGGCGCTAGTGATTGCTCTGCAGAGCCTTGGAGCCTGAAAGTGCTGTTAATGAATGCCAGGTTGATTAATAAGAATCTATCATTGCAAATACATATTAAAGCCGAATGAGAACATCTTGTTTGCGTAGCAGAAATGAGAAAGACTCCAAACCTCTTTCAGATCTGGCCACTTCCTTTATATATCAGCATTAATCAAGACTTGGAAGCTGAGAAGAAGAGGTGTGGTCTGCCAGCTTCTATGCATCAACTTAGATATCTTCTTTAGCTCTCTATTGGATTGGAGTCCCTACATTTGGTGTAAGGATGTTGCTAGCATATTGTCCATGTTGCTGCACAGCGACTCCATACTCATACTTCTGGGGGAGGTGTTAGGGTTGGTATTGAGGATCCCTTAATCAGGTTGCTGGATTTCAAGTATTTGGGAAGCTACAGGAGTATGATTTGTGGATCCTGGAACCAGAACTAATTCCTTTGTCCTGAACAGATCATTACATTATCAGGTGTGACAGTGGTGAAGGGTGTAATTCACTGCCCTTACTGTAGTTACGTTACTCACTTGTTGAACCTATATCCTGCCTTTCCCCAACAAATGGTTAATAGTAAAAATATATGAAGGCTCTTCACAGTCTTTCTGTGCATCATTCACAAGAGTGTTACACCTGCCTCAGTCTTTGTTTAGGAGCATCCCAGAACCTAGAAGGCTTTCTGGTAGGGCCCTATTGCCACCATCACTATCACTCGCCTTGCATGCTCAAAGTGGGCACCTGCACTTTCTATTCAATTTTTATTGCAATATCAGTATCCTGGGGAGAGTTCTTCAAGGAAAATTAAGCCAAGCTGCTAAACATAACTCATTTATGTTTCTTTTGTCTTTCTTTGAATTTTTCTTTACTTCACTCTGCCTGTGGCTTCTACCCGATCACTTGCAGATATCTTTAGAGAGAAAGGAAATAAGCAGATACAGAAGTGATTGATTTATTATGAATCTGTAACAGAAATAGGGCATATCTATGTATTTGGTAGCAGAAATTAGTCTATTAATTTAGCCACAGCAAAACAAGAAGTAGATCAAAGAATTGTTTGCTACACTCTAAAGTAGCCATGGTCCAAAATAAACGTGCCAAATTTGGATGTTCTGACTAATTTATTTTTTCCCATTAAGGTTAATGGGTATTAAATCATTTGTTTCTGGATTGGTTACCTTGAAATCTACCATTAGATCTGCCATGGGAAAAAGACATCCCTCCTCATGCTTGGAGAATTGCTGTAGGAGGGTCAAAACTTCACTCTCTATTCTGCCATCATCAGTCCATCGATCATCATAATAAGGAATCTTCTGCCATTTCCCTGCACCATGCGCAGGAGTGTTCCGAAAAGATACTGCAAAGATCAGCAACATTGTGCAAAGTGTTTTATGGGTTGTAAATTTATGAAAAGACATCCCAACCTCCACAAAGGCCTGTTCCCTCAAGGAATGTGGAGGGGTCTGCTCACATTTGAGGAGGGAAGAGATGGTTCTCCAGAAATAAAAACAACAATGGTATTTGTAAAATTGATTCTACAAATGCCTCTGGACATTGGAGCCTGCCTTTGTTATGGAACTTAGCCAAGGAAAATGAGCTAGAAATGCCTTTTAAGTATTTGGAGAGAGACGGTAAATAGATGTTAGGCTGCTCGTCTTGTTCAACAATTTACCTTTGCAAGTGCCATTTATTTAGTACAAGGTTTCTCAAAAGTTATACCATCATGGTTCATGAAATATTCAGAAAATGCTGAGGCCACCCAATTAAACAAGCATCCCCTTCCATATGTTTTTGACTTTAGCAGCATGGGAGTTCACATGTCTAAAACAATTATTAGGCTTCCAGATAGGTATGTCTTTCCATCCCCTTCATTTTAAATAGGTTTTTAAATTAAATTTTGTATCAAAAAAATTATTCACAATTAAGTATCTGTCTCCTACTTGAATTATTTTATGTACTTTGTGCCATAATAACAACAGATCTTAGCACAAATTTGCTGTTCAAGAATGTTCCTTAATATAGCAATCTTTGACTACAAGGGCCTAGGGACAAGTAGATCTTCAGTCCAATGAAATTCTATTTTTAGATATTCATTATAGTATTTCCGATACATACTTTTATTTTGGGGTTGCTTGTGTGAGATCACAGTTCTACTTATCATAGTACATCTGATTTACAGTCGGTAAGTATACTTTACTCCTGTTCACTATTGTCATAATAAATCAGATTCCAGCTGTGGATCTATTATCACAAACTAGTTGTGCTTGTGGGAAGATGGGCAGTGAGCAGGCTCTGACCAATGGACACATGGAAGGTGCAGTGGGAGTTGGACATTTGGGAGAGAGTTCAAGGCCTTTTTCCTATCTTTCCCCCCTCCCCCCACTGCTTAAAAACCTGAGAAAAGCTCACAGAAGTAGTCCTTCCCCTGCCCCTTCTACTGATTCTATTGCTTTAAAAGCCTATGAGAGCCACCCCATTAGATACTGTTACCTTGGTTAATATGTTTTGGAAAAGCTAAACAGTTAGTCCTCATTTAGTGACCACAATTGGGACAGGCAACTTGGTCATTATGTGAAGTGGTCACTAAGTGAAACTGTGACTGTGCTTATGACCTTACTTCAATTTTCTTTTGCTTTACAGACCTGCGAAGGTCGTAAATGCGAGGATTGGTCGCAAAGTTACTTTTTTGTCACCGTCATAACTGCAAAAGGTCTCTGTACGAGGCAGTCACTAAATGAGGACTACCTGTACATGCTTTTCTAAAGGCTGTCCTGATGGGCATGCCTTCAAAGAAGCCAAGATTTCTGCCACAAATTCAAATAGTTTCCAGTTCAAAAACTAGCAGAAAAAGATGGTGAGTATCTAATAACTAAGACTTGCTTCAGATGAGAAAACACTAGAGGGCAGCTTTCCCCATCATGAAATCATCTAGTACTGCTACTGAATTTTAAACAAACCCTGGGTTTACTTAGAAGCACACTAACAAAACGGTCATCTTGGTTTCTTACTGATGCTTTTTTCCCCCTTTCTTTGAGCAATCCTGTGGTTTGTTTATTCTTTGCACAGCATAATTGCCAGATAGAAGAGGGCAAAGAAAAAAACATCAGTAAAAGCAACGTAATGGGGATTAAAAAAAAAATTAATCTACTTGCGTGCCTTTAAAAAAAAAAAATCCAGTAATGTATTATATCTTCAGATTACAGTATATGAACGATACAGAAATACATAATTGTGCAAATCATATCTATCTCTGCATGGTTTCCCTCTGCCCCTATGTGATTTAGCATAACAAGAGCCCACTGCTGGGACTGACCCACTTAAAACATGAGTTGATCTATGGCCAAGTGCATTTGGAATGCAGGCAGAAACACTTATGGAATTCAGTCTCTGCCAGAACTAGTACAAAGCAACCTAATATGTTCCTGTCCTATTAACATTTGGATTGGCAACTTATCTGCTGGATTTTGCACTTCCAAAAGCTTTCCTAACTCAGAAAACATACTTTCTTTTCTGCAAAAAATATATAATTTACAGAAATGATATTCAGATGTTAAAATTAAAATGCTTGTGCATTTTTTAAAATTACAGAACAATACAGAAACAAGATGAAACGGACTTACTGAAAGCATATACTGAACAAGAATAGAATCAAAACAGCATAATTTGTCAATTTCCAAATTTGACCCCCATATTTTTAAACTTCATTTTTCTCTCTCCAGTCTTCCCTGCCCCCTCCATATATTTATAGCTTTTAGCCAACTTTCCCACAAATGAACATGAAGATCTCCACGAATAGAAATCAGATTATTTCCAATCTCTTCCAGCACAAAAGCATGCAAACGAACATGATTTTTTTTTTCCTGAGTTCCCTGATCAAATTTTCCCATTGGTACCAGGCTGTGTTAATGTGTCAAGACAAAAGATATTTTACAAGGTTACTTTTCCAACAGATTTAATTGAAAAATTGATGAGGAAACAGATAGGAAAAATTAGCATCGTTGCCTTGCTTGTTGTCAGGAAATACACATCTTTGCTAGTTGTAGTTGAGCAAACAGTGCAATATTGGTATCACTATTGGAGTGAGGGTTCAATACATAACACTGGTTCTTGGCAACTGAATGTCCCGAGGAAAAAAATATGCAATGGCATAAAGGGATTAGTAAGTGGTTTGAGCAAACTCTTTCATTGAAATGATGACAAAAGAAGCTAAGGCAGGTTGGGCTTGGATGGTTCATCAGGACATCCCAAGAGCTGTAGGCTAGAATAGAAAGGTGGGGGGAAATCCTGTAAGAAGGCAAAGCCAGGGTGGTTTAGTAGTTAAGGTGCTGGATTACAAGTCAGGAGACCTTGAGTTCAAGTCTTGCTTTAGGCCCAGAAGCCAGCTGGGTGGCCTTGGGCTGGTCACTCTCTCTCAGCCCTAGGAAGAAGGCAGTGGCAAGCCACCTGTGAAAATGTTTCCAAGAGAACTGGAGGGACTTGTCTCTGTACTCAGGATTGATGTGATGGATCATAACAAGAGAAAGCAACAACAAATCACTTCTATATTGCTACCAAGGACACAACAGGGGCATGCCAACATCCTCAGCAAGAGTCAAGCTCAACTTGAAGGAGATATCTTTATTCACAGAAATAGTCTCCAAACTGTTTCCAAGAAAACTGGGAAACTATACATGATAGAAAGGTGACTTTGAAGGTTTAAAATAGCTCATAAAATGGGTCTTTCTAATCAAATTAACACTAGTAGACTTTTTCCCCATCCATCGTTTCATAGTTCTTTCATTTGAAATCTACCAAAAAATCATTTGTACGATTTTGTAAAGAGTGGCCTTCAGCACCCATGCCTTGGGGCATCTGAGTCTTAATCAGTGATGTGGAAATTCAACCTGCTTCACAGGGCCCCTCCTGTCTGGGATTCAGGCATAACCTGGAAATATGTGTGCAACTGGATTCTACAGAGAGTTGTCTTGGGACTGCCTTCCTTCCACATACAATTATTTATTTATTTATTTATTTATTTATTTATTTATTTATTTATTTAACTTGTCCCCGCCCATCTCCCCACAACGGGGGACTCTGGGCAGCTTACACCAACTAAAATCAAAAATACATAATTAAAATTATAAAAAGTTTAAAAGTTATAAAAGTTATAAAAACCAGAATTTACAGAAATAAGGATAAAAATAAAGAGGCTAAAAGATCCAAGAGGCCAATAGAGGCCACACCAGGCCGCTAAGGGGCCAGCCAACCCCATTTCTGGTATCCTCCCTCCCCGCCCCAGGCCAGATGGCAGAGCCAGGTCTTCAAATCCCTCCGGAAGGCCTGGAGTGAGGGGGCCTGTCTCACCCCCAGGGGCAAGATGTTCCAAAGGGCAGGGGCTACAGCAGAGAAGGCCCGCCTTCTGGACCCCGCTAGTCAAAGTTCTTTTACCGCGGGGATCTGGAGCATGCCCTCTCTGTGAGATCGGGTGGGACGGGTTGAAATCGTGGGGGCGAGGCGGTCCTTCAGGTAACCTGGCCCCATGCCATGTAGGGCTTTAAAGGTGATAACCAACACCTTGAATTGGACCTGGAAGCAAACCGGTACCCAATGCAGCTCACAGAGCAAAGGTGTTATATGGGTCCTTCTTCGGGCCCCAAAAATTGCTCGCGCAGCCACATTCTGGACCAGCTGAAGCTTCTGGATACTCTTCAAGGGTAGCCCCATGTAGAGCACATTGCAGTAGTCTATCTGGGAGATAACAAGGGCATGAGTGACTGTTCGCAGGGCATCCCGATCCAGGAAAGGGCGTAACTGGTGCACAACCCAAAGCTGTGCAAAAGCCCTCCTGGCCATGGCTGCCACCTGCTGTTTGAGCAGGAGTCGTGAGTCCAGGAGGACCCCCAAATTACGCACTGGGTCTGTCTGGGGCAGTGCTACCCCATCCAGGACCAACGATGACAACGTCCCGGATACAGAGGAGCCATTAACCCACAGCCACTCCATGTTGCCAGGGTTCAGCCGGAGCCTGTTGTTCCCCATCCAGACCCTCACAGCCTCCAGGCACCGCGAGAGGGTGGTCACGGCATCACTTACCTCACCAGGGATGGAGATATATAGTTGAGTATGATCAGCATACTGATGATACTTCATCCCATGATGGATGATCTCGCCCAGCGGTTTCATATAGATGTTGAAAAGGAGCGGAGAGAGAACCGAACCCTGCGGCACCCCACAGAGGAGGGGCCGAGGATGGGACCTCTCGCTCCCTATCACCACCGATTGGGATCGGCCCCGGAGAAAGGAGGTGAACCAGCACAAAACTGTGCCGCCCACCCCCATATCCCTGAGCCGTCCCAATAGGATACCGTGGTCGACGGTATCGAACGCTGCTGAGAGATCAAGGAGAGCAAGGATGGTCGCACTTCCACCATCCCGCTCCCGCCAGAGATCATCCATAAGAGCGACCAATGCCGTTTCCATTCCATAGCCGGGCCTGAAACCTGACTGATAAGGGTCCAGATAATCCGTTTCCTCCAGGACCCTTTGGAGCTGTGAAGCCACCACTTTCTCAACCACCTTCCCCAAAAAGGGGAGGTGGGACACTGGACGAAAGTTGTCCAGCACAGTAGGATCCAGGGAGGGCTTCTTGAGGAGGGGGTGCACCAACGCCTCTTTAAAGGACGCTGGAAACACTCCCTCCAGCAAGGATGCATTAACCATCGCTTGGATCCAACCACATGTCACCTCCCGAGCTGCTTTCACCAGCCAGGAGGGGCATCGGTCCAGATGACAAGTGGTGGCCCTCACAGTCCGGAGGATCCTGTCCACTTCCTCAGGAACAACAGGATGAAACCGTTCCCAGATAACTAGGCAAGAACGATCCCCTGGTATCTGCCCAGACCCTGCACCACGCTCGGAGTCCAACTTGGAATGAATCCGAGCGATTTTATCCTGCAGGTGCTCTGCAAATTCCTCCGTGCGGCCCTGCAAATGAACCACCAGATTCCCCTTACCAAGGAGGGACCTGGTGATCCCAAACAGGGCTGCCAGGCGGCACTCTGCAGACGCAATAAGGGCGGAGAAGTATTGCCGCTTCGCCGCCCTTATCGCCACAATGTAGGCCTTAATAGCGGCTCTAACATGTGTTCGGTCAGATTCAGTCCATGTCTTCCTCCAGCGGCGCTCTAGGCGTCTCTTAACCCTCTTCAGCACCCTCAGCTCCTCCGTAAACCACGGGGAGTGTCGGGGCCGACGTGGCAAGAGAGGCCGCAAAGGCACGATCCTGTCCAAGGCCCCGGCCACTTCTCTATTCCAGGCAGCAGCCAGGGCCTCCGCTGGACCGTGCAGCAGGTCCACAGGAATATCCCCCAGCTCCCTCTGAAACCCTGACGGGTCCATCAGGCACCAGGGGCAGACCAATCGCATGGGTCCAGCCTCCCTGCGGAGGGGGGTGGCATAGGAGAAACTCAGGGTCACCAGGACGTGATCTGACCATGACACCGGGGAAAGCTGTACATCTCCCCTCAGATCACTTTGCCATTGCTCAGACAAGAAAACTAAATCCGGCATGTGGCCACTATCTTAATCAGAGTTGCTTATGCTTAAGATCAAGCCAGGATTGTCAGATAGTTATGAACAATCTAGAAAAGGATGAGAAATCAATGTTTCCATCATAACTTCTGTGACACACCCCTCATTCAAAATGAATCAAGAACATTCCAAAAACACACACTTATTTCTCCTGGTAAATAAGATCTATGCAAACAAATATATATATTGGATTCCTCTCAAGCAGGGTAATTTAAAGGTGAAAGGAAGGATAGCACTGACGTTCCCCCAAATCAATCACTTTCATTATGCTTGCTATCATTCCAAGGATGTTTGCCAGATAAATTAGGAAATTAAAAAGTCATTCTAGCTTATTTGCCATACTGTAATTAAGCACTACCCTTATTCCAATCTTTACCTAATTAACAGTTGCTGATAAGGGTAGCGTATTTATAGGAGACATAACAAAAGCTGAGTTGTGGCACTGCAGGTACAGAGGGGCAGAACTTTTGCTTGACCCAGAGCAGCATCTTTGAAAAGTGTAAGTATTTGGGAATCTTTACTAGTGGATTAGTCAGGCGTGATGCTTGTGGACCTCAGCCCTAAATTCATCCTGGACAATTGCATGAAGAAGTTGCTAAATTATTTTGGTTTAATTTGCTTTGAAGACATTCTGCAAAGGCCACGTATTTGAGAACTTGCAACCTTTCAGTTGTGGGGATTGCAGCCGGAGGAAGATGCCATGTAAAAACTGCAGGAACTCTTGGGCCCACGTGGGATAAGCAGATCTTGTTTCTTCTATACAATAATCCCACAACTGCTGATATGCTCTTAACTGAAGATGTCTGGCTGAGAAAGAGGGCTTCTGGCTAGGGCCTGCATCCTGTCCAAAGACTTCATGATACTTTCAACCGGGTACTCAATGTGGGTACTCCACTTTTCCTCATCTGCACCAATGCTAGTCTGGACCTCAGAGAAGAAGTAGCTAGCTCTGCAACAGCAGGTGCACTTGCAAGGAAAATGTGGGAAAGAAAGATAAGCAGAACTATTTTAAAGGGAACTTAGGGGGAAATGCAGGCATCGAGGGAACTTCATTGCACGCTACGGGGGCAGATACATGCATGCAGGGGATGGGGAGGCTTTGCAAACTGGAATTTTACTTTCCAAAATGGGAAAGCGAAGGCAACCTGGTGTGTGGACCCACTCATTATTTTAAGAAGCGCTTATTTATTAATTTATTTATTTAATATAGCCGCCCGTCTCACGCTCGTGACTCTGAGTGGCGCGCACAATTAAAACATAAAACTAAACAATCAACATCATTAAAACAAAACCATTAAAAGACAGCTAAAGACTGTTAAAAAACAAACTGTAGTAACAAAAAGACACCTTTGTCGCATGAACAACAGCTGGGGCAGAGGATGAACCTCAGATTGTGTTGAAACAAACCAGGGCAGCTCAGAACAACTTGAAGTGGCCTCAGCTTCCGGCTGGGGGTGAGGTGAAAGTAACGCAAGGGGGACAAGGCAGAGAAAACCATTTGTTTCTACTGCGGTTAGGGCCAAGGGAGGAAGAGCCCGCTATATCACACAGGCAGGGACTGGTAGCTATTTTCTTCCTCCTATACTGTAGAAATGTGGATCCAGAGTCTCGATGCTGCCTTTGGAGTGGTAGCTCAGGGGCCAAAACCCCCCTAACTCCCCTGTCCCCCCGCCCAGCAGTGGGAAAAGGGGGACACTAAATGTATGAGCAGCACTGGCAACCTTGATTGGTCCTCAATGTCTCATTATTGCCGTGACTCTATTTATGTACCAATTCAAAGCAGTAATAAGATAAACCTGACTAGGGGACATGGCTTTAGCAACGTTTTATTGGAACCCTCAAATCACAGTAGAAAGTATTAATTTTCCCATTGTGATGGAATGGAATTATGAAGGCCTGACTCAGGGAAGGAAGCATCCTCTTTCGTCCCCTGAAGGGCGAGGAAGAGATATGAGGATGAGGCTGGCACCTCCCTGAGGAATTCACTCTGTTTTCACGGCTGCTGTGGGAACAGAGTTTCAGTCTGGGAAGATTCTTGCTAGAGGTTGTAGCTAATAAACACTGCTGAACAGTATTTGCATGGTCTCCTGGAGTTCCTCAGGCTAGGCCTGACAGCCATGGTGGGATAGGTTGAAGTCTAATTTTCTACATGATATTTCTAAGGTCATTTGATTCTTTGATTCTTTATAAAGCTCTGGTGAGGTTAATTTGATTACTTTTTAAATTGCTCCGTGTTTCATTTTATTCAAAGTTCATCAGCTAGAGGAACCTACATCGTGGTTGCTGATGCAAAAATATTTTCACTTGAGTGTGCCAAAAATATTTCAGAACTATACATAAGAAGTGTATGTGTTTTACAGCAGATCTTTCATTGCAGCCAGATCTTTCTGGCTGATATGACATGCTTCCTTTTCTTCCTGTTAGTTTGATTGATTTAAAACCCCAAATTTCCCCTTTCTTATTCTATATAGCATCTCTTACCAGGGCTGAGATACAGAAGAACCATCTATGCAACTACCTCCATTGGGAGCAAGTTCATCATTTAATGTGATGTTTGAAACCGTAGGTCTGAAAGGATGTAAATTAGGACAGATTTCCTCAGCCTTTCTAAGTCTTAGAGAATTAAATGCTGTAGGGCTACTGAAATAATGCAATGAATTCAGTTATTCTGAAAATATTGCTAGGCTGGCAACAGTATGAGGGTGAGAAAAAAAATCAAGTAATACAAATCAACGCAAAAACATAAAGCAACAATAAAGCATAAAGTCAAGCAACAAATAATGTATAATCAATAAAACCACAAACTTTGGGAGAATAGCCAGGTTTTAATTTAGCTGAAAAAAAGAAAAAAATATTCAATTTACAGTCATAGACCAAAGGAATCTTTAAAAAAATATTTGCCACTTCTGCCTTCAGCAAGAAAGCATTCCGAACGTAGCTAGGGGGCCACAACTGAAAAGGCCCGGTCTCACATACAGTGGTACCTCGGTTCACGAACACTTCTGTTCACGAACAATTCGGTTCATGAACAGCTCCGGTCACAAAATTTTGCCTCTGTTCGCGAACTCCGCATCGGGTTACGAACAGGATCCGTGGCCATTTTCCCTGCCGTGACATGTGGTCGCGGCTTCCTGTAGGGAGGGGGACTCTCCCTCCAAGCAGTAACTGCCTCCCCACCCGCCTTCCTGTCCTCCACGCCAGAAGTCGCGTCGAGCAAGGTTAGCTTTCTCTTTCTTCGTACTGTACTTGTGTCATATTTTTGCGGTTTTAAAAAAAAAAAGCATATGGTTCAGAACGGATTAACCGTAATTACATTGAACCTTATAGGGAAATTTGATTCGGGGCGCAATCAAAAATCAGTTGGCGACCAAATTCGTAGGGGTCAGAACGGATTAACTGTATTTACATTGAGCCTTATGGGAAAATTTGATTCGGTTCACGACCAATTCGGTTCGCGACCAGAGTCGCGGAACAAATTAAGTTCATGAACCGAGGTTCCACTGTATTTCATTCATATTCATAACAATAGAATATAGAGGAAGTTGGGAATCCCATAGCAAATCTTAGGCAATAGGCGGTTGGACATCTTTTAAAATTTTGGAGCATCTTTTATATTGTATTTTTAATTAATTTTATCTTTTCTGTAAACTACCCAGATTCATTTTTGAACAAGATGGGCAGTGACAAATTTGATTTCTAAATAAATAAATAAACATAAATAAATGCTTCCTTGAGTTAAAAGCTCCCTGGAAATAGAAAAGGATCGTATTATACGATACATTTTTCTCCCTGCTGTGAAGGTTCTCTCTTTTCAAGCCATCCTGCATTTGCTATCCGAAGTGGTGCGGTCTGAACATTTTACCATCTCATTCTCCTGTGACTATAAATCAAGCTTCAAAGTAGCACTGGATTATTCCTGGGGAAAATCAGCATGGTGCAAATATTCAAATTATGATGGCATCTGAAAAAGGCATTAGCATGCATATAAGCAAATGTTCTTTGTGTGCAGGGCTGCAATCACAATTCTAACTGTGGATTTCTATTTCTTCTGTGTTTCTGCATTTTTTCCTGCATTCCCCCCCACCCCTCTGCATACCCAGCTTAGGGACTTCTTATTTTATGCACCTTCTATTCTGTAATCTCTCTTCCTCGCCTTGGGAGGGAGCCGTACCTGAGGTTCTTGCAACTGAAATGAAAAGATGTGATGGTGATAGGGGTGATGCTTAGTTTCACTCATGATGTTTCCAAGATAATTTGAGCATTGCTCAGTTTGTCTTTTCTGTTATTGCTTTATTATTTAGGTGTATTGCTACTAGCAGCCGGGTTCCCATCACTCCTCAATCCCATTAGCCCCGTGCCTTAAAAAAACCTATGTCAAACGCAAGTTTTAACAAATCATGAAAAACAGCACATGTATACAAACCGCTTAAAAATACGATGGTGCAGAATAAAATGTAGCACTACAATTCTAAAGCTTGAGGAAATGGAAAAGTCAGATGGCAGCCAAGGAAACCTTGCTGGGGAAAGGATTTCAAACTTGGGCCACCAGCAGCCTGTGAGACCTTTGGGTGTCATTATTTTTCAAGGTGGCTTGCAGAATAACTCAGCTGATTATTATATGATCCTTTGCCCTCCCTGCCCATCTCATCCAGGGACAGCTATGGATATTGGGCATGCATTTAACAGGCGAATTTATACAAAGTCAGGTTCTCTGCATATGTGTCGGACTCCAACTCCCAGAATTCTGGCTGAGATTCATGGGAAGATAAACCAATCCATCTGGAAGCATTGCGCATTTTCTCCCAGCAGTCCTTATGTATTAAAATTAATGGTTTCATATATATAATATAATATAATATAATATAATATAATATAATATAATATAAATGTTATATATTGTATTTAATATAATATAATATAATATAATATAATGTAATGTAATATAATATAATATAATATATAACATATTGGAAACTGTGCATTGACATAATGAGCAATCTTCAATCTCATAAATGTCGATTGGATTTTTATGAAGCATTATGACATCAGTGATGACTGGACTTTGGCAGCTAACTGTGGCAGTGATGATCTTGGCTCACATCTCTGCATCGCTTCCTTCACTGGAAAGGTAAAGTCCTTTCTATTACTCCCTTATATAGCACCTCCAACCAGTCTTCTGATTTTACGATTTGCTTAACAATTCAAAGATTATCTGATTTTAGCCAGAAAGTGACAGGTAACCTTTTCCCAAATACTCTGAGTGCTGCCTTAATTCCACAGATGAGCATTAGGCAATGTTGGCAGTCATGGGGATACTTTCCATTATTTGTGGTGAACGTGGACAGTCTGATAAATGCTTGATTGATCATCCATCTCCTCTCTGTAAATATGCAAAAAGAGGGCAGGAGAGAAAGGGCATCCTTGATAATTTTACTGATATAAGACATACTGAAAATCTGATTACAATAGAAGAGAATATATGTAGCTCAGAGTTGAACTGTGGAGTCCTTGGTGCTCTCTGAGCTTGGTTGTTTGCTTGCAAATGTTTCATTATCCAACTAGGTAACATCATCAGTGCTAGTGAGTGTGGGGTTTGCTCCTTCTTTATATACAGTAGGTTGCCCTGCCAGCGTTGGTGGGAGTGTGATTTTCTCCTTGGTAATTCCTTGATTAGCGTCCCCCTGGCAGGGCAAGCTACTGTATATAAACAGGGTAATGAAACGTCTGCAAACAAACAGCCAAGCTCAGAGAGCACCAAGGACTCCACAAAATCTGATTAATTTTGAATACTTAGCATCTGTTCACCATTTTAAAACAGTTGAATATTTGGATTATATATTGGGCTAGATGTTTAGTCACTAATTCTAACTCTCTCCTGTGCTTCAGACAGATCAGTAGCCATTTAATCCAAACCAGTTGCTGATTAACAGAAGTCTTTTTTTTCCTTTTTCTTTTTGCATAGCTAAAACTCCAGGAAGAAGGTTGCTGTATTTGAGCCACTCTAGCATTTACCTGCAGGTCAATTAATTCAAAATATAGGTGTTGAAGAAAGACAATACTTTATCAGAGAAATAAAAATGAGTTGAAATATTACTTACTTCTTAGTTCTACAAGTTTTTCAACATTAAAAAAAAAGCCAGAACTGAAAGTGTCATGATAAACTTATGAGCAACAGTCCATCTTCTAAATTGACAGCTTAATCTTCCTCTCTTGAAGAAAAAAACACCCATATTTTCCTTCTCCAGACATACTTAAAATAGATCCAACTGCAAATGTTCAGTTGCTAAACTCGGGGGAACTTGGTTTAAGAAACAAGAAAAAAAACTGAAGAAGAGGTTATATGTTATATGAGCCTTGTAACTCCAACTCTTCAGCTGCATCGTGTCCCCATTGACCCCCCTTCCCCCTCTTCTTAAAAATCTGGGGAGTAACAAAAGTCCAAACATTAGTGGACTAGTTTTTATATAGCAGAGAAGTCATATATAATATTTATTATCACAGAGATAGTAAACATTGCAAATATATACTATAATTCAATTATTCTTTGCCAATCCCAGACACGAGCGGCAAATTGAACTCAAATTGATGCATGATGCAGGAATGAGAAGAGAATATGAAAAAGCTGCTAAGTTACTTCAAACACTGATGAATTACAAGCGCAGGTAAAAATAGAGAGGATACATAAAAACTTGCTGAACTATTTATAATCATAAGCGGTTAGTATTTATTTATTTGACAGATCTGAAGGATCTCAAATGTAACATTCCCTAATTTTTGGATCATTGTTATGATTCTTGCAGAAGATAGTGATAGATCTCTCTCTGTCTCTCTTAATCCTTGAGTAGGAACTCTGCAAACAATAGCAGATCAATTAATTAACACAGGGAATGCCAGAGATTCTGGGAGCTTCATTCCTAATACTTTGGAGGGGAAATTGGGGAAATCTGCTTCAGGAAGTCAGGAGCATCCATAGCTTTGAGGAGTGGGAAAATTGCAAGTTTAATTAAATCATTTTCTAGGAATTATTTCTATGACATGTATCTGTATAGATTATCTTCCAGTTTACACCTTGCTTTTGGGTGGTTGGGATGAGAGTTTTTATAGAAGAGAGAAGAATCACAACATATGTAGGTGCATATTAGCATGGTGAGTTTTCTTAGCCTTAATGATACACATATGGCTCTTTCCTTTTACATAAGCACCCCAAATACATCTGGAGCAAAGGATGACTTTGACTTCTTTGATAAAGATACCAGAGATTCACAGAGTTCAGAAGACAAACTCCTTAAGCTGAAGACTTGTTTGCAATATGTACAGAATCTTGATGCAAGGTAAGAGCAGCAGAAGGTCTTTGCCAATCTTCCAGTTGAAAATATTGAGTAGTAAGAAGGAAATAACCAGAATTGTGACACTGAATGCTTTTGTAATGTTAGGAAGGTCAGATCTGAATATAAAGTGCATGACTTTTTATCTAGAAACCAGCCACTAAACTCATATCTAATTGCCCCATTCTTATGAAACATCCATGGAAGCAGCTGCAACTGAACCATACAGGTAATCCTCATTTAGCAACTGTTTTGTACAGCAACTGTTCACAGTTATGACAGTCATGAAAAAGTAACTTTGTGACCAGTCCTTGCATTTATGACCTTTGCAGGACTGTAAAGCAAAAGAAAGCTGAAGTAAAATTGTAAGCACAGTCACAATTTCACTTAGTGACAGCTTCACTTAACGACTGAGTTGCCAGTCCTAATTGTGGTTGCTCAATGAGGACTACCAGTATTTGTTTTTTGGCTGATGTATTTTCTGAGTTAGCTTAAGTATGTTTTGCATTCTATGCAACCAGCTTTGAACTTTCACTTGCCACAGTATACTTACGTATTACTTTTGTCCCACACAACAGAATCATGGAATTAAAAAGGTGATCCTCCATCCCCTAGTGTCCTCCACCCCACCCCCAAGCATATCATCTCTCCATGCTGTTCTACGCTGCCTAATTCTAGGCCTTCTTAGTAACATCTCTAACCAGGAATATTGGGGTCAACAAACAATGTCTCTCTTTTCACTGCCAAAGGGGAAGATGCAAAAGCTGAATCAACTCTATTGATTCAACAACTTTATTGGCATCAAAGCCAGTGCATACTGTACTGTCTCAGGACAGAACGCACTAGTAAAGTCTCATGCAGAATCCCAAAGGAGGAAGGTGCTGGGCTCTGGAATAAGAAGCCCATAGCTAGCATGGAAAGAACTAAGTTGCCTCTCTCCCTGTCCCTCCACTGTTTAGCCCTGGGACTTCTTGAACTTCTAAGTTCATTGCAGTGTAATGAAAAAATCCCCTCTGAACATTGCAAGAAAGGTGACCAAGTAAGTGCATTAATAACTTGCACCTTCAGCTACTAGTTGTGTATTAAGCAGCATGGGGCATTACTTGGCTACCCACCTGTGCAAAGTACCCATTATTGTCCTGTCCCATCTTGCCATTTCTCCAAATTTCTGTTTGTAGTGGCAAAAAAGTGTAGGTCTGATGCAGGGGTTCAAGTCAGGAACTAAGGGTTCAGGAGGAATGGAGCGGATGATGTTACAGAGGAGGAGAAAATATTTTAAAAAAGGATGAGGAGCAGGATATCTGATCTCCTGCTTCTGGATGTGAAGGGGAAGCCAGAGATTATTTAGAAAGGCTGGCAGAGGCAGCGACATTGGGAATACAACCAACAGCACTTCCATTCAGCCACTGACCTTTAGTTTTACATCAGCATGCAATTGTCCTCTCTATTATGTTCCATCTCCCAATGAGTCAGTCAGCACTCCCTCCCCACACCCAAAGCCCTGCCCCACCCTGCCCCATGCTCTCATAGAATTTCCTTTTGGCCCTCAGAAAACAATAATCTTCAATCAGCCATGGTACAGGGGATTGGCAAAGCTGCCTCTTGTAGCAACTGGGGAGCATACAGGAGTGATGTCAAGATGCCATGAGTCCTTTGCACAAGAGGGGGAAATCTCAGGGGCTGAGAGGCAGGAGGAGGTGGGAATTTATACCATGTGGGCACCTGCCCCACAGCACACAGAAACACTACAGATTTGTCTCTACCGTATTCCTTCTGGAGCAGGAGCTGAGTAATCAGATCAGTTTCCCAAGATCCACTGCACTGTGGGAACCCAGGCATATAGCTATCCATGCTGGGCTTGCATGGGCTAAGCCTCTGAGAAAAGTTCAGGAAACCAACAGGCAGATGGGGGTGAGGCCGTCTAGTTTAGGAGCATCTAGATTTAGTAATGATGGGGAGTCAGAGGTTAATATAGAATGTCAACCAGTTTCAATTGCATTTTATTTTATCTTCGTTTGTCTGATAACAGCTTTTCAAACAGAGCAGCCAATGATGCAGTTCAGACCTTTATACACTCCGTTTGCCAACTGATTACAGAAATGAATGGAGTAGCATCTGGAGCAGCACTTTATGGAAGTCAAGAGTAAAATCTCCAATACTGGAAGAATTCTCATGCAAGGAAATTGCCACTTCTGTTTTTTTCTTTTGTAAAAGAAGATAGTTTCAGAAGAGACAAATAGCTAAACTTTTGAAATTGTTTTAAATAATGCTGTTTAGATACTGTAAATTAAGGGGAATGGGACATAGAAAGAAATAGATTCAGAAAACCAAAGGGTAGAATTCTCTCATCTCCTTTCAACTTCTCCAAAAATTAATAAAAAAAATATGGCAAGAAACAAAAATAATAATCTCTCTTATTATTTTGTACATGATGCTCAGTAACTAAACCTAGAGAAAAAAAGTCAATTTGTAAACTAAATGCATTCTGCTTAAGTTAGGCATTTAAAAGATGGTCTTGGGGCAAATATTTCAAGGGAGACAAGATAAAGGGGGCCGGGCGACTTTGGGTGGCCTCTGGGTTCCAGTTTGCTCAACTTCTAGATAAAGCCTGGCCTAAAAAAAGCCCTGGCAAAATAAATGAGCTGCGTAATTCTAATCTACCTTGAGAAAGCATCAAAATATCTTTATATTATGCTGATGTTTATGCTGCATAAAGAATATCAGTCTGAGCTTCCGTTCATTTCCCCAAATCAAGTAGCAACAATTCCAGTAGATGATCTCTGTGTCATAGCAAGAATCCAAAAATGTTGCATCCACCAGCCTAATCTGCAGCTGCTTGCCTTTCTGGGTACTTCCACGCCACCACCATCACTTTCATTCCCCGTCTCCCAACGAATGTGATCATCTGCAACGGCCTTGCATTCCCAACACTGCAATACTAAGGTCAAGGTCCAAAAAAAACACTGCCTCACACCAAGATTCCGCAGATCCCATAGTAACTAAATCCTGTTGCCTTCCCCCTGTTCCAACTCCATGCAAAAGGGTAATAAAATCAGTTGCTTGCACTCCCCCATAAATATCTGTATGTCAGTCTCGGTATATTCATCTGGTCATGTGCAAAAAAATTTCAGAGGTTCCTATGAGTAGTTGCCGAAAGGCTGTCAAGATACCTTTCCCCACGGAAGACATGCAGCCCAGGTGCCAAGGGATGAAATGTGGCAAAATAAGAGTTTTTGCAAATGGGGAAGTGGACAGCCTTCAAGCCCTACAGGGCTGGAGCATTTCAAAGAAAACACTAGCTTATTTTATTGTGGTTACAAATCCACCAGAGCCAAACCCAAAATAAATCAGCTCAGCTCTCAAACAGAGCTAATGTTGTTGAATTACAGAAGTTCTGACCCACAGTGTCTGGGGGAGGCAGAGGGAGTGGATAGATGACAACACATGCATCATCGCATCTTGGTACAAATGATGCAATTCAAATACTTGTGTTAGATACCATGATGCAAGTGCTACGCTGTCTCCTTTGCAGGATGATGTCCTGATATGTACTGGAAAATCTGGGAACCCCTTTGCAGTGGGCATAGTTCATTCTGTTAATTATGGAAACTACAAGATAATTTCTATAGGACCAATATTCCACCAGCAAGTCCTTTCCCTGCCATTTGCTGATAAAAAGCTCCCTTACAGGGCTGTGCCCATTTCAAATTATTCAGATGAATTACTTCAGATCTCACATGAGCACAGCACCTCTTTTGTTCGATAAGACAGCCTGAAAAAAGATGCAGCTGCTTTAAGAGGTACAATAAAGACATATTGCTTTAGTGATTTGGTTCATTAAAGAGCAGCAGCTTTTCCAGGCTTGTGTGGAGCCTGGGAAAAAAATTGGCTGCTTTAATGAAAGGAGGAAAGTGTCCTTGCATAAGATCCAAATCACTCCATACGTGATGGAGTGGGATTGTGGGGCTCTGGGTGCCAGTCAGTATTGGGGGGGGGGGGGCATAGGAATATCACTTCCTTGGAGACTGAGAGTCCAAAAAAAAAAAAATCCCAATTACACCTCTCCCTCCCCCCACACCCCAAAAGTGATCTCTCCATCAGAACTGTGCCCTGTCATGTTTCCTTCCACTCATCTCAAGGGTCCTGCTATTAACAGATCAGCTGGGACAAAAAGTTTTCCATAGGACAATCAGTCTCCACTGTTCACATGGCCTGTGTCTAGAAAGTCTGTGTGTTGGCCTTTTGCTGGGATATGAGCAAGGAAGTTTCTGTCCCCCAGCCATCTTGCAGTTTCCAAGCTGCAGGTCAGTGGGGTGAGCAGGAGGAAGAAAGCACAGACTTGGATGCACATGCTAGTAGGGATGAGGAAAAGAGTTGAAGAGGGGGCAGGGAGAGTTGCAGAACTTGTCTGAAACCAGGTTCTGTGTGAGAGATTGTGAAGAGCCTGAGAAAGAAATGGGATATCAACAACCAACAGCTGGGAGAAGAGGCCTTTAGTAGCTTATCTCATAAACAGCAGCTCAGTCTGGGATGCAAAAAATTCAGGAAGAACTTCAAAACATTCAAAGAGTTTTTGCCTAAACGAACTCACTAATAAAAGCGTTTCTAAGATTCTGTCCCTTACCCTTCATTCTTGCATTAAAGCTCCTTATTGAAGTCGGTGTGATTCTTGTTTCCTTGATCATACCCTGTGGGGTGGGCGTCACAGTAGAAGACACAGCGGCACTCCAGGTTTTTTTGCTAGCAATGCCACCAATCTCTTCCCTGTCTTCCTTCTAAGAAGAGTGACCTTTTCCCCTTCATTTACTGAACATTAACACTTCAGAAGAATCTGCTGTACTGAGCTGTTTTCTACTGGCTGGAATTAAATTTCCTCCTGCCTTTCCCCATTTTAGATGGCAATTCTGTATTTACATCCCAGTAAAGCCTCCCCACATATGAACTGGGCTGCATGAATCTACATAGTTGACTTCTGTAGGGCAGCATCTATGGCATTTTTTCATAGGACTAGTCTTGTCAAAGAAAAAGAGGCTGAAAAATCTATGTCAGAAGAAACAGAAAGATTCTATCCCTGTGTCAAAGAAACAAACAGACAAAATGTCTTCCCAAGATTGGTGAGGTGCTGGAGAGGTATGGAAATTATCATGGAAGCAAACTTGCTTGTTGTCCACTGTGCACCATCCTTTCTCCACTGACCTCTAATTCTGAAGATTTTGTGGAAGGTGTGTTGTGGGGGGTGGAGGTTGCTATAAGTATATTGATTTCCTGGAAGACTTGCATTCCTTTCTGATCTTCCAGGAGATCAATATTACCATGTCAAAACAAACAAACAAGCAAACAAACAAACAGGCTGCATAAGCTAGGTATCTGGTCTCTTAGTTAAAATGAGCAGGCCTTGGAGTGTTTCTTCAAGATTTGTATCAGGAGAAGAAGGAAAACATCACTTTAACAGTGGTACACCTAAAGACAACAGGCTGCTTCTGCCACAGGCTGGCAATGAGAAGGAAGCAACGTCATGAAGACATGTCTCTTACCACATTAGGCTAAGCAGGATGTAAGCATGAGCTCCTACTCTTTATAAGCCTTATAAGCTTAAGTTCTTTTGGCACTCTAGCATTTCTAACTTTCTTCTATGTCCTATATATGTCCCTTTCAACTCTTAGTTTCGTCAAGAGCTCCCTATGAATCCACAACAATTTCCTGAGCTCCCCCGCCCCTCCATTTTTATTCACTGGAATAGTGTATAAGAGTGTTAGGTTGTAGTATTTCCAGTATCTTATTTTTGAAGTTTCCAATTCCCTTGGCTTTCTTGGACTTGAGAAGTTCTGTCCATAGGATCTCACAGTACTTCTCGAATCTTCTTGACATTGGCTCTCCTGAAATGAAATGTTCTCCTTCTGCAGGATCTCAAATCCCCAAAGAACATGGTCATGTCATCCCCAAATTCTCACTGCTCCAACCAGCTGTTCCTTAGTGGGGTAGCCTTTTCTGAAATCAGTAATAGCAATTTTAGATAGACAGAGAAACAGTAGTCTTTTTTGAGGTCATACCTTTCAGAGATAGCTATGCTTTCTTATTTTAAAAGTAAAGCTATTGGGTCTAGGTTGCAAAACCAGACAACCACAAGACATGGTAGCAAAGAGAGTTTTCTGTGTTACTTTGTTGCCCATCTAATGGTTGTATAGATTTGTGTAGCTCAGAACTGGTAGTTCTAGGCAAAAGCATTCTGCGTGTGCTCAGACTAAAGCCAGTCTTTGATATTACTTCATAAGTTCCTGAGCTGACCTTGAGTATTGAGCTTTCTCTAAAAGTGTGATTTTTATACTTTTCTGGGTTTTTTTTAATACTTTGGATGTCCTGTAGACAGACTATTTGGGGGGTGGGGTGGGTTTTGTATTGGTATTTTTATTCTTGTAGGCTGCCCGGAGTCACCGTGAGTTGGGCGGCCATATAAATTGTTCAAATAAAGAAATAAATATTTCGTTCCTGTAAGAGAGAACATCGCATTCCCTCGAGCATCATCTTTCCTCCTTTAGTTTTGCTTAGGGCTGCAAACATCTGCACAACTGCTAGAGTACAGCAAAGAGTTAAGATGTCTGTGTTTCGGCTGCTGTCTTGCGTTGTCAGGATTTTTGAGTCCAGATCTGTGAGCCTCAGTTCTGCTCATACTCTGAAGGCAGAAACTCTGAACTTATAACCCTTGAACCTGGAAGAATGGCCTACTGAACAGATGGCCAGAGATGGCAGCAATAATCCAGCCTGCAAGGCAGGGCAAACTGTCAAATGCTTTCCACAAATGATGGCAGTAACTAAGTCATAAATAAGTGAATCAATAAACTGGGATGCAAAGGTTAAACTACTTGTCAGTTCAGCGTAATTTGCAACATTATTTCCTGATGGAACAGTGAAAGGAAGATGCGTTGTAACAATGCATGAAGAAAAGTAAATGGACTGTCTTTCCCTAATTCTTGGATTTGTCTCTTGTCTGCTCGATGGCTTTTCTCAACCTCTTTTGTTCTTTTGTGCTCTTCCTCTTGGTATCAGTAACGCAGGTACAGACGCAGAGTGCAAGTAAGTCGCTAAGTATGGGCAAAGCCCTCTCTACGGGGTAAATTTTTTAAAAAATGGTGATTGGGGATTGCTTAAGTTATATCAGCACACAAGAAAAAGTAATTGGGACTTTTAATGTGCTGTGCAAGTCTGGACGTGATATACACACCAGCAAACACACATTGATGCACGCACACACCCGGGCTTACTTAGAAGCAAGGCCGATCATGTTCACAGGAGTTTACTGTCTGGGAAGTTAGCACAGGGACAGTTCTTCTTTGTCGAGGGAAGAACATATATATTATTTCTAATATTGTAAATATTTTAGCAGACATTTGAGTGATTAGATTAAAAGTTTAAATTTTAATCAACGTTTTCAAGAGTCTAGAGCAAAATTTTAAAACAACACCTCCATTTCAAAGGAGATTATGTTTCATGTTTACTTCACAAGTTATGTAAACAATTAATTACATGAAAAAAGATGAAAGAATGCCGATATTTGTTATTATTGTAGATTGTCCAAGTTGTAAGGTAATAGATGAGTTCACAAGGATGTTGACAAGCTCACTGTTCTCTGACTCTACAGGTGAAACTTGAAAAATTAGAATATCGTGCAAATGTTCATTTATGTCAGTATGGCAACTCAAAAGGTGAAACCAATATATGAGATAGACGCATTACATGCAAAGCAAGATATATCAAGCCTTACTTTGGTATAATTGTGATGATTATGGCGTACAGCTTATGAAAACCCCAAATTCACAATCTCAGAAAATTAGAATATTCCATGACATCAATAACACAAGGATTGGAAATAGAACAATATCGGACCTCTGCAAAGTATAAGCATGCATATGTACTTAGTACTTGGTTTGGGCCCCTTTTGTAGCAATGACTGCCGCAGTGCGGCGTGGCATGGATGCTACCAGCCTGTGGCACTGCTGAGGTGTTATGGAAGACCAGGATGCTTCAATAGCGGCCTTCAGCTCCGCTGCATTGTTCGGTCTCATGTCCCTCATCTTTCTCTTGGCAATGCCCCATAGATTCTCTATGGGGTTCAGGTCAGGCGAGTTTGCTGGCCAATCAAGCACAGTAATCCCATGGTCATTGAACCAGGTTTTGGTACTTTTGGCAGTGTGGGCAGGTGCCACATCCTGCTGGAAAATGAAGTCAGCATCCCCATAAAGCTCATCTGCGGAAGGAAGCATAAAGTGCTCCAAAATCTCCTGGTAGACAGCTGCATTGACCCTGGACTTAATGAAGCACAGTGGACCACCACCAGCAGATGACATGGCTCCCCAAATCAACACAGACTGTGGAAACTTCACACTGGACTTCAAGCATCGTGCATTGTGTGCCTCTCCATTCTTCCTCCAGACTCTGGGTCCTTGGTTCCCAAATGAGATGCAAAAGTTGCTCTCATCAGAAAAGAGGACTTTGGACCACTGGGCAACAGACCAGTTCTTTTTTTCTGTAGCCCAGGTAAGACGCTTCTGACGTTGTTTGTTGTTCAGGAGCGGCTTGACAAGAGGAATACGACATTTGAAGCCCATGTCCAGGATCCGTCTGTGTGTGGTGGCTCTTGATGCACTAACTCCAGCCTCAGACCACTCCTTGTGAAAGTCCCCAACACTTTTGAATGGCCTTTTCCTGACAATCCTCTCCAGGCTGCGGTCATCCCTGCTGCTTGTGCACCTTTTTCTACCACACTTTTCCCTTCCACATAACCTTCTATTGATGTGCTTTGATACAGCACTTTGGGAACATCCAACTTCTTTTGCAATTACCTTTTGGGGCTTTCCCTCCTTATGGAGGGTGTCAATGATGGTTTTCTGCACAACTGTCAGGTCAGCAGTCTTTCCCATGCTTGTGATTCCTACTGAACCAGCCTGAGAGACCGTTTAAAGGCTCAGGAACCCTTTGCAGGTGTTATGGATTCATTAGCTGATTAGAGTGGGACACTTTGAGCCTAGAATATTGAACCTTTTCACACTATTCTAATTTTATGAAATTGTGAATTTGGGGTTTTCCTAAGCTGTACGCCATAATCATCACAATTATACCACAGTAAGGCTTGACATATCTCGCTTTGCATGTAATGTGTCTATCTCATATATTGGTTTCACCTTTTGAGTTGCCATACTGACATAAATGAACATTTGCACGATATTCTAATTTTTCGAGTTTCACCTGTATACATTCTTTTTGCTGCCATCTGGATGTAATAGTCCTAGTAAAATGCTATATTCAAATTCTTATGACTCTGTTTATTACATTCATGCTTCTGCCAATATAACCTAATGTCTTCTGTTTTACTAGGGTGTTCGGTAGACAAATCCTATGTTGAAATAAAGGAGAACAATCAGCGAGGGTTGGTGATTGCTAGCATTAGTGCTGATCCTGGCATTACAGTCACAATTGAACCTTCCACAGCAAACCCTCACTCTGAATGGTTTGAAATAAAGAGCTCGCAACTCATCCTGAAAGTGTCTGTGGATTTTGAGGTAATAGAGGAGGGTAAAAAAGCTTAAATCCAGAAGGAAATAGGTGACAGTGAAGCCTTTCCAATCCAACCCTCTGCAGATGTACTGGACCTCTAATTCCCATGATGGGAACTATACTCCAACTCTTCTAGGGAATGCAAGGTTGGGGAAGGCTGGTCTAAGGGCAGCCAGGGTGGCCTCAGTCCAGGGGGGTCCCATGATGGGATCTGGGTGGTGATGGTGGTGGCGTAAAGATTGTGTAAAATGCAAGTGAATTGACACAAGGGACATGTAGTAAAAGTATCAAATAGTAAGACGTTATTATTATATAATATTAGTAAGTACAGTACATGCTTTGTGCTTATCAGTTACCCTAAAGCTATTTCTTCCTGGCCCACAGATTGGTAGACAAGTGTCAACGTATCTTGGTAAGGTTAGTTGAAAACTCCCAATGCTCCCGCCTCTCTGTACAGGAACACAAGCTATCAAATTTAAAGGAAGTGAGGAGTTCCAAAGAAGAGCTTCAGCTCTTCTGGAGGACATGTGGCATCCCCGAGCCTCACTTGCCTACAATCTGAGGGGGCCTCTGTCTTCCTAAGACTTCTCCCATGACAAGGTGCAAGGGAATCTCTTCTGACTGAGGCGATTCCAGCACTGTAAAGCAGGGGCAGTGTGGGATCACCTAATACACTTAGCTAGGATGGTTAAAAATGTAGAGGCTTCATTTTCATAGCACGCTAAGTTTGGTTAGGGTTAATTCTGGCTGGGCCTTTTGTGGTTTAGCATGTTTTGTGAGCGTAGCCCATTTGTCAATTTCTGGGTGAAAGATCTGTGTGAGCTCAGAAGATGAGCTAATTCAGTAATCCATTTTAGAGTGTTCTATGAACACAACCTATCAGTGGAGAGGAGCCAATCTTTTAAGTGGAAGATCTCAGAGATGCTCACTATCTTTCATCCTCTTTGCTCTCTGAGTCCAATGAAAACCACTTTGTATACCAAGAGTGTCTCATGTGCTTGTTAGGTGTGTGTAAGCCCACTGAATTTCCATAGAAATATGAGAAGTAGAGACTAAGCTGCGTGAAAGCTCTTCTACCACTCTCAGAGTTAAACATTATCCACCCTTGGTATTGAAGGTTATAAGCCTGCTTAGTTTTACTGGCTCAGCCTCTGAGCTGCTGTTTTCAGTGCCCCAAGTGTGCTGGGAGGGCCCTATGGAAATCTTTTCCCCTTGCGTCAACAGGACCTGCTTCCCACTTTTGAAGATCTCCGACAGGGGCACAGAATAAAAGCAGAGATTCAGAGACCTGGAAACCTGGAGTAATTGCTGGATGGACTGCACTCTTCCATGGAAGAGCACAAGTCTTTAAAGAACAATAATAAAGAAACCTAAGCTATTTTACTCTATGCAATGCCATTAGAATACAGTTAATGTTTTTGTTTCATAGTTTTTATTAAAGATTTTAATTACAGTTGTAAAAGCAAATACAAATTAAACTCAGAAAAAGAAGAAGAAATAGGGACAAAGAATAAGAAGTGCAAAGAAAGAAAAAGAAGAAATAAAAAGAAGAAAGTAAGGTAAAGAAAAAGAAAAGAAATATGTAAAGAAGTGACTTCCAGTCTTCATAACAAGTAAAAACAAATTTGATAGCTCATCACCCCTTATAAAGTTACAAACAAATCTTTTCTTCCCATAACTCATCACTTCTATATGCAAAACCATAAATCATCAACTTTTCAGTCCTGGTGTCAGCAAAAAGTCCATAAAGAGTTACCAGACCTTTATAAAAATGTGTCTTATTTTAACCTTGGTCAAACAAACCAGCTTTACATTCCTTTCTTTTACTTCTAACAATTGTGATCTTTAATTCATTCAGATGTTGTTCATAGGATTGGCCTCTTTTCAATTTTTCTTTTTCCCATCACAGAGGCTTCTTCAAGGCTTTAGCAAACCTCCTTTGTAAATCCTGTAAAAAGTAATTATCTAGGTCTTTGTCTTGGTTTGTCATTTGTATTTCCCTATTGTTTTTCAAAACTTTAACCAGCTTCTTTTGTATATCCAATAAAAAGTCCTTATCAGTGTCATTCTCATGGCTTATCATTTGTAATTCCACTTAAACTGCCTTCTCTATCTTGTAATCCACACTTTTTAAAAATTATCCAGTATTTCTGGTTCTAGTATTTCTGGATCAGATTTAACATCTTTTGGACGTAGTCTATCCATAGAAGCAGACATCATTGCTGACAATTCTGATATCGTAGCTACTAATGTCTGGCCCCATTCTTCAAAAATCTCCTTCAAAAAGTATTTCTAATATTATAGCGTTTTGTTTAATTTTGTAAATCCCCACACTAACCAAAAACTGAAAGTGTTAACACTTTTTTTTCCTTTTCCTCCTTAAATCTTTAGTTCCCTCTAGCATCCATTTTCTGAAATCATAAAGTCTCAAGTTTCTGTTTTGACTTAAGATAGACAAAACATTCTGGTTCCCATGAGGTGCTGTTTATTTTATTTAATTATTTCCAAAATTTTATAGTAAAAGTCTCAATGTTCCAAAATTGTCTGGACTCTTAATTTGTTTATAACTTTCTTAGATCAAATTCTTATTTAGCTTTTTGCCGTTTAATTCCAATTCTTCAAACTGTTGTGGCTGTGAAAATGATGACTGGTCCCTTCGTCTCCCAGTTCTCAGACCCACGAGAGACCACTGTCCTGCAGTTTCCTCACAAGAAGCAGCTGTCCAGAGCACATGTGGGTGATCTCCCATCCTCTCCTTATCTGGAGAGGTTCTGAAGAGCCAGTCTACTTGCCATTTCTTCGGTCTTTGCTGCAGTTGTCGTCTCTGCTCTGTTGGAGACATGTTTAGTTCTCCATGCCTTCACTGGAAGTCCACTTGTTCCCCATTAGAATTACAATACAGTTACAACAGCTGATGTAAAATGTAGTTTTGCAAAGCCCCAACTGAAAAGATGCTTTCTATTTGTACCAGCTAAAAGCCTAATTTTAAATATAGAAGTACTACTATTTGTTGATGCTTTAAAAATGGCTGAGGGTATAGGGATTTAACAGTAAAGCTTCTATAGTTTATGCCTTTTCCCCCTCCATTTCCAGATCATTGAATGGAAAATGATTGTTCTTCTACCTTATTGCCTATCGCATATGTGCCAAGAGTAAGACAGACAATGCACACAAATGCGTATACAGAAGCTTGTAAAAAAAATACTCTGGAAGCTGCTGATTTGAAAGGAGGAGTGGGAGATGGGCTACTTATCCTTTAATCATTTTAATCAAATCCTCAACTCAGGATCGCCTGTGAATGAATCACCTCCCCTCTGAGATATTCCAGATGTGTGCAAAATTGTTAAGCAACTGCTCCACCAAAACGACAGTCAGTCTCCCTAAGGGATGGGTTTTACTTATCTTCACAAAAAGTAGGGGAGGGAGAGATCTGAAGCACTGCTGATTTTATGTATTTTTTACAAAACAGGGTGGGGAACATTTTCCCAAGCCCAAGGCCAGCATCTTCCCATTGAAAGCTGGTTGGGGCCGAACAAACTGCACCACATACTGGCTCTCAAGGACTTTCATCTGACTTCAAGGGATCAATGGATTTTTTAAATATCAGACATGAGGATCTTTAGAGTGTCAGGATGCTGGTTGTCAGCATGCACTTTCTCACTATGACTATGCTGCTTTTGCTTATTCTGAGCCCTGGCAAAATGGCTGTGTAATTGTAAAGAATGATGATCCCATTGAATGATGATCCCAAGGGAACCAGCACTTGCTAGGAGTTGCATGTGTAAAAAACAGTGGTGCCACAAAGGGTTGCTTTAACTTAAATATTTGTTTTTAATGCAGAATATACCAGGGCTTCATGTGGAAATGACATGCTGGAAAGAGCATTTGAAAGTGAGTAATATTTCAAATTTCCCTTTGTATTATTATTATTCTGCCAAAGTATAATGTATGGGAAGAAATCTCTTTGCATGGTTGATAGTGGTCCTGTGGAACATCCTTCTTCATCTTTCCTCCAGGTAGGCTGGACTTCAGCTCCTATAATCCCCCAGCCAGGATGACCTACAATTTCCAACTGCTATACTGGCTGAGGATTATGGGAGCTGAAGTCTAGCACATCCAGAAGACAACTTGAGGAAGGCTTCTCTGTGTCAGGAGTTACATACAGTACACTGTATTAAGATGACCATTATGAATTTCTTTTCTCTTCTGTTAAATTCATCTATGCTTTGTATTACTGGCATTGGGATGGGAACATTTTGCACAACATTCATGCTGCTCACAAAGGAAAGATCCTCCTTCAGTTTTCTGAAGAATTAGAAACTGTTCCCAGATCCATAGGAAATAGGTGATGCCAACTGAGCCCAGCTTTTAGTCCATCTAGCTCAGCCCTGACTCCAATTAGTAGCAGAAGTCCTCTGAGTTTCAAGCAGGATTTTTTTAGCCCCATATTGACTGTGAAACAAAGCATCTCTTCTACCACTGAAGCATGATCCTTCCCTTGTTAATAGAATTGCTCATTTCCTTGGTCCCTGACTGTTAATAAAAGAGGGATGGATTGTGAGTAACTAGAATATACAAGAAGCATAGAAAAAAAGCCATGGGTCTTTGTGAGTTCTCTTCCCTAACACCTCTCTGGAGTCTTTGTCAAAAGAATGTGGATGTATATTTTGGCTGAGAATTCACAGCAGCAAAGAAAAGGGGCTAATTGTATGATGATTGCTAGGAGTTGCATGTGTAAAAAACAGTGGTGCCACCTTCAAGCTTTTGAATGAGAGGTGTATATTAGAATGCAGGGCTGTGCCTCCTTTTGGTCACAAAATACCTATTTTCAGAGACCCATCTGGACAAAGAAGTTTTGCCACAATTTAGTGGGAACAGATCACAACAGATAGTTTCCTCTGACTGTGAAGAGCAGATAGCGCAGATAGCAAGGAGGAGATTCAGTCAAGACCTCAGCAAGGGCAGAGACACAAGTTTGAAGAAGAAAAGGAAGAAAAAAGCTAAACACTCTGCTCTTGATTTTCAATGTTTTTGAGCTGTCAATCAACTGGTAACCTTCTTCTGCTTTATTTGCCCCCAGGTACAAACGTTATCTGTTGCTATAATAATTACAGATGAGAATGATAATTATCCAGAGTTCAAGGAAACTAACATCACTGTTGATGTTTCTGAGGTAAACCATTTTATTCATTCTTCTTTTAGCATCTAGTAATAAGGACATGGGGACGCGGTGGCGCAGCGGCTTAATGACGCTGAAAGTGCCGGCCAGAAATGGCTGAAAGCTTCAGTGGTTCGAGTCCAGCCTCGCGTTAACAAGGTGAGCTCTTGTTTCTATACCCGCAGCTTCTGCCAACTCAGCAGATCGAAAACATACGTGAGTAGATAAATGAGCACTCTCACTCCGGTGGGAGGAAAAATGCTGGCAGCGGCTCAACAGAGAGACGGGACAAGTTGCCGGTAAAAAGCGCGAAACCGCGCTCGTCCGAAAAAGGGGCGCGAAGCAACGGAAATCCCGCCTCCTGTGCTGCCAGCTGGGCTGACGCTCTAGGAATTAGGCTCTGGCAAAGTCTAATTCCGAAACTAGAAAGATGCAATTGCCTTGAAAACCGCTAGGGGGCGGTCACTGCAGGGTCAGTAATGACTGTTAAGCAGATAAAAAAAAAAAATAAGGACATACAGGTAGTCCTTGCTTAATGACCATTTGTTTAGCGACCATTTGAAATTACAGTGGTGCTGAAAAAATGGACTTATGACCCATGCCCAAAGTTATGGCCATTTCAGCACCCCTGTGGTCACATGATGAAAATCCAGGCACTTGGCAGTCTGGCCACACTTATGACCGCAGAGGTGCTGCAACTCCCCCCACCTGCCTATCTCTCCCCTTGATCTATGCCCTTTTGGCTGCCCTGCACAGCAGCACTCGTCAGCTGCAGCACTGGTGCTAGGGCTGAAGTAGAGGCCCAGGGCCTTCAGCAGTCTCAGCCAGCTGCCACTGTTGCCACCACCATCCCAGGCCTCTACTTCAGTCCCAGCACCACTGTTGCCACTGAGAAATGCTGCCTCATGCCCCACACCATGACCAGCCACCCAGCACCATTGCACAAAGCCCCAGTTGCCCCCGCTGCCCTACTCTCTGCAGGCTCTATTGCGCTCAGCTGATCTTTGCCATTTTCCTCCCGCTGCTGATGAGGCACGCCCAGCCTGACCCTAATGTATGCAAGGTAGTTGCTGGCCACGCCAGGCCTTCTTCCCAAGGCCACTTGTGCCGTTTTCCAAGCCGCTCATGCCATTCCTTCTCCAAATCACACACCCCATTCCTTTTTCCAATCGCTGGGATTGCTGGGATTGCAGTTGCTAAATGATGCGGTCACATGATGTCTCGCTTTATGACCACATCACTTAGCGATGGAAATTCTGGTCCCAATTGTGGTTGTTAAGCAAAGACTACCTGTACTTATGGTTCTGATGAGCCAATGACCTTGCAAGAAAGATAATTTTGTATGAGCAGTAATCGTGTGTATCTGTGAACTAACCTAAAGATCACACAGAAAAGAAAGGTGCAAAATTCCAAAACAAAATCCACAAGTACCAACAAGAGTTAGAGAAAATTAAATAACAAGATGCTTACTTTACACAATAAACTCACCAAATTTATGAAGCTTTTTTTCTGCCAGAAAGATTATCATATGCACTTCTTAATCTTGTTAATCACCCATCTTAACTACAATCTGGTTTTCTTGCTCTTTGCTGGAACTCTTTGAGCAGAGTTAAACTACTTGTTATGCAGTAGTTACATTATGAGAGTACATTTTAATTTCATATTTCATTGTTTTATGTTGGGAGCCTCCAAAAGAACATTGTTACCACGTGCCATTAAAATTACCACTGATGCATAAAAAATAATAAATACAATTGTGTGCTGGATACAAATTATGGTAATAATTTGGAAAAACATTCAAGATACCAAATACATTTATATCCCATGCCTTCCTCAGTGAATAGTTGTAATACAATTCATATTTCTGGGGCAGCTGCGATTCTTTCCAAGCATTTTCTGCATGTCTTTATTTTAATATGGCTGTTTCTTTTTATTCAGCAGTATTTCCGAAAGGATAACATCACAACTTTGTATGCTCTTATTTGTAAAATATATATCCTTTGCTGATAAGATTTTGTCTCTGCAAAGTATCAGGTTCCATACCTTTTATTTACTTTTTGAACTTCAGAAATACAGAGTGACATCCAAGTTCTTGCAAATAGAGATGCTGCTCCCCTCCTTCCTTCCTTCCTTCCTTCCTTCCTTCCTTCCTTCCTTCCTTCCTTCCTTCCTTCCTTCCTTCCTTCCTTCCTTCCTTCCTTCCTTCCTTCCTTCTCCCTCCAGATCTGCTCCTCAATGGCCAGGGTCAGAATGGAGAAATGCTTCTGCCAAAGTATGCATTCTACTGATAGATGAACACTATTTGAAAAGGCCTTAAAAAGAATTCTATAGCAAATTAAATAAAATGTAAAAGAAGGTAAATGCCTTCCCTAATTATAAATCAGTTAAGTACTGAAATCCAACTAGTTCCAGTGTTAACTGAAGACAGCACAAAATTTTAACATGTTAAATAACGTTTACAGATTTATTTCTATGTGACAAACAGATCTTTGCACGCTTTATCTTCTAAAATGCTATTGCCAAATATGTTTACTGCAACCTTAAATCACAGCTGATTCCCCTCTACATATAATAAATTATCTGATGCCCTGCCCAATGTCTGAGTTTTGCTAGCATTTCTAATGTATTATAAATAATTAATACTTGTTTATTTTGGTGCTGAGGATTAAGAAGCTGATGTTTTATCTTGGTTATTGAGCAGGCCTGGAGTAATACTGGATTTGAAAACCCATCTAGTCATTCAGCTCCCTGGCTGATCAGTAAGATTACCGTGAGGTTAAAATAATGTTGTTGTGGAAAAAGTAAATTGTAGATAGAACTCAGCTCTTCCAGAAACTTAATTTTGGCTCTCAGTTGATTAAGAGACTGAATTTACAGAATCAAAGTGGATTTGATGTTAATTTTATTATTCTAATCAGCAAGATGAAGCCTGAGCAGCTTTCACTGGTGTTAATGGAAATTTTCCTAAAATGCCAATCAGTATAGCAACGTTTGGGGTGGGGGGGATAGAGAGAGAGAGAGAGAGAGAGAGAGAGAGAGAGAGAGAGAGAGACCCAACTTTTTATCACCCAATCTTTTGTTCTGAGGCTGCTCAGACCACTTCCTGGGTGTTATTTACCTCATGTGGTTTGCATTAATGAAATGAAGATCAGGCCTAATTTTGTCCTGAATTCATTGCTCTTTTTTATTTTTCTGGACCGCATTTTTGGGTTTGGAGTTCCTTGGTCTTTTGAGAATGTTGTGTGTATGTGTATTTCTGTGGATTGAACCAAAAAACCTCTAAAAATACGTTTTCCCTTCCCAGGATACAAAAGTGAACACAACTGTCATACCCCTGGCAAACGTAACTGCTACTGATGCTGACCTTGATGTCTTGTTCTACAGTCTTGAAGGAAGTCCACCAGTTAGTATATAGCTCAACTTAACTCTTCAGACGTGGAATATAAATTCAACTATTTCAAGGGCTAAACTCCTTCCAGACAGGCAATCTTCCAAAGCAGGACACACATTGTTTCTCTCTTCTCTGAAGATTGCTTCTTTTTCTGCCTACACTGGGGAGGAGAGAGAGATCAGTCCTGAAAATCTGCCTCATGCCAAATGTTTTAGTAATTCCATTATCAGATAGAACAGTGTCACACGTTCATCCGAGTGTTTTCTTTGAAGTGGAGGTGACAGGAAGAAATATTTTTGGACTGAAATCAGCAGATTTAATCTACAGGACGGTCATGTTAAATAAATCATAGAATATACCAATAAGAGCAGTTCAGCCATGAAATACTTCCAAAATTCTTTGGAAGGGAGTAGCTTATTTTCCCCTAATAAATTAAGAAAAGTCCAACTGTAAAATGAACTTGCATTAGACTGAGTTTCTCCTTCCAGTGGATTCCCTGCCGGTTGTACCCTTCTATTAATCAATATAATTAATGATGTCTCTCATCAGAAGAAATGGAAACTGTCATTTAAAAAAAAGATTAAAAGAACCCATCAGTATATGGACACTTACATTTATTATGTAGAATGGAAGAAAAACAGTATAGAATCTCTATGATTCACTTTCCTTGAGGTTCAAAATAAGATGACAAACCATATACTTAGCTCAGAATTGTATATGTAATGTATTATTTGCTATATCTGTGTTTAAACTTGGCATTCTCTCTTTCTTGTTGACTGATAGCAAGCAATGGATTATTTCAGTATACAAGGAATTAACAACCCACAAATTTACTTGCGTAAAGACCTGGATTATGAAGCAATTAATTTTATGGAGTTTACTTTAAGGGCCATGGTGAGTTTTATAGCAAACAAAATATTTGCATGTTTTATCATCTGCCAGCCTAATTTTCTCTTACATTTTCACAGATAAAGCTGAAACTGCCAATCATGACAATTGCCAATTCTCAGAGGTCTGGCTTAGGTGTCTTGAGACAGCAAAAGTTTCCCGATTCATTTGTGCCTAGCTCTGATCCATGTGTAAATGAATGAGCTTGGAGAGCTCTCCTTTCAATGAGGAGAATGAGGAAGATGGTGGCTTTTAGACTAGGGTGTGTAAGCAATGCCACTTCTTAGATCATCACCTGTCCTACTGGATTTTGCAAATGTACTAGAAGGGGTTGATCTGATACTTCAACAATACCTTTTAGCTGATTAATCTTTTCCCATTTGTTCTCCCTTATTCTTCTTTTGCCTAGGATGGGAGAGCTGGTACAGTAGGGATACACACAGCCACAGCCACAATATACATACGGATTATAGAATCTGACCTCAGACCTCCCTGGTTTCAGCCATGTACTGTCATTGAAGAACGCATAATGTGTATCAGTCTTGGCTACACCAGCAAAGTCAATCTCTCAGAAGATGTGGTACGTTTACAAGATTCTTAGACTGGGCCCCCACTCAAAAGTTGCCTTATTTAATTTTGGTTTGCCTCTTCTTGGGCCTGTGTTGCTCTTTACATTTGACCTTCATGGATTCAAGGTATAGCAATGCCAGGTCTGAGGTGGCAATGCCACCTCAGCCTGCCAGGTTAAACCCAGAGGACAAAGAGGGCAACAGCCAGAGGGACATGTACCACCTTTAGTAAGAGAAGTAGCTGATGTAGCTAAACTTTATGACCATAGGATACTTCCATCTTTTACAATCCAACTAATGGAACCCCATCTGAGGCCCCAACTGCTTTTTTGGTTCTTGTAGCCAGTCTGAGTAATGTCCCATATAATATACACAGTATCTTGGGGAAAGGGGGGAGGTAAGCAACTCCTCCCTCTATGGATTAGTTCATCAGGAGACCAAGATGAATTTTTGCTAGTAAACCCATAACTGCTTTGAAGTTTGCTGTAACATTCAAACCGGCAGGTTCAGGGCAGGGCAATATCTGAGAATGTCCCTTTGACGTAACAGAAAGCAGGGGTGAATGGACTGGGAGGTGGCAGAAAGAGTCGATGTCAAAGAACAGGGGCTGAACATAGCATCCTCAGAGGCCAGATAGTTGTAAAGTGAGTCACCCAGAGTCACCCACTGCGGGAGATAGGAGGCATACAAATTTAATAAACAAATCAATCAATCAATAGTCAGGAAATATAGCCACTTTATCATTGTGAAATTATGTAACTGGGGCTGTCCTATTTCATGCATCATTCTATGGGTTCCAATAGACCTCAGTTTGAGGCCAAATTTGTAATGTATCACTACAAGAACAAATTCTTGGAACCATCAGAAAAGGATTTACATTGTTGTCATTGCAGAGTGGGCCACTGATTTTGAAGCCAGGACCCCTCCATGCTATTGATGGGGAGAAAAGTTTGAACGAAAAAGTAGTATATAAAATCGTTGCTGGTGAGTAGATTAAAAACACCTTTAAAACAATTATATTAGCTACTGATTTTCTAGACTTGATTATTTCCAAGCATAATCAAGATTCAGGAGTTAATGAAGAACTTATTTAATAATAGTGCCACATTTCTACATATATTCTACATATAGCTTAGCTTAGAGTTTCCCAACTATAAGATAGGGAAAGATTTGTAATCCAGCTTCTTGGAGATAGACTATCCCCATGCAGCGCTTAAATTGCTCCTCCTCTAAATGCCCCCAAATCGGGCTGTTGAACTTTAGTGACAAAGTGATGGAACTCCACAGCAGGATTTTAGGATGTTTTTGGAAGGATTTGGGCTTTAGAGGTTGGAAACAGGCCCCAAAGGCCTCACTCCCATTCCCACCCTTATTCTTAATTAACTGCCCCCAAAACACCCAAACTGACAAACCCCTTTTGGCACCCAATTTCAGCAGCACTGTCTCTGCAGGAATGGGTTCATCCATGGCATATGTAACCTTGTTTGTTGAATAAACTATACTTGGCTGAATTCTCACAACATGCTATTAATAAATCCTGGTTTTCAAACTACAATGACTGGGGTCACACATGTGCTAAGTCACATCAAAGATGTTACATTATAGCTGGGAGTGTGATGTTGGAAGGGGACCACATAAATAAATAAATATGGATAGATTTACTTCGTTCAATTCAAACAACTTCTATGTTATGCTTATTTCAATCTGTGCTTGGAATGAATTAAGCAAAAGATGTAGGAAATAATATTAATACAATGGATGATAAAATCTCAAAGCCAATCAAGCAATGAGTGAAGCAAACATTTATGCAAGTCCTAGCTTTCAGGCACATCTAGGGCCATTCTAGATCATGTAACAGTTCTAGAAAATTATGTTAGTTCCCTTTCCTTTCTTCGGTTTGGGACTACTTATTTTTTACTGTACACACACCAGTGAAATGGAACTAATGTGAATTTTCCCAGGACTGAAACCCACAAAGGCAGAATCTGTGTAATTATTTTCAGGGTCCATATATAATTGATGGCAGTTTGGTGAAGTGGTGAAGGCACCAGGCTAGAAAGTGGGAGATGGTGAGTTCTGGTCCTACCTTAGGCACAAAGCCAGCTGGGTGATCTTGGGCCTGCATTTACGGGGCAAGCAACAGCTGACTTAACTTGCCGCTTACTGCAGCCATGGATGTGATAGCATCTGAGTCATCTCACTTTTAAACAAGGCTGCCCCAATTGTTTACAAAGAGAGAAAATGCTGAAGGTCCTATTTAAAAAAATAAAATAGAAGTGAAATTTCCATGCATGGTCACCATTTTTCCAAGCCAGGATCCAGTAGAAGTAAGACAGGCTTTGAGAAAGGTCTCTGGAGGAATAAATCATTGAGATCTCCAGGCCATTCTATAATATTAGGTTCTTTAGGTGCCTTACAATAAAGATCAGAATAAAGTAGCTACAAAATAAAATATAAAACCCTAACATGAAAAATGGGGACTCTTTGCCTGTCTTGGAACTGCATTGGGTTTAGTGCTAACAAAGGGCACTTCTAATGTAGGGTCCCACAATCTTCTGCATGACACAGCCAGGAAGTTTCATCCTACTCTTCCTGCATGGCAAGTATTTTCTTTTCCCAATTGTGCTTAGGAAATGATTATAACACATTCTCAATAAATGAAGATTCTGGAGACATCACCATGAACAAGCCTGCAAACACTCTGAAGCCATTTATGTTGTATATCGTGGTGAGTCTTTGATAACATTAGTATCTTGTTAATCAAATGTTACTTTTGAATATGCGTTTGCCAGGAGGACACAATTACCAAGGCCAGAATTCCCAATCTGGTGCCATGGGTTGTGTTGGTTAGGAATTAAGAGAGTTAAAATCCAACACATCTAGAGGGCACTAGACTGGGCAAGGCTGAGCCAGGCACTGAGAAATAGATGCCATGCTTATTAATTAGATCCAAGAGAAATAAAATTTAGACCTTGCTGTTTCCTGCTGAGATTCCCAAAATTGCTGGAAAAATCTCAGCTCTGAGTTCTTGCCATATCCTGCTATAACACACAATGAAGCAAGTTAAAGAAGATCCAATTAAGGCCATAACCTACTCTGATATCTCTGAATTTGTCTTTTTTTATAGTGGGCTAATTACCAGTTACTTATTATTATTGTAATAGTGGGTGTAAGGGATATGGTGAGTTGGCCCCTCTGGCTCCCTGAAGTGGGGGTCCCTAAGCCCTTCCCCGCAATCCCTCCTGCTGACCTTCCCATATCCTTGGGGGAATCTTTTTGATATGCTGCTGCCACCCACTCTTTGACAGAAAAAAATAGATTCTCCTTCTCCTACCCTTGTTCCAGAGAACCTCCCCATCAACCTTCCATTAAAATTTTGCATTTCAGCCCTTAAGAAGAATGGATCTATGCCTCTCACTCTCTCTTTTTCCAGGCTTCCCAAGAAAACAATCCATACAGATATTCTCAGACAACAGTGAAAATTGACGTTGTACGGAAAAATGATAATCAGCCCTACTTTGAGGAAACCATTTACATGGGAAGAGTGTCTGTGGACCAGCCTGCAAAGACTCTGATAATGAAAGCAAACACGTCCTCAGAACCCCTGCAGATCTTTGCAGCAGATGACGACTTCTTGCCAGATGTTAGTCGTTTCAAGATCTGTTGAATATCACAGGAGGAAAGGCTGTTAAGATAGCAATTATGAAGTCATTTTCTGTGTGAGGTTGATGTGAGAAACCTATATTGGGGTAGGGAGTTGTATTTATTTTCAGATCCCTTCCAGCGATGCATTTTTATTCCTGTACTTGTCAAATCTTACCCTCTGGAGCAGTTTTGTGCTGCCTTTTGAGTGTCCTCTCTGCCACTTAGGAAGATGAAAAAGAGGGAGGATAGGAGGGTCATCCTGGTCAGAAATGTGGGAGCAGAAAAATTGGCAGCACTGGTCACTCTGACTATTTTCTCTCTGTTTGTGGTGGGTAAGGGAGGAAATTAACCTTAGTAACAGAGCAAGGGGAACACGTAAGTTGCTCTACCAAATGTACCTCAAGAAGAGAGAGATGGTGAAAAGGCACTATGACCCCTTTTAAGAGAGAAGGAAAAATGTCAAAGGGCAGGACAAAGCAGACATTCCTGCTTTGCAGCATTTCCTCTGGAGCAGGAACTGAGCTAATTGTTAATCAGCTCAGCTGCTCAAGCAAACTCCCCCACGCTGTGGGGTCTTGGAGGCAAGTGTTACCAATCTTAGTTCAGCACCGTCTTGCACTGAAGAGTCATTTCTGAAACTGGAAGGAGCTGCGCTAGGATGATCAAAAAGGGGCCAGTTCTATAAACCAGGCTGGTGAATGCTGCCCAGGGAATTATGAGAGCTGAATTTCTATTATATTTCTGGGGAAACCAGGTTACAGAAAAGTGAGATAAGTAATCCAGATCATATCTAGGACATTAGATAGAATGCTCACTATATAACCAATTCTTAGAAATGGAGTTTACTTCGTGAAGCCGTTTATTTGGTAAAGGCCTAATGTAGATTTTTATTCACTGTTTTCAGAAAATCAATCCAGACATCAAATACAGAATACAAAACAGTTCAGATTTCAGAGTTACTGCAGAAGGATTTATTCAAGCCACTGTAGTTCTGAATGTATCATGTCATATTACCCTTTTGGTAGGTAATTTTTCCTAAAATTATTGTACATCTCTGTTTAGCTTGAGGCTTCCAAATGACCCTGTTATCTTGAGTTGCTGTCTTTACCATCTCTCTCATTTATCATTTGTCACTTCAAAATAATCTGATTTAAAATAGATAAAAGACTAATAACTTGATAGAGGAAAATAACTTGATGGTCATTAACACAATGCACTAAATCAAAACCAAACAAACCACATTAAAGTGTAGTGCAATGTGTACAACAGGTAGTTCCATTTGTTTTTCAACAATCTAATGATCTAACATTGCTTAATGTAGATTTCCTGAGTGAAATTAAACTTTGTCCACATTATATGCAAATAATGTGATTCTATTGTGTGCAGATGTGTGCAAATGTTTGAAATAACCAGGACTGTGCAGGAAACATTAATGTCTGCACATCATTGAGTTTTTGACTCCAGTGTTTACCATTAGCTGTTAAGTTCTTTAAAAGACTGAAATCTCTGTATTACTGATTAAAAAATACACAATGTATAATCCTTCAGTAAGGATTTAAAAGCTGTTAGATAGTCAGGCAAAATAAAACAGAACAAACAAAAATACTTTTATTGAATATATTTCTAGGAACAATTAAATTATGCTGGCAAAAACCACAGTGAAGATTTCTATTTCTCATTTCATTCTATCACACCTATAGAATATGATCAAGTATCATTTTAGCTGTCTTGTCTTTATAGTAAATAGGAAGGAAACGTGGATCAGCTCTAATTCAATTAGACAATTCAGAAATCCATTTGATTTGAACTTATACTTCAGTCATATCAATTCAGTTTTTGGAACCGAGGAAGGAGGAGCATTTGGTTTGGGAAGTCAGTTTAATCTGGAGATTCAACTGAATCACATTCAGATTGTAGCTCCAAATAAAAGCTGTGCACTGCCCTAATAAATATTGCCTACACAATGGTTGAAAAAAAAAAATCTGTTCTTTTTTATTTTAAATGTCCATCTTCTCAGTAGATCAAATCATGATATGAACATTATATCCCTACTGGCTCTATTACAAGCAGTAGATTCACATTATAGGGTGTGCAAAACGGGGACTGGATAAATGAGAGAAGCATTGGCCCCCATACTCATAAACATGCTTTGAGCAGGTCTCCTCTGTAATGCCCAGGTCATGCACATGGGTGGGGGGCAGTCAGCACTACCACTGTCTCTGCCAGATGTAACTAGATTTAAACTAATATGGTATCTTTTTTAATAGACTGATAGAATCAGCACGTGTGTAAAAGGCTGACACCTTCTTTCCTGTTTGTACAGGCCATCGCCACCGACACCAGTACTCTGGAAGAAGCAAGCACACTGATCTCAGTAGATGTCACACCTCTGGCGAGTATGTTGGGAATGCTTTCCTCATGTCTTATATGGTACAAATGAAATTTAGAGATATAGGAACTGCAGAGATTGCTGAAGCACATTAAACAAAAGGCCCACCCCCCTATCTCTCTAACGGTAGCACAACCATGCCCTGATAACCAGATTTACATGCTATATCTTCATGATATTGCCTGCCTCATCCCCTGACTACAGCTGAGGCAGCTGGAAGTTGCATTTAGCTGTTCCCGTTTCAAAGTGATGTTTCCCTGCTGCTCCTAATGTAATTTTTGTCATGGACATGATCTACCATGCTTCATTGACAAAGACATCAGCGCTTGGAGATGCTCTGTTTCTGAGCCTTTGAAGAATTATCGCCTACCCCCCAGCCTAGTGCTCAGAAGCAGAGCATTTCTGAGTGTTAAGGGGAATTCTTTTTTGTATAGAAAGAGGCCGGGCATGATTATTTCTCACTGAGAAAGATAATCTGATATGGGAAGTGGTGTGGGGGGAGGAGTTAGAGAAAGACTGGCCTCTGATTTTACCCAATTCACTGGTGGTTTGTGAGAGTGCAATCTAGCCCTTGCACTAGATTGATTCCCTTTTTTGTCATAGAGTGATGTTGTACAAGCTGGGGTAAAGATTCTACTGACATGATTCAGTCCGTGTAGGGCCTGTGTAGCTTCTTCCACAGGGAAACTCTTTCAGTATTATTACCTCTTCATAATGATTGCCATGCTTGAATCTCAATGACTTGAATGCATGAAGGGTTTGACTCTTAGATATAGAAGTATTACATTAAATAGTCCCTTTGCCTGTTACATTTTCAGCTCCAACTGTTCCACCCATAGCTACCACTACCTCCACTGAAACCTCCCCTTCCGTCCCAGGGGAAGTGACCACTAGTTCAAAGCCATCAGCTTTGCCACCTGGGATGAGTAGTCTTCAACCTTCCATTTCTTCTGGATCCACTAAGTCCATGTCACCTCCTTCAAGTACAGCTGGGAATTCTGACTTTACAAAGATTACAGGAAATTCTGTGACTGTTACTGTATCTGGCTCAGTTATTCCACCTTTTGTAACTACACTAAAGCCTCCTGTCATCACAGGTAATTCTTCACAGCTTCTGACCACTGATTCTCCTGTAACAGGGATAAGCCAACAAACAGTGGGATCAGACAAGACCTCAAGCTCCTCCGCTCAAGCATCTCTTCAGACTGGAGCCACAACAAGTAGATCTGTGACAAGTGGGACTGTCCAGTCACTAACTTCTTCCCAAATTGCAGTCACCAAGACTCCCACTGCAGGTGCAAGCCCAGCACCAGATGATAGTAGACAGTCTACTACTGCAACATCTTCGACTGGAGTCACCAAGCCTTCCACAACAGGTAGATTTGTGACAACAAATGGTGGGACTGTCCAGTCACTAACTTCTTCCCAAATTGCAGTCACCAAGACTCCCACTGCAGGTGCAAGCCCAGCACCAGATGATAGTAGACAGTCTACTACTGCAACATCTTCGACTGGAGTCACCAAGCCTTCCACAACAGGTAGATTTGTGACAACAAATGGTGGGACTGTCCAGTCACTAACTTCTTCACAAACTGCAATCACCAAGACTCCCATTGCAGGTGCAAGCCCAGCACCAGATAGTGGCAGACAGTCTACTACTGCAACACCTTTGACTGGAATCACTAAGCTTTCCACAACAGGTACTTCTACAGCAAAAAGTGAGACTGTTCCTTCTGCTTCATTACCTTCTAAAACTACAATGAACACACCTTCCGTAGCAAATCCCCCTGCAATAAGCCTTACTTCTCAGTCTACTATATCATATGTAACTTCAAATACAGCTTTTATGTCTTCTAAAAAGCCTAATACCCAAGGTACAGTAACTCCATCAGTAAATGAATTTCATAAAACAATGGAACCTGGCAATCCTCCAATGTCTTCTACTACTAGTCCAGAAGGTAGAGTCTATTTTATTAAGATTGCATTAATGGGTCATAGTAAATCATGCATATAGGAATAAGAATACCCTTCACCTTCTCCTCAGTTCATAAACAAAAAGAAAATGAAAATATGTCCTAAACTTAGACATACTATATTTGGGCTACAACTATTCATACAATCATTAGATGGCAGCAAAGAGATGTAGAAAACTGTTGTCATCTAGTGTTAATTGGAATCATTGCAACCTACATATAGTATGCTTGTATAAACTGAGATTACTGTGATATGATGTTGAATGGAGCCAATTTCATAACCTATGGTTTGGAGTTGTTTGGTGAAGAGGGATCACTGTTAAAAGCAAAAGTTTCCTAGTTCTTCTTTATAGTTGTAGCTGTGCTGCAGGAAGACAGAAGGAGTGTGTAAGCCTCAGGGGGGTCTTCACTTGTTCCCATCATAACATATAATATTTGTAGCCAATAGATAGGTGATGGGTGGGTGGGTGGGTGGATGGATAGATGGATGGATGATTGATTGATTGATGATAGACCAATCAAAATCAGTTAGAATTCTTTAGTGGTGAGAGACTATGCATTCTCAGGAAATATGATTTCAGCTTAGAAGGTATAAAATCCTCTTCTTAAGATCGTGGATTTTTTGCCCTGCATCTTTCTGTAAGACTATGCTTTATTTTAGATGGAATATTATATGTTTAATGTAAATTCCTGTGTGAAAGGCTTGACTCTAGAGAGATTTAAAAGCCCCTGTCTGAAAAACAACTGTGAATCTGAGACAGAACAATTTTCAGACTTGGCAAGCCACAGCTTAGGGAACAAAGATCAGATCACTGTCCTAATCAGTGATGAATTGCACGGCTTAACAGACTGGATGGTTGGCCATACAGTACAAGATAATTCCAGTGATATCATTTGATGGATCTCCAGAATTAACAAACTACATCTTGAGAACCCTGTGTAACAAAGTCATACACAGGGGTTTTGAATCCAGTTGAATTTATTTTTAAAATTTCATTGAGTTCAATGGAATATATTGGTAATCATTATTATAGGTGTGCATGGTTGAAAATTATTCAGAAGTGCTTCAAAGCATGCAGGAATGTTAGTGAAGCACTTCTTTAACATAGCTCTTTCCGAAGAAAAATGCAGCTACTTTAGTAGCTCAGAAATCTCTCTAGAGTCAAGCCTTTCACACAGGAACTTACATTAAACATATAATATTCCATCCACTTCTTGTAACAACACTAAAGCCTCCTGTCATCACAGGTAATTCTTCCATTTCTGGACACTGGTTCTCTTATCATAGGGATAAGCCATCAAACAGTGGGATGAGTCAAGACACTTGGAACAACAGATGAAGAAATATGCAGCTGCTTTAGTGAGTTGCATTAAAGATGCAGTTGCTTTCATGAGTCTGCTTCCATGACTCTCCCTCAAAAGATGCAAATGCTTTAAAGAAGTGCTGCACTGACACATTCTGAAACATTTCTTCTGAATCATTTTGACACATGTATAATCCTAATCATTTGTTCCTGAAATGCTATTCTTTTTAATGAAATTTATTTCTACTATATCAAAGTAGTAGAGATGCTGAGAATGGTTTTTCAGCCTAGTATTTCTTCTTCTTATAGCAGTTATATCAAGGAGTTTGTAACAAGGGATTTCCCTGTGGAAAACCTCTGATGGGCTGAGCAGATTTAGTGTGCTCTGGCTTTGCTTTATCTCTTAAAGGAAGACACTTCCTTCAGTGTTTAATGTTTCACTTACACTCTTTTCTTCTTTTCTGGGCTGCATATAGCTAGGTTCAGCTCCAGACATATCAGACTAATGAGCCTTTTGTCAAATTCTGTAAACAGTGGTTTTTGCCTGAACGCTGCTAAGTAACATCCGGGCCCTCAGTCCTGGTCTAATCCATTATTGTTTTTCTCTGTCCAGCTATGGCACTGTACGTCTCGGCTTCTGGGTATTTTAGATCCCGGATTCCTAGACTTTACTCTGGGATCTCCAGCCTGAAAAGTGTCTTCCCCACTTCTGGACTAGACATGTCCCAGCTCTGTGTTTCAAAACACGGTTCTTTGCTTTACATCATCTGGCTTTGACTCTCTAAAGATTCTAATATTAAACAGAAACAAATGAAATAAAGAAGAAACAAATAATACCCAAAGAGGATTTAAACATACAGAATATAATGCAAAAGACTCACAAGGCTGGAACAGCTCCCCAGTGAGGAAAGCCTCTGACTTTTGGGCTTGTTATTTTAGGCCAAAAAAAAGAGTTATGAGTAAAGAGAAACGTGATGGAATTGCATAAAATAATGTGCAAAGCATAGAAAAATGGAACAGGAGAAACTTTTCTCCCCTGTCTCATAATCCTAGAAGACAAGCCTCTTTCAGGAGTTGTTCATAGAATAGAGCTGTTATAAGATTGATTACCATTGGTATGAAAAAAATGCTACTATGCAAATTTGTGCATTCTATTCCCCATCTTTTAACATATATAAATTTAATATATCAATATATACTAAAAGAATGCCCCATCTTTTATATATCAACACCCACACATGAACACATTCACACAAGTTTACAGAAGATTGCAAGCAAGCAATGTTAGCATGTTTTCAAATTTGAGAAAGCCAGCATTACGGAAATTTTAAGTGTGAAAAATGCACAAATGTACTATGAGCTGCATTAAAATGGTTCTTGGGTAACATAAATGAAAGGGTTGCAAGACCTTTGTGTCTTTTGAGATGTAACTGTAAACAGATAGGTACTTTTCTACTATATGGTGTAAATAATGTAGGAAACGCTAGGATATTGTCTTAGTAATGCAGACAGTACAGTGGACAGCATTTGTCATGATTGACAGACTAGTAGAACCAAAGTCATAGTGATTATGTATCACCTTCAGCTACATCCTTTAGGATGACAAGGACTGCAAAGAGAAGAGGGGGTGAGGAGATGCCAACCTATCCAGTGGCATGGTGGGGTTAAGAAATGGTACATGGCGCACCACCAAGGGGAGAGAGGCAGATGGTGGGAGAGCTGGTTAGTGACAGCCAGAAGAGGTCACAAACCATGCTAGTCTGCTAAAAGAATGCAATCCACCCAGCCTCTTTCTATATTCTTATGATGATATTCTTCATCTGATTTATCAAGAGGTTTTCTGACAGAACACCTTGGAAAGCAAGCCAATGTCATAATTAATTCAATATATCCCATTTTCTTAATCCAATTGAGAAAATAGCAGAGCTGTAACTTGTTGCCAATACTTCTGCAGTAGAGAATCATTCTGTGATATTATGGTTATTTCTGGAATGAATATGACTCTATGAACTAATTATTTCAGTTCACGTTAATGATAAACTCTTAAGAGCAATTGAAACTTGCACTTATTTCAGAGTTCACTTTGCAAGATATCACAGTCATATTGCTATTAATATCATAAAACTTTCAGGGAAATTGCTTTGTAATTATGGCATAGAGATGTGCAGTGTGATATGGGAAAGTACAAATCTCTCTAGCAACCAATAGCAGTACAGCACTGACCTTTGCTTCCAGCAAGGTGAAAACTTGGAGCAGTCATTTGGTGCTCACTAGTTCAGCATTCAGTGTCTTAATTCAGCCTCTCAAAACAGTGCTCTTAAGATGTGTTAGCATTTTAATTTCCAAAATTCCTAGACAGTGTAACTGCTGGCCATCCTAAGGGGGATTCTGGTGTTTGTAGAGCTGAGAAAGCTACCCTAATGCAAAGGCTTTCAGGTTTACTACATTTCTTCATACACATACAATTTCTTCATGTGTCCATTTTCTACAATGTCTTTAACAGTAGCCTGACAGATAAATTAAGCATGTGTATTTTTCCTTATAGTTTTATCTCCATGCCAGGAAAAATGTCACTCAATTTAGTTTTTTAATTTATCATGCTGAAATTTAAGGACCCAAGAAATTTTGGCAAATCAAGGCATTGATGGCTCCATTGAGACTCCTCTTTGACTGATTAGGTGCCATCAAATTGGTGTTGACTCTTAGTGACTACATAGATTTTCTCCATGATGATCTGTCCCTAACCTGGTTCTTCAGATCTTCCAACGGTGCACCCATCACCGCTGTAACTGAGTCCATCTACCTTGCTACTGATCATCCTCTTCTCTTTCCTTCCACCTTTCCCAGTATTAGAACCTTCTCCAGAGAGCTGGGTCTTCACATAATGTGTCTGAAGTAGGATAATTTGATCCTAGTCATTTCTACCTTGAGTGAGAACTCTGGGTTGATTTGTTTGATGATCCATTTGTTTGTTTTCCTGGCTGTCCATGGTATTCTCAGGAGACTCCTCCAACACTAAAGTTCAAAAGCATCAATACTCTTTCTACCCTGCTTCTTTAAAATCAAAAGACTCCTCTTTAGCTGTTGTAAAATAACTGCAGGAGATGCTTGGGAATATAAGGAGATCTGTTTCTTTTTTTTACAGGTCTCTATACTGTAGAAGACATGGCTGCTCTGGGAGCCACACTGGGGATCTTATTGGCAATTGCACTAGCCTTGCTTGCACTGATGTCCTACAAGTATTACAGATTAAAAAAAGAACTTGAAAAAGACAGTCTAAGAGTAAGTTGGGCTTCTTCCTCCATTTATTTCAGGGAGTGTTTTTTTTTCTTTAAAAAAATGCAGTGCTGGGGAATTTGTAATAATGTTTAGGTTGTCTTCAACTTGCAAAGTTGTAATTATGGCAAAACAGCATAGCCAGTGAAGACATTAGCTGGGAATTGCAGAAGCAGTTTTAACTAAGGATAGTATGATTCTAGCATATCCTGAAAGGGAATGGGACACTGGCAATTCTCTGTTTCTCAGAAATAACTCAACTATCTAACTATAAGGGGAGCAGATCTAATAATTCCTAAGGCACTTAGTTGTCTTTTCTGAACATCAGTTTCCCTTTGCCTTTGCAGAACTCTACAGACATTTGTCTCTCTTTTGCAGATTACAGGAGGCTTTTCTAATGCCAGCCTCCAGGATGATAAGAATTCTGACTCAGGTGTAGAAGATGATCAATCGTCGGCAAACCTTGGGTCCATGAGTTATGCAGAGGAGAGGGAATCAGAAAACAATCAAGCACCGGCGGCTTATGAAACAATCCAAGAAAAAGAAATTGAGGATCTAGACAGTGAAAAGGAAGTAAGATCCATCCTCACAAAAGACAGGAAAATGGAAGATGATGGCTACAAGGCAGTGTGGTTTAGAGAAGATGTTGTTCCAGAAGCTAAGGATGATGTTGTGATGATTGAAGATGACAGTGACCTAGAACAGAACAGGGTTGACAGTGAGAATGACAGTACTGCTGATGAGGATGACTACATTAACAATACTGATAGTAGCAGAGGTGACAGTGACATAACTGATAGTCCAAAAAGAGCCCAGCTCCTCAATGTTAATCCTTCTGCCAGCCAATCTCTTGAAGAAGAAGAAGAAAAAAATGATGCTTTGTAAAACCAACCAACCAAAGTGGCTTTTCAAAGATATTCAAAGAAGGTTGGATTTTTGGGAAGGATTTTTTTTTTGGCCTGGGTTCTATGCCTATTTGCTTAACAGAAGCATTAATGTGAACCAAAAGAAACTTAGTATTAGTTATGGATTTTTTTTTTTTTTTTTTTTGCAGATGTTTATTTGCATTAGAACAGCCACTGGGCACATATAGTTTCCCAGATTGGGTTGGATTCCATCTTCAGTCAGCACCACCAAGCAGAGCTGATGGGAAACACTTTCAGAAAAATAAGTACAGGATTTGTAAAGGTGTGGTTTTAAGTATATTCATCAGGGGGGAAAAACTATCTAGGATTGGGATTCATTTTTGAGCAAACACAGAATTGCTGTAGAATTTTTGAGCAAACACATCATTTTTGAACAAACACAGAATTGCCGTAGAATTGCTATTTAAATCAATGCTGTTCTTTTTTCTTTTTGAATTCATGCATAACTGGTTATTGAACAATGGCTTGTAAGGAAGTTGTACAAAATCTTCCCAACTTTAAAAAAAGCCAAAGTCACACATTAGATTCTATTAACATCAACAGTTACACTAAGCTGTTCTCAATTCTGGCATTAAAAAAGCATGGTGAGAAAAATAGCATATTGCCACTTCAATAGGCACATCTTTAGCATAATAACTTTCAGAGGATGACATGATGATACACTGTGATGAGCCTATGTGTATTAAACCAACAATGGTTAAATAAAATAAGTAAGAAATGTAACACAAATTTATGGAAATGTCAAACAGAAAAATATTTTCCTTACACTTGTTCTTCAGGTAAGAGTTATTGATAAAAGAATTTTTTTTTAAAAAAATGGATGAATAATAAGTTCCCCACTTTTCTTCCCAGCTTATTTAAGAGACATCTAAAAAAGAAAGAAAGAAAAATTGGGAATCTATTCTTAGTATGATGGAACAGCAAGAAAAATGTGAGAAATACAGTAGACAAAGACTCTAGTTATACAAAAATGAATAAAGAATATGTTTAAGCATAAAAGATGACAACAAATGTGTTTGAATAAAGAAGCTTGCCAGAAGACTAATATATTCTCTGTAAGATGGATCACAGATATTAGATACAGTGAGAGAAATACGTTAACATTTAATCATGTCAGGTATTTAGATCTTCTGTGCTAATTACACAGAGAAAATGTTAATATATTAACTTGAAAGCATTTTTAAAGAAACGCTATTTCAGATCTACACCAATACATTAAAGTCCTTTGTAAGAAGTAAAATTTGGACAGAAGATTTTAGATGCGGGTTATGACATACAGCTCATATACTTGATGAACTAGCTGTCTTCTGATGCAGTATAAACACCAGTCTAATTCTTGAGGCCTCATTCATGTATTCATTCATGCGCACATATATGCAGCTACACAATTTACTCTCTTAACCTACCTCACAAGGCATGAGCCCTTGCAAGATTCTAATTATGGAAACATAACTGCATCCTGGATATTTCTCAGTGGTTAGTTGGAGAAACAGCTGGTCTTTTGATTTTCATCATGGCAATGTCAAGGAAACCTAGAGGAGATGATGGCAATAATAACAATTTTTCTTTGACTTCCAGGAATTCTTGCCAGTTGACAAATGTTGTGACCACCTGCACAGTCCAAATGCAGTGGCTTCAAGACATTCCAGACTCCTGGATGTCTTCTTGATAGTTGGGTAATGATTCTCTTGTCCCCCAGGAAATTAAAGGTTGATGATGGCAAATTAAACACCCCTCCTTTCCTGTGTGACTCTGGTCCCTGGGTGGCCAGCTGATTGATTGATTGATTGATTGATATATCTAGTGGAATAGTTGATTGATTGATATATATATCTAGTGGACTGATTGATATATATATATATATATATATATATATATATATATATATAGTGGAATGGTTGATTGATTGATATATATATCTAGTGGAATAGTTGCTCAGCTGACAGTAGGAAGAGGGAAGAGCTTGATGATGATGATGATGATGATGATGATGATGATGATGATGATGATTTCACATCTTTCTATGAACAACCTGATAAATCAGTATGTGTCATTCATACTGCCTCAGCCATCACTTTCGGGGCAACACAGGAAGTGCTAGATGCCATAGGTTATCACCCCTAAATAAAAGAAATGAGAAGGCAAGAATGAATGGGAATAAGCAGATTGAGTCTCTCTCTCTCTCTCGCCCACCCACTTCTTATTTGCTTGAACACACAAAGCTTCCATAGCCAAACCGAAAGCACTCTCATGTAATACTTATTTCCATGTTGGGTCTCCAAAGCCAAAAGTGACCTGCCAACCAACCTCATTCCTGCTGATGTTGGCATACTAAGGACACCATGAGCCAATCAGTGTTTTCCCTCCAACTGACCCATAGGAAAATGCGAAAACAATATGTGCCCTGCACAAGCTCCTGGAACAGCAAAAAAAAAAAAATTCCCTGCCTTCTTCTCCACACAAAAAGGAAATGAATAAATTGCTACATAGGTTTGGTCCCTTGCAAGAAAAATATCTGAGTGTTTGCAACAAGATGCAGATTCCAGGCTGGAAAGCTATCTTTCTTCCCATATTAAAATCCCACTCAGGGGTATGAGGTAAGGGTTGTCTCCAGTGGAGAAATAAAAGGCCACAAGTTCTGCAGATCTTTACCACCATATTTTTGAAAACCATTTTACTTTTTGTTGGGGGGGGGGGAGAAGGGTGATTTGGGTTACATGGCAACAGAGGTAGAACTCAGCCTGTTGTCAAACTAGGCTGATAAGGAAGCACAGAGGTTCAGAGCAGTTTGTACTGGCATATGCTAGTGCCCCTTGTTATGACTGACTTGAAATCATCTCCCCAGCCTCCCATTGGCAACCATATTAGGAATATCATGGAAACGGAAAGTATTCAAAAGAAAGTTGGAGGAGAATTTATTAAAGATGCTTAGTATGTGATAGCTTGTTTTGGATAGATTTGCCTTCCAAATTTTCCTGGGCAAGGTACAGCATCAAGACAGAGCAAAATATTCCTCAAACAGCTATTTCAGCAGGGACCCCAGAACTGAAGAGGGATTCATTGTAGCTATTCAGCGTAGCTATTTGATTGGGTTTTGCAAAACAACCAGCCTGTTATATAGTGGGCAATGATAAAAAATCTGCACGTTTAGTAGCACGATGTACTGTGGGTGGGATACAATGGGAATATCAGATGTCCCCTTTGTGACAGATGCTATACAGTCCCATGGGTCAGCAGGACAGGAATCATGCAAATGACATGGCCTTGATCCAATACACTTTAGGGATCACACAGCTCCCTATAAGCACCCCCTTCATCAGATGAAATTTATGGCCTTTGCATTCAACGAAGTCCCATGGAATGGTGAGAAAAGGCAAATTATTAGGTAAGACATCCCAGCAGAACATTGTGGTAATTTTTATCTTCTCTCTGTTTTAACAGTATTTCTGGATAGTACTGTACTTTGGAATCTGTGTATGTTATCTTGTTGTTTCCATGGCACAACTAAGATATGGGTGAGAATCAAACAAATAGATCTTTATGGATGCACAGGCAGTGAGGAGAGAATTGTAGTCATTACCTAAAGAGATTGTAGCTGTGTGAACAAAAAATCCTCTCACACTCAGAGGACGCTTTGGTTTGCATATTGTAGAACTTGCTGTTTGTCAAATTTTACATCTAGGTGTGAACACGGTGGTATTCCATTTTCTGGAGGTGCTATTAATTGTGAGATTGTTACAAAATGTTTCAATGCACCATATAATTCTCAAGCTGTGTACTTCATTGTTCTGTTTTTTCCTCGGATTCCTTGCGAAATCATTTAGTGGTTGCAAAACAATTCTAAATTCAAACTTTGAATGCTTTACTTGCTCTCTCTTTAGTAACCTTCTATTATGTCAGGTGGGAGAAGACATTTCCTTGAAGATATTTCTTTCTTGGGAAGCGGAACAGATTATTACTCTCATTTAACTTAACCAGTGTCAATCAGTATCCCAGTTCCCAAGCAAAGGCAGAAAGCAAACTAATAGGAAATTGATGAAGACTTGAAATACTATAGTGTAACAGAGATCTTATTTTCCCTGTGAGGTCATAATACAACAGGTAGCTATGACAATAGTTCCAATGTCATTGACTCAGTGAAAACATCAAGAGATGCACTTACTGGATCAAGAACAATCATTCTGGCACTGTACAGACCTCAGAAGTAAGCAATGTAAGTGTAATAAATACACAAGAATACTAAATTATTCTTACTGAGTTTACTGAGAGACAGTGGTTTCTTAACAGTTAATTCAGTCTGCAAATCACTTGTTAAGGCACTGTTGAATAGTTAATGGATGCGTTGTTGCTACCATTCTGGGGAAATTATGTGAAAATGCATTATTGCCGACAATAAATTCCATTAAATTTAAAGCTTACTGGAGCTTGCCCTTCATGCATTTGCATGGGAAAATAGCAACAATTTCATCTTGCAACTTCTGAAAATCCTATGGCTGCTATTTGTTTTTTGTATGCAACTGCACCATAAAGAATTCTTACTTTTACCCTCTGAAGTGGTAGTTAGTAGACCAAATCACTAATACTGAAACACATTTTTCATGGGTTTCCATTTACTACTCCAGTTAGTGAGTAGCTCAACCTTCACTTTGAAGTCAAAATACTCTTTAAAGGCCATTGGCCCATACATTACCCAAGCCTTTCCAAGGCACATTGACATTAAATGGGAAAACCTTTAAGAACATTACTTTTTTCTGATCTCAGCTGACTTTCCGTGTGCTATAGTCTTGGGCACATCTACATGTTTGCAAGTCTAGAACGTATAGAACATAATAACCAATCAGTCTTCCTCCTGGCTGCCTCTGAGTTGGTAAATTTATTTATTTATTTATATTTCAAATTTAGATACTGCCCATCTCACGAAAAAGTGACTCCAGGGATCCCATACGTCCCTAGAGTAAATAGCTAGGGATCCCTAAGTCCCTGCCTTATTATATCTGACTTTGTGGGGATCGAAAATTTAACAAATATCCTTTCATTCCTCTTTCAAAAACAGACAATTAATTAACTTGCTAGTGTTCTGCCTACACAGACCATGCATTTATCTACAATACTTGCATATATCTAGATTTGACTGGCAAATGGAAAAAAGAAGATGGAACAAAATTACCTTCAACTCAGTGAGGACTGGTGGAGAGGGAAGATTTTATACTGACTGATTGTGTGATTGTATTTTAATACTCCCAGACTCCAGAGTGACTCCTGGTGGTTTCCATCATAAACAATTCAAGACATAATAAAAACCTAATATAAGAATCAGAAGCAAATCCATAACATAGGAGGCACAATGGTGACCATTCACTCCCTGAAAGTCCTCTGGAACAGTTTGATCTTTATTAGCTTCCAGAAGGCCAACAATGAGAGTGTCAGCCTACCAGAGGGAGGCTGTTCATAATATGGGGGGCACAACTGCAAAACAATGCCTGTGAGCCCCATCCAATTCACACCAGGGGCTTAGGGGACTATTAAAAGATATTAGCAATAGGTATGCAGTGGATGTATCAGGAGGGCTGCTTCATGGAGGAGAAGATGGTCTTGAAGGTACCTCAGTGCCAAGCCATATAAGTCTTCATAAAAACCAGGACTTTGAACTGCACCCAGAAACATATTGATAGCCAATGCAGCAACTGTAAAACAGTTATATCATTGTAAAACAGTTATATAAGTGTAATGACTGTGATGCACTAATATATAAGCTGCTGCATTTTGTACTTGTTGCAGTTTCCATGTGGTCTTCAAAGGTAGCCCCATGTAATCCAGATTGATGGTAGAAAAAGTAAATGAATACTCCCTGGATGCAGCAACTCTGGGCATGATGATAAAGCAGTAAATCTGCCACTTACCATTCTGAGTGGCTGCAGTGATGATGGCATAGTAACAAAGCTTCATACGGAAGCCCCTCCAAGTGGCCTGAGCTTGGTTTTAGTACACAAACCCTTGGGGAGGGAGGGATGGGGGGAGTGAAGGAAATAAGTTGTAAACAATGCATATAAAACAGCAGGTGTTGGAAACTCTACGCAAAAGATGCTAAAGCTCAGCTGGAGAGGGGAGAAGATTAATTGCAGATGGCTCTGGTTTCAGATGGGAGAAAAATGCTAAAGCTGAATATGGCTGTATGGAGGCAGGAGGCCTGGTGAGAAATTGTTCCAGGGGAAAACAAACCACTCTCCTTGGCTGCAGAGGTGCAGCAGAGGTTCCTGTTGCAATAAGAAGGCCAGGAATGTTGCAGATATTTTTTTTTTAAGCCAGATTTCCTCCTTTGGAAAATTACTGGGAGAGGGAGGAACATGCATTGAACTGGATATGGAATGACTTCTGCATATGAAAACTTTTGTGGAGGTTTGGCCACAAAAGATGACAGTATAGTAAACCTCAGAGTCTGCAGAACAGGTAAATGATAAGTCAGGAACGGACTACTGATTTACATAGTTCAGTAATAGGTTTCTGAGAAGCTTTGGAACCCAATTCCATAAATAAACAAGACTGAGAAAGCCCATAAGACAGACCTGGGCAAAGTGCGGCCTGCGGGCCACATACGGCCTGCAAGCCGCTCCTGTCCGGCCCGCCCGTCGTCGCTCCTGTCCGGCCCGCCCGTCGCCGCTGAGTGAGCCGGAGCTCCGGCTCCAGTCACCCAGCACGGCAGTAAGCAAAACTCGTGAGATCCGACGCTGGGATCTCGCGAGTTTTGACTGTTACTCTTGAGCCACAGTTACTATTGTGCTTGTGTTTGTTTGTTTGCATAGCCAGCTGCTCCTGGCCCCCCAAAAATGTGTGCTCACATTAAAAAAAGAAAAGTTGATTCCGAATGCCACGTTTTCAACAAGACATGGACTGCTAAATATTTATTTACAGAAGTCAAAGGTAAAGCTGTGTGCTTAGTTTGTGGTACAGTGGTCGCTGTGTTGAAGGATTACAATCTGAACCACCACTATGTGACCAAACACGAGGATAAATATAAGAACTTATCTGACCAAGAGCGCGCAAAGGAGTCTGAGGCTTTGCTAGCCAAGCTGCAAAGTCAACGAACGCTTTTTACAAAACTTAGCACATCCAGAGATACAGCTGCCAAGACAAGTTATGTCATATCTCATAAAATAGCTAGAAAAAGCAAACCGTTTTCTGAGGGAGAGTTTATTAAGGAGTGCTTGGTGGACTCTGCTGCGCTAATATGCCCAGAGAAAAAGGGCGCATTTGAGAACATCCCCCTCTCCCGGCGCACTGTAACAAGAAGGGTTGAGGACATTGCGGAAAATCTGGAGTTTCAGCTGAAGAACAGAGCAGTTAAATTTTACTGTTTTACACTGGCTCTGGATGAGAGCTGCGATGTATGTGACACTGCCCAGCTACTCATCTTCTTACGTGGGATCACTGCAGACTTCAAAATAATGGAGGAGCTGGCAGCCATGCAGTCAATGAAAGGGACAACAACAGGGAGTGATTTCCTAACGGAGGTAGATGCATGTTTGGACAAGTTGGGACTGAAATGGGACAAAGTTGTAGGTGTGACAACAGATGGTTGTCCAAATCTGACGGGGAAAAATGTTGGACTTTTGAAGAGAATGCAGGATAAAGTGACAGAAATCAACCCTGAGCAGAAATTAACATTTTTGCATTGTATTATACATCAGGAAGTGTTGTGTAGGTCAGTATTAAAAATGAACCATGTTGTTGATGTTGTAACTAAAACAGTTAACTTCATCAGAGCAAGAGCACTGAATCACAGACAGTTTGTTGCACTTTTGGAGGAAAATGAGTCTGAACATCGTGACACCAGCTACCACTCAACTGTCAGGTGGCTCAGCCTGGGAAAAGTGCTGAAAATTTTCTGGGACTTGAGAGAGCAGATCTGGGAGTTCAGTGTGAAGAAGGGAAATGACATCCCTCAGCTTTCAGATGCAGACTGGCTGGTAGACCTTAGTTTTGCTGTAGATGTGACTGCTCAGATGAAGGAACTGAATGTCAAACTGCAGTGCAAGGGCCTTTTTGTGCATCAAGTGTACAGCGCAGTGAAGGCTTTCATGAGAAAGTTGCAGCTTCTCGCAAGCCAAATGGGGAACAATATTCTCACTCACATGCCAACACTAAAGGAAGCCACACCATCAGCTGATCACCTCCACAGGTACTCATCCATGTTAAAAGCACTGCATGGTGAGTTTTCAAGGCGATTTCAAGACTTCAAAACACTTGAGAGTGAAATGAACATGGTTTCTTCTCCCTTCACTTGCAGTGTTGATAATGCACCTAGTGATGTTCATATGGAACTCATTGACTTGCAGTCTGACACACTTCTGGCAGAGCACTTTAGGTCAGTCCCACTGCTTGAGTTTTACTCTTCACTCAAAGAGGAGAACTTTCCACACATGAGGAGACATGCTGTGAGGATTCTAGTCCTCTTTGGATCTACCTACATATGTGAACAGACATTCTCAGTGATTAAGTTCAACAAATCCAGATACAGATCCTCTATCACTGATGAACACCTCTCAGCTGTCCTTCGCATAGCCACCTCAGACATTCAGCCAGATTTCAGTGCACTTATTCAAGCCCAAGACAGACTGGATTTCTCTCACTGAACATCAAAACCATTTATAGCCTTTTGTCTAAAGTTGATCAGTTGCTTATCTTTAACATACCGCAAAAAACCTCTTTAGTATTTGTGAAGATTAACAAGTTTAAAATAAAAACAATAATAACATCACTGTTTCATTTTATTTTTAAGTAAAGTTGGTTCGGCCCCCGAACACAGTTCAGATTTTTCATGTGGCCCCCTATAGAAATTAATTGCCCACCCCTGCCATAAGAGCATGGCTGCTAACTCCTTTACCAGCCATGGTCAGTGAGTGCATCTGTACTTGCTTTGGTAGTTCCATCTTTGTACGCACGTGCATTTTTCCTCCAGAACTAATCAGGGTGGGTGCAGCCCCCCCCCCCAATGGGTGCGTGTGTGTCTAATAGATTTCCGGGGACAATTCAAAGTGCTGGTTTTATCTCTAAAACAGGTTTGAGGATATTTGGTCTTCTTTTATTTCATTTTATTTCCAACAGGAAATGAATCTTATTCATTTCAGATCTTAGGTCCATTAGGTGGCCTCCTATCATCTCAGAGTAAACTATGGACTAATTTCCTATCCAATTTATAAAGAGCTGAGCTGAAAGTTCACTCTAAGAATGTCTCAATCTTATTCTGTATAAATAGTTTTGAAAATTTTGACTCATAAGGAGAGGAGAGGCACCTGCTGGTTGAAAGAGGGATTTCTTTATGCCATAATTGTTGTATTGAAGAGGTAGTTTTGGACACATTTAGACCAGGTTTCCCTAACCTCCCAATACATCTGAGGGGCACCAAGGTGGGGCTAAGCCTAGCCCTCCAGATGTCTTGAAACAACATGTCCCAGAATTGCAAGCCATCATTGCCAATAGCCATATTCCAACAACTCAGAAGGTCAGCATGGAGCAGGCTGCTAATTCTGCTTTCAAAATTATATTTTTGAAGTACAATAGAATCCTTAGTTTTATACTTGTTTGGGTCCAGCCAATTGACCCTAATTACCAGGTTCGGGACTTGGTATGAGGTGAAGAGAACACCAAGACGAAAATCAGACTTTTTCTATCCACTTTATTTTAGAGCTCTAAATAAATTGGAGACTCCCAGCGAAAGGAGGGAGTCCTGATTACAGATTTTACATAGCTTATATACTTTTTCTTCACAGGATCCACGTGACAGTTTAAACAAAGAAACCGGTTAACTTCTTACAAACATCTGTTTCCCCAGATCACAGTGACTTCAACCAAAGATGGACATCCTTCCGGCTATACATTAATTATTACTCATTATTCATCTTAAACTTATCTTAACCCCAACTCTCTTCCCCTTACCCTATCAGGATAATAACATTACAGCCTTATGGATCTTGTCTGTCCTGTCAATTGCCCAAGCCATGACCCCTTATCAGACTGATCTTGTCTGTTCTGTCAGTTGAATAACATTACAGGCATATTGATCTTGTATGTCCTGTCAGTTGCCCCAGCCATGGCCCCTTATCAGACTGACCACAGCTGATCTCTCCCATCTCTGCTATAGGATCAAGGAAATCACAGATCATACGACCATTCTTATCTTCAAGGATACAATGAAAGCATTAAAATAGTATAGCTATATTTAAAGCTTAAAGACTACAAAAACAAGCAAGGGTTACATCACTTTTGACCAGAATGTCATTGGGAAGTAATATATCACTCTTGACAAGAACACCGAGTAGAGTTTCTATCACAGATGCACACATTCTCATATGCCAGCCCCCCACACATCTCTTCATATGCAGGTTCAGCTTCCACATATTCAGGTCCACTATCAAATTCAGCACCCATATCCATTCCCATCATACTCAGAACCACAAGATCACTGTGCATCTTTCATTGTGTTACTGACTGAGCCACAGGTTCCTCTTGACAGTCTGTTCCAAAACAATGTGATAATTGGTTGAGCTCACAAGTTGGACATGGGCAGAGAAGCAGGTTGGTTTAAAAAGTAACAAGGATCAGAAACAGATGCCAGACCAGCACCTTTTCTAAATTACATTATTACAGTATTTATTGTACAATGAAGGTTTCAATTTTGAGCTGATTGCTTAGTATTAAAGTCCCTATTGCATAATTGCTTTATGTGTGTGTGTGTGTGTGTGTGTGTGTGTAAACATGTTGAGAAAGGAAAAAATAGGTAAGCAAAACAAATGTAACAAAAATTGAAACACCAAAAATAATTAAAAAGAAAAAAGAGAGAGAAAGAAAAAGAAAAAAATAAAACGAGCTATTGGGTTCCTAACTTCCCCCTTTTTGTACATCTGCTATTTTGCCCTATTGTAGACATTTAAGCCCCTTAGAAGCAGAACTATGTTTATATTGACGATGGTTTGTTGTTCACTAAGAACCCAAATAATTTGCAGTGAATGTTAGACAGATTGTGTGATGCCATGAGGATGTATCAAAGACTCAGATAATATGTTTCACTGGGAAAATGTAGATTGGAAAGATGAAAAATGGAGAAGCGTTAAGACTTGAAAATGTATAGTGGACACTATGCAGCCTGTTAGGAGAAATGAATATCAAGAAGAGCAAAAGTGATTATTTATACAAGTGTGCTCCTGTCCACTTTGATAGATGGAAATGAGAGTTGGGAAGATCAGGAAAATCATAAAAGTAAGTTGAATTCAGTGAAAAAGGAATATTTAAGAAGTGCTTGTGATGAAACAAAAAAGATAGAGTCAAAGAATGAATGGGTACTGAATAAATATAGATTGAATACGAAAGTGAGTGATCTTTATTGGATATGCAGAGGAAATAAATGAGGACTGAGTCACAAAATAAACATATAAAGGAAGAGTGAATTAGAGGAAGTCCAAGGAAGTTGGAGTTGAGGAGATTCTGAAAAAGAGAGGTGAGGACCACAGGCAGTGTATGAAGCCATGAAGGGATGTGGTGAAAGCCAGGGCAGAAAAGTATGGAGAACTATAGCGAATGGGGTGTGTGTGTAAACTTGCTGTATTTACTTTTCTTATCTCTTTACTTTCCTTGGCTTATTATTTCCTCCTCCCTTTCTGTACTTTGCATAACCCAATGGGCTTGTGTATGTGTGTGTATGTGTGTATATATATGGCATGATGTTAACAGAAAAGCCAGAAATCCAAGGGAATTTTGTGGAAAGGGGCAAAGAAAAATGAAAAGAAATCAAGTTCCACGACATTATTTGAAGGGACTAAAAGGAAGGAATATAAAGTTAGTTTATTTGATCAAGGTTAAAATAGATATGTGGTTATCTCTGGTAACCCTTAATGGGATTTTACTGACATCAGGACTGAAATGACAAGTTCTATAGATTTGTTTATAGATAAGAGATGGGAAGAGATCATTTGTTGTATTTTAAGAGAAGGTAATAAGTTACTGAAATGGTTTATACTTCTGATGAAGATGGGAAGTGACTTCTTTTGTTTTTCTTGACTATATTCTTATTTTTTCTTTATTTTCTCTTTTTTCCCTGTTTTCTCTTTCTTTTCTGCACCTTCTACTTTTTCTTTTTATCCTTTTCTTTTTTCTTTTTAGTTTGTATTAGTTTTTACTGTTGTAATTATAATCTTTAATAAAAATTGCTATTTTAAAAAAGGAGAAGGTGAAAGGATCAAATAATGTAATCTGCATCCTTTTTTTGTTTTGTTTTTTCTAATGTTATACTCAGTTTTGTATGAAAAAGTCAAACAATTTTAAGCTTGTAATACAGATATCCTAAATTGTAATTAATATTGATAGAATATTTCTTCCTCTTTTTATTCTCAATACTTCAATTCAGCTAAACAATAGAATGTTAATTATTTTAATTAATACTGCACAAATATCATTGTATGGAAATAATATAATGTATCAAGATTTATAACAATATAATAAAAGGAAGGATAAAACCCATCATTTGCATATAAAATTCCACTCTTAATATTATGAAAGTATTGTTTGTTCCACATTTGAAACTTCCCATCAACCTTATCTTCTTCACTAATTCTCTCAGTTTTTCATAATAAATAATCAAATCAATCATGCTTCTAGATTTATGTATATATATTTGCCCTATATATCCTCTGCCATGAGTAGTCATCATTGTCATTCATTCATGGATCTCTGAATGGCCTAATTACTTTTTCTGTATCTGCTTGTCTTGCTCCCACCTGTTCACCTAATACAATAATTTTTCCAGTGAGTCACATTCTTTCAAAATGTTGCTCAATTTTTCTTTCAGTTCTGAGGTTCTGGGGTATAACATGCAACTGTCATCAACCTATGTATTCCTACTTTCATACACTGTATACCCACAATAACACAGATGACTCCATTTCATACTTTCTGTCACACTTTTTAGCCCTTTCCTACATATATTCAGCAACTCCACTCCACAAGATCAGATCATCTTCCTTCAGATCTACTACATCCTTTGTGCTTAGTTTCACAGATACACAATGTATCTATTTTTCTACCATTTCATTTATTACTTCATGCTTTTAACCATTGATTTCTCTTCCACTTCAAGTCCTCTTTCACTTTCAATTTCCTCTTCCACTTCTGTGTGCCAAGTTCAGCACATGCTGGGCCATAGATAGGGACTTCTAATGCCTATTATGTCATTTGAGGCCCTCACATCTGGGGCACTATGCAAGGCCATACTGATAATGGTGGCATTCTTTTCTAAATGAACACAGGCATATCATTTGACCATCTGTTCTAATACCTTGCCCAGTAGATGATAGACTAAGTAATCTGCAGACCCTCAGATTCTTCCTTCTTTCTGTTTCCTCTTTCATTTGTTCACTGGTCACCAGTTCCCTGCTGCCCCTCTTCTTGGGACTGAGTGCTAGCTGAACATTATGGGTCTACCCACTAGTCACCTGATCAGCGAATCAGTGCAAATCTGAGCCCTTCCCATCAGCTCAAATATGTCTTCAGCAAACAAGCAAATGCAGATCCCCTGAGCCAGAAAGCCACAGTCAGCCAAGTATTCTTCCCCAAAACGTGGCAGTTATGCTAAGTCATAAACAATGTTACTAATGTTACTAACTACAAAGGCTAGGTTCACACATTACATTAAGCCAAAGCCAAAATAGCTATCCTGTTTTAGGCATGTGTTATCATAGCCAGATTAGGCTTGTGTATAAGCCCACCCACAACTAGTAAAACCGTTTTTTGAAAAGACTTCAAAGCCAGAAGTGAACTGGTATGAAGAGACTGTCTGGTTGATGGCAGATGACTATCTTTCAAATTTGAAGGAAGGCTTAACATGTGTGGTATGTGTACATTCATTCTACCTTGACATTCATGAATACCCCTCCAGCAAGTCCTCTTTTGGGCAGGTTTTAATACAAATATGGCATTTTCCATGTATCCCTTGCTAATGTCCTCTTATTCAGCCATTTCTTTGATGCTGGGAAGAAGAGATCTCTCAAAAATATACTCTACCCCAAACAGCCTCTTCCCAGTGCTGAGTTAAAATGCTCTCTCTCCACCCATCTTTCAGGTGGTAGTAAACTAGAGCAGCCTGCCATTTGTTGTTTCTCTTCCTTATTATTCTTCATCTGCAAAATAGAACTGAAGAGGATAATTGAAACTGGCATGGTGACAAATTTGATTGCTTCTGTATTTTATTACAGAAGGAAAAGAGAAGCACTATATTACAATATCATTTTGAAGCATCTCTAAGCTTGGGTCAACAGGAAGAAGAGTCTGAAGCAAATTTAACCCATCACAGGAAAGTAGCAAAGCAGAGCCTTTCCATCAAGAGCCCCACTGGTGCCACTCTTTTTAGATTGCCAGAGAGACATATTGAACAGTGAACGTCACTTCTGTTCAATTCCTTTTACTGCCATTTTGTTCTAACCAAAATGTGTTAAAAGTGCCATGTATTCACACATGCCTGCTTTGTTTTATATTGCCCCTTTGCGTGGTTTTTTATTAACCAATATATGACTATGGATGAAATTCTGCTCTGGATTTATTTTACAGCAATCTTTTCCCCACCCAAATCTACATAAGCTCATCTACAATTATGCACTTGAATGGGAGCAACTTGTTATGTTCTTTTTCAGGAGAGTGCAAATTGAGCAATTGAACACTGATTAATTGACAGACTATGCATTTATGCCACCAAGAAGAACAGTTCTTCAGCAATTAAACATATTACAAAGAACCAAAACAGTATAAAAATCCACTTAGAAATGATCATAGCAGAGTCCAAAATCACCAGGAGCAATGTTATGGCTTATTCCTGTGTCAATAAGTCTTTGGATGCATGAAGATGGGCCCCTTGACCAACATTCATGATCGTTATTGAACAACTAAACAATCCTTTGAGAACTGGAGTCCTAGTACATATTTTGTGCTAAGCACAACTGGCTGGATGCACGAAACTATAAAGCACACTTTACAAATTACAGTGGTGTGCTTCATATAGCATACTAAGCTGAAACCAAGTAAACTACATTCATGGCTTAGTGCAATGTGTAGACCAAGCCTATTTTTTTTTTTACATTTTTGTATTTATTTTCTATTTATTTTACCCTTGCCTTGTCTCCAAAAGATAGAGGAATCCTGTTTTAATAGCTCACAAGGGTGCAAATGCTCATCTTCTTTTTATTTATTTATTTTATTTATTTATTAGATTTCTCTCCCGCCCATCTCCCCTACAATAGGGGACTCTGGGCGGGTTACAGAGAGATTAAAACTATAAATAAACATAAAATACACCCCATATATACAATTAAAACAATACTAAAAACAAAAAATCCAAGAAGATGGGAAATCAGGGCAGGGACAGCCGGCCACTATGGGGCTAGCCATCTCCCTGGTTGAGCTGTTCCCTCCCCACCCCAGGCCAAGTGGCAGAACCAGGTCTTCAAGGTCCTTCGGAAGGCCAGGAGTGAGGGGGCCAATCGTACCTCCAGGGGCAGAATGTTCCAAAGAGCGGGGGCTACCGCAGAGAAGGCCCGCCTTCTGGACCCCACTAGCTGGAGTTCTTTTACTGAGGGGGTTTGAAGCATGCCCTCTCTGTGTGACCTGGTGGGACAGACTGAAGTCATAGGGGAGAGGCGGTCCCTTAGGTAACCTGGTCCCATGCCATGTAGGGCTTTAAAGGTGATAACCAACACCTTGAATTGCACCCGGAAGCAAACTGGTACCCAGTGCAGCTCGCGGAGCAATGGTGTTACATGGGCCCTTCTCAGGGCTCCAAAAATAGCCTGCGCAGCCGCATTCTGGACCAGCTGTAGCTTCCAGATACTCTTCAAGGGTAGCCCCATATAGAGCGCATTGCAATAGTCTATCTGGGAGATGACAAGGGCGTGAGTGACTGTTCGAAGGGCTTCCCGATCCAGGAAAGGGCGTAACTGATGCACAACCCGAAGCTGTGCAAAGGCCCTCCTTGTCACGGCTGCCACCTGCTCCTCAAGCAGGAGCCGTGAGTCTAGGAGGACCCCCAGATTATGCACTGGGTCTGTCTGGGTTAGTGCCACCCCATCGAGCACCAAAGATGACAAAGTCCCAGATACAGAGGAGCCATTAACCCACAGCCACTCCGTCTTACCAGGGTTCAGCCGAAGCCTGTTGCTCCCCATCCAGACCCTTACAGCCTCCAGGCACCGAGAAAGGGCGGCCACGGCATCACTTACTTCACCCGGGATGGAGATGTATAATTGCGTATCATCAGCGTACTGATGATACCTCATCCCATGGTGACGGATGATCTCACCCAACGGCTTCATGTAGATGTTGAAAAGGAGTGGGGAGAGAACGGAACCCTGCGGCACCCCACACAGGAGGGGCCGAGGATGGGACCTCTCACTCCCTATCAACACCGATTGGGATCGGCCCTGAAGAAAGGAGGCGAACCAGCACAATACTGTGCCACCCACCCCCAATTCCCTGAGCCATCCCAACAGGATACTGTGGTCGACAGTATCGAAAGCCGCTGAGAGATCAAGGAGAGCAAGGATGGTCACACTTCCACCATCCCACTCCCGCCAGAGATCATCCATAAGTGCGACCAATGCTGTTTCCATTCCATAACCGGGCCTGAAACCTGACAGGAAAGGGTCCAGATAATCCATTTCCTCCAGGACCCTTTGGAGCTGTGAAGCCACCACTTTCTTAACCACCTTCCCCAAAAAGGGGAGGTGGGAGACTGGAGGAAAATTGTCCAGTACAGTGGGATCCAGGGAGGGTTTCTTGAGGAGGGGGTGCACCACGCCTCCTTGAAGGCAGCCGGAAACACCCCCTCCTGCAAGGATGTAGTAACCATCACCTGGATCCAACCACATGTCACCTCCCGAGCTGCTTTCACCAGCCAGGAGGGGCATGGGTCAAGATGGCAAGTGGTGGCCTTCACAGTCCCCAGGACCCTTTCCACTTCCTCAGGAGCAACAGGATCAAACTGTTCCCAGATAACTGGGTAAGAACGGTCCCCCGGTATCTCCCCAGACCCTGCCCCACGCTCGGAGTCTAACTTGGAATGAATCCGAGCGACTTTGTCCTGCAGATGCCCTGAAAATTCCTCCGCACGGCCCTGCAAATGAACCCCCACATCCCCCTTGCCAAGGAGGGACCTAGTGATCCTAAACAGGGCCGCCGGGCGGCATTCTGCGGACGCAATAAGGGCAGAAAAGTATTGGCGCTTTGCCCCCCTTATTTCCACAATGTAGGACTTAACAGCAGCTCTAACCTGTGTTTGGTCGGATTCAGTCTTTGTCTTTCTCCAGCGGCGCTCTAGACATCTCTTAACCCTCTTCAGCACCCTCAACTCCTCTGTAAACCACAGGGAGTGTCAGGGCCGATGTGGCAAGAGAGGTTGCATAGACGCGATCCTGTCCAAGGCCCCAGCCGCCTCCCTATTCCAGGCAGCAGCCAAGGCCTCCGCTGGACCATTTTTTGCATTGGGTGATTGCAGATCCATTGATCTCAGTTTCTCTGCATCACCTGGTCATTGTAGCTCATCAGATTTCTGTTAAATGTACAAGAGCAGTCTGTGTTTCAGGTCCTCTGGCAACTCCAATCTCATTAAAAGTGCCTATAATGTATGGTACCAAAACTATACAGTAGAATAGGTGTATTGTATCTGGCCTGCAAAAATCCAAGTGGCTATTTTTTTTTTTTTTTTAATATCTGCTTAACAGTCATTACTGACCCTGCAGTGACCGCCCCCTAGCGGTTTTCAAGGCAATTGCATCTTTCTAGTTTCGGAATTAGACTTTGCCAGAGCCTAATTCCTAGAGTGTCAGCCCAGCTGGCAGCACAGGAGGCGGGATTTCCGTTGCTTCGCGCCCCTTTTTCGGACGAGCGCGATTTTCGCGCTTTTTACCGGCAACTGTCCCGTCTCTCTGTGGAGTCGCTGCCAGCATTTTCCTCCCACCGGAGTGAGAGTGCTCATTTATCTACTCACGTACGTTTTCGATCTGCTGAGTTGGCAGAAGCTGCGGGTATAGAAACAAGAGCTCACCTTGTTAACGCGAGGCTGGACTCGAACCGCTGAAGCTTTCAGCCATTTCTGGCCGGCACTTTCAGCGTCATTAAGCTGCTGCGCCACCGCGTCCCCTCAAGTGGCTATTAGGTGGCACTAAAGAAATATAGAAAGCTCTAACTCTTCTGTCAGCTAGTGGTCATCTGGATTTTTGCAGCCTACATATAGTTTACCTAATTAAAAAGTAAGATCTTGAGCCTTTAAGGATATGTATATTTAACGCCAAGTCTGTTAATGCTCCTAATAGAACTTTGGGCAAATAATACATTGATGCTGTAGTGCAAACGATTTTGCCACATCACTATCACAACCCACTTCTGAAAAAATGTTACCACAAAAACTGCATGGACTGATTTGAAGGCATAAAATAAAACTGATTGATTGATTATGTGCCATCAAGTCCATGTCAAATCTTAGTGACTACATAGATAGATTTTCTCCATGATGATCTGCCCCTAACCTGGCCTTTCAGGTCTTCCAAAGGTGCACCCATCGCCACTGTAACTGAGTCCATCCACCTGGCCGCTGGTCGTCCTCTTCTTCTCTTTCCTTCCACCTTTCCCAGCATTAGAGCCTTCTCCAGAGAACTAGCTCTTTGCATAATGTATAAAATAAAATGTAATGCAAGCTATACATTCATCAACAGTCTAACATTCAGAAATGAAGGCTGCAGTTCTCTATTCACTGCTACAAACACCACTGAATTACTGTGATGGAATGGAATTATGAAGGCCAGGCTCAGGGAGAAAAACATTTTCTTTCATCTCCTGAGGAGTGTGGGAGATACAAGAGGATGAGACTGGCACCTCCCTGAGGAATTCACACTGTTGTGGCTGGCTGACTTAGGAGCTGGGGTTTCAGTCTGGGAAGATTCTTGCTAGAGGTTGTAGCTAATAAACATAGCTGGACTGAATTTACATGGCCTCTTGGAGTTCCTTGGGCTAGGCCTGACAATTATGTATAGCAATACACCTTTGACTTGTCTAATTTAAGTGGTTGTTAAAGGCACAGGGACAAAAATTAAGCAGCCTAATGGCTACACTGCTGTTCAAAAGCAGCAAAAACTTGAATATTTTATACACCTACTATGGAATAAGGGAAAATTAAAGCTACTTTGCATGGATATTAATATATTTATACTTTCGGTTTCTTTTTCAGGCAACTACTGGGATCTCCCTCCTCAACAGAACAGAAATCTTCCCCTCAGAGTTTCCTCCCCGGGCAAATGCTAGCTGTAGTGGGACTTTCATTAGGAAAAGAGGTGGGAGGAAGGATCAAACTCATATCACTCTTTCTGTCTAGGTTAAGGCCACTGAAACTGCTTTAAAAAGATATAGGTATGATTCTGTCTTTAACATACCATCTACTTTTACCCTAAATCTATAGAACACAGGGGGCCAAAATTCCAAGCAAACACATAAAGGATTGTGGATCTGTTTTCACTCCCCATATTTGGCTAACAAGGATCTGGTGGGGCCGTCTTGTCAGGGCTGAATCTGGCAAGGCTGGAAACAAGGAGCCCGAGACCAGACCTGGACATTATCAAAACCCTGGGCAGGTGTCTTCCATATCCAAAGCCAAGAAATGAATGGTCAGAAATGTGTGACCATTTCAGCACAAGCAGCATTTTATTGGTGAGAAATGATAAGTAAACATAAATGGTTATCTTATCATGATGCACTAGAATTTTCTCAAGGGATTGTAAAATAAAATCAAGGGAAGATTTGATAACAGAAGGATATCCTTGTCAGTGGTTTTCTTATGTACAATTATCAGAAAGGTTTAAAGTGGATAAAAGATTTTATGGTTTTGAACAAAGTAAGACTGAGTTTGAAACAGAATTATATACTAATGATGAACATGTTATTGCTGAAATGTATAAACTTTTGCTGAAATATGAGACAGAAGAAGAACAAGTGACAGAATGTATGATAAAATAGGCTAAAAACTTTGGCTACAATATACAAATGGACCAATGGCAAAATATGTGGTTAAAAGGATTGAAATGTACATTATATTCTAGCCTTAAATGATGTATCATTGGTATTTGTCACCAGAAAAATAGTCTAGAATATATAACGGTACTTCAAATCTTTGCTGGAAATGTGAACAACATAAAGGGACATTTTATCATGTATGGTGGATGTGTAAAAAAGCTGAAAAAAATAAATACAAATAAATACACTAATTCAGAAGATTTTAAAGACTAATGTACAATTGAAACCAGAGACTTTTCTTTTGGGATTAACAGACAGACTGCTGAGAAAAAACCATGGAATTTTGTTTTTATATTTGACAACTGCAGCGAGATTACTATATGATCAAAAGTAGAAAAGTTCAACACTACCCACAACAGAGGAATGGTTGATGAAGATGATGGAACTTGCAGAGATGGCCAAATTGACTTCTTTGATTAAAGAAAAAACAATATCTACATTTATGGCTGACTGGAAACCCCTTATAGACTTTTTGCATGAAACAGAAAAAATACACTTATGATTTGGTTTTGATGTTTTTTTAAAAAAATAGTAGAAAAAAGTGAGCTTTTTTTATAATCATAGAGTATGAGATAATGTTGTAATCATATTTATATTTGCTGCAAAGGAAATCAGAAGCTTCTTTTTTCTATTTCTTTTCATCTTTTCCTTCTGCACTTTTCTCTTTTTCTTTTTTTTTCTTTATTCTGTATTAGTTTGTGTTAGTGTTTATGTTCTTGTGTGTGTGTGTGTGTGTGTCTGTGTGTGTGTTGCCATATAAGAGCAGAGAAAGAGATAGAAGGTATAAATTCTAGGTGTCCTATAACTATGACTTAGAAGATCACACAGTAGTTATCTCCTTAGTTATTAGACCTTCTGTCTAAGCTAATAACGTACCTATTCAGGCTCTGTCTATGAGTCTTCTATTGCAAGGTCCTGCATATGTGGGTTTGAGCTTGTAGAGGGAGATTCAGGTCCATGGCCTGGGTGAAACTGATGCATTTCTCCATAAACAGATTGGCATCTTAGGCACACCTTTCCACCCACACATATTTGGCAAAGGTACAGATTTCAGGTAAGTTTCATTTCCTGAACAGGTTTTGTTGACAAGCACAACCACTGAGAACTAGTTAACACTTCACATATTTTTGTAATCCTGTGTCTTTTGATAACAAAACTCAAAAGCAACCATGAAAAAAATTATTAGTTTATAAAGGAGGTAGAGACAAAAGCCAGGATTCTTATGTATCCATGTCAGAACAGTTCATACCAAAAATGAGTTCTCCAATAAAACAAAGATAACATGCCAGCTGGCTCATCTGATGATTAGGATTTAAAACAGCTAACATTTATATATGTGGTCACTAAGAGTTGACACTGACTTGATGGCACATAGTCAAAACAGCTAATTTCAAAAATATTCTCTTCATTCACATACGCTGGCTATGTTTACAGATTGATTAAACCCTACTGTGGTGGGTCTGGATTGAGCTTTGCACATTACCTGAATCCAGCCTTGATGATTTAGGAATCCCAGTTTAGGACTAATAGGATCTCAATTACAGACATTTAAGGTAGCATCTGTGCAGCATCACCAAATGTTGAGGAAGACAGGATTATCTAGATATCATTACTATTTTTTAAGAAAGAGGAATTTTGAAAAGGGTGGCTTCTCTTTCTCAGACGGGCAAGTTGTGTCTGCCACAACTTCTGCTTCTCTAGGTAACTATTAAGCATTAAAAGCCTTGGATTCCTTTGAGTCTGACCACAGAAACTGTCATAGAGGGTCTTCTCTGATGGTCATCTGGTGGACCAGCCCTGATGCATTCTGGGAATCCTCTGCTCATTTTGCTGAATGGTGTCCTGGATTTCAGCCCCCAAATTGCATCCCAAAAGTTGAGGCCAACTTCAACTTCCTAATTACTATATCTGTATGACATATGGATTTGCTCAGAGGTGTCTGTCATACTTCATTTTCCAGTTTTACAACCAAGCTTGAAATACCTTCAGTGTGCTCCTTAACAGGCAAGACTCATAGATATTAGAGATGAGAGACAGAAAAGAGATACATAATTGGGAATTGCCTGTTACGTGTTTCAAGCAGCCTTCTCCAGCCTAGTGCTACCTAGGTATGTTAGAATACACCTCCCACCATCCTCAACCCTTTGGGAATATAATCCAATGCATCAAGAGACATAGGATGAACAAGGCTGGTTAAAACTAAGCTGAAATTGGACACAGTGGGCAGATCTCTATTTCTACTTGGCCTATCACCACTACAGGCCATTCACCACGCTCTGAGTACAGGAACAATGATGTCATCCTCCCCCCAATCCCAGCCCATTGCAAACATACCCCTCTGGCCATGTTTTCCAGCTTCAGTTTAAAACTACTGTTTTCTGACCCAAGCAGTTTTAAGGCCTTCAGAGCAGATGATCTCCAAAGCTTTGTTCTGCTCTAACAGGAGCCCCAGCATTGATTGGCTGCAGAGTAGCAGGAGAATGACCAATCAGATCTTGCAGGGCCATAATCCAGCCTGACCATCAGTCTGATCTCATTGCCAATCCAGAGCAACCCAGACTCGAATTTCTGAACTTGCTTTAAGAAAGAATTGGTAGTAGTATGGGAGACAAGCAGCTTGGACTGCCCTGTGGAATTGACCAGTAAAGTATAATACAGCCCAAATCATGCGACGTGTCTACCAAATGGGAGATGGGAGATTTACAGTGTAAAAAGGCAGGCAGGAATCTTTCCCTTGCATGGAACCTCCCCTCCCCTCCTCACAGCTTTTGAAAGTCTCATCTCCCTCCCATTCTTGGAAGCTTCTACTTGGGTTCATGGAACCACACTGGAAAAGAACCAGCATTAAATGTAGACAGGATGGGAAGCATGGAAACTTCACCCCTCTGCTCTTGCCCATCCTCATTGCCCTTTCAAGCTGTCCCACAGTGTTGCTTCTTAGGGATTTAATGAAGAGCTGATTTGGACTTGGGAGTGTGGCTGCGGATTCCTTAGGTAGCCTGGCTATTAATTCATGCATTCACAGCATTGTCAGACATAGGCACCACCCTTGATATAGGAGCTTTTAGGGCCTTTTTCAGGATGCCTACATTATGTTTTTGCACGTTTGAGAAACCACTGCAAAGTTTTCTTTTTAGATTGGAGGTGGGGAACAATATTTTAAAAATTACTTTTCTGGATGTTAGAAGGACTTCCTCTATCTTGTGATCTCACGTGTTCTGTCAAAAAAAAGTAAGATGATAGTCACAAATTTCCCTCCTTTGTATAAGCTTTTTTTTTTTCTTTTCCTTTTAGGCTGAATACAGAAGAGGAAATTGTGTTTGCTTCTTCTTCCTTTCTGCAACATCTGTGATATCAAGACTTAGTACATGTCTTGCATCTGTGGCCAAATAATATGCCACCAATCCATTCTAATTTCTTTCTGCAATAAACGTCTGCTTGCCCAGCCCAGTACAGACTAATTGGGGGCAAGACACCTACTGGTTCTTGTTTGGTCACTGGTGAGCAAACCAATCAGGGCTTTGTGGGAGGTTAAGGAGGATTTTCCCTCCGGAAAGATTTCACCACTTTTTGATTGATGGACTATGTGCCATCAAGTTCTTGTCGATTCTTAGCAACCAGATAGATTTTCTCCATGATTCACCACTTCAGAGTTTCAGAATACTGTAGCTGAAATATGATGCTGTTTTTCATTCCCTTTCTCATCTTCTCCTCCCATGTAACCTGTGGGAAATCTTCCCAAACTAGCATTCTCTGGGTGACACGAGGGGGATGGCAATTCCCCAAATTCCCAGCTACTATGGCTAGGAATTCTGGAAACTGCAAAGTAATATGCTTGGATGGCTCTAGGTTAGGTTTTGTCCTTTCCTCCCGAGATTCGGGCAGAGAAGTGATCTGGTGAACCAGAGAAGTACAGACCGGCTGATGACAAGGTAATCAGCAAGCAGAAACTATATATTTTTCTACTGGACTCTTTGGAAAAGACCCTGATGCTGGGAAAGATGGAAGGCAAAAGGAGAAGAGGACGGCAGAGGATGAGATGGCTAGATAGCATCACTGAAGCAATGAGCATGAAATTGAGCAAACTCAGGGAGGCAGTGAAAGTTAGGAAGGCCTGGCGCAATATGGTTCATGGGGTCACAAAGAGTCGAACATGACTTAACGACTGAACAACAACAAAAAAAGAGGACTGATGTGCTGTACTGTTTTTGCATTAAGCAAATTGCTTGCAATTCTACCTAATGTGAGCAGGTCCTGTATTGTTTAGTACAGCTGTGGCTTGAATCAAAAATATTCAGTCAATGTTTATTGATTTTCTGTATTTATTAAGGTTTCTTCCAACCAAAGTTTAAAGAGCTCACACAGAGGTTACACTAGCATCAGCCATCAGGGTTTAGGATACCCTGGGCAAGGTGTTTTCCAGTGCCATTGATTGGGCTCCCATGTTTGTCCTGCCACCTCTGCCCTATCTTTACTTACTGTCTACCTACAGGCAGTTGCCTGATGCTATTCACAGCTCTGATGGGGCTGAAATGTGAAGCTCTGGTCCTGCTCCACCTTTTGTGGGATCATTGACTAGCCTAGTAGGTGGCTGCCTTCCAACATTCATACAAAATTGGGTAGTACTTTAAATAAAAAAAGTTGGTATCTTGAAAAGATCCTATTAAGTCAATGAAAATGCCATAGAACTGTGTTGGAATCACTGCATTTATCCATTTGAGATTGTGTCTTCCAAAAAACAGAAGTGATTTTCTAGCACTGCACAAGGAACTTTGCATCATGTTGACATGAGTTTCTCTAACCACTAAGAAAATACTTCAACTGACATTTTTTATCTAGTGTACTACATGAACTTAATGAAAAGGCCAAGTCCTCTCCCTCTTCATCTCTGCTTTTTGCTGACTATGAATTTTGACCAAGGCACCAAAGAGAAGCATCCCTTTTCCTTTTCAGAAATGGAAATGACTTCCTGGGATAAAGCCACAGGTAAACCTTGCCTTGCAACACATATCAGTGATCATTCATTCAACCTATAATCTTTATCTTGAAACTGGAGTCAAAACTACAGAACATTCTACAATGATTTCTGGGCCTAATGTTTGGACTTTTCTGCTTCCTCTGCACCCTCCATTTTAATGTATCTGCATCTGATTTTGAGTTCTGGAAAAGTAAAAAGTTTGTAAATTCTTTCATGGTAAAAAAAGATATTGCCAAATTCATCACAGTTCACATTTTCATTAAAATACTGAGTATTTTAATGAAAATGTGAACTGTGATGAATTTTCCTTAATTTGATCAGAAAATGCAAATGAAAGCATTCTGACAACTCAAAATATTGCCTGTCTCTGTGATGCACACTTAAAATGTAATCAGCCCCATAATTACACTGGATGACTATTCCACGTCTCCATTTTGAAAATAACCAACATTTGTAAAAGTCCTGTCAATTGTTTTGCAAAGGAGTGACTCTGAGAAAGACATGTTTGTCTGCTAAACAGTAAGAGTGAACCAACTGGTTTTCAAAATAAACTCTGGAGTCCTTCACAAATAAAGAATCTGCAAGTACACTCTTAGCAAGTTACATGAGGTCAATCACAGCTAGTTGATTGCATCTTGCTGTTTCCACTTCTTCAGTGGCAATGCTGAACTTCTTCAGATGGTGCAGAGACAAGAACTGCTTCTATGAACAAGAAACTTAGCGTGGGTAGCCATTGATGATCTTTTCAAAGTTGTCAGACTATCATATGATCTGACCACTAACCACAGAACGGAAAAAAAGCAGAGGCAATAGAGCTGAGGGATGGGTAGTCCCATTTATGTAAAAACAGAATTCACTCAGATCACAGAATAAACTGTTGCTTTCAGTCTGAGAATGGTCAACTTGCCTTTTAAAAATGCTTTTGCTCCAGTAACTTAACAATTACTTATTATGCAGAAATAAAATAGGTGAAGATTTTCCTGGCCTGTAATAAATAAAAGCTTTAAGTCATAATTTGGGGTGCTGATGAAAACCCATTGTTGGTTTGCTTTTAGCTTAACAAGATGGGTGAACCTAGCCACTGTAGTTTGTAACTCACGATGGGTGCTTTAGTACTCACCAGCTGTAATTTAATAGACCACTAACCCTAGCTAAGAGTACTAAGTGATCCAATCACACAAACAGAATCAACAAAGAATTAGCAGTTCTTCTTTCTGATAGTGAAGAACTTTTCTGCAAAAGAGAGAATAGAAAAAGAATTCTACTACAATAAGAACGAAGAGAATGGATAGCTGGTGTCATTTTTGCAGATAAAGAAGGTCGTGTTTGTGTGATATGCAAAACCGAAATAGTTAAAGATTTAGGATGTTATTCATGCAAGTTAGTTTTCTTCAATACAAATTATAAACAGTCTCCTGGCATCTTAAAGACCAACAAAGTTATTACATAAACTTTCATCGGTCACTATCTACCTGATGGAATGGACTGTCTTCCACAAAAGAGCAACTGCAAAATGTATGGGGCAAGTGTGGAAGAGCCCATAATGGCTGACCAGTGCATTTGAGGACATCAATTGCAACTGATGCCTTTTTAGAAAGCATACAGCTGTTTAAAACTAGTGGCATTATTGCAAGATCCTCCATGATTTAGTCTAATCTTTGGTTTAAAATTATCTAAATTAATGGCCATCACTGCATCTGCTGTTAGCAAATTGCATAGTTTAATTCTGTCTTTAGTAAGGTATGGTATCACTATAGACTGATATGCAGGCACAGAACAGAGGCATCTTCATTTCCAAGAATGCTTCTGTTCTTCATATGACCCTTCAACTGTATCAATGGTTACCATGTACTCAAATGTCTTTTTTTTTTTAACCACGAGTGTTGTAATAACACAATCGGTGTAATTCTTGTCTTGCAAATAGAAGGTTGCCAATTCAAAATCTGGCAAAAATGTTTTGTTTTTTTAAATTATGTTTTCCTTTCCTTGAATCTTTCTTTCTTAAAAAAAACAGGGAAAATAGGCAGCTAAGGGAAATAAAAATAATAGTAATTAAAAAGCGCTTCTGTTGGCTTTCAAACCAGCAAACTTTTATTTACAATGGCAAGAGTTGCAGCGATTGTACTGTTACAGCAGTTGTAACAATAATGGACTTAAAAGATATTGGAAGGAAACAGCAGTAAGAAATAATTTTTTAAAGCTGCTTATTGTGTTGCTATGTATGTTCATTCTGATATTAATTCAATCTAACTTTACAGTATATTTGTATATACCTTATGTGTATGTGTGCTATATAAATATACACACACACACCCCACATCTACCAAGGTATATATACTTAATCCCTTTCAAGCTGTTGCCAAAGTATCTTAGTCTTGACAGAATTTTAACCCAGTTTAGAGTCACATCAGCATGAGCACAGAACAGGAGTACTTAAAATGGGAAGTGCTAACAAAGTGGCATCTGGGGGTGGGGATATTAAAAAGAGGCAAGATGGTGGTTGCAACCATGCAATAGAAGCCCCCCCCCCCCCACTTTTGAATATGCACGTGATATCAACACGAGAGGATGGGACTTCGATTGCATGGCCTTGATTGCCCTCCTCTCCAGGACACTGTTCTGCAGAGACACCCTCATCTGTTTACAGGAAGTTAGCATAATGGAGTAAATTTTTCTAAAGAAGAATTCTGCACTGAAGTAGATTTCATTCATTTTTATTTATTTTTTCTTACAGCCTTAGTTTAGAGGCCAGATATAATCAATTTGTTGTTCAGTTGTTAAGTCGTGTCCAACTCCTCGTGACCCCATGAACCATATTGCGTCAGGCCTTCCTATCTTTCACTGCCTCCTTGAGTTTGCTCAATTTCATGCTCATTGCTTCAGTGATGCTATCTAGCCATCTCATCCTCTGCCGTCCTCTTCTCCTTTTGCCTTCCATCTTTCCCAGCATCAGGGTCTTTTCCAAAGAGTCCTCTCTTCGCATTAGGTGACCAAAGTATCTGAGCTTGAGCTTCATTATCAATCCTTCCAATGAGCAATCAGAGTTGATTTCCTTTAAGATTGACTGGTTTGACCTCCTAGCAGTCCAGGGGACTCTTAAGAGTCTTCTCCAGCACTACAGTTCAAAGGCATCAATTCTTCGGCGTTCAGCCTTCTTTATGGTCCAGCTCTCACAGCCATACATTACTACTGGAAAAACCATAGCTTTGACTATGCGGATCTTTGTCGGCAAGGTGATGTCTCTGCTTTTTAATATGCTATCTAGGTTTGCCATAGCTTTCCTCCCAAGGAGCAAGTGTCTTTTAATTTCATGGCTGCAGTCTCCGTCTGCAGTGATCTTGGAGCCCAAATAAATGAAGTCTGTTACTGCTTCCATTTCTACCCCTTCTATTTGCCAGGGATTGATGGGTCCAGATGCCATGATCTTAGTTTTTTTAATGTTGAGTTTCAAGCCAGCTTTCGCACTCTCCTCTTTCACCCTCATCAAGAGGCTCTTTAGTTCTTCTTCGCTTTCTGCCATTAGGGTGGTATCGTCTGCATATCTGAGGTTATTGATGTTTCTCCCTGCAATCTTAATTCCGGCTTGTGATTCTTCCAGCCTGGCATTTCTCATGATGTACTCTGCATATAGGTTAAATAAGCAGGGTGACAGTATACAGCCTTGTCGTACTCCTTTCCCTATTTTGAACCAATCGGTTGTTCCATGACCGGTTCTAACTGTTGCTTCTTGGCCCGCATACAGATTTCTCAGGAGACAGGTAAGGTGGTCTGGTATCCCCATCTCTTTAAGAATTTGCCACAGTTTGTTGTGATCCACACAATCGAAGGCTTTTGCATAGTCAATGAAGCAGAAGTAGATGGTTTTCTGGAACTCTTGTGCTTTCTCCATGATCCAGCGAATGTTGGCAATTTGATCTCTAGTTCCTCTGCCTCTTCGAAACCCAGCTTGCACATCCGGTAGTTCTCGGTTCACGTACTGCTGAAGCCTAGCTTGTAGGATTTTGAGCATAACCTTGCTAGCATGTGAAATGAGTGCAATTGTGCAATAGTTTGAGCATTCTTTGGCATTGCCCTTCTTTGGAATTGGAACGTAAACTGACCTTTTCCAATCCCGTGGCCACTGTTGTGTTTTCCAAACTTGCTGGCATATTGAGTGCAGCACTTTAACAGCATCGTCTTTTAGTATTTTAAGATATAATCAATACATTTATTCAAATTAATAAATCTCTCTCTCTCACACACACACACATTGGACCTTGCCTCATTCACTACTGAATTCGACTACATTCTGAAACTTTTCGTTTTAAATTCACTTGCATTCCAGTTCTGTCAAGGATCTTGATCGGACCGCGGTTCCTATCCCCCTCAACCTGCTGGCTCGATATGACAGAAATTATAGTCCAGCACAGTTGGAGGGTATTCATTTGCGGAAGGCCATGCACCTGGAAAACCTCGTACTTTCTCTTTCATGTGTTGTTCACACTTTGCTTAAAAAGCAAGTCTAACTGCAGTTTCGCTTCCTCAAAAAAATCCACTCGCCTTCCAGAGGAAACCCAGCTGGCGAATGAAAGTATAGCTTCCTGGAAAGCTCGGCGATTTAGCGGGATTGCCCTCAATTGGGAAGGGCCGGTCCAATGGAAACGAAACTTAAACTTTCGTGAGGGTCACATGATTTACAAGAACGGAACCCCGTCCAGTTACCTCCTCGCGGCCGCGAACTATGGGTCTTGGCAGCGATTGTGACCAGCGAAAGGAACGCCCCCACGGGCGTGTCCGTTCGAAAGGTGTTTCTCTCTGATTGGCTGTCAGTGGACGAACATCGGCCAATGAAATTGCCCTCCGATTTGTAATATAAGTTCGTGCAGGGGGCGGCAACCTGTGATTATTTCTTCATTTTCAGGTGTGGCGTCAGAGAAGCTCTCTGGTAGTGAAAAAAAGGTAATAATTTGTCCTTTTTTAGGGAATGGCTTCAATTCATTGAAGGAACCACGGAAAGGGGTGGGTTGGCTGAGCCGGACAGCATCAAATGATCAAATTAAATTATTAAAAATAAAAAAGGCTTCTTGAAAATAGATGGATTTGGAAACGTGAGCCAAAGGGGTACAACATGGGAGCAGCATCTTTGCACACCTGACCCACCCCTCCCCCGCGTCCTCCGGGGTCGCAGATGTAGAGATTTGGCACGTCCTGCGGCCAGGAAGCACTAAGTGGAATTTGCGTGTCTGTGGCTCCCCAGCAGTGCTTATGTAGTAGATTCGTACAGGGCTTGCCCCGTGGTTGCAGTTCGCCAACACCTGAGAAGAGATGAGATGCAAGTAGGGATAGTAAAGGAACCATGGGTCGGGGGAGAATCCTGCAATGTGCAGTATTACTTTATATAGTTCCGCAGATCTCATGCAAGAAAACTCCTTGCTTGCTGGTAAGGAGACCTGCTTACCTGTTCTCTAAGGAAGGTGCATACGAATGGGGCATTAAGTGAGTTTGCAATCAATAAATCTCTGCTCTGGGATAGAATTAGGATTTTGGAGCCTTCTTCACTGCTAAGTTAAAAATTATTTTCACCAGCATTTGAACTGATGGAAAACTATACTAGGTAAAATGTGCTGTTCCCATTGCTGATCTCATCTCCCTCTATAGCTCTGGACGTTGAGGGAGGGGGATGATGAAATGTGTGATGACATCATGCAAATGATATAAGTTATGTACTTAATTCAGATGTCTGGGTCTAAGTATATAAGGAGGGCAGTGATATGATGATGATTTTTATCCTGCCTTTTTAATATATAACTCAAGGTGATGAATATACCTAATACTCCCGCCTGCTATTTTCCCCATAACAACAATCCTGTGAGGTCAGTTGGGCTGAGAGAGAGTGACTGGCCCAAAGTCACCCAGCCAGCTTTCATGCCTAAGAGAGGCCTAGAACTCAGTCTCCTGAAGCATCAAGCATATTTTGGCACTATTATAATATGCTGCAGATGGTGTCTGCAATCACTGTTCTGGGTGGCTGCGACAACAAGTGTAGCACAGATCAACAAAAAAGATTGGTGGATTCCTCAATTTTATTTTCTTCCCCTTCCCCTAAACATCACCAGATGGCAGGGTGATCACTCTCCTGAGCATGGGATGGCATAAGAAGGGAGAGGGGAAAGAAGCAAGTTTTGACAGGTTGGTAGGCCTGTAGCTGCAAAACCTGGTCCCAGCTTTACACAAGTATTTTGTATGGGTGAGGTCAAAGGAGCCCAACTAACTGCTGACCAGGTCTGTGGGATGCACAATGCAAGGCACTGCCCCCCTCCTCAATGCTGGTCAGCTGCTATTTGGATTCCTTTTGAATTCTCAAGTATCAGGTGATTGAAACTGGGAGTGGGAGCAGTTCTGATCTGGACTGGAAGGGGTGACAGGTAAAGCAGGATAGTTTGTTCTTCAAAAGGCTTCAGAAGTTTCTTTCAGGTTTTCCATAATGCAGAGTTTAGGCTTCTCAAAATGTACCCCTTGCATATCAACATCTGTGATGGTGAAGTTGCCTTAGCTGTCTGCTACAGTTCTTAAGTGCTACACAGGTATCTTAGAGCAAAAGGCTTGCTGTTGTAATCCTCAAGTGCAGAATATAAGGGGCTGAATGTTGATGCACAGATTTGTTCTGGAATAAAATGATAAGATAGGGGTGGGTGATGGTATAGAAAGAGTGTGAGGGGTTGCAAAACCTTTTTATTAATAGCTCTCGTGGGTCTGTTATGTAGAAAATAAAAATATCTTGTCACTGTGGGCTTGTATCATGCCAAACAGGAATTTCCATGTATTTGAGGCAGATTTTGTTCATTCATTCATTACTTTAAACGTTTATATTGTGCCCTCCTGCAACTCTTTCCAGATCAGCTTTCAGTCTGAGGAAATACAACATGCAATGCAGTCAAAACAATCAAAACCTAAAAATAGCATGAAATTGTCCTAATTAACATTTCACATTTTAAAAGGCAGGGAATTTTTTAAAAAAAGGTCTTTGCCACATATTAAAATGACACCAAGGTAAGTTTCAAGCAGGTCACCCTGGGAAAGAGTTCCATGCAAAATGAAGTCATGGCTGAATCCTCATAAGCTGCTACCCTCCAAAATTCTGAAAATCTGGAAGAGAACATCCAGCAGCAATGATTCTGGTGATCAGGCAGATTGACACATCTAAAAACACACATGTTTTGGCTGATGAGCCCTTAAGTACAGCAAGAAATGTCAGCTTTTGAAAAGGTCTTGAGGGATGTATTCATATGCATTGTGTGAGGTTGGAATGTTTTGGTTCAGGGATGACGATCATTCAAGGTTTAAGGGATGGTGTATTTTAGATTAGGACTATATAGAATCTGATGAAACCTTTGTTTGATGCAAAGTCCAATTCCCCTCAAAGTCATTTGAAGACCCTCTAATTTGACCCAAGTCCCTGTTTGAAACTCCAAAACTCTATCACTGGAAAATTATGCTCCCCTGTGACACAGGCTGGCTAGGAATTCAGAGAATTGGGGACTCAAAATACCTTGATGGTTGGAGAAGGCTGCTATATGTGGAACAGATGGGAGGGATCATCACCACTACTGGCAAGGGCAGTGAGTTCGATTGCTCTATTCCATCTGGAGCAGGTATAGTGGCTTTTTTGTTGAGAGAGCGTGGCCCAAGCTACAGTGTACTTGTGGCCCTGTTGAAATTGTGACTGAGCGCTTTCTGGGACTCACTGAATGAGTCTAATCTGCCTTAGTGATAAATTCACTGAGCTAACTATTACTATGTGATGCATGCCAAGTTTTATTTATTTATCCAATTTATGTAGCTGCCCGTCTCTCTAAGAAACTCTGAGCAGCGAACAAAATAAAAACAGAAGTTCATTAAAATAAAACCCCAATTAAAGCTGCATCAAGGCTCAATAAAAACATAAAACCACTATACCTTGCAGTCTCTTCTTGGTATTTCACAAAGCAAAGAAGATCATATTTAACTGGCCATTTGGTGGATGATGTTACAGTTTTTGTTGGTTTATTTTGAATGGGCTGCCGTGTTGCTGTGACCAAATATAAATATAATGCGGGAGCTGAATTTGAAGCCTACTTGGCTATGAAGCAATATTTTACACGTGTAATAAAAGTTCATAAAACTGTAATTAACATGAGTCATGTCATCTGGTTGTTGTTTTGGAACAGGTTCTTCTTGGGGGGTTCTTCCATTAATCCACAAGTTACTCAGTATAAGGAAGTGAGGATTCTTTCATATTTCACCTGACAGCTACACAATGGCAACATCAACAAATAAAGGGTGAGTGCTTCTGGGGTAGAATTGTAAAAATAATAATAGAAGTGTATGTATTGGGGGTGGGGGTGGGGAAGAACTGGGTTTGTGTATCCTTACATTTATTCTTGCACAGTGCCTTTCAGCTAGTGAATAGTATGACAAATCTGTCAATAAAGGCGGGCACTTCGCTTTTCTGCGAATAAGAGCTTTTGACCTAAATTGCACTGAGAGAGAAAAGAAAAACAGCAAAGCAAGAAAAGACTAGGACTCCTCTATGAAAGTATTTGGAAGTAAGTTCAATAGCATTTTCTTCCTTGTAAGTGTGCCTGGAATTCCAACTTTGCACACCAAAGTCTGCAAATTACAAAATAGTAGTTTTTACAGCTATGTGCTGACCTCTAGGCAGAACACTGGCAGAAAGTGGACACAGTATACTCTAAACTTGTCAGCCAAGTTAATATTCCAGCATGGGTGTCTACTACACCCTGACGTTTTGCATTTACACCCCTAGGTTGGATGCAAGTCACCTCACCTGTGGTGAGATGCGTATTTAATCATTTGCCCTCCCCTACGGATACCACTGATTGCATCTGTTACATTTTAGGTGAATCTGAGAGTCATAGTATACAGTATAGCAACCTTCTCTAACCTAGTGCCTTCTAAGTATCTTGGACTACGGCTCTTACTGGCCCTAATGGTATTGCTTTCCTGTCAGGTAGTTGGTGGGGGTTGTAGTCCAATAATGACACTAGAGTGGGGAAGGTTGCATCATAGCAGGCAGATACTTTAAAATGTGGCCCCACAACCTCCACAGAGCAATTTGTACTTTAAGTAGCAGCTGGAAATGTTGGGTTTCAGACCAACAAAAGGACTAGAGAATGGGCATTATGGGACGGGGGGGGGCGGGGGGGGCGGGGGGAATCTACAACAGCCATAATTTTGCACTGATGTAATTAGTACAGTTTAACATACTTGAACCATATAATGATTAGGAAGATTCTAAGTTATTGTCTGTGTTATCTCTGGTGGAGTTATTCATATAGAAAAGAATGATTTGCCACTCATCTAAATCCAGTTTCACTCTGGATTCAGCCATTTGGCTTTAAAAGGGAGAAGGTGATTTGGAGCACACAATAGTGTATACAATACTGTCAACACTTCCTTAAATCAAGTGTGTCTCTCGCTTTGATAGTAGGGTGACTGCCAGACTAGCTCAGGAAAAAACACAGTTTCTTCCTAATTGCTGAGAGTTGCTCAGCAAACACCCCATTCATTTCTGCACAGCTCTATCATGTCAAATCAGCAAAGCTGCTAGGCTTTTAGCCTACGCGCATCTGCATGTGTGTATTTATTTAAGAATTGATTTTGGCCCAGCAAGCTGCTAAGAGCGATGGATCTGCCAATACTTTAGCAGTTTGGTGTCTGTGAGGGCTTCAGAGAATGACAGTGCCTTTTTCTACAGCCACAGTAAAAATTCAGTTAGCAGGCAAATAGAGGAAAATAATGATCTATCCCTCTTTTGTCAGCAAACTCACTCACTCACTGCAATCAGGCAGTAGTTAAACTTTCCAGGAAAGGCAAATAACATCCACAAGGTACAGGTAGTCCTCGCCTAATGACCACAATTAGGACTGGAACTTCTGTCGCTAAACAATGCGGTCATTAGGCAAAACATCACATGACCGCATCGCTTAGGGACTGCAATCCCAGCAGTCCCAGTTGCCGTCGTTAAGTGAATGCCCCAATCGTTAGGCGAGGCAACTTCCTGCTGTCTTCCCGCAATCAAGTCAGTGAGGAAACTGGCAGGAAGTTGCAAGACCCAGGTTCTGCCAGGTGGGGAAAGGAGCAATGGGAGGGTCAGGTTGGGTTGGGTTGGGTGCACGATGGTGCGGGTTGGGTGTATCAGGGCCTCAGACCTGCTTAGATTTTCAGCCCGAGTGGAGAGGCTGACACTGAAAATCCAAGTGGTTCTGAGGCCCTCGCATACCTGACCCAACCCTCCCACATATCCCCATGCACCCATCCTCTCCCTCCCACATTCTTGGTGACTGAAAATTCTGCTTGGATTTTCGGCACAAAGCTGTTACAGGCAACCTCCAAAGCTCCATGCACTAAACACCCAGTGCCGAAATCCTGCTTGGATTTCAGCACAAAGATTTTTCAGGTAGCCCCCAAAGCTCCAAAGCTTTACAGGCAGCCCCCGTGGGGGCATTTAGCACATGAAGCTTTTGGGGCTGCCTGTAACAGCTTCATGCTGAAATCCAAAGAGGATTTTGCCATGGGGCATTTTCAGGCAGCCCCCAAAGCTCTGTGTGCTAAGCATCCCATGCAGGGCTGTTTAGCACATGGAGTTTGGTGGCTGTTTGTCACAGCTTCATGCCAAAAATCCAAGCAGGATTTCAGCACAGGGCTTTTAGTGCATGGAGCTTTAAGGGCTGCCTGAAAATGCCCCATACCAAAATCCTGCTTGGATTTCGGCACAGAGCTTTTTCAGGCAGCCCTCAGAGACGAGAGGGAGTCCTCTCAGCAGGCAGTAGCAGCTTGCAACCTTTCCTGTCAGCTTCCCCCTTGACTTTCACCGCAGGCAGTAGGGAAGATTGCAAATGGCAATCACATGATCATGGGGCACTTGGCAACCGGTCATAAGGGCAAATTGATTGCCAAGGGCCCAGATTGCTGTAACTTCAGGTTAAGTCGTAAGTCCCTTCGTTCAGCGCCGTCATAACTGAATGGTTGCTGAATGAATGGTCATTAAGCAAGGACTACCTGTAAACACCACGTTCAGGTACAGCTTCAAAATAAACTTGACATCTAACAGCTGTAGTGTGCCATGTTAGTCTGTTGACACTTTTCAACCTTACATTAAGGATCAGGATGAAGAAATAATAGGTGGCAGAATTTAGCTAACCTTGGCTGATCTTGAAAAAGCTTAACAAAGCTGGGCCTGTTTAGTATGCAGGTGAGAGAATACCAGGAGATTCCAGGGCTTTAGACTAGATAAGGAAGTTGAAAAACATTCCAAAGTAGTCAGTGACAAACTACTTCTGTGTTGTTACCAAGAGAACAATGGATGTTGTCTGTTGCATCACCAGGAATTAAGCTTGGTTTGAGGGAGACCTTTAATGGAATGATCCAATCAGGCTATAACATGAAAAAATGCATTTTTTGAAGTTCAGGGAGGAAAATGTTCTGGCATCTGTACTTGAAAACGCTATTGTGAACACTGCACTTTTTCTTAACTAGAGGCACTATTGTTTTGCCTGAAGTCTTGCAATGAGAGATTTTGGAGACCACCCTGCATGTGGACTAACAGTCATTACTCTTGTTGTGATTTTTGGCTACAGTTTTCAAGAAGTAAAGTTCTTCTCTTTATTCACTCAGGGGCCCTAAAAAGGTTGGGTTTTTTGACTGGCTGATTGAACAGATCAACAGTGGAAGATACAGGGGATTGGACTGGACAGATGAGGACCACACAACCTTTCGTATCCCTTGGAAACATATTTCAAAGAAGACTCTTGTGGCAGATGATTATGAGATTTTCAGGGTATGAACATCTTCTGCTCAGAATGATTACATGTATGTGCTTGCTATGTCAAATGGTGTACTCTTTTCTGTAACTATTGTAAGCTTCTAATATTTTAAATGGATCATGATACAAGGTCTCAGAGTTTAGGCCTATTCATTGATGCTGAAAGAGACCAACATAACAATTTTTTCTGAAAAGCTCTTTGCTATATCAGTGAAGAATCCATTTTTACTCAAATATCCCTGCGTATGTATAGCATCCCATGGTTCCCTTTAGGCAACAGATTACTTTAAATGCTTGTGGATGGATGTAAGTAATGTCATGGATTCCAAAGAATTTTTGTGAGAAACCTGACTTGGAAATTAAGGGCAGTTTCTGTTGAGGGCTTTTTATTATGCAATCTTGAGAAGTTATAGGGGCTCCGTAAATTGGCATTTCCATCATAGGTTGCTCTTGCAGTTTTTCCATTGTTCCTGCATATTTTTTCCTTTTTATTTATGATAAAGGAGAAAGGGTTGGAGTAGCTGCACAATGCCTGATAGTTTAATGAAGACCATCTCTGAGTAAGGCTTTTATCTTTGTCCTCACTGTAGTTTTGTTCCGAAACCCCCACAAGCACCCCCTTGTTATCTATAATGGAAGGAGAGCTATTACTGGCACCAGTGGAAACTTTTCTCCCATTCTGAGTAGCGGGTATCAATCTCAGTGGACGTGATTCCTTTGAGATGGCAACAGGTAACAAAATATGCAAGTTCTTACCACCACATCTCCCCCTGTGTGGTTCTCCATCTCCCAGTTACTTCTTAAAGCAGTGTTGTCCAAACTTGGCCACTTTAAGATGAGTGGACTTCAACTCCCAGAATTCCCTAGCCAGCCATGCTGGCTGGGGAATTCTGGGAGTTGAAGTCCACTCATCTTAAAGTGGCCAAGTTTGGACAACACTGTCTTAAAGAAAAGTTAGTTGCACAAGAGCAGTCTTCCCCAATGCATCAATCTCCAGATGTTGGATACTTGCATTTTTGAGAACTGCAGCTCTAACATACATCTGAAGGGGCACTAAATTGGGAAAGGCTGCCCATGAGCAAACTACACAGTGAAATAACATCTCTAGTTCACCCTTTGTTATGCCTTTACCTTTTACCAAGTTTTGGAATATTAGTTTTTTTATTAGGTTCTGATTGCCCAATTCCTGATTAGTTGGATCAGGAATTAGGCAAGGTGGAACCTGATTTTTCTCTGAATGGAGAGGTATCTTTTGTTCTTACATTTTCATCTCTTTATTTCTTCTGTTTTCATGTGGAAAGGCATGGGCTATGTTTAGCAAAAAATACAATGAAGATATATCAACTCCTAGTAAATGGAAAATCAACTTCCGCTGTGCCATGAACAGTACAAAGAGATTTGAAGAACTGGTGTCAAATGAACCTGACTTTCACAAGTACAGAATCATCCCACCGAAACCAAAAACCGAATCAACAGCTAACCTCCCTTCTGGTACAAGTAAGAATAATAAGGATTTGTAGTTCAACTTTGTAGGAGTTGCTGCCTCTTCCTGTATTTTTTTTTAGCCTACCAGCGTAGAGAAAGGTGTAATTTCCTGTATATAGGAAATAATGAGAAAAGTGAAGAGAGTTTGGAATTTTGAAAGGATATTATTTAAAAATAAGTGGTGGATATCCATATTATCCCAAGCTAAATTTGCAAAGCCTTATCTTGGAGAATTTATTGAATTGCTATAACAATGTCTGTATACATCATGTGCTGGCAACTGCATCTTAAAGCACTTCCATTTTCTTGAACCCTCCCATATCTGAAAATTTGCAGTGGTGCAGGATTGGATTTTTGAACAAGAATTGCCAATTATTAGCCAATGTTCAGCAAGTGTGTTTCAGTTTAATAAGTGTGAATTAAGAAAGTATAACGATCAGGAGTGGAATGAATCAAGAGAGTAAACCAACTTAATAACTTGCCTTGTTCCAAAGCTGGTAACTATAGTTAACTGGAGACTCCTAATTCGTGCCACAAAAAGACCATATGTGGCAAAAGGCTTGTTCAGCTCTCTAGAGGGCTTGCAGTTCTTCGGTTGTTTTTGCTTTAAATCCTGTATTTATTTTATAAGGGAATTATTCTACATGCAGTCCTGGAGCTGGTGATTAGAGCTATAACTGCACAGTTTCTTCACTACTTTATGCTGAATTGGATAGTCATATAATCAATCAAAGTTTATTGACTGGAAGACCAGTATAGAACAAAACAATTAACAAACTATTTAAAAGTAAAAGGAGAACTGCATGTAAAACATCTGCTAAAGGAATAATACAGAATATTATTATCACTATTATTACCAATGTAAACTGCGTCTCTACAACTAAGAAACAGTGTTATTTGTCTAAAATAAGACATAGAGCTAAAATTCTAAGATAGATAATATTCTGTATTATTCCTTCAGCTTGTGTTCTATATTTGGTCCTCCTCTTTTACTTTTAAACAGATGGTTAATCATTTTGTCCTATACTGATCTTTGACCGAAATAAACTTTGACTGACTGACTGGATGATCTTACATCATACTAATTTCTATCACTGTCATAGACCAGTATAAGAATAATCTTATTCAATCATTAGCATTATTTTGAAGAATTGGGGTGGGGGAGAGTAATAGGGAAAAGTACTGGTATGCTCTGTAGATGTGTCCATACAGCTTCCATTCATGAGATCACATGTGAGTTTTCTCTGTTCTTGCTATCCCATGTTCCACCCTTGCCACCCATCCTGGCGGCATTGATGTGAAAAGTGTCTCCAGATGTCCATATATAGGGGAGTTGGTGGAAGCCCTGCATCCTGTATAAAGGAAGATGCCTCTTGTCCCAGGGATGGGAGCTGTGACATGTGTCAGTGAGAAACCCAAATCAGTGAACTTGGATTTGATACTCCTGAGGGGAAGTACAGTTTTTGAAGTGCACACAGGATTGTGCAATTTTGGTATCAGCTTTTAAAAGCTACGTTTATACACTACTGAGTAAGGCTAACAATTACTACCCAGCATGTTGGCAAAGTAGTAGTTCTGCTGATGTGCAGCTGCAAGAGAGAAATTAGAGTTGTACAATATGCTTTCTTGACTCAAAAAGCATTAACAAAACACCCAAACCTAATAAGAGTTGGAGATGGAAGTCCAGTATATTACCAGTTATGTGCAATGCTAGGTGGTATTACTTGTGACTCAATATAGCTTATGCTCAGTGTGTAAATATTGAATTTAATTGTTAAGAAATAAAACATGAAATTCTCAATTTCTATTTTTGCTGTTGTCCCCTCTTTAAGATAATGGGAGTGACCATGAAGCTGAAGCATCGCATTTCAGTCCATACGGTGAAGAATGTCCAGCTTTGCACCAGCCTACACACCTACCACAGGTACAGATCGGTAACACTTGTTGTGATAGCTGGATTTGAGAGAGTGGTGGAACCACTGAAAACATTAAGTTTGGAATTGGTCAACATAAACAGTTTATTGTATGGAAAATCATTGAAGGGATTCATAACAAATAATCCATGAGCTGACAAAATTGAAAAGCATATGGATACAAAGATTATGGGGATATTTACAGGACTGGAAAAAAACCCTGTCTCTAGAGAAACAGCATCTAGATAATCAACTTATTTATAAATGAAGTATTTCAGGTTGGCTGAAAATCTATTTCTGACTGGGAGGTTACTTTGTAAAACTTATTTAAAGTCAAACACAGTTCCTGATATATCTTTCTGTTTAGCTTATAGCCCTAGTATTTCTCAATGGTTCACCACCTAAGTATTAACCAGACCCAACCTTGCTACCTTTTTAAGATCATTCAAAGTCAGAGAGATGCTGCTGTTTATCTGTTTTATCATATACATGTGGTCTATTTCAAGGGAGGTGAAGTATGTGCAACATATTCTCACCGAAGCATTCAAGGTCTTGTGAAGTGCTGTTCCTTTGCCTTCTCTTGCTGGAATTGTTTGATAGCTTAAGATGTGGTTTTGACATGTCCCAAGATTTTTTTCTTCAGTTGTAAAACTAGCAAATTATATTAGTATCTTGTTATTGGGAGGCCTTACACAACTGACTAAACGTGAACATCCAATTACCTTTTAGGCATGTAGTTTGGAAGCATCCTTGATTCTTGTGTTAGTTGTTTAGGACACTTGCATCCAAGAATTTTCCAGATGAGTTCCATCTACCAGTGCTCGAACTGAGATAATTCTCAGGTGTGAGGCCAAAAGTTGCTCTTGTTTTAACCGAGTTTGTAATAAGAGTATAAAACCTACATTGTCCAGAAGCTTGATTTAAATGTTTCTCTACCGCATTCTTTTCTATGGAAGATGCATTACATTTTGGTACTAGAGCTTGCTATTAAAGACACATAATGCAACCATTTTGTTGATTTTTGGTGTACATTAGATTATTTTAGTCTGGGCTGTCTGATTTATTTAATGTTTTTAGCTGTTTTTATGTCTTCTCTAGTTTTGTATGCTGCCCAGAGTCCACTGGAGTTGAGCTGCCAATACATTTTAATTAATTAATTAAATTGGAAATGTTCAGTGCCTGGATAGGAGGAATATCTAGAAGCCCCAAGTGGTCTAGAAGTTGCCTTATGCTAAGTCAGTCTGCTGATCCTTTGGATCAAGTATTGTGGACATGGACTGGCACCTTCTGTGTGGGAATTTAGACTGGAGTCTTTCCTCACCCTTCCTGGACGTGATAGGGTTGCAATTTGAGGCTCTCTGCATGTCAAGTGTACATTTACTATTGAGTTGTCATACCAGGATCTGTCCTCTTAAATTCCTAATTTACTAACATTTTCAAGGTGGGCCTACACTGCTTTTGCTCTCCCTTTTCCTTGTTCATGGAAAAGAATACACAGCAGTTTCCTGTCTAATGCGTCAATCTGACCCATATTGATTTAAATTGGAGGTATGAACTATACACTTTTAAGCCTGCAGCTTTGACAGCAGCAACTCTTGCATCCTCCTGCATAATAGGCATGTAATATAATTTGGAAGACCTGAGGTAGCATTTGTGTTTTAAACTGAGAGAGAATTGATTACTGAAAAATATGGCAGTATCATGGGGTAAGCTTTTTAAGTGTAACATCGAGAAAGGTTGATTGGCACGTAATGAACATTTTCACAAGGCATTTCTCAGTATGTGTGATAAAACCTTTTGTCTGGTTCGCAGCTGGAGATAGATACTGCTTTTCAAACTTTGACACTGGAAAGTGGAATGCCAGGTAAGGTGACAGAAGTTGTGGGTGCTCATTTATTGGTACAAGTGTTGGTTGGGGTAGAAGCCTTGATTATCTTGCTAGACTGGGATGAAACACGTTTGATAATGACAAGTATAAATGTGCCCATTTTCAGTGCTGTGCTTCAGCTGGACCCACAGTTGCAGGCAACGTTATGCCTATGAAATAGTTAAAACATATCCTGAACTGATTTTTTTTAATTATTAAAACTTCCACTTGGATTTCTAAATTAACGATTAGGAATTTGGGCTGCCAGTTATGTCTAATAATGCCCATTGTTGAATTATTGATGTGAAAATGAAGGGGGGGGAGCTTTTTAAATTACAGTGTATTTCTTAGGCTTAATCTATTACTATGCTGAACAGTGTCTGGCCATGATGAAAACCTGACCATTGTACTTTCCTGACAACTCCTGAAGCAGCTATCTCAATCCAGCTGTATTGGAACACTTGTTAGCGAAGGTTTTGGAGAAAGCGGTCTAGCTGCGGTTGCAAAGAATCCTTGATGAAGCAAATTTAGATAAACTCCCTTTTTGGTCAGATTTCAGACTTGAGATTGTGGGACTGAAGCTGGTAGATTATTTTTGTTGGGACCTGGATGCCATGAGTGCAGCCCACCAGGTCTTCTTGAATTTCTTAGAAGCATTCGGTACTATCAGCCATGGCATTCTTTTGGACTCCTTGCAATGTATGGGAATTGAGGGCACTATCTCTCCCTCATATTGATATTGTTTAATATCAACATGAAACACCTGGCTGAGGTCCTTCTATTTGGAGTAAGCAGTCATTATGCTGATGATATCCAGTTACATATCTCCACCCTGGGCCAGACAAGAGATGCAGTGGATGTTCTTTCCTGATGTCTGGAGACAATAAGGGACAGGATGGGATGAAGTGGGCTGAAATTGCATCCTGTCAAAATGGAGTTGCTCTTTGTGCAGGTTGGCAGCAGTCCTATCTCTGGCTCTGAATGGGATGCAGCCTCCCAAAGGAGCAGGCCTATGACTTGGGGGTCCTCTTAAATTTACGGTTTCTACTCAATCAGTAAGGGGAGCCAAAGGCCAGAAGAGCTTTGTTCAGTTTTGCTTGGGTGCCAGTTGAGGCCCTTTCTGGAATAGGAGGCTTTGGCAACCGCCACTCATGCCCTCATTATCCCAAGAACAGGTTACTGCAGTGTGTTGTGCTTGAGGCTGCCTTTGAAGAAACTTCAGCTGGTGCAACAGACAGCCTACTTCCTGATAGGTGACAGCTGTTCCCGTAGGATTTCCTGGGCACTGCATTGGTTTTCAATGCATTTCCATGTCCAGTTCAAAGGGCTGGTGTCAGAACCTGCATCAATCAAATGTCATTTTAAAAAAGTTATAGCAGTCAATGGGTGTTTGCTTGATTTGATTCTGCCATTTGTAGCTGGGGGGGGGATGGTAGTTTATAGTTGTGTTTGAGTTATTGCTATGAGATGGAGAGGCGCTCAAACTGATATGGGAATTTACAACAAGACCTGAATGCAGACAAAACCGGTGGTAGTCTGAAGGCTGGGAAGAACTGTGTTATCAATGGGAGGAATGCACAAGGCCACCATTCTCTGAGAAAGGATTTTGGCGCCAATGTAGTAAGGGGGGGGGGGGAATAAGTAGAGGGAACTTTACACAGGCTTTAGTTTTAGCAATGCTTTGCTTCAAGCTGCATGTACCAACCAATAAAAGAGCATTTATCTGAACCAGGCCTGGTTTCACGAGAATTCTTCTAAATTGGGGTTTGGACTTTGTGGACTTGACAGCTGGTTTTGAACTAGACGTGGAATGCCATACAACCCTACGAGACTAATGGGTTGTCTGCTTGTCCTGTGTCATCAGCTTAGGATACGATGCTTCACCCCCCCTTCCCCTCACGGTCAAACAGGCAGGGGCTTCCTCTGGCTGCCCCACCCCTTTGAAACACTTCATGCCCTAAGGTCTGGATGGCTTCCACACTTTTGGAGTTCAAGATGACAAAGGCTCTTTATTTCTTTGGGCTTTGGGGGCCTTTGGTGTTTGTTATGCTAGGCTTTCCTTAACCTTTAAAAATTTTGTGGTTTTTAATGGCATTTTGGGGAATTGGGACTGAACTGGAGGTCAGAAATGATCATTCCAAGGGCTCATTCAAAAAATATGGAAGGGTTAGGGTTATCCTTTTAAAACACATCTGCCTAACCTAAAGTTTTGATAATCAGTTGCTTCACTGAACTGAGATAATACTGTGCTCTGACACTGTGGGCTTCCTGTTCCCAAATGCATATCAAGCATATTTTCCATTGGCTGTCCCTTTGTTGATGCTCATGAGCACACAGTTAGCAACCAGTGCAATCCAATGGTGTAGGTTGCAAAGATTCCCCAAGAATCTGTGCATAATTGATGCTGAGTGTTGTATTTAATGTTGGTAAGGTCAATAGGCTGAGTCAGTTTATCCTGTAACGTGCCAATGCAAAAATCTTGTTAACAGTGGATATTAATGTATATGCAGGTGCTGTAGTGCCAAATGAGAATGCAGCAGGCAATTTCTACCAGACCGGTGATGATGCACTCCAATGGATTATTCAGCAGTCCCAACTGAATCAGACTGAAATGCAGCAGGTCTCATGGGCCCCAGCAGTCACTATGGATTCCAGTAACCCGATAGGTGAGTGTAAACATGGACTTTGAAAAATGAATCACAAAGTCATAGAACTGGAGACAACCTTGGAGTTCACCTATTCCAACTCCCTGCTCAGTACAGGATGCACTGGAGCAGTATTTCTCAACCTTGGCAACTTGAAGATGTGTGGACTTCCAACTCCCAGAATTCGCCAGCCAGCATTCTGGGAGTTGAAGTCCACGCATCTTCAAGCTGCCAAGGTTGAGAAACATTGCACTAGAGCATCTCTGACAGATGTCTTTCCAGCCTCTGGTTGAAGGCCCATAGTGCAGGAGAACTCACCAAGTCACATAGCAACCTATTCTAATGGCTGACAGTTCAGTTAGGAAGTTCCTCTTGATGTCCAGCCTGAACCATGTTTCTTCAAATTTTACCTGTGAGTTCTAGTCCCACTCTCTGGAGCTATAGAAAATAAGTCCTGCCTCTTCCAGATGACAACCCTTCAGATGTTTGAAGACTGCTATCGTATCAACTGTTTTTTTCTGAACAGTAAACATACCAAGGCCCTTTAATGATTCCGTAAAGGGTTTGGTTTCCAGACTCTTCACCATCTTGGTAGTCCTTCTCTGAACTTGCTCCAATGAATCACTGTCCTTTTTGAACTGTGGTTGACTAGACCTGGGCACAGTACTCTAAGTAGAGTCTGACCAGAGCAGAGTAAAATGGAACAATTACTTTCTATGATCCTGTTAATACACCCCAAGATAGCGCTTGCCTATTTAGCATCTGTATCACACTGTTGGCTCATGTTTAACTTATGGCCAGACAAGGATACCTAGGTGCCTTTCGCATGTACTACTACCAAATCAGGTCTTCCCCATCCTGTACTTGTGCCTTACATTTTTCCTGCTTATTTGCAGAATTGTATATTTTCCCTGTTAAATTCTCTTCCATTTATTTCACCCCACTGTTCAATACTGCCTAGATTAGTGATGGCGAACCTATGATGCGTGTCAATGACACGCCACAATTTGGGTGACATGCCAGTGTTCACCACACCCAACAACAACTGTTCTCCCAAAACAAAGGAACTGAGTTTGTCTTACTCATATTTCATTTTTGTAATTATTTGATGTTTCTTTATATAATACATAGCACCACACGTGATTGGAATGTTTTTTTTTTTAAATAAATGAAGATGTAAAGAATTATTTCTCTTTTATTCGGGGGGGGGGGTGTGACACGCCAGCGGAGTCAAGTTAGGCATTTTCTGAATTTTTGACACATCAAGCCCAAAAGGTTCGCCATCACTGGTCTAGATCTTTTTGAATCATCCTTCTCTCCTCAAAAGTATTAGACACCTCTCTGATCTTTGTGTCGTCTGCAGACTTGAAAAATGTCCCCTTAATTCCATCCTCCAAGTTATTAATAAAAATGTTGAACAACTTAGGACCCAGAACAGAACTCTGTGATATTCCACTCAATACTCCCTCCAATCTAATTTGAAGCCATTAGCGAGACCTGTTTGGGTATGATCATTCAGCCAACTCTGAGTCCATCTAACAGTGGTATCATCTTTAGCATTCTGTTAAGTAGCGTATCATAAATCATTTTATCAAAGGCCTTGATGAAGTTCAGATACACTAGGTTTATAATATTCCCCTGATATGCTATGCTAGTCATTCTGTAACAAAGATGAGATGTCTGACACTGTTTGTGACAAACTCAAGCTGGCTCCTGTTAATTGTAGCGTGTCTATGTGAATGATCAGAAAGATGCTGCTTGATAATCTGTTTGAAGACCTTGCCCGGTATAGATGCCAAGTTGACAAGTCTGTAGTTCCCCAGGTCTTCCTTCCCCTTTTTGAACATACCCAGAAAACTGTTTTTTTTGTTGTACGTGTGTTTTGCAAGCATCAGGACATTCTGAACATTAACTTTTGTGGTTCTACAATTTCTGGAGACTACCTTGTATCCTTTGGTTATGTTGCCTTTCTTCTTTTTCAATGCTGTTTTTCCCCCTCTTTGACATTTTAAAAAGCTCTGCATATATCCATACTGACCTCCTTAGATTTTCCCCATTTTTCCGTCTTGTGGGAATTGTTTGCAGTTGCACCTTCAGTACCTTGTTTATGGGATTTCTCATTCTTCCTGGACACTTTTTTGAAAACCAAGGATGCAATCTACCTTTCCTCTGAGTTCATCAGAGTCTTCTCTACTGAAGTGCCTCCTCCCTTGGTTATCACAAATTCAAGGACAACATATTTGCTTTCCTCCAAGGCACCATTTTTCTTCACTTCTTGAGCCAGTTCTTTCATATTGATGAGGATTAAATTGAGGATAGCTCCCTTGCTTTTTCTTCCACCTTCTGAGAAATGAAGTTGTCAACATGACAAGGTAAAAATTTGTTGGACCTCTGATTTTGGGCAGAGTTAGATTCCTAGCAGATATCCAGAAAACTGAAATCTCTCATTATTATTATTATTATTATTGTGTAACTCTTCAAAAGACTGGTCATCTGATACAGAAAATCCTCATCAGTATCTTCTGCCTGTCCAGATGGTGTGTAAGAAACTCCCATGGTGGTATTACTTTTACTTCTCTCTCCTTTGATTCTTACCTAGATAATCTCAACAGGATGTCCATGTTCTAATTCCTGAATTTTTGTGATAGAATACTCTTTCTTTGTATATTGTGCAACACACTCCACCCTTTCTCTTGAGTCTGTTCCTTCTGAAGAAAACATAGTCTTCTGGTACTTAGTGCCAATTCTGAATGTTATCTCACCAGGTTTGAGTGATCACATGTCTTTCTGAGTTAGAATCTCTAGTTCTCTGTTTCCATACTCTATACGTTGATGGAAAAACAACTGAGATTTTGAGTGACACCAGCTATTGGCCTCTTTGTTGTAGTTTCTTTTGAAATCCTGAGTCCCCATCTTGGCCTCCTTCTGCCTTTGTGTTCTGCTTTCTTGACTTGAGTCCTTGGTTGTATATCATTGCCTTGGAAATGGCTCTTCCTTCCATCCTTCAGGGCCATTCTCTACGCCCTCTACAATGTCAAGCAGAAAGACAAATATAGCACATACTTTGCAGATCACAATGATGGATCCTTCACATATTGCTTGGAGCCTTTCCTGCTAATTCTCCTAGCCAAATTTCCTTACATGTCTTCCTTATCTGCCTCTCTGGGTGAGGACTAGTCTGGACTGAAAAAAAGGGAAAAGAAAGGAGAAAAACAGGTGACTCCCCTTGACCTCCCTGCCAAACACATTTTTGTTCCCTCAGTTCTTGTGCCAATTGCTTAAATTCTTGAGTTCTGGACTGTCTCTTCAGCTCCATTAAATTAGGCATGTAATGTCTTCATGCTAGGTTTGTATCCAACAGAAACAAAGGGAGTGTTACGGAGAAGACCAGTGGCTAGAGAAAGTACATTAAGAGGGGTTACCTACAAAACTCTTTTATTATATTTTGTTCTTATCTGTTATAGAGGCTGTAGATTCTTCCTACTAGTTACCTTGTTTTATTTTTTTTCCAAATTCACCAAGGAATGCTATTCGGTATGAACAAAGAAGTTCCTGTGAAATCCCTCAGGTCAACCAAAATGGTTGCTTACCTATAGGGAATGGTTGAACCTGTGGCAAATAACCATTATCAAGAAGGGCCCCAGTGGCTGCCTGCAAACACAACAAATGAGATTTCCTAGTCCACCATTGCTTTTCCAGTGTCACATGCTCAACAAAACTTTCCTGGTACAAATCAGTTTAACCAACTGGGTGAGTAAAGTATTCTGCAGCCTACCTAGTTGAGTTCAACCCAGATGGAAGACTATATAAGAAAAGAGCAGGTTGAAATTTCACTATGTGAAGTTCCTGCCCAAGGACAACTAATAACTCTTAAGCAAGAAAGGTTAGACTAAGGTCACACTTTGTGCTAAACCACAACCAGCTGAATCAGACTAGCTTACCACAATGTGTGAATTCAAACAGGCTGTTATTCCCATAATTCTTCAAACATGCATCTATCAAAGAAAGCATTTATATTTTGGATGAAAATCAACTATACAACATTCAAGAGAGAATTTGCTTCCACTTGAGGTAGAACCACCAAAAACACTGGAACTTAGTCAATTAGTAGTCTGTTCTAATGAGGAAAGCGCATAGTTACCTCTGAGATTTGCTGCTCTTCTTCAGAACTAGATTATTTTCATTGGAGCAAAGACACAGATGGGACAGCAGCCCAGGACAGAAGATTTACCAGTTAGTACTTACACATCCACACCTTCTTTCTCACCCACATGCATACATGTACATGCTCATACATAAACCCCAAGAGCTTGAAGGTTATGTGAAGCTAATGTAATAGCAATAGGGGTTGGGTAAAATATTCTCCCCTAACATGATGGTTTTAATTTGGGTGTTCTTGAAAGTGGTGGATGCCACATTTTTTATTGGCTGGAATTAACTTTCAATCACTGTATACTTTTGTATGATCAGAATGAGGTTAAGGAACTCCTATTGCCCATCCACATCCCTCACCTTTGCAGAAACCTCACCTTCATTTTTTACCTCTGATCTTCATTGGACTTTCAGGCATAGAGATTTGGTTAGTTGGGAATGTTCTTGCTATTTGAGCATCTTTCATCAGTCTAACGCCCAGAAAAGAGATGGCTTCTGCTTTTCAGGCCAAGGGCTGTGAGCTGCAATGGGCAGATGGTGCTATGATATTACAAGAGGAGGTGGGATTTCAAGCAGGTTTGTCTCTGTTTTAATTTGGGGAAGGGCAGGCAAGGATCTGTTTTTACAGTTGTGTTAAAGCTACAGAGGGTTAACGCGCCTATTATATTTAATTTCCCAGGAAAAATTCACTAGAAATTGTGTAGTGAAATACGGTGGCAGACTAGCAGTGTAGTCTCAGGGTACAGTCAAGGCTGTAAAGAAAGTCACGGGTGGCTGCAGGTTGCCCTCTCTTGACCTAGATTATTTTCTGAATATGGGATTTAATTTCTGAGCATGAAAGTTAGATAATTTCTTAAGACTATGAATTTAATATTTTGGAATAGGAACTCGTCCATAGGACTTCCCTGTTGTCAGGGAGCAACTTATTGGTCCTAATACAGTCTATCAGTGCACTCAGGAATCAGTTTAGGTTGTGCATCATCTTGCCTGATTGAGGTATTATAAATAAAGCTGCTGAACCCAGGAAATAGATCTCTTGGGCCAAGGAAGTTGCCTTAGTGGAAACTCTAGATGCACTTGTTTCCTGATAGTAGGATTTTGTTTATTTCTTATTATGCCTTCTTGGTGGTTTACTCCACTGTCCTATTTTTACTTTCTTCTTTAATAAACTTTCCTTAAACTGGATCACTGTGCTGGCTTAAATTCCTATTTGCACTGTCAAAAGATAGTTCCCCTCTTCCTACTTCCATTTGCCCAGACTTTGGAAGCTTATTAAAGGTAGGAGAGGACTAAAAAAATCCAGGCTAATTGCTTATCCAGCAGAAAGTGAGAGTTTACTTGGCTGTCTCCTTACTCCCAATTAAACACTCCGTACTTGGAGAGGAAACCTCTCTGTCTTAGGGAATTAGGAAACTAGTTAATGACAAAAACATAAAGGGCAGAGGCACTTCGTTATTACATTGTTCTATAAGGCAGTGCAGGGCATGGCTGTTGTCACTGGAGGCACAGAGAAAGGGTTCAAGATATGATGGAGGTAGAGCAAGATCACACACTTTTCCTGATTTTTCTCTTACTTTATTCGTAAAGGTATACAAGTTGTCTTACCTTTTCACCAGCTTCATGATTTCTTCGCATTCTTAGCAAGCATTTTCTCACCTCTTGACTTGATAGCTTGACATGGTCTAAAGTAAAAGTACCAAACAATCATTTTTCCTTTAGTTCTGCATTTGTTTCCAAAACCATTCTAATCTGTACACAGGATGATACATACCGAACTTGTGTGTTCCTAACATGTGTATTGTTCCTACCCCAGCCCCTCGGCCCTACTTCCTATTGACCACTTTAGATCTAAAGAAAGGACTTGCTTAACAACTGGCATTGTTCCATTTGCTCTCCCTGACTGAAGAAAAGATAGGTGACTGGCTGCTTGATTAATTAATTAATTCTTTGGCAGGCAGACCCTTGTCTGCCCTGTTCAACCCTAGCCAAATCTTAAGGTCATCTTTCTCCTTCACTGCTGTTCTTTCCAGGGTTGTATTTTAGTGAGTCATCTCCCAGTCTCACCTAATGGCTCATAAATCCTAATTAGTGTCATTTGCACAGTCTGTCTTAGGTTTACCAGTCAACATTATTCTGGATGGAAATGAACAGTACATGGTCCATTTTCATCAGCCACTGGAGGTGTCTTAACCCACTGTTGCCATTGTAGGACTTTTAGCTGCCAGCCAACACCTCTATTGCTCAGTTTCTTTTCCACCAAACTCTTTCTGATTTTGACATGTCACCCTAGTCTTCCCCCAGTAAAATAGAGATTTTGTTTTCATTGAGCAAGAAGTATATGTGTCAGATCTACGATGTTCAAATCCCAATGTGAAGGTGGCTCAGTGGCTAAAATATAATACTTGTGGCTTTTGATTTGAGAATATTCAAGGTGTTTCTCCTTTATATTAGAAGAAGCTGTCTATAATACCAGCTGTTTCGTCGATAACATTTATCTGAATGAAGAGCCTCAAGAAAATGGAGTGATGAATAATGAAGCAAGGAATGACTATCCACTTATAGCAAACCAGCAAACCATGATGGAACAGAGTATATTTGAACCTTCAGCTGCCCTCCCAACAGATGAACCAGCCATCAACAATGTTCCTTCTCAGAACCCTATAGGTCAGTGAAGGGATTCTCTGTGGGCTCATGAGGGCAATTAATAAACGTATCTAAACAGCAACAGCTAAAAAAAAATTATACCTTTTAATTGGAAAGAAGAATTGGCCAAACCCCTCCTTACCATGAGATAGTATAGATTACCTGCCTTTACTTTATAAGGAATGTACATCAGACAGGTGATAGAAAGTTCAAAGCAAACACCTGCTTTAATATGTGACCACTTTTCACAGTTGAAATCCCAATGACAAATATTAACTTTTGGGTTTGGGTATCTGGAATGTCTCTATTTTATGTCCCTTGGGCTTCTTCCTGGCAAAAGAAAGGCTGTCCTCAACTTTTAGGCAGACCTCTAAATATTTAAGAATTTTACGATTTCTGTTTTCACCAGTAGACCTATTGCAAAATCCTTTGTAAAATATCCCTTTTCCTTTCCCCCCAAGATGTTCTTGTTAACCTATTTTGTCTAGTTGAGGAGAATGTCTGAATCAGATATGTGATCATTCTCTGCCTGTTCCTTTCCAAAACCCTTTTTCTGTCTTCTCTGTTTTCCGCTAATGCTTAGTCAACATGCAAGACTTTGTAGATGTAGAGATACTAAGCCTCCTTCCATTATACTGTGTAATCTTGGCTCTTGCAGAAGCTGCCCAATTTACCATACAAGTCTCTATCTACTACCGTGAGAAGCTACAGCGTGAAGCAGAAGTAAACAGCTGCATGTTCACCTACAACCAGCAGAACTGCCACAAGCAGCACAATGCACAGATCATACAGTTTCCAAACCCAGAGGTGCTGACGGATCAGAAGCAAATTCAGCATACCTTGATTGCACTACAGACTGCAAATTTATTGTTATATCAGAAAAACGGGAAGATCTGTGCTGAGCGACTTGGCCCCTGTAAGGTCTTCTGTGCATTCTCCAAGGAGCTGGACAATCGGTTTCAGGACCCTCCATGTAAATTGCTGCCAAGGAATGTTGAAACTGAAATCTTCAACTATGAACAGTTCTTTCAAGGTGAGGATCTAGGCCAGAGGCAGACAATCTTTTTTATGGAAAGGGACTTGTGCAGCACTGAGTGCTCAGATCAGGGGTTGTGTCATCTGTGTTGAAATAATTAAAGAAAGCTAATTAGAATCTTTCCCAACCATCTTCTGCTTAGTATTGTTATAGCTATGCTACCATTGTTTTATATTCTTAAAAACTGTTGTCTCATAAGGCTTAGTGAAGACAGAGTCCTCTAAGGATAGAAGCTAAGGTGCCAAATGTTATAGCTTCTTATCAAGGACATACTGGCTTGGGTCTTTCAGGCAAGGACTGCAGCAGTTATAGTAGCAGGAAGAGGGAGATGGTTGGAAAAGGCTTCATGCCAGCGATCATGATGCAGCTGGACTCAAGCAGGGGGCAGAAAGGTGTGCCTCCGCAGCTATGCAAGTATTCTCAACATAGTTTGGCAAAAGTTCTTCAGGACTTCCATCAGGCATTTTTTCCAGCCTAATTTGGAGATGACAGATTGAACCTAGGACATTTTGTATGAAAAGCAGCTGCCGTACTAAGCTGTGACCCCAGTTGCAGTCTTATGGTTCAAGAAGATGGAACTTTGTTTAGGCACACCAAATAAATAGTATCTGGCTTCATGCAGCATGCTAAGCCATAATGTGAATTGGCTGATTTTGGCTTAGATGATGTCTTTAAGTTGATATTTGCACAGCTGTTAGCCACAGGTATTATGTCAGAGGTATTACAAGGGGAAGCTGTTTCATTGCATTCTTTCCTGCCCTGTTAATAATAGTATGCTTGTGTCTGGGAAAGCACTTGAAATATGGACTGGGCCAGGGGATTTTATGGTGGCATCTTTAGAGAGATGTCAGAAGATCCTCATAACCTGTAAATCAGCTCAGGAAGGCTTGGTTAATGGGTTATTGATGAGCAAAAGAGTCCAGGTTTCTTCTTACTGACACACTGAAAATATCCTTAGATTTGATCGTATTTATTTGCCCTGCTTTTCTGTTCCTGAATCCATATATTGGCTTATGTAGCTATGAATCCTGGACCTTTCTCTTTAACAGAACTGATTGAGTTCCGTGATGGTCGAAGAAGCTCATCTCCTGACTATACCATTTATCTGTGCTTCGGACAGCAGTTTTCTGCTTTCAAACCCAAGGAGTCCAAACTGATCTTGGTGAAGGTAAGGGTATCAGTGCCAGCAAACATACTGAAGATTGTTCAAGGTGATTTCTGTCTTCAAAAGAATCACAGTAGTGGACTTCAATCTGTTGCCACCCCAGCATGATTTCCTCCTGATGCCTGAATGGGAGGAAAGCATGGCAAAGTGGCTGTGTGGATGAGCCCTAAGAACTAAAATTGTGTCTCCAAAAGCTGCTTTGGAGGGTGCAAAAGCACAAATACAATCCCCATCAGCCCAGGCTTCCTCATCCAGAAAGCACTCTGAATGAAGTCCAGCTTCATTCAGATCTGAACTTGCTACAGCTGTGTGTCTGGATTTGGGCATCAAGCCTTACAGACTATAGATTCTGCACAGTCTCCTTCCAGCTGCATTTACAAGATTGCTCCAGGGGCAGAAGGCACACCAGATAGAGGAAGAGAATCTTGCCCCATTGGTTTCAGTTCCTCAGACGTCAGCCTTTTTGCAAACAGAAATGAATCGGTGTCAGTGACCCAGCATATTAAAATGTCAGGTTTTCTGTATTTTCAGGATCCAAGAGACTATCATTATGATAAATTTTTGCATATCCACACATGAAACCTCACTGTCCCCTCCTTCCTATTCCTAGGTTTCTTTTCTAAAAATCCTGGTACGCCACCCTTTTGCACTTTCCATTCAGAGCACACCAAATTCTTCTCTGAAAAATGGGCTATCAGTAACATTGACCATTGGCAGTTTTATTTGCCAGGGAAATATTTTTTAGGATCTCTGTAAATATTTTGTAAGACACCAAGTTTTTGTGTGTACAGATTCTTTGTTGATACAGCGGTACCAGTTACATATAATCTGGGTGTCCCAAAAGCCATTGGACTCTACTTAGGAAGATAGTGCTAGTCTCTTAATCGCTTTATCCCCTTTCCACAAGTTTCCGCCCTCTGCAAGATCTCAATTGCTAGATGGATGCAAGCTTGTTTAACCCATTGCTGGAAGGTTCAGGCGGCTGCTGCCTTGATGGATATTGCAGCCCACTCTGCAAGGAGCATAGCCACCTTGAGCATCTTCCCCATAAATGCTCCTGAGTGGCATTTGCAGAGCATCAACATGGTCCTCAGTCTTTTTCTTAAAAGCTCTTTGCTGCCTTCTAGGACTAGATAAGAACATTCGGATTTTGCTGCTGGAGATGCAGCACAGCTAAGGATACCTAAAGGGAACTATATCCTAAGCCTGTTCTTCTAACTGCTGATAAACATTCCTTGTTCAGCTGCGCATCATTCATTTCTTTATTTGTTCCTCCTGGAAGAATTATTCAACTGTATTTATTTATTTATTCATTCTGGTACACATAAGCTGCTGTCCTGCGTTCTTGGAGTCTCCACTCTTTCTCCTGCCCATAGCCTCCTATTGGGAAGTTGTAATCCCAGAATATCTGAGGTTAAGCTGTAGTTAATTGGGAAGACTGACCCCTCTCTCTCTCTCTCTCTCTCTCTTTTTTTCCTGGGCTCTTCCATTTCTAAGAAGGAGAGGCAGTGACAGTGAAATCATTTTGATTTTCTTTTTGCAATTCTGTTAGAGTCAGCCAGTCTCATCCCTAATCATCCTTTCTTAGTGTTAGATACCTGTATATCCAGGTAGCTGAATTAAGGACAACTGCATAGGAGAAATGTATCTCTGCATAAGCTAATAATATTTATTGTCTTCTGTGTATCTTACAGCTGGTTCCAAGTATTTGTAAATATTGGCATGAAGTCCTGCAGAGAGAAGGATTCTCATCCCTAAACAGCGAGAACGTGAGCCTACAAATCTCCAACAGCCTCTTTGACATGATAGAACATTTCAATACCATATTCATGCAGACTGAGACAGTGTATTGAATGCTTTGTACGCTGGTAGGTTTTGCAAAGGGTGAGGCTGGTTCTCTCCATTTGTTTCATAAGCAGAAGTACCGTAATCTCCTGATTGCATCGCAGCCTTGCATCTCAGGCTGGATAACCCACTAATTGGACTACTATTTATTGAGATAATCACACTGTGGGGATATAGATGGAACACTGCTATTCCAGCTGAATTCTTTCCAAGAACTTATTGGAATACAGGTGAAACTCGAAAAATTAGAATATCGTGCAAATGTTCATTTATGTCAGCATCCTGGTCTTCCATAACACCTCAGCAGTGCCACGGGCTGATAGCATCCATGCCACACCGCATTGCAGCAGTCATTGCTGCAAAAGGGGCCCAAACCAAGTACTGAGTACATATGCATGCTTATACTTTGCAGAGGTCCGATATTGTTCTATTTCCAATCCTTGTGTTATTGATGTCATGGAATATTCGAATTTTCTGAGATTGTGAATTTGGGGTTTTCATAAGCTGTATGCCATAATCATCACAATTATACCAAAGTAAGGCTTGATATATCTTGCTTTGCATGTAATGCGTCTATCTCATATATTGGTTTCACCTTTTGAGTTGCCATACTGACATAAATGAACATTTGCATGATATTCTAATTTTTCGAGTTTCACCTGTATATATCTTGTTATGTAGCATTATGGTATGAATTCCCCTCTGCCAGTAGAAGTCAGATGTGCCACAAAGTTGAGGAAATTCTTGCAAGAATGTATATTCATGCGATAAGGATTTCTGGATATTGCAGGGATGAATTTAGATTCAGGAATGCAAATTTATCTCCTACGTTTTATAGGAAAAAACCTACAATGTATATTCTAACCTGAAACTCAGTTGATGTTTCCTTTCTCCATGCAACTGTGTACGAAACCATTCCCAACTCTTCCGGGACAGGGTTAGGAGCAAGATTTTGTATTTTCAGTCCTAAAAAGAAAAAAAAAACTACACAAGGATTTCTTTCCCTCTGTAGGAATTGAGTTTACTATCCCTACAGATGCTCCAGTTTTTAAAATACTTGAAAGAAAAATACTTAAAAACTTACATTCGTGCAAGGCAAACTTCGTAACCAATAAACTGTATCAAATTCCTTAGAAGTGGAAACATTGGGAGCTATTCCCTCTTGTAATTTGGAGGGGGGTAATCGAAGTAGAGTTACTTTATTTATCTCTGGCACTAAACTTTGTATTATATTATAGATATTGTATATTTTAACTTTATTGACAAACGCAGGGCATGTAAACTGTTCAGAATCAGTACTGATTGGAGCAGCATATAAATCTTATAAGTAAGGAAGTGTGGAATCAAACACACAACCCAAAAGCAAAATAATCAAGGCTTCCCCAGAGTGTTTATTAAACAGTATGTACTGGAGGGACCCCACTAAGGGATAGTGAGAGCCCCCTGCAGACAAAAGAGATGCACTGATATTCATACGTTTCATAAAAGGGGAAAGGACAAGAATGCCGACATATATATTCATATCATGATGCAGGCATGCATAACTAAATAAGTAATAGATCTCGTTACTTTCTGCCCCTCTGCCATCTACAAGGAAAACAATAGCCTTACTGAGAAGAAGAAACAAATCAATTCAAGGTGCCAAATGCCAGGAAGAGCATATCCTCCGATGGGGATGTTTGTAATAAGGTCTTTACAACCAGTCTAATTCACACCAGCTTCAAGGCTGCTGCACATTCTTTTGTGTTTCAGTTTTATTAAGGCGCTCCCATTCATCTGAAGCCTCTAAAAACTTCTTCACCTAAAAATGTATTTTTCTCACATAAGTAAGTAAACACTTTAATAGGTGAAGAAGTAAGTAAACACTTTAATAAGCAAAGGGGCTTACACAGCCCAAGGATGAGGGGCCGTTGATCTTTGTCTTAAGTCTATAATTAATTAATTAATGTAATTACAGGCTTAATTACATTAATTAATTGATGTAATTAAGCCTGCAATTTAAGTCTGTAATTTCAGACTTGCAAGATTGATATCAGCCTTACGAAGTAGACCAGACAGGAAACATGACCAGATGAGCTTATTCTACTTTATTGTAAAGCCAAATTAACAGAATCTTGTAAATCTGAAGTTACATCTCTCCCCTCCCCCACCCCATCTCCTTCACAGTCCAAGAAACTAGGCAGGATCTCTTCTGAGCCTCTTGCCCTGCCCACATTCCTGCTGCGGGCTCAGCTGCCTTTTATCTGTCCATTCCCTTGGTTGCATCTCTTTCCCCTGTCTCCCAAGGTCATTCCCACAGGAACCTGTTTTGTAGCCTAAGTCATATTAAACAAAAAAAGTGTAGAGGCAAAACAAAAGGTATTTTGCTGACCAATTTTGGTTGCAGAGTTTGGGGGGTGGGTTCTGTAGGCTATGACGGTAGGACTGGTAGACCATATCTAGCCAGTAGACTGCCCACCCCAGCTGTAAGACAAGTTGCAGGTAATGTAGCCTCATAATATGTGGTCTTTGATATGAGAGCACATATCATAGAAGCATGTAAGAAGATCCCTGCTGGGTCAGGCAAAGGCCTGTCAAGTTCAGTTTTTGGCTTCCCACAGTGGCCAAACAGATGCGGCTTGGAAGCTTGCAAGCATCCCAAAGAGGGTGATTGTCTTTTCTTACTGCTTCTTCCTAGCTGTTGGTATTTTAAGGTATATTAAAATGTGATGTGCAAAACTTTTCAACTCAGACTAGTTCTAACTCTGAAACAGTTCCAAACTGCTCAGTTTTTCATAGTCAGGCACAACCCCCTTTCAAGTTCAGTAGGGTTTGAGTCAAAAGGTTTTGCACACTAGTGGTAGTGTATTTATATGCTATTAAATGTAGCCCCTGTCTGCAACTTCTTAAAGCAGCCAAGTATTTTCCCAGGATCACGTGGCGTCCTTCACAGCTGCTACATTCATGCTCACCCACAGTACAAAACACCTTTTGGAGGATCAAATTTGAAGCACTGCATAGCCGAAGTGTCCAGCCATCGGGACTAATCCTGTAGCCAGCGGTAGCACTACCCTCCAGGTGCTTGCATATTTCCGCCTTAACAATATATAATTCATGACTCCACATTTTAGTTTAAATAGTTCTGGCGTTCAACTTTTGGTCAGCGTCAGAATTTCCTATGGTTAATTTCAGCAAATGACCTTAAGTGTTAGTAACCTTCCCTCTTTTTATATTTTTTGTGCCGTGCACGATTTCTCCTCTGTCCCTTTTGCTGTGGAGTAAGGCAATGAAACATGGAAGGATGTGATTTCAAAGCGACTTCTCTGTGTGAAGTCGAGGTTGCATGCGCTTATATACGACCTATTAGTAGAAATGAACTTGGTGGATACAGGTGACCATGTTTGCCTTCACCTGCAGTTGGGGTAGGACAAGATAAAAAATTATGAAGGTACCAAGTAGCTGTAGGCATATTGTCCACAGTATTACAAGAAACAGCTTGTTTCGTCAGTTTTGCCATAGCAAAAACATGGCATATTAAATATTAAGATTTCTTACTTTGTAACAAATGCTGGATTACTTTATGCATTTTAGAATTGAATCCTGTTGCATTTAGTGGATTATATTCGTTATTCAGTGTGCTTGGAACTGAAGCCATGATGCATTGTTTTTTTATTTAGATAAAATGGAAAAACTCCCAATGCATAAGCAATAGATAGAAACAGTTGCTTATTTTATGGTGAATTAACAGCAAAGGTGAATGAATACTGGCTTGCAGCCTATGTTGCACTGTACCCGTCTTTTTCCTCTTCTCCCTCAACCACTCCAAGCGCGTTGCCCAGATCTGCTGAGGCAGGTGAGGGCATGTAGGAGGGCTGCAGACGAGAATTGAAATCCATTTGCCAACAGTTCCTGTTCCTCAGGCGGACGGTGGTTGGACATCCCTGGATCAAATCCACCTGGTTGCATTACCCAGGTGGCAACCTAATGCCTGTCTTTCTGTGCCTAGCATGATAAGCTACAAAAGGGGTGATTGAAGAGGAGGGAATCCATTATTTAAACCTTCCATCAGAAGCAGCATCGTGCCCATATGTTAGGAGGTCAGAAGATATGGAGAGATTGTTAAATACCTCTTCTTCTTCCAAGCTCCAAGGCTGGAAAGCCAGGATGGAACTGATTGTAGAGCACACTCGTTTAAGTTTGGGTAGCCTGTCTCCAAGTCGAGATGTGCTCTTCATTAGCTAAAGCAGGAGACCTGCAGATCAGATTGCATTCATCTTCTGTACAGCTTGCCTTGTTTAAGGGAAGAGGAGCTTGAAGGTTTTTTGGTTTTTTTAATCAGTGCTTTCAGGTCATGAAGGGCTGTGAGCATAGAGTACCTTTTCCCATTGCTGAACGAAGGGGCCCGGCACCTTGGCTAGCTCCTGGAGTGAAACTTACTGGGAATCAATTTCAGAGAAGCTCAGCACAGACCAGATGGCAAATAAAGCAAAGCCTTGTAATGTTTGTCATTGGTTTAGCTATGGAACTCAAGTTTTAAATTAACCTTGTAGCAGAATGCATTTCCCAGTTGGCCCACATGGTATCTTCATAGTTGAAAAGGAAGCAATTGTTTATAGTCAAGGTTTCATTTTAACCTGCTCATAAACCTGACCTACCATGATAGCACCTTGTTCCTGCTTAGCATGCAGTGAAAAAATGTATCTGTTAAGTTTAATAAATCTGTGCTGGATATTACTTGCAAGTGGGGTGTTATTACAAATTGGGTTCCTAAGCAGAGTTTTCTTCAGTAAGAACCTGAGAGAAGTAGAACAAGATTGACTGTTCCCTTAGCACAACATGCCCCCCCCCCCGAAAAAAAGGAGAACATTTGGCTGAATCCACTGGATGAAGCAAGGAGTACACTGATAAGAAGGGAGATGTAAGTATGCATTTCCTGAAGATAATCCTTCCTGGTTCATGTGTTGGCAAAGAAAATAAAGTCCCATAAAACAAGCACTATTTCAGAGGCAGCTACTCTTGGCTTATTGAAAAATAAAGTAAAACCTTGTTGTGAGAGACTATTCAAGGAGACAGAATATTTATTAAATCTGAATTTACATCATTGGCATAAATGGCATCATTTTCAATAAACCTCAGTTTAATGCACACTTTTTTTTTTAAATTAATTTGTAAAGCCACCTTTCTCAACGAGTGACTCTGGGCGGTGAACAATATCAAACAGAAATAAAAACAATTACATCATTGATGTAACTGAAATGAATCCATTACAGGGAGATGAAATCGAGCCACAAATTTGTCTGTTGCATCTGAAGTCCATTTTAAATGGAGGCCTGTTAAACCGAGGTTTTGCAGCATAAGGAAATTGGCAGCTTGTTTTCTAATATTCACTAGATAATGATACTTTAAAGCAGGGTTGGGGGACCTGGACCTGGGTGTTGCTGAATTTTAGCTCATTTGGCTGAGTTGGCTACGGCTCCTGGGAGCGCCAGCAGTAGTTCGAGGGTTCCCATGGGCTAATCCTCAACAACCCTGAACTACCCTTGTTCCATTAACTCCAGCTGACTATCTATAAAAGATTTGTAGTTTACTCAGGCACAGTACTTAAACTGTGATACATTCACCAGGCTTTCCTAAAAGCCACTTAGACTCTTTAAAAGTATGTTTTTCGTGATCCAATTCTAATGGCTATGAGTATTATACATTTTTTTCACATTTTCCTGTCAGTCACTGTTCCTAGAGATGAAAGCCACTTAACTGTGCTTTTGGCTCTCGAGAATCCTCCTAGACTATGAATGTCTGAAAACCTTGTTTGTACTGAACTGAATTATGTTGTAGTGTTAGGACTGAATATTAAGTCTTAATATTTTTGTTGTGGGTTTCTCATGGATATATTCATTTTATAAAGTGTATAAAGCCTAATGAGAACTTGTAATGAGAAATCAAGTCTTTCTGTAACTCGTGTAGCTCACTAAACTACAGCTTCAGTCAATACACTTCTGTTTTATGGAAGTAAACTGACATTCCACATAAGTTTAAGAAGTAAGTTTTTTATTTGAACTGATCATGAAATGACATTGGTGGGAATGATGTTGGCCAGTGATTTGTCTTTCATGGCTGTTTTCATTTATCCAAGATGCTCTACAATGAAATACATCAGGAAATGTATTACTGATTTTGTTTAAAAGATTAAACAGATTTAAAGCCAAGTGTTATAATTATAGAATAAAGTTCTCTAGTGCTTTGGAGGACATAGGAGCACCAATATGGCACTTCTTAACAATACTTTTTACAAATCTTTGGCAACTTTTTAAGGTGTTGCAAAGAGGTGTTGTATTTGTGCTGTTGCATCATCCAAAGCAGTTCTGGAGACACCGTCTCAAATGCTGCATGGTTTTAATTCTTGGGCTCATCCACACAGCCACTTTGCCATGCATTCCTCCCATCCAGGCATCAGGAGGAAATCGCGTTGGCATAAATTGCATTGCCCCCACATCTTGCCCTTAATCCACCTCTGGAATGGGGCATGCCATGCTGCTATCTGTACAACTCCTTTACATGACCTTGTAAGAGCAGTAATTGGCAGTTTTCCCTGGCCGAACGTCATCACCCAGGGGTAAAGCCACCACCAATTGCCATATATAATATGTGCCAGAATGGTGGTTGTAAGATCCTGGTACATTATATACAGGTAGTTCTCAACTTTACAACCAGTCCTCACACTTACAACTGTACCAGCATCCCCGTGGTCACATGATCGTGATTCGGGCACTTGGCAACCACCACCCATTTACAATGGTTGCAGCATCCTGCAGTCACATGATCACCATTTCCAACCTTCCCAGCTAGCTTCTGACAAGCAAAGTCAGCAGGGAAGGTTGCAAGTCACGGTCACGCGATGTCTCACTTAACAACTGCGGTGATTTGCTTCACCACCACAACAAAAAAGGTCACAAAATTGAGTGCAGTCATGTGATGCGTCACTTAACAACCGCACTGCTTAACGATGAATTTTCCAGTCCCTATTGTGGTTGTAAGTCAAGGACTACCTGTACGTGATCTTGGAACCAGAGTTCAAGGAAGGGGATTCAGTATGTGCAAGAGAGGTGTTCAGCTGTGGGGTGCCCTCCAGTACATCCACATAATTTCTTCAAAATGATTATTGATGGGTCAAGCTGTCAACCACTAGGTGGCACTCAGATCACCTCCATGTCAGATGAGAGGTCCTCTTCTGTTTTCCCAAGGAAAACTCTACTTCCATGCTGGAACTCCTTGGACCAACTTAAGCCTGCCTTAGCATTGGGCTGCCTACAATATGGAGGCTGTGTTTTGAGGACATGTCCTGAGCAAAGAGTATGTCGGGCATCTTTGCACCATGTTAAACAAGCTAGGTGGGTGAACTCTTACTGTCTGGCTGTTTCATAGCAGTATCAGCTGATGCTGGAATAGAGATACGTGAATGAAAGGGTCCAATTCACACCACAAATACTATACATTGCAACTGCAACCTGTTTCTGACATCATGGTCAAAACATAACATTCCATCTTTCTGGCCAGCTTTCCCCTACTTAGTGTCCTCCAGTTGGGCTATAGTTCATAATTCCTAGCAAGTTTAGGGAAGGCTATTTTAGGCTGCCACAGCTAACATACCTGTCTTTCCACATGGACAGTGCTGGTTCCAAAGGTAGCATTCCCATAGCTGGTGATATAATACTGTGCAGGAGCCTCAGTTCTGCTTGGTTTGTCTGGGACTGTGAAAATAGTAAAATGCTTAATATCAGGCCTCTGCAATAATGTTACAGCAGACACACGGGCTAGGCTGCCTCCCTATCACCCAAGTTTATGGATGCCTCAGAGAAGGCATCAGGTTCCTGGGTTAGGCATAAAGGCCAGAAAGCTCTCCTACCATTATCCAGTTCAGTCAGCCACACCTGGCTCAGTCTCTTAAGAGTCAGTTGGTTTTTCTGTCGTGTGAAGTGCAAACCCCCAATATTGCAACAATTCAAAGTTACTATGTTTGAACCCTCGGAAACTAATGGGCTGTAGTCATTATAACTGAACTGCAATAGCATATTACAAATATTCTGAACAAAGCCAGGACCATAGAATTTTGTATCTGTAAGTATTCTGTACTGAGCCTGTATTTTGCAAGATATTTACCCTAAGACAAACTCACCATTTCATCATGCAGCATTCTAGTTTATTGAAACAATAATAACAACATTAACATTAGTATTTAAATAATTAAGGCAGAGAATCATTGACCTTAATGACAAATATTCCAACCTCACCTTTGGGTAACAGGAGCTCTGTTTCAAACTGATGGGCACAAATTCCACATGTTTTAACGTCTTCTTTGAACCTGCAATGAGGTTGGTTGAGAAAAAGGACCAAGCATCACTAAACGGATTGGCCCCTAGTGTGATATGGTAGTTATTGAGATGTCAGACTAAGGATAAGATCAAGGTTTAAGTCCCCACGCAAGCATGGAGTTCACTGACTGATTTAGGCCAGTTACACCTAGCACAGACCAACCTACCTCTAAGGGAAAGTGTAGGGATAAAATGAGAGACGCCGATGTATCTCATCTTGAATTTTCAAGGAAAAAGGCAGAATTTAAATGCCATACCTCCTCAAATGTGGGTGGGTTGGTTTCTTTGTTTGGGGTTTGGTTTGGTGTGGTTACCAAAGGTGGTTTTTGCTAATGCTTTAAACATGAAAGATTGAAAAACTAGAAGTACAGAGGCATATCTAAAGCCCCACTGCTGTAATGTGGGAAAAAGATGCAGATGAAAATGGGAAGAAACTGCCACTTGAGCAACAATCCACTATTCTTTCCCATAGCTGCTACTCCTGGGTGAGTAGAAATCCCTCAGAAATGGTGCAGGTTAGTCAACACACCAATTCTGTACTATGTCTTCTGGATGGACAGAAAAGGAAAGATTTAAGTTTGAACCCCCAGCCCAGCAGGAGAATCCTCTAGTCCCCTTGGCGTAGGCACTATTTTTCAGGCTGACCTTTCAAGAGGGTGGCTTTGGAGATATTAAAACAGAGTAATAAAATAACATATCCAAATAAGCCATTTGGAGAAGTTATAAAAACATATTAATCTCTTACGTTGACTGTATATTGTATCCCCTAGCTTAGGTATAACAAGGTTAAAGAAAAAAAATTGATGAAGCCCTAATTATAACCTGAAGAAAACTGATATAATAGCCAACCTGCAGCACAGCCTTTCCCAATCTAGTGCCAACCACATGCCCTAATCTCCACTTTAATTTGAGCTGTGCTGGCTGGGGATTATGGGAGAGGAGACCTAAAACATCTAGAAGGCAGCAGGTTCAGGAAGTTGATGGATCAAATGAGAGAGGACTATAAAAGTGGTAGAAGGGAAACCTTCAGTAACAATTAGAAGAAGCGCTTAAATGAAAATAAGCACCTTATTGGAAATATTTGGGAGGTTTTATTTCCTTTTTAAAATCAGTTTAGAGGATTCAGAGCCATCCCCTCAATTAAACTTAAGAAACAAGGGTCCAGAGCAAAGTATCTCAAATGATATGCTGTGGAGACAGAAACGTTATAATTGTTATAATTTTCTGAATAAAGGCCAATATACAGGGAAAGATGCAATTTAAATAGTAAACTGTGGAAGACTTTACAGTGTTGGTTTTGCTGGTGCAAAGTATGAAATACGCACATGGTGGTCTTGTCATCCAGATCTGGCCAGACAAATTCGGCAAGACATCCAACTGTCCGGCAGGGTGCCTTTATGCAAAGATGGAGGCCAGGCCATTCTTCCAGGAGGTTTTGGTTGATGGAGATGATTGTCATCATAAAATCCCAGGTTAACTGGAATCCTTTAAAAGGCAATACAGAGAGGGGGTTCTAAGAAGCATTTGGTGCAGCCAGCATTATCCAACTTGATGAACCCCAGATGGGTCCAATTTCAACTCCCATAATCACTAGCCAGTCTAGCCAGAGGCTATGAGTTTTGGGGGAGCTGAAATTTGATGCTGTTGGAGAGCCCCAAGCTGGGAAAAGCTGGCCTGAGCACTGACTTTAAAGGATGCGTTAAAGCAGATGCAACTTTGCTGATTAAACATCTTGTGCACACAAGGTTAATCTTGATCACTGCCTGGCAACAGGAGCTCTTGGTTCATCATTGTTGAGAAGAGTGACTGAAAGAAAACAATTGATTCTCTAAAGTTGGTCCTTCAGTTTCACTGTTTGGTTTGGGACAAGGTTATCTGAAGGACTATCTCTGTCCACTGAAGCTTGTTTCCAACCTACCACCTTTTGTCAGTGGTTCTTCTCCCATACTCAAGATCAGTGGGATGTGCCTGTAGACTTTTTTCAGCCAGCACCCAGAGGTGGGGCTGACCATTCAAGTGGTTTTATACCATGCCGCTTCAATAGCTGCATATACAGGTGAAACTCGAAAAATTAGAATATCGTGCAAATGTTCATTTATGTCAGTATGGCAACTCAAAAGGTGAAACCAATATATGAGATAGACGCATTACATGCAAAGCGAGATATGTCAAGCCTTACTTTGGTATAATTGTGATGATTATGGCATACAGCTTATGAAAACCCCAAATTCACAATCTCAGAAAATTAGAATAGTGTGAAAAGGTTCAATATTCTAGGCTCAAAGTGTCCCCCTCTAATCAGCTCATGAATCCATAACACCTGCAAAGGGTTCCTGAGCCTTTAAATGGTCTCTCAGGCTGGTTCAGTAGGAATCACAAGCATGGGAAAGACTGCTGACCTGACAGTTGTGCAGAAAACCATCATTGACACTCTCCATAAGGAGGGAAAGCCCCAAAAGGTAATTGCAAAAGAAGTTGGATGTTCCCAAAGTGCTGTATCAAAGCACATCAATAGAAGGTTATGTGGAAGGGAAAAGTGTGGTAGAAAAAGGTGCACAAGCAGCAGGGATGACCGCAGCCTGGAGAGGATTGTCAGGAAAAGGCCATTCAAAAGTGTTGGGGACTTTCACAAGGAGTGGTCTGAGGCTGGAGTTAGTGCATCAAGAGCCACCACACACAGACGGATCCTGCACATGGGCTTCAAATGTCGTATTCCTCTTGTCAAGCCGCTCCTGAACAACAAACAACGTCAGAAGCGTCTTACCTGGGCTACAGAAAAAAAGAACTGGTCTGTTGCCCAGTGGTCCAAAGTCCTCTTTTCTGATGAGAGCAACTTTTGCATCTCATTTGGGAACCAAGGACCCAGAGTCTGGAGGAAGAATGGAGAGGCACACAATGCATGATGCTTGAAGTCCAGTGTGAAGTTTCCAGTCTGTGTTGATTTGGGGAGCCATGTCATCTGCTGGCGTTGGTCCACTGTGCTTCATTAAGTCCAGGGTCAACGCAGCCGTCTACCAGGAGATTTTGGAGCACTTCATGCTTCCTTCCGCAGACGAGCTTTATGGGGATGCTGACTTCATTTTCCAGCAGGACGTGGCACCTGCCCACACTGCCAGAAGTACCAAAACCTGGTTCAATGACCATGGGATTACTGTGCTTGATTGGCCAGCAAACTCGCCTGACCTGAACCCCATAGAGAATCTATGGGGCATTGCCAAGAGAAAGATGAGGGACATGAGACCGAACAATGCAGCGGAGCGGAAGGCCGCTATTGAAGCATCCTGGTCTTCCATAACACCTCAGCAGTGCCACAGGCTGATAGCATCCATGCCACGCCGCATTGCAGCAGTCATTGCTGCAAAAGGGGCCCAAACCAAGTACTGAGTACATATGCATGCTTATACTTTGCAGAGGTCCGATATTGTTCTATTTCCAATCCTTGTGTTATTGATGTCATGTAATATTCTAATTTTCTGAGGTTGTGAATTTGGGGTTTTCATAAGCTGTACGCCATAATCATCACAATTATACCAAAGTAAGGCTTGACATATCTCGCTTTGCATGTAATGCGCCTATCTCATATATTGGTTTCACCTTTTGAGTTGCCATACTGACATAAATGAACATTTGCACGATGTTCTAATTTTTCGAGTTTCACCTGTAGGCAAACCTTGAACAGCTTTCTTCAACTGAGACCCAAGGAGCTCTTTTCTTAAGGATTACGCAGGTTTCGGCTTTATATACACTGTTTTCGTTGCACATCATTTACATTACGTTTGAGGGTATAATCCTAAAAAGCAGTAAATGCCTACGTACGTACTGTCTCTCTCCGCTGGCTTTCTGCACCTGAGTTCAATATAGCTGTAACCTTTTTGGTTGTTTGCCTTGATCAGTAAAGGTGTGCCACTACATATGAGCAGACAGATTGCTTTAGCAACCCAGTAAGTCGAATAGAAGGAGCAAGCTTTCACCATGAGTCTGGGAAGAGAGAAAAAAACAGCCAATGCTTTCAGATGCTCTCTCTTCCCCCAGTATTAGTGGTTCTGCTTACGTTAGGCCCAGGCATCTTAGTTGCAACAATAATCAATTCAACAGGGGACTAAACAGCCCATCTTCTAGAGAGTCCCTAATGCTTAAAACCAATGGGATGCAGTTATTTATGGTGGTTTAGGGCTCAAGAGACCAGATTCAAGCCCACACTCAGCATGGAAGCTCATTGAAGAACTCTGGTCCAGTCCCTGGCCCTTAGGGTTGTTGAGAGGAAAACCAGAGGTGGAAGTGCTGTGTAGGTGGCCTTGAGTTCTGGGAGGGAAGGAGGGTTACTGTGTAATGATGGCTATTGTATCTTTCAGAAACAGAATTAAGCAGCCAGGTTACAGCTGTGTGTTTTGCTGTTGTATTCACAAAATCATCACAAATTTACTTTCCTGCAGATTAGAATGGATCCCTATTTCACAGTCTGCAGGAAAACACTCCAACAGAGGATTAGGAGAGATTACTTTAAAGACAACATATCATCAGTCAAACTACCAGCACCCAGCAAAACCCTCACTCCAACACAGTTTTGCAAGTTACAGGAGGCACATTGTCAGGAATTGTCCAGTAAATACTGGTTGCCTCATCCTTATATGTGATCCCTGCTTATATAAATCAACTGGCCCCACTTTGAAGAGGCCCTCAGTTGTAGATATTGGCCACATGTTGGCTTGTCATTATCTTTGACACTTAGCAGATAATATTCAATACCTTTGGAAGAAGCCCTCTGGGATCTCAGGAGAAAAGTACAGGTGAATATGCAGGTCCTCTGGGTGATCTTTTCCCCACATTGCCGAAACCTCCTGACTTTGATTGAGATAGTTAGGAAATAAGTAGCATGTGTCCTTGTCCTGGCTTTGCAGAGTTTCCCATGGCTTCCCAGGCACAAATGCTTTGGCTCTAGGATTAAGCCCTTGTACATTTCTGATCTCCAGGCAGATCTCAAAGTGCTCTAGCAGGCTGAAGAGTTTCCCCTTCTGGAATCTGCTTCCCACCATTTCCTCAAAGATGTCTACCATGTTGTCTAAAGAAAGCTGGTGCTTAAGCAAAGCTCTCATGGCTTTCTGGCATAGCATGGCTTTGGATTTAAATGTTGACACCCAGTTGGCCTGGTCTCGGATGGTGGCATGTTCTCCTATCAAGATGTCCACAGAAATGCTCTCCAGCTGTTGCATTAGGCCATGCCTCACAAGAGTCTGGAAAAACAAAAGCATTTGTACCCAAGTAGGCTCACAATTTTCCTAGAGGAGCTGACTGAAGATGAATCAAGAACTATGAGTAGATCTCTTGGTGTCTTGTTTGTTATTGTTTATTGTTTCCTAAATGTTTCCTAAAAGATTATTATTTTCTAATTCCTAAATATTTAATCATAGCAACAATAAAACCACTCCTTCTGTCCTACTCCCCTCTTAAACAAGTTTATGAACTGAGATCTCAGCTCAGAAACAAAAATTATCAGGCTACTCTTCCACTCTACCTGTGCCCCCATCCCCAGGCCATTCTTTTGCATCTGGCCCTCGGGGTTTGAACAGGACATGAACTTGTCCCACAAGTCTGGAGCATGCCCTAAAATACTCCACTGCCTTTTACTTCTTGTTGGAAGTGGCAAAATGAAGGAAATATGGTTTCCAGCAAAGTTAAGCTGAAACATACAAAGAAACTTTGAAAAGTTCTTCCTCTCAGTAGCTGGTATGGAGCTAAATCAATACGTATGTTTGGCTATTCCATCCTGCAACATAATCTGGAATCTTATTTTGAATTCCTGCATTGAAGTGGATGGCTTGCCATTTAGCTGGTGCTTCTGGACAGGATATCCACTTCTAGTCTGACTAGCATACTGCTACAAACCATTGGTTTTCTGCTGTAAGATACAATCAGAATGCCAAGTGACCATCCATACTTCAAAGTGACCCACATAACACATGGATACAGCCAATCATTAGTGTTGCCTTATTCCATTTCCCAGCCTCTCCAGTTTAAAGCTAGTGCTTTGCCCTTCCTTTCTCCAAACCCCTTTTCTCCCAACCTTTTGAATGTACCATCATTTTATTTCTAGAAATCTTTATGAGGTCCTGATCTGTATTGTGGTTAGGGCTGAACTACCTGAGGATCTCCTATATTCTGCTTAGAAATGCAGCAGGATAGCTTCCCCTGTGAATTAGCAGAAGGCATGGTCGTCTGAAGGGCATTCTTAGATCCGGCATGCTAGGGATCAAAAGTGTTGAAATAACTTTCCTGAACAACTGACTTCAGGTTCACATTGGATGTAGTCAGGGGCAAGAAATCTGCTCGGGATCAATGGGAGCTGCAAACATTATCAACCCCAAGCATTGATCTTGTTTAGGTAAAGATACTGGGTAGGACTGCAATGTGGCTTAATACATTCCAGTCATACAACTTGACCTGTTGTATCTGGCTCGCCTACTTATTGCATCCTTCGCACATTACGTTTATTCTGTTCTGGAGGGTCTCTCAACCCTCAGAGCAGCTTTTCAGGAAGCCAAGGGAGTGGAATAGAGCAAGAAAAATAGATGTCCCCCTTGCCCAAATGGAAGTATTTTTCTATGGGAAGGAGACCCATGTGGGCTGTTTGGTTTTAACTGCAGTTCTCACATAACTATTTTGCTTTTAAAAATGTATAGGAAAATGCAAAGAAAGCATTTACCAACACCACCACTGGGTTAATTCAGAGACAATGCAAAGAACATTTAGAGGCTGCTCATGAATGACCCCACCCTCCTCCCCAAAGTCCAGTACTTTCATTCATATCATTAATAATCTTTGCTGAATGGGACTTGGGAGAAAACACAACAGGAAGTTTTGGCAGCTGCTGTTGAGTCTATGGAAGATTGCTTACGCTATTATTTTAATAGTTTAAATTTGTTTTTTATCTTTGTTTTGACTTGCTGTACTCCACAGAGTGTCTGTCAGGACTGGCGGCAGGTTCTAAATATGATCAAACAATTATTTTTTAAACAAACTATGGTCTGTGGAAATCTGGCTTCTAGCGAACTTCAGAGAAGCAATGCCCCCACTGTGCTGGAAGAGGCTTCTACAGCGGAATCAAGCTGGTACTCACTTTGAAGAGAGTGATCAGAATAGTTGGATGGAGGAACACCGTGCCTTCCAGCTGCTTGATCTTTTCATACCATACAATTAATCCAATGCGATGAAGGTATCTCAAAATATCCCGTAGAAGTTCTCTATCCAAGTGGACCAAGTGATATTGGCAGGAGAGCTTGCTGCACAAAAGACTGAAGTTCACCATCCCTAAAGTATCAGAACAGTGCTTGTTGAGAGCTGCTGCAAGACAATCAATCTCAGGCAGTCAATCTACAGTACCTTCTACGCTTCAGAAGTGAGACTTGCTGTTAAATAAATAGGTTCAGGTTACTTCTAAAGGGGCAACATCAAAGGAAAAATAAATAGGGCCAATTGTACTAAGTGATCATTACTTTGGCATTTAAATTAGCTTGTCCAACTTTGATCTCTGGTATTCTGGTATAAACACAGGTATGGGAATCACAAAATAATGTTATCAATCCATGCATTAAGTTCTGAACATTTAAGATAAGTTTCTTTCATTGCGGTCTTGTTGCTGTTGAAATTATATGCCTTTAGTGGGTGGTGGGATGTTGTTGTCCCCAACAACTTAGTGTAAGAATTTGAATTTGTGACTTTGAGTAGGAAATGTAGATCTCATCTTTTTCTTTTCTTTGCATAGCATGCTTAATTTATTATGGCTGCCTAAATTAAGGAAAGAGCCAATTTGGTGTAGTGGTTAAGGCATCAGGCTAGGAACTGGGAGACTGGGAGTTCTAGTCCCACCTAGGCACAAAGCCAGCTGGGTGACCTTGGGCCAGTTGCTTTCTCTCAGCCCTGGGAAGGAGGCCAGGGCAGAACCACTTCTGAAAACTGCAGAGACTTCACCAGGCAATTACCAGGAGTCAAAAACTGACTGGAAAGTACACACACACACACACACCCAAAAAATTAAGGAAAGTCTCCCCATGACAATTTCATTCAAAGGGATCTCTCTCTTTCTAATGCTCCAAATCTTTGAGTCCAGTCAATTAACTTTTTATTCAATAGGCCTTATAATTAGACTATATTTTAATTGATGTATTTGGATTTTTATGCTTTTTAAATAAGTACTTGCCCTAAATATTCAGGAAACTCAGTACCTAAATAAACTTAGCTTGTATAAAGAGAAGTCCATCTCAAGGCCAACCTCCACCTATTGCCTCAGCAGTTCTAGGTGCCCAAATGAACTCAGTTTTAATTCAGGCCTCCCCAGACAATTTAGGGGCCATGCCCCAAATAATCCCTCTAAGCTAGTTGCGGTTATATAACTGGGGCAAAATACACTTACAGCAACACATATCCAAAGGCTAAGATCTGGCAGTAAAAAGAAAGAAAGAGGAGATCTATAAAATACCCACTGATAACAACATTTACTTGCCATGTTCAGTCATTTCTTCATTGTTTTGCATCATATCCACAATTGCTGCTTCTACTTGTTTATAAATAGGGGGAAGCACTTGGATGATATTGGGGAATAGCTTTTCATTCTTGACGTGCTCCAAGATTGTTCCTTCAAGTGTTTTAATGTCCAGGTAATCCATGCAGTTGACAGGAACAAGATCTAGAATCTAGAACAGAAAATGCGTAGAGACAAAGAGAACTCCTAACAAGCAAGCAAGGGGGGAAATTACTGACATACTGCTTGGTATCCAGCTTTTGTGGAAGCTTAATGGAGAATGGAGTGAAATAGGAGATGCCATACGTGCTTATGCGTGGCCTGACAAAAGTGGAGCAACAGTAAAATTTCTCCCTCTCTCTCATAGAACTTGGAGCCATCTGATTGGCTAGAGATTCAGGACAGGGGGAAAAAAAACCTCATCACTACTCAGATTGCTTTCCGAGGTGTTTGGACAGCCGCATGCCAGCACTTTCTGAGTTGAGATCATTGTATATGAAATATATATGACAGTATTCCTTACTGTAAGGGTGCAGTTTTCCATTTCTTTCAGTCGAGTCCACTGGTCCTCATAGAACTCAGACTCCTCATTGTCTTCCAGGTTAGCAATAAGGTGAGCTAGGTTGATCTGTCTCTCCTCCAGCATGGCCTGTATCTTGCGCATGATGTCCTTTTTCTTTTCTTCAACCTCCTCCTCAGAACATTCATCTATGTGAGTTCCAACAGGAAGGACTACAGAGTTTGGCACTCGCATAAAGAGGTTGCTAATCCAAAATCCAACAAGATCCTTGAAGGAGTCATTGGTAAGCTGGTACCTACAAAAAGAAAAGTGACAGATCACTGAGCCAGCTGACCCATCATCATGTTGACAAACTAGCTTATCTAAAATGCAAGTATTTTCAGTTGCCTCAACCATCATGTAATATTGGCAGCTCACCTAGAGTTTCTTTTTCTTTCTCATCTTCCTCATTAAAGTTATATACCATTACTTGTAAGGTAATGCAGAGCTCCTTAAGTAAAAATAAAAAAACCAGGAGATGCTCAGGTAGCCATCTGTCAGGCATTGCCCATTGATGACACCACAAGCAGTTCCTTACTCCTGAAATCTCAAAGGCTGGGCCAGTGTAACAAAGATATGATCTCAGCATGATATGAACTGAGATGTAACATTATTTAATATATCCATTAAGAGAAAATCATAAATGATTGTTGGAGACAAGAGACAAGCCAACAAAAATGTACCATTTAAAAAAGATGTGCAGAAAAGTGGGAAGTATCTGTTGCTAAATATGAGAAGTGCATTCTGCATATGCTCAGGTGCATTTCAACTTTAAAAGGAAGCAATAAGGATTCAGTCTTTTGATTGTTGTATTTGACTTCCTGAGATTTCAACTCAGACATCCATTGTTGAAAATTCAAAACCTGTGGGCAGAACCGATTAAAAGGATCCTTCCTGCAGTTTTGTGGTCAAGTTCCTTCTGTGTCAGAAAATCCTAGAACAATTAATTTAGTAGATAAATTGTGTATTTGATTCAGAAAATATGCAGTGCAATCCTATGCTGGTTTATTGGAAGTGAGTTCAGCTGGACTGGCAAAACATTTAGGGTTTAGATGCCACACCTATCAGATAGCACCGAGGTAGCATAAAAATGGTAATTATTGCCTCTTGTGAGAACCTATAATATCACCACCAAAATCCAGCCAAAGTTTAAGCATTTAAGTCTGACTCATTTTAGAACTAGATGTGCATGCTTAGATCTATCCATTCCACTGAAATTAATGGGACTGTCTCTGAAAAACATTTCATGTTCGGAGCATTGGGGCCAGGATGTTGGATGAGCCTGTCTTGATTGTGTTGAGCATATAAAGATGATTGCACTTTGGCCTTGGTTATATTGTATCCTGTCTTTGTGTTTTTTAAGGGTATTGGTTGTTTTTGTTGTGTGCCCTGAAACCTACATTAGCTGCCCAGAGTCACAATTTATAATTTGGGTGACCATATAAATCTTATTAACAAATAAATAAATTTTCACAAGGGAAGCAAGAGAACACTTACTGGTGAAAGTTAATGACCAAGATGACAAGGGCCTGTGAAGTAATGAACATATGGTGGGTCACATAGTATTCCAGCTGGCCAGCAAAATCCCAAAAGAGAAAGGTGAAGCCTTGGATATGGAACTCACTTATGTCAATTCCAACAGTCCGCTCTTCCTCCGACACTCGAACAATTTGTCCCTGCTTTAAGCTTTTGCAGATTGTAGACTTTCCTGCTAAGGATGTCCCCAAAAACATTGTCTTGACCCGCTTGTCCTCCTCTGCTTGGCCATTCTGCAGCTGATTGAAATAGCTGATGATCTGTCTGATACCCCCTGCGCATACTTCAACTGGGGGTTCCCTCAGTGAGTTCCCATTTACCTTGAACATCTTCAGGGGCAGCTCTTTGAACATTTCTATGGGAAGCTGGTGCAAAAAATTATTTTGCACGTAGAATTCTTGCAAGTTTTTCAACTCCAAGACTACTAGAGGGATGGCTTGGAATAAGTTTGTGGACAAGTTCAGATACTGGAGACAGTCACGACAGGCAGCTAGATCATTGGGAAGACTGTCTAAGCGGTTGTTGTTAAGTCGGAGATGTTTTAACTTAGGGAGAGAAGAGAAGACTCCCTCTGGGATATCTCGGATTTGGTTCTGATTGAGTTCAAGCTTCTCCAGATGGATCAAGTTCCGGATTTCCACTGGAAAGTCTGTCATAGCATTTTTAGACAAAATCAGTTTTTTCAGGTTGCAAAGGTATGAAATCCCAGTGATATGTTTCAACTTGTTCCGGTCCAAATTCAGGCTCTCTATACTGCTATTTTGTAGGACTTCAAGTGGAAGAACTCGGAGTCTCAATCTGGAGAGTGTCACTTCATTGGGAAAGGCTTCTTGCCCTTGATCTAGAGAACAGAGGATACAAGATATTGTGATTAAGGGGGGAAAAAGACTGAAACATGGTCACTATTAGAAAAATTATGTATTAGGTGAGCCCATTTAGATGATCTAGTGGTAGTGGAGGGAAAAATGGTTACAGTTCCAAGGTCTCTCAAAGACTTGATTAAGCCAAACGTTACAGAAAGCAGGCAGAGAAAGAGATAGGGGAGAGAGAAAGGGCAGGAAAGAGAGTAGGCTGACAATACAGTATTGGGAAAATGAATTATATATTGCTTCAAACAGAATGGGGGGAAAGCTGCAGATAGAGATAATTTCAGATTACCCAGGACTGTCCCCAAAATTGGAGGAATAATAACAGAATAAAAATGGCTGATACCACCCAGTTTGAAAACACAGAATCTAACTGTAACTCAAGCCCATTTTCTCAATAAAACACAAATAATCCTTCTAAATTAAAAAAAAAATCAGAAGTAGAAACAAACTAGGTTATATCTGTATTAACAATGCTGAAAATAATTTATTCTGTACTACTGAAGTAATACCCCAATTCCAACAGTGCAATCCAAAATAGTATATTAAGGAATAACATCTGTATGGATAATTAGGCATCTCATAATCACATAAAAGGAGAGGCAAAGGAATGACTTTGCTGTTTATACAATCTTGTACTATAATTTAGCCACCTGATTTTAAGAATGCAGGTAAATGCTAAGTAATTTATGATTATGAGAGGGTCCCATTGTTGGATAGCTGATTAAAGTGGCTGCTTAGTATGCAATGTAAACCATAACTTATGGCTTAGCATCTTGCATGAACCCAGCCAATGGTGGCTAATTAAAGAAATCACTTTTTTAAAAAAAGTTGCATAAAAGTTGTTTCAGCCCAGTCCATAAAAGAAGGGATGGGCAACCTCTGGCCCATATGGGTGGCCTAGTGCAAGTACCCAGGTAGTACAATACTACAGACCCGAGCCCACTGTCTCGCCTTTTCTCCTCAACTATAAGTAGCAATCAACAGGAATTAAAGACTGATACTCACTAGGTCCATTCTGAGACATATTTTGGCCTTTGTTCCCTATTTAGCAAGGAGCAGCTGTATCCTTACCCTCTACCCATCTACTTTCATTTCTTGAAATCTTTTCATTTTGAAAAGACTTGAGCTCCACCTTCTTTTCCCTTTATTTCAAAATACTGTACAGCCCTTCTTTTCTCTTTTTGCAACCCAAGGGAAATGAAAGAGGAAGAGCTGGATGCTCCGTAGATAGCAAACTGATGGCTCTCTGCTCCCAACCACTTCCGCAAAAATGATGCATACAATGTTTTTTTTAAAAAGCATAATTTCGTATGCCAGTTGTAACACTATCCTTTCTTAAGGGTATGATGTCCCTTTAAATGTCTGATCTTACCGATTTCAGTAAATGCCATGCAAGTTTGAGAGCCCTTGTGGTCTAGTGGTTAAGGCACCAGGCTGGAAACCAGGAGACGGTGAGTTCTAGTCCTGCTGTAGGCATGAAAGCCGGCTGGTGACCTTGGGCCAGTCACTCTCTCTCAGCCCAACCCACCTCACAGGGCTGTTGTGGGGAAAATAGGAGGAGGAAGGAGTATTAGGTATGTTCATCGCCTTGAGTTATTTATATAAAATAATAATAATAATAATAATAATAATAATAATAATGATGATGATGATGATGATGATGATGATGATGATGATGATGATGTACCAATAGTTATAGAAGCCTTAGGTGCAATCCCAAAACATCTAGAGCACCACTTGAACACCATCAGCATTGACAAAATCACCATCAGTCAATTGCAAAAGGCAGCTTTACTTGGAACAGCTTACATTCTGTGAGGATGCCTTTAACACCATTAAACAACAACATCTGCCTATCCCAGGTCCTTGGGAAGGCCTCGATAGGTGGACAAAAATGCCAAATCCAGTCTAAACATCTGCCTGGCTGGCTGGCCATCATCATCATCATCATCACCATCACCATCATTATTATTATTTTTAAAAAGGCAGGACAAACAAAATCTAAGGAAAAAAAAGTTTAGGCAGTACAGAAAACATTTGACCTAAGGTGAGAATCTGCTGATATTCTTAGTAGTACTTTGTTTTATTTTTAACTTTGTAGTTGGTCTGGGGACACATCCCAGAAAACAGATTTGTTGGTGTACATGTGTGGAGGGATGGTAATTGTTTCACTGAAGGATTCTTTTAGTGATGGGACAGATACTACTGCTTGCAACCCTTAGGTTTGGTGCTTTCCACTGGCCTTGTGTCCCTTGTTTGCGATATCATAATTCTGAAATTAGTCAAATCAGAAGATAGATAGTGAATTTATTTATCATTGTTCATAGAGGGGAGAAAGGACAGCAAGAATAACATTGTTGAAAGGAAGGTCTTCTGGTGTCAACTCCAATTTTTACAAGTGCCGACACACAGTTTGTTATTTCTACTTTAAAGGCGTTCTTTTAACATGACCAGTTTACAGAATGATCCTATGTATGTTTGTCAAGAATTCAATGCTACTGAATGTGTTTCCAAGTAGGAGTTAATAAAATGGCAAGATTAGGTTCTTTTTTTAATCAGCAGAAGCTACAAAGAATGTTTGGCTTCCAAATCTCAGCTAGGCAAGATGAGAACTTCCTGAAGATGTCCCTGATGAAATAGCTGATTTAGCTGAAATTGAGTGGAGCTAAATTGAGAAATGTCTAAAAAGCTGATTTATATACCTAGATTTTACTAGTGTGTTTTAATTAAGAGTTGGCTGCCCAAATATACGATTTAGGATTAAGGCATTTATCTACCTTAGATGCTTGTGAGGATTTTGTATGTTTAATTAGTTGGGAATTTTAAGGGGGGTTGAGAATGTGAGTTCCAAAGTGATGGGACAGCCAAGCAATGAAGTACCATTTTAAATAGGTGCTACTGAGTTGGGTGATTGTATGGACAAATGCTTGCCACTTCAGCTTAATTCTAGCAGCCATTCATTGCTCTTATAAACACATTCCAGTAGTATCTTTGACCCCTTCCCTCCATCTTATTATCCACTGTTTATATCATCTTTTACTACTTGCAACCTTGCTGAGCACAATCATTTTTTAAAACTTCATTATCTGCTCGCATCATGTCAGGGCCAGTTCTAGGTCTAGGCAACCCAGGCAGTCACATATGGTGCCAAATTCAGGGCCAAAATTGAAAAGACTTCCAAAAAACACAATAAACACAAGCAGAAAGCAAAAAGCAGTAATGGCACACTCAGTGTGCCAGGGTACCCACTCAAGTGTTAAATATAGTTTTGCGGAATTGTTGCCATATGACAACAATAGGTGCAGATATAATTAAAATGACATGTAATTACGATGTAATTAAAATTAAAATTATTAAGGGTGAAAATTTCTGAGAAAATAAAAAATGTCAGGGCTGAAAATTGTAAGCTCAAAAACTCAAAGAAAAAAAAATAATCAAGAGGGCATCTTTTTGAAATTCCTAACAAAATGAGAAGATGAGCCAAACCATAGGGGTTACCAGAATATGTCTTTGCCTAGGGCACCAAAATATCTGGAGCCAGCCCTAATCACGTGCCTATGATCTAGTGGTTAATGCCCCAGGCTAGAAAGCAGGAGACGGTGAGTTCTAGTCCTGCCTTAGTCATGAAAGCCGGCTGGGTGACTTTGGGCCAGTCACTCTCTCTCAGCCCAAGTCACCTCACAGGGTTGTATTGTGGGGAAAATAGGAGGAAGGAGTATTAGGTATGTTCACTGCCTTGAGTTATTTATAAAAATAATAAAGGCAGGATAAAAAAAATCTAAAACATAAAATTAAAAAAAAATGAGTTTCTGGATAATCTTCATTGACTCAAGGGAGTCGTCCATCAGAACTAAATGACTGGTCCTTCTTGCCATCCAAGCAATGCTCATGTTTACATAAGATACAAAACACTTACTCTGAACCATAGCACTGTTACCAGTCCATTTGTTGCCACCAACTGCCCCAACCTCTTTGTCCTGCATCCTCTCCATGTTCTTGGTGGGATTCAGCTCTTGTCCCTTGGTATTCTCCAGCCTTCAACATGACTGCAGCAATTCTGATGACCTGCCAGCAAATCCCATCTGGTTCCTTTCTAAACCCCCAGTGTGCTTTGATTCACAGATGAAGACCTTGAAAAGGACAAGGGAAAGAGGGGTATTGGGATAGGCATTTTCCCAGCAGCGCACCCTTCCTTTCATCAGGAAAATATGCATCCTTGCCCTGGTCTCTTCCATTCTCACTCTTCCTCCATGTTTCTTTCTTACAGTAGCTTCTTGTCATTGTAATCTAATGTTCTGGTACACTCATTGACTGATTATGGGCCACCAAGTTGTTGTTGGCTCTTAGCAACCACATAGATAGATTTTCTCCATGATGATCTGCCCCTCACCTGATCTTTCAGTCTTCAAAAGGTATACTCATTGCCACTGTAATTGAGTCTATCCACCTTGCTGCTGGCCATTCTCTTAGCCTTAATAAATTCCATATTCTGGCACAGTCTACACAAAAGACTTGCTACAGTTAAATGAAAAGACCTGATCTCATGAAGATAATTCTTTCATACTACTCCTCATAATGTATAATCAAAAAAACATGGCCCACAAATATTCCCATTTTTGGCATATCTACACTTAACAGTGATTAGAAATCTGCTGTGGAATTTTAAATTTTAAAACTGGAAACTGCCAAGAAGAGAAGAGAAGAGAAGGGAAGGGAAGGGAAGGGAAGGGAAGGGAAGAGAAGAGAAGGGAAGAGAAGGGAAGGGAAGGGAAGGGAAGGGAAGGGAAGGGAAGGGAAGGGAAGGGAAGGGAAGGGAAGGGAAGGGAAGGGAAGGGAAGGGAAGGGAAGAGAAGAGAAGAGAAGAGAAGAGAAGAGAAGAGAAGAGAAGAGAAGAGAAGAGAAGAGAAGAGAAGAGAAGAGAAGAGAAGCTAAAGCCAAGAAAGACAAAAATCTCAGAAAAGGACAAAGAGTTTCAGAGAGCTGTTAGAAGAGACAAGAAGCAGTATTAGAACATCTGTAAAGACATCGAAGATGAAAACAGACATGAAAAAACAAGGAAAGTCTTTCAAAAGATCTCTGAACTCAGAAGGAGGTTCCAGCCTCAAACTGGTATGCTAAAGGATGCCAATGGACAGATAGTAACCAATTCAAACAAGATCAAAGGAAGATGGAAGGAGTATACACTAGAGACACTAGGAGTATACAATAGGAGACACTAAGAGTATACAGTAGAAACACTATACAGTAGAGATGTCAACTTCCAAGACATCTTAGAAGATATTCTTTACTTACAAAAATCTCTAGTACTACAAAATAAAGTTAGATCAGCACTCCAGTCATTAACAAGTTGGAAGGCTACAGGAACTGATGGAATACCCACTGAAATATGGCAAGCAACAGAAGGAGAATCAGTCAAGGTTCTAAACAAGCTATGTCAGCAAATCTGGAGAACGACACAGTGGCCAACCAATTAGAATAGGTCATTCTATATTCCAGTATCAAAATAAGGAGCCTTAACAGAGTGTGCAACTACTGTACAAGATCCTTAATTTCACATACTAGCAAAATAATGCTTAGGATCATCCAACACACATTAGAGCCCTACATGGAAAAAGAGATGCCAGATGTTCAAGCTGGCTTTTGGAAAGGCTAGGAACACAAGACATTATTGCTGATGCATGCTAGATAATTGAAAAGGCCAAAGAATACCAAAAAGAAGTCAGTGCTGTGCTTTATCGATTATAGAAAGACCTTTGATTATGTCAATCATGTCAAGCTGTGGAAAGTGCTCAGAAAAATGGGAATCCCAGAACATCTCATTGTCCTCATGAGAAACTTATATTCAGGTCAGGAAACCACAGTATGGACAGAACGTGGCGAAACAGACTGGCTCCAGGTTGGCAAAAGAGTGCAACAAGGCTGTGTACTCTCCCCTTATTTATTCAATCTGTATGCTGAATATATATTAAGGAAAGCTGGACTGGAAAATGAGTGTGCTTTTAAAATTGGAAGAAACATCAATAACCTGCACTATGCTGATGACACTATCCTGATAGCTGAAAATGCAAAGGATCTGCAAGCCCTAGTACTAAAGGTCAAAGAGCACAGTGAAAAAATGGGACTAAAATTAAACATAAAGAAGACCAAACTAATGATGACAGACAGAACAACAAGCCTTAGAACTGACAATAAGGATATTGAAGTGGTGGATAGCTTCTGCCTTTTAGGATCAACCAGCAACAGTAAAGGAAGAAACAGTCAAGAAATAGACTAGCAGACTAGCACTTGGTACAGCAGCCATGAAGACCTCGGAAAAGATATTCAAATGCTTTGATGTGTCTATACCTACAAAGATCAGAATTGTGCAAGCTATGATATTCCCTGTGATACTCTATGGAAATGAAAGTTGGACTTTAAAGCAGGAGGATAGGAAGAGTATTAATGCCTCTGAATTTTGGTGTTGGAGAAGACTCCTGAGAATACCATGGACAGCCAAGAAAACAAACCGATGGATCATCAAACAAATCAACCCAGAGTTCTCACTCAAGGCACAAATGACCAGGCCCAAATTATCCTGCTTCAGGCACATTATGTGAAGACCCAGCTCTCTGGAAAAAGATTCTAATGCTGGGAAAAGTGGAAGGAAAGAGAAGAGGATGACCAGCAGCAAGGTGGATGGACTGAGTTATAGTGGCAATGAGTGCACCATTGGGAAACTTGAAAAAACAGGTTAGGGATAGATCATGGAGAAAATCTATCTATGTGGTCACTAGGAGTTGAAAATGACTTGATAGCACCTCATCAATCAATCAATCAGCCTGGAAATGTATTCCTAGATTATAATCTAGTAGACTTCCAGGCCCAATTGTAAGTGCTGATTATCAGCTTTTAAGCCCTACACAGTGCTGAGATACATCAGGCAATGCCTTCCCAGTGTTCAATCAGCCAGTCTGTTCAGGACATCTAGAGAGGATCTGCTGAGTCTCCCCTTTTGGAGAGGTTCATGAGATGTGGACAGCCCTTCCTGTGGTAACCTCCATTCTTTGGAACACTCTCCCTGCAGAATTTCAGGTAGCCACTACTCTGCTTATATTTTGAACTCTTAACTAAGCGCTGTTCCAGCACGCCTAAACCTCTGGCTGATTGTGGATGGCTATCATGGGTATTGTTGATTATACTAATAACTTTTGCTTTCTATTGTCTCCATTACACATTTTTAATTTTGTGTCTTGCTGTTGACTGTCTGAGTCCTTTTGGATTGGGGTGGATTATAAATTAATCATTTGATCCACTTTCTCATTAGTCAACCCCAATGAAGGACAAACCAAAAGCATTGGCTAGAAATGCTGAACCTAAGCTGCTTTGTTTCAGAGAAGAAAAAAAAAAAGCATTTAAGCATCCTTAAAGTACTGGAAACTGTTCAGGGAACAAAACATCCTCCAGATGGGGTAGTTTAACTACTAACACTGTAAATAATTCCTCCACTGAACATTAACGTATTTCCCCACGAATTGCCCATCTCTTAAAACCAGCTGTAGAACGTTAGTGAGGACCCTGCCATTCCTACAAGTCCCACTGAAGGGCACACACGAAAACAATGTGATCTACTGTATATTGTTCCCAAACTGTGTAAGATGCAACATTACAAACTTCATATGACACCCTTATGATTAGTTTTTGGAAACTTTTCATTCATTTTATTCTGAATGTTTTTAGAAGTCATTTTGATGGATTTAATAGTGTATTTGTTGTGTATCACTTTGTGGCTTTTAAAGCCAAAAGAGGGCAAAAATAGTATGTCTTAATTAAGCATTATGTTATACTAATTCAATATATACCTGAACTAATTTTGTCAAATTGGAAGGAGGAAGAAAATGTTGTTTTTTTTTAATTTTTTAAAAAAAGATCCTGGAGCTATTAGAAAAGTTACACTACTGTAATATATCACCAGTCTTGGCAATCTGACAGCAGCAATCTCAGCATGCACTCCTATCCACTTTCTTTCCCACTGCAGCATAGCTCCTAAGATAGTGGAAATGGCCCGGAAGTTAAGTCAATAGATGGAATGTATCGCTAACCCTTAGGAACGCTAAATGCCATTCTTCCACCTTACTCCAGCACATGTCACTTAGGGGAGTTGTTAATGGGGGACGCCCAATAATAAATCCTAGGGGAAAATAAACATCCAAGAATTATCTTCGTGCACTCTGATAACTTGAAGTGGCTTAAGTCGTCCTTTAAACAAAAAAGATTGATGTTAAAGGCAGTCATGTGATGTCTGCCAAATCCTCCTTTTGGTGTCCACCTAATTTTCAGCTCTATGAATGTTTAACTTTTTATTTAATTAAAAATTAATTTATTAATTTTAATTTTTTTAAAGGAAAACATGGCATGCTGCAAAGATCAGCCTCTAGCATATTATTTAATTTAAAGAATTACTCTAGGACCAACATTCCTACACAATAAAACGGTCAATTGCAACAGCCCGTTATATGATTTGAGAATGTGCTCACCTGCCTAAAAAAAAAATCCCACAATGTTCAGCTGAGATAGACAGAGAACAAATTGGAGGCCTAGAGGGAGCAGTGGGGAGCGATCTCTCTCTTTTGCTTTCTAACAAATGGGCGTTTTAGGACTGGCCACTCCTGCATGGCAGCTAGGTTGTGAACATGCAAGCCCTTTCCCACCCCTCCTGTACAATATTCATTTTGTATCAGCACCTATGGTATGGTCCCCAAACTCTAAATACTGTACATGTAGCAATTCAAAAATGTAAATTTCTAGACTGACAATCAAGCTGTAAATACTGACAAAGAAGAAAGCCTCCAACCTATTAACCACATAACACAGATGAATTCCATGTACCATATTCCTTGGACTTCAGCTCCCTTTCAGATCAGCCATCATGACCAATGGCAAAGGACTGTTGGGATTTGTAGATTAAAGGAAATGGAGGATACCAGATTGCCTGCCTATCTTCCTGCTGGGAGTTATATGCCATGAGTCAACATGACTCCATCCTAGAAATCAAGCCAAATTCTAATCAGGAACAGAGCAGATGGGTACAACATCTTCTGGCTAATTCTTGATCACGTCATGCAACTGGCTATATCCTTTAGTCTTTGTCAATTTTTTTTTTGTAAAAATATTTCTGTTTAAATTAAAGGTAGGCAGCTTGTAAATCTCCTAATCTTATGACTGTCAGCACAACTGCAGAAATCAGAAGTGTAGTTACACATGAAAACCATAATATAGGCTTCAAAATTAAAAAAAAACAAAAAAAAAACAACTCTTCCTCCCCACCTAAAGGCAATGCAGAAAACCCCGTCTTGCCTGTGACTAACATGGCCCTGCTTAGTCAGCACCACTGCCATGTCCACCGTATTCCTCACACACCAAGCCATGTTAAATGTTATGGCAATGCTGCAAAGCTCAACTACAGTGGAACCTCTAGTTACGAATTTAATCCGTTCCGTGACTCTGATCGCAACTCGAATTGGTCGCAACGTGAAGCACGTTTTCCCATAGGGTTCAATGTAAATATGGTTAATCCGTTCCGCCCTCCGAATTTGGTTGCGCCGCGAGGCACATTTCCCCATAAGGTTCAATGTAAATACGGCTAATCCGCCCTCCGAATTTGGTCGCTCCGCGAGGCACATTTCCCCATAAGGTTCAATGTGTCAGCCGGCATTGCACGGCTAGGAAATTCCCCAGGCGCGCTTTAGTCAGCCCTAGCGCAGAAAGAGGAAGTGCTAATGAAATCTGAGCTTTTGTGTGCACGCGCACAGCCAGGAGCGGGAGCTTCCCCCCGCCCACTGATTCCTCCGCGCTCTTTCCTTTCTCCATAGCGACAAAAGCACAGTGGAAGCAATCAGCGCGCTGGGGGGAAAGGCTTATGTCGCGCGCATGCACAGCCGGGAGCGGGAGCTTCCCCCCCCCCGATTCCTCCGCGCTCTTTCCTTTCTCCATAGCAACAAAAGCACAGTGAAAGCAATCAGCGCGCTGGGGGGAAAGGCTTTTGTCACGCACACAGCCGGGAGCAGGAGCTTTCCCCCGTGCTGATTCCTCTTCCTCAACTCCGCACTCTTTCCTTTGTCCATAGCCCTTGGCGTGGTGCACCGACAAAAGCCCAGTGAAAGCAATCAGCGCGCGGGGAAAGGCTTTTGTGGCGCGCACAGGGAGCTTTCCCCCCCCCCGCACTGATTCCTCTTCAACTCCGCGCTCTTTCCTTTGTCCATAGCCCTTGGCGTGGTGTGCGCGAGGAAAGCCTTTCCCCCGCGCGTTCAGATTAGTGAAGAGGCGCCAGGTGGCCCTTTCATTAGCACTTCCTCTTTCTGCGCTAGCGCTCGAGCGGTGAAACTAACTAAAGCGCGCCTGGGGAATTTCCTAGCTGTGCAACGCTGACACATTAAACCTTATGGGGAAATCTGCCTCGTGGAGCAAGCCTCCTTGCTACCGCGATCTCGCCCACAGGAAGCCGCGACCACGTGGCAGCAGGGCAAATGGCCGCGGATCCGGTTCATAGCTTGAGGCGGAGTTCGCATGTCGAGGTAAATTTTTGCAGCCGGAGCTGGTCGTATCTCAAAATTTTCGTAAGGTGGGGCGTTCGTATCTTGAGGTACCACTGTATTTTGGAAATTGATTCATATTAAAATTAAACAAATTTCAAAAGTTGAATTCCCATTGCAACCTGCAGTATTTTTATTAAATTTTACTAAACCACACATTCCTTCAAAGTATACCAAACTAGCTTTGAATATGTTAACTGTCACAAGCATATTATATAGTTCTTATTGGAAAGGATTTTTGATTCCTTCCTTGGAAGAATAGTTAACTAACTTGTGGCAGTATGCCTCAATGTCCAGAATAACTTCATATCTAAAAAGTAAATCCGATGCAGAATTCAGTTCTAACTAGAAACTATTCCTGTGCTGTAATTTAATATATGGATTTGCACTATACTCCAAATTGTTTTTTCTATATATGCAATTTATATTTAAATTTCATGGGCAATTAGATTTCTAGTTCTTATCTAATTTATTATAGTTTATAATTTTAATGATCTCTACTGTATTAACCAGGTATTCCCAGTTTAAAGCTTAATAGTGATTTTTACTTCTTTTAAAAAGTCATATAATACATTTCATAATTTTATAAGTAACTAAGGATATATTGTAAAATTGTAACCTCTGTGACATTGTAGGTTCCATTTTATTTATTTGTACCTTACTACCATAGTTTACCTTTTATTCTTTTTATATGTCTTCTATTCTTGTCTATACTTTTTAAAAATTAAAAATTTTAAAGAAAGTGAAGCTCCTGAAAATTGTGCCCACTTGATCTTGATTAACATCAGAAATCAGGAATAAGACACAATCAACAAATGAACAAATATGAGTAAGAAACAATTCAAAATAATTTTATAAATTGTAAGATTTCTGCTTTATACATAGTCTGGTTGCATTCCTTGGGTTTGCTTTTCAAACTCTGCTCTTCTCCATCTCTCTTGTTCAAAGGCAGTTTGTTGAATGCAAAATGGACTCAGAACCGGCCTTCAGTACATTATTCACATGAAGCATCACACAACTCAGTTCACTGTCACACTGCCCTAGAGATCCCAAATGAAGTTCCTCATTGAGACATTGTAACAAAGCGTAAATAATTACCACCTCTATAGCAAGATTTTCAGGAAAAAATTTATAAAGGTTAACATACATCTGCATGTCCCATTTGACAGAACAAGTCCAATATTTCTTTCATAGGACAGCCAAAAAAATACCACGGTTCAAGTATGAAACCAATTTCTGAGAATCACAAAAGAATCCATATTTTTCATAAATAAGAACACAATGGGAGAAGCATACACTGTTGTATGCTGGATATAAAAGTGTTTTAAACCCTGGGGAGAGGTGCACAGACCAAAGAAAAAAGGAGGCTGAAGTAAAACCATGACAAATAATTAGGCCACCCCCACCATATACACACATGCGCACTTCCTTTCCCCAGAGTTTCTTTAGAGGTGAAGGGGGAAAATGCTGACCCAAGTGTTTCTCAATCAGCAGTCAACTCCAAGGAGATGTGCTCCTATGTGAAAATGTGTCTAGCTGCAGGAAGGTCTTCTGCATCCAGTTTTCAGGGGTGGGGAGGAGAAGGGATTGCAACATGCAATGGTATATTCCTGCCTCCCTCGAAGGGAAGAAAAACGTCATCATCTAGCCAACTTCCTGTGTCTTCCACAAGTGCTTCTCGTTTCTTGGTTGAGTCATGAAGCTCTTCTTCAGCATCGGTCTTTTTTGTGTTTCCTGATATGTTTGTATTTCTCCACATAAGCTTTCACAAGATTAGCCACCTTCACAGGGTTGATTTCACCGCTTTTGCTATGACAGATCTGTAAAGAGATCAAGGGGGCTGTTTGTAAGTCAAGTCCAGGAATTAATGCAAGCAGCAACCTTCTGCATTTGAATTAATGCAAGCAGCAACCTTCTGCTATCTGAAGGGGCAGGATATTACTGTGTCTGTTGCTAAAAACCAGCCCCAAAGATATATACATACAACCATACCCATGTTTGCTTACTTACCTTTCTGTTCTTTCTTTCAACACACACTATCACAGCCACCCTAAGATGAGAATATAACAATTCCACAATTCCAACCTTTTGCACAGCTTTCCGAAGAATATCCTTGTATTCCTCCTTTGTGATCTCCCTCTTCTGGTAAAAGGGCTTAATTGCAAGTTTCACTTCTTCCACCGCTCTCTCTTGCATGTGAAGTTTCTTCATGTACTGCAAGGAAAGACACTAGGTTAATTCAAAGATCCACATGCAATCCGCATCTCAAAACTTCCAATCAAAACATCTTCTGTTACTGGACAGAGGCACACAACATTTTTGCTGCCAGGGCTACATTTTTTAAAATTGTTATTTCACCCACTGACCATCAATGTGTAACACAATAGAAGTTGGAATTTTGGGATCATTCAGGGTCTAACCTGTTTTTGGAGGGGAGGGGAGGTTGTGTTTTACTGTATAAGATACTATACATTATTATATTAACTTGAATGTTTTCCTCAGGATTAACATCACCAGCTGTTCTCCCTTTAAGTTCTTTGGAAAAGATAAGTGACTGCCTTTCATAAGAAAGCAAGCACTTTAAGTGTGATCTGAATAGAAACTCAGAGGCAATTCCTTAAACATTAATTTAGATTTGTTGTACAGGTAGTCCTTGCTTACCAATCACTCATTCAATGACAATTCAAACTTGCAATGGCGCTGAAAAAGGAGACTTACGACTGGTCCTTGAAGTTGCGGCTGTTGCAGTGTCCCCACGGTCATGTGATTGTGATTTGGGCACTTGGCAACCAGCACGCATTTACAACAGTTGCAGCGTCCCACAGTCACATGATTGCCATTTGCAATCTTCCTGCCAGCTTCTGACAAGCAAAGTCAATGGGGAAGCCGGGAGGAAGTCGCAAGTTGTGGTTATGTGATGTAGTGCTTAGTGACCCATGGTGATTTGCTGAATGACCACAGTCAGAACTGATGTCATAAATCAGCACAGAGAGAATACCTTCTGTATTCTATACCTTGAAAAGGGCCAATGAGATACAGGCTTTTTTTTAGGAAGAGGAAGAACATGATGCAGATCAAATACTGAATGGAGAGAAGCTAGAACATGAGATCATTTGATGAAACTGATCAGCAGGAGTTTACAACAAACTTTATGAACTGCAACATTAATTTATGGAACTCCTGGCCACAACCATTGGGTTACAGCAACTAACTTAGATGCCTTAAAGAAGAAGGTACTTTTATAAAGGACACCTTCAACAATTATTTGTCCAATGGACACATGTTAGTGATGCACTTCTGGAACCAAATAACAGGTAGAACCATCAACAAAGATGTTCAGGACCAGCAGTTCAATTTTTAGGTTTTAGATTGTTAAAAATGGGACCAACTGACTTTAAACACATCATCTAGCTAGCCACTTACATCCACTCACCTCTTCATTTTTTGTTTTATCCACTGGAGACTTAGATGCCTTGACTTTTTCCTCTGCATCTCCTGTGGAAGCTGTCTGAATACTTGGTTCTGAAGCTGTAGCCAAACTGCCGGGTTCTGGAATTAACCCCTGCCCTGCCATGCAGGTAAGCAGAGGAAGATTCCCTTGTATGATGAACTGAACAGTGGGCTGACTGACAGGTGCATAAGGGGGGAGAGCTGAAGGAAGTGGTGCTGTCAAAGGCAGGTTCTGGTTGTAGACCTAAAGAAGAGAAACAGAAGTTAATCACCATTTATGCTAAAACACTGAGCCTGAAGACCCCCCACACATTCCAAGAGCTGTCTTCACCAGAACTTTGCATGACCTACTGCCAATTCAAAAGGGCCTCACTCCTATTACTGATGAACAATGAATGGGCCTGAACTACAAAAAATGTTTTTATGGAACCTAATCATTGTTCTTAAAATATCATAAAATGAATTAGTGGAAGGCAGAGATTGTAAGTAGGATAGATTGTAATCCAAAGCTTACTTAGGAGCCTGGGCAATATGAAATGTACTGCATGTAGAGGAGGAAGAGCATTCTGCAATGAAATCAAGCGGGTCACAAGTTCACAGATGGGAGTGGAATGGCCTTCCATCATGCTCAACTTCTGGAGTGGGAACCAACCTGAGAGGAATCTAGATCAGGAAACATAGGCTCAGGAATCATATAATTGGTTGGAGGAGGCTCAGTTAACTGCACCTGATTTAACGTTTGGGTCAAATCCTCTGCTTTCCAGACCCCTTCTTTCAGTCTCTGCTGTTTACAGAATGGCGTCCCTAAAAATTCCCCAAAAGAAGAAAATAATTTCAGCATAGCAATATATCCATATAATCACAGCAGGTAACACATCTTCATCTAGCCAGCAGTAGATCTCCTTAAGAATACATTTGAAACAAATCTTATTCTAGCACAAAGGCTATTCTCAGTTTTCAGAAATGCCTCTACATTCAAATTGACTAGCACATTACACCCTATGTTGGGTGATATTTAGCATACTTAATGTGATTCCAGAATAAGGGTGGAGGCAACTGAATACTAAAGACATATAATATATTCCTATTGATTAAAAGCATATACTGTGTATTCGTATGTGTAGGGAACTCCATGGCTAAGTTAACACTATGCCTCACAATTCCTTTGGCATCTACATCTGAACTAGAAAGTTATGATTTGCAATTGCACCCCAAACTACAGTCAAACTTTGGTTTACAATACTGGCTCGGAGGCCAAATGGCAGTTCGGAAGGCATAAAAGTGTAAGGGAGACCAAAGCAGGAAAAACACATTGACTAAGAATTAAGAATCCATCATGTGAGACAGTACAGTACATAGAAAACATATGACAAGTAGAACCAAGAGAGATTACTACACCAGGAAATGTTCTCAGGGATCTGAAAAGACATAAATCTGACTGAAATCAATATGGCTTGAATTTATTTCACTTTCTCTGAAACATTACTTTTAAATTCAGCATGGCGTATTATTTAATAAGAGGAGACTAACCTTGAATCAAGATGAACATAATTCCTTCCATAAGGAGGAAGGAATTATAAGGGAAAAAACTGGATTTTATTCAGTTATTTACATTTTCTATATTTAAAAAATTCCACCTTACTTACTTGCTGTTTTATCTATGGTCACCATGTCACCTTCTTCTTCTTGAAGATTCCACGTAACTCTTTTCACTAATGCTTTAGATTTCAACACAGGACTCTGAGCTACCGCTTCCAGTTCAGCCTTATTTATATCAACTGTAGTTTCAACTAATACAGGGTCCATGTCTTTTGACAATATGGGCATTTTGCTTTCAGGCAAAGTTTGAGTTAGGCTTGCCTCATCACAACTTGGTGTATATTCTTCTTTTTCTAGAAGAGAATCTGTTAAGAAAGGGCATACATCGTTGTCATCTTGTTTAATTTCAATTTCCTGCTGTCTCTCACTGCTTTGGTTATCAAGTCCTGATGAATCATAGTCTACTATTAATTCATTCTCAATGGAAGAATCTATATAATCAGGTAATGCTTCAGAATCTGTGCAATCCAGCTGGGAAGGAAGTATTTCATTACCTAACTTATCATCATCCACTCTAGTAGAATCTTCAAATGCAACTTTAATTATGTTATCTTTTGAAGAAATTTCTTGTACAGGGATTAGATCACAATGAATATTCATCGTTTCTTGCTCTGTGTTTTCCAACACTTGCACCCGAGAAAGAGAATGCTCAAAAGAATTGCTGATTTCATCATCCAAAGATCTGAGCTCTTTTTCTTGAAGAGGTAGTGGAGACATCTCTTTTGGCTTGTGTTTCCTTTCTTTGGAGCATGATTGGGATTGTAGTGGCTTTTCCTTAGATTTAGATCCTTTTGATTCATGGGGTTTTAATACAGGAGGTGATCTTGATTGCCTTTTATGCTTCTCCCGAGATCGAGATCTTTTTCTATCTCTTGATCTTGAAGTCCTCTCCTTCTCATACCTATCATAGCTTCTCTCTCTTCTGTGTTTCTTTTTTTTAGTTCTCTCAGCACTGTTTGATCGGGAACATTCTTGATCTCTTGCTCTAGAGGTAGAGTGCTTTTTCTTTTTCCTGCTTCCATATAACTCAAAAGAAGAGTTGCCAGGACTACCAGATTGTGATCTAGATCTCTTATGCTCTTTTGGCCAGAAACTTATTTTTTTGTCTTTAGTTTTACTTTTTGCTTTCTTTTTTTTTGATCGCTCGTGGCTACTGGAACAGTCACTTGATGACTGTCGAGTTTTTGTTTTAATTCCATGGCTTTTGCTATACTTTTTCTCAACCGAGTGGGAAGTTGATCTGGAACTTCTATCCCTTGAACGTGTCCTTGACCTAGATCTTGATTTAGTATGTTTGCATTCTTTTGTATCTGTCTTTTTAAGTTTAATTTCTCTCTGGCTCTGACAACTGGAATTTGATGGGGATCTTGAAAAAGATCGCTTTCTTGCTTGCTCACTTTTAATAATGTTTGGCTGCTCTTTTTCTATTAAGGGACTACTTAATTCCTTTTCTACCCTAACTGTATCCTGATCATCTTCAAAAACTACCCCAGGGCTATCTTTATCATTGTCATTTAAATGTTCTGCATCAGTAACTTGCTTAATAGCTGAGGAGGTACAGGGTATACTTGAGAATTCCTTATCATCAATTTTATCTTGTTCTGCATCAGAGACCTGTTCTACAAATCTCTCCTTTATTACCATATCATCATGAGATTCTGTGTTACCTGATGGCGCATCCAACAACTCAACCTCAGATCCAAAGATATTTTCCAGTGGGTAAGGAGTAATGCGGCGCACTGTTTGGAACGTCTGAAGTTTTGGACTTGCTATGGATATTGTTCTGGTAATATTAGTGAGGGGTAATCTTTCAGGGCTACTATGTGTTGAACTTGAATCTGAGCCTGTGGGATCAAATGGATCATATATTTCACTTTTGACAGGTTTCGCTTTTTTTAGTGAAAAAAGGGGTGAAGGGTCTTTCAGTTGCACTTTATTGTCCACTGGTCGAAAAGTATTGCAAAATCCGGGATTAGACAGTCTGTTGGAATGCCCCATATTTCCAGGGATGTTGATTTTAAAGCTTTCAAAGGAGGAACTTCCAACTTTCCCCCTTGCTGAAGAAAGCGAGGAACTGCCATGAGTAACGTTTGCAGAAGAAGTGACTCCTGCTGCATGTGTTTGTTGCTGAGTAGCATGTGGCTTGCTGTTTTCCATTTTGTTGCTTTTGATTGGCTGGTTTGTGTTCCCTTTGCCAGTCAACTGTGTTATACAGGAGTTGGGAATGTTATTATTTCGGTCACTGGCAGACTGTAGTCCAAGATATCCACTGTTTGTTTCCTTTTTGATTTTTGGTATTCTTGGAAGTTCAGAGATATCAGGTCTTTTAGGAGATGATTTCAAAGGCTTCTTGACATAAATTGTTTTTGAAATGGTACTGGAGTTGTTGTACAGTTTAGGAGGTGCAGAAAGAGGGGCCACAGATAGCTTAGAGCCCCCATTAAATTTGGATGAATCACCTAGTTTGCTGCTGATTCTATTCAGATTTGCTAAATTCTGAGTCTGAACAGATCTTGGAGTCATGGAGTAATCAAATCGAATTGGCGCCCTTCCAAATGTAGCACACGGAGGATCCACTGTTCTGTTTGTTACACTTAGTGACAATGGAGATGACAAGCAAGTCTTTGAGATGGCACTTTTGGAGTTGGAAAGATCAGTGCCAGAGTTTGTAATTAAGGTCCCCGAAATTGGTGTCCTTGATTGGGAATTGTCCTCTAAAACCTCCTCTGCTTTTGAACTGCCGTGCAGTAATGGGACTGAAAACAATTAGAGAGAGAGAAAAAAAGGTTTTCAATCATGTGCTCATACTAATACTAAAAAAGTTACAATGTTAAAATGAAAGAAAATCATTTTGAGCAGCTATTATTGTTATGAAACAAACTACTACTGAAATACTTTTAAAATTTTATTTTATTACAAGTTTTTAAAAATAGATAAAAATACAAAAAATCTGCCCAACTACAAAACCCCAAGAACTATAAACAAAAATAAAAACCAGAACATAATTAATAATAAACAGTGACAGACAAAAGGAAAAAGGAAAAAAATTATGAACTATTTAGGCAAGTCATCTGTACATCAAGTATTAAACAACATATGAAAATTTCAAATTAAAAATAACCTCTATTCTTGTAAAATAACATGAAATCTATGGCAAAGAGAAACATATTGCATTATTTTTTGATTAATGGGAAAATGATTTCTCAAAATAATTCTCTTAACAATTCCTAATGACTAATATAACCAAAGTTAATTTCCACACCTTTGAAACATAAATACTACTGAAATGCTACATTCAATCTTAGTGGCTTTTAATATAGCAGTAAGTTATCTTTTCATGCACAAATCAAAACTTTTTTTGATTAATCTTAATTCAAAAACCCCATTCCTATATGATAACCTATTTCAAAGCAATTTCACTGTAATTTAAAACATCTATTTCTGTTGCTTCCAGAGTTAAACGTAGATAGTCTCCTTTTACAAAATCTGGATTCTAGGATGCCTAATAAAAAAACTCATAAACTGAGTTCCTCTTTTGAGACAAATAAGGAACACAAATTATTCTGTAATTGCTTCTAACCCAAGATTTTAGTGTCAACAGGATGTGAATGTAGCAATTACCTTTGTGTTTACCCAAATTTTACAATAATTAGAATACCCTCCTAAGCAAAAATAATAAACCATCTACAGATTTAGACTCAGACCATCTATGCCTTACACTAACAAGTACAGGCTTCAGCTCAACCCTAGCAAGACCAAGTGGCTCTGGGTTTTTGGACCCCCTGGTTCCGGGCACCTTTCATCTTTGGTTTTGGATAGGGTTGCACTGCCTCAGACAGAACCAGTGTGCAGTTTGGGGTTCCTCCTAGCCTCGTGACTCTTGCTTCAGGAACAGTTGCCAGCTGTGCCTAGGAGGGCCTTTGCATACCTACAGGTTGTGTGTCAGTTGCACCTTTTCCTGGATGGGAAGGCTGTTTAGTCAATCAAGCCCTAGTAATCTCCTGACTGGACTACTGTAATGCACTCTACGTAGGGCTGCCCTTAAAAGAGCATTCAGAAGCTTCAGCTGGTGCAGTGTGACACCTCTGCTCCATGAGCTGCACTGGCTACCAGTATGCTTCCAGGTACAATTCAAGACGCTGGTGTCACCTTTAAAAGCCTTCATGGCTTGGGGCCAGGCTACTTACAGAACTGTCTTCATGGCTGTTTCTACCAGCAGGGGGGACGTGCTCTGTGTCCCATCTGCTACGGAGTGTCATTTGGCAGGACCCAGGAGGAGAGCCTTTTCTGCCATGGCACCTGACCTTTGGAATATCATCCCTTCAGAGATCAGATTGGCCTCGGCTGCGCTGGCCTTCCACAAGGCCTTGAAGATTTGGTTCTGTGCTCAAGCCTGGGGCCCTGGGTGTGTGATGTTTCCTGGTTGTGTTGACTGTATGGGTTCCCCCCTCCTTGGCTGCTATGTGGTTTTTGTTAACTGCCCAGAATCATGAATTTGAGATGGGTGGCAATAATAATAATAATAATAATAATAATAATAATAATAAGGCTGTTAGTAGCCTAAGACCTGTCAGCCTTACTAGGTAGACCAAACAGGAAACATGACCAGTTGAGCTAATTCTACTTACTGTAAAGTTACATTAACAGAATCTTGTAAGTCTGAAAGTACAATTCTTCCCCCATCTCCTTTACAGCCCCCAAAATTAGGGAGGGTCTCTTCTGAGCCTCTTGCCCTGCCCACTATCCAGGCTATGCTGTCTCTTATCTGACCGTTCCCCTAGGCAGCGTCTCTTGGCCCATTCTCCCAAGATCATTCCCACATAGCCATTACAAGACCTCACCTGCTTTCTTTGCTGTTAAGGATCCATCTCTATTAATAACAACATCAGAACCACTCATCATAAGGAGGCTCTGTCCAGTCAGGATGCTCCCCAACAAGTCAGGCACAGGGGCTGGCTCAGCTTCTGGCTCAGATACCAAGGCAGGAACACCCCTCCTATAAATTAGAGAGTTTTGGTATTGCACAGAACTATGCCAATTACATCAATTTAGGACATGAGCTTTCTGCAGAAGTTCAGAAGGGTAGTTCAGTCTTCAGTACAATTATATCGTTTTACACAGGCAATACATATTTTAGATTACTGCTGCCCTTCTTTCTAAAAAAGGAGGCCAGCACACATATGAAATAAAACAATTGTGATAAGGAAAGAAGGCCAGGTACAGTTTCTCTATAAAGACTGCTGAAAGGAAAGCATTGGAAAAAAATAGCAATATTGTATTACATAATTCCATGCAAGTTTAACTACAGACTGGATGAAGGCCATGGAAATGAAAATCCTGAAAGAGCTGCAGATGGGCAAGATGTGGTTCTGGGAACTGGGGAGAGCTCAGACTCTGAATGGGGTTGCATTCATCTGGAAGGAGCAAGTGCAGAGCAGGCTGATGTTCTCCTCTCCTCTCTCATCAGAAACCCAATTGGCCTCAGTGAGGGTTTGAGTGCATCTAAGCAGCTGGCCCATAAAGTGCAATCTTTTCTGGGCAGTAATGACCTAGTTAAAGCAGTCCATCCTCTGCTAGATTCATGGTTAGACTACTGCAATGTATGCTGTGTAGGGCTGTCCTTGAAGACAACCAGAAAAATGCAGCTGATAGAAAATGCAGCAGAGTTTTCTGCCTCAAACATCTTTCAGAGATCATGTAACACAGGTTTTAAAGGAACACACATGGTGCTCTGTGCCAGTTAATCTTCAAGATTTTAATTAAGGCCCTACATGGCTTGAGACCAGGGAGAAGTATGTTAGATGAGAATACAGAAGTGGGCCTTCTTTGTTCCTGGTTTTGGATTGTCCTTCCTCTTGAGGTTAAGCTATCACCTATACTGTTTTTTTTGCAATGTCAGGTGAAGTCCTGGCTTTTCATCCATGCATCTGGGATTTAACCAGTGAATTACATGCCAAAATAAATGCAATGATTAGAAACAACCAAATGTAAAAAGAAAAAGCTACAATAATTTAATCTAATTGAACTGAGTTTTGTTTCTAATTTAAGAATTAAACATAAATAATAGATATAATAATTCAATTTTAAAAAAATTGACACACCCCATTCCTCATGAAGAGAAACAAGTAGAAAAGAAATAGCAAAACAGCAGTATGTGGAAGGGGAGAAAAGCTGAGGGAGAAACAAATCTTGGAATGATTGAATTTGTTTTCTTTCTCTCTAAATAAGCATTTGCTTGGAATAGGCATATGAAAACACGAATCTTCAATTTTATGCCCTCCGTTCTGATTAACAGATGATCCTGAAACCCACAAGAGAGCATCTTAAATCCTCCTCTATCTACATAAATCTTTCTGAACCTTAAGATCATGCATGGGGGCCCTGTTCGGTGTTCCCTGATAGAAATATGATGAACTCAGAGCATAGAAGCTTTTTTTTTTGCAGTACCACCTAGACTATGGCAAGTTCTGCCAAAATAATTTGCCCTGCATATGGTGGCTTGTCTTTTTCAGTAAACAATTAAATACCTGCTTTTTAATATGATTATTTGAGTATTATTTTGACTGAACTGTTTTATTTAGGAAAATTTAGGAGATTCATAATGTTAACTCACTAGGAGGCTAACTCATTAACTCATGGGAGTATCTCAGAACATATCAACTGGCAGAATGGGAGGAGGTGATTGTAGTCCATTCTTCTTCCCTCTCTACTCCCCAGCAGCAACTCTCCCACTGATCTGTGGGTTCACACAGCACAGCGGGATGAATGGAGAAACCTGAGAGGATGACTCTTCTCCTATTCAGCAAACAGCAAAATTGCACCAGATCAAAAGCTTCCTGGTAGTTGAAGGCGTCTTTCCAGCCAAGGGAGGTTTTTGCCACATGCAACCCATTGCTTTAAATTATCTTGCCATCTTGTCACTATGAATATTTCTTGGAAAGGCAGAAATAATGAAAGAATACTATGTAAATACATCAAGAGTTGACGCTAGAGAGGCAATCACTTTGAACAACTGACATCGAAAACAATACAGGTAGACCTCACTTACCGACTATGTTTAGTGACTGTTCAAAGTTACAACACTGAAAGAGTAACTTTATGACCAGTCCTCTCATTTATGACCATCACAGTATCCCCGCAGTCACCTGATTGACATTTGGGCACTTCACAACTGGCTTGCGACAAGCAGAGTCAATGCAGAAGGCAGCAGTAAGATTGCAATCATGTGATGTCTCACTTAACGACTGTGGGTGATTCACTTAATGATTGCAGTGGAAGTGAGGTCATAAGTCTGTCACAGTCACAAGATGTTTTGCTTAGCGACCATGGTGCTTAGTGGCAGAGTTGCTGATTCCAACTGTGGTCTCTAAGCAAGGACTACCTGTATTTCTATTTTTTAAAATACCTTGCACCTGAGAACTTAATTCTGAAGGACTGCTTACAAATTTATATATAAATTTACAAATGCACAAGTTCAACTAAAACTGACATAAGTACTTTGAAAAAAAAAAAAAAAACAACGAATTGCTTCCATGTTGGAATGTCATTATGGCATTCCTATTGGTGCCATTTTGGTTTCGCCTTACCTGTAAAAACTCACCTTCAACTTGCCTTCTTTGGAGGTTAACATTTGGCTGCATTCCTGCTCTTTAGTAGATTCTCCCCTAAATCTCAATGAGCTTTGGCCCTCTTTGGCTCTAGAGGGGACATCTCAGTGTACTCGGCTTACAGTATGGCTCCTAATAAAAAGGAAGCAGAAAGCTCCCTAAACTTTAAAGCATATTTATTAGTAGTAATATTATTTCACAGGCATGGATCCACATGACAGAAACTTCATTTTTTGATAAATCTTGGGGAGAGGAGCAGGAATCCAGCCAAATGACCCTGTTCAAATCCTAAGCATGGGAACAGTATTTCTTGTATGCAAATTTACCAGCCAAAACTTTAGGATCCTTTCTCTCTCTCAGCTTCTACTACTTATCTCACAGCATTGTAATGATAGTAATATTGGGGCGGCGGGGTGGGGGTGGGGAGCAAACTGAAAGGAAGGCCAGGTATAATAAATAACATCAACCAAGTAATTTTTTAAAAAAATCTGGCACATTCAACATCACTGAAGACTCCACAGAATTTGTGAATTAGCTACTTTTACTGAAAGGTGAAGGAAAAAAGAGCCAAATGCATCACAAAGCTCTTCCTCAAATATGTCTTCTAGTATTCCTGATATGGAAAACCAACTCCACTGACCCCCATTTTGATTGTGGACAGGAAAGAACTAATAAGCATGGTTGCTTCTCATTAGATCTAGTTTGCTTCTATCTGAATTTCCATAAATATAATCATGATATCCAAACCCTCTCTTGAAAGCTGGTTGGCAGAGAGTAGCCTTTGCCAACCTGACATCTTCAAGTGCAACTGTGCTGGCTTGGAGTTTTGGGTGCAATAGTCATTTATCAGGCCCAGGTTGAAAAAAAGAGGGCATAGCACCACAGAATGGAACCACATATTCTGGCACTGCTACATGGCTCCCCTTGTCTTCTTAACTAGGAATAAAGACTTCATGCAGGACATCAAAGATCCAGAATCTGAGTTCTTTACTCTGAGCCTTCATGACCAGAATCAAGTCTTTGTGATGCCACTTCTCTTACTATTCTCAAATTCTTCTTTAAAACCCACTTTTCTACAAAGCCTTTGTCACAACCAGTCCCCATTGTAGTAAGTTTAAGCAATTCATAAATTGCTTTAAGGTGACCTCAATACATTTCACATTAAGGAAATAACCACAATCACTTCAGGTTCTTCCTCTGTTTAGCCCGTGACTTTCTCCCCATAGGTCAGCTGTAAGCTCTTTTAAAGCAGGGACTTGTTTTCTCATTCTCTAAGAAGAACCAAAGACATAGCTGGTGCCATATTATACATCTAATGAATAAATAACATTTTTAGGCTGGTGGTATAGAACTGTACCATCCATTCCTCCAAAATTTGAAGTAACCCCCCAGAACAAACTGCACCATCTTTTCCTCCTTCCTTTCACACCCACAAGTAATCATCCTGCTTGGCCAAATCCCCAATCACCTGCTTAGTCTCCAACTGCAAAAGAACACGCCAGAGCCAACATTCCTTCTCACATGCCTGTTAAAGGTACACAGCCTCAAAACTTTCCTCTCGGCAAGTGAGACACGATAGAAATCGACACTCAATGTATTTAAAAGCAAATAAATAAGCAACATTGAGTTCAGAGTTCCTACAAACTCATCACTAGAAGAGGTTACTCTAAAAATCTATAGCAGCTCAGTAATTTGTGATTACTGGGTGTGCTAGTTTTGTTTCATACATTGCTGAATATATGGAACCCTGCATGAATAAGTTGTAGGGTTTTTTAATAACATGCTTGTTATCAAACCCTGGCCTAAATAAGCAAATATTAAAAAAAGGAAAATGGGAGTAAGTATGCAGGAGAGGTATGCTTATACCAGAACAAAAACATTTCCTTTAGATTTTCTACCACAAATTAAGAAGCAGAAATGTTTATAGTGGAATGCACAGAGCATCTTTAAAACAGAAGTGAGAGAAAGAGATTTATACAAAGCCATGGCTTGTCTGAACACTGTTAAACAAGCCATGCTGACCTTGTTCTCCCAGCATACTGAGCCAAAAACTATGGTTTATAAACAAGATTCGCATATCACACAAAGCTAAAACCAAACCATCTACCTTCTGGCTTAGTGCAAAACAAAAATCCACTATTTGTGCCTATAAAACTGGTATGTAACATTTCCTCCATCACCATTCCTCCTTCCCTACCCCTAAAAGGCAGAACTGCCTATCGAAAAAAGGAATAGGTCTTTGTCTTTCCCTTCCTCAGCTTTCTCCATCAAAACAGAGGACACTGATGACAGTGTCCTTTCAAAAATACATACCCTTATATACAGAAGAAAATGCCTCCTGCATCTTTTAGTACACATTCTCCAGGCTGCAAACAGAATTCCCTCCTTCTGACTATCAGTTGTTCCTTAATTGTTTTGAGCATAAAATATTCTATAGAAGAATGCAGTTTCTTGACCTACATTTGTATCAACTACCACCCCTTCCATATATTGGGAACTGTTACACATTTTTATATTCCCACAAAAACAGAACCAAGTAAAAGGAAGCTAGTATAAATGCATATGTGCATGTAAACATTAACACTGATGGCTGCTTATCACCAAGGAACATGGTGAACATTTTCATTTTGGTAAACTCTAATTTTAGTACAGGCAAGTTAAGCTTTTTTTTTTTTTTAATAAAAAGCTAGACAGAATTACAAAATAGGATTTCTCAACTAATTCTAAAGCCACACATGCATGTACAAAATAACGGCAAAAGATCTACCAATGTTACTTTGGCTATTCTGTCAGGAAATGCATTTTTGTAATTAAATATTCTGAGCTTACCATGTGTATCTTTCATTCACTTTCTATCCCATCTTTAATTCAGGGGCTCAAGGTAGCACACATAGCACTTTCTCCTTTTAATTTTCCCCCAATTCAACACAATTTGTGTGATAAGTTGGGCTGAGAGAGAATGACTAGCCCAAAGTCACCCAATGAGCTTCTGTAGCTGAGGGTGGACTAGAACCTGGGTCTCCTTGCTCCTAGTCAACACTTCAACCACTACACCATACTGGCTTTTCCCAATGTTCTTGGAAGTATGTTTTTTAACTGAAGACCCTATGAAGATAAATGTTTAAGATGGAATCCTAAACTCTTTATGTCAGACAGTCTTTTATCCTGGAACACAACATTGCTATCAAGCAGCACAATATATGCAACACTAAGAGATATTATTATTGCACAACCTCATTACTTTTCCCCTAATTCAGAATTCAATGGAAATATTCCTTTTGTAATTTTGTCTAGTTGTATCAACTCTTCAGTTATATTATTTGTGCCCTTTTCAGCAGAAGAAAAATGGAAAGAAATTATCCATATCTTATCCAAAGACAATTAACTATTAAGACTGAACTCTGTCAAAGTATATGTTCTGCTTACATTACTGCACTGGAGGAAAGGTTGGCTTTTCAATGTGGCATGCAAAGAAACCATAAGAGAGATCACCAGACAGAAAAAAACTTTGCTAGAAAGCTCAAGCAAATACTTTATATAAGAAAGCATCTCTCCTGACTAGTCTTACCCAGGGAGCCCAACAGCCACTGGCCTAGCAACAGGGCGATGTGATCTAAGCGCTGACTGGGAAAGACCTCTTCTTTTGGTGCTCACTGGTGAGGTTGAGTTAACAACAGGAAGCTCTTCATCGCTAAAGAGAGAAAAACTTGAAAAATCACCGAAAATGTCCAATCTTAGCTCAGCTTTACCTATTATTATAATAATAGAAATAGTTAGATGGAAAATGTTTGAAATTGAGGGAAAGCATGCATGCAATGTATTAATTTCTGCTTGAGTAAATTTAATGATCTACTTTGGGTCTAAACCCGTTTTTTTTCTTTCCTGGTAAGATCAATGCAAAGTGCAATCAGTGCTGTATTAGCAAGAAGTACTCAAAAAGACACAAACAAATATTTCTTTTTGAGAAATATCAAAATTGCCATAAGAAATATAAGAACCTTTTTTAAAAATCCCAAATAGGAATGTACACAATTTAATATTTAGGGAGTGAAAGATTCTGGAAAACTCCAGAATGTACCATTTCTCCTCTGGCATACCGACTCAGCTGTTTGAGAGTTATGTCGGTTTTCTGGAAGTTAATTCTCTGAACAATATGTAGCTTGTGGTATTCTAGACATAGTGTTTCAGATAAAACAAGCTTGCTTCAAGGAGGGGCTATGTCCAGAACATCAAACTGCTTCCAGGCTGGAGAATTAACTTCTGGAAAACCATCAGATCATCCCTAGAGTAGTCATATGGACAAGATGCACATAGGAAATGGAACATTCCAGACCTTTTACAAATAAATTGAGAAAACACATTACACTGGAGTTATCAATATGAAACATTTTTATAAGGTGTTATGTAAAGAGGAAGAAAAAAATTCAACAGGAAGAAAGTACCAAGTAAAATGTTCAGTATGAGGGAAGAGGATGAGTAAACCTATAGTATACTCAGACTCGAAATGTGCACCACCAAAAATATCAAAATACACAAAACAAGAGATACATCCAGATTTCATGCTAAAATTTGGACAATCCTGATTGTTCTTTAAAGAGAGATTCCATCAACTGAAACATTAATATTCAAGATAAGTAACTTAACAATGCCGTGAAAATTCTTAAAGAAAAGTGGACATCAGATAATAGTCTTGAGCTATTCACAGCAGTTCCAAACATGACATCACTTGGAGTCTTACTCTGGTTTGAAGAAACATTCATTGTTTTCTTCCTACTTATCCTATGCTTACCTGTTGTATGGATCTAGCTCAAAAGGATCCCCAAAGACAGAGAGGGAGGCAGCTCCAATATCAGCTCTCATAAGGCCAAGTGACGGTTCTATTGGCTTGCATATGGAAGGGATTGAAGTACCACGTATAGGTTTGCCAAGCCGAAGGGTTTTTGCTATTCGGGAACGAGCAGTCACCTCAGCTTTAACCTGGGTAGAACAGCAAGTTAGCTAAGCTAAAAGATGTCCATTAGTTAACTTCCTTAAAGAGGGAAAACGGAACATACACAATAGCAACCACCAACATCCTCTAAAGATTATCACTGAATAAAGAAAACACCCCAATAAAAAGTGCTGCTTGATTAACCAACTACATTTCTGCACTCCTGAAAATAGCATGGGAGCATACCTGGGTTTTTTTCCCCTTTCTCCTCTTTGTCCGACGCTTGCGTCTCTTAATCCAAGTTCCAGTACCTTTTTTCCCAGCAGATGATTTTGTACGAAATTTTTTACTGGTGGCTTTTTTTCTCCTCCCTAAATTAAGCAAAATATCAAAGATTTCAGAATTAAGTATCCACAAACATGGGATGCTTGGCACACCTCCATGCTTAAAATAATAAACAACAATTAGACACCAACTTAAATTTAGAGAGCCTTATACTTCAATGTAGAATAGATGGGAATTACATTAAGAGGGATTTTGCTCTGTTGGGACTCTAACCCTAACCCTAACCTAACCCTAACCCCTCCCCCCACTAACAATTTCAGACAGACCTTCTGGCATAACTGTATGAATGAGAAAACTTCAAGGTCCCCAACAGGCTGTTGTGCTCACCTCTCATGGCTCTCTGCTTTACCTGCCAGTTAAATTATGATGCAAAACAAAGAACTAAACTCCAGCATTAGTTTTATTTTCAAGAATGCTCCACAGTCACTTTTAGAAAAGAAAAGTGGGAGGTGGCTGCAGTCCAGTTTCTAGTTTGAAAATGTGCCAATCTCCTCAGAGATGAGAGCTAGAGGCAGGGACTACCATCCCCATCAGTTATGTAGTGTTCAAGCAAATGGATGCTTTGTGATCAGCCACATCCCTATGGCACCTCTGTTGTCACAGGACACATGACATGCTCTAAAAATTCCCAAAGGGAACATCCATTTGCCCAAACTATTAGGAGCCTTGAGATACCTGATCATTTGAGTGCCTTCACAATGTTATTGATAACATAATACAAAATAATATTAGCTCATGCCAGATTTCATATATTTACCAAGTACCACAAGTTCCACGCTCTTCATATGTCGCCGGCATACACTAATCTCTAATTGGATGATTTAGCTCATCAAAAGAAATTCTATGTATTAATACAGGGATACACAGATTTCACTGGGTCTAGGGCCATATTTGTATGCTTATCAAAAGCTTATCACCATTAATTATTAAACTCCTGTATATGGTAACTGCTTTATTCTTTTCTGAAAGCTATAATCATTAAATAGAAATTCTGCAGCTCGCATGCATTTTTCACTTGTAAAATTTTGGAAGAAAACTCTTCTACATATTCTGTCATTCTTGGCTGTTTGCTATTTTTTCAAAAGAATGTTTTATAAGAATGTTCCATTTTTGTCTGCATTTATAAATGGAAGTTGTTTGACACTGAGGAAACACATTGTGGAATGAAACACTATATAAATAATGAAGACTACCAGTGTGACACTTGCAATTAAGGGCAAAGACAGCTGAGTTCAATCACCGTTCAGGCACAATTTTACCTGGGTGACCTTGGGCCAGTCAGGCACATTCAACCAATTCTACTTCCTGGGAAAAAATGCATGACAAGCCTCCCTAGAAAATATGACTAATTGCCTTCCCTGTGAATAAATTACCTCCTTTCCGTTTTTTCCTGGTTGTGGTCCGAGGAGTTAACGGTCTCTGGTATACAGCTGTGCTCAGCCCGGCTGCAACTGCCTCAATTGTTTCATCAAGAAAGGAAGACATAAGGTAGCTTGGTACATGCTAAAATCAAGACCAATGTTTATAATTACTGGTTGAAGCTATCTAATGCTAAACTCATATATTGTACTTGAAAAGAGATACAAGAGAAACCCTTTCACCTCTAACTTTTCTCCCAGATTATGTCATCTCTTTGTTACCAGCAAGTATTTCCCTCTCAATCACTCAAAGCCCTCCTGCCCAGGAAACCATAAATTTGTGGATATCATAAATTATTGGCAAAGCAAATAAATGGTGAATCAGATCAATGTATCCATCGTTCCATTAGGAAACACAAGTGAATATAGTGTCCTGTCCACACAATTATTTTTATGATGGTTGCGTGAAAACTATCTTAAACTTTTTTTTGATCTTCTGCATTTATTTGCAGTAACAGGATATAATCTAGTCTCTCTCTGTATAATTTAACCAAAGCTACTTTTGACCATTGATATATTTTTGCCAACCTCAACACTATAAAATATTGTAGGTTTGATTGCATCATTAGTTTGAGAAGTAGAGCAACTTTGCCCACTTATATAGTACTGCAAGCATTTCATTACTGCAGTAAACAAAGACACTGCAGACAGGAGATGCATCTATTGAATCATTCAGCACACTTGGCTCAGGAGTCATAGCTACTCACAGTTTGCCAGAACATGCCTGCAGCATGCCCTTAGTGTTTGGGAAAAGGGAGGTTAAATGTCTGCACACACACACACACACACACACACACACTTATAAATATTTATACATTTATAATGAAATTATATATTTATAAATATATTTATATATTGAATATCTGCAGTGTCTGCAATACTAAATATGCATTACCTTAGTCCTGCAAATTTACAGTAGGTCTAGGAGCTCCAAGATTCTTGTGAAACCTACCCCATGCTAAAAGTATATCTGTACTTTTAAGCACAGAAAAATCAGTGGAGAGATTTTCTATATTTCCTATACAAGTCCTACAGGACTGGATGAGTACGGAACATCAGCACTGTGTTTTTTTGTACAACTCATACTCACTTCACTGGGACCAATGGACTGTGACAGAAATCTTCATATTTTGATTATGTGCCAGAAATGATTGCAGGTATTCACCCTGTTCCTTTCATGTGGGCAAACAGTGCTATACTGTGTACCCAGAGTACTTGGTCATTTACTGGATGATTGTCTGAAGTCTGTACCATTCCCTCAGATTAATCAGTACCTGAATTCTCTGTGCAGTTGTTATCCGATTTCGGTTCACCGTTGCCCGCACACGTTCACTTTGGCGTGTTCTAGCTATAGCTCGTGTTCGGACACTGGGACGCAGTCGACTAGTGGTAGGGATGACATCAGCTACAAGGGAAGCAACCTCCTCTTCACTCACTTGGCCTGTTTCTTAAAAGAAGATCTATGTCAGTTTTCAGCTATATTTCAACTATCACTTGCACACCTTTCTAGAGTCCAAGAGCTACATAGTCCACAAACAGGCACTGGCTGATATTTAGATAACCAATTTGCAATATATGCAAGAGCTACATGTTCCACAAACAAACACTGGCTGATATTTAGATAAACAATTTGCAATATATGCAGTTCATTCTACCGTTCAATGGGCAGCACTGCTGAAAACTTTGTCTAAGCAATAAGTAACATTTGGTTACTGAATGTTGCTGCCATAGTAATGGTACTATGTGGGACAAATCATGTGGAAAATATGCCTCTATAAAATTACGGTAATGTAAAAATAAATTTCAGTATGTTATGTAATGGTGAAAAAGTCCTATTCTGCTGTAATTCAAACTAAAAATATGTTGTAAAGAAAATACTTGCCAGCATCAACAGGCATAGCATTTGCAGGTGCACATGGTGGACAGAACCATTCATCTACAGGTACCTCGTTTAAAGGTGGATTAAGGCATTCCATATGGTAACTAAAGAAAGAGGATATAAGATATTCTTACAAAACTGTAAAGGCAGAAGAGAACACCATGCCCTGTTACCTATTATGCAGACTGATCCTTCATACAGAGATAAATATACATGCATAGGTTCTTATTCTAACCACAGAGAGTCATTCATTAATATTGAATTAGTAAATATGGAATTAGCAAATACTCCAAGAGCTCCAATTAGTAAATATGGAATTAGCAAATACTCCAACAAAATACCAGAACATCTAAGAAACTAGAAAAAGTTGTATGTTCCAATAAGAATAATGATCAGTTACTAAAAATATAACACACTTATAAAGCATATTAATCAGGAGCAGCGCTAAGGAGGGAGAGATAAAATATATTTTAAAATTCTCTGTATGAGGCTACCTCTTTAGATATTCACAACCTGTAACTGCAGAGTAAGACAAGAAAGCTCACTGTGGCCTCACTCTATCCACTTATGAGCAACCCATCTTTGTCACAAGATCTAGTAGGAAAAGTATAATTGTATACAAATAATTATAAAGTGTCCCATGATCAGAAATCACAGTGCAAGTTTCCCAACAGTAAGAAGCTTTATAACAGGTTCACTTGAAAGCAATTATATTTCTGCTGCAGGGTTTCCAAATAACCATGTAATATGGCAAAGTATCCATATCACTCTCCAAGCATACAAATTATGAATGGCTGGAGAAGTCTAAAGGAGACATATGATTGGGTTTGTCAGGCAAAAATATAAGACCTTCAATATTAAAAGCAGACTGACACCCTCAAGTGGAACCCTAATCTCAAGAAGCATTTGACAAATGTGGCAACCAAGAAAGGTGTTTAAAGGCAAGGGCTCTTTACCCTGCATCACAGCCATCACAAAGAAGCAAACGATCTTCTCTGTCGCTTCGACCACACACTTCACAAAAGGTGGGATCTTCCTCCAGATCATCTTCCTGAGATTTTGTATTCTCAACAGGAATCTAAAGAAATCATTTTAAGGAGGTTTTGCACTGTTCGCAGCAAAACAAGTACAGCACAATTCCTGTAGCAACAACCCATTTTTGCCTAATTCTGTCCAAGCATGAGCTTTTGTGTTCTTTCATCATGATGTCAGATTTAAGGAGAGGTGTCACCAGATAATGAAGCTACTTCCATCCCATTTTTATATGGAATTTTTTATTCAAGAGTACCCAAATGCTAACATTAAAAAATTCAAGCTAAAGCATTTTCAGTTTAACTGTCAGTTTGCAAATTCTACTTTGTGTCCTTTTTACATATTCTTAGTAGCTGATTACTTGTTTCTATTTCATGAATGAGTCAATGAAAGTAAACTAAAGAAGCAGCAGTAAGATTTTTTACTCTATATATACAATATTTCAAAAGAACTTCAAAAGCAGTACTGTAAGAACTTTATATATTATTTCTTTTCTATCTCAGAAAAAAAAAACATTAATCTTTACTCTGAAGGAAAGCCCATTTTACTTAACAGGAATTATGCTCAAGAGTGCATAGGTTTGTTGCTGATTGGCAACACTAGAATGGCTATCACTGCAATAATACACTAGTATGTAGCAATTAATCTGTTAAATTCATAGGAAGTGCAAATCTCCTTCACTATTGCTTTTTATGCAGTAAGGCTTAGCATTCATTATCTCCTTCTCCATCTGATTAATAATGCTTTATTGATACTTCTGCTGCAGTACAAGTCACAATGTTCTTTACTAGAACAATTTTGCCCCAGAAGGCCATGAGAGAAAGCATGTGCAAAATGTATGTGCATAATACCTTTTGTTCACAAAAATCTTTGCATGTATGCATGTAAATAGCATCAATTGGGGGAAAAAAGTTCATAAAACTAGAAAATCATGCATTCCAAAAAATTGTCTGTCATTATAAACTGGTGATTTCTATCAACTCTGATATTTCAGAACTTTTAAATCCAGGGGGGAAAAAACGCAATGAACTATGAATTGATTAGAAATTAGAAATTAGAAAAAAGCACTGCATATGCTTTGTAAAACATTGATTTTTGCTATTTTTAAGAAAACAGAATGCCTACTTTCTTCAAAATTTCTCCATCAAAGCGCACACGAACACAGATAGATTTAAAAATGATCCGATCCACTGGACAAGAGTTGGCATTCTGCAAAAAGAAAAAGGAAAAAAAAGGGAGGGAGGGAGAAACAGTTTGCCATTTTAAAAATATCTCCATTTCTTTAAGAAATTAAACATTCATAGCTGTTCAATTGGTCAAGTTCTTACTGGTGGTAGCTGAGGACCCGCATTAAAAAACCGGATTCCTTACTATTCTCACATAGCTTAATAACAGCCTGAACTAAAATAATTTTATATGCATTAATTGTTAGCATTTGTTTCATTGCTACAGCACCTGGCTTCCTATCTCTCAATTCTAAACAGAGAGTACTAAGCCATTTAACAGCAGACATCATTTATTAACTGTAAGAACTGAAAAGGAATAATAATAAAAATAATCCAAATCCACATATATACAAATCTGGGGGAAGTCCAGAGGAACTATAATGATTATTTGCTGCCTACCAAATATGGCCTGCAGAAAGACACATTTTGAAATGAAATGGCCATGATGCTCACAAAATAGCATCAACTATAGCATAATTTCATCAAATAAATTAGTTCTTACTTTAGACCATTCAACTATACAATCCAAGCAGAAATAATGGGCACAATTCTCAGGTGTTCCAACTGCCTGATCTCTGAATGAGTTGAGGCATATTGGGCAGTTTTCAGCATCTTCATCAGAAGAAGAATTAATTCCTCCATTAAGCTGTGGCTTTGTTTTAACAGAATATGCTGGTTGCTCAGAAGCCATTTCCATTTCATCTTCTTCCTCTTCTTCTTCAGTATCTTAAGAAAAAAAAAGAATAATACTCTCACACACACATAACCCAAACCTGTTCTGGAAGGCTGAGAAATTATTTTATTTGAAACACATACAGACAATGAGAGGGTAGAAAACAGTAAGGCAGCCCATGCAAGAGCTGAAAACTATCCATGTAATACTGGATACAGCCTTGTTAGATATCTCCACTGTCATGGGTGATCCAGACTTACTAGAAAAAAAGATGCACAAATCAAGTATAATTGCACAGTAAGATTCAATGCTTAGAGCTTAACCACTATTTGTCTTTGTTTTCATCTTTGTCTTTATGGATTGTTGTGAGCCACTTAGTATCATTATATGAGATAGGCAGCCATATAAGTCCTGTAAATAAAACCAATCAATCAATCAAATTCTATATCAGTCAGCTGACTCTCAGCTCAACTGACCTTGTAGGATTATTTATTAGGAGAAGGATCATGCATACTATTGTAAAAATGTATCTGTGATGAACAGCTGAGCCTGCAACATGGAAGGCTGGAGGCTTTCAACTTATCCCACGAGTTCTCACACGCTGGCTTTGAGTCTTACTTGGGGTGGTTCCCACTGTCATATTTCTCAGGGGAACCTCAACTGACATCCACCCCATAATTTTAGTGTATGAGAGAAATAGGCCCTTTTTTATCACCAGAGATAATCTGTGCTATCTCTCTGGTGATAAAAAGGTAAAAATACAAAAAGCAAAATAATTTTAATGGCACAACCTCCTGACCATGTAGTTGGAGAGGCATCTGATTAGATGATTCAGCCCTTCTTCCCCTCTTTTGGAGTCAGACCAATTCACCAGGGATAAACAAAATAAAACTTTATTTTAAATATTCTAATATTTACAAATGTAGACAGTCAATGCTGAAAAAGGTAAATTACAGAATTGCCCAAATTACAGTGATATTGCTGGCTACTTAAAAGACACAAACAAAATAGAATGCAATGCTTTAAGTGTGGAGCCCTGCGAGGTAGGGAAACAAGAACTACTTGGATGTCTGGAAATATTTTTATTGCCAGTAAAACATTATAACAGAATCTTGAAAGCCTGTCAAAACCATTCTCCAGATCAACATATATCTAGTGCAGTTAAGGTGGAATTATTTCAGTTTGGTTTCACATTCCTTTTGAAAGGTGTCAGCAGTATCTGGACACTTTAGCTTGTTTATATCTAGTTGTTTGATTTCGTTCATCTTCTATATTTCCTGGATATTTCAGAGGTATATTAAAGCATGGTCAGGTATAATATTTATTCCCCCCACTCCGACCCTGACTGCCAATAACAGAATTCCAAAAATTTCTGCCTAATCTGGATATGGAAGCCAGTTTGGTGTAATGGTTAAGACATCAGGCTAGAAATCGGGAGACCAAGAGTTCTAGTCCCACCTTAGGCCCAAAGCCAGCTAGGTGACCTTGGGCCATTCACTCTTTCTCAGCCCAAGGAAGCAGGCAATGGCAAGCCTCTTTCAAAATCTTGCCAAGAAAACTGCAGGCATTTTGAGCACTGAAATGAACTGCTTTGTGGCATAGGAGATTTCTCCGTCTGCCACCTAGAGGACATGCTGCTCACTTATGGAAGAGATTACAAAGAGTTTACTACCTTGTCCAGAAAAATATAAACATAGGACCATAGGATTTGACTTAGCACCACAGAGAAACACAAATTAAACCTAACACAATAATAACAAATAAATGGCTAGGCAGTTTACCTATTTCTACAAAACAGAAGACTTCCAGAAGCAGAATTGTCCTTTGCTTCAAGATGCCTGGATTGCATCTTGGGGTTCCATGCTTTCCTCAGAGGCTGCTGGGGAGATGGAAGCCCAAGTTCCTTACCCAGCCTCTTTCTCCAGCTTCTCCAGACTTCTGTGCTCATTTAGAACATTTTTATATCTTCAAATGAGGGAGGGGCCAAGGTATCTGACTCTCATTGTATGTGACAAAGAGCATCTTAGTGGAGATGTGTATTCCATGTCTGGATGGCAGCCTGCAATACTATGAATGTCTGGCAAGCAAGCACATTCACAACGGTAACAGTGTGCTTCTCTACAGCTCAAATATTACAGTGGTCTGATGCAAATTAGGCAAGTCAGCCGCAGCTCTCACCTAAAGTGGCTTTAAAAACAGCCGACTTACTGAACATTCAACTTTCTTAATTAATATTACTGAAAGACTTATTATAATCACCTTCTAGATCTTCATCTTCACTTTCTTCATTCTCTTCACCTCCATCTTCATCAGTATCATCTTCATCCTCACTCCCTGTGTCATCTGAGTCTCCGCTTTTTTCATCACTGCTTTCTTTTGAAAAAAAGAGTAAAGAAAATCAAGAAAGGACATAAGTATTCATTATCAACTAGGATATAAAGTGGTAGATAAGATATTTCAAAAGCATGTGCACTACTGTCTCAATTTCTGACCAGATGCACAAATGTTTTTGTTAAGGAAAATCATTGCATCTGTGCAACGATGCCACTGAGAGTATCCAAAATGTGCCAATGTAAAGGCCCGTGTGAGATGGGACTAATAAATGATACAGGTATTCAGGAATGTAAAAAGGGAGTGCATGAGTTCATTGTAGCAGAGATGAGAAGTATTCATTCCATCTCTTTGCAAATTAAGATTTAAAATTCTCTATTTGAGCTCCCTCCAGACTTTATCCAAGCCTAGCATGGATACAGACAATTAGCAGGGTCACCCATTAATTCTTTCTTCCAAGAAGACTGGATCTGTCTCTCAGAACTAGTTGGGCTAGTTCTCCTCCTCAAATTTGTTTAAGCCAATACTTAAACCAGCCGAGTTGTAATCAAGCCTTGACTGAATTCTAGCTGGAGAAGGGTATTAGCAACTGAATGGGGAACCTGGAGTAAGGATCTCAGAAATTTAGACTTATGGCTTCTAAGGCATGTCCTTGTAAATGCAACATTGTGTGCCATACAGCAAAACACTTAGCACTTTGGCTTCAAAAAATTTAATTGTTGCAAGCATGTAGTTGTTACTCTTGCAGGCTGAATATCTAAGGATTGCATTAGAGCTGTTTGGGATCACAAAGGAAGGTTTACTTGGGAAACAGACAAGGTTGCAGCATCATCAGCATACAGCAGAATGGAGACTGGTTTACAAGTCAGAGGAGGATGAAATTTGGCTTTGGTGAGGGCTTGAACAATATCATTAATGCATAAATTAAATAATAGAGGGGCCAGGATACGTCCCTGTTTAACTCCCTTAGAAGATGGAATAGGGTCGGTCAGTTCTCCACTATTTGAGCAATGGACCTGCATTGTAGTCCATTCATGCAACATTAGTTGCAGAAGCCAGCAGTCAATGGAGAAACCCCCTCCAGGAACTTTACCACTTTTAAGATGGACAATTAAGTTCATTTCTTCTGGTATGGAGATGGGGGCCACTCAGGAGGGTGCTAGAGATTGTTGGATATATGCTGGAATCCCTGGCTATGGTTTGGAACAACACACAATAGTGAGCATCCCAGGTCTCACATGATATTAGATTATCCGTTCTAGGTCTGGGACTTGTTGACACAAAAACAAGGCACCAGAACAGGATGTCATCGTTGATTAAGACTGAATGAATCAGTCTGTCCCACTCTGTCAATTGATTTGCCTGCTTCTTCTTACATAGGAGAACCTTGTATTTCTGTTTCTGGGAATAAAAGATTTTTCTGGGAGTGGGATCATTACTATTCATAGTGGCTAGCCATAAAATTTGGTCTCTCAGTCTCAAAGGTTCAGTTCCTGGAGACTCAGAGGAAGAGCTCACTTTCTGGAAAGGGAAAGGAGCCAGTATGCTTGATTGTATGTTAATTACTAACAACTTGATCACTTGCTGTACAAACTTTGCATTTCTTCCCTCCATGACAGCAACCACCTCCTGCTACAAGGCTCTTTTAACCTTCCTTTAAAAATTAAGGCTTTGGCCCTAAATGTCTCAGAAATTCAACTGAGACATTTTTCTGATCCAAGTGGTCACATGTGAAGGCCTGTACTGAATTCATGCATTCATCCTGAGCTTGTGAGCTGAAACAAGCTATAATTGAACTCAGTGCAACACAAACCATTTTTGATAATTTCCAAGATATTATTAGATCAATGCAGAAATGCATAAAGTCTACTTCTGCGGCAGCGCTAAGTTCTCACACTAAATTCTCCAAGCCCTGGTTTGACTGAGAGTGTGTTCATGCCAAAACCTCAGCAACTTCAACCCACAAAGCTGCTATGGTCTAGACATTAACAAGTTTGATTCACTAAGTGTTGGGCTTCACACTAAAATAAACATAGCACTTTAGAGGTTCCTCCTCTTTCTTCTGGTTTTTATGGCTGCAATGATGAGCCTGAAAATGGGCAAGGAGAGACAAGTGAAATCTCAGAAGCCAAAAATAAGTGGCTAAGCAGGAGTCCTATAGCATGAATTTCATACTATAAATTGTTACTTGACCTCTTAAACTACTTTTAAAAGACCCCATATATGAAACCTTCCACAATCCCAGAAAATGTTAGTTTGATATAAAGATAAGAGGCCTTTTTCTTTGAATGCTGCATTCCTTTGTGGGTAATCTCTGGGAACCAAATGATGTCCATAGGCAAGTCCAAAGATATGGGTGGATGGAACCAGTTAAGCATGGGCAGAACTACAACTTTCTCTCACTTAGCAGTATACCAGAAAGAGAAACTTGCTCTTACCATAGGTCTAAATTGATCACTTAACAAAGGGCTTTGAAAACTAAAGCAAGAGCAACAGGTTCCTCATCCTAATGTGAAAAAAAGAAAAATGGTCAGGATTTCTTCCTTTAGGAATTCTTAGTTCTTTAATACCATCCAAGCATTAAATTGAACAGGCATTAAAACTATGTCTATGTTTGAATGTTTATCACTATGGAGCCAAGGAAATATCAAAACTATTGGCAGATATCTTATTATAAATTCTAGTTTATTAAAGACTAGAAAGTACTGACATTTTTTGGAATACACGCTGACAAATTTCATTTACCTGCATCACTAAAGAGCAACACGTTTGTTCTTTTAACCTTGCCTACTGCAGCATTCTTGTTTATGAGTTCATCCTGACTGTCTTCATCCATTGCAGGGCATTTGGAACTGGCTTCCTACAAGAGTTAAGCAGAAGGAAATCGTTGGTAAAGTGGAAAAGACTAAAATGCCTAAATACATTTTCTTTGACCATATAAGTTTCAATTTCAACATACACAATAAATATTTGATCAGAATACATTTCTACAATATTTTCTAAACATTGCAAGAATACCTCTGTATGTGTGTATTTTCCTTTCTACCTATGAAGAACCAGCCTAATTCGCACACATCATTTCAGAAAAGACATAGTATTTTCTTTTTGGGGATGATTATAATGTATTATATTCCAACATACATATTTATATGTTCAGGGCTTTATATTTTCTTCTTTTTAAATAAAGTTTGATTTTGTTTACTTCAGGTAAGAATACGCTGTCTCCTAAGGAAAGTTTGAAGTGTCTAGAGCAGTGTTTCTCAACCTTGGCAACTTGAAGATGTGTGGACTTCAACTCCCAGAACACCCCAGCCAACCATGCTGGCTGGGGAATTCTGGGAGTTGAAGTCCACACATCTTCAAGCTACCAAGGCTGAGAAACACTGATCTAGACAGAAGTTCTATGCTACATAGTCAGATTACACAACTGAAATTATTTACTTTGGGGTTACTGTTTTACCATTTGATTGCTAGAAATTCAGTATGGGTGTGAGATCACTCTCACACACACCCACACCAGAGTTAGTAGGTGGGCACCAGGTGATCTGCCCAAAAGACAGGTGTTGCAAGCAGGAACTGCCAAGCCACTATTCCAAAGCAGGAGGCAGACCAGGGTACTGGGATATGAGGTTTGAGACATCCAGCTTTCTACCCTACAAGTAAGAAGTTTCCACTACAACTGTATATTATTCTGAAATTTCACATGATTTTTTTTCATTCGGCAAAAAAGAAAAAGGCACAAGGTTGTCTTGGGGTTTTTAAATTTGTTTTTATTAGTTGTTTTTAATTGCTTTTATTGTTTTTGTGGAAACTACCAAAAGTCTCATTGGAACATGGCAATACACAAATATTGTAAAATAAATAAATTATAATATACTTGTAGCCACCGAGAATCTTTCATTTGGGTAGCATATATATATATATATATATATATATATATATATATATATATATATATATAAATAAATAAGCAAGCAAGCAAGCAAGCAAGCAAGCAAGCAAGCAAGCAAATAAATAAATAAATAAGCAAGCAAGCAAGCAAGCAAGCAAGCAAGCAAGCAAGCAAGCAAGCAAGCAAGCAAGCAAATTTCAGCCATTACAAGGCAGCCATCTAGGCAAGATATTAGTAAAAACAAAATATTTAATATAAATGGGGGGGGGGAGAGGATAACTATTAAGGCTATACAGTGTAAACTAAACATGGAAATTTGACCAGATCATTTGAATGCTGCTAAAGTGCAACGATTAAGGTGTTGGACTGAAACCAGGGAGACCCATGTTCTAATCCATCCTCAGAAGCTCATCTGGTGCCTTTGGGCAGTTGCTGTGGAGAAAAATATATGAGGGGGGAATGGTATACATGCTGCCTTAAGTTATTAAATGAAAGGCAGAATATAAATCTAGCAAATGTTATATATAATACTTTTCCTTATTCTTTCTTTCTTTCTTTCTATTTATTTAATCAATTTGTATAGCCACCCATCTCAATAAGTACCTCTGGACAGCGAACAATATTAAATAAAAATAATTACAGCCATAAATACAAAAATGAAAATGCATAGCAGCTGAGGAAAATATTTCAGCCAACAACACTAATACCGCCAGGAGATGGGGTCCCTTCACACACTTGGGCCCCAAGGCCCAGGCACATTCTTTTCTCCTGAAAAAGAATCAGTTCAAAAAGCAATAAGGAATATACATCAAGCATTATATAAGTCAGGCATAGTTCTTCTAATCCTGGCTATACCCTATTCTCAAGAGATCTGCATAACAGTCTAAGATTATATAAGCATCCTTAACAAACAGAAATAATCAGAGTTATGTTAACAATCCTATGGATTTTAGTTCAAAATGTAACATTAGAGGGGTAGATGAGCCCAGCAATACATTTTCTGTTTCTGTTTTAGAGTTATATCAGCAGATTATAATAGGCAGAGTTTTTAAAATATATTGAATAAAAATAAAAACAGAACCTCACCCAGCTCCAATATACACTATACAGTGTGTGAAGCCTCACGCAATCAAAGAATGGAATCACAAAGGTAACCAAAAGAATTTCAGCAACTACTGTATAGTATACTGATCCAAGAAATAGTCCTATTTATAGAAACAAAGTTCAAACCTCTTGCATTTTGTTTTCTTTTAAGGCCTACATAATGGACTATTTGAGCAGGCTGGCCTTTTCCACCTGTCCTTTGTTTTTGCATCAGATTTGCTCCTTTAAAAAAATGAAAGTATGAGAATTAAGTCTCACAAAGGAAAAGAGTAGAGATTCTTTGAACCGCAAGAAACTCCTTAATATGATAGTTGTTATATTACCAAATTAAATAACATTTTTTCACGCTATGTATGTACTAGGAGGAAGCTCTGATTGCATTTATGGGTAGTGACCAAAATAAAGCATTTAATACTTTGATCTGATATTGCAGTAAGTTTGTACTTCATACTCCTCCCCCCATTTAAAATCTTCAAAGGAGAATTCAATGAATTCTACAGTCAACTATATTTCAGGATTTTCTTGTAAATGCAGTTTCTGCAATGACTTTACCAACTTGGTGAACATGCTGAACAAAAATAAGATTTATATTCAGTATTTTCCAACTGCTGATTTGAAAAACATACATTCTTATGCCTATATTAGATTCTTACCGACATTATTCAGGTGTAACTGTTTAATGAACAGTTGTTGGAGAAGATATGCATGCAAATACTACTATACTAGCATGCTGGAAGGACTTTATGTGAAAACTTCAGGTGACTAACATTTTTATGTATGCAAAGTATAGTTAAGAAATTAATAGAATGTTAAGAAATCAGCATGTTGCAATCAATTTATTTAAACCCATATTAATTAGGAAAAATCTGTTACTTATCTGGCTATGCAACTCCATACTCACTTATCTGGAAGTCTCACTGAACATAATGAGGATTATATGTGTGTATATATAAGATTCTACTTATAATGAACCTCCAGATAACAAGATACATTAGGATGTTGTTTCTATATTTAAACTATGCAATATTATTTTAAAGTTGGTGTGTCTTTGTTGATTAAATAATATTTTAACACCTTCCTTTGACATACTCTTTCCTGCTCCACTAGAACACAAATAAACTTTCATACTGAAATCATTAAAAATTCTCAGTCCAGGATTGTTATATATAACTACGATGAGTCAGTTTGGTATAGAACAGGAACATTTCCTCTGTTCTCAGTCCTCAGTGTTGGTGTTGACCATTAAAGCCTTGAATGGCTCGAGACCATTCAAGGGACATCTCCTTCCACGTGGACCTGTCCATGCTCTCCAATCATCCTCAGAAACTCTCTAGCAATTGTCCCTGCCAAGTGAGGCTAAAAGACATTTCCAGGAATAGAAACTTAGATCAGCTCCGAGGCCTTCCCAGAAAGTCACACCTACTCTTCCCAGTAAGATCTTTCCCACCCCAAACTGAGACATTTCGTATTTTCCAAGGCATTTTATTAACCGCCGCTGACTCTGATAGCTCTGCTACTTCTTTTTTTCCTACTATCCTTGTAAGCGTCCCTGGAGGTTTTCTAAGATAAATAATAAGCGCACACGCTTTATACTCGACTGAGGAGCAAACAATTCGCTCTCTCGTTCCAGCTCCGTCGTTACAATTTCGTTGCACGAGTGGCCGACGCGTAACACAGCACCTAGGCAAAAGCCACGCAGAGCACAAGCGTTGCGGCAACGTCACGAAGCGCAAGACGAAAACACTGCCCAAGAGGAAACAAGGACGGAAAGGGCCGCTCGTCCCGAATTCTAGACCACACCAGGCACGGGATCAGAAACACGGGTAGCAACGCAACAACATGGAAAGGGATGTCTCCGCATGACCTCGCAGATATGCCCGCCCGGCTCTTTCACTGTCAGCAACTGCAGCCGCAGGCTTCTTGCCCGTCGCCGGTTGTAGACGGTTGGATCAAAAGCGCCGCCGGAGGGGCCTGCTCCCTCCTTTAATTTCGGGCCGCCTGGCTGCTTCCCTTCCCGAGCAGCGGGAGGGTCGCATCCGGGGTCACCAAAGTGGCACCCCCCGGATGCCCGACTTCCACTGACCTGCCAGGAGGCGACCCCGCGGGCTAACGTCGAAAGCGGACGGAGAGTGCGCAGGCGCGCCCGTTACCGTTGCCGCCGTCTGTAAAGGAAGCTCCCGGAAGGAACTGAAGCGACGCGAACCCGGAGCACTTCGAAGGCCAAGAACGCCTCCAAAGCTGCGCTGGCCCGGAAGAGAATGGAACCTCTTCCGGGTAACATAACTGAAACCGCTAGACGCGAGGGAGAGAAGATGTTGGGCTCTTCCGTTTGTCCCGGGGGAGGAGTAGAACGTTTTAAAGAATAGCGTCGCCCGAACGTGGCTCGCGTGGGCCAGGGCTCCGGCTGCGCCAGTTCCGAAGGAAGGTTCGCATTAAAACCGGGCAGTCCTGCGCTTTCGAATCTGCTCCCTCGCGGGTGCCCAGGATGTAATTCCAGCATGATGTTGGCCGTGGTACACCCACAGGACTGCTGCCCTGACATCTACCAAGTTGCTTTATTCCGAACCTTCCTTGGTTTATTCACATGTTACCGTGACAGGCAACTGTCCTCAAGCGGGATCTTCAGCGATCTTTTTTACTGGAGATATTAGCCTTTACCTTCTGATGGAGGTAGCTATGTTTAGTCTAAAAGGAAGCGCGACTCCTTCGAGGGGACTCCGCACATTTTCGGAGCGCTTTATTTTTGTCCAGCTGGAAAAGCGAACACGTGTTCTGCTCCTTTGGGCAGCCCGGTCTTGTGCATATTTACCCAACGATTGAGTCAATATGATGCATTCAGATCATTTAGTTTGAGCCACACAACCTTTCACGCAACGGTAGAAAAGAACATACCTGTCGAAAATCCCTCTTAAAAGTTACAAGGAAGAAAGCAACATAAAATCACACTAAGGATTTTGATAGACAGTTAAAAGTATGTCCCGATTCTCAGATCAGTGTTAAGATTCTGAATGTCATACTAAAACTATATTCTTGCATAGTCTGTGATTTAACCATGATTTATGGAGTAAAATACAATTAGTTGGGTTTAAATACACTACTATATGCTCTTAAATCGGGTTGTTGTATGCACCCAGTTATGGTTTAAAACATGGTTAATAAACCATAACAGTTGGGTTCACACAACAAGCTCAGTAAAAAGCAAGCAAGCCACATGATGGCTTGGACAGGCGCAAGTGTCTAGATCGTGTTAACTGGAAAACAAAAGGAGCCGCCGTAAGAGAAGACTTAACCCCGTCCAAACGCACCGAGCTCAGGACACGTGTGTGGAGTTTCTTGGGGTTCTTTAAAGCAGAGTTAGGTGGAGGACTAATGGATCTGCTAAAGGTTAAAGCAATAGGTTTAGTCCTACTTAATTAAAATTACTAGGTAAGTGGTAGCACTGAGCCAAATAAGTAAAATTGCCTTCTTCTCTCGGTCGGACCCGTGAACTCCTGAACTTCCTCCTGCGGCAGAGGAGACGAGCAAGCGTTCCGCCGCCAGAGGTCTCCCGCGACCCCGCGCCCTGCAGTCCAAGAGCGAGCCGTGCGTGTTAAACCCCGCGGAACCGGGGGACAGGGCTGCGTGCCAGCGTTATTCTCTCGCTAAAGCGTTCGGGATTATAAGGATTACGTCGGTAACGCAAGCAGGAGCCTACCCGGGTGTTACTAAAGCTCCAAATAGCTCAGTGAGAGGAAACGCGTTTGGAGAAGGAAAGAGCGCGACACAAAGTGGGGAAAGTTACGTCGCTTATTGACACCGCGTTAAACGCGCCACGGTCCTAGCAAAATATATACGAACCAGTCTGCTATCGGACGATGCCAGGAGTACCTCAATTTGGCTTAGTCCGGTTTGATGGCTCAGCCATCTAGGCAGCCCTCAGCGCGTGTGCTGGCAGTGAATGCCACCCATTTGACTGGGTGCTAGGAGAGGAAATGCTTTCTTTCCTGCCAAGGCATGGTTTTATAATTATGAGGAAAAGCTTGCTGCCATTCATCCTAACATGCACAATTTTATAATCCTTTGTTATACAGGTGAAACTCGAAAAATTAGAATATCGTGCAAATGTTCATTTATGTCAGTATGGCAACTCAACAGGTGAAACCAATATATGAGATAGACGCATTACATGCAAAGTGAGATATGTCAAGCCTTACTGTGGTATAATTGTGATGATTATGGCGTACAGCTTATGAAAACCCCAAATTCACAATCTCAGAAAATTAGAATAGTGTGAAAAGGTTCAATATTCTAGGCTCCAAGTGTCCCACTCTAAGCAGCTAATGAATCCATAACACCTGCAAAGGGTTCCTGAGCCTTTAAATGGTCTCTCAGGCTGGTTCAGTAGGAATCACAAGCATGGGAAAGACTGCTGAGCTGACAGTTGTGCAGAAAACCATCATTGACACCCTCCATAAGGAGGGAAAGCCCAAAAGGTAATTGCAAAAGAAGTTGGATGTTCCCAAAGTGCTGTATCAAAGCACATCAATAGAAGGTTATGTGGAAGGGAAAAGTGTGGTAGAAAAAGGTGCACAAGCAGCAGGGATGACCGCAGCCTGGAGAGGATTGTCAGGAAAAGGCCATTCAAAAGTGTTGGGGACTTTCACAAGGAGTGGACTGAGGCTGGAGTTAGTGCATCAAGAGCCACCACACACAGACGGATCCTGGACATGGGCTTCAAATGTCGTATTCCTCTTGTCAAGCCGCTCCTGAACAACAAAAAACATCAGAAGCGTCTTACCTGAGCTACAGAAAAAAAGAACTGGTCTGTTGCCCAGTGGTCCAAAGTCCTCTTTTCTGATGAGAGCAACTTTTGCATCTCATTTGGGAACCAAGGACCCAGAGTCTGGAGGAAGAATGGAGAGGCACACAATGCACGATGCTTGAAGTCCAGTGTGAAGTTTCCACAGTCTGTGTTGATTTGGGGAGCCATGTCATCTGCTGGTGTTGGTCCACTGTGCTTCATTAAGTCCAGGGTCAACACAGCCGTCTACCAGGAGATTTTGGAGCACTTCATGCTTCCTTCCGCAGACGAGCTTTATGGGGATGCTGACTTCATTTTCCAGCAGGACGTGGCACCTGCCCATACTGCCAAAAGTACCAAAACCTGGTTCAATGACCATGGGATTACTGTGCTTGATTGGCCAGCAAACTCGCCTGACCTGAACCCCATAGGGAATCTATGGGGCATTGCCAAGAGAGAGATGAGGGACATGAGACCGAACAATGCAGCGGAGCTGAAGGCCACTATTGAAGCATCCTGGTCTTCCATAACACCTCAGCAGTGCCACAGGCTGATAGCATCCATGCCACGCCGCATTGCGGCAGTCATTGCTGCAAAAGGGGCCCAAACCAAGTACTGAGTACATATGCATGCTTATACTTTGCAGAGGTCCGATATTGTTCTATTTCCAATCCTTGTGTTATTGATGTCATGGAATATTCTAATTTTCTGAGATTGTGATTTTGGGGTTTTCATAAGCTGTACGCCATAATCATCACAATTATACCAAAGTAAGGCTTGACATATCTTGCTTTGCATGTAATGCGTCTATCTCATATATTGATTTCACCTTTTGAGTTGCCATACTGACATAAATGAACATTTGCACGATATTCTAATTTTTCGAGTTTCACCTGTATTGCCTGTCAGTCATTTTGCAGCACCATTCTATACATATTTACTTCTATTCAGGGAAGTTTATTTTCGGGTAGGAGTTTTATTGCAATATTTCTACCCCTCGTGTTTCTCCTTTTTGAAGTACCCTGAGAAAAGAAGCAGCTATCCTAGTGGTTTAGCTTTCTGAGCCTTTAGATCAGTGTTGTCCAAACTTGGCCACTTTAAGATGAGTGGACTTCTATCTATGCTTTAGATAGAATAGCTCAGGCACCCAAGTAAATAATATCCACCAGATCTTCTCTGGCTAGATGCTTGTTCAGACAGCTCCCCAAGAAATGGTATTATGCTACAGTTCTGATTCTGAAGAAAACGGCAGGCTTTAAGCCATTAACAATTTGCTCCCTGTCTAGCTGGTGACCTGCCATTGCTAGAAAAATTGATAAATACTTGAGGCCTATTCCATTGTCTTAGAGGGAAAGGGTGCTTGATTCAAGGATTGAGGAGATCCTAACTGTAGGATTGCCAATTGATGTGTGTCTTTGAAGTGGAAATGAAGCATTTCTGTAGCCAGGGAAGGATAAGCTTCCCATTTGCTGTGCATCAGCTGATATATTAGTGCCCCCCCCTAAAAAAAAGATTAAAAAAAAGCAGTACTTTCACCACTCCTTATAACTCAGGAAATGAAATTAGGATTCCTCTCTCTCTCTCTCTCTCTCTCTCTGTCCCTCCCCCACCCTCAAAGATAAGAACTGCTTTAGCTGTTTCCTCTAAATCAGACTGGAATTGCAATGCTGGGGTAGGGAAGAGACTTTGTCCTTCTTCAACCAGCGATTTCCTAATTAATTGTTTATCCAAGCTGCTATTTGCCTTGAGAGGAGAGAGAGAGAGTATATCATATACACAAGAGGGTACACACACACACACACACACACACACACACACATGGAAAGTAACTTGCTGAGGTGATTAAATAGAAAACATAGTGTTTTTTAATTCCCTTCACATGGCACCCATAATTCAAGTTCCCTAACCTAGTATAGAGAATGGATTGCAGTCCAACATATTTGGAAGTCACCAGATTGGGGAAGAAGACTGAATTTCTGGAATAGTTAAGAGGAAGGGGAGATGATGGGTTTGTTAATATCTGTTGAAAAGATACCTTTTCCCTTTCCTTCTTCTCTTTTTTCTTTATTAGATTTGTATTTTACTTATGAAAAAAAATCTTTAATTAAAAAAATTTAAAAGATTGGTGAAGAAGACTGACTAATTAAAGACAAAACTATTTCAACATGGAGCATTGGACCATAATGAAGTTATTGCTGAAATGTATTGCGATACATTTCCTCTGTTATTGTCACTGGAGTGTTTCATCCCAGTCCTTTGTAATAGCTGGCCAGCCTATAAGATTAAACTGTGAAGGGGAGGGGGAAAGAGAAAGAAAAGCATGACATTTTGGCACTAATCAGGTATGAAACTGCAGTCTGCTTCTGGATGCCTTTAGCTCCATTGTGAGTAAACCAGGTGTGCCATCCTCATGCTTGTTTCTCAAAGGAGAGGCCAACACTCCCCACAATTACACTTTCCATTTTCAGAAATATTCTGGTACAATTTTTATCCTGTGGATTTATAGTAACCAGTGCAAATGTAGGAGAATTGTGGCTTCTGTGGTCCAGACTAGAATCTAATTTGATATAAATGTGCTCAGCAATTCACTAGTTCAACTGGTTCAAATAGCTTCAACTTCATAGAGGAAGCTGCAATATAATAAATCTGACCATTTCTCCATCTTCAATTTCTCAAGATATTCAGTACTACCTGAAGATGCTGGAACTGGACCTAGGGCCTTCTATATGCAAAGCATATATTCTACTATAAAGTCATGGTCCCACCATAGATTATCTGAATAGCATTGGGTGGAGTTATCTGTCAGAAAACCCATTTACTTAAAGCAAAGGTGAAAAAAAATACAAGAAAATTGGAACGTGCATAGAGCAACCTGACTCTTTTCTTTCTACACAGGCATAAATCCTGAGTGTTTCTGGGAATGGTTCCTTGTCAAAAGCCTTACAAAAAAAGTGTGCATTTCCCCAATGATACTAAACACAACTAAGCACGGTCTACATGTGCACATCAGCTGCCCCTTTCTGACATCTTCAACAGTGAGCTGAAGCAAGAAGGAGAGAAGATATAGAAACATTGAATATTCAAGAGAAATTTTAAAAAATTAAGAGAAATAAAAAATATGAAATTAAGGCTACACAGATGTCTTTTTAAGCACTCCAATGTCAAAACAAAATAAAGAAGGTTGTTGTTTTTCTTGCTGCATAAGATAACAGTTCATTCATTTTTCAGCACTGCAGGAAAAGAGGGGTCTGTGATTTGCAGAATCAGCCTAGACTCAAGAAGTCCCAAATAAATTTCCTTTATCAACATAGCTCTCTTCCTCCAACTAGTGCCCTCCTGATTTGGGGAATTCCTATGGATCATTCCAGGATCCCCATTATTTTTTATGAATGTCACTTTTTTAACAGCACTTTGAAATTCAGAATCGTAGCGCATGAAAATTTTCCTGGTATTGAAATAAGAATGCTATCCCTTTGAAATGTAGTGTGAAAAATTCAAGAGCAGTTTCTGACCAAAATGTTCCTGAGAGATGAAAAATATGTCCATACCAATGCTGGGGATGGGATGGTGTTTGTAAATTGGAGTGAGAAACTGCAAAGTAATTTGAAGCAATTTATTACTATCTGAAGTAATATCAGAGACAAACAAGTACAATACTATGGCATTCAATGAAAAGTTAAATGAAAGATGTGTCAAGAAATCATTTGGACCATTCACTACCCTAATTCTAAAAAAGTTAAATAAAGCCGAAATGACATTCTGATTTTATGTATTCATTACTACATCTCTATTCTGTGAAGCTGAAGCTCTCAAAATAAAATATAAAATCACAGTAAAATATAGTGCTTTGGGCATATGATTGTTACCCCTCCTTTTTCCTTCTGTATTTCCCTTTTCCCAATAGACTCCTTTTTATATCTAGAGATTTGGTTTTATTGGTTTAATCAGGCCATTTCTCTTAAAAATGTCCCTGGGTGCAAGATTGGGTCATTGCATAGTTACAGTATGTATTTCAGGATTGGGACAAGTATGTTGAATTCTGTATTTCTGGGCTTTGTGCAGATGTTCTTACCCACCTTTCTACTTTTCCTCAGACTGGATCGAAGAGACTGGGGTGTGTCAGGTAATTTGTCCTGACTGGTAGCTGTTTATTATAATAAAATTTTATGGGGAGCCCTTGGAAGATGCTACATTATTGTCCCTCCCAGTTTATGACCTGGAGACCATTTCACAGGCGGAGCAGCTCTGTTGGAAAGGTTCTCTGCCAGGTCTTTTCTTGGCAATGGCAGAGTCACTGCAAGTGGCAAAAGCTATCCCACCTTGGATGATCTTGAAAAAAAACTATGCAAGGTTGGGCATGATTAGTCTCTGATAGGAGACCACCAAGATATCCCAGGGCTGAAATTAAATTGGAAAGAAAAAAATCCTTTCCATATGAAGACAATGGCAAACATTTTCATATGATTACAAGGAATTGAGGTCCACTGGAGAGAAACCTTAGAAGTTTACTTTAGAGTCCAAGTAGTGATATGTGGGAGGTTATAATCCATAAAGTTACACAGTATTCGGCTGTTCAGAATTGTAAAGGTAATGCAAATACTTTGAAGTGAGCCCAAGAAACAGACTGAAAGTCAGGGCAGTTTAAGGTAGGGGGTATGACTGATACCCCAAACTAGGCTGTACTCAATATTTTGGAATTGGCCCCACATCCCTTAGCAACTAATTTGGAATGAAATTTTTCAAAATCCCAGACATGTCCTCAGCCTTAAAAAAATAGGCAACCCTGGTGTCATGTTGAGGGTTTGATTGCTTTTTCTTGTTTAGACAGAATGTTATACTAGTTAACAGATGTTGTTTTTAGCTTATTCTTTTCCTAATGCTTTAAATAATTTATAGTAAATCTCCATAGTAAGGTGCATGAAATGCAAGCCATAACTGTTAATAGCTAATGTCATTCTACAGCAACATAACATATTACTCATAGGCCTTGGTGAGGCTCTAAAAATGGACATGCACATCAGTATAGGACATACCTTTCTGGCTTGGACGAATGCATTCTACTATAATATTTAACTTCCCAAAAATATAGAAAGCTCAGAGCCACATTGGAAAGGGAGGGAGGGAGGGAAGGAGGGAAAGAAAAGCATTGCTCAAGATCCAGGATGGTTGCCCACCTGTGTTTCCCAGCCCTCTTTTTTAGGGCCCATAGAATCTCCCAAAACCTTTAAACAACTGTAGGATGATTTCCTGCTGATCTTTAGTGGATAATAAAAAATGGATGGAGTAAGACTTAACAACTCTTAAAGAATATATATATTTCTTTTTTTTTTTAACCCTTTAACCCCAACCATAAGAAGTGAAAGTGCGGGGGGGGAATCCTACCTCACCTTCTCCAATATATCTTTATAATGTCAATGTCTTTTCCACTGCTCTTCTAGGAAGTGAAGAAGTAATTGTAAAAATGGCAGCTCTCAGCTGCAGACTGCTTACCCCTATTCTAACTTAAAAACATAGGTAGGAAAGAGGTAGCTCAGCTACTCTAAAAAAATGCTCATGTATCTTGTCAAATTTGGATCATTTTTCCATAGTGATCCTCCAAAGAAACTAAGTGTTTGTTTTCTAAATAAAGACAATGATGGAAACACTTTCTAAACAACTTGCTAAACCTATTTAGTAATGTGAAGCTTTCTTATTGACTAAAATAATCTATAGTAACCAGTGTCACATTTCTTCTAGTGGGAATCATGACTATTTCTTGACTGGGTATTACAACAACTGATATGTGTAATCCCTGACTTTGACCGGGATGATCACCCCCTTTGTCTTCACAGAATGGATTTGAATCTACTCCAAACTCCAGTGTCCTCTTCTGTGTATGTCACGCACAGCTAAACACTGAGATAATTAGAATTACAGACACAGTTTCCACGTAAACACAATCATGAAGTGCTCCTTTTTATTGCTGGGCTGTAAAGTTTTTCCCTGAGCCACATAAGTGAGTCACATAAAGGCAAATAAAGACTTAATCTATTGATTTTTAAAAGTGATGTCAGCATTGGATCTGGCTGAAATTCAAAGAATGCTAAATTGGAAACATATCATTGTTCTCATAGGGTTTTATCCATCCTTGATCCAATTTCTGCTCAACCACAAAGCTCTCTGGGTGGTCTTCTGTGAGTTGCTATCACTCAGTTTTTAACCTGCCTCATCAGGACATTGTGTGAGTAGATGAGAGAAGAGCTATGAACCTCCTTGAAAACTGAAAGCATTATCAGTGGAAGAATAACAAGATTTGTGCGAAAGGAATAGATCAAAACTGCATCCTTTCAGAGCAACTAAAATCTCAAAATGGGTTCTGGGGATTTTAGGGATTTTGTATAGAAAGAGATTATGAAATCTGTGGTGAATTAAAAATTCTGATGTAGCTGTTTTTCTAGTAGCTTAGGGCTACCAGATTCCTAGATGTCCAGAAACTGTTCTGTATCTCTTTGCTGCATCTAGTGGTTGTACAGATTTCTGCAATCCAGATCTGGTAGCCGTACTAGCTACTTGATCTTGAAGATTAGTTTATTCCTATATTTCTAGCCAAGACCCTGCTGAAAAAGCTATAACTCAGAGGTAGCTGGCATACTTTATATACATGTATGCTTCTGTTTCTGACAACCCCTCTAAAGTTGTTGCCTTGAGATTCTTGAGCTTCCAGATAAGCTACACTATACTGGACTTGATGAGCTAATTATGTGGCAATATAAGGACAATTGTGTACCTAGTTGTCCTTGCCTGATCTCAACCAGCTAAGCAAGGTCCATTCTGGTTAGTAACTGGATAGGGGAACAGCAGGAAATCCTGAAGCTGTAGACTAAACTGGGAAATAGAGTATTTGAGAAGAATGCAATGGCAGACTATTTCTATATTGCTGCCAAGAAAACGACACTGATGAAGTTATGAGGAGTTAAGCAGAACTCAAAGGAGAGCTTACTATTTGTACCTTCTTTATACATTCATATTATTCTCATTGATTTCAGTTTTACCAAACTGTGGATCAGCATGGATATAATTTGGGCAAATCAATGTGTTGATAGACTATAAGTGAGCATGATTCTATTTAAAAACTTCACTAGCAGTGCATCTTTTATATCTTCAATATTGCATTGGCTTTGGGTTTTTAGCCTCCCTGGGTCTGGTGATATGTTTTCTTTAAGTCTTGATAGGATAGCAATTCCCTGGACAGAGCTGGTGAACAATTTGGGATTCCTCCTAGACTTGCAGCTCCTGCTCAAAGAGCAGGTGGCAGCTGTGGCTAGGGAGTGCCTTTGCACAGATATGTCTTGGGCATCAGTTGTGCCCATTCCTGGACTGGGAGGCCTTGTTCACACTTGCTTGGACCTTTGTCACTTCCTGGTTGTACTATTGCAGTGTGCTTTCCATAGGGCTGCCCTTCTCCATACATTACAGCTGGTCCAGAATACAGCAGCTTGCTTGGTATTGAGCACCTCTCGGTTTGCCCGCGCTACACCATTGCTGTGCAAGCTGCACTGGCTCCCAGTTTCTTTCTGGGCACAATTCAAGGTGCTGGTTATTACCTTTAAAGCCCTATAGGGCACAGGGCCATGTTATCTGCAGGACTGCCTCTCTTTGAGGGTATCTGCCTGTCCCACTACGTCAGATACTCTAGGTCCCTTCTCTGCCATCTAGTGGGACCTAGGAAGTGTGCCTTTTCCATTGTGGCCCCTCCCCTGTGGAACACCCTGACCCTCTTAGCTTTCTGGAAAGCCGTAAGAGCTGGCTTTTCCCCCAGGCACTGGGATAGCAAGGTTGGCGCCTAGGGGATAAAGGTTGTTGATTGGGTGCTGAGTTTTTCGTGTTTGTTTGTTGGATTGTTTTATTGTTGTGTTTTTCTTATTGCTGTTAGCCATCCGGAGTTGTGTCTCACAAGATGGGTGTCCATATAAATCTTTTAAATAAATAAATAAATAAATTACAGCTAGTAGGCGGTGGCAAAATTATAAATCTTGGATTTTAAGATAAATTTACTCCATGGCTTAAGATAAGCAAGCAAGCTGTCCTTAGTGCTGTTCTTTTCTTTTCTTTTCTGCTATTGTTTTCAGGATGTTCTTTTTTTTCCTAAGGCAGCTAGCTACCTCATCAGTTAAAACTTTTTTTTAAAAAAAATACACTTTAATTAAATAGGCTTGCATATTTAGGAGGCTGCCCTCAAGAAGTGCTTATTATCATATTCTTCTCTGGTTAACAGTTCGGCACAGGACTGTAGTGAACCATTGTTCCCAGATCAGCTAAAAATCACAGTCCGATAGTAGCAAGCAAGGCAGGGTTGCGAATTGTTCAAGAAAGGAGAGATGGCTCTTGTGCCATCAGCAGCAGCTTGATTGGCTAAAACTGCAAATTATTTTAAGTCATAAATACCATCACATGCTAACATCAGCACATCACACTACAGTGAAGTATACTATGGTAGCCATCTCAACACCGTTTCCTCATTGTCCTGGGAAGAAATGTATTCCTTTGCTTTGCTGGCATGCAGCTGAAGACCTCTTATATATTAGACTCTGTTCATACATGCAAAAGGAGCTAAGTCTTTGGGGCTTCATTGCTGCAAAAGTCCTCCAAAACACCATGAATCTCAGTCTGCTCATGTTCTATTGCATGAAGTCTAATGAATTCAATTTTTTCAAAGCAAATATGAAGGGGTTACCAGGAAGAATTTCTTAACTCTAACACTAGACAAGAAAGATGGACTAGAGTCCAGGAAGACTGGGGAAACTTGGTGTGCATGTATAATTGCCTTAAAAAAAAAACCTGGCAAAATTCTTATGATGCCGGTGTTTGTTGAAAATTCCTAGCTCTTTGAACACATCCTCTTGGAAGCAGAGGAATTGCTATGAGAATTACTAAAATGGCCTAATATATATATATATATATATTGGTTGCAGAATTCTATTTTCTTTAGGATCAAATCTAGATTTGCTTGGCAATGAGTATAATATCAATCACTAGAGCAGCTTTCTCAACTTTTTTACCCTGGAGGAACCCTTAACATTATTTTCAGGACTCAGGAATCCCTGCATTAAAATTATTGTATCTATAGTTAGCATTGGGTGGCATGTGCAGTTCAAGAAACAATGTTTTCTTTTCTTTTTTTAAATCCCAATCTCTTGCAGAATCCCTAGCAATGTCTCATGGACCCTTAGGGGTCCACGGAACTCCTGTTGAGAAAAGCTGCACTAGAGAATATAGCATGTAAACATAGCATATGTATAAAATCTTGAAAGGAAAGGGAAACATAGGATAACTTAAAAAGCAACAAGCTAAAAATTGCATAGCAGAATAATGTTAGCACACTGTATGATCAGAAAGTAAAGAATTGCTAGATCCAGTTTCAGCTGCACAGAAAGCTCTTCCCAATCTAGTTGCTAGAACAATAGAAGAAAAGAGATTTAGAAAATTTCCTCTCCTAAACTTCTTAAAGTCCAAGGGCTTACATGTTGTCTTTTCCTGACAGCCCTTTTCAATGCCAGAAGATAGACTTTTTTCACATAGATCTAAGAGAGAAAAGCAGTTGAATTTTCTTCATACAAGTAGACTCCTCCTAGGGCAAGCTTCTTCAGGAAAGGGAGGAATCAACTTTTTTTTTTTTTTTAAGTATTTAAAGGCTATACATATCATAACAGTGACATCCCTGGAGGGAGCAAAGCTAAATTTTCCTCCCATTTTAGTGGTGGGTGGGAAGACTGAGTCTTTAAGTAAAATATGTATGCTGGGCCCAGCAGAGGTGTATCATGGATACTCTGGCCTGGATTTAGGCTAATTGAAGAACTCTGGGCGCTGCCAACATGGGGCTGGGGGCATTCATAGGCTGCAGTTGTTTACCCCTGATGTAGCCCAGCTCAGGAAGTACATCAGAGAGGGGGACCCACATGTACTTGTGGCTTATTCTAGTATTTATATGAAAGGCATACTCAGTTTTGTGCCTGTTTTCCTGTTGCATCTTCTATAAAGTATCTGTATACTTAACAGGAACTTTTTACAAACCTGGTGAGTTGGAGCCTTTCCTTACTAGGAATTTTAGTGTAATTCAGCCCTTCCTGCATTGACATCTTGGTGAGATGTAGTCCTGATTTTTGTCTTGTCTGGCTAATTAAATTTTTCTCCATGACCCCCTCCCCCAAAAAACATACAGAAGTCCTGGTGACAATAAATTTAATATCTTTCTCACTTGCTAACCTAAGCTGCAGACTCCTTCCAGGAAATGCACCCCTGTCTGACCAAGGGCGGTCTGGTTACAAATCATCCCTCCCTAAAGAGGCGGGGAAGCACCATAACTTTTACACACTATGGCTGAATGTTGAATTAAGCAGGAAGAACCAGTTATTTTCCTGAATGCTAAGAACTTATATAAGACTGTCTAAAACATGGGTGTGGTATGAGATAGACCAATGTCATGTATTCAGAAGGGAACACTGGTGTTGCCAGAGTATTCCCATGCTAATGTGAATTGCAAGGAAGAAAAGGCCCAAGGTGCTTCTTGTGGTCATCTACCAAGAAAGGAAGGGGACAGGGCCATAAAGTTCTCTAGCTTAACTAGTGACTGACATATAATGTCTAGAATTTAATGAGCATGACTTTTCCAGAGATACGTGGTCCCAGGAAAGACAAGCAATAGCAAATATCTGCAGCATTGGGGTGGGGAGACGCAAGAGAGGAGAACATACAGAAAAGAAGGGAATGGATTTAGGAAGTGTCAGGATAGTGTGGCAAAAGAGAGGGAGTAGGAGAAATTGGGGATGGAATAGAAGATGAGGAAGAGGCAGAGAGGTGAAACTCAGCCAAACCGAAGTCCATGTGGTTACTGGCCGGCCAGTCAGCCTGTCATCATGTGCAACCATGTCCCTCTGTGCTTGTATATGTGTATCTTAATCCCTTCAGCATAATTGGGCTTTGGGCCCCAAAGGTTCCCGCTGTGGGGTCAGCCCATTGGAAGACAGCACCCAGGTGGGCTGAAGAGTAGCAGGACCAAAGCAGAAGTGCTGGAGACATTGGCCCCTTCCTCCTAAAGATTTTACATTTATTTATTTGTTTATTTAAATTTATTATTTCTGCATGGGCAAGCAATACGATGCTAATGCAGTGTTCCCATCCTGAAAACTGTGTGATAAGATGGCAAATCATACAAATTATTTGAAGGACCACTAAAGCACATTGTCAGTTGTCATTTTTGTCCATGTGTGAGGATAGTTGATTCCATGTGGTGAACCACATATGAGACACACAATCAGTTTAGAAGTAGTATAAATGTGTACAAGTATGTTTAACTTAATTTGGACAGATATACAAATGCGCAGTGCTCCTCTAACTGTGCCACTGGATAAATACTGGAATGTAATAAAGTATTGTTTGGTAGATGAAGCCTCCATTACAACGCGTCTCCCACCAAATTTATGCTCTAACCGGCAAACAGGCATTCCGTACTATATTCAATGTCCATCCTTTTACACCCTTTTGGAAATCTCTGTAAGCAATGGAAGTAAAAGAATTCCAGAAGGATTTGCTTTGTGGACCCCTTTTCTTTAGTATTCTTAAATGTATCTTTCTGATGATGGTGCTGCTATTTGTGTATAAATGAAAGCTAAGAATGTGTTTGGAACTACAAAGTACGCCAACGTGTAAAGTAGGAGGCTCAGGTGGAGTGCCTATGAAGTACACCATCCCAGGCAGCATGCGAGATTTGCAGCGTTTTGAATGTCCTGTTCCAGTACTAAAGATAACCAGGTCCCTTGAGCTTTTTGCACGCACACACGCGCGCACGCGCATCCTTAAAAAAGCAAATGAGGTAAAAGAGCGGGGCGGGATTCCTTTTACTTCTTCCCCTTCCTTAGAGCGGGGCCAAGGAAGGTTCGGCGCCGGAGCTCAAAGAGCCTTTGAGGACAGCGCGCGCCAGCTGCAAACAGCAGCTGCCTCGGCGGCCGTCCGGGGAACATCTAGGGGGGCGCGCGCACCCTCCCCGTCGGCACCGCGCGTCGCTTGGGACCCATCCTTCTGCTGCTTCTGCGCTTGCTACGTGCACACTGACACTGTCCTCATGGCAAAGCCCAAGCCGGGCTGTACCATTTAGCATCCCCCCAAAGGGGAGAGGAGGAGGCGAGCCGAAGCACGCGTTTCAAGAGCAATGTACAGAGTCCTGAGACTCGCCCTGGCGTGAAAGCTTGTCCCCAATGGAAAAGGAGCTTGGCTGGCGGCAACCATTGCGGGAAAGGGAGGGGGAGCGCGGCACTGAAGCTTGGGCGAGTACAGTTGGTTCCTCCCTAAAGTAAGGACGTGCAGAAACGAACGCGCCGCACCCCGCACTGTAACTCACGGGGAAGGAAAGGAGGGAGCTGCCTGGCCCTCGGCACGGAGAAAATCCCGCAGATTGGCCAGCACGGCGGAGGGTGCGGCTGCCGGGTAGCCGGGCGCAGCTCCCATTGGAGAATTGTAGCGTCGCGTCACAAGCCTTGATTTGCATGAAGTTAGGGCGGGGTGGAGGAGCAAAAGGGAAAGCAGGTTGCACGGCTGCAGTGGTCGCGGCGTGGGCTGGTCTGGGCCGCGCCGGGCTGGGCTGGCTGAGGGAGCGCGGAGAGAGAAAGACGTTGCCGCCGCCCTCTTCCTCTCCTGCTGAAAATGGAAAATGGTCCCTGCAGGCTGGAGTCCCGGAAGCTGGCGCTGTCGAAGGAGAGCGCGAAGCTGTACCAGTCAGCGCCTGGCAAGCGCTTTCAAAGTTCAGGTACTTCGGAGAACTCCGCGGGGAGCGAGCGCCGGGACTTCGGCCGCGTCTGACTGGCGAACAGGGGCTCGGCTGGGCGGCTGGATGCAATCGGGGGGAAGTCCGTTCTTTCTGAAGCGGGGCGTCTCGTGCAAGCCGCGAACAAGTGCCGCCGCGCGCGGGTCGGGACTCCGCTGGAGTCATTTCTGCAGAGAAGCGCAAACATTCGCCGAGGACCGGGAGTCGATGGGTTCGAGCGAGGTCACTGACAGACCTGGCTTCACCCTGCAGGTAAAGAGCGCTGAGCGCCTCTTTCAACTTTCGGCGTGTTGGTTTGCTTTTAGCGCGTTCCCCGCTGTATATTGAAATTGCAAAGTGCGGGCGATGCTTTGACAAGGAGCAAGCAGTTGCATTCTTACCGCTGGAAAAGTTACCCGGTCTGCCTTGACGCCCTCCGAAATAAAGATCGTGTAGAGGAAAAACCAGAAACTTTTGCTGTTGGAGGCTGTTGGAAAACTGCTTGTTGAACGGCAGTTTTAAAGTGATAACACGAGTTGGCTTATAATGTAGGACAAATACTGTGGAGTGTATACTGTATAGCCCAAGGGAATCTCTGCAGGACTAAAGATGCCATTCATTCCGTTAAAATCAATGGGAATTTTGTTGCTACTCTGAGAAGTGGGTGAATTGTTCTTCAGAGAGAGACAGGACTTACTTATGGCAACAGTTTTTTTTCCCCCCAGTAGCATCTCTTGCTTCTGGGAAACACTTGGGGTAGTGTAGATACCGTATTCTCTTAAGTATTTTCCTGAGCGGTTTTGTCTTGGGGACGAGTGGTGGTGGGGAGGAAAGTCCCCTAAATATATATTTAAAGAGAGGATTTATACTTTACAGAGCTGAGGATGGGAATAAAGCATTCCTCTGCCCTCCTGTTGTGTTAGACTGTGTATTCCACCCTCCCCAACTCAAGTACAGTGGCTATGCTGTCTGAGGAATGATGAGAATTACAGATCTGGAGGGCACTGGCAAAAGTAAGGCTGTGGCAGAAAGTTCCGTTGTTTTGCAATTGTTTACACCAGTTGGAAAGGACAGGGAGGCTGAAACGGAAGCTGCCTTGAGTGTATTTAGAATCTGGTCTAAATTTCGGAAATAATGCAGACAAACAGTTACTAAGGACAGTGATCCTGCTGGTCAGTTTCTTTTTTTCAAGTGCTCATCTAGAGGGTAGGGCGGGGTGGGGTGAGGTGGGGTGATTGCCTGTCATTGGCACCCTAGAAGCGGAAGCCTGTCTTGGGTTAACTCTCCAGAAGCAGGTGAGCCACTGACTAACGCACATTGTGCTGCTAATGTCCCCACTGTGCGTGTGACAGCGGCTAACCTGCTTCTAGGACATCACTGTGCCTCCTTCTATAACTCTCCTGCCCTCAAGAAGCATCTACGCCTTGGAGCCTGATGACTGCCCTTTTGAGCCTGAATGCCATAAGGAGAAAGGATTCTCTTAAGAGTTGAATGTCCACTTTTAACCAGCTTGCACAGCCATGGCTACTGCAAGAAAGCAGACTTGGCACTCTGTGTGCTTTTTCCCGTTGAGGGTATGTGAAAGACTCAGAACGAAATGCATTTATTATTGTTTTAAGCAAGCTGTTTTTTTCAGGGAACGTTGGACTAGCAAAAATCTGTAATTGGAACGTCTCAGGTTCTTCCAATGAAATGGTTATGTGATGAGATCTAAATCTGCCTAGAAAGATTATAAAATAGCTAAGGAATTGAACATCCCCTCCCTTCCACACATACGTACACACACGCACACAGCATCCCACCCAATCAGACAGACATTATGTTCTTGAAAACTTCCATAAACAAGGTTTAATCGACTTTAAGATCTGTCATGGTACACAGTAGTGAACAGATTAGAGAAATGTATCCTCCAAACAGTTGTGCTATACTTCCACTTCAGCATAGCTAGGTAAGGAGACTGTCTAATCTTTTGAGCATTAATCTCCATTGCCTTTTTTTTTTAATGGAAGATGTTTGTGGAGTCTTTCTCCTTCCTAAATTTATCTTTCCCCCCAGGAAGAAAACTTGTTCTCTCATTTGGGGCAGATTTTGCCTGGTGCCGTTGAAGGCACTTTGGAGTCTGTTCTCAGATTTTGATGAAAAACAGCAACGCAGTTTTAAATGTGTTATTAGATACTTCAGAATTATTGACAACTGTACAGAAAAGTAGCTTTACATTTGCATTTTAATCTTTCTGCCTTTCTATGTCATCTGTGATAAAATGTGTCCACTCAGAAATGCAGTTGTAGTCATTCACTTTTTTCCATACAGTTTTACACACTGGAGAATGGCTTATTTCCACACATTTTCTATTTTATACCAGAATGTTAAGAGGAAAAGGCTGTGGTTGGTTTTGTCCAATACTGGGAAAAGTCCATCTTTCCCCAGACCTCATTTTGCAGCTGTTCTTCAACCAAGGGAAAAGAACTTTATTCTGAACTCGTTAGTTTTGCTGGGAACATAGATGAGTCAGGATAGAAAGGTAGCTAAGGGATAACATTCAGAAAAGCTATAGGCTGATTGGCATCTGTGATAGGCCAGTAGAGGATAGGCCAATTTGCTTCACATTAGTTGCAACAGACATAATAGAATTTAAGTGGAAATAGCAGAACTTACAAATATGGCGACATATAATGGGGAGAAGATTCTCAAGTTATAATTGGTATTTTAATGATAATTAGACTAAAATCAGAGATTTGGGCCTTACATCTTTGAATGGATTTATTATTTAGTCCATTGGAAATAATATGGGGTGATGAAGTATTTATTTCTTGCCTATGTAAGTTTTCTTTTAGGATATAGGAAATTTTTATTCTAATTTACTGTATGCATCAACCAAAAAATCTCAGATTCCCATGGTTTCTACCACTTTAATTTGTTCTGTTAAGCTCTTTATATTTATTATAATTGTTATTTAATCCTTTCTTACAACAGTCTCAGCAAATAAATCACGATACTTCCACATTATAGAGAGGCAACTGAGCTTGAGAGAGACCACAGAAGCACCCATTAATGCCACGGCTAAACTGGAATTTTCATGCTAAGTTCCCAAGATAATTGTTACCCAAAGTTCCCAATCCAGCAGACTGTACTGGTTCATTATTCAAATGTCTTTATTTTATTTCCTCATGGTTTATTTATTCACAATCCTGGGATATTCAGGAAGACACTGTTGAAGATGTTAATACTGAGAAAAGAAGGGAGTGTATAAATATTAAAGAGGGGTGCAGGCGGAAACACAAGATTATTCTAAACAAATAATATTTGCCTGGTATCTTGTGCTGAACAACAAGAGTCTAGTTAAAAGGCAGCTCCATCTTACACTGGTTTTACAAGCTATGGTATCTGAACAGGAAAGGCATTTTTCAATCACAGTGCTTGTCTCAAGAATGGAATTGCAACCTCATGTAGGTTTGCTACAGGTTGGAATGAGACAGAGCAAGAACAATTTTAAGTCACCTTTCTCTAACTTGGTCCTTTGTGATATGCTGGATAACTCCCACAAAATTCCTAAACATCTTTCACCATGTTGGCTTGTTTATGGACATTCCAATACGTATCTGAAGAGCTCTAAATGAGGGAAGGCAGTTGTTGATGATTTGCAGGATTTAGAAAGTCTGTCCTACAATCAGATTGTGAAAAGCAGGTGTACAAAATGTACCTTACACTATCTTAAATATTTTGCAACCTAATTATGTACATGTTAATGAAAAAAACATAATTGCTCACATATTTGTGAGTCATAGTGGATAGAAATCCTCAAATTAGTGGAGCCTCTAATTTCATATTTGCCACGTAGTCAGCTTTGGCTGATCTAGAATGCTAAGCAAGGCCAGTCCTGGATATATTTATTATATTGATTTATATAGCTGTCAATTTCATAATTATGACTCTGGGTGGTGAACACAGATTTAAAACCAACAGAACAAAAATAATAATGGACAACACTGACATGATATCCTTTAATGTCAAATATCTTTTAATATTCAGTGGTATTCATTGCTGTCCTGAATCTCACATGATTCTGCTGAAAAAAAATCTAAATTACTTCCTATAAAAGTTTTAAAATTTCATAATTTTAAGTGAGGTGTGCTTCTAAAGGTCCTGAACTGAGCAGCAATAATTATTTATTTGTTAGATTTATGTTGCACCTTTAGGAGCTCAATATGGCAATAGCAGTAATATCAGTGCTAAGTGTCTACTAATCCTATTAGGGGATTAATTATTAGCATGTAAGAACTGAGGTAATCAATAATTTTGTGTTATAAATATGAAAACCCTAGTGACAGGACCCAAACCCTTTCAGAATTGAACTGTAAGCTTCTTAAGCAAAATAGAAAAACAAAATTATGCAATCTGAGAAGCAGGGAGGAGGATGCTTTCAGTCTAAAAGAATCTGTATTGAAGGATGTTCAATTTCTTAATGTCTTTTTCACTAAGATGCTCTTATTTTCCTTCCTTTTATTTTTCTGGAGAAGGCAGGTGGAGGCCAGACCAAAGATGAATGAAATATTCTGGTTTCTAATGTGTTCTGGAGTCTGTAAGTATACCAGCATGATCCCAGGAGACTATAAATAGCATTTTGGGCCGAGAGCACCAGAACGGCACATGTTCCTTACATAAAAATGTAAGTACAGCCTTATGTAATGCTTCTTAAAACTAGTTGGCAGGAAATTCCACCAGGAGAGAGTACTCGGTCATCCAGAAACAGCCAGAATCTTCTGATCCAGATCAGCCAAGATTGGCTGATGCTGCTACACCACCTGAGTACATATACTACTGTCCAAGCAGGCTGGCTGAAAAGGATCCTGGGGCCTTGCTTGGTATAAACTGCCCTGGCAGAGTGAGGCCTTTATCCCAGGAACCAAATCTAGGTTGTTTTTCCCTTTCTGCCCCTTCTCTTGAATGTGGGAGACCCCCCTCCCATCCACAGTCTGGAATTTACCAGCTTTTCCCCTCTCCAAGGAATCAGCTTAGTGAAAAAAAACAATCCTGGCCAGCATGTGATTCTGCATTTAATCTTAGCTGTCTTCTTGGAGAGGAAGGGCTACACTTGAGAGCAATCGGTAGCCAGTCATGGTGATAGAATAATCCAATAACCTTATTTGAATAACTTTTTTCAGAGGGCTAGCTATATTAAAATGCTGTAGCAAAAGAAGAGAGAAGTGTAGTCCTCTAAATTGTGTGCTATGTAGTAAATCTGTGATGCTTCAAGATGCCACATGACTCAAGTTGTAATGACTAGTTTGACACACCATAGGAAGCCAAACTTCCTATGGTTTGCTTGTTTGTGTGGGGATATGGGAAGATAGAGGCCAGGTTCGGGGAGTAAAAAATGTTCTTTCGTCTCCCGAACCGCGAGGGAGAGATATGAGGATGAGGCTGGCACCTCCCTGAGGAATGCTAGCAGTATTTACTGATTGACCCTGGGAACTATTTCCAGTCTGGGAAGATTTCTGTATAGAGGTTGAAGCCAAATAAACCTTGCTGGAGTGAATCTGAATAGTCTCCTGGAGTTCCCTGGGCTAAACCTGACATCACCAGCCTCATTTTCTTATCTCTCCCTCGCAATTCAGGAGACAAAAGAACATTTTTTACTCCCCGAACCTGGCCTCTATCTTCCCATATCCCCACAGTTTGTTGCTTAATGTGACACATGAATACAGCCAGTATGGTTTGTAAATTATCTTAGATGCTTTACTGTGTTATGGGAAGCCAGCTAATTATACTTTATTCTATAAACTATGGTTAAACAAAGAGTGGCTTAACATTAGGTATATGCAGAAGATTTTGTTAGGGGGGATTCCAGAATATTGCTTTCTTCAGGCTGTGCCACTTCCACCATTTAAGGGATCTAGCATTTAGGGGGAAGTTAATCTCAGAAGCAGAAGTAATTCAGGGTGTTCAGGACGAAACAGGCCGTTCCTAGAACAATAGACTTTGCCCATCCCTGCCATGTGGAGTGAAGATTGCCTTTATTTTTTCACCTCTGATCCATTGAAGTCCAGGGTGTCTTCCATTTTGCCTTTCATCCCAGCATGAGCGATCCCATCTTACGCTGCCTCAGTTTGTTGTTAGGAACTGCCTAGATTCTTTTTTCCAGGGAAAGTTAGTGTCACTTTTTCCTCTGCACACATAGATGTTCCCCATGAAGCCATAATTAAGGGAGAAAATATTTTGGTCTGTGAACTGCTAAAACTTTACCTTCCTTTCCCTTGATAGTGCAGGAATAAAAAAGCTACAGACTAAATTGCTAGGGATATGTGATGCTACTCTTTTTGCCCTAGAATAGCAGTGTTCTGTAACTTGGCTTTCTTACACCCCCCTTTCTTATTTGCTGAGATTCATTCCAGAGTTGGTTAAAATCCTATGTTGTGGCAGTGAAGCTGGAGGGATGGGAATTTGGTAATGGATCACTCTTTGGATCTTACATCACTAGTAAAGAAGCACTTCCAGCAATTATCACCTCCTTTTTTGCATCCCCATTCCTTCTCAAATGTTACTACTTGTGGAATTCTACTAATGCTGGAGTAAGGATATCACTAAAGCCAAATATTTGTTTAATTGGTGAATACTATCCTCGTCCAAACTGCATGTTCCACCATTTAAGGGATCTAGCATTTTTGGGGAAGTGAATCTCTGAAGCAGAAATAATTCAGGGTGTTCAGGATGAAACAGGCCATTCCTAGAACATATGCAGACAGGATAAAAAGTAAAATCTCCTTCAAACCTGGCTTGACTCCTAGTGACTTAATAGGTACTTTGGGGTGCAACCAATGCAGAAGTGGCTTGCTGTTGCCTTCTTCTAAGATGCTTGTTCAATTTCCTAGTGCAGCCTACAGTTCTGGTATTTCTGGAGGTGCCCCATCCAAGTGTACTAATTGACCAGGTCCAATTATATGTAGCTTTTTGAGAGCAGCCAAGGTGGGTATATTCTGCCAGTGGTAAGAAGTGGTTCCAAATGATTATTGCTCACCGAAATGGCGTCCCTCATTGTTGGGATAGTTCTTTACATTTTGGAAGTTTTATGTTGGGTTTCAGACAACCCATTTTTTAAATACTTCTGCTGACTTCTGTAATGTAACCTTTATATATTTGTATTTCATAATCAAATTGTTCTATTCTCCATTCTCAAACGGAGCTTTCATCTATTTCATACAGTTCTAGATTGATTTCTCATGCTGCCTTGCTTTTTTCCTTTTGGTCTTAATCCAGTTTGTTGGTCTACTGATTAGATTTTACACTGCTTATTGGAATGAATAGTCCTTTTCTTTCATCTTTTCTACTTTGCCTTGTCTAAGTACTTTCATTTTTCTTTTTCTTCCAGCTTCCTTTTTTCATGAAATTTTGTGATATCTTCCATGATATTTTTGTGATTTCATAAAAGTGAATTGAAGCCCTTATTCCTTTCAGGGATAGGTAACTTAGTTTCCTTCATGTGTTTTAGAATTCGCTTATCACTGCCATTGTCTGTGCTGATTGGGGCAGATGGGAATTGAAATCCACAGCTTTGAGAAGGTACAACACAACCTATCTCTGCTCCCTCTTCCTGTTTCTTTGCCTTGTATGCACATTATTTTTAATTCCCTGGGGAAAATATTTGACAACTTGTTTCACCAGTTTGCTTTCTGTATATTCTTTAGTTATTTCTGTAAAGTGCCTCCTTTAATAAAAAATATAAAACTGATCCCCAGGACCTGATTTCCTAAACTATAATTTAGAATTTCATAATCTGATAGCAACCATCCAAAACTGTTGGTTTTTTTGCATTACAATTAAAACTCTATTCTAAAAATATTGAGCATATTAACCTCTAATACCAGGATTGTGTAGCACTAAGGGTTTGATGGCCAAAAAAAGCAGCTATGGGAGTGTGCAGGGTTGCTTGTGCCACATCTGATGGCAATTCCTAAAATCAAGTATATTTTTCCTCCAGGATTGTGCTGCAGCTGTGGAGAACAGCTGCGTGATCCTGGGAAAAGACATTGCACAATGGCTGCACATTCATTAACAATCTATTCTATCTAACATTGATAGATTAAATCTGTTAATTAACCCAGTTGGTCAGAAAACCATTTCTGTTACCACCTTGTCCTTGTATCAGATCTGTGGATCCTGTGAATGGAACTCCACCTGCTAGGAGGTGATTATTGTCAATTCTTGCTGCAGCCCTTTTTCCCCTGAAAATCTGCTCCATCTCCAGTGAACTGAGGACCATCTACCATAGCAAGAGTGATGCGGCAATTGCAAGTGGTAGAAATTAATGACCTTTCCCTTCTCTCAAGCAGCAGCTTCAACTGGATTGGTGGGGTTTCCATAAATGGAAGGATTTTTTTAGTTACTTACTTAGGCTTGTATGCCATTCCAATCAGAAAAAGCTGTGAGCATCTGACACTCCTCATTACAGTACTCAGATTAAAGTACAGTTAGGACTGTTAGCCTTGATGGCAGTGCGACTGTCTCTGAAGGCCATCTGTGGGGAGACGTGGACTTCCTTGTGCAGTTGGTTGGCCACTGTGAGAATGGACTGCTGGACTAAATGGACCAGGGGTTTGATCCAGCAGGGCACTGCTTATATTCTTAATAACCTTGTTATTGCATTTTATGGCAATACAAATCATAATCTACAACCATAAAAACATTTTTGTGGGAATACTTATCTAAATCTAAGCCATTGGCTGCTGAAAAGGTTCGGATTCAAACTGATGCTAGCTGATTAATTACTAACCCTTTATAAGTAGTTAATTTTATCAGTTTCATAAAAAATAAGATAATTGAAATAAACTGATTCCTTGGAAAAACTCTGAATTGAAAAAGGCATTTTTAGAAACTAAAAACCAAACTGGAGAGGAATGGCCTTTAATAAGGGCCATTTGACAAACTTTTGAAAGACTGCTATTTGTGATTTTCCATAATACTGCACAACGAGTTAGATCTAGCTTCTTCCTTATCAGAAAAAGCTAAGAATGCTCTCCCTTGGCAAGGAGCGAGGAAAATGATAGTTTCAGATTCCCCCTTGCTTTGGAACCCCCAGCACTACCTGGTGGACTGTCAAACTCTCCAAAAGAGAGTTTGGGGAAGCATGGAGGGTAGCAGGAGGAGGGGGATTATCCTCTTCTATCTCTGTTTTGCCAGCAATATTTCTTGGTTGAATCAGATTAAAGCTCTCTTACTTTACCAGATACTCCCCTGACCATTGAACAGTGGATTTGAGAATAACTGCCAGTTGCTGATACCATCAACATGGCTTGAACCTCACAGATTTAGTGCTCTTTCAAAATTCTACACCTGGGGAAGCCTGCTCGTCAGTCAACGGTTAAATCTAGCCATCTGTCCAAACCTTTTGCTAGTGACACCAGTGCTGTGCTTGGCAGATGGTTTCTTCCTGGCTGGGGACATTCAGAAAGGGGAGGGTGTCAAAGCCAGAGGGTTTAACCAGTGACATTGTTTAACACACCCTATGCACCCAAAATCAGGACTTCCATCTTGTACCTAGTTAGAACTGAGGTTGTGGAGGCACGATAATGATCAGCAGCAGGGACAGCAAATTTTATGTCAGTACAGATTCCTATTGGCTAAAACTGGGTGGATAGTGCTAACTGATGTGTAAGAAAGTCCAGAATCTTGTGAAAAGCCTGCCTTGTCCTCTTCATTTTCCATCCAATCCTTAGGAGCTGTTTACGGTGGCCAGAAATGCCTCCTATTGCTTTAGTTGTCTAGAGGAAGCATAGCAGAATCTCCCCTGAAGTGAGATGGCTTCTCTCATGACATAAAATTTTAATTAGAAACGACCAGGCAGCCTTGAAATGGGAACAGCAAGCAGCAGAAGTCAAATTAATAAAATATTCAATGACAGGAATGTATTATTGATACAGCCTATGTGCCTAGTTTTGAAAATTCTGTCAAAGACACAAGACTGTGAGCAGGAAGATCTTCATCTGTTTGCTTGTAGAACCAAAAGGCTGCTCAAAGAGGGCCTGCATTCAGTGTTCAGCGAGTTTCCCAGCTGGGACATAATCACTCATCTGGTCCAGGTCATTATGGCAATCATATTGAAAGGTCTTGGGGGGCATCACTTAAGAATAGCCATTTTAATCAGAGATTGGAATGTAATTAGCAGCGCTCATGCTGAAGCTCACTCTTTCTACATAAATAGCAGTGCTCAGCAGCCTCAGATTGCTTGAGTTGAAAATGACCATACTCTCCAAGAATGATTTCTCTTGACCAGCTGAAGGTACAGTGTTTAAAGATGTTATCTGACAAGAGCAGGATGTTATACTTGGTTCCTTACAGATCTTGAGAGTATCATCAGTCTTTGTGTATCACATTCTTGAGCTGAGTTTCCACTACATGCTTATTGAATAATCTACTCTGACTGGGCTTGCATGACATGTTAAAACATAAGCCATGGTTTGCAAACCACAGACCTGACTTTATAAAATCAAACCATATAACTGTTTATTTAGTATACTCTTTGAATCTGTTTGTGTGTTCTTCAGGGAAAAAGAGGAGAGAGTATGATTAATATTCACATAAGAGGAAGGCAGTAGCTTTAAGGCAGATACAAAAAGTGTGTCTTCATGCAGGGAACTCAGTCCCTTGGCCATCTAGCTTAGAAGTGGCTCTATGACTGGTGGCAGATTTCTGGATCTTCAGAGTTCTCCTACCTTTATTGGGTTGAACCTGGAATTTTTTGCATGCCAAGCATGAACTCTGTCACCAAATAGGAATAAAAATATTTTATTCTTCCAAACAGTATGTGAAATACAGGTAGTCCTTGCTTACTGACTGCCTCATTTAGTGACCATTCGAAGTTATGACAGTATTTAAAAAAACAGCTTTGCGACCAGTCCTTGCATTTATGAACGTCCCAACATCTCATGGTCACATGCTCACCATTTGCGTGCTTCGCAACCGGCTTGTGACAAGCAGAGTTAATGGAGAATGCAGAAGTAAAATTGCAAGTCATGGTCACGTGATGTCTTGCTTAACGACCAAATGGGAAGTAACGTCATAAGTCTGTTGTAGCCACATAATTTTCCATTTAGTGACTGGAGTGCTTAGTAACAGAGTTGCCAGTCCCTATTGTGGTCACTAAGTGAGGACTACCTGTATTGGGTCTTTGGTGAGCATTTCTTTCATGAAGATAAGCAGAATATGAATGTATTTCACTAGTATAGTTAAGGGCTTGTGAGCACTTAATATTAGTTTAAGCAAAATAAACTATGCAAAGAAACATTGTGAAGTTACTGAACTTCACCACGGCCTGTTCTGCATAAAGGTTGAAGTTAAATTTTGGACTTCTATGCCTAAAACTTTCCCTGTCTCTTCGTATCTCTGTCAAAAAGCATGGGGAGACCTATAGAACGCTGGAATCTATTCCTTGCTAGATTGTAGTAAGAAGAAAAAATTATCTGAACTTCATTGGAGGGTGTGGGAGCTTATACAATTCTCCTGCCTCCCTGAAGCTCAGTAAGATGCACTATGCTTTGTAAGCCTCCGTAAGCCAGTAGGATTCCAGGCCCAGTTCCAGTTGTGGTTCATTACTTATAAGCTTGGTTGGAGAGAATATAGAGAACTCCTGGGAGTTGGAAAGTATTTGTGGAGTACACTTGCCTTCTGCTTGTATAATGTTGGATTTCACCCAATCTATATTTTTACTAAAGTGGACATAATGAATATGTAATATTTCCTCCTTGCTGGTTTCTTCCTGTCTTACATAGATGCTTCATTAACTACTCTAACATAGTGATTATTTGGTAGCTTAATGAAGGGAGGTGTAATTCTGTTTTTATTACGTGTTTTTAGTGAGTGTTTTAATTTATTCTGTATTTTTGTTTGATTCTATCTAAAAAAATACTTTTTTTTACATTTGTAAAGCTATTTTTGTGATTGATTGGTATAGCTGGGAAGGGAAGGGAGCCTTTGAAGAAAAAGAAAAAAAAAGATAGGATTACAAAATGATATGTAGTCACTGAGGTATTCTTTCATTGTTAGGGACACCACGCAGTCTGTGCCTATAAGAATTGTGCATCTTGCTCCTTAATAGTTTGACCAGTGCTAACGAAGGCAGCATCCACTCCTTCCAGCAGTGTATTTGGTTTGGGTAGGAGAAAATGAGAGAGAACCAGTTTGGCCTAGTGGTTAAGGCGCCAGGTTAGAGTCCAGGAGACTGGGAGTTCTAGTCCTGCCTTAGGCATGAAAGCCGGCTGGGTGACTTTGGGCTAGTCACTCTCTCTCAGCCCATGATGTCAGGCTGGGCGACAAGCCAGTTGGTCAACTCCTGCCGCAACCAATGGATCAACATCCAGTTGATCCAATAAAAAGTGGACCCTGCACATGCGGGAAAACACTAGGAAGAAGAAAAAAAAAGGAAACTAGTGAAGTGGAAATTGCTACCTGAAAGATGACATCAAGGCCATCCAGAGGACGAAGCATGAATTTTCTGCTTTTCTCCAGTTCCAAAAGTCTTGCCTTGCCCTTCCATCAGTTTAGATTATATAGTTCTTAAGTCACACCACAAGATGAGTTCACTAATTTTTCCACAGAAAGGCCTGGGTTATGTCTCATGCTACACTGAAATAATGAATCAGATGTGGCAATAAGTTACCTGAAAATCAAGCCTAATAGCTTACTAATGCACCAGGCCTGTTTATACATACAGCAGAAATATAAAATATTAACCAGAAACAGGCTGCTGAACAGCTATAGAAATAATTAATGAGAAAGACCAGTCAATCTCTTTGACCAATAAGAAGGCCACTTTTTCAGTTGCATGAATTGTTTAGCTATGGTCAACTTTTGGTTCAAATTGTTAGAGCATCAATCTGGGAATCTGCCAATACATGCAAAGTCTTTATCTGATAATAGAGAAAAAAGGTCTTAGACTTAGCCTTGAGCTGAAATGTATAACTACCATAATGGAAATCAGCAGCAGAAGTCAGAAGCCTACTTCTCATGACTTGGTGGAAAAGTAAGATAGAAATGTAAAATATATTCATATATGTAAACATTACAGCCACTCCTTGTTTAGCGACTATCTTGGTTAGTGACCATTCACAAATATGATGGTAATAAAACATTCATTTTCCAACCGGTGCGTGCATTTATGGCTAAATGTTGTGGGCCTGACAACAAAAGCCTTCAGTGTGAGCCAGCCCAGGGTTCTAATCAACTAATGACGGTCACCGAGCTGAGCTTATTAACTAATGGTTAGCACTTTTTAGGGAAGTGCTGCGCTGTGCTGTGGAAAAAAGCAGCTCTGAAAGAGATAGCTTGTTTAAGCAATCTCTGCCCTGAGAGGGGGAAAAAAGAGGGGGGGAAATGGGTCAGGCACAGGACACTATACAAGAGACCTTTATCTGAATGAGATGGCAGCAACCAGTAATCTTCGCAGCGTCTCTCTCTCTCTCTCAGTCACATGTTCATTTAACGACCATTTCACTTAAAGTCGCTGGAACGGATTGCAGTTGCTAAACAAGGGGAGAGTGTATATTCAAAATTTGAGTTGTTATAATAAATGGAAGAAACTGTCATTGTCATAAAAGAAACACAGATTTGCTAGTTTTTGTGATCCTGCATATAGGTGAATAATCTGCAGCCCAGAGCTCTTTATATTTGAAGTTGCTGGCATGGTTTTTCATTGTTCTGGGGCAGGAGATACACACAACAATTGTAATATAAACCCTAAATACAGTCCTTAGTAAAGCATTGTCTAATCAGTATTTATACCCAGAAAATATTTATATATATCATGTAAATTTAATAAAAACATTAACTAAGAAATGGTCTCTGGATTTTAATACAACAATAATATGTACCCTTTTGTACATAACCCATCCAACACAATTGATACAGGACAATTCTGAGGATTATAATGCAATCTATGAGTTGTTTTTATGGTCAGTTTTTGATGACTTGCCAAAATTGATTTAAAAGGGATTCACTATTACAAAGAAATCTGAGAAGTTTCTATGTTCAGATCACAAATCCTTCTCCAGTAGTTTTTTCAGGCTTCCAGTAAAGTCCATTATGTTTAATACAAGAATTTTATATTCTAGACTTTAAATGAAGTAGGAATGCACCAGCAGTATCAATAAAATCTGGTAAATGTAGGATTAATTAAAAAAAAATTAAGATAATTTTTTTTTAATGTGACACATTCTTTGGAAAATATAGTCACTGGAGATATATTAATCTCTAACTGTATAGCATTTTCTATCTTCCTATTCCTTGTTTTGGACAAATTTATTCATATACTTTTTAAGAATTAGGATAAAGAATAGAAGGCGAGGGAAAAAGATGGGAACTGAATATCCCAATTTTTCCAAATTTGTAAGGTAAGTTTTAAATGCACCTTTGTAATACTTACTAATTCCTCAGGATCAGAAAGAAATGGTATTGTCCTGATAAAGAATCGAATGCATGTTCAATTAGTATCAATTGACCTTTATTTGTATTCCTAATATGAATTACTTGTTTTAAGTGACAAATATCCGAATAATATATGTTTTTAACTGGCCCAGGGAAGCAGAAGATGCCCTCCTAACATTACATATACATGGGAAAATCAGTATAATTATTTTAAAGATACACACCTTTATTTTTTACCTGTTTGGAGTAATTAATTAAATTACATTTAAATTCAATTAAGTTTTAGCTGACCTCACCCTATTTTATTAGTGGTCACACCTCATGACAGCAATTTTGTCGAAGTGCTGCTGACAGTGCAAATACACCCACATGCAGCAACGGCTTTCCTGCTTTTCTTTTAGACTATCTCTGCTATTATTAGAGGACCTCCCGGGGTTACCCCTTAACATGGTAAAATAATTCAGTGATCCCAGTGACCCTGACAGTGACACCAGAGGGAACAGGACGTTCTAGTAGGGTCACTCAGTAAAGTCAGAAGGGTGTGTGTGTGAATGGGAGAAAGGGGTAGATGGAGATGTGTGAGAATCCAACCCATCTAGAAGATAAAACTAAGACTCAGTATAAGATCAATTTATGGAACAGATTTAGTATCCTTATGTGAAAGTGAGACAGGATGTAGGATAACTGAATGAAGAGGGATAAGCACAAAAAGACAAGTTCTTTCAGTCAAGAAAGTTAAATGGATGAATATAATAAGAAATGGAAAATTTTTAAATATTTTTAAGAAGACCAGAATATTCAAAGGAAAACTTACAGCTCAAGTAAGAATACTCAAGAGATGGAAGAGATCTGATAGAGGCATATATAATTAAAGGAAAGTGGAAATACTATATTTTACAAATGGGGTTATGGAATGACCCAAAACATTTCTGGAGAGGCAGTTAAAGTACTTGTATCTAGAATATGGTAGATATAGGTGGCTTAGAAATTGGGAAAAATTATATATCTAAATTACAGAAGGGACGTGCTAAAGAATGGGCAAATTATTGAACTGCAGTACTAATTCCTCCTGCAAATAAAGTTCATTACCTTTATAAACTGGCTATCTAGCCATACAACATTTAAGGAAACTTCCCCCAAAATGCAAATTATAAAACATACAAATCAAGAGTGATATATGGAAAGAAAAATATCAAACAAGATTTCAGAAAAGACAGACATAAATCAGGTAGCAAAGGTGGTTTACTTTTGCTTCATTAGATACAGCAAATATTTGATTCTTTAGATCAAGGTGGCAAGCTATTTTTGTACTGTCCTAGAGCTAAGAATAGACAGGTGGGAGAGTGGCAGATCACCAGGCCTGAGCCTCAGCCAAGCTCCCAGAGTGGGGCATCATCTGTTAACAGCCTCCTTGGCTGCCAGGGATCTTGGCTTCCAGACCTGCCAGTTGTGCTCTGCAGGCAGAGGAGAGGTGGGTCTGGCCCTTTACAGAAAAAGTTTGCCAACCCCTGCTTTAGATCATGCCAGAATGTGGAACATATTAAGGTTGATGGGGATGCCAAAATGCCTGATTAATCTGAAGAATCTTGATAATGGACAAGAAGCTACTGTAAGAACTAAATGTGGACGAAGTAGTTCAAATATGGAAGTGAGAGAGAAGGTAGAAATACTAACTATTGAAGAAATTCAGATGACAATCAGAATAGTTAAAGCAATGGTCTTTCCAGTGTAACAGCTGTCAAAGCTGAACGTTGTGAAAAAGAGAAATATGCCTTTGAATTGTGGATTTGGAGACAGCTACTAAGCGTACTATGGATTGTGTGAAGAACAACTGAGTTTTGGGCCAAAGACTGACCTCTCTTGAGACAATGGTCCATAAACAGAAACTCATACCTTGTGTGTTTTGTTTATTTATCCATCCATCCGTTCATCCAATTTATATATCCACCAACTTGCTGAAGTGACTCTGGGTGAGTAACATAAAACTAAAACAATAAAAAACAGCAGTAGTAAAGATAAAGCAAAACATATGTTCAGGGCCATCAAATCCAACAAGCACCACCCTGGACAAAGACATCTAATAGCACAACCCAAATTTGAGTTGGTGGTACAGTACAAAAAATCATACCTGTTCAGGCTGACAGAAGTTGAAAAGGAAGATAAGGTGAATGGACAGAAACAAATAAATTACTGGGGTGTCCTCGAGACAGATCCAAGTTCTTGCTAGGGAAGGTCAAAATGGCAAGTATTTGTCCATAGGCTCAGCCAGAGCTAAACTGGAGAGGATGGCAACTATTGGAGGGTGTTGAAGGGGATCTCAGAAGATTCTAAGTAGGAATGAACAGTTGCATCTACACTGCTTGTGGTCACTTCATGTATCTCTTGTCTTAATTTCAAAGCTAAAAAATCCAAGTGTTGTCTTTTCTTGTAGGGGAGTTGCTCTGTCTGTTGAATAATAATGAATTTACTGAGCTATAAACTAATAATCCAGTTTACCCCCATCCCACACAATGGGCTGGTGAGTACTAGCTGAATCACTGACAATGCTATGTAAGGGGCAATCTGGATGAGGGCTTTTGTTTGCTTGCTCAAGCAATGTGCAATGATTATAGCTTCCTTGTTGGCAGGAATCCAGGTGATACATGCAGCTCTACTGTTTCAGGGTTGAGTGGAATGTGCTTAATTGTTGCAAATACTGTGTGGGAAATTAATAAAAAATAAAGCAAGGTTTGCTAAAACAGTTCTTAAAAATATGCAAGTCAGTAAATCTCTTGTTATAATGATCTACTATTAAATGAACCCTCTTGCTCTTCAATTTCTTTTTCTTTTTTTTTTTTTGAGAGAGAGGACACATGCTTTCTTCATTTGCAAATTATGCTAAGCCAAAATGCCACTGATTTAGTTTTGGCCAACCAAGTGTGAACTTAGCTGTTATGATTAACTAATTCATAGGTAAGTGAAGTGTCTGAAACCAACCAATTGTGGCTTATTCAACAAACCTAGTTAATAAAATCAGAGCTTAGTGCAGCATTGGAGTCCTGCTCCTGCCTCCCTCAGACTCTGAGTTCTTGTTCTGCCCCTGCTCCCCCAAATGGAGTCAAACTGGTTTGTTCATGAGCATCTACTTGTAGAAACCACAGCTGGCATTTTTTAAAGAATACACACAATATTGGCACAAGCTGATGTGTCACCAATATGTTGTGACCAGATGTTCTGAAGTGTCTTCAAGCTCTCCATCCTTTGTATTTTTAGATACTATATAAAAAATTCCCCTCTCACCCATATGGGTGGTACGTGTCTTCCTCAATCTTGGGTCCTCTACCAGAGGCCTGGGAGTTTGAGGGTTCTGCGCAGTATCTTAGCTGTTCCTAGCACTGCACTCTTCTGCACAGAGAGCTCAGATGTTGTTCTTGGGATCTGTTGGAGCCACTCTCCCAGCTTAGGAGTCACGGCCCCGAGTGCTCCTACCACCACTGGGACCACTTTGGCCTTGACTTTCCACATCCTCTCTATTTCCTCCTTCAGGCTCTGGTACTTCTCCAGCTTTTCATGCTCCTTCTTCCTGATGTTGCTGTCACTTGGCACTGCTACATCTATCACTACTGCTGTCTTCTGGTCTTTGTCTACTACCACGATGTCTGGTTGATTGGCCAGTACCTGCCTGTCTGTCTGGATCTGGAAGTCCCACAGGATCTTAGCCCTGTTATTCTCCACGACCTTCTGTGGAATCTCCCATCTGGACTTGGGGGGGTCTAGCTCTTACACTGTGCAGATGTTCCTGTACACAATGCCAGCTACTTGGTTGTGCCGTTCAGCGTATGCTGTTCCTGCCTGCATCTTACACCCTGCCACTATGTGTTGGACTGTCTCTGAGGCCTCTTTGCACAATCTGCACCTTGGGTCCTGTCTAGTGTGGTAGACCCCTGCTTCTATGGATCTGGTGCTGAGTGCCTGTTCTTGTGCTGCTATGATCAGTGCCTCAGTGCTGTCTTTTAGTCCGGCCCTTTCCAGCCACTGATAGGATTTCCCAATGTCAGCCACCTCAGCTATCTGTCGATGGTACATCCCATGCAGGGGCTTGTCTTGCCATGGCACTTCCTCTGCTTGAACTTCCTCCCATGTCTGCTGCTGCCTGAGGCATTCTCTCAGCAGCTCATCTTTGGGTGCCATCTTACTGATGTACTCCTGGATACTCCGGGTTTCATCCAGGACAGTGACTTTGACACTCATCAGACCCCGCCCACCCTCTTTGCGGCTGGTGTACAGTCTCTGGGTGTTGGACTTGGGGTGGAAACCTCCGTACATTGTGAGGAGCTTCCGGGTCTTCACATCGGCAGCCTCCATGTCTTCCTTTGGCCAGCTCACTATACCGGCAGGGTATCTGATGACTGGCAGGGCATACATGTTGATGGCATGGATCTTGTTCTTCCCACTGAGCTGGCTCTTCAGGACCTGTCTTATCCTTTGGTGGTACTTGGATGTTGCTATCTTCCTTGCCTCTTCCTCATGGTTCCCGTGTGACACCAAGGTATTTATAGCTGGTCTCTATGTCTGCTATGTGGCCCACTGGTAGTTCCACTCCATCAGTCTTAACTACCTTCTCTCTCTTTACTATCATCCTGCCACACTTCTCCAGTCCGAATGACATCCCGATGTCCTCGCTGTAGATCCGTGTCAGGTGGATCAGTGAGTCGATGTCTCGTTCACTCTTAGCATACAGCTTGATGTCATCCATGTAGAGGAGGTGGCTGATGGTGATTCCACTCTTGAACTTGTACCCATATCCAGATCTTGTGATTATCTGGCTGAGGGGGTTTAAGCCTATGCAGAACAGTAGTGGGAACAGTGCATCACCTTGGTATATGCCACACTTGATGGCCACTTGTGCGAGCTGTCTTGAGTTCACTTCCAGTGTTGTCTTCCACAGTCCCATTGAGTTCTTGAGGAAGGTCCTTAGTGTCCTGTTGACTCTGTATAGCGCCAGGCATTCACAGATCCATGTGTGTGGCATTGAGTCATAGGCTTTCCTGTAGTCAATCCAGGCTGTGCTCAGATTGGTCTGCCTAGACCTTGAGTCTCGGGTGACTGCTCTATCTATGAATAACTGGTGTTTTGAGTCTCTGGTGTTGTTCCCAATGCCCTTCTGAGCTGTGCTCATGTACTGGCCCATATGGTCTTGTAGCTTGGCAGCTAGGATGCCTGATAGAACTTTCCATGTTGTGGGGAGGCAGGTTATTGGCTGGTAGTTGGATGGTGCTGTTCCTTTGTGAGGGTCTTTCATGATCAGCACTGTCCTTCCTTGTGTTAGCCAGTCTGGGTGGGAGCCTGCTGCTAGCAGTTGGTTCATCTGTGCTGCTAGGCATTCATGCATTGCTGTTAGTTTCTTTAGCCAGTAGGTGTGGATTATATCCGGGCCAGGTGCTGTCCAGCTTTTCATGTTCTTGACCCACTGTTGGATGTCTGCTACTGTGATGGTGACTGGTTCTTGTACTGGGAGATTGCTATGGTCTGCTTTCAGGTCCTGCAGCCACTTTGCACTGGTGTTATGTGTCTTCTCTTTCTCCCATATGTTCTTCCAGTACTGTTCAATTTCCGCTGCTGGTGTCTCAGCTGTTACTGTGTGGTTGCACTGCAGTTGGGAGTACACTTTGGATGGTTCTTTGGAGAAAAGGGCATTTATCTTCTTGGCCTCTGCTTCTCTAGTGTATCTCCTTAACCTGGCAGCCAGTGCTGTGAGCCTTTGTTTAGCAGTCTCTAGGGCTTCAGATGGAGTCAGGCCCATATATTTTTTCAGTAGCTGAGTCTTATCCCTAATCTCCACACGCTTCTGTAGTTCCACCAGCTGACTGACTTCTCTCCGAGTTGCCTTGATCTTAGCCTCCAATCTCATTTTCCAGGGTGGGTATGTACTGCTGTTCTTCTTGATCGTGTAGCCAAGTATTTCCAGAATTACAGCAGCTGTAGCATATACCAATTCATTGGTTTCAGTTATGGTGGTAGTAGGGATTGTCTGGAGGGCTCTGTTGGCATCTTCTAGCATACTATCTGATGGTACTTCTCCACTGAGCCTTGGTAATCGGACTCGAGGGTTGACCGTAGCTAGTTTATCCATGATCTTATGCCTCATATCAGCTGCCGTGCTCTGTAATGGAAGGGGTGGCAGTGACATTCCAGCTTCAGGTGTTGGCTGCACATCTGCTTGTTCTTCTAGGTCTGCTTGAGTCTGGGTTGTAATGTGGAGTTGGTCTATCTCAAGTTGTGAGAGCAGCTTCCTCTTCACTATGTTGAAGCGCTGGGTAACTAGTTGTTTCTCAGTTAGTGTGGATGTAGGCCTTCTGTCAATCCATAGCTCCCTCATACGTTTCATATATCCCCTCTCATTAGGGCTGCTGTTGTAGTAGCATTCCATCAATTCCAAGTTCTCTTGTCTCGTCCATGTATGGTTTGTTCCAGTAGCCCACTTAACATCAGATTGTCTTGGTTCCCCAACTTCTGATGCGGACCTTGTTAATCTGGGCGACGTCCGAGCCGGCATGACTCTCTTAGTTCGTGTCACTCTCATATTTTTGAGGTGGGCAGGTGAAGCGTTAGGGGGTCTTTGCCCAAGGACCCCTACTGGTAAGGTAGGTGCCAGCCGGGATTTGAACCCCGGTCTCCTGCATCAAAGGTGGTGTTCTAACCACTACGCTATCCAGCCATATATATATTTAAATGAAAGGGAAACTAGCATGTTGCAAAGCAAAGCACCAGGCTGGACTCACGGCTATTGCTGGATGGGCATGTGGAGGCTGTAGCCAGTTGACCCTTCATCCAACTTCATCTGGTGCACAAGTTACAGACCTACCAGGAACATCCAAAACATCTCAGGAGAAGCTCTTGGTTGTATCCCAGTTCGATGACGTGAGGGAAGCCAAGGCCCGGTAGTGCTGCTGCTTCATCATTGTTCTGGATTTGTGGAACAGCCTCCTTTTAGAATTAAGGCTTGCCCCATCTGATACAACCCTCTGGAAGTTATCCAAGATGGCACTCTTCTGGAGAGCACTGGTGGTTATCTTTGATTTTTACCAATAGTGTCAATCACTTTGTACTGTGTTCTACTTGCTGATTGTTACTGTAAATTGTGGTGAGTCTCCAATAGTACATCAATAAAATAAATAACATTCCTGCAATGCCTCTGGGACTCATCTGAACTCTAGAAGCAGAAAACAAAAATCCTGGATGGCTGCAGCTGGGCGCTTTCCCTTCCAATATGGAAGCATTTTGTGACTGGCCATCCCTATTGTGGCAACCATTTGTCCATAATATTCCTGTGGTGGTTTAAGAAAATGCCAACTTTTTTTCAGGTCCTGTTATGGATCATAAAAACATATTTTTCCCCCAGTACATCTTACGCACTAAAGACTAGAACTAATGCCATTGACTCAAATCAGGACTGCATTTTCTTCAGTACTTACAATGCAGAGCACACTTATTGGTTATCTGGAAATGACCAGTGTGGCTTTATTGCTCTAGGGTTGTGGTGGTGGTGGTGTGTTTTGTTGCTCATTAGCCCTGGCTTGTTTGTCCCAGGTCTAGTTCCTAATGCTGACTGGCAGGCAGGATAAGAGGGAATAAAAATTTGCTTCATTCTAAAAAGGGTGATTGATCTTTTTGTGGAAACAGAAAGACATGATTAGATTACTTTTAAAAGGAGCCTGCAGAGATGATTAGCTTTGCTCATGAAAAGGGCACATAATATGCTCCACACAGAAGAGACAGCTAACGTCACAGGAGTGTAAAATAGTGGGAATCCACTGAAAAACAGTAGACTGAATCCATATGGTTCCAGAAGGCCCTCAGTCTCTCTTAACTCAGCATGGTAACTAAGAGCAACTTGCCTTTCTCATTCTGTTCCACGCACTATAAGTCGCAAGGCTCCGATAGGTCGTCAAAAGGAAGACTCAGCCAGGAACACAGGAAGCCAGAGTTCCTGTGAAAGGGTGCAGGCTGCATGCCCTCTCTGAGCAGCCACAACCGTTCCAGCATAACTGAAAGCCAGCTCTTTCAAGGCACGGACGACAATTTGCAGGAATATAACCGCTCCATTTTAAAATACAAGAGAGGCCTTTATGAGACTACTAATGGATGAAAGGAGCTGATAAGTATTACTAAACCAGTACTTGTGTCAGTAGAGTGTGTGTGTGTCTCACTTTATGGTATCTAATACCACTAGATGGCACCCACTGACTTTTTTTTAAAGATCTAGCCAAACTGTCGCAAGATTTTGGCCATTCAGTTGTACATTTCTGAAATTTTTCCTGGCCATTCAGTTGTATATTTTTGAAATTTTGCTGGCCTCTGCTATAAAGGGCTGTATGTTGGCTTATGCTGAAACCAGTGGTTATTTCTTGTAATCTAATCCAGATGACTGGACCTTGCATCACTTCCCAAGTTTTTAAATGCAGTTCTAATATATCACCTTTTAAAAGTGGAGAGGAGGCCCACTCTCTGCAATATGTAGACAGGCAACTGCTCATATTCTTTATCCCATCTTCCTATATGATGTGTGTAACCTGTATGTAACCACCAGGACTATGCAAAGGGTTCAAAAGGGGCATTTCACAAAGGATGTTGGTGTGAGCAAAGCACCTGCCTTCCAAATGAAAAGGCCGCTCAGTCCTCCGAAGGGCTTGGGGTGGCTGCTTGTGTGCACACGCACAGAGTTCTTCAGCTAGGTCTGCTAGCTTTGCGCAGCCCTTGAGGGCTGAAAGGGGGGTTTTATTTAAAAAAAAAAAAGGATGATGATGAGCAATATAAGAGTTTGTTGGATGCTTAAGGCTTCTTATTCCCACTGCTTGAATGTGACGACTATCACATACTTCAAACGAGTTATCTGAAACAGGCAATGCTACAAATGAGGGTTCTGCAAGTTCACTGTAATCCCAACCTGGCCTGACACAAACTGGATCTGCAGCTCTATCCAAAATAAGGTTGTTAGTGGGAAATACCCTGTGCCTATAATCATCTGTAGGACTAGAGGGAATCTCTCTAGAACAACCTGCAAGTGTAGGATGCAGAAAACTTTCCATTGCAAATGTATAACAGAGGGTGGCAGTCATGTTCTTAGTAAGTCTCGTACAAATTACAAGAGACACCTTTATGAAAACTTTCCAATATTTTATTACAATCTCAATCCGGAAAATGTCATTAGTTCATGGGATATATACATTCTTACATGGAAACTCCCTCCTCCCGGACTTTTTTTTCTAATCAGAAAGCAGGTAATCATATTTCATATACACGATATACATCAAACATTAAAAAACAAGTTCAGGGGTTCCAAGCCTATTTGTGGTCCCCCAAACCTTCACTCAGGCTTTCGTGCGTACATTTGCTTTTCCTGGTCATACATCAGCCATGGGCAACAAATACATACAAAATCCCCAACTGTACTGGCCAAATAAAGAGATCAGCAAGAAATGCTACCTGGAATTACTTTTATAGTTCAATAACTGCAGCTGTTAAAAAGCAACTTGTGCTGCCCATTTTAAAGAATGGAGTTAGAGTTTACCTTTGTCTACTGTTGATGGAATAAGATTAGGTTGTACAGAACCCAGCTTGCTGAAATGACAGGGTTTTTATTTGGTCCCATTAATGCAACTTCCCTGTGCTGCTGTCATGAGAATGATGGAGCATGCTGTTTAGTATTTAGGAACAAATTGAGTTTGCGAGTTAAGATGATAGTAAAATATTAATCACTAAGTGCAATAATGTTATTTTTTCCACTGTAATCCTTTTTTTGTTAGGAACATATACCAGGCTTCATTTCAAATTGGTAACTGAAACACCACTTGCCTTTAAAAATGTAAGCACTCAAAGGAAAAAGAAAGAAAAGTCCAAAGGTTTAAAAAAACTTGTTGAAAACATTTTAACTTGAAAAGAAGTTTGGCTCATTTTACTGAAAGTTACAGTCAGCAGTTTACAGAATTTTTTTTTTTATGCTTAGTTCTGAATAGTACAAAAATGGTATACAAGTATATACTCAGAAACAAGAATGATTTCATTCTCTATCCAAAATTGAAGTCCAGATTGTTAGCCTACCTAGGGAGGAGCACTTCTAGGAAGCTGTGTTTTCTAAAAACATTGCACTCTGGGATCCTTTCTAGTATGCCCAATCTTTACTAAGGTTTTTTTTCCCCATGTAACTATCCAAAGAATAGTTCAGTTACTGGCACCGGGTGGCATACCTGGAGAATAATCTGGCTCATTTAGGGTTGTATTAGAAATCAGTTTAGCTGTCCAAAAGATTAATCAAATTTCAACATATCCACATCAACATTCATACAGCTTCTCGGTCTATTCTGAGAATGATCATGTAACAACCAACACTGGAAGAAATTGACTGAAAGCAGCCAGAAAGTAATAATTAGAAGACAACATTACTAATTTTGGGAAGTGGCCATCTCACAGATTTATGCATGCATGCATGTGGCCTCTTTCCTTTTCTTACACTATGTTCAACAACAGCATAAATGGGATTGTATAATAAAGCTACACAAAAGTTGCTGCTGCGAATGAGAAGGGAAGAATATATTTTCCTTGTTTCTGTTGCTGCTTTCAGACTTCTTCTGTGTCCCTGAAATCCTCAAATCAGATTCCCCCAGTAGTGAATTAAGCCCACTATGAGGACAAATGAGGTGGAACTAGTCAGAGAATCAATATTGTCACTTCTATTCCTCTATCTTTAAATCAAAGCAAGTATCTTAATACCTTAAGAAACACCTTTCAAATGCTATTCAGGCTTTTGCCAGAAGACAGATCAGGGATAGACAAGCTACAAATTTCAGGATGGACTGCAACTCCCATCAATTCCCTATTATTGTCATGGTGGCAGTTGATGAGACTTAAAGTCCAAAACATCTGAAAAGTTCCAGGTTGCTTATCCCTTGTGGAGACCATAATGTAGGTCAGTTGTACTGCTGTTCTGTTGTACCACCTCTTCATTGGGCTGTTCTCTTGTGCAACTCAGAACATATAACCCACCAGAAGCTGCTTTGAAAAGGAGAAAGATGCACGGGCAAATCCAAGAATCAGTTGCTGTAAAGTAGAAGATGGTTCTTTTTGTTGCTAGCTTCCACTGCCACAAATTTATTTTCTGCTGTATGAAAATATCAAGAATTCATTCACTTGGAAATTTTTATTTTTATACCTTGGATTTTAGCATAGTCTAGATTTCAGAATTATTGTGTGAACAGAGAATATACATCTCTATGCTGAAACAATTTACTTCTCTTTATGCAAAACTAGATCATACAAAACTGGATGACAAAATACTTGGCATGAGAACAAATGGCAGGACATAACTAACACCTTGATCCTATCTGTTACCAGATCTGAAGGATTTTTCATAAAAGACTGACTCGGGATCAACCACACTATGAATGACATCTGTGGATGGTCACAAGCACTTCTGTCCCAGAGCAGTATTTCTTGTTTTTATATTCTTAGCAGGAATGGGATAGTTTCTCTCTCATCCAACAACTTGCATTTCACGAAGTAAAACCATCATCCAACAAAAAATATTTGAGGAAACGCTCCAGTGCATTGATACAGATTACTAAAGAGCTCTGGCTGGTAATGCACACCTTCATTGTTGGGCAGTAGCTTGCAGTCTGGACCTAGAGATTTGCCGTTCTCTGCTCTGAACAGTTAGTTCTAGCACGGTTTAAAACCTTCCAGGGCAGTTGCTATTCAGTCCTAAGCACTGTCACAGTAAGGTGTTTTATATACATTTCAGCAAAGCTGTTCCAGTTTTTTTCATTTGAAGTTACAAGAAGCAGTTTTTTGAAAAAATACAAGCAGTCTGTTTCCTCCAAAGTTTTCTTTTTACTTAAAAAAGCCTGTAAAAATATTTTGCACAACCATCTATATCCATCTATTCAAGATAAGAAGGCAAATATATATATACGAGTTTTATCTGTATATAGTTATATTCTCAAAACAATCAGTCCTCCTTGGCTGGCCTTTTTACCTCCAGATGCTCTGCTTTGCTGACACGACTGCAAGACACATAAAAATAAATGAAGTGATCCCATTATGATAGCTTAATGTTTGAGAAACAAAAGGATGACAAAGTGTGGAGTTAAATATGCTATTCCATGCAACTGCAGATTTAATGAAAAAACAGTGATGGTCTTTATGATGGCTTGTTCTGAAATAAATTCCAGATTTACAGGTTGCCACATACTTTAAATAAACTGATATGCAGAGTGTAACCTTTCTTTAGCAATGTAACACTTCCTATCTACTGCAAGCCAATATGGGATTTGATTATTATGGGCTCCTGAACTTAAAAGCAACCTCAAAATTCAACATCCTCCGGCAAAGGAAAAATGGTTTGGCGAAACCAATTTGATTTAACAAAGCAGAACCAAAAGAAAGAGAGAAACACTGAGGATCTGGCTTCTTTTTCCTCTTCTTTCTATGAACATGGTTCAGGAATATACTCAAAGCATCCTAATGAAGACTACTGGGATTAAAAATATGATAGTGGAATAATTATAGCATAGTTAAATAAAAGGGACTTGCACAGGAGAAATGAACAGCACAGTATCTGTTTATAGTGATATATTCTCAAAGCATCATTGACCATTTTACCAAATGAGACCAATTAGGTTACAACATTAAAGTCTGGAGTTTGAGCCTAAGCTTGCCAATCAGACTCTGAATTTATCTAACTCATGGCCATGGAATGTGAGGTCCTGGAACTGTTGGAACTGTTATTCAGTATGCCACCTTTGAGCCAGGCTGTCCACAACTACTGTAAATGTTCTTCCAAGCTCAAATAGCATTTTTAAAATAAGTAAAAAATAGTTGCTCAGATGTTTAAACTGTTTCTAAGGACTCTGGATTAAATCTCTTCCCTTCATTTCCTACTCTTTCAATATTAAAAAAAACAAACAACCCCCCCCCCCCCAAGAATCTGAAAAACATATGCTAACTGTGGTGTACTTTGAAAGAAAGGTATTTCATGTTATTAACCCATGAGATTAAAACATTTGTCAAAGGAAACTACTGAAATGGAATATGAAGGAAAGACTACAATACATTTATAGGAAATAGCCAATACCGTAAAACAAAAAACAGACAAACTCTCCTTTGGCATCCATTTTTAAAAATGCAAACACTTAAACCAAATCTGACACACTGAAGGAACTTGGTAGGAAGATCTCAGATGAAGGATAAGCAAATATCACATGCAGGGTAATGTCCTTATTAGTGAAGTTGTAAAACACCCTGAACTAGTGAGTGCACAATCCCCATCCCACCCCACCGCCATCCCAAATCAGCTGAACAAGCAATGCTAAGCTGGTAATTGCTCAAGCAACTGCTCCAAACATGATGCTATCCTGCAATTAATTGGAATGTTACTAGTAAACATCTGTCACTCCCCCAATCATCCCACAAGCATGCTAACAACAGATTATACCAAGCCTTCGGCCCTAGCCTGTCATTTCAAACATCGGGAGCCACTTCTGAAACTCTGCTTACTCCTATGCTCAGCTGCTTCTCCCTTGCCAGGTGTGATTGCTGGCTTTGATAATCATGGGAAGACAATCAAGTCATTCATGCTCTAAGAGGAGAGAAAGGCTGAGAAGCTGAAGCATTTGTAATTTCTTGTAGCTGGGAGCTGCCCGCACCAAAGCAAGAAAATTGTGTTTGGAGACCTGCTTGACAAGACCAAGCATTAAGCAAAGAGAGACTTAGGTCTGTTCAAACATACACACCCTCAGGGTTCAAGCTGGACACCAGGGGATTCTGCAGGTTCCGTGGATTGCCGAGGAACTGCTTGGCTGTGGCTCTGGGAGGTGAGTCTCTGCTGAGTTCAGACAAATCTAAGGAAAATGACAATTTTATATAGCTTCCTTGACTAAAGGTACATTTCTTTGATGAGAACAGCTTTAATTTTCAAGACTCACATATCAATACACATACACCAACTATTCTGCTGTCTTCCTGTGCTTCCATTTGCAATCCACATTCACAGCTACCTATTTTTATCCATGGTGCTTTTTTGTAGGCTGGGTACAGTGTTGACTAATGGTGGCAGAGTTGTGACCTAGCTCATATATTCATCATTTGCCCATGGATGAGTGTAAGTGCAAAGAATACTAATAATGTCAACTTTGCTTTTCTTTGCTCTTCTGGAAAACAGAAGAAAAAAGATCCACACCTTTGAGTTGGATCAGCTGCAATGGTTTTCACTTCTAGTATGAGAGCTAAAGGCATAAGAGTTGAAGTGGGAACTAATAATTCCCAGGATAGAGAGAACTTTAAAGTTTCTCAGCCTGGGAATTTCTCAGTAGCTGCCACCCAAGGCCATCAAACAACCAGCTAAATATCTGTTCATGTGGAAGGGCAGGAGGCTTTGGAGGGACTCTGACTTTTCTTTGCTACAGGGGGCAATCATGTTTGAGGATTCATTCTTATCTGCCATAAGGATTCTAAGCTAGCTGAATTGTGTTTAGAAGTCTAGCCAGGAGCTGAATTAAAAGTTAAGTATCTGGAAACCTGTAGTTTACTGCTGAGCCTGGCTTTGAAGCTTGATAACTAGAAGGCAAATAAAATTCACAAGATCTATTGTACTAGATGGGTCACACCAAGGTAGGCTCATGGAAATCTGTGGACCAGCAGGTTTCACAACAGCTTTGGCTCAGATAGACAATGCCAATTTTTCAGGAAGCCTAACTCAGGTTAAGTGAAAGCTAGTCAAATGCTACATAAGAAGGGATATTGTCTTTACAGTGATTGTTCATTTAAACAGAGATTTTTGAATGCTGCACATCAGTATCATTACCACAATATTCTTCATTGTTTCTTCTAAAGCAAAGATGGGATATAACAGACCAAATCTCCATAATATTTACTATAAACTCAAGTCAAACACAGATCACATGGACACACCCCATGCAGTTTTCTTGGAAGGTACAGCATGGATTTTTAAAAACTTCCAAGTCTAACCTGCAGCCCTGGAATTCCTGATGGTTTCCTATTCAAGAACTAAAACGTTTAACCCTGCTGAACTTCCAAGCCCAGATAAATAGCATTGGTCAAGTTTTATCACCTACTGAGACCAATTTGAAAAATAAAAAAAAAGTATTGTAGAAGGAAGAAAGGGCACATATTTCAAATGCCTCTACCAAGACTATAATCTTCCACATTTATGTCTATTTGCTCATGACTGTGGCACAGAAAGAAAAATTAAAATCTATATAAATAGTTGTAAATGCCTATCATGCCTATTCCCAGAAAAGCAACGAAACACACCTAAAAATGGACTGGGTTGAATGTAAGATAATAACTGGAGGTGAACCTTTCCTTCTTGAATTATGTTTAACTCAGAACCTCCATAGTGCAGTATCTTGTTTTATTTTTCTGCAGTTTTAGTCCAGTCAATAGTGCACTAAATACTCGATAGTGTTTAGCCTCCAAATCTACCCAGAATTAAAGAAGATGGCCAATTAATTGTTCTTTCACATGCTCCATATATACAGGGTGTACTAAAAGTCAGGCCCCATAGGTCAATCACAATATGTTTTATTAATTTTTTTCAGAGAAAATGTTACTGTACTTAGGAATGTTCAAAGGTCATGCATCAAACAAGTAAGGAAGTATTTAGAACAAAATGGCAGCCAATTTGAACATTTAATGAAATTTATATACCAAACTGGTACATCCTGTATATTTATACAGAAGGTTTTTTGCTAGCCACTTGCTTCTCCTGCAAGATGCTTTCAAGTGAGGTTTGCAGAAGTCACACTCACTCCACCATTGAACTACAATTTCTATGGGCTCTTGCCTTACAGCTATAAAAAAATGGTTATGCAGCTAACAGGTAGAAATGCTAGTGATAATACTATTCTCTCTCACATCCTAGTGCCCTCTGGATATGTTGGTTAATGCTTCTCATAATGCCTAGCAACATGGCCATTAGCTGTATAATCTATAAAATATTGACTTCATATGCTAACACATCTAAAGGGGTACCAGACTGGGGAAGTCTTAGAACAACCCTCCTGCCTCCCTCCTCTTTCCTGCCCACTGAGTTATATTCCAACCTCCATTTCTCTGGTGAGTTGGCAACTCATGGGTAATTTGATCCAGCTGGGATTCCGCCTCTGATCTGGCCTGTGGAGTAGTCACCATGGCTCCTGTCTGCTGGATGAACTGTTGTAAATTACATTGCCTCAGTTCCTTATTCAGTTCCTCCAGCTCTTGGTTCTGGGCCTGAAAGACAGAGGAGGAACAGGCAGAGTAAACTCCAAATCTTATCTTTATCTGAAATAATAATCTGAAATAATTTCCCTGAAATTGCAGGGAACAGAAGGCTTCTATCTCACCTAATCTCCACCCAAAGTTTAACTTTGTTCCTCAACAATATAGTAGTAGTAGAAATCTATTAGCATCTTCAAGCCAGGGGTAAGTGGTATGAGACACGCATATCCGACACATACATTTCAAAAGCTGAGGAGAAAATTGTCTCCTTTATTATGGAATCCATTACAATGGAGTTATATTAACTGGCAGCCCAGAGTCTGGTATTTATTTGTGTTGGTGTTTATTGAAGGTGGTGGGTAGAAGTGGAGATCCATCCAATAGCTCAAGGCAATTTATGTTAGTAAGATATCAAAAAGCACATAATCTCAAGATCTGCCCTCTTCCAGTAAACACACTTTGCAATCTTCCAGTGCTCCTTTTTCAGGAAGAAAAATGTAGGATGGAGGCACTTCCTTCTACAAATAGCTAGAAGAGGAGACCTAGAAGAATCTTTAACCCTCCAGGACTCCAAAATGTCCTTTTGGCACATGGAATGTAGCCAATGATAGTCTTGCCCATCTCACATTACATTACACTGGTCAGTCTTTGGGTGCTTTCCCCATTCCAGGATTTTTATTAAGATCAGCTGCTATAAACCTTTTCTTTTTACAAAATGGAGAAGAAGAGAAGACCTGTATCTGTGCTATCACACAAGAATAATTCAGTGGACAATGCTAGTTATTCTACCAATTAACCAGAGAAGGAGAGATGCTGGGAAGAGGGTATATCAGTGCATATAAAGACATGCTTTACAGAAAGATACTATGCTTCCAATGTAGTTCCCATGTTAAAAAAAAAGAAAAAGAATCCAGGCATCTGAGAACCAGCAACATTTCAGTAGGTGTAGGCAATGAGCTACAACAAATTAAGTTATCTGGACACAAACATCTTTGTTTCATAACTCTGCATCCAGTGGAACTAAGCACCCATAATATATGTTATTGCCTGTAAATAATACTGAACATCCCCTCTAAATAATATTAAGTAAATTACAAGCACATTATAGTTGTGCAGAGAATGAAGTATGATCCAGGGTTGCAAACAGAGAATTTCAGTTTAAACATACAGCCCACTTTTGCATCCTCTAACCAGTCACAAGTCGTTAAGATCTTTTACAGATAAGGGACATAATAAATTGAGATGCCACCCTGAATGAGTCTTGGAAGAAGCAAGGAAGGAGACAGTAGCTAATCATCGTGTATGCAGTCTTATGGAGTTTCTTTAGTCAGCCCCCAATCAAGAGAAGTCCAACAGGATAGCATATTTACACCAGTCATATTATGAGGAGTGAACATAAACTATATGGGACAAAAAGAAAAAGGAATAAATAATTATTTATTATTTATTCTGGGAATAAAGAATTGTCTTGAGTCTCTCAATGACCCAGTGCAGTGTACTTAGCAGTTACTTGTTATGTTCACCAAGAATGGAAATCTTCAGGATGTTTCCTTGATCACAGAACTGCAAACAAGACCTGTATCAAAGAAGCCAAATTATGGGTGTGGCAGATTTGGAATACACCCAATGCTTCAATCTTTATACTTACTGAAAATAAATCCATTTACAAGGGTTGGTTTATGCCTGGCCAGCCTATTATACTTGTGCGATTACATTCTTGTATGTCTCATTATACCATAAAATGAAAAGCAAGTTGATCTTTCAAGACAACTTGAAAGGATGAGAAGTTCATCTACTTCGCAGAATTTCTAGCCAGTATAGACAATAAATGTGCTGGCTGAGAATACTGGGCATTGTAGTGCCACCACATCAGAAGGGTACCAAAATGGGGAAGGCAAAATTAGCTTACCATGTGCAATTCATGAAAGCTAGCTATTGTCCCTCTCCCCAGATCTCATAGGACATGAAAGTAGCCAGAATTGTTTTTAACAGTCACTTAACGTTTCATGATAGGATAGGTTCATGGAGCCACACAGCATATGTACGGGGTGGGGGGGGGAGAGGAAATGAAATGAATATCCAGCTTAAATTAAATATGCAGTTTGGGCATTATGTTGATTTGCAATGTTTTTGCTCGGATCACATTATCGCATACTTGAACAAAATTTTAAGGTGGTTCCCAAAGAGATATACTGTAGGCATCTAATTCTGCTTCTCAGTACTGTCACCTCTGAATAGAATAAAACATGTGTAGCACAGAAGCAGTATGGAATATCTGCCCCCAACAGTCATTAGAAGCAAGCAAAATCAGAGGAGTGAATCATGAATACATCATGGTGAAGGACAATGCTTTGGATTCACACATGGATTGCTAATCCGCCCTGGCTCTGGTAAGAAAACGGACATTAGCTCTAAGCACAAACCTGCAGGCTGTACTCTGCTTCCTCCAAGGCTTTCCCCACTGTTTCCAGGCTGCTCTCAAGCTGGGCACTTTGCTTGGTCTTGGCTTCCAAGTCTCTCTTCATTTTAGCTGCCATCCCCTCCAGCTCGGTAGGACTCGGGGTAGGAGTTTCCTTGGCTCTCTTGGCTCTCTCAGCAATTTCCCACTGGATTTCTCTTTCCAAGGTCTCTGTTTTCACCATAAGCTCATGGATTTTTTTTGTGTACTCCTCCATTGTGACCCTCAGGCTGTGTACTTTCTCCCGCCGCTCCCTTTCATGTTCTTTTTCTGATTGTAGTTCACTCTGCCAAAATTCTTCTTCACTTAGCTGGCTCTCATTTTGCCGGATCAGCTGCTCCAGCTGCAGGATTTCATCCTCCCGGTAAGAACCTTGGCTGCATTCCCAATGCCTGATGTCCATTTCCAAGGCATCACCCTGCACCTCCAAGGTGCAGAGATGCTCCTGTTGGTGTAGGACAGTTTTGAATAGCTCCTCTTTGGAAAGTAACCCCCCGCTGGCTCCATCTCTCACACACATTGGGTCCTTTTTGTGCTGCCTCACCTTGTTCTTGGCACATGCATCATTTGAACTCATAGGACCCAAGTTGAATGTTAAAGATTTTTTGGGTTGCCTGGCTCTAGGTACTTCTGTGCTGAGTGGTCTAGGTTTAATAGGCAAGCTAGCCCTGACAAACGTCCTCTCAGGTATCTGGGGGGCACTGTCTGAAGAAGGCCTCTCTACGAGGCTGGGACCAGTACGCTGTAATATAAATTGCACATCCTGGGCATACTGGCCACACTTGGATAGAGACTCTACAGGACATTCATGTGGGAGAAGCTGTCTCTCCTTCTCACGTAGTCTTTGGATGAGAACATAGCGACCTGTTTGACCTGAGAAGACAGACAGATATCATGAGGAAAATATTTCTTCAGTACAAAAACACCAGTAACCTTCTTTTTTCCTATCCAGCTGTATCAGGCTCACATTCCATAGTAATTTTCCTTACCAGCCCACACCCATTACACCTGAAGGCAAAAAGCTTTGGAGATTGGGGCAACTGATTCATGAAGAGACATAGATGGTCCTGTCAACAGTTAAGTAATAAGAAGGATTGCCAATGATCTTCAATCTTTTCTTCTTTAGCTGGGCCATATATTTGTCTTCTGTACCTAACAAAATGCTTCCACTGAGAACTAAGATTTAGCCTTAGAAAAACAGCTTTTTAATTGGAAGCACCAACTGCTTTATCAAAAGCAGCTGCAATTTGGGAAGCGGGAATTTGAGAAGTGGTTTATGCATTCATAGCAGCAACATTTCTTCAAAATTAGACATGATTTTCAGAGAGACCCTCATCTACGTTGATACCTCATGTACTATTGCTACAAAAGGACTTTGGAAAAATGTCACATATAAATACAAACTAAGTGCATTACTTTCACCTGTGCCCTAAACGTTCACTACCATATAACTAAATGGAAGAAAGCATGCTCTTATATACACCATTTTTGCTGCTTTCAACAAATATTCATTCTTCACAACAGACGACATATTAGCCACTATTTTTCTATCAGTATTTTCAGGTCTTAAAAATTTCTCAATTTTTCCATCTTTAGTAAACATCCTACCATGTAATAAATTCAAATTCTTGCTCTATTTTTCACCATTCATGTATCACTTCCAACTATTCACTCCAATTGTTAAAAATGATTAACTTGGTCTTTGATACAGGAAGTTTCCCATTTATTTTCATGTGTGCTTTATTTCCATCATACATCACTCTTATTGCATCCAACAATCAACCTTTGATGCCATATTCATAAAAAACATTCATTTTTTTTTCATTTTTATTGTATGTTTTCTTTAAATGAACAAGCATGCAATAAACTTCCTTTCTCACATTCATATGTTTCTCAATGACCTGCCAAAGGGCAAAATCTGATCTGCATACCCGTTGCCTGGCATATACCAATACAGCACTTGCCAAATTTTGCTCATTGTCAATTTCTCATACTGTTTTGGTCAGAATTCTGCCAAACACCTTCACAAGCATGCTTAACATACTAATCCTTCTGTAGTTTTTATATTTTCTCTTCCTGCCTTCTCTTTGCACAGGGGAACAATAACAGCATTCTAGCAATTGTAAGGCAAATACAAGCTTCAAAAATATTAACCAAATTGCTCAGCCACTCCACAAGCAAACCACATTCATATTTTAACATTTCCCCACTTATACCATATACACCTGCAACATTACAAATTTTCAACATTCTAACATTTCTTTTTTCATCATTTTTTCATAGATTTCTCTGCCTATTTAATCTTAACCTTTCCTTGCCTTCTGACTATATTCTCTTTTCTACCTCTTCTATCTCTTTCCTCTACATATGTATTATCCAATAACTTTCTCTCATCCTCATTTATAGCAGTAATTGCTCTCTTATATAGATTTTTATCATCCACAGTTTCTTTCACTTTATTCCACTATGTGTCTTTTTTCATACTCCTTATTAGCATTAACTCTTTACATTGGGATTCTGTAATATGATTCTTTTCACTCTCTCTAGGCAGCTTCCACATCCTTTTTTATTACAGATAGTCCTGGTTTAACAATGCTAATTGGGACCAGAAACTTCATTGTTAATGACATGGGCATAAGTCGAAAAACCATGTGATTATGCTGCTTACAATGGCAGTTCTGGCAGTCCCAGAGGCAGTCCTCATTAAATGAGGACCACGTGGGTCATTAAGCGAGGACCTCAAGCGACCACAACTTCCGACTTCCTGCTGACTTTCCCCATTGACTGTGGGAAGCTGGCAGGGAAGGTCACAAATTGCGATCACGTGACCATGGGGATGCTATGCTGTCCGTAAATACAAGGTCTGGTCATAACTACCACTCGTTCAGTGCTGTCATAAGTTGGAATGGTTGCTGAACAAGTGGTTCACCTGTACTTCGACTCTCCATTAATTCGGTTTAGAATTTAATCTATATTTTCCTCAGTGGACTCCATTTTTTTCTTTCTGCCGTCATTTCTACAGAACAGTCTAGTTTTTTCCCCTTCCTTTTATGCCTATCCCCCTCCCACCAGATCTTCTCCTGACTGTATGAATAGTGGTCTGTCCCACATTCAATAGCCTCTCATCACCTTCTCTCAAAGTTTCATTATAATCAACCACCTTAATCTTGCTTCAAGATGCTTTCCTTTACCATATGAATACATGAAAAGACTTATGCTTAAACCATGTATTTAAAACAAACAGCCCTTCTTCCAACCAGTTATTCATAATCATTCCCATTCATTCTTGGTCACCACTAATCACTTTTTTCCCCTGTACTCTCCTCTCATTTCCACCCTTCCATTTATGCCATTTAACAAAGAAAAGCCCACCCCGCTTCAACTGCATTCATTCAGAATGATGCAATTTTTCCCTTAAAACTCATAGCTAGTTCTTAGCATAACATAAAAACTATCACCAACCCATGAATTCCTACCTTTATATGCACCCAAACCAATCTAGATAATACCAGTCATACCTTCTGATACTCATTTTTGCCTTTCATTCATAATTAAATCTACATCTTCACTTCTATGCATGTATTCATCAATTCCACTCCACAAGATCAGAATACCTTCATACAGATCTATTCCATCCTTTCCCTTTCACTTAATTTCACAAATTCACAAGGTATTTTAAAAAAATTTCATTTGTCAACTCAGGTTCTTTACCTTAAACTTTAAATTCCTTTTACATTCCAAGTTGTAATCATCCATATACCATAGTCATTGCATACTGACCTCTGACATTGTCTTCTTGGCTTTGACATAATGCTTTTTACTAAGATAAAGGAAGTGTAGTCTAGGTGACCAGCTTTAGTTATACTCATGCCACATGCAGTGTTCCTTGCTTGTATAATGAACAATACCAGTCAGTTTTGGCATATTTTGGCCAACATGCTATGAGCACAACCAAAGCCCAGTTTTACCCTAGGTATGGCATGATCACACCATTCAGTGCAAGCTAGAATTCTAATCTAGAGACTATCTTGCAAGTCAACATAATGTCCCCCCCCCCCCCCAGATTTCTTCCTGTTGCCAAGCCCATCACTTTTCCCACACAGTCACAAGGGTGCTGCAAGTCAAGGAAGATGCAATATAAGAGAGGAGAAATAAAAGAGGAAAGATTTCATAGCATAAAAGCATACTCTGTTTGAGAAAACAAACTTTTACTAGTAAAATCAGTTAAAGATGGAGCAGAGAAACAATTACTACACCAGCAAAACAGAGTATTTGAAATAAATAAATAAATAAATAAAGTTTGGCAATAATAATTTATAACAGTGTTTCTCAACCTTGGCAACTTTAAGATGTGTGGACTTGAACCCTCAGAATTCCCCAGCCAGAATTCTGGGAGTTGGAGTCCACATGTCTTAAAACTGCCAAGGTTGAAAAACATTGCTTTAGAAGAAAGAAGTGTTGACAGAGTCTACATTGCGCTGTGAAAAAAAACCCTAATCATTCAAGTTGCTGTATTTATGCAACTATCAATTGTTTACATAAACAATCCTCTTTTCTCTAACAATTGATGCAACTATCAATTGTTTACATAAACAATCCTCTTTTCTCTAGATGAATACAGGTAGTCCTTGCTTAATGACCGTTCAAAGATGGTTCAAAGCTACGATGGCCTCAGAAAAACTGCTTTACAACCTGTACTCGCATTTTCGACCGTTGTAAACCATCGTACCACCCTGCAGACACATGATTGCAATTAGGGCACTTGGCAACCAGCTCACATTTGTGACCGGTTGCAGCATCCTGCGGTCACGTGATTGTGATTTGTGACCTTTTTTGCCTGTTTTTCAGGAAGCTGGATTCACTTAACCACCACGTGATTCACTTAACAACCATGTGTTCACTTTACAACTGTCATGAAATGGTCATAAAATTGAGTCTGGTCATGTAGTGACTCGCTTAACAACTGCCCTGCTTAATGACCAATTTTCCAGTCCCTATTGTGGTCGTTAAATGAGGACTACTTGTATCAGGTGAATAAAGCATTATTTTGCTAATAAGTTTTTAGAAAGAATTTTGGATAGGGAGATTAATCTGCATTTCTATATACACTTACCTTGGAAGTAAATCTCTTCAGCAGTACATGTTTCTAAGTAAACATGCTTAGGACTGGGCTGCACAAATTCTTTTAAACCTCATGAGTACAAAAATTACTTACCAATGGCCCGTGCCAGTGCTATGACAACTTCCTGGCATGTCGTCTGATCTGAAACGCCACATACAACCCGCTGGACTCCATCCACCCAGACCTTCAGCTCCATCACAAAAAGGTAGAGGATTAAATCTTCTGGCTCATTGCTGTGATTTTCTTCTACAAAAACAGGTTTTTTACAAAACAGAAATGTAAGTACAGTATGTTGTTCGATTTCATTCACATATAAGCAGTGTGGAGCAAGGAACCTTAGAAGCAAAGCTTTGGAATGCTTTGACATGTCTTCTTTCCGTACTCCAAATTTCTAGCCCTCTTGCTCCAACGGTTTTTGGTTGAGCACTAGGAGACATTTGTGCTTCAAATGAAATGATTAGCCAAAAAATAAAAAACTTTTTCAGTTTCACAGCTTCACAGATCTTCTAGCCATTACTCCAAAATGTTACATAATATAAATATGAAAGTTCAGTACTCTAAATAGGCCAGCAATTTCTGACTACAGTCTTTAGAAACCAATCCAGTTATGTTACGAGCTACAATTATGCTAGTTTTGCTCGTGCTTGAATTCTCAAAGACAAAACTGCATTGGGGCCTTACGTCAGTGAAGAGTACTGTACAATGTAGTTCTATTTTTTAATCATTATGTCATTGAAATAATGAGCATTACAAGTTACCAGCATGCCACCAACAAGCATGAAAGCACTGAAATGAAATAAACTGTGCTCAGGTTAAGAGGCAGCCAGCAAGCAGTGGAGCTATAGTCAACTGAACACATATGGATGTATACTGGATTCAACTTCTATTTACTGTTGATTAGTATATATGTATGCTAAGTATGCTACTACATCCAATGTCATACAACACAGCATATAAACCACTGAAGGCATACACCTAGAATATGACAGGCAACTAACATGTATCTGCCTCAGTTTACATGCTATTAATTGCCAGAAATAGGTGTTGGACAAAGTATGGACAATTAATTAGCACAGAGATTAGTGAAAACTACTATGCCACTTCCATTCTCTTTAAACATTGAATAAAATGGTATTCAACCCTAACAGTAATGCAATGCTTTTCACATTTACTTAAAGCCTTGGAAGAAAAACGGATAATTCAGTTCTTTACCATTCCAGATAAACAATATAGTGTAAATTAATCAACCATCAAAACCGAAAATAATGAAGAGCTGGGATTTCTGGGCTGATTATCAGCTTGTTGGAATCTAGTCCTGACCAGGAAGACAATGCCACACCTGAAAAATGTTTCTCCCAACTAGATTAACATGCAGGAAATACATAACCTGAAAAAGGAAGAAAACAAAACAAAAACAGAACAGACATGCACACACAATGGCTGCAACATGCTGAAAATGCTTTTTATCAAGCACTGTTCATATATTTCAGCTTTTTCTCACTTACTTCAAGAACCAAGATTTAAGCACTTAGTCTCTGTCTAACATAAATGGAGAACTGTTGCACTGAGGAGCAGAATAACTGAAAACTTTGTCTATAAAACTGACAATTTTCTGCTCTAGGCAAAAGGAAGATAGCATAAAATAATCCTTTAAGGATTTTCAGGGTCTAAGAACAAATAAATGTAATTAAGTGTACATATTTGCCTTATTTAAGGAGAGGAAATAATACAATATTTTGAGAGGTGTACAAAATATTTTAAATTTGAAACATCTCAAAATACTCTTTAAATTTGAAATGCTCTGTTTTGAATTCAAAACAGCTGTTCTGATCTTGCCAGAAGTATTTTTATATTATTTTGCACCCAAAACTCTTCTGTAATATTCCTGAATGTTGGATATAGATAGCATCAGAATGAACTACCTTATAACCTATGGATGAAATTAATTCATCAGAAAATCTTGTTTCATCTCTATAAGACTCCCAAAAGTATATTTTAAAAAGGATGGTTATCAATTTTTCATGTTGGCAGTGTGAGAAGTTTGAGGACTCTCTGACTTATGATCTGTCCTGTTATGGTTTTCTTTTGGTTTCAAGTCATCACTTCTGTTAATACAACTATGGCAAAAAAACCCTTAATGTTTAAAGATGTAAATGTAATGTTCCCAAAATGTGGAATCTGCCTCTTTATGAAGAACTCTGGTCATAACAAGCCTGAGGTTCACCACAGAGAATTATTCTACATAGGTGGAAAGAAAACTACACTCTGGATCTTAAAGAGTGGATTCAAGAGATGGTTCTTTGTTTATTTTTGAAAATGTTTATACTGTAAAAATGAGAAGATAGTGAAGTATGTTTCTATGTGGTTCAAATTTAATAATATGTAAAGAAATTAGCTAGTTGAATATTAATATTTTATTAATATATATGGATCTTCCCTTTTTAAAGTTTTAGTAGATTTTAACCACCATTGCCTATTTTATTGTATTACCAGTACTTATTTTTATTAATCTCACTATAATATATAGTGAACAATACAAAAAACAAAACAGGATGGACTACCATACCATCTACTCTTTAGTACTCAGATGGGCTGTAATAATTGCTGCTGTGTATACTGGGACTAGAGAGCAAGTTTGGTGTTGTGGTTGAGGCATCAGCCTAGAAACCGGGAGACTGTAAGTTCTAGTCCCACCTAGGCACAAAGCCTGTTGAATGACCTTGGACCAGTCACTCTCTCTCAGCCCTAGGAATGAGGCAGTGGCAAACCACTTCTGAAAAACTTTTCAAGAAAACTGCAGGGATTTGTCCAGGCAGTCTCCGAGAACCAGACATGATTGAATAAATAAATAAAAATAAATAAATAAAAATAATATTGGGGCTAGCAACCATGGCTATTGTGTTGTTATTGTTTTACTGGCTATTTTTTTGTTTTATCTTTGTGATTTTATTTTATTTTTGTTTTACCTCCTTTTAAACTGCCACAAATCAATCTGATTTAGTGGCATATACCTATTATCAATAAATAAATGGGAGTTGGAGATATAGTATTCTGAGGTCATATTGTTTTCTTAAGCTTTGAGTCTTTCCGATTTGGCAGCCATACAAGTCAAATAAATAAAGAGTGAAGTGTTTTGTCCCATTGAAACATAGCCAAGTTAGAACCTTCCAATGGAATATTTTCATGGGGCTGTTTTGTTCTGAGTGCAAAGTGAAACATGTTCCCCATTTTTGCACACTTCTATTAGCACAGACATTTCCAAATTTGTCCTTTTCAGGGATATATTTTTAAACAGCATGTGTATTTGATAGTCCCTCAAACAGAGGAACATTTCACCAGAGTATGTCACATTACACTCTTATCTAATGGGTGAGACCACTGCAATTGCAGGATGCTGATATCTGGCATTATGGGCAAAGTCTAGAGGCACAGCCTAGTAGGGAGGCAATCAGGCTTAGCCAACATACTTCAGACTCAAATGAACCATAAACAAAAAAGCAGACGGAAGTAGTGAAACAACAAAATAAAACAAAAACATATCTAATAAACAAGTATGGACTATTATATAGAGAGCATCAATATCATTTTAAAACAGAGCAAAAATAAATGTTACTCAAATCAATGGCAAAAAATCCTTAAACTAAAATACTGGCAAAAGAACTTCTGATCATAAGAATGATGTTTTTCCCCCCAGCTTTCCCTCTGAATTTGAAATTAATGAATACGGTGTATTACAGAATAAAAAGTAGTAATAGAATCCTAGCACTTCAGAAATTACATACTATTCTTCACTACAAACTATTGGCTATGAACTATTAGAGAACATAGGCATTCTTTTCCTCTCCACTGAATAATCCTCACCCAACAATTCTTCATGAAAAATCCCCATTCCCAATTGAGCTGCCTCTATATGTTATTATAGAGAACTTCTTGACTTTGAGTTTTTATTAAGAATAAATAAGGCTCAGACTGTGTTTTTATTTTCAGTTCCAGAGCTATGTCCTAGAATGTGAGAATGTACTCACTACCTGTCTGCACACTTAGAAACCAAAGCAGGTTACCTCATCATACATACTGTAACAACTATGATTTTTAATAAAATAACTGAATGATGCTGCAAATCACGATGGGAGATAATTTAAAATCTTGTAGATAGACCATTTCTCATACAAATTCCCTAATAAAAAGCTTTTATGATAGGTCGTCATCAATTAGGCTGAACCTCTTGACATACATGAGTCAGCCCAGCTGGGGACTTCTTTGAACCTTAAACTTAACCAACCTTGTGCCAATCCTAAAATATAGGAAGTAACTATGCAGTCATCCAGATTTACATGTGAGGAATAAAAGCTGAATTCCATCTATGCTTTATCAGATGCTTTAGCAAGCTCAATTATATCAAAACTAGAGTTTGTAACACTTAGTTTCTTCTCAAATTTCCTCACATTTAGTGGTCAAATTCTTAATGTTCTCTCCATATCACTTTTTAGAAATAATTAGTCAACACAGACCAAATGGTTCCTTTTTCTTTCTTTGCTTTGTTATTTATATTCTTATTTATGATGCCAAATACAACTTTTCCCTCCACCCACAGGTGAAGACATTGTGTGGAAGGTTGAGCCAACCACTTCTGACCCATACATGGGGAGATAGATGCCACTGTTAACATCAAGTTCTGTGATAATTTTCATTTTCTGAATTTAAATATTTCTGTAAAGCTTGCCATGTACAACATATCCAGGCAGTGTCCAGTAATAACAGTTCTGTAAATATACTTTATAAATAATACCTTGGTTAAAATTGATCAAATATCAAGGCAAAGAACTTCTAACACGTGCCAAAAATGCTTCATACAACAATTGACCCTACACACAGCAGAACATTGAACCCCATACTGTACAACACTAGAAGCAAGAAATACAATGTTCTGGATTTAGATAGGAAAAGCCAGATACACAGATACAAAGTAGGTGGTATTTGACTCAGCAGTAGTACTTGTGAGCAGGATTGTACATCCTGGTAGGCCACAGATTAAGCATGAGCCAGTAGTGTGCTACAGCTGTCAGAAGAGCTAATGTAATTTTGGGCTGCATCAACAGAAGTATATAGTGTTGAGACCTTCGGAAATGATCGTTCCTATCTATTTGGCACTGATCAGACTGCACCTGGAATACTGCGTCCAGTTCTGATCACCACGTGATCAGAAGGATGCTAAGGAACTGGAAGGAGTGAAGAGAACAACAACAAAGATGGTGAGTGGTTTGGAGGCTAAATCCTTTGAAGAATGGTTAAAGAAACTGGGCATGTTTAACCTAAAGAAGAGAAAGTAAGGGGAGACACAATAGCAGTCTTCCAGGGCCATCACAGGGGAAGACCATTACAGGGAAAGGGGTGTGCATTTCATTATGGGTTGATTTTTACATGTATCTGCCATAAACTAAGGTAACTGAGTGAGAAGTCCTTAGACAATAACTACTAATATTTCTTCCTTGGACACCTTGCCAAGGAAAATTTACTCTGAATTGAGAGGGTTTTTTTTTTCTACTGCCACTTTAAAAAATGTTAATTTCATTTGTACCTTGCCACAAAACATAAAGTTACATCTTCCAAAATTTAATAACTTGTCAGAACTATTTCTTCTGTAAACTGAAGCTCCAGTAGGTTCCTCCAGTACTGAAAAAATATTAATTGTCAGACAAATTTGTGGCCATTTTTCCAATCTTGTCATATTGATAAATATTATTGTTGTGTGTTAACAATACAGCTCAATGGAATGGACAAAGCAATTGTAAAAACTATTTAGACTCTTCAGGAGGTTTTGTATAAACTTCAAGGGATCAAGTAAATTAGGAAAGCAGCCACATAACCTTCTTCACTTGTAAAACTTTCTAGGAAAAGTACACTTTTACAATTGTTGAAAGATAGAATGCTTAGCAAATTGTCCAGCCTAACCCTTATTCCTATCAGCAGGTGGTGGGAATGCTAATATGAAATAATTTTCTATTTACTAGGAACTGAAACTGTCCTGGAGCTGAATAATTTAAATGCTGTCTGCAGCTGCAACAGGGATTGACATCAATGGTGTCCAGAGCATTCCACCTGTTAAGAAATTGACATTAAATTAAAAAGTGGCTTTCAGAGGCTAGAGATTAGGAGAATCCCAGCAGATGGCAGTACCTGGCTACCCTGTCTAGAGTCAGAAATGAAGAGGACTGAGCCTGGTGTATATTTGGATGGAAGACTATCAGGGAACACAGGACTCTAGGCAAGACTGGGAACCTGAAAAGCAACCCAGTAGCCAGCTATGGAAAATAACTTCTGAACTGTTGCTAAGAAAGTTGCATGGATATGTTCATGAAGTCGCCAACAGTCAAGCTCAACTCAAATAATCTGGCTAGAATCTTAACACATCAGATTTGATAACTCTGTTATTTTTATTTACAGATGAAGTCTACATATTCACTTCCTGAGAGAGATAAAAAGACAACTGGGGGAGGGGGAGTACCGGGTACATAAATACCAAGAATATGCAGATGTTTTTAGCATCCAATCCAAAAAAAAAAATATATATATAAAGACAAATAACTGTGATTGCCTGTATGTCTAGAATATGTACTACTATGCAATTAAGGCCTTTTGTGTTTCTAAATAGTCTCCCTCTTCTAAAATGAATTGCAATCACTGAAAAGAGGAGAGAGGATTTTATTACTTCATTTTATGAATGTTCCCCAGCACCAGAAGCTTTTGTCTCTAAATCAGTTATTTACAGCCTGTAATATTATCTGCACATTATCTCCTCTGAGTTGAGCTCAACTACCAAAGTTTAGCCAGTCAGAGGGCATCTTTTGCTGAAGCTATATTTATAATCTCATAATTGGGATGAGGCAAAGAAAAACACTATTTTCCAATTACAAAATAGCTTTGCTATTCCCCAATAAATGTTCTTTTGTTTCCACAAATAATGTTTCAATGAACTGTAAATTAGGATCTCTAAGCTCTATCTATCTATCTATCTATCTATCTATCTATCTATCTATCTATCTACCTACCTACCTACCTACCTACCTACCAACCAACCAACCAACCAACCATCTAAACTTTCAAATACAAATAGTTGCATAGTTACAAATTATATTGCAGAGTCACTCCTCCCAAGAGCAACTAAAAATGTTTTACAAGCAAAGAGGACGCAAGCAATTTATCAAACCTATGTCAAAGAGAGCATACATCTCCCTGTCCCGAGATTACACAAAAGTCTTTAACTTTCCTTTATCAGAGATAGAACTGTCAAGGCTTTGTACCAGATATGACAATTAGAATCTCTCCCCACTCTGCATTCCCAAGCAGACTCAAAAAGCTTAAATAAGTTGTCTCTGCCTTTGTTTTCCACTGTGTCATGCCTCCCCTCCCCCAATCTTAACTCTCTCATTCCCTTCCATGCTCAGGAGTGTAGAATGTCCATTTCTTCCATTCTCTTGAGCGCAGATCTCAGGAGGGAAGGAAATTTCCATTTCTTCCTTGGCTGAACAGGATTCTCCCCTCACTTTCTCCACTGCTCCTGGCAGCATAGTCAAATAATGCCACCTTCCCACTCCCCAAACCAAATCCATTTTCCCTCAGAACTGTTGACAGATGCCAAGGCCAGAACATGTGGCTTCTCAGTAGGTTTAAGTGTGTGAGAATATTGCAGATGACACTACTGAAGGTGGCAGGGGACATGTACATCCTCTGTTACTTCCCAGGATCTTTCTGAGTCTGGATAACCTTCCAAGTGAGTGACATATTCCAAATTGCCTCTCCTGCACTGAGTCCAAACTATACTCCACTTTGAATTCTTTCTTCCCCCACCAAAACAAGGGGTGACAGAACAGAGGTATGTAAGAGGCAAGGATGGCATTCCAAGATTAGGAGGGTAGGTGGAAAACAGGATGTATCTTCATTGTGGGCAGAAGCTGTATATATAAGAGCACCAGACCAATATATGCAAATATGAGAAACAGTTTGGTACATTTGGCATCCGGTTGCATGTAGGGGAGAAGTCCTGCAGAAAGCTGCATACGGATTTCAACAGCAATGGGAGGGCCTACCAGAAATGCCGGTCAGTAAAAGCATATGTGGGAGGCTTTGGCATGATCTAGATGATATTTGAGGAGGTGCTGAATGATCTGAAGTTCTGGAGAAAAAGGGAAGTCTCTGGGATGTGAGAGAACTAGGAAGCATTAGATAGCAGGTTCAGACAGTGACAGTACATATCCTGAAATTATGAAATCTGAGTACAGATACAAACTGAATTCAGTGAACTCAGCATAAGTAAATGATTAGGCCAATTGATACTTACTGATAATTAACCTAGCAATGAAAGTATTGCTCCAAAGTGGCCCTTGTCTTCTCTGTTTACCATCTCACTGTGCATGATGGGCACAGAATAGGTGACACTGTACATCCAAGAGATGAAATAGAGATTTCCAACAATGTGCTGTGAAGTGTGTGAGCTTCTATCAGAAAACAGATGATTGGGCAAGCTATGTTTCTGGAAAACCTGTCAAACAAATAGACAAGCTATCTCAGAAGCAGAGGGGAAGCTACAACAGGGAATGAAATGGGCCAGCTTAGAGAAAAGGTCAGGTACTACTAGAATAGCATCCAGGCCCTAGACACGTGATAGGTTAGTAATAAAAGTTCAAGGAAAATGTATCTCAAGGGCCCTGAAGGGATGAATTTAAGATGGATGGAGCTGCTCAAGATGCCACAGACAAATAATATCCTCATATGCTCAACAATTTGTAGCCTCAGTGTCTACGCATATTGTAAATTAGTAGCTATATAAAAAGGGGGAAGTCAGAAACCCAATATAGTAGTTCTTTTTTTATTTTCTTTTTCCCTTTCCCCACCTGCTTTTTGGTATTTTAATTATCGTTACATTTGCTCTGTTTATCTATTTTTCTTTTTATATATATATATATATATATATATATATATATATATATATATATGTGTGTGTGTGTGTGTGTGTGTGTGTGTAATTTTTATTAACAATAATTTTTATTAATATATATGCATATATAAACTATATATATATATTATTTTAAACATTTTTAACACTAAAAAAAAAAATTTCCCTCTCACCCCTATGGGTGGTCTGTGTCTTCCTCAATCTCGGGTCCTCTACCAGAGGCCTGGGAGTTTGAGGGTTCTGCACAGTATTTCAGCTGTTCCTAGCACTGCACTCTTCTGCACAGAGAGCTCTGATGTTGTTCCTGGGATCTGTTGGAGCCACTCTCCCAGATATATATATATATATATAAAAATAAATAAACAAACAATACAATGGATACTTTAATAGTAGTGATCAGCTTAAGATCAAAACTATCATACAACAAATACTTTGATGCAATTTGCAGAGATCCTTTTTTCAGTGTTATACTCAACTTCGGATGAAATAGTCAAATAATTTTATGCTGGTAATACTGACATCCTAAATTGTAATTAATATTGACCAAATACTTTCCCCCCTCTATTTTAAACACACTAAGTTATCTAAATAATAGAATGTTAATAATCTTCAATTAATATTGTATAAACTACACTGCATTGAAATAATACAATTTATCAAGATTTATAGCATAAGAAAAAGAAAAAAACCCTGCTCCTTGGAACTTGGACCAGCTGATGAACCATGTTTGGATTCCTGGACTGTGATCTGACTACCCACTTTGGACTCTGGCTGTTTGGAACTCATTGTAGATAAGCTCCCCAGGGATTTGGGAGTTTGCTGCTGTATACGTGGGTTTGCACATGTGCCTTGCCTGCTGCCGCCTGTTTTTGTTAAACCCTAAGTAAAACTTCTTTCAACTACTATTTGGTGTTTCTGCATACATGGCCTGGGATAGAACACTGAGAGGAGAGGCAACATCAGTTGGTTTGTGGGTAAGAGATAAGGGACGATGGAAAGAAGAAATGCAGGCCTCAGTATCTGCTCTAATCTGAGGCCACAGAAAGTAATGGAGAGCAAGATGATTCACTTAAAATTCTCCAAAGTATCCAGCTGGCTAGCTGTCAAGGCAGAGCTATAAGATTTCTTCTTTCAGAGGAGGAATATATAGTTGTTTGTTTTGATGTAGTTCTCTTTGTTCCCCAAAAAAGAGGAGGGGGAAGATGCAGGGCCCCTAAATATCATCTATTTGAGCTAGCACAAATGGTCTCACTGATGTTGAGTATAGATTAATTCTGTTAGAGGAGAAATCTCAGTTCTAGCTCCAAACATCTCACAAGGCAAGGCAGGGAGTGGGGGTGGGAAACAGAATGATTATGGAAGCTCATAGGACAAGAAATATGTCTTATGGGCTTATGTGACAAAACACTAACCTGTTTGTTCTGGAGCTAGAAATGTAAAATATATAAAAGATAAAAAGGGAAAAGAATTGTGCTTACTTGCTGAGCTAGCTAGTTCATCATTTGGGTTAACTGGTCCATCTAGACAGCACCAACAAGGCACTGGCGACCTGTTCCATGATCAACAGGGTTGCAAGAGTATCAGTTAACAGTTGCTTAATCTTAGGCTATTCTCCTGTAGTAATGGGAGCAGTGAGTCTGAGAATTTTCTCTTAAGGCTTCGATTCACCGATAGCAATTAGATTCTTTTCCTCACTTTGCACACTGAAGAAGTTTAGATAGATTTATTGCATAGAATTAGGAAGCCCTATCATACAAGAAATACTCATGTTTAACATCACCAGGAATCATGCCTTTTTATGATTCCAAGGTTTAGTTCCCAGGTTTGAACCATGGGTCTCTTCTTGCCATCTTTTTGAGGGAACAGCTGTGTGGCTACTCATTTCATGGTTCTGAAGGTTTCCATGATTGCTCCTTGTTTAGAAAATGGCTTTCTTTGATAGCAGAATCAGAGACTTCCACTTCACCAGCCTCTACCTTTAACCTCCAGGAATCATTGAGTTAGAACTTTTATAGGTTTTGATTATTGAAAACGTTGGATGGAGCTGATGGTCACTGGAATTATTCTATAACTGGAGGCCTCAAGCTCTCTAACTCTGATTTATGATATTAAGCAAGGAGTGAAACAGAAAAATATAAGCTCATTTTGCTTCCCTGTATAAGTACAGCAAGTGGGCCTTAGGAAGCATTGCTAACAACAAAGCTAGTGGAGATGACAGTATTCCAGTTGAGTTATTTAAAATACTAAAAGACGATGCTGTTAAAGTGCTGCACTCAATATGCCAGCAAGTTTGGAAAACGCAACAGTGGCCACGGGATTGGAAAAGGTCAGTTTACGTTCCAATTCCAAAGAAGGGCAATGCCAAAGAATGCTCAAACTATCGCACAATTGCACTCATTTCACATGCTAGCAAGATTATGCTCAAAATCCTACAAGCTAAGCTTCAGCAGTACGTGAACCGAGAACTACCGGATGTACAAGCTGGGTTTCGAAGAGGCAGAGGAACTAGAGATCAAATTGCCAACATTCGCTGGATCATGGAGAAAGCACGAGAGTTCCAGAAAAGCATCTACTTCTGCTTCATTGACTATGCAAAAGCCTTTGATTGTGTGGATCACAACAAACTGTGGCAAATTCTTAAAGACATGGGGATACCAGACCACCTTACCTGTCTCCTGAGAAATCTGTATGCGGGCCAAGAAGCAACAGTTAGAACGGGTCATGGAACAACCGATTGGTTCAAAATAGGGAAAGGAGTACGACAAGGCTGTATACTGTCACCCTGCTTATTTAACCTATATGCAGAGTACATCATGAGAAATGCCAGGCTGGAAGAATCACAAGCCGGAATTAAGATTGCAGGGAGAAACATCAATAACCTCAGATATGCAGACAATACCACCCTAATGGCAGAAAGTGAAGAAGAACTAAAGAGCCTCTTGATGAGGGTGAAAGAGGAGAGTGCGAAAGCTGGCTTGAAACTCAACATTAAAAAAACTAAGATCATGGCATCTGGACCCATCAATCCCTGGCAAATAGAAGGGGTAGAAATGGAAGCAGTAACAGACTTCATTTATTTGGGCTCCAAGATCACCGCAGACGGAGACTGCAGCCATGAAATTAAAAAACGCTTGCTCCTTGGGAGGAAAGCTATGGCAAACCTAGATAGCATATTAAAAAGCAGAGACGTCACCTTGCCGACAAAGATCTGCATAGTCAAAGCTATGGTTTTTCCAGTAGTAATGCATGGCTGTGAGAGCTGGACCATAAAGAAGGCTGAACGCCGAAGAATTGATGCCTTTGAACTGTGGTGCTGGAGAAGACTCTTAAGAGTCCCCTGGACTGCTAGGAGGTCAAACCAGTCAATCTTAAAGGAAATCTACTCTGATTGCTCATTGGAAGGATTGATAATGAAGCTCAAGCTCAGATACTTTGGTCACCTAATGCGAAGAGAGGACTCTTTGGAAAAGACCCTGATGCTGGGAAAGATGGAAGGCAAAAGGAGAAGAGGACGGCAGAGGATGAGATGGCTAGATAGCATCACTGAAGCAATGAGCATGAAATTGAGCAAACTCAGGGAGGCAGTGAAAGATAGGAAGGCCTGGCGCAATATGGTTCATGGGGTCACGAAGAGTCGGACACGACTTAACGACTGAACAACAACAATAAGTACAGCAATGGAAGCGCTGGCAAAGATTATATTGCTTTCATCACAATGATGCTAACCTACAATCTAGGCCTCCATTACATCTACACACTCCCACTATAATTAAACTAACACATACAAATGATTCACTTCACCTTAAGAGATGATAACATTTTAAGGGGGAAAAACCCAACCTTCTACAAATCAGCACTAACACTACTGTCATTTACATAGGGAGATATGAAGCTCTGTGTGTGTATGTACCTATCTAATGTTTACTGTTGTTCCTTAATGGTAATTATGCCTTCTAGGTCCTTTCACAAAGTGAAATTGCAATCTAATCTCACTATGTGATTTATAAACATGGTGAAGAAAATTGCACATGTAGTGAGTCTACCAACAAAGGAAATGTAGATTGAGAAAGGCAAGCTGGGAACAAGACAGTAAGGCTTGTAATGTTTAATAATGTGTAATGTAATGTAAAGTAATGTAAATGTAATGTAATGTTTAACAATGTGTAAAAACTAGAAATCTATACAAATTCAGACTGAGCTCCCACACAAAACACAATGCCCTCCAAGAGAGTGAAAATACTGCCATTTCCTAGATGGGGAAGCCAAAATTGTGGAAGTCAATGACAAACCACCTCCATATTATTTCATGAGACAATGTCTATGTAGCTGAGCCCAAGTCTAAGGGAACTTCACTTATCAGCTTCTGCAACCCATGCTTCTTTCCCGAGGGTTCCATTAAAATACTATCCAAGAATTTACACGTATTTTACATAACAGCTCAGGGAGCTCACCAAAAGAGCCAGTGTGATATAGAGGTTAAGGTGTTGGACCAGGAGCAGAGAGACCCAGGTACTAACCTACTGTCAGCCATGGAAGTTTAACAGGTGACTTTGGGATAGTCACTCACTCTCAGCCCAACCTATCTCACAGGGGAGAAATAGGATGAGGGAGTAATACTTATACCACCTTGAGCTCCTGAATGAAAGGCAGGATATAAATTGAAGAAGTAAACATTCACTCAAGGGTAAGATTAATTGGCATATAAAGTTCTATATAATTTTAGAACTTTTGAAATCTATGCTAGCAAAGCTCAGCAAGCTTGCTATACAAACAATATAAACTTGATAATTAAAAATTACATTATACCACTTTTTGTTTTGCCAATAACAACACATAGTTTTCAATAATAATATTAAAATGAACTACTTCTCTAGCTCTTTATCAATTTAGATGCAAAGTGCACCTTTCTAATTCAGTAATAACAAAAGAAAATAGAAGCCTGTATTCTGAGGATGATAAATTATTCAAATAAATTCACAGAGAATAATTCAGTTATAGACTTTTTCTTTTCTCTAGCATGCCACCAACTAATCCAGAACTTAATCAGTTATTCTTTGGTCCACATCATATTTCTAAACACTTTGTGGCATGTCCTAGTAAAGAATACTACATTTCCTGAAAGCAAACAGCAAATAAAAAAGCCATGTCGTTATTATGAACCATTCACTGCTTCACTCTTTCTAGGGGAGAAGGAAAGTCAGAAATAAATGGTGGGGTGGGGAGCAGGGGAGGAAGCCCCATTAAAGAACACAAGCTGCTGCTAAGTGCAGCTGTGTTCAATCTATTCAAGCCGAAAAGAACCAGTTATTTTTACATACTTACATTATCACATTTGTTTTGAACATTTCAAACAGGAAAAATTATCTCAACTTACTGCTTCATTGCTGTCCTGCCCTAGTCACTCATTTACCCTTGGCAATCATTAACCAGCCTTCTTTTGCAGAACTACTCCCAAACAAAATGTAGGAAAAACAGACTGAACTACATTTACTTTTAACATTCAGTTGTTTTCACTAATAATGAAGAGGAAAAAAAAAAACCTTCTAACAATTTGTGTGATTAAAATTGCTCTAAATTGGGTAATATCACACTGGTCCTCTATTCCCTACCCTGCTTCCTGATGTCTCTGTCCATATGTGTATATACACAAAAACTATTTCAAGTATTTCAGGAAGTTTATTTTTTACCTGGGGTTTGGTGGATGCTTCACTCACCAAGTGCATAATTGGCCATGGTTCCAATCTTCCTACTCAGTTCAAGCTACTGACTAACACATCCTTATAAAGTAAAAACAGAGGCACAATAGTACTTGCAAAGTGGGTGGTTATATGACCGAACAGATGACCACTTGTTCAAAATGAGTTCTGCAGACAATGTTATTCCAGTATGAACAGTATCTTCCCTCTCTATAGATTTAAAGAATGAAGAAGGGGGCTTGACGATAGCATCCAAGAAAGGATAACAGAACTGTGAGGCAACAGTGGCCTACCTTAATATCAATGATTGTTTGATAAATGACACACCTCTGTTATAAGATCAACTATACTATCCTTCAGAGAAACAAAAATGGAAGACAGTGGTCCTATCAGAGTGCAGACATGAACAGACCTACTACGTTTTGGAACAGTTACATTAATAGCAGTAGCATGGAGCTGTCATGTTAATAGCAATATAATCATTCTAGCCAACACTGTACAGCTGTAGCAGTTACCACAAGAAAATCCCCTGAAGTTGCAATTTTTTCTTCCAACACTACTCTGACTCCTACTAATTAGCCAGTTTCCAATAAGTGAGCCACTCCCACATGTGAGATATTAAGAGATGTAATAGAAATGTCACTATTCAACATATCAGAGAAGGGAATGCCTCTGACCCAACAGCTGTTGATTCTCATGCACATGTTTCTTCAATTCCAATGGCTGTATCAGTCCCAAAGATACTGAGTTATATAACCCTCTGAACCCAAAGGGACTGCTTTATCTTCTTAGAAACTTCAGATAGTAATGATGCCAATACTTGGAAGAAGACCAGTTTAGACTCTGGTGTTGAGTATAAACAGAACAGCAGAAGAACTGACTTTTTCTGAGCCTTGTACTAAGACATATGATATCAATGTTGCTAGAGTCAAAGTTCAAATGGCTGTAATCAGACACCACACCCTTCCCTCAACCAGCTATCCATTAACAAGCCAATGGAACTTGCAAGATGTCACTACATTTTGGTTTTTGTATGTCTGAATCTGCACTCTCAAATTCTTCTCCCAAAGAGCCCTGAGGCAGGATGCTTTGCTTCATTTACCTTGCCTAGTGAAGGCCTGTCAGGGCCTGTATCAATGATGCCCTGGCGGTGCCCTCCAAATGATTTTGACTAGAACTTTAATTACTCAGATGGTTGGGGCATACTGAAATGTAACTACAAACTGCTGACTTTCATAAATCAGCAAAGTGAGTCTCTCTCATTAACAAAAGGCTAAAGATGTTGGATTTCTATTAGGGGTCAGCTTACATATGAGCATTACAACTGAGCATTTGCAGAGAAAAGCAACTTTCTGTGCCATAGATAGTGAATGTACTGAAGATATCATTGACTAGAAGTACCAGAAAAAGCTCCAAAAGGAAACAAAACATCAGAATATAAAAGAATGAACATTAAGTCAACAAAAAGAAGATTCAAATGTTTTTCAAGAGCTGAGTTGCTGACATAAATTCTGCACTGTCAAACCACAACAGCAAATGGGGAAACGTAGTATTGTTCTGAATGTTACTATGGTACAAATGTTCAGTAATACTCTTGGGTGTGAGAATCCCATCATTTAACTCAGTAACCTTGGGCATGTCACAGTTCTCAGCTTAATTAATTTCCCAGGATTGCATCTTATTCAGATTCTTGGAGGAAGAGTGGATTCAGATTTGGTCAGTTCCAAGTTCAAATTCCTACTCCAGCATAAAGTTCATCGAGCAGCTTTTGGCTTTCAGTCTAACTTCCTCATTGGGTAGTTGTAAAGATCCAAATGGAATAATCCCCATACTGCTGTTCTCAAGAAGATGGAATTGTTGGATAAGTATTAATACTTACGTTACTCTGTAGGACAAATATCAGATTATTCATGATTGGAAATGATAGGTCCCCTCAAATAAACTATTTATATTCTGCTTTTTTTACTAGTTGTTTTTCCATGCAAAAACTAAAGCCATACAGATTCAGTATAAAATTAATCTTTATGGTAGTGAATAAACAGCATTACTTATCACTGAGTCTCACTAGTGGCTTGTCATTACATGGGAACTCTATAGCATTTTCCTCAGTGGCACAAAACAAAGACTGGAAAGATTTTAAGTTTAACTCCAAATGCTTAAAGCTCCCTAAAGAACCACAGAGCCCTTTCAAGGAGGCTTATACATCAGCATGACAGTATATACAAGTAGTCTTCACTTACTGACTGCAATTGGGACTGACAACTCTGCTGCTAAGTGACATGGTCATAAAGTGAAACGTCGTGTGGCCACATCTGACTTATGTCAGTTCTCACTGCGGTCAACATCACATGACTGCAACTTGCAACTTCCTGCCAACTTCCCCATTGACTTTGCTTGTTAGAAGCTGGCTGTGAAAGTCACAAATGGTAATCACCTGACTGCAGAACACTGTGACTGGCATAAATGTATGCTTCTTGCCAAGCACCCAAATCATGATCATGTGATCACAGGGACACTGCAATGGCTGCAACTTCAAGGACTGGTCATAAGTCTCCTTTTTCAGCACTGTCATTACTTTAAACGGTCACTGAATGAATGGTTGTTAAATGAGGATTACCTGTAATTAAAATCCAATTAATAAGAGCTAAACTATGGAAGTAAAACAGAAAAGAACCCCTTGCAATCAATCATGCACTAAAATTATTTTTCAAGAAACTCCACTAATCCTTTAGAAGAAGATTACTAAGAATAAATACAGGTAGTCCTTAGTTAATGATGGTAACTGGGACTGGAATTTCCATCACTAAGCGATGAAGTCATAAAGTGCAATTCACAAATGGCAATCATGTGACCACAGGACACTGCAACCATTGTAAGTGTGAGCTGGCTGCTAAGTGCCTATATCACAATGACGTGACTGTTGGGGTGCTGGGACCGCCAGAATTTCGAGGACAATCATAACCACCACTCGTTCAGCGCTCTCATAACTTTGAACGGTTGCTGAACGAGTGGTTGTTAAATGAGGATTAGCTGTAAACTGTCCTCAAGCAGAAGTGCACCATCTGAAACTTCAAGTTTACAAATAGATAGTCCCCAATTTAAGAATGAGTTCCGTTTCCAAGGTCTATCCTTAAATTGAATTTGTACGTAAGCTGGAACAGTATTTTTGTATAAAACTGTACAAGTAGTACTGGGTGTCTAACTTGAATTTTGCTACAATAGGGTTGTCCGTAAACTGGGTGTTCTTAACCCAGGGGCTACCTGTACTTAGAAAGAAGATCAGATGTAATCTAAAACTAATTCTACAGGTTCTATCAAGATGGCTACTGAAGAAGAAATATATTTCCTATTAAATGTAATAAACCAAAAGAGCAAAGGCAAGCAAAGAAATGACTGATCAAATATTTTTCCCAACTTCTCAGAGCTTGGCCACTTTGACTATTTAAATCATGCTGGGAAATGGGGGAAGAGTTTGAAGAGTTGTATTTTCAACTTTTTTCTGGATACTGGAATGCAGAATTGAAAAAACTTTCCCAGCAGGGAACTGCATTAAGGGGAAGACATTACCTGTGGATTCTTTGCCTCATAACCAAGATTTTGCAGTATAACAGCATGAAACAGGCCCAGGCTAAGAAAGAACACACCTATGCTAGTTTTATCAATAACCAGAGCTTCACTCTGAGCAAGTAGTTTTCATACTGGGGGCATGTGACACAAACAAAACAAAACAAAAAAAATTGGAGGAGAATTGAAGAGAATTTAGGGATTATGTTTACATTTGGATGTAAAACATAATTTGACAAAATCCAACTGTGTTTTTAGTTTGGCACACACTTTGGCGTAAAAGCATTTGAAATATGATTGAAAGGAGAGCTGGGGAACAGCCACAATTTTTTAAAAAGTGATTGAGTAAAAGGAATTTCCAAGGATAACTGGATTGGTTTTGTAAGGTGCATTTGTAGGCTTACCAAGTTAGCAGACAAACACATTGCAAAAGACTCACCACTAGAAAAAAAGCTGGTAACAACAGGTCAATTAATAGCCAGATTAAATGCAATCATTCGGGAAAGTATTTGGGTCTTCAACACAGTAGAACTAAGGAGAGGAAGCTATTCTCTCTGTGAAAAAATTCTGATAATTAGCATTTTCTGTTTTGGAATTTCCTTTCATAATAAAATATTACAATTCTTTGTAGCAATACATTTTTAAGAATCCACATTAGCAAAGAGTAAAACATATACTGAGACGTACAGTGGTACCTCGAGTCATGAACGCTTCTGTTCACGACCAATTTGGGTCACGAACAGCACCGTTCGGAAAATTTTGCTTCCATTCGCGAACGCCGGATCGGGTGACGAACAGGATCCGCGGCCATTTTCCCTGCCATGACACGTGGTCATGGCTTCCTGTAGGGAGGGGGACTCTCCCTCCAAGCAATACCCGCCTCCCCACCTGCCTTCTTATCCTCCACGCCAGAAGTCACCTCGAGCAAGGTTAGTGTTCTCTCTCTTCATACTGTACTGTACTTTGTTTCATATTTTTGTGGTTTAAAAAAAAAAATACATATGGTTCAGAACGGATTAACCGTATTTACATTGAACCTTATGGGAAAATTTGATTCGGGTTGCGACCAATTCGGGTTGCGACCAGAGTCGCGGAACGAATTAAGTTCGTGACCCGAGGTACCACTGTAGTTGTTTAATCTACATTTTTCTGAGAACCGTTACTGCTTGGGGAAGATTTTTCCTACCCTTAGAACAAACTGTTAAAGTCATAGCCACTTTGCTAAATGAGCAGGAATAGGAAAGGGAGCAGGCAAGGATCCTTCGTTTCAAGGGCATTTGAGTTTTTGTATATCTGTAGATTTGGAATGGACACCTGGTAGCAACTACTATATCTACATTATGTACACAATAATTAAAGTTAACATTGTCAATTAAGTATAGCAAATCAAATTAATTTACTTAGGTACAGTATATTCTATAATCAATTTGATCCTTTAAGGCAAAACTGCACAAACTTGAGGCCCCAGGGCCATTATCTGCCTCCAAACAACTTTCAGCAGTCTCCAATAACCCTTCCAAAATTAATTCCAAATGGTAATTTTTAATGTGCAAGAATGGTGAAATTATTAAAAATTAGGAGGAGGAATCATATTAACTGTAGTAAATTAATCCAGTGCCATTATACCTTTAAATTTAAAATTAAATCCATTTAAATGTGTGTCCTAACCTCACCTGGGAAATCTTTTTTTGGCCCTTCCATAGAATTATGCACCCTTGTTCTGAGAGAAAGCTGCAATTCAAAACACATGACTTCCGTTCCATTATATATTTCTAATATCTATGTAACTGGTTCAGGTACAGAAAAATAATTTCTCGTGCTACTTATAAAGTGTAGAGGGACATTATAATAACTTAGCCTGTCTTCTCACCACATGGCACAAAATAACACTCTTATTTTTACTTTATATAAATATTAGCTTTTTCCAAACATCTTCTAACAGGCTATTGTTTCCCCCCCCCCCCCCCTTCTCTCTTCCTTGCAACCAAAATCAACCGAACAATTAGAATACAAGGCCCATTAATCCCTGTGCAAGAGAGTGCAGGGCTTATCTTCAATGTTTATATCACGGGGGTTTAATTAAGAGACTCCCAAGTGGCAGGAAAAGCCATGCCAACATTCCCCACATGTACATTATGTTGTGATTTTTAGCAGCAGGTCACATCAACAGCTGGATACCAGGAAGTATAACTCAAACCAGATGAGCAAGTGTATTTACATTTAAACAAGTTCTTATAAAGATAAAAGCCTGCAACACTGCTTCAAAGAACAGGTATTTCCAGTTGCTGGCAAACATCAAGTCATCTCAGATCGGGGTTACTTTTTAAAACAACCAGATCACAGGTAACAAACCTCTTTATCTTATGCAACTGTGTGGGTTTCTTTATGCTTATCCTTAATTCCAGAGAGACTCACTCATTATACAAGATACTCATCCCAGCCCCCACTCCTTTTAAAAGCCACATTTCAAGTAAATTGAATCTGCTCATTTGTCTTCTCAGAATGATAAATTCCTCTCCTATTCTTGTTGTATTCTTCATGCTGGTTCAAGTTAATGGTTCATTTAAAGTATATACTCATGGATTCCCTTAACACTTCAGATTCAGGAGGAAATAATGGGATAACTTGCTGTTTGCAACCCAGAAATAAAAGGAGAGGGGGGAGGTGACACAAGTCATGTTATCAATAGTAAGAAATAGCTTTTCTGAATACTATAATTCCCTTCTAACACTGTTCCCATGACTTATCAGGAGGCTATTTTCAGTAAAATAGGCAATGGAAAGGGAAGGGAAAGAGAAGTAATGACTAATATAATTTATTCAATAATCTAACAAACTTATTCTGCCTGCAAAATCTGGGAAAAAACAATCTCTAAAACAGATATTTAAATTATAATGCTAGTAACTAAATAAAACCAAAAACATGATAAAGGCTTCAGGAGATCTGATCCAGAGTCAGTTTAAGGATGCTAAGGAAATGCTGACAGATGTGGCCTCTATGATGGATATCAAAATAAACTGGACTCACTCTACAGAAAGAAACAATACGACTAGAAATACAACACAGATTCTGTCTTCAAAGGCTAACAATTTGGAGAATCAAGAAAGTAAACAATATTATCTTTCCATGACCTTCAAGAGACCTGGATCTTGAAGATAGGTATAATTGTTTGAACATGGGCACTATTCTAACAGTGGCTTTAATTTCTGCCAGAAGTTCCTGCATCAGATCAAAAATCTGGAAAACACTTAGTTCATGAGGAAGCTTCCCACTTCTAAGGGCAGTGGGAAAATAAAACACTAGACCTTCTCTGAGAGTACCAAGGCAGACAATCACTGAGACATTGATAAAAAACAGAATAAACTACCACTGGGGATTCCCCTTTCATCTTACTGTTTCACAGAACAAAATCTTCACCACTTAAAACATAGAATTATGCAACCTGCTGATCCCAGTACTGATATTCCAAAACCTTTGGCACAAGAGGACGTTAACGTAGACCAGCAAAGAACTCTTATTAGTTCATGAAACTTCTAACACCATTTCATAATAAATATTGGTACTTTTCCTCATACCAGTCCTAAAACACTTTTGTCAGGCTTATTTTGATAGAACAGATATTTGATGCCAGAAATCTTGTCCTAAATTTAATCCTAAATCCTCTTAATAGATTCCCATTTCATGGAACATTTATGTATATTTCTTATTTTTGACAGCAGTAACTGGAGTTGAGGGTGGATCCAAAGTGCCTTACAATTATAATGTATCATTTTTTTTCCTTTCTTGGAACTTAGATATAAATTTTACACAATATTTCTGCTGGACCAGAATGAACAAAAAGTTTCAATTTATTTCCATGAACTGCAATGGTCTGAGTATCCAGTGAAAAGATCTAGGATTACCAAGAAGTTATTTAAAAAATGTTCAGATAATGTTATGGTCCAAGAATGCACATAGGAAAAACAATTCCCAATCTTAAATCCACCCATTTTATCAAACAATATTCAGCAGGGAATCTATCCAAAAACAGAGCATATTCATCCTATCATCCATTGGTAGTTTTAGTGAAAGTGGTTTTAATGGAAGTGTTCTCTTCACAAGTGACTAGCAAGGCCTCTCATCAAAATGCTTTAGGCCCAGAACTTTGACCAGAATAAATTCCCAGCAAAAAACTTCAAACTTTTTCAGGAATTTAAAAATAGTATTGAATACTTACTAAAGAAGAGTAGCAACTTAAACAAATGAGACCACCTTCAGAAAATTATTTGTTACTGATTTTGCCAAGATGGGTTATGTTATTAAAACACACACACACACACTTCAGATGCCAGCAATCTGAAATTTGTTATAATCATATTAATTTCAGCATCCACTGCCCTTCTACAGCAGACAGTATACTTTGGCAGAATCTACAAGCACCATATAATCAGCTTCATTCTTAATCTAATAACAATTCTAGCACAACAGAAAGAACCAGACCATAAGCATTTGCTAAGTGTAGCTGTTTTGAACAGGGGTCCTCATAGCTTGAACAGAAACAGTAAATTTTCACTCACTCCCCAGACAAGCAGAATTCCAAATTGCTGACGTGTAAGATAAAAAAAGAGGGTTTAGTCGCTTGATTTTATTCTGCCGAAGTAAAGTGCCTAACAGTAGAAAGTGATCAGCACTGACAAGAACAAGATGAAGTCAATTTCATTCCATTTATATTTGCAACTCATTTTTAAATTGAATATTGTTCAGAGCAGTCATTGGATTTATACAAAATATTATAAAAACATTTTTTAAAAAGCCGTTTATATCCGATAGCATTTAAACCTTTGCATTAAAGTTCCAAGCAAACTCAAATATAAGTTGAATGAGTAGTATTTGGAATCCCAATCTGGGGACTCAAAAAGAGAATGCTAGTCTGGCATTGGTGGTACATAATTTAAACCAAAGTTCTTTTGCTTATTGTCCTGGAGAAAAATCTATCTATGCAGTCACTAAGAGCTGACACTGACTTGATAGCACACAATGAATCTTCAATCATTTTTTGCTTTAAAATGTTTAAAATTTTGCCAGGTACAGATACTTCAGACAGAAACATCTGAGGCATGTGGAGCAGATGGAGTAATGAGATCACACTCTTTGGCTGAAGTTTACACTTGGCTTATAATCAAGTGCAAAAACAAGGAAGCGTATGCATGTGCAGCACACATACAAAGTATGTGAGAGAGAAACATTTAAAGCTCAATAGCATAATCAGAGCTTGAGGCTGCAGGCCAGGAGCCCCCATTTTCAGATAAGAACAGCATTGAGACCGCTATGGGCATGCTAAGACAAACCTGGATTCTACCTTTTTTTTAAAAAAATTAAAAACAAACCCATCTGTACCCAGATATACCTTACAGGTATGATAGTGAGTTAGGTTCCAATTAATTGCATTTAAATCCAACTATTAAGGATAATGCTAATATTAAGGAGGCTCCAGATTTCAGTTATACATTAATGTATAATCATTGGTATTATGTAGCATGCATGTTAGGATTTTTTTTTTTTAGGAAAAAACCCATAGATTGAATCCAGTACAAACTATTTCTCCTTAGGTCCCATTAAAATTGATCTTAAAAGCATGGTTAATGTGAACATTGCTGATTTCAGTGATTTTAACCAAATCAGAAAATGCAGTGACTGATGCATTCAAACATGTGTTCCTTTTGCAGAACTACATCTTCTTGCTCAACTGTCAGAATTTTCATGCTACATTATCAATTCCAGTTCCCCAGAGAAGGTGTTTCAAAATGCTTGGAGAATTTAAATCATTTATTTGATCCCTAGTGTACCCATTTTCCATATAGTTGTGTGCACTGTAACAAAACCATGCATGCACTTCCCAAAATATTTACTTACACAAAAACCTACATATGAATTGGGCATATTTACATTATTGTAATTAAAACTGTACTTAAGAAAAATGAATTTGCAATACACACAAACTGAACAAGTTGAGTAGTAACCCAAAATTTATTTTTCAAGTTTATTTTTCATTTCTTTCTAAAATACTACATTATGAATATACACATTTTGACTGAAACATTCTGAATTTCGTAAAGGAAAGATGCAAATCATTCTGCCAATTTCCCTCAAGGAGTGAAATGTGTTAGAAAATGTGTTAGGAAATTTTTGTTGCAGCTTGCGGTTATCAGGAATACAGCATCTTTTTCTAGTTTCTTAAAATGTAAATGGCAATTATGTAGCCACACTGAGGGAGCTCTGGCTTGATTATTTTAAATACACTTCTTGAAAGAGACTGGGAGAAACCTGTAATTTTCATGCTGTAAATGATTAGCTGGTAAACTGACTTTCAGGGCATCAACCACATGTGCTCCACAATCCACCCTCTCTGTCCCTGTCATATTTATATTTATTGAATTATTTAAAATGATTTTGTTCTGTTACTTTTATTCTCTTTGCAAGAAGCCATACAGAATTCAAAAATCCAGGGTTCCTCCAATAGTTTTGAAATCTAGAAACATGATTATGAATGAAAGTGGATTCTTGGCTATTCCTATTATGATTCACACACTGATTCACACACCATTCAAAAGAGACAATAGAAAAGCTAAGAAGGAAACAAGAAGACCAGAACACATCCTCTCCAGCAACCAACACTCATATAAGCAAGGATTAACACCAAACAATCTAGCAGAAAACAATACCCTAATCAAGGAACTACTAAGGAGAAAGCCGCCACCCCCACCCCCACTAACACTGGCAGAGCAAGCTACTGAATATAAACAGGGGGCAAACGCCACACTCATTAGCACTGATGATGTTACCTGGTCGGCTAATGAAACATCTGCAAGCAAACAATCCAGCTCCATGTGGACTCCATGTTTCTATCGTGATTGTCCAACATCACACTAAAATACTGTTGCAAGCACTTTAAAACTTGAAGAGAAACCTCAGGCATGATGGGGGGGAGGGAAAAGATACCTGGTTATGGTTGCTAATCTATTACCATAAAAGAAAAGGTTAAGATGAAAATCTGAATATACTTATATAAAATTTGCCTTATCAATATTCTTATGGAGAGCCAGTTTGGTGTACTGGTTAAAGGCACTGGGCTAAAAATCAGAAGACCCTGAGGACCAATCTTGCCTTAGGTATGAAGGTGACTTTGGGCTAGCCAGTCTCACATCTAGGAAGAAGACACTGGCAAACAACTTCTGAAAACATTGCCAAGAAAACTGCCAGGAGTCAAGACTCACTTAGAGAAACAAAAATCAAATCAAATCTTATTATCTTGTGATTTTGGATGGAGCCAATTACAAGCAGATCAGAAAAAGCAAACCAGCCTTCTCAAGAACATCCTTATTCAGATAAACTAGCTTTGAGGAGAGAAAGAGATGTGTGTTTCTCTATGCACCATGCTCTCAAGTATTATTAGTACCAGAGATTTTTGTAAGTGAAAAGGGAGGGACAAAGCACCCTAATATTGAATTCCCAAAGAGACAGCTATATTAACTTATTGACCAAGGTGTTGTGAACTTCAAAAAAAGTATTAAATGCAACACAGCTGGCAGGTATATAATGAGAGTGCTGGATTTCTACTCCATCTGACTAAATCTGATGCTATCCATTGTAACAATTTCCAGATGTATTCATTCACTGGGGACTGTTGGAGGCAGTGTAGTTGCAGGATTTAAAGGTAATAAAACTAAATGAGGATAGGTACAATAATTTATTATATATGGTATTGTGGCCTGTTGTATGCAGGTGAAAGGGCCCAAGTTACAGATGTACATTAGTTTTAAAATAATGAAGTTTGGGCCCTGCACAAAATCCATCCACATCTGCAATAGTAAATGCTGGATACATCCTTAGAAAAGTTAAAAACAAATGAATAGCCAGCTGGACTTTAAGCTCACAGTACTTCACAAAAATAGGAGAAATGATTTTTTCTAGATTGAAGGAAGTTTAGCCTACAGTATATAACTGCAGTTGGAACACTATCATTATCACCATAATCCATTTAGTTCATGACAATCTGTTAAATTAAGAGTTCTCATAGTCTAAAACTGAACTCAAAAGTAAAATGTAAGATAATGAAGAGAAGGCAAAAGTGGACATGAAAAGAATATAAAATTATTTCACTGATACCAAGACCATTCTTATTCTCAATAAGAATAAGAGGAAGTACTGGTAGAATAATGTACACAGAACATCTCTGAAATATATTTTTCATTCTGCTGAAATATTATTGTATGTTTCTCATGCTTTCAGATCCAGATCAGCTATAGCTTTTATTTACCCCAAATTAAGTGTTAGAATATGAGTTGCTATATTTTGCAGAACTCTTCTTTGGCAATAAGTATTCAAAGCAAAATTAAAATTGCTACCCTGCCCCCAACCCTGTAGCAACAATGTAATCAAAGAAAGTGAGTGAAGGACCAAAGTAATTACATATGAATTCAGTTGGTGTATTCATTCTCTCCCTCATGTAAACATTTAGATTTAAACACCATATGTCTTTTAAAACTCAAGCTACAAATGTACATGTAGATGCTGTAATGTTACATTCTAATTAGAAACAGTGAAGACTAAAGGGACAAATATCCTCATCCAAATTTGTTTAGGCTATATTACATGGCAGACTTAACCTGATAATATATGGTATGCTTTAAGACAAAAGACAGACAGTAAATTTAATAGGCCTATATTAAGCAGACCAAATAAACTGCAGATCGGCTGCAGCAATGTTACAGATACCAGAAAGCCCTCAACCAAAAAGCTCCAACATGTTCTTTATGTGAATGCATATGCTGTACATAGTATTGCTCATAGTACAGAGAGATCAACATGTTCTCCTTCCTGGTACAATATGCTCATTCCTCCAGCTCTGTTCACTCTCTGCTTTACCCAGCTTATTCATGCTGAAAATTACTCTACCTGCCCACCATCTTTCCCATACAAGGATTTAGTCTCCGTAAACAAAAGAGCTCTTCAGCAACAGATTCCAGGAAAGTTCAGAGCCAGTGAAGTTGGCTTATTACATCAAGGTCCTAATCAGTTTTGATTTTTTAAAATTAAGTGTGGGTTCCTACTCAGTTATTGGAAATGCCTTCTTAACCATTAAACACATACTGTATCTGCATCAGCTCATAATTTGTTGAATCACCCCACCAATTTCTTCACAAGCTTCTAAGCAAGCCTAAGTAATTGCTAACATTTTACAGTGACACAATTGTTTCTCCACTCACATGAGTTTAAATTCTTAAAACAGCAATAGAAGACCATTTTAATCTTAATTAATTACTATTTGTGTGGAATGGACTCTGACACTTGGGAAACTGAGATAAAATAAGCTGGACAAAAAATATATGGGTACATATCACGCTAATCTGTTTTTTTCCTCCATGATTTGTTAGGTAAGCTGTAATTGGCTTAGTTCACCTAAATACTCTACAGTAATGTTTAACACAATACATAAGAACAGCCATTAAATGAAATAATCTCATAACATTATGTGCTCGAGTGATTGGTTTTAATTTTAGTTCCCAATTACCACTTTTTAGAGATGATTTCCAGAATCAGCTGCAATTCTTTTCTTTCTTCCTTTATCACCACTATTTTGGCTTACCCAGAATGGAAACAAATGGCAAAAAAAAAAAAAAAGTATAAGGAGTTTTTATGTAAGCACTGCTATAACCTTGGGGCAGAATGCTAATGCTTTTCTAATATTACTGCTATTATTTCAATTTCTATTAGGATGATCTTAGAAGAATCCTATTAAGACAGAAATGGTGTAGCCCACATTATTTTGGTAAAAGCAAACAGCAGAACCACTGAGATAGTACAGATTGAAAATTGATGATTGAGGGACACTCAAATGCTGTATTTACTTCAAATGGAATCAACTTGCTAAAAAAAAACATACAGTGAACACCATCATGAGAACTAAGGTGCCAAAATCTTGGCGATGGACTAGCAAGAACACATCTAACCCCATCTCTTTTTGATATCCAACTTCAAAATGTTGCTGTTTTAACTGCATAAATATACGATCTGTATTTTAAAAAATGTGGGCAGTCCACCTGATGCATAAAAAAATGGCAAAACTGAAGACTTAATCATCAGATAAATCTACACAGATTTATATTCAGGTACATATGCATGCCATATTTGATTACAAGAATAAGGAGGAAGACACCTAGTTTTAAAGTATGTAGAACAATCTGCCAGGAGCAAAACATTTTGCAACAGAAACGTAAGTGGGTTCATTTGTCTGTTCTAATACAGGCAGTCCTTGCTTAACAACCACAATTGGAACCAGCAACCCTGTCGCTAAGCAATGGGGTTGTTAAGCAAGACATCATGTGACCACAACTTGCAATTTAACTGCTGGCTTCTCCACTGACCCTGCTTGCTGGAAGGCAGCTGTGAAGTGAGCAAACAGCGATCATGTGATCAGGGGATGCTGCAACACTCATAAACACCCGCTGGTTGCAAAGCGCCCGAATCTCGATCATGTGACTGCAGGGACGCTACAACAATCGTAAGTGCAAGGAACGATGTAAAGTTATTTCTTCAGTTGTAACTTCAGTCATAACTTCAAGCAGTTGTTAAGCAAGGACTACCTGTAGCTGGGCAAATATAAAGCATTTTCACTTATCTAATCAACAGTGCCATCGTTTGGGTCTCTGCTGCCAGCAAGACAACCGGCCCTGCCTCATTCTTAAACATGACTAATTATGTGACAGCACTTTTTTTTTTAAATAGCTGTATGCATTTAACGGGTATTTTTTCTTCAGCAAGTTTATTTTAACTATGACTCATGAAGCCTCCACGTATTATATATTCTGATGCCCAAGTTCTCCTGGCCATTTTTGACTAATTGCTAGCTATAATGATGTGTAATGAGGATTATAATAACTGTTTGTGTAGCAATAACTGGCCACAGAAACTTCCACAATACAAGAGACTGGAAACTGTGTCTTTTAGACCATAGAAGTTACTGTTGGGCAAAAGATTTCCATAGTTATACTCAAGAGTCCAAAACCTAAATACATTTCAGCTTTCTGAGCCTTTTAAATCGTACAAAATTTAAGGCTGAAGAAAAATGTAGGCTCTAATTGCTATTTCAGTATTACTAATTTTGTAAATAGTATTTAATCTGTCTTGTGTTTTTTTTCTCCCTAACCTTTCAATAACTTTTTCCTGCATCTTTTTTTTTTCCCAGAGAGATGGCAGCTGGGAAAGTGCCTATGAATCATTTATTTATTCATTTGTTACATTTATATCCTATCCTTCCTTCAGGAGTTCAAGGTGATGTTTGTAATACTCCCTCCTCCATTTTTTTCCCACACCAAACTTGTGAAACAGGTTAGGCTGAGGGAAAGTGGTTGGTCCAAAGTCAACTAGTGAGTTTCAGTGTCATAGCTGGAGAAGAACCCTGGGTCTTCCTGATGCCAGTCCGACATCTTAATCTCTATACCATGCTGTCTCTAAATCTCCAATCTCTATATCCAATGTATGTAGCTATAAAATAACTTCCAATATATTTAAATATCTAGACAATATATCAAAGTTTTAAGAAAAGAGATATTATAAGGCCCTAAGATGTGTTAGCATGCATTTCACAGAAGCATCTGCAATGATTATACTAGATATATCAGTGTTGATCTGCAGTAAGAAGCATGTATTTCCTTATGGACTCAAATCTAATTCACAGAATATTCCACTTTTGAATTTTTTTTGTCAGCATTTGAAGTATTAAAAAGGAGGTCAATAAATCACAAATAAAAAGACACAAATCAACAGTATCAATTTGGTAATTCATTCGAAAACTCTCAATAGGCATCATGACTTCAATAAAGATATAAAACATCTTCAGTGAGACAGTTGGTAAGAATTCATTCTTACTGGCCACTTAGTAATTAGCTAAGAAGTATTCTATTTTATGTCATTTAAATCCCATCAATTTAGCTTTAAAAAAAAATGTGAAATTTTAATCTATCCAGGAATGATTTATTTTATTTCACTTCAGATCAGAATCCAGATGACTAATTCATCAAATAGCATAAGTCCTAAATCAGAGAAGGTTTTAATTTGTCTAAAATATGTATTTGTTATTATTTATTTTACTAGGTTTATGTGCTGCTCCAACTGTTGACCAACTCTGAGGTTCACAATCCTATCATATGTAAACAAGATTAAAACAGCCAAAATATACAATGCAATTAAATAGCAAAAACTAACAAAATAACAGCAACTTATTCCTATGCCAAGGAACCATAAAAACAATATAATCAATATTCATACACAGGAGGATTTTTTTTCAATTGATCTCCCATGCAAAGGTCTGATGTAATAACTAGTTTTTAATTTCCTTTCTGATTCCCAGTAATGTTGAGGCAAGTCTAATTTCTGAGGGGATGCTATTACAGAGAAGTGAGGTAGTGATAAAATATAAGGCTTGCCTCTGAATCGCCTGTCTTTAAAAGAGGGAACTTGGAGGTTGGACAAACCATTGGAAGCAGGTAGTCCTGAATATATCCATGTTTAAAGCTGTGAAGGGCTTTAAAGATGACAACCAGCACCTTCAATTGTATCTGGAAGCTGACTGTATAGCACTAGGGCTCCTCATGCATCCCACCTGCTACAGTGCCCTTCTTCCATAAAGTTTTACAACCTTCAGCTTCAAACTGTGGAGCTGCACCATGACTTCCCCCAGCCCTTCTTCACTAGCAGGACTGATAAGTGGAGGCCATGCAATAAACAGGTGACAGCACCCCAGGGCCACCCATAAAGGACCCTCAGACACACTGCCAGCATCATAGCTCCAGGTTCCTTCACCCTGCCTCTATACCCAGAGACTCACTGAGTGACTGATGAAGAGGCCCCACTACACCCCACAGGAATCCTGACCTCCTGTTCACACATCTACCTACTGTAGCCCACCATTCCAAATGTGAAATGAGGGTTTCTTTAAGCAAGTATGTACACCTTCCTCACCTATACAAGACAAGGACCAATGGTTGGAGGAATGTTTTTATAATAAAAGCAATCATAGAATCATACAGCTGGAAGGGGCCTTGGAAGTTTTCTAGTCCAATCCCCTGCCCAGGGCAGGAATCTTCATACCATCCCCCCCAAATGGCTGTCCAACCTTTGTTCCAAAACCTCCAGTGATGGAGCACCCATGATTCCAGGAAGTAGTCTGTACTACTGCTTAACAGGCCATATATTGAGTATAGTTGTTCAAACAACTGCAAATCCATCTGATAGTGGTACCACACATCTCACATTTTTCTATTTATTAAGAAGGATGTTCTGGTCAATTTCATCAAATCCTTTCCTGGTTTGTTTTTAACTTCTTTTATTTACTGTCTTTTGAACAATTATATCTGTGTGTGTGTGTGTAGGGTGAGGGAACAGAAATGTAATGGAAACAGAAGATGTTGTTGCCAGTCTTTTGAACCATGTTAGCATTTTGCTAAAGGGCTTCATTACCATACCAGGAAAAATAATGGCAACCCTCTGTAGACTGAATAAATACTTGTGCATATATATATACATACTATTTTTAAGTTCTATATGGGTGAAGTTGTGATAAATAAAATACAGAATACAGCATTACTATGATTAGTGAATAGTAGCTTTTTATGACTATGCTTTATTTCTATCAACAGAAGTACAACTATTATCATATGGGATTCCAGATTTCTTTTAATGATAAAAAGGGATTCTCATACTCAAAACCACTAGTGTAGAATCTCAAGATAGTTCCTTTTTTACTGAGAGGGTAATTTCCCCTCCTCTCCATGTCTAGCTTGAAGGTCAGCTACAAAGACAATCTTCACTGCTTACTTATACAGCATGTCACAGGCACATCCACCTCACCGACAAAGGCAAACCAAATCAAACAGAAACTACACTAGTTCCCACTACAATGGACTGCAGAAAGATGGTTCCACCAGCTATAATGTCTTCTGAGGAAGAAGCGAGCCATGCTCCAGAGGAAGCATTGCTGCATTGCTCTCTCAATGTAATTTGGATTGTAAAATAATGTATTTTGTTATCAAACAAATCTCAGTTACAGCAGCGGTAAGTGCACTGTTGGAAAAGCTAAAGGACCAGGTTAGGGATAGATCTTCATGGAGAAAATCTATGTGACTGCTAGAAGTCGATGATGCTAATTACGTACTTGATGGCACATAATTATCATCAAAAAAATGAATATTAAGTAGGCGATAGCACAATCATATATTGTAGGAAGTAACAAATAGATATTATGAATCAAGATTTTTCTGGTGGAGTAGAAAAATCAAGAAGCTAGTTTTGTGCTTCTATGTATGACTAATCTCTGCAGCAATTCTAGGAATCATGATGTCCTTGTCATTTAAACAAGTAGGGCCATTACCTGCCCAGCTAAAGTTAAGAGCAGTTAAAGCTCTATAAAGTTTAGGATTTCATTTCTGAGATCTTTGAAAAGTTATGATTGGCCAGCAAATAATGCTTGAATTACAGCAAATCTTCTAAATTCCAATAATCCTGATCCTTCCTCACTGATCTAAGTAACACCAAAATAAAGTGAAAAAATTAAAACCTCTTTCAGCATTTCCCTCATTCCCTGCATCCAGGCAGTCCTCAGTTAATGATCACTTGTTCAATGACCATTTGAAGTTATGCTGGCACTGAATGAGTGGCATTTATGCTCGGTTCTTGAAGTTCCAGCCATCCCAGCAGCCCCGCAGTCACGTGACCGTATCTCTTAGTGATGGAAATTCTGGTCCCAATTACTACAGTTAAGCCAGAACTACTTGTATACATTTGGAAGAAGCTCCTAAATAGCTGATTAACTGTTACTATTGAACAAAGATTAGAGGCCAAATCTTATAATGCTTCTGGGCGTAACATGATTTAATTGTCATTAAATGTAGATAAATACTAGAGGGAGAGAGAAAGTCTGCCCAGTCATGTATTACAGCACAACCAGACATATTCTGCTATCTCCAAAACAGCAACTTTATTACATCTAATCAAAGTGCCTATGTTAGATTAACAGCAGCCCTCTTGAAAGTTCCTATAGTTTTACAGAGGACTTTCTAAATAAAATCAAGAACCTCTTTCTTTCTCTTTCTCTCTCTCTCTCTCTCTCTCTCTCTCTCTCTTTCTTTCTTTCTTTCTATATAGTCACCAGTCTCACATATGTGACTCTAGGCAGCTTACAATAAAATAAAATATCCAATGTAAAAATAAAAACACACAGCAGCCAAGCATCATAAAAACAACCATCAACAAAGCCAAGAGATGGGCTCCATACCCAGGGCCCCAGGTCCAAAACCAAGTTTTGCAAGCCTAATGAAAGGCCACCAGGGTTGGGGCTAGTCCAATATCAGGTGGAATGATGTTCCACAGGTGAGCACCACGGCCGAAGGCTCTCCTTCTGAGCCCTGCCAGCCAACACTCCTTAGCTGGTGGGACCCAGAGCATGTCCTTCCTGCCAAATTGGGTGCGACAGGCAGAAACCACTGGGGAGAGACAGTTCCATAAGTTCCATAACCTGGTCCCAAACCATGAAGGGGGAAAGACAGGGGAATGGATTTAGTGCTTTCTGATCTAGGGAGAACTATCGTTTTCTTTCTGTTAATCCTTGCCCAGACAAATCATGTTGCAAACAACAGATTACAACACTACCACCATGGACCTGAAGATCTAGGAAAAAAGCTCAAGGGCTCAGGTAGTGTTTTCATTTATTTTTCCAATCCATGGAAGAGGACTAAAAAGGAAAAGGAAAACACTGCAAGTAAATGGCTACAGAAATGGCATCAATGGATGATACTTGCCTTCTAGAACTATGGTTGGAATTACCTCAACGATGATCTGTTGCTACATGATAGCTGAACCCTCACAAAGACAAGTAAAACTGTGTTTGGTCAAAGCATGGTGAGTTTGATCAGGAAGACTCTGAACTAAATCCTGTGGTGGTTGGTAATAAAAACCCTCAAATAAAGGCATATGCACTGTCGAAGAATGTGGAAGTAATGGAACTTACTAAACCACTTGATGAAAAACTAGAAAAACAAATCAACTCATAAAATTCACATCCTTTGCTATATATACAGTGTGGGAAATAAAACAAGATGACTGTAAATTCCAAGTGGTAAATTGATTTAATAGGCATAATGGAGACAACCCTCAATATTTTTGTTATTACCATCACACCACTGGTTTTTCTGTAAAGAAACACTATCTTCCAATATTTTCTAGTATGATCAAGTTTATACCCTCTTCGATATATGTACTCCTTTCTGTTAGTTCTACAGAATTTGTATCCAGAAACAATTGTACCTCATTGAATCTCCCCATTCTACCAGGTTTCTGTCATACCCAATATTTCTGTTTTCATTCACATTTCAGCACTCTAAGTGACTTCATTTTCCTCAACTGCTCAGTAAACTAATGAGCCATTTGGAGTCAGTGACTGGGCAGAGGCCTTGCTGGAACAATCTTATCAGGAAGTCTGGCTGCCTCTATGTTCCAGAAATCAATGAGGCATGAGATGGAATTGCCCACCAAATTATCTGGAAAATCCCAAACATCCTCTGGAAGCCCTCTAAAATCCATTAGATGCCTAACACAATTATTCTATTAGGACCTAATTATTATTAGATTCAGAACATCCATGACTCACAGTTTACTAAGGAAATTATCTGACTATGGCAAAGGACAGAAGTTAATGTCCTCTGTCTTCAGATCATATCACATCTACTCCAAAATTAAGACAAGATGCAACATATGCCCACTGATACGGTCAATACAGAAGCCATGAACTCTCAAGCTATACCAGACCTCCTCCTCAGGGTATGAAGGTTAAAGTCTAAGGAACCTCAATACCAGTCCTGTAATGAGATCCAGGAACTTGTAGAGGGGTCACTACCAGGCAACAGCCATAGCTTGTCAGTGAGGCCACTGGCTCTGAAGACGTCAAGTGAACACTGGGTTGAACAAATGGCTTCATCCCTCCTATCCAGTTCAACGGTGGAAAAATATCAAACATGCACTGCATCTCTTCTATCTCTAAATCCAAGGATTTCCAAGTGAATGTTTAACAGCTCATCCTCTGGAAAATAAAAAGATTATCATCAGTGACTAGGTAAAATGTAATTAATAGTTAGGATTAGAGAACCTACTGAAATGCAACGATGAGAAGACTGATGCAGAGATCAAATGTTATTTAGCTTCTGAAAAGAAAAGAAACATACACTAGTATATCCCCCACTGCAGTCCAATGTTCATTCGCACCATCTTCAGAGTCAATAATCTATGTACAGTATTTGTTTTCAGTCAGGTTCCAATAACTTCTAGCTACTGCCACTAACATGCTGTACAGTAGTATTGACTACCACACACTGTTTGCCTTGGACATCCAGTCACAACAAAAGAAAGGGATGATAATGTTAGCAGCTGCAATTAGGTGATAAAAACCAATCCAGTTTTCATTAGCATATGATAGCCAGCACCAGCACATGAAGATCAGCTGAATTTGTAGGATGAGGAAAAATGTAAACTGCTAGAGTCACAAAGGACTGTGAACATGAAAATTTACACTGCAGAATGTATGTCCAGATATTAACATTCTAAGGAGATCTGCTGAGTGCTTTCACAATATACTACTCCCCAGCATTCCAATGCTAAGAAATAGCCAGTTCACTTCAGACTGTAATACAATTTCAAAATAAAATTCTTCATCAGAAATCATTTCAGGGAAGGGAATACAAAATATAATAAACCCAAACTTTCATTATACTGGAAGGTTACCACATCTACATACCTAACAGATTAACGAACATAATAATTTACTACGCCTAATTTCTGGTTTAGAGAGTCTTCCATTATAGAATATTGAACCCAATTGAAATTTGGGTTTGGAATTTCAGTGCAACAACATTCATTTAATTTTCAGAAAAGGTCCCAATAAAGTGGGACATAATTATTACAACTTACACATAAAGATCAGAATCATGCAGGGATGGTTTTCCTTGTGACAGTCTATGGAAGCTGACTTTGAAGAAGCAGGACAGAAAGGGTATTGAAACTTTTGAATTTTGGTGTTGGAGAAGACTCTTGAGAATACTATCGTCAGCCAAGAAAACAAACCATAAAACGAATCAATTTAGAGTGCTCACTTGACCAGGCTCAAATTATCATATTTTGGACATATTATGTAAAGATTCAGCTTCCTTAAGAAGTCCTTATTGCAGGGAAAGGTGAAAGGAAAGAAAAGAAGATGATGACCAGCAGCAAGGTAGATGGACTCAATTACAGCAGTGATGGATGTACTCTTATAAGACCTGAAGGACAAGTAGGAGACAGATCATCCTGGAGAAGATCTATGTAGTTGCCAAGAGTCAACACCAGTTTGATGGTGCATAATAAATCAATCAAACATATATACCAAGAGCAATTTAGAGTTCATCCATACTAGGTTTATCAGCATATACATTTGATACAGAAGGTGAAATAAACAGAGGTCTCCTTGTGTAGAGTTTTGGATAATGAGTTCCAAGAACATACCCTCATATCTGCCTCACCTAGCTGTAAATGCTTGCTTTCATTATTACCTGCAGTTGGCAAAGTGATATCTTGAGAACAGGATCAATTTTCAAGCTTAACCTAGTAAGCTTTGAAAAAAATAGTGGCATATCACGGGAGTGAATTTATTTCCTGCAGAGGGCAAAATGCTTATTTACTTTAAAGAGGGTAGAAAGAGAATTCTAACTTCTCAGAAACCTGCTGAAATAAAAATGTCTTTATTTAACAGATTTCTAGCACAGATTTACTAAAGGAGATAAATACAAATAACAAATAAAGGAAATAACAAATAAAGGAAATATTGTGTATTTCCCAAACTGCTATAAGCTATTTAAGGAGGGACCGAAATACTGCTGAATGATACAAAGGTCTTCTTCTTCTTCATCTTTTTGCAAAGGTATATACTGAAAATATTAATGGAACATCACAGCAAGTGGCAGCACCTAGCTAACCTTGGTTAATCCCCCCCAAAACTAGGCAGGGTCAGACTCTCTTACTACTTGGATGGGAGATCACTTGGAAATTCCAGGGTTCTGACCAATAGTAGATAGTTAAAAACAACATGCAAGAAGGTGGCAAAGGCAAACCATTTCTGTTTTGCTGCTGAGAAAATACAGATGTGTTACACAGTGGACAGGAATCTAGTTTGACTCAAAGAAGCCTTTATCTTTATATTGGAAGTCATGTGCTTGACAAGGCATTGCAATAAATTCCCATCCCACTCATATTAGTTAATATTAACTGAAACTAACTTACATTCCACAGTCTTTTCTAGCTATGTGTAAAAGCAACTTTCTTTTATATCAGTTACTTCTTGACAAATGCACAGACAAAAATATTGATGATAGAACACCACTTTTTAATGGCCTAGTGACAAATTATGATTGATCAGCTGAAAAACTGTCTGAATTCTTTCCCACTTTACATACAGTATATTGCTAGTAATGCTTATTAAAATAATTCAGTTTTTTTCTATGCTGAATTTATAATTCAGAATGAACAAAACTGAAATGATTTGACTCTAGTATTCATGTTCTGGAGAAGCAGCCAACTAACAACTATATTTTCCAACCAGGGTTCCACCTAAACTTGCTAGTTAATTAAAGAATGTGTTTTGTCCTTAATCATTTTACACATAAGCTTTTGCAAATCATTGCACAGCACATAAACAGAAAGCCAAAAGAGAAGGATCACATTTTTTCCTCACACCTCCATGTATCACAGATGTTTTTCAGTGCAGGAATATCAGCAACTGCAAGTCAGGACAACTGTGTAAGATACAGATTAGTAAACTAATATGTGCTAAACTGTGGACATGTGATTCTGAAAATACAAAATACTTTTTGGCAAATAATGCAAATCATGGGAAAATTTGTATATTTATATCACACTAATTTCATTCAGAACTGTAATTAGTCAACTATGGATAAATAAGTTTATGTAAAGTGCAAATGACTGGGGGAAAACGCAACACCCAAAGTGACTTTTCTTTCTTTTTTAATAGGGTAGTTATCACCCTATGAGAACAAAATAGTTTCAAAGTCATAGCTGAACACAGCTCATGGCAAACCTGCAGAGCAGAGCAGAATTCCAGGAATTCCATCAGGTAAAAGGTTTTTGATATGTGAAATGCAAAGCTGGTTTTGTTGCTTTAAATACCTCATGGGACAGCCATACATTTTTCATTCAACTTGGAAGAAAAATTGCCATGATAGCAAGGAAGAAATTGTATACTGTACTATCAATAAAGTTTTCAACATTCGGTCATCTCTACAGGCCTTACATTTCACTTTCTGAATATCATTCTCATTTCATGAACTGGGTATCTCTGTATAGTTAACTTTATGGTAGGCTCCACAGTTCCATGATGATCTTTAAAAGGAAAACAATTATTATTTCCATAATAAACAGTTTCTCTTTTGTTACTAGCATGGGATAATATTTGAAAATGAGTATCAGAATTTTTGTGCACATTCAGCACATGGTGATCCTTCAACAATATGGTCAAACAATGTTCAACAGAAATATTTAATAACACTTAAATATTTCCAATATATACAATTTCATCTATTCAAATGTGTTCGACCTGGTAAAATCAAATCAGTTAAATGGTATTAAATTCAGATAAATCAAATGTTTTTTATAAAGAAAAGCAGGACAGCTACATCAGAAAATGAAAAAACTGAGACTATCACATTATTTAGGCAGTGATCAATACCATCTAAACAATATCCACAAACATTGTAAACAAACAAGCAAAACAATGTAAGAATTTTCATACATCAGTTATTGTGAAAGAATCACTTCTCTTTAGGGAAGATAAGAAGTCATTCCCTATCACACAATACCTTTAATGTGGAGCTGTATCATCTCTGTCTATGAATTGTGTTAATAGCATTAACACAATTCTGAGCAAAAGGCTCAATGTAGCCAGTATATAAAAAGTTAATACAGGTAGTCATTGGATTATGACAGCAATTGGGACCAGAACTTCCATTACTATGCGATGCAGTTGTAAAGTGAAATGTCACATGATCACATCACTTAGCGACAGCAATCCTGGCAGTCCTGGTTGCTGTAGCAACCCCAAGACTGCACAAATTGTTAAGCAGGAAGAGGTGGGAGTTCCAAGCAAGGAGCATGGGCAGTGCACAGGTGCGTGCTACCGACAGGTGCTTTGGAGTGCTGTGGGGGTGCTACAGAATGTGGGTGGGCCAGTGGGGGCCACGGGTGAGCACTATGGAGCATGGGCGAGTCGGAGGGAACCATAGGTAGGCACTACGGAGCGCAAGTGGGCCGTCAGGGGCTGCAGGTGGGGGACTGCAGGGGGCAGGTTGGTGCTATGGAGTGTGGGCAGGCGCGATTCAGAGTGCAAGTGGGCAGGGGTGTGGTACAGAGGGAGAAAAATCTGTGGGAGTGACTTATGGGAGCAACTTGCAACCTTCCCTGCCGGCTTCCCCATTGACTTTGCTTGTGGGAAGCCAGCAGAGGTGGTCGCAAATGGTGATTGCAGGACACTGCAACCAACATAAGTGCAAGCCAGTTGCCAAGCATTTGAATCGTGATCACGTGACTGCAGAGATGCTGCAATGGCCAGAACTTCAAGGACCAGTCATAAGTACCACTCATTCAGCACCATCATAACTTTGAACAGTCACTGAACAAGTGGTCGTAACTTGAGAACTACCTGTAAGTGTGTATTCTCAGTTTTCTTTTTACAGTGTTTATATGTATTTCTGTTGAAAAGTTTGCATATTACTGAATTCAACTGACATAAATGCTTAACTGTGTTAAAATTTCCTTGGTTGGAAAGGCATGCATATAATGGAATACTATGATATTGCCAGGTAGTTTTAAAAGCATGCTATAGGAACTTTACATGCCACATAACTTTCAGACATGTTTGTTCACTGTAGACAAATACATCAAGTTTTAGCCTAGGGATTTCAATCCCTTTGTTGTTGGAAATTCAGCAGTTGGAATATTATCTCGTACGGTTTGGACTTACCCGCTTATTCCCTTATGACACATTTTGGCCTGACTTTCACTGGACTTTTTTGTAAAGCTCTGGATCAATTGCTGTGAATTAAAGTTAGTTAGTTAGATAGATAGATAGATAGATAGATAGATAGATAGATAGATAGATAGATAGATAGATGCTCTTCTTGGCTATACTGTATCCCCAGTAACTAGAATCTATGAATACATCAAAGAATCAGGGCTTTCTGAGACATGGGGGCTACCTAAAAGAAGTATCATACAGCACCAAAAACCTACACCTGATTTACAAGACTTCTTTTCCCCTTTGTCAAAAAATACTGATTCAAATATTTACAAACTTCATATATCTATAACGTAGTCTTATGACTGCATTATAGATATATGAAATTTGTAAATATTTCAACCAGTATTCTTTTGACAAAGGGGAAAAGAAGGCTATTTTCAAGCAGTACAGTTATGTTTTGGAGGGGTTATATTTAAGATTGTAGCTCTTTTCTTCTTTTTTAGTCACTATTATTAATTTTGAATTTATAATTTTATATTATTAATGTTATACTACCTGTATTTATATTCTGTGAATTAATTTAACATAATAGGATTACACAAAAATTTCTGAGCATTTCTTTGATAATAAGTGTTGAGAAGAGGTTCATTTTACTTCACTGAATTAGACAAAAGACAAGACCAGCCCAGAGCAATAAATAGCGCCACCCCTCTATATTCATATTTACTGTATCCAAGGGCCAAGCCAAAAGTATTGATACCTGAACAGAAAATCCCATAACTACCTCTCTACTTACTGATCACTCAAAAATAATAATTTAAACTAATGATACTTTTATATGATTCCTCAGATCATTTGCCTGAGGCACCATCTCATTTTGCCTAATGGAAAAATTGGCCTTTTAAGAAGTAATGGATTGTTTTTAGGATACCTATACATTTAAGAGACTTCATTCATCCTTTTGTCTATTACCATCTAAAAGATCAACCAAGAACATTCCTTGATGTGCCAAATACATATCATAAATGCTCACAAATATATTTGTTTGGCTTATTAAAATGAATTTTCAAGCATAAAAAACTTTTTTAGAGACAGGCATTTAATAATTAAGTATAAATTAGTATTAAAGAAACTCAACAGATGTGGGAAGAAATAACCTAGAATTTAGAGCACAACAGAAACACAGAGATGGGAGCAATCTCGAAAAGATAATCTACGGTACTGCAAAACCCTGCCGATGCAAATAATCTTCTGCTACAGTATTTCAAACAGGTAGCTAACCAGTATTTCTTTTAATAACCTGTAATCAATAAGGATGCTTTTGAGGCAATCTGTTTATCCCCAGTCTTCTTCCTAATGTTTTGTCAAAATCCATCTTGCTGAAAATGTCAGTAAAGGCTGTTATCTCTCCTACACCTTCTACAATGAAAACAGCTGCAAAGAATGTATTCACCTTCTCTACTATAGTGTTATTCCTAGCTAGTTTCCTGTTTTTATGTATTTATTTTTAAAATTGTTACTTAAAACTCTTATTAAATACTAGTACATTTACTATATAACATACTCATATATTTAGTATATTAACTAAAAAGTATATTAGTGATGTATGTCTCAAAGACCTTTTCTGTATTTTCTATTGCATATTTCCGTTACTTTTGTGCAAATTTGTATTCCTTCTTTTCATTTGGCCCAAACTTCTATTTTTTTCTTTTTTTGAAGGAATTATTTTGTTCAATACCTTGCTTGACATTAGTTAACCTTAATGGTAATGTTACTGAGGTGCAGTATGTGTCCTAGCTAAACTTTCATTTTTGAGCAGTATAACTAAAATTGGAATTTGGCATCATTTCTAAGAACTATACAAAAGTTCTGGGATAGTTTTTTGTATGTTTGTACCAAATAGGTTGTACACTGCCACCCATTGGTATGCATGACCTTGAAGTAAGATTCTACACTGAGTGGCTGTTGCATTTGTTTGGATCAGTATAATATTCAAAATTTGTGTCACAAAACAGCATAAAACACAAGTTTTTGAAGGTTTATCATATTTAAGTGATTGTATTTAATAGGGCCATTATTATTGTGACATTGAACGATATCTAACCTTCCCTTTACCCTTATTTTTTACCAGTCCCCATAGTTTAGGGAAAAAAATCTTTTGAAGTCAAACGTAATTGGGTTGGATTTCTTGACAATTTTCCTCCTAAACATGAATTAAATTGAAAATAGAACGGTAATTGTGTGAAATGCATTTTTATAAAACCTAGACAATCTTGGCTGACTTTGAAAAATTAAGACTCAACTTTCACTAGTATTTGGATGGAAGACCACTAGGAAGTCCCAGGGCTGTAGAACAGACTGGGAAGTTGAAGAAGCATCCCAGAAGAAAGTAATGACAAAACCTCATCCCTATTGCTGCTGAGAAAACTATGTGGACGTGTCCTTGTACTCAACAGAAGTTGAGCTTGACATGAACGAATCTTTATCTTTATGGTTAATATTTTCAATAACATCAGCAACACTGATATAATTATCCTGAATAAGTACAAGCTTCTTATTACCAATAGCACAATCGTTTAGAAATGTTATCTCCATCATGACTGGGTCAATTTTTATCCCGTCTGTGTGAATCTAATTAAACTTACTTCCTGCTACTATCTTTTCTCCCTTGGATGTCTTATTTCTTTTATTCTCCATCCCCACATCACCCTGAGCATTTTCATCAGGGTGATTATAGCTCCCAGGATTAAAGAACACTGATAATCTGGTAATATCTCCAGCAGCAATTTTATCTTGCTTTTTTGAGTTTCCTAGTTTGACATCATAACTGGGCTCACATATTGCACTAAGTTATACTGTAGTACATAAATTATGTTTTATTATTTAGCATTATATATGAACCTATCAATTATTCATACATTCAATAATACAATAGTTAAAATGTAATAACTTAGTAAGCTGTTAAGTAATGCTACTCCTAGTACTATTCAATCTTCCCTATGTATCCTACAGCGTTTTTAATGAGAAATGACTAGCTCTCTCCACTTCTCCATGTTTCCTGAATGCACATTATAGCTATGTTTCTTATTAAAACTAACACTCTAACTCTTGTGTCTGATTCATACTTTATGTATTAGCATGAAATATCTACAAGTGATGTCCCATTCCAAATATCTTTAGCAAACACATTTTCCCCTACAGCCAACCAGACTGTGTATGGCTTTTTTCTGCATCCATTCTATCTGGGCAATCAAAACCTTTTCCAATTCAATCCTTAGGGATAGCTCTTTCTGCACCAAGCATTTCCCATTCTCTACTGACATTCTCCTAGGAATCCATTTAAAAGCAGCTTTGTTAGATTTATTTATTTATTTATTTATTTAGATAGAGTGTGTGTGTGTGTGTGTGTGTGTCTGTGTGTCTGTGTGTGCCTGTGTCTGTGTAGGAGTGTGAGAGAGAATGAATGAAATACTATTAGCAGTTTAAATTAATTGTGGCTGCAGCCTATTACTCCTAGTCTGTTCTGAAATGCTCCCCAACCTTGCTCATAACCACCCAGAGTTGCTGGGAGGTGGGCGGCATATAAATTTAATTAATAATAAAATTAATAATAATAATAAATAATAATAATAATAAAGAAAGCAAAGATAGTACCAATAGTGATAGGTGCAATCCCAAAACATCTGGAGTACCACATGAAGACCACTGGCACTGACAAAATCACCATCAGTCAATTGCAAAAGGCAGCTTTACTTGGAACAGCTTACATTCTGCGAGGATGCCTTTAATATTATTAAACAACAACGTCTGCCTATCCCAGGTCCTTGGGACGGACTCGATAGGTGGACAAAAATGCCAAATACAGTCTAAGCATTTGGTTGACTATGCAACCAACCATCATCATCATCATCATCATCATCATCCTTTCATCCTAATAGCAGAATCCTATACTTGCATTGAAATCTCTTACCTTTCTTGCAGCAAGTAACATTATGACTGGGAGAGGAGTTTGAGTCAAAGCAGACTTAATTGTTTATCCTGGAGTTCTGGCTTTCAACCTTCTACCTAGCAACTGGAATTTAGTTTCCAGGCAGAGCTAGATTTCTCCTTTGATGCCAACATTCACAAACTTTGCACCAGGCAAGTAAGTCATCATGGAATCTGACTGCTTGAATTGTACAGTATCTGCCTTTAATAGGCAACACCCATTGCGATCACCACCACCCCCTCCAGAGGCACAACTCTGGTAAATAAGTTGCCTGTTTATTCCCCAAAGATCAATCTTCAAGATTATTTTGAGGAAGAGAGAAATTATATTGAAGATTGATCCCCCCTTCCCCCAAAAGCCATCACTTGTCAAGACAGCAGAGGAGCTATCACCCTGGGAAAATATCTTTACTGTTACCCCCCTGAAGATTTTATCTTATCTTTCAATTCTGGCTTGGTGTCATTTGTAAGTTTGATGAAAAAAATATATATTCTTTTCCTGTAGTCTTTTTTTGAAAAAGTTAAACAATACTTGTCTGGAGATAGAACTCTGTGGTAAATCCCTTTCCAGATTCATAAAAAAGCACTGACAAATACCTTTCAGACATGTCTATCAACTGGGAGCATCATCCAGCTGACATTTGAATAGCTTTTCAACAAAAATGTGGTAAGTAACTTCTGGAAAGCCACACTGAAATCAAATGTGCTACAACAACCTTTCCCAACCTAGGGATTTCTAGACTTGTAGATTTTAAATCACAAAATTCTGTAACAAGCATGACTATTGCTAAAAAATTTGGATATTTTCATATTTCATGTACACACAGATTGGGGAAGGCTGCAAGACATCTTCATACCTTCATCTACTAAACTATTTTTTTTAAGCAAGTGAAAAGATTAGTACATATAGCACTTTAGAAACACATGCTGGTTCTTTGTAATTGCAGCATTCTAAATGCTTACATTTGAAATCGCTGAAGCAATGCATTCAGCTAAGATATACTGCAGTTTGTTAGATGCTGGCTTTATGTCCTTTGTGAACCAGTTGCCTAACAATAAGCTTAACATTAATTCATGTTCAGATGATATACAGGTTGAGGTCACATATTACATTAAGCTACTTGTTTATTAAATAAATCACAACTGAGTTCACACAGCACGTAAGCCAACAATCCAACCAATGTCAGAGTAACTCGCACAATACATAAATGAAGCAGGTCATTTTCAATTAACATCAAGCCAGACCAAACTCATTCTCTCCTGTGATTGTCATTTGTATAGATTTCCACAAGAATTGCACTTTTTATGCACTATTAAATTTTCTGCAGAGGCAGATAACTCTAAATGTGATTGCCCAAACTCAAAATCTGATGCAGATTGTTTTTTTCTTAGGAAAAAGAATTCAGCATGATTCCCTGCATGTGGATCACAAGCACAGAACAGGGCTTTCTGACAGCAAATAGGAAATGAAAAGTATATTAGAACAGGCCACTATTTCTGTATTTGGATGGAATTTTAATCCATTAGCACTCAGCAACACAATCACCTGCATAATATATTAGCTGATATACTGAACTAACAATTTGAAAAGTAGAAGACAAGTTTTTGGTCAGATAAGAAAATTGGTCAACAATATCAGAAGTTTAAAGAATCCAGCCAAGTGAGTTTAAAGAACTCACCTGTATTCATTGGATTTAATTCAATTTATTCTGTAATGAATAGGCATGTGCATTTGTTATCTTTCTAAACCATACACCTAACCAACAAAATTAGCAGTCTCTTTATCTGCTTTAAGATGCATAATTATCCATTATCCATAATCTGATATTTAAAACCAGGCCAATTAAATGTAAATGGTGTCCCATATATATTTAAATAAATGGTGGGTGTGCAAACTAACAATCTCACTCCTCCTTAAATATAGCTAAGGGGTTAGTGACAGGCATCTGATTATGCTGTAAAAACAAAAAGCAGTTTGATATTGATAAAATTAACTTCTTTATCAATTCTAGCTTTTACCAAAATGTTATCTTTAGACAAGAAAAAAAATTAAATCCTCCAGTTTATTTTTGTTCACATCAAAATTTTAATTACTTTTCTTTTACAATAATACTATCCTAAAGACAGTTCAACAGGCAGTCTCTCTATCTCTCTATCTATCTATCATTAAGTATCTGTTGGTTCAGATATCAATACAGATCTGGATGAATAATAAATAAATATGACAATAAAGTGATAAAGTGAAAGTGATATGAAGTATGTGCTAATTTCTATACCATGCTAGCCATAGTTTGTCTGGTTTTAGTTTAGTATTTCTGCAAACCCATTCATTGTAGTTCATACAGCATGTTAGGTGGTTTAGAGCAACACACCACTGCAGCTCAAAGTATGATTCAGATAGACCATGGCTCACAATATGAACCTAGCCACATCCCCTTGCACTATCTCATCTTCATACTGAAAAATGGACCACATAATTTTATTTTTATTTAATATCCACTGCATGTTGCACCAAGTCTTTCATTGACCAAATATTCCTTAGCAACAGTAATGTTGCTTCTGTCAGGTTGATTATAATTAGAACCCAGTAAATCTGAGCAATTCAGACTAATCCTGATAATGTTCATTATTTTAACTTTTCTTCAAAATGAGATGATCAACTTGAATAAGACATAATCAAAATCAATAGCAGGATTTTGAAAATAGGAATTTAGAAGATTTCAGTCCTTGGGCACATGACTCAATAATGCTACTTAATATGAAATATCAGTATGGAAAACAGGCAAATATAGGGCAAGCCCTAAATGAACAACCAGTTTTGCATAACATACAGCAATACAACTTAGGTCTCCAATACTCAGGATGATTTTCTGACATGGAAAACCTTGAAAGAAGACACGCACACACACAGTTACTTCCAAAATGCAGCATAAATGCCTATTCTATCCTACAAACTAGATGAAAGGTGTTGAGTGCTGCATCAGGAAAAATATAGAGAAAAATCACAAACAGATCAGCTTCCAGCTGAAAAGGCAAATATTACAGCATTTGCCAAGCCCTAAAAGATACATTCTTTGCATTGACAGGCAATTTTTCATGTCTACAAATCAGAGCAAGTAGAAAGCAACTGGCACTTCTGCACAGGTTGCAAAGGGATTTGGTTAATGCTGAGAACTGTATAAAGTTACATAATAAAAAGCCTGTATTTTTTTCATTTCCTTAACTTTAGATAGAGTCATGGCAAGACTGAATTCATGTTGCCAGGGTGAGAGCAAATATATTAGCATCATGAAAGCTAAGTCTGCTGCACTGTTGATGCCACCTGTGCCTACTCATTGTCATTTCTTACCAATCACTTGCTGAGTACCAAAAGATAATAAAATATTTCTAATTTAGAAAAAAATTAGCAGAAACAAACAGAAGTCATTCTATCTCTAAGAACTGGCACTTTCAAAGGAAGGGGGTAAAAAATTTTACTGTCCAGTATAACTATTTTGCTTGAGAAAAAGTATATAGGATTGTAATTCTAGCCCCTGATGCTATGCATGTTTGTGTTTATTAAAACTATAATTTCAACTCACATGCCTTTACATACTAGATTACAATAGCTGTTGATACATGCTCTTAAGCCTTAGGGATAGGGCGGGTCAAATATCTAAATAGAAGAGTTCAAGGAAGAGGCCACATGCTTACAAATAAAGGATAACAAGGAATGAAATATATATATATATATATATATATATATATATATATATATATCCTCAGCTGACTGTGTATGGGTGCTAGAACTTAAAGATTTCATGACTATACCCATGCTTTAATTTCAATAGATTAATTTAAATAATTTAGTTTTTTCTTAAGATTTAGATTCACAGAGAAAAACCCACGCTATTGCCAAATAATACAAGAGGAACTCCAGATAGTCTGATTTCATGTAGACATAATCATCTAAAATCCTAGCAAACAATACATGAAAGACAGAAAAGCGACTCTGCCCTCCAAAAATATTCGCCAGAATCACCAGGATATGCGACTCTGACAAGGGAGAGGAGAGGGGGGAGAGAATGAAGCAGGAAGAACAGGCTAAACCACTCACAGAGGACTTAGGAAAGGAGAGAGGCGGATTGCCAAGTGGCCCCACCCTCCCTCCTAAACGGAGGGCATATCTCAATCAATCAATCATATATATTAAAAATAAAAATAAAATAAAGCATTAGTTTGTCAACTGGCTGAACCTAACTTGTGGAAGGACAAGCCTATCCCGGAAGATCAGCCAGGACTGTTAGCAACAGTGAGTTAGATCCTATATTCAAAGGCACAGGAAGGAGAAAGTCAGAGATCATCGGTCTAAGAAGATGCGAGCCCAAATTCTACTTTGTGGATCCCTCGAGAACACCGTGTTGGGCGCCCATTTGCAAATCCTGACTTGTGGATATGGCATTGGAGATACAGCGCAATCTTATGCTCTCCTACTCAGATGGAAGTCCCACTGATTTCCAAGGATTTTTCTCACAGGTGAGTGTCCCGGATTACAGCCAAAGAGTTTGGGGCTGCAACAGTAAGGGCAAAAGGTGCAGAGCTGAAGAAATAAGAAGGGGGAAAGAGATCTCAGAGTCCATTTGCTCGCAGCACTTCAGTTCCTTACCGGGACGAACCTTCAGCAAAGCAGATCCTCTTCGCCGAGCGGCTTCTTTCCGCCGCCTCCTCACTCTCGGAACAGCCACTCTCCTCCACTGCGCAAGGTCACAGGCTCCGCTCTAGTAGGCGAGAGACACTTGGCGTTTCTTTCCTCCTTCTACTCAGCCGAGGGAGTCCCCGCGAGTTGCAAGTTCGTCATGCGCCTCCTTCAAGGTGGAGTACCGACCTGCCCGCAACCCGCAGCCTCGCCTCACCGGTCTAGGGAACGGAGTTCTCTTCCTCTTGTCGGTGAGCCCCGCCTTCCGTCCTGGATTAAGCCCCGCCTCGAATACTGCTCTCTGCCAGCAGGTATGGGCAGAGCTACAATAGAACAGGGAAGTCAGAAGGACAGCCCGGCGGACCAACCACCATTTGCTTCCACTGCTCTGCCGGTTAGAACCTTGACGAAGTTTGGAGGAAGAAAGCTTTTTTTTTTTTTATGAACGTTAAAGGCGCTCAATTTAAGCTCATCCCTTACCTGCCTATTAATCGTTTTAAAAGCGAGTATGGCTTTTTTTCACGGGCCAATTTCTAAGACCCGGCTAAAATGCAGATATACAGTTCTAACTGTAGCATTTAAAACACAAATTAGGATAAATCGACAAGATCATTAATAGCTAGGATTCCTGGCACAATTCAGCCAAATCCCAAGAGGCGCTGAAGCGTACCTTCCAAGCGTGCCTGCTGGGCTTAAGAACCCAGCAACGCCAGGCTATAATGACCTCTGACGTTTAACCGGTAGCATTACCGTTTCTCTTTTCGCTCAGCATTTACAAAGCAAAACACAAGGTAGAGCTTACCTAACCTTCTAAGCCCTCCGCTGGGATTTGAGTGGGAGACAAAGGGTGACATTTCACATAAGAAATGCAGACTACAATATTGGTGGCACCTCAGCTTTGTCACCAAAGTCTGAGGTTTCAAAATTATTTCCATGATTCTAGAATAGTAGCTATTAGATCTAGTAACAAAATGATATCACTGGTTCACATATTGTTTACCTGCAGTTAACTGAATCATAGTTTATTAAATGATTCCATTTCCTAGGTTTGTATGACACAGTGAATGATTAACTACACAGGTTGAATTCATGTAACATGCCAGACTCAATTAAGGCTATTTTATACTTCATGAAAACAGTTCCCAACTTGGACTTACTGTGAAGTGCCATTTTGGGCACCATAAAATGAACCTGAGAGGAAAAGGTTAACTCCATCTCTTCCAGGCAAGGCTAAACTTTTGCAACCCACTGAGGGACATCCCCCCAATTCCCAGTTGTCCCATTGACTTCAGATGCAAAAATACATCTGTTCACATCTTCGTTGATTCTAAGAAATATGCCAATATCCAGTTATTTGCCTCCACCTTAGGCTGACTGAGTGATGGCATCAAGGTTCTTTTCCAATATTGGGGGTCTGGATGGACAAACACAGGCTTTGGCCCAATCCTAGCAAGACCAAGTGATCATGGGTTTTGAGATTCTCTGACAATGAGGAATCCCCATCTTTAGTCCTGTATGCAGACACTTCTCCAGACATTATTGATGCACCATTTGGGGTTCCTCTTGGACTTGTTGCTCCTGCTAGAAGAACAGGTAGGAAATGTGGCCAGGAGAGTCTTTGCACAAATCTATCTTGTGTGCCAATTTCACCCATTCCTTGAATCAGGGAGCCCTACACTTGGTTATTCATGGCCTAGTCACCTCTCTAGAATATTGCAATGTGCTCTACATGGGACAGCCCTTGAAAACTATCCAGAAACTAAACTGGTCCAGAATGCAGCAGCATGAGTAGTTACAGACACACTTTGGTCCACCAGTATAGCACCACTGCTTTGCAAGCAGCAATAGATCCCTACACACTTCTTGGTGCATGTCAAACTGCTGGTTATCACTTATAAAGCCTTCATGGCACAGAGCCGGGTTACCTGCAGGACCATCTGCCTCCAATTACCAGTTGTTCCATGAGAGTTTGGGTCCCTTCCACAAGACGATGTCACCTAAAGGGACTGATAAAACAGACCTTCTCTGTTCCAGCACCTGCCCTATGGAATATCATTCTCCCCAAGGTTCGGATGGCCCTGACCCTTCTGCCAGGCCCTGAAGATCTGGGTCTTCCCACAAGCATTAGGCAGACCATGGGAAGAGTGTGTATAGAGTATAAGACTCTTGAATGAGATATGTTGGCCTTGGCAGCTTCTTTAATATTTATTATTATCCTGATGTTGATTTTTTATGTTCTGAAGGTTTATTACATTATTTTATATTGCATTTTATTTTATTTTTACTTCCTTGTTTTGATGTTTCTTCAAAGTTTAAATCACTCACTCCTGCAAACTGTGCCACCATATAAATCTAATAAGGAAAGGCAGGAAAATCCAAGCTCCCATAGTCAATCGAGTTTATAAAGGACCAGAACATGAACAAGCAATGTATATAAAAGCAACGACCAATCGTAAAAACTGGGTGGAAATGTTGGATCTGTTTTCAAGTGACCATAATGGTACCTCAGATCAAATCCAAGTGCCATACTCTATCACCAAAGATGGAGCTGGAAAGAAAGGAATATAGTGAAGGTATAATTATTTTGGCCCAAGTAGGACAGAATGTGCCCATGTGCCCAAACACAGCCTTCACTTAAGTTAATTTTTCCAATCTTGTAATGTTTAATAACAGTAGTCACTTCAGCCTAAGTTGCTACTCTACTGAACATCCACTTCCAGTGCTACGGAAACTACCTGTTCCTCTAATGGAGTGGGCCATGATGCCCACTGGAACATGTTTGATACTAGAAGAATTGGCCAGGGCAATACATTCCCTAATTCGTCTGCTGATGGAAGATCTCAGTACTCATCTCCCTATACTTCCTTTCTTATAAAACATGAATAAACTGTCTGTCTTGTGTTTCCACAAAGTATGCTTAAGAGAAACCCTTAAGATTCTGTGTATGACTACCTTATTCTAAATGCACTTCTTGAGATGGCTAGGATTTGGACAAATATTAAGTAACACTATCCCCTGCCCACTATGAAATTTGGAATTAACTTTTGACATGAAACAAGATTCAATTGTTCGGTGAAAAATATAAAACTCCCAATTCCCCAACTCTTCAGGAAAAGGTAGCCACCACTAGGAAAGCTGTCTTCCAACTCAATATATTGATTAGAATCTCTCTAATATACACAGAGCACAACTATAACCACTCTCAAAACTAATGTTAAATTTCAAGGAGGAAAATGAGTAATAGGATGGGAAATTAGTTTGGCATCCCAAAGTAAATGTCTAACATAAGGATGTCCTGAAACTGGATTCCACTGATCATCCCAAAGTACAGAGCCCATGGCAGCCACTTATCTCTGTAAGGCACTGGCCTTCAGATCATTGTCCAACTCCATCTGAAAAAAATCCAGCAGCTCTGAAATGCAACTCTCTGTAATTCCCAGCTCTTCCCATGCAACAGCATTCAAAGGTCCTCCAGTAGATTTTCACCATGCTTGGTCAACTGCATGCTAAGATGATAGGTCTGCCTTCAGGTAGTGTTCCCATTCAAGTTCTTGGCACAAAGATAGTGCCACTGTATGTTTGGGTGAAGGAAGGAGCCCTGACTCAGAAAGTCTGAACACAAAAAAAGATGCCATTGTTCCACTACACTCATTGTAACTAAAGCTGAGAACCAAGACCTCCAAGGCCAGAAAGAAGTGATTAGATCTTTACTTTGTGAATTATTTTTGTCAAGGTAGGAACTGGCAGAAACACATACAGCAATCTCTCCAGCCAAAGAGCCAACAGGGCATCAATCCTGTTTAACTCATCATCCTGAAAGCAAGAAAAGAAGCAACTAATATTTTCTGCTGCAGCAAACAAACTGATAGTCTGCAATTCTTTGGAAGATTTAAGAATAAAGGCTTAGTCAGCCTTAGAAAAGCTCTGTTGGCTCAACCAGTCTTCTGTTTTCCACTTGCTTTACAACAGATGCCTCCCCAACCACGGGAACAGATGAGATACCTCCCTCTGGAGTCCCTTTGATTTTATATCTCCCTGGTTGTTTACATAAGCCTTTAGAAATGTTGCCTATCCAAAGTAGTACAGTATATGGTGCCTCTCTATCATGTGAGCCAGTGTTTTCAACACCAAATGCAATGACCTCAAATCCATTTGATGGGTTTTATACTGGGATCAATGCCCCTGAGTTGAGCGGTTCAGCAAATGAGCTACCCAGTCTGTTAAGCTAGCATTTGTTACAATCTTTTCCTTGACCAGCTGCCTTAGTGGCATTCCCCAAGATAAATTGGGTGGATTAGATTACCAATGCAGGGATTTGATCACACTCTCTGGAACTTCTAGGAGTAATCAAACTCTGATGGTGATCTGTTCCTGGAATGGCAACAGAAACCATTGAAGTGTTCTGGCATGGAAATGTGCCTCCAGTACAGAGTCCCATACCCCAATTATCATTCCCTGTAGTCTTGCAAGGGCTATGAGCAATTTCCTCTTGGATGTCAGGACTTCCATATCATGTTCGTGAGCTCTAAGCAAAACAAAATTCTCTTCTGCTTGGTGTGTATTAGAACCCCCAGGTGCAATATCTGTCCTAAGGAAGGTAAGAAATTTTCTCAATTTCTCATGATCCCTCCCTTGTTTGTACAGGAACTGAATAGTCTGATTGATGCTGTCAATTGCTCCTTTTCTAGAGGATATCCTAATGAACAAATTATGTAGGTATGCATAGATATGGATCCCGTGGGTCCTCAGATGTCCAAGTAGTGCTGCCATTAATTTTGTGAACTCTCTGGACACCAATGTAGGATCAAAAGGAAGGGGCCTCAATTTAAACTGTTACTCTCTGTAAGGAAATCTGAGGAATCTGCTGTGCCTTGATCTGATAAGATGATGAAGGTGCACCTTGGATAGGTCTATTGACGCAAAAAATTGTTCCAAATGATAGCTTCATTTGGGGCCCAATGAAATTATTTAGTGCTCAAAATGCCTCTCCAGATCCCATTCCTTTTTGGAACCATGAAAAAGTTGAAAAATAGGCCATCAAGCCTCAATAAAGCTAGAATTTGCTCTATGGTATTGTTTATTATTGAAGATGGTGTTTTTCTTCTAACGTTTTGAGATGCTTCTCTGCTTTCTTGAAAAAGGGGAACAAAAGAAACCTGTCTCTTGGTATAACTCTGAATTCCTGAACACATACCTGTCTGACCATTTCCTGCACCTACATCCTGGTTGGTCTGTTCCAAGGTGGTCCAAAATCTTTGACACCGTCTGTCCACTTGGGAAGTCATGGCATTGGTTAGAAGCTTGTTTACTCTGGGGCTTGCCTCCTTTATCTTGGCTGCTGCTAAAATACTTGTGTTGTTGGTCTTGAGGCCCCAGTGACCAGCTCCTTAGCTTCCTCCAGTATAAAAAAAAACTTGAAGATTGCTCTCTAGTCAGAAAGAAGGCTAATGATCTGCATAGTTAGTACTCTCCTTTATTGTTGATGGCAAGTACTTCTTTTGCAATGAAAACTGCAATTGGTTCACCATCAGATGGAGTCCCAGGTCATTCCATGTACTCCTGGGAGCTACAATTTGTCAGAGAAGAAAAGTGCCTTATATTTAGTCAGTTCAGCCCATTCTTTCTTGATAACATCTATGAACAGATTTGGAAGTGGGATTGTTAGATCAGCACTGGGTGTACAAGGAAAACTTCCACTGAACACTGTGTTCCATCAGCTCTGTGGCAGCAGCGGAAAGCCAAAGAAAGGGACTATGGTAAAGCAAGAAATTGCCATGTCTGTCTGCCTGGTTGTGGTGCTGGTTTAGTCCTCCCACTAAGCACCATGAATATTGAAGAGGAATGGAAAGTCCGCTCATCACCACATTTCTCATTCTGAAAAATTTCCTCCCTCCTGCATTTTTGATTCTCCATATTCCCTATCCTTGTTCTTTTTCTTTTTCTTTTCTTTTGGTTTCTTCTTCCAAGAATGAGATCTGAAATATTCTGAAGTTGATGGCACAGGGAAGTAAAAAGAAAGAAAATTATGCCCTTTGCAGTCTGGGTTCTTAGTCTTCTCTGGGTCTAGCCCTAAAGTTAGACAGGTGAAACCTTACTGATCCAAGATCTTTTGAGTACCTCTACTGGACTCAAAAAATTTGCCCAGACTTCACCTGCTCTGATAAGGCTGGTTCCACCTTCTTCCATATTCTGGGTCCAGAACCTCCTATTGCCATGTGATAAAATGCTATCTGTAGTTGTATCTGAACTCAGCCAAAGTCTCTGGAATATACTGAAGTGAGCCACAATCTTTATTTTCTTCTCCAACTGGCTTACAGCCTTATGCTCACATTTACAATCTCACCATTCTTATTATTCTGCAAATATTTCACTAGTTTGAACTTAATCATTCTGTCTGAAATTCTTTATGTAGTTATACTATTAAAACGAATTTATTCTGATAAGTCTGAAGCTTCATTAGATGTAGACAGTTTTCTTTTTCTTTGTACTGAACCATTTTTATATTAAGAACCCTAATCTGAATATTAGTATTCCCAAATATACAACCTTTTGATGTTTTTCCCCCCTTTTTAGTGCAACTCCTACCTGCCCTTTTTATGGCACAAATATTGCTTGCTTTCAGTTTTGTTTAATATTGCTAACAGCCTTTTACAAGCCTAACCCAAAAAAATGCAAGAGCATGGATCAGACAGTACTGTGAAAGGCTTAAAGTTACAGTGTTATTCCTTTGGAAGCTCCCCAGAAAAACAACTACACTATAGGTTTAAAATGGTCACCTATGCGCAACTAGTCCAAAAAACAATATTTGGGTCCATTTTGAATACAGATATAGCATGTATCTCTTTTCCTGAAAGATGTTTATGGAGCTTTAGCAATTGCTTGCAGAAAAAAATGATCAAATAAAATTTTCAGACACCTATCTTCATTTTATTTGACAAAAGTAAAGGAATATGATAAGGAATTAGCACCCCATCCATAAAAAGATGGCAGTTACTTATTTTCTTAACTTCATATTAAACAAAGCAACTCTAGATCAATGACAAATGTCAGATAACTAAGATAAAGAATCCTGTTGGAAACCACATGGAATTGTAACTAGAGCTGATGTGACCAGACTCATAGCAAAGGTTCTGCTGTAGCTCTACAAGAATCTACAAGAAAACAACTTCTTATACCATATAATCAGCTGATGTTTTTATTTTTAGTTGAGCCAAAAGTATTAATTGATCCAGAATCTATTAAAGCCAATAGCAAAACACAAGAAATAAATCAATGGAGCCAACAAACCTGTTACCGGACCAATTACTATGCTGATATTTTATATAAAAAAAAATTCCCTCTCACCCCTATGGGTGGTAAATGTCTTCCTCAATCTCGGGTCCTCTACCAGAGGCCTGGGAGTTTGAGGGTTCTGCGCAGTATCTTAGCTGTTCCTAGCACTGCACTCTTCTGCACAGAGAGCTCTGATGTTGTTCCTGGGATCTGTTGGAGCCACTCTCCCAGCTTAGGAGTCACGGCCCCGAGTGCTCCTACTACCACTGGGACCACTTTGGCCTTGACTTTCCACATCCTCTCGATTTCCTCCTTCAGGCCCTGGTACTTCTCCAGCTTCTCATGCTCCTTCTTCCTGATGTTGCTGTCACTTGGCACTGCTACATCTATCACTACCGCTGTCTTCTGGTCTTTGTCTACTACCACGATGTCTGATTGATTAGCCAGTACCTGCCTGTCCGTCTGGATCTGGAAGTCCCACAGGATCTTAGCCCTGTTATTCTCCACAACCTTCTGTGGAATCTCCCATCTGGACTTGGGGGGGTCTAGCCCATACACTGTGCAGATGTTCCTGTACACAATGCCAGCTACTTGGTTGTGCCGTTCAGCGTATGCTGTTCCTGCCTGCATCTTACACCCTGCCACTGTGTTGGACTGTCTCTGAGGCCTCTTTGCACAATCTGCACCTTGGGTCCTGTCTAGTGTGGTAGACCCCTGCTTCTATGGATCTGGTGCTTAGGGCCTGTTCTTGTGCTGCTATAGTGCCTCAGTGCTGTCTTTTAGTCGGGCCCTTTCCAGCCACTGATAGGATTTCCCAATGTCAGCCACCTCAGCTATCTGTCGATGGTACATCCCATGCAGGGGCTTGTCTTGCCATGGTATTTCCTCCGCTTGAACTTCCTCCCATGTCTGCTGCTGCCTGAGGCATTCTCTCAGCAGCTCATCTCTGGGTGCCATCTTACTGATGTACTCCTGGATACTCCGGGCTTCATCCAGGACAGTGACTTTGACACTCATCAGACCCCGCCCGCCCTCTTTGCGGCTGGTGTACAGTCTCTGGGTGTTGGACTTGGGGTGGAAACCTCCATACATTGTGAGGAGCTTCCGGGTCTTCACATCGGCAGCCTCCATGTCTTCCTTTGGCCAGCTCACTATACCTGTAGGGTATCTGATGACTGGCAGGGCATACATGTTGATGGCATGGACCTTGTTCTTCCCATTGAACTGGCTCTTCAGGACCTGTCTTATCCTTTGGTGGTACTTGGATGTTGTGGCTTCCTTGCCTCCTCCTCATGGTTCCCGTGTGACTGTGGGACACCAAGGTATTTATAGCTGGTCTCTATGTCTGCTATGTGGCCCACTGGTAATTCCACTCCATCGGTCTTAACTACCTTCCCTCTCTTTACTATCATCCTGCCACACTTCTCCAGTCCGAATGACATCCCAATGTCCTCGCTGTAGATGCGTGTCAGGTGGATCAGTGAGTCGATATCTCGTTCACTCTTAGCATACAGCTTGATGTCATCCATGTAGAGGAGGTGGCTGATGGTGATTCCACTCTTGAACTTGTACCCATATCCAGACCTTGTGATTATCTGGCTGAGGGGGTTTAAGCCTATGCAGAACAGCAGTGGGGACAGTGCATCACCTTGGTACATGCTGCACTTGATGGCCACTTGTGCGAGCTGTCTTGAGTTCACTTCCAGTGTTGTCTTCCACAGTCCCATTGAGTTCTTGAGGAAGGTCCTTAGTGTCCTGTTGACTCTGTATAGCGCCAGGCATTCACAGATCCATGTGTGCGGCATTGAGTCATAGGCTTTCCTGTAGTCAATCCAGGCTGTGCTCAGATTGGTCTGCCTAGACCTTGAATCTCGGGTGACTGCTCTATCTATGAGTAACTGGTGTTTTGAGCCTCCGGTGTTGTTCCCAATGCCCTTCTGAGCTGTGCTCATGTACTGGCCCATATGGTCTTGTAGCTTGGCAGCTAGGATGCCTGATAGAACTTTCCATGTTGTGGGGAGGCAGGTTATTGGCTGGTAGTTGGATGGTGCTGTTCCTTTGTGAGGGTCTTTCATGATCAGCACTGTCCTTCCTTGTGTTAGCCAGTCTGGGTGGGAGCCTGCTGCTAGCAGTTGGTTCATCTGTGCTGCTAGGCGTTCATGCACTGCTGTTAGTTTCTTTAACCAGTAGGTGTGGATCATGTCCGGGCCAGGTGCTGTCCAGCTTTTCATGATCTTGACCCGCTGTTGGATGTCTGCTACTGTGATGGTGACTGGTTCCTGTTCTGGGAGATTGCTGTGGTCTGCTTTCAGGTCCTGCAGCCACTTTGCACTGGTGTTATGTGTCTTCTCTTTCTCCCATATGTTCTTCCAGTACTGTTCAATTTCCGCTGCTGGTGTCTCAGCTGTTACTGTGTGGTTGCACTGCAGTTGGGAGTACACTTTGGATGGTTCTTTGGAGAACAGGGCATTTATCTTATTGGCCTCTGCTTCTCTAGTGTATCTCCTTAGCCTGGCAGCCAGTGCTGTGAGCCTTTGTTTAGCAGTCTCTAGGGCTTCAGATGGAGTCAGGCCCATGTATTTTTTCAGTAGCCAAGTCTTATCCCTAATCTCCACACGCTTCTGTAATTCCACCAGCTGACTGACTTCTCTCCGAGTTGCCTTGATCTTAGCCTCCAATCTTATTTTCCAGGGTGGGTATGTACTGCTGTTCTTCTTGATCGTGTAGCCAAGCATTTCCAGGATTACAGCAGCTGTAGCATATACCAGTTCATTGGTTTCAGTTATGGTGGTAGTAGGGATTGTCTGGAGGGCTCTGTTGGCATCTTCTAGCATACTATCTGATGGTACTTCTCCACTGAGCCTTGGTAATCGGACTCGAGGGTTGACTATAGCTAGTTTATCCCTGATCTTATGCCTCATATCAGCTGCCGTGCTCTGTAATGGAAGGGGTGGCAGTGACATTCCAGCTTCAGGTGTTGGCTGCACAACTGCTTGTTCTTCCAGGTCTGCTTGAGTCTGGGTTTTAATGTAGAGTTGGTCTATCTCGAGTTGTGAGAGCAGCTTCCTCTTTACTATGTTGAAGCGCTGGGTAACTAGTTGTTTCTCAGTTAGTGTGGATGTAGGCCTTCTGTCAATCCATAGCTCCCTCATACGTTTCATATATCCCCTCTCATTAGGGCTGCTGTTGTAGTAGCATTCCATCAATTCCAAGTTTTCTTGTCTGGTCCATGTATGGTTTGTTCCAGTAGCCCACTTAACATCAGATTGTCCTGGTTCCCCAACATCTGACGCGGACCTTGTTAATCCGGGCGACGTCCGAGCTGGCATGACTCTCTTAGTTCGTGTCACTCTCATATTTGAGGTAGGCAGGTGAAGCGTTAGGGGGTCTTTGCCGAAGGACCCCTACTGGTAAGGTATGTACCAGCCGGAATTTGAACCCCGGTCTCCTGCATCAAGGGCGGTGTTCTAACCACTACGCTATCCAGCCACTCTACACACACATACACACACACACACACACATATATATATACACATATATATATACACATACATACATACATACACACACACACATACACACACATACGTGCTACAGCCAATTTTGGAATTCATTGTCACTTTTAGAATAAGATAATTGCAGTGTAGGGTATCAGTGATTGGTAATCTTTGTAATTACAGTGGCAATAAGTGTCCACAGCAAACCACAACAACAGAAAAATGACAACATGCCCATGGTGATGTCACAGCACAAACCCTAGCCTTATGTACTGGCATCCCAACATCTAGCCAAAGTCAGGGTTTGCATCATGACATGCGTTTTGTCACTTGTCTCCCCTTGCCACCCCCCTCGCCAGATTCCTATGCTTTTTTATGCTATTTATTTTACTTCTATAGTGCTCTTCCTGCTAAAGGAGCCGAGAATGGTATATAAAAAAGAACAACAAGCAATAAAACCATTTATCATAAAACAAGTCAATAAAGCAAGAATACTACTATTAAAGCAAATTAATTTTAAAAGAGATTAGAGGAGTTTGGAAAATGGGCTTTGATTACAGTCATAGTGCTGTTGACTTGTTTAGCCCTTTAATCTTATAAAGTTTTTGAGTTCTACATTCTTCCCTCAAAGCTGTTATTTGTTTTACAGAGAAAGTAAAGGGGTAACTGAGTCCATGTTTTCCCATAGAAGATAGATACATGTTTTGGGAAGAGTGATTTAGGGAAAATGAGAGATTAGCCAAGCAGATGACTATTATTTCATTGCTGATTTTCATCATTGGACAGACATAAGTATTTCACCATAAAAGAAAAATAGTCTCAATTAAAACCTTTAATTAAAATCTTTTTCTCAGCTCTATAGTTTCAATCAGTTTTACCCATCCTTCCCAGACAGCTTTGATCTTGAACAGCAGGAGGAAATGTAGTGCCTCTGGGCACCAGCACTTGTAGACACCTCCTTTGACAATTTCCAGGATTGCCCCATCTGACTTTAATTTCCTTTTCCAGAAACATTTCATTAATAAAAGAAATAGGAAATTAGTATACAGAAAAGCAAAGGCAAACATCTACAAATTTCTGTTTGCTTTTCACAAAGATAATTTTCAGCTCCACCAGCATACTTAGAAATACAAATGATTGGTAACAATAGCTCAGTGTTTTGAGTATGTGCCAGCTGTGAGATAAAAGTGTGCAAGGTAGGTAGCATCAGAAGTACCAGAGGGAGTGGCGGCAGCAGCGGCCCCCCCAGTTGGTCTTCTGAAACATACATGTTTTGCGAACCATGACTAAGTAGCAGCCATTTTGTGAATAGGCAACTCCCACTTATAATCATCATTTTGTGAAGGCATGCCAATGACATCCTCTCAACATTTCAAAAGTGCCTATCAACCCAAATAGCTTGCCTCTCTCTGATGTAGAATAAGTGGAAAAATAAGTAGCAGATCCTGATGACAGATTTCTTGCATCGCATTATAAACTAGAAAAAATTGAAAGTTTGTAAATTTATGAATACCTGGTCCAATCCCTCTGCCCCCTGAGTGCTGAGTTAAAACTGTATACATTTCTAAAACTGAGGAAATGTGTACTGAGGAAATTACATTTTTAGGCCATATAAATAAAAATGTGTTCTTAACTCATTATTTCTCCATTTGTCAACTTCTACAACTGCAGTATCACAAAAATGAAGCATGTATGTATGCATGTGGTTTCTCTTTGGGTTCTTTAAATCACAATGTTTTATTTTCCTGGAAGTAATATGCAAAGCTGTTTTAGCGATGGGGCTTGAAGAGCCACTTCAATAAGAAATGTCAACGTGTCAAAATAATTAAATCATACTGTCTTATAAAAACTAGATTCTTTAATTATAAGCCATAACTGCTGTGTTTTTAAAGAAATCCCTGTTGCGCATTGATTTGGATGATAAGCTAAAGGGAAATATATCAGGGAACTTCTGTTGAATACAACTAGTTAAACATGCTTCATAAAAATAATTAAAAGCCTGTATTCCTCTGACAATAAGGCCACACCATCAAACTATCACTTTTCTTGGCAGCAATCAACATGGGGGCTTGAAAAAATAATCTCTGTTTGGAGAACTGCCAAGAATGAAATATGTCTGCTTGATGTTTTCTAAACTCCAGTCATTTGCTAAAGCCTTTAAGGATTAGGAACTTTAAAAAGCTGGGCACTGAATCAAAAGATTTTCAGTTGGCCCTAATTTTCAGGTACTCTAGAATCCAAATTTTACAGATTATATAAAGGCAGAACCAGCAGAAGGGCAAAATGAACAGGCAAAAGTAAGATTATCCCATTAGAGCAAAGGAATGAAATAGTTTCCAAGACATGGGCAATACTATAGACAACTAGGCCCCCTGCCAGAAAACCCTTTATCACTCCATTTTTCAGAAAACTGGGTGTAGAAAGAGCCTTCAAGTCACAAAAACTGCATGTCAAGAATCCATTATCATTCCCACTGAAAAAGCAAAAGATTATAAGCACCAGTGGTTGGCAGCAGGGCTAAGTAATTGATTTAAAACAGTGATATTTGAGATTGTAGTTCCAAATGGTATTTAGGTATGAAACTAATAAATTAAATGAATGTAGTATGTGCTGCCGTTTAATGGTACTTGCTGATCTACCATTTGAGGCATGCAACTTCAGTCTATCTAATGGTGGAGCTGATCCTGTATGCAAATAATGGTGTTAGTTTTTAATCCAACTTTATCACAAGGAACTGTGTGGTACCAAGGAAAATTGGTATTATTAACTCCGAACTACAATGCCTAACACTATGAAATATTGCACCATACAGAATATAAATGTGTAAGACCAAAGAATAAACAATGTATCTATTAGGTCTTCGCAGAGCATGCCTTAGCATACCTGGGAGGCCATACAGAAGATTAAAGGCAGTAAAAGAATGGAAGATTGACCTACTGATCTCCAGCATCTCCTTGCACTAAAGGCGTTGTGCTCTTGAGCATGATACAAAGAGAGAAACTCACACTTTCTCTGGAAACAGTCCTAAGAGAAATCCATCACCCATTCAGAAAATAACTTGTCTGCGACATATTGTTAGCCTCACACCAAACAAGTTTGGACCTGGCCATTAATTGCAGAAAATACTATACAAGAGATACAAAAAGCAGCATTTAACTCCTTGATGAAAAAGCAAAATATGATTTAGGAAGCAAATTGATAGCACAATGGGAAGGTAAATTCTCACTGACCATTTATAGCTAGAATTTCTCTGGTTGCTGTAATCTGAAAAGAGCAAAATGGTAGTAACTTTTTATGATTATTTTTTAATGGTTCAGTATTCTGTACGTTTCAGATGATTGGTTAAGCAACTTTTTCTGGAACTTCTGCACATGATGCAAATACAATAAAGTTTTGGCACATCATTAGAATAAACTTCCTTGCTATATGGGAACTATCAAGTGTATATATTATCCTTCAGGAAGTCTTTCATTGTTTGAAATTATTATTATATTGCAAAAGATACATATGATACAATGTCACTGAACAACTTTGTTTCTTAATTTATTTTTCTTTGTTAGTTATTTATTATGTTCAAATATAAGCAGTACTGCAAAAGACAATATAATTTCTTGAAGAACTTACGTTTTGAAATATAATAAATTAAAATGATTTTTCAAAACTTCTTGTTTTTACTTAGAATATACAATTGAGACTTGCAACACAATCGTGTGTGATTACTCAGTTGTCCCCCTTCTGTTTAACAGACTTACTTTAAGCTAGTGTGCATCAGGCTGTACTTTTAAGGTTTTGTCAAAGTATCTTTATTTATTTATTTATTGGATTTCTCCACCACCCATCTCCACCACAATAGGGGACTCTGGGCGGCTTACAAAGACATTAAAACTATAAATATACATAAAATACATAATATGTATAGAATTAAAACAATACTAAAAAAGAACAATCCAAGAAGATGGAAAATCAGGCCAGGGACAGCCGGTCACTATGGGGCTAGCCATCTCCCTGCTTGAGATATTCCCTCCCCGCCTCAGGGCAAGTGTCAGAGCCAGGTCTTCAAGGTCCTTCGGAAGGCCAGGAGTGAGGGGGCCAATCGCACCTCCGGGGGCAGAATGTTCCAAAGAGCAGGGGCTACCGCAGAGAAGGCCCGCCTTCTGGACCCCACTAAATGGATTTCTTAGTAAACTTTAAGGTAATCAAAGTTTAGTATTTGTCAGACTGTGATGGCATTTTTCTATTAAAACTGATTGTGCAATTCTGCCCACCTCTTGGAAGTAATATTGCTAGAATTCATCTTTAGGAAAGCATTTTCAGCTAGATTTAGTTCAGTATTTGAAAAAAGCATACTCTATTGGGGTCAATGCCAGCAGAAATCAAAAACTAACAAGGGCTCTCAGATTAGGTCTGACTGCTAAGAACTGGAAAAGAATAGGGAATTGCTGCTGAAAAACAGCACAGTTAACTACCTTGAATTGCCAAGAAACCTGATCATGAGACTATATGTATGTGTGTATTCTGGTCATAAATCTGGCAATTTCCATCAGTGCACTATTACAAAAATTAGAACTATGTCTTGTTCTCCAACAACAGGGAGGCCAGAAACCCTAAATCTCGAACAGTTTTTTCCATTAATCCAATTAGTTAAACAGGCACATTTAATGATTTCTCTAAGAACACAATGTGTTTGTCCACATGACACACTGAACCACATCACTTTTTAAGCTATCGTGTGAACCCAACCCATCCTGTCAGTTAAGGGTTGAACACATTGAGAAAATCCTGGAAATTGGGCTAACTCAGTGAATCAAGATTCAATTAAGATTGCTACAGATTTCTGCCTGCTTCAATAAGAGATAAATTTAAGTTAGACAGTTTTTAAATTTATGATAAGGAGGAACATTCAATCATGTGAGCCCTTACCTTAGATGAAAGATATACAGAAACAGACCTACTGTCAGGAATCAGCCTTTTTGAAGCATTTTGAAAAAGACCTATTAAACTCTACTATTCCTTTTCCTTCCCTTGTTGTTGCATAAGTAGCAGCAGTATTTTTTTTTAAAGTTTTTGCTAGAAAGAGTTCCAGCTGGGCCTGCCTGCCATCTCATTCTCCTACAATGTCTCAGAAATCCTTTAGTGAATAGTTTTGCACAGCAACAGTCCATCAAGATTACAGACACATCATGAGCAGTTATAATCTGTGCAGTAATAACACATGCTGGCACAAGTGGCTTTTGTATACACTGCAAACTTGTTTTCTCTGCCACTTTCACCAGCTCTTGTACTTTTTCCATTCCCGGGGGGAAGAAGAGGGATTTTGTCACTCTGGCGCTTCTGGTACCTGTGGGAATCTCCACCATCATCAAGGGAGTTTTCTTTGGGCTAAGCTACTGAGTTAATGAAATATATGTTACCTTTTCCCATGATACACAATATTGGCACCCAGCCTGAACGAAAGTTATGGAGTGAGAACAAGCTAAATATGTGTGTGTGGAAGTCCTTCGGGTTCAAAGAAGACACACTGTTGTGCAGTTCATCTGTGAACACGAAGGTGGCTCTGCAGGCCCTGTCTGGAAGCACTGGAAGTGAAAGCCTCCATTTGTGCACTGGAACAGGAATTCGCTAACTGTGCTCAAGAAGCATCTACTGCTAACCACCCTGTGCAAAGGATTTCAGGAGAGAGGGAGACAAAAAGGGAGAGGGATGGGAGGCTTTCTCTAGACTGTCTTCCCCTCCCGCCTATAGGGCTATGGTTGTCCTGCTGGGAGTCCAAATGGTTTGTGGTATGTTGATATTGCTTACTGGGATTTTTAAGAATGTTTTCCCATGTTACTTGTAAGCTGCCTTGAAAAGTTTTGCATCCTGAAAGATGTAGTAGTTGCTGTTATTATTTCTACTGTTAATAACAGTAATTCAGTTAATCTGTCTCTTACACACTCATAACACTATTATAGTAATACTCTAGATTTGTAAACACTCAGCTGAAAAGTTCAAACAGGTTATGTCCTGGTTTAAATTAAATTCTGCTGACCTGTGAAAGTAAGTCTGCCTGAACAACCCTGTGAATGGTTACCTGATTTGATGTCTACAGCTTCAAAGCTTTTTGTAACTTTTTAGACTGCACGTCTACCCCTCACAAGCTGCTTTCTTTTTTATCCCATGACCTTCACGACCTGATGAACTATACCAGTTAGCCATCCTTTTCACCTCCCTGGCCTAATAACTAAGTAAACAAACAAATCTCTTGGAAAAGGACATCATATCTCCTGCTACATTTACACTAGTTAAGTGTGACTGAAAGCACCATAGATATTTTCAGAGACAGGAAGACATTGAAACTCCAACTGATCTCAGTAAAGAAATATTTGCTCAGCACCTGCAGTTAAACAATCTTATTTATAAATATGTTTGTCAGTGCATTTTTATGTACCCCCTGAAGGGTTGAGGGAAAAAGAAGTATAGGATGAACATCTCTTTGGCATAGTACTATTACTGAAACATAGTAATAACATAGTATACTATATATACAAGTTAATACATCTGGCAAATTTCTGACTACTTCTTTTGCAAAGTTATAAATTAAATTATGAAACATACAACTATAGTTCTGAATATCTACTTGCTTGGTATAAGTTTTGAGAAGCTGTGGGACAGTAACCAGATCCTTTCTGGATGCAGCAATAAATTTCATCACAAGTTGAATAATGGGTCAGCAAATGGGTGTGTTTCTGGACAAGGTTTGTGTCAGTGGGTAAATCATAAAAAGTTACATGAGGTATTAATGTTAAATTTTTTCTACTGGTGGAGCCCCATGGGTACTGCAACCTAATACCAAAAGAAAGAATAGTGACTTTGGTTTCACAATTAATGATCTGTGTACTAGGCACTTCACTGTATAACAGGTAAATAGATGAAATCTGGGAAGTGAAAAAAGCAATGTCTCTTAACATTTTTCTTTATCCCAATTACAGGTATTCTTTGCTTGCAACTCTGTAAAGCACCATCCAAATGGTATATATTGTAAGAAGAAAATGACATCCTTGTTGGACAGAAAGGTGGATTATGAAACAAATCAGTTAATAAATGTGTATTTGTAAATATTTACTTATTTTATTATATCAATATATATAGACAATGTGTGTGTGTGTGTATCATAATTGCCTACAGTATCTGCACCACCAGTTTTATGTCTAGCTCCTTTTGGTGAAATGTAGCATTCCAGTAATAAAGTAGGTCTTGCAAACTTTAAGTCTGCCAATATTTAACATGTAGGACTGCACTTTAGGTTAATGATTTGGTTCATGCATCACACTAAGGCAGGAACTATAGTTTACTGTAGGTTCCTACAGCATGCTAAATCAGAGCTAAACAAATCACATTGAGACTTCGCAGAATGTATGAATCAGATTTATAAGTAATGAATGTAAAGCTCATAATGTTCAGGGAAGCTTGCTTCCACTTAGATGAATGAAAGATTACAGCCTATACAGTAGTCTAAAACCAACCGGTGAGGGGAAAAAAAAACTTTAGCAACTCAGCTGGTTAACATTTATGCTTCATCTGAAGCCCACCAATGTTTGTTCTTCACAGGTACTAACATCAAGCCTCTTTCTTTCTGTGATATAGCAATGTTTATTATACTACCCAGTATGGGAATACAAACAACTTTTAGGGCCTCTGCTTAGAAGGAAGCTGATGACTTAGCCATCTGGATTTCTCAAGCAGTTAGCAATACAGTCATACTACTTTAGTTAAAGGTTTAAAATATTTTCTAAGAGAAGTTTCCCCTTTCCCAGAGGCATTCAGAATAGCAACCCACTAATCTTAATAGCTAGATTCAAAAGCAAATACATCAGCTGTTAGGACTTCCCCCACTAGTGCCAGTGTTTGAAGAGAATTAAAGCTATTGAAATAATATAACTATTTATCTTTTCCAAAAATGAAGATAATACTTCATTGTGGAGCAGCATAAGTCTGTTTTGGTACTCAACCAAACATTTTCTCTGATAGCCAAACAGTTGGCTGCTGTCAGGTTCCAAGATCCTTGTAGCATCTAGTAGGCAGCAGGGATGAGTAAACAAAGAACTGTGACCCGTATCTTAACTTTGCTCAGACCTCACTAGATCATGTTAGAGAAGCCATTTTTCTGATGTTCAATAGTTTAACTGATCTTACTTCCAGAATTGTGATAAACTGTTGGGGAATAAGCCACCTAGCTGACAGGGCCCATCAAGGTCATGCCACCTACCGTGCTGTATTTGTAGAGTGCCACTCTCAGGCACTGCAAAATCTTAAACAAGTAGAAGGTTTTCCTATCATGAAATAAATCCTTGCTTGGACTAGCAGTAGAGACTGGGGAACACAAGAGGCATATTTACAGGAAGCCATGCAAATTTGACTGGCTCAGTTTGTAGAAAAATTATGTTAATGTCTATGTCTAAAGTGCTTTGAATGGACTAAACACATGCAAAGTATCATTATGACCAAAGCTCAATTTAGCCAAAGTATTCGGATATGAAATGGACTTAAAGGAGGACCAATCAACTGGCAAATTCCAAGTAGTTTTTCATGAAATGTAGATTAAACTATAGTGCCTACATTACACATCAAAGCTATTCCCTTCCTCAGATTAGTATAAAATATCATGTAGTATTCTTGAGAAAGAACAATTCTTCTATAGGCAGATAATATTATTTACACAGGAAGACAAATCCGATCCAGGGTACAAATAGAACAAACTAAAGAGAGAGAAAATGGATCCTAAAGTTTGGGGTGACATTTTGACCTTTTACTTTGTAAAAATTATCAGGCAAACTAAAATCATAACATTTTTTTCAACTGTAGCATTTCCTCTAAATGTATTGCCCTCTATCTTGGAAAAAAATGTGCAAATATAATAATATGGAATAGAGATATTGGAAATTCTTCTATAAAAGGCATTATTAAAGCACCTTCATCTCAGATTTGATAAATAAATATTATTTAGTGCAAGGTCAGTTTATTTCCATACAATTAATATGACAGCTATCTCATTTAACAGGTTTTGTTCTGAGGACCATTATTTCTTATACAGTTCAATATTATTTTAATGAGCAATGTAATGTAAGTATAAAGGAGTTAAAAAATGAGAGCAAATTGTTATTATTACACTGTAAATCAGGCTAGTAATTATTTCAGTTTATCTTATTTCTGTTAATTACATACTATACCTTTCAGCTCCTTCTCTAAAAGAGAAACGCATTCTGTACCAATGGCTTTTTACATTTTTGTTCTGTGGTCATATATATCCTTTGAAAAGGAATCCTTTGAAAGGGGCATCTTGTTTAAGAATATTAATTCCAGTATTTATTCATTTATTTAAAAATGTTTATACCCTGCCCCAATTCTGATGGATTCTGGGTAAGGAATAACAAAACAAATTAAAAATAACAAAATAAAAAACAAACCAAAAATACATTTCACAGACAGGCAAAAAACATATAATCATAGGCACCCAAATCAGCTAAGGGCTGGAACTTGTTAGTAAGAAACCATCTATTTTAAGAATGTAAAAGCACCATTTCTATAATTAAACTTTTCACAGGAATTACAGACAGGGATGTGAAAAGGGGGATACCAATGAATTCATTGGAATTCTCATGTCAGATGATTAGCTGACTTACTTGGAAATTTTATTTTTATTTAATTTAATATTAAAATAATATTTTATTTTTATTTGGTTTATAGACTGTCTTTATGTTTGTAAAGTTTACAGAGTCCAGATACTTTTGCAAGTGGAGCACTGACTCACTGACAGGGGCACCAAGGGAGCAAATCAGAAGTAAGGGGAGATACAAACAGCTCAAACTTGGTAAGTTTCAGAATTAGAGTCACAGAAGGCTGAGCTTGGATTAGTTACGTTCTGCCCTCTAGAGTTCTGTCTCTGGAGCCCGTGCTCTGTAATCAGAAATAATCACCCTACTGTTTAACAATAACAAAATACAGTTTTCATTTTGCTTCCTTTTTTTCCTTAGGATTAAATAATTTTAAAAAATGAAAAGTAATATAGCATAGATAAGCCATCCCAAATCTGATGTCCTCCTGATATGTGCTGCAATACCCAGCTAGAGCAGATTGAGGAAAGATGGTATATATAATTTCATAACTTTATATTTCCATAAAACTGAACAGAGCAGTTTATGATTCTTTAAAATATATATTCAGAATTATAATTTATAAACACCCTTTATATGTAATAATATTTATCATCAAATATATATAATAATATAATGAAAACAAAAATTTCAATGATAGTATTTTACTTTACATGGAAAATTACTGCAGAGAACTACTTTACATCCTAATTGAAAAATCCCTTGAAGTGCAACCATTCAATCAATTTTATTTCCTCCCCTTTAAAAATAAAATAATACAATACTATAATGTAATGTTCTGTTTCAGGGTTAGCTGCTGGACTGAGAAGTCCCAAAAGAACATTTTGTCTGGGGCACTCTCAGCCATAATAGGCTACTGTTTCGAACTTCTATAATGCTCTAACAACATTACAACTGAGCTTTGTGGGGAATTTAAAATGACAACTCATCAGCCTAATCAGCTGGAATGAGACCCAAACAAAGTCAATATTGGTGGGTCCTGTGAGGATCCTGATATCTGCTTGTTTGGTTTTGCTTTGTTTTTTAAATAATGTTTTTCCTACATTAGTACATTTTTAGCTTGTATATAATTACAGAACCTATTATGTCGCTTATAAATGATATGTTTGCTACAATGTTTGATCACTAATTAAATCGTAACTAAATGGAAGAAATTCACCCACAGAACGAGCAAAGAGAGAGCAGATTGATAGGGAAGTTCAAGTGATGAGAGGAAAGAGACAGACGAGGGAGAAGGAAGAAGACGGGAAGACTCAAGAGACTGCTGATTGCTGCTGTCCCTTTCCTGACTGTTGCCTGTTGTGATTCTGGTGATTGCCCACTTTGCATAATTGGTGTACTGTTTCCTGCTGACCTAGCTGGACAGCTTCAAGGGACATGTAAGGAAGTCAGCTCCCCACAGAATTAGCAAATAGGAATCTGACAGGGTAGGCCAAAGAGAAGACACATTGTTTTCTTTTTTTATTGTTAATTACCATTTAATAGCCAGTTATATTTTAGTCTGAGGAAACTAGTGGAATTCCACCCTCAGCCATGGAAACTCACTGAATAATTTGGGGTCAGTCATTCTTTCAGCCTGTGATGGAATGTAAGGGTGGCCTTGGAAGACAGGGGAAAGAGGTGAGAAAGGAATCTGCAACAGGATAACAGTCAAAGAAAGAAACTTAGGAAAGACCGCCCTAACTACTCAGGCAGTAAATAGGGAGGGTGGGAGATTTGTGCTTTCAGACAAGATTGATGTCCATCTCCCAGGTAAACCAGACAGGAAACAAGACTAGATGAACTAATTCTACTTTATTGAAAGGCTACTTTAACAGAATTTTGCAAGTTCCATCACATCACAAGATAAATGCAAAATTCTTCATTTAAGAAATGCAAATCGAATTCAGAGGTATAGGATAGAGGATTAGTAACAGCACATGTGAAAAGCTCATGGAACTGTAAATGATAAGCTGAATATGAGTAATGTGAAATGGCTGTTAAAAAGGAAAATGCATTAGATCAGTTTTCAAATCATAGGACTTTATATTCAACTGTAATCTGTATAGGTCACTTAAGGACATGGCACCATATTTTAAGAAGGATTCAGAGTAGTAGACCAGTAATGAAGATGACTAGGAGACTAGAAACTAGTTCTTAAAAGGAGTGGCTGGAAAACTGGCAACATTTCTTGAGAAAAGACAATGAAGATAGACATGATAGTACTTTTTTAGTACCTGAAAGACTGACATATAGAAAGTCAATGCCTGTTCTTTATCATTCCAGCATATAGGATATGAAATAACGTCCTTAAGTTACGGAAGACAGATTTCAATTTAATGTTAGGAAAAACTTGTAAACAATAGTAATTCAATAGGGTAACTAATTATCAAGGGAGGTGATAAGCTCCCCTTTGCTGGATGGATTCAATCAGAAGTCAGACAGTAATCTGTCTGGGATGCTTGTATGTGCCCTGAGCAGGGTGTTAATATTCAGTAGCCTAAATTGTCCCTTTGAATTATATGACTCTATGATCTTTATGGAGCCAGGCCTTTGGTGGCTGTTCAGGATATTCCGCGGAAAAAAAGAATCTATTAATATACCTGGTTCCAATATTTTGGGAGGTGGGAAAAGCTAGCAGAATTTTGAGAAGGAAATTAACATCAAAGGACAAAACAGTATGAGTTCAGACAGAGATTGGACAGTGTAGTGTGGTAGCGACAAAAATCCTAGAATTCATCAAGACTTTTTTTCAATATGAAAGAGAACTGCAGAGTCAGGATTTCAATTATTATTTTGAAAGAAGATCAGAGTGATATTCACAAATTGTATGTACAATACAAGTCTATTTTGAACTTACAACATTCAGGATAGAAATCTAAATTGATAAACTAACTAAAATAATAAGGGAATGCAAACATTCTAAAACTGAATCCTAACATTCAATAGCTCATCATGCAAGTTGTGAAAAAATTCAGCAATGATGTGTTTAGAAGACTTCTGAATTGCTATAATCACATCAAACTGTACAGTCTGAGCTCTGTATGTTTACTCACAACTAAGTCCTAATTAGCTCATAAGGTAGTTCCTCTTTATCTATGATAGCATATTTCTTTGCAATGCAACTACCCCACCCAGGAATGTGGGGCCTTAAATTAAACAAGATCAACACTATATTCTCCTCAATCTTCAAGTGACTTCTGCTCACAGACACATATGTATTCAAAGTAGTTTTTTTTTTAATGGTCAGTGTTTCTTTCCAGTACATTGAAAGAATCTTCCTTTGAGGCACAGAGCACAGGATCTTCAAACAATACATAGCTGGCAATAAATATGCTGCCCTATAGACAAGTAAAAACTAGTTAATGTACAGGGTTAGAAGCAATAAAGAAGATACAGTAAAGAAGTTTCAAGAAGGGAGGAGAGGTGATATAGAGTGGAGCTGCTTAGAATCCATTGAACAGCATTTTCATCCAAAAAATTCATTCCATCATTGACTTAAGCATCTTATTGAGAGGCAGAGTGGCTTGGGACAATTATTTTCTGCCTCTCAGTATATATAATACGAAGGCAAGGATGCAATGAATACACCTATTCATGAGCAATTCCCCAAGGCACAGGACAGTGTTCTACTCAGAAATAATTGTGTTTCAGTCATTTTTGGATCAGCAATCAAAGAACACCTACAAAATCCCATTTCTTCTTTTCTTTTAACCACATTTGTGCAAGTATAATCAACAAAACAAATTCAAGTGTGTTGACTCACATACAGAGGCTATAATCCAAAAGACACTCATCCAAGGCCTTCCTTTCACACAAGATCTTCTGCTAACTTATCAAGGATAGAAGATGTGTATCCTCACCTCTCAATTAGCACAGCTTGCTATTGTTATTTCTGTAAAATGCTACAGAGAGAGAGATTGATGAAGTAGGGCTAATATTTCTGGACTGCAAATGGTTGTGAACAATTAATAATGCATGTTCTCTCAATTGTGTCCTATACATACAGCAAGAATTTCTATCTACAAAAAAGCCTCAACTATAATCAAAAGCCATAATTATGCTGCAAAGCATCTGCTACAAAACAAGCAAATAGGTTTTTTCTTACATAGCAATTATCAGAAGCACATAGATATAAGAAAGTTAAAATAACCTTTTGTCTACCAATGAGAGTAAACATTTCAGCAGGTTTTACACAAAATTGTCCGAGGTTGTGCTATGTTTTTACTTGTTTGAGTCCACAATTTCCTGATTCCTTGTATCCCCTGAGGATAATACTGCAGGCAACTCATGTATTTGAATGCAGCTCATAAAACTATGTGTCACAATTGTTAGTTTTTAAGGTACCATGGCGTATTGTTTTTCTTTTCTAAAAGTTTTTGAACCCTAACAAAAACCATAATTGGTTGGCTCTGGCAAATATTCATAAGAAAAATTTCCCATAACTGTATTATGGAAATATTTTATTTTAGTTTAGTTCAAATGTCACAACATGCCATTTTAACATCTTGAGATAATAGAGGAGAATCTGATAATCAGGAAACAGGATTTGGGAGTGGGAGGGAGCAAGAAAAAGGATGATAGTATATTAAAGTGAAGTCATGAAATCTGCACAGCCAGAGTCCAATATGACATAAAGTAAAAAGCTGCAGACATTCAAATTGTGTGTTACCAAATCTAGTGACTTGGGATCTATTTTTGCCTCATAGGAAGCATAATGGAATAATAACTGAATAACAGAATGATCCTGAGTTTGCCCTTACGTATTGCTATACAAATTTATTATACTAAATCTTACTGTTTGATTTGGATAAAACAATTCTTTCACCATCTCTGCTATTTTGCAGGTATCAAAAAATGGAAATTTGAGGGAAGGGGCTATTGGCAGGTATATTGTGTTTACTGACCTTTAATAAAATTGAAGGTGCAAATCTTGCAAAGTAATATTATTAGTAATAATAAAACTAGAAGAAAATAGGAGGAGGAAGGAGTATTAGGTATGTTCACCGCCTCGATATAAAAATAATAAAAGTGGGATAAAAAATTCTTTAAAAAAACTGCAAAAAAAAAAAAAACTCACCGAGACAGTGAAATTTATATTTGTAAGAGGAAGGAAAATTTATGAAAGGGAGAGATATCCATGCTTTGGTTCCCTCCTATCTAGATTACTGCAACACAGTTTTTGTAGGCCTATCCTTGAAAAATATCTGGCAGTTTTAAAGGTGTATCTGGCTGCTAGCCAGAATGGTTATCTGCTAACAAGTGCACAATGTCATGATCACATCAAAGTTGGAAAATATGCACTAGTTACCAATTGTTTTCCAGACACAAGGTGTAAATATTACACTTTATAGCTTTATTTGACAGGAAGCTGACTGAGAGGCTGCATGTCTCATTATGAGACCAGTATTTTATGAGATCTACCAGAGGTATCCTGTTGAGGACACCTTCACTCACAGAGCTCCTGTATGTCAGGCAAATATGAGGGCACTTTCTCCTGTTTCACTTCTAAATTACAGAGTGCGAGTGGAAAAACAGCTCTCAGTTTTTCAGAAAGAAGTTAAGCTGCATCTACTTAAGCCTTTTTAAAGTATTAGTAGTGTTTCAGTCTTAGGTTTTTCTTGTTTATTTGACTTGTATTACACCACAAAGAAGCAGGGACATGCTCTTTTTTATACAGGCAAATACCTGGCAATGAAAAAATAAAACTGGATACTACTTGTAACTATAATCACACATGCGGGAAAGCCAGGTCTCAGAATGCTCAGAATGAAAAGAAATGTGGTATTTATTGAAATACTCATTACAATCTTCTAGAAGCACAAGAATCCATTTTTTTTCAATATGACAATTAAGATACATTAAATATTACCTACAATAATGTTATTTTTATTTGTAGACTACTATAAAAAGAAATTATACTTTACAGGATGAGAGGGTTACTTACTAAATAATAGAAAGCTTCTAACACTGCAGTATTTACAACTGATGAAAAAGAAGATAGAAGGAAAAAAAATAAGAGACATATATCAGCAAATGAAGGAAAGGAAAAATTAGACAAGATGTTGGAGATGCATGGTTAATTCTCCTGGTGTATTTCTTTTTTCTCAAAAAGCAACCATAAGAAGGAGATGTATTTGAACAAAAACTGCAACCCTGGGGAAGGACAATTAGCACTCAATTCCATGGCATTTCTCTAATATAAATCAACACCCCAAAATAAACAATGGGAATGGACAATCTGATACATACAGGGATGTGTATGCATATTCTTAAAAACAACTGCATTTAGCAGAAAAACTAATTCAAAATTGATAATTCATAAGTTAACACACAGAACAGTGTACATACCAATATAAATTTCCTTCCATCATAGCAAATTGTATAATTCTGGTAACAGCTACAGGCACTGTTTTCCCCACCCTCACCCCCATTTTTTTCAGTCTTACATTACACGTTCATTTTCTCTATAAGTAATTTCTTTTTTTTTTTCAGGATCATCTTTTAAAAATTATTATTGCAGAAGGCTGAAAAAATGAAACTTTGTGCATCATCATCATCATCATCATCATCATCATCTCCTGCAGAAAACTGCAAATCATGGATCAATTACCACAACAACAATAGGGTGTCAGATCTACCTGATTAGCTGCTACACTGATTAAATGTTAGTAATCCTTCAGCATTCTCACACTTTCATTACACCAGTTCTATTAAGTGAGTACAGTATTCTTAAAGGACATTTTTTAAAAAGTGAAGAGGAAAATGTGATTTAAGGGTCTGTTTAAATAAGTGGAATTTAGCTAAGCTGATACATTAACAGAGCTCCCAATCCTGCATTATAAGCATCACACATCCTCAAATCTGCACCAGAAAATTGGAAAATGCTCTGGAGTAGAAATGTGATAAAGAAAGGGGATGAGAAAATTCTGTATTACAGCTCTAACATCTGAGAAGTTCAGTAGCTTATTCTGAACACACAAAAAGAACACAAAGAAAGTTCTTACTTTTGCATCCTTTTCCAAAAATGAGATTTTAGATTCTAAGCAGGAATGCAGGGATAAATTTCTTATGCGTTTTTGCTTTTCTTGTAAGCCTCTGGAAACTGAGAAAACAGCTACCATTTAACTTAAAAATTTTAGGCCCATCTGAACATAGGAGGAGAGAGGTTAAGGAAGCCTGTGGCAGCTTGAAACCCTACAGATACAGAAATTTCAGAACGCAGAAGATGAGTTTGCAGCAGTCTTGCCTATTACATGCTCTGTAATGGACATTTATTCCTGATAAAAACATTGAGCGAATGCATTTCCAGTTACAACTACCAGACTATGTGTACAAGAAAATGTACCATGAGAAGAAGATGAATTGACATCAGGGACCTACCCACTAAATTTATCTAACTATCTGTGTGATCCTAAGGGGGTATATTTACTAGGAAACTGCACTCATTTCAACCTAATTTGTTTTTTGAGTATATATGAATGAATCAATAACAATTCTGTATCATTGGACTTTAATCTGAATTTATTTTTATTACTGTTTTTTACCTTTCTTTGTATAGATATTTGTCTAGTGGTAAACTAAAACTGAGAGACATTTTGTTATGCACGCATGGATGAATTTTTGCATTTCCAGACAAAAGAGTGCAAGACCCTTTGCAAACAGGGGTGATTTCAGAGCAAAGAAAGAACATATTCATTTGACCAATGCTAGACAAGACCAACTTTCCTCAACCTGGTATCAGGCCAGATCCATATATTCTGCTTGCCTCATCACCAGCATGGGCTACACATCATTTCTTGAATGCAAAAACAGACGTCATCCTCCATCCAATCCCAGCCTACTACAGGTGCATCCCTTTATTAATGTTTTGGATTTTGTTTCAAAAGATCTGTTTTCAGTCCTGAGCTGACTTAAGCCCTTCCAAACAATCAGTTTACTATGGTTCCTTCCAACCAAGCAACTTCCCCAGTTCTGACTGGCTACAGCTCTTGGCACACTTCCTCATGTCTAGTAGCACTATGGCCATTTCATCCTGGGTTGCTGGCTGTTAGGTTTTCAGCAACTTCTTTTTTTCTTCTTCTTCTAGTTGCTCTAACAATGGCCCATAAAGACTACGGAGCCCAGTAACATCTCCTGGTCTTCATGTTTTTCCCACCTCCTCTGCCAGCATACCACCATTCCACCCTTACATGTCCCAGAGAGCATCTTTTGGTTTGTACTCAGGCTGGGTGAAGCAGACTCTTTCTGTCTCATGCCATGCCCTGTAATGGTTCCCTTTCCCTTTTTTTAAAAAAGTATTAATTTGCAATGTATCACATTGGAACAAGCTACAAAGTTTCAACTAATCTTTGCTTTAATAAACCAGAACCATCAGTTCTTCATTGCCACAAAGTTTCTAGGATCCTAGATGGAGTGAAAGTACAACCTGTTTGCTTTGCGTTAGTCATTATTAGAGCAACAATGGTACAATAAAGAGGAAAACAGAAAGGGTCTGTGTTAGTGTCAAATGTGAGAACATGGGAAGAGGGCGTGAAGGCATTTATGTGTGCAAACTACTGGGAAAGCAAAAGAAAAGAACAGAAACTTGTGAGAAGGGAATAATCCCTAAAAAGAAAAGGCAGGCACTATTAGACTCCCCCACAAAGGTCCAGCAAGTGATATTTGCCTTTTCTGCACAAATGGGAAGGATAAGCAGGGGAATGACTAATCTGATCCCACACTGGCTGTAGTCTGGACTGAGCACCAACCCAACCCCATTGCCAAAGCACTGCAATCTAGATTGGAATCTGGTTTGCAATTCAGATTGAGACCTGGACTGGAATTCAGGAGCAGCCAGCGGCAGCACAGGAGACAAGCAACTTGGGCTGCAGTACAGAAGTGCCCTTAGTTTGATATACTGAACTATGACTTTCATTACAGTGGTCCAACTCCTGGGAGGACATTACATTATGCATTAAGTACACACTAAATAAAGTGCCTGTTCCTCTCTACATTCCTTTCAGTGGGATGCATTTCTGGATAAACATCACAATATGAAGGAACATCAGTCCGACTGCTTCAACAATCAACTTACAGAGAAAACTTGCTGCAGAAAGACATACATGAACAAATACATGAACAAGTGGAAGAAAAAGATTTGTCATGCACAGTTTTGCATTTGAAATCAGTCCTCATGAAAATTTCATTTAACATTATTTTCTATTCACTTCATTTTTTAAAAACTAAGCCTTTGGTTAAGGTACTTCAAGCAGTTCCTTCATCACACTACAGTTGCCTTGGGAAACTTTTAAATTAGGAGTTGTCAGATTTTTTTTTCTATTAGTACTCAAAATCCACCACTCTGATTCAAATGCAGAAATGCACACTTAGCCATTTCCAGACTGCCACTCCCATTCAGTTCAGAAGGAATAAAAAATAAACTGCTTGCACACGTACCACCCCATCCACATTCTTATGTCATGTTATGTTCATTTGCCCTGTGATCGTACGCACTCCCCCCGGCCAGTTCTCATGAGATGAAGCTGAAAAGGCATCAGTGGTTACATAAAGCAGACATTTCAATTTGCTTAGCTGTAACAATGAAATTTTATCTGAAGTAATGTTTTCAGAAATATATAATACTGAAAGAACAATAACAAGGAAATGAGTTCTGTTGATCTCAATGATAGAGTTTCAAGTTTAAAAAAGCTTATGATATGCTGCACCAATGTTAGCAAAATAATATTTTAATTCTAATTTATGTAATCTGTTGAAGAGAGAAGAATTAAGTTTTTTTAAAGATGCAATAGTGCCTTACAATTTGGATTCTACAACTCTATATATTCTACATACAGTAGTTCTGGAATAATTAATAAAAAAGGAAGCAAGCTAATGTTTGACTATGGATCAACAAACACAGCATTTGTATTGTAAGGCAAAACCCTTAAGTTGAGACATCTGTGGAACTATTACATTATGCCACTAAAGATTATCTTAGAAAATTATTATTATTAATAACTACATTCTACCTAATATTTATGCATCCAGTTAATACTACAATTTTACTGGATTATACAGATTGGAAGTTTCAGGCTTTTCCTAATCTTTTCAGAATTTGAAAACTTCATGTACCTATTGTAAATGCACTGGAAGGAACATCTATAGACTTTAAGATACTATTTTACAAAAAACTTGTAGTGCAAAGAAAACTCTTGAAGCAAGATTGGCCAATTTTTAAATACTGCTTCCTTCCTCAGATATCATTTCTAACATACAATTTTCTCCCACTTCAATGATGCTTTTAAAAATGTTAATTTTCAATTACACAAGCCTTTACCTACTCCACAGGCTCTCATTGACAATCATACCCTTATTTTATGCATCATTCTAACCTAATCAATTTTGCTATAAATTTAGAACTGTTGCTGTTGGAAGACAATTTTCTATCACCCATACTATTACCGGAGCAATTACTTGTAGGTATCATATTAGGCAGAGTGAAGGATTGCAAATAACAATACCATACTGATTTACGGCATTTCATTAAACTATAGGGAAAGACAAATAGGCAAAACCTGCTGAGACACATTTTATTTAGAAGGGACTTTCTTCACATGTATCTAACTATGGCACAAACATGAACCAGCAACTTTTTCTTACCACTGCATCCTCATTCCATTGCTTTCATGTGGTCCCAGCTCATAGCTGAGGCAGCCTTGAATTGTCTTTGTGCTTCTGAAATCAGAGTAGTGTTTTCCCTCTAATAATTTTTGCTGGAAGTATAATCTGACATGCTTCACAGGCCATTCTGGTGGTAGCACTGTCTCATGGCTCCCAAGGCATTACATCAAGCTGGCACCTACTGACCACTTCAGGCTGTGTGGGCACTCTCCCTTCCTCCTTGGGCACTTTCTTCCCTCTGTACCTGTAAGTGCCCATCAGCTGTGAGGACTGAATAACAGGTTCCTTATTCAAAGTTCTCTGAATGCTGATGGACAGTGGTAATACAAAGAATTGTATGGTGAAACAGCAGAAAGAGAGTTTCTTCTAGAATAGCACTAAATCTAAAAAGGACTCTGAATAATAGATGGCCAGCAGGAGTAGGGTGTTGTTCAACTCTCTCTCCATCAGTCTCTTGTTAATCATGCTTAGTTCGGATGCAACTGGGCAAAACATTTCCACAAAGAAGAAGAGAGTTTTGACAGATACAGTTAAATTCACCAGTCTACTCATGTGTCAAAATTCACTTCCTCCCTAGCCCCAGCCCATGTTAATGACAGTGACTAGCTTGTAAAGTTTGGTGGGAAGAAAAAGGAAAGAAAGCCAGTGGAATCCCCAATCTCTTCTCTTAACTTGCCCCCCCCAGGAAAAAAGGATAGTACCATTTGGTAGCAATCCCGAACAGGTAGGATATGGATTGACAGGGCAGCAAATTTTACGCCAACTCAAAAAGAAACAGGCGGGACTTTAACTCAGCCATGGGGAACGGCTGTGTATAAATAACTGCCAAGTACACCAGGATTGAAGTGGGCTGTAGCCTAGAGAATGTGTGTATGTGTGTGCACACATGTGTGTGTGCGCACATGCACATGCCAAATTATCTAATGGTAATTTATAGCACACTGATGGGGCCATAATCTTTGGATCACCTGATGGTCATGACAAAGAATTGGTGTCAGGCTCCCTGGTAGCTATCTGAAGTCAAAAGTAATTCTTGTGAAGGAAGAGTGTCACAGTTTTCTTTAACAAGGTTAATTGAGAAGAAAAGGATGGAATTGCAAGTACTCCAGCAAATGAACTGTTTTCAATTTAGAATCAATATATCCCTATATAGGTGGACACTTTCTGGTTTTCTTTCAAACAGCCTTCCTGTGATCCTGTGAGGAGGCAGGTCTCTTCACTGATAACAGGGAATTTTGTACCTGGCTATTTACATAATAATTTCCTGAGCCTTAATCAGTTTGGGAACCATCTCTTATACAGTAATTGGGATCACACACCTAAGCTGACTTCTACTTGGACCTCTGACTCCATATTGTCTTTATATTTTTCTGTTCTTCTACACACCTGTTATTTCTTTCTAGCTCAGAAAAGATGTATGTACAAAAGTCCCAAATATAAGTGTGCAAGTATGCATTTGTGAAGATATCTAAAAAGTCTACATTTAGCCAGTTGTTTATTAGGGTAAATAAAAGAACCAGCCAAAGGCCAAGAGAAAAGAAATGCAAAGGAAAAAGATTTAATGGCAGTTTCCATGTCAAATACTGAGGTTAAAATGTACTCACTATTATAAAATACGTCATTCCATACCACAGCAATTGACTTCCTCTAGAATAGCTCTAGTACCCAGAAATGTACATTATACTTTTTTGTAGCAGATATAGAAATAATAATATAGTCTTTGTACTATCATTATCATGTCTCTCTTGGAGGATCCCTTATTGTAAGAAAAGGAATTGTAGAATCAGGTAAAGGAAGAACGTATAGGCTTATAACTCTGGAAGGTGATCTAAACAATGCTATGGAAAGTATAGGCCATAAAGTATAGTTCCCATTTGAAACAGAGGGTTTGTAGAACCAGGGATTCTTCCACACCCTTCTTATAATTAACCAGGGGCAGTGGGGGGGGGCATGCTTAAGATATATTATATAAGAATTGACAGTGCTGCCCAACCCGTTTTATCTGTTATACTGTTATACATAAACTTACTGATTTGGACCTTTCTAGCAATCAATCTCTTTCTCTTATTTTTGTTTGAGTTGGTGAGCTAAACTGTGTTGCTTTCTTGGTAACAGTGACTCTTGACTTCCTTGATGTATCAATTTTATGTGCTTCCTAAATCATCGTGTCCCAAGCGAAAAAATGCTTACACCAAGAAGCTAGCCAGGGAAGCAACTCTCAAAACTAATTTAGGCTATTATATTTCTCAGGTTTTTCCCAGGATGGTAGGAAAGATTTTTTAAAGTGCTGAGTGACAAATTGAACAAAAAAGTGAATTATGATACCTTGGCATGGGATGCTCTCTGTTTTGTTATGTTCTACTGCAAATGAAGGTTTAGGGCACAGATATAAACAGGTCCTAATAAAAATTTTTAAAGCCATCTTAAATGGCTACAGGAACAATTGCAGACTCAAACTACTTGTTTATAATCTAGTTACTTCCCTCCTCCCAAATGAACAACATTACTTGAATTTGCATCTCAGTGGGCAAGCCCCAAGCATTCAGAACAGATATACCTAAATACATTTTTACATTTAGGTTTTGTTTACATTACAAAATGGTATTTGCATTTTTAAATTTTAATTTTCAAACTTGCCACAGTTCTTGAGCTTGCCTGTAATTCAGTAGTTTTTAAGTTCACCCTTGAAGATCTTCCTATTAGGTCTCAGATTTTTATGGCTTCAGCACCCAATCGATCTTTAGAATGGGATTTTGGCCAACAGTTCCAGTCCTTGCTTCAACAGAGCGCCAACAGCACTCCTCCACACTCACTCCCCTAGTGGTCTGAAGGGGAGCACAAGATGGTTTCAGGCAGACAGGGTTTTCTCTGCTACTAATGGTAGGAGATTATTTTAGAAACCCTATTTCCTTAACATACAGTATTGGAATTCAACAACTCTGGATCAGTTTCAGGTTAGTGTACTCTCTCATAACAAAAAAAGAATATATATACACATACACATACACATACACATACACATACAGAGAGAGAGAGAGAGGGAGATGCCTTCAAGTCACCCTTGACTTCTGGCAACTGCCTGGACAAGTCCTTGCAGTTTTCTTGGCAAGATTTCAGAAGTGGTTTGCCATTGCCTGCTTCCTAGGGTTGAGAGAGAGTGACTAACCCAAGGCAACCCAGGTGGCTTTGTGCCTAAGGCAGGACTAGAACTCACAGTCTCCCAGTTTCTAGTCTGGTACCTTAACCACTATACCAAACAGCTCAATTTAGACAATATGATGTATTTTTAAATAGCTTTATTGAGACCTTGTTTAAAATAGTTCTCTTTTACTACAGTGATTTGTGAAAATCATCTTACGTCATTAAATGCCTATTCCTCTGATTAGACATTATAGCTGAGTTGAATAACCAATATCAGTTGCTATCAGTACTTCACAATTTTGCGTTAGGCTGCAAGGTCATGTGCAGGATGATGTAACTCCTCCCCCACCTGGGTGAGAGTGGGGTGGGTGGCAGGTAGAGGGAGATATAGCAGGAGACAAGGGGCAGGCTGTTCTCAGGGAAGGCAACCTCAATGTTTAGTATTGGTGTTACCTTCGAGCCACTCATGCTCTGCCCCAAAGTCTGGTAACCAAGGGCTCCAGAGATCCTGTTGCTGATGGTTAATGCACAGTCCACCTGTAATAAAGCTCATTTATTTAATTTAATTTAATTTAATTTAATTGTAGATGAGAAGGCTAACCTTGTTTGCATGACTAAAACCTGGTTGGGCCCAGAGGGAGGGATTCCTCTCTTGGATATATGCTCTGTGGGTTTCGTGTGTTGCATCAGCGGCAAACCCAGGCTCAGGGTGAAGGTGTGGCAATTGTTATCTGACAATCTATAGTGGCTTTTAGTGGTGCTGCTCCATAATTGCCTGGTGTGAGATCTTGTTTGTGAAGTTGGGCTATAGGGATCAAAAGGGCCTGTTGCTTGTGTACCACCCTCCCTATGGCATAGCAATCTCCCTACCAGAGTTATTAGAGTCTGTGGCTGGGTTGGCAGTTGTGTTGCCCAGGTTTATGAACCTGGAGAGTAAAATCTGCCTCTTTGGGCATGAACTTGGATGTGGCTTAGAAGTTCATGACCACCATGGACCTGACACAAGTTATCTCTAGCCTGACTTACATTGGAGGCCATAGACCTGTTTTTTTATCTCAGAGCAGTACCAACATGATCTGGAAATAAGGGATGTTACCATCAGTCCCTTGCTGTGGACAAATCACTCCCTGTTGATTCTGGAGTGCTCTGGTGTCTCACCTCCCCACAGCGAGGCAGAACCTATTTGAACAGTTCTCCCCAAGCATCTGATGGACCCTACTGGGTTCCAGAAGGAGCGTGGGGTTGTTCCTGGGGCTCTGGTAGAGGGTTCGACCAAGGCTTTGGTCACCACTTGAAATGAGAGGGTCACTCGCCTTGGATCAGATCATGCTAATGAGGACTCTCTATGCACACGGAGGGTTCCCTGGTTTTCAGAGGAAGATCAGGTGATGAAAGGCAGAAGGGACACCTGGAATGCTACTGGAGGAAGAGTGAACCTGACTGAAGACGGTAAGAGCCTTTCTTCAGGATTACCTCATGATGATAATAGCAGAGAACTATAGTTATTTCTTCACCCTTATTGTGTCTACAGAGAGCTGACTGGTGGCTCTGTTTAGGATAACTCAGTCCCATCTGGGTAAAGAGGGACTACAGGAATACCTGCAGGGCTGCTATGAGGATTATTCTAGTCATTGGTTGAATAAAGTTGCTTGGATTTGCTTGGAGTTGGACTCCAATTATGGGTTTTAAGGCCCCCCGGTTCTGGAGATTTTCCATTTTTAACTCTGAGTGGGGGTGTACTTCCCCAGTCAGAGTTGGTGCGCAATTTGGGGGGGTCTTCCTGGACTCTCAGCTCCTGCTCAAAGAGCAAGTGGTAGCCATGGCTAGGGAGAGCCTTTACCATGGTATGCAAGTACATGTTTAAGAACTGGCTCTGCTGGTTCCATTCTGCCACCACGCCATGCCACTAGCAGCAAAACAGCTGATCAGCATGCTAGAAGTTGTGGCTCAGCTGTGCTTTCAACCAGCTCACAAAACTCCAGAAAAATTAACAATTGGCTCTCGCAAGCTGGTACAAGCTGGCTGCAGCACTGGCCTTTGACAGGTTTGTCTTGTGCACCAATTCATTACTGGACCAGGAGGCCCTGCTCACAGGGACTCATGACTTAATCATCTCCTCTTTGGATTACTGTAACGTGCTGTACACGTATCCTTGAAGTGCACTTGGAAGCTGCAGTTGGCAGTTTTTGTGTTTCTCATTATGCTCATATAACACTACTGCTCTGTAGGCTGCCAGTTCCCAGTAGATTTCCAGGTACAATTCAAGGTACAATTCAAGGGCTGTACATGGGACTGCCTTTCTACCATTGCCTCTGCTTGCTCCATCAGATTTAGCAGGGAGGGCCTGCTCTGGATCCCTTCTATCAAACAATGCCATCTTGTTGGCTCCTGAAGTTGTGCCTTCACTGTGGCTGCACCTGCCCTGTGGAACAGCTTCCTTCCAGAAATCCAGATGGCCCCGACCCTGTTAGCCTTTCGTAAAGCACTGAAGACCTGGCTGCTCCCCCAGTCATTTGGGCCAGGAACTTAGATGAGTTCTGTTGGTGATGTGGCTTTTTGTTCTGAGGGTTATTATTTTAACCAAGGTGTCATGTGTTATATATTGTTATGAAGGTTTTACTTTTTGTACAACACCCAGAGTCACTGCTGTGAAATGCATGGCTCTATAAATAATTTAAATCAAACAAACAAACAAACAAACAAACAAATAGAAATTGAGGCTACAATTCTATATGTGGCAGGCCTTGCCGTACTTCAAAAATAATTAAACACTTCACAGTGTGTTGCAGCACAAACACAGTACCTGACTGCAACTCTTTAAAAAAACCACTTTTCCTGGGATCACACAGCACCATCAACATGATTCTAGAAAAGATGTGGTCGCTTTAAGGAATTGCAAACTGATGCCAAATTCATGCCCCCTCCTGACTGGAGCACCCAACTGGAATTTGAAGCACTTACTTACTGAATTTGCATAGCACTCTCTTACATAGAATAAATCAAACACAGCTGCATCTTCTTTTAAGTGTGAGGAGACATAAGTTTAACTCCTAAGTGAATAACATCACTGGGTGACCTTAAGCCAGTCATGGTAGGTTTAACCTACTTCATAGGATTTCTGTGAAGGTCAAAGCAAGGCTAAAAAAATGTGTATGATGTCTGACCAGGAAGAGAGGTGAAATATAAATTTGGTAAATGAACTAAAGTTGCCAGAAGAGAAATTTAGATCACACTATTACCGCAAGATGCATGTTTATTGAATAATTAAATGAATATTCTGCTTAAGAGGCCAAACTACTCATATGTATTCTTTTATTCATATGTAAAACAAGGTGAGGGATGCAGAACCATCCTCATTCCTCTGCCTCCAAGGCTTTTCTCATAGTCAAGCTCTCAGAGCGTATGTAATTATAGGTTGCAATTATATACAGGAATAGAAAGATTTCCTCCTCTATGTACCTTTGGAAGAGCAGGTACTTCCCTATCCACCAGTTTAAAAATGGCAAATCATTCAACATCCTCCTGTCCATTTTGGCCCTTAAAGGTCCAGGTTTTTCTGAAAATGTGGCTTTTCAGTACTTCAGGGATGGTGGATTCATTTCAGAAGCTTCCCATTTTAAGCATACTTGCTTGAAAGCAAATTCTACGAACATCCATGGCGTTACTTCCACACTAGTTGCATGCACTCCAGACTGTGATGTAAATTGAGCGGTTTTAGTTTATTGCTAACACTATTTTAATAAACACCGGCCTGCTACTGCGAGTCAAACTAAACATCCATGATGCCTGATTTGGATGACCCAAAAGGCTAAATTCTGAAACTAGGGCCATTCCTTGCCTTTTCTCACAGATGTCAAGCTGGAGACTAATTCTTCTCCCAGGCTTTGAGGGACAGGTGCAATTCCTGAGAGTGCTGCAGCATTTGAAAAAGGGCTGGACTGGACCCAAAACCTCACACTGAATCTGAAAATATTTTAGCACACACATACACGTTTGACCAGAAAGGAACCCAACGGCTGATACATACCTGGAGAAACTCTCGCTGCTGCTGTGTGTGCGTGTTTCTGATCTTTCCTCTGCCTGGGTCGCCCTTCTCCGAAAGGCCAGAAAAGTATGGCTGAGCTGCCTCTCGTTGCCACGGCCACCTAAGCTTTCAAAAAAGGAGCCAGGGACCAATCAGGCCTCTGGGCTAGAACTGCACTCAGCCCCAGGTCATGTGACGCAGAGAGTGAAAAGCATGGCCAGAGCCACCCGGACCAAAGCGAGCGTTTGTGTTTGTACCACTTCAACCGTCTCCCCCTCCCAACAGAGCCCCTCATTACTGGACTCTGCTTTAAGCTGTGCCACAAGCATGCGAAGGAGGGGATTACAGAGCCCAGGGGAAGAGAAGAAAGAGAGAGGGCTGAGTCAATACACCGAACTGGCTTTGTGCCGCTTCCAAAACTCTGATTTTAAAACTTTGGGTGGCTTTACTGCTGCCCCAACAGCTGCTTTCATGCAGAAAGTTACTGGCTAAGCTACCCTGACCAGAGATGAAAGGCCTGTCATTCAAGGCCCGGAGAGACAAATCCTAGAGGCCATCCGTGCTACAGGTCAAAGCCTGCTCCAGCTGTGTTTCAACTTTTGCATGAGCTCCCATTTCCAACGACAGCAGCACAATTTCACAGCGCTGTCTAGGTTATTCATAGACTATTACCCTTTCTGAAAACAATAGATGTACGCTCCAGCAAAAAAGAGGGGAGGTGGGGAAGCAGATAGCTTTCAAATAATATAAATTAAAAAATTGCAGAATGGCAGGGTGCTGTAAGGAAGAGAAAAAAGGTTGTGGCTTGGCATCACGCCATCTCAAGAATAGGGCAGGATCTGTATTCAGCCTTCTGAACCAGTTGGACAAGAAACTCAACAATACTGCCACAAACTTGCAAAAGGATGATTAGGGCAAGAAACTTCGCTTGTGAACACAAATAGGTGCTGTTTCATGCTCTTTCTGCTGCTATGTCACCATGGTGTCACGTTAAGTTTTTTGCTCCAATGGTCACACATTCCTATCATAGGGTGTCATATTATGAATTCTCGACAAAGCACCCTTTTCAGAGGCCTGTGATTAATGTTCCTCCATGTAGATAGTACTCCAAATAATAATTTCCCCCGATGCAAATTGGAGGAACAAAACACGGCTAAGCACAAGAAGTGAGTACCGAAAGGAGATTAGCGACCATTGATACGTAAATATCCATATTCTATATAAAAGCAATTCTTGTTGCACTTTTAGCTAGGGGAGGAGGAGCATAACATTTATTGAGATGGTGCTGTTTGAATTCTGCAGTAATATAGTATCTTAAAACAGCAACAGCAAAAAGAAAAAAGAAAAAAAAGGCCTCAAGAAGAAGTATGTGCTAGGTACACAAGAAATTGCATGGGAAAGGCCTCTAATTTCTCCTGACCTGAACTAAGAAAAAGCACTGATTCATACTGAGCATGCCCACAGTAGTTCCTATTAACCATATTAACTAGATTAATTTACTTAACCATATTTTGTTGATAAACTATGGATTACTAATCACAGTATCTGGATTCACACAGGACATTAAGCCAAAACAAAACAAGAAAGGATAGTAATGTATGCAAGCAATGTCTGTACCTGTCTTCTTTGAACTAAGCGCATAATTACATAGTACATTTCCACTCTGATAGAGAGCTGTACCTGTCTTGCTTTTCAGAGTACATACACACAACACCTCTGAAATAAATTACATCATACATGACTTGGGAAAAGTAGATTTGACTTTTCTTCCTACTGTCATAATATTTAGGGTGGAATCTGTCCATTGGAGCTAGATGCAAGGAGATTTATGTCAGGTAATTAGAAGAACTTTACAGAATGCATAATTAACAGAAATGGCTGCCACCAGTTTGGGTGATGACTTTCAATTTAGTTTTAAAAGGAGACTAAACAATGGCAGAGTGTTGATGACTGCATACTACGTCTTGAATTAAAGGCAGCATGACTAAATATCAGTTGCTAGGGAACCAAAATGAAAGAGGGCTATTGCCCTTAAATCTTGTTTGTAAATTTCTTGGATGCTACTGTTTGGCTTCTGTGTGAGAGAATGCAGGGCTAAAATCTAATAGGGCACCCAACTCCCCACAAGGTTCAGTAAGCACTGAGCATGTCACTAGTTTTGAAATGAAAAATTACCATTGAAACATAATGGGGGATGGGGGAGACAAGTAGAAGGTCCTCCTTAGAGAAATGGCTAAGTGAAACTTGGAATGGAAATACCATAGACCTTCCTCTTGGGAGAATCCACTGCAATATTCTGCTGAAGGTATCCCTTGACTTTCAGTGTGCACATTATAAATGCAGTCCATGCACAGCTGCTGATGGCTAATGGTAATATTGTCAGATACAAAACCCTCTAATTGCTATTCATTTCTCCAGGTTTACAGAAATCTCTGCCAAAGTACATAATATAAATCTTTCACTTGTTACCTGCTTTGCAGTGATTATGTTTGGCTCATCATTTTTTGTTTCAATTCATGCTGTCTGACCAAGCAAATCAACCCTTAGATATATTTCAGAGGGGTAAGACTGCCAATGTACTATCTCTTTCTGAAAGAAGATAAATTCACATAGACTGGTTTTCTCCAGTCTTGCCAGGAACACACACTTTCTCTCACACATGCAAATTGTAAGCTCTTCTGCCCTATAATTAGTACATTTTCACTGGTTGTTCATGTACATGAACAAAATCCTCATGTTTATGGTATTTTCAGTTTAACTTAGTTACACTGGGACCACAATTTTGTTCAATTTGTATTGAAGCCATACAGATATGTATATCTTCATTATATGTATTACTGTGCATCTTGCAAGAGAAACTTATGTATTTGATTCCAGGACACCTCTCTCCATATTACAATGGTATTCAAAATATTTTATTGCCATGATATCACAAAGAACAATAGTATGCAAAATAATTTGTATATTGGATGCCAAACTATATGTTACATGGAAGCTATTTTGATTGATTGATTGATTGATTGATTGATTATGTGCCATCAAGTCATTTTCGACTCTACATGTGATTTTGGTTTAGCATATTCTGTGAAAGTAGCTAGTGTAGACCATGGCTTTCACTAAGCATGTCGTGTGAACACAACCGCTTGTGGCTATATCATCAAATCACTACTTGAAACAAAATATGACTAAGTGCAATATCTGCACAGAATCGTTGAGTAGGGAAAATGTCTAGAATGCTGAGTTCATTTACCCATTTCTCCTACCATTAATTTTTTTTAATTCACAACCTCTAAGTTTTTAAAATAAATACTGTATAAAGTCAACAGAGAAAAAACACATGAAGATACATGCAACCTGTACTTGGGCACAAGGTTCAATCCCTGTTATGGACAACTGATTAGCACTATTTGCTCAGAAATAGGCTTTTTCAGCAGGATTTGTTTGGCTGGCTGACACCAGCTTATATCCATATAAGCCTCCTAGCCTTTAAGCCCAGCAAACAAGCAGTCCTCTAAACTTTTCCTGATAGATGCTTCTAATCTTGCTGTATTCCATCAAGTGCAAGAACATTTGTGGAGAATGGCTATGCTGGTAACTGTTTCAATTAATATTTGGGTTCTTCAACATCTTTCCATTTTGCTCCATATTTAGTATCAGGTACTTTCTTGAATGTACCAGGTATTTTGATCAGCCATGAGATGCTTAAAGAAAAGTTCTTTATTCATTTCATTCTCTTTCCTTCCCAGTGATGAGTTTTTTTTAGAAGTCTTAATTACTGTACATTGACAATAACATAGTTGTTGTTGCTTTGCATTTCTAAGCCATCACGTCACCATTTGCATTCATAAATAGTCAACTGCCACATAAAACAACCAAAAAGCTTTTATACATTCTCCTGACTTTGCAAAATTCCAGTGTCATATTCCACCCATCAGAAACTATGTCAGCTTAGTTTTTCCTTGATTTGCCTGTATGTGTGGTTGAAGATGAAATAACAAGAGAATAAATTATCTCATATGAGTGAAGGTGTGGAAGAGTTGCATATGAATATAATGAAGCATTCAAAGTAAACATGAAAAGAGAGGTAAGAGAATCACGCAATAAGCAAACATCAAGGGATAAGGGAGCACAGTTTTAGAAGTGACTCAAGCTATCACTTAAAAACAAAGCATTATTTCTGTGTTAGTGTAAGGGCTGGAGAGCCAGGAACTGGGTGAGGTTACAGTAGCCCTCTAAAATGGGTAAAGCTTTAGTAGCAAGAGATAAGAACAGCTACTGTACCTCAACTCTTCAGATCCTTTGCTGGGCAAATCCCTTTGATTCTGATACTTTGCTCAAATTCCCAACTTTGTATGTTCTGTCTCTCACTAGAATTACCTCAAAGAAAGATCCTGATAAACCTAAATATATTACCAGAAGGCCTTCAGCCATCCCCATCACATTTATCTGGATATTGCTGCTTCTTACTCTCTAGGTATGCTATATATGCTGTGGCCCTAGTACTGTGTACCTACTAAGGGTTGACAACAACTTGATGACACATAATCAACAGTACTTACTGTTCAGCATTCAGTGAATCCTGGATATGTGAAGAAGGTACCTTGAACAACATTAGCTGGACCATATTTTAGATGTCAACTCATGTAGGCGCCCTTTACATTGATACAAATTGCACATTATCCAAGGGTGTATGGATAGTTGATTATCTGGTTACATCCAGGAAGCAAAGCTAGTCTGGTTTTTGGTTAGTGTCTTCATGTCTTTGGTTTCCATAGGTTTCAAGTGGCTAAACAAGACTATTATTAAACATTCCATACTTCACCAGATTCTAAAGGTAGTTCTATCAAAAGAAAGGGAATAATTTTCTTTAAAGTATAACTCTTCTAAAATAGTCAAGAGAAATTTAGATGTTCTCTTAGCAATCAACTCTCATGACCACCCTGTAGGCTTTTAAATGTGACAAACAATTGTCTGTAAGCTATAACATTATAATAGGAGATGGTTAGGAGATAATCCTAAGAAGCCCTATTAGCTTTCACTTGAAGTGCATTGAGGGCAGAATTAAATTTTATTATGATCAATATCCTCAGTTTCTAGACAGAAATATGGTAGAAATTGATCTGCTGTAAGTCTGTGCCATTTTTCAGTATTTCCCTTCCTCTTTGAACTAGTGATCCGGTCAGCAGAAGAGATGTCCCTGTAGTGGGTAGATCTGTCCTAAGTACACTGAGATTTATATTTCCCTCAAAACTATGCTCTATTCAAATAGTCAGTATTGTACTCAAATCTAATAGAATGGAGAAGCTATCTAGACTTCAAACAATAATAGAAAATTAGAAATGGTATTGGATCTGGTGGTAACCTACTAAATCCATCACTAATGTAATGGTTGAAACAAGAATATAGTAATGAATCAAGAAAAGAGAAGAGGCATTGTTGCCTCATTACTCATCAGCAAAACACCATAATGCATGTGTGAGTAGGTGCGAGGCTGAGCAGCAAATAGAGAGTGGCCATTATGATGCAAAGCAATAGGATGGAAGGAATGATTATTCAGTAATCCAGCCTTGCTTGTTTTGCTACTTGTTAATCACCTCTTCATGTGGTTAGAAAAAAATTTTTTTTCTAATGAACTGAATGTATATTAAATGATAAATGTAATCTAATTACATGTACATGTGTATATACAAATCTACATTACTTTTAATTAATGCAGTGGAAAGGTGCTGACAATTGAATTTTGGCTTTCAGCACCACAAGCTGGAGCTTTTACTGCTCGTATGAAAGCTTACTTTATGGAGGCATTGCTTTTGTCTCCCTGACTACAAAACAAACTAGAGACCGCCTGTGTTGTACTGCCTTGCTTTAGAGTACAGCTGATTTGCTTTGCTTCAGTTGTAGATTGAACGCATTTAGTTGGCTTGTAAAGCTCTTAGGAGAACTTAGGTGGACACCTGTTTAAAACACAGACACCAGTCTTGGGAAGAATGACATTTGCTATGACTCATTACTGAATGTAATATGCTGAATAAACAACCTCACCTAGACTTTGTTTTTACAGCACAGTAGAACTCAAAGCATTGTACAAAGCATTGTCTCTCACATTCACCTTGCATCTGATGAAATGATCTCTAGTCCATTAACATTTATACCATAATAAACTCGCTTAGCATGTTACCCCAAGACAATTTGTCACTTCACAATTTTGGATTACTGTTAGTATTTCTGTAGCTTAGTAAAGATCTAATTTAAGAGATTCAATATCCTATGTTATAGACTCGTGGCTACTGTATGGAAAGAAAAACCCCTTAAATACCTAAGTTAAAGAGTAAATGTTACACATACTCAATTGCAGTATTTGAGTGCTATATTGCCAAAAAACATACTTTTTAAAAGTTGCTGTTCCAAACAAGAACATCCAACAGAAATCATACAAAAAAGACAAACACAGAAATGAAAAGGCATAAATGGACTAAATTGTCCCTCCTCAATCCTGGAAAAGTGCCCAGAGGTATGGATTTTTAAAAATCCAATAGATGTTTGTGAAATAATTTAACATCATTCCATCAGTGTAACATTAGATTATCTCTGTATTCTATACGGTGGACTCTGGTATTGTTTTTGCACACTGTATCTGTTCACCCACTGCAAATCCTAATCATTTCTTCTGAGAAAATAAAGATCAAGAATATCTGTTCACTATTATTTTGTTCATTATAGATCATACTCGCTGTTTACTCCCTCTGAAACACACATAGAAGTTTTTTGTCAATTTTCTGAGCCTGCCCAAATTCATAATGACTCTGGGCTGCATACAATAAATAATGAAAACAGCATAACCAACAAGACAAGAGAGCTGGCCTGAGACAGCAATAAAAAATAACTCTGAGCCATCCCCCCCCCCCCGTGTTCCCAAAAGGAGCCTGTCATGCTCCCTAATCCAGGGCCTGAGGGAAGAGCCAAGCCTTCAAGACTTGCTTAAACAAGGTACTAACAACAGTAAATGTGTTAGTCCTTAAGGTGCTACATGATCCTTTTAATACAGAAGTCTGCTATTCCCATTTAATTCAGTATCTCAGATCTGTTTAGCTACTGAAATTGTGAGCTGAGTACCACTCCATTCTACCATCTATCTTCCATGTGCTAACACTTACATCCAAGTGAATCCCATTTTTCCTGTATTTTGGGGCTGCTTATCTTTCTGAATACAGCTCCTTTTCATTCACAGTGCAGGGTCTCTTTCCCTGAGACAGCTGTCATCATTATTGCAAGTAAGCAGAAAGGCAGATAAAGCAAACAGCTATATATAGTTACAGATTGTCTCAGTTAAGATAAAATGTTGTTTTGAATTGCATCCATAGGAACACACTAGTGGACCGTAAAGTACAAAGGCACTGTGGTCAAAAAGATATTTTAAAAAACGCAGGCGATAGAACCTTAGGCTGGACAGACAAAAATGTCTGGATGGAAAAATAAAGAATATTAAGTATGAATTTCTTTCTCTCCTCTCCCCTCCAAAGAAATACAATGAGATCTATTATTCACAGCACAAGCTTACACCTTTTTGCTTCCTGTACATTGTTGTCAAGGTCCCCTGTAGGAATGTAAATATTCTGCTTTAACCATTATAGAAACATAACATGGATTTGTCATTATAGAATAATCACCAACAAGCATGCAGCAAACAAAACGTTTAAAAATAAATAGTGCTACATCAGAGTTTGGGCTATGAAAGAAACCTGAAACCACAGCACTACTCAACCATATTAGATGTTTGTCTGAACTGGCTTATTCTCTGTCAGTTCTTTCTCACAATAGGTTGCCTGTTTAAAATAACTATTTCTGTTTATCCTAGTAGATGTACCTTTCAGCTTTCTTCCTTGTGATCTTAACATTTATGCAACAGGCATAACAAAGTAGGAAGCTGTCTGCCATTGAGTCATTCACTCGGCCCACAGTCTGTAATGAAAACATCCAAGAATGCAGACACTGGCTGCATCCTTACATAATGCTAAAAAAAATAGTTTAACAAGGATCTGCCTGTGCAGTACAGAAGTAAGCAATTCAGAAGTGTCTGCTTCTGCTTTTGATTAACCACTGATTATGTGCCATCAAGTCAGTGTCAACTCATAGCAACCATATATATACTCCTTCTCCATGATCTGTCCCCAACCTGGCCCTTCAATTCCTCCAATGGTGCACTCATTACAGCTGTAATTGAGTCCATCATCTTGCTGTTACTTGCCCTCTTCTCTTTCATTCCATCTTTCCCAGATTAGACTTCTCAAGAGGGCTAGGTCTTTCCATGTGTCTAAAATTTGATAATCTGAGCTGGTAATTTGTGCCTCAAATGAGAACTCTGAGTTGATTTGTTTGATGGTCCATTTGTTGTGGGGTTTTGGGGGGGGGGGGCTGGCCATGGTATTCTCAGGAGTCTTCTCCAAAGTTCAAAAGCATCAATATATCCTGCTTCTTCAAAATCCAACGTTAGCTTCCACAGACCGTCAAAGGGAAAATAATTTCCTGCATGACTCTGATCTTTGTAGGCATGACATGCCATGGCATCTGACTATTTTTTTCCCAAGGCTTTCATTGTTAATCTACCAAGTACTAATCTTCAGTGTATTTCTTGATTTATCTTTCTTATATTGTTGACAGTTGATCCTAAAAGGCAGAAGCAATCCACCACTTCAGTATTTTCATTGTCAGTTCTAAGGCTGGTTGCTCTACCTGTTGTCATTAGTTTGTTTTATATTTTCACTGTGCTCCTTGACCTTCATTACTAGACCTTGCAGATCATTTGCATTTTCAGCTATCAGAGTAGTGACATCAGCATATTGCAGGTTAATGATGTTTCTTTCTCCAATTTTAAGACCACACTTGTCTTCTAAGGTAGGTTCCCTCACTCTATATTCAGCAAATAGATTGAATAAATAAGGAAAAAATATACAGCCTTGTAACTCCTTACCAACCTGGAGCCAGTTCCATACACACTGTGGCTTCCTGTCCTTGTATAGATCTCACATGAGGACAAAGAGATGTTCTGAAATTCCCATTTTCCTAAGGATGTTCCATAGTCTGGCAGGGTCATTACAATCAAAGGCTCTTCTATAATAAAGGAAGGATGTGTTTATTTATTTCTGGTATTCTTTGGCTTTCTCAACTGTCTAGCATGCATCAGCAATAAAGTCTCTTGGACTTTCCTAAAGCCATCTTCAACATCGGGCATCTCCCTTTCCATGTACAGCTCTAGTCCACATGGATGATTCTAAGCATCACTTTGCTAGTATGTGAAATTAAGGACACTGCAATCGTTTGCATACTCTGTTAAATCTCCTTTCTTTGGTATTGGTATATAGATTGACCACTTCCAATCTGTTGGCCATTGTGTTGTTCTCCAGATTTGTTGGTATAGTTTAGTTAGAACCTTTACTAATTCTTCTTCTGTTGCTTGCCATATTTTTTTTAGATACTGCATCAATTCCTGTAGCGTACCAACTTGGTAATAACTGCCCTGCTGATGTAACTTCATCTTCCAGTACCAGAGGATTTTGTAGGTAGGGAGTATTTTCTCAGATATCTTGGGTGTTGATATTTTTACTATAGACTCCTTCCAACTTGTTTGGTCTTTTTTGAATCAGTTACTATCTATCCTTTGGCATCCTTCAGCATACCAGTTTGAGGTTAGAACCTCCTGAGTTTGTAGATCTTTTGGAAGACTTTCTATACTTTCTATATTTTGTAAAACTGGAGCTGTTTCGTAGTCAGTGAAACCTTGTTAAGTAAAAAAGGACCCCTTGCACTTTGTGTTCAAAAAACAATGATCTCTATACCATTGCACTGGTCACAAGTTGCAAGAATATTAGAACACAATTGACACAAAATGAATTTATTAGGAATGGCTTTATTAAGGGTTTTCTTTACCATCTGTCAAAAACAGTTACACAGCTATACTAACTCCCCCAAAACAGCTGCAGAAGAAACTGACTACTGCAAGGTTCTTCTGCATTCAAACTCAGAATACAGTATGAAAAAAATGTGTTATATTGGGATAAAATATTGAAAGGATGCTGCAATTGATTAAAGGATTCATATTGTATATTTCAGAAGACTAAGCAAAAATGCAATTAGCAACTCTAATAGTAAAAAAAGATCAAAACACAAAGATGAAAGAACACATCTGTGCATGATGCAGGTTGAACAGTACAAACGTTTGACTGGAAAACACTAAAGTTTTTCCTTAAAGTTTGTTTTGACTTATTTTATCCAAAGCAGGGCAGAATTTTTAAAAATTCTGTATCAAAACCCAAAGCATTACTCACAACTAAATTTCTACATATGCATAAAAGCATTTTTTTTTAAATTGCAGAGTCCTTATTTTAGCTTATCACAAACAAATAAATCAAATATGACATTAAACTTGGGTTTTGTGTTTTCATTTTCTAAATATCACTCCACATGTTGTGTGCTATATGCACAATTAAAATATATGGATGGAAAGAATAATGCTGCTGTTCATTTAATTTCCAGGTAAGACAAGATTACTTTTATAATCAATTCATCAATTTTGTTTTATCTGGGGGTGGGGAAATATAAAATAGCTTTACTTACATGAAAAACACTCAGTGTTCTCTGTTCTGCAGTCAGAAGATAGCAAAATGTCTGGACAATGTTAAAAAAAGGAACATAACACATCACATTTTCTCCAGGGGTAAGATGCTACGAGACAAAGGAAAATGTAAACCTATTACACATAGTAGTTATTGCCATTACTTAAATTGAGCAGAATCATGGGAAGTGGATTGTAGCCAAACTGAAATCTTTGGACTGCAATAAGGAGTTAAGTAGCCAAATTTAACATCACAGTTCTGTCTTACTATTTCAAAAAAGCTGTATTGTCTAATTACAACCAATAGTAAGTATCCCTAGTTCAAACAATACACTAAGCCATAAAGTGGTTTATGAGGTTTGGACTTAGAGCAGTGTTTCTTAACCTTGACACTTTAAGATGTGAGGACTTCAACTCCCAGAATTCCCCAGCTAGCATGGCTAGGTGGAGAATTCTGGAAGTTGAAGTCCATACGTCTTGAAGTTGACAAGGTTGAAAAACATTGACTTAGAGTGCTGAATAAGCAAAAGTAGTGAATGTGTGAATCCAGCCACTGCAGTGCAATCCTAGACAATTCTGAATTATTTTAATTTCTATCTTACCTTTCAGCCCATGGGAAAGAAAACAGTAGTTAAATAATGGCTTAGAATAGGGTGCATGCATGTGAATGTGTGTATGTATACGTGTAAGAAAGAGATCCTGAATTCTAAGCAAAAGCATCTGCTGCCCCCCAACTTAGTGGCCTCCAGATGTGTTAGCACTGCAGTTAAATTTGCATGTCTGAAGACTCTTCATCAATCCATCTAAACATGCAAGCTGGCACAGACATAGGTCCAAAATCAGTCACATTTTCCTCCTGCGCTCTCTCTCTCTCTCTCTCTCTCTCTCTTTGCCTGATGAAGAGTTCTTGAAACTTGAAAGCTTGCAGCAATTTTCTACAGAACCAGTTAGTCTATAAAGATATTGCCTCTCTTGGTGTTGTGTTTGGCAGACAGAGAATAGAGTGCATATATCTGCTTCCACATTCTCTAGCATTTATTTGTAACAAGGAAGAAAGAAAATAACACTGATATTTTTAGGAGGCTAAATGCCAGATTTCTTGGCTCATTATGTAGAAGAGATGAAGAGTGCACTGAACAAATGTACTGCAATTCCTGACCTCCTACAAATCTATTTTTCTTATTTAAATAAATAACAATAGTCATACACCCAAGAGTTAAGATACCCTATTAAGATTGTATTGAATTCCTAGCACTGCGTAACCAACTCAAATTATAATGTGGAAATCTGTGATCGTTAAAAGGACGCTTAAAGCTCCATTGTTGTAAACACAAAAGGGGATAAAGTAGTATTCAACTCAAATGTGAAGTAAATGACAACCTGCTGCAAATATGCTTTGTTGTACTTTCTTCTCTAAGATTAAAGGAAAGAGGTATAAAAAAGCAAAGTTAAATCTTAACGTTAGATCAACAATGCTTCTTTCAGCTGAGATGATAAAGATCAGAAAATACCAAATAAAAGAAGACAAAGCACATTACGTTAGAAGGAGCCTTGGGGATTATCTTTACATATACAAATTCTGGAAAACAACCTAAAATATTCTAACTGGCAATTTCTGAAATATAGGATTACCCTGTACTAAGCAATAACCTGGTTGTTTGATTTGGCTTAGGTTTATGTTGTGGGAACCCATCCAATTGTGGTTTATTAAAGAAATCATTGTTGAACTATTGAGCACAGCATGCAGATAAATGTAAACCTGAACCAGCAACTTGCATTGCTGTCTCAGAATCAAACTCTTTTCTTTTCCTAGTATATTTGGACATTTACAGGCCACATATACAAGAGGAATAAAAGGTAAAGGCTCCCTTGAATCAAGCTGCAAATCTAGTAAGTACATGGATATGGTCCATGTGGTTTCCTTAGCACTTACTGTATGTGGAAATGGTCTGTCACCACCCAAGGGCATCTGCGGGAGGTGGTTGCAACAGTATGATTGAAGTCCTGCCCCTTTTTATGTGCATAATGGCATGCATAGAAGGGGGTGGGTTTCAATCACATATTGACTTTTTTGACACACACACACACACACACACCGTGGACACCCTGCCATCACCTTCTTCCTGGATTGTTTCTTTTCATTTCTCAGTCTAGCAGATAGCCCCTGGCGATCTCTCCTCGAAGTGCTACCTGGATCTGACCTTTCGTAACTTTTTTCAAGATCAGCCAAGACCATGGGGCACCAAGTGGCAAATGAGTTTGTTTCATAGCAGAGGAACAGATGGCAAGAAGCAACTTATAAACCAATAAATCTATGCCATGGGTAGATGATTGAACCTGCTGCTTGGAATTAGACTGTTTCTGTATTGACAAGATCTAATTTCAAGCAAAGATGAAATGGATGACACACAGTTGTTCTGCATTTTCTAAAAAGATTGCAGGGAATGCCGAGGGAGGCTACACGCTGCACAATGAAGTCCTAACAGAAATGTTTTTATTCATTTATTATATAAAAATTCCCCTCTCACCCCTATGGGTGGTAAATGTCTTCCTCAATCTCGGGTCCTCTACCAGAGGCCTGGGAGTTTGAGGGTTCTGCGCAGTATCTTAGCTGTTCCTAGCACTGCACTCTTCTGCACAGAGAGCTCTGATGTTGTTCCTGGGATCTGTTGGAGCCACTCTCCCAGCTTAGGAGTCACGGCCCCGAGTGCTCCTACTACCACTGGGACCACTTTGGCCTTGACTTTCCACATCCTCTCGATTTCCTCCTTCAGGCCCTGGTACTTCTCCAGCTTCTCATGCTCCTTCTTCCTGATGTTGCTGTCACTTGGCACTGCTACATCTATCACCACCGCTGTCTTCTGGTCTTTGTCTACTACCACGATGTCTGGTTGATTGGCCAGTACCTGCCTGTCTGTCTGGATCTGGAAGTCCCACAGGATCTTAGCCCTGTTATTCTCCACAACCTTCTGTGGAATCTCCCATCTGGACTTGGGGGGGTCTAGCCCATACGCTGTGCAGATGTTCCTGTACACAATGCCAGCTACTTGGTTGTGCTGTTCAGTGTATGCTGTTCCTGCCTGCATCTTACACCCTGCCACTATGTGTTGGACTGTCTCTGAGGCCTCTTTGCACAATCTGCACCTTGGGTCCTGTCTAGTGTGGTAGACCCCTGCTTCTATGGATCTGGTGCTTAGTGCCTGTTCTTGTGCTGCTATGATCAGTGCCTCAGTGCTGTCTTTTAGTCGGGCCCTTTCCAGCCACTGATAGGATTTCCCAATGTCAGCCACCTCAGCTATCTGTCGATGGTACATCCCATGCAGGGGCTTGTCTTGCCATGGTATTTCCTCTGCTTGAACTTCCTCCCATGTCTGCTGCTGCCTGAGGCATTCTCTCAGCAGCTCATCTTTGGGTGCCATCTTACTGATGTACTCCTGGATACTCCGGGTTTCGTCCAGGACAGTGGCTTTGACACTCATCAGACCCCGCCCACCCTCTTTGCGGCTGGTGTACAGTCTCTGGGTGTTGGACTTGGGGTGGAAACCTCCGTACATTGTGAGGGGCTTCCGGGTCTTCACATCGGCAGCCTCCATGTCTTCCTTTGGCCAGCTCACTATACCGGCAGGGTATCTGATGACTGGCAGGGCATACATGTTGATGGCATGGATCTTGTTCTTCCCACTGAGCTGGCTCTTCAGGACCTGTCTTATCCTTTGGTGGTATTTGGATGTTGCTGTCTTCCTTGCCTCCTTCTCATGGTTCCCGTGTGACTGTGGGACACCAAGGTATTTATAGCTGGTCTCTATGTCTGCTATATATATATAAAATTTTGTACAACTCAAGGCGGAGTACATAATGCTGCCTCCTCCTGTTTTCCTCACAGCAACAACAACCCTGTGAGGTAGATTGGGCTGAGAGTGACAGCTTCCATAGGACTAGACTTCAGTCTCTCAGTTTCAAGTCCTTCACCTTAACCACTGCACCAAATTGGCTCCCAGAAATAACCTCTAGAAGCACGGCAAATTTTTGACTATACCCTGTTCATTTCTCACGAAGTACCAAGAAGAACCTATTTCTTTTTGTGAGTGTGCAAAGGAAGAAATAATATAATGTAATAATAGACTGAACAAGGGACAATGAGGGAAAGTGAAAAACCCAAAGAACCCAAGGCCATAGACCTTTGAACAAGGTGGAGGATGCAAAAACCAAATGCACAAAGAAAAGGAAACGCAAGAAGTTCCAAGAAAGAAAATAAACCTTCCTATTAGAAACATGTCATATTGAAAGCCATAAGAAGTGAAGAGGTGAAAGGCAATACGTGGAAAGTCAAAGGGAACCAAACAACCACTAGGATAAAGAGATTCCTCCCACATAAACACTGGAGAATCACCTCAGCCTGCAAGAAGTTAACTGGGATCACAATCACAGAGATTCTACAATGGCCTTTCCTAATCTGGTTCCCTCTAAATGCATCAACCAACAGCCAGCCAGGCTGTCTGGGAATTCTGGAAGTTGTCTTCCAACTTAACTGGAGGGCATAGGATTAAGAAAAGATGCTCCAGGGCAAAAAAGAGTTGTGCAAGAGAATTATCAACTCTATCAAAAGGAAAAGAGAAGTGTGTACCCAAAGCAGAACTCTGTAATAATAGGGCTTGCAAAAGTTTTAATGAAGTACTGAAGTAGAAGCCAGATTGAAAGTGGTGGAATATGAATTAGGAGGAGCAGGTTCTAGGGAGTTTGCAGAAAAATGCAAAAAGGGAAAGTGGGTGGTAATTAGAGGAGGTGGAGGAAGATGCAGTAAATTGTGGTAATTTGAGAATGTGGGAAACAGCAGGCACCATGGATTGCACATTTTAACTAGTGGTAATTGACATAGCAGGTGTTCTGAGTATGGACAACCTCTGTAACCATAGTAAAGCCAGTTTTAAGTTAAGGAGCCATGTGAGAGGGAAACAGGACATCAGTGCATATATTTGCTTTAATAAGCAAAGTGGACAGCAGCATGTTGTATGAATGTACCTAGTAGCTTGCTTGAAATAAGAGGGATAGAGCCTAAACTGGATAATAGTGGGGGAGAGACAGTATAGTGCATCATATGGGCATAGCTGAAGACAAGAAAGCACTCATTTTATGAAGTGAGATGAGGAAAGGGTTAAAGTAGGTGTAGGAATAATTTATTTTTTCAAAATCAGTTTAGGCTGATTTTATTAAATTTGCACATTGGCTGCAGACGTGTACCCCTACTTTGAGCAACTAACTCTTAATAATGTGTTGCCTTGGCTGCTTTATCAATATGACATGTTCCCTTGCAAACTCAGTGTCAGGTTTAGCCCATGAAACTCCAGGAGACAATACAGATTCAATCCAGCAAGGTTTATTTGGCTTAGCCTATACAGAGAATCTTCCCAGACTGAGAACAGTTCCCAGGGTCAATCTGTAAACACTCCTAGCATTCCTCAGGGAGGGGCCAGTCTCATCCTCTTATCTCTCCCTCGCTGTTCGGGGGATAACAGTACATGCTTGACCCCCCTTGCCTGGCCGTTCCCTGCCCACACTCTCACACTCAGCAAAAGCATTTGCCTTGGTAATCCAGCCAGGTAGCACCTGAAGACTGTTCCAAGCTTGTTCTTAAACAAGCCAGATTTGATTAAGCAAAAATAATTTTACTGAAAAATCCTGTTCCAATATATTTGTATTGTGTCTCCTTTTTGCCTATCTTTGCTTCAAGTTAAAGAGCCCCAGGTTGGTCTGTCATCATAAAGGAGCATCTTTAACTCCTTAATTATTTTGGTTGCCATTCTTTATATTTTTTCTATCAGTTTTGGTGACTGGAACAGAGACAGTAGATTTATACAATGGCATTGCTACGCTGACTGTATTATGTTCTGTGTTCTTCATAAAAATGGAATTCGCCATTTTTATAGCAGCTCCAACTTGTGTTGATGTTTTTATTTAAATATATCCATTGTCATTCCAAGATCCTCTTCCTGATCAATCATAGCCATGCAGATGCCATTAATGAATGGGAAGGTCGGATCTCCTGTCTCAAAATGCCTCAGCCATTCATACTATTTAGAGAGATCTTTCTGAAGTTCTCTAGAATCCCTTTACCTGACTTGATAAACTTTACCTCAGCCCCAAATATTTATTAAAAAACTCAAATGTTAATTTCTAAAAAGTTTATGTAGTATAGTAAATTGTTACAGTACTGACATTACTTTCAATACATTATTACACTTCACTAAAATGGTTATAAACACATTAAAATATGAAAGCCTCTTGCTCTCTCTTCTGGGCTACCCTTCCTCACTGGATTCAGACATTCACATTTATCATGCATTTAGTCACACTTTATATATGTGAGTGAGGTCACAGGTACAGAAGTCACATCTTTTTAATACTTATATTGATCTTATGAGTATGGCACCATTTGATCATATATTAAGCTGAAGGCATACAAACCTGGACCTTGAGGGATCCCAGATGAAACAAATGATTGTCTCTATGCTCAGTTAATAGGTGTCTGGACAGTGTAGGACCACAATATGAGCAAGAACTAGTAATTGACCATTGTCAGTTAACTTACAGATGGTTCAATCAGCCTAACAACCCAACGGTTAATTCCTGCTGTGGGTTCTGCTTTCCAGGAGGGGCCTAAATCCCTTCTCATGGGGTTCTTCCAGTCTCCTTCTCTGCCACAGATTTCATTGGTTCCCCCTCCCCTTCCTACGTTACCATGGTGATCTCAACAAAGACCTTCCTAGGACTCTGGGAAAGAGATGCAAGCAATGGGACCAGCATCACAAAGCCTCTAGTACATCCTCTGAAAGTAGCTACAGCAGCCATAAAATTGCCATGTGAGTTAGCAGGCAGGGGATAAAAGGAGTGTTTTGTTTGGGAGAAACATGAACCAGAGGTCACTTTGGGTTTGGGGTCCCATGGCAGACAGTGGGGAGGGAAGAAAAGTTCCATACGAACTATGTTTAACAGGTTTCCTTTCTATTACTATAACAACATGAATATCTGTAGACCCTGCGTAATATATTTTTTTTAAATGATGTACATGCTGTATTAGGGATTCTGCCTTTGTTATATGAAGGTAATCCCTGTTTTTAGCTCACTACCTGCAGGGAATAAAAATGGGAGACAGTACTTAGTTCAGCAATTACTGATTGCAGCCTAAACATATTTTTGAATATATTTGGTTACAGTGATTATACAGTCAACTCGGTGGTTTACTCTTGCATTTTAAAACATGTGTAAGATGTGTCTGGTATTGTCAGGATTCCCAAAACAATAGTTGAAAACTAAATACTGAAAATCCATGGAATATTTCTGGGATTGCCAGTGTTCCTACGCAATGTCAAAGATATTGTAACTTAGCATGTTGCGTGAACCTTATAGCACCTTACATATTTACTATAGCATAAACCATGGGCAGGCAGCCTTTTGGTATTTGCAGCTTTAGGGAAACCTCCAAAAGAGGTTGCAGTTTATCTACCCCTTTCATAAATTTATAACCCAACAGGCCCAGGAAGGGATGAAATTGTGAGATAAAAGTATATAGACAGCATGTTGGAATGCAACAATAAACAGTGAAGTCAGAGGGATATAAAATGCATATATATAACATTCATAGTGCCTATTTACAAAACAGTTTTTAGGCATGATACTGACATTGTTAAGGTGATTAAGATGTTTTGGTGTCCTTGTTTAGTTCAGCAGGATTATCTGTTGGTAACTGCTTCTATGAGTTCTTGTCAGCTCGTCCTTGTGACTTCAGTGATATCTGCTCATCTTATCCCCGGTCAGCTTCTTTTCTGATTGCCTTCGATTGTTCCAGGCCATAGGATCTTGACCAATGACTCTTGCTTTTGTATTACGTGCCCAAAATATTTAAGCTTTAGCTTTATTCTTAGTGCATCCAATGCTTTTACTTACTCTAGTAATGAATTATGTGTTGTTGTCTAAAGTATTCTCAACAATTTTCTCCAGCACCACAATTCAGGAGCTTCCATCTTTCTTCATTCAAATACTCCAGATTTCATAGCTGCTACAACTAGAAAAACCAACCCCTTGACTGGGTGCCTTGGTTAATGAGATGTCCCTGCAGTTTAATATTTTGTCTAAACCTGTCATAATATATGTCTTTTTATTTCATGGCTACTGAGAGAATCTCTGTGAATTTTTGAACCTGGGAACATAAAATCTTCTGCTTTTTCACCTGTTTGTATTGGCATTGCCTGTTGATACAATATTAGGTTGTTGTTACTGTTTTAATATTGAACAGCCCTATTTTTGAACAATTTTCTTTCATCTTCAACAAGAGATTCCTTAGGTTTTTCTCTCTTCCCACCATCAAAGCAGTATTATCAACGTATCTGAGGTAGTTGATATTTCTCTCAGCAGTTTGAATTCCAACTTCTATTACTTCTAGGCCAGTATTTTTCAATATATATTCTGCATGTACATTTAAAAAGGTAACAATATACAACTGTAGCACACTCTTTCCCAATTCTGAAACATTTCATTGATCCCTATTTTCTTTTAAGTACCGGTTCCTGGTCAACACATTGTTTAATAGGCAGATGAAATAGCCAAGTACCCCAATGTTTTTAAGAGTTAGCCAGAAGTTGTTGTGGTTTTTTAAATAGTCTTTGTGTAATAAGTGAAGCAAAAATACAGGTAGTGCTCAACTTACAACCATTCATTTAACAACCATTCAAAGTTATAACAGTGATGAAAAAAGGGACTTATGACCAGTCCTTGCACTAATGACTGTCGCAGCATCCCCATGGTCATGTGATCAAAATTTGGGTGCTTGGCAACCGGCATGTATTTACAATGGTTGCAGCATCCTGGGGTCATATGATCACAATTTGTGACCTTCCCAGGGGGCTTCTGGCAAGCAAAGTCAATGGAGAAAGCTGGATTCACTTAACGACTGTGGCAAAAAAGGTCACAAAATTGGGCACAATTCACTTAACGATCACATTGCTTAGTGATGGAAGTTCCGGTCCTAATTGTGGTTGTAAGTTGAGGACTACCTATAGACATATTTTAAGAGCTCCATTGTCTCTTCCATTTCATGTTAGCAATTTGATCCCAGGGTCCCTATCTTTTCTGAATCTAGCTTGTACATTTAGCAATTCTCATTCTTTATATGATTGAAATCTGGATTGCAAAATCTTGAGCATTATCCTGCTAACATGTGAGATGATTGTGTGATAGAAAAACAGTTGCTATTTAATTAGTGGGAAATAGTGTTAAACCTCTTAAAGAATTCTAGCTCATATATTGGGGGGTTGGGCTAGAAGATCTCCAAGGTCCCTTCCAACCATATGATTCTGGGGTTCTATGTTTTTCAGGGAAATCAATTCTGATATAGAATTCTCCATCCTACTCTGGGAAACCTGGGAAAGAAATATACGTAAACAATAACAACATTGGGAATGGAGTCATATGAATTTTTTAAAAAGGAATCCATAATTAGAAATTGGCAGCTGCCTACAAATATTCAGAGACCTTTCTTGCCAAGCTTACATTAATGGTATATTCTGGGTTTTGATTTTCCTGGATTTCTTTCCAAAGGTTTTGCAGACCTAGAGTATTTTGTTCTGATTCATTCCTTAGTGAAATCATTTCTAGAGCATCTTAGCCCAATTTAGCAGTTCTAGATTTGATGGAGTAAAATCTCCACAATCCCATGTAACTGTGCAAAATGGAACTTGTGGCACCCATAATATATCCAGAGGACCATAGATAGGGGGTAAACATGCTCTAATCAAGAGGAAGATTATACTGAAAATAGAGAATTACAGAATACACAGTAGGGAAGCATGAACTTTTAAGCATGCTTCTTTACAAATGTAAGATAGGAGAGTGACTATAAGAAGACTATACATTCATCAGAGTGCAACATCTGTCAAGAAGCTAACAACTGAAGTTCCCTGTCAAGTGTAGAATTACTTGGTGGGGGGTTCTGATATGCTAGGGTATAATAGCTAAAATGGCACCAGGACTAACTAGTTAGTATAGTTGGTAAGAGCATGAAAAGTAGGTTTTCCATACATGGCTCCCTCCATATATGTGAGTGCTACAATTCCCAAAATTTGCTGGAAGGGTGCTGGCTACGAACTGTGTAGCTCCAGCTCCAAAACATCTGAGGGACACTAGGTTGAAGAAGGCTAGAATACCTGGATTGGCAGTAAAGTCACACATTTCATGGTTCTTTTTTATCCAAGGGAAGGAAACGCAAGCCCTCCTTTGAAGGCTGAAGAAGAACAGCAAAGAGAAGAAGATGAAGATGGTCCTAACAAATATGACCCACAGGAGGAAGGAATTAAGAAACCCTTCATCACCAAGGTCAGCATGATGTTCTACCCTGGGAGAGGAAACAAAAGTGAGGACACCTTCTCAACTGTTTCCTCACATTCCAAAATCTTTAAATTGAGGTAAGCATTGTCCATATACTGATTCTTTCAAAGCATTCATAGCACTAATCAGTGATTTGTTTCTAATCAGTAATGTTGAAAAGCAGGGATCTTTTGTTATCAGTAAGCTTATCTCATCATCATCAGTGTGGGTTCACACATTGCACTAAGCTGTGGTTTGTTTTAGTTATACTTTGTTGAATAACCACAGTTGGATAACATTACATCGCCCTCAGCCAGAAACTGGTTTACAAGCTACAGAGACTGGGTTCACACAATAACCCATGCTCCAGACTAAACCTTGTTATAGCTTAGCTAGGCTATCAGGTCTGGGCTGTAAAGATCTAGACCACCACTATTGATCATGGATTGTTGCAGCTCATAACTGGTAGCCCAAAGTATAGAAGGACGTGTGGACTATGGAGTGGGATTGGTTGGGATCCAGGGAAATGCAAGTACAGGATTGCTTAGTGTATGTAATAAGCTTTAGCTTCTGTCTGCTACAGAAACCTGTTCCTTCTGGTGGATAAAAAAAGTCATTCGAATTGCTGCTAAATGTTCGTTTTTTTGTTTTTGTTTTGGTTTGTATAAAATTTATAGTATCTTACCTGTCAGGTTTTTTAAAAAAACAACATATTCCTATGCTTTTTTGCATAAAAGGAGGAATTTGTAGGACTATATGATGAGGTACATTTGCAAATATAGCTCTTCTGTGCAATGATTTAAAGGAACAGAAGCGCTGTCCTCATTTATACTTTTCCACCCTAATAAAAGTGGACAACAACTGACTGGCCTGAGCTTGCTCTTAGAAGCTTAATTTCTTTCCTTTGTAGAGGGTTAAGTTGAGAAAGACGTCTGTTCTTCTGAAGGATGTTTGCACCAGAATAGGGCTGGCAAAACTTCAGATGACCAGCAAAGGGAACAATGCTTCTGTATTGCTCTTCAGCCATCTAGAGGCTGCCCAGAGTTTTGCAGCCTAGATCTGGTTATCCTAGGGAAAAGGGCTAATTCTTTCCTTTTTAATTCCTCCCCACCCCACCCCATTTCTGTTGATCCAGCAGCCAAAGTTGCATACCTTCTCTTCCCTGCTCATTCTTTTTCCCCATGGCAACCAAAATATATCAAGAGAAAACAAAATCACTACATGGGTGATTGATGAGATGATGTGGAAGGAATGGGAGACAGGTGGAGACAGGTAGAGGAAGCAGGGAGCCTTTGAGGAGCCCAGAAACTATAGAACTGCTGTTTGCTGGAGCCCCAAAAGCTGACCCTGGTGGGAGGTGGGAGGAAAGAGAAAGAGCAGGCTGTTGAAGAGAGCTAAGAATAGCAGGCGAGCTATAATTAATCCAACATATGGGAGACCAGGGAGGAATGTCTTGATGCACGTACACGAACATACACAGAGAAGATATGGATATATACACACACAAGTTGGTTGGGAAGAGATATGATCAACCATAAGAGTTCACACATTCATACCAACATGGAATTAGGGGTGCAGACCCCACAATAAGCTAAGCCAATTAGCCTGCTTAATGAGAGCATGCACTGCCAACTTATCCAGTCCTGCCTGCCTTTTACCTAAGATCACAAGCTAATTCTATCATATAAACTTGAAATAACTTAAAATTGCAGCTACTTTGGGTTTGCATGATTCAGATAGCTTTAGACAAATCTTTGGCTCAGTTAAGAGGCTACACCAGACAGATGTGGGAATGCGTGTACTCTTGCTAACCAGGCTGGTTGATGAGTGTGTTGTGTGAATTGTGCTGAGTACAGGTTTATATCCAGCTTCCTGCTTAACAGAAGCCTTTTTTGGCTTTTGAGGAGCCTGTTCCCTCAGAGATGATCTCTCAGGAGCATTGCCACCGTAGCTGCGTGGGGCCTGAAGCCAGTGGTTGTCTGAGTCAGGCCAGCTCTTTTCTCCTTGTAAGGGCTCCTCCTGTGTGGAACTGGTAATTGCAAAGCGAAAGACAGGTTGCTCTTGGAACTGTAATTGTCGGGGACTGGCAGCACCTGATGACCACAGCTGATCCCGAAAAGGGAGGGGGGGAAAGCAGGATCAGATCTGATTAGTACTGGGATAGGAGGCCACCAAGAAACCCCAAGGCTGTCATCTAGGCTTGGGAATAAAAAAAATCCCATGAAAAGGCAATAGCAAGCCATTTCTATACTGTTGCCAAAAAAATTGGCAGGAAATCTTTACTTTTTTGCCTAGAGATTATTGCTATTTTAAGCTGCAGTGTTTGGTTTAATTACATTTAACTTTTCTTTATAATGTTTTATAGGTCATTCTGGGAAAACAATTGTTGCGGGGGTATTTATTTTTTAAAAACATCAAATAAATGTTTGCCTCTGAGAGGTAGTCTGCTGTTTTGCTTTCATTGGGAACACTGAGACCAAGTTATATGGTTACTTCTTTCTTGCATTTACTGTATAGCCTCTCTTTCCCCAAAGAAGCTCAAGGCCGCGTACTTTGGCTCACGTCTCCTTTTATTCTCACAACAAACCTGTAAGGTGGGTTGGGCTGGAGAAAGTGAGTGGCTTAAAGTCACCAAATGAGTTTTGTGGCCTTACGGGGACTCGGTCCTTAGTCTTCAACTCTCCAAAAAGTACAGCAATTCTGTCCACGACTGCAGTATTGAAAATGTCCTGGGGAACAACTGAATCTTAGTAAAGCTGGAAGGTTCAGGGCAAGCAAGTTTATTAAGAAGGTAAAATAGTGTCCCATGGAAAAAGAAAGAAAACGCAGTATAACAAACCAGCCAGTTAGTTTATCAAAAATGTCCTGGGTTGTCTGTTTTCAGGTACATGCAGGTGGGTACTGTTTCTGTATCTGCCTGTTTTATGACCATTTCCCTGCCAACAAAGAGATATAACAGGGCTATAGAGAACTAAGAGCTGCCTTGGGAACTTTCCACATGATACTAGGGAACTATACCTGAGTTCTCATAGCAGTAATAAACTTGTCTTTTTGGCTGGTTGATTTCAGATGGCAGGTGGGAAACTAGCATAACTGAATATTTCTCTCTCCCCCTCCTCCTGTATGTATGAAAGGCCTGCAAAAAAAGCTCCCTCAATACTGAAGATAAAACAGGCTCGAATTCTCTCTACCATCTGATTTCCATTGCAGAAAAGTATCCATTTGCCACACCCTCAAACATTCTGGACTAGAGGTGATGCAGAGGAAATGGTGTTTCTCTGGAAATGATCATTGGCTCCAGGCAATGAAACGTCATTTGATAAAATTGGTCATAAATGTTTTAAAGCTGATTGAAAAAGGAGCACATATGCTGGAGATGACAATGTCCTGGATTTGTGGTATAATAAATCCTCCCTGGGGCATCAGGAGGTTTTGAATTAGCCTTGCCACTAGCATCCACTCAGATGCACACCTGTCTGCAAGAAGAACATGAGGGCTTACAAACCAGGAGCAATATTCCTTCCTTCATGCTACTTCCAATTATTTGATGTAGCAATGCCCCGATAATATATCTTTATCCTGTCCGGTGATTAGCTAACCTGTTCCTTAAGCCAAAGAGCTCCTCCTTCAAGGTGGCAGCATGACAACCTTTGGGCTTTATTTCCTTGGCAGGAAATCAAGTTCTCTGCTGCAGGATTCCAAAGCACAGGAAAACCCTCGTTCCCTGCTCCTTTTGCTGCATCAGAAGGATCTCGAAATTCAAGGGCTGAAAAGTGCTGCCCAGAAGGATCCAGGTGACCGGCTGAGTTACATTTTAAGGGAACTTGTGAAGGCAAAGAATACAGGACTATGGAAGAGGTGAGTTCCAGAAGGTTGAGCAAACCTGCAGTTTGTCCAGCCCAAAGCACAGACAAGTATGAAAACGTTTCTTGCAGAATTACAGTTGACCGGGAAGCCACAAGGCTGTCATTATCAGGGCAGTAGTGATGGGGCGGGAATTACAGAGTGGTGATGATGTGTGGCTGGGCCCAGGGGAAGTGACATTGTGGCATAAATGTAGTTTGGGTTGTTAATATCTGTCCCATAGGTCAACAGGAGGAAGCAGGGCTGGCTTCTGTGCCTTGTGAACTTTCTTCCCACACTTTTTCTACAGATGGGTGAAAGGTTGCATGAAGCTCCCTAACCTGAGAGAAGCTCATGTTCTATTACCATGTTCTGCAAAGCAAAATAATTCCTCTTTCCCAGCTATTGGGCAACCTGTTCCTGTCTGGGGGAATCCATTGTGTCCCAGCATTACCCTGACAGCAGCACCATTGATAGGAGGAGGAGGTACCAGCCAGACTTTTCCTCTGTGGCCTGGATTCTCACGTTTCCCAGCAACTGGGGAGAAGCAGTTGTCTCAGAGCGTGCACCTCACGTGGCAAGTGTAATGTGAAAAGAAGCTCTGAACGGAGCGAGTGGTTGAGCTGCCTCATTTGGAAAGTAGAGGGGAGAGGAAAGCATGCAGGTTAAGGTAGCCTATTGGAAGGGAAGGTTTTGATAGTTCTGTGCCTGAGTTTTCTATATCCAGGAAGAGAGGAGGCCGGTGGGCATCAAAGGAGGTGTCCAGGGGCATATCAATGCTTATATGGCTTGCCTCTGGCCTGTCTGGTTGTAATTTTGCTTCACATAGTAGCCACCTAGATATCTAGGAAAAAAACTTCGCAGGGGCAATAGCTTCTTCACAGCTGGTCACTAACAACTGATATTAGACACATGCTGGCTGGGAAATTGAGTATATCTGGAGGACATATTTGGAGAAGGCTGTACTAGGTGAATCAGAGGAATGACTTCCAGAGACAAATCCTTTGTTGAAATCCCTAATCCCTACTCAGTGGGAGTAATTTGATCCAGAAAGTTTGTCCAGCTCAAAGCACAGACAAATATGTCCCATTTCCTATGATATTGATAAATATTTGACTTACATATAATAATGGGTGATAAACATTGTTACGTTTCTGCTACAGAAAAAATTCTTCACTAGCTTTCCTATGGCGGTCATTTCATATGGCTGTAAATAAATGCACTAGTTGCAGGAAAAAACCCATTTCATTTACATATATTATATATATATAATATGTAGGAGTACTCGGGGCTGTGACTCCTAAGCTGGGCGAGTGGCTCCAACAGATTCCAGGAACAACATCAGAGCTCTCTGCCCAGAAAACTGCAGTGCTAGGAACAGCTAAGATACTGTGCAGAACCCAGGCCTCTGTAGACACATACCACCCATAGGGATGAGAGGGGATTTTTTAAATGGGAGATCTATCTATCTATCTATCTATCTATCTATCTATCTATCTATCTATCTATCTATCTTCTCCCATAATATATTTGAGTGGTAGTTGGGCAAATTGGGTAATTGTGATACTTGCAACAATAGAAAGTCCACTGTAAGAGAAGATGTCTAATTTTCACACAAGGAATGTATAATAATTTTATATCTATTGCCTAATAAATTGATTCTAGAAAAGGGTTTTGTAAAATGTTCTAGCTTGGCTTTCTAGTATGATTAATCTGCTTGCTTTTCTCAAATGTCAGTTAAAACTTGGTTCTAAGTTATATATTTTAGATTTGGCAGTTAAATAAGACTTTATCCAGTCTTGGAACTATGTTCATATTGAAAAAAATCTTGCAGTCCTGCAAGAGATAACATTAATCTTGCAGAGATGATGTCACAAAGAAGCAAGCCATAATCACTACTTGAACAAGGCTTCTGGCGTTCTCAGAAAGCATTACTTTTTACTAATGTGACATGCTAATCAGTATTCAATTTTAAAAATGTATTTTTTTTATCACCTTTATGGGTCACAAGTAGCTGTTTAGCATACAATTGTTATTCAGAGCCTTCACCATTCTAAACTAAACTTCATGAATGGCACCTCAAGTGGATACCAGCTGATCATGTTAGCTATCCAGCAAGCATGATTAATGGATGTAGTTACCACAGACATTGACTGTTATACAACAGTAGATGGTTAAAGGGGAGCATTGTCATTGTTGACAGTTGACTGACAGAGCTCTGTGTTTCCTTTCCTTGAAAAAGATGCACGAAACAGATGTTATGCATTTGGAATCAAACATCTTCTATAGTAGAAAAGTTTTGTGAGATGTGGAACTTCTATTTCAGATGAGATGGAGCTGCAGTTGAATTGGAAATACAAGTGTACGTGGGATATACCTGTACACTGTATTTATTTCCCCCAACATTTGTGTTATGTCAAAAGCCTCTCTGAGCCTAGACATAAACTTGAAGACATTCTCTTGATGGTGTACGGGCTTGGGGAGAAGAAGCCTTCCTGATAGAAGGCAAGAAATGTGAGAATGAAAAAAACTTTCTGTGCAAAACAGAATGTTCCAGAACAGGAAAAATTGAGATATTGTTAGCGCACATACATGAAACATACTACACAATTTATAGGGGTACAATTTGTAGAAGCTCTGTGGTCCTGACTAACAGTGCTGTGTCTGCTGCCAGCCATCCAGTGAGCCTCAGAAAAAAATTACCAGCTTATGTGTAACAACTAAACTCAGCATCACAACCCAGTTGGCTACTCTCTCCATAGTAAAACAATGGGTTTAATTTGCATTCTGTTCCTTTCATCTATCTATCTATCTATCTATCTATCTATCTATCTATCTATCTATCTTTAAAAATGGCATCTTCCCCACATTGTATGTAATTCAAGCAAAGAGGTCTGGAACTGTCATGCATAGCTTGAACTGGAGAAAATCTTTTATTTTGATGCTCATTTGGAGATTTTGAAGTAACTTCATTTATAGTTTGAAGTAACACTTTCTTAACATTAACTGAACATTACAATTTGCTTCTGAGTAAACATGAAGTATATAGTGCATTCATTGATTTAATGGTGATAATTACAGCTTTGCCCTTTTTAAACAAAACATCATTACTTACAAGCTCCCCTAAGGCTTCCAGAACAGTTACCTAAACCTAGACATAAACAGCCTTTCAAGTTTATCCACTAAAATCCCATAGTTTATTCCAGAAGAAGGAGAAATTCTCCAGCACATTCTCAAGAGCATCTACCTAGTACTAATGGTTTCTTCCTGTTGCTCGTGCTTTTGAAAATTTGAACGTCAGGTGTGCGACATTATATGGGTCTATAAAGCAGTGCTGCCTATGAACTGGGCAAAGTTTAATGCTATAAATAAATCACAGTGTTCTTGGTCTGAGTTTCTTAGACTAAGAAACCTATATCTAGGCTATACAGTATTGTAATGAAGGAATGTAATGGTATGTGGGAGAGACCTTGGGAGACTGGGCCAAGAGACGCTGCCAAGGGAACAGCCAGATAAGAGGCAGCATAGCCCACAGCTGGATAGTGGGCAAGGCAAGAGGCTCAGAAGAGACCCTCCCTAGTTTCTCAGGCTGTAAAAGAAACCGGGGAGGGGGGGAGAATTGTACTTTCAGACCTGCAAGATTCTGTCAATGTAGCTTTACAATAAAGTAGAATTATCTCATCTGGTTGTGATTCATATCTGGATTTACCCTGTGAGGCCGACAAGGAGAGAGGCCTCGGAATGTTACTGGGATAAAGGAAATATTGAATCTAAAGAAACTAGATCCCATTTTCTTGAAGGACATTATTTACTTTATAAATGTAATGAAGAACATTATTTACAATATAAATGCAATATCGTCTCTTCTGAAGGTGGCTTGCAGGGTTTCCTGTAATGTTATTCCCACAACAACTTTGTGAGATAGGTTGACCCAGAATGGCCCAGAGTTACCAGGTGATCTCAGTTATGGAGCTGAGACTTAAACTTAAGTTTCTCTAGCCCAAGTCCAATGCCTTAATGTCCACACTGCACTTGCTCTCAATTACTAGTGCTAGAGAAGAAAATTGGCAATGTATTTTCTTACTGATTGCAATGCTTGATTGCATGTGGAATTTCATTGTCTGTGGAATGCTCCTATTGGAGAAAAGAGGAAACAGGTTTTGCCTATTCCCCCCTCCCTTTGTCACCCTAGCAGACCTGGATTCTCTAAGGCAGGGTTTCTCCATCTCAGCAACTTTAAGATGCATAGACTTCAACTCCCAGAATTCGCCGACCATCTTAAAGTTGCTGAGATGGAGAAACTCTGCTCTAGAGGTTCCCATAATTTCATGGCATGATTTTCAGGGACTGCAGGGGAGAGCAACGAAAATGGCTTCCACCTTATTCAGTCTATAAAAAAGCTGTGCCAGATCCAAAGCCTCTCGCTGCCAGAAGAACCCCTTTGCTGGCAAACTTGGGGTACAGCTCAATGTTTGCATGTATTTCAGTGATACAAATCAAGACCTTTTAAAATTCTATTTAATCCTGGGTGATGTGGAATACGGCACTGACGTCGCCCTTGTTAGTCTTCTAGCCTCCCACACTCAGGCATGTTTTAATAATGGAAGCATAACTCGGCATGGGTTACACAAACTCCTGTGGTTCCCCCCACCCCCCGCCCATCGGTTAACAAGTATGCAGTCGTATGCATGATTCCTGAGAATGTTGGGCTTCGCCCAAGAAGGCTAGGAGGAAATGGTTCAAGGATGTTGCTCTTTGATGAACTAGTTTTATTACAGATGTTAGCAAAGCTGTAACTACAGCAGAAAAACAGGAACTGCCAACGACAAGCCTCAAAGACATGTGGCTATGGGTACAGAGCTTTTCCACACTGTAGCCTTCAGTTCCCTGTCTCCTGCGCATAAATGGGTGACAATGAAGCTTGCTTAGGAAATCCTTTCCTGGATTTCGATCCTGTCTCCATTTTGGCCACAGTGATGGCCAAGCATTCTGCTTAGACTGCAGTGAAGACAGACCTTGATTGATGGATTCCCATGCTGCTTTTCCCCTCCCAACCACAGCAGGAAAGCAACAGATTGTTTTCCCTTCTGTGGGCAGGTCCCCTGACTACTGGTGATAAACAATTTTACAGTTCTTCTTGTCAACTGGAATGGAAGGGAAAATGGGGCAGAACTCTGGTTAATGTCAACCAGCTAAAAAAACCAACAGCAGCCACCAAAACAAATGGCCCTCGTTCCACGCTGAGTCTGCTGAAAAAAAGTAAACAAAAAGATGTCCAGCTTTTCCCTACTGCCGAACCAGTGGGGAATAACCTCAAGGTCTGTCCTTTCATGGCAAACAGCCAGCAGCCCAGTACGAAACGGCTGTCAAAAGGAGAGAGTGGGCACACACCAGCCAACTGGAATCAAGGCATTTTTGTAAGATGGAATGAAGCTCAGCAGGCTTGCACCAGTGGGCGGAGGGGGGAAATAACTATTTCTGATGTGGAGCAAGAAAACTTTGGGAGACGTTGCCTTCTTAGCAGTTTCAGGGCAGGCTGAGGATAATACCATCCACTCCTACCTACCCAAAGCCCTAGATGGCCTATCCTTGTCCAGGTGCAAGCAGGAGGTATGGATCAGCCCATAATTAGTCCAGCATTCAAATCTTATGTTTCATTTTCTCCCTAATGGACTAAGAACCAGTCATTCCTCCACCAGAGGTGACATCTCTGGATTGTTAGTCTAATAGACTCATTTAGCCTCAGATTTCTGCATCTGACCTTGGTCCTTCTAGCCCTCAGAATTCAGTGAAAATCATACTTGTAGGATATGACAGCTTTCTCCAGCTGGTTACTTGATTTCTAACGGACCTTCTTTACAGATGTCTTCTCTATTTTAGAGAATACAGTTACAGTGATGATGAATGCACTGTTGGAAGACCTGAAAGACCAGGTTAGAGATAGATCGTCATGGAGAAAATATATCTATGAGGTTGCTAGGAGTTGAAAATGACTCGATGGCACATAATTGTGATCAAATCTCTATTTTAGTGCCCTCCAGATGTGTGGAACCACAGTCTATCCCCTTGAAAGCGATAGCAGTTGTCGCACATATTTGGAAAGTACCAAGAAGTCTTAGTATCTGCATTACCAAGTACAGAACAAAAAGCAAATGAAGTTACTAATTTTGTGTTAAACAAAAACTTTGTGTTTTTTATTCCAAAATAATTGTGTAAAGAAAGAAATATGTTATTATTTTTAGGAGCACTAATGAAGAAGCCCTTCAAAAAGAAGTAGATCAATTAAATGCTGACCTGGAAGCTGTTAAGGAGGATCATGCAAAGGTAAATGACTCAGATGCTGACACTTGACAGGCCCAAGTGTCACAGGCATGTTCAAGTGCTCATTTGCTGAATAAAAACAAACTAATTCTTTTTCTAAAAACTATGCAGAGCATTAGCAGATCTTGCTGAAATTATTCTTGGCTGAAAGTGCAGTCTGTTACAAATTTTGTCTGGAAAACCAAGGTTGAAATTTGCAGACAATCAGGCCATAGGTTCATCTAGTCTGGCGCCTTATTCTCCAGAAGACAGAAGTTATCTCACTGTTCTTCAATAGCCACCTATGTGGCTTTGTGATCAGATGCTATCTCCAATATTGAACAATAGAGCCAATTAGATTTTGTCCCTGAAAAGATAATTCATTCAGTAGCAGCTCTGGCATGGGTAGTTCCCCATTGGTGGGAACTCCATCTTTCAGCCCTTTGTTCTACCTGTTGAGGTTTTGGTGCCATGGCATTGTATCTTGGACTCATTTTAAGATGAGCAGAAAAGTGACTTTCAAACTTCCCCTCTGGTAACCTCTCAGATTTTGAAGAAATAGCTGGCATAACCAAGAAAACTGAAGAACTGAAGACAAGATAGGGATTAGTACGAGCTTGATACAATGGTTGTACTCCCCATTGGTCAGCTGGAAGGAGTGCTTATCAGCTGAGCCACATCTCTCTTGGGGTGGGAATTGCAGCAGTGGGGACAGTTTCCAGTCTCTGTGTATCAATTTGTAAAGATCTGGAGGGTGTGAGACCTGGGAGGTAGGGAGGTGTCATAGGACTGCCTGTTAGGCCAGACTCCTGGACAGGAATGAATGTGCTAGGTCTGACAGCAGAAGCAAGAAGCTTGCCAGATCGAGAGCCCAGCCTTAGCAGAGATCCTGCTTGCAGTGAGGTTGGGAAGTTCATTCAGTTGAACGCTTTTACAACCCCATTGCAGGCCTTCATGCTCAGTTTTCAGAGGACTGTGGAGGCACTTAGGGAATCAGGGCTTGTGAGTGTGTGGATGTCTCTGCCACTAACACACAGTACAGGCTGAAACCCGGGACTGCACTGAGCTGTCACGAGGAGTTCAAATTTGACTGAAAACATAAGATCACTTTGTTTGCAATCACACTAGTGATTTACAGCATCTTCTGGAATCACATAACTACGATTGTGCTGTAATAACAGTAATGCAGACAGATTTTATGCCGTTTCAAAAATGGCTGGATTTATTAAAAAAAAAAAAAAAAGCAAACCTCCAACAATATTTGCCTGATGATTGATACTATGACATAGCTGCACATTGAGTGGGAATTTGAACACAGGTCTCCTTGATCTAAATCCAGTACCTTAATCACTATACTATTGCACAATATTTTGATTTTGACATTTTGATCAATTTCTATAACTTTTCATTTGCTTTTGTACGGTTTGTTTGTTTTTTTTTTGAAAAGGAGGTAAAACTTCTGGAAGATAAACTCACAAGTTTGAATTTGCACATCAAGAATTTGCAGCAGATAATGAAGAACCTAGGAGTAAAGTTAGATGATGTAACTGACACTGAGTCCAGAATTTCTCTGAATGAAGGGCCGAAATTAGCAAGTGAGAGCTTTGAGGTAGGAGCCAAAATGCTTTCTCTAACAAATAAAATCTATATGCATTTATTCTCTATTTCACATTTATTTTAAATAATTATGATTTGTTTCTTTTGTCAATTTCTGACTTTGGGGGAGAATTAGTTTTCAAACTGATTGAAATGTCATGTAGAGTAATAATTGGCTTGTGAGTTCTATCTAGGGTATTCATAATGATGCCTTTGTCTCCCTGTCCTGCCTGACCCTTTAATTTTTAAAAAATCTTTTAGTTGAGAACAACTTTTTACCTTTTTTAAGCATATGTGTACATGGTTCTTTGCTGCATCATTTTTAACTTCAACATTTTACCTTCTTGTAAATAGGTGTTTGATGATTGATCACACCCAATATGGAAGACATTTTGTAAATAGCATTTCCAGTGGCAACCACTGCACATCTGGAATTGTGCTTAAGAGTGCTTAAGACATGCTGTCAAAATGCCAGATGAGCCCACCATATCCAACTCTCTAGAGTCAAACAGGTTTCTACAACAAGACACATGTATATACCCCAAGCAACAATGGTTCTAATATTCTACTTTAATCCAGTACTTTCCATCCATCTGTTAATAGACACTTCTTCTCCAACTCTGTGCTCCCAAAATGTGCTCTAGAAGTCTGAAGCCTCACCCCTCCCATAGCACTTTTAAGAGGATGAGAGAAACTTTTGTTGAGTGAATAGAAGTTGGCTGATGAAATTTTGGAGGAAACTTCATATGTCTGCTTCTACAGTAGATAGGGATTGAGTTGGTAGTGAGGTTTGCCTATCAAATATTTATCTCCTCCCTGAGCATGAAGATGGTTTCAACTCTTATTCTGAAACTTGATAGTGCTAATTAATATAACAGTTCTAGAAAAATAATTTCATTTGGAAAGAGAATTCTATTGGCCAGGAAAAATATGACTATTATTTAAAAGTCGAATTCTGACATGTAAAGTACTATTTTGAAGTTTCACATTTTTTCTTTTAATTAAATAAGTGATGTGAGCAAGGAAACAGCTGGTTTATACCATCATGCTATGAATCCCTTGTTCACTTAATGGGATGCAAATGTATATATTCTATCAAACACTAAAATGGAAGAGGGAAAGTGAGCAATGGAAGAGAAAGAGTAAAATATTAAAACATTAAGGGGCAGAAATAAATACTGTACATTCTTCATTCATCAGGATCCAAACGAGGTAAAATCATATGAGGCGCAGGTAGACTCACTTGCTTGTGATTCATTTGTACAGTAATGACTTCTCCCTTCAGCCTAGCCCTAAGATTTGGAGAGTGATTTGGAGAAGGAGCACCTCAGCCTTCTGCTTCGATGCTGCTAGACAGACACTTCCCACTGTTGCTTCTTTTTCCACAAGCAGCTTGAGTAAGGATTGCTAAAGGAGGCTGGTTGTGGTCAAGATAATTGGAAATGGAGGAAAAGTCAAGAAGGATTCATAAGGGAAGGGGAAGGCTTGGAGATACAAGATGGCTTGTCCCCTGCTGGTAGACTGCTAGTCAGGCAGAAAGAAAATGAAGTTGCAGAGGAAAGGGGAAAGAGAAAACTGAGGAAGATCTTAGTCACTTTTGGAGGAAAGGTCTTCTCCAAGGTTTCACTCCAAGGCTTAAGGAAGACTGAGAGCTGTTGTGAAAGAAAGATGTCACTATTTTAAGTCTACCTCTAGCAGGTCTAGGTGGCCAGAAGAAGGAATTCTTAAGAGGGAACTCCTGACTTTCTGACAGGAAAGAAGCATACACAGTAGTCTTTAACACAGCAAGCTTGCATCCACTACTGGATCTTGATTATTCCCAATTAAAGACACACAGGAGACGTTCACTCTTGTGCACACTTAACTGCAATTAAAGAACAGAGGTGGAGGTGTTAGAAAAGGAAACCCACTTGAAAAATAGCAGAGGAATTCAAAAATTACCCTTTGTGATGGCTAACGTAGAACAGCTGGGATGTGGAGCGTTGAAGTAGAAAGGAGCACAGCTTTTGAGGGTCAGTTGGAATTACTGTTTTAAATGAACTGAACAAAGATAGTGTGCACTAAAGAAACACTTTACTAACCCTGCATTTTCTTGGGGGGGTGGTAATTTAATTTAATTAATTTTTTTATATAATTGATTCAGTAAAAAGACTTATACTAAAGTATTACACTAAAAAAATCTTTCATCATTCTAGGCATACCACTGAATGAGTACTCAGCAACTGTTGACTTTTCCATGACTTTCTAGCCCCCCCAGTGAAGTCTGCATATATTTAAATCCAAATCTCAAAAATTAAGTCAAGCAAAGGTGCAAGTTCAAGGAGGCAGGCTAAAAAGGGCTTCTCTGCAACATCATCTGGGCAATTAAGAACAGTTTCACTCTCATCTGCTAGATATGATTCATTATGAACAGGATGTTCCCCAGTTCTTCTGAGCTTTTCTTCAGGAATCCCATTAAAAGCAGTTCTGCCATCTTTCTGGTATTTCTGGTACCATTTTGGATCAAAGAGAGACCACTCCTTTTGTTTAGGCACCCTGTGCCAAAATATTTCCCCAAATATTCTCCTTCCTTCTTATAATAGTAACTCATATTGACATCTTTCAGTTTTTTTCTATCTCACTGGTCCTTCATATGGAAGAGGTAGCATTATACTTATCTTGGAGGAAGTGCTTCTCACCCTCCTACCTAGCACTGTGGGGAAATTTGCCTCCCAAGGACTCACAGCTAATTCCCCCATGTTGGGAAAGAAATGTTTATGTGCAGTAGGACCATTGCACCCACCAGCACTATCTATCACCTTATCTAAACATTGGATGATTTCTGCAACCTTTGCACCAAGCAGACAAGTCATTACCCAATCTCTTTGCCTCTTTAAAAATTATTAATGATTTACTTGGCTAGAACAAGGAAATCTCCACCCTCTAGAGATGTGCCTTCAATACAATTCAATATATTTGTTCATCAGAAAAGAGACTAATTCAGTAAATTTATCATCCAAAACACGGTATTTCATCCCTAAAGTTCTCAGTCTTTAGATCTCTCTTTTCAGTATCTTTAGGTCAGCCATCTTTGTTATCGTTCTTTATTGTCATTGACCAACATTTACATTCAGTACTAAAATTAAAGCCATCCCATTGTGCCAATAGTTTAATCTATGTGCTGTAAGAATAACTAAAATTTGAGGTGTTAAGTCAGTCATCTTGGTTTTGAATGAACTAATCTAATACATTGATGATCAAGAGCTCATTGCACTGACTACATGCCAGCAACTCCTGTGTTACAGATAGATAATTGTACATCTCTCACTGCAACACACTTGCGACCTCCACTGGATCCTGCTGGTTTTCTCTCTTTATAGCTCTTCATAGCTATATGTTTCTTAATCTGAAAAGTTAACTGAGGTAATAGCAGAAGGCAGGAGAAGCTGACTGCCCATCTTCTGGCTTTGTTACTAAACTTACACTGAAGTTTTGTTCCTATTACTTCCTTATTACCTTGATACTTTGAAACTCTGGATTCATCAACAAATTATGCATGGGGTAAAGGTTTAGGTTTTTTTCCTCCTTTGGGTATAGCAGAGATCAGTTTCACTGAGTGAATACAATGTGAAGCAGGTGCCACATGATTTTGGGGAAGGAGTGCTACATATGTCTCCTGGCAACATGTGGCTCCCCCAGATGCATTTCAGCTTTCATGCAGTAAGCCAAGATATCTGAAAGGAAAAGGAAATCTGCCCAACATTGGCCCATTTGGAGGCCCACTCTCTTCATTTCTTTCCCCCAATGTTACCACATTAGGTGGAGTTGGATTTCTTTTTTCTTTCCTGTTTACATCTTGCTTTTAAATTGTGCTTGCAACTTTTTCGGGGCTTTTAATGAAGTTGGTTAACCTGAACGGGAATGATGTGATGAACGTGTATGTTAATGAAAGTCTTTACTCCATGTTAAACAGACCTTCAAGAAAAGTCATTATTCCATGGTGTTGGAACCTTGATGGCAGTTGAAAGGTCTGCCCAGTCCCGAATGGCCCCGGAGGACAGTTCTGGTGGCTGGAAGGGAGGGTCCATGCCTGCACCAACCTAACATGGCCAATAGATGGCAGCTGATCCCCTCCCTGAGGAGTCACCATTGACAAAATGGTTGGTGAATTGTTCCCATGATAGGACTGCCATGGTTTGATGTCTGCTTAAGTAGGGAAAACATTACTTTAACACCAAAACAAGTAAGGGTGACTTTAAACTGTCTCTGGTATGGGTTGGGGACAAAATGAAGCAATATCACGGGGACATAGCAGAAAAAAGAGGTTGTTGGGTATGTCCATGCCGTGTTCAGGTTGAAAGGCCCCCAGTCTGTGTTTCTTTGACCTGTTCTGAATTTCAACAGAGGCACATACTGCAGATATCATGGCTCTACAAAAAGAGCCATGACTACTATTTCTGCAACAGTAATGCAAATTGTACCCTTTCTGCCCATTTAGGTTGTGAGACTGAACCAGACAGGTGTTTGCCTTAGTGTTCAGAGACATACAAAGCAATTCTTCAGTCTAACACTGAGGTCACTGGCTAAATGTGCAACTGGGTCTTGCCCGATCCATTTTCTCTCCTCCTCCTGGAGCCAATCATAAAAACCATAAGAGAGAGAGAGAGAGATGATAGACAGACAGACAGACAGACAGACATAATAGGTAGATGGATTGATAAATGATAGATGAGAGAGAGAGAGAGAGAGAGAGATGGAACATTTTGAGAGATATCATCTGCCAGATCTCCAAGCTGATCCCTTGCTCTGAGACCTGGATCAATCTGACCAGCAGTCGCAGGGCAGGTTTTATACTGAAGCAGAAAATAGAACTCTCTCTGCTGCTTCCCTCCACCCTACCCCAGCATGCCAGCCAGGGGGTTGTTTGGTTGTTTTGACCATGGGTTCAAGGCCCATCTGGAGCTGCTGTAACTGGTAGATGGCTTTCCTGCTGGGAATATGGGGAGGGAGGTCCTCCCCTGCATGGAATATGTCCTCCAGCTGCAAGCCAGAACAGGGACACCTCAGACTCACAACAGGACAGCCAAAGCCATGCCACGTGAGTTTTCTGTTGGCTCGCAGGCAGTAAGCGACCACTTCAACTGAGTTCTGGGAAACAGCTCTTGGTAAGGAGAGTTAAACTCACTATCACTAATTTCTGACCCTCATATAAAGCTGTGTCCAGAAGAATGGAATGTAGCTGTCTGAGCAAAATGTGGCTGTTTTTTTTTTTCTGTCCAAAATATTTTTGAATTAGGGTTGTAAAGAATTCCTGCATGAGCAAAGCGCATGATTCAAGAGGTAATGGGACAGAGAGCTAGCCAGCTGAGCAAATCCTAGCCCCGAGGACACGGAGACACAAGCATATCATGTTCTTGGGGCTGGTGAGGTCATTATTCTCTTGACCGATCACTTTAACGTGACTAATAAGGGCAGTGAGAGAAGGTGGATGTTGGGCTCTGAGCCTGCTGCAAACAAGCAGAGAGCATTAGTCAGGAACATCCGAACAGGAAGATCAGATGTTTAATATATTCGAAGCTGTTTTTCTGTTGATTATAAGATTTATTAGATGCCTTTTCAAGAAGAATGAAGAACACTCACATTTAAAACCAAGGTGTTCTTTAATTAATTATATTTATGCATTCATTATTGTGCTGTCAACAAAAAAAGTATCTCTTGCTGGATTCAGCTGGAATAGGCTGAAATTCAACTTTTTGAATTTTGATTTTTTTTTTATTGAATTATCTTGATTTTAAAAGTGAAAAAAACATGATTTTTATTTTTTCATATATCTTTGAACCTTGATTTTTCATTTATCATTTCTGGACCTCTTGTGTTTTGGTGGGGTCTACAAATTGTGCTAAGTCAAATACTATTTTGTTTGCTTTGAGCAGAGCATCTAGTCGTTGTTTATAAACCATGATCTATGATTAGTACAGAAGTGGGCAATAGCATGTTGCTAAAGTTCCCTTTTTTCCCCTCATCTCCCACCCCTGAAATGATAAAGTACAGCTCTTGTACACCAAAAAGCTGCCAATTCCTGGTTTAGTGCAATCTATGAATCCAGCCATTATGGCTTATTCAACACACCCTGGTTAAAACAAACCATGAGTGAACACATTATGTAAACTAGCCAGCGTGGGGGAGGCTGTCTCACTGAGAGGTAAAGGACATGCTTTGCAGAGCAGAGGAGAATTCGCTTCCCAGGATCTCATATTAAAGTTCTCAGACAGCAGGACTCAGGGAGACCCGGGCTGGAAAGGCACAGCTTTACCAGCCAGACCAGTTTGCACCGGATTGGATGGAGAGACCAATAACTTGACTGCACTTAGGGTAATATCATGCGTATCTAGCTGGGTTGCACATAACATGGTTTGCTTGGCTTTTCTTACGATAGCGTGTCCTTGTTCTCTTTAGGAGCAAGTGTGTTTCTACTCAGTTCAGCTTGGTTTAAATCTTTCATGATCTGGTATGTGTTCTTCATTTCCTATATTCTTTAAAGTAAACTATTCTGTCTCTCTCTCTCTCTCTCCCCGCCCCCGCTTTTGTTTGATCAGCCTCTGGTTTGCTACGAATTTTGCTGAATCTTCTTTCAGCCTGGATCTTATGTTCCATCCCTCAACCCTATTTTAAAGGCCAGGGTGCGGTTGCAACCTGTGACCACTAGAGGACACGCGTTGCTTGTCAAATGTTGGATCCTTACCCTCTCTTGTCCCTTTCTAGTATACAGTGAACAACTCTGAAGATTCTAGATTATACAGCATTTGCACAGAGACACATCATCCGTGGATGCTCTCATTTAATCTATACCATGCATCATTACAAATGTTTATGGTCACATGATTTTTGTTTCGCTTAAACAAGCCCAAAAAAGGAAATGAATCCAGTCACAAAACCATTGGAACAAGTAAGGTTATTAATACTAATAGTTATAGCTGCAGTATCCAAACTTTGCCCTTGGTCTTTTTTGCCACTTTCTGACTCTCATTAAAGTCCCTCACCCCATTCCTAGCTCCTTTAAAGAACTCAGGTAAACAGTTACTGATTTCCATCAAGGCACAAAGAGGCAGAAGCCTTGAAGCACTGAACAGCTGCACCCACCATCTTATATAGGCTTCCGTTTCCCACAACAACAAACTCAAGATGTTTTTGAAAAATAAATATCCTCTTTCATTGTTCTCCCTAACAATTTATATTCTAAAGCATACAGCTAGAGCCTGTTCAGCTAGTTAAGATCCATCCTCCGTACATTTACCTGATTCTGTTTTAACTATGTATAAAATGGTGACCATCACAATGAAATATGGTTTTGCTTCATCTAGTATTCAATAATTTGTTGTGGTGGTCCAAGTTATTATCTCCCATTTTCTTCAGTACGATTCAGAGGCTTCCATTTTTCTTCATTGAGCCTTTCTGATGATCAAGCTTTCATTGGCATCTGTCTGGGGAAACCATAGCCTTGACTATAAATACCTTTGTTGTCAGTGTTTAATTTCCCTCCTCCATCCAAAAAAGTTTAATATCTGTTGAGTTTTGGGCCTCACAAGGTCCATGATAGTTATTAACTTTATAAAAATTTCAATTTTAAAATTAAAAATAATTAAAGTTTAAGGAAGTTCAGAATACATCCATAGAAGAAAGAAAGTTTGGGGAAAGAATGAAAGAGAGGAAGCTATCTTAAAACTGTTAAGGTATTCACCAAAAGTGTTCCCTTTAAGGAGAGTAATAACACAGCTCAGGTGAGAAAGGGTGGAGCCGGCACTCTCTCATTGGAGAACTGGCGTATATCAGTAAGCAGTATTCCCAAGCAAAGTTGTTGGGGAATGTGTGGAGAGGGAATATTGTTGTTGTACTGCTGCATTGGACTGAATTGTAAGTTACTGAACTTGGACTGTTTAATTGACCATTGCCTATATTGTCTATATTTTTTGCTCATTGTAAATACAAGTCTGTTGGACTACAAGCTGTGTTTGACTTGTTATTTACCACTGTGTGTATTGCTTGAGTTAGTAGATATATCTCCATGCCTATCCCCTGATAAAAACTTTATGTGTAATGCTTTTCTCTCTTTTTTCTTTTTCTTCCATTACACTATCAAATTCTTCCTCCACCCACCAAAAGAAACAATTTTGAATGCTTACAAAATATTGATTGCAATTATCAGTTGGAGCACAATGGAAGGGAACTGTGCTGCTTCAGCTGTGGGTGACATGATTGTGTTATTGTTGGTTTTGTTGTGAACCACCTATGATTATTGTATTTAAGACAGGCAGCAATATAAGTTTAACAAATACATTTAAAATTCAGCAGAAATAAAACAATTGCTTTTATATTTATATTTGCAATTTACTTGTATACTCATACTGTGGCACACAAATGTGTACTTGGTCTGGGAAAAGCCGCACAAAACAATTATTTTCTGCACATAGCATGTCAGAAATTAAAGGGGACATTGATCTACAACCTATTTATTAAAAGAGTAGTCAGTGTTTCAACAAGAAGAGAAGGGGTTTTATTCTAAGATGTCTCACATGCTGATGTACCAGTCCTCTTGGGTGGCATGGAGGGCATTACAATTGAAATGTCTCATCTACATTTCAAGGAGAGCTGGACTGAATTGGCCCCTGCTTCATGGGGGGCAGGGGGAGCTTAATGAATCACAGTCTCTCCTACCCAGCACTGTGAATAAACTTTGCCCTTAATAAAGTGCATCTGTGTCTTAATTAAAATAATGTAGTTCACCCTATAGGAAATAAGATACTGGATTCTTTATCTATTTGTTTTCTATGCTGCCTGCTGCTGGAAGTTAGCAAGGCAATACACAAAATCCCAAAATAGTCCATAAAACCATCTTTAAAAGATTAAAACCCTAGTAAAAAATACTAAGAGTAAATTAAGAATAAAATGTGAAGACATGTATCTTAACCTTTACTAAAATGTAGCTCTAAAGACACAGCATTCCTTAATTTGAAAGCCACATGGAAGAATGAACCTACAGGTAGTCCTCATTGTACAACTATTTGTTCAGTGACTGTTCAAAGTTAAAATGGTGCTGAATGAAGGGTACTTAACAATGGGTCCTCATAGCTGTGGCCATCGCAGCATCCTGAGGTCACGTGATTGCTATTTGTGACCTTCACTGCCAGCTTCTCACAAGCAAAGACAATGGGGAAGCCTGCAGGAGATAGCAAATGGCAATCATGTGACACAGGACACTGTGACCACACGGGATTTGCCTAATGATGTCAACTGGGACTGCTGCAACTGCTGTCATAAGTCGATGTAGTCACATGACTGCATGCTTTGCGACAGCATTGCTTAGTGGCAGAGTTGCCTGACCCAATTATCATTGTTAAGTGAGGACTACCTGTAAGACATCCTTCAAAAAGCTTATCCTTCATAGCAGATGTAATGGCTTTTAGATAACAAGGCCCTAAGCTCATCTGGGTTTTAAAAATGTAAAAATTGCCAAGCAGTACAAGTTTTTCAGTTCTGGGGATCAATAACAAACATTGGTTGTAATCTGGATGACATATTTTGCACCAAATGAAGCTTCCAAGAGCACTAATCTAAATTAATCTAAACATGATGTTAGCAAGGTATGTTTAATTTTGGCCAAATTTGACTAGCTTAAGAACAGTTAAAACTGACACACTAGATTTAATTGTGCAGATGTGTCCCTTTTTGCACTCCCTGCTTGGAGATCCAGAAATGGCATAGGATCAAAGAGTTGATTAATCTGATCTTTCAGGAAGGAGAGCTCACTTGAAGAACAGATTGATCCTGGTCCCCAAGCCAGCTAGTTTAGTGATAAATGGTACTTCCACTTTGTCTGGATTTAAGCTCAGCTTCTTCACTCTTCTTCAGCCCATGATCAGACTCAGGAAATGTCCATAAATATCAGTCACTTTCTTGTATTACTTGGCAAAAAACAATAGAGTTGGGTGTCATCAGTATATTGGTGGCATCACACTCCAAAGTAGATGCATTCCTATAGGGAGAATAGAGCCCTGGATATATAGACCAAAGGTTATGATGTCAAAAAATAGGGCCTTCCTTGTGTTTTTATAAAACCTTTTTTGAGAAAAGAAAGGGAAAAAAGCATGTGGCTCAACCAGTTGTGCTAAAAGCCTTTTGGATGATGAATCATTGACCCTCTTTCTAGTGGAATAACATGCAGGCACCAGAATGCAGAAGACAGCTTAGTCAATTTCCTTGTCCTGAGACAATGTTTCCATCTAATAATGCAACAGCTGGTGCTTCTTCAGGCTGCTAATACTATTAAATAACAGTAGTTTATATTATTATTATTTAATAGTATGCTGGGAAAGATGGAAGGCAAAAGGAGAAGAGGACAGCAGAGGATGAGATGGCTAGATAGCATCACTGAAGCAATGAGCATGAAATTGAGCAAACTCAGGGAGGCAGTGAAAGATAGGAAGGCCTGGCGCAATATGGTTCATGGGGTCACGAAGAGTCGGACACGACTTAACGACTGAACAACAACAGTTTATATTATATTTGAATTATTCTTTTGGCAGCTAGACATAGAAGCAGATAGCCTAGAGAAGATGTAGACCTTGTTGTATTTCATGGGTTACAAGTTATTTAGATTTCTGTTATTGCTAGTGATGGATTCTAACACTAATCAGAAGCATAGCCTCCATTTGTGGAATAATCTTCTAAAGATCAACTCCAAACTGGTATCTTGCCCAAATAGCTTTAATAACACTGTTGCCAATGGGGAGGACCTTTTCCACCACAAAAAGACTTGGACTGATACATTTTAGGGAGTTGACAGTCCTTCAGTTTTTAAAACCTTACAATATTCAACATCTTAGTTCCCTTGTTTGAGCATGCAAGGATGTTTGTAATAGGAAAACTGCTTCGAAGGGGCAGTAAAGCTGAAGATCCCCCACACCCCAGGAATCTTTTTTCTTTCCCTTCCTGGAGGTGGACTGCAAAGAAAAAGGTCCTTCCTTTTTGACAGCCCTCTAAGCAATTGCCATTCTCATCACCAGCTTTAGGGACTGTGGGAGTGTTTTCCTCCAGCAGTTCTAGCAGCAAAATTGATCAATCTTGCCAACACCTTTCTCCCTCTCTCTCCTTTGCAGCACCACCCAGCACTCCTCACACCTGCCTCAACTTCCCAGTGCCTTCCCAGTGTCCCCTCTCAACTCACTTGTCACCCCTCTCTACTGTGCCCCTTGCCAACCTTCCCAGCCTCCCTCCTTCAATTCAGCCACTGGCACTATGTGGACACACTGCCCACGGGCCTGTCCAACCTTCCCAATGCCTCCCCTATCTCCCCCTCCCCCTTCAACTCAAGCATGAAGCACATGCCTATCCCACTGGCTCCCCTAATCTTCCTAGTGCCTTCCCTCTCTTACTCAAACTTAAAGTCCACACAGCATATCCATTTTTAGGGAATCTAGTAAGTAGCTCTTGGAACCTTCAACTCCAGATCTTCTAGTAAATCTATTTGGCTATAAAGGGGATGAAGGTATTGAATCAGCCTTTGGGGGTTCATCCAAGGCAAGGAGAGGTCATTTTAGGATCCAGCTAATCTGAGCAAAGGAGACCAAATACCATGAGAATGATCAGCATATACATGATACAGTTTTGCACTGCCTGTCTACTTGACTTGGGAATCTTCCAGCCAGCACATTCAACAAATAAAGATGGAGAAGTACAGTGGTACCTCGGTTCACGAACTTAATTTGTTCCGCGACTCTGGTCGCGACCCGAATTGGTCGCGACCCAAATCAAATTTTCCCATAAGGTTCAATGTAAATACGGTTAATCCGTTCTGAAGCATATGTATTTTTTTTTAAACCACAAAAATATGACACAAAGTACAGTACAGTACAGTACGAAGAGAGAGAACGCTAACCTTGCTCGAGGCGACTTCTGGCGTGGAGGACAGGAAGGCGGGTGGGGAGGCGGTTATTGCTTGGAGGGAGAGTCCCCCTCCCTACAGGAAGCCACAACCACGTGTCACGGCAGGGAAAAAGGCCGCGGATCCTGTTCATCACATGATGCGGCATTCGCGAACGGAAGCAAACTTTTGCGGACGGTGCTGTTCGTGACCCGAATTGGTTGTGAACAGAAGCATTCGTAACCTGAGGTACCACTGTAGATCATAAATAATTGACTACTAATTTGATGGATAACAAGCTCTAATACTGTACAATATTTCCTTTCTTGCATAGCTATGGTCAGAGACAGGAGAGAAGATACCAGACACAAGTAATTTAACACTTCGGAGAATTCCAAAACACACCAGCTTTGTTGATGCCTTTCATAAGGTCAGTGATGTCTTCAGTTGGGTGGGGTAATAAATCGAGTTAGGTTTGAGCAAATAACAGGTTTCAGGATAAAAGGATATGGGGGCTGACAATCAGGAAAACAAAAATCAAAATTAATCCTGAAGCGATAATTTTATTAAGTCAGCTGAAAGTTCACAAGGTACTTGCAGGCTCTTGAATGTCCAGGTGTTCTTCATAAGACAAGGTGGTTAAAAATCTAGCAAAACTGGAAAAGGAAAAATATGTGGTTGGTGTTCAACCCATTTCTACCCCAGATCTATGGAGTACATGCAACCTCCCAGCAATGCCAACTTCAGTCTTCCAGGATCCTCAGAGTTCTCTGTCAAAATTTGATGGCCGCACAACCAGTCTTTTTTCAGAAAAAATGGCTAAAAATCCAGTCCCTGTCCTTTCAGTGCTGCCACCCTTCTGGCTATTTCTCCTGCAGTCCTCCAACTGGTCAGAGGAGTGAGTTGCACCTTCCAACTAAGAAAAATGGAAATACGTGAAATTTGTGTTGTGGCTTTTCTCCAATCATCATCTGTCAAATGCTGGAGCCCAGAGGAACATTCCTCAAATCAGAGTGATGTTCTTCCATGAAGATTTTTGTTGTGGGGGTTGTTTTAGTTGCAAAACGTATTAAAATGTATTCTGGATATTTTCCTGTAACCATGTGACTCAGCTAGTTCATAGATTGTGAAAATGTGATCATTCTACCAGGTCTGGTCTGTTCCCATTTACTTAATAACGGTTACATTTTCTTCTTCCATTTATTAATCCTCACTGGTACTGAAAGAGTTTTCCTCTATTAGTATTGTATCTGTGATGGAATGGAATTATGAAGGCCAAGCTCAGGGAGATAAGCATTTTCTTAGCTCACCGGAACCGCGTGGGAGGAACAAAAGGATGAGACTGGCACCTCCCGGAGGAATTCACACTGTTGTGGCTGGAGGACTTTGGGAACTGGGGTTTTAGTCTGGGAAGTTTCTTGCTAGAGGTTCAAGAATCTTCCCAGACTAAAACCCCAGTTCCCAAAGTCCTCCAGCTACAACAGTGTGAATTCCTCCGGGAGGTGCCAGTCTCATCCTTTTGTTCCTCCCACACGGTTCCGGTGAGCTAAGAAAATGCTTATCTCTCTGAGCTTGGCCTTCATAATTCCATTCCATCACAGTATCTGCTGGTGTGTGCGCGCATGTGATAAAATACACTGTGTGATATTTACACATACATACTGACATATATGTACACATATATCGCTTGTCATTATTCTAGCATGCTATTGTCCTTTGTTTGTTTGTTTGTTTCAGTTTGGAAGTGGCTCCTTGAGTAATGAAGAAAGAGAAGACATAATCAGCAGATTAGAGACTATTGCAGATAACTCAAAACCACAAACTGATGGTAGTTCAGAAGAGACTTCACAAGAGAGGTAACTGAAGCTCACCAGCTTTCAGAGAAAAGGGACCAAAGAGATAATGGTAGAATTAAGCTCCGAAGGAAGCTGTGCCAAAATGTTGTTTAAGAACATACCCAATAGAAGTGGGGCATCATTTAGGTGGTCTCCTGATTTTGAACTTTTGTGTTTTGCTAGAGGGAAACCAAGATTTATTTTCTGCCTGTGTATGTATACACAGACATCACTGGCAACCCTATCATTTACAAGGTTATGCTTAAAAGGCAGGTGGAGATGCTTACTCACAAGTAGAGTAGTATGTTGGCTAAGCTTTATTCACACAGCTTCACGCAGTCGTTTTGGGGAACTTTGTGTCATAAAGAAACTTGACCCCTCTATCTGCCTGCCTACCCTGTCCAGATCAGACAGACCACAACTGTTGAGCTGGAAGGGATAGTGTAGTGATCACTGTGGGGTTTTAAAAGCTTTCTGTTTTCATTTTAAGGCCTTTCTGCCTTTTAAGTAAAGGTTGAGTAAAGAGAAAAGCTACCTCTCTTCTTGTATGCATGCAATGCTAGAGATGTATGGATTAGAGACATGCTATATTTTGAGGGAGGGGGCATGACATGAGAAAATGGGGCCAAATACACAGACCCACAAGGATCAGAAGAGTTTGTGTTGCCATTGGCAGTGATGCTGATCTGCCTTCTTTTTGGCAAGTGCCAGAAGATTCAGAATCCAAACAGAAACGAAGCAAGATTAATTTTCCTTTTTCAAGCTTCCATCTAGCCTTCTAATTAACCTGTTCAAATCCCTTGCTTCTTCTAAATTATTATTATTAGTAGTAGTAGTAGTAGTAATCTACAATTAAATTCACAGTCTAAGATTAGTGGGAGCCTAATAATTCAAGTCCTAACCAAGGACCTAAGAATTATTAAGGTAGCATCTGAGAATATAGTCAGTTCCTATCAAGGAGTTTTTTTGTAAAATTAGGGTGTTCAGGTCCAATAAATTCAAAATTTCTAAATATCAAGGGAGCCGTTTAGGTATTGCCCCAAGGGCTCCAATCACAATTGGTATAACAGTGGTTTTCTTTTTCCATAAGCGTTCAATTTCAATCTGAAAATCTTGGTAATCTGTAATATTTTTCCAATTGTTTTTCCTCAATCCTAGCATCACTCAGTATAGCAACAGCAGTGAACCAGACTTTCTTCTTTTCAATGACTGTTATATCAGGCGTGTTATGAACAAGATGCCTGTTTGTTTGGATCTTAAAGTCCCATACAATCTTAGCTTGCTCATTTTGCAAAACCTTCTCCACTTGATGGTTTCAGTGGTTCTTGCTACATTCAGATCCAAACCTCTGGCAAAGTTTCCAATGAATAATTTTGGCAACTGGATCACAACACTGCTTGTAGTCAGTTTGTGTAATTTTGGTGCAGCCACTGATCAGATGGTCAATTGTTTCATCCTTTTCACTACAAAGGCAACATTTCTTGTTGTTTGTTACATCCTAAATGTTCACTTTCATGCAGTTAGTTGGCAAAGCTTGTTCTTGAGCTGCTAAAATAAAGCCTTCAGTTTCTTTCTTTAACACTCCTGATCTTATCCAACTCCATGTGAGGTTTTTATTGGCTTTTCCTTCTATATCCTTCAAATATTGACCATGCATTGGCTTGTTCTTCCAATTAACAAATCGGTTTTCAAATGTTTCTTTTCCATACTCATCCTTCACCTTTGTTGTTTTCAAGAGCTTTCCTTGATTGACTTCCTTCCATAAGGGTTCTTCGCTTTTCTTGATGTAGTCATTCAAACCATGTTTTTCTTCCTCTACAGTTTGTTTCACCTAGAGGAGTCCTCTGCCCCCTTTGGCTTTTGGCAAATGCAGCCAATTAAATTATTATTTAATTTATTACTGTATACACAACAATGTGAAATCACAGCTGCCAGTTCTTTAGCTGGTGTTGGTCTTCATTTGCATCAAGTTCTTCCCAAGAACCTAGGATGTGGTAACATGTCAGCATAGTATATGTACGGATCCAAGCAGTGTAGCCTTTTGTAACTGACAGATGGAAATTTTGTCAATGTGCAGATTTTCTAAGTGCCATCCAAGATTTTTTGGTATAGCACCCATTGTGCTGATAACAACTAGAACCACCACTGCCAGTTTATGCCATAATATTTCAACTTTGGTTTTCAGATCTTGATACTTTATGATCTTCTCCAATTCTTTGTCTTCTATTCTATTATCCCCTGGTATTGTCACATCAATTATCCACACTTTCTTCTTTTCAACCACAGTTAACTCTGGTGTGTAATGTGCCAAAACTTTATCAGTTTGTATTTCGAAATCCCACAGTATTTTAACCTGCTCATTTTTTACTACTTTTTCAACTATATGTTCCCACCAATTTTTTATTACTGGAAGATGATAATTTTTACAGATGTTCCAGTGAATCATTTTGGTGACTACATTATTTCATTGTTTATAGTCAGTTATTATTAAATTCTTATTGTTGGTCGCACAGTCAGCCAGTTGTTTAGACTGGATTTGGCATTTTTATCCACCTATCAAGTCCTTTCCAAGGAGCTGGGATAGGCAGATGTTGTTGTTTGATGATGTTAAAGGAATTTTTGCAGGAAAAAAATACAGTAAGAAACAAAAATAAAGAATAAAAGGTAGCAAAGATGACAGAAACTGGACTGAGATGGAAAAAAGAAACACACTCAAACAACCAAAGGGGACTTCACTCACCCTTGCAAAGAGCCAGGTCTTGAAGCCCCTTTGAGCACTGGTAGGTGGAGGCCGTCCAGACCTCGGGGGGAACCTATTTCCAGAGAGAAGGTGCTATGACAGAGAGGATTCACTTCCGGGGTCCCAATAGATGGCATTGTTTAATTGAAGGAGCCCAGAGCCCACCAGCTGTGTCAGATCAAATTGGACAGGCAGATGGAGACATGGGGAAAGACCTATGTTAAAAGGGTCACAAAGCCTTGATTCTGTTACTCTGTTATTGGAGTAAAAAACCTAATGGCCTTCAGGTCTATCAGACTACTACATGTCTGAGGCTAATAGGAACTGTAGTCCCCCAGGGTTGGGACACCAGATTGGGGAAGCTTTTTCTATTCTTCATTCACAGTAAATAATATGGATTAGCTTCTAAGGAGCCCTTCCCCTCCTGATAAACTTATATCCATTCTCAAACCTTCATTCTGGTTTTGACTATGGTTGGTTGGTTGGTTATCAGTTGTTATGGAGCAGCAATTGCCCATTGCCTAATCTAGTCTAGACAACTTTTTTTTTCAGGGACCCAAATGGCCAGATTCCCTTGTCTTTTTATTTATTCTTTCAATTTTCAATTTTCAATTTTCAATTTTCAATTTTCAATTTTCAATTTTCAATTTTCTCTCTCTCTCTCTCTCTCTCTCTCTCACACACACACACACACACACACACACACACACACATTCTGCACTTCCACCCTTCTCCCTATATGGAAAGCAGGTCAGATATAAGTTTGGAGAAAAAATTCAGAAACAATTCTGTAGAAAGAGGTGAAATAAAGCTGATTGTCTCTAAAGAGGCTGTGGCTTTATATTTGTGCTACATAAAAATTGCTTATTCTGGCCAGGATGCTGTTTCTCCAACCCATTTCTTTTAAAGCACCAGGATGCTATTAGTTCAGATTAAAATGATTAAATTTAATTTGGGTTGAATCTTCTCTGATGGAAGGGTCTTGAATATAATGAAGACTTATCACTGGAACAAAAAGGAAGGGAGTTTTTCTCTTTCTCCTGTGGTTTCACACAACCTAACCCCCCCCCCCCCATTTTTCAAAGTATCTTTCAACTTTTGAATCAGATTATGGGGTGCAGAAGATTGCAGGGGACAGGAAAGGGAAGTTGTGGACACCTGTTTCTCTTTCTTGCCTGATGAAAATGTCTATTAGACCCAAAGGCTATCCATCATAAAGGGAAACCTTACCTTTACAAAACTCTTTGAGATATGCCAATAATGTTATTATTCCAATATTATAAAATGTCCAATGTGTTTGGCCCAATGAGCACACCGGAAAATTTGAGACAGTGCTGTGACCTTTCATGCAAAATGGCTGCCTTGGGGAACAAAATGCACACCATCTGGGATGCATTTCTTCCCTCTCTGCTACTTTCAGGAAGGAATAGGAGAGAGCAGTGCCCACAGCTAGTCTCAAGGCCTATTCATGGGGCTTGCCCTGGCTTAAGGAAGATAACTGAGATCAGGTATAAAGAGCTCAGTGGGGAAAACTATAGGCTTGAATAACCCATAGTGCACACTACTATTCCAGACCTTAAACTCAATTGAGGATGTAAGAAGACTGAAAAACAAGTGATTCCTTAATTCCATCCTTTGTTCTGCTGATTCTAAAGATTCCTGATGCTTTCTGAAAGCTGGACAATGCAGAAACTATAGATGAGTCTGAATCTGAGCTTTCTCATAAAGGAAGGGCTGTATAAGGACAAGTGAATGGGCTATGACTATTGCAACGAGGTCACCACCCTATTCCATATGGACTGGATTGGGACTGGCATGGAATATATTTACCTGAACTACTGTATTTCTATCCCAAGTGAATGTATGTGTGTGTATGTGTGTGTGTGTGTTGTGTGTGTGTGGGCGGGTGTATCCTGAAGCAATTTACCATAATCATGAAAATATTTCAGAACAAACATGTTTAAAAAGGATTTTAAAGGACTGAAGTTAGTACTGAGTCCCACCATATAGCTGAGGGGAAGTCACTTTTCAGAACAGGGATTGCTCTAAATAAGGCTGTCCTCCAAGTCACCATGAAGTTGGCAAGTCCCACAGCACAAAGAGCAGGATCTCTCCCCCCACCCCTACCCTCCCCCCACCACGCTTGTGGGGGCATGATATAATTGAAGTTATATCTTTATTCTTTAAGATAACCTGATGTCAAGTTTCTCTACTGCTGCTAACACTAGCTTTCTCTTTGTCTCATGAGCAGATAGAAATCCATTGCCATCTAGTTTTTGCTTTATACGCAGGATAAGCCCAAAGTATTCATGTAGAACTCTGTCCCCACAGCTCAAGAGCAGAGAGCAAAGTACTCTCTGAACTATCCTCGCAAGCTATCCTCCCTTCTTTGAAGTCAGATTTTATCTTATCGGAGAGCAAGAGGACAGAATCTTCTTCTTCAAGCCTGCCTTCCTTGGAGGACAAAATCCCAGGAAAGAAATGTAGGTGTGAATTCTCTCTTTTCAAATGGGGCCCCTGTTGCCTGGCTGAGTCAGACATGCAGCACGTGCAGCACGCACATAACCACAACACCCCAATGTAATCCAGGTTAATTTCTTGATTTGTTCCACCTCTGGTAAATAAACTACTGCAATCAGTAAAGACAGCAAAGATGAAATGATCATGTCTTAAATTGAGCCCCACTAAGCCCTAGCTTTAAAACCCAAAACTAGAGAATGGTGAAATGTACCTCCCATCCTGACTGGGATTATGAAATAATTTTTCCACCCTGATTCACTTTCATGCAAAAATGGGAAGTCAACTTTGTAGTGCACAACCCATGCAGGTGTGAAAGAATAAACATTCAAAATCATCCCCACATGTTGGTATTGAATTGATTCAGGTATATAATTCAGGATATTCCCAAATAAAAGAAACTCTTGTCCCATATAAAAGTAAGAACCTTGAACAGAGTGCAGTCATTACTGGAATCACCAAAGACTTCTCAAGAACAAATTTTATTTCCCTTTTTGTTTGCTAACTTCCATAGTATATTGTAGGACTACTGTGGCATAATATATCCTGATTTCAGTGAAATGTTCAAAAAATTGCCTTTTAACATTATGATTAATAATCTAGTTAAGCAAGGGCTAGATGGCATATCTATTGGGTAGTTCCACACCTGGCTTGAAAATCATACTCAAAGAATATTAATTAATTGTTATTTTTCTAACTGGAGTTAAGTATCAAGTAGAGTATCATTGGATTCAGTCATGAGCCTGGTATGCTTCAGTATTTTTATACATTACTTAGACAAAGATGGAGTACATCCTTATCAAATTTGCAGTTGAAAATTATCTTGAGAGGTTGGAGAATTGGGCTGAAAGGAACAATAAAAATTTTTACATTTTTTACTTAAAAACCTCAGTACCACTACCTTGAATTAGGCAAAGAGGAGGGCATATAAATAGGCAAAGAAGAGGGCATATTGGGCATGGTAATCTTATATATGAAAAGGGTTTTGGAACTCAAGTTGATCATACACTGAATATGAATCAACACTGGGACACAGCTGCTAATAAAGCAAATGCAATCTTAGGCTGTGTCGATAGAAACATACTTTCCAAATTGCAGTACAGTGGTACCTCGGGTCATGAACTTAATTCGTTCCGCAACTCTGGTCGAGACCCGAATTGGTCGCGACCTGAATAAAATTTTCCCATAAGGTTCAATGTAAATATGGTTAATCCATTCTGACCCCTACGAATTTGGTCGCCAACTGATTTTGGTTGCCAACCGCATCAAATTTTCCCATAAGGTTCAATGTAAATACGGTTAATCCGTTCTGAACCATATGCATTTTTTTTTTAAACCACAAAAATATGAAACAAAGTACAGTACAGTACAGTATGAAGAGAGAGAACGCTAACCTTGCTTGAGGCGACTTCTGGCATGGAGGACAGGAAGGTGGGTGGGGAGGCGGTTATTGTTTGGAGGGAGAGTCCCCCTCCAAAAGGACATCGGGGAGATCTCCTTCAGGGGGTTCCTCTCTTCTTTGCCTCTTAGCTGCAGGCACAGTTCTGGGGAAAAATCTGTCTAATGTCAGTTGTTTTTTCCTGCGCTGCATAACCCTCCGGAAATGAGAGACCACGTTATCATTCATCAGATTCAACACTCTGTTCGTTACAGTTATGTTGGGGTGGTGCTTCTCAAAGAAATCCTGGCACTCATTCCATTTTTCCATAATGGATTTTATCACATCACTGCTAACCTCCTCCCTGTCTTCCTCTTCCTCAGTGGAATGCTCCTCACCAAGCGCTTTCTGCTGCTCACTCTGGAGTTCAGCAAGTTCTTCCGTGGTCAGCTCCTCCTCATGGTCCTCAACAAGCTCCTCTATGTCTGCACCATCGACATCCAGACCCATGCTCTTGCCCATGGACACAATCTCCTCCACTACCTCTGCATCAGACCCTTCACGGTCACATTCAGTGACACATTCTGGCCACAGTTTCCTCCAGGCTGAGTTTAAGGTCTGGTACGTGACATCTTCCCAGGCTTTGTCAATGAGGCTGATTCAGTGGAGGACATTGAAATGTTTCTTCCAGAATTCTTTCAGAGTCAAGGATGTCTCTTCAGTGACATTAAAACACCTGGTGAAGAGCGCCTTTGTGTACAGCTTCTTGAAATTGCAGATCACTTGCTGGTCCATGGGCTGCAGAAGAGGTGTTGTGTTGGGGGGGAGGAACTTGACCTTTATGAAGTCATACTCGGCATCCATATCATCCACCAAGGCTGGACGGTGTGCCGGGGCATTATCCATCAGAAGAAGGCACCTTTCAGGCAGTTGGTTGTCAGAAAGATATTTTTTAACGGTGGGTGCGAACACCTCGTGCAGCCATTCCATGAACAATTGCCTTGTGACCCAAGCTCTCGCATTGGCCCTCCACATGACAGGCAGTCTGGCCTTGTTCACATTGTGTCCCTTGAATGCACGAGGGGTCTGGGAGTGGTACACCAGTAGTGGCTTAATCTTCAGCTTGCCGCTTGCATTCGCACACAGCAAAAGGGTCAATCTGTCCTTCATGGGCTTGTGCCCTGGCAGTGCCTTTTCCTCCTGCGTGATATAGGTTCTGTTCGGCATCTTCTTCCAGAAGAGCCTTGTTTCATCGCAGTTGAACACTTGTTGAGCGACGTATCCTTCCGCCTTCATGAATTCCACGAATTCTTTCTTGTAGGCTTCTGCAGCAGCCTTGTCAGAACTGGAAGCCTCACCATGTCTTGTCACACTGTGGATGCCACTTCTCTTGCAGAATTTATCAAACCAGCCTCTGCTGGCTTTAAATTCTTCACTTGCTGTGCTTGTAGAGGGGTTTTTTTGCAGTAAATCACTGTGCAATTTCCTGGCTTTTTCACAGATCATAGCTTCACTAACGCTATCACCTGCCAGCTGTTTCTCATTCAACCACACTAACAAAAGTTTTTCCACCTCTTCCAGCACTTGTGTCCTCTTCTTGGTTAACATCGTTACTCCTTTTGCCACATCAGCTCCTTTGATGGCATCTTTATTCTTCAAAATAGTCGAGATTGTCGACTTCGCCATCTTGTACTCCGAGCCCAGATCAGTCACACAAATACCACGCTCATGCTTTTCTACAATTTCCTTCTTCAATTCAATGGTTATTTTCTTCAAAACCTTATTCTTACCATGCTTGCTCTGCACTTTCTTTGGAGCCATGCTAAAAAGCGGACCAAAAAGCTTCACAGGACGTCTGTCTGCTACCGTGATCTCGCCTACAGGAAGCCACGACCACGTGTGTCAGCAGGGAAAATGGTCACGGATCCTGTTCGTCACCCGATGCGGAGTTCGTGAACGGAAGCAAAATTTTGCGAGCGGTGCTGTTCGTGAACCGAATTGTTCGTGAACAGAAGCGTTCATGAACCGAGGTACCACTGTACATAATACTTCCACTGTATTTTACATTGCTAGGATCCCATCTGGAGTACTGTGTTCAATCTGGGGCACCACATGTTAAGAAAAATTCAGAGAAAATGGAACAGGTGCAGAGAAAGGAAATCAGGATGATCAGGGGACGGAAAATTATGTCTTATGAAGATAGACTGGAGTACCTCTGTTTAACTTTGAGAAAAAACCAAGGGGGGAGTATATGATAGCAGCTTTCAAGCGTGAGAAAAGATGCCCCACAGAAGAAAGTTAGCTCCTCTTTGCTGTTGTCCTAATACAGTGGTACCTCGGTTCATGAACTTAATTCGTTCCGTGACTCTGGTCGCGAACCGAATTGGTCGTGAACTGAATCAAATTTTCCCATAAGGTTCAATGTAAATACGGTTAATCCGTTCTGACCCCTACGAATTTGGTCGCCAACCGATTTTTGATCGCGTCCCGAATCAAATTTCCCTATAAGGTTCAATGTAATTACGGTTAATCTGTTCTGAACCATATGTTGTTGTTTTTTTAAACTGCAAAAATATGACACAAAGTACAGTATGAAGAGAGAGAAAGCTAACCTTGCTCAACGTGACTTCTGGCGTGGAGGACAGGAAGGCGGGTGGGGAGGTGATTACTGCTTGGAGGGAGAGTCCCCCTCCCTACAGGAAGCCGCGACCACGTGTCACGGGAGGGAAAATGGCTGCGGATCCTGTTCGTAACCTGATGCGGAGTTCGCGAACGGAGGCAAAATTTTGCGACCGGAGCTGTTCGTGAACCGAATTGTTCGCGAACAGAAGTGTTGGTGAACCGAGGTACCACTGTATAGTGCAGGTCGTAGAACTATATTAAATTATAGGAAGTAGGTGCCAGTTGAATATTATCAGAAACTTTCTAAATTTTTAATAATAAGAGCAGTTGGATAGTAGAACTAATAAGAGAGGTGGTGCTCCAATGTCAAAGAGTCACATTAGGTTACCTTTCCCTGAAGTGCCTTGAAATGCTGTCCAGTTACTGAACAAATAGTGTAATGAACAATATAGGGTATGGGTTGTTTTTTTTTAACGTAATGGCCAATTTTACTAACCCAGAAATTTAAAAAAAAAAAAAAAAGGAAAGGAAAAAGGGAAAAAGAGATTACAAACATAATACATATACATATACAGCACGCATGTATATATTTTTTGTTGTTGTTCTGGGGTAAATGTTTTGAGGCTCACCGTGGGTGTTTTAATTTATGTTGTATGCTTTTTTTTTTATTTTTGTAAAAAAAACAGGGATAAATATCAAAAGCAAATAGAAAACAAAAACCTGGAAATCAGTTAGAAAGAAATCCTTCCTTGTAGATTTTTCAAACCTGTTTGTTCTCTTAATTTGTACCCAGGGCTATTTCCCAACCTCTTTGATAACACTGATTCAACCAAAGATGTATTTTCAATTGCCAGTGTTTTATGATAAGGAACCCGGCAGCTAACAAAAGAAATAGAATCAATGTCTTATGTTGCACTAATTGATACCTGTTAGGAAATAAGGATAACATGCCAACAGCAGGAGTCACCATGAAACATTGTTAAACAATTTCTCTAATTTGTTCAAAAACGTTTGTCCTAAAGAATTGCCTGATTGGTCATTGCCTTTAAAAACAGTAATTATGCACCAATCTAGCAAATCTAGGAGGCTTCCAATTCTTCTGCTTCTCTCTTCCTGTGTATCTCTCAGTGTCCAACTGAAATCTCTTGTATCCACAACTTCACAGCTCTTATACTTTTCCCAAATCCTAAGCTTTGTGTCTTCAACTCTTCCAAACAATCCCCCCTCCCTTTGGGAGGTCTGTAATTTCCTTGCAGGCTCTACACTGTCTGGTAAGATGACCCTTTATTTATTTTTATTTCCTCCTATTAATGTTAACATCCCAGGACCCTGTTTCTTCTGCTGATTCCTTTCAATTGCCACCCTGGGCACCCAGATCCTAGCACCCAAATTAATTTCCTGGCTTCCAGGGCAACCCTACCAGTTTGCATGAGATGTAGTTATTTTTCAGCCCTGCTGTAACCTTTCAGATTACACTTTAGCATATTCTATCTTAAAAGTTTTTAACTATTATTGAATACTGCATCCTCCTTCAGAGCAGATGAAGAAGATGGAAGGAAAAAAACTTTGAATCTCTCTCTCTCTCTCTCTCTCTCACACACACACACATACACACACACACACACTCCAAACTGTAATTATATGAAATTACATGAAAAGTAATAAAAACTCAAGGTCATGAAGACTTCCATCAATGTAGAAGTCTAACCTTGCTAGTCTCTGTACTGTTCAATGTCTAACCAAAGCAAACATATATTTTCTTCTGAAGCTTTACTGGCAAAGATGAATGGGTCACATGAGGATAGCGGTTCTGCTTTCCCAGTCACAGATCTGGTTCCCACCCTGGATCCTTGGAAGCTCACTCAGCTTGGTCTTTCTCTTGGGCAGCTGTCAGAGGAGGAAATATGCCCCCACTTGGTGCACACCCCCTTTCTACAGGAATGCAAAAGGTGAGTGCTGCAGAGTTCAACTCTCATGGGAGCATTGCTATAATTATTGTTTCATTAGAGAAAGGAGAATTTTCTTTATCCATTTGTCAACCGTGTTTCCTTCTCCCTGTGTGATGCACATGCTGCTGTTTATATGGCATTCCCAGGATATGGAATGCCTAGGATATGGCATTCACAGCTTATCTGTGTGCAGTTGTGCAATAAAAGCTTTGAGTTCTGTCTCACAACTCTCCATTCCATTTGCAAGTCACCCCGAGGCCCTTCAAAGCCAACTCATATTCCCTCCATTTTGTTCTTGTTATTAGCAGATTGAAAATACATACAGCGTGTTTGCTTGCATTGTTTAGCACCATCTTGCTTATACAGACAATCGTTATTGCCTTGAAACTTTCCTTTTCCATACAGAGTTTTGAGCACCAGCATGCTTCAGTCGTTGCTGCTATATCTTCCTGGACTTACTCTTGGCCCCGTTGCCTCTTTCCCCACTGCATATCCTGTGATCTTCTCCCCGAGTAGCGCTAACCAAATGAGGAGGCAAGCTGGGCTGAGGCTGGCAAGCAGGGCAGGCAGGCTGAAAAGTGCATGGAAAGCGCATCCTAGCTGCACTTGAAACAAGAGGAGAAGAAAAACCTGCTTTCCAGGAGAAGGGCAGGGTGTGGAATTTCTCTAGGGGTCAACAGCTCCACTCGACCGCTGGTCTTGTAAGATGGCTGGGTCTGTGGTCAGGAGCAGACCCCGGGTATAATTCTTATGTGAGAGGACATACATCTGGCAACCCAGGAATAGTGTTAGTTTCAGAAGAAGAGGTCAGCTATATCAGAGCAAGGAGCAAATTCCCAATTACATTTGGTAAAGCACACACAAACTGCTTTTCCTGTGCAAGTTGTACTCAGTTGTACTGTATGCGTATTAAGTAAACCCCACTGAGACCCACGAGACTTACAGATAAATATATATTGGACTGTGCTTCAGAGCAACTAGTCAGCTTTTCAGTCTGTAGCTCTACCCTGAGCTACTTGAGATTTAGCATTATTCTAAATTAGATGGTTTTTTTTTTCCTTCCCTGAGGGAGACTGCACTCAAACATGAGCCTTATTTTGCATATTGCTTGTCAATCTGCAACATAGCATCCATTCAGTTCCTCTGTGTTCTCCCTCCCCACTTGCCCCCTGTAAAACCTCTATATCAGTAGACAGGCTCAGGAGTATTTGGACTTCTGTGTACTTATCCGACCTACTGGTCTCAACATCTCTTCCCTCCAAATCTACTTTTATTAATTCAGTTTATGTAAGCATTTTTTAAAAGTTTAAATTAAAATCCCAGGATATTTCAAGTATTCAGCACCTCTTGTGGAGCCCTCCCACCATTCCGCAAGCCAACTGAGTAAGATATATGGTAGCTGCTGTAAGACTTTGTCCCGTTTGTCAAGAGAAACTCCCGTGACACATGTGGTTCACAAAAGAGGTTTACTCAAGCGTAATGGAACAGTTACAAGCAAAGCCAGGACTGGCTTGGTACAATCACATTGGTTACTTTATACCTCTCCCCTTCCCACGTTTTCGCCCCGCAATCGCGTTACATGCTGCGGATTATCAGTGCCCCAATAATCCCCCTTAATTGTCCAGATGGCAGGTTCAGCCCAAATCCCATTGTCCCTTGATCGACTGCCCCTCTGGCGTGGGCTGGTTCCCTTGGGGTCCTTTTTCTTGCGTGCAAAGCCGGGGTTTCTGGATGTGCGGCGATCTTAGCTTCGCTGCTCGCGGCTCTGCTCATTGTTTGCTCGCGCTGCTTATCAGCGTAGATTAATTGTTTCCACTCTGCAGTTTCCCCGCTGGCTAGGTGCAGGTGGCCATTAATCAGCCGTGCGGCTTTCACTTCCTCTTTTCCCTGGCTTGCAAGCAGGCGGCGGAATTGGCTCAGCCCGGCGGGCTGGCTTCTCCAGGAGCGCCGTGCTGGCTGAACCTGACATACCGCCCCCCTGAAAACAGACCCCCCCTTTTCACCTCGGCTTCCTGGGGTACCTGTTGTAAAAGTCCCGCACTAGGTCCGGCGCTTTTACATGGGCTTTGCTTACCCATTCGCTGTGGGACTTGGGGAAATGTTTCCACTGTACTAGCAGCTGGATCTGTCCCTTGTGTCTCCTTGTGTCCAGTATCTGCTATGCCTCGAAGTGCTGGTCCCCGCCGATCATGATGGGTGCCGGTGTTGCCTCTGCCTTGTGCCAGTTATTCCCCGGTTGGTGCAGCTTCGATAAGCTGCAGTGAAACACCAGGTGGATTTTCCCGAGGTTTTTGGGGAGCGTCAGCCTGACCGTTACTGGGTTGATTATTTCCGCGATGGGAAACGGTCCCTCGGGCTGAGTTTCTTCGATGCCTAGTGTGTTTTTAAGTTCCTAGTCAACAGGTACACCTTGTCCCCCACCTTCCACTGCCACTCGGGGAGCCTCTTGCGGTCGGCGTATTTCTTGTATTCCGCTTTGGCTCCCTGCAGCGCCGTGCGCGCCGCTTGCCTCGTGGCATCTATCTGGGCGAACCAAGAGTCCAGCGAGTCTATGCGGGATGCCGGTTGAGGCATTTCCAGCATGGGGACGAAATCCTGCCCAGTGGCCACTTTGAACGGGGAAAACCCGGTGCTTTTGTGGACGGTGGTGTTGTAGGCTACTTCCACGAACGGCAGTAGCTCCGCCCAGTCGTCCTGCTGGTGCCCCGTGTAGCACCGCAGGTACTGCTCGAGCCCCCCGTTCAGGCATTCGGTGGCTCCGTCCGTTTGCATGTGTGCCGCAGAGGAGAGGGCTTGCTGTGTCCCTACCCACTTCAGGAACTTTCTCCAGAATCGTGCGATGAAGTTGCCCCCTTGATTGCTGATGATCCGTCGGGGAGCACTGTGCAGCCAGTAGATGTGCTGCACGAAGAGCCTCGCCAACCTCTCTGCTGTGGGGACTTGCCGGCAAGCCACGAAGTGCGCTTGTTTGGAGAACAAGTCCGTGACCACCCAGATGGAGGTCTTGCCCTTGGTCTCCGGTAACTCCACTATGAAGTCCATGGCGATCTCTTGCCATGGGCCGTCGGGATTTGCCACTGGCTGGAGTAGCCCCCTGGGCTTGCCCTTGCTCCCCTTCGCCATCGCGCACACCGGGCAACCTCCCAAGTACATTTCCACGTCCTTCCGGAGCGTTGGCCACCAGAACTGCTGCCGGATTAAATGGAGCGTCTTCATGAAGCCATAGTGCCCTGCACTCCGGCTGTCGTGGGCTCTCTCCATCACCCTCCGTCGACATTCCTCCAGAACATACACCTTTCCCTCGTGCCACCACAAGTTCCCTTGGCTGGTTAGCACGTCTCGGTTTTCCTTGAGCCAGGAGTCTCGCTCCACCACTTCCGTGAAATCCTGCTGTAACTCCGGTGCCGTGTTCCCCGCCTCTCTCCTGGTCTGGCTCCGGGTGACAGCCTTTGTGGCCAGCCTACCGGTGGGGATGATGGAGTCCACAATGTCCTCTCGTAGGCTGGTGTGTTGGGGCATGCGCGACAACCCGTCTGCTAGGAAATTCCTCTTCCTGGGGATGTGTTTTAAGGTGAAATCGAACCTCCCAAAGTACTGAGACCATCGTGCCTGTTTAGGCGATAGCCTCTGCAGGGTTTTTAGGGCTTCGAGGTTCTTGTGGTCCGTCCACACCTCAAACGGCTTGGTTGCCCCCTCCAGCAAATGCCTCCATGTGGCTAGGGCCCACTTTACCGCGTATGCCTCCTTCTCCCACACCATCCACCTTCTCTCTGTCTTGGTGAATTTGCGGGAGGCGTAGGCACATGGGTGGAGGGGACCCTCCGGGCCAGGCTGTAGCAGGACCACCCCCGTTGCCACGTCCGACGCGTCCACTTGGATGACGAATTGCTGGTCTGGGTCGGGGTGGCGCAGGATCGGCTCCGCCGTGAACTGCCACTTCAAGTCCCCAAATGCCTCCTGGCACTCCGTGGTCCACGTGAGTGGCATGCTGGGCTTCGGGGGTTTCCCGCTGCCCTTGGTCTTCAGCAAGTCTGTTAGGGGGAGGGCGACTTGGGCGAAGTCCAGAATGAACTGCCTGTAGAAGTTCGCAAACCCCAGGAAGCTTTGGAGTTGCCTCCAGGTCCGCGGCGCTTCCCAGCCCAGGACATCCCTCACCTTCGCCGGGTCCATTTCGATCCCTCAGCTAGATATATGGTAGCCGAGGTAGTCCAGCTGCTCCCGGTGAAACTCACATTTTGAGAGTTTCGCGTACAGCTGGGCCTTCAACAGTCTCTGAAGCACCGTGCGCACCAGTTCCACGTGCTCCGCCAGGGTTTCGGTGTAGATTAGGATGTTGTCCAGATAGACCAGGACGCCCCGGTAGAGTAGGTCATGCAGCACCTCATTTATCAGCTGCATAAATACCCCCGGGGCCCCTTTTAATCCGAATGGCATCACGCAAAATTGGTAGCTTCCAAGGGGGGTATTAAACGCCATCTTCCACTCATCTCCTGTGTGGATCCTAACCCTGAAATACGCTTCGCGCAAGTCCAATTTTGTGAATACCTTCCCCTTAGATAGATGTGAAAGTAGGTCCTTCATCAAGGGGAGGGGGTAGTTATACTCGGTGCTGATTGCATTCAGCCCCCGATAGTCCACACACATCCGGAGTGAGCCGTTCTTCTTCTCCTGGAACAATACCGGGGCTGCCAGTGGTGACTTCGCGGGCCGGATAAAACCTCGCACCAGGTTTTTGTCTATGAACTCCCGAAGGGCACCCATTTCCTTCATCGATAGGGAGTACATTTTTGGCTTGGGCAGTTTTGCCCCTGGTTCCAGCTCAATGGCGCAGTTGCTGGGTCTGTGGGGCGGGAGCTGGTCAGATTCTTTCTCCCCGAATGCCACTGCCAAGCTCCACTACTGACGCGGGATGCCTCCAGCTTCCGGGGCTTCCCCTGGTCCTGAACCGCTCTCCGCCTTGGTCCCGCTCGCCGCCGTCGCCGGCCCCCGCCTCAGTATCACCATCGTCCCTCGGGGCTCCGGGACCGCTGCCGCCACTGCTGCCGCCTGAGTTCCCACCTTGTGCTCTGTCTCCAGGCACCTCAGACCTTCCGTCGGTTTGGTCATGGCCGCTGCTGGTTGCCAACGCCTCCTGCTCTCACACTTCCCCGGCTCCTCGTCCTCGAACCTCAACACTTCTGATGCCCAGTCGACCCGTGGGTTCCGTTGTCGCAGCCACGCCAATCCGAGCACCACCGCATAGTCAGCAATTGGGACCACCACGAACCTCAGCTCTTCTTGGTGGTTACCGACTGTCATCAGGACCGGCTCGGTGTAATACTGAGCTGGCCCCCCCCGCTAGTGAGCCATCTAGTTGGCTAAATGCGATGGGTTCCCTGAGGCATCGCAGCTGCAGCCCGAGCCCGGAGACTATGGCTGGGTGCATCAGGCAGTGCGTGCAGCCCGAGTCCAGCAGCGCCTGCAGCTGTGCCTCCCCCCTGGATCTCACCTCCCGGATGTGCACTCTCACCCGAAGGGGAGGGTAGTCCACATCGGCTATTGGTTCCGCGTGTCTCGGCTCCCCTGCTTGCACTGGGACGCCGTTCAGTGCGAGCGCACCTCGTTTCCCGCCGGCCACGATTCCTCCCCGGAGGACGCCGTCTCGGGAGTCAACCACCCCATCTGGCCTTGTTCGGTCACCGCCGCCGCTGCACTCTTCCGTGGTCAATCGCCCGCTCATTTCCCGGTTGGACGCGGTGGCTTGACCTCTGCGTGGGGTGGGGTTCCTTCCCGCTCCGTCAGGCATTGTGCCACCCGGTGGCCTCGTCCTCTGCACCTAAAGCATAGGTTCGGGGCCTTGGGTACCTCTCGCCCCCCTGCAGGCTGTCGCCGGCTGCTCCACCTCTCCTCTTCGGTCCTCTCCCTTGGCTTGTCTCTCGCCTGGTCCTGCTTCTGCGCACTCTGTTGGATCTGCCGCCACGCTGACTCTGCCGTCCCGGCCAGGCAGATCCAATCCTTTACGGTGGTCGGGTCATCCCGGCCCAGTGCCCGTTCCAGGATCTCCGGGTTGAGACCCCTCTTGAAATACTTTATCCTGAGAGACTCTGGCCAGTCCATGAGTTTCTCCACCAACCTCCGGAACTCCAATGCGTATTCGGCCACGGACTTGTCCCTCTGCCTGAAATGTAGGATGTCATCCTCAGCCTGCTTGGCACTCAGGGTGTCCTCGAACCTATCCTGGAGCACCTGCATGAAGTCTGGGAAACTCTTCAGCTCTGCCGCATTGGCGTCGTACAACCTGATCACCCAGCTGGCCGCTTGGCCGTCCAGCAGCTCGGCCATGTAGGAGACCCTGTCCTTGTCCCTGGTGAACAGGTGACCCCCCCCCTTCTGCATGAAGCTGCACACATGAGTCAGAAAGTGGGGTAGCTGCTCGGGATCCCCCGAGAACTTTCCGGTTATGCCCCAGAGTCTCAAAGGATCTGCTCCCTGTTGATCCACTGACTGTGGAGTTGGTACCGGTGCCAGCTGGGGTCCCGGGCCATCGCCCCCGTCGCTCACGCTGCCACTCGCCGCTGGCGGACCCACTCTCAGCAGTATGGCTTGGAGCATTGCCTGCATGGAGTCCAGGCACTGCCCGACCCTCGCCTCCAGCTGGGCGAACTCTTCCTCCCATTTTAGGGTCCGTGACCCCGAGCCTCGGGTCGTTGTAACCCCCGATCGGTCAGGCCCCTGGTTCACTCCGATCGACCACCGCGCCGGTGGAGGTTCTCCAATCCCGGCCACCATCCCGTCGCTCCAGGTTGGCTCCGCCATCGCCTCTGCGATCCCGAGCTGCTCATGCTCCAACTGACCAACGGATTCCTTGTCGTTGGCCATTATCTGTACTCAAAAGGAAATAAGCGCTCCTCGGTAGGTACCGGGTAGTGTTAGTGGTGAGTCCTGGCTTTATGTAAGACTTTATCCCATTCATCAAGAGAAACTCCCGAGACACGTGTGGTTCACAAAAGAGGTTTACTCAAGCGTAACGCAACAGTTACAAGCAAAGCCAGGACTGGCTTGGTACAATCACATTGGTTACTTTATACCTCTCCCCTTCCCACGTTTTCGCCCCGCGATCATGTTACATGCTGCGGATTATCAGCGCCCCAATAATCCCCCTTAATTGTCCAGATGGCAGGTTCAGCCCAAATCCCATTGTCCCTTGATCGACTGCCCCTCCGGCGTGGGCTGGTTCCCTTGAGGTCCTTTTTCTTGCATGCAAAGCCGGGGTTTCTGGATGTGCGGCGATCTTAGCTTCGCTGCTCGCGGCTCTGCTCATTGTTCGCTCACGCCGCTTATCAGCGTAGATTAATTGTTTCCACTCTGCAGTTTCCCCGCTGGCTAGGTGCAGGTGGCCATTAATCAGCCGCGTAGCTTTCACTTCCTCTTTTCCCCGGCTTGCAAGCAGGCGGCAGAATTGGCTCAGCCCGGCGGGCTGCCTTCTCCAGGAGCGCCGTGCCGGCTGAACCTGACAGCTGCAATACCAGATGGGAAGGCGAGGAAATATGTGTTTCATTAACATCTGGCTGGTCCTGGCTGAGATCTGCTTGATGGGACTATACCATCCAGTTGTCAACTGCTTTCCAGGGCTAGCACTTAAGGCAGGCTTGTTTGGGGAGGTGCGTGGCATAAATTTATTTTTGTTGGGGCCCTGAATTAAAGATGTCTACCTGTCATATTTTGGTACATGCCCTATATTTATAGCATTGTCTGTGCAGAATTCCACAACTAGTAGTAATCACAATTGGCCCCGAAACCCTATAATCTGATTCCAGAGTTGTCTTCAGGGAACTGGTCTTTGAGAAAAGTCTTGATTTTATGCAGTACTGTCTCTCCCACCATACCACTTGCCTTGCTTTGTTTTTCTATTCTGTTAGAGTTTAGCTACTTTTTATCAAGCTTTACTTATTCTTCTGGAAGGTCTGTCATACCCTAAGGACCACCTTTGTAATCAGCCACACGCTCATAGACAGCACTGGTTTTTAATAAAAGTTTTGAATACTTAACCCATCTATATTTGCTCTACATTCTTTGTTGCCTTCTTCTTTTAGATGCCAGGCTGACACCAGCTCTCTAAGGATTGTCAACGTGCACCGTAAAGGCAAATTTATCAGAATCTTCAACTGTTTATTGAATAAGGAGGTTGACCTAAGTAGCTACATCATCCAGCAGTGGGTTGGAGGGTATCCAGTCTCTATCTACCGTTTCCCAAAGGGTGTTGTTCTGCCTGCACAGCACCACATCACCGTAAGCATCAGGGATTCTTCTCATTTGCCACTGCTCATGTGATGGGAACTCACACTGCCAACATGCAAATAGGATCCTGTATGTGTGGGAAAACATGCAGTGTATCTGGGTTCAGCACTTGCTGCCAAAAGCCCAATTACTCAAACCACAGAATCTTTTTTACAATTAGCCCCCAATTTTTATTTCTCACCCATCAAGTGAGTTAAGAAAGTGCTTAAGCACCCATAAGCACTTTCAGACAAAAGTCTCTTTAAAGTACCAGTCAAAAAAACAATGTGCACCTTTCCCTTTTTTCCTTGCTCTTGGGTGTCGTTGTGGTGGACAGAAAAGTATCAGAAGTATGAGAAAAGATGGGAGGGTAACAAATGGAAAATAATAAAACTCTGCACCCAACATTAAATTTTATAAATGAGGGAGAGTGATTGCACAATGAAAGCTTTCTCCAGAAGCAAGTGGTGATTCTAATCATTCTAAAAGGTGATTCATACAATCAGATGCCTTTCCTCACAAACTGGCATTAGCAGAACCCAGCCTTGCTCTGGCCACTGAAAGAGATGCTGATGTAATGATGCCGTGTCTTGGCACTCTTTACACTCACGTTGATGCTGGCAGATCTTTTCTAATATGGAAATCCAGTGAATTGAGGGTGCAGACATCACATGGCTTGGGAATGAAGACTAGTGTACTGGGAACCAGGGGAAAATTGGGGCTATCAGATCATTCTAGTGACTCTGAAAATCATAAGTGAAGAAAAGTGCTCCCTTGCTTGCTCTCTGTTAGTGCCAAACATGGAAATGAATAGGAGAGAGCTTGGCTTGATAGTTTGAAGGAAATGTGGAAACTGGGTAGAACAATCTTCCCATTTGCTCCCTTCCATCCATTGCTGAGATGGACCTCTGATATATACACATACAAAAATGAGGAGCAGCTGCCGCTGTGGTTCCATTTCCTCTCCGCCTGGCCCTTGCTCTGTTACTTGCAAAAGAAGAATCCTGCTGGACCACATCAGAAGCCCATCTAGTCCAACCTTCTGTTTCCCACAGTGGCCTACCACATGACCCAGGGAGCATCCTTTTATTCATGTTAGCATACAGAGTCTTACTGCCTTTGATGGGGAGATAATGAGGACCAGTAACTATTTGTTGTCTTATCCTCTGTGAAACTATTTTCTGTTTTAAGACATCTAATTTGGTGGCCATCATGATATCTAGCAGCAATGAAGTCCATATTTATGTTAGCCATGAGAGAGCAAAACCACCAGAAACGTGTTGAGAGAGAGGGTTGCACTAGAATCATATGCACAGGAGAGGCACTGGACATCTTTTTCAAAGCCCACCTCTCCACTGAGCTTAGCAATGCTTTCTCTTCCCCAGTTGTGATACTTATGATGTATACTTCCATATGTATATCTTGGCCCAAGGGGGTTCCAGGCCAGCAGGAGACAGTCAGAAGGCAGTGCAGGATCACAGCTGATTGATCCTCAAGCTGCAAATATTCCAGTCAAAAAGTATACTGTTTGTATACTCTAACGAGATACCAAAGGGCAGATGACATATTCAGTGCAAAAATAAAGGGCCTTTTAAACTTTACAAATTCCTTTGCAATGAGATTAGTATTTAAGACTATGGAAAAAGTAGAGACAGATGGGCTAATTTATTAATCCAGCCCACCTTTCCCCTGCCCTAAATTGCCTCTAGAGATAGTTTTGGTTTTCATGGGGTTGCAGATATTCATGTTTTTTTTGTTTTGAAGCTACCAGGCTACTTGCATACACCTTATTCATGTGCACTGTTTGATAGGTTTGGGCTGCAGGGGCCAACCTGGCTCATGAACCATCTTCATTTTCCACCACACAGAAGTTTTTCAGAGCAGGGCCTGAGTGCCTTACCACTCTTTGTGATCGTCATGGCCAGGTAAGTTGTCTTGGCTAATAGCTGGAAAGTGAAGGTAGCCACTGCTTTGTGGGTGAGTGGTTGGTTGGGTTCTGACTGTTAAAACGGAAGCTGCTGCAGTTTCTGCCAAGTATTAGGAAACAAATCAGTGCTGGTTCAGCTCCTTTCTCCAGGACCGAACCCAGTCGGTGTTGATAGGGAGTGAGAGGTCCAACCCATGGCCCCTACTCTGTGGGGTGCCTCAGGGTTTGTTGCTCTCTCCGCTCCTTTTCAACATCTACATGAAACCACTGGGTGAGATCATCCGTCATCATGGGATGAGGTATCATCAGTATGCTGATGATACCCAATTATACATCTCCATCCTGGGTGACCTAAGTGATGCTATGACTAACCTCTTGCGGTGTCTGGAGGCTGTAGGGGCCTGGATGGGAGACAACAGGCTTCAATGGAACCCTGGTAAGACGGAGTGGCTGTGGGTACAGGGAGCCTCAAGATCTAGGAGTTTATCATCTTTGGTTCTTGGTGGGGTTGCACTACCCCAGACAGACCCGGTGCGTAATCTGGGGGTCCTCCTGGACTCATGACTCCTGTTCGAAGACCAGGTGGCAGTCGTGGCTAGAAGGGCCTTTGCACAACTTCATGTTGTGTGGCAGTTATGCCCCTTCCTCGATCAGGAGGCCCTCCCCATGGTCATTCATGCCCTGGTCACCTCCTGGTTGGATTACTGTAACGCGCTGTACATGGGGCTACCCTTGAAGAGTATCCGGAAGCTACAGCTGGTGCGGAATGCAGCGGTGCGGACAGTTCTGAATGCCCCTAGGAGGGCACATATAACACCACTGTTATGCAAACTGCATTGGTTGCCAGTTTGCTTCCGGGTCCAATTCAAGGTGTCGGTCATCACCTTTAAAGCCCTTCATGGCACAGGACCAGGTTATTTGAGGAGCCGTCTCGCCCTGTTATTTCAGCCCGCTCCACTCGGTCCGACAGAAGGGACATGTTGCAGATCCCACCAATCAAGGAATTTTGACTGGTGGTATCTAGGCAGAAAGCCTTTTCTGCTGTGGCCTCTGCCCTATGGAACAATCTGCCTCCCAAGGTGCAGTGTGCCCCCACTCTCATGGCCTTCAGGAAAGGGGTGAAATCCTGGCTATGCCAGAAGGCCCGGAGACCGGATGGGGGCTCGCATCAGTGGAAGTGGCTTGTGGGGTAATTAATTTTACTTCCCCCCCCCCCCATTATCTTTAATGTCTTTAGTATTTATGTATAGTGTTTGTTTTACAGTGGATTTTAATGGATTGAGTATTTAATTATTTATGGGGTATTTAAATTGTTTATAGGCTTTTGATTTTTAATTGTGAGCCACCCAGAGTCACCCATTGGGGGAGATGGGCAGCATACAAACTTAATAATAAACAAATAAATAAAATAAAATAAACCCAGAACTGCAATAAAGACTATTGTGGCTCATTGTGATAACAGAAGTGTTTCCAGGACCCTCTACTGGCCTGTAAAAGAGCTTATAGTGAGCCACTTGGCCATGTTTTTGGCCATCCCTGTAAGGATGATGGAAAGGGAAGATCCAAAGGCATGCCCTACTGGCAAACAGTAACTTTATTTGAAGCTAGGCAGGCCTTGGAATATTTACTGGGAATCCCATGTAAATTTTCTTCATGGGAAAAGCGGCTAGAAAGGTTGGTACCCAAGTTGATGCCTCCCTCCCTGAAACTGAAAAGAGCTGTAATTCCCTCAGTACAGCTAAAAGAAAGACTTAACCATTCTCTTCCCTAAGAAAGCATGAGAATGCCATAGCTGGGACTGTTTTGTTTTGTTTTGCTATTTTTAAGAAAAGGGTGCATTGGCTCTTTTCTCATTTCCTCTCCCGTCACTGCTTTTAGTTACAGGGGTAGGCTGGGAGGATCGGATGGACATAGTTTGGAGGAGGGCTCAAGAGTCACAGGCCATGTGCAGCACTTCTAATCTTGTTGGATTTCCTATGGTGACACAGGGAAAGCATTTCAAGCCATGCTACATTCCTTACCGTGTCTGGAACAGCCTCACTAGACCTTGCTGCAAGAGATGGTTGGACATTGATATCAGTTGCCTCCCAGATTACTGAACCCAGCAGAGCACAGCATGGACAGATGGGGGTCCTGATGCAGTCAGGATCTGGCCTCCTTTATGGGTCAGCACCACAGCGACATGCCACAGGAACTGTTTTTCTCACCTTGGGAACCAAGTTTGGAAATTGTGGATTTGATATTTCCATGGGGAGGCCAATACATCCAGCCCTGGGGTTACTGAACAGGAAGAACAAATATAACAGAGGCTGACTTGTCTTTAGCTATGGCATCATCATTAGGGTTCACAGGGTCCCTCCCACCTTTCTGCCTGGCTCAGTTAGATATTCTTCACAACCAGGGACTTTTATTATGGCCTCAGCAGTCCCGTCTCTGCTGGTACTTTGAATGATTGCTGGAAAAGAATCTGTACTTTTTTAAGAGTATACAACTAGGTACTCTGGGGAAAAGCAGAAGAAAAACTGAAGTCAGTGTATTCATAAATAATAATAAATGTCTGAAGAGTCCTAAGAGCTTTTATATATTTCACTTTAATATTTGTATATTTTTTATCTTGATATTTTAATTACCTTTGAATCTGTTAGAAAAAAGGTAGCATGTCAGTATAAAAGTTAAAAGCAGCAGCGATACGATGACTACTTACTTTCTCTCTCACTTGCTTTTTCTGAGATGGTGTCACAATACATAAACCCACACCAATGTACAGCAGCAGCAGCAGCCTACAGTGATAATGTGGACCTTTCCATTGACAAGTTTCCCCTTTGTGATGACAGTGCAGGAAATGATGAATCCTTGTACTCTAAGATTTCATTCCTCCCAAGGTACAGCAAAGGAAATTCAACTGTCTTTGCAAAGGGAAGGTAGACATACAATCTGGATGTGTTCAAAAAGAGGAGAAAGCATGGACTAAATATTATGTCATATTGCTATACAGTAACAGGCACTGTGGAAGGCATTAATTTAATCCTGTTTAATACAGGGTTTTCAAACAGCCCATCTCTGAGAGATGAACATCCCGGCCAAGCTTGCATCCATCCAATAAAGACAGCTAACCCTGTCTTGAAGCAGGCTATTCCATGGTTGAATATCTTTACTCTTAGGAAATTCTAATAATTAGATGTATTTTGGCTTCCTTGCAAATTTCTAGATTGGCTTAGTATATTGTGCAATTGTAATTTATGTAATAAACCATGCTTAAGGAAACCATTATTTAACACTGCCACAGTTGGCAACAGGATATTGTTCTTTCTTTCCTATTTAATGGAAAAGTAGTGAACTTTATATAGAATCTTTTTATTATTATTATTATTTTAGGAACTCAAGACACTTTTCCATAGATTCTTCACCAAGTTTCAAAATGTGGTGTGGCCGGTCCATTGGAAACAAGAGGAAAACAAATGGGGAATGTAACACTTTTTTCTGACTCTTTTTTGGTTTCTTTCTGCCTTTCCTCTCAGGTGTGACTACGGTAGAGTCATATTGTATCAAAAAACTGCTTAGCACACAGAATCGATAATTAATGAGTGTGCAATGAATGGAACAACTTATCCATTCATAAGCAACCACACTGTAACTAACCACTCATTGTATGAAAATACATGTGATAGAGCCCTAATGCCTTCCGAAAATCAGCAAAGGAAGCAGATATCATTAACTTTCCTTTCTTCATCATTTCTCTTTCAGAGAACCATTCTTCTTCATTTCAAAATAGTTTTGAATCTCTATTTTATTCATTTGCATATAACATAAGTTACTATTTCAGCATGACTCTGTATTATAGAACTGAATAGCAACCATGGCTCCATGGCCTGTGACTAGAATAAGTGGGGGCTATTTGAGAGTATTTTCAATATTCTGAAGACCTGCAGCCTCAAGGAATCACGGCAGCAGAAGCACAATGTATGTGGATCATGGGAGGGTGGGTTATGATGATGCAAAAGAAGTGATATCCCTGATGTAATCAGCATGAGCAATCTCATGATCAAAATCAGACTTGCTGATTGGGAATTCTGGGAGCTATAGTCCCAACATATCTGGAGAATGCAAAATCATGGAAATTTGACCTAAATATTCCCTTGATGTTTTTTGTTGGGACTAGAGAGTCTATTTGACTAGAGAGAGAAGATCTTTGTCTTTTCTTACTTGCACAGTCTATGGGGAAAATTTACCATTCATTATCCATGGTTGTAGAGACTATAGCTATGTTCTTAACAAATCCAAGCTATTGCTTTGTCTCCTATCTTTGTAAATTACTACAATTCAAATCCAGAAACGGGAAAAAAATGTTGAAAAGAAATCCTGAATAGCATCTTCTTTGTGCTCCTTCTACCATAAAGGAATTTTTGTTGATTTTGATGGAAAATGCATTGACCACATACCTGATTTGGCCACATCCAAATTGATACATTCACTAAACAGGTTTTGTTTAAGGAATTTGGAAACTCCATGCAAAAGCAGTTTTGGAGTCCAACCCTACCTTCCAGTGCACCGAGCCCTAGATTAACACTGCTGATGGATTCTTGCAAAATGGCATGCCTACAAAACCTGAAAAAAATGATGAATTGAGAAAAAACAGATACAAAATCTAAATATTTACTTTTATTTTTTAATCAAATTATTCCTGAGTGAGAAACAGCTTTTATTTTATTTTTAAAATGATATTTTCCTAGTTTACTATCCCCTACACTTCTACAAAACTACTGTAGTAATTGCCTCAATATTGCCAAAGAAAACAAAATGAAAACAAAACACAACCCATCACAAGAGTCCTTGTCCTTCTAGAAGTAATACCTTAGTCTTCGTTTATTCTTACCCTGTTTGCTATCCTTTAGCCAGTTAACTGTCCATGAGATGACCAGTCAAAGTTTTTTAAGTCCAAATATATGAAGTCAACTGGATCACCTCTATCTACTGTTCTGATCCTCCTCCTCCAGTCACATCAGGCAGCAGATGGGAGGGGGGAAACATCTGTACTGGGCATGTTAGGAGCATGCATTCCCCACCCCACCCCCCCGTGTAGCAACTCTGAGCTCCGATTTTTTTAAATGCACACATATAGTCCTATGTATTCAGAGGTCAGAAAGGGAAACACATTCCACTGAAAAAATTTCAGATCAACTACTGCTTTACAGAGTCAGAAGCATTTGTGAATAGGCTTATCCAATCTAGGCATAAAGATACCATTAGACTGTAATCCTAGATTGGATAAGCCTATTCACAAATGCGTCTGACCCTTTAAAGTAGTAACTGATCTGAAATATTTTCAGTTGTGGTCCCAATACATGAAATCCACCCTCCCTCCTCCACCATTTACTGTTTGCTTGATCCTTTTTGGAAAAAATTGAATATAAAATAAGTGTGGGGAACAGAGTAAGAATAAATTGTAAAACCCACCTGATACTGTGTGCAGGAATATATTCAGCCACATCATTGTTCAGTGGCACTAGATAAGGGCTGCACATTTTTTATCAGACACTTGGGCTTTGAGTAGCATGCTTGCAGCCATATTCCAAAACATCAACAGGATTATCCTTTATCTGTTTAATAATGTCACCCTTTGGGCACATTCAAAATTACAATTTGATAGTAGCATCTGTGGGGACTCTAGGAGGGGCACAGGCAGGTTGTCCAGTCCTGGGCTCAGAAGCATTAAGAAGGGAAATGATTTAAACTCTTTTTGTAGCTTAGAGAAGCTCTTCAGAAGGGAGAAATAGCTTTAGGGTTCATAACAGTACTCTATTTTTATTGCTTTTGGCAGTTAAGGAGAGCTCTTCTCCCAGCGAGGAAGATTATTTTGCTTGTCAGTCATGGAAGCCAGCACTTGAGGAACCAGTAATGAGAGTAAGTAAAGTCCATTGCTCACAGTTGCACAGAGGTGGCAGCGGCCTCCTCAAGTCTGTTAACACCATGAACTTGAGACTTTTGAACAAATAGACCCTGAGGAAAGAGAAAGCAATGGGCTCCATGCTTTTTTCTTTTATGAAGTATGTTGTAATATACTAGGAAAAAACTCCTTCCCCAGGTAACTGCTCTTGTTAAAGGATTCAGGGCAGAGGTTTCTTACACACACACAGCTTTTGCACAAGAGACGCAATTGCTTTAATTGGCATAATTTGCCTCCATGTTAGTTTTCCCTGGATTTGAGTTTGACTGTATTTTAGAATAACCATTACCTTTTCATTCAAGAGAACTGTACAATGTGCATCTTTGCACATCATTGATTTGATAGAAATCAAATATTAGGCAAAAGGTCAACAGGAACAAGTGGAACATGGGAGGCTAAATAGCCATTCAAACATGCATTGGTGTAACATTTCCCAGTCTAGTACCCCCCATTTGTATTAGGACAGCAACTTCTCATGAAGTCTGGAGACTGTGGGATTTGCACAGCCAACTCATCTGGAGGGACACCAAATTGAGGAAGAGCGTACTAGGAAAGTTTCTATTTGCATACTCTAATAAATCTTGTGATCCTTCAGGCTCAGGAGCATCTGCCTCCTCAAAAAAATAAGTTGTGCAATTTGAAACAAGCCTTTGTTGATGCCTGTTCCAATTCCCAGCTTTACTGTAGCACTGATTCAGGATAATAGCTTGATATTACAGGCAAGAAAGAAAAGAAGAATGAAAAAAACATGGGGGGGGGGGAATCCCTCAGCATTTCTGACTAGCTGGAACTGTGCCACTTCAATAAGTGGGTTCCAGCTGGAAAACTCTCTTCTTGATGATGACTTATTAACTGGGAAATCTTGTTTCCTTTCCCCTTGCTTGCTCTTAGACAAACAGTTTATCCACTTATATAACAATCTGAGACTGCACAGCAAATCTTATTAACTCCAAAAAAGACTTAACAGCACCAGTTCTTCTTGGTCTACAACACTATGAAGGAATAAAATGTTAACAGCACTACAAAATAGTAGTTTCTGATTACATTCAGGTACACTGTTAAGTAAAATGGGTTAGGGCAGAATAAACCTGGTCCTCCCTGTGTGTGCTAAGGCCAGATTTAACAGTGCAGAATGACAAAAATTAATACAAATATAGCCATGGTGGTGTTTTACACCGAAGGCTTGGATTTAACTTTCAGGCTTTGAACAATTTCTTTTATTTGTGAATTACTGCTAACTAATCTTACATTCCATCATCTTTGCAGCTGTGCAAGTCAAATTAAACTGGGAGAAAAAAACCTACCATATAAAATGCCTTTTGTAGTCTTAAAATAGGATCGAACAGGGAGAGAGGTTATGCTGCTTCAGGCCTTATCTTAAAAGCAGAAAAAAGGAGGAATGATGTGAGTTTGCTTTCTCCCACTCCACCTGCACAGTCAAATATTTTGCTGGCATTCTAAGTTGGAAAACTATGAAAGGGAAAATAGCATTTACGTTCTTAGCCTCTTACACAAGGATATGGCAGAGGTCAAGGAAACCTTAATTTGATCATTCTTTCCCAAATCTTACCTTGATTGCTACAAAGTAACAGCCACAACAAACAGAGCAATGGTCTCTGTATAGTTCTAACAGGAGAGCACCACACTTCATGAAGTTCAACAGCAGTATTCAAAGAAATACGTGGCCATTATCTTGTGGACTACATCCCTCTCTTTTTTCATTTTTCAGAAGTTCAAGACAACGCTTGACACAACAATCCCCATGGTATCTCTGATAGGACAGAACAGTGCTCGCTCAAAATATGGTTTCAACTATATGATGTATCTTCCTTCTACAACTGATCTGCATTTAAGGAGGTACTACAATGCTAAATGACAAGTTAATGAATAGGACTGAAAAGGAGTGTGTGGCTTCTTCAAATACAAAGCAGGCCTCATAATTTGTCTGACAAAGTACTTTTACTTTTATGACTTGCAATTCCAGTTCTGAAAAAAGCATTAATATGTGTTTAGCTACTTTGGAAGGAAGAATTACCTTACAAATTATGAAAAGTGTTTTACGCATGAGAACAGAAGAGAAGGAGAAGGATCCTGATTCACTGTAAACAGGTTCCTTCACTGTTGATAACTCAAATGGTAATGGGTTGAGCTGAAGAAAGGCCTCCCCTTGCTAAACTAATGAAAATTTGGCAAATAATTCAGCATGTAATAAGGGAAGGGTCAGATTCTCCAACTGTGACTGATGGCTTCTTTCCAGCAACACCTTCCAGAAATACTCTTCCCCTGTGTGTCACATTTCCAATAACAACATTTAGCAAAGCAGGCAAACAGAAGAGGAAAATGGGAAGATTGGTTATTGCAAGGCCAAGTAAGGCCCGGAATGCTTCAACACCTGTTCCCTAGATGCTTTTTCATAATTAACATGAGAGAAGTCAACTTTTTTGTTCTTGGCAAATAGGAATAGACAGTTCTGTGTTTAAGCATAAAGGGGTGAATCAATGGTAAGCCACTTTTCTCTTTCAATCCAGCCCTAACTTTGCAAACATAACTGAAAGTTTGCATTTCTCTATAAATAATGATGCGAGTAAGTGAATGAGACTGCTGCTTGATAGGTTTATCCAGTATCTTCATATAAGACTGGAAATGTTGGATCCAGTTAGTTAGAGAAAACACACTGGAATTCAAGGGTGTTAGAGACTATTGGAGTCTCGTTGATTTCAGTGGGCTTACTCTAAGCATGAAAATCTGAATCCAATTTACAAAATATTGTAAATATTGGGTACTGCTTCCCTACAGACCTATGTCCTAGTTATCAAGAATAGAAGCAGAGTTTTGGAGGACCCTAGGGTTTTTCATGGTCTACAAATGTTTAAGCTTCAACATAAGAACATACTGAAGATTTTATGTAAATGTTATTGGTATCATTATGCATTTTAAAAATCTGACCAGAAAAGAACACCTTGGATTGCTGCATAATTCATGTATTGTAAACCTCACTCCAAAAGTTTCCAATATTAATTTTGAAAACTACAATACAATACTTGGTTTCAAAATATTCACAATAATAATTATCCATACATACTTGTCTGAGTTCCAGTTCACACAAACCCTTGTTTCTTTTGTTAGCAGACACAGTTTGTGGGACTTGTGTGGAGAAAGATACAGTGTGAACTATGGAAAGTAACAAATCCCATGAATATGGCAGCATTTGCTCCAAATGCCACAATTAAAACAGGGCCGCCTACTAGCCATTGGGAGTCCCTGATTCTCATAACAACACTATCCATATTACAAATCAACAGCCAAGTGATAACTGTATCCACCTGACTATGTATCAATGGATAGGTGAGACTACTAGAATAGCATGTCACATTGTATCCAAATGCTGAAACTTGTGAACAATGCATTTTCTATTTAAATCTAAAAATTATCTACATAAACTCAGAGAAATTTTAACTGAAAGTACATTTGTTGTAAAAAGACATGGAAAGTTGAGGTAAATGAGGAATTGTTAGGACCCATACACATCTGACATAAAGATGTGGGTATATATTGGTCACCTGACTTGACGAAAACACAATATCTGGATGTATGCCACATATTTCTTCCAAGCACAAATAAATTAAAATGACTTGGTCAGATTGTCCTACACTTCTGTGCTATTTGGTAATTTCATGCTGAAAGTAGTCACTTCAAGCAAGATGGATTGTTTACATGTTAGTTGAGGCAGAAATTAGTACCTGAAACCAATGAGTCTGCTGCTCAAGGAACATGAAAAAACATATCACTCAGACTAAGCTAGGTGCGGCTGCCTATGTCCCCAGTCACGTAATCACACTTGGAGCTGCAGCTGGTTACCTGAGGGACCAGTTGTATCATCCTCCCACTGGCTGAGTCAAGGAAACCACCCTAGCTCCTGAGACCACTCAAACAGCTGTTCTAAACATCAGTGATGTAGTCATCTGAAAGAACTTTGGTGGCACAAGCCCCTTCTCCTTTCCTTTCAAAGCCTGCTAAATAGAAAGGCTGCTGGGGGAATTGATTCTCTCTTCGCAGCAGCAGTTTAATTGGAGAGAAATCAAGTTGTTCCTTTCAACTGCTCCGCTTGCGTAGGGGCACTGCTACTCTCAGGAATGAATCAGGCTGCTGAATCAGAGAAGCTGGCCTGTGTTGCTCACGAGAAGATGGGAAATCAAGTACAGATGAGAGCTCATGAGACCTGCCAACAGGATATGCACAGCTGCTTGGGGCATTTCCTACATATGGGGAGTCTTGCTTTGAGCAATCATGGAGATATCTGGCCTTTTTGGCAAGCTCTGCAGGGCAGCTTTGGCGGTCAGAGGGTGGCCCATGTTGAGCATTGCAAATCTCTCTGGCATATTTGTGCACGAGTGAGCGACAGGTTGATGGCTGTTGATTGTCTTATGGAGGCTTCTATCCACAGTGGCTCTGAAGAGAAGAAATTCAGTGAATTAGTGTGTGAACCCCACTTTTTTTTTTTTTTTGGTAGTAAACTGCAAGTGGGCAAGAGGGAATGGTTGAGAAGTAGACAATCAGAGAAAGGATTTCATGCCTAGTGGTTGAGGTCAAAACAGACAGGTGCCTAGGCTGCCTGGGAGTTCTTGCCCTCCAACTTCAAGTTATAGAGAGTGTGAAGATGAACTTGCAAGTACTTCTTGGTGAAGGAAATGCACTGATCCTGTACTTTCAGAATCCTTAGTTCTTATTAGTTACAGTGGTACCTCGGTTCACGAACTTAATTCGTTCCGCGACTCTGGTCGCGAACCGAATTGGTCATGAACCGAATCAAATTTTCCCATAAGGTTCAATGTAAATACGGTTAATCCGTTCTGACCCCTACGAATTTGGTCGCCAACTGATTTTTGATCACGTCCCGAATCAAATTTCCCTATAAGGTTCAATGTAATTACAGTTAATCCGTTCTGAACCATATGTTTGTTTGTGTCATATTTTTGCGGTTTAAAAACAAAGTACAGTACAAAGAGAGAGAAAGCTAACCTTGCTCGACGCGACTTCTGGCGTGGAGGACAGGAAGGCGGGTGGGGGGGCGGTTACTGCTTGAAGGGAGAGTCCCCCTCCCTACAGGAAGCCGCGACCACGTGTCACGGTAGGGAAAATGACCGCAGATCCTGTTCATAACCCGATGCGGAGTTCGCGAACGGAGGCAAAATTTTGTGACTGGAGCTGTTCGTGAACCGAGGTACCACTGTATTTCTAACAAGAAAGGTTAAGGCTGTACTGCCCAATTCAGAAGATATGGACTGCTGTGGAAGACTGCATTTCCAAGCTGCTTTCTTCATTACTTTATCATCTCTGGGGGATTACTTAGTCACGGCAGAATATTGTCACATCAAGTACTTTTCTGCCCCACTATAGTAAATTGTTGGTTGGTGCTGGCAGGGAGGAGTGGTCACAATAATGTTATATCACAGATAAATTAAAGTTATCAGGTAGAGGAAAAAAGTGACACAGGTAGTTCATTATGGGGAAAAAATAATGGTTAAACTTGAATATGAGGTATCACATTCAAATGTTTTTAAATTCTGCTGTACTTAGGCATAGCTTAAATCAAACTCTAGGTATCAGAAAGAATATATCACTCCCTTCTAAAACCCCAGAAATTAAAACTTCAACAGGGTCACGTTCTATAGTGAACAGGTTTGCCAGAACACCTACAATGGGAGCATGTGAACAGAGACCAACTGGCTTCTACTCAAAGACAAGCAATGGCTATTGGAAGTTGCACATCCTGCCTCCCAGAAGCTCAATGGATAAGGGTGGAAAAAATGCTCACTTCCCTGCCCCAGCTATGTCTCACAGCTGCAGAAGCGAGAAAAGGCAACTTCTATCTCTGTCAATGGATGGAGGACGAAGGGATAGCAGGTAGCAACAGCAACAGCAACACTTCCAGCAAGAGAAAATCAACTTGGCTTGCAACTTAATTTAGAAATTTGTGTGTGTTAATGATTAAGGTTTTGGACTAGGACTGGAGTGTCTCAGGTTCAAGTCAACCCTCAGCTATGGATTCTCATTTGGTCACTTTGGGCCAGTTATTATTTCTTAGCCAAACCTACCTTATAGGGCTGCTGTGGGGGAAAAAGAGAGGAAGGAGTGCTATGTGTCACCTTGAGCTCCCGGAGGAATGAATATAAATCAAATAACATTGCCCCAAATTAAAACTATGTCAACAGATTTTGGCCATTATGTGACAGTATTAGGCTAGTGGCTTAAACAAGCTCAAATATACCTAAATTGGCCCAATATTATAACTATGAATCAGCCTTTATTTCATGCAACTTTGAGGTAAGTAGCCAAACCTGCTATTTGTTGGTCCAAAAGCTGCTGGTCCTGAAATGGGTCTTCTAATCTGTTTGCTGCCACAAGTCCTTTGCCTTTGTGTGAAGAGTGCTGCATTAGATGATGCATCTGGTTTTCGGTGCAGATTCAGAACAGCAGTCCTTTCAACCATATGCTGCATGGCATCCCTGTTCACAACTAATGGAGACTGTAGCTTTAGAAGATCTGCTTTTTTTGAATTGGGTATTTTCAGGTGTCTAGCTCTCACAAGTCCAGCTGTCACACCTATGGATGCAGGTGAAGGACATTTTGGAGGAGAGGGTTGGAGACTGCGCTTTACAATGCTTGGTAATGCATTTGCAAGGATATGTGATGAATCTGAAATGTAAGAGGAAAGCACACCACCAATTTAGCAGCAAAATATTTCATCCAAAAGGCTTTCAAAATGTTACTGGGTTCTAGAAGAGGAACTTATCAGGATGGAAGAATGGCCTGAATTCCCATCTTTAAGTATAATTCCAACATTCTAAAGAACTGACAATTTTATACAGAGCTCTCAATTTCAGTATAATACATATAGTAATATAATATAATATACACACACGTGTGTGTATCCTATCTGAATATTTTATATAACTTAATAACGGGATACCTATAAATTTGCAGTTCTATGAACAGCAGTTCTTCAGAATTTCTACTGAATAACTTCTGCCACATTTTTAGCAGGTGCTAAGCAGAACTCTTCCTAGGCTAGAATTAGAGTGAATACATTTCTATGTAATTCTACTGTGATTAAAGGAGTTATACCAAGTTCTAGTGTACTGATTCTCAGTGTATCTCACAGTTCTTTTCCTTAACAGGGTTTGTGCACCGTGCTAAGCCATTTAACTAACAATTGCAAACCATGAACTACAGCAGCTGAGTTTACACAACAATGAAAAAGGGTGGCTTATCTCTCTGGCTCGCCTGTTAAATCTTTTTGTTACACCTGTACAGGTCTAAACTATTTGCCTTCCACCAGATGCAGATCAATACCTGTAGTGAGGCTGGAGAAGCTGCTGCTATTGTTTCTAACACACTATAAATTCCATACCTATTTTTCTAGAGGCCTCCCACACAGTGAGCTAAGAGCACCTTCTCCTTTTCATCAGCATCTGCTTGTTTTAAGGATACCACACTTTAAGTATTATATAAAATGGCACTCAATTTTGCCCTATTAGTTCTATACCTGACGACACCTGAGAAAGATGGGGACAACAAGAAGCATCTGATGAGGTAATTTGTGTGATGTCCTTCTGAATGGCTTCTTTGAGATCTTCATCACAGCTGTCACTCAGACTGCAGCCTTCTTCCTCCTCTTCCCCCTCCTCATCACTGTGTGTTATTTTCAGCAGCTGGGGAGATTTCTCCCTTTGGAGAGCTTGCAAGTGCCTGCCAGAGATTTACCTATTTAATTAAATGTTCATCCTGCCCAAATTTTATAACATACTGCACATTAAAATTATACATCAATATTTACCAGATATTTATGTACACATACCATATACAACATATATTACGTGTTATATACCTTTAAACTAAAATAACTACCATAAGCAAAGAAAAAAAAATCCACAGTAATGCTTTCTGTTATGAACTTTGCCCCATGCTTTAAAAAAATAATCCCAAACCCAAATGTTGCAGCACTTTCAGGAAGATGATCAAATTCAGTCTTTAGCAAGTCTCTCTTGAGAAAAAAAATGCCACAAAAAAACTTCAGGACTTATTTCTGGGAGCACTGTTGTTGTCTTTCTCCTAACTTGACGGATCAGGTACAGGCTTTCCCCACTTATTCTTCTTATGAAAACTAGCCCTAAAATCCTAATTATTTGTTTTTGTTTCTTATTTTGTAACTACTGATGCTGGCACAGTAATTCCTTGTGGTGAGCATGACTGAGGGCTATGACATTAGACAGACCATGATATGCAGACTCATAATTATCATGAATTTTCTTTTCCAATTAATTAAACTGTTGACTCTATTCTACCACCAACAAAGGAAGGGCATTGGCTTAAAAGCGAAAAATCAGCAAAAGCATTAACTGAAGCGGATCTCTTTATTTTTGGATAGACAACTATCTATCTAGAAACTCTTAACAATTTTTATTTGATTTCTCCTCCTTCCCTTGTTTTGTTCATAAACTTTAAAATGCTGAATGAAAATAGAAGGGAATATGAATGGCAATTACTGAGCATAGCCACAAGATGGCTGACATGCTCATTACAACGGAAACACGAGAAAAGCTAGACTTATTTTTTCCTATGTGATAACCTAGAATACTCCTTAAAGGACAGACTTTTCATGGGCCAGGACTTTCACAGCTTTCTCCCTGAAAATTTGTGTATATTTTGAATGAAACAGGAAAATGCAGTATAAACATTTCCCTATCAAAACATTCCTAATGCTTGTCTTTCCGCAGGGTTTATAGTGTGACACAATGCAACCAGTTTATCATCAAGTGGCGATTACATTCACTTGCTGATTTATCTTGGGAGCCTCATCTGGTAAACTCTAAAATGCTTAATAATGGACTAAATTTTGGCTCTTACTGGTAATGATGCTCTTGCAAGACTTTCAGCTCAGCAAAGATGTCTTTCCCATTTGCACTGCCAGTTTCTTCAAAGTCATAAGTATGCTCTGCCAGATGACACAGTGGCTGGAACAGGTTTGTTACTGAAGACTACAATATTAGAGGAATTGTATCAAAATATATCTGCATTCACTGAAAATTTTCAATTTTGCTAGGGATTATCTTTTAAATCTTAATTTCTCTCATAATCACCCCATCATGGCCAATGCTTATTGTACCAACAGGAACCTGCTGTTGTGCCACAGTGACTGGAGGTCAGAGGGGCGGTCTGACGTACTACTGCAAAGCAAATATACAAGATCAGGCTATGTTGCAACCCAGCTCCATCTGTTGTTTGTCTCCTGGTGAAGGCTTAGGTGTGCTTTTCTCTACATCAGATCTGTTCATTCCCTTGAAATGTCCCTAACAGCTTTCCCATTTTACTTTCACAAGCATGAATCTCCATGGTGAATGAAGAGGTTTGCCAAAAACCCATCACAATCAAAAATAAAAAATAAAAGGTTGATAATATAACTAGCAACATATACTAACAAGCAGCAGAAAACTTTATATGGGCTTTTGAGCTTTAGAAGCAGACTACACAAATATGTACTAAACTTTTAATGGCTTATTTTGATAGTGGTTTTTTAAAAGTTCACTTAAACCTATAGAATTTGGTAGCTCCCATAAACTTATTCTTAGGATTCACATCACAGCCCTCTTCTAACCTTCCCTTACCTCCCTTCAAGAAAATCCTTTTGAAAGAAACTTACACCTAATTTTTGTCTTCGTGCATGAAGAGCTTTGATGGGGTTCCCACATATAACTCTGCTGACACCTGGCAAAAAAAAAAGTGGGGGGGGATTCCTAATTTACTATTTCATATGCTTAAAAAACTCTTGTCTTCACCGAAACTTCATATACAGGCTTATATGCAGTTATGCTTTCTCCATATTTAGAAACAGGTATTTAGAAAAAAATGAATCAACTTTCTGTTTTGGTCAGTCATTACTCTAAACCACAGAAAAAGCACATTTGTGAGCTGAGGTGGGGTTAGTAGGAATGGGCAAAATGCTCAAGAATACTTTTCCTCACTCAGCTTAAGAAAGCATGATAGCTAACTTGACTTTGGAAAAACAGTAACTCTTAGACAGCAGTTTCATTATCTGTGCAGCGAAAGGTCTGAGAACAGCCAACCACACTGCAGAGATTACTTGACTGAAAGTAATCTCTAATACTAACATAAAACTGAATCACTCGCTTTAACATATGTGTATATTTCCCAATTTCATTTACAGAAAGATTTCTGCAAAAGCAAGCTTATGGAAATATTCATGTAAATCCATTTACCACAAGCACCATAAATGCACATATTGTCCAAACATTTTTATAGGAGAAAGAAAGTTCCATTCTTACTTGCTTGCTTCCACATGTTCTGTTAAGGAGAGGTTTGAGAATAGGAAATGGTCAAGAAGAGCACAAGGTGTTTCATTACCATGGGTCAAGTCACTTGAATCATCTTCAGGCAATATCTCATCACAGATGGTGGATTCCAGGAGAGTGCTACAACCAGAAAGCAAATGGGCACTAGGAGATCTCTGGACAGCCTGAGGTCTGGAACCTAGCAAAAAGTGAGTTGAAGCAGGCCGTAGAGCAGAGCCCAGCCTTCTTGTTAGGAGTCCTAACTGAGAATCTAAACCGAAGAAGGGTAGGGGTCAGGAGAAGAATGATAAAATGATACTGTAACATGAATATGCTGTAAGTGTCCAGTTGAGAGCACAAAAAATAAATGACATTTCCCTAAAGTAAAGTAACATTCCCATTAGAAAGTAGTGGCACAATATTTTTGTACTGTTGCCAAGAAAACTATATGGATTCATTCATGACTACATCAAAAGATAGGTTCAATGCAAAAGAAACTTGTCTGTAAACCAACATCAGGAATTCTGTTCTAAAGGCTGAACGCTGTGCCATTTACTAATCACAATTTTTGTGTCAGTGATTATTCAGGTCAGAATGCAATAGAGAGTGCAATCATTCATAAATACCCTTGCAATATAAGGATTTTAAAAACAGAAAAACATGCACACATATGCATATAAGAGATACCTTGAATGTTAAATAAGGGGCTCATCCCTGAACTGTATTGCTGTGCTTTCCTCTGTGTCCTTGAGCTGGGAGGAAACCATGTCAGCATAAATCACACTGTCCCCACAGTTGCCTTTGCTACCAGAATGAGGACTGTGCTGTACTATCTGTACTGCTTCTCCACAAGGCACTGTAAGGGCAATCACTTGCAATTTTCCCTGCCTGAAATTTGAATGTCATCTACTACAGGAAAAGCTGCCACGGATCTCCTTAGAGGATGCATGTTGGGATGGTGCTGTAAAGTCTGGCCTTTCATCTGATCAATCCTTTTCCTATTGCTCCCCGGACAGGACTGTTAACTTATCAACCTAACAACCAGTAGATGGCAGCAAAGAGTTCTCTCTTAACTGCCAGGTAGTGATTGCCTCCATTTGTGCAATCCAGATGTAGGTGCTATATAAATATTTTTGGAGCCAAAGTTCAAGGCTGGGGTTTTTGTGTGTCTGAGAGAGAAAGGTGTTCGGTTATGGGGTGCTTTCAGAACATCATCATAGTTTCTCCAAAATGACTGACCTCTCAACCAATTAACCATTCGGTGGCAGCAAAGAGCTTTTTTCCCCTCTTTTGGCTACCATCTGGTGGTAATTTGGATTTGTGCAGCCAAGATGGAGCTGCTGCTAAGTACTGCTGAAGAGCCAGAGTTTGAGAAATCACTTTATTGATTCTGATATTAAATTACGATATACATATAGTTCTGATCATCCAGAAGGGTAGTAGAGAAAAAAAATGTTTGTCTATGTTGAAACCCTATCTGTACCAGGTTATAATCAATGGTGGACTGAACTTTTTAAAGGAACATTCCGTGAGGAGAGGAACTGAGGAGCCAGGACTTCCCTGAGAACAGCAATTGCTGTATTGGAAAAGGAATTCAATTACATTTTCACTTAGATGCCTTAAGCGAGGTATGGGCTGGTCAATTTCAGGTCTTCCAACACTCTAGGAATCCATGGGTGACTAACCTGGCAATGGTATCAGAAGCCAGGGTTCTGCTCTCCCTTATAGCCAAAACAGCACAGCAGAACAGGCGCCAAGCCCAAGGATTGGATGAAAGGGGGCAGTCCCACAGACCTGTTGGGACAATGGTAGTCAAGCAGATAGCCACCCCCACCCGTGCCACCTTACACCACCTCCTCCATGCACCATGGTTTGTTTCAGATTTTCCCAGGGAAAACACTATTTTCATGCCGGAACGTCTTGGACCAGCTTCAGCCTCCCTGAGCAGTGGGCAGATTGCCTACGACATGAAAACTCCATTGTGAGGACATGTTTTCAGCAAATTGTAAGACATGGGATGTCTTCATGCCATGATAGGTAGGCTCTGTGGATAAGCAGAAGGTGGATATCTATGTTATAGCATCAGCTAAATGTATCTATTGCTGTATCAGCATTGATATTTTAAACCAAAAGAGTGAGTTTCACAGCCCTATTGTCTCCTTAGAGTTACTCAAATCAGGAGTGCAAAATGGTTCAAGCATGAAGTGTTTTAAAATCAGTGGGGCACAAAACAGTCCACACAATAAAAGCACATGCGTTTCAAGCACTTCATTTCAAATGCAGAACAAAATATATTGTTTTGAGTGGCACTCTTTTGAGTCCTGTGCTATTCTAGGCAACTTGACTGGATTTTTGTCTTGTGTCTTGCCTTATTGTTTTTAATGCCCTTCTTTACAACTATAGCAATTACTATTTCCTCAGCCTGGAAGGGGTGATATTTGGGACGGGGGGAATGGAGCACTGGGGAATAGGAGAAAAAGAGCAGGGATATAAGCAGAACACAGTGCTCATTGAAGAACTATTCTGGATCAGCTCTGCTGTAGCTGAGAGATGATCAGAAGTGCTGCCAGAGCTCTGCAACTAGATTGCTGCTGGTGCTGCTGGCAAGTAGGGAGGTCCAAAGCATTCAAAAGGGATGCTCTACAAAGTGCATTGGCATGGGCCAAGCACCCTTCCTTGAAGCATTAAAACAGCCACATCCTCTAAAAGGTTTAGTGGAACTATTTCAAATGGTCCCTTACCCACCTGCCCCTCATTTAGGCATTCAGACAATACTTCCATTAAATCTGCCAGCAAAGCAGCTATGCACATACATGCAAATGGAGATAGTTGGTGAAAGTCATGAAAGCAACTGCCCAAAGTCTTCTGGAACATGTGGCTGCTTAAAGTTTCAAAAAGTGTGCTTTGTGAAGCACTCTTTTCAAATGCTTTCCATAGCCCTATTGGCTATATCTGGCTGCTTGCAAATAAATCTCTATATTTGTTTGCCGAGGTTTGGATGTATACACGTCAGGGTGGGTTTAAGAAACTGATTACCCATGTCTGTCTGGTTGCTTATTTGTACGCAGAGCATTGGTTGTGTTTTGCTAATGGGCTGTTAGTGCATTTATTTAAATGGTTGTATTGCTGGCAAAAACAGCGTTGCAGGTGGCATGGTGTCTGTGGTCTTGCTGTTTTAATGTTCATAAATGCTATTCATGGAGTCATACCGCACTAGGGCCTTTTTTGCTGCCACCATTAGCCACAATCCACCAGATATTTGGAAGCATTAAAGAAACCCTATAGCTTAAGATTGGAAGTGAAAGTGTGCTTGGTGCCAGTTAGGCTAGGAAGGTGGGACGGGACATGCTAACTAACTATTAATTGAAGAACGCTGATGACAGATTCGCTTTTTGTCCTTCCTATAAAGTATGTGAGATCTAACAGGATAAGAACAAGGAGTTCTTTGTTATGTTACAGTTGTCTCTGATCTGGGTGCTTATATGTTTGCCCACACATGCCATATTGCCAATCTTTCTACAAATTGGTTGGCCAGTAGTATTATGTGTGGACTGCTATCCCACCCACTTTTGTGGCTTTTGGGTGAAAACCAAAGCATCCCAGAACATTTTGATTCTGTTCCAATGGAACCCTCAAGCTGATTCAGGTTTTGCTCTGCCAGAATGAAGCCAATTCAAACCATTCTGTAAAGCATTCCAGGTGGGATTATTTTTTTCTAAGTTCAAAACAAAACAGATTGTCCCTGTCACACACAGTCCTACTAGAGATCTATAGAACTTATTAGTAAAAGAACAAGAACATTTTCCTCAAAAAGAATAGCACAAGATCAGGATTCATTATAAGCAATTTAATCAAAGGGTTACAACAGTCCTCATTAGGAGGCTACTGCTATAAAATATTCTGTTACAGGTCAAAAGCCACCTCAAGATGGTCTTCAGCGAGAACAAGAAACAATGGTGGTAACAGACCCACATCTTCTAAAACAAGTTTGAACTGAACAGTAGTGAAATGAGAAGGCATTTTGAGAGATGCTGAAACATTGCCCTGTCTGTTGCTCCCAACCTTCAGCCTCAAATTAGCAAAATGTACACAAAAGAACGTGGGGATATTGAGGAAAAAAGTAGCAAGCTGAAAAAGAGTTCGGTATCTTCCCATCACTTCCACATCTCCACTTGAAAGGACAGTAGATATTTCGGTCCTGGTGAGCAATTATTTGGTTAATGATTACATATACAGTACATTTTTATTATATTACTGTATAATAAAATATATTACTGTACAGATTTTTACTCTCTGTGTTTGTTAAGACGCAGTGGGCAAGAATGTTATGGTTAGTTCCAAGTGTTAATCCATATGAGGAGCAGATGAACTGAATATAACCCCTGAAACAATTTGTACTCTGTCCTGAATGCAAATTTGAAAAATCTAAAATGGTTTATCCAATGAGATGATGTCCTGGATAGTAAAGACTGAGTAGGCACTGGTCTCTTATTAAACTTAATCAGCCTATGAAGAAGCTGATTCAAGATGCTAAGATCCAAGGAGCAGCTGAATTTAAAAGATGTGCTACCCATCAGCTTATGGCTGGTTTGAGGAAAAATCAAATATAAGCAGCTGAGGTGGTGGTGGTAGCACCAACAGGAAATCAGCAGATTTCAAAGGAAGAAGAGTCTCAGACTGAAGAATCTTCAATCTGAGGAGAGCAGATTGAAAAGAAAAAAAGTTGAAATTATTATTGAAATCAGATTAATGGGAAGCCACATGGTTTGGGAATGGGTGAGATCTCACCACAGCACACAAGACCAGTGTCCTGAGGAGACTGGTGGCCGAGGCTGCTCTTAGCAAAAGAGGAAGACAGGGTATGGTCATATAAGTAGTCCTCATTTAGTGACTGCCTCATTTAGCAACCATTTGCAGTTACAATGGTGATGAAAAAGTAACTTTGTGACCAACTCTTGCATTTTATTTTTTATTTTATTTTATTTATTAAATTTCTCACCCGAAAAATTTCTTCACAGGTCTCTAAAGCAAAGGAAAGCTGAAGTAAGATAGTAAGCATAGTTGCAGTTTCACTCAGTGACTACTTCATTTAATGACCGAGTTGCCAGTCCCAACTATGGTTGCTAAATGAGGACTACCTATACTAATCATTCTATGAAAAAGCAAATCTGTTCTACCATAGTCCTACAGGAAAATTCCTATTTTGAATTTGGGGAAAAATAATTTGTTAGAAAACAGAAAGGTCAGTGATTTTTTCTCTTTAAAAGCTCCCTGAACGTTTTTGTAACAGCAAGTGTACTGCATATACTCAGGGATAAGGCAAGAATTTTAGGTGGCAAAATAAACAAAAAAACAGGTTTGGCTTATCCACAAGTATATATGGTAATACTTTTTAAAAGTACCTGTATTTCCCATCTGTGGATAAGATGACCCTTCAATTTTTAACCAAAATACCATGAAAAATCTGTGGGTGGTGCATTTTTCACGGTATTTTGGTTAAAAATTGAAGGGTCAGCTTATCCGCAGATGGGCTTATCCATGAGTATATATACAGTATATTTGAATTTTTATCTGTGTTTTATTTCACATATAGTTATAATGTACTATTTTTAATTACCTATGGTCAGACCATCCTTACTTCTGTGTCCAGTAACATGCCACCCAAGGCTCAATTTATGCAAATTTATTGCATTTATAGCACATCTTTTCTCTGACAGCTCAAGATAGCTTATATGGGCAACTCTCCTAACACAACAATAACTCTATAAGATGCAATAGGCTGAGAAACAGATTCTGGCTGAAAAATGCCCTGTGAGCTTCATGATTGAATGGCAACCTGAACCTAGTCTGGTCCAAGTCCAACACTACTTTGGCATTTTCCCCTGAAAAATATAAAATTAATGGGATTTTTTCCCCTGTGATACTTATAACAGAATGGCCTGGAGGTATCCATATTCCAAGATATCCATTTGGGTTTACATGTTGGGGATTTTTTGGGTTTTTTTTTTTTGTGTGCATAGTTTACATTTCAGTACAGGTAGTCCCCAGTTTAAGAACGAGTTCCTTGTATAATACTGTATAAGTAGTATTGTGTAATTAACTCAAACCATTGTGTATTTAAATCATTGTGTATTTAACTTGAATCTTGCTACAATAGGATCAGTTCTTAACTATGGGTCATCTGTAAACTGGGCATTTTTAACCTGGGGACTACCTGTATCTAAAAATATAGTTCTATTGCTACTGCATTTAGCTTTACCCTATACTGTACTCCTTTCTCTATTCAACCAAATGATATTTATTTTTTATTGTATGCCACCCAGAGTCACTTTTTCTGAGATGGGCTGCCATGTGACAAATAAATAAATATTTCCCATTCTTAGTATTGATAATCAGTTTCTGTATGTATGTACAGATGTTCTTTCCTTTTAAAATCTTATTGCTATTAAAACAAAGTCTTACAAAATAATTTAGCACACCTGAACCTGAAGCCTCCTCAATTAAACTTCCTTCTTTGATTGATTCCTTGACAATAAGCCAGTCCTTATTCATTTTGCATGGGAAAGGAATAACAGTTTGATTTGCTGGTATTTCATCCAAACATTTTAAATGAGGAATGAGTTTTTTCACTTCAGCTCTGTAATTATAATCTGGGTCCTAGAAAAAAACCCCAGAGAAAAGAATGCCTTCAGTTATTTTGATTACATTTATAGGAAACACTCGGAGAAACAGGTAAAGTTGGAAAATAACTATAAACGTAGCAATATTTAAACTTCTTGTAAGATTAGCATTTTGTGATCATCATAAAAAAAACCAAGCTCAATTTAGTTACAGATGCACTAAACATGTAACCCATGTAAATATATTAAATTTCAACTCACTTATTTAATCATCAGTATTTAGATACTATTAAATAAATTGCTTTTGGGATATGGTGAAGCTGTCTGCAATTTATGTAGACTTTTTAATATCTCCTTTCCTTCTCTATCAGATTTTTACTCCACCCTACTGCTTCTTTTATTCCATCTTCCCCACATAATATATTACTGTTAAATTTGCCTTATCTTCCAATTAACACACTTAGATAAGATAGTGTCTGCTACCAGATGTCTCTGTCATTTATCATCCAGGCTGGTTTGGGTTTCTGCCTCCCAATTGTCTGGCAATGACCACAAGAAAAATGTGTATCTTTTAAAAAGCCAAATTAGCTGCTACAGGGACCTGATTAATCTTGAGACTCTGCAGATTGCCTTTAGCCACAACTATTGTTTACTGACAAAGAAACAAAACAGCCATACAATTGCCATTCTGTGACTATTACTACCACCCAGAATTTGGCCCTAATATTAGATGAAACAGATCTAATGACTAGTAGTGGATTGTCTGTACAAAGACTATTCTGGTTACTGTGGTACTGAACTCATTCCATCCTCCTTTTCTGTCCTTCCTAGCAATTTTTTTGCTAGTCCTCAGAATTCTAATTTTTTTAAAAAAGAGGTAATCCCTGTTGAAGTACACCTATCCCTGATCTAAAGTGTGGCAGGTTCCTTTTACAATTTTCCCTTTGTAACGTTTTCTTACATTGAAATTTGTTCAGCAATAAAGGACAGTTTATATGTCTCCTCTTACCCCTAGTATGATAAACAATAGAGGCTCCCTCATACAGAGTCCAGCTCCCCTGTTGTGCTTCAGCCAAGATATACGCAAAGAGTGAGCATCTGGAGAACTGAAGAAAGCACTTCTGCAAAATTTTCCTCCATTATTGCTTATACTGAACCAGAGGAGGTCAGTATTATTTTTAATCTTGTTTGTTTATAATTATTATTTTTTAATCGTAACTAGCTGTATACCATGCTAAAAAGCTAAAAAGACTATAAAATACTTCAAATAAACATGCAATATATCTTTCTTTCTCTTGTTTTTTTTAGTTTCCTGTCCCTAGAGCTGCTATCCAGCTTTCCAGCAAAAGTCAGAAGCAGGCAAGATGATTTTTATTCATCAAGATATTTCTATTCTACATTTCACTTAACTTTCTGAGGGGACTAGCTGTGCAAAAATGTGAAATGGGTGAATGTGAAAACGTCCAAAGTGACAAATCTAGTGAAGGGGCTGAAGCTATAGAAACAAGTCCTTTTCTTTGTAAGAATCACATTTAGCTAATTAAGCAAATATACTGTATTTATTTCAGATAAAAGGACATAGAGCAATTATTAAAAGAGGGATCTTGATTAAGCACTGAAATATAAATAGATGGTGACAGACCCCTTTCTTTGGAAGTGTCCAAAGAGAAGCTGGTAGACACCAATCTTAAAAGTTGTAGAGCAGATTTCCTCAATCAGCAGATGCTCGGACTACTGTAGACACATTTGAGGTCCCTTTCATTTCCCAGTACCTAAAAATGCCTCCTGTAATCTAGTGTTCTCAGATGGTTTTAACTAACACTTCCTCTGATTTCAAGCCAGTGATCAGAAAAGTGGATCATGCACTGAGTAGGGGTTGGACTAGATGACATCTAAGGTCCCTTTTAACTCTATGATTCTGTGTGGAAATTGTAATTCCAAACACCTGGATGGTACCAGGTCAGGAAATAGTTTTCTATTAATAAGAAAAACAATACTAACAATAAAAATGGATAAAAACCCAACTCAAAATCCAGTGACAATTACAATTATTAGACTTTCCAAAGTATGGACCTCATAAGTCAGAAATTAAGTTGGCTGAAAAGAGCCAAGTATTGGTTACACATAAGAAAGGTAGAATATGGAACTCAGATTGAGTTCGTATGCCTATTCACTATAAAATAAACAAACACAAAAAGGGGGAGGGAATAGCTTAATTTAACATCTCAGAAAAAAATAACAAAAAGAGAAAAGAAGAAAACGCAAAGAAGAAAGCAATACAACAATGTATGCATGTATGCATGCATGTGTGTGTTTGTTAAATTTAACACAATGGTTTCAATAAAGGAAGGTCATATTTCACTGTAATTGTCCAGACATAATTTTCATCTGTAAGCAATTTCTTCAAAAGTCACTAGTATATACACACACACATACACACAAGTGAAAATGCTGCGCTTCATATTATCAATTTGAATGCATATTAAGCTCACATGGAAGATGGAGGTCTATAATATAGTTTAGTCCCAGGCCATTTAGAGCTGTTAAGGTAATAACACACACTTAATCTGGGCCAGCATGCAAGTGAAACAACACTACAGTTACATGCTTTATACAGATATGCTGAAGTTTACCATGTCTACTATTGCTTTTTACTATTGTTTTATTTTTTATTGGAAGTTTAATATAATAAAGTAAAAAATGACCTTACTTAATTCTGAAATTTCTAAATAGTCATCAAAAGCAGCCCCAAATAGCATCTATTTTAATAATTTTGTCTGGATATTAAAGTAGAAGTTATCTTGCCTAAATCACATTTGTAATGTGCCACTTGCCTGTTCATCTGGGGTGAGTAGTAGTTCTCCCGGGGAAAGAATTAATGACAATGGCCAGGCACATCTAGGAATCCCACTGAGATTGATGAAAAAGAATTCTGGCCACAACTGCCATTTGGCTTTTAAGAGCAATTATTAAATACAGAAAAAATTGAGTTGCAAAGTGATTCAGGAAGACTGCACTGAATGCAAGACATAATTCCAGAGCTCCAGAGGATCCTGGATGAAACAGATTATCCGGACCCTTTTTGGTCGGGTTTCAGGCCCAGATTTGGGACTGAAACAGCATTGGTCGCACTTTTGGATGATCTCTGGTGGGCGCAGGATGGGGGTAGTGCATCCATCCTTGCTGTTCTTGACCACTCAGCGGCTTTCGATACCATCGACCATGGTATCCTTTGGGTCGGTTCACCTCCTTCCTCCAAGGTCGGTCCCAATCGGTGTTGATAGGGAGCGAAAGGTCCAGCCCGCGGCCCCTCCTTTGTGGGGTGCCGCAGGGTTCAGTACTTTCCCTGTTCCTTTTTAACATCTACATGAAACTACTGGGTGAGACCATCCGCCACCATGGGATGAGGTATCATCAATAATGCAGATGATACCCAGTTATACATCTCCATCCCAGGTGATCTGAGTGATGCTGTGACTACCCTTTCGCAGTGCCTGGAGGCTGTGGGGGTCTGGATGGGGAACAACAGGCTTCAGCTGAACCCTGGTAAGATGGAGTGGCTGTGGGTTGGGGGCTCCTCTGTATCCGGAAGCTTACCAACTTTGATTCCGGATGGGGTCGCACTGCCCCAGACAGACCCGGTGTGTAATCTGGGGTTGAGCAGGTGGCAGTCGTGGCCAGGAGGGCCTTTGCTCAACTACGTATTGTGTACCAGTTATGCCCTTTTCTGGATCGGGAATCCCTCCAGTCAGTCACTCATGCCCTAGTCATCTCCCGTATAGACTACTGCAATGTGTTGTACACGGGGCTACCCTTGGAAAGTATCTGGAAGCTTCAGCTGGTTCAAAATGCAGCTGCACGGGCAATTTTAGGTGCCCCAAAGATGGCACATGTTACACCTTTGCTGTGTGAGCTGCATTGGGTCCCAGTTTGCTTCCAGGTCCAATTCAAGGTGTTGGTTATCACCTTTAAAGCCCTACATGGCATGGGACAGGGTTACCTGACAGACTGTCTCACTCCCATTATATCCACCTGTCCCACACAGTCAGGCAGAGAGGGTATGCTGCGGACCCCGTCAATGAAAGAATGGCGACTGGCAGGGACCAGAAAGAGAGCCTTCTCTGCCGTGGCCCCTGCCCTATGGAATACTCTCCCCTCAGAGGTGAGGCAGGCCCCAAGTCTCTTGTCCTTCTGGAAAGCAGTCAAGACCTGGCTCTGCCAACTGGAATGGGGCGAAAAAAGGGGCAACCAATCCTGAGGGTGGCTAGCACCTTGAAGATGCTCCCATATGTTAACTTCTTACTGATCATCAACATCTTGGAAGATATTATTATTTGCATATGTGTTTGCTTTTATTCTATTTTTACTGTATTTTTACATTTTTTATTGTATTTTAATTAATATTTATTGTTTTATTGTGAACTGCCCAGAGTCACTTTTTTGTGAGATGGGCGGTATCTAAATTTGAAATATAAATAAATATAAATAAATAACCTTAACCCAGCCCCAATCAGAACCACCAACCAAAACTCTATTCCATCTTTTATTATACTTCAATTTGTTCTGTTTGATTGCATCATGTACTCTGCATGCAAAAATACGTTCTGCTTTGCTTCAGGCATCGCAGTCTCCCCATGGCATTACAAACTTTTGAGAATTCCAGAAGTCATTTGCAAGGACACAAAGGAGCTACAGTAGCAGAAATGAAGAAAATTAAAAAAGAGGTAATTTTTAATATACTTATTTCTTCTTGCTGTCTCAAAATATAATCATACAAAGTCACCATGAACTGTACTGATTTCACTGGAATTACTTCCTAGCAATTATGCTAGTACTGTCTTCAGAGTGCTTAGTAAAATGCTAGACACCTCCCAAGATTAATGATTTGAAGTACAAGTCTTCTGTATATTACATTTGTAGTATGCCACTTACCTATTCATCCATGTTGAAAAACAGCTCCTCCAAGGATTCACACAGATAACTCTGCTGTATTAAACCACAGCCTCAATTCATGATTGCATTAAGATAAAGCAGTAAGATATATATTACATTACATATTAGCACACACCTCTGAAGATTGTGGGCTTGGCTTCAAGCAAATAAGATTTCCCTCTATTGTAAGAGTAGTCAGCTTAGTACAGAGCCCCAGATATTGAATCTGACTAAGATCTTCAATGTTGTTTCCTTCTAGGTCTAGAATCTCGAGGTGCTCCAGCAGGCTAATCTGACTTAGGTCACCAATATTGTTGTAGGCTATGTAGAGTTCCTAAAGGAAATTGAAGGACTCTTTCAATATTAAGGTGGAATGTGATACATTAAATAAAAATAATAAGCCAAAAACAATTAAGCCATAATAGTAAAAGAAAGTCTAGTTTTCTCATAGACAGGCAGCATGCCACTTCATTTACTTGACTGTTTTCACTTGCTTTTACTCCTAGCATATACGGCAAACAAAATCTATAGTATGCTATGGTTTCTTTTTGCATAATATTAAAGAAACCATAGCTTGTGTTTAATATTGTAAAATTTAGAAGACAAAAAAACAACAACTATGGTTTAAGACTTTGGTTTATTAAGAGAATGAGACTATTTCTGGTTTGCTAGTAACTAAACCAGAGTTCTTAGTTCACAAACCATGAATAAAGCTGCCTGTTTTTAAATACATTTGCTAGAAAGAGAGATCAAGTTGAAGCAACTTTTGATTCATAAAATAAGCCACAGTTCTTTATAGTTTCAGTTTATTGTGACTTGGCTACTGAATTAACAATTTCTAGATTCTGTTATATGGTGTTTTAGTTTCCAAATAATTTTGAATTCTCAACAGTCAGAATTTTCAGCATAATTACTACTAATATTATGAGAAATGATGATAATGGTAAAATCTCTTCAAGTCAAGCTCTTTTCCTCATGATTTCCCAAATACACCCATGTAGTTTTCTTAGCACCAATATGGAAGTGGTTTGCCATTGCCTTCATTGGAGATGTTATTTTGACTTCCCAGCTGACAATTATGATGATACTTCTTTTTAAACGAAATGCCATTGTGCAAGACAGTATTTTTTGAACCAGACTTTACATTTATACTTAAAAAACACAGTAACATTTAAAGAAAAATATATTAATGTGGATTTGATACCTAATTTCCTTCATAGTAGTAAGAGCTGTGCACTATGTAAACAAGTCAAGTACAAAAATGTTTTAAGTCTTTGACTGTCCTACCTTCAAAGAGCAACAGGAAGAGATCCCATCTAAATCTGGAAGCCCACAGCGAGCCATCCATAGGACTTGAAGATGAGGCAGTGCTGTTCCAAGGTCCCTTAAGAGAACAAACACTAGGATTCACCATTACCTATCAACGGAGCAGCTTCATACTTAGAAGTTAATGAAAATATACTGTTTAACATCAAAGAAAGAAACTTAGAGAAAACTCATTTCAGTTTTTATCAGCTGGGATAAAACTTGGAACCATTTTTTAAAAAAATCTGAACTGGAGAGCTAAAAAGAAAAGTTGAAGAATTGGAGTGTCTCAGTTGGGAAAGTTTTACTTAGTCTGAAATATGTATTTACATCGGTTTCAACTGATCTTAGACACTGATTCTGACATATCATGACAAGTATGCAGCCATATATATGTATCCATATAGAAATAAAGGGGTATTGACAACTATGTAATTATGTAAAATGTGACAAATTAAGAGCAAATGAACATTTCAATCTTAGATGATGAAAGAGCCATTAGCCTTTCAGTTAAACAATCTGGGAGAAAGACGTTTAAGCAATTCAGATTCCATCTTAACCAATTCATTATAACAAATACTGTAACACCTTATTGTTATAAGACATTATTAGTCCCTGTTACACAATCCTATGATAGTTACATCACCCCTCAACAAATTGGGTTCTTTGCAATTCAAATTTAATTTAAATAAAACCACATTTAAAAGATTGGTGGTTATGATTTTGTATAACAGATTTTTAAAATATAAAGTTAGCATTCGATATAGCTTAATATTTAGTGCTTCCACTAACAACAAAGTTACAATCTTAGATGACACAAGTGAAGTGCATTTTGACTCAGAAGTACAAGGGGACTTCTCTTATATTTAGAACTACTTTCTGAAAGGAACTGTTGCTCAATCATTGAGAGCTTGCCAGGATACAATGTTCTAATATGTATATATTGCAAAACCTATCCTTGCACGCACCACTTTGTAATATACCACTTACCCTTCTCAGAGTTGGTAAAATGATTTGAAATCAAAGAGAAAGCCAGCATAATGGGGTATGGAGTGACATGTTGAAAAGAACAATAATTATTCAATAAATCCCTTGCCTGGTAAGACTGGAAATAATCCCATTAGAGCCAAAAAATGATTGGATAGATACCAGGAAATGTCTTACATTGATTAGGACAAACCTAAAAAAAGTCCAGATGTCCTGTCAAAGCACAAGCTTCCTATTCATGGAAAGAAAGGAAAAAAAACATGGCAGCATAGCTTCAAATCTAAACAATAGGAAATTGCTGTGACAAATTAGAGGATCCAAGAAACATATTGGCACACATTCCATATTTGGAACTCTGCTTCCTTCATGCATTGGAAGGGTCCCTTGGAGGACAGTTTCCTCCCCTGGCATGTTGCTCCCAGGACTGAGCACATCATGTAGCAACAGGTCATTCTCATCAAGTTGATATATTTCCCAGATCAAGCTATTTGAGGCAAGCATAGATTACACATGGGAAACTTGGGAAGAGCAGACATTTAGATGATCTAACAGTATGAGAAGGCTCAGCTTGATATGTATAATCTATAATGGGAGTAGCTGTACAAATGAAGTATATTAAAGCAATTAGTAAACTGCAGTGTCGGAAATTTTGCTTGGTCTTGATCTTCTTGGGAACAGGTATCAAATCTTTGAAATTTAACATGGTACCTTGACCACACATATAACTTTTTATACTGAATAAAAAACTGCCACAGTATTACTATCACTAGAGCTACTGCTAACACCCAGCACTAATACAAAAAACATGTGGCAAGAAATAAGTGAGATGAGCAACTTTTCTAGCAATGAAAGGCAGATGCAACTTGCAATAATCTCAGTGAAATTCACCTCCAAGTAAGCAAGTTCAGGACAGAGCTGTGTATGACAAAGACTGTTAGGATTATGCTTTCCTGTGTGGTTATTTTTGTAGCCTGAAAGTATTTTTAAACAAGTTTACAGAGCAGTAGTCTAAACTGGGAAGTAGAAATTTCAGAAGAAGGCATTGTAAAACCATTTCTGTATTGTTGCCAAGAAAACAACATGGACATACCCATAGTCATCAGGGGTCAAGCTCAACTTGAGGCAGACTTTACTTTTCTATCTACTCACAGAGTACTAAATCTGGAATCTAAAAGTTGCTTACTTCAGGAAATTGGTTGCAATGACAGTACAATACATTACTACATACGTATACAGTAAACATTACATGGATTTTTGTTTACTATGCATAAAAATACTGGAGTTTTTTTCCCCAATTTCATAACAAAAGCAGTTGTGTTTTACAAAACATAAAACTCTAATCCTTTAAGGCAGGTTTCTAATATTCATTTGGAATCTGCCATCCCAACTTTTAACTTAATTAAATTATTGCAATTGCTGAACTCTGGAAAAACAGGACAGGTTCTGACCTACCTCTGTATAACATTTTTTATCTGAAGAGGAATACTGTCATATCCCTCCTAGGTTTTATTATTCTCAGAGCTACATATTCCTAATTCCCTCAGTCCCTCTTTGTAGGACTTAATATCCCTAATCATCTTCATTATCATCCTCTGAACCTAAACTAGTTTGTCTGAATCTTTCTTAAAATGTGATACCCAGAACTGGACCCAGCATTCAACTTGGGGCCTGACTTCCTATGATTTGGAAGCTACACTTCTGTTGATGCAGCCTAAAATATATTTTGCATTTTTTGCAGCACATTATATTGCTGACTCATACTCGGTTTGAAATCAACTACTATTCCAAGATACTTTTCACAAGTACTATTACAAAGCTGATGTTCCTAATTCTATTTCTATGCATTTGACATCTGATTTCTAAATGAAGAATTCTTCATTTGCCTCTGTTAAATTCCATTCTATTTGGAATCCATTTCTCTAATCTATCAAGATCATTTTGAATTTTATTTCTATTGCTCTAGAGAATGAGCAATTCTACCCAATTTGGTGTCATCTACACATTTATAAGCATTCCTGATACCTCTTCATCCACATCATTATTAAACATGTTGAGGAGTATAGGATGAGGAGTATAGGATCCAGGACTCAAGCTTGTGGCACCCTAATCACTACCTCATCCCAGTACATGAGGAATATAATTTCTAAGACAGCTATCTACTAATTTACTTGACATGCCATCCAGCCCCTACTTAACTAGCTTGATAGTTATAATGTCATGGAATATTTTGTCAAATGTTTGTTGAAATCAAGATGTTATTCCTAAAATCTATTGAAGAAGTTCCCTTATCAAAAAATGAAGTAAGGTTAGTTTGTTTTTGACAAATCCATGCTGATTTCTGGTAATTAATTCAGGCATTATTGTCAAGGTATTTATAAGCTGATCTCTTTATCATTTCTTCTACTATCTTCCCAAGGAACAGCATCAAACTGGTTAGTCTGTAGTTCCTTGGATCATCTTCCTTTTCTGAAAAGAGGGTAATTTGCTCTTTTACGGTTGTCTAGCACTTCGTTACTGCAGGAAAATCCCATAATCAACAAACATTTCCTTCCAGAAAGAACCATCCTACTTTTCAGACCCAAAGGCTTGTTGCAACTGTCAAGTCTTAATAGTCTTGCAGAACACCAAAGGCATAGGGGACAACCTGATCTTTTGGGGAATACTATTCCAGAGAAGGAAGGCAATGGCAGACAAGGCCTGCCCTGAAGTTCCTAGAGATGAGGTTCTCTAGGGGTAGGGACCCAGAGGAGCCCTTTCTCTTTTCTTATTCAACAGGCAGATGCTAGCAAAAGAAGGTGGTCCTTGAGATATCCAGGTCTCAAGCCATGAAGGGCTTTAAAGGTAACAAGCACTTGAATTGCACCCAGAAGCCAACTGATAACCAGTGTTACTACATGGGTAAACCAACTAGTACTCATAACTATCCAAGTTGCTGCATTCTGGATCAACTGCAGCTTTCACTCTTCAAAGGCAGCCCCATGTACAGGGCATTGCAATAGTTCAAATGAGAGGTGACTTGCGACTGGCATATTTTTTATAGTCCTTTCTCACCTCTTGCAATGCCTTGTTAATTTCTGGCCATATATCTGCCATTTGTTTAATCCACTCATCTGCTGAAGCCGCCTGAGTAAGTTTTTGGGGAAGTTCTGGGATTGGTACAAAATCCTGGCTGATAGCTATTTTGAATGGGGTAAACCCTGTGCTTTGAGGCACGGCGTTGTTATACACCACCTCAACAAATGGCAGGAGGTCTGCCCAGTTGTCTTGCTGGTAATTAACAAAGCACCTTAAATATTGTTCTAATGCAGAGTTCAGGCATTCATTGGCCCCATCTGTCTGGGGGTGGTGACTCGAACTCAGACCCTGGTTTGACCCAATCAACTTCAGGAACACCCTCCAGAATTTTGAGGTGAACTGGGTTCCGCGATCGCTAATGACTCTGTCAGGGACCCCATGTGGTCTATAGATATGTTGTATAAACATCTTGGCCAGCTTCCCTGCTGAGGGAATTGATATGCACGCCATGAAATGCACTTGTTTCAAAAACAAGTCCGTAACTACCCAGATCACCGTTTTCTTTTTACTCTTGGGTAATTCAACAATAAAGTCCATAGAAATTTGCTTCCAAGGTCTTTCAGGGTTTGCTACTAGTTGTAACAAATGCACAGCTTTACCCCCTTGTCTTCTGGCCATTGCACACATGGGGCAAGTGGATACATAGTCTGCTATGTCCTTTCTCATGAATGGCCACCAGAATTGCCTCCGCAGAAGATGTAATGTCTTTACAAATCCAAAATGCCCTGCCATTTTGCTGTCGTGGCCATGCTCTAGGATCACCTTTCTGGAATCAGCTGGGACATACAATTTGTCTCCTAGCCACCACACCCCTTTCTCATTTGTCAAAGAGTCTCTATTCTTTTGAAACCATTCATCCTTCTCTAAATTACAGTTCAGTTCATTTAATAGTTTCCCCTCAGGCTCTTTCCTCTGTTGCTTGCTTTGCGATCTAATGATAGCTACCATCCCTAGTCGGAAGCCTGGAAAAACTGTAGCCACCACCTCTTCCCACTGACTGTTGTGCTGAGGCAATCAGAGAGCACATCAGCTAGGAAGTTTTTCCCCCCGGGAAAATATTTTAACGTAAAGTAAAACCGACTGAAAAACTGAGCCCATCTGACTTGCTTTGGGGACAATTTCCTTGGGGATCATAAAGCTTCTAAGTTTTTATGATCAGCCCAAACTTCAAACGGGTGAGGCGACCCTTCTAGCAGAAGCCTCCACGTTGACAGCATCCACTTCACAGCAAAAGCTTCTTTCTCCCACACTAGCCAATGCCTGTCTGTCTCTGTAAATTTCCGGGAAATGTAAGCACATGGTCGTAATGTGTCACCTTCAGCTCTTTGTAATAAGACCGCCCCTATAGCTACATCTGAGGCATCTGCCTAAATTACAAAGGGCTTTTTGGGGTCAGGGTGTTTTAAGATCGGCTCCACTGTAAATAACTTTTTTAACTGCTCAAACACCAATTGGCATTCTTTCGTCCAATTTAGAGGGGCCCCCGGCTTCTGAGCTTTCGCCTTATCTTTCCCTTATGTCTTTAATAAGTCCATAAGTGGAAGGGCGACCTGAGCAAAACTGGGGATGAATTGGTGGTAAAAGTTCGCGAAACCCAGGAAGCTCTGCAACTGCTGGTGAGTTTTTGGTGCCTCCCATCCAATTACATCCCGTACCTTAGCTGGATCCATTTCAACCCCTTTGCTGGAAATGCGATACCCCAGGTAATCAATTTGACTTTTATGAAATTTAGCGTATAACTAGGCATTCAACAGTTTCTTTAGCGCTTCCCTCACCAACTTTACATGCTCTTCTACCATTTCTGTGTAAATTAAAATGTCACCCAAATATACCCAAACTCCCTGATACAGAAATTCATGCAACACTTCATTTATCAATTGCATAAAGACCCCCGGTGCCCCCGATAAGCTGAATGGCATGTTGGAAACAATTGAGAGGGCAGCTGAATGCGGTCTTTCATTCATCTCCCTTTCTAATCTGCACCCGGAAGTAAGCATCTCTTAGGTCCAGCTTCATAAAAATTTGTCCTTTTGGCAAATGGGCTAACAAGTCTTTCATCAAAGGGAGGGATCTTTGTTTTCCTTACAAATAGCATTTAGCCCCCTATAGTCCGTACACAATCTCAAAGATCCGTCCTTCTTTTCCCTAAATAGGACAGGCGCTGCCATTGACAACTTCACAGGCTGTATAAAGCCCCACTGCAGATTTTTATCGATAAATTCCCTCAGTACCCCCAAGTCTTTAAGAGTCATAGAGTACATTTTCGGTTTAGAGAATTTAGCCCCGGGTTCAATCTCAATGGCGCAGTCTGTTGTCCTGTGGGGAGGAAGCTGGTCCGATTCCGCCTCACTAAACATGGCTTTTAAGTCTCTATATTGCTCCAGGATTGAGCAGGTACCCCTGGAGTCACCCGTTTTAGGGGTTTCCACATTTGCCGCTGCCAGCGTTGGTCGTGGGGGACTAACACTAGTCTTTTTCGCCACCATGTAAGTCCCATCCTGAAATACCATGCTCCCTGATTTCCAATCCACCTTAGGATTCCATAGCCTCAACCAGGACAACCACAAAACTAATGGACGGCCGGCAATCGGAGCCACTAGACATTTTAAGGGTTCCTGATGAGTCCCAACTCTCATTTCGACTGCCTCAATGTAAAATTCTACGGGGCCCCCTCCCACTGGTGACCCATCCAATTGCGTGAAAACAATAGGAGTCTTTAGCCTCCACATCCTGATTTCAAGAGCATTCACAATAACTGGGTTAATCAAACAGCAGGTGCAGCCCGAGTCTATTAAAGCTGTTATGTCTGCCTTGTGGTTGGTTTTCAACACCCTCAGTCTCACCCCAACTGTCATGGGACTCACCAATATAGGTTCTTAGCTGGTTTGGGTTTCGCGGCGGTCTACGCAGGACGGTTCTGCAGGCAACTTGTGTGTAGTGCCACTCTCCTGCGCCCCGGTAACACAAACAGCTCCCGTCTCTGGTCTTGGCCACTTCCCTTGGCTCTCCAACCTGGTCTCCGGGATGCCGGCCCAGAAGGTTCCGCCGAGGTTCGACTGCCTCTCTTGCTCATGGACATCCAATCAGCTTCTACCTTCCCTGCAAAGATAATCCACTCCTCTAGGGACTCGGGGCTATCCCTGGCCAGCATGTGATCCACAAGGTCAGGTTGCAGCCCCTTTTGGAAATACTCGACTTTTAAGTCCTCAGACCAGGTTCAGAGTTTCCTGGCTAGCTCTTTGAACTCCAGCATGTATTCAGAGACTGTATGACTCCTTGTTTGATTTGCTTGATGGCCCTCTTGGCTTTGATAATGGCAAAGGGGTCTTCGAAGTGCCTATGCAAAGCCATCATGAACTCATCCAGACTTCTCAGCTCCGGAGCTCCCACCTTGTGTGCTTGCACAACCCAGTCGGCCGCTTTACCTTCAAGATAGCCTGACACATAGGCTACCCTCTCCGGATCATCCTGGAATAGGTGGCCACATCTTTCCAGGTAAATCTGCACCTGCGTCAGAAAACACGCCAACTGGCTGGGTTCTGGTCCTGGCTCCCAGTGCCCTCTCAAGGAAGGTCTTCAACCGCACATTGCCTGTCACCAAAGTCTGCTGCGTTTCCAGCTTATCCACATGACCTGTCCATCACTCCAGTGCAGGCTTGGATCTCTCTGAAACCCACCGACCACCTTGTCACAGACGACTCTCTCGAGGGCTTAGCAATCGCACCCTCCTCCAGAATCTGGGTGTCTTGAATGTGGGTCCTATGTGTGGCTGGCTTCTGATCTCTCTTCTTCACCACTTTCTCCATTGCTTTCGATGCCGTCCCGTCTGATCTGTCTACTGGATTAGCAATGCCGCCAACTGCTCCGGCCTCAACCTCAATGATTTCGTCAGCCGTCCCTTCTCAACCTTCTACGCCAGTCAAAGAGATCTGTTGGATTTTCTTCGATGAGCTTTCGCTCCAGGTAAAATCTGAAAGTGGAGTCTCAGCAATATGTAAGGAGCTGCAAGACTCAGATCCCAACAAAAGCAATTCTCATTGAAACCATTTAAGGTTCAAAGAAGAATTCATTTATTGGGACTAGTGTATAGTTCTAGGCACTGCTGAGACTAAAATCCCACACACGCCAAACTCAGTTTTACCCCCTTCCCTTTCACTTCCCCCCTTTCTGTCCCATAGCCCTTCTTGTGCACGCCCCTGGATTTCTCCTCGTCTCATGCTGGTACGACCTTGGGCATTCCTGGGAAACAGATAACAGTCCATCTGCGCCTAATGGTTCAGCTTCTATCTCTCCCCCCCCCCCCCCGCCCTGCTTTCTCTTGTAATGGCAGAACCATAGCAAGCAAGCTAGCAGGATAGGTTAATTGACTGCGAGGCTTCTGACAGTGACCAACGGATGTGTAACTGTAAGCCAGGCCTACTGATTCAGGAAAGGCCATAACTGGCACCATGCAACTGTATAAAGGCCATTCTAGCTACAGCTGCCCCATGCTTAAGCAGGACCTATGCATCCAGGAGAAACCCCAGATTATGGACCAGGTCTACACAGAGAAGTGCAATCTCATCCCTCTGGACCAAAGATGGAATATCACTGGAATCAGAAGACTTCTGAACCTAAAGCCACTCTATCTTTCTGGGATTAAACCCAAGTATGTTTGTCCCTATCCAGACCCTCATAGTCTCCAGGACAAGGGCAGAACCTCAACCACATCTCTTGTTGAATCACAGCCGAGATATATAAGCACATGGATAACACCTGATTCTGTGCCACCAGATGACCAGAGGTTCCATGTGGTTGTTAAATAAAAGGGGAGACAGAGTCGAGCCACATAGCATCCTAAAATTTCAAGCTTATCTGTGATTATCCCATCACCAACCTCTAAAAGCAGAGAAAGCTACACAAGGTAAAGCAGTGCACCCTTTACACGACCAACACAAGGGTGGATAAAAAGGTATTCAGCCAATATCTTACTCCTAATCCATGTTCTGTTTGTTTGGAGTTTAAACCACCCAAGCATTCATAATGGGAGAGGGTACTGCGAAGCCAGCAAGGAGCCACTTCTCTGCCCAGTTCATTAAAACAATAGAGAAGAATTGTAGCATGAAGCTTAACCTCTGCAGGGAAAGAAATCCCAAAGACAAACTGAGAAATGAGTTCCTGCAAATGGGGAAATACAGCCCTTGCAAGCTCCATAGAGTTTCAGTACTACTTCTAGAAACACGTGGTGCATTTCTTGTTAAATTTCAGCTACATCAGAAATAAATTGGGTCAGCTCCTGAACAGAGACAATGTGAGATCAAGGTGTCGAGACTATTTGGGTGTGGGGTCAAACTTGGATGAGCCCTTAATCTCTTTCCTCACACTCTATCTCATCTCATTATTCCTCTTCTCTAGATTATGCTGCTTTCTGCCTATGCAATATTTGACAGAAGTTCCAAATTCTGAAGAAAACCTAATTTTGCAGATGAAAGAAAATTAAGAATATTACTTTGCAAAATGTACAGTTTATTCTGACTACAGAGGATTCTTTCTCCAGTTATGTACAGAAATCTAATCTCCCCCGTGTGTTACTGGACCCATTGATAGGTATAATGAACTGGCTTGGTTCTACCTCACCAAAGTTATGTGTAGGTTTTAAGACATTGCAAGAAGAAAATAAAACAAAGCACTACTAATATCTCTTAAATCTATAGAAGGAATAATTTGATTACTACTGTCCAAGGATTATGCATAATGACTTCTTATGCTTTTGTAGGCTGTATATAATCAGGTACATAATCTAATATAATTTGCACAGTTTAAGATTTAAACCTGAAATCACTACACTTAAAAGAATAGAATTAATCAAGTTTTTCCCATGTACAAAAGACAAAATGTGAAGTCAATTTCTCTGAATTAGAAAGAGATGCTATAAGTAGTAAAAGACTTGAATAGTACTTCTGACTTTACTTTCTGAGTTATTATTTCTTACCTCACAGATGTAAGTACACTACCATTCAGTTTTAGTTGTTTCAGATTAGGGAGATAAGAACCTGTAAGATCAGGAAAGAAAAACAAAGTTAAGCAAATACCAACATATGTGTATGATGCTCTCAAACATATAATTTCAATTATTTTAATTACACAGCTTATACATTTGTTCACCATGATATTTGACTGATTTCTGTGGTCTAACATTTTCACAAGAGCATTTCTTACCAAGCTTGCCTAGAAGATGATACATTCTCTGTCCAACTATATTTTACACCACTAGTTAACTGACATAAAATATGACATTTTAGTTATATTTAATATTACCTTTCTGTGTCTAACAACAGTTTCTGATTGAGAAAATGTCTTTCCTATAGACTTTGAAAAGATGACTATTGCATGTGGTACATTATTTATTCCAGTTTCATCTCTGGCTAATCAAATATGTTTTTGTATTTTTTTTTAAATGATAGTAGTCAAAAACAATCCAAAATTAGCATGCACGTACACCATGGAAAATAAACTTTCTCAAACAATGTTCAACATTCTCAAAAACTACTATTTGTATCCAATATCTGTTTTGTTGGTTTATTTCTCTCTTTTTGTATTATTCATTTTAGACTTATCCATTCTATTTACCTTCTTGATTTTTAAAAGGTATTTTGATCTGGTTTACACAATGCCTAACCCATAATGTAATATGTTTGACTTTGATTTACTATGTTTATAGCCACTATAGTTCATAAGCTATCTTTATGGTTGCTTTGTTGTATAAACAGAGCCGGTTATGATTGATTAAGGAAACTATAGTTATACAAACCATATTTTAATACAATGTGGGAACCCGTAATTCATATGTGAGAATGTATACTTTCAAAACAAGATTCATTACTTACTAAACATGCATTATTTCATTGCTTTTTATTTCATTACAGAACATTACTTACTAAAAGTTCAATGACACTGTTTTTCCCACTATCATGATACTAATACTATGCCATAACATCTGATCAAACAATCCTTTTGATTACTCAAATATCTTTTGATCTTTGCTCTCCTTTTAAGGTCACAATGTTAATGCTCTCAAAAGTAATTATTTTCTTCACAATTATTGTACGTATCAGTACAAGCAAGATTGTGTAGATATAACTACCGTTGTGCTATTTTGTATAGAGAGAAGGATGGACATAATAGTTCTTAAACATGTGCCTCTCTGTTAACAACTTGCTTCTATGTCGGCCTTCCCCAATTAATTGCTCTTCAGATGTATTGGGACTGGGCAACTCCCGGAGTTGATCGAAAACTTGGCTAACTGCCATGCTGGCTTGAAATCCTCTCAGAATATCCATTTGGTCCCATGTTGAAAACAAATACTTGAGGGTTATTGCTTATATTAAGTAGCAGTTTCATTAGTACTTTATTCTCTAAACACTGAAACAGTTTAATAACCCTTCTTTTAATGGTAGTTCCATGACAAATCCACTAAAAATGGGACTGGCAGTTGTATCATATTAATGTTACATTATACTTGTTGAAAGATATCTATAGTTAACCTTTTTTCATTTTAAATCCTTTCTCTGGGGATTGAGGTATGCCCCCACCCCTCTAAAATGTTAAAGTAACTTTTTCCTATAAAAACGTACTAACTGTTTTTGCTAGGAAGCGTGATGTACACAACAAAATTAATTCAGTGGCTTAAAATCTTTGAATCTTTAAACATTTTTGAATGTGCCAGAATTTTCAGAAAAGGAGCAGTAACTGAGCACAAACATTTAATAACAAAAGTAACATTTTCAGAAATTTCACCATCCTTCTAATTCTTTTGCTCTTCTCATCCATACAGCTGGCTTCCTCCTTTTTTCTCTTCCCATTTCTCCCTCAGTGTCATCTCTGTGGGTGTTCTTATTGCATTACTTCTTCTATTCTCTCAAGAACACTGCATCCTTTCTTATGTGCTGGTATACAGCCACTTGCTGCTCCATATCTCTGCATTTTTTTTTCCTTTAAAAGCATAACTTGATACAAACATGGGCTACATTATCTTCAGACAGGAAAGTAAACATGATGCATAATTTGTAGATCACTACCACAAGAGACTTGTTCATTAGCTATTTCTAGACTGCCAGTGTAATGGCCCTTATTTCATCTTATTCATGTAATAATCTGGCAGATGGTTTATATCTAACTTTAATGCTCACTTCTGGCTTGTCTTATAGAGAATTTTGTTAAGGACATTCCTTGCCAACAAACTCCAGTTTATTTTCAGTATCTGCTTGCTTTCTCGATATCAGCTAGCTTATATAACCAATAGAATTGCTGATACAGTCTCTGTTTGCTCTGCAAGAAGCAACAATCCAAGTACACACAATCAACAAATCAGCAAGCTTTTACCAGGATACACTCTTTGCAATTCAGTATGTAAAAGGACAGACCCACTTCAGTCCACTCACTCACAAAGCTATATGGACAGACATTTCAAATTCCCTCTCAGACATGAGGAAATTTGCCTGTAAAACTCCTCTGACAATTCCTATTTGCCCTACAGCTTGATGGCTCAGTGGACTTTTAACATCAAATAAGCAATCGTTTTGCAGATTAAGGCGTGTTTAGCAACTCCTCAAAATACATTTAGTCATTCTGATTCATATTTTATAATTTATGCACTACCATTTCTACCTGTTGGGTAGTCAAGGTCACCAACATAAAATAAAAACATTAAAATCTTATACAATGTTGTAAAAACCCACTAGTAAACATAACTGAAAAGGACTAGATGAAGATGTTTCATCTATTTTTGATCCACTTTTAAATATTTTACTTTTAGTAGACTATACTGCTTGACTATGTAATAAACTATGGATTAAACATAACGAATCAAATAATTTACAATTAAAATAAAGAAATCATTACAGAACAGTTTATCTTAAAATAGTAATTCTCAAACTGATCCACAGAACACAGATGATCTGCACAGGCACACCAAGTGGTTGACCAGATTTACTGCGAGTCAGCTGGTTTGCAAAAACGGATCAATGGCTGAAAAACTGGTTAATTGAAGTATACACTGCTACTTGTATTATCATTTGTGAGTATTAACATTCAGGAAGATTACAATAGTGTACAAGTCTTGAGGGCAATTATGAGTCCACATGTGCTAGGCTAAGCAAAATGATCTCACACAAGAAATCTGAAAAGTGGAAACAGCAAATACAATGAGTATCCAAAAATAGAATTTCATTTGGTTGGAAATCCACTTGCTCCTAACCACTCAATACTCAAAGAGACTTCTAGTGAAGAACATTTTTGACCAACATGTTTGTGTGGAGAATGGTTGTTATTATAGTACGGGTTGCATAAAATTAATCAAGTGGTAACTAAATACTTTGTATTGTATCATTTTTGTTACACAGTTTATTTTACAAAGGTCTTTAAAATGGAGCAAACGGGAGGACATATGCATATGTAACTATAATCATGATCTTATTCACAGAAAAATATAGATCTCCCATGTTCTTAAAGATAAAAATGTAGGGAGGGGTGTTTGTATAATTGGTTGGTCCCCATATTTTTCAAGCATTTTATGCAGAAAGTTTGAGAAACACTGCCCTAGAATGTGGTGAAAACTTCACTCTGATAAAACAAATCAGTTTGTGAAATGTATATAGAGCAGGGCTGGTCCAAATCAATCCTGAGTATTTAATTAAGTACTCACATAATTAGTCCTAACTATCTCTTTGAAGATTGAATTACTTCTTCACACTGCATGCTGGGTGACTTAGTCTATGAAATAATGAAACAAGGATCACACTTCGTTGTATTTGTTTACTTAGGTGTCCTTATATATTAGTAGGACCCATATGAAGCTCTGAAACATTCTGTGGCAAAAATGCAAGAATTCAGAAGATCTGAAGGGAGAATGTTTTTTTACAGGAAAAAAGGAAAGGGAGAATGCTTTTTCACAGAACCACAGTGGCTCATGCTTTTCTACAAGCATTTTCTCATTACTGTCATTGTAATTACACATATGAATGGATTATATGAGCCCTTTCTAGGATGTAAGCAGTATTAGGGAAAAATGTTTCAGCAGGTCAGTTCTAAAAAAAAATGGATTTATAAAACAGATTTCAAATATTTTCCCCTACTTGGATATTTGACAGAGACTAGTGGTTTTTTTTTTTTTTATTTCCAGAAATGCTCAAATTCACTTTCTGTCATTAAGCTTGTTTTTACCCAGAGAAGACAACAGCTTCAGACATAAAATCAATTTAGTGAATTTTCCAAAGGAAAACATTAAATTCAACTACAGTGGTACCTCGGTTCACGAACTTAATTTGTTCCACGACTCTGGTCGCGACCCGAAATGGTCGTGAACTGAATCAAATTTTCCCATAAGGTTCAATGTAAATATGGTTAATCCGTTCTGACCCCAAATTTGGTCGCCAACCGATTTCTGGTCACGACCCGAGTCAAATTTCCCCATAAGGTTCAATGTAAATACGGTTAATCCGTTCTGAACCATATGGTTTTTTTTAAAAAAACCGCAAAAATATGACACAAAGTACAGTACGAAGAGAGAGAAAGCTAACCTTGCTCGACGCGACTCCCGGCGTGGAGGACAGGAAGGCGGGTGGGGAGGCAGTTACTGCTTGGAGGGAGAGTCCCCCTCCCTACAGGAAGCCGTGACCACGTGTCATGGGAGGGAAAATGGCCACGGTTACTGCTTGGAGGGAGAGTCCCCCTCCCTACAGGAAGCCGCGACCACGTGTCACGGGAGGGAAAATGGCCGCGGTTACTGCTTGGAGGGAGAGTCCCCCTCCCTACAGGAAGTCGCGACCATGTGTCATGGGAGGGAAAATGGCCACGGATCCTGTTCCTCACCCGATCCGGCGTTCGCGAACAGAGGCAAATTTTTGCGGCCGGAGCTGTTCGTCAACCAAATTGTTCATGAACAGATGCGTTCGTGAACCGAGGTACCACTGTATTGGGTGACTTATGGTTCTCACATGTTAGAATTATGGATGAATTTCCCAATGCTATTTTTGAGGAAAAGTTTTTTTAACTTGCTTTGAATACAATTTCTGACTGTTCAGCATTCAGAAACAAAGACTTAAAATTTAAAATAAACTATTCAATTTGGGGAGCTCTGATGCTTTTAATATTGAGATATCTTTTTTAGCCTCATTGAATCAAAGGTTTGGATAATCTGAGACAGAATAAAATGTTCTCTCACCAAAATTTCCCAGACTGTTCTCTCTGGTGTTTACACGCATCTCAAGGGCCTTCACTTGCCGCAGATCATCTAGCCCTGTCAATGCTTTCTGCAACAATAAACGAAAAGATAAATATATATTATGGGTCCACTATCACATCACTTCAAGAAACAACTCTTATCCTACAAATTCATCCTTAAAAACAGGGCTCTCAGAAAGTTAAACAATTGATTTTAAATTCTAGTTCCTGCATTAACTTTTAATACAAACAAGAAGGTAAATCTGGTTATGTAATAATACCAAAGAGATTTTTTAAATAAAGAAAACAAATGCTCTGTAGTCATGTTGCTTAGGTAAAGGCTAGACTTCCTAGCAATGACAGAATGTAAAAATACAGAAAATTAATGAAACATGTACAAAATTATTTAAAATTAAAAGCCTGGCAAAGAAGATGCATCTTTACGAGTTTTCTAAATATTGAAAGAGTATGGGCCAAATGCAATATGAGCCAAAGGGGTGCATTCTATAGCCTGAGAGCAATGCAGAAAGACTTTATCAGAAAGACATAAATATTTATAGTTTTGCTTACTTAGATTGTTTTAGTAGCTGGTGCTCTCCCAGTGTTTTAAACTATAAAACAAATAAGCACGAGTTGGAACAGCAATTGATAATATTTTCTGATCCCTTCTCAAGTATAGAGAAGTGAACATACCACAGAAAATTAGTACCAGCAATGTGGCTTGTCTCAATTTCATCAAATTGAGATTATTCCTGAATTATCAGTGGTTTTGCTATTTCACCTGTACAACCCTGTTCCATGGTTAATCCAATAGTGAGAGAGCTAAACTTGATTTGATCAGACTTGAGAAAGTGTTCTTAAGAAAGAACAGGCAATAACATATATTTACCAAATGACTTTTAAAGAAATAAAAGCTACCTCTTTAATTATAATTGCTGCTGATATAAGGCAAAAAATAATATTAAAGCAAGTTGGATGGAGAAAGAAACATTCAGCTCTTTCTTTCCCAAGTTGTTTATGTGCATAAATAAAAGGAATATTTATCCACATATAAACACACTTTGCTAAAGAGCAAACCATATACGTGGAACATACAAAGAATTAATATTACTGATTCTTTAGAATTTTATAAATTCACCAACTATTTAGCAACAGCTTTTTAAAAAGAGTTAATTAATATTGTTTTATCTCCAAGTAGATGCTGGACCTTGTAGCAAAGTTTTCAAGTTATGTGCGTTTTTGAATTGCTAATTCATTTTCTAGCTAGATATGCAGGGTATAAAATATTCTACTTCAGGAAGGTTTGGCAGTTTCAAGTTGCATGGTATTTACCTTTCAGGTGATTGCTCTAAAAAATGTTAAGAAGTTAAGTGTACATTACAATTGCATTATACTTTTATTGCCTGTTGCTCAACATTTCCAACATCCCAATAAAAATATTTTTTCTCCACATATCAATGATTTAATTTTCTTTAAATGCAATGTTGAGACCTCATAAAATATGCTAGATTTTTTTCTTTATATCAAATAATGTAGACTGTGGATATTGTGGATATAATTTTTTCTTTATATCAAATAATGTAGACTGTGGATATTGGGATGAATATGCTAATTTGTATCATACATATTTGCATAGGATTTTTTTCTGGAAAACTCACATCTTGGTTTCTAGTAGTTGCTTACACACTCTGTCCAAATACTTACACAACTAAATAAGTAATTAATCTACCCCAAATCATTCATATGCAACACAACAGTCAGTAAACAATTTTTATACATCTGCATTAAGAGCATAATAAGCATATTTACTGAAAAGTAAGTCCTACTGTAACTCTGTTTTGTACTGTTGTCTAAACCAGTTTTCATCATGACAAGCCATGATATAAAGACAACCTTCTAGTACATATAGGCAGTCACTGGAAATTGGCAGAAAAGAGATTATACTACTACATGGATAAGGCAATAATAAGACAATCTACAATGTCTATTTTTGCTGTTCCTCAGGCAAACATTATGTCCAGTTTAAACTTAGTTATGTATCATACACTAAGAAGTGTGGTATCTCGGCATTAGATGTCATAGACATTTAATGCAAGATATGTTCAGAGTTTTAGTAGTACTGTAGCCATGAAAAATATCCAATGCAAACCAGCAAGGGAGAAAACATCAACGTTCAAGATTTACAAGCCTGGGATAGAAAATAATTGAAAATTAGGGTTGTACTCCCCCAGGTGGAACTGGTGCATAATTTGGGGTCTTCAATTCTCGACTCCCTGTGGCCAGGAGGGCCTTTGCACATAGCCAACTTGTGGGACAATTACAACCTCTCTTGGATCAGGAGAGCTTTCTCATGATCACTTATTCTTCAGCCACCTCCTGTTTTGACTTGCAATGTGCTCCATGAGGGTCTATCCTTGAAGACCATTGAGAAATAGAGCTGGTCCAGAATGTGGAAGCATCAGTAGTTATGGACACTTACTTTGCTCATGTAACACCTCTACTTTGGGAGCTGCACTGGTTATTATTGGGCTTTTGGATGCAATATAAGATGCTGATTATCACCTATAAAGCCATTTATAGCTTAGGATCTAGATATTGATAGGACTACCTCTCTCTTGTTCTTTCTATCTGGCACTGTTGGCTTCCTCCAGATCTCATCTGTAAAGCAATGCCTTCTTGCAGGTTATAGGAAACAAACCTTCTCTGTGGCTATATCTGCCCCATGGAATAGCATTCCTCTAGAACTCTGTATTTTTGCAAATCTTTAAAGATTTAGCTTTTTCAACAGGCTTTGGGGAGCAGGGTTGATTATGATCTACTTCTTACTATTAGATTGAAGTTGTGTGTAACTGTTGTTCAGCTTTGCTTTGTTCTTCCCCAATGTGCTATTAGTTTTCATTGTTTATTCTGTTTTAATCCTAATTACATAAGCTGCCTAGAGTTTCCTTTGTGTCTAAGGTGGCATACAAATTGATTAAATAATTACACAAATAAATACATACAATCTCAGCAGATTCAGGCATTTTAGATGTAATTATCTCACTTCACACATGGAATTGGTGAGTGGGTGGGGGAATATCCAGACAGTGTTGTCTACTAACCTTTTCAAAATGAAGCAGGACAAGTATATAATGCTTTTTGATCATTAATATATTTTACCTAGAGAGCATCCTATCAAGGATTCATACTGTCAGTTAACGTATGCAGAGTATGCCACAACTCCTAAAATAAAATCTAGTTTCAGAGGCCAGTACCCTCCCTGCATTGGCCTTAATGATTTTGGTTCAAATCAACTAACATGATTCAGCTCTATGTTATATTCCAAATAATTAAAACCCGTTTTCAACATCCAACATTCCCACTTCAGTTTTCAGCAGCAGCAGCAGCAGCAGCAGCAGCAGCAGCAGCAGCAGCAGCAGCAAAAATCAATTTTATAACTATGGGCTTTATTTCTAAATTGTTTTTGTTTTACTGGCCCCCAACTATTTATCTTATAGCACATGGCATTCATCTGTCACTGGGTAATCTTCCCTTGATTTCTTGCAACTTCCCATCACTGTACATTTAAAATCACAGCTGCACTGCCATTCTGCTGCCTAGTTGTGACTTTTGGATTGCATATGCCAAGCTAAATAGCACTCTTCTTCCTTTCCAGAAAGTTTCACCAATTATTTAGCATATTTTTGTACTTGTTCAGTCTGTCTGTGGCCTCCCTGTCAAATTCATTTACCTTTATTATTCAAAAGTAAGTCTCTGCCAAGAGGAAAAAAGGAAGTGATTTTAAATGATAGATATAAACTTGCCAATAAAAATGTTATTTTTCCTTACAGATGATCTCAGAGCAGAGTTAGGTGTATATCTCCAGTTTCCAACAACAAAGTAGTCAACTGACATACTACTGACAGAAAAACATTATTTTTTTTTTTATTGAGGGAGGGGGAAAAGGGACAGAAGGGAGGTTAAAAAAAAAAATTGAAATAATTAATAATTGCAAATTAGCTATGAGGAAAATTTTGTTTGTTTGTTTGTTTGTTCATTCATTCATTCATTCATTCAATTTACATAGCTGCCCATCTCAGACTAGTGACTCTGGGTGGCTACAACAATAAAAACAGTCAACACTTAAAACAGTATAACAAATTAAATATAAATATAAATACAGCCAAGAGATCTTAAAAAACTGTCAGAATCAGCACAACCATGAAATGGGGCCCTTCGCACACTCGGGGCCCAGACCCGGGCATAAAGCCAGGCCTTCAAGGCCTTCCAAAAAGCCAAAAGGGTCGGGGCCATCCTAATCTCAGGAGGGAAGATGTTCCAGAGGGCAGGCACCACAGCAGAAAAAGCACATTTTCTGGTCCCTGCCAGCTGCCATTCCTTGGCTGACAGGACTTGGAGCATGCCCATCCTGCCGGACTGGATTGGATGGGTAGAAACAACTGGGAAAAGACAGTCCCCAAGGTAACCCGGTCCCAAGCCATGAACGGCTGTAAAGGTGACAATCAGCACCTTGAATTGCACCCAGAAATACACTGGCAACCAGTGCAGCTCCTGAAGCAGTGATATTACATGTGCCGAGTAGCCATCACTATTTACAACCTGGGCAGCTGCATTCTGTACCAGCTGAAGCTTCTGAATGCTCTTCAATGGCAGCCCCATGTAGAGCACGTTGCAATAGTCCAAATAGGAGGTCTTGTGGGCATGAGTGACAGTGAGTAGAGCCTCCTGGTCCAGGAATGGGTGCAACTGACGTACAACCCGAAGGTGTGCAAAGGCTCTCTTAGCCATGGCTGCCACCTGCTCTTCCAGCAGGAGCCATGAGTCCAAGAGGACCCCCAGATTGCACCAGATATAAGTTACTAGTATTTTCTTGTTAAATTTTAAAAATATAGTTTGTACTAATAAATTAAATGCCATCAGCTATGGGAGCTCAAAATGGTCAGTTTGTGCCAGTCACTTTCAGCCTAATCCACTTGATAGGGTTACTGTTATAGGAAAAAACTGGAGAAGGGATATATGCTAACTTGAGCTCTGAAAGAAAAGGTATGATACAGATTTAACAAATAAAATAACATATCATTATAAAATAAACAATAATAGATGAGGAAAGGATGCCATGACTGAGTTCCATGGAAGACAAGAAGCTGTAAGAGTGAACAGATCCTGATAATTGGCAAACCTAATGATGTCAAATCTTGCAACCCATATTGTTCCTGACCATTTGCTATGCTGATATGATGGGCACTGGATTCCATCAATATATGAAGGTCATAGCCTTACTACCCCTGTTCAAATAAGAGCATGGATGAGGAATCTTTTTTGCAGCTAAGTGCTACATTTAAAAAAAGAGGCCAAGACCTGTACAGGACACATAATATTATTATTAATTTTCAAGATGTTTTGAAAACAGTATTTTCAAGGAATTTTTAGAACTGTTCACCAAGTAAAAAATTTCATGCTGTCCAAATCTAGCTATTGTTATGTAAGATTGTCTGAATACTCAACATTTGATTCATAATGGCATTGCTTCCATTTCCAGAAGATACAAGAAAAGATATGAAAGCAGAAGGAAAAAGTGGCAGCACAATGCAACTAGGTGACAGATGAGTTGGCAGGTTACATGCATAACATCAGACAACATTTGATTTAGAACACAGCTCAATAAGAATTTGTAGTTACGGGCCTAGGAGGCAGAATGTAACAGAAATTCTGAACAACATTCCCCAAACTCTGGATTTCTTAAATTGCACTTTTTAAAAACAGAAATATATGCTAAATATATTTGCTTTAGAAATGGGAATAATATAAACAGGTCTATTTCTGAATGCAATATTTTATTATAAGAACTACAGCCCCAACAAAGCTCTCTGGATCAGAACATCCAACATCATAGCCAAGCTTTAAGTCCACTCACTAAAAGGAAGATTTGTAAGCCATACAAAAAACAAACAAAGAATTTTACAATTACAGCAAAGTCAATTATGCAGAGTGCTGAAAGAACAAAGAAAAACAAAGTCAGGTATGCACAGCTATATTTTACAATATCTCTCTTTTTTAAAGGGCTGGTAGTTGGGAAAAATGTTTCCAGATATGTATAAAAATTATTTTTAAAAATGACAGAAATATGCTAATAAAATAATTTTCTTACACTGAATTATTTTGAGATCCAACTCTCAGAGAATCACATGCAAACAGCCTGATAGCAAATGCATCTGTTATCAAAACAAGAGACTGGTGGAAACCAACATTGTCCAAAAGAGACTGGCTTCTAGCCTGCATTACAAGGGCAGGAGAAAAAGGTGCAAAAAACCTCAACCTTAGTTTCACTGTAACTAGATTTTACATCTGATTCAAAGCAATCACTAGAATTCTTTCATAATACCTTCTTCAGCTTTTCTGTAATAAACCAACTTATCTGGGCTTACATGTCCTCAAAAATTTATTCCTGCAGTTTCCTGTTCAGCAGTCAATCCATCTGACAATTATTAAAGTGATCCAATTACAATAAAAATATTTATTTATTTATTTATTTAATATTGCCCCCCTCCCCCATTTCACAACAGTGACTCCAGTGGTGAACAAGGATCAGAACGACAATTACAGCATCCACATATGCTGTATGCACGTAATGCCTGAGGTTTAAAAAACAAAACAAAACATTCAGAAAACCACATCAACAGTATTGTTTGTCTAACTACTTGGCCCAAACACCTGGGGAAACAGAGAGGTTTTCAAAGACTCACAAAAGACTAACAGGCCATCCTGATTTCCGGAGAGAAGGCATGATTCCTGGGTCTAACAAGATGGAAGGGGATCCAGAGCATGTGCTCTGCTAGATCTGGCGGGCTGAGCAGAAACAATGGGAGAGAGACTGTCTTGAAAATAGCTTGGCCTTATGCAATATAGGGCTTTTTAGGTGATAACCAGCACTTTGAATCACACCTGTAAGCCTACTGGGAGCTAGTGTAACTCATGGAGCAGCAGTGTTGCATGAGCCTAATGAGTAATGCCCAAAACTGCCCATGCTGCTGCATTCTGAACCAGCTGCAGCTTTTCAATGCCCTTGAAGGGCAGTTCTATGCAGAGCGTGTTACAGTAATCTAAATGGAAGGTGACTAAGGCATGAGACACAGTGAGCAAGGCCTCCTGGTCCAGGAACAGGTACAACTGGTGTGCAAGACAAACCTGCGTAAAGGCCCCTGGCTGCCACCTGCTCTTCAAGCAGGAGCCATGAGACCAGGAGGACCCCCAAACTGCACACCCAAGCAGATGGAATGATGATGGAAAATCTCTAGAGCTGGGGGTTCTTAAAACTTATAGTCACTCAGTCTTGCCAGAGTTTAGCCAAAGCCTGTTCTCCCCCACTCAGTACCCATGGCCTCCAGGTAGTGTGAAAGGACTTCAACCACATCACTTGGTTAGCATAGATATACAACTGGGTATCATTAGCATACTGATGATACTGCACCCTGTGCCAACAGATGACCTCACCCAGGGTTTCATGTAGATGTTAAATAGGAATGGGGAGAGGATAGAGCCCTGAGGCACCCCACAAACCAGGGCCCTGGGCTTGACCTCTCTCCCCCACCAAAAATGACTGGAACTAGTCCCAGAGAAAGGAGGAGAATCATTGTAATCCAGTGCCTCCCATTTCTAATACCCTAAGCCAGCCCAGAAAGATACCATGGCCAATGGTACTGATGACTGCTAAGAGATCAGGGAGGGCCAGGATAGATGTACTACCCCCACCCTAAGCTTGCCAGAGATTATCCACAAGCAAGATCAATGCCTTCTCAGTACTGTGACCAGACCATACATAAGGAAAATGTGTGCATAATCACTAATATTACATGTATTTATAAACTTCGAAAGCCAAATATAGAAGCAGCTGCTTCAACCTGAACAATAAGAAATAAGATAAAATATGTTACATTTGTTATTATAGTGTTTTGCAAATATAGTTACTGTTTCCTTGATAATATTTTCTCTTTAAAAAAATCAGGAAGTGTCTATTAGAATACCCAATAAAAACGCATCTTTCTAGACCAAATAAAAGTTCATGTCTGGCAGAAAATAATGAAGCTGTCAGAAGTAATTATTCCATATTACAGTTTTGTTGCTATGATTACTTTGGGGATGGAGGACATGGAAATTTGAGGTGTAGGATTCAGACCTAAAATCAAAAGAATTGAAGCCCCAGACTATAGCTCTGACTTGGCCAGAACACTTCAGATTATAGACTGAGGATTGAATATTATAGGGCTAGTGTCTATGAGTTTTACTAAGGTTTGTATGTGTAATGATAAACTTTTAAAATATGTAGTGGAGATTAGAACATTTGAGCTTCCAGTTTTTCAGAATGAAACAGATGAAATTAGAGATGTGTGGCCCCACGTATTTCATAGGAAGACACCATCACTCTAAAAAAAAAAAAAGATTGCCAGTTTAATAAAGAGGTTGACTATATCATAACATTTCTTTTAGCGTTTCTTTCACTGGAGTTTCTTTTGGCTTCTTAGCCAATAAGATTATCTGCTTTTCATCAGCAGATGAATTTAGGATTTTGCATTTCAACAGACACATATAATCTCAAGGGGGAAAAAAACCTTTTCATCTATATCAAACGTCATTTTCAAAATAAAGAATTAAATTTCCACATTAAATGCCTTAAGAAAGAAACAAGATTGCTCAAACTCCTTTTCCACAGAGAAAACTACATACTGTGCTTGTTGCTGCTTGTTTCCCAACAAAATACAGTCTATCATCTAAATATCTTACTGCCAGGACACGAACTATTTCCAGTGCACCTTAGGCTTTTTTCAGCCTTTAATTGGTTAACCAAATAAATAATGCATGATACAATATAATAATAATAAAAAAAATCACAATGAACTCTAGTCTCATTCTCTTCAAGGAAAATGAAGCACTATTGTTTTACCAACATAAAACATTATTCAAATATTAAAAGAATGTGAATGTTTATAAATTTGCTGAACATAGAGAAAAACAGTTGCTTGGATCCAGCAAAAGCTTGCTGCTAGTGAAAAAGTTTTGACCAAAAAGATTTTGCTGGCTGAATTGGGGAGGAGGAAACATTAATCATCAATTACTGTTCATTCTTCAATCCTCAACATCATTCTAAAATGTGTTCTGGAGGACTGAGGATACTCCAGAACTTTATAGTATTGGAGCCTGAGAAAAGAAAAGGAACACCTCCCCTTCTAATTTGCTAGCAGGAACGAACTGCATAGAACTGCACAGGGAATGCTTCTGCAGGCAGAGATGAAGTTAGATCCACAGCCCAGTATTCTGCAGTGTTCTTCCTTATAGACAAGTGGGTGAGGAAAATGCTTCAAGTTAGTGATAGGACCTAAGGCCAACATGAAATTACTTCTTAAAAGTTATAAAGCAATACTAAGCATTTTTAAAAGAGTATCTAACTGGTAGATATTCAAGACCAGTGATTTTAAGATAGATTAACCTTACTAGCATGATAAACAGAATCATACATATAAACAATTGTTATGTCTCATGTACCAAATTTAATTATAATATTAAAATATACCTTATTTTGACCCTTTTAAAACTAAACAGAAGTTAGTGTAATATAAATCAGGCCTCATGTGTTTCTAATCACTCAGTCTGAACAAATGTATGAATTCAAAAAGTTATGCAAAAACCAGGATCATTCAAAACAATATTCAATAGCTCCATCTGAGTGCAATTCTTTCAGATACACCAAAGTAGTGCAATGGTCATTAGCAAGGCTAATATAGATATAGTAACATGGCATCTACTCACCAGCTTGTTGGGAGAAAGATATTCATCCACAAGTAGCTCTTCATCTTCTTTAACAGATGGATTGGGGTTCAGGAGACCTTGCCAACCAAGATCTGTAACCCGAACTGTTGCTGAACCTGGCCTTGAGGTTCTATCTAATTTCCAGTTTAGCTTCATCTCAGAATGCCCTGAATATTAAAACACAAGGATATAAGCTAGTTATTAGGATCCAGTATTCACTTCATGCATTCATAAGTTAAAACCATGTAGGAGTGCACTAAAATTTTACGAAGATTGAAAGTATATAAAACATTTACTGATTGAAATCACATATTTAGCTTTATATACATACTAATATGAGACATAAATGTTTATCAATGAAATAATAATCCAAATATTGTTATTTCTTTTTAGCTCCTTCTACATCTGAAGATCGTATCCATGCACAGTTGTTTAGTCAATGTAAGGTATAAAGTTTAAAAAAGGGATAAACAAAGATATTCCTGTTAGCTTTTAAATTACTAAGTGACTTTGGAGTTAAAAAAAATAGTTTGATGCCCTTGATCATAAGAGCATGGAATATTTGATGGATCAGATCAGTGATATATTTTTCTATTTTCAACAGTGGTCAAATAGAGACAACTGAAAAGCCCATAAATTGGCAAGATGTTACAGCCCTCTTCTCTTACTGGACTGAAGATATTTAGAGGCATATTGACTTTGAACATACGGGTTTCATATATGATTAACTACTGTGAAAGAGGTTGTATAAGATGTGTATTTGATAACATATCTTTGTCTTCTTTAACAGATATAACCAAATGGTTAAGATATTGGACGGGGATCCAAATTCAAATCCCCCCACACAATGGAACTCTCTGGGTGGAACATAGTGATTGGCAAAACCTATCTCACAAAGCTGTTGAGGGTAAAATAAGAGATAAAATTAAGGGGAAATTCTCACGTTTATCATCTTGGGTTCTTAGACAAAAAGTGGGATATAAGTGTAACAAATCAATGCCTTTTGATTATGTTGATATTCAAGTCTATGTGCTGTCAATCAGCTAAGCAATATAACGTTAACAAAGAAAATTTGTTAAATTGATCAACATACAAAAGATTAATAGTCAGTACTGGATACTGAATCAGTCTAATTTTTATTGTCCAGTGATTTGTATGGCAGGAAATTCCAGAGAATCTTTTATGTAGCTTTTTGTGAGAGAGAGAGACACAGAGAGAGAGAGAGAGAGAGAGAGAGAGAGAGAGAGAGAGAGAGAGAGAGAGAGAGAGAGAGAGAGGTAGGTAGGTAGGTAGGTAGGTAGGTAGGTAGGTAGGTAGATAGATAGATAGATAGATAGATAGATAGATAGATAGATAGATAGATAGAATGTTTCCTCATGCTGGTTAAGATGTTAAATATCCAAAGCCCTTAAGGGCAAAAGATTTATATCATCAGAAGAGAAACCAGAATATCCAAACCCTTTAAAATAAATACCTGAAATATATATTAAACTACAAGAACTCTCTAACATGATGTTTATAGCAGAGGCTGATGACCACAGGGGCAGAAGTGAACATATGAAGCTGAATGTTGAGAGGAGGGGAAACAGAAAAAGAGCAGCAGTTCTAAATCGTCGGTTTGACTGTTTTATATCTGGAAGTTCACATCATGGTATGGCCTGATGCCTAAAATGAGACAATTAATGCACTGTCAAAGCATACCACGGTTACTGAATTAATGCAATTGGCTGAATTTACAGAAGCCATAGATAAATCACAATCACTTGTTTGTACAACCCACAAAGTTAAAATGTTAGTGTTTAGTGTGTGAACACATTTAGGTGCATTAGGCGAACCATGGTAAATGTGTCAGGCAAACATAGCTATTAAGCACAAAGTTAGCCTAGTGGGATATGTGAACAACCAGCATGCCTATGCACATTTTCTAATATTCATACAGTCATCATGGAACACACGACAGAAATGATAATCCAGCAATGGCTGAACCTCAGATCAACAGGTTGATTGTCAAGTTTGCTGCCCCACTGCTTCCTAGTATGGATCTAAAATATTCTCACTCTTACAAGTAGGATTGTTGGTTCACCAGGATGCTGGGAGACAGGTACTGCACTTTTGCCTCTGGTAATCCACTACATCAGATTACAAGGTTCCCTTTGTTCTTGGGATTTTGTAACTACTCCTGATGGGTCTAAAACAGGGTGATGCAACCAATCAAGGCACTTCAGCTCATCCAGTCAGTGACTTCTGCAACAGGGGATTTCCTGGTTGGTGGTCAGGGAAAACTGAAAGCATTCAACTGGTTCCCTTGCATAATTCCTATGGTGAAAGTAGACAGCACTTTCAAGAGCCCAATACATTTACATCATTTAACAGAAAGGAAGAGGAACCATTGTCTTCTTTGCTTGGGGGCTTTTTTGTCCACCTTTACAGATTTCTCTGTCTCTATATGCCAGCTCAGCTGACTAGTCTGAAGATACAGTGGAGCAGACAAGAATGCATTTATTCCTAGAGATTAAAAAGGAAAGAAATTCCTTATTTGAGAGGACAAATCAAGTTTAAAGCTTTGGACTTAGAAGGAACATTACCTCCTAGCCCTGTGAATCTACTTTTCAGATCCACAAAAAAACACAGCAGCACAAAGGAGGTGTAAGAAAGCACTGTATACTGTTTTGTTTTGTACTAAAAGACAACTTCTGGAGTCATTCTGTATTAGTTGTTGTGTCAGTACATTTTCTTAACTACTAAACACTTATTAATCTGATTCTTTGCAGAAAGAAAAGTTCTGCCTGCTTTAAAGGAAATGGTGGTTTGTCCTCTTCTTAAAAAACCATCACTGGATCCAACAGCATTGGCAATTTTTATCCGATCTCCAACCTTCTCTTTTTAGGGTGCCTCAGGGTTTAGCTTTTTCCCCACCTGAATTTAGCATGAATATGAAGTCACTGGATGAAGCCATTCATTGGTTAGGATAAGGAATGTACGTATGCTGATGTTCCCCAGTTACACCTTTTTTTCCCCAGACTGTCCAAGTGATGCTGTTGAGGTTCTTTCCCAGTGCCTGGAGGTTTTGAGGGTCTGGACAGGGAAGAACAGGCTTCAGCTTAACCCTAGTAAGACTGAGTGCATATGTGTTTTAGGGCCCTGTAGATTTGATTTTCCATTATTAACTCTGGATGGGGTTGTATTCCCCCAGAGTTCATGCGCAACTTGGCGGCCCTTCTCATCTCATAGCTCCTGGTTGAGCAGGTGGCAGGTGTGGCAAAAAGGGGTTTTGCACAAATTCATCTTATGCACCAGCTGGGCTTGTTACTGGATTAGGATGCATTGCTCATGATCACTCATGTCTTAGTTATTCTCTGGCTGGACTAATGCAATGGACATGGGACATGGGACTGTCCCTTAAAGCATTTGAAAGCTGCAGTTGGTCCAGAATGCAGCAATGCATGTGTTGGTTTTCTGGAAGGCTGTGAGGACCTAGCTGTTTCTTCAGGAGCTGGGGCTGGAATGTTAGTGCAGCCTCATATGGATGTCTTGTTTTGGGTAGTCAAGTGGTTGTAAAATGCCATGATCATTTTTGAATTAATGTTTCATTTTTTAAAAAATATTAACGTATGTTTCTCTGTGTGTTGTTAGCTGCCTAGAGTTATTTGTTAAGATGGATGGCCATGTAAATCTGCTTAGTAACTTACTTTGCACTTTTAACTATGCCAGATATGAATAAAGTAAAGTAAGATATGCATTTTATGATATAGAATTGAAAAGAATGCTAAAAATAAAACTAGAAGCATTTTTCAGGAATGTGAATTTTAAAACAAAACAAAACACACACAAACAAGATTTTTCCTTTAGGATTCAACATTTTTAGAAATTTTATATCCCTAATCTATCTCACTCCAAATGGATCTTGCAACCATACCTAAACTTGTTAACACTATACAAGGTAACAGCTACTTAGCAGAACTGTACAAACCAATTGGAGGGATGCTCTATGAAGTACCCTTCCAAACTTCATGCAGTGTTTGCAATGAAGTGTCTAGGCATAATATTCTCTTAAATCTTGACACAGCTGCTTTGAGAGCCTGAGAATGGATTTTAATATTATGTTAATGTTACCATTCACCATTTCAAATTGTTTAAATATTTTATAACCTTTTTTGATGTATCTTCCTAACCATTGTGCCTAAATTATCCTGTCTGATCCTTAAAGTTTCATACTATGAGTGGACCTTCAGAATGTCTTACTTGATGTTACAGTTTTACATACTCAAAACCTACTAAGATCCTAATTTCATTTGTCTTGGCTCAAAATCTAGTAAGTTTTGATAGGGATAAGGATTAATAGTAATAAGACAAGCAAATAAGTCATTAAATGGAAGTACACACTGCATGAAGTATAATAAAACATATTCTAAGTGCTTGATACTGCAACTATTATATATTGATATTCAAGTATAGCTCACAGCAGGTGGCAGCACCTAGTTGGTCTTGGCAGAACTTGAAAAAAAGCTAAGCAGGTCAGACTGGTTAGTACAGTTCAGTTGGCAATCTACAGTAGTATAACTCACCTTCTAAACCATACTAAGACTACCCAAAGAGTTAATTCAAACAAATGTTATGCATGCCAATATAACCAGAATTCAAATTAGGAAAAGTGTATCTGATATTTAAACACATGGAAACAAAATCAATCTAATTATATTTAAACTCCAAGCTAACAGACTGGAAATAATAATAGAAATAAAAAATTAAACTTGTATGCTGCCTGACTCTCAATGACTCTGGGTAGATCATAACGTTAACAAATCATATACAGTGGTACCTCAAGATACGAACGCCCCATCTTATGAAAATTTCAAGATACGACCAGCTCCGGCCGCAAAAATTTACCTCAACATGCGAACTCCGCCTCAAGCTACGAACCGGATCCGCGGCCATTTGCCCTGCTGCCACGTGGCTTCCAAGAGGAAGTGCTAATGAAATCTGAGCGGGAGGACAAAAGCCCAAGAAAAGCAATGCAGAAAGAGGAACTGCTATGAAATCTGAGCGCGGGCGGGGGGGGGGGGAAGCTCCCGCTCCCGGCTGTGCGTGCGCGCTGATATTGCTTTCACTGTGCTTTTTTCGCTATGGAGAAAGGAAAAAGGAAAAGGAAAAACCATTTGCCCTGCTGCCACGTGGTCGCGGCTTCCTGTGGGCGAGATCGCGGTAGCAAGGAGGCGTTCGGTGAGGCTTGTGGTGTGTTTTGTGGCGTTTGGAAGGTTTTTGGTGTGCTTGTCAGCATGGCTCCAAAGAAAATGCAGAGCGGGCGTGGCAAGAATAAGGCTTTGCAGCTAAGAGGCAAAGAAGAGAGGAAACCCCTGAAGGAGATCTCCCCGAAGTCCCTTTGGAGGGGGACTCTCCCTCCAAACAATAACTGCCTCCCCACCCCATTCGCCCTCTTCATACTGTGCTTTTTTTCATGTTTTTGTGGTTTAAAAATAAAATGCATATGTTTCAGAACTGTTTGTATTTACATTGAACCTTATGGGGAAATTTGCTCTTTCCTTTGGCCATAGCCCTTGGCCTGGTGATTGCTTTCACTGTGCTTTTGTCGCTATGGAGAAAGGAAAGAACGCGGAGGAATGGGGGGGGGAAGCTCCCGCTCCGCTGTGCGTGCGACATAAGCCTTTCCCCCCAGCGCGCTGATTGCTTTCACTGTGCTTTTGTCGCTATGGAGAAAGGAAAGAGCGCAGAGGAATGGGGGGGTAAACTCCCACTCCCGGCTGTGCGTGCGTGCAACATAAGCCTTCCCCCCCATTGCTTTCAGTGTGCTTTTGTTGCGCGCGCCAAGGGCTAGGCACAGAGGAAAGAGCGCGGAATTAAGAAGCAGCAGCACGGGGGTGGGGAAGCTCCCGCTCCGCTGTGCACGCGACATAAGCCTTCCCCCCCATTCCTTTCACTGTGCTTTTCTCGCGCGCGCCAAGGGCTATGCACAGAGGAAAGAGCGCGGAATTAAGAAGAATCAGCACGGGGAGTGGGGGGGAAGCTCCCGCTCCCAGCTGTGCGCACGGGAGCCTTTCTCAGATTTCATTAGCACTTCCTTTTTCTGTGCTAGGGCTGACTAAAGCGCGCCTGGGGAATTTCTTAGCCGTGCAACGCCGGCTGACACATTGAACCTTATGGGGACATGTGCTTCAGGATGCGACCAAATTCGGAGGGCGGATTAGCTGTATTTACATTGAACCTTATGGGGAAATTTGCTTCAGGATGCGACCAAATTCAGAGGGTGGAACGGATTAACCGTATTTACATTGAACCCTATGGGAAAACGTGCTTCAGGATTCGACCAATTCGACTTGCGATCAGAGTCACGGAACGGATTAAATTCGTATCTTGAGGTACCACTGTAAGTTATTTATAAAATCACAAGGTCATGATATTAAATGAAATACTATAAAATCATATAAAAACAAAACAAATTTGTAAGGATTTTCTGTCACATGAGCAGAGGAACTAATATACCATTCAAGCTTTCATCTACTTGAAAGAGAAATTATACTGCTCTAATCCTCTAAGACTGCCTTCCAAACTACTACAATGAGGTGGCAATTTCTGAATGCTTGTACAGGTAGTCCCTGAGTTAAGAATGCCTGGTTTACAGACAACCCATAGTTAAGAACAGAGCCTACTGTAGCAAAATTCGAGTTAAATACACAATGGCTTGAGTTAATTATGCAATACTACTTATACAATATTATACAATAATACTATTTTGGCTTACATTCAAATTTGACTTAAGGACAGACCTTGGGAACGGAAGTGGGGACTACTTGTACAGCAGAGCTCTTTGGGTAATATGTAAAATAAGTATTCTGGTTGAGGGGAGGAGGAATTCTACTGAACAAAATTCTGCTAAACTAAAAAAACATGCTTTGTCTTCCTATCTGGGTCAACATGAACCTCCAAAATGGTAGACGATCCAGCATGTTATTCTTCCATTAAGCCCCTTATTAGGCTGCATCTCTCTTTTTTTTTTTTTTTGTCTGCGCTCAGTCATTACTGACCCTGCAGTGACTGCCTGGACGAATCCTTGCAGTTTTCAAGGCAATTGTTTTTCGGAAGTGGTTTGCCAGAGCCTCCTTCCTAGAGCAGAGCCCAGCTGGCGAGCGCAGGAGGTGGGATTTCCGTTGCTTGTCATAAACATAGAAATGATGAATAGCATAATTGCCTTTCTCATTTATGATAGGTGAAATAACTGTGGGATATGTAGTTGGGAAAAAAATTTAGTGTAGTGCAATGAGAAAAAAAAATGCAATAATATATAATTCTCATGAAAATACCGGTAACAATGTCAAAGAGTTAATCATCCTATGTAAAATAAACTGCTTTATCCCAACACGTCAGTATAATAGAGCTGGTTGATTATGGTGGGGTATAAATCCAATAAATAAACAGTTCCACTACAAAATCCTCATCTAAAACATGTTTTGAAATTGTATTTACACATTTTGAGATTTATGATTTAATATTTGATGTTATATTCTGATTTTTGTTTCCCAACATTGTTCAATTACCTGATATTCTTTTAGAGCTAAATTAAAAAACAGAATAGCCAGTTCCATATTTATACAACAGAAACTAAATGTGCTGTATTACAAAGTTACTAGTGAACTGAAAGTCAATCCAAGCTAGTATTTGTTAATACATAACAGCTGCACAAAGCACCACACCCACTAGCTCCTTTCCAACATTTAGGGGAAAAACACCAATTACAAAACTTGGAAGCAAAGAAAAAATTAGGATGCTTAGTGACCCGATCTTCTTGATAACAAGGATATTTGTATTACGGAGGGTAACATGACAGCAGAACGCTACAATGTAGCAATGTAATTACAACTCTTTTTAATAAAATTACTTGAACTGTAAAGTAACACAGTACAGTATTGATGTAAAGTGCCAATCACTGAATATGCATGAATACACAAATTAATAATTTTTCTCCATAAATGTAGAAACATTCAATTCGAGATATTCCAATTTAAAATTTTTGCTTCTAAACTCTTATTTCTGACATAGAAAACAAAACAGCTGCTTCATTTGTTCTATAATCAACTTGTTTCTTTTATTTTGACAGTTATGTCTCACTTTTCAAACACAAGGTTGCAAAAGCAGGCCAGTGATATCACAAAAATCTCAGGGTAAAAGTTGACAACAACTATTAATTAATTAATTAATAGCAGGCAAACAGAGCTTCATTCTCCTCCCTTAGAACGCAATTCCATTATTTAGGTGCTATACAATGTGCCAATTTCTTGACCTCATCAGTCACAGTCCAGCTAGCCACAGGTGATAAGACTGGTAATTCTGCTGACCCTGAGCATTAATGCATCACAGCATTCCAGACCAATGGGGCTTTTCAGGCTATTCTCCAAAATCATTCCATATAGAGAGGTACCTTTATGACTAACATGCAAGTGACTAATGCTTGAACAATCAAGACAAGAGCTTTAAAAGGGCTACACTTGTCAAACATACTAAGATTCTACCAACTGAGAATGTGATCAAATATAAGTATGGAAAGCAGATATAATATTTGTAGATTAGAGAAGTCAGTTTGAAGCAGAATTTTCATTTTCATTATACAAATTACCTTTCTCTCTCCAGGGTAAAACTCTGAAACAGAAAGCTATGTAATAAATAATAAACTAATTAACACAGATACCTATTGCTTCATTTTCAGAGGTTCACAGATGAACAATACCTGAAGAATCCTGAAGTACTTTAAAAAAAAAATCTCTAAATTCAATACAGTAATAAAGGGCCTAACCTACTCCTACAGAGATACCTATTTTTATGCATTTTTCCAACCATACTTGCAACCAAACTCTGCTCCTTTTCTACTCTTCAAATCTAAATATAACTTTATAAGCCCATTGAGCTTTTCTTGGTATACAGTGTCAGTTCAATCTATGGATTTCTGCTACAACTGAGAATTATGTAAGAATTTAGTTTCATGCTCCCAATCAATAAGACCCATCCAAGGCTATTACCACTACTAAATGAAATGGGTAGGTTGGAAGAGATATGCATGCCAGAGCTCATATATACTGCTTGCTTCTGAATGTCCTTAGAGAACTACGAATACCATTTTAAGCTTAATTTTGTAAAAGTACCCTGTCTTTCAGAAAAAAAATCTTCAGACAGCCAAGATTTACTATTATGTCACCAAGAAACTACTGTTACATCAATCAGTTTCCTAATGGAAAAAACATTCTTGCCTAGACTTCTGTATTAGGTTGCATCACATATAACTTGACCTTGTTATATAAGACCTGGTTGAAGACAAAGTAAAAACGAAAACACAGAGACACAGCTTGCATTATAAATACCAGTAAATAATTCATTCTACTTCCTGGACTAACTTAATATTTGTGCAAATGTACATATACTGAAAAGGTTCAGTTTAAAAATTTTAACTCCTAAGTTTTCATTAAATGTATCTTTATATAAAAAGCTATTTTAAAAAGCAGTACTTTTTTTTTTAGATTTTTAAGATGTTTTTATCCCACCTTTATTATTTGTATAAGTACCTCAAGGTGGCAAACATAACTAATATTCCTTTCTCTTCCTATTTTCCCCACAACAACAACAACAACAACAACAACAACAATCAGAGTTGGCCTGAGAGAGAGTGATTGGCCCAAAGTCACCCAGCTGGCTTTTGACAATTAAATGTACCAATTGCCTTCAGATAATCAATAATCTTTGATTATGGTCTCTCTTTTTCTTTCAGATAAAGGGAGGGCAACTATACATTCAGCTAGGTCCCTAATTTTGAGAGAATGAAAAAGAGCAACTACCACTCTGGAAAGATTGCACAGTGAAAAGAGCATATGTTGTTCCCTGACTCTTTCCCCATCTTCTGGAGGAAAATGGGAGGTAGCTGTACTGGAGAGGACAAAATGTGTGTGCGCCTGTAGGGGCAGATAAAATGTGGCAATAAGTTTTATTATTTTAAACAAAGATAACATTGAACTATATATTAATAAGTGAAACCAAAAACTACAACTGATGATTATATTCCATGAAGATCAGAGAGAGAAAAACAACAAATGATAAACAATGTAAACCCAAACAGATCTATAAAAGAGAGTACATGATTATTTACATCAACCAAATTTCTCATGGCTTTCAGCAGCTGCCTGAGCCAATCTTGGTGTATCCATAAAGAGATTATATTATTAAAGACAAGCAGGAAATAACGTCTTCTGGGAGTCAGATCAATCCTCTTTCTCCTTCTAGGATTGGAGCTAAATATTTCACACAGGTTGCTGAAGGGAAAATAGCAAATAACAAAGAATTTCCTCACAACTCCCTTGGAACAAGGGTGCATGCAAAGGTCATACAAAACCTTCTGTACCAACCATCAAGAACAGCTGGACGTATCTGCTATATTCTTAATAGTGTCAAGGAATTCCTGCCAAATAAAGTAGGGAACATGTTTCAAATAATTTTCACATTTGTTTTTGATTACTGGAGACTACAGACAGGTCAAGCTGGATGATTACACTATGTTCCCCGGATCTATATTTTTGTCTTGCTGAAGAATTATTAAGTAAGAGAAAAATATTTAAAGAAAAACTAGAAGATGGAATCAGATGGACCAAACTTTTAAACCACTGCACTATTCATTGGTCTATTGAGATAAAGTACTAATACAAGTATTCCTCGACTTACAACCATTAGTTCAGTGACTGTTTGAAGTTACGACAGTGCTGAACGAATGGTGGTTATGGCTGGTCCTCAGAGTTATAAATGTCCCAGCACCCCCATGGTCACATGATCAGTCATAACTGTGAATGGCTTGCCAAGCATCCTGCAATCATGTGATTGCCATTTGCAACCTTCCCTGCTGTCTTCCCGGAAGGTTGCAGTTCACTGGGGTAAGTCTCCCCCACTCATGTACCCTCTCCAGTCCCTCTGTGTTCGCGCTGTGCTGGCCACTTGTGCACACCTGCATACATGCCCATGCACCCTCCCCAACCTGCGCAGCACCTTGCGCACCTCCGTGCACCCTCCTCGACCTGCACGGTGAGTCTCAGACACCGCTGCACACCACACCCTCCCCAACCCATGCAGCACCTCTTGTGCACTGCCATGCACCCTCCCCAACCCAGGCAGTGCCTCTCATGCACTGCCATGTACCCCCACGCACCCTCACCAACCTGCATGGTGCCTCTCTCACACTATGCACCACCACGCACTGCCGCACACCCTCCCCAACTGCACGGCGCCTCTCATGAACCCCCTCACACCCTCAAGCACCCCCCACCTGGCAATAGCCACTTATCTGCCTGCTGGCCTGGGACTTGCAACTTCCTGCTGGCTTCCCCACTGACTTTGGTTGTGGGAAGCCAGCAAGAAGATGCCTTGCCTAACAACTGTGGGCTTCAGTTAATGATGGCAACCAGGACTGCAGGGATTGCCATTGCTAAGCGATGCAGTCGTGCTTTATGATAGCATCCCTAAGCGATGGAAATTCCAGTCCCAATTGTCATTGTAAGTTGAGGACTACCTGTAGTCACTTTTTTCTTGTTGTACTTTGCATCTTAAACTGTGATGATATGTCCACATCCCTGGAAATAAGCTCCACCAAAAGTAGTAAATCACACATTAAGTAATTATGCATAAAACTGCACTGTTAGTTGGAGGGAGAGTGCCATTAAGTAATTTAGAAAATGAAATAACAGCTTCTACTTTTATATTTACAACATTACATTAGAAGCAGCAATGTAAAGACTTCGAAAAGCTTAATAATATGTTCCTTTCACACTTAGGTATCACTTAGGGAGTTATTTTTCTCTTTCTATCACAATTAAAAAATAGTTTATCTCTGGAGTCTCCAACAGCTGCCTCAAAGAGTTTCAGGTGATGTATGGAACCCTGTGGCCTTAGATTCTGCAACATTGATCTAAAGGAATGTCTCCTCCCATATAAACTAACCTAGGCATTTAGCCATCTTTGGAAGTCCTCCTCCAGGTACCCCCACCAAAGAGCTAGAGTAGTTCTGGAGCCTTGTTTATAGCAGACTCTAAACAGAGAGGAATGCCTACCTTAGATATTGTCCTTTTGGCACCGTATTCCTCTTAGGCATTTTAAATGTTGATAGTTTAAATATTGGTTGAACTATACAATAGTGGTTTTCAGCTATTTTATTTCATGACTTTTCTTCCTCTGATATTCATTAATTTACATTGCTGTTTTGTTCTATATTCCTTTTAAAATTTTGTAATTTACAGAACTCTGAAATATAGTGGACAAATAAAATAATGCATTTACCCCCAAATTCACAGTGCTGTATTTAGCTCCAGTTATTTCTTTTGATGGTCATAATGCCCATATCTTCAGTATGCCTACAAGTATTTATAAGAAATGTATTTTGATTTTTAAAGGAAGTTTCTTTTTGCCTGCATTTTATCCATTGTTATGCTACATTTTTGCAGCTTTAAAATTATGACTATATCACCATTTACTTGTCATGCCATCCACCATGTCTGTCTCCAACAGCAACTCCACTTGTAGTATATGAATTTGAGCAGTAGCTATTTATCTTCTTGAAATGACATTGAAGTTCTCCTGTGATAAATAAGGGGAAAATTGAAGGATAATTGCTTAATGTAGAAGGATATAGAGTAAACCAATAAATATTACAATATTTCAAACATGTTCAAACATGTTATTGCAGTATATTTTACATAGGCCTAGACATCTTGTAGCTACAACTAATGTAAAATTCTATTTATAATTTCCAGTGGAGGGATGGGATGTTTAGAATATCAAGTGAAGCTCATCCGTACTTGCTATTATTAAGTTCTAAAACTCAGTGTAAGATACTGGTATTTCAATAAAAGGACATACATCCCACATACCTTATGGAATATTTTCTCTTCTGCTCCCAGATCCACTTGAAAATCTTTGTTTTATATTGCCTTTCACTCAGATGAAATTAATGTGCATCAGGTATAAGACTCTCTTTCTTAAAGGAATTTATTCCAAGCAAAAGCCACTTCTTTAACTTTTCACAGCAAATGGAAACTGATCTTGGTATGATTCACCTGCTTTTTTAGCATTGCTGATGGCAGAAAGATACAAGCTTCTGCTTGTATAGAAACATTAACACTGTTTATTTATATTTTGCTTTTGATGGCTGCTTCTTTCTTAATTAAATGGGCAGGTGTTATTGGTAAATATTAATGAATTTAATTTTTTAAATTGACTTGCATATGATTTTAGTTTTTGAAGTCAAAGACAGTTCTCCATAGAAGAAAACTCTTCTGTGTGGAGAAGTGAGGACAGAGGGGAGATGCTATTTTGTGACCAATAGCTCTAGCTTCTAATCACAGTGAATGACATTACCAAGGCTCCCAAATGCCTTAGGGGTGGGATGTAGAAGTTATATTTAGCCAGAGTTCCATGTTCTTTATTCTCTCCTAAAAGTATGAAAGGTAAAAACTTTTGCTGGATTTGTGAAGATGCAGAATAGAGCACTTGACTGAAAAATACTTGGCAATTTGCTCAATTCAATTGTCCCATCCTATTCACCACCCAAAACCCTATAATGTAAACAGAAAGTTAGATCTAAATTTAAATACTAACTTCAACCATGAATGTCATTGATGATCTTGTGCTAAACATTTATCTCTACCTATTTTAATCCATAGGATTGTTACAGGAATCATATGCAAAATGCAGGGGTAGAAAAACAATGTCTTTAGTTCCTTAGAAGAAAGATGGGATGTAAACATAACAGTGGGGAAAGACAGTATTCCAAATGGGGCTATTGTAAAATCTAATTTGCATTGCATTTCATTTACAATTAAAAAATTAAATTTATTTTTAATGAACAAATATTATTATACCAGTTATATATTTAACAATTCTTACCTTACATCACCTTAAAGATTACTATTTAGAAATCTCTGAATGAAAGGCTTCTGAGGGCCATCTCTGGCCTCAGAGCCTCATGTTTGTATAGCTCTGATTAAAGGGAATAAGTAAAAATATTATTTTATCTACTTCTTCAATAGCATTGGAACACACAGCCAGAGATAAAATGTTAAATGACATAGTAAACTCATCCAATCATGATATAGTTGGGCAGCCTATAAATTTAATAAATAAATATTTCTCAAATTAATTCCATGGGTGTATGTTTACCCAGAAAGACAAATTGTCAAATTTGAAGCCAGAAAGGGCTTTCTTGCCAGGGTAGGTTAGCCAAAGACACAGGGTAAGTCCTTCCTTCCTTCCCTCCCTCCCTCCCTCCCTCTTACATTATGGGTTAAGTATTCTGTAGCAGCTATCTCATCTGTTAGCATCACAGTAACTTTAGGAGGCTGAAGTTGCTTATTTATTCCCAGTTTCTTATGGTGGTCCAAAGTTACAATATGTTGTGCTGTAATGGGACTGCTTATCTGTCCCAAGACTTTTTAAATGTGCACAATGGGAAGTGCATGGTTAATGCTGTCACTTATATAAAAAGCTCTTTCAGACAAGATGAATTCTCACTGTGTACAAGATAAACTGCTAGATACATGGGTGTATGATTTGGGGTTGCCTAAAGCAATCTTTGAAGTGCAAGATTTCAGATTTTACCATGCTTTACTATTCTTAGAACCATAGAACGATACGGTTGGAAGGGACCTTGGGGATCTTCTAGTCCAACCCCCTGCCCAAGGCAGGAGTTCTCATACCATTTTGGACAAATGGCTGTCCAATCTTTTCTTGAAAATCTCCAATGATGTCTTGTTCAAAGACAATTATCTTTATGATATTGAATTACTGTATCTTGAAGGAATCTGATTATAAAGATATAGGAGAGTTCAATGTTTAACTGTGGGTATGCAAACCTTATATCCACTGTACTGACTTAACTATTTGGGGGAGGAGGGGCAAGTAATGAATACAGTCTTTTAATCTGGCAAATGATAAACAAAAGCTACTGACTAAATATGCAATCCCCGATTTCCAACAGTTTTACTGACAAGGAATTTTATGGAGGAGTATATATTTAGTATTTAGCCCACAACCCCACAGAGTTGGAATTAAAACAGTGCACACTGCTATTGAAATCATCAAATGTTTATTAAAATGTGGCGACATGACTCAAAATCGATTATAAACTAACAGAAAGAAATGATCATAAGCCACTTCCTAAAGAAGCTTAAAGCCCAGTCCTACTGTAGAGTAAATTCAGTATTATATTTCAGGTAAGTATGCATAGGATTTCAGCCTAAAGCTATAGTCCTATGCACTCATAGGAAATAAACTATAGTGACAAGTGGGGCAACTTCAGGTAAACAAGCACAGAAGCCAGTGATAAATCTGCAAAGGCTGTAAGCACTCAGTTTGCTTTTTCATCCAAAATTCGAGAATCAAAAGCAAACACATGCCTTTCTATTACAGAAAACTTTTCTAAATATCCACATATATGGATATTTAAATATATGGTAACTAATAGAACAGTCAGTAACTGCTAGCTAATATGCTATGGTATCAAATGTTATCTAATATTTGTGCAGTCAAGTAAAGTACATATTTAGTAATGTTACATATTTTACTATGATAGAGGTCCATATTCCTGAATCATTTATGATAAGGGTCCATATTCCTGAAAAAAAATGTAATTCCCATGCTCTGCAGTATCATATACATCCATCCTATAGCCATGTTGATTTCAAATGCAGTCCAACACATTCCAATGGTGCTCGCTTTTCAGTGAGGACTGGACTCGCAGTGGGATCCTGCCCATGCTGACTTAGAAGTAAATCCCACTCTTTTTAGTCAGGTTTATTCCTGAATAAACATTTCTGGACGTTTAGTTTTAGTCAAGGGAATTACCATTGGCTACCTGACCGTTGCATTCATTGTTTCCGAAGTCAAAACACACCACAGAGTAACACCCAAGTAATACCGAGGAGTCACCCTTAAAAACATAGCGGGAGCCTATGGAATGCGCTTCCCCATCAATTGGAAAAGAAGCAAGGAGAGTGAATACTTTACTTGGGCCTGAATTCAAAAATCATCTTAGTCAATAAAAAAAAAAAAGGTCGAGGAGAATCTTTCTCCTACCTGCTTCTAATTTCTTCCGACTGCAGGCAGAAGAAAAAAGATCCCCCGGCACGTAAAAAGAGAAAGAGGAAATTAACCTCCTCATCAAGTCACACCTGGCAGGATACAAGCCTCTCAAGCCTCCTACCGGCGCCCAGGGACTCCCTAGTCCTTGGTCCTTTCGACCCTCCCAGGCCTCTTCCAAGGATTCGGTTGTGTAGCAAGGCCTCAAATTACCGTGGCAACCGCCTGATTTGAATACACCTACTACATAGTCATGAGCCTGGAACCTTTGGAGCCAATCGCCAGCTCGCGGAGAGATGGGCGTGGCGTGCCTGCCGCAGCCCCTGCCTCTGTGCGAGGGGCCATCCCTCAAGTTTACGGCAAGCACCAATCACGGAGAGGAGCGTCGCCCGCCGAAAGCTGAGGGTGTTAAGCGCGAGGGAGTGAAGTGGTGCGTAAATCGGTCGGTCCGCCGTCCGTCTTCTTTGTGGAATCTTCCTGGTTGCACGTGAGGCCCACCTAGCACGTGTGTCTGATGAATAGGAATACCGTCTTAAACTAAACAACGGGTTGGCGGTGGTTGCAATGGTCTCCGGAGAACATCTTGGTGGATCGCATTTGCTCCGAAAGTCAGTCGGACGGGAGAGCTGTTCTCTCGCTTCTATCCTTTTCCCCCAGTTGGAAGCAGATTCTGTAAAAGGAGCTGGTGCGGTCACATTAACACCCCCCCCCCCCGCCTTTGAACGTCTGGCTCACGATATTTTATTGCTTGCAACAGAGGAACAGCACATGAGCCTTGCACAAGTCAAGAGTAACCAAGCCTGCCAAGTTACTGTGATGCATGAAACAGAGCATTCCACAAGGAAATATCCGTTAAGGTAGCGAAAATATAGTAATAACAACTCTCTAACAATTTGCTGAGCCCAACATCTGCCAGAAACATCTGCTCCCTCTGATTTTGAGAAGGTGGCCTTGGGGACATTATATGTGTTTATAAGTGTAATGATGATGTAAATTTTTAAAAAATCTTCATATAAAACTAATTCTCATCACTGTTCTCCCAGCATCCAATATTTTTGCATTGCAGCTGCAGGGGGGAAAGGGAAGAGGACTCAACTGGCAAGGGTTTTTTTGTTGTTGTTCAAATTTTCCTTTTCCACTTACTGGAAAATATATCTTGATCGAGTATTAGCCAGGAAAGCACCTGAGGAAAAACAACTGGTGGGGAAGGCCATTTTCAGCTTTGATCACAATTTTCTGAAATTTAGTTTTTTTAAAGGCATTGAGAGAAAATAACATGAATGTGTTGTAGATAGATACACAGGTCTACATATGTACATTCTTATATACAGGTTTAAGGATGACCCATAGTTGAGAATGGAGCCTATTGTAGCAAAATTTGAGTTAAATATGCAGTGATTCCAGTTAAATATACAATGGTTCAAATTCATTACACAATACTACTTATACAGTATTATACAATAATACTGTTTCAGCTTACATACAAATGTGACTTAAGGACAGATCTTGGGAACGGAACTTGTTCTTAAATTGTACTGTACATTTGTGTTACAAAGAAATATGCTGATATGGTCATTCCCAATTAGAAAATAATGTGCACATATATGTGCACAAAAGTGTGCCTTAGTAATGTGAGAGCTTACATACAAATGTGACTTAAGGACAGATCTTGGGAACGGAACTTGTTCTTAAACTGTACTGTACATTTGTGTTACAAAGAAATATGCTGATATGGTCATTCCCAATTAGAAAATAATGTGAACATATATGTGCACAGAAGTGTGCCTTAGTAATGTGAAAACTGATCCTGAATTCTCAGTTAATGAATCCCCATATACAGTATACAGGAGCTGAAATCTATTAGTCAAAATTACTTCCAAGCTATAGTGGAGTCCTCTGGGAAGTGTGTTGTACAACTCTTTCAGCATGTTTATAAACACAATGTTGAAATTTTCTTTCTTCTCTCTCTCATGCTCTTTCTTGCAGCTATCAAAGACACAGATGTAACTTGCTAGCGCCGTTTCCCAAAGGAGTCATTTATGTTCAGAATTATTGTCATTGGGTAGTACAAAAGGGAGATACTGAAGCTTGTAGATCTGCAGGCAATGCAGTTGTATGATGAGGAACATATTCCCCCCTGAGATGCCACAAAGGACAAAAAATGTTTAATGCTCAGCAGCTGGAGGGCTAGATGGGTTGTACAAGATATTAAATACCTATTCTGATTACCTGAAAATAGTAAGATAATGAGATATGATGCTTTTCTGGAAATAAAGATTTGGATGGATGTGTGTGTAAGACCCTGTTACACAGGACAGAAGGACTAAATAGTCCAGAACAAGTGCTCTTGCTCACAAACAGGATGTGCAATGTGAATGCTCTTGTTAAAAATTCCCCCTAATTATCTATACCATCCTCCAAGCACTGCAATCTATTCCTTATCTTAATTTTTATGCTCCCATCTTCAATATTTCATGTTCTGTAACTATTGAGTTTTGGGATTTATTTTCACCTTTCGCCAATCTTGGGTGGGTCATTACAAAACCTGTTGATGTTACCCTCTTCTGCATGCATGCTGCTACTGTATTTTGGCTACCTAAGTATCTACTCATAGAATTAGCTTGTTACTAGTATACATAGGACATCTATTTTAACTTCAAAGGTTAATGGTGGAATCTTATTCCTTGTAGTATTTTATTTAGCATTATTTTTAGCTATAGTCAGTATTTCCTATACCCCTTTTTAGGTGCCTAATAAACGATTATGTAATCAACAATAATTCAGTGTTTTTTCAGAGAATTGCAGATAAGTATTTGTTAACACATCAGGTGCTTTCTTCATGGTATTTGTGCCATCTGATATGCTGCCCTAAAGATTGTTATAGAACAGCAAAGACTAAAGGCAGTTCTGGCACAATGCAAAATGACAAAGCTGCCACTGGCAGCAAGTTCTGGCCATCCTTGGAGAGGAAAGAAACAGGTTTGACAAGCAGAGCATCCTGGTGGAAAAGGTTTCCAGCATCATCTTTATGGAAAGGAGTGAGAGTGTCTTAATGGATCAACCTTTCTATACTTGTCATGTTGATTTGCTGTCCCTTTTTTAAAATTTAATTTCTTTATCTTAACAAGTTTTACAGAAATAGAAAAACTACAAAATGCGAAAAAAAAGGAAAATAAATACATGAAGAACTACAAAAATATAGTTACCCAACTTAACAAGAACAAAGCAAATGAAACAGAAAAGGAGGAAACTATATATGTCATATATTAATCAAATGTTATATAGTTTTCTAAATGTATGTCAGGGAAAAAAATTAGAAATGATTCTGTAACATTACAAAATATAAAGTCTATGTCATAAAAAACTATATTGAGCCATTTTTTTATTAGCAGATAAAATTGCCTTTTCAAAAACAGGCACGTCTCTTGAATCCAAGAATAGTACTACTATTCCAATTTCTCAAATATTTGTTTATTTATTTATTTATTTATGCAATTTCTATATATTTCTATTATTTATTATAAGAATAATTTATTTATTTATTTATTTATTTATTTATCTTAGCAATACTCTAGGAGAATGCCAAATTAGGAAGGCTATAGTAGGTCGTGCCCCCTATTAGTATGTGCAAATGAGGTTGTCATTTGCGTTTTCTACCAAAATGTCTTTGGTAGGTTCCAATAAATGCTGTAAATAAATACATGCCATAGGCACGCTTCTTTGGATAAAACAAATGTACTCTTAGGTTCAGACTATATTTAATTCTACATTGGGAACTGATCCTTTGGTGGATGTTGACTTAATGCTATCAGTGTAACAACACATTTCTGTTCACAGGCAATTTGCTATTATGTTAAGGTTAAATGGTAATATGTATGACTCATCAGTCCAAGAAAAATAAATGCTGCTAAAAATTATGACGATAGTGTGACTTTCAGGGCCCATGTCTATGTACCTGTACCTATATCTTTTTATTACTATGATCCAGATGTGTGTGTGTGTGTGTAATTAGGGATGCAATATTTCATGGCATGTTTTAAGTACAGCAACACAAAATTTAACCACAGTACTGGTAATGCTAACATTAGAATAAAAAAAAAAACTTTAAAAATCTGTTCCTCCTGGATACTGTTGCAGAAGAGGTGAAATAAGATAATTCCTTATGTCCCTGTAGAAATTGCAGTAGAGCAGTACATGGTCAATGGTTTCAATCTCCTCCAAACCACAAGGGCAAATTTGTTCAGATAAAGGAATTCTGAAATGTCCATCTAGTAGGAGCACTGATAATAATACATTATGCCATGCCTGAAAAAAAATCCTTTCTCAGCCTGGGAAAGGTGAGAGATGTTAAATATTTGACCAGCAACTAAGGTTCCCTTGAAACCTAGGTTCATTGTTATGTGACATCCTGTTAATGTCCACTTAGTATTCCATCATCTATCCTTTGATCATCTGGCCTTTTTATAAACCAGGGTAAAAAGGACTGTGTCTGAAAGATCTTAGCACCCATCCAGCTCAAAGAATGTTCCTCTGCCAATATAAGACACAATAAACTAGTGAGAACTGGATCTTTAGTCCATTATTGATCATCAGCCTCCACTTCATCCCCACTTCAAGTTTGAGAGTAGTGTTGGCTCCATATCTGGGGGTGGCAAGAATAGCTCTCAAGAATTTCATTTGTAACACTTCCATATTCCTCTTGTAATGTAGATTTCAACCTGTGCTCTGTGTAAGTTCTGAACTAATGTTCTGGCTTTAAAGAGCTTAAAAGTAGCAGGAACTAACTCCCGCCTCTTGGGGATAAAGAAGTGCGTAATAACAGATCATAATGCCACCTGGGAGGCATAGTTATCATGTGCTTTCCACAATCTGTTGTCATCAAAAGCACTCCAAGTTATTCAAAGATGTGGACCTTCTCAACTTTATTTCATTGTACAATCCAGGTTTTCTGTAAGACTGTTTTCCCAAAAGTGTAACATAACAATTTGCATTTTTGAACATGAGCCTGTTTTGCTTGCTATGGAGGATGATAGATTTGGCTGCTCTTCTGGGCCCAGCTGAAATTTGGGATACGGTGACAGCATCATCTACATATAAAAGGATGGGCATCCTGCTGCCTGCCAAACTGAAAGTGTGGAAATCAGGACTAGAGTCTGTGTCTCTAATAACTATATTTCTGATAGGCATGAAAAATTGCAAAGACATAAACCATATTATGGCTTAAAGCAATATTTTAATTCAACCACTAAACAGGAGTAAAGTCCTTTATCCTCTTTAATAATTTTCTCATTGTAACCAATAGTGATGTTGCTAAAGATGATAAAAGTGAAGGGCACTATCTTGAACAGTGGTTGTTTTTTTTTTTTGCATAGAATAATTATTTGTAAAAAAAATTGATTTTATGACAGAAACATTTATTTTAACACAAAAATATTTTTTTAAAAAACAATATTTTAAAAAACATAACTTTCAATGCCCACAATTGAGAGTTTGTATCATACACTGAAATAGCTGTTTCATTATATCTTAAACTAGTTGCCAACAACTCCTTTTTCATTCGGCTAAGTCTGGAAGAGCAAAGAAACTTAAAGCACAACACTGAGATACAGTACAGTGGTTGATCCAGAACAGTCTGAAAATCTGCTGTTTTTAGATAAATCAATATTTTAGTTTCAGGACCCTACCTGTAAAAAAAAAAAAGACTCTTTACATGATTCAAGGCAATGAAATGTATTCTGTGGAACAAATACAATATTTGTTTAATGGACTACGTGAAACTCATAACACCACTCCAGTATACATGGATACCAAGTCTGAAATTTCATACATTTCTTGACTGCTTATATTTGAATTAAACAATCCTTGTTTCTTTATACAATAGCAGCATACGGACGAAATATAATTCAGTTAATTCTCCTTGCAATGCCATAAGCTGCCCCACAACCCCCTCTACCAGTAGGGATGATTCAACAGTTTATTGCTGGAAAACTATATATAGTACTTTGTTTTCTTTTAAAAAAAATTAGTAACAATTGCTAGTAAATTGTTGATCTGATGATCACAGTGCATCATCATCAGATGAGTATCTTAATGCATATTTTATTAAAGACAGTGATCTGATCATCAGCTGAATTGAACAAGTCATTTTCATGCACAGGAGCTTGGATAATCAAAATAATCTCAAAAACATGGTTCAGATTTTTCACAGCAAATATGTAATATCAAATGTTTTAATTCTTTGCAAGTAATTACGTGCAAAACCCGTTCTAGATGCTGAGGGTTTGGTCATGTGGGCATTTTACAGTAGGATAAAGATAAAGCTCTAAAACAAAAGAAGCTAAACCTGAGTATCAGAAATAGTAGAGAACCAGATGCAACCCACCAGATATACAGTGTGGTTCCTCTTTCTTGCTTGGTCTCCAGAAGGCAAAAAATAAAATTATCAAGTCTCATGCATATTTGATAGGTGCAATGAACTTTTTATCAGTTGAAGGAAGAATAAATATTCTATTTCCAGTTCAGTTTCAATTCTTTATGGGAGACAGATTATGAATCACTTGCCTGTATCTGATTAATTTTGCATAATACATATCTTCATGCACTTTATTTTTATTGGTGGTAGGCCTTTTAGCCTGACCCTTTTCTCAGGTGCATCCTGGCAAGGGCTCTTATTGACAAGAACCTGCTTTCTAAATGATGCAAAGCCACCAATCTCAGCTTTACTCACCATAGCAACCAATATCTTACGATCAACATTATTCTGTTTCACAGGCTGGGTTGCTATAGCAAAATGCTTGTGTCATATATCTTAGGTGATAAAAGGAAGCACTTTGCTTTTCACTAAAACACAAACCCAAAATGATCAGGTTTGATCCCAGAAATAGCTTAAACTACTTAAAGCAACCTGTAAAGAATTGCCAACTGATGAACTATCTCCAAGAAGGGCTAGAGGGAAGTATGGTATTTTCCTTCAAATCTTTGTTCCTCATTAATAGCACATATTCAGATCAATCGAAAGGGAGGATGCTCAATGGTTCACTTGTTAAGTGAAATTATTTTCAGTGTTGCAGATCTGACCATAAAAGAGACTGGAGAAATTTAATAAAGAAGCAGAATTTGTGACCTAAGGAGCACTTGGTTACAGGTTAAAAGCAGAAATCTTCACCCAACAAATATATGTATATAATAGGAAGTTTGTTATTCCTAAAGTTGGTCCAAACATAGTATTAATTCAGAATATGGTTTGCTTGCTTGTGGTTTAGCATGTTGGGGAAATCCATACATTGATCTAGCAAGCATGGTTTATGGCAGGAATGGGTTCCCAATGTCCTCTCCAGCTTTTATAACCCAAGAGGCCTCCAAAATTATATCATCAAAATTTGGTGGTAATGTGTTGCTTTTTGCTGGGATAATGTTATCCGTATCTTGAGAAATAAAGGCTAAAGGATTGTGTTCATCCCAACTAAACTTGTAGACTGTCATAAAAAATTAGTCCTGTCCAAAAAAATCATACCCCAAATACCAAACTCAAGTGATGTCACTGCATGTGCCACATTCAGAGATGTGGCCCTCTGGGGCTGAGAAAATAAGGATCCCATCCACAAAACGATTGCCTGTCCCTGGATTAAGGTTTCCTGTGTTGTGTGATCCTAGCCAACTGGACTGTTCAATAAAAATTATTAATAAAATCACCATCACACTGGATGACCCATGGAACACTGTGAAGTTCAGTTTTACACAAAAATACAGTAATTTGTAGTGACTGCAAAAATGTTGCTAAGAGGATACATTTGAAATGTACTGAAAGTCTTTGGCTGATTTACACTGAAAGCAGTACCTTTTGCTCTACAGATCTGACTTATTAAAGAAAAGAAAAACTGAACTAGATTTCCAGGTTTCTGTACTGTGTGTATGTGTACTTATGGCCCATTAAGAGTGAGTGGCCTCACATTGCAGCTCTGAGATATGCCTGCTACTTAGGCCCTCGCAATGTGGGATCAGCTGGAATATTTTTTTTTCATCTATTCCTCCTTCTCAGGGCTGCTGTGTTGCCTGCAAAACAGCCAAAGGCCAGCTTTTGGGCACCCTCTATTTTGTCTCTGCCTGATCATTTTACTTTCTTTGACCAGTTAAATAGCTATATGCTTACTTCATTCTCCAACTGCACTGGAGAACTCATATATGACAGCTGGATTGCTCAAAACATACAATTAGGACAAGGTTAGACTAGAGAGCAACAGGATGGTATATGTGAAGGGACATCCTCTGAACATTGCTTGCCACAAATACAGTGGAGCATCACTTGCTGCTAAGCTCTGAGTAGCTTTGTTTACATGCTATTTTAAATAATAACTTATTGAATAAGCTGTAATTGGCTGGGTGTGCAGAATAGACTAAGCTACAGTACCAAAATCAAACAAACTACATTATGGTTTAATGCACTGTCAAGACCCCACCCAGTAAACTTTTGGTTGAAATTTGGCTTTGGTTCCTAAGGGTTAGGAGTCAGGGCATTGTTTTGCCGTGGTTTTGCTCCTTCCTGAGTGGGCAGATCCAGTCAATAAGTATGGAAGAGAAGAAATTAACCCACTGATTGCTCCAAGGTTGGGTGGCACAAGGTTCTCTCTCTCCTCTGATGTTTAACATATACACAAACTGCTGGGAGAAGTCATCTATCAGTTTGTGATGAAGATCACAATCAGAACCCCAGATCTGCATCTCCAGACCAGACATGCACTGGAAGTCCTAACCCAGTGCCTGGAGACTGTAATGATCTGTATGGGGAGAAAGAAATTGAGGTTGAATCCCAGCAAGACTGAGCTACTGTTTGTTTGCTAACCTGAACCATCTGGTTCTCTGTCCACTCCAGTGGTTACTTTGGATGGGGTAGCACTCTCAATGAATGAGCCAGTCTGTGACTTGGGGGTCCTTCTAGACTCATGGCTATTGTTAGATAGGCAGGTGGAGGCTGTGGCTCGGAGTGGCCCTGGTCCAGAATTGCCTGGTGTGCTGGCTGTGGTCCTTCCTGGAGGCAGCCGCCTGGGCAATCTTGATTCCCATCCCTGTCATCTTCCAATTAGATGTAGAGTGCATTCCAATTTGTTGCAATGCACTCTACATGGAAATGCTTTTGAAGGGTACTCAGAAACGCAACTGGCCCCAGTTGCAGCAACTTGCTTGTTAGTGGATGGTGCCATTATTTATACATGGCATCAATGTTGGGGGTTCTGCATTGCTAACCAGTGGGATCCCCGTTACCATTCAAAGTGCTGGTTTTGACCTACAAAACTCTATATTGCTTGGCCCCTAGGTACCCACAGGACCATCTGCTTCCAATGGATCCTACCCACCCCATTTGGACATCCTGGTAAGAATGCTAAGGGTTCCTTCCACATGAGACATCTAGGCGAGAGCAAGAAATGTAGTTTTTTCTGTAATGGTGCCTATGCTATGGAATAGGCTCCTACCAGAAATCTGGATGGCACCATTACTTCTGAATTGCAGAAAAGCCATCAAAATAAAGCTGTTCAGAAGGGTTAGTATATGTCATTGGGATGCCTGCTATATTATATGACAATAAAATATTAAAAAGCTTGTTGTTAGTATATTACTATAGTTGCTTTTATTTTGATATTTTTATGACTACTTTGAGTTTTTATTTTATTTTTATTTATTGTATTTATATAGCAATTCATCTCACATAAAAGTGACTCTGGGTGACGTACAATTAAAAAGAATAAATACGTAAAAAACAATTACAAGTAAAAATAACTATAAAAACACACCAAACAGGAGGGGATAAAATTAATAAGGGAGCCATTGCAAAATCTCCCTGGTCCCCTGGGACCCCCAGGCCTGATCACATAGCCAGATCTTGAGGGATTTGTAGAATGTTGAGAGGGATGGAGCTAATCTCACTTCTGGGGGGAGAAGATTCCACAAGGCAGGTGCCACAGCAGAGAAAGCCCGTGTCCTGGGACCTGCCAAATGTAATTTCCTGGCAGATGGGACCCGCAGCATGCCTTCTCTGCCAGACCTGGTGGGATGGGCAAATGTAATTGGGGAGAGGCGGTCCCTCAGATAACCGGCCCCATGTCATGAAGGGCTTTAAAGGTCAAAACCAGCACCTTGAATTGGACTGGAAACAAAATGGCAACCAATGCAGCTCACGGAGCAGAGGTGTAACATTTACCGCCCTAGGTGCACGCATAACTGCCCGTGCCACTGCATTTTGCACCACTGAAACTTCCAGATATTCCTCAAGGGCAGCCCCATGTACAGTGCATTGCAGAAATCCAAATGGGAGGTGACCAGGGCATTAGTGACAGTGAGTAGAGCCTCCCATTCTAGGAATGGGCACAACTGGCGCACAACACAAAGCTGTGCAAAGGCCCTCCTAGCCACAACTGCCATCTGCTCATTGAGCAGGAGTTGTGAGTCCAGGAGGACCCCCGGATTGCACACAGGGTCAGTCAGGGGCAGTGCGACCCCATCCAGTACCAAAGATGGCACAGCCCCAGCACCAGAAGGCCCCAAAACCCAAAGCCACTCAGTCTTGCCAGGGTTCAGTTGAAGCCTGTTTTTCCCCATCCAGACCCTCACAGCTTCCAGGTACTGGGATAAGACATTCACAGCATCCCTTAATTCGCCAGGGACAGAGATGTGTAATTGGGTGACGGATGAGCTCCCTCAGCGGCCTCATATAGATGTTAAATAGGAGGGGGGACAGTACCAAACCCTGCGGCACCCCACATAACAGGGGCCAAGGGCAGGATCTCTCCTCCCCAACCACCACTGACTCGAATCGGCCCCGGAGGAAGGAGATGATCCAGCACAACACAATGCCGCCCACCCCCAATCCTCTGAGCCAATCCAGAAGGATACCATAGTTGATGGTATCAAAGGCCGCAGAGAGGTCAAGTAGGGCAAGGATGGATGCACAATCCCCATCCTGTCTCGCCAGAGATCATGCAAAAGCATGATGTCCCATACTCAGTCCTGAATCCCGAATGAAAGGGATTCAGATAATCCACTTAATCCAAGGTCCTCTGAAGCTGTTGTGCAACCACCTTCTCAATCACCTTCCCCAAAAAGGGGAGGTTAGATACTGGATGAAAATTGTCCAGTATAGTGGGGTCTAGTGATGGCCTCTTGAGGAGGGGGCAAACCAAAGCCTCTTTAAGAGGTGAGGAAACAACCCCCTCACTCAAAGAAGTGTTAACCATTGCTAGAACCTACTCACATGACGCTCCCCCCCACCCCCGGGCTGCTTTAACCAGCCAGGAGGGGCATGGATCTAAAGAGCAGGTGGCTGAGCTCACAGCCCCAAGGACCCCGTCCACTTCCTCAGGCCCAACAGGTTCAAACCGTTCCCATGTATTGTACAGTACAGCACCATGATTCTATGTAGAGTGTGGTGGTATAAAAAATATAATAAATAAATGTACCACATTTATTTGCAGAAAATTGGGCATGATATCACAATTCTAAGCACATATTTTATATGAATAAAAAACATAATAGAGAAAAATGCTGTATTTAAAGGAACATTTTGTTTATAGCTAATTAATTTTCACCTTATTTGATTCTTTGCAATGTTCTTGCAGTACTCCGTTTCACAGCAGGAAGCTTCTGTTTCCTCACTTACACTGTATAGTCTGGATAAACTCTGCAAAGCAGATAACTACACCTGTCTTCAGGGTACACACAGTATGTACAGTTCTTTAATAATAGCCTAAATCAGAATAAAATAAAAGTGTCTTCCAAAATAATTGAAAATTCTGTACCCTAACAACCAGAATTCTACAGGTATATATTTGATCACACATTGCCCATTCAATTCCAAGTCAATCTTCAAAGCCAAAAGCTTATAAATGTAACGACATACAAATAGTCCATCACACTTTGGAGAATATGCTTTTAAAACCTTGTTTGCAATATGTTTTCTTGAAGTCCAATTAACTGACCAGTGAGTTAAGGAGGATGCATATTTACAGTCTTCTACCCCGGCTACCGGCAACCTGGTGCCTGTCCAGGGTAATGGCCCGCAGCTCACACAACCGTAGGAGGGGACAATGGGCTTTGTAGTCCACTTCTGGAGAGCGCCAGGTTGGGGAAAGCTGCCATTCCTTTGTGTGCTTTCCTGTGCATCCTCCCTTCCGCCTTTCCCAACCAGGCGAGCGCAGATTCTCACACCCTACTGACTTCACTTCTCTATTCAGGCCGGGAAGGCATAAAAGAGAAGAGGCCCCAACAGTAGGAGCAACGGCAGCGCCGCCGCAGCAGAAGAGCGGACGCGGCGGCACAGCCAAGCTACGCACAAAAAGGGGTCCTTAAAAAAAAAAAGAGGAAGGAAGGAAACGGGGGGAACGCTGCTGAGTGGAGCCTTGCTCAGAAGGGAGAGGAGAACTAACCCTGGACGGAATATTTACCTCGGGAGGAAGGGAGGGCGCGCACCCCCTCATCCCGGCAGAAGAGGAGGAGGCTTTATTTGTCTGGAGGAAGCAGCAGGCTCTAAAAATAAGCTCGGCGAGAGGCGATTCCCTTCTCCCAGCTCGCTACACCCATTTCCTCCCTCCTCCTCTAGCCCCTCGCCGCTCTCCGAAAGCCCAGGCCAGAGCGGCGGCGGCGGCAGCACGGCAGCGGGCGGGGCCGAGGGAGAAGGTTGCTCTGGGAGTGATTGACGTGCCTCGCAGCCGACCACGAGGTCGGAGGGGCGGGGGAGCCGCGGCCCGGTGCCCGAAGGTTGAACAGAAGCGCCTATCAGCTGCTCCGGGAGCTTGCGAGCGCCGAGTGGGCGGCGAGTGGCGTTTGGGTGTGTGCCGCCCGCTGCCTGGGGCTGGCTTTGCGCGCACACATTGTCCAAGCCGCCGTCACGGCAGCACCCGGGCGGAGCGGGTGCCTCGGTGTTCGGTGCCAATGCGGGGAGGGCGCTGCAAACACGGGGCTCCTCCGCCGCCTAGGTGGAAAGTTCGCCACTGCATCGGACCAACAGAGCACTGACTAAGAGCAGCCAGCCTCCGTGGCGGGGGTACGCGGAGTCTCGCGAAAGCGCTTCTTTCCACTCACCGCGCAAACTTTGCATTTCCTCGCACGCTTCCTTTTTAAAAGAAACCCTCTAGGAAAGCGCGGTTTTGCTTTTCTGTTTTGCAAGGAAAGCCTCGCAGTCTACAGCTAGTAAGTAAACCTTCCTCCTCCAATTCTTAATGCCGTTTTTGGGCTAGAAGCGCGTTTTCTGAAGGTTGATTCGCCTCACCTGTGCAAGTAATTCCTTAGCAGCACTCGGAGAATAGGAAAGGCGGCAACGAAGCGCCTGCGGATCTGTGGGCGTCCTCCGGTTCAGCTTTCAGCCGTTTGGGAATATTCAAGGTGCGGACTGTAGTAGCCGGAGGTCCTGCAGTGTTTCAGGCAGCGCGTCCCAGGGCAGCCGTGTACGGAGCTGCTAGTTGCAGTGCTTGGCTTTTATGAGCCAAAATGGGGGAGGGAAGGAGGGTGGCGTGTCGTAGAACGTCTCTTTCCCTGGATCTGAGCTGAAGCCGCAGCAGTTGTAACCCGAATCTCCAAAGTGGGGGGTGAAGGCCAGCCTTTCCTCCTGTCCCCGGAGGTCATCAGCATCACCCCACCACCCTCATTTCTAGGTTGGAGAGAATTGGAGGGGTATCAGTTCGGGAGGTGGCGCTTCCTTCGGCCAAAGCAACGTGGGAGGCAGTCGTCGGCGTACAAGAGGGAGGACGCCGTGACTGCGTCTGTCAGGGGAACAGTCTTGTGTGCGAGAAGACAGCTATTATGGGGTGTGTCTGGCTGTCAGTCGAGGGGCGTTAGGGAGACCGTAATGAGGCTGAAGGGTGACTTGTATTCCTCCCGGCATGTGGGTTTCATTCTGAAGCTTTGGGCTCTTCCTTGTTGTTAATCGTCCACTTGTGAAATCCAAATGCCGAAGTGCGGTTCTACGCAGGGATGGCTCCACGGCTTAAGAAAGCCCTGCGCGGAACGCTGTGTAAAGGGGCGAGGCGTGTCCAAGGATGGTGCGTGACAACACACGCTCGGGTCCCCCCCACCCGCCCGCCCCGCGATTTCCCGGTCTAGTCGCCGCCGCCGCCTCCGCCTCGCAGGCGCTAACGTTGGGCTGCGGACCGGCACATCTTACTGGCGCGAGGAAGTAAGTTCACCGGATCAGCGTTTTCGCCAGTGCTGGGAATTTGCTGCCCGGGAGTATCGGGTGGGTTTGGGGGCTCGGGCGGGGGAGGGTTGACCACCACCTGCTTGCCTGTCTCGGTTCCGAGCTGTATTGTGACTCTGCTTTCTGTAAACACTTCCTGTCAGCGCCAGGGGTGGGGGCGGTGGCTGAATAATAGGAGTGCCGGTGGTTGCATCCTCTAGAAGCAACCAACACTAATTGTGATACTTTCTGTATCCAGTGGTTTTCTTCTTCAGTGGTGTTCTCTCTGGGCCTTTTGCCAAATCTGTAGGTACTTGTGGGTTTTGATTGCACTTTTCTTTTTCCTGCCATCCAGTTGCAGTTTAAGGAGTGGTCTGAGAGGATAGTGAAGTAAGTTTTTGTTCACAGCTGCAGATTAAAGTCGTTGCTTGGACGTGTACACACACGAATAATGAATAATTTCTGTGTTACATAGTTTTGGAAGACTTTGACAGGAGAAGGCCCTAAGCTGCAGTGTTTTGTGTGGAATGGAGAGTCCCTTTCTGCCCCTTTGGGATTCTCAATCCTTTCCTTTGATCCTCTCTTGCTTCCCAGCCTATAGTAGCCTTTTGTTATGACCGGGTACTGATTGAGGAGGGGTTAACATGGCTTCCTTTCTTGCTAGTTGATGCCACTCCCAGTGTTGCAAACTGTCACTTGAAAATAGGTCCTGGGGATGCCTCCTCTTGGTTAATGGGAGGGAAACCCCCAGCTGCCTAATTTCCCAGAATTTTCAATAATTTTGTGCTTCCTGTCTGTGAATGTTTTCTTCTTCTTATCATATCAGCTGACTTGCTATGTGGATTTTTTTTTTTTGCTGTATTTTAAAATGTGTTGGCAGTACCTGAGTGTTTTAAGCAGGTTTCATCTTTGCTTGAGCTAAGTGGGAGGGGAATGTGTTTATTCCTTTGGAAGCAGTGTGGGAGAGGCTCACATCCTGTTGCTAAAGACAAGAGTCATTCTAGGCAGTAGGATCAGTCCCCTGACCAAGTCTGCACTGGCTTTCACTGGCACGCTCTCCTAAATTGGAGCCCACCTGTGGGCCCCACCCCTGGAAGCAGGTTGCTGCTCCACTTACGTCATGATGTTCGCCCTGAACACTTTGCTGTTTAGCAGACCGCCAGTCAGGTGACTTTTTGGAAAGGGCTTACCTAATAACATCTGGGAATATTAAATGAACCGTCGTTTAACATCAGTGTTGGATAAAGGCTCAGGAAAAATGAAGCTGCATCCTAAGTATGCAAATGCATGCCCATATTCCCACAGTTCTCCTTGGACTGAGTCCCTGTGTGCACCCACTAAGTGCGGGAAATGAGTTTGTGAATGACAGATCCACTTTATTAATTTGCAGACACAGTCTTTCTGTTTATATTACTTAGAAATAATTCACAGAGAATGCAAAACATGTTGAAAATAAGGTTTTCTGGTAACTGGCTAAAATTGGTCATTATTCTGCTACAGTTTCACGTTGACAAGCTCCTTAGCATCCTTAAAGGCATAGGAACCTGGGCTGGAGGAGTCTTGCTTCTGTATAAAAGCCACAGCTTTGCTGTTCTTTAAATCCTGTCCTTTAATCCCAATTGGTAATGGCAGTTTCTTGATGGTGAAAGAAAGTATATCCAGAGATGTAGTTGAAAACTCTAGTCATATCATCTACAATAAACATTTCAAAGCAAGCCCTAGATCTGAATCCTGACTTGAATTTCCTAGGTAGTGAACATTTTTCATTGCTGTGATAAAATGCAGCCAAGGCTATTATTACTAATTTTATTTTTGTACTGCTCTTCCTCTTCCAAAAACCCATAGTGATATCTGTACTTAAAACAGACAACCTGTTCATTTTAAAAGAAAAACAATGAAATGATTTGTTTATTTTTGAAAGTGGGTTGGGGTAAACATTTATTTCTCATAACTTTATATGATGATGGGCATTATACAGAGCTCTGCCCTAATATTTAAATATTAATAATTCTTTTATTGGAAATGTGAACAATTAGGCCTCAGATGGAGAGCAAATGAAGTTATTGAACTCCATAGGTACTAAAATACTTGTATGCAAAGTTTGAATAATGAAAATTTCTTCAAAAGAAACACTAAGAAAAATGTTAATTAATGAACAGAAGGATAAATGTGTGGCTAAAATATGAAAGCTGAGTTCATGCATCCTCCTAAGCCCTAAAGTGGCTATTGAGCTTAGGCTAAGTAGGATGTGTGAACCCAGCCATTGTGGGTTATGATTCAGTCTGATGACTCAACACAGATAAAATGTTATTAATTAGCTGGAGCTTTTAGGGAAGTGAGAAACCATGAAAGGAAAAAAAGGGCATGGACATCAGAGAGGTCACTCCATGGATAACATAGGGGATGAAAATCGTAGAGAACTTTTCAAGCAACTTTTCTTTAGTATATTTGGTTAAAATATTGGTGGATACCCACGCTAAACTATTAACTAAACTAAGATTGAATTAACTAAACTATGGTAGATCAGATGAAAGATTTACCTAGTTTAATAGTGTCCTGTTCCTACAGTTGCCAGATAATTTTTTATAAAAGTTCCAAAGCAGATATGACTGCAAGTGGATCTGTATTGCTTATAATCTCCTGCCACTGGTATGGAAGCCATGCAGTTTCTGATATTGATGGTGCTACAAAGCTGTAATAGCTTTAGCCACTGATAGTTCTATTTTAATTAGTCTAATCCCGTATTAAAGGTGTTCAAATTGGTGACTGGTGGTTTTGTGAGGTTGTTTGTTTGTTTGTTTTTGGTAAGGAACTCCAAAGTTTAGTTTCCTGAATGTGAAGGAGTTGTTCTTTTTTCTATTCTGAATTTCCCGCCTATCAGCTTCATTGGACAAAATGAAGTGGAGTTCTTTTATTCTGAGTGGAGGAGAGAAGCATGACATATTTTCTTGTCATGTTCTTTTATTTGCCTTTATCTTGGTGTTTGCTTTAGTCTGTTGATTTTGGTTGCCATTTTCTAGCAACCATATTCTTTAAAAGGTGCATTGATTAGATCTCTGTGTAATATTCATTGCACAGTTGTGCTATACATCATAAAAAGGCACAATTATATTATTTTCCTAATTATCACCAATATGTAATATGCCCTTTTCACAATAGCTGCCCATGGAGTTGATGCTTTCATCAGGTTCATCCACTACTATCAACAGTTCCTGATCAGTCAGCAATCAATATCATGTATATAAAATTAAGATTTTTTATTCCATTGGACAAACTTGTTTGCATTGAATTGGTTGTGCCATTTTAAACAATTACCTCTTATTAAAGAAACCACAAAGCTGTTTGTGGTTGCTTTTGCTATTATTTTCCCAAACAATTTGGCATCATCAGTAAACTTGTCCATTTCCTTGCTCAGCCTTTAAATCTAGATAATTTATGAATAACTATAGATTTTTGTTGTTTACATCCCCTCTTGTGAACTATCCGTTGACTTCTCCTTTTTGCTTGTTCTTTAACCAGTTTGTGACTGTAGTGGACATGAATAGTGATACTGTCAACCACAAAATTTGCTTATAATCTTAGATGGCTAGACTTTATCAGGAACTTTGTAAAAATCAAACTTTTATCTGTATTTATATTCTTGTCAACATTCTTAAAGAGCTGTATCAAAACTGTGATGGTCTGCTTGTCAAGAATTGCAAAGAGGACTTATGCTGCCTCATGTTGACTATTCGTTAGCAAGACTTGCTTTTCTATATATTTCATCTGGAAAAGACTTTTAGATTGTGTTATATTAAACATTGTACATTTTTATAGCATAAAGGCAAATCTTAAGGATACATCGCATTTTTGTTAGCTCAGCAATTTCACATTTGAATTATGTAAGAACTATTGAATGGGTACATTCTGTATCTAGCAATTTCTTTGTTTTCAATAAGATCTAGAACCTTATCTCTTATTATCACTAACTCAAAATATCTGTTCAGGCATGGGTGACCCTGATTATCAGTAGTCACAAAAAATGTTATCCAGCTTCTCTGCAACATCCCTAGCCTCTCAATACTTTGTTTCCTAACTGTCCAGCCACCTCTGTAGCCAGTTTCCTATTCTTGATGTATTGAAATATTATGGGTTTTAACATTATTACAGGTATGGTTCTGTAATAATTTATTTTATGGTTCTCAAAATTTATTTTACTTACCTTATTAATTTTTGGATTTTCCTTGTAAAATTTTATGTTCCTTTTTTTCTTCTTGTTTAGATAATTTTTCAGTTTTCTGAAAGAAAATATATTTTCTGTAATCTCTCAACAGTGCTTTTTAGCCAGGATTTTTGTGGCTTGGTAATACTTTTCTGATCTGTAATACAAATTCTAGATGAGCATTTGTCATTGTGATGTTGAGTATTCTCCAGATGTTCTCAAGATATTTGGTTCTTCTGACATTTCCTTTCCATTTCCCCTTTTTTTTTTTCCTAGCAGACTTCTTAATGTATAGTAGCATCCCCTTTTGAAGTCAAATATGACTGTTGGGTATCCTTGGTCCTTTCTGCTTCCATTATGTGTAATATAAATTTAATAGCATTGTGGCTACAGTTTTCATAGGCTCAATAACTCTTGGATTGTATGTGTTCATGTGTTGTTCTAGTATAATATAGTGTTGATGTTGGGTCAAGTATTAATTCAATGAATACATGCTGTCTACAGTTTGATGCTCCATTTTTTTCCCCTTTTCATGCTCCATTTTTCTTTTTCTGATGCTCCATTTTCCCACTTGCCTTTGTGTGGCTGGCTGGCATTTCCCCTTCTTCTGTAAAAGACAATAAATGTGTATAATATTCTGATTGAAATCAGGGCCTTTCCTTGCTTGCATCTAACCACAGCACACTGTTGGTCAACATCTTTAGTTTGCTGAATCCTGTAAGCTTGCCACCATCATTTCATCCTTAGTCCTACATGAGATAGCCTTAAGTCATCCTTAGCTGTATTGGTATTAAAGCAGAGTTTCCCTCTTAAGCTTACACTGCAGCAACCAGCAGCAGTTTCAGGGTGAATTCTAATGCCCTTTGCCATCAGATGAGCTCAGTTTCTTGAAGACTGAGTTAATGCATGACATAGAATATGATTTGTTTCAACCATAGTTTGTCCAACTATAGTGACTGGTTGACATGTAACAGCCATAAGTCACTGGTGGGAAACTCTTCTGCAGTCAGAGATAAAAAGATAAAATTATCAAGTCAAGCTCAACTGCTGATGACTTTGTAAACGTATCCAACTAATTTTCTTGGCAGGAATACAGAGGTATTTCAGAGCCTTCTCCTGGGATGTCTTTTTGACTTCCCAATCTGCTTAGGTAAACTTGTACAACATGTTAAGCTAAAAGTACACCTATTATGGCTCATATGTAAATCAGGCCAGTGACTGAATCTCACCCCATAACATTTCTAAGTGGACAGAAAGAAGATCATGACTAGATAGCTGGATAACACAATCTGCGTGTATAACAGTGCTGAAGTAGGTTAAGGGTCCCTAATTTTTTAATTATATAAACATTTGAAACAGAACTCCATCAGTAACTGACACATGTAGTCTTATGAGAAGATCAGAGCTCACTCCTCACCTGCCAACAGGACTGTGCAAAAAAATTGTGCTCAGGTCAGCTCTTTATCCTTCACCTGCCCTCATCTTCACCTTGCCATGCTTGTTTTCACAGTGACTATTTTGTAAATGAATGACAGAGTCAGCCCTCAGAATGACCATGAACAACCAAGGAAGGAAATTTCCAAAGGCAGGAGGGAAATCATGGAAGGTAGAGTGAGGAAGAAGCTGGAGCTGGTAGGAAATTACCCACTCCACAGCCTTTGAAGAAATATCTGAGCTAGAAATTGACTTACCTGCAGAAGAGGTACAGAAACCCTATGGCATAATGAAGACAAGCATGCAGTGCCAGTCTCAGCCTGGCGCTGCTCTTGTCTATGTGGCAGGAGCCACTTAAATTGCAATGGTTCCTGCATATTCCTGATTTTTGAATGACGTGGGCAGTGGACCTTTTCATTTCCACTAGTGCAACTTGGAATCATGCAAGCTAGAACCAATAATCTATAGTCAAAAATATTCTCACTGAAACTTTTTTCCAGTCTTAAAAATAAAACAAAATCAAATAAAACAAAACCAAATAGTAGAGATTGAAAAAGCATGTGGCAAAAGCAAATATTCCATCAGGCTGCATGCAGCTGTCTTGCTTACAAAGAGGATGGGGCAGGATATAGCATTTATACAAATCCAGCTCTTCATTTGCTTGAAGCAAAATGCTTCAATTATGCAAAGTGTCGGTTTGGGCTTTACTGTAGTCAAACCTCTTCTGTTGAAGACCAAAAAAAAGAAAAGAAAAGCTTAACACTTATGCAGCCAGACAAAAGCCTCTGAGCTGTATTTATAACCCCAACAATATATAGCAAGCAACCTTCCCCAACCTTGTCCCCTCCAGATGTGTTGGACTACAACTTTCATTTTGCTGACTGGGGGTTATGGGAGTAATAGCTCAGTATCAACAGATCTGAAAGAAACCAGGTTGGGGGAAGATATTTTGATACACATACTAAAAAAGGCAGCAGGCAAGAAACTCCCTATAGAGAAGTCTTGTGTAAATCTTCATTTTGAAAGGATTAAGTATTTCCCAGTATATGAAATCTTTGCCAAAGAATACAGGTTTTTTATACCAATGCTGTTAAAACACTGAGAATCACATGCAAGTGCTTGCAACCAAAATATAACACATAGGAAAGGGGGTAGGGGCTGTTCAAGAAAATCAATAATCCACTTTAATCTGAGGCACAATTTCAGAAAAAGTAATTAAAAAAAATTAAATATCCAGTAATCTGAACAGAATAATAAGAATTGGGCAATATGAAAGCTTACAGAAATATTTTCACAGAATAGCTAGAATGGACATTTAATTTGTTTTCTTAGCATGAACAGATATTCACACACAATAGAAACAAAAACAGGCTAAAATGTGGTTTTTTAGAATATTTGAGACTCTGTTTTAATCTGATCGGAAATATATTTATTCAGGACACCTCCGCATGAAGTCTTTCCAGCAGTTCAGGGAACAGCCTGGGCATGTGTGTCCCCATGACACTGGCTCTGTATGAGTGTTGAGTTATTTCTGTATTTCTGGTTCTGCAGCAGAACTGGAGCAAAGATGCTAATTCTCTGAACTACTGCAGTTCTGCAGAGTTTGTGCTATTCCACTTATGGCAGTTCTCTCACCTGCCTTCTGGTCCATGAGCTTCAACTTCACAGTTTTTAAAAGAGGAAAGGTGATGGTGGCTTTGTAGTTCTCATAGCAATTGCTCAGATTTTTTTCTCGTTCAAGCATATGACCAGAGAGATTGTAGCCAAGCAGTAAACGAAGAATGTGGGTGAGGGAGCATTAGCAATTTATGTTATTCCTCCTTTGAATGGAGTGGATGAAGAGTATCATTCATTTCAGGGCCAGCATAAATTTAATGCAGGACCATGATCAACTGACATTTTTTTGCACTCTGCTTTAGTTCTTTGAGGTCAGCAGAAGTTAACAAAATCACAGGTATGCTTCAAAGAGCTTTTGGGGTTAGGGAATAGAAATGATGGGAGTGCAGATATGCCTTCAACTGTAAATTCTATTGAATAGTTACTAAGAGGTATTCAGAATATAGCACAAGATTCTTATAAGATGAATGTGTTCTAATGTTCTTCATAAATTGAAGGAAATAGTAATGTCTAGGTAAGAACCGTGGACCTAATCCATCTCAAGGGATTTGTGAGCCCCAAATCTCTGGAGACTACCAGGTTGCCACCCTTGTATTAGAGTTACAGAGCTTCAAAATGTAGTATTACGCTAACTGTAATGTCAGAAAAGAGTCAGAGCACATATGATAAAGATCTTGTCAATATGAGGAATTTCCCAACAGAATCTGCCACCTTCTATATAAGTTGAGGCTAAGGACAGAATTCCTCATCATTGGCCATGTTGGCTGGGATCTCTGGGAGCTGTTACAGTCCCAAACCATCAGGACAGCATGATGGGGAAGACTAATGTATAGTGCAGCTGGGAGGCAGAATTCAAATTATGTCTCTGCATCTTTGATAGTGAAATAGCAGTGCTGCAGAACATCCTTCCCCTTCATGGATCACTGCCTTGTCGTGGCGAAGGGGCTTGCGTAACTCAGTGAAGCCATGAGCTATACCGTGCAGGGCCACCCAAGACGGACAGGTCATGACAGAGAGTTCTGACAAAATGTGGTCCACTGGAGAAGGAAATGGCAACCCACTCCAGTATTCTTGCCAAGAAAACCCCATGGACAATGTTAAAAGGCTAAAAGATATGACGCCGGAAGATGAGCCCCTCAGGTCGGAAGGTGTCCAATATGCTACTGGGGAAGAGCGGAGGGCAATTCCAAGTAGCTCCAGAAAGAGTGAAGCGGCTGGGCCAAAGCCGAAAGGACGTTCAGCTGTGGATGTATCTGGAAGCGAAAAGAAGGTCCGATGCTGTAAAGAACAATATTGTATAGGTACATGGAATGTAAGATCTATGAACCAAGGCAAGCTGGATGTGGTCAAACATGAGATGACAAGATTAAACATCGACATCTTGGGAATCAGCGAATTGAAATGGACAGGAATGGGTGAATTTAATTCAGGTGACCATTATATCTACTACTGTGGGCAAGAAACCCTTAGAAGAAATGGAGTTGCACTCATAGTCAATAAGAGAGTGGGAAAGGCAGTAATGGGTTACAACCTCAAAAACGACAGAATGATCTCAGTGCGTATCCAGGGCAAACCATTCAACATCACAGTAATCCAAGTCTATGCCCCAACCACTGATGCCAAAGAAGCTGAAGTTGACCAGTTCTATGAAGACCTACAACACCTTCTAGAACTAGCACCAAAAAAAGATGTCCTTTTCATCATAGGGGATTGGAATGCTAAAGTAGGAAGTCAAGGAGTAATCGGAATAACAGGCAAGTTTGGCCTTGGAGTACAAAATGAAGCAGGGCAAAGGCTAATAGAGTTCTGTCAAGAGAACAAACTAGTCATAGCAAACACTCTTTTCCAACAACACAAGAGACGACTCTACACATGGACATCACCAGACGGTCAATACCGAAACCAGATTGATTATATACTTTGCAGTCAAAGATGGAGAAGCTCTATACAGACAGCAAAAACAAGACCAGGAGCTGACTGTGGCTCAGATCATGAGCTTCTTACTGCAAAATTTAGGCTTAAATTGAAGAACGTAGGGAAAACCACTAGACCACTCAGGTATGACTTAGATCATGTTCCTTATGAGTATACAGTGAAGGTGATGAATAGATTTAGAGGATTAGATTTGGTAGACAGAGTGCCTGAAGAACTATGGACGGAGGTCCGTAACATTGTACAGGAGGCAGCAACTAAAACCATCCCAAAGAAAAAGAAATGCAAGAAAGCAAAATGGCTATCTGATGAGGCTTTACAAATAGCTGTGGAAAGAAGGAATGCGAAAAGCAAGGGTGAAAGGGAAAGATATAAGCAACTGAATGCAGATTTCCAGAGAACAGCAAGAAGAGATAAAAAGGCCTTCTTAAATGAACAATGCAAAGAAATCGAGGAAAACAATAGAATGGGAAAGACTAGAGATCTCTTCAAGAAAATTGGAGATATCAAAGGAACGTTTAGTGCAAAGATGGGCATGATAAAGGACAAAAAAGGCAGGGACCTAACAGAAGCAGAAGAGATTAAAAAGAGGTGGCAAGAATACACAGAAGAACTATACAAGAAAGATCTTAATGTCCCTGATGTCCATACTGGTGTGGTCACTGACCTTGAGCCGGACATCCTAGAGAGTGAAGTCAAGTGGGCCTTAGGAAGCATTGCTAACAACAAAGCTAGTGGAGATGACAGTATTCCAGCTGAGTTATTTAAAATACTAAAAGACGATGCTGTTAAAGTGCTGCACTCAATATGCCAGCAAGTTTGGAAAACGCAACAGTGGCCACAGGATTGGAAAAGGTCAGTTTATGTTCCAATTCCAAAGAAGGGCAATGCCAAAGAATGCTCAAACTATCGCACAATTGCACTCATTTCACATGCTAGCAAGGTTATGCTCAAAATCCTACAAGCTAGGCTTCAGCAGTACGTGAACCAAGAACTACCGGATGTACAAGCTGGGTTTCGAAGAGGCAGAGGAACTAGAGATCAAATTGCCAACATTCGCTGGATCATGGAGAAAGCACGAGAGTTCCAGAAAAACATCTACTTCTGCTTCATTGACTATGCAAAAGCCTTTGATTGTGTGGATCACAACAAACTGTGGCAAATTCTTAAAGAGATGGGGGTACCAGACCACCTTACCTGTCTCCTGAGAAATCTGTACGCGGGCCAAGAAGCAACAGTTAGAACCGGTCATGGAACAACCGATTGGTTCAAAATAGGGAAAGGAGTACGACAAGGCTGTATACTGTCACCCTGCTTATTTAACCTATATGCAGAGTACGTCATGAGAAATGCCAGGCTGGAAGAATCAAAAGCTGGAATAAAGATTGCAGGGAGAAATATCAACAACCTCAGATATGCAGATGATACCACCCTAATGGCAGAAAGTGAAGAAGAACTAAAGAGCCTCTTGATGAGGGTGAAAGAGGAGAGTGCAAAAGCTGGCTTGAAACTCAACATTAAAAAAACTAAGATCATGGCATCTGGGCCCATCAATTCCTGGCAAATAGAAGGGGTAGAAATGGGAGCAGTAACAGACTTCATTTATTTGGGCTCGAAGATCACCGCAGATGGAGACTGCAGCCATGAAATTAAGAGACGCTTGCTCCTTGGGAGGAAAGCTATGGCAAACCTAGATAGCATATTAAAAAGCAGAGATGTCACCTTGCCGACAAAGATCCGCATAGTCAAAGCTATGGTTTTTCCAGTAGTAATGTATGGCTGTGAGAGCTGGACCATAAAGAAGGCTGAGCGCCGAAGAATTGATGCCTTTGAACTGTGGTGCTGGAGAAGACTCTTAAGAGTCCCCTGGACTGCTAGGAGGTCAAACCAGTCAATCTTAAAGGAAATCAACCCTGATTGCTCATTGGAAGGATTGATAATGAAGCTCAAGCTCAGATACTTTGGTCACCTAATGCGAAGAGAGGACTCTTTGGAAAAGACCCTGATGCTGGGAAAGATTGAAGGCAAAAGGAGAAGAGGACGGCAGAGGATGAGATGGTTAGATAGCATCACTGAAGCAATGAGCATGAAATTGAGCAAACTCAGGGAGGCAGTGAAGGACAGGAAGGCCTGGCGCAATATGGTTCATGGGGTCACGAAGAGTCGGACACGACTTAACGACTGAACAACAAGAACATCCTTGTATTCTGTGCAATTCCCACATCTGTATCATAACAAACATAAAATAAGCAATATTTATAGCTACATAGGAACAAGAAAAACTGTGTAATATGTAATTGGTTTTAAAAAGCAGGAAAAGTAATGATATTTAAAAAAGACGTTTTCATGAAACACTAGGAAAGAAAGCACTTTGGGGAAATAGACATGATAATGTGGGGGACGTTATGATAAAACATGGCGGTTATGATAAAAATGAGTAAATAGAGAAAATACACAGTGGTTATTTGACATAACTGTTGTATTTGCACTGAAAAATAATGGAAATTATCCACTGTGGTTTACCATTTAGAAGCAAAGCAAAATAATGTTATATATGTACCCTTGAGTCAGTGTTGACTCCTAGCAACTGCTTGGACTAGTCTCTGCAGTTTTCTTGGCAAGATTTCAGAAGTGGTTTGCCATTGCCTGTTTCCTAGGATTGAGAGAGAGTGACTGGCCCAAGATCACCCAACTGGGTTTGTGCCTAAGACGGGACTAGAACTCACAGTCTCCTGGTTTCTAGCCTGATGCCTTAATCTCTACACCAAACTGGCTCTCTATAAAAAATGGATGCACTAAATTAAAATATTTCTGACATTCAGTCATCTCTACTTTATCATAATGCCGTACTATATGAATCACTGCACCAAGTGAAATCAGCATGTTTTCTGTTTCCATTCTATCCTATAACTATAGTTTGAAAGGTGGTAGTTTTTAGAATGTATATCAGTCTATAATTGCAGTGTTCTGTAAACTTACCTGGAAAGAAATGCATTCAAACATAGTAGTGTGCTGTACATATGGGTAGCCATGCACAAATTTGGCTCTATGACTGTTCATGTTTGCAAGAAGCCCAGGTTAATAGTAGCATCTAGTCAACCTTGGCTGATCTGAAAAAGCTAATCTGGTTAGTACTCAGATGGGATATCATTTGGAAAGTCCAGGCTTGACTAAAAAGTAAAGGAAAAAAATAACATTTCTAAAAGAAAATGATATAAACTACATATAAACTTATATAAACTACACGGAAGTCCATGACTTCATCAAGACTGGAGCTAACTTGGAGAGCTTATTTATATTTGTAAGAAAGCAATGGTGTTTGTTCACCCAAATCAGTCTTGAAAATTGTGAAGGAAGAAAGAAGGGAGAGGAGGAATTGATTTGTGACAGGAAAGAAACATGAATACAGAAAAGTTCTATCTCTTTTTAGATTTCTGAATATCAAATTTTCTTCTGCGTGAACGTGTCTATGATGTCATCTGTCTGAGTACTCAGAAGGAGAGATTCCAAAGATAGCTTTTTCTGGCAGCATCGGCTTACATTTGAAAGCAGTAGCCCTCCTTCAGGAAAGAAGAATGTTTCTAAAAACTGAGTGCATGTGCTAAATGCATTAGCAGCTAGAAATCAATGGCCTGGATTTCTGAGAATTAATGTTTATCAAGCCGACCATTTCCATCTGCTGTCTTGTCTTACCCCTAGAAACATGACTTACAAATGTAGTCTCTTCAGCTAAGATATCTTGTCACCCAGTCACATATACCAAATCAAATTTCCCAGCGCCAGAAAGTCCACATGCAGCAACCCTTCTGTTTGCTCCCAGGATTGTCTCTGCCCCACTTCTTTTCTGCAGAAGTTCATGATGGCTTCTGATAATCACTCAACAACACCCTACCAGATCCAACACTTGGTGGCCTTTGGTGGTTTCCCTGAAGCTTCTTGAGGTCTGTTATTAAACTGGGAAGGAGAAAATTTAATGGCAGCATAGCTAATCAAGTAACAAAATTATGGAAGCAAGAATAACTAATACAGAAATAACTTCAAGGGTGAGGCAATCATTTATATATACTGGCAAGGCTTTGAGTTTACTTTTAACATGTCTGGTAAAATATGGAACCAGGGATTAAGAAGATTAGACAGATGGTGCAAGAGTACTATATAAGTATATATGAAAAGGTTGAGACAGGAGAAATTTTTTTAAAAATTAAGTAGCTTAAGGGAGAGTTTTGAATATAATTCCAATTAAACAGTTGGCTTCCAAAATCATAACAGTAAACCACTATACATTAAACATTAATCAGATCTTATTCTTAGACAAAGCTTTTTTGTTTATTTTAAATATAGAGAGGCCCATTTTTGGCAAATAAAGCAGCCATGTCATGAGCTGTATAACACTGAGGTGAATAAAAATGTTTTCAGTATGTGCGTGAATTGCCAAGAACCAGGATATGCTTTTTTGGGTGGTGGGGGGAGAGAATAGCCTAAAGTGGAGTGCCACAACAACAACAAAGCTTTCTTCTCAGATCATGCCAGACAAGTAGCCATAGATAAAAAAATAAAGTGGTGACCTCAAACCATGTACAGTAGTTTTTTTGAAAGAATTACAGACATAATTTGTCATCGCCTTCTTCTGACTTCCTAGTCTAGCTAGAAGAGAGCTTCTAATAACAATAGGAGCAGTCGTGCAGGTGTTTATGGGAAAGCAGTTTCTCAAGTACCAAGTTGTTGGCTCTCTTAGAATATATGACAAATGAGTAGTTAGTGCAGTAAATTTGTTATATGTTACACAGAAAGCCCTGAAATCGCTTTTGTACTGGAGAAAGCTTTCAAACTGCAGAAAGAAGGTCCTTCGTTCTTTATGTTTGCTCAGCAGGCTTAACTAAGTTAAGGAGGGATTTGCATGCCATGCCAACCCCTAAATCAGTCAACACTGGTGTTAGAGCGGGGTAGTTTCAGCCAAAATAACTCCAGGATTTTGTTAGGCTAAATTACCTTCCTCACATCATCCAAAGGAACACAGGATAGCTTTAGGCGTTCGTGTTCTCTCTCCCCCCCTCTCTCTGTCTCTCTGTCTCCTTCTATCTCTCTCCCCCTCCCTCCTTCTCTCTCCCCCCTCCCCTCCCCTCCCTCCTTCTCTCTCTCTCTCTCATCTATTTCGTTTTACTTTTCACACATACAGGTGAAACTCGAAAAATTAGAATATCGTGCAAATGTTCATTTATGTCAGTATGGCAACTCAAAAGGTGAAACCAATATATGAGATAGACGCATTACATGCAAAGCAAGATATATCAAGCCTTACTTTGGTATAATTGTGATGATTATGGCATACAGCTTATGAAAACCCCAAATTCGCAATCTCAGAAAATTAGAATATTACATGACATCAATAACACAAGGATTGGAAATAGAACAATATTGGATCTCTGCAAAGTATAAGCATGCATATGTACTCAGTACTTGGTTTGGGCCCCTTTTGCAGCAATGACTGCGGCAATGCGGCGTGGCATGGATGCTATCAGCCTGTGGCACTGCTGAGGTGTTATGGAAGACCAGGATGCTTCAATAGCGGCCTTCAGCTCCGCTGCATTGTTCGGTCTCATGTCCCTCATCTTTCTCTTGGCAATGCCCCATAGATTCTCTATGGGGTTCAGGTCAGGCAAGTTTGCTGGCCAATCAAGCACAGTAATCCCATGGTCATTGAAGCAGGTTTTGGTACTTTTGGCAGTGTGGGCAGGTGCCACGTCCTGCTGGAAAATGAAGTCAGCATCCCCATAAAGCTCGTCTGCGGAAGGAAGCATGAAGTGCTCCAAAATCTCCTGGTAGACGGCTGCGTTGATCCTGGACTTAATGAAGCACAGTGGACCAACACCAGCAGATGACATGGCTCCCCAAATCAACACAGACTGTGGAAACTTCACACTGGACCTCAAGCATCGTGCATTGTGTGCCTCTCCATTCTTCCTCCAGACTCTGGGTCCTTGGTTCCCAAATGAGATGCAAAAGTTGCTCTCATCAGAAAAGAGGACTTTGGACCACTGGGCAACAGACCAGTTCTTTTTTTCTGTAGCCCAGGTAAGACGCTTCTGACGTTTTTTGTTGTTCAAGAGCGGCTTGACAAGAGGAATATGACATTTGAAGCCCATGTCCAGGATCCGTCTGTATGTGGTGGCTCTTGATGCACTAACTCCAGCCTCAGTCCACTCCTTGTGAAAGTCCCCAACACTTTTGAATGGCCTTTTCCTGACAATCCTCTCCAGGCTGCGGTCATCCCTGCTGCTTGTGCACCTTTTTCTATCACACTTTTCCCTTCCACATAACCTTCTATTGATGTGCTTTGATACAGCACTTTGGGAACATCCAACTTCTTTTGCAATTACCTTTTGGGGCTTTCCCTCCTTATGGAGGGTGTCAGTGATGGTTTTCTGCACAACTGTCAGGTCAGGAGTCTTTCCCATGCTTGTGATTCCTACTGAACCAGCCTGAGAGACCATTTAAAGGCTCCGGAACCCTTTGCAGGTGTTATGGATTCATTAGCTGATTAAAGTGGGACACTTTGAGCCTAGAATATTGAACCTTTTCACATTATTCTAATTTTCTGAGATTGTGAATTTGGGGTTTTCCTAAGCTGTACGCCATAATCATCACAATTATACCAAAGTAAGGCTTGACATATCTCGCTTTGCATGTAATGCGTCTATCTCATTTATTGGTTTCACCTTTTGAGTTGCCATACTGACATAAATGAACATTTGCACGATATTCTAATTTTTCGAGTTTCACCTGTACGCCCAGCCCTGAACAGGGGTTGCAGTGTTTGTGGTGGCATCAGTCTAGATAAGGTCAAAATACCTAAGCTATGGAACTGTTCAGCCATTGCCATTTCTGAATTACTTATTTAAAATGAAAAAAATACCATCGTGTATTTTATTATCCTAATAGTCTCCCCCATAGCATATGATATGACTGAATGTTCAGTTGCATTGTCCTTATTAGCATCTGTGCCCAAAGGTCTGCAGCGAAATGGGCAGTAACAAATTTGAAATACAAACAAACAAACAAATAAATAAATAAAATTGCATGCCTGTGATTCACTTTGTGGCTAGAAGGGAAAACCAGCATGTGAATTTGCTAGTGCAAAAATACCTATCAACAGGATGCTATAGAAATGGCACAGATAGACTAGATTACCCGGTTGTCATTGTGCAGTTGCAGAATTGTACAACTTTACATTTGTTTTCATAATCAGACTTTTCTGTCCCTTTTATCACACTCTATTGGGCACTATACTATATTTTATTTTATTTTATTTATTTTTTTGTCTGCGCTCAGTCATTACTGACCCTGCAGTGACTGCCTGGACGAATTCTTGCAGTTTTCAAGGCAATTGTTTTTTGGAAGTGGTTTGCCAGAGCCTCCTTCCTAGAGCAGAGCCCAGCTGGCGAGCACAGGAGGCGGGATTTCCGTTGCTTCGCGCCCTTTTTGGGCGAGCGCGGTTTCGCGCTTACTGGCAACTGGTCCCGTCTCTCTGTGCAAGGCGCTGCCAGCATTTTTCCTCCCACCGGAGTGAGAGTACCCATTTATCTACTCACATGAGGTTTCGACCTGTTGGGTTGACAGGAGCTGGGGAGGAAACAGGAGCTCACCCTGTTAATGCGAGGGCTGGACTCGAACCGCCGAAGCGTCAGCCATTTCTGGCCGGCAACTTTCAGCGTCATTAAGCCGCTGCGCCACCGCGTCCCCTATATTTTATAGATTCACCTTAATTTAAAGTCATGAGATTTTATTTATTATAATTTAAATTTCTGGGATCACCTACTCATCAACAACTCAGCAGGGACTATTTATTTCCAGAACATTCATAAACCTGATAACACATTTTTGCTCAAACTTCTAAACTAGTGTTGTGAGTCCTTTGGCTTCTTCCAGTGAATGAACAATTTTATTATGGTCACTGACCAGAATTGCAAACAAAAACACATTAAAAATAAAAACAATGTAAAAACAAAACAAGATAAAATATTACATTTTGGCTTCTTCTTGGCTTTCTACTTCATTCTCAACATCCAAAAAAAGGAGACCTTAAGAATGTTAGTTTTATTTCCAAGTGATCATGCTTGATCTTACAATGTAATACTGAGAGGAAAGAGAGAAAAAGCAGCATTTTCAGGTGTGTGCAAACAATATTTGAAAGAGCCCTTTAGGCTTGTCAGAATCAATCATGTGAGCCAAAAAAGCTTTCTGTCCAGGGGTAGCTGCAAGGCCCATAGCCTCTGAAGCCCCTCCAGCCTTCATTAAGCCTTGCAGTTAATTCCTTCATGCTCAGTTTATAGTTATACCTAACTTCATTTGAAGAGATCCTCCTTCTCCCTTTGTAGAGAACATGCTTTCCCAAGCTGAGGTAGTCACCCTCTTGCTGTGCTAATTTCTTCTCCTGATCTGTTTCCTAAAGACCAATAGAAATCAAACTAAATATCCATCTGGGCTGTCTGTGGAAATGTGGAAAAAAAGGCACCACTTGCTTTCCATGCCCACTGGGCCAGGCAGCTTCAGGAATCATGTATTAAGTATACTTATCTTCCCTGGGATATCATAGATTAGATTTCCCTTTTGGGATACCAGCCTAGCTCCAAGATCAGTCTGCCACCATTTTTTAATCTTCCCAAAGTGGTGAGTTTAAGGGCAAATATGGGAAGAAGAGGAGGAAATGGCAGTCCAGGGTGGCCACTGACCAGAAGAAAATGGGTATGAAGACACTTCTGGATATGTCCAGACCTACAGCAATTCCCTAGGTCACTTGACCATACCCCCCTCAGGTTCCACAATGTGGAAAACATTTTGCACATCTGGAAGCTGTGCATTCTGAAATACAAAGAGGTAATATAAGATTGCTTACATTCAGGATTATGAACTAGGTAAGACCAACATTGTCCGAGCAGGGTGGAACATTGGGACAGATTGGTACCATTTTAAACTGCAAGAGGGGGAAAATATTTTTTCTCACATCTGCACCAATTAGAGGGAAAAAAATTCCAGATCATTGTGCTTAGAACAAACACTACACTCAAGGGTACAAAAGCATAGCAGTCATGAGCAATACATATTTCTATTTCTCAGCAGTGTACACCATGTAAACCATCTTTTATCCTTTTGGAAATAACATTTCCAGCCACCCATAAGCTAATTATATGTCAATATGCAACTTCAAGGGAAATCAAATTCTAAAACACAACAAACAGGTAAAACTGAGGTAGGTATAACCTGATCATTAACAGATTCTGGTAGTATATTCCGTAATGATGGTAGTTTAAGGGAAAGTAAACACTATATATAGGCATCTTTGTGTCACTTCGAGCCTTATTTTATTTAAAATGTGATTATATAGTTCAATACTGCCTAGAATTATAGTTGCATCTTCCAGTTCTGATGAATAAAATTCTGCTTGAATGAATGAGGCAACTCTTGAGTTCTAGGCACTAGGGCTGCGCAGCACTTCAGAAATCATTTGGAAAAGATGCTTCAGAGTTCAAAATGTAATACCTGTCTGCAACTCTTTAAAGCAGCGGCATCTTTTCCCATGTTGGAATGGCTGCCCTTCACAGCTGCTGTACAAATCACTGCAGAGCCTTCAGAACAACTTTTCAACCCCCAAACAAGCTGATAGCATGAGATTGGGTGGGTCTGGAGTCAGCCTCATACTAGCAAAAAGTCGTCTTGTGATGGTACTGAAGTCTACACATGATGAGATCCATATTGTAGGCTTAGCATATTGGTTCTTCAAAGCCTCCTGAAACTATTTTTAATAGCTGTCTGTTCTGTAGAGATTGGCAAGTGATAACTGTTTATTTTCATGCTGTAAAAAGCTTCTCTTGCTGCTTTTTGCACATCTGGTTGCTGTTACTTAAAGCTAGATAGGCTAAAAACACTTAGGCAGGATTGAAACAGGACCCCTTCTGGAAAAAGATTTTAATATTTATTATTTTTTAAATTTATATGAATCTTTTCCTTATTTTAACTACAAAGTTGAAGATGCAAAAAAGTGAGAGTACTGAAGCAACTACATTGTATTCTAATTTAGGAAAATATTTGTTTCTTAACTGATTGGTTAATAAGTCTGAATATCATACTCAGGATACATCTGAGTTGTTCTCTTAAGATATAGCCAGTATACCTTCAATATTTGCTCAGCTATTCTTATATTCATGAATAATTATTTCCTACACATAATATATTTGAATCTATATTGTTTGTTCTAATACACAGATTAATCACAGTGCAAAATACGAGGGATCAAACCTTTCTGTTAAATTTGTTTTCCTCCAGATTTCCCTGAATTTTTTTTAAAGGTTTTTTTTTTCCTGATTCCTTCAAAATTTCTAGAAATTTTACATCTCTACCTTAGCTTTCAGCATCCTAGGGTGGTTTCCATTATGTGTCAAACTATTTGTTTGGTTCTGTTCATGCTTGCAAGACTGCAAACATGGATATACACTTATTGCCTAGAATGTACCCAAGCTAACAGCTAGCATCTCTTATCTGCATACTTCTGCATCTAAAGTGTTTCACTTCTTTTCAGATATTCAAAAACTTTTTAAAAAATCTTGCTGTGTAAGATAGTGGCTCATGGAATGGGAAAAAGCTGTCTTACAGATCTGCTACCATGTGCAAAAATCTAAGATAGAAACAAGTAATTTTTCAACCTTATTTTTGCTCAATGCCTGCTTAAAAGTTTCAAAGTATGAGTGCACTGGTAAACTGGATTCACATATTGTGCTTAGCAATAATATTGTTGCTTAGTCTTGTCTGAACATACTATGTGAACCTGACCACTGTGGTTTATCCATGTTTGCAAATCATGACTTAAAATTTACTGTTTTGTGTGAAAATAGCCTATTGGGATTTACCGAATATAAATTGCTAAAGAAACCAAACTTTAGCCCATAGTGAGAACCATTAGCAGTTTTATTCAGTATTTCATTATTACTATTTTCCCTCTCTCCCTTAGAACAAGTTCATTCTGACCTTCCTTCACTCTTCTTAGTGTTCACCATAATACAGGCTAATTTGTGTTTACTTTTCTCACTCTATAACATGGTATAGAATACATAGAAATAAGATAGGCTGGGTTGACGGCAGCTCTGCTCATACTTCTGTTATGTTGACCACTAAGAGGATCATGTGATCAGTTTCATCCTATTTGGGATTCATCAGACATGGGTGATTATGTGCTGTCAAGTTGGTGTTGACTCTTAGTGATCACATAGATAGCTTTTCTCCATGATGATTTGACTCTAACCTGGTCCTTCAGGTCTTTCAATCATCGCTTTGAATCCAACCGCCTTGCTGCTGGTCATCCTCTTCTCTTTTCTTGCACCTTTCCCAGCATCAGAGCCTTCTTCAGAGAGCTAGGTCTTCATATAATGTACCCAAAGTATGATAATTTGAGCCTGGTTATTTGTGCCTCGAGTGAGAACTCTGAGTTGATTTGATTTGTTTGTTGGTCCATTTTCTTGGCTGTCCATAATATTTTCAAAAATATTCTCCAACACCAAATTTTAAAAGCATCAATACTGTTTCTATCCTGCTTCTTCAAAGTGGGAAAACTCTTGCCTGCATGATTTTGATCTTTGTTGCCATACTGTGTAGCATTGAATGGCTGCCCTAAAAAAGAGAAGACAGATGTGTTTTGCTATGAAAAATAGTGGATCTAGATGGAAAGTTGAAACTTGTTCTAAGGTTGCATGTTCCCTGAAAGATCAAATGCAGCATCTGATAATGTTTCAGGACAGAGCTGTCAGAGGTAACATAGATAACCGTGGTGGTTGGAATGTTTCCTTTGCTTATGTAATTTTCCTCTCTAGGAAAAGCAAACCTTTCTTAAGTAGCACAGGTTCTGATTATATCCAAGTTTCATTTTCTTGGAGGATATTCTGGAAACTGCATTAATAGAATTCAGCAGCTCTAACATCTGTGGGAGTTTGGATCATGTTTCACCAATTCTGTACATGTTGTAAGGCTGCTTCCATTTTCATGCCCAATTTTAAGGTAGTGGTGTTGATCTTGAAGCCTAAAGAGCTTGGGTTTATTGAAAGGACTTCCTGCAGATAAACAAGCCTGCCTGAGGTCTGTGATTAGCGCAGAAGGTCCTGCTTTGGGGCTCATAAGTAAGAGTTGAGTAGCAGGTATCAAGGGACAGGATCATTTCAGAGGTATCCCATCCTTGGTCCTTTTTCCTTCAGGGAGTTCTCTCCATGCATCTTCACCATTGTTGTTTCTGAGCTTTCCTAAGAGTAATTTTTTAGTCCACGCTGGTTGACAAGTGTGATGTTTGGGGAGTGGGGGAAAGAAATAACCCTCTTATTAATGAATGGTTTTGAAAATGTTTTACTGGTTTCGTGTATTATATGTTTATATGCTTTTTGTAAACTGCCTTTTAAGCACAATATGTCCTAAAATATTTAATTATTATCTATGCTGCATGTTCCTTGCAAGCCAACCCACAAACCCAAAGATGAATTAGCAGTCCTCTAAATAAGGTAAGAGGTGACCCTGCAGGCAAAATCCCACCGTTTTTGGTAGCAACTATGGTTGCTGTGCTATGGGGATAGCTCTTTCCATGCACTATTTCCTGTTGTGTCACTGCGCTAGTCTCCAAACTGATGCAAGGCTGGCTGGGGAATTCTGGGAGTTGAAGTCCACACATCTGAAAGTTGCCAAGGTTGAGAAACACTGGAGTAGATGCTGGTGAATATGTGGTTGAACAGCAGGTTGGATTCAGACTGCAGAGATACTGTGATATCGGAAAGCTCCAGGTAGGTTTGGTTGAAAACATTTCTAGTTCCAAAGTGTGCAAGACTGAAATGGAAAAATTCCAGGAGTACAATTATGGAGAAACACATTCCACCTGTGTGACCTTTAGTTTGGCACTAGGCTGTGTGAATGAAGGAAAGCAACTCCCCCAGACTTACTTAAAGCCCTTTTTTGCAAATCTCTTTTTGTTCTTCCCAAACCAGAGGAGAGAAGTTACACGAAGGGGCTCAGGAGTATGTCAGCAGGATAGCTCCAAGACCAGTACAGAATGGGCTAACCTTGATGTAGAGAGAGAAGTTGTCAGAAGAAAAATGAAGTTAAAAAATGAGCCAAATCCAGCTAGGGAGGTATGGAGAAAAAAATTCCCCAATTCATTCCTATGGGAGAGGCTGTTGAGCAATAGCTGCCAACTGTTCCTTCTTTAAGCCCTCTTCCCTCCTGGTCATGTGACCCCAAGGGGAGCTGCTGTTATGAGATTGGAGAGAATTCCAGAAGCTCTGCTCTGTGTGCTTTCCTTACCCTGTTTATTTACTCAAAATGTGATTTTACAACGTTAAGGAAGCTTTAAAAAAAAAAAATCTTGGGAGACATTGGATTCTGTTTGTCAGTATGGGTGTAAGTCATGGCCTTGATTGTACAGCTATGCTAAGTGATTAGAGTTCCCAGTGTGTACAAATTACTTTGTACTATGTTACTTGAAGGTAGTTAACATTTTTGCATCTTGGGTCGAGAGCTGTTCTTGGGGTTGAAAGGGTTAGAACATTTGTCACTGTTGATTCATACTGGCACTTGGAAATTGATGCCTAATTTATTCAGGTTGCTTGTTTGATTATAGAATTTTTATATTGATATTTCAGTAAAATAGTTTTTAAAATAGTAAATGTCCAATCAGAAATGTTTAGTTAAAAAAAATAAAGTGTTAGCTGGTACAGTGATGAGAACCCTTCCATCATTTGTACTTCTTTGTAGTAAATATACAAAATGTAAGGCTTTGGGATTTTTCTTTTCTGATAGAAGCCATATTGTATTGGTATTATTTAAATATTCACTTGTATGGAACCAAACAGTGAATAGAAGAAATAAAAAAGAGCATAAAATAAAATAAGGAAATAGTTGGGGAAAATGAGATTGAGAAATACTAAAAGTTGACTGATGGAAATGTCTTCCTCCCTGGTGTATAATTAGCACATCTTTTTGCCTGTAGAGTTCTCAAAAGGGAATGCAAATCTTACTTATATTTGCTGCAAAAGAAATTGGAAGCTTCTTTCTTTTTCTCTTTGTTCTCTCTTTTTGCACTTTTCCTCACTTCTTTCTTCTTTTTTTTCTTTGCTGTTTTTACTCTTTATTAGTTTGTGTTAGTTTTCATGTTCTTTGTAAAACTTTTAATAAAATGTAGTTTTTAAAAAAGGGAATGCAGATCTTCACATTTTCTTCAGGTTTTTAAAAACTCTAATCCAAGTGGATTATGCTGGAAGGAAAAGTGGCATAAATTAGTCCTTCTGGCCAGAGTTTATACAAAATAGAAAGTATATTCAGATCTTATATCAAAAGGTGCTAGTAAATGTCCTTTTCCCAATAAAATCTTGTGGCTGGATCCATGCATTTGTGCTAAACATTTGTTTGCTTAAACTTTGTTTCATGAATAACTATAGTTGGCTGTGTTTATGCATCATGCTAAGCCTTGGTTTATAAACCATTATGGCTGAATTCAACTCATTATGCTAAGCCAAATTTCACTGAATCCCATTCTGGCTTTAGTAAGCAGAATTAAAGCATACAAAACTTAAACCCCAAATCTCTGTTACCAGATATCTTTGATATCAAACTGGACACTTAAAATCTTGACATTTCAATGATTTCTCCCACAGTTTCTGAAAATACAGAAGTCTGACAGAGGAAAATATTTGAATACATGAACCACGTATACACCATGGAGTAGCTAGGGGTGGGTGAAGAACTTAGGAAGTATCTGTGATCATTATATCAAAAATAGCAAAGCATCACAAGAAAGGAGGTAAAATTGGAGAAAAATGTGGGAATCAGCAACTTAAAAGAATTAATGTTAAACTTTGTTCAAGGTTGGCTTCACATCTTCTGCTTGGCTGTAATTTGTTTTTGTTACCTTTATTTACTGATGGAGCCACCATTAGTTGGGCTCACAAAATACATTAAGCCATAAACCATGGTTTACCAGTTACAGAGTCTGGGTTAAAGCTTAGCTCAAACCAGACAAACTGCACTTTGGCTTGGTGTATTGTGCAAACCCGAACAAAAATTATCTAACTCCTAAGTTTACATGCCTAATAAAACCAGTGCAAATACAATTTTCTCGATCTTTTTACTTCAACTGCCTATGTTATGTCTGCTTTAGGACATACAGTTGAAATTCCAATAATCCATAACTTTTCTGAAATCTTGTTTTTCTAACCAGAGTGCCAAATTGGTAAAAATGTTTAATATTGTCAAGTTTGTAAGCCTCAGGATTTCTAATTTTGATGTAGGACAGCTCAACAAATATGCAGCTGGACTTAGTGAAAAGTTAAACATGGGCTTTTAATCCATGAATAAATACTCTGTTCTGTTCCAACCTAGTAAGCAGAGAGTATAATGATATTACTTTCAGTTCTGCTGTTTTTGAGTGGTGTAGAAGTAGGCAAACAAGGAAACTGTCTTTATTTCTCAGTATAGTATGCATATTAATCTTGCCTGGAGGCTCTCTCTGTCCTTTTCCCAGTTTGGAATGCAAGTGCAGGTGAGTGCATGCACACCTGTGGTTCCTTTCCTCTAAGGTAGAGGGTAATTTTAAACCTCTTTGCAGAATGTGGGCAGCGTGGGCTTTAGTTCGGTCAGCAGGTAATCATGTAACCTGGGCAGGATTTAAGGATTGTCTTAGCTCATTTTAAAGCGTATCTGCCCCAGGGTTAACAATTCCTGTAGGCACAGATCTGTACCTCTGTCAAACCTTTAGAATGCAGTGCTGCAATATTTAAATTCCTGGTTCAGAATTACTGATGGATTTATGGATTAGGCAAGATTGAAGAGGGAAGCAGTCAGCACAAATCTGAATTTTCTATGATCTTGGACTTGCTTCGTGAATTGTGGATTCCAAATGGTACCGAAAGGATGTATTCTAATAGTTTTTGGAGTCTGTGCTTTAGCAAACGGCTTTTGGGTATGTTAATAAATAAATAATTAAACCATTAAAGGTATTTGCAAACCCAGTTACTTTGGGAAGGCTTCCTGCTGCTTATCTGCATGAAATTCTGCTAGAGGAGGCCAGCCAACCTCTGCTGGACGATTTGTCACATTTTGGCATTGAATACTGTTGAACTGCCCATTATGTCTCCTTGTTTTGGAATTGTTGTTCGGGTCCAGAGTAGTGACTGAGACACGGGCTGAACTTCTCTATAGGCATGCCATTTTTACATTTATTTTTTGAGTATTCTGCTCCTGGGTGTGTGAGACGTGCCATGTGTATCCAGTTTTAATTCAGAAATCAGAGTTAATGGAGATACACTTCTATCTTACATTTTTATTATTTGGAAGTTATAAAATCATTTTTTTGTGTGTTCACCATTTGACACATAAAAGTAGGAAAGAATTGTGAAAGCTTTCTTTTCACTGTCAGAGTCACTATACGTTAAGTGGGAATAAATTGTATCAAAGATGTATGGATACTTGTATTGATATTGTTTTATTGAAATGGTTTCACTCTGCCTTATGTTTTAACGTGTTTATTTTGAACAACACTTGTGGAGGTGGTGTTCATTTTAATAAGTGCTCTCTCTCTCTCTCTCCTCTTCCATTATGACTCAAGAGCTACAATTAATTCTGAGTTATTTTATTCCATTTAAAGCCTACTTAATATACGTGTTCCTACAAGTTATATGCACCCACATTATATTTAAAGATAGTCATTGTAAAACCATAAGCTTGATTCCAGACCTACACAAAAGCTTCTTTTGTGAATACAAGTGACTTGGGTACAGCAGCATTTCACCCTGCAAGAATTGCTGATTTCTCTCTGACATTGTACTCTGCACCCCACCCTTTCTCCATCACTTTCCATGGTACTCTGGAGATTTTTAAGGGCATAGGAGTGGTAGGAGTTAAAATTGTTTTCTGCCCACAAGCATGTCTATATAGCAGAGTTTCATGCTACAAAACACTAGATGCAACCCATTATATGTAAAATGGAAATTCAGATAACAGCGTACTTGAAGTCTCAGTAACCCATTGTTATTTGCATAGATTAAATGCAGTCTTGCACTAGATGTACAAAATCTATTTGTGCTTATTGTAGGAACGCATTTCATTCTATTTAGCTATTCTTTTTGATCTGAAAGGTGAAATAAACATTTAATTACATTAAATGGACAATCTCTTGCTTCATTTATAAAACCACAACAGTGAAATAGATACGTCTATTTAAGTTTATGTCCTGATTGCTAAGAAAATCTTCAAAAGGTTATATTGTTAGTCGAAGCATATAATTAAAGAGTAATTTTTAAATTACCCAAGCACCTTTGATAGTGCATTCTTGTAGCTATCCCATGTTATTTGAAACTGTGGGTGTATCTTTTTTGATGGGGAGAGTTGGGGCTTATAGAAGATTCTCAAAACCACCCTCTTAATCTCTTTTTGGAATATTTAAAGCTAATGTACAGTCAGTCTGGTCTTTGGTCTGTCTAGCTCATATTACTTACTTGCCTCTGCAGAGTTTCTGGATATTCCTAAATAGGGATATTCATGAAATGGGAAATATATTTTGTTTCAAACCTACAACAAACAATCATGCTCCTGAAGTTCCATAAAACCATTTTGGATTGACTGCAGTTCAACAAAAAGAAAACTTTGGTGGTTGTTAAAATCTGGAGGGCTCCCAGAGTGATTTTGTGTTGTTGGGGAAGGTAAAGCTGGTGTATATCACCCCCTCACATACCTCCACATGGCCTGTATGCCAACCCACCTCTTCTGGATCTCAGCACCTTCTATTCCTTTCGTCTCCACCTCCCTTCAGCCATTGCTGATATCCCAGAGTGACATAGCCAGCTCTCCAATCTTCCCAGAGCCTTTCCTTCCCTCCCTTCCTCTGACTCCATTCAGCCACCTCTGTGCACACTGCCCTGGCCCTCTGTTTCTTACTCCCAGTGGTCTCAGGAAACTAGCTCTCAGGGTAGATACGTACATCTCTGGTCCTCTTGCTCCCCATCCTACCAGCAATTTCCCTTCCCTCAGCAACCACTATTGTTTGCACATCCCATCACTAAGAAAATCCCTCAACATGATTTTTTCCCTCCATTTTTGTAGCCCCTGTCCCTGGATCACTTCTGCCCAGAACAGTTGTGTTTTGGTCTGTATCTAGAACACATGTGCCCTGTTTCATTCTGTATACCAAGAAAAATATCTGAAATACTCATGTTTAAATTTGGACCACTGAAAGCATCTGTGTACTGCATGGATTGTGCATGGGACATTGTACACATTACTGCTTCTTGGTGATGTTTCATCATTCAGTCACCCTGCCTTGTAGACAGAATTTTAGAATCCAGGTAACATCTATATGTAGGCAGTTTTCCAAACTTTTTCCTATCACTTCTTCCCTCATTTTTTCTTTCTAGAGGAAATATGTTGAGATGGGGGGGGGGGAATTTTGGGGTAAAATGCATTTGGATTAGTTAGTTCTGTCCCTGGAACCACTACCTACAAAGATCTTTTGCCATCCTTTGCTTCTTAGCAGTTGGAGTGCCAAGGTGTGAACCTGAGACTCTTTGTATAGCAGAGTATCTGCTGTATTGCTGAGTAGGGATACAAAAGGGAATTGCCTGAGATTTCTGTGAAAGGAGATTTACAAAATCTGTCAAAATAGACTCCACCACATCACAGACAATACCAGTAAGGAGTTGCATCCATCCCCAGTTCACTGAAAAAGTCTCCTGAAAATTCTGTATAAAGAGAGAACCATCATAAAGAAACACAGGTTATTGGGGAAGATAGAAAGTAGTAGAGGCCCTTCCTAGATGGTTTCTCATTTCATTCCCCAATTCCTGGGTGCCTCATTTTCTTCTCCCGATGTCATTTCCTTCATTCCCCCATGACACTTTTTTATTCAAGTTTTTCTCCCTCCATTCAGCCCTCACATACACAGCCTCTCCATTCTCAACATGCTTTCCTAGTTCTGTCCTTTCAAAAGTTCTAGATGTTGGAATTGAGCATAAAAATGAATGTGGATTAAAAAAAAAGTTAAAGGCATCTTCTCTCTTGGTCACAGAACAGAAGTGGCTTGCCATTGTCTTTTTTTTTTTTTAAACATGCCTTTAAAAAAAATGATTGATAAACAGCAACAAAAGTAATAGCCTGACAAAATGGAAGAGTACTAACATGGAGATTCATGATGATCTGCTTATCCTTATTGTTGCATTAGTCCTCCCTTCCAAATTCTGATTTAGCAGCATGTGTTTGGATGATATCCCTCTCCTGAGTGATGTCCTAATTTTATGCATTATGGAAATAACATACATGCAGAAAGGGATTACAACAGTCTGAACAACAAATGAATTTGGGTACAAGTGCATCTTTCAAGGTATATATATATATGGTAGAAAACGGCACAGTTGTTGTTTAACTGCAAGTTGTTTATATATTCATCCCTTCATGTTATTTCAGAGAGAGGGAAAAAAATTAAGAAAGGTACCTAGACTTTACTAAGTCAGGAATCTTATTTGAAGCCTGACTCTTTCCACTGGCTCTACTACATTCTAAACATGGAAGGGATTTTGTCATCAGAGTAACACACTCTGCAAAGTACACTGTATGGCTCAGAATTTTATAACTCAGACTTCTTCAGAATTTTTGGTCAACAATTTCTGTCAGTCCTAGCTGTCTTGATCAATGATGACAGAAGGCACTGAGTTAGAGAGGGCTGATTTATGTAAATCCATTGTAGGAATTCAATGCTGGGTGAAAGCACCTCAACCAAAGATGGCTGTGGAGTGTCTGCTTGGGACTCAAATAAGGCCTATTTTATTTTTTAGGTTAATATTTTTAAGTTATTTGTAGTTAGTGTTCCACTCTATATGTTTGGAAAGACTCTCTCAGTGGCCTACAAATTGGATTTTAGAACTGCAGCAAGCAGATAAGTAGAAAGGCAAACTAAATAATACAAAGGGAGCAGAACATACTCAGCCTTAAAATTTAGATTAAAATATAATAGAGTAGAACATCTAAACCCCTGGGCAAACAGAACTGTCTTCACCTGACAGGGGAAAGACATCAAACTTGATACAAAGTGATTCTACTTAACAAGAATGTTCTAGAATCTGGGACAGAAAAGTTTATTTTTTAAAAATCCTGTCTCTTTTCAGGCCCTGTTGGAGATGGAGAGCAGAAGTCATCTAACGTTGGACTTTCATGGAAGAATGTATTATTTGAGCAGAGTCATGTGGGAAGGTCATGTTGGCGCTCAAGATGTATAATAGCTAATGTACTAATACACATGTCTCATTTGAATAGTTGCTTACATATTATTTGATGTAGCGTTTAATCTGTAGTATACAAATACAAATCTGTGGTATCTACAGGTGAAACTCGAAAAATTAGAATATCGTGCAAATGTTCATTTATGTCAGTATGGCAACTCAAAAGGTGAAACCAATATATGAGATAGACGCATTACATGCAAAGCGAGATATGTCAAGCCTTACTTCAGTATAATTGTGAAGATTATGGCGTACAGCTTATGAAAACCCCAAATTCACAATCTCAGAAAATTAGATTACATGACATCAATAACACAAGGATTGGAAATAGAACAATATCGGACCTCTGCAAAGTATAAGCATGCATATGTACTCAGTACTTGGTTTGGGCCCCTTTTGCAGCAATGACTGCGGCAATGCGGCGTGGCATGGATGCTATCAGCCTGTGACACTGCTGAGGTGTTATGGAAGACCAGGATGCTTCAATAGCGGCCTTCAGCTCCGCTGCATTGTTCAGTCTCATGTCCCTCATCTTTCTCTTGGCAATGCCCCATAGATTCTCTATGGGGTTCAGGTCAGGCGAGTTTGCTGGCCAATCAAGCACAGTAATCCCATGGTCATTGAAGCAGGTTTTGGTACTTTTGGCAGTGTGGGCAGGTGCCACGTCCTGCTGGAAAATGAAGTCAGCATCCCCATAAAGCTCGTCTGCGGAAGGAAGCATGAAGAGCTCCAAAATCTCCTGGTAGACGGCTGCGTTGACCCTGGACTTAATGAAGCACAGTGGACCAACAGCAGCAGATGACATGGCTCCCCAAATCAACACAGACTGTGGAAACTTCACACTGGACTTCAAGCATCATGCATTGTGTGCCTCTCCATTCTTCCTCCAGACTCTGGGTCCTTGGTTCCCAAATGAGATGCAAAAGTTGCTCTCATCAGAAAAGAGGACTTTGGACCACTGGGCAACAGGCCAGTTCTTTTTTTCTGTAGCCCAGGTAAGACGCTTCTGACGTTGTTTGTTGTTCAGGAGCGGCTTGACAAGAGGAATACGACATTTGAAGCCCATGTCCAGGATCTGTCTGTGTGTGGTGGCTCTTGATGCACTAACTCCAGCCTCAGTCCACTCCTTGTGAAAGTCCCCAACACTTTTGAATGGCCTTTTCCTGACAATCCTCTCCAGGCTGCGGTCATCCCTGCTGCTTGTGCACCTTTTTCTACCACACTTTTCCCTTCCACATAACCTTCTATTGATGTGCTTTGATACAGCACTTTGGGAACATCCAACTTCTTTTGCAATTACCTTTTGGGGCTTTCCCTCCTTATGGAGGGTGTCAGTGATGGTCTATCTCATATATTGGTTTCACCTTTTGAGTTGCCATACTGTCATAAATGAACATTTGCACGATATTCTAATTTTTCGAGTTTCACCTGTATAGTTTCCACATAGTAGAACTTTCAGTCCTGCCTACCTAACTTGAACGCCTGAATCCTGAAGTGAACTCAGTCTAAATTGCCTGTTCCAGCTTTGTTTATGTTTCTGTGCTCCACAGTCATTTACACAGGCTCTGTTTTTCAATAAAAGCCATATTGCTATATAAATATGTTGCAGCAGAACCAACGAAGGATTTTATGGTATCTTAAAAATGTGACACATTTATTATGGCATAAGAGTTCATGGATTTTATTCCATTCTACTTCCCAATACCTGTATTATAGCATGATTAATTTTTAGTTTTTAAGGTGCCATAAAACTATCGTTTTATGTAAAGCAAGCATGCATATAGAATGTTTTATTTCTGAGTAAAAGAGGGTTTTTCATTTATTTGCAAGGATAATTGAACTAAAATTAACACTATTTCTTCCTAGAGCCTTTGGAAATATATAGGAATTATTTTTTCTGACTCCAGTTAGAGAGAGAGAGAGAGAGAGAGAGAGAGAGGTCATGACTCACAGAATTGTAGAGTGAAGTCCCCTGATCAATTTCCATTCTGAGTGTGCTGGCTGGTTTATAGTCTTTCTTGAGCCAAATTGAAGTATGGATGTTCTGCTGGGTATGAGAAGAGTGGATGAGCATGTAAACAAATGCAGACAAGGAGTTGGGAGGCTGAATCTGAGATAGTACCATAATGGCACCTGTCTATTTATGGAATGTGAAAATCTAAGTACATCCCCCAAGTCCAAGATATCAGATTCTGCTTAATGGATTGCCTGGTTAATTAACCTGAGTCTTTGTCAATACACCACAAGAAGAGATACAGCATCTTTGGTAGGTGCACTGAACTGTGGACTATCCTCCTGCGTTTATAGACTTTGATAGATATTTGTATTCCATTGTATTTATCTAGTGTTTTTAGCCAAGCCAGAGAGAAGAAAAGATAACTCTGGCTAAAGGACATCCCAAAGTTGACTAGACTTGGCTTTTTAAAAATCCTCCTGCCAAGGCAGAAAATAAACTTTTCCAACCTGGTTCCTTCCAGGTGTTTTAGACCATAAATCCCAGAAGGCCCAGATGTTAGTCATTCTTGCTGGGGAATGTAATCCTAATGAATTTGGAAGACATTAGGTTGGGAAAAACTGATTTAAACAGTCCCTTTTAATAAGTTGATTGAATTAATTCCTTATGGGCTCCTTTTCCTGCACCCTAATTAATGATTTAATTAATACAAAATATTTTCTTATTCAGAAAGCATTGTCTTTTATGGTTGTGTCTTTCTCATACCTGATAGTTATAAATCAATATGGAATAAGTGTAGGTATTACTGGAATTATTCACTTTCATTGTGTGGCAACCTATCGACAGGGCAGGATATAGTCACACAATTATGTTAAACTATAGTATATTTTTTTTGGTATGAATCTAGGAAGATGTGTGAACCCAGCTATTGTGGCTTGTAAACAATGGTTTATGGCTTACAGTTTAATGTGAACCCAAAAAGAGTTTATCCAACTGTTGTTTGAAAAGAAATCACAGGTTACCAGCTGACTGCGTAAACCTACCCACAGCATTTGCAGGGAATGGGGTGGGGTGGTAGTCAGGCTGCTGTCAGGAGTATTATGATACAAACCCAACCCTTTTCTACATGAGGCTTAATATATGTGTACCCAAAGGGGAGGGCTTGTGTCATGATGTCCCAGTGCCACTTTTGTCATTCTGATGCTGCTGAGCCTGGCCATAGAAATGAAAGAGTGACAGAGTTAGTCTGTGGCGGGGGGGGGGGTGATGCCTCTTTTTTACCTTTGGCCTGGTCACATGCTCCCTGGGCTGCTTCTTAGAAACGCAGCTGGCCTTCTGCTGATACGCTTGGACACTTCCTTCTCCTGCATGTTTGTGTTGTATCTTCAGGATAATTGGGAGGAGGGACTGAGCTGTTTGGGGGTTATTTAACCACTCTGGGGTGCGACAAGCTGCCACTCGTCTTGGGAGGCCTTGCTGTGAAGTGGTTGACTGACTGCTGAGAAGCCTGTTCTGAAGCACCAGGAGCAAAGCAGTGGCCACGCTCAAGTGATACCGATGGCTTTCATGTTGAACAAAGCCAATGGTTCCCCTTCTCTGTTGTTATTATCTCATTTTAGGGGATTAAGATTGTCAGTGAAATCAGATTAGCTTGCTTTAACAGCAACCTGGCGGGAATTGAATCTCCCTATCTTGGGAGGCATCGGAACACAAAGAGAGAGAATTTTCAAAGCATATGCCTGACTCCATTCTTGTGATTTAAACCTGGTTGAAAACTCTTCAGACTTCCTTTCTTATATTCTCTTTTGAAGTGATTTGCTTTCACAAGGAGAGAAATGCCACTTCACTGCCTTTTTAAAAATTAAAACTAATTGTGTGACCAAAACTTGATTCCCAGTTAATTTTCAGACCCAAAGAAGCTCCGATTTACAGTAAGATGCAAACAGAACTGCCTCCAAACTGCTGAAATAAAACAGTTATTGTATTGCCGAGTTCTCCCTGTTTGCAGTGGGCAAGTTAGCATTGCTTGACGCTCAGTGCCTGATGGTTGCATTGCATTCTCTGCATGAGTGGAAGTTGTAGGAGATGGTGCCTGAAGCTAAGACAGGTGGGATGAAGAATGGTTGACTGAATTTTCAGATGCCTGTTAGAATAAGTATATGAATCGTTGTAGTTGTAAAGGCCTCCATGGCAGCCTGATTGATGTTTTAGATTATATTATTATAGAAGAATATCTTACATAGAAACATTGTGAGGCATAATGGCCAAGGAGATAGTAAGAACTGGGTTTTCAAATCCTTGTGAAGTCAAGAAGCTTACACTCTTTCTCAGACAAACTTATTTTTATAGAGTTTTTAGGATAAAATGGGATAATCTATGCAGCTCAAAAATTCTTAAGAATAAAAAACAAATCTGAATAAAGAAAAGCATGTTTGAAGCAGCGTGACAGTGTGTTAGCTGGGTGTACTAAGCCTAGTTTGAAGTTAACCCCTGATGTTACATACCCCTCATCACAGTGTCAGATGATATAGTAAAACATAGTTTAGAATCAACCAATATCGCAATCACCTTTGCCATTGCTAATTTTTATTTTTGTAAAGACATACACCCGGTGGCCCAGTCAGATTCAGATCTCGTGTTCATAGGTAGGGAAGGCCAAGCCTCCTGCCACTTCTTTTGTGAACCAATTGTCAGCCTTACCAGGTAGACCAGACAGGAAACATGACCAGATGAGCTAGTTCTACTTTATTGTAAAGCTACATTAACAGAAGTCTGAAAGTACAGTTCTTCCCCTGTCTCCTTTACAGCCCAAAAAATTAAGGAGGGTCTCTTCTGAGCCTTTTGCCCCACCCACTATCCAGCTGCGGGCTATGCTGTTTCTTAACTGACTGTTTCCTAGGCAGCGTCTCTGGGCCCCGTCTCCCAAGATCATTCCCACACACCATTACACCAGTTTAATTCTATGCATACCTGCAGGGCTAAAAAATGTCCAGGAGCAAACGAGTTGATACTGTTTGAGTGGCCCCATATGATCTGGCCTTCTGTCTCTGTAGGCTGAAAGGGGGAATTAACCATAGATAACTTGTCCCAGTTCAGACAACACACCTGAGTGAGGTTTAGATAGTACATTTATGATAAGATGCTCTGTCTTAACTCTAGTTTACTTGTGACCCAGTTTTGAACATCATGCCAGGCCTAACCATGGGTGGCTTTGCATGTCAAGCAAACCTGGTCACTGTAAAGCCCATTTAAGAAGGGAATTTAACATGGTTAATTCTCTTACTGTACAATGGTGCAATTAGAATTTCATTCATATACAAAGTATTTTCCACCCACTTGGGCCACAATGAGATCCCTCTGGAACACAAGATGATCCATGAAGGAAGACAGACTACTGCAAATGAGAAACAAAAGGTACTTTATTATGCAATGAATTAAGTGTGTTAAATGGACCTAAGGTACAACTTTATTTACTAAGGTATTAGTAAATATCAGCATAATATTATTTTGCTTAATTTTGGCTGTACAGGTAGTCCCCAGTTTAAGAATGAGTTCCGTTCCTAAGATCTGTCTTTATGTCAAATTTGTATGTCAGTTGAAACAGTATTGTATAATACTGTATAAGTAGTATTGTGTTATGAACTCAAATCATTGTGTATTTAACTTCAATTTTGCTACAGTATGCTCCATTCTCAACTATGGGTCATTTTTAAACTAGGCGTTCTTAACTCGGGGACTACCTGTATTATATGATTAATGTATATCCAAGATTGCTTGCTGATATTTACTAATACCTTAGTAAATAAAGTTGTACCTTAGGTTCACTTGACACAATCCATTGCATAATAAAGTACCTTTTGTTTCTCATTTGCAGTAGTCCGTCTTCCTTCATGGATCATCTTGTGTTCCAGAGGGATCTCATTGTGGCCCAAGTGGGTGGAAAATACTTTGTACATGAATGAAATTCTAATCGCACCATGGAATCTAGTTACAGTGTTGTCACAAGAACCAGTTTATTGATGTGTGTGTGTAACATGACTAATGATGGGAGAATAGCTCTTTCTGATGACTGCTTTAAAAGTTCACTTCTTAGCAGTAAACTGCTAAGAGTCATCTGCAGTGAGAATTGCCTTAATTGCAGGAAGTCTAACATCTCTCTCCCTGCCCCCCTCCCCCCGCCAACCTTCAGTTGTATGGTTACCAACTCATCCCCAGCACTGTCCATCTTTCTGGGGATCCCTGTCTCTACAGCTTCTCCAGATAGCGGAAGACAGATTCAGCAACTCTAAGAAGAGAATCACAGGAGAAAATTATGGAGTCCCACTTTGTACCAAGGGTTTGGTGATCTCAGGATCAGAGCAAACCTTTTTCATACTTCTTTTGGTTCCAGAAAGGGATGAAAAGCTAACTTCTTGCCCCCCTCCTCAAAATTCTCTATATTTACCAGAACATTTGGGACAGGAATGAGATCTGTCAAGGGCATAAATATTCAGTAGATCTCTAGGCAATAAAAACCTGTAACTGAAAAGCAACTTTCATATGTAGTTTATATATTTGAAACGTGACTGGTTTGTTAAAATGATCGTTCAGTTGCCTCTGTGGTGCTGTTCTTTGGAGTACTAATTCATGATTTGGAAGAACAGATAATATGGCTTGTTTGGATTGGTCCTTTCCAAATTCAGTTTGAGCTTTGTAAGTTGATTACAGCATCGAATTGTGATAACAGATTTTAATAATAATGGTAATACATTTTCCTCAAAAAATGAGTTATACAAATTTTTTGGATGAAATAATTTAGGGAAGAAAATATACTATGATTAACTTAACAATAATACTTGATAATACTCAGTTATTCTTTGTTTATTATTTAATAAATATATTTATATAAATATATTTATTTATTAACTTTTAAATTTATTAAATGCATAATAATAGTAGTAATACTCTTCCATCCAGATGTCAACATCACAGACAACTAGCAGAGTACTTTATTTATATAGCACTTATCTTCCTACACCCCCTTGCTTCTGATTCTGGTCATTCTACTTATTCATCTCTGTTCCTTTTTGGAATAAGGCATGGATATAATAGGAGTAATTAGGAAATAGTAGTCCTGTTTTCAGAATGAACTATGTCTCTCTCTGTAATTTATTTCCTTCATTATGTAAGGGAATTTTGGTCTCATAGAAAGCAGACTACTTTCCTATTCACTGTTCACATGGGACATTTCCATGAAAAAATTGCTGTGGGTACAGTATGGATAAATTCAGGATTCTGACAGCATTTTGGATCTGTCTCCAATTTTTTTAGAGTGTTAACAAAATGCAGGGAACTACTGGGGTGTAGGAGGATGAGTGCTATATAAATAAAATACTGTGCTAGTTGTCTGTGATGTTGACCTGTACTTATTCTGGATGGAAGAGTATTACTAAGTATTAATAAATTTAAAAGTTAATAAATAAATATATTTATTAAACAATAAAGAAAGAATAACTGAGTATTATCAAGTATTATTATTAAGGTAATCATAGTAGATTTTCTTCCCTAAATTAATTTATTTCATCCAAAGAATTTGTATATCTCATTTTTTGAGGAAAATGCATTGCCATTATTATTAAAATTGTAATTTCTAAACCTTTCAATACAAGGACTTCTCTGGGTAGATTATATTACCTTACTCTGGAATGACTCTCTTAGTCTCTGCATGAAAAATTCAGTTGGGAAAGGTAACATGATTTGGAAACTGGAAATTATTAAAATAAAGGAAGATGAAACGAACAGAGTCAGAACAATAAATATAAATATATGTTACTTTTAAATAAAGCCCTACACATTATGGTTTATACACAGGCCTTTTTTAGAGTCAGTCTTCTATCCTTGAAGGTCTTCAATTCTCAGAGCCAGCTTTGGGGAGGACAGGTTGAAGCAAAAGTGGGTATGCCCCTTCTGTCCATACTGGGATCAACTCAGAAAGGCCAGTCCTCCACTGGGTCCTACCTTTATACCTAGAGCTGCAGTTTAAGTGAAAATATGGCTGTGCGGAAGCAGGGTGCTATTTTAAGAGGCACGCGTGCGTACTGGTTCTGCAGCTCTTTGGATCTGTAATTTGAGCAAATTGTAAGCCCTACTTTGATATATGTAACAGTTCTTAAATGTTTATTCAGTTATAAAATAATACTCTGAGGTCCTACTGGGTGCCATGTAGTGTATATCAAGAAAATAAAAAGGAAAAACATAAAACTCCTGGCTGATATCAGGATACATCGCAGAATTTCTGTAATTATAGCAATGCTTTTGCAGTTCCTGAGATTGTGGAAATTGCTGCAAGCTGTATCTGTGATTGCTCTGCTTCCCATATTGTCCACCTACATGTCTGAAAGGAGAAGAAACAGCATTTGGAGCAAAATTTGTGAATGGTCTACAAGTTTGTTTCCTTTTAAAAGGCTTTTTTTATATTTAAAATGTCTAGGAAATTTCTTGCAGCAGTTTCCTATTTCCAAAGTATTTATATCATTTATCTTCTGTGCATCAGCCACTTGAGTTTAAGTAAGGTATAGGTGCCGGAGGAGGATTTAAATAAGACACTCTGTCCACTGCACCAGGCCAGCAATATTTTAAGCACTGATTAACTGGCCCTGAATAATGAATAGCTCCTTTCCTCCCATCCTGCACATTTTGCCTGCCCTATATTGTTTTACACAATGCTTTTCAGAGGGCACTGATCCCCTTTAGAGCTTTTGGGTATTGGGGGTTACTATGTCCATGTAATGAAAAAATCTGGAACTGGATCTTGTATCAAAAGGGTGTAAACATCTGCAGCCACAGCTCTGCCTTCCAGTGCCTTTGCTGTCATTATTCCTGTTTTTTGCAAGGTAACATTAATGACAGCTGGGATAAGAGAAGAAACAGTTTGCCTGGTCTTTATGGTCTTCATATGTTTCTTTTTTGTTTCTAGGCACCTGTGTTGTGAGCAGACCCTGAGCTGGGGTAGCTCAGAAGATGACAGAGTACAAACTAGTGGTGGTTGGTGCAGGAGGCGTTGGGAAAAGTGCACTGACTATTCAGCTTATTCAGAATCACTTTGTTGATGAGTATGATCCTACCATAGAGGTGAGCAACCTGCTCTTTTCTTAACAAAAAGTTGTCTCCTTCTCTCTTAGCTTTAATGTCTGTACATATATAATCCACGCTTACAATCTGAAATTTAATAACTCTTTCAATCAGAAATGTAAATGAAGAATGAGAAACAGACTGATGCTAGGTGAGCCAAAGAAAAAATCAAGCACAATAGAAGATATGCCATTAAATTAGACAACTTTCTACAACCTGATCTTTTCCGCATGCTTTGGACTACAGTTGCCATTTCAGGGTCGTGCTGGTTGTGAGTAATAGAGAATTGCAGTCCAATTCCCCTGAAGGGCACAAGCTTTAGTATTCTATCATTTGCCAGGCTAGGAGCATCATTTATCATCCTTGTGATTTTTGTTAATGGTTAAGATGGACCTACGGACTTTGGAAGCCCAAGCCATCTCCCTCTCCCTCTTTCTCACACACACACACACACCCATATTTACACATGCAGTAGTTAACCTTTTTGTAAAATAGGGATCATGAACCATACCTGCAGCTTAGGACTGATGTATGATAGAAGATCAGGAAAGCTGAGCAGCCTAGCTACATATAATATTAATGCACACATCTGGCTTCTCTTGTGGAAATGTAAATAGTCTAAAAATAGAACTATTGTTTTCAAACCAGCCACATTTCTTTTCGCCAAGAAGAGTGCATCTTCTGGATGATTTTTATTAAGGTCCAAGCACTACTTGTTGCCAGCTAGCTTGTATATTTTCAGTCTGATAGAGGCAAATTCTATTGCTTTATATTGGGCTTACTCCTAAGTAAGTATACATAGAATTGCAGTTGTGCCCCCAAATCCTACATAGTTTTCTCAGCAGTAAGTCCAGCCTGTTTAGTGGGGCTTATTTGAGTATACAAGCTGTACAGCGTGCCCCCTCTCCCAAGTACGCAGTTTGTAAGTCAGTTGGTAAGCACCTGCGTGGCCTTGAGGAAAACTGTAGAGTTGCATATGTACTGACAATTGCTAGTGACTTAAGCCCTTCTTGATCAGCTGTTTTATCTATCAGAATGAATAATGGGCTCTTTGCAAAACAATAACATATTTCACCCTCCTTTTGCAGTGACAGCAGTGGTGTGCCGTTAGTATGAGAGAACTTGTGGTATTCTAGAAGAAAGAAAGGGGGTTGGCATAGTAATCTATTGTGCAGATGTTCTGGCACAGCTCTATGAGTGCTTTTTCCTGAGGTGAGAGTAGGAGAAAGGTCAAAAATATATTAAGGGAATTGGTATATTATCCACGAGCTCCAGGATCTGATGTTTCAGACTTCTCACTCTGCCCACACCATCAGCAAATTCTGGGGTTTCCATGCTGACTTCCCCTCTCACTTTGTGATGCTGTTAGTGAATGCCAAGTTGATCTGGAATAAGATAGCACTAATACATAATATGATTGTATCAGTCCCCACCCAGCTGGGCAAATCCAAGGAAACAAGAAGTACAAGGATTTCAGTAAGGTATGGGATAAATACAAAGTCTTAGAAACTGTCATAGGAATTTCCCAGCTTCATTTATAGTGAGTAAATTAAGATGGAGTCTTTTTCAGTACTCTGAAATGGTTCTTCCTGAACTTTCCACCTGGACCAAATTGCTGTTTATGAGATAAGCTGTCCACTGACTCCCCTGCTGCTATCTTTTTGTATGTGTCTGTGCTCTTTTCCATTCCTTTCCCAGCCTCCCCACAATTTTTCACAGGTCATAAAGGGGTAGACCTGACCCAGCTCTTCCCAGCCAGGTACTGGGCACAGTTTCAGCAGGGGATGGAGGGTCAAGGAGGGGCTGCACCCATCTATAGAAATCGTATAGATTTGTCTCACTGGGTAACCAACCCTACAAAATAGAACAGGGGTCTTGTTGGTGGACTAGGTGCCCAACACCACCGTAGAGAATCTCAGAACAGTTATACTGATATCTATGCTAATGTTGTCCACTTGTCTGTTCAGGATTCCAGGATTCAGGATGCCAGGGTTACCATGGTAGCCCTGGGGCTGTCTCAGAATACCATAGGCCCAAAACACTTTGCAAGGCACAGTTTAGTTCATTAAAGTATATGGTTGTAGACCAAACGCAGAAGTTAAAACAACACATTGCACAGCTATCCAGTACTGTATACCTGGGGAAGCAATCAGGTCCAAAAGCTTCTAATTGGCTACATTTCTAGAGACTTCCCAATCCTTGTCGTTTAGTAGTGCATGACTGCCATATGAGAGTGGTCTGAATAGTCTGTAAACAGAGGGGAGATTAACGCCGCCCTCCAAAAGTGATATAGGGCATTCCAAAGGTATGTATGCTACTATATCAATTTTGAAGTCTGAGCAGATACATAAATGCTTTTGGTATTCCTTAGAGCATTGTATTTGCCCAATGATATCATCCAGATGAGGCAATGTCAAGGCCCTCCTGTGAGACATGGCTGATAAATGATACAGGTATTGGGGAATTTGAAAAGAAGGGTGTGTGATCTCATTGTAGCTGAGATGGGAAGTGTTGGTTCTATCTCTTGCTAAATCAAAATCTAAATTTCACTGCTTGAACTCTTTCTGGGCTTCATCCAAGTCTAGCATGGATACAGAGTGGGGTCATCCATTTTTTGTTTCTGTCTGTTTATAAAAACTAATTGAGCTAAAGATTTGCACGCCCCCTCCCCCAATTTGTTTAAACCAATATTTCAACCAGCAGAGTCATAATTGAGTCTTGACTGAAATATAGCCAAGTTCTAACTGAAGAAAAGTGTTAATGACAGAGTGGGAAACTCAAGGTAAGCGTCTCAGAAATTTAGATTGTACAGCTTCTAATACAGAGATGTCCTTGTAAGTGCAATTTATCTCGCCTTACAGCATAACTGCACTTTACAGGTATACTCTTTATCTGATTTGGGGTAGGGTGGATTGGCAGGGAACCAGTGATTCATGGATTGCTTGTCACCTCTTGTCATGAATGGATCACTTCCTGGTGAGATGTAAACTGGCTATGGCTGACCTCTCTTGCAAATTAGAAGTCTAAATTCTTGCAGCTTTTGTTGATTTTATCAGGTACCATGTGATCAGAGTTTATAGATTTAGTTTCTACTGCTGTGATCCAAGAAAGCAGAAAGATGGGGGGTCAGGACAACCACCTGTGCTTTGGATTTTTTCCCGATGGAGATTTTAAGGTCTAATGGGACGTGGCATACAGATAGCAAAGGAGACAATCACCTTGGGGCTGGTAGAAAGTGGAGTTTAGGTTCCCCCTTGTCTATAATTCACCACGTGCCTTTATTCTCTTTTTACATTAAAAGATGTAGTGTAGAGAAGCACAGAAGGAATGAGGCCACGAGTGACAGAAAAGCTGCTACTGGCCAGGTCCTCCTTTGCTATCTTTGTTGAGTCAGCTCTGGGATTGTTGAGTTCTTCTCTTTTGTCTTCTCAGTTGCAGTGACTGAAGAGGTGGTGGGGAGACCTTTGCGGGCTCAGATCAGCCGCTGTAGTGGGGAAAGTACGGCCATGTAACTCTCCCCCTCTGTTTCCCCATCCTACCCTCAGTTGCTGCAGCCTGGGAGGCAGCCTTGGTAGCTTAGCACTTCCACCGTTTGGGGTCCCACCTGAGAGGTTTGTCTTGGGGCCAGAGAGCTCTGTGGACATGATTGGTGATTGTTGCCCGAGATGTTTTCTTGTCTCTTTATTCACTGAATTCTTCCCTGGAAGTGATGGTCAGGCCCCCCTTTTGCAGACTGGGATGGTACGGCCCAGGCATCAAGATCTACGGCAGAGCTTGCTGTGTGTGAGGCTGAGGCAGGACCGTGATGGTGGTAGCTTTTCAGAATGCAGCTGCATGTGACAAATAGTGCTGTGCAAGATCTGCTATATTTAGAATGTGAGCATGAGGTAGATAGTATGTAACTGCAGCAAGGAAAGTAATACTAGAAAGATTATCCTTTTTGGGGGGGGGGGCAATCTTTAGCATTTGCAGTTAGTCTTCATTTCCTGCTGAGTCTGTCTGAGGAGGTTTTAGACCAATTTTCTGTCAACATGCACAGGTTAGAACCCTCATTCCTTTGTCCCCGTGCATTTGATGGGGATTTTATTTTTATTTGTTACATCTTTTTCTACCCACTGGTTCCTTGGGTAGAGTACACAGAGTGTTTCCCCCCTCCCAGCTTCTCCACGGAGCTCTGCCTGACAATTTCACAACCCTATTTTATCAGAGAACTCTCCTTCTTAGTCCCTTGTAGTTAGTTTGACATGCTTACAGGTAACCCCCCAACGTGATTCTTCTGTTTTATAAAAGTAGATCACCCTTTCACTCAAAGAGTACCCCAAGGGAAACCAGTTGTATTGTGACTTTGTTAACACATTTGGATTGCTAAAAAAGATCTATTACAGAAATAAGAAAAAAGGGGATTTTTGAGGGGAAATAGCACACACATTGTGTTGGAACCTGCATCCTGATGGGATGATGTCAGGCTGTGTGAATTCATCCCAAGAGAGCTTGATCACTTCATCCTTGTTTATGTATGAACTGGGCCTTATTGTTGTGAAACCCAGAACTCCCTCTGATTGGGTCCTAAAGAACAGGAAGTTCTTCAACTGTTTTGTTATTTATGAAAGATTTCAACTTTTTAATATCCTGATGTCACTTTAAAAATAGGTGTTTAGAGGAAAGTTTCATCGCACTTGGGTGTGGCTCTTAGCTGCAAGCTTGTGTTTTGTACCTGCTTATTACTTTGGGGCATCTTTCAACAGTCTCTGGTGTCTCTGATTTGCCTCACAAAGAAAGAGGTGGATAGTTATATTTGCATCATCCCACGGCTGCTCTTCCTCTGTCCTCAGTGGAGGCAGATAGGCTGGTGAAAGGGATAGACTGTCTGGAGAAGAACTCTCCCTGTGTGTGCATGCGTGCATGTGCGTGCACACACCCTGAAGCCTCTGCTTTGTGGCTTAAGTGTCTGGTTTTGTCATTTGGAAGTGCAAAACAGTAGCCTGTATTGTGCACAAGAAGGTCAGTTGGGAGCAGTGTAATAAAATCTGATCAGCAAAATTAAGTGAGCAAACAGTGGGGGCTGAATGGCTTTTGCTGGGGGCTGGGCTAAGTTGAATCTGGCTCTCTTCCCCTCCCCCTTCACAATTGCCGAGCTGAAGCCATCATCTTCAAGGGACAGCACTGTGGGTGAGTTTTCCAGATGTGTGTGGCTCCTGTTGTTTGGCAGCTGAGGTCAAAGGGAGAATTTTTCTATTGCATCTAAATGGAGGTAATAATATAGGCTGGCCATTTCTCCATCAGACTGGTGCAGTTCAACTTGCCCAGTAGTTTAATTCAGTCTCCTTATTTTCCAAACCTGCAGTAGAGTTAGAAAATACTGTTATCTCAGCTTGATGCTTCGTGAGCGTTTCTAAAAGTTTCAGCTTAGCCTTTTCAAAGCTGGTGCTCTCGAGACGTGTTGGATTTTAGTACCCCAATTCCCAGCCTGCATTGCTTTTGGGAATTGTAGGTGCAAGAGTCCAAGACAGCTGGAAGATACTGGGTTAGGAAAATCTGTCTTAATTGTTCACTTAGGACATGTGGATTTATGTAATTTTAAAGCAGCACACCTGCTACTACAGTACAGAATATTTTGAGATCTTGAATTTGTACCGAGCTAATGAAACAGCAGCATTTCCCTCCCCTGTAAAATTGCTCTTCCTCATACTGGATGGGAGCAATTACCTTGCTTTCATCTGGAATCACATTTTTTTTTGTTTTTGTTTTAAAACAACAAATGTTTTCTGATCTAAAAAGTGCAATCGCAGTTTACGACTAGTAGCTGAAAGTAGAGCTGTGCCACTATTATATGAATAGTTGAAATGGAAATGGTTTAATGATTACAAACTGTGTTTTGAACACAGGAGGTAAAAAAAAGCTTTGGACAGTTTTGTAGAAAAATGTTTTTTGTTCGGGCACGAGAATTTAGTAATGAGCGTTCAAGTTTTCTTTTCCTCAACCTGACAAGCTGATATAAGTGAGAATGTATTATATAACTTACAAATGATGCTGTCTCCTGTAAATTGAATGATCTGCTAATGAGGCATATCTGGAAATTGTTATATCTTGCATTGAATAAGTCATTGTTTCAGATGCATGGGCAGAGACCCAAGAATCTATTTATTTAATAACAAAAGAAAAAAAGTGGTCTGTTTTCCAGTGATCTATTTTCTAACTCTTTTGTACGTGATGAAAACTTTGAAAATATATTAATTTGGGCCTTTTAAAGGCTAATAGCTGCCCCTGCAGTTTTTGTTGCTAAATGATTGGAAGCTACATGTGTATGCTGCTTTAATTGAAGAATCCTGTGTGAGATCTGCATTTGATCTATTGTTAAAACTTTCACATACTAGTCATGTAACTGACAATGAACCAAATGTGAGTATATCTGTAGAAATTGGGAAGGATCTGTGATAGAGTCTGCTGTTAATGGAAGTTCCTACCTTGACTTAATATATTTTGATTGCAAAATTTGGGGCACTTATCCTCTCTCCATTCCTACAGGATATGTGCATACTCTCTGTTTGCCAGGATGGAGGTTGATGTTTCCAAATACCAAATTCCAACTTCCCTTTTTTCAAATTGTTTTCCTTTAGTTGTTCTTATTTTGATGTAAGCCACTCAGAGTCATTTTGGAGCCTCTGAATCTCATAAATAAATAAATACCAGTCCCAGGGCAACTGTTGCCTCAACCAGACTGCTTCAGAAAGAGTTCCCTTTGGATACAGTTTGTTTTTAAAATACTCAATGTTTCCTCTGTCTAGATTCATCCTAAACAAAATTCTGGACCCATGCCTTCTTGTGTCATTGTTCATCATGCTTACCTAATAAACTTCTTTGATGTACTTACACAAATGAGATCTCTTTTTTGGTCTACTCTTGCCAAACTACTTTTTGATGTTTTTCAGTATCACATCTAAGCTTTTGACTTGTGATGGAAGTGCATGCTACTGAGAATTTGCTATTTGTGTTTTAAGGAAAATGGAACCAGATTTGTTTGGCCATTTCATATTCCTGCTCCAGCAAACCACAGAGAAGCAGGCGGCACTGTAAATGAAGATGGGATACAAGAGTTGAATAACCAGAGAAACCATTTTTATCATTCCTCTGAAAAGCCATAGAGGGAGGTTGCTAATACATAATTGATGGTGACATAAAAATGCCTTTTTTCCATGAAAGAGTCAGGTACTAGTCATCTTGAAAGCAATTAGCATCCAGCCAATCAGTGTCCCAGATTCTCCTTTGGAATTCATTTACCAAGAAGATCACTGAAGCCAAATCCAAACTGGTGTCCTCCAGATGTGCTGGTACTACAAATCCCAGTACTCCATGTAGTACTCTGGCTATCGTCACAGTGTGCCTAGAAGATCCCAGTTTTGAGCAGGCTACAGAAAAGTATATCTGGAGTCCAAAGTATTTTTAGCCCTTGGATTTAAGCCATATGGGTTACAAAAGTTTCCTGCTTTCTGTTTCTGAAAGGAACCTGGAGGTCAGTTCTTAATGTTAAAGTCTTCTTAGAAGTTAGTTTATTGTCCCTGTCTCTGGCCTGTTTTTTTACATATGTAGCATTACATAGGAACGGTGGCAACTTTTTACATAATGGTATACTATAACTTAGCCTGACAAGATCAAACCGCAGTGATTCTTGAGTTTGTGTGCCTTGTGTTCCTCGTCTCGAACACAACTGTAAAGATTGAAGTTTTTGCTTCTGTTTTATATTAACCTTCATTTGATATGTCATCTGAATTAAGATTAATCACTGTTCATAAATAATACTAAGTTGTGGTTAAGCTACAAAGAGAATGGAACCTTTTATTCTGGGATGGTGTTGAGGAGGAGCATGCAAGGCCAGATCTCACTAGTGCTTATTTTTATTCTTTTAAACAATAGTTAGGATAATGTCTGGACACTATCAGTGTCTTTATTCAGATGGCTCTAGGTCAACAGAAGATAGTATTTACTTGCCTTTTCTCTGGGAGCTCAAGGTGGCCTAATGGGTGTCTCCCCTCAATTTTATCCTTGCCGCAGCTGCAGTGTGGTAGGTTGGGCTGAGAGAGAGTAACTGACCCAAAGTTCTCTGGTGACCTCCATGCTGAATGGATTGAATCTGGACTTCCCAATTCCATTTGAACCTCTTAAAAACTAGATTACACTGGATGTTGTAGATCGGGGACTCTTGTTTTCCTGATTGCTATCCTGCTGCTGCCTTCCCCCATTAATTGTCACTAAATTAAAATGTCTAGGTTTCTAAGTTATAAATTAACACCCAGGACCAGCAAGGTAGCTTTCTTTGAAATGTTACCTGTTCAATGAGGATGGCCCATTATTTGGTTGTGTGCTTGTCCTATATGGCTGCCAATTCAGAAAGACTAAGGTAACTTACATTAAAAACTCAGTGAAAACAATCAAAATACAAAGACCAATGAAAGACCAATGAAATAATGCAACGGAAAGCATATAAAACACAGTTTCAACCATCCCTCATCAGTCATCACTCCCAATTCACAAAACACCTCAGCCCGGGGCTCATTGGAAAAACAAGTTTTCACTGCCTTTCTAAAGCAGACCAGGGATGTATTCTTTGCTGGCTGGCCAACATTACTTGTTTAAGATATAGTAAACAATTAAGATGCTTAAGATCCATTTTCCAAACAAATAAATACATAACAAATCCCACAAGACAGCATTATTGCAGGTGAAGCCCAATGAAAAATCCACATGAACAAAATAGAAGGTTGGATTACGCTTTCCTTCGTTCCCAAGGGATTCAAGGTTAGGGAAGGCTGAGCTAGAAATAGGCAACGCACGTGGAATAGGACTTGCTGGCAGTCAAAGAGTGTGTCCTTATGACATTGTCTTCATCTCGTTCCCAGCTTATAAATGAGAGTCCTTAATTGTGCCAGACTTGAAGGGTATTTTTCCCTTTATTCCAACCCAATCTAAGGGAATCCTCAAGGTGGGTAAAATCTGTCACCCATTACACTGGAGGGAAGTTAGGTAACTGAGTGGAAAGGCAGAAAGGATCAGCAGTGGGGATGTTTTCTGTTGGTAGTTTTCTGTTGATACAGAGCTGGGTGGAGAGCAAAATAACTCAATAGAGAGAAAAGGCCCAGAGGAAAAAGCATATGCCGGAAAGAGGAACACTCTGATTATGTGTTTTACATGGTTGCTAGAAAAGATGTAGAAAAAGTTAAAATAAGAGATTGGGGAAATTCCTCTACAAAGAAATGTTGTAATAATTAGATATTTTTAATTTAGAAAAAAAAAAAGCCAAGTGAGATGTGTGTGTAGTTGACATTTTTTAACATTTTAGAGTAGCAGGTTACATTTTTCTGTCTCATAATTCTGGACCTCCAGTATTTAACCTTTTACTTTATTTTCCTTTATTTTTCAAAAAGTGAGATGTCATAGTATTTGAAAGCTTTATTTTCTAAGAACATCTGAAAAAATCTGTACTTTAATTTTTTAAAAAATTGTTAGAAAAGAAAAAGGCCAACATTATTAAATATTAAAGATACTCTTAAAATGGGACGTAAAACAAGTGACGTGGATATATGTTTTATTTAGGAATGGAAAAAAGCCTTTTGAATTAGAACACTTAGAGCCAAGAAGAACTGAATATGAGAACAGGTCTATGCTGATTGTTTTCATAGTTATAATTTTATCTTGATGGACAATATTATGGGTAGGCAGGGAAGACATAGTTATACTGCTCATGAACTCCACCCAGTGCTTGCCCACGTTTATATTTACTCTCTGGCTTGTATGTGTGCCAGTCAAAGGAGATGACTGTGATCCTCCTTTGGCACAGCTACTTTTAAAGGGATAAGTACATGCTAAATAAAGTAAAGAAAATAAGTTTGCAAAGTCTGAACAGCTTGGTGTCAAAGACACCTTGTCTGTCAGGGGAGAACACTGGCAGTTTCCAGAAATGAGGAGCTGCTCTGACACTAGAGGTATGAATACTCCTTCCTCTGCAGTGCATCTTGAAAAATGTACATGGATGGTGCATTCCCCCCATTTTCCTCAAAACAGGAAAGAAAAGGTCTGAAACTTTAGCTACTCTCTGGTGATACCACCGGGGGGAGGGGATAAAAGTGGTTCCCTTGGCCATCAAAAAATTGTGTACCCTTGCCTTACAATATGGTTCTCTGTATGGTTCAAATTGCTGACTCTGGCAAACCCAGAGTAATGCGTTCCAGGGTATGAACCTTGGATTCTAAGCATCTAGTTTGTATTGATGTAGTCCCCCCAAAGGGCCTGTGCCAAGCGAGGAATTCTCCAGAGGAACATCTATAGGCAGATAGATGTCTATACAAGGCAGGTGCATATTGGGAGACATAGAAAGGCATGTGGGATGCAAATGAAAGGGAGAGACGGCTGGGGAGGAGGTGGTTCAGACTTGGTCAAGAAAAAGAGCATGTGGAAGAAAAAAAAGACTTGCAGGAGTGGGGAGCAGCAACGTCAGAGCCATGAAGATGGCAATGAGAGCTTGCAAAAGGAAATGAGTGGTGAATAGCTAAGTTTGTGGGAAGCAAAAACAGCAAGGGATATTACAGTAACACCCACAAGCAAAGATGGTTTACACCGCTCCTAAAGATTCTTTCTTATCTCTTGGCTCTGCAGGATTCCTACAGAAAGCAAGTGGTCATTGATGGGGAGACATGCTTATTGGACATTTTGGACACAGCTGGCCAAGAGGAATACAGCGCCATGCGAGACCAGTACATGCGGACAGGAGAAGGCTTCCTATGTGTCTTCGCTATTAACAACACCAAATCCTTTGAAGACATTCATCAGTATAGGTGAGTAGAATAATCTTAACCTGTACTGTGAAGGACAGTGTGTATCTTTTTTTAGAACCAGAGATCTGGAAAAATGGGTCATGTTGCCAACACCTTTTTCAACTTAACACAGAGGGCAGCTCATGGTTGCCCATCCCAACAAACAAGCCTCTCCCCTTGGACTGATCAAAGTAGAAGGTTTCCAGCAGCATTTCTGCTGAAATGCAATCCAAGGAAATTGCTGGTCAGTCAGGAAAGGTCCCAAAGAGGGAGCGTTCAAATGTTTGCTGTGACTCTCTTGTTTGTTCCCTTCGTCCTTAATTAAGGGTGCTGTGCTGTACGTGTTAAGGGAACTTGTATCTATTGCATGTGAAGGGCAAAGAGAGAGAAATGAATAGGTTGATTGAGGCTTTGCTAATATTTTTTCTAGGAAGCTCTAGCAATGTGTGTGCCTGCCCATGCTGTTTTTAGAAGTCGTCAATCAAGTATCTGAGTGGCAGGGGTGCTGACATCCTTTGGCCCCCACCCATCTTCACTGTCAACAGAGATGACCCCCCTCCCCTGTGTTTGATTTTTCCTATAGGTTGTGTTTTAGGACTGGCTAAACCAGAACACCCACAAGTGTCCTTTTCCCCCAGGTGCAAAAGCCTGCATCAATGCATGCCATTTCAGTTAAGAACTCTACTTCTTTCCTGGTTCCTCTAGAGTACTTAAAGATCTTGTATAGAAAAATGTTTGACTCTTGTCTAAAATCCATTGCATTTGTGGGTATAAAAAAAGAATACAGTTCCTTGGAAACATCATTCAAATGCAGAGGGAACTCTGCAAGATTACCAGGCATGGATGGATTCTCAAAGATTTATGGGCCTAAAAAAAGCCTTGGTGTGGTGTAGGCAGAATTTAAGTTCTGCTGTTATTTACTGCGCTTCTAAAATAATGTAATAAATAAATGGTTGTTCCATTTCAAGGCCTACAGAGGGAGTCTTCCCTTTTATGCTGTTTCCTCTTTTCCTGTACTTATAGGTCTCTATAGTGAATCCTTGCCCCATCATGTTTAGTCAGCATGGCTATTCTGAATGTTATAGTTCAATGAATCTGGAATCTGAAGATTACATTAAGGGTTTAAAAGAAGGAAGACTCTTACATCGCTTTTCCGCCACATAAAAGCTGTTTCTACTTTTAAATGTCTAAACCAGGGCACAGTGTATAAGAAAAAATACACACTGTAATTTATTCATTGATACATGAATTTGCTTAACTAGACTAGTCCAGTTTTCATGTATGAGCAATTAGGGTGCAATTGGGATAGGTGTCATACAGAATCCCAAATTGCTGTGTACAAAATATATTTCTCCAGGCAAGACTGGGAATAAATGGTTAAAAATGAATACAGTAATCTGCTTTCCTCTGATGGCAGCATGGGATTCAGGTAGTCTTAATTAAAACAAATAATATGTTTTTCTGGTGCTCACTGCTAAAAAGAGGGGAAAAAATACATAGACACATGAGGGAGAAGCATGTTACAGGTAGTCCTCGATTTACGACAGTAATTGGGATTGGAATTTCCATCGCTAAGTGATGCAGTTGTAAAGTGCAACATCACATGTCCGCATTGCTTTGTGACGGCAGTCCTGGCACTCCCCATTGCCATCGTTAACCAAAGCCATACCTGGATTGACTGCCTCCTCCTCAACTCCCCGCTAACCATCTCCCCACCATCCCTGTCCTTTTGGCTGCACTGTGCTCTGCTTGTCCTGCCACCCTGCCAGCCCTGCTGGCCTTGCCGCTCTACTCTGTCAGCGTCACCCTACGTTTGCTGACCCTGCTGCCTCCAGCTGACCTTCACTGTCTTCTTCCTGCTGCTGCTGAGGCACACCCAGCCTGGCCCTATGCGAGGCAGCTGCTGGCCACACCAGGCCTTCTTCCCAAGGCTGCTTGTGCTGTTCTTGCAATGCTTCAGAAGACTTCTGAGGCCTTCTAAAACCTCGTGAGAAAGCCGTGCCACCCCATTCTCCAAATCGCGCAGGCCGTTCTCACGAGTGCAGTGTGGCAGGGCCAGCAAGCATAGGGCAGCGGGACTGGCAGGCTGGCAGGGCGAGTGGAGTGCAGGGAGGCAGGGTGAATGGAGTGCAGGATGGCAGGGGTGGCTGGGGCTTTGTGCTGTGGCGCTGGGGTGGCTGGTGGTGGCATGAGGCTTGAGGCAGCACCCCTCAATAGTGGTGGTACTGGGGTGAAGTAGAGGCCCGGGGGCAGTGGCAGCCAGCTGAGACTGCTGAAGACTCTGGGCCTCTACTTCAACTCCAGTGCTGCTGCTGCTGAGGAGTGCCACTGTGCAGGGCGGCCAAAAGGGCAGAGATGGGGGGGAGTTGAAATGCCCCTGTGGTCATAAGTGCGGGCTGGCAGCCAAGTGCCTGAATTTTGATGATATGATGATGGGGTACTGTAATGGCCATAACTATGGGGACCAGGTATAAATACCATTTGTTCAGCACTACTGTGACTTCAAATGGTCGCTGAATGAATGGTCGTAACTTGAGGACTGCCTGTAGTTGTAGCTTTCCTTGAAGAAAAACTGCTCAAATCTGCTAGAAAACCTGGAAGGTTAATGGAGACTAATTGGTTTAGATAAGATTGTTGACAATGTTTTGTGAAGCAAGGAGCTCAGTGGTGGTTTGTTTGAGTAAAAGAGGCCTGGCTTGTTTCTTGGGGAACAAGGAAACCCCCTGCACCTGTACAGCAGCTGGGTTGGTTGACGATCTGGATTCCAGGCTGGCTGTAGCTGTAATTGAGGGTTGACAAAGGGTTTTTGCTCTGTTCTTTCTGCTTCATACAGGGAGCCTGTTCACTGCTTTGTAGCAGGAGTCCTCAAATCTTTTTGTTATAGGGGGTCCCCAGGGTTATCTGTAAAAAAGACTATGATTGGGAGTGGGAGTTGATGAGAGAGAAGGGACAAGAAACTGATAGCAGAGATGCACAGAGTTTCTATGCATTATAGTGCAGATTATAGTGCAGAAAGAAAAGTGAGGGGCCAAGGGCAGTGACTTGGGGCTTTTTGTGTGCCATGAGGGTAGAGAGCTGATCACCTTCCCCTCCTGATAAAAACAGCCTGGAAGCAGCATGTGTAGAATTGAAAAAAGGTGACCAAAGATGACATGATTCAGGGGAGGATCTCCCTCCTGTGATGGAAAACATCCAGAAGTGGCTTTGAAGAAAATTAAGAATGGTTAATGATCATAATAAGAGAAATGGAATAGAGAGGAAGGGCAGAAGAGAGGGAAGCTGTTATAAGAGGAAGTGAATGTAAAAACTGCTGGAAGGAGAAGGAAAAGAGAAGAAATGACAGGATATGACTAAGAATACTTTTGAGTGACGTGAAAGCAGAGGGGGGAAAATTAAGTCTTCCACACTTAGAGTTTCTGGATCAGCAAATTCTGCTAGAAATGTCAAGGTTGAATTATGATGACTGCAGCCATTGCCATCATGTTAACTTGTGAGAAGGTGGAATTGCTGAACTTCCTGTGTCAGGGAAATCACAGTGTTAAAGAATATATCAATTTCCAAGAAGAGATTAGCTATCACTAGGAAATTATCAATAGCCACCAGCTGATTATGTCAACTCTGCTTCTGCCATTATATGACCTGCACTGCCATTTGTGATGGATAGGGTTCAGTAATTATCAGCTCTCATGGGAAATGTGGGTTAAGAGTAGAAAATCAGAGCACTTCAAATTCATGTTGGAAATGTGAACAAGAAGAAGGGACATTTTATCATGCTTGGTGGACATGTAAAAAAGCTAGAAAATTTTGGAATCAAATACATACACTGATTCAGAGGATTTTAAAGATTAATATACAATTGAGATCAGAGGTCTTTCTTTTGGGACTGATTGACAGTTGGAAAAAAGTCATGGAACTTTGTTTTTGTATATGATGACTGCAGTGAGATTATTGTATGCACAAAGATGGAAAGATTCAGCAGTACAGCTAGTCCTTGACTTACAACCACAATTGGCATCAGAATTTCCATTGCTAAGCAATGCAGTCATAAAGTGAGATGTCATGGGACTGCATTGCTTAGTGACAGCAATCCCGACAATCCCCATTGCTGTCATTAAGTGAATTCCACCAGTGGTTAGCCAAGGACCACCCCAATCCAAGCCATTCCAGGCTTGGTCCCTCCCAGCCTTGAGCCTCAGTAAAGTAAGGAACTGCCTCCAACTCCCCCCCACCTATCTCCCCCCCATCTCTGCCCTTTTGGCTGCCCTGCACCCTGCCTTGCGGGGTGGCAAGCAGCCCCAGAACCACGCAGCTCAGGGGCTTCTTGGCCCTCCTTTCCCCTTCATTCACTTGCACCAGTGCCCTCCTCCCCCCTTTGCTCACATGCACCAGTGCCTCCCTTCCCTCCACTTGCTTGCACACATTGCACCTTCCTTCCCTCACTGGCACACAGCAGCACCCTTCTTCCCCCTTCATTCACTTGCATGCACCAGCATCCTCCTTCCCTCACTCACACCACACCCTCCTCTGCTCATTTGCATGCACTAGTGCCCTCCTTCCCCCTTTGCTCACTCGCAAACACTAGCACCCTCCTTCCCCCTTCGCTTGCAGACACGCTTGCTCGAGGACTCTCCAGGGGTGCTTCCAGTGCTGAAGAAGTACTCCAAGGGTGCTTCCAGGCACTGAAGGATTCTCCAGGGGTGCTTCTGGTGTGTGCTCTGCAGCTCACGGGAGCTGCTGGCTGTTTGTGAGGCTTTCTCCTTCCTCCTGCCAAGCCCCAGAGCCACAGCACAGCATGAAGGGGGCGCAGTCTGTGCAAGTGAGTGAAGGGAGAAGTAGGGAGCTGGTGCGTGTGAGCGAGCAAAGGAGGGAAGGAGGGCACTGGTGCATGCGAGTGAGAGAAGGGGGAAGGAGGGAGAAAATCTATCTCATGAAATCGTGAAAGGTTTTATAGGAATCTGGGATACTGTTTTTCCATAGCAAACTAAGAAAATAACACCCCCTGGGATGTCTTAGATTTGCAAAGAATTTTTAAAACTATGTCCCCTGCACATTTAAAACACAAATCCTGGGGATACAGATGGGAGTTCTAGGATACTGTTTCCTATTTTTTCATTGTTTTTATTTGTCCTGAAAGTCTTATCTTTCTGTTCCATTTTTGTGTCATCTTAATGATCTATTGGGAGGCCTCGTGTTCCTGATGTGCATGCACTGGGGAGGGGAGCTGGTGGCCTTTAGTCCCTTCTCAGTCTGCAGTTCCAGGTCTCATCTTTCTATCACAGGATTTGCCCCAACACCTTCATATCTGCATAAACAAATACTCTGTTTGTTTGATTAAATCGTATCAGCTATGTTTTCTTTGGAATACCAGCTTCTTCCAGAAACAGGAAAATCAACTTTTAACAATGAACAAATGTTGAATGTGAACACTCTGGCCTCAGTAATTCCCTATCTGATTTATTTGAATTAGAGAATTTGGCTTTACTGGAGGAGTGAGGCAGGGATTGAGACTAATCCTGTTTACTAAATTCTGGGGCAAACAATGTCCAGAGGAGGAATGTGGCATCTTTTGGCCTAAGAGTTATATTGACAAAAGCACTGATGATTGCATGCCAGACAGTGAGAGGATGATAAGGCTTTGAGAGAACTTTGGTGAGAGGGAAAGGCCTCAATTCAGACTTCTATGGGCTAGGCTTATCATGTTCTTATCCCATTAGGCTCTTAACAATCATGGCACTTGTACAAAAATGGTGGCTTTATGTTAATTTGTCCCAGTTTTGTCTTCTGTTTCAGAGAGCAGATCAAGAGAGTGAAGGACTCTGATGATGTGCCCATGGTGTTGGTGGGGAATAAGTGTGACCTTCCTGCCCGGACTGTGGAAACGCGGCAAGCCCAGGAGCTGGCTCGGAGCTATGGGATTCCATATATAGAGACATCAGCCAAAACTAGACAGGTATACTGAGGGGGGAGGAAGTGCAAACAAAATTTGCTGCAGTCACTTTTTCCACTTTCACTCTTGAGGGAAGAATGCAGTCCATACTCGCAAGATGCAGTCTTCAGGTTTCTATGGTGAAAATCAAGCTATCTTCTGGAGAGTTTGCTGAACTTTTCATTGTTACAAGCCAGAGGGGGCTTCTTGGCTCCCCTGCATTGCTTCTGCAATCAGTTGAAAATCTGATGAGTTGAATTGTTGGCTCTGGATTTGAATTGTGTGGTAATATATCGAAGAAACATCATTTACCAAAGCTTAGTTTAAATTCCTCCTTTGCTGACTGTTTCTTCTGATAGAAAAATGTCCACCCCCCCAACCAAGGAAATTACATACCTTTCTAATTGTGTAAACAGATGGCTGTTCAGCTTACCTTCTCTGTTTGTACAAGCCTATTGCGGTTGTCTGACTTACAGGGCTGGAGTTGGCCCATAACTCCATTGAGCCAATAATCTGCATTTACTGTTGGGTTACTAGGGCTCCATCTGCTAATTATGCAGCAGGTTGTGTAGTTTCAGCTAATGGTTCCTGAGCACTGGGGAACATAAGTGAAAATTACAACAAGCTTGGATTAAGAGTGATTTTGTTCCATTAAGATGATGCTGGGATAAAGCTGGCAGGTAGCCTGGTTTAGCAATTGTCCGCACTTGTATGGCAGTAACAAAGGCAAACGTTCAGCCAAAAGTGGTGGTGGTAGTCTGTACTCTGCCGTTTGTCCAAACTGTTCTGCCCAAGTACAAGTATTTGCTACCAATTTAGGCAGTCAGCTGTGTGGGTCTGTGATTTGGATGCACAACAGGGGCACTTGGTAAACAGCGCACAGCATTGTGATGTCTGCCATTTCTGCCAGTTATTTCTACAACTTCTACCAGTTCATAGTTACGTTGTTTTGGGGGTGGGGGGTGGGGAGGAGGTGGGATTTTATCTCTGAATTTCAAACACTATATTAGCTATAGTGATGCATTCAGAACTGACCAGCAGTGGAAACCACAAGTTTAACTGCTCTTGAAAAAATGTCCTTTCCCTTTGCTTATAGACAAAAACACATTATGTTCCAATACTTTGTTGACTTGTTACAGGGAGTCGAAGATGCCTTCTATACTTTAGTGCGGGAGATCCGGCAGCACAAACTACGTAAATTGAATCCTCCAGATGAAAGTGGTCCAGGCTGCATGAACTGTAAATGTGTAATATCATGACCAAGGTAAGTCACTGAGAGAAAATGAGCAGCTTGGTCACAGAAAAGGCCACTCAGATTATATACCTAAAACAACTTTATAATTCCCAGTTGGTTACCTGCAGTTGATTTGTATAGCTCATGGATAGCTTGTATGTGACCCTTGATTTGTTGGAAGGAACAGCAAATCCCACAATCCCCTCAGCACGCTAGCTAGAGCTGATGGAAGTTAGAATTCATCTGTTTCCTTTGAGCCCGCACATTGCCCATCCCTGGTTCCTCAACTTTATGAATCTGATCCCCTTCAAGAAGACAGAATGTGGCTTGTCAGATACTGACTGCAAACTGCCCACTTCCTCAAAGGAAGTGTATTTTTACTACAGTCCTTGAGGGAAAATACTTTGAACTAGAACACTGGCAAGAATGAGGAGGAATTGACCATTTTTTTCTTCATCAATGAGACTGATTTGAATCAAAGTGTCTGCATCTATATTTGCTTCTCTTCTAAATTGGATACTCCATTTTATACGCCTCTTTTTTCTTGTTTTCATCCACTCCTGCATTCTGAGTTTCTGGCTGACTGATTTCTGTTGCCTTTCTTAGGTGTGGTTACCACTATTGTCTTCCCATATATATATATATCTTCTGCAGACAGGGGTCAGGCTACAATTCCCAGAGTCCCAACCAGCATTGGTGATTCTGGATGGGAATGTTGATGGTTATAGTTGTGAAAGGCCACTTTAGATAATACAGTGTGTTTCTTGTTTGGATGCTACATGAGGCACATCTGTCACTTTGAAGAGGCCAAGTTTGTCCTGCATTTAGTAATAAGAGAACAAAATGTATGTGTTGGTGGTCAGGGTCTATTTGAGAGATTTTATAGGGGAGAATTAATGCTGGGCAGCACTCAGAATTCAGATATTTAAAATTCATGCTGTGAAGTAATATTGAGACCTGTGGTTGAAATACAAATAGAAAACATATTGGAATGATTTTTCCCCCCAGTGTATTTGCTGTTTAGTAGGAAACTAAGAGGGGAATAAAATGCTTTGGAAATACTTTGTACAAAGTTTACAGAATTCGAATTTAAGAAGAGCTCTTCAGTGCCAGGGCACTTTTTTCTTACTCAGGTGTCCAAAACAGTGGTGGGAAGGAACATGTAAAACAGGGTTCCTCAACCTTGGCAACTTTAAGACGGGTGGATTTCAACTCCCAGAATTCCCCAGCTAGCCTTGCTGGCTGGGGAATTCTGGAAGTTGAAGCCCACCCGTCTTAAAGTTGCCAAGGTTGAGGAACCCTGATGTAAAAGACCTGCCATTATCTTCCATGCTAAACGTGGCTAAGAATTTTGAGTGTTATAGTCTTACACAACTACAAGATGCCAGGTTACTCTGGGAGGAGATATCATTGAACATTTTGGAACTTACTTGTGAGTAGGCATGCACAGGATGATGCTATCAGCATATAACCACTAGGAACATAATACAGTATCATCGTCTGCATCTAAACCTCCTCGGCTGATCAGGAATAATTGAACAAGAAAAGGAGGTTCCTTTTGAAAGTATCAAAATGAGTCCGCACAGCATGATTACTTGTAATTGCTAATAGTGGATTTTTTTTTTTATCTATCTATTCTCCATCCAGGGGGGAAAAGGCCACATAAGCCTTTGTCAATGGAGAGGCTCACTGTTCTCAGGGCAGCTAATCAGAAATGGAAGAGTGAAACCAGGCCCTAATGGAAAGAGGGGTCAAAGAGAAACTAAAATTAGGTCGCCCCAAAGTGGAGACCTGTTACCGGGTCATCTGTGGGATGCTCTGCATTGGTGCCGGGGGTGAATCTCTTCTCTGGCCATAGATGCAGCCTCCTCAATTTCTAAATATGACTGTTCAGACTCATAGATTTTAAAGGAGTTTATAAACTATCCAGTATAGTTTATTCTGCATAGCCTAGAATTCCAGTGGAGAAAGGGTAGCAGATGAGCAGGAATCAGCACTCTTTCCTCCTCCTATGGTTACAGCACTTCATGTATTCCCTTATAAAAAAAAGAACACTTCCTTCCAAAAAATTACAATTGAGAAGTGAATGGGTGTAAAGTTACATCAGCTGAGATCTCCCAGCAGGCCCAGTTCTTTAACTGTACCTAGGGCAGCTGCTATTTTTAAAGAGTGTGTGTGTCCAGCTATTATTGTTAAAGGGTGTGTATGTGTCCAGATGTGCAAATAATCCAGATGTCTCAGAGTGTTTCCTGTAGCCTGTGATGTGAGATGGGTGGGTGGGGGTAACTTCCTGTGCTCTCACTGCTGAAACTGTATAGATTAGTCCCAAATGCTTTTTAAAATGCTTGGCCTAAGAGAGATGCTACTGCCAAAGGCTGAGGGGAGGAAAAAATCCAGTGTCTGCCAAGTTTGTGTTCATTCCTACATCCTTTGCACTACCTACACTGTGTCCTGAAGGCAGAGCTCTGGCCTGCCTCAACTCTCTCTCTTCACTGTGGAAAACATAACTTGGCAATATTTACCTAGCTGTGGTTTAAGCTCCCTTTTGTGGAGGAGGAGCTGGGAGCTGGTTTTCTCTTAATTAGCTGTAATATAAGTGGGATCTGATTTTGTGTTGAATGGTATCTTTCTAAGAAGACCCACTCTCCCTGTAAGGCTTAGAGGATTTTGCCATGGTGGAAATAAGGCAAAAAGGATGGCACATAATAAACATAAAGGAGGTTGCGCACTTTTTCATTTTCCTCTCTGTCCATACTGCCTTTGTATATGGTCCCCTCTTACTTCGTCGTTGTTCTATATGTGTATGTGGTTTTCATGGTGAAACCACTTGCAGGAGACATGACTGATCATTGTAGTGGTCTTTGCATTAGGGTTTGAGCCATTTCTGTTCATGTGAGCTTGTGAAGAGTTGGGCATAGGGCACATTGGAGTGCCCTGTGTCCACATGTACTTTGAGAAGAGTATGCTTTCAGCTTAACAACAGCATAACAGTATGCTTAACCCTAGGAGGACTCCCCTATTGTATCAGTTTGGACTGGTCAAGTTACCTAGCAGTAACTTTGCTTCTCACTTAGTTATAGCCTTGAGGAAGTACTCAGCTACAAGTGTGCATATTTTACATTTCTCTGGGGCTGACTCAACTGTATGCCGTGCTTGAGCTCTTCTTCCATCTCATAGCTCCCAAAAGTATGATACTGCACCAATATCTGCACTGCAATTTTTATTGTGAGCCGCCCAGAGTCACCCGTTGGGGGAGATGGGCGGCATACAAGCTGAATGAATGAATGAATGAATGAATGAATGAATGAATGAATAAATAAATAAATAAAAAGGAGAAACCAGGCATGTACATACTAGTCTCTGTACTGTTGAACACAAATCAGCACTCAAATATATTTGGTTGAAGATCCTGTTCTGACTTACAGTATCAAAGCACCAGTGACTATTAGAGAGAAACAGAGCTGTTCTCCTTTAAACTTATAGTGGAGGAAAGTATATGTGAATCTGTGACATTCACAGAGCAGGGGTGGCACTTAAATAGAAGTTTGAGAGCCTTGTGCTTTGCATAATAAATAGTGATGCCAACCTGAACGGGTTCCTGTACCTAAAACACAAGAAGACATTATAGATTGGGTTGCATGTACTATATTGTACTATAAGCCAATGAGCATATGCTACAAATCCAGTGAACTCATTTCCCTAACCTGGTGAACTCAAGAATTATAGGAAGGATTATAATTCCCATGGTCTCTGCTGAGCTTAGCTCCAACAATGGCAGATTCATCTAGAGAGCATCGTATTGTAGAAGGCTGTTGTAAGCTAGGATGAATACATCAAAACACTCATGTAACACTCATGTAATCACAGCATCATCTTGAGGTTAGTAAATAGTACTACAGTCATTTTTCTTACTTAAGCAATGAATTATATTGAAAAGTAATTTTGGACAGTGTCAACAAGGGACTCAGATCTTCCTTTTGCTTTTTCTATGGCTCAGTAGTGATCAAGGAAGAATGATCTTAATAGGGCCCATTGTTTGCATATGGTTAGGTCTACTACAATTAATGGTTGTTGGTAATTGGTGTAACAGTTATAACCCACAACAGCAAATGTAATCCCCCCCCCCCCCATTGGAGACATTTCACTTGTATGTGAGTGGAGAGGCAGGCTGACCACCTGAAGAAGGTTTGAATGAAATCTAATTCTGGTTATGTAGAAAACCGCCATTATTAATACATTAGGAAAAAGACTAAAGTATTTGGATTTGTGTCTGTCCTTTCTTCCATTTAATTCAATGGGTAGGCTTTGAAATTGAAAAATTTGGCAACTGCAAGAAAAGACTTACATTTTCAGTAGTTACTAAATAAGTTCAGCAGATACAAAATATACTTGGCACTATAAGTTGCCGCTGGCTCTTCTACAGCTACATAAATGTACTGCTCTGCAAAATGCTACTGTAGGAGAGCATAATGCTTCTAAGCATTAACCACTTGCTGCTGAGCAACTGCTCCTGCATGCCATGTTAAGTGCAAAAATGCCTGGGGGACTCTTATCCACAATCAAACTATTGCGGTCAATTTTTGAACAAGAGTAGCAAACAATCAGATTCAGAACTGCTATCCTGTGAAGCAAACGGATACTCTGGTGTGTAGATCTATCCCCTACTCCCAGTCAACCGAGTTCTCAGGTCCATCTAATCAAGTTTTTTTTTTTTTTTTTTAATAATGTGGCATGATTTCCCCCTGCAGGAAAGTGTGACTGGGATTAATCCTGAAATAATTTCAGGACCATAATGAATAATACCCACATACACACACACCACCCTTAGCATTTTAAATTGGTCCCTCTGATTACTTTTTTCCGTATTACCTAATACAGTTTTATTATTGCATGTACTGAATTGATCTGTTGTAATTCTTGAACCCTGATGTTTTTGTTGTTATTGAACTGAATAAATAAATAAATAACTTTTTGTAAAGAGCTTTCAAGTTGTTTCACTCCTTGCCTTCTCTGTTTGCAGCTGACCAGACTGTGACTTGGAAGGCTTTCCACTGTGTGTAGCACGGAGATGGAGGCGATGTGAAAACAGAATCAAATGGATTCAGGGGAAAGGAGAGATGGGGTGGTGTCTGCAGGCCCCAAGGGCTCCACACGGACAGTCTTAAAACTTCACCAAGGCCTGCAAGGAACTGTTTTTATTGTTTAAATTCCCCCCCTTTTTTTCTTTTTTGCCTTTTTTCCTATCTGGCAGTATGTACAAAGCCACATAATGAATTGCAGTAAATTATTATTTGGTGGTCTTGACACTGGTTTTGCATCTCTGTCATTGTTCCAAGGGATTGACTGACAGTGTCTGAGAGGAGGCTCATGCAGAGCAAGACCCAGCTTGTTCCTTCAATCAGCTGGAGCTCAGCTCACCAGGGGTAAAGACTGGGTGCATCTGCAGGTGGGCTGGCTTCCCACTTCAGTGCTGTGAAGCATGTAAGACAGGGAGCAAACTATATAATTCCTAGCTTGAAGGGTTTCATCTGAAAGAAGGGTAGCTGTTATCAGCAGAAGATCAAGGCTCTTTGGAAGGTACTGCCAAGAAGATTCACTTGTCTGTCATTCCACGGGGGTAGGAAAAACAACATGCTCTCGTGTATTAGCCATTTTCGGGAAGTGGGTAGGAAAGAAATAAAAATAGTTATACCTGTAGCTGTCCCTGGAACGTTGTTCCACTCGTCTCTGCCCATTGATTTATCTCTCTGTAAACCAGGAAGCTAATTATGCCTCTCTTACTTCTGGCTAATATTATCTCCCCTGTGCTAGAACAACCCAGTGGTTTTCCTTGCAGAGAGAAGATGGTCACTCTGGTAGAGATTCTCTTCAGGCCTGGATAATATTGTCAAGAATACTTGAGAAGGGGTTGGGGGAAAAGGGGTGGCAGTTTTTAGATGTTTGCCTTTTTTCTCTCTCTTCTGGTGTTGGAAGAATGTGTAAATATATAAATGACTCTACCTGAACCTGTTGATGGAGACTGAAGGATCTTGGATTCTCCAACTCTTAATTCCGTGTGTTTCACTGAGCCCAACCTTTGTCCATTCCCTGCTGCATCAAGGGGAAACAGTCCCTGCGTATACCTTTTGGGGGCACGGGGAGTTTTTTGTATTTTATTTTCCACAACCTTTGTGTCTTACAGGAGGGAGGAATTATCTAGTGGGCAAGAAATGGTTACTTGTATGTAGACTTTCCTGTTTGTTGTCGGTGTGGTCTTCTTTTTTTGGTGTGGTCTTTTTTTTCCCACCCCCCAAGACTTTTATGCTTGTTGCCTGTGTCAAGGCTGCCTTCCCTGGTGTGCTTGTTGCAAAATCTGTGTACTTCTTGGAGGTGGAGCTGGTCTTTGGAGACGTGGGAGCCTGTTTTCATGTTCCTGCTCCATCCTCCTCTCCCCCTTGTAGCCGCTGTGCCTACGTAATTGCATGCACAGCTCCTCCGACTCCTGCTTGTCAGGGAGCAGCTCCTCTGTATTTCTGTGACTGTACTTGCTGTAATTCAAAGCTCTTCTGGTAAGATACCACAACCAGATCCTCATTACTGGCTGAATTAAAGAAAATCAGCCTAATAATTAGATAACAAGCATGACTTTTTTAAAAAAAATGTTGGGAGTATTAAAGAGAACCCAAACCTAGCCTTAAATGTCATTAAAAGCGATTTTGTTCTCAAAAGTGTATTGGTATTTTCTTTGTGTGTATACTGTACCTCTTTGGTTTTATATGCCTTTTATTCAAGCTCCCTATTTTAGTTGTCATAGCAGCATTATATCTCAGGATGAAAACAATTATCAATACTTAAACCAGCAAAAAATGGCTTCTTTGTCCGCACATTTTTGCCACTAGAATATATGCCTCAGAAAGTAGAAATTGGTTCATTTTTGTCAATTGCTTAAAATATCTGTGTTTCATTTCTGGATTAATTCACTAACCATTTGATCAGGTTTTCTGATCTCCCAGGATCCAGGCTCTCTTTAACAGCAGGATGGCTGATGATGGATGTTGACCAGATATTGGGAGAGGCTTCCCTATTTATTATAATGGTGGTATCAAGATGAAACTTTGCAAATGGCACCGCAGCAGCATCTCTACAGGCATCTCATTTGAAAGTTTGTCTGATTTTTTTCACTGCTCCCAGAACGAAGTTCCCATTAAGGGATTGCAGTTGGAGGCAGGAGCTTGGTCCGTTGATTTCCACCCATATAATGCAAACAACAGAGTCTAGCTAAGCGGAGGCCTTGGACGCTTTCGAGTTTCTTACAGTGCCTTAGCAGGGCAAGGTGAATTCTAGTAAAGATTGAGGATAATCACACTTGCATCCCAAAGCAGATGGCAGGGATGTCCCAAGGGAGGCCCAGAATCTTCCTTAGGAGTTTTTCTTCATTTCAGGATTTCTTCATTTGTTGTTACCCTCTGTTAAAATAGCCCATCTTTTCATGCGTTACGAGCTAGCCAGAGAATTTGGCCAAAGCAAAAAGGCAGCCACTGCACAAATGCCACTCTTGGCATGGCTACCATCACTGCTTGTAATGCTAATGAACTTTAAGCATCTGTTTACATGGAAAAAAGGAATGTGCCCGGAGCGTGCACTGTTGGGAATTAAGGCATTGAAATCTAATTAATAAACCGGTTCAAGTCCAACATATTGTGCCTGTTAAACAATCTCCTGTTAATTATGCATAGTTAATTATCTGCCACAATGCAACCTCAAAAGGAATGTTTCAGCACAAATCTTGTCTCAGAACTATCATGTTGGTGTCTCCACTAGTGCTCATTGCAGGTTTATCGACTGTACATTTGGGCAGATAGTAACATGAAAAACCATGCTTAGTTCAAAACTAAAATAAGGTGTGGAGCTCCCCCTTGTGTATTTTAAAACCACAGTATTATTTTTTTAATGCTTAATTAGGGCAAACTAATTTAGCATAGACCTAACAGCCTCAAAAGTCCATGCTATTAAACTTCAGCAGGCGGGGAAATTCCGTTTTGAGACACAGGGACACTGTTGGTTGGTTCCTGCCACTGCTGTGCCCACTCAAATTCACGAATCTCTGCTGTATGTGCTTCTGGAAAGGTAAGTCAGTTGAATTGGATGGTACACAGGATCGCAGTCTTAAAAACCTAAGCCTATTACCTGCGTAAAGCATGTGGACAAAAAAACTTTTTTCCCCTGGAAAAGCACGTGCGGACATTATGAAAGCACATTAGTGAGAAAAACGGGCATGCCTGGAGTTAAAAAGATACATTAACCTGTGTTACAAACATACACTTTATCCAGACTTATACACAATATTTTTAAACTTACTAAAACTGAAGGGGGTTTGGTAAGTTAAAAAATAAGAGGTGCTGTATTTTGGCTACCTACGTTTGGCAACTAGATACAGAAAACTCTTTGCTGCCGTTTATTATTCATCAAGAAGTTTGTAGCCAAACTCTTGTAGTCTTACAATAAAAAGTCTGCAGGAGTAGGGGCAGATAGCTTGTTTACATATAGAATAAAGGACTACCTTTGCAAATAATTTTAACAGAAACCACATACAGTGCATTAGGAAAGTATTCAGACCCCCTTCACTTTTTTCAATTTTGTTATGTTGCAGCCTGATACTACAATCATTCAAATTCATTTTTTTTTCTCAAACTACACTCAGTACCCCATAATGACAAAGTAAAAACAGAATTTTAGAAATGACTATAAATTTATTAAAAAGGAAAAACTGAAATATCACATTGGCATAAGTATTCAGACCCTTTACTCAGTACTTTGTTGAAGCACCTTTGGCAGCAATTGCAGCCTCGAGTCTTTGTTGGTATGATGCGACAAGCTTTGCACACCTGGATTGGGGGATTTTCTGCCATTCTTTGCAAATCCTCTCAAGCTCAATCAGGTAGGATGGGGACCATCGGTGGACAGCCATTTTCAGGCCTCTCCAGAGATGTTCAACAGGGTTCAAGTCAGGGCTCCGGCTGGGCCACTCTAGGACATTCACATAGTTGTCCCTAAGCCATTCCTGTGTTGTCTTGGCTATGTGCTTAGGATCGTTGTCATGTTGGAAGGTGAACCTTTGGCCCAGTCTGAGGTCCTGAGCTCTCTGGAAGAGGTTTTCATTGAGGAGATCTCTGTACTTTGCTCCATTCAGCCTTCCCTCAACCCTGACCAGTCTCCCAGTCCCTGCTGCTGAAAAACACCCCCACAGCATGATGCTGCCACCACCATGCTTCACTGTTGGGATGGTATTGGCCAGGTGATGAGCGGTGCCTGGTTTCCTCCAGACGTAACGTTTAGAATTGAGACCAAGCAGTTCAATCTTGGTTTCATCAGACCAGAGAATCTTGTTCCTCACAGTTTGAGAGTCCTTCAGGTGCTTTTTTGCAAACTCCAAGAGGGCTTTCATGTGTTTTGCACTAAGGAGAGGCTTCTGTCTAGCCACTCTGCCATAAAGCCCACATCGGTGGAGGGCTGCAGTGATGGTTGTTCTTCTGGAACTTTGTCCCATCTCCACACAGGATTTCTGGAGCTCAGTCAGAGTGACCATCAGGTTCTTGGTCACCTCGCTTACTGAGGCTCTTCTCCCGATTGCTCAGTTTGGCCAGGCTACCAGCTCTTGGAAGAGTCCTGGTTGTGCCAAACGTCTTCCATTTGAGAATTATGGAGGCCACTGTGCTCTTGGGAACCTTCAGTGCAACAGAATTTTTTTTGTAGCCTTCCCCAGAACTGTGCCTTGCAATAATCCTGTCTCAGCTCTGCAGGCAGTTCCTTTGACCTCATGGCTTTTGTTCGGGTATGGTAGGCATTGTCAGCTGTGAGGCCTTCTATAGAGAGGTGTGTGCCTTTCCAAATCATGTCCAATCAATTTGATTATTGCTGGACTCCAATCAAGGTGTAGAAACAGCTCAGCAGTGATCAAGAGAAATGGGAGGCACCTGAGCTAAATTTCAAGCGTTGTTGCAAAGGGTCTGAATACTTATGCCAATGTGATATTTCAGTTTTTGCTTTTTAATAAATTTGCAGACATTTCTAAAGTTCTGTTTTCACTTTGTCATTATGGTGTACTGAGTGTAGATTAATGAGGAAAAAAAAATTAATTTGAACGATCGTAGCATCAGGCTGCAATGTAACAAAACTGAAAAAAGTGAAGGGGGTCTGAATACTTTCCTAATGCACTGTGTATGCTTACGTTATACCAGTGTATGCACACCTTTTTAAAGTGCTGCGTAGTCCCTGTTTTGGAGACCAGTTTGGTGTAGTGATTAAGGCATCAGGCTAAAAACCGGGAGACCGGGAGTTCTAGTCCCGCCTTAGGCACAAAGCCAGCTGGGTGACCTTGGGCCAGTCACACACACTCAGCCCTAGAAAGCAGGTAAGGGCAAACCATTTCTGAAACCTTGCCAAGAAAACTGAAGGGACTTATCCAGGCAGTTGCCAGGAGTCAACACTGACTCGAAGGCACCTCCCACAAAAGTATCTACAAGTCCTTGCATAATCACTAGCCAACACTCTGATGCCAGTTGGTCCATAGCTGAAAGACTGGTGGAAGTTGTCTCTCCTGCTTAAAAGAGAGTGGCTTCCAGTACATTATGTTGCACAGGTAGGTGAAAAAAGTACATGTAATTGAGCCTTGATTTCATTATAGCATAAGTTGGGCTTGCATCTGATAGTTGCGTATCCTAATTTCATAATGGCTTCATTAACTTTGGTGTCCTTTGAAGTCTCTTCTCGCAGGCTCTTGTCTAGCCAGTTGAGAGTCTGGAGAATTAAAGCCCTGTGTTATCCTGTTGGCCAAGAGAGCAAGGGCTACTGAGCGGCTGCACCCTCCTGTCTCCAAGAGGAAGATCTGAGTCAGAAGGAAGGGTGGTTTTTCCAGAGTTTGCAAATAGACTTACCGTAGCTCGTCATAAATCCAAATGTTGTTAGCATTTCATAGTGCTGTTCCTACCTTATGAATGTTTGCATTATAAATCTGTTACTTTTTGAAGTGCCCCATGATGATGTAATTGCTCTATCATAACAACTGCAAAATAGTATTATGCATAATTTTGGGTAGGTGAGATGAGGCTGCAAGTGTGTCTACATTTATTTTTCTTTAGTCTTGCTGTAGGATGACAGGTTTTTTTCCTCCCCAAAACTAAGGTTTGTAAAAAAGTAACAGTTCCCAATATTCCTCGGAGACTAAAATCCTTCATCAGCTGGTATTTTATATTTTTGCTAATAGTAGTCCTTTGAGTTAAGTTTGGCTCCTGATAACTTGATAGACACATCCATGTACTTTTTTTGCAAGAACATGGAAGTGATTTGCCTTTCTCTGGGGTGTTTTTCAGTCCTACAGCCCCTAACAGATTTCCCAATCCAATCCTCCTCAGCTTTGTGAGCATTGCCAAAATGATTAACACTTTTCTGAAATGTTTACAAGCTGAATTGTGAACAATGAAGTTATAGCTGGACTTTACTACTTAGTCAGCAAGGGAGGAATTAAATTGGATTGTGATCATTCTGTGCCACAGTTTAAAAAAAAAATGACATCAGCTTGTATATCAAGCCCTTTATTCCAACATCTAATATCCAAGTAAATCAAACTATGTCCCCATCTGTATCTCAAGTACAGGTGCAAGTCTCAATTCTGGGAAACCAAATCTGAGTAAAACAGGCAACCCAGACTCTTGTTCAGCCCCCGACTCTTAAATGTTAATATTCTACTCAGACCCAAACATTCCCACTCCTCCAAGTGCCTTTCCTAAGAAACTCCAGGAATGTTCCATTACCTCCCTCACCAGTTCAGGTACTTCTACATCTATTCTATTCCTACTCCTGTATATAAAATGACTGAAGAGAAAAAATTTCAAGAATCTACTTTTCAAAATTCAAATACATGAATTTGGAAATTAAAGCTACAGCTGAATGAAGCAGCAGATACAGAACTGGGAGACTGGCTTTATCAAGGCTTTTCTCCCTAACGTTCTAGGCTAGCACTGCCCACCTACAGGTGCACACTTCAACTTCTGTTGTTCTCTGTGGTTTCAGGAAACAATAGCCAGCTCTCTTTAAATATGTTTGGCTAAACATGCCCTTATTATGGTCTGTAAGCTAAAGCCATGTTCTATCAACATGGCTGTTATTTTACACAGCAAGTACATACCTGTCTATGGACCACACTTTGCAATGTATTTCTCTGCCTACCAAAAGTTGCTGACAGGAATAGCAGCATTAAGCCAAACTATACATGTTGGGTACGCAGTTGTATGCAAAAGCTGAAAGGAAGTTGGGTGTTTCCACAAACAATGGTTTGAAACACAGAGCTCCAATGGACCATAAAATACTGACAGGAAAGAGAAAGGTACCACAATGGTTTTCACAGCCCCCAGACTCAAATTTTATTGAAAACCTGTGGGCAGATCTCAAGCATGCCATCAATGCAAGGAAACCTACAAATATTTCTGAGCTAGGAGGGTGGGGAAAACATTAGAAAAGAGGGGCTCTTAGCTGGCTACAGGAAATGTTTGGAAGCTGTTATTTCTGCCAATGGAGGAGCTACAGAGTCCTGAAGGAAGGGGCGAACAAACCTTTGCGCCTGCCACACTCACTGGTGCATTCATCTTGAATCATGTAGTTAATATATCCTCAAATTTGCAGAAAGGCAGGTTTACTATTGCAACATGTAAAACAGGGTTCCTCAACCTTGGCAACTTTAAGATGTGTAGACTTCAACTCCCAGAATTCCCCAGCCGGTTGAAGTCCACATATCTTAAAATTGCTGAGGTTCAGAAACCCTGATCTAGAGGTTGTGTCTGCTTCTGTTTACTTAGGGATTCACTGAAACACACAATTTGACCAAGGTACCTAAACTTTTGCATACAACTGCAAAACGTTTTATTATGTGGAAGGGATTTCAAACAGCTCTTACATGGCAGCTGTATTGTACAGGGGTCTCAAACTTTTTCAGGCTGTGGAAATTGTTAGGTTTTTCTTTCCCCCTGGAATTTCTGATCAAGAGGCAAAACCAGTGAGGGAAGATTGGTTGTGTTTGAGTAAACTTTTTTGTCACTCTTAGTCTCTCATTGAACCCCATCAAATTCTCACATAACTCCAGGGTAACAATTGAAAAAAAACCTGTTGAAAAAAATGACACTTCCAAGAATTCAAGCTTTCAGAGTACACAGAATTTGTTAAAATAAAAGGAATGGCAGCAGATTTTCATCATATGCAGTGGAACTCGATATACGGCCCTGATCTTTTATATTAAATGCTCCTAGTGATCCCAGCACCAGTAGCAGGTGGCAACATCTTGCCAACTTTGGCTGATCCTCAAAAGCTAAGCAAAGTCAGATCTGGTTAGCACTTGGATGGGAGACCACCAGAAAATTCCAGGGCTGTAGGTTGGAAAGTAAACACACAAATACAAATTGGCAGAACACAATGACAAACTAGTGCTATATTGATACTAAGAAAACTGCATGTCCATGTTCATGTAATCACCAGAAGTCAAGCCTGACTCGAGGTTTAGCAGCAGCCACAAAACCAGGGATTAGCTCCCTATGCAAAAATACAAAATCCATTCAAATTGCCTATGGACATGAACAACCATTACTGTCCACCAGCAGACAATTATCTAAAAAAATCCCCATGAAGTATCCTAGTTTCCAGTCTGTTCAAATCTGGGTTCTGTCTCTCACAGCTGTGCATTTAAGAGTGGAATTCTTCATTTTTGTCATATATTTGTAGGGTGGCTTTCTTGCTGCTGTCACCCATTGAGCCTAGGCTGAACATAGTAGTGAAACCTAACCTTCCAGTTGGAAACCAACACTATTGTTCATGGTTCCCCATCTGGAGAGAGAGAGCAAATATCTTGCTGTTATTAGATGAGAAGACAATTATTGTTATCCAGTGCTAGGAATTTTGCAGTTGTCACATGAATGATACTTCAGCCCCTAGTTTCCAGAAAGTGTCACAGCCAAGCTATTCTCTTCCTACAAAATAAACCTGAAAACATGACCACTGTGCTGACAAGCATCAGTTTCATTTTATGATCTCCAAGAAAATGTTCTGAGTACATCTGTAGCTGCAAACACAATTTTTCCTTGCAGCATCAGCTTGTCTTTGGTGTGGTTATACTGGATTGTCCCATAGCTAAACATTGCCAAGACCCAAACTCTTGATATCCCTAAATCCAGATGAGCAAGGATGGGTCACACCCAGATTCCCATCCCTCCAGCGATGGTATCTAGCTGAGCAGTTTAGCTCACCTGTGCCTGAAAGCTGAGCATAACAGGGAACAGACCGGCAACTTGCCATAAAATTCCCAGAGAAGTAAGTAAAGAATCAACATGCAGCAATTTGTGCTAAAGTTTGACTGTTATTACAACCATGTAAAACACAGCATTTCAACATCTGTACAATCCTTTTGGATCCACATTTTAAAAAATGAATACTTTTGCTTCACCTCCCCCCTCACCTGCCATCCTAAGCACAGACACAGAAGAGAACGAAAGCAATACATCGCGCAGTTACCAAGGAAGCTGAGGTGTCAAGAGTAGCTGTTAACATGGAACACTTTAAGACAACAACGGCAGCAGAGCTATCAAAGAGCACAAACAGACCCACCCGCTGACCTGCAGGGTGTTCCCAGTTACAACAGTGGGAAAGTATCCAGACCCCAGAGCTGAATCCCTGCCACATGGCTGGACTATTTCTGCTCCAAGAATTGGATCTGATCCATCAAGATAACATTAGACTTTAAAATGAAATACATCTTAAGCCACACACTCCATTTGGGGAATTGAGGGCGGAAGTTATTTTCCTGAGTTTCTGAAGGAATACTGGCTGTTTCTCTCACCGAGAATAAAAAGTGGAGGAACGTTTTAGATGCACTTGGTTCAAGGGCTGGTCAAATGCTTTGCTTCCTTGCAGGGGCTCAGCTGCTTTGCCCCAACAACGCTCTTTAGCTCCTCCTCAAAGCAGAGATGATGCCTTCCCCATCTTAAGGGGGCAACAGCATGGGGGATTCTAGCATCAAAACCAAACCTCTACAAACTGCTTCAGAGCTGCCTGACACAGGATTATTCCGAGCAAAACCAGACCAGGCATTGCTAAAATCTAGGCAGAAATTCACGTAACTCCTTTAATATAGTGACCTAGTTTGTGGAAGGGTACTCTTTGGAAGTAAAATGCCACCTCACCACTAATGCTGCCAGAATGCTGTTCCTGTCCAGCAGTGAGAACCCCAAAGTGGGGCTTCTATGATTAAACCTCAGCGGAATGCCTGAGTTGGTTCTCCTTACATCTTAATCAGAGTCTATTTAATCCTCTCATTCTTAGGCACCCCAGCTGAATTCCTTAGCATGAGAGCACCCTTGAGCATTACGTTTCCTGGAATATGTGTTGTTGAGAAACAATTTCAGTGTTTGCTCTATCCCATATCCCACTGATTTAGAAGATGGGTGGAGAAAGGTATACATGAGAAGTTTGACTGCCCCCCCCCCTCCGTGTCACTTGTAAATTGGACCATCACCCCCAGCTTTGGATACGGTCCCAGTGCTGTTCTCATGGGATATGCTTGTTGGTTTAGAGCAGCATGGAAATGGTATCAGGTCCAGTAACGCTTACTTCCATTTGCAAAGGCTGCTTTCAGATTATCATAGGAACAAGTGGAGAAAGGGAGGAGGAGGAGAAGGAACAGATGGATTGGGCATCCAGAGGATTTAGAGAATAACTGCAGGGAGATAATTCCAAAATACTTTAGATTTGCTTTCCCTATGTTTCGATTTCATTCACAGGAAGCAAATCTTTTGGCCCAGAAGTTGTACTGGGAAGCCTTAAACACTGGTTTCCAGTTTTACTTTGGCAGCTGTACTACTAGAAAATGCTATGTCTTAAAGCACATCTAAAGCTATAGTTCATTCAGGGTTTAACAGCATCTGCTCAACTGTAATCACTTAATGTCTTTTCATAATACAGGATGCAGTGTGATATATGCCTATATGTAAAGCTATATTTGAATTGCTAACGTAAATAAGACAGGTACAATTTTAAATAATATGCATATGGGTGAGTATTCTGTCTCATCCTCTAGGCAGTAACTTCCTTCCTTTGGGAAATGAATTTTCTTCTGTAACTTTACACAAGATTAATACCATTACGCAAGATTAACTTCTGCAACGTCAAATAGGTTTGTGTGTGCCTGTGTTGTTCTCTGGGTTCAAAGTATTTAAGTAGGTATTTCTTTCTTGGACTTCGCTCCACTTAAAAGCCATGCTGATGAAGTAAAACTTTGTGGGTAAATTCTTTTGGCATCTAGATGTGCTTCAAAGAGACTACTCAATCAAAGAATACTATACCTTTCGACTGTACGTAAGCAAATTATGTGTCTTCCTTGCACCAAAGTGCCATTGCCTATTCTTTTGAAGAACAGGAGCTTCCAGAGCTCTTTCACCACAGCTCAACCTCTTAGTAGAGCGCTTTGCCCTCGAGTTTAAAGTCTTTGGTCCGTTTTGCAAAAACATCCCAGCCAGCAATATCTGGACACTTTTGTTTTTGTGTTCTGGAGGACGCCAACGTGCTCCTATGAAGAAGCATTTGGAGAAATGCTTATTTTCCTCACCATTAAATACTCCTTTTAGTAGCTGGGAAAATATGAATCTAATTAGCCAATGGAGTCAGCCAGGACTAAGGCAAATATGCAGAATGTGGAGTGTGCTAGCATTGCAGCTACGTGCTGAATAAGGCCTGGGAGATGAATAGGGATGTGCAGTTTTGTTTTTTAAACACCACAATTTCCTACCAGATGCACCTCTGCTGAAGTCTCAAGCCCTGCAGGTAAACAGCAGTAGAGGAACAAGCAGCACTGCCACTGGCCCCACAAGCCAGCAACAGTCTTGCTCATGTACAGCTGGGGGGCGAGGGGAGTATCAGCCTCCTCCTCCTATAACTGTGGGAGAATCTGAGGAGAGCACAGCAACTGAAGGGGTCATAAGAAAGCCCTCAAAAGTGGATCTCCACCAGTCTGGGGCCCAAGAGATGTCACAGGGCAGGAGGGTAATAATGCTCCATTTTGGAGCAAATGAAAAAGGTCCAAAATGCAAAGCTATCTTCCCATGGCTCACTGGTACAACATAAGCTTATTGACAAGAGTGAGACCCCAGCTGGCAAGCAAAGGGTGACAGGGGAGCGAATCGCTTGACTACCAGTTACACAGCATTGAGGTGGCCCTGCTCTCCTCCTGCAACAGACACACGCACACACAGAACAGCAGGAAGAAAAAGGCCCAAGCAAATGGGCTCTGCTGCTTCAAAGAAGACATCTGCACACAGAGGGATGCAACGTGCCCTTACAAGAATTCGGAACCCTGCCTGGTCCCAGAAATTGGACAGGCGATTATGAGCTACGGCATTTGAGCACGCTGGGAGATCTCGGCCAACATTTCTTTAGCTTGGAAATCAGCTAAGCTAAAAAAACAAAGCAACGACTGAAACACCAACAAGAAAGAAATAACCCCAGCAAAGAACATTTTCTAGTCTGGTGTTGTCTGGGTAGGTACAGAGGAGAATGTAACACAAGATAAAATATATGCATAAATTAAAAATATTCAATGGTCCAACTTCAGATGGAGCAAAGCCTGCTGCTTCCCCTTCTCAAATACAAGTTTAAAATAGCAATAGATAACACAGAACTTTTTACATGGAGTACAGTTCCCATCATCCTTGACCTATGGGTATGCAAACTGGAGCCCAGCGTCTGGAGGGGCATAGAATTGCCACCCCTCTTTACAATATGCACTATGCTTCCTTTCTTAACATTAGTCTTAAGTAACACTATACCTTGCCTGCTACAATTCTTTTAATTTTCCATTCGTTATTCCTGCAGTGTAAAATGTGTGCCACTGGTTTAAGGCATGAAGGTGTTGGATGTGCATCTGACGTTGCAAATTGTCACTGATGTAAAAAAAAAAAAAAAAGCATGCATTGCAGAACTACAATAGTTCTGAATGTGTTATCGCACCTTATTAAAAACAAAAGGAAGCATAAATATAGAAAAACTGAAAACTCAGACTAGAAAATATTTATCATCCACCAAAAAGGATCCCATCTTTTGCTTCTGTTAAATTTAACTGCTGCTAAAGCAGCCATGGATTTTGCATGCTCCGAGAAAAATCTCAGCTGGATTACAAGCCAAATAAAAGCTTTGGGTCATTACCCTTGAAAGTACACCCTAAAGCAGTGTTGTCCAAACTTGGCCACTTTAAGATGAGTGGACTTCAACTCCCAGAATTCCCCATGCTGGCTGGGGAATTCTGGGAGTTGAAGTCCACTCATCTTAAAGTGGCCAAGTTTGGACAACACTGCCCTAAAGAAACTGAGATGCATTACTTTTACAATTGCGTCGCAGCTAGGGAAGTAATAGATAAACTTCATTAATGACTGTGCTCTGTGGGAATGCCTTAGCTACCAATATTTTCTCTATTTTTCTTCCTCTAATATCAGTGCAAGAACTGTTTATGAATCAACATAATACTCCTATAAGGTAACGGGTATTTCCAATGGGCGACAATGGCATGAGGGCAAGTAAGATGTCACAACTTCTTTAGAAAGCTTTTTGTGAAGAAAGCTGTAGTGCAATTAGAAAATGAGTTCTTTGCATCCCAAGCTAATACTTGGATAAGTAGCTAAAACCTCCTGTTATAGATACTCAGAGGATCCATGCTTATAAACATGTTAAGGATGAGCAAATTTAGAAACATCGGATGGCAAACTCCAAGCAATCTACATCATTATCTTGGTTTCTCTCTGAAGCTATGTCTGTTTAACATGTCGCAAAGTTCAGCTGAATGAAAAACTTGCTGGGATCTCCTTTCTCTTTAATAAATCTCATCAGTGTAAACAAGGAGGTATGGCAGGGAGAGAGGAACCAGTTTTAAAAAGGCATGCTGTATTGTCTGATTTCAGTGAAAGAACACACAAATAACAATGTGTGCTTGATATGCATAGATGCTATGAAAATTAACTTCCCTGGCATATATTATGCACAGCCTCATTTATAATAGTATATTAGCTACAGTACTAAATTGAAACAGAAAAACAACACTACTATTGCTACTGAAAAAAATGTACTACTGGCCCAAATGTGGAACTGACTTGTCTCCTGTTTCCTAAAGTAATTCCCTTCAGACTTGCTGCTTCTCTGAAGTTTGACTTTCATTTTTCAGCTATGAGGGTTTGGAAACAGATGTTTTTAGCAGGTTAAATCTGTTAAAACATTTACCTAATGAAGAAAAAGATGAGACATACAATTCAAATACTTTGGAGAAGAACCTAGATTTTGCAAGAAGCTCTCTGCAGGCTTTAGCTACTGGCCTGGCCTGTACTGTGAACTTTGTCCTGAATTCCTGAACACATTTTGATGAGCAAAGTGATCATCTTCCTAATTTTGCTTTAGGCTCTGCCTTTCTTTCCAAACTCTTATGGATAAACATTAGGTGACCCAAATTTCCTCTTTCTCGGTAATTCTAGAATGTGACTGATTTAGACATTTGCCCCATGGGGGAACCGCTTGAACAGAAATTGTTCTCTGAGTGTGTTTTGAAATGTTTTGGTTTCTGAAATGCAGGTGAACCACCCGGAGCGTTTTTCAACTTCTGAACACAATCACTGGCTGCCTCAGCTTCCCCAGTGGCAAGGTTATATTTTTCACCATCCACTGTATGACAGTGGCTGGTCTCTGGCAAAGGGAGAGCCACTTGCTTTTTGCTCAAAAAGCCTTGCTCCGTGGCATAGGCCAAATGAAGAGGGGTGGTAGTTTTTACAATTCTGAAGGGGCTGTGCTGATCCTGCAACACAGGAGATGAAGTATATCGGGCTTGGAGGCCTCCGGACGGCAAGAGTGCATCAGGACCAAGCTCAGGTAGGATTGGCACGCTGCCTCCACCAGACAATCTTTTGTAATGTGGCAGCATGGGAAATGAGGTGAGCTGGCCAACATTTTTTGGCAGTTGTACCAAATCTGCCACTTCTTGGGTTTGCCTTTGGAGATTGTCTATTTCCCCAAATGAGGCAGACTTGGGCATAGAACACCTTAGTACTGACGTGCAGAGCTCAGTTTGTAGTATTGAATCTGCCAGTTTCTTAGAACCGGGCACCTGTTTTCCTTCCTCATCTTCATTTTCAGAGAGGTTATCATACTGAGATACATTAGAAGGCCGTCGCTGTCCATCTTGGAATGCAGGAGAGAGAGTAGCAAATGTTCTGACTCTACATGGCACTACTAGATTTTCTGGCAAGTCATGTGGTATAAAGAGGCTGTGTTCTGCGGTCGAAGATGACTCTGTACATGGGGGAAGATACAAATCATCTTTAAGCAATGCAGCATCTTCAGATACTAAATCTTCAGAGGAACAGGTTGTGCTCCCATGCTCAAGAGCAGCTGCATTTTGCACAGAGGGTGGTGAATCTAAGTGATGCGGTGACTCTGATCTTGATAATGATGCTGTACTATCGTGGCTGACAGAAAGGTCTGCTTCCAAGGGTTGACTCTGCAATTGGGACTCCCAGACAGAGTTGTCTGTTGACACGTCTGCTGTCTGAGCTTGTAACCCAGGAGAAATAACATGGTCCCTATCAACTAAAGAAATGTGTTTATCTTCCTGTAAACTACACTTCCCAGTGTTACTGCTTTTTAATGAATTATCCTTCTTACTGTCTGAAGCCACATCTTGATTTTCTCCTGTTGTCTGAATGTTATCCAGCATTATAGGATTCTCCACGGAAGAAATTTTATCAGCGCTTTCTTCCACTTGGTACTCCTCAGTTTCAAACTTTTCATTTGGTGGAAGTTTATTGAAAGGATTGCAATGCATATCAGCTAGTTTATTCTGCAAGGGTGTTCCATTGTGTTCTGGAGAAGCTCTCTCATGTGTTGCCATATTTGAATTATCAATTGTTTCAATCAGGCGAGGAGGATTCTTATCTGGAGAAGATTGTATTATGGCATCTTTATCATGGCTGAAGTCACTGACAGCCGTTTTCTGACCATTACTGGCTACATTGGATTTCACTGACAGCAGATTTAGAGAAAGCTCCATCCCCAGGGCTGTTTTGGGGAATTCTTCAGATTTTGCTGCAACAAAAATGCAGAGACATGCATTAGTCTTTTATTCTAAATCCAAGGACAATCATGAAAAGTAGATGACATGGACTTTGTTCAGTTTAAGTAATGGCAAGCAAATTAAGCATCCACAGCAACCTTCTAGGAACCAGGACCAGGGATTAGGAGGGGATATGAGAATTGTCTCATGTTTTGTTGAACCCTTAAAAAGGTATCACATATAGTGAAGTCTATATCAAACCCTAATTTTGTTGCCCAATAAGTGTAAGTCAGATGCATATTTCCTTCCATTTTAATTTCAAATTTTATATTTGAAATTTGAGTGTAAAAACTAAATAATGAAAAAACATATTTGAGTGTTAAAATAGCTATGTCTTCTACTAAGCATTAAGAAGAAAGATGGTTCTACTGCAGCCTTCTTCAATCTGGTGCCCATGAGTTATGTTAGGTGACAGCTCCCATAGTTCTAAGTGAGTGTAGCCATTGCCCCTGATTGGGCAAGTCTCCCTGAAATGGGGATTTCAGGTTGAGGGAAAAAAAACCCTAAAGGGATAAATGAAATAATTTTATAATACTATGCAGATGTAGAAGTGCATATAAAGGGAATATTTCCTCCTTCTTCAATAATGGTAATGACACTGACCAGCAGTACATGCTGGAGGGACCCAATACATAAATCATATGTAGAATCTACTGCCACAGGATGGCCCCTAGCTTAGATGGTTTTTAAAGGAGATTCAACAGTTTCATGGAAATTATGCCTACTAATAGCCATCGCCTTCAATTACTATTGGCAACTTCCAACTTCAGAGGTAGGGAGAGAGGAGCCACCCATACGATGAGGCTATTATCTTCCTACTCTAGTCTGAGTTCCTCAGAGGCAAGATTTTGGCCACTGCAAGAAACTGGATATTAGACTACATGTGGCTCCTTCTTTTTTCCTATTCACATTGTTAACTTGCAGTTTCTCCAAAGAGCCTTAAACTGTATTATTGTGATGGCACTGAGCATTCTGGGGATTCCCAGCTTCTCACAGAATACAGTTTCATAAAACATAATTCTGGGAAGCTAATCACATCTACCTAGTTGTGTACCAGCCAAATGGCATGGCATCACAAGCCTCTGGTGCAGCATAGTGTTTGGGGGCCTACAGTCTGTAACAAAACCAAAGACCGTGCTATCCCAGACACTTAGCCCAGATGTCTATTCTATATCACCAATTAAAAATCAAATGCTTCTATCTCCTCCTTTTACAACAGCTTAGAGTTTAAGAGGGCTATACTCAAAACAGATAAATAGGGTTAGCAGCTGGCAACAGTGGGGAGGGGAAGCGCACGATTTTCTTCATAAGTGCTGATACTAGCTGCACTATTGTTGAGGCTGAGTGATATAAAAATAAAGCTAAACTTTAAGACCCTCTTTTCCTCTTTGCATCTAGATGCTACTCTGCACATTACAGACCTTCAAGGATGTTGCAAAAAGCATCAGAAATCAGTAGTGGATATTTGTGTATTTGTGTATGGATGTGGGCCTGTGCTGGGGTGGGGTGGGGGGAAGAGGCAATCATGAACAATCCCCAGACATGAAAAGGGTAACATATCTCAGAAGGTAAACCTCAGTGCTGTCTAATCACTCAGGAAAACCAACCAATCAACCAATCACCTATTTAACCAAAGTCACAGAATCATGCGATTAGATCTAATGTATCAATCCTACATCATAAACAAACTACGCATGCTGGAGAATCAACTCACACTACAAAATCAATTCATAACAATGAACAATATATATGTTGTTTATTTCCCACAGATGGTATCAAATATTCCTATTTTTGTTTTTGCTGATGAGAAATATAACATGAACAACCAGTCTCTCTCTAACTCGTGCCTGTAACAAAAGGATCCAATATAAATTAGGAACAGAGAGGGCATAATTTGACTTTGCAGTTGTTCAGATTCAAATATGAGTGCCTGGCCTAAAAGAATACACACAGACTAGCAGCAGCTGCATATGTAAATCACAAGACTTCAGTATATGGCAGTGTGACAAGGTCAATCAATCAACTGGTCATTTCAAAATAACAAGGAAACTTCTCCAAGAAAGCATATATGCTAACGTGCCTTCAGTGTTCCACATTCCCTTTTATTTCTGATGGGTTGATGTCTACTGCAATTGTCTTCAGATTATCTTTTAATGTTCTCTTTATTGATTACTGCCTTTTACGGTATTCAGACTGGACTTTTTAAAAAAATTAATTAATCAATCAATCAATCAATCATATTTATATAGCCGCCCATCTCACACAAAGTGACTCTGGGCGACGTACAATTAAATTAAATTAAATTAAATTAAATTAATTGCAACAGAAGCCACTCATTGTTAATTTTTAGAACACAGGCATCTTTCTTACACTAAGTAGAACAAATGTCCATACAGCTTAATACAATCACATTCTAACAGGCAGAAGCAGTACAGGCTTTTAGACCAAAGTCTCCCTCTGCTCTGCATGGAGATGCCAGGATCTGAACCTGGGACCTTCTGAATGGAAAACAAGCTCTCCACTTCTGAGCTATGATTCCATCTGTAAGAAAGCCAGATCTTGGCTTTTCCTTCAAGAGTTGATTGGGGAAATTTAGCTTTTGAAAGGATGTGGTACTTAGCAAAGAAATCTTGGGTGCAAATTCATACAATGATGCAAAATATTGCAAATTAATATGATGAAACCGGAATTATTTTCAGTTTTATGGACAATGAACTAGAAAAGAAATATGGGAAACTAATATTGTATATGGTGACTGCAGCAAGATTATTGTACACACAAAGATGGAAGAATAATGGAATACCCACAGTAGAAGATTGGATTATAAAATTGATGGAGCTTGTGACACTGACAAAGCTGACCAGTTTGGTCAAGGAAAAAACAATAAAGACTTTTCCAAAAGACTGGAAGTCTTATATGGACTTTTTGTTGAAAGAAGAAAAGACTGAATTGATGATTTATGGATCTGGGGATTAAAAAGAGTCAAAAAGGAAGGGGAAAGAATACGATGGCAATTACTCAATAGAAAGAAAGACTGAAGTCATAATTCTGTTTTCTTATTTCATTTCTTTTCCTTATTTTCTATATACTTTTTCCCCTTAATCTTCTTTTAATTTTGTATACTTTTATTGTACTGAAAAATTCTGACAAAAAAAGAAAGGGTGCGGTGCTTATTTGTGCTCATAGTTTCCCACTCAGCTAAGCTAATTTGGTGAAAGCTGCTCCGTTAGACGTAGCATTCAAGCAAATTAAACTGCTCTCTATTTATCTAAACAGGAATTCATGCTTGTATTCACAACAGCGTCTTTTAAAAACTTCGCATAATTGCTCAACTTTCACTTACCTGGAGGCGGAAGGTCAAATTTCATTTTACGCAGTTCTGCCATAGATGCTTGTAACTGCTCAATTACCGTATCATCTTCAAACTGCAAAGAAGCAGCAATTTTTTCTTGCAGAAATTCCCGCAGATCTTCAAGGGTCATTTTCAACAAGCGTTCTAAGCAGGTAACAGAAACATCAGCTCAGTAAAGATGCTGTCATTATCCTGATACGGTTTCTACTGAATTACATATCCAGCGCAATGAATGGAAGATGTTATTTAAATGAAGCAGGGTTAATTTACGCTTTTTTGTTTATACACTCATTTCCTGCATTTGCTTTCAAACTGATGTCTTCACATCCATCCTGGCAAGAATGTATAGATGTGTGACTTCATGACTGTGGTGTTTATATTAAGCAAATCCTCTTACATGAATGAATAAAGCAGTTCCCAGTGTACTGACATTTGCAGTTATATACTGGATTATTCTGATGTTATACCACTAGGGGAAGTAAAGCAACATTCTACAATTTGATGCAATCTGCAGCTGAAGTTCAGCTACTTGCAGTACAATTTGGGCCAGGCACATCTTCATGATTTAAAGAATACTAATTTGCATTAAAAAAATGCCCAACTCATCTTGATTTAGATTTCTTATCTCAGGACCATTCTGTATGCTCTTATCTGTTACGTTTTACAAATGAAATTGAGATCTGGGATGCATACTTTTGCTATAACACAGTCACAGTAAAACTACATACAAACACGGATTAAATTTTATTTCACAAGGTCCACATATCCTCAGGCTAATGGGCTATTCTCGCTTCTGGAATTTTCTAAGCTATCTTTACAAGAGCACAGGCTGGATTCTGGTCTGTTATATGCAACTTTCTGAGGGCAGGGATCACACATTTTTACAAAAGGTAGCTGAGGCTACAGTGAATGAGGGTTTTGCACAAGTGGGCAGGGTTTATCTTTCTGGGTCTGGAGGTTCTTTGTTTTCTTGAGAGGGTATTTTTTCTTTTCTGCTCAATATTGGCATAAAACCATGTCTCTGTCTCAAGAGGTTTTCAAGTTGCAATAAAACATTTTGAGAGGGGGAGGTAATCACACTTGCAGCGCCAGCAGAGGTTTGCCCATCCCTTAGGTACAGAATGCCGCCAATCTAAACTTCAAAATGTAAGCTGCAAATGTTGAAGATGCCATGAGACTCATCTTTCTGTTTTGTAATATCAGGTTAAGATGGCTTCTCCCTCTGGAATTTGTCAGAAAGACATTTCTATCATACTTCTATTCTCTTCGACTCCCAAAGCCCACCCAACAAACAAAGAGAGGCACCTTTAAGCTAAACCTCTCTTTTATAACTCATCTCGGGAAGATGTAGTTTTCCATACAAACTTGCTTCTGACCCACGGGAATATTATGAACGCTAAACTTACTGCAGACTCTTTTGTGATGTTCTTTTTCTGTGTACTGTACTCGGTTGCAGAGACCATCTGGTAATCTTTATTGACTGTCTAGACCAGTGTTTCTCAACCTTGGCAGCCTGGAGATGTGTGGACTTCAACTCCTAGAATTCCCCAGCCAGCCAGAAGTCCACACTTCTTCAAGTTGCCAAGGTTGAGAAACACTGGTCTAGACTAAGCTGGATTCCAAATTCCAGTTCATTCAGATGGTTCCAACATGGAGGCACAGGCATGACAGCTTCTGCCACTGTATAACAGACTGATTTGCAAGGACATTCATAGGCACCACTCATAGGAACAGCACATTAAATGACAGCAATCATTTGTTATATATATCTAAAGCCCCCATATCCAATCAGTAAAGAATTTGAACATTTTTAAAAACTGCAGTTAAGAAATCCTGAGGGAAACAGGAATAAACTAACTATCCCCAGAACAATTCCAGCTTTGTTGAAGATCTACTGGAACAGGAAGGACTGCACATGATTAGGTTTCAATTGTCATGAGCGCAAACAAAATGCCAAATAAAGCCTGAAACACACCTTTCTGTATTTGGGACAACGAAAGCACAGCTTTCCGAGCCTTTGCAGCAACCTTGCCTTTAAAATGCGCTTCTCCTTCTATAAATGGCTATATCAAGTTTTTTTTGAAACACTGAATAATCAAACCAACTTCTTACTTTTATGCAATTTGAGGATGGTGTATGCCATAGCTGTTAGAACCCGCTCTCCTTCCAGGATGTAAATATCCCACAGCCGCAGGGTTAGCGTAAATGGAGTCTGTGTGAAATGTTAAAAAAATTAGATACGACATACTGGCATGCAAACCACAACGTATAGGTAGAGTAGCAGGTGTCATCAAAATAAACACGTTTTCAAACCAAACTCAAGACCCAGACTCAAGTTCATTTTGTGATGTATTTTTATAAAAATTCAACACACGAAGGGGGATAGAAGTAGTCTCTATTTGGAGTTTATAATCTTAAAAATCAAATCGGACCAATCTGGAATCCCATATATCATGGAACTGTTTGTTTATCAGTCAGATCTTAATTTAGACTACATTTAATAATAAAGTAAAGGATTCATTTTACATTAATATTATACGGATTCTTTTTTCTTTTTTCCTTAGTTTCTTTCCCCCTCTTATGTTTAGCTTATTTTAATCACTGTAACATATGTAGTTTGTTATTGTACCATCACTGATGCATTATTTTTAATTGTTTCTTATATTTTACCAATAAAATAAAAACATTTAAAACATAAGATTATCATTCTACATTGAATGAAAATAGTTACAAGCAGAAGACACAATATATATGGTATTAATACTGTAATGACATTGGAGTAAGCATCTGAAGTCCTTGCTTCCTCAAATCCGTACCCGGTCAATGAAGCACTGCAAGAACCACTTAGTTGTATAAATTCCTGTCAACATCTGTTCCTTATCCTAAAAGAAAGAAAGAGAAAATCCAAATTAAAAAAAAAACTTATTTCATAAGACAAGCAAGCTAGAGATTTATGAACAGCAATTCAAACGCTTGTAGGCTCTCAAGATCATTTCCTCATAGATATCTGCGTTTTTCTTTCCCAAATTAAGCTAGCTACTATGTAAGAAGCAGTATTTTATTTCATTGGTTACTTATTCTAACTCTCTTCCATATCTGTTTTCTCAGTGAATAACTAATACATTTCCCTTTCCCTCTTTTATTCAATGCAATTGTTGTAAGCGTATTATTCATTTTTTTGTTCCTTTAAGGAGGTTCCTTTAAGATTTTTTTTAATTGTAGCAGAGTGTATATTCCAATCTCCTTTGTCACTGCATGTATTACCTAAAGTTAAAGATGGCATTGTTTTCTTTTTCTATTAGTATGGTTGGTCGCACAGACATCCAGATGTTTAGACTGGATTTGGCATTTTTATCCACCTATCGAGTCCTTCCCAAGGACCTGGGATAGGCAGATGTTGTTTAATAATATTAAAGGCATCCTCGCAGGAAGTGAGCTGTTCCAAGTAAAGCTGCCTTTTGCAGTTGACTGATGGGGACTTTGTCAATGCCGATGGTTTTCAAGTGGTGCTCCAGATGTTTTGGGATTGCACCCAAGACACCTATTACTATTGGTACTATCTTTGCCTTCTTTTGCCACAGTTGTTCTACTTCTATTTGCAGGTCTTTGTATTTTGTGATTTTCTCCAGTTCTTTCTCTTCTATTCTGCTGTCTCCAGGTATTGCAATGTCCACTATTCAGACACTTTTGTCTTTCTTATCAACAACTGTTAAGTCTGGGGTGTTGTGTGGCAGGTGCTTGTCTGTTTGAATTCTAAAGTCCCAGAGCTTCTTCATTTTCTATTATGTTTATATATATATATAAAAAAATAAATAAAATTTGTCACCCCCATCTCGTTGAAATGACTCTGGGTGGTTTACAGCAAAGATAAAATCAATTAAAATACAATACAAAAAAACCAATATAAAAACAATCCTAATAATAAATAGCTTCCAAGAAGGATGGAGAATTGGTGAATAACTCAGAGAGCATTTTCAGGGCGCTAACCACTCCCAGGGATAGAGAGCTCATATCGCCCCATGCCCACTGGCAGAGCCAGGACTTTAATCCTTTCTGGAAAGCCAGGGAGGTCGGGGCCCGCTGCACCACTGGGGGGAGAATATTCCAAAGGGCAGGGGCAATGGCAGAGAAGGCTCTTCTCCTGGGCCCCGCCAGCTGACATTCTCTCATTGATGGGGTCTGCAACATGCCCTCTCTGCCTGATCGGGTGGGATAGGTTGATGTAATGGCGTCTCAGGTAATCTGGACCCATGCCATGTAGGGCTTTAAAGGTGATAACCAACACCTTAAACCTGGAAGCAAACTGGCACCCAATGCAGCTCCCACAGCAAAGGTGTGCTATGTGCCATCCTAGGGGCACCTAATATCATCCATGCGGCTGCATTTTGAACCAGCTGTAGCTTCCAGATACTTTTCAAGGGTAGCCCCATATAGAGTGCAATAGTCTAACCGAGAGACGACCAGGGTGTGAGCGACTGACCATTGTCTATTTTGTGGTCCCACCAGTTCTTGCTTGCAGGCAAGTGGTATTTCTTACAGATATTCCAATGCATCATTGTTGCCTGTTTTTTATTCTGTTGCTTGTAATCAGTCTGTGCGATCTTCTTGCAGCAGGTAACTAGGTGGTCCACTGTTTCTTCAGCTTCTTTGCAGAGATGGCATTTGCTGTCTGTTGTTGTCTTCTCAATTCTGGCTTTGCATGCATTTGTTCTTAAGGCTTGGTCTTGTGCAGCCAGAATGAGCCCCTCTGGCTCTTTCTTCAACTTTCCTGCTCTTCGCCATTGCCAGGTGTTGCTGTTATCTGCTTTGTGAGTTTTGTTTCTTGTTGTTGTTTTTTGTGCTGGCCACATAATACTTTGCCTTGCCATGTCTATTTTCTTTTCTTTATTTGATCTTTCTTATGGGCCAGTTTGGTCTCTTTGGTATTCAGTAAGCCTTCATGGCGTACTAGCTTCAGTGCATCTTCTTCACTGTCCTTCAGATATTCTTCCAATGCCATTTTTTCTTCTTCAACTGTCTGGTGTACTTGCAACATTCCATGCCCACCTATGCTCCTTGGTAAATAGAGTCTGTCAACGGCGGTGCGTGGATGAAGGACATGATTCATTGTCATTATTTTTCTTGTCTTCCTATCCAAGGCTTCTAGTTCAGCTTGAGTCCAGTCCACTATTCCAGCTGTGTATCTAATGACTGGAATTGCCCAGGTGTTAATTGCCTTGATGGTATTTCTGCCAAATCTTCACTCTTCTGATGTATTCACTACGAACCTTCTTCTTGACTTCAGTGTGCTTGATGCTGTCAGCCTGAAGGATGCCCAGGTATTTGTAGTGATCTTCTTCATCCAGACTCTTGATGTTATTTCCATAGGGCATCTTGAAGGAGGAAAAAGAAGGAAGGAAGGAAGGAAGGAAGGAAGGAAGGAAGGAAGGAGGGAGGGAGGGAGGGAGGGAGGGAGGGAAGTGAGGAGGAGGGAGGAAAAGGAAGGAAGGAAGGAAGAGGAGAAGGGGGAGAGAGGAAGGAAGGAAGAGGGAGGGAGGGAGGGAGGGTGGCAAGCAGGCAGGCGGGCAGGCTTCTGCCAGCTTCCCACTAGCAAAGTCAGTAGGGAAGCCAGCACGAACTTGCAAGTCGCTCGCACTCCCACTGCTTTTTTGTCTTTGGTCATTCTGTTTCTCTGTTTAGGTAAGGAAATATCTCTGAAATGATGACCCAACAGGTCATGGGTTGTCTAGTTATTATTATTTAAATAATAACTTCTGATCTTGGTCTCATTTCCCAAAGAGAGACAGTTTGGTCTAGTGGTTAAGGCTCCAGGCTAGAAAGCAGGAGATGGTGAGTTCTAGTCCCGCCTTAGGCAAGAAAGCCGGCTGGGTGACTTTGGGCCAGTCGCTCTCTCTCAGCCCCTGATGTCAGGCTGGGCGACAAGTCCGTCGGTCAATTCCTGTCACAACCAGTGGATCAATATTTGGTTGATCTGAAAAAAGAAAAGAAAAAAGCGGACCCTGCACCTATGGGAAAAATGCTAGAAAGAAAAAAAAATGGGGTGGGAACTGCTATCCTTAGAGAAAGAACTCAAAGCTACATGGACCAGGAGGTGGTGCTACAGAATGTATTTTTTCCCCACCTTTTCCCCTACTATTTGCCAGCAGGCAAAGGGGATGTGAGATCCCTATCTCTCATGCACCAGGATAGTGGGAGGACCCCTTAGCACACAGGTGATGGCAGTGGTAATTATCAAGTGTCACTTTCCAAGACAGGAAAGTGAGCAAGAGGCTCCTGGGAGAAGTGGTATGACACCTCCAATCTTTCATGCTATGGATTTAGCCCTGCTGCTACAAATATATTTCTAATAATATATTTGGAGATGTCACCTTTTCTGGTGCCTGGAGCAATGAACTATCTAAAAAGGAAGTAGTGCATCATAAACAAAGAAGTATTTCAAGAATGTATGAGCAGAAATCAACACATCCTGATTTTGCTGATATTCACGACAAGAGAAAGCATTACCAAGTGTTTCTTTAACTTTGGGAAAAGCTTGTTTAGGATTGCTTCGTGGTGAGCTTGGAATCTCTGCAACTTTGGAAATCCAGGGATGAAAAATCCTTTGGTGAAAAGGGAACAAAAATATTAAGAATGAATTAAAGAAATACAGCAGAGCATCTCACATTACTGCATAATAAGAACTTGCATTTCCTAAGACTGCCAAGGAGCTCTAATGTGTTATGAAAATGCATTTTTTATCTTTCCTATCTATTTGTTTCAGAGTTTTGCATGGACAAGATCAGGAATTACTGTATGTGTGTATGCATGTATGTGTGTGCACACGTGCACACACACACATACATATATGAATGACACAATGGCTTCCCAAAACAGCCAAGGCAGCTTTGCCTAACTTGTTGACTGTATGGAAACCTAATGCATAACAGCTTTTCACTCCCTCAGGCAAACGTGGGAATCACTTTTGTAGCTTGCCTGATGTGTAGAGAAAAAGGTATTCTGCATACATCAGAATTTCTATCTCCATTCCTGTAGTTCATATTTAAAACTCAGCCCCTGACTAGTACTACAACATTATGAAGTTACAAAACAGCGCAGAAGTTCAAAGACTGACTGATTCCAAGAAGAGCTTATTTGTACTTCATGCTCAAACTCAGCAGTTATAAAGGCATACATAAAGTATAAGAAGACTATGAGAAGCACATAAGAAAAAGGAATCAAAAGTCTTGCAGCCAGGCAGAACCTGAATATGGGGTCATCTAAAATACAGTAAAGAAATGAGCGAATAAATTAAAGATGAGAGTATTTGCCACTGAAACCTTACCATGCATCGCATGCCGCTGGTTGGTAAGCAGTTGTGCCAGCGCCCAAAAGGCATCCTCTTCATTCAAATACATCAGCAAGATAGCTGCAATCTGACTCATGCCCTGGCAGTAACTCACTTCCTGGATGATTACACAAGATGAGCAATTTACAGTATGCATTGCACATACAAACACAAAATGCAACTTTTCCCTAAGTTCACAAAACATGATAACATTTTATCTCAATTTTTCAGACCAAAGCGTGATTTGTTGACTGTCACAAAATTTCACCTTGGGGAACAGAGCAAAGCTCACTAATAGACAATGTGCATTGCACAGAAGAGGGTCCAGGAAAGAGGACTTTAAGACATAGGGCTGATTGGTAACTTTGCAGTCTTGATTTAGCTCAATCAATGGTATGATGCACTTACAAATTCTTGTAAGATTTTTGTACTGAAAATTCTTGTAAGATTTTTATATATCTGTACCAAAGCTAGGAGGATCCCACTTTAGCCATTCAGTGCAACGAGTAACACAGATATGTCTCCACTTCCACTTTTGAGTTGGAGCTCTTCAACCCAGAAGTGTTTCCTCCCTCACCTCTCTGTTCAGCAGCTTGTCAATGCTCTATCAGCTCCTCTTTTACCTTTCTCTTTATTAACAATTATTGCTACCCTAAGAGGTTTCCCAAACTATCTGGGAGGCTCAAAGAATCCTGAATAATTGTATCACATTGTTTTCAGTCCAAAGCACCTTATAAAAGTGTAATTAGAACCAAATACATACAGTAAAAAGAGTGGTCAGAGAAAACACTGTTTCTCCAGCCCATCCCAGGCACTGGCTAGCGTCAGAAGGAAGAGGCCAGATCTTGTGTTTCCTGCAATCCGAGTCTACTGATGTTATATGGAAAGAGCCATTTCAGGATGGTAGAAGGGCTAAAGAGTAGCTGGCTGTTGTCTTCCCTCACCTTTACTACTGGGAAAGTAACAAATGAGTGAATCCTTAGGAGGCCCTGCTTTAAAACACTCCCTTTGGGAAGACAAATATGTTCAAAGGTCTGGAGAGTTTTTGTAACCCCTGGAAATGGGCTCTCTTCTCTTTTTCATTGGATGAGAGTTAGGAAAACTTTGGGGAGAGACTTCTTCCAAGTGCTGGGAGAAGGTTGCCAGGAAAGCACCCGGATGTGTTTGCTTTCCAGCAAGGGACACAGCTAGTTGGGACTTGGGATCTGGCAGGCTAAATCTGAAATTATCCATCCTTGATGTAGAAATTCAGCCTGAAATATTTTGTAAACATTTGACAGCTACACGAGGAAAATAATGCTATGTTTAGAGCCTAGGGGGAGTCTGCAATATAAAATTAGCCCTAAGACAAAAGCAAACTATTGTCACTTCTCACATTTTCATGAACTGAAATTATATAACATTATATAGGCACTGCAACATGAAATCAGGAAAAAGATCAAAAAAGCCATTTTAAATTTTTGTAAAAGGAAAAATCACCATCTTAGGTAAAAAATCTGAAAAAATGTATCTCCTGTTTCTTGGAGCACCTGGATTAATCTCTTCCCTGATGGTACAATGAAGCAGCAAATCCGGTATGTAATTTAAGGACTCTATTTATCTATCTATCTATCTATCTATCTATCTATCTATCTATCTATCTATCAAATTTGTCACTGCTCTGCTCGTTAAATGACTCTGGGCGGTTTACAAAACAGTTAAAATCAGTTAAAATTACAAAATTACAATAATAAATAGAAAATAAATAGATCCAAGAATAATTGGCAGTCACTCAGGGAGCGTCATCAAGGCGCTAGCCACCCCCAGAATTGGGTAAGGTTGTTATCACCCCACACAAGCTTGTAGAGCCAGGTCTTTAATCATTTCTGGAAGGCCGGGAGGGTTGGGGCCTGCCACATCTATGGAGGGAGAATGTTCCAAAGGGCGGGGGCAATGGCAGAGAAGGCTCTCCTTCTGGCCCCCGCCAGCTGACATTCTCACACTGATGAGACCCGCAACATGCCCTCTCTGCCTGACTGGGTGGGACAGGTTGATGTGACAGGGGTAAGATGGGCCCTCAGGTAACCTGGACCCATGGCATGTAGGGCTTTAAAGGTGATAACCAACATTTTGAATTGGACCTGGAAGCAGACTGGGACCCAATGCAGCTTGCGTAGTAAAGGTGTTATATGCACCATTCTTGGGGCACTCAAAATTGTCCACACGGCTGCATTTTGGACCAGCTGTAGCTTCCAGATACTCTTCAAAGGTAGCCTCATGTAGAACGCATTGCAACAGTCTAGCCGAGAGGTGACCAGGGCATGAGTGACTGACCAGAGAGCCTCCTGATCCAGGAAGGGGCGTAACTGGCATACCACACGGAGGTGGGCAAAGGCTCTCCTGGCCATGACTGCCACCTGCTCTGTGAGCAGAAGTTGTGAGTCCAGGAGATTACGCACTGGGTCCATCCGGGGCAGTGCAACCCTGTCCAAAACCAAAGATGGTAAATCCTTGGATACAGAGGGGCCTCCAATCCATAGCCACTCCGTCTTATCAGGGTTCAGCTGAAGCCTGTTGCACCCCATCCAGACCTCTACAGCCTCCAGGCATCATGAAAGGGTGGTCATGGCATCACCCACCTCACCCAGGATGGAGATGCATAACTGGGTATCATCTGCATATTGATGATACCTCATCCCATGGTGGCAGATGATCTCATCCAGTGGCTTCATGCAGATGTTAAAAAGGAGTGGAGAGAGTACCGAACCCTGGGGCACCCCACAAAGGAGGGGCCGCGAGCTGGACCTCTCGTCCCCAATCAACATCAACTGGAATCGACCTTGGAGGAAGGAAGAGAACCAATGCAAAACTGTGCCACCCACTCTCAACTCCCCAAGTAGACCCAAAAGGATACCATGGTTGATGGTATCGAAAGCTGCTGAGAGGTCAAGAAGAGCAAGGATGGATACGCTACCCCCATCTTGCTCCCACCAGAGATCATCCATGAGTGAGACCAATGCCATTTCCGTCCTGTATCCGGGCCTGAAACCTGACTGAAAAGGGTCTAGATAATCCATTTCCTTCAGGATCCTCTGGAGCTGCAACACCACTACCTTCTCAACCACCTTCCCTAAAAACGGGAGGTGGGAGACCAGACGAAAATTGTCCAGTATGGTGGGATCCAATTATGGCTTCTTGAGGAGGGGGTGCACCAGCACCTCTTTAAAGGCAGCTGGAAACACCCCCTCCCTCAAGGATTAATTCACCATTGCCTGGACTCACTCACATGTCACCTCCTGGGAAGCTTTGACTAGCCAGGAGGGACATGGATCTACTTGACAGGTGGTGGCACTGACCGTCCGGAGGACCCTGTCCACTTCCTTGGGTTCAACAGGCTCAAACTGTTCCCAGATAACAGGGTAAGAACATAACCTGGGCATCTCTATAGACCATGCCTCACGCTTGGCATCCAACTGGAACTGGATCTAAGCAATTTTACCCCTCCAGATGCCTCCTCTGTGCAGCCCTGTAAATGGGCTACTAGGCCCCCCTTCCCCAAAAGAGATCAGGTGATCTTAAACAGGGCCACCGGGTAACATTCTGCAGATGCAATAAGAGCGGGGAAATACTGACGTTTCTCTGCTCTTACCGCCACAAGGTAGATCTTAATAGCGGCTCTAGCTTGTGTTTGGTCAGGTCCAGTCCTTGTTTTCCTCCAGCGGCGCTCTAGAAGTCTTTTAACCCTTTTCAAAACCCTCAACTTCTCCTCATTTATGTGCCCTTTGACTGGAAATAAGTCAAGGGACTATAACAAATTGGAGTCCCACACCATGAGGCTACCACTGAATGAAGCACAAGAGATCATGCAGAAAACCAACATCCTCATCTGATAATAGACCAAAGTCACAACTATTTAGAAAGATTTACAGCATTCCTGTCCATAAATAAATAAATGAACAGAGGTTGTACAAATGATTGCAATCTGTGGAGGTCCCTTCTTCATGAAGTGCCCTAAACTAGAAGTGATTCCTTTTCATTTTTTAGCCCAAGCACCATGGATTTTCTACACAGCATTTGGAACAAAAGATGAGGATATAACTTTTTAAAAAATCCTTCATAAAAAAAAAATACATTGCTTTTTTTCTACATTTAACGTGCTAAAAAGCACCTTAATGCCATTCTGAAAGTCTGCTTTGCCACCTTAATACTAAATTCTTAATCTAATCTATACTGTAATCTTATTGTCAAATAAAAAAGTATGTCAGATTTTTTAAATTTTCAATTTCTTACCGTGTTGTAAACGGAGTAAGCTGACAGGACATGGAACAAAGCTTGTTGTCTGTATAGGAAAAAAATAATAACATTAAGAATATCAGGATGGGGTCTCAACGTTAGATTTTCAGCATCTTTATAAACCAGCCAAGATGTTCTCTACTTGAAGTGTTTCGGAAGAAATATCCTGCAATTATAGAGCAAATAAATAACATCAGGAGCAATAGCTTCCTGCTCAATTGATTGTTGGATTCATCAGACATAGCTCTGATGCTCTTAAGAATCTCTCAGCAAAGAGAAGGTCCCTGTGTTATCACAAGTTATCTCCAAATACCATAAAGAGGGTGATGTGATCTGCCAGTTGCAATGTGCTCATTATATTTTAATTCAGCCTTTCCTCACATGGTTTCCTTCCAGTGTGACAGACTACAAAAATGGCCTTGCTGGTTGGGGATGAAAGGAGCTGTACTCCTATACAACTGATGGAACCTAACTGGGGGACTCTGCTTCATGCTCTTCCCTCAGATAATTCAACAAGTATTTGTAGCAGATGGGCAAAACAAACAGAAACAATCAAAGATAAAATAATTATGAAATGAGGTATAAACAAATGAGATCCACATATGAGAAACTTACTTTACTCCGTAGCGGTCCCGGAACATGATGTGGTTTCGAAAAGTGCGATTGACATCCAGATCTATTTGTTTGATTTCTGATGAGAAGCTTCTGGCTTGTTCTTTCATTTTCTGAGCAAATGAGGATGAGTTACAGTGTTAAAAAACTTTAAAATCAGAAGTGGAAAAACTTTTCTGGCCCTTGGGCTGGGCTGCTTCCTAAGCAACTTTCCAAAACTGTATATCTGCCCGCATGGAGGACCTTCATTCTCCAAAACAACACCAGTCTGACTGTACAAGGCTCAGCCTCCCATGGTCAGAGAGTGTGGCAGAAAGAGACCCTTTTTTTCTGTAATTAGAGACAGAGTGAGACCTGGCCTTGGAGAAAGACCTGTTCTCTATCTCCAGAGCACTGAACTAGAGCACAGAGTTTAGGGATTGGTCCCCCTAAACCCAGCACTTTATATTCTTATGTTTTCATGTGTTTTTCTATATTATTATTATTTGTCATTGTGTTGTTTTTATATGGACTCAATTGCAGGTTGTTAGTGATGATATATGTCACCTTGAGTTGTGTGCCAAGTGGGTGGCTATGTAAATCGAATGAATGAATGAATGAATGAATGAATGAATGAATGAATGAAGCATTTCATTCTTTTAAGGTATTTCAAGATGAGGTCTCTTAGTGCTATTAATTATTACTCAACTGTCAAAAGTTACAAACAAAATTACTGGTCGTTCATATTTCAGGGATCTGGCATTTCTTCTGATATATGCACCTTTCTACATCCCCTCTTTAAAGCAGATTTCAGAAGTGTTTGCCTCTCCTTTTAATACATTTCACTGGCCACCACATAAACTGTTCTTTCTTCTCAGAGCCATTTTAGCAGCTTCTTTTTGTGTTTATTTGTGAGCATTTCTTTTTTAAAATTCAAGCAGCCCAAATAAAAATTAAATGGAAGTTTCTAGTTTTTAAAAAGACTGCCTCCAGCACAGAGCAGGAGGACTGTAAGTTTATTTCTATGATGTTAATGCATTGCGTTTCACCAATATCATTTGAAAATTCAGAAACTACTTTAATCAGATAACCAGATCAAGTAAGTTTTAGATCCAAACAAGTCAATTTTACAATCCAGCAATAAAATTTGCTGGCTTGATTTTTTTGTTTGTAAGTTGGTTAATCCGATTCTGATTTATAGATAGATAGATAGATAGATAGATAGATAGATAGATAGATAGATAGATTCTGCAGCCTTACAGAATTACTTCTGTACTCAAAAGTAAATGGTGATGTTTTCAATATATTCTACTAATTGAATAACTAATTGAAGTAAATTGGTTGAGGAAGCCTCATCCCAAAAAGCAATCTAAGGGAGAGGTGGTAGATTTCTGGTTTTGGACATGTGACTTTAAACCAGTAGTGCATAACAAGCAATAGAGAAAGGAAAAGATAATCAACTCCCTTCCCAGGGAGAATTTCTCCTACTTTGCTTTCAACCATATATTTTCTTACTTCCACCATGAAGAACTAATTTCCAGAGTGAATGGTTTGGTTTCCTCTCCTTACTAATTCTGTCACTATGAATCTAGTAATAACATAAGAGGGCCTTTGCACACCTTCAGGTTGTGCGCCAGTTGCACCCATTCCTGGACCGGGAGGCTCTGTTCACTGTCACTCATGTCCTCGTGACCTCCCATCTGGATTACTGCAACGTACTCTACATGGGGCTGCCCTTGAAGAGCATTTGGAAGCTTCAACTGGTGCAGAATGCAGCTGCATGGGTAGTAAATGGTGTCGGGTACTCGGCACATGTAACACCACTGTTCGTGAGCTGCATTGGTTGCCAGTGTGTTTCCAGGTGCAATTCAAGATGCTGGTTCTCACCTTTAAAGCCCTTCATGGCTTCGGGCCAGGTTACCTGAGGGACCATCTTCTCCCAGTTGTTTCAATCCGGTCCAGCAGGAAGGGCATGCTCTGGTTCCCATCAGCCAAGGAACGTCGGTTGACGGGGACTAGGAGGTGTGCCTTTTCTGCCATAGCGCCTGCCCTCTGGAACATTCTCCCCCCAGAGATTAGAATGGCCTTGACCTTGTTGGCCTTTCGTAAGGCCTTGAAGACCTGGTTATATACCCAGGCCTGGAATCTCATGTGTGTTAAGGGTCCCGTTTCCTGGTTATGTTAACATCTATGGATTATAATTATCTCAGCTGCTGTATATATTTAATTTTCTTTTGTATCATGTTTGTAATTTGGTTTTAATTGATTTTATGATTGTTCGCCACCCAGAGTCAATTGTTTGAGATGGGTAGCCATATAAATTGAATGAATGAAGGAAGGAAGGAATGGATGAATAAACAAGTAAATAAATGAACATGAACATCAGAACCAAACAGCTTTAAATAGCGCTCTTCCTCAACCAATTAGCTCACAAATCTTTCACTACTCAAGAAATAGCCTAACTAATATGCAGGCTTTTACAAATGAAAAATGTCATAAGGTGGAAGTGGTAATAATCAGGTCAGAGTAGGCACTAAAGTATGGATGGACTTTAATTCTTTCCTCCCTATTTTCTCTTAGGACTATACTTCTCTCAAAACTAGTCTTTGCTTGGGGGGAAAATTCTCCATTTTGGGAAAACTTTGGATTTGGGTTATTTGAATATATATAAAATCATTGCTAATCATTATTAATATCTTCAATTTGGAATTGAACAACCTAGGTAGAATAGGGTCCAGTGAATGCATCTACAGCAGTGGTTCTTAAAATGGAGATAATTTGGGCATATCTGGGTGTAATGGAGCAATGTGTAATTGCTTGTTTGTGAGCTGAGGATCCTGTTTAGGACTGCTGCTGCCAAGACGCTTGTATAAAACAACAGAGTCTGGGTTTTTGGTGCATTAATGACATTATTGAAGACTGGAAAAAAGGGTAATTGAGTCAAGTAGTTTAAGAACCACTGATCTATAGGATATTGCAACATTAGATACTGTACACTTGGGAAAAAATAGTATCTCTCTAGTAACTCATTATGACATTACTTAATAGCAAGCACATACTTTAAAGTGCCTTACAGTTAGACTGTCATTTTATTTATACATACATACATACATACATACATACATCGGTTTGCCATAGTCTGTATAAATTACCTTCCCTTTTAACACTTCAAATCACAAGAATACCAAACATTTTGTACTACAGAACAATTAAAAAGTGTGTCACATTACAACAACACTACTTTAACTGCTGATTAATTCCTGCATTATTATCCACACTCAAGAGAATTATAAGCTACACAGAAGCATATATTTGCACACCAGATTTGATCCTGATTTTCAACATACCTGCTTTTTTTCCCTCTCTCAGCTGACCATAGATAAAAAATAAATTTCACTGCTGGAAATACCAAGAAGATACTCTGATTGAAAAAACTGTAATGAAGGAAATACTTGAATTTGCAAAAAGGGTTGCTGAGAGAGAAGAAATGGATGATAAAATGCAGAAAGGTCCATTGATTTCAAAGAAAGCCTATGCTCCCATAAACAAAAAGCTTTTCTCTAACTCCAACTTTATTCTGAATAAATATCAAGTGGCACAAAGGTTGGGGAGGATTATGAATAGCCGATTCCCAGGATTTATGTTCATGTACAGTCTATTATACTGTAAGTCCTCTAGTTATTACAGGTCCCACCGGAGCTTAGTTCAACAGCTTGTGACTTCCGTTTATTCTGATCACTTGCTGTGAGGCATGGTCAAATAGTAACATCCTCTGAGGAGGATGCAATGGCCAAGATAAATAGAGAAGAACAGGCTCTTAATCTGTGTCGCTATCTGGTTTTATCTATCCCACTTCCTTTAACTTGTCATACCATGCTGAACTGACCACATTTTACGAGTCAAGCCATTTTTTTTTAGTTTCAAAATGTGTGTCATCCTTCAAAACCCGGTTAGCATGAATACTAAGGGCATGAGAATTACCTTTATTTTTAATAGCGACATAAATATTAAAAATAATATAGGCTGTTGCACACCATGATGAAATTGCTACTCCCCTGCAGGACCATGTCTTTTGGTGCATCCAGATTCAACACTGACAATGGAAAAAAATGTTGCAGCAGTGACCAGGACTGCACTTTACCCACTTCAATTGGCACTACAGCTCTGACCCAATCCAGGGAAATGCAGTATCCAAAATGGACTAATATAATGGAACTTACGTGAAGCTATTTTTGATTAAGAATCTTTAACACCCAGTTTGTTATCCAGGCAAACCTTATTACATCAATTGTGTAAAAGATGCATCAGTTGTGTTTCTGAACCCAATTCAAATAACTGTTTTTTACTTTTAAAGTCAAATTTTAAAGACTTTTCAAGATTTAAATGTTTTGGTCCAGGTAGCCTATACCCTTAGATACTTTAACACATGTTAAAATTACTAAGGATTTTAAAAATGTACTATTTCATTTGGCTTTTAACTGAAAACATTTATTATATATACTGCTTTTGCCGCTAATCCATTCCTTCATTGTTTAAAATTAACTGTTTATATTGATATGGAACTGTATGCTTCATAATTGAAAACCATCCAGGAAACCTTGAAAAATGATCATGTATATTTATTAAAGAAACAGATCAATAAATAATGCAATCTCATTAAGCATAGCTTTTAAAGTCAATTCCATTGTGAACCCTGTTATCTGTGCTGGTGTATCTACTCAAGCAGATTTGTAAGTGGCTCCTGAAGGCCTGCAGTAAACATAAGCTCTTAAACGCTAGAGTCTATCCCAGATTACCAGAGACAGGCATAAGTCAATACTGATGACAGGTCTATTTTAATTTATTTTCTCAGATGCCTTTGTTTATCTTTCTGAAGAAATGCTTCACTGTTTTTAAAGTACAGAACTGCAAACGGTGACTCTACCTTTAAAAGAAGGGCTGTTGTTACTTTTAGTTAACAAAGAAAGCTCTCATGTATTCCAAAAGACAGGAAATCCGAATAATCCTCTTGCTTCCCTGACCTGCCTGCTTTTATAACAAAGCCTTTCTGTGGTGTCATGGGTCTTTCTATCATGGCTGGGTTCTGACAATTCCACAGAATTTGCAAAAGCACTGCTCATCAAAGTATTTGATATTTCAAACAGAAACCTAGACCAGCGGTAGACAGCTGATTAGGAAGCAGAGGGAAGCTCCTTTAGGGAGACAGGTGTTCAGTGATATGTGATGGGGTAATCAAAGTTCTCAGCAGAGAAATCCTGAAAGGGCAGATATTGATCTAATGCTTCTGAAAGCTGCACAGAGCAAAAAAAGAATAAAATGTTACTATCTGTCTAACATGCGAAATTGAAATGGACAGGGTTTTTTCCCCCTAAAAACAAGTGCTTATAAACACTGGAAAGCTGTCAGGCCTAGCCCAAGGAACTCCAGGAGACCATGCAGATTCAGTTCAGCAATGTTTATTAGCTACAACCATTAGCAAGAACCTTCCCAGACTGAAACTCAGTTCCCAAAGTCAGCCAGTCAAAACAGAGTGAATTCCTCAGGGAGGTGCCAGCCTCATCCTCTTATCTCTTCCTTGCCCCTCAGGAGACGAAAGAGGATGCTTCCCTCCCTGAGTCTGGCCTTCATAATTCCATGCCATCGCAAAAGCAGAGTTAAAAGGGATATGTCTCCAAGCTCTCAAACACAGGAGGAAATTATTATTTTTTTTTTAAGGTGATGTTACCAGCTGGTCATGGAAAAGCTCATCACTGTAGCAAATTAATTGTCAACTGTCTTCATCCCTGATTAGGGCTTGAATTTCTCATTAAATTGTGGCATGGGTGCTCATTTTACCAGTCAGGTGACCAAGACCATTTGTAAAGCACTGGGTATCAAGTTGCAATTCCACATCCCTTTTCAGCCACAGAACTGCATTTATGTAGAGTGGCAGAACTGAGATATTAACATGCAACTGGCTAACATTACTGCTGCCAATGGCCTTTGATGGCCAGAGGCTTTCCCGCATGTTCTAATGGGAATCAGAACCATTCTTAGCAGGAAGCATGGCTTCTTTCCCTTTGAAATTGTGTTCAGCTGGCCAGTGTAGGGAGTAACCAGCCCAATCAGCTGACTGTAAAAGGAGACCACACTAGTCTGATGAAGTGCTCACTAAATGACTTTAGTCTATTTCTACAGAAGTGAAAGTGACAGTCCAGCCTTCCACCTTGGCAGATGCCATACCCTGAAGCCTAGTAACTATGTCCTCATCTGTGAATATCACAGAAAGGATTACCTGACACCTCAGTGGATGGGAACCTACCAAGTATTGCTGACAACCAACACCACCGTGAAGTGCAAGTGTCAGACTATCTGGACACACTTGTTGCATTGCTGGAGAATTTCTCTCCCAGAGGATTTGCTGCCTGGCCTCACTTGACCCAGCAAGAACCTAGTCAGGACTCTTCCAAATTCCAGAATGAAGAAGGACTGGCTGAAATATGGTTGATTTATCCTTGAACTATCTGAACTATGGCAGTGGCACTGTGGAATACTCTGTTCCAGCATGATATTGTTTTATATTGCAAAACCTTTCAGCCTGTTAAATGACTTATCCTAACTTACCCCTATATGGGGTGGGGTGGGTGCGGTGGGGTGCTTGGTTTAAGAGTTTGATAGAAGATTCATTTATCAGCTAGAATGTAGCTGCAATACTTCCCTTTCCTCTTCATCCTTTGATCTAAAATCCACTTGGACTGCAGTAGTTTTTGGAAATACAATCTCCAGCATTGCCAGCACATAGATTACTTAAATTGATGTATAAAAGTCCCTGGGTTTTTCTTTGTTTGTAGAAGTAAAGTGTGCAAAAACTTACCTCTGGGACGGAAGGAGACTAGTAAGTTTGGGTGGTTATATCCCAATGTCATCCTAGTCCGGGAATTAACCTCTGAGCACGTACTTAATATGGATAGTTTTGCCTATTGGGCATGGAGAGCCACCTCCATCCTTTACAACATTTCTATACTAGAAATTTGAAATTCTGGATTCCACCAATTCAGGAGGGCAATCTCCCCCAGGTTGAGCATCTGGGAAATCTAACAGCCTTTTCATAAGATTTTTGCTAATTTTGAACTCATTGCTAAAGCCACCATTTATTCCAAAGAAAGCCTTTGGGGTGAAGTGTCTTCTTTATTTAAGATAGTTTTACAAAGCCCTGGATATGCTCATGGCCACTCAGGGAGGTGCTTGAGCTCCTCTGCAAGAAAAATGTTGCTTTTATGTGAACAAGAGTGGGAATGTAGAACAGAATGCTCAAATGTTGAAGGACATTAATAAGTTTTTCCATGAGGCAGCAAATATAATCACAAATAGTTTTGGGGGATTTTTATGGCTAAAGTCACCTTTCTCTAATCTTGGAGCATAGGGAAAAATAACATTGGATTGGATACGTGTTTATATTCATTACATTTATCTTATGTGCAGATAACCATGAGGCTGGTTATTCGTTTAGTGTGCTTTATATTTCTATGATGGAATATAAGATACCTTACCTCATACTTCCCTTCATTCTCCATCTTAATCTTTTCAATATCCAGTAAGAGTGACCAGACTTGACCTCGTACTTGGAGGGGAATCCCTTTATAAACCCTGCGGAACATCTATAAATACCAAAAAAAAAAAAAAAAGTGAGTGTGATCATAGTTTGATCATCAAGAGCTAACGAAAAACTATCTAGGCAATTCTGAAACTAGTTATCTCATTTTATATTTCTCCTGAATTTCCTTCAGTGATGCAACCTGGCATAATTAACATATTACGCACAGAAAGAAATCTGTGTCTTAACATTTGAAGCACAGCATTAGTAGACTTTTTCATTTCAAATATTCTGAGTAGTTTATCAGATGACTCAAAGTTTGGGTGGAGAACCTGTCCAAAAGAAGGAAGTTTCAGTCAATATGTATGTTCATTTACATTTAATTAATGTGATTTGTGTATAATTTGTCACAAAAGTATATCTTGATGAGTCATTGCAACACTAGTGTTGATACAATATGAAAGCACCTGCTGATGCATCACTGACTCCCCCACTCCCAAGACTGAATATAAGGATTTTTTTCATTCACTTTTAAAGAGAAATGTGTTATTTAAACCAATGGCTAAGATCTTAACTTCTTTTCTAAGAATTAACATTTAGAATTCAGGGCTGTTTCATCATTCATTTCACCCAGGCAGTATTTTGTACTCAGGATACTTGAAGAATTTTCTCTTTATGAACTGAAATCTAAACCAACCTGATCTACATCTCCTAACCTGCAGATCAAACTGCATCTTTAAAATAGGCATTTAAATCTGACAATTTTTAAAATTTATTTTGTGAGGGAGCATATGCAAACACACACAGGTTGGAAATGGACTGATTCACCCATTTCAATCCTCATCCTCCAAAAATTGTACCTCCACCTTGTGGGAATGGTGAGAGTATTATGTGGTATGGGTAATATGAGTGGTGAATGGCAAAGCAACTTTGAATGTAAGCCACTATATTTTGTTTTATACATTATTAGTAGAATATTTTAAGTTGTACATCTAACCTAACTTCTATTTTGGCTAATTAGTATGAATAATAATGTCATAAATGTAGCCTGTCCAAATGACCAACAAGAATATCTAAATATAGAATAAAAGAAATCCACTTAACCTTTGCTCAAATCTCTAGGTTATAGCAATAATGGAAAAAGTAAAAGAGGTTGCATTGCTCCAATAGTGTCTGTATGCTTGTACAAGTGCTTGCAATTCAGACAATTAGCATAGGAAAGTCCTAGTATAATGAACTCATTATGAGTTATAAAAATGCTTGCACAATTAGAATCAAACTATTGGATTTTGCTACCAAAGAAGGGGGACTGAACAGAGTGTGCAAACTATTGTACAATATCCTTAATTTCACACTGAAGCAAAATAATGCCTACGATCATCCAATGCAGATTACAGCCTTACATGGAAAGGGAGATGTCAGATGTTGAAGCTGGGTTTAGAAAAGGCCAAGGAATATGAGACATTACTGCTGATGCATGCTGGATAATTGAGAAAGTCAAAGAATACTACAAAGAAGTCAGTATATATTTAATTGATTGTTGAAAGGCCTTTGACTGTGTTTATCATGTCAAGCTGTGGGGTGTGTTTAGAAAACAGGAATTTCAGCCTTAGAAGTGAAAAGGAAGATACTTAAGTGATGGCCAGCTTCTGCCTTTTAGGATCAACTATCAGCAGTAAAGGAACCACCAGTCAAGAAATACACCACAGACTAGTACTTGGTAGAGTAGCAATGAAGGCCCTGGAAAAAATATTCAGATGCCAGGATGTATTTATACCTACAAAGATCAGAACCATGCAGGCAATGGTTTTCTCTGTGAAGTTCTATGGAATTATTAGTTGGACTCTGAAGAGGCAGGACAGAAAGAGTTCTGAACTTTGGTGTTGGAAAAGACTTCTTAGAATACCAAGAACAGCCAAAAACAAACAAATGGATTATTGAACAAATCAACCCAGAGTCCTTACTCAAGGCACAAATGACTAGATTCAAATTATCATACTCTGAACAGATTATGCAAAGACCTAGCTTTCTGGAGAAGTCTATATTGCTGGAACAGGTAGGAGGAAAGAAAAGAAGAGGATGACCAACAGCAAGGCAGATGGAGTCAATTACAGCAGTGATGGTACACTATTGGAAGACCTAAAGGACCAGGTTGGGGACACATCCTCCTGGAGAAAATCTATGCGGTTGCTAAGAGTAGACACCAATTTGATGGCATATAATCAATAATCAATCAACTGTTTTTTTACAATTTAGCACACATACACAAACAAAACAGTTTTTGTTAGTGGCTTTATATAAGAGGATTAACATCACTGGACTTAACTACAATAGCTAATCTGTAATTCCTGCTTCTTTCATCTCTTCCTCTCAGGTTCTCTAAAACTTCTATGACATGTAAAAAACACACAAATTAAGCACAGATAAATATATTATCTCTTTTAGTGATTTATGTTACTTCTAATTCTTATAAACCTACTCCCTCCACAATTTTAATCATACACACCATCAAGCTTCTAACATTTCACACCTTACCCATAAATTTCCAAGTATACTTATGTACTCACAAAATAATATAAGTGGATGGTAACCTATGAATGCATATATACAGTATGTTAATGTTTAAGGTGTCTTAAGTTGTTCTTGCTTCAAGAGGCTAGCATGGATACCTCATTGGAATCTGCTTTCTGATCATAGCACAATTTAATCTTTTTCTGAAAACGTATCAGTCCTAAAACAACCAAGAGGATTAGGTGATCCTTTTGAGTTTTTCCAATCTTATGAATTAACTTTTGCAGTACGATATCCAAAAGTTGCAGCCATTTCAGGTCATTGGTGTTTGATGTATTCAAGGGCAACAGCGTGGAATAAGGGTCAAGAAATTCTCCTATGTCAGTGCCAATAAAATGCACAGGAGTTATTGAAGAGGAGACTTTACCCTGTATTCATCAATGCTGATAGGTTACCATGTGTGTTCATTACTGAATTGGTATTTATCAATAGAGCAGAATATGCATTGAGAATCAATATGATTTTCTACGGGCATGGTTAAATTTGTTGTTTTAGAAACTGAGTCATTAATTATATCTGTTTTCTTACATTTACCATTGTATTTGTTTTCATTGATCTATTCTTTTCTTTTTCAAAATATATTGTTCAAAATATTTTGTATTTTTTCTTGTTTTCTAATTGTTTGTAAACTACAGTAATACAATTTTAAAGATCATTTTATTTTCTGACTCAGGCATCAAGATGTCTAAAGCTAGTCTGCAGACCTTGTCTACATCTTGTCTGCAACTTCTCTGGTACTTGAAGAGAATGATGTAAATAGGTAACTCCAACTCCCATGAGCAAAATTACAAAAGAATATACAGTGTGTTGATTAGCTTTTGAGTTATTCACTAACATTTCAGTGCTATGGAGGGACAACTGAATGTAATGTAGAATTTAAGAAGCTAAAAATCCTTATCTTGTTTGTCCACTTAGAAACAATGAGGAATCAAGTTCTCTATATATGTGGTTAACCTCATAACCATTATAACTTGACTTTACGATATACTGAATGCTGAATGTAGAAGAATGAAGTTGGCTTGAATGAGGAATAGAACAGGCAAAACAATGAGAAATATAGCCAGAGAGCTGTGAATAAGCTCATAAATCCATTGATCAAACTGTCAACTTTCCAAGGAGTTTCATAAATTGGAACAAGTACACAAAAAATTAACCCAGTCACTTCTTTCTGCGTATTAGGATGTTTTCTTGGCTGGACATTTACAATAATAAAATTTTAATTGCAACACAAAATTAACTGAAGTGCTAGAATTCACTCTCTTACACAAACATACACACAGAAAACACAGATGGCATTATAATATGGATACATCTCTCCTTTTATGTGGCTTAAGATCAGATCTCTGCTACAATGCTTGGGAAAGTCAGACAGTCAGGCCAAACATAGTGTATGTATATATTTTCCCTACAAAGTGCACAATTACCATACAATATTCAGACTATTAAAATTTAAAACACGAAGCAACAGTAAATGCAGAATTTACGGAAACAGCAACCACAAGAAAAGGAAAAAAAGAACAGTAAAAAATCCTGTGCTTCCTTGAGAAACAAGTACAAAACTCTAAACTGTCACTCAAATACAGTAAGTGAAATGTAATGGACTTTTCCTAATGTGCTTCCTAGCCAAAAAAGCTGGGCACTTCTTTATTATACAGAAAGTAACCTCTCTGATATTTATCTTCATTAAGTAACAGAACAATTCCTTCACCTGTAATGATTGTCTTTCCCACTTCTTCACCTCTATCACCATATTTTAACGCTTAGATGATTCAGGCAAAGCAGAACAAAATACCTACCACTCGGAGATAATAATCAAGGTTAAATTACATATATTCTTTCCCCATCAACACAATAGGCTTGGTTTATTCTTATTTTATTCTATTTCATTTTAGTGTCCTAGATTTGTAAAGCTCTTGAAGGAAACATCTTAAATGTACTTCAGATTTTAACTACAGTCTCCTGTTCTGATCCTTCATCATGGATTTCCTTTTGCTGAGACTTTTATTGTGCAACTGTTTATCTCATTCATAAAATTTTGGTATGAGTAAATGAGTAAATCTATTTTTAATCTTATTTTCCCAAAATATTTCTTCAAGATCTGTTCATGGAGGGTAAATGAAAGAGCTACACAACCCCTTTCATTAGTAGTGCTAGGAGTTGTCCAACTGGAACTCTCAATTTTCCTTGCAATAAAGAGACAAGCAAAAGATTGTAATATTATTAAAATGTGTCACTGTTCTGTTCCTTACCTTTTCACTGTTTCTGTATTTTACCCATTTCCTTAACATCTTCAGCCATTTGTCCACTCGTTCAATCTCCTGAATTTTTTGCTGGAAAAGAGTTTTAAAAGTGAAGTTAAGGAGAATTTAGGGAGAAAGGAAAGATGGAAACATAATGTCCAGGTTAATAGACTACGGATTCATATGGTTTTTATAATATAAACAAGCAGGAGCTTTATAGTGGAGATCTAAGGAATTACTCAATTTCATTTATTCTCTGTCCTAGAAAGTAATAACTTAATTTATATGTTCTTCATCAGTTCATTATCTTGAACCTCGTTCTAAATGGAGGCTGTGCATTGTTGATTAACTAGACAGCACCATATTATTGTACTCTGAAACCACAACTCTGAAGAGCAAAAAATGTTACCCTAACAGCTAAATGAGAGCTGACCGTAATGCCTATTAGAACTAGTGGTACCAGATGCCCAACGGTGGGGTGCTGAGTCTCCTTCAGTCAAACAGATTTTTAATCTTAATAATAAATCATGTTTCTATAATCTGTAATTCATGTTTCTATAACTATATATTCCAGCCCCAATCATTAATGCCTGAATGCTCTTCTGAAAACTGCTAGTTACATTTGCTAGAGTTCCCAATTAATCCCATAGATTTACAATGCTCAGCTTTTGAATGCATTTTAGAACAGACTCTGTTTATTTATAAAAATTATATACTTTTCATTTTGTCCAAATCTCAGATTTCTAAGAATTCTAATATTCTGTTTGCTGGGAAAGATGAAAAGCATGTCACTCAAAGTAGTTTTGTTGGATATCTACTTAAGAATGTCAATGATTCAACAAAGTAAATCTCTTTCACCTCTATGCAATAGGACTTAACCATATATTATAGCTCATATTTGATCATCATGATGGATCCTATATAAATTCCACTTAGCATCTCATTAGATGTCATCTAATCATCTCAATCATAACTAGTTCTATTATTTTTCTAGCTTCTGCAAACAACCCAGACCACTCAAGAATCTGTCAGACATTTTAAGTCTCCACAAATGGACCATTTTAACCAATGTTCTACCCATGGAAAGGTGGAATGGAGCTGATTTTATTAAACAAAGATCACCAAAAAATGATAAGTTAAAGACTATCAGAGAATGTTGCTCCTTTGTACCACCAAATCATTCTTCTCACACATAGGAGAAAAAAATGAAGTGAGTTCAATCTACACTGCACAACTTGTCTATTTATGTTCCAATAATGGATCAATTCTGTTCACTCATCCATGAACAAATCATGGTTATGTTGGATAAAATCTCATTGATTTTTTTTTCTGACAATGCTTCATCCTAAGATCTCAGCATCATAATCTAGTTATATCTTCCTAAATGTCAGGCCTAGCCCAAGGAACTCCAAGAGACCATGCAAATTCAGTCCAGCTATGTTTATTAGCTACAACCTCTAGCAAGAATCTTCCCAGACTAAAACCCCAGTTCCCAAAGTCCTCCAGCCACAACAGTGTGAATTCCTCAGGGCGGTGCCAGTCTCATCCTTTTGTTTCTCCCACGCGGTTCCGGTGAGCTAAGAAAATGCTTATCTCCCTGAGCTTGGCCTTCATAATTCCATGCCATCACACTAAATTCTATATTTATGTTACAGATAAATATGTTTCAATTTATACAACTAAGAATCTTTAATGATTCTTTTGTTAATAATTACACTCTTTCATTTTTCCTATTAAAAACTGAGTAGCAGTTTCCACTCCACCAATTATTTTACAAAATATAAAGCTTGCAGAACTTACCTTTTCCTCCAGAGCACTGTGAATTGGTAACTCATGCTCACTGAAAAAAGTAAAAAAAATGTCAGATTGAACTAATGTGTGATATAAGAATGCATAAGGAAATACAAGACAGATATCTGAAGTTATGCCCAAAAGAGATGGTCAAAAACTAGCTGAGATATTGGTTGTCTTTTTTTGTTAACTTGGATATTTAGTTAATCAAAATTCAGAATGAGTGCCTAAATCAGTGACATGTGAAAAAAGCATCATATAATATGATAATATAATATAAAATATTAGAGAGCCAGTTTGGTGTAGTGGTTGAGGTGCTGGCCTAGAAACCAGAGACTGTGAGTTCTAAGCCTTCCTCAGGCATGAAATCCGGCCGGATGACTTTGGGCCAGTCACTCTCTCTTAGCCCACCCCACCGCACCCCACCCCAGAGGATTGTTGTTGTGGGAAAATGGGAGGCAGGGATATTAGGTATGTTCATCTCTTTGAGTTATGTATAAAAAAAGGAGGAATAAAACAACAACAACTCTTATGAGCTCCTGCTTTTAATGGATAAAAATACGCTGAAGTTTACTTCCTCTTGAGTCCTCCAAATGTGTGCTCTAGTGGGTCAGTCAGAGGATACATGGGGGTTGTTGGGTAGGGGGAAGGAGATGAGACTGATACACATACTGTTTTGCTGAGAGAAGCAGTTCTGCCAGCAAGGGACCTTAACTGGATCATACTGTATAACAGTATAATTTCTATAACAGGGATCACCAAATGAAAAGCTTGGGATATTTCCAAATGCAAAAACCCACATCTCTTCAAAAGGATAACCACAGAAATCTGGAACATTTCTGAATGTCATTAAAGGATTTTCATGGTTTTCAGGAACTCTGCTTATACTAGAAGTTTTTAATATGCCTGCATGCAGAGGGCACATATGTTAATTCTGAAAACCAAGCCTTGTCAGACCTTTCCTACAATATGATGGCTGAAGCTTTTATATATAAGATAAAAACTTTTTTGCTCTGACTTGCTCAGGTAGACTGAAATGGCAAGTACAGTCACATGGCAATGATAAGTGACGGATGATCTAAGGCATGGAGTAGCCACAACACAGCCATGTCAATAAGATGCATACCTGTTTCAGCAAAATATTAAGGGGATCACAAAGGAGAACTTACTGCAAAAACCCAAATCTGTCTGTAACTTTGTAGAGAGCAAAGTCAGCATCTTCCCATGGATCAATCTGAGTTCCATCTTGCCTTCCCTGTAAAATAAAGGAAGGTGGCACAATCAAGCTCCCCATAGAAGAGTCTAACAATATCAAGATTTGTCACACTGGTGTTAGTTTAAGAAGCAATATAAGAAATTATGAAAATAGCTGATGCATTTTAACTCATGTAAAACTGGTCTTGCGATCGATAGACAGACAGACATAGTCTTGTACATAATCAGGTAATAAGTGGATATCAGTTATTTTTGCACAGTGGCATCAGCTTATCATGTGCTAGTGTACTGCATATAATGCTTTCTAGCCATGTGCCTGCAGATATGGCATTGAACACGCAGTCCTTACCAGTACCTTTCACTATAAAGCTGGGAATGATCTTTTAAAAGGTTATACTTTCATGCCTCCACATACACATAGCCCCCAAACAAGTCATTTTTTGCAAACTGGCTTTTCCAACAGTCTGCTACCAATAAAACATTGTATGCTTGCCTCAATGGACAGAAACAGCTGTCATAAAAGCAATTTCAAGGAATGATCCACGTTGCCATTGCATTGTGAAATGCATTCTTCGGAACAGCTGGATGGCTGGCTAAAGACTGAGATTCCTGCTTTGTGCATATAGTCAGGCTAACTGAAATTCTTTCTTAGAATTAGCACATTTATGGACAAAATAATGCCTATACCTTCTCATACTTAGCAATGATTTCTGTCCTTTCTTCTGCTATTAAAGCATCTATATCTTTCTTCATGTCAAAAGCTGCAAGAAAAAGAAATATTGGGCAAAAGGTAGACAATATATATAGCACAGGGTTTTTGTTTTTGTGTAAAGGTAATAAAAAAGTGGTTGCCAACAATTAAAGCACTTACAAATTAAACTCGGCCTGATAAAATAAAAAGAACATTTATATATTGTTTATAATCATATGATAAACACAGTTTGAGTTTGAGCAAATTAGTATATTTGAATGTTCTTTGTAGGAATGAGACAATTAACATTAGACACAGATACCAACTCAGTTCAAACAATTTTCATCTTAATTATTTCAAATATTAAAAACTATAGGAATATGCTAATTCTGCCATATATCATTCCAGATTGCAATTAGTTCTGGGGCACAGTTCAAAGTGGATCTTAGAATTTTGTTAACCTAAGCCCCTCCCTATGCTCAGTGGGGCTTACTTTCAAGTAAAAAGTATAGCAGAAAGTTAAAAGTAGCCTTAGTACAAAATATCTAACAGGTGTCTGTTCCAAGGCTTTCCAGAAAAGCCTGGTGTAAGTGTGTTAAAATCCTTCTGAGATTACATAGCAATCTCTCTGTGGAGGTCTATGCTTAAAGAAGCCCTTCTAACTGCCAACTTTCTTAGGCTATATACCGTCTTTCTAATTTGACAGGCTTCTAGCAAATTGTTCCTATTTCCAATTTTACACTGCATGTTATTGATGCATTTTAAAATGGTTTAAATTTGGATATATTTTATACCGAATTTAATTGTTTCTAAACTGTTTCAAGAGCATGCAAAAGGCCATGAGAGTGTGAGCCATCTTAACCTCATGTGGCAAACTATCATAGAGGAGGGGAGCTCCCACAGAGAATAAGAAAGTTCCCCACTATTTTGCTCTTTAGCAGTTGGTGGATTTTTATTGGGCTCGCAAGATAAGAAGGGTTGTCAGTCATCATCAGTACTTGGAGGGGAGACCTCCAGAAAATACCAAGGCAGTAAGCTAAACTGGAAAACTGAAAAACCATTCTGCAAGGAAGTAATAGCAAACAGCTTCCTTATTGCTGCCAAGAAAACTAAATGGACCTAGTTAAATCAAACTCACTTTGAAGAAGACTTTATCTTGCCACAGAACCAGGAGGATCACAGTCAAGCTTAATAATTATCCCCTATTTGTCATCAGCGTTCATTTTGTCCTGTCCAAACACAACTTTACATGAAAATCCTACAGAAAGTAAAATAAGCGAATGTTGCACACCAAGGGATGATGGCTCTTACCTAAGATGGCTGATATGTCTTACACTGCACCTGTTGAGGCTACGGATGGCCTCTCCCTCTTGATGCTACCCAGCAGGAAACATTCCAAACGCACAACACGTGCCTTCAAATCTGCTCCTCCTTTTGCTGCTGATGGTTTCAAGCAGTCTTTAGGTTGGTCATTCCCACTCTTTAGCATGCATTCCACAGTTTTGAAGTCCTATCTTCATTTGGTTTCTCTACAAAAGTATTGGTCATTGGTCAGTTAAAATAAATACTTCTATAAATGTTTTTCCTATGAAGATAATCTGATTCTTCTAATGATTTGTTCAAAAAGAATCAGACAAAGTAAAATGCGTTTAACATACCATACTCAAATTCTCCTTTCCACTATTTACCCTCTGCCTACAACAAATGGTAAATTAGAAGTGTACTCTATGAAACACTCAAGGGAGTGGCTATGGCATACAGGTAGCATATTTTCTACCATTTTGAAAATGGAAATTTCATTACGACTTGGCTGACAGTCACTTGATATAGTCTTCCAGAAATTGGAAGAAGAAAGTGCCAGCTCCTTGGTAAACATCCACCAGAATTTGGGGCTCTTTCAAAAATAATTAATATGTTTTATAACCTTATGTACTTAGCTTTCTTGTCTATGGATTATTCATGAATATAACTTATGAACACACTTCTATTCTGTATTTTCTGTTATCTAGGCTTCAACATACGTATTTCAAAGGCAGCTATATAAAAATGGCAATGGGAAGTAACTCATTAAGAAATTTCAGGAAAAGGCTCAATTCATTGTAGCTCTGTACAAGACTATTATAGATTGTTATATTTGAAGGTCACAAACTCGAGCAATTGTGAAAAGCACTTTATACAATTTACTCCATGCATAGGCCTTTGAGTCAATCTTGACTCCTGGTAGCTACATAGACTGGGTTTTATTAGCTAAATGCACATTTAAAAAAGAAAAATGCACATTTAAAAAAGAAAAAAACCCCTCTTACTCCTTATATAAAAGCCCATGTAGTATCCAGTTCATCCAAAATTTGCATATTGTGTGGTTTCTGATTCAATTAATCAAAAAATAAATGAGTATTTAAAGAATTGTTTCTCTTTTGTTTGGCGGGGGGAGGGGTGACATGCCAGCAGAGTCAAGTTAGGCATTTTCCAAATTTTTGACACACTGAGCCCAAAAGGTTCACCATCACTATGCTAAAGGGTTTTTGGGCAGATGCCTATCTGGCCTCTGTTTGAAGATTTCCAGTAAAAGACAACATACCACTTCACAAGGCTTTTGAGGTACTTGAATGAATTTTGTAAATAGCATTATAGTAGTAAAAAGTTGTCTTTTGTTGCATTTTATTTTAGTTAACAATGGAAGTTCTCATTGATTTTACCAGATGCCTGGGATGCTAGTTTAAAAAAATGAGGAAATATTACAGTTGCAATGGAGGCGAATATGTGTATTCACCTCCATTGCATTCCAACTTAGTGCCTTCTATTTGTATTAGACTAGATTTTCCATCATACCTACGTAGCCTAGTTAGGAATGATAGAAGAATTTAGAGGACAGCTGACTGAGGAAATCTGATTTACATTATAGTTCTATAAAAGAAGTTTTGCTCCCTTTTAGGTTTTTCTGAATGTTTGCCTATCTTTGCCACTGAATGTTATCAGAGCTGCATGGGGATCCCACTACAGGTACTGCTGTAAAAGAATAAAACCATTTTACAGCTTAAAGAACGAAGCAATTGCTCTTTGTTGTTGGAATGATGAGATGCCTACAGTGTTCTCTTGTCAAATAATATAGTGTCAGGTTTAGCCCAGGGAACTCCAGGAGACCATGCAGATTCAATCCAGCAAGGTTTATTAGCTACAACCTCTATCAAGAATCTTCCCAGACTGGAACCAGTTCCCAGGGTCAGTCAGTAAACACAGCCTGCATTCCTCAGGGAGGTGCCAGCCTCATCCTCTTATCTCTTCCCCGCGCTTCGGGAGACGAAAGAGGATTCTTCACTCCCTGACTCTGGCCTCCATAATTCCATTCCATCACATATAGTGGCATATAAATTTAATGAATAGTATTAACAGCTGCAGCAGCTTAAAATACCATCATCAGCCTAGATTGCACTGAAGACAGATAGCTCTCTCCTGGACATTCTTACCACCTGACCTGGAGACCTTTAAAAGAGTGAGTAGGATACTTAGCCTAAGTTTTAAATACCCCCAGAAGCTATGAGAGCACTTTATCTACCTTTTTTGAAGCTTTACCATCAGCAGTGATCAACACTGCATCTGAAGTTTAGATAAGGAAATAACCCCTAGACATTTTGATCAACTGATTTGAAGGACTTTGAAAGGGTTAAGTGGAGTATTTAGTCCTGTCCTAAAACAGGCAGCAGGGATTACCTCTTTGGGATTGCCATCACAGGGAGAGCACCAAGGAGTTTGCTCTTTCAATTGTTCTTTTAGGGAGCAACAAGGGCAAGGGTGCTCTCTCTTTTCCCAGGACATTAATGATTAGAGGAGAGACTTGGGCTGTCTCAGGGTGCAAGCTGGGATTTTGTCGCTGCAGTCTCTTTTTAAGCTGCCCTATAGGTGAGACCTGGTGGAATAGATGAATGAGGCTGGAATGAGATCCCAGCAGAACTATTAGTGCAATTCCCCTGAATACATACAGAATGCAGATAATAAACAGGGTTTAGTAGGGCAGTTTTTTAGTGTTGTAAATGAGATCTAGGACAGAGAGCTTCCTTCTTATAGTATCTCTTTTTCTGATAATTTGCTATTTTGTTTTTTATGTGGATGTGTTATGTTTCCCTTCCACAATTAGTGCCACATTTCTGTGGCTTAACAGAAAGTAATTGTGCTACGTATACAAGTTTTATCTTCCTCTAATGTGGTGCAGGAAGAAAAGAAATGTTGGAAAAGAAATAAGCTGCAGCAACTATGATGCAAGTCCAGAAATAAATCTAAGTGCGCATAATAACAGCCTCACCATAAAAGTTTTGTCGCAGCAATCAGAGAGAAGCAGCAGCATCAGATCTTCTCCCCAATTGCTTCCACAGAAAATTGTCCAAAGGATCTTTCTCAGGTTGTTGGATGAATGGCCATGTCTCTACTGGCAACCAGATTCCATCTAAGCTGCAGTGTGAACAATTTGGGCAATTCTTTACTAAAAAGATTGCTTGGATTTGCGCTGGCCGTAAAGCCAATTTGAGCAGTGACATACCTAGGGTATCCACTGGACCATTTAATAATATTCATATGATTAAAGTTCTATATTCTGAGAAAGATTCCTGGATCTGTTTGTTCCACTACAGTACTTGTAAGTTGGATCCCTGCCAGAGGCTTATCTTATAAAGACCTCTATCCATCTGGCTGATTTTGACAACTACTGGCCAGTGTTGAAGTGCTTGAGGGAGCTAGGTTGACAGCTCCGCTCCTACATCCTGGGTGCTACCAGAAGGTGATATGTGAGAGACTTCTGCTTGACTACTAGGAATTGTATTGTGGAGTCCGGCAAGGTTCTACATGATCGATTATATTACTGAAGCCAGGGAAAAGCATCATTTGCCTATTTGGAGCTAGTTGCCACCAATATGCTGATGATATTCAGGTGTACTTCTCTTTCTGAGGAATTCAGGATTTGACATCTCTACAACTTCTGAATGACTTTGGGCTCTAATGAGCTGTATGTCAGAGAACAAAATGAAACTTAACATGGATAAGATGGAAAAGTTATCACTTTATGTAAGATGCATGTTGGTTTAAAAAAACTAGCCTCTTAGTTGTGACTCCCTCCTCCATGAGTAAGATTCCAAAATACTTTTGGAAATGCTGTTATCAGCCAAATAAGTTTACAGATAAACTGGAGGATATTTTAGAAGTCAGCTGTCCAAAGTTAATGAAGAGTGCATATTCCCTTTCCTGTTTGCTGGGTAACTGCACAAAAAGTGTATGCAGTTTAAAATAGAGACATGAGAAGTTGAAAAGCTACTAGAGAGATAAGCCACCTTAAAAAGCAACTACACTTCTCAGTGTTGACTTAGTTTTCTAAAACCTCTACAACAGTACTGCAACATCTGCTATTTTTAGACATTGCAGGGCATAATTAAGACAAACAACATTTGTTTTGTTTTAACTTGGAATTCATCTGCCAGATAATGGAAATTCAAGTCAATTTTTTTCTTTTCTTAGCTTAGATAAAAACAACTCAAAAATCCTTTTACTTAATTCATACTAATCTACACAAACCACACTGGATAAAGTAGAAAATTAAAGATACATTTTTGAAACCCACAATTAGTTTTTAAATCTCTCTCTTATAATTTTGCAAGTCAGTTAAAAATAAGGCCAGCACTAGATTCCACAATTAATATTAACATATTTTGATTACCCTTTGCTAACTGTCCCAAATGTGCAGTAATACAATTTGTTGTTGTTTTTATTTGGTTCTACTTAAATGGCCTGAATGCCCTAAGTGTAAGATATTTTATTCCTTGCTGATTACTTAATATTGTATAGTTTCTAAATTGCTATTATGTGTATTAGTTACTATCTCTGCTTAAATAATTAGTCACAATATATAATAAGCATGTTATGACTACAAGGAGAAAATTCTTGCTCAGTTGGGCTGAGCATATATTTGCCTAAACCAAAATAAAATTCTCTTTTCAAAAAGCCCAATCATGTATATAATATAAAAACGTAATTGATTAAGCTTCCAAGTTTAAATAAAGAACATAGCCAATTGAGTTTCAATTCAAACTCAGAGACAAATGCATATGAAATCCCTGCAGATGCTATCCAATGTATTATGTAGGGATTAAAGTGTTTGATTTGGGCAAAAGAGGCCAAGATTCAAGTCCCTACGTGATTGTGGTGCTCACGGGGTGTCTTTAGCCCCTTCACTTCCTCTCAGCATAAGATTGTTGATGTGGGATGGCCCCCATGGATGATGTCTTGAGCTCCTTAGAGCATTCTAAACAACTTTCCAAACCTTTTGATATCTGAGAGCTATAGTCCACATTTCTGAAGAGGTGTATGATAAAAGGGAGTAGGATTTTCTTGGGGATGGGGGTGGGCTGAACTTACTTGCTTTCTGAACTATGTTGGAATTGTTTTAGCAGTTATACTAAAGTTTCTGAGCCTTTCTCCTCTACATGTGGCCCCTGGGCCTCAGGTTAGCCGCAGCTGCCCTAGAAGAAAAGTGAGATATAAAAAGAATGAATAATAAATAAAAACGGAGTCACTGGTTTCCTGTAGATGTATGTGTGCCTTCAAGTCAGTGTTGACTCTTGGCGACTGCCTGGACAAGTCCCTGCAGTTCTCCTGGCAAGATTTCAGAAGTGGTTTGCCACTGCCTATTTCCTAGGGCTGAGAGAGAGTGGCTGGCCCAAGATCACCCAGCTGGCTTTGTGCCTAAGGCAGGACAAGAACTCACAGTCTCCCAGTTTCTAGCCTGATGCCTTAACCACTACACCAAACTGGCTCTCTTCTTGTAGATAGTCATGATTAATGTGTTTGGGGGGGGGGGACTACTGTGCTTATTTAATAGTTATTTAGACTGGGCTGTCTTGTTTCATAATTGTTCTAATTTATTATTATATTCTGTAAGCCACCCAGAGTCTACTGGAGAGGGTGGCTATATTAAATAAATTTATAATAAAATTTAAATTTAAACTTCTTATATATAAATATATAAATTTATTTATATAAATAAATGAATAGACATGAAAATGTTGCTGTTGTTCAAAAAGCTTCTGATGTTGCCAAAAATCCCTCCATTCCTGAAAATCACAAGCTTTTTAGTAGGTCATTAGTGCTGAGATCAATGCTCAATATGAACCATGATACTTAGAGTGAAGAGGAAAACAATATCACTAAACCTAACCTAAATTGATAGATAACTTTTGTAATTAAATGCAATATCCTAGGGAAAAAAAATTCTTACCACACAATCAATGCAATTCAAACCAGGGTGAAGTTCAACTGACATTCTACTTATCTGCTTAAAAGGAAGTATGAAGGCATAGTCCTAAAAATACTTAACAGCAGGACTCATCTGCAGTTAAATATCTTGAGAATTTTAATCTTGTGAGCTACTGAAAACTACTTAATTTTTATATCTATCTATCTATCTATCTATCTATCTATCTATCTATCTATCTATATCTTTAGAGTGTAGGGTCAATGTTCTCACTTCATTTAATGGATAAGGAAAAAAATGTCTCAGACCACAGGAAAAGTCCCTAACAGAGCAAGATGCTATTTTATTCAGCTCAGGTTCAATTGCCCCAGGGAAGAAGGTGACTTGAATATGTAAAATTTTAATATATTTTAAAGTAGCTCTTCTGTTTTGATACCATGGATGACTACCTCTCTTTCTCTTCATTTCAAGCCAGAATTATCAGAACACAAGCCAGGTTCTATTAATACCTTCACCTCACTTTCTTTTAAACACTGATAAGGACAGAGTACACAATGGAAGAATTCCTAGTAGCCTGGCACTCAAACAAATGGGACATCAACAGAACAACAAAGGTGGATACAATATACCACTCAGCCAGGCACCTGATCCAAGTCAAACACAGCAGGCAGATGAGACAGCTCAATCGAAACAGACAGCACCATTCCCAGCAACCAATTAATTGACACCCCCCAGGAAACCTCCACCTACCAATCAATACTCTTGAATGCAAATTTTATACAGACTACAGATACCTGCAAGGCAACTCCCATTTTTGAACCACTGCAGTGCATCAAGGAAGCCTTGCTGGGACAGGGGCAAAGCATCTGCAGAAAACCTGATTAATACCTTGGTATTGATTTCCCAAAGCCTGGAGAACCTAACTATTAAGAATGTATAGCAAACCTGGGCTATTCTACAGTATTCCAAGAAATCCACAGGTATAGCAGTCCTTGCTTTTTTCACTTATCTTAATCTTAACAGAAGTATGGGTGGAAAGTACTCCTATTTATGCAATATCAAAGCTGATGCAGTAAGACTGTAAACCAAGTAAGAGTTATTCCTTTATGCTTACAAACATTTTATGATATTTTCAATTTTCACAGTAGGTCAATGTAGTATGTATTGAAATATTGCTCAAATTAAAAGGGTCAGAAGGGTCCCAGCTTCCTGACTGTAGTTATTAAATAAAGCAGGGGAATAATAGTTTGGCCAAAATACTGGGACTGGAAAATGGATTTAATCGACAGTCCTCCCACCTTTTCCTTTGTAATTTTCCTTTTCCATTATTTGCAAGATAAGTTTAGAATCTAAATAGCTGCCCGCAAACTAGGGATTTCCAGACATGGGGACTCCCAACCCAGTTTGCCCTCCTTACTTTTCTCATGCATGCTACTCTGGAAGAAACCCCACCGGTACCTTGCTGAGCCAGCCAGCTTTCCCTCCAGCTGCCCTATGGGGGACTGTGAAAAGCAGCAGGCAGCCATTGCCCCACTACCATCTGAGTTCTTTATCTCCACATGGCCATAGTTAGGAAGCAAAAAATGAAACTTAAAAAAAAACACAAAAAAACCCAAGCAGGCCATTATGCAAGAGAGTGGAAATACGGAAGGAAGCATTAAAGAAGCTGCTAGAAAGAATGGAGAAATTCCAGGAGGGAGAAGTTCTCTTTAATGGGAAACTGGCCACCCATCAGCTCCAGGGAAAACACCGCAACATTATTGTCACAATGCTTCTTCTGGAGAAGAAGCCACCAATTAACTAGTGAAATTAAGCATCTTCACTTGCCAAGATTGTCAGGAGCCCCACTGTAACACAGGGACACACAAGGGTGACAAGTCTCAGATCAGACAGTCTCTGGTGTGATGGAGACCCATGACTTTCCATCATCAGATTTATATCTTCCTTTCCTCCAGGAACATGATTCAGTGTACCTAGTAATTCCTCCTCCAATCTTTTAAAAAGAAACTGGAAGATGTAGCAATTCAATCAATGAGAAAACACTGAAGCCCAATTTAAATGTAACTGATCAGAGGTACTGATGTATTTTTCTTATCCCCAAATCCACGGATAGAAGTGGGGGATTGGAACCAGAGCTTTCAGAGCCACCAATTATGGTACTTCGTGTTAACTATACTACATATTAATATGTCAGAAAGAAGGAAAAAAGGTCTGGCAAAGAAACATTTTACTGTAGCTACTATTCAACCATGAATAGTATGAGGAACCATGAGGAAGTTTAGCATTCTTTGGAAATAATGCCTAAATAGAAATAGTTGTGTTTTCTTTTTGAGATATTATTGTGCTCAGTAAAATAATGTTTTCTGAAGCAACACAAAAATACAATACTGAACATGGTATCAAAAAAAAAATTCTAAGGGGAAAAGCTCTTTATTATTTTAAGTAATTGATACTAAATTATTTCTTTCTGTCTTGCTTACGAACTGTTCCCAATGGCATAGATTTTTGTCTCAGGATGGGATCAGATGTGGAAAGTAATTATTTTAAGCCAGATTTAATGGAAGTATTTTCAAGTTATTATAAAAACTTCTAATTCTTCTTCTTTTCCCTTATCATTCATATTAACCAGCATAAAAATTCTTATAATGATGGTGAATGGAACAACCACCAGAGCAGAGAAGCCATTCTTGCAGCCAAGTGAATCATGCTGCAGTAATGTGGGTGGGAAAAATCCCAGGCTTGACTTCTAAGGACATGCAGCCTTTTATGGTATTTTTGGAGCAGAAGCTGATCAAGTAAGTTTTAGCACTCAGCTATTAGTGTACCAATGTAAAAAAGCAGAATTATAAAAATGGATACACTGGAAGTTTTCTTTTGGCCTCTAAAAATTAGAAACAGTTCGGGAAGACTTCCAACAGCCAGAGGGAGAGGCTTGCTTATTTCCACATTACTACATACACAGCTTTTCTTCACTTACATAGATCTGGAATTTGTGCACAATTTTGATTAGTAGTTAGATTTATATCCCACCTTTTCTCCTTCCTCCAGTTTTTTTCTATGAAGTGCGTCTCTAGCCAAATGCTCCCAGTTAGAATGATCTTGGACTAGAGCTGGGGAGACACAGCTTCAAAAAGTTAAACATCAAAGCTCCTAATGTGATATCTCTGCTGTATACTGAAACATAAACAGCAGTAGAACATATGTAAATCATCAGCAGTTTCCAATGTTTTGTGCAGGAAAAAGGGTTTGTCAATTTCCAGAGATACATCACGAAAGAGGATAAATCAGTTTCAGGGTACGCCAGAGTACCTAAATCCTGCTGAGAACATCTTGCTGCTGCTGGAGGCTTATCATTCTCTCTTGAACTTCAAAATAGGATATTTGGATCATTGCTGGTTATGCTGTAGGCATTTCATGGAACCACAGCTCACGAACTGGATGCAGAAATGGCCAGTGAGTGCAGCTGCCTCCAGTTCAGGACAGTACTGTATTGGAGCACTTTCTATCAGAAGAAGGCTGCTTTATTTTGCCCAAAGTTCCAATTTTACTTTTTTTCTTTTTAATAATTTTTATTAAAAGATTTTCACAGAAGTAAAAGATAAACATGAAATGATATAAAGTAAGATTAAAGAAAAAAGAAACGAAAAGTGTGACTAGTAGTACAAATAGAAAAACAGAAGATATATAAAGAAGCGACTTCCAATATTTACAGCAGTTACAAACTTATTACCTCTCCTTCCTCTTTAAAGTTACATAATTCCATTTCTCCCATATTCAACCCTTTTTAATCAGCAAATCCATAAATCACAGTTCATTTTTTTCCATTTTCAGCATTTAAATCCATTAGAGATTTCCAGTCTTAAAAGTACTTGTTGCCTTATCCCTGATCAAACAAATCAATTTTGCCATTTCTGCAAATTCCATCATCTTCACAATCCATTCCTCTATTGTGGGTATTTCAGTATTTTTCCATCTTTGTGCATATAATAATCTCACTGCAATTATTGTGTACAAAACCAATCTTCCATAGGTCTTTTCTAATTGGCTATCCATAAGTCCTAGTAAAAAGAAGATCTGCTTTCATCTGAATATTAATCTTTACAATTCTTTGTATTTGTATTCTTTGAATACTGTATCCAATATTCCTTTGCTTTTTCACAAGTCCACCATGCATGGTAAAATGACCTTTCATGTTTTCCACATTTCCAACATTGATTAGAAGTACCTTAATACATCTTGAATAATTTCTCTGGTGTCATATACCAACGGTAAATTCTGTAAAACAAACTTCCAATTTTTCTTCCAGCTACACAATATCACTCTGATCTCAATATTCTAGCAACAGAAAACAGATCTATGATACATTCCCAATGTATTTGGGCCAATAGGTGCATTTCAGAAGCACGAACACAAAAGCCAATCATGGAGAACATAGCCAATCATAAATCATCCATTACCACAAGGTAAACCAATGAAGGGAGTCTCTATTACCTCAGCTTAATTTAATCTTTTATTGGGCAATAGGCATACTTCCAAACAAAGATGGTTGCAGCCACAATTTTCTAAAGAATTTTGTTAACATTTATATCAGACTCAGAAGTGTTCCTGGAAATACGGACAATACTCACAGCTCATGCTGGGTTCTACAGTATGCTACCTCTCATTCAGTGCCCTCTGGGCAGAAAAATAGGATACAAATCACATAAATGAGAATAAAAATGTTTTAAACAAAGGAAGTGAAATAATTACTTCAGGTCAGGTTGGGCACTGAGTCTGGCAGGCAGCAAGGGGGAGGTAGCCATGCATTTTTGCACGCATGGGCATCATTTGGGGGACTAACAGCATATTATCTAAATATAGCACAATTCCAAACCACAAAATAAATGTGCTCTATAAAAAATCTAAGACTGTGACAATAGAATAATAATAGATTACCGGTACTCTCAGCATTTATCTACTAGCCTGCCGCTCTAGGCCATCAAAGCATGTTGCTTTGGACAATACTTGGACTAGAACCTTTCCATCTAGAGATAGACTATGTTGATATCCAGAGGCAATGTCTTTCTATAATTAATTATGGGAGGGTGGAAGAGATACTGACAACCAATACAGAGGCAGTAATAGGCATTGAATAAAGATAACTTGACTTGAGCCATGAGTTCATTATTGGCATTTCAGAGGAGAAATTTGTACTACTTTTTACCAAATACAACTGATGTAGTCTGTTTAAATACTTTTGCAGTCAGATCTTCACAGTTAAATCAGTATCACCTTTATTGTGCAATGTCAAATGTTCCCAGTGACAACTGTGGAATTTTATCTACTAAAAGCACAAGCAAAACAAAGCATAAATTAACTAACCAGCTATGGCTATAAATATTTGTAAGTGTAAATATCATACCTGACATGGCAGGAATGAATACAGGACAGCAACAACCAGTGACAGTTGTTTACTGCCTTGAGTTTCAGTCCAAAAGAATATAAAAATCTATCTATCTATCTATCTATCTATCTATCTATCTATCTATCTATCTATCTTGTATAGCATATCATTACCTGCAACATTGCCCTTTCTATCTGCAATTTAAATGCATTGAGGAAAACATAAAAAATCAGGGGAGCACCTGAATTTGGGATTGAACATTCTTCCTCAAGTATTATTTACTCATACATTTTAATTAACTCCCAATAATACATAGATCCCCTTCACGGATCACTGCCTTGTCGTGGCGAAGGGGCTTGTGTAACTCAGTGAAGCCATGAGCTATACCGTGCAGGGCCACCCAAGACAGACAGGTCATGACAGAGAGTTCTGACAAAATGTGGTCCACTGGAGAAGGAAATGGCAACCCACTCCAGTATCCTTGCCAAGAAAACCCCATGGACAATGTTAAAAGGCTAAAAGATATGACGCCGGAAGATGAGCCCCTCAGGTCGGAAGGTGTCCAATATGCTACTGGGGAAGAGCGGAGGGCAATTCCAAGTAGCTCCAGAAAGAGTGAAGCGGCTGGGCCAAGCCGAAAGGACGTTCAGCTGTGGATGTATCTGGAAGCGAAAAGAAGGTCCAATGCTGTAAAGAACAATATTGTATAGGTACGTGGAATGTAAGATCCATGAACCAAGGCAAGCTGGATGTGGTCAAACATGAGATGACAAGATTGAACGTCGACATCTTGGGAATCAGCGAATTGAAATGGATGGGAATGGGTGAATTTAATTCAGGTGACCACTATATCTACTACTGTGGGCAAGAAACCCTTAGAAGAAATGGAGTTGCACTCATAGTCAGTAAGAGAGCGGGAAAGGCTCTCTTGAGGTACAACCTCAAAAATGACAGAATGATCTCAGTGCGTATCCAAGGCAAACCATTCAACATCACAGTAATCCAAGTCTATGCCCCAACCACTGATGCCGAAGAAGGTGAAGTTGACCACTTCTATGAAGACCTACAAGACCTTCTAGAACTAGCACCAAAAAAAGATGTCCTTTTCATCATAGGGGATTGGAATGCTAAAGTAGGAAGTCAAGGAGTAATCGGAATAACAGGCAAGTTTGGCCTTGGAGTACAAAATGAAGCAGGGCAAAGGCTAATAGAGTTCTGTCAAGAGAACAAGCTAGTCATAGCAAACACCCTTTTCCAACAACACAAGAGATGACTCTACACATGGACATCACCAGATGGTCAATACCGAAACCAGATTGATTACATACTTTGCAGCCAAAGATGGAGAAGCTCTATACAGACGGCAAAAACAAGACCAGGAGCTGACTGTGGTTCAGATCATGAGCTTCTTACTGCAAAATTTAGGCTTAAATTGAAGAATGTAGGGAAAACCACTAGACCACTCAGGTATGACTTAGATCATATTCCATGTGAGTACACAGTGAAGGTGATGAATAGATTTAGAGGATTAGATTTGGTAGACAGAGTGCCTGAAGAACTATGGACGGAGGTCTGTAACATTGTACAAGAGGCAGCAACTAAAACCATCCCAAAGAAAAAGAAATGCAAGAAAGCAAAATGGCTGTCTGATGAGGCTTTACAAATAGCTGTGGAAAGAAGGAATGCGAAAAGCAAGGGTGAAAGGGAAAGATATAAGCAACTGAATGCAGATTTCCAGAGAATAGCAAGGAGAGATAAGAAGGCCTTCTTAAATGAACAATGCAAAGAAATTGAAGAAAACAATAGAATGGGGAAGACTAGAGATCTCTTCAAGAAAATTGGAGATATCAAAGGAACCTTTAGTGCAAAGATGGGCATGATAAAGGACAAAAAAGGCAGGGACCTAACAGAAGCAGAAGAGATTAAGAAGAGGTGGCAAGAATACACAGAAGAACTATACAAGAAAGATCTTAATGTCCCTGATGTCCATGCTGGTGTGGTCACTGAAGTCAAGTGGGACTTAGGAAGCATTGCTAACAACAAAGCTAGTGGAGATGACAGTATTCCAGCTGAGTTATTTAAAATACTAAAAGACGATGCTGTTAAAGTGCTGCACTCAATATGCCAGCAAGTTTGGAAAACGCAACAGTGGCCACGGGATTGGAAAAGGTCAGTTTACGTTCCAATTCCAAAGAAGGGCAATGCCAAAGAATGCTCAAACTATCGCACAATTGCACTCATTTCACATGCTAGCAAGGTTATGCTCAAAATCCTACAAGCTAGGCTTCAGCAGTACGTGAACCGAGAACTACCGGATGTACAAGCTGGGTTTCGAAGAGGCAGAGGAACTAGAGATCAAATTGCCAACATTCGCTGGATCATGGAGAAAGCACGAGAGTTCCAGAAAACCATCTACTTCTGCTTCATTGACTATGCAAAAGCCTTTGATTGTGTGGATCACAACAAACTGTGGCAAATTCTTAAAGAGATGGGGATACCAGACCACCTTACCTGTCTCCTGAGAAATCTGTATGCGGGCCAAGAAGCAACAGTTAGAACCGGTCATGGAACAACCGATTGGTTCAAAATAGGGAAAGGAGTACGACAAGGCTGTATACTGTCACCCTGCTTATTTAACCTATATGCAGAGTACATCATGAGAAATGCCAGGCTGGAAGAATCACAAGCCGGAATTAAGATTGCAGGGAGAAACATCAATAACCTCTGATATGCAGACGATACTACCCTAATGGCAGAAAGTGAAGAAGAACTAAAGAGCCTCTTGATGAGGGTGAAAGAGGAGAGTGCAAAAGCTGGCTTGAAACTCAACATTAAAAAAACTAAGATCATGGCATCTGGACCTATCAATCCCTGGCAAATAGAAGGGGTAGAAATGGAAGCAGTAACAGACTTCATTTATTTGGGCTCCAAGATCACCGCAGACGGAGACTGCAGCCATGAAATTAAAAGACGCTTGCTCCTTGGGAGGAAAGCTATGGCAAACCTAGATAGCATATTAAAAAGCAGAGACGTCACCTTGCCGACAAAGATCTGCATAGTCAAAGCTATGGTTTTTCCAGTAGTAATGTATGGCTGTGAGAGCTGGACCATAAAGAAGGCTGAACGCCGAAGAATTGATGCCTTTGAACTGTGGTGCTGGAGAAGACTCTTAAGAGTCCCCTGGACTGCTAGGAGGTCAAACCAGTCAATCTTAAAGGAAATCAACTCTGATTGCTCATTGGAAGGATTGATAATGAAGCTCAAGCTCAGATACTGTGGTCACCTAATGCGAAGAGAGGACTCTTTGGAAAAGACCCTGATGCTGGGAAAGATGGAAGGCAAAAGGAGAAGAGGACGGCAGAGGATGAGATGGCTAGATAGCATCACTGAAGCAATGAGCATGAAATTGAGCAAACTCAGGGAGGCAGTGAAAGATAGGAAGGCCTGGCGCAATATGGTTCATGGGGTCATGAAGAGTCAGACACGACTTAACGACTAAACAACAACTAAACAATACATAGATATGTTAGCTTAGCAGATACCTAGTGACCCTTAGCTGATTTTTTTTTTCAGGAAGTGATTGACAAAGTCTGTCAGATCCCTCTGAAGTGGTCATAAAAGCTTCGAAAGGTCAATGATATCAGCAAACACAAAGCAGAGATGACTCAGACACAGATGACAATTGTACAATATAAATTATTAGTTTCCAGTAGTTGTGAATCTTCATTTTCCCTCCAGTAAATCAGCAAAAACTCAGAGGCTGCTGAATACATTAGTAGCAAATTTAATTTAAGATAACTTTTGATATATATGTTGTATTATCTGGGTCATGGGGAAAGGGTAAGAAAAGAGGCGTGGAATAATCAGCAGTATCAAAGCTGGCAACCAGTTAATTAGGCTGTCTTAAATCAAAAACAAAGCTAAAAAGTAATCTCAAGAACCATATTTTAGATAGGCTAAAATGAACAAGTGTAGGTCTGCATTATGCACAGGTCTTCACAATCTACTTCTTCAAAATAAACAGCACTACACTGCAAAATAATGTTAGGAAAACATCTTGTCGCTATAGGAGACTACTGACTATCTGCATATAACACTAAGCCGTAGTGTAGCAGTCAATTCACAGATGTCAAATTTATGCACTCAGACATAGCTAACAGTCTGTAAGTATTTCCTCCAGTTTTCAGTTAATTCATTGTTACATAAAAACCACAACTTAATTTTTGAAATAAGCCGAGTTTGATTTATGCTTAATCATCCTGACTTGTCCCAATAAGCCATCGTTAACAGTACCCGCAGCTTAAGGCAAATGGGTGGTTAGTTAAAAATGGAAGCAGATAGTTCTAAAACATATATTATGGTTTCTCCAGAGAAAGAAAGGGGAGAGGCATGAGCACAAAAGCCTGATTTCTGAGAATTCTGATTTAGTGTTAAGTAGGAATCAGGCAAACAACTGCAGAAACAACCTCATTTGGAAAAGGTAACATTTCCTTTGGAGATGGATAATATCTTTAGAGGCCATCTCCCTGCCTTTATAGTCTTTCATTACTGAAAAAACAAGAGTGGCAGGATGGGAAGGGACCTACACAACCCCGTGGTTGTAAAGAAACACAGACAGAAGAGCTCCATTTCTGGCCTTACTATTTACAGCCATGCTTACTGTTAACCAAGGACCTCTTTAGTTTCCTGTGGGAACTTAGCCCTGCGTAATACTGGCTGGATTTTCCACGATGTCATCACTTTGCCTAATAGTCAATACCATAAAAAGCTAATCACAGCCTGTACAAGCAGATAACTTAGCAACTCAGAAGTCCAGACAACTAATATGCAAGAGAGCTTTATGATATGATCACCAGAATTAAACATATCAGAGTTCCACTTTACTTATCCAAAAAATATAAACTTGTCTATAAAATGACTATGAGTTATCTGTTATATTGTCTTCTGAATCTTTTCCTTTTCAAAGAGGATATAAACAAAGTTCTGAAATTAGATACTAATTTGTTAATTTACTTTTCGTACAGCTAATTAAACGGGTCAGCTATTCTAACACAGAAACTATGGATATCCAAAACAAATGTTCGGTAATATAGATGAAAACCTCTGCACAATAACTCTCATAATTTACTACCACTAGTCATACTGGCTAAGGTTAGTATGAGGGGATGTCCAAAACGCCTGAGAGAACCTGCTCCTGCTCAAAACCAGATGGCAATTTAAGACACCCTTAAGAAGCAGGTCCTATCAGACCACAAATAACCTCAGTGCTGATGTTTTGCTCCTCCTTCTCTTGGCAGATTTCCAAAATGATCAGCTTAGCTATGTGCTTGTGATAAATCAGATACCCAGTGCAAACTCATCAATCTACCTGACTATTAACACTGCACGTACAAGAAAGTCAACCTGTATGTAATTACAGTAAGTCGGTTTTCATATTAAATCCTTTGGTTGCTTGATGTTGCATGATGTATTACCCTAGGTTCCTCTATTTAGTGAACACTTTCACTCCTGCAACCTCTTCTCACATTTCAACATAGTACATGTGTAGAGTGGGAAAGTAAAAAATCAGGGAGGAGGGTTAGAATAACTCATTCACACCACAGTGCCTCTCTGTCTTCCATCAAACTCCCCGTAAGGGTTTTGGGTTTGACATTAACTCCTCAGTAAATTCTATTTAAAAAATAAATCTAAATGGTATTTCATAAGCAGTTCTCTGCACACAACACCCATTGTGGAAGAAATTAACACAGAATGAAACAAGCATATTTGGGAGCTATAGTTGTCTGTTTGCAAGGAATAACAGATATATGATCAAACTGAGATGTCACTTAAACATGGAAGCTATCTAGAGCACAAGTAAAATAGTCATAGTCTTTGCCAAATACTCAGCAGACACAACTAATGGGCTGACACTTTATAGAAAGCTACATGAGCCAATGGTATTACAGCGTTGGCTCATATAGCCACTTCTGGTATCAGGAGCTGTTCTACACTTAATTAAAAATTGAGATTTCCATTATATATTTAAACATGTAGCAAGGTTCAGCAATATGTGATGGAATATTTCATGGAAACTTTTCCACTTCTAGAAATGGATCATTTTATAAAATTAATGTATCATAAAGAAACAGAAATCAAAAGAGAGGTTCATGTTTCATTTTCACTATGAAAACCAGAATTCTAATGATAATTTTTTTCAGATGATTATCTCTAAGAAGCACAGCTCAAGCATGCTAAAATTATATTTACTAAGTTTAGAGCCTTAATCACTTTTGTTTAGTATCTAACCTGAGTATAACCAATTCACCTGCATATTTTTCAATGTTTAATGGTATAACCTCCCACCCAAAAATCCAAGCAAATGAATATATCTGTAAATAACATTAAATCAAAATTGAATTCACCATATTGATCACTCCTCCCTCTTGGATAAATTATTACTGTTGGTCGCACAGTCATCCAGATGTTTAGACTGGATTTGGCATTTTTATCCACTTATCGAGTCCTTCCCAAGGACCTGGGAAAGGCAGATGTTGCTGTTTGATGTTAAAGGTATTGTCGCAGGATGTAAGCTATTTCAAGTAAAACTGCCTTTTGCAATTGACTGATGGTGATTTTGTCAATGCCGATGGTCTTCAAGTGGTACTCCAGATGTTTTGGGATTGCACCCAAGGTGACTAATACTATTGGTACTACCTTTACTTTCTTTTGCCACAGTTCTATTTCTATTTGCAAGTCTTTGTATATTGTAATTTTCTCCAGTTCTGGGTTTCATTGCCAAGAATGTACTTGAACCTGGTAAAAATGTTAAAGTAGGACTGGAGAGCCCAGGTTCAAGTATGTCCTTGGCGATGAAAGTCAATCGGTAACTTCAGGTATTTTTAAGGAATATAAATTACTTCAATTTTATTTACAATGTATTTCAATAAGTTAACTAAATGGATTACTATCAATTTAAATCAAAACATTTTCCAGGAAACCCTTGTAAATGAATAAGCTTCAACTCTTTGGCCAGGGAATTATATTCTTTGTTACCATACTGCCCTACAAAGGCTGCTCAGTGTGAAGGGCAGAACCAATGTCTTCTTTGTAAAATAAATTTTACTAAAAGTTTTAAAGAGAACATAAAAATTAACACAAAATAATACAAAATAGAGAGAAGAAAGACAAACACAGACAGACAGACAGAAATGCAGTGAGAAGTAATAAAAAGAAATAGAAAGAAGAAGCTTCCAATTTTCTCTGCGGCAAATATAAGTATGATTACAAAATTATCTCTTACTCTATGGCAGTGTTGTCCAAACTTGGCCACTTTAAGATGAGTGGACTTCAACTCCCAGAATTCCCCAGCCAGCATGGGCTGGGAGTTGAAGTCCACTCATCTTAAAGTGGCCAAGTTTGGACAACACTGCTCTATGGTTACAAGAAAAGCTCACTTTTTTCTATTATCCATTTTTTTTCCTAATCATCAAAACCACAAGTCATAAGTGCATTTTTTCCCTTTCATGCAAAAAGTCTATAAGGGGTTTCCAATCAGCCATAAATGTACATATTGTCTTTTCTCTGATTAAGGAAGTTAATTTAGCCATCTCTGCAAGCTCCGTCATCTTCACCAACCGTTCTTCCATTGTGGGTAGTGTCAAACCTTTCTACTTCTGTGCATATAACAGCTTTGCTGCAGTTGTCATCTACAAAGACAAAGTTCCATGACTTTTTTCTAGCTGCCTGTCCATTAGTCCCAAAAGAAAAATCTCTGGTTTCAGTTGTATTTTAATCTTTAAAATCTTCTCAATTAATGTCTGTATTTATATCCAACTTTTTTTGGCTTTTTTACATGTCCACCAAACATGATAAAATGTCAGTTCATGTTGTTCACATTTCCAGCAAAGATTCTTCACAATTTATCTGGTGACAAATACCAATGATACATCGTTTTATAAAAATTCTCTTTAAGGTTAGAACATAATGTAAATTTCAATCCTTTCAACCACATGTTTTTTCATTATTCCATTTGTACATTGTAACCAAAGTTTTTAGCCCATTTTATCATACATTCTTTCACCTGTTCTTCTGTTTCATATTTCAACAAAAGTTTATACATTTTAGCAATACCATGTTTATCATTAGTACATAATTCTGTTTCAAACTCAGTCTTTACACTGTTCAAAACCATAAAATATTTTATTCACTTTAAATCTTTCTGATAATTGTACATAAGAAAACCATTGACAAGGATATCCTTCTATTGTCAAATCTTCTCTTTTTATTTTGCCAAATTAACCAGTTATGTTTACTTATCATTTCTCATCTATAAAATGTTTCTTGCGCTGAAAGCCACAAGGGTGCTTTTGGGCAAAATTTAAATTTGTATTTATTCCATACTCTAAGAATGGCCCTCCTGACATAATGATTTTTGAAATTCACATTCACCTTAGCTTTGTCATACCATAAATATCCATGCCACCCAAATCTCAGATCATGTCTTTCTAACTCCAATAACCTTCTATTTCTTACAACATCCAAACTAAACAGCAGGCAGCAAAATATAATTTCAAGTCTGGTAGCCTCAATCCTTCTCTTTCCTTTGCATCTTGTAGTACCTTAAAAAGAACCAATGTCTTTTGATATATTTCCATGAGGTTGAGCTCTGTAATAAATGAAGAATAAAGGGGGAGTGGAAACCCGTGACCTGAACCTGCAAATTCTCCTAGATTCCAGAGGATATGGAGAGAAAATGTAAAATATGCTAAAGTTTAAACACAAGATGTCCTAAAGTTTAGACTAAATACATGAAATTACAGTAAATGAAACCAATGGAAACCACTCCACACAGCATGAATTGTTTGGTCTTACTCAAAGGCTCAATATGCAAAGCATCTTATGCTCCGGGGCAGACAGATCTTCCATCTGAAACTGTTAAAACCAGGACATCCTGTTAGTGGGGTCTGTATATTCATAGCCTCTGAGCTGTGTGAAAAATGAGAGCTGACAGAAGAGCAATACAAGCAGTCTGTGTGCTGCATGGTAGAACTGCATGTGCCGGGGTTATACCATACTGGGAGATCAAACAAATTTTCTTCAGAACGAGCATTACAGTTTTGGCACATACTTAAGGCACTAGTCTTGTACTTCCCTCTTCTTCTCATTTGTTATATGCAATAATCCAGAAAACACACACACAAATATTTTTCCTATTACTCTGCTTTAATTATGTCTAAAATATTGAGTCTGTAATCCAAAGGCAAGAAGTTTCAAGGCTAGAAGTTTCTATGAAGAAGATTAAGAAGCTTCTTTGGTGATGTTACTCATCCCTCCGAATCCCTCCCCCTGCCTTCTTGACTACAAAAGATGATAGCATCCAGCTGTAACACTGGCAAATCAGATTCAGAATCCATGGCTGATTCAAGAACAGCCAGTTCAAACTACTTCAGTTGCTATACATAGCAAGCACAAAGAGCCAGGGACAACTAAAACAACAGTAGTTCTATAACAGAAAAGCACATTTGGAGATTCTGTTTGACATACCCAAGCTACAAGTTCCTTCATTATGTTGCTATTTAAATGAATACAAGTCTGCATCATGCTTTAAAAAAATAAATAAAAGAACTGAAGAGCCATTTTCACACTAACTTTCTCTCTGGTTAATAATTATATTTTGCCACACTTACCTTGATCCTTGGCCCTGATTTATCAAGGGGCCCAAATGATTTTTTTTCCTAAGCCCAATGTGTTTTTTCAAAAAGGACACTTTTTTGTCCTAAACAGGCATGAGCCTGTAAGTGAATAAGAATCAGAAATAATTCAGTGGATGAGGCTTAAAGGTACAGGTAGCTCTCGACTTATGACCACAATTGGAATTTCCGTCGCCAAGTAGTGTGGTCATAAAGTGAGATGTCACATGGCCACATCACTTAGCAACGTTAAGCGAATTCCACTGGTTGTTAGCCAAGGACCCATCCTAATCCAAGCTATTCTGAGCTTGATCCCTCCCAGCCCCGAGCCTCAGTAGGGTAAGGGACTGGCTCCAACTCCCCCCACCTGCCTATCCCCCACTCATCTCTGCCGTTTTGGATGCCCTGCACCCCGCCTTGTGGAGTGGCAAGCAGCCCCAGAGCCATGCGGCTCTGGGGCTGCTTGCCACACCCCAAGAAGCCTCAGCTGCCCCAGACCAGTCCCAGCCGCAATCGCCCTCACCACCCTGCACTCCGAGACCCCTGTCGCCCTGTGATCTGCTGCCCCAGCTGCCCCTCGCTGTCTTCTTGCTCCCGCTGCTGATGAGGCATGCCCGGCCTGGCCCTTTGCACCAAGAAGCCCTTTTGTGTGACGCCGGCAAAAGCAAGCTGACACAAGCAAGCCCCTTTATTATCATTGCCCAGCAACACGGTAAAAATAAGGATGCCAGCCAATGGCAGCAAGTGGTTTTGCCTAAGCAGTTTCTCCAGCAAATGCTTCCTACATGTGGCTCCCTGAGCCAACCTCTGGCGCTTTCCCATTGGCCAAAACCGCTTCCTGCCTTCCCCATTGCCTGGCATTCTTATTTGCACTACACAGGGTTGGCTCAGGAAGTAACATGTAGGAAGCGGTTGCTGGAGAAACCGCTTGCAAAGGGGCTTCCTTTTGCCAGCTTGTTTTGCTGGCTTTGCGCAAAGGAGCTTCTTGGTGTGAAGGGCCAGTCCGGGCATGCCTCATTAGCAGCAGGAGCAAGAAGACAGTGAAGGTCAGTTGGGGCAGCAGGGCAGAAGGGGTCTCGGAGTGCAGGGTGGCAAGGGCAGCTGCGGCTTCCTGGGGGGTGGCAAGCAGCCCCAGAGCCGTGCGGTTCTGCAGGGTGGCCAAAAGGGCAGAGATGGGGGGAAGGCAGGCAGGTGAGGGGAGCTGAAGTGCCCCTGCAGTCATAAGAGTGGGAAGGCTGCCAAGTGCCTGAATTTTGATCATGTAACCATGGGGCGTTGCAACAGCCATAACTTCGAGGTCTGCTTGTAAGTCACTTTTTTCAGTGCCATCGTAATTTCGAACGGTTGCTGAACAAATGGTTGTAAGTCAAGGACTACCTGTATACTTTAAAAATTCAATTCATGGATCTATGAATTTTCATAATCTAATAATCAGGGGTAGATTTGTAAAAGCATCATCAATACAGAGTCAAGGGAATGCACATAATACAACAAAAATAAATAAGCAAACAACCCCAGTTTAAGGATGTCTACCAGCTCCATTCTTTAGCTTGATAGAGTTAAGTGTGGGAAGAAAGAAGTGGTCCCTGAAAACCCCAAACATTATTACAAGATTCCAGTTTGGGACTACTGGAGATTGTGAGGTTCTTTTGTGAATCTTCATGGTTAAAAATGTAAAACTAATTATTTTGTCAACAGCAACTAAGATGACAAAATCAGAAACCATAAAATACACTGAATACTAGAGATTTTACTTGCTTCTTTAAACACATGTTAATTATTTATCTTAATGAATACTGTAGATAAAAAAGATCTCCACAGAACAAATGCTAAAAATATCTTTTTAAATCACTATGTTTCATATGTTCTTCTCTTGCAACATCCCCCTTAATTCGTTAACACAAATTTATTTAATATGAAAGTAAGAATAATGCAAGTTCAATCATCTGTAAATGCATGCTTGCAAACTGTTCCAATATTCCATATTTCTGTTTAACTAAATGTGTAGGGCTCTAGTTTAAACATATTTATGTAATAAGCTTAATTTCCAAGTATTAAACATTTTAAATAAATCTTTAAGATTACACAATCTGTTTTGAATCTTAGCATTCCCATTATTGGGAAACTTTGTAAAATGTATTCTAGAATATTTATAACACTTTAAGTAAAATATGCTTTTTTTACAGAGTTGCCTTGGACAGATTTACAGCAAACAACTCCAAAAGGGTAGTGGTTTTGTATAATTAATTGAAGATCCACCAAAACTGATAGAGATAGAAGGCAGAGAACCTTCCCCTACCAATGGCTACATTTCCTTGGGGGAGATGACTGAGACCAAACACATACGGATACACAAACAAAATGCAATTTGACAGAGGGGCAAAGCAGAGGAGACATGGCTTCTAGAGAGGACTCCCAGGCCAGATGTTTTCTAACCCTAGATTTTTTTTTTTTAATCCATTCAATCATGTCTGATTCTTGGAGACTGCCTGGACAAGTCCCTAAAGTTCTCTTGGCAAGGTTTTTCAGAAGTGGTTTGCCATTGCCTCCTTCCCAGGGCTGAGAGAGAGTGACTGGCCCAAGGTCACCCAGCTGGCTTCGTGCCTAAGGTGGGACTAGAACTCACGGTCTCCTGGTTTCTAGCCTGATGCCTTAACCACTACACCAAACTGGCTTTCAAACCCTAGATTACATCAAACAAATAGTGCATGCAAATAGGACATACAATCACCTAAATGGAGAAATTTACTAAAAAAGCATCCTGGCTTGATAGTATTTTTTTTATAACAACTTGTTTTTACTTCTTCAAGGGATGACTCTGATTTATTTATTCTTAATAAATGGCTGCACTGGGTCTCCATTTCTAGTTACTATACCAGAAACCATATGGAAGATAGTAAGAAAAAAACTATAATTATAAAAAGGCATGCAGCAAAAAGATGAAAAGCTTCTGGAGATATCATGGAAGCAAACGTGTATAGGTTGTTATGAAAACCCTCACAATGAAGGCTTATTTCTTATTAATGATCTTACCTCAAAACATGGAATTTGTCTGTTTATTGGATCTGTGTGCCACCAGTTTCACTGAACTGATGGCAGCTTACAACAATTAAACCATAAGAAGTTCAGTGATTGCAGGAAACCTAAAATAGTTCCACACCTCTCTTTCTTGTGCTTTACTGAATGCACACCTAGGAAGCCAACCAAGGCCTGTGGCATATTAGCTGATAATTAGACCATTTACTGAATAGCTCTCGATAATGTTTACTATATTTTCTTCCCCACCATTTGGTATCTGCATAACACATGTCTTCACTGAGTCAAGCACTGGATCCCTCTGTTCTTAACGGCTAGCAGATTGTTCTGTTAGCAGAAAAATGTTTTCCCTCTGCCTCAGGGATGCCAAAAAAGATAACCATATTTTTGTTTGACTTGACACCAACCCTTCAGAAGTGGGCTGAATCTGTGATTTTTTTTCAGGATTCATTGGACCAACGGGCTATTCATTCTATACCAGGCATATTGCAATCATCATAGCAAATCCAGAAAGCTTTATCTTCAATAACCACTTTGACCACTACTCACAAATATTAATTATACCACTTCATGTACTTCCTGTAAAAAAGGTCAGAGAAAGAGAACCTTCAGCCTAGAAACCATACACAGTTTGGTAGTTCCTATCAGTTAGGTTCTAAAGCTTTTTTGTTCAGCCAGCCACGAGCAGCATCTCTAAAAGACATGGATAGAGCATGATATACAGTAAGGCATTTTCCCACATAAGAGTTATAGCACCAAAAAACACACTGACTGCATGGCTGGCATGCATTGCACTCAATTAATTTCTATTTGACTTAGCTAGGAAAATGTTTTTAAAAATGAGAGTAATGGTGTTATCTGCATTCAGGGCCCACCTGCTTATCAAACAGTAGTTGTGAATCCAGGGAGGATCCCCAAGTTGGGCATCAGTCTCAAATGAGGAAAGGAAACCCCATCCAAAACCAATGATGAAAATGTTTCTGACTCTGGGGGGTGGGCAAAAAGCCACAGTTACTCAGTCTTCTCAGGACTGAGCTGCATTCTGTTCCCCCACAGCTGTACTTAGAAATGAAAGTGAATGATCAAAGTAATCTTTCCCCACCTGTTTTAATCAGATTTACCCAGCAATCAAGATCAAACAAAGTATTTTCAACAAATGGACTAGACTTAGTGAATTAACTATATTCATCTAAAGCCTTCAAGATGTTGCTTTCAATTATTTTTACAGCTGCAGATGAGTGAATGAAGCAACTGGAACACAATGAGGATCAATTTTAGACATTAAACCCGGGGATCTATCAGAACGTCAACCACTTCACTTTTTGGTAAACAACTACAGGTGCTGATATTCTTTTTCAGTAATGCTCAGAAAATCTTTCATTCTTGGGTATATGCATGTATCTGTATATGCATGCCCAGCTGTCTTTTTCACTGCTTTTATAAAACTATACAGATGACATTTCATGCACATAAAGTACACTCACGCCTTGAAAATCAGGGAGTCATTCTGATGCTCCACCAGTAAAAGGCTATAAAAAAGAATGTGTTTGTGCTACCAGAGCTCCATGAAAAACTACCTAATTTTAACCATTTATATTCACAAAGTTGTATCACTTATTGGTATTTATGGAAAACACAAGATCTTATAACTATCAAAAGCTGTGATGTTTTCACTATTGAAAAATCAGTGGAAAGACAGCATACACTCATAAATCCAGCCCCAACTACGATCTGTGCACATATTCTATCACGGTCTTGAGTTAGAATAAGAAAACAAATTTTTTCTTGTTCTATATAGCAGTCTTCTCCAAGCTAATGTCTGCCAGATGCAGTGGACTACAATTCTTATGAAAGCTAGTTAGAACGGTCCTAGAAAAGCTGCCACAATCATTCTGGATTGGGTGACAGAAGTTAGATTTGGAAAATACAGCATTCATATACTGAAAAACATTTGAAGAATATACTAATATATATAGTATTCACCCTATCTATCTATCTATCTATCTATCTATCTATCTATCAAATCAATCAATCTATCAGATGGATTTCTACTAGTTGTGTGCAAAATGATTCATATTTAAATCATTTCGAGCTCAGAATGCTGCAGAGTATTCCAATAATATTCTGACCATTTTGGAAGGTTCTGAATCAAAACAACTCTGTTTCAAGCTTAAAACAGAGTGCCTTTTCAAGCTTGGAATACTTCTAGCTATTTTGAGTTTAAAACATTTTGAATTTAATTTGCACACACCTCTTTTCTTTCTACTTACAGTGACATGTAGCTCCTGAGAATGTGGGGCAACTCTATGTAACATTTTACAATTCATTTCCAACAGCAAATTGTACAAAAGGTCTGTAACAACTTCCTGCTACCTATTTCTATAAATCTGAATCAAAGGTTTTGCTAAACCATTTGTAGAAACATTCTATTGGCATACTCAAAATATATTCCTCTTCTGCTACTCTCAGGATCTTTTTGCAGGAATGATATGCAAGTCCCAATTAATCTGATAAGAATGTAGTGGTATCTAGTAATATTATTTAACTTGGTGAATTTATATGGTTAAAAGGGCTTACAGGAAGATTTTGAGAGAGTCTTGTATTTTTCTGTCAGTTTTCTCTATTCAGTGCTTAATAAGCTGTCACATACTGATTAGTTCCTTTCTACAACCTTAACACAAAAACAGGTATTGCTTCTTAGAAACTCTGCCCATTAGCAGATATATTTACAAATGAAAATACCTGGTCTATTTCCACCACAATCCATCTTAAGGATTTTACAGTTGAACCTTTTACCTAGAGATCAGAAAAATGCATTTTCAAATTTTAAAAAATCCTCACATCTCATGCAGTTGGGTAAGATCCAGATTTGATTTATTATCCCACATCTATAGTACAGAGAGCCAGTCTGGTGTAGTGGTTAAGGCACCAGGCTAGAAACTGGGAGACCGGGACTTCTAGTCCTGCCTTAGGCACAAAGCCAGTTGGGTGACCTTGGCCTGTCACTCTCTCTCAGCCCTAGGAAGGAGGCAATGGCAAACTACTTCTGAAATCTTGCCAAGAAAACTGCAGGGACTTGACCAGGTAGTCGCCAGGAGTCAACACTGACTCAAAGGCGCCCCCACCACACACACAAAAGGTTGGAAAAAGTAGCAGGGTAATAATTTCATTTTTACTTAATGAAATATACAATAAATACAACATTAGTATTTATATCTGTAATTCCTAGTATCAACATGCAGGATAACAACAGAGTTGATCAAAAATCCCCAGCACCATTGCAACCACTGAAAAAAGTAGCACCAAGAACAGTAGGGCTATATTATTTGCTGCAGCTCCATTAAAAGAGTGTCTTTAGAGAGAGAATGAGCTATATTATTAATCTCTTTATTCTTGTAATAGTTCTCTTAATATTGAACTCTTTTCTAAACTCCCTTTCAAGCTCTCTGTTTCCTAACTACACTTATTTCTAGTTTTCTTTCTGAAGACTGTGGAAAACGTCTAGAAATATCTATCATTGAACTACGGTATTAAAGCCTCAGAAGAATTAATAAGCTTGCTTTCATTTTTGCTCCTATAACAAATCATTCCACAGAGCAACCAAGGCAGTTCAGTACCAGAGCTGAAATGGATTTTGAAACAGAGTCTATGCTAGAGTACACATTTTTAAAAAGGCCACTACAACAAATTCCCTTTTTCCTCAAACCAAATATATTAACAGTCTATTATTCCTTTTGGTTACATATACAGTAGAAATACTTTCACTTCTTCTATTTAAAGCTTCACTGTTGTGAGTTTTGGCCTGCTCAGCGCAAAAAAAGAAGTCAAATACTTAAACATTCCAGTTGTCACGCCAGTAACTATGGAGAACTTGCCTCAGTTTAAAGATCTCATCTTCCTGGCTACAATGAAGGAAAAATGTTGGCTTGAAACGGGATTAGCAGACCTTGTTTCAAAAGAACATGTATTCAACTCTTACAACTCTTTCACAAGTTGATTAATTTTCATCTGCATATGGCATATTTCATATGGGAGAATGCATGTTACACTAAGCCATTAAATTGGTTAGTGACAAACACCCCTGCAAACAGTCTGACAAATAACAGGTACCTGTAATTAAATTAGCCAAATTTAGGGTAATGTATGAACTCAGAAATCTAGCTTCATTTGGCTGGAAGAAACCAGGCAGATGAAAACATCACTTGCTTAAGATAAAATTCTGTGCCTTCTTACAGGCATTAATAACTCATGCTAAGCCTGCCTAACCAAACTGGCTACCTCATTAGCCATAACCCACTCATGGCCAAAGCCAACAGGTGTACATGAGCACATTTGTTGTTAAACCAGCTGTATACCTTAGAGAATTTAGGAGGAATTGGAATATGTGAGGTACGCAGAGATAAAAAGTATTCTATTTCCCTAAAGTTGCACATTCCAAAAACTAATCCAAATATTTACAGGTTGTCATGTACAATACAATGACAATCACATAGATACAATATAGAGGGGGGGAAAGTAAGTATTCTTTTCCCAAAAAATCTACTCACAATGTTTCAGGGAATCTTTCTAGTTATTTATTCCCAGGATTACATGCACTCCATAACTGCAGTTGCCTATAAGGATTCCACACTTCTTCTAGACATCCTAGGAGCTAGAAATGTTTTTTCCAAATCTAGGAGAGAGAATACCAACTGAGTTCTCCCTTGGAAAGTTTCACCTTGGCAGAATTCTGTATGCTGTGGAAACTTTCAGATTCTACAATGCGCTCCAACCATTCCCTTGTGATTGTTCAAAAACTGCAGTTGATCCAAGAGTATTATCTAAATTAGGCATCAACTGGTTCCAATGATAATTTGTCATGCTAGTCCTTGTAACCTAAAAGGGGGTAGGAATTGGGCTATAATCAGCAAAACAAAAAAGTGACTCTCTTATTTTTAGTGCACTATCTCGCTTCTCAAACATCTACTGGGATATAAAGGCAGATTTATCATCTTTAGCTGTTGCAACAGTGTAAATTCCAAGGGAAAATATGAGGAAACTCCTACCATGGGCTTTTTCAGATTGAAAAGTGTGGGTAACCAGAGTTGAATAGCAGAAAACACCACCAACAGCAGTAGTAGCACTTCCACCATTTTCAAAAATAAAGCTCAAAAATATCACCCAGAGAAATCTGAAAGAAATTCTTGAGCATACTGAGAATAAATTAAATGAACAGGGAGATGACAGTGGCTAATACTCTATTTGTAGGGTCTGTGCATTCTGCTAGCGCTAATGATTTTTCTCCTGTTTTTCCTTCTTTTTCCACATAAAGTAGCTTGGCTGACACCACCCTTCAATGACATCTCTGCTTAGTACCAAATGTGACTGAAAACAGGGAAATGAATAAATGTTTGCTTGCCAGGAGTGGAGGCGGATCCTCTTTTCTTGGCTGAGCTGATGATGGTTTCAACAATACTTTCTCTTAGCAATATGGTAACCAAACTTAAACCACTTAGTAAAGAGCAACTTCCAAGTTATGCAAGAAAATAATATTGCGAATTCCTTCTTAGAATACATATATAATGAAAATTCTCGCCCCAACTACTCCAAAGAAGAGTTAGGCATCTCAGGTTATCAAAGGATTTCCTCATCCTTTGAGCTTCTAATTAATATTAAGTTGAGTATCAATGTGTTCCAGATTCCAAATTACTTTTTGCTTTCTAGCTATCAAATGTCCAGCAATCCTCCTGGTATGGTAGCATTATGAGACGGGTGAAAGAAAGATCAAGCAGCTATTCTTACCATGGCTTTTGTTGCACACCGAGATATACCAGTTTCTTATAGCTGATACATGAAACACAAGCACAGAGGAGGAAGGGGAGTTGGAAATTACGTTTTTCAGACATTTATATATGAGTAAAAAGTTTCTAAATGACATATAACATACTTTTCATGTACAGTTATTAAATAATAATTTGGCTATACAGCAATCTGATTTCTTTACTGAATATAAAAAACTAATTATAGGATGAGATATTATTGGGTAAACACATTCATGCAAGAGATAGATTAATAGAGTTTTGTAAAGGAAATTATTTAGTGCCAATTTGCTACTTTTGCATTTCAGTCAGCTAGGACACATTGAGGTAGAGACTATTTTGTTTGTTTGTATCTAAGTACAATACAATAAGTATATTTCTGTCACAACTACAACCCTGTGAGGGTTAATCTGAGAGAGAAAGACTGACCCAAAGTCACCCCGTAGACAATGACTATGAAACAGAACATGATTTACTGGTGTCACATTCGTGGATTTAATTTTCAAAACTGAAGAGAATGAATATGCCAGCTAGATTTGACCTGAAGGACACAGTCAGAATATAAGATCAGTGTGTAAGGAACAGATTTAGTATATGTAACTTACAAAAAAAGAGAACATGAGGAACTGTAAGAGACACTATGAAGCCCCCATCCGTGCCCCAAATTCTTAAAATTTCAAAGCGGAAAAGATCCAGGTGGTTTTCTATCATGGTAGCTCAGACAGAGAGGATGAAGAGCAACAAGAAGGACACAGTATAATTGAATGCAGACCAAAATCAATTAAGAAAGGACAAGGAAAAGTATCTTAGTAAAAAATACAGGAAACAAAAAGAAAAGAGAAATACCTTTAAGATGATCAGAGAAATCACAGGCAAGTGTACAGCTAAGATTCTTTGGATACTCCTAATCTAATGCAGGCAAATACAGTGAAAGGAGATGAAAAGACTATATGGAACCACTTTACAAAAAGCAATAGGCCAGCTGCCAAATAGGAAAGCATGAGGCACAGGAGGAACACCATTGGACTGTTGAAAGCTGCAGGAGAAGAGGCAGTTAAAGTGCTACTAGCAATTTATCAACAAACACGGAACAAAACTTTATGGCCAAGGGACTGTTAGAGATGGAAGTCTGGACCTAGACCAAAGAAAAGATATGCCAGAGAAGGTGCTGATTACTGAACCAATGCACTATCCAATTCAAACCTTTATTGGCATTACACATTAAAATACAAGGAATCAGCATATCGTAAGGATAACAGCAAGAAAACAATACTCAAAGAAAAGTTTGGTTACTTTTCCTTTTGAACACTTCCTCCAAGAACTTAGCAACGATTTGGGTAATTTCGGGTATAGCATCACAAAGCAAATACCGGCAGGATGACACAGGATCCACATCATTCAGTGGGTATTTACCCTGCAAAGGTCTTAAGAGCAAATCATGCCGAAGAGACACAAATAAATGACAATTGAAAATGATATGATAGATTGTATCTGGGCTGCCACAAAGACAGAGCCTGTCGTGGATGGGAATGTGTTTATACCTTCCAAGGAGCACCTTAGAAGGAAAAGCATTCACTCTAGCCAAGAAAAAGGCCCTTCACTGGGAAGGTAACACGAGATCGTTTAAATAGTGCGCCATTTTGCCCAATTGATTTTCTATACCAAGCATGGCAGGAGAGCATACACGAGGTTGAGCTGGTCTGAGTTTATGGTATTCTAAATCCAAAAGTCTCTGTTTAATAGTGCTAAATATAAAGCTTTCATCTGAAAGGTATAGGTCCTCAATTGCAATCCCAATCTTCTTGAGCTTGGATATAATATGTCGCGACCACAGCGAGATGTAATTGTCTTTATTGAGATATGACAGCAGACTTCGAGGGGCTGCTCTAAACAAGATTCTAAGCAAATATTTAATGGTTAATATCCAGGGTTTAGTTTTGATTAAACTTTGACCCGTTTCTAGGCAGATTATGGGATAAGAGACGCAATTAGGTACCCCTAAGAGCTGCCTCAGAAAGGAAGCCTGTATACCTTCCACTTTAGTGTTTAAAGCTCTCAACCAAAGAAGGATACCGTAAAGTATTTGAGAGAGAGATTTGGCTTTAAATATCCTAATTGCTACCGGTACAAACTGATTACCTCTTGTAAAGTAGAACTGCTTGATCGGGGCAGCAGAACAATTGGCTAAGTGGATTGACTTATTACAATGGGTTACCCAAGAAAAATTATAGCTAAAATTAATGCCAAGGTATTTAAAAGTTTTGACTTGTTCAATTTCTGTACTGCCCATAGACCATCTCACCAAATGCCAACTTTTAGCAAATATTATTACCTTTGATTTGGAAAAGTTAATGGTAAGTGAGTTACTTTGACAATAATTATAGAATGCCTCCAAGTATCTTTTTAAGCCCACCCTCGAGCAGGAAAGAACTGTGGTGTCATCAGCATAAAGTAACAATGGAGTAGGAAGACTGCCAAGACTGGGCGGGTGACCATTAACTGAACTAAGGGAGTGGGCCAAGTCATTCAAGAAAAGATTAAAAAGGTGAGGAGCAAGGACACAGCCCTGCTTAACTCCCTTCTGCGTAGGTATTCTCTCTGTTAAGTGACCCTTAGTCGAATATTTAACTTGACAAGAGGTGTCTGTATGCAGTTTCTTTAGTAGGAACAGCAACCTCAGGTCTATTCCTTGTTTCTTCAGTTTAGTCCATAGTACATCCCTCAGAATTGAGTCAAAAGTGCTTTTAAGATCTATCAATGTTACGAAAAGCTTTTTCCTTCCTAAATTCAGGTATTTTTCAATTAGGAAGTTCAATGTGAGGCAGTGGTCGATCGCAGAATTTCCTTTGCAGAAGCCTATCTGTTCTGGCCTGATTACATCATTTATATACATCCAATCTAATAGTCGGCATTCAAGATGCTTAGCGTAAAGCTTGCCTAAAATAGATAAAAGGCTGATTGGACAAAAGTTACTGGGCTGATCAAACCCACCTTTCTTATAAATTGGAATTATTACCGAATTGAGCCAGGTGTTTGGAATTTTGCCGTAATGATCAATGGGTGTGAATAAGGAAGCCAACGGCTGGGCCCACCAATCAACATATTTTTTAAGTAGTTCAGCTGGGAGCCCGTCCAGGCCAAGCGATTTTCCCATTTTTAGATCAAGAATTAATTCAATGATTTTGTCTGTGCTCACCGGAGGCCACGGTGGTAAGTCTAAGGCAATGGGATCATCTTCCTCATTATAGGGAGCTACAGGGGCATCATACAATGTTGAGAAATGTGCCACCCATTGCTGAGATGTAATAGCAGGGGTGGCAAAAGAGGAGTTATCCCTGGGATTGCTCGAAGTAAGTTTTCAAAAGGATTTTCTATCCTTGCATTTGATAGCCCTATACAATTGGTCCCATTTACCCTGAAAAAATATTTTTCCCCCTAATGATAAAGTCTTGGAAGCTTTCCTTATGTTTTAAAAATTCATTATATTTGCTAGAGTCCCCAGCCTGGCATAGTTCTTTAAACATGCATCTCAGTTTCTTTTTCCAGATATGACATTCTAGATCGAACCAAGTGGAAGATTTTGAGACAGCTACCTCAGCAGGTTTAGCTTTTAAACTACATTTGCTAATTAAACAAGAAAAGATAGAAAGAGCATCTTCAACCAAGGTCGAGTTAATTAATCCACTCGCAAGCTGATCATTGGTTCAGATCCAAGTAAAGTATGAAAATCCTTTTCTAAAGCTGCAGACCATCTAATTCTTTTAAAGATATTATCAGAGGCATGACTATCATAAAGCGATATACGCTCAAAGTTTGATAAGTTACATTTTAAAACTATAGTCAAAGGCAGATGGTCACTTTCAATGCGGGGTTCGATGGTAAAACAGGAAATATCGGACAATAGGCTATACGAGCAAAGCATATAATCTATTACACTTTGACCCCTTACGGAGCTAAAGGTGCACCCCTTTGAGTCAAGGAAGCAGCTTAAGCCATTCAAGATTATCATATTGTGCATTATACAAAGGTCTAACATCTTCCTTCCTGCGGTATTAAAAGCTGCATCACTAGATGAGTGGGGTAAGCACAAAATTGGTGATAAAAGTTCTTCATCATCAAAGCCTAGCCTTGAGAACCAATCATAAATACTATTTCCAATTCTAGCGTTAAAATCACCAGCCATAAAAAGTTGATCTGCAGGAAACTTTTTAGTTAAAAGTGAAATATAGTTAAAAAGCTTGTCCCAATTGGCAATATAGTCACCACCTTCTGCAGCCTGGGGTAGATAAACATTAACAATAATAAGATTCATAGAAGGTAATACCAACCTAAGTGCAACCAATGCACTAATTCCTCAGGCAAAACAGAGTCAAATATATGGAGACAGAAATGCAAATTAGATGTAACATCAGATGGATACTGGAGAGAGGAAGGTAATTTTAAAAAGAAGCTTGCTTTTGCTTTATTGACTACAGCAAGGCCTTTGATTGTTTAGATCATGCCATATTGCAGATTACAGCTTTGTGAAAAGAAGATATTTGCCCTGCTCCAGATTTTCTGATTTTTCCTCCCATATCTTTGCTATTGAATGTTCTCAAGGCTTCATGGGGGTTGTCCAAATGAACAAACACCATCAAAGTTTGGGGCTAGATTCATTTATTTCACAAACAAGTATCCAACGTGTAATATGCCAGTGCAGAAAAATTAATTGAGCCCTTTAAATTGAGTAAACAATTGCACCATTTTCAGCTGCAATAATAGCTATCAAATGCTTCTTGTAATTGGCAATTTTTGGTGTTCCTTTAATCAGTCTTATTTGCATATTAAGGCTAATGGATATTGCGTAATATGAAATGTGTATAAAGGCTAATGGCTGCACCAGAATCTTTACAATGAACAAGAAGCTACTGTACAAATTAAATTTAGAGAAATAGAGTGGTTCACAAAAGGGAAGAGAGTGAATTAAGGATGTATACAGTCTGTTTTATTGGAGATCAAAAACACTACTATTTGAGATAATCCAGATGACACCATTTTGTTAGGTGAAAGTTTAAAAAAATAGAAGAATTCATTACCAAAGTAAAACTGTAAAGTGAAAAAAATCTGGGTTAACATTATAATTAAGGACTCAAAGCTAATCTCAACCAGCATGGTTATTTCTGGAGAGGAGAGAATCTCAAAGAATAAGGATGTGATAAGAGCATAGTTAAAACAAGGGTTTTTCCAATAGTAAGGTAGGGCTGTGAAAGCTGGACACTGAGAAAGAGCAAGAAAAAGAAGATAAGTGCCTTTGAATTATGAATTAGAAAATGTTATTAAGAGTACTATGAGCTACAAGAAGACCAAATCAAAATCTGGACTATCTAAAAATGGATTACTGCCTTGAGGCAATGATCACCAATCAAATACTTTGGGCATGTGAAGTCTGTGGATGAGGAACTAGAAAAACAATTCTGCTCGACAAGGTTGAGGGACTTAGAAGAGGGGAAGACAACAGATAAGATATATAAACGGGATCAAAAAGATCACTAACATGTCCCCGGAAGAGCTACAATATATTATCAAGAACAGGTTGAGATCAGCATTTCTTCATACTGTACATGACAAATATAGGTTGAGCCCATGGGACCTAATACACTATAAGATTAATTAGTGTACAGTTTATAGTTTTGCTTTTTTGTAATCTGTATCCTGAGTGTTTTAGTAAATGGCACACACCTCTTAGTTGGTGCGGTATAGGCAACAGTATGTTGGCTTGCAAGACAGTCTCTAAATTAGAGATCCAAGCTTGCTCAGAATAGTGTAAGCATGCTTTGGGGTAAAACTGAGCTTTCATTGTGCTTTTGGAATATTGGCCAATGACATGGGTATGACTGCATGTAGCCCAGATACAAATAAGGCTGATAGCCTAGCCTACTCTTTTCTTCCTGTCAAGCCCTAGCAGCTTTTCCCGACCAAGAAGGCTAGATTCTCACAAAATCTTATTAACCAGATTTATTGAAAGGAAAAAAGGGGTTAGGTTACAGAATCTTGGAAACTGCATATGTGTATCCCAGCACCTCATTTCTAGTAAATTAAAACAGAGATTGTTTGATCCTCTTGTTGGCTGGGTTTTGAAGCAGTGGGGAGGTTGCTGTTTGCTTCCCTGATACAGTAGGAATATATAGAAGTTCCGACTTGTAATATTTTGCAAACCATCATCCTCTTTCCTAGGCTCTGAGAAGTCTATTGCATTTCTCATATTAATCAATTTTTAGTGCTAACTGGAAACTCAATTGACCAAAGCCCTAATGGGCAGTAGCGATCAACATCTATGGCCCATCTGGTAGTATCCATGGCATACGGAAGATTGCAACTCAGAATGTAAAATGAGTAAATAATAAAGAGATTGATTTAAGAAATGAATAAAAAAAGATATGGTGTGTGCCTTTGACACTAAGAGAAAGGGGAAGATATAACAGATTTGAAAGAAAGTGGGCTGATATTTTGGAGTAAAGCCAATGAATACATGTAGTGAATATGGGTAAAGTGTAGACAAAGGGGAAAGTAAAAGACATTTTATTCTCAAAGCAAAGAAAAAAAAGCCCCCATTAAGAAGAACTATTCCCACTTCTTTAAATCTTCTACTGTATTTCCCTTATTTCAAATAAAAATACTTACTGTTACCTCTGCATAATGAAGTTGTTCAACTTTTAAAAAACAGAATAACAAAGATACAATAAAGACTTCCTCAGAAGGAGCTTAAGTCCTGGTGACCACAGGAACACATCCACATGCAGTGTTTTGGCAATAATTCAACTTCCCAGTCTAATCTAAAACCCCAAGATTTCCAAGTAGTCTTCCAACCAAGTACTAACTGAGGCCAACCCTGCTTAACTTTCTTAAGATCCACAGGTAGCTGGTGCTATCTGTGGTGTAAGTGTAATTAATGTGCACATTTTCCAAGAGGCAACTATCAACTGCCAAAAGGCTTGAGCAGTAGTGGAACTGCAGAGGAGTTTGAACTGCCTGTTTTTACCAAGTCACTGACCTACAGCCAGAGAGAGAGGAAACAGGTGCACTTGATCAACTCAGCAAGCAGACCAGCAGTATATAGCGCCATTAGAAAAAGTTCTGCTCTAGCTCAGTGATATACAAGCTTTAAAATGGGGAATGCTTCTATACCAAGATACTTTTCATGGAAACATTTCTCCTATTAATTGAATTTTACAGCAGATCCAGCTTCAAAAATCCAAGACAAGTTCTCTGAAGTTTAGTTTTCTGACCCTAGTTGCCCTATTTCCATAAATAATAAATTCAATAAATTCAAATAATAGTTTGTTTTATATCTTGTTGTGAGAAAGAAATTTAAACGTGGAGGAAAAGAGCTCAGTAGCATAGTCTGGGACACACACATGACCACCTCTAACAAATAGTAAACCCTACATAAAGTAACTGAGAGTTATCAAGGACCAAAATACATACCAAATTCTATAATATGATTCCTGATATAGTTCATATACAGTAAAACTAAGGTGAATGAGGTAATTTAGTCTGGACTTAAGCGTGAATAAGTCTGGATCCAACAAAATGTAATTTTCTACATCAGAAATCACTAAAGGCAGCAGAAAGTTATGTTTTTATACCTGTTCTTCTCTTTTTGACACAGAAGAGAAAGCAGCTTGGAGCTATTTTGAGACAAAAAATTGTCAGCTGGGCAACAGGAAAAGGAAATTCTGCCGACTGGACTAAACACCTTGCCTACCTCTGGCTTTAGCCTCCAGATCATTTTTATTACTAAAAAAGCCCTAAAACAATAGGTAGAAATTGGTAAATAGGTTATCTTTGAGTAAAAAGAGTGCAGTACAAATGTAATGCAGTAAATATTGAACAACATCTAGTAAAGGACTTTACCTTTATTTTTTTCCCCTTAAACTCTCATTTCAATTGATGCCTCTGTCTTCCACAGATTATTTATCTGTTGAATGTATATGCTGACAAATCCAAACAGACTTATAAAGGCTTACAATTAAACATAACAGCATCACCCATAAGAGGCATACAATGTACAATAAATATTAAAATAACAACTACTATAATGAATATTATAAATATTTAATTTAAATATTAAAATATCAGCAGCAAAATAATCCACAAATAAATAACAATAAATGTTTCGTATCAAAAATCCAAGTAATATCTCCATCAATATGACCATCAGCCACCAAACAATTCTGTTTTCACTGCTTCCCAGGAGGTCTGTACTGTGGGGGAAAGTTTAATATCTAAAGGAAGGCTATTCTGCAAAGCTAGTACCATTATAGAAATTATCACCTCCTCGTTTCATCCCCTTTAATCTTGTGAAAATGCAGGGCAACCAGGAGCCTCTCCCTGCTTGTTTGTATTGGACAGATCAATTACTGTATAGTTGAAGGGGTATGGAGAACTAGGTACCAAATCACATACGGCTTTCTAAGTCTAAACAAGCACTTTGAATTGCATTTAGAAACCTATTGGTAGCCAACGGAGCACAGGTGTGATAGGCCGCTACTGATTAATACCTGCCAGCAAACTGGCCACAGCATTCTGGAACAACTGAAGCTTCTGGGTGTCTTCAAAGGCAGCACCACATAGAACACATTGCAATAGTCCAGGCATGTGGTGGTAAGAGTTTGAGTTACTATAGTGAGGTCCTCTCACTCCAGGAAAAGCTGCTACTGGTGCAATGGTCAGAAATGGGCAAAAGCACACCCCACCCCTGTCCTCCATCCCCCCACCTATAGCTTCTACTTGCCTTTCCAGCAGGAACCCTGAGTCCAGGAGTCCCCTGTAATGAACCTGCTTTGTGAGGGCTAATGACTCCCCCTCCAGAGACAACACTGGAGCTGACTGAGTTCCCTGATAACAAACAATGACTCCATCTTTCTTGGGTTCAGTTTCTGCTTATTTTATCCCATCCAGATCCTAATGGCCTTCAAACACTGGAACAATATGTTGATGATGCCTAGCTTTACCAGAGTGGCAATGTAAAACTAGATATCATCAGCATATTGATAGTGCCTCACCCTGAACTGATGCATGATCTCAATAGTTTTGTACAGATGTTAAATAACGTAAGACAGAGGACTGAAATCTATGCACCCCACAACTGAGTAACTGCTGGGCCACCCTCTCTACCCCTATAATCACTGAGTGAAATCATCCACTAATAAAAGAATGGAACTACTGTAACACAGTGCTTCCAATCTCTACTCTTTGCAATTAGTCAAAAAGGGCATTTTGGTCAATCTTACTGAATGCAGCCCAAAGGTCCAGAATAACTAAGAAGGGGCTGCTACCCCCATCCAAGCCCTGACAGAAGTAATCCACTAGTGCAAGCTTGTTCAAGCCTGAATCCTGACTAAAATGGATCCAGAAAACCCACTTTTTCCAAGGCTGCCTCCACATTACCCTCTTAACAGATGTGTACAAGAATGGAAGGTTAGACATTAGGTGGTAGTTGTCATAACTGAACAGATCTAAGGAGAAACTTCTAAGGAGGGGCCACATTGCGATATTCTTCAGGCTGAAAGCTTGACACCTTCTCACAATGATACACTGACCACTTCCTTAATCCAGCCAATCACATTCTCCCCTGTCCCCAAGGGGGCTAGGTAGTGCATGGATCTAGTCCATCAGTGGCAGAAAATATGCTAGAGAACACCCTAACCACTTCATCAAAGCCCACAGACCAAAACTCACAAATAACATTCTTAGATGTCAGCCGAGGCATCACTGTGGACTCCCCTCCCCAGAAGTCCAGACTCTGGTGAATATGAGTAACTCTGCAAGCAAAGTGCTACACATTATGGCACAATATTCAGAAAAAAGACAGTGGCTAACCAGGCAAACAATAAAACTGCCTAGCGAATTGCAAGATGGCTCAGCAAGTGCCCACTGGAATCCATCCAGGGGCCGACCATCTTAACTGATCTCTTTGCCCTGCAGAAATTCCAGGTAGAAGTCACTAGCTTCTTAACCAGGAAATGATCTTATGGCAATCATGTTATACCCTCCAAAGCAGACATGAGATCATGTATGACCACTGGGTGAGCCAAGACCATGACAACTTGGGATTAATATTTTGATACAGAAGAGAATTGTGAGGTATCATCAAAGACTAAAATATGTCATCAGAGAAGATATATTCATATACGGATGTCCAAATATATAGTAATAAGTGGTGGCACAAGGGCTTAATGACGCTGGAGTTTGCCGGTCAGAAATGATTGGCGCTCCAGCGGTTCGGGCCTGGCTCCGCGGGACAGGGTGAGCTCCTGTCCCTTGTCCTAGCTCCTTGCCCACCCAGCAGTTCGAAAGCTATTCCATCTGCGAGTAGATAAATGGGTACTCCCGTTTAGATGGGAGGAACCAGCGGTGCTGCGCGGGGAGCAAAATACCGGTGCTGGCCGAACTCCGAATGCAGCTGGTGTGAGCGACGAGCGATGTGAGCGGCAAGGAAGATCTACGGAGGAGGAAAAGCCTGGATGACCACAGCGTAACAAGCACTAATTGTATAATTGTAAGATTTGTAAGATTTCACTGTCTCACTGTTAGAATTATATATATATGTACTTTGTGAGCCACCCAGAGTTCCCCATTGGGGGGAGATGGGCAGACAATAAATCAAATGTATAAATAAATAAATAAATAAATAAATAAAGGATTGGCTCAGTGCATCTGTACATATTTTTACGGTCAGTGATATACATATAGCACCACCCCACCAATTTCCTGTAATAAATATATTTTGGTGGTAATATATTTCATGTAATTGCAGATGTTAGTTTTTAAATCAACCTGATTCTAACACCTTATATAAAAGTTAAACAAAGCATGCTTAATTCACTTAATACAGCAATTGTGTAAGCCTGACTTATTAATTTTGGTAACTAAGGCACAGCAGTTGATAAAACGTGAAGCAGCTACTTTGCTTTTGTCATGTGTGATTGTGAAAACATACACTAAATTCAATATTTGACTGGCTAAGAGCCATTCTTTAATTAATGATCTAATTAATACTCAAGACCACAATACTGAACTCTAGGAATAAATATTTCTCTTTTTCAGCAATTAAGTTTTTAGTGGATTTTTTAATCCATCTGATTAGCTTAACTTGAACAACGTACTCTAAATAAGTAGCCATGAAAAAAAAAAGAATAGTTCTGATTATAAGGAGTGTCTTACAGAAGAGTAACAGTAGGCAAAATAAGCAGATATTCTGAAAGAGAAAGAAGCTAGCCCAAATTCACAAGTCCCTAAGAGTCCTATTTCCTACACATTTTATAAACAACTCCCCTGCAAGGTACAAATGACTTATAAGACACGGTTAGGTAAAAAGAGTGAATGTACAGTTCCAGATTACTTTTTACAATTGTATACTACTATGCATCAATCTTCCCTAATTTAAAAGCCTTCGCATATGCTGGATTTCAACTCCCTAAATTGCCAATGTAAACTGAGAACTCTGAAAGTTCAAGAAAGGTGAGGCTACTACAGATATTCATTCAGGTATCAGTCTCATTGAGTTCAATAAACCTCCCTCTTAAGTGTAAAGTTTTCAATCACATGGCTTTGTTTTTAGAAGAGATGCAGTTTCACAACAAAATGGTTACAAATTCAAATTAAATGTAAACTCTTCTCCCTACATTTAAAGCTATTTTCATCTATCTTAAACAGAAATCGCTTTCTTTCTTCTGAAATTCTGAGGCTGTCCAAAACAGCATATTATTTCTACTGACACAGGAAGGCGATATTATGTTACTACGTAAGATAGGAAAGAAATAAAAACTGATAAATTCACATTAATGCTAACAGATGTCTAAAATATTCTGTTAGGCTTTTTGATTTTTCCCTCCATTATTATTCACACCCACCTCAAAAAAAATCCCAAGACAGGCGATTTCCCTCCTTTCTCCAACATTTCAGGCTTGCCAATACACAGAAGTATTGACTGAAACTGTTCTACGACTCCAGCATTTCTGTTCTCAACATGTGAGTCCCAAGCTTAGTATAGGATTGACAGGATACTGAACCACATCGTCCTTGTATCTTGCCGCAACAAAACAAACTTCAGTACCCTATTCCATTTCCAGCCAAACAGGTTCACAAGTAATGTTGTTTCATTTAGTCGTCGTCGTCATCATCATCATCATCTATCTTTATGGAGCATTAATGCAACATTTTTTAAAAATCCCACACTATAAGAAATTCTCTTCCACATGAAATAGCCAGGGATCTTATGTTGAAGCCAATGACAGCTTCTTACTCTGTCCCCATCAGCTGAATTCCTTCATTTTAAATACTAAAAAAGTGAGAAGAATAAACAGGTATTCTCCATTTCACAACATAATTGCTGGAAAACTTACTAATTGTATCAAATCAGATGGATGTGGCCCTGAGGACAGACCTTGGTAACAGCTCTTCCTAAGGAACACCCCGCCTCAGGAGATTGGCCCAGCACCCCCCAATTGCTGTTTCACAAGGTGGTAAAGACTATACTATTTAATTGGGTGCTTGGTGAGTGATTTTAGTGTCTTTTATGAAGATTTATAGCAATTTTACAGCTCTGCTTTGGTGACATGTAATTATTGTGCTGGAGTTCACTGTTTTTGATGTGGTGGTTCTTGTTTTTAATTTTGTAAAGTGCCTGGAGACATATGAGCTGGGTGGTTTATGCATTTTTGTAAGTAAATAAATACACATGCAGTACTGTTAGGGATTTCTCAAGCTGGTACAGACCACAGATACAAGGACTTGTTTTTTGCCCTACTAAAGGTTGTTCTACTATACAAAAGTAAAGTGTTTGCAATTATTCTACTTCTTATTGTCAATCTTAAAGCTAACTCTGTTTGTATTTCTTACTTATTTTCTTACTACCTATCTTAATCTAGGCTTTTCCTATTTACTGTGAATTTTATAAAACTACTATCTTATTTACCGTATTTTTCCGACTATAAGACGATACTTTTTTCTAAAATCCTTACCCTAAAAATTGAAGGGCATCTTATTCAAGGAAGTCAGCTGAGGAGAGAACCGCGCGGTGGCAAAACTGCCCATACTTTGTCTCTGCAGGCAGGCTTCCTCCTATTGCTAGCCTCCAATCACGAGTAAAATAGCTTGTCTCCCAAACAGACTTCCTCCAATCATGAGCCTTATGTAACTGACGTCAGCTGATGCCGAACAAACCAATTAGAGAAGGCTGTTTGCAGAGAGAAGCTATCGGCAGTTTCACTCGTGCTTGAATGTAATCAGTTATGCAAAAGAGCATGGAAACAGAGCTGCAGAGAGACGGTTAGGACGTCCTCCCACCGAGTGTATCAGGTCAATGTTAACTAATTACTAAATAAAAATGTGTTCTGCACTATCTTTAAAATATTGATTTCTTAATTTTGGGTTGGAAAAATGGGGGTCATCTTGTACATGGGGGCGTCTTATTGACGGAAAAATACGGTAATCTATCAATTTGTATCTCTGTGTTCTACGTCTACATTTTCCTATCCCTAAGTCCTCAGCTCTATACTTTCCTATTCTATTTTCTAGGTCTTTGAGTGTTACTTATTTCCCTATATCTTCAGTTCTTGTAGCCAAACATAGTTTATTTACATCTGAAAACCCTTTTCACTCCTTCTCTAAAGACTTGTGATATAAGTGCTTTTGCTCTCTCTACCCCGTTCAGCACTCACAGCCCTCTTGTTCCAAAGGTGGCTTATGAAGCTTTGCACCTAGGCTGTTGTATGCAGTAGACTTGTTCCGAATGTTTCTTTGCTGATCAGGTTCTTCCCTGTCTTTTGGCTCTATCTGAGGGGGTGGCTGTTCCAAGACTACCTGTTCCTTATGCTGTTCTGAGATTACTGCTGCGTGTGATTGCATTTTAGGCTGGAGCCTTTTCCCATTTCCCTGGCTCAACTCCTTTGTTGCCACACCCACATATGTGCTGGATTTCTTGTCCATTTTAGGGCACACGTTCTCCAATTAAGGAGACAGTGGGACTGTTTTAAACCTCATTCCCGGCAGTACTGAAACTCTGGATCTCAGAAGAGGAGAAATGCCCGCTCATTCACCTTTCTTTTAAGAAAAAGATCTTTCCTTGGCCCACTTGTTTCTTACTACCTATCTTAATCTAGGCTTAAACAGCTCCCTAAACCGTTCTTTACTTGTTTGTTGTCTTATTCTTGACAGAACAAAAAGTCCACAAAGATATTTTGTTGACCTGCCCTGTGTGGCACGGTGAATGTGTAGGGCTGTAAAGCAGGCACCACTGCCTAATACAAGGATTGCTGTTTTTCATCCACTGTATCCAGAAAAACGTTTGATGGTCTGTTATAACTGTAAACTTTAAGCCCCCATAAATATACTGTGAGCACCTCTACAGCCTATTTCAAAGCCAATATTTCCTTTTCAATGGTACTATATTTTGGCTAAATATACCACTGGATGATCTCCATCCTCCTAAGTCTGTATTAGGCTGCACCAATTCCTACATCAGGTGGATCAATTGTATGATGAAAGCCTTCTCCTAATCTGGTCCTTTTAGGATGGGAACTTGACACAAAGTTTATTTCAGGCTCTTAAAGGCTTGTGACATTCTGGTGTCCATTTTATTATTGTCAATTCTGCTTTTCAAGTGAGATCAGTCAAAGCTTAAGCATAGATAGCAAAATAGGAAATAAACCAGTTATAACATTCTACCAGTCTCCAAAAAGATTTAACTTCCTTTTTTTTGTTTGTGAAGCCTTGAGTTGAGAGCCAATATTTTCTTTTTATCTAATTTTACCTCTCCATTCTTTACCAAAAATCCTAAATATTTACAAGTCCTATGGTGTTGCAAAGGCTGTTTTTTTCCTTGACTCCATGTCTAAGAGAATCTGCCAATACCCTTTTTGAGATCTAACGTTGACATATATTTGACTCTACTTAGCTGATCTACCAACTCACCTCTCTCATCTATGAGGCATAGGGTAGCTGTCAAATTTTGCTATTTTATTTACCTGTTTCATATCAGTATAACATCTTATCTCACCATTAGGTTTAGAAGCCAATACAATAGAAGAACACCATTCCCTGTATGATGGCTCTATAAGTCCCAGTTTCAACATTTTATCTTCCCCCCGCTTCCGACCTGCTCTCAAATATCCCTGGCACTTTACAGAGTCTTTGTTTAATAAGATGATATCTTCTTGGGTCTTTCTGGTGTTCAATAAAATTAGTAGTAGTGGGCTTGTTGGTAAATATTTATTGAAAGATCTGAGTTTATTCTTCCATGTGTACATACATGTTAAGGAAAAATAAATATGGTTTTATAGCAAGCATACCCAGTGTAGTTAACAGTGTTACTAGAAAACAGAAGTTGAACAAATGTCTACATTGTTCCCAGATTGTTCCTTGAAGGAATTTTTGTTTTGTTTTTGGACCGCTACCAAGAGAGTTACAAAGATAAGACCTCTACCAAGGATCATCTATGCTGGATTTTTCAAACTGTGTGAGTCCCTAGGGTTCTGCGAAGTCCCTAGGGTTCTGCGAAGACTTGAGCATGGTCTTTGAGAGACTAAGGGCATGATATATCCATGCTGGTATGAGCAGCACACCAAAGTCATGGCTTTGCTGATGATTTTGCACTGTTTCAGGAAAGCTGAGATAATTCTTGGATTTTCAGTAATCAACATGGAAGGAAATTTTAGTCACTTGCTAAACAATTTCCTACCACCACTAGATACAGCAACTTTGATACTTACACTATTCCTTTGGCATTAAGTTGTACTCAACTGGCCTGCTTTGTCTATAAAAGCTTGCTCTACTTGTGGGTAGTTTTATGCTTCACCTGATGCTATATCAGTTCAGTTGCAACATCCTGTTCAGAAGCATACAAAACCACAGAAGTGTAGCCAGAAAGTGAAGAATCAAGCAAAATGCAGGTTAGGGAACTTTTCTTGAATATAAGATAGAGACTTCAGTGTTTTGAATGATGATACAACTATTGGAGGATTGGAAACAATTTCCATGGCTTACTAAATAAAACAAAGGACAACTTCAAACATATGAGCCCCCGCAAAAATGTATGCAAACAAAATTCAGCAGCAAGTTTCTATCTCTACACTGCCCATGCTATATTCAAAAATAATAGGAGGGATAGCATATATATCCATAACTAATAAAGCACACATCTCACATTCTGTATGTAATAAGAGGGCTCCAGATCCGATCCATATGATCAACAGATTTCAGAATAACCCAATTAGCCTAGATATTCTGTTCTGTACTGTACAGTGCAATCTTCGATATGACTACTCAGAATCAAATTCCAATGAATTCAATAGCATTTAATTATAGGACTATAGCAGCAGTATAAACTTTTCAGAGGAGGAACTAATAAGCTATCTGGCTGGAGGTATCCAAATAGAGACTGGACATCTATTCATCACAGATGCTATAAGCAGCATACTGTATTGAGCAAGGACCTGAGCTAGAAAAATAAATAGCTTTTTTAATACCAATGACCAACGTTTTCTGGTAATTCACAATAAAAGCACAAAAACAAGTTACAAACCAAGAATACTAAAAATATTCAACAATTAAAACCCTACTGCAATAGATGTTTGTTAAAGTTTTTAAAAAGGCAACCAAAATATTTGATTCCTTAATTTATTAAAAAATGTAACTTGGGCAGCTATACAGAGGCTCAGCCTCAATTCAGCATGGTGCAATCTTATGGTAATTGTTAGCAAATCATCTTGGAGGACCTTAATGAGTGGGGTGAGAAGAGAATCACAGAGGAGTTTCTCAGGTAATGTGGGCTTTGAAGGTAATATCCAGCACATTGTATCAAGTCCAGAAATAAAGTGGCATTAATATGTGTTCAGCATAGATGGCACCATGGATTTCCTCAAAGGTCCTCTTCAACTTGATAGTGTAATAGAAGTTTAATTCAGAAAAAAAACCCCATTAAAATACATCTGTTTCAGGGTGGGTTCATGTTATAATGTTCAATGAAAAGCAGGCTTACACTTCTACCAGCTTAGTTAGGTTCAAAATAGGTTGGAGCTATACATGGAAGTCATGGGGATCAATGGCTATCAGCCTTAATGGCAATAACTGCCTCTGCAAGCCATCTGCTGGTAGACTACTAGTGGGCTTCCTTGTGCAGCTGGTTGGCCACTGTGAGAACAGACTGCTGAGCTAGATGGGCCAGGGGTTCAATCCAGGAGGGCACTGCTTATGTTCTTATGTACATTCAGACATACCATAGTAGTATATAAAATTGCCCTTCTAACACTGGAGTCCGTAAGAAAAAGGGCATGGCCCACTAAGAAATGAGTGATCAAGTCAGTTCAGATAAAGCATGAATGGAATATCTATTTCATACAAACCATTTATCACATAAAGGTATCTCCTGAATAGTACCTATCAGGCTATCTTAGTTCTTACTGAAGAAATGAGTATTTAAGATCTATGCAAGAGAGACTTAAATTCTTAAATCATTAAGAAGAAGCACATTGGACTTTGTGCAAGTCCAGCATCTCTTTGCTATACATTAAAGCACATATGTCTTTTTTTCAGGGTTCCACATGAGCCTGAAAAAAGCTGCTACTACATTAAGGTTCCACTCATGAAAGTTCATGTGATTCTTACAGTGGTGGCAATTTTTTTCTGATTGAAGTAGAAGCCTGAAAAAAGACATGTTGCTTTAAAAGTAGCAGTGTAATACTGTGTCCATATGAGATCTGAAACATTTTTAAAATAATTTTTGAAGCCAATGCAAGCCAGTGAAGCTTTACAAAGACATCTATTGAACCTAGTAATTTTTAACTTCATAAATGATTTGGAGTATGGGTAAATAATGAAATGGCCAAGGTTGTTGACAATACACATTTATTTAAAGTTGTTTTTAAAAGGGATTGTGAAGAGTTCCAAAATGAGCCTTCCAAACCATGTAGTTGAGTGCAAGCAAGTGTAAAGCAACGCAGAGTGGGACAAAAATTTCACATATTTGCAAATATGGTTTGACCAAGCATTATTTAACTAGGATAGGGGTCTTGGTGTATAGAAAACTGCTAAAGGATAACTCTGAAATTTTATAGACCTACTGTTCAGAAGGCAAATTTCATGCGTGGGAACCTTAGGAAATGACCTAAAAATAAAACTGTAGTCTCAGAATGACTTTATACAATATGTTACAGGGTTTCATCAGAATACTGTGCACAGGTTACCACAGCTTAAAAACAGAGATGTGTTAAGCTAAAAAGAGACAGAAAGAGCAACCAAAATAATCAAAGCAATAAAATAACTCTTCTATGAGGGGAGATCATAAGGCTTACAGTTTCTCAGCTGAAGAAAAAAAGGTGCTCAAAGAGGAAATATGATTTAAGTTTACAAACTGATATGTCAATTTTTACATAGACATAAAAAGGATATTTTAACTGACAATTCTGACAATGAATGCTTATATTGCAGTTGCTAAAAAAAAATTGGTCCTATTTGTGATGTAAAGTACACATTCTACACTCTGCTCAAATTCTACAACAAAAGGATTGCTTTGCTATCTATAACTTTGGATATCTGACCCATAATGATAATTTAGCCTGATCCTAAAGACCAAATCTGACCTCATGTGCTACTCTCATGTGCTACTGCATGCCATTCTTTCCTCCTCCTAGCTAAAACAGTAGGACAGAAAGCCCATACTTACAGGAATAATTGGACCTTAACAAGGAACCAATTATGCTGACATCAAGACAACCCATGAGATCAAATTTCCAGTAGCAAAAGTTGCCATTCATTAACCCAAGAAAGAAAAAAACCCCAGAGAAATTAGAATCTACATTTCTAACTAGCAGTTGAAAAATGAGAGGGAGAGTTACTCTAAATAAACCACTGAAATACTGCATTACTTTTCTGAAAATATGTTTTAGCAAAAATAAAAGAATATTATGTATGATATCAAGTGTCCAGCAGTTTTTAAAATATTAATTTTCCTCTAAGTACTCAATTACAATGTGTCTTGTTTGATCAAAGGGAATACCTTTATATACATCAATTTTTAGATTACTTGCAGCTCTAATATATGTGAATCTTAAGTTACAACCTTTCAAAGAAACATATATTATTTTAGAGATTATGATCATAAAGTACACTTACATATACACTGAGAACTGAAGACATTAGCTTTTTTTATGTTCATTATTATTGTTAGCTGTCAGAACATGTTTCATTTGTTGGTGTGAACAGAATAGGAATTAATTACACTTGGACAAAGTTGCTTAGATGAGATGAGCGGCTATACAAATCAAATCAAATCAAATCAATAAATGTAAATGTGATTTAATATATTTTATCAATATTTCCTGTAAAAGTGCAAAAGCATTACTTTAACACAAAATTAACCACCTCAGATATTTGCATGCTAACAACATGCTAACAACACCTTTGCTTAAGTATACCTGCTCTATGTGCTTTTGATTGGGGGTGGGTAGGTAGGAAGGAAACAAAGCAATTCAAATCATTAGAGGTAAATCAGCCACACTCTTTACCCAATCTCCTGCACAGGATTCTCCAAAATTAATCTGTGAAAATTAATCTGGAAGTCTTGGCCTCAATCCTCAATTGTAAGAAAATTAAGAGTGCCTAAAGTGTCCCAGCTAATATGGTAAGATTTATTGGTTCAATTGCTTTACGCTATCATTTTCATTTAAAAGATTCAGCAGAAAGAGCTCTTTGGGGGGGAAAATGTCTCAGTATAAGATGCAGTGTATTTTTAAGCAAGAAAATGAGGAACTAGCTACATTTAATATGTTTAACAAAATAAGTTAAAAACATCCACAATACTTTCAGTAGCTATTTTTATCAGAGTTTTCCACTTTCCAGAGCTTCTAAAATATGAAACATAAAACTTGCAATTTAAGTGTAACTAATCAGCCCTTTGCATGAATCAACAATTTTTAAGCTCTCATATTTTAAACAAAATGGGCCAAATCCATATCTCAAATGAACTGACACTACTGTAAGCCAGGCATGTAGGACCGAATGAATGGTATGCTAAATATTCTTCATCACTCTTTCCACTCTATAGACACCATCATAGTTTGGCAACCCATAGTTCATGACCTCTGAGATTTGAAATAAGGATTTATACAGTCAAAAGGACAACGCTATTAGTCTCCAATCACTTCACACTCTGCAATAAATAAGAGCTTGGAGACAGTGTGCAAATCCTGTTTATAATAATGTCTTGAAAATGCCTATTAGAACTGTTTTTATTTCCACAAATTTCAAAAAAGCAAAAAAAAAATATCAATTTAATTACATGCCTGAAAACAGTAAGGAATTGAATACACTGCTACATGTATTTTGTTCAACCAATGTAAAATCACACAATACTGAACGTCAAACTCACTCATGGCTACCACATGCATATTAAATTAAAATGGACTTTCAAGACATCCTGAAGAAATAAAGGCTATTACTTTGAGATCCACTGTAAGAAGAAAATTATATTAGTCTCTCTTAGCAGCTAATACAGATAAGTAATTAAGAGGGCATTCTTAGCTGATCAGAGACAATAGTTATTCTCTAAAGAAAAAAATACCAACTCATCTGCAAATTGCCCTGCTACCTATTTCTATAGTTTCATTCAAACATGTATCAAACTGGATTCTGATAATAATATGAGAAAATGAGCTTGTTCATGAATTTGTGTAACTGTAGATCAGTGAGACAGATTTAGATAGTCACAGACCCAGGAGACAGTCAATGCAGATAATCTTTAATCTCCTGACAATCTCAATTCAATTCACTAGAATTCCTATATCTGAGCCTAATTCAACTGTAACGGAATGATTAATAATTGTATTTCTCCACTTTACCAGCAAATCTCTGAATAGACTGCATACAACATTTACCTGGTACAACTGAAGAACTAAGTTTTATGCCTTTATTTTTGCATTAACCCTAAAACTGTATGAATCCAAGTTTATGCAACAATCTTTAATGTTATCATCTAACAAGGTTCTGCTGCATCTAGAACTAGCAATATTTAGGAACTCCAATTCATCAGCTTTTAAATTAAAGTATTCAACTCTGCCACCTCTTAGACCCAATGAAAGTGCTTCAATGACCAAAACACAGAGCAAGTGGACTATTCGTTCAATGACTGACATAAATCTATCTCAACAATCATAATTGTTCTGTTTCTCTCCAAAGTTTTGAAGAATAGCTTCACAATATTAACTACAAAAAGAAAAAAGCAGATGTGGTGGTTTGGGAGTCAGGAATTTTCCATAGAAAAAAGTACAAATAAGCACTAAAGAGAGCAAAAAAGTACAGAAGGTTATATAAGAGCAGATTCAGTAGTAAATAAACTATCATGGAAATATCAAGAACAGGCCCAACAAAATTGGCCTGAGTTTTACTGCACAGAACTCCTAACCAAGATTACATGCTTTGGTATTCCATATACAAATAACATGTAGAGAATAATTTCATCTTTCATATACATATTCTCCAGGCCTCTTGCAATGGATACCACATGCCTCACAGACTTTTTTCCTGGCTTGAAGCCAAGAAACTTCCAAGACAAGGGAAGCCTGTACGTACTAAAGGGGATGAGTGTTCAACAGTGGGTAGTACTGTGATTTCATGCATATATATATCCTTCACTATACTCAGGTGTTTGCTTTGAATTAAGGAGTAATATTAATGGTTCACAAAAGGCCTAGAAGGAAGATTTTCAGTGTATCATTCAAGAGTAAAAGCCTTCCTTTCCGCTCTTATTTCTAGAAGTGAGCCAACGTTTTATAACTTGGTCTTCCTTTCTTCCTGCAAAATTATCAACTGTGACAAAATAAAGCACACCACTACTCCCCTCCCACTGTAATTAATGGTGCTTTACTAGATCACAACTTACATATTTCAGGCAATAAAACAATGTAAAACATCTGAACTCCTTAGCAGCACAATAAATCAAAGACATGTGGCTTAAATACAATATAAATTCTGTGGGGTCTTCTATTGTTATCAGCCTTACTACGTAGACTAGACAGGAAACATGACCAGATGAGCTAATTCTACTTTATTGTAAAGCTACATTAACAGAATCTTTCAAGTCTGAAAGTACAATTCTCCCACCATCTCCTTTACAGCCCCAGAAACTAGGGAGGGTCTCTTCTGAGACACTTGCCCTGCCCACTATCCAGCTGTGGGCTATGCTGCCTCTTATCTGATAGCTCCCTGGGCAGCATTTCTTGGCCCATTCTCCCAAGGTCTTTCCCACATACCATTACAATTGTATTACATCATGTATTTCATTTTAGTTTAGCGTGATATATGAACCCAACCACTGTGAAAAGTAAGCATAGTTAGCATTATCAATACAACAGGGCACTATTTTTTTTTAAATCATTGTTAAAACAAATAATGGCTTAATGCAATATGTGAACCTAAACTGATATTTAAGCCATTTTCCTTAATACATAATAGACATTAGCAAATAGTTATATATTTCCTATACCTTGAAATCTAAAAATACTCAGTTTTCACCCCTGCTAAATTATTGGACAACTATGAATTCTTAAATTGTAGATGTAATGGCAGCTTCTTTTTATAGCTAATACCTATACTAAAAGTTGAACTTAGATTCTACTTGCTGAAAAGAGCTTTAAGCAATCTGTTTCTTAACACCAGAACATAAACAGGCAAGTAATCTCCATTTGAATCTGAGCCTTAACTTCACTCTGGAAGTACTTTCATGTCACTCAAACATGATCCATTAACAGAGCTAGCAGGCACTTTTGGGTGTTTAGATTTAGGACTTCATGTTGGTGTCTGATGGAACATTGCCAATCTTTTCATTATACTCATTCACTTAATCATTTCTTATTCTCCTGAATGATTTTAACCCAAGCTCTTGAATGAGTTAGGAGTAAAGAAAACAAAACAAAAATGTTACCCAAGCCCAACAGTGCCCATTTAGGAATGCACAATTGCCAAGAAATCTCCCAGTCCAATTTAGTCACTACACAATAGGATGGACAGAAGGATGATATACAGTAAGGGAATCAGAAACCTATACCAATAGCAGAAACTAAACATGTATCTGTACCAAAAAACGGTGGCTGAGAAAGAGCACTCAAGGGAAGACCAGACTGGACTTTTAATAGAAAGGACTTGTGAGCTTGGTGCAGTTACTAATCACAAATTCCTAGGCTAAGCACCCTGTTGTTCTTCTCCTTCATCCTAAACAATTCTTTGGCATTTGGCTGGCTGCAGGCCCTGGGGGTTCTAGTAAAAAACAGAGTAGAGTCCTCCAGCCAGAAGTCTGCTTACCCCTGCAATGCAGTACAGGTAAATAATCATATGTAATACCTACCTTTAATGAACTAAAACATTTTAGATCTGAAATGCTTCTACAATTGCGCTGGCCACTAGTCAATGGAAAATGTGTTATTTATCAGGAGTTCTCCTAAAATTAATGGATATATGCAAAAGCAAACCTACAATAATAATATATGTTTTTGCTTTGCCAAAATGTGAGAAAACTTTTAATCATCATTTATATTTACAGTATAAAGAGAGTGTTTTCCAGCAATGATCATGCAACAGAAACAAGATGCATTTGGTCTAATTATAAAAAAAGAAACTTCCATAACACCTTTAGAAGTTTTTAAGAGTTGATTTATGTCCTGCCATGTGAAGAAGCCTATCCGGTTGCATTTAGGAGGGCAGCAAATCATGTTTTTGTCATGCATGCAAGACTGCAAAGAACTTATAATTTCAGCAACACTACTGATTTCATTATGCACAGTACTAAAGTGGTGAGGATCACTGTGAAAGAATTCTTAAATAGCATCTTCTGTCTTTCCAAAAAATGAAAAAGGTTACTCAAGGTCCCCTTGATATCCACAGAAGCAATAGTGTTTTTAGGCCAACTGGCATTTTAGAGTAATGGCAAACTTCTGAGTTTCTTAAAATTCTTCCTCAGGCAAAACAGTTAAAGCCAGAAATAAAAAGCAAAGGTGAGGAGGGGCTATAATAAAGAAAAAGTTCACCAGTAATATAAATTGGATAAGACAATACCTTTTAATAAAATAACTTATGGTACTGAGAGATGGCTAGCTTTCACCAGCAGAAGTTGATTCAGCAAGGAATTTCACTGCTTCTGTTTCACATGCTTCATTTCCTAGGATTGGAATCCTTTATTGTGAATAAGCTAATAATTTTTACTTGAGTGTCCTCATTTATTCATAAAAGTAACCTAGTAAATGATGTCCCATCACAACTACTTGTCATTAAAGCTTCAGAGTGAAATCAAGACCACACTCTTCTTTGCATATACAGTATGTAAAATTAAGCAGCTTGACTAAAAAGAGAAAAATCCAGTGGTCTAGCTGGAATTTTATTACATCATGTCTGTTTTCTTGGTTATAAAAGTCCAAACTTAGTGATGTTAAGAATCACAGCAGTCTCAACTGCCACATATCACATCTCTTTCTACAAAATATGTATACGTAGCTAGTTTAACAATTCCATGGTTGGTTCACATATGAGCTTATCATTTTTTTCCTCATAACCTGACTACTGTACACATAATAATTTCAGTATGAAACAGATTGTACAGAAAAACTATTTAAGCCATTTCTACAAAGTCGGGGACACTTTACAGCATGATATTCCATCACAAAATGTCTTCTGGTTACTTAAGTTATAGCCTTCCAATCAAATTTTCTTCATATGATCTCAAACAGGTAAAAATACAACTGATTCTCATATACCAACTTTTGACTTCAGTTACACACTTCAGAGCTAGAGTTCCATGTCAACTTACTGTTGCAAACATTTCAAAATGCTGAATTTTCCTAAGGAATGGACCTCTGTTTGCTGCAGAACTGGGAGCTGAAGTAGGAATAGGGATTAAAGGTGCAGTGTATGTTTTTTCAACAATTCCCATGTTGTACTGGTGTATATAGCTTACGAAAGAAGTACAAACACCATGTTTGCTTACCTCTTTAATGTTCTGTCAGTATTCCACCCTGCCTGTTTTCAGCTATGAATATGAACTGTCTGCAGTATCCTACGAGAGAATTGCAGAACTGAGCACTCTACAAGAGAAACAGCAAACAGAAATGTGCTGACATACTGTAATGTTCCTAGACAGCAATATAAATGGGATAAACTTCTAAAAAATGGTGGAAGGAATATGTCATATTTTATGGCTTTTAACTTAAAAAAACTTAGCCAAGCAAAGAGTTACACTTTATTTAATGCCTTCCAGAGATCTAAAGTCGGACAAACTGAATTATATTCTCTCTCATACTTAACTTATTGGAAATAAAAGTAGTAATTCACAGAGATAAAAACACCTACTTCGTTTTTTAAAAGTTTCAAATCTTTCATTATTACCTTTAGTAAAAAGAAACCTACCCTACAAAATCACAAGCTTAAGCCATTAACGTGTAATATAATTACAGAACTGAAGGAAAAGAAATTGAAACAGATCAAATTAAGGGATCATCCAATACTGCACAAACTGTCTTTACTTAGTCTAACAGAATTTCCCCATTTGTCTCCTCCTCCTCTCCACGGCAGAGACCATCCTAATGGTTGATCAATTCATTAAGGGACAGCCCTGGGTAGCAGAGAACTGCCATATATCTAGGGCAATCAGAAGATGTACTAAATAAGTAGAGTCCTTGGGGTTCTCTGAGCTTGGTTGTTTTCTTGCAAACATTTTGTTACCTAGCTAGGTAACATCTTCAGTGCTAGAATGGAGTGGGGTTTACTCTGTTTATACGTAGTAACTTGCCCTGCCAGTGTTGGTGGGGGTGGGATTTTTTTTTCTTGGTAGTTCCTTGATTAGGGTATTGTTTACTGCTTGATTCTTTGTCTGGTGTTAATCTCTGCTTATCTGGGTGATGATCGCTGGCAAGGAGATGTTCTGGTCTTTTTGTTTCCTTTTTATTGTCTCTTTTGAATAGTGTATAGATGTTGTTTATCTCTATGTGCCTGTTGATGGCTGACTTGTCTGAATACCAAGCTTCCAGGAATTCCCTCACATTTTTGGATTTAGCTTGGTCTAAGATGCTGACAGTTTCCCAGTTGAAACCATGGTTGAGTCTGTCCATGTGTTGTGAGATTAAGGAGTTTTCGTCATGTCTTTTGACTGCTAGTTGGTGTTCATGGATGCACTCTGCCAGCCTTCTGTCTGTCCTACATAGTGGTTGTTACAGTCCTTACACTATATGTTGTAGATGACTCCTGTTTTTTCTTCTTGGGCTACTGGGTCTTTTGGTTTACTTAAGATGTTTTGGAGGGCTTTAGTTGGTTTGTGTGCTACAAAGATGCCATGTAGTTGTAATAGTCTGTTGGTTGTTTCTGAGACATCTATTCTCTTCTGTTGGTAAATAAGTAGAATAACAATATACAAGAAAGTAAGAGGATTGAGAAGATATTGAAAAATTGTGCAAGCCCGACTTCTTCAAATATGCAACAACAAATGTATTCCTTAAATTTACTTTCAATCAATAAAATACTCAAAAATATGTTATTTGGGAATTCTCCTTGTGTCACTCACCCTTCATGAGATAGTAATGGCAACCAAATGCACTAATCCAGAAAAATCTCAAGCTTCATCCTGAGCACCTACTAAGACAAACCTGCCCAACAGATCACTTATTCAAGTGTGTGACATATTACGCTTGACAAAAAGAGATCATTCATCCAAGATGGCTGGAGGTTTGTTTGCCATTCAGTGGATCACCAATTGCATAGACTTTAACTTGAACCTAGAAAATGCTGATTCATCATTGGTTTGATGCCAACTTTCAAAAGTAATGTTTAAAAACCCATGTAGTATAAAATGTGTTATAATAATTAGCTTATAATAATGGTTCTGCTATCACACAACCATGCAAAATGTAATGAGATGCAACTATAATAAGATGAAATAAATACATCTGTTTATGGATAAGCAGTGCAAAGGATGTAACCTCACAATTATTCGGAAATAATTTTCTTCAGAATGTGCCCAAACAATCTCCATAACTTCACAAGCAAAGAATTTACATACAATGGTACAGAGCTATTTATTTGTTACATTTATATTATAATTTTTTTTCCCCAAGGGCTCATGGGGATCTCTTCATTTTATTGCCAGAACTGTTTTCATCTTGTGAAATAGGTTAAGCAGACAGAATAGAACTGGCCCAAAGTCATTCAACGAGTTTCGATGGCTAAGGAAGCCAGGGCTCCTGAGTCCTAGTCCAATACTTCTACCATTACACTGCACATACACACACACACACACACAAAACTAGTGTGTAAAATTATGCACTAGGGTCTTGATCCAAAGATCGTCTCAAAAATATGTAAACTTGGTAAAATGTAGCTAATGACATTTGCCCTATAACTTCAAGAAAACTTAAGCTCAATCAACATTTCTTAATTGTAGAGGAGTATGGAGATAACCTTGAAGAAGGAATGCAAACTGGTTACATCAATTTAGCTCTGAAAGAGAGGAGGACGTGAGGAAAAAAAACCTCAAGGTTGACCCACCTTCATTTTCTTTGATGTAAGAAGGGGGAGGGGAGAAACTCTGTCAGACTTTCAAGATTAGAGTAGGTTATTACTGTGTACCCTATCACAATAAAGTTCAATTTCAGTGGTCCTTGTGGAGTCTAATTCCTAACCCAGTCTATCTCAAAGGGCTGATACTAATGGATGAGAAGACAAAGAAGCACTGAAAAGATGCCCAACATTCCCTAAATACTATTTAATGTATTTTAGTATTTCATTCACACAACTTTTGGATCAGAAATTCATCATTTATTCCCAGCACAATGATATTGCTTATTAAATTTCCATGATGTGGTAACACATGAATCAGACTTAAGATACAGTAAAAAGAATGTGACTTAGTCTCAATATACAGACGTTCACCTACATTTGCACATTATTTTTAGTTCTGAATCAATTAATTTAGCCCATCCTGCTCTATACAATTGAAATTGTTTTAGAACACAGTATAAATTGTTCTCTGTGTTAAAAAATACAGTAGGTAGTCCAACTGTTTTTGCTTAGCTTTTCTATGCTGCTATTCCAACTACAAAAGAAAAATAATTGCATCATACAAGTTCAGTTACATAGCAAGTTCAAGCAGTCACTTGTAATTCAACCAAACTCAAAGCCTGCTATTAGTCAGAGGAAGAACTAAAAATCCCACTAAGCATGAGAACAGACAATGAGCTGTTTTAAAGTTTCCACTGTGTGAATGTATGCGTTCATACTGACCAGGGCTTTTTTGGCACAGGGACAAACACCTGGACCAAGCCCATCTGGTAGTAGGAGGTTTAGATTACCTAGTACTATTTGTGGGTCTCTGTAAAAAGATGACAAACAGCAGTCTGCATGTGTCTATGAAGTGGTTCTGTGAACTTTGTCGGGATGGTGGGAGCTGCTACTAAATTATTTCTTGGGGTACTAGAAAAAACATAAACCATTCCCTTTCTTCCCTTCTCCTTATATTCCAAAATTTTATTACTCTCAGAATCACGTTTTCTTTCAAAAGTAACATCAGCACGTTATGATGCTTATCTTTTTCCCCTACACAAATTCCAGTGGTCCCCACCTCCAAGAAGAGCTCTCTCTTCTAAAGATGCCTGCAATGCACACACAGCACAAACTTAAGAACTACTGTGCTCATAAAAGTTCCTCAAGTCGAGTCTTATGAAGAGATCAGAAATGCAAAGCACACTCAGCATCCTCTCTCTCTCTCTCTCTCTCTCTCTCATACATCCGGTGTCCCCAGCCTAGGCACGAATATTCATTCCCGGCGCGTTACCTACCATTCCTACTTACTCGCTTCTCCGTCTTCGCAGCCCAAACCAAACGGGACCTGCCCAGGATCCCACAAAAGCTCTCCAAAGCCCGGCGCTCCCCGTGCACACACAATGGCACAGCACAGCCCCTTCCCCGACAAAGCTGCCACCCAGAGCACACGGATTCCATCCTCCCACTGCTGAACACACACCCTCCTGCCCTCTCCGAGACACAGTCGCCAATTCCGCCTACACAGCTCGTAGCCACACACCCTTCTCCGAAACACAGAGCCGCTCCACTCCTCCGTGCGCCCCGGAGCAGCCCGCCCGCCCCTGCGCCCTTTCCACACGCGCCACCCAAGAAACGGGTCATCCCGTCCGGGCTCTTCTCTCTCTCTCTCTCGCTCTCTCCCGAGTGCGCGCGCGCGCCCGGGCACCTCCATCCCGGCGCGGACCGCAGCCGCGGGGCTGTGCTCGCCCCTCCGCCGGCAGCTCCCCGAGCCCCTCTGCAGCGGCACAAACGCTTCCCCGCGAGCCCCTCCGACGGGGACGGCGGGCGCCTCTGCCTCTTCTCGGGCGGACGCAGCCGCCGCCGCACCGACCCACCACCGGCGCCGGCTCTCCCTTCCTCAGGCTCACCTCAAGCCGAGCGGGGGGTCCGCGCTGGTCCGCCTGCACTCCCTTCCTCCTCCTCTTCCCCGCTCTTCATCCTCCGCCGCCGCCAGGAGCGAGGAGGGAAGCAGCAACAGCGCCAACCGTCGCCGCCTCGCCCAACGCGAATCGAGCCCCGATCCGGAGCAACCCGCTGCCGTCCGCGGCGCTTCGAGTTTCTCCTCCCGGAGGCGCGCTCGGTAGGACCGCGCGACGCATGCGCCCTGAAGGATCATGGGAAGTGTAGTCCCCCACCCCGCTTTCTGGCGAGACGGCGTTCCCTGTCATTCTTCTCTCCGTTGCTTGCTTGTTTTATCGTGAGGAAATGAAATTTGGGGGCAACAATTCATTGCATTCGAGAACAGGTCGAGGAAACAATATCGGCAATAGTTCAGATAAGTTATTCACTACTACTGTATAGGGCTTAACAATAAGATTAATAAACAGAAAGGGGAATTAGCTCAAATGGTAGAGCGCTCGCTTAGCATGCGAGAGGTAGCGGGATCGATGCCCGCATTCTCCAAAGCGTTTTGTTTCTCCTACTTTTAACCACATTTACTGTATTCTTCTAAAAGATCCTATATTTTACTAGTCACATTCGTTTGGTAGGAAGAAACCGCTCTTCGATTAAAAGTCTGTGATAATCTCCATAATGGCTATGGTTTTGGAGAATTAGCATTCTGGTTTGTCTTTCTTCCTTTACAATAAAATAAATCAAATTCTGGTAACTGTTTCTTATTACTGTACTCTTTTCACATGTATTAATATTGCTTCACCAGATAGGATCCTCGACGTTTAAAAACAAAAATTTCTATTTAATAAACCACTAATACTAAGCAAGTATTACATTCAATTTGATTAATACAGAACACATAACGTGAAAATGAAAATTATATAAGAAGACAGAAATAATATTTTCCTCTTTAAACTAATATTTTAGCTAATCAGGTCTACTGAAAACATAACGGACACTAAATTAACTGTTTTAAGAGCAAAGATGTAATCATTATAGAAACAATATTATTGTAGCGTCTAAATAACAAGATAAATTAAATATGATATTAAGGTTCTTAGAGAAATATAAGGTGTTGCATTCAAGAATAAAAATGGAGAGTGTTCTTTAACTGCCAGTAGCCTGAAGTCCAACATTCCTTTTTACTTCCTAAAATAATTATTTCTCATTAAACAGAGGCTGATTATGACGTCTGGAGCCCCATGCTGCTCAGGTGTGCATAGGCTGCCCCCTAGTGGGCAGCATAAAATCATTTTAGGAAAGGGGGGGTGCATATGCGCAAGGCAAAATCGCTCCACCACCTTGGCTTGCAGGACATGCGTCAGACTGTGGAACCCGGTGCGACCACGCACTGCACACATACAAGCCAACCTCTCTGGCAAGGACACAGAAGGGTTTCGTTCTGCTGCATGATTCAAGCAAATGCTGAATCTCCGATGACACTGCAGGGGAGTATGTGTGGTGTGTGTGTGTAATAATGCCAGAGAATTTGTTTTGGAGGAGCGAAGACATGGCAAGAAAGTTCATCCGTGCGAAGAGGACTTAATTACAGTCTTTCCTGGTACATTCAATCTGGAGTTATATTTCATGGATATTCAGCTCCTGAGTGTGCAATAATATAGGCCAGGGAGAGGCAGAAGGTATGGAGGATTTACTTACAGTGGAAGAACTGTAAGGATGAGCAAGGATTTCTGATATTCAGTGTATCAGTAGAAGAGCAACGTAACTTTTCTCCCCCCACACACACATTCTAATGCTAAAATTAAGACGGGGGGCAAATATCAGAAAGATATTCTTGAATTGTTTTTAGTCCTAAGTCATTTACATCACCTGGAAGCCTGAAGTCTTCCCACTTCTCATGTAACCAATAGACCTTGAAAAGAACCCATTCAGGTGATCTGCAAAAACCAAGCTTTCTTACCAAATTCTCAAAAATCACAGTCTCACCATTTCCTCTCCCTCTCTCTCCCTCTCTATCTCTCTCTCTTTCTCTCTTCCTCCCTCCCTCCCTGGTCTTCCATTGGCATCTTGAGTGCCATAATCAAGACTCCTCATGATAGTTCATTGATAAATTACCCAGGAATCAGGATATGTTGCAATCTGCAAAGCATTCTGAAGGCAGTCAATCATGTCAGTGAATCTGTTCAACAGAAAGCATGCAGGGTACAGTATTGTGTACACTATTCTATGCCTGAACAAAGGGACATAATCCGAGGCCCTCAGCAGTTTGCATCCCCTTGAAAACCTTGGGCGTGTTTCCCAGAAACTTCTATAAGGTTTTGCCAAATTATAATGTTTAACATAATAAAAGAAGAAAATTATTACATACAGGATTGGAGAGTAATTATAGGGATTGCATTGAGATTTAATACGATGTAAATGAAATGAAACCCAATTTAGCTTTTCTCCTGGCCCTACCCACTACTTTTTTGATGGTGCCATTTAAGATGCTGTTCCAAAACCAGTCAATCTAGAAAAAGTTGGGTGTCTTATTCTACAGAGTACTGTGTATCTAACAACTGCAGACTGAAGCAAACAATATAGCTACTATGTATACAGTGGCATTTGCAGCTGTTAGAAAGATAGGCTGAAAAGACTTGGACACAACCAATGCCTGTCGCAGGGGATGGCATGTTTTTAACATCTTTTGCCTGGAATTGGATGGATAGAACTCTGTCTTTGGTTCTATGTTGTATACAGTTTTATAAAACTCATAGGACTTGCAACAACGAATTTAACTACCCGTCTGTTTAAACGATGGATCAATACAAGGCATGTCAATAAAGTTAACTGTCAAAATTATTTTTGACAAGGATACTTTGGTCTAGTGGTTAAGGCCCCAGGCTAGAAAGCAGGAGACTGGGAGTTTTAGTCCTGCCTTAGGCATGAAAGCCGGCTGGGTGACTTTGGGCCAGTCACTCTCTCCCAGCCCAACTCACCTCACAGGGTGGTTGTTATGGGGAAAAGAGGAGGAAGAAGGAGTACTAGGTATGTTCGCTGCCTTATTTATAAAAAATAATAAAGGTGAGATTAAAAAAATCTAAAAAAAAAGGAATAGAAAAAAATCTAAAAAAAAAAGAATAGAAAAAAATCTCCCCCAGTATCAAACATGAAATTTTTTATTTTAAATTGAGGGAAACTACTTTAATTTTTTTAAGGGTGAAATTCATCACTTTATTGTTTAAGTCCAAGTCACAGAAGAAGACGCAACACATGTTCACATGTATTCTTTTTTAATATTTTCCTTGGCATTCCATTCATAATGATTTATTAGATTTAGCCCCAATCATATATAGCTCAGATTAAATCCTTATTGTAAGAGGGCTGTGATATTTCATGGAGTAATCAGATAGGACAGCCACCAATCAAAAGCATCTCCACAAATATTTGCCTATTAATTTGTAAATTTGTCTAAATTATCCCTGCATAATTTGCATATTAATTTGCATGACTTTTTGTCACTTGGCTCCAACAACTTTAGTCTGTACTTTTGGTTGGGTTTAATATTTATTGCTTTCAGTTGTGTATATTGTTTTTTAAACATACAAAATCCTTTACCCCACTTGCATAGAAAGAATAAAAACACAGTCTCTAAACTGCCATCTAAAGGTAGGTACAGAGCTCAAAACACCTGGATAAAAATGATATCAGATTAAAAATAGAACAAATAGGTGCACTACAGGACTGCAAATTTGATATGGATAATATGCTAATGCACTATACTAATGTGTAAAACCAAAAAAAAAAAAAGTTATTTTCTGTTTCTCCCTGCTGTGCCTGTACATATTTCCCATTACAGTAAAACCTTTTAGTTGAGTTGGATTGTTCAGCAAATAGCATGGAAGTCTATGCAAAACAAGTGGATTTTCTTGCCTGTTTTGTTGAACACCTACCAAACTCCATCATGTTATTTTATATTTTGCGAATTCCAGAACGTGTTCGCACTGGTACTTTGGTTATAATTATTGCTGTGGAGTCAGAATGGGGAATGAACAAAGGAAAAAAGCAGAGAGAAAGAAGACTTGTCTAAGTGAGGAACAATTTTAGTCCAGACATCTTTCTCTTGGCACTGTTAGAATTATGAGCTTCCCAGTGTTACATATTAGTCCTGTCACGTTAATAAACTTCTACTCAGTTCAGCAGTTCTGCACTTCCTTCTACACGTTGCCTCCCTACTGTTGCCAGCAAGTTCAACCAATCTCAGTGTAGTAACATCCTGAGCCATACACCCAATAAAATCATCTGTCAGCTTTCCCACTTTGTTTTTCATTTCAGCTAGCTTAGAAAAATGTGTGATTTGGTAGTGTTTAGCTCAGCAGTTTCTTTGACCCAGCTTAGCCTGATGGAATCAGGCTAGAATCTAATCTAAAATGATCTTCTTAGATATAGAGAGAAGAAATTGTTGAGGATTGTAAAAAGAAATTAAACTAATTTTTTGAAAATGATTTAAATAAAGGTAGTGATTTGAGAATGGTTTGAAATGCAAGTAAAGCCTTTATTAGAGGTTACTTGATACAACATAATTCAAATAAGAAATATTTGATTCAAATAATTCAAATAAGAAATACTTTGGATGAGATAAAAAGAAAAGAATTAAAGAATTCCCCAGGGAATATAAGTATTTCTCGACAAATTAAGATTTTACAGCAACAACTATCCATGTTAACAATAAGAGAAATGGAAATAAAGTTGAATTATGTGAAACAAAGAAATGTTGAATTTGTGAATAAACCAGGGGAATGGTTGGCTTATAAATTATGAAGAGAAAGAGTAAATTATATTGACATTTCAAGAAGGAGATATTATATTAACGGATAATGTGGCTATACAAAAAACATGTTATCAATATTATTCTAATTTGTATAGAGGACATGATACTCCATTGGAGAAAACAGATGAATACCTCAGAAAACAAAATCTACTGAGGATTACAGAAGAACAAAGACAAATTATGAATGGACCTATAACAATACGAAAAGTTTCAGAAGCTATTAAAAAGAGTAAATCAGGAAAGGTGCCTGGACCAGATGGGTTATCAAGTCTGTATTACAAGTGATTTGAGGATGAACATTTACAACCTCTACAAAGCACAATGAACTCTATTTTACAGGGGGAAAAGATGCCAGAGACTTGGAAAGAGGCTAATATAATATTAATACCTAAAGAGGGACAAAATTTGACTTTAACAAGAAACTACTGACCAATACAATTATTGAACAATGATTATAAGTTGCTTACAATGATTTTAGCTGAAAGACTAAAACAATTTTGCAAGAATTTATTCATGAGGATCAATGTGGGTTTTTACCTAAACGACAGTTAAAGAATAATGTTAGAACTGTGTTGAATATTTTTGAATATTTAGAACAACATAATGAAAAACAAGCTGCATTGATATTTTTAGGTGCAGAGAAGGCTTTTAACAGTTTGAACCAGACTTTTTTGTTCAAAATTCTGGAAGATATGAATTTTGGAGAGAATTTTATAAAATGGGTGAAATCAGTTCATACTTTGCAGATGGCACAAATAATTGTTAATGGAGAACCATGTGAGATACAAAAAGGAACAAGACAAGCTAACCCACTCTCCCCTCTTCTGTTTATTTTAGTTCTTGTAACATTGAACAGAGACATAAGACAAGATGAGAGGACTGTGGATGTAAAGATTTAAAAAGAGACAAACAAGTTAAGAGCTTTTGTGGATGACTTGGTGTTGATTTTGGAAGATCCTTGAAAGGGAATTGAATTATTAATGAGTAAGTTAAAATAATTCAGTGCATTCAAGTTCAAGTTTCAAGATTAACAAACAGAAGATGTTAACAAAAAATATGAAGATACAAGATCACACAGAACTGATGAATAAAACAGGTTTTAAGATTGAAAAGAAGGTAAAATACTTGGGTATTACTATGACAAATATGAATTGTATGTTATTTCAAAATAACTATGTTAAGATGTGGAATGAAGTTTAAAAATTGTTGAATTTAAGATGGGATAAAGTACAATTGTCACTGCTGGGGAGAATTTCTATGATTAAGCTGAATGTTTTACCTAGAATGTTATTTTTGTTTCAGACAATACCTGTTTTGATAACTGATGTACCATTTAAACAATGGCAGAAGGATATATCTAAATTTGTGTGGAGGAAAAAAAACCCTGAGTTAAATATAAGATATTACAAGATGCAAAGGAAAGGAGGATTGAGTCTACCAGATTTGAATTTATACTTTGCTGCCTGCTGTTTAGTTTGTTTGAATGAATGGATATTGCTAAGAAATAGAAGGCTACTGGAGTTAGGAGGACAGGATCTGAGATTTGGTGGCATGGATATCTATGGTATGACAAAGCTAAGGTTAATCTTAGATTTCAAAAATCACTTAGGCAGGCCATTTTTAGAGTATGGAATAAAACACCTTTGTGGTTCTCAGCACAAGAAGCATTTTATAGACAAGAAATGATAAGTAAACATAAATGGGTAACTTACTGTGATACACTAGAATTTTCTCAAGGGGACTGTAAAATAAAGTCAAAAGAAGACTTGATAACAGAAGGATATCTTTGTCAATAGTTTTCTTCTGAACAATTATCAGCAAGGTTTAAAGTGGATTAAAGGTTTTATGGTTTTGAACAATGTAATACTGAGTTTGAAATAGAATTATGTACAAATGATGAACACGTTATTGCTAAAATGTATAAACTTTTGTTGAAATATGAGACAGAAGAACAAGTGAAAGAATATATGATAAAATGGGCTAAAATTTGGTTACAATATTCAAATGGATCAGTGGGAAAATATGTGGTTGAAAGGATTGAAATTTACATTATATTCTAGTCTTAAATTTTTATAAAATGATGTATCGTTGGTATTTGTCACCAGAGAAACTGTCTAGAATGTATAAAGGCACTTCAAATTTATGCTGGAAATGTGAACAACATGAAGGGACATTTTATCATGTATGGTGGACTTGTACAAAAGCCAACAAATTTTGAATACAAATAAATACACTAATTCAGAAGATTTCAAAAATTAATGTACAATTGAAACCAGAGGCTTTTCTTTTGGGATTAATGGATAGACAGCTAGAAAAAAGCCATGGAACTTTGTTTTTATATTTGACAACTGTAGCGAGATTACTATATGCTCAAAAGTGGATAGGCTTCACATTACCCACAATATTGGAATGGTTGGTGAAGATGATGAAGCTTGCAGGGATGGCTAAATTGATTTTCTTGATTAGAGAAAAGACAATATTTACATTTATGACTGACTGGAAACCCCTTATAGACTTTCTGCATGAAATAGGAAAAAATGTACTTATGACTTGTAGTTTTGATGATTATAAAAAAATTAGATAATTAAAAAAAGTGAGCTTTTTTTGCAATCAGAGTCAGAGATAACTTTGTAATCATACTTGTATTTGCTGCAAAGGAAATCGGAAGCTTCTCTTTCTTTGTTTTCTTTATACCGTATTAGTTTGTGTTAGTTTTTATTTTCTCTGTAAAACTTTTAATAAAATGTATACCAAAAAATAAAAATATCTTCCTAGAAACTGTAGACCAGAGCCAAACCCCACTGAGTCGGAGGCATAACCCACCCTCTTTGCTTTTCAGCATTGCCATTGTCCATCTGGCTTCTGCTCCATGCTGCACTAGGCAAGTGCCTATACTACTCCATGGAGAAAAACCCAAAAAATCACCTTGACTTTGTTCCTCCTCTTCCTGAAAGCTTTAAGAATTTCAAAATTATGGACCAGCCCAGTCTTTTCCAGGCTCCTGGTAGGCCTATAGTTGGCTTAATCCTTTTAAAAACTTATGATCAATTTAAAAGATGCTCCTGATTAACAAGATAATTTTAAAACAATTGTTTTAATATAAATATTTAAATGTTAATGCAGATTTTTAAAAAATCCTACATGTCTCCATACCAGTTATGCCACCATGTCTTATGATTCAAACTTCCTGCTAATGATTACGGTCAAAAGAGGACCCATGTATCATACAGACCCTTATAAGCATTAAAGGCCTAAATGGGTCTTAAAACTGTTTGTATTCATCTCCACAAATAGTTATAGTGTATACTAATTTATGGGGGTGGGTTATCAGTAGTTTTAATTAGTGATGTCATCATAGTAACAATGAAAACCTATGTGATGCAGACATCACCAGGTCATGAATCCTACAGGAAATGCCATGTAACCCTAATCCTATCAAGAAAGGCTGCAAAGCCCTAAATTTAATTATTAATAAGACCCTTCATTTGATTGCATTAACCTTTGGTAACCCTAGGTCTTGACTTTATTGAATATCTGTATTTTGAAGCAAACCCTATTTTTGAGCACTTTTGTAATAACAAAAACCATAATAAAATTGTATTTTTATTGAGTTTTTAAAATCAGCACCTTAAATGCAGGAAACCTCTGACCCACTTGCATTTTTAGTAGAATGCAAATTTTATCAATTTTTCAAAAGACTGAAGAGCCCTGGAAAAAATTCCAACTTGTTATGGCATTAGGTAAGTTTTCAATGCTTATCTTATGTAAATATTTTGTAATCAATAGAAGTAGGAGAGGCAGAATATTCTGACAAGGTCTCCTTAGCTGTTTGTGCTTTGAGTCCAAAGTGTAGCCAAAAGTCAAGAGACCACCCTCAAAAGTGTTGAGTGCATCCACAACTATTCAAACCATACTCCCTGGTTCTGCAGTAGCATTTTGCAACATACTAATCATAACACAGGGAAATCTTTAGATATGCTAGAAGAATGGAATGCCACTCATTGAACTGAGAGGATCATTGCTGTTCTAGAAATCCAAAATGGACTAGTAACAAGGGGAATACGTGTTGCTCTTTTACTGTGAATGAAGCATGGCCTTAGCTGAATGCTGTGGTCAAAGCTGACATGCCACTGGCAAGTTTGAAACTATACTCAGCAACTTAATAGTCATACAGTGGTATGAACAAGTATCATGCTTTAATACTTCGCAGTAATCTTATGGGCCAGTTAGTAGAAGGGGGATGAAATAAACTATGTTTAACTTCCATTTTTTGCTGAGCTTCTCCCAACTAGAAAACATTTCCAGGCACTCTTTGATATCTACAGCAGTGTTTCCCAACCTTCACAACTTTAAGATGTGTGGACTTCAACTCCCAGATTCCCCAGCCAGCATGCACAGATAAGTACAGAGATGTTAGCATGAATATGTAATAATCCTGGAATGAGAAAGAGAGAAGTGATTTAAGGAGATGGTGGGAGGAAGCTTACTTCAGAGTAGTGCTCTGTATCAGATTTAATCAATAAAAGCCACCTTAGCACTGTTGCCTTTCTAACCCCCTTAGTCTCCCCCTCTTAAATGTTATATCCCTTCTTTCTACAATGCAATTATTTTGTTTCATATAAAACCTATATAGAGATTTTGTTTCCTTTTTTGATAATTTATATTTCCTCCTTTTTCTATAACAACATTTTAGTGAGGCTTTTTACAGTTTGTTATAAAATCAAAGCAAGAATACTTTGCCAAAATCCATTCAGAACACTTCCCTCTACATGTGAAATTTAGTGTAAATCTCAGAAGAGTACATACATCACTTAAACCAGTGTTGTCCAAACTTGGCCACTTTAAGATGAGTGGACTTCAACTCCCAGAATTCCCCAGCCAGCATGGGCTGGGAGTTGAAGTCCACTCATCTTAAGGTGGCCAAGTTTGGACAACACTGACTTAAACTATTAGTGACAAACATATGTAAACATTTAAAGGCAAAATGTTTTGGTTACTGTCTTCTTTAGTGCTCTGAAGCAGGGTAGTACAATGCAGTAGTTACAAATGCTATAGCAATATAAGTATAGCTAACTATATCTCTGTTTTATGGGTAAATTTTTTTTTGCAGTGAAATGTATTATGCTGCTTTTAATCGATGTATCCAGAAGTTTTCTCTTACATTCACTGTTTGATAAGCAGTTTGTCTGTTGCAATAGACAAATCAGGTGAGCTGTTACAGAAGTAGTTCATATCAGCGTTGTTTTGTCAACACTGCAATTGTTTCCTGCCTGTTGTTTTAACTGATGTAACTTTTGTTGTTTAACGATATTTACTGTTGTACTACAAACCGCCATAGGGCATGCAAGTGTACATTTGACAAACCAGCACCACAGGATTTCCTGGTTTTGCTGCAAAGGGCTAAACCGGCTGACCGTTCTGAAATCATGAGTATGGTCTTTCGACAAAAACGAAGAAAGGACAAGTATGAATAGAATAGCAGTCTAAATTGGGCCTGGCAAGCCAACCTCCAGATGAAAACAAGCCACGGTGCAGGCAGGAGGCGGGACAATTTTCTGCATCGTCATAACAGCCAATCACATCTTGTATCGTTGCTCTGAAACCAATCAAACGGGGAGGGGGGAGCGGGTAGAAGGGGGTCCCGTAGCTGTCTCCATTGCAGACCCCCCCCCTTTAAAAAATGTTTCCTGTCCGTTTAGGCGGGTTTGACTGACATTCGCGGAGGTGGTGGGAGGAAAGCTGCTTCAAAGTTAAGAGTCTATAGCGGTCCGTATCAGACTTAACGAGTTAAGCTGCTTTAGCGCCGTCTCTTTTCTACTTCCCTTAATCTCTCTCCCCAACCTTAAAATGTCATAACTCTCCTTTTTGCAATGGAATTATCATCACGCACGTCTGTCTCTACTAAATTCAGTATTCAAGTTCGGGACGCACAATGGTTAATAAAAAGAATTCAGTCTCCAGATTTCGTCAGACCACTAAATGGGGCTTTAATTAGCTGCCCCTGACGTGTTCCGACTTAAGGGAGGTTTCCCCTGGCATTTGGCAGCACCGAAGAGCGTTGAGTCTAAACATCGTCGGTTGCATGGAAACCAGACAGTAGGAAGTTGTCGATTGACGTTTATTACCAGCTTCCTTTTCCAAGAAATCCGTGCGCAGTAAGTATGGCCTGGCGAGCTGGGCTCCTGGGTTGGGGAAATGCGACCCGTGGAGACGCAGCGGCTGACGGACTGCGGACAAACCCTCTGGCCCCGCTGTGAACTGAACCGACCTTCTGCTGAGAAAAGGGGGCATTAAAAGGAAAAAGGAAGTCGAGGCTGCTGGAGGGAAGATGACGGTCCTGTTCAGGACGCTCAAGAGCTGCTTAGCTCTGCCGCGTGGAGCCTGGTCGTTTCCTCCCGCTGCCGGGCGCGCCCTTCGTTCCTGGGGTTTTCCCGAGGGACGTAAGTGCGGGGGACGTTCTCTCGGCCCTGCCAGGCGAACAAAAGAGGGCGCGGTTAGTCTCGAGCCAGAAGGCGAGGGAGGGCGCCCGCGCTCCAGGGCTGGAGCACGGCCGGGCTCGGTTGGGTTGGCCTCGAATGCGACTGATGAGTCGCTGAGTGAGCAGCTGCTCTGCCTTGTGTCTGCCTACTTAATGCTTTAGGGCAAAATCCTACCAAAGCAGAACTCTCTATTCTCCTTTCCTTCCTCGGATTTGTATACTGTTCTTCAACGAAATGTTAAAAGCGATTTGCAAAATCAGTTGTCCCAAAGCCAAGAAAAAAATATTGAGTACCGTTCATTCCCAGTCCTTCATTTTTCTTTGACTCTTAGAAGTAATATACTAAATGAGGTCAAAGGTCTACCTGGGTCTTCCTCAGATTTCGACAGCAGGGTGCCTTCCAGATAGATTGCATGGCCAATGGGGGTTGAGGTATTCACAATTACTTAAAATGTCCTAGATATGGATTGTACTATTTGTTTCATGATATGACTGTCTAAATCCACAATAAGACTATACAGTATATGCATTTTAGTTTAAAATAATTAAGAGGAACACATTTAAGTTGCAGTATTTTATTATTCGTCTAAGAGAAAGTCCATTGAACTCTGTGAGATTTCCTTCTGAGTAACTATAATATATCCCTATCCTGAATTTATTTATTTATTTATTTTATTTCATTGGATTTATCCACCGCCCATCTCCCCCACAATAGGGGACTCTGGGCGACTCACAAAAACATTAAAACTATAAATATATCCAAAATTTAAAACAATACAGATAAAACATCCAGAATTTAAAACAATACTAAAGAAAGGAAGATCCAGCAGATGGAAAATCAGACTGCAGAGAGCTGGCCACTATGGGGCTAGCCATCCCCCTGCTTGAAGTATTCCCTCCCTGCCCCAGGCCAAGTGGCAGAACCAGGTCTTCAAGGCCCTTCGGAAGGCCAGGAGTGAGAGGGCCAATCGCACCTCCGGGGGCAGAATGTTCCAAATGAATACATTTATTAGGAAGAATCTCTTCTTGGCTTCAGTGCTATATATTTAAAGTAAATTTATTAGCATTCTAATCACACCCTCCTATATCTGTGGGACATTTCAAATATGAATAGAATAGCAAACTAAGTTGTGGTCAGATTAAGACCAACATAGCACTTGACACACTGGCTTTTTCAGCTTCTTGAGCAGCTGTTCAAGCTTTGGTGGTTTAGGAAAGATCATGCTGATTGATTGAGTCACTGGATTTAATTTCAGAGGTGTGGGATGGCTTGAGAGTTTTCAGAGTCTTGTGATAATGATGGTCTGCTGGTTATAACGGAATGTATCTTAGAGAAAAAGAGTTGGCCAAAGTTCTGTTAAGTCCAAGGGTTGCATGCAAAAGCAGGTTTTGTGCTGATACATAAAGGCTGTAGGACCCTCTTTCAGCATCCTTCTCCATGTTAAACTTTCTTCATAGTTCTTGTTACCAGCACAGGGGTGCAAAATTTCAATTCTTTCCTGCCTACATTCAGGTAGCTTCTAATGTTACCTCCCTATGCCAGGTTGCCTAGGTTTTCCAAGACCTCATAGGAGCACCATTTTTCTAATCAGTACTTTTGATTCCAGTTATTTTGACTGTAAGAGGGGAGAAGGATCATTTTGATGACATTCAAACTACTATTTTCTTTCAGTTTTATTTTTATTCATGCTATCAGAACAGACCCAATTTCCAGAGGCCATGTATAGCTCTGTATCTGCCATGAAGTTTCACACATAATTTGCAAGCCATGGTGTCTGTAGGAGGGAGAGAAGAGTGATATCACGTGCAACATGATATCATCACACAAATGATGCAAGTGACATACTATGTCATGACATCATGACGGAACTGATGCAAATACATAATTCATGTCATTTGCATGATGACATGACCTGCATGATATGTGTCTTCTGTGTAGTTCAGATATGTGTGATCTCCCTGTGAGAAAGAACCATAGGAAGATAAATGAAATAAACTACAGTCAGTGGCATCCATAACTATGTTGACTTCATAATGGCACCATACTTGCACTGATAACTGATGCTGCATTTTCATGATGATTTCACCATGCATGTTGACATTTGCCCCCCTTGTTCCCACTAGAGATGCCCGTGTATTTGGTTGAGATGTTGTGAGATGATCAGAAAACTCTAGCTGTGCTGTTTGCCGTGTTCACCAGTATAAGTCACCATCTGTGGGCTTCACATTAAGTATGTTCAATCATGTCTTTTTAAATGTATTGATTTATTATGAGGCTTTGCATTGTTCAGTTTCTGTTCAAAAGCATTCTGGGTCTATGTGGAAAAATGACATATGTTATGCCTCTGTCACCTCTCATATAGATCACTTTTAAACTATCAAAGTGAAACTGATTCATGCAGTGCACTAAGTCATACTATGGTTAGTTCAGTTTTGGTTTAGCTTGTTTGAACTCATAGCTTGTGCAATGTGCAGTCCACTGTGAAGTTAAAACACAATCGTTGGTGGTTACCAGAAGAGGAACGTGTGGAATTCCATAGTCATTTTCTAGAGCCGGAGCTTAACGGTGGTTCTTGAATGCTATCAGGTTACTGAAAGTACAAAGCTCTAGGGGGGGGAATTAAAAACAGAAGACAGGTTTAATTGTTGGCCACAAACCTGTTCAGTGACTGGGTATTTCTAGAAAAAAGAAAATTAAGCATTTCAAAAACTGAATATAGCCCTCCATACCACGTGCTCTCTAGCCCTATGGGATTACAATTTGTATAATCCACATTTGTGTCCCACATATCTGGAAAATATCACACTGAGGAAAGGCAGTTATTTGCAGTGCTTGAAAGAAGCTGGTACAAAAGGTTAAATCTGGCAGGTTTCAATTAGACTGAATTTGATAAGAAAGACAGGGAAGAGTAAGCGCTGAGGTTACCGGAAGTTGATGGGATTTATTCTTACCTGAATGTAATTTTGCTCAGTTAAAGTAATAAACTGCTATGAGAGTTTACTGGAACATCACATGGAAGTGCTAAAGTTATTGTCCATGTAGTACTGAAGTTGAAGGAGAAGCCGTGTTCAGATTTATTAATGAGATTGCAGAGGAACGTCTGAAGATATTTGGCTTCTGGCACTAGGGTCTCGGGTAAGTCCTTTCTTGACTTTTATTTTCTTTTAAATATTTTGCACAATGGTTATTTTAGAGGTAACCTTAGTAATCTCTTGTTCGTAGCCTGCCTTTTAGTATCCACGCAAGCTTTCCACAAAACAGAGTGAGAGAGGCTGGCCAGGAAAGTGGAGTTTTTAAAATTTGCAAAAAGACTTTCACTCCCCATTGATATGGGGAAATAAAAAGATTGTATGAATCTCGAACAAAATAATACTGTCCTCCGCCTCCGCTCTGCAAAGGGTGCCGTAACCCTTCGAAAAGGACTCACTGCCTACCTCAAAATAATCGGAAAATTCGCTATGGCCCGATCCGGGCTGTGGGCAAGCCTGAACGCAACGGGGCACGCCTTGGTGGAGGGGGCGGAGCAATGATGAAAGCCGGCTTCTCTCTCTTCCAATTGGCCGCGAGAGAGGAGGGCGTGGCCGAACAGGGAAGTTATTTATTGCGCGAGGGTGGAGTCGATGGTTGTAGGCCAGCGACGCGTTGGGCTCTTATTTCGCGCTCCTCCGAGGATTCGGTGAGATTCCGACTTCGCTCTTCTGCGCCTTCTGCTTCACGAGGGGGTAGTTGGGGCGGGGTGGAATAAGGCGAGGATGGTGTTCGTGTTAGGCGGTTTATGCACCCCTGCAAAATAGGTAATCTGAGTTTGGGGGGACCGAAGCAAAAAGGGGGGGCAGTAGTCGAATTCGGATCTCCAAATTCGTGCGTCGCTGGCAGCAGGGTAAGAAAGTCGCGGCGTTGACTTTAATTTTTCTGGTCCGAAATTACTGCTCGGGACCGAAAGCTGCCCTGGATTGTACTAATCAGCTGTGGATGGGCTTGTGCCCTTTTGGTTCCGTTGGAGAAGCTCGGTTCATTTTCAGTAAAGTAACTAATACTGTACTGTATAGGAAGAGCCGCCCCGCTCCCTTTAAAGAAGGTGAATTGACAAAACGAAGCCCTGGGAAAAGTGAGTCATTTGGTGACTCAGACCTTCATCTCGAATAATAGTTTTCAAAACTTTCTGTTGCGGGGGGAAGGCCTCAAATGGTGTGGGGTAGCTTTTTCCTGCTATATTTAGACTTTTTCTGTCATCGTAGCAGCTCAGTGCCATTCCGGATTAGAGACACCGTTTGAGTCTTCTGCCTGTTAAGGCCATTACAGCAGCCTTTGCTGCCAAGTGACTTTAATTCGCTTTTACCTTCCTAAACCATGGCTACCCCACGTGGTCTGTAAAGCTCCGGGTGGCCGCTAGATGGCAGCCATGATACCTTTTGCTTCCGGCGGTGCCTGAGGAAAAGTGCGCTCTGCTAAAAAGCTCCCCTATTCTGTTACGAATAAAGACACCCCATTTACTCTCCCCTCTGTTCTTTCCCTAAGTTATAATTTGGGATTTTAATTGTATTTCTAAGATGTTACTATGTCTAGTTACTGTGTTTGCTTATCTGTGTGAGCCACTGAGAGTCTTTTCTGATGGGGGGGGGCGATATAAATTTGATAACTATACAGAAAATCTTAACTCTTTGCCCTCTAATGGTCATCTGACTTTTTTGTAATCCTTTGGCCATGTGGCCAGCAGTAATAATGAATGAGAAATGAGAGTTATGGTCCAATTCATCTGGAGGGCACTAGGTTGGGGGAGGCTGGTGTAGTGCTTGCTTGAATAATAATTAAAAAATTTCAACATCAGAGGGTGGTTTTAATTTGTGGAAGGCACTTTTCACTGCCTATTTTCAGATTTCCTTCCACAGGAGTCAAATTGTCAGATCCTTTAAATATTTTATAACGCTTCCAAAAGAATTTTGCAACTGTCTCCCACTTTTTGCTTTTCTCTTCTTTCTGTTTTCCCTTCCCCCCAGTTTAAAGGAATATTTAACTGAAGTTGCAAAATAAAGTGCTGGTCACTTTTCTCCATACCTAGAATGTAGGAATGTGCATGCTTCAGAATAATTTGGAAGCTGTTCTGCCCTTGCGTGATGCATTGCTTTCTATAGTATTCCTTAAAGCATCCCAACTTTTTCAGGTTTTTGTGCAAGCCTGAAAATTAAAGCAGCAGCATCAAGGAATTAGCTTGTTGAAATTAACGTGACTTTTAAAGCAGCAGCAGCATTATATGATTCATTCAGAAACCTGAAAAAAAGCAGAGCTGCTTCATGAGTAGTGGAAAAGTAATATATCAGGGCTGAAGCAATTTATCCAAATTTTTGAAGCATGCACACATTTTAATTTTAAGTGTTAATGTCCATGTGGCTAACTTGTACTTTGGTGGTACATAAGTTTTGGGCAAAAAAAAAAAATCAGGGTACTTTTTGCAACATATCCGGCTGGTGTTCCATAATTTTCAATTTAAACTTTAGATGTGATTATATTATCATAAATAACCAGACCTGATACATTACATCTCATATGCTATAGCATTAGTCTTATGAATTTGAAATTCTCTTGAACTCTACATGCTGAACATGCAAGAAATACATTGACTGGATCAGTCTTTAAGGATCTCCTTGATTATACAGTTTTAAATATGACTGTGTAATAGTAAGCAGTGATATAAAATGAATAGCCATCTCAACTGTCAGTTTCTTTTAAGTGGTGGCTGGTAACATACAGTGCATTTGGAAAGTATTCAGACCCCCTTCATTTTTTTCAATTTTGTTATGTTGCAGCCTGATACTACAATTGTTCAAATTAATTTTTTTTCTTGTAAATCTACACTCAGAACCCCATAATGACAAAGTGAAAACAGAATTTTAGAAAGAAAAAAATATCACATTGGCATAAGTATTCAGACCCTTTACTCAGTACTTTGTTGAAGCACCTTTGGCAACAATTACAGCCTTGAGTTTTTTTTGGTATGACATGACAAGCTTTGCATACCTGGATTGGGGGATTTTCTGCCATTCTTCTTTGCAAATCCTCTCAGGCTCAATCAGGTTGGATGGGGACCGTCGGTGGACAGCCATTTTCAGATCTCTCCAGAGATGTTCAATGGGGTTCAAGTCAGGGCTCTGGCTGAGCCACTCTAGGACATTCATAGAGTTGTCCCTAAGCCATTCCTGTGTTGTCTTGGCTGTATGCTTAGGATCGTTGTCATGTTGGAAGGTGAACCTTCGGCCCAGTCTGAGGTCCTGAGCGCTGTGGAACAGGTTTTCATTGAGGAGATCTCTGTCCTTTGCTCCATTCAGCCTTCCCTCAACCCTGACCAGTCTCCCAGTCCCTGCTGCTGAAAAACACCCCCACAGCATGATGCTGCCACCACCATGCTTCACTGTTGGGATGGTACTGGGCAGGTGATGAGTGGTGCCTGGTTTCCTCCAGACATAACGTTTAGAATTGAGGCCAAATAGTTCAATCTTGGTTTCATCAGACCAGAGAATCTTCTTCCTCAGAGTCCTTCAGGTGCTTTTTTGTAAATTCCAAGCGGGCTTTCATGTGTTTTGCACCGAAGAGAGGCTTCTGTCTAGCCAGTCTGCCATAAAGCCCACATCGGGGGAGGGCTGCAGTGATGGTTGTCCTTCTGGAACTTTGTCCCATCTCCACACAGGATCTCTGGAGCTCAGTCAGAGTGACCATCAGGTTCTTGGTCACCTCTCTTACTGAGGCTCTTCTCCCCCGATTGCTCAGTTTGGCCGGGCTACCAGCTCTTGGAAGAGTCCTGGTTGTGCCAAATGTCTTCCATTTGAGAATTATGGAGGCCACTGTGCTCTTGGGAACCTTCAGTGCAGCAGAATTTTTTTTGTAGCCTTCCCCAGAACTCTGCCTTGCAATAATCCTGTCTCTGAGCTCTGCAGGCAGTTCCTTTGATCTCATGGCTTTTGTTCGGGTACAGTATGCATTGTCAGCTGTGAGGCCTTCTATAGAGAGGTATGTGCCTTTCCAAATCATGTCCAATCAATTTAATTTGATTATTGCTGGATTCCAATCAAGGTGTAGAAACAGCTCAGCAACTATGAAGAGAAATGGGAGGCACCTGAGCTGAATTTCAAGTGTTGTTGCAAAGGGTCTGAATACTTATGCCAATGTGATATTTCAGTTTTTTCTTTTTAATAAATTTACAGACATTTCTAAAGTTCTGTTTTCACTTTGTCATTATGGGGTACTGAGTGTAGATTAATGAGAAAAAAAATTAATTTGAATGATTGTAGTATCAGGCTGCAACATAACAAAATTGAAAAAAATAAAGGGGGTCTGAATACTTTCCGAATGCACTGTAGTTCGTTTGCTTTGTCCATAGCACACTTGGGCAATCTTTGTGGGCCCAGGGACACAACAGATATTTATCTCATAAGATGACTATGAAGATGTGCATGACCTGTTGAAAAAGATCAATCGATAAGGCAGACTGGTAAGTTTGTGCTTGTCAGGGCCTTGAGACCCCAGGGATATTCTATACTACTTCTCTTTTGTCTCTCCTGTTTTTTTCTCTGAGTGGGTAGATATGCTTCCAAGCAAAGCACTGGGTGGCAGCTTCATATCATTTTTATTTTCTAAGAACACCTGTGAGAATTATGAAGGTTCAGGAGCATTCTTATAAATAAATACGATGCTAAAGGGTGGCACTGTGCTTTATTGGATGTCAGCTTCCTGCCCTTTTTTAATAAAAGAACTGAAAGGCAACTAGAATGAGGCAAAGAGAGTAGAATTCAGTCTTTCTTAACTTGCCACCATATTACAGAGGTGTCAAGGTAACAATTTCCAGGCAATGTGAGCATACCTGAATCTGAGTTGGGAAAAGCTGTGGGATGACAAAGTGAGGTTATGATTTGATACTATTGGCAGGAGTATTATCTGTGAATAACAGAGGCCCACTTAATTGGGTTATATTGTCTTAACCACGGCTATAATAACAGAATGTATAAAGGCTTATTAGGGCTGACTGTTCAGCCACAGACAGTGGTGGTAGTAAAGTCTTTGTTGCACCGAACTGAACTTCATGCCTCCGTAGTGTTATTAGAAACAGTATGGAGGTGGATTGAGATTGCTTTCTTCTGGGATATCTTTTTAAACTTCCCAATTGGAGGACTCCCATATAAATACTAATCAGGCATGACCTTGCTTATTTTCAAAGTATACACAAGGTAAGTCAGGCTACTGCTTGCTGAGACAGTCACAAGTAGAGTACATTTTCCCAAGAATTACTTGATACAGTGAGTATTTCTTTGCTCATAGTGAAAGGTAACTTTTGAACCATGCTTTCATTCCTACAGGATGGGATAATGGCTCACAGCTCACATAGCTCAAAAATGGCTAGCAAAGCAACTGTGTAATATCTATAATAATGGGAAGATTTGAGTCATACAGTTGAATTGTCCCTTCATAAGAGTATGCTATCATCCTAGAAATAAATCACTAAATAAACCTCAGTGATTAGATATAGAATATCTAATATTCCCCTGTCTTTGGCTTTAAGCTGACAACATGGAGCTATTTTCAGCAAAGACTGGACACTACATGTCAGTGATGGTATGGTCAAAGCAAACAGGATCAAAGGCACACTGTCCTCCCACCTTGTTTAAGCTTAAGGGGAGGAGGGATTCCTTTCATAGAAGTCTTGGGGACCTTTTTTCCTACAGCTACTTGCCTTTGCATGTGAGATTGCAAGGCTGACTCAAAAGGTCTGTGGGTTCCATTTGCTCAGTAGTCCAGAAAAGACAGACTTATTTCAGGCACCCTGACAGCACAAATGCTCAGTCAGTAGATGCGGCTCAGCGGGAAAATAAAGAACGGGAAATACATGGGAGTTGGGACCAAGCACAGCTTATCTGCTGGGTAGAAGTGGGAGTGAGTAGCACTGAAATGGTACTATGTAAGAAGTCCTGTTCCTAACCCCCCAACACACGTGAAACAGAGGATGAGAGTTTCCTCTGCACAGGCAGCTCTGCTTGAAGTCTGTGAAGTTTCATGTATCATATTTTGACAGCTGGAAAAAAGTCCACAAATAGTTTTTTGTTGCAGTGAGAATTTGAAGCTTAGAAATTGAAAGTGGTTGCAGTTGATGTTCCTTCCATGTATTCAGGATAGCCCAGACCTGATTAGCAGACCGTATGACCTTTGGTATGCAAAGCACATGCTTTGCCCCTGGGTTGTAGTTCCTTCTGTGTGGTACGATATGCTGCCTCTTATTGTAACATTTCATAATTTGTCTGTGTGTGCCGCACAATTGTTGCAGCAGTTCCTGTTCAGTAGAGTTTTTTTAAAGTTGCAAATTACTTCACCCAGAGGTATTTAGCTCTTGAGCAAGGGCAGGTTCCTATGAAGAAATTCTGTCTTACAGCTAAGAAGGCTGCAATTGCAAAAGACCAAAACTGTAACTGCGCTAGTTTGCATCCAGTCATGCAGGCAAGTGGGCTTTTCTTTTTTACTTGGGGGTGATAAATTGTCCTTTTCTTTCCTCATCTCTACAGTTGAGGCCTCAAAAATGGAACTTGACATCCAGTGCCAAGAATTTGATGCATCAAAATGGAAAGAGCTTGTTTCAACCCTGAACCAACACAAAACAATTAGGTAAGTTACAATGTTAGTGAATTGGAAGAGCTTTTTAAAGGCATTGTCTGACAACTCTAACGGGTCCCATTCATGATTTGAGTTGGGGAAAATTAATAATGGACAAGCACAAAATTACTTCTGAAATGTCACTCACATGAAGGATGGTAATTTTTTTTCTTTATGTTTCCCCTCAAATAGTTCTGTTTTTCTTTCCCATATACCAGTCTCTGTCTCTCTCACTCCAGTTCAGGTACTTTCCAGATACATTGGGTCATAGATCTTCTCTAGCCATCTTGGACAAATTGCTCACAAACTAATATCTAAATCCATTTTTCCTCTCATTCTTAGATTGGATGACTGCAGTCTGGGAGTTAGTCACTGTGAAGATCTTTCTTCTCTTCTAAGTACCAACCAAGCACTGACTGAACTGAATCTAAGCAACAATGAACTGGGGGACTCTGGTGTAGATGTGCTATGCAAAGGATTGTTAAACCCCAGTTGCAATCTTCAAAAACTCTGGTAAATATTCTTACAACCTGTAGTGGCTTTAGTAGCATTAGATTGTACTTTTCATGGATGGAAATGTTTACAGTATTATTGCCTTCCATGCTTCTTCCTAGCATTTTCCCCACACATAAAATAAATTCTCAGTATAATTCATCCTTGACTGTTATTGGCCAACTATGGTATTTACTACAAGTACTCCTCGAGTTACAATGGCTGTTGGGACCAGAATTTCCATTGCTAAGCAATGCAGTTGTAAAGTGCAATGTCACATGGCCCCATTGCATAGTGACGGAAATCCTGGCACTCCCCATTGCCATTGTTAACTGAATCCCACTGGTCATTACCTGAAGGCCCACCCCAATCCAAGCCATTCCCGGCTCGGTCCCTCCTAGCCCCGAGCCTTGGTAAGGTAGGGACTGCATCCTCTGCCTCCTCTTCAACTCCCCCCATCCGCCTGTCTTCCTCCATCTCTGCCTTTTTGGCTGCCCGCTGCTGCCCAGCCCTGCCTGCCACATGGTGTGCTGCTACTGTAAGGGCTGGGGCCTTCTTTGTGCCACCTTCTTTTGTACCGGGGCTGCTGGGGCCTCTGTGCCCCAGCCAGGGCCTTCTTTCATGCTGGTGCAGCCAGGGCTTTCTTTCACATGCCTGCCTTTTTCGAGGCAAATGTGTAAAAGAAGGCCCTAGCTGAGCTGGTAAGAAAGAATGGCCCTTCCAGCTGGGTCCTTCTTTTGTGAAAGAAGGCCCTGGCTGGCGTGCAAATGGAGGTCCTGGCTGGGGCAAGAGAGAGACCCCAGCATTGGTGGCATGAAGAACGCTCTGGCCAGTACATAGTGGTGTGTGTTGGGTAGGGCTGGGTGGCAATGGCAGCTGGCCAAAAGGCGGTCATAAATGCAGATGGACCCAAATTTTGTTCACATGACTGCAGGGGTGCTGCAACAGCTGGAACTTTGAGGACTGGCTGTAAGTCCCTTTGTTCAGTGCCATCATAAGTTCAAATGGACACTGAACGAGTGGATGATGCGAGGACTACTTGTACTTCAGTTCGTACCACAAAACTATCATTTGGTAGATTTTTTGAAAACAGCCAGTATAGGTGATTTATAAGCATCTGTATTCAAATGATTTTTCAAACTGGGGTTTAAATTTATAGGGTAATCATTATACATCCCTTTTCCCAGGATTTCCCTGAAATGGTGCCACTTTATTTGTTTCCACAACAATCCCATATAATCATAGAACTCAAGTGCTCAATAATATTGAGAGAAGAATATAGAAGTTTGAATTCTCACCTCTCTAAAAGAGCATTGATTTGATATATGGCAAGGAAAGCATTAAATTCGTGCTGAATTGGAAAGAATGAGGATCGCTCTTGTTTAGATGCACATTGACACAAATAGGTAAAAATGTGTGTTAATATTGAGGAAGTCACCTATTAATTCAACTGACAAATGAAAACTAGTATAGTGTGATCAATTGATTCTGTGCCATCCAAGTCAGTGTTGACTCTTAGCAACCACAAAGGTAGAGTTTCTCCAGGAAGGAACAGCATACCAAAGTACCATTTGGAACATTGCTTCTTGTTATGTGTGTCTGAAATTCTATCTTAAAATGGCAGTTATTGGTTTTATGGTCACATAGCTGTAATACTCTTGTTAATCCACACTACAGTGAACCAATATAATCCTGTTTGAAGTTCTCTTTTGCACCATTGTAATGCATTGGCTAACTGGAAATAAATGGGACTTGGAGGTGGTGTCTTTAGCTGTGGGATTTGGCTGTTTTCTTCCTGGGAAGAAAAGAAGTTGCCTTCTACCAGGGTGGGCCAGTGGCCTACTTAGTTTGGTGTTACAGATACCAGTCCCTCTCCCTTCCACCCTCAAAAACCCTTAGGGTGTCCAACTGTTTTAGATTATAATTTACTTAGTTCCTAGCCAGCATGGGCACATTCTGAAAATTGTGGCCCAACATAGTTGAAGAATACCAGGTTGGAGAAATCAGCAATTATCAGCAATTGAATCTCGAGGGATTCTAACGGGTCTCCAGCTTTGCTAGTAAAGATCAAAAATTTGAACTCTACACTTCTTGCATCCAAAACAGCTGAGCATTTTCCTACATATATAATTGTTTGCAGTTCTTGAGATGGAGTGTAAAGCATATGCTGCATCAACATTATTTCTAGAGTTTATTGTGAGTCGTTGAATCCATCAAGCCAGTGTGACTACAGCATTCAGTGTGATGACATAGGCTATCTACTCCTACTTTCAGGCATTAATGTAATGTACAGAGTTTTGTTGTTCCAGGTTACGGAACTGCAACCTAACTAAAGCTTGCTGTGAGAATCTTCGTTCTGTACTTAAAAGCAAATCATCTCTGACAGAACTACACCTGGGAGACAACAGTTTGGGCACATTAGGTGGAAAAGCATTGTGCCAAGGACTTATGGATCCAAACTGTCAGCTGCAGTCACTTCAGTAAGTATTTGAAGTACTTCAGTAAATATAACAGAGCAAATATGTTTTTGTTAGAAGTTTCTCAAGTTGGAATGCCTGCATTTCCTCCCTCCACCTTACATAATAATGGAACACCTTCACAGAACACCAGAAATTATATATGTCATAGTGGTTAAGATGCTGGACTAGGATTGAAGAGCTCAGTCATGAAATCTTATCAAATGAGGGGTCCAAAGTCACGATCTTTTCACCCAGACCTAGAGATTAGACTAGACTAGACTAGAGTTTGCATGAGTCTCAGGGAAGGAGGATTTGGTATCTTACACTGATTCCCCATTGTAACTCTCGCTACTCATTTTAGGTATCAGGTCACTGACTTTTTAGTGGCTCTGGTTTCTGACTGTTACTGTTAAACACCCCATCTGCCTATAGTAAGTTTTCCCTCTTGGAAATCTCAGGGATTTCCCAATTTTATTTATTGAAGGGATTGCACTTCCCCATAGGGAACTTGTGTGTAATCTTGGTGGGAGGGGCCCTCCTGGACTCTGAATTCTTACTTGATGAGCAAGTAACATGGCCAGGGTAGGCTTTGTACATATTATGTGGTGTGCCCTTTCCTGGATCAAGCGGCCTTACACGTACTGTAGTTCTTATGTCTTAGGTCCATTTTGGCAATTGCAACATGCTTTATGTGGGTCCGTGAAGACCATTTGGAAGCTACAGGTGGAATGCAGTGCAGCAGTGCAAGCAAATAATGGGCATACCTTGTTTTGCTCATGTAGCAGCTCTACTCTCCATTGGTTACCAGTGCTGGTTAACACCTATAAAGCCCTTCATGGCTTAGGGCCTGGATACCTGCAGGACAACCTTTCTCTGGTTGTTTTTGCATGACCCATAAGATCTGGCAGGATCAGCATGCTCCAGATTCCATCAGAGGAACAGTGCCATCTTGTGGGATATTGGAGACATGTCTGCTCTGGCCATTCCTGCTGTCTGGAACCACATTCCCCCTAAAGTGCATATGGTCCCAATCCTGTTGTGTTTTGGGAAAGGCTTGACCTGGGTTTTTGGCAAATCTTTGGCAGGGTGGTTTGTGACTCCAGTTGCTGAACTCTGTTTATGATGTGTAACTGGTTTTGTTATTTTCCTGACTTGGGTTTTAGCATTCTTACTGTTATTTGCTTGATTTCTCTTGCTTTCTTGTTTTAATCCTACTTATTTACGCTTTGTTGGCTGCTTAGAGTTGGTATTGTGATGAAGGCAGCCTAGAAGTTGATTAAATAACACAGCTAGACAGAATTGGGTTGAAAAGATCTGCTATAGGTTGTAGTATGTATATAGCACATCCTCTGCACCTTCCCCCAACCCTGTAATATGATAAATTCCTTACTATTATCTTTTGGAAGTCAACTCGCTGTTCTCTCTTATAGGCTACAATATTGTGAACTCACAAAGGAAAACATAGAAGCTCTCAGCTCTGTACTGCTTAGCAAATCGTCCCTGCAGACACTCAACCTGAGCAACAACAAACTAGGAGATGCAGCAGTGAAACATCTCTGCGAAGCCTTATTGGATGGCCCTTGTAACCTGCAATCCCTACAGTAAGATACACTTCATTTTTGCTTGGAGTTCTCTCTTTTGGGGTGTGTCCCAACCAAGGATTTTCTAAGGAAGGGGGTGTCTACCAAGATGGATGGTGCCATGGTAAACATTTAAAACATTAGGAGCTTGGAATAGCCAGTTCAGTTATTCTGAGTTCAGAATAAAAGCAATTTATGTTTCAGAGTTTTATCCAAACTGAGGACAAAAGGAATTTATTCCACGTTGTTCCAAGTAATTCACCAAACGCTGAAGATTTGAAAAGTGCATCAGCCAAATCAATAGATCCACAAGTATTATAAGCAGGTTGTCAAATGTAAACTCTGCTTGTATATTCACAGATAGTCCCTGTTGCTAAGCTGTTATGCTTTATGTTGCAAACGTATTACAAAATACAACTTGCATGCACTGTGCATTAGGAAGGAACCTCAAACTAATAGTCTGAAATATATTTTTCCTGTGGTTAGGTTATTTATAGGCTGTTTTAAAATTACTCCATTGTTCTTGCGTCTTCACTGGGTTCTGTTTTGTAGCTGTTGGTGCTGACTGGTTGCAAAAATGTACTTAACAGGTTCTTTGTCTGCTGCATGCATGTGCGTGTGCGCATGTTAAAAGCTTGAAAAAGTTTAAAATCCCATTTGCTAGTCTTGTAAACTGGATGCAGATAGTACTAATCATTGATTAAACACTCTTTTTGTAGCCCTATGATGAAAAATGAAGCAGGGAGCTTGTTTAGAGTTCCCATTGTTCTCTTTGGCAAAATGCTTGAAATATCACAATTGTGGCTGTTCTGTTCCAAGCTCAGAACAATTTTCTTTTCCTTATGTGCATACCCTTAAAAATTTAAGCCATGTGTTCTGTAGCTGCAAGATGCCTATCTCTAAAATTGTGGTTATTGTAGGCAGAGTTGCTGAAATAACAAAATTCTATCGTCAGTTTTCTGGTGAAATCCAGTGCAGCTTTGTGACTGGTTTTTGTTTTTCTGCAGACTGGAAAGCTGTGACATCACACATGCTAGTTGTAAGGACCTCAGTGCTGTCCTCAGTAATAAGCCATCCTTGATAGAATTCTGCATAGGGGAAAACAGGATTGGTGATGCAGGTATAGCCATCCTTTGCCAAGGCATCCAAAATCCAAACTGCAAAGTAGAGAAGCTGTGGTAAGTGGCTTCCTAAAGATTGGCAGTCTTTGAGTCTTGACTTGTGTCAAATGTCCTTTGGTAACATCAGCCAATCAGGCTTTCATAGTGGTTTGTAATGTACTGGGAATAATTAGATTGTTACAGCCAAGTATTGCAGACAGTGGAAGAACAAGTCCAGAACTGAGGTCTGCTTAGTAGTGTCTCTAATATATTTGAAGTTGGAAAATGGGGTTAATTTTTTGCTTTATAACATTTAAACTTGCACCTACATACTTCTCTTAATGTTTTAAAAATATATTACATTATAAGATTTCAGGATTACAGTTCACTACCATAAATCTGGGCAGCATATTTTTTTTCTTCCAGCGCAAGTAAATAATTCATGAAATTTAAAGTATACACAGTCTAATAAGTTGTATAAGTAGGTGTTTTTGGTATTCTTCTCTGTGGGATGGAACTCTGTGTGCAGTTTCTACAATAATTCTTTGTGTGTATAAAATATATTTCTAAAGAAATGGAAGTTAGCATAAATAAGTCACAATTCCTAATTTTTCATCCATGTTTCTATAAATGGCCATATAGCCTAGTAGTAGGCAACTTTTTTCTGGTAAAGACAATTTGTGATTCTGGAGTGATATCAGAGATGCTACCACTAAATGGCAGCCATCAAGTGGGGTTTCCAATTGAGATTAAGAAACTAGGGCTAGGTGAAAAAAATCCAATCTTCCAAGCTCAGATATGTTGGGAAATAGACTTGGTCCTGGTCTGTTTTCATTGGCCAAGAGGGAATTTTGGTTCTAGGTCATACGTTCATTTGAATGTTTTTATGTATTTCTACTTACTATAAGTGAATGGGATGTAGCTTAAGGAGCAGGTTTATGAAGATGTGAATGATAAAGTTCCAATTGGAATATATCATTTGATGAGGGAACTATGGGTCTCCCATCTTACTGTTGGTCAAAAGCTAAAACCAATGACTTGGTGATTATTTCAGGTTGTGGGAATGCAATATCACTGCCCCTGGTTGTAAGGAGCTTGCCAAAGTCATTGGCACCAAAGAGACACTCAAGGAGATAAGCCTGCTGGGAAATGCTCTGACAGATGAAGGAATGGAGTTCTTATGTCAAGGACTGAAGGATCCAAAAACAAAGCTTGAGTCTCTATGGTTAGTATGTGGTTTCTTCTTGGTACAACCAGTAATGCTTCTTAGCGGGATATGTCTAGAGTGGGAAACTAAGGGTTCCATGTAGCTTCAGGGATTGCTTAAATGACATTCCCCTCTAGCTTCTGATTCCAAGAATCTGTAATGTAACTCTTCACCAGCAAGTATATCCTTGCTGTGAGGTGGAGGCTCTTTAAACCTCCCTTCATTTTTTGAGAGTGTCTTCACTTTTTATGCCTTTCTGTCACTTGCACCTTTTACCAGTGAAGCCCTAGGCCAAATGGGTATGAAAAGGGGGTTCTGTTGAAGCAGGGAGAGAATTGGTGTGAGCAAATGGGACTAAGGTTGCTGGGTCTTCAGCATGTTGTTCCATATAGGCCAGCAGAAAACTAGCTGCTAATAATTTGACAGAGGAGAAAGCAAACATAATCTGGGGAAAGGCTTGTTGCACTACAAAGCCCCAACAATGTAGGAGATGCTCTTATTTGTCTGCTACAGGTTAAGAGATTGTGACTTGACTGCAGCCTGCTGCAAGAGTATTAGCTCTGCTTTGAGTGTGAACAGTGTCCTAAAAGAGCTGCAAATGAGTGGCAACTGCATTGGTGATGAAGGAGCGATTGACATCTGTGAAGGTGTGAGGAGTCCAAACTGCAAACTTGAATCCCTCTGGTGAGTGACAGTGCAAATATCCCTAATCCTTATTTGTTACTTTTAATTTGTGCTTGTGGTGTTGTGCCCTCTGTATGCTGCTTTATTTGGGATTCTTCTACCTCAGTGTTTTTCAAACTTGGCAACTTTAAGATCATAGACTTCAACTCCCAGAATTTCCCAGCTAGCACACGTCTTAAAGTGCACACGTCTTAAAGTTGCCAAGTGTGAAAAACAATGATCTACCTTTTTTTCTTTGCCTCGAGTTTGGCAATAAATATTTTCCATCCACCTAGCTTCTGAGATCTGCATTCTGCACTCAGAGGACCTAAGGCAACTCAGCATGAATGGCCTTTGTGTGTATTAATCTAGGGAGCATCTCCCTATGGAAAGTTGGCCTACACTTACAGGCATTTGAATTCTTTTGGCAAAAAGAGGAATATACTCAAAATCTCTACGTAAAGAGGAATAGTAGAGGAGACTAGATTTTAGTATCATTTTAAACACCTCATCCTTTTTGTTACCGTTCAGCTTCCTGTGACTCCCACACTGTACCATAATCCCATAATTTTGAGGACTAGACAATTATCGTTGAAGTTGTAGGGTGTCAGATTATGTATTTTAGTAGTTGCATTTCAGTCTTTTTGATACATAAACAGATTCACTTGTGTTGCGTTATGCCAGTTGCTAATTTTTTTAGATGCGTTACCAAACCTGGATGCCTTTAAAAAAAACACACACACTTTTGTACAAGTACTCCCCAGTTTAATGAATTCTGTTCCCGAGGTCTGTCCTTAAACTGAATTTGTATGTAAGCCAGAACAGTATTATTGTATAATACTGTATAAGTAGTATTGTGTAATGAACTCAAACCATTGTGTATTTAACTCTAATTTTGCTACAGTAGGCTCTGTTCTTAACTATGGATCGCCTGTAACCCAGGCGTTCTTAACCTGGGGACTACCTGTATACCCTTCTTCATGCAAATATAAGGTGGGGATCTTTTCTAATAACAGGTGTGCCACTCACAGTTTATTTTTATTTATATATTTGCCACATTTATATAGCTGCCCATCTCACACAAAGTGACTCTTTACCGAAGTAAAACTGATATATGCAACAAACCTTTGGGGAAATCAAATTGTTTCATTGATGGTTCTGTGCTGACTGAGTTTCATTTAAGTGTATTGGCCACAGTATTTAGGTATATTAGCTATTTTTCCAGCCCTCCTCTCCCCCTTCCCTGCCAAGTGATTTATAACTGAAACGTTATTAGATCTGCTAGCAGTGTTTTGATTCTGTCAGCACAGTCCTATAGATACCGTCTTCAAAGTAAGAACATGTCAAGTGGAGCTTCCCTCAAGGTCAGGAAATGTAGGGTAGCAGTGTAACTGGGTTTATTTAGTAGGATGTTTGCTTCCATTGGAAAGGGGTTAAACGGTAATCTTGAATAATCATTCTGCGGTGAATTTTTGTGAACAGATATGGACAATTTTCACTTTTCCTTCTAGTTAAATATAACTTCTGACAGTATCCTAAAAAAAAAGCTTACTGTTTCCTGAAATCCATGAAACCGTTTTGAGGGTCTTGAACATTTGCTATTGCGCATGTCTAACTTTTGTGAATAGGGGCTATAGATACCTATGAAGAGAAGCTTCAGGGCAGTTCCTAAGTATTTGTACACATTGAAGTTTTTTTGTTTTTCAGGGATTCAGGTCTCTTGCAAACATTATTTAGTGTTATTCTAACCCCTTCTTAGGCTGGGGCAGTCGAGTCTTACTGCGGTTTGCTGTGAAGCACTTGCCAAAGTTATAGTTGAAAAACCATCTCTACTGGAACTGGATGTGAGCTACAGCCACATAGGGGATGAGGGTGTGTTTAAGCTGTGTGAAGCAGTGAAAAATCCAAACTGTAACCTGAAATATCTAATGTAAGTATCTCTTTGTTAGCCTGTAGGAATGAGGTAAAGGGGTTTGTTTAAGAGTGTCTTTAGAAAAATGGAAAAGATAGCAGAGTCTATATTTGTGTTCAGATTTTAAAAACCACCTATAGTTTTGATAGAGCTTGCTAAACTGGCCCACCAAATGCCTTTGTTGTATTTGCAGTCAGTCTGTAATTGATTCCAGGATGATCAGTCACCGTTTTAAGTATTTCAGAAGCATTTCATTGAGCACCTAATCGATTGATTTTCTCAGTCATGTTTCCCTTGCATAGCCTTGCGTATTCTTGAAATGGTCTTGATGTATCTTAAAAGCTATTTGGCCTCAGATATGCATATTTATAAACATGGTTCTGGTTGATTGAATCTTAATGTTAGAGTGTTAGTTGAATGTCTGCCTTTGTGGTAGCCAGAACATCTGCCTCTATGGAAGTGGTATCACCTCTAGAAATGGGATTTCATGTGTTTTATTGTGTTATTAGAGATGTGATTGTCAACTTTGAGTGATTTTATGCTTGTTTGGTAATTCTAGTGTAGTCCTAGTAATAACTGAATTCTCACCTGTAACCTCACCTATAGTACTAGTAATTTGAATTAAACTCTTTTACAGCTTGTATGACACTTACTGGACTTCTCAAGCAGACAAGGAGCTGAGGGCTCTGGAAGGGCTGAAGCCTGAATTTCAAGTGGTTACATGAGTGGTGCAGTTTTACTGGGGCCACTTCTGCTATCTTGTCTTCTCTTGACCTTCTTTTTGTAAACCAAGTTAGCAGCCCAATGATGGATGTTTTGATTCCAGAGTCACGGACATGATGTGATGTACCAAGAAATTCCATTCCACATTAGGGATATGATGAAATGGTGAGGATGTAAAATCATGTTGGTGGGCTTTCCACCATTTGGAAAATAAGAGAAAAGAGTAGAACAAAGTAAAACAAATCTCTTGCCAACTGCCATAAAGCAATAATGTAGATAGCGTAAGAGACTATTAGATAAGATTGGCAATAATACTCACTTTGATAGTCAACATAATAACACAGTATGTGTTTTCCTTAAGTGCAGTTGTTTCATATTTTCTGCTCAAAGTACAAGTGATCTTCATCTCTCTCAGCCTACGTAGCTTTATTAAAAAATAAAGTTTGCTTGTAAAGATATACTTAGAATTTTGTCTTTTGTGCAAAGAGACACTAAACATTTACATTAATTTCCCTTTTGATGTTCACAGCTTAGGCCTCAATCATGGATCAATAAAGATTCCATATATGTTACATCAATTTTTTAAAAGCCTGTGCAATGCTAGTGGTATACTGTTTTTTACTTGCCTAATTTTAACTAACCATAATATACACCCATCTGGTGAGACTTCTCATGCTAATCACTTAATAGATATTGAATATCCTCTCTGAGAAAATAGAGTTTAAGTGATGGGCAATATGCTAGGTGTGTTTCTCTTCTTACTCCAGTTTGGTATTCTGATTAACTGGGTCCAGTAAATAGCCTACCTATGCTAAACATCAATATGCCTTCCTAAAATTGTATTGTGCTCAGAATACTATTCACACTTATTGGTATCATTTAATAATCACTTTATTTCTGTTTCAGTAGCTTTTGAATTATTATTGGAACAATTTAAGCAATAACCCTGTATTGTGGTTACCTGTCACTTCAGGATTTGGCTGCTGTCATCCAGGCTTGATAGGTTGCCAAAGTTCTATAGGGGATTGACTTCAAAGATGATTGAGAAACATTTAGTAGGGCAAACTGGAACTGTTCATCTGATAAGGACCAGAAGGAGAGCAAGCAGGTTTCATCCTGGAGCCAATGTAGCTTTTGCAGGCTGTAGTCCAGATTGTTAGAACCCTGAGCTATGTGACCAGAGAGCTGGTTTTGTGGAGTGAGCAAACCTGTGTCAAAGTACATTAGCTGGACATTAGCCCTGCTTCTGTGTTGGTCAAGTAGCCAAGGCTTAGGGGCTGCATAAGACCAACAGGAAAAACAGGTTTAACTCCTTTTTTTAGTAAGGGAGTGGTGGTCAACTGCCCCAGGTCCTGACTATGAGCCTTAGAGAAAAGTTTGGCCCTGTGAAAACTCTGGTCTCCTACATTTTGCTCTGGGAAATAGAGGTAAGTGATTGTATGCTTTTTTCCAGTTCAGTAAATGGAACCCAAACTTGTTTTTCTGCTGCAGTGTGCCAATCCTCAGTTCACTGCAAGTTTTGTGCTGCTTTTTTACCAAAAGTAACAAAGGCTGATTTTCCCAGCAGCATTCTAAAAAGGCATGAGAATTAAGTATGGAGGGGTGAGTCTGAGTGGGTGAGAAATGAAAGGCTGACTATATGGTGGGATGTTCGGTAGTTTTCAAGATTTCTGAGAAGGATGTGTGTGTGTATGAGCAATTTCTGGTAGACCAGCTCTCCTCTTCATTTGCTTATGGTGCCTGGAGATTTAATTGGCAATAATGGGCATGTTTTAGTGTTTCAGAAGACAATTAAAAATGGGACTGCACTTGTGAAAACTATGGCTTTGACATGAATTTCACCAAATCACACATCCTTCACCATATGAAGCCTAAGTAGTTTGTGCAATGCCTCTCACATCTATCTAGGCTCAGCTATGAGGATCTGGGATAATGCAGCTTATTCAGAATAAAGATACTTGAGCTTCATTCAGAATAAAGATACCTGAGCTCTTAAATGAAAGGACAACAATAACAAGGACCAATCAACCTTCTCAGCCAGTAGCCTCAGATAAGTTGCATTTCAGCACATCTTCAATTGTCCAGCTGGGAATTATGTAGTGAAATCTGATAGGAGGTACAACAAATGTTTCATATTTCTTTCTATTAAATATGTCTCATGCATCTATTTTGATCGTACTATCACTGCCATCTCAGAGAATGTGTAGAGCAGGGGCCAGGTTGCCTATTCACTTATTTTTAAAATGAGGGTGAAAAATCTCAAATCTGGTGCAGGGTTTGTTTTTTATGTCAATATTTGCATACTATAACTTTGCTAAGCTGCTGCTGCCTCCTTTTCAATTACTCTGGTTGTGTATTGTATGCTCCAGCTGAGCAGATCACATAACTGAGGGCCTTCTTTTTTAACTCCCACAGTATTGGCTGGTATCCATGAGCTTCATGAGAATCAATATACTGAGAATGAGTCAAAATGAAACATAGTGCCTACAGGAAGTTCATCAGTATGGCTAATTGGTGCATATTCTATACTAGAGGGAGTTGCATTTACCCTAAAGCATTTACTCTAAAGGAGCTACCAGGATGGTCCCCAGCACAACTTTTAAGTCCCCTGGGACTCTCCATGTTTGGGCAAGGCTGCTTTTTCAACCTAACTGTGACAGAATAGAGAAGGTAAACACCATTGGCCATCCTGTCACACAACCACCCAAACATTCCAACTGTGTTTGTGGCTGATAACCTGATCCTGTGAAAAGAACAGGTGAGGAGTCTCTGATGGAATGGGGAAAGTGAAATTTGGCTAAGAAGGAAGTTTGCAAGCAGGAAGAGGAGAAGAAAAACTGGCTAACAAGCAAAGAACTAAATCTTTGACTGCCAAAGAGTCAGATTCTAGAGGGATTCAATACCACCTAAAAAGTATCAGCATGGGGGTTGCTATGCAAAGAAGATAAAGCAGCATGAGTTGTGTCTACCCTGCTGTAGAGAGTAAGGAAGATGACTTTGGCAAATAGTGCAGAACTCTTATCAAAGCTATGTGGAGAAAAACATGGCTGAAATCCAAAACTACAGAGGGACGAGGGAATTGCCTTGAGGGACAGAAGGAAGAGCCGCTACCAGAACAACAGTCAAATAAAAAACCTGAGTCTGGGGCAGAACTGTAACCTGAGAAAACATCTCAGACAAGACCCTCCCTAGTTCTCACAAAGCTGGAGGGGGCATTAAAACTTGCAAGATTCTGCTACTATATAATATAATGTTGATCTGCATGATTTTGGTTTCCTAGTCTGGTCTACCTTGAAGATCTGATAAAAATAAGCAGAAGATATGTGTAAGTAGCTCAGACAGAACTTCCCTAATTCACATGGGTTTAAGAAGGGGAGGAGGTACAGCACAATCAGACTTGCAAGATTCTGTTATTAGAGCCACTTTCAATAAAAGTAGTCTTAGTCTTCCTGCGGAGCTGATTCTTGGTCTGGATGTAGAGTGTGAGGAATAGGCCTTGACAGATCTAGGTCAGATCTATTACCAAAGCAATGAGGAGTGGCGGCATTAATCATTTTGATCTGTCAGCTTTGCATAATATCGTGGGTGCCATAGTTTATATGGATATGTGCACTTAGTTACTTCATTTTAAATGGAAAGATAAAATATTGTGTTAGTGATGACTCTGGTCAACCTGCTTTTCTACTGAGCTGTCCAGGTACTAAGCAACAAATGATGTTGCCTGTGGTGGACCATCTCACCTGGTTTGATGGCAGGCTGTCTCTGACAATAAAACTTCTAGTATACTATGCAGATCAGGGATGGGAACCCTCTAGTCCACAGGCAAAATGGAGCTCATCAGGACACTTCATCCAGCCTGCAGGGCTTTGAGCAAAGCTCCTTCCCCTTCCCCAAAGCCACCTTCCTCCTTCACCACTGCCAACTTCCTAAGTGCATTTTGCTTGCATCTTGTCCTTTCCCTTTTGTCAAAAAAAGTGGAGTAAGCAAAGCCAGCTACAACTGACCCCACCAGTACCCCTGCAAGAGTGATCCATTCCTCGTTCTTCCTCCTCACAGGGGAAAGAGGGGACACAACTGAAGTGAGTAGGATTTCTGGAGATGACTTCATACTTTCCCTGACTGTATTTTAGGGAATTCTAGGTTCCATGCAGGCAAATCCAAGATCCAGCAGTGAGAGCTGAGTGTGGTCTTGCACCAGTCCAAAGTCAGGAACTCAGAAGAAGCATGCATTCAGGAAATCAGGTTCCAGGCGGAAAGTTGCTTGCCAACAGAAATCTGACTCCCAAGTCTTTCTTTTGTAGCACTGATTCAGGCATGCTTCTTTATTTCAAGGAGCCCCATTGAACATTTCTGTTCTACTCACTTGGTCTTTCTGCACTTGTGAGGGCTGAGGATCTTTTCCTGCTCAAGCTCTAAGTCAGAGGATCAGCCTGCTGCCAGACTTCTGTGACAGGGCTGATTGCTTGACTGCTCCAGGCTGCAGGCTCATCCTCTGGTAGGAACAGGGCTTGCTCTTCTTGACCTCATTTGCAGATACCTAAGAGCCCCTGGCTCCTGATTTGCAAGGTCAGAATCTGTCAAGCCCTGCTCCTCCAATTCAGAATCTGACTCATCAGACAGGCCCACAACACCCTCCCTTCCACTGGAGATGTTATGCAAGACACTGGAGGTAGGGATTTCATGTAGTCGATGTATGACAACCAGTGTATTTCCCACTGGTAAAAATGCCCTCCTGGAAGTAACCAATCAAGAAAGTTGATTTCACATGTTGTCTTAATCCTCCAAAGTATCTCTTTTCCAATGATGCCCCATTTCTCAACCCAGCAAAGACTATCATCCTTGGAGCTTCATCCCCGATATATTTTCTCCTCACCAGAACCCTACAGACTCCATTTAAATCTCCTTGCTCTTGGTGTTTCCTCTTAAGAAATGAAATTTTAGCAGTAAAATCCTCTATCTTTCTACAAGCTGGTTTACTACCAGAAAATTCCCAAATTAATTTTCATTCTTTGCTTAACAAGAAAAACAGAAAAGGGATAGATCACTCTTTGAAATTTGAATCACAGGTAGGTGTTTTGTTGAATTTGTTTTTGTGGGAGGAAATTAGACATACCAGTCTGCGTATAAAGGGTCCTTTTTATGCCTGTATGTACCCCAAGATGTGTAGCCAAACACTCAGCACTATAAATGCTGCTTTAGTGCACATTGAGTTAGATTAGTGTGTATTTTTCCTTCCTCCCCTGCCTATTTAATCTCACAATACACCTGCACATGATAGATCATGCTGAGAGAGAATGAGTAATTCAGAATCACCCAAGGAGCACCATAGCAGAAAGGGGATTTGAACTTGGATCTCTTCCCGTCTTAATCTGACACTCAGACACGCTAATACAATATATTGACTTCAAATGATGACTCTGCATTGATTACATTCATAGCCGCCTCTTATTCTAAATTGCTCGGAGCAATCTGCACATAGTTCCAGATGATTTCTGATCCAGAGGCTACTCAGAATGAGGTGTGTAACTTCCTATTATTGTCCACTTCGATAATTTTCCAAAGTTCAATTTTTTGCTCAGAAAAAATGGTTCATCCCTTATCTTGTATGAACAGTGCAATAATTTGGGAGGAGTTAAATGGGTATGTAGCTCTGGGCAAAAGGAAGATTTATTACAGCAGAGAAACTTCTACATTTCTTGAAACCAAACTCAAATGGAAATCTTCAGATGAATTCTCAAGTATGGCAAAGAAGAACTGCACATTATACAAATAATTGTTTTGCTTTTTTTTTTTTAAGAAACTATATAACTTGGGGAAAGACTTCCACTTTGTTTTCTTTTTAAAAGACAATAGTATGATACAGTAGATATGAATAAATCCCTTTCTAAAAGTATTTTTAAATGTTTTTAAAAGGAATTATTGAGTCAACTCCACATATATCTTTTAATTTATTATGCTTATAGATGAGCAGATTTTCTTTGGTGGCAAGATTGCTTCAAAAGCAACTTTCACTTTTCTGCAGATAAAAAAAAAAGACATTGGGGGTCTGCTTTTCACCCTGCTTCTCACCCTGCCGGTAACTGTAACATGAGCAGTTTGGCTAATAAGAGAGACCTTCCTGATTGATCCCTGGTGAAACTAAGGTTCTCCTTTGTCTGCAACAAAGATAGCTTTGAGCTGCCCCTGATAGTCACTGGGTGCTAGGCCTACCCAGCCAAGACTGCAGCATTTTTGTTGAGGTCAGATGAAAATCTTCAATTCTCCATATCTGCAGCACATTTTCCATGAAAGGCAAAATCAAGTGGTAAAAAACTTGATCTGTCCCACCTTTGCCTGCAGCAGGCTGAGCTGACAAGCACCAGTGTCAGATTAATAGTGAGGGGATGATTCCTCCCTCCCTCCCTCCCTTCTAAAATTCATTTTGGAGAGAATGAACAAAATAAGAGAGCTGGATCAGTTGCTTCCAAGACTTTCCATAACCTTGTGCACGTATAAGGAAATGGATTAAGATATCACTGATCACTGCAAAAGCAGAATAAGCATAGTTTAGCTTTCCTCAGTCTAGATGGCTTGGACTTCCAGTGCCATAATTCTCGGTCACGGTAGGTTTCTAACACATCTGGAGGGCACCAGGTTGGCAAAGCATAGCAAAGGTAAAGAGGAAAGGAAAAGCGGCAGCAGAGGTCTCTGTTGCTAGTTGGGTGGCTTCAGACCATCTTCTGCATCCTAGATTGACGTTCTTCATTGGTTTTCAATAAGGGAAATGTCAGAGAAGGAGGTAAAATGTAAAGAGAGGATACCTCTCACATTATATGAGAATTCAATTTCTACTTGTTCTTAGAAGACCCTGTTTTAACTCTACGAATAATTGGAATTAATCTGCTCCATGCCCACTTCTCTGCAGCACTTGAAAACAGCCAGTCAACCATGACTGATCCGAAACCAAAGAATTTATCAGGGTTGGATCCAGTTAGTGCTTGGATGGAAAATGACTAAGAAATTAGGGCTGTAGCTGTAGATTAACTGGGAAGTAGGGGGGAAAAAAACTGCAAGAAAGCAGTGTCAAACCACTGCCATATTGTTGTCAAGAAAACAATATGAACAAGTCCAGGGAGTCTCTACTTTTACAGTGGCCACTTGCAGGTCTGATTTTTAGTTGCTGATGGAACAATAGCTCCATCTGTTGGAAAGTCAAGGTAGGTGCCTGCCAGTGAATCAGTAGTCTTGGAAAATATGAGTCCACAGCGATAGTCTATAGTCTATTATCTTTTCTCTTTCCTTTTTCGGTTATGATAGAGGCCCCTTTGCTGCTCTGTGTGTATGACCTGTCAGGACTTGCTTCCTTTTTTTCTCCAGATGTTGAACAATTTCTTGAATTTATATTAGTGCATTTTCATTTTGAAAAATAACCCTGAGTGTGCGGACACTTAAAACCTGCACTTTAGGTTGATGTCAGGGAGTTTATGTGGAAGTTTGTTGCACAGAAAAGATAACAAAATGTCTGTTAATGAGATGACTGAAAAAAATAAGCATACTTGGCACTGAATAATCATTGTGATTAGCCAATGTGTGCATGTTTTCAGAAAAGCAGGAATAATATGGGAGAAGTAACAAACTGGTTGTGTGATAGTGTTCCAAATAAATGTTAGATAATCACACTGGGTAATATCAAGCATCAACCGGTTGGGTTGTTGTTTGCCTAATGGGGCTTCCCAGCCTACTGTTTTCCCTTCAACTTTCCATTAATCTCTAAATTTGCTCTGGGTGGTCATCCAGTCTCAGATTTTGAGTTGCAGGAAGCATGTAAATAGAGTAAATTCATTGTGTCAGCAGTGTTCTTTCTACTGGTGGACACAGACGACTGAATTTTACCCAGAGAAGGTAATTCATATTTTACTAACTTATTTTTACTTATTATTGGGAGCTGCGGCACATTTGGAGACAGCAAGCAATCTACTCCAAGAATACTGGTCTACTGACAGTACTACAATAAATAAATGTATGTGCAGCATTTTGTGGATTTAAGATAAAGATTGCAGGTTTGTTACTGCTATATGCGATGATGATGATTCCATACGTTAAACACTTTGACAGGTATTCCCAGCATGTTCCATTGGGAGAAGTGAGAATAACCTTGGATACACTAAACAGTTCTGAAAGCATGGAATCCTGGGAAGAATTACAGAAAGCAACCAATGTAACCCAAGATTTTCTGGGTCTCAAAATTTTGTGTGAAAAATATATAATTTATTCCAGATCATAGAGTTGGAGAGTTCTTGTTATCACTGGATCCATGTATTGCTAACTTTTGGATCAACACACAAGATCCAGTTAAAGATCTAAGGCAGAGAGGCCTCAAAGATCCACAGAGCTTTCCAAAGCCAGGGGTTTGGTTCCAGGGTCTCTCCAATAACTTGGACCAAAGGATAGTTTTCCATGTGACTGAAGAGGAATGTTATTAAACATTATGCAATACATGGGATCTAGTTTTGTTAAGGAAATGTAAATTAAATCAGATTTAGTTTTTGCCTGGCCTTGTCCATTTTGTCCTTGCTCTGTATTTTGGAGTTTGTTCATCAACCAGCACTTACAAGCCAAAATTATCTTTAGCTCAAAAAATGTGCAGTCCTGATTCATGGGTTTTTCTCCTTGTGTTAAATTCTGACTTAAAGCCCCCACTGAGGAAAATCTCAGATCCCAAACTGGAAATTTGTTCGTCTTTTCCTCCTCTCAAACCTTCACAACTATCAACAAATCATATTTATTTAAGTTAGCAATTAACCATGCTTCAAAAGGAGATTAGGAAGAAAGACATCACAAAGTCCAAAATTTCTAATCTCCTCTCAGAGTTCAGATGTGCTAATGGACTCTGGACTTGGAGGATACAATAATTGAACAGAGGTCCCCTGCATATTTCATAGAAATTCAAAATTTAGTTAAGGTGCTGGCCTAGAAACCAGGAAACAGTGAGTTCTAGGCCTCCCTTAGGCTTAGGCGCCAGCTGGGTGACTTTGGGCCAGTTGCGCGCGCTCAGCCCAACCCACCTCAACCCCGTTGTTGTGGGGAATGTAGGAGGCAGGAGTATTAGGTATGTTCGACACCTTGCTCTCTATGTAAAAAAGGCAGGAAACAATAGCAGCAGCAGCAGCAGCAGCAGCAGCTTGCAAGCAAGAACTGGTGGGACCACAAAAAAGACAAAGGAATAGAAAATGAAGAAGCTAAAGTACTCTGGGACTTTAGAATTAAACAGACAAGCACCTGCCACCCAACACCCCAGACTTAACAATTGTTGATAAGAAAGACAAAAAAGTCTGGATAGTGGACACTGCAATACCTGGAGACAGCAGAATAGAAGAGAAAGAACTGGAGAAAATCACAAAACACAAAGACCTGCAAATAGATGTAGAATGACTGTATCAAAAGAAAGCAAAGATAGTACCAATAGTAATAGGCACCTTGGGTGCAATCCCAAAACATCTGGAGCACCACTTGAACACCATCAGCGTTGTCAAAATCACCATCAGTCAATCGCAAAAGGCAGCTTTATTTGGAAAGAGCCTACATCCTGCAATGATACCTTTAACACCATCAAACAACATCTGCCTATCCCAGGTCCTTGGGAAGGACTCAAGTGGATAAAAATGTGAAATCCAGTCTAAACATCTGGCTGACTATGCGACCAACAACAGCAACAACAACACCCTGTTCCAACAGGGACAGAAGTAAATAGGATGCATTGCAAAGTACTAGTTTACCTACCCCCACCCCCCAGTTATTTCAGCCGTTAAAGATGAAGACATTGGCATTTGGGACTTCAGCCAATAAGAATTACTGATTATGATCCGTACATATTCTACATACAGAATATGATGCTCCCATTAAGTCGAAGTGGAGGCTGAAGCTTCCAAAGTTGTTGTGGCCAGGGTCCACCCCTTTGCTGAGCAGCAGAAGGCCTTAAAAGGTTCTTGTTCCCTGACTAGCTCCCCCCCCAGTCACTCTGCTTGCACTGTAGGTCAACAGAGGAATGCAGGTCTCTGGTGGGAAATTATTTCCTCGCAGGTGTAGACTTCTGAAGCTAAATTGGGAGGCTCTGGGTCAAGGGCTCCCAGTCCTGTGGTCCATGCTGGGCGCTTGGATTGTTTTCTAGGATGTCTGCTTCCTGCACTTTGAAGCAGCTGCCTGTGTCTCAGGTGGGAGCCCAGGTGACTTCTCACAGTAGGAGTTTCCACTACACGTCTTGCAAACAGAATTAGTTAATCTCTACAAGCATTTCCTTCGCTGTTTTGTTTATTCAATTTCTATTCAGTTGAACACTCAAGGTAACTAACACTGTATTAAAAAAACAGATACAAGATAAAGCAAAAGACAAAAACAGCCACCAGCAGCTTGTTGGCCAGGCCTTACTGGGGAAATCCAGACCTGGCAACATGAACGATCACTGGGATTGTGTGATGCAGTCTGTCCAACGGCCTGTTTCTAAGTGGCACTCACGGTTCATTTAGATGAAAGACTTAGTTGAGATGGGCGTCTAGTTCAGCTTTTCTGTCTGTATTAGGAGTGGCTGCAGCATTCCGAGCAAGCCTTGTCAAACGGAGTTGTGTAATGGAAATGCTTGAACAGTGATATACTTTTTATGTCACCAAAAGCCTCCGATTTGCTTTCTTCATCCCTGCAGGAATTTCTATCGAAGAAAAGCATGCTTTGATTCAAACTGGGCACCGTCTTACTTTGTGCTGTGGTAGTATTTAGCGACTGTGGCTGAATGCTGGAGCCACGTTCACAATGAAATATCTGTTTCCATTTGATTGCGGAAGGGCATTTCTCAACAGTACAAAAGAGCAATTGTATGGAAAGGATCTATGAAAGGCAATCAAGCTAAAAATAAACATGTTGTATTTGAATTCGGACTTCAGTGACCCTGAATTGCTAGGCTAAAGATGGAAACAGAGCTTATATAAATAAAAGGAAAGCAGGGCAAGCAATGAACCAGGTGTACTCTTGTGCTTTTTTTCCTGCTGCCAGAGGCAAAGTTAAAATGGTTGATGGCTAAATAACAAGGAAGTGCTGGGTGTCCTCTTCTCTCCTTATAGTGAACATCAAGCCAGTACTCTGGCAAGAGTGTTGCTTTTTTTTTAACAATACCTATTCAGTCAGATGGAAAATAAACTGCTTTGAATTTAAAAAAAAATAACAACATTCTTATGGACAGAGTGTGGAGTATTTGCATTTATCTTACTTCCAAGGTTGTAGAAAGGTGTGTGCGTGTATGTATGTCTGCCTTTCACTGCTCAACAATCTCTACAGCATCTGCAGTTTCTCAGTCTTACCAGATTTCAATTAAACCTTGTGTGAAGTCATCATGAAGAAACATCTTCTCTGGCATATTTTCAGATTGGGGAGCAGAGCCAACAGGAAGGCTTTTGAGCAATGCAGAGTGCTGGGACAGAAAACAGAAAAGCAACAGCATTCTTTGCCAGCTCACATCACTAAGGAAAAATGCACAAAAGGAAATGTGAAAAGAATTTTAAAATTCTAAAGCTTGCTGGGAATGAGGTAGAAAAACAGAAGCTTTGTGCATAGGAAAACATTTTCAGGAACTGATAGACTTCAGTAAGTCCAAACCATATAAATTAATGTTAATATGACATTAATTCATTAATTAGTTAATATGATCCAAGTTGAATCACCAGCATCAAGGGAATTATAACCATTCCTTATTAAATATTCTTTCAGTTCAATATATTCAAAGCATTTGCTCTATCAACCCATTTTATGATAATAGGAAACTAAGATATTTTTTTAAAAAAATCCTTCCACTGATTTACTAGGACATGACATTTAAGTTCATTATTCCAGAGGTCATGTAAATAAATAATAATGATTTAATTGACTTTGTAGACATAGTGAAAGGGGAGCCATGTTCATCTATGATAGCTAAAACAAAAGTCTGGTAGCACTTTCTCAGACTAACAAATTTTATTAAAAGTAATAAACTTTTGTGAGCTACAGGTCACTTCATCAATTGCAATAGAGCAGCTAGACTGATACGGGATTTAAATTGGGATGATTCAAGGGGAAGGGGGAGGAAAGGGAAGATAAGGTGGTTAGACAGATGCAGATTACATGTGAGACTGATTACTAGTACCTTATCAGTTATAAATGGTCTTCCTGCACCAGATATGCAAGAGTTCGAACTACTACAGTCCAACATGCAACCCTTTGGAAGTCCACATAAGTAACTATGGTTCAACTATCCTATTTACTATGAGCAGAGTTGTTTTCTTCCCACCTCTTTCAATAAATCAATATCTCCATTTAGTTCCTGTTTTGCTTACGGGAGAATGTTTTAGGATGCTTTTTAAAAGACATTTTTATAGCTTCTTCTGTAATTCTTCAAATTTCACCCACCACCATCCTGATGTCCAGAAGTTAAATCCTTGTGAGAAGACACAACTACACAACTGCTCTGGATCTACCAGAGCATTAATACCATTTCTACTTGCGGGGGGGGGGGGGGGGGCAGGAGGTGGTATGTTCAATGAGGTGATCCACAGGGGAGGTAGGAACCATGGCTTCTTTGCTAAAAAGGTTGTACTCTGTGTCCTGAATTCCCCCACCCCCCTGCCTGAGATGTTATGGGTGAGGTTGGTTTTCAGGCAAGTATAATGGGGTGGGGTATACCTACCTCATGGGCATCCTCTGAGTTCCTGGTTCTGTTGGCAGCATGAATTGCATTAACTATGAAGCAAGTTTTCATAATGAAGCAACTCTCCTGACTGATTCACACATACCTGAGATGCAATTGTCCAGCAGCAGCTTCACGTGGTATTTCAGTCAAATGGTTCTTCAATGACATGAGTGAAAATATAATCACATTATTGCAAACCCATGAGAATATAAGGTAGAAATACTTTCAAAAGAGATACTTTTGAATAGGCCTGTGTAGCAGGGGATGGGTTGATCGCCCCTTATAAGCTAGCCTTATCCAGTTTCCAGAAGGGAAAAATAGCGGGTGGCCTTTTCTACAGCTTCAGTGCGCTTCATGTTTTCTTTTCTACCAGGGATGATGGGGAAGACATGCAGTGTCACATATTATAGCTAAACTGACTACGGCAGCAGATTGTTGTTATGCTCTTCCACGTCAACCCTGGCTTCTGGTGACTATATAGACAAGTCCCTGCATTTTCGGAAGGGGTTTGCCAGTTCCTTCTTCCTAAAGCTGAGTGACTGGACCAAACTCAAGGGTCTCCACTCCAAGCCCTATGCCTTCATCATGACACCAGTATGGTTCTCTCAAATGATCTGGTTACAGAACTTACATCCAGATACATTTTGTCTCCTTCCCATTATTGCTTCTGCCCAGTCAAGCTCCCTTTCAGGGTTAATTTTAAGGAGTTCCCACTTTCAGTTATTCCTAACATTAATGAAAACAGGGCTTTTGGTATCAGCAGCGTAGCTGCTTTGCAGGCACCCTGTTTTGGGTAATGGAGTAGAAGAACCTGACAGTAATCTTTCCAATGAGCCTGGCAAGCTTTATGAAATTTACTCAGTGCAGTATTTATAGCTTGTGCTTGGCCACTTGGAGATAATCTTTTCAGCTTCTGGGGGAATGTAAACTTTGCGTAGCCTACCCAGTCCCTGGTCACATGCCCTGCATTACCGTTCTCCCCCAAGCCTTTGTGCCTCACACACCCTTGTGACCCGGGGGGAGGGGGGATCTACAGCTTGGACACGAGGAGGCATGGATGCCTCACTCTCCTGCTCTTCACTGTGCTGAAAGCCAACATGAACCCAGTGCTCTCAGTTCATAGATTTCAACTTGAGTGAAGCTATTTTAGTTGCACCCCTTCTCTAGAGCAGTCATCCCTGGAGGACTGCCATCCATACAGCAAGAATCCTGGGATGACCTGATGCCCGAAGCTCAAGGCCTGTTTTCAGTTCTGTGGGCTTTTTCCTAGCTTCTTGTAGATTTTTTATCAGAGGCCCAGAAACAGTCTTTCATCGCTCCAGTAACCAACTTCTTGCTTGTCTCTTTCCTCCCAAAAACTGTTCCAAGAGAACAAAAGCTTTTTCCTTAGGGAGGGAAGAGTTGTGTGGCCTCCTTTGGCTATATGCTACAGTAAGTAGCTCTCTTCAGGAAGATCTTGCTTAAGAGAGAGGGATGTAAACTCTCTGCCTGGGGAGCAGCTGTCAATCTGCAGTCCTAAATGCAAAGTAACTGGTTGCATCTCCCCTGTCTAAGTGGGCTTCACGTCAAGATCCCCAAATCCCCATTTTGAGCTCCTTATAGGCCCAGTGGAGGGAAATTGCAAAAAGGAGCTGACCCCTAACTTCGGTGCAAAGAGTGCAGGACATACATGAAATCCTGTTATTAACATCTCCTTTATTGCAATAGGATTGCAAGAACAAAGCAGGATGCTGACATTTAGTTAACAGCATTAGGGAGAAGCCAGATAATCTGGATGCAGAGAGGTGTCAAGCAGGGGACATACTGCCAGTCAAAATTGTCAGTCTGCTTTTAGTACAGATTCTGGTTTCCTACCCCTTTGGCCTGCATTGTGCTGCAGCTTGCCATGTCCAAAGATGGAATGGACTAGAAAAATATCCTAACAGGATTTCTGTATAAAGGCTTTCCTTAGTTCCAGTCTGGCTTGCTGGGCAAGTTCCAGCCCAGATCTCTCTGACTGGAAGCAGCAGGGAGAGACAAGGGATAGTTACCCACTGTGTGTGTATGTGTGTGCATAGGTAGCTGCATATGTTTAATCACACCTCCTGCATCCTGATCCGTCCCCCTTTCTGCTCATTCCGATGCTCCTTGTGCTGTTCCATCCTGAAACTTTGCTATGGCAGCAATACAATGGGAATGGATGGCATTTTAAATAGTAGGGCTGGTAATGCACTACGGCCTTCGAGCCAGGCTGCGCTGTCACTGGGCCTGTTGACAAAACAGTTGGCATTGTAGCAGGGAAGGACTGTAGCCTGAGGAATTTGCCAAGAGCTGCTCACCCCCCCCCCCCCCCCATTTTATGGCTCTTTCATTTGTGAACTTGAAACCGCTGCTTCAGAGAGAAGCCACAAATAGGCAAGATTTCCAAACTGAAGGGTGGGAAGGGGGAAATCCTGCCTCCAGCTTTAGAAGAGAAATGAAATATACAGAAACCCAGTTACATCAGGTTCATTAGAGCTGATGGGAAAAATAGCGATGCTGGCTACCAGCCATGTTTTCTGGTTTAAAATGGGTGCCACAGTCTGTAGAGGCTTTAGGTGATAGTTACTCATAGTGGAGTCCACTGGATTTTCTTTTTTTAAATGCATTTATATTGATAGGGTTACGTGCCAGTTATGACAGCATCTGGACTCTCTGCTTTCATTGATAAAGGTTTTTCCAGCTGCAGGAGAATTTGTGGTGGGCTGGAAGGTGTGTGGTTGGACAGGTGGGTAAAGCTAGCAAAGGATTATGAAATGTAACCGCCCCCCCGCCCCCCACCCCCAGTTCTGATGCGCCTTTTGGATTTCTTTCTCCTCCTCTCCCAGCCTAAAGTGAAACTTTTGATAATGCCATCTCCATGTAGGTCTGTTCCTACATGACAAATGCTACAATGCATTTATCCTGGCAGTTATCTCTACATTTATGCTGTCATTCATTTAATGGGAAGCTCTTTTTCTTTCTTTTCTTTTCTTTTCTTTTCTTTTCTTTTATTTTATTTTATTTTATTTTCTTCTGTTCAAGGTCTGGCTTCATTCCAAATGGTGATAATGAATTTCATACCTATTCATTATGGTCTTCTCTGAGGAAAAGTCTGTGAGAATGTTTATTTCACTTCCTCTTTCCTCCTTCAGGAAGATCCTGACTACTTCAGCGTTTTCCAGAGCTATTTCTTTGCTCTGAATCATGGTTACCGAATTCAGATAATGGTCCTCTGACAGAAAAGAGAAGTGTGTGGGTTCCTGCGATAGGTGAAATACCAGTCCTATGTATCCTACTGGGAAGAAAACAAGAATGAAGGTTGGCAGGGCTTTGTAAAATGCTTTAACTGCAAACCCTAATAACCAACAGCTCAAACTGATAAAAGGAAGGGCAGAAAAGGTGAAGGCCTGAGGAAAGAGGTACTTAAAGGCCCTTCAAAAGAAGAATTTAGGTAGCAGTCGGTGATAAAGGCCATTGTGCTTGCCACTCCAAAACCTAATCCTACTGCTTCTGAGATGGGCTCTGCAACTACAAAGATTAGCCTAATTAGCCTAATTCAGGTTGTTGGATGCCCACTTGAGTACCGAGCAACTATCTCCCCATTGCAGTTAAAAGCTAGCAACTTCAGTCGACTGATAGGCTCCTGAGAGAGCTAAGCTCAGCAAGGGAAAGAATTTATTCTTACTGAAATTAATAGGAGACCATAAATGTTTCTACATACATTAATTAACACATGCTTCAGCTGTAAAAATTGAATTCAATGTCTATGAAATGGGATTCTGGGGAACATTAGGTACAAAATGAAGGTGCTGTATGGTGAAGAATGGATTTAAACAAGGAACTTGTATCACATTGGGAATACTAAATAGGTTTGCAAAGACAACGTGTGTAGATAGCTTAAATGCTCCTTTAGAAGTGTGGGAGAACGCATAGAGCCAGTGGTAATTAATCTGGTGTGAGACACATTAATCTTATCCTTAAATTAGACATGAGATGGAAATGAAAAAGCCCTTACCTTAGGGTTTTGGGGGGTTTGTTTTGTTTTGTTTTTACATTTGTGCTCTCTGATAATCAGCTTACCTCCCCCGGCTGCTCTAGGTTCCTCTTGGAATAAAATATGTGGGACTGTAGTGTCCATAGAGTGCTTGAGTGTTTTCCTCAAGAAAAATAGCAGTTTGGATGTGGAAAACTGACAAGGTTGTGCCACAACTCTAGTGGACTTCCCATGTGCTTTAATTAAAAAAAAAAGGTCTCCTCAAGATAGATTTGCATATTCGGATACTTGCATCCTTAATGTATCTGATTTTTATTCATGGTTAACTTGTTTAGGTGCCTGAGAAGCAATTTAGACTCTGCTAGGGAAACAAACAAACAACAACAACAAAACTTGAGATGACACGGAGGTAAGCACACATTTTAATCTTTGGCTTTGGTTGTTCAATTGGCACCTGTTAGCCTCTTTTCTTCTTTCCTAGCAGTCTTTTGCCTAATAGTCCACCTCCTTCCACTCTTGCTTAAATGGCTGGAACACTTTGCTTGACCCAGGATGCTTCTCTCCCTCAGGGGAATCCGGATCCTGGAGACATGGGAGGATACCACTGAGGAGAAGATCAACACCCCCAATGGCACCAAATTAAGCACAGGGGGTAGCCCTTTGAGAGAGGTGATTCATCAAGCCTAGGCCACACTTGATGGCCAGGGACCCATCTATAAAGACCAGCATCTGATTGAACTAAGTCCAGGATAATCTCACACCATCTTGTAGTAGGAGACAATGTCTATGGGTACCAAACCTGAAAACGGTTTCTTTCTGATTCAGGAAGCTTTAGGGCACATTCAGACTGTTTGTTGAATGTGATTTCCTCTAGGCAGCGAGGTGGCAGAAAAATATGTCACTAAGACTTGTTCAATCCCAATAGCCTGTTTGTATTTGATATTACTTACAGCTTCCTTATAATTATTACTTGGTAGTAAGGCTGGCTGCTAGTGCTATCCTCTGGGGGACAAGATAAGGTGCAACAATGGGTGGATGTCCAGATGGCAGGAAAAAGATCCCCCAATCCCTCTCCTTAATGTGGGGTGGGGCTGGAGCTGAAGGGAGTTTTGAAAGACTCCTAGTATGCCCATCTGTCTGAGGTGGATGGGGCTTCCTGCACAGTGGGAGAACAGAGCCTCTCCAGTCCCTCACTTGCGGGCCTTCGTGGTCTTCCCCTCTGCTGCTCCCTCCAGCTCATTTCTCATGCTTTCCTGCTCTCATATCTTGCACTTGCTTCTCTGCCTCTCACACTTTCTTTCCAGCACTTGCTTTATGGCTCTCATCCTTCTCTCATCCTTCTCTCATGCTCTCCATTATCTCTTGCACTCTTTGGCTCTTGGCTTGCTGCCCTGTTGATCTCTCATACCTGCCTTCTCTTGTTTTGTTCTCTGTCTAAAGCAGCTTTGGGGTGGGGGAGCTTGATAGGCACTGGCAGGTGGACTCCCTGCTTCCACCAGCCAGCATGGCTCTGCTGACTGTCAGTTGGGGCATCTTTATTCCCCGCCCCCCTTTACACATGCCTAGAGATCTCACACAAGACCACAGGATAAGGAGCCTGTATAATGCTTGACGTTTTGCAGACTGCTACTTAGCCATTATATGGGCCTTTGATCCCTCATGCTGCCACTGAGATACAACACTGGGGTGGAGAAAAGGTGAAAAATACTACTTTAACATTAGATCAGCTAGACAAGAAGCTAGGTGGCCTCAGCTATGCAGTGGGGTTGAGGAGAAAGTTGTGTTATCAGGATGTGTCTGCCAATACCAGCAAGCTAACATTAGGGGAACATGTCCGTGTACCCTATGATTAGCCCTGCTCCTTGCTGGGCTTACTAACTGGTACAGATGATTGATTTGGACGCACTGTTCTTTTTCAACAACAATCTTATACTTCAGTTGCCAGCTTTAAGAAAGGCGAGTCCAATGGATGGATGGCCTGCTGACTCTCAAATCATTTTGCAGCTCCTGCCAAATACCTATTAAGAGCAAAACATGTTCACACAATACCCAATCTAAGGAACTCCTCCATGTAAGACACTTGCTCCAATCAACATCCTTTGTCTTAAAGTCATTGAATCTGATCCCATGCAAGCTTTTCGGGCAGAAATATTTCTGTTGGTGTCAGATGCTTTTTATCCCTCTTTTTCTACTGACAGAACTAGAGAAACAAGTGATCACTTTTGCCGATCTTCTTTCCCCTTGAAATTCCTTAAGGATTTGGAGAATCTGTTTTGGCACCTCTTCAGGAAGTGTGGGGGTGGGGAGGGGCTGGGGGAACTGCAAAGGGAAGGGAGGACAAAGATCACCTCTCCCTCTCTTCTTCCAGTGGAAATTTTTCTGAGCAGACCTTTGCTGGGTTACCCTGCTAAGAGAAAAGGAAGTGCACCCACCCCATTGTATACCCTAGACTTAAGAAAATTAGCACGCAGCTAAATAATTTTGGACTCTGGTCTTAAGGGGTGTAACAGCTTCTGTGGAATCAACACAATTACATTTTCTCTTCCTCGTCCTAATTTCATCGCTTTGCCCTTTTTTCCATATCGAAAGAAGTGTCAAAGAGCTTTACACATATTATTTCCCCCAAAATAAACTAAACTTAATTTTAAAAACTTGAAGCATGTGCTGCTTTGCATTTAAAATTGATGCTTCCTATTGACAGCCTCTTTGCCACTGTCTCCCTGTCATTCTTTGGACTTTGGCCTCGTTAGCCAGAGCTGCAGTATTGAATAGGAAAATAAACTGAACTGGTAGCAACTTAGATTCTTCCACTTCAACTAACTCTTTCTCTAATATGCCAATTAGACACTCAAATTGCTTCAGCTATGAATATTAAAATATGGCAATATTTGTAGTTTGAAGTGATTCAGTCCAAAACGTGCTAAATAGCTACCAACGAGGCAATGGCAAAATTCAAGAATAAATGGAAAAGAGCAGTTCTTTTTTTGTGATTTCCAGAGCCCTCTCAAACCGCATTGTCAAAATTCAGCTTCTGGCCATTTTGAGATAGAAAACACAAACATTGGAGAGTAAACCTAAAACACCTGTAAGTTAAAAAAAAAAATCCTCCAGCCCCGAAATCCTGCTCCTGTGCTGAACAGCATTACCCACTCTTATCTCCTGAAACTCTTGCTGCTTCCCACCCCCCCTCCACTAAGCCCATCGCTTTCTGCAAAGGAGAGGTGACCAGCAGGGGAGATGTCATGCTCATTTTGAAGAGCGGAATCCCGGGGTCCTCCCCAGCTCCCTCCTCCTTGTGGCATTGTAATTTTGATGGTAGCTCTGGAAGAAGTCATGGAGGGCACTTTTGGCTTTCAGTGCTGTGCTAGAGTGTTCAAGGAGGGCAGAGGAAATAGTGCTGGTAGATTCTGCCGAAGCAATCTTCATGCTGTATGGTAAAGGCCTTGCTGTCAAGTCCCAGTTGTCCAGTCTTCTGGTCCTAATTATACAAAATTGCAGAAGCAGCTGGAAATCGTAACAAGGTAGCAACTGATCACCTTCCAGATACGCAGTATCCCAGCCTTTCAGAATGCACCACATGGCAGGGTGTACGTTTCTGGATTTAATTTCAAATCAAACCCTTCACCCACAGCTATTTTAATTCATCTCCCATAATATTTTGCTGAGTCTTGGTCAGGAGTGAATGATGATCTCTTTTGCATCTTACAATCAAGAAATACCTGCATCTGTGACAAATGATAGAGTCTTATTGCATTGAAAGGCAAAACATATTCTTAAAGAAGGGGGAGAAGAGAGCGCACAACCATAGAGGTCTGCTTAGAGTACTAAGCAATAATTAATCCTGGTTTACTGAAGTCACCAAGCTATAAACCCTATTTTATAAACCACAATGTTGGATTCACATATTGCTATCAGCCCAAACTAAACAAACTTGCTTTGTGTCCCTCAGACAAGCAGTGGTGTCTGTAATGAACTGCAAATACGTTCATGGCATTGAAAGGGGAAGTAGAACTCAGACTTGAAAGGTGCAATGTAACCATCAAATATTACAAGAAGAAAATGATTTTAAAAAGTTTATTTGTTCAATACAAGTTAAGCAGAAAGCACATCAAAGAATAGTTAAGAGATACATGTTCTAGATGCCCTCACAAAAACATACACTTATTGGAGATTTCACATACGTAGTTCAATGTATTCTTTGCACAAGAAACATCCATTTAATTGGTGGAAAAGGTGGCAGGGTTTTAAACAAGGAGCAGTGTGCCCCCAACAAGGCACCAGCCTGCCACCACTGCTCAATCATTCCTCAGCTCCTCCCTGTTTCGTTTGCCCCTACTTTTCTCCTTTTAGCAAGAAGGAACTGCTGGAGGAATTCAAGGCACTCATCCCATTTCTGTCAGCCCGGGGAACTTCTTGGACAAGAACAATGCAATACAACATGACTGTTACTAAACATTTAATGCACATCCTGGGTCAAAACTGTGTAATAAGCTAACAGGAGATAGCAAGTCTTGCATGCTCCAGTTTGAGATGTATCTATATTGCCTCCTTCTACTAACACATCAGAAAGTGAAAGCTACTGCATGAAAAGAGAAGCCAGGTTGCAGGAGCGCCTTTGAGTTCTTTTAGCCCAATATGGATTAGTGTTAGTTTACCAGTCTTTTTCTGAACTGCTTGACATACACCTGCCACATAAGAACAATCTTTGCTCAACCAGGTTTCAGCAAAAATTCACAGTATAACTATTTTCCCTTATCGAAAGAGAGGGAGAGAGAGAGAGAGAAAACTGGGACTTCCCCATTAACTGGTAAGCATATATAAAGCACTGTCAATAAAATATGTTAGTTAAAAAAATAGATACCCACAGTTAACACTTCTTGCTCTTGAATGGTGGTTCACATTAACACTCAAGGTTTCCCTCATAATACCTTCTAGATTTAAAACATTTGATATTGCACTGTTATATTATCCATCAGCTATCAATTTGCATTCCAGAGACTTATGAAACTGTAAAAAAGTAAACAGCCATTTTGTGCAGTCTTCAGCATTGCATCCGAGTAGTTGGAATTTGCAAAACCTTCATTACAACTACAGTAGCCTAAGCACAGTGGAATTTCTGCCCAGCTGCCTTCCTTATTCAGTACAGATACTGATTGTCCAGTCTTCAACCTTCACACTTTGAGTTTTCTCTTCTGCTCAAAGTAGGCATCAAATCTGGAGAGTGCATAGTCCTAAATGGGAAAAAAAAATACTGCCGTTGAAAATACTGAACCTCCTACAACTTGCCCCAATTTCAGGGAACAAGTGTTATACTATCATTTCATGCAGAACTACTCGCATCATGTCACTTGGTTCTCTTTTACAAATAACATTTAAGTGACGCTAAGAAACCAGAAGTGTGTGGGAAAGCAATTCTTTTTCAGATATCAATTCCTATTTATTGATCATTGCTGCAACCTGGATTTATGAATAACTGAATTTATATGCCACAGTATAAGCTAGTTTTTGAAAACAAGTCAAAAGTTAAGAGCAATCAAAATGATAGTTAATTGAAGTTTACTGTTGTACAGCTAAGGGGGGCAAAGCCAAGTTGCTGCTGATAGCAAGAGACATGGCTTCTTGACAACAAGATGATCATCCATTAAATGCTTGATGAGGCAAAAGCTTACTCGCACTTGTTACTAATTGATTTACAGTTAAACTAAATACTGAAAACATAGGTTTTTGAGGGGATTTAGGTCAGTCTGAGACAAGTAGGAGAGCCTGGACTCTTCAGATGTTGTAAAACTGTAATTTTTACAGCATTCCTCACCATTGGTCATGCTGAAGTTGCTTAGAACTTCAGCAATACCTAGAAGACTGCAATTTCCCAACTCTTTCTTACAAGGGCATAAGAACTATGCTATGAAGGATGCAGATGCTTAAAAATGTGAAGCTTTTCAAAAGGCATACCATGTATCCAAACTCAATAGATGATATCTTTGCTTGTATAATGGACCACAGACCCCACAAGAAATGAGATGCAAGGGCAAACCTGTCAAGGAAAAACACAGTGTAATGCTATCACAGCATGTTTTGGTATGAAACACAGAACCACCCTAGTCATCCTTGAACAGAATAATATAAAGTGGAGATGGACAATACATGTCCTTCAGCTGAACTTATCACCCCTCCTGGCATGATTCGTGATGTGGGATGATGGAAGCCCTCCACACTTGGTGGGTCTACATGTTATCCTCTCCAACTTAAAATGTATAATAGAAACAGGCCACTTGTGTTCCGAAAAGCAGAAGAAAACTGTTTGCCTCCAAGAGATCTTAGGGCATGGACAGGTTTACACAGAAGACAACAAACCCTAAGGTATCCTGGACTCTAATAATTTGAATGGCTGCCTTTTGTGGTCTCTAAATTTACAAAGTGGTCTTCTGAGTAGGCATTACCAGCCACAAGCACCCATATAGTTCACCTGTGGGACTGCTTCTTCTTACTCCATTTTCCTACTTTTATATCCTTCCAACTACCCCAGTTAATCTTCTGTTTCTTTTGGGGGTATGCAGGTACATTTTCAAACAAAACATTCAGCTGACTCTCTATTCTATTTTTACTTTCTAGGAATGCCTATAGAGCCCAGGTGGAGAATAAAGGTATTCTTGGAGATAAAAATAATATTGGAGGATGGCATTTTGCTTTGAAGCTCATCAACTTTCTATTTAGTTTTTAATTTGAGTAATCCTTTTTTAAAAAAGAGACAGTGGAGGCACTTTGACTAGCATCAAGGAGATATCCAAAGGACCAGATCACATATCCTCATCTAGTAAGTATTAAATGTTTCTTCACCTGTGGATGCCCTCTTTGGCATGTTTCTATCCTTACTGATCAAACCAGATGTTCCCAGAGCAGGTGGTAAATGAAATCAACCAGCCAGGACAAATAATTGTAGGCAACTAAATAGTTTGCATGCTCCATGCCCAGCTGCCTTATATATAAGTGAAAACATGTACTAATTTAGACTGGACACCAAACTAAACACTGAAGAATGTCTAGTTTAGGAATGCATGTATAATCTACATATTAACTGAGAGTCAAGATTCATGAACAGGATTACATACATTTCTGAATGAAGAAAGAGGTTACCTGTTTACTTCCACCAACATATCTTCTTCTATTTGGGACTTATCTTCATGGCTCAGATTTTCAAACCCACTTTGAGATGCAGCTAAATAACTGGTGATGAAATGGAGCTAAAAGCACAAAACAGTTGTCAGAACAGCAGCTGACTCACTTAATACTGACATACCAAATTAATGTAATTTATTAGAACCTCAGCCTAATTCCAAAGCAATTTAAAAAACAGAGCAACAGTATTCATTTTCAGATTCATACTAGTTCTAGCAATTTGTATCCCAGTTCATTCAGTATTTTTGTACACAAATTATTATTAGAGATGGGGAAACTGTGCCCCCCTCATATTACTGAACTTTAACACCCAGTATATTTCACTAATTTGATGAATTAAATGAAATTTAGAAAACGTATTCTAGGAATACTCCATTGTTAAGGCAACTTTAACACTCCTGCTACTAGGGTCATAAAATGAAATATAGAACCCATCCATTACAGACTGTTATCACAGAACTAGACAATCTGTAGTTCTCTAGATGATACTGAACTATCATTCTACAGCCAATATGACCAATGGTGAAGGATTCTGGGAATTTTAGTTCAGTAATTTATGGAGGATAATAGTTCTCCATCTCTATGCGATTAAGAAATTAAATTTGACAGTTTGGCAAGATTTAATCCAAGAGTACAGATTAAAGTTGAGTACGATTTAGAATTTAAGTTCAATTTGAAAATAAAAGACATTATAACTCAAGGCAGTTCTTTTTACTGTTTACCTGTTGCTTCTTTGTAGGATAGTTCATGAAGTTAGCTTTGAAGAATGGGTATTTTTCATGCACGTAGTCATACATCCACTCACAGAAGTGATTAGCAATATCAAACCCCCTAGAGTGAAAACATTACCAATAAGTAAGAAATACATTTGGCTCCAAAAACTTATATTCTTAAAAACTTCAGGACTATAGAAAGAGCTGTGCTGGATGAAACTAAAGTTCTGTCTTGTTCGTATTCTATTCTACAGTGGTAGACTGGAGGCCTATATAGCATGCTTCTACTTGTGACATCCAGAAACAGGGTAAACCAGTGTGACTAGATGAGCTTTGTCTCAAATTATAACTTTTGATGGGGCAAGGAGGTGCTCTTATATTTGCTGAGAAGGGTGGGAAGACATTTTGAAAACAAGGGAATCAGTGGGAGGGGCAACTGTTACAAATATTGTGGATACCTTTGAAGATTAGTCTTGCCGGGGATAGGTGGTTTTTACAACCCTTTTTGTAACCCTTTAATGGGGCTTCTCTTTTTTCCTTTCCTTCCTTGTCTAATTACTACTTCTCCTAATTACTACTTACTGGGTTGGGGGGAATCCCTGGGATTGGTTGAGTTGAGAGTACATGATTTTTACTTGTTTTTCCAATTGTGTTTCTATCTGCTCTTCTTTTAGGGGAATTACCTTAAATTCAAAGTTATGGGGCAAATTCAATAGCTCTGAGGAACTTAAGCTGAACTGACTGCAGTTCACTACCACACTGACCTCATCAGCCAGCAGAGTTGAAATGGGCTTGTCATCAAAGGCTTACAAAATTCATAAATGATGTTAAAACCAACTCAATCTACTAAATAAAAGCAACAACCTATTCTAATATATCTACCCTGACTGGCAGGTGCATACCATGTCCTGTTATGCAGTTCTCAGAGTATACATGCTTTAAGTCTAATCCTTGCCAAGAACTGCATTTTTAACCAGAAAAACCACTTGCAGGAAGCTCTTTCTGCCCAGAGACTTAAAGAAAATTATTCCTGGTATCCTGATTTTGGACATTTTTCTAATGATTATATGACATAAGGAGCCATCTTTATATCCATGCAATACTTAGATGCTATAGTATCAAGTAACTGATGACTCAGCAAAACAGGGGACCCCAGGAAGTCAGATTGTTCCAGGACCAGAACTATAAACTCTAATCCCCAACCCAGATATTTCTTTTTAAAAAATACCTAATTTGAGAACAAAAAATTTACAAGATCAGACTTTTCAGACAAAAAAGTTGATGTAATAATCAATTAGTTTGATGTTCTATAAATCCCAGAGGATATACCTTGTTCTCTAAACAATGCAAATACATCTGCAAACTGTCAGCTTGGGTACCAATCTGACCATGAAACACCACCACTACTAAGCAGCCAAGTAATTGAGAGAAATGAACAGAAAGAATTGCTATTGCTAGTTTTATCTTAAAATATTTTATAAACATTTTTGAATAGATGGACTATATGTGTAAAATTTTATTAAACTAGTTTTAGCATAAATTCATTTTTTCAATTTTTAGCAAAGTAGCCTATGTTCCCATAATAGACGTCTGATCCTTTTTTTTTTAAGACATGGGCAAACACTGGCAATCTTGATGGATTAATAGCAGACAAGTCTATGTATGCAAAATGCAGTTCACACAGCTACTGTAATTAGACACTTGTTAAGCTTGCATTTTTATTGATTCAAGGCTACTGGAGAGTTCTAACATTTACCTGTAATTGTAACTGCTATATTCAAAGTCAATAAGCATCAGCTTTTGTTTTTCGGAATCTTCTCTGCCTTCAAGAAGCAAAATATTTCCTGGAGGGCATGAAGAAGAGAAGCAAGAGGTATAAAATGATTCTTGCGAGCCTTCTGAGGAACTTTCAGATCAGTACACTGGTCTGTAACTTACATAATTGCTGGACTATCCTGATTCTTTAATATTAGAACTACAAAACATTCCATTAGCAAAAAAGACAACAGATAGAATGCATACATGGAGACAGTGAAACACATATGGTAAAGGCAGGGGAGATAGCCACCGTGGGCCACTGGGGCCCTTCTACCCTACACTTTCAACTTTGGGCACTTTGCAGCCCATGTAGAGCCCTAATCTACATGGGCTGCAAAAATCCAGATATCACTACATGGCAGCAAAGAGATACACTACAAGCAATTCTAATTCTTCACTGCCACTTTGTGGTCACCCAGATATTGTATCCCCACTTTCTCCTGCCCACCCTTTATTGCTGCAGCTTGGGTGAGGATATAGATTCATATCTTTCCATGGGAGGCTCCACCTGAGAGATCTGTTTTGGAGCCTAGAGGACTCTACTTATGCTCTGTGCAAACATCTTGGGTGGATGCAATCAACTCTGGAGTCCATTTCAAGAATAAGAGTGCCATTAGTAAATAGTGTGTGTGTCATTTAAATGATGGTAGGAAGTATGCACTTAGGGCATTGCTGGAGTGAGGCCTAAACATGTTCCCCACAATCCTAATGACTGCAATCAAAATGAAGCCCAAGCTATTTGCACAGACCAATCCCTGCTTCTATACTTCCTAAACTTTTAAAATGTTCAAGCTAAGAATGGAATTATACCTTTGAAATTGGCTACAAATAGACCTGATTATTAATCTTCTCCTAATCCTGTTAATATATGGTATGCTTTATTTTGCAAACCCTTCGATACTGTGGGAACATTTCTTTGTATTTCTTCTCCATGAGGTCACCACCAATTAAGAACCATGACCTAAACTTAATCAGTTTACATATGAAACATTACTTTGCTATAAACTAAATGTTACTATGTTTTTAAGAGGATTACAGCTATAAAATGCAAAGACAACATTACAGTACCTTCTTGGCAGTCATTGTGACAAAACACAACTGGAGATGAAGTAGCTTCAAGTAAGGATCTAGAGAAAAAAATCCAAACCATTTGCTTACTTAAGGACATAAATAAAATACTGCAAGACAAATAATACTTTCCACATCTCATCTCTTGAATATGTCTCTGCCAACCATATCCTCTACTGTAGGAACCAAATCATGAAAGCCTTTTCTGAATGCAGCTATTTTTCTCTTCTTTGAGGAAACCCAAAGTCCGACCCACTGCATTCTTAACTTAAACACCTGCTGGCTTGACTCTCCCTCTTCCCATGATGGTACAGTACATAAGGCAATGAGAGCCATTTGAAGGCCTTGGAAAGTCAATTATTCCCTTCTGTCTTTCAAGCCAACTTTTTGAACAAATATACTGAGAGAATCTTAGCACAACACTTGCCATAATTCAGCTGTAAATATGACCTTAGCTCTGCTCCCTGCGTGGCATAGCTGCAAACCACCCACCTGTGCTTTATGGTCTGATAGCTGTATTATGCAAAACTAGCACAATGATTTCTAATTAGAACAAGCAAAAGAGGTATGTTGTAATGTGATTTGTAGACGTGCCATTTAGGGAATGGGGTTGAAAGAGCTACACAGTACATTCACAGCTGAACAGCAGTGGCTGGCATTTTGTGTCATGCAAATGTGAAATGGGGGGGAGGAGAACATTTACTGACTTTCAAATGATCTTAATAAGCTGCCATGGAGACTTCCTTGGCTCTTTATATATTAATGGGACGCGTCACTGAAATGGCACACTGGATTTGCTGCGCAGGTCCTTTTCTGCAGTTCAGATAGGGCATTCTACTGTAGGATATCTCCCTCCCCCTGTTCCAGAGGTACGCTTAGAAGATTCTGATGGTGCTTCCCATAAGAAAAGATAGCCCCATCTCCAGTTTCAGAACGACGAGCTAGAAGGAGCGCTCAAAGGAAGCACACTTGAGAAAGTTAGGATACTGGTGATGTGCTGTACTTTGGAACAGGTGTCCATGCCCCACTCATTAGTACAGGTAGTCCTCGACTCATGACCACAATTGGGACTGGAATTTCCATTGCTAAGCAATGCTATTGTAAAGTGCGGCATCATATGACCACATTGCTTAGCAACAGCAATCCCGGTACTCCCGATTGCCATCATTAACTGAGAATCACAGGTCGTTAAGCGAGCACCCACCCCAATCCAAGCCATTCCAGGCTTGGTCCCTCCCAGCCCCGAGCCTCAGTAAGGTAAGGGACTGCCTCCTCTTCAACTACCCCCACGCCTATCTCCTCACCCATCTCTGCCCTTTTGGCTGCCCTGCACCCTGCCTTGTGGGCCTGCTTGCCCCGCTGTGGCTCATGGGCTTCCAGGTGCACCATGGTTCTAGGGCTACAAGTAGCCTGAGGCACAGTGCAGTGTGAAGCCCAGCCCCAGCCCGGCCCAACACCATAGTGCAAAGCAGCTGCCCCAGGAAGCCCCATCCGCCTGAAGGAATCCCCAGCACTGCAGCGCAAAGTTGCTGCACAGCACCAGTGTGAAGCTGCCACCCCAGGAAGCCCCAGCCACCCCAGCACTGTGGCACAAAGCGGCTGCCCAGCACTGCAAAGCCACCGCCCCAGGAAGCCCCAGCAGCAGCAGTGCAGTGCAAAGCCGCCACCCAGCAGTGCAGCATAAAGCTGCCACCCCAGGAAGCCCCAGCCACCCCAGCTCAGCCACCCCAGCTGCCCTGCACTCCAAAACCACCATGTGCAACCTTGGGAAGAAAGGCTCATGCAGCCAGCAGCTGCCTCATGAAGGGCCAGGGCAGGCATGCTTGGTCAGCAGTGGGAGCAAGAAGATGGCGAAGGTCAGCTAGGAGAGTGGAGTACAGGGGGCCAAAAGGGCACAGATGGGGGGAGATAGATGGGTGGGGGAGGTTGAAGCGCCTCTGCGGTCATAAGTGTGGGCAGGCTGCCAAGCACCTGAATTTTGATCACGTGACCACTGGAGCGCTTCAACAGCCATAACTTCAAGGACCAGTCTTAAGTCCCTTTGTTCAGCACCACCATAACTTCAAATGGCCATTGAATGAATGGTTGTAAGTTGAGGACTACTTGTACCACCTTAAGGCAGCTGCATCTTTAACTGATAGCCACATGACCCAGGAAAATACACATTTGAATTAAGGAGATACCTATGCCTTCTCCAGCATCTTGTCACCAACTCCTGAATTCAACAGTGTATTTTCCCAGAATCACACTTGCTTGAGGGGGAGTAACATAAAACAGAAAAGGAAAGTAGAGTTCAGCCAACATTGAAGAAGCCCTTGAAGGAACCAAAAAGCACATTCATACTTCAGAGCAAGGCAGGGCCAGACTTTGGGTTGGAACTATCTCCTCCCACAGGAAAGACTATCGTAATCTTCTAGCCCTATCTCCAGAGCAAATGAAAAGGAGATATCCCATTGTGGAATGCAATGTCTCCAGTTTAGGAAAACAAAAAGACTAAGTTATGAGTTACTATTATTAGCAGTTTGCCCCAATCTGAACAAGACTCTGGATAGGGAACAGCAAAGACATAATGTAAAAAGGCAATAAACACCATAAAAATCTTATGTTAAAGTATGATGAAGATTTCAATTCTAATGTGCCCAATTATTTATCTCTTAGTTGAAAATGGAGCTTTTATCGCCACTACCAAGATGTGTAAAAGCTACTTAATTTGTTGAAACTTCTTGAATAAGCTCACTGAAAGTTAACATCTCTAATGGGCCCAGACTTCACAGCAATCTCAGCATATGGCCTATTACAAAAGTAGCACCCAAACTAGACAGTGAGAAAACACTGGTCCAAATAGCTACAATGCAGTTATATCCATAGACAGCTAGATACAGGTCTACTAAACGTAAAATAGAGGCATTAAAATATAAGTCAAGAAAGGTTATAGCTTTTTACAATACAGTAATAAAAAAATTGCACTCAATTACACAACAGAATTATGAACTATTAAGAATTAAAACCATACCTTAAGTTTTTCATTTCTTGAGGCAAGTTGTAGCTGAGAATCTTGTTCAGTTTTCTTACACGTGACTCTCTGGTAAACTTGATTCTCATAACTTGGTTCAAGTACCTGTATAAAGATTTTATTGTATAGTTAGTATTTTAAGCAACACACACAACCCTTTCCCCACAATCATCTCAAATATTCTGAAAGAAAAATACAACTACAGAAACATTTTTAAAGGACTTTCTGGTGCCCCAAATTAAATAACTTTCCCACAAAATGGAAAATGCCATTCATTTTCAACCCAAAGCAAAGGCATTGTGTTCCAAATGTTCTGTCAAACCATTCTGAATCAGCCAGAGTTTGGTAGAAACAATTTTGTTGTTCTTGGTTTTGCCCCCCTGCCCCACCTTCCATCCCCATCTCATTGACAGCTCCCAGTGCAGCTTATTCTCCTGGCCTCCCCTCTCTTCTGCTACTGATGTCCCAGCACAGCTTATCCTACAGGCCTGTTCTCATGCCTGTCTTCTCCCTGCCTGCCTCATCCACTGCTGATGTCCTTGGCTTTTTTCTGCTCTTACACTCCCCACAAACTCTTCTGCATGGAACAACAATGCTTTGGTCCCTAACTGAAACAAAGCAGTGCTGTTTTGTTGGATCTGGACCAAACATGCTTCAGTTTTGGCACTGAACTACCTGAAACCAGCTGTTCCACATACAAACCATTTTGCATATCCCTCTTGTCCCAGCTTAATTACTCCATAAGTAATCTTACTTATAAGATGCTTAACTATCATCTTAAAATAAAAAGACAAAACTTCTACTGCTTACTTCTCTATGGTTCCAAAGAGCCACTTAGGTTCTTTATTAAATGGCATTTTCATCCCATGAAATCTAGCCATTTTTTCAGCTATTTCTGCTGATATATCTGGCAAGCCTAGTTCCTCGGTATCCAACTTTCTGCTCTGAAACACATATAGCAAAGAGGACATAAATTATGAGAAATAGATAATTTTGCAATTTCAAATCAACAATTCAGTGTCAAAAGAATCAGCCTGGTGAATTGCAAATTACAGATGCAGGGAAATCAAGGGAGAACATGACATGTATTTGTTTTTCAATGCTGTAATTTACTGTAACGGTAACACTCTCAGTTCTGCTACTACCAAGACAGAATATCCCATCATGTGTTTCATTAACTGAAATGTGGTGAAAAATTAATCCAGAAAACCTGAGATCTAGCTTCCATTGTCTACAGACATACTGCCCAATCAACAAAGTAAACCTATTACTATGTCTTAGCAAATACATTACTTCCGGGGTTTTTTGTACTACATCGTCAAGTTCAGTTTCAACTACCACCATACAGCTAATATCTGGCACATACAGGAATGAATTCCTCCAGACGGCCTTGTGGGAAGATTCCATAGAGTTTTGGTCCAAGAGCTCTCTCTGCAAGAATGGCAAACATAACACTCTCCAGAACAACAGCTTCTGCACCCTACAAAAGAAAAGAAAACTAAAGCTGTACAAATATAATCAATGTAAATCAAAAACTCAACACTTATATTGCAGAATAAATACAAATTGAATTGTAGAATAAATAATTATATTGCAGAATAAATTGAATTTAAACTTCCAAAGCCTTACTCCCTTGCTTGTCTAAAGTATAACTTAGAGGGATGCTTTTAGATCCCTTTACAATTAGTGGGATATTCCTTGTAGTTTATCATCCTAATTATAGAAAAGGATAATCTAATTGTACTTTTAACCAAACTTCGTATTAGTATTTCTGATTATTCATTTACAAACTGGCTTTTTAAAGTACAAGCTGCCACTCTGAATATGAGAAAAAGAAGCCTCTTCAAAATAAGGCAAGTTGAGAATGTAAGACTTCCCTGAGACCTATCTCTTTATGCATTTATGCTAACCAGATAGTTTCATGTTTTTGGATTATAATTTCTATTAGCCCCAGCTAGCATGGCAAGGGTCCTGCTATTAAATTGCGATGATAATCCAAAATACATGGAAGGCTCCAGTTTTGGAAACAAGTCTATATAACATCATGGATGCTGGGCTGCAACAAGGGGGCTGATGGAAAGCAGGGCCAATGTGGACTGTGCTGAGAAACTCTCTTCTCTCTTGAAGTGGGACATCTGAGAGAGCAAAAGGATTCAACTTTCTGTTAAGGATTGAATAAATATGTGCATTAGGATAACAATGCACATATTTATCCATTCCGGAAATGTAAAGTGCAGTATTTTTGCATGTTTGTATATCACCCTAAATACACTCAAGAGAGGAGCCCAATAGAGGTCACATTGTGGCATCTTCTAAAAGAAACAGAGTTGCAAATAGAATTTATTAGGAGAGAAATGCTCCTCTTTCTACAAGGGGATCTGAATAGCACCAGGCAGTTAAGACTGATTTCTTTAAGCAGGCCAAACATGCCAATGGCTTTTCCAATTAGCTGAAAATATCCAATGGCAAGGATGTACTTTGTACTGAGAGCAACATTCATTCATGTGTGGGGCGTAGAAGGTTGCTCTTAAAAAAAAAAGGGCGAGGCCGAAAATGGCAGGATGTGAAAAAGTACTAAATTATTTAAATTTCAAAAGCTGTCAATCAGGATGCCTCTAAGAATGATAGGAAAGTTTTGGCAGAAAAGACAGCTAATTCTTTTTGCCACATTGTCCCCCCTTTTTTTCTTTGAATTGAGGACAAATTATTCTGAACCAACTGAATCCATATATACCTATGTGAATTCTTAGGAACACATACATCCAACTTCCTGCATAACAAAAACTTTAAAACAATCATACTTTCAGATATAAAGGTTGTAAAAAAAATTCCTTGATTTTTCTATTACATGTCAATCCTGAACCTAAAAACTCAGAGTCTCAGAGTTGGGACTGCATATAGAGTGCATTCCAAAAGTATTCAGACCCCCTTCACTTTTTTCAATTTTGTTATGTTGCAGCCTGATACTACAATTGTTCAAATTCATTTTTTTTCTCATTAATGTACACTCAGTACCCCATAATGACAAAGTGAAAACAGAACTTTAGAAATGTCTGCAAATTTATTAAAAAGCAAAAACTGAGATATCACATTGGCGTAAGTATTCAGACCCTTTGCAACAACACTCAAAATTTAGCTCAGGTGCCTCCCATTTCTCTTGATAGTTGCTGAGCTGTTTCTACACCTTCATTGGAGTCTACCTGTGGTAAATTAAAGTGATTGGACATGATTTGGAAAGGCACACACCTCTCTATAGAAGGCCTCACAGCTGACAATGCATACTGTATCAGAGCAAAAGCCATGAGGTCAAAGGAACTGCCTGCAGAGCTCAGAGACAGGATTATTGCAAGGCAGAGTTCTGGGGAAGGCTACAAAAAAATTTCTGCTGCACTGAAGGCTCCCAAGAGCACAGTGGCCTCCATAATTCTCAAATGGAAGACATCTGGCACAACCAGGACTCTTCCAAGAGCTGGTAGCCCGGCCAAACTGAGCAACTGGGGGAGAAGAGCCTTAGTAAGAGAGGTGACCAAGGACTTGATGGTCACTCTGACTGAGCTCCAGAGATTCTGTGTAGAGATGGGACAAAGTTCTAGAAGGACAACCATCACTGCAGTCCTCCACCGATCTGGGCTTTATGGCAGAGTGGCTAGACAGAAGCCTCTCCTTAGTGCAAAACACATGAAAGCCCTCTTGGAGTTTGCAAAAAAGCACCTGAAGGACTCTCAAACTGTGAGGAACAAGATTCTCTGGTCTGATGAAACCAAGATTGAACTGCTTGGTCTCAATTCTAAACGTTACGTCTGGAGGAAACCAGGGACCGCTCATCACCTGGCCAATACCATCCCAACAGTGAAGCATGATGGTGGCAGCATCATGCTGTGGGGGTGTTTTTCAGCAGCAGGGATTGGGAGATTGGTCAGGGTTGAGGGAAAGCTGAATGGAGCAAAGGACAGAGATCTCCTCAATGAAAACCTGTTTCACAGAGCTCAGGACCTCAGACTGGGCCAAAGGTTCACCTTCCAACATGACAACAATCCTAAGCACATAGCCAAGACAACACAGGAATGGCTTAGGGACAACTCTGTGAATGTCCTAGAGTGGCCCAGCCAGAGCCCTGACTTGAACATCTCTGGAGAGACCTGAAAATGGCTGTCCACCAACAGTCCCCATTCAACCTGATTGAGCTTGAGAGGATTTGCAAAGAAGAATGGCAGAAAATCCCCCAATCCAGGTGTGCAAAGCTTGTTGTGTCATACCAAAAAAGACTCGAGGCTGTAATTGCTGCCAAAGGTGCTTCAACAAAGTACTGAGTAAAGGGTCTGAATACTTAAGTACATGTGATATTTCAGTTTTTTCTTTCTAATAAATTTACAGACATTTCTAAAATTCTGTTTTCACTTTGTCATTATGGAGTACTGAGTATAGATTAATAAGAAAAAAATGAATTTGAACGATTGTAGTATCAGGCTGCAACATAACAAAATTGAAAAAAGTGAAGGGGGTCTGAATACTTTCCAAATGCACTGTATACCCAAGACAAGCTTATTAAAATATGAATTTATGTCAAATATTCTAAATATATTCAAGCTGTTAAACATAAAGTGCTCTATTGCTCATCTTACATATAAAATGATAGTATTTTTATCTGCTGATATTTCCAGTAATGCTAGAAATTGAAGCTGTAATAAATATACCCCTTATGTTTTGCTAATTTAAGGAGGCATCAAAAAAGTTCACCTGTATTTTAGCTCTCAAATCTAATTGTAATTAGTTAAATACTTCAATAAAACATATTCCTTTCAGTTAATTTGTTTTTATCTTAACAATGATTAATCACACATTAAAAAAATTAAAGCTAAAATACTAATGATTTACTCAAAGGCTTATTGGAAAGAGATTAAAGAACACCTTTTAGGCACTGCTGGATGAACTGTGTTAATTTTTAACTTTAAAGTTACTGGCCTAATTCAAATAAAGATTTCAAGGTTACTCTTTCCATTTTAGTTAGCACTTGTTAGAAATTACCACTACTATTAGATGTATTCAACCAAATAAGCTTGTATAGAGCCTTAGCATAGGTTGTGCCAGTTGGCTTCTCCCCAGAAAGTCACAGCTAACTTATCATATCGTCCAAATGCAATGCACTTGAGGTACTTACTACATGAAACCTTTTGTCAAGGTTTGTTTACGGCTAGGTTCTCTGATTTGTTCTGATTAGATGTGTCCTGCATTCAGACAATGCTACCGGTTAAAAAGAACCCTGACTGACTGTTGCTTAGCTGTACTTCTCAGAATGGAGAAGCCAGTGAGCATAAGCAGGTATTTCTAAGCTAATCCATTCACATACATCTTGGGCAATTAAGTCCACTACAGCTTTCCTTAATGTAGGAAAACAAGCAGATTGCTTAGAAAAGAATCCCAGATGCCAAGGAAACACTAATTTTACATAACTGAGGAAAGAGACAGAACAGGATTCAGATGGAACAAGATCAGACAAAACAGACATGGAAACAGTATTGCCATGACAGAAATAACTGCAAAGTCACTAAATGAGGCAGTCGCTAAATGAGGACTACCTGTAGTTAGTATAACTCCTGAATATATTATCTCTGTTAGGTATTGAATAGAGATTATTAATTCTTCTCTCATTCTAGGCATGGTTAACTTGGCAATGCTAAACTAATTGTGTTATATGGCCAACTGTTGTTTCTGATGTAGTAAATAGTTACAATGTTTATCTTAAATTTTGCATGGGATTGCCACAGGATTCACCTTTTGCACATGAGGGTATGTACACTCATCTGCCAACTAAAGATTAATGCAATGTATCTAACTAACCCCCCCTCAAGTTATCTGGGAAGTCCTGTTCTGATTAAGTATACAGGGTCCACAGAACTGTGAGTTCAGCCACTTATGCTTTATATCTACATACTCCCTGGCTGGTCACGGCCTCCTGGAAGGTGACATGTGGTTGGCTTCAGTAGTTAATGTTTGAAGAGGGGGGTACCATCTGCTTTGAAAGAGGCAGTTATCCACCCTCTCTTCAAGAAGCCATCACTGGACCATCTGGACAATTCTATCCAGTTTCCAATCTTCTCTTCCTACAGAATGTAGGTTGTTGGTTTGCAATTACAGAGGGCCCTGGAGGAATCAAATTATCCAGATAATTTTCAGTTTGGATTCAGACCTGGTTATAGCACTGAGACAGTATTGATCATGCTTGTTGATGACCTTTGACAGCTTTGGTATGGGGGCAGTGCATCCATCCTACTTGATCTCTCAATGGCTTTCAATTCCACTGATCATGATATCCTTCTGATTTAGCTTGCCTGTGCATTATGGTGGTTCTACTCCTTTCTCAAGGACCAGTTCCAGCTGGAAATGGTAGGTGGGGAAAGATTGAGCCTGAGGTCCCTGCTTCTCAGGATACCTCAAAGTTCTACTCTCCCCCCACTCCCATTTAACATCTACATGAAACAGGTATCATCAGTATGCTACCCAATTACAGATCTGGTATAGATCTGTATAGATACAGGTAGTCCTTGGTTAAAGATCATTTGTTCAGTGACCAAAGTTACAGTGCTGAACAAATGGTACTTATGCCCAGTCCCCAAAGTTACAGCCATTGCCATCCCCTGCGGTCAAAATGTGATCAAAATTTGGGGTCTTGGCAGCCCACCTGCACTTACAACTGCAGGGGTGCTTCAACTTCCCCTACCCACCTATCTCCCCCCATCTCTCAGGGGAGATAGATGGGTGGGGGGAATTCAAGAGGAGGCAGTCCCTTACCTAACTCTCTCCACCTGCCTATCTCCCCCCAATCTCTGGGGAGACAGGTGAGTGGGGGGAGTTCAAGAGGAGGCAGTTCCTTACCTGAGGCTCGGGAATAGCTTGGATCAGGGTGAGTCCTCACCAAACAACTGGTGGGATTTGGTTAACAATGGCAACAGGGACTGCTGGGATTGCCATTGTTAAGCAATGTGGTCACGTGACATCGAGCTTTACGACCGTATCACTTGGTGATGGAAATTCTGGTCCCAATTACCGTTGTTAACCAAGGATTACCTGTAATGCCATCAAGGTTATGTCCAGTCTGGGGGTCCCGATGGGGAAGAACCGGCTTCAGTTCAAGCCTCGTTAGACTGAATAGCTGTGTGTGTTGAGACCTCCCAGTTCTGGAGACTCTCCATCTTCATCTCTGAATGGGGCAGCACTTTCCCAGACAAAGCTGGTGAGCAATTTGAGAGTCCTCCTGGACTCACAGCTCCTGCTTGAAGAGCTAAGTGGCAGCTGTGGCTAAAAGGGCTTTTGCACAGGTTCATTTTGTACGCCAATTGCACTTGTTTCTGGACCAGGAAGTCCTTCTCGCAGTAACTCCCAGTGGGCTTACCCATGCCATTCAAGATGCTGGGTATCACCTATAAAGCCCTACGTGGCACAGAACACTATCAGGATCTGCCTGTCTCCAACTGTTTCTGCTTGCCCCACCAGAACTAGCAGGTCCCTTCTATTACAAAAGGTCACCTTGTGTGACCTGGAAGTTGTCTCTTCGCTGTTGCAACATCTGCTCTATGGAATATTGACCCCCTAGTGTTCCACGTCAACTCCCAACCCTCTTTGTCCTTTCACAAGGCATTCAAAACCTGGATTTGGGCCAGGAGGTTAAACCAGTCCTGTTGGTGGATCTGTCTTGTCTTTACCAAGTGAAAATGACATGATTTTAAATCCTCAGTTGTATGCTATGTTATGATGATTATTTTGGATTATTATTTTGAATGTTTATTTTGTAAATTATGCTTTTGTTTTTAGAGTCACTGTTGTGAGATAGGCGACTGTATAAATTGTTCAAATAAATTAAATAAATATTTCCTTTTAGCACATGAGCCTGTATACTTAAGGCTTCCCATGAATTTGGGGAAAATATTATCTTGAAGGGGTGATGATGGTCTCTTTTACTTTCAAACCTGATAGGCCACAACTAAGAATTTAGAATAAGATGGGAACTTCCACATCTCTTGTTTTTGCTACTAAGTGCTTCTCAAGTCAAGGTCTTCTTAATACTGTTGGATAAGGAAGCCTTTAGAGTGCCTGAAGGCATTTTGGCTCAATACATTTGCTTACGTGAATATCTGTATTTTTCCCCATGACAGTTACAGCTGGTTTTTATTGACTACAGCCGGCTGGAGTTACTTTTGAAATACATTCAAGGTTACAGTTCTCTTCCCCCAATCTTTTCTCCAAATACGTTTTTAAAAAGTCATTTAATGTGTGCAGCTAAAATCCCAATCAAATACATACAGCTTTATATATTCTGTACATACTGCTTTAATATTTGCTCCATCTGAGTTGAGGCATTAACAATAAACTCCCTACTGATATGAATATATTATCAAAAGATTAGAACAAAAGTCTAGAACATTATCCTTATGCATTGCTGCTGTTACATGTCAGAATCTTCCCCAACAGTTTCCTATTTTCTCTAAAACATCTCTTCTGCTGTAGCTCCCATTGCCACTAGTAAAGACGAGGGATGGAAGTTTGGGAATTACCATTTTTCTGATATCTTTGGCTCACATGTTATGATTTGAGGGAATAGTTCTTGGTTAATTTTTGAATCAACTGAAGGCAGATTTAGTGACTATTGAAGAGAAACATCACAAAAGAGCTACACCAAAGGAAACTGCTTTAGTTCTGTTACTCTTACAGAAGTAGTTTTTTAAGATCCTCCCCCCAACAAAGAAGACATATTCAAACAGTTGTGGAGATAGTGACAGAAGACAGTCAGATAGCAATTATACAGCATGTATTGTACTAATCAGATATGAAAATTCAGCAAAGACACTTACTTGTAAATCATTCTCCTTTTGAGCCTGTCCAGATCCTCCTTTATTACAGGACCTCTATGAATGAGAAAAGCCAACATTTCCAATGAGATATTGAAGACCAATATGAATCAGGTTAATCTGTAGCCACCACAATAAGGAGAGCCAGGAAAGCCAGCTATATTTAGAATGTATACTCAACAATTATCTGTCAAAATAGCAGAGATTTTGATGGAACTCCTCTCTCATTCACCTGAGGTATCACTCCAAATTATTTTAAAAGGATGTGCCATTGAACTCCACTGTATGAGTCTGCCTAGGGTAACAGACAGACAAGACCATTATTAGTCATCTCCTTGTCTACCAAATATTCCTGGTGTGCAAGAATATCTTGATTCTGGAATATCAACGAGGGTTCAGAATCAACCAGTTTTACTATACATATGTAAAGACAGCAACACAGTATAAACCAATCATTATAGGAGCTACTACTAGATACAAAATCTAGTGGAAGCATTATCTAGTTGTACAGGTAAAGAAGGCACTCATGTATCCCAGTAACCATTTGTTGACAGATGTCATTTGTACTGTAAAGTAACAATATTTTAATACATTTTAGGGATGATCTTCAGTCATTTCTCAAGGATTTGGTGGACAGCAGGGTATTTCTTAACATCTATAATAAGTTATTTTCCAAGGTTTCAAGTTTTGCGTTAACATCTGGATCAATGGCACATGCTTTCACTGTAACTGCACTTTTAAATTGCAGTGGAAATGCAAGCTTTGTAATCCATTAAGGCTTTCAAGGCTATGAAACAAATAGGCCTGTTCCATTTCCCAGTTCCATTCAATATCATATCATTTATATGGCATTTTAATGTAACTTTCAATGTTGTAATTCTAATAACACATTTAAAACCAAACTACATTTAAAGGCTCCTACAGGAAGCCTTTCACTAAAATTATTTAAAGATGATAATGGAACTGAGCATAGTTTTTCTTCTGTATCATACTTCTACCAAGTACCAAATGAATAACCAATTCAAGAGTTGTGCTACAAAATTGCTCAATTGCTTCAACATGAACAATTTTTTTTCTACAATAAAGTACTTATTCCATAAAAATACTATATTAGCAAGTACACATAAAATTATCTATAAAATTATATTCAGTTAAAGCAAAGGTATTGTGAATATTCACAAGGGCAAGCTTAGAACTGCATATTAAATAGAAATGTTATACAAACATTATATCACTGCCACTATTCTCTGACTGACTACTTCTTGAATAACAATCAAAGTTATATATTAGCCAGAGGTATTTCTGGCTTAATGCTCCTCTTTGATAGTACAATCCATCAGAAGCAAACTGGATTAGAGAGGCTTTTCCCAGAACTCTAATAGGTATTTAACTTACTTGGATCATACAAGTATGGAAACTGGCTGGTATTTCTGCACTTGCCATTTTCAAATAGGTGCATAATGAACCTAGTTAATATGACTGTATTTTAGTTTAAAGAGAAAAAGGGGAGGAATATAATATCCAAAAGTTTTCATTGGAAGAGAATTCTACAGTATTCCTTCTTTTCTGTCAGCTCCAAATAATGCCTAAGACAGAAATTCTAAAGTCAGTGGGACTTGCTTCTAAACATTTAATCTAGGATTAAGGTGTTTCAAATTGTTCTTTAGTACAGTGGAACCTCAGTTCACGAATTTAATTTGTTCCGCGACTCTGGTCGCGACCCGAAATGGTCGTGACCGGAATCAAATTTTCCCATAAGGTTCAATGTAAATACAGTTAATCCGTTCCGACCCCAAATTTGGTCGCCAACCGATTTCTGGTCACAACCCGAGTCAAATTTCCCCATAAGGTTCAATGTAAATACGGTTAATCCGTTCTGAACCATGTTTTTTTTTTTTAAAAACCGCAAAAATATGACACAAAGTACAGTATGAAGAGAGAGAAAGCTAACCTTGCTCGGGAGGGAAAATGGCCGTGCTTCCTGCTTGGAGGGAGAGTCCCCTCCCTACAGGAAGTCGCGACCACGTGACACGGGAGGGAAAATGGCCGCGCTTCCTGCTTGGAGGGAGAGTCCCCTCCCTACAGGAAGTCGCGACCACGTGACACGGGAGGGAAAATGGCCGTGCTTCCTGCTCGGAGGGAGAGTCCCCTCCCTACAGGAAGTCGTGACCATGTGACACGGGAGGGAAAATGGCCGCGGATCCTGTTCGTCACCCGATCCGGCGTTTGCGACCGGAGGTAAATTTTTGCAGCCTGAGCTGGTCATGACCCGAATTGTTTGTGAACAGATGCGTTCGTGAACCGAGGTTCCACTGTATAATTGAGAAGCAATGAAAAACAATTAAGTAGAATAGTCCCGCACCACTTTAAGTTATGGCAGTCATATTCCCTATACAGGTAGTCCTCAATTAATGACCACAATAGGGACTGGAACATTGGTTGTTAAGCAGGGCAGTGTTAAGTGATACACCATGTGACTGGACCCAATTCTATGACCATTTTTACGATGGTCGTAAAGCAAACCACAGCGATCGTTAAGTGAATCTAGCTTCCCCAATGGACGTTTTGCCAGAATTCACTTAATGACCACATGATACACTTAACAACTGCAGTGGTTCACTTTATGACCATCGTAAAAAAGGTCACAAATTGTGACTGCAGGGTGTGTGTGCAATGGTTTGCAACGGTCGTAAGTGCGAGTACAGGTCGCAAAGCACCTTTTCTGAGGCCGTCGTAACTTTGAACCATTGTTAAACAAATGGTCGTTAAGTGAAGACTACCTGTATTACATTGATGGATTGGTTTAATATAAAATCGCTTTGCTAAAGATTTGTTTCAGGAATTCCTGAAACAAAAATATTCAGACCAATAGAGCCACATTGCAGATTACATATTGTGTGTCTAAAACAAGCCTCTTTTTGTCAACTTCCAAGAATTTTTAAAAATATGACTGTATAGTTCATGAAAAAAAATTCAAAGAGACTCTTGCAAGATGCTTGTAATGGTCTGATATCCTAGTGCAAAGGTCAGAGATGAGTTATCACCTATTTAATATAAACATATATTCAGGAATCCATGCTTCCTCCTTGTGAATACAAGCTGCTTAATAGATTTCATGAAGTCAACCAGCCTCTATGTGAAATTGCTAAAACTAATATTTCGCATAATATATCATAGCTATCCAATGAAACAAGATATAAGAGAACCATGTAAATCTGTGTTATTTTATGATGGTATGACAGAACTGCTGTTATGAATAAATTTGTGTTCATTTATTTAACATTATCATATAAGAGATTGCATATTTGCTACCTGAGGCTTTAAAGGTATTCTTAGAAAATGAATATGGTAAACACCAGTAATCCAGTACCTTTGTCAGAAATTTAACCATCTGCCTCTCTAAAAACCTGGGATAGTGAGGTTTCTAGAGAGATGCCTGGGAACTATCTCTTCCTGGTAAATGTATTACATAATACATCCATCATGGCAGCCATTTTTATTTTTGAGAGCACCCACACCAATCAGCATATGTACAGAGGAATTGCTCACCCATTTATTAAAGATAACATTTTGTGTTCACTAAGAAATGAACACAAAATGAGAGGCATCAAAATACTGTTTTAATGATTTGGTCAGCATATTTCTTGTAGAGCACTCAAAGAAACTCCACAGGATGAGTGGACTTGCACTGAATATTTGTAAAATGAAGTTTTATCTCCGGCAGTTTATACCCTATTCTGTATTCTTGATATAAAATGCATATGGGGAACTTTAACGTTGAGACTTGTTGTTAATACAGGTTCTTTTAAATCCAAGAACATCCCTAATCCTTTTTACTTCTGATAAAGTTACCATTCTTTTAAGGGAGCAGAGAGAAGGAAGGGTGCAATCCATTTACAGTTTCCATTTAACTGTTCAGATATTACAAAACTGTTTAGAAAGTAAGCTTTTTCATCATAACCTCATACTCTGAGCCAAAAGGAAATGAAACCAGCAGAGAATGCTCCAACTTCAGAGATCTCATACTATACCGTGAATCGTGTCTGTCACCTGGAAACCAGAGTGCTCTAGGCACGATCGCATGGACAAGCCTGCAGCAGAGAACACATGCACATACAACTAAAATGGTACATTACCCTCAGACGACCCTTAACGCCACCCAACAAAACAAGTGTCCCCTTATCAGGAATTCTATACGCCAATAAATGGGCATTTGAACTTATTCCTTGCTACCAGGTATTCAAAGCAAGAATCTCAATAGTAAAGGAGCATTACACTTACAGAATTCCACATATTTACTGAGTTACAAACAATTAAAAAGAGAAGTAAGTATGCAATACCAAGCAACTGCAGTCAATTTATATGTGACTGATGAACATTAAGTAGTCTTAAATTCTTTCTATTTTATTTGAAACTGAGATGGGCTGGTAATAACAACAGAATTCTAGTATCTGGCCATTAGAAATAGGGCATGAGTTATCTTCCCTCCCAGTCTTCCCTTTATTTGACTAAAATGGGATTTCTGCCGTAAGTAAATATTACTTTAACACAATATTGCAATTTTGGTTTACAGTAGTAAACACAATTATTCTATTTATTTCAATTGCTTTAATAACTGCCTTTCAGATTTATATGCCAACCAATAATATTGTTCTTTCTATTAATTTCAGACAAGCTGACAATTTTTACAACTTACTCCCTAGCCTCATACTATACAGCACAGTGGCACAAAATAAAAGCTGGCTGAGGAATACCCCAAGCCTTTTCTGCATGGTGTTGCAGCCGACTTAAAGCAATATAATTGAACAGTATGTATGCACTGACATTTGTGTCTTCCAGTATTTATGATAAGCAAACTGGACTATGTTGGGCTGTAAACAGCAGGGCTCACTTTTTAAAAAAGTTATTTCAGTTGGAATGTGAAGGACTGGTAAGGTATCCTCCAATTAACACTTTTGAAATTTGGAATAAAAGAGCTGAAGACTTAAAGTTTGGTTCCGAGAATGGATATGAATCTGAAAATGGGAGTAACTGTTTTCTGAATGCTGCTGTAATATAAACTTTAATACTAACTGAAAAGCCATCCATTTAAACTAAACACAAGGTACCATTCTTAACTCTGCAGTCTTTATTCATACAAATTACAATTAAGAATCTAACTTAAGGAAAAAGTTGCGCATATGCATGGAAAGACTAGCATCAGCTTCAAATTTATTTTTTCTTACACCCACAATAAGATTTTTGAGATCAAAGTCTGACACTAGAAAAAAATCAGTTTGCTTATGCATTAAAAACAGTTCAGAAAGAGACAAATGTTTATACTGAGACCCTCAATATAATCTGAAAGTTTTACCTTAGGACTGTCTCTGCTTACTTAACCCTTAGTGAACTGCACCAACAAAAACAGTCATTTCACTGCCACTATGGAAATAAAGGAAGTTAGATATCTTCAAAAATCTTAAATACCAAGTGAAAAAAAATTAGGATGTTAATACTCAAATGAGCAGCCAAACTAGGACTGAGGAAAAGTCCAAAGGTTCTGAATTATTTTAAAAAAGCAGAAAATATATTTTAAAAATAGTTATTTCAGGGGAAGCATATGCACAATCTAATCCAATTTATGATTCTGTAAGACTAAATAATCAGAGTACTATGATTACAGTATTTATGTCAAAATGTACACTAGTATGCATTAAGATTCTGCAAACTCCACTATATTTTCAAATGAAGATGAGCATATCACAGCCATGCACTAATTTCTACCATTTACTCTGCAGACATTTTTTTTAAACATTGAATAATAAAATCACTATGACTTAATTAATTTGTTAATTAATGTAAAATACTTAAAGAGTTATTTTGAATTGTAGTTCTAGCACCAATATTTTAGGTAACAGCAACACTATTTCTTTGGTTATTTCCTTGCAGGATTTCAACTCTTGTTATTTTATATTTTGCAGTACAGAATCCAAGCTTCAAACACATAGTCATAATAAATTTTGCTCAGGAATACTCTCACTATACACGCAATACAGGTGTGTAGCATACAGTACTTAATTTCAATATATATGTAGTTCAGGAGTACTCTAGTTATAAGAAATTGAATACTATCATGAGTACTCTTTTAAGAGCCAGATCAAAAGTGTGCAGTAAGGGTTTTTATGGGAGGGAAGCTATATTACAATAATTTAAAGGGTTTTGAACACAATTTCTATATTTTCTTCTATCACTGCTGAACAGTGTTGTGACAGAACACATCTTTACATTCTTGGGATGACAGCATTACGAGGAGAACTATTCCTTCAATCAGTGTCAGATTATATAATCTGTAACCCTATCCAGAAAGACCATAAATGTTTTAGGCACTGTTATTTTCTTGCTGAGTATTCTAGATTATGAACATGCATATGTTTAGAAAGTAATTAAACAGTAATACTCAATTAGGAATAATGTTAATCTTATGGATTTTTCTATTAGTTAAACAACTGGAAATTTAGGATTGCAACAATGTCTACAAACAAACAATTAATGAACAATGGTACAAGGCCAATTTCAAACCTAATTTCATGATACTGTAAATACTAAAGCTGATAATAAATCCTTCAATGAGCAGGAAATGATATTGGTGACATTTCTGCCCCCCTTTTTTCCCACTGGATGAATTCCAGGCATCTCACTTAAAAGTACTACTTGGGAATAAATCCCTTGACTTCATTGGGATTTATGGTTACATAAACGATCACAGCATTACATCTTTCTTGTGTAAATTCTGTGACGTAGTACAACCTTTATATAAAAAGGCAGCAGGACTCACAGCCATTGTTGGTGCAGGGTCTACATGTGAAGGAATCTCATGGGCTCAACAGGGAGCCTTAAGAACATGAGCAGAGTTTAACAATCTCAGGACACTCCAGATTCACTTGTTTCACTTGGGCCCTATGTAACCTCAATGAACAGAGTGCCTATTTAAGCTGTAAGAACTGGAATCTAACCTTGGCAGAGACAAACTAAGCCATTGCTATTCATAATCTGACAACTCCTGGGTTCATCTACTGCAAAAACTGTATATAATTTGTTAAATTTACATTCTGTATTTTCTCCAGGAGCTCAAAGTGACGTAAACAGACTTCCCTTCTCCAATTCTTCCCAAACAACAAGCCTGTGAAATATATGGGCATTACAGAGAACAACTGACCCAAAGCCACCCAGCGAGCTTTCATAAATGGGGGTGGATTTGAACCTGGTCACCCCAGTCCTGGTCCAATACCTTAACTATTACATTAGAGAGGATCACCTATGAAAACTACCTGGAAACTGTAGCTAGTTCAACATCTAGCTGCCTGGCTACTAAGTGGAAACATCTTGCTGATAAATAACTGTACTAGCTTCTGTTCATTCCTACCTCTAATTAAAAGTGCAAAGAACGTAGGATCCAAGTACCAGGTATAACACCTGCTGTTATATTAACCTGATGGTAACTTCAGATTCTTTTCCAGATGCCATCATCACCTGAGGTAAAATGGATATGACTAACAGCATTTCCATGGGGTGGGGAGGAGGCTAGCACCAACCATGTTACCTTTTCAGTGCCAGGCATTTTTAAAAAAATATCCCATATTTACTATGTATTTAAATTTAAAATATATTTCGTCTCTTAATACGTTCATTAGCATGTTTATATACTCAACCTGTTTACATGTTTGACTTGTACCTTAGGCTTTTAAAGCTTTATTTATTTTTAGCTGGCACTAAATTCTTAGCATGAAATATATAGTTGTGTTTTTATTTTATTATTTTGTGCCCAATGCCTGGAAGCATTACTTAATGGCTGACAAGCAAATCAATGAACAGTTAAGGAGAAGCATCCTTATTATTCCAAAGACTAATTCTCTCTATGAAGAGAAAGGGAATGAATGGGGAGGCTATCTCCTGTGCATTAATGAGTCTGCTGCCTTTTATTATTTTTAGAGTAATCCATATCACTATAATACGGATATAATATTAATATGGATTAATATTAACATCTGCAAGTGGAAACATGGGAAAGGAGAAACTTATACCAAATGTAATGTTGCTTAAGCAACAATAAAGGTTGGTACGGGTTTCCTGGAAGAGGCATTTTGGAAAAAGATGTGTAAGTCGCTATTACTCAAGGTTAATGATTCAGTTCAGAGCCAGAGAGTGAACAAAGTTACTACCAATGTTATTTAAAATCTGCACAATGATGAGCCAATAATAAGAGACAAATGTTTAAGACAGGCTTCTACATCCATTGTTGACAAAACCAAAACATGTAATTTTGTATTTTAAAAATAGTTGAGATTTACATTAAAAACCATATTGTTTTTATGCATTAAATAAACAAATATAGGTGGAACAGCTTAAATTCATTATACTATTCACAGATACAGTATGAAATCATTTTTCCCCCACTGCTCTATCAATACTCACCATTTGCAGAATTGCACCATATAAACGAAGAAGAACAGTGCGTGGTTCATCTGCAACAGTCTCTATGGTATCAGGCAAAGAGCACTGGAACAGCATGTTACTCAGGCCTCCTCTACAAAGAGAAATCAGTTATTCAGCATACAAGAGTTTCACTATGCAAGCAAGATTTGGACTATACGAACCTGAACACAAGTGTGAAAAATGGATTTATACTTTGGATTCAAATCCAACTTTGCTGTGTCTAGATTTATGAACATGTTGCTTTACCCTTAATATAACTCATTTATCTTTCTGTGAAAAGGACTTTAGGAGCAGAAAAATTCAAGTTCAATTAGTGGCCTGTATTTGGAGCCCAAATCATATTTCTGGCTTGTATTCAATTTGTTCCTGTTTTACTTTTTTTGAATATGTGTAGATCAAAGCAGGCATATGGAAAACATGACGGGAGAATTCCCAACATTTTATTACTAAGCTTATCTCCATGACAGACATTTATACTTAGTCATATCCAAAACAACCATTTTGTGATTATGCTTTTGGCATCTCTTCAGCATACTAAATGGGATCATTGGCCTCATTTAGTAAGTAAATTTAAACAGTACTCTTGTATTCATTTATCACTGCACAGAACTGATTTGGTCTCATGTCCCTAATTAAAAATCAGTTTTATATCAACATGTACATCTAGTTAAGTATTATATTTACTGTGGCCCTGTTGTTATTCAAAGTTACATATTAAGTAGATATTAATAACAGCATAATGGCATTAATGTATTATGTTGTATTGACTATTAAAAATAGGTTTTACAATTAAAGAGCTGAGTAAGTTCAAGATCGATATTCCCATTTCTTAGTACTTTGGGTCATCCCCATCCCTTCTCCAGTTTCTTTGATCCATTCTCACCCATTTCCCTCTCACTAGGCTAGAGGCATTTCAAAATGCAGTGCCATAGTGTTGATTTGTGGAGCAACATCTGGCTCAGAAATGCTCTGTCAACCAAGATGGCAAGCAACTAAAATCTAGGATTGCCCAGAAAATGAGCAGTTCTGTGTAAGAGCAGTGCTAATGATGGGGATGATTCTGTACCAATCATACTACAACTTTTAAAATTCAATTTAGCATCTGACTATGCTTTAATTCCACTGTTCGTTTTCCCTCATTTGGACTTGACAGATTTTATGATCATGTACAGGTAACACAGCCTGGTATCTGGCTTTGCCCACTCTATTCTGGCCCTGTCTAGTTCTTGAGTACAACCTTTACCACATTAAAAAACGTCAAATACATCCCTCTCCCCACCCCAAATTACCCCACACACAACTTAATATTTCTAAGAGTCACACGGTCTTTTATCAATAACATCTAAGATTGCCCCCAAGCTAGCACTCATTTTTCTTTCTAAACTTTCATGACAGAAGACAGCTTTTGCAGGTAGCATTCCAGAAGTAGTCTTCTTTTCCTGAAAAGCAAGTGACCAGCCTTCCTTTGAAGTTTCTATTGTGTTTTTCTACAATGGAGCGCTTTTCCCTTACAACTTCAGCAATGTTTAGATGTGAAACCCAGCACCTGATGCAGAAGCTAGAAGGTACAGCTCAGTTTTTTGTTTTCTAAGGAAGAAAGGGAAAGCAGCTAGCTTGAATCCCAAAAGCAGTTGGCTTTCTCCAATAAGAGCAAAATAGGAAAAACCCTGCCTGTAACTCTCATATATAAAAGAAAATTACATATGAGTAGTAACATTTGTTACTACTTTTGAGTACATTTGTTACTCAACATTTGTTCCATGTTGAGTAGGACACTCTGTTGCTGCTCTTACTTGAATAATCTCAAATTGGACAAGGCCTTGTAGAAATTTGACTTGAGAGAAAAATGTACATGTACTCCTCACTTAGTGACCATAACCGAGACTAGCAACTCCATTGTTAAACAGAAAATCATGTAACCACTTACATTACTTCCCATTTGGTCGTTAAGCAAATCACAACTTACAATTTTACTTTCACATTCTCCACTAACTCTGCTTGTCGCAAGCCGGCTGGGAAGCATGCAAATGGTGATTACATGACCGCAGGACACTGCGACAGTTGTAAATTAGAGAATTGGTCACAAAGCTTTTTTTTTACCATTGTAACTTCAAATGGTCGCTAAATGAGGCAATCAGTAAGCAAGGACTACCTCTATCCATTTCAATAATACAAGAACAAAACATCAAGCAGCCTGGCAGCTGTTTGTGCTGAGTGCTCCAGAAATAATGGGATAGCATACATGAGAGAAGGTTCTGCTGTGTTCTTACCCACAGAGTTAAAAATCTTAAACCATCCCTATAAATATATATGAAGTTAAATCAATTGTTAAAATGGATAATCTGTACTTAGTTTTGAATTTTTTCAATCTAAGGCAGAAAATTCAGATTAATAAATAATTGAAGCACAAGGAGCTATATGTACTGTGGCCAAAGTATTAAGTTATGCAAGGACACAACAGAAATTAACTCCAAGAATCATCCCTCTATCAATTAGCCAGCTATTTCATAATAGCCAAAACTACTTCTCAGAATCATCACCTTTCTCGACCATCATATCTGTATGAAAGAAAAGTGTGACATTTCTCATATGACGCAATCCATACCATTGTCCCTTCAGGGGACCCTCTCTATTGATTAGCTTTGCCCAGAAGTTCATTTCAGGATTATATTCTGATATAAACTCTGCAGTTTTCTATAGTTTAGGACTCAATTTTAGTTATACAGTACTGGGAAACATACTACAGATTTGTTCTAACCACTTACCTGCTCAATCCACCAAATGAAAGAAGTATCTTAGACAGCATACAGCCTGTACCAGTGATGACTTTATGCAATCCTATTGTTTTAATGTTAAGACTAGCCACTGAGTGCTACCACTAGTCTCAAGTATGTAAGGTACAAAATGATAACTTCACCCATTCATCTGATATTTTTATATTTTGCTTCACTCTTGAAAAGTTAGTATTTCTTGAAAGATCAAGTATTAAAGACTGCTAACAGCAGCACTGTTCTCTCCATTGCACAAGCCTAAACTTTGGTTAAATTTATTTTCCCTACCCCAGTTAAGATCCACAACCATCAACTGCAGGGTTGAATATACTAATTATATAAAAATAGACCATCATTGAAAATTTCAAGAATACACTGTTATGTATTCTCTGTGCATGAAAGAAGCAAGCCTCAGAAATTCCAGTCAGCACTAGGTAAATTTAGGTGCAACAAAGCAGAAGATGTCAGAGCATGGGCTGGGCAGCCATCTGTCATGCATTCATTAATTTGCATTCCTATACTAAGCAGGGGGGCTGGACTTGATAGCTTAAACAGACTCATCCAGCTGTACTGGAAAAAACTGTTACCTGCTTTTATTAGGAAAAAAAAAATTTCGGCAGAAGAACTTAACTTTTTCACCAATTTTCCACTCAATTCTTTCCTCACAAGATTAAAGAGGCATATTTACTCTAACAACATTCTGTCAATGTCACACGTTTGGGGAGAAAAGCAAATACCCACAATGCTCCAAGCTGAAAACACAGTCATTTTGGTACAAACCAATTCTCATAACAGCGGAAAAACAATGCTGTTCATTTTCTTTTGTTGGACTGAAAACACATCTGAAAGCATAAGGGAAGCCTCAATTTGTGCCTAGTCATGCTGTGACAGCTGTAACCCCTCTTCTTTGGTTGCCCTAAAGGAAAGGATGCATTTATTTCACCCTAAGAGACTCCATACCCGCTAGGAATGACAAATGCAAATCAGCTGCAGTTTAAATATGATTAATTCAATGCATCAGGGGTAATGATTTAGGAAATAGTCATTTCTGATTGTGAACCTCAAATATCAACTCCTAAGCTAAGATAGTTAGTTGCATCATATTCATGTCAAGATAACAATTTACTAAATTCAGTCAACCTTTAGTGAAAGTGATACAATATGCAATACTAGTTCATTTTTGACATACACTGCTGCCAAATCTAAAATGAAGTCAGCACTAATTGCCATGACTATATATAATAAGCAGAAACCTCATACAGGTAGTCCTTGACTTACCATTCATTTAACCACCAAAGTTACAACGGCACTTACCACCGTTGCAGCGTCCCCATGGTCACATGAGCAAAATTCAGGCGCTTGGCAACAGGCATGTATTTACAACAGTTGCAGTGTACTGGGGTTACATGATCACCATTTGCAACCTTCCCAGGGGGCTTCCAACGAGCTAAGTCAATAGGAAGCCAGATTCGCTTAATGACCATGTGATTTGCTTAACGACTGCAGTGATTTGCTTAATGACCATGGCAAAAGAGGTCATCAGTCAGGCATATCTCACTTAACTGCATCACTTAGCAACAGAAGTTCCAGTTCCAATTGTGGTCATAAGTTAAGGACTACCTGTATTAGATCTGTATGTAAGAAATAGCCTTTTTTAAAATAACAGACTAGAAGGTTATAAAACTCAGGTCCAGCACATTTTAAAGCACTATATCGGGGAAGGCTGCTCTAAATTAACAAGGTTGCCACTCAAAAAAGAAATCAGAGCAAAGTTCAACATTCCTCTCTGGTGCAGAAACATAACTTCTTAGATATTCTAAAACAATAACTACTATTTTCACATAATTCTGCAAAAATACATAATTTTAATAGCAATAGATCCAATTAAGAAACTTCCTACTCTTTAGTTTCCTAGTACACAAGGCAGTTATCTAGTTATTGGTGGCATTATGAGTCAGAGAAAGGCACTTAGCATTTACAGGAACTTGTGGTCAAGAAATGACTCACAATGCTGTGCAGTTTCATTTAAAAAAAGGACAGAAGCACTACAAGTCTTCATTGGGTCATATGGGTAATTTCTGGACAAACGTTAAAAAGGTCACCTCAAACTTTGAATTTTATGCTGTACATAGCTGAGACATTTGCTAACAGTGACTGTTAATAGTAATCAACCTGTTTAACAATGGATTTCAACAACATAGTTTAACAACAAAATGACATCTCTTGAAGCCTAGTTGATAGAAATCATTAAGAATCTTTGTGACTTTTTTCTCATACCAGACCATGCAAGTTTCATAACAGAAACTATTTTTAGATAGCATACAATATACCCATGATCACAAGATGATTGTCATACATTTTTAGATGAAATTCATTTGAGGTAATTATATTTTTACTTCATTAGACAGAATAAAAAAGCTTTGCAATGTTTCAGAAAATTACTGCAAATGAAGTAAGAGATACATGCTCAAAAAAACCCTATGATCATCTTCCACATATCAAATTTTCTCCAGTATTGGTTAATCTAGAGAGAAGGCATGGGCTAAATTTAATAACCACTGTTAAGAAAACTTTATGGATTAATGTGATGCCTGAATTTAAATTATCTTGCAAGCCAGAATAAAAAATACTGCTTGAAGGTGCTCTGTCCATCATTATTCATTCTATGGTCTGGCAGGAAGCCTAAATGGACAGTTATTCAACATTTCATCCTCTACACTAAATGTTTTAGGTGGTTTTCTAATTACTGTCTTTGGTTTCTCTAAATGTTTTTAAAAGAAAGCAAAAAATTAACTTGGCTCACAGCATTAAGCCATAAGGTTGTTTTAGGTATAACATTATCCATGAGTGGCTCACAATTGCTTGAGACTATGTGAAAATCAGATCACCATGGCTTGTTTAAGAAGCCATGGTTTAAAACTATGGATTAAGGTTATATGCAAATCCTGCAGCCTACAGAAGTATCTCCGAAAGCGATCGCCTCCACACTTCCCTGTCCTCCCAAATATGCTCTTTTCCATTAATAATTTCCAGGATAACCGCATATTTGGGGGGACAGGGAAGTGTGGAGTGACCGCCTTTGGTCACTCCTCTCACAGGAGAGGAGCAAGAACACTTCGACGCCATCTGGTTATTTCCGCCATCTGAGCACAAAGATACAAGGTAGACCAAACTAACAGCTCCACCCCCATTTCCCTCAATTTCGCTAAACGAAAAAAATCCCACCTCCTCCGTCTTAACCTTTAAAAGATCCCTCTCCCTGGGCCAGCCGTGGCTAAGGTAACGCACTCCAAACGTGCGGGGAATGTCATAAAGAGGCACCCAGCGCCCACCTCCCCAATTAAAAGGCCGAGCCCCCCCGGCTGTACACGGCCCCTGCCTCCCCGATTCCAGCAGGATGCTAACCTGATGGGCGTGATGCGCAGCTGGTCCTCCCGCAGCCCCCGCCACGCCCCCCGCAAGAACTCCCGGCACCACAGATACGCCTTGCGGCGGGTGCGGGGATCGGGCTGCTCCTCCGCCGGCGGAGACGGAGGAGTGGGCGGCAGAGCGAGAGGCTGCTGCTGGCCTTGGCCCCGGAGCCCCAGGTCCTTGGCGTCAGCATCGGTGTTAGAAGCCGGGGGCGAGGGGGGCGACTGGGTGAGGGCGGGCAACACCGGGCCCGGGGCGCATCCCAGCAGGAAACCCAGAGGGGAAGGGTCGGCCTCGCCGCCGTTACAGAACTTGGTCTTCATGACGAACGGACGGACGAGCGAGCGGGAGGCAAAGGAACGGTAGCTCGCGCACACCCAGACTCCGACCGTCCAACCGGAATCCCCACAGAAGGTCTACAGCGCGCGCCTCGGCCTCCACCTACTTATAGGCGCTCCGCACGAGGACTCCAGTCACCTCATCTAAAAGCTGTCCCCCTCCCTCCCCTCCTCTTTGTCTGGATTGATTGGCTGCAGGCCCGATCCAACCGCAAGGTTGCGGCCGCGACGCTCCCTGATTGGTCCAGGAGGAAGAAGCGGCGCGGAAAGACCATTGGCTGCCTTCCTCGTTGCTCTGGTTATCCGAGCGGCTGAGCTTACGCGTATCCCAGAGATACAAACGTAGAGAATATAGAGGGGAGGGCGGGGCATGTTGGTGAAGGTAGTTTTCTTCTGCATGCACCACAAGCGGGGGTATGAGTGAGTTTGTACTCCGCCCGCCCGCCCCCTGTAGTAGCTCAGCCTTCCCCTTCTGCTGCTGCTCCTCCATCTTTCATCGGTGTCCCCAAAACTCCACCCTCCCGCTCCACCACTTGTGAATCCCTTCCCCCCTTGCTCTCTGCTCTCGTTAGCAAGGTTGACTCCATTTTCTTTTAGGGCTCCTTTCATTAACCTTTTTCTCCTCTGCGGGCACGAGGAGTTCGGAAGATTGGGGGGGGCAAGGAGGCCGAAAGCTAATGGGAGATGGTGCGAAACGAGGGCGGGGACAGGGAAAGAAGTCGCCCTGGCAGAAACTGGCGCTATGCGGTGGAAACCAAACGAGGCTGGAAACGGTGCTCGCATCAAAGAGCGTTCTTGTCCTCCTGGTCCTCCCCCTGGCGACTCCGACGAATGCGCAATTTGCCGCACTTGACTTTGCACGAAGCGGCAGCGTTCCTCGAGGGTGCGGGCAGCCAGCGTCTCCTTTCAAGGCGACGGGCGGCGGTGCCTCCGCTTTGGAGCCAAGTGCAGCCCTCATCGTCAGTACAAGGACGGCGGGTTGAAGTACACGGCGTGCTCGGCTCCAGAGAAGGAAGGGGGAGGAGAGGCAAGGCGGTTGCCACCCTCTTTCAGTTAAAAGCGGAAAGTTACAGCTCGTGGTGTGGAAATGAATTGAGCCTATTGTCAGTGCGGGAAGTGAGCCAGGCGGAGCGGGAAGAAACGAGGCGTGAGGTAGAAGCGCATCTCGGCAGTTGCGTTTCTGCTCTTTACTGTAGGTTTACTTGCGCTCCGTTGTACTGGCTTTGGCACAGAGAGCAAAAGGGAGGGATTCACAATGGTCGGATTTAAGTTCTCTGCGCCCATCTTCACGTGAAGAGAAAACAATTGCTGCTTGAAATTGGCCGCCCCCTATCCAGCCTCCATTGTCGGCGTACCTAGGCATGGGCGATTGCTTAACTTTCCTCCAAGATGATGGATGACCAAAGCTGACAGGCTTTATGCCTCTTGAGGTTGCCCTTGGATAGTGTCAGACTAAGGGGGAAAAGATTAACATTGGCACAACAAGGTTGATCTGTCTTGCAGATGGATAGGGGATGAGATGAAGGCAACATCAAGTGGGAATACGGGAGAAGAATGGGCATGCTTATGTGTCAGTTAAGTGGAAGTGGGGAAAGGCTCTGTATTAAAAAGGTATCCCACAAATTGCCACCTCAAATTCTTTCTTCTAGATTGAGCAATTTGTGGGTGTGGGTGAATGACCTCATAATCATCTGATAACTATGTCTCATTTTTCCAAGAGAGTAAGGAAGGAGTATTGCTTAAAAATAGTTCCCTGTTCATAAGGAACAATCATCAAAGATATAATTTCCAAAATAATTTTTGGATCCTGAACTGTGTCACTTCTGCATACCAGCTAAGGCTAAATTGTGAGTTGGTTATATTTGGTGTCATGTAAGGAAAGAAAGAAATTGAAGCTTCCCTCCTTTGATTTCATCCATGAATGGCCCAAAATTAATTGGAATAGCCAGAAAAACAGTGCAATGCCACTTCTCTTATTTCTTGTTTCTTATGTCTTGTTTATTCTCTTATGTCTTGTTTATTCCATGCTTTAAAACATTTTTCCAGAGTAGCTTATTCAACATTGTATAATGGGATGAATGTCAATGCACCAATGCATGGTGTACCATTTGTGAGAGAAATTAAAGGTCATGTGTGTATTATGATTTATTGTGGGGAGAGAAACCACAAAGACAGTATTGCAACTATGGGAGAATTTGAGGCACTTTGAATTCCCTTGAAAAAAAAATCCAGTAAATATACACATGTGTTCACAACTGCATAGTTATATAGACATGCATTAAAATTGGTTTTAAAAAATTAACCAGCAACACACATTTCCTGTCCACAGTTCCTCCCTCCACCTATTCAAATAAAAAAAAAAAAAAGGCAAAACTGGTTCTACAGCTTTAAAGATGCTCCAATCCAAAACAGTTGAATAGTACTAAACTGGAAAACATATGGGTTGATGTATGAAAGCTTATGTAATTATAAATTGCTTAAAAAAATTAAAAATTACTTAGATACTATCTTTTTGTTGTCAATAATATACAGAAACTGCAGTCAAACTCCCTCATTCAGTATTGTCTGGTGAGGGAGGATTAGATTCAAGACAGTGGGTAGAGAAATGTGTTGCATGAGTGAGTCTGACCCTCGAAATAGAAAGATACAGATTGCTTATATATCCTGGCACAGACAGGTAGATTTTTTGGTTGGCAATATGGAAGTTATTTGCCACTGCCTTCTTCCAGCATGTTTTCTGGGCTTCCTGGTCCAGCCTTTAGCTTGATATTCTCTGGAGGTTTTCCATCTAAGTTCTGATGAGGCCTGATCAGGTTGGCAATCCTCCACCTATTGAGGCATCTGTGAATGTCAAAATAGGTCAAAAGTGATACTTCTGAGGGTTCTGAAGAGGGTTATTAGTTAATGAACATACTTCAAGTTCTCACTTTATTTCCATTTCTAAAAAAGATTCTTTGGAAACCAGGAAGAGCTTACAAACAATTGTTTCAAAGCAATACCTTGCCCATCTGTGGCTTTATGCGCAGAAGTAAGGACTATTGTTAGCATTGGAAGTATATTACCACTATGCGCAGGAAATCTCTGTGAGAAAATGTATACATTTTCCTTTCATTGGAAACAGCTAGCTTTCAACTCTTAGCATATTAATCTTCCTTTTTTTAAAAAACCTGTTTCCTATGTACTTTATACAAGGAAGCTGGAGTTTGTACTTTGGGATGTACATTCCCAGTTCCTTCTTTGATTGTATGTATGTTTACAATTATTGTTACATTGGCAGCATATTTCAGAGTGATTTACACCTAAACTCGGCTGAAGAAGTCATGTCAGTTATTATTTATTTATAAATTTTTGTTTACCAGTTTTATAGGCTATTCCAATTGTGAACATAAAATATGGAATAAAAAACAACTTAACATCAAATAGAACAACAAATACAACACTGGGAGTATCCATTCTATTATTTGGCAAATCATCATTATCGTCATCCACTGTCTGAAGGAATTGAATTGCGGCCTGCTGCAATAACCCCATATTAATTATTTTACCAGAGAATACTGGTATATCATGAAAGAGCAGTGTCTCAGTCATAAAGATTGCTTTGAAGAGTAGGGGTGCATTAATTCCACTTTTTATTCAGGTTACTTGTGCCACATCTTGTGCCACACTATCCCAGGTAAAAACTCTCAGAATGAATTCAAATTCTACTTGCTTGCTTTCCCTTGTTTTCTATGAAACAAGAGAAAAGACAGTTATTCTTTTTTATTACTGTGTGAACGAAATAGTTCCAGGATGTGCATTTAGTTCCTAGCTAATGTTACCCCCATGCCACAAACTTGTTAACAATACTTAAGAATATGGAGGTTGAGCTGAAGTAATATTAAATATGCTTTTAACAGAATAACAGTCCCTGCTCCATCCCTCCTCCCTCCAAATTACTTTTCTAATTTTAATTTGGTTTGCTTAATGTACTCATGGAGCCAGCTCAGGAATGAAAGATGATGAGCTGGCTGGCCCCGATGAGATAAAAAGAGCTAAGCCTGCATCTCACTCAGCTGTAAGGCTAAAGGATAGAATGCAGCCAGCCTTTTTAGAGAAGGAAATGAACCTTCCTGGAGTAGAAGAGAAGAAAACAACCATTTCTCTGACTGGTGTAACCCCAAGTAAAATGAACTAAACATTTTACTTCCTGTAGTTTGTCGAATGACCACTTGTGACTTCCTGCTTAACTTTCACTCTCTTTTACCCCTCTTTCCAATATCCAAGAAAGAAAGAAAAAACAGTTGGCAATTGAAATGTCCCAAAAATCTCAAAAGAAGAGTCATCTACAGCTGCTGTTTCTTGCATGTGTCCTTCATGTTATTGCTCCTGATTGCTCCCAGGACTTATAAACACACTAAGGCTGTACATGCTTTAAAAAATTATTTGGATGAACCACTTTGGTCTTTGCATGAGCACACAGCACCTTTCTGCAGACTGATTTTTTACCAGGATTCCATATGGGATGACAGTTGCTGCTACTTTAGAAATTGTATTAACTTAAATGAGTAGATTTCTTAAAGCAGCATCTTTTTTTTTCCCAGGCTCCTATGGAACTCAGAAAAAAAAAAATGTGGTTGCTTTAATGAAAAAGCAAAGCAGTGTTGTGTTCCAGCAATGTCTAAAGCAATTCTCTGAAATCATTTTGAAATACGTGCATAGCCTTTGCAGGTCTGCCGTGTTTCCTATCTAGAAGTCAATTCTGCAGACTCTAGGAACTAACATAGCATATCTTTCTGTACTGTTTTTTAATCAAACCAATCTTGGCTTTTAACCCATCTCCTAGCTGGGATCAGATGTATATGAAATAACAGATCTGTAGGATGTTGCTGTTTTCTTTTAAAAGAACAGATGGCCACTCTGTTTACAGATAAGGGTACAAGAAGCAAAGGGCTACACCTGTCCCAGGTACAGAGAGTCATGAGATAAAAGGCGTTGATGTCATCAGTCCCAGAAACTACGGTCCCTGGATACCCTGTCTCTGCTTCTAGTTGCATAAGAAGTAACTCAAGCTGCATGGAAGGAGATCTCTGTTACCCTGTGGGTTTTCTGGCTGATGCAGAAGTTACTTTGGCAGGCTTTGGATGTTCTTTTTCATATAGCTGGAATATGAAAAATTGACTTCCTATTATTTTTGCGTTTCCTTGGAAGTAAAAGTTTTGCACCTCTTTTTGGTATGTGCCATCAAGTATTATAATCACTGAAAAATCCTGCATTTTGCCAAATAAGTCTATGTTTCAGGCAGACGGCATAGAATTATTTGGTAAAATGCAGAACTTTTCAGTGATAATAATAATTTATAAAAATAGGGCAAAGAAAGAATTTTCTATGCATTGCCTTCAAAGCAGGGAAAGAAGCAAGGGAAAAATCCATGGTCGGCTTCACAGAGCTTGATTCAGTGGTGAATGTTTTTGTGGCTCTGTGTGTCCCAAGCCCTTCAGTGAACTGCATGACTCCCTCACGATCAGTTCAGTTGTTTTTCCATCGGCACGTTGCACATGAAGGAGGGTAAATCCCTTCCCCTCAGCCTATTTTTTCTACTGAAACTTCAAAGTTTCTGTTTTTTTCCAATGGAACAATTCCCACAGATACGTATCTGATTTTCTATATGGATGCTTTGAGATGGAAGATGGCATGGAGGAGAAGTAAAATTTCTTACTCACAGATTGGGATCTCTACTAGCTGTTGTCAACATGCATAAAAATCATAGGAAATCCTGCTCACAGATCTTCAGTATGAGCAATAACATGTCATTATGCATATGTTAAGATACAAAAATACAATAGCGTTAAGGCTTAGAATGCAAACTTTACATGCTAAAGGTTCCAGGTTTAATCCAATCTAAAATCCTGAAGACCCACCTTCAGTCAGGGTAAACAGTAGGGCCCTAGATGATCAAATGATGGGATAGGGATCACGCTTTATGCTAAGTCATGATTTGTTTATTTATGGTTAATTGAACATACCTCAGTTGGATTCATGAAACACTCAGGATAAGGTTTACACATCAGAGTTTGGGTTTATATAGCATGCTACGGCAAGATCAAGTAATGTTGGGGCTTAGTGCAATGTGTTAACCCAGATGATATTTTCACTTGGCTGCCCCCAATGTCTTGTCTGTGCTTCTTTTTTTTCTGTGGCCTCCTCAGTTTTCTACAGAGTGTAACATAAGCACAGAGGTAATATACTTGTTCTGCTATCTGCTATGCTGCTATCTTGTTCATTTTTTATTGTATTGTGCATTTATTTTATCTTACTGGTTGTTGACATTGTGAGCCACTGAGAGTAGTTTGGAGTCGGGCGGCACCTAAATCTAATTAAATAAATAATATATATACAGACAGGGTCATAGGCTGGGTATGCAGACTTGTAACAACCATTTCATGGCTGTTCAGAGTCTAAAAGTAAGTTAGGAAATGTAGCTGCTACTCACATCTCTCTCCTAATGCAGGGGGTGGGGTGGGGTGGGGTGGGGTGGGGTGGGGTGGGGTGGGATCTTAGCCACAAAAGGTCTAATGTTCAGTGCTTCTACCACTTCCCATAGTTATGAAGTGAAATGGGGAGGGGAATGCTGACCATTTTGAAAACCCTTCAGGCATCTCTTCTTGTTAGATATTTTTGGTTGGGCACCAGGAAATAGGGATCAACAGCAAGTCAACCTTTCTGATATAATTTAGCTTTGGCCTGATGAGAGTGCTTTTACAAACATTTGTGTGCTTCTTTCAGGAAAAAAGGAAGAAAACATTCTACTTCAGCAGGCATAAAAACGTATGTTGGCACCAGTGAATGACCTTTGGCTGGAACTGGGGGACGAAGTAGATCTTCCCCACTCCCCGAAAATGGCAAGCAGCAGCAAACAGGCCCCTGCTCTTTTGGAAGCTCACTGGAGCTGACATCTTCCCTCCAGTGTACTTTTAATTTTTAATTAACATTTTTCATTTGAAATGTTCAGTTACTTTTGTGACCTTTGTGCCACTGTAATGTTCATTTTATTATGTTTATTTTTAAAATATTGCTTCCTTTCCCACTATAAATGTTATTCATTCCCAAGGAAATACATCCCTTGTTGGATGTGTTTTGGTCTATGTTTTTGTATAGAGCAGTGTTTCTCAAATTTGGCAATTTTAAGATGTGTGGACTTCAACTCCCAGAGTTGAAGCTGGCTGGGGTATTCTAGGAGTTTATTTATTTAATTAATTTATTTAAAACATTTACATGGTAATCCTCAACTTATGACCATTCATTTAGCAATCATTCAAAGTTATGACAGCACTGAAAAAAATGACTTACGACTGGTCCTCACACTTATGACCGTTGCAGCATCCCCACGATCATGCGATCAAAATTTGGGTGCTTGGCAGCTGGCATGTATTGATGATGGTTGCAGCATCCCGGGATCACATAATTGTGATTTGTGACCTTCCCAGCTGGCTTCCAACAAGCAAAATCAATGGGGAACCATGTGATTTACTTAATAACTACAGTGATTCACAACAACTGCTGAAAAAATGTCATAAGATTGGGTGCAGTCATGTGATGCTTCACTTAATGACCTTACCACTTAACAACTAATTTTCCGGTCCCTATTGTTGTAGTCGAGGACTGCCTGTATGTAGCTGCTCATCTTGTATTAAACTCTGGGCAGCTCACAACCAAGAGATAAAACCACATCTATGTACAATAAAAATAGTAAAACCAAAAATATTGATTGAATATATTGAGTTGAAGTCCACATATCTTAAAATTGCCAAGTTTGAGAAACACTGGTATAGAGCAACTAGACTGCATCTTGTTTTGTTCTGGATTGTGTCTGAAGTTGGTCAGGGCCTTAAATAGATAAATACATTTATTTAGTGTTAGAGGAGATAATTTCTTGCTGTAGTCATGATAACCCCAATTTAAGTGAATTTGTAAAGTCAAAACGTACCCTTGGAGTACTTTTTAATTATGGTTGGCAAATGGAATGGGTGTGTGTGGGTGAGAATGGGGAGATGTTATTTGTCTGTTTTACAACTGAAGAGTTGCAGCAGGTCTGCTTAGCCTTGCAGTTCTCTGTCTCCTAACTGAAATTAATTAACATTTTGCAAATAAGATGTCAGGCTGAGTTCAAGTGATGTGCTCAGTATTGTTGTGGTTTTTTTTTAAATCTACCCAAGTGAGAACTCTTAAACGTTGAAGCAAGTACTGTACAAGACAGAGCAGTGTCCACTCAGCATGCATTTGATCCCCTGACAACTGCAAGCTGCAGACCACTTCGTTCTTCTTAACAACAAAGAAGCACAATGGAAAGAAGTTTGAATTTGTCTGTGGTGTTGGCACTCATGGGCTTGAACCAATATTCTCATTCACCTAAAAGGAGTGTCCCCAACATTGCTAGTAGAGATAGGACATATAGTTAACACACCGCTCCCTTGTTTGATCCTGCCACATAAAAAAGGAAAAGATAAAGTCTCCTTCAAGTCAATTCCAAATGACTTCATCAACACATTCAATGTTGTTTTCTTGGCATTTGGAAATGGAATTGTCTTCTTTCAATATGTTTTTCTTATTTCTTGTCTGTGGCTTCCCAGTCCCTCACATTCAATCACTCAGCAGCTTTTCAGATCCACCATGGTTGGTTTGGCGCTGTCACCTGGCTGGGCAATCTTGCTACAATTTACCCCAGTTATACCAACCTGACTTCATTGTTCAGAATTCCTGCAACAGTGAAACATCCTATATGTCTGGATGTGCCAGCAAAATATACTGACATTATAGCTCCTCCATTGGATGCCCCTAATTTCTGTCTTGCCTAAAGGCCTGTAACATTTGACTATGGATTAAGACATTTTACACTGCGGTTGTTCTGAAAGAGACACGCATACTATTGTCTGATCCAGGCTTTGTGTTTGATTTATTTAAGCATTTCTATCTTTCAAAAGACACCATATAAAATGGCAAGACAGCTTGCAATAAATATCAGAAAAATGTTGTAAAACCAGCACCTGAAAGGTTTAAACTAAGAACAACATAAAATAAATCCTAATCTAGAGAACACAAACATAGCCAAAAATAAAAAATAAACAATTGATGAAGAGTTAGTTAAAACAACTGCTGGACATCAGAACAAAAATAAGTTCATTAGATGTCATTGTAATGTGAATAATTAAGACTGACATTCATTTATTTACTTCTCACTGACGGTTTTTTTATCTTGGCACTTGGCTTGCCAAGAGGATCAAAGCCAGTGTGGGGGACAATACATGGAAATGTACTGGACCAAAGCCTAGAGCTGACCTTTATCTTTTCCTCAATTAGAACAGAATCAAAGCTTTCCAAATAGAATATATTTTCATAATGATCTAATAGCTCTTTTAAAACTTATCCCACATGGTTTATAGTACTTTTTTCTGACCCTTATTGTGTAGCAGATTTGAAGCTTACTTGTTCTGTCCTGCTGCATAAATTATCATTAAAGTGGGCTTTACATTTACCATGTAACTAAAACTGAGCCCATTTGATAAGACACATGCTGCCATTTTCCCTATGCAGTAAAATGACTGAAATGTGCTTTCTTAATCAATGGCTGCCATTACCTATATTACAGGTAGTCCTCGACTTATAACCATTAGTTCAGCGACCATTCGAAGTTATGGCAGTGCTGAACGAAGGGACTTATGACCGGTCCCCGAAGTTACAGCTGCTGCAGCACTCCTTCAGACACGTGATCAAAATTCAGGTGCTTGGCAGCCCACCTGCACTTATGACTGTAGGGGTACTTCAACTCCTCCCACCCGCCTATCTCCCCACCATGCCATTTTGGCCCCCTGCCACCCTGCGCTCCACCGCCCCAGCTGACTTTCACTGTCTTCTTGCTCCTGCTGCTGAGGAGGTGTGCCTGACCTGGCCCTTCATGGGGCAGCTGCTTGCCATTGTCCCCAGGTCACACACAGCTCCTTGTGAGTCCTGGGGAAGATGGCCTCATGTGACCAGCAGCTGCCTTGCAAAAACCCAGGCTGAGCACACCTCGTCAGCAGCGGGAACAAGAAGACAGTGAAGGTCAGCTGGGGTGGTGGAGCGCAGGGTGGCAGGGGCCTTGCAGGCTGGGACTGGGCTGCAGTGGCCGCTGTTTCCAGGGGCGTGGCAAGCAACCCCACAGCCACACAGTTCTGGGGCTGCTTGCTCCCTTGCAAAGTAGTGTGCAGGGTAGCCAAAAGGGCAGAGATGGGGGAGATATGGGCGGGGGGAGTTGTAGTCCCTTACTTTACTGAGGCTCAAGGCTGGGAGGGACCAAGCCCGGAATGGCTTGGATTGGGGTGGGTCCTTGGCTAATGACCAGCAGAATTCACTTAACGATTCCAAAGGGGAGTGCCGGGATTGCTATCACTAAGTGATGTGGTCACGTGATATCTTGCTTTACAACCGCATCACTTAGTGATGGAAATTCCAGTCCAACTGTGGTTGTAAGTTGAGAACTATCTAATTCACTAAAGACTGGCCTTTCTTCAGAGAAAGGGGACAGATCTTACAGCTTTCTGTAATGTAATGTTTCCAACAATAGCTCCCCGCTAATGCCCAAGCATTTTTATAATATAATTCAGACATCACTGAAGTGACATAAAGTCTCTCATCAGTACAGTACTTCTCTCTCAGCACAATGATTGGATTACTGTAGAAGTCACTAGTGAGGCTTCTGCCCAAGTAGCCGTGCATAAGAACAACCTCTATATGAATGAGACCAATCCAAGGAGATGGCAAAGTTATTCTTTCAGTTCAGGCTTCCTATTCAATATATTTTCAATATATTAAAGGGAAATCAGTGGAATACAAAAATCCCACAAAAGGAAAAGCATCAAGCTAATCTTATATAGATAATGTTTCTTTGTTCCTCTCAGCTACTTAATGCAGTTTCTTAAAGGTGCCGAGGAACTTGCAGCTGATGGAGGAACAAAAAGTCATAGCACTCATTCAATCCATATTTAATAGTATACTCCAGGTAGACAATGGCTGATGAGGGAAAGAAGAATCTGTAAGACGCAGTGCAGAGGTATGAACGATGCTGCTTAGGTTGTATCTTAACCCTTGACAGTAGCTTTAGGAGGTACAAACTTTACTTCTTTTCCCCATTGGTCAAAGCTCCTTGTATGCTCCATACAAAGATAGTTTGGGTTGCCACCTTGCTATTATTGAAGGGAATCTTTGGCTGGTGTACATTGGAGTTTTGTCCGTCAACATGAATTCCCTGGTTTTATTGCCATCATGTTAGCTTTGATTCTTAGAGCTGTGTCATGTGTCAGTTTTAAGTGAAGACAGATTAAGAGCCTTTATATCAATTGCATGAATCTGTGAAATGATTTTTTTCCTTGAGGTTTATAATTCCCCCTCTACTGGGAGTGCAAAATATCTTCACCTTGACCATCAATGTAGCTTGGCTAGTCTCATTCAGGTTGTTTTGTTTTGTTTTGTTATTTTTGTTATTTTTGCAAGTTTTGCAATTGTTTTCTTTGTTTCACTGTTTTATAGTCTATGCCTTGAAGAGATGGTAAGTGGCTAAGAAATCATTTTAATAATTAATAAATAAAACTTTCTAGAAGATATAAGATGCCCTTAAAAAAGAGAATTGGAGAGGATTAATTCCCTTCTTTCAGATGTCCTGTCATGAGAAAAGTTTTATCATTCTAAGTATACAGGCTATTAAAAACAACTTCTTTTATCCACTAGGAAAATGTATTTTAATGGTTCAGTGCAACTGCCATTTAAGTAACACTTTGCAGTGTTGTACATAAAAGGCATCATTATGGCACTTTGTAGGAAACTAAACAATTGACAGGTTTTGAACCATCTTAAGGCCTCGCTGGAATTAAAGAAGAAACAGTTGGCGGTACTTTATCTGAATCAGCTGTGGTTTGGGTCAGGCCAAAGTAGAAATCCATACTATAAGAACATAAGATAGGTCTTCATTTTTTACTTGAACCTTGAGATCCACCAGAGTTGTATATACTCTTGTTATTTAAAAAAAAAAGACCCTCTACATCCAGGAATTATTTTGAAATAATTTGTACGTATAGCTCTGGTATATAATATTCCACTTCTCTTTACCTCTCCTAACTATAGCAATATAGTTTAGAGTGGAGCTGAGAAAATACTTTTGCTATCATTGTTAAACAACTGAGAATTAGAAATCCTTGCAATGCTGCTTCAGATTATCCAGTGGTTTATGAGGGGAACCCAAGTGATCTGATTTCCATTTTTATTTAAAATAGTCTACATCATGTGGTTCTCCCATTAGATAATGCTATCAGAATCTCAGAAGGATTAAACAAGGAATGGAATAAATAAGTAAGTAAAACTTGGGCATCCTTAGGAGGGGTCAAGGGAGGAGGGGGCAAGTGACAAAACATGTGTCCTAATGTCAGAAACCCAAACTCCATCCCTTACGTCTTTGCATGTGACGTCATTACCCATGTATGAAAGGGTGGGACCTATACTATGATATTGCAATGCATGTTTTGTCATTTGGAATCGTCACAGTTAGGAGCAGATGCCTATAAATTAAGTTTGCTTATTCTCTGCACCCCTCCAGGGTTAGGATAGCCCTGACCCTCTTGGCCTTTGATTAGGCATTAATGACCTGGCTGTTCCCTCAGGCATTTTGGCCATATAGTTAAGTGAGCTCTGCTGGTTAATGTTGGTTAATGTTATTCTTTATGAATTGAATTGCATTTATGGCTTTGGGCATTTGGGTTTTGTTAAACTGTTGTTTTAACCCTTATATTCCGCCCAGAATCACTTTTGGGAGATGGGCGGCCTTAAAAATTGTTTAAATAAATAAATAGGTTTAAAGAAATAAAATTCTGTGTTACAAACTTCTACCAGGTTTCTGCTGGCTGATACTAAAACTAGAAACCTCAGGTCATTGATTGAAAGACACAGCTCTTGATAAATAGGTTTATTGCAAGAACTAAGGAAAGTATTAAGTATCCAGCAACTGTCAAGTTAAAATGCAAGGCCTCTTTATAAAAAATGAAGGTTCAAATCTTGCTCCTTTTTCTCCTTCTACATGGCTGGGGGGTGTCATGCTTTTGACTGGGGAAGCAGTAGCTTCCTGTGCTTAATTGTAACAGACCAACCTTGCCAGAATTAGCCTTTGTACCTATAATGATTTTACACCAGCTTAACTGTCATGGACTTGCAGTATATTGAAAGAATTAGAAATTCTCCCCTCATGGCTCTAGGATAGCCAAAGCTGAATGGAATGAGATTCTGAACAGCTGAAAGTATTTCTTCATACGGCATGCAGTTAAACTGTTGAATTTGTGACTTGCATTCCTCTGTGATACTGGCACCTGCATGAAGCATGCAAAAATTTCCTGCCTTGCTGGAGAGTCACAGAGACATGACCAATGATGCGATGTCACAGGATTGGGTATGGCCTCAAATAGTTCATGGGCTGCATACTGCTTGCCTGCTATTTTAAAGGGTACTTAGTTATTATTGTTATCTCCACATTTAATGTCATACTCGTATCAGGCAATGAAATACTCAGAAAATTAACATCATTTATATTTTTTAAATTTTATTTTACTCAAAGGCTAACACAGACCACAGCAAGACCCATCTTTTGACTTGGCGTAATATTGTGACCAAGAGACAGAGAGGCTTAGCTTCTTCAGAATTCCATTCCTGAGCTGTTGCACTTCTTGTAGAAATGGCACATTTTATTTTTGTGTGTGTTGTCATCTCTTCTTCTCTTTTGTAGTTAAACAGAATGGAACTGCTTACAGTTTGTCAATTCTCCTCTCTAATTCTGCAGTGTTAGGTTTCCATATGATCAGATTTAAGGTTTCTATTAACCACAATATTGGCAGTTGTTAATTAATGAAGAAAATCTGTCTTGCGGGGAAGAAGATTGCCACAGTTGTGTGGGGTCCCAACTCTAAAGGATGGCGAAATGCATGAATAGAAGATGAAGCTATTACTGGTTGCTAGTTACATGGCATATGCTACTCCCAGGATCAGAGGTACAGTACCATATCTTTGAATACCAGTTGCTGGGGAATAGAAAAAGTGATATCTGATTAACCTGTGTAGGAACAGTATAGCAAACAGATTGGTCTTTTATGTGATTCAGTAAAGTTCATCCCTCTCTATCTATCATATATATCTATATCTATGTAAATTAAAATAAATAAATAAATGTACCACTGTGTAGAAGTAGCTGATTAGTTTGTGGCTTAAGCAACAATTGTAGATTTCAGAACCCATGTATGCCAGATGCTTGGCGATTGTGTTAACACAGTGAGTGAAAGACTGGGAGAAGAACTCTGTGTGAAATTCAGGGAAATGATGAGAAGACAGATCTTTACAGGCATGGTTCCAGAATTGTCCACATGCTTTTTTCCCCCCTTCCTATTTAGGTTGCTTTCAAATTAGCCAGTTTGTCTAAAACTGCCAACCTTTCTTTATTCCATTTTTATAGAGAGCTCAAATGAGATTATTGCCAATTCACCATTTATGTGAGACTGCTCTTTCATTCTGCTTTCAACCATGTAGAAAAGTAATATATCAGCAGATTTAAAGGAAGCTAAATAGGGACCCATGGAGTCAGATTTCTGTGTACTTCCACGAAGTTCTTTCAGCTGCTTTAGTAATTGCTTAACACATAGGACTGACTTAAAATCCTATCTTAATTGCTGTGAGACATTGACTAGTTGAGTTTAGGGCAGCTTTCTTTTTGGAGTCTGTTGGTAAGAAAACTTTCAGGTATTCTCTGTGCCTCAGCCAAGAGCTTTCCTCATGTTTATTGTGCAATATGAAGGCTATCTATATGCTGACTATGAAGGCAATCTATATGCTGACTGGAGTAATTATTTTTAATAATTTGCTGGAGCAACTGATTTGTACTGTTCGGCTATAGCTAAATGTTGCCACAGCTTGACATCTCATGAGAGTGGCTACTATAACTGAGTATCAGAAAAACTATATTTGTTTAGTTTGCTGAAAACCAAGCTTATCTTGCAGCTAGAGTCATATGTCATAGGTACATATTTGAACCAGCTTCTGCAGTAGCCAATCTACTTGTTTCATTTTTACAAATCTCAGGAAAAACCCAATTTAAGCTACACAGCTTGGGAAATGTCTCAATAGAAATGAGATCATCCCAAGAACAGTTTGCTAAATGTGGAAATAACTAAGTTGCAATATACTTAAGGGGGTCACTTAAGAGTATAGGGTGTTATTGCCCTGCAGATCCTACATACTGGAGTCAAGAACAAACAACAATAGAAATATATTTTACAGACATTAATTGCTAATTTTTTAAAATAAAGACTATTGTACATGTTACCTTTGTGGCACAATCATCTGAGTGTCCAATTAGAACCAGGGAGATCTAAAGCTGGTAGTCTACATTATCTCACAGAAAGTTATGTTAATGTGCAAATTCTCTCTCTTGGACATTCCCCATAAAAATGGTTCAGTCTTGTATACCTTAAATATATATTTGCTAAGACTCCATTAAACCCCTGAGAAAGCCATTGTAAACTTCTAAACATTTAAGAAAGAGAGACTAAATTACCTCTTTTCCATTCAGTCTTTGCTTATTGGGAGTCATCCATAAGAGAGAGATGGAACAGGATGAAAAGCACATGACGGAGACAACTTGTGCTAGATGTGTCTAAGTATCAATGGTCATATCATTATGAGACTTCACAGTTTCTTTACTCAGGACATTGAGTTTCAGTCTGGGGAATTCTGAAATCATTACAGGACTGCTTATTTTAATCCCATCCACAATGTACTATAGCAGAAACCTTATGCTGAAAGGGATTTTGTGTTGTTATTATATGAGATAATCTCCCATTATCTTCTAAACATATAAAAACTTTGAACAAAAAGTGATTCACATCATCCTATATTATTTTCTTTATTGCCAAAGTTTCAGAGCCTGGTGCCTTCAAGTTTCCTTTCTTTTTATTTTTCTTCCTTCTTTCCTTCTCCTAGTGACTTATAGCTATTAAAATAATAGAGCTTATCTTGCCATTTAAAAAGAAATCAAAACAGGGGATGATGGTTCATGAGAGTTGCTACTAGCAGCTCACCATCTTGCTCCTCTCCATACCCTCAAGTTGTCCCGGACTGTAATTCCCAGAATGCTCTCCTAATAACCATTAGGAATTCTGGGATCTGAAATCCCAACACATTTCAGGCCGGGGATGGCTCCCTGATGCTGATGGGATGCTATGATTTGGATGCCTCTAGGCCAATTCCATAAATGATACTGCATCTTTCAGAGCTCATTTATTAGAGTTTGCAATTTAGTAGATCAATTCTGATTTACTTGCATTTTGGCCTCTAGTACAATGTAAATGTTGGACTTGAGATGCAGAAATGTGTCAGGCAAGCAAGACTAGTATATATTTTTTTCAATAACAAGAGCAATTTCTCTTAATTAAAATAAACCTCTGAGTGATTCATTCTTGACAAAAAAAAAAAGTGCCTATGTCTTCTATAGAGCAATGAGCATCATAAAGGGTAAAGTGGATGGCTGTCTTTTTTATATAAATAGGAGCACCTGTAGCTCAACATTTTTGTAAAATCTACTTTTTCCATGCATACAGTATATCCCTATACTTGCCTCCTAAAGCTTGAATTAAGCCTAAAGAGGCATGAAGCCAACTCATAGGATTATAAAATCAAGTAATGCTACAGAATTAAAATATAAACAAACAGAGGCATTCCCACTGTTGTACTCTGATAATATTTTGAACAAGATGAACTTACGGTTCCGGTCTGTTTTTTATTAACCAGTTATTTGGGAATCCAAATGAGTAACATAGGAGTTGTTGCAACATCATGACCCCTGTCTAAATCACCATTAGGACTTAGGCAAATATTGGTTTAAGCCAGAGGCAGAACTGCTGTTTAAAAGGTTACAGGTTTGAAATGCACTACCGTACACATCACCTTTCCCTTTATGCTGAAGCAAAGTCAACAGCAAAATTCTTTCTGAACAGTAAACACAATTTTTACCATCTACTTCATGTTGCTGCTGCTGCTGCTGCTGCTTCATAGAGAAAATGGCATAAGGAGAAGAGAAAGAAAGTACACTTCCTGGAAAACCCCCAGATGTTGCCAAACTGGGAGATCCACCTACCTGCATTCATGAAAACACTACCAGTTGGTAACGGCAATGGAGATAATGCCACAGGACCTCTGTACACAGAGGGAGTCAGATACTCACAATTATGAGGACAGTGCACTTCCCTATGAACACAATACACACACTGGCATTCCACTCCATAAGGTAGTTGTGCAAACAGTACAGACTTTTCCTTCCTTCCTTCCTTCCTTCCTTCCTTCCTTCCTCCCTTCCTCCCTCCCTCCCTCCCTCCCTCCCGCCTCTCCTCTCCTCTCCTCTCCTCTCCCTTTCTCTTCTGTGCTACTTAATTTCCAAAGGTTCTGAACAGCTTAGACCCACCAACAACATCAGCTTAAAAACACAATCAGTATCAAAAAGAAATAAAAGAAGAATATAGATGCACCCCCTGAATGGGGACAGCCTGTTCTCCCCATTCCCAAATGCTTTCCTAGAGCGTCATATTTTATAGCCTTTGGAAGCCCAGCAAGAGGTGGAAGTCTGGCCATCCAAAGGCAGGCTGTTGCTCAGAAGGGGAACCAACACAGGGAAGGGTCAAGAGGGGTTCCCTGTAGATGGCATTCTTGCGGAGGAAGACTTTCAGCAAGGTCTCACCAGACAAGTAGATTCAATCTGGAGGAGGCCGCCTCAGTCTCAAAGATATCCAGGCCCTGAGTCATTCCCTCAGTCCCTCTCCTGACAAAAGATGCGCTCTCATTCCCCTCTTCTCAGGTTTTTCCTGCTCTGTGGAAACCACTCAGTACAGGGGGGAAAGGAGCAAGCTGTCCTCTCTGCTACCCTCCCCAAATTGCTCCATTAGTAGCTGAGCAGGGGATGTTTGAAAAAGTGTATAGTGGAAACTCTTTTTTATCCCTCTTAAAATAAAAAGGGAAATCTATACACCACACTGGTCATAGATGATTCTGCTTGTACCCTGAGGCCCTTGAAAGTCCTTGAAGTTTTCAAGATGGGTTGGCAGTTTGGGAGGCTGTGTGAGGAGAGCTTAAGGTTGTACCATGTTCACAACTGACAGTTTATAAATTCTACATATTTCCTTTTTAACTAGAAAGGTAGAAAGAACTTGCACCTGTCTCAGATGCTTGTGCATGGGGGGGAGGGGAGTGATTATTTCACCTCCTCAGGAATATTATCTCTCTCTCACACACACACCACAACCAAAGCTTGACCTTGGAGAAGAAAAGAGGGACCTTTTGCATGCGAAGCATGTATTCTACCATCGGAGCTGGAAGAGAGCACCTGGGTGCCCCAGAGAGCCCCTCAGTAATAGAAACATTCCTAATAATTCTTAAAACAGTGTTGTCTTAAGCGTCTCAAGCATTTGACATACGCCCTTGCCTCAGCAAACAGGTACAGCAGGAACTATCTATGTCTTCTGTTCTGATGACTGAGATATTCGAAGATTTTCCTGTCTGGAACAACACTGATGCAATAAAACAGGTGCAATAGACATAATTGCTTCTACTACTACTCTAAGAAAATTAAACTGGGGAGGCCATATGTTTGTGAAAGAACTATGAATAATGTCTGAAAATGGAAACTGTTGCACAGTTCTACGGTTTTTCATTCAAGTGAAGTGCTAAAGAAAAAGCATTGTTTACAGTGTGGGAAAATCACAGACTATTAAGTCTTTAATAGTTATTTTTTTCTTTTTAAGGGTCCAGGGCATTGATAAAGAGAGAGAGAGACAGACAGACAGACAGACAGACAGACAGACAATAGATGCATACATACCTAAAAAGAGATGTGCAGTTCAAAAATATTGAATAGGCTCTCCAGAAGACATTCAGAAACAGAACATGTTTTTGTAACAATGAAACCAAAACTATCTTGTATCAATTCAGCAAAGCTCAGTGCAGAATTAGGGAAAAGGCACAGTTCATGACATGCTGCCAGGATTCAGTGCCTTTTTCCCTTGGGTGAACAACTCTAATATTTGCTAATTTTGCAATGAATGCTACTTGGAAATCAGTGCAGGTCAGGCATGGAAATGAGGTAACTTGTCCAGATGGGATGTATTGAATTAGGGCATCAGAATTCTTCCAAAAATCTTTAAATGTTGATAAGAAACTCTCCTCAGAAACAGTTTTGGTTGTGAGCTAATAAATGGCTTTGGGGTTTTGATTACCGTATTGTAAGTTATCTAGATATTTATTTATTCTTATATTGGGTGGGTGGCATCACACTGTAGCTGAGTGTTCTCCACCCATCTCTGAGTTGTTAGAAAAGTATCCTGGTATCAAATTTGCTGCCCTTTTGCTGATCCCTATCCTGCATTTATTGCCTGTTTTATACCCAAAGACATGTTAAGCAATGTGGCTTTGCTCCCTTCCCCTTTTCCAAATGTCACCGAACAGTCGGAAACCATCTGCCAATCATGCCCCTCCGTGGCAAGCAAGAGAGCACATCTTTCGCACCAAACTGTTTCTGCAAGGCCACTTACCAAAGAGGTAGCCCTGTAGCTGCGTCCAGCTCATTCACCAGGGAAGGTGAGAAACGAATAGCAACGGAAAAAAGTGTCCAGGGATGGGACATGCCTGTACCAGCCTGAAGTGGCCAATAATGCCATAGCCTTATGGATCACCTGACTGTATTGCCAACTGACTGGATCAGATTTTACTCTTGTCAAAACCACTGCGGGTGGCTATCCACTTACAGGGGGAAACAGTACTGTATTTCAATGATGGAAGAGCTACAGATGATGTATGCCTGACTTATGCATGGGCTGAAGATGAGATGGGGACATGGCAGAAAAGGATGCTGCCTACAAATGATCGTTCTGTGGTTAGATGCAAGTGAGGCCCTAGATCTGCTGAAGCAACTACAGCATAATCTTGTGTAGGTCAGTAGGTTGAGCTTACATTCAGATGAGCTTAAAAGTTTTTATCATACAATATGTTGGCAAGAACAATCTATTCCTACTCAGCAGATAAAGAAAATGGAATAAATGGGAACAGGGAGATGGAGAGAGAGAGAAGGAATAACCCCACTCACTTTCATGTTGGCACTACCAATTGCCAGGAAATGGCCTCACTAGAGGGTATATAAGGGAATGGGACCCTTGATAGCAAAAAAAAAAAAAAAAAAGTTTCCCTTGTGTAGCTATATTAAGGTGAAGAGCACCCATAGAACCATAGAACCAGACTCCAGCAATTTTAGGATAGGAATAAGAACCATCTTATGCCAAACAGGTTAGTGATACAAGCGAACCACCTAAACGGACCATCTTTGTAGATGATCCCTGAGTCTCCTTTTCTGCTGCCTGATGTTCTGCAACTGCCAGGAAACTTCCTTTGGGTCTGCTTTTCTGTTACTGACACTAGAAAAAATGGGGACTAAGAAAAAGTGAATTAATTTTGGAGGAGTTTAGGTAAGAGAATGAAGGTGAGACCAGAGGGGCACTTTTTGTATTTTTAACAAAGAAATTTAAATATTAGTCAGCTGAAAAATTACTTGGTTATTCTGGGGTTCCAAAGTAGTGACACATGTAGTGCTTTAAAAAAGAAATCCCTGTAAGTCCTTTAAGTCCAGAGTCTATCATTATTTAGCTGCACCATTGAGTTCCTTCAACCTAGTGCATACAAGGAGTTGGATCTATTCTTTCAGAGACACTCTGCCAGAATACTTGTACTGGTGGAAAGGAGGGAGAGGTGGTCTTTATTATCGTTCCCTTTGCAGGCCTCTCCCCGGCTTCCTGGAGAATTGCCACCAACTGTAAAAGAGGTGATTTTTTTCCCCCTCTGATTTTGTCAGTGGAAAAATACTGCTGGATGAAAAGCAACTGATACTGCCAGAAGAAGTTATCCTGCTTGTGGGAAGCTTTTGCAGGATCAGATTCAGTGGCTGAAGGACATTCATATGAGTCAACTTAGATGCTGTGCAGGCACAGTCAGACTAGCTGAGCTGTAATTACAATGAACAGATTTAACACACACACGCATACACTTATTAACTACAGTGTTGCTGAATTATTTCAGAGGATGTCCTCGTGTAGAAGCAACTTATGGGAAATGTGAGATAGTCCTTGATCATCCCTGGATAGCTTTTGACTTATTGTTAAGGAAGAGGAAACAAGGTGCTGGAGTTCTGAACTGAGCTTCTTCAACTTGGTCAAACAGAGCAGGGCATAAATTCTGTGTCTTGAACTAACTCAGGGTGCTCAGGAACAGAGGGATAACTTGTTATCGTGATTTCCATGGCATCCTTCCCATAGGAAACCGTGAGTCCAGTTGGCCTTGCTCCATCTCTTGTATTGAATGGAAGTGCTGCCAATTAGGCACTTGCTTTAATTATATTTCAGATATTTTTCCCCATCAGAAAAAAGAAGAGCAAACTGTGACAACAGCACTTATGATACCTCTGCAGATTCCGATCTAGCAGCTGAATGAACGGTGTTTTCCAGCAGCCCTGTTCCAACAGGGTACCAAAACATGTGTTTGAGATCTGTGTGGCTCCCACCACTATGGCATCCTGGAAGGCCTTGAAGACCTAGCTGTTTTCCCAGCCCTCGGGTTAGGCTACATGAGGCCTCCTTGTTGCATGAGGGTTTTTTAAAAATGTATGCAATTTTTATTGAAAGAGAGTTTTACGCAAGATTAAAAAACTGCAGAAACTTAAACAGAAAAATAGGAAAAAGATATAAAAGAATAAAAGAAAAAGTGACTTCCAGTCTTCTTTGCGGTGGTTATAGACATGATAGTTTCCATCTCCACTCTCCCAAATTACACATCTTGGTTCCCGTCTTCCAATAAACAACGCTTTTTCACCAGTGAATCCCAAAGTCCTTGTCAGATGAGTTTTTGTACATATTCTGGTTTGAGTGATCAAATGCCATCTTGTTTATTTATATTGTATTGTGCTTTTGTACTATTTTATTTCTGGTCAATATTGTGAGCTGCTCAGAGTTGTTTTGGAATCAAGCAGTGCCTAAATCTAATACATACATACATACATATTCCAATGTCCTGGTGGTTGGGAATTCTGGAAGTTGCAGTCCCAACACAAGTGAAAAATATCAGATGTGATGGCAACCTGATAAGAATGTGATCCATAATAAGCAGGGTTTCTACAGTATTTTAATAAGAATCACACTACAACTTAGACGGGCCAAGACAATTGTGAAAGGTGACATTTCTTGACATAGCCACTGGTTCATGTTTGAAGTGTGTGTCTATGTCCAGTTCCTATGATCAACTGAACTTTCCCCCACCTTCAGGTTAAATAGGAAGTATCCCAAACTAGTGAGGAAAGTTCCTAATGCAATGGAATGGGGCAAAGGGAACATAGAACTCTCTTCATCACCATCTTTTATCTTTTGATGTAAAATTCCTAATTTTTGTTTTATACATGAATTGGTGAAAAACAGACTTGCCTGCCCCCTATTGTCTTGTTGGGCTTCTTTGTGTGTGGACTGAGATTGCCTGACAGCTGACCAGCCATAATGTGATCTGTGACCCACTCTAAACTCTGTTTGGAGCCTGGGGAATGGAAGTGAGGATAATGGTGAGTGTATGTGGGTGGGCGGTTCATCTGTGGCAGCATAGCAGCTGAGTGCTTAAGTGCAGGAGCAGTTAGGAGAGGTTGCTGGGATCTGTGGCGGGGGTAAGGGTAGTTGAATTGGTTCTATGGCTTGAGACGGGTGTGTGTGGTTGAGGCGGAGTTGGGAGGACAGGAGAGAGCAGGCAGTACTATCAAGGTCATGATGGAGAGAGGAAGCTATGGCAGGAAACTGAGGGCAGGCTGCTCATGTAGCTGGTGGGTTCAGTGACTGAGAATGGTCCCACCTTCCAGCCCTCGGTATTCAGCTCTGATGCCAGGTCACCAGAACCTAGGTGGCCCTGAGCTCTGATTGCTGCTATTGAATGTCAAGTCAGTATGTAATAAAACTGTCTTCATCCATAATTTAATTGTAGATGAGGAACTGACTTGGCATATGTATAATGGAGACCTGGATGGACCCACAGGGGGGAGTTCCCTTTTCAGAAATGTGCCCATCTGCCTTTCGATCTCAGCACCAATCTTGTACACAGGGCAGGGGGTGGGGTGACAATTAAGACCCTTTGGTTGAAGTTGTGCTCTAAGGAGCTCTTGGGTTTGTTGCCGTGGTACCATCCTCCCCTGCTGCTGAGCAACAGCCCGGCCTGCGCTAGGCTAGATTCAGGTTGATGGGAGAGTCTTCAAAACGGATTGTTCTTGGGGACTCTGTGGATTTTGGAACTTTAATTCAGTCGTATTGTCTTCAGTAAGGGTGATCATTTGAAAGCACTGAAGAACAAAATTATAAAGTTTAGTGATTAGCCCCCAAATGAATCCAGATTAACTTTTAAAAATTGGGGTCAGGAAGCAGAAAATTGTATTATTTACAAACTGTACAAAGCTGTATTATTTACAAACTGTACAAAGAGGGTTTCCTGGAGGGTGTCCTGGCCCCTCGCTAGCCTTGAGGAGGCCACGCTGTGAGCATGCCACTTCACACGCTGCTTGTTTTAGCAGCTCTTACTCAAGGTCCTTATCTTGAATTCTTGTTTGTGCAGCTTGTTTGGAGCCAAATCCCTCAGTGCCAATTCCTCCACGTTGGTGTAGCTCATCTGAGCACAACGTTCTCTTGCATAATTTTCAGGTTTGCTGCTCAGAGGCCACCACCTTGTCAGAATTCATTGTCTTCAGAATGCTTCTAATTAAGACTGCCAGCAAGTGGTGTGAGGGTTTCTGAAAGGTGCATTTCTACTCCAGGGAAAGCTGACCTTTGTAAACTAGCTGAGGATCTGTTTCACCAGGTCTTCAGAACAGAAGCTGCCTTCCATTTTTTACTATTCTCCCTTTTTTTTCCTCCTACACCTGACCTCTGTCTCCTGCTACACTCCCCCTAGATGGCCTAGTCTCAGAATCTTCCAAGATGATGATGATGTGCTGTTTTTGACTCCCAGTGACCGCGTAGACAGATCTTCCAAGAGGAGGAGAAAGATTCTGTCTTGCCATGATTCATGATAGGAGAGAGCCAGAGCAACTCAATTTGAGAGGCCTTGCCTGGCCTCTGTAGAGGATTCGTCCTTCAACAAATCTGAGCCCTTGTAAAGCTGTTTTTCCCCACCTACAATTCTCCCCTTTCAATGCACTAGCAGAGAAAAACCGAGGAAGGCTTCCTGCAGTATAATTAGACTTATACCTTTCATGTTACTTTGATATGAATATGCAAATTCCTTGAAACAGCAACCCACTCTTATTATTAATTTAAATCCATTTACATGGCTGCCATCCTGCAAATGCAACTCTGGCAGCTGACAAATTTAAAACCATACAACCAGCAGAAGAAAAACAATAACCAAGAACAAAACACTCCTATTGTGACTAAGCTTTTTTTTTTTTTTGCACTTCTGCTTGTGTCCTGATAATCAGCAGGAGAGAGAAAATGGTGGGTCAGGACTCCCGCAGCAATTCATCTTAGTTTTGGTGGTTTCCCTTGTGGGAGATCAACTGAAGCTCAGTACTGTACTGGAACAACTAGGAAAGCTTTGGTTAGAGCAGCTCTTACTTTCTTTCCTGAATGGATCCAAATTCCACACTAGGGAAAGCAGAAATTTGTAAATGAAATAATGACTAGTTGCCTACATTGGCTTAGTTAGCATAGCAAATGCAGAATAATAAGAATAATGCCAGGGATATTATGATGATTCTGATGATTATTAGATTTTTATCCCGCCTTTTTTATATATAACTGAAAGCATCAAACATACTTAATACTCCCTCCTCCTCCTATTTTCCTCACAACAACAACCCTGTGAGGTAGGTTGGGCTGAGAGAGAGTGACTGGCCCAAAGTCGCCCAGCCGGCTTTCATGCCTAAGGCGGGACTTGAACCCACCATCTCCTGGTTTCTTGGCCAGCACCTTCACCACCACATCAAACTGGATATAGGCTACCTTTTGGCAACAGGGCCATGTTTGGACCTCTGGAAGACTGTTGAAGGCAAACTCACCAAATGGCTCTGATGGGAAACCTGGAAATTCTCATAACGGCTGCAAATGGTTAAGTGCAGTCACAGAACACCTATTTCTTGGTTTATTTATTTACTTCTGCTGTTTATATGCTGCTGAACTCCAAAAAGGCTCTGAAGGTTTTATGATGATACAAAGTAAAAGAGAAAAATAAAGACTCAAACCCTCAAAACCAGCAACAATCCATTTCCTAGCCTTTGTTACGCTGAGGAAAACACTCCTAACAGCGACACACGGTTGCTGTGGGGAGGGGACTGGCCATATGATTGATCCTTAAGGGCTTTCTGGAACAGTGGGGCCTGGCAGCTTTCCTGAATGCCAACAGGGTTGGTGCAGACCTGGCCTCAGGTGGAGCGCTATTTCAAAGGAGAGACTACAGGAAAAGCACACCTTTGGGTCAAAGGCACACCTTGAGGGATCAAAGCAACCCCTAAGGGATGGGTCTAGGAGAGTATCTTCCCTTACTGGAAGGGCAGAAACCATGGGGAGAATATGCTCCCCATATCGGGATATCGAGGAGCTGAGCCTTGTAGGGCTTTAAAGGACAATCAGCACCTTGAACTGCATCTGGAAATCACCTGGCATACACTGCAGTTCTTGCAGTAGTCGTGTTACTTGGGTGAACCAGCTGGTGTCCTTAATTATTTGACCTGCTGCACTCTAGACTAGGTGTAGCTTCCAAGTGGTCTTCAAGGGCAGCAGGTTTCAGAGCAAGCTGGAATTATCCAGTTGAGAGATGACCAAGGCACAAGTGACTATGAACTGGGCCTCCTGATTCAGGAATAGTTGTAAATGGCGCACAAGATAGAGTTGTGCAAAGGCACAACTAATAGGAGAACAAGCTCTTCCCCCCCTTCATGATACCATCTACCACCTCAGAGGGACCTTTGCGGAACCAAGGGCATCTCTGTAAATAAACAAGATGCTAGAGGTTAGTGTTGTTGTTGTTCAGCAGGTCAACATCTTTTATTTATTTATTTTAATTAAATGCAGCTTTTTAAAAAGTCAGGTGGGACAGAGAACAAAATGTTTGGGGACACATTGGTGGCAATAAATGGAATGGCTTTTCTCTGAAACAGTTTTTCTTCCCAACACAAGGACAACCCAGGAGCTGCGGTGCCTACACAGCATATTGAATCTTCTCGTAGAGTGCTTTCATTCTGGCCAGTTAACCTGTTCTAATTAAAAGAAAGATTGGGATTAAGTAAAGGCTGGGTAAAATAAAACTGCCCCAGAAAGACTTAGAGTGAGTAGATCTGAAAAATAAAACGTGAAAGCGAATTGTCCTATTTACAAAATGCGTGCAGCCTACTGAATCGTTATGATAGTGTGCATGTTGTGTGCGCTCAGCCCACATATACTACTTTTGCACCAAAGCCTGGGGAATGTCAAGGTTATAATGACAAGAAAGCAAAAAGAAAGGTGATCCTTGAAGCCAGAAGTTTCCTCTTCTGTTCTAGCTGTCATGAATAGAAAATGATGCGTAATGATAAACATAATACTGGATCATAGTTTTATGCTAAGGAAAACATTTTATTACATTGCAATCCAGTAAATCTGTAGTTATTAGTTGTGAAATTCCTTAGGAGTGGCAGATGTAAAATGGGGCATATTAAGCTAACCCCTTTAACAAATTCAGAGAGTTCTCATGACAAGGTCCCCTGTTAAGAAATAACGTATTCAAATACCAAATATTGACTTGGCCTGTTCCTTAATGCTTCTTGTTGTCTCTCAGAAATTCTTCATATCCATTTTGGACAAGACTCTGCTAGCTTCACATACTGAGGTCAGAACAAGCCACTTCAGCAGTTTCAAAGTAAGCCTGTTTGAAGGCACTGACAAGAACTTCTGACAAGAAGGACTAAAACTTCTCATGTTTTGAAATACTTGTGTGGATATGTCAAAAGATGGGGGGAAAGATAAGCAATTAAGCAGGAAATAAGGGTCTCTTTGAATTAAGCAGGCTCTTTACATGATTACCCTCTTTGCCAATGACCTCCTCCTCTCTGTGCAGCATTCACTCTCTTTGCACAAGGCTTGCCTCTAATGCAAAACTCTGGGATGGCAGATTGTCCGTGCTCTAGGTTGAGTGGGAAAAGTCATTTGGAGCTTGCTATTTGGTGAAGAACGTGCAGCACGTCTTCAGTTGCTGTACAGTGTATCACCAACCCACCAGTATGGGGAATAAGGGCATATTAGTATATGTGGATACTAATATGCCCTTATTCCCCAAATCTCTAACCAGTCAGAATTCCAGGAAGGCAAGCATGTGCTTAGAGAGGCTTACATACAGAAAAACAAATAAAATGGTTAAGCATAAGCTGGAGGTTTCCATCATCTCCGCTGCCCAAGTTACTGCTCTCCTATCAAATTTCAAAGGGAAAGAGCAGCACCAGAAAGCAGGTTTTGCTTTCTGCCTGCACACAGACCTGGCTTGCCCACCCCCACCCCCACCCCCTCACATCTGGGGGTGGGGTAGAAATAATGAGTCACCTGCACCTGTCACTTATACCACCTTCCTTCACCTGATGCCTTCCAGATGCCATGGACAAACCCCAACCAGCATGCTTTTTTCAATAGATCAGTGGGGAGAAGGGTATCTTCTTGAAGCAGCTTATCTCTTTGGGGGGCATTCTATAGGAAAATCATGGGATATCAATAATCTTTTACTTCTGAAAAGGAGTTTCTTTAAGGTGATGACTCTGCTCACAGAAAGTTCAGAGTTAGAAGGAATCTCCAGAGGTCATCTCACTCCCAATTTATAATAAGCTCATGACACTTTTCATTTTAACATGGCAGTGTGACTCGGAAAAGAAAAACATTCTATTTTTTTCCCCAAATTGTTTGCACAATTTGAAACATAGCACAGGTAAATACTTGATGGATTTGCCAAGACCAGCAAAGGATTTTATCCCTTGCTTGGGAGAAGACAGCTGCCTGGATCTGAGAGTGTTGGGTTCCTCTCCTTCTTTAGTGTTTAGTCTTCCATTTCAAGGTCTCCACTTTCTAACATCAGGCACTTATCTCTTTCCTTCTGTTTTGCCTCTTCCAGACTTTGCTTTCCTGTCTGTTTCCATCTTCCTTGGCTGCTTTGTACTCCAATTGTCATTATTTTGCTCTCCTCTATCCCTCTAATCTCCCTCTCTGTCCTCTCTTCATCAACAGTTACCCAACAGTAGATGCAGGTCAAGAAAACTTACAAAATAAGGTGATACTAAATATAAACCTCCTACAATAGGACCAAGGGCACTGATAAATGCTGAACTAGAAATCTGTTGGTTGATTTTTTTTCTCCAATTGCTAGGCTATATGGTTCTACATTTATTGGAGATCTAGGGAAAATATAGCAATCTAGGGACTACTGGAGGCTAGATGAACAATTAGGATTTTCACTTTATATATTGGAAAATGATTTGAGCAAAGTCAGAAACAGGTGGACACTATATTCCTTGTGAATTCAACCAGTGAAGGGAGGGACTTGCTCTACAATAGAGTAGGTGGTGGCAATGTACTGAACAAGTTCTGCTCAGAGGTGTGGGAGGATGCTTTGGGTGAAGGATCTAGAGACCTTCTCATGGGGATCAGAGAGCTCAGTCCATGTGCAAGCACATGCCTCATTGCATCTTTACAAATCTCTTATTTTCCTTTTCTTGTTATTTTCTTTAGTTTGTTAACATCCTTTATCAAGATATCTTTCCTTATACTCTCTTGCTTGATGAGAGAAGATTGCTGTTGGTCATACATCTTTCTTGCATGGCTGTATGACTTATAAATGTTCATCTCTCTCTCTCTCGGACTATCATGATAACTTGTTCTGAAAGCCACTTGGGCTTTTTCCTCTTTGAAATGCTGGGATTTTTTTTTTCTATTTTGATTTTCACAATATTTTTTCTCTCTTTCTAAAGTTCCTTAGACTGTCTTTTACATATGTTAAGCAAGATAAATCTGTTTCTTATATTTTGCTTGTATATTTTCCATGTCATATCTTGCTGGCCCATTTACAGACAGTCCCCTACTTATGAACAGGTTATGTCCCAAGAGGCTGTTCATAAGTCCATTTTGTTCATAAGTCCAACTAAGTAAAAAGTAAAAAAAAGAGGAGGAGGCAGGGCAGTGGTGTGGGCAGAAGAGCCCTGTCTTCTGCTGCCAATGTGAGGAGTGATAGCCTGCAGACCTGTGGAGAGTGCAGTGGGATGAGCTGGTGGGGCGTGGCATGTTCTGTTGCCGGGTGAGGCAGGAGACCTCTGCCCCCTCTCCCCTATCCTCTGCCACTGCCCCCTTTCCTGCCTCACCTGGCAATCATGCACCACCAGCTCATCCTTCACCCGGAGAGCTACCGCCCCCTCTCCTGCCTCACACAGCAATGGAGTGTGCTGTGTAAACTAACCCTTTCTGGGAACTCCAACTCCAATCTCCCAGAAGGTGGGAGAAGGCGGGAAAGGGTTAGTTTGCGGCACGCTGCAAGCTAATCCTTTCCCACCTTTTCCCAACTTCCAGTTCTGACTTCTGGCCTGATTTCCAGTTCTAACTTCCGGGTCCATCTTGCTCATATCGGTGAAAGTTTGCAACTTGAAAGTTCGCAAGTAGGGGACTGTCTATATTTTTCATTGGCTATTTTAATCCATATATCTGACACCAACAATTCACAATCTGCTACACAATCTGCATCTGCAAATCTGCCTGACTGGATTGCGCTTCACTTTTCTCTGTTTCTGTGTTTTTGTTGTTTAAAGCAGGTGATGGCAATAAACAATGACTTTTCTTTGTAAAACACTATTAGCCACTTTCTTTAATTATTAAATGATTCTGTGATTCCAATCAACCTTGAGTAGCACTATGACCTTTCTTAGCATTACATTGATCACTTCTTGCCATTTGCCATGAAATTTCTCAGTCTTCTTTCATTGTATCAGTAAGTATGTGCATTTACAATTGATGTTACTGTATATTCACTAGTTTATACTCCATTGTGTTCTTGGGTTATAGCATCAGTTACCTGTAATGTTCTTTTTGAGTATCATTACTATTCCATTCCATTATATAGACTCATGTTCTGAATAATGTGTATCACGCAGTCATCTGAATTAAAGTGGTTCTTTCTGATCCATTTATATTCACTTATTCTTGAGACATCCAGTTTGGTAGGCTTCATTTCCACTTTAATAATTTAATGTTTTCCTTAGTTCATGCTCCTTGCATTCCATGTCCCGATTATACGTGTCCTTGCAAAGTGAGAGTGAAAGGCCAAATGATGGGACAAACATCAGGTGGTTTGTCTCAAGGTATTTCTTTTGTGATAAGGCAAAATACTCTCTGTTCTTCTTTGGCCTATTTAAATACCAGTCTCTTACTTTCCCTGTGAGCACTAGAACACACTAAGGAAACTGTCTGAATCACTCTCTTTTATTCAGGATTCTCCTGCCTATTGCCAAGAACAGAAACCTGTTTGGCAGATAGTTTAGTTCCAGCCGTTTTCACTGTGTGGATGAATAGAGAGACCAGTATTCTTGGCAGGAACAATACCAATTGTGATGAAAGATCCCTAAAAGAAGCACTGTTTTAGGGCACGCATGCTCCAAACCTAGTACCTTTGGTCTACAAACTCATCATGCTGGCTGGGGTGACAGGAGTTGTAGTCTATCACTCCTGAAGATGTCTGAAGGATAGTAGGGTAGGGCAGTCTGGCTTACACTTACTCTTACTGAGGCTGGCAAGTGAAAGGGAGTTGTGGGCATAGCCAAAGCAATTTAGTTAGCTTAGAAATGGCTGCGCCTAGTAGAGAGTCAAACATCTATGCTCATTTTGCTATGGGAATGAGCAGTAGGAGGGATGGGTCTGACAACCAGTTCTGTGAGTGATCTGTAAGATCAGAGCTCATATCTAACTTCCTTTCAGTGTCTTCTATGAGTCAAAGCTGGCTCCAAAACAGTTCACCCTTCAAATCTAGACTTCTACACAAACCTAAAAGTAAACTGTAGAAATGTACAAGTGAAAGACAAAACAATGTTATTTTGGAGACAGCTGGGATTAATTTTTGTTTAAGGCACCAGGATAGAAATAGGGAGACCATGAATTCTAGTCCCGCCTTAGGCACAAAGCCAGCTGGGTGACCTTGGGCCAGTCCCTCTCTCTCAGCCTAGGAAGCAGGCAAGGGCAGACCACTTCTGAAAATCTTGCCAAAAAACTGCAGGGACTTGTTCAGGCAGTCACCAGGAGTCAACACTGATTCAAAGGCAAACCTGTCCTCCCCAAAAAATCCATAAAAAATAGAGCATAAATGAAAATTATGACCTGTTCCCTATATGAAAAATTCTGATGTTCTCCTCAGAGGATAGATTACTGGAGACTTTAGTTGTTTTTGCACATTTTATTTACTAAGATAGAAGTAAAGGTCAGATGGAGTGGAGGCAAGTAGGCATGAGATCTACTCTTGCTAACTTCAGGAAGAAGTATCTGCTGCCTTCAGATGCTTCAGTCTTTGCATCTTTTTTCTTCCTTCTCTGGTTTCTCAGTCTGAAATACCTTTTGCATTCCAGAGTTTCTCAAAACCATTAACTTCCAGAGAGGAAATACTTGCCTAGTCATCCAGGACCTTTAACAATGGCAATTAACCGAACTGAGGAAGGCATAGGAATCATCAGCAGATGGTCCTTCATATCTAGTACAAGCTCCACATTTGCACAAAACTGGCACCCTTCTGAAATGCATTCCCTTTTGCTTATGAGCTTCATATTACTGATCCATATTGCACAGGATGGTGCTAGCAATAAACAAAGCTGAGGGACAGTTATATAGAAACTAAGGTTCACATGCAGCAGTTTACAGACAACTGCAATGTTTGTTCATGCATTATACTGAAATACACTCACTCATGGAGCTTACTTATGTACATTGAGGAAATAATTTTTTGAGGCTTCCAGGGAAAGTATGGTGAACTGAAGACAACTGTGCGAAAGTGGAGCCAATGAACACAGCAAAGACCAGAGAACTGGTGAGTAGACCGGTCCCTTGGAACCTCTCGGGATAAGGAGAGGATAGGAGATTGCTCACATGTGCCCTGGCTGACTGCTCCCTGTGAGGAGACCATAAGACAGTGGTTTTCATGGGGTTGAATGCTGGAAGATGATGGGATTAGCCATTTGCTTGTAACCACAGCAGAGACTTTTAAAGGACACTAAGTTTGCAAACCTTACTTTCTAATCACTTTCAGAAATTGCTCATTAATTACTTCTAAGCTAATTTCATATAAATTATGAAAAGAAAAAGAAAAGAAAATGATATTAAAATTACAAGAGGGAGATACTGTACTAATGGACAATGCTGCCATACAAAAAGCTTTTCATCAATATTATTCCAACTTGTACAAAGGAAGTAACATCTCTCTAGAGAAAATAGATGAATATGTACAGAAACAAAATTTACTGAGGATTACAGAGGAACAGAGATAATTATGAATGGACCTATAACAATAAGGGAAGTTTCTGGAGCTATAAAAAAGATTAAACCAGGAAAGGTACCTGGACCAGATGGATTATCAGGTTCTTATTATAAACATTTGGAGGATGAACTTTCACAACCTTTACAAAATGCGACGAACTCTATCCTGCAGGGAGGAAAGAGGCCAGAGAGCTGGAAAGAGGCCAATATAACATTAATACCTAAAGAGGGACAAGATTTAACTTTAACAAGAAACTATAGGCCGATATCATAATTGAATAATGACTACAAGTTGCTCACAATGATTCTAGCTGATAGGCTGAAAATAATTTTACAGGAATTTATTCATGAGGATCAATGTGGGTTTTTACCTAAAAGACAGTTAAAGGACAATCTTAGAAATGTGTTGGACATTTTGAAATATTTAGAGCAACATAATGAAAAACAAGTGCACTGATGTTTTTAGATGCAGAGAAGGCCTTTGACAATTTGAACTGTCAAAGGCTTTCCTGTTCAAAGTTTTGGAAGATATGAACTTTGGAGAGAACTTTATAAAATGGTTAAGATCAATTTACACTTCACAGAAAGCACAAATAATTATGAGTGGAAATCTAACAAAACCCTGCGAGATACAAAATGGAACAAGACAGGGATGCCCACTGTCTCCTCTCTTGTTTATTTCAGTTCTTGAAATACTGAATAGAGATGTAAGACAAGATGAGAGGATTGTGGGAATAAAGATTAATAAAGAAACTTCTAAGTTAAGTTAAAGGATGTTTCTGTTTCAGACAATACTTGTGACAACTGATGCGCCATTTAAACAGTGGTAGAAGGATATATCTAAATTTGTGTGGCAAAGGAAAAAGCCACAAATTAAATATAAGGTGTTACAAGATGCAAAGAAAAGAGGAGGGTTGGGTCTACCTGATTTGAACATGTACTTTGCAGATTGCTGTTTGGTTTGGATGAAAAAGTGGGTGTCCCTGAGAAATAGAAGGCTCTTGGAGTTAGAAGGACATGATCTGAGATTTGGGTGGCATGGATGTTTGTGGTACAATAAAGTCAGGGTTAATATGGATTTTAAAAATCATTATGTTAGATGTGCCATATTGAGAATATGGAATAGATACAACCCAGGTTGTGCCCCAAAACACCTTTGTGGCTCTCAGCACAAGAAGTATTTTATAGATGAGAAATAACAGGCAAATACAAATGGCTAACTTATCATGCGATACTAGAATTTTGTCAAGGGGAATGTAAAACAAAATCAAGAGAATAACTGATGGCAGAGGGATATAGTTGTCAGTGGTTCTCTTATTTACAATTATTAGTTTTAAAGTAGACAAAAGAGCTTATGATTTTGAATATTGTAAGACTGAGTTTGGAATAGAATTGTGTACAAATGATGAACATGTAATTGCTAAAATGTATTAACTTTTATTGAAATTTGAAACAGAAGAAGAATGAGTAAGAGAATGGATGATAAAGCGGGCTAAATATTTTGGTTATAATATATAGAAGGAACAGAAGGAAAATATGTGGTTGAAAGGATTGAAATTTACACTATGTTTTAATGTTAAAGAGAATTTTTATAAAATAATGTACTGTTGATATATGTCACTAGAGAAATTGTCTAGAATGTATAAAGGCACTTCAAATTTATGTTAGAAATGTGAACAACAAGAAGGGACATTTTATCATGGTGGATGTGTAAAAAAGCTAGAAAATTCTGGATTCAAATACACATGCGGATTCAGAGGATTTTAAAAATTAATATACAATTAAGACCAGAGGTTTTGGAATGAACAAACAGTTGGAAAAAAGTCATGGAACTTTGTTTTTTTACAAGATAACTGCAGCGAAATTATGGCTGACTGAAAACCCCTTATGGACTTTTTGCGTAAAACAGAAAAAATGAACTTATGATTTATGGTTTTGATCATTAGACAGGGTAGATTATAGAAAGAAGAGAGTTATGTTGTAACCATAGAGTAAGAGGCAAATTTATAATTGTACTTATAACTACTGTAAAGAAGATTGAAACTACTTCTTTGAATCTTTTTTTTCTTTTCTATTTTACTTTTACTTTTTTTCCTTTCTTGCACTTTTAGCTTACTCTTTGATTTCTTCTCTTTTTCTTTTTTCTTTCTTTTTCCTTGCACTTTTTACTCCTCTCTATTCTCTCTATTCTCTTTTTTTTCCTTTAAGTTTAGTTTGTATTAGATTTTACTATTACAATCAAAACACTTAATACAAATTATACATAAAATAAAAAAAGAAAGGAATTCTTTGAGGTGCCTTTGTAAAAGTTCAGCAGGCAATTTTACCCCCCTCCCCCCCTTCTCTTCTACCCAACAACCATCTCGTCTTTTCTAGCATTGGGCTAAGCTTCCACTAGCTATGCATGCAATAATTTAATTTCTACATAGGCTGATGATGCTACATGAATAAATGAACAACAACACTATAGAGTTTGATCCTTTTTATTCAAGCTCGAACATGCAAAGTCCTTTTTTAACCTACTGCAAACATTAATTATCACAGCAATTTTGGGATATTGACGTACTGCCTTTGCTGTTGTTTGGCTTATCCAGCCTGTGGCAGAATGATCACAAAATGAACGTTTCCCTCCCTTTGTCTTTCATTAATATTTGGGTCCATTTTAGAGGGTGAATGTAAATGCTGCTAACACTTTATCCAGTGAGGAGTTTTTTTGTCTCTACTTACTTGGCTGTGCAATAAATTTATTAGTTTTTAAGGTATCGTTGTTTCTTTGCTCTTTCAGCAACATGAAGAGGCGTGAGCAGAAATACTGTACTCTGTCAAAGAATGCCCTGCATTCTTCCAAGTCTGCGTATTATGCACTATTATCTCAAGGTCAGTATCAACCTGCAGACACTGGCCAAATTACTGGTTAGATATTGATGGGGTACATAGCAAGCACTAAGCCAAAGTTCAAGCCATGCAGCTTTTAATGGACAATCCAATCTTGGCAAGGACTTCTTTCAGGATGGTGGAGGATCAGAGTCTAAGGCCAGCCTGCCATAAAAAAAGAACTTAAACATGCTCAGGTAGTTTTCTGTTGCCCTTTGAATGGACACATGCACAACCTGGCAGAACTCCAGTTCTCAGTTTTCTCCTTCCCCCCTTTTTATCAATGAGATCTGGGAGCAGACATGACAACTCAGCTTGGTTAGGATGAACTTTGATTACAGTGTGACCTGTTTACTCTGACAGTGGGAATTTCTATCAGAGTCAGCCTCCAAAATCAATACCTTACATCACTGAACTCAATAACCTGGCAGGTTAAGAAATGTTCTTTAACCAAGGTGGGTACACAAATATCCCTCCCAGAAATATCTACTACATAGAACATCCCGCATCTTAAAAATGGGCCTATAGAATGCTATCAGTGCTTTTGGGCTGCACACAAAGTGAATTTTAGAACATATAGCCAATAGCTGTAGATCAGTCTTTCCTGACCTAATGCGTTCTAGATATGTGAGACTACAAGTTTTATAATATCCAGCCAGCATGTATACCCAAACACATCTGGAAAGCATGATGGTAGGAAGGTCATGTCTAGTCTGTAAACTTAGGCATCAGAGCAACCTAATGAAGAACACTGTTCTTAATTTCTGCAGAGGTACCAGATCCAGGCTGCAAAATTCTAGGTGACAACTGGGTGACAGCAGAATGATATATTGTCATGATTATAAACTAGGAGGAGGGATAATTTAAAATCTCCCCAAAGACCCCTCCTTCCAAGGAGGATTCCTCTACAAAAGATAATTATAATTGGTTATCACCATCAGATTGAACCTGTTGATACCTCTAGCTGGGAAATTCTGTCTGTTTGACTGTCTGTCTGTCTGTCTGTCTGTCTGTCTACCTACCTACCTACCTACCTACCTACCTACCTACCTACCTACCATCTATCTATCTATCCACCCACTCATTTATTTATCTAAAAAGGAAAGGAAGATACATGGAAATTACAAAATAGAGTAATTGCATGGACAAGTTTGCAAAGTAATGCAGGATAACGTTAGAAGAAAATACAAACTATATAATATTAGAAGAAACAATTCACTTTTATCTTTATATATCAGCTTGGATTAGAACAAACCAAGAGATAGTTTCACAATAGTTTAACACTTTAACATTTCCAAAACTGTTATATTCAACTGTTCTTAAAATCAAATCATAGATTAGCCAGAAGAGCTATATAGTGAAAATAAACAACTGTAATTAAAGAATTTAGAACCCTTATTTTAAGAGGACCTGAACCCAGCTGGACATTCTTAACCCTTCTACTCATGATTTCTCGCCTCAACCAGCTCTAGGAAAATAGAAGGAAGTCCTCCTGGAACTTCCCAACCAAGGCCCAGAAATACTGTACCAGACTTAACAAAACTTGTGCCAATTCAGAACCACAGGGGAAGCTATGTAATCATGTAGGCTTGCTTTTGGAGAAGGGTTTAATGAGAATTTTCCTTCTAAAACCAATGAAACTAAATTTCCAGCTATGAAAAGGAATTAGTTGAGAAAAGAGAAATATAGGAAAAGGGAAGGCAATAGTCACAAAAATTTAGTATAAAACTACTAAAACTCTCATTGTGTTTCTCTGTTTCTCTGTTTGTACCCTCAGGTTAGCCCAAATGGTGCATTATACTGCAACAATTTTTGAATCAAGGTACCTAAAATCTGTTAACTTAAAGAATGTGTAAAAGATCTGGGACCCATTACTCCTGTGGATTTCAAATTTCCACGATGTTCACACTAGTTTTATTTGCAAAGTTGTGGCCATTGCAGCATCTCCATGGTCACATGATCATGATTTCTGATGCTCCCTGCAGCTTCCCACAAGGAAAGTCAATGTGGAAGCCAGCAGGAAGTCGGAAGTTGCTCCTGTTCCCACTGCTTTTTTGCCCACCTGTGATCACTCTGTTTATCTCTTTAGATAAGTAAATATTGACTTATTTTTGAAGTTTTTTTGCCACTACAATTATTTTTCTAATATATACTCTTCTTAGATGATCATGGGACCGTCCAGCATTGGGATAAAAAAAATATGGTCAGCCTAAAATTTAATGTTCATTCTGGTCACATCAGACTGCACTACCTTTCTCTCAAAGGACCCAATGGGTCACAGAGTTGCCTAGTTCCAAATAAGATCAGTATGGTTAGCCTAGCCAGACTAGTTACTTATTACCTCCTTGAATAAGCCCTGGCATGAAATTCACTCTTTGACCTTGGTTATTCCTGAGCTTTGAGCAGAAAGATCTCAAGCACCTTCCTGTCCATTGTCCTAGATGGGGCTGAAGGGAGAAGTCTTGGGTAAGTCCAGCTGGGAATGTGAAGAAATTCAGCCCAACTGGTATCAATGCATCATATTATCTTTCAGTGGGAAACTCATGGAAGAAAGGGTCTAAGTTATCCTCCCTCCCAGCTGATAACAAAGATGATTTCATGATACCCATGGCAGGAGCTCATATAGCAGAATGAAGTGGTAATAACACTCAAAAAGGGCATTGCTAAATATTTGCTCAGCTATAACCTGATAAATGACAGGAATATACCTATTAGAAGAACTAGTTATCAAGAAAACTCAGTATTATACAAATGTATGGACCTACTGCAAATTCAATAAAGGAAAGTAAGCGATCTTTTAAGTAGATTTCTTTAAAGCTGTAGGAGAAAATGGAACGTAAGTGTTAATAGCTCTATACTGAATAAACAAGTATAGCATAAAACTATGTGATCTAGAGCAGTGTTTCTCAACCTTGGCAACTTTAAGATGTATGGACTTCAATTCCTAGAATTCCCCAGGCAGCAAAAATGCTGGCTGGGAAATTCTGGGAGTTGGTCCAAACTTTTTAAAGTTGCCAAGGTTGAGAAACACTGGTCTAGAGATTGGAAAGATCTGTGCCCTCTGAACAGAGGAAGAGATGCCTTTAGCCTGCAGTCTTATTGATGTTTCCATAGGAATAAATCCTGTGGCATCTCCGGGGGCCCTTCTCCTGAGGAAGCCTGTACAGAACAGAATGCTCACCGGAACCAGTTTTTGCCTGATTGAGACCACGCCCCTGCCCGGAGTTCAGCAGCATACCTGCCAACTCACCCCTTCCTGAATGAATGCCTTGTGGCCAACTTCCTTTTGTATTGCTGCTGATCACTCCCCAGTCCACTTTCTGTTTTGTGGCAGGGCAATCAGAGTATCAGGCGATGGCATCCCCAGGCTGGGGTGGCACATAACTACTGCTTGCTTCCACCTGCTGGCACTGCCATCTATCTGGGATTGAGGCAAAAGCCTGGAATTTTATGAGGGTACCCTTTTCAGGCAAGATGGCCTGCCTGGTACCACAGTGGTCTTAGCCAAACTCAGACCCTTGGCAAATCTATTTACTTCCAGGTATATGCAATATTGCAATCTGACTTACATGGTTTTACTAAAAATAACAAAATAAAATAAAATGTAAAAAAAAATATAGAACAAATGTGGCTTTAAGACTGGCCTAATGGAAAGGCTCTTGGGGATCTTTTTTCCCTTCCTAGTCTTGCTTGTCTCATATGCTAAATCATAGAATTGTATCGTAAATCCTCATCTTGTTATTACAGAAGACTAATTGTGCGGTATCTAGCTGCTACTTTTTGGGAGCATATTTTGAGAGCAAATTCTCTTAATGTTATTGGTTTGGGACAATTCAGCATCTGACAAATGTCCATTATTATAAACAAAAACACTGATTTAGTTCTTTGTTGTTGTACTTAAGGCAACAATTCTGCAGTCCTTCAGCTGGGAGTGCAAACTAAGAAAGTTGGGAAAGTTAGTATGAAAGTATCTGGAAGGTGAATATTAAATATTAAAAGTGGCCTTCAAGTGGTTTAGAATAAAATAAAATCACAAAAGAACATGAAATCATGAAATGATTGATAAAAGAAAACAAAATCACCAAGAAATAATCCTGTGATGATGATGATTGATTTTCTTCTTTTGAAATTCTGACAAATAATAAGCAGGTTGAAGGTGATGGAGGAGAGAGATCTAGAGTTGGGCTATGGCACCAGAAATAGGGAAATTAAGCCTTTCTTCCTGAACAACTGTACTTGGTGAAAATCCCTTCCCACCCTTGCTGCAGTTTGCCCTCTAATGTAAAATTTACATGTACCTCACCTATATAGATTAAATTCTCCGTAGTTGTACAATAATAATAACAAAGTAATATTTACATTATTTAAATATTTAATCTGAAGAATCAGGTTAGGAATGGATTGTCATGAATCTATCTATGTGGTTGCTAAGAGCCGACACCTTTATGGCACATATCAATCAGTCTATCAATCAACACTATTGATTAGGAAAACATGGGGAAGAAAGACTTCAGCTCCTTTCTATATGATCCAAATAGCATTTGTTTTCCAAAATTTTAAAATCCAATCATAGGTTTCTGTTGTGTCATATACATCGGCTTTGACAAATCTTGGCAGAACAAAAACATATTTATGTATCACCTAAAGAATATCACAATGGAAATGATTTTAGATGAGATAAAAAAGGAAGAATAATTTAAAAAATCTCCAGGGATGATAACTATAGCTCACCAAAGTAAGCTTTTACAGAGGCAGTTATCTATGTTAATAGAGAGAGATGGAAATAAAGATGAACTATGCAAAACAAAGACATTTTGAATTTGCAGACAAACCAGGGAGATGATTGGCATACAAGTTGCAAAAAGAAAAAGAAAAGAAAGTGATACTAAACTTATAAGAAGGGAATACTGTAATAACAGATAATGTGAATATGCAAAAAGTGTTCATCAGTATTATACTACCTTATATAAAGGTCAAGAAATTTCCTCGGAAAAAGTAGATGAATACTTGCACAAACAGAATTTACTAAAAATTACAGACACAGACAAATTTTGAATGGACCTATAATAATAAGGGAGCTGTGTGAAGCTATCAAAAAGATTAAAACAGGAAAGATACCTGGTCCAGATGGGTTGCCAGCCTCTTACTATGTTTTGAAGATGAGCTTTTACAACCTTTACAGTTGGAAAAAAGCCATGGAAGATTATTTCAATACATGATTACTGCAAGCAAGATTACTATATGCAGAGATATGGAAAGATTCAACACTACCCACTATGGAGGAATGGTTGATGAAGCTGATGGATTTTGCTGAAATGGATGAATTGATTTCTTTGATTAGAGAGAAGACATTATCTACATTTATTGGTGACTGGAAGCCTCTTATGGACTTTTTGCATAAAAATGAAAAAAATGAACACAAGTTTTATGGTTTTGATGATTAGATAGGATAGATTATAGAAAGAAAAGAACATAATGTAACTCTAGAGAGGTTATTTGTACTCATAACTGCTGTGAAGCATATTGGAAACTACTTCTTTATATCTTTTTTCTTTCTTTTTCTTCTTTAATTTATATTAGTTTGTATTAGTTTTTATCTTGTTTAAAAGTTTTAATAAAAATTATAGACCAAAAAAAAAAAAAGAATATCACAATGGAATAGATCTTATGAATTTCCCTGATAAAGCAGTTTCTGAGCACAGTTCCCAACATTAAGAGTAATTTTGCTGCTCTTAAATGGTAGAGAATGTATACTTCTTAAAGAAGGAAGGAAGGAAGGAAGGAAGGAAGGAAGGAAGGAAGGAAGGAAGGAAGGAAGGAAGGAAGGAAGGGTTTCCTATCCCTAAGGGCATTTGTGTTGCTACCACTAGATTCCTCTTCTCCAACATACAAAATGTGCCACTATATTTTGACTTAGGTAATCTTTCTCAATTGTCTTCAAGACCAGCCCGATATAAAGCGTATTAAAAATAGTCTATTCAGTGGCTACCACAACATGCACATCAATGATAAAAAAGTATTTTGTCTTCACAAAAGAAGAACTGAAGGACTTCCAGTGGAGGAATGGCGAGCTAAACATGTCTCCATGGAGAGCAGAGATGACAAGCGCAGCAAAGGCCAAAGAACTGGTGAGTGGACTGGTTCTTTGGAACCTCCCCAGAGAAGGAGAGGTTGGGAGATTGTCCATGTGCTCTGGATGGCTGCTTCTTGTGAGGAGACAGTGGTTTGAGTGCTGGGAGACTAAGGGATTAATCATCAAGCTTACAACTGTGGCAGAGCCTTTTAAAGGACACTAAGTTCACTAGCCTTGCTTCTAATCACTTTCAGAAATTGCTTATCTAACTATCTTAAAGCTATTAGAGATCTTCGGAATGACAAGTTTGAAAAGCCACCTGGTGAGTCTATCCTCATTTCTGAATAAAAGAAAAATTAACTATAAGTTTAAGAACTTAAAAGTATTTGAAATAAATGGCAAAAAGCTAAGTAAGATTTTGAACCAAGAAAGTTATAAATGAATTAAGGGTCTAGACAAATTTGGAATATTGAAACTTTACTATAAGATTTTGAAACTAACTACAGGTGAAACTCGAAAAATTAGAATATCATGCAAATGTTCATTTATGTCAGTATGGCAACTCAAAAGGTGAAACCAATATATGAGATAGACACATTACATGCAAAGCGTGATATGTCAAGCCTTACTTTGGTATAATTGTGATGATTATGGCGTACAGCTTATGAAAACCCCAAATTCACAATCTCAGAAAATTAGAATAGTGTGCAAAGGTTCAATATTCTAGGCTCAAAGTGTCCCCCTCTAATCAGCTAATGAATCCATAACACCTGCAAAGGGTTCCTGAGCCTTTAAATGGTCTCTCAGGCTGGTTCAGTAGGAATCACAAGCATGGGAAAGACTGCTGACCTGACAGTTGTGCAGAAAACCATCATTGACACCCTCCATAAGGAGGGAAAACCCCAAAAGGTAATTGCAAAAGAAGTTGGATGCTCCCAAAGTGCTGTATCAAAGCACATCAATAGAAGGTTATGTGGAAGGGAAAAGTGTGGTAGAAAAAGGTGCACAAGCAGCAGGGATGACCGCAGCCTGGAGAGGATTGTTAGGAAAAGGCCATTCAAAAGTGTTGGGGACTTTCACAAGGAGTGGACTGAGGCTGGAGTTAGTGCATCAAGAGCCACCACACACAGACAGATCCTGGACATGGGCTTCAAATGTCGTATTCCTCTTGTCAAGCCGCTCCTGAACAACAAACAACGTCAGAAGCGTCTTACCTGGGCTACAGAAAAAAAGAACTGGTCTGTTGCCCAGTGGTCCAAAGTCCTCTTTTCTGATGAGAGCAACTTTTGCATCTCATTTGGGAACCAAGGACCCAGAGTCTGGAGGAAGAATGGAGAGGCACACAATGCACGATGCTTGAAGTCCAGTGTGAAGTTCCACAGTCTGTGTTGATTTGGGGAGCCATGTCATCTGCTGCTGTTGGTCCACTATGCTTCATTAAGTCCAGGGTCAATGCAGCCGTCTACCAGGAGATTTTGGAGCACTTCATGCTTCCTTCCGCAGACGAGCTTTATGGAGATGCTGACTTCATTTTCCAGCAGGACCTGGCACCTGCCCACACTGCCAAAAGTACCAAAACCTGGTTCAATGACCATGGGATTACTGTGCTTGATTGGCCAGCAAACTCGCCTGACCTGAACCCCATAGAGAATCTATGGGGCATTGCCAAGAGAAAGATGAGGGACATGAGACCGAACAATGCAGCGGAGCTGAAGGCCGCTATTGAAGCATCCTGGTCTTCCATAACACCTCAGCAGTGCCACAGGCTGACAGCATCCATGCCACGCCGCATTGCGGCAGTCATTGCTGCAAAAGGGGCCCAAACCAAGTACTGAGTACATATGCATGCTTATACTTTGCAGAGGTCCGATATTGTTCTATTTCCAATCCTTGTGTTATTGATGTCATGTAATATTCTAATTTTCTGAGGTTGTGAATTTGGGGTTTTCATAAGCTGTATGCCATAATCATCACAATTATACCAAAGTAAGGCTTGACATATCTTGCTTTGCATGTAATGCGTCTATCTCATATATTGGTTTCACCTTTTGAGTTGCCATACTGACATAAATGAACATTTGCACGATATTCTAATTTTTCGAGTTTCACCTGTATATAAAACAAAACAGCTTTTTGTGGGAACCAGAATTATTTTGTCTACTGTAAGTCATAGCAGAGATCAAATACCCTATTATTTAAATTGGACACTAGAGGAGACTAAAAATTCCAGGCAAAAAGAAAAAAAAATGCCTTTGGTTTTGATTAGAATTAGGATTTACAAAATGACAAAAAACACTATAACATTTGACATATCAAAGGAGATTTTCGAAGAATGGGGCCAGAAATTAGTAGCCACAATACTAACAGTATCAGTAACGATGTCTGCTTCTATGGATAGATGGTGTTTAAAGATGTTAATGAAGGAATGACAAATGTGAAACAAATCGTGCTTGATGCAGAAATAATGGAATCAGAAATATGGGATAAAAAAAGTGTGGATTGCAAAACTGACAAGGTATTTAAAGTGGAAATACAAGTGGCAAGCCAAGAGAATGATCTGGATAAAGACTCTTTACTGAATATACAAAAAAAGCTGGTTGACATTTTAAAAATTAAAGGGGAAATGCAAATGATAAACCAAAAGAATGATCTGGATAATGTCTTTTTATTGGATTTACAAAAGAGGCTTGTTAAAGCCTCGAATAAGTCTATGTGATGAGACAAAGAAGAATTGAAGAGACATAAATCCTATGATAATATTTGAGTGAACAAAAGATTAAGATTTTTAGAGGTAAAAGGAACATAAAGTTCGTTTATTTGATCAAGGTTAAAATAAGACAAGTTTTTATGAAATTCTGGCAACCCTTTACAGACTTTTTGCTGATACCAGGATTGAAAAGTTGAGGTGATGTCTTATGGATTTGCTTATAGAAAAGGGATAGGTAATGGGAAGAAGAGATATCTGTTTGTAACCTTATAGGATTGAAGAGCTACCGAACTTGTTTATTGTGATGAGGACTGGAAGTCACTTCTTTACATATTTCTTTACTTTCTCTTTATTTCATTCTTTTCTTCTTCTTCTTCTATTTTTTCTTTGTCCTTTTTACTCTTTTTACTTTTCTCTCTCTGAGTTTAATTTTTATTACTGTAATGAAAATCTTCAATAAAAATTGTATGGAAAAAAACAAAACAAAAGAAGAACTCAGCATAACAGCTTCTAAAATAGTCTTGGCTGAAACAAACAGCTTGACCTCCAGAAGTAACACTAGGTTCAGGAATCATCTCAGACTGTAAACCTGATTCCTAGGACAATGTTCCTATCTAGATTAAGTGGATCTCTCTATATCTAACTGGTGACCCCTCCTTTCATCTCTGTCTCTGTTGTATCTGGTTTGAGCTTTCATTGTTCATCCTTATTCAGCCCATTTTAGACATCAGCAGTAATAGCTGGTATCTCTAAGGACCTTACAGCTCCCCTTCCCTAGGTTCCATCCATCCCACATTTCTCCTACCTGCTCCATTGCATTTCCACTTTTAGGAAGCCTTTCTATCATCATGATAGTTAAATGGATCAGTTTTGAAGTAATATGGATGCTGGAAACAAACATTGTTGCCCTAACTTATGCCAATGGCTGAGAACGTTGGCAGTAGTGGTCTGACATCTGGAGGCCTTCAACATGCTAAAATGCCTTGTTTACTCACATGCTTCCGAAAAGCATTTGGCTCCTCTGGCAACAGGATGCTCCTCACAGACAAGAGACTCATTCAGAACTTCAAAATGAATACATAACAGAAGTGAGATGAAATAATTTCACAACTGATATGCAAAATTCAGGAAATGCAGAAGAATGGCATGCTCAAACTAAATTTAGTGGGATCTGAGCCCAGTGATTCAATTCTTATTTCCTCTTCCTTTAACTTCCCTCAAATTAATTTCCCGTCCACGTTTCCCCTGAAATCACTTTCTGCCACAAGAAAAAGATACTTTCCCATTCATAAACTACTAGATGTTTAAGCACGTGCATGTTCATGTGACGTGTTGTGGGATCTAGGGCAGGGGAGGGATCCATGCCTGAATAGCCATCATTATTTTTTCACTCGTTCTGTCGTTCATGCAAATGCAATTGTTCTAGAATGTGGGATACAAATATTAAGCATATACTTCAAATCCATTTCAAAGTCCAAAATATTTCTTGTAAAAATAAAAGAAGGAATAATTTTTCATCTGCAGCATGCTTCTACAGGTTGTGGCTTGTCTCACAAATACAGGATGCGCAGGATTCTCAGGAGAAGTTAGGTTATATCCCCCCTCCCACTGCCCCTCAGCCAAATTTGAACTTTGCCAGGTTCTATTTAGATCCAGAAATCAAGCACAGTTAACCTGGCTTTTTAATCAATCCAAAAATTGGTATTTGTAAACAGTGTTGAGAAAATAGGTTACAGCTATAGAACATTAGCACCACCTACAGGAGAAAGAAACCAATACATTATCTGTTTCTTAATCCTATTTTTATTTCAGACACAAATGTAATCCGAATCTGGCATCCTCTAACACAGACTTCCTTATACACCTCAAGGCACACTTGGGTCTAGTGGCACTGCTTTTAATGGCCTTCCATTACATTTAGCTTGACTTACTAGGAGCTAGTTAAGAGCAGGAGACAACCTCAAGGGGCTTTGGCTGATTTTTGTAAATTTATCCAAAGAGGTGGAGCTGGCTGGTGGAAAGCTGCTGGAAAGTATGGGTCAAAAACAATAGTTTCTCCACTTCTTGAGCAAATCACTATTTTTTAAAAATATATTTTATCTTTCCCCAAAATGTTATCTGGACAAATTATCTAAACCTCTTCAGTTATTATCTAATATTTATTCATATTTTACTGTTTGTACATATTAATGCTTTCTACCTGCAGGTCTTCCTTATTTATAAATCTTTGCAACAAAATGTCGATTTCTGGGCGGATCTTTGAGGAGTCCAGCAGAAGGACTGGGGGAGGCCTGTAGCATGTCTACGTGCATCTACTTCACAGAAATGCGGGTTTTCCAGTGTCAGTTATCCACATGGTTATTGTTGCTTTTACATCCTTTGAAAGGTTTACAACTGTTATTTTTAATTCTAAAATATTATATTTACTACCATTATAATTTCAATAATTTGTGAATTTGTGTAGGTTTAATTTGCTTGTTCTGTATGGTCAAATGGTCAAGCCACAATCACGCCAACAGGATTTTTGATATGGTTGTCAAATGTTTGTTCTTTCACTGTTTGATAATTCCTAGTACTATGCTATTAATATTCATGCTATTATAATTATATATGCAACAAGTTTATGGGGGAATTTAAAGCGTACGTAATTTATTTGTGATACTTCATGCAATCTGCTTTTATCCAAAAGATAAGCAGCTTTTAATATATTTCTCTACATTTAGTCACAATTTTCCTCCCTGCGGTTTCTTATCTAGACCTTCAGGAGAATAGCGTAGTCATCTTCTGCAATGGTATGTGGGAATGACCCTGGGAGATGGGGGGGAGGGGGGAAGACCCGCAAACACGCAACCAACGTGTAAAAGGTATTTCAGCCCAGAGAACAATGGAGAGGGTGGGAAACATTTCAGAAGAGACCCTCCCTAGTTTTCCAGAGAGTAAAAGGAAAGGAGGGGAGAAATACTTTCAGTCTTGCAAGATTGTTAATGTAACTTTACAATAAAGACAGAACTAGTACTCCTGGTTGTGCTTCTCATCTGGACTACCTTGCAAGGCTAACATCTTCCCCATCTTCTACATGACAGTCCTTCATTTATTTAAGGACAGGTACAGACACAGTCCACAAAATCTCCAGGCTAAACATATCACCTCTTTGAACTCATTCTTTGTAGGATTTGAGTTTCAGTCCATCTCACCAGTATCTTAATTTCCATGACTATGACATGTGGATGACAACCATTACATGACAAAGATATCACGTTCAGGCCAGGGTGAAATTCTTGAGACCCAGATGGACCAATCATCTGACTTACTGACTGGCTAGGTTCACATATTGGTAGGCTACACAGAACATACTAGATAAATAATAGTAATAGTTACCGTAATAGTAATAATAATCTACTTTGAAGTTTTATCATGAAGATTCCAAGATAATGAAGAACTCTGAACACATAAAGAAATTGCTATATAAATGCTACATTATTTAAGTAGCTCAAGTTGTGAGTTCTGAATGTATTATGCAGCACTTATTCTAAAAATAGCACCACACATGACTATTTTTGTAACTTTCAGACCATTAATGTGCCACATCAATATGCATATATGAGCCAGACAGCTACAATTTTCTTAATGAAGTAGTTAATTATCGGTTTTGTTGTTGTCTATAGCTCCCAGATTTCCTGCTGATGTCATACAAATACTAACCAAATCTAGTCTTATATCTTTTCATCTTATATACAAGAGCAAGGGATAGAGCAAGCCTAGATTCCTGCATGTAATAACCCTGATTTGTCACAGTTGAATTGGACTGCTCACACTATACACTGAAATCCAAGCCACATCAGAAAAGACTTTTTAAACAGAAGTTCTGGCATTTACATTTTAAAAAAATGTTCTTTGCCCTATTTTTATGCAGCTGTACTGTTCCACATTTTAAAAAGAAGTGCCTGATGGGAAACAAAAGAGAATTAGAGTATACACAGTACATGTCTTTTTTGTTGGCTTACGTCATGGATTCTGTAGCACATATCACCATGTTCCAAATAAAAAATAACACAATTTTCACCTAGTTAGCTTTTAACTGGCATTCAGGCTATTGCAGATTGACAAGAAAGAAGATTATTACTTTCACCAGCAATACTGCACTCGACAGGATTATTTTCACAAGACTCAGTATGCAGTTTTATGCCAAAAACAATGAGCCAGTGTTTAGTTATACAGGCATAACACACTTCACATTTTAAAACAAAAGGGAATATTCACAAAAATTAGCATAGTCACTATAGCACATTAACGCAGGTAAGATTTGTTCACAGTCAACTCAATATTTAAATAAATTTAAATTTTGAATTCCCTCCCTTTGTTCCATTTATTTCAAATCAGATTTGGCATGGAACACTGATTACTGCATGCACTCTCATTACACATTTTGAGAGTTCTACTTTATATACTGGAAACAGCTCAGACCAAGGATTAGAGCTTCCCACAAAAGCTGAAGAATATTTCTTCTTCTTCATCATCATCATCATCATCGTCAATATTAAAGATAGTTATCCATCATTAAATAGATAGTAATATTCTTGGGACAAATAGTGTAAGTTGCAAGAGGAGTGGAGGAAAAAAATGCCAGACAACCATTTCAATTCCACATTCCTGACTTTACTATAACTTGAATGAAATCTGAAATAACGGAAATGTACAAAGCTTGAGAGAGCCAGTCTGGTGTAGTGGTTAAGGCACCAGGCTAAAAACTGGGAGACCATGAGTTCTAGTCTCGCCTTAGGCACAAAGTCAGCTGGGTGACCTTGGGCCAGTCGTGTGCTCTCAGCCCTAGGAAGGAGACAACAGCAAAGCACTTCTGAAACTGCCAAGAAAACTGCAGGGACTTGTACAGGCATTCACCAGGGATTAAGACTGACTTGAAGGCACAAAACAGAACACAGCTTGAACAAAAACTTCAGCAATTTGGGCTTAAGTGTGTCACTAATTCATGTGAGAAAAATCCCAATTTTCAGGGCAAATCTCAGAGCTTGCTATTAGAAAGTATAGATTTTGCATAAAATGCATGCTCTTGAAGCTTCACTAGCATCAGTTTGCCTCATACTAATTCTATAACTCTCTCTCTGAACAGTAGGTAGCAAAGATTTGTGACAAACCATTTAAGTTGATAAGCAGGTATTTTTAAGTGGCACAAACCAGCCAGGAATTCTTATTTAGAAAAAAAATGATGCTCATTTGTTTTGATGTTTGTACAGGTAGCCCTTAGATAATGATGGCAATTGAGACTGGAATTTCCATCACTAAGCGACGTGGCTGTAAAGCACAGTGTCACATGACCACGCCACTTAGTAATGGCACTGCTGGCACTCCCAATTGCCATCATTAAGCAAATCCCGTGCCACCATTAAACATGACATCATGTGGTCCCCATTTGTGACCTACTGCCGGCTTCCCCATTGACTTTGCTTGTGGGAAGCCGGCAGCAAAGGTCGCAAATGGCGATCATGTGACCATGGGACGCTGCAATGTTATAATTGTGAGCTGGGATACCTGTATTAGGAGAGAAGAGGATGCTCTCAGATGCAGCTCTTCTAGACCATAAATTACTTCAATAGTCCTGCTGATAAAGCTCGGACAGATTCTCCAAGATGCGCACTTGTCCGTGTCTCCAAAAGCACTCTACAATGACTTATTATTCACTCTACATTTACTGCCAAGCAAACAGGCTGATTCTTAATGCAACCAGAGCGATGCCTAACTACAGTGCGACTCTTTTGAACCACAGCAGTGCAGCGTCTGGCATCATTTCCCAACCAGTTGTAATTGTCCTCCAGATGCTGATCACATGGCTAGACATTCTGGGGATTGTAATCTCATCTTAATGGGAGGATAGCACATTGTGGAAGGCTGTGCTAGAATCACATTAGCAGTCTTATATCAGACAAGGAAATCCACTGGTATAGCTTTGCCCCACATTACTATGGGTTCTTCTTGGCAGCACAAGCAAAGTTATGGTGTAGTTCAAAAATGTTACTGTAATAAATAAATAAATAATGTAATGTAATAAAAAGATTCAACCACAAATTAAAAACCCAAATTCCACCCCAAACAATATATGAATGTATTTACTGTTTGCAAAATTGATAATCCCTTTGGTCTGATTTTTTTGCCCATACTAGATTTTTTTCTTCTGGCAAGTAATGATATTGGTAGGAGTTAACAGGAACTGGTAATAATGAGAATTACAACTGTAGAGGAAAAGAAGTACAACTGGAAGAGAAGATAACTATGCTCAGAAACTCAGCAATTGCATGTGGTTACAGGAGGCTTAATGGGAATAATTTTCCATTGCACAAGAACTTCCCTACTCAACAGAGAGCCCAATTTGTGTTATGTGTGCTATTCCCAAATTGATAGATTGGGAAAACTGCCTATAAACATATATCCAGTGTGTTATGTGGTTTGGAAACTTAGAAAGAGCAAGATGAATGTTCTGTGGAATTTGGAATCCTACCCGATGATTCTGTGCAAAATTCTACACACAGAATGGCAATGATAAATAGCTCTGATTACATGCCTAATTAAACATACTGAGATTAAGTTTAAATAAATTGCTATTTTACAGCTTTGGTTATGTTATTTCTCATTCTAGCTCTAAAAAATAGGAAGTTCTTTTTAAAAGAAAAAAGAGTATACAAATTCCTATAATCTCAGGATATGAGCTAAACAAGCCCAAGAAGAAAAAAAAAAGTCCACTGGTCAGAGCTTAAAACTATGTTTATAATTTCCTATTTATTGGCATTAATGTATTTCTAAACTTAAAAACCCTTCTGGTAATTTATCAATTTTTATGACAAAATTTTGCACAACACACAAATATTTACAACATGTACATTTTCTTTTTCAGTCTTTTACACCGGATCTCAAAAGACAAACATTTTATAGATTACCACAGAACAAAAGCTGTGACTTAGGCTTTTCTTTTAAATTTCATAAAACTATCATAAGTTAAAGTGAATAGGTTTCTTTAAATTCCTTGTAGCATTTTTTTTACAAGTGCAACAGAAAACTATGAGGATCCAATTAGAATGGCTGCAATTAATTGGATAAATGTTGCCTGTTGTAATCACATTGTTTCACAGCAAGTTCTTGAAAAAATAAGCACCAATCATTCTTGCAAAGAACAATTTTATCTAAAAGTATTGAAAAAGTGTTAAATACAAGGTGTTTTAATTTACATAACAAGAAATAAATACACCATCCAAACTTGTATTCTGCATACTGCTACTCTTGTACATATAATGTACTAAAAGTCAGCAACCTGTCAACACCTTTTTTAAGAAATCAATTTGACTTCAAACCAACGGTTTGCTACTATAACAAAGGCCACAAACAGTACGTCTGGGGACAGCATACAGTGTTAAAACTGACAAACTTCAAGGGGGGAAACATCTAGCAAATAAACTGAAAAGCTGTATTTCATTGCTGGTGATATAAACATACTAGAAAACCTTAATAGGCTGCTACTATGATTTCTTTTAGATTATTTAGTCAGATGTAAGAGCAAAATAATGCTCTCACCGATTAAAAATTGTTTAGCCACATTATTGTGATTTAATTATCCTTCATGGAAAAATCTGATGGCATTTTTGTAATTATGCTTGAGCCTTTATTTTACAATAGAGCATTTTTCTCTAACTCAGAATTGCACATAAGAAGGCTATTAAAAAGTACAATAAAAATCTGCACAACTTGACTTAAGGAGTCAGTATGCTGTACACTTTCTACAATATTATGTTGATATAAGTGAACAAACAATAAAGAAGTGCTTCCACTAACATTTTGAGAAAGTTCATCAGTTGAAGAATAATTGTCTGGAATTTTGTTTTAAAAAATGGACATACTCAGTTTAAGACCTGTAAGCTTATGCATTGAGCCTTAAAGACTGATCTTCTCTCCTCCTGGAAGAAATGTCAATGTCTATTGAATCCTTGCCAACTATAAGCCTTAAACGCTTAGCTGGAGGCAGAGGAATAAAATCATCCTCAAAATCGTCCTCATATTCCTCCTCCTCCTCTTCTGCAGATGAAGAATCATCAATAGTTTCTTCTTCATATTGACTATAATCATCCACTTCCATCCGTGACTCTAGCAGTGAAAGAGGATCACTACAACACACTCCATTCTCATGAAGATCATCAGAGTACGTTCCCCTATTTTCTTCTTCTCGTTTTAGCTGTATTTTTAATTTTGTTGAACTACTACTTGATCCTGAGTTAAACCCATTATTAAGCTTTGCTACATATAAATTATTATCTTTCTCATGGTCTTTACTTAGTTTTATGCTTATTTTTGAAGAATTCATTCCATCATTTTCTTGGTCATTAGTCTTGCTGTTGCTATCATGCCGCCTTCGCAGAGTAAGTTTGGGAATCCCAGAGCTGTTTTCAAGAATAAGTTGTGCATCATACCTTGTGATTCGCCTTTTCTTTTTACTTTTTGCAGTTCTAAAGCGCTCTTTGACTTTGAAAGTGTCAGAAGTTACAATGGAACAGCCACCCGATGCAGGAATACAGTCTTTATACCCGATGGCTGAATCCATTACACTGTTCACTTCTCCTAGGTCAGAATGTGAACTGATCAAATCTGGCAATTTGTCTTTGCCAGTCAACGTATGTGCAAGATCCGTTTCCTCCATTTTTGCAGATGGCTTCACCAGTCTCCCTTGTCGAGATTTCTTTTTGGCCACAACTCTTTCACTCTTCTGACACCTCCCCTCCCCCTTCTGTGATGCCATAAGAGCTTGCTCACTCTCAAGAATCACATGAGACTGCTGTTCCAAGCTATTGGCTCGCATGCCCGCCAAACTGTTTTTATAGCTGTTCAGCATATTTGGTTCAAGCTTTAAGTCAGAGGCCTCTTTCAGATTCATTCGTGTTCTCATTGACCTCCGTGTTATGTATGTACAGGGTGATATTTCCCCAGGTTCATGAGCACCTTTCACTGAATTTAATTTATATTCTCGTGCTGCATGCCTTGTTAAGCAGCCACTAGATACTGAAACTTTCACTGGTCCCTCTGTTTCTTTTTCCTTCTTAATGGGCAAGTTTTTATACAGAACTATTTTGGGTTCTTTAAGAACCAAGTTTCCCATTTCGAGTTTCCTAGATGCATTTTTTTGTTCTGGCCTTTTGCACTGATTTCGCAACTTTATCTTTGAAAGTAAAGGCTTTGCAGGCTTTTTCAGTCTCTTTGGTACCCTGGAATTATTTAAATGAGTTAGTCTGGATGAGGTAGAATTTGATGAAGTTGGAATTCTTGAAATAGACTGCCTGGTTAATGTTCTACTCTTGCTGTTCTTTTTTACACCAATTGAAGATTTGCGGGTAGCTGTAGGATTAAACAAAATAAATATTAAAGAAGTTTCTTCCTTCAAATTGTTACCAACAGTAGTATCATTTCATAAGTACAGAAGTAACATTTTTGCTTATTGTAGGGATACATCCTGCATTAAAAAAAAAAAAATCTGCTTTATTGTAGGGACATACCCTGCATAAAAAAATAAAGGCTGCCATTAAAATAACTGAATAATGGGTTTAAAATCTCTAATAAATTTATCAAGGGACAACTTCTGTATTCTTTACTCACTATTCTAAACGACTTTTCTAATTTAGGCACTTAAAAGTGATGCACTGTATATAGATACCCACTACTGACTGTACTAGCACTGCACCAATATATGCAGTTAACTAACCTCACCTTTATTGGGGCAATTTTCCAGAAATATGTGGCCTTCAGAACTCCCATTTTACACAATGAAATCAGAATGATTCCTATTGGATTTTATGGATGTGGAATTAAAAAAGAAATATGAGAAATTAATATTTTATATGGTAACTGTGGCAAGATTATTGTACGCAAAAAGATGGAAAAGTAATGAAACACCTACAGCGGAAGATTCGATTATAAAATTAACTGAACTTGCAGAAATGGTAAAGCTGACCAATCTGGTCAGGAAAAAAAACAACAAAGATTTTTTTGGAGGCCTGGAAACCTTATATGGACTTTTTGTTGAAAGAAGAAAAAACTAAATTGATGATTTCTGGATTTGGGGATTAAAAAGGGACAAAGAGGATGGGGAAAAGACAATTACTTGATAGAAAGAAGGGTGGAAGGCATTATTGTATGTTTTCTTTTTTTCATTCCTTTCCTTTTTCTCTTACTTTTTTTGTATACTTTTACTGTATTGAAAAATTTGAATATAATATAAATATTATGGAAGTATAAAGTGAATGAGAAACCATTTATTTATCACTATCACATTTTGGTTTAAAATCCATATTATTCATATAATGTTACAAGGATAATACTGTTTAAAAATGTGAATATACATGGAATTATATATCAAAAATTTGGAATTTACCACTAAATGAAGAATCATAGATTTATCAAGCACAGGAAGCAGCAAAACTGTTACTCTTTAATGTTGAAAAGAGAGTGTGACTCCAGAGTTACAAGGTGGGATTAATGAAATGGTTCACTGTCTGTTTATAAACTTGCTCTCTATCAATGTAATAGAAAGATTGATCAATATCATCCCAATTTGAATATTTAGTAACATGTTTAAAATTGGAATGAATAAATTTCTCAATGTGGCAGCAAATGAGAAGTATGACTGGACATAGACAGAGGCTCAAATTCAACCCTGTTCTGGGGTGATCAGGTCAGCAAAGCAGAGTTACTTTTGTCTTAGTGAGCCCGCAGAATGTCAGCCAGCTGCACTATTTAGAGTGTCTCGAACCCTACAGAACAAACTAGTATGAATTATGATTGTCTGGCAGAGCATCTCATGGATAAAATTGCTTGCATTCACTCTGAGTTGGAAGCCTGAGAGAAGGAATGTACTGAGATGACAGAGGTAATGCCCTGCAATATTATGTGAGAGGTTTTAAGTCTGCAGATCTTGAGGAAGTGGACTGAATTCTCTTAGTTCTGTTACTTGTGTGTCAGTCCTTCAAGGTAGACCAGATCAGGAAACACATTCCATAGGAAGACCACAACTATACTTTATTGAGATAGACTATAATAACAGAATCTTGCAAGTTTGATTGTGCTTCTTCTCTCCACCCTCTTATACCCAGTGAATCAGAAAGGAGTCATCCTGAGTTTCTTCCTAATACTATCTCCCTTTGCAGGACATAATGAATGCTTCCGTCCTCTTTATTTACGTAACGATTTCTGAATATCTCCTTCAAGGCCATCCACCTGTCTCTCTACATTGTGCAAGGGACTCTTGTCCCACATGGCTGTTAGCATAGCCAGGGAACAGATTGGGAATTGGATCCAGGTAGTGTCAATGCATTCAAGGAAGGGGAGAATCCTAAAGCTTTGAAAGGGGCCCTGGTCTGCCTATTCCTTAAGAAGTCCAACCTGGATTCAATGGAACTGGATAACTAACATCCAAACTATAGCCTCCCTTTCTGAGTTTTAAGGTGCTTCCACATCTTCCATCAGTGATGGTAAGAGGGGAAAAGACGGTCTACACACACTCCATTACGGAATGCCCCAGGGCTCAGTCCTTCCCCTTGGCTATTTAATATCTTTATGAAACTACTGAATTTGTCAATTCAGAGTGAAGTATGCTCAATATGCTGACGGCTTAGCTGTACAGCTCTGCTTTGGACACAATGGGAGATGCAGTGGAAGTTCTGACATTGTACAAAGTCTGGGTGGGGAAAAAGAGGCTGAGATTGAACACAAGCAAAATGAATAGCTGTTAATTTAAAAACCTGATTCCAGGATTGAACCAAACCTTATTTTGATGGAGTTGTGCTCACAACCTCAAGGATAATCACTCATTCCTTGTTATATTATGATTAGATTATTGTAATTTGCTGTGAATGGGCAACCCCTGATCACCTGTAAACTTTTTGGTCCAGAATTCAGTGTTTGCTGGGCAGCCACGATCCTACCACATTACACCTTTCCTGCAGGGGCTGCACTGGTCACCATATGTTTCCAAGTGCAATTTAAAGTGCTGGTCACCTTGTCTTAGGACTTGGGTATCTAAGAGACTGCATTTCCCAGATAGTTTCTGCTCGCCCAACCCAGATAGCCAGGGAGCACCTGCTAAGGGTTCCCATATACCAAGTGAGCTATTCTCTGAGGAAGCTCACCTCCTATGGAACAATTTACCCCTGAGGAAAGGATAGCTTCTACTCTTATGGTTTCTGAAAGGTGATAAAAACCTGGCTCTTCCAGAAAACCTTCAAGAATTAATTGTAGAGCCATTGATGCCTAGATCAGTCACTGTATTAATGGAATCTGCAATTTATTATTGTTTATTGTAATAATGCATTATTATCTATTATTGTTGCTTTTACTATTTTTTAGTATCTGATACACTAAAATACTGGAATGATACAGAGGTAAATAACATAAATAATAAATGTTTTTATTCTTTCCTTTTTTCTCCTGTTCACTTTTGTGATTTTTGTTCCTTTTGTTTTCTTTATACAAAAAAGATAATAAACAAATAGAAAAAAGATAATAAAAACTAAAACTACTAGTTATTTCATTAGATTCTAAGCTATTGATTAAATCCCAGAACTCACTATCCCAAGTATTCTTTGCCACCATAGAGACTACACTGTTTATTTTTTCTTTAGAAAATCTGTGAAGAATCTACCTCAATCTTGAATGAAAAAAGGTCAAATGAACAGGGCAACTTCTTTTAAGATAGCTTGTTAAAAATGCTTACATAAAACACATTTCAATATGTTCTTGCCACTTGCTTACTTGCATTAGCTTTTTCCTGAGTGGTATCTGCATCAGTGTTAGAGCTGACAGATTGACTGTCAGAATTTTTACTGCTATCACCCAATTTCTTAAGCCTGTTTAAACGTTTATCTGTTTCTCTGAGTCCATATTTGCTATTGATCACAGGAGTAGGTGCAGGCAGTCCCACTCTTGATTTAAAAGCACCAGTTCCACGTCTAAAAAAAAAAAAGAATAACACATATTAATTACACTACACACAGCAATAATAAAAGGAAAGCTAATTAAATAGTATGAATTCTGGGTCTGTGTTAGTATTTTAAAGAAAATAATCTTTCATATTGTCAAAATTCTGCTATTATAATTTTAGGGAAGTTAATTTAAAAAACAAAGGAATAAGCATATGTGATACTCCTTTAAAATTTCTTTCTTAAAAACCCATGTATCAAGTGAAATGTGCTTCATCAATTTAATAGATTATATTTCACTAATAATTACTTAATATAAAATGAGAACCTATAATTTTCCCTAAATCTGATGACATTACAATATTAATCAGAAGAACTAACATGTATCCTATAGAAAATGAACCACTGACTGGTTATTTCCTCAGGATGCTGTATACATAGGACATGGCCTGAAGACACATTATGTCTTTTATTGAACACACAGGATAAAGTAATTTTGCTGAAGCTGAGCAGCTATGAATCAGGCCATCACCTAGATAACTGACTGGCAACTTTATGGTCAAGATATAAATGCAAGTAATCAATTAAATTAATAAGATGTATGTTTGAAATTAATAGTATCTTTAAATGGTTACATCCTTCCTTAAATGTCAAAAACCATTTATTCACGCAGAGAAAGAATCATTTGTGCTAGTTACATTTTGGTAAACCAATCTAATCTAAAAATATCCTCATATCTGCATGCCAGAAACAACTAAATGCATGACTGAACAAAATGAAAAAAATTAAAGCATCTTTTTTTTTACACTTTCCACTTTTAAGTATGCTCAAGTAAGAAAAAGTAGAGATGTGCAAAACATTCTGTGCACAAACTGTTACATGCAGGTAATCAGCTGGCTTTGGGTGGTTCATACCTGCATCAAAACATGCACCCTTTGGATATAAAAAAATCAAGAGCCTAGTAGCACTTTTTTTCAACTAAAAAACTGTATTAAAAGACATGAGTTTTTGTGAGTTATAGCTCATCATCAGATGCATAGTGGTTAGACTAATGTTGGATTTAAACTGCGATGGGGGGGAAGAGAAGGGAAGACAGGATGGTTATGTAGATGCAAATTATATGTGAGACAGATTGCAAGCACCTTATCAATTAACCACTGTCATGAGTTAAAAACCCACTGTGTTTCTTAAGACCTTTCAAGATTGCCTGAAACCTTTTGATGTTAGTTAAGCAATCTCTTGCTCAAAGGTGCTATTAAAGCCTTTTTTCCCCAGCATGTCACACATTACAGATAATCCTTGCTTAACAACTGCCCTGTTTAGCAACCATTTGAAGTTACAAGGGTGCTGAAAAAGTAACTTTACAACTGGTACTTGCACTTATGACCATTGCAGAGTCCCTGCAGTCACGTGATCAAGATTCGGGCACTTTGCAATAGGTGGGCATTTATGACTGTTGCAGCGTCCCATGGTCATATGATCACCATTTGTGCACTTCACAGCCGGCTTCTGACAAGCAGAATCAATGGAGAAGCCAGCAGTAAAATTGCAAGTTGTGGTCATGTGATGTCTCACTTAATGTTTGCATCGCTTAGCAATGGAGATGCCAGTCCCAATTGTGGTCGTTAAGCAAGGACAATCTGTACTCCTACAAGGTCTACTTCTGGGTAACATGGTCTATGGATGAATGGATATTGTGGCCCCTGTATGAATGACATAGATGGCCTAATGGTCTAGGCACAGACCAAATTATAGGTGTTCTGCAAAGAAGTGGTTTGCTGATGGGGAGCGGAAACAGTGAGGAAAAGCCAAGCACATCACTGGTCCTGGCTAAGAGAAGGCAGGTGTGGGAAGAAAAGGAGATAGGGCACTGGCAAGATCAGGGAACACACGGGTCAGTGGAATATGCCATGTTGGGAACTCATTTCTGAGTTCTGGGACCACTTCAGCATGGAGCAGATACACTGGCCACTACACCAGTGTCAGCTGAGGGGATGGAGAGGAAAGCAGTGGGAGGATTAGAGGGACAGGCAGGCCAGTGAGATAAGCTATACTGGGACACTAGCAATGACTGAGCGGGGAGCACAAGAGGAAAGACACTGGAAAGACTGAGACTGGTGAGATATGCTGCAGTCAATATCAATAGCAACAGCTATGTCCCCCACAAGTCTTCCATCACCCTGCATCTCCATGCTTGTCTCTCCTCCACTGGACTTATATTGGAAGCTAAAGTGAAAACGTTTTCTTCAATGAGGATGGATTATTCAACCTGATGCACCAGAAGCGTCTTATGACAGCATCCAAACAGAAACCCTACTGTCCACTCCACTACTATCCATTCATGCCTTAACCAGAGATTGCCAGTTTTTCAAATGTAAAGAGTACCATTTCATGTTCAGGGACTCTCGACGAATGCTGGTACTGTACAGATACAGCCTTGCAGACAGAGAAATGGCTTGCATGTATCAATTTGTAGGGTGTACACTCTGACTTCTCTATAGCACGATACCGTTTCTCTTTACTGTATAGTAGATAGATCCATCTACCAATTTAGCTCTTACTATTTGGCTCCTCCACAGCCTCAAGAGTTTTTTTTTTTTAATCTGTTACATTCCCCCACCTTTAAAGGATCACTTTGTTCCCTTATCTACACAACCAGCTTCTGCTTGCATATTCTTATGCTGAACTATCTTACCACACAGCTCAAGTCCTTTGCTCCTATAATGCCTATGTTTCAGGTGCCTGCACACAGTATCTCTTAACAAGAGATAGAACCTGTGTCATTCTACAACTGTTTGGACATATAATGGCTGTAATCTCCATTGTTTGCTTCATCTGTTTTCGGATACAAGTGTGGTACTTCCACTTGTGTGAGAACTATTTCCCAGACTGATACAGCTACTGTCAGTTACAAAACTATGAGTCAATGCAGTTTATCCCACCTTCACAGAATAACCAAGCTTCTATTTCATTTTCTAGCCACCTCTATCAGAAAAGCACTAGAAAGTGGGAAAAGATTTTGCTGCCAGAATACAGTATATAAAGAGGTTTCATCTGAAAGCATAGTACTCACTGGAATTTTTGTGCTGTACCCAGACTTTTCTTTCTACTCAGTATCGATAATCAGAGTCTTTAGGTTTGTGTCTTGTATTAACAGGTTGCTATCAAATGGGATAAGGAAAATCCTCAAAATAAGGTAGTTCCTCCTTCCAGTTTGACCCTCCATCAAGGTATTGATTCCACCATCAATGTATCCATGTCCAGATGAGCGGCTAACCCCTAAGCCTATCCACAAAGCACTGAGACACACACTCAGCAACATATCTTTCTTCTTGGAACAGACCCATTTCACATTTTTCAGCTGATTCTTCTACTGATGTGATACTTGGAAAAGGTGAGTAGGGATTTAACCAACAGCAACCTCACTGCACCTTTGTGACCTAGGCAGCCATGTTTCATCCCGTTGCTCCACTTTCCTACAGCTTACCTGGATTCTTCCCCAGCCATCCTTCTTTATCCATCAGAACAATGGCCAATATTTCATCCAGACCATGATTCTTCCCTCAGCTCTATAGTTTGGAGGATTCAGTTCCATAACCCAAGTTTTGTATGAACTGCCCAGAGTCCCCCATTGGGGGGAGACGGGCGGGGGGAGAAATTTAATAAATAAATAAATAAATAAATAATATAAACCTCCCTGGATTAGATTATGTATCTAATATAAAAGAAGTCTTTCACAAGGGCTATCAATGCAGCTAAATGGAAATCCTTTGAGGAATTTGTTCAAAAATAGCAGTTTAATCCCATGCTATGTCAGATCCCTCATGATTTTGCCTTCCTCTTGCAACTAAAACACCAAGGTTTGATTCACTTTTCAAAAAAGTGTTAACCTGTAGCTCTCCCTTCCATTTTCATTCATTGGGTAGCACTTTACTTTCTTCTAACTCACTTGTTAAGACTTTTATGAAAGGCCTAGCTCATCTCTATCCTCTATTCTGTCACATCTGCACTGGACCCTTTTCCCTATTCTCATTATATTAATGTCAAAAATCTTTGAGTCCATGGTTACTGTTGGGACCTCAATGGGAGCAATGCACTCTGCTTGGTCATATGAAATCTCTTGGCAGCATTCAATACCATCAGTCATGGTATTGCTCTGAACTAGATGGAAGGGTTACGAGTTTGAGGCATCATTTTATGGAGGTTTCCTGCCTACCTAAGCAGGCAGTTCCAGCTGGTAGTCAAGGAGGGAACACTCGAGCTCTTAATAAATCCAATGCTCTCCCCATGTCATTTAATATTTATATGAAAGTGCTGGGAGAAGTTTGGTGCAAGACCTAACCAATATGTGGATGACATCCAGTTAAACACTGCCACTCTAGGCTGAATTGGTGATGCCATGGAACTGTGGAACTGGTGCCTAGAGGCTGTGCTGACTGGATAGAGTGAAACAAACCCAGATTAAACCCTAACAAGATGGGGATGCTGTCTGTCAATAAACATCTGAGGAATCTGGAAGTATCAGTCCTGGGTTTGCATTCCCCGTTTATGACTTGTTGATCCTTCTTAGACTCATAGTTCCTACTTAAAACAGCTGGTGGAAACTGTGCCCAGCCAGGTCTCTGCCTAGCTCTGGCTGATCTGCCAGTTAGGATCTTATCTATCAGAATGCCCTGCCAATGGTATCTCACAACCTGATTACCATTCTGCTTGGCAAATGCAGCACGCTCTAATGTGGGCTGCCTTTTGGAGACAATCCAGAAGCCACAGTAGATACAGAATGCAGCAGCCAGACTGTGAGTAGGACCATCCCATCAGTACAGGATAATATAAATGTTAACATCGCTGCACTAACAGGGCCAAATTCAAAGTACTGGTTATCATCTATAAAGCCCTGTACAATATAGCACCAAGACACATCAAGTGCCACCTTGTCAGAATTCACTCTGACATCCAATCCAAACACCTAGAAAAGTGGAGTTAAGGGTCCTTCCACCTTGTATGGTACATGAGTTATGGGTAAGATGACAGGACTTCTCCATGGCTACCCCCATACTTCTCCCTTGAAGATATGCTTGGCTCCTCTCTTCCTTGTGTTTCACAAGGTGCTTAAGACTATTTTATTCCAATTTGCCTTTAGTTCCGATTGATTTTGTATGACCTATATAGTAAGACCTATTCTTTCATATTTTTAATGGCTTTTCTTACATTTTTACTGATCTTTGATGTAAGCTGTCCAGGATTAATGGAATGGGCTGGTCAACAAATATTATTAATAATAATATCAATCAATATTAATATTTATAATTGAGGGAAGGGGTGCCACATATTGTCTTAAGATTACAGATTGTACATTCCACTTTACCTTTCACATGTGTAGCATTCACAAAATTCATTATTTTCTCCAAAAAAGCCATCTCCATAATAGCAAGAAATTTCTTCCCCAGGTTCAATATCTCGCAGAGCTTTCACGCATGCTGTATCCCGGCCAGTTGACACAAACTATAGAGGATAAATAATTAAAATCTATTTTAACTTTTAAAAGTTTTTAAAAATATAATTGTATTTTAAAAAGCTAATTCTGATTGTGTAAAACATTGCATACCTACCTTACAGTTGGGTCTGCAATCTGAAAAAGGTCCAAAAGATAAAATCAATTAACTGTTGATAAGACCTGAAACATGAATAATTACAGACACCTAAAGTAAGGTTTCATACTGGTTTTATCATCTATTACAAAACTTAACTGAAACAGGCACAATACTAAAACTAGAAACATTTAGTAAATAATACTAACTCCTTTTCAAAGAGGATTAATATTGTTTTAGATAATTCTAATTAAATAAGGGTGTAAATAAATATACATTAAAAAGGATTGCAAATGCAACTAATTTTTTTTTTTTAATGTGTGCTTACCATGATTTATGAAAGCAGCTGGACCAAGCCACAGTTGAGCACAGTTTTTCCGTGTTGAATACATGACGCTAAAGTCATTTTCTCCATGTCTGAGCAGCATATTCTCTTCTAGTTCCGAGAGTTCAGCAATACAGCCAACTAATAACTCTATCTTGTCATTTCGTTTCCTAATAAACAAAGAAATAAATTATTTTCAGAATGACCAATGGCTTTTTAGTATAACTTTTTTTCCCATGATACAAATACTTTAGTAAGGGAAAGTATGGATGAATTTTGCCTCTTTGGAATTCCAGCCCCCCCGATAATTTTTCATGACATGACTTTTTTCCTTCTTGGCCTTCTTAATGAAAAGTTTAAAAAGTCCAATTAACTCGTAATTGCTAGTAGTGATTACTTCTAGAAGTTGCTAAATTCAAACAGTAAATTCAATTTGCAAGAGGTTACAAGTGGTTCCTCACAGATTTTATTTATTTAATTCAATTTTGGCACTGCCTGACTTTAAAACAACTTTGGGCAGCTTTATTTTAAACCATTAAATTTTTAAAAATGTAATGTTTAAAAATATTGTATGCACTTAATTATCACAATTTTATTCCTCCAGTTGTAGTTGAAGCTTTGCTATTTAATTTTCTCCAATTTGGTGAAAAGTGGATGATACAGACCATGACTGAAATAAATATTCTGTATGTGTGTAAAACAGTGGGCAACATTAATTAATCATTTGTCCTCAAATGAAATTTCAGCAATATATATTCCCCAGCTCTATTTTTCGTTTTCATCCAATCCAGTGAGGCAGTGGATATCCTGAAGAGACTGGACGAAATGGGCTCAATGCATAATGGTACAATGGACAACCAACCATGCAGATGTGCTAAACCAAATTTGGAAGGGACTGCACTGCCTCTTGAAAATCAGACAATCAGTGACAGAATTTCTAGATGCAGTCTTCCTTATGGAAATGTAAACAATTTCCACAGTACAAAGGGCCTTTTATAAAAAGCTCGTATACCAACTGCATTACTTTTTATTCAGGTTTCTATGCTTTGCAGCATATTATTACAACATGCTAAACATATGGTACTAATCAAACATTCATGCTTGATTACCACAATATGTCATATGAGGAGCTCCCCTTGGAAAATAGAAATTCAGCAAGATCAAAACATGGAAATGTTATTGATTCCATTTGTTCAAAGGCACAATTCTTGGAAGACCATGACTATTTAGGAATTTAAATGTACTGAAAGGACAGCAGTCTTCCCCATGAGGTTGCTTGTGAATTAGAACTAGATTAGTAAACTTTATTTTGTACTGCTGTCTTAATATCATTTTTTATATTCCAAAAATAATGTAGCTCAAAAAGGCTTAGAAAAAATGCCATAAATAAAAAGAACTCATTTTGAAGAACTCAGAGAAAGGCAGACTTGATGTACCTCCTATGAAGGCTGTTCCATAATCTGCATACCAGAGCCCAGAAGGCTTCATTTCTTATGTGAACAAAGAAATGTGAGAACAAAGAAGTCAAAGAGAATGGTCTTATTTGTGTAACAAAATTTTCAGTTAAGATGAGCCCTAAAGACCAAAACCAGCAGCATAACTTGGTAACTGATGATGAACAAACTGACTGATGAAATGTACTGATTTTTTCACTTCAAACTCTTGATGGGACTGTTTACAAGACAATTCCATATGCAGTGCATTATCTTCTCCAATTGGGCACTACATTATTTCTTATACTGCGCTTTAGTTTCCGGATTTAGAACTGAACTAGTTTTCTTAGTTCTTCATAAGATTTCACCAGATGCTGCTTACAATAGTAACATTTAGACCATTATAAGCAACACAGAGACCATAAGGGAGAGAGGGAACTTATGAAATCACATAAACTATGCTGAACAATTTCCCGGTACAGTAAAACCTCTTTTTTTTTTTTAGATTGTTTATTGCCTTTATTATTTTTACAAATAACTCAAACATACCTAATATTCCTTCCTCCGCCTATTTTAATTTACTGGGGGAGATGATGCCCATTATTCAGGAATGACTGAATTGTGGAAATTAACATAATTAGCATGAATGATTCAAATGATTCAAATTGACATGAATGACATAAATGGCAGCACTGGTCCACTGCATGCAAAGTCCATTGCCCAAGGCTGGTAATTTAAGGTTTCAATGTATTTTCCAGGATCTGCTGGAAGAACAGGAACTATTGCAATACTGCTTCCCAGCACTATCCAGGCTACATAATTTAAAATGATACATAGCTGCTTGTATCAAAAGCTGCTGAAAGATACAAGTAGACCTCGCTTAACAACTGCCCTGTTTAGCAACTATCCAAAGTTACAATGGCGCTGAAAAAGTAACTTTACAACCAGCCCTTGCATTTACAACCATCACAGCGTCCCCATGGTCACATAATTGTGATTCAGGCACTTCACAACAGCAGGCATTTATGACTGTCACAGCATCCCACAGTCATATGATCATCATTTGCGTGCTTCACAGCTGGCTTCTGACAAGCAAAGTTAATGGAGAAGCTGCCAATAAAATTGCAAGTCACAATCACATGATGTCTTGCTTAATAACCAGTAGTGACTCGCTTAATGACTAAATGGGAAGAGACCTTGTAAATCTGTCACAGTACAGTACTTGATGTTTCATTTAATGACCACATTGCTTAGCAATGGAGTTGCTGGTCCCAACTGTGGTCACTAAGTCCTATACTGGAGAATCAAAAGGGTCATACTCCACCAGCTTCCCCACCAGTGCAGGTAGGGGAAATCTGATTAATGGCAATACTGTTTGTTTTATAAAAACTTAAAAACTATCTTGATTATATATATATATTTCATTCATTCATTCATTCATTCATTCATTCATTCATTCATTCATTCATATTCAAGGCAAATGTGTTTATGCTTATGGGAAAGATCATAAAGGAAACTGTTTCCATTTACAAGGCTGGGACTATGAAAATATCACAGTATAGCAAAACAGAAGTTGACCTGCCTCTGTACTGAAATATGCTTCCTGAGGTGGGTGAAGACCTGACAATCAATCAATCAATCAATGAAACACTTCCTTTCAACTGAAAGAAAACAACACTGAAGCAACAGCAGACTGGGGAAAGCAAGACTGATGAAAAATAGATGAAAGTGGAAGGAGCATTTTAGAAAAGCATACCCGTCACCAGAAATATTATCACCACAAAAATCAAGTTCAGCACCAATATTTTTGCAATACCTACCACTCTTTTGTTGCAACTATTTTGGCTCCATTTTGCTCTGATGAATAGCGATTGCATGGCAATATTTCAAATCCACTGTCAGTTGCAAACATTCGTAAATAAATAAATACCTGCAGCAGGAAAAGATTTATTTAAAAAAAACTGTTAAGAACTTCTCTCAACTTAGTGCTGCTAAATTGCATTAAATGGATGCTACACTTGCTAAAAACTAAGAATGTTAACACCTCACCAACATGCTTCACAAAACTTCATGGTAACAGTAGATATAAATTAGCATGTATTTCATACAACATACAGTATAACATTCAAACTTTCAAATAAGAATAAGTTTTATGTGAAAAGGGGGAGGGGAAAAATAATTATATCCTTACACAGACTTCCAGCCAAGGTCACATGAACTATCATGCTAGGTGTTAAATTGTATTACCAGAAGTTCCAGCATTCTCCAGCCAGGGAAGAAAGTTAGTCTTTAAATGTGTTTCTCCCCATTTCTCAAATGTCTTACTATTCTCTGAGAGAGTGCACTACCAAGGTATTCAAGAGTATTCAAGGCTTTAGTTTACTGAACTAAGAATTCCTTTTAAAATAACACAACTTTTTTCAAAGGACAGACTTTCAATGTCTGAAGCCCTAATTTTCTCAATGTGTAATATTCTGCAAAGATGAGTTGTAGATTTAATCTTTAAAAAAACAATAAAAATGGAAAACTAGTACTGTTTTTAGCTATTTAATACTTAAATTTTGTATCTTCTGATAAAACTATTAAACATATATTCCTGAGTTTATTCCTTAATTTCAAACTTTTATTTACTCATTTTCTATATACCACTCACTAAGGGAAAATTACATTTTAATGTATTAATTTAAAGTCATTTCAATAAACTTTCACATGGGGTGTAATCCCAGCCATTTCTTTATCATAATTAAGTAATCAAGTATATTTGCATGAACTTTTAATAGGACATGGTATTTCATTATAAAGGGCAAACAATTTCCTTCATCTGATTCCAGCTGCCTCTGATACCACCTTGTTCTGTTTTCTTTTCCCACCCACTTTGAAGCCTTCAACCATCTCAGTCCTTTCCCTCTTTTTCACTGTTAATTTTCATGCAGCTAATTAATTTTTTAAAATCTTACATAGCATTAATTTATTAATTTATCAAATTTGTACTCCACCCGACTCCCAGTGCCTCTGGGCATTTGCTAAAGATAAAAAGACATTTTTTTTTTTACCAGTTTAATTTGATTAACATCCACAATATCCTATAAACTGCACTTGTAACAAACTGAACTTGGATTAAGTATAAATACACCTACATGTTCTTTGAACAACCTTTCCTGCATTTTGTTCTTGTTAAGAAAATAGTGCCGGGCCCAGTCACCTGACGTCAAGGACTTGAAGGCTTTTTCCAAGTGCTCATCTTTTTTAAAACGCTCAATCACCTCCTTCAGTTCCTCTTGTCTTCCTTTTATTGGTCGAAACCTCAGGAAAAAAACAAAATAGAACTCCAGTCAATCAAGCTGCATTTTATTTACCCACTTCATATATTCAGAGAAACTAAATTATAATAGGGCCAGAAGTAAAAATGAATATTGCTATCAACAGGTTTTATACAACAATTAAAACAGAAATAATAATTATAGTTACTGATGGATTAGGAGAGGCATTTTTAATAATGACAAGGAAATATTAACGGCCCTATAAAAAACATGGGGGAAGTAACACCTGAAATACAGTACACTATTTGTTATCTCAGCGGTGAAATATATGCTCTTTCATTTGCATGAGAGATACCAACCAAATAAAGCTTTTAAAAAACAATTTTTTTTATGTGTGATATAAGCGTACAGTATTATCCCTTCAAGGTACTCCAGACAAGAAGCACAAACCATGAATACTAACATTACCCTTATTGTAAGGTTACAGTAACAGAAGTCTGAAAGCACTTCTCCCCTTATTTACTTTTGCTTTTTTGAAAACGAGGGAGGATCCCTCCTGAGACGCTTCCCACGCCTCTTTTCCTTCTGTGGGCCGAGATACCTTTTGCATGACGGTTGTGTATGCTGTGGCTCTTCCTCCTGTCTCCCAAGGTCATTCCCACAGACTATTACATAGATTAACTGATGAAGATTTTCCTGATACAATAGAATATTCCTCTCCTTTGATACCTTAAGCACTATTTTCTCCTATATGTTCCTACTTACATACTCTAGTCATGTGAGAAATTATCTCCTGCCTTCATTAATGAGTTTAGTCACAAGTCTGAGAGTCTTCTATGTTGCACTCACCTTATGCAATGCTGTATCAACAGAGATGTGTTGGACTCTGATATTGCAGAGTTAAGTGGTGTGTTAAAAAAATGTTTCTTTAAGGAGCCCAGTGAAAAATTTAATCGAACTTGGGTATTTTTAGTTCTCTGTTTAACTGCTGTTCTTACAAACTGTTTATATTAATTTTACTTATTTTGTTTGCTTCATGAGCTCTTTTTTCATGGGAATAAGTGGGATACAAGCTTTCAGAGAAAATCTGATATAGTATTAGCAACATAAAAAGAAACCTAACGATAATTTTGCACTATCTGCATCTCTTTAGCATCAATATCATTTGTTTCTGGATTCTTGAGTGCTGAAATAATGTTCTTATTACACAATTTAATGAACGACAGAGAACACTTTGGTATATAAATAATTTCAGTTAAGGAACCTGTATTTTTCTTGCAATAATGGGCTAATTATCAATTTTTGTATGCAAATTCATGTGCTGTTCTCTGTAAATATGGTTTGGCTGACTTATTTGAAGTTCTTCATTATACAGTATTATTCAGCAATGAACCTCCTCCATGACTGTGGCATACCTTGCTTTACTTTTCAATTATCTATAGAAGGAGATGGTGAATGGTCATACAGGTGGTCCTTGATTAATGACCATTTGTTCAACGACCGTTCAAACTTATGATGGTGTCGAACAAGTGTACTTATGACCAGTCCCTGAAGTCCCAACCACTGCAAAGTCCCCACAGTTGTGACTGCAATCTGGATGTTTGGGGCCTGTCTCTCAATTATGTCACAGTGTCCTGCAGTCATGCGATTACCATTTACGATCTTCACTGCCAGATTCCAACAAGTCAAGTCAATGGGGAAGCAAATAGCGACCATGTGATATTGTGCTTAACGATGGTGCAGGATTTGCTTAAAAGTGACAACCAGAAGTGCCGGAACTGCTGCCACTAAGCAGCATGGTCACGTGACATCACTCTTTACGACCACATTGCTTAGTGATTGAAATTCCAGTCCCAATTGCCATAGTTAACTGAGGACTACCTACAATTTTGGTCAGAAAGCAGGGCTAAGTGCCTGTTTGTTGTTTTAGGAAGGTTACATTGTGCTGAAGCAAGAGAAACTCCTGTTGCCAAATGGGAATATACAGAAAAGGCCAAATGGAGAAGGCTAGCATGTTTGCTTGTCCTGTGCTGTTGGACCAGTTTCACCTTGCATTCCTTGAGAAGTAGACAGAGTAGTAAGACAAATTCAGACTACCACATGTTCTTTTGACAGTTTTCCTCTTGGTTGATACTGGCTGGAAGGAAACATTTGAGGGGGATCTGTTCAATTTTCAATACCACCACCACCCCTCCATGGAAGAGAGGTGCTACCTAACTTAAAGAAAGCAGTGCTGTGCACACTCTTCAAGGAAGAATCATTAGATTTGCTTGTTGTGATAACTATAGGTGTCAAATTTGGCATTCTTGGCCGAAGTGGTTGAGAGGATGGTGACTAAACAATCCTGGATGCTCCTGGATGGAGAATAGGATTTGGATCCATTTCAATTGATTAGAGATCAGGACATGGCATGGAGAAAGCTTTCATTACTCTGGCAGATGAACTACTGAAGGACCAGAACAGGAATATGCCCCAGTTGCTGCTCCCACATATCTCAATGGCTTTTGACATGATTGACCATGGTATCCTCCTGGAGTGCCTTAGGGATCTGGGGTTGGGGGCATGGCTTTGTTGTGTTCTGCTCTTATTCTGAGGTTAGGTTACAGTGAGCAATTTTGGAGGATTACTATTACACCTTGTTGCTTTTATGCTGTGCAGAGCCTTAAGAATCTATTCTGTTCCATCATACCAGAAGTTATTGTCAGAGGTTTGGGGACTGATTGACATCTCTTTGGGATTGACATCCACATCCACTTGTACTTTCCAACTACATTAGCTGTGCTGAACTCTATGGGTAGTTCCTGCTTGGGCCAGATTGCAGACTTACTGAATCCTTACAAATTTGAGGGTTTGGTGGTTGGCAGAAACCTCAACAGATTAGAAGAGACATTTGTGTCCTAGATGAGAAAGATTCTTCCCCTGAAGGATCAGGTGCAGTTTGAGTGCTCCTTGATTCTGGGCTGTTCCTCAGTGCTTAAGACAGCACAGTGGGGAGAAGTGCCTCTATTTGCATATATTTAGCAGCTGTAACTCTTCCTAGAGAGATCTGATCTGACTTCCACAATCCACATATTGCCACATCCTGACTGCAATGTACTCTATGTGGGGATGCCTTTGACGAAGATTCAGAAATTATAGTAAGTGCTCCAGAATGGGTAGCAGAAGGAGCACATTGCAAAGTATTTCCAAGTCAAATTCAAGGTGGTTCTTATTATATATAAATCCCTAAACAGCCTAGGTATTACTTACCTAGAGGAACAGTTTCCTCCATATATAGTACCCTGGGAACTATGCTCTTTGAACAAAAGCCTATTGCATCTGCTGTCTTGGAAAGAATTTTGTCTTGAATCTATTATGGCTATAGTCTTTTCAGTGGTGGTCCCAATATTATGGAATTCCCTTCCCCAAACTGTTTGGTCTACCTCTTCTACTTTTTTTTGAAAAAGTTGGAAACATATTTTTATACTTTAGCTCTTCCCTGATAGTATGCTGGGTTTTTAATCTGCAGACTGGGTTTTAATATTTCTGCCATATTTTTCTTGCCTTGCCTTTGTGTTTGTATAGCATTTTGATTATTGTATCACCTACAATTTTAGTATACCATAATGTTTTATGATCTGATTTTATTCCATTTGATTGTAGCTTATTTGATTGCTGTAAGCCACCACAATCTGGCTTTCCTGAAAGTATTATGGTATACAGGTATATAGATATTATATCATATATAAGGTACTAGAATTCAAAATGCTTAGATTATGTGAAAAACATAGTAAGCGCTATCAGATGTCATGTTCTAATAAACAAAAGGGCTTTAGGAGTAAGAGGCAGGTGGAACAAGAGGGAGGCTTTTTCTGTAGTAGCCCCACCCTGTGAAACAAGATGCCCCAGGGATGACATGGCTCCTAATCTGCTGATATTTTAAAATGTGCTTAAGACCATTCTTTTCCAGCAGACCTTTGCCCCAGGATGCATATTCTCAGTGGTCATCCTGTTTTCTTTTATGCTTATGTTCTTCTTTTTAACTGTTTCTTAATTATTTTGTACACTGACTAGAATCTGAAGATTGGTATATAAATACTGCAAAATAACTAAGTCGGATGGATGTGAAATTTCATCCATTTGTTTACAATCTGTTTGATAACAATGCTTTCAAACACAATAGCCATATCTAACTCCTAACAGGTTGACAATCTTATCCAAGCATTGTAAAAAGAGAAGAAGTGAAATTGTGTTGTAAAAATTTTCAAGATCCCTGAACAGTATCTCCTTGCCATTAAAAAATGATTATAGGTAGGACAGGAGTCACTAGCGCTTTTGTGAGTTGTGGTTTTATGTTTCTAGTTTCTCTGCAATCATTTTAAACCCGTAAGTAATTTATTAACTTTCTTGTTGTCTGATTGTGTGTATTTATTATCTTTTTGATTTGATGTTTCTGCTTGAAGTTAGCTGCCTGAAATGCATTTATGCTGAAAACTTATTCCATCCTTTATTTTACATGGGTCCTAAACCTACAAAATACAAATTTTGCATCTTCAGTAAGCATAATGAATGGCAACATTAGACATTTTAAAATGTATTCTAGCATTATCCAGGACTGTAAAAAGTAAAATACACAATTAATGAATGCTACCAAACTTTAATAATTAAATAGGGTTATATTTCAAAGAAACTGTTTAAAATGTAAGAAAAATATCACAAAAATGATTCAATACTTAAGGCTGCCTTCACAGATTCACAAGATCACGAAGTAGCAACAGTCTAATAAGAGTGGGAATGGGAAATGAATCACTCCTATCTCCACATTTAAAACTTCCCAAACTTAAAAGCTGCATGTAAAACAGGCTGAATATATTTGGCCTCATCCATTTCATTTTATTGGAAAGCCTCCTGTGGATTACTCGTCAGGTGAACAAGAGGCGAGCCTTGTCCCAACAGATGGTGCCACACTTGTACTTAGAGCTACTAAAAGATACCACCAGAGATGAGTTTGGACCCTTAACTTTTCACATTCCAGAAAATTCTAAAGAATCTTTTTTAAACAAGCATTTGATCTGAACTGATGGTGACTGGATAATCACATTTTAGTTATTCAATAGTGGAGTTGAATTTTTATATATGGAGTGTATATTTTATATTTTTCTATTTAACTGCCCAAGTCAATTGACTGAGGTGGCATAAATCTTTTTAAAATAAAGATACTGTCACAGGTTATATGAGAGTACAGGTAGACCTCACTTAACATCTGCCCTGTTTAGTGGCCGTTCATAGCTACAATGGCACTGAAAAAGTAACTCTATGACCAGTCCTTGCATTCACGATAATTCACGCAGTCATGTGATCAAAATTCAGACATTTTGCAAATGGTGGGTGTTTATGACCGTCGCAGTGTCCCCCAGTCCGTGACTGACATTTGTGCACTTCACCACCGGCTTCTGACAAGCCAAGTCAATGGAGAAGCTGGCAGTAAAATCACACGTTGTGGCATATGATGCCTCGCTTAATAACCCATGGTGACTTGCTTAAGACCGAATGGGAAGTAATGTAAATCCATCAAGGTCACATGTTTTGCTTAATGACCACTTCACTTAGCAACGGAGATGTCTGTCCCAATTTTGGTTGATAAGCAAGGACTACCTGTATTTAGAGACGCTGTAGAAAAACCTGTACATGGGACTGGGAAATACATCATACAAACACAAGCACATCCTCTAATTTTAACTGTCTGAAATCATATGCCCTGGTTTGCTTCTAGAAAAAAATACTTCAGGCCAAACTATCTGTGATGTTAAATATCATGACACTTAAAACATATCTGTTGTGACAATCTTTTTTTATTTTTCAATTTCAGGTGACCTCTAAAATTTGATGGAAGTCTCATTTTAATAAGATACCTAAAAAGTGCTCATTAGAACTTCTTTATCAGTTCAGGTTGAGAAGGCCCAAGAAACAACCTGGACAATCCTGAATCCCATGCTGCCTCCCCAACACCCCCCCGTATATTAAATATATTAAATTATATACCAAACATGTAGAATACTGCTATATAAAGAACTATGGATTTATCAAGCATTGGGGGTAGCAAAGAAGAACACTGTTCCATGTTGGAAGACAGAGCTACTCAGATTTACAATTCTGGGTTACAAATGCATGTTCACTTCTATTTGTGAGCTGGTTCTTTATTGATGTAACAGAAGAACTAATGAATATTGTTTCATGTGATCAAGTTTAATGACCTGTTTAAAAATGAGGCTGAATAATAGTTATTGTATGTATTTCTTGTATCTTTCTACCTTTTTGTTCTTTTTTCTTTTTTGTCAATCAAAGCAAAAAGAAAATATAATCTATCCTAAGAATTTAGGTTGAAATGTTTTAATTTAACATGTTATTTTAAATGCCAATCTTATTGAACAAACCTTCAAATTTAGGGATGGCTATAAAGCAACAAATCCTAAATTTTTTCTTAGTATTAAAAATAAATAATAAATATATCCACAGATAAAAATCAGGGGTTACCAAGAAATTTTACAGGTTGTTGAAGTACCAATAGGCTCTTTGCTCAAAAATTATATTATATTTCAGTTACCACACGCACACACACACACACACGCAGAGTTATATACTTAAAAGCTCTATTATGGTGTCTAGGAAGTAGTAGTAATAATATTAAGAATAGAAGAAAACCTAAAGGATGTGAATTCTAGTAAGACAGGATTCCTTCAAAAACACAACTTATAAATGAATCTTCTCTCTATCACTGGCTTTAAATAATTTGTCTACTTACATAATAAAATGAAGCAGTCATTACACAATGCTCATTAAAATAGTTTTACGTTATTCTAATTTATTAATAACATATTATATACCAGTCTACATACAATCCAATCTCAATTCTCTGGGCATTATAACATCATTCACACATAAAATGGAGTTATCAGCATGCTCAGAGAAATCTCACAGAAATGAAAAAAAAAAAAGGCAAAAAAATCCTAAAAAAGCAAAAACAAAATCTCAGAAGAGCCCAGTAAAGACTGGGCTGATTGTTAGGACAGATCCAGAAAACAGGAAGAGGGAAACAAATCTAGCATCTTGAAATCTTTGTTGCAGGTCCCATTTAATAAATGCAGCTCAAGGTCTTATGAAGAACATGTTAATGAAAATTTTAAAAAAATCTGAATTTGAGAAGTCAAATTCTCCTTAATCAAATACCCAATTCCCAATGCTCTGTGTTTGTTACATTTTAAAGTTGTCAGATCCACATAGTTTTTAACTGAAACAAATAAGGCTTTATGCTTGCTAAATAATAAAACAATTACCTAGTGTTCATTTTGTGTGTTTGAAAGCCTAAATATGGATCAAGAACCAAACTAGTTGCTAGGTCATCATTCTCACACAGCTCCTTGGCAGACATTCCAGAAGAAGGCACGTAGCGACTTTGGCCCTCAAATCCCGAACCACCACTACCTGCATAAATCAAAACAAATGTCAGTATTAGCTGATACTGAATACTGAATTGTACCGATCTGTTTCCTTTGAGGCCACTGTATATGGAACAAGAAAAAAAGCAGGAATTTTGGGAGTAGTGCAGTAGCTTATCCCAAGTATGTGTTGGTCCTGTGGGGCACAATGCTTTGTTTACTGCAGAAGATTCACTTTTACCAGGATAGTTATGACGATAGCACCACATAACTGAACTGAGATTTTCAAGTGAGGCCACACAGGAAATGTTCAGGGAATGAATAATACATATATCATAAAGGGCCAAAAAATTATAACAGTCCATCTTATTTTTGTACGAAAAAATTAATGATAGTGCTTTACAATATAAGTTCCATGGCATCTCAGATGCATTATTTTCATTGGAAAAAAGTATTTTAGCTTACAAAATTTATACTATATGTCATCTTACATTTGTCTGAACTTGTGCATTTTTACTTTTGGGAAATACCAACACTGCTTCCTGGCAAATCCTCTCTATTCTGATATCAGTTCACATGGCCATTCATTTTGTCCTTCAAACATTAAATAAAAATAACTCTTCTTTGATTTTAAAGTTTTATCACACACAGACAACTAGCATTTTTAGTGTGGCCCTGCAGGTGTTCCTTAAAATTAGGTTTAATGGTATGAGGCGGTTGACTTGCAGCTGGTCCACTCAGCAAACTGTAATAAAGGAGTTGTGATTTCATATAAATTATGTTCTATGAAAAGAAAAATAATGCAAGCACAATCTGTCCATGAATAATTTGTTATTCAGTTTTGACATGTTGACATTTAGAGCAAAACAAAGTCCTTTTCATTGCATGCTTGCTTTCAGAATGAAACCATATTCTGTGTCCAAAGACCTAAAGCAAATCAAAGTCTTCTTTCTCACTCAGAGGTTCTGCAGTTACAAAAATAAGGAAAGGAGAACAGGTTGTTGTAAGTAAAAAATTATGTATCTCTGCTGGATTATTAAGTTAGAACTGACTTCAGGTAGTGCAATTTTGGACTTGGCCTAGTTCTATAATGGCATATGAAATATGATGAAAAGTGTGACAGCAATGTTTTACTTGGAGTTGCTCTGAAAAATAAAACCATAACACATGAACCTTTATGACCACTAAAAATATTTAGTAGTAAAGCATGTAAACTTGTTTTCCCATGTGAAACAGATTATGATAAATAAATGGCAACATTTAAACCCACCAAAACCCAGAAGAAATTACCCTCGTATGTTCTGAAATGTAAACTCAAATTAAACCTGCCTTTAAATCCTCAGGTCATTTGTTTTTTTTAAACTAACATTCTATCACTTTAATTGATATCCAATATCTCCATGAAAATGAAATTAAATAATGTAAGTAGGAGAACTTTACAACTGCTCCTGTGGATGTCTAAGCATACACTACCCTGAATACTGTGATTGTGGATTGCATTCTAATGGTATTTCCTGGGATAAATTATAAATAAGTGGAAAATTGAATTCCTTACCACTGCATTAGCAACATTCTTTCACATTGAACAGAAGACTATAAGGCTCACATTTAAGCTTTCATTGGGACTTCAATTTATTTAAGAAATATAAATTATTTGACCACATTAATGTGTCGTCATATATTAGCCAAAAATATTGTAAATATGTACAAGTAGAAAATATACTTGGCAAATACAGCCTTTTTTGAAATTAACAAATATGGTAATTTGAGATCATCCTAGCACATTAACATATACATACATCTGCTGGACCGTCTCTCAACTCCATTTTTGCCAGTCTTTGGATTTTCCTTTCCAGGGTGCTGTAATTTGGATTGATTCTGATGGTGATCATTAGATAACCTGCTTCCATTTCTCCGGCCATTCACCACCATGTTCTTGGATTCTCCCAACCACTTCATTCCCACAGACAATTTGCCCCCGTTGCATTTAGTCCTTCTTCCAAAGGCTTTAAGAAGTTAACTGTAGTTCAGTTTCCTAACAGAAAAAGAGTGCACAAACATAAATAAATGGTTCAAAACTCAGCAATTTTTATTCATGCTATGTAATAGCATATAAAAATAATCAGTAGCCCATTTCTTTTTTTGTAATATTTTGTACCATATTTCTTGATATATGTTAATTTTTTCTTTAAAACAAAGAGTTTCCCTTGGTTGCTTTGTAACACCCCCCCCCCCCCACTCCCTCCTAAAACACCACCCAGCATTGCAAAACTCTTGCTCAGGTTGAACAGAGCAGAAGAATTCTAGTTAGAAAATGGGGAAATTTGCAACATTTTGTGCAGGTCCTCCTTCTTTCTCTTCAGAAGGCAATTTAAGGTCTAACTAGATATAACAATATTCATAATCAGACTCTACTGATGGAGAAGTTATGACCCTACTCAGACCTTCTCATGAGTTCCTCAGAAGTGAGGTACGAGTGATTATGAAAAACCAGATCCAACAAAGAACTCATAGCACAACTGAATCAGACTACTTTCAATCCTAAACCTCTAGGCTACTATCCTAATGAAATCACATACCCTTCAAGGCCATGAGAATGGCTGTGGCATTGGGTTGAGAATCAAAGGACAGAGAGATGGGGGAGTGACAGCTTTCAAGGAGGGCACTAGGGGAATAATGATTTCAGGAGTCAGGAGCTCCTCCTGAGTAGCCATAAGTCTTTAACCATGAGAATTAGCATAATCACCCTAATTTGATGGAAGCTAGAAAACTTCCCATAATTTTGCTTTGTATCTCCTGAGATGGGAACCTAACTTTGTAACTGACTTGATGAACAATTGACCTTTGCTACTGTCTAGAACATGTCTTGCTGCTCAGTCCTTTGAACTCTGTGCATTTTAAACACTGGAATATTTCACTATCACTCAATTTCCTATCAATTTTGTGAGAAATACTGAATAATTCAACTTCAGACTTTTATTTAAGCTTTAGTTTGGAAACATGTTGATGTAAACCTCGGACAGACAGGAGATGGGGTAAACAGTAAACAGAGTTATGACACTGTAGGGCAGAGGTAGATCTGCACTGAAATTTAGAGCTGGGCAAATGCAAGAGAGCAAAGAATAATCAGCACTGGCAAACCAGCAACCAAGTTAGTAGAGTCCTCTAGATTTATGTTTCTTCTTCATCTATTGACTTTTGTGGGCTTACTATGGAAATCAGATCTACCAATTTGATCTCTCAACTGGGTGTTTTTGCTTTATCTATTTCTTCCCTTTACATTTTTAAGATATTTAAGAATCATGTATACAATTATTGAGCATTTCCTGAGTTATCCTTCAAACACATCTCTACATTCATTGTACTTTTATTTCTATAGCACCTATTGGAAGTAGAATGCTATTTTTGTTCTAGCTTCTTCAGCACAGTGAGATGAAAAACAGGTGCAAGCTGGAAAACAGAAAAAGTGGTATGCCAGGGATGGAAAGAGTTGGCAGTGAAAATTCAATGTACTTGCTTAGAAATCTTCAAGAACCTAACCACTTCAGTATAATGACATATATTTTTATTTACAATTCTTTTATTTATTAAATTCTGAAGCCAGCACTATAGGTGTAAAAACACTTCAAACTTGAAACAGCTGTTCTGACAGTTTGGGTTTAAAATGGGCTGCTTGGATCGCACAGGAAATGCCATGACACTGTTCTGATCCTGCCAGAAGTGTCTCAAGTTTGAAATGACTCTGCTTTCATCTTGGAGCATCTGTTTAGAGCATGATAAAGTTAATTTTGAGTTCAAAATCCTTGAAATTTGAAACGTTTTACACATTCTGGCCAGTACCATCTTGTTTGGGTAGAGAATGTGAAATAACTGATACATCCATATTAAAATTCCACCAGCCAAGATTAAAAATCTTATTCACACACCCTATTTATATACCAACGTACAACATTTTTACTAGCATATCATTATTTAACAAAAGGCTCTTCAAATCAATTTTATAACTCTGAAAACTGCTAAAGAGAACAATCCATTACCAAGGAATCATCTTCCTTCAAGGACAATAACATTACCTTAACCTAGACAAAAGTGCAAAACAATTTCTTCAAAGTTCAGAATAGTTCCTCATATAAGCTGAATGCCACATGTTACAGTGCTGGGGTAACATCAACTGCTAAATAAGGAAGTTCATATCACAGTGTAGGCCTAGACCTTGTTGCAAAGGGTTCAATATTACTAGAAATATTTATGTATTCAATGTATATGGCTACCCTTCTTGCACAATGTGACTCCAAGTGGCTAACATTGGGCTAAAACAACAATAAAAATCATCACTAATTACACAAACAAAAACATAGCATGACTGAAGCCAATCTCATTCAAACCAATAACTCTTAAAGACTGATTCATCTAACACCCTGACCCTATCCCTGGGGGAGAAGTTTAATAGAAAAGACCTGGAGCATGCCAACCTTGTCAGATGTTATATAAGGGGCAGAAATAATCAGAAATACAGTAGGCAGTCCTGTAAACAACCAAGCTTTGTGCCAAAAAGGCTGCTAGAAGTTGTCAAATAAAGTTTGCCAAGAAATGTTCTACTAGCCAATAATCCAGTAATTTAGATTAGTATAGAAAGTACCTATGAGTATACCAGTTCCTTCTATTAGAGAAACAAGCTACACTTTCTATATTTTGAACTGTTTATATTTAAGGTAACTTGGTGCTGCCAGCTATGGAAGACAACCACATATTAGAATCCTCAAAATTAAAAAAAAACTGTATGCCAAGTTGCAAGAGTACATCAAATGTTTTCCAAGGGATACAGAAAATTCCCCCTTAAGAACTGTATTCCTGACAACACACATCTACATAACCTCAGGACACTAAAGCTTTTATGAGGCATTATGTTACACAGAGCATCATTATAATCCATGCATCCATACTTCAATGTCCTCTGCATTTAAGGGAGGAAAGTCATCATCTCCCTCCTGGCCTGCTCAGAATGCATGTAGTGAATTACAGATCAGTTCTGCCCGTGTTTACTTCAATTAAGCATTGTAGATTTCAAAAAGACATATTTAGAGTAATAGAGATGGAAGGGGTCATTTAAGTTATCAGGCCCAAACCCTGGCTCAGTGGAGAAATCTAAATAAAGACATTCCAAAGAGATGGCTGTCTAGTGTTTGTTTGAACACATCCAGTGAAGAAGAGCTTATTGCCCCCTGGGTAACTGGTTCTACTGACAAACTGCTCTTAAGGTTAGGTTTTTTCTAACATGCAGTCAGAATCTGCCTTCCTGTAACTTAAACCCACATTAAGTGTCCTGTACTCTGGAACAAAGAAGAAAAGAGCGCTAACTACTTCACCTTTGGCAATAACGTGCACCTGCAAATCAGTGGCACAGTCTTGAGCACACACATGGCTCCTCAATATTATTATTATTAATTAGATTTATCCTGCATTTTTTGTCAACTCAAAGCAGTGTACATACCTAATGCTCCCACCTCCTATTTTCCCCACAACAACCACCCTGTGAGGTGGGTTGGGCTGAGAGAGAGTGACTGGCCTAAAGTCACCCAGCCAGCTTTCATGCCTAAGGGAGCACTAGAACTCATGGTCTCCTGGTTTCTAGCCCAGCACTTAGCCACTGCAGCATGTTTATGGCTGACCTAGAACAATACATTCTTAACTCTCAAACCCGGAACCCCCTCCTTGGCTTGAGATTCACTGAGGACATTTTTATCCTCTGGCCATGGAAATGAATCTCTCATCAAATTCCATCATGACTTCCACCCTACCATCAACCTCAGCCTAGGCCTATCTACAGAACAAGTTCACTTCCTTGATGTCACTGTAAAAGTATACAAGGGATCCATAAACATCACCAGGGAACCTACAGATTGCCAAGCATATGTACATGCTTCCAGCTTCCACCCAGAACACACTACCAAATCTACCATTTATGGCCAGGCTCTATGCTACAACTACTTTTCTTCTGACCTACTTGACTGATGTATTCAACTTATGGAATTAAATCAGTCATTCAGGAGACTGAACTACTCATCCATTGAGATCAATAGACAAATCAATGTAGCCAAATTAATGAAGGGCCTATTAAAAGACAGACCATAGAAACACAACACCACTGGTTGTCACCTGCAGCTCAAGTCACTCAAATGCATTATTGATCAGCTACACCCCATACTATACAATGACACCACACTTTCTTAGGCACTGGGTGGCAGGCCCATAACTGCATACTGAAAATCACCCAACCTAAAGCAGATTCTCACAAGCAACAAGCAACAGCGGAACAATTATGTCAATGTGGGAACCAGACCCTAAAATGAACCCAATGTCTATTTTGCCCCCATATCTATACCAACACTATCCTCACAGGTCTCAAGAAGTACACATACAAGAATAGAGGTGCCTTCACATGCTCCTTCCCCAATGTGATATACGCCATCATCTGCCAACAATGTCCCTCTGAATTCTGCATAGAACAAACAGAACAAATTTTGTATAAAAGAATTAATGCACGCAAGTTTGACATCAGGACTCAAAACATGGACCAAGTAATATCAGAGCATTTCAACCTCCCCAAATTACACTGTAGAAAACCTCAAAATGATTGTTTTGGAAAAGTGAACTTTAACAGCACCATCAAGCAAGAACTTGTTGAACTTACATATATCAAAAGGTTTCTGGCAATCTTAGGTCTCAACAAACATAATGGATTTTTAATGCAATACAATCGTTAATTGATAAAGTACTTATAATCTGTCTCGCATACAACCTGAAACTGCATAACCAACCTATCTCCCCCTCCCTTTTTCCCCACACCTTTCTTCCCACACCACACCCCAATTTACATCCTACACAGTCTAGCCACTCAGTGCATCTGATGAAGTGAAATGAAGCTCACAAAAGCTTATGTCTTGTAACAAAATTCATCAGTTGAAAAAGATGCTATTAGACTGATTTTTTGCCACCAACATGACTCTCCTCCTACAATGCCTAAATTCAGCTAGCTGTAAACAATTCTAACATATCAATTTGAAAATAAATCTAAGATTCTAGATTATTCAAAAGACACACTAGTTTCATTAGAACTTATTAATTTCACTTAGCACTTCTACCAATCAAGACTTGGGAACAAAACAGTATGAAAAACAGCAAATGACAGCTCCCAATCTTTCATTGACAAAGAAAGGAGAAGAAAGAGGAGCAAAATGTCCCTCCCATTTACATAGCAGTTTACAGTCCTATGAGATTAATCATATCCTCTGAGAGTTGATTTACACTTGTCCCAGTAACCCAGATTTATATCAAAGTTTGAATAATGACAGGTTGAGCTTTCATGATGGAGTATTAAGGCTGTTCTGACTTCATTTTTCTGCTATGATTTATATTTTCTTTTTCCTTTTTTTTTTTTTTTTAAAGTTCATAAATTTTATCTCTTATATGATTGGTCTGCTCCCAAATATAAGGTGGGGGAAAAGGGCTGATTGCTTTAGCCAAATGCCTTAATACCACAAGCCCAGGAGGCAAGGCTACAGAATACATTTCATTTTTCCCCCTTTTAAATTGCCAGAATGTAACATAGAGTATAACAGCCCTATCTTCCTACACACCATGGAGAAGGAAGATATCATATGACGCAGGTAACAGTAACAAGAACTACTAAGCTGCAGACCAAGACAGGAGGTGGAGCTGGGTTATATAGGCCCAGGGGTCTTCTGGGAAAACAGGCCTGAAACCATAACTCATCTTATGTGCTCAGCACTGTCACTATACTATGTTATTATTTCTCCAGTACATGAGACAATATAGATACAATTTAAAAATGTGTACCATTGCAATAAATGCTGTAAAATCCTTTAAAATGTCATATTTTAAAACATAGAATTCAATTGGGAACAATGAGTCTGTTACTGTTTGGGAGGGAAGTCCTCTGGATTTGCAGGTAAAGATGATCAAGCAAATATTTGGGGGTTCGACTAGACAACCTCCAAGATCTATTCCAACCCTATGATTCTATGGAATACTATTCATGTTAGAGGGAAAAGATTACTATGGAAATATTACACATCTTCTGTACAAACAAAGAATAAAAACAGATACAGCACAAATTAATAACGTAATTTGGAAATCTTTCTTTTGAGTATCTGCCCGGCTATAAATTCACCATTTTAGCTCTCAGCTATAATGTGATTGATGGAAAAATTATTCCAATTATGTATATGAAGGACTTTAAACAATTTGGAAATCTATTATAGGAATAAAAAAGAAAGAAAAGGTAAATTAAAGAAATTAAAGAAAACAAAAGAAACACAGCTAAAAATAGTCTACATCCATACCATTAACTATATTTCTCCACCCATTCTATACTTCATAGATACACTGATGTGCAGAAGCTCGGCTGAATGATTCTAGATAAGTCAAGGTCTGGCCAAACCAACACCCAGCCCACTTGCTAATCTTCTTAGTGCCTTCCTTCCCTTTATCTCCCCTTAGCGGGGAAGACTGGGAGGCAGGCTGATTCTTAGGCCATGAAAAGGAAAAAGAGAGAAAGGAGCAAGGTGCACCAGCCCTGCCTTAGTCACCTCTAATTTTCCTAAATATTTTGTCTTGGGTGAAATCTGGAACAAACAAAATTTCCAGCTTTTAGTTCAGTTGTACTGTGATCTGCTACAACAATTTTATCCATTTTTTCTTGGACTGTAATTTTTATAGCATTCATTTAAATTCTACCCTTCAACACATCATTATCATACAAATCTCTACAATACTCTTTCCAGCATTCCTTTAGTCATTTTCCATCAATCTACTGGGAAATTAATACTTTTTCATACATATGTACTTTCTCTCCCAAGTAATTCTACTTGCATGCTAGTTTCTTTCACTTTTTTCTTTCCTTTTCTTCCATGCCCACTTTATCCTAAGATCTGTTCTTGACATTACAAAATAGTATGTCCCATATTCAGAATCTGTCTTCATCATTGTGTCCTTCGTTAATCCTCTCCATATTTATTTATTTATTTATATATCAAATTTGTCACCGCTCATCTCATTAAAATGACTCTGGGCGGTAATCAAATCATTCATGACTTTATATTTACATTCATTTGTTCGCAATATATATGGAAGAACAGATGTAACTTAATCAGTGTAGTTGAAACCAAATCTTGTTCATTAACCCTGGCAGCTCCAAATGGTCCAATAACTTTACAGGTAGTCCTCGCTTAATGACCACTGGTTTAACGACAGTCCAAAGTTACAATGGCCTTGGAAAAACAATTTACAACTTTTTTACGATGTCATTAAGCAAATCATCGCGGCCGTTTAGCAAATTCTGGCAAAAAACATCCATTGGGGAAGCTGGATTCGTTTAACTACTACAATTTACTTAACGACCACGTGATTCGCTTAACAACCATGGTGATTCACTTTATGACCCTCGTAAAAATGGTCGTAAAATCGGGTCCGGTCATGTGGTGACTTGCTTAACAATTGCCCCACTTAACAACTACAATAGGGACAGGAAAATTAGTTGTTAAGTGAGGACTACCTATATCTGCACTCTTTTGTCTTACTGTCACCCATCTATAATGGTGCTTAGAAGTCTGTGAACCCCTTTGAAATTTCAATATTTCTGCATAAATATGACCTAAATCGTGATCTGTTCTCCACACAGTCCTAAAACTAGATAAAGAGAACCTAATTAAACAAATGAGTCAAAAACATTATACTTGTTTATTGATTTATTGAGGAAAATGATCCAAAGCTACATATTTGTGTATGGCAAAAAATCAACAAGTCTCTGCCCTAACAAACATGGGGATAATTGATTCTAAAATAGAAATAATAAAGTTGCTGAAATTCTTGTAACCCATCCCTTTCGTCTCAATGAAACTTGTTAATAAAAATGCTGTGATAATCATTCCTGGGGAAAAAAATCATTTTTAGATAGCTGCCAAAGACTGACACAAAATAAACAGCAATAGCAAGGAGTTAGCAATTCAGTGGAAGAATTGGTCCTGAGCAGGTTTCTGTAATAAAATATATTAATGTCATTGTCAGCTTCTATTTATTATAATATTACAAGTGTTATAACATGTTATTGGTGGATATACGTATGTATTGAAACCTTACTAGAAACAAATGGGGGAATGTAAAGACAAGATGTTCAGCTTCTATGATTCATCTCAAGTTTGGAAATAAAGAAAATAATACAGAAAAAGCTTAGACAAAATAAGTGTAATAAAAAGGTGAGAGATAAATCTAACAAAAAAAGCAAGAATTGTATTAAACCAGGGCTGTGGAATTGGAGCCATGAAGTCAGAGTCGGTAAAAATGTACCAACTCCAACTTCTAAAAAATTTAAATTGCATATAATGAATTTTTGAAGTAGTCAAAAAAGTTGTTCCTGATTTTCTTTTATAGTTTCTTTCTTTTGTATCCTATTACTTTATAGTCTTTTGATAAAAATATAACTTCATTGTTTTTATTTTTTAGCTTTTATCCTTTGTTTAAACTATAAGATTACTGAATGTTTGTAATTTCTTTTATAAATAAAATTAAAAAACAGAATGTTTTAGCTATAGCCTTTAGACCCAAGCTTTAATAGGTTAGGGTTCTAAAAAGTTTCCTGCTGATTTACACTGGCAGTAATAAAATGCCTTGTATGTTGCATGCTTGCAGTTGATATAGGAAATATATAATTAGTATATTTATAATTTATTTCCTATATTGATATATAATTAAAGGAGTCAGAGTCAGAGGTACCATGAATAAAAAAGTCGGAGTCAGAGTCGAAGGTTTTACGTGCCAACTCCACAGCCCTGTATGAAACACAGGTGTTCCACTGACCATTACTATAAAGGTATTGCAGGAGGAAAGCCGTATTTGTCTATGGTAGCAAAAAAATCAGAATTCTAGGAGCACCTTTCCTGACTAACATATTTTATTAAAAAGCATATGCTTGCTTACTTGCTTATTAAATTTATCTTTAATAGAAATGTGAGCTGCAGCTCAGTTCTTCAGATGCAAAGAGAGACTTTATTGATACAGAATTTAAACTGGGATGAGATGGAAAAGACAGACAGGTTGGTTATGTTGATGAGGCTACACGAGACAGATTACAGGCATGTATCCATTATTAAATATAATGTGTTAAAAACCAGTTGTGTTTGTTGAGCCATTTTGAGATAACCTTTTAATGTGTGTGAGTTCAGCAATCTCTCCTTCAACTGTGCTGTTAAAGTCTCATTTTTCCAAAATGGTAACTTTGAGATCTGCAATAGAGTGTCCTGGGAGGCTGAAATGTTCTGATATTGTCCTTGTTTTGAGTCCTGATGTTTTGTGTCATTAATTCTTTTGCACAAATATAAGATAGCCTTTCCCATTAGGAAAAAGCCACATCAAACACATGCTTTGCATTAAAAAAAATTCCCAGGTCCAATCCATAGCATCAACAGGTGTTCAGAAAGTTTGGAGAGCTGTTTCCAGTAACTGTAAATAGTATTCAGATAAGGGGACTATAATCTGTGTTATTATAAGGTGGCTACCTAATTTTTAACATATCAAAAACTGAAATGAAGTAGGATATAATGTACACTCCTTCCAGCTAAACAAAAAGTCAACTGGGGAAGAATCTGGCAAGAACTATTCTATTAGAAATAAGTTTATCTTCTGAAAGAGAGAAAACTCTGCCTATTAAAATGGAATCCCAAATTCAAAGTTCCTAATAAGACATGGATGAGGAGACACCATACATGATGCCAGAGAGTCACACCAACTGACTTTAGTGGGGCAGAGACCACGCATTCATGTAGATACACACCCATTAATTCACCACAGCATGCTTCCCAGCAGCTAGAAACACTACTATAATGGAGAAACTGACTATCCCAGCACAATAATACAGTGGTACCTCAAGATACGAACGCCCCATCTTACGAAAATTTCAAGATACGACCAGCTCCGGCCGCAAAAATTTACCTCAACATGCGAACTCCGCCTCAAGCTACGAACCAGATCCGCAGCCATTTGCCCTGCTGCCACGTGGTCGCGGCTTCCTGTGGGCGAGATCGCGGTAGCAAGGAGGCATTCGGTGAGGCTTGTGGTGTGTTTTGTGGCGTTTGGAAGGTTTTTGGTGTGCTTGTCAGCATGGCTCCAAAGAAAATGCAGAGCGGGCGTGGCAAGAATAAGGCTTTGCAGCTAAGAGGCAAAGAAGAGAGGAAACCTCTGAAGGAGATCTCCCCGAAGTCCCTTTGGAGGGGGACTCTCCCTCCAAACAGTAACTGCCTCCCCACCCCATTCTCCCTCTTCATACTGTGCTTTTTTTCATGTTTTTGTGGTTTAAAAATAAAATGCATATGTTTCAGAACTGTTTGTATTTACATTGAACCTTATGGGGAAATTTGCTCTTTCCTTTGGCCATAGCCCTTGGCCTGGTGATTGCTTTCACTGTGCTTTTGTCGCTATGGAGAAAGGAAAGAGCGCGGAGGAATCAGTGGGGGGGGGAAGCTCCCACTCCGCTGTGCATGCGCGCGACATAAGCCTTCCCCCTAATTGCTTTCACTGTGCTTTTGTCGCGCGCGCCAAGGGCTATGCACAAAGGAAAGAGCGCGGAATGAAGAGGAATCAGCGCGGGGGTGGGGAAGCTCCCGCTCCGCTGTGCGCGCTACATAAGCCTTCCCCCCCCATTCCTTTCACTGTGCTTTTGTCACGCACACACCAAGGGCTATGCACAAAGGAAAGAGCGCGGAATTAAGAGGATCAGCGCGGGGAGTGGGGGGGAAGCTCCCGCTCCCGGCTGTGCGCACGGGAGCCTTTCTCAGATTTCATTAGCACTTCCTTTTTCTGCGCTAGGGCTGACTAAAGCGTGCCTGGGGAATTTCCTAGCCGTGCAACGCCGGCTGACACATCGAACCTTATGGGGACATGTGCTTCAGGATGCGACCAAATTCGGAGGGCGGATTAGCCGCATTTACATTGAACCTTATGGGGAAATTTGCTTCAGGATGCGACCAAATTCAGAGGGTGGAACGGATTAACTGTATTTACATTGAACCCTATGGGAAAACGTGCTTCAGGATGCGACCAATTCGACTTGCGATCAGAGTCACGGAACGGATTAAATTCGTATCTTGAGGTACCACTGTACATATTGTTAATCACCACCTAGCAAGAAACCAGGAGGTGGCATGCAGACCATAAAATTAGCTAGTGAGCTGCATTTGGGCTAGAGGTTGCCTACTTGGATTCTAAAATATGCAATGTAGGGAAACTGGAAGATCTGCAATGATTGCTTTGTTTCTAGCCTGGAAAGCTCAACTCCAGCTATAATAAAACTTCTAAACATTCATGAATATACAGCTATATGCTCAAAATCTCATTTATTTCACTGGAATTTATTTCCACAGATAATGCTTTGTGTGCTTCTAACATACTTTCTTCTCCTTCTCCTTCTGTCTCTACTCTTGGCAGCTACATAGACAAGTCCATGCTGTTTTCTTGGCAACATTTTTGGAAGTGGTTTGACTAGGGTTGAGAGAAAGTGATTGGCCCAAAGTCACTCATATGGCTTCTGTGCCTTAGAACTCACAGTCTCCTAGCTTCTAGTCCAGCACCCTTAACTGCTACACCCAACTGGCTCATACTTTTTGTTCTTAATCTGAATAATATCTTTGTCCTATGTAAATTTAACTTTGGATATAAGCTTTAGACAGCAATATTATAGTCCAGAAATAGAAAGCCATGACTGCAAGTCAGCTTCATGTCACTTGCCGCATTATGAGGAACTGTACATAATACAATACATTCTAAGTGAGGATGCCATTATCGATTCTCTATTGCGTCAACTGGATACAGATTTTGGTCAAAATCCCTTTTACATTACACCAGAGTTATATCAAGTGTTAAACCTAATTTTTGATTTTGGGAAAATGCACAATTAATAACTATTGCCTTTTTCCATCACTTTTTCACTGGTGGGGGTTGCACTATGACTTTAATTTATTAAAGTTATTATGACCGTCCACTCCAAAAGACTCTGAGGGGGTTACAATATCCAAATATGCAATTAAGATAGTTAAGAGCATGAAACAAAATGTGGCAGCCTGGACTAAAAACAACCATAACAATAAAAACACAACAGGAGTTCCACAAATCATAGGCCTGAGAATTGAGCCAGGTCTTAAGGGTGTTCAGGAACCCCAGGAGAGTGGGTACCCTATGTATCTCTAAGGGGATGCTGTTCAAGAGAGCAGGGACAGTACTTCCTTGGTCCCACAAGATGACAATGTTTAACTGAGGGGACCTGGAGTGCCCCCCCTCTGCGTGAACATACTGGGCAGGCAGAAACAATTGGAGATAAGTGGTCCCTCAGATAACCAGGGCCTATGGCTGTGAGAGCTGGACCATAAAGAAGGCTGAACGCCGAAGAATTGATGCCTTTGAACTGTGGTGCTGGAGAAGACTCTTAAGAGTCCCCTGGACTGCTAGGAGGTCAAACCAGTCAATCTTAAAGGAAATCAACTCTGATTGCTCATTGGAAGGATTGATAATGAAGCTCAAGCTCAGATACTTTGGTCACCTAATGTGAAGAGAGGACTCTTTGGAAAAGACCCTGATGCTGGGAAAGATGGAAGGCAAAAGGAGAAGAGGACGGCAGAGGATGAGATGGCTAGATAGCATCACTGAAGCAATGAGCATGAAATTGAGCAAACTCAGGGAGGCAGTGAAAGATAGGAAGGCCTGGCGCAATATGGTTCATGGGGTCACGAAGAGTCAGACACAACTTAACGACTGAACAACAACAACATGCCTTGAAGGGCTTTACAGGTAACAACCAGCACTTCGAATTGCACCCAATTGGCAGCCAATGCAGCTCACACAGCAGCAATGACACCAGGGCATAATGAGAAGTGCCTTCTACTCTCATGCCATTGCATTTTGAACCAGTTGTAACTTCTGGATGGCCTTCATGAGCAGCCTCATGTAGAGTACATTGCAGTTGTCCAAGTGTGAGGTGACCAGGGCATGAGTGACCATCTGAAGGGTCTCCCAATTGAGGAAAAGATGCAACTGGCATACAATATGAACCTGTGCAAAGGCCCTCCTGGCCAGAGCTGCCATCTATTCATCAAGCAGTAGCTGCAAATCCAGGAGGACCACCAAGTTGCACACCAGTCTCAATTAGGGAACTACAACCACATCCAATACCATCCAACATCCCTGATCCAGGGGGGTCAAACAACCACAGCCACTCAGTCTTGCAGGATTGAGGCAAAGTCTGTTCTTTCCCATCCAAACCCTAAGAGCCTCCAGACCCTATATAAGTACATTGGCAGCTGCACATGCACAGCCCAGGTTGAGATGGAGAGCTGAGTATCATCACCATACTGATACCTAACCACAAACTGACAGATGGCTTCACCCAAACTTTTTATGTACAAGTTAAACAGCGGGGGGGGGGGAGCATTGAGCCCTGAGGCACCCCACAAGAGGCCACAGGCATTCTCTTTCCCCTCCCATCAACACCAACCAGGAATGACCACTGAGGAAGGAGGCAAACCACTGCAACGCAGTGCCTCCCACTCCCATCCCCTGTAACCAGTCCAGAAAAATACTGTGGTCAATGGTATTGAAAGCCACTGAGAGATCAAGGAGTACAAGAATGGATGCACTGCCTCCACACCACTCCTATCTTAATGAACATTAAGATGCAGTAAATCTAGGAAGCTGAAGGACAGTGGTCTAAAAGCAGCTTTAAATCATTATTATGAGGGAAAAAACAGACTACCCAGATAGTATTTGTATCCAATCCTGTATTTACTTAGTTTACGATAACATTTTCTCAACAAGAGGTTGACCTAACTTGAAGAAACAACAGTTAAGTCCCATTTTCACTGAATCTTCTGATCCAGGCCAAGACTAGATCAGTGAAATTAAGATGCTTTCTATGACTTATACAATGTTAAGATAACCCTTTAGAACTATCCATAATCTTGCAATAGTGATACCCAGAATGTGATCTGATCTTCATCTAAGACCTAGTAATAAATAAAGGTATTCTGGTTACACAGACATTACCCCAAACAGTGTACTGTATCACATCTTTACTGAACACATTGAGCCAATATTCATTGTCTTTATTTTTAACAAAGTATTATTTTAAAAAAGTATACTCCCGAGGCCATGTGCACTCTTGTCCGAATTATATGCGGCCTTCTCATGAGGCTTTGATTTGGACAAGGGCATGCACGGCCTCGTGAAGAAGACTTGGTACAGTCAGCAGTTGCCTCACGAAGGGCCAGGCTAGGTGCACCCCATCAGCAGCGGGAGAAAGCAGACAGCGAAGGTCCTTTGGGGGCGGCAGGGCAAGCAGAGGTGGCAGAGTGCAGGGTGGTCAAAACAGCAGAGGTGGAGAAGGAGATAGGCGGTGGGGAGAGTTGAAGAGGAGGCAGTCCCTTAACGTACTAAGGCTTGGGGCTGGGAGGGACCAAGCCAGGAATGGCTTGGATCAGGGTGGATCCTCGGCTAATGACCGGGTGGGATTCGGTTAACGATGGCAACCAGGACTGCCATCGCTAAGCGATGAGGTCACATAACATCATGCTTTACAAACGCATCACTTAGTGATAGAAATTCTGGTCCCAATTACCATTGTTAACCAAGGACTATCTGTATTCAGAGTCTTTTTTAACCATATTCATCTTGTAACATCATACTGTATTAACAAACTTATGAACAATGAATTAGCATTAGGGTATATTGTGCCAGCAAATCCACAAGGAATACCAAACTGGCATAGTAGTTGCTTGATATAACAGTTGTTACTACTACATATATGTATGGTTTCTTTAAAAAATAAATAGGATCCATAAAGAGGTTGGCAGAAAAGAGATGACATATCCCATAAGCCTTTGAATCACAATGGAATTAACTGTAATAATGTAACTATTAAGGAAATAGATTTAACCAGACTGAAACTAAGAAGAAAGACAATAGGTTGGACTTGCCTAATTTGCTAAACTTAGAATTTAGCAGAGTTCTGACAGCACATCATGCAGTGTTATCAAAACTGCCAGACCCTTTTGTTTAATGTTGTCTAATTAAGCATACTAGAGAATCCAAAAGCTTACTCATTCTCTAACATTAATATCACTCTTAGTAAAGGTAGTGTCCTGCCATATCAAAATTTCATGGTACCCTGTTAATCAATATATACATGTACACACACACACACACATATATATAGAGGGAGAATTGGAACTATGAGATAATTTTAAATAATTGCAGACTACCAAAAAACAAACAAACCATCCCAATCCTCAAAATTCTTACCTACTGTATTTACAATTTAGATACATAAAAAAGAGAATCATTCCCACAAATGCTTTTCTCAGTGGTTGAAATTCAAAAGTAGGTCACATTCTACAAACAAACAAAAAAACACCTTAAGACCTACTTAAAATACAGAATATATCTGTCTAACAACATTTAGAAATGCATTTAATATAATTTTCATAGCGCATTTTAAGTAAAGCAAACATTTTTAATACATGGAAACAGTGGAAACTACAGACATGTACAACACTGAGAAATTAAAACAAAGAAACCCAAATACAATATACTGTGAAACTCAAATATAACTTAATACTTTCATTATTGCATGTATGAAATTCTTAATAGCAATTTGATTTGTACCGATCTGAAAAAGGAGAAAAAATAGATATAATTTTTCTTTGTTTAGTAAAACTGTTACTAAATACAGACATACAATATCAGTGACCCCCCCTCCCCCTTTGTTTACTATCTAGTTTGAATAAGAATTTTCTGGAGAATGCAAAAGTTTACACAAAATTTTGCAACCTTAAGTTGAATTGATAAAAATATTACACCAAAAGGGATTTTGTTTTTTCAATGGCTAACACTGATTTATGAGATACTTTATGAAAGTACAAAAAAGCAACAACCTACAAACAACCTAATTTAAAGTAATATGAACAAAAAACATGCACTTGGAACAAAGGTGCTAAAAGACATAAAGTTTAAATTGGTGTGGACAACGTGAAAAGTGCACTGATTATGCAGATAATTGAAATTTCATGATTATGTTACCATCCATGTAGCCAATACATTTATAAATAAATAAACAGAAGCTATCCAAATAGTATTCAAATGTAATGGAAAATATTAAGTTGAAGAAATCTACCAAATTCTGCCCAGCTCCAAAGATTATACATCTACAATGAAAGACCTCATCTTACCTTTCCTAGAACCCTTCAATCTAGTTGTCACAAAGAAAACATAGTTTTAAATCTATCTGGATAATCACTTTAGACAACAGGTGGGATATTTTTAATGCTCTGCCACTCAACTACTCGTATAGAGAAAAACAGTAGCTGAGGAACAAACATTTTAGCCTAACCTTTCCTAATGTGTTGATTATATAGCCTCCCCCCTACCCTTCATAGAGAATCATTCTACCATGCTAAGCCTCCACTGACAGCCTGGCAATCCAGTCATCAGACAACTTTATGACTTCACAGGCTACCTGTGAGAATTAGCCCTTATTTTCAGAGAATAAAATATAACTCCATTTATAGCAATGATTTTCAAAATTTCTATATTTAGGGTACATTTTTCATATTGTACTAATTGGCCGTGGAATTTCTGTATATTGCAAAGTAATCTAAGGATTTTCTTCTGTCTCTAACCTGCTGCAAAACATAGAATAAGCCTTTCAGATGTTTTGGGACTGCAACTCCCAGAGTTCTTGGCCACCTGAAGTTTAATATCTGTAGGCTCCAGAATAGAGAACACTGGATTAGATCTATTAGATGAATTTTGTATCCTGCATTAACTGAAAGTACACCCTCAGTTATAATACAGTTTGCAATCTGCTTGTAGCTATACACTGTATGGCAATATCAACAATATTTGGACAAGGAGTCTTTTAGAAATGCTTATTCAGCATTACATGCCTTCTCCTCAAAGTATCCCAGCAAGCTTTTGAGTAATGCCAAGTTCCCTAAAATACTGTCTAAAAATAACTGTAGAGTCCTTGGGGTTCTCCGAACTTGGCTGTTTTCTTGCAGACGTTTCATTACCGGACTAGATAACATCTTCAATGCATATAAAAATAACTGTTTACCAAACCACTTTATTGAGATACAATAATGTATCCATTTCACACAATGGCACAGTAAATTATCAACTTTAACCAAACTGCTAGACAACAAAGACTTTTTTTCTTCTCAGTAAACATGCTGCTATCTTGCTGATGTTACCATCTAATTATGTTAACAAGTAATAGTCATGTTCTTTGTAACAAATATTTTTGGGAAAAGAACAGTGTCTCAATAGAGCTTCAATACTTATACTATACTTGGAGAGAACTGAGTTTGTGTATCAATGACAGCCTTTCAACAAAACTGCTAAGAACCAAAAATAATGGGATGTAGATTCACAATAATCAAAAGGTACTGTTGCATTCTTTCTTTCCTCTATGATTGTCTTGCCGGCTAGTAACACTTCTTTTCTACAACATTGAGAATGCTCCTTCAAAAGCATACCAGTATTGAAAAATCCTTATAGTTGACAGGAACACTGTAGCGTGAACTCTTACTGCTCGATTAGACCACGGACATGAAGTCCCTTCTACTTTGACTCTTCTCTGAATCTCCACTGCCCCCTGCAGGCCGCCTCTGGCTTTTCTCAGCGGCCGGAGGTGGTGAGCTCCTCCACCGGAGTCAACCCTACCCGGTCCAGTCATGTTTGCTTTCTGCCTCGGGCACGACTACCCAAACCTCCCTCAAACGTTAGAAAAATCACGACCACTCAGGACAAAATCAGGCTTACGATCCTCCTCCTCCTAGAGAAATCTCGTTCCGGCCTCCCTCCCTGGAATGCCACAGGAGCTCAGGAATGTCAGCTGTCATAGCTACCAAATCCCAAGCGGGTGTGCGGGAGTCTCGACCGCGAGTGGCCCAGAGCCGCTACCCTCTGGCCCTTCTCACACGAACTGCAGGGTCCCGGACTCCGCTCTTCTGGGAAGAGCCCAGCCGAAGACCCCTGCCCTCGAGGGCCCCCGAGGGAGCTCAGCCCCCGAGGCCTACCCCCGAGGGAGCTCAGCCGAAGTCCCTCCAGCTCCTTGGAGACGTGAGCGCAGCAGATGACCCAAAGCAGCCACCGGCATACTAGCCCACAAGGGGGTGCGCCGAGCCGGAGTCACCGGCTGGCGAGGGCCTCTCCCGGCACCGCCGGTCCCCCGCTGCCTCCTCCAGTCTGACAGGCGCCCCCGGCTCTGGGAGGGTGGCCCGGCTCCTTCCCTCGGCGCTCTGCCGAGCATCGCCGGCTCCCCCCGCCTTCCTCTCACCTCGGCTGGTCCTCCCCTCAGCCCCATTCCCTATCGCATTGTCCTTCTCTCCGGGGAGGGCGAACAGACCCCTCCTAGGCCGAGCCTCACGGGAAATAAAGGTTCTCCCCACATTTTCTCTGCGAGGACCCCCCCCTTCCTCCTCAGGTACGAGAAGCAGGCCCCCCCGCCTCCGTGCCCCCAGGCCAGGCCAGGCCCGGCCCGGCCCGGCTCAGCCCAACCCAGCGGGCCTCGCTTCTCCCTCCCGCCCCCTCCCCGGAAGGAGTGGGGCCCTTGCCCGTGTGCCAGTTCCAGCCCCCCCTCTCGTCCACGCGAAGCACTCACCTCCCGATTGCCACCGGGCACCACCGTCCTGCTCGCCACCCGTGGCCTCCGGATCCAAAGCCTCTGTCGCCGTTCCGGAGACTCCCAACCAGAGGCGAAAAAAAATTAATCATAAAAATAATAATAAAAATAATTCCAAGGGGGAAAAATGGCGGATTAAAATCCAAGATGGCGGCGGCGAAGGGCGAATGATCTCAGGCAACGCTACCTAGAGATCCATCCGCCGCGCCCGCGAGAAGAAGTCCCCGAGGCCGCACACAACGACCCTGCAGCGCTACAACGGGGCCGCGGCACGTTGCGAGTCTTCTGCGAGAAGCGCCTGTCACCTCCAGCAGACCCGCGCGGGCGAAATCCTGCTGTGCGCAAAAGCCTTTTGTCTTCCCTCTAGGCCCACTGGCTTCCTCACACAGCCATAAGAAACGCCTCCTGCTTGTGCGCTCCGAGGAGGCGGAGGGACACCCCAGGCAGGACGAAGATCTGTTTTGCGAGAGCGGAGGAATACGCCACCCCAGAGATTCTTACCTTGGTGTTTTAACTTGACGGGCCGAAGCGAGGTACCAGCCAAGCATCGCCTCTGCAGTCCCGACAGCTCTCTCGGCGGCGGAAGAACATTGCCGATACGGTTACATATTCCTCGCAAGATTCGAAGCGGAGGGATACACGGCTAAACAAGCAATGTTTAGTATAGTTTGCAAGCCCGAAAGAAATCCATTGAAAAATCAATCCGCCCTGCTACCTCCCATCCAGCCCTTTAAATAAACCGGAGCTTTAGGGAAGCCCGTGAGGGCTGCGCGAGCAGGTCGGTTCGGGGCTTCGCGTTGGCTGCCTAATCATCTGCAATAAACCGAGGCCGGCCAAGGCGAGTGCAGCTCCCTGGCCGTGAGTTGCTCGGGCATGTGTTCCCAGGACTCGAGGTTCCTAATTTGGCTCCGTATAGGGACCGCAGGAAGAAGGAATCCGAATCCAGATCCATTTGTTCGTACTTCCTTTACAAGTTAGCCCACCGGAGCCTGGGTTGGGCAAAGCTCTCTAGGAAAAACGCTGCATGGAGCTCTTGTTCCTCAAAACTGAACAAACCCTCGATGAGTCGTAGGTGGATTGCCCCCCCCCCCATTTCTCGAACAAAAGGGAAAGTGACAGGTGATGACAAGGGATTTGTCACCTGGAAAAGACGGTCCCTTGAATTCTGTCCGCAGCAGCCTTTTGCATATATTACTCGCGGAAAAAGAAAACGTGTAGGGAGGGTGAAAACTATGGAAATCAAGAGGAGGCGCTCAGGGGAGTCTTGCACGATGTGCAATGGGAGTTCTTACAAGTATATTCCAAAGAGGGGTGGACAGATGACTTGGTGTCATACACCTTCTGTGCATCCTGTAGGCAGCTGGCATTTATCTTTGATCTTTCGAAGGCTGGGCTTGTTTGTTAATTTGGTCGTTAAAACTTGCCTCTGTATAAACATTGCAGCTTTTCGTCGCCCTCTTTCCATTGTCATAATCACAAACATCACCTCTTTGGGTTCTCTTTTCCCCTTCTTGCTGTCCTATAGATTGCAGTAGTTTGGGTCTTTTGCATATTTTAAGAGTTGCATCTGGAGCAGGGACACACAGTAGATTGCAGCAGCTCGGTCCGTGTTTCCTAAACACTTAACTGTTACAGACATTACCCATGTCCTCCAAGTAGGCCTCTTGCATGTACAGGTATTTACATATGTTGGCAAGCTCCTGTTAATAATGAATTGTTCTGAAGTCTTGGGCAGAGCCCAAAAGCATGGCTTCTATTATATAACCATTATATCAGCTGTTGTCTTTAAAAAAAAAACAGGGAGAGGTGTATTTGTTAAAAGGAATCAAGGAAGGTGAAGAGGGGAACCTAAGGAAAATCGGAAAGGAAAGAAATGGGGAAAGTAGCAAACCTTTGAATAAGTTTATGTGTATGAAGAAGAATGATTTTGTAAACTTTCAGCAGCAGTGTTGTTCTAGGTTGGATATTTTATTTGATATTTTTTTCAGATCTTTGATTTAGGAGAATCACTGTGGTATGTTTGCTATAACTTAACTAGCCAATTAGTGACATTGATGAGAATGTGTGTGCTGCCATCTTAACTCCTTGCTCCCTTATCATAACTGACCATATAAACAAGGTCCCATGCTTGTGTGATATGAACCTGGGGTAGCATACATTTACAATTTGAATTACAGGTATCCTTGTTTAGTGATGATAATTGGGACCAGCAACTCGGTTGTTAAGATAAACTGTCACAAAAGTGAAATCACAACTGTAATGATCATGATCTTATTTCAGTTTTCCTTTGCTTTACAGACCTGCAAGAGTTGTAAATGTGAGGACTTGTCACAAAGTTATCTTTTCATCACCATTATAACAGCAAACAGTTGCTAAACGAGGACTACCTGTAGTGTCTTTGAGGGGGCCAGTTAGGTAATTGAGTCTTTCTACTCAGTGCAGAAACTCCAGCTACAACATATGGATGCCTTGCTGTCTCTGCCTGAAGATATCCAGTGAAAGATAGTGGAAACTCACTATCTTGGTAATAAACCATTCCATTGCTGAACTGTTAACAATCAGTCAAAATCTGCCTTTCTGTAGCATAAGGCCATTGCTCCAAATTATGTCTTCTGAGATTTCCTTGTAATCTTTTCTCATGTATGGTGGAATATCTGTAACATTTGAAACCACTCAGAATGGTGGTTGCTGTGGAATCACATGATGCTGTTAATCTTAAGTGATCTTGGGACCTTGATTAAAGGGCTGTATGCACTGGCAAGTAAGATATGATGCATATACTCTGAATTAATCAGGTTGATTGGCTTAGCCTGTTTTCATGTGAAACACTGAACTATGAACTGTATGTAGCACAACGGCATTTGTGGGGTAAGGTATAAAAGGTAGTGGTCATGACTGCATGTGCCAAGCCCCAGTCCTTTGTGTGTGTGACATTCAAAAGATATGGAGCTTCAATTGTGCCTTCACAACCACCATCTTGACTCTTTTGATCTCCCCAGATGGCCCTGGCCCAGCTCATTATGCAAGCACAGCCTGTGTGGTTAGTTGCTAGTTCAGTGCGTCATGCAAGTCCAGAAAATTGGGTTAATTGAATAAATCTTGCAGTCCAAAAACTCCTATCATTCCCAGCCAGAATGGATACTTCAGCAGGCAGACTAGAGAAGACTGTTAGCTAGACTGCATCTAAACCACATTAAATAATTAATTGCTGCTTCTGTTTCTATTGCTAGTTTATGACTGGGTTTACAGAGAAATCTAGGCTGAAATATGGTTGAATAATGTGTGATTCAGATGTCATACAAAGAGAGCCAGTTTGGTGTAGTGGTTAAGGCATCAGGCTAAAAACGAACATGTGATTGGTAAAATGTATAAACTTCTGTTGAGATTTGAAATGGAAGAAGAACAAGTTAAAGAGTGCATGATAAAATGGGCTAAGAATTTTGGTTATAATACACAGATGGACCAATAGGAGAGAAAGTGAGTAAAAGGACTGAAATTCACATGTTATAATTTAAGAGAGAATTTTTATAAAATGATTGTACCATTGGTATATGACAGCAGAGTAATTATCTAAGATGTATAAAGGTACTTATAATAAATGTTGGAAATGTGAAAAACATGAAGGGACATTTTACCATACATGGAGAACTTGCAAAAAAGAAAAAAAATTTTTGATACAAATACACATGAATATGCAAAGAATTTCAAAGATTAATATTCAGATGAAACCATAACTTTTTTAATTGGGACTTATGGATAGCCAGTTAGAAAAGAGTTATAGAAAACTGGTTTTGTATATGGTAACTGCAACAAGGCTACTATACGCACAAAGATGGAAAAACACAATAGAGGAGTGGATTGTGAAGATGGCAAAACTGACCTGTTTGATAAGGTATAAAACAATAAGTACTTTTATAAAAGACTGGAAACCTCTTATGGACTTTTTGCTGAAAATGGGAAAAATGAATTGGTGATTTATGATTTATGGGTTGAATATGGAACGAAGGTAACCATGTAATATAATCTTAAAGAGGGAGGAGGGATAAAAAGTTTGTGACTGCTGTAAAGAAGATCAGAAGTCCCTTCTTTATATATATTTCTCTTTTTCTATCTGTACTGTTCCCTTCCCCCTTTTTTTTATTTCTTAATTTTTCTTTATATTTTCATGTTTATCTTTTACCTATGTTAAAATATCTAATAAAATTTTATATAGATATATTGAAAAGGCATCAGATTAGAAACCAGGAGACCTTGAGTTCTAGTCCCGCCTTAGGCATGTCACACTCTCTCAGCCCTAGGAAGGGCCAGTCACACTCTCTCAGCCCTAGGAAGGAGGCAATGGCAAACCACTTCTAAAATCTTTCCAAGAAAACTGCAGGGACTTGTCCAGGCAGTTGCCAGGAGTCAACACTGATTCAAAGACACCAAAAAAAAAAAAAGTCTTACAAAGAGAACCAGTTGGGTAAAGTCAGTAAGCCACAGGTTACCTCCTTGTACAAACACAACATCAGGCTTTAGCATAAGCTGTGAATGCAAAACACTAGTGCTGCATCTTTCAGGACCTAAGAATAGGAAAGACTAGCAAAACTTTCCTTTAATCTTAAATAACTTTCTGTTCACTAATATTTGCAAACAGAAATTTGGAAATGCTGTAAAATGTAAAAATGTATAAACCAAAGTCATGTGTTTCTGAAATGTGATTTATTAAGTTAAAAGGTAGAATAACTGACTTAAAAATTATTGATTTGATACTTAATGATAGATAGACTTATAACCAAATGGTTGTAATTCATCTGGGGAATATGCTGATGTTGTAAATTACTGACCCAACACATGAGAAGGCATTATGCTGGAAAGAATGTTATAGATATTTACTTGGAAATAAATTTAATTATCCTTCCAAGGAATTGCCACCATGATGTAGTGGAGGGACTCAGTAGCTTCAGTGACCTTGACAACAAGGTTGGTGGGAGTGTGAGCTCCTAGTTAGGTCATCCTTGTTGATAAAGTTGAAGTGGGAGAGGCAAATGTAAGAGTAACACACAATGAGGGAGAGCATCAGTAGGCTCTGCAGGAATGAAGAAAGTCAGCTAATTTAAAATAAATAACTCCAAAGTCAACCCCCCCAAAAGGCAATGTGAAACCTCATTTGTACTGTTGCCAAGAACACTACATAAGCATGGCAGAAACATAGATTCCCACCCCACCCCCAGATCAGAAGGTACTCTTCTGGTTATTTATTTCTTGAATTTATATAGCCACCATATCAATCTTGTAACTCTGAGCAGGTCACAATGCAAGACATAAAAACAAATCATAAAACAACATTACAGCTACCACCACTTCAATATCTTCATTGCCAATTCTAAGGCTAGTTGTTCTACCTGTTGTCATTAGTTTGGTCTCCTTTATATTTAATTTTAGTCCCATTTTTTCACTTTGGTCCTTAACCTTTATTACTAGAACTTTCAGATCTTTTGCATTTTCAGCCATTAGGGTAGTGTCATCAGCATTAGTGGATATCCAATGAATATCAATGCCATATAAACATATGCACCTATTGCAGAATTCAATGGCAATAAACATTGAGGAACACTATGACAAATTGCAGGAAGTGCTAGATACAACATTAAGAAAGGACACAGTATTATTGACTATCATGTTACAAAAATAATTCTTTATTCCCATACCTTGCTTCAAGCAACATAAATACAGACTCTAAAGATAGACATCACTAGATGGACAACATCAAAATAAAGTTGATGACATAATAAAAAACAGAGGGTGGAAAAGTGCAATCCAGTTAGCCAGAAAATTTTTAGTTGCCATGTGGAGCACATAATGAATAACTGGTGTTAATTATACAGATTGAACTTAAAAAATGAAAGAGAGTAGGTGTGCCAGTAAAATGTGACAAGAACAAATACAGTCAGACTTTAAAAATCAATGGAAGGCATAGATTCAGAACCCATATGCAAAAGAGAACCCAGGGAACTTTGCAAAGAGATAGGAGACGTTGTGAAAATGGAAGTGGAAAAAATATTCCAAACATTTCAGAAAGCAAAAGATCCAAAATAGCTTTCAAAATGAGCTATCGTGATGGCCCAAGAACAATGGACAATGAACGTCTTGGACAATGATATAAGAGAGCTGAAAACAGACTTTTCGCATCAGGCAAGTAAAGATGAGGGAAGCTATCTCAGTTGAAAATGTCAACAAATAAAATAACAAGAAAAGGAAAATGACAATTTTTTTAAAGAAGATAGAGAAATCCCTGAACACTATACAACAAAGGTAGGAATGCTTAAGAGTAATCATGGGAGAGCGATCTATAGAAGCAAATGAAGTTTTAAAAGGTAGATTGCACTAAACTCCTTTATAAATTGGATTATTGATTGAATATGTGTCAACAAGTCAGTGTTGACTCTTAGCAGCCACAAAGATAGATTTTCCCCAGGAGAATCTGTCCTCAGCCTGGTCCTTTGGGTCTCCCAACAGTGCACCCATCACTGCTGTAATTGAATCCATCTACCCTGCTGCTGGTTGTCCTCTTTCCTTCCACTTTTCTCAGCATTAAAGACTCCAGAGAGCTAGGTCATCACATAATATGTCCAAAGTAGGATAATTTGAGCCTAGTTGGTTGTGCCTCAAATGAAAAACCTGGGTTGATTTGTTTCATGATCCATTTGTTTATTTACTTGGCTATCTGTGGTATTCTCACCAATTATCAAAAGCATCAATACTCTCTCTATCCTGCTTCTTTGAAGTCCATCTTTTGCTTCCACAGAGTGTCACAGGGAAAACCATTGTCTGCACAATTCTGAACTCTCTTTTTCCATTCAACCATTTATTTTAAAACATTTAAAGAATAAAATAAATGATTCGGCAAAAGAAAAAAGAAGAAAATGAGAAAAGACATAGTGGATGGGAAATATCCACTAATAATAAACAGTAATTACAATTGTCATGAAATTTAAAATTCATGATTTCATTGATTTAAATAAGTATAAAGCTAAGCTTATATCATACTGAGAAATAATTGTAAATTACTGCCAACTCTAAGTGTTAATATTTATATTGATATCACCAATATTTTTTCATTATCTCAAATAAATGCACATGATCTTATTAAAAAAATAATAAATAAAATTCTAAAAGCAATCAATAAAAACAGTATTAAGTTCTAGATTCCCTCCCATTGTATCAGAGTAGTGATTACATCAAATTATTTATAAACATAACATTGTTTCTGGTTTCTATCTTTACATCAAATATTTTGCCATTGAAAACTCTGAGTTAGCCTTGTTGCATGACATGTAATATATAGACATTGTAAACAGGGAATATCTTCTAATCTATCTTGGATATTGGTATCTCTACTGTAAAAAATTTCAATATGCTCTTTCTTTGATATTTGTTTGAACTTCTTTGAATCAGTTATCTGTTCATTGGCATCCTTCATAATACCAATTTGAGGTTGGAACTTCCTTCTGAATTCAGAGATGTTTTAGAAGACTTCCCTTGTTTTTCCATATCTATTTCCATCTTCAATATTATGTTGTAATACTGCTTCTTTTCTTCCAACAGTTCTCTGAAACTCTTTGTTAAGTTCATTCCTGAGATCTTTGTCTTTCTTGGCATTGGCTTCTCTTCTTTGCAATTTTCACAGTTCGTTCTGACATCCAGTTTGCTTTCTTCTGTTTCTTGATCTTCTGCAATCTGTTTCTACATTCATCCTTAACAACTTCTTTAAGGTCATTCAACAGTTCCTCTGGTTCTTAATCAATGAAGTTCAGGACTTAAAACAATTCCTAATGTTCACCTTGGAAATGATGGGTATATGCTCAGGTTCATATTGTAGAAACTGGTTCTCTTTCTTCTTCCGCTTTAGCTTAACTTGGAACTCGCACATGACCAGTTTTTTTAATCTGTTCTACAGTCAGTTATATCTTTGCTGTTATAAATGAGCTCTTCCTTCTCCCAATATATAGTAATTTGATTTTGGTGTACTCCATCTGGTGATGTCCATGTATATAGGGGTCATTCTGGTTGTTTAAAGACTGTGTTAGCAATCAGGAAATCATTGAATTGGCAGAAATTGATAAGTCATTCTCCCACTTCATTTTGGTTTCCTAGATCATATAGTCCAACTCCATTTTCCTTCTCATTAATTCCAACTTTGGCATTACCATCTCCAACCACAAGCAGCACATCTTGCTTGTATATTCTGTTGATTTCAGATTGAACTTGATGATAAAACTCATCAACCTCCTCTTCTGCATCAGTGGTTGGAGCATAAACTTGGATAATTGTCATATTAAAGGGTTGTCCATGAAATCTAATTGGTATTATTCTATCTAATTATCTAATTAATTCTATCTATCTATCTAAATCTAACTGGTATTATAATTGGTAATATTGGTATTGCTTATTAATTGCATTGTAGCCAAGTACTTTTCTTGCTATACTCTTCCTAACTGTGAAAGCGACACCATTCCTTCTTTATCCTGAGTGGTAAACAGTGTGATCTTCTGACTGAAAGTATTCAGAAAAAATACTGACATTTGTTTTTAAATTGTAAACAAATAGTAATCAATGATCTTTTAATTTATGATTTTCACTTCTGTGCTATACAGTACATTATTCTCTTCTTGATGAAGAATAAGGTAGCCATCACAGGACCAGGAAGGAACAGAAGTAATGTGTTGGAGGGCTCAGCTCTGTGGGTGTGCATGTGTGTGCTCTAGGGATTTGCAATATGCTCCTCCAGTGAACCTATTGCATTCTGAAAGGAAAGAAGATAATGTCCTGTTGCCACTGTTGAACTTAGATTCAGCTGCCAGTTTAGTAAAACATACATGGAATAAGGAAATCTCTTGTTCTTTGCCTCAAGCAATGAAATGACTTTAGAATGGCCCTTCATACAGCTATATTCCTCCTTGTCCCTTAAATTAGGAGGGTAAGTAGAGGGAGTAAAGTAAAGTAAAGTAGAATTTTTGTCTCAATTTGCTAATGATCTACATAATGGCCAGCACTGAAACTCAATCATGATAAGATGGGAGTGCTATGAGTAGAGTGTTTTCTGGGCAAGGAAGAAGTAATTCTGCCTGTTTCAATACAGCTGAACTCTTCTTAAATAATGAGGCACACAGCTTGGGAGTACTCCTTATTTTTGTATTGTCACTTGAGGTTCAGTTGTAATGTAATGGCAGTTGTGGGCTTCTTTTGTGCTGGAATAATCTTGCAGTGGTGATTCATGCTCTGGTACCAGTCCATTTGACTCCTGTAATATACTGTACATAGGAGTGCCCTTGAAAAGTGTTCAGAAGCTTCTGTGATTCAAATGCAGCTCCTATCTGGGGACATTTTGATTGCTGGGCCTGGGAGATTTGATTGCTTGCCAGTTCACTTTCAAGTCTAAGTTGGGGTGCTGTTTTTGGACTTTTAATACCTTTTATAACTTGAAATCTGCGTAGTAGTGCTCTGACTATAGCATTCTCTCCTGAGGGAGAGCATGTTGGTATCATTACAATTAAATTTTAGATCTCCAGAAACAGATACACGTGAAGGATTTTACCATTAAAATGGCTCCTTCCCTTCCCTTCCCTTCCCTTCCCTTCCCTTCCCTTCCCTTCAAAAACATGTGTTGAAGTTCCCAGAGGATAGAAGAGCCATTTATAAATAGTTGCAGTCAATACTAATAGCTTAACAACAGTCTCGTTGCGTATCAACCTGCCCAGATATTCACATCTGTCATTAGTACTCGACATGAAATGAAAGGCAGCAAAGGAAAGGGCTGTTTCTTCTGTGGGATCCCTGTTATATTATGTCAGCTTTCCACTATGGGATTATTGTCTGTCTGATGTTAATATAGTTTTATTTATTTTAATAATAATACATAATTTATTAAACTTGTATGTTGCCTGACTCCCAATGACTCTGGGCATCTCATAACAATCAAAGATTATTCTATATTTTACCATTACTTTGGATTTTAAATTGCACTGTAAATCAATCTAGGACAATTATGATGAAGGGCAGTATATAAATGTTGAAATGACTCAATGAATGAGTGGATAAATGAATAAAATTGTGTAAAAAGTCAGGAATTTTTTATCAAATTAGCTTTATTAAGCAGTAAGTTCTCCTCAAAGCATTTATTTATATTCTCCCTTTCTACTGATATGTCTGACGAAGCTAATAGAATCAATTTTGTTTTGACAGAAATAATAGTGTATCAATATAAAATGCTAGCACAGAAATATAATTTCTACAAGTTCCCAGAGATCAGTTCTCTAGCAGCTCTTAGAAGAATCCTGGGTAGCAAGGCTGAAAACAGGCTTCTTCTGAAATATGGGACATGTTTGCACAAAACATTAACACGTGATTATATAAACCATGATTTTTAATTGATTGATTGCTTATGTGCCATCAATTCGTTGTTGACTATTACCACATAGATAGATTTGCTTCGTGACGATCTGTCCCTAACCTGGTCTTTCAGATCTTCCAATGGTGCACTTATCACCACTGTAACTGAATCCATCCACCTTGCCGCTGGTCATCCTCTTCTGTTTCTTTCCACCTTTCCCAGTATTAGAGCCTTCTCCAGAGAGCTAGCTCTTTGCATAATGTGTAGTAGTATAAAGTAGGATAATTAGAGCCTGATCATTTGTGCCTCAAGCAAGAACTCTGGGTCGATTTGTTCAATGTTCCATTTGTTTGTTTTCTAACCTGTCCATGGGATTCTCAGGAGTCTTCTCCAACACCAAAATTCAAAAACATTAATACTCTTCCTATCCTGCTTCTTCAAAGTTCAACTTTTGCTTTCATAGACTGTCATAGGGAATACCAAGTCTTGCACGATTCTGATCTTTATTGATATAGGCACATCATGGCATTTCAATATCTTTTTCAGGCATGATTTACCCAATCCAATTTTGTGAGTTTGCATGGCAGAACTTGCCTAATTCTGTAGAACATAGTAGGCTGAAATGTGATTAGCTGGCATGTAGCTGACTGTGATGTGCAAATTCAGCCAGTCACAATATTTGGCTAAAATGTGGTTAAGTAGTAAACAGTCCAAGAGCAAATGATGGCTAATTGTGTTGTGTGAAGCATTATGTTTGATGGCAAGGAGAGCGTAGTTGGTAAGGATGAGTTTCTTCCTCAGTTACATAAATAAATAACTAAATAACTTTTTCAGGCTGAGGGCTATATTTGTACTTGAGTGGTATATTGAAGGTCATATTACCAATATTTTGGGGCAGGATAAAAATTTAAGTTAAAATTAACGTGAATAAAATAAATACAGTTAATATGCATTCATGTTATGTTTCTGTAATGTTTGTAATGATCTCCCACTTCTGCATCATTGATTGATTATGTGCCATCAAGCTGTTCTCAACTCCTAGAGGCCACATACAATAGGCCACCTTCTGCAGGATGATCTATTGCCAACAAGGCCCATCAAGTTTCCCGATGATGAATTCACTGCTGCCGTAATCAAGTCTGTCCACTTTCCTGTTGATTGTCCATTTTTTTTGGTTTTGCTTTGTTTTTCCTTTTATCTTTCCCAGAATTTTAGACTTTTCAAAGAAACTGGGACTTTGCATAACTTGTCCAAATGATTATCATTTGAGCCTGCACATTTGTGCCCTCATGTGAGAACTCTGGATTGATTTGCATAAAAAGTACAAATCAGAAACAACTTTTGCAAAGTTGTTTACAGAGACTTTGGGGACTGCAGCCAAAGCTCTGATGAAGGGGTGCTGGTTTTTATCCTTGTTTGTACTGTACTGAAAAGGCAAAAAAGGGTACTTACAGTTATAACATCCAGGAACTATTGGTAACTACTATGTAGTCCATCAAGACAGATGATATGAAAGGTTTGGCATATGTAGCTTGTAACTACTGCTCTGGTTTGTGGGGCTGGGAAAGCTACAGCTTTCCTTCCCATGATATACACTGAATTATTTAAAATATAAAACGCGCCACTATTTTTCAGCCTCAAAACTTTAGAAAATAGTATGTACAGTATCAGCATTCTGAAGAACATAAAAGATTGACTGAGAGATCCCATCTAGTATGATGCTTTCAGTCTGTCACTCTTTCTTCCAACTTTGGTGAGAGAGCTTTCATTTGTCTGCCAAAGAGCATTCTCTTCAAATTGTTTTCCCTCACTTGGCAGACAAAAATTGCTTTGTTTTCCCTTCATTGGCAAATAAATTAAAAATATCTGTCAGTGCATGACACCTACTTGAGAAATAAGAGAATATAAAATATGTTCATAGAATATGTCTAACGCTTATAAAGTAGTGTTTGTTTTGAATTTAAACTGAAACTCTAGGATGTTCTTAGAATCATTTTTGTAAGCTTTTCAGAGTCTACTAAAATTATTAAGAACTAATTGTTTACAGATGACTGCTTGTTATTCTAACTTGTTCCAATGTGGCTCAGTCCTATTCTTGTCTGATACAGCATAGTTGTGATCCTTTATTTAATCCTATCCTTGGTACTTCCCTGGTGCTTTGCAGATGTGTTGGGATTGGTCCTACTGGATGGGAATTCTACAGTTAGGGCTAGGGAATGACTTTTAGCACATCTGGAATGCACCAGGTTGGAAAAAGCTACAGTAGGTATTAAGGGTAGATAAACCTAAATATTGAGTGATAGGGTTAACAAAAAAAAAACTCTTTGTTTTGGCTATTCTGAGAAATTCCAAGACACAATTCTGTGGAAAATTTCCATTTACCATAACCTTCAAAAACAAATGCCTCCTGGCTTTTCCACCTTCTGCCATAGATCTACGCAGGTATATCCCGTGATTGCAGGACTCACAGAACATCTACACATGCTCCAACCTGTTCCTCCTGATGTCATTTTTTTTCTCAAATTCATTTTTTCCTGCACTGCTTTTATGACAGTTCTTTTGGGCAATTGTTGTTTCTATATGCTACCAACTTCAACAAATTTGAAATATAATAAATTTTAATAGCAAGTACTGCTAGGTGAAGGCACATTTTATTTGTATAAGCAGAGAAAACCAAACTGACTATCTACTGGCATTGTGAAATGATGAAAGAGATTATGAAATGGATTAGAGTGGGGTCCTCTGAAAAGATCAGGTTAGAGCAAAGCATCGAAAGGTCAATGGGATTCATAGGAAGGAAAAGATTCCTTCTTTCCAACTGTATCAAATGCACAGAAATGCATTTGTGCAATCACAGATCAAAAATTGGTCTAAAACCCCAACAAACATGGCAGCACAACAGGTGTGTCGTCAAAACAAAAATAACAACAAGGTTTGTTTAATGTATCCTATTTCTCCCCAGTTATCAAGCATGTGTCGCATGCTCATATAGTAAAAACAGTGGATACTGTGCTTACTTAGGGGCATTGCATTTTGGAAAGATATGTCGTTATAGTGTTAGGTACACAAAAGCAGCTTCAGGGTAGTTCCTGCCCTTGTCTGTTAACATCATACTTATAATGGTATATAACTTCAGAATATATTTTATTTAATCCCAATACTATAGTTCCAATAATTGCAACAACGTTTGGGGAAAATGACTTCAAGAAATACATCAAATTATAAAGCTACTTTATTTTTCTGCATATCAAGGTCAGTTCTACAGAATATAACTACTCCTAAACTGGCCCTTTGTGATCAGGTCCCTGTGGATATTTCTTTTTAACTGAGCAGCAAGACAAACAGGAAGTGATAGAATTGGCCTTGATTTGCCCTGTACTCTAGTAGAGGAAAGCCAGATAGGAATATGTGAACATTCTCCTAGATTCCTAAGCTGAATGCATATAACCCATCAAGCCGTGACTTGCTTAATTATGGTTTCTTTGAAGAAAGTATAGTTGCCTGAAGAAAGCATATTATAGTTTAGCACAATATGTCAGCCTGGTCCCAGATACTCTGCATCCTAAGCTTCCATGAATTAGAGAAATTCAGATTTTTTTTTGTTTGTTTGTGCAGAAAACTATCTTTACGAACAAATATTTTTGAGGATCATCAGTAAAGGGTAGCATCATGCACATCTGTCTTCCTACATATAGTATTCACGTGTGCTTATTATTATTGCCAGATTTTGTAAGACTGCCACAAAAACCTAATGGGATTTGGCAATCTCCTTAGATTGCATATTTAAAAAATACGCTTCGTTTTTGGCAGTGCTTGTGCTAAGGACCATCTGTAGTAATACTGCAGGCTAGTAGTGGTCCCTTGACCACAGATTGGGCACCATCGAGCTGAAACCCACATCCTCAGATGCATTTTTTCACCTAAGTGAGTTCTAGGTCATACTGTAATGAATATGTAAATCTTTAAAGTGCCACATGATTATTTATTACTTCAGATATAGTAGTGTAATAGGACTACCTGTTTGGAAACTGAGAAAGGTAGCATTGCTTAGGTCCTACTGAAATCAGTGAGACAAATGTTCATTACTAAATCAGCAGCCTTGATCTCCAATTTGGTGGATATTTGATAGTAAATTATAAAGGCTTTTGCTAGTATTTTCAAGGCAAAAATTCCAGATCTTGTTAAGCAGCTGAATTGCAAAAGAACCCCCCCCACCCCCCAAATGTCTGATCTTGAGCTATACAGATATTAGCAAATGTATACCTCATCACTGGCAATGTTTCACTGAACTTGAAAAATAGCACTGTATGGCCTTATATAGGAACAGTTTTTAACTATATCCTACTATCACGGCACAGCCAATTCCACGTACTATGTTCCCATGATCTGAAAATACTGTATTACAGACTAAGAAGGGGCACATTAGTAGTGCATTAGTATGTAAAGCTTAGTTACCTTTAACCATGATCCAGCATATTTAAACCTTGACTATTTATTAGCTTATGATTACAACTTCATCCTTCAGGGAAACAATTCAGGAGCACCCAAACGATATGGCCGTTCCTGCAGCAGCTTTTCTACTGCTCTCACTCTGTTTTCACCCATTAAGGAGGAGCGAATCAGTGAAACAAGGAGTAGAGAGAAAACTCAGTCTTGTGTGTCTGTATCTTTCTTTTGATTAGAGCTGCTACAGGTTTTTTTTTATCATTGTATACAAATAGCAAGTTCATTTACTGAATATATATTTTACCCATGGTTGATGCAATTGCTCTATTAGTGTTCACATGACATGTAAAATTTAGTTCACAAGTACACATGTGCTGTCATGTAGCTTCTCATCATCATGCCTTGATCCTCAACTGAAGTTTGCTATTTACTGTGTCATCTGGACCCAAAACAAAAGTCACCTTGGAGGCTGGAAAGCAGGCTTAGTAAGCTAAGTTTGTTATAGCTGGACTAAGACTAGATCCCAGATCTCAAGGTAAATATTCATTTTGGATCTGGACGATACAAAAAACTGCAGATCTCAGTTCCTTATGCAGTGAGAGCTAGTACAATGTCAACTTGCTCACACTAGTTATGGCACTCTTCTAATCACTGGAGATACACAATGGCATACTTCACACAGACACTGAACAAGTCGCATAGCCATCAGCATCTGTTCTAGACCATAGTAATGTCAAAATGACACAGTTGATGCACTTGTATCATGATGGAATCTTCTATATGCTATGGTCATTACCAGATGGGCTCAAAGATACCAATCAATGCTACTCATCATTGTTTAGTCAACTTTCACATAATTCTATTTAGTAACAAAGTGTAGACTAGGTTAACATTCTTAGTTGTACCCATGCCACATGCAGCATTCCTTGCTAATGGTAAGGACAACACCGGTCAGTTTTGGCATATTTGATCAGCATGCCAGAGCTCAACCAGAGCACAGTTGTACCCAAGCATGCTCATGCTCAAGCATGCTATTCGGTGCAAGCTAGAATCTCTAATTTAGAGACTAACTTGCAAACAATATACAGTTTTCCACGTCTCCACAGTTAAAAGGTATATGCAGTATACAGGTATACCTTCAAGATGCTTTGAAAGTTGGTGATTTATTGAAACTGACCTCCTTTTACTTTTTGCAATTTCTTATAAGTCTGCAACAGTATACAACAGCACCTTTAAAACATGGTGATTGTTGTTGATGGAAATAGACCTACATCTGTTTTCAAGTATCTCTCCCTCTCTCAGCCTTGGAAAAGACAGTGCTCTTTGGCTGTAACCTGTCTTGATCCCTGTTGCAGCTTCCTGGAGCCTGATTATCAAATAAAAAGCACTGTGGGCTCCTCCCTCTTTGTGCCAGACCTCTGGGGAACCAGAATAACAGGAAAGCAAGCAAGTTTCAAAACCCAATACATATTTAGCTGTTTCAGAATTCAGTTTGGATTTGAAACCAATCTTATTTCTCTGGAGTGACACCAAAGTTCCCAAATGTAGGCTAGATCATAAAAACAAAGAACTTGTAACAGGATCTGAAGAACTCCTTCAGCAGAGACAACTGCTTCTTCATAAACACAGGCATTTACTGGTAATAGGAGTTTTTCATCATGATACCATACTCTTTGTTAGGAAACATTCCCAACACTTGGACCGGGTTCACACATCATACTAAAGCATGATTGGCTTAACAATGTTTTATTGAACCATTCACAGTTGATTGAGTTCATACAATGTGCTAAGCCAAAACCATACCAAGTACATAATGGCTGTCCACAACGAAACTCGGCCATTATTCTCAGAGAGATCTGGATTTGATACAAGACTATTACTTGAAAGTAAGGCTTAGAAGTCTTGCTGGTTATTGGAAAATTCCCTACAAGATTCCTCAGCAGATCTTCCTATCCCAGTAAATCAGAGTCCAAATATCTAGCTGGAATGGTTTATCCCTACTCCTTTGGCTTCACAGAATTGGAATCCACTAGTTACTGTGAGAAAGAAATATATCTGAAAATTAAGTTAAAATGAGTTCCATAATTATACATCCACCTACATCCAGGGAGGAGAAACTATGTCCTTGCAGATGTATGACTACTCCTAGAATTCTTTACCATTCTCTTTTCACCAAGGCAATTGCCTGCATACCGACTCTTCTGAAAAAAATATAGGATGGGGCTGAAGCAAAAGAATGTGCCCCAAACTGAACATAACCCATCAAATTTTGGATAATTGTGGAAGGGGGGGGGGGATTTCAGCTTCTGATTTTGTGGTGACAGTGAAGTTGGTTCTAGTCGGCTAAAATGACTAAAACAAACATTTGGCCTGTAAAACCTCAGATGACCACTATGTGGCAGCAAACAGCTCTTCCCAACAGCCTGCTCTCTTCTCTGTGAGCCAGGAGAAAACTAAACTGGTATAGATTTTGCCATCCCCATTGGCAATCCTAATTATCTCTGCTCAGCCTTCCAGCTACAGTAAGACAGACCTCTTTTTTCACATGCAGGGAAGGCTGCCTCCCCCATACTTTCTCACTGTTGCTGCCCAGAAGGAAAACTGTCTGCCTGTCCCAGCAATGGTTTTAACAGATAGTTAGTCCCACAGATGTAGCCACTTGTCAGAACTCCCCAACACCACCATCATCTGTTGCCCGTCCCATGCAGAGATCAGCTGTTTGGGGTGGGAGAGATGGCAGGCGAAGGTGGAGAGGAGGCCTTTTATCTATCAGGTCTTCAGGTGATCCTGAGCTCAGATACTTGGATCAGACCACATAGTTGACAGCCTAGGACAAGAGTAACAGGCATGGAAAAGGGTGTTGAGCCCACTCTGTCTCCTCCCTTCCCCCTTCATTGTATAACACCCTGTGCTTGTCAGGGTTGTTGGGGCTGACACCATAAACTTGAACTTGATTTCCCTAGAGCACAATTGGCTGAGCATGGTTTCACAACCAATATGCTGCTGTGGGTGCTACAGGGTCATAGGTGCTTAATGAAATTCATTGCCAAAGTGCTTTGTTCATTGCTGTGATCCTAGTTTGATTCAAATTCATTCTGCTGCGGGCTAGATCATTTTCAGTTTGCCTTATCCAGGTTTTCCTTGATGTCCTGCACAGAAATTTTCATCCAGAGGGTTGAGTTCTCCAGGTTTGTATGGGTAGTGAACTGGACCCATTCTGTTCACACGCTGAAACTGTCTTAGCCACTTCTTTTGTTTGCAAAATTTCATCAGCTATTGTTGGCTGGTTGCAGCTTTGATGAATGGTTTCATTTCTTATGCAGTCCATTCTTGTGATGCGAAAGATCCTACGAGACAGTGCCTTTGGAAGGGTTCTAGTTTTTGGATCTCTGGCTGTAGAAGTATCCATGATTCAGCTTAATACAGTAGCACTGATAGTATTAGTGACTGAAACATTTGCATTTTGGTGTGTATCTTGGGCTTCTTCCATAAACCTCAGATGAGTGAACAAAAGCTGTGGTAGTGACACCAGTTTTTCACTTGAGCTGTTCTTTATATCATCATCAGCCCTGTTTAGGTTCTTCCTCCTGTCTCCCAAGGTTATTCTAACCGCCCATTACAGTTATGGAGTTAAGGTGTGGGGATTCTTGCAGTTGTTCTCATTATGACCCATTTAGCTGAATGACCATTGGTGAGTCATTCATAGTCAGTACTTTCGTCTTTTCCACATTGTCGTCCAGTCCAAATGCCCCTGCTGCATCTCTGATATCACGGAGGATATCAGCGGTTTCCACTTCATCATCAGCAAAAATTACAATGTCATCCACATACAAGAGGTCAGTGATGAACTGCCCCAGGCCAAATTCAGTTCCGCACCTATTTATGAAGGCTTTTCTCATATTGGTGTCTACTGAAGTATTGAATAGCAATGGAGACAGGACACATCCCTAATATACTCCCAAGTGGACTGGGAAGCCCTGATTGTTCACCTTTGATACAAACCCTGCTGATTGAGTCATTGTAAGTGTGCTGTAGGAGCCATATGACCTTATTTGGCATTCCCTCAGCAGCAACTGCTTTCCAAAGAGCAGGTTGCTATAAACTGTCACAGTCAGCTGGAATGTCAATAAATACTATGATGAGTTGTTCACTGCAGAATATTCATTTTTCTATGACTTGTTGCAATGTACGTATCTAGTTACAGCAACTCAGTTTGGGTGGAAAACAGCCAGACGATGTTACCCTTCCCTGCCTCTAATTGCCCAGTGAATTAGGATGGAGCCAGTCTTAGCTTCTTCCTCATACTTTCTCTGTTTCCCAGGCTTCACACATGCTTTGGTTTTTGTAACTGTGTCTGCATATTTTTTCCGAGGTCATATCTATGGCTCTCCACAACAACCTTGAAGGCACTGCAACATGCTGATCCATGTGCAGCTTCTTGCAGTTCTGCAGCAATATTATCCCAGTACTGTCTTTGTTCCAATTTTATATGATGGCAGATGGCACGGTGGTGGTGCATCAACTAATCTGAATCCATTCCTTCAATCAATCATGTTTAAACATTCATCAGATATCCAGACCTGGGTATTTTTATGGGGGGCAGTGCAAAGAGACTCGGCACATTTGCTTATAGTTGCAGCAAACTGATCTGCAGCTTCTTCAATATTTTCTGGTTCTGCAAATATTATGAAGTGGTAGCATAGGGCCTATTGGAATTGTTGCTTGAAAATAGGGACAGCTAGTCAAGACCATTTTCTATAGTGTGAGAATTTTGCTTTGGGGTTGGGTCTCTTCAGCTGGAACTGCACAGTTCCATATACAAGTGGTGATACCAGTGGTGATCTACAGTCCGCTCCTTGCAATACACAAATGCCTTTAGATGAGGTTCTGAATCAGTCAGGTGCCATAAAGTCATCTAGAATTGAGGCATCCTTTCCAGTGGATGTGTACTTATGTAACTTGGTGTTTTGCAGAGTGTTGGAATATGCTATTTCCAATTATTAGCCCATTTTCTGCAGTAAATGATATCAGGGCAAGCCATTATCATAGAATTCTCCATACCCAAATGTCCATAAATGGTACATAAATAGCTGTCCCTATTTTCAAGCAACAATTCCAATAGGCCCTATGCTACCACTTCATACCACTTGACCAGGCAGGCCTACCACCACACTCTGATCATTGTGGGCTGATCTGGGTCTCTGAGGCAAGGATTAGCATGGAGACAGGGGCAGTGTGGTTTGAAAGAACTGGACTCTCCTACTGCCCAAAGCAGAATGGCCTTGGAGGGCAGTGCCAGAGTCTAGAGAGGAGAGCCCTTGTCCGCATCTGGTTAAGTGGACAAAAGGTGCTGGGCTAGTCTCTCCTTTTGTTGTCATTTGACAGCACCACAGACAAAATCATCAGTGAAAGATGTCAGACTGCACCCACAAACTGCCTCAGTTTGCTGTCTCTTTAATGGGGAAAACACCAATTTAGCACCAGGACAGTTAAGAATGACTTCAAGCTGAGGCCTCTGGGGCATACAGCTCCTGACGCTCCATTTGTAACCTCAGAATGGATGGGGCCAAACACTTTGAACCCACTGTTTGCATTTTTGGGCTATAGGGGATTTCAAAAGGCAAAATTGGTGCCTTAACCCCACCTCACTAGAATAGATGCATCTATCCATAATAAATGCAGAACTTTGATGTTAAAAGGCTTTTACAAAAATCTTCGTGAAAACAAAAGAGGGAAGTGACTTAATGCTTGGAAACTGTAAGATTTCATCAAACACAGGAATAGGAGAAAAGCAGGAAATAAATACTACTTGGAAAGGGAAATTTCTGCTAGTCGATACCGCCTTACTTGTTAAATAAATAAATAATAAATGCATCATTTAGGTATCAATTTATATACCCACCCATCTTACAACTGTGACTCTGGACAGTCAGTGTAAGTACATGGGCTTCTGCCCTTACAAGGATTAGTATAGTTACAATCTGTCACAGCCTTTCCAAAATATTGGAAATTCTGAAATCTAAAATGTCCATTTCTTGAAACTATACATCACAACCATCCCTACTGCTCTCTCAATTCCTTGTACAACTAACTTACTGGAACTAGATAATCATTCATCCATGCTAGATTCAGGGCCAAATTCACATGATCACCAGCTGAAACTGGATCAATGAGATTGACTGAATACACTTCAGTTTCTCATAGATCAGTTCTGTGGGCTATGCAGGAAGCAGCAGAGCTGGCAGAAATGATTGAATCTAAACAGAATTTTGTTTCTTTGGTAGGCTTTAAGAAGAATGCAACTCTTTGTACGTGAAGCTGAAAAGTTGCCAGAGCAGCTTGATGGCTTTTGAATGATAGATAGATTGTCTTTGATTTCTACAGGGAAGCTTCTTCCCCCTACCCTGCCCTACCCTTCCTTTTTAAAAAAAAATATTTTCATGATCTCTTTCATTATGATACACCCTCTGTCTGATGTTGCAAAATGGGAGGTACAAGGAAAGAAAGAAGACAGACCAGCAACCTACGTTTCTTAATGCAACTCTGTTAAAATGACAGTGTGGAATGTCATTTGTGACAGAGGCCCCAAAGACAGAAGATGAAGTTGTTGCACACCTTCTTTCCTCAAGGTAGCAGAGAGCAGAAGTCTATGCTTTTCTCAAGAACACTTGTAGAAAGGATCCAGAAAATGGTATAATAATTCTGAATGGAAATGTGAGAAAGATTTGCACAAGAAGCTAGGAAGGAGAGTTGCTGATTACCCTTCTTGTTCTGAGAGTAAATATTTAGGTGTAAACAAATAATACGCAGAACATCAAGCTCTTATCGGGGATTACATATTCATTTAAAATGTGGCAATTCTAGGCATAGTCAGTAAGAATCCTGTTTGTATGGGTTCATGGGGTTCATCAATACAGTACTTTCATTCCTTATTCCAAGGTCAGATGTCGGAGGTCGCTATAGTTCTGCAACGAATTCTCTTAGTCCCTGCTCAGGGATTTCTGCCCCTGCCAATAGGTCACTTGCAACAAAAGTTGCAGTGCTGCTTTGCTGATGAACAGGCAGGAAACCTTCTATAAATAGGGCATCAACAAAGCTTTCAAAGTGAAGGAACTGAGATAAATTCATGGGGCAGAAAAGAAATTAAGGCCTGGTTATGAGAATAAGTTAAAGCATAATGTGGTTTGCTTGATTTTGGCATAGTATATTGAACAAACCCAACCACTGAAGTTTCTAAATGATGGCTTATGGCCATAAACCTAGTCATTGCAGCTACATCAATGAATGATGGTGAAGCAAACACCAGCTTAGAACAACATGTAAACTTTCCATAAAGTATGTGTCTTTATGATGGTTAAATATATGATGGTTAAATATATATGATGGTTAAATATGCAGATACCTGCACAACTAACTTTCTCTCCCTCACTCCATAAATTGTGTACAAATTAGAGGGACAGTTCACCCTTTTCTGCTAAGAAATCTCAGCAAGGATCAAGAGATCCTTCCGTGCAAGAGTTCTGGTGCTAGAAGTGGGTTTGCATACCTTCTCCTCTTGCTGACAAGAGCACAATGTGCATTCAGACAGTGCATTTTACATTGCCATAGAAACCTCAAATGCCTGTCAAGGCAGCATTCTCTCTCCAATCCATTCTAGGGAAGACATAATTGCTGACAGTTTGTCAAGCACATCTTTGTTACCTGAACTTTAAAAGAAATCACTGTATTAGCAGTATTTTAAAAGGTATCAGCAGTTGGGTTTATTGACTAGTCAAGTCTTATCATCTTTAAATTAAGAATAATATTCTGTTAATATTTTTATTTCCTGTAGGTTATGTTTGTTTATTCGTAGATGAGAGCCCTCCTGGAGGCAACAGGATGATCCAACTTGTGAAATATGTTCTGTCAATACCAACTAAACATCAGACTGCTCCACTAGATAATATCTTCTGAGATGACCAAATAGGCTAAATCTTGGTCTAGTTTTTTTTCAAATGGCAGCCCATATTTCTTGGTCTTACTAAGTTAGAGAAAGGGCTGTAAGTAGCAGCATGAAGTTTAACAGAGACAACTTCAAAGTCCTTCACTTAGGAAACAAAAATAAAATGACAGATGAGACTGGACTTTTTTGAAACGTGTAGCAAATGATTAAAAAACAGGTTCTATGAAAGATGTCTTACATTTTAAACAAACATGAATAAAAGCTGCAACAAAGTGATCCCTCTGAGTGTATGGTTGTGAGAGAGAGAGAAGGAGAGGGGAGAGAAATGAACCACAAGGCTTAGAAAGTGTTAATTTCTCATTATGTGTAAAGAATGCCTAAGTCTAAAAATAAATGTCATTTATAATAGGGTTTTTCTGACATAATGTTTGCCAAATTTGTAAAACCTATTTGTGTGATCTAAAATTAAAACTACATGAGCTTGTTAAATTTTCTAAATCTCCTAAGAGAGAGCAGTTTTACAATTGATTGATTGATTGATTGTGTGCTATCAAGTCGGTGCCAAATACCAGCCTTTGATTTGCCAGTAAGTAAAGAAAAAATAAAATATATGTATTGCTTGCACATGTATACTTAAGAATATTGTAACATAGCTTTTTATAACAGATTTTAAGGTGATATGTACCAAAATATATACATTAGAGATAGAAAATTAAGGACTGGATTCTCTGAAGAATATTACCAAGTCCGCTAAATACTATTTTTGTAATTTTTCCATAGTAATGAAAATAGTACTTATCCGTTTGTAAGCAGCTAGGGCAGATCATTCAGTTCTCTAGACAGCAAGCCTGATTTAAGTTAAAGAAAAAGTAGAAAATTTGCATTATGAGCTTTCATTTTGCCATGCATGTTATTTGGAAAATGCCTTTTTTGTGTGTGTGTAAAAAGGCAAAGATGATTTCTATCAGGCAAGCAGGCAAGAAGGATTGCATCATACTAAGATATCCATCAGCTATTCCTTAATCCTAGCAATTGCATTAATGGGTGTGGATGTGGTAAAGTTGAAAACTGTACAATGCTGTACCTTAACATAAACAGAAATGAAGTCTTCAAATTATTTTGTAAAAGCTGGAGTAGCAGTATAAAGAGTATAGTAGAAATGACTATACCAAACAGCTATAAATTTATTTATTTGTTCAATTTGTATAGCCACTCATCTCAAACCAGTGACTCTGGCGGCAAACAATCATAAAAACAATTAAACAATTAAAACGCAATACAAAAAAAGAAATTAAATACAAATAGCAGCCAACAGCTATTATAATCCATGAGGGTCAACATACTGTATTTTTCCGTCTATAAGACGATACTTTTTTCTAAAATCGTTACACTAAAAATTGAAGGGCGTCTTATGCAAGGAAGTAAGCCAAGGAGAGAACCGCGCGGTTGCAAAACTGCCCATACTTTGTCTCTGCAAACAGGCTTCCTCCAATCACGAGCCTTATGTAACTGACATCAGCTGATGCTGAACAAACCAATTGGAGGAAGTCTGTTTGCAGAGACAAAGTATGGGCAGTTTTACTTGTGATTGAACGTAATCAGTTATGCAAAAGAGCATGGAAATAGAGCTGCAGAGAGACAGTTTGGACCTCCTCCCACTGAGTGTATCATGTAAATGTTACCTAATTACTAAATAAAAATGTGTTCTGCTTTATCTTTAAAATATTGATTTCTTAATTTTGGGTTCGAAAAGTGGCAGTCCTCTTATACATGGGGGCGTCTTATAGATGGGAAAATACGGTAACCAGGAAACGGGGCCCTTCGCACACTCAGGACCCCAGGCCTGGGCACATAGCCAGGTCTTCAAGACCTTCTGAAAGGCCAGCAGGGTCAGAGCCATCCTAATCTCAGGAGGGAGGATGTTCCAGAGGGCAGGTGCTATGGCAGAAAAGGCATGTTTTCTGGTCCCCCGCCAGCCGATATTCCTTGGCTGATGGGACCCAGAGCATGCCTATCCTGCCGGACCAAACTGGGTAAAAATTGCTAAGTATAATATGGAAAATCTACATTTTGTGCATTTGAGGCAGCATTTTGGGTGCTATGGCAAAAATAATACTTTCATAAGACAAATCTGAGTATGTTAACATTTCAATTTTCCCATCCCACTTTTTTTTTAAGGGACATTAGAGAATGAGGCAAGGGCAAATATAATTTAGGGATTTACAAAAGATTTGCAAAGTCTAGACTTTGAAGCATATATTTCTTTCTAAAAGGACTTTTTTGGCAACAAATTATCTGAAGAAACTGATTGTTTTTTTAAAAAAAAGCATAATCCAGTTTATTGCAACAAGATGACCACCATATGTGATTCATTACATGAAGCAGTTATGAACAAATCATACTTAAACTTGCTAATAAAGTTATTTTCAGATAGATTTTCTCTGAGGTAATTATGTGAATTGTCAGTCTTAGAAGCAGAATATTTCTGACAAGAAGGTGAAATCATATCAACTTTATGATATTTCTCTGTCTTTTCTGGGGCAGAAATGTTTGCAATGATAGCTTTTAATTTACTGATTGAAAAAAATAAATTAAAAAATATACAGATTTCTTCCACATTTGTATCTTAAAAAAATATAATATAAACCTTTATAACAGCCCTGTAAGGGAATGATTATATCATTAATTCACAAAGGTTGGTACATCTTTACCTAGAACCAAAGGGAATTGAATAGTTTTTCTTCAATTTTAGCTGAACAAGATAGCCACCCATCACTAAGGTTACCACATGTCCTCCTTTTGTCCTCATGTCCTCCATCCAGCAGGCATAGCCTTAAAATCAAATATTGTCCGGCTTTTTGAGTGTCTTGTTTGTTTGTGTGTTTTTGGACTGTTCACAACAGTAGTCATCCAAACTTTCATGTATTGTGACTTTGTAAATTGTCTGCTTCTTTCTTTCCCTTGTCCGTTGTCAGACTCAGCCTAGATTTACGTTACAGATAGTCTTGTTTAATGACCACTTGTTCAATGACCATTCAAACTTATGATGGTGCTGAACAAGTGGTAGTTACGACCAGACGTCATACTTATGGCCATCACAGCGTCCCTGCAGTTACATGATCATGATTCGCAACCTTCCCTGCCAGCTTCCGACAAGCAAAGTCAATGGGGAAGCCAACAGGAAGTTGGAAGTCATGATCACATGAGGTCCTTGCTTAACAACAGCAACCAGGACAACCTATATTTAATTTATTTCTTGATGCCAGCAATTGCCTTCAATCCGGCCCCTTCAAATCTACGATCACTGTAGTCTGTAGACTTGCCATATGTTTCTATGGTGAAATTTAAAAAGCACATCATCGTCAATTCTATATTATCACTAGCATATGTTCTTGAAAATAAAGATTTGTTGGAAAATATTGCAATTGAAAAACCAGTATTTCTGATGCTGGAAAAAGTAATTTAATATACATATAGGCCTAAGTACTTTTTTTTTTTTTTTTGCAGTTTTTCATGTAATTTTTGTCACAAATGCCAAGAAAGTTAAACGGTTAAACAGTGTCTCCCTGCCCCCTCCCAATTTATCTTCCTTTCCAATTTTCCATGACCTCCTTTGCCTGTTCAGATATCTGGCAACTCTACCCATCACAAAAGATAACAGATTTATATATATCAGGGACTGGGGGGAATAAGAACTGCAATTGAAATTATTTTGTTTAAAAAACAGCAGCGGTTTACCAAACAAAACAAAGACAAGGTACACATAAATATAAAAGGCAACGGTCCATTACAAAAGGTGACAGCGAAAAGAAAGCAATGTATGGTGTGGTGTATGAATTATAGGAATCTTTTATTTATATTTTCAGTTTGCATTTTAGAAGTAAAACTAAAGGTACTCAAAGTGTAGCAAGTTTTATTCCCAAGGGAAGTTAAAATTTAACCCCCTCCCCCTCTTTTTTCTACCATTTAGGGCAGTGTTGTCCAAACTTGGCCACTTTAACATGAGTGGACTTCAACTCATGGCTGGCTGGGGAATTCTGGGAGTTGAAGTCCACTCATCTTAAAGTGGCCAAGTTTGGACAACACTGCTTTAGGGCTTTTATGTCAACACTGCAAGTCTGAGATATTTTAAGAATGGCTAGGATTTCAAAGCTATAAAAACAAAGGAATTTGGTACAATTTGGCAAAGGTTGGAAGAAGTTCTGGGATGAGGAGATTTAAACAAAATTGTACAACACAAAACACATAACACATGTGTGTAAAAACAGAAACAAAAGTACTTTTTAAGACTTAGGCTTTTACGAGGAAGCAAGTTTTTTTTTTAAGTATGCTTCAGGCTAGCAGAATCAGTATGGCCTGTTTATTTATCTTTATGTCTGTGTTCTCCCCTAAATTCCCTAGGTTTCTAGAACCTGATGCAGCTGCCATTAACAGATCAGACTTGTGATGAAGTTATTGATTTTATATCACAGTAATCGTTGCAACATTTTTACATAGGCAGATCATATTAATTCTTCTTGCAACAAATCCAATCAAGAACCCTGAGGGTATAGAAAAAGGAGCTCTAGCTTATAAAAGTAATAAACTTGATGGATGCTGTGTTCTGCTCCCATTGGGACATCACGAGGATTACCGTCATGATTCTGCTAGAAATGAATATTCACATTTTCTTGCTCTCATTTCTTCTGTGGGCCTTTTTCTCACTTGCGCGTAACGGCAACACAAACATGCCCTGGTACCTTCTTTTTTCTTCTGGGCCCGGTGATGTTGCCTTCATCTCCTCTCTGACCCGTGGGTGAGAAAATTTAAAATCATCCTTAGCTGTCCTGCTGTGAAAATATTATTTCTACCTTTATTCCAACATTGGGGTCATCCTCCAGATGTACAAAATCTGTTAGGCCTTGTCACTCATTACATCATCATAATAAGCATATTTTTAACTCATTTTCATTGGGGTTGTTTCTGTATCACATTTTCACCACCTTGCACTCCTGAGCATAACTGGGGAGTGGGATGACTGCTAGGCATACCTCAAAGTTCACCGGATGTGTCTGTAGGCAAGAAAATCAATTACTTGGAGCATATACAGTAATACCTCGGGTCCCAAACGCTTCTGTTCACGAACAATTCGGTTCGCGAACAGCAGCGTTCGCAAAATTTTGCTTCCGTTTGCGAACTCTTCATCAGGTGACGAACACAACCCGTGGCCATCTTCCCTGCTCTGACACACGGTCGTGGCTTCCTCTAGGTGAGATCACAGTCGCAGACAGACACTTGCTGGAAAGCTTTTTGGTGTCACCTCAAGCAAGGTTAGTGTTCTCTCTCTTCATACTGTACTGTACTGGACTTTGTTTCATATTTTTGTGGTTAAAAAAAAATACATATGGCTCAGAACAGATTAACCTTATTTACATTGAACCTTATGGGGAAATTTGATTCGGTTCACGACCAATTTGGTTCACGATCAGAACCGTGGAATGAATTAAGTTCGTGAACCAAGGTATGTAAATAACTTTGAACAGGTGAAGCTACCAAATCTACAGACAGCATTGTGCATTTTTAGCAGCATCCTAAAGTTGGAAAAAGAAAATCCAAACCTTCAGCCGAAATCCAAAATAATTTCAAGATTATTTTAATTCTGTCTGCAGTGATACATCGCAGTAAACAACACTGAGAGTTTTATATCAAAATGTTGATTCAGAATTACTGTATAATGAAGGAAGGGTAATACCTGTACTATACTTCCTACAAATTAGCTGTATGACCAAAGACTGTAGAATTTTTAGTTTAGTGATAACAACACCAACTGTGAATGAAATTCAAAAATTCTTCTGAGGGAGGGAGCCATTTGTCTCAGACTAATGGTATTTCTTTCATAACCAGAAATATGGTGGTTCTAGTTGTTTCAATTGTTGACCTTGCTTAGGCACAAGAGCCAGCTGGGTAATTTTTGTGCTAGTCACTCTCTGTCAGCCAACCTTCCTCAACAGGGTTGTTGTTGTAGGGAAAAGAAGAGGCAGGAGTATTACATGAGTTGTACGACATACATATATACATATTTTTATTACAGTCACTGACTAGAATATTGAGTTGTACAAAATAGAGGCAGGTAAAAATAATGAGAGCCAATTTGTTAGTGGTTAAGGCACAGGTTAGAAACTTGGAGATGGTGAGTTCTGGTCTTGCCTTAGGCACAAAGCCAGCTGAGCAGCCTTGTGCCAGTCACTTTCTCTCAGCCCTAGGAAACAGGCAATGGCAAACCACTTCTGAAAACCCTTGCCAAGAAAACTGAAGGGACTTGTCCAAGCAGTTGCCAAGAGTCAACACAGACCTGAGGGTGATGATAACACCAATAATAATACCAGACAGTTGAAGAAGAAAAAAGGGCATTGGATGTCTATCTGAAGGACAGTGAAGAAGATGCACTGAAGCTAGTATACCATGAAGGTTTACTGAATACTGAAGAGACTAAACTGGCCTACAAGAAAGTTCAAATGAAGAATAGAAAAGAGACATGGCAAGGCAAAGGATTACATGGGCAATACATAAAAAAAACTAGCAGGCAAAGCAGATAACAACAAGACCTGGCAATGGCTAAGAGTAGGAAAGTTGAAGAAAGACAGAGGGGCTAATTCTGGCTGCACAAGATGAAGCCTTAAGAACAAATGCATGCAAAGCCAGAATTGAGAAGACAGCAACAGACAGCAAATGCCGCTTCTGCAAAGAAGCCGAAGAAACAGTGGACTACTTAGTTAGCTGCTGCAAGAAGATCGCACAGACTGACTACAAACAACGGCATGACAAAGTAACAACAATGGTACATTGGAATATCCGCAAGAAATATCACTTGCCTACAAGCAAGAACTGGTGGGACCACAAAACAAGGTAATAGAAAATGAAGAAGCTAAAGTGCTCTGGGACTTTAGAATTCCAACAGACAAGCACCTGCCACACAACACCCCAGACTTAACACCTGTTGATGAGAAAGACAAAAAAGGTCTGGATAGTGGACATTGCAATACCTGGAGACAGCAGAAGAGAAGAGAAAGAACTGGAGAAAATCACAAAATATAAAGAACTGCAAATAGAACAACTGTGGCAAAAGAAAGCAAAGATAATACCAATAGTTATAGGCGCCTTAGGTGCAATCCCAAAACATCTGGAGCACTACTTGGACACCATTGGCATGGACAAAATCACCATCAGTCAATTGCAAAAGGCAGCTTTACTTGGAACAGCTTACATCCTGCAATGATACTTTTAACAACATCAAACAGCTGCCTATCCCAGGTCCTTGAGAAGGGCTCGATAGATGGATAAAAATGCCAAATCCAGTCTAAACATCTGGCTGACTGTTTGAACAACAACAACAGTAATGTTGCCTTCATAATTTATCTCATATTAGTATCAGGAGCAAGGCATATGAATAGAGATTGGGTAAGTTTCCAGGAAACATTGCTCCAAATTTAATATTTCAATGGATTATATTTTCTTTGAGAGAGTGAAATATCTAGTATAACTATTATTTTCTTACTGCATGACAATAATTTTGAAATTATTAATAGAGGCCATTGACATTCTCCTACAATGTGAAAACTCAAATTATGAATTTTTGAAACACTGTTATTCCATAACATGGTTCCTATCTCCTACATAGATATCAGTTTTCTGGTGAATTTTTTTAAAAATGAAACTTTTAAACTATATTGGGATTTATTTGGAAAAATAAAATTAAAACTTGTGGCTTGGAATTACATTTTAATGAAAAAAATGTTAAGAGGCCAATCCTGAATCAGGCCCTGTGCAATTTACTTACCCTGATCAAAGATTTCAAAAGATGTTAAGTCTGCATTTTGAAAACAATTCCCCAATGTTTCACTTTATTTGAAATACAAATAAAGAATTGTGCTTTGGCTATTAACTGTACACTCCATAAGTACGCTGCCTCTCCCATAAATCTCAAAACCAACTTGAGTTACAGTTTAAATCAGAATAATGGAAGTTACTCACCTTAAAGGGGGACACGGTGGCGCAGCGGCTTAATGACGCTGAAAGTTGCCGGCCAGAAATGGCTGACGCTTCAGCGGTTCGAGTCCAGCCTTCGCATTAAACAGGGTGAGCTCCTGTTTCCTCCTCAGTTCCTGTCAACCCAACAGGTCGAAAACTCACGTGAGTAGATAAATGGGGACTCTCACTCCGGTGGGAGGAAAAATGCTGGCGGCGCCTTGGAAAAAGGAGTCGGGAGCAGTTGCCGGTAAACGCGAAACTGCGCTCGCCCGAAAAGGGCGCGAAGCAACGGAAACCCCACCTCCTGCGCTCGCCAGCTGGGCTCTGCTCTAGGAAGGAGGCTCTGGCAAACCACTTCCGAAACACTTGCCTTGAAAACTGCAAGGACTCGTCCAAGCAGTCACTGCAGAGTCAGTAATGACTGAGCGCAGATAAAAAAAAAAACTCACCTTAAGCCCTATTTCTTAAAAGTTAAAAATAAGCAAGCCTCTGCAAAGAGCAAAATATTCAACACTGAAATGTACATGCAGACAAATAAATAAATAGTATTTTATTGCATTGTGTGTGGGGGGGGGGGGAATCCTTCTTGAGGAAAAGGAAAAAAAGCACTGTTTTTTCAATTAAAATATTGGATGCTTTAAAACAGAAGCCATCTAATGCCCAAATAACATTTCTTGTAGCTTTTTTGTGTTTCATGGCACTTCTGAAAGTTTTCAGTACCACATACAGAACGTGCAAGGCCTGATGATACCTTATACCATGTCGACAGATGACTTCACCCTGTGGTTTCATCTGATTGTTAAATTGGAACAAGGAGAGAGTGGAGACTTGAGGAATCTTACTTAGCATGGGCCTTGGACTTGACCTCTCCACCCCCCCACATTATCAACATTGACTGGAACTTGCTCTGGAGAAAGGAGGAGAACCACCATGCCTCTCATTCCCAACCCCTGAGCCAATCTAGAACGATACCATGACTGATGGTATTAAAGGCCGCTGAGAGATCAAGGAAGTCAGGAAGGATGCACTACCCCCATCCTGTGCCCACCAGAGGTCATCAATGAACACAATCCATGCTCTCAGTGCTATAAACAGGTATGAATCCCAACTGAAAGGTTCCAGATCATGGAAGTGAGAACCAAATATATCAGAAGAAATGTAAAGTAAGCTGAATGTAATGCGAATAATTTAAGTGTGTGTGGTAAGACAAAAAGAGCAATGAATGGGTGATAAATCAATGTGGGTTGAATGCAAAAGTGAGTCACCAGTAAGGACAGAATGTAAAACAAACATGTGAAGGAAGAGTGAATGGGCTGAGAGGAAGGGGAAGTCCAAGAAAGTCAGGTTGGATGGAGTTGATGAGATCCTCAGGAAGAGAGAAGTGAGAACAGGGACATCCACAGGATGTTGACAGTGTGTCAACAGTGTCAAGATGGCAGGCATAACTGGGCATTAGAAGCCCTGCCTCTTGTTAACATGTGTTGTACACATCACATGCACATAAAGGGGTGGGGTAGAGTTTCAATCATCAGGTTGTGTCTGACATTTTGACATGATTGACTGCCCCACCCCCCGCCCACACACACACACACTTGGGTGAGAAGCTTAAAGTGACACACTTAAACTTGGGTGAGAAGTTTAAAGAACAACAGGCAGTGTATAAAGCAGTTGTACTGATGTCCTGAAAGCAAAATTATTTGCCAGGACAGAAAGGTAACTAGAAGTATAGCAAATGGTATTGATGTAAGCTAGATTTAGTTAAATCTCATTATCTCTTCCCTCCTGCTTTTAATTCCTCTGGTCCACTATTTCTCACTTTTTTCCCCCTGCGCTTCGCATAATGTTGCTTATCCCAGAAGGAAGAGTATGATGTGTGGGTGTGAGTGTGTTAAAAGCCTAAAAATTCTTTTGATGCCCCCCCAAAATCAGAATTTTTTAAATGTTAAAAACTGTTGTTAAACAAAATGAAGCTCAGCAGAAATATTTCTTCACAGAATAACAAGGTGCCTTGTGTCTTCTGCTGTAACTGATTTCAATATGCCAGATTTCATCAAGAGGTTCACTTAAGCCCTTTTCCCACATACATCTAATTATGACACAAAAATGCCTGTCAACCTTTTTTTCCCCCCTTCCTATGTATGAGACAGCTCTAGTCACCCTTAGCTATCATGGTTTTAAAGTAGTGTTTCCTCTCTTATTCCAACACCATTCAAAGGCAGCTTCAAAGCATATGAAATCAGGCTGTGTCACCCATTACCTTGAAGGTGAGTCAGATGTCTTCAGAGACTTGAAACAGAGGCAGTACAGTAGAGTCAGGATAGGTATCAGCAATGGGGATGGTACTTTCATGCTGGTATGGTTTTCTACCAACAAAAGAATGGGTGTAGAGCACCAACTGCATAGTAACAAATGCCCCCACACTCATGCCCAGCCAACTGAATACATTCCTAAAGGCTGAAACGTTTTAGTTGAGAGCTATGGCTCAACCAAATGTTCCAATTTCAGTTACTGTTTTGTGAATCCCAGCAGCATTGCATCAATACAGGTTCATTTGTCAGCTTTTTCTCACAAGATTTCTTTAAAAAAAGAATTGCAAACCAACATCCCCACCTGATTCACTGGTGGTCCCTTCCGTAATGCCATTTTTACTCCAAAACCACTCCGTGCATTTCTCTCGAGAACCAGGTTGACCACAGAGAGCTGAGCCCTAGCATTTTGATTTGAAATCAGTCCTCTGAGCAGGCCCTTGTTCACAACAGCTGGGCTGGAGGCTCATTGGCTCAGTGCCCGGGGGAGACAATGCTGGAGGAGCACAAGAACGTGGAAGCGATCCATATACATACACACACAACACCCCCACACACACACACACACACTCATATTTGCATCACACTATTCCTTTTGGGTAAGCAACATTAGGCAAAGCACAGAAAAAAAGTGAGGAGTAGTGGGCAAAAGAAATTAAAGGCAGGAATGAAGAGATGAATGCTGAATGTGGAAGTGCGCATATAATATTCCTGCTAATCAGTGTCATTTTTCTTCAGATATAAAAATAGAAGAAAATGCAACATTATTTGTTCCCTGCTTAAGGATAAAAGGGTTTGGGGAAAATACTACCAACGTTTTGTTTTTAATGCCTGCTGAGTGTTTTTAATTGGTCAACAAGGCACGAAAATCATTGCATAATACCACACTGTTGGAGCGACTGAAACATGTTTGAGGCAGCAGGCCGGGGGATGTTCTTGTTTTTCACCAGCTGCTCCACTATTTATTCACTTTTTTTCTCAGTTATATGAATACAACTCTCAAATCTGTTTAAAGGTTTGGCCTTTGCAATGTTGCTGTAGTAAAAGCACAGTGCTAGCCACGAACTACTGAAACTGGGAGCTGTAATTGTCTGGGCTGAAATACTGTATAGTCTTGCTGGTCTTTTTTTTAAATGCCCTTATAATTTTAGGAAAAATGATGATCTGGAGGAGTCTTCAGTAATACATTAAAAAACATATTCCGTCATGTAGGTGTCCAGCCAGCGTTTTCTAGAGACACCATAAAGATAACCTTTAACCACAAACCTTTGTAAGATTCTGTTCTCCAGCAAAGTTGATGTCATAATGCTTAAAGTTAAAAGGGCCTTTATTGTGTAATTTCACTGAAAGAATCAATTCTGTCTATAATTACCTGCTTAGGTTATTTCAAAAACAGTCAATTAACATGACTTTCTTCAACTTAAGGACAGACCCTGGGACCGGAACTCATGCTTAAACTGGGGACTACCTGTATCTTAAACACTTTCATTGACAAAGTCAATGGGATGGCTAGTGCTGACTTCGTTGCTTTTGTTCTTCAAATATCTCACCTCACTTTTTGAGGATCTCATCATCTCCATTCAACCACCACTTTCTGATCTTCCTCTTCCTCTCAGTCCATTCACTCTTCCTTCATATATCTGTTTTGCATTTCTATCCTTATTCATTTTCTATAAATGACCAAACCATTTCTTGTACACAGTCTATTTTGCTTCTTTCAACAAATGTTCAATCCTCACAACAAGAACACATATTACCCATTTCTTTTGTACCAGCATGTGCACATCTTAAAACTTCTCCATCAATTTTCTCATCTTTAGTAAGCATTCTACCAAGGTACACAAATTCATCTACTCACTTTAGTCTTTTGACATTTGTGTACAACTTGCTGTCATTTACTCCATTTTCCTTGTCACACAACTACCTTCATGTTTGTTACTTTAATTTTCAGACTCATACTCTTCCTTCCACCATACAAACTCCCTAATACTTGCTGCAAATCATTTAGGTTCACAGCTAAATGATTTGCACACAAAAGTACATAGACATTCATATCTACAACTAACACAGCTCTAACATCACCACAAGTATTCCTTGTATATTTCCCAGAATCTTTTGGTGTGGGTGGCTTATTATTATTATTGTTGATCGCACAGTCAGCCAGATGTTTAGACTGGATTTGGCATTTTTATCTACCTATCAAGTCCTTCCCAAGGGCCTGGGATAGGCAGATGTTTTATGGCATGAAAGGTATCGTCGCAGGATGTAAACTGTTCCAAGTAAATCTGCCCTTTGCAATTGACTGATGGTGATTTTGTCAATGCCAATGATCTTCAAGTGGTGCTCCAGATGTTTTGGGATTGCACCTAAGGTGCCTATAACTATTGGTACTATCTTTGCTTTCTTTTGCCATCATGTTATAAATTGATGTTGATCTGCTAGTGTAATGGAAGGCATGTGCGAGGATGATACTGGAATGGAGGATCAAGGTTATCATGAGGGAGGGGGAGCATTCCAGGAGAGGTTGCAGGGGAAGCGCTTTCTCAGCCCGCGGCAAGACCGTGAGAAGATGAAGAAGCTGAGACTAGCTCTTCCCTAGAGTCTCACGGGGTTTATCCACTAGTTGCTTTAGCATAGGTTTAGTCTGGCAAGATTCTGTCTATAAGGTGCAAGCTAATAAGGAAACTATACTGGACTGGACTGCCTCGTTGTCATTCTTGGGCTGGGCCTGACAGCTAGCCTCTGTTCTGTTTTTTCTGATTCTGGATGTTGTCTTTGCAGAACTGGTGCATTCTTTTCAGATATCCTCTTCTCATTGGACTTGATTTGTAATAGCAGATCATTATTTCTTTGTTTTCAGTCTTTGTATATTTGTGATGAGTAAACAACTTTTCTTCCAGTAGTTCTGCAGCTGTTGGCCCTGGATGCTCAGCCAACAGTCCTGAGTTCTTTAGTCCACTTATCACCAGAGGTCCAGGAACTAGCACGGTCCTTGTTGACCTGGGCGACGACTGATCCGGTATGAGTTTCTGTAAATTGTTTACGGGAGAGACACTCTTCGTCTGGCTCCTCTGATGAGACCTGTCCAGTATACCTCTGGCATAGCTCTCATCCTCCTCAGTGCATGCAAGCCCCACAACCATGTCAAGGTAGTGCTGCTATTATTATTATTATTATTATTATTATTATTATTATTATTATTATTTCTTCATAAATACATTAATGCTTATTGTTTGAACTGTTTGCTAACTTTCCATTCTCATTCATGCTTTACTTCTATCATACACAAGTAATCCTTGCTTAATGACTGCCCTGTATAGTGACTGTTTGATGTTACAATGGTGCTGAAAAAGTAACTTTACAACCAGTCCTCACACTTATGACCATTGCAGTGTCTCTGCAGTCACGTGATCAAAATTTGGGTCTTTGCAACTGGTGGGCATTTATGACCTTTGCAGCATCCCACAGTCACACGATCACCATTTTTGTTCTTTACAGCCAGCTTCCAACAAGTAGAGTCAATGGAGAAACCAGCAGTAAAATTGCAAGTTGCAGTCTCACGATGTCTCGCTTAACAACCGTGGGTGATTCATTAATGACCGTGGTGGAAGTGAGGTTGTATGTCCATCACAGTCATGTGATGTCTCACTTAATGATCACATCACTTAGTGACGGAGTTGCTGGTCCCAATTGTGGTAATTAAGGAAGGACTACTTGTACACCCTTATCACATTCAGCAAACAATTTTTCAATCCATATTCCCACAAAACATTTCATCGTTCAAGCCTATTTGCTTTATCATATACTTTCTTTAAATCAACAAGCATACTTTTCTTTCTCATACATTTCTTAATGGTCTGCAGAAGAGCAAAAATCTGGTTTGCACATCCCATGCCCAGCAAAAAGTCACATGGCAGTTCCCAAATTTTGCTCATTGTCACCTCTGGTACCCTTTTAATCAGAATTCTGCAATCAGGTTTGCTTAGACAACAACATTCAGAAGAGTAGAACTATAGTTACTGAAACATCTCTATCATAAAGAATATTGAAACCCACAAGCAACCTAAAAATCTGGATAGGCAAAAATTTCCATGCATGAGTAAAAGTAACAGTCTATGCAGATGTGGCTGTGTCTACTTGAAGGGAAAAAAGCTGTACTGTAAATAACTTACATGACATAGCGTCTGCCCCCCCCCACACCATTTACTCTAAATATTCCTGTACATCAAGGAATCAAGGAATGTCTTCAAGCACAATACTGATGACTGCTTTTAACGTTTGACAGAATAGAAGTACAGTGGTACCTCGGTTCACAAATGCATCTGTTCACGAACAATTCGGTTCACAAACAGCTCCAGCCACAAAAATTTGCCTCCGTTCGCGAACGCCGGATCGGGTGATGAACAGGATCCGCGGCCATTTTCCCTCCCGTGACACGTGGTCGCGGCTTCCTGTAGGGAGGGGGACTCTCCCTCCAAGCAGTAACCGCGGCCATTTTCCCTCCCGTGACACGTGGTCGTGGCTTCCTGTAGGGAGGGGGACTCTCCCTCCAAGCAGTAACCGCCTCCCCACCCGCCTTCCTGTCCTCCACGCCAGGAGTCGCGTCGAGCAAGGTTAGCTTTCTCTCTCTTCATACTGTACTTTGTGTCATATTTTTGCAGTTTTTTTAAAAAAAAACATATGGTTCAGAATGGATTAACCGTATTTACATTGAACCTTATGGGGAAATTTGACTCGGGTCGTGACCAGAAATCGGTTGGCGACCAAATTTGGGGTCAGAACGGATTAACCGTATTTACATTGAACCTTATGGGAAAATTTGATTCAGTTCACGACCATTTCGGGTCGCGACCAGAGTCGTGGAATGAATTAAGTTCGTGAACCGAGGTACCACTGTACAACATTTCTTTAGAAGTTTTCTTATTTTCATTGATCTAATGCAAGCTGCTGTGGGAGCCTTTTTGGCTGAAGATGGGACAAAAATCCTTTAAATAAACAAGTACCAAAGATTCATGATGGTCCCCGCTCATAATTTTCCATTCATTCATCTCCATGGAATTCTCTGAAGCCATGTCCCCACTTGCGCCTAACCACAGGACAATCATGCCCCAGTAGCACCTTCTTCTGCCTTGTCCCCATGACGTTGCCTTCATCTCATCCCCAGCCCATAAATTACATAGGTTTGCACTGTCCTTAGCTGGGTCTGTATGAAGGCAGTGTTTTCCCCTTAAGCGTAAACTGACAGTATTCAGTCATAAGACATGTGAAATGCGTTATGCTTTGCCACCTGTGGGTTCAAAGCAGCACTTACTGACCATTACAGGCTGATGTGAGCAAGCCCTCTCCCTCCAGTCCCTGATCAGCCTCATCTGCCCCCATTCAACTTTGTCACGCTGGCTGTGCCAGAGGTCTTTTGGATTTACAACAGGAAGCAAATCTACATTTTTTAGCACCGAGTTTGCTTTGCTTTCCCCTGACAATGCTGCTCTAGCTGCGTGAAAGCGGTTCCCTGCCACAAACACACTTCTAATGTATAGCATCGTAAGACAAGTGGATATTGTCATTTTATATCCTCTACAGAATGAAAGAAGCAATTGACAACTGGTAAATTTAAACAGTCTCATCTTGGAATTGCACAACAGAAGTAGGCTGTTCTGAGCAATCTTGTAAGTGCTTAAATTCTATGGCCCTTATCAGGTTAGTGCAAGGCTGAAGTAGCATAACTGTGGAATAACAGGACCAGCTCCACCCATTGCCTCCCAATTAGATCATGGAGGAACCTGAAAGGCAGCATTTATTGCCCATATAACGAAAGGAAAGGAGAGAGAAATTCCAAGTAAAAAGGCTGCTGGAGACTCAACTCCTTCATGACTATAATCTGTTTGTTTGCCTTGGACCAGAATGGGGTATAGGAGGAGAGTCACAAGAAGGAGCCTGAGAGACTGATTCCTGAAATCTGGACCTAACCCACCCCACCAGGGCCTTCTTACAGTGCTGTGATTGGCAAATGACTTTCCCACTGGCTGGTGACATGAGATTGGATTGCTTTGCCTATCATACATGACACATGCACAGTCTGAACCAGAACATTTGGCAGTGGACCAGAACAGAGGCAGCAGAGGCGGGGGGGGGGGGGGGTCTACATGGGGCAGCCAATTCCATGCTGGCATAGTTTTCAGCTGCTCAAAGATGGGTGGTGATTAATTCAGCACTGGGAAAAAGCCCTTTAACTAGCCACAAATCAGATTATGCAGGACACTGCTGTATTCCGTAGTGCAATGTTTCTCAACCTAGGCAACTTTAAGATGCGTTGACTTCAAATCCCAGGATTCTGGGTGGAGAATGCAAGGGAGATAATTTTCTTTCTGTTCACTTTATTTAAGTATGCCTGTGGCAGAGAGGCCTGATTCTATCGAAAACAAAACTGATAGAACGGTAAATGAATAGTGGGCCAGGTGGGCAATCTATTCATATCACAAACAAAATCCAAAGATTTATTGGATACTTATAGAATACATTTCATATTACATTCTAGTACCAATGGATATTTGAAAGCAGAATCATTCCCAGAAATAAAATACAAAGGAACTTGTGAGGGGAAACAGAAGTACATCAATAAGTGAAATTATGAATGGTAAGTGCATGTTTTTATCAGTGTAAAGGGATTTTCTGGGAAGGCAACTGGAATAAAATCAGTCCTCAGGGTAGATGGGGGATTTGCTTTTTAGATCTGAAACTTTCTTAATGTTCTACATGTGCTATTTCTGGCAAAGAAGAATGATGCTGAATTTTTCCATAAATTTGCAGATTTCCTTAATTTATATGTTCTGCATTTGTAGTACAGAACTGATCGTAGGAGGAAAGAATAAGACCTAGCTAGAAAATTCATGTTATAGTTGCATCTTCTTTGACTAGGGAGCCATCATTTGCTTAGTCAATGGGCTGGTTTTACATGTTTCCAGAAATAGGTCTCCACTAAGCACAAGTTCAGCTTTATATCCTGTTTACTAGGGACCACACCCTGGCCAATACACTGTACAGATGCAGCCAACAACTCCTTGGTCAGTAACACTGAAACACAAGTGGGTACTACACTAGATTTGTCCTCGTCATTTAAATCCAATCTCTTCCACAAATTAAAACTCAGCAGGTCTAGTTGGAGTTGTTAGAACACAGCAGAAAACTAAACTTGTAACAAAGGAACTAATTTGCTTATTGAATGAAAGGCTGAGCAATCCTTTTGTAATGGATTCATGCCCTCAAGAGCATACACAGGACAGCATTGGAACTGGGTCAAGGCTGTCCATTCTGTCAGAATTCATGAGGATTTTGTTATGATAGACCCGGCAGGAGTCACAATACAGACAAACAATCTTTAGTTCAAACCAACAAAGATGAACAGGAACTGCAGGCAGGAGAGACAGAAAAAGGAGGTCACAAGGCAACAGAGGACAGAGCTATATCTCAAAAAGACATTCAAAGAGAGTCAGATAGATCTGCAACTAATTAGAATCAACAGCATCTTAATAGGTCTTCATTAGAAGACCAGGAGAAAAAACAGTCATGGAGTGAAGATTAGTCCATGTTGAAAGGACAAAATCTTATAGCACTTTAAAACAAATACCTTTATTACAATATAAGTTTTCATAAACCATCAGCTGGGTTAAGGTTTATGGTTTAACCATGATTTATTCATTAAACTCCTAATGTTATTCCACAATACAATGTCATAAATTATGGTTACTATACCACAATAGCTATGTATACACTTTACCATGACTCAAAATTTAACAAGGCACCTTATGTCTTAGTATGTTGTATGAACCCAGCAGATCATACTTTAACTTTCTGAAAGTCATTAACCAGTAAGTTATTAACCAGAGCCACATGCTGGTTATTTTAAGATCAGAATACCTGAGCTTTGGATAATTAATTGGCTGTATTAAAACCTAACATGCAAACCAAGATTTATTGGTCTATTGAATTAACCCTATTGGCTAGGCTTGCGCTGTACGCACAGCTATAAACTAGCCAGGAAGATTTTAGCTAACTGTGTTATGCTAATCTAGCCCCTCTCTCATCTCCAATGGCAACATGTTAGAGAAGGTGGAATTGGAACAACTAAAGATATTCTGGACGACCTTAGCAGCAGGCTGGGAATTAGATGGAAACGTCAACACCGAGGTCCCTCAGAAACAGATCATAAACTTCTTAGTGCCACAGCTAGCATGCATGAGCCCAAAATTAAGCATTCCTTCATCTCTGTTTTAATAGCTGTAAGATGGAACAGTCAAACTTTCTGCAGGTGAGGGCCCCCCATTTTTATTTTTATTTTTTTTCAACCTCTGGGAGCTGTGGGAAGTAGGAAGGTGGTAGTGATGCAATTAATTCACTGGAGTAGGTAAAGTGGACATTTTTGCCCATTTTGGGTAGAGTGGGAGGGTTAGAATATGCAAGTGTTTAAGGAGCAATTGGGTGCAACAAGAGGCTTGATATACCAGTTTTTGCCCTTATTTTACCCCAAAGCAATGGAAAAATCCTATCCCCCTCAAATCAGTGCTCATGCCAGTGGCTTTTGGTGATGGAATCTGAAGGTCTTCTGAAGGCCCCAAAATGAGTGCTGCAAGGCTGTCAATTCCTGCTCTAAGATGCAAGTCACTTTACTTCTTTCATTTGTTTTCTGCTGTGATTCCTTCATCATTGTTCTAACTTCTGCAATTTTAATAGATATTTCTTAAGCCAAATTGTGACTAGTGCCAAAAAAACCAAAAACAAGGTTCTCCAAAAATTAGAACAGACAGACAGCAGACAGACACCATGAGGCCACGCAGTTAAATAATGTGATGGTGAAGTTAACCACACAAATTCATTTTCTTCGATAGACTCAATAATAACATCTTATCCCATGATCACATGACAGTGCTGCCTTTAAAGCAAAACAGTCAGAACAAAAACACTATAACTTAAAAGAAACAAACAGCTGTTTAATATCTCATCCTCACATTGCTTCAATCCACTTTTTTTGTCAAGTGGTTATGTTTTAACATGAAATCCATCTGTCCTTTGTAAAACATGAAATAATGCTGTCACACTGAAGATGCTTTAAACAACCCTAGGAAGTAGGTCATTCAGTAATTTACTTTTGCTTTATTAGGGAGCTGCTAAAGGAAAGAAGTACTAAATGTCTGATGGGTTTGTTAGAGAAAAGCTGGAGTTTTGCTGAAGAGGCAGAGAGAAATTGAACAATGTTCCTAGCTGGGAAGACATGTTATTTTGTCAGAAAGAACATGTGGGGAAATCCAAAAAATAAAATGGAGGCAGCATTTGAACTTGTCAAAGGATTGAAGCAGCTGCTTATGATTTAAGTGAAGGAGAATCTGAAATCCCTCCTCACTTTAAGGTAAATGGTGCTTATTAAGGTGCAATTTTGACGTACATAAAAGTGGAATTATTAACTCCTCCTTGTTATGACAAAGTTGTCTTGGGAGCCTCTGCTTGGGAAGTAATCTCTAATTTCCTTGTATTCACTCTGGCAATTCTCTCTTTTTTGGCTGTGCTTGGGAATTTTAAAGAGGGTGGCAACTGACATAGATAGGCATAATATATTTGGGATGCAACAATCCAGATGACCACTAGATGAGAGATTCAGAAAATGAACGCTTTCCTGCCACCTAATGGTCAGCCAAGGCCTTGTAGGCCAGGTATGGTATGATTAATTCAAGAGCATTATCTTGATATAAAACAACATCCCGCTGCCGGGAGGTTGGAATATATTTCTTTGCTCAGAAGCTGCAGTTCCAGCATAGCAGGAAGTTGCAAAAAGGATCAAAATATCCCTTGTTTCTTTTCAAAAATTAAGATGTATTGTTGTTGTTGTTTCTTCATATTCATCATTTTGTAATGAGCATGTTGCTTTATAGGGATATAGCACTATAACACCAGTACATAACTTTTTTTTTTTTTCCTTTTTATTGTTTGGACAGGAAAGTGCTTTAGTGCTAGTTTATAAAATTATTTAAAATGGGTAATGAAACTGGTCTCATTGCAAAGGTTACGCTATGAAGTGGTCCATCTGCCTAGCAGAGTACAGCCTATATCAAAACATGAAAGCCTGAAAGATTAACATCTGTGCTGCTGTTTCCTCTGTGAGGTGTGCCACGTTACCCTTCTTTCTTTTTGCTAATCATTCCCATCCATTTCAAAACCGTCCTGTGATTTCTCCACATTGTCTTCACCATCTGCAGATCTCAAACACTTTCAGCATACAGTATATATTTGCGGCTCTGGAGAGCGCAGCGAATATCTTTGGCCACCCATCATTCAATCCAAGCAGCCATTAGCTGCTTGACTTCTGCATAAACCAGCTGGAAATGAAGAAATCCATTCCACGTTTCAGCTAGGTTTTAGCTTTTACAATTGCCAGGAAGGGGTTTATGGTTTGCTTGCTTCCTTGTTGTATCTGCCGGGGCAAACACATACGGTCACACATACACAGATTCAGCCCTCCCCTCTCTCATCCCTTCTCCTTCTTGCAGCCTCCTCTTCCCCAGAACTAGCCCCCTCCAGCCTCCCTGCCTCACTACTCTTTTTCTGCTTTGGGGTCAACAACATTGTTCAAACACCTGCTATTCATGCAGGTGTTTGAACAATGCCCATGACCCCTCAGCCAAGAGCTGCCCCACCCCTACTCAAACCACGGGAAAGGCAGGTCTCCCCCCAGCTGCAGGCAACTGCTTTCCACCACCCCCTCCATCCCATACGGGTGCAGAGGCAGATGGGGGGGGGTGTTATTTACGGACAGTCCCAGAGCCAGTGCAGCAGCAGAGTTTGTGCTGCTGCTTCACCCTCCCTGCAGTCATCAGGAATGTGTGGCATTCTCCATGGCTCTTCCCCGAGTGAGGGAAAGCTGGGCTTTTTCCTTAGGATTGGGTGACCTTTGAAAACAGAGAGGACCCGTTATCTTACATGGCGTTATAAAAGAATCAGCGCAATAATGGCTGGAGATTGGATAAGTCTTGGGTTTCCTGCATCAAAAACAAAGAGAAATTGCCATTGGCTGTCATACTGAAGAGTGCCTCTTAGTTCAGGCACAGTATATCTATAACACCCCCTTCTCTCCCAAATTCTTCTGACACCCATGCATTGGCCAGAGAAATGGGAGGGCAGGAGGCAGTTTTACCAATTTTCCTGTGAGGCTGGTTAGGGGAAGGGGAAGGGGAAGGGGAAGGAGAGGAGAGGAGAGGAGGAGAGGAGAGGAGAGGAGAGGAGAGGAGAGGAGAGGAGAGGAGAGGAGAGGAGAGGAGAGGAGAGGAGAGGAGAGGAGAGGAGAGGAGAGGAGAGGAGAGGAGAGGAGAGTTCAATGTACAATTCCGCCAGTAGTGGACTGGGAAAAACAAAGGTTAATCATTTCACCAGTCCAGCAGCACAGGACAACATGGCCATGGAAGACAGGGACCAGTGACTACAGGGGAAGGGGCTTTCCTGCCACAGCATTTGGTAGCACTTGGAGAGGAGAGCTTTGCATACAGTGAAATGAAGCACAAGTTGGAAAATGCTTCTTTTGACATATAGTAAGAAAAGATGGGCAGAGATTGCCTTCTGGGGGATTTGGGGCAGGTAGAGGATAAGGTCGCATTTTCCTGCCTTTGAGAAACAGTTAGTGGCTTCTACTTGCCCTGGGCAACTTGGACATGGAGATCATCCCAAAGTATCCTTCCCACCCCCACCCCCCAGCTTCTAGCAGTTCATGAATTAACAAATAGCTTTTCCTTTTGCCTTCAAAAAATAAAAAGCAAATAAGCTTATAGTATCCCTCCTTTCCCTACTATATACAGTCGTGCATCTATTACATATATGTCCATATATTTGCCTGGTGATTTGTGAAACATTTCTCTGAGTGGCTGCTATGGGGGTGGTTGCCAAAGAAAAATGATTTTTAAAAGTATTAACAAATACACTTCTGTTCATCAAGGTGCCAGATGAGGACTGAAGAGCAAACTCTGCAATAATGGCATTCTAGCAGGGTCTGTGAAATAAATTGCCCACCAAATCCTTTGAGGGCATTGCACGGCAGACAACATGCATTTGAGGGGTTTCCCCTTAGCAGAAATGCTAGCTAGAAGCTGGGAGATGGGGATGAAGCAAGCAGTTCCTCCAGGGGAAACAAAGGATGAACTTGATAGAATGTGAGCTTCATCCAATGCTGAAGAGAGAATGCAACTGCGTTTTCTTAGAAAAGCAGGGGTTTGAAGGTTTTCCAAATTTATATAACGTCAGTATTGGTTTGTAATAAACATCATGCAGTTGACAGGGGCGTAGACAGTCTAACAGGAAACATCATTGTCTACAAGGCTCCTTCTCAATAAATTCACCTTCAAGAGAAAAAACAGAAGCAGCAATGAGAAAATATGAAAGCATTATAGGTAGATGACAGCCCTGTGTGAACATCCTGTAAAATATAGTTAATGAATTATGGTGATTCCCCAATAAATCACCGCCTGGAAGCAGCATGACAGAGTGAGACAGTTATGTTATTATTGAAGGCAGATCAAGGCTAATTATAGTGAATGGTAGTGTAGACGACCTCTTGCACTGCAGTAAATAAATAATCTAATATGTCATAGCAGTTCTGGATTTATGGTGGTTTTAATACAAACAATAAAACTGAATGAACACCTATTTTTACCCTATATACCATTCCTGAGGGACCTGCAGATTAAGTAAGATTTAGGACCCCTATTTCTTTTTTTAAAAAGCAGTTAAAACTTTATTTAAGAATAATACAACATATACAGATATACAGGTATTGTAAGCCCTTCAAGGTAATCCAGACAAGAAGCACACACCATGAGTACTAACACTACCTTTGCTGTACGCTTATAGTAGCAGAATCTTGCAAGTCTGAAAGCCCTTCTCCCCTCCCTTGCCTTTACTTTCTACAAAACTAGGGAGGGTCCCTTCTGAGATGCTTCCCACACTCCCTTTCCTCCTGTGGGCTGAGATACCTTTGGCATGACGGTTGTGTAGGCTGTGGCTCTCCCTCCTGTCTCCCAAGGTCATTCCCACATACCATTATAGGTAGAGATAGGTAGAGATATATATTTCCCTCTTTTAAAAAATGCATCAGCAGTGTGCTTGTTTTATTATTCTTTTTAGTCTTATTATAATCCTTTTATTTTATTTAAAACAAAGATTCTTTTCAAAAAAAGATACTATAGTATCTATGAATGAACAGATAATTACTGAGGTTATACAATTACTGCTCAATATAACATTAGTAAAAGATGTCAAGCTGAGTATATTACATTATTTTTATGATATAAAAAAATATACATTTTTTAACTTAATGCCAAAATCTCCACTATATTATTGTTTATACGTGTTAAAAAAGAATAAAAAGGAAAAAACCACCTAAAACTAATATAGGTAGAATAAATATTTAATTTCTTCCTTTGTGCTCTAACCGATTTACAGTACCTGTCGGTATAAGGTTTAGAAACCATACACTAAATGTTTGTATTTACCTTGCGGAGTCCTTGGGGTTCTCTGAGCTTGGTTGTTTTCTTGCAAACATTTTGTTACCCGGCTAGGTAACATCTTCAGTGCTATTTACTTTGCTGTACAATATATAATATATATGGAAGCCATTCTTGCTGAGAGAGAGCGACTGGCCCAAAGTCACCCAGCCAGCTTTCATGCCTAAAATGGGACTAGAACTCCCAGTCTCTGCTTTCTAGCCTGGAGCCTTAACCACTAGACCAAACTGGCTCTTTTTGTTGGTACTGTGTCTTCTTCCCAGGACTCCTATTTCTTTGACAGTTGGAATTGCGCTTGCAGATCCAAATTTGTAAGCATTGCCATTTTGGGGAAGATGATCATGTAGGGAAATCTTGAGGTCAGGAGAAGGGGAGTTACAGGATTCTGTTCTACTCAGCTTTGCTCTCAACATATTGTAGTCAATTCTAGTAGAATTTTTTTTCTTTCCCCCCACTGCCTTTATTCCAGCAGGAGCTACAATCCTAGGACACTGCAACTTGTCAGCAGTCAAATCTACAAGCTATTCCATTTCAAATAACTTGTTGATGTCTTCCCCCTTCAGCTTCCCTTGAATCTGTAATAACCTTTTTGGTGCTTTAGGTCTCCTATGTAGCAATTCTTCTATGGTATGCTTGAGGGAGCACTGCTGACAAAGCAAGGTTTGTTTATTAGCAGGAATGTGAGAGTTATTTGGTTATTATTTTTAAAGAGAGGACAACTGACAGCACTGTTTTCAAATTTTGCTTAATCAGATGGATGAATGATTTGCTGGATTCCTGCAATTATTTATTTTTGGTGATTAGGAATTAGAAATATTTATTCAATCCTGATCTGGAGAAAATATTAACATGAAGAGGTATGACACAAACATATATAATATCAAGGCTTCCCCCATTGTAACATATGGCCATAATAGCTGGATGATGAGAAAGGGTGATTAAGCGAAATGGATGCCTTTGAACTGTGGTGCTGGAGAAATTGTTGAGAATGTTCTTCTACTGCAAGAACAAATCATTCAATACTAGATAAAATAAAACCAGACTGCTCATGGGAAGCAATAATAATAAAACTGAAGTTTAAATATTTTGGATTCATAATGTAAAGGCAAGAGTGAATGGAGAAGACCCTGATGTTTGGAAAAATCAAAGGCATACAAAAAAAGAGGCTAACAAAGGACACAGTGCCTAGATATTGTGACTGATAACACAAGCATGAGCTTAGAAAAACTCAAAGAAGCCGTTACTGACAATCCTGGATGTATCCATTCATGAAGAGTCAGAAATGTCTAAACGACTGAACAACTCTCAATCCTCAGTGTTAAAATATTGGTATTCATAGAATCATAGAGTTGAGAGACGATGTTTAGGTTATTGAATCTAGCCCTCTGCTCAGTGCAGGGATGAAAATGAAAGCACTCAAGACCAATGGTTTAGACTCAGTTTACACACATCCAATGAATGAGTGCCTACCACATTTCTGAGTAAGTGGTTCCAATCTTTTTCTAAATTCAATGGGAATTTACCTCCTTGTAAGCTAATCCATGTTTCTACATTCTGCACTCTGGAATGAGAGAGAGCAGATCTTGACCTCCTTCTTTCAAGTATTTGAAGTGTTCTCATATCCCCTCTTCATTGTCTTTTCTCAAGACTAAACATACCCAGATAATTAAATTTGTTTTCATAAAATTTAGTTTCTCTGAACCTTTACTAATTTGTCTAAATCCTTTTTGAAGCATGATGTCCAGAACACAACACAGTGCTTAAGGTAAGGCTGGTTAAAGCAGAGTAAAATGAAACAATTACTTTCTTTGATTTGGATATTATATTCTGTTGACATAACCTAAAATTGCTTCTTAAAAGTCAGCTTCTTATAAGTTGGGACTAGTTTTTATAAGCCAGACTGGTTCAGTTTGGTCAAACACCAAGAAATTGTGAAGAATAAGATGATGGGACAAGATTTGTTTTATTACTTTTACCCAATTTCTGTAACCTATCAAGATCAGTTTGATTTTTTTTCCTGTCTGTTAAAGTTTTAATTATTCCACTCAAGTTTGTTATCTGCAGATTTAATAAGTATTCCTTCCACCTCTTCACCCAAATTGTTAATGAAAATATTTAACAATAGAGGACACCTCTCTTCATTGGAACTATTGATGAACACTCTCTGAGTACATTTTTCTGAGCCATCTTTCTATCCACATTTAATTATGTAGCCCACATTTAATTACCTTGCTAACCAGCATGCCATGAGGTACTTTGTCGAATGCTTCACTGAAATCAAGATCTGTTTAGAAAGTTACCCAATTAAAAAAGAGATAAGGTTAGTCTGGCAAGATTTGTTCTTGACAAATCCATGTTGATGTCTAGTAATTATCACCTTGCTTTCAATGTACCTCCAGATTGATCTCTTTATGACAAACTGTAAAATCTTGCCAGGTGTTGATGTCAGATCAAACAGTTTGCTTGCCCAGGTTTTCTTTCTCCCCTTTTTCAAGGTAGGGATATTTGTTCTCTTTCAGTTGTCTGGCACTTCATTGCTTCTTCAGGATTTCTGAAATATAATATATAAAGGTTTAGCCAGATAATCAGTTCCTTCAGTATCCTAATATGCAGTTTATCTGATCATGGAGGTCTATATTCATTAAAAGTAAAGAGGTAGTTCCTGGTCATGTTCTCTCAATCTCAAGCAATAAATACAAATAATAAAGCAGGGCTCATTTTAAAAAAGAAAACATAACAGTTAATCTAAACAGCAGTCTGTTCTGTCCTATACTGTAGATGCATGGGACAAACACGTATAGATTCAACTGTTGTCTAAACAAGATAGCACAGTCATCCTACTTCCCTGGGAAAGTGTTGCATAACTGGGATATTGCTGCTGAGGAGGCCTGATTCCTGGATCAGCACTCTCAGTAAAGGGGTTCCATGGGGGAAGGATGGTAGGAAGTGATATTTTAAGTATGTGGATCTTAATTGGCTTAGAGCTAATGTTGATCCAATGGCTGCCAGGTCTGGGGTGCAACAATCCAAACAACTACTAAATGGCAGAAGAGAAGAGGACAGTGGGGATGATGAATCAGATCAGTCCCACTGTTCAGCCCTCAGTATTCACCCCCAGCACTAAGTCATTGGATCCTTGGCAACTCTGGTCATCAGTTGTTGCTATTAAATGCCAGATTTATTTGCAATAAGATTGTGCTTATCTGTGATTTGATCATGGAGGAAGCAGCATCCTGGCATGTATATCTGAGACCTGGATGGGAACAAAGGGGGGGGGGGCGTCTCCCTCTCAGAGTCAGCGTTCATGTGTGGCATCAGCTGCAACCCCAGGGCAGGGGAAGCAGGGTAACAGTTGACATTGAGAAAGCCTTGATCAGTTTCAGAGGCTCTGTACCACAGATAAGCAGATGTGAGACGTTGTGGTTGAAGTTGGGCTGTAGGGAACAAATGGGTTTGTTGCTGCTCTGCCAGCCTCCCTGCTGTGCAGACATTCCTGTCTGAGCTGCTTGTCTCAGCACTGGGTTGACATGGCAATCTCCAAAGCTGGTAGCCCTTGGGGATTGTAACTTGCCTCTGGGTGACAGAGAGTATAGAGCACCATGGCCATCATGGACCTGATCCAATTCATGTCTACTGGCTACCAGTCCAAGTAGGATCAGAAACAATACAGCAGCCAAAACTGGGCAAAAAGACTCTTTTTGATATGGAGACACATGCTCTAGTGTCAGATTAAAAACAAAGATAACTTCTTCCCCCACAAAAGACTACATACCTGTTCCTTTGAAGGGAATGCCAGTTTTACAGAATAGTCTACCTTCCTGAAGGTAGTCCTGAAGGTTGCATGACAACCACTCTCTGCCAAACCTTTATCTTATCTAGATTCAGCTTCAGTCTGTTGGCCCTCATCCAGTCCCTCCCCCTTCCTGGCAACCCTTAAGCACCTACTCAGCATCTCCTGACTTAGAAGGAAAGGAGAGAAAGAGAGTTGTATGTCATAAATGTTGTAAGTATTTTGAATTTGCATTATGGGGTCCCCCAGACCTTTGTGATACAAATCTGGTCAGCCCTTTTCTCCAAGATCACATCATGTATGACATTTTGTTTTAAACTGACCTGGTATTGAAGAACAGTATCACAAAATGAGAGGGGAGGTCAACAGGTAATCAAGATTTGCTGATGGAAAATGATAGTTTCCTGATCAATATTAAGTGGCTCGCTGTGACTGAAAGAGAAATAATGAATGGAGTGTGGGGTGAGGAAGAACTCAAGTGAAGGAAGCTAGTGTGAGGATACTCCAACTGATAGTTCTGGTAGTTCTGGTCTCCGAAGTGTGTTGAGCCATCCATATATTGTGGATTAGAAATGCTATCATCCAAATATATTCTGTTGTGATGGAAGTTACAGCCTCAACATACCTGAAAAGCACCAGGTTGGATAAGATTACTATATATGGGGTTTCCCATCTGTCAAATTGTTGCAAGTTGCAAGATTTCCAAACTCTCCTTTTTTGTTTTCTAAGAGAGGAAGGGGAGGACAGTATGTGCTAGCAAAGTGCCTTACTCTGTTCTGTTCTGCTCTCTCCTGCACAATATTTCACAGCCTCTTTTTTTCTTCTATTCTGGAGGTAACATCTTAAAACCTTAGTAAAATGGCATTGGAGAAAGCTTTCTGCCTGCTGGATCCTTTTCATATAACAGATTCTTCCATACAGAGAAGAAATTTAAGATCAATAAAAAACATACGGAAGCAGCACTGGGAAGATGGGATCCTGATCAGGAAATTCTCCCCAAGGAGGCCACAGGTTCTAGTAAAATAGTGTTTTCTGGATAAGTTGCCCTGCAAATATTTCTATAGACCTTCTGTTCAAAGCTCCCAAAGGAAGCTGCAAAAAAGGTTTATGGGCCAGCTCTGATGTAATATTTAGGACAGAGAAGTTGTTTCCTGGAATGAATCCTATGGGTATAGAGAAATAAAATGAATGGATAACCTACTCAGGAAGTCTCTTACGTCACTGCAGAGGTGGCTGAATGCACCCTTTGCCCTGTATTCTCTTAAATGGACCCATAAATTGAAGCAGTTTTTCTCCTCCCTGTCCACCCTTCCTCCCCTGAACAAATTAGTAAATGCTAGACTCAATCCAGTGATCTTTTCTCTTGTTAGTAAGTCAAAGATAGAGCAGAGAGGATATCTGCTCCTGGGGAGAGCTTTTGAAATGAAGAGTGCTCTTTGGGTAGGAAGGGGGCAGCTATCGAAGATGGTAAGGTCTGGCTGGAACAGTACTCTTTCTCTGACTTGCGTCATAATCCAAGCCAAGGAAGGATGGGGGTGGGGGTTATTGTTTGCTTTCTTTTTGCTTTGATTGGTATGTTTAATTTTTTAATTTAAAATATTATGCTTCCTGTCATTCTCCTTTAATATGATACACCTTGGAGCTCTCAGATTAAAAAATAAGACAAAGTGTATGTAATTAATTTTTTAAAATCTGGTTGATAAAAATAACCATGTCATATTCCATATGCTTGCACTACCTGTGCATGTATGTGTGTGTCAAACACACCTCATTATCAAAGATCAGCTGCTTCACATGTTAGACAGTCTAACAGTGTATTCTCAATCTTGGCTGGCAGTGACTCTCCCAAGTCTTAAGCAAGGTGGATTTTCCCACCCCACTCCTGAATAACAATGAACAAAACTTGAGATCTTCTGCATGATAATAATCTGCTATCTCACCAAGCTGTGGGATTCTTCCCGGTCATTACTGGGCAAAGTATTTGAAGACATTATACAGTGTTCCACCAACTATAAGCATCTACAAATTCCTTTGCAACCTTGTTCTTTACAAGCTTCTCATTGGTAGATGACCCTTGCCAGAATTTCTATTTCTGAATGAGCAAATAAGCCTTCTGTGTTTTTTTTCATAGTAGATTGTGTGTGTGTGTGTGTGTGTGTGTATAAGACAGAGAGAAAGAGAGAGAGAGAGAGCGCATCACCAATGGGAGATCTGCATAGGCTTGTAGTGTAAATGATCTTTTGCCATAGGCATCACTTTTTATAAAGTATAACTCTAGTTAAAAGCAGACTGGCCACAAACCTTTTGTGGCAGATGAAAACCCAAGCTTTCCAACGTCATAATTTATTATTAGCAGGAATTTCCTTGTCACTTATTTCATTGTGAGACATTCAGTGTCACATACATCTCTGAAACAAAATTCATGCCATTTCATTTCTACTCAATGTCATATTGCATCAGACCACATAGCCTGATAATAGAGACAGATGTGAGCCACAGTTTGTTTCAGAATTAGTACTCTGTGCTGTAAAGATTGAACTGGCCATTGCATTAAACAGAGTGATTATTCAGCAAAACCTGAACATTCTCAGAAAGAGCAGTGCTATAGCACATCTTATTGAAGAACTCACCATATCAACCGTGCCTGAGAGGCTATACTATTACCATCACTTCCCAAGATCTCCCTGAAGTGATTCTATTGCAAATAGTGCTTCTCTGCTGCCATTGGTAGCCCAGGACCAGAACTGTTGGTCCAGTGGTGCTGGAAGGAAGCCAGCATCTCCTTCCACCTAGAGAATCTGCTCCAAATTACTGTTTCTGCACTGCTGCTTATATACTGTGATACGTATCTACCTGCTGTCCAGCAATAGACTCATCAGCTGAAAATAGATGAAGCTCCTAGGACCTGTAGCTGAATATGCCAAAGGCTGCGTGAGACCCATACTATGTACTGTAAGTTGTCCACCCCTGTGGTGAATGATTCCAGTGGACTTCGGGCTGACCCTAACCCTAACCTGAAGAAATAGATTCTTTTTTTCCTAGCTATCAGCAGAATTCCAAGGCATCCCAGGCTTATTATCTTCTTATTTTTATATCCTTCAACTAGCCAGCACAAAGGTTGAGCACAATATACTTTCTACTGGCATGACATGTAGGGGGAGGAACTGTGCTGTTCAAGGCAAATATGGACCTCCAATCCTATCTTTGCATCTTAAAATTAGGGGCATTTTCAGAAAATAATTGCTGATTGGTTGGTATTTCCAACTTCCCGCATGCTGATTCGCTCAAGGAGTCCTTTATCCGGCAGTTTGGATGGCAGCCTGAAGCTCTGCATTTGGTCCTGTGGATACACCAGTATCACTGGTCAGGCAACATGGAGAGAGGAAGTCTTTCTAAGGTACTCAGTCCATTTGCTAATAATTTTCTTGCACAGACTCTGTGTCAATTCCTCAGTAGGAAAGGTGTGTAAACCATCAGGCAATTGCACATAAATATTTGTGAGAAAACGTATGGATTATATTGGGATGAGGTGCTTTTCTTTCTGTGAAGGGAGAACACTCTTATTTGTTAATTCATGAAGCACTGGAAGTTCTCTGTGAGGTGGGGAAATAACCGGCAACTTAGATGTAGAGATGGTAAGCATTGACTGGCAGCCAGCTCCAGACCTGAAAGTATATGGATAACGTTGTGCAAAATGCATTTTGGATGTAGTGAGAACAATGTGCAACCAATGCAAGGTGCTTTTAAACTGTACCAGGACTTATTTGCAGATAGAACAAATGCAGGCATGGCAGAGCTCTCTGTATGAAAGCTCTGTGGTGCTTTGCCTTTCCTTTCCTTTCCTTTCCTTTCCTTTCCTTTCCTTTCCTTTCCTTTCCTTTCCTTTCCTTTCCTTTCCTTTCCTTTCCTTATACATTGGCTGTGCCACAACTATTTCTCAATTCAAGGGAAATTGAATGTTTGCCCTTGAAGGTCCAGGGCCTCAGGCTAGGCCATAGAACACTAGATACATCCAGTTAAAACTCAGGATTCTCTCTGAAAGGTCTGGTTCCATCCAATCATAAGACTACAAAATGAAATACGTAAGATAAACAACTCACAACTCTAAGCAATCAGATGCATTTGTTGGAACAAAGAATGCAGCTAATGATCTCTTGGGGCCCAGTTTAGGCATACATTAACTGAATTCAGACTGAAACAAGAAACAGCTTAACATTGTACTTTGTTCCTCATGGATATTAACCAGGGAAGACTAGAAAATTTTGTAATTTTTCAGTTTCCATCCCTGGGCATATTAGTTACCTGAATCTAGAAGTATATATGTATCTATGTCCTGTGTAGCCCCAGCAGTGACATTTCTCAACCTAGTGCCCTACTGATGTTTGGGAACTACAGTTCTCAGGATTCACAGTCAACATAGCCAACAAACAATTAAATGGACAGGTGATTTGGATAAATATTATTTCTCCAAAAAAGTATGTTGGAACATTAAAAAAAAACTGGTTTTCAATATGTGCCAGTGGCGTCTGCACTGGATGGGAAGAGGAACTGGGAACAGAAGAAGCTGATTTGTCAAGACAACCTCAGCAATTTTTCATGTCAAAATATTAAAAGCATTTTCTTTTCAATAAAATAAACTGTACCTAAGGCCATGGTATTCAGACTAGCAGTACATATATTTAACACATAGGGCCTTCCCTCACTAGCAGCCTAATGCAACAGTTAGCCCTCACTAAGTTGTAGTGCTCTAACAGTAACTGTTGTAAAAATAGTATGGCAATATGATTATAGAAGCAATCATTGAGTGTTGCTTTGGATTATTCTAGCAACCTGTTAGAATCCTTGAAAAAGTAGCTGAGAAAGTCTCTGTTTACTATGGATCTGAAATAAACCAATAGTACTGTATTCCTGACCCATTTGTGCAATTCCCACACCATTTGGAATCCACACAATCAGTTACTGTTTGTGCTTAATGTGGTCTGGGACCGCTCCCACCTAGAGAAATAAAAAAACAGGTTAAAGCAACTCATACTCCAGTAGCATGATATCCTAGGCCCATACACTACATTAGGGGACCTTTTCCTGTGGGCATATTTTAGTATTCCTTCACTATCTTATTCTCATTTTCCAAGATGAGACATCCTTCCATGTTACAGATGGAAATGGCAGCATTTCAGATACATTTGTTGCACGAAGAGGCAACCTTACTGATTTTTAGAGTACTTGAACAAGCATATGGCTGGATAGTGTTAGATTACCATCTAACACTGGTAATCTAAGAGAGGTCCAGACTCTGAAGGGTGAACTTGGTACAGTGTCAGTTCTGCAAAAGTGTCTAAGTATGTGAGCAGTGGCTGTGATTGGGTCCACACACAACTTTACATCAAGGCTGAGCAACATTTTAATGTTTCGGGGCTACACTTCCATTTTTAAAATGTTCTGAATATCTGAGAGTTGAAGGGGTATATTCAGTAACATGGTAACATCATGGGGATTGGGCCAAACACTTTTTCGTATTTTCTGGTAGTGTTTTATTATCTTGTGGAGGCTTAATATGCCTATTTTTCCCTCTTCTCCTTTTAAATGTGAAAAGTCGCACTTCTGAAAATGGATGGTTTCACCATCAAAGTTTGGCAGACTAGAATAAACATGGGATTGGAAGGTGCATGTGTTAAGGACGCAAGTGACCTGTATCTGCAGTGCACCAAGGTTTGTTAATTGACAGTACTCACCTAACACCCAAAGTCTAAACAAAACAAACCACATGTTGTCTTAATGTGGTGTGTTAACCAGCCTGGAAAGCTAAATTGCTCATTTTGTATTGCCTATGACGACTAGACTGTGAACAGACAACCATCGATTAGGAGGAAGAAAGTTTGCATTTTCCCATCATAGCTTTTTGTTCTGCGAAGCAGTAGTTTCCATTCAACAGGAACATACTGAAATTTTCCAAGATTTCATTCCATTTCTACACAAAACATAGTTTAGGAATCCTACATTTGTGTTGCAATTTCCTTCTTTGAATTAGGAATGACATATTTCAACCTCCAGTGAATAGAACACCACCGTATCCAAACACCTCAGAACACAACTTTAGTGCAAGGAATAGAAATGGCTCAAGACAAAAAATCCAAACAAGATTCAATAGTGTGATAAAAATGTAATATATGCCTGAATTATTGAGAATTAGCTCCTCAAGTTATTTTGAAGGTAGCCACCAGAAAGCAGGGTGGGTGAGGAATGTTTCACCCTCTGGATTCTGTTCCAACTGGCTCTACTGCCAATACTTCTCTGGGCTCCTCACTACCTTGAACAATGAGTAGTCAGGGAGTAGGATTAGGACTGGAAAGATCAATCTCCTTCCTGTCAGTATTCACTCCTCAGACTCTTCTCTCCCATTTCTACATTAATCTTTAAAATCTTGACAAAAATACATATCTAATTTTTCTAAAAACCAGTTATACAGGGATTTTCCTTCCAAAGTATGCATTTCTGATATTCTGCTATGTCCCAAATCTCACTTTAATGTGAATTTGTTTTTTGAGCCAAGAATTCCACTGGAAAATTTGGAGAGAGTGTGAAACCTGGAGGATGACTATGTTCCAATCAACATGTTAGTCTTTGAAGTGCACTTTCAAAACATGTGCTGAATGAAAGCCTCAAAGCACCCTTCATTCACTGGAGACTTTTGATGTGTTTGTTTCATTTGTAAAATAATCATTAAAAAAAAATGATTATTTTTTTAAATATATAAAAAAAAAATAAAAAAAAAATAAAAAACAAAACATTTGTTTCATTTGCAAAATAATCAAGCAGAATTTATTGGAAGCAAGCAGGTCTGCCAAACCAGATAACAGCCATCCTACAGGCTGGTCAGGCACATGTCTACACTAGCAAACTCCAGCAAAGTGTCTTCTCTACTTCCCACCCCCATTAGACTGCAACATTGACTCCATCTATTTCCATGCCTTCCTCCCACTATATAAAGTTTGATCCCTTCAGAAATTCCGAGAAGCATTACATTTCAAACATCAGGGAAAGATTTCCAGCTATCAAGGAACATTGCTATTCTTTTGTTAAGTCTCTGCATGTTTGCTCTTTGACAAAATGTAAATAGTCCGACTCTATCACTGTATTCAGACTGAATTGCTTGGCTTATATTATAATATACGAAGATATGCAAGTCAACAGAAATGTGGCTGTGGTCAGAAATGGCTTGTAGAAAGGCAGCCTGCCAAGTCAAGGTTTCTTCCAAACAGATGGCCTTTCCATCTCCCAGCCCATCTGAATCCCATTTAAAATGTCCCCATGACTGATCCAGGCTGTTTTGACTATTTTCAGTTTTTTTGTTTTTGTTTTTTTACATCTATAAGCATGGACATGTTCATATGTTTGTGAATCTAAAACTTCTAGAATATCATCAGTCAATCAGCACTTGCCCTTTCTGATTAGCAACTGAGCACAGAGAACTATCAGTTTAATCAATGTTCACTTACTGGACATATATGCCTTGACCTATCCCATCATGTCCAGGCCTAAGCACATGTCCCTTCTTGTCACAAAAATAAAACAGAATAAATGGATGTTCCTTCCTCCCTGAGCTTCTGTGCTCACCATGGCTGTGAACCTTTGTTGCCTTCCAAACTTCTAAGGCTGGCATGTTAGGAAATCTGTTTGGCACCCGTTGAGCACATCATGCCAGCACACTGCTGGAATGGGATCCCAGGAGCTGGGAGGTGGGACAGTCTCAAAAGCTCCTGCAGTGAGAGAAGAGAGTTCCTGTTCAAGCGTAAGACATCAATACATTGTCCTTCCTGAAGCTGTATTTCTTGCCTCAAAACAGTATTTTCTCTTCCCAGACTACTGGCACAGAGGTATATTGAAGTTATTCACAACTGTAAGCCCTTGGTATTGGTATCATGGGCTAGATGGGGAGAAAATTCATTTGTCCTACTGCCAGGATTGTATGGTCATGCAGTAGAGCCCAGAGTCCTGGAGACAACACCTTCTGGCGGGGTGGTGGTGGTCTAAAAGATCACTGTACAATGCTGAAGTGGTGACCCATGTGCAGGGAGCTCTCCATTGTAAGCAAGGAGAGAAGACAATATGGTGAGATGATTTTACCCATGGCCATTTCCACACAGCTCAAGTGAGCTGCTTTATTCCATTATGCTAGAAAGTGGCTTGCATAGAACTGCCTTCCCACCCTGGACTCCTCCATACACACTGAACCTTCATCACCCATAATTCCCATTTCATTGCCATCTGTGGATTATGGGAATTGCTTCAACATACCTGAAGAGCCAAAAGTAGGGGAAGATTAGCATAAAGGTATTCAGATCATGTTAGAAATAGGATCTTGGATCAGGATTTAGCAATCTGTTCTGCCTCTTATCTGCCCATAAACCTCACAGAAATCCTCCAGAATTTTGTGTGAGAACTGTGTTATCTCTCAAATTTTCAACAAGAAAGCCTGTGAGATGTTGGTGTTCTTAGACACAGTTTCACAATCCCATCTGATGCAAGAATGCCAGTGTTGTAAGGTTTCATGATTAAGTCAATCTTAACATTGGAAAGGGGCACAGGGAAGTTCTTGTGGGTCTATCTGCTGCTCTGGCACCAATAAGTACTACATTGCTATCCCCTGCCTTGAAAAATTAATGCCTCTGTTTCACTTCCTTGTGCCTGACTTTCAAGCTTGCTATAATGAACAAATGTGATTTGGGAAAATGTGGAGTATGCTTGCAGAACTGAATTAACTAGTGATATCTCTTTTGAGCAGTGACTGAGAAAATAGCTTAGAAATGCAAATAGTATTATTAGAGGAAGAAATATTTAATCCATGCAATATAAGGCATTAGGAAGCTGTAGCTGAAAGTAGGAAATATTGAGGGGGGATCACTGCTCCTAGAAATCATTGTTGCCATTTTTTTTCAAGTATCTGAATGAAGAATTAAATTATCTTCTCCCAAAAACCAGTGGAGCCGCTTTGATGAGAGCCAATGTGTAACAGGTTGGGCTAGGAATGGGAAGGCCCAGGTTCAAGTCTCACCTTCAGTCATGGAAGCTCACACTGGGTGACTTTGGGCCCATCATTCTTTCAGCCACGTACCTCACAGGGATATTGTTGTGAGGAGAAATGAAAGGACAGAATGCGATGTACAGAATGAAAGGCAGGATATAAATCTAATTAATTAATTAAATCAAATTTGAAAAGTGCTTCTTTTTCCTGCATTCTTCTTTGGATTCCCCAGTCCATTCCTGAGCATTAATATCTTTGGAGGAGCCTAAGCACCTGCAGATGCATTTCTCCCACCTGGGGAAAAGCAGGTGGCAGGAAGAGAAGGAAAAAGAACCCCCAAAGGTCTCACTCAACAAAAAACAAGGAGATCAGCTGAGTCACCCAGCTCAACATCGTATCTCTAAGGGCACTCCATTTTTTAGGCAGCAGCTTATAAGTATATATTTAGTAGTGCCTTTATCTGAAATCAAATTATATATATATACTACTAAAACTCTCATATCTGTAAACTTCACCTGGGCAAAATGGTGCGTCATACAGCAACAATTTTTGAATCAAGGTACCTCAGATGGGCTAGCTTACAGAATGCATCCAAAATCCAGGACCCATGACTTCTATGGGATTGAAATTTGGGCAATTTGTGGCTGCTTCAGCACTGCTGTGCTGCTGCACCACCATGGTCAGCCCAGGTCACATGATCATCATGAGCATATCACCAACCTTTTTCCTGCCTCCCTCTGTCCCCTGCACCCATTTGGCTGGCAGCAAGACCAGACAGTTGAGTGGTGATTGGCTGCTTTGGAAACGAGGCAGAAATTTGAAATCTCTTAACAGCTGCGGGCATTGAGGGAAGGATAAGGGAGAGACCTGGATGCCTGCTGGAGAGGTAGGCTGGCTGGCTGAGCAACCTAAAACAGTGAAGAGTTGTTGAGAATGTTGTAGAAAGATTCAGTTCTGTATTTGAGCAGATAGAGATAACATAAAGGTTTATCATCATCATCATTTGGAAGGTCTCCCCCAACAAACTAGAAGTTTGTCACATAGCAAATCCATCCCCAAATCTTTTTTGCTTTCTACAGTAGTTGAATGTTGCTAAGACATCCATAATACTAGAGGAAGCCTAGCCTCTTTCATGTAATTGACAAATACATTTGTCTTTGTGCAGCCTAGGTGTAATGATCAAAACACTTTGTGTGAAAAATAACCCAGTTTCCTAGTCAGATTCAAAGCACACACACACATACACACACCTCAGGCCTGAACTTCATAATGAAGCAGGAAAGAATCTGGTAAAGAATCTTGGAAGATGACTGCTAGTGCTACCATCTGAAAGCCCCTGTGCAGTTATTCTAGACTGTCTTTATCTCCTGAATAGATTTTTTGTGGTAAGAAAATATTTTTTAAAAAAGCATGTGGTAAAACATGGGGAGAGGAACTACAAATGAAAGACAGATTCTTCCCCTCACCAGGACAGGTGCACAATAAATGCCTTGCACATCAGCATAAAGGGAAGAGCTCATCTGTTCAGAGGGCACGTTTTTTCTTAGATGTTACATGCCTAAGTTAAGCAGATACTTCCTGTACAGTATGCCAAAGACTAAAATTGAACTGTGCTATCACAGCATCACCTAAAGTTGGGCCAACAGGGCAACAAACAGGAAGGGATAAATCCATTCACTTCATAGGTTAATACTGGGGGAATATAAAGACTCCATTTATACACCCAATACAGTCAGACAGACTCCTTTTGAGATTGTGTGAATTTTGAATGAATTCAGTTAAAAAGAATCTGAGATAACAAGGGTAGTGTTGTGCTGCTTATTAGTGAAACCTGTTCCACACCTCTGCCATAAATCCTACAGTATCAAAATGGTTTGTAACAGCTCATCCATTGCTAATAATTCCTGTGTGAAATTGCTTGCCAGGCAGCAAAGAGGAAATGAAGGAATTGTACCTGGAAGAACGAGGGTGTTTAACTGCATACATTTAACCAGCATCAGCCCAGGCCCCTGAACCATGGTAGAAAAGCAACATTTTAGTCAAGACAGTCTTGGAAAGTCAAAAACTAAAAATACATTGCAGTCAGTCTCATCCTCAATTTTAGCAGCTAATTCAGCTGCTTAAGCAAACCACGTCTTAGTGTGATGTGCGAACCAGGTTTATATGACTTTCCTCATTCATGTACACCAAAAATCTGCCAAATGAATTGTTTATTTTAGAATGCATTTTGGCCTACAGAGCAGCCATCCATTCTTACAGTGGCCATTACAGATGCAACTTCTTGCATGCTCTAATTTCCCCTGCCTCATTCTTGCTCTACAGGAGGGGGATCCTTTCAAGGGCAGTTCTCTGAAGGACTCTCAAGGGAGCAGCCAAGTATCTCAGGCCAAATAGCAACCATAGTCCAAATGCATTTGTACCTGTGACATGACCGATTCTAGATTATGTCAAAGTGTTTTCTTGAAGGTGTGTTTTGTTTTCCTACAGTTCCATCTTCTTGCCATAGCTTAATGGAGGCACACAGTCTAAACTCCTAACATTATTATATCTCATTAGGATCTAATGTCAAGTCTTGACCATTAAGTATAACTTCAAAATGATTTACACAGAGACCAAGAAATAATCCCATTCCGGAAGTGATGCTTATGTGCTTTTTTCTCACTTTCTAGTTTAGTGAAAGGAGATGCACTGAAGCAGTCAATTCAGTCCAACCTATATGGACTGAATACAGTGTATACATAAATATACAGATACCCAATACTAGTCTTCATCAGCTGTGCCATATTATATAACTTTCAACCAGCCAAAGGGGAATCAGAGCATCCCTGTGTTTTATGTAGTATTATGTAACTATGATTACAGTTAGATGGATAAAGTATAAAATGGTTCAGAGATACATGTTTGTCCATGAAGTGGAGCATTTGGAGCATTAAAGTCATGGGGGGGGGGCAATCTGAAGAGCACATACTGTTTTCTCTGTTTGCCTTGATTGTCTGATTCTCCAACTCTTCGCCTTGACTTGTCCTAAACAAATGCAGCCTTGAGTCCTATGTGGTGGATATTGTTGCTACTCCCAGGACTAGGGAGGGAACATTTCTATTTCTTACGTAGCTCCTAAATGAAATTTTTCTCCAGAGCAGAATGAAGACCAGGAACTCAGGGCCATTGCAGACCTATCCAGCTATGATTTCATGTGGTAAAGGCCTGGGCTGGCTGTGCCATAATTAACAGGTACATGCAAAATGACGCTTTAATTACTACATGCACAAAAAACACAGGGCAATCTTACTGGAGTCAGTATTCTGTGTTAATTGCAGCACTCTAAGGCACTTGGATATTGCATCCTTCCAAGGCACTTGATATTATCTCATCTGCAAGTTTAAGCATAAGATATATTGAAATGTTCTGCACCTGAGCAAAATAAGAGAGAGCGAGGCAACAACACTGCTAAACATCTTCTCCATATATTTTCAGCCTACAGATGTGTTCTCAGTCATGAACCAATATATACACACTCTCATTTACATGCATGGTTGCTGACAGACTTGGGGCATGTGGCTAAATTCTATATCCTATTACATTTATTAGACTAACTCATGTAAGGTAAAGCATTTCAGGATCTTCACAGATTCCTGCAACAGCCAGTGCAGGGAATTGTATTTCTCAGATGACATTGTTCCTTCTGAGGCCTGTTTAGATGACTCGCATGCTGGATGTCAAATTTTAGCTTAGTGGCCTAAAGTTCACCAGTACTTGGGAACAGCAGCTTTAGGCCAGCCAAGAGAAACCAAATCAGTGAGCAGGCTCAGCTCCAGGGCAAAACAGGCCAAATAATTTTTGCCAAAGCTCCATTATTAATCCTGCAACTCTCATTTCAGTTCAAGTAATAGCATGCGAGTGTTCTTATCTGAAAGCCCCAGGGTCTGGATGTCCTGACTGGAGAAGTGAAAGAACTGGTTACAGTAAAAGAAAAGCATTAACCAGAGATACCTTTCTGTTCTTCTTAGTTCAACATACTCGTTTGCAGGTGAGTTTCAATCTTTCCCCCAGAGCTAATTTGCACTTGGAAAAAGGAAGTAGCAAGTACAAAACAAGCGTGGCCAATTCAGATTTGAATAATGTATTTCGTATTTCAGTATAAGTTCCAGAATATCCCAAGTAGTAAAGTAGAATATAAAAAATGAACAATTAATATCAAATGGCCTATAGATACTGACACCAGCCCTGTCTTACCTACGTAGGCATTAATTAAAGGCCTGCTTGAATGTTTGGAATGATAGAACTCAGAAGAAGTAGAACAAAGCCAACTTTTATTGCTGTCCTCTCTGTAATGGTGTGTGGGATTCACCTTGGGAGACAGGAGGAAGAGCCACACTCTGGACAACCAGCATGTAAAAGGTATCTCAGCCCACAGGAGGAGGGAGAGCATGGGAAACATTTCAGAAGGGATCCTCCCTAGTTTTCCAGAGACTAAAAGGAAAGGAGGGGAGAAATACTTTTAGTCTTGCAAGATTCTGTTAATGTAACCTTACTATAAAGATAGAGCTAGATTGTGCTTCTTCCTTGTCTGGACTACTTCGCAGGGCTGACACTCTCAGTGGCCTTTCAGCAAAACTAGCTGCTCACTTGGCCATTAAATCAGAACAGCACTCCTTGACCTCAAATGGTGCAAAATTCATTGCTGGGAACTTTCAAAATGCTAAAGAAACAAACTGTGTTTTGGGAAGTTATTTATATCATTAAATGTCGGGGTTGGGAAGGAGGGATTTATCTCAACGTATAAAATTTAGAACCACATATATAAACCAGTACTAACTTGGTTTTTATAAAATTGGTCTTTTTCTCTATAGAAAGACAGAGGTTGACAGTAAATCCATTACCTTGGAAAACATTTTCTTTCTAAAGATCTAGCCTGGAACAGGCCAAGTCATGAGAATGTATCTTGGAGCAAAAGACCATATTTTCCTTGTCACTGAAATCCACAGTCATCTTCATCACCTGCTTTGGAATTTTTTAAGATTGTCAGGATGCTTCCAGAGAGTCTTCTGACGTGGCACCACCTATTTAATGAAACTCTGAAACCAGTCCAGAAGTATCTCTTCTATTCCCCTTGAACACATTAACAGGAGAAAATCCATGTTACAATCTGGCCATGAAAAATAATCCAGTGAGGATTCTGTATTCCCAAAATAATGACTTTTGACTCAGTTGGGTGATGGTGTGCTGTCAGAACCACCTTTAAGGAAATTTTGCTGAATGGATGAACCATATGGTGTGAGCAAAGCTTGTCAGTACCTCCTTAAATGAGTATTTTCTTGCTGCCAAGTTTTAAAGTTACTTTTACTGTTTATATGCAATGTCAGACTTCCTTCCTGTCCCTTTTTTAAGACAGTTGCACTCAGAATGGAGGTAACCAAACCTCTGGAATCTGTGTTTTGCAGGCAATTAGGAATTGTGTTTGAAACATCAACAAAAAGCTATTCATGGGAAGGGCAGGATAGGAGAAGCAGTCTTCTCAGCTAGCAGTATGTTAAAAACCAAGCAGGTTTGGAAATCTCAAAAGACAAGAAGAACCAGTTTCTCCAGTTATTATCTTTTCACATTGCTCATTATTCCCTATTTCTTTAATAGCAAATCTTCATGAATATGACATTTTTGAAAATGTGATAGTTTTAAGAATCAGCCCAAGGCAGGCCACAGCACATAAATAGAGAGCAACCCCCATTCCATTTTAGCACTGAAGATGTTACCTAGCCGGGTAATGAAACGTTTGCAAGAAAAGAACCAAGCTCAGAGAACCCCAAGGACTCCACAAGAATGAATCTGTACTTCAGATATTTTAATCGTGCTTTAAAGTTATGTAACAAAATTAAAATCCTTTGTAGAATCCTTTGAATTTTAATCCTTTCAAAACATTTTGGCCAAGTTAAAGATCTTCATTAAGAACAGCTCATATTTGCACAGCTTGCCTCTGAGGCCCAATTCTTAAATAACTGGTGCAGTATGATTGCTGTTGAAAACCACTAGCTGGTAAGAAATCACATTTTCTGATCAATAAAATACTGTGATTTGAATGCTGAGATAAAACAGTATTTCCACAAAACATGTTCTACCCAGAAAATAACCCCTCCAGATCAGCTCAACCTTAAAAGGTGAGTATTTTTCTAAACATTTCTAACTTTCTCCATTTTGGCAAATATGTGAACATTCAAAGCATAGGTAATGCTATTTGCTCTCCTTGACTTTGCTTTGTGATATCATCATCAAATTAATGATGAAACCTCATTGTAACATTCAGAGTGGGACATGAAATATTGCTTTTACTCTGAATTGGCTTTGCCACATTATGCTTTAGCCAAGTCTGAACTACTATATGATGATTTTCTGTTTGGCTTATGTAAAATAGCCTGGAAAAGCACCTGGTAATTTTAAAGAAGCTTTTTGGGTGTGAGTGGGGTAAAATTGCCAAACAAGAGATGTTCTCAAGGCTAGTTTATCCTCCACTGCCTCTTGATCCTTACTGCATTATAGAAATTATTTGTACATAATCCTTAAACACAGTCCTAATCCATATCTCCTGAAATGTTACAATTGCTTGATTATTTTTCACACTAAAAATAATGAATAGGCTTTAAGATAGATAATAAACTTGGGTGTTGACTACATGTCATTTTGCTGTTACAAAACATGTTTGATTAGATTTCAGCCTTCTTTTTGCTTCTAAATGCTTCCAGGTCATTTCCAATGGAACAGCCAATTCCATCTTGCATCCCAGAGGTGGAATACAGCAGGTGCTCTGTCATGGGCTGCTCCTTTATATCCTTAATGCTATAATATGACTAACTAGTGTTAGAAACAGAAGAATATGCAACAACAGCCTTGCCCAACCTGGTGACCTTTGGATGTGTCAGGACTATAATTTCCAGAAATCTAACCCAACCCCACCTTTATCTAGAGAGTTTTCCCCCTCTAAAGTTCTCTTCTGCCACTATTCTTTCTTCTGGCAGCCATATAACCTCCTTCAGATCCTGCCTTGCTACTTTAGGCTCAGCGATGAGATGGAGATTCAGCCTATGACTTCAGAAAGTCTTTGGGCCTAGCATTCCCTAGGGCTCACTTCAGCTCACTGGTTCCATTCCAAATAAATAGCTCATTAGGAGATAGAATAGGAAGAGGGCAGGGCAAGCTGGCACATGGGCTGATCATGTGGAAAAGAAGTTCTTCTACTTACTGTTCTCACAACATTCTCTAGAATATGAAACACTGATCTGCTTTGTAAATATGTAGAAATACATGAGCAGCCAGAAATTGTGCATAGACTGCATTTCCTTTGAACACAGTGCCATCTAACAAACAGGAAACATGCTTTTCTGAGCACTTTTATAAAAGAGATGTCAGTGAGAAAAATAGTAGAAACGCATTCAGAACTAAGTTGAACTTTCCTGTCTCTTTTCTTATTCAATAAACCTAAAGTAAAGATGCATGTGTTAAAGGTAATGTAGGGAAATTGTGTGGGCAGAGACAACCTTAGACATTGAGTTGGCTGAATGATGCCCAGAAGAGCACCTTTTCACTTTCCATATGCAAAAACCACTGGACTGGCAGTTGAAACTTTTTTCAGTCCTGGAAATGGAATTGTATTCTACCACAAGTAAAAACAGCAGGCTAATTCCTGGCATATTGTACAGAGGAGACAATACAGTCCACAATTCTTTCCTCCTTCAGGCTGCTTCTACATCCCAGCATCTGCCACTTAAGGCAGCTGCTTCATTCTAGGTAATGATAGAGTTGGCCATAATTAGAATATAATTAGACCCAATATTCATACCCTGGGTCTTTTCGTATTTAGCATGTGATTCTCTTCCTGACCAGACTGAATCATAGGCCTCTCTCTGTCATAGTCTCCTTTCCTCCACCTTTTTTTGCAATTTTCCAACAACTTTTACTTCTCACAGTAAGGGGTTTTTAATCTACGTACTCCGTTCTCAAAATCTAGGAGTGTAACAGAATTAAGGTACTGGAACTGGGCTGCAAAATATTAGCTCTTTAGTATCATTGAGTGGCTGTCCAGCTTTTTGCAGCTCAGAGCTGGTAGCCCGGTAAGGCAAGATGAGCAACTTTCAATTCCCTGTTCAGGGGGAAAAAAAGAGAAAATGAGGAAGGAAAACTGAATTTTTCTTTCAGTTAAATTTTTCCATCTTTTAAAAACCTGGTGAAATAGTTAAAGCCTGGGTACAAATATTTAAAAAAGTATACAAATCTAAGAGGGGAAGAGGCAAGGAGATGACCCAATTCTGTCCACAACTTTGTTGGAATCACTATCAAGGTACTAACCTGTAATCAAAGCATTTAATTTTTTAAAAATAGAAACATTAGCCAATTAAAGAAATCTATTGTTCAGCTCCAGCCACACAATTTTTGCCTGAATGTAAAAGGATTTTAGAACTTCCAGGAGATGTTAAAGCACATGATTTTGTAGGCCTTGAAGAAAATGCAGTTTTTCCTCAGGACTGAATACTAGCCTCCTCCTATTTTCATGCCTCACATGGAATTCTTGTGAGGCTGAGCGGATTCCAAAGGCCTAGGGCAGGGGTCCCCAAACTCTTCAGCTCATAAGCCCCTTCATGAATGATTATTCATTGATCCTCAAACATTTATTATATAAAAATAATTTAATAAATACTACTTTAACTCATAGTAAGAAGAGGTAATAATCATAACAACTTCATAAAAATAGGTGATTTTTAAAATATGAAATTTTAAGATTTAACATACTTTTTTTACTGAAACTGTTGAAATCATTAATGGGAAGGATGCATCTGATGAGCATCAACAAGGGCACTGATATTTGGTTGGAGACTGATGAGGTGGGGGAATACGCTTGGTATGAGAGATGAACAGGAATACTACACGTATGTACAATATATCCTTCCTAGGATAGGGGAGATGAGAGAGACAAGGGGGAGGGTAGAAGATCACAGACACACAGCGTAAAGCATGCTGGTTAACAAGACCAGTAACACAGAACTGATAGAAACAACTCAAGGCCGCTTTCACTGGTGGCTGACCATCCAGCCCTGGGTAACACTGCTTTGCCGCTGCCACCTCACCTTCAGGACTAGGGACTGGCATGGAGCTCTACAGAGATCCCAAAAGATTAATTGACCCCAATCGACCTTCCATCCTTTATCAACCACCATTTATCATTTATTGACTCCCAGCCATTTGTTGACCCGTTGGATAGTCCCGTTGACCTGACAATATTGAACACTTTGGGGAACCCTGGCCTAGGGTCAATCCTGAAACTAGGGCTCCAGTTGCCCTGCAGCCCTACTAGAACAGATTTTTTCCAGGGTCTCTGACTAGGGTCTTATCTGGCAGGGTCGCTCCCACTGTTCCCCAGCACAGAGGTTCCCCTGTTTCATTTGCCCTCTACTGTACCTTCTGTCAGTAAGAATGATGCATGCTGAATAAATGGCAAAGAGCAAGTGCCACCCTGTACTTTTCTCAGTGGCAGAGGGCACAGAGTGGCTCCTGATGGTTCTGCTAGTTTTGCCCAGCAAGGAAAGTAGAACAAACCTTCTGCAGCTTCACCCAGCCTGCCATTCCTGTAATGGAGCACAAAGGGAGAGGGTGCAGTATGGAAAAAGTCAAGCAATAGTGGCAAGGGGGCTTAGGAGAGGGGGAGCAGGAGTGGCATGGACTGGAGCATTGAATAAGGGTTGTGGGACAGAGCTTTCCTCTCCCCGTTGAACTGGAATGGAGAGAGGAATAAAAGAAAAACAGTACCAACAATTTCTACCATCTTGGAAAAAAATATAGTAAGCTCAAAATCACCACCGAAGGGAATTCTAAAGAGCTGTAATGCTCTCTGAGAATGGGTCAAAAAGCAGGAACCTCTTACACAGATAAATAAAAGCTTTTAACTGGAGGATAGGTTAGTAGGTTAGTGTACTCATGTCATAGCTAACTAATATACTAAAATATTATTTTTTATTTTTATTTTATTTATTTATTTAGATTTTTTTTATCCCGCCTTTATTATTTTTAGAAATAACTCAAGGTGGTGAACATTCCTAATATTCCTTCCTCCTATTTAACCCACAACAACAACCCTGTGAGGTGGGATGAGCTGAGAGAGAGTGACTGGCCCAAAGTCACCCAGCCGGCTTTCTTGCCTAAGGCGGGACTAGAGCTCACCGTCTCCTGTTTTCTAGCTTGGTGACTTAACCACTAGGCCTTATCTTATTATGGTACTACTATTTCCACCATAATAAGGTGGAAACTAGTATTTTCACCAGGCAGTATATGTCCTTTAGAGAGTGTGAAATTAGAGTAGAGAATTGCTATAACACCATCATGAAGGAAGGAAGAGCAAACCTTCATATTAAAATATTTGAGACTGAGAATGAAGAAATGGTGACCAAGATAAAACTGAGTTTCCATGGTGTTCAACATGACAGCCCATAAAAAACAACAACAACAACCCTGTGGTCTGAGTCCCACTGAATTCAATGAGAATGTGAGGTTTTTTCTCATTGAGAGCCTGGCGGTCAGCACAGTGCTTATTAGGCCCACTGTTGCTAGGACACCTCTGTTGCTTGGTTATTCCACCAAGAAATCATATTATGTCACATCAAGAGGAGGAGGGCTTTTTTTTTTTTTAAATACTTTTAATTAGGTGTTAACAAAATAGATAAAAATCAGAAATGTAACTTCAGAATCAAACGTTCGGAATCAGTATATTTAATCCTTCCTAATTTCAGGAAATTGATGCTGGTCACAGAAAGTATGGAAAACTATACATTTAACATATTGAGTGATACTTTTCAAGCTTGTTGAAATATGTGCCCCCCCACACACACACATTGAATCTTAGCCAAAAGGTCAAAAAGCTGCTTCGTACAATTTTATTGTACCTATTGCTGCTTGACCTTTTGGCTAAGACTCAGTGTTTGTGTATATGTTTATATCTCTGTGTGTGTCACAAATGAAAATGTTATCGAGTCAGAAAGAATGAAGTGTATTCTTGTGAACCTGACTCTCTCCGGACTGTTGATGAATTGGCAAAGCAAGATGAATGCTGTGTGAAGACCTAAAAAGAAACCATTATTTTCATGTGTCTTTATTCAGCCTTCCCTCAGGCTTATAGTTTGTCTTCCTAAAAGCCTAAACTGATCCAGGCACTTAATTCATTTCCCCAAATAAATGAAGGAAACCCATTTTAATGTTATAGTAAATTTGTATCCTTGTGTCAATTTAGCTTGTTTACTCTCTCTCTCCCTTTCTTTCTCTATTTCCTTCAGAACTTGCCATCCGCATATTATCCCACATTTTGTTAGTACAGTGCACATTTTGGGATTTTGAACTAACTGTTCTCATTTAAATGTTTGAGACCAACTGAAATTCTCCTCAGTCAGGAATTTCCCATTCTAAGCATGGAAAGGATTCAATTTTAAAGTAGTGGGTAAAAAATAGGCAGGTTAAAGTTTTGTAAATCATGAAACTAACATTCACAGTCTGCATTCTTCTCTTCTGTCATTAGATTTCAAAGCGTTAATGAGACATGATGTAATAGGCATAAATGCAGATAGAATGGATGCTGTGTGCAGCAGCTCAGAGCTGTCTGCCATCTTGTCACAAGGCTTCTTGGTTCCAGGGCAGGTTTTGGAGAAGACAACTAAAGAGTTGCAGATCCAGCATTGGCCTGAAGACTATAAAGAGGAGAATGGCTGCTGAGGGATATTTCTACTCAACAGAAGTAGCTTTGTGAGAAGCTGGAGAGACAGAGAGAGAGAAGGAGACCATGTCTTGCCTACCCAAATGAAAATGCCAACCAGCATAATGAACTTCCTTGCATAACTCGGAATCTAGAAATAGCAATGAACAGTATAGGTGTGCAATCTCATCCAGTAGAGAAATAGTTAATGCTTGGCCAGATGCAAATAAATCAGCCCTCTATTTTATTATTTTACTGTTGCTTATCAGAAAGATTACAAATAGGTAGGGCAGTGGGGGAAAGTATTGTGCTTCTCTACTTCCTTTAACAAAGCACTGCCTAAATTGTTCTACATAACTGAAAATCAATAAGAATCTGCTTTAGTAGCAAAAGAGAGAGAAATCACAACATAAGTCTGCATACTTACAGTTGTAATACAATGCATTACAATGTCTAACTGGATTTAGAGGTTTTCCTTTAATTGAGACAGAAAGTCTATGTGAGAAAACGCTGTGTAATTGCTGAAGTATGATGCCGGACAGTATCTCCCCAGACCAAGAGGAAATTGTAATAGCCAGTCAATCATCTGAGTATTTACATAGCACCAATTCATATCTTTTAATGCTAGTTCATCTCAGGATACTTTGTTCCTATACTTGGCTGGGTTTCTTAAACTATCTGGCTTCCTTAACAGGACAAAAGGCCATTAACTATTCCCAGGCTCTTGGACTGGCTTTCTGAAATCCCTTGCTACACATTATTAAACTGCAGGTGATGAGAATTTGCAGTATTTCTGATCAGTCCATTCAGCATGGCTAATGATAATCCTAATTATTAGCTTTGCCTCTTTCATAATACACTGACAAATGATTAGCTCTCAGGGGAACAGGCAGATCATGTAGAGATGTGCCTTCAGCACATAGCTTCCTTTGCTTTTTCACAATTCTCCTAATTTCACATGTCCCAAGGGCAATCTGAGGTTTATTTATTTATTATTGGATTTGTATCTGGCCTTTCATAATGCTCTTGTCTTCTATTTTCCTCACAACAACGCTGAGAAGTTGGTTGGGCTAAGAGAGACTGACTGTACAGCCAGCTGCCATGCCTAAGAGAGGACAAGAACTCACGGTCTCCCAGTTTCCAGTCCAGCACTGTAGCCAAACTGTAGCCAAACTGGCTCTTAATTCCCAAAGGGATAGTGGAGGATAGTAGAGCACCTCCTCCTGCTGTCTGTCATGCTTCTTCACAGTCACACCCAGACTATTATTTACTGTTCCTTTTCCTCCCCAGCAACTGCACGAAAAAGCAGCCTGACAGAGAGAAATTAACTGAGCAATAGGACAGCTAAATGCCCTTCCTCTCATCTGCCAACAATTCTATTCAAGTGGCACTCCCCACACACTGGAAACACCTATTTGTTGGGATAATATGCAATTCCCCTATCAGTTCAGCTACACTAGCCTTTACTTGTCCTCATGACGTCTCTATCCCATACCCAGCCCACTGCTGAGGCAAGCCAGAGCCATTTTTGGTTGTTCCAGCTTGGAACTGAGATTTTCCTTCTTCTTCCAACACAAAACCTCCCATGCAGACAGTCTATGGTGCCTAGGGATGGCATTGTGAATGATATATTCACGGATAGTGATCTGCTCAGCTCCAACTGGTCCAGCAAATATGCTGGGAAAATGGCCCTCTCCATCTGTTTCCTGGGCACTGCCTTTCTATGGTTTCTTCAGTGACAGCAAAGACTCAGGGTTTGGTCTTTTTCTGTTTATACTAGAATATTGAACTTTCAAGAGATTGATAGATCTATCAAGCAGGAATTCTGCTATTCAGTGTACACAGAATGCATACATATGTGTTTGCTGGGGAGGTTATAGTGTGGAGAAAATGTATGAAGCTCACACATACAAACACATAGAATAGAGTTGGGAGAATGAAGTGGTTGTTTACGTGATCCAAAATGATTTGCAGGAGAAATTGTCTTAAGGAAGGGGGGGGGGGGAAGGATCCAGTGGCACAATAGCTCTGAGAACTGACTGATACAGGCTTCTCTACTTTGTATTTCAAATCAGTTCTTCTCATCACTCATATAAAGTTGGGAACCGTATTTGACATAGCTATATCAATCGTCTAATTTGACAACTCTATTGATCTCCCAGAAATAATATGATCCACCTCTAGATGACACCATCTATGAAATTGTTTCACAGGACTATCAACCTCCTGGGTAATAGTAATAAATTATATTTATTATTAAATAATAAATATATTATTAAATTATTATTTGTTATAAAAATATTAAAAGGCTAAACAAATACATCAAAAGTAAAAGTAAATAAATAAGAAACATTAAGGGTTGAACTCTCAAAGCACCCACTATGTGTTCAGGAGAGCGACTGGTGGCTGGTTTTCTTGCTGGTAGGTAGGTACTGCTGAATGGGAGGGGACAGGATGGCAGGGAATCCATCAGGAGCTGCCTTGAAACTACCCCTTATTAAATCATGGGAGGGCAACAATCTGCTTAGCCTTCCTGAACAGCAGTAAAGGCAGGCTATAGCAACAAGACGGTTAACATCAATACAGGTAGTCTCCAGTTTAAGAATGAGTTCCATTCCCAAGGTCTGTCCTTAAGTCAAACATGTATGTAAGCCAGAACAGTATTATTGTATAATACTGTATAAGTAGTATTGTGTAATGAACTCGAACCATTGCATATTTAACTCAAATCATTGTGTATTTAACTTGAATTTTGCTACAATAGGCTCCGTTCTTAACTATAGGTTGTCCTTAAACTGTGTGTTCTTAACCCGGGGACTACCTACTTTCCTCCTACCTCTAGGATGGATGGAAAACATATTAATATTGTGGTAAGGATGATCCCTATATTTGCTCTAATCTGCATGGGCAGCCTTTTAATAAACATCAACTATATATTTTTTTCCAGAGCAGATTCTTTTATTCAGTAGAATTAAGCTAAAGGAAAAAGGCATATGCAACATTTCCAGAGCAGTGAACCCAGACTGGAAGGACTCCTCCTGCATTCCCTGAAAGGTGGGGATAATCTCTAAGGGCAAGCTCCCCTGCTATGAAGCAGATGTGGTCATTGCAGAGTGCCAATTAACTGGCTTTTCTTAAGATCACTAGTTGATCTCCCCTCACTTAAGGAATTATATTCTTTACAAAATCCTTCTTTAAAACAAAATGAGCAAGATGGGAAATCTACAGGCTAACAGACAAAACTTCCTATGGCACAATTAAGAAATAAATAAATAAATATTCCAGTGCTTGAAAGCTCTTGAAAAGTATGCAGGTTGGATAGGGGCCAACTGATTGTATAGCCATTGTTAAGTCCATTGCTGTGAAGGCTGCCACTTCATTTACAAAACTAGGGCAGAAATTACATTTGATATCCTTTCTGCCAGGTACCAAAGTCATGGTATTTTTTTTCACATAAAATTGCTCTTCAGTAACACATTAACAATGTATATGCTAAAATACCTATTTTGCTAAGAACATGAGCATATAGAACACAACTGCACTTTGTGTGTACAGTAGTTGTGAGTGCATAGAAGAGATATTGGAATAGGGGTTTAAAAAAAAACCATGTATAGCACTGCATTTACTGCAGATCTGTTCAGAAATGAAATTTAAACATTATGCGCTTGCTTACAGAAAACCTATTTTCATTAGATTTCACAATCTGATTTTATCAGGCAACCCATACTAATCAGTTTCATAATCCCTGCTAGTAAGTTTCATAAGGTCAGTAGAAACTTTCTGGCTTGATTTCTACTACTTAAATCAGTAATGTGCACCTCCCTTTAGCCAAGTTCCGCCTCTCCCTGGCCTTTAAAGAAGGTGCAGCGACTGAAGTCCTGTGCTCTGGCAAGTAGGATCTGTTGACATTCTTATTTACAGTACTGTGACCACGAAACACAACTTAAGTAGTAAGATGCTGAGTTTGCAATTACCTCAAAGAGCTGTCATAAAATGCAGTCAGCAAGTAAATAAAAAGGATTTTTTATGGGAAAATAGCATCAGGAGGATGAGCTGATAAGCCATCTGAGTGGACCGGTTGTCATACTAGTGGAATTCAACACTTGTGTAAATCCACCCAGGATAAAGTTGTGATTCAAGAACTCATTCTGAGCATTACTTTATACAATATTGACCTTCAGTACGGCTACCAGATCTGGGCTGCAAAAATATGCAGGACCACTACATGGCAACAAGAGTTAAGGGCTTGTATTATCCCTTCTTACATCTAGCAGCCATTCAGATTTTTACAATCTAGATTTGGCAGTCCTAACTATTAGGATTAACTTCTAATGGAGGGTCCTTTCAAGAAATGAAGCTGGACTTTGATTTTATGCTCCTTTGCTTTGGCAACAGTCACTTTTGGCATGAAAGTTGTGATGAGTGAACTAGGCACCAAAAAGTGGCTACAATTTTGTGTGATCCATGCTTTCGGTTTTTTAGGTTGAGTGATTCTCTATACCATAAAAATGCTTTTACAAAATCAGTTGTAAATTTATATGAGTAATAAAATAATAATGGAACTAGATTGGGATATATTATTAAGTATATTAATAAATATATTTCTGCATTGACTTCTCCAGAGTTTATTCAGGAGCTGAGATGAAATGTTTCACATAGCTGCATATGTGAACTCATATTTATCCAGAAGTACTCTTGTCAGTAAAAGTACAGTATTTGTTGGAAAATTACTACGGGTAATTTCCAGTTTCATTTGCTCAAGACAAGACTCAAGACAATCCCAGTCAGTCCCTACATCCAGATCACAGCAAGCGTACACATCACTTAGTACAGCTAGCAAAAAATATAACTTGTGTTTATTTATTAAACATCAGCAAAAACAATGAATTGGGAAAATGGAACAAAAAGCAGGCAACACCAGGCAAGAATTTACATTACTGTGTATCAGAAGGAGGCAAAACTTTTCAGAGCCACTGAAAATAATACAATGGCTAATTAGCATGGACAGTCCCAAAAGGAGTGGCCTTCAATTACTCCAGCCTTAAGTCTTTTATGTATGCAATGGCAGCAGAACAGAGATGGAAAGTAGGAACCCTCCTCTAGTCTGCACAATAAAGGAAACAGTTTGGTGGACAGGGTTGTTATATCCTATGCTTCGGGGTGACCTGAGATTGGAAGCATGACATATACTGGATGGGGTTATGTTGCTTCTGGTGGAACAAACTGAGAGAAACTCCTGGATCCAGAATTCTTCCCAGGTAGTCAAGGAGTTGATGTGGCTAGAAATAGTGTTCCCAAGATTTAATTGCTCCCCCTACTACTGTACAGGCCATGAGGCCAGTTTGGATGAAGCTTGTGGGCAGACCCAGGATCAGCGGTACTCTCCAGTGTTCTCACAAGGTCAGAGGTCTTCGGCAGGTCTTCGACAGCAGAGCCTCTGGTTCAGCTGCGATGCAGAAGGAACATTCTGCAGCAGAAACACTGGAGTTTCAAGGCAGTGAACAGCTCTTGCCTTGTCCTGTGTCCCAGCTGAAAACCAGGTGTCATAGCAATTTGTCCACATTTCTCTGTGTTTTTTAAACTGAAAGAGCATTTCCACACACCTGGTGAAAAAGAAGCAGAGTGTGCCAATGAGGACAGAGGGCAAGGCATCAACTGGATGCCTATCATCCCCTGCCCTCAGTCCCCTTTCCCATCAGTGGGCTAAAGCATAAGTCAGCTCATGAGGACAGAATTAAGTGCTGCAAACCTGGCAGCAGTGAGGACATTCACCTGGAAACCAGAAATGCTTCTGAGAGTTGAGAGGTAAAATCAGTGGCTATGTAGAAGTGCCCTAAATTACATTTGGAGTAGATTATTGTAATGTATTCTATTTAGGGTTGGCTTTTAATTATTTTCAGAAACTACACTGATATAGAAAGTGACTATGGGAAAGCTCAGAATGATGGGGAATACAAAAATATGATATGAAGGGAATTTGTGGGATGTGATTGAAATAAAACCCTAGTCTGTGCTATGTTATTATCCATATAGCTTCAACATGCAAAATTCTAAGGGCTGGGATTTGTGGTTTCCTCAGCTGGAATTCCAGTCCCACCCATCTACCACATGAAAAGCTTCCTCCAACTGGCATGCACAAATCTTCAGGTACTCCATGCAATGCAATTTTTTTCTTTTTCTTTCCTGTCATGCAGTTGTCCAATTGAACTTTTTAATTGTTATTCCTTGAAACTATGGGTTGACTGGTTGATGGACTGACCACTAAGTGGTAGCCAAGTATTAGAATTTTTGTATCTCTTGGCTGCCATCTAGGGGCAGTTGCTGGATAGGTTTGAGAAAGGGATGTGGCTGTGAGCATTGGTATGAAAGCTATAAACTACTCTAACAACATTACACAAGGAGAGGAAGTGATGAACCAGGGCCTTGGGAACAGCGGTCTTCCGGACAAGTTACAGAAACACAAGGAATGAACCCTTTCAGTTACAATTAGGCTCAACAATTATATGCATTAAGCATACAAATTAAATAAATAAATAAATAAATAAATAAATAAATAAATAAATAAATTTCAAGGCTTTGCACTCTAGGTTTTTCAATCGATTGGCTGACCAACCCATTAAAAAAAGGGTGTAAAAGCTAGGATTCCAGTCCCTCTCAGAGCCAAAAGAAGATTGAGGAGTGGGGAAACCGTTTAGGGATTGCATGGAAGTGGGTGGTCCCACCAAGAAACTGGGAGAACCAATCAAAGCTAGAAGTTTGTCAATATCAACACATCTTTTGAGGCCACCTCCTTTACATGCTCTCCATTGCCTGCATGGAAAGTTTGGAGGTGAGATAAGAGAGAGAACATCAGTTCCAGAGTGTCTAAAGCCAGCCTTGGGCTGCCTCAACTACAAGTGGATAATGGGATACAGGCAGAGGCAAGGAAGCTGTTTATATTATAGAAGGAGCATTATAAATTCCTGCTACTAAAATAAGGAAGGGAAGCTGACTTGAGGCAAATGAATGATGATGAATGCTACAAGTGAGAAGTAGCTGCACCCTAACTGCAGTGACAAGATAATGGCCGTAGACTCTCCTCCATCCCCCTTTAAGTTCCCCTTTTCTAATCTATGACTTCAGATGAAGACATTTTAGAAGAGATAAAGCTTTTCACTTTCTTTTCATCCAGTTCTATGTTCTCCAGCATAGAACAGAAAGTAATTCTGAACTTTCAGGAAGAAGGTAAATGGGGCCAGGGCTTTTTGGGTTGCTGTCTGTGACTTCATCTTGCCCAACCAAACCGAACAGTTTTTCACTTTAAAGAAAAAAAAAGGTTCAAGAAAACAAATAATACAATGGCAAAAGTTCCAAAGAACCTTGGAGTTGTAATTGTCAATACTGAGGTTAGGTGCTTTTAGGTGTTATTAGAGAGTTTATTTTAATTGTTTTATTTATTGCTGTTTTGTTTATTATTTTTATGCTGTAAACCACAGGGAGTCACTTTGGAATACAGCAGTACAGAAGAACTGTGATAGACAGACAGATAGGTTACAATTTATAGCACCTAAAAAAATAACAAAAGGCAGCTTTCTAGAGGCAAAAAAGAAGAACAAGACTGATGACTGAGGCACTTGCTGTGAACTCTCTTCCTCTTTTTGTGGTCACCCATTCCGCATCTCCATTTAAATATTCTAGACATTTCTAGACTTCAAGCACTAGGTGTCATCAGCACTCAGTTTTATACAACAGTAACTCCAATATATGAATGCAGCATAAATCCTATGCAAATACCTTGGAATAAGTCCCATGGAATCTAGATAAACCAGGCACAAGTTTTGCTTAGGCTTTTAACAACTTAGGTTTTTTTAGGTTCATTTAAAATCCCTTGCAGCTGGCCAGAGTTCTTTCTCAAATCGAGTTGGGGAAATGCTTTCAATGTTTGTTTGTGTGTACGTGATTCTGTGGATGGGTACTCCCCACAGCTTCAAAAGCTTTCTAGTTTTTATTTTTACACGCGTACATAAATGTACATGTGTCATTGTACTCACTACATGTGTGATTGGACTCACTACATCTCCTTTGCCTGTGGCTTTCCAAACTAATATCTGTGCAACTGATTCTTACACATACTTTCTCAGAGGTGAGTTCCATTTTGTTCAGTGAAGTAGTTTTACTATCTCAGCTCAAAACGCTGTCATTTTTTTTGGTCTTTGTAGGTGTTCAGGAAGTGAGACATAAGGTAACTGCAATGTGCTCTGTGGGAGAGAAACAGGAAAAACATGTTTTGTGACCAGCCGATGAAATCTGTATTTGACAAGGATTAGGACATGGGTAGGCAGCTTGAGGCATTCCAGAAGTTGCAGAACTACAATTCTCAGCATTACTAAGAAGGGTTAGGGAGGGAGGGAGGGAGGAGGAGTGAGGGAGAAGGAGAAGAGGAGATAATAAATGCTGAGATAGTACATTTCAATACATTGCACTATACATTCAATACAATACACTGTCTAATTTCTAAATCAAAAATTGTCGTTTGCATAGAAGAATGTCAACATGCTTGGAATAAAATGGGGCTTTGATTGCACTGCTGGCAGGAAGAAGATTGATCTAAGAAATGCGGTAAGGTTATTGTGGCATCTTCAGAACTCACAAAGCATGTCTTTTAACATTACTTTTTGTAGCCCTCAGCCATTTCAACAGAGGCAAGGAATACTATTCTGAGTTACAAGTATATATGCTACAGAAAGATGGTGGTGTGGTGATGGATTATAAACCCTGAGATCAGAAGGAACTGAAATGCAGAAAATACAGACCAGGATTATTATAAGGTGGTATTTAAGCATCCTTGCAGAGCTTTGCTGCAACAAACTGACTAGGTTACCTGTCCGGAAAGAAAAGTAAATGTTCAAATATGCAAACATAACACTTACAGTACTATCCTATAAAGTAAGAATTATGAAATAAACACCACCAAGTTCAACAGGACTTATGCCCAATTTATATACTGTAACACACTTCCTCACTATGGTGACCTCCAGATGTTTTAGACTAAAACTCCCATACTTACCTAGCCAGCATGGTCAATTGTCAAGAGTGGGGGAATTGGCTACCTAGTTCTTATAGGAAAAAGAGTTTAAAACAAAGCAGTTTTAAAACAAAAATCTCACAGCAAAGTTTAAATCCCTTCACATTCTACACTCACATATCTCGGAGAGTGTCACTGCTATTATGGAATTCAATTACATCTAGTCCAATAATTTCTTTGAACCAAAGGAAGTCTTGGGTTGGCTCTGATTCGATGTCATTAGATAGAAGCCACCTTTTGGACATACAGATATATGACTTGATATCCCTTAACTCTTTGGAAAAAAAAAAAAAGACTCTTTGGAAAAGACCCTGATGCTGGGAAAGATGGAAGGCAAAAGGAGAAGAGGACGGCAGAGGATGACATGGCTAGATAGCATCACTGAAGCAATGAGCATGAAATTGAGCAAACTCAGGGAGGCAGTGAAAGATAGGAAGGCCTGGCGCAATATGGTTCATGGGGTCACGAAGAGTCGGACACGACTTAACGACTGAACAACAACAACAAATCCCTTAACTTATTAGGGAATCATATAAGGAGTTCCTTCTCTTCTCTACATATTTTAGGGGTAGGTTTAACCTTGTCATACAACCAAGAAATATTCACCAGGACCCAATACATTTCCATCCCTTAAACATTGCTTACCTAGAATTAAATCTCACTAACAGTTAAGCAGTTGTTAATAAACTAGAAGAAACTAATCTATTTTATGTATTTAAATGAAAGAATTCCAATAGCATTATTATGGGTTCCAATCCAATTAACTTTTCCAAAATGCTCAATAAGCTGAAATTATTTGAAATGGTTTGTTACCAATAAACCAGAGGTTCATCAAACACATATATACTATAATTATTGAAGACCTATTTCTTTTCCTTTGGTGTCAAATATCAATCCATTTATTTTATGGGGTTTTTAAAAACTTAATTGACATACACTGAATTGCTGGTTTCTCTGGAAAAACCTAGATTCAGCTGAGGTTCATTAACCATAATGTTCTTTAAGTTCTTTAAGTAAAGAATTTATCGCACACACACAAAATTAGCAGCTCATTTTGAGACCTAAATTTGCCAGCTATTGTAGCCCTAGAAAAGGGGAAATGAATAGAAGGGAAACTCATCCATTGCTTGTATATCAGCATACCTGAGGAAGGAAGGGAGCAGTGATGGGTAGAAAGGAACAGAGAATAGATGAAATTGACTAACTAGCCCATTACAAGTGACTCGATTTCAGATTCCATTAACTTCAGGCCATTCATTCTAATTCATTTGTCCACATGTCATTGAAATAGACATACATGTCAAACTGTATACTGTATGCAGTTGCCACAAATGAACTTTCCCTTCTCCAAAGAGAATCTTGGTTGCTCAGAACTTCCCATCACTTTAAGAAGCATATAATGAAAAGTTGTAAACTAAAAGTGTGGCCAATTCACTAGATAAGCACATGAGTGAAAGGAATAGGGAGATATCAGGAAAGAAATAAATTATCTGGTACAACCAGGGTAGATGCAGCAGCATATCGGTAATATGTACACAGTATAATAAGCTATGAAGCCATTCAAAAGTTTTGATATTTTATATGCAGACATACAGTGAATTGCTGCTTCTTATCCAGGCATGAATGCGTACACATTTTTTCCTTTTTCGGAAAATGAATCCTGAAAGCTTACTGTGTGGATTGGCTTCTGAATTCTTATTGAATCATAGTATTTTCTGAATTAGTATATACCTTTTATTGATTAGTTTGACATAGGCATACAGTACTATAAAATACTTCAAAATCATCCAAAATTATGCCTGCCAAAGGAGCTCTTAGACTGACTTTTATATTAAAACCTCATGCTGACATTTACAAGCTAAAAGCTTCCCACTCCAACAGAAAACAAAGGCTGAGTCCCAGGAAAACAAAAGTCTTGTGTGTTGGCTATTATGCAGAGCACCACATGCAGCGGGACTTGCTCCCCTGCCCCCAAGTGGAGACAGGGAGACCTGGCAATGCTTTACACGATAATCAAGAGTGGCATGACTCCTCCGAAACAAAGCAAGCTGCTGCCATTGAAAGACCACTCCACCTCGCCTCTCCCCACAGAGCATCTTTTGCTCAAACCATTCCCATGAACAGCTTTGCCCAGGTCCCTCCACCACCTTCCTGATGGGACTCTGGAACAGGTGGCACTCTAGGAGAGTGGAGGATTGTTCAAAAGCTACAAGGGCCACAGCACACATACACACACAAAGCAGGGAAATGTATACAAGTGTTTAGGGAAGGTGCCCAGAGCACTATCAATCAGATGCTGTTATCCTCTTCATGTTACCTTCTTCGTGTTAGTAACAGTGTGACCTTGAAACTGGGTATCTATGCATTCAGTGTTTTGCATATGCTTTAATGAAAGGAAAATATTCCAGTTTTGTCTTAAGCTAAGCCAAATGCTCTGGGAAGGGAGGGGGGGAGGGGGGGAGGGAGGAAGGAAGGAAGGAAAGAAGGAAGGAAGGAAGGAAAAGAGATAGTAGTAGTGTCAATATGCTTAGAAATCATACTTATTTGTGTTATTTATTTTGTTTGGGTTTTTTTCCTAAGAGCACTGAAGGATATTGATATGTATTTCTCCATCTATCTCCAACTCTTAGAAATTTTAATGAGATATCTCTGGCTTCTGAATTTTCATTAGGTACTCTCCACACTCTTTTCAAACTATTTTTGTGATAATAAGAACTAGAAATTTGCTAGGAACAAAAAAAGGATCCTTAGGATGCTAAATTTTATACTCAGTTCTGCAAGTTGTTTTGTGTCTTCACAAAATGTATCACTGTCTGCATTCAACCAAATTGCAGTGTCCAGTTACCACATAAGTAGCATAATCCATTAAATCACCAATTCTCTTGCTGACTACCAGCAAATAACAGCTCTAGAGCTTTTGGAGGGAGGACAATTTTCAGTGAGGAAGTGGACTGAAAGAAATTATAACCCTCTTGAGAGGCTGTTTGGTGTAGTGGTTAAAAGCACAGGGCTAGAAACCAGGCGCTCTGCGTTCTAGTTCTGTCTTAGGCACAAGCCCAGCTGGTTACCTTGGGCCAATCACTCTCTCTCAGTCCTAGGAAGAAGGCAAGGGCAAGCCACTTCTGAAAACATTGCCAATAAAACATTTGACTTGTCCATGTGTTTGCCAGGAGTCAAGAATGACACACAAAAGAAACAAAATCTCTTAAATTCCACACTCATGATCCAGACTAATGTGAATGATTAAGTATATAAATTTATATACTTAAATTAGTGGAGGAGGAGGAGCGGGTAATCTAAAGTACCCTATTCAAATATGCATTTAACATTACATCTACTTTGATACTAGAAGCTGGTAAACAAAACAACCAAAATACAGGCCTTTCCCCACTTGCAGGGGGAACAAGCCTGCCCTAGCAACATCTTTTTTCTCCTATGTCCCCCTGAGGTTGCTTTCATCTCACCCCCAACCCATGAGTAAGATAAGCTTAAATTATCCTTAGCTTCACAGGTTTAAAGTAGCACTTTCAACACCACACAAGAGCAGTCTCAAGGTGTGTCAAGTCTGTTAGGTTTTATCTCCCTTTATCTTGGAGGGGAGTCTGCAGTAACTTGAAAGGAAGGCAAGAGAGGTGGGAGAAGGGTCATCAACCGGGACAGCAAATTTCATGCTAGTATAGGTTTCTGCTGACTCAAGCATGGGCGGAAAACACTTCAACTCAACAATGGTGAAAGCCTCTACAATGGCTTGGATTATTATTCCATTTAATAAATAGTATACTGGCTCTTGTCTACAAAATCCTTCCATCTGCAATATCTAAAGATATTTAGAACCCAGCTTAATGACTGGCAAATTTAGGCTGTTCCATACTATCATCATTTTCACACTTAAATTCCTCAACAGGCAGTCTGAAGATAATCTATTATAAATGTTCTGAGAAAAAGAGCAAAGAATCATTGCTTGATCTACTTAAAAGGGAAATAAAATTAATTGTTTGTACCACCACCACCCCTTCAAGACTTCATATTATTCATTTCTCCCATCAGATACAAAAAGAGAATAAAGCCCAAGAGTTCCTGTCAGGAGGATCTGAACTGCCTGAAGCCCAGGAGCTGTGAGGGGTTGTGAGGAAAAAGTTCCAGCAAATGGAGAAATTGTCCACTCACAAGCTCCACAGACTCCTGGTGCTTTTTGAAGGGCTCATGTTGTTGCAGTTTCAAATACACTGCAGCTCAACCAGAAATAAATCAGCTCAGCTCTCAATCCCAGCCAGAATGTGGGATCAAAGAGGCCTGGAACTGTTTTTGAATTGGCATAGAATCAATCCTACAACAAATTCTGTTTTTCTTTTTATATTCTGAAAAGAAAAAACTGCTCAGTCAAATATGCCTATACAGGAATTTACCTCAGTCTATACATCATTCTAACACCAAATCTAGAGAAGGAGAAGCTTTTAAAATTGACAGAAATGCAATACAGAAACTATTCACAAGACAGGAAAACTATGCATAACTTCGCTGGATAGAGATCACAATCTACACAGGAGTTGCATTTTAGGTAAGAAATCTGAGCAAGAAATCCAGAACAATAGAAAAAGGATGCAGAGCAGAGACCAATTTAAGTCTATTTGGGGAGTGGCAGTGATGGTACTCTTCTCCTGAAATTCCAGATTCACAGACAAGAAGTATTAGTAAATAACCATTGCTGGCCCAGTGTAGGGAGGAAAGGAAAAAACAGTGTTTCCATGTAACTGCCTTGTCCTTCTTGCTGCTATTCTCTCTTTCCTGGGGTGAAAAGGTACTTCTACTTGTGCTCTTCTTAACTTTGCAAGTGTGAGGCAGATAATCCTCAAAAATAAGCCTGAATAAAATGGCTCCCCTAGAGTTGTTCTAATCTGGAAAATCCAAACCACAGATTCTAAAGGCTCCATTGTGAAGTTAACAAGCACATGCTGTGCTTGTGTGTATGTTCTTTTGAACTCAGAAGCTCCCTATAATGCTAATTCCTTCAGACAGCCTGTCTCTCCGTAAGAGCTTGCAGAAAGTAGTAATAGCTTCTCTACTTGCCTGGAAAGATTCTGAGAATGCCAATTGAATAGCATGTGACACACCAAATCTACTAGAATATTCATAAGGCAATATAAATCAAATCACAGCAGCCTCTATCTTAAGAACTACTTGTCACTTTCTTGCCTTCTTGAAACTGTAACTGGCAATAGTGCAGAGCTTAGCCGTAGATAATACCCAGCTATAAGGATTTGCAGTATTTGCCTTATTTTGTTGCTGCTGGACACAAGGATCAACTGGGTGGCACTTTGTTGCTAAGTAAATTAACTTCTTAACTGAATTTAAGTTCAAATATGATATTCACTGGAATGCCTTGAGCAAGACTGTATATCTTAGTCTTGTCTCCCATACAGCATGGTTGTGAGGAGAATATGAGATGATCCAATGTATAGCTCTTTGGAGGAAGAGTGGGATACAAATGTTACAAATTAATAAAAATAATGCACCTGGAAGCAGTACTGTAATGAAGCTTTAACTGAAAATACTTGCGCAGGAGCTCTTGGAATTAGTGCTGCACCTCTGGAATCACTTGGCATCATCTGTTCAACAGCTGAGCTAATTTCTTGGTTCAGCTGCAATGTACCAAACAGGGAAAAAAAGCAATCTTTCTGTGTGCAGTTCAGCAGAACTTGTGGGAGGATGGTTTTGCCCTTGGCAGGAACTCTTGCATCACTGTCTCCCAGCTTCCAGGCTTCAGCTGACACTGGATTTTGTTCTCAGGTTCTAAAAGGGAAAAGGTACAGTGGAACCTCGGTTCACGAACGCATCTGTTCACGAACAATTCGGGTCATGACCAGCTCAGGCCGCAAAAATTTACCTCCGGTCGCAAACGACGGATCGGGTGACGAACGGGATCCGTGGCCATTTTTCCTCCCGTGTCACATGGTCGCAACTTCCTGTAGGGAGGGGACTCTCCCTCCAAGCAGGAAGCGCAGCCATTTTCCCTCCCGTGTCACGTGGTCGCGACTTCCTGTAGGGAGGGGACTCTCCCTCCAAGCAGGAAGCGCGGCCATTTTCCCTCCCGAGCAAGGTTAGCTTTCTCTCTCTTCATACTGTACTTTGTGTCATATTTTTGCGTTTTTTTAAAAAAAAAACATGGTTCAGAACGGATTAACCGTATTTACATTGAACCTTATGGGGAAATTTGACTCGGGTCGTGACCAGAAATCGGTTGGCGACCAAATTTGGGGTCGGAACGGATTAACTGTATTTACATTGAACCTTATGGGAAAATTTGATTCCGGTCGCGACCATTTCGGGTCGCGACCAGAGTCACGGAACAAATTAAATTCGTGAACCGAGGTTCCACTGTACCTTATTGCCTTTAGAGATCCACTTCAGAGCAACTGCTCAGATGTTCTTGCATCTACCAGACAAATGCATACTACTATACCAAAACACAGACAGGATTGATCTGAACTGTTTTGAAGCAGTGTGTTCTTGCAACTATTTTTGCAGGGAAGCCTATGCAAGGAAGCTGAGGTGAAATTGACAAGACTCTGTCTGTTGCCCCCTGGTCTGCAGCAGTGCATGAAACATCATGGTGCTTTTTCATTTTTGAGAGAAACTCCTTCAGAGACAGGAGCAAGGCTAAACAATGTCTTCTTGCCTTTACATGTGAAGTGGAGAGGGGTGGGGATGGAATTTTAGTTACTGAAGTATTGTATTTTTTTCTCCCCCCATCTTTTTGATTGCAATGGCTTACAAATATTGTAAAATAAATAAATAATTAATAAACATTTACCATCTTGTTTCTGATACCTGCCCGCAGACATTGTTTTAAAACTTATCTTCTCCTATTCTACTATTTCAGCCATATTGTGATATACAACCATGATTAGAGACCTGGGGGAAAATGTTTGGCTGAAAAATTGATCACATAATATCATGCTGCCTTTACAGTTCTCAATGGGATTTTCAGTACAGAAGGAATGTTAGCTTAATAGACTGTCAGCTTTATCCCTTTTAAATGTTGGGGGGGGAGGGGCACAAAAGTACATGACTGAAAATGCAAAGGTTAGATATGTTTGCAACACCGCTACAATATTAAATGCATTTTATATAATTGCATCAATCGTAGGGGAGAAGAAAAGATTAAATTATCACAAAGCCTCCATTTAAGAATCCTTAACACAGTTGATGTTTTGGTGGCTTTCCAAATTCGTTCATAGAACATCCTAAAATTGATATTTTCATTGCCAGGCACCACAGAACCTTCACAATTGTGGGTTGGGCTCTAAAATTAGATAGGATTATTTGGTCCTAAAATAATAAACTGGCTCTGTGTTAAAATTTGGGGGGGTGGTCTTTTATTTTTTCCTGACTTTTGAAAAATCACTTATCCTATATATCTGAGGGACTGCAGATATTATCCCTGCCCATCCAGTATGGTCCAGCAGATTAGGCCCCCTCCAGATCCCATCAATTAATGAATGCAATCTTGCGGGACCCAGGAAGCATGCCTACTCTGTTGCAATTACTGCCCTCTGGAATAAACTGCCTCCAGAGGTTTGTATAACTCCCACCTTTATGTCATTCAGGAAACTTTTGAAGACCTGGTTGTTCTCCCAGGCCTTGGGGACTGGGTGACTGGGCAGCCTTTTCGTCCATTTGCCTGTTTTATTTTAGTCTTGTTTCGAATACTCTGCTCTTCCAGTCAGCTGTATACTGTTTTATATATAACAGATATGTAACGTATGTCATCTGGACTGAAGAAGTGTGGCCAGATGGCAGTAAAGAGAGGGAAGGTAGTTAAGACCGATGGGGTGGACCTACCAGCAGGCCACATAGCAAACATACTGACCAGCTACAAGTACCTTGGTATTCCACAGTTGGGAACCATCATGAGAAGGCAAGGAAGACAGCAACATCTAAGTACCACCAAAGGATAAGGCAGATCCTGAAAAGCCAGCTGAATGGGAAGAACAAGATCCACACCATCAGCATGTATGCCCTACCAGTCATCAGATACCCTGCCAGTATACTGAGCTGGCCGAAGGAGGACATGGAGGCTGCCAATATAAAGACCCGGAAGCTCCTCACAATGTATGGAGGTTTCCATCCCAAGTCCAACACCCAGAGACTGTACCTCAGCTGGAAAGAGGGTGGGCAGGGTCTGGTGATTGTCAAAGCCACTGTTCTGAATGAAACCCAGAGCATCCAGGAGTACATCACTAAGATGGCACCCAAAGATGAGCTGCTGAGAGAATGCCTCAGGCAGCAGCAGGCATGGGAGGAAGTTCAAGTGGAGGAAGTACCATGGCAAGACAAGCCCCTGCATGGGATGTACCATCCACAGATAGCTGAGGCAGCTGACATTGGGAAATCCTACCAGTGGCTGGAAAGGGCTGGACTAAAAGACAGCATTGAAACACTGATCATAGCAGCACAAGAACAGGCACTAAGCACCAGATCCATAGAAGCAGGGGATCTACCACACTAGACAGGACCCAAGGTACAGATTGTGCAAAGGCCGCAGAGACTGTCCAACACATGGTGGCAGAGTGTGTAAGATGCAGGCAGGAAGAGGATACACTGAACAGCACAACCAAGTAGCTGGCATTGTGTGCAGGAACATCTACACAGTGCATGGGCTGGACCCTCCCAAGTCCAGATGGGAGATTCCGCAGGTCGTGGAGAATAACAGGACTAAGTTCCTGGGGGTCTTCCAGATCCAGACGGACAGGCAGGTACTGGCCAATCAACCAGACATCATGGCAGTAGACAAGGACCAGAAGACAGCAATGGTGATAGATGTAGCAGTGCCAAGTGACAGCAACATCAGGAAGGAGTATGAGAAGCTGGAGAAGTACCTGGGCCTGAAGGAGGAACTAGAGAGGACGTGGAAAGTAAAGGCCAAAGTGGTTCCAGTGGTGGTAGGAGCACTTGGGGCTGTGACTCCTAAGCTGGGAGAGTGGCTCCAACAGATCCCAGGAATGACATCAGAGCTCTCTGTCCGGAAGAGTGCAATGCTTGGAACAGCTAAGATACTGTGCAGAACCCTCAAACTCCCAGGCCTCTGGTAGAGGACCCGAGATTGAGGAAGACACAGACCACCCATAGGAGTGAGAAGCGATGGATGGATGGATACAGACACACAAACACACACAGAGTATATTGGTTCTTAGTTGCAAGCTGCCCAAAGTCATTTGGGAATCAGACGGCCTACAAATTAAATAAATTAATAAATAAAATGAATAAACAATACAAGAGACTGCTGAACAACTAGCAACGTTACATTATAGTTACTACAGAAAGAGAAATAACGAAACTCTTCTACAATTGACCAGCCATTCTGTCTGGCAACAGACGTTCCAGTATTGCGCAAAGCGGATGCTTACGTCACATAACGCGACTGCTGAGGCGAGGTGGTTCTTTTCCCCCCTCTGGAAAAGCCAAAGAGAAGCCATAACTTCCGGGTACCCGCCGATGACGTTTTGTTTGAGAAGCATGGAATGAGGGTGGAGAGCCAGAGGGAGCGGCTGCGGAGGGAAGGCGGGTCTTTTCGCCAGATGGAGCCGCTGCTGAATGGAATCCTAGGCGGAGCTTAGGGAGTTGAGGGGCGTGGCCTTGTGAAGGCATGTGCTGCGACGGGGGCAGCAGTGTTTCTTTCATTTTGCTTTCGTAACGTGCGTTCCTTCGAAGCGGGCCCGTCGGACGGAGGTGGGATGCGGCTGCTTCGAGGAGGGTGGACTAGTCCGTTCGGGGCTTTCTCAGGCTTCCCTTCGGGGGACGTGTTGGAAGTCGCTGGCCTTGCAACCTGTGGGACGGCTCTGGAGGGGCGGAGGTGCAGGAAGCGGGTGGGAGAGGGGTTCCCACAGCGCCTGGCTAAATAGCCCGGGGAGAGGCGCCTGCAGCGTGTTCTGTGCTCTCTTAAGGACGAAGCCAGTGCCGAGGTTTTTCAAATACATTTTTGAAGGGAGCGTTGGCTGACTTGAGCTGGTGCCCTCTCCGCTGGCGAAATGCTGCAAGCGCCGCGCTGGCCAATCCTTCTCTCCCCCCATCGGCGAGGGATGAGTTGCGCCTGGAGTTTGCACAGTTTCTTCGTGCGCTGGCAGAGGGCGGGATCTAGGCTTGGCTGGGGCTTCGCCGCTCTTTCGCTTCCTCCAGCACCATAGATAGACCGGCCGCTTCTACTTTTTCCCTCTCCCACCCTCCCCTTTACAATATAGCGACAAAAGTAGATCTTAAAGCGGCTTTCCCCAGCCTGGTGCTCCCCGGATGCGTTGGACTACATCTCCCATATTCCCCAGGGCACCAGGCTGTGAAGGCAGGACGGCGAGGCTGGGAGAAAAGATGATCCCAACCATTGGCGTTATCGCCTGGAGCTGCTTAGGTGTTCTCACATCTCGCCTCAAGTGTGTCACCGCAACTCTAAAAGTAGCATCTTAAATCACAGTTCTGCCTGCTCCTGATGGGATGTTGTTTTATCAAACTGCTGCTTTGATACTGTTATTTTTTCTTCTTCCCCCTGGATTCGTTGGTTAAATACAATGTCAATAATAGTACATAGGGAGACGGGGGGGGGGGGGGATTAATTGAAATAAGAGATGTGTGGAAAAGGAAGCACAGGCAGTGAGTTGCAGCCAGTGTGATCTAGGATGAAAGAGCAGGGACAGAGAGGGATGTAAAAAATGCCTCCCTGGATAATCCCAATGGTGTTAGCCAATTCAGAAGCCTTTCCCTTACAGTTCTGGAGTTGTTTCAGTCATAATTATGTACTAGAAGTCATTCACAAAATACCATTGATAAAACATCCTGACATTGAGAAATGAATTCAAGGGCTATAGCGTGCTGTTTAATAGTTTGATACTGGATGCTTTGGCTTTCCCTGGCACATTTTGTTTTTAAATTTTATATATTAAAAATAGCATACCTAGTGAACTATACAAAAATTTATTGACATTCATATATCCATGAGTAATGTACATGTAGGCATGCAGAATTAATAGTTGTATACTAGTTCAGAGCATACTAACCTGAGTTTATCCCCTCCTTCTATAGATTGTGGTCTGTTTGAATGAAATTCATCCACCTTTTGCCTATGCTTTGTCTCTTGCATCATTTCCTTGGAGCTGTGGCACTTTCAACTAAGGTTTATTTAAGTGCTTATGTTCCATGTAGTCATTTTGCTATCAGGAGCATGAGCAAGATGATTAACTTTTGGAGAAGATGTTTCTACAGCCTTCTCATGCTGCACTGAACCCCTTTGCAGTGTAAATTAAAACTTCTCACTGAGAACTGTGCTTGCCATCTCTTCTGCTGTTAAAAAGCCCCAAACTGTATTCTGGGTTCAAGCATTAGAAAGTTGTGTTTGCCAAAACTTTATCCAAAACCTACTTGCTCTTCATTCTGAACTTAATTTTCTGTCTGTATTGGTCGTCTAAATGTAGCATTTGATTCTGCCTGTCACTTAGAAGCTGTCATCTGCCTTGGGACTAATACTTATCCCCATCATATTTTCTTTTCTATGTGAGCAGTACAGGGTATTTTCCAGTACTTGCATATGCTGAATTATAACCTGGATAGACCCCCAAGATGCTTTCTTTGATTGTTGCAGCTGGAAAAAGCTGTTGTGACTGGAATTTCCTACAAGACACTTCTATGATTTATTTCGCTGATAACTAGCTCAGATTGCTTATGTGCTTAGAAAATGTTTGAACTGCTGGCAACTGCTGACATAATCAGTTCAGCTATCTAAATTGACGTACAGATTGAATCTATATAAGAATGACCCTTGGGTTCATAGCAAGTCTGTATGGAGGCTTCCTGTGTTAACTGGGCACAAAGGGCAAAAAATTGTATCTTTAGTTGATGGGCTGTTATTCTGCCTGTTGCATAGTTTGGGCCACATCTACTTTTTAACTAAAAACCTGGCTGTTTCATTTATGACCCAGGGACGAGGCCTGTTGGTTGTCTCCATTCTTCTGCGTATTGGAGTAACTATGCTTTTCTTAGAGTACATGGGCTTGTCTGAATTACTTGGTCATGGAACCAAGTATATATATAGTATTTTCTATATGATTGTGACATGCTTGAGGCCAAATTCCATGGGTTGGATCAGTAGTATGTGATGTTAGTACTATAGGTTAAGACACCCTGACTTGGAGCAAAAATCTGGAATTGAATGGCCCACTAACTCATTTAGAACTCCAGGTTTTTAATTTAAGAGGAACTTTAAGACAAACAATCAGAATATCTTGTAAGATGCCACCTCAGAGCATCTATAAATTGAGGTGAAAGGCGTTTCTGAAAGATATTGATAAATATCTGGCTTGTGCAAGGTGAGAGGGATTTGGTACATGATTGCACATACACTGTGATGCATTTCCTAAGGACTTGCAAGAAAAAGTTGTTCACTGGGAATTTGAATCCACTCTGATCTCTTTCCATCCTAGCGCCCTCCAGATTTGTTTACTTCCTTTCTTTCGTGTGCTGCTTTTCCATGGGGGGTGACAAATAAAACTCCTCACACCCTCCCCAAAATAAAATAGCTAAATCCATTCAACTCGTACACTCAATAACAATTGAAATCAATGATCATTGCATTATGGCCCAATATATGCATAGAATACCAGTTGAGAAAGGCTCCTGCAGGTCCAAATCGAATAAAGTGACATCTGTGCTGTCATTCTACTTTTGAAATAGCAGTAATCTTGAATATAGTGTGTTATAATTAAGCATTTTTTCTTTAAAAAGAAGTGAATGTTATATTCTTAGAATCCTCAACATGGTGCCCATGGGTGCCAGTATTCCTGCATTTATCATGCTGCTACCTAAGCTTCCTACCCCACTTTATCTTTACATTAAAAAAATTAAAATGCTCCCATATAAATTTATTAATATAAAAATGAGGGGTGGCTGCAATTCAGTGCTTTGTTTGGAAGTATGGCCACTTGCCTGGAGAAAGGTCAAAGGTAGGTATGAATAGGAGAAAGTGGGAAGGAGGGCCAAAGAGAGTGACAGATAGTAGTTATTAAATTAGTGCTTTGTACCTGGTTATAGCAGTTATTTTTTGAATGAGCAAGCAAACACTAAGCTGCCACTTTGTGAGAGAATCCACTGTAGACTCTTAATATTCTAAAGGTGCTCATCAGTTTGCAAAGGTTGGGGACCTCTGCTATATTTTGTTCTGTCTGAAAGGCACAAAAATCTATATGGTTTATTGGAGATGACCTTTCTCTACAGCAATATTCTTAGCATATAGTCTTTTTCTTAAAAACTGATAAACGGTCTTAATGCTTTCTCTCTACTTTTTATTTTAGGCTTCTAAAGTATTCAGGAGCCCCTTCAGGCATCCAAAACATCATGTTGCTGCCTGTGATTAATTCTTTGCTTTTTGCTCCTTTTCATCCAGCATGGGGCTCACAGAGACTGAGCAGCGGAATGTGTAGCTACTGAAGACGTGCTGCCCTCACCCCTTTCTCCTTGCTGAGAGTTTGTGTCGCAAGGTAAGGAAGAGGGGAGAGTTTCCCCTACTTTTGGTATAGTGTCTTCGTCATACTGCATTTAAAGATGAAAACATTGGCCTTGAACACAGAGAACCAATATTTAAATTTCAACCTGTCTGTGAAGCCCAGAACAAATGCATTACTAAGAGATCCGCAGATGGAACTTCTACAAAAGTTGAATGCTGGCTGTGAAATTTCACTGAATGTGACTGGAACTGTAGCATTTAGTAAAAAGAATGTATTTATTTTTCCTAAATGGAACCTCTTGCATACAGATATGCACCCAAAGCAGCTATCTGCCCCATGACAATAATCAAATTTGTTAAGAATCTTCTAACGTTACTAAAATATGACTGAAGTTAAAAACTCCAGATGGCAAGCATTGTCATAAGTGAACACTCTGTCTCTCTCATTTCTCAAGATGAAATTCCACTGCTAAGGGGATGTGTTGAACTACTGCAACCTTGAGATTGCTCTCATGCGTTGCTTATATTTTCCTTAGTGGTTCTATATTGGCTGCTGCCCTGTTGGCATTCACCAACTGCATTTGCTTTTAGGAGAACTAATCAATATTAGCTTAATATCATAATTATTAAACAACCATCTACCTTGTCTGCTAGTTGACAGGTGCTTTTTAAAAAATCTATAATAGTTGTTTCTTGCAATTAATAAATACATGTCTTTTGTTTGTTAGTTTATACATCGGTCAGATTTCTAAAGCTGTCCAGTCCATAACTACTCTGGGCAACATATGTTAAAAACAATAAAAACATCATAACCAATAAAAACCAATAGTCATCTGGAGAAAGCAATAAAAACATAATTCTCAGCCTCCATATTCCCCAAAAGGACTTGTCACATTCCCTAACCCAGGGCTTGGGGGATGAGCTGGTCTTCAAGGCTCGCTTCAACAAGGTCAGAACAGGGGCCATTTGAACCTCTGAGAAGATGCTATGCCAAGAACCAAAGTGAGGGTTGAGTATGTAATTCTTCTTTCTATGTACTATCTAAAATAGCAGTTCTAGGGATTCTCTGGGAGTTTTCTGGGAATAAATAAAATCCTTTTAATGTGGGTCCCTTTCTAGCTCTGTCGTTATAGTAGTTTAAAGGTGAATGCTTGAAAGTTAGTTGAAAAGCAAACAAGCCTTCCTTGTATTAAGAATTCAGTTGTACCTGTCTCATATGGTTTCATGGTTAAGCTTTACGACTTCATGTGGTACTTTTTCTTCCTGAAGTGGAAGCAGTAATAAAGAGAGGACAGTGATATGTGTAACCAACAGTGGGCTTTTCATTGTTAATATTACATTATTATTATCCTAGAGAAATTTGGTTTTTCCCTGTATTTCCATTCAAAACAATCTCTCTCCTCCCACACACATCTGGTATTTGTAGCTGTGAGGCCTGTTTTGCAGAAGCCAGTTTATTTTTGTATTGAGGTATTTGAGAGATAAGTGCTAAGAAAACGATCCTTTATGGGGCTATTTAAAATGGTTTTAAACATAGGGAGCAGGGAGAAAATGTTGAAATCTTGGTCGCATAATTGATAGTTGAATCCAACAGTGGTGTAAAGTTTAGTTTCTAACAGTTTTGCAAAAGATAATCTTTTCTCTTGGTTTTTATATATAAAAATGATAACTATTTATAATTTAACAGAAAAAACTATGGTGAACTATGTTCCATCATTCCCAACTTGGCCAGAGGGAACAGATACCAATAAGAAAATGAAGGTATTTCAAGATAAGGTGTGGGAAAACTTGGCTAGAGAGGAGCTGCTAATTGCAAATTGTAGAGGGAAGAGGGAATGGCCTTGAGGGATAAGAGGAAGAGCCACTACCAAGGCAGCAATCAGACAAGTGTGGCTTAGTCCATTCCGAGAAATTAATTTGAGAAAACATCTCAAACAGGCCCCACCCTAATTCACACAAAGATAGAGGGAGGGAGGAGGAAAGCACATTCAAGATTCTCCTACTATAGCTGTTCCAATAAAAGTAATTTTAGACTTATATGATATTAGCCTGGCCTACACTATAGGGCTGACACAAATTTCATCTTGCTAAGAAGCATCAAAAGTTCTTTTAGAGCATTTTTTCCAACATCGTAGTAGAATATTTGGTGCACTGCTATGAGAATAAGGAAGAAGTTGTGGCCTCCAAAGCTGACATACCCGTTTTTCCAGACATATAAATGATGATGATATATAAATATCATCATAAAATATTTCTATTAGGACATCAGTGTCTGTGACAATACTTCCTCTAGTTTGTTTGCATTTTAGGTGTGAGAGAATTCAGTAGTGCAGTACTAATAAGCTATGTTGGTAGTTCCTCTTCAGAGCACCAGGCATTTATACTATCTGTAAAATATAATCTCTTCTTTATTTTCTGATGCCTTCAGGACTGGAATATGCCTCTTCCTGTAAAACACTGAGAAACACGGTTATAAAAGTGAGGCTTTTATCTATCTTAGTGCTTTGAGACTGTTGTTCCAGTGCTCTTCTTAGCTTTCCTTATACAGAATCTCCCTCATTGGTCTGAGCCTTTTGTCCAATACTTATTCCCACTTGGTTAGGTTGTGTCAGGTTCAGCCCAAGAACAACAGGGAGACAGTCCAGAATCAGTTCAGCTCTTTTATTAGCTTACACCTAATCGACAGAATCTCACCAGACTAATTCTAATCCCCAACAACAGCAACTATAACCATGATGCCCTTAGGGAGGGGCCAGCCTCCTTCTCTTGGCTTTCCCACACTATAGTTGGGGGCCGAGGAGGTGCTTTCCCTGGAACCTCTCTCCCCCCTCCTGGCAACCTTGAAGTTCCATTCCAGAATCCTCCCCGCTCATGTCTTCCATCACAGGTTGGACTACTGCATCATCAGTCGTAGACAAATTGGGCTTCCATCTGGGGCGAAAAAGAAGCAATAAGGGAGGGAGTTATAAGCAAAATGTTAGTCATCAAGGGGCTATGTTTCCATGCAATTGCATCCTTGTGCCCAAGAAGCACTCTACTGGAGTGGAAAAAAGTACTTGAGAGCTCTGAAGTGAACTCTTAATTTGCATTGCATAAGATTATTGAGTCTCTTTTGCAAGTATTGATTCCTGCATCACCCAGCCAGTTATATCTGAATCTTGTGAGACCTTCAGAAACACTGATTAATCAATGTGAAATGTGGTTCAAGACCAACGTTTCTCTATGCATGTGTGTTTATTCCTTTTGGAAATGCTTGGGAATGTTTAAGGGTGTCTTTGGAATACAGCTGATATAGTTCTCCGAATATCTGAGTATCTTATTTATCACCTCCTCCTGAAATAAATCTTTCCAGTTATCAATTATTTTTGATGCATTCCATATTTATAATATTACCCATATGATGTGCCACATAACTTAAGAGGGTGTTACACTTAGGTCAGACTAGTTTATAAGCTGGGAGTTGCAGTGACAACATACCCAGAGGTTGCTATGTTGGAGTGTCTGGGTCATGCAGCATAGTAATCCTGTGGGTAAGTACAGGTGAAACTCGAAAAATTAGAATATCGTGCAAATGTTCATTTATGTCAGTATGGCAACTCAAAAGGTGAAACCAATATATGAGATAGACGCATTACATGCAAAGCGAGATATGTCAAGCCTTACTTTGGTATAATTGTGATGATTATGGCGTACAGCTTATGAAAACCCCAAATTCACAATCTCAGAAAATTAGAATAGTGTGAAAGGGTTCAATATTCTAGGCTCAAAGTGTCCCACTCTAATCAGCTCATGAATCCATAACACCTGCAAAGGGTTCCTGAGCCTTTAAATGGTCTCTCAGGCTGGTTCAGTAGGAATCACAAGCATGGGAAAGACTGCTGACCTGACAGTTGTGCAGAAAACCATCACTGACACCCTCCATAAGGAGGGAAAGCCCCAAAAGGTCATTGCAAAAGAAGTTGGATGTTCCCAAAGTGCTGTATCAAAACACATCAATAGAAGGTTATGTGGAAGGGAAAAGTGTGGTAGAAAAAGGGGCACAAGCAGCAGGGATGACTGCAGCCTGGAGAGGATTGTCAGGAAAAGGCCATTCAAAAGTGTTGGGGACTTTCACAAGGAGTGGACTGAGGCTGGAGTTAGTGCATCAAGAGCCACCACACACAGACAGATCCTGGACATGGGCTTCAAATGTCGTATTCCTCTTGTCAAGCCGCTCCTGAACAACAAACAACGTCAGAAGCGTCTTACCTGGGCTACAGAAAAAAAGAACTGGTCAGTTGCCCAGTGGTCCAAAGTCCTCTTTTCTGATGAGAGCAACTTTTGCATCTCATTTGGGAACCAAGGACCCAGAGTCTGGAGGAAGAATGGAGAGGCACACAATGCACGATGCTTGAAGTCCAGTGTGAAGTTTCCACAGTCTGTGCTGATTTGGGGAGCCATGTCATCTGCTGGTGTTGGTCCACTGTGCTTCATTAAGTCCAGGGTCAACGCAGCCGTCTACCAGGAGATTTTGGAGCACTTCATGCTTCCTTCCGCAGACTAGCTTTATGGGGATGCTGACTTCATTTTCCAGCAGGACTTGGCACCTGAACACACTGCCAAAAGTACCAAAACCTGGTTCAATGACCATGGGATTACTGTGCTTGATTGGCCAGCAAACTCGCCTGACCTGAACCCCATAGAGAATCTATGGGGCATTGCCAAGAGAAAGATGAGGGACATGAGACCGAACAATGCAGCGGAGCTGAAGGCCGCGATTAAAGCATCCTGGTCTTCCATAACACCTCAGCAGTGCCACAGGCTGATAGCATCCATGCCACGCCGCATTGCGGCAGTCATTGCTGCAAAAGGGGCCCAAACCAAGTACTGAGTACATATGCATGCTTATACTTTGCAGAGGTCTGATATTGTTCTATTTCCAATCCTTGTGTTATTGATGTCATGTAATATTCTAATTTTCTGAGATTGTGAATTTGGGGTTTTCATAAGCTGTACGCCATAATCATCACAATTATACCAAAGTAAGGCTTGACATATCTCGCTTTGCATGTAATGCGTCTATCTCATATATTGGTTTCGCCTTTTGAGTTGCCATACTGACATAAATGAACATTTGCACAATATTCTAATTTTTCGAGTTTCACCTGTATAAAATCCATAGTTAATTGATGATTGCTTCTCCAATACTCCCCCCAAATATTGTTTCAGTAACTGTGAATTCAGCTGTGATTCACATTAACTATGCAACTCTGAACTTTGAGCTTGGTGGGGCTTAAGTGATTCAATGTTTTAGGCATGCCTGAATTGTTCTCTGCCTGGCTGTGGAATGTCACTTCCCATCCCCCACCCCCATATGGTTGTCTTTTTGCTGATGAAAATTATTGGGGGGGGGAGGCTTATATTTTTTTTATACAGGTAGTCCTCACTTGATGACCATAATGGGGACCAGAATCTCGATTGTTGAGCAAAGTGGTTGTTAAGCAAGGCACACATGTGCCTCCTTCACTCAGTGACGGCAATCCAGGCACTCCTGGTTGCGGTCATTAAGTGATCTCCCAGATTGTTAAGCAAATGAAGCGAAAGAGCTGTTTGCAGAGCTGAAATCTTCCCAACAGACAGCTCTTTGAGAGCGAAAGGGCTACCTGCCAGACATTTTCAGCTTTGTGTGGAGCTGAAATCCTCCCAGCAGGCAGGCCTTTTGCTCTCAAATGTTCCTGCAGCCCACTGAGGGGTTTCCCCTCCCCTCTGTGCATGGAGCAAAAGAGCTGCCTGCTGAAGGATTTCAGCTCCACGTGGAGCTGAAATACTTCCGGCAGGCAGCCCTTTCACTCTCAAACATTCCTGCAGCCCGCTGAAGGGTTTCAGCTCCCCCCATCCCTTCCGTTTGCAACCTTCCCTACAGGCTTCCACATTAACTTTCTGGGGAAGCCGGCAGAGAAGATTGCAAATGGCGATCACATGATTACCAGGCACTTGGCAACCAGTTGTAAACGTGAGTCAGTTGCCAAGTGCCCAAAATGCAGCCATGTGACTGCGGGGGTGGTGGTGATGTTTTACAATGGTCAGAAGTGCTTTACAGGCTGTAAACCTTTTCCAAATCCGTCGTAACTTTGAACCATCATTAAAAGAATGGTCATTAAGTGAGGACTACCTATATCTGTATTAATGTTCAATTATAAAAAAGAGTCCATTACAAGTCTGGTATAACTCATTATCTATTGTAATACAGCTCTTGAATTTATTAGTAGCAGCAAGTCATTTCTCTCCCATCTCCCCAACCCTTTTCTTTCATTGATTAGCAGAGACTGAAAACCTCAGCAAAGACAAACTTGCATGGTTTTTGTCTGTTTTTTTTTCTGATGCAGGACCAATAGTTTCACTGGCAACTGGAAATACATTTTGCAAATGCTGCTATGGTAAGCTTTTTTTGGTGTGGGCTTCTGCAGTAGCGGTTGTTTTTGTGAGGAGGTTAGCTTAAATGTTGAAACTTAAGTTTAACAGGGAATTTAAACCTGAAAAAGTTTGAAATCAGCCATGTGATTCCTAGGAACATTATTCATGTTTGCTGGAAGGAATTCCTACTTGTCCAGAGAGAGGAAAGGTTGCAGTGAAGAAAAGTTGTTTCACATCCTGCACATTGAGTAGGGCATCACTGTTAGCACCAGTTCTTGGTATGCCAGAATGAATTGTATGTGTTCAAATATATGCTGGTGTATTAGATTTTACCCACATGTCTGTGGAGTCTTTTATTTGATATAAGGGACTAAGGTTCAATGAAGGCTCCCCTCTGGAGCAAAGGAGGAGGGGAGAACATTCTTGCAGAGTTTGCAATAGCCCCTTGCACCATCTTTCATGCTATTCTGGAAAGCATAGACGCCGCCCAGAGTCGCTTTGTGTGAGATAGGCAGCTATATAAATGTGACATATAAATAAACAAATAGTTAAGTACACATCTCAGAAGGCTACAAGAGAAGCAGGATTCCCTGTCCCATTTTCTCCAAGCAGGAGTTGCCTGTAAACAGACTGCTATTCGCAGGAACTCTGATGAAATGTGATTGGGTCTTGCTGTTAGAGTTGAGAACTTAAATGCTTGCCCATCCAAGTGCTGTCGTGTGTGTTGGACTATAGCTCTCATAATTTCCATCCAGCATAGTCAGCAGGCTATGGGTCACCACTGATAAGAATTACAAGACTTGTTGTCCACTGCATCTCAGGGGCATCAGGTTTGAGAAGGCTGATAGATGTTGTAGGTACCATTATCATGAGTAATTATGTTAAAGTCACTAGACCTAAAGGAAATCAGTGGGGTCCTCATACTGATTCCATTAAGCTGTCAAATAGCAGAATTCACAGTGGGTTGAACTGGTTACTATAAAGAGATGGCATGCTACTATAGCAATTATCATAGGTGGGAAAAGTCCACAATAAACACATGACACTTGATCTTGTGTAAATAGCCTATGAAGCAAAGATTTAACAGCCGGAGTTCAAAGTCTTTATCTGGAAGTTGTTCCTCTAAAACTTCAAAGTTTGTGTGCATTTTAATCGCAGTGAATAAGATCAACTATGTAATATCTTTCATTAGAATCCCACAAGATGATGTTTCTGAAGCTCTGCTTAATAGCAACATAAATGTGGTCTAGAAAAAGGCATCTTTTACATGATAACTCACATGTACTTAATTCCAGTTTGGTTTGATAAGACATGTTTCATGTGATCTTTTCAAGCCAGTTCTACTATTTTTTCAACTTGTAAATGGCGGAGCTTTCAAATATATCATGTGCTTTCTATTCACATGTAAGCCTTTAAATTGTAGGTAGTTGCCCCTATTTGTAGTTCTCCCTGTGGCAGAAATTCTTGTAGACAGAGAGATGGGGAGTTGACTAGCAAGTACAGGTAGTCCTCATTTGGCAACTGTCTCATTTAGCAACCATTTGCAGTTACAACAGTGGTGATAAAGTAACTTTGTGACCAGTCCTACATTTGCAACCTTTGCAGGTCTGTAAAGCAAAGGAAAGCTGAAGTAAGATCATAAGCAGTCATGGTTTCACTTAGTGACCACTTTGCTTAACCAAGTTGCCAGTCCCAATTGTGGTTGCTAAACAAGGACTACCTGTAATAGAAAGCAAACACTGGACTCTCCAAGATGTAGAGGACCTGCTGAAGCTTACTCTTCCCAGTCCCTTGAGCATTCAGGGATAGGGGTTGAAAACAAAAACAGGCTCTTTGGAGCCTCAGCAGTCCATAGCAAAGAACTCAAAGTACTAACCAAGGAAGTAAATTGACCTGGCAGCAGCAGTTTGAGGCTTGTTCTGCTATTACACCAATAGTCTCAATAAGCCTTCCAGTCCCACTATGAGCATATAAGCAATTCCTTACTTGAGTAGTCTCTGAGTAAGGTTTTCCAGTGTGAAGAACCAGCTCTCTTCCCTGCATGGGCAATAAGCTGAGTTCTGGCTGGGCAGCATAGTAGGGTGGGGGCATTTGTTTATACAGGCCTGATAAAGGTAATCCAGCAGATGCTTTCTCCGTAGGCTTCTCATCATTGTTGTCATCCTCTGGCATAACCTTCTTCTCTACCTCCCTTTTCTTCAGAGCAGCCTTTATGCTCACAGGCACTGAGTCTGCAGACACTCATACTCTGCCACTGTGGCTTTATCACAAGGAGGCTGGTGTTTCCCCTTCACCATAGATAGATATTTATCTTAGATACTTTTTCTCCCTGGGCTGATAGGAGATAAGATGAGCTCACATATCACACTATGCTGTAATGTTTGGTTTTGGCTTAGCAAACCTAACCCACAGATTTGAGGTTTATTCAATAAATTGTAATGTGGCTAGACTTGTTCTTGAATGATCCATACTGACTTGTAGTAATTATATCAGTTTCAAGGAGCCTACAGACTGAATGATTTATAATGTGTTCTAGAATCTCCTGGGTATTTATATTTTTCTGGCTGGTCTGTAATTCTCTGGATCCATTCATTTACCTTATATAGACACAGTCACTCCTTCAGGATTCAGCTCCTGTTCTCTAGGATTTTTCAAATATAACAGGTAGAGAGTGTCTACATCCATTGTTAAGTTCTTCAGCACCTACAATTCTGCCGCTTCAGGATGCTCACAGTTTTCACCTGTTCTTCTGAGAGAAGATGAACCAAATTAGAAGCTGAGCAGATCCACTAACCTCCTTGTCATCTAGTGTTTTCGCTGAACAGCTAGTTTACTTTTATTTTTTATTTTAGCTTATCTTGCTAACTTGAGCTCATTTTTGGCTTTAGTCTTTTGGAGGGTTTCTGAAATTCCAGACTATTTGCTTGTCTTATTCTTTGTTCTGCATGTGCTGTTTCTGTGGAGCGTCACTCCAGTTAGTTAGTTGTGCCTCCTTTTTTAGGAACCAAGTTGAGACCATGTTGAACTCTTCTCATTAAGTCTTCCTGCCATGGATACTAGTTTTTATTGCTTTGGATTTATTAAGAGCACCTTTCCTAAAATCATATATATATGCTGGCTTTAGTTTTCCTTTAAAAACAAAACTCTAGTGTCACATAGTCTCACCTAATTATTCCCTATTGATCAGAATCAAGTCAACAGTGGCTCTCATTTCTTGTTTTACTGTTTAAAGGGAAAGGTGTCAATAATTTTCTGAAGATACTGTGAGATATCTCTCATAGTATCAAAGTGGCAATGACTGTACTTGTGGATGATTTCTGGGAAGCCTGGGATGGGGTGCTTTGGCTCACCTCATTTTGTTTGATCTTTTGACAGCTTTCAGTTCCATCAGTCATGGTATTCTCCTGGGCTGACTCTAGAGGTTGGGAGTGGGGAGGCTCTGTGTGGTAGTGGTTCACCTGCCTCTGGGTCAATTCCAGTTGGGATGGGTAATAAGGAAGAAATTGAGACAAAGCCCCTTGTTTTACAGGGTTGTTTGGGGCTCAGCACTTCCTCCACTTGTATTTAACATGTACATGAAACTGCTGGTTAAGGGTATCTGTTGGCAGTGGTCAGGTATGAGCAATATGCAGATGATATCCAGTGCCTGGAAGCTGTCTAAACCAATGTTTTTCAACCTTAGCTGCTTTAAGCTATGTGGACTTCAATTCCCAGAATTCAATTCTGGGAATTGAAGTCCACATAGCTTAAAGCAGCCAAGGTTGAGAAACACTGGTCTAGATTGAGAGGAACAGGCTCAGGCTCAACCCTAGCAAAACTGAATAGCTTTGTATTCAAGGACCTTCTAGTTCTAGAGATATACCATCTTTATTTTCTTGATGGGTTGCATTCCCCCAGGCATAACTTGAGTGTAATTTGTGGGTTCTTCTGGACTTGTAGCTGTTACTCAAGGAGCAGGTGGCAGTCGTGGTTAGGAGGGCCTTTGCTCAGATCTATTTTGTGTGATCTTATCTAAACTAGCAGGTCCTTGTCATGGTTACTTACACCTTAGTCACCTCCCATGACCACTACTGCAGCAATACTGCGGTACGTGTAGCAGTCCTTGAAGACCACTGAGCAGGTACAGCTAGTTCAGAGTGCAGTGGTACAAGTACTTATAGGTGTTTCCATTCATATAACACCACTACTTTGAAAGCTGTCCTAGTTGCCAGTTGACTTCCAGATGCAATTCAATATGCTAGTTGTCATCTATAAGTGATTTAGGACCTGGATACCTGTGGGCCCACCTTTTTCTGGTTGTTTGGGATAATCTGGCAGAGTTGGCTCACTCCTGGTTCTATCAGTAAAGTAGTGTTATCTGGCGTGGCCATTCCTACCTCTGGAACTGCATTCTGCCAGAAACCTCTTCAGCCCAAATCCAGCTGTGCTTTTGTAAAGCCTCAAAAACCTATTATGATCCTTCTCCCTGAGGTATGTCTATATGGTTTTGTAATGTGTTTTTCCCCAGTGCCAGCTTTTGTGAATTTTGCTGCTTTGCTGTTATTAGTGTATTATTGGTTTTTCTTTTAGTTTATTTATTTTAATTTGATGTAGGTTGTTTAGAGCTACAAATTGTGATTGAGGTGGCCTATACATTTAATTAATAAATAAACATTGTTTTAAGCTATTGAGGAAATTAAAGTAACCATAATTTCATGCTGCTTTGCAATTCACTCATGGAAAACATCCATTTGTTTTCTCTGTGCTAAATGGTCAGTAGTACATTCCAGCCGCAGTACTGTTTATATTTCTTTTTCCATTTTTTTCATCTAAAGGTTTTCCAGAGGACTGTGATAATATTCTGTTGGATTTATGTACAGTACAGGTGTGGGCATTATTAACATATGGTGCAACACCTTTTTATTCTTTTGTTTAAATTAATTATATATTTAAATTATTATACTCTATTCATGGGCATCGTCCTACCAAATCTGTCTGCTGTGAAATCATATGAAGTTCTTTAGAAGCTTGAGCTCATCCTATTTATTTTGTTTGGTTTATACATTATATCAGTATAAAGATGCTGAAAATTGTAAGCTTATGTTCCAGTACATTCTTTTCCTGTTATAGGATGCAAGCCTTTATTTCTAGTTCTTAATATTGGTCATCCCCATTTCTCACTCCACCAGTATTTCATTTTGAGCTCTCTTGATTGTGAGGCTTGAAATCTTTTGGACATGTTTTTCAATCTTTATGAGAAGCAACCTATCTTCATGAGAAGACCAGTGCTCTTCTCAAAAGCATAAATCATATTTCCAGAAATTGAATCTTCCTATTATCATCTTTCAATCTATTTTATACATGGGTTCTGTGATTTCGCATGTGAGTTCTGCACTCACATGGCAAAACTTTCCAAATATTTCAGAGCATAGATTTCTTATCTGAGCCTTATTTTCTATAATAACTCATATACTCTACAATACTTGGGTTCACCAGTTCCTGTTCCTTTCATTTTTGACTCAGTCAGCACAGCAACAGAACAATTATGTCTATCTCAGAGTTCTTTTTTGTATCTTTTTTTCATTAAGTTCTTTGTTTCAAAAACATATGGTTTCCTTTGCAGAGCTTCATAATAGGATCCAGTTGCAGCTGTGTTTGGTTGCATCATTTATTCCCATGTGGATGAGTAATAAGAGGCTGTTATCAAAAAATGTGAGTGTTGACAGTAGTTCTGTCATAACCCTAATCCATACTTCTCAGAGATAGTTTCACAGTCCAAAGATTGGAATGACACATCATCAGTCCATCACTACCACCTTTCCAGTCTTGCTCCAGGAAGTTGTCGTTCCTCTATTTTTCAAGGCATCAATTTCACAATTTCTGCCCAGTGAGGTCTGTTGTAGGTCTTCCAGTGGTGTTTTGAAAGTCAGACTTCTCCATTAGAACTGGACAATTCTTCAGTAGTTCAGAGCATTTTTTAAGTCTCTTGTCCCTGACAATCATTAAGCTCCATGCAGTTTAGTCTTCCTTTGAAAAGTTTTCTGTGGTGGTACATGTTGCAGTGCCTTCTGTGTTCTGTCCAAGAAATCTTCACTGCCATTCACCATAATGTGACCTCTTCAGACATTTTGTTCTGGACTTCTTCCACTGATACATTCCCTTTTTGCTCGTTAATTGGTCACTCAAAAAACATGTTTCATATGTAGTATGAATTTTTATTTTGTTAATAAGAATTACTTCTTAATATACCCAATATACTAATAATTAAATATACACAAAAAGCAAAAGGGGAAAATTGAAAGTCAATAGTTAGATCTTGGAAATATTAATTTGGTCCTAATGTGGTTCTTGAAATACTTTTTCATCTATCTTTTAGCAATCCAGTGAGAAAGTTGATGCTAAAATAATAGTTTGCTTAAGATTCTGCAATGAAATTCATAACTGAGCAGAGATCTTCTTCTTCCCCAGAGCTAATATCAGAAATTTCAAGTAGAGAAAAGCTGCCTGGATGAAATTTGATCCTGACCAACACTGTTTTTTATCATAGTCAGAAAAATGCTGTAAAGAAGGCTACCTAACATGGTATATTCCAGATGTGTTGGACTACTTCTGTAACCATGTTGCTGATGATGATAGGATTGTCAGTCTAACACATATGGGGGTCCTACGCTGGGAAAGGTGGCCCAATGGCTTGATTGCTGCACCCTGGATTTCAACAGTGACATGAGTGCTCATTGGTTTAACCTGCTATTGATAGACCCCCAGCTTCTCTCATCACTAACTATATGGGCTGAGTTAGGGCTAGCAATTATATTTTAGTAACATATGGCAAGTCCCACCCCCACCCTCGGGACACAGACCTTTTGTTCAGACTTCTGCAGCTGTTCAGTTTCCACCTATTTATATTCTTTCTCTCCATCCAACAACTATATCAGAATTCTGTAATGATTGAAGTGCAGTATAAACAGTGCTTCCACATTCATACCAGAGAACCTACACACAGAACATATAGAAAGTATCTAATTAAATATTAAAGCTTAGGAATAATGAAAATTACTTCAATGAGCACAAAATGAGAAGATGCCATTTTGAACACAATTGTTTTGTTCGTTAGTGTGTGTAAAATGCACGCAAAGTAAATGTTAGTGATGTATGTTAGAACATTGTGTTTTTTTCTACTTAAATGATTTTGTAAATTACAGTCATATTCAATCACATGAGAAAATGTGAAAAAGTTTACTATTAAGTAATTTTGGTGTCTAATGCTTAAAAAGATGTTTTAAGTGAGATTTTTCTAATGCCTTCTAAACTGATTCCAGCTAAATTAATGTCATTACAAAATTAGAAATGGTAGTGAGAAATGCTCCCTGAGCTGTTAATCTTATATGTACAGGAAGAGTGTTTATGTATGCAGAAGTATCAGTCACAGGAGCTTTAAAATGCGGTCAGAAATTGTGCTGTTGAAACTCTGGCTTGCCACTAGAGTTGGAACTACACCTAAATTTTAAGATCTTCCTCCAAGGGAAGGTAGCAGTTGCTGTGAAAAGTACATTCTAGTGAACCTAGGCCTACATGAAAGATCAACTGGGACCCTGGTTTATCACTATCCCAAGGTCGTTTGAAAACCTCTGGCAGTTCTTGTATTACATTTCTGTGCCTTTTTTTTTATCTATGACTACGATTTTGCCTTACATTGGATCTTTACTTGTTATTAACTTATCGTTGTTAGTAAATGTAGACTTATCATAGTTTAATAGTAATGTCTTAATACCCCTCATCTTTCAACCAGTTTGTGCGTCTGGAATGAGTTAGAGCCACAGGAAAACCCCAAGACTTTTAGAGCGTTTCAGCACAGAAGCAAGGCAAACCTGGCTACATGTCTGGATAGCATGTCCTCTTTGAGCCTGAGAAAGAGAAAGGGAAAAAAACATAATTGGGAGATCACTTTCTGCTTGAATGCAGATGTCAACTAGGGGTCCCTGGTGAGCTGAGCTTTGAGTTGCGGCTCTTTCAGGTTCCACAACAGGGTATGAAAAGCAAAGAATTTGTTCCCTGATGGATACTGTGCATTTTAATTTCACTTGTGCCTTTCAGTCATGATTAGGCCCTGGAAGACAACAGTCCAGTTTCAAAGTAGATTTTTATTGCTTGCTGGTGTTTATATTGATAGATTTATTGTCTAATTCTGCTATTAGTATAATTGTGCTTAGCAGTTCATTTTTCTTTATATTAAACTGGACTGCTTCAGATATTCCAAACCAAGTGAAGTCTTAGAAATGGAACTGTACCCCAGTCATTTTTCACTGGAAAGTCTTCAAAGAGCAATGGAGTCTAGAAACTTCTAGAATGTTTTAGTGAGCAAAACAATTTGAAATGTGGAGAGTAAGGGAGAGCCATGCATAAAATCTCTCTACAAAGAGGAATGATCCACTAGAGCACAGCTTTTGTTCACAGATGGTATTGTATTGCTTTGCTTTGAGTTTGATTTGTGCTCTGGCCTATTAGACATGAGTCATCTACCATTCTACTATGACTGTCTTTATTTCTCTTTTTTCTGAGATATCTTCCTTAGGGAGAGATGAGTTTTTCTCAGATGTTCTGTCTTCTTGAACTTGAATTCATATAAAAGAGTGTTGTAGAGGTTTATTATAGGGATAGCTTCCCAGATATGCTTAGACTACCATTTTGATTCCTAGCCATCATAGTTGTGGTTTCAGAACACCTCTTGAGGGCACCAGTTAGGGGAAAGCTGCTTTAAAATGCAACCTTTGTGAGCTCTGTTTGTTGACATTTGATGAGGTTGGTTTATAGGCTTCTATCATTAGGTACACAGGTAGTCCTCATTTAACAACGCTAATTGGGACTGGAAACTCTGTAGTTAAGCAACACAGTCATAAGTTAAAAAAACCCACATGACTGCACCACTTAGCAACAGCAGTTCTGGCAGTCCCAGTTGCTGTCATTAAGCGAGGACCGTGTGGGTCATTAAGCAACGGCCTTATGTGACCACGACTTCCAGCTGGCTTCCCCATTGACTTTGCTCGTGGGAAGCCAGCAGGGAAGTTTACAAATCATGATCACATGACTGCAGGGATGCCGTGATGGTCGTAAGTATGAGGTCCGGACGGAACTATCACTCGTTCAGCAGTGTTGTAAGTTTGAATGGTCGCTGAATGAGTGGTTGTTAAACAAGGACCACCTGTATGTGTGCATTGGTTGACACTGAAGAATTCTTGATAGACATAAAGAATCACAACTGATGACTCTCCAACATTTAGTCTGCATATCATCTGTGATTTGATATGTTTTTAATTTCCACAGTGGGCAGTCATCCAAACAAGCAGTTTGTGTCTTTTTTGCTGATGCCTTTTGCCCCTCAGCCACAGTCTTTAGTATACCTGATGTGTTCTAGGCCATTCCTTACTCCTGGGGACAACTTCTTCCAGGGTTGCAATCATAAATTGAATTAATATTTAGATCTCTGAGAGCTATAGAGGTATTGCTGGTAAAGGGGCAGAGCCAACTTTTAACCCTTCTTTATTATTGAGGGATTAGTTATTATTACAGGTCTGTAACACACTTAACAGACCTATTTTGCTGCTTAAATTGTTTTTAAAAAGGCAAAAACCACCAAGCATTGCTATTTTCTACCAGATTTACACAATCTTAGTAAGCTCTGAAGATAATCAGTGGAATGTGAAGTGGAATGCAGCTGTGATTTGCTCCTCTTCCCCTTAATCTCTCATATTCCTATTTCTTTAGAAATTCAAAGTGACTAAGCAGGTGACTATGTTTTTATGAAACTGCTCTCACATGCTGCTTCAGACAGCATCTACCTAGATAGGGGTTTCATCCTATTTCCTTATTATAGCAGTCCAGAGAAGAGAACTGGAGTAAATATAATACAGCAGATTGATGCTTGAAATCTGAATTGGACCTTCCTGATGACTCATGGGTTAATTACGGTACTCTTTTCATATAAGAAAAGTAGGATCAACGCCTGCATTGCCAAGACAGGATTTTAGGGATCCAGAAAATATATAAACTGAATGCTTCCCAACAATAAAAATGTTTTGTAAGGATTATATATTGAAGTTAACCCTGTTCTTTGATGGTGCAGCAGGAAATACAGCAAAACAGAGTTGCATCAGCAGTCTGTTTGCAGCTGGAGAGACACTCTGTTCATACCCAAAAGACTTATGCTGCAATTGCAGTGGAAATTGGGGGTGGGGGAGTGAAGCTATGAAATAAAGATGATTGCATAGTTTTAAATCAAGCCAGTTAATAATGTTAGTGGAGCAAATGGTTGGTGAAGAAGAAAAGAAAACACTCTGCTTTGTAAATCTTCAACTGTGGGATTTTTTTTTTAAGTTCAATAAAGAAACTACTTGGAAGATAAAATCTAGCTAAGGAGTATGAGCAACATTAAGTTGGATCATACTATGTTTGTAGTCTGGCTATAGGAGGATTCTCCATATTATATTTATTTATTCTAAATGTATAAATCTCTATCAAAAGACTTATGTAACAAAAAATATTAAAGTAATGGACAGTATGACAAAAATCTCTCATAAAATACAATACAAAGGAATAAAAGAGCATTAAAATTAGCACTACAAAACTTGAAACACCCAGCCAAACACAAAGCCTTTAATTTGGCCCTTAATATCAAAAAACAGTATAAGAAACTATTAGCTAACAAAAAAAAAAAATGATATGAAATCCACCTGGCAACGACTTATTGAAGCTGCTAAGATGATTGAATTCTTCCTGGTTCTGGCATCTACTTTCTCATCGATCTGCGAGATCCTCTACCATGTTAGATTCCCACATAGCCCCAGAAATATGGGAACTTCACTTTCAGAGACTATATGAAGATTCCTCCACTGAGATGGAAATACAAATGAAAGATGGCCTAACCGAGTGGCCTCCTGTTTCAGCATCTGAAATCAAGATGTTAATTGGTCAGCTAAGAAAAGGGAAGGCCCTGGGAGCAGATTTTATTCCAGTAGAAGCATTGGAAAATTTCATGGAATGGTGGGCTCCGATGCTAGCATCCCTCTTTACTTATATTGATAAGACAGGACGAATCCCGGAGGATTGGGGCTTGGCTATTATAGTCCCAATCTTTAAAAAAGGCAGGAGGGATGACCCTACAAACTATAGGCTGATTAGCTTTCTAAATACAATCAGCAAATCATATGCTAGACACTTACAGGAAAAACTCAAGGACTGGATGGTCCAGAAGAACCTGATAGCAGATGAGCAGGCAGGATTCAGAGAGGGACGAGATACCATCGAACAATGTCAAGTCCTTCAACATCTGATAGAAAAGTATTCCAGCAACAAGATAACATCATTGTATGCTGCCTTGATAGACCTCAAGGCAGCCTTCAACTCTGTTTCTAGGACCAAGCTTTGGGAAAAGCTGAAAGCTGCATCAACAGACAGCAGGCTTCTATATTTAATTCGGGCGCTACATACTAACACCACCCTTAAGGTTAAATGTAATAGGCAAGGGTTTCTTTCAAAACCAATTAAAGTACAAAAGGGGGTGAAACAGGGATGTATCTTGGCTCCCTTACTCTTTAACTTTTACATCAATGACGTGAGACACCTAAACCACCCAGACTTTCACCCACCTAAATTAGGGGTTCGTAGCATTGCCCTGCTGCTTTATGCAGATGTCGCAGTTGTCCTCTCTAGGACACCGATTGGTCTAAGAGCCCTGAGAACTCTGGTCCAATACTGTACAAACAATCTTCTAGATATAAACTATCAGAAAACAAAGATTATGGCCTTTTCCAAAAGACCAAAACAACACTTCTGGACTATTAACGGTCATAGAATAGAACAAGTGAATAGTTTTAAATATTTAGGTATAATCGTGCATGCCTCCGGATCAAGGAGAGCTCATTGTGAACACACAGCTGATTTAGGTCCTCATTCCACCAATTCCATTTTAAAAATTTTTCGAAGTAAAGGGGGGTATTTTGTCCCAGCAGCTCTAAAACTTTTCCAGGCAAAGGCACTAGCCCAACTTCTCTATGGGTCTGTTGTCGGCTCTCCAGCTTCAAGTGTGACATACTTGGAAAGAGTCCAAGCTAAATTCATTAGGGCAGTCCTGCAAATGCCCAGATGTGTCTCCAGTGCACAATTATGCTTGGAAACAGGCACGATAAAGGTCGAGTCGAAACTGCGCCTAGCTTCGCTGAATTTTTGGCTAAAAATAAAGTACTACCTGCAGGGCCTAGCTCCACTTATCCTTCAAGATAAATTTCAATCCTTGTGGAAAAAGGACATCGAGCTCAACCTCTCTAAGTTAGGCTATTCTACGGCTGGGATTCTAGCAATGGAATATGAGCAGGCAAGAATGGCCATAAAGCAAAGGACAGAGGATATAGAACGACAAGCAGATTTAGGGAAGGTTCCATCCTTTTTATCTCCTCCATGTAGCAAGTTTACTGTCACTGCTGCCAGATATCTAGCGCAGCTTGAGCTCCCCAGTCATCGGAAAGCATTCTCCTTAGCTCGTTGCCATGCTCTTCCTTCAGCGGTGCTGGACGGCAAATATAAAAAAATTCCATTAGCTGCAAGACTTTGTCCTTGTGATGCCAAGGAAGTAGAAGACATGGGCCATGCTCTCCTCCACTGTATCTTCTACCAAGTCCCACAGAGTAAATTGCTCGCTCCCTTGATCAGCAAGCAGCCTGGCTGTCAAGAATCAGATTACCTTCAAATGCTTCTTATGGACAACGGGCCTTACGTTACAGCGCAGGTAGCCAGGTTCTGCGCGGCAGCAGTAAAGATCCGTCAACATTGGATAGGAAGCTAGCTGAAAGGTTCTGCAGTAATGGATTATAGTCTACTAGTATTTTAGTTTGCATTAACAGGTACCTTCAGAATGTGTTTCAAAAGTGTGACAAATTTTACTAGAATTTGTAATATTTTATTATTGTTATCTGATAACTATTAGCTTAAACAAGGTCCATAGGTAGATTTTTATTTCTGTTGGTCAAAGACCATATTAAACTTTACTATTAGATCTGCTAGTCCTTAATAGGGCAAATTCCTGCTGTATAGACATATTTTATATAAGTCCAGACATTATTATACTCCATATAATTTTAGATATTATGATAACATTTTAGATGTCATCAAACTTTTGTAATTTTAGATGTTATTATATCTTAGATACTATTTTACTTATATCTTAGACACGGACTGTTTCGTCTGAATTCTACCTATGATTTTGTGCCAGGTCTTATATATGTATCCTAAATATGTATTAAATGTTATCTAAAGATTTCGTAGTTTTATAAGTGAACATAGGTCATTCATGAACAAACTTCTTGTACTGGTCTAAGACTGTAATAAACTGAATGAATGAATGAATGAATGAATGAATTTGGCACTGTAAGTTTGTTTTACTGTAGGTGTCAGGCTCTTTGGCATCTGCTTCAAATTAAGAGTGATTCTTTTCCAAGCATGATTCTCACAAAATCTCTTTAGCAAGATGTATTGGGAAGAAAAAGATGGGTTATAAGAATTTCAGCAACTGAACAATTTCCCATCTTACATACATCCCATTTTTTTCTTGCTGCTTTTTCTGTGAACTGGGAGAGTAGTGGGTCTTTTCACTGATCAGGAAGGAGCATACAGCTGGTTTGCTTACCTAATGGTCTCCTGATCTTTATTAGTCTGGGAGCTGACCATTATACTAGAGCTACCATAGCTGGGCTGTGAAAATCTAGGCAACCACTTTGTATCTCTCAGCTGTTAAGCTGAGAGATACAAACTCTATACTTGGTGCAATGTAGTGGTCATCCAGGTTTTTTGGGGGGGGGGGTTATTCCTCAAATGGGATAATATAGAAATAATTTTCTTTGGTTACCATATGACTATTGATAAAAAATTTTGATAAAAAACCCTGCATGTCTTATTTAACCTAGGACTTATTTAACTATGTGCGTCCAAAACTGGTTAATACTTTAAAGAGAAATCAGCTCCTTGAATTGAGCCTGCAAGCAAATAACTTGTTCATCTTCCTTAGAAGCAAACAGTCTTAATTAACATTTTAGCAGCTACATTCTGTGCAAATTAAATCCTCTGAGTTAACCTAAGGATAGCCCCACATACAAATTAATGACATTAAGAATACAGCTGGGAGCTTACCAGAGTATGAGCTACTGTCAGACTGTTCTCGTATGCAGACAATCATAGGTGGCAAGCCTGGACTTCACCCAGAAATGACGAAGAAGTACTAGGGAACTATTAGTACTAGTATCTATGGAAGTACTGGACCCAGGAATGCCCACATTGCACATCTACGATTTCAAGAGGAGTATGTTTCTATCTAGAATAGGGTGCGCCCCATATTTGGATATTAGAACTAACTGCCCATTAGGCTATCTTATACCTTTCAGCTTCAAGTCATTTGCCCTCATCTAGCCACATTCAGGCACTAGTCCAGCTTCTGATTCAAATGGTGAGAAAGAAAGTTGATTTCTCTCTACATGTTGATGGTGTGTCATCATTCCAAATCCTCTCATGAGCTTACTTTTTAGCTTCATACAGTATGGGAGAGAAGACTGAATCTTGTGGGATCCAGATTGTCAGCACGAATGTCAGCAGGAAGTACCTTGAAATTTTGTTATCGTATTCCCTCCCCTTAATTCACAGACATGGTTCACCAAAAGAGCAAGACCAGAGACTATCTGCCTTCCCTGCTGCTTTTGGGGAAGAGTATGAGTGAGATCAGAGGCCCAGTCATGCAGCACAATGACTGCCTTTCTGAAGGACGTTACACCTCTTCTCATGCTCTGCTCTGCTCTGCTCTGCTCTGCGGCCTCCAGAGGTCTTTTGCCTGCCTCCTGGTATCCTCCTCTCTTTTTTGCTAGTACAAGTTGCTTGTTGTGGTGGTGGTAGGAGAGATGATTAGACAGAATGTGAAATGCAGTAGGTTGAAGCCAGATGGACACCAATATCTCCTTTTGAAAGCATTGACTGAGCCCTCATTACATAGACCATTTCTATGGAAAGATAAAAAAGGCAGAATATCAGTTTTTAAAACCAGTGCAGCAAAACCAGATTTTCTGTCATATTTTGAGTTATATGATTAGAAGATTGCTGCTTAGGTTGAAACATTTTGGAAAATGATTCGCAAGTATTTACAATATGTAAGAATTGAATCTTCCACATTACTATACTGTACAAAAGGCCTATCTCTACCACATTTTTTACACCACGCTCAGGCTTGAAATACTTTTTATTGCAATGAGAGTTTTAGTAATGAGCCAAATTCTTACAGACTTCACTGGTTTCTTTTTCAGTACTACTTGGCATCCCAAAGGATCCCATTTCTATCTCTGTAGACATTGATTCTGCTCATTCCTCAGCTTGAAGGCATAATTATTTTATATGTTCTATAGGAGTAAGTTATTTCTGTGATTGAAAATACCTAATGAATTCTATTGTGATTGCTGTTTTAAAAATATTGGCCTGATGGGCTGTACAGTAGTATCTATTTTGTGATGTATCATGGTAGCAATTCTCTTTTAAAGTCTCATTCTGGTGCAGGAGGCAGATGATGATGCACACAACACTGTATATGTTTATAGTGACACACACATCACAAAACTTGGTGCATTTGAAGTCCCTGGCATTTTACCGCATTTTACCACCTATAGATACAAGGGCCAACTGATGCTATTTCACGTTGCTTTTTTCTTCCAAGCATAATGTGCTGTGCCAGTCAGCCAGATGTCAAGTACCAGAATAAAACATTTAGAAAGAGTACCTTCCTTTTTTATATTTAAAAAAAGAATGAAGCCTGTCAACACTATAAATATTTTGAAGATGGAGCATGCAGTTAACAGGATTTTGAAACACACAGAATTAATGTTTATGCTTTGTGCATAACTTCATAATTTTTGTCTGTTTCTGAATGACTATACATTATATTTTGATCATATAAGGATTGAATTCATTATTAAAACTGGAGGTTGTGATTCTTAAAATCTTGAGGGCTTTTGCTTATGGTACAGTATGTGGTAGGTTCTATTCTTTAGATCTCTAGGTCCAGGAAGACATGTGGAGTAACCCTGCCAGATGGTGTAAACCCTGATGAGCTAAAAGGACAAATGATTGGAATATCTTACATTGGTAAAGGTGAATTTTTTAGTCCTGAAATGTGGACTAAGTTTCAGTCATTTCTATTTTCTCAGTGTCTCTCAAAAATCATTGATTTAATGGAATTATCATTCCATTGAGTAGTCTTACCATCTGTTTAAAGCTTTTGCAATGTCCACATTTTACAATTTTAAAGAATCCACATATAGTGTAAATGTGTTCTGAGGAGAGCCTAATTTTATCTTCAGTTGTTTCAGACTCAACTGTGAATATCAGAGTGTTCAGATATCATGACTGAAATAACTGAGCTCATTCTGGGATTTTTCTCCTTCCACTGTTCTTTATCAAACCCAAAGAAAAGTTCTGAGGGTCTCAGAATTTTGCACGTTACCTTGTGCCATTTCGATTGGTCCTAGTGAAGATATCATCTGTTGCTTCCTGCATCAGTTTGTCTCTATATAGTCACAGTCGATTAAATCCCAAAGCATCATTCCAAGTTCTTCAAGGATTCTTTCCAAACTTATTTCTCCCTTTAAAACAGAAAAGTCTTTTTCTATGGTCATCCCTCAAGAGCCAGATAGTACAATTCAGAAATTTCCGCAGTTATATGCTTTAGCCTGCCTTAACAGAAGCACTATCCATCAATTACAGCCTAATAATGTAATTTTCTAAAGCCTCTGTAAGATAGTTTTACACCAGTTATTTGAAGTCCAGCTGGAGCCCCTTATTATAGGATAAATTTTTGTAAACTGATGTATGTTATTGATTATGTGCCATCAGGTCATTTTCAACTCCTAGCGACCACATAGATAGGTTTTATCCAGGACAATCTACCCCTAACCTGGTCTTTTAGGTCTTCCAATGGTGCACCCATCACCACTGTAACTGAGTCCATCCACCTTGCTGCTGGTCATCCTCTTCTTCTGTTTCCTTCCACCTTTCCCAGCATTACAGCCTTTTCCAGAGAGCTGTGTTCCATGTTCCTACTGTAATTCTATCTTTGCAGCTTTGGATTATCTTTTCCTGTATGGCAACATCAGCAGCTAGATGTCTTGAAGGCTTTGATCTAGCCATGTCATAAACACCATTAGTACTCTGAAAGATGCTCAGCTCTTCCTCAATAGCATGTTGAGTGCCATCCAACTTGAGGGACCCATCATCCGACATTATATCGTCAATCATTTTATATTTTCTATCCATGTGGCTTTCTTGATAAAAATACAGGAATAGTTTACCATTGCTTTCTCCCATGTAGTGTGAATTGATGCCATTGCCATTGTCACTAAAGTGATCGTCTGCTTCTGGCATCTTCCTATATCGCCTGCTTGCTTTAGCTGGGCAGCTGGAATGACCTTCATGCCTTGGGTGACCCTGCTGGGAATATATACTTTTGGCATACATTCCTGAAGTTCTTCGCTCATCTCTCCCAGGAACATCCCCCAGCCACAGCAGGACTTGTGGGGATGGTATGTTATAGGTTCTCCATAACACAGTTACCTTTTTGAAATTTGAATGCAAGATCTGTCTTGCCAAATGATTTATTCCTTGATTTTTAAGATATTGTAGGCACTCCATTTCAAAATAGAGTAAAATCTCAGTTCTAACTCCATGTACACAAGTGCCATACTTGTGTCATAAATATTAAAAGTGCTTCTCTTTTAAGTTAAAGAATAAATAAAATTGCTACAAATATCTTGTTGTGCATTAGTGTGTCCATCCTGTCATATATAGAAGGGGCATTTTCAGAAGTCAGACCAAGGACAGGCTTTATAGAAGAATGGACTACCTGTGGTATATAAATTCAATTTTTGTCATTGTAGTTATTGGCATTAAATGTTTAGTGAGAAGAAGAATATTGCAATCATTCATAGAGAGACTGTTCTCTGTCTAGATATCTCCATTTTAAGTGTTTTTAAATCCCAAATGTGCTTGCTTTTGCCTTGTATAAAGTTTTTCAAATTATATAACATGAACTATAGAAAGAATCATTAGAGTTTCAGAAAATGTATTTTAGCATGTTGGCCCTGTTTATATTTTCCAGGTGCTAAGGAGGTGACTTTGGAGCTGGTTTTCTGTTGTGAGAGCCTTCTATCCTGCATGGCTAGCATCAAAATTCTTCCTGCAATATTTCAGCCAACATAGTAAAGTAGTGATTCAAATGCCTCCTAGCCTTGTGTTGGTAAGTATGGATTCCTAAAATAGTTGAATGAAAATTCTTTCTTAAACATTTTGAATTTTATGTTTTCTTGCTGACTTAGCCATGTGGTTACATATTGCATCTGAAGAATTCAAGCTAACCAGTTAGATGGGAAAGATAGGATAATAGGAAATGTGAAAAGCATTGCAAAGTACTCTCTATGACTATTGCTGGTGGTACATGGGAGAGCTGCAATATTAATATCCATTTTCCAAATAATAATTTTAGTATGCAAAATCCAAACTGCATAGGCCAACAGCATAAGATTTTATTTTATTTTATTTTATTTTATTTTATTTTATTTTATTTTATTTTATTGATTGATTGATTGATTGATTGATTGATTGTATACCACCCATCTCCCCACAACGGGTGACTCTGGGCGGCTCACAGTTAAAACCAGAAACTCCATCAACGATTAAAAATACCCCATAAATAGTTAAAATAAATTAATCCATTAAAAATCAAATATAGACAACAAACCCTGTACATAAATACTAAAAACATTCAAGATGATGGGGGGGCAAGGTCACTCACCCCACAAGCCACCTCCACTGGTGTGAGCCCCCATCAGCCCCCAGGCCTTCTGGCACAGCCAGGATTTCACCCCTTTCCTGAAGGCCATGAGAGTGGGGGCACACCAGACCTTGGGAGGCAGGTTGTTCCATAGGGTGGGGGCCACAGCAGAAAAGGCCCTTTGCCTAGACCCCACCAGTCGAAATTCCTTGACTGGTGGGGTCTGCAACATGCCCCTTCTGCTGGACTGAGTGGAGCGGGCTGGAGTAACTGGTGTGAGATAGCTCCTCAGATAATCTGGTCCTGTGCCATGAAAGGCTTTAAAGGTGAGGACCAACACCTTGAATTGAACCTGGAAACAAACTGGCAACCAATGCAGCTTGCGTAACAGCAGTGTTATATGTGCCCTCCTAGGGGCATTCAGAACTGTCCGCACCGCTGCATTCTGCGCCAGCTGTAGCTTCCGGATACTCTTCAAGGGTAGCCCCATGTAGAGCACGTTACAGTAATCCAACTGGGAGGTGACCAGGGCATGAGTGACCGTGTGGAGGGCCTCCTGATCGAGGAAGGGGCATAACTGCCATACAACACGAAGTTGCACAAAGGCCCTCCTAGCCACGACTGCCACCTGCTCTTCGAACGGGAGTCATGAGTCCAGGAGGACCCCCAGATTACGCACTGGGTCTGTCTGGGGTAGTGCGACCCCATCAAGAACCAAAGATGATAAACTCCTAGATCGTGAGGCTCCCTGTACCCACAGCCACTCCGTCTTACCATGGTTCAGTTGGCCCCCATCCAGGCCCCTACAGCTTCCAGGCACCGCGAGAGGGTAGTCACAGCATCACTTAGGTCACTCGGGATGGAGATGTATAATTGGGTAACATCAGCATACTGATGATACCTCATCCCATGGTGCCAGATGATCTCACCCAACAGTTTCATGTAGATGTTAAATAGGAGCAGCGAAAGCACCGAACCCTGAGGCACCCCACAGAGTAGGGGCCGTGGGTTGGACCTCTTGCTCCCTATCAACACTGATTGGGTTCAGCCTTGGAGAAAGTTGCTGAACCAGCACAACACTGTGCCACCCAGCCCCAACTCCTGCAGCCGACCCAAAGGGTACCATGGTCAATGATATCGAAAGCCGCCAAGAGGTCAAGAAGAGCAAGGATGGATGCACTACTCCCATCCTGCTCTCACCAGAGATCATCCAAAAGTGTGACCAATGCTGTTTCTGTCCCATAACTGGGCCTGAACCCTGACTGATAGGGGTCCAGATAATCCATTTCCTCCAGGATCCTCTGAAGCTGCCGCGCAACCACCTTTTCCACCACCTTTCCTAGAAAGGGAAGGTGGGAGACTGGACGAAAATTGTCCAGAAGGGTGGGATCTAGCGATAATTTCTTGAGGAGGGGGCGGACCAAAGCCTCCTTGAAAGGCTTCAGGAGCACCCCCTCCTGCAAGGATGAATTGACCACCGCCAGTATCCACCTTAAGGTCACCTCCTTGGTGGCTTTAACTAACCAGGAGGGACAAGGATCTAAAATACAGGTAGCCGCACTAACAGCCCCAAGGACCCTGTCCACTTCCTTAGGGCCAACAGGATCAAACCGTTCCCAGATAACTGGGTAAGAACGTTCCCTGGGCAACTCCACTGGACCCGCCACACACTTGGCCTCCAACTGAGAACAGATCTGAGCGATTTTATCTGTCAGGTGTTCAGCAAATTCCTCTGCACGGCCCTGTAAATAGTCCTCTGAGCCCTCCCTACCCAGGAGGGACCGAGTGACCTAAACAGGGCTGCTGGGCGACACTCTGAGGATGCAATAAGAGTGGAGAAATACTGGCATTTCACTGCCCTTACTGCCACTAGGTAGGCCTTAATAGTGGTTCTAACCTGTGTTTGGTCGGACTCATCTTTAGTTTTCCACCAGTGGTGCTCTAGACGTCTCTTAGCCCTTTTCAGCTCCCTTAACTCCTCCGTAAACCACGGGGAGTGCCGGGGGTGATGGGCCAAGAGAGGCCACACAGGCGTGATCCTGTCCAAGGCTCCAGCCACCTCCTTATTCCAGGCTGCAGCCAGGGCCTCCCCTGGACCATGCAGCAAGGCCTCAGGAACAAACCAGCTCCCTTTGGAACCCATGCGGGTCCATCAGTCGCCAGGGGCAGACCATTCGAATAGGTCCTGCCTCCCTGCAGAGGGGGGCAGCATAGGAGAATCTCAGGGCCCCCAGGGAGTGGTCTGATGATGACAGAGGGGATAATATAAAATCCCCCACCAGATCACGCTGCCACTGCTCCAACAAGAAAACCATGTCTGGAGTGTGACCACTGTCCCGAGTCAGCCACAGATGACCTGGGATAGGCCTATGGCTGCCATGGTAGCCATGAACTCCTGGGCTGCCTCCGAGGCCAACCCCAGGGACGGCAGATTAAAGTCCCCCAAGACCGTAAGTCTGGGGAACTCCACTGCCAACCCTGAGATGGCCTCCAGTAGCTCGGGCAGGGAGGATGCTATGCAGCAGGGAGGCTGGTATAATAGCAACACTCCCAACTGATCCCGTGTGCCCAACCTCAAGAACAGGGTCTCACATCCAGCAACTTGTGGAGCAGAGCCCCTGAAGGCCAGCAGAGATTCCCTGATGACCACTGCCACAGCCCCTTCCCTGCCATGGGGTCTCGGCTAGTGCCAAACCCTAAACCCAGCTGGACACAATTCTGAAAGGGCAACACCCCCTTCTAGTGTCAGCCAGGTCTTGGTAATGCATTTCAGGTTGGCCTGCTTCTCCCCAATAAGGTTGTGAATAAGGGGGGCCTTATTATTGACTGACCTGGCATTCATCGGCAGCAGTTGAAAGCCCAGGCCTCTGTAGGCCTGCTGACCAGGGTCTGGGCTTGAGCCCCGAGGGCCAGAACATGCCACCAGTATAACGCATCAGGGGTGTCTTCCCCTGAAATGGCCTACTCTCTGGCTCCCATCATCACCACCTGAATACCCGCCCTGAACCGCCCAAGGTGCTCCTCCCCCTGCCCTCCAGCTTAAGGGGCCCACCATACCATACACCATACAGGGAAGAGGGAAAAAAGGGGGTGGGGAAACAAGCCACTGTGGCACTGTGAACTGCTCTCAGCGCCAACAGGGGCTCAGTCACCCCAATTCCCCTTTCTCAAACACTCACCCTCTCTCCACCGACTTCTCTCACTGGCCAGAGAGTGGAGGCCTACATTCACTCCTACCCTCTCCCTGTCTCCCACCTGGGCAGAGAGTAGCACATTCATCTCACAAGCACACACCATCCACCCACACACCCCACAACCACTCGAGTCCCCCCGGCCTCTTCTCTAGGGGTAGGGAAAGCCCCTTGCCATGTAGGGGCTAGAATCCACAACCCCCAAGGTCCTAATGTCTCTGTGGGCTTCAGGTACTGTGGGCCCTCGGGCTCTGGCCTCCGTTCCACCGTCGGGTCCGCCTCAGCCTCGCCCTCGTCGCTGCTGTTGCCAGTGCTCCCACCACCGGTGCTACTACTGCTGAAACCAGCAGCTTTGGGCTGGGGCCCCAGCTCTGCCAACATTCCCGGCCCAGCTGGATTGACTCTCGGCTCCGGTGTCACTCCCCTTGAGCCCAGGCATCATTCTCGGCTCAAACGGCGCAGCCACGGCAGCCGCCACCAGCATTCTCCCGCCACCAGTGCTGCAGCCGTCGCAGCCTCTGTCGACCCCCTGGGTCCAAGCGCCACCCACTGCCACACTCGCCCCCGTTGCCCACATCCTCTCCTCTCCGTTCTCAGCATCCTCGTCCCAGCCGCTGCCGCCACCGCGACTCTCCTCCCCACTGCGACGGCCCACCTCGGATGGGGGTTCTCTCCATTCACCCCACATTTACATGTGGGTCCCACGCCGCCAGCTATCCTCAGCCTGATACTGAGGAGTTGCAGTTTATTGCTGATTTTCTTATCTGAATGCACATCTATTTTTTTCCCTGAACAATTTATATTTAAATCATCTTGGATTTGCCGAGAATATGATAAAGAAATGACTGGTGGGCTAAGGGGGCTTCTTAAATATAGGTTTGCCTTTTGGATAAGTAAAGTACTTGAAACAAGAGCAAATCATTACTTCTCAAGATAGCCTAAGGTACAGGTTTAAGGAATCCTGCTAGTGGCAATAAGGCAGGTTCCCCCCTGCAAAAAACATTAATCACTAAAAGTGCTGTTCATTATTATAACCAGTAGCTTTGGGTCATGAACTGCACCCCATGGTATGAGATAGCATCTCTCTCTTGTAATTTCAGAATTTCCATAGTCTTTAGTTGTCCAACTAATTAATGATACTAACCAGCTAGATGGTGGATGTGTTAGTTAATGAGAGAGAGAGGAAAGTGCCTAAGGATCTTCCATTAACTTTAGTTTCCACACACAAATATTTTGTCCTACCCCATACAATCTTCCTTGCTCCTAGTTTTCTGTACCATTGAACAGCAGACAGGAAGGAACGGAGGAATTCAGGGTCTTGGGCTCCTAATGAAGGTCTCCAAGGCCACATACAGGCTGCAGACTATTAACCGGTGTCCTTGGCAGTTCTGTTTGCTGGAGAAATAAAGACTATTCTAAATTTGGGCTGCCTGTTGCTGTTGAATCACTTGCCGCATTTGACTTTCAGCGTTTGCAGGTTTGTAGCAGTTGTAAAAACTTTTGTGGACCCTAGAAAGGAAACAGTAGCAAAACAGCTGAAAAAGCCTAAATATGCCACACAAGTGTTTGGAAAGTACAATGTGGTATTTTTCGTTTGGCAGACTGTGTCACTCAGTGTCCAGGAGTGGCTGGTAAATCTGGAAAACAATTTCCAAGTTCCCTTCCAAGTCCAGCCTTGAAGATGTGGACCGGGGTTATATTTTCTCTGTTGCTTTCTTTGTGTGTGTCTGATCAAGGGACTTCCATTTTAAAAGAGAGTGGTGCTGAGGTGACACACATGTATCTACTCAGTAATGAAAAGCATTGTGAACAAGCTTGTAAAGGCTCAACAGATTCAGGTCAGTCTACCATGCTTCATCATAAATGTTTTCTTTGGAGATGTAATGTTCTCACCACGTTCCCATTATTGTAATTATGGTTTCTATAAATGGTAGCTAAATGATTTTACTGCTTTAGTTAGATTGGAAACAAAGCATCAGTTTCCCATGACTTGGCTTTTACAAGGCTCAAATATAGAGCAGCCTTCGTGCATCCCACTAGCTTAAACACTTGTGTTGCATTGCTTAACCCACTCTCTAGCCAGATGTTTCAAACTTTGCTAAAGGTTCACATTCCTTTGTCTCCGTTACCATATTTGTCATTCTTTGGGGCCTGCCAAGCACTTAAAATCAAAATTGATCTTGGGTTCAAAAGTCATTCTATCTAGTTCCATATAAAATAAGGATGTTCTAGAGTTAAGTCAGCCCTGACAGAGATGAAGCTTTTTTTTTTCTTTCTAAAAAGTCTTTAGGAAGATGTTGACACATTGCTAATTCCATGTCCACTGCTGTGATTCAGCCCAGTAGCCCACAGAGAGGCAATTGTCCCCTCACAGACTTACAGCAATTTCTCCAGTCACTCTTCATACCTTTAATTCTGTTCTCTTCAAGTTCAACTGCCCGCAACTTATTTGCTTTTTCCATCTTAAGACATGTCCTTCTGCAGACAGTTGTTTAGTCTTAGCTAGCCCAATATTACCTATTTCCACCACATTTTTCTAGTTGCAGAGTAAAAGATACTAGGAACATTTGCACAAAACAAATGCTCCAGCACCATATTTTGATCCATGGCTGAAGTGCAGAACTGACATATCCTTTTGGCTATATTTTCTGTGTATTTCTCTCTCTTCAGTTAGACAATTAGGGGGATATTAAACAGCTATTCAGTGCCAAATTCCTTGCATTGTTTAACATGGATGGCTTACAGAAACTTTTTAACCAATGTTGCAGTGGACCTTTTCCTGAATAGCATTTGCTTATAAACAAACATTATAGAACAATCTTGATCCTGAGGAAGGAATTTAGTGGATAAATACAGTATGATGTAAACTATTTGTGGGAGCTCCATTTTAATTCCAGTTCCAGGTGATTGCAGAACAAAAAAGGCCACAACAAGATTCTGGGGTGGAAACAAAAGAAAAACTGAAACAGAAATGGATGGTGTTCATTTAACTTTGCTAAAGTATAAATAAATCCTTGTTTCAGTAATTCAGCCCTCCCTACCCTGGGTTTTGACCTCCAGTTCCCATCATCCCCAACACTGGCCATGCTGACTAGATAGTTGGGAACTGTACCTCAAAGCATCTGGGAGGGCCTAGGTTGGCTGTTATTTGTTTTCTCCACAGTATTTGGTTTACTGCAAATGAAAGGCACGATGTGCTTTCTTTATGATTCTCCAGATAATCCTTACTGCTGGTCAGTGCTGTATCAGAGCCACTGTGTCCTTCTCCGCTGTCCTGAGCTGAGTGCATGTCAGAATACCAGCAGACAAGATATTAAAGAGCTAATGGGAGGTAAGGTGGACTTAGCAGAAGATTTTTGGCTTTAAAAATAATAAAAAAAGGAGTAGTTCGCAAGACAATATTCTCTTACATTTACCATTCATATGTTTTTGGAATTTCAAAGTAGCTCCAGCAGATTGCTACACACTTTGACAGAAGTGTAATAGTCCCTGCACATTGTGATCATAGGCTGTTTGGTGAGTTGATGTTAAAAATGTATCTCCATCCCAGCTTTCTAGGCAGAATAATTGATTGAGCTGGTTTTAAGATAAAACGTATACAGTCAAGTATAATTAGACAATAAAGCCAATGAAAACAACTGGAATGGAAGGAAGTGGGGAATATCTTGGAAAAGAAGATCTACTAAAACAATAGCTTCCAGTGTCTGTTTACATTAGGCGATAGCAGAATTGTCTGGGCAGAGAATTCCATAATTTGAGTTCCATATTTAAAATGTCCCATTTTTCATGAACTGAATTTCTGCTGAGGTAAGAATATCAAAAGTTGCATTCAAGTTGTAAAGATGAATGTTAGTACTTAAAACTGAATGATGAAATTTCAGTTATGATTTGTATTGAGGATTTCAGTTTCGCTCCATCTCTCATTTTTCCAGTTTAAAGTTCAGCTCCTCCCCTTTTAAAACAAATTGCATAAAAATTAGGATGAAGTTGTATATACTATTATGCCTGATATTTGCATTTTTACAAGAAATGTTCCCTTATGTGCCATATAACTGCATAGATTAATTTCATTATAGATAATAGTCACTCCTCTAGCGACTGCCTCAGTTAGTGACCGTTCACAAATACAACAGTAATAAACAGTAGTAAATGGTAGTAAAAAAATCATTTTCTGACCACTGCACAGACATTTCCACGCCTGACAACAATGCACACTGGAGTGAGAGTAATGGTGGTGTAGCTGCACAAGAGAACTTTATCTGAATGAGATGGCAGCAACCAGTGATATTTGCAGTGTCTCTCTCTCAGTCACGTGATTCACTGGAATGCATTGAGGTCACTAAATGAGGAGAGAATATAGTGAATCTTTCTGAGTGGCAAAGGGAATGGGGCCTGGATATCTTAGCCTGCAAACACCTCAGGAATCAAGATGACTGAATGGCTAAGTGGGCTAAGTTCTAGATAGAATGCAACTCTTAGCTGACTGCAGAGAGCCGGATTAAGGATTATGGTGCATTCTTCCTGAGAGAAGGACAATTTCTTGGAGGGGGGAGGAGTCCTAGCATATATTTCAGCTTCCTCACTCAGGGTCTCATCAAAGTCTCTGCTATTTTTCCATTACACATTTGTTTTACATTGTTTTTATTTTTGCCTCCATTATTATCCAGGGGGGCATATTGGCCTTTACTAATACATTGGCAGTCAAGACAAAACCTGAAGATTTTAGTATGTAATTGGACTGATTTTAGCATTCAAGTTTAGCACTGGGTTTTACAGCAGCAGGGCCTTCTGTCCTTTTTTTAAAAAAAATATTGTATTTGTTTTGTGTGTATGTGTGTGTGTGTGCAAGACATACTGCATGCTGTAGAAACAGGAAAGGAAAAAGAGCAAAAGAAAGGGATAAAACAGTAGAGTACAGATGAATAAACCAGGGGATTACAAGTATCATAACATTATGGTTTTCCAGTATATCATTAATTGATTGTGAGTAACTGAAAATGTTATATCAATTTAAAAAGTCTGAAAATCATTATTAAGCTCTAAGCCAGGCCCTCTATTCTAAGTGTGACACCATAACAAAATGGAGCTAGTGAGGAACTAGGGATATAACCTTGTAAAGTATGTGTGAGAGTTTGACAGCCCATGTGTTTTTAAAGGGCAGGACTGCATAGTTGTTTCTGATCCTCAGACGATTTCCTGGGTTTTAGCAGCTGCATTATGTTGAATGGGTTTCTGAAGCCAACAGTCAGTAGTACGGATGAAAAAAAATTTCTTCCATTTTAGCACATTCCTCCCCCAGTTTGTTCTTTTAAAATGTTTTTTCTCTCAAATATTTAAATGAACTGAATTATTATTTTCTCAACATATGTGCTGTAAGGATGAACAGTAGAAAGAAAAGCAACTGGTGCCCCAAGAAGGGTTCCCCATGGACTAGCTATCCAAGATAACTCTTTGTTCCAAACCCTCCATTAAGGTCTTTGAAAAAAATCCAGTATGAACTACAGAAGGATAGGACCCAAAGGGACCTCTGGTATGTTTGAGAAGCTTATTGTAAACAGGAAGGCACAACCATATATGTGGGGAGAAGTCCCAAACTACTACTATTATTAAACTTGTATGCCATCCAACTCTCAACAACTCAACATGAGAGGAGGAGTTTTAAAGTTCTATTACCCTGTGCTCTGCCTCGGGCAAGAGTTAGCTGGCTGTTCCTGTTCATTGTTTGCTTTCAGATTAGTGACCTATTGAATGTTCTGCCAGCCAGATGTGGATGAAAATGACAGATTTTGGGAACAGCAGCTGTTTGCATACACCTGACCTTTTCATCAAAGCTATTTGCTTTTGTAACTGCAGAGTAGCTCTTGCCACCTGTTGAGGTAAAAAAAAGGTGATCTGTATGGCCAGTTATTAAAAATATCGCCAGTATTTATTTCCTTAATATGTAGTATATGTAATACACATTAAAAGATATATTTCTTATATTAAAATTTCTAAAAACATTAAAAAACAAAAAACATATAAGAACTAACATATACCCGTACATATAGGCATAGAGTACAGTGAATTCAAAAGCGCTGTATATAAATTGATACATCCAAATCGAAGGTAAGTGTGTGGTGAGTGGTTAATTCTGGGACTTTCATTCATAGTAAGCAAACTGGTGATGAGTCAACTGTCTTTTACTTACTGCTCTTGAATCTTGTCTGCATTGTCATTTTTGTAAAAGTTCTGATTGTGACTCTGGCTTTTGCTTTTTAAGAATTTGTGACTCGTAAAAGAAGAGAACATGATGCATCCCATGAGATAAATAATACAGAAAATGCAAATAAAGAGTTAGAGGTGCTGAAGAGTACCATATCAGTTAAGAAACCCACAGAAGTGCCTCTTTTATCAAAATCAAGGACTATAACAGGAGATCCTGTGGTCAACCCAACAAACAATTCCAGTTTGGCAAGACAAATTACTTCCATTTTGAAGAAAACAACCACTGCCAGCCCTGTGAACACTAGTGTCTCCCAAGTCGTTGTAGGATCAACAGCCATAACCAATATTAGTAACAACATAACTATGGTCTGGAAAAATTCAGTTGCTAGCACTCTAAATATTCCAAGCAGCCGTCCTTGGTTAACTCCCACAATAGGAGCAGACGGTACTACTGACATTACAAGTACTACAAATGCAAAAGGGACAAACGATAGTAAATTAATATCAGGAGTAGCTGAGAAAACAATACCAACAGAACCGCTTCCCAGGACTATGACTACTGCTGCAACTTATCAAGTGCTTCCCACGACTCTCAAAAAGCTACATATTTCTAGCATTCCTTCCCCAGTTAGCACTGGAGATGGCTCTAAGCCAGTTGCAGCCACCCACAAGCCACCAGCTTCCACAGCCAAAGGCACGATTCATACAGTTGTAAGCACAACCACAGCAGCAGCTTCTATAGTAACAGTAAAGTCAACTGAATTCACAACAGTTGCAACAGACAGGATAAAGCCTACTTCAGATAAGGTAATTCATCCTGTGTTTACTAAAGGTGCTGACATCTCCACCACTTCACAGCAAATATTGTCAACTAGTCAACCAGTGAAGGGAACAACTTCTGTACATCTCTTGTCAGTGTTCACAGGTACAAATCCAAAAATCTTATCCAAACCAACGAGTATACAAAGCAAAAACCAGAAAGAGACAGACAGAGAAAATAGCTTTCGGCAAGTAGATGTCAGTTTGCTCTTAGCAGTGCTTCTCTTTGGCGTTCTGTTTTTTGTAACAGTTGTTGTCTTATTTGCCATACAAGCCTATGACAGCTACAAAAAGAAAGATTACACTCAAGTGGACTACTTGATCAACGGGATGTATGCAGACTCAGAGATGTGATGAAATATATGTAGATTCAGATGTGAAAGCAATAGAAATGAAAAGAAATGTTATACCCATGCATACAAATATAAATCTGAATCTGTATATGAATGAATACAACCTTATTGGGACAAGTAGAAAGCCTAGGGTGGCTTGTCTTTAAGTTCCCTGTTTTGCCTACAAGACCACCTGAAAGTGCTTCCAAATTACTTTTCGTGCAATGAAGGAGAAATGCCATGTGTCATACTTTTAAAGTACTTTTTTAAAAACACACTCACAGTTAAAGGGTGCCATGAATGTATTGTTTCTCAAGCTACAGTATTGTTTCTGTTGTGCTAGTTTTGTCTGCTAATACAAAGGGGTATTGATGTTGCAAGTCTTCCCGGATGGTTTCTTCCTGATTCCTGTTCATCCCGTTTACTCCTATACAACAAATGGAGAAACAGTGTTTTTTAACATGCCGATTTTCCTGAAACCTCTAGTTGGCATGAAGACTATGTTAGTTGTTGCTAGTGCAAATGAATGGCCAAGGATTAGCAGGATTAGCATAGTGGAACAACACAAAAGAGTGCCAAAATCTTTTGGGACCGGTTACTTAGGTATGATATGCTTCATTTAGATACATTTGAAAGCCTTCCTAAAATTGCTAAACATTCTGATTGCTTTATCCTGGTGGCAGCATTTGTTGTAAGGTTAGAAAACTTAATTGTTAAAAATGTATTTATCATAGTCTGGTTTAATGCTGTGCTGTTTCCTAATCATGTTAATTTTGCACCTTTTATATGATTTTATTTTTGTACCCATTCACTTAAAAATTGAGGACTGGAGTCCATGTCAAGCTTTATTGGTTCTGTTTCGTCCCTTCTGGATGTCTATTTCCCATGAGCATTTCCATAACATGAATTCACATGGTAATTTTATTCTTTCTCTCCAAAGCTCTTGGTATTGATATCCTTGTCAGCTTGATCAAACCATTCACACTCATTTCCTTTCAGTAATTTTTCAAAATTTAAAATCTCTTGGTTCCAGTGTTTTACATATGACTTCTTATGTGACAGTATAAGGTAAGCTTATATTTTAATATTACTTGTAAAGATGGACACATGAGGAGGGTTAGTACTTCTTTTAAACCTTCATCCTTCTCTGGATCCATTCAGGAGGAAATGAAGAACAACACTGTCTGTGTATGGGACATTTTGATGATCTTTTGCATTCTGCTGTACACATTTACATATTCAGTTGTGAAAGATAACTGAATAATCTACTCTTATTACTAAGAGTTAGTGAGGGAACTAGCTAGAAGGATTGTCATGGACTAGAGATAGCTTAGAACACCTAGCAGAAGTCTCTAAAGAAGCAGGCTACAATATCTAGGTTGCATAAATCCAGACATCTAGCAATTGTCCAGATTTTTGCTGTCCATTTAAGGGGAGCCTAACATTTACTGATTTGCTTGAATTCAGTTCACGCATGATTTGAATTCTCTAAAATCTTAAGATTAGTCTGTTAAATTCCAAGGGTGGGTATGTATAGAGTGACATGGCTAAAGCATTAGATTTTTGAAAACATTCAAGTTACACTTAGTTCCACAAGAAGTGAGAGTCAATTGAAAACCATGTAGTGTATGTACATTTGGTCATCCTCAACGTGACAGAATGAAAGATAGCGGATACTTCATTCTCTGTAAGCTTAAAAAAAGCAGGAAGAGGAACCAAATCAGGACTATATACGTGATTATTTTACTTAACACCCATCCAAAATAGTATAATATAAGATGAAAATTAACAACTGCTGCAACTTTTTGAAGTTTCTTTGCAGGTGACCATCTCTGTGCACCAAGCTTTTAAGGGAGGTCTCCCATTGCTATGCTTAATTTGTATTTTCAAATGTTTCTTGCATCTCTAGAGATGAACCAACAGGGTATGCTGTTGAGCTGTTCATGAAACATAGATTCCATCTTTGGACTTTGGCAGAGGACTTCCAAATTTGAGCTGCCTCCATTCTCTTGTGCTGCTCCCCTTATTTATTTAGCCGAGACTTCTCTTCTGCCCCCACTCTTCATAAATTATGTTTGAATTAGGCATACTCTACAGTTGCAGTGAGATGACCCAACATCCTGCTGACACCAATTAAAATGAAGGAAACTATTTAGATAGGAATGTACAGCTATTTTAAAAAGACATAAACAGCAACTGTTTACATAATACTTTACTCAGTATCAAAAACACTTAGATCTGTTATGCTGGGACAGGCAGAATTATTAAAATATAATTATATGTCTTTAGACTACCTCCCATCTTCCCAAGCCTCAGTATAGTGCTTAAGGGGTTGGACTAGGATCAGGGAGACTCAGGTTCAAGTTGACCTTCAGCCATGAAAACTCGCCCGGTGAGACTGGGCCAGTCATTCTCTTTCAGCCCAACCTATCATAAAGTCAGATCACAATGTGAGATACCTTTGAGCTTTTCGAGGAAAGATGGGGTGTAAATTAACAAGTTGACATTTTTTATTTGCATTACAATTTACAGACTACAGAGGGATAACCCTGTGTTCCAAGAAACTTGCAATCCAAACTTCAACATACAGAAAGAACTGGAGGCAGGAATAAACATGACAAGAATATGCAGCTGGTTTGCTCACATGTGCTAAGGCTTGTTCACAGGCAGTGTTATTTATGTATAGGCCAACCAATGACAAAATTCTGATAAAATGAAGTAGGTTAAATGTTTCACAATAAAATAAAAATGCAAGTTAAAATACAAGAACAGAAGAGGAGGGCAGGCACCATGGTAAACCAACGAAAGAGAAATCCCAAGTGCCAGGAAAGAGAGAGGGGAAGAATTCCAAGCACCAGTTCTTTTAAGCCCAACGCATTTCAGAAATGTTGTTTTTCAGGGTCACTCTTGGAATATCCATGAACTAATAAACTAATTGACTGGCTTTTGGAATTCCTTGGCCCTCCCTTGTTAAAAAAAGAAGCAGACTAAATTAATAAAGCTAAAACAGGGTTTAAACATTGGAGCAGATGTAAAAAACATGGGAAAGTAATATTTTGTCTTGTATCAGAAAACATGGGTGCCAGGCAACCCTCTCTAGGGTTATTTAACAGTGCATATTAATGCTGATATGCAATTACAGAAACCCCTCACCTCTAAGAGGCAAGTGGAGGATCTTTCTCCACTTGGATTGAAGTACAGAACAAACCTGTCATGACAATCACTTTTCCTGCTGTGCCCCTATGATGTTACCTTCATGTCGCCACCAGCTGTTCTGGTATTAAAGTGATGTTTCCCCCCTTAAGCTGACAGCAACCTGTGTCAGTGTCAAGGTCTGCAAATTCTTACCTGCTTGATGTCAGCAATGAGAGCAGGGGATGGGATCCACCTGGCACCTCTCAGCATTTCAGGCTAGTGTGGGCACAGACTGTCCTGCCAGTCTCTGGCCATTCCCCTTCAGTGCCAGTCTGCTTTGCGAAGCTGGAAGTCCAACTCTAGCAAAGCCAATCTACTTAACCAATGTCTTTACTTAACAAATGCTGCACAGCTCAAATCAGGATAGCACCTGATGGCAAGTCAAAACAGGCTAAAGAGGCCAGATAGGGATTGGCAATGGGCACAGCAAATTTAATGCCAGCATAGTTTTCTGATGGCTCAAGGAAGGGAAGATAGCTCTAAGTGAGCTGTGGGAAAAAACCAAGACAAGGATTTCTGGTTCAGAATAGATGCCTTTAGGAAAATATGATCATTTAGGGATGAAGGGCATAGTCCAAGGCCAGAACTGAACAAGCTCAGCCTGGGAGCTAGGGAGGACAAGGAACACTAGTATGTTCATGTTTTACTTAGCTACATGGGGCCTATTTTGTTCATGTGTGCTTCAGAGCCTTCTTAGAAGTTAGAATGTACTTCTCTTTCTAGAAAGAAAGACAACCAAGGCTGAGAATGAAGTCTGCTCACAGCTATGGCTATGAAATAAAAAGGAAATATACCTTCTCCCCACTGCATCCTCAACAAAATATGTTTGTTTTGTTTTGCTTTTGTTTTATTTTATTTTATTCGAAAAGATAAAAACATTTGGGTCAATCTGGTGATCCTGCCCTTTACAGGGACACATCAGATTGTTTTCTTGGCAATGGTACAGAAGTTGTTTGCCACTGCCTTCCAGGATAAGTTTTTGACTCGCTATTCTAGCCCACATTCTTGGAATTTTCTGGTGGTACCCTATCCAAGTCTGACCCTGCTTAGTCTTTTCAAGTTCAGTCAAGGTCAGGTAGGTACTGCCTCCTGTATTTGCATGCCACTTATACATCAAAATTATGCCCAAGGGTGCTTGTGGGAGATTTTTATATTTTACAAAATTGCTTTCCCTTCAACAGGGGGCAGGGGAAGATGCCTTTCAGGTTTCCATTAATAAACCTTTTATATGAGCACATGCCCCTGTTGACTCTCCTTTGTACTTGATACCCTCCTGCATGGTGCATCCACCTGATAGTGGATCAGTTTTTTTTTAAGGGAAAAGAAAACACAGTTCTCATTCATTCATTCATCCATCCATCCATCCATCCATCCATCCATCCATCCATCCATCAATTCTTGCTTCCTGGAAGCAAAAATTGGCAGAATGCTTGTCAATTTCACCTGGTTAAAAAAAGTAAGCTCACCTTCTCCCCAGTCTAAAATGGGAGCACTGTTACTGAAGAGGCCACGTTTCTTGTCCATCACTACTTCACCTCTGACACAGAGGGACTCTCTAGATGGCATAAGCAATCAAGCAGGCTAATTTGAGACTAAAATATGTCCAGCTCTGTGGTCATATCAAGTTGACCTTAGCCAATCTCAAAAAGCTAAGCGAGATTAGATCTGGCAGTACTTTGATGGGAGACCGAAGAAATACAATGCTATAGACTAAAGTAGGAAGTTAGAAAAAGATTCTGGGAGAAGGCAATGGTAAATCATGTTTGTCTTGTTTCCAGGAAAACTCTGTCGATGTGTCCATGTAATCACTGGAAACTCAGCTGGAGCCCAAAGAATTTTTACCTTTTTTTACACTTTAAAATAAGGCTGCAGACTATTTAGAGCAGAGGTGTAGACTTTCCAGCCTACAGAGCTTACTCTCTCAGCCACCATCTCTCATTAGACTTGTTAAATAAGGTCCACTTGCTCTGTGGGGTCATAGTCTTGTGGTTTGCTGCTGGGGAAGGAAGAATTACCCATCCAGCATGCTTGCCTTCCCCACCCCCCTGCAGGAAATAAGTTTAGTAAGATGTCCATTAGTTCCAGGAGAGGATTTGTGACATTTAATTATCATGGGAGGAGGGGAGTTCACAGCTAAGGAGAGAATTAATCCTCCTCCCAGGGTAATCTGCAAAAGGATCCATGGGGACTAAGGTAGCATGCGCTGTGCTCCAACCTTGGCTTAGTAAAGATAAAATGCCAGAGAAATAAAGCCCATTTTCTAAATCAGTTATAGTTTGGGGATGCTTTTCAAAGAAGCCCAGTTCATGTGTCTATGCAGGGGTAGCAGCACTCAACTGACCTTGTTTGAGTAAAGTTGGGCCTGGTTGGTACTTAGGTGGGAGGCTCCAGGGCTGTGGACAAGAATGGGAAGTAAAACACGTGTGCATGTGTGCACACACACACAGACACACAGGCAATGGCAGACTATGTGGATGTGTTCCTGATGTTACTAAGTCATCCTGAAGGAGGCATTACAGTGTACAAATGATCATATCAGACTTGTGTACTGTATGGCTAGATCTTTCCTACAGATGGGAGGTTATGGTTGGCACGTCAGCACCCAGGAGCACTACCGTGGAAAATCTGATCTCACCCAGAACTCCATTTTCATCTAGCCCATCTGATTCCAGACACCTGCCCAAAACCCCTGGGCTACATCTGAATCCAAGGAAAAAAACAAAATAGAACTGAGTATCAGCATCATATGTCTAGCATGACAGTTCAAGTCCTTAAATGACTCTACCCAGTGTTTTCATGTAGGTATGAAACACCATGGGAGGCAAGACAGAACATAAGCCAAGATGAGGACCTGGAGTAGCTCTTGTTCAGGTGCAGCAATTCAGCTATCTGCCAAGAAAGCCAAGGAGTGCAAATGAAGCTTTTTCTCTCAGAGGAGATTTGTCACAACCTCCATGTACTATGAATTATCCATTCCCTCCTCCAACCAACAGCTCTCCACCCGCTTTATATCCAAAGACTATTTTTAAAAAAACTAAAATTAACAAAAAAAGGGATCACAGGAATAGCAGGAGCACTATCTGTAACCTGAATTTAACACAAGCTAGATTTGAGAACTTGTTACTCTCATCAAGGGTCTTGACCACTGAAGACTTATTTTAACCCATTTCCTTATGCAGTTAATCAGACTCTCCCTACTAATTGCTTTAACAGATAGCTACCCAGATTTCCTTAGATCCACAGAAAAGTACATTTTCTTTGCACTGAAAATGACCTCTACCCTATTGGGTAGGCTTGCATCCTGAGCCTTCCCACACCTGCACAGATTCTAGCTGTCCTTGCATTCACCTCCTAGTGCACCAGGCAGCTGAGTATGCTTTTGTCCAGGAGAGATGGCTTATGTGAACCCTGTCTCAAGCACTTGACCATTTCACCATTCCAGAGATCAGAGTTTTGACAGGACACCACAGAAATTCTGCTAAAATACAGTCTGTGCTAACTAGTCATCTAGGTCAGTTTGTGTAAGCTTGGGCAACAAGATCCGGGCTATCAAAATCTGGATGAGTGCTAGATTGGCAGCAGAGAGAGGGTTTTTCATTTTTTGCTGCCATCTAGTGATTGTCTAGATTTCTTTATCTGGTTGTTCTCTGACTACCCGAAAAAGCTGTAAAAACACACACATACACACACCCCGCTGCCCAGTCACTATGGGGATTTGCCAAATGTATAAACCAAGATAAAACTTGGATGATGCCAATGATTAATCAAGAGAACCATGAAATCCTCCAGACAAATGGAAGGCAGGTAGGGGGAGGGAAACACACAGCATGGATATCAAAACATCTCAGCAAAAGTAGGATAGCGAAACCATTTCCACAGAGTGTTCTTCTGTCTGAAGAATCTTGTGCTAAGTGAAAAACTAAACATTAGGAGAAAACAGAATACTGGAAAGGAATGCAGAATGCACATTTTATAATATCTCCTAAGGGAGATATGACTGATTATGTGCCGTCAATTCGGTGTTGACTCTTGGGGACCACACAGTTAGATTTTCTCCATGATGATCTGTCCCTCACCTGGTCCTTCAGCCCTCCCAATGGTGCTCCCATCATCGCTGTAACTGTGTCCATCCACCTTGCTGCTGGTCATCCTCTTCTTCTCTTTCCTTCCGTCTTTCCCAGTAGTAGTGCCTTCTCCAGAGAACTAGGTCTTCATGTGATATGTCCCAAGTAGGATAATTTAAGTCTAGTCATTTGTGCCTCGAGTGAGAAAGGAAGATGTAATCCAGCTAAAATGAATGGGCTTGTGGATTTCATTCAAAGCTTAGGAGGGAAATGATTTGGCAACAAAAAACAGGGACTCTACCCTCCCCTCCATTAAGCCTATGCAAGGGGTGAATTAAACATCCCTTCCATTCTCCCTCCAGACCTTAAATCCTGAGCCGCAATTTCCCCCTTTACCAGCCTTGCATTTACAAACAACATTTTAAGGCAGATCAGAAACCCTTGGTGGCAAGCAGCTCTTTTAGTGAATCACCCTGTCCATCTGGCAAGACAGTTTCCATGGTGAATGGCTATAAGTCAAGATGTAAAAGTATTGGAAAAGGACAGCGGGTACAAGAAGATTTATATAGATTAATTTTAAGATTGTGGGTTTATTTTCAACTGTATTTTATTTCTTTGACATTCCTCTGCTTCCCAAAATAATTCCTAGAGCCTATTCCAGGCATCTCTCAGTGAAAAAGAATAGCTTAATTGCAAAGGACAATAATTAACCTGTGTAGTTTCATAGGCTCATTAATTTCCGAGACATGGTGACCATCCGGATTAAGAAAAAGGTACTTGAGAAAACATGTTGTTCTAATGAAGTGGGGGCTCACAGGGGAGAAGTGCAGGGAGTGGGAGCTTTTTTATTATTGTTTTTAATGAGAAGGGTCAATGATGTCATCGGCTCCCCTTCCCCTTCCCCTTCCCCATCCTGCTCCCTCTAAATGTACAGTGATGGTGGGGGTGGGGGGAAAGAATGGATTTTCCCAGCAACAATAGCGTGTTGCTACCCCTTGTAATGCAAAGTATTTTGGGTGGGTTGGTCTTGAATGGGCAATTAAGACCCATTAGCTTCACAAAGAGCCTGTCCCTAGTGGAGATGAAAACTGCTGGAACTGGACAGTCTGTCTTTTTTCATGCAATTTCCCTCCTTCAATAGCAGAGAGTTTTTGCCTGTATCCAGGATTTGTGCTGTGCCCTGTTACAGAAGTGCGAAACAGGAACTTGAGTTCTCTACCACTGATTTTAGAATACACCTTCATCTATCTAGCAGAAATCTTTTCTTGCACTATCTTTTAAGATATGCAGATGCTTGTTCTTTACATGAAAGGCATTTTAGCATTATTTAAGTAACAAAATGCTGTTGTCCTGTTCCATTTAAACAATCAAAAATCTAATCCACTAGTATAAAGAGCAGAGCGTACACTAGTTATGTATGTGTGTGCGTCTACATTAGCTGAGGTTTTCAGGAGTTTCAGCCTGATTGGTAGCAGTCTATTGTCATAATCTTTTACTGGATCTGCCAGGGAGGTTTTCAGTTATCCCAACCATACCTCCTATTGTAACGCTCCTACTAACCCTGTGCAATTGACTAGGCAGTAATTGTCCAGTGGGGATGAGTGCACCGTTGGAAGACCTGAAAGACCAAGTTAGGGATAGATCATCATGGAGAAAATCTGTCTATGTGGTTGCTAGGAATTGAAAGCGACTTGATGGCACATAATCAATCAATCATTCAGTAAATGTAACAGTGAATCAAGGGTGAGAATCCAGATCTCTCCAGCCACCATCCAACATTCTAACACTATTCTGCCTGTTAACAACTTCCAATTCTATGACTGTCAGCTGATCATAATAAATTGAATATTATGTTCTGTACTACCATTCTTTGCAGTGTGTGTGTATGTGTGTGTATGTAATCTCACAGTGTGTATTTATAGACATAGATGAAGACAGCTGCTTCTTGGGTACATGCCTCAGGGGACTGTGATCATGTGTGCCTACTTTTCCAATTTTACCATGGCACCACTGCCGGAGGAACCAAACTGCAGCAGGACAAGCCAAAATGCTGCATGTAGATTGTTCAGCTCAGTTAAGTGAGTTGTTTATGTTAGCAGTTGTCCAATTTGTTTATATGTGCATTGGTTGACCGAAGTAACTACAGCAGACCTACAGCAGCAATGCAGAATGTAGTTAGGTGATATCAGCATAAGCAATTGCTGTGATTAAATTGCACTCCTTGAAAAGAACAAATTAGAGATATATAAACATTAATTGCACCACCATTGTTCCCATACGCCAGTCTGTCCATATGTCTTTTCACATATTAGTTTATCTGTTTATCTTGTTCCTTGTCCCTCCTGCTGCATAACTGATGTTATGATAATGAAAAACCAAGCAAGCCACTTAGGTATACTTGCTCTTTATGCAATCACAGACTTTTTAATGATCTTTGCACAATGGTGCATTTCTTCCTGACATTTTAAAAATAATCATCACCCACTCTCAACCAAGGAACTGTAATAGCTATTCACACACTAATAGCCAAAGAGCAGCAATTTTGGCATGAATCTATAGCTGTGCCTCCATTAAGAGTCCGCGAACCGATGTATAATTCACTAGCAGTTTTAAAACTCAGTTACAAAGTTGAATCAATACAGTGCAAATTTATGCAACTGAAAAGAATATGGGCTATTAGAGTCTCAGCATTTTGTTTGATGTTGGATGAAGTTGACATAGTAGGTCACATTTCTGAAAGCTAGTCCTGGTGAGATGTTGTTGGGTTTGTTTTTTGTGGGGGGGCAGTATTCAAGCTTTGGGTTAGAAATTCTACATTTGCGCATCTTGTAGAATCTTTTTTTTTTCCTCCTGTAAAATTTAAAATCGATGATATATTGTATTCAGAGTTTCTAGATATTTCTTATACTCATTCTAGGAAACAGCCCACTTATGGGTTTGCAGATTGGGAGAGAATGGACTGATGCCAAGAGAAAATAATTAAGGTAATTCTTCATGGTACATTTATGGTTCAGCAAATCTGAACCAAGGATTTCTAGCTCATGACTTTCAGATGAGAAAGTTGGATTCTATGTATTAGCATAGTTCTGTTTTCAGATTGCAGTCCATAGGTATGTAGCATTCCCAGTTTTGTTTCCAAATTGCTTTAATAAGACTTTATTGTTGTAAAACGTGTTTGCCCAAATTGTTCTGATCTTTCCTCTTGGGCTGTAAGCAAGCATGGCTGAAGAATGCACAGGTGCCATCTCACTATTTTAGAACTGGAATAAGTTGAATCCAGTGTGAGCCTCTAGTTAGAATCCTGAAAGTACTGAATAAATGGAATTCAGCTAACCCTAACCCTTTCCCCAAAAAGCGTCTGCCAGTTCTATCCCAAATAATGAAAACTGTGCCTTTATTATTTCACCAACAGTTTTTGGAAATATGGCCTTAACTATTTTTCATTACTGTTTCACTAATTAGACCTAGGACATCATAGATGGGTGAACAATTGATTTCCCCAAATTGGCAGATTTCAGTTATTTTCCATGGTCTATAAAACTGAAGGTAATACTTAAAAACAGAAAGAAAGAGAGAAAGAAAATGTTGGTTATTGATTGCTATTTTAATTAACTTGTTTGACTGTAAACCATTCTGAGATCTTAGTTGAGGCAGGTGGTCTATAACATATTTATTGTACAAATAAATAAATCGAAATAAAGAGGGCTTCCCATCAACATCCAAGCAGGAGGCCCAAATCTCTCTCTAGCCATCCTTTTGGCAATGAACACATGTTGAAACCAGAGTAATAAATCAGACTCTGGTAGCACCTTTTCTGACTAACACATTTTATTAAAAGGCATAAGCTTTCCAGACTCCTGATTTTTTGCCACCATAGACGAACATGACTCTCCTCCTCCTCCAACTCCAAGAGTAATAAGTAACTAGTTTGATTTTATTTAGAATTCTCAGTATGCGATTGTTACCTTTACTTGCTTTTCATACATTCCCTTTTACCCAATAGACTTAATATTTAGAGATTTCACTTCATTGATTTCATTTTTCATTAAACCTTCCCCATGTGCAAGGTTGCCCAGTTATCCCTTACATGACTGGCACAAAGATGGTTAAATCTGTATTTCTGAGGTTCAGGCAAAAAGACCCCCCAAGTACCTTCCTTTCCATTTTCACAGAGCTGAGCCAAAGGATGATGTCATGATAGAAATCAAGCACCCCCAGATGGACAGATTAGAGTAACTAGAGGCAGCCTTTCATATATCTCTCTTACCATACTAGGGAACGCTTGGAAGGAGAGCTCTGCCAAAGATGTTTTAAATTACCATCCCTCCCAGTGTGTAATGTCAGCTCTGCCTGTTTTATGACCAAGCTGTCTACTGCTGCTACATGTCATATCTGGGCTGTGAGCAGGATTCTGAGGAGATTTTGGGGAACCAGGAGCAGTCAAGACCAAAGACATGCACAGAACTGAAGAGGTCAAACCAGGAGGCAGGCACAAGAGAAGGCTGGAAACTCAAGTAGGCTTTGATGCTGAAGCAAGCCTTAACTGAGATCATCATCATCATCTTGTCATTTTTGCTGTCAGACCCACTGTCAGCACATGGCATAGTTGGCTGAATGCCAGGGCCTCAGGAGGCCCACCAGCACTAACATCTGCCAATCAATTTTCTCTGGTTTTGTTGCTTGGTCTTGACAATAATGCAGGATGGCTGCCACAAGTGTCAGAGCTGGTTGAAGCAGTCCATTATTTGGCAAGGATGAAAAGAATGTCTCATCTTCCTGGAGCTGTCTCAGTCTGGATCAGATCAGCTGCAACCAGCTAGGAGGTGCAACAAATGGAGCCCTTCCCAATGCCCAGAAAGAGAAAAGGCAATCGCTGCCAAGGCAAGAGCTCCACCCAAGGCCCAACAGTCTGGGGAAAGCATTTGGAGAGTTCAGGCCTCCTTACAAAACGTAGTCCCTTGCTGACTGGCACTGACAAAAACATAGAAGCTTAATCCTCCCCTGGTGATTTGAAGTAGTGACGCTGATGTTCTAGGAACAGAAATGGCAGCTCCTTTGCTGCAGCTATCAGTGACCCTTTTGCCTGGCGAGTCCCTCTGGGAAAGGGGACTGTTATCTTCCCTGATAGAGTGGAGTTGAATCTTTGCTCAGGGTGCCTACGAACCTAGAGTTAATCTGACTTTCTATCAGGAGCTTCTAGGTGGGTGGGAACAGCTAAGGCTTGAGGATACAAAATAATAAATGCTGCAGTATTAGTGTTATGCTTTGATTGGAAAGCACCAAGACCTTTCAGCAGGGGGAGAGGGAGTAATAGAACAACTAAAGAACATACAAAAAGAAGGAAAAAAGAATATGAAGGAGGAAAGCCCTCTTCAGGCCTCTGCAAAGCATCAAGGGGTCTAGAAAAAAGAGGAGGATTGGGAAAGGGCGTACTAGCTTCTGTCATTTTATCTTCAGTGAAAAAACTTCTTTGTCCATGAAGGCTCTCCCATGAAGTGGGCTCTTAGGAAAATTAGGAGCCTCAATCTTAGTAAAGACCTTTGTGGGTAGATGATGCTCCTGCTGCACGCAGTTGATCTCCTTGGAGAGAACAGTGGAGTAGCTAGAGATAGTGGGCTTCTTCCTGCTCCTCCTCTTAATGGGGGGAGTTGCACAGATTGAGGAAGCCAAAGAAAGGTCACTAGTTGCTATTTTGTATCGGTCAGTTGCATCCATGCCAAAGAAGAACCTGTCTGCGATGACAAATGCTGCCATTGCTTACTTGTGACCCCTTATCTGACATAAATACCTTAGCTGTGGCCTTTGCATGAACACATCATCATGCACCTATCTTAATTTGCCTTCCCTTTGCTGCTCCCCACCCAGCCACCCATGACTTGGGTCTTCTGTACTCAGTCTATATCACTTTGATATATGGAATGGAGAGATCCTCTTGCTTTGTGACACAATAAAGCAAACTATTTTTACTGGAAGCTAGGTCAGTTTATATTTGGTTCACATTTACCTCCAAACACAGTCAGCCGGAACCTCTTTGTAGCTCAGCCTAAGATGATATGTGTAGGCTGAAAAAAAGGGTGTACCTGAGCCAAGAGGGAAGTATGGCAACCACATGGGAAAGTGCACGTCTCCCAAGAGACATTAACCATACCACTCTTTCGACTTGTGAGGGATTGAAGGGAGAGGAGGGCTGTTCAGATGCTTATCACTGAGAGAAAGCTAGGCCTAGTGGGAGCTTCTGGAGAGCATCAGGAACTGCTGACTCTCAGGGTAGGTGGGCCAACTCTGTGTGCCTATGAAAACAAATAAAATATGACAGCTGCAAAGAACATTTTGCACAGGCGGGAGAACATACTTAGTGACCCGACTGATTAAGTTCACTACCTTTAATGTCAGTGAACATAAAATATGCTTCGAATGACTCAAAGGTCAATTGTGGGATTGTTCACAAACAATGAAAATGTGGGGTGTAGTTTTGTAAATAAATTAATAGTAATATGTTAATTAAACATAATCATAGTGGTTCAAATAAGAATAGGCCTCTGTCCATCTTAGTTGTCTTATCTGAACTCAAACTGTGTACAGTATAGTAGTGAGTATAACTTAGCATGTATGAGTGTAAAAAAGCATATTTCTATGCAGTGTAAATAGAGCATTGTTTTTTTCCCATTTTTATATCCAGCTCCTCCATGAAACCCATTCTATTTTGACATACAGGTTGGAGACAACTGAAATGTAATGCATTGCAATAATAAAACATGTCTGTGGCCATGTCTCCTGTTTTGCACAGGATAGCCCTCCATCTGAAAGGCTTTTAGAGGCTGGTCTATCATATGAAGGCCTCCTTTGGTCAAGGGCTGTAGTCAAATCCAGATTAAAACTCAAAAGGCTGGGGAAGGGGGAATTTGAAGCTGCTCATCATTAGGCCCCTGGAAAATAGCTAAACAGCCACACAGATCACTTGCTCAGTCTTCCCCACTATGATAAGATTCTTATACTTCTATTTACATTCTAGTAAGTATTTCTAATTCTATACTTATAACATAAACATTAACATGTTGTAATTAACAAATTTGCAGAGTTTTCTGTTAACTGGGAGGGTGGGATTGTTATCACAAAAAGTTCTGATTAAAATGCTCTTATTCTCTCAGGAATCCCCAGTCCTTTTGATTAGGGAATGTATTGCTCCTACAAAGCAGCTGTTGAGGAGTTTCACCATTCACAAAAAGACTGCCTTGGGTGAGGTGGGAGTGGGTGGGTGGCAGTCATACTTGATTCCAAATTTCCTGCTTGGTCCCCTCTCTACCACCTCCTCTTGCAGAATGTTCCTTGCTGCCTTGTCCTTATCCTGTCCTTTTTCAGGGCAAATGTGCATATCCCATTGGATTGTAGCCAGACATCTTGTTCATTTTTCAATAACTCCTATGGGTCTCCTTCAGACCTACTGCCATGTTCTATAGCATATTACCTTATCATTTAATAAAAATTAAATTACTTTTTTTTAAAAAAAGGAATGTCAGATGGAGCAGGGAATCTGGTGGACATCAACAGGTGTATTATAGCAGACTGACACCCCAGACCCCATGTTGGAGATCCCAGCTTTCCTAATGATGCATTAAGTCCAGAGTACAAAATAGAAATATCCTTATTATCTATTACAATCCTGAACAGTTTGGAAAAGCTTGTGGTGCTAACCAGCCCTATAGTAATTACTGGGGGCTTGGAAAGTGGGGGGGGGGGGGGGAACTACGTATTTCCATTCAATCTTTGTCTTTGGATGGCCTGTCATCTACCCACAGTTCTTGGACAGAGGAGGTCTACTGAATAAGTCAAATCTGTACATTTAATCCCCAGAGAGCCTTGATTGGTAAAACAATATTTTACAAATGAATGAAGCATGATAAGAATGTTTACTCTTAATCTGGTAAAATGGTTTTACAGTAGTTTTCATATTTATGGGTCATGAAATATATCATTTTGGAAAGAAGGTGAGCCCTCTTTTTCTAGCAGCCAGAAGTGTTGGAGATGGAAATCTCTGAGGCCTTTTTGCTTGTATGGACACTGGGGAGTTACATTATTCCTAAACTAGGGCCATTAAATACTGCAGAGGTCTAGCTTTTGCAGAATTTACAGCTCTGAGTATGGGAAATTAAAAAAGAAGAGCTTGAACACTTAATATGGGAAGGAAAATATGATTTAACCATTTTAACAGAAATCTGGTTGGATGAGTCCCATGTTTGAAATATAATAACACTTAAGGATACAATTCCTTCAAAAGAAACAGAAACCATACAAAGGGAGGAAGGGTTGCCCTATATGTTAAAATTATCCTGCACAAAAATCCTAGTGAATGAACTTGGCAATGCTACAGAGAGCAACTGCATTAAAATAAGTGGAGGAACAAATGAAAGCAGTATAATTGTTAGGGCTTATTATCACTCACCCAATTAAAAAGATGTGGATGCCTTCCAAAAGCAAGCTGTAGATCTTACAGAAATACAAGTAGTAGTGAGGTGAAAATTCACTTGAGCTGAGCTCAGGTCCTGGTGACCACATGCACATACAGTTATCTTGGCAACAAATGCCTTCTTCCGGGGCATTTCTTTGACTTTCCAGTATAGGTGGTAACTAGCACCTTCAGTTACACTTAGAAGCCAACTGTACCCATTCTGCACCTGTTCATTTAAACTCCAGAGACAGACTTTGCAAGAAACAACAAAGTATGGCAAAAATCAGGCCAACTTCCAAAGGGTGAACACAAACAGAAGACAATATGTGAATCAAAAGGAAGAGACGTGAAAAGAAATCAAAGCATGGGGAATATAAGCAAGGTTTTCTTATGCTAGATACCATGGCATCAACAACAGAGCTAGGTGAAAGAGTCCTTTAAAGAGTTTCTGCTAAAGATTCAGGCAGAGTTGTCTCCTTATGGTCCAGAGGACATTAGTCACCCCTCCCTCTTCTCTTGCCAATCCTCCATGCCTTGGCAGACTGCCTGGGTAAGGAGGGGTAGCAAAAGAAGCAGAAAGGGTGGGGTTTTTTTAATTGGGCAGAACTTTCCCATGGATGAGGTGCTTTCTACCCAGTAAAGCAAGAGAGATTGCAGGCTTTACCAGACAGACCTCTCCCTATGCCCAGCCCCCCAGATCGTGCCCAACCCCCTAGAGATCAGCACCAAGGTGCATGACCTGTGGAGGTTGGGTGGGTTTAGCAGGAGAGCATTGAATACTTTTCCAAGCAAGACCCTTCTCACGTTACTCAGGACCAGATTTTGACAGATGGTATAGCCTCTGTCCCTCTTCCTTAAAGAGAAGAGCTGGTAGTTGTTTCTCTTGCCAATAAGTGATACCAAGGAAATCTTTTTGATAAGTTGTCCTACATTAAATCAGCCCTAACCACTGGCAGGGATAGCAAAGAATGCCAGCATACTTTCCTGCTGCCTCCAGAGAAAGAACTTTTTTTGATTAGGTTCCTCCTTCAGAGGTGAAAGAATGCCAAGAGAAATAGTAATTCTTGTCTTGGTATTAACTAGTAAGGATGACTCAGGATCAGGAGCCACCAACCACATCTTGCATGTCAGTCCCCTGCACCCCCTCCCCACCATTGTTTACAAGTGCTTAGTTGCATAAAAGCAGTTTCCCAGACTTTTTAAAGCATTGCTTATTTTTGGTGACACTGTTTTTTGTCTATATTGAAGAACTTCAGATGCTTAGTCAGGAAAAAGACCCCATCTTCTAGAATAGGAAGATGGGAAGCAATATATGGCGCAGCGGCTTAATGACACTGAAAGTTGCCGGCCAGAAATGGCTGACGCTTCAATGGTTTGAGTCCAACCTTCACGTTAAACAGGGTGAGCTCCTGTTTCCTCCCCAGTTCCTGTCAACCCAACAGGTCGGAAACTCACGTGAGTAGATAAATGGGTACTCTCACTCCAGTGGGAGGAAAAATGCTGGCAGCGGCTGCAAAAGGAGTTGGGAGCAGTTGCCGGTAAGCGCGAAACCGCGCTCGCCCGAAAAGGGTGCGAAGCAATGGAAACCCCGCCTCCTGCGCTCGCCAGCTGGGCTCTGCTCTAGGAAGGAGGCTCTGGCAAACCACTTCCAAAACACTTGCCTTGAAAACTGCAAGGACTCATCCAAGCAGTCACTGCAGAGTCAGTAATGACTGAGTGCAGATTTAAAAAAAAAAAAAGCAATATACTAGCAAGACAAGCACTTGGTCCCACTCACTTATGAGTGAGTTGCAGACTGAAGGATTCCTCAGCTATAATTTGGGAAATCAGGGATGTAGCCCCAAACCAAGCATCAGCCCTTCTCTTTCTCTTGGAAACCCGGCTATAAAGAACAGCAGTTTAGCCTCCTAGCTTTTGAAATGCTCCACTGACCTTCTGAAAGATCTGCTTGCTTTTTTGACTAAAGAAATCAGTCTTCCAGGAAATTGATCTTCCCATATAAACAAAAAAATAAAATCTCACAGGCAGGCCAGCAAAGCCTCCTCTCACCCACATCCTATGCCCTACCAACCAGGGTATTTTTTTTTTTATTAAGCATGGAGCAGTTTCCCCAGCAGCCACACATTCTGGATACTGTCAATCAGTGTTTCTCAACCTTGACAACTTGAAGATGTGTGGACTTCAATTCCCAGAATTCCCCAGCCATCATGGGTGGCTGGGGAATTCTGGGAGTTGAAGTCCACACATCTTCAAGTTGCCAAGGTTGAGAAACACTGCTGTAGATGGTTTTTTCTGCTGACAAGTTCCCTTGATGGGAGGGGAGATGAAGATGGGAGGGAATCCACCAATCACTGGTCTGAAATTTTCCAGCATTAAATCTGTAAGGACACCCCCCCCCCCCGGCCTCAGTGTTGACGCCCAGCATATTTCAGCCATGGGTGAAGAGGAATTTCTGTCACCTCCAGGGTGTGAATGCACATTAACATGGCCATGAGGAACTGATCTACAGCAAGTAGGAAATGGAAGCAGTAGGGTCACAGAAGTAAAATGATTGTGTAATACTAGAGTTCTTGATTTTAAGAGGACTAAAACTGAGTGCAGTTAAACTCACATCTTGGATTCAAAAATATATCAGATTTTAATCAACTCAGAGCAATGCTAGTAGGATTTCCTGAGAGGTGAAGCTAATGGAAAAAGGAGCTTAGTTGGATGTTACTACAAAATATTAAAATCTACTACTGTGGCCGAAAGTGTGGAAAGATCCTGCAGTTGACTCTGAAGTTATCAATGGCTGTCACAAATGGGAGATGCATTTGTGTTCATGTCACACTTGTGGCTTTTCCTTATGCATTTGGTCAACCATTTTGGAAACAGAGTGGTGAATTTGCCTAATCCAGTGTAATTTTGTGTACGTTGGCTTTTATGCTAGGCAGTACTGTAAGGATCTCTTTTATGTCTGATATAATTTATTATGCATAGGAAACATATTATGCATAGGAATATTTTCAAAGGTCTGGAGAGATGTGCCATCAGTTTGTCAATAGCACCCAATTCTAGCTGCCCTTATCTCATTCAACAATGGCAGAGGAAACAACCTTACATGCACGCCAGTTTCTGACAGCTTTTATATAAATATAATACTTAATTATATTCAAGTATTAAGGGCCATTTGGGAACCTCAGAAGCTTAGATGCCCATTCCTAGCCATGATGACACAGAAAGGAGAAAACGTGGATTGTGACATCACAATGCAAGTTCACAGGCATGTACCTAAACGGTAGTTTGCATCACAATGTCATAATGTGTGTTTCATCCTTCCTCCTGCTGCAAATGCCTATGCTCAAAAGGGCCAAACTCTAGAATTGTTTTCCATACAAGGAATTATGCCTCAAAAGCCAGTTTTCTGTTCTAAATTCTGCTGTAGTTCACAAATGTAATCCTTTCCAGATAATTGGGAGGAAAGTCTTTGTCATTCTTTTGAAAAAAGACGAATGGCATCTGTTTTTTCCTCCCTCGCACCCCCCCCATTCCAACTATTGTTCTTTATTAGCTTTATTAGTATGTGTTCTGATCTTCCAGCCATCCTACTTGCACCCTACAGCCTGCCTTCAGCTGCAAAGATAAACTGTATGCTTTAATTTGAGGATACTTTGCTTCCATTCCACATCCCAAGTGATGAGTGTGTCACCACATCATGCATAGTCTCCTGAAGCATCAGAGCACAGAGAGAGGAAGCTGTTTTCATCTGCAAGCCAGAGGCCCTGATGGAAGGAAACCAGGTGGAGGATTGCTATTTTCCAACAGCAATTGCAGCCACAACTGTGATTGAGTCATGCCTGCCACCATACAGAGGCCATGGAATACCTATTAATCTTTGCAAGCAAGCAAGCAAGCAAGCAAGCAAGCAAGCAAGCAAGCACGCACGCACGCACGCACGCAAGCAAGCAAGCAAGCACCGTCCTGCTGTGCTTCTCTATATAGCTTATATGCCACTATGGCTCAATTGATGCAGCCTACTTAGTAAGACCTTCCAGGGGGAATAGTCTATTGTAGCAAAAGCAGCACACAGTCACATGAACAAATAAAAATGAACAAAGCTACTGTGGCATAATCTTTCATCCCATAAGAAAGGTAGTTTTCAAGGTACCACATAAGTCCTGGCCCTATTTTATTCTTTCTATGAAACATCTTTGCTAAGGAAATGAGAGGAGTAGATATCCAGCAAATTGCAAAACTGAAATGAGAGAGGATGACTTGGCCCTCTTTCTCATGTACATAATTGTAGTCAGCCAGAGCCACTTTACACATTATGTTCTGAGGATTAGGCCTAGTCCTACCACGTGCTCAAAAAGGACCTGAATTACCTGCATTCCATTAGCTTTTTCCATGCTAGACCAGTTTACATCTGCATGTGGTTTCAGTCCTGTCTTCATTCTATTTCCAATTCCATGTCTTCTAATATATCATCTCCTCTTCTTGGAATGTCTTCTCTTTGTTTGCATACCAGTTCCTACTCCTCTTCTAAGAGATAAAATGATTTGAGGGAGATACCTCTAAAGGTAGTTCTCCAATCCACAATCTGCCCCCCCAAAATCTTATCTCAGGAGTAAAGACACATTCCCAAATTTTCCAGGTACCTGCTTCTTGCAAACCATTTTCACCTTGTCACACAACAGGGAAATACATTTCAAAGGGGATGAAAATATTTCAGAACAATGTGTCTCAGCCCTGGGGAGTATGGAAGCAATTATGGCTTGACCAGATCATTGTTAATTCTCTAATCTAGCAATTGCCTGTTTCCAGCCTAACAGAGTGCTCTTTTCTTTGGCTGTCCCCAGCTCCCTTTCTCATCATTCATCTCATCAGTACAGGGCTTAGGATCTAACTTCTGAAGAGTACACAACATAGCACAGAGTGCTACATAGTTTAAATCAAAGAGCAAGGAAGACAGCCTCCCTTATGGTTCAGCAATTTTCCGACAGAGATCAATGGATGCCAATGGTTTAACATAATGAGTGCGAGCCTTTAGCACCTGCTCTTCCTCTTTCCCAGTTCTTAAATACTTGTGTTCCTATTTTAGCAGCAAACCACAGCTTGCTATTCTGTGTCTTTTCAGCACACAAACCAGGATCAAATGGATTTGTGTCCTGGGTTTACAAGCACTATGGTCTGTGACACTGGGCTGAGAGCTTCCTCTTAGAAACTAACCATGTGCTGCTGAAAAATGTCATTCATCCTTTGAAGCTTTCTTTGCATTTTGCGTAGGCAAACTAATGACAAGAAAAGCAATTCCTTGCAACTGCATTATTTATGTAACATGTCCTATGTGTTCTGCATCTATTCAGGAAATCTGCGCCTTGTCAAAACCACTTAATTGTTTTCATGTAAAGACAGAGCTCAGCATCTCAAGACATCTTCGTTCAACGTGCAAAGCATTAGATGGCTAGTAATACAAATGCAAAATGTATACTGGCCAGAAGTTCATTCCTATCACAAATGGCTCTTTTCTGTGGGTCTCCACCCCATTAACAGAGCCAAGTGCTTAGAGAAAGCACAAGGGAGAAAGCTTCAGCATCACTCTAAGCTCACTGAATTCTCTACAGACTGTCAGATTCTTCTAAAATTTGAGAACACAAAATAAAAACTGCCCAGGAGCATTTTCTTACCATGCAGCATCCAGGATTGACTATTACTTGGAGTGGTTTGGAAATGTCACAAGCTGACTGCCTTTGTTTGTTGCAGAGGTGCCCCTGCAGAGTAGGGTAAAAACAAGTCAAAATGGTAGCCACCTCAGCACAATCGAAGCTCTGCCTGGCTTTTCTGCTATTGTGGCTGCCAACTTGACCTTTTTTTTTTTAACCATGCCTTGTGGATACCCCCAAATGGCTGACAGGGCAACTTTACGCAAGGTTGTGGCTGTTTTACTTCTCTAAGGTGCTGGGTATTGTAGCTAGCAGCTAAAGGGTTAACATTTGTAACCTATCCAAGTTCAAGCTGCTGCCAACAGCTGCTATTATTTAGCCATGGTGTTAAGTTAAGCCACTGGAGCAATACTGTGCTAAGCTCCGATGAAAGACCTGAACCTGAGAATAAAAGTAAAAACCTTTACTGAATAAAAATCTATGAAAGTTAAAACAACTGTAAGGAGATTGCACAAAATACCAGATTGAAGCAAGATGCGAGTTTGAATAGGTGGACAAAAAGTTCTGAATAGATTCAACTCCTATGGATCGTTCATTAGGAAGAGAGAGAACAAAAAACTGGTGTTTCTACACCAGAGAGTCCCATTAGTAATAATTATGCATTGTCTTTCTGTAATCGGCTGGAGCCCCAATTATAATTGTATATATATAAAAAAGAACACCACTGTCCAGCTACATTCCACAAGGTTTGTCTGTAAAAAGAAGTGGATGGTCTACAGTTGCTTCCAGCTCTTTAAACCACTTTTCTAACTAGTGCACAGAAATGCATCTTCCTCTCTTACCTGTCTGCATGCTTAATTGAGGTCACCTACTCTTCCCAATTTTGATTTGGGACTCCACATTTTTTAAAAATAATGATCTGTATCTCTCCCATATTCATGTGTGAAGTGGTCCTTTCTAGGTCCACCCTTCTGTCAAGATATACAAAGTTGTCCAAAAGCTGCCTTTAACATTTCTGTTTTGTTTTCTTTTACAAGTAATTTGTAACAGCCATAAAGGGACCCCTGAAAGTGCAGCAATGTATGCTCCTATTAATGTTGGTAGCTCACCATACTCATAACATGCTATGAAAGAGGGCCACTCAAAGAGGCGTCCACAGGCACATTTTCAATTGACCCACTTTGCTTTGCATTGGAACACATTATAAACTTGTAACACTTCTGTAAAAAGATAATTTGGTTGACAAAGCTTGAAAAATGTGGCTGAATTGACTTTCTATTAGTCATGTGTGACTGTTTTGAACTGTGAGGGTGGATAAGACAAGACATCTTCTTGCAAGTGTACCCTAAATTTATGATAAGCTGATGCCCATCAGGCTGTACTTCCTGTCATACCTTATCTATATGACAAGGGAAGCTGTTTCCCCAAAACTTTTTTCCCTTCAATCCAACATTAGAAAAAGACAAAAAAGCCCCTTTCAATCTTCTGGCTCAAAACGAGAAATATTGACCTTAACAAACCTTGTGCCAATCCTGAACCACAACAGTAGCTGTGCAGCTGTACAGTCTTGCACATAGGGAAGATCTCAATGAGAATCTTTGTTAGAAATTCCCTTGTTAAAGTAAGGAAGCCAAATCTCTAACAATAAAAAGGAGCCCTTGTTTGCAACTTATTAAAGCAGCCACGCTGTATATTCCAGCATTGCATGTCTGTTGTAGGGAGTTTCTGCTGCAATTGCATGAGCCTGGAAACAGATACAATTGCTTTAATGAACTGTAGACAGGTAGTTCATTCACACTCCTGTACGTTTCAAACATCTCTTCCAAAGCAAATCTTAAGCACTATATGATTATGTGCCATCAAGTCACTGTCAACTTTTACCAACCACAGATAGATTTTCTCCATGACAATCTGTTCTTTACCTAGTCTTTCAGATTTTCAAACAGCACACCCATTGCCACTGTAACAGTCCATTCACCTTGCTGCCAGTCATCCTCTTCTTCTCTTTGCTTCCACCTTTCCCAGCATTAGAGCCTTTTCCAGAGAGCTGGGTCTTCGCATCATGTGTCCGAAGTAGGATAATTTGAGCCTGATCGTTCCCCCCCCCCCCCCGAGTGAGAACTCAGGGTTGATTTGTTTGATGATCCATTTGTTTGTTTTCTTGGCCATCTATGGTATTCTCAGGAATCTTCTCCAACACCCAGAGTTCAAAGGTGTCAATACTCTTCCTATCCTGCTTTTTCAGAGTCCAACTTTTGCTTCTACAGAGTGTCACAAGGAATATCATGGCTTGCACAATTCTGACATTTGTAAGTATAGACACATCATGGCATTTGAATATCTTTTCCAGGATCTTCATGGCTGCTCTACCAAGTGCTAGTCTGTGACATATTTCTTGACTGCTTGTTCCTTTAGTGTTGATGTTCCTATCTTCACTGTCAATTCTAAGTCTGGTCGTTCTACTTGTTATCATTCGTTTGATCTTTATATTTAATTTTAGTCCCATTTTTTAATTGGGCTTCTTGACTTTTATTACTAGACTTGTATATATTCTTCCACCATCCTTTCTCACAGAAATAGAGTATGAGCCTATACAGAATTCAAAGCTGGAACTCCCCCAAACTATTCTCACTCTTGAGACAACCTCTGTCTTCTTATGAATGCCCATATACTGGATGCAGCTTCAGAGTTTTGGTGCTACGTCTCTAGTTCTCTCTCTCTTAAACTGCAAATAGCGTATCTGGACTGCAACTGGAAGTCACAGAATTTCCACAGAATTTCACCGAATGACTTGGAGTCAATCACTTTCTTCCTTTCTCAACCAAACCTATTCCACGGAGTTATTCTTGTGGAAAAATTTGGAAGAGATGCTACGACATACACCATCTTAAGCTCCAGGAGGAACATTGGGATATAAAGCTAACAAATATAAAACAAAGCAAAACCATAGCATTTCATAGAGTAGAAATATGTGGCAATTGATCCAATAAGTCATGCTGAAATATGTTTACCAATGTTGAATGCCAAGTACAACCTAAGCTTCCCTAATGTGAAATTTTAACAGGAATCTATTTTTCAACTGCTTCCAATGTCCATTTCATTTCAGCAACTAGAAACTAGTAGAGTGCTTGATGTGTAACTCCAGTGCTACTAGTTACATGGATAACATCAGACAAAATACAAAATACATTTTTATTACATCACAGTAAGCACACTTTCAGTGTTCACTGCACTAGTCTTAGGGAGAAAATAGGATCCAGTGATATTTACTCATTGCTAAGTTCCATTTGCTTTCATTTCCTCCAAAAATCCTGGATAGATCTATAACATCCTTGATTTCTTTCAATCCCTATTTTTGTTCCACTAAAGTTGAATGGATAAGTACTTGCGTGGAGTGGTTCCATGTGGAGACCCTCACCCAACAATCAGACGATGTTCTGCAAAGTCTCCATATGCTCAGGACATCTGTGATCATAATTAGAACTCTCTGAGGAAAGGGGCATATTTGCACATTGTACAAATGATTTTGATAGCAGTGCAATGAACTGGTGAAGTTTACTATGTAGGAATTATGACTACAATGGAATAGAGTACAAGGTTTTGCATTATCAGTAAGCTTCTGCATTTTCCCCCTGCAGAAAAGGCAACCAACAATAAGGCCAGACCATTGGAAAGGCCTTGACTGCATTCCCCACCTACCCTCCCCTTTAGTTATATACCTCCTTCTTTGATTCTCTCCCACCCTTTCCAGGCTTTGTTGTCTTTTTTCTTTATCATCATCTATCTGCTGCCCAGTTAGTAGTAGCCCTAATCCAGAGTGAAATACACCCATTGTTTCAATCACATCACTGAAGAACCTTCATCCTGACCTAGGCTATTTCTTACTACATCTGCCTGTTATACATGGTTATTGCTGGTGGGGTGCAACTTTCTCTGGGGCAAGTAATATTGCATGGTCAGCCCTTGGTGGAAACCTGGCAGTTATCATGCTGTCTGGTGTAAAAACATAAGTTGTATCATTTTACATCATGACACAAATGTCATTTCTCCCCTTCCTCCCCTTGTCCTTCCCTGTGGATACCTGTAGCTAGGTTTCTGCAAATGGAAGGACTCTTTCTTTATGGAGGCTCCTCCTTGTGGAAGTGGGAGGTAATGTTAACAAATGTGCTCTTTGGCTACACATCCCTCCAATTGTTCTAGAGGGTATTGGTAAAAGTTGCCTCCCACCCCCTGCTGGTAAGAAAGTTCTATCAGCAGAACTTTGCTCGGTTCTTTTGACTAGCCGAATCTGGTCTTATTGTGGTTGAACTGTCTGCCATATTGGGTCACCTGGTTTTCACAGACATCAAAGCTCTAGAAAGGAATTTTTTTCTTCTTGGTGTAGTGTCTGTGTTCATATAGTACTACCAGCCTGTGAGATTAGCTTATGGTTAAGTGTGTGGTATGGATTCAGAGAATTGGATTAATTCTATAAACGATAACTAAGCAACCAGAGATATAGATATCATGCAAACCAAACCAAATAAAAACAGATTCTTCTATGCTAGGTGGTTCAGTAAGACACAACCTCTTCATACAAACCACCCAAACTTTTAGCAAACAACCTGTACCTGTCTTTGTCAGCTTTTTGAAGGCTAGGAAAGACCATCTTGAATTCATAGGATTTAGTAAACTTAATAACGTCTGATGTCTGTCTATCTCAGTGACTCAGTGTTCCATTTTTGGGCTTGCTCAGCTTTTTTCTGCATTCATAAATCTTTTTAAATATGCTTATTTTATACTTATGGATCATTATGGCAAGCAGGATACATTTTTAAAAATATCCTAACATGAGAGTTTTGAACGCTTCTAAGTTCACTTCAGCTAAGACTACCAAGCCTGGATTGCAAAACTCCGCACAACTGCTGTATTCAGAGTTTTCTGCATCTTTTTGCTGCCATCTAGTCATCATCTGGAATTCTGCAGTCCACTTCTTAAAAAGAGATAAAGTAGGGTACACTGAGCCACAAATTAATTACGTGGGCTCAGTTTTCTCAACATACTAGGCTAAAATGTAGTTGGCTCATTTCTAGTTCAGAGTGTTGTGTGAACCCAGTCCCCCACTTGAGATGTAGTTTTTATGAGCTCCATCCACAAGAATAATAATGCTAATATTATTGGCAAAGAGAAAGTCTGGAAAAGGTTAGCACAACCTTAGCATGCTGCTGACACTGAGGACTTTTTACTTGATTCCAGGTGTTTGAGACATGGTTCGAGTGCCAAGTTCTGAAGTGTAAACAGACCTTGGCCTTTTGTTGCACAATAACATTGGAAAGGAGAGAATGCTAACCAAATCCAGCTGGAATGCAAACAGAATGTTAATTCGGCAACAAGACCTGGAATTGGTTACAGTGGAATTTGGCCTGGCCTGCCGACATCAACCCTTAACTCCTGTGAGAAGTGCCACAAGTGGCTGAGATCTCAGTTTTCCATCTCATCCTTCCCCAGTTGGCTCCTACTCGCACCAAGCAGAGCCTAGCACCCTGCAAGGCCACTTCACAGCATTATTTAAATAAGCCCAGCTGGCAGCTTGCCACCAATTGAACCTCCTCTTGAAGCATTAATGCCTTCCTTCAGTGGCTTTGATTCAAATCGTGGCTCTGCCTGTCGTTGCTATTTCCGAAACCTGAAATCTGACAGGACTACAGCCAGAGGGAGAGGATGGTTGCAGGCCCTCAGCCAGCTTGAGAGGTAATTAAGTTGCTCATATTAAATTCCTAATTAAAAATCCAATAGCAGCAACAGCAATTTATTAGTTTCTGCCAGTGCTTGATTCCCAGCCTCTCACCAAGAGGAGAGGATGTTTAAACCAGAGCACACATATCTCCCAGAGAGAACAGCTAGGTTTCCTTTAAGCTACCATCTCCCTCCTAAAATGGTGGTGGGCTGAGTGAGTTTCAGATGCAGGCAGAATACTTTTTGCACTACTGAAGTCTAGAATTTCCAGTGGTTCAATTCCACTGAGATTTATTGTCAGAGCTATTATACACAAATTCATATGTATATACATGCTGTATAAGACAGCACAGTGAAATAGCACTTGTGACTTTTCTATGGCAATCTCAGACATAATTTCAAGCATTCCCATCCCTAAAAATCTCTATGCCTGAACCAATTTCAAGAAATTGTTCCCAGAAACCAAAATAAAGGGTAAAGTAAAAATATGATCAGCCCAAATAAAGAAAGAAGTAAATATGTGATGATCATTATCATATTAAACTTCAAGTTCCTCTATACCAACAGGTCAAAAGCTGCTTTCAAAACTGTGGTGTCTACACTGCCAACCATGATTTATTTAATCATGGCTTACTGAATTAGGTCTATTACATGGGTTTATACCATACTGTACACTGAAACATCAATTGCACCAACAAGATTCATATGTCACACTTGTCAATGGTTAAGAATGGCTTCTCACTTACCTCACTTAACTTCTGTGTTTTCATAGCACACTATGAAAACAAACTAGTGATTCAGGTAAGACTAAGAGATCTGGGATGCAAAAATTAGGATGACCATTAGAGTTAGAGTCTTCTGTATCTCTTTGATGTCATCTAGCTGCTGCCCAATTAGTTGTAGCTCTAATCCAGAGTGAAATACAGCCACTGTTTTAATCACATCACCGAAGAACCTTCATCCTGACCCAGGCTCCCATTCTGTTATTTCTATCTTAACAAATGGTTACAGAAGCTTTCACATCACTTCACCCACTGCTTCATTTCTTTGCACATGATCTTCCCACCAGTAAGCAGGTTCCTCACAACCATATTCAGCTCACAAAAAATTACCCTGTTGTTGTTGTTTTTAATTTCAAATCTTAGCATCAAATCTTTGGACTAGCCAGTTCTCAGGGTTTCCCAAGGCTTCTAATGGCAGAACTAAAAGGAACATAAGTTCCCCAGATGACCCCATGTTTTCCTCAGTCATGCTACTAATTACTGGGGGAAATAAGAGGCAAGAAATTGTGTTTAATCACCCCCCCCCCCATGATTTTCTCCAGAATATTTTAAATAATTTCACAGAATCTGAAAGCAAAAACAAATCCAGCTTGAGATAAACTGGACAGGAATGGGAACTGCCACAAAGAATCAAAGGAGTTGACTTTTTGTCCACTGATTCCCAGCAGCTGTGTTGGTTTAATTGAATCATTAATTTAATTTAATGTAATATTGTACCTTGATTGGCACAATATTCTGAATCATAAATTAACCACAGTAGCTGGGATCAAGCATGCTGAGCCACAAGCCAGTTATTTTGAATGTGCTGCATGAGTCTGTCAACCAGCATGTTGCTTTGTTTTCAGTTTTGCCTTCCTTCCTTTCTTGAGCACTATTCTGACTTTTACAAAATGTGGAAGATCTGACACCCAGCTTCTCTGAGGTTATAATATAGCAAAACTAAACTGAACCAGACAGTTGTTTACACCCAGAATCCTACAGGTAACATGTAATGTAAATGGGCACAATAAAAAATGACATTATTGCTTAAAAAGTTGTTATATAAAATGAATGCCAAATAATACTGTATATATCAAAAGATATCTATGCTCAGACTTCTGTTATGGGATTTAGAAATAATTATCCCAAGAAAAGTTTCTTCATTTGTATAGATGTAAATATTTCAGTCTGTTTATCTCAGATTAATATTGATACTGATTGTTATGGGCGTTTATGGGAAAATAAGTTTATGAGAAAAATAAATGTAAAAATAAATATTAATTCTAGACTGATATAGACACCTGTGTCAATAAAGGTATTTCAAGAAGACTGATAAATTATTGAGAAAGCTTTGTTATGGAAAAGACAAAATGTGAGTTTTCTTTTGTCTAATTTACAGTTGATAAGATGGGTTTTAACTCTTGACTTTGGGCATATTTTTAGACTTCTATTTCTCTATGGAATCCAAATAATGAAGTATTATGGGCACAAGTAAATAATTATTTTATGACACACACACACACCGACATTGTAGTAGGTGCTTGGTTCCTTTCTTCAGTCAAGATTCTTCTGTATTTCCAGCATTAAAGACTGGAAGATTTGGGATGGAAGTATGTCTCAGTTTTATTGGTTTCGTTGTTGCTATTTTCAACTTATAGGCTAATAGGGTTATTAATGTTCTACATCAACTAATTGCCAATCATTTGAATCACTGCAAGAGGAATCTGAATTGTCTAAAACTGTTGAACGGCTATGTATTCAGCTGAAGCATCATTTGATTTAATAATTTAATTCAGATACATTAGCAGCATCTAAAACTCCTATCAGCACCGAAATGTGTTCTGAATGATTTCATGTCTATGGTATTTTTAATAGAGAATTAAGATGCATTGTTAAGGTGAATATTAGTTGTTTGCAAGGACACTGAAATAAAAAGTTGGAATACCCATATTAAATAATCAACGGTTGGGGTCTTAACATTCTTAGTTACCTTATTTTAAATAAATGTATTTATATACATTAAATAAATGCATATTAATTAATTAATTAATTAATTATATATTTATTTAAAATAAAGTAAGTTTATTTAAGTTTTGTTAAAAACTTAAAATGTATTTTATTTAATGATTATTTAATAAGTATGTACAATCTGAATATGAAGTTAATTCAACAAAAGATCTTTTTATTTTTATTCCACACCATAGAGACTGATTTAAAAGGGTTGGTTGTCAACTTCATTATGCTGAAAGTATACAATGATGGAGGGGACACCTATTATGATGTGGGCCTGCCCAGTATTGTTTCATTTTGGTTGACTATCCATAGGTTTGTTAATATGAAGTGATGTGATTCTGTATTACATGCTCAAAATCTGAAATCTATCATTACATGAGGAACGATAACACTACTAAATGGGGCATTGCAAAAAAGATTTCTTTTTTATAAAGGAAAGATAGTGCCATCTGGCTTTATAATCTTGCATTGATGATTCATGTTCACTTTCTGCTTATGTACTGGTTCCATATTGACACATGTGGTCAAGGTTTAATATCGTATTTAAAAACTAAGCTGTTTTCTATATGTAACATAATCTCTTTTGTCCATTTTCTACTTTTCTTTTTCCTTGTTTCCTTTTGGTTTCCTTTATCCTTTATTTTTTTGGTATCTCTTTTTGTTCTTAATTTCTGTACAGTAAAGTAAATAAATATTGTTTTAAAATTAAAGATTTCTACTATGAGATTTCAGTCAAAATAGATCACACAGTTCAAACTAGCAACAAAAAGATATTGGCAAACTATATAAAAAAGAAATGTACCAGAGACTAAAACAGTGTTTTCCCCAAATATAGTCCCAAATATAGCAGCTGGTGGCTTTAAGTGAGTGTCAAGTGATTGACCATCCTGGGTTGCGAAAGCAGGATATTCTTAAGCTGAACTTTGAGTCAGACACTATAGTATCATTTGCCCATCAACGAAAAAATTGTCAGAAAGCAGCATGAGAAGTAACTGCCCCCAATTAATTTCTCATGCTCTCAAACTGTTGTTATCCTTCCTTGTTGTTTTTGCAGATCCAGGTTTCAAAGCAACCGATAAGGGATTTGTAAAAACAACAGTCCTTAGGAAGAAGTTATATAGAAAGAACTGGGTCTATTAGAAGAGTCTTTTTTCTGTCTTCAGCTATTTTGATTAAGTTCCTGCATGCGGGCATCTGCAGGTTGGGGCAAGTGATGAAACAGCCTCACAATGGAAACTCCACCCCGATGTACTTGAATGTGACAATCACAATATGAAAGGGTAGAGCTTATGTTGCAACATAATGACACGTTTCATCATATTGGCATCATCATAGTTAGGAAAAGACACCTCTGTTCCTCAGCCACACAAATCTTGTAAACAGCAAATTGTATAATAAAAGAGGTATATGTGTTTTTCTTGCCTTCCAGCTAGGCAGAGGCAGCAGAAGAAAACCTGACTGAAGCAATCAAGTTTTTGTGTAAATTTGCTATACATATCTCTCCATCCCTTTTTATCTGACTCTATTAAGAATAATTTCCTTCTGATGGTGGTCTGGGATCCTGATCTTCATGATTCGACAAGTTCTACCCAGCTGGATAATGATTATGGGCTTGACTCCTGGGAACTGAAACTTACATGACTTGCAAGGGACATAAAGAAGACCTGCAGTCTCAGAGTCCTTTTTTTTTAATTATCTGCACTCTGGAAGGCTGGGGTTGAAATAAATTCTGATCCCCCTTCTGTTGCTTGGGGCAATCTGGTTTATATTGTCCCTTTTCCTTCCAATGAAAACAAGGAAATCCATGCCTATGTGTTCTGGATCTGTTGGGAGGAACCACATAATTGGATTTGGGGGACCAGAGCTCCTAATTGGAGGATGATTCCAATAGAAGATATATGTTGCTCAGGATTGAACTGTGGAGTCCTTGGAGTTCTCTGAGCTTGGTTGTTTTCTTGCAGATGTTTTATTACCCATCTAGTTAACATCTTCAATGGTAGAAGGGAATGAGGTTTGCTCTGTTTATATATAGTGGCATGCCCTACCAGTGTTGGTGGGGGAGTTGTTTTTTGTTTTTGTTTTCCCTTGGTAGTTCCTTGATTAGGGTATTGTTTACTGCTTGATTATTTTGTTGGTGTTAATCCTGGTGTTAATCCTTGCTTATCTGGGTGTTGATTGCTAGTGAGGTGTTCTGGTCTTTTTGTTTCCTTTTTATCATCTCTTTTGAGTAGTGCGTAGATGTTGTTTATCTCTATGTGCCTGTTGATGGCCGACTTGTCTGAATACCAGGCTTCCAGGAATTCCCTTGTGTTTTTGGATTTAGCTTGGTCTAAGATGCTGACAGTTTCCCAGTTGAAATTGGAATAGAAATTGGAGGATGATTATTGAGAATTCTTGAAAATCTTGGGGAAATTTCCATTGCTTTTGTTACCTCCACCCAAAGGTCATTTCCTGCAGATTGATGATTATTATGTGCCATCAAATCAGTGTTGACTCTTAGTGATCACATAGATAGACTTTCTCCATGATGAACTCTCCTTAACCTGGGTACTTTAGGTCTTCCAGTGGTGCACACATCACCACTTTGAGTCCATCCACCTTGCTGCTGTTCTTTCTCTTCTCTTTCCTTCCACCTTTCCCAGCATCAGAGCCTTCTCCAGAGATCTAGGTCTTCACATAATGTGTCTAAAGTAGGATAATATGAGCCTGTTCATTTAGTGTTCCTTAATCCAGTACTAATGTGCTTGACTACTTCCTCATATGAATGTGGATAGTAGAATAAAATGAACTGTTCTAGATCATAAAGTCCATGTCCCCCTTAGTAATTTACGACATCTTCCTAGCATCACCGAGCCATCAGTGAAGTGATAGAAAATGTGTCATCATTACTGTTTTTTGATACAATATTTGGATAACTCTAGAAGATGCCGTAAGTCACAAGAAAAGAAATGACCAAAGTCTGGCCCTCAACACTGGAAAATAGGGGTCTCTCATCTTGTTACTATTGTGTAAAAAAAGCTACACTCCATCTGACTGAAAATCTCTGGGCCCTTCCCCTTATCATTTTTGGTATTCTCTGCCCATCTTTGAGCAGAAAGCTTATACCAGCATAAAATTTGCTGTCTCCATTTCCATTCCCTTTTAAAAAATTTAATTGGTTTTAATCTATAACAAAAGGAAAAGGAATATACAATACAAAAAGTGAAGCAAAACTAAAACTAAAAATGAACACAAAGGAAAAGAAAAAATACATATTATAACGGAGGTCAAGTCTTAAACAATAAACTAAACTTTGACTACACTGAATAATTTTGACGAAACTTTTCACAAGGTCAAAAGAAGCCGATTTACATATAGTAATTGTGCACATATCTTCAGTCCAAGATTTTAAAGCAGCTAACCTAGAGTCTTTCTACTGAAGTAAGACAGTCTTCTGACCTGCTGCCCATACATGATAAATCCAAAGTTCTTCATACTTCAATAGTTTCCAAATTTGGAGAATATAATTTAACATCATATTTACAGATTTGATTCATTTCTTTCCCTACACCCTATTTACAACTTTATTTATATTGAACCAAAATGATGTCACCACAGAGCATATGAATCAGTGTCCCATCAGTGTCCCATCATATGGAAGTTGAAATCCCCCCATTGCTACTCATCCTCCGGGGTCTCATATGGACATGAAAAAGAATATTTTTGAATGAATTACAGCTTAAGATCATACAGTGTAAATTTAAAATTCTTTAAAATGAGCTGATTGAATTATTAAAATAAACTATTCCATTGTTCCAAATGATCTGCAAAATTTCCTGTATTTATTCAGTAGCATACATAGGAACTCACCATTTTTTTATATGTCTTGAGGTTTTTCTTGGATGGTGTTGTAATTAGGGGAAAAACACTACTTTAACACAGTTAAAACCAAAGATGACTTCAGCCTTTCTCACTCATGGACTGGGGATGAAATGAAAGCAACATCATGGGGACACAGCAGAAAAAAGATTTGGCTGGGACACATTTGTGCCATAGTTAGTAGGTTAGGCGCAAGTGGGTAAGGCATTTTTTTCTATCATTTTTCCTGCTCTGTTCTGCAGCTTGTTCAAAATATTTTGATTTTGTTTTGAAAGAAATCATAATGATTATACAGAATCTGCCAGATCTGCATATACTTCTTCCAATCCATCAGTAATTTAAGAGTAGACAGATTTCATGTGAGCTCCCTTAGGTGTTCCAACCACTTTAGAAGCTTTTCCATATGTTGGGGGAGGGAATTAATATCATTGTCTTGGGTGAATTTGGGGTTCTGTTCCATTACTGGGTATCTGGAGACTTATCCTGGCATGTTCTCTTTACAGCACAAGCACCTTTTCTTGTACAATCTCTTTTCTTCCTTTCTTTCCTTTTCTTGCCCTGGTTTCTTATAACAACTGGACTCTTGAACAGCATACTTTTCCTTTTCTGAGTCAGTTGGATCCACTTTCTGCTTCCACTATTTTATTTCTTTACCCTAACTAAAACCAGCAGAAACAACATAACACAACAGGTTTCTTGTGTATATTTTTGTATGTTTATGTTCAAGCTTACATTTATGCATGTTTTAATTGCCTTCTCACACTAGAAATTTCTCATACAATTCTTCAGAACATATCCCCCACCTTCCAGCCAGTTGTTAAAGGCCAGGAGAGGGATAATTTTAAATCTCACTGGCCCAGCCCTTCTTTCAAGGTCATTATGAGAGGCTGCCACCAGCCTATCCTGGCACATCTTAGCATATCCAGAGGGACACTTCATTTTTTTTTTAACAAGGGCTTCTCCCTTTAACCCACCAATATTAAAAACCAGAGAGGAAGGTGCTTCAGATCTTCTAGCCCAAAGCCTAGAAGCAACAGACTTAATAAACATCATGCCAAATTTTGTGAAATGCAAAGAGGGTAGCTGTGTAATTCTGCAGTCTTGCACATGGGAAGGTTTTAAGGAGAAATGTCTGATTATGCCAATGAAGCCACATGCCTAGATATAAAACAAGAATGGATGGGGAAAAGGGAAAAACAGGGATGTGCAGCCATCATACCCAACATTCCAGATACTATACTGATGGAACAGTAAAAGGATGGACTAATCTTTTTATTTTTTTTTAACCTGGGGAAATTGAAAAGAGCTCTGCCACTTTCCCCTTGTAACCCCCAACATGGTAAAACTGAGGTGTTTTCTTTTTCTTTCCTTTTCAACCAGTTCAAATGGGGTAAAGAAGCAGGGGAATCCATAATTCAGGGGGCATGCTAAATGAGAGTCAGACAGAACATCAGGCCATTGTTGTAGCTAGTATGGTGGAAGGGCTCCTTCCTTTTCCCCTGAGCATTGCCTCAGGTTTTTTAGGAGGAGGAGAACAATAGGAAGCCACTCTCTTTGGGATGGCTCGTGTGTTATACAAAAGAGTCCATGTGATTCATTCATGGTTCAGTGTGACCTAAGAGATAACTTAATTATTTGAGGAAACCATGACTAAGAGATAGCAATGTAGTAATACTTGTAAGAAGAATAGAGAAGATCACCATGATTAACATTTAATAGGTGCAGAAGAGAGTGAGATGAAAATATTCAGGGGAGATGACTATCCATGCCCTAATGTATTTAAATCCTAGAATTGTAATGCATATCTAGAAATCTATTTAAAATGTATTTAAGTCAACAGCCTTATGGTTGCATTAAAGAAATGCAAGGAAAAAAGGAAGAACAGGTACAGTGGTAAACAAGGTCCCCCCCCCTCCCGCCACAAATGTTTAAATGTTGCCAACTTTCAATCCACCTGTCTTCTAGTACTATTTCAATCACTTTGTTCTTTGCCCAATTAATTGTGCACAGAGTAGTAGAAATCCTTTTAAATATGAATGTTTGCAACTCTAGTCTCTCAGATAAATGAATATCTGCAAGAGCATTCACACAGTTTATTGTGTATGCTGAAAGTTACTGCTGCAAACATCCAAACACACACAAAGGGATAGGTCTTCAGTCACAATGCCATGACCTCCATCTTGCCTATTTTGACCCCTCCCTTGTAACTGTTGCTATTTCAATCTATTTCTCCTCTATGGACAGAGCAGTAGCCTGATGTTCTGTGCCAGAACTGAGAAAATGATGATTCCATCTTCTTATTTTTTAATTGAATTTAATTCACCCTCTTTTCTTAGTATCAACTCCTGTGATTTTGGGATGCTTTCTCTACCACCTCCTTTTAGAATATTAGAATTAGAATATTTGATTGTTACTTGGGGACAACTGCCAGATTTGCCATGTCCCCACACTAGGAGGAAATGGGTTACTAAGCAGAAGGAAACTGATATTTACTAAACATAGGTGCTGAGTAGAAAATGTATGGAAACTGGTTCCTTGTGTTTAAGTTAAAGGGAGATCAACTGAGCATTTGGTTGGGGGCAAAGTCACAATATGATTCTTGGTGAACCACATCCTTCCAAAAGTCACCACAAGCAGCTGGAGTGTGTGGGATATGAAACGTGGAGAGCTGGTGAACGGAGCTTGAATTGCAGCTGGTAGCGAAAAGCTTCTGGCCACCCTTCCTGTGGATGATGGGAGATTTACAGGCTAGTGAAGCCAGAAGGGAAGAAAATAAGCAATGCTGTGCCACCAAACAGCTGGATTTTTAATGTGCTGATAGAAATTGAGATGGAAGTGGGAAAATTCATAGCCAGAATTTAATTGCCAAAAGGAGAATGTGAAGGGACTCAAAGGGAGTGATAGATTAAGATCAATCAAGAAAGTCAATTGGCAAACAAAATAAAGGAGAACAGAACAGAAGGATCAGGTTTTCTTTTTTAAAAAAGACTGATGGTAGGGAAAAGGGAATTCTGACTAAGCCTTCCCCAACCTGATGTCCTCCAGATGAGAATATATATCAGCATTCATAATTTCAGTAGTTCTGCATACTTGAGCATATGTGTGCACAGGAGTCTATGTGAAATAATAGTTTGCAAGGGTCTATGCATATTAATTAATAATTAGTTAATTTAATTTTCTTAATATTTATGTGTTTTTGTCCTGCCCTAGTCTGAGTTTGGAACTGAGGCTTTTAACCAGCACATATACAGAGACAAATATGCATACATATATCACAAATGCCATATATGCATACCTGTTGACTCGTTACAATAGGAGATGACCTCTCTAGTTGACAGTGCTGGGAAACTGGACATGTACAGGAATTTTCTGCGTATATCTAGCCTTTTCTTTCTCTTTAAACTTCTATTATAGGAGAAATCTTACATTTTTTGTCTTTGCTGTTATTGTTTTTTGTAATATTTATTTATTTAAATGTGTTATAACTGCCCAACTCCTGTGGACTCTGTCTATGTATTGATCCAGTACCTGGAGGCTGTTCGGGTCTGGATGGGGTGGAACAGACCTTGGCTCAATCCTGACAGGACTGACTGGCTGTGGCTCTCTGGCCCCCCAGGGCCGGGCATGTTACCATCGTTGGTCTTGGATGGGGCTGCACTTCCCCTTCAAGACTGGTTGGATCAGGGTTGAGATGTAAAACTTAATATCATCAGCATACTGATCATACCGGCTCCTGAACTGGTGGATGACCTTACCCTGTGGTTTCATGTAGATGTGTGACATGTGTTTTTCAGTGGCCTGGCATGGCTGCTATTGTGCTGGCTGAGTCAGCAAATGGAGTGAGAAAAGCAGAGAAGCTCAATTCTAGCCTTGAAGGGCAGTTGTGCTGTCACAAGGGCTGATCAGCTGACCATATTAAAATAAAATAAATTCATGGTCATTGTTCTTTTGGGTAAATATGACTTGTTTGAGGGGTTACTTTTGAAAATAAACACAATAAACTATTTAAATCCATAAGTACATGCTGGTCTGAAAGTTTTTAAGGTAATTTATGAGCTTTTCCTCACTGCAGGCTTAAGTTATTTGTCTCCCTGGCATAAACTGGCTGGAAATGAAGGCAGCTTAAGAAAGCCCTTTTTGGATTCCAACTCAGTAGCATCCATAAGAGGATGGAGGGGCAGGTCAAAGTTAGAAGCCTTGCCCCTTTTGACCATGCATTGTATCTATGCACAAAGGAGCGGGTCTTCAATCATGATACCATGACCTCCATCTTGCCTGTCTGACACAGGATGCCTCTCCCCCGAGGGCACTGCTGTTTCAATCCATTTCTCCACTCCGGGCACAGTGATGGCCTGATGGTCTGCCCTTGCCACATTTACTATGGGCCCCAAGTAGTGGATTCCTCTGCTTCTTTACCTTTCTGGACCTGTTAAGAGAAGAACACACCACACTTTCACCATTTTTCCTGTCAGATGGGCTGCAAGGTGAAAGTGGTAGAATTGTGTCAATTTCACTTGAGGGAAAAGCATCATAAGCACATAAAAAGGCGCAGGGCATCAACCACCTGGCTGTACTCACCATGTTGATATTATTGTTCCCCTTCTCCTCCATGGACCACCTGCTAGCGGCCATTCCTGCTACAGTGCACAGTAGCCAGATGAAATGAAATGCAGCAGGTAAACTCTGGATAGCACTGCTTGTGCCAGCCCAATCCAGAAAATATTATTTTTGATGCATCTCAGGAAAAGTTGCGTGTAGGTGTGTTTTGCATGCAGAAATGCTCAGGTTCAATCTTGAGCATCTCTAGGACCACTCTGAAAATCTGAAGGGTTCCTGTTGAGCAGGGTAGACAGTAGTTAAATTTGATGGACCATGACCTAATTAGTTTGTAATCATTAGAAAGATGGAATCATCTGACTACAAGGGGCACTTAGATAAAAATGGAGCTTATTTTGTCATTAGACTCAACTACATCCTGTCTCATTTAAGAATTTCAGCTATTTCACTGGTCACAGATTTCCATAAATATGTGAACTATAGACTGAGAGGTTGAAAAACCTCCCAGAAGAAGAAAGCAGTGACACAACATTCACATAAAGCTGCCAAGGAAAGTTCACGCAGGCTAGCCCTCAAGGGTGACTTGACTTTATAGATAATTCTGGTATTTATTTCCTTTGGGACCACACAAATTCAGTGACCATAGATGCGTTTTTAAAATATGCTCTAAAAATATTCTCTCTTCAGCATTATTTTCTGCAAAGAATTCTGTGCATGCTCTGAAGTCTAAGACTCCTGCCGTTTCCTTTCTAGATTGTGCATTGCAACCAACTGATTTCTTGACTTGCTGGTGGAGACATTGCTGCCATCTGCTGGTGTGGTGTATTGCAAGAACCCAGCCGTTTACATGTTAGCAGACTAAACAAAGGACATTAAGGGCAGAGCCATACTTTCTGCTTGGCCCATTGCCAGCACAGGCCTCCCATCCCAGCAATAGATGATGTCATCCTCCTCCCACTCCCAGCCGATTGCCCAGGCCCATCTTTTCCAAAACTGCTATTTTCCAACCTGACCCGTCTTAAGCCCTTCAGAGTAGACGGGCTCCAGCACTTTATTCATTTCCAGTAGCAGTCCCAGTTCTAACTGGCTGCAGTGCCTGGCACACCCCCTCCTCTCCAGCAGCTGGTCACTGCCCTGGCCAGCCATTTCGTCCTGGGCTGCTGGGCTGCTATGTTGTCTGCTGGCCAGCAGTTGCTGGGTTTTTTAAAATAATGTTGCAGTCGATCCAATGATGGCCCCTCAACCCTAGAAGTTCATGCTGCATTCAACCCTTACATCTCCCTTTTGGTTTCTGCCCAGGGTGGGTAAAGCATACCCCCTGTCTTTCCCAGCTCCTGCGCACAGCTTCCCATCCCTTTCCTGTATTTTTTTTTTTAAACTTTAAGTTGCAATCACTGTTTTGTTTCAGTAATGGTGGATCATCAGTTCTTCCTTGCTACAAAGAACCACCTTCCCTACTGCTTTGATTATTGTAGCATCAGAACAATGATGGTACCATAAGGGTAAAAAGGAAAAGGAAAAGGTTCACATTAGGGTCAAAGAAGATAATATGGGAAGGGGGTGCAAAGGCATCATGCGTACAAACATCTGGGGAAGCAAAGAAAAGGCACAGGGACTAGTAGGGAGGGAACAATCCCTACAAGGAAGAGGTGGGCACTGGATAGATTAGTCCACGCAGCAGCCAGTCAGCAAGTCTTGCCTTCCTTCCATGGATGGGAAGGGCAAGAAACAGGGGAACAACGAATCAGGTCTTATGGGGGCCACAGTCTGGATGGAGCAGCAGCACAGTCTTGTGAGCCCCTGTGACCTGGACTAATGGTGCAGAATTGTCCTTGCAGTTGTACAGTTTAGATCTTAGGAAAAAATTAGACTTCTTTTGAATGTGGGGTATTGATCTGTGGTGCTAATCTTTATATGTAGGTTAATATGGAATAAATGTTATTCTTTGGTTGTATCTCAGGTGTGTCTGGGTGGCCAGATATACAAACATCCAGAGTGGGGCCAAAGAGATTCCTGGAAGGAGATTTAAGCCAGAAATAACTACTGGGGGAAAAGTGACCCAAGATTTCCTTGTAAAATTTCCTCAGATTGTCTTCCCAATTCCCACTCTTTTCATTCCAGTACTAAGCCATCAGTGAAACCAGGCACGGCATGAAAATAGGGGGTATGAGCAAGTGCTTAGCAGCCTGCATGTACCCTGGATTTCTTGACAATGTGAAAATGCAGAATAACTGCAAGTCACTAGTATGAACAGAGTTCAAAGAAATGGATGAAAGAATCCTGACAAACTTCAGAGGGGAATATGGACCCTCCCTTAGAGGGCTCTGCCTAGCTTGCAGCTGTCTTCAATATGGTCCTGAAGTGTATTTTCTTGGGCTACAATTTTATCAGAGGAATATGAAAGCAGTGGACTTCCAAAACAACCCCTACAGCAGCTGCTCTTTAACTGAAGTAATTCATTTAGCACAATAATTAATTTATTACTGTCATCTGTCAAAGGGGCTGAGGGTCTTTGTTTTTTTAAATTATTATTTTCTTATTGCAAGAGGCAATAGAGTTATGTAAATGTATCAAACATCACCTAAATGCCACACAAGTGAAATTGAGGATTCTTCTATATATATATATTTTGTCATTGGGTGCCCATAATGCTGCAACATTAACACACTTTCTGCCTTGAAGGATATTATCTTTTAAATTAGTTAATCTACTTAAGGATGAGAAATCAAACAAAAGTGTCAGAGTTATACATATTTATACAGAAAATGACCATGAAATAAATGAGCTCTTAGGTCTATTGTTAGAAATGGACCTGTCTTGACCATTCCCTTAGAATTTCACATGGGCATCTAGTGACCAACTTCACATACAGTATTACCGTAATTCACAATATGGCTTGTTTGATTTTAGTATACCATGTAGTAAGAATCCAGACACTCTAATTTCTATATTGACTGTATGGTTCAAAGTGTTGTGTGGATTCAACTAATTGTAATTTATTTAACAGGCCATAATTAAAACATGGGTCAGTTTGAACCAGTCCTCTGCATTCATTATTCTAGCTTTCCCTAACCTTGTGCCCTCCAGAGGTGGTGAACTACGACTCTGAGAAGTTCCAAAGAGTGTGCTGGTTGAGAATTTTGAGAGTTGTATCTCACATACCTGAAGGTGCTAGATTCGGAAGACTTGATTACTCCTTTTAGTATATCTGGGCCCCAGGGGATAGGTTGAGCACATAAAGAGCTGTCAAGATCTTTCCCTTCAGTGATTCCTCTGCTCAGACTATATTTATTTGTGCCTGCTTTTCATCAAATGTCCATCAGGGCTTGTATGTGTAGTGCACAATTTTCCCACAGTGATTTCCATCATTTGCTTTCAGAATAACCAGCTATAGTTTCCTTTTTGTTTTGAATTTGTAGCATAAAAAGCAGTGAAACCCACAAGGAGCACTATCTCCCCCATTTCCTTCCCACTGAAGGGCATTGACATAATTTTAAACTCAGGGCAGCCAACTCATTTTGGACAGCCAACTATGTTATGGAATGAATACCTTTTTTGTAGCAAATAATTATTTTTTTAAAAAAGCAGTAGAATGAGCTTCTATAATGGCACAAATTGCAACAAAGAAGAAGAAAAAAGCATCAATTCCACTGAGTCCCACCAAACTCAGTTCAACTGAGGAATTCATACTAAGCCGGCTTCCTCTTGCCACCATTACCTGAGTGATTATTTAGGGGTCACTGGCACACTTATTGGAAGCATCTGATTGCAGGGTTGTGAGCTTTATCTCAGGGGTCCACATAGGGCTGCACCCCTGCCCTTGGGGTGACTAACAGTTGTCTCAAACTCAATACACTCCAGATATGTTGGACTTCCATAATCCCTCAACTACATGGTCAATGGCCGATGAGTTCCTAGGCACTAAGCTATGGCTTATTTAACCTTGTTATATTCTATAAATCACAATAAGGTTCACAGAACAATGAAGCCACATGCAGTGTGTAAATCCAGCCTTTAAAAACCCCAGTCCGGCCTGAAAAGTCATGAAGCTTTGCTAACACATACCTCCTAAATGGCCTGAAATTGCACTACTGAAATTTAGTGACAACCTGGCCAAATTATGACAATGTAATTTCAAGCTACTGAGAAGGTAAGGGAAATGGGATTCAGAATGGACATACGAAGAGGTTCCACCCAGAGGCCTCCTGCTCCCATTCCCACCCTTATTTCTGGGGGAAAAAAACCCTGTGCAGCTGAAGATTGTCACTGAATTTCTATGGCACCATCTTGGGATGCTATGAGTTGGGCATGTGTTGCCCACCTCTGTCCTAAACAAAGAAAAGTACAAGGAAGCAGCTAGGGTTTAGTTTCTCTATTTGTTCTGTGGAATTTCTCACAAAGGAAAGGGAAAAGAATTTACCAAAATAATAATAATAATAATAATAATAATAATAATAATAATAATAATAATAATAATAGGAACTGAAGGGAATGAAGGCTATTTAGAATGCATGGAGTAGAACGTATATTAAAAAAAATCCCGCCCACCCCTCCCCCAAGAGAGAGAATATATACATAGGAAGAATAAAGCAGGACAGAAACTACCACTGGATCTTTTGCAGATTTGATGTGGATCTTGTTCTAATTGCTAACTGGTGGTCAAATGCTGGACTTGACCCACATATTCAGAAGGCCACCCACTAAATGGCCCAAGGCAAAGGCAGTGGAAGAGTAATGTTACCACAGCAATTAGGATAATAACTAACCTTCTGAATTAGAAAGAGCTTAGTTTTCTGGTGATTGTCATGGAAAGTTACTCTGGCAGAAGAAATTGCTATAGATTGAATTAGACAGCTGATCCATCTAATAATACTGTTTTATGACTATGAAACACCACTTCTAATAGCTCAAAATAACATTTTAAATTTTAAAATCAAAATAATCCTTGCAGGAATTTTAAAGATAAGCTAGCACATACTCCATGAACCATAAGACTTTAAGACAACGAATGTGACTGTGAAGGATCTGAGATTTGAACCTGAGGGACCAGATACTTGACAATCCTTTTTACTCAACGCCTTTTCAGGCAGGCATCACAACCTGAGTTTTATGGGACACCTGCTGGACCATCAAATACAACTGAAATATTGCATATGGGTTGGTAGATTGTACAGGCCTACTTTCTTAAAGAGGCATACCTTACTTTTTACAGGATTTTGGTTTTTTTAATGTAATTACCTAATCACAAATTCTGGTAGAACCAAGTTCAGTCCTATAATTTTCCACTTATTTCATTTTTACTCTTAATTTTATTCTGGCTCTCTCTCTCTCTCTCTCTCTCTTTTTAGGAAGATCAACCATGTTGACTTCCTACTGTACATACTACTTACTCTAGGACCTATGCTGGATGTTGTTAGCCACAAGGATCTGTGTGGGTCACTAGAGAAGGACTAAGTGCAGTTAAGAATAGTACTGCAGGCAATCTTAAAATTAACAGGCCTGCCTGGGAGGAAAATTACAGAGTTGATAAAGGACAGTGGCTGTGATTTCAGTGTTTTATAGTAAATATAAATCTCAAGATTTTTGGTGGTAAGGAGGCAGTTTCATCAGAAACGTGTGAGACAGCCTTCCACATTTTAGTATTTGTCAGATGTGCTGGACTACAATTCCCATTGCCCTCACTAGAGGTAATGGGAATGATGGTCCAATTCATCTTGAGAATACCTAGGTTGAGGAAAACTGATCTAAAATGTTTCTCACTGGCTTTCCTTTATATTTTGGAGTCTTAAAGAAAGTAGATGATAAGGCCAGGTCAGAAGAGAGATTTCTATCCATATTTTTGACTGAGACAGATAGCCCAGTAGAATAACAATGCCAATTAAATTAAAAGCCACTGGAAAGTGAGGAAAATAAGTACAATCACAGTCTCATTATCTCAATGGATGAACCAATGCAACTTAGATAATCTAAGTCTGAAACTGAAACCAGAAGACATCTTGAAATGGGTCCTAGGGCTATCCAGATGTTTTGGGCTACAACCTTCATGTGCACTAGCCAATATAGCCAGTGATGATGACTTATGGCAGTTATAGACTGAAACATCTGCAAAAGACAAGGTTGCCTACTGTAGATTGAAATTACTCATATCATCCAATCATAGAATCATAGGGTCGGAAGTGACCTTGGAGGTCTTCTAGTCCAACCCCCTGCCCAAGGCAGGAATCCTCATACCATCTCGGACAAATGACTGTCCAATCTTTTCTTGAAAACCTCCAGCGATGGAGTACCCACAACTTCAGAAGGCAAACTGTTCCACTGCTTAATAGTTCTCATTGTCCGGAAATTCCTTATTTCCTGGTTGGATCTCCATCTGATGAGCTTCCACCCACTACTTCTTGTCCTAGACAAGAAGTAGTAGTACTTATCCAAGAATAAGTAGAACTGACTTGCATGTTACTTAAGTATCTTGGGAGAAAGGGAGCTTAGCAACTAACAGATTGTTGGGAAAATAATTTGGTCAGTGGAGGATTTATTCAAAATCAGTCTCACAGCTGCCTTCTTCCAGGCAGCTGGGAGTGCCCTCTCTTTCAAAGCTTGAACCTGAAACCGGAGAAATGCCAAGGATTGAATCTGGGACCTTATCTACAGAAGGCATGTACTCTAGCACAAAAATATGGCCTCTCCCTGAGCTGGTGACAGACTTATGGAATCAGATGCCAAAAAGCAGGTGATAAAAAGGAAATATACAAAATGAAAAGAAGTGGCTTTTTTGGTAGAGGACTAGAGCAGGTAAGCTAGCAAGCAGTCTTTGCAAAAGGCATGTTGTGGGTCCAGGCAGGTGTTAGGAGAAAAGATGGGCACTGCAGTATTGTAGAGATGCCTGTTGGCCCCCATTGTACAGTACAACGTGCTGTATGTGATGTTTGAGAGGAGGAGACTGTGAGAAGTGGCACTGCAACTGGATAGCTGGCATTAAAGAAGCTGTTGCATGCTCAGCACTTTGGTCAATCTGACCTTTCTGATGGTGCTTAAACAGGAGCTGTGCATTCTTGCAAAATTCTGTTAAGCAGCTGTTGATACTATATGCTAAGACTAATGTAGTTGGAACTAGCAATGTGAGGGGTGGTCATGTGACTGTTTTGATTTAGTGGTAGCTATGCAGGCACAGCAGCAAACAGCTCTCCCACCCTGCACGCACTTCTCCTATGATCCTCCTAGCAATGTAGCCCCCTTTGACATGGCTTTGATTGTTACCTAGCGCATACTTAATATTTGGACAGCTGTGGCCTTGACTGAACACTCTTCAGGATGGGGAGGATCAGCCATTATTTCTTTGTCCTTACTAGTAAAATCCATCTTGAGGTGGATGGAAACTGCAGACCTTAAGGCCATTTTAGGACTTCCTTGATTCTTCCGCAGTCCTTGGTTTTGGTTCCATCCTGCCTTGTAAAGAGTTCTGGAGGACTCATAAGCTTGCATTCTTTTTTACTCTTTTTTCATCCAAATAAACGTATTCTGGAACTATGGATTTTCCCCCTTCATGCACAAATAGAGCTGCTTGTTTTTAAAAATGTCTTAGTATTTAAACCACTAAGCAAAATAAAGATGATGATGATAATAATTTATTGAACTTGTATGCCACCCAACTCTCAATGACTCTCAAGAGTAGTAGTAATAATCCAGAATTCAGGTAAGAGTATACATGTAGTCCTTGCTTAACAATGGTAATTGGGACGGGAATTTCCATCACTAAGTGATGTGGTCATAAAGTGTGATGTCAGCAATGGCAGTTTTGGCAGTCCCCAGTTTCTGTAGTTAAGCAAGGACCACGTGGGTCATTAAGCGAGGACCTCAAGTGATCATGACTTCCAACTTCCTGCTGGCTTCCCCATTGACTTTGCTTGTGGAAAGTCAGCAGAGAAGGTTGCAAATCGTGATCACGTGACTGCAGGACACTGCAATGGTTGGAAATCTGGGCCAGTTGCCAAGTGCCTAGATCACAATCACATGACCCCGGTGGTGCTGCAACGGCCGGAACTTCAAGGACTGGTCATAAATACCACTTGTTCAGTTTGAATGGTTGCTGAATGAGTGGCCATTAAACAAGGAGCACCTGTAACTAGTTCTGAATAACCACATGGGTCTTTGAGCTTGTATTTCTCAAATAGCAGCTTCATATGCTGCATAACAAACCTCTTTGAAATTCAGGAACTTCTAAAACAGTTTCTTATTGGAAGATCTAAAGTTAAAAGACAAAAAGTAAATAAAATCCCAAAAGTCATGCCTGTATATAGTAGTTCATTAGATTCCAGTCACTACTACTATTATTACTATCATTTCTATCATTACCATCATCAAGAAATTTAGCTGGAGAGCCATATGTGACAGTACTCCATTTCCTATAAGCTAGATTCTAGAGTAAACATTTCTTGTTCTGTAGTTTATTAGTACAATTTGGCCTTTGCTAACTTTGGTGTAGTGGTTAAGTCATCAGGCTAGAAACTGGGAGATTGCGAGTTCTAGTCCTGCTTTAGGCACAAAGCCAATTGGGTGACCTTGGGCCTATCACTCTCTCTCAGCCCTAGGAAGGAGGCAGGGGCAAAGCATTTCTGAAATCTTGCTAAGAAAACTGCAGGTATTAGTCCAGGCAGTTGCCAGGACTCCACACTGACTCAAAAGCACACAGACACATACAACACTTTAAACATGGGTGAAAGAAGAAAAACAGCCCTGGAGGTGTGGGCAGCAATTGTGTATGTATTGACAGTTGAAAGCTTGGGTTCTAGGTATATGATTTTATGCAGAAAAAATTTTCCACCCCTTTTTACATATATCATATGTGAGGCATGTTAAAAGAAGCACAGCTTCACTAGTATGGTCTTGATTCCCCTTGAGTACTTGAGTTATTTTTCTACATTTGTTGCAGTTTCCTGAGTTGCAGATTACAGCACTTATTTAGGGATGACAACCATAATTAATTGATTTGATTTGTACTCACTCCTATCAGTTGAGCTAATGGTTAGCAAAAAAAATAGAAATATCAACAACAATATAAAAAGAAATGGCCATTTAAAAAATAAAATTAACAAAAACCATAAAAACACAAACTATACCGCAATAATAATAGCACCAATCAAATGCTTGAAGGCATCGATCTCTGCCAGCCTTTCAAAGCAGCTCATTTTCTAAATAGCTTTTGGAAGACTAAGAATATGGAAAGCTAAGAACATGGAGGCTAGTGGGATTTTTCCTGATGCTGGTCTACAGCATAGGTGCAGCGACTGAAAAACTGTGCTTAGAGGCCTCAGCCTTTCTTGCTTTGCAGAACTGGGGGACCACCAGCATGTATAGATCAGGCAGTTTGATTTTGATTGCAAAAAGCAGTCCTTAGGTACCTGGGAGCCAACTAGGGAGGGCTTTATAGGTTAAAACCAGCCCTCTGAATTGCCCCCAGAAGCCAATAGGCAGCTGTAGAGAGCAAGGAAGATGACCTTGACAGAAATATGCAAGAACCATTACCTAGGCAAAGAGGGCTGAAGCATTTTTTAAGCCCTGGGAAACAAGACAGTTTCCAAAGCAGCTCAGGCAGATACCATCCTGATTCATAGGAGTATAGGAAGGGGGGAGGTACACCACAATCAGATTTGCAAGATTTTGTTACTGTAGCTAATCTCAATAAAGTGCACTTCCGATTTTCCTGTGGTGTTGATTTCCTGGTCTGCTCTACCTAGTGGGGCTGATAGCAGCCAGTGCAGGGTCCAAGCCATCTGGGTTATGTCCTCATTAAAAGTTCCAACCGTAATCAGGTCGCTATATTCTGGATCAACCACATCTTCCAAATGATCTTAAAAGACAGCCCCATACAGAACACATTGCAGTAGTCAGCTGAATGGTGATCATGGTGTAAGTCACCACTGCAAGATTTACTCAATTAACTGAATTTACACTGAATTCACATCTCTCTGAACCATGCAACTATCTACACTGGCTGCTTTCACATCACAGACTGAGCCACGTGTTAGCCATTCAGACTAACATGTTGTGCAAACCCAGCTATTGCTGAGAAAAATCTTATTTCTTATTGATTTCTACTTATAATTAAAGAGAGAAGCCCTGTTTGGGGGGGGGGGGGAGAGGGGGAGAAAGAGAGAGAGAGAGAGATGCAATCTTCATCAACTTAAAAAAGCAGCCAGTATTATTTCAACTCTGCACAGGAGCTTTGTCAGAAAAGTTATGCGTCCAACTACATTGCCTATAGTTTTTAGACAGATTATGGCTCTGTTTCCATAACTTGCTATGCATCATGGTTTACAAATAATTTTTTTTTATTATTACATATAATGATAATTTGGTCTGAAACCAGACAAAACATACTGTATTTGAAGACATAGTGTGAACTAGGCTGTCACATAACAAAAGTTGTTTTGGCTTACCATGTCATGTGAATATCAGTCATGGTGATCTGTTAACACTGGTTAGTGGCTAAGTATGTTATATGTATAGCTCATAAGTAAGTTCATAAATAATATCAAACAGTGATGGTGATGCTTTGATTTTGGGGTTAGCATGACTTGGAGTAACATATTTTTTAATGCAGCAAGGGGCTGTGTCAGCATAACACACTAAACTTCTGTTAGTAGGCTAAAGGGGGTTGTTATTGTTGTTCAGTCGTTAAGTCATGTCCGACTCTTCGTGACCCCATGAACCATATCGCGCCAGGCCTTCCTGTCCTTCACTGCCTCCCTGAGTTTGCTCAGTTTCATGCTCATTGCTTCAGTGATGCTATCTAACCATCTCATCCTCTGCCGTCCCCTTCTCCTTTTGCCTTCAATCTTTCCCAGCATCAGGGTCTTTTCCAAAGAGTCCTCTCTTCGCATTAAGTGACCAAAGTATCTGAGCCTGAGCTTCATTATCAATCCTTCCAATGAGCAGTCAGGGTTGATTTCCTTTAAGATTGACTGGTTTGATCTCCTAGCAGTCCAGGGGACTCTTAAGAGTCTTCTCCAGCACCACAGTTCAAAGACATCAATTCTTCGGCGCTCAGCCTTCTTTATGGTCCAGCTCTCACAGCCATACATTACTACTGGAAAAACCATAGCTTTGACTATGCGGATCTTTGTTGGCAAGGTGATGTCTCTGCTTTTTAATATACCATCTAGGTTTGCCATAGCTTTCCTCCCAAGGAGCAAGTGTCTTTTAATTTCATGGCTGCAGTCTCCGTCTGCGGTGATCTTGGAGCCCAAATAAATGAAGTCTGTTACTGCTTCCATTTCTACCCCTTCCATTTGCCAGGAACTGATGGGTCCAGATGCCATGATCTTAGTTTTTTTAATGTTGAGTTTCAAGCCAGCTTTTGTACTCTCCTCTTTCACCCTCATCAAGAGGCTCTTTAGTTCTTCTTCACTTTCTGCCATTAGGGTGGTATCATCTGCATATCTGAGGTTGTTGATGTTTCTCCCTGCAATCTTAATTCCAGCTTGTGATTCTTCCAGCCTGGCATTTCTCATGATGTACTCTGCATATAAGTTAAATAAGCAGGGTGACAATATACAGCCTTGTCGTACTCCTTTCTCTATTTTGAACCAATCGGTTGTTCCATGACTGGTTCTAACTGTTGCTTCTTGGCCCGCATACAGATTTCTCAGGAGACAGGTAAGGTGGTCTGGTACCCCCATCTCTTTAAGAATTTGCCACGGTTTGTTGTGATCCACACAATCGAAGGCTTTTGCATAGTCAATGAAGCAGAAGTAGATGTTTTTCTGGAACTCTCGCGCTTTCTCCATGATCCAGCAAATGTTGGCAATTTGATCTCTAGTTCCTCTGCCTCTTCGAAATCCAGCTTGTACCTCTGGTAGTTCTCGGTTCATCTTTTAGTACTTTAAATAACTCAGCTGGAATACTGTCATCTCCACTAGCTTTGTTGTTACTAAGGCTTCCTAAGGCCCACTTGACTTCGCTCTCTAGGATGTCCGGCTCAAGGTCAGTGATCACACTAGCATGGACATCAGGGACATTAAGATCTTTCTTGTATAGTTCTTCTGTGTATTCTTGCCACCTCTTCTTAATCTCTTCTGCTTCTGTTAGGTCCCTGCCTTTTTTGTCCTTTATCATGCCCATCTTTGCACTAAACGTTCCTTTGATATCTCCAATTTTCTTGAAGAGATCTCTAGTCTTCCCCATTCTATTGTTTTCTTCAATTTCTTTGCATTGTTCATTTAAGAAGGCCTTCTTATCTCTCCTTGCTATTCTCTGGAAATCTGCATTCAGTTGTTTAAAGGGGATACACACCACCATTTTAGCCTATGAATCAACATCCTTCCTGAGATCTATTTTCAGTGTCAGGTTTTAGCTTGTTGGTATGTAAAAAATGGTGTGAATCCAGGCAACCACCTTACCACACAGATACTAATAGAAAGCATTCCTGCTTGATAAGCCTTCCCTGCTTAACCACACATGACAAAATACAGTGCATGAAAATCCCATATTGCACTTTCAGTAATTCAAGTAATGTGAGTAAATCTCTGCTTGAAAACTTGGCACAGGGATCCTGTTTGGATGAGGAAGAACAAGAGGAGGCATCAATTCAATTCGATGCTCAAAAGCCATGCCCTAGAATTAGAGAAAGCAAATCCACAGCCACCACTTCAACTCTAATCCTGGTCATTTATGCCTAAACCAAAATCCCAGGCCCCCCCACCCCTCAGGAACCCTGGGTCCATGCCAGTGGAAACCTGAGGGCAGAGGATAGGCTCATCTCGCCAGCTGCCCAGACAGGGAGCATCTGACATTTAAACCACAAATACAGTACAGCACTGGAACATTTATGATAGTTAACTATATGTACACTGTGCTTTGTCTTTAAGTCGTGTTAGTTTTTCTGTTGATTGCACCCTGAATTCACAATAGTTTCTGCCTTGCCCACTGAATTCTGCTTCCAATAACACACTTTTGCTTATCTAGGACTTAAACTAGGACTATAGCTTTATTTCAATGTAAGTATAAATATATGACCTTGACCTGATAAGGACCTCACCAAAAATTTAAGGGCCAATGCAGATAGTTAACTAATTTGGGGCTCAATTGACAAGAAAATGGCACATAATGCAGAATAAATTCTCTTCTAATTATCCACTGAATAATCATTTTAAATCATGTGGTTCTCAGGTCAGACAATATGTTCCAAACAGGAGACCAAGAACATAACATTTTAGTACATCACAGAAATTGGGAATTTAGATTACTTATTAAAAGCAATGGTTAATTTCCTCCTGAACTGGAATGGGCAATGAATTGTCCTCCAGATATTGACTGACTACAATTCTCATCATCCTTCAGCACTGGCCATGTTGGCTAAGGCTGATGAGAGCTGAAATTCAACAGGCCACCATTGCTCATCCCTGCTGCAGAATATTGGTCTTGTTAATGTAACTAGTCTAGGCTGTCTTTCAAGGTTTTCAATTCTAATGCCAAAAATCATTCCAGAGCCAAAATCATTATGTGCAATGTTGAATCATAACCAGCATAATATAACTTTCTGGGAAAGCTGCTTTTCATTTTCTAAGTATGTTAGTTGTTTTGAGTGGAGGCTATCACTTTGCCAAATATAGTGGAATGCTTGTAAAAATTTTCAGCATTGATTCTGAGCATTAAAAGAAAAGCTGAAAATTTAGCTGAGCAGTTAAGACTTGTAGAAACTGTGATCGATGATCTCCCATGTTGAAAATAGTAAAAAAAAAAAAGGGGGGGAGGCTTTTTTCAATCAAATTTATTTAGAATTGTTCTCTAAATACTAAAATATGCTGCTTTTTAGTAAAAGTTAGGCTTAACTTGTAATTAATAAACCAAAACTATGAGTGTCACATGCATATCATGTGTGTATCTAACCTGAAAAAATATTCAGAACTATTGAAATAAAATTCGCACATGGTGATTTCTATACTGGCTGTAGTGCAATGTACATAACTGCTAGCTACTAAATGTACTAAAATTGTATGGCATACCACACCATTAGCTACACATTAAAATCAGCCACTGGAGTGCTGAACTATCCCTTTCTGCAATATGTATCTTCCAGATTTATTGCACTAGAACTCCCTCATCCCCCTCCCAGTTGCACCCTTTTTATAGGTGCTAAATTGTAAGGGTGTTTGCTTATATGGGGAACTACACAAACACAAATGGACTCCATCATTCTCTGCCTGAAATGATATAATATGGAATGTCTTCCCACTTGGTGTCTGATCTCACGATGTATAGAATGGGTCTGACCCCAGGCTGTGCAACATTTTGGGGGTTGACTGCACTTGACTTCCACTTATCATGCTAATAACTACCCCAAAAAGTAGGCAGGGCCAGGGCAAGGGAGAAAGCTAGATTGAATGTTATTAAAAAAATAATAAAAATCAATATGGTCAATATGATTGTTCTCTAAATATCTCATATTTCTCTTCCAAGGGCCAGATCCATGGTGGCTGGAAACCACAAGTGGCCCTGGGGCTTCAAGTTATACAAATTTACTCTAACACAAGCCTTTCTGACTATGCCATTCCAGAGCAAACCAAGTTAGTTGAAATGTCCAAAGCGTACCAGAATAAGAACACTTTTGCTTGTTGGAAAAGATCTAGAGCCCTACTCATGTCTCCAGCTAATGTGACTCTCATGGTAGTGGGACAGAGAGAAGGGCCTCTCTAGTCTCATACAATGTAAGGATATTTTGAAGTGTGTGGACATTTTCAAACCACAATTCTTTCCATTCCTTCTAAAGCAACCATATGATGGCCTTAATACATGTTTGTTAGAGCAAATGTTTAACTTGATCTTCCTGGAATTAGTTCATAGTCCTGTTCTTCTTACAGTTTTGCTTTTTGTTTTAATATTGGCAATTATATATCAAGTGTTACTCTTCATTTCCTTTTGCAATGAAACAACATCTACCCATGCTAAAACAAGATATAAAACTATCTTTAAAGGCATAAAACAATTATATCTCTTATAAATAATTGAGTTAGGTATAAATTTATGTTTTTTCAATAGTAAAAAAAAATCAACTAGAAAAATACAATCTTATGCATGCTTAATCTTATGCCCGCTGATTCAAAAATAACTCTTGTTTCCTGGGATTTACCCTTTATTTTGTTTAGCCTTAGTCTATCAGAAAATACCAGTATCACTGATCTAATAATACCAGGCATTTTTATTGTAAACCAGACAGTGCACTATTAAATGAAATACAGTATATTAAAGTTTTGCTTGAATTTGAGAAATAAGAGATAAGTAGAAGCCTTAACTGGAAGTCCTTGACAAAAATAAATGATCTTTTGGTGCTTCAGTCACTCAAGATGCTTATTATACTTCTTCTTCACAAAAGAATTAGTTTAGAACATGCCAGGCAATTAATCAGATTTCACATCTAGCCATACAACATAACCCAAGCAAGTTTCTTCTTGTAATCTTGGTACAATATATTACATAATAAGGCCCTTGATTTTTCTTGAAGTCCTTGGATATTGTCATATAAGATAATGGATGGAATTAAAAGGGCTACTTAATTCATTCCCCAAGGCTTCCTGTGTACCCAGTTAAGATTCCTCCCTCCCTCCCTCCCTCCCTCCCTCCCAAAATTACATGCAGGCTGCAGTTGCCCACCCCAGCCTATTGCAACGTTATATTTCTGCCACTTGTACATAAGTCTTCCCCCCCATATGACAATCTCTTTTAAAATGCTAAGGGTATTTCAAAACACACATCAGTGATTAGAATGGGTATTTCAGTAACACATGTATGTAGCCCACAGAGATGCAGAATGCCCTATCTATCCTTCCAACCAAACAACTTATCAAAGGGCTCAGCTGCCCAGAAACAAATAATTGGAAAATGGAATAATCCTGCAACCTTGCTTAAAATTACGGGGAAAGGAGATTTTTTAGCTCTTCCCCTCCCTCCCAGTGTTCTAAATTGCTTGCTTCCTATATTGGGAAACCAGTGACTAGCAAGCAGGTCAATGGGGAAGAAGCAGACTGATATTTTTCCTATGCTTCCCAGAAACCCTGCTCAGTAGTAACATATAAAGGTTGTATGTGTGTGTATGCATATTCTGTATATCTATGGGTGAATGTCCAAAATGTACTGTACAGTATGTGCAGTCCCCAGTCTGGCAGCCATGCATATTCCTACCAAAGGGACTTGGAAGTTATTCTTTAGCATCTGTCAATTACAGATGATTGAAAATAAATTATTGAAAATAAATTCTGAACATCAAATTGGTTTCCCTTCTAAAGTGTTCCCAGTACTTGAAATCCATAAAGGCTTTTCAAATAAACATGTTAAATAACAGCTTACTTTAAAATTCTTACCAAGAAAGGTTAGTCATTCTCCCAGTTCTCAACTTAACTTCCATTTATTCTTCTACAGCACTTCTTAAGTGAACGGCACTTAAGTGAACGACACTCCTCGATGCTGCCCTCTACAGGACAATGACCTGCAGCGTCTAGACTATTCATATTAAGATGTAAAACTCTGCCAACTGAGATTGCAACATGTAATCATATACTTGGTTAGATTAATCACCTTTTAAAAATAACTTTAATCAACCAAAAAAGCACCCCTAATTAATTTATTTTATTTTTTTGAAACAAAAACATAAAGCACTCTCTCCATTATAGTTTCTATTAAAAAGATTAACAGGAAATCATGTATTCCAGATGGGTAACTGCACAATTGTTCCCAGCTGAAAGACTGTGGCAAAACAATAAGGCAAGTACTGGAACAATTAGACAGGAAATGGTGTATTTAATTCCTGTTAATGGAAGGTTTAAAACTTCTCCACCTGTGTGCAGAAGTCTAAGTCAAGACTGGACCTCTGCCCACTTAGAGTAGCTTCACAGCAACAAAGAAAACGTATTGTGTACTTTAGCCACCATGATTCAAATGAGTAGTATGGCAGTGAAGTTTATAAGGCTCATATAAGGAGATCCTGCTTTCTCCAATGGAGAACTGCCAGATAAAATTTGTAACTCAAACACTTATAACAGTGTTATATTTTGTGTTTAAACACTGTTCTGTATGCAAACTGCTCTAGTAACCCAGATGCCTTGGGTTGTTTGTATTGCATTTCAGCTTATCAAGTATAGCAGGAATTCTCAAACTGTGGGTTAGGACCCCCTAAGGGGCTCATAAGTATCTTAGAGGGGGTTATCATGTGCTTTTTTTCCTCTTTTTTTTAAGCCTGATCATGCTCATGTAGGCCAAAGGGGAATCCTGTCAAAACTGGCTCTGGGCTTTGCTCCTCTGCCTGTGAAAGTCCAGTTGTGGTTCCCCTAAGTTTAAGTGCTTCTGTGATAAACTAATTAAAATTTAATAATTATAAGTAGCATATAATTATTACTTGCCCAACGCTAACCCCAGTAAACCTATTAGTTTTATTCAGAGGAGTGACATAATTATCATTTTGAGAGGTTGCAGAACCATACAGTTTCGTACCACTAAAGTATGGGAATAGCTTAACATTTTAGAGTACACTTCATGACCCCATGTTGAGAGAAAATTATACAAATGTCACTTTACAGACATTTAAAAACTCAGGGCTGATATTTAATGTCCCACAATTATATAGATAGGGCCAATCATATTTTTTACACAGAATCAACACTCTATTAGGATGATCTGTTACCAAAATTTGAGACTTTGATCAAGGACCAAACTACAGCTATTAAATATTTAACTTTATTTTGAAATCACGTCATACTAAGTTCAAATCATGTAGTGCTAGATGGCAAATTGGCCAGTGCTTCAAAATACTTTTTGGGTCACAGTTCAGAATTGAGCAAAACATCCTCCTTTCATTTTGTGCAACTGAATGAATACATTTCTCCTTATGCTATCTTTATTTATTTATTTATTTGGTAAACAGTCATAGATGAAAAAATCACAAACTTCATGACCAACATATGTAACAAAAAAATAGATGTTACTATACGTGGTCTAGATTTTCTTACTAGGACAGCCACGACAAGACAAACTTTATAGTATATACAGAGTTTAATGAAAAGTGGATATAAAATGCTCAAGCTTCATAATATACTTGCTGGGGATGAAGGGGGAAGTTTCTTCTTCTTTCCTTTTTTGGGGGGGATTTTTTTCTGCACTTTTTAAATATTTTTTTTAATAGTATTTTTGTATTAGGTTTTTGTATCAGTTTTATCTGTTTAATATAACTCTTAATAAAATTATTGATAAAAAGAGTAAGCTGGATTAAATATTTGTTTTAACCAGTATTTAAGTTGGCAAAGTTGCAAACAGGCCTCAACAAAGATGCCACCGTGGTCCAACCAAAGGATTGCATTTACTGTTGATCCAGGGATGTGGAGCACTAAAAATTTAGAGTGAATAGCTTCTAAGGTAGATATGTCTTTATATACAGAGAGTTGGGTTATTACATACACATTCTTAAGACCTTGGCCTTAAATAGTTTGACTGCAGTGAGCGTGTATTTATTGCCCTTATAACTTGTGAAACTGATGACCATAAAAGCATGAGCTTTTTGGGCTCATGTTGTGAGCTTCCTAGTTTGATAGTTTTAAGAGGCAGAAGATTGCTTAACTTGCTCAATTAATTTATCATTAATTTTCCAGTCTTGAGGGTGTTAAAATGTTTTTAAAGTAAAAAGTAGCACCTTTGTTTAAGGGTGATTGATCTATCCCCAAGACAAAAAGATGCTATCATACTGAGATATTTGCAGAGGCCAACACAGGACCCTGGGGAATGAGGCAGTTTGCCACCGATTCTACATCTAATTTGCATAAAGGGATTTTTATGGTAATGTTATTATCAGTTTGAGCAGACAATAGTTGACGGAAGAAGCAGCTAGATTACCCCATAATCTGTTTCAGATAATTCAATCAATAGAGAGCCTCTTGGAAAACTAGAAAACCTCTCTGCCAAGTGATACAAGTTTGCACACTGATCTATAGTCAAATATCTTGGTCTAAAATCTGCTTGTTCTATAGCTTTTTTTCCCTGGATCACCCAATCAACAAGATTATAATGAAGATGTTTCACATAAAGCTTGCTGATTATATATACAAGGCTAACTAGGTAGGAATTGGACAGATTATTCTTTTCTTTTTTTATAGATAGGTAATAGAATAACTCCAATCTTTGGCAATAAGGAGTACTAGTAAATGGGGTAGTGGGGTAGGGGAGAGGCCCTTTAGTGAAGATTTATTTTCAACAATTCTGGGAGAATTAATTTCCCTGACACTTTACCATTTTTCAGTAGGTTGATTAATTTATGTACATCTGAATTTGAGACCAGAGACCAGTCAGACTTCTCAGACTTCTGGCTAAGATCAACTATAGATTCTGTTCATCATTAATATTGTTACCAATAAAACCCAACTCAGGTCTTCAGAAGCAGCAAAGTATTTATTAATGTTTTTGCAAAAACGGGTGCACACACATTAGCAATGAGGTGGACCCAGATCTTAGCAATTGGTCTTCCTTATATTCCCTATCACAGACACGAAAAGCCCTCCTCTGGTTCCCCATTGGTCAGGTACTAGGGAGTTTACAACCTATCCGATACGCCTAATACAATTTCTGGAAGTCCCACCTTAGTTTACATCTCCCATTACTCTACTCCAAAGTCCCCTTATCCCTATTTACAATTGTCCATATTTGGTACTTCTACTTACATGTCATCTTAAAGGCTACTGTGTTCCTGTAAATACCTACAGTTTGTGGTTAAGCTAGCTGCATCCTGTTGCAGTCATTTACCTTCTTCCCTTTTTCTGTTTTTCCCAATTTTTCTTGAATGTAAGATTAGGTTTCTTTGTTTCTGCTTGGCCAAAGCTATAATTATTATGCCATAAACAATTCTCCATATTCATTTATCTCTTAAGCTACTGTAAAAACAACAAACCTACCTATGTTCTATTTCTTACAGTATGGAAACGGCTTAAAAATTAAACGCAGATTCCCCTCTACCCCAGTCTCTTACTTAAACATTAAATGTCTGCTTCAGCTAGGAACAGTCAAAAAAAGGTGTTGGTCAACTGGCAGACCTCAGTTCATAGCCAGAGGACCATGTTAATCTGAGGGAGTCACAAGTTATTTATGTAACTATTTGATCTTACATCCCAATTATTTGTATACTTCATACTGTCTTTTTTTTTTAAACATTACTGATGCTGATAGTATTACTGGTCTTTGCTTTGCCAGACGCAATTCTTGAGACATGTGATTAATATTGCCACTCATAACAATACTTGGAGAAAGAAAATAAATTACAGCATAGTCCTACAGTAAAAAAAAAAAAGGGCCAGGAGACTCTTATTCAAGGATCAACTGAAAAGTTCTGCTTAAGTAAGTTATTTGTTTTCTTTTTAAAATTTCTTACTTGCTGTTCATTATAACTATAGTAAAGATTATACATAGGATTGGGACTATATTCTAGTTGTTGATGTGTCCACAGAATGATTCAAAATTTCTCTAGCTCTTTTTTTCTGGTTGATGGTAAATAGGATTGACCACACCTTAGCTCCAAGCAGTTGGGAATGGAGTGAGGGTACAATGATCTTGCTTCCTTTCATTTAGCATAATTCTGGTGATAAGATAAACTTCTCATTCTAAAACAAAGACTGAGACAAGTAATCTTTAAATAGGGAGGAGAGTGTTCTAAGGGGCTGTAAAATCAAGTTGGTTTTTATATTAAGTGTGCTAAAGTATGACAGTGCCACACAACATATATTTGTATTATATTGTAGGTACAAGTAGAACAGAATATGGCTTCATATATTTACTGTATCATTCATCAATTCACCCACTGAACTTAGATTCTATGACTTCTGTATCAACTGAGCAGGAAAAAAAAATCACAATTCACAACTCTGTACCTATTATAAAATTTGGCAAGATTCTTGCCCAAGAACATTTCTAAACTGTAAGTTATTTCATATAAATTATTTCAAAAAGTCACAAAACAGGGGAAGAATCCCTTTTGCTCCAAAATTTTAAATACTAGTGAACAAAACACCAGCATTTATCATTTAAAAATATACTGATTACTGCCCTAAGGCACTTCTATGTAAAGATTTGCTTACCCATGTTTTTGTGGGTAATATGTATGAAAATTACATATGATGATTTAAGTAATCTTCATACAAATTGCTCAGAGAATCACAGGGGTAAGCAAATCCTTTTTTGAAAACCTGCAGTCTCTAAAGATCTTTGTACAAAAACAAAAAATCCCCTGCATCTATCTATCTGAAATTTGGCAGGCAATGCTCACTCTGAAGCAGCAACTACGTCTGTAAATATAATCCAGCTCTGTTAAACAATAAACATCAAATAAATCTCCCCTTTAATACATTTTAGAAGCCATTTCTATCAAGGTAAAAATAGTTATGTATGTAATTGAGAGTATCAAAATATTATGTAATTATATACTTTATAAATATATATAAAATATACTTTATACTAAAATAATATCCCAGCAACAATAAAATCCACAGAATTATAATTTGTAATGTTAAAACCAGATTTTTCAAAAATCATGTTCTGAAATTGTTGTTTTGAGCTATCATAAGAAGATGAATGTATTTGCATGATAATCTGATTGATTACATAACTCTAAGAATGTCTTTGCATTAAATATGAGTCAACGGTACACCAGACAATATAGTAAACCTGCTCTTCTGTATTCCAGTTACCTGTTTATAGTGGACAGCAAGGTGCTCCAATTGATCCTAGAAGCACTGCTTGTAGTGGTGGGGTGGGTGGAAACTGAGTCTCACTTCACCCTGTTTAGGCCTCTCTTTCACCACCTATGCACTCCCACGGGATGAAATCAAACTAAAAGCAGCAGAGATTCTGCAAGAGATATGACTGTTTTGCAGTTCATCTTGTAACTCTATGTTGTTTTTGTTGGAAAATATGGGGTTTCAACCAAGCCTGTCTCACACGAGTACAAAGGGAGGGGTGGCTTCGCTGCGGCCTAGCTTTGCTGCTTTGTGTGGGAGGGGCTTGGAGCCCGCCTTTTTCCCCCCCGTTTCCCTCATTTTCTTCTCTTCTCCTCATGGCTCTCCATGAGGTAGGAATGAATCCTCTCTCCTCCTCATGGTTTTTGTAATAACATTTCACAACCCCAACCGTTTTCACATTTCCCAAGTCATGTAACATGCCAGACTGAGTTAAGCAAGCTAACCAAAATCCAGCCATGGTTACAGATTGTGGTTAAAGTGGAGCATCTTCATCAAAAACTGACCCATAGTTTCAGTTCGGACAATACACTAAACTAAATTATAGTATGACTTACCATATCATGTAAAACAAACAGATTGGTACCTCCAATTTCTATCCTGGTCCAGCAATCTGCACATAAAAGGCTTCTAACTGAGGATAATTCATTCTGATAATAACTGGAAGAAGTTGAACTTTACATTCTAGAGAAACTGAACCTGTTCCAAGAATGCATTTTGTTTTGTCTGGTTCCTTTACATTTTTGTTCTGCATATTATCTACTGAAATTATAGTCCTTATCCAAATGCCATAAAATGTTGTGGGATTATTTTAAGTTAAAAAAATTATAAATAGGTAGGAGTTGGCTATACTCTTTCAGCAGAATCTGATAATGCCTTCTGATTTCTTGGCTACTGAATATTGAATATAGTCAGTATCACTTTTCCAATTTCCTGTGCACAAAAACAAATGTTCCCAAGTATTTGAAGGAATTTATCTGTTTGAAATGGTGTCTGCTAGCCATTATTTGGCACAAACCATGGACTGCAACAATGAGTCTGAGGATAAAGGTTCACAGACTAATTTGCTTGATATAAGAATCACATCATCAAAATACAGAAGGATAGAAACTTTTCTTCCTTTCATTTTTTCATGGACAGCATATTGCTTTCAATATGTGATTCACCTCCATCCTGAATAAGCAGCAACTAGCAAGCCTCCTTGTCTTACCCTTGTAGAGATTGCCTGACACGTTTTAAAGGCTGGATTTGGGGAACTTCAGAAATAGCCTTCTCTGTTCTGTCTTGATCCTCAGATCAGCAACAGATTTGAAAAAAAGAGCTCCATCCTCTTATTATCTAGTATGGAAAAAACAAATGCTGAAAAGCTATAGTGTACCTATATAATTTTTAATCAAAATGGATTGGAGGAAATTTAACCAGTATGAAGGGGTGGAGAATGCCAAACTTCATAGAAATGTGTGGCAGGGGGTGGGGGTTGACTTGCACTTCTTTAAAATTAGGATTTTTAAAAATGCCATGTCTCTGTTCGGGATGGGATGAGATATACAGGAAAACTAGACCATCATAAAGGGATGAAAATTACCAAAACCAGGTGGGTTTGAACTATGATATTTAAAAACTGCTTGTTTTCTTAAAAAAAAGTCTTTAAATTTTTGTTAAGAGACAGAATATGAATAAAGCTGCAGTGAAAATAGCTGCTATTGAAAAGAATGTCCATATCAAATTTCAGACAATTTAGGTTTGACAGGATTTTCTGTAAAGGGGAAGGACCATGGAAAGAGATTATGATAACTCTTCCTGAATGTGATGCAGGGCAGGAAGTTCAGGGCAAGGAGCAATATCATATTCATGTGTTTTTTCAAAAAACAGTAGGCAAAAATGATGTGACCTATTGTGAGTGAAATTCAAGAATCAATACCCCAGAACTTTGGTTTCAAGCTTTGTGGAAGGATCTGATTCATAAAAGTGTATGTCAGAGTCTAACATTTTAGGTTTATGACAATTTGTTCCAAATTATCCAGGACTGTCTTGGATAACTCTAATAAAGAGTGGTAATTAATAATAAAATAAGATTTTTTTTTCAGAAAAGGAAGTTTGTATCAAGATCTACTTCAATTAATGTTAGGTCAAGTTAACCCAGTCAATAGTACTTAAATGCTTTACTTTTAAAATGCCTTGTTCATCATTTGTTATTGAAATGAATGAGAAGAAAGAACTAGTTGGGATATATAATACTAAAAAAATTAAAACCTGTAAAATTCACAGGTTCATGTAACACATTTTATCACAACACTTAAAAACAGAAAGTCTTGGGGCTAGAGTGTTATCACTTCTCAAGTACTTTGCTTGGGAATCAATACTGCACCATCTTTCACCCGATATATTTCATTCTCGTAGAGAAATAAGAAGATACCCTTCTGGTTCTATTCAACTGAGAAAGATACACAGCTTCTCAGGTCACAAATGAGCAACATAAGTTTTTTTCTGGACCTCACATCCCCACACGGAACCCTAAGGACTTTGCATTTAGCTCACTGTGAGAAGTGCAAACTGTGGAAACATATGAAGTCCACACATTTCAGGGATGACATATACAACAAATATGAAATAAGGAAATGCTCATTTTCTGACTTGAAATTATTTGTAACATGATAAGTCAGCTCAAATGTAATCATTTGGACCAAAGCTGAAATAAGCACTCCCGTTTAAATAGATTACCCAAATGCCAGTCTGGCTTTAGGCCATGTGTCTAGCCATTGAAATCTATGGCCTAGTCTAGACTGCTTTCAGGTTTTGACAGGAGCAGATTGACAGAAAGTGGGCCCTCTTAAAGAATGTGTCTGCTTCTATGTCCTTTGGAAAGAAAAAGTGGATTATTGGATTTGTTTAGGGTGCTAGCAAATGCTTTTATTTGAAGTAATAAATATAATGGTGTAATTTTTTTTTACTTATCACAGAATTCTCAGTGCATAAATAACTCTGAAAACATTGGCCAATAGCAGCACAGTATCATCCACTTAATATTTAAGTGGAGGGACACAATAAATGGACTGGTGAGCATATGTAGAATGCTGGGAGTGCCACTGTATTGTGCCATGGCAGACCCAGCCAATTGCACAGGAACATGCTTGCACACAAGGCAAATGGTACCCACCACCCCATCTAGCCCACAGGATGCTCTTTACTATTGCAGCTGATCTAATTCATGTTCTAATTTTTAGGAAGCAAACCAATTTAAAGCAAAGCTCTGGACTGTAACTTACTCTCCCCTTGTTGTTCAAAATGTCTGTAGGGCCTTTTGTATGTTCCCCTTCAAAACAGTTTTCCTTGTTTTAAAAAGATGCACAAGGCTGGCACATTGCAGCATACCTGTTTCCTATTATTTTATTCCTAATTAGAAGAATCTAAAAATAATAAGTCAGATGCAGCAGAGAGCTTCATGGCGCCAAGGGTGGTGTCTGTGGGCATATTGCCTCCGCTACAGTAGTTTAGGTGCTTAAAATGCAAAGAATTTTTGTTAGTGAACATTGTACAGCATGTGCTGTGTTATAGCCACCTTTGGCCTGCCAAGGGTTAGACAGGTGCAGGCTTTCCAGGAACAGAATGAAATGCAGTCATGGCCCCAATCGCTATCTTCCTGTCTGGCAGCTTTCCAAGATTCAAAACTCCTGCCAGCAGAAGGTAGCCCTCACAACAGCCTTTTGTTCCTCAAGTCTTACCAACGGCAAAGCAGTCTGTGGATACTGAGCCTCCACCCGTGATGTTGTCAGGCGCCCTTGGGAGGCAGTCTTCTTAATCTGGGCTCCTTGGAACTGTGCTTACATGGGGGTTGACCCTGTCGAAATGAGATAAAACTTTATCCAGCAAACACGTCTAAGGCAAACTTGGACGGCTTAGGACGGCCCCCTAAACTGGGAAGCGGTTTGTGGGCACCTTCACTCCCCCCACCCCCAGCTGCTGCTGCTCCTCCTCCTCCTTTCTATGGGAGGTGACTTCTTGAATTTAAAACCTGAAGGGCGAACTTCACACCTGGCGCTCTTTCCCCAAGCAGGCGCGCCAGCACAAGCAGCGACAGCAAAATCTGGGGCGCGCGGTTGTCCCACGCCGGGAAAGGGGCGGAGCGCCTTGTTGGCTTCCGTTCAGCTCCTCCTCGGGTTGGATTGCAGCGGGAGGCTCCCACCCCGTTCCCATTCTCTCCTTCCCAGAGCGACAGCACCGACGACGACGACGACTAGGAGGAGGAGGAGAGGAGGATCCGGGGAGCGCCCGCCTCCTTCGCTGCCGAGCGCGGTGCACACGGGGCATGGAGCCTGCCTGAGCCAGTCCGCGGGCAGCTGCTGCTGCAGCACAACATGGAGGCGGCAGCGCCGCCGCCGCCGCCGCTGTGGCTCCTGTTCCTGCTCGCCACCTCAGTACTTCGGTGCAACTTGGGGTCCGTCGGGGGTACGTTCTGGGGGCGCCCTGCTGTCGGCTGTTACGGTCCCGCGCTTGGGGAAGAGGGACCCTTTTGTTGTGGAGATGGAAACTTCTTTGCAACTCGGGAATGGGAACGGAGGAGGTGTGCGTGGGGGGTGTGAGGGCGAGCCGAGTGGGCATGGGAAGGCGATGCGTACGGGAGCGTGCGCGGCGGCGGGAAGGGACAAGGCTGCGGGCGGGGAGTCCAAGAGGCGGCTGTAGCCATGGCGAGCAAAGATTCAGCCACCTTCTCTAGGAGAGACGGTGCAGGGGAAGGATGTGTGTGCTGTATGTGAGGGTAGGAGAGAGGAGAGCGAGCGAGCGAGCGAGCGACCCGTTCACGGTCGGGCAGGGAAAAAGGCAGGAAGCGCCTTCGTTGTGTCTCCTCCAAAGTACAAGTTCTGATCTAAAGCGGGAGGGCGTTTCCGTGCCGTGTCCCCCTCCTCGTCAACGTATCATTTCGGGGAGCCTGCCTTTTCCCAGGGAAGGATTCCCTTGGCCTTTTGCGTGATGGGGCTCTCGAGCTCAGCTGTGCCTCGAAAGCGAGACAAAAGTTTTACTTTCCGAGCGCTTTGCGGCCCTCAGACGCAGATATTTCCCTGGAGTTTGGAGGAGCGGGTGTCGGGTGTCGATCCCAGGCTGAATCAAACTTTTGGCATCGGCTTTGGTGTAGGGGGTTGGGAAAAGAGCAGATCTAATTTCCTTTTATTTTAATAGTTGTAACGAGGGGTGGGAGGAGGGAAGAGAGACTTGCCTGACTTGTGAAACGTAACACTTGGCAAAACAGACTTCTGGGAAGAGTTTGTCTGTCTGGGGGTTTACCCAGACAAACTACAGTGAACATTTGTTCCCTTCCTTGGCTGGAGGGAGTGATCAGACAATCACGTACGTTTCCACGTCCAGTAATACTAATTTTATTCAACATTTAAGAAGGAGTCTCTGGCTTATTTTTGCTGAAATGTGCTTGGCTAGTATGTGGCCCAATCTGTTAGATCATTGGTCTTGGGTATAAATAAAGAGTCTGTCTCCCTTGTTGTGGATACACTACGCTGTGTGTGTTCTGACTGTGAACATTTGCATTGATGCAAGAGGTACAGGAAAATTGAGGAACGAGACCAGCATGGTGTGTTCCCTTATGGCTTCTTCTATGTTAATAAGGATATAGGGTGCTTCTTCATTTTGTAATTGTGGTTCCATGTGCTGAGGAATCATACGTTTTGTTTTGTATTCCGTTTTGTTTAAGGTCTCTTGTTTTCTTGCAGCAATCCCAGCACTGCTGCAGTAGGAGTGTTTGATATTATTATTATTATTTGAATTTATAAATTGCCCCACTCCAGTAGACTCTGATAATTATACAGTAATTCAGAGGCTGCTACCAAAAAGGGAGTTAACTGTGCTTTTTTGCTTCTCACTTGTACCATTACTTGCAGGGGGAAAAAATCATTTTACAAACTGGAACCTCTCAGATAGCCCAGTGTTTGTCTTCAGTTTAGCAGTCCTCAGCAAACTGAAGGTTTGACGCACTAATGAATGTTAATTGTTGTACTTTTTCAATTAGTTGGAGAGATATATTTGTGGCTAATAGTAGTGCATCCTCTTAAGGTAGTTATTACTGGGATTCCCCCTTTTCTTGAAATCATCTTTACTTACCAGAATTGCTGTTTAATAAGGGAGCTCTGGCCAGTTTTCCCAATGGCCATTGTGTTTTGTTTGGAGATTTGACTTGTTTTAGATACATAATATCTGTGTGCAGCTATAATTGTAAATACTGTAAAAGAAACCCTTCACACACCTGATAATTTTTTTAAAAAAGGCTCAGTGTTCCTGTAAAGTTTTAAGTTCACTGATCCACCAATTCATTACAGTATTGAAGAAGCATTGTAATTATTGTGCTTTTTAAAATGTTCCTTACAGAGAGTCATAGAGTTAGGCCAATGAGTCCAGCTCCCTGCTCAGTGCAGAAATCCATGTGAAAGTATCCCAGACAATTGGCTCTCTTAGCCTCTGGTTGACTATATTCAATGAAGAAAAGCTCACTGCCTCTCTGGGAGATTGGTTTCACTGTCAAATTGCTCTTGCTGTTAAGAAGTTTTTCCTAACATTCAGTCAGAATCTGCCTTCCTTGAAATTTAAGCTTAAGAATAATTTAAATCTTAGAAGGTTCTGAGGTGTACTGCTATTTAACCGAAAGGATTATTTCTAATCTTTACTGTGTCACACATGCATCAAAATAACCCAAAACAGGCATTATTCTCTGATACCTACTTTAAATGTTTTATCTAATATAAAAACAAATTGGGAAACTGTTTTGTACCTACTGCATCAGGCAAAGTCAGTTTGCTTTGCATCATCGTATCCAATATAAACAGGCTGTACAGTTTCTAAATTTGGTAGCAATTCAGTTAATGTAATTCTGACCAATCAAAGAAGGTATTTCCGTGATATAAAAATGCTTGTCCATAAAATATACACTAATTACAGTCAAGTGCAGGAATCAATCTTGTCTTTTAACTCCAAGAAAATTGAAGTCACAGCTGTTCATTTTAGTTAAAACAACATTAATATATTTTTTAGTTTCTTTCTGGAATGTTTGGCATGAGAGTTCTATATTCCTGAACTCGTTTTCGTCTTTTTAGTTACAGTACTTAGGTTTTTCATTGGGAGTTGGGTGGCATATAAATTTAATAAATTACTATTTCCAGTTGTTTGACTGGTGTGTGCTTCTTTATAGAAGTGTGTGCTCAAACAACAGTTATTCATGTGCAACAAGTTACAGGGTAAACTTTTTTAGGTGGAAGGGAAAAAAAATTGGGTGCTGTTTATCCAGAATACTCAATCATTAATTAAGTAGTATTGTTCATGTGATTCATATATACCATAGTGACGGTGACTGCTAGCAGTGTCTACTTATAGATAAATGTTTGGAAAACATATATTATCTATATCTCCCTCAAGCTAAATATATTTTAGTGATTAAATTTTCATTCAGGATTTTTAACAACTGTTCTAGTTGGTAATATCTGCCTGACCGTGGCTGATCTCAGAAAGTTAAGTAGCATCAGCCCCGGCTAGTGCTTGGATGGGAAACATTTTTTCAAATAATGGTTTTCTTTTTTATAGAGTAATTTAAATCAAGAAACTACAGGTAGTCCTTGACTTATGACCATTCATTCAGCGACCACTCGAAGCTACAGTGGTGCTGAAAAAATGGATTTATGACTGGCCCCCGAAGTTACAACTGTTGCAGCACCCCCATACTCACGTGATCAGAATTTGGGTGCTTGGTAGCCTGCCCGCACTTACGACTGTAGGAGTGCTTCAGCTCCCCCCACCTGCCTATCTCCACCCCATCTCTGCCCTTTTGGCTGCCCTGCACCCTGCCTTGTATGGTGGCAAGCAGCCCCGGAACCGTGCGGCTCTGCATGCTGAGGCTCAGGGGCTTCTTGGCGAGCTGTGGCTCTGGGGCTGCAAGAAGCCTCTGAGCTGCAGCGCGAAGCTGCAGCCACCCCTGGAAGTCTCAGACGCCTCAGTCTGCCCCAACAAGCATTCGTTCACTGAGCTGCCTTTTCTCCCAGTCTCCCGCACTGACGGCTGCGGGTCCAAAAAGGAGACAGCAAAGGCAGCGAGGTGCTTCTGCTTTGGCCGCAGCGGCTGGGTGCAAAAGGCAAAGGTCGGCACGGGGAACTGGGAGAGAAGGCAGCTGGGCAAATGAATGCTTGCTGGTGCTTGCTAGGGCGTCTGAGGCTTCCAGGGGAGGCTGGAGCTTTGCACTGCGCTGTGGCTCAAAGGCTTTTTGCAGCCCCTGAGCCATGCAGTTCTAGGGCTGCTGGCCGCCCCGCAAGACGGTGTAGAGCAGCCAAAAGAGCAGAGATGGGGGGTAGATAGGTGGGGGGGAGTTGGAGGCAGTTCCTTACCTTACTGAGGCATGGGGCTAGGAGGAACCAAGGCCGGAATGGCTTGGATTGGGGTGGGTCCTTGGCTAACAACCAGTGGAATTCAGTCAATGACAGCAACAGAGAGCGCTGGGATTGCCATCATTATGCAACGTGGTCACGTGATGTCGTGCTTTACAATTGCATTGCTTAGTGACAGAAATTCCAGTCCCAATTGTGATTGTAAGCTGAGGGCTACCTGTACCATCTACAGGTTTTGCAGTGGCGTGTTATACCGTAGGCAAATTAGGTATTTACCTAGGGCACCCTAAAAGAGGGGCCCAAAATCATGTTTTCGGGACCCCACCCACTTGACCAGCGGCAGGATGAGGAGATCCTTTCCTGCCCCACATCTGGTAGCAAAACCTCAGGGCTACTCCTGGAGATGGGTGGGGTGGGGGAATGGGGAGGCCTCTGCACACATTCTGGAGCATTGTCTCTTTTGAGCACCAACATAAAGCTCCCTCCAACACATCTGGAGTCTGACTTTTTTGTTTCTGTCTTTTGCTCTGGTCAGGGTAGAGGGTCGGGGTGCACTCTGCATGCTCTCAGAGGCGGTGGGTGCCTGAGTTCTGTTTTGCAGAGTCTGCTGGGGGGGGATGTTAGGTTGTAGAATGTGGCACCTGCCTGGTGAGCCCCCTCATTGCTCTGCCCACACTCAGAGGCAGGCCAGCCTCGGCCTAGCCCTTGTCCACCCCCACTGGGCTCCACCTACCTGAAGCTGCCCGTCTCCCTCCCCTGACTGGAGCGGACAAAAGAGCAGCTCCAGGCAGTGGTGAGAGCAGTAGTTGCAGGTCTGGCATTGGGACAGAGGGACGGAGAAGGCAGGCTGGTGCCACTTGGGGGCCCACAGGGGACATCAACCAAGGGCACCTTGGGCCGAGTTCAGCTCCCCCCTTTTGCACCAGTGTTGGATAGGCTGGACCCCTTTTCCTCCTTGGGAAGTTGGGGGGTGCTACATGGGGCCAAGAGGGCAGATTTGCATCAAAATTTTGGGGGACCCTAAATTTTATTTTGCCTAAGGTCCCACACTGGCATAACACACCACTGAGTTTTTGAGAAGATTGCACTCCCCCAGGTGGAACTCATGCATAATTTAGGAATCCTCCTGGATTCTCAGATACTGCACCGTGAGCAGAAGGCAATCATGGCCAGATCGATTATTTGCTCAGGTCCATTTTGTACACCAACGATGAATTTTCCTGGATTGGGAGGCCCTTCTTATGCCTTAGTCACCTTCCATCTGGATTTTCTCCAGTTGTTTCTGCCTAACCAGTATGATCTGGCAGAGTTGGTTCATTCCTGTCCCAGCTTTAAAGCAGTGTCATCTTATGAGGCCTAAGAGGTAGACTTCTCTGTGGCTGTGTTTGCTCTATGGAAAAGTATTCCTCCTGAAATCCATATAGCCCACGTTTGCTTTCACAAATCTTTAAAAACTTGGCTTTTCCAAGGCCCTGCGGTAGAGTGAGTTATATTCCACACCTAGATATTCTATCTCTATCTTATGAATGTGATTGTTTTCACTTTTGTTCTTTTTGCCCAATGTGCCATTGGACGTTATTATTTATGGTTTATCTGTGTGTTTACTTTTTATTGTAGTTTTTTATTCTAATATGTAAAGTGACTCTGCAATTGAGGCAGCATACTTCATTTATTCAATAAATACATAGATATATTAAATATTAATGTGCTTTTGGAGGCATACTTTAGTCAAATGCATGTTGACAGATAATTATCACTAAATCTTATTTTACATGCAGTGATCTCCTCCAATAGTGTCTTGCTTAATGAGCTAAAGTTGATTAGTTCATTGTTTCAAGGCAGGAGTGAGCAACCTATGACTCTTTAAACTTTGGATTAAAACTCCCAGCTTCTCTCATACTGGCCATATTGGCTTAGAGTAGCTGGGAATTGAAGTTCAGAAAGAACTGGAAAGCCATAAGTAGTTTGCTCCTGTTTTAAGAATAACCACGTTTTAAGGGGAAGGAGTTCATTTTAATTCATGCTAACTTGGAGGTCGTCTTGAGTAGAAGGCTGATATATGCTATGTTTTTAGCTGTATCTTTAGATGTTTAAATAATTTCCACATATAAAGGATCACATTCTAAAGCAGGGCGAGATTTTTTTTTTTTCATTTGTTTGATTCAGGAATGCTTTATGGCCAACAAGAGATGTTTACAGGTAGTCCTCTCTTACTGACCACTCGTTCAGTGATCATTCGAAGTTGCAACAGTGCTGAATGAGTCCTTGAAGTTCTGGCTGTCGCACCACCCCCACTGTCACATGAGTGCACTCTGGGCGCTTAGCAACTGGCTCACGCTTATGATGGTTGCAGCGGTACATGATCACCATTTGCAACCTTCCTTGCCGGCTTCCCACAAGTCAATGGGGAAGCTGGCAGGGAAAGTCACAAGTCACTCAGGTAAGTCTCCCCCACCCAACAGGAGCTACCCCAGACCCGAAACGGCTTGCGCGCCCCACTGTGATCACCTACACACTCTCCCCCACCTGGCAGCAGCCACCCCCAGGCCCAAAAATGCTCATGCATGCTGCTAGAGCCACCCACCTACCCACATCCTCCTGGCAGCAGCCATCCCTGGGCTCCAAAAAGCTCATGTGTATTACTTGCTTGCCTGCTGGCCCGCTTGCTTGCTTAACGACCCATGATTGTTACTTAATGACCGCACTGGGGACTGCCAAGATTGCCATTGCTAAAAGATGTGGTCACATGACATCATGCTTTACAACCACATTGCTTAGTGATGAAAATTCCACTCCCAGTTACCGTTGTTAAGTGAGGACTACCTGTACTCAGATTGTCCCTGAGGAAAGAAACTGTATTCCTGAATATGTTGATTTTTAATAGATTAAGACAGTGTGAGTACTGATTTCTCCTTTACCTTGTTGTTTCTAAAGTCTACTTAAAGATTGTTCGGTTGTTGGCATTTGATGGCACAAATTTGCAGTTAGCAGTTGGCTAATTAACAGCAAGTTTTATGTAGCTACTCTTTGTTATTTCTGTTATTAGGAGTACAGTAACTTGTGAATTTACTAAACTGAACTTTTATTGAAAGCCTCTTAACCTGAATGTCCATACAGAGAATGGGTCACAGCTATACAGTGTCTGTTTTTGATAATGGAGATAGTAGGTTTTTATCAATAGGTGTTAATGCGATATGTGTGCTCTACAGGTCATTCTTTAAGAACTGTTAGAGAGTCTAACAATTATAATAATAAAAATAACAGCCAAGCAATAGAAGTAAAATATAGCATATATAAAAAAATAAACAATAGAATCTCTGAAAGCTAAGATAGTTTCAGAGGTCTGGCACTGAACATGAAACTAAGTAAGTTTGAGATGAGCAACAAGTGCTACTGTTGAAAAAGTTTCCATTCTGTAGCAATCTGCTATACCCTTAGCTTTTGAAGGTACTCTTAGCAGGGCTTCTAAAGGAAATCTCAAGATTTGGGTTGGTTTATGAGGGAGAGGGAGTCCTTAAGGCAGTGTTTCTCAATCGTAGCCACTTTACGATGACTGGAGTTTAGCTCCCAGAATTCCCCAGCCAGCCAGTGGAATTCTGGGAGTTGAAGTCCACTCATCTTAAAGTTGTCAAGGTTGAGAAACACTGTCTTAAGGTATCTGAGTCAAAGTCACAAAGCGCTTTCAGGGTCAAAAGCAGCATTTTGAACTGGTGCTGGGGATAATAATAATAGATAAGGAGCCAGTAAAGATACTGTACTAGAATTCTGTAGTGATGTCCCCTAATTATTCAGGGCCAATCGGCTATCTTCTAGCTATGCTCAAAATTAAAGTTTCCAGGCCATTTTCAAAGGTAGCACTATGTACTGCACATTGCAATAGTCCATCTCTTGCACAGATAATTCTAAAATAAATAATTAAGGCAATAACTGTTAGCCCAACCCGGAGTTGTAAAGCAGTGCTTTAAAATTCTTAAGAACTCTTCTGGTTAAAAAACAAAACAAAAAGAGAAGAGAAAAAAATGGAACTGTTCAAGTCTTTTTTGCTGTTTGCTGTGCATAGAGAATAAAAAAATAAATCTCCGTTTGCACATCTGCAGGTGCTAAATTATTGTCACGTTGGTTCTGGATTCTCCCAATAATTCCTGAGAAAGAACAAATACTGGTTTGCCCATAAAACGCAGTTGTTAAATTTGTTTCTACCTTAGGTGAAAAACAAAATCCTGATGGAAAAGAACCAGAAGTGGACAGTTCTTTTAATTAATAAAGCTGGAGATAATGATGTACTTGGTATAAAAAAAAATCAATAAAACTAAATCAGATATCTGAAGTTCCACCTGTACATAATTTGTAGTCCTCTTGTTCCAGTGCAGGGTCTTGCTATTTAATTGGCTAAATCAGTATTTTCAAATGCTTCCTAAAAAAACCCAACAACAGCCCAAAGTCTAAAATTTCACAGTGAATAATACTTTTAGTAGACTAGCTCAAGATCAAAATACTTTGCAAGAAAGAACATTTTTAAGAGACCTGGAGCTTGAATGCTCATATTCCCATTATAGCTGCAAGGCATCTTTAGCTGGGACTTATTAGATAGAAAGTTCCAATGAGGTGGGGGTTACTTACTAAGTGGACTTATTAAAATGGCAATACTCTGATATTGCTCAAGGCAGCTGAAAACAGGACCATGCAAACAGTGAGCTATGCCAGTTCTGATCCACATGGCACTTGCTGTAGTGGACTTTGTGTCTGAGAACAATCTCACAGGAAGGAAATAAAGATATAGTCTGACTGGCTACTAATCTTATTGAAGTAAAGTTCGATGATTTTCAGATGTCCAAATTATGTCACCATTTCTCCAAAGGGGTGGCTGAATGTTGGCAGAAAGTTAATAAAAATAGATTTGAGTCCTATGAAATATGGAATTTATCTTGGGCTGTGATGGAATGGTGTTGTGAAGGCCATGCTCAAGGAGATAAGCGTTTCCTTAGCTCTCAACAGGAGTGTGGGAAGTTTAAGAAGATGAGACTGGCACCATCCTAAGGAATTCATGGTGTTATGGCTTGCTGGCTTGGGAACTTAGGTTCAGTCTGGAGAGATTTCTGTTTTGAGGTGGAAGCTAATAAACTCAACAGAACTGTATTTGCACTGTCTCGTGGAGTTCTTTGGGCTGAACCTGACATGGGCATAAATACAGGAAGTCCTCACTTATTGACCACAATTGGGACTGGCAACTCCATTGCTAAGTGACATGGTTGTAAATTGAAGTGTCATATGATTGTGCCTGACTTACAACATCAGTTTGTCAGTTCTGGCTGTGGTTGTTAAGCAATTCACTGTGGGTCATTAATTGTGACATCATGTGACTGCAGGACACTGCGGCTGTCGTAAATGCATGCCAGTTGCCAAGTGCCCAAATCGTGATCATGTGACTGTGGGGATGCTGTGATGGCCACAGTTTTGAGGACCAGTCATAAGTCTCTTTTTTCAGTGTCGTCATAACTTTGAATGGTCACTGAATGAGTGGTCAGTAAGCGAGGACTACTTGCATGGAATTTGTATGTAAGGATATAGAGTCTGGGACAATGACACAGAGTTCCTTCTGTAAGGCAGCCAGTTCTGAGTCCCACATGTCCAAGATTTTGTCTATGAGGAAGGACACTTTATGAGTAAAAAAGTTGGTGGCCACTAAGCAAAAGGTCTTGAAAAGGTGACATAGCAAAGCTTTTAGAATAAGTGGAGGTCCCATGAAAAGAGTATTTGAATGGTAGGTGGGTTCAGGAGAGTAGCTCTGTGTAGGAATTTCTTCATGTGTGGATAGGTCAAAATTTCCAGGCCCTGAAAGGACAAACGTTGACTGCAAAGACATGTCCATAGAGTGATCTTGGCAACAGTATTGAATTGGCTTGTGCTTGCTTCCTTCTGAAATGTTTTCACGACATAGCCTATAGCAGTGATATTTCCTGGTGATTTCCTGTACTGATCAGACAATCCCAAACAAGTTCAACTAGGTGTTGCCACCTGCTGAGACAGCTGAAATATTATGGTTGAATTCAAAATTTTACATAAAATTTATTTTAATTGGAGTATATGTAAATGTTTTAAAATAGGAAGATTTAATGATCTTTCTTCTCATAAATGAGATTTTAAGAAAAATAAAAAATACAAAAGTGGCTAAAATAGTAATTTTAGTATAGCTGATGAATTGGGGACACAAATATATGTTTCCTAAGATTACATGGGGAAAAAAATCAAGTATTTTTTAAAATTTCACTTGCGTTAAATCCATTTCACTTGTCCAGTTTGACTTGTATTGTGTGTAGCACAATTAATAATCCTAAAAGGTGTTATAGAGAATGAAACAGCAGTGTATAATTACTGGCCAGAGTGGGAAGTAAAGGCACCAATCTGAGATTGGTAGAGTTCATGCACAGTGAAACAGATTGGGGGGGAATGAGGTGTACCAGCTGAAAGGCCTGATTGTAAGATAGTAATTTGGATCAAATAAATGCAGAACTGCTCATGATCTGTTTTCTGCCCTGCCTTGCCTAGTAGTACCCTATTTTAAAACAAACCTGTAGTCATGCAAAAATTGTGCCAATGGAACTTTACCAGGAACCAACAGGAGACTTTGTGGCAAATATACTCTGAGGCCCAGCAATCATTCTGCTATGCCACTGGACACTATTGCTGTCCGTGATCCTCTCACAATTCACTCTAATTGCTGTGAGCTGTTTGTATGCAGCTTTAGCATCTAGTGGTACAATGGCTGGAGTGAAGCAACTTTATCACCGGCCAAGTGGGTTGCTCTGACTTAGGCCAGCTGCCTGTATTTTAGAAATTTGGGAATTATAGTGATAGGTCAAAGTGTGAAATGCTAGAATATTAGCATCCCAGGAAAAAAAGATGAAACAAAGTCATAAATGCTGTGAGAATGTTGAAGATTGCAAGGCTGCAGATTTAGATGCTGTAACTGACAAAACATTAAAAATATCAATGTGGTTTGTTTATGGAATAGTTGTGTGGCTATTTAAGCTGTGTGTAAAGATAACATCTATTCTTGGTGATTAAAAGAATGCTATTATTGTTTCTCTGTACAAAGGGAAGGTAAAAATTATATGGGGATTAGTTTGTTAAGGGTGCCAGAGAAGAGGCTAGACAGAATTCTGGTTGAAGGGGTGACACTGAACAGAATTTGGGAAGTGTGGTTCTGCTTTATGCTGGGCAGCAGATGTGCAGACCAGATATTTGTTCTTCAGAGAAATAGTGAACATGAGAAAGAAAATTAAGTATATCTTGTTGCTTTAGAGAACACATGTGATAAAATGAATAGGCTTGAATTATGGAAAGTTTTGTCCAAGCACAGAGTTGAAGGTTGGTTGCTAAATGCAATAAAAGCTGAATTGATGGAAATAAAGCATGCATGAGAATAAATGGAATGTTTAGTCCAGCACTGAGCAAGGAACAGGATAAGAATAGGTAAAAACTCCATGGTTGTTTAATATGTTTATGGATAGAATAAAGTTATAAGAAATGCTTGCAGCAAACTCAGAAGTGTATTGGTTTGGGACATGAATGTTTGTGTACTTTTGTATGCAGATGATGTTGTGTTACAAATGTAGTAAAGAGTACAGATCTGAAAATCAGTGTATTAAAAATCAAAGTAAATATGCTTTGACAGGCAAAATGGAGTGAATGATTGCAAGTTATACATAAATAGCAAAAAATAGGAAGTAGAAGAACTTGTGCACCTTAGTAGAATATTCACTAAAGATAGGAAAATGGAGAAATTTTAAGACACAGAAATGGTGGTAGAAAGTTATGTGGTCTGTTACAAAGAATGAATGCTTATTGGAAAAGGCAAAAATGTCTCTATGCAAGTAGTTCTTGACTTGCAATCATTCAAGTTACGATGGCACTGAAAAAGTGACTTACGACTGGTCCTCACACTTATGACCATCGCAGCATCCCCACGGTCACATGATCAAAATTTGGGCGCTTGGCAGCCAGCATGTATTTACAATGGTTGCAGCATCCTGGGATCACATGATCACCATTTGTGACCTTCCCAGCAGGCTTCCAACAAGCAAAGTCAACGAAGGTAGCCAGATTCTCTTAACAACCACGTGATTCACTTAACAACTGTGGCAAAAAAGGTCATAAAATTGGGTGTGACTCACTTAATGATTGCATTGCTTAGTGATGGAAGTTCCATTCCCCATTGTGGTAATAAGTCAAGGAAGAGCTGTATAAGAGTGCTTCTGGCCACTTCATTATATGGAAGTTAGAGTTGAATATGACCGAAAAAACATAAACAAAAAAATTGAATGCAGTAGAAATGGGGTACTAAAGAAATGTGTATGGTAAAACAAGGGTAGAGTCAAGAATGAATGGGTGCTAAATGAACATGGATTGAATACAAAAGTAAACAATTTGAAAGAAGTATGTTAAAATAGTTGGCCATGTAGAGAAAATTAATAAGGATTGCATTACAAAATATGCAGTAAGAGGGAAGAGTAAATGGATTGAAAGGAAGGGGTAGACTAAAAATATTGTGCTTGGATGTAATTGACGAGTTTCTCAAAAGAGAGAAGTCATGTCTTTAAAAAGAGAAATTAAAAGAACAAAAGAGAATGTGTGAATCAGCATATGGATGTGGTGGAAGCAACAGTGATTTGCCAGAATAAAGAAGACTGGGCTTTCCCCCCAAACACTAAGTCAGGAGGGGAGGGGTGGGAAGCCCGGCATTTGTAATTTTGTGATGGGGCTGCTATGGTGTTTGGTGGTATGTGAGAGTTTTTAATTCTTTGTGTTATTTAATTTAATTTAATTAATTTAATTTATTTGAGTTAGACACTGCCTGATGCCAACTCTGTTATTTATCTGCTGATAGCTGCCCAGTGTTATTTTACCTAACATGAACTGTCATACATATCTTTTAAATAAATAAATAAATAAATAAATAAGGAGAAGTATAATGAATGATGTTAGTATGAACTAATTTTAGCCATGTTTCCTCTTCCTCTTCTTATCTCCTGCCTTTAATTTATTTGGCTTCTTATTTCTTATTGCATAACACAGCTTTCCCAGAAAGGGAATGTACATGTATGCATGTGGGCATGAGAATATCAAATATAGTCTTGTTTATCCAAGTGTATGTGTGTATCTGTATGTAGCTTGTGTTAAGTTTTAGTATGGTTATTCTATTAATTGAAATGGGACTTGCACTGACACAGCCTTAGTGCTCTCTTGTTAAATGTTAAACTCTTAGAATATTGGGGACTAATATATTCACATGTTGCAGGGCTAAATCAGGCTGTTGAATATTAATTTCAGATGAACTGTTCATGAAATCTGGCTGAGATCAAACCATCGGTAAACTTGTCAGTGAAAATTAGTTTTCAGTCAATGAAGTGCTACTTCATTGTTTTCAAATGGGACCCACCTATAAACATACTCATCACTTAGGATCTACTTGTGAACTAACTCCATACTTTGAGCTTAATTTCCCTTCTTTTTAACAGAGACATAAAAATATCACTCAGTAGTTTAACACTATGAATACAAAAAGCTCTCTTCTCCAAGAAACTTCAAACTGCTTTGAGTTCAGAGGATTTACTTCTGGAAACTACTAACCTACACCCGAAATGCTATAGTCCAGGAGGAGGTTCAGCATGGTCTGGAGGGTTAATGGAATTTTCTAGAGTTCTCTGGAATGTTTCAGTCCCAAAACAGGTTTCACACATCTTTAGTTATCATTTAAAAATTCCTGTTTTATTTCATATATTTAAACTTAATATTGTGAATGGGCAGTATGATAGAGATAGAGATTGTCATGTCCACCCACTAAAAGATCTGTAGCTCCTAGACAAACAGATTGCTGCTAAGAAGCTGATCATAAAGACCCAAATTCTTTAAGGAAAGCATCCTTGGACTGGCTTCATTTAAGACATGAATGTCCAATCTGATTCTTGGACTTTTTTTGAACTTCATTTTGCCCCCATCATCTTGTAGAGCTCCAGATCTTATGCTTCTGTGTTCAGACAGTCTGAAAAAGCAAGCTAGTACTATAACCATCTATGGTCTGCTTGAAGCAGAACATGAGCAGAATTTAAGCATGATCAGTGTTAGGCATAATAAAGTTTCTTAATAGAAATGCACAAGAATGGTGTGTGGTCAGCCGTGGTGGTGGTGGTGGGGAGCTCCTGGCAATAAAATGAACTTTTTATTGAATATCCAGAAGAAATGTTGGAACCCACCTGTAAGTCAGAACTCATGGTTTGAGGTGCACTGATTTCATATTTGGGAGGTGAATTTAATTTACTTGCCTCTTTTAGATTTAATTGGTTATGTTTGCACAACACAGAAAATATAAACAGTGAATAACGAACTTGAGTGGCTAAGACAGAAGCAAAGAAATCACATTATCTTAACTTGTTGTTTGAACTCATCAACATACTTTCTTTTGATTTTACATATTTAATAAACAAAGCCCCAACTGTGATTGTTTCTGTGAACAAAGCTAGATATGGGATCGTAGAGAATGTTTTAACCTCTAGTCCATTCCTTTTCTGGATAATAAATATAATAATAGTTGCTAATCATAGTTTCAGTGTGTGTAATTTGTAAGTGTGATCACCCATTGTGTAAATGAGAGATGATCATTTGTTGAAATCTATATCATGAGCCTATAGCAAAACCAGAGTTGGACCTTGTTTTCCCAGTCTGTTTCAGTGAAGAAAAAGCAAATGCTGTGTTGTATATTAACCAATTACCTTGTAAATTGTCTGGCAACTTCATGAACTTTAGTCTTTTAGGAGTGTTATTTTGTAGCAAAACTAATGCTGCATATGAATCATTATTATAATAGAGAGCAAGAACACATACAGTAATAGTAAACTTGGATATAGTTATCAGATATATGCACCAAAATCCTTTTACCAATATTGCACTAATACATACAATATTTCAGGTATTTGTAAGAAGCCATTTTTAGGCTTAGTTGTGACTGTAATAGGATCTTTTCAATTTCAGTGTTGTCCAGCATGTTAGTAAAATACAACACTCAGTCCATGGAAAGGAAATATGAAGCACAAACATACACCCAAACTGATTTCAGTTTTTACATATGGATTGTACAGTATTAATGTGGTTGCTTAGTGCTGTGTGTGTATTATGTACATATGTGTTTTAATTTGTTCCCTTTCCCTTTACACTATACGTTTGGCTGACAGGGTATAAATAAAACACTCAACTCCTGCTTTCTAAAGGTATAGTTTATTGTATAAGTGAATCACAAGTTCAGAGATGCATAGAAGCATCTCTATATAGATTTAATATATTTATATTGAAGATTTTTGGTACCTAAGCTTATGAAGACAAGGAGCATGAATATTAGCAGTAATTCTTGGCTGTTTCTTTTGCTTTGAAAAAGCAGCATAGTACAGTATGCTGGAAAATTTAAAATTCAGACGTAGACATAATAAATCAGCTGGGCCGGCTAATGCATAACCTTAATCATAGTTCAGTATTATGAAAATGAGCCAAGAGTTTCCTTGAGCTCACATGGTTCTTCTTATACATAGGCTGACTAACTGAAGTAATTAGTGGAAGCAAGCATCTTCATTGCTTAAAGGATTAGTTTGTTCTCACCAATGCAACTGAAGTTAATTTAGAACGTGGACCACACCGCTTTTAGTTTGAAGTGGAAGCTTTTGGTGTGCATGGTGAATGCTAGACATGATCACGTAACCTAAAAACCATGTGTTATCAAATGTAGGAATTATGAAAAGAAGTGTGTCTTGGCATTAGCCGTGAACCACTCTCTTGAGAAGACTAACATCTGGCTCAGCTGAAATAACACATTTATCTCTATCCAAGAGCTCCCTACGGTGTCACCCATACAGAAAAATAGTTCTCGATTCAGATGCTACTTTCAATCCAATCGCTGTTTCATATACTTGCTCATACAAATACTGAAAAGTAATTTGTGGTGAGTTCCTGTATAAATTTGAATGAGCAGTATATGCAAATAAGACATATTCTGAATTGAGGATTTTTTAGGATAGGCAACTTTATGCCCTTCATATATTTTGGACTTCAGCCCCCATCAACATCAGTCAGCATAGCCAATGGCAAGGGACTGAAGGAATTGTAACCAAAAAATCTGGAGGACACCAACTTGCTTACCCTGTGCATAACATTGGCATGCTCCTTAAAAGATTGTAACCAGTTCATTCAGTGTTACAAAAACATGTTCATGTCTACTCATAAAATATGAAAAGCCCTTCAACTGCTATATGGTTGTGAATAATTGAAAACTTTGGTTATCGTAATTGGAAGTTTCAGGGCTTCTACAAGCAGATTTGATTCAGGTGTTGCCTGAAGTCTTCCAAAGCCTTGGGTGTAGTTCCTAAATTCCCTCTAAATGTTGCTTCTGAATTGTTACCTGAAATGTGACAGAAAACAAACAACACTGAATACATGCAGAATAATCATGATAACTATACATTGCATTTTGGTCCCCTACCCAACTTTTTTATCTTGGCCCAACTCACTTTTTGGAGTGAGGTGCCCAATGCTACTGTTCAGTTGTGGTCTTTGAACCAGAAAGAGTTGCACAGCTTCAACATAAAATAACCAGACTGTTCTCTTAAAGTTTACATTCTTTTTTCCTTCTAGTATTTGTAAAAATAAAAGGTACATTAAAATTCATTGCTCATTCATGTTCAACTAGCTTTGCATGTGTGTTCATATATTGTATGCAGACTTGTTTACATTTAAGTTAGTTTATGTGACATTAGAAGAAGGAGGGAAAGAAACAAATGTGTAAGTAATCCTCTATTAACTGAATCCCTCATACTGTCCAGTGTGCATAAAATAAATTTTGTCGGATTGATTTTAGCTTTAGGCCTATTGAAATGTAACTTACAGATGCCAAATTGATCTAAAACAGCATTTCCCAACCTACGCAACTTCCAGAGATGTGGACTTGAGGTCTCAGAATTCCCTAGCCACCTACCAAGACTATTGCTGAGAAATCTCAGAATTAATGTTCACACATCTAGAAGTTGACCAGGTTGGGAAATACTGGTCCAAAGAATGTTCTATCTTCCCTGGTGCAAAGGCAATGCTTGAATTTGAAGAGCAGTGACCAAAGGAGAGTATATTAATTTGAACAAGTATTTGAACAAGCAAGTTTAAGAGGAGTTTTGCAGTGCTATGCCACATTGTATGGATATTGAAATATAAGAGACATAATGAATAAGGAGAATAGGGTTTTAGCATCTAAACTCCTGCTGGGATTTAGGGAAATGGAACAAGTTTCCTAGATATGATTTGTGGTCCTTTTTCTCAATCAGTATTCTTATGATAGCGTGCAAACATTCATTCATGAGCAGAAGGTACTTGTGGACACAAGCCAGTGCCTTTCAACATTTAAAGGTTTGCTGGGTTTATATGGCATGAGTTGTATTAAACAACAGCAAAAGTTTTGTCATCATCAAATACACAGCATGTACACCCTGTGTGGGCTAAGGTACACTGAAGGAAAATCATACTTCCGGGCAACCTCATGCCTTGAATGAAGAAAGCTGTTACGGATGAAAGCTTGTATCATAATAATTATTCATCATGGTATATCTGGATCTTGTTAGTTAAGCTGCATAAAAGTGAGATTTAAGAAGAGTAGAGGAAATAGGTCCCATGCTGTAGTTCAGCAATAGTAAGTCATGCTTCAGTCACTGGAAGCTGCTGTGTGCAACTTCCACACATTGAGGTTGTATGGTTTCTCCTCTCTCACCAGCCCAGGAATTGCTGAATTGGTTGATCTCATAGGAGTGGTAAAACTGCAGTTGTTGATGCATATTTTGGGATCTGTTTTGATATCTTAAACTTGCATACATGGCAAATTTGAATATTGCCTAATGTCTGATTTAAACATATTTTTAATTTGAGTCTTCAGTTATTAATGCACCAACATGTAAGTTAATAAGATGGTGCATTTAGATTGAATACTTAGAAGTAAAGTATCTGTGGTGGGACTGCAGCCGTTTTGTGCCATTCTTTTTACAAAGGAAAAAAAAAGCCTATGGCCTTCTATATGCCACAATTTAGTAACAAGAATGAACAAAACCCCTCAACATTTAAAAATATTTGAGGAAGGCCACTTTGTATTCTACACTCCTTTCCAGTGCTCATAATATCTGCATCTTTGGCTGTTGCTGCTGAACAAGTTATTTCAATCTGGAATGGGTAACTGCTTTGTGCAGTGTCTGATCCATTGTATCTCTGGTCACCATCTCACAACCCTTCATTTAGAGCAGTGTTTCTCAACCTCAGCATCTTTAAGATGTGTGGACTTCAATTCTCAGAATTCCTCAGCCTCCCAGAATTCTGGGAGTTGAAGTCCATACATCTTAAAGTTGCTGAGGTTGAGAAACACTGAACTAGAGGTTGCTTCTCCAGCAGCACTTTCTGGAATGATAATGTGACCATGTTGTGTGAGACAGGCAATGCTTCCTTCTCTCTCCCCCCCCCCCCATGTTTTTCTGGGCATGTGAAGTTAGATAGAATCCTGGTGTTCATGCATGAGCTCACTTTAAACAGTCAATAATTGTATGAAATGTATAAAAGCTGCTGGGGAAGTGGGCTTTGCCTCATTATTTTCCACTCACTATCTCCTTTATACTGATGGGAAGTATCTGAAATAAAACATAAGTACGTTTGGTTGACTATAGGAACATTATTTCACAGGATTGGGAATCTTGTCAAATCCCGTAGAGTATCATAACCATGGTTAGCCAAATGCAGTTACAGCTGATCTTTATCTGCTTCCTGTCTGCAGCAGGATAGAAGGCATAGAGCTAGAACAAGTATCCTTGACTCCTGTCTACTAATAACGACAGCATGCTTGTAATACCTTTTGTTATCTGTAAATGTAACTTCTGAATGTTGACAATTTGTGTGAATGAGCATTCTCTGATATATTTTGGAAATACATCCAAACATTTGTGCATATACAGAGAGTTGGTCTGTGGAAGACTATCTGCAGTTATTAGTACCTGTCCAGGTTTGGGGGTGTTTTCAAAATAATACTGTCAGCATTCATGAACTTTGTGGTGTCATTTGTAACAAATTAATAAATGATACATAGTCTTGTAAAACTTGTTTATGACTGTTGGCCAGTTTATGTCCCTTTCAAACTGCTGTAATTTGGAACATGTTTCTGAGAACCAAGTTTTTGCTGCTTTCTGTTGTAATATATATGACTTCTTCTTTCACCAGTGTATTTTGACAGTTACATGTGGTGTTGCCATAGGTTATACCTTGCCTTGTATTTCTGTTATACTGAAGTATCCATATGTAGTAAGTGTAAGAGCAGTAACCTGGAGGGTTTTATTGGAGCCTTCATTTTATCCCATGAAAGCTTTAAATTAAGACTAAAGAAATAACTAGCAATTAAAACTGTTTGTTTGCCATTGTCATAACTAACTTCATAAATACCTAACATATAACCTTTTAAGGGAAACCATGTCAAGTTGCTATCAGTATACCACAGGATTTAGACTTGAAGAAACAGGTGGTGGAATACTGCACATAATTTTTTTTAAAAAATCACCGCATACGCAGTCATTGAGAAGTTAAAGGGAGGAGCTTGAATAACACTCTGTGGGCTGTGTTTTGAATCAGAACTGGATAAAAGCATTGCCTTGGTTCGCCCATGAGAGTCCAAAAGCTCCTGTTCTTAAATGGAGCACTTCCTTAATCAAAGCTCAAATGCATGTTAAAAGATTGAAGACTATCAGGAATGAGAGCTGATTCCAGTACAAAGGGCAGGTCTGATTCTTTTATACTATCTTGCATTGGCTGTACAGCAGCCTTCCTCAGCTGGAGTGCTTACTAATTTCCAGTGAGTAGGACAACACAAGTTGGGGAACCTGAGGTAAACATAAATAAACAGACTCACCCGCATGTGCCAAGCTTGTGTATCAGGGAAGACTCGGTCTACCCCATACTTTTTAAAATATGTTTTTCAGTCTGCTATGAGCCTGATGGTGGTTATGGTGCTGGGGAGTGGTTGTAATTCTTTTAATTAAAATAACCACATAGACAAACCTAAGGGCAAACCTGTTAAACAGCATTAGTAGATATGAGAAGGTTGCAGACACCTTAAACAGTCTTGGGACTATCTCTTGTTTCCTTAATGACAAACACCTGAAGAGCCTGTTTTGAAGCTGGGGTAGGGGAGTTTGGACATTCTAGCAGACAGAAATCATTTGGTTATGGTTTAAAAATAGGGGTTTTCAACCCGGTTTCATTGGCAGTTTTTGCAAAGCCATAATGTGAATAAACAAAGGCTTATTTTAGGGAAATAAGTAATTTTAAACCATGATTTGCTATTGGCCTAGTAGTTACAACTGCGACTTAGCATGTTTTCAAATGGAAAAGCATGGATTATTTGTGGGCTCCTGGCTTATTCTTATCCCCAACCAAGTCTCTATAATCAATTTACAGTAGTTAAAGGGAAAAGTTAAAAGAAAACAAAACAACAAACTGAGAGAGTTGGCCAAACAAGTCATGAATAGTTTACTACTTTGCAATGCTAGTTTATTTAACATTAGCTTCAGTCATGGCTTAATGCAACTTAGTCTTGAGAATGTTCTGACATGGCAGGCCTTGGGTTCTTTCAGTTGTGCAAAAGACTAATAATACATAGATTTCCCTTGCTTTATGCTAGGTTTACGTCCTCCCAAAACCTCACATAAAGTAAATTTACATAAAGTAGAAAAAACGAGATTGCGGATATGTTGTAACCCAGATGCATTTACAAATGTGCTTATAAATTTTTAGAGCCTTATTCTTAAGCACTATGTTATTCAAACATGCGTTCTTCCTTGTGTCATGTTCTGTGTACAATGAAACATTTTCTCAATATTTTCTCCAGCTGGATTTCTAATGCCAGACAAAGAGGCAAAATGCATCATGGCACTACAAATTTTATTAGTGTTTTTCATTATGTTACACATACTAGATTTGCTTAGGTTAAAGGGTCATTGTAGGACTGAGGATTCTTACCAGCTTCAGCACAATGTATTATATTCAAATTTGTTTCAAGTGTTAGAGGTCCTTTTTCTCTTCATTTTGGGTAAGGGGGTTGGACAAAATGTTGATGGCTGTTTTGATTCCCATAATAACAGTTGTAATTGTTGCAGGCATGGAAGGAAGTGAGGGAAACCTGTGCTTTATGCAATGTTCTGCACAAATACTAAAGGCCAAGTCCAATGCATTGTGAATCTATGTTGTGTATGCAAGATACTCCAGGGTAAAACCTCATTTGCCAACAGGCAATTTCTTTATAGTGATGAAACAGTTGCTGATAAATCTGTTATGGCAAGGTGAATATTTCTAGGAGCAAAGGAGGGTTGGGGCTACAGGAATGTTCTTTGTTTTTTCCCCACTAGTATTTTGACAGAGAAAATTGGGTAATAAATACCAGTGAGTTTTGAACTTTTTTCCCATCTCCCTTTTCCTATCTAGCAGCTTGGAACTAAAAAGAAAACAAATCAAAGGAAAGTGCTGGTAGGTTAGATCTTCACTGTGTCCTCCAAATTCACTTATTGTTAGACAATCTGGCAGACAGACCTTTGGAGGCAATTATTCAGCTGGCCGTCCAGTTCTGGAATATATTTTCTGGTGCAACAAGTGCTTATCTTGAAAATAGCAGCCAAGCAGGAGACATAAGTAATTCTGAATTTGGATGTATGCATATATGTAATCTTCCATTTCTAAAGCCATATGAATGGCAACAGGATTTTCCCCCCTAACTGTTCTCCCTCCTGAATGTGCCGTATCTTCCTTATCTGTTCCAGTGTATCATTTAATTCCCAACATTACTGCCTGGTAAATAGGAGCTAAGTTAGTACATCCTTCAAGAAGTAAGTAAAACTACTCAATTAACTTCTACTAAGTTTTGTTTTAACCTGGTACATCATCTATTTTTTCCTTGCTTTTTATGCATTTTCAAATTCCAATTTCTTTGTTCTTTTTGTTTCCAGTATGACGGAACTTGTTTGGTTTAAATTGAGATAGATTTAACTAAAGGTTAAATTGCCTAGCTTCAAAAATATGAGATCAGCCATTGTTTGACTCTTTATCTTTTATCTCAGGAGTCCTATTAAAACTTGGTAAAATTTGAAACTATCACAGCAATTGATTTAGAATAAATTGAATGCTTGTAGTCTCCCACATTTCATCCTAATGTAGGCTCTGTGACCTGTGCATTATCTTCTTCACAGTTTTTTCTTTTTTTAACAACTTACAACAGACCTCTAAAGAACTTGCACAGTATTTTGTGATCTTTAAATTTGTTTGACAATTATTTTCTTAATATGGATTTCAGAATTTTTTCTTTGACCAACAACTTTTTGGATTTTACTATTTTTTTCATGCCCAAATTGTCAAGTTTTTTCTTATGATTGCTTTCCTCTAACTGGATAGTACAAGAAACAGATGAGAAAATAGATTGAGGTGTCTGTATTCATCACCTGCATTGCTTGTGCCAACTTTGTGTTTCTGCCTTAAAATAACCTGATGTATACTTGCAACAAATACAAGTTTAACACTGCTCAGAGAAAAAACAAGATTGGATAGTGAGTGACCAGTTCTGTATTGTTAGAACTTGAGTAGCTTTCAGGTTACCACAGAAGAAATAGGCTCTTTTTCAGGGGAGAAACAATGGGAGACCGTGCTGAATTGGAAACAAACTAAAGTGCAGAAAAACAAGAGGACAACAAGGAGAGTTATAGTAGTTCGCTGACTCCTTATTGTGATGGACACAAATGTGTGCCAGCTAGACCTGCTGATTTGTGAGGTGTGCTGTCTCTTCAGAATATGATATTCCTGAGTGATGTCCCTTCCTATTTATCCATTTGGAGCCAAATAAAATAGCTGAGAGCAGTTTCCAACTGCATCATGTTAGACTTTAAAGCTCTAAGAAGAACGTTAAGAACCATCTTTCTATTGTGGAAAATAATTGGAAAAAGAAACACTGCAGGTTAATTGCTGGCTATGCAAATAGCATCAACAAGAGAGATTTGGTTTCATGGTCAGCGTTGTCTGATTGATGGACTACTATCACAGAAAAGGTGGCACCTCACAAAGACAATAAATAATGTGTTTGGCCAAATCACATTAAACTTGATTAGATGAGCTTTGAACTGAATTCTGTGGGTGTCAGGATAGAAACCCAGAAGAACTTGAGGTTAATTGTGTAGTACAAGAGTCAGTAAGAGAGCAATTAGGCTGGGGCCTATTAAAACAGTCAATGAAAAATCAGGAACAGAATTACTCAATGTTCATGGCCTTTGCTATCTGTATACTAATGCTCACAATAATAAAGCAAGAGTGAATCATTATGGGAAGCTAGTCAATTCAAAACACATAGTAGAAACCCAGTGAAATGATTCTCATGGCTGGAATGCAATAATTGAAGCGCCCCTGCCAAAAAAAGGTTCAGACTGAATCTAAGTTAAAATAAGTTGTAAAAAGAAAAAGAAAAAAAAACCCAGCACTGTTATTGATATCAACTAACAATCATCCAGCCAAGGAAATGATGTAGAAAGGCATGAAAAGATTTATCTGGCATCTGTTGGGAGAAAAACCCCATCAAGAACATGGATATTATAAGCAACTCCTGAATTATCATGCTAACCAATTTCTCATAGAGTAGATATAGGAATGTACAAGAGGATCAGGTATTCTTGACTTGATCCTTTAATTTTGTAGATTAAAGAAATTGGATGAAAATAACTTAATGAAACTTCACAGAGACAACTGCAAAATTCTTTACTTTAAGACACAGATAAAATGCTTTTGAATCATTATTAATTCCACACTGAATATGTGTCAACAATGTGACTAGACTTCCAGAAAATTAAGTATAATAGTAGGATGCATCATCAGAAGTATACTTTCATAGGAAGTAATTTTCTCCCTATGTTTGGCATTGGTGAAACCCTATCCTGTGTATGGTGCCCAGCTCTGAACATTGCATATTGAGGACTCAGAGAAATTGAAATCAGTATGAAGAATAGCACTGAGGAGGATCAGGGACTGAAAACCAAATCCTATAGAGATTAAAGGAACTGAATAGCCTTAGGTTTGAGAAAAGATGACAGGGCAGGCAATAAGATAACATTTTAAAAGGAATCCCTGAGTTGTATGCTGAGTGGGTGACCATATAAATCAATTCAATAAATACAGTCTTACACAGGAAAGGGTCAAGGCTTGTTCTCTATTATATCCAAGTTTACAACACAGAATAATGAGTTTAAGTTACAGGAAGGCAGATTGTAGTTAAATGTGAAAAAAAAAACCCTTAAGAGCAGTTTATTAGTGACCCTTGAATTGGGATTTTTGCACTGCCGAGCCATAGAATCTTATGGCCTAAATGCCCTTTCTAACTGTAGGATTTTTTGGTGTACAGTACATGATTCCAAGTACTCTATTTAGGGTTATAGATTATTCAGATGATAAAATCCGAGCTGAACATTACACCCCTACTACCAAGACTTATATCCAAACCTTTTGTGTGATTTTCCCTTTATTTCTAATTTGCCAGTCACATATTCTGCTTGGCTTTTAGCAATTTCTTCAGATTCTGTGATAACGTAACTTGGATCCAGAAATGTCACTAAATAGCAGTATGTCTTTTCAATTTGTACTTGTTTTCAGACTATTGATCAGAATATCTCACAAGAAATGGCTCTGCTGTTTGCTGACTTACTGAAATGTTACTGTTGGCCAGTGCTTGGTATTGCAAGCTTTGGCCAAAGCTTTGGGGTGAGGGAAGAGAAAATGCATTATTAATAAAATTAAAGTACAAAATATCTGAGGACATATGCATGTATTTGGTACAGCTAGTCCCTGGGCTAATAATGCTCAGTTTACCGACAACCCATAGTTAAGAACAGAGCATATTATAGCAAAATTTGAGTTAAATACACAATGATTAGAGTTAAATACACAATGGTTTGAGTTCATTACACAATTCTACTTATACAGTATTATACAATAATGCTGTTCTGGCTTACATACAAGTTCGACTTAAGGACAGACCTTGGGAATGGAACTTGTTCTTAAACTGTGGACTACCTTTAAATAAATTCACGGGAATTGGTGTTCAGTTAAGGGTGTTAATATTTTTATGGAATCAATCTAGTCTGAATTTACATTTGTCACATTTTAGTGTCTGTGTGAATAACTAATATGCTAACTAATAAACTAAAGGAATTATTGTTTTTAAATGGGTTTGCTTTGTTTTGCAATAATTCAATTCATTCCTCATTTTAAAAAGTTCCAGGTACCATAAATATTCAAGGAATGGTATTCCCTGGACATCTGCTTATATTTTGGAGTGAGGCTGTGTGTGTATGTGTGTGTGTTTTTATGTTTGTGTGAGAGAGTTTGATTTGGACAGTAGTGTAGCTAATAGTAGACTTTATGATAGGGAGGGCTTTTATTGATGACTAAATTAAATGATGGTTTAGTTATAATGTAAAATTTGACTTTCAAAAACACTAAAAGATGTCAGAATATAAAAGATTTCACAAAGGTATGTTTGTTTCAGATCACTGTTGTTTCTAATTCCAGATGTTTGTTCTGCTCACCCAAAGAAGTTGACTGGGTTTCAGGATAGTTAGACAGATATATTGCTGTTAGAATGCATACTTGGAACTGATATTAATCTGATATATAAAATGTTGCTCAGAAAACTACTTAAGCCAGGAAAAAAATCCTGTAGGGTGAAACTTCAATAGCCCATCTTGGTACATTTTTTTGTTTCCTTATAGAAAGGCAAGGATGCTATATTTTTAACCCTTTTGAACTTTTATGTTGTACTGACCTGATTCTGTATACTTAAAACTGTCCACATTGTGAATGAAGAGCATAATTAAGAGACCCGGGTGAATCATTAAACAGGCATTGTACTAACATAATGGAAATAGGGGGCAAATCATCCTGGAGAAGGTTGGTCTTTGTGGTTGCTAAGATTCAATACCAACTTAATGGCACATAATCAGTACAGTAGATATGGTAAGAAAATGTGTCTTTTATTTAGAGACATAACATTTTAAGGACATTTTTAAGCTGGGGAGAAGAGTTTTTTAAACAAGATATTTTGGGAAAATGAGATAAAATGTTCTCATCAGTTCTAAATTATACTGTTACAATCAAAATGCATCAGATTTAGCAAATAAAATGTTACTATTTGCTATAACTCCTTGGCAGCCTTGGAGTTTTTCTGAAACTGCCCCCTCCCCATTACAGGCAGGAGGGACCTGTTTGATCCATCCACCCCAGGCACCTGATGAACCCAGCAGGGTTCCAGAGGGACCTTGGGGTTGTTCTTGAAGCTCTGGTTCACAGTTCAAGTGAGGCTTGGTGAAGGGAGATAAGCTTGACGGAAATATGCAAGAACTGTTACCTAAGCTAAAAGGCTGAAACATTCTTTAAGTCCTGGTAAACAAGATAATATTCAGAAGCAGCTGAAGCAAACACTCCCCTGAAGCTATAACTCCTTGGCAGTAAACAAGTCCTAGTAAACAAGATAATATTCAGAAGCAGCTGAAGCAAACACTCCCCTGATTCATTGGGGTATAAGAAGGAGAGGAGCTACCGCACAATCAGACTTGCAAGATTCTGTTATAGCCAATCTTGATACTGTAAAGTGTAATTCTTCCTGTGGAGTTGATTTTCTGGTCTGGTCTACCTAGTGGGGCTGACACTTAGTCACTGTTTAGACTGAGTGAATGTTGGCAGCCTTAGATTGGATCACATCTAAATGGAGTGCTGGTTGTCACCTTTAAGGTCCTACATGGCATGGGGTCAGGTTACTTGCAGGACTGTTTATCCATCATGGTTTCTGCCCCTCCCACCAGATCTGGCAGAGTGGGCATGCTCCAGGTTCTTGCAGTGAAGCAGTATCATCTAGTGGGCCCTAGAGAGTATATCTCTTAATGGATTGGGATCTGTTTTGATATATTTTAGTAAGAGTGTTTTAGTGTGTGGGGGGATGAACATAACACCTATCTGCCACTCTTTAAGGCACCTACATCTTTTCTTGGGCTTGTGTGGGAGGTAGCTGTTTTTAAAAAGTGGCAGATAGGTGTTTTGTTTGTGCCCCTGTGAGTTCCAAAGCACCTTTTTGGAATGAATCCAGATAATTTTACAACCATACTATAAATACAAACATATATTAAAGATCAGAAAATTACACATGTTATAATAACATAAAATGTATTATATACTACTTGGAATGGGTGGGCAACTGACACATTGCATGAAGCCCCCGTTGCCCTATTTCCACCCTCCTCCCGGCAATCTTTTGGTGACAAAATAGCTGAATTTTGGTGGCAAGATTTTATTTCTCAGAGCTACAAGATTAACATATTTGAATCTTAACTTAAATGTAGCAGTTTTACTTTGTGAGATCTTTTGCTCAGTTCTGAATCTGTTTTTGGGTTTCAGTTGTTTTAACAATTATGTATCAGGTTTTAAAGACTGTATGGGCCCAAAAAGAACATTTTAATAACAACGATGAAATACTGAATAACCATTGAAAATACTGAATTCTTCAGTATTACTAATTACTTTATTCTACTAATATTGTAGGGTTTTTCTTTTGGTATAAAATCGTTCTTCTAAAAAGTGTTTTACTTTTTGCAAGTGAGGGTATATTAAAATAAATTCAGCACTCATCTCCTGAGGGATAAATTCCAGCTTCTCGTTTGAAAATATTTGGGGAAAATGTTTTAAGGAGGGCAGAAGACAGGGAAAAAAAGATTTCTGCATTTTTGTGTTAGTATGATTATGTATAATACAGCATATATGGAAGAACTGGTTGGAGTGGTGTGGATGTTGGGCTGGAAGATCTGAGATTTCTGATACTGGAGCCTCCAAAAACTCCAAACCCTGCTGATGACAGACAGATAGGGAGGATGGCTGTTTTATTACTCCTAATGCAGTGAAATGTTGGAAAAAATTATGGGAAAGGGCTCAGGACACTGTCTGTCAACAGGATTACTCTCTGGAAAAAGAATGGAACTGGATCAAATTTGGTATGGCAAAAGAAACTGGAAAAGAAAAGATCAAATTAAAAAAGGGCTGGATCAGGCTGGGAGTTGCACAGATCAGAACTATTCGGGGGGAAAAAACACCACCACCCGCCTACGGGAGAGGTAGTTGGGCAGCAGCTCAGATGCTCCATTCTCAAGACCGCCTCCCTTTTTCCCACCCTGGTCACATTACTCAGGTTAAAGTATATACAGTCCACCCTGAGCTTCTCATGCATATATTCACATAAGCACACGTGAATGCTACCCAAAGCAGAAACATAGACATATGCAGGTACAACTGATACATATTCTCCCTAATTTGGCCCTCACACATGCACAAAGGCAGCACATAAGCAGATATCCTGATTAGTCCTGCAGAAGAAATATACACAGACACATGCTATTTTGTTAAATTGAAGAAAATACAGGTACCTCCTATAGCCACTGCTATCAATCTGCATGCTTTCCCCACTTTGTTTATTACTGCAGTTGTTGAACTGGACAGCTTTATAACATACCAGTTTGAGGACTGTTGGTGGGGTAGATGGAGAAGGTTTTGAATCAAGCCGATTTCTCCCCCTCTGCAACCATGTCTCCTTTTGGCCCTTTCTGATGTTGGACCTTCCAGCATGTTGGGAAAAAAAGAGAACCACAAAGGGTCTTTCTCATGTCAGATTTCCCCACAAAAATGGAACTCAGTGAGGATAATCCAAAGAATTCTATGATCTCCAGGAGCCCCGTCCCCCAGGAATTGGGAATTGCAGCCTTAAGAACAGTGGAAAATGTATAATTGCAATTATTACACAACCCTTTTTTTAAAAAAAAAAATCTTAAAGCCATTTGGGCTCTCTCGTGGTTTTGTACAGTATGGCAAATTCGGTGGAAGATGATTAAAATCAAACAACAGTGGTGTGTGTGTGGCCCTTCTTTTGAAATGTATTGCAAACTTTTCTTGAATATAATTCTGCTTTAGCCAGGAATACACTGATTAAGGCCAATTCAGTCCTTATGACATCTCTTCCCAAGGGATTGCTTTGTGTTTCTGGAACTACATGAAGGGAGATTCACAAGTTTCTTTTGTACTGTTGTTCATCAATCCCAAGTGCTGCTTTCAGTACTACAGAGACAGTGACTGAGCTTTTTTTGCAGCCACATGTGGTATAGCCAGAAGTTGTGATCGAAGCATTACCAGTGTCAGCCTGTTTCTTTTGAACTGATTTGTTAATTTTTTTAAAAAAATCAGTGTTGAGCAAAACCAAGACTGGCTATAAAAATTCCTAAGGCTGCACCAAAGATTCCCTCTTGTTTTCCCACTCTTACCCCCACCCCTTTCATTTTGTTAGCATGTGTATGCACTGCAGGCTTGCATTGTGACCAGATAAGCTCTGCTTTTATTAAAATAAAAGCCTTTATGTCTTGGTAGCATAAAGCCTGAAAAATATCGCCATGTATTTTGGAGGCATAGACACTACAAATTTCCATTCAGGTCATCTGATTTCTCAGCCTCTTTTGCTGAGATGCCTGGCCATTATTTTGAAAATTAGAGCATGCCAGTCAGATGGAACAATCTTTTAGGAAGAGCATACTTGAAGCACTACTAGAAGGCAAGGAATTGTTCCTTTAAAAAGGGGAGAGCAAGGGTGCATGCATATATGTGGCAAGGCATGTTGCTTCAGTGAAGAAACTGTGATTGGCATGTGAATATTTTATTTGTTTTAAGGGGCTATATAGTACCCTGACTTTTACTCGGGGGTTTGATAAGTGGGTGGATGGGTGGGGTTGCTCTGCCACTTTGAGAATGCCAAATTGCTGTTGTGGGTCTTAAATCGGGAGTGCACAAGTAGCAACACAGAGTGGTTGTGTTTATCAGCCCATGACTTAAGGCATATTATTTATAACATTTTAATGAAATACAGACAGGTAAATTAGTTGCAATTATCAGAGGTACAAACTGGCTTACCAGTTAATTTATACTTTCATCAAATGAAATTCCAATCCTGCCCCTTAAGAGATTAGGTGGCCTTAGGCAAGCCGCTCCTTCTTGGCCTCAGAGTTGATGATGGTATTCTAAACATATAGGACCGATTTAATATAGTCCTGAAATTCTGGCAGTAGTAAACCCAGTTCCAACCTAGTTTTGTTTTGGGTAAACTAAACTGTTTTACCTAAATGAAACTGAGTAGACATTGACCTCTACCTGATTTCCACCCATCAAGTCTATTGTCCCTTTCCTTAAGTTTGAAGTAAGTCCATGGCTGTGAAACAGTGCTTTCTCCTCTTCTGGCCCCTCTTTGCTAAACTTGCAGAATGAAGTGTGAAGTTAAAGCCAGTGTCTGCATTTTTTAACTGAAAACAAGTAGGATAGAAATGTGTTAAATAAACTTGCAGAGTTGTGGTTAGGTAGGATGGGGACTTCGTATTGAAACCAGGCTGCTTGATTTATACATGTGTATTTAATTTCACTTGGGCTACTTTCCATTCTGTGGGAATAGCAAATCAGAACTTTTTCATCTCTCCATTACCTGTATGAGTGAGTACTTTTTTGGAGAGGGCAAAAAGCAAAATCCTACTGTTCTTCTTTGTAACAGTTTTTTGGGGAGAGGAGGGCTTTGCAAGCTGGAACCCCTGGGCATGTGTATAATTTTTTATAATAGGAACTTTTGTTTCAGTATTTTAAGAGAAATAAAATTTAGAATAAAAAATTATATTCAGAAAGTGAATATGTAAGTGACTTAACTTTTGAACCTTGCTAATGAAAAGGAAAGCATTAAGGGCAATCAGTCTTTCTACTCCAGTTGTGCTTCTAACACACACTTTTTGGGAGATAGGGTAGGGTGACAACTGTTGTATTGTTAACAGTTAATTGTAATTCCTTTGATATAAAGCCTTCATCAGTTTAATACTATGAATATAAAGAATGCATCAGTTTTGTACTATGAAACTAAGGGTAAAATGAAGCAGAAGAGAGACCAACTATTTCCTTTCTTTGAAGAAAAAAATTGTTCTTGATGTTTTCTTGGTGGTGCCTAAATAATATTTTATACTGAACACTATTTACTATACTGCTGATATGCAAACCCTTACAAGAACATGTGATGACCCCACTCCTGATATACTCAGATGCATAAGGGAGGGATTATAAGCACATAAAGCTGAGCATGCTTAGAAGGTTACAAAAAATTAGGAATCCTGAGTTATCCTTCAATTACCAGTGTTCCTGATTGCAAGGAGACTTCTATAAGAGCTAAAAGTATTTAGAAGATGCCTGTAGGCCATGTTGAACCTGCATTACTTTGAAATGGAGTTTACTTGCATGGGGACATTATTTGCATATCCTGCATGGGGACATTATATTTCCCCAATTTATAATACACGTTCACTTGAATGCTTGAAGGGCTCTTTTATGAACATTTGTCTGACCTTCAACATAGATGAGGTCAAGAAACAGAACCACTATTACCATATAATCTACTGGAACTCTATTGTTATAGGATAAAATAACAGAATCTTGAAAGCCTGAGAGAGTTTCTCCCTCCCTCCCTCCCTCCCTCCCTCATATACCAAAGAGAGTCAAGGCAAGACAATCTTGATTTTCTTCCTCACCCTCTCCTGTCTTTCCAGAGTAAGTTCATGTTTTCCTAATGGCTGCAGCATGCCTTCTTCAAGGCTATCTGCTTACTACTCTTCAAGCACTAGGTACTGAATTTCACAAACTTCCAAGACACTTTGGGTGAGGATATTTGTTTTAAAAGGTTGAGAAATAGTGCCTTTTTGAGGAGAGCCAACAGTGTTCATTTGGACAGAAAAACACACTGGAGAAATGGCAACAATGATTGTAATGTAAGCAGGATGGGGGAACAAAAATGAAAGGAGGATGGAAAACCACAAGCTGGAAAGCCTTGTGGAGAAAGCTATGGAGGAAAGTAAGCTTAGAGACATTTCCAGGTAGCTGAAGGAGCAAGAAGGTATAAGAGGGAGGAAGCAAAGTGAGGCAGTGGCCAGAAAAAAGATTTGAGTTTATAGTTAGGATGGGAGAGGATGGGCAAAAATACTTGGATTGCAATTGCAAAATGACAGGGGCTAGATTATGGCTAAGACAAAATATCTGGATCATAACCAGTAATTGTGACTTGATTTTGGTTAGTTTATCTTACTCATTGTCCAGCAAATTTGCAAAAAAAGAGGGAGTTGCCTAGATAGGGAGGTAACCAATGGTTAACTTCTCCTTTCTCTTTTCTAGACATAGTCAGATGACCAGAAGAACTACAGAACAAAACTGCTCCTGCAGCTGTACTGCTCCAGCTGGTTTTTTTTTTTTTTAATTCTACATGTGTATTGGGCATGAGACAGATTGGGGAAAGTTTCAAGCTTCCTCTGCTAATATAGGGTTGCCCAAATCAGTCCTTTATGTTTTTTGCTTTAAAAAAAAAAAGGAGAGGGGAGTTCTGGCTAGCCAAATCTGGGATTGGCAGAAGAGGAAGGGGAGATGTAGACTTCAGCAAAATGCAGTTTGTTATGTCTTGTAAAGGTTCCTTGGATAAATATCTTGCACATAGTTGATGCTAAGCCATGATTAATGTCTGGTGCAAATAGTCTTTGGATGGAAGGGATCTCTTGTTATGGTCCCTGTCCTGCAATAATCTGGGCATCAGGGTTTGAAGGAAGTAGGAATCACAAGTACCCCTGAGAACTAGATGCTCTCAAAGCCAAGGCACTGAAAAGTCCTGCCTGCAGTTTCACTGAACCTAATCACCAAAGCACAGCTATGATGATGTCCCAGTCTTCTTGACTACTGCAGTCTATGTAGCTTGTGCATGATTCCATCAGTGATTGTGTGTGAGAGCCTGGAGAGAGATTGAATGCTGTTCCCAGGCCACAGTCCTATCTCTTTAAGGTTCTCTGTCAGGAAGGGAAGGGGTGGAGTTAAAAGGGTGCTCTGTCAGCCAAGGTGTAACCTGTCAATTTAATCTCATCCTCTTTAGATGAGGAAGTTGTCGTTTGGAGCTCTCCGTGGTACTGCAACCACTGGGCTGTCTTGCCAACCTATGGCTTCCTCAGAGCTACAGCAGAGGTTATAATCAAGAGATCCCATGAGAGCACTGGGTGACATTCTTCTAGGGCTTGTGTATATTACAGGAATTGATAATAGCTTGAGAGACTTTTTAAAAAAATGCTTTATTTTATCATGCACCTTTATCAGCTTTGCCATAAAACACTGATTTTTGTTTTGAGAAATGCCCTTTAGATGTAAGTGTCCCCCGGGAAAGTAAGTAACTTTGTCCAAATGAAATAGTATATAATCAGAGAGCTATATTTCGTTGTAAATAATAACGTTAGTAGTAACAAACTGTAGGCTGCCAAGTAAAACCAGGATTCTGAAATAAATCTGTCTGGTTTCCGAAACCTATAATTAGTGCAAAAGATTTAACCTACACAGTACCAAATATGCATCTTTTACAAGACTCCAGAAAATATGCTTTGCTTGCCTGTGCAAAATAAATAACCAAGGCTAGCTGCCCAAATTACCTAGCCTATGAGAAGGTGTTGCCTCTTTGAATTGGGAGTATGGAGTGCACACAAAAATAAAAATAAAAAATGGGGTTGTTTTTAAAAAATTTGGGTTGTTTTAATATGGCCTTGGGATATTTTTATATCCTATAAAAGCCCTGGGATAGGAATAATGCATTTCTAGCATTTGCCCTTTTCATATCAGTTATTTCTAGAGCAACCTGCTTCATTCTACCCCTGATGTTTATATTTTGTAAAACAAAGTAACAGGGCATGGAAAAATTGTATAGCTGCTTACCATTAAGAGGGAGGGAGGTATTGTTTTCTTTTGTATCCAGTATAGCTAATTGTAGTTTATAAATCTCTGATAGGACTATTTTCTTTCTAACAAAGGATTCTGGTTGTTTGAATAATGATTGGGTACATGCATTGTACCAAGCTGTGTTTGGTTTAACTATGGTTTATGAATATATCAAAATTAGCCGGATTTGCATATGCTTAGTCATACCTTGGAATGTACAAATGACAATGCCTAGGTTCACACACACTAAACCATAACCTAACAAGCCACATGGGTTATGGGTTAGATGTATAAACCTAGCCGGTGTTGTGCTTGGATCTGGATGAATGTTGAAAATTGATTTTGCCATAGATTTATTATGGTGATCATAGGTAACTTCTGAACAGGAGTTAAAACAGGATTGTCAAAATGTCTTGAACCATAAAAAGGTTCAAAATTAAATTATTATATCTGTTAGGTAAGATAGATAGCTCAGTTTTCCAACAAAAAATATCCTATGGGAAAGGGACACAATGGGTAGGTTCATACATTATGCTGCGGTTTCCAACCATTCTTCTGTTAAATAAGCTACAATTGTTGCATTTGTGTGCAGATATAGCACTAAGCCATAAGTCTTGGGTTTGTAAAATCCCATAGCTACATTCATACGGTTTGGTGCTAGATTAAGCTAGCACCAAACCGTAAAATGCATAAGCACAAGGGATGAACTTTTTCATTTTGTCACAATCATGTTATAAGTGACTAAACAAAAGACAAAATATTAAGCAGAAGGATTTATCTACCTTCTCCCTCAAATATTGTTTTTCTCATTTTTTTTCTCTGAAGAGCTATGGAGAGTACTGTACTAAGGTAATTGTTCATATGTAATCTTAATTGGATGTAGTTCAAGAATACTATTTGATTCAATTCATATACATATGCGCTCTGAAATTTAAGGAGGATCTGTCTCTGAGGGTTTCTGCTTTAAATCTAGATGATCAAATTCCTCCTTAGGTAGTCTGCTTCTAGCTAGCAGTTATGGGAGTCATATCCTTTAGTGTTTTTCGAGGGCACCAGGTTAGAGGAGATTGTTTTGTAGTTATATTATTTTGATACATTTAGAGTTCAGACTGTATCTCATCTTCCACAATATAGTTACTCAACAAAATGTTTAACGTAACTAGAACTTATGCTAAAAATAATTTGTATTTTGATACACTTCCTTGGATGGTATTGGTCAACAGGAATTGGCTATGCATAGCAACAATTTCAAAATCATAGCCTATTGAAATTTAAAGCAAGGGTGAAGAGCCAGATTCTGCCATCTGTTGAAAATTCTATGCATAAATTATTCTTGGGCTGAAAATATATTTTAGTATTCTCTTTCTCCAAATTTTAAACAAATTAGAATAAAAGTGAAACTTCATACTTCAATGATCCACTGTTTGCCCTTTAATAATACTGTGCCCAAATGGAATAGATGTGAAATGAAGAATGACCTCTTCAAAGTGGGTTTTTAAGGTGAATGAATGTTGCCTTTTGTATACTGTTAAGGTGAGCAACCTGGAATCCTCTGTGCGTGTGTGTGTTGCTGGGGCTTGTATGCCACTCCATTTCAGAAAGACGAGTGGTTTTTGACTTCAGCTTCCATCAATTGCAACCTATATGCTAATTGTCAAGGGGTGTCAGGTTGCATACCTCAGTTTATTGTAGCTGCTTCGCTATACAGAAATGTGGGTTCTTTTTTTCTTTTTGTTCACACATCATTTTGTGTTCACTTTAACTGTTGCTTAAATATATTGCCCTTTACCAGCACTGCTGAAGTATGTCCAGTGATTATACTTTTTATATTATATGTAGCATGATCTTCACCTTAATGCAATTTATTTTGTAGATGCAGAAGAAATTACAGTGGAGGGAGTAAAATTAGGAGGAGGTCACTGTTTTTAGGATTCCTAGTACTGTTTTCAAATTACAAGAAGCTCCCAAATGAAGAGAAATCCATGAACTGTTTGGTTCGTGTTGTGCCATGGGGGGCGGGGGGGATTGTTTTGCATTTGGCAGTGTGATATGCAAGCCACCCATTTTGGCCTGGCATTACTTGCAGGGTAGGCCACCAGAGCCCCCCAAAACATGGTTTAAAAATAGCTTTGTGTTATGTGTGAATGCAGCCTATATTCCAGCTATGTACTTCCATAAATTTTAACATTTTTTTTTAATACTTTTGCTTTTTAGTCATTTTAAAAATTATTCTATGGTTTCTGTGGTTTTTTTTGTTATAACCATGTAATTTTCATTTCATTTTTTATGTTCTATATTTTGTTGATTTTTGTTTAAATAAGAAAATTATTACATGCCATATTGATATGTAGGTTATAAAAAAATAACAGAATAAGAATTGAGGTTTCCTAAACTGTTTCCTGGATTAATTTCTCACAATTTTTGTTTATTTCAGAGGGAAAAAAGCACCCTAATAAGCCACTGTGTACTTGTGCAAGGTGAATTCCCCCTATACATGCACACACTTCTCCAAGATAAAAGGAATAATTTTCCATCCTTCACAAGGCAGTACTTGACAAGTTTAAACTCGGGTTAAATATGAAGGCTCGTTGCATAAAAATCAACGTTTAATCTATCTTTTGAAGTTGGTGATCAATGGATTTCAGGTGTTCTACAGTAGTAGCTGCCAATGAAAAGGGGTGGGTGCAAAACACAAAGTTTGGTTGTGATGAGCAATAATTCCAACTATTGTAGTTAAAAAAGGCTTCCTTTCCTGGTCTTTGACTGGCAAAGATTGCTGTCTTTTCTGCGCACACTTTCATAGAATCATATCCAGTGACTATGCATCCCAGTCTCCATGTTAGCCAAATATGACTACTGTATTTGATTGATGATTTCCTAAGATAACTGTCAGCAGAAACACAGCCTTGGCTTGGGAAGGCATTTGCAGTCCTCAGTGTGACCCCCTGTCATGCTATTCATAGACTGGCATGGCCTTCAGAACAATGAAGGTTGGGCGAAAGAAGGTCCAAGACCATATCAGTGATGTCCAGACTGGAATGTATCATTCTACTCCCACCTATAGTATATCTGTTAGTTTAACAATTAGATTATCTTGCCGAGCATTTTTAGAATGCCTAAAGGCATTTTTAAGACAAAAAACCCCACTCAATAGTATCTGACACTATTGACATATGTTTGGCTCCTCCAGTTTTAAAAACTCCTCTGTCTTTATTCCCTTATCAAATCCAGGTATTGTTGACCACCTAATCCTTTAATTGGAATCAAATACTGATACACTATTTTGCTGGTAATCCTGAGTACTTAGTCAGGAACATAAGTGAACTATAAAAAAAATGATACCATGCATACTGATAACAATGCTATGCCAGTTTCATCTAAAAAATTTAGTTTTATGTACAGTTGTAGATCTGGCTATCTGTGTAAGTGCAGATGGTGCTTGAATAGGCAGTTTGTTCATAAAGGCATGTGTCTGCGATTTTCCCCAAGGCATAATTCCTGGTCTTGTCTGCAGCAGACCACATCCTGCCTTTTTTTTTTTTTGTCATTTGAGTATCAAATAATCTTCCTAGCTGTTCTAAGTCTTAGTTACATTTCCTTTAAAAAAGTGTGTGTGTGGCCTTTCTGGATGGAGACTTCCTTTCTTTTTTAAAATGCGCACCTGCCATATTTCATTCTGTGCTACACCTCTCCAAACAGCATTTGTCTGTTGGGGATGTTTGAGAGGTGTCTGTTTGACTGTACAGTTGTTGAAGTTTTAGATGTTACTCTCAGGACTGTTTTCTCAGCTGTAGGGAATGTACTGTTTCAGTGCCTTTTTGCTTCTCCAACCAAATTTTTCCTCTAGTAGCATGAATGATGTGGATAATAGGAGAGTGCTGTGAAAAAGATAAGTGAATACTGATTAAAGTGTTGGACTAGAAGCAGGGAATTCTAGGTTCTAGTCTAACCTCAGCCCTGGAAAGTTACTGGGTAACCAGTCACTCATTCTCTCAGCACAACCTACCAAACAGGGTTGTTATGAGAGAAAAGAGGAGGGAACACTATGCATGCTACCTTATGCTTCTAATGAAGGGCAGAATATAAGTCAAATGAATACATGCAAGAGATCATCAACTGAAAATAAAAACAAACCTGTCAACATTGTAATGTTCTATAGTAGGTCCACATCTGCACTGTGTAAAGTTCTGGTCACCTCATTTGAAAAGTGATAGAGCTAGAAAAAGTGCAGAAGAATGCAGCCAAAATGATCACCTTCCCTATGAGAAAAGGGTAAAATATTTGGGACTTTTTAGCTTAGAAAAAAGATTATGGAGACATGAATTACATAGTTGTATGGAGAAAGTTGGCATGAAGAAGTTTTTCTCCCTGTCTTAAAAACTAGGAGGCATTTTATTGGAAGGAAGATATAGATCAGATAAAAGTAAACAGTTCTTCATATGGTACTTAATTATGTAGACTTCATTATCCCAAGACATGTGATGGCCACTAACTTGTTTGTTTTTAAAGGGAGGTTGGATACGTTCATGGAGGACAGATCTGTAAAAGACTATTTGTCTTGAAGACTCAGTATAACATCTGGGTTGGGAATTATAACTTCTTTCCATTCCATTTGCAGGGAATAGTACATTCTTTACATCCTTTTTCCAGGCACCCCAGAAATGTCTGGTTAGCCACTCTGGAAAGCAAATGTCCTGGACTAAGATGGGCCTGGGACTTACCCAGCTGGAGTATTCTTAAATTCTTGGTCAAGCTCGATGTAAGGGAGTTTTTACCATTTTTATGAAATTGTATTTATCTATATACTTTACTGGGAATCCATGCCGATAATAGAAAGCCCAGGTACTTTCCCCCAGAGGAACTAAAGCACTACATGGGCAACTAAAAACTGTCCTGCCACTGAAGGAGGGTACTTAGGCCAATCTTTTTCTATTGTTGAATGAGTTTCCACATTGAGTACGTCCACATTTCCTTTTACATTGATATGTAATATGAAGTCTAGATTCAAATGCTATGTAGAAACTTGATTTAAAACAGAATGTGTGTGGTGGCAGTTATCTGTACCTTTTCTGTCTTTGAAATCTACAATAGAGTCAGATGATTTAGTCTTTCCTATTATTTTCATAATCATAAAAAGTTGATTTTTTTTTTACCTTGATTATGCTGGTGAGTGGTTTTTAATCCCTTTACTCAAGTCTTCTTGATTCTAAAAATTCAGCAATGAACAACTCAAAATCCCTTTTTGTCAATCCTGAGCTTTAGCAAAATTATTTCTCTATTTGCTTTTTCATGAATGAAATTTTATGTGCCTTTTTGTCATACTACGTACCACATGCCACATACTATTAACACAAAAACCACTACTTCCTGAAGAGTGAGCAGCCACTATATAGTTTTCTATAAGACTCTGTCTTATAAAGAGATTTATTGAAAAGAAAAAAAGGGTTGTGTAACAGAATCTTGGAAATTACATGTGTTTGTCATTGGATAGCAGTGAGTTTGTTAGGGCTGGGATCCTGTCACTGACCATTTCTTGAAGCAGCAGAGAGGTTGTTGCTTAATTTCCTGGTAGGGAGGAGTGTGCAGATATTCCAGCCCCATAATATTTTGCAAACACCTTCCTTTTTCCCAGGATCTCCTGTTACTTTTAAGAATATTGCAAAGGCAGCCTATTGCCTCTTTGAGTCTACCAGTTCATGTTATGTATGTTAATTAGGCTCATAAAATTGCGACCCGGATAAATGGATTGAGCAAAGCCTTACTATGATTAATTTGATTTTGGCTTAGTATTCTGTGTGAAGAACAGCTATTGTGTTCTGTGGAATAAACTAGACTTGGCTTACTATGATGTGTGAACCCAGCAGTATATGTGCTGTTGTACTTTGTACCTATGGTCAACTACTTCAGTAACAGCTAAACCACAGGGTGTTTTCCAGTGATCTGTGGGTTCTGTTTTGCAGATCTGTCCAGTTTGGGGGAAATTCTGCTCAATTCTCCAGGCCTTTCTTTAAGTTCAGCACTTCCATGTAAACTTCCATTTCTTAACAGCGTCCTTCTCAGTTGAAATTGTTAGCTGGAAGTATTTAGAGATTTTATAGCCTCCCTCCATTTTGTCAGAGTGAATTAATCTTAATTTTAAATGTTCAAATAGCTGCTTGAAGGAACCCATGCATATTGAATGTAAAGAGAACAATCACAACTTGAAAGAGTAGAAGGATCAGAGTATTTGTTCACCTGTAACTAACTGTAGGCCTAAACTACTGCATAAAAATAGTAAGTTATGCTTTCAAATTTGCAGAAATATATTATATTTAACTTTATACCACGTAGAGGCTGTCAGCTTCTGCTCACTTAGTGAGTCATTAAAACATACAATTTAACCAGGGGTGCCTACATTTTTGCATGCAACTACAGTTTGAAGGAAACTTTTGCCACATATATGTTGTATGTCTTATGCTCAGGTATATCAAAATATCTCCTCGACCTCTCCTTTATAACGTCAGAAAACGCCGCTAGCCAAATGTTCAGTTGATCATACATCCAGGTGGCAGAGCTCCTTTTAAAAAACTTCCGATGTTATAGAGCTCTTTAAGGATGCAGCTGTTCTTCAAACTACTGATCTTTAAGTAGGATGGTTGCTGTTCTCTAAATACTGTATTCCTAACCTGTGCATATAGCTTGAGAAGGAAATACTAGTGAATTTGATGAGATTCTTGAGATCAGTGCTGCTGGAGCTTTGAGAAATGAAAACCCATATATGTGGATTGATAAAATCGGAATTAACATATATGGCAAGTTCTAGTTAAGAGACTAAAAATTAAAAATGGCAAAATATGGTCTGAAAATTGAAATCCTAATATATTGATACTGAGACTTATCTGAGGCAATCATATGTAAGTACTATTTAAGTCCTGAATGTTTGTAAGCTTTTTGTTTTTTATTGAGAGAATAAAATTTAACAAGTACTAAAAAAAGAGCAGAAAGTTTAAAAAAGGAAATAAGCATATTATATTTCCTATAGTGATAATATTCAGCTAAGTTTTTACGTATGCAATACTGATCAGTCTTACTGTTGCATCAGTACAGACCCACTTTATAAACAGGAAGTGAACCCATGTTTTAAATCTGGGGTTGAACTGTTTTTCCAACATTGAGTAATTCTTTGGATGGCCCTCATGCTTGATAAACCTATAATTCTTGATATAGTGATAAGTTCCCCATTTTAGTATATTCCCTTCTTTAAATCATATTGAACTTTATAACACCATATTAACAGAGTTTTTGATATTAAATCGAAACAAATCAGTACTGGGACAAGCCCCTATTATATGAATAACTGTCCTCTCAGCCATTTTAATATTTCCAGCAATGTGACATTGACAACTACTCCTTTTTAAACTTTTCTGGAGTGTCTTAAATGTTAAAGAAACTGATTTGTTGCATTAGCCTCATCTAGGGATCATAAGAAGCATACTTCCTTCTTAAAGGATATTAACAATTGATTTGTTAATATTGGATTTTTCAACTCTTTATTTAAGTTGAATAATGCTATTTATTGCAAATAGCTAATATCTACTGTAGTGTTTATTAAAAATACTGTAGATTTAAAATCAGCCAAAACACATTCCAGTACTGACAATATTTCTGAAATTTTAAACATCCTAACGCATCTGGATGAGATTGTGAAATCAGCATCTACGACTGTGCCTTGCAACTTTTAATGCGAGAGATACAGTAGAGCTGTTGCTAAAAGGACCCAGCTCCTGCCACAATATTACAGAAGTTAAATAGTAGCTTTCTAATTGTATTCATAGTGTGTGTGCATTTTCAAACTTAATTATTTATGTTGCATAGAGAAATGTAAGTAAAAATATATGCCCAGGGATAAAGTTGAAAGTCTGGAAATTTCAAAGCCCCGTTATAATATGATAGCCATTATTACAAAAATAAAATATAGGGCTTGTCTTTCCCACAGAAATGTTTTCATAAGTCTGTTTAAAATAAGTTCTATGTATTTCTCTAAAGGGACCCTTAAATGTATCAATTGTAGATATAATTTTCATTGTACAACTTTTTTTTACCATAAACCTACCAGCATTTTAACCACATATTTATGTCAATTTTTATCTAAGAAATTTGACATATTAAATTACAAATGAAGATTTCCTTGGAATAATTTTTCTTAGTTAGCTAAAACAAATCAAACAAAAAATGAAATCCAATATTATAGAAATACCTATAGAAATATTAGAACCTGTAACTGAATAACCTGAATAACTATAAATTACCAATTTATTGCTCAAGATCAAGATTTTCATGTAACAATATATAATTATCAGCAGCATGTAACAGTTTGTGTTCAGCTTTTGCCACTATTATATCCAAAATGTCTTCCATTTTATAAGGCAAGCTAGTGGTTCTGATATCAAATTAAAAATAGAAGATTAAAAGACATTCTTGAGGGGTACTACAAATTATCTAAAAAGATAAAGAGATATTTCCATTTGTAATAACTCTGTTCAGCTGCACCTTTATCTCTATAAGATTTAACATATGTCATTAAATCTATGAAAACAGGAAAACAAAATTTTGTTTTCTGCTTACTGTCCAAGCTATCGTCCAATTTGGTTGATAAAATGTTGATGCAAAACTACTGACAGCAACTTTGGCATATAGATTATAGACAATATTATTTTTGATTATGTATCCTACACATTCCAGTTTTATAAAAGATCCTCAAGTATTTGATAAAATTAGATTAGAGATGGACATGCTGAATGTACATTTTAAAAAATTGAAAGCAGTGATGGTCTCACTGGATGCAGAAAATACCTTAAATACGGAACTGTAGAAATTTTTGAAAGAAATTGACTAAATATAAATTTTATTTTGTATTAATTGGATCATTGCATGGTATGTTATTCTTTCTGAAAGAGTTATTATAATTTTACAAATGGAAATATCTCTTCATCTTTATTATTATTAATTTAATAATTAACCTGAGGTTTACAGCCTTTATTGAGCATGTTTTGCAAAGGATAAAGCACATTATTCAGTGAAAGGCCTGTGGATTGTGATTAGAGCAGTTGCTTTGTGTGCAGAAAGTTTTCACTATCTCCAAGAAAGGCTGAGATTGGGAATGACCGTTGCCTGAAATCCTAGAATCCTGCTGCTAATCAGGGTAAACCAGGATTGAAATTAGAAGGATTAAAGGTCTAACTTGCTTTAACACTATTTCTAGTTTTCCTAGGTGAAATTCCTGGATCCTAGCCTCCTCAATATTTGTACTCTCCAGACATGTCAAGGCCCAGAATTCTCTGATCAGCATGTCTATGGCAAAAGTTCTGGGAACTGAAGTCTGGACAGCCTTCCAGGACATGGGGAATCAGTTCTAGGTATCTGCAGTCAGAGCACCAACATGCACCCTTTGAAATTGTTTCATTATGGGCAGTCCTAGGATTTAAAGTTGGGTGTAGGCTGTTACATTTTAAACAATCCTTGCTACAACTGTAGCAAACTAATTATAATTTTGGTTATCTTTGGGGAGCATTGATGCTCCACATATCATTGTACGGGATCTGCCTATTGTTTTTTATGGTGACAAAGAATATTTGCTGCAGTGGCAGCAGCAGTTGGAGGATGGATGTGGATGTAGTGCAGCGAATTTGGTTGGTAAATTTGCCAGGTGACTTACTGTGATCTATAGTAGGATTGGTCCTGCCTTCAGTGTTATTTTTAAAAATCTTATTTTAGCAGTAAATGAGTTTTTACTTGTAAGCTACAGTTTTTTGTGCCATAAATGAGCACTGGGGCTGCAGGTAGTCCTTGACTTATGACCATTTGTTTAATGACTGTTCAAAATTACATTGGCACTGAAAAAAGTGGCTTATGACCAGTCCTCACACTTACGACCATCACAGCATCCCCATGGTCACCTGATCAAAATTCAGCCACTTGGTAGCCAGCATGTATTTATGATGGTTACAGTGTCCTGAGGTCACACGATCACCATTTGTGACCTTCCCAGGCAGCTTCTGACAAGCAAAGCCAATGGGGGAAGCCGGATTCGCTTAACGACCATGATGATTCGCTTAACGATCATGGCAAAAAAGGTGGTAAAATCAAGTGCGACTCACTTAATGACTGCATTGGTTAGTGATGGAAGTTTCGGTCCCAGTTGTGGTTGTAAATCAAAGACTACCTGTAGTCAATTCTGTATATTCAAATAAATTATGTGGTGCTTGAGAATGATGACTGAGAAGACTGTGTGTCAAATATGAAACAGTTTGGGAACTGGATGGAACTGGAAGGACCTCTGGGAAGGATCACATAAGGAAAGATATCTATATATGATTAAAGGATGATGTTTGCTTAGGTATAGTTTATGCATACTTTATATATTTAATGAAGACTACATGAGCAAATACAGATTTTCTCTTTATTGAGTGTTATTTTTCTTCTTTTTTAAAGCTTCTCCTCTCTTGCTTTTTGCAAACCGCCGAGATGTCAGATTGGTGGATGCTGGTGGAGTGAAGATGGAAGCAACAGTTGTGGTCAGTGGCTTAGAAGATGCTGCTGCAGTTGACTTCCTCTACTCACAAAGTGTTATTTACTGGACAGATGTGAGTGAAGAAGCCATCAAACAGACTTATTTTAACCAAACTGGGAATCTTGTACAGAATGTCATTGTTTCAGGATTGCTTTCTCCAGATGGCCTGGCATGTGATTGGATTGGGAAAAAATTGTACTGGACTGACTCAGAAACAAATAGGATTGAGGTTGCTAATCTCAATGGAACATCTAGGAAGGTTCTCTTCTGGCAAGATCTTGACCAGCCAAGAGCAATTGCCCTGGATCCAGCTCATGGGTAAGCATCCTTTCTTTAAATTTTCGCATTCATTTGCAGGATCTTGGTTGTTTTCTTAGAATGTTTTCTCTCTCCAAACAAAATATAATCTCTTCTTACAAATTCTGTTTTCTCAAGGTATTTTTCTCTGAACATATGTTTACATTTAAATAAAACATGGGATGAGGAATGGCAAGCCATATAACAGCACCATGACTAATGTGCCAAACAAAACATTAAATAAGTCTCATTTTTCCAGCTTAGAATTCTCTAAACCCTAACATTATAAAGTTTTAATCTATAATTAATGTGGCTAGTTAAAGAAATTTAGGGAGGTTGCCTGTTGACATGCATGATAGATTCAGTTTTGCAAATCTGTATCCTGCTGAATCCTAATAAGTTCTCAAATTCTGTGTTGGGGTAAAAAGAGATCCAATAGCTTGAGGTATAATGAGGGGTTTTTTGGCAAGTAAAATATGCTCTTCAGTTATGCTACATAAAGATCTAATTTGTCTGAAGATCTTCTGCAGTACAGAGGAGCAAGCAATCAAAAGTTTGATACAAGAAGTAGAGGTTTTTGCTTACTTGGCACAGATATTGCACATCTGTAACAAATGTGTGATAGGATAAAATCTTAACCATTACATATCATTGCATTAGCAACTTGATCAATGCATTGTTATGTTAAATGCTGTACTGCCTGTATGGTTGTAATAACATAAATTGTATTAAATAAAATAAATTCAATGGTGGAACAGTGAGCCAGTGTACTGTTTTTGGAAAGAGGATATACACACAGTATTGATAAACAATAAGCAAGATGGTGCAAGTAAACTTTATGTAAGGTAACAATTTGTGCAATGCAGCCCTATGTATTTACTCAAGAGTAAACACAGTTTGGATGGATGGATGGATGGATAGATAGATAGATAGATAGATAGATAGATAGAGTGCCATCAAGTTGGTATAGACTCTTAGTCTAATCCTAGAATTTAGGAGAATTTCTAGAAGAGCATTTCATGAACTCCTTACTGTATAAAAAAAATTGCAAGTAGGGAAAGAGGAGGATGGAAATGAAACTTCTGTACTTTTCACCAAGGTTAAGATTGACAACAGATCTTATTTCTGAGGGCAAAATATAGAGCTTAAATAATTCAGAATTATATTGCTCACTTCATATAATCCTAAATCAAAGTATATTTATTAATAATAACTTGCTTCAGTTAGATCCTCTGTGTAGTTCAGCATCAGTATAACTTAGTAGAAATAATTTTTTCAAGTTACTTGAATTCCCAATTATCCAAGTATTCTGGTTAACCACGCCTCACAGAGCAGTCCTGGCATCCAGTTCAGTGGGTTCTAACATTAGAGAACAGGAAAGGAATTTTTTTCTCACTTCCTCATTGGGGAAGAGATAAAATCTTTTCAATTTTGTGGGAGAAAATATTGGATACAGTGGATCCATGCCCCCCTTTTCACAACAGTACTGCTTTTGATTCTCACCAAAATGCCATTAGAAGCTCTTGAGAGGGACATTGGCTTTCTTCTCTGAGGTAAGGAATTCTTAATAATTTAATTGCCCAAGGGATTCCCTTCCAGGGGTTGTAGACTGAAGCCGTAATTAATAAATATAGCTGCAATGCCATTTAGGAATAAAATGTTTTTCAGATATGACTTGATCCCTTATGATGTTTTTTTTATTCCATTTTAAACCTGACATTGGTGGTTTTTCCAAAGCTACTTTTGAGGAGCAATTACAAATGTCCTTTATTTGAATTATCTGACATACTTTTTGTTCTTTTTGTTTAAGCCCTTAATTTGCTCACCTGCACACTATTTTGGTACATCAGTTAGTACTAAATGTCCAAGACCAAACTAATTAATCCATCATGGATTGGTGCAAGACCTCTACCCAGTAAAGTGGCCATCTTGTTAAAGTTTATAAAAATTCTTAAAATCATATAGAAATAAATGTTGGAAATGTCATGAGGCAGAAGGAAACATTCTACCATATATGGTTGACAGGTAAAAAAACCCAAAGTATTAGAAAGACATACAGAGCACCATTCAGAGAATCTTAGGGATCATATTCAGCATGAAAACACATTTTTTAAACTAGGTATAATTCCAGAACATATCAATAAAAAATACTATAACTTTTTAAGATGCATGCTCATGGCTGCAAAGACAAACTATAAATACAAATATGGAATATGGTTTCTAAAGTTTATACCGATAGGTACTACAAATTGGTTGGAGAACAAAGAAGGGAGAAGTCAGAAATTAAATATTTATCTATATTACTTTTAGGGGTGTTTTTCTTTTTTCCCTTTTTTTCCAGTTATAAATAACATATTGGTGATTTGCTATTAAGCTTTAACATTTGTATTTCTTTTTTAAAAACAACTCAATGTATTCTGTTTGGAGCTCTTACTAATGTGATATTGAGCATTAATTGTACAACTTCAGTAATTATCTGTCCATCTATAGATATCTTTTTTGAAAATATATTTGTTTTAAATAAAAAAGAGAAAAAACCCAATTACAAGGAAAAAAAGGAAAAAGAAAAGGGGAAAAAAAAGTCTTAAAGATCTGTGTGTTTGGGTTTCTGCAGAACTGGTTATAGATGTACTTCCATTCCAACTGGATTACATAATCTTTTTTCAAACATAATCTGTCCTCAAATCTGTCCTCTAAATCCATTAACAGCTAGATAGTAGAACCGGTATCTTTTATATCTAGACCATAAAGATTTTGACCTTCTAAGATAAGATCCTGAAGGACAACACATTTTGTATATATGTATTTTATTTAAAATTATTATAATTTGCTACTCATTGTAAAAACAATTATATTAAAAGTATTAATTAAAAATATAGAGTAAATTATTTATGAATAGTAAAAATTATTAGTGAAATATATATTAAAAACAATACCAAGCATAGGTCATAACAGGTATAAGTGTTGTAATGAATCATCTTAACACAATTATTTTCCTTATGAGGCCCAATATCTTATAAGATGAAAATGTCTTGTATAAGCAGAATACTGGGAAGCAGGAGGGTGAGGGTGGGAGTAGGAGAAGGTATTCACCCTAATTAGAGAGTTTGATAATATCCCACCCACCCAGTCTGCACACAGTTAACATACAGGTGAGTTTCAGTAGAGTATGCTAGTATTTGTATGTATATAGTATGCTAGTATAGTATGAGAGCCAGTTTGATGTAGTGGTCAGGCTAGAAACTGGGAGTTCTAGTCCCACCGTAGGCATGAAGCCAGCTGGGTGACCTTGGGCCAGTCACTCTCTCTCAGCCCTAGGAAGGAGGCAGTGGCAAACCACTTCTGAAAAACCTTGCCAAGAAAACTGCAGGGACTCGTCCAGGCAATCTCTGAAATTCGGACACGATTGAACGGATAGGGAAAAAAATGCTAGTATTGCTTAAAATCATACAATAGGAAGACATTATTATGTCACTCAATTGTTTCTTGGAAGAATTTATCTACTTTTCTGGATGCATCTAATTTATATATAAGATATATATGTACATATATATATAAGATATATATGTACATAATATATGTACTCTTGAAGGAGATTTTTATATCCAGGGTCTTCTTATGCGATGTCTTTAACCATCAAATAAACAGTTGAAACATTTTCTTTATATAAAAAACAAGGGAGCCACGTAGCTTTGAAGTGAATTCAAATAGTAAATAAGAAAATAGTTAAAAAAAAAAAAAGTAAATATAAGGCACATATCTTCTGTGTGCTGGCTTATATTTTGTAACAACATTGTTACAAGCAGGTGGGTAATGTAATATGTAGCACAGAATATTTGATTGGCTGCCTTTAACCTATCACAGAATTCTTCATAGAGTTTTCTTTGGACCTTTAGGGTTTATTCCAGAGGTTTGCCTTCCCTTTCCACTGATCTGTGATTCCTGTCTAATTTCTTATCAGGTTGCTATGTGAGTAGGTTGTGAACACTACTGCATATTGCAACACTCTTGACTTAATATGTTGTGGATTTTGTGCAGCTCTTCTTTCTTCCAGATCCACTTCTCCTTCCCTGCATGGAGTAATGCTATGCAAATCAAAGGGAGACAAGGATGAATCTTCTGTTGCCTGAGAAAAGTTGTCTGTTATTTGATTATTAGGAATTTTGAATTCATGTAGCCCTGAATGAAAGGAGTAGTGAAAAGATTTTCATTGTGAGAAAGCTCATTGAATTTGCTCTGGCCACATCTAAACACCTCTGTATGCCACCACTTTTCTGAATTTTACAGTGTAGTTCACAACTCAACAAATGCATACAAAATGTGTTTTAGGAAGAATTGTGCATAGTAATGCATTTAGGAGAAAATTATTTGCAGCAACATATATGTAAGAAGAGGTATGCATGTAGCATAAGCAGAACTCCGGATGAATGTGTGTGTTGATTTTTTTTTTTAAGCAAACTAATGTGGAAGCAGGGTGGAACCAATCTGGAGACAGAAAAATACAAAACCAAACAAAATTTATTTCAACGGACAAATGATGCGCACACTTGATTCCTAGCTTGAGTATTGCATCTCTGGTAATTCTATAGGGATATTAAGTGACTGGGCATTTGTATGGAACTGAAGAGCTTTTAAGTGAAAGTAATGTCATTTAAAATCAAACAGACCTTATGAATAGAAATAGTACAATATTTTGTAGTAGGATTTTAATATTTTTGAGGTAAGGTGGCAAATTTCCATTTTTCAGGATCCCTACTTTCAAAAATCATTTGCTAAGGCAAAATGTTCTCTTCTGTGTTGACTTTTTGAAGAGAATGTATGCTGTCCAGTAATATTTAGAATTGTTTGGAGAGGAGGTCCAAACATTGGATAAGTTCCTCATGAGTTTTTAATTAACTCTATTTTCAAATGCATAAAAAGTGACTACCTTCCTTTTGTCTATTTTCTAGCTAACTATAAGGCACTTGCAATGCTCCTTTAAAAAGTAGATTAAATCTAAGGGTTGAATATGGGGAAAAGGGCACCATGTTACGTAATTTAGAAGTGGGGAAATATGTCTATAACTGCTGTAAAGATCAGAAGCCGCTTCCTTAAGGACTTTTTTATTTTCTACTGTTTTCAACATCTTTATCTTTCTTCTTTTTTCTTCTATATTGTTTTGTGTTTAAATTATATTGGATAAAAAGAAGATTAACTCCGTAATATAAAATCCTAACATCTTTACCTCTTCTTTCTGTGGCAAATATGTGTTTCAAGTGCCTGAAGTAGCTTTTTTTACTGAAACTGCAGTTATGATCCTTTAAAAAGATCAGGATGATAGCTGGAACAATAGTATGAACTTTGAAGTTAATTCTGAGGACTTATATTACAACTACAACATGTAATAGTGGGATATGTGTGTGTGTATATATATATAAAAGGTTTTTATTTGACAGAGCAGAAAGGTATTCAATATAAACATTTTTAGAATCCATTTTGGGGAAAGTGCTACTTTCCAAGTGCAAATGTAGAATGTAGAGAATATCTCTATATATCTATTTTGGTAAAACTTGTAATTTGCAAGTGGAGCGACACACGCAGTATTCTACCACCTGATCTACCTGTAAATGAAAAGCTCACTTTTATAATATTTTTACCTTAATGTTTTCAATATGCAGAGGAATACCTACTTTCAAACTGTTAATTTCAATCTAATTTTGGCTGACAATGAACAATGAACAATGATGGGGATGCAGTGACGCCAGGCAATGAATATAAGATTTGTCCTGCTGGTGCATATTATCTCCAGGGGCTCTCAGTAATTTATCTTTCAAGACTTTTGGTTTATTTTTTCTAGGGGTTAGGTGAGCAGAATGCTGCATGTATCCCATTGTTGATTACCATCCTATAGAGACCATTTAATGGAATTACTAACATACATACCCTTGCTTTGTGTTATGAGTAATTCACCTGAAATGATTACTCATTATTTAAAGCAAGTGGGAGGAGCCCTTGCATAATTTTTCTGGCACTATATCCCAATCATAGATGCACATTTTTGCTTTTGTCGAAGGGACTTTGGACTTGAATTTCTTGAAAAATATCCTCTCTTTGAAATGGAGAGGGTTTTTTTTAAAATATGGTCAGGGGAAATTCTGTTCATGGAAAGTAATCAGATATCTAACCTAATATGCCTAACTTAGTTTTTTGAGATGCCAGTGCTTTCATGCTTAACATTAGTTCAACTTTTGATTAAGCCCACACTTGCCCTCCAGTTTGTCCAAATGAAGCTGTAATGATCATATGCTTTATTAACATGGCTACTAACAATTTAGAAATTCAGTGCCAGGAACTTGCAGCCTTAGGCCTTATTCTCTCTGTGAAAGACACAAGATTAAGAGGCATTCAGAAATTCATTCTGACTCATGTTGACTATGGTAATGTTCATAAATCTGTTTTTCTTTTCTCAGTTCTTCACTTATTGTTTGTTTGTAAGTTTTAATTATTTTACCCATTGCCTTTAGTAGTTTCACTGTTCCGTGACAAGTAAATTATTCCATATTTGTTGCTTTCTCTCTTTTACTCAGGCCCATTATTCGTCACATGCTAATTTTCTTGCTAAACTTGTGCTTTGTTATTTATTGTTTCTTAAGTTTTCCTAATGTGATCTCTTAATTAATTTCCCTTTATTCAGTTGGCCTTTTCTCAATCTCAGTTTAAGAAATTATTAAAAAACTAATGTCTTTTTACCTCTGATTCCCTCTTGATATATTACTTGGTGTTGTTTCTTTCATATTTCTAGTTAATTGGTGTTTTGCTGAATTATTTTCTTCTTTTGCTCCTGTTCCTGTCTTAGGTAAAATATGTACTTGGTACTTTCCCATCTGTTTTCATCTCAGTTGTCACATGATGTTTTGTTTTAGGATTCTAAGCCTGCAGGCAGGGTCTTTGTGAATTTTCCCCCCAAATTTACGCATGTTAAATGCATATTAAATACTTTATATTGATGACTGTGATGTTTTTATATTTTTTCTGAGATGCTTGTCCTTTCTTGGATTCTCAATTTAAATGCAAATAAGCTTTAAACCCAGAAAGGGCACGATTACTTAGCTCTGGTATATGGTAACATCCATGACATGCACAGCTGTAATTGTCCCAAGAATCTGGGATGTGGAAATACAATCTTGGACCAGGATAAGACAGAGGCTTTCATGACGCATACTTAATGCTGTTTTTTTATGTTGAATACTACTAGAAAGGATAGATGTGAGCTGTTGTATGGAATATAGAATCTTGGAGTCTTTGCAAAGACTTGAGTACAAGACATTGTTACATGGAAGTTCATTGACTTAGCTGACAAACTTTAGAACTTTAAAAGCTTTTAATAATGATCTCTAAAATGCTAGGACATACACAAAAATAGGAGGCCCTATTTTCTAGGTTTATAATGTATGGTAAAGCAGTGTCTTTCTGCTTCTTTGTTATTTAAAAAGACCTAGACAGCTTAACTGGCAGAAATGTTAAATTCTCCCTCTGGGTAGGAAAATGGTAGGATGGAGGAGTATAGAATGGGAAAGTATATGATGCAGGAGACTTGACTTGGTAATAGTGCACGTGAAAGGGATCTGAGTACCTTTGTCGACCCCAAGTTAAGTATGAGCCAGCAGTGTAATGTAGGAGTGTGTTATTTTGGAATATATTAACAGGATTACAGATTCTAGAACATAGGAAATAATAAGTTCTGTCTTGGTAAATTCCTACTTGGAATACTGGATCAGTTCTGTTCATCATAGCTGAAAAGGACAGTGACAAAAAGAGCAAGTTCAGAAAAAGGCTACTTAGGTGGTGACCCAATACAATGGGCTGATTCTGGTATTTGTGCGTTTGAGGATGGTGATATTGTGGGAGATAATCTGAATCTTTTATCTGTACCCAGTATCCTGTGTAAATTCACCCATTAAATTCTGGAGCAGTTCATTAAAATATTCATACCTGTGAAAAGCAGTGGCATGCTTTTTGTTCATACAACTATTTTTCCTGAATAAACTTTCAGAATACTTCTGATTTTTAGGCTACACTTGCAGTTTTGTTGTTTGAGATATTATGAAGCAAGAATGTTACCCTGTCATACTTTCCCTGTTCCCATAAGCTAATGAATTCCTCTGTGCCAGGTTGTTTCATGGAAGTAGATTAATGAGGTATGCAGTGTATTTATAAGTATCATTGCTAATATTAAAGGCCAATTCTTTACCTTATTTTCTAATTGCTTCATCTCTGTATAGATCTACTATCACTTATCCCCCCTTTGAATTTTTAAACTACACAATACAGCTTTTTGATTACATAATACTTTTCTGTATTTAAATGGAATTGTTTAATGCTCCATTTAGCAAAAATTCCAGAGGCAGAATGAAGTATAGGAAGTCCTAATCATATCTTAAAGTTGATCAGTTTGTATTCCTTTGAGGCAATATTTGAATCTCTTTCTTTTAAGAAGGCCCATTTATAATGGTGGTTAGTTGTGCATCATTTACTCGCTAATCCTGTTGTGGAACTTGTTTGTTGCTTTTCTTGGTGGGGGAAGGGGAAGAATAATAATAGTAGCTTGTGGTCTGTCCTTGTGGAATTCACTCTCCCAAAAGCTGCATTCCTTGTCTGTCTTTGCATCATTCATCCCATACCCCCACCCCCACCCATTTCTTTTTTTTTTTTTTACACAATTCGCTAACCAAAACATTGGTTGTAAAAGGCCCCTTAGTTATTTTTTTTTCTACACAGTTTGACTGAATTTGAGGACGTATCAGTCTTTTTAAATAGCTTACTTTTCTGAGATTGCTCCAAAGGCTTTCTGACTTATTTTTAATATGCAGGTTCCTTTAGCATATTTTGGTATAGTTCCTTCAGCATTTGCTAGCATCATATCTCAGTGTGTTCCTTGTGATCGTATTTCCATAATAAAACATTATGGTTTTCACTTTGAATCATTCAGTTTTCCTGGAAAACGTTAATTATAGTAGGTGTAAAGATTGTATAGGTATTTTGTATTTTGGTTTACTTTTCTCCTTGGGCAAAGTTTGATCTTAACTACGAACAGTTCAATATGTTTATCTAACATCCCATTCTATAATTTTTTCTTAAACTCAGATCTTCTGGATAGTGTCTTAGGCTGGTTTGGCCACAATCTCATTACGCTGGCAATTAGTATAAATATTCAAGCAATTGTTGAGTATTCTTTTTAGAATCTAGGCAGCAAGAACTGATTGTTTTAACATGTTTTGGTGAATTCTTGCCTGAAAGGGAAGGAAAACAGAGTGCTGAAGTAGGCCTTGCTTTTTCCATTTTTTTTTTTCAGTTCTCTATTCTTTTCCAAATAATAGAAGTAGGGGAGTGGAAACTACAGTTGTTGATAAGAATAGAAGAATCTGATGAAAACAAAGGAATGAACAGGAGGTGCAGATGGTTGCAGACATAGCTGCAGAGTGTGGAGGCTTTTGTAGATTAGTTTGAAGATTAGCTGCTATGTGGGAAGGTGATCTTAATCCTCTTGTAATGCCTAAACAGATCTACCTTCCCTCCCTCCCTCCTTCCCCGTTTGTTTCCTTCTCTTTCTTTCCTTCTTTTCCCTGTACAGCTGCCCCTTACCCCATCGTCTCTATCCTCCTCTTCTTCCTCCTCCGAGTTGACCATGCCTACATTTACTTATAATATTTATGTGTGAAACTAATTTGTGTGCGTGTGAGAGACAGCATGTTTCATATACAGTATGCAGATAAGGATTAATTAATTTCATAAATGGGGTAGCTTATTTTATAGGTAATTTTAATTAACAGGTATTATTTCAATTAGCATGCATTTATTTTTTGTCCTTGCCATGCCCCTTCTTGGAATGTAGTTTGTATATGTAATACATATATACAAGTGTGCTACAGAACGTGTACACTTTTTTTTGGATCAGGGAGGGAATCTCCAAGAATGGTCTCAACTGGAGTTGAGATGGGGAAGATGAGTATTGTACAGTACTTTTGCAGTTTGCATACATTTTGTTCCGCCTGCATCCTTTTTAGGGGAAGACTTCCTTGGATGTAGGGTCATCTTCCTTTTTTTTTTTTTTGTCTGCGCTCAGTCATTACTGACCCTGCAGTGACTGCCTGGACGAATCCTTGCAGTTTTCAAGGCAATTGTTTTTCGGAAGTGGTTTGCCAGAGCCTCCTTCCTAGAGCAGATTTATAACCAAATAACAAAAGCTCTGGGCAGTTTTATCTTATTTGAAAATTATATACTCCTGATATTGTTAGGATTTTTGAGATACAGTAATGTTAGGAACAAGGAAATTGTTACTCAAGTTCCGCTTTAGAATTACAGTACTGAAGTGGAGGGGATGATAGAGAATGATTGAACCTATGCTTAGAGACATTGGGGTTGGGGAAATTTGTAGCTTGTATGGCCATATATTCCACTCAGAAATACAAGTTGCCTCTTTGTCTGGATTCTTATATTGTACTGTAAATGGTTTATTTAATAAACCACAATTAATGAATTAGCCACACATTCCAGTTTTCAAACCACATAATGGTTTAATATATTATCAGCTAAAGCTATTGAATTATGGCAATATGATATACCAATTCTGCTCTTCTTTTGTGTGCTTCACCTAGCGTACATCAACTACAGAAGTAGACAATCTGGGCCCTCCTAACATGCCTGACTACAATTCCCATAGGTGTGATAGAAACAGATATGGACTGATGACCTGCTTAGTATGGATCATGTTATGGGGAAAGTGAAAGGGGTAGCTGTTATATGTGCATATTAGTCAATTTTGGTAAATTGTTTCTTACGATAATTAACCTCAAGAAAGAATTACATGTATTATTTCAAGAAGTTATTGCATATTAATCCAGATGGTTTTAGATATTTAGGAGAAATTACTGTAATTGAATTAAATGCAAGAAATGTGTTTAAGACCCTCTTTGAAAGATTGACAATTAATAGGGCTTTATCTCTGGTAAAATAGTTGCTCCCTGTTTTCTAAAATTTTATTTTTGTTTCAAACTCCAAATTTCTTTGTTTCTTAATTATTTTAGTTCATGGCAAAAAACACCCCTCTCTTCCTTCATATGTTTAAAAAAAAGTAGGATTAGGCAAATCATATTGTATAAGCAAAATCACATTAGAAGCTTAGGCATACCACATTTAAAACATTACTATGATACTTTTTAAGTAACACTGTTCATAGCATAATAATCTCAGATTGTGCTAAATTGGTAGAGAGTGTTCAAATCTGAACCCGTTAGAGCAATAGCATTCTTCCCTGATATTGAGAAATGTATGTATACTGTTCCAAATCCATATTTTAAAACTACTCTAGAAGTTTTTTTAAAAAATCTCCCTTGATTCTTTTCCTATCATTTGATCATCCAGACTTTTAAAACTATGTAGATAAATAAGATGAATATAAGAAGTAGGATAATAGAAAAGTAAGGACATTATAGAGTTAGAGACTTACAGGGTATCCATCTCTGCTGAATATATTTTGCTGAAGAATTGGTTATAAGATCCAGCTGAAACAGGTTCCATAATTTCTTCTTAATTTTATTAAGTTTCAGCAGTCAAAACCTTTACTAGTGTTTGAAGAATGGTGTGTATAACTGCATTGTTTAAATTCAGAGAACTCTCTTTAATAATATATACACTTCTGTACTTGGTAGCACTGGCATAGGAGGGAAGTTCAAAAAAAGCCCCAGAAGAAGTAATAAAATAATATGGGAAGAGGAAATGGGATCTGAAGTCAATGAGTTAGATTGGAACTCTTTACAGCATAAAGTTCTGTTTAAATCCCTTTTGGAGAATTGATTATAACAGAATTTATAGATGGTAATACCCACCATTAAAATTGCATTATATGAATCAAAATCTTCCTGTACAGTATTTGAGGCATTGTAATCACGTTGCTGCTTGAGGACTTGCCAATGTCAGTTTAGTTCTCATCCTGGCCAGATATTTTTGAAGACATTGGAAAAGTTACTCAACAATCTTTGAAAATGAACTGTATTGTAGGTTTATTGTCTATATTTCTCAAGACTTTGCAGCACAAGAAATTAATTTATTTTTTTCTTTCAGCTGCCAGATTTACTGTTGCAAAACATTAGAAAATTAAAACATATCTTTGTTTGGATCAAATATATTCGAAAGTCTGGGAAATGGTACTGGATGAAAAATTAGTACACAACAAAACAGAGTCTTGAAAAATCTCTATTAAATACTGTTTTATTCAAGTTTGGTTTCCATTTTTACTTATATCAACAAAGCAGTTCCTAGTAGATTACGTGTGTGCGTGTGTATTTCTGACCAAAATATTAGCCATGGATGTTTAAAATCTTTGTACCTGTCCTTTCTGTCTCTCGTTCTGTGCTTTTTCAATGTTTGTATTTTGTATTTTATTTTTTATATTCTCTTGAAGTTTTGTTAATGTACTGGTTTCTATTCACAAACAAGCAAAACAAACAAACAAACAAAATTGCATATAGATAGTTTCCTGAAGAAAAAATGGGACATAAACCTAAGAACTGAATAAAAATACATTATAGACCTATGCAAATTATTGATTCCCCCAGCAGTTCTAGTGGAAGTGTCTTCTGTGCATACACAGATAATCTGAGAAGTCCTTTCAGATGACCGAATTTTGGCAAAAACATTTATGGCACTGCTGCAGTTGAAGCGCCCTTGTGAATTATTTACACAGCTCTAATAAATAATACATAGCACTATTGGACATATATCATAATAGGTCATTATAGTTATCCATTATTTCTTTATTGTTTGACATCGAGAAGCTATTTAATTAATGTTCTACTGTTGTTCAGTTTCCTTGATTTTCTGATTAATAGCCAGACATTAATAGTCAACTAGGTATACAATAACAGTACTTTGCTGTTCTGTTTTGGTTGTCAGTCAGTTTCTAACCTTCAGAGAGTACTCTGCTTAACCTTTAAAACCCCAAATGCCTTAGATAGTTTATCTTGTCCTCCCATTTCTACCTGTCCAAATAAATACCAAGGCCAACTTCTGAAGCACTCCTCAATTTATCACTGCCAGTGAAATGAGGTACGTGACTACAGAAGACAGGGTGGTGTTGGCATCCCATTTGAGGAATGACATTGGCTTTAAGGCACAGTTGCTCCCTGTGTCCCAGGAGTTTTGATAATTGATTTTAGTCCTTTTGGATCTTTGCGCTACTTAATTTCTCTTCTGACTGTATGGGTCACAAGGTTTTCCCCTAACTATTTATTTTGTCATATGCTATTTTTATCATTGTTGTTTTTCATTTTATTTATCTCTTTGCTATCGCAAAAACCTGAGTGATTCAACAATTCAAAAGTTGATAAATTACTTCTAGTCAGATGCCATGTAGAATCATTCCTTTTTTTTTTTTAATGGTGCTGCTTATTTCAATTTGCTGAAAACAATTATTGTAGCTAGAAAGATGTACAGGATATGTATAGCTATGAAATCTTTGCTGACAGATTATAATAGAGCCCAAGGGCTCTACCAGTCAAAATAAAGAGTCCTTGTTCAGCAGATAATGAAAGAGACTTGTACTAACTGAACTGCATAGGAAACAACAAGTTCATATTTTTAGAGATAGTTAACTAAGGTAGGAACATTTTTAAAGGTAAAAAGTTATGGTCAGATTTTAAACGTTTGATAGGTGGGGGGTCCAGATAAATTTCAGACGCACAAACTTAATTTCAGGAAAGTTTCTGTTCTGTTATCATAACAGTTGGATTTTTAATTTCCAGGTACATGTATTGGACAGACTGGGGTGAAACACCTAGAATAGAGCGTGCTGGAATGGACAGCAGTTTTCGGAAAATAATTGTGGATTCTGACATTTATTGGCCCAATGGACTCACTATAGATCTCAATGAACAAAAGCTTTATTGGGCTGATGCAAAGCTGAGCTTCATTCACAGAGCAAATCTGGACGGCTCTTTCAGGTAGGGTTGTGTGTGTGTGCATGCATGTAACCCTCTGCAAATACATTTAATATTGCTTAGACGTTTTCTGTACAAACTTATGTGGTGCTAATGTACTTTCTGGCAGCTGTGACAACAAAAGGTTATCAACCTTGCATCACCAATTGCCCTTGAATATTTTGTTGCCTGAGAATGTGTTTTAGAAACATTGATAAGTGTCTGGAAGGTCAGTATTTGTTCCTTTTTCCTTCATCTACATAATTGCTTGTTTCCAGCTCTCCCTTACTGAGGCTTGCTACTAGTTCCCCCTCCCCCTTATGCCTCCCTTCTCACCCCGTGGTGATAACTCATTCTCCATGTACACATAGTCCTTGACTTAGGACCATTTACAAATTTCTGTGGCTAAGCGATGCAGTTGTAAAGCGAGATGTCACACACTTAGCGATGGCAATCCCCATTGCTGTCATTAAGCGAAATCCGCCGGTTGTTAGCTGAGAACCCACCCCAGTCCAAGCCATTCTGGGCTTAGTCCATCCCAGCTTTGAGCCTCAGTAAGGGACTGCCTCCAACTCCCCCCTCCACCTATCGTACCCCCCATCTCTGCCCTTTTGACCACCCTGCACTCTGCCTTGCGGGGCGGCAAGCAGCCCCAGACCCTCATCGTTCTGGGGCTTCTTGCTATGCTGTGGCTCAGGGGCTTCTTGGCACACCATGGCTCTGGGACTGCAAGAAGCCCCTAAGCCACAGCACAGGGTGAAACCACAGCTGCCCCTGAAAGCCTCAGCCACTCCAGCAAACGCCAGCAAGCAGTTGTTCGCCCAGCTGCCTTCCCTCCCAGTTCCCCGCACCGACCTTTCACCTTTTGCACCCAGCCGCCACAGCCAGTGTAGATGCGCCTCGCTGCCTTTGCTGTCTCTTTTTTGGACCCGCAGCCGCCATGCTATCCTGGGTAAATGCTTCTTACATGTGCCTCCCCAGCCCAACCCAGCCCAGGAGGGCGATGCAAATAAGAATGGCACTGTGCTGTGGCTCAGGGGCTTCTTTCAGCCCCAGAGCTATGGTGTTGCAAGAAGCCCCTGAGCCGCAGCATGGCAGGCAGCCCCAGAGCCACTCAGTTCTGGGGCTGCTTGCCACCCTGTAAGGCAGGGTGCAAGGCAGCCGAAAGGGCAGAGATGGGGGGGGAGAGATAGGTGGGTGGGGGGAGTTGAAGTGCGCTTGCAGTCGTAAGTGCAGACGAGCTGCCAAGTGCCTGAATTTTGATCATGTGACCATGGGGGTGCTGCAGCAGCCATAACTTCAGGGATCGATCGTAAGTCCATTTTTTCAGCACCATCATAACTTCAAACAGTTGCTGAACGAATGGTGGTAAGGTGAGGACTACCTGTACATGGTAGCATTGTCCAATCTATGCTGTTCACAAGCACTGTGAATCAAGTATGTATATCAGCTGTTGATTCTGTGACCTCCCGTACCTAGAGAAAATGGAGGCACACAAATGCATACTCTGCATATCCGTGTACCGTATATACAAGCAGAGAGAGAGAGAAAGCACTGCCCACTTGTTCTTTTCTTTTCCATGGTGTTTGGAAAAAATCAATTTACAGAATTCCATTAGATCCTCTTAAACTCGCATGATTTGTTTTGTTGGGATCCTTTATTCCACTGTTATATCAGAAAAGACTTTTTCTGTGATCAGGTGTTAGTATAAGTATCCCATATAAAAATAATAATAAGATAAATCTGCATTGTGCAGTGTATAGTCTGTGTAAAATTCCTATTTGTGTGCTACTACTGAAATTTTGCTTTATTTTTGTGTAGCTTTAATCCAAAGAGAGGGAGACATGTTCTACAATATACCCTGTAAACAGAAACAAAAATTCATAAACGTTGCTATTCCAGCAGTGTTTGCTCTTTTAAAGAAAGGAAAGGATTCTTTTTCTCATAAAGAAATATACTTGTAGTACAGAAATCCAATTAGCATGTTTGGTCAAATTGCTTTATGATCTGAATGATAAAAAATGAACTCATTTTTCTCCCCATAAATGCTGTCTTTGAAAGCTTAAATTACAGGCCAGGGTCAAGATATCCAAAGGAATAAGTACTGTTGGAACATATGTGTCTCCTGCTATCACCCTACTGAAAGAAAGTTGTTCTAGCTATGTACTATATAAAAAGTTAGTTTCAGAATTTTAGTCTGCTTTTCCTGATGTACATTGTTGTCATTTAAGATAAAATATTCCAGCTAAATTGTCTCATTTTCCCCCCTGATAAATGTCATGACTTGTGGTTTGACATTGTGCGGTGCAAGTCTGTGTTTCGTGCACAACATAATTCCATGGCATTTTGTATCTTATTATAGATGTTTAAAATTATTTTGGAGTTGGTAATGGAAAATATGAATATTATATTTTCATGCCTGAATGACCTTTAGTTTTAATGGTGCTAAATAAATTAAACTTCTAAGAAATTATTTACACTACAAATATTGCCACTGTGAACTGACTTGATTGCAGTATAAAGTGTTTTGTGTTATGCACGGTAGATTAAAATTGCTGTAACAGACTCCTGTGATGAACCTCCACTTTGAAAACACATGTAGTCAGAACACGTTAGTAATTTAAATAATCTTTAAGAGCAAGATATTTTATGGGAATTACTTGGGGTAAAGACGTGTTGTTCCAGTTTTTGCAGCCCCAGTATGTTTTTGAAATGATTCAGTAGAAAGGGTTTTGGGGAGCTATGAATGGGGCTCATGCCACATAAATTGAACCGCTGCTGTTTATGTAAGTTACTCTTCTTTTATTTAAATTCTGACTTAAGCTTGACATCTTGTCTTTGCATATTAACTTGTGAAATAGTTTTTATAATCACCTTGGAAAATATTTTTTCTTCTACAAATTAGGCAAAAAGTTGTGGAAGGTAGTCTCACTCACCCATTTGCCCTGACGTTGGCTGGGGACACCCTGTATTGGACGGATTGGCAGACGCGTTCCATTCATGCCTGCAACAAGAAAGCTGGAGAGAATAAGAGAGAAATAATAAATTCACTTTACTCACCAATGGACATCCAAGTTTTGAGCCCTGAAAGACAGCCATATTGTATGTTTGCTATTTGCTTCTCTTTTCTCTCATAATTTGGGATAGGTGGGATTTTAAATCTAGCACCCATGAACTTCAGAGAAGAAAACACAAACTGATTATTTATGCAACGTATGCAGTTGTATTACTATAATTGTTAACAAGCATCTGGTACATTAGGCTGTTGTTTTGCTGTGATATGAAGTTTAGTTTTAAGTGCCATGGCTTCAGGTTCTGGAGTTGATTGCTGTTTATAAGAAAGTGTTCGCTGCCATCAATATTTATATAATATGCTGATTGCAGCACAGAATCTCAAACTGTTTGGAAGGAAGGAAAATCTCAGTGGCACTCAGGGTCTCATCCTGTGGATTTTTCACCTTGTAGTAACTTTTCTGAGCTCTGATTTGCCTTGCCTTGCTGGTCCGGCCAATGTTTCAGTAGAACTTTGCAAACAGAATTTCTCTGACTGTCAGTGACATGGCTGCTGCTGCAATGTTAAAGAAGCTCAAACAGCTACAGCATAATAACTCTCAATAAATACAATAGTTAATTCCTACTTGGATGCCATGGATCTCTGAACAATGTATCAGACTGAATAGTTGAACAGTTTCCAAGATTTAAATGAGATCATCATTAACTGGTTGTGCATATCATTCATACTGCAGTGCAAATTTGGTTAAAAACCCATAGTTATGCAAATTCTTTGGTGAGAAGAGATGTCTTTTTTGCATACTTATTGAAACAGGCTTTTATTTAGAAATGATAAAATTCAAAATCTCTCAGGCACATGTACACATGTTAAATACTTTAAATGAGTGGTTTTAAGGAATTATTTTTCATTGGTATCTTGCTAATATTATGAGTTCTGCTGTTACAAAAATGTCTATTATGATCCTTTGCAGTAAGAAACAATAACTTGCTAGTGAGTGACTTGTGGGGGGAGGAGTGGCAGAGGGAAAAATATCTCTTATTATTTCTCATGGATGAAGCTTTTAACCAACATTGAAAGTTCTGTGGAAAAAACTGAAACAGTTAGTATGCCCTGATTTAATTCTGTAACCACTGGATTTCCAAAGAAATTGTGTCGTATGTATACTAAATACTAGATAGATAGACAGACAGACAGACAGACAATACATTACATTTACATTTACATTTACATTACATTAATCCTGGAGTTCAGTACTGTCTCATTTAAGAGAGCATTTCTGTGGCTGTACTGTGAAAAAGGATAGGTGGATGGTAAACATTCATGGAGTAAACAGAGGAATTTAAGATCTGCTTTAGCTGAGAAACAGGTGCAGTGCTTCAGTAGAAGTCATTGGGTATGTGCACGGCTAGAGTTTGTCCTTGCGTTCCAGATGAGGCTGTGTGGTGCTCTCTAAATTCCTAACATTTCTTTCAGCTGAGAGCATGTCCCACCCTTGGGTCACAATATTTCTGGACAGTAGTGAGGAAAACCTGGTGCATTGGGAAATACTATCTGCTAGAAATAGTTCAGATAATGCTGTCTCTTAACTTGACTGGATTTGGATGCCATAGTCCAAGTGTTTGTGCCATATTATCTGATTGTGGCTCATGTACAGAGCTACAGGGTAACACTGGTGCTTTTGAATGATTACCACCGCCCCCTATTGTCATATGCCTTTCTTTTGATGCCACAATCAAAGCAGGTTACTTATTGGAATGGTAAAAACAAAAACAAAGCAAACAAAAACCCACATCTTAAATTATTCAGGTTTGACTGTGAGAGAGACAAGTTCTGCTGATCTGCAGGACTGAACTGTGATTTATTGAACAAGCTTGTGTACAATGGTTTCTTGAATAAACCATAATGGCTGGGTTCAGACATAACACCAGTTATAAGCTATATCTTATAAACCATAGTGATTCCTTTTGACTGACTGTGATGTGTGTATCTAAACAAACCTCATTATGATTTAGCATGATACCAAACACAACTTTATACTTGCACCACAACATTTAATGCAAGTATGCAAATCACACAATTTGTGTAATAATGCATGTGTCCTTTGTTTCCCTGTCCCCATTTTTTTTCTGATGCCCCATGGACAGAGATGCAGTACTCTCTTAGAAAGCTTTTGTAAATCTCCTCACCCCACCTTATTTTAAAAAGGGTGGGACTTTGGGGGTCTTAACAAGATGTGGTGAGAATGCTTAGGTTCACTTGTGCAACTTAGACTTACATGTGAGTGTTTTTCAAGATTTGTACTTTGCAGTTTGAAGTGGTCTAAACACTCTATATGTTTCGGCAGAGTGGGTGTGCTCCTGGTCCCCTCTATTAAATGTTGGCATCTTGCCAGAATGAGGAAGCATGCCTTCTCAGTCACAGCCCCCACCCTCTGGAACAGCATCCCCCCAGACATAAGGACAGTGCCCCCTCTCCTAGGGTTCTGGAAAGCTCTTAAAACCTGGCTTTGGACCCAGGCCTGAGGTTAATGTATTGTTTGGGACAGGGGCTCTTTGGTTTCGTTTTGATCTGTGTCATTTTTAAATCGTTTTAGTCTGGGCTGGTTTTAGGTTTTATCGTTTTGGGGAGGGTTGATTTTTGTATGCCACCCAGAGTCCATTGGAGTTGAGCAGTTATAATAAATTTAAATAATAAATAAATAAATATATCTAGGCCACGTGTAGCCAGCACAATTGACTAGAACCCAGCTGAATGGAGAAAATACTAAGAGGTTATTACTATAGTTGCAGGGTGAGATATATAGAGAACTACGAACCCCTGATGAAACAAGTGACAATTGTTCAGGTTCAACCTGCACTGTAACTGCAATGACCATCCAAATAGAAATGGACATGCAACATCCGGTTGTGTCTTAACATTTTTTATACTTTATATATAACCCTATTGAACCCCCAATTGCTCCTTGAAACTGTCAGTTAAATTGGAGCAGTTTGAGGTACTGTAGTGTGAAAAGGTACTTCTTCAGGACAGTTTTATGTCTATTGGTGCCTCCCTAAAGTCTTATCAAGCAACATTAAATGCTTGTCTTGTGGTCAATTATTTTTAGTGCCTGACTGAATTTATGTGGAAACATAAAACATGATTGTCCCCTTCAGGGAACTAGGTTTCCTTTCTGTGTTACCAGAAGAGAAAAAAATGTGTATGATTTCCTTTCTTCTCTTATTTTTCAAGTTCATACTCCCTGTGAGGATAATAATGGTGGTTGTTCGCATTTGTGCCTGTTGTCCCCAAAGGAACCCTTTTACAGTTGCAACTGTCCCACTGGAGTCCAACTTCAAGAAGATGGAAAAACCTGCAAAGCAGGTAAGGAAGTCTTTACCTGACCACTGATGTTTCTGGCCAAGTGAATTTTTGCTCAGGAGAACCCAGAAAAATTCCAAAGATGGATATTTTTAAAGCTTATTTGGGCCAAGTTGATGAATTCTTTGACTAAGGCAAGATGGGGAGGATGGTATTAATCAGATGGTTTAACATCACCTTCTTTCACCTTGTTTGGCAACCATCTCCAATGACATGGGATTATGGGAATTATAGCCCAAAATATTTGGGGGGTACCAGCTTCCATATTTTAGCCTACAGCCTGCAAAAGTGATTCAAATACAGGTAGTCCTCGTGTAGCAACCACAATTGGGACCAGCAATTTGGTTGTTAACCAAAGCGGTCACCAAGTGAAACTAGGACTGTACTTATGCCCTTACTTCAGCTTTCCTTTGTTTTATAGACCTGCGAAGTTCATAAATGTGAGGATTGGTCGTAAAGTTACTTTTTCATCATTGTCATAAATGCAAACGGTTGCTAAATGAGGACTACCTATAGTGACTTTTCTGTGTTTCGCTTTTCCTTCTCCTTAACCCTGCAACCAGTCCCCTCCCCACTTCTTACTCTATATGTTTATATGTCTATTGGTTAAAGTTCATTTGCTTCATATGTGCTCAAGACTGTAGAAGATGCCTATATGTCAATTAATTCAGGTTTAGTTTAAAGCACAAAGCCTAAAACTAATGTATATATAAACACATAATGGAAGAGAGAACTTGTATCTTCTGGAAGGGCATGGATTCTACTTAGATGCCTTCTTTAGCTCTAGCTTTATCTGTAATGTGCTGATGGATGGGTAACCACTTCAGATACCCATCTTAAAATATTAATTTATGACCCTTACTGGGCCTTTTTATTGCATATTTTATGGGGAAAGTCCAAGATTTAGAGAATTAGAAGAGAATGCTCCACAAAGAGAAGTGTAAAACTTGGTTTTGAACAAATTTGCTGGGCACTATGTATCATGCGATTGTATTTGAAGAGACAGGAATGTTTAGGGGGGAGGGAGTTAGCGTGCACCTTAATGGCTCTGACTCTCTTCTTGAACTTGCTTGTGTTCTTCTTCCATTTAAAAGTACAAGACTAGAGATATGTGTGAATCTAGGCTAATAATCTGTGTAGTTTTTCTGTCTATATTCTTTCATGCAATTACCGTATTTTCCGACTATAAGATGATACTTTTTTCTAAAATCCTTACGCTAAAAATTGAAGGGCGTCTTATTCAAGGAAGTCAGCCGAGGAGAGAACCGCGCGGTTGCAAAACTGCCCATACTTTGCCTCTGCAGGCAGGCTTCCTCCTATTGCTAGCCTCCAATCACGAGTGAAATAGCTTGTCTCCCAAACAGACTTCCTCCAATCACGAGCCTTATGTAACTGACGTCAGCTGATGCTGAACAAACCAATTGGAGGAAGTCTGTTTGCAGAGACAAGCTATCACTCGTGCTTGAATGTAATCAGTTATGCAAAAGAGCATGGAAATAGAGCTGCAGAGAGACGGTTTGGACCTCCTCCCACCGAGTGTATCAGGTAAATGTTAACTAATTACTAAATAAAAATGTGTTCTGCACTATCTTTAAAATATTGATTTCTTAATCTTGGGTTGGAAAAGTGGGGGTCGTCTTGTACATGGGGGCGTCTTATTGACAGAAAAATACGGTATATTGTGTGTGAACCTATATGTGTAAAATATATAATTTTATTTAAAAAATTTAAAAAGGAAGATAAAAACTAATACAAACTAATATAAAGTAAGAAAAAGAAAAGAAATCAAAGAGACAGCTAAAAGTGCAACAAAGGGGGGAAAAGTAAAAGAAAAATAGAAAAGAAAAAAGGTAACAAAAAGTAGCTTCCGATCTTCTTTACAGCAGTTATAAATACAATTATAAATTTACCTCTTACTCTATGGTTACAACATAACTGTCTTCTTTCTATAATCTATCCTGTCTAATCATCAAAACCATAAATCACAAGTTCATTTTGTTGTTTGTTTTACGCAAAAAGTCCATAAGAGGTTTCCAGTCAGCAATAAACAGATACTGTCTTTTCTCTGATCAAAGAAGTCAATTTAGCCATCTCAGCAAGTTCCATAATCTTCACCAACCAATCCTCCATTGTGCGTAATGCTGGAATTTTTCCATCTTTGCATATACAATAATCTCACTGCAGTTATCATATACGAAAACAAAGTTCCATGACTTTTTCCCAACTGTTCGTTCATCAATCCCAAAAGAAAAACCTGTGGTCCCAATTGTACATTAATCTTTAAAATCCTCTGAATCAGTGTATGTATTTGAATCCAAAATTTTCTAGCTTTTTTACACATCCATCAAACATGATAAAATGTCCCTTCTTGTTGTTCATATTTCCAACATAAATTGGAAGTGCCTTTATACATTCTAGACAGTTTCTCTGGTGACATTTACCAATGTTACATCATTTTATAAAAATTCTCTTTAAGATTATAACAGTGTAAATTTCAATCCTTTCAACCACATATTTTCCCATTGTTCCATCTGTATATTATAACCAAAATCTTTAGTCCACTTTGTCATACATGCTCTCACTTGTTCTTCTTTCACATTTCAATAAAAGTTTATACAATTTTAGCAATTACATGTTCATCATTTGTACACAATTCTATTTCAGACTCAGTCTTATAATGTTCAAAATCATAAGCTCTTTTGTCTACTTTAAATCTTTCTAATAACTGTAAATAAGAAAGCCATTGACAACTATATCCCTCTGCCACCAGTCCTTCTGTTGTTTTTATTTTATATTCCCCTTGACAAAATTCTAGTATCTTACAATAAGTTAGCCAGTTGTGTTTGCCTATTATTTCTTGTTCATAAAATGCTTCTTGTGCTGAAAGCCACAAAGGTGTTTGGGGCACAACCTGGGTTTGTATCCCATATTTTCAATGTGGCATGTCTAACATAATGATTTTTAAAATCCACATTAATCTTGACTTTGTCATGCTACAAATATTCATCTATACATTTTTGTATAGATGAGACACACAGGTAAAATGCACTATAAAAACATATTGTTTTATTTAGAACAGAGAGAACATCCCAACAAATTCTACAAGTACACAGATCATTTCATGTTCATCATAATGTAGAGGTATAATTGGGTTTTCTGCCTCATGCACCTAAGTTTCTCAAGTAATTGCTGCCAATAAGAACTCTCCCATATACATTTTACTATATTGGAAAACAAATAAAGAACAGATAATCTGAACTGTAGAGATGAATATTGTTAAGTACAGAAAAGAAAGTCTCCTACTTATTTCGGAATAAATATGTTATTTAAATTGGAACAGTTTAAAATGAATTATAGGAATTGGAAAAGGGCAGTGTTTAGATAGGGTACGCATTTCTTGATGGGCAGAGTGGACATTTCTTACTGAAATTGGTGTTTCATTTTTTTAAAAAAATGTTTAACATTTCTCCATTTCAAGTTAAAGAAATTATTATTTTACTTACATAAATTATCTCAGAGAAGTAAAGAGCATATTGGCAGAGTTTACCCATAATAGAAAGTTATAGTTTGCTTATGGTTTAACATGTTGTGTGAAACTGCTCCAAGGAAGTAATCTTTTTGTTGTTGTTGTTGCACCATGGTAATTTGATTTAAAAATCTTAATTTGTTATAATCATGGCATGATTATAGAACCTAGGACCAGAGCCTAGAACCTGAGATGTCCTGATCTGTTTATCTTTTGAGTGATGGTAGAACGGGGAGTATCAGGAAATTACCATATAAGTCATGATTACTTTGCTTGTCTGCAAGACTGATTCTGGTTTATATAACACATTATGGCTAAAGCAAATTTTGGATAACATTATGAATGACCTCAGCTAAAGATATTCTGAGAGTGGAGTTGCATCTTCATAATGTCACCTCTTCATAATGTCTGGGCTGCCCAGTTTATATATATCCATAAGAGAGTTCTCAGGTACTTCAGAAAATTCCAAAGGAAGATCTTTGTATTAGATTATATTAGATTTCTTTTAAATTTGAAATCCGTTTCAAATATGTGATTTTGTCTTCTGAAAACAAAGATAGAAAATGGTGATAGAAAACATATCAATACTAAAATAAAATATGTACCTTTATTGTAGGCCATTTGATTATATAAAAGAAATTTTAAGTAAGTTGTCAGCAATACTTTTGCTTGTTTAGCATTATTATGCTATAGAATCTAACCATGAAACATTTAATAACAACAAAGCCTATAGAGGCAGTTAGTCTAGAGATCTTTGGGTACCAAATTATGGTAGCCATCGCCCACCACATTTCTTTTCTGTCTCTTCCCATCTCCACTACTTGTTCTTGCTTCATGTGTATGTGTACAATGCTAGAAATTGAATTTGTATCCAGAAGAAAGCAAGACCAGTTTTTTTAATTATTATTCTGCCTGCTGCAGTTGTGTTATTGATGTGCTTCCTAAGGTATTGAAAGAACAGGGTTTTTTCCCCCTCCTCTTTAAAAAAAGCCCCTCTTTTCACAGCTTTAGAAACCCTTGATGAATGCTCAGAACAAGCTTTTCAGAATACTCATATTGACCTTGTGTTTCTGGCAATGAGAAATAGCCCCAGTGGGCATTTAGTACTTTGGCTAAGGGCACAGAAATGAGTGACTGTTTATGTGGTATTTGCACCTTTCTATTGTTGAGCTAGACATTCTTTCAGGCCCTTTATATCAAAAGGGTGGAAAGTGGGGTGGGAACAGGAAGTCTGGTTTTGCATAAGAATATGTGGCTTTTTGGTTCACTTTTATGGATTATTTCTTTCCCAAGCTCTGCATCTTTTGTGGTTCTCTGCCTTATGCCAACATCCATGTGCTTTGATTCCCTGTCTTATTAATTAACTCACTGGTGGCCAAGGACTTTAAATTTATTACCTAGGAGGAATTTAACTTGCATTAGTATATCCACTTTGAGATTTCCTCAGGAATTGAGTTCTTCAGATTAATACTTTGCATGTTACAGAGAATGTTTACATTGTTCCTTATACCGATTTTGGGGGCATCTAGATAGAAAACAGGTCATTAGCGACCATGATGTACCTTTTTTATTTTAAATGCAGAGCTGCCACCAAGAGGTTTGATCATGAGAGTATTATTTCTTCCTTAAACCCATTTCTTCTGACTTTAAAAGTCTCCCTCAAAGTTCTTATTTGGATTACAATGTAGTATAGAGTATTTTATTATGTCTGCAGTATAGAATAGAATCAATGTGATATTTTCTCCTGTTAAACTGAGATGTTGCTATTCCTAACTTCTACTTTTTTTTATTTCACTAATGCGAAGGTGTAACTATACTATAAATTTATAAATGCAAATAACAGAATAGCATGTAATTCTTGAGAACACAAATAGTTCCTTTAGTGATAACATATGGTGAAATAGCTATAATATTAGCCATCAGTTAATTGTAAAATACAATATATGTATTTGTGAGGTGTAATCTTAAATGTAAGATTTGTTTTGTTCCCAGAACAAAAGCAGTAACCATTTTAACTGGGAGTTACAATGTGAACTAACCAGGCCGACCAGATGATTTATGTTTTCCACCCCAAAATGCAATAGAAATAAAAATGTGCATTAAGTGGCTAGGGACTCATACAGACACAAATATACATACCCCATAAATCCCCAGTTAGGGTTGAATATGCTTGTATATAAATGGATACTAAGTAGTTGGCTTATAAAATGCTTGCTCATTTTTCCAACTAGATGGAACTGTTTAACATTATAAAATAGTTTTATAATTCTGTTTAAAGCCTTTACAAAATTTTAAAATTTCCCCTCAGTTAATATAGGGCATTATCTTTTAGTAACAACTGTCTTGGTTATCTGTTGGATTATAAATATGCATATGAAGCTTTTCCCCAGGAGTTTCACGATGGGATCATAATATTTGGGTTGGATTGGGTTGGTGTGGAACAAAGTAACTTCAACATGAGTATTTTTTATGGCAGTATTCCTTGGCATTTAATTTTTCTGATAAATACTGTAATAGCAGCATATATAGTGCAATTGGTTCTAGTGAAATAAAACTTTCTACAGTGATCCTGTTACTATCTTTCCTCTGTGCAAAGCTGAATATGAACAATTGATGTAGTATCAAATAATTTGTTAATGTCAAGCATCAGTCTGTCAAGTTTTCATTGTTGGTTGGCCAGAATAACTAGGATTGTAACTTTTTTCCAGTTCTCATGATCTATTTTCCCTCTAGTACCATTGGAAGGGAACCTTTCAGGCAATTCAGGCTCATGTGTTTATGGCTTTTAAAAATTGATTTGGTGTTAATTCAAGTCAGGGTGTGGTTCAGTATTGAAGAGGTTAATAGACTATAACTTTACAGTCACATTAGAGCTGTCTCCTTCCTAAAGGTAGCAGAGGTAGTGGTATTGGCCAGTTTTAGACTTTGCTAAACCTATTCCCAAGGCACTACCAGTAAAATGACGGCTGTAAAAAGTTAGTCCTCTTTGTCCTGGGAGAGGGGGGAAGAGAAGAAGGTAAAGAAATACCTACAATAGGCCATTGTTCTAGTCTGATTAGTAGACAGACTAATGAGAAAGGAATAGTGTTGCATGTTTTGCATTAGCAAAAGTAAGCAGTGATGTCTACGTTTATTTAGGTTGGGTGAATAAATTGGAGCATTTGTTACTGTATTATAGATGTCTTGTCACTTGTCAAACAGGAGAGAGCCAAAGGGAGAATGACAAACAGCTCTTATGGAGCTGGTCTGCTTTGCTGCTGTCAGTTCTGATTGGAGTTAATTTTGCCAATGGACTGCAGCTGCCATTTCCAGAGTAGAAAGATGATTTTTTAATCATAGGGGTGCAAAGCAGCAATCTTGGAAGGTGGTATACCAGTGCAGTAATTTAAAACTCATAGATGAAAGGGAATCCTACCTTGGTTTTAAACCTTTACATACAGAGACATGCATACCATACTCCCTCAGCATCTCTAGTCTACTCTCTGCATGGCTTCTCATTAACTACAAAATGAGAATATAGCATTCAGGGATTGAGGATAAATAGACCAACACTTAGGCACTGTGGCCAGTTTTCCTTTCAAATCCAGTTACGGTTAGCAGGTGTTCTTAAATGCTGCTCATTAAAAGGCATAAGCTTCTATGGATATTAGTTTTGTCAAAAGATATGTAAAGCTTTGGGGAGTGGAAAGAGAAAATAAGGCAATTTAGTAATGTCAGGTAAAGTAGAAAAAGGGTTGTACTACTAAAAGTTGTTATTATTTGATTGAGGGAAATTAGGTTCCTTACTTTCCCTTTTTAAAGGTAATGAAATTATGCAATTTTCCTTGCTGGTTGAATGAGTCATATATGTTCCACCTCCCTCCCCCCTCTTTTTGGGCAAATAGTGGTTGGCTGATGTAGACAGACTTTTTTTTAAGCCAGTAAGAATATACGTGCTGCCTTAAATAGTGCTTTGGATTCCATTGCTGGCTGAGGAAGGAATTTTCCAGGACCAAGTGAGATTGGCTGGTGAACCTCAACTTTGGAATATATATTATTTTTTCCTTCTGCATGCCATCTGAGGAATGGCTGCTTGTATTGCTTGTAGAATATGGTATGGGGTAATATTTTATGGGCAATTTTGTATGCAGTGAATTTGACTGTGTCACTGGGTTTTGAATAGTTAACCTCAGATGTACTATTGCAGTTGTGTCAGATTATGAATCCCAACCCCCAACCCCTTTTGCCTGTAACGCCTCCTGTAAACCTCCTGTCCTCCAGGTGTTTGTTCCCACTAAGCTAGAAATTTCCCCTGCTGTAAGGAATGCAGTGCTTTAAAAATGAGGAAAATATATATCACATCAAAGGTTTGGGATTTATCAACAGGTCAGGTTGGAATAGGAGGATGAACCCAGGAGTGAATTCCCACTCTGGTAACTAATGAAGGCTGTAGTATTACCATACTATTGTTTTGAAAATACTTGTATTTGAGATGTACGGTGTGAAATACATGGTCAGTGGTGAATTTGAAATTCTTATATTAAGCACAAAACACAAGTCATTTTAGGAGCATTTTTCCCTGTGTTTTGGGTTGTTCGGTCCTTTTTTCTTTTTGCATGGGAAACTTTGCAACTCCTATTTTGATGGGATATGGAGAAGTCATGCCTTCTCTTTGCTGTGTAACTTACATCATTAATTCTGGAGGCAGCAAATGCCCACTGTTGCCGTAGAGAACAATATTGCGTGCAAGAGCAGCCTGGCCCAGCTGTCTGAGTTCAGGAAGAGTCAGGTCCCAGGTGTGTACTGTTTGCAGATGAGGGTCCTGGTAATATTCCACCACCACCACCCCCTTTTTTTTTTTTTTAATGCTGAAGGTACTCTGTACATCCATGTCTGAAGTATAATGTTTTTCAAGTAAAGTGATAACAGAGTCTTTGAATCATTCATTAGTAAGCCTTGTGCAATTTGGCACTTTATGAAGTTTGTTAAATAAATTCACTCCTCAAGGTTATATTTATAATTGATACCTGTGTGTTTGCCGCCACTCAACAAACCCTTAAAACAATATATCCTGACCCTCTTCCTCTCAGATATAAATTATTTCATCATTAAAAATAGGTGAAAGCAGTCCTCAACTCTTCATTCTTCAGGTTCTTAGCCTTACAGAGATGTTTAAACAACATTGAGAAGCAGTGGTTATATCTGCTGTGATTCTTACAGCTTAGTGTACGCTAAGCTTTGTGTACACAAACCACTCTCCTGGAAGTGATTATTCAGTTCAAGAGGATAGTATTTATTTATTCATTTCATATATCCTCTTCTTTCTGCCACCATTTTGTTAGCTAAATTTGTGTTCAGTGAAAACTGATTAACACAACAGTGTGGTGTATTCACAATCTGTCTTAAAACAAGATTAATCCTGTTTAAGTAAGACACTAGAGCTGGGTTTACAGATTAATAATGTAGTTTGTTTGGCTTTGGCTTAATGATAGCAACCAACTGGCCTTGGAAAGCTAGGCAGCCCCAGATTGTAGGCTAGGCCATCTTGTGGCTATAAAGTCTACGTGGACAAATACCCAGAAGTTGAGCTTGGCTGGAAGGATTATTAGCTAATACTAGTCAATTGTGGTGTATTCAGCAAACCATAGTTTAGCAAATCATGGCTTAGTATGATGGGTGAATCAAATTTGATTGTTTGGGAAACATGCCCCACATCCTATTCAAATGAAACCTAATGTATGTACAACAGCTATGCCATCGTTTAATCACTTGCAAATGGTATAACAGTACTTTCAGGCTGTTAGGAAAACAAGGTCATCATTTAAATCATAAGGCATAAATATAGAATCATGGGGTTAAAAGATGAAGAAAACCGATGAGTTGACATGCTGCTTGCCTTCCCTTTTTTATTTAAATACATAAAAAAAACCTGAGCTGTCCCCTGATGTTGGACACGTACATAGTTGAGCCATTGTGATACCCATAGTTAAATAAAGCACCACCTGTCTTGTCCACTGAAAAACGTAAACAGATATCCATACATTCTTGTATTTAGTGCTTGTATTTGAAAAGTATTTTTCCTCCAAACTAGCCTTTTGGTTTTTGGAGGGAGGGAGGGAGGAATGGTACCCATTCCTCAAAGCTTGCAGCATAAGTCATTCTGTTTTATAGAGAAGCAATTTTTTCAGTACTTCATTAGCCGTTCAGGACAGTTGTGTTTCCCCTTCTGAGGTCTTGATGTCTCTTTGTCATAGTAACAGTGATGCCTGTTGTTGGTTTGGTTGAGCCACCTGGACTTCACGAAGTTATGAGATTATACTCAACTTTAGAGAGCTTAGGTGGCCATGGCACAGCCGGGGGATATTTTAGGCAGTGCAGACAGCCCAGGGTCTGTAAAAGGAACTTGGCAGCCGTTATCTGGTATGTGGGCTATAAATTGCACATTCCTCCATTGCATTTTAAAGAGTATTGTACACATTTCTTAACTGGCAATTAGGTCTGTACTCTTACCCATGTTTCCTTCATTCAGAATCCACTCCTGGGTAATCCTGGGGCAAATGTACGACCATGAGATGGGGGCTTCAATTTATTGATGGTTGGAGCAGTTCATCAATGTCCATTTGGTCCTTTTTAAATCTCTTCCCTCTCCTGCCAGTCCTCATTTCCTTGCTCTTGAGCAACCCATAACCATGCTGGTTGGAAATTAAGGAGGATGAAGTTTAGCACATTTGTAGGGCTTATGCATGGGAAGGTTCTTTTACAGCTTGTTGGGTAGTAGCCCATAGGGTTGTCAAGCAGAAGAGAAGGAAGATAATTTCCTATGGAATTCTGCTGATTATCTTTTTAATTCCTGAGCAGCTTATATGGTTCATGTGATTTTATTATTATTTCATAACCAATTTTTAATTATTGTCAAGCTGTCATAGTGATTTCAGAGAACCAAAAGGCAGTATTTTGGGGTGGGGATGGGAAGTTGAAAATGTGAACCATATATATATCCTGCCTGTATAGCAAACTCACTAGATAATTTACAGGCTTCAGAAGAACAAAATGAAGCCAAAGGATAATAATTTCATTGTATGTAAATGTATGCACACTATCCAGGATTCTGTAAAAAAGAAAAGAAAAGAAAGCATCCGTCTTTTCTGACAGTTTTTGCTTGTGCTTCTTGCTACTTAACTCTTTCTTCTTAATGCCCCAAAACCAGTGTTTTGGGGACTTAGGAAAGGTGCTTTTAAGGCAGCTGCTGTTTCTGTTACTCTCTTGCAATCATTTCCAACTCCTAGCTTAAGGAGGGGTGGTAGAAGAAGAGTTTGTGAACACCAAGCATGGATTGTTCTCCCACCAGTTCCAGGTTTAGGTATTTCAAGAGTGTTTCATTTGACTTCCGGTGAGGATTTATGGTGAACTTAGATGTCCCTGAAGGAGTGGGGATGGTATTGCAGAAGAGATCGAAGGCCAGACAGTGAATTCTGGCTGCAAAATCTCTCCAGAAAAAGGAGAGATCGTGAGATTGCCCACATGTATTCCGGATAGCTGCTTTTCGTGAGTAGACTGTAGAACTGAGGTTTTTGTGGTCGATTTGTGAGTCGAGTGGCTGGGAGTTGAGAGATTCCAACCAAGCTCACAGCTGTAATGTTGCCTATATGGACATAAGGTTCGCAGAGCCTCATTTCTTAGTCGCTTTTGGAAATTGCTTCTTAACTGCTGTTTAGCTATTAGGAACCTTTGCAGTGGCAAGTTTTAGAGCACCAAGCAAGTCTCCTTCAATCCTTAGTGAAAGAAGTTTTAAATACAGGCTTAAGGATTTTTTTAAACAAATTCTTTTGGATTAAACAGCAAAAGGGTGATTAGAACGTTGATTTTGGAAAGTTGCAGTGGACTAAGGGTCCAGATAGATTTGAAATAAGATTTTGAAATTAATTATAAGAATCCTTCCCATGGGAAAATGCTGCTGTTTTGAATTCTTTAAAAAAAATGATAGTATGGGACTTTGAAGGTTGGACACTAGAGGGAACCAGAAGGAACTGAAGATTACAATTAAAGGAGAAGAACACTTAAATTGGACTTACTAATACAGAATGGAGTAAAATACTTTAACATTGGATGTATTGAAGGATATTTGTGAATAATGGACCCAGAAGTTAATTTTAAAAATGTCTGCCATTATAGATAGACTGCGTTTAAAAGATGTTGTGGAAGAGGAACAAATTTTATCAGACAAGATTGAGACTGATTTGGAAGTGGATTTAAAAATGACAGGCTACAAGAATGATATGGAAAAATATGCTATACTGGATATACAGATAAAACCAGATGATGTCTTAATAATTAAAAGGGATACACAAGTAACAAACCAAAAGAGTGACCTGGATAAATTTTTATAGACACCTCAATTCAAATAGTTACATATTTTTCATGCTTAACAGCTTTCCCTTTCTTTCATTCGTAGCCCCAAAACTCAAGGTCTATTAATTTCTAGTTCTCTTTCAGGATCATATACTGCACCATGCCTGCTTCCCTGCTTTCACCTCTCATGCCTACTCTAACATTTCGTTATGTTTGCTTCACCCGTCACTCCCTCCCCACCTGCCTATCCCAAATTTCCTGCTTTTCTTTTCCGTTTCATTTAAATGGATACTTGTTGCATCCTTTTTTTACTAAAATACAGTAGGTACAATTCTTTCTTTGAAGCCACAAGGTGTGTTTCATCCTCCATCTGCCATTTCTACATCTTGATAAATTCTGTAGCTCTGCATGGACCTACAGGCATTAACTGAGGTGGCTCCATTATTATTCACATCCATTCTTTGCCTAATATTTGTTCTTTTTTTAGCCTTTGTTTTTATAGTTTTTAAAGTTTTTAAATAATAATAATTCTGTATTTTTAAATGGTTTTTTAGCCTTGTTGTACATCGCCCAGAGTCACTTGTTTGTGAGATGGGCGGCCATATAAATTTGACTAAATAAATAAATAGGCAAATTATACAGATAATAAACCAAAAGAGTGACCTGGATAACTTTCCTATATTGGATTTACAAAAATGTCTAAGTTTTGAAGGATTTTGTGAGAAGGGACAAAGAAAAAATGAAAAATCCAGTTCTAGGACATTATTTGAAGAGACTAAAGATCACGATTGTTAAAGGTAAAAGGAAGGAATATAAAGTTGGTTGCTTATTTGATCAAGGTTAAAATAGATATGATGTTATCTCTGGTAACCGTTGATAGACTTTTGCTAACCAGGACTGAAATGATGAGGTTTTATGGATTTGTTTATAGAGAAGAGATGGGATATGGGAAGAAGAGATCATTTGTTGTATTTTAAGAGAAGGTGATAAGTTACTAAAATGTTTATACTTGTTATGGAGGGGGAAGTCATTTCTTTATATATTTCTTTTCTTTTTCTTTACTATATTATTTTTTCTTTGTTTTCTGTTTTTCTTTCTATTTTTCCTTTTTCTTCCCTTTCTATTTTTTCTTTGTATTCTTTTCTTTTTCATTTGTATTAGTTCTTATCTTTTAATTGTAATGTTTAATAAAATTACTATTAAAAAATGTAACGTAGCTGCACCCTTTCCTAGAAACCATCTGGCAGGTAATTCCAGGAAAAGACACACCTTCAAGATGCTGCAGTACCATGTTGATGATCCTGTTCACAGTCTTGCACCCTTCAAGCTATCCTTGGGAAACTGAAACTGAAGTGCTGCACGCAACTATCATTAATACACTTTATTAACAATAAGAGTGTTTCACTTGAATTGCTCATGAAACTATTGCAGAAGACAGTGACTTGCTAAAAAGTTACATAGTGCAGCATAAAGCAGTCCTTTGGAACCAGACTAAGATTCTTTTTTCATTTCTCTTATGAATATGGAGTCATGAGCTGCAGTCTGATCTATCCATGGAACAGAATGAGATAGCTGAGTCTTGAAGAGAAAGGACTGTACCAGTCCAAATCTGCAGGTAGATAAATTGCATTTTTAAAATGCTTCCCTGTAAGTAGAAAAAATTAGTAAACAAGGAGCAGGAGAACCAAAATCAGGCAGGAAGAGAGAGGCAGAGGTAATTCTTGCTTGCAGTTCATATCTCCTTCAGAAACATTCAGATGTGGAATCTGCCCATGTGCTCTGAAATGTATTGTCTGTCATGGCAAGGACAGCTATAACCCAACAGAGCACCTTTCTGGCAACCAGTTGAGAGGCATCAGAGTAGAGAAAAGAGTAGAGAAAAGAGTAGCTAAGATCACAATTGTTGCTGGTTAAATATTAACCTGATGTTAACTATCAAACACTGACTAAATAAGTTGCACCTTGAAGAGTTAATTCAGGTCAGTCCTTTCCCATGGTCCAGGCTAATATAAATTGTTTAACAAAACATTAAAAAAAAAATAGCAAGGTAGTAAGTATGCATATTAATGCAAGGAAAGAAAGTCTTATATCACAAAACAGAGGTTCATGCATACAAAGAATACAAAGGACAGGAGGTTCTGAAGTGTTCCTTGGAAAAGTGAGAACTGGCCAAGTTGTAGCTAATCCTTTCCTTGTGCATTTAAAGGGGATGTTGGTTGGAACCTACCTGGAAGGAGTGCATGAAATGGGGACAAGTAAAACCAGCCATAAAAGGTTTAAAAATGTCGGAACCAGGCCAAGCTTTTGAGAAGGCACAGTACTCTCTTTGAAGAGCAGGTTCTGAAAATGCTTTATGAAGGTGCTTTTCTCACACAGCAGTAATATTTTCCCTTAAGTTCATAAAAATCCTTTCACTGTGAATATTCATGCCCAGTACTAGCAAGAAAGACAAACATTTTAAAACTATTTCTTGAAACTGTTTTTCCACACATCTTTTTATTTATTTTGATAAGAACAATCCTTGCCTAATTAGCTACACCATATAATAGCTTCAGCTCCTACTTTCTCACTGTTTAAAATAGTATTGTTTAATTTGTTTTAATAACACAATATTTAGTGCAATTCAAATGTCGTTAAACTTATGAGTCCTCCAATATTCTAGGTTGTCAGAATTTGGGGGCGGAGGGGAAGAAATTCAGATATACAGCCAGTTAGCTTGAATAATCAAATGCAATAATGATCTGGAATGAAACTGGATTTTGGTCTTAGTTTTAGCAGTAGTCTGCAACCTTGTTCAGTATTTTAAGCTTAGTTTTGTCTGATAGCTACTTCCTATCCTCTGAGATCTTGGCCATGTTCGGTAGTTCAGTGAAGATTTATCTTGACACATCACACTTAAATTTTTTTCATATGTTTTTAAGGAAATATTAGGATTACAGTACATTACAACATATAATGCTTATAAAAATCTACAGTGAAATATTATGCAGAGTTCTATTCATTCTCATAAACATATTAGAAATTTCTGTCTTATATGATTATGTTGTGCAGAGCGCAGCAAAGCTCTCAAAAACTCTGCTCTCAAGAAAACCACACATCAGCATGAGAGCTTGCAAAATGCAATGTCAATATTTTGCTCTCCAGAGAAATTCCAGTCAGAAAATATATACTAACTGGTCTTATTGATAAAAATGCAAAACTTCATAAAATACAAGTTGCATACAAAATATAGGAAATAACAAAGACTTCTTCTCATCTTAGCATCCAAGACTTATCCACAACAAAGTCTCTAGCTAAAGATTCTCAGAGAAGAGGTACACTACTTGGTTATTAGTTATAACTACATAACCTATAAAACTACATGATAGATGAAACTATACACGACTGACAGGCTAGGCATCTAGCCCTCCCATTATATTGCTAGCATGTACCCCCCCACTGAATAACTAGCATACACATGCCAATAGGTGGCAGTAAATAGCACAACACAGTCACAAGATGCTTTGCTTACATTAAGCTACATACAGGAGACATAACAATTTTGTTGTACAGATAACGGGATGACTTTCTTCCCATGAGAAAATCTTGACAGATTACTGTTTAGGATTTAGTTAGAAGGAGAAATACAGTAAAAGAGACAGGGACTGAAGGCATTAGAAGTTTGCATCATGTACAGAGAACACAGCCATTGGGAACAATGCATATAGTATTTTTAAAGAACGTGCTGCCTTGGGATGTTATTTTGGCCACTTGACTTCAGGTGGACCTGTAAAAAGTGAATTAATGGCTTTTCATCCTCATAGCTTATAACTTTAGTAAAGCCATCATCTACTGGGTACCAGTTCCTCAGAAGCAAGGACAGAAAAGGAGCATTTGAATTCATGTCCTAGATGACCATCCTAGAAGTATCTGTTACAGCTTCCTGTCATGATGATATCTCAAATGGAAAAAAAGTCCCAGGGAACATCATTTTGATAATGGTTATTTCCATCTCCATCTCCAGGATCTGTCTATAGTTGTGATCAAGTATCTATTTGGGAAACATTGCAGTTAGCATTTTAAGTTCGTGTTAAGTTGATATTGGAAACAAATCATTTACATCGGAAATTGTTTCTCAAGGGTAAATTAGTATTGTAATTGGTACTTGACCACCTCACTTCTGAATTTATCAAATGATGTGCCTAGTGTTAAATAAATATCTAGGTTTATTTGTTAGATAGTGATGCTGCATGCTGTATGAAAATCATATTGAATTTTATATTGTAATGAAATAGTTCACTGAGTTGACAAAGTATGAAGTCTAGACATTTTCTTTTAATTTGTTCATTAGAAATGAAACCATTTATTTGTAACATTTACATCCTGCCTTTCTTCTCAGTGATAGTCCAACTCCTTAACCTACTATATTATCCTTCTGGAGTGTGATCAAGGAAGGGGGGACTTTAATTTTTTTTATAGAAGAAAACAATCTCAAAATGTGCTTTCTAATTTTGTTTCATCTTGCTCAACATTTGTAGTTTAAAAAAGAAAAAACCTGTAATCCAGAAAAGCAGTGTCTTCATATAGGAGTTGTACTTAGGGAATGTATATTTCTAACTATATCAGTAGAACCAGAAATTTCTATTGTCCACATCTTCCCTAAAACATTATTGCCATTGGAGAAAAATCTGTAATCTTCCTTCACTATCAGATGCATCTTTTTCTATGCAGTCTGTGAATTTCCTTCTACTAATACACAAAGAGCAAAGTTAACTGGAAAACTAGAAATTGAATTTCAAAAGCTACAGTTTCGCCTTTCTGGTACAAATTAATTTGACAGTCTGGGAGCCCAGGCACAGTATTAGATAACACTTTGCTTAACAAAATTTGTTCACATTTTACTTTTTTTTTATTATCGCTTCTTTGCCTTCTGAAAAGCAAATGTTCCTGAAACTTAAATAAAGGAAAGAACTGATTACTAGTAACTTTTTTCCTAGGTGCTGAGGAAGTCCTCTTGCTTGCTAGAAGAACAGATCTAAGAAGAATTTCCCTGGACATGCCAGACTTCACAGATGTTATTCTGCAAATAGACAATATTAGGCATGCTATTGCAATTGACTATGACCCTGTTGAGGGCTACATATACTGGACAGATGATGATGTCAGAGCTATTCGCCGGGCATTTCTTGATGGATCTGGAGCCCAGACTCTAGTAACAACAGAGATAAATCATCCTGATGGTATAGCAGTAGATTGGGTGGGTAGGAATTTGTATTGGACTGATACTGGCACAGATCGGATTGAAGTTACACGTTTGAATGGGACGTCAAGAAAGATCCTTATATCAGAAAACTTAGATGAACCTAGAGCGATTGTGCTCAATCCTGTGATGGGGTAAGTCTTGCAAGTATTTGTTCAATCTTAAAAATATGGTGGTTGCTCTGCCTTTGCATTTCTTTACTATGAAGCATGTTACTTTAAAAATGTTAACTGTTTGCCATACCGTGTTGTTCCAATATGGCTTGTCAATGTAAGAAATTCCGTTTTCCCAACCCATACTCTTTATTGGTATTTAATAAATTTGGAATACACAACCATCAGCCTATTCTAGGTAGCAAAGTCCATGATTTTTGAGTGAGATTTCATTTCTCCTTCCTCATTTAAGGTGTTATTCCTTACAACATTGTTAATCCTTTGTAGATCTCACAAACTCTGAGATCTTTGAAAGAATCTTCCTCTTGGTACCAGTTAATGGAAAAGTTTCTTGCTGAAAAGCACACCTTAAAAATGTAGTAATATATTTGATAAAATTATTGTGTTTAAGAATAATACTGCTGTTTTTTTCTTTCCACAACAGTTATATGTATTGGACAGACTGGGGTGAAAACCCGAAGATTGAATGTGCTTATCTGGATGGGTCTGAAAGGAAAGTCCTGGTGAATACTTCTCTAGGATGGCCTAATGGTTTGGCATTGGATCTTGAGGAAGAGAAACTTTATTGGGGAGATGCAAAGACTGACAAAATTGAGGTAAATGAGAATTTTCCAGATAACTGTGATAAGAATACATTCTGTCCCAGAGCAAACATCTTGATTATTTTTTTGCTCTTTGGAAACATTGCATTCCCATAGATAGTTTCTGAAAAGGCTGGAAAAAAAAACAACCCCAGCATAACTGGAGTGGGCTTGAGAGTTTGTGTTTCACTTTGAAAGGCCAGGCCTGTCTGACTAGTCTGAGAACAAGGGGTGCCTTTTTGTCCAGGCAAATATAGAGCTGCACTGTCAGAGGCAAAGAAGAGGAAACATTAGAATTGAGCTATTAAAATAAGTCAATTTATTGAAATTTGGCTCTGGAATTCCTGACAAACGTGGAGAAAATTATTTAAAACAAATACTATTCTCCTTAATTCTCAGAAGAGAATTGTACTGCAGCTTTATTCTGTCTGGGTAATTTATGCATCCTACTGGAAGTATTTTGTATAAGTTCAAGACTTGCTGACTTTATACAATAAAAGTAAAGAAGTTCAGCAAATATATGATATGAGCCTTCAGGTTGGGAGTATTAATCTTGAGCATGAGATACTGAAAGGACATATCTCTTCCTGCAGTTGCCACAATGTGTCTTCTAAGAAAGCGTATTTTTTAAATGCTCCAGGGATTTTAGGATGTGTTGACTGAGTAAAAGTCAGAATTCAAAGTGGCCGGGCAAGATCTATGGTGGGGATGCTCAAGTTGGCTGTTTGCTCTGTGCACTGACTTACCAACCATATTTTTTAATCACTGTGTTATTTCCTTGGCAAAAATGTTGAAGAATGTATAATAGGTTTGTACTTCAATTAACTGCGTGTTGCATTTTTAGCTGTCTGTTGTTTCAGAAAACCAACCTTTTTGTTCCCCAAGGAATCCCTTGAAGGGGAGAAACCCACCCGGCCCCACTCCCAAGCAAGAAAATACTGTTAGATACATAGGAGTGTGCTCCTTAATTATGCGTGTAAAACTTCACATGGCAGAAACAGCAGTTATTCTTTCTTGGCAGAGACGTTCCCATCTGCAGCATTCAGCTGTAAATACAAAGGCCTCAGTCACTTCACAAGCCGTTTATATCCTAAAGAAACCATTTGGCAAGGCTTGTCAAACTTTGCGTGACAACAGCCTTTGGGGCTTTCACTGCAAATTTGGCACCCTGTGGTAACATTGTTCCCAGCTCTTAAGAGTTTTTTCTAAGTTGGTTTGGCAGCATGTTTGAAAGGTGGGGGAGAGAGGGGAGGGAGCAAAAAAATGTAGTAGCTTTTACATACATACATACATACATACATGGAAATAGTATATTGGATTCAACAGATGCAGCTGATGCAAAGTAAATGGCATAAATAAATTGAAAGGAAATTTAGGATTCCTTCAAAAAACGGTACATTCCAGGAACAAATTAATGTGGCTTACAAGGTTCCAGCGGAGAGAAAAGCAAGAGTCACTGGCATCTGTCTGCAAAAATACCTAATTCTCTTTAAAAACCAGTTTTCTGGGTTAGTATTGTCTTGTCAACATTTGCTTAATGACTGTGTGTAATTGCATAATTTAAAAAGTTGGCCTATTTGTCTATTTCTAGAAGTGTTTTCCTAATTTAAATTGCTTTAAAACTGTATAGTTAAAAGACAAAATGAAACTTACAGAATCACCACTTTTTTTCTCTACATACAGCTTCAGAAGCTTTGTGATTATTTTCTTGAAGGATTCAGAATTTGCACCCAGACATTCTCTAAAGTATTGTGCAGTGCTAAACAGTGTCTGTGAAGCATGACACAGGTCATTAGTGTCAGGCCCTCCACCTCTATCCGCAAAGCCAATAAAGCTCATTTGCTACTTCTGACAACGTGGTTCTTCCTGCTTTTTCTCACTCAGTGATTTGATGGATATTGTGGAAACAGAGCCTTTCTGTATGCCAGAAAGGCTTTCAAAGTAATCACTTCCATAAAGAAATCATTTTCCTTCTAGGTAATTTCTGCATATATTAAAGATGATATTGAAAATAGTACTTTTAATCTCCAACTTAGGTTTGAAGAATTTCATCCTTGTAAAAGATAGCAGGATCCTGCAGGCTGGTTACTTTTATTTACATATTCAAAATGCAAATCAGTCCAGAGTTTTAGGACACGTGTTAATATTTATTCCTCAAAATTTAATTACATTCTTGTGTTGTGTCTTAATTTTGTTTTACGTTTTGAAAAAAGCTGATCAAAATCTTACTCAAAAGTGAGTTGCAGGGCAAATTCACTCTCCCACCTCCTGTCTTTAGTTCCCAAACTAAATTTCTTTGAGGCGACAACAGTACTAGCAAGGGAACTGACTGTGTGTGTCTTCCTTCGTTTAATATTCTAAAGTTCATATTATATATTTTTAATTTATTGAAACAATTCTGTCGAATCTATAAATAACTTGCTCTTTTCTTACACAAGTAAACTAATTCGTAGTTCACCAAGCTTTTTAAAAAAAATTACTGAAAAAAATAGCTGTTTTGTACTTAAAATGCTGTATTCTTTATCCTGCATCAAAATAAACTTTTATTTTTAAAAAATGGGACAGGGAGGAAGAGACGGTTGGGAGCCTTGAATAGGGTAACTGACCTTTGACCTGTCAGGAGGCTATGTCAGAAGTAAAGCAGTTGCCTTCCCACAGTCAAAGGAAAAATGGACGTTGATCATCCTGAATAATACTGAGTAGCCTGACTTCCAGGGAACCAATTAAAGGACTGCTGTGGGCTGCAACAATACAGTTTCCACACACGTTTGAAACTCTTCTGATTTTCTTATTCTGATTGAAACAGAATGTTGGCTTTATGTCATTTTCTGTACATTTGAACTATATAACACAGAAAACATTAACACAGAAATATTTAGAACCAACCTTCCGCTTATGTGACTGAAGCTTTGATAATACATACATAGGGATATATATCTCACCAAAATCCTTTCCTTAGTGATTCTTGGGCTGAATCTTTTGATCTTTCAACATGCTTTGGATTGGTTGGGGGGCGGGGGGGAAGCAGTGGCATGGAACTGGAGATGGGCAAGAAGGAAAACTCACCCTGTGCTCATGGGAGTGAAAAATATGCTTTGCTTGCATAAAGATGGGGATGTGTCCAATCAGAACACATCTTACTTGTCTTGTTATCTTGATAAGTAAGCTTATCAAGGGGAAATCTATTAAAAATCTAAAGAACTACACAAAGACCACTGCACAAAGACAATTACATGAATTCAAGTCTTACATCCAGAGTATTGAAGGAACTATCGGAACCACTAACTATAATCTCCAGAAAACCTGGAGAACTGGCAATGTCCCAGAAGACTGGGAGAAAGCAAATGTTGTTCCTGTCTACAAAAAAGGGAAAGGGGATCTGGGAAATTATGGGCCTCTTAGCTTGATGTTTATAATTGGCAAGTTTTTTGAGAAGATTATTGAACAATGTATTGGTGATCAGTTGGTTAAGAATGTAGTAGTTAACAAGAGCCAGCATGGGTTTTTTTTTACAAGTCATGCCAGACTAACGTTACTTCCTTTTTTGACAGTTACTAGCTTAATAGATCAGGGGAATGCCACAAACATAGTGTACCTTAACCTCAGCAATACATTTGATAAAGTCTCCCATGATGTCCAGATTAATAAAATGGTAAAATAAGAGCTAGATGGTACAATGTAAAATAGTACTTCTAAATGCTTCCATATCGGCTTGGAGAGTAGTACTAAGCGGACTGCTACAGGGTTCTATCTTGGCCCCTATGCTGTTCAACATTTTTATTAATGACCTGGATGGAAAGATTGAGAAGATGATTATTAGATTAGCAAATAACGCAAAACTAGGAGTAGTGGCTAACTCTTTAGAAGAGAAAGAGAAGTTGCAAAAAGATGTAGATAGACATGAATCATAGGCTGCAACAAAGCAAAATTCAGCAGAAACAAATATGAAGTCTTGGCCGAAAAAAATGAAAGTCTTAGTATAGCATGGGGAGGCTTGATTTGGCAGTAGTACAGATGGAAAAAATCTGGGTATTTTATTAGATCATAAATTGAACATAAGACAGTTTAACAGATACGTGGTCCCCCCCCCCCCCCCCCGCCATTTAAAAACAAAGCTCAGTGTTTAGTTATAGGTTGGTAGACAACTGGTTTGGTAGTGATACTTCTTAAAAAACTGCTTAGTAGTTGATTGCAAACTCAGAGTAAATGTTCCACCTCATCTTGCTTCATTCAGCCTCATCTCAAATGCTGTGTTGACTTTTGGGTGCCAATTTAGAAAAATGAGAATAGGTTGAGAAAGATAGTGAGATCAATCAGGAGACTAGAAATGAAAGTCCTATAAAGACAAAATGAAGGAATTGGGTATATCCAACCATGAGAAGGGAACTGAGGAAAGATACGTTAGCCCTCTTAAGTGCCTGAATGATTGCCACATAGAAAAATGTCAAGACCTGTTCTCTTTTGTTCTGGAGTGCAGGACATGGAATAGTGGATTTAAGATACGAGAAGGCAGATTTCAATTGAATTTTAGTAATAGCTTGGTAACAGAAAGAACACTTGATGATGGAACCAATTATCCAGAGAGGTGTCAGGCTCCCTTCCATTGAATGGGTTCAGTCAGATGCTAGAGAGACGTTTGTTTGGGATGCTATAATATTAATTTCTATACCGATCAGGGAACTGGACTCACTGGCCTAAATGGCCCTTTTCAATGGTATGATATTATATATATTATTGGGGGTGAGGGAGAGGCAGATGATGGCCCATGCATCAAGCAAATTATACAGTTTATATACTTATGCCAGATGTTATGTCCCAAATACATAATGTCATTTGTGTGATGATGTCAATACACACATCTCATCTTGATATGATCATGGCTTTGTCAGTATTGGGGGGAGGGGATTTTCCCACTAATTTAGAAAAAGACCTAAGCATTGCATCCTCCACCGTGGATATGTTTTAAAGTATGTACAATACATACAAATGTACAATATAAGAAATAGAATGTTTGCAAGTTGAAGCAGCATTGTAAGAAGTCATGGATGTTACATTGTACAATAGAACTTGATTGGAACAAAAAGTCAGCCTGTGAAAAGCCTTTCCTTTCATTAAAATATGTGTTTATGTTCCCACGTGGCCCACATTCAGAAGTCTTCCAGTTTTGTTAACCAGAAAAGTAAAAGAAGACAAAGGGAATAAAACAAGTAAATGAGGTAGGATGGAATAATGTCCAAATGAAAGTTGAGTTGTCTTTTAAAAAACCCTAGAATTTGTTTGTACCTGTTTGGATTTGCTTGTGTCCTTCCAATTTGGGTTTATACGTTGTCATATCACACAGGTAGTCCTTGACTTACAACCATTTGTTCAGTGACCATTAGAACTTAAGACAGTGCTGAACGAAGGGTGCTTACAACTGGTCCTCGGAGTTATGGCCATCACAGAACAGGGTCATGTGATCACGATCTGGATGCTTGGCAGCCCATTCGCACTTATGACCAGTCGCCAAGCACCCCACAATCACATGATTGTCATTTGCAACTTTCCCTGCCAGCTTCCCCAGAAAATCAGTGGGGAATCTGGCAAGGAAGGTTGCAAGTCACTGGGGTAAGTCTCCCCCACCCACACACCCTACTCAGCCCCTCTGCACTTGCACCATGCTGGCCACTTGCACACCCCCATTAATCCTCCCTGACCCGCATGGCACCTCTCACGCACCCTCCCTGACCCACACAGTGCCTCTTGTGCACCATCGCACACCCTCCCTGACCCACCTGGCACCTTGTGCACAATGCACACTCCTGCGCCCCCTCCCCAACCAATGCAGTGCCTTGTGCACTACCGTGCACCCTCTCCGACCCACACAGCATCTCTTGTGCATTGCTGTGCACCTCCACGCAGCCTCCCAACCTGCTCAGCACCTCCCTCGTATCCTCCCCAACCCACCCACACACCCCCTTACTCCTTGCCCCACCCAGCAACAGCCACTTACCTGCCTGCCAGCCTGGGACTTGCAACTTCCTGCTGGCTTCCCCACTGACTTTGGTGGTGGGAAGCTGTCAGGACGTTGCCTCACCTAACTGTGGGACTCAGCTAACAACAGCAACTGGGACTGCTGGGATTGTGGTTGCTAAGCAGTGCAGTCATGCTTTATGACCGCATCCCTTAGCAATGGAAATTCCAGTCCTAATTGTCATCATAAGTTGAGGACTACCTAATGTAGCATATTTGGCTTCGGCTTAGTGCATTTGTCAAACTAACAGTTAGGGATTATTCAGTAAACTACCATGTTTTAAATAAAAAGATTTGTGTACCAGGTCCCACAGTTTGTATGGTAGTTAAGTGAGATATGTGAAAGACTTGATTTGAATCTCTTCAGTAGTAATATACAGGTGAAACTCGAAAAATTAGAATATCGTGCAAATGTTCATTTATGTCAGTATCGCAACTCAAAAGGTGAAACCAATATATGAGATAGACGCATTACATGCAAAGCGAGATATGTCAAGCCTTACTTTGGTATAATTGTGATGATTATGGCGTACAGCGTATGAAAACCCCAAATTCACAATCTCAGAAAATCAGAATAGTGTGAAAGGGTTCAATATTCTAGGCTCAAAGTGTCCCACTCTAATCAGCTAACGAACCCATAACACCTGCAAAGGGTTCCTGAACCTTTAAATGGTCTCTCAGGCTGCTTTAGTAGGAATCACAAGCATGGGAAAGACTGCTGACCTGACAGTTGTGCAGAAAACCATCATTGACACCCTCCATAAGGAGGGAAAGCCCCAAAAGGTAATTGTAAAAGAAGTTGGATGTTCCCAAAGTGCTTTATCAAAGCACATCAACAGAAGGTTATGTGGAAGGGAAAAGTGTGGTAGAAAAAGGTGCACAAGCAGCAGGGATGACCGCAGCCTGGAGAGGATTGTCAGGAAAAGGCCATTCAAAAGTGTTGGGGACTTTCACAAGGAGTGGACTGAGGCTGGAGTTAGTGCATCAAGAGCCACCACACACAGACAGATCCTGGACATGGGCTTCAAATGTTGTATTCCTCTTGTCAAGCCGCTCCTGAACAACAAACAACGTCGGAAGCGTCTTACCTGGGCTACAGAAAAAAAGAACTGGTCTGTTGCCCAGTGGTCCAAAGTCCTCTTTTCTGATGAGAGCAACTTTTGCATCTCATTTGGGAACCAAGGACCCAGAGTCTGGAGGACGAATGGAGAGGCACACAATGCACGATGCTTGAAGTCCAGTGTGAAGTTTCCACAGTCTGTGTTGATTTGGGGAGCCATGTCATCTGCTGGCGTTGGTCCACTGTGCTTCATTAAGTCCAGGGTCAACGCAGCCATCTACCAAGAGATTTTGGAGCACTTCATGCTTCCTTCCGCAGACGAGCTTTATGGGGATGCTGACTTCATTTTCCAGCAGGACGTGGCACCTGCCCACACTGCCAAAAGTACCAAAACCTGGTTCAATGACCATGGGATTACTGTGCTTGACTGGCCAGCAAACTCGCCTGACCTGAACCCCATAGAGAATCTATGAGGCATTGCCAAGAGAAAGATGAGAGACATGAGACCGAACAGTGCAGCGGAGCTGAAGGCCGCTATTGAAGCATCCTGGTCTTCCATTAGACCTCAGCAGTGCCGCAGGCTGATAGCATCCATGCCACGCCGCATTGCAGCAGTCATTGCTGCAAAAGGGGCCCAAACCAAGTACTGAGTACATATGCATGCTTATACTTTGCAGAGCTCCGATATTGTTCTATTTCCAATCCTTGTGTTATTGATGTCATGTAATATTCTAATTTTCTGAGATTGTGAATTTGGGGTTTTCATAAGCTGTACGCCATAATCATCACAATTATACCAAAGTAAGGCTTGACATATCTCGCTTTGCATGTAATGCGTCTATCTCATATATTGGTTTCACCTTTTGAGTTGCTATACTGACATAAATGAACATTTGCACGATATTCTAATTTTTCGAGTTTCACCTGTATGTTTGTGCAAAGCACTGTTCTCAAACTTAGTTATACTTTATTGGTTACCTGGCTTTAATTTGAAACATTTGCTAACATCTACATGTAAAACTGTCCACATTACCTGTGTACTTGGATATATTTAGATTCTGAAAGCTGGTAGAGTTCAGTTTGTCTTACTATTCAGATGTTTGACGAAGAGAGTGTTGTCCACTTCAAGGTGGCATATGTATCATTCCCCCTAGTTTAGCATATATAACAGTGATCTTTTTAGCTTTTTACACGTTAGACATTTCATTTAGTGTCGTGAGATTAAATAGTACTAGACTGATTTTCTTTTTCCAAACCCACATTTAGAGCAACATCAAGTGAAAATGTTGTAAGAAACATTTTCCTCACCGTGGTTACCAGTGAATAATTTTTCATGTTCTGACCAACTTCATTTTAAATAACTGAGGAAATTCACCTCAGTGGTTTTGTTTTGCTCTGTTTAATTTCATTTTCTCCATACTCTGTGTGCATGTGGTTAAACTGCCCGAAAAATATCTATCCTCAGGATATGCTCTTAGCCATTTCATATAGGCAACTATATAGCAGAAACTATTTCCACACAGTCTGGATTGTAGATGGCTTTTGTAGCTTCAGTGCAACATTGTTTGACCCATTTGGGAAAAAAGAGCTGATTAGAAAGAGGGTGTGCTCAGAATCACTCAGTGTTAACTTGATAGAAATATTCAGGCTTGTTCAACTGATAACAGCAGCTATCAGCTATATTAAAGGGTGTGTTTAGCTTTTTATGAGTATTCAGTGTCTTGAGGAGACATCCGTCACTCAAAAAAAGGGAAGGGTTTCTCCTAATGCTGACTGACTAGAGTCATCCTGTGGGAAAGGATGCTAACTTAGGCTAAACTGTGGGTGACCCCTGCCTCTTTTTTTTTTTTTTTTGGGTGAGCAATAAAGACATAGGGGGAGCAAGGAGGGTTTAGCAGAACCCCCACAGCCATCTGCGCCCTTCATTGGCAGAAGTGGCTTTCACTTGAACTTGCATTTGACAAGCGTGTTCTGTCTCATTCAGGAGGATCCTTCAAAGGCAACTAATTGAAATGCTCGCACCCCTTCATTCCTTTCCCAAGTCTCCCCCGCCACGCACTGGCCCCCAGGTTTGCTTAAACTTCAGGGCACTAGCATTCATGGTTAATGAGGGTCGGGGCGGGGGACAGACCATGCAGATCTCCCTTTTTTAAAAAAAAGGAAAAGGGAAAGTCTGTGGGAAAGGGTTTTTTTAGTCCCCCTATCCAACCCCTTATACCAATGTCTGAGAATCTAGTAGAGCTAATAAAGAAGCTGGGCTGCTCTTCCCTGCCAAACTTTTTGTTGCACACTTGTTAGAAATTCTTTTTGTCTTTCTAGTCCTTGACTTCATGAAATGAAACACAAATCAGGTCCCCAGAATGAAAGGTTGCATGTCTGCCTTGTGGCATTTGGAATGAAACTATTCACTGCCTGGATGACTATAAATAGAAAGCCAGGAGCTGCCTAATTCTCCACTTTGAGGTTCTTGCAAAGAAGCCCTCTTCCTGGTGAAGGGTGACTTTTGAAAGAAAACTTGGCAAAAATTCTTATCCTTGCACTGCTAGGTATAGCAGTGTTTTCTCTAACAAAGGTGTATTCTTGGACCTATAACAAGATATATCATCTCATCTGTGGAACTCCATGTGAAATTTGAATGCAGAACAAACACCGTTCTTTCTACATTTTGCTCCTGAAAGATTTCTATTGGCTTTCCTCCAACTGTCGGCTCCTTTTTAGCTTGTATTCATTCTTCAGCAAGAAGACTAAATTAGTGGTGCAGAGGGTGTTTTTTTTTTTTTTTCCTTCAGATTCTGAGAGAGAACAAGAATTGTGATTGTTTTTTTGAAAACATGATAAAAGATTTTATTCTTTCAATGGACTTCTGAAGTTGCCGACATAAGAATCCAATAGCTTACTGTTGCAGTTCTTCAGGCAATTTGTTTGGTTGATTTGGCCATTATGAATGCTTAAAAATGCTGTGTTGTCCTTTTATGCAAAGCGCTGTCAGACGTCTTTCTCCTCCCCTTCTAGTTCTTTCTAAAGAAACTGGGAGAGAGGGAGGAGGGAAGGGGAGTTTCTGCCATACTTTCCAATAGCTTGGATGGGCATACATGAGCAAAAGTGGTCAATAAATCATCTGCCTGAGCAGGCACTTTTTAAAACTGTCCCATGTCACCATTGTTTCTGAGTTGTGAGAACAGGAATTGATGCCTACTTTGAAGTTTTCTGCAGGATTAATTGCAATCTGAACAGTTTTTTGTTACATATTTTAGTGGTTGCATATTACTGAGGCGTAGTTTATACTGTAGACTTCATTATTTCTATGACTCATATTTGTTACTGCTGACAACAATTAATTTTTCAATTCAATTCTGCTTACCCTTTCCTTTTTTTAAAAAAAAATCAGGAACAGTTTTTAAAGTTGATTCTCAGTTTTGCACAAAGATCATACCTCAGCTTGCTAAAGGAAAGGGTGGAAAACATTTTAACCTAAAATTGGTTATTCCCACGCCTGAAACATGAGAAGTCCGAAGGTGGCTTATTTCTCTCAACCCCCCCCCCCCCATTTTCTCTTGTTGCTCGAACATTGGCATAAGAAAACAGTGCAAGGGGCAATGTTAATTTTCAACTGATGCCACCAGCTCTTTAATCTGGGCTACTTCTCAGTTTTTATGATGAGTCATTGTTATGTCTGCACGCTGATTTCATTGTGATGCTCCATATGTTTTGCTTGTCACTGTTTATGGTAAGGCTTCCTTCACCTAAGAGCACCCTGCTGCCCTTTTGCGTTGGCTGTGCCTATAGGTAGCCCTGCTGTCTTTTCCCTTTCTAACTTTCCCTCGGGAGCCTGTTGTGAACTATTGAACACATTGACTCCTTTGTCAGTTTTCATCTTGCTTTGTCTTGGGTGCCTTTGTCCAGCACTTTTCAATTTTACAAGAGTGTTGTAAATGTTGTCCATCATCCATCCATAGATGTAAAGTTTGTCTTCCGTTACTCACAGCTTTGTTCTGATTATGGTGGCTAGATATTTTTCTTAAAATTGCCTGTTAGTTAAATTTGTTCTGTGGTTGCAGTTATATCTGGATATATATTTGATCTTGGTGAATTTCCTCTGGTCATGTTAAAAATTTTCCTTTTATCAAAGATCATCATGATATAATATATATTTTGCTAAATGATATTTGCTTTCTTAGATATAATTAGGTTTTTGAAGCTAACAGTTGAACTTTCACATTAAAATATTGCTATTATTTGCTATTCAGGGCTAGCTGTTAGAAAATATTTTTTAGTAACTAGTATTCATTTTCCAGCAGATAATTGTAAAACATAAGTTTAATTTTTCTTAGTGAGTGATACAAATTCTTATTTTATTTTACAGGATTATCTAAATAATTTTGCACATCTTCTGAACTTTTTAAAACCTTTTTTCTGCAACAGTTCTCATTCTGCTTCCCACAAAACATCAAATTGTAGTATTTTAAGTATAACTACTGTGCAGATCAATCACATACAAATAGAAATACGAAACATTGCAGTATTGATTGCTGCTAGTAATAGAATGCTTTCTATTACTGTTTATTAATACTTGACGCTACATGACAACCAGGGCATTTACATGGAATGTCTAGATGTAAAAGAATAGATATATACAGGTGAAACTCGAAAAATTAGAATATCGTGCAAATGTTCATTTATGTCAGTATGGCAACTCAAAAGGTGAAACCAATATATGAGATAGACGCATTACATGCAAAGCGAGATATGTCAAGCCTTACTTTGGTATAATTGTGATGATTATGGCGTACAGCTTATGAAAACCCCAAATTCACAATCTCAGAAAATTAGAATATTACATGACATCAATAACACAAGGATTGGAAATAGAACAATATCGGAGCTCTGCAAAGTATAAGCATGCATATGTACTCAGTACTTGGTTTGGGCCCCTTTTGCAGCAATGACTGCGGCAATGCGGCGTGGCATGGATGCTATCAGCCTGCGGCACTGCTGAGGTCTAATGGAAGACCAGGATGCTTCAATAGCAGCCTTCAGCTCCGCTGCATTGTTCGGTCTCATGTCTCTCATCTTTCTCTTGGCAATGCCTCATAGATTCTCTATGGGGTTCAGGTGAGGCGAGTTTGCTGGCCAGTCAAGCACAGTAATCCCATGGTCATTGAACCAGGTTTTGGTACTTTTGGCAGTGTGGGCAGGTGCCACGTCCTGCTGGAAAATGAAGTCAGCATCCCCATAAAGCTCGTCTGCGGAAGGAAGCATGAAGTGCTCCAAAATCTCTTGGTAGATGGCTGCGTTGACCCTGGACTTAATGAAGCACAGTGGACCAACGCCAGCAGATGACATGGCTCCCCAAATCAACACAGACTGTGGAAACTTCACACTGGACTTCAAGCATCGTGCATTGTGTGCCTCTCCATTCGTCCTCCAGACTCTGGGTCCTTGGTTCCCAAATGAGATGCAAAAGTTGCTCTCATCAGAAAAGAGGACTTTGGACCACTGGGCAACAGACCAGTTCTTTTTTTCTGTAGCCCAGGTAAGACGCTTCTGACATTGTTTGTTGTTCAGGAGCGGCTTGACAAGAGGAATACGACATTTGAAGCCCATGTCCAGGATCCGTCTGTGTGTGGTGGCTCTTGATGCACTAACTCCAGCCTCAGTCCACTCCTTGTGAAAGTCCCCAACACTTTTGAATGGCCTTTTCCTGACAATCCTCTCCAGGCTGCGGTCATCCCTGCTGCTTGTGCCCCTTTTTCTACCACACTTTTCCCTTCCACATAACCTTCTATTGATGTGCTTTGATACAGCACTTTGGGAACATCCAACTTCTTTTGCAATTACCTTTTGGGGCTTTCCCTCCTTATGGAGGGTGTCAATGATGGTTTTCTGCACAACTGTCAGGTCAGCAGTCTTTCCCATGCTTGTGATTCCTACTGAAGCAGCCTGAGAGACCATTTAAAGGCTCAGGAACCCTTTGCAGGTGTTATGGATTCATTAGCTGATTAGAGGGGGACACTTTGAGCCTAGACTATTGAACCTTTTCACACTATTCTGATTTTCTGAGATTGTGAATTTGGGGTTTTCATAAGCTGTACGCCATAATCATCACAATTATACCAAAGTAAGGCTTGACATATCTCGCTTTGCATGTAATGCGTCTATCTCATATATTGGTTTCACCTTTTGAGTCGCCATACTGACATAAATGAACATTTGCACGATATTCTAATTTTTTGAGTTTCACCTGTAATATTATCCTACATTCACTTAAGCCAGCCTTTCACAATTTGTTTTCCCTTCAGATGATTTATACTACGATCCCTGGTATCCAGAGACAGCATCAGAGTTTCTGATAATGACACCATCTGTATGAGGAAAGCTAACCTAACCTAACTTTAGTACTAATCACTATCTTTGCATCTGAAACTTGCAATTTTGTTGGCCTTTTTTGTTTTGATTTTTTTTTCTTCAGTATATTGCTATTCAAAATGCAAGCCATAAAATATGTTCAAGCATTAACTGCTATTGTGATGTCACTATGAAAGATTTCTTTCACAAACAAGCGAATGGTTATGAATTATTAGAACCCTTAGGTGTATCTCTGTGTATATATGCAAATTCATAGGTATGTGTCTTTGATGCTAGAAGTTCATGAAGACTAATATAAAAAGCCAAACTGAAGTAAAAAGGATTTCATTATATCATTTACTGTGTAAAAAATACGGGTACAACATGATGTATTTTTCACCTTCCTATCTGACACTTTATTGCCAGAACTCTATATAGAATTTGCTTGAGCAAAATATGTGAATGGCTTTCCATGTCTTGGTATCCAAGAACAAGTATTTCTTTCTTTGGTGCTTGGTTTATTGGGTGCTTATGGATACCATAAGTGCTTGACTCTACTAGTATACTGCTGCTGTTTCAGCACATGGGAAATTAATAAAATGGAGGCATGATTCTGATAAGCCCAGAGCCATCTAGGTTTTACTGTATTCTAAAGTCCTTTGGGCTCCAGCCTGTATGGCCAGTGATAGTGTATTATGGGTATTACTTTTCAACTAAATGTGAAAGGCCACAGCTCTCCACCCGGTTATTAAAGCAATAACAGAACAGTTGATCAGTTTGAATCTGGCTTAAATAAATGTAAGGTTGTACAGGTGGTATGGAACAAAGGTAGTGGGTTTAAACCTGGAGACCTGATTGATTGTTTCTACCTAGAAGTCTTAAGGAATAAAACAACAGCTATATTTTGTTCTAAAACACAATGCAAATTAAGAGTTTAAGGCCAACGTTTTGTATGTTCGGGTTAAGCCTCAGCTCTTAAATATAAAATATAGTAAATTCTAAATATATGCTGCTTGCAACATCATCAACAGATTTTAGTAAAATTCTGACACAAAGTAGTGATTTGAAATTAATGGTCTTATCTCAGCAAATAGTACATTTCATCTAAAACAAATATTGCTCAGATCATTGTTTTTAGTACAGCAGTGCACTAAGTAGCATTAGATGAAATTAAGCTAAGTACAAGGATAACAAGTCTGTATATTTTTTTAATGTATCAAGTTCTAATGCTGATACAGGAGAAGGCAAGAATTTAAAAGTTAAAATTCACAATGGGCAGGTTTTGTGAGAATGTTCTGCTTCTTGTTCTGCACAATAACTTTTTACAACTGTTTTTTTCTTAATAGGTTTCAGGCTGGGAAGTTAAAAGCAACCTCACCCCACCTTGTACAAAATAGCTTTTCACAAATTGCATGGGAGGGAGAAAGGTTGGTTGGAAGTAGCGTCAGGACTGTGTCCTAGCCCATGCTGCAAATTAAGCCACTTTTCCAAACTTTATATAAACTTAGCCAGACTGGGGATCAATCAGTGCATGCTTGTGCCTTAAGAAATGCTTTTTGGTTTGTAAACTCTGCTATTTTTAACCATGTTCCAGTCTGTGACACCAAATGAAAGCTTGCCCAAATGGGCTTAATTTTAGGATAGACCTGTATCATGGAACTGATTTTTAGCTAAAGGGATAAGCTACCTGGTCCTTGGGGGAATCATGGAGCCTTCTCTACTGTTTACTTAAAGTTTTGTAAACCACCTGGCATAACAAAAGCCATCTCTGAAGACAGCCTATAAAAATTCCAAAGAAGAAAAAACAGAACTGGACAAATGGTAGAGTCATTAAATATATAAGCATTTAGGGATAAGAAGCATGGCAGAAGGATAAAGAGAAAGAGGCACTCTAGCATGTGGTTTGCACACTACTTGAGTATTGGTTGAAGCCAGGAGGAGGGAGGAAAAAAGTTTGCAGGAGAAGAGTAAAACCAAACATATCCATTCAATGTTAAGAATATATCTGAATATAGTTTGTGTTGTAGTTTATTATTATATAATGTATTTAATCTTTAAACCACTGCAAGGTGAATTTTTAAAAGTGATATGATATTGTCTAGAAGCAAGTCTGGAAGATACCAGATGGGGAAGGTTGATTTTATCTTTCACCCAGTATTGCAGTTTGGATAGCTAATGTTGACATTAAACATTCAAAATGGCAAGAATAATAAATATCAGGACTTTGAAGAGACTCTCTGTAGTTACTTAGGCCAGTGAAAGTAGAGTTATCCTGCTCTCAGAGAATGCATCTCCTGTCAACAATAAAAATACTTGTTTTTTTCCATTCTTTGCTTGTGAGTGAATCAGGACCATTTGGCAGACTGTTGTTAAAAGACCAGAGGTTGACCTAGATTAGATCATTGTTCTGACCTGGCAGACAAATGAGAATTCCTTGGATTATGTAGGTGTATGTCTCCAAATGCACATTCCAGTGCGGGTGGTCTGTCCATTTTTCATTACTACAATGGAATGCATACTTGGATATCTGTACAAATGAGGGAACATGGTTCTTATAGATGCATTCTGAGGGTGCCAAGATGGGGAATGCTCTAAAGGCTATGCTGTCTGGGAAAGCACGGCTATATAGTTCCAACACATAAAGAGAGTACCAGTTTGAAGAACTCTTTTACTTTTAAGAGATGCATTCTGCAGCCACTTCTTCTTTCTCTTTTTTCAGTCTTTTTCTCACTTATACCCTCCCCCAACACCACACGTAGGGTGTCTAAATTTATGTATTTAATCAATGTATGTGGTCACCCATCTCACAGATGTAACTTTCAGCAGCTAACAGAATGTAAAAACAATTATATCATGGAATAAAACTCTACAGTAGGTAAGCACCTCCTGATCTCCAGGCTCTGGAGCTTTATGAAAGACTGGCAGGTTAGGGATCAATCTAATATTGGGGGGGGGGGGGGGTATGGTGTTCTAGAGGTCAAGTGCTCCTAATTGAAGGAACCCAGAGCATGCCCCTCTTCTTGGACCTAGTGAGACAAATAGAAATAACTGGGGAGAGGTGGTCCTGCAAATTACTGGGCCCCATGCCATGGAGGGTTTTATAGGTGACAACCAGCACCTTCAGTTCTACCACAGTTCCAAGCGCATTGGCAACCAGCACAACTCTCAGAGCAGAGTTGTATCATGGACATACCAAGGTGCGCCTGTAACTGCCTGCACCACCACATTCTGGATGAGCTACAGCTTCGGGATGTTCTTCAAGGGCTGCCCCATGTGAAGCACACTGTACGTATCCACCTTGGGAGGTTGACTAAGGCGTGAGTGACCATGAGCAATATCTCCGGGTCTAGAAATGGGCACAATTAGTATGCAAAACGAAGTTGTGCAAAAGTTCTGGCCATGGCTACCACTGATACTTCAATATTTATGAACTATGTGTCTTGGGTTTAAATGAGGCTATTACTTAATACATCTCCAGATATTTGGCAAGTGTAATTTACTCATGTAGCCTAAGGCAATGAAAGTCCCTAATCTGTATTAATTAAGGGTGGGGAGAATTTCATGCATTGATCTTTAATTAGTCAATGGAGCATAGTTTGCAGAATCTTGTTAGGTATTAATAGAAGTGTGTGTTCCCGGGGGCGGGGTGGGGGCAGGGGAAGAGAATATGGGTGCATAATTGAACTTGCCTCTGATAATTCATTTTATCACAAAATTCCAGCATGATGCAATTGGTGCATCTCACTTGTACTGTTGATTCTTTGCTTCTCGGTAGAACTTCTTTTTCACCTGAGTGTAAGTAACACTTAGCTTGGCTTGCTGCACTCTTGTTTTGAATTGCAACAACAAAATCAGATTTCAGGTATTATTGATATTTATGGACTTTGTTTTCAGAAAGCTTTTGAGTCTTTATTAATGAGGCAGAGGAAGAAGGCTAACAGTAGAGAAGCTATATTTGGGATACATTACGGATGTTCTGAACTTGGCAGCATAGTTTCTAATATATGACATCTGTTGTTTTGCCAGCAGCTTGGTTCTATCTGTTTTTTAAAACTGAAAGCTCTATGTTTTTGGTAGACTTTCCTATTTCACTACAAATATATAGAGTTTATTCCTTGTAGAATGTTTAAATTAGCGTGAACTACCTGAAAAGAGTATTTTGAAAGATGAGTACTGGAAATTAATAATAATACAATGACAAGATTGTGGAATTCAGTTGAACCCTGTTGGCAATAAAGCTATGATTCAATTCAGGTGACATCAGTCAAAAATTCTTGGAGTTATCCTTACATCCTATCATATTGGACTTCACAAAAGGACAGAAAGCCCAGTGTAAGAAAACAGCTTGTTCAATTAGTTTCTTTCTCTCTCATTATCTCCCACCCCCCCACCCCCAAAAAACAATATCCTTGTTTCAGTCTTTATCCATCAACTTTCTTCTTTGATGACTTTTAAAAAACAGATCAGTATGCTGGTAACATTTAGATACAGCTTTTCCAAATTATCAAGAGTGGAAGAGCAACCAGTCTAGCCAACTGTTTTCCTCTAGAGCATATAAATCATTGTTCTTAATATGGCATTTCCTTTAGGGGGTGTACACAAAAGAGGAAAATGCATTTTGTTCTGATTTTAAAACAAAATCGATACATTCTGGTGGAAATTTTTGAGTGTTCTAATGGAACAAAACTCAATACTTCTCCAGTGTTTTGTATTTGGATAGAACAAACGCAAAAGATGCAGTGAAAACTTAAAATGGGTATCTTGTTTTTCATCCTAGGGTCACAAAAATTGTTGAGATGTTAGTCCATGCCAAATATAACTTATCACTCAACTTACAGAAAAATTGAACAACGGATTAAAAAAAAAAATAAACATTTTAAAAATTCCAATAGGAAACAGTGGAAGCAACACTTAAACATGCTTTTTGCAACTTCTTCCTGCACAAGTAGCCACAGAATTTATGCCCAAAGAATCAACTGCATCAAATGTATATTTTAACTCAGCCCATGAACAGAAAAAAATAATTCTCTCTTTGCAAAGTTCAAGAAAGCAACGTGGTTTTTGTATTTTACAGCCTGAAAACTCAGTAGCATAGCAATTTATAAGTGCATATGCCTTATAGAATGTACTTTTTTAATTTGGCAACTTGACTGAAAGACAAAGTACAACATATTTATACACACATAGTAAATAAGGAAAATGTTATGTTATAAAGCCATTAATTCTAATTGCCAAGTATTAAAGATTTAAAATACAGTGTAGACCTGGGCAGGCCATAGTTTTTTTCTTACATCTAAAATTGTTCTTAATCTTTGGACATATGCTTAGCTGACAGCCAATGGCAGAAGAGGCACAGTTTGTGCTCATATTTTTAATGGTTAATGCATTCTTCATACTTGGTTGGAGAGTTTTTAAAAAGCCAGTTAAAAACCTCAGAATATTTGAAACAGTATAGAGTTTTGTCCTGAGCTCAGAGCACTTAAATATGGCATTCCCACCTCAAAATTTATTGAACTTGGAATGGTTAGAGTATCCCTGATTTCTTTCCTTTTGAAGGGAGGGGAGATTGTGGTATTTTCCTCCTAATATGGTTCTCAGAAATTAAACACCATAATGTATTGCAAAAATCAAATTAAGACTTGATGATGTTTTGCACTGTTACTGTGATCAGTTTGAGCATTGATTAATATGGATGAAGTAATAATCTGCAGATTTTTTTTTCCTCTGGGGAAAATGGCTTTATAAATGGGCATATGCAAGTTATTTTTACTTGGATCTATGAGAACCTACTTCAGATGAGAGGGGATATTTTTCCCAATATTTTGGAGCTCAGTAACATGGAAAGTAAGTCTTTAAATGTGCCTTAGACGAAAACTTGAATAATTGCATCAAAAAGGTTCCTGGTATGAGGTCATTCAGAAGTGATATTTTCACAAAGTTACATCCTAAGATTCTGAGTAATCATAAAGAAAAAAATAGTCAAACAATTTATTACTTTTTCCCAAATCGTACAGCTGTTAAGATAGTGGGCAGCAGTTTTGAACATACAGGAACTGCATAAGTAATCCTAGGCTACTTCTGTGTGGTTTCTAAAGGTGTCGCCGGAGTAGATGGGTATAGCTAAATTATAATGCAAACAGATGTAGATGAGAAGACTGAGCATCATCTTCATTATAGAATTCTGCATAATGCTGGACAGACAAAATATACCATAAGTCTATACATTGTTTTATTTAATTGGGAATATTTCCTACTTCCGATTCTTTGTGGAATATAAATTGAGGTCTCGGTTGATAAATACGTTCTTCTCCCTTTCTGCAGAACAAGGGAGAACAATGTATAAAACAACCTATACTACAGCCACAGTCTGAAATCTAAATTGCATTCATGTGTGAATAAAATACAGTTAATAAGCTGTGGGTGCTGCATTGAACATACTGCACTTTTCTAAAGACTTTCATAAATATTAATCAGCTCTCCACATTTTATTTTCTTGGGATAGCTATCAAGCCTTTTGATAAAAGGAAAACTTGCCCTGATCTATGATTTGTCAGGAGCTGTAACATTTTTAATAAAGCTGTTTCCTAGCTTACTGCTGCCTGGCCAGCCCTAAGGCTGCCTCATGCTTGCAAGCCTGACCCTCGAGTGATGTGGAAAAAAGCCAAGCCATGCATTAGTGCACATGCTGTAGATATTAACGTACTTTGACAGAAGGAAAACTTTCATTATAAATTAGAGTTTGATTTGGAGAAGTCCCCAGGGTTGAAATCTGTTTGGAATATCTGAGAAGCTAATGCTAAAATAATTGTAGCTTAATTTCAGACTGTGTTTTTAAATTGCACCAGACCAAGTCTCACTTGTCAAAATTTTAGAGAAGCTTCAGTTAAGATTTTCCTTCAAGTAATTACCTCATGAAAAAGGAAATGTGCATAGTGGATATTTGTTATGGTTAGGCTTGTGGTTTATTAACATAATTACAAAGAAGCAGAGATTGAAGTTTCTTGTTTTATAACACTGTTGTGGTTCACAGTTGCCTCCACAGCTGGTAAATAGTCTGTTCTCAATGCATCCTATACATGTTGGAGACCAGATTGTCTGGGAATTTATAGGGTAAAGAGAAGGGTGTAAATACTGGAGGGAGAGTTACTACTTTCTTTCTTTCTTTTTCTTTTCCCTCCCTCCATTCTAAAAAAAGTTTTGGTAGAATAGCAGAGGATGTATTTTGTGTGTGAATTTCAAATGAATGTTCAAATTAATTTTATCTGAAAATTAGGACCTATATTCTAAACCTGATGTGAACATGATCTGCAGTTTTTGAAATTTCTATTGTTGGGAGAGAGATGTGCCATCAGTATAGTGAAACAAAACCTCTCAAACCATTGACTCAGCTGCTGGGTGGTTATAGAATGTACATAAGCATTCCAACTGATCCGAGATTCCGGCAACAGTAAGCATAAAATCTAGACACAATGCAGGACAGAAAAGTTGTAGGGAGTGCTCAGTGGTAATCAGTTAGTGGAGTGGAGTACTTCAGTTCCAAACACACTTATTTTGTTTGTTTGTCTTTATATGTTTAGCTGATTTTATATTTTGCTCTTCTAAAGAAAAAACATTGGTTTAGAGAAAACTGTCATATTAGTTTTTAAATGTATATAACTTAAATATTACATAAATGTATGGGCCTAAACGTTATGTAAAAGTATATTTCTGTCACCTGCCGTAAGCTAAATTGAACCTCCATGGTTAAAAGCAATGCATCTTTTATTATTGTGTACTGAAGAGGAACAGGAAGACAGTCTATGTCCTGTTTTAAAGTTCCAAGAGAATTGCCTGCTGCGGGAATAGAAAGTTAGATTAACCTCATCATCATCACCTCCATACAGAATGCTTGGTTTTCTGTAGCTGAACTCTGTGTGTGTGTGTGTGTGTGTGTGTTTATTTATTTATTTATTTATTTTACAGGTAATAAGCCTTGACGGAACCATGAGAAAAACGCTCATAGAAGATAAACTTCCTCATATATTTGGATTTACTTTACTTGGTGACTACATCTACTGGACAGATTGGCAGAGACGAAGTATTGAAAGGGTTCACAAGAGGTGGGCGAGTCGGGACATTATCATTGATCAGTTGCCAGACTTGATGGGTCTTAAAGCAGCAAGTGTCACCAGAGCAGTTGGTAAGTGAGGCCATTGCCCAGTGGTTTGGACTGTGCTCCAGAACAATGTTTGCAGTGAAAACAATAATGAGCTTCTTGTAAGAGCTGCTAAATAGAAAGTCCAACCAGTGTAAGTTTAACTAGAATAATTGGAATCCTCCTTGCTGATTTGTTGTCTGATAGGTAAAGGAGTCTTGGGGATCAAGGACTGAGAGATCTTGGACATTATGCTAGTTGTCAGAGATCTCTTTCTCGTTTGGTACAGTAGCTTTGAGCCCATTGATTGGTGGGAAGGAGAGTGGCAGGTCTTCTCCTTAGCCAAATATGCGCTCCTATTGGCCCCAGGGTTCCACCTGCAAATTATTTCAGCTGCCAAGAGTAGTTCTTGACAGTAATGGAAAAAAGGCACAACCCATGCCTCGTGGCCTCGTGTGAGATTTGAATGTTGTGTTGAAAGAGATCTTCCTTTTGGTAACCATTGAGGGGGCTCAGTTATTAGTATGATCCTCTTGCAGAATCTCACTTTTTCATCTTTGCAGTGTATCCATTCTCTAAGGGACCGGGGAACTCCAAAATGGTTGGAGAAATGGGAGTACAGCCACCTGGTTTCTTGAGGGTTTTGAATAGTGCTGATGTATTTCTATTTTGTTTCTTTTCCATGCTACCTAGGTCATTTTATGAGGTAAACGTGAATAATTTATCATGCATTCTTACAAATGAGAAATAAGTGTAATTTTTAGGGGTACATCAAATAGACTATAAAACATCTTCTGTACAATATCTTCTGTTACAGAAGGCACGCGTTATTGGCTACCAATCCCATTATGCTATTTTGACCCATGTTTATGTCTAGAGAAGCTTTCAGTTTAAGTATGAGGTAAAAACAGAGCAACCATTTATATCCTTCATGTCTGCAAATAGAAGGATCATGCTGAGGGAATAACGGAATCTTTTACACACATACTTACATGCACTGGTTGTGTGTGTATGAATATATAAACATGAAAGCTTGCCTCCTGACTTGTGTGTATGTGCATCCATTACAATTTCCTAACTGGGGCTTTAGACACATTTCTTTCCCTTAATTTATCTCACTGTGTTCTCTATAAAATTCACCCATGCTTTTTAACATGCTTGCTGCAGCAACAGTTCCTCATAACAGTGTTTAGCAGTGGTGGCCCAGGGAACATTTTCTGGAAATACTATAAGCTGCGATTCCCAAACAACAAGCAGGTGGGATGAGCTGAAGTGTGTGAAATGAACTACTAGCCAAAACAGTGCAAAGGTTGGGAATTTATTACTGTTAAATGAAAAACACTTATGAGGTTCCCACAGCTTTAACACCCAGGTGCACATATAAATTCATGATATTCCAACAATTTATTGTGCAAAGAAGGAATGTTTTATTCTTCCTTTAATCTTAAATGAAACTTTGCCATAAAAATCACTTACATTGAATTGGAAATTTGCTATTGTTTTCAATATTCTTTTTCCATATTGAAAAATGCTTCATGTATATTAATTCAACAATCTGTAAGATAAATTAGTGTTCTCAATATTGGAGGTAAGGGACTGAGACTAAAATATAGTGATATGTGTAAGGGACACGTGGTAAATTTGTGACCAAGATGAATTTTCAAACTAGGACTTCCAAATCTTCTTTAAGATTGGAATAACTAATAAATGGAGGAAAGCTTTTAACTTAGTTTCCTCCAGATAGACAACCCCAGAAGACAAGTTCATGGGGCAGAATTTATTTTGAGCCATTTTGAACATAGAAGGACCTATGCATGTAGGCCTATCCTAGCCAAGCTTTTCTTTTCCTTCAGAGAACTGTTTTACTTTCTAGGGACAAATCCGTGTGCTGAGAATAATGGCGGCTGCAGCCACCTATGCTTCTTCACACCCCAGGAGTGCAGATGCGCCTGTCCGATTGGACTGGAGTTACTTAGTGATATGAAGACCTGCATCATCCCAGAAGCTTTCCTTGTCTTCACCAGCAGGGCAGCCGTTCATAGGATTTCTCTTGAAACCAACAACAATGATGTTGCCATTCCTCTTACTGGTGTCAAAGAAGCTTCTGCACTAGATTTTGATGTATCTGACAACAGAATCTACTGGACAGATATTAGCTTAAAGGTATCCACGATGTCTTTAACTGAAAAGTTTGCTTTGTTAACCAGTTGTTTTAATGCACTCCTTCCAGAACAATATTTGGTTCTAAATATATTGTTGTTTAAAGCTTACAGACTAAAACACACCTCCTTGAGTGAGCCCAGTAAGATAGTTTTACACATAGGTTAAGTCAGTAGGTATAAGTAGTGTGTAAACTGTAGTGTAAAAAATAAATAAAATACATTTTTTATCAGTATATTTTAAGTAATACCGTCTATATAAAGTAGCAACTATTTATGAATTTCCTCCCAAACTTTTTTTTCCTCTTTTGGATAATACTTTGGACTAAACCATTGATTGTTTCATTTGTTTTATATTCGGCAACTCCTGTCATTTTTTAAAATGGTTTTGCAGACAATAAGCCGAGCTTTCATGAATGGAAGTGCAGTTGAACATGTGATTGAGTTTGGATTAGATTACCCTGAAGGCATGGCTGTAGACTGGATGGGGAAGAATCTATATTGGGCAGATACTGGAACCAATAGAATTGAAGTGGCACGGTTGGATGGGCTGTTCCGGCAAGTTCTTGTTTGGAAAGATTTGGACAACCCAAGGTCATTGGCTCTTGACCCATCAAAAGGGTAAGGAAAAATCTCAGATGCAAATTCAATGCTTAGTATTACTTATTATTTTGATTATAAACGTGTTCCCCAAATTATGTAATTAAAATATAATCCCAAAGTTTATATAATTGGTACTTTACTGTCCTGCTCTGATTTCCATTTCTCCTGCACTGAGGTGAGGGGGTGGGGGACCACTTTAAAATGGTTCCTCCCTTGTGCCTGACTTGATTTTGGTGCAGAAGGGAAGGCTTAACCATCACCGTGGTATATATATTTAAGCAGTACGCGCAACATTTTTATTTGATTCTCTCCTAACCAAGACACTCAAAGTCAACGTACCAGATTTTCTCTTTCAGTTTCTTTGGAGCTAAACCAAGTTAAGTATTTATTGAAAGTTGTCTGTTCTGTCATGAGTTTCTGTATCTAAATTGTAATTCTTATATTTTCCCATTCCTTATTTAGTTAAACTGCATAACTTTCTAGTATAATCTTACCACTGAATATTAAAGAAATTTGCAAACATTACTCTATCAAGCATAGATTGAAATGTTGGAATAAAATGTTGAATTGCTTTTGAATGAACTCTGTGTGAATGTTTCTGCAGAAACTCCAGGTGTTTGTTGATAAATCCTCCTAGTACTAATATCCAGTCACTTGTTCTCTATTTGGTGTTTGATTTCATTTTAGAGCATGTAATGTAGGTCATGCCTCTTCTGTTGAATGTTGTGATACCTTTCTCTACTTCTAAATGTGACTAGAGATTCCGTATTCTGTGACTAGATCAGAGGAAACATAGTTAAACACAATGGTTTATTAATTAGGTCTTCTTCACTTATGATAGTGCTTAGTTACATAGAACTGCCCAACACAAAGAGTAATACTTATTTATCTCTGTAACTTATTTATCTCTGTAACTCAATACCCTGGTCATTAATTCAAGGATTCTCACAGTATATTAAAAATATTTCAAAATTGCATAATTGTTACAGTTCATTAATAAAAACATAAATAAGTAGCTCTGTATACAGTACAGGTAGTTCTCGCTTAGTGACCACAATTGGGATTGGCAACTCTGTCACTAAATGCCATGATCGGTAAGTGGAAAATCACATGACCATAATAGGCTTGTGATGTCACTTTCCATTTGGTCATTAAGCAAGACATCATGTGACCACGACTTGTGATTTTATTTCCGCATTCTCCATTAACTCTGCTTATCAGAAGTCAGTTTTGAAGCACGTGAATGGCAATGACTTGATCACAGGACACTGCAGTGTTCGCAAATGCGAGGATTGGTTGCAAAGTTTTTTTTTACCCTGTCGTAACTTCAGTCACTAAACGAGGCAGTTGGTAAGTGAGGACTAGCTGTATAGCAAAGGACAAATAAAAGCTAAGGTAAAACGTGTTTTGGCATAAATGTCACTTATCAAATATGCCTACCCAAAAAGGAGCCATTGAAATAATACCATACCTGATGCCAAGCTGAACATTTGTTGAGAGAAAGTTCCAGAACTGTGCTATTGAAAAAAGCCCTCTCATTTTTGCCTGCTGCATTTCTGTAGAGCGCAAAGAAGGATCTGTGTGAGCACAGGGAAAGGTTCCTATGGGAGAAGCTGTCCTTAATGGAGCACATTCTTAATTGCTTATTCTTTTGCATGAATCGGATTCATATAACAGAGTATCATGACATATGTAGCCAATGGGATCATGGCCCTGTTTCTCTTGCATGGTTCTAGAGTAGGACTGGGGAATTGTACTCTACACTTCGCTTGTGTTCCAGAAAACATTTTTTATATTTGGCCCTTTTTGCAACTTTGAGCTTTGAAGGATTTTAAATGTTGCAGTGGGTACAATAAATCTTCACTCCCAAAGCATCCAAGATTTTTTGCCCTGAATTCTGATAATACCATAATCCCACTCAGTATGCCCAATGGTCCCTGGGAGACCCCTTCCCTCAAAAAATAAAGTCTATACCCTGACTGCTAGACGTTATTCACTCTTGTTCTAGAGCATGTAGGAAACCATAGAGCATATACCACCCACCCGCACTGCTGAGCTGATAAGTAGGAAACTGATGATTTCTCATAATCTCCATCCCAGCAACACTGCTTTTGATCACTGGTTAAGGTGGTGTAAGATGAGGATCATGTATATGTGGTTGGGCATGTGTGGCTGTAGCCAAAAAGGTGGCCCATCTGTGATCTAGAGTGTGCCCAATAGCCAATCATATATAAAACAGATGAGATTTTTTTCTCCAATTATATCAGTATTTGTGTCCAAAGTCCTGAAAAACATGCATGTTTTTGATTTTTTTTTTTGTCCAATGAGTCCTGTGTAAATAGAAATCTTGAATGATCCTACACAATACTACACTTGTATGATATAGCTGGGCCCAGACTGACAACCAATATTTTATGCTGAATAATTACCATTCAATAACAAGCTCATAGGAATCTATATGTTTTCTGAGATGTTCATAGAAAGGTAAGCATTGTCAAAAATATTTAGAATAGTAAAGGGGGAAAGGTTCTTACAGTTGTTTATTCCTTATAAATATCTAAAATAGATTATTTTGAAACATTAGAATTTTTTTTCCTTTCTAAGAACTCATAAGGTAACATACAAGCCAAGCACATTGCTTTGATATAAATTATGTATTGAATCATTGTTCTGATTTTTGTTTCACTGATTACAGATATATGTACTGGACAGAGTGGGGAGGCAAACCCAAAATAGTTCGAGCATATATGGATGGAACAAACAGTATCATGCTGGTGGATAAGGTGGGACGTGCCAACGATCTTACAATTGATTATGAGGATCAAAGACTTTATTGGACTGACCTGGACACAAGCATGATTGAGTCATCCAATATGCTAGGTAACATGCCAGTAGCTAGAATATAGCAGATGTGATGTACAAATAAGTCTTATGAAAATTGTCATTACAGGTAGTCCCCAGGGTTTAGAATGCCCAGCTTACAGACAACCCATAGTTAAGAATGGAGCCTATTATAGCAAAATTCAAGTTAAATACACAATGGTTCAGTTCATTACACAATACTACTTATACGGTGTTATACAATAATATTGTTCTGGATTACATACAAATTCGACTTAAGGACAGACCTTGGGAACGGAATTCATTCTTAAACTGGGGACTACCTGAACTTTCTTTAAGAGCAAGATGTGCAGAAGAAAGCCATATCATGCTGAATAAGGATCCTGAACTTTTTTTTTCTAGTCTTTAAGACAAAGGAACTCAAACAGATCAACTGACCACATGGGAACATAGTATAGCAGTCTTCTGAATAGGATTTCTCAGTCCTTGTAATTTGTTCCAAAACTTTGGAAGAGTAATTGGGCATATCATTAAGTAGAAGCAACAACAAACCAGAGTGCATTGCCTAAAGTAGTTGAAAAGTTTTAGAGTACTAGTGTCCAAATTATGAATGTGAGCAACAGGTTGGACTTGATAACCTAAACAACCCATTTGAACTCTGTGGAGCTAAAAAAAAAATAAAATGGAAGAAACTTCCCTTTAGCACCTTTCTCATCCCTTGCTTCAGAAGAGCTGACTGCATTATGAGTTCCAACTGTTGCATTGCTAAGTCTCTTACATTATTGTATATGAATTGGTACTCTGAATCCCCCTATGATTACCAGCTTGCATAGGGAGGGGGAAAAAAGACTGTAATTTAACAAACATCAAAGCAAGCAAACATACGCATGGATATATTATTCAGAAATCAAAACATATTTTGGATCACACATGGGTGCAGATGTAGCATCTTTTAAGGTGCTAAGGAGCACCTTAAAATAGTCGCATCTTTTCTTGGCTTTGCGTAGTTGCTCTTCTGCAGCTGATATGAGATAGTGGAAAATGAAGTGCTTAGTTTAAGGTGTTCTCAACAGCTGCCAATGTATGCCCGCCTTTTGCCCTTCAAATTCAGATTTCTGCTCAGGCCTAATGCATACATACATACATGCATGTGTACAGGTGAAACTCGAAAAATTAGAATATCGTGCAAATGTTCATTTATGTCAGTATGGCAACTCAAAAGGTGAAACCAATATATGAGATAGATGCATTACATGCAAAGTGAGATATGTCAAGCCTTACTTTGGTATAATTGTGATGATTATGGCGTACAGCTTATGAAAACCCCAAATTCACAATCTCAGAAAATTAGAATATTACATGACATCAATAACACAAGGATTGGAAATAGAACAATATCGGAGCTCTGCAAAGTATAAGCATGCATATGTACTCAGTACTTGATTTGGGCCCCTTTTGCAGCAATGACTGCCGCAATGCGGCGTGGCATGGATGCTGTCAGCCTGTGGCACTGCTGAGGTGTTACGGAAGACCAGGATGCTTCAATAGCGGCCTTCAGCTCCACTGCATTTTTCGGTCTCATGTCCCTCATCTTTCTCTTGGCAATGCCCCATAGATTCTCTATGGGGTTCAGGTGAGGCGAGTTTGCTGGCCAGTCAAGCACAGTAATCCCATGGTCATTGAACCAGGTTTTGGTACTTTTGGCAGTGTGGGCAGGTGCCACGTCCTGCTGGAAAATGAAGTCAGCATCCCCATAAAGCTCGTCTGCGGAAGGAAGCATGAAGTGCTCCAAAATCTCTTGGTAGATGGCTGCGTTGACCCTGGACTTAATGAAGCACAGTGGACCAACGCCAGCAGATGACATGGCTCCCCAAATCAACACAGACTGTGGAAACTTCACACTGGACTTCAAGCATCGTGCATTGTGTGCCTCTCCATTCTTCCTCCAGACTCTGGGTCCTTGGTTCCCAAATGAGATGCAAAAGTTGCTCTCATCAGAAAAGAGGACTTTGGACCACTGGGCAACAGACCAGTTCTTTTTTTCTGTAGCCCAGGTAAGACGCTTCTGACGTTGTTTGTTGTTCAGGAGCGGCTTGACAAGAGGAATACGACATTTGAAGCCCATGTCCAGGATCTGTCTGTGTGTGGTGGCTCTTGATGCACTAACTCCAGCCTCAGTCCACTCCTTGTGAAAGTCCCCAACACTTTTGAATGGCCTTTTCCTGACAATCCTCTCCAGGCTGCGGTCATCCCTGCTGCTTGTGCCCCTTTTTCTACCACACTTTTCCCTTCCACATAACCTTCTATTGATGTGCTTTGATACAGCACTTTGGGAACATCCAACTTCTTTTGCAATTACCTTTTGGGGCTTTCCCTCCTTATGGAGGGTGTCGATGATGGTTTTCTGCACAACTGTCAGGTCAGCAGTCTTTCCCATGCTTGGGATTCCTACTGAACCAGCCTGAGAGACCGTTTAAAGGCTCAGGAACCCTTTGCAGGTGTTATGGATTCATTAGCTGATTAGAGTGGGACACTTTGAGCCTAGATCATTGAACCTTTTCACACTATTCTAATTTTCTGAGATTGTGAATTTGGGGTTTTCGTAAGCTGTACGCCATAATCATCACAATTATACCAAAGTAAGGCTTGACATATCTCGCTTTGCATGTAATGCGTCTATCTCATATATTGGTTTCACCTTTTGAGTTGCCATACTGACATAAATGAACATTTGCACAATATTCTAATTTTTCGAGTTTCACCTGTATGTATCATGTACATATGTATCACATTATTGTTTTAAATATTATGCTTTTACAGTTAGTAGGGAATGCATATAGCCTGGATATGGTTAAATCTCATAACCCAGTCTAGCCTTCCTTTATTTTACTAAAAAGTATCATGAGAAAGCTTCTCATCAACAGATCAGTTTTTCTGGAACTGTAGATGTGATTTACTGCAAATATTAGTGGCAATGGTAGCAACCATCACATTTATCATACTAGTGATCTGTTTAGGAATTTGCTATGCAGGCTTGGGAAAAGACACACTTGCTTTAAGTAATTGCATGCCCCAAAGCACTGATCAAAATCAAATCTGAAGCAGTGCACAGCTCTGCTTTTTATATTTAATGTACCATCATATAGTTCCCTTGATAAAGCTCTGCAACAGAAAATAGCCAGTACTTAATTGAGAGTTTGCTCCTTATCTGACAGGAATTTCTGTAAGTGAAGCAAGAATAGTTCCCAAACGGTTGTATTTTTCTGGTCCTTTGTAGAACTAAAGCTATCATCAGTGATGATCAGGAGAATATCCCATATTTTATTGTGTTTTTATTGGTCTGGGACCATAAATAAAATGGGATGAGCATATTGTATTTGACCATGGGGCCTCATAATTGTCCTGGGCTATTTTTTTTTTTCAATGTAGTCTGACAGGCAGTACTGCTTTATAAACTTATTTGAAAATGTGAAAGGAATAGCAGAGTGGCAGAGATAGGTGACCTACATTCACTGATAATTAAATATTACTAGTAAAAATTTGAGTTAATTTATCCAAACTTTCATCTTGTGGCTACCATAGTTTGAATCTCTGTGTTGATTAACAACATATGGGTTGTCTCTTTCAGGGCAAGAGAGGGAAATAATAGCAGATGATCTACCTCACCCCTTTGGACTGACTCAGTACAGTGACTTCATCTACTGGACAGATTGGAACCTTCACAGTATAGAAAGAGCTGATAAAACAAATGGGAGGAATCGAACACTTATTCAGAGTCGTCTAGACTTTGTGATGGATATATTAGTTTTCCATTCATCACGACAAGATGGCTTCAACGAGTGTGTGCAAAATAATGGGCACTGTGGGCAGTTGTGCCTGGCCATACCCAATGGATATAGATGTGGCTGTGCATCGCACTACACCTTGGATCCCAAGACCTGGAACTGCAGTTGTATGTGTTTGTTCCAGCTCTCTAAATATCTCATTGTTTCCTTCTACCATTCCTAACTTGGTACTCTCCAAATAGGTTGGATTACAACTCTCATCAATCTCATCATGGTTGTGCTGGTTGAGTGAGATCATGGAAGTTATAGTCCAACACTCCTGGAGAGCAACACATTCAGGAAGACAGCATTTTTGCATCTGTAGCCTATCTGTGTGGGAAGGACAGACAGCTGGAACACACTCTAGGAGTGATTCACAACTAATCTTGCCAGAAGCTGAGCAGCAGCTGAAGAACATATTGTTCTTGGGAGTCTGCACTCGCTCTTCTTCTGTTAGTTCCAGGCCCTCCTCCATCAAAATAGAGTTCTGGTTCCAGTATGCCCAGAGTAGAATGGGAGGAATGTCAAGGATTCTGCAACAGAACTTAAAAAGGAGAGGTTTCAAAAAGGAACCACATAGTTCCTGCTCCAGGGCATCTAGCCAGCCCATTTGTTTCTGATACCTGAAACCTGGTTGAGTGGTTTTTTTCATCCTGCAGCCCTCCAAATGAAAAGAAAGGACTAATTCTTTTCTCCTGGCATTGAAGCAACTTCTAGCAATTTTGTCATGTTGCTCAGTCCAGGACTGAACTTAGTGGGTGGCAATGCAACAGGGGTAAAAATGAGGTTGTGTTAAAAACAAACTTGAATAATTTTTACTAAGTCCACATGTCCTTACACACTAGCAGACTAGATACTTACAGCTGTGTATATAGATGTCTGTACCTCACCAGTGAATCCCTTAATTTTCATCTATACAAAAATCTATATCTTGTTTTCCATCAGAAGAGAAATTCAAATAGTGGTTAACAAAGTATAAAAACAAACACAAAAATAAAATTAACAATAAACCTATCATTAAAGCAACTGGATAAAGCCCAGCAAAATTCTGGATTAAAAACAGCATTAGAAAATGAGCCCAGAGAGTGATTGCCAACAGTTGTTGTCCATTTCAGAGGTTTCCAAGAATCTGCCTTTGTTATTTAAAATAACAGCAGCTTTACTTTTGGGGAGGGGGGGGGGGCTTGGTTAAAAACTTGGTTAAATGAAAATAATTCTAGATTCATTTTTAAAGTATCTAAATTTAAAGAATGACATGATTTTAGAGGTGTAGCTGATGCAAGTAATAATAGTAGGATTTAATATGGCTTGGGATAATGCTTGTCAATAAGAGGAATAATATTTAATTTTATTATTCAACACAGAAAATAAGCTGAACATTTTGTAGAAAATGTCAGCAGTGTTTACTTTCCATACAGTTGGCTAGCAAAAGTATGAATGCCACGTTGACAGTAGCGGAGCCCAGCGCTGGCCCAGAACTCCTTGGTTTGACTGCTGCTTCTTGACACCATTATGTATTTGTCTCTCCTTTCTATGCAAGCAAGCATTGACAGGGATGGGAGCCTCTGCTTCCCTTGCTCTCTTCTACTGTGGCAACTGCTGGTTTCAACCTCATGCCAGTAACAGCAGCAATGAAGAAGTAGAGGGCATCTGACCAAGAGGTCCCTTAAAACCTGGGTCTGGCATTGCATAAATCAAAGATGATCCTGGGAAAGTGAAGCGGGCCAGTCTTTTAAATTAATCTTGCATGGATTAGGCTTCCATGGATTCCTCTCTGGACCTCATTGAAGACCATAGATACTATTTTATCCCAAGTCTGGTAATGTGAAACGTATCAGACTTGTTGGTATTTTCTTTGAAGGTGGGATTGGAATCATGTTCTGTGACCAGTGATAGTAGTAGCAAAACTCTGGACATGAGAAAGTTTATTCTTTGATGTTTTTGCAAATGTGTATTTACTCTCCAAAAGTATTCTACCAATATTGTTATTTGGATTGTGTTTACTTCTTCTATACCTTTAGTACCCAGTAGCTTCTTACTATTTAGTCAGAAGTCTGCAATAAGTCGGATGATACCAGATGACCAGCAGAGTCCAGACATCATTCTTCCCATCCATGGCCTAAGAAATGTTAAAGCCATTGATTATGATCCACTTGATGCATTGATCTACTGGGTAGATGGACGTCAAAATATTATTAAAAGAGCAAAAGATGATGGCAGTCAGGCAAGTTTTTTTATGCATAAATGAAATGTGTCTAAACTGATAGCATACATTTTGTTAGCAACATGCTATATGAATGGCTTCTGCAACCTGGTCCTGCAGTGTATCTCGGCTACCTAAAACAAGGACTTTACAGGATTTTACCAGACTTAAACTGACATGAAGCAAAGAACCTTGTCAACTTATAGGAGAGGAGAAATTTAGGGAGTAACCTCCTTAAACACTTTTTCTCCCCTGCCCTAAAACTTTTCTTGCTATGATAAAAAGCTGCTGATTCCAAACCAGGACATTTCTGACGGAGAGGAAAGGAAAAAAGGGTCCTCTTAAATAGAAGTATCTTTTATTTGTACTGTTGTATTTTAGCTATTGCTGATGGAGCCCCTTTATTATTTTTTCCATGGCAAACTGCAGTAGAGTTCCTTGTAAGCTCTAAGGCTTATATTGAACCAAAGGATGCAGTCTGGTTTTTTTTCCCCCTACAGAAAATTGCCTGAATTTTCAATGTGTTTTTTCTTCTTTCTCATACATCCAAGAATGTATTTTCACTACTCTGTTTTGTAAAAATGAGACGTGGGGGAGTAGGAAGGGACCATCTGGGCCAATTTGATTAATTTTCTGTAGTATTTTCTACCAGATAATGAAGTCTCATTTGTACCAACCAAGGAGGGGCCCTGTAGTGTCAGGCCTGCTCTTTGAGGGATATTTGCTAGGCGTTAATTGCTGAATTGTTTCCCATTAGTGCCCTTCTTAGGTGCAAATTACATTGGTGACTACTTGTTACAATACAGTCTGTTGTTCTGCAGAAGGAAAAGAGTTTCACCGACATTTTTAGTATCCAGATTTGCAGTGATATTGGTGATTTTTGATACTTCATATTCCAATTATTTCTGTTAATTAGTGTTTTTGAATATTAATATTCATAATTGGATATTCCTCAGGTTTTTTCCTGAAATCACGTAGAAAAAGTAAACTCTCCCTCAAGGTGAGTTTGTCTCTTGGTGACTGCATGAACATCTAGCTTTATTTACATTAATACATAAATAGTTTGCCATTGCTGCCTTCTGGGAAATTTTTTGCAGTTTCCCAGTCTAACTTACAGCCCTGGGATTTCTCCCACCCAAGTACTAATTGAATGTAATCCTACTTAGGGCTTTCTGTTTTGTTTTGTTTTTTTAAGATTGACCATGATCTGAGTATTACTCCATATTCCAGACAAAACTATATAGAACTTATTTATTTATTTATTAAATTTATCTCCCCCTAATGGGGGACTCTGGGCAGCTCACAAAATCCATTAAAACAATAAATATATAAAACATAAACATTATACCATAACATTATACCATTACCAAACAAGAAAAGTCCAAGAGGCTATATCTCTTATTTAAGAGTTATTAGGTAATTATACGGATTTTTTTTTTGTTTGCTTATTCCAAAACTATCCTAGCAGTTTTTCAAGTCAAAGTAGGACTAAATAAATGAGCCCAATTAATAATAATTAAAATAAAATCTTTGTAATAACATGCTTTTTGTGTTTGAGCACATATAAGTGCATTAGCTCTTGCATTAAATGTTTCAGTTCCTTATTAATATCATTATTTTTACAATTTGATTGTTTCATTCCTTCAGTAGGCAGTTCTTAATACATGTACGCATAGAAACAGCTACTGGTAGGTACTATGTTAAAAAGTGGAGGATTTGTTGCACAGAAGGAATAGTTCATCTCAGATGTCTATGGCAAAATACTAAGTGAAGAAAAATCAAGCTGTGGTTTTTTATGTGTGTCTTTATGAATTGTTGTCTTTACTGAGGAGTCCTTGGGGTTCTCTGAGCTTGGTTCTTTTCTTGCAAACGTTTCATTACCTGGCTAGGTAACATCTTCAGTGCTAAAATGGGATGATCATCACCAGCAATCATCACCCAGATAAGCAAAGGTTACCACCAGGCACACAATCGAGCAGTAAACATATGCCAATCAAAGAACTACCAGAGGAGCAAAACAAAAAAAAACCCCACCCCCACCAGCACTGGCAAGGCAGGCCACAGCACATAAATAGAGAGCAAACCCCATCCCATTTTAGCACTGAAGTTGTTACCTAGCCAGGTAATAAAATGTTTGCAAGAAAAGAACCAAGCTCAGAGAACCCCAAGGACTCCACAGTTCAACCCTGAGCTACACATATTCACCTCCATTGGTGTCTTTACTGAATTGATCAACTGAAGTTACAATCCTGTAAACACTTACCTAGGATTAAGAGTAATTGAGTTCTGTGGGACTGTGATGTGGAATTGCATAAGATCAAATTCTTAGATTTTTTTTCTCTAAGAACTCTGATTATTTAGTTTTAACTAAATTTGCACTATTTATACTGTGACAGCAAATAATCTTACCTATTTTGTTCTTGTTTTTTCTTTCCCTTGTAGCCTTTCACAGTCATGAGTATTCCCAGCCAAAGCCAAAATCCAGAAAAGCAGCCACATGACCTGAGCATTGATATTTTCAGCCATACTTTGTACTGGACCTGTGAAGCTACAAATACAATTAATGTCCACAGACTTAATGGGGAGCAAATTGGCGTTGTTCTACGGGGAGACTATGACAAGCCCAGGGCCATAGTTGTAAATGCAGAACGAGGGTGAGAATACTCTCATTTTCTAAGAAGCTAATGACAGTTTATATTGCATACAGGTAGTCCTCGCTTAATGACCATTCGTTTAACAATGGTTTGAAGTTACAACAGCCTTGAAGAAGGTCTTTATGACCTGTACTTGCACTTACAACTGCCGCAAACCGTCACACACACACACGCACACACACCACAGTCATGTGATTGCGGCCAATTTGCAACCTTTCTTATGATGGTTGTTAAGCAAATCATGTGGTCGTTAAACAAATTCTGGCAAAAGTCCATTGGGGAAGCTGGATTCGCTTAATGACCATGTGATTCACTTAACAATATTGTAAAAATGGTCATAAAATCTGGTCCAGTCTTGTGGTGACTTGCTTATCGACTGCCCCACTTAACAACCAATTTTCTGGTCCCTATTGTGGTCATTAAGCAAGGACTACCTGTATGGACGTTGCAAAGTGCTCCAAGGAGGTTGTAAGTGCTACATTATAGCATATATAAATTCATTTTGCTTGTTATTTTGGGATACTTGGAGCCAAATTCATAGGGCTGCCTGACAGTTTCTTAATGCTAGACCACCAAGACTGTTGAAACCTCTTTTAACTTAATAAAACAAAACCTATCTAACAATTTGCTGGGAATAATTAAGCCCTTGTCTCTGGAAATATGCATTATATTCATTGTTAAAACTTTCAAATGTAAAATATAGAAGAAAATCTTGATAACATATCCATCCACTGAAAGGATTTTTACAATCTTGAGTTCCTGGAGAAAATCATAAAACTAAATGATTTTAAACTAAGTGAGGACAGCAATTCCACCTCTGCCTTGAACTCCCCACACATCTGTCTCAAAGGGTGGTCCTAGCCCTCTAGAGCAGTTGTTGTGAGTGCACCGGGGACTATGAAAGAGGAAGTGCCATTACGCATATAGACTTCTGGTCCTAATCTTTTTTGCTTTATTTGATCAACTGCAGCATGTCCATCAGGGAAGTTTGGCTTGAGAGTGAGTGGGCAGTATCTTTCAGATATTCTCTTTCTAGCTGTATATTTATTTACAGGCAAAAAAGATTCCCCTAATATTAATGGAATCTCCCTTCACCACAGAACACGATAGTAGTTAATCAGCCCTAGAAGATGAGAAACAAAATTCAACTTAGGACAATACTCCTAATGTCAGAGAATATGATTATAGATTAAGTCTGTCTTCCAGTTACTAAGAATTCAATGGTTCGTATTTGTTGTCAGGTATATGTATTTCACTAATATGCAAGAGCGAGCCCCGAAGATTGAGCGTGCAGCGTTGGATGGTACAGAACGGGAAGTGCTCTTCACCACTGGCTTGCTTCGACCTGTTGCACTAGTGATTGACAATAAGCTTGGGAAACTTTTTTGGGTGGATGCCGATCTCAAACGGATTGAAAGCTGTGACTTATCAGGTGCGTTCTGTTCCATGCAAACTGTGCACTTCTTTTTCCATGAAACGTCCTAAGTTTTCCTCTTTACACACTCCATCCATTGAACCTTTTAGTGAACTGCGCAAGCTAGTAACCAGTTCATTTCTCTAGGATGATTATCAATGATAAATTGATAAGTCTGCTTCTGTAACTGAGTGCTGAATGAACATTTCCCTAAAGTAGGCTTTCTGGTAATAGATACTATTCCCTTGTCTATTTTCTTTGTAACTTCTCAGCTCTTACTCTTCTCCTTGGTTAAAAATATTTGATTACATTTTTGCCATCTGCTTCAAATATAATTACAGAATATGAATGTTTTAGATAGTGATAATGGTAATGATGATTGTCAGAATTAATAGTTATCATCATCATCTCTATTTTGTATCCAAAGCAGGATGTAATATATACATAAAGCAGAAACCAATACAATAACAGAACACACACACACACACACACACATTAAAAATTAATAATTCGACTTTGAATAGGGCCAGAAGGACTTAGCAGCCAGGAATATGAATCTCTGCTCATGAGAGGAAAGTTTAATTTATTAATATAATAGAAATATGGAGTAAAATTGTACTAGGAAGAGACTAGCACATTAGTATTTTTATGTCAATGTGGATTTTAATAATTATGCTAAAAGCATATATTTTGAAATATAAACTAGGAGAACTGTGCAGTCATTGCAGAAAAAAATAATGATAAAGAGGCGACAAAACAAAACCCCTAACAGTGAAAGTCCCTTTTGGTATTATGAAAAGAAGAAAGATAACTAGGATAAAAGAGAATTTTAGCATTTATTAAGTAGGCAATATGCATCACATATTATGACTCTTTGATTTCAGAGTGCTACATTTTGTTTGTTCATAAATTAAAATTAAAATACTTGTGCTGCAAATAGAATGCCCATTACTGTTTCTACGCAGAATACAAAATTTGTTATAAATTGGAGTAGTGAATAATGCCCTATTTTTCCAGGGCATTTACAATAACTGTCAGTGGTGTAGTTAATATTTATATCTCATCTTTCCTCTAGGAACTCAGGGTGTTATACAAAGCACTTTCTCCTTCAGTTTTTCCCCTGCTAAATCATCCTTTGAAGTAGGTTGAGAAAGAGTTTCTGGCCGAAAGTCACTCAGGGAACGTAGTGGTTGAATAGGACTCCACCGCTTTACGCACTATACCATTTTTGCTTTCTTTTACTTACCATCTACTGTGATTTAATATGAAGTATGTCTCATGAGGGGACAAAAGATTTTGTCTGAACATCTCCTCCCCTCTTTCGCAGATTAGAAAACTTCATCACTTCTTCAGATTGTGTGAAGCAGCAGCCAGGGACTGGGAGAAGTGCCCATTTGCTGCAGAATGGCCCTTAAAACAACAATCTTCTGTCATGAAACAGTGACAAAGCTTTTTTTTTTTTCCTGATATAAGGAAAAAAAGACAAAATGCTCATGTTGCTTTACCTTAAGTTAGTTGTAAACTTCTTTTCTCCCCCCAAAGAAAACCAAGAGTTATCATGGAGGGAGCCTGTTTTCAGTTTATCCCTGGACAGATAAATAAAACTGTCAGATTAATTTTGGCTACCACTAACATAAATCAGGAATGGCTGGGGTGTGAGTTTTTTTAACATGAGAGAAAAATAGGAGTTGATCCCAAACATTATTTATTACTCTTTTCAAAATCTTTGTAACAATACGTTGGCATACGATATGCAGCCTCTTCTCTCTTCCACCCTTCCTTTTCTCAGCGATTGGTAAAAGTAGATTACACAGACATAGCTCTGTACTCAGCCCAATCAAATAAATTATAGGATTGGCACTACTCTCCTGTAGATACATCCACCCACACTGTAACAATGATTCTCTGTTTGGCAGGGGATGTAAGACTCTGCACTGATATTTTTGAGGTTTGGTGTGAATTGTTGCAATTCTCCATACATCACTTTTGGCAGTTTTAGCCAATTTCTTCTCTTTTAACACCAGCTGATAAATATGTAAGCACTTCAGAGGCTTCTCTCTAAACCATATCTAACTTTATATATTAGATTTAAATAGATTTATATAATGCCATAAGTCTAATTATATAACTGTATAAGTTATATAAACTTAGCCACATGAGATGATGCTGTACATGGGAAGCAGCATGTTCAAACAGGGCCTTATGCTCAGTTCAGTTTGCAAGAACTGCTGTGACATTTCAGTAAAATAAACCACTGCAGTTTATATATTAGGAAACATAAAAAGAGTGACTGTTTTAAGATGATCTTTTTTTGATAAAAATGAACGGAGGACCAGCCACAATAAGGCATGTAATATTGAAAGTGCACTTCTTCAGCCTTTCACTTGACAAATGGGAAGAATTTCATTTCATGTGCAGGTTTAAATGAATTGAGTTCCCTAGTTTAATATATGTTAGAATATAGTAGTCGTTTTTCTAAATGTTACGATTCAATTCTGCTTGGAATGCTATACGAAATGTGATTATTAAGAAAAATTGCTCGTAAAATATTTATCTTATGGGACATTGAGTATAACTTTGCCTCAAAACCCGTTGTACAGCAGAAGCTATGTAGTTTTAATATATACTTTTCTTTCTGGATCAAATGAAACTGGTTGTATTTACTTTCTCACTGGTCCTTTAAAGGGATGTTGCCATCTGTTTTAGTATCCATTTTACTCATGTGTGAGGGCTGTTGTGTAGAACATTTACAAAACTCAAGATGCTCATTTTGCTGAGCTATGGTAATTTTAAAAGTAGCTATGGTAATTTTAAAAAAAATATTATTACTTTCTTTCAAAAACCTTTAAAAAAAAAAAAAGAAACCTATATTGACAACAATTGTATTATACTCTCAGGGGCTAACCGTGTCACATTACAAGATTCCAACATTCTCCAGCCAATGGGTTTGACAGTTCTGGGAAATCATCTTTACTGGATTGATCGGCAGCAGCAGATGATAGAAAGAGTTGAGAAAACCAATGGATATAAGAGGACCAGAATACAAGGTCGAATTGCTCACCTAACTGGTATACATGCCATTGAAGATATTGATATGGAGGAATTCTGTAAGTTTATTACAATACTAAATTCTTAACTTTTTCCAATATTCTGTTATGTAACCCTTTTTTATTCTCAGATGGCTGCTCAGGTTCATGAGTAAGTTCCCGTAGGAGTTTAAATCTCTGAAGGACAATTTTGGCTTGAGCCTTCTTGGGAAAGAAAAAAAAAAGTTTGGCACTAAATGTTCTGAATTGATTCTAAATCATAAGTATTTGAAGATAACATGGTATTTAATTATGCATTTATATCTTTTTTTTTTTAAAGAACTGAAGGAGGAGTATGGAATATTGTCCTGTAATTTTATTTTCAAAATGATAATTCTATACGGCAAATTGGACTGAGAGAAAGTGATTTTCCCAAAGTCACCCAGTGAGCTCTGGGATCAAGTGGGAATATGAACTTTGAACAAATTAATCCAAGTCCAGACTCTTATCACTATACTACATTGTTTACCTCATGTACTGGTGAAGATCTTGCAATAAAACAAACCCCAATTAACATTGTAAATCTAGCATTATGTTTCATTTAGCTGAGGCATTCTAATTCATTGTTTGTCAAAAGTGAGTAGAATTCAAGAAATAGTCATGTCCCTTGGAAAAACAAATGGGTTCCATATGTCAAATGTTAAGTTTTCATAAGTAAACTGAACTCCTTTGTTTTACAATTCTTGATTTGAAAATGAACACTACTATATAAAATAAAATAGTGTGTACCAACTTCATGGCCCAATAATAAAGCTGAATTTTTATTTATTTCAGAACATTCTTTCTTTCTTTTTTCCTTTTTTTACCAGAATAGACTGATTTGGCCATTCCAAGACTGATTTTGGTTTCAGAAGTGATTATTCCATAATAGGAAGTGGGTCATAATGGTTCAAATGTGATCCAACTCTAAAATAGATAAAACCACCAATTCCCCTCCTCATTTACTTATTTTTGTTGAGTAGACTATCTACCTATTTATTTATCTAATGCAATAGATTAAAAGTTACATGCAACACAGAATTAGGAAAACTATATAGATTTGACAGTCCTCATCAAAAAGACAGGAAAAAAAAACAAGCCATAAGAAAGGCTTGTATACATATGTCATAAATGGAAAAGGATTTGATCAGATTGCTCAGGAGTCTTCATCCTTGCACCTTAAATGTGGGAGGAACCCCTCTAATTCCTGAAGTTGACAGATCATACATATTAGCAATACTTCACAACAGGTCAGCTGTAAATTTGTCCTTCCAGTATTGTCTCATGAGAATGACCCCCACTATGAAGGCCTTCTGGAAGGCTGTTAAGACTAAGCTGTTCCAGAAGGCCTTTGTTGATTGATTGTTGTTAACCTTTTTGTACTCAGAATTGTTGTGATTGTGATAAATGTTATCATGGTCACTGTGGCTGCTTACCTATTTCACTCTGGACTTTTTAGTTCTGACATTATTCTGGATGTTTTAATTATTACTATGGATGTTTTAACTATGGATTAGTCATTGCCATAAGCATTGTATTTGCAGTTGTTTATTGTAGATTTTTGTAAGCCACCATGAGTCAGCAACATATAAATCCAGTAAATAAATACATACATCTTTCAGTTGTACCCTGTGCACAAAAAGTCTACATGTTTTGCTGCTTGGGATGTAGCCAATTAGCATAGATGCATCTTTAATTGTCAGTGATTGAACTAAAATTGCATTAACGATCCTGTAGATTTCAGTCCCCAAAGTGGCAACAGGGGGACAAGTCCAGATCATGTCAGATAATGTTCCAATTTCTGATTTTCATCTCCAATTTCAAGGTGATTGCATCCAATGCTTATTATAGATTCTCTCAGGTCTCTAGTCTACGAGTAACAGAATGTTGTATTATAGTAACCTCATTTTAAGAAGGAAATAAACATCTAAGTGCAGAAATTTAAATTATCTTTTCCAATAGATAATAGCCTTTACACTGTGAACATCTTGAAGGATGTTCCTGCCAGAGAAAGTTAATTAATATCTTACAATTTATTTGAAAGTGTAAGGAATTAAAGTAGGCAAACCTCTTAAAATATAAATCAACCTCGAGTGAAATTCATCTTAAATGTGACTATTTTACCCCATGTATTTTCTTTTTCTGAGACTCTGTGGGATGTTCAAGAACTTTTTAAATTAAGCTTATACTAAAACTAAAAATACACCCTTTGATGTGGTTCTGAAGCTACAAGACAAGCCAACTTTAGCTAAGAGTTCTTTGGAGCAGAGTTCTCTAACTTTGGAGATGGTCCAAATGTATCCAAAGTGGATTGCATTATCTCAGAATTCATGCTTCATCCACAGCAGAAACACATTTTTTTTTTAAATCTGCTCTTTGCATGAATGAAGGTATCAGAAAACAAGTGGTTTTAGGAATATGTTAAGGGTGGAGGGTTTTTTTTGGTTGTTGTTGTTCTCATTCAGCAGAGCTTCTCTCTAGAAATCATCTTGTTAAGTTTTAAAAGGATCAGAAAAACCTGCTCCCCACAATCTCCCTGAACACTTTCCATCACTGCTCTGTAAGCCCAAAATACTACAAAGCTCCACTAACAAACCAGCTTCAACCCTGGATGAGATACTTTTTGGTTTGGTTGGAAAGACCTGTTTTTGGTCATCACTTGTCATGATATGAAATCTCCCTACATGTGTGGTCTACTCTTTCTAAAAGAAATTGGCTGTTTGATGGTCAAACTGATTTCTCATCCATCATTTCCTTGTATATTGCACATAATCATTATGCTACAATAGCAAAGTCCTAGATATCAGAAAACACAATAGTAAAATTATTAACCCTTTGCCAAGGAGTAAACTTTCTTTTAATGATCAAGCATGTACCTTTTTACAGTAGGCTGTACACATTTCCCTATTGTAAGAAAAATGGCTGTTGAGCACTGAAAAAAAAATCTTTGATTTTAATCTTTGAAATGGGATACATTTTGGAAAATGTTGACCTTTTCTCGTTCATTAGAAGTCAGTGATTGTTCTAATGCCACCATGAGCCTATACATTAAACACTGACTGTTTTCTTAGTTTTACACCTGAGCGAACAAGAGGAAAGCAAAAAAAAAAAAAAATCTGTTTAGTTATGTGTTTTTCCTCCTAAAATATCCCATGCTTGCTGGGGGCCAAGAATGCACTTGTTGTTTGATCACAGGTAATATTGAGCCCAGTCTAAGAAGGGATACTAGTTCAGCTTTTGCATCCTGTGCTGCTTGAATTTTATGCATACTTATTTAGAAGAAAGTCATATAGTCTATATTCAGAGAACATACAAAAGGAATTTACCATTCCCATTGCTGGTTAAATTCATTCCTCGCCAAAGCAGACGGGCAGCCTATATATCAATTAAATAAAAGTAGTCCTAAAGGGCCACTCTTTCTTGCATATTGGCAGCATTTAATTATTACCATTTGTAAGGCGTACAGAATATATCTATGCATAGAAACAAAACAGTCAGTCTGTCCCTGTGTCTGAATGCCACAATTCAAAAGGAAAAGGGGGTGGGAGGACAGAGGAAACAAATAGTTCTTAAAGTTATAATTAATTACCAGCTTGAGTGGAAACAGATAGTTTAGAGAGGGGAGGTGGTGGAGCCGATTTAAGTGAATCAGCTAGGCTAATGGAGTGGGCTTCATAGAGCCACTTCTCCCTTTGATTCGGTGAGATGGAGTTTGCTTTGCTACTAAAAATCAAACAACAAGGTGCATTTCATCAATATTCTAAAGATGTTGGTTGAGAACACCTCTAGTCTCTAAAGCAGGATTTTATTTTTCCCTTTACCATATCCTATTGCTGCCTTTATAACCCCCACCCTCCCTCCTCTAAGATTTTAATTGTGATACAGCAATTTGGTATAATGAGTCTGTAAAGAAACTTTGAATTCCAAACTGCATACTTAACTAGTAATAGATTTAGGAATTTTTCCCCTAAGCTATAAACAACTGCTGTCTTCCTCTTTCTCTATATAAAGCAACCCATCCGTGTTCCCGAGATAATGGTAAATGTTCACACCTCTGTATAGCAAAAGGAGATGGAACTCCAAGGTGTTCCTGCCCTGTTCATTTGGTACTTCTACAGGACCTCTTAACATGTGGAGGTAAGTAATCTTAAGCAGAAGCTTTCCTTTCAGTAGAGATTAGCAAGTTTTTAAGCTTCACAAGGCAGGTATATTTGGATTTCATGGCACTAGAGTAGTTTTCCCCAGCTAGTGCTCCCTAGATATAGCAGACATCAACTCGCATAATTCTCAGCCAACGTGAGAATTATGTGGGTCAAACTCAGAGAGATTTGGAGGGCCCCATTCTGTGGGAAGCCTCCATGCTGCTTGACCACTTCATGCACTTAGTCCCTTGCCATTGATAGGCAGTATTTGCACCCATATGAGATTATGAGGGCAACTTAAATTCAGCAGGTGAGTTTGACTGCCATTTTTACATAAACATTAATCTTTCTGTAATTGTGGACAGTAAATTAACAAGACTTGTGTAATATCTGTACCGTAGTGGAGAGGGAGTTTTATAAAAATCATAGTGAGTCTAATATACACTAACTACAGTACATGAATGTGGTGCATTTAACTGTTTTCATAACTATGCCAGTTGTTCCCACCAAGAACTATGTTGTGATTCTTTTTTCATTATGATCAGGAAATGCTCTAAGGAGAAGTAGCCGTAGTGATGTCTGATTCAAAATGGTTTCTTAGATTCTTTATTTCAATGAAAAGGAACAGGAAGTCAATAGAAAAAGATAAATCCAAGGGGCATTTTTATTTTTTTCCTTAAAACATGTACAATCTAAAACTACTCCATCCAGAACAGGCTGCATCCTGCCCTCATATTAGCTTGTCTGCTGTGTAGCAGAGCCTCCATTTTGTCTGGACTAAACCTCAGTTTCTTTCTCCATGTTCAGGACCTGTTCAGAATCATTCCATCACTTGCAAACAAGAGGTGGATTTTATTAACCTGGTGATCAAATCCAAACCATGAACTCTGGGTGATCTCATCAATGCATCATGTAGATGTTTGGAAACAGAATACAGTTTAACATACTGAGAGATTCTGTAAGCAGTAGTGCCTTTGAACTTTGTCAAAATGATGTCACTAGTCAAACATTCCAGGAAATATTGTGATTGGAGTACTAAATACTACTGAGAGGCAGTCCTGTTTGCAAATGGCATGTACATTCAGTGTTTCTTTCACCCGTTCTCCTGCTTTTCCCACTTTCCTTTGAGGATTTAAATAACATATACAAGGTAGTCCTCGTTATTCCTAGGTTTCATTCCAGCCTCAGAATTGTGGATAACAAAACCACAGAAATCAAGACCTTATGAAAAGTATGCAAAGTCCCATCTGTCATTTTAAACATGCATAACATGGACAAAAAGATCCACACAGAAGCAGTCTCCAAATACTGAAGATATATGAAATCTTTTACCACAGATAATGAGATCTGGTCTGTATTTCCCAACTGTGAATATGGGAACCACAGATAACTAAGGGAATCTGTATTTGTGAGTTGTATTCAATAATTTTTGTTTGAAGATGTGGTCACTATAACTTACGTACGCTGATACATGTCCCTGTCTTCCATGGGTGGAAACATTTTCCACTAACACAAAGCCACCTTTGGATAGATACAGTGTGCTTTGTTTTAATTAACTAATTCTATCTTCTGAATGAACTTATAGACAGCTTCTCAAGAGCAAGAAAGTTGACTTTAGGAAGTGACAGCAGCCATATGATGATGACCTTAATAGTTTATAGTTTCCTTACAAAACTGAATTCCGTATAACATTTGGCCAGGAGCTCAACTGCTTGGAGCTTTGCTTCTGAGTTCATATTTAGTATTCAAAAAGTGGGCTTTCCAAGTATTTTCCAAGAACTTTGAAAATTGTTATTTTTAGTTAGATAAACAAGAGGCAATAGGAAATAGCATGATCATAGAATAGATATCATGCAACTCAGCAGCAAGAACTACAGCACAGTGTTCTTGAATAACAATTTCCCCAATTACAGTGTATGTATACTGTCTCTGAATTTATTCATTTTATTCCAGTATATATCTTTCCTTTGCTTTTATAGAAGAAAACATTTTAAAAATATTTATACAGTAGCTATATTTTCTGTGAAAATAAACATCCCGTCTCGTCAGGAAGGCATTTTTTTCCAACTTTGCAGCTTAAAGCTTCTCTTCTCAAGTTTATTTTGAAAATACTTGTTTCTCTTAAATGACACATTTGCTGTACTATGAGCTCTCCAGGGAGCACAGTTTCTCTTATAAACAGTTTCTGTCTTGCAACCACAACATGCTCTGTGGTATTGGAGTTTCACATCTATTCTATGGAGAAAGAAGGTCAGTTTATTGGCTCATGTTTCTCGGTTTGTGAGAGATTCCTCATGACAAATGCACTCTTCCTATTGCTATGCTGAATCTCACATTTACATACTATTCCTAATACAGTAATTTTATCTTTATCCTTGTCTTCTCTTCTAGCCATCATAATTTGAAATCGTCAGTATCTCAGATTTGTCAACCACCACAGACATAATTATGTATTCCTTCTGCAGTCACACTACTCAGGGCCAAAGTACTGAGCCTAATACTTCATGGTGCACAAACTGTACCTATAAAGATGTAAAAAAGGGGGGGGGGGGATTCATTGTGAGTTTTTAAAAGTAATGATTCATGTCACTCACTGTTTCAGTTAATTGGGGGAGGGGGGAGGGAAAGATCCTTAAACCAGTTAATCCTTGTGTACAAGTTTAATTTCTCATGGAAAAAATACATAGCCTCAGATTTTGCCTATTGTGGATTCTCAGCTCAAGCCTTGAAAATCATAGGGCCTTACAAGAGATCAAACAACGTCCTGGATCTAGGCATATAGAAGGACAATATTGGAAATTCTCACCATTCTTCTCACCATTATGACATCAACCTTTGGAAAAGACCTTTTTCAAGAGGTGTAGAAGAGAAATAGAGTAACCTCTTTCAAGATTGAATCTGTCCCTGCATGGAGAGTGTAGCTCAATCAGTATCACATGTTTCTCTGAGCTGTCCATTGTAGCATTCAAGGCACTCTGAATTAATAATACCCCTCTTTGTAAATCCTTCTAGATGTTCTATGGAAGAGAATATGTTTTTTATAACTAGCTGATAAATCCTTAGAAACGTCAAAAAAAGGTAGCAACATTTTGCTCAGTGTTGATTGTTCTAAGGAAACTTTGGGTATCAATAAGATCATGTTTTTCATATTAGAAGTAAGTTAACTAGACATCTTACCCCTTAATATTTCAGTTAATTGTATTTTGTGGTTTGATGTTTTATACAGAATTTTGTTCTATGAATGTAATAAAATTTGATTGTTATTATCAACTGACTTTTCTCAAACTTTTTTTTAATTAGCTATCACTTGCATTTTAACTTTGAATGGCAAGCTTTTTCATGAAAGGCAAACTTCTATACAAGGACCTGGAGGAAAAGCTAGCTAGCTTTTTAATTATGTAGATACAATTCTTCTAGTTATAATTTTATTTATTTGAACTACCTAATTATAGTATGTCGTGTTAATTACTTTCTTGTAATTTAGATTTAGTGTTTGGTACATGTGGCACTTATCTTTTAGGCATTGAATTTCCCTTTTTGGAACTAGTTTCCATGTTTATCACTTCAAGAATAAATCACAGGATGAAATTTGTCATCTCTTTGATACTGACAACATTTTCAAACATAGCCCCCAAATATTAGATTGCAGTTCCTTTTGGTACATCTAGGGGGTTCTGCATATTTCATGTCTTAATTGTAAAGTTGGTTGAGCTGACTTGTCTGGGCAGAGTGATTATTCAGGTTGATTGAAATAAATGTGATATTGTTACAGGATCTAGTACAAGGGCTTTAAAAAAACAATAAACAGTGCTTTCTTTGTTGTAAATTATTTAATATTTTGGAAGAGTTTCATGCAATTCTAAAAAAATTACTTTCCCAGAGCCACCAACCTGTTCTCCAGATCAGTTCACATGTGCAACTGGTGAGATTGATTGCATTCCCATGGCGTGGCATTGTGATGGTTTTTCAGAATGCGACGATCAGAGTGATGAGGAGAGCTGCCCCATCTGTTCAGCAACCCAGTTCCAGTGTGAGAAGGGGCAGTGCATTGACGCACATTTGAGATGTAATGGAGAAGTTGATTGCCAGGATAAATCTGATGAATCTGACTGTGAAAGTAAGAGCTGTGTACTTTATTTATCAGCAGAATTTATGTAAGAAACATACACATTGCTAGATTCAGCAATGAGAGAAAGCAAATGGAACTACGCTTTTAATACCCACCTATACATCTCAGCCTGGTCAAACGGGGGTGGTGGTGGTGGTAGAAAGGCTGGCCCAGTGTGTGGAGGCTATCAGGGCCTATATGGGAAGGGGCAGACTCAAACTGATCCCTCCAAGACAGATTGGCTTTGGATTTGAGGGCCAAATGACTAGGGAAATAGTTGTTCACTATGAATGGAATTGCACTCCCCTATTCAGAGATGGTTTGCAACTTGGACTCTTAGCTCCTGGACTCTTAGCTCCTGCTCAGTAAGCAGGTGACAGCTGTGGCCAAGAGGGCTTTTGTTCAATTACATCTTGTACACTGACTGTGGTCTTTCCTGTAGGGCCCTGCTCACAGTCACTTTACATGGGGCTGCCTGTAGAAAGCATTTGGAAGCTATAGCTGGTACAAAATGCAGAGGCCTGGGCAGTGATGGGTATATTCTGATATTCTTGGGTGGCCCCACTGCTTCAGGACCTGCATTGGTTGCTGGTTGGCTTCTGGGTGTAATTCAAGGTTCTGGTTGTCATTTTTAAGGCCCTACATGGTTCCAGACCAGGTTATCTCAGGGTCTGTCTTCTCCCACATTCATCTGCCTGTTCGTTAAAATCAGATCCTGTCCTATACAAGAATGCCACCAGATGGGAGCAGAAGCCAGCATTTCCCATCACCTTTTCCATGCTCTTGCATGCCCTCCCCATGGAGATCTCCTTTCCCCCTGACTTATAGGACAGCAATTAAGACCTTTTTTTTTCATCAACTGCAGGAGGAGGATTTGAACTGTTTTGTACATTTTCTTAAATATATACTTTTGATAACTGTATTTGGTTTGTTTTATGGTGGTTTTTTTTGTTGCTGTTGTTGAGGAGGTTTCTTGTTCAGTGAAGTTACTGATTATTAGCCACCCAGAGCCTTCCAGACTCAGCGGCATACAAATGAAGTAAATTTATTAATCAATTGAAAGTAATTTCCTATAACAATAATTTGTTATTGAATTTTATTTTTATATTTTTGATAATAAAACATCCATTCCAAAAGTAGAATGAAACATTCCCATGATGTCAGACCATCACTCAGATTCCTCTTAGCCTTCTATTCTTCCCTCCCTCCAATATTTTTTTAACTGTGCCCTCAAGCCACAAGTGGGTTGTTCACCCATGTTTTAAGGGATTAGAGCTATAAACTCCACATTGACACCATGATAGTTTATCCTCCCATATCTTCTGTGCTTAACAGAAGAGCTGTGGCTGGTTTGCATTTCATGTTCCTCTCTCTGTTCTGCCAGTGAAGCAGATGCTTGATTTCTAAGAAGACAGAGCATAATGTTTATTTGTGCTACTTGGAGGCTTATAAAACAACTGCTGTCTTGAGGAGAGTGATATGTTTATTATTTAGTTTGGGTTTGGTTGATTTATCTTGAAAGTATTAAAAATTGTGTAGTGATTTCCCCTTTCCTACCCCCCCTCCCGCCCCCACAGCAATTTGTCTCCAGAATCAGTTTCAGTGTGCCAGTGGCCAGTGTATTCTGAAGAAGCAGCAATGTGATTCCTTTCCAGACTGCATTGATGGTTCAGATGAACTTTCTTGTGGTAAGGGACTTCTTACTGGTAAGTTGGTTATGTAAGAGGCCTCCTATTGTTGATTATGTCTACACAATTTATGTTGGGCTGAATATTCCTAGAGTTCCCAGCCAACATGGCCAACAGCTAGGAAATTCTGGGAGTTTTCAGCCCAACACAAGCGGAGGCCGTCAGGTTGGTAAAGGCAGGTTTGGATCCAAGGACAACTGTTAATCCTCTGAGTTTAGAAAAGCAAATACACTTCTTTACGACTTCTGTAGCTTAATACTTCTGTCCTTGAAATGTAATACTCTTCAATAGTACTTTGCAGTTTTCAGAAAGCTGTCATCTTTTCTTTCTTCAGATGTAGCCAAATCCACATCCTGTGAAAGAACAACTGGGTAAAATAAAGCTATTATCAAAAGGCCAATGCAGATGCAATTCCCTTTTTTCCCCCTGGGCCTTTGGTGGCTCTTCAGATTGGCTTTAATCCCTGCAGCGTTTATGTTAACCATACGTGTTTTGAGAGGCTTTCTGATTATAGACGGTTTGATAATAATTCTGTAGTCTCAGCCCTAGGACCTCTGTGTGTGTTGGGGTTGAGGGAAAATACCTAGAGATAGCAGCCCTCTGATAACCTCCAGAGTGTTATAAAAGAAATTGAACTGGCTGTTCTCCATTAGAGTGATTGCCATTGATAACTACATTGCAGTAAAGATCATCTTCTACAGAAAAGAGCCACAAAGGCCCTTATAATGAAATGCTACAGATCACAAGTTAGTCCAGCCTTCCCCAATTTTGGTGCCTTCCAGATGCATCGGGTTACAAGTCCCTTCATTCCTAGCTAGTGTGGCCAAGAAAGAAGGCTGGAATAATTTTAAGCATGTATTCCTTGGGCCAACTTAATATGGGAAAGCCACAAGTTACCATGAGCCAGTCACCATCAAATCCCCCAATCTGCCCTATGGAGTTTTTATGGGAATAAAATGAAGTAAACTTTGAACAGCCTTTTGAACACTGAAAAGGACTACTGAAGTTTTTAAGAGAACATGCATGAAATATTGGTTCTGTTTGAACGTTCCTTTCAATATATTAAAGCTTGGGTGCTCCTGGGTGATGTTAGATTGGTTGCAGGTTTGAGGAGACCCTTATCAGTGTGTCATATAGTTGGAATCCTCTCAGGTCAAAGGTGACACCTGTGGACTCTGCCAGTTGACCAAGGTTGCCAGAGCAGATACTGTGAGAGTGGGAAGGTGTCACTCAAACCAGGAAAGGTGATCCAGTTGAGTATTCCGCATCTTTCTTCCTTTGTACAGTGTTTCAGCCATGTACATGCCTTGCTAGTAAGTTTACTGAAAGATTCATTTACAGTAAATTGTATAAAGATGCTAAAAGAGAGGGCTACGTCTGGTTTACTACATTAGACAGCTCACACAAGATGATAGGAGAAAAGTTCTTTTATGGAGAAGGAGAGGGAAGTAAACAGTTTTGTTTCTACAAACCTTAATCCAAATGTTTCTAATCAACTCCTGTTCCTTCCCACTCCCATTATTTGCGGATCCCCCCTCACCAAATGCTGCCCTTTTGGCACTGCACATATTATTAAAACTTCTTTTAATGTTCATAATTTAAAATTAGTTGCACTAGCCAATGGTACAGAAAATAGCACCTGCAATGACTGTGGATTCTTTGCACCTGGGGGATGTTCCAGAGCGTGCTTACCTAGCATTGGAAGTACCAACCTGCACATGATTTGCAGTAGTGGACTATGGATAGATATAAACTTTGGGTGCCAACTGGGAACTTGGAACTGTCCCAGTAGTATCATATGCTATAGAGGAAAACCTTATCAGCCAGAATCTACAACATCAAAGATGACAACATAAGTGAAGAATTACTTTGAATGTAAATCCCATTAGCCCTGTCTGGGTAATGTTGTTAATAACTGGAAGGCTCTGCCAAAAAGGATTTAGCATGGCCCTCTACTATTTTCATACTAACTTTTTGTAAGGCTGTTAAAGAGGAGGAGATAGAGTTCTAATTTCTTCTCTCTTTTATTTTTTATAGAAAAAATTAAGTCCCCAGATGAGTCTGGACCCCACAGTAATGCTATTGGGCCTGTCATTGGAATTATTCTTACTCTTTTTGTCATGGGAGGCATGTATTTTGTTTGCCAGCGTGTGGTTTGCCAGCGTTACGCTGGGCCCAACGGACCTTTTCCACATGAGTATGTCAGCGGGACCCCTCATGTCCCCTTAAATTTCATTGCTCCAGGGAGTTCTCAGCATGGGACCTTTACAGGTAACAGTAACCAGTCTAAGTAGTGCTATAAGGCTCTTCAGGTTTTGTTTCTTTCTTTTTTACTTTGCCACATGCTAAATAACAACTTACTGTGGTTGTATGATGATCCTCATTGTACTTCTCCTGCTGTTGAACCTCTGGCCAAACTGCTATTTTAGAATCTTCGAAAATAGAATGAAGGGCAATGTTTTGAAGTGGATTCTTGCTTTCTTTGCAATAGAATTTGCAATAGAAATTTTGCTCAGAATTTTGATTGGAGATCTTTTATCATTCTTTTAGCCATATCCTCTGCAGGATCCTTTAGTGGTGTGCTTTGAATAGGATTGTTTGCCAATATGGTGCAAAACTATACATCTGATAGGATATGTACTGCTTGTGCAAAGACCTTTTAAATTCTAATATTTAAGAAAAAATTCCTGTAGCAAGGTATTCTTCCATTTGGGAATTTAAGATGAACGTTGCATTTTTTTAAGCCTTGTGATAAAGAAAGATTCTGCAGTCCACATAAACGCACTTTACCACAGTAATTGCCTTGGTAAATTTCAGTGAGTACCGTATTTTTCCGACTATAAGACGATACTTTTTTCTAAAATCCTTACCCTGAAAATTGAAGGGCGTCTTATTCAAGGAAGTCAGCTGAAGAGAGAACCGCCCGGTTGCAAAACTGCCCATACTTTGTCTCTGCGAATGGGCTTCCTCCTATTGCTAGCCTCCAATCACGAGTGAAATAGCTTGTCTCCCAAACAGACTTCCTCCAATCACGAGCCTTATGTAACTGACGTCAGCTGATGCCGAACAAACCAATTAGAGAAGGCTGTTTGCAGAGACAAGCTATCGGCAGTTTCACTCGTGATTGGATGTAATCAGTTATACAAAAGAGCATGGAAATAGAGCTGCAGAGAGACGGTTTGGACCTCCTCCCACCGAGTGTATCAGGTAAATGTTAACTAATTACTAAATAAAAATGTGTTCTGCACTATCTTTAAAATATTGATTTCTTAATCTTGGGTTGGAAAAGTGGGGGTCGTCTTGTACATGGGGGCGTCTTATTGACGGAAAAATACGGTATATAACTGGAATTCAGACTATTCTTATTTCTTCTATCCATATAGGCATCTCTTGTGGAAAATCTATGATTAGCTCCATGAGCCTAATGGGTGGAAGTAGTGGTGCCCCTCTTTATGACAGAAACCATGTCACTGGAGCTTCCTCTAGTAGTTCATCCAGTACAAAAGCCACATTTTATCCACAGGTAAGTGTTGAAAATGATACAAGTCATGATACAACTATGATTACAACTCCTATTACCTCTGCTTGCACAGCATGCTTAACTGGATAATTGTTGGGAGGGAGGGGTTGTGATCATGCAAACATGAAATTTGAATAAATTAATCTTCAGGAAGTTAGATTGGGACTCAAGGACACCCAGTTTGCTCCCAGTCAGCCATGGCATGCAAATAGCTGATATGAAGGGGAGTAAGGAGTGTTCTCTATTCCTCACATGTCTTTTTTCTTAGCACAGAAACCCTGACTTTTAATCAGTAGTTCTAGAAGCCCTCCATTTAGAAGCACTACTAAGAAATAACGGACTCCTATGAAAACCCAGTGAAGATTGTCCTTTGAAGTTGCAGCCACTTAGGTCTTGTTTGATTCATTGTATAATAATGAGACTGTTGTCTTCAGAATAATCCCAGAGAAACTACATAGAGTGAGAAGTAAACCTTCTAATGAGTAAACACAGTATTAGATTTTCATTGTTAGGATGATTCTAGAGAACATTCCATTTAGGGAATGCATTCTTGTGCTTTCATCCCTCCAGTATGTCGTCGTTCTGCCCTTTGTGAACCTTGATGATGTTGCTGATAGAAATGTTTGTACTTTGCAGTCCCACAAACTTATATCAGAATAAGAAAACAGAGACATTCAGTGAAAGATGAGGAAGCTCAGAAGTTAAACATTTCATCTATTTATGTTGATATTGTATTGCATCTCTGTGAATCAGCTAAAATTCCCTGAAACAATTTTCCATGAATAAAAAAGTCATTATAGTAAAAAAACAAAAACAAAAAGGCAAGGACTTGAGAGCAGGCCTATACCAATTGGTCCATAACAGGTGTTTTATTCTGGGATGGATTTCAGGAATTCACATAGGGGGATAATAACTCTATCCACCCACATTCCTTCGTCTGTTCTTCCAATTGTTTTAGAGTTCAGGGTCAAACTGAGCATTGGAAATTGTTTTTTAATTTCATAGCTTATTTTGTTAAATCAGTCCAAGTCACTTCTAATCTGGTGCTAATCTGGATTGAGAGAAATTTCTTTTTTTTAATAGTAATTTTATTAAAAATTACAACTACAATGATAAAAACTAATACAAACTAAAAGAAAGAAAAGAAGAAAAAATAGAAGCTGCAGAAAAGAAAAAGAAATAGAAAAGAAGAATGTATTAAAGAAAAAAAAGAAATATATAAAGAAATGACTTCCCCCTTCATTACAAGTACAGTGGTACCTCAGGTCACGAACGCTTCTGTTCACGACCAATTCGGGTCACGAACAGCACCGTTCGCAAAATTTTGCTTCCATTCGTCAATGCTGGATCGGGTGACGAACAGGATCCACAGCCATTTTCCCTGCCATGACATGTGGTCGTGGCTTCCTGTAGGGAGGGGGACTCTCCCTCCAAGCAATAACCGCCTCCCACTTGCCTTCCTGTCCTCCACACCAGAAGTCGCCTCGAGCAAGGTTAGTGTTCTCTCTCTTCGTACTGTACTTTGTGTCATATTTTTGTGGTTTAAAAAAAAACAAACATATGGTTCAGAACGGATTAACCGTATTTACATTGAACCTTATGGGAAAATTTGATTCCGGTCGCAGCCAAAATCGGTTGGCAACCAAATTCGTAGGGGTCAGAACGGATTAACCGTATTTACATTGAACCTTATGGGAAAATTTGATTCAGGTCGCGACCAATTTGGGTCGCGACCAGAGTCGCAGAACGAATTAAGTTTGTGACCCGAGGTACCACTGTATAAACAATTTTAGTAACTTATCACCTTCTCTTAAAATATAGCAAATGATCTCTTCTTCCCATATCCCATCTCTTATCTATAAACAAATCCTTAAAAACCTCATCATTTCAGTCCTGATCAGCAAAAGTCCATTAAGAGTTACCAGAGATAACAACATATCTTGATCAAATAAACCAACTTTATATTCCTTTCTTTTACTTTTAACAATCTTGATCTTTAGTCCCTTCAAATAATGTCCTAAAACTTGATTTCTTTTCATTTTTTCTTTGTCTTTTCTCACAAAATTCTTCAAAGCTTTAACAAGCCTTTTGTAAATCCAGTATAGGAAGATTATTCAGGCCACTCTCTTGGTCTGTTATTTTTATTCATTAAGACATCACCCAGTTTCTTTTGTATGCCCAGTATAGCATCTTTTTCCATATTATTCTTGTAGCTTGTCATTTTTAAATCCACTTTCAGATCAGTCTCTTGTCCTGTAAAACTTGTTCCTCTTCCATAACATCTTTTAAACACAGTCTATCTATAGAGCAGACACTCTTAAAATTAACTTCTGGGTCCATTGTTCCATAATATCCTTCAATATGTCCAATGTTAAAATATTTTGCTCCATTCTGTAGTAGTAAGTCCAATTTAAGTGTTCTTCTCCTTTAATTGTAATCTTTAGTTCCTTTTAGTTCCTTCTAGTGTCCAACCTTCAGATTCCCATCCTTTCATGTATTTTTTTAAGAATTCAAAACAAAAGCATTTTCCCATTGGAAAGATTCTTATAATTAATTCCAGAACCTTATTTCAAATTTATCTGGACCCTTAGGCTGTTTGTTACTTTCTAAAATCAAAGTTTTAATCACCCTTTTGCTGTTTGTTCCAGAAAAAAAATTTAAGTCCTTAAACTTGTATTTACAAGTTCTTTCACTAAGGATTGAAGGAAACTCACCCGCTGCTGTAAAACTTGTCAATCCAAAGGTTCCTAACAGCTGAAAAGCAGTTAACAAGCACTTTCCAAAAGGGATCAGAAAAGAAAGTGTGTGAACCTCATGTCCTTAAAGGCGCCAACCGTGGATTGAGCAAGATAGCCATTCCCTCATCTCCCCGAGCTTTAAACCTGCGAGAGACTGGAGCACTTGTGGGAGATCTCAAGTCCTCTCCTTGTCCGGAGAGGGATTATTGAAGAGCCAATATACTTGCCGGCTCTTCATTCTGCTGCAGTTGTCTGCTCCACTTTTAGCAGAACCATCTTCAGTTCGCCATTTCTTCCCTGGAAGTCCCCTAGATTGAGTGAAATTTCAACATATTTTTGGCGGAGCAGAAGGAGTTAAAAACAGGAGATAGTAACCATTCTTCTTAATATATGGGAAAAGAGTGATTAGAGGCCACCTTTGAAAAATAAATTTAAAAAGGAAGCACAGGGTTTAAGCACAAGGGCAAGAGATACAAAATGTAAAGGAACATTGTTGTTTTTTTTAAAGAAATTATTTTAAGATTAAATAATATTTAATTTCCTAAAGAACAGGGAACTTGAAAAGGCAAAGAATATAGGATTCTAATAAAAAAGAACAACAACAACAAAAAGCTTGGTTTAAAATACAACATAACATGATCAAATATTTGAAACAGTTCCCACAGAATTGAACTTTTAAAAAATCTATATGATCAATTGAAAATCGAAAGGATATGTGACTTTTAAAATAAAATATCCTTAGCTTTCAAGAGGGAATATTGAAGATGTAAAATCTCAAATAGCTTATGAAGAGTCAAAAAACTAACCCTGAAGTTCAAGAATATTTGGATATGGAGCAGAAACACTTGTTATACATGCAGCCAGTTCCATGTTCAGTATCCAACTTGAACCCTTAGATTTAAGAAAATACACCTCTGATGGCGGTCCTGGAAAGGATTATGGTAGGATTATGGAGAGCTGCTATCCCTTACCCTGGAGTCCCCAGTTTTTAATGGAAATAAATTACTGCAAAATGTTTGCTGATTTTGTATTGTAATCATTAGCAATACATTTATTTACCACTATACATTTCATTTTTGCCCCCATTTTAAAAAGAATTAAATGCCAGGCTTCCTCAACCACACGTCCTAGAAATATATTGGGACTGCAAATCCCAGAATTCTCATCCAGTCCCACAGGTATCTGAAACTAATCACAGGGATGCGAAAAATATGTATGTCATGATCTGACAAAGTTCCTTCCTTTCTTATCACGTTGCATAGAGGTGTAGAGTTTCTATTGCAAAGTTACATGCTCATTTTGTCCCTCTCTCTCCCTGTGGATGCCCATTTCCAATCTCAGTACATTTATATAACTCTAAAGGGTGGCACATGTTAACAGAATGGTTCCATTATTTTAGAAAAACATCTGGATTTGAAACAGATTCTCATAATACAGTCTTTTACATTATCACCTGAAGAAAACACAGAAGTTGGCCTTTGTGTGAACCTCTACTTCAGTGTTGTCCTCAGGTATCTAAGTGATTTTGTTAGCAAAATTTGAGAGTTTCTGACTCTCCCCAATTAGGATTCAGTCCGGCAGAAGATCAGATATGAAAGTACCAGCTGAGATTTTAAAGTTTTATTGAAAGCTTGCCAATAGAGTCAGCTGGGGTCTCCCCTTAAGACAGAGAAGAGCCCCAGTCACACCCAAAGAAGAAGATTTTATACATGTTTCTTACAAAGAGATACAGCAATTAACAAATGATTGGCTGAAATTGGCATAAGTTTTGGATCCTCCTTATTATTGGGGGAAACTTACCTTCCTGATGACCTATTGGTTACTAGTCAGAGTTCGGGGAACCCCCCCTTTGATCTTCTGAATTTTATTGTTTCCTAGAATGCAGATCGGGGTCACTTTCTCCCGTATCTTTATGGCCTCAACACACTTTGGGAGACAGGATGTCTGCCTAAAGCCTTCCAACACAACAGAAATGAGGGAAACGTGTGAAGGTTCATGAACATCAGTTTCCTTGTTATCCCTTTGGTTTTCAAATGTAAGGAAATAAAGATGAGAGAAGCTGGGAACCCTTTTTCATAAGGTTTCAAGTTCAGTGATGGAAGTGGTTCCCATTGAGCATTATTAAACTATGTCATTTTACATTCACACAGATTTTGAATCCACCACCTTCACCAGCTACAGATCGCTCCCTCTATAACACAGAAATATTTTATTCTTCAAACATTCCATCAACCACAAGGTCTTACAGGTAATGGCCTTTTAAAATCCTTTGGCAATGTTATATTAAAGAAAAGAAGCTTTAACTCTTACAATTTTTAATATTTGTTTCTTATTCTACTTATATAGCAGCTTCGGATATAAAAGTAAAAAATATTTTCTTTTTCTAATAAAACTGTTCCAGTTGTCAGCTTTGTATAGTCTGATTGGTGGAATCTTAGAACTAGGAAATAAGGCTTGATGACTGGACTTAACATTGACATGAATGTTTAGACTGCTCAGAAAAACACATTTTAGTATTATTAGAACTGCATCCATAGCAATCGGCTATACTTTGGGTAGCAGAATGAGTCCTTTCCTGTGTCATGCAGAAGACAATGGTAAGACCAGTCAGTACAACACAGGCAGCTTATGTTTTTTTTTTCAGACATCATTTCAAAGATATGTTTATGTTTATATGTTGTGCTTTGTAAGTCCAGTTATCAGCATAGGACGTGTATAGTGTTCCCTGGAAAATACTTGATTCATCATTTGACTAAACCTTTATTGTTGGAATTAGATTAGGTCTAACACCCAGCCTCAGTTCAGAAGGAGTCCAGCAGCACTTTTTCGGGTTAACAGTTTTTATTAAAAGACATAAGCTTCTGTAAGCTACACCTCACTTCATTAGATGCATTTCATAAGAAGCTTTAGCTCATGCAAGCTGATGCCTTTAAATAAAACCTGTTAAGTCTGAAATGGTACTACCAGATACCCCTTGATTTTTGCCTACCATAGACTAACACAGCTTTCCTCTTTCAGTGTACATAGCCTTAAAGCATAGATATCTTATATGCCTTCAGGAATTGAATTTAAGGTGATGGCTAAATGGAATAAATACTTTGAGGCCAAGAGAAAAGTAACCAAATAAATCTTTAATATTATAAATTACTATACCTGTAATAAAACCAAATGGCTTCCATAATGGGAAAATGACAGGTGCAATTCTTGTCTTAATAGCTAAATATATGTTACTTGGAAATTTAAATGAAATAAACATTTAAATGCTCAGAAGAAGGAATCTCAAATGTACGTGAATATTCCCAGGTAGATAGTGCTGTGATCTTTGTGTAGTCTTCCCAGTCCAGTGCTCTCCAAAAAAGTTGGATTACAACTTTCAGAATTTCCAACAAGCCCATTCATTAGCCATGCTGTATTTGGGGAGTTTTAATTCAACATATCTAGAGAGGACTATATTGGTGAATGGCTGCTCTATAAAACTACAGAAGTACAAAAGAACATGCAAAAATAGTATGATTTAGATCAGTGATAGTGAACCTTTTGGGCTCAGCATATCAAAAATTCGGAAAATGCCTAACTTGACTCTGCTGGCATGTCCCCCCCCCTCCCCCGAACAAAAGAGAAACAATTCTTTACATATTCATTTATTTAAAAAAATACAGTCCAATCATGTCTGGTGCTATGCATTATATAAAGAAATGTCAAATAATTACAAAAATGAAATACCAGTAAAACAATTTCTTTGGTAACTCAAACAGGGAAAATAGTTGTTATCAGGTGTTGGTGAATGCCGGCTTGTCACCCAAAACATTGTGGCATGTCACCTTTGACACACATGTCATAGGTTCGCCATCACTGATTTAGATCCATCTCATGAGCCTTCTTATTGGCATAGCAGCTAATCCTGAGCAAACTGGACACAAGGACAAAAAATCCACCAACAAGAATGCTCCAGCAGGAATGCTACAAACCCCATTTTGTGTAGTAAGTAATGCTGCATAAGAGACCTTATGTGACAATGGCAGTTGAGGAACAGGATCATATGGTACTGTTTTAGCTATTTGGATAGTGGTGGTTGAACATTAGCTTTGCCGGCAGGAAATTGTAGCTCAACAATATTTTGAGCACTGTAGTTTCCTCACCGTTATGGGGAAGGCCAAGACACATAGACAAACCCTACTTGTTTTTAACCATGGACAGAGGCTTTAGATACAAGTTGTAACACTTCTACACCTACAATTAGGAAGCTTATATACTGTACTTGTGGGAGATAGAGGCCCTGCTGCCAGAGGTGGCTTTGAAAATAAATAAAACACAGAGAAATTGTCCCCAGAAAGAACAGAAGAGTAACAGCAGCAACAAAAATAAGCTTAGGACACAGGTATGACTTTCCCCGACACTGAAAGAAATATGACTATTGGTGGCAAATGTATCTCCAGCGAAAAGAATTCCACACTTGGAATATGACTACCAGAACATTTTCTTGTCCCACCTGAGATGGTAAAAGCTTCTGGAGGGGGGGAAAAAACCCCAAGCATAATGTTGAAATGGATTCCTTGTCACTGTAACTCCCGTGTAATCACCACCATCAAGTGTCCTCTTGCTGCAGATGAAAAGAAATGGAAAGTCTCCAACTTCTGTCCTTTCCCAGCCGGCAGAATATTTCTACAATGCTACTGCTAATGTCTATTTTGTATTTTAGGCCTTATCTTATCAGAGGGATTGCTCCACCAACTACCCCCTGCAGCACAGATGTATGTGACAGTGACTATACTACAAGCCGGTGGAAAGCCAACAAATACTACATCGACTTAAATTCAGACTCAGATCCTTATCCTCCTCCTCCTACTCCTCGCAGCCAGTATATGTCAGCAGAGGAGAGCTGCCCACCCTCTCCAGCTACTGAGCGAAGCTATTTCCACCTCTATCCCCCACCTCCATCTCCTTGTACAGACTCTTCATGATTTTAACAGAAGGGACTTTTTTTTGTAAATATGTTTTTAAATATGAACAAAGATTTTAAATATATATATTTTATGATCTAAAATGGGGTGGGAACTTATAAAAATGTGAATAAAAATGGGTGGGCCTGGGCTGTGAAAATTGTACAGCAAAGTGATATTTATGTTGATTTTTTTAATTTAATATCCATTCTTTTGTGCCATATTTTGCCTTTGCATTGAAGTCACAACATTTAAATTGACCTCCAAAGGAGGTGGGAAGCAGGAAATATATGCTTGAAGCATTTTGAAATCATCATTTGGTTCAATAAAGGGGAATGTGCCAAGTCTTTTAAGTAATATAAAAGGCAAGAAGAAATATTATGAATGAATGGTGATGTTATTTGAAATACATACAAGGGAAATTCTTGTGTGTGTGTGTGTGTGTGAATACTTGATCCTAGGTAATTAACCACAAAATCGGGCTTCCTCTTGGAATGCTTTCTTTTGTTTTGTTCCATCATTCACTTTCCAAAAGAATCAGTGCGTGAAAAAAGTAGAGTTCTGGAATTTGTGTTAGATTTATTACAGTACAGGTAGTCCCTGGGGTTAAGAATGCCTGGGTTATAGACGACCCATAGTTAAGAACAGAGGCTATTATAGCAAAATTTGAGTTACACAGTGATTTGAGTTAAACACATAATGGTTCTAGTTCATTACACAATACTACTTATACAGTATTATACAGTAATACTGTTCTGGCTTACATATAAATTTGACTTAAGGACTCACCTTGAGAACAGAACTCGTTCTTAAACAGAGGACCATCTGTATTAATTATGAACTATTTCTCCTCCAGTTAAAATAGGCATTCAATCCTTTTGGACACCTTTGTACACATCATACTTCTATCAAGAGTCTGTCAACTTCAATACACTGCTTCATGATCTGTCTTTCTCTAAGGGTCCCCAATACAGTTCAGCAGATTTGGGGATAGGGGTAGGGAAATGAGGGGGTGGTGGCTATGGTAGAAATAGAAATGGAAAGTTTAAAAAACTATAAATAAATTTTCTGAAAGATTACTCTAGAAACATATAATCCCCTAGAACTCTCTTTTTCTCTCAAACCCAATGAAAATTCCTAGTTTGTTTTTTGTTTACAAAAATTAAGACACATTTCACCAATTAAAAATAGTTTAATTTAAAAAGAGTTTGTTGAATAGCAAAATTAGGTATAAGCTCCAGATTTAGGCATTTGAATATTTCTTGAATAAGCATCAACCTTGGCCCCACCTTCCTCCTCCTCAGTTGTTTTCTCATTTTAAAACACAATGTACACTGCCACCATCTTTTCCACCTGAATCCAAACTTAACCTTCTCTAATCTTGTATATAGCATGTTAGTGAAAGCACAGGAGTAAGGATAAGCATAATCAGACACAATTCAATAAAAGATTTTATTTGGAACAAAGCCCAGAAAGAAAGGTGCTTTTCATCACAGGTTAGGAAGAAAATGAGCAACACGTCTTGCGTTACCAACTGTGCCTGCACTTTCCCTGTTTGGTTCAATTGCCTCACACAAAATGTTTGAAAGCTTGTAATATTATGAGACTGTGATGTGGACAAATAATGAAATATGATTGGAAAAAGGGGGGAAAGCCAAAATTACACTATGTTTTCACAGCTGCAAAACAGCAGGTGCAGCAGGCTTTTGACAGTCATAATGTCATTGACCAAGATGAAAATGGTTTCTTTTTGAATTGATAGCTGGGCTTCCAGCAAATATTTCTGGTGAGGTGTTACTCCTCCAATCCCTGGCTACTATTTCCAAGCTTATCAACAGAATGGAGGTTGATTTCTGTTGTTTTTGAATACGTTCCTTACAGTCTGTTCGTGATTGCTTGGGTGTTGTGGTTTAATTCTGAGGAGCTGCAACTAGGACCTCTGAGTGTAGGAGAATCACTTCTGATCTCTCAAGAAACTTGTATTTTACACTCATGCCATTTTACTTCTCTTTCCAAGTTTAATACGCGAAAGAAAAAATTAGAATTATTTGTATGCAGAAATATCCTACTCCTGAAAACTTTGGGAGGTTGAAGAGGTCTGGGTGTACTGCCTGTGTGTCTAGCGCAAAAATAGTCCATAATAATGCATCTTGTTTGCTCAGGTCAAAAATCATAATATACTAATTTTAAATCATAATAACATACTGATTTTTTAAAATATCCTTAACTCTAGTTGGGTGGGAAGGCAATAAAGCCAACTCTAGCTGAGTTATAAATAAAGCTTGTATGTGTGTGTGTGTACATACACCTACATAGTTGTCAAGAGATTTGCATCCACTTATGTAATTCTCTTGTAATTGCATTTAACCTTTTGTGTGGCATTTATAAAGAAGATGCCTTTTAATAATTAACCTTATAGGCTTTGTTTTACCATTGCCAGGTTTCTGTTGTCTAAAAAGAGGCACTGCACATTAAAGGTTTGAATAAACAGTTTATCTTTTAAAAGAAAAGTGAACAAGCATTGGTGATGTTAACCTGCTTGCTCAAAAAATGTACTGTATTCAATGGTGAATTGGATACTTTAAGCAGTGAAAAAATAACTAGTACTACTGATGTGAGTTCATATAGTACTATAATACTTATGGTTATAATACTTATATCCTTATTATTTTGCTTGCTGTCATAAATCTGTGTTAATCAAGAAAATTATATGTTCTGTTTTCTTGATTAACATGTTAATTGAGAAATATCCCACCAAGTTCAAATAAATTATCAAATCTTTACAGAACTGGAGTTGTTGAATTTCAGGCAAGTGGAACAATGTATAGAGTCAAGTAAAGTGCTCCTGCTGATAGAGCTGATTCAATCAGCAGAAGAACTACTTCATGTTCTAAAAATTGAAATCCTTCAAATCATACATGGGCAGACAGGACTACATGAGGGAGCAGAGTAGGAGAAAGTTCTGTTGATCAGTAGATTTAAAGTCGTGCAGCATTAGTTCCAAACTTGTTACATTGAATTCCATCGAAGATTTAAAAGAAAAAGTAACAGAAATATCTTACAGAGAAACAATGGTCACATTTTCATTTTTTTAAATTGATTTTTTTTTATTTTAAAATAATGTCACATTTTCATTACTTTAGGTCATTTCCTTCTCTCCAATCCAGAATTTTAAGTAAGATATCTGATATCAGTAGTACTCTGGGCTATGGTAAAATCCATTTCTTTTTTGACACAGGTCTCAGTGAATCCCATCAGAGAAAAAAGATACAGTTTACTAAATCATGAATCAGTTAGATTACTGTAGAGATTATAATTTTTACAAGTTGTTTTGAAACGATATCACTCAAAGCATTGACTGTAGTTTTGGCTTTCAAGAGCCTTCCCAGTCTGGGATCAGTGGCCATGTTGCCCAAGAATTATGGAAGATACAAAGCTGAGGGTGGCTAGCAAACAGAAATGCTTTGGATCTCAATTTTTTAAAAATGCTAAGCCATAGTTTGCTTAGCTGTGATTGAATAAACCACAGCTGGTAGGTTTATATAACATGCTAGGCTGGAACCAAATCACATTATGGCTTAGCCCCATGAGTGTGACCACAACCTTTATATTATAAATATAATACATGTGAATGTATGTAAATGTAACTAATTGGTTTTATTAAAATGTAAGGAGCAAGTAACTGTTTTTCAGGTCTCGCCATAATGCAGTGTCAAAGCTTAACTTTCTTATATTACCTTGATATTGATTAGTGGCTGTATGTGGCATGCCATTAGCCTAGGCCAGTGTTTCTCAATCTTAGCAACTTTAAGATGTGTGGATTCAACTCCCAGAATTCACCAGCCAGCATGGCTGACTGACGAATTCTGGGAGTTGAAGTCCACGTGTCTTAAAGTTGCCAAGCGTGAGAAACACTGGCCTAGGGAATTTGTTTTGAATGTTTTATCTCTTCAGAGATAATTGTTAGTGTTGCTGAATCTTAAGTAGCATATCTCTTCCTGCCAGACTGGGTTTTACTGTATAGAAAGATGTCAGATCAGATGCCTGATCTCTGTAGCTGATATTTGTTTGGGTCTGCTTAGATCCATTTTCATGAGCATTCGTTTTTAGAATCCATAATTCACTGAAAGTTATTATTTTTCTAGGCCTGAGAGCAAGCTTGCTCTTAGCAACTAACATGTTAGACAACTAAGCCTTTTTGAAAGGAAATGCTGGTCCTAACATATAACATACCAAAAGTCTTCATCTGAAAAGTATTTAAAGCACCTTTAAATATGGAGCTTAAGTTCCCTGGAAGTTTCATTTGCTAATTGTGTGTGTGTTGGTGTATGGTATGGAAAGAAGAGTGATGTCAGATTTAATATGTAAAATAATATTTGTTGAAAATACTTTGTAAATATGTAATTGAACTATTTGCAGTTAGGGGGAAAACAGTTGATTTTATTAAATAATAAATAAAAATTCTTGGGCCTGGAACAAAATGGAGCAAAATTAGGCTTGCCAAGTTACAAGCTTGTAATTCCTCCTTTATTTTTGAGCTTATTGCTCAGCTAGAAGAAATGTCAGCTAACAGCTTCTCCAAGTTCTTTTTTCCCAGTGCCTGCTACGTGTCTGCTTTTTGTGTTGTGGAATACACATTTCACTGATCACATTAAATCGTAGATCGATGAATAAGCCACAGTTGGCTTGTTACACAACACTAAGGCAAAAACCATTACTTAACAAACCATAGTGGTTCAGTTCACACATCCCAGTAAACCAAACCCAACCACCTTAGGGCCTATCGCAACATGTGAACTTTCCCATAGGATCTTGGTCATTGTACTAAGAATGAGGGAAGTAGAATAACAAATTATGACACAGTGGGGAAATGGGACAGGAGAAGCAGCAGCCAGTTCATACCAGTTTGGTGGGAACATTAAAAGGGAGGATCATTGGATTACAACCTGGCAACTTACATTTTTAAATGGGTAGTGCTTTACTGTTATATATATAACTCGGAGGGCATTCTAATTAGAAATGAAACCCAGGCTGCTTTCTGTATTGTATCTAAATATTTTGCAGTTGCTGCTAATGTAATGTAATGTAAATGTACATGAAAATATACAGATGTTGCCAAGAATTGTTATAATAGACTCATGCTGATCTGTTTTATATTTATATTGTAAAGTGTATTCTGCAAGCCTCCTAAATATTTTAGCTTTATATTCATATACTTTTTTGTAGACACAGTTTGTCATACAGAGAAAAAGTGCCTTTGGTCTTTTGAAACAGCCTAGCATATTGACTTGGGCAGATGATAACAAAGCCTTAAAAAGGAAGCCGCTCATTTGCTCCATTTGTTAGTTTTTCATCAAGCACAGTGTTGCAAAAATATATGGTGTTCAACTCATTCCAAGCTAAGGCATTGACAGGATGGCGGAGCTAAGCTTGTTTGTACATGTTCCTGCAACCTCACTAATGATGTGATTTTACAGAGTGGTGCTTGGGGTTTCTTTGTTTTTTTTTAAACCAATATTTCAGAGGAATCTGGGAGAAAATTTACTCAGAAATTACAAAATTGGGAGCTTTAAGTCACCCAATATGCTCCTTTTCATTTCACTGTTTATATTTTATGGATGCTAAATATGCTATTGGTATAAATTTTTGTAAAATTATGTAACAAACTCCATTATTAAATTAGAATAATGTACTGTCCTAAGGACTGGAGTTCCATTTGATTTTTAGTATGATAACCTTAAAATTTATATCACCAGCACAAGCCTTACCAAAATCACTATTTGGAATATAAATTGGGCAGCTGAAAATAGCCTTTTTTCATATTAATATCCAATATACACAAAAGCCCTTTTGTCAACAATAAAGCAGAGCCCAATACTTGCTCATCTTTTTAATTTTAGTGAAAAAGAAATAAGCATAGCCTCAATGCCATGGGAATCAAAAGATACATATCTTTGGCTGGGTCACACACTTTAAAAAGTTGATTTTTGACTTTGCAACCTACAGTTGTTCCATATAACTAATATACTAGGGTTTTGTTTTGACTTCTTTGTAAAATACCTGGGAAATTAAATGCTCTGATTTTGTATTACAGGTTTTTAAAAATTTGTTTTGTAAGTAAAAGTATGAGAGGAAAATCATTTTGGCAACTACTGCATAAATGTGTTTTTAAGATCTAAACAAGTGAGAATGGGATGTGGGTTTTTAAATTTTAATTTAAATCTCTTGCTTTTAGGGCTAAATTTTAACAAATTGGAGTATATTGCTTTCCATAGCTTTCTGGTTTTATGCTTCTGAAGTTTAGGTAAAATCATGAAAGTGGGTAAATGCATGTTATATAAGCAGGAAGATGTACTGAAATTTGTGGTAATATTCTTTCCTTTGTAGTCTCTGGAAAATACTTTTATTGAAATGTCCTCGCTTTTACAGTCCAGTATTATATACTCAGCAATTTGCAATGTGGCGTCCACCTAGAATTTTTTGGAATTACCTCTCAGATATGAAGGATGAGTAACATTTTTGGCTACAGCTCAGAACTGATCCAGAAAATTCACTCTTTAAATTATTTTTTTACTTTTTATTTTTATTTGTGCCTTCAAGTCAGTGTTGACTCCTAGCAATTGCCTAGACAAGTCCCTGCAGTTTTCTTGGCAAGATTTCAGAAGTGGTTTGCCATTGCCTCCTTCCTAGGGCTGAGAGAGAGGACTGGCCAAGGTCACCCAGCTAGAACTCACAGTCTCCTGGTTTCTAGTCTGGTACCTTAGCCACTGTACCATACTAGCTCCTTTGAATAACGTGGTGCTTCATTTTTCTTTGCCTAATTCTAAACAAATGACCTGCACTAAGAATTATTTTTACATTTTTTTTATTAGATTCTTATTCCACCTTTACTTGTACAACTCAAGGCATACATAATATTCCTTCATATGTTCCCTACAACAACTCAGAGTGACCGGCCCACGGTCACTCAATCAGCTCTGTGCGCAAGGGAAGACTAGAACTTGCAGTCTCTCTCTTTCTAGTCTAGCTCCTTAGCCTGTACACCAAATAAATTTAATACAGTTAATTGAATATTTTTAAATAGTTTTTGAAAGCTTTAAAGCCATTGTCCAGAAAAACATATATTATTATTACCACTATTATTCCAGTTTATGTCCTGCCTTTCAGCCTAGAAACTGCTGCTACAACTATCCAGTGAAATGCAATTCTGAAAAAGCAGGATTCTGATGACACTGATCTGTTGCATTTATTTAAAGACTTATGTTTATTTAAAGACTTACATGGATGCATTTATTTAAAGACTTATATGGCCACCCATCTTATATACAATAGTTTTGGGCAGCTCACAGCAGCAACAATAAAACATGAAAATAAAACAATACTGGCATCAAAACTATACCTCATGGCACCCCAAACGCAGCACTCCCTCCTACATTTGCTAGGCTCGAATCGTATCCTAGTCCAGCATTTGGGGGAAGAACCAACTCTTCATGGCCTTCCAGAAGACAAAAAGGGCGGGGGCTTGCTGGATCTCGGGGGGGGGGGTGTTCCACAGGGCTGGAGCAGGTACGTAGAAGTCACATTTCCTAGGCCCTGCCAGAAGACATCATTTAAGGAAAGGGACCTGGAACATACCCACCCTGACTGGGCTGGACAAATACTCTCAGGGAGAGGTGGTGCTGCAAATTACCTGGCCCTGTGCCATTCAGGGCTTTAAAAGTGATAACTAGCATCTTGAATTGTACCTAGAAAGAAACTGGAAGCCAATGCAGCTTGTGCAGTAGCAGTGTAATATGAGCAAACCATAGAGTGCCCCAAATTCTGCATGCCACTGCATTCTGAAACCGTTGTAACTTCTGAATGGTCTTCAAGGGCAGCTCCATTGTTGCAGTAATCCAACTAGGAAGTGACCAAGATGTGAGTGACTGTGAGTATGGCCTCCAGGTCCAGGAATGGGTGCAATCAGCATACAAGATGAACCTGTGCAAAGCATCCCCCAGCCATGGCTGCCACCAGTTCCTCGAGCAGGAGCCATAAGTCCAGGACTGGTTTCAGGGATTGTGTCGCTTCAACTCCTGGAGCTCCTTTAGTACACTGAGGGGATACAAGGGACCAACAACCACAGAGAATCAACGTAGGAACAATTTGATCCATGGCCCTTGTGACGTGCTCATTCCAAGCCATGACCAAAGCTTTGACTGAACTGTGCACCAGAACTTTTGGGAAAAACCCCAAGCCCTTAAGACTGGGCTGTGTTCCCAGGACTGGGGTTAGTATGTTTGTGGAGCTCCTGGTGTGTGTGTGTGTTATGGTTGGTTTTTAGTCCAGACTGCTTTCTTCAGTTGTCACGTTTTTAACTTTTTAATTGTATATGTTGATGTTGTAAGCTGCCTATAGTCTTTCAAAGAGGGTAGCCATAATAAATTTAAATTATCCTCATCCTCACACCATTATCACCTCTCTGCTTAACATACATATAAAACCATATCATGGAATTCGTTTCCATTACTGTAGTCATTAGGCATTGGGTAGATCCCAACAGGTAAGTAATTCAGATTCTCTCTTGTGGATGACCTTTCACTACCTTCCCTAATGTAGCTTCTCATTTCTTTATCTCCTAGCCATTTTGTTTGTCAGCTGAGGTAGTATCTGTACAACCCAAAGCATCACTGAGTGCTTTTGACCCTGGTCTCCAGGGCTGGGAATGAATGACAATGTAAGTGTGGGCAAGCATGGACAACTATCTGGTCCTGAGTTTGGACAGATTAAGAAAATGCCCGGTGGGGATGGGCAACTTCTGATGGATCAGAGGTCAGAGAGCTGCAGGTGGCCAATTGGTGATGTGCCAATTTCATCAGAAAGGGCATGCCAGAAACACATTGGCCCATGGAGGGTGGGTTAAGGATAGGGAAGAGACCAGGAGGACTCTGGGAGATAAAACTACTTTCATTTAAATTATTTTAAAAAGAAGCAATCCTCAAATATGGTCTGAACGTTAGAAGAATAATTTGGAGACTTTGGAATGATATTTGGAGGATAGGGGGTCCTACCTTTATTTTTGCAAACAGAGAAAAAAAAATGTGTTGTTGAAAATCGACCATTTTGCAGCCAAATTTCAGCAGCATGAACAGGGTCAGCATATGGAGTGCTGTGGCGGTGGGGCGTATGCAGTTTCTGTTTGCCCATCCTTGACTTGATAGGGAAAATTAAAGATTCTGCTTTTTAAAAACAATATTCTGGCTCCTTTACCTTCAGCAAAGGGCTGTTGTGCCAAGCCAGTACTTTCTGTGCCCATCCGATTCAAGATTAGTCATTTTGCTATGCTCTATTTGTTCCACCAACAGGAATGGCTGCACTTGATTAGCCAATAAGTTCTTTCAAAATTCAGACATTTTCTGAAAACTAGCGTGCCCTTAAATCTCTCTTCTGCAAACTTCGTTTTTTTTACCTCCCGTGTTAAGATATTGGCTGGATATGTTTTGCTTGCAGGTTGTATCTCTTTTCTATGTCATTTTATTGCATCTGGAAATAATTTTACTTGAGCGTGCCTTTTATCAGGAAACCTGCCAGTGTCTGTTCTGACCATTGCCTGCAGACAGCCAAATGCTTTGGAACTGCCTGTTCTGCCTTGTTCCAAGCATTCATTTGGGGTTTATCCTGTTCTTCCCAGCAAAAGCAACTACTGAAAAAAAGTTCAGATGATCTGTGGCTCCATTCAGACATCATGCTGTGTGTTAATGGTAGTGAAGAACTATGATCTGTGTGGTGCTTTCAAATGAAAGCCATGTGAATTGTGATTTATAGCTACGTATTTGCTTTAATTTCCCAGCTGCCCTGCTCCCAATCTGATGCCTTCAGGAAGGCTTGAAGTATAGCTCCCAACACCCATATCTAAGATGACCCTTGGTCAGTTTGGCTGGAAAGGTAGACCAACCCATAGGTAAAGTGTCAAGCTGCAGAACACCAATGGAGAGTTTTCGTCCAATCATACATAGCTTCTTAAAAAAAAATTCTACAGTGCTTCCTTAGTATAGGACTCCCGTACATCTGTCATTTTCTTCTGCAGGGAAGCTACATTTTCCTGGTGCACATATTTTGCTGTATTATTCCCCACCTCACGAAGGTTTTCACTGCATTCTGGTTTGTGGATTGTTATTGAGATGCGTATATGAAATGCCTCTGACATTGCTGAGGAGTCATATATCTACAGAAACTCTTCTCTGTTTTATGTTCATGTTCAAATGCTTAATTTTGGATGCTTTGGAGGTAGAATTCTCTCTGCACAATTCATTTGTGAAAAGGCTACTCTTTTAACGTAATCAAGCAGTATTTAAAATATCCACCTGGAATCCCCTTTTTCAAAGGCTACAGTTGCATGTTTTTCCAGAGAAGATGAACACTGTCAGTCACAACACACAATATCAGAATTCCATAAAACGCTGCATACTTGCAAAAAAACAAACAAACCAGTCTCTGATTATAGCCATACATTCTAAAAACTGTGGAATCAACTGAAGAGGTGACGGAATCTGGAATAGAACCCTAACATTAAATATTTTAAGATAAGCTAGCTTTTATCAAAACTAAAATGTGAGAACCGTTTGTTGAACAGAACAGGTTTAATGGGATATTTCTGGTCAATGCATGTGACATTTGGATCCTAGTTCATATCCTGCAGTAATATTCATTTCCTCAGCACAATGAGAACTGAAAGTTGCAGAATAACTTTGCAGAATAATTACAAGCAAATCGATTTGTCTTGTTTCTGCCTCATTTATGCAAACAGGTATCGTATTTTTATAACTAGCAGTAAATTTTCATGCCTATGACATCCCAATTCCATTTTCACAAGGAAACTTTTTAATACTGAAATCTGATATAAAACCACAGCAACAGTAACTAAATACAGCTATTTATTTGCTAAATAAAATAGCAAATAAAAGCTTGAAATAAAAGCTTGAAAAGCAGTTACAGATATTAACTCAAATATCCCATAAAAGGTTAAATACATTAGGTATTATCTCCTAACTTTTACCGAAAAAGAGCAAAACATTGTTTACAGATAAATGTGATCCATATAGTACATAAAACTCATCTCTACTGATTGAAAAACAAATCTTTAGAACAGGATGATCAGCATAAAATTGACAAACAAGAAAGAATGGCTTCAGTTTAGCTAGGTTGACTGCAGTAGTCACTGCTGTTTTGGCAGGCTGGCAACCATCCATCATCTCGAGAGGTTTAGAATTCAAGTTTACATTTTGGTGAGATTTGTTTTTCCAAACTCATGTGTTTTTCTAATTTGTGAAGTGATTGGAGCCAGCCTTTTCATAAAGCAAACGAAAAGTCAGTAGATACTCTCCTGTTTCCTGGATGTGGAGTGTCAGTTTCTTCTGATGAATTAAACAGGCATAAATAACAAGAGGCCAGTGTGGCCTGTTCCTGGATTCTGTATTTAGACAAGTGTTGGTTATAGAAACATATTCTCCATGCCTTCTATCAGTTCGAGCCCTAGATTCTTCCTTTGGGCAGATGTCTAGTATACATCAATAGCAAATCAATATGGTTGGATGTGGAAGGAGGGTACGTCATTTGCAGGACAAATTCGTCTAGATGAAATAACTTTCTGAAGGGTTTTTAGGTGGATTGACTTCCTCTCTTTTTTTCCAACCATAGTTCTTCTGTCTAACCTTTCTCCTGCAGTGCTTGTCTGTCTCTGTGAATTGCTGGGTGCACAGATCTGGTACCATGAAACATTACTTGCACTAATTCCTTATTGGTCCCCTCTCAGTCACTGAATGAGGAAGTAGTATTACAAGTTAAAATGCAGTAGTCAGTTTTGATGACCAAGGAGCTAGGAAAATTAAATTACTAAAATACCAGGCCTTGGCCATTAAAGTAAAGCCACTGGGGCATGATTTTCTGTCCACACGTAGTATTTATTATGAGAAATATCAGGCTTTATCAGCTACGTTGTTCTACTTGGTCTTTGGAGAACAAACCAGTACAGGGAAAGATTGGCCAGCACTTGAGATTATTATGACAAATTACATTCTTATTTGGGCAAGGACAAGTGAATCATGATGTGACATAGCAGTGACAATGGCCATTACCTCACCAAAACCTACTACTGGGCCTGCCATGCTTTTTAGGGGCCCTCTTGGTTGCTTCCATTTTGGACTTCTCTTCTAGAAATGTAGGACCAGTTTACCCTTGAAGTAGAAAGAGTAAGTGCAAGCATGCAAGGACTGTGTGTAGTATCCTGCATTGCAGCTTTGCTGTGCCAGCCGCTGGTATCTTCATTATGAGGACCCCATGGATTTCCTGAAGAAATATGCCCAATTGTTTTTATGGCTTCTGCTCTCAGTGTTCCAGGCCATCTGGAAAAGGATGCTGAGGCGTATGGAGCACAAATAAACACATTCACACTCACGTGTTTACCAACATTGTAAGTCTATCCTCTCGGGGAGTCACAACTACATTCCTTCCCACTTTAGAGTCTCCAATGTTTCCGGTCTATAGCAAGAACCAAATGCAGTTCTCTTGTTGACACAGGGTTTCCACAACATGGTGGAACTTTCCTTCAGCAAAAATCAGAAACACCTTCTGCCTACCCCAGATGCAGTCGAAAAGGAATAAAGCAAGGTTTACTGATTCCTATCTCCTTGAATTTTAAATTTTAAGCCATGACTACTTTACTGAAAGGAACATTCAGTTCTTCAGAGCAGAAAATTAAAACTTGAGCCCAGCAGGGGGCAGTGGGTGATCATACTGTAATGTGAAAGTAACACTGCAGAATGCGAAAGAATAATGGAAGTACAGTCCTGTACAAAAATATTGGGATAGGATTAGGGTGCCCTCAGGTGGTGAATTAGAAAAAATGCAGACAAATGCTTGAAAATACTATTTTAATAGTGTTAACTTTTCTTTTGAACACAAGCAAGAATCTTTTAAAATCTCTCTGCTGGACTTCACCAGCACATCAGATACGATTTTGAAGCAATTTTTCTGCCAACAAGAGAATATTTTACTAAGATTAGTCCCTCCCCCCACCACCAGTCCATACAGCCACCAGGTGTCTAGAATCAATATGTAGGTCACCTATTTTTCCCTTGTGGAATCTGGCTTATTCTGGTGCACCCATGGGTAAATAAAACCAGACAATGGGGAATTAGTGACTTTGTTCCAAATCAGTTTCTAAAATTTCATTTTGCTGCAACTGATTTTTCCACAATCTGCAAAAGTCGGTTGTTAAATAATTTTGACATTACTTTGGTAAATTTTAATGCAAGTCAGGTTGATATAAATAAAATAACTAGAAATAATATGGAGATTCATTATGAATCCCCCAAATCAGAAAATACCTGAACATGTGTACATTCAAGGGGAAGTTTATTATGCCAAGATAAATAGTATGACACCTCCATTAACCCTGTCTTGTTCATTCAGAAACCCATTCTAAGACTTTTATTATTTGCACATGTATTATTACTTTGTTGACAGCTTTCAAAATATTGAGATTGCCTTTATAATACATTAGAACCAATGTGTCCTTCTATTGCTGGATTCTGTTCCTCTGTGAGTAGCTTCTTAATACCTCTTCATCGACTTCCATGTATGTGTTTTACATATAGAGTTCAACAGACTTTCAGAGGAGATTTGATACATTTGGATGGAAAAAGAAGCATGACAGGAAATCCAATCTTGTGATAAGGAATGTTAGTACAGTGCTGAATGTAATTTAGGCATCTGTGGGCTGTGAGCTGTGAGGATGTTTGGTCTGGCATCTGGGGGGAAGGGTGCCTTTGTTTCTTAATGTGTTTTATGGACTGTTGTGAGCCGCCTAGAGTCATTATATGAGACAGACGGCCATATAAGCCCTGTAAATTACTTAATTAATTAATGGAGTTAAACTAATGGGAAGCATGAAATGGGATGCTTGATAGAATGAAGCGAAAGAAGCTATAGATAAGGAAAAAATGCATGTAGAGGAATGATTGCTGCAAAAATAAGGATAAGAGAATGGTATAATGTGCGTATAAAGATAATTGCAAGGAATTTGTCAAAGAGAGCAAGGGACAACTGAGATTAAGAGGCTGAAAAGAAAAGAAAAGCAACAAAGAGTGATTCTGTTGGAAATAAAAATTGTTTTGGAAGTAGGTGAAGAGTGCTAAACAAGGAGCCCCAGAAAAGTGAATTTTATTTATTTATATTTATTTATTTATATAACAAATTTGTCACCTCCCATCTCATTGAAATGACTAAGGGTGGTTTACAAAACAGTTAAAATCAATTAAAATTACAAAATTACAATATACTATTAATAAATAGAAAATAAATAGATCCAAGAATAATTGGCAGTCACTCAGGGAGCATCATCAAGGCGCCAGCTACCCCCAGGATTGGGTAAGATTGTTATCACCCCACACAAGCTGGCAGAGCCAGGTCTTTAATCCTTTCTGGAAGGCCGGGAGGGTTGGGGCCTGCCGCATCTCTGGAGGGAGAATGTTCCACAGGGCGGGGGCAACGGCAGAGAAGGCTCTCCTCCTGGTCCCCGCCAGCCGACATGCTCTCACTGACAGGGTCTGCAACATGCCCTCTCTGCCTGACCGGGTGGGACGGGTTGATGTGATGGGGGTGAGAATTTAAAAGGAATTTAAAAGGTGCCTGACTATTGGAAGAATTGTGTTATTATTTACCTAAACAGAGGGAAAGATAGAAAGATTCAGTGCAAAAACTGTAAGAGATAAGTTTGTTAAGTGTGTCTGGAAAGATTTTTGGCAGAAAGAAAAAATTAGCAAAATTTGGAAGTGCCATGTGACTCTGTGAGGGACAAGGGCTGTACAGAACAGTTTTGCTCTTCAGCAACTAATTGAGAAATGTATTAATGTGGGGGAAAAGTTTATTATATATTTTGTTGATTTATTATAAACAATGAGTCATAAACTGACCAACAGGTTTGAATTCTCAAATGTTTTGTAATGATATGAAGATTGATTGGTTACTTTTGTACATAGATTATGCTGTAAAATATTGGCTGAATATCTGAAGGATTTGCAGGTGAATGTTAGATAGATTGGGCAGGTGGGTGGGTGCCACAGGCAGGTGCTATAGAGTGTGGGAGGGTGCCCAGGTGCCATGGGCAGGTGCTATGGAGCACGGGCGAGTGTGCAGGTGCCGTGGGCAAGCACTATGGACCATGGGTGCCACAGGCAGGCACTATGGTGTGCAGGTGCCGCGAGGTGGGCAAAACTGCAGCTGAAGCAGGAGCAACTTGCAACCTCCTGCCAACTTCCCCATTGACTTTGCTTGTGGGAAGCAGGCAGGGAAGGTTGCAAATGGCAATCATGTGACTGCGGGATGCTGCAACCTTCGCAATTGTGAACCGGTTGTCAAGCACCTGAATCGCAATCATGTGATCACAGGGATGCTGCGATGATGACAACTTCATGGACTGGTAATAAGTCCTCCTTATTCAGCGCCGTTGTAACTTTGAGCACTTGCTGAATTGTAACCTGAGGACTACCTGTAGAGCAAGTAGATGAATATATGTAACAAAAATACATTGAATGAAGTGGGAATGTGGGGTGTGTGTGTGTGTAGTGAAACAAGAAGAGACAGGATCAAGAGTAAATGGGTGCTGAATCAATGTGGATTGAATACAAAAATGAATACCCGTAGTTCTTGCTTAACAGCCACAATTGGGACTGGCAACTCTACCGCTAAGTGATGTGGTTGTAAGTGAAACATCATATAACCATGCTGGACTTATAATGTAACTTCTGCTGTGGTCATTAGCGAATCACCCAGTCATTAAATGAGACATCACGTGACTGTGACTTGTAACTATACTGCTGGCTTCTCCATTGACTCTGCTTGTCGGAAGCCAGCCATGAAGTGCGCAAATGGTGATCATGTGATGCTGTGATGGTCATAAACACCTGCCGGTTGTGAAGTGCCCAGATGTCGATCACATGATCACAGGGATGCTGTAACAGACATAAATGCGAGGACTGGTCATAAAGTTACTTTTTCAGTGTCTTTCTAACTTCAAACAGTCAGTAAACAGGGCAGTCATTAAGCAAGGTCTGCCTGTAACAGTAGGAAAGAAATATGTTGAGGTGATTTAATTAGGTAGAGAATGAGTGAGGATCAGATCATATGTCATCTAGTGGGAAGCCAGTAGTGCACCTTCCCTGTCATGGCACCTACTCTCTGGAACAGCATCCTCCTGGAGATTCACACAGCTCCCACCCTACAAGGGTACTGTAAGTCTTTGAAAACATGGCTTTGCTCCCAGGCCTGGGATTAGGTTGTTTGTTGAGATCCTGGTGATTTTCTTTTGCGTGAGTTTGTCCAGGTGCATATGTTCTTTTATTTTCATTTTTTTTCCTTTTAATTAAGTCATCCAGAGTAATTTTGGAGTTGGGCAGCCTTCCAAATCTACTAGCATTAATAAATAAAAACAAATATATGAAGTACATAGTAAATATACTTTTAAATATCAAGGCAAGATTGAGAGGAAGATGAAGACTGAAAATGTGGTTGAATGGAGTTGATGACTTCCTCAAAAAGTGAAAGGTGAGAAGTTTCAAAAACTAAAGGCAATGTATGAAACAGTTTATGAATGTAGTATAAGCAAGATTAGCTTGCAAACAAGGTGTCAAAAGCATCTGCAAGGGGCTTGAAAAAGTCAAGAAAATGCGAATTTAAAAAAGGGCAAGACTTTAAACACAGAATCACATTTACTATCTTGACTGTGGACGTCCTTGAAAGGTATATAGAAGGAAAGTGAATTATGTTGGCATAAACTAATGTTATTTCCTTTTCTTTTTCTTATCTCAGGCCTTAAATTACTTAGTCTTACATGTTGTTATATATTTTCTCTGCTCTGCATACGCGTTGCTTACCCCAAGAGGGAATAGCATGATAGGTATGTATGAATGGATGCAGGTTTCTGCCTATCTATATTTATCTTGGAGGTTATAATAAATTCTTTAATTTTTCTATATTTCACCATTTTATGAGGTTAAAATTATATTAAACCTCAAGAAAAATTCCAGGTGCAAATTATAGACCATATCTTTATTAATGTGGGTAATAAGATATTAACTGTAACACTAGCAAAGAGGCTACCGAAAGTAAAACTATATATAATGCTTCCATCACAATCTGGATTTATAAAAAATAGATGAGCATTTGATATTATCCGCCTGATATTTTATATTATGGATATCACAGCAGACAAATTGGAATTGGCTGTTCTAATTTCACTGGACACTAAAAATATTTTGATATGATTCAGACTGAATTTATGAAGTGTATTCTGAGAAGGTATGGGTTTCCAATATTTTTTGTTCATTAGATTACAATTTGGTATTGCCACCTATTAAGGAATGGACCCAGTATGTGGGTTTGTTGAGAAGGTTACGCAATATATCTCTATATGGCCTAGATCCAATATAAGGATTGGGTTATTTTATATCATTTCTGTAGTTATTATACTGACCTTTTTCTGTTAATTAGTTTTTTGTCACATTTATTCTAAACACTATATTTAAGTTTTTTTTCCTTCAGTGTATAATCACTATTGTTGATGCTAATTGGGCCCAGACTCACTTAATGAATGACTGAAAGAAAAAGCTGAAGTATCGTTAGCATATAAGTAGTAACTTACTCCAAATATCCTGATGACTTTACCTGGTATATTTCTATAGTTATTAAAAGGTGCATCTTATAGTATTTTGGAAGAAAAGAGGAAACCAGGATATATTGTAAAGGTGCAAGCAGTATAAAATATTAATAAAAAAGAGATAGGGAATCAAAATATATATTTTAAAAAAAACAGCTTTACCTGGATAGACTATAGCTTTAGCATGTACGTTTGGCAAAAATTCAAATTGCACTAGGAGTTCAGGCTTAACATAAAAGTGGGGACAGGAAAAAATGACATGGCTCTAAAGCACAACCAGGATATGAGCCTTCACAAAAACATGTGGCCATTGTTTATAAAGCTTATGTACCTCAATTATTTGGTTTTTAGTTCCTAACCACAAGGGCAATTGAAAACTCTTATAGTTCCTTAAATCTAAATCAGAACAGCCCAAAGGGAATAGAAAATGGGCATACATGGTTATGATTTTATATCAGAACTAGAAGTTGGGGACATAGAACTGATAGCAATGAGCAAGAAAAATGAAATGACTGCAGAAATAACCCAGAACAGGTTACAGTATTATATTACAGCAGCAGTTCACGCTGCTATCATCCTGACCACTGCATTTTGCATCAATTGTAGTTTCTGGGTCATTTTCAAAGGCACCCCTACATAGAGTAGGCTACAGAAACCTAGCCTTGTGGTGATAGAGGCACAAGTGAGGGCCTCAGGGTCCAGCTTAGGACTGCAAATGGCACATCAGCCTAAGCCCATGTGAAGGCCACCTGACCATGGCTTCCCGCCTGTTTCTGAAGGAGCCAACTGCCCTGGAGGAGCCTGTTGTATATCCTTCCTGTCAGAGGGTGGGGGTCATTTCCTTTATTTTCCTTTTGTTCTGCTGCCACTGCTACTCCCCTCCGAAGTTTAGAAATCCATTCAGTTCCTAAGTAGACATTGTAGGAGGACAGGAGTCTGGTAGCATCTTTTCCAACCAACACATTTTATTGGAGGCTCATACCCTTTCATGAGCTTTAAATAAAATTGTCATTGATTGGTGCGACTTCTCCTGATTTTTCAGTCCCTAAGGTAATTTACTGCAACTTTGTGGAGAAGATACTTGGGTAACCTAAGAATAAACAGACTTTTATTAAGTACAGTAACTAAAACTTGGGTTTTAAAAGAGGTTCACTTATTTCTACAAACTATCTATAACCTAGCCCAGCCCAGCCCTAAACCTATTCCTTTTTTAAAAACTTCACTAAACATTTTTAAAAGAATATAAACATAAAACATGACAAACACAAAAAATAAAGAATAAAATATACAATAATAGAATGCAGCAAATAAACATGGGATTTACAGTGTTATGAGGATTCCAGGTGTTCAATATATCCTATTGCATATAGAAAAAAGTCTGACATATCCTACATCACTTTTTAAAGGAAAGTCTAATCATAGCCAACTAAGAAAAACTCAACGTCTGGTTAAAACAGTATAAATCACTTGCTAGAATTATAAAGTATAACAAATAAGGCCAATACGAGGAATCTATTTTCGAATAAACTCTGAACATAAAAGAAAAAAACAAGGTGGCAGAAATCCGTAAGGTGACTCCCCAACGTCTTCCTGGCTGGCTGGTTGGCTGGCTGGCCTGACAGAGTGAGGGATCACCTCAGGCCACCCCTTCCCCCGTGGCGCGTGACTAAACTTCTCGCGCCGGGAGGCACCTTTGATTGACAGGTTCAGGCGCAGGCCCTCCCAGATGCCCCAATAGCAGAGCGGACTTTTTGCATCTCTTTGCTTCCCGGGTGAGGCAGGCCTGGTGGTGCGCGTGATCGTAAATCTCTCTCTCTCTCGTCCCCTTCTCAGCATGCCCTTGGAGGCCCTTGAGCAGAGCAGTTCTTTCACCTCTTGCCTCTCCCAGAAGAACTGTCGAACTTTTTAAACACTTGGTCCTTTAATTTGTAAGTTGGTCCTTTAAGTTTAACGATCTGGAGGAAGAAATAGCCAGCCAGATATATTCTCTTCCGGAGTTGGTGGAAGAAACAGCTCTTCTTCCTTTTTTTGCCCACCACTATTGTTAAAATCTTACGTCTGGAAAGTTTGGCCCGCCGTGGGTGTCATTGGTTGGTGTGAGTTCTTTATTGTGATTAGCGCGTGGATACGTAAATTTGCAGAGGTAACTGTCAACCATCATGGATAACCCTAATCCAAACTCAACTGATGGGGAAAAAAAGGTGCAGGACAGCTGAAATAAGAGGACGGCAGAGGGTGAGATGGCTAGATAGCATCACTGAAGCAATGAGCATGAAATTGAGCAAACTCAGGGAGGCAGTGAAAGATAGGAAGGCCTGGCGCAATATGGTTCATGGGGTCACGAAGAGTCGGACACGACTTAACGACTGAACAACAACAACAATTCGTATGTGAAATTCCCTTGCGGGGAAAAAAGAATAACAGCCAGTAAAGTCAAACTGAAACTTCCTGGGTGTGAAAAATACTGTCGTTATCACACGGAATTTGTAAAAACCTTACTCTTTAGAATGGAATATATTACTTCTAAAAGTGGAGAATGCGGGCATCGATCCCGCTACCTCTCGCATGCTAAGCGAGCGCTCTACCATTTGAGCTAATTCCCCTTAACGAAAAAGTGATTGAGACTGGTTAGAAATGCCATTCCAATTGACCGACGTTTTTCTAACTCCTCCCCTATCTATGAAGGAAGTCGTTGTTGTCAGGCAGTTGCAGTTCTTCAATTTTATGACGAAAATTTGGTTTCTTATCTTGTCCAATAGGACAGCACGTTCGTTAGTAAACATTGCTGTGGGTGGAGAGACTTTAGCCCTGCCCCTGTGACTTGCAATTGGACTGAGCCCTACAGTGATTGGCTGCCATTGGTTTTTTTTAAACGTTCCGGGATTTAGTAGTTGGGCAATCTGAAAGTCTTTCAAAGTGACGTAAGATTGTTGCTAAGGCGTGACGGTAGGAAGCCGGAGTCGCCCATCCGAACATGCTGATTGGGTTAAATGAAGCCATGACCCCGGCCTTTATCCCTTTGTTACCCAATAGCAAATTGATTATCTTATGATTGACTATGCTCTGAAACCAGTAGAAAGCAGAGGCTTTAGCCATCGTCCAATAGAAGAAAGACTTGCTGAGCGGAGGTGTGACCTGTAGAGGGTTGATTGGCAGGAATGGGGGGACGGAGGCAGGAGGGTTCGGAGAAGCCGATATGTCCGCCATCTTGAAGAGTCGATGATGGTAGGGAGCCGCAGTTTTCCCGCCTGAGTGCGGAAGGGGGTGGTGTGTGGATCTGCCGAGTGGGACACCTCTTTGCTGAGGTAGGGGTGTCAGGAGTTCATCTGCCTTCGGGTAGGAACTTGTGGCCGCCCCTCCTTCCTAGGCCTAGGGCAGGGGAGAGTGGAGCGGGGCGGGGGTGGCGGTGATGGTGGCTCCCTTCATTTAAGGAATCGTGTCGGCCGGTGGGGAGCGGGGAGGGGTCACGAAGAACCTGAGCTGGAAGGGCGGTTTCACCTTTCTCTCGCCACCACCAGCCCTTCGGCGTCCCCGTGTCTTGATGCGAGGGCGGAATACAGCCCTCTGGCTTGTACTCGGAGCGGCAGCGGCCTAATGGTCCGGTTTGTTTTGCTTCCTGAGTGCATTCCCCCCCTCCCCCGCCTTCGATTCTGTGTCGCAGCGGCCTGCGTCCATTTCTCCCTTTACTGTTGGAGGAGCAGAGATCCCCCACGCTGCTGTTTTACCAGACGAGTGGGTTTTCAATTAAGGGGGTCTTCTCCAACAGAATGAGAAGGATCATCTTTGACGGAGCGCGGACGCGCGTATATGCATTCCCACGTATTCTTCTTTTCTTACCCTCTCGCAGGCTTACCGGCAGTCCTTTAGTTTGCTTTCAGGGGTATGGGAATGTAGGGAACACCATTTATGTCCTTTTTGTGTGGATGAATGGAAATTAAAATGATAGCTTGAAACATATAACTGTTTTTCTTAATTGATAAATAAAAATAACTCAGTAACTTCTGGATTCAAGATGTGAAGCCAGTCTTTCCGTAAAGGTAGTGTAAGCCTGCCCCTGGTTTTAGATAGTGATGCTCGGAACCAGGTTTTTGATTTGGTGGTGAGAATAGCTCAAGCTCATTTCCGTTAACAAATAAGAATACGACCATTCTCTTAGTCAAGTAGGATTTAAAGCATATCTCATGTGAATAAAGCTAGCTGCTTGTTACGCTGTAATTTCCCCCCCATTGCCTTTAGAAGTGTCCCTTGACTTGAGCATAGGGGAAAGTGTTAACTTCAGTTGATTTTTTTTAATGTGTGGGGTCTATTACTGCAAAAATCAGTCTTAATAGCCAGGGATCTTAGTAAAATACTGCTCAGTGTTTATGGTAGTGCTGTTTCAATTCAACAGTGCTGATATCTAAACTACATAATCATTTTGGGGGTATTTGTGAGTTCAGAAATATTTATTAGTATTATTCAGCACAACTTCATTTAGTTCCCACCAGATCTGTCAGCGCTGGCATGCTTCAAGCCCTTTCCATCAAACAGTGCATCTGAAGGGACACAAAAAGTGTGCCTTTTCTGTCATGGTGCCTGCCCTGTGGAACAGTTTGTCCCCCTCCCCCACAAGATTTGGATGGCCCCAACCATATTGGTATTTTGTAAGGTTCTTAAGACCTAGCTGTTCCCACCAGCATAGGACCAGAGTGTTGAGTGAGTCCATCTTTAGGAAGTGTGATAGTATATTGGTTAGTGTCTTTGATTGCCAGTTTGTTCTGTGGTTTTGATATGTACTGCTTTTATGATTTTTTAATTTGTTTGCATGCCTCCCAGAGTCACTGGAAGTTGGGTGCCCATATAAGCCAAAGAAATAAATAAATGTGACAGGGTAAATGTAAATTAAATATTTTAGACTTAAGTAGCTTTGTGTCTGCCAGGTATTTTGGACTATGGGTACTATCAAATCTGATTGACCATGCTGTAATAGATAATACTGCAGGAGTTTTCAAACTGTAGGTCTCAAACTCCTCAGAGGCATGAGCAAGTTTGAGTGGGTCACAGTTGTTTCCTCTGTCTGGAAGTAGGTGGATTCCACCAAACTGCTAGTGCTGGACATAGCCATACACAATATGAAGTGTGCTCACTTCAACAACTTTTGTACTTGCAGCAGTGGCTCTTGCCTAATTTACCTTCCCCTTCTTCCAGGGTGGCTTTTCCTGGTATGTGTGTGTGTGTCATGGTGTATCTTTATGCTGAGCCCACACACCCACTGCAAGCTTTGTGTTGATACTTTGTAACAGGAGGCCAGTATGCTCTACTGCAGATCTTTCTGGAGTATATTCCTTGTGTGCTGGACCTTCTCAGCTTAGCCTTTCTTGGGGTGTGAAGGCAGCCCTTTCTATTGCAGTTGCTATTTGCTTCTCCATTGGGGGATGCGTCCTCCTCCTCTGGGTGCCCATCAGATGGCTTGCTTATTTCATTATTTGTGCATCTGTTCATTGGGAGGTTGTCACACATTTTTCCATGGGGCCTCATATAAATTCTTTTATTTTAGGGGATCACAGCACCACAAAATTTGAGAATGTCAACTTACTGGATATAATGAGTTGTAACTAAAAAGTATAAAAAAGCCAGATGTGTGGCAAATGTTAGACTGGACTACTTCCATTTCCAGGCTTTAATATAATGTAATTTTGTATGTGGATCCAGCCAGATTAGGATCAGGAAAGATTTGTTTAATTGCTTTTCACTTTTTTAATATCATATGCTGTAGTTGGTTGGTATGAACCATCGAAATTTTAAAACCATTGATCCTTTCTCCTCCAGGCATCTCAAGCTTGATTTGTGAAAGTACTAGTCTTCTAGATTTGAATTCTTAAGTTCTGTTTTCATACATGGTGCTACCAGTGATTCTTGCACCTCTCAATTCTGTAAGTAGAATTTGAAAACCTATATTGGCTAGAGTATATAATATATTTTTCACATTTTCTTTACTATTCTCTGTGCCACTTTGAATTTATTTTACTTTGTTTTCATCCTGCTTTTCAAGCAAACAAGTGGTATGTTCCAGGATAAAAATAATCGTATTGTCTGTGAAAATGCACATTTTTTACTAATTAAAACACATTGAAAACTTAACATCGCCTTCAGGTCAAGCTCAAGTCATGTTGATTTATGGACATGACCTTGGAGGTTTTGTGGCAACAATACAGAAGTAGTTTGCCATTGCCTTTTTGTATGATGTTCCTGCAAGCAGGTCAGACCCTGCTTTGTTTTTTGAGATTAGCTGAGGTTTGGATACATATTGCCACCCAGCTTAGGTAACTATAACATTCTTTTGTCTGTGTGGCTTTTCTCAGCTGCTTTGAGAATTCATTTGATATCTGATTTTTTAAAAAATCAAATCTATTTTACTTGCCTATTTATTGCAAATGTAAGATGTTTATTATTGAGATCTATGAAAAATCAGCTGGGTGACTTTGGGCCAGTCATTTTCTCTCAGCCCACCTCACCTCACAGAGTTGTTGTGGGGAAAGTAGGAGGAGGAAGGAGTATTAGGTATGTTCGTTGCCTTGAGTTAGTTATAAAAATAAGAATGGCAGATTAAAAAAATCTAAATCTAATCTATGTAGGATGCAAAACATCCAGTAGCAAAGTTCACTTCTGTGCATCATGGATGATAGGGACAAGACTGTTACTTTTTAATTTGTAGCTAAGGTTGTAATCCAAAAGAAGGCAATTTTAAATCGCTTCCATATTGTTGCTTTAAAAACAATGTAGACATGTCCATGTATCACCAGCTCAACTGGAGGGAGTTTTACCTTAAGGCTGTAATCATATACAGTGGTACCTCGGTTCACGAACATAATTCGTTCCACGACTCTGGTCGTGAACCGAATTGGTCGTGAACTGAATCAAATTTTCCCATAAGGTTCAATGTAAATACAGTTAATCCGTTCTGACCCCTATGAATGTGGTCGCCAACCGATTTTGGTCACCAACTGAATCAAATTTTCCCATAAGGTTCAATGTAAATACGGTTAATCTGTTCTGAACCATATGTATTTTTTTTTAAACCACAAAAATATGAAACAAAGTACAGTACAGTACAGTACAGTATGAAGAGAGAGAACACTAACCTTGCTTGAGGCAACTTATGGCGTGGAGGACAGGAAGGCGGGTGGGGAGGCAGTTATTGTTTGGAGGGAGAGTCCTCCTCCCTACAGGAAGCCACGACCACGTGTCACAGCAGGGAAAAAGGCCACGGGTCATGTTCATCACCCGATGTGGAGTTCGCGAACGGAAGCAAAATTTTGCGAATGGTGCTGTTCGTGAACTGAATTGTTTGTGAACAGAAGCGTTCCTGAACCGAGGTATTATTGTACTTGTTTACCTGAAAAGAAGGGCCACTGGATTCAAAGAACTGTTGATTAGAATGTAGAGGGATGTGGGAATTTGCCTTTTCTTCTGTTTTTGTGAAAGTTGCTTGAGATAAAAGGCTGAAGTATTCTTAAATTTTATGTATATTCTAGCCAATTACAGTAAGTGTTTCTCTAATTGCAGATGTGTGAGAAGAAGAAAAAATGATCATAGATAATGGTAAAGCCATTCTTAAGTAGAATTCAGATGAGTCTTTATCTGCTGAAATTAACTGGGTGATAAACTAGTCCTGTTCAGTGTGTAAATTATGATTTGTCTCTGCAACAAATAGTAAATTAATGAAACTAAGGTTTTCTGTTAAAGAAACCACACACTAGAAATCCATGATCAAATATATTTTCTCTGCAATATTTTCTTCTGGGAAAATGTTCTTAATTTAATTCAGAATTTAATTAAATTTGACAGAAGACCCTGAATTAAGGCAAGGCTGCAGTGCTTGAGATAATACTTTCTGAATCTGCTGTTCTTCAAGGATAACTTTTCTCCCCAGAATTGCTAACTGTACTGCTGGTGAAAGCATAGAGGTGAACAAATGCTTTTTCATGATAGGACAGACTGTAGCTTCTCATCATATCAGCATTTGCAATTTGGTAAAGGATATATGGGGAAAAAGTTTACTCCCTTTGTGCTTTGTTTTTGATATAATCCCAGGGTAACTAACTGCTTTTAAAAAGTTTGAAAAGATAGCCACCCTGATCAGATCTAAAATGCATAATTTAGCTTGGCTCCTTATTTTTTAAAATGTTTGTTAAAATTATTATTAAAATAATTATTAATAATCTTTAAGTTCAAAATGGGGTATGGGATTAGAAATAATAAATGTAATGTTCATGTAATATCTGACAGCACTGGATTTTAGGTGAAAAAGTTGGTTATAAATTGATATAATTTCAGTTAGATTAATTATTTCTCAGTTTAGATAACTGCAGCCTGGGACAAAAATCATAATTTGTAGACATACAATAACATCTAATATATATGAATGAAGCTTAAATATTTTTAGCAATTGTTCAAGTTGAAAAAAAAACCAGCATGGAGCTGCTGCTTCTTTTCTTCCTGTCAGGAGCATTTCATGAGCAGAATTCTACCCAAAATACATAAGTGGGAGGAGACATGAAATATGTTTATTTCTAGTAAATGTTCCATCTTTTGTATCCAGTACTATCTTTCTTATGGCTATAAAGCAGATTTTGGCAGGACATAAGGGAATTTAGGCAGAATGTGGTAGATAATGATGAAAAATTATGTTGAAAGTTTTTCATAACTTCAGGTTACTGATCCGATTTATATATAATGGATACATAAATGCTGTAATGGATAATGTTTGCTCATCGTGGTGAGTCAGGAGCACACAAATTATATTATAGCTTATGTGTGAATGCAGCTGATGTGAGATAGAAAGAATGCCTTGTGTGAGAGAAAAGTAGGTTGCTTTTGATTATTCCTTCTTGAATACAGAATTTCTTTCTGTATACCTGTACAGGTAGTCCTCACTTAACAGCTACAATAGGGACCAGAAGATTCATTGTTAAGTGGGGTGGTTGTTAAGCAAAGCATCATGTGACTGCACCCAATTTTACAACTTTTTTGCAGCAGCTGTTAAGCAAATCACTGCGGTCGTTAAGCAAATCATGGTTGTTAAGCAAATCACACAGTTCCCCATTGATTTTGCTTTCTGGAACCTGGATGGGAAGGTCACAAATGGTGATCACATAAACCTGGGACACTGCAACTGTCGTAAGTGCGAGCTGGTTGCCGAGTGCCTGGATCACAATCACATGACCACGGGGGTGCTGTGACAGTCATAAGTGTGAGGATCGGTTGTAAATAACTTTTTCAGCGCCGTTGTAACTTCAGACAGTCGCTAAACAAATGGCCATTAAGCAAGGACTGCCTGTAATATAGTTGCATTTTATTATTTTTCATTGGAAGTTGGAATATTGTATTTCACCCTAATTGCCAGCAGGCTTACTTAAATAAATGTAGAAATTTGTTGTTTAATGAATGCTATTCATTATTGAATGGTGACCATTCAAAGTTATGACAGCACTGAATGAATGGTACTTATGACAGGTCTTCATAATTCCAGCCATTGCAGCGTCCCTGTGGTCATGTGATCATGATTTCTGATGTTCCCTGCCAGCTTCCCACAAGTAAAGTCAATGGGGCAGCCAGTAGGAAGTTGTGGTCCCATGAGCTCGCTTAATGACCCGCCGAATTCTCGTTTAATGACAGCAACTGCTGGAATTGCCATTGCTTAGTAACACAGTCACATGACTTCATGCTTAGTGATGGAAATTCCAGTCCCAATTGCCATCGCAACCCAAGGACTACCTGTAGACACATTTATGCTCCTATTCAATTTGTGCTTGTTAATAGATACTGATACTGTAAACTGGGAAATGCAATTACTAATGTATTATTAATACAGAGTGTAGAAGAAATTATTTAAAAATAGAATCCCTTCTCAAAATGTGCATTAAGGTCATTTCAAATAAAATAAACAAAATAGTATTAAAATTAAGAAGTGGAATAACATGGGCCTAACTGGCAGGCTCTGATTATTTAAGAAACTTCAGTGCCTTAATACATTTCACCACAAATTGGTCTATTTCAAACACTAGTTCTAATATTCTAAAGGAGAGCAGGATTAAGATGAATTATTATATAATTTCAAAGTCTACGCAGCAAATGCTACAAGTATTTAAGAGCTTTTTTGGATTGCTTCAAAATGTAAAACTATCAGATGCTTAATCCATAATAATCTCGTTAGGATTGGTACAGATGTAGTCCAGGTACATGATAAAACACTTGCTGTGATTAGTTGAGTCTGAGCCTTACCAGTGTTCTGAGAAGAAACTACATGGGGGGACTTGTGTATAACTTTATTGAGTTCTACAGAAAAAATAGGAAAAAGAAGACAAATTATTGAAAAGAGTTTACCAATTACAGTGAATGGGCTTATACCAAATAAACCAAAACCAAATAAGTCACATTATGATTTTTCTTCTTAAGGTGCTATGCTTCACAGTCTCCAGTGTGTATGTGCATGTGTTTATTGCCTTTAGTATGTTTGAGCAGTTCCAGAAAGGAAGGTGTGCTAACATCTTACTCAAATTAGTGACTTTTTTGGTTAAATTATCATGGCTTCTTATGCCATGGCTTAGTAGAGGAGAAATTAACCTTGTTGAATCTGTTTTGGTTTTCAAGAAACCTAAGAGCTATCAATCAAAGGCAGAAGCAAAGATAAAAAGAATAGGGACATGTTCTGAGCAGTTGATCTTATTTTCAGTTCTAAAACAGTGCTGAGGTCATCTTTCCACATGTTTACTTCTAGGGTACGTTAAGTGTTCTTGGTTTCAGCCACCTAATTAAGTGGATAAAGTTATTCTCTTGTTGTTGTTAAAAAAAACTGGAAGCCAAAGCTGTTTTCCAGTCTTGTGCAAATTGCTCCAAAATTTACTAGTAGAACCTGTTCTAGTTTCTGCATATTCCTAGTTCAGAAAACTGAATGATTATTGGTTCTGCATGTTTTTCTTTCACTCACTGTGTACCAGTTGTAGGGTTACAGTCTCTTTCAGTGCTATTCCTTGTGCCTGAAATATGTAACTAAGGATTTAGTGTACTGTACAATATTTCTGTTCTTAACCATAAGTTGTTCTTAGTGAACAGAGAATGGATTGGATTATACAACATAGTAAGTAATATTGTAATTTGCTTTAGCATGTAGTCCAAAAAGGGACCATGTTTCATTTAAGTCTTTTGCCATGGCTGTAACCAAATGACTTGGTCCACCCATGACTTCCAATTAGCTTGTTATTAAGCACTTTTTGGAAGATGATACTGGGTACAGGAACAGGTGCAAATCAAGTAGTTTCACTTCTGCTGCAAGGAACATCAAATCCAGACTAGTTGAAAGTTTTATGATTCCTGCAAGATTTAAACAGCTGTAACAGATCTGTCAGTGCCAAGGAATCCCTGTGACTTTTTGTTTTAAAGGTTTGAATTACTACTGTATTTTATTTATTTGTTAATTTGCAGTCCACTTTTCCTTTAGGAGCTCCAGGGAATATACATAGCATTCCCTCCTCTAACAACTTTATTATGTAGGTTAGGCTGGAAGTGAGTGACACAAAATTACTCAGTGAGTTTTGATGACTGAGGGTGTGTTACATCATATTGGTTGCCCTCAATACCTCATTTCTATAATGATGGAGCATGTTTTGTGCCCTTCTCAAGCTGGAATAAGAGCCTTTGAAGTTCAAGCTATGTTCCTCAAAAAGAGCCATTTGGGGAGGGGGCGAGGGGATCATAGCGTGGTATTTGCCAGAGAGAAAATATTCCTCCCTTTCTGGCTAGGACTTCTTTGTGCATGTTGGCAACCACAACTAATGCTTAGACAAATGAAACTGTTTGAATTTTAGAGTTAGCAGAATTAGGCTATTGTTATATATTCTTATTTCTTTGAAATGGTATCCAAGAGTTATTTTCATTCAGATATCACTGTAAATTTATAGCACTTTTGTAATACCTGGATTTATTTATAAAACTACTGGAGCATTACCCATTCAATTTGCTTTTGTATATTCCTCAGATTCTTCCAAAATAATTAAAAAGTAAACCCGTAACAATTTATTCAGTTAGAAGTGTTACAGCAATATAATCCTGTAGCAATTTATTCATTTGAAAGTATTGTGCAAACCATTTTTATTAAAACCCATGTACTATATCTGTGTCAGAGTTATTAAAACCAATGGTTAAGTTACAAACATGGATTTTAATATAGAAGTCTTCAAACTCATGATCTTTCAGTCCTGAATCCAGGACCCCCCTTGAATATAGTGAATAGAGATGTGCTATATTTTAGATCTGAAGTTGAAAGGGTGCTTGGAGCAGGGGAGGATGTGCAAGCCGCATCTGTTGATGCCCCCTTAAGAAGGCTACTTCTTTTCAATAGGATTCTTATAGGTCAATTAGTGATGGTGTCATGAGAAGCTGAAATATACACCTGGTTTCTGAATATTGAAATTTTAACCTCATGTTTATGTCTATTTATTTCATGTAGAGTTTGACATGTTTATCCAGTGCAGAGCACATGACATTGAAGACAGATGATGGTGTACATCACTTTAGCATATGAACTATTATGGTTCGTAATAGTGTTTCTAGAGTAGTCGTAGGGATAGAATTTGCATCTGAACCTATTACGGGTTTGGTCTTTATCTCTGTATCTGTTATGTGGTCTGTTATTAGTAAACATCTTATTTTAAATCACATTGAAGCCTACTTCCTAAACTTGTGAAGGCAAGAATTTATTTGCTGTGATGGACTACGCCAGGGATAGATTTTAACTATTCTTTTTAACTTTACCATGCAATTATACTTTATGCATTTAGTTTCTTTCTAGCCTCGTCATTTACAGTGTCTTCATCCCAAATTATGTTTATATACTCTTAGTTTATATACTTATTTATTGATGTTGGCTCCTCCAAAATAATTTAGGCACTAACAAATTTGTTAGTCATTAAGTTGCAACAAAAATCTTTGTTGTTTTAATCAGATGCAGTTATAATGAAAAAACAAGTGTTGTCTAACCAGAGAGTTTTGATTTACATTCTTAGATAGATAAAAGCTCTAACTAATTACAAACTGACATGCTTTAATATTAATGGTTGCCAATTTGTATGACTATGCAAAGGAACTAAATGAATCTGATAATTAGGAATTTGATACATAGTACCAGGAAAGACTATCAATATTAAAACCATGCTTCCATAGTTTAGTCATGAATATTCTTAACGGTGTATTTTATTGGATATGTTGGATAAAAAGGACGCTTTGACTATCTGATTTGCAGCCTGCATTGAATCAGATTATTACTAGAGGACATTCACTGAAGCAGCACTAGTACAGGTGAAACTCGAAAAATTAGAATATCGTGCAAATGTTCATTTATGTCAGTATGGCAACTCAAAAGGTGAAAGCAATATATGAGATAGACGCATTACATGCAAAGCGAGATATGTCAAGCCTTACTTTGGTATAATTGTGATGATTATGGCGTACAGCTTATGAAAACCCCAAATTCACAATCTCAGAAAATTAGAATAGTGTGAAAAGGTTCAATATTCTAGGCTCAAAGTGTCCCACTCTAATCAGCTAATGAATCCATAACACCTGCAAAGGGTTCCTGAGCCTTTCAATGGTCTCTCAGGCTGGTTCAGTAGGAATCACAAGCATGGGAAAGACTGCTGACCTGACAGTTGTGCAGAAAACCATCATTGACACCCTCCATAAGGAGGGAAAGCCCCAAAAGGTAATTGCAAAAGAAGTTGGATGTTCCCAAAGTGCTGTATCAAAGCACATCAATAGAAGGTTCTGTGGAAGGGAAAAGTGTGGTAGAAAAAGGTGCACAAGCAGCAGGGATGACCGCAGCCTGGAGAGGATTGTCAGGAAAAGGCCATTCAAAAGTGTTGGGGACTTTCACAAGGAGTGGACTGAGGCTGGAGTTAGTGCATCAAGAGCCACCACATACAGACGGATCCTGGACATGGGCTTCAAATGTCGTATTCCTCTTGTCAAGCCGCTCCTGAACAACAAACAACGTCAGAAGCGTCTTACCTGGGCTACAGAAAAAAAGAACTGGCCTGTTGCCCAGTGGTCCAAAGTCCTCTTTTCTGATGAGAGCAACTTTTGCATCTCATTTGGGAACCAAGGACCCAGAGTCTGGAGGAAGAATGGAGAGGCACACAATGCACGATGCTTGAAGTCCAGTGTGAAGTTTCCACAGTCTGTGTTGATTTGGGGAGCCATGTCATCTGCTGGTGTTGGTCCACTGTGCTTCATTAAGTCCAGGGTCAACGCAGCCGTCTACCAGGAGATTTTGGAGCACTTCATGCTTCCTTCCGCAGACGAGCTTTATGGGGATGCTGACTTCATTTTCCAGCAGGACTTGGCACCTGCCCACACTGCCAGAAGTACCAAAACCTGGTTCAGTGACCATGGGATTACTGTGCTTGATTGGCCAGTAAACTCGCCTGACCTGAACCCCCTAGAGAATCTATGGGGCATTGCCAAGAGAAAGATGAGGGACATGAGACCGAACAATGCAGCGGAGCTGAAGGCCGCTATTGAAGCATCCTGGTCTTCCATAACACCTCAGCAGTGCCACAGGCTGATAGCATCCATGCCACGCCGCATTGCGGCAGTCATTGCTGCAAAAGGGGCCCAAACCAAGTACTGAGTACATATGCATGCTTATACCTTGCAGAGGTCCGATATTGTTCTATTTCCAATCCTTGTGTTATTGATGTCATGTAATATTCTAATTTTCTGAGATTGTGAATTTGGGGTTTTCATAAGCTGTACGCCATAATCATCACAATTATACCAAAGTAAGGCTTGACATATCTCACTTTGCATGTAATGCGTCTATCTCATATATTGGTTTCAACTTTTGAATTGCCATACTGACATAAATGAACATTTGCACGATATTCTAATTTTTCGAGTTTCACCTGTATATGTATTATTGTTCTAAACCAAATAACTCCGAGAATTGCAGATTTCAGTTTTGTAAAAGTGTTTTGAAGATTTAGATATCTTTTTAGAACCATATTTCCCACAGTTCTTGGGCAAATAGCTATGGAAACCAATCTATTTTGAATTTCTTTCATAATCTCAAAAATTCAGGTGAAATATATTAATGATCCAACCATATAATGTTTACCATTGACATGTAGTTCACTGTCATACTTTAATCATTACCTGAATTTGCACATATCATAAAATATAATGTGTTTCTTTCATTTTATGTGAATCCAACTACTGTATTTTATAGACCATGGTTTATGGCTTAGAGTTACGTTGGAATCCAACCATTAAGTTATTCAATGAATAATTATTAAACCATGGCTAATATAAACTCAGTCATTCTCTCAGCCCAATCTACTAGACACATTTGTGGTGGAGATAAAATTGGATAAGAGGAATGCCATATATTTTGTCTTGAAGGACTAACAGGATATTAATCTAAGAAATAAACGAAAAGCATTAAAACACATTTTTTCCTCTGTTCTTTTCTTTTTATTATTTTCCTTTTTTTGCACTTTGTATTTCTTCTCTTTTCTCTTTTTCTCTTTACTTCTGACCTTAGTTTGTATTATCTTTTAGTACTGCAATTTTTTTCAATAAAAAGTATTTAAGAATATATATATATATAATTGCCATCTAGCTCACTGAGACTAAAGCAGTCTTTTTAAATGAAAATGGTCTGAAAGAGATTACTAAAATTGGAGGTGTAGTAATTATCAATTGTTATGGCATATTCCGTAATGACTAGGATCCAAAGAATTCCTTTAGGTGTTTATAAAATGTTTATTAATTAACTTTTTAAAAAATGTGTAGATCTCTCCATGATGTATCACAAGCCATTTTGGGAAGTTCTGTCAATTTTCATTTTTTAAAGCATTTCTGTCAAATTTCATTTTTTAAAGCATTTTTTAAAGCTGTTCATTGAGAACAGCTGTTCAAGCAACTTTCATTGGATATCTAGAAAAATTGTATAATTATTTTGATCCTAGGAACAAGTAATAGTGTTTATATATAATTTAATAGTACTTTTAATTAGTCTAACTAATTGATAAAATATATCTCATTAATTTCTGAAGACTGTCGATTGTTAGCAACCACATAGATGGATGTTCTCCATGATGATCTGTCCCTAACCTGGTCCTTCAGCTTTTCCAACAGTGCACTGAGCCTATCCACCTTGCTCCTGGTCATCCTCCTCTTCTCTGTCCTTCCACCTTTCCCAGCATTAGGATAGAGTGCAAGGCAGCAGAGGCCTTAGAGTGCAGGGCAATGAGGGCAACTGGGACTGGGCTGGGGCAGTTGCGTCTTCCCAGGGCACTGCACTGGGCTGCTGGAGCTTCCCAGGATGCAGTAGCTTCACGCTGCTGGGGCGGCTGAGGATTCCAGGCCAGCTTCATGCTGTGTTGCGCCTCAGGGGCTTCTTGCAGCCCCAGAGCCACAGCACATCAAGAAGCCCCTGAACTGTGGCGTGGCAAGCAACCCCAGAGCTGTGTGGTCGTGGGGCTGCTTGCTGCCCCACAAGGCAGGGTGCAGGACAGCCAAAAGAGCAGAGATGGGGGGGGGGATATGTGGGTGAGGGGAATTGGAGGAGACAGTCCCTTACCTTATCGGGGTTGGGAGGGACCAAGCCTGGAGTGGCTTGGATTAGGGTAGGTTCTTGGCTCATGACTGGTGGAATTCAGTTAACAACAGCAACCGGGAGTACCGGGAATGCTGTTGTTAAGCGATGTGGTCACATGACATCACGCTTTCCGACTGCGTCGCTTAGCTATGGAAATCCCGGTCCCAATTACTGTCATAAGTCAAAGACTACCTGTACCATTTTCATGAAACATTGTAGGGTTAGCCTAACTAACTTATCTCCTATGCAGTCATTTATACTCTATATATTCATCATTCATGTCTGTTTCTAACTGAATTGGCTAATTAAATCCTGTGTTGATTTTATTAATTTGTCTTGTTTTGTTTTTGTTTGTTTTTGTAGGAAGAAACCTGCTTCATCTTAACATAATTCAGTCTCTAATGTGCTAATCCTGTAGACTGAAAGATTTTGCGGTTGCCAGGATACCTTGTAATGGGCAAGGAGCCAAGAAGAATAGATTTTTTTTTTCTTTATAAACTTTTCTTTTAACAGGTAAGAAATTCTGCTTATGTTTGCCTCTAGAGGATATGTTAAAATATGTGTGACCGATTTTCAAAGTATTGGCTAAACCCTTTATATTCCAAAAATTTAATTGACTTAATTGTTCTTTTTCTTTTAGTATTCTTTTCATTAAATTATAAGTTTTTTTCTTGTTGTTTGATTGTCTTTTAAGTCTTTAGTTACATACACAAATCTAACTGTATTGCTAATGATTTAAATTCACTTCAGGATTAACATTACATTGACATGAAGTTATGTTAACTTGCAGTGTTATTAATTTGGTTTGGTCCTGAAACAGTGATGTGTAATCTGATATGGTATTTAAGGTTAAGGAATATGCATGGAACAAAACAAAAGTTTTCTCAAAGCTGAAAACAAGACCAACTTGCGTGGAATATTCCATCTGACAGTTTTGAGTGGGTTGTGTCCTGAACCGAATAAAAACTCAAGACATTTTGAGTGTTCTCTCTTAACAGTGGAACATGAAACAAGCTTTTACTCTGTCCTTTTTGTCCTAGGGCCACAAAAATAGTGGGTAGTAGTTCACCCTGAGTGCTTACTATCATCCAGGCTATAGAACAATTGCCTAGGGAATTTTTTTTTAAAGACTATTTCAGACATTCTTGAAATTCCCAAGAAAGAGGGAAAGCAACTGCTTAAATACGCTTTTCTTCCAGCCTGCCTACACAAACAGCTACAATAGCCCAGTATGGCTTCAACAAAGCCTATGAACAATATAACAAAATTGAAAATATATTCCTTTGGCTTTTGGATTTGAGACTTCTTCCCAACGCGCATAGTGCACAGATTCTCTTTAAGTCTGGCCATAGGCACACAGGATAGCTTTTGGCATAGCATTGTGACCTTGGAGTCAGTGCATTCTGTCAAATTTAGGCAACTCAATAATTGGCACACAGTAGCACGGGTAGTTGTTGCTGTTCCGAGTGAAGGTTGGGATAGCCCTTATTCTCCAGTCACAGGCAAGGAAGTCTAATAGAAGGAGGATAAGTTGTGAGGAAGGCCAGCTGCATCACTAAGTCACCATCCAAGTGTGAATGATAACTCACCACAATGCCTGCCATGGAGAACATAATCTTGCTCAGGACACTGGTTGGCAAGAACATACTGTACCACTGGCCAAACTTTGTCAGGTTAAGCCAGATCTGTGCATGGACTATTCAAAAAAGTGTATTGCTTCTCTTTTGCTGGTCAAAGACCCAAGACATCTTCCCTACTAGAATGCAAGCTGCCATACATTGTTTTTGTACCTGCCAAAGTGAGCTGGAATTGGGAGCTCTAATTACTCTTGCTGCTGTGGGTGGAATGTATGCTCAGTATTCAAGCTCCCTCTTACAGCTGTAATTTATTCTTTACTTCTTTACCAAAGTCACTTTTACAACTATCTCTACCTTGGTATATTAACATTACTGAAAACATTCCTCTTAAAGGCTGGTCCAAGTCTAATAAGCTATGCTCCCCCCCAGTTGCACAAGCTTGCCAGCACATAAGTGACTTTAATACCCAGGGAGATCCAGCAGGCAGTGTATGTTCCAGTTCTCAGTTGGTCTGTCAGAGCTGTGCCTTTCTTGGATCTAATTTGCTCTATATATACCCATGGTCTTTCTTAAGAACATGGTTTTGGGAAGAACCTGGCTTAATGTGCCCTCTCAACGTTCAGGCACTGAAGGCCTTGGAGATAAGCTTCTATTCCTGCTGCTTGAAGGAACCAAATTGTACCTGCTCTTTCTAAACTGGTTGCACAAGGGAAAATATGTGACATTCTACATGTCAGGGTAGTCTGCACTATTTCTTGTTGAACACTTACCATCCTTTCACACTGCAGCAGAAATATCCTGCAGTGCTACAGCATGTGGTTCAGTTGTCAGTGTTGAAAGGGTACATAAGGGGATTCTTTAATGGGGAACAATTAGTTGAGGAGATGCTGGACATTCTCCTTACTGAATTAGTGGTTATTGAAAGTCATCATTTGGGCAAAAGCACATGTAAGCTCCAGTGATATTGAGCCACTTGCTATTTGCTCATGGATTACTACTACAACTGCTATGGCAGCTTCCTCTTCTTCAGAAAAGGTGCATTTGTCTTTCTGATAGTTAGAAACGCAGTTTGCCTAATACTGTCAACAATTTCAGGGATGTTTTGGTAAAGTCCAGGGCCCAATATCACAAGTCTTTTTGCGTCCTTGCCTCTGCTGATCCATGCCTTATAGTAGATTTAGGCGATGTAATATAAATCCTTAAGTGTAACTCAAAGGGTTAAGGTTACAATACTACTCTCAGGCCCTCCTTAATGTAGTATCTGCTGGTTGTATCTGGATCAGTATCACCATCATTCTTGGGCTGAATTTCAGTCCCTGGGTCGGTAGGACTGGGCATTGTCACCTCCTCCTGTCCAAAAGAAAGTTACTCTTGCCTAGTACCAGTCACTTTTTCATATAGTGGCAGTTGGCATCACAGCTGCTGCTGCTGCAGCAGCAGCAAAAAAACCTTATTAAACTTAAGTCTATTGCATGCATATGTTCTTTCTTAATGAACAGATCTTTGTCTCTGCTTCTCCTCCCTCTTCATGATTTTATTGATGGCTTTTTGTTTTTAGTGAGGAAAGAGTAGATTTGGGGGGCTCTAAAGATGTTGGAAAGCTATAAAAGAAAAAAAATGTAGGACATCCAAATAGTTGAAACAATGTGAAACATGCCTGGTTTTGTTTTGAGTTCAAAAAAACCTGAAATATAAGATGCTTTGTTCCAAATTCAGAAACATTCAAAATGACTTTTCCATGCATAAAACATCTTGAGTTTGAGCACTTTGCATGTCCTTGTTAAGCTCAGTTTTGGAGTAGAAGCTGAAGTGTTGGGTTATGGGGAAATAATCCATGATTAAATAATGTGCCTGTTCACTATACTAAATCTTATTAAATAAGTTTATCTTGGTTTAATTCCTTTAAAATTGAAAAAAAAATGCTTTAGTTGAAATCTGTTTCCAGATACCACTGCTCTTTTGCTTACAAACAGGCTGTCTGATCTTTTGACACGGGATATTCCTGTTATGTGTGAGTTCACATTCTTAAATACAGTAATGTTGCTGGAAAATTGGGTTAAATAACTACCAGCTAGTAAAACACTATAAAGAAATAAACAATAAAGATAAACAATAAAGAAGCAAAAGACTACTTCTTTATTAGATACTGCTGCCCCATTAGAAGACTGAACACTTTCTATGAAAGTTAGATAAATCAACTATATTGTTATAATAACAATTTGGATTACTTCATGTTTAAATGGTGAAATTAGAATATTCATATTTGCTGTTACTTATGCTATTTGAGCTGTTTGTATTGTAAAACCTGGATATAGAATATTTGATATTGTATCAGTTCATTGATCAGCGTTTGTGTCTAGGTTATAGAAGTGTGCATACATGGTGGTTTAAATCCTGTTCTCCTGCCTTGGTATGGGGGAAGGAGAGTGGGAGCTGTTTATTGCTGAGGTGACATGGTATTTGTATAAAGTCTGTGATTCAGTATTTTAAAGAAGTATGTTGAACACACACAAGGGTTCTGTGTAAGATGAGAAATGTCATTCCAAATGAGAATAATGCTACTTTACATTTAGACTCATTTTTTTGCAAGGGTAACAAGAATCATTATACAGGAAAAGGTGATATTTTTATATTGTGGTCTCAGGTCACTCAGGATTCATGATTTAATATCTGTATTCATTTTGCTAAAACCTAAGGTTGCAAATAAATGTAGGTAAAATGTAATGTAATATCTGTATTCTGAATAAAATCTGGAAATTGATTGAAAGCTACTTCAACTCTGGAATAATAATGTTCAGTGCTTTCAGATGTCACTGTATACAAATGATTTAAATAAATGCTGAGTATGTTTATTGATACATGCCCTTTCATGCCCACTGCAATGCTTTGGACTTTGTGTCAGGACACTTTCCAGAAGCAATTTCTCACAATCTGAAAGTGAGGATAAATAACCAGAATTTGGTGGAAAGTATTCTGGTCTGCAAAGGATACTTGTTTGTCCAAAGTCAAAGTGGGATCTAAAAAACTTTTAAGCTTTCCAGAAAAAGGTAAGCAGAAGTCCAACTGTATCCGTTTTGCCTTAACTGAGTTTATCTACAGTATTAGCTCAGTGAACACGTTATTGATTCCAGGCTCTGATCCAGGATACCTACTATCTTACTTGGATAAGAAAAATGAAAAGACAGTTGATGGTACTGGCTTAATGGAGGTACTTCACTCAGTTGCCAGATTTCTCAGTAGTTTTATATATTAAGAGGCAAATATGGCTATGGAGAGTTGGTTGGAGGGTTTTCTTCCCCCTTCCATGCTCAAACACACACCCTCTTTCCATAAACACAGGCATCCAGATGTGTACATATGTTCACAGCTTGTTCATCAGATCCTTTTGAAAATAGAATTTGTGTTGGTGATCCTGGCATTCAAAATATCTCCTTTCTGGGGTGAGGAAAGGTAAAATATTTCCCATACTACCAGCAGGCAGTCTATGATCTTTCCAGCCTGCTAAATAACACTACTTTCATCCTGATGAGTAGCTCTCTGCTTGGGAATGAAAACTTCAATTTGCCTAACTCTTCCAAGACCATCCCTGCACTGGTAGTATGATCAGCTGTGTGGTTGGGAAAGGAGGATAAGGTTATGTGGCTTTTAGCAGGCTATATAGAAAATGGTTGCCTATCTGGAAATTTTTAAGTAAGATAGCAGAACTTCAGGTGTGTAGTCTGATCAACCCTCTTTCCTAATGGGCTGCTTAGGATAATATAGTATCAAGCTTCTTAGAGATTTAGGGAAATTAAAAGAGTTATGTTTGTTCATCACTCTTCCAGAAAAGGTGGTCCAGAAGATTGATAAAGATAGTTTCTATATGAAAGCCTGATTGGATGCTGGGCTTAAATAAATTAAGGTATCACTACTGCCTGCTTGAGTTCGATGCTGAAAAAAGACTAGTTACTGGCCAATAATCGATAAAAGGTAAATGCATCCAGCAAAGGTAAAGTGACATGGTCCTGTGTAAGCATAATAGTTTACTCAGCAAAGGGTGTAAGAATAAATATTACACATTTTAACCTACATAATTAGGAAAGACTATATTTTTGGGAGGTGATAAACTGGTTTTATCACTGTATTAAAACACATGTAAAGGGGGACGCGGTGGCGCAGCGGCTTAATGACGCTGAAAGTTGCCGGCCAGAAATGGCTGACGGCTTCAGCGGTTCGAGTCCAGCCTTCGCCGTTAACAAGGTGAGCTCTTGTTTCCTCCCCAGCTCCTGTCAACCCAACAGCTCGAAAACTCACGTGAGTAGATAAATGGATACTCTCACTCCGGTGGGAGGAAAAATGCTGGCAGTGCCTTGCACAGAGAGACGGGATCAGCTGCCGGGAAGTGCGAAACCGCGCTCGCCCGAAAAGGGCGCGAAGCAACGGAAATCCCGCCTCCTGCGCTCGCCAGCTGGGCTCTGCTCTAGGAAGGAGGCTCTGGCAAACCACTTCCGAAAACAATTGCCTTGAAAACTGCACAGGATTTGTCCAGGCAAGGATTCGTCCAGGCAAGGACTCATCCAGGCAGGCACTGCAGGGTCAGTAATGACTGAGCGCAGACAAAAAAAAAAAAAAGGATTAACAGGCCACTTCCTTATATTAGAAAAAATTATGTGATCATATAAACCCAATTTTGCCAGAGGAAGATATATCCTAAAATGAAATTTATAAAACCTTTGAAAATGAAAAAGATAATATTTTTCACTTGTATGTGCAAATAAAGTGTTCTGTTAGGAGAATGTATCCTAAACTATTAAAGCTGGAAACTAGTTTATTTATCATAAGAGTTATTGAAAGGGGAAATATCTTAAAATAGACTGTAAGAAAGGGGGAAAAGTTTACTCAGTGAAAAAAACTTTTCCTGAAAACCTGATACAGTATAAAGTATAGGAACAAAAATTGAAACAATTTGTAAAGTGCATTTGGGATACTTAGAACTATACACAAATATTTAACAATACAACATGATGTAGCAAGTAAGAAATGTTAAGGAGAATTAGTTGGAGGAAATGCTGTATTTTCTTGGATGAGATAATACATGCAGAACAGGTGAAAAATATTAAATGAAAGAAATTCTACTTAAGGGTTTTATAATTTTAAGTAAATATTAAACAGATTTTTAAAGATTATTTAATGGCATTATGAATGGTTTATACACTATAAATAGAAGAGTTCATTTATACATCATATGTAACAAGATTGCTTTCTGAAACATTTTATAAAGTTGCAACTAAACTGGACCACAATTTTAAAATTCTATGCATATAGCTTTAGTCAAGTATAAAGGCAAAAAGATCTAGCCTTTCAGTCCTAGAACTATATATTATATTAGGTATAAGAAAGGCCATTAAACTTTGACGTATTCATTAGAAGGAATGATACGCAAACTGTGAACACATTGTCATCATACTTTCTAAGTCTTAGGGAAAGGGGGGTGGGGTAGGATATGTTTTAGCCATAAGAGAAATTTTGGGATATTGTCGTGTGTCTCTCTGGGATTTCTTCAAAAACTGGCACATTTGGAAAAAATGGAAAATGTATATTACTTTTTAAAGATAGTTTAGAATTACTGTTCTAGTTTAGGAACATAATGTTATATTGATGTTTTATGATCTGCTTGTAACATTGACAACATTAGAAAGCATCGGCATATTATAATAAGTTATTTATAAGTTCTGAACTATCTGGATACAAAAAACAATCATTTTAAAAAAATAATTGGATGAATAAAATATTGAATAAAAATAAAAGGACCCCTCTTCCCATAAGATTACTTGAATACAAATTTTGCTTCATGAAACTCCATCTAATCAGTCTCATTTTCTGAGCTGTCATTACATGCTATTTCTACTTTTCTTATGCTTTTTTTAGAAGCATGAAGATGATATAAATCATTTTTTATTTTATTTGGTATGAATATTTCCAAGCATAAATAAATTTCCTTCACGTATAGCAAGACTCTAAAACAATCACAAAGTAAGAGAAATTAGGCTTTATCAAGCAAAGATCTTGTCACCCTGTGAGGGTATGTTATCCTGAATCATTGATGGTACTGTGGATCAAATATTTAAGGTGTTCTTTATTTTATAACATTTGAAAGTAGTTTTACTGCATCAAATCCTACATGTGTTGCTTATCTATATGCAGTCAAATATAGTAGCCATAGAATCATCTATTTTTCTGGGATTGAATTTTAGACTTAATGGTTTGCAGCAGCATGAACTGGGCAGTAATAATATTTTAGAGTTTTATTAAAAAGTATTTCACTCTGTTTTGAATTTTAAATTGTTATACATTCAGATTCTCAAAGAGTTTATTCTGTCTTGGCCATTGCAAAGAATGTCTGGCAAAATTGTCAAGGTGTTGTAACTGCTGTAGATACTAGGTTTTATATCTTCAAGTAGTTCTGCATCTGGTCTTGAACGACCACTGTATCAATTACTCTGTGGTGTCGCATACACTTGTAGGTAATTTAAAATCTTTATCTACTGTTGCTTTTAGAGCTTTATTGTTTGTTTTTTAGTTAATTTCCAAAGCATATAATGAGTTGCCCGGAGTTGTAGGGAGGCAGGCAAGTGTACAAATTGAATAAAATAAATGAGTCAACTCCATTAAGTTTTACTACCAAATTTCAGAGTCATTATTTTATTCTTTCTACTTAATTTTCTTCTTGGTGATCCTTGAAGCTTGCAGCTATGAGTATCTTTTCAAACTTCTGGTCTTTTTTAAGATGCAAGTTAACCCACAGGGTATACATCTTGTTTCAGGAATAAGCAAATATTATGATTTCCCACATGGGTTTTTGCATTGTCAGCTAGGAAAGCAAATATTTTATCACTTTCAGTATTCCATAAAACATATTTACAACCAATATAATTTTCATTATGCTTTTGTTTGAATGCCTGCTGAAAATGGCAGCTGTTCTATGATTTCTATGTATTTGTTCATCAGTGTGTAAATACCCAAGGGCTTGTCTTTCCTTGTACAAATTGTTTTATGATTTATTTTCTAAAACATTTTATTCAGTGAATATTTAGCTAATAGTAAGACCATCCTAGTAATTTAAAAGCTTTCTTCTGGAACCTCTTTTCTGTTATTGACAGTGGCATTCCATAGAATACATTGCCTTTGCAAGAGTATGCATGATTTATTTCCTGATCTTCAGATATCGTTTCAGGAGATGCATTTTAGTACAATTGCTTAAAATATTTTATTATTTATGGATATTGATTACACAGCCCTCTGGTAATGCTGATCTTATAGAACCAATAGTTGGAGGGTTTCTAGGTCACAAACATTGGAAAATTACTGCTATTGAAGATTGTACTTGTTGATTCTTGCAGTTGTGGTTTGGCATACAAGAATGTGTTCTGCCCTTAGAGCACATGTAATGTATACTTCATTAACAGTGTTTGCCAGTAACATTTTCCTCAGCCCAGTTTATAGTATAGAAATGCTTCTTAGATTTTTCTTAACCATTTTGCTGAGAGGAGAAATGTAATAACCACCTGCCATGTAGAGCGGGTCAATCTAACAGGCCCTAATCATCTGCAAGGTGGGGTAGCACCTGTTAGCTGAAAGCAATCAGAAAGCAATCTGAGCACGGCAACAGACTGATAGCAATGTCCTCCAAAATCTCAGCTGCCCCATGGCAAAACCCAGGTCTAATGTGCAATCCCTGGTATATGTCAGATCCACAATGACTTGGGACATAAACTCCTAAGGCCTCCCTGGACTCAACACTACCAGGTGGTAGATTGAAATCCCCAAGATCCAGAAGCCTTAGGGTCTCAACTACCAACCCAGCACCCAGTTCTAGCAGCTCAGGCTGGGAAGATGCTGCACTGCAGGGAGGGTGGTACAACAGCAGCAGTCCCATCTGTTCTCTGGAGCCCAGAGAGTCTCGTACCCAGTTACCTGGAGCAGAGCCTCTGAAAGCCCTTAATGACTTGCAGATGACAACTGCCACTCCATCTCCAACCCTGCCCCCCCAAGTCGCAGCTGATGCCAGATCTGAAACACTTTATTACAAACTTCACTGCTAGGGTAGAGAGTGATTTTGTCTCAAAACATCAGTTTATAAGAAATGCGGTATGGCTTATGTGAAAATTGTGAAGATAGGTAATGTGGTGATGAAATGGCCAGGACACGATAGCAGCTACAGTAAGAAATATGGAAGAGGATGCTTATTTCTATCTTGGCAGAAAAAAATGGTGCTGACCTCAAATTTCTTCAGTATTATAATAAGATTGTATTCAGTTAGTAAAATCTCAGTAATGTTGGGACACAATACCTTATAAACCAGTGGTTTCCAAACTGGTGGCTTTTGGAGTTATAGTGAGGTCCAGACACATAAAGCAAAATGAAAATCCCACTCATATAGCTCTTTTTCTGGCAAAAGATATTTCACTCCATAGGGTGAAATGGGAGAGGAGAAATACTGGGCTGTTTTAAGAGGGACCAGCACAACATTCTGTTTCTAGGATAACAACCTCCTGGTTCAGGTATTTTTAATTTTTAAATGTCAGGGCTAAGAAGTTTGATAGATGTTAACAAAAATCTTTGTGGGAAGTGTAGTGGAGCCCACAGGAACTACATTGGGTCTTCCAGGTATAGTTTCTCTTCAAATTGAATCCCCACTAGTATTGATTAGTTGGAGTTCTTTGATTAACTTGGACCAGTGGTAGAGACTACTTTGTAAAATTTTTCAGTTAAACATACGACCCATTGTTATGGAACCACAGCCAGCAGGTGAATCAGTCTCCTTATAGATTCTGATTCTGTAGTAATATGTTGACTGTAACAGACAGGATATGGTCATTGTTGTTTGGTTGTAGGAAGAATGGTTTTATTGTCTTGTGAGAAGAGTTAGTGAAATTTAGCCTGAATGTTATCTTTCTGTTTATGTGTTCTTAAGAAATATGGATTGTAATATATAATTCATGCCAGTTGCATAATGGTATAATAGAGCCAAGACTCTTTTTGAATTACAGAAGATAGAGAAAGCAACCATTTATTCAGAAGTTGAGTAAGAATGAAGAAAGGAAGTGAAGTTATGTTAACAGTTTTCAAAAAGCTTATGAGGGGATGTTTTGAAGGTATGAGGGAGATCAGTAGATATCACTTAGATACACTTTAAAGGTAAGACACATATGAAGGGCAGCAATGTATGCTGCATAACTTGTTCTCATTAATGGGTTCTAGAAAGCACACAGAAAGGTAATCACTTAGAAGCATGAAATATTTGTGTTTTTCCTGTGTACATTTACTAGTGCAGATAATATTCCAAGGCCACGTGTTAATGATATACAGTTATGTTTTTATGACCAAGTATCACGGTTTGCATGAAATGGGAAACATTGTTTTAAATCTGGAACAAACCATTGTGTTCCAGAGTTTCTGCTGAACTGTTTTCAATCAACTTTGATTTAACAGAACTAAAACTCACTATGCTTTGGTTGTTTTGGGTTTTGGACCAAATAAAATTTGGATGGGGTGAAAAGGGCCACTGCTAGTGTGTGTCACCCCATGTCTTCCTTTCTCAGCAACTCCCAGGGTGGCATATCCCACTGACTAATCCACCCCTCCTACATTTCCAGTGCCTTTTTTTTCACTCCCCTCAGCTGTCACCAATCTTTCAGTGTGGCATGTCCTACCAGCTCCCTGATCTTCCCAACACTCTCCCTCCTCTAAAAGTTCCATTTAGTTGCATGCATAGACCAAAACACCTGAAATGTATGTTTTCATTCAGGCACAGACCACCCAAAACCAGCTGTTCTGGCTGTCTTGTAAATCCTAGGTAAAGTAGTTTCTACAGGTAGTCCTTGGTTAATGACAGTAATTGGGACTGGGATTTCTGTTGCTAAGCAATGCAGTCTTAAAGTGCAATGTCATGTGACTACATTGCTAGCAACGGCAATCCCAATAGTCCCCTTTGCTGTCGTTAAGTGAAGATCACATGACTGCAACATGGGAAGTGAAGGGAGTACAGAAGCACTGAAACCATGTCCCAGGGAAGCAGGCTGGCGGGCGAGAACTATGGGTGGGGAAGTCAACGCTATAGAGTATGGGTGAGCAGCTGCTGCGGAGGGTGGGTGGGTGGGTGCTACAGAGTATGAGATCCCCATGCCGCCTGGGGGCTCAGGAGAAAAAGCAGCAGGAGCAACTTGCAAGAGTGATTTGCAACTTCCTGCTGGCTTCCCCATTGACCTTGCTTGTGGGAAGCTGGCAGGGAAGGTTGCAAATGGTGATCATGTGACCACAGAATACCTCAACCATTGTAATTGCAAGCCAATTGCCAAGTGCCCAAATCGTGATCTCGTGGCCATGGGGACACCGCAATGGCCACTACATCGAAAACCACTTGTAAGTCCCCCCTCATTCAGTGCTGTTGTAACTTCGAATGGTTGCTGAATGAGTGATTGTAATCTGAGGACTATCTGTACACAGATAATATAATTATGCTGTCTGTCTGCAAAATGCCAATATAATCATGGGAATAAGGAAGGAAGCATACACAAGATATCCCATCCATTTTATGAGTTTATTCCCAGCCATCTTTGCCTTTCTCTCTGTGGCTAGAACATGCCGCATTAAGAGTAGACTGATATGCCATAACAGAGCATGAAGCATAGAAATCTTAATCATTTTTAGGTCTGTTGAAAGTATTAGATAAGTGACTATCAGTTTCCACCTATTGGCCTGATGATCCAGAAGTTTCATGTACATGCAAAAAATGCTTGCAGGCATCTTATTTGTGTAATTACATATGTGTCTAATAAGTCTGGCAGTAACATGATTGCTTGATAACTCATAATTTGAAACGATATACTATGTGAAATTGAGGTTAGATTCCCCCCCCCTGCTTTCCCAGAAACTGAATGAGGCCAAATAGATAAATATGTCAAATGCATATTTCTATGGTACCTTTTAGAGCAGTCTTCTTCAGTAAAAGCCTTAATAGTACAGTATAAAAGGACACTACAAAATTTACAAGTTTTAATATAAAATTAAATGAACATCAGTATTCTTGGGATCACCTAAAAGCTGTGGAGAAATGCTCATATCCTTCTGTGATGCAATAATGCATCTCCCTGACTCATCTATGTTTATAAAAAATAGCATGCATATTGAAGGCAGTTGCCTCTAATTGTAAAGCCAAAAAATAATGTTACAGCTATCTGGTTATATGCAACCATAGGCCTTGGTGCATTGGTAGGAAGTTAGCAAGAAGAAGTACTTGAAATGTTCAGTAGTGAGAAGTTTCCATATGTATTAGAAGTGTGAAAGGAGGACCTAAAGAATTTTGAAGTTTTCAGTCTATGGAGGTGGAATATGGTCACTTAGTATTTGTTTGGTGCATCTGGAGTAAAGATTGTGAATATTCCTGGTAAGTAATAGAACAACAGAAAGACCGTTTAAAGGAGGAGATTCTGCTACTGTCTGTAACATACTGATTAGGAAAAGGCTAAAGAATACTGGATTTCGCATTTATGAATTGTGTATTAAGAAAACATTTCCCATTAAAAGAAAATAATTCAATATATTATTATGTATATAGAAAGAGTATTTTATCCAAACATTGATGTACATTTTATTAGAATTCCAATTGCTTCATTGTGTGCAGTATCAACCTATTTAGAAAAGAGAGACTGATAAACTAGCTTTTTGATTTTTATGGAAATTCTTAAATACTGAAACAAACTTCACAAAACGATCTAGTATCTCTTTATCATGTCTGATGAGATTAGATATGTTGAATGCAAATAAGCCTGGAAAATAAAATTTTATGGTCATCTCATCCAGATGCCTCCTTACCTTTTTCTCAGTTAAAGTAGAAATGCCTATTATATATTCAGTTCTTGGTGTATTTGGGGCATTCTGTGCTCTGCATTCTGTGACAATAAGAGTAAGGTCATATCTTTATGTTATACTCCTATTCCCCCTTAGATACTTTGAGAATAAATGTATTTTTGCCCAAAAATGATGAAATCCATAAATTGCTTGAGTATATCCTTGAACCCTGTGTTCAGTTTCTCTCCTCTCTTTGGTATACTCTTAATTATGCTTGTTCAGGGATCAGCAGCCTTTTCAGGCAGCAATATATACTTTGCTTTAAACAATTTAAACAAAAAAATAATCATGAGTTGTCACAGAGTTTTCAAGATTTGGCTGTCATAAGATTTTGACTTTTTAAAAAATAAAAATGATTTTTATTTAAATTTGTATTTTGAATGTCAGTAGACACCTCCTAGTTCTTCCAAGGGTTCTGTACTGTTGGGTTCAGTTCTGGTTGTTGCAGTCTTGTGTTGCAATACTGCATAAACTCTACTTGGAAGCAAATAACACCAGTCTGATAAGACTTCGCCAGATCTATATGAAATTAGGTAGCTATTTTCATCCCAGTCGGGTACCAAAGATCATTATATAGAATAGTAAGTGGAACTTGAATAGAATATATATTTATAAGCATAATTAAATCTTTAAGTTTAATAAAAATAATATATCTTCTGTGGGATCCTGTAATTTGCCCTTTGATCCATTTTGGGTATTTTTCCTTATTCCAAGGGTCCTGGCCTCCTGTTGAAAGTGATGGAGTAATCTGGTCAGCATCTGCCATATTGAGAAACCAGCTCCTAAGACAGCTTGCCTGGGAGAAAGCTTGTGAAATAACGCAGTAACATGTTTGCAGTAGTATGCTTTCTTTTTTTGTTGCTATTTAATATTGGTCTTTCCTGATTACTCATTACAAATCAGTGGGGCATATATATTGTAGAGTGTCACGCACCATGAGATATACATGTTTACTTGACAGTAAATTCCATCATCTTGAAAGAGTCCTCCTTCCAAATGCCCATAGGGCTATAAGTTGAATGCACAGGGATTTTTCATTCACAAAGATTTGGAATTCTTTGAGAAGAGCAGAAATCTGGAAAACAGATATATAATAGGGTATAGGGCAGAACCGCTTTATATGTCAGGAATGAGTGGTTGCAGTGGCCTGACAAATAAGCCAATGTTTGATTCAGTTTGTGTAAAATATATTTGGTGGATAGAACTTAATTTCTGCAAAAGCACTAATATATTAATTAGTTGGTTAGTCTTTATCTGATTGCTAACTTCTGACATGTCTGCTTTTTTAAACTTATGATGATTTAGATTGATACTAAAAGCAGGTGGTACTTTATTGGGTAGGGGTCACACTGCAAGAGGGCAGCCAAGCCAGCCAGATACTAGAAATTGGCGTAACTCTTTATTTGTAGCTCTGTATGTACTTAAAAAAATCCTGTATCATTCTTTTGGTCCCCTTCTTGTATGTCGACTAAATATTGACTGTCACTGCAGTGCTAAGCATGTGCATTTGGAAGTAAGCCTTATTGGTTTCACTGAATTCAGTTCCAGGTATGTATATTTAGAGAATTGCAACCTGTTTTAAAAGGCCTATACATCAACGGTGTGGGCCCACAACGTGATTGGCGTTGATAAGGCAGCTTTCTTCACAAAATCAAAATTTGTATATTTCTCTAACTTTATGACTAGCTATTTAAAGAAAGTATCATGCATCACTTAGATGAGGAATAGCTTGTATTTAATTCAGAACAATGCAGAACTGGCTGTACATGCAAGTTTTGTTCTCTCTGTTGTAGTCTTAAAATGAGACAACCAGAGCTGTCATTGTGTGGTGTTAATTCATTGCAGTTTGATAAGATTAACACATATAACTTCATAGAGTATACCTAATTGATGGTTGCCATTACCCTGCTTTAGGAAATTACTAACTTTTGTTACTAAAGAATTGATGGATTTGAAATTGCTCAACATTTTGAAAATTTAAATTAATATACAGGGCACAATCTAGCTAATTCTGTTCCTATTATTTCTGTGAAATAAGATTCTTTTAATGCACCCTTATACTAATTTATCTTTAACACAACCCTCTGGAGCCTGAGACAGTCTATATTTTAGTCTATAACTCCCATCAACCCCAGCCAACATAACCAATGTTTGGTTAATGGAAACTGTAGTCAGTTGAATATCTGAACTATCCAGATTGGGGGAGGCTGTTTTAACATTTGTGGACACTATTTGAAATATTAAGAGTAAAAAAAGTTTTTTCTTAGAACAGGTAATTGGACCCTGATTCTTAAGAAATTAGGAAAGGATTTTAACTCTGGCTCTCATTTCCTTGACACTTCTTAATTTTTAATAATAATGAGGCAGTACTGATTTATTAAGGAAATAATCTATATTTTCCTAAAATTCTGTATGCATCAACACATTTTGCATTAGTAACAATAGAAAGAGAATTGCTCAATATGGATTTAATATGAGGCCTGACAGGTATAGTACTAATGGTTTATTCTGATTGTTGGCCTTCTGATGAGTTTTGCTAACTCGATCAAGTCTTGGACCAGAGAAAATCCAGATTTTATGCAAATAATGAAGGACTTAATTCGCTTTTGCAAATAGTATCCACAGAGAAAAATACGGGAATGTCATAGACAGTTTAGGATGGAAACTTGCATCAGTAGTAGGGTTAGGTTAATTTTTTTTAGCAGCTTCTTGAGTTGACCATTGTTGGAATCAGGCTTCAAGTAAAAAGGGCAAGAAGATGCTGAAAATACTGCAAAATGAAATTTCTGAGTTAATAAATGCTTTCCTTGCTGTTATTGCATTAACGTGAACCATTTCATGTTAAAATATTAAAATCTTTGAGATGACTAACTACTGTATTGAAATGTTAAAGACGTTGGCTTATCATTTAAGGCACTTTGATAATGGAGGCATTTTTCTTCCTTGAATTCCATTTTTTTTTTTGCATTGGTAGTTTGTTCTTTGCTTCTGTGGTTTCTTGCTTTTACAGTTCCTTTTGTATACAAATTGAAACAGGGAAACTCTCCATTAATTAAAGCTGTATATGATTTTCCCTTTCTCTAGACCAGCATGTTTTGGAAATTTGATCTTCATTCGTCATCCCACATAGACACACTTCTAGAGAGAGAAGATGTAACACTGAAGGAACTGATGGATGAAGAAGATGTCTTACAAGAGTGTAAAGCTCAAAATCGCAAACTTATAGAATTTCTTTTGAAATCGGAATGTCTGGAAAATCTAGTATCATTCATTATAGAAGAGCCACCTCAAGACATGGATGAAAAGATCAGATACAAGTAGGAAACATGTTTAATCTGAAAGTTGGACATTGAAAAAATAGCAAGCTGGCAATAGAGATCTACATGCCAGTAATTTCAGTGAAGTGTGGGTTGGTTATATGCTAAAATGCATACTCTCAAAAAAATCTCCTTCCCTTTCACAACCTTCTAACACCATCTCAAATAAAAATAATTGTAACAACAAAAATTATTATTATTTGTATATTGCTTCATCTTATTAGTACTTAAAGTAATTTACAGTTGACATTTGTAATATAAAATGCAAACAGTAAATTAAAGCAATATAAAATTAACATAGTTAAAAAGCAAGAGGATGAAGGAAAACAAAAATGTAACAAAAGCCATTCACACAGCAGTTCATGCAGGGCCTTGGTGAAGAGAGAGATCTTCCATTGGGATCCCAAAAAATGTAATTCTAGAAACTTATGAATGTGATGGAGGAGAATGTTTCAAAGTGGAGGCTTTATGTGTCTTGGCAGATGCAAGAGAACCAGTCCAGGCAATGCAGAGGTGGTCTGTCAGGAACCATGGTCCCAAATTGGAGCCATATATATCAAAAGCAAGACTTTGAACTGCTCAATAGGTGATTGGCAACTGGTGCATTTGCTTCAACGGAGGAGTAGCTTGTAGGGTTCATTGCCCACTCAGTAACCTAGCTGCTGTATTCTGCACCAGCTGTAAGTTCTAGATCTCTCTGTATAGGCAGCCTTATAGAGAGCATGTTATAGTGGTAGTCTAAATGTAAGGTTATCTGTGTGTGAACCACTATAGGTCATATAATCAGATCTTCAGAAACATTTTGTTGCTGCAGAAAAACAGAATGGGGAAAATGAGACGGAATTGATTTTGTGTTCCAACAATCTCTTCTTCCAGAAGTGCATAACTATCCCTATTTGCTGATTTTTCAGAAGTGAATGGTATATATTTTCTTTTCAACGATAGTTGTGGCTGGCTAGTATTATTTGTTACACGCCAATGACTGTTTCTGTAAAGGTTTTTGTGAGCTCCTTGGGCTGTGGAATAGTTGTCAAAATAGATTTTTCTCTCATGTGCCTTGAGAGCTGATTGTCAAATTGCCATCCCTGATTGCTCATGGTAGTGCTTCTTGCTGCATCTCCCAACAGCTGTGAAAGGGCTTCTTGCTTGGCTCCTGTAAGCCCCGCAGCCTGCTGTGGTTCCTGTTGCTGGTTTTTGCCCACTGGAGGTGCACCTCTAGAGATGTACCTCTAGTGGCACTGTCTGGTGTCTGTTCCCATTCCTCTGCCATGATGCATGAACGCCACATAGGAACTTTGATGTCAGCGCTGCTCAGCTGCTACTTCAGAGACTTTCTGGATGTAGCTTTCTCCTTCCAAAGTTGATGCTATATGCATCCTTGGAGACCTGTGTATTCTTGCACTGCTCTTTTTATCCTCAACTTTTGCTTTTGGTCAGCTCCAGAAGTTGGGTTTCGTGTCAGGACTAGATCTGTTGATCAGGATACTTTATATTGTTTGTATAAATAACATGCACTGTATACTTGAATCAATTGAAGAACCGTCTAAAGTAGCTCCATTGAAATACTGTTGTCAAATGGAAGTCCTATGAAACCTGCACAGATTGTGAAAGTTGCCTGTGTTCGTTCAGAATTTAGTAGGCTGCAAAATAATAGTACATGTCTCTCTATTTATGGGTTTGTAATTTATTGTAGTAAAATAAAACAACTGTTTTCTTTTAGATATCCAAATATATCTTGTGAACTGCTTACTTCAGATGTTTCACAGATCAATGATAGACTGGGTGAAGAGGAATCATTACTAACAAAACTGTACAGTTTTCTTCTAAATGAGCCCCCTCTAAATCCATTATTGGCCAGTTTCTTCAGCAAGGTGCTGAGTATTCTTATTAGCAGAAAACCAGAACAGGTATTTGCTTTTTGAATCTTCATGTTTGAAAGTCTGTCTTGTACTGTACCCTCTAATGCCACATGGAATTAGATATATTTGTCTGCAGGTAGTCCTCGCTTAATGACCATGATAGGCACCGGACAATTGGTCGTTAAGCGGGGCATTCATTAAGCAAGTCACCATGTGACTGGACCTGATTTTAGAACCATTATATGATGGTGGTTAATTGAATCACTGTGGTTGTTAAGTGAAGTATGTGGACGTTAAGCGAATCCAGCTTCCCCAATGGACTTTTTTGCTGGAATTCACTTAACCACCACGCAATTCACTTAATGACCATCATAAAAAGGTCAAAAATCTCAATCATGTGACCGTGGGGGGGATGACGGTTTGTGATGGTTGTAAGTGCAAGTACAGATCATAAAGCACTTTTCTAAGGCCATCGTAACTTTGAATCATCATTAAACAGTTGTTAAGTGAGGACTACCTATATTTATATGTTTGATGCAGTTGCGTTGGTTTAACTATTATTGAATCAGTAGGGCCAATTTTTAAGTCCGAGGACTTCACTCACTTGTGTCTAATTTTCCAGGGACTAACTCTACATGTACACTTGCATGCATATACTCGAATGCATCCACATATATACATGTAAAGATTCTGAATTAGTCATAAGAGCCTTTGCTATATTTTTCAGCTTGAAAAATTTGCCAATCTCCTAAGCTAGCTGTAGTAAAACTTTTTTTTTAATCAAATGCAGTTATAACAATAACAGGTGGCTGTAACCCAGTGCTTTATTTTAAAATGTGCTCCCTGCTCAGAAAAAAAGACAAAGTAGGGAGTATTGGGGGGGGGGGAACTAGAGTACAGTAAACTTGTCATTTTGTGAATGTACAAGATACCTCACAACAGCATTTAGTAAAAATACCCATCACAACATACCCAACATTAGAAATGAACCTATCAGCCCAACCTTGCCTGGCCCTCGATAAAGATCTAGGATCTTGTTCAGCAAATTCAGTAATTTATAAATTAGTAGCAGTGATCTCTTGAGAATCTTCTTGCTATGCTTTGTTGGCTTCATAATGTTTTGCAACATTCTGTTAATACTTGTTCATATTTTTACTTTTTCCAGATTGTTGATTTCTTAAAGAAGAAGCATGATTTTGTAGACCTCATAATTAAGCACATAGGAACCTCTGCTATTATGGACCTACTACTCAGGCTACTGACGTGCATAGAACCTCCACAGCCAAGGCAAGAAGTATTAAATGTAAGTAGCTTTTTCTCATATTCCAAAATCCATATTTGGATAATACATTTATTAGGTCAGTTAAGGTTAACAAAGTAGTGTGTACTGTTTCAAGTTCTTCAAACTCTTCATCAGCTGTAATGGCAAACTAAGCAAAAAGAAATGCAAAGGAGAGAAAAGGATTAAGTCATGATGCTGCATTTACTCCTAATGGGGTTTTAGAGTAAATTGCCAAAATTTAAAATTAGGCTGTATGTTAACGTTTCAGAATGCATGTAGGGTTCTCCCAAGAATTGCTATTGTAAAGAAGGAAATATTGTCTCGATCTCCATTGTTGAAGACTTTAGAAGTTGCTCTTTTGACCATGAGAAAACAGCATATGACCAGCTTCTTTAAATTTACTTAATGCTCTTGGTGCATTCCCATCTGTTCTTATTACCTCCTTCGTAGGCCTTTAAATAATTTCCCTCCCTTTAGTCATTTCATGCCATATTAAAAGTTTTCTTCTGACTCTTTGCATCCCCATCTGTGTTTTTTTTTCACACCTCATGCATCTCAACAACTTCTGGGTTCTTTTATTCCTTATATACCTATAGCTATTTGTTTCTTTATTTCTTTTTGGTATCCATCTTTGCTTATTAAAATTCTTTTTGCTGCATTAAGTGAGAACAGAATGCAGCTCACCTATATTGGTGGGCTGTTGGCAATGTCTTGAAAAAGTAATGCCAACTTAACCACAAATCTCTAAATTTATATAGAAAATATAAAAAGAGCAATGCATATCCTTATCATCTGACAGGCTTGACTTATTGAGAAAGGTTGGTGCTTGGCCTATTGGTTTAGGCTTTCATAAGTAACTATTTGCTATCTCTTTTCAAAAGTAAATAAGAATGGGCTATTTTCATAATGTCATTGTATATGAAAGTAAATCTTAGCGTGTTACACTCACTGATAGTACATGTAGTTTCCTTTCTGCAAATTTTGAACATCTTAGAATTTCTGGGAATGTACTTTAGTGTTAAATAGCACCAGTGGGCGAATTATGCAATAATTATATTTAGTCTTAATTCTGGAAGGTGAATTTTTTTAAAAAAAGTTTACCATATGTCTCTACAGTGGTTAAATGAAGAGAAAATTATTCAGCGGCTTGTGGAAATTGTGCATCCTTCTCAAGATGAAGATGTAAGAATATATTTTGTAGTTCATATTAAGTTTTATATGCTAGTTTACTTATTTTGCTTACAGGTTTTAAATTTTCTTTATTATAATTGTATACTTAATTATAATATATGAAAATAGTGGGTTCTGCAATTACAGCACTGAAGAAACATCTTAATCTGCTTACTTGAAGCGTAATACTGCCTTCTAGAAAGTGGATGAATCTGTGATAAATTGTTTCTGGTACTAACTAGCAATTAAAATTGTTTAGGCTTCTTTCCCCATTATAAATTCTGCTCTTGTTCTTCAGAGACAGTCGAATGCATCCCAGTCGCTTTGTGAAATTATACGCTTGAGTAGAGACCAGATGCTACAAGTACAAAACAGTTCAGAACCAGATCCACTGCTTGCAACACTAGAAAAGTAGGTTGGTGTAAAGACATTCTTTTACTTTTAGTATGTGCGTGTGATCTATGGATTTTGAAAGTTTAAATGTATTCCTTATGTCAGGAAGAATATGATATTAATACAATAAGTTGCTCAGTGTCTCCATATAAGTTGTAGCAAGCAAGCAAGCAAGTAATAAATAAGAACTAAATCGATAGAGCTTTAAATAGCAAACGTGATGTTCCTGTTCCAAAACTGCCTAGAAAAGAAACTCAAGACACAAGATAGGTGAAGTGAGTCTCTCATATTTAGGTTTGTGGGCCTTCTCCTGAATAGTATAAGCAATTTCTGTGCCACTATTATTTCCTTGGATATTTTTTTGCACAGAGGTGGCTGGATGGGATTCTTTAGCATTAATGCCCAAACGGCTTCTTCAACTCTGATTCTATTTCTGTACCTTTCTGTAAGGGCTACATTAAGGAGAAGAAGATTGCTTTGATATCTGCTCTCCTATCCTAACCTGCTTGCTCCATTTCCATGCTGTTTAGTGGGTGGCTTTTAATTAATTCACCAACTTACTTTCCCACCTGCTTAAAGTTGCTTTGTTGGTGCACCATCGAGAAGAAGTACAAAGAATAGGGTTTGACATTTCCAATTGTAAAAAATACAGATTTCTTCTTCTACTGGATCAAGGCAGGTACTGCCTGCATTCACACGCTGCACTAAGTAAATGGAGTTTGTTTGGCTTTGCATCTTGTGTATGAATTCAACCATTGTGGTTTATAAACCATGATTTATAACAACTTTGAACTCAGCCAATATGGCTTGTTCAATAAACAATGGTGTTAAAGCAACCTGTGGCTTAGTTTGATGTATGAACATTGTGATTGTTTGGATGGAGAGCTTCTGGAATTGTGTGATGGTGAAAAGGAGGATGCTTTATCTTCTTCATTCATATGTAACATATTGGGGTCCTTCATCTGCATATTCTTTAAGTTGCAGTGATACCCTTCTTCAAAAGGCTCTTGTGACTCTGGTTCTGGGAACACAGAAATCTATGTATCTGACTAGATGTTATTTTGTGCCAAGAAATAAAAATTTTGCAATTTCTGATTGAATCCAATGACTTATGTTTCCTTTGGATGAAATAATCTCCATTTCAGTTGTCCTGAATTTCCTACAGAATAGTCTTATACCTGGACTTCATACTCAGTTATCCTGAAGAACTAAAACATTCTCTTTATTTGCGCTTCTGCTAATTTTGCCTTCTGTTTAACATGGTTCTTCTCTACCTAGCAAGCTTGACTTAGTCCTCTGAGCTCTCACCAGACTTCTATTCTAGCTTTAGAGACAATTATATTCTTCCATTAGATGTAAAAAACTGTTTTACTCACTGCTATTACCTTGGCACACAGTTTTGAGTGGTCAGTGTTCCTCATTGATCCAAGCCCCCTTTCTCTATTCCTTTTATCCCTCGTGTTGATGTTAACTTCCTCTGTAAACAGCAGGAAGATAGTATTAAATCCCAAGCATCTGAAATTGGGAGATTAATCCCAAGCATCTGGAAGAAGCTGTAAAGATGTATCTCCACAGGATCTAATCCATCACATATTTTTCTTATTACCTATGGTATCAGGTTCAAGGGTAAAAGAGCTGCTAAAACTTCCCTCATTGTATAGCTTAGTATTAAAGTCTGAGACAAGTCACCTGCTGGCAACACTGTCTGAAAATAATTATGGTCTCCCTGTCATCAGAAATAGGGCTTCTGAAGAGGCATGCAGGCTGCTTCCCTAATCTCACTGTCATTTCCATTTAATCACCTTTCCTCAGTCAGGGTGCCCCTGATCTGTGGATTGCAACTTCCAGAATTCTAAGTCAGCAAGGCCATTGCTAAGAATTCTAGATGTTAGTTTACACCAGTTTCCATGGTGGGAAAAGTTGCATTACATACTGCCAATGATCAGTATTTGCATATTATATGTTCTGTTATACAATCCTCACTTTAATTTGTTCTTCACTACACAGGTGGTATATTGTTTTGTTAGATCTCAGTGTTCTTGGTTGCTAAATGGCAACAGATAGGGAATATAAGGCATTTCCTTATGTATAAATTATCCTTCTGCATGTTTGCCAGTGTTTTAGTTCTTACATGACCTTTTCTGTCAACCGTGGGCTGGTAGAGACCATTTCTTGGTGCCATTGCTTTGTTGCTAGTATCTGGCCGGAGAGAGGAAGTGGAAGGTGCTTCCTATTCAAGCCTTAAGCCACAACTTTGTAGTGAATGACATAATGAGTTTTGGAACATTATATTTTTGTACGCCACCCAGAGTCACATTGTTTGAGTTGGGTGGCTGTATAAATGCATAAATAAGTAAATAAGCTCCACATCTCTGATGAATTAGTAAAAAGAAAAGTAATTAAAAAAGGAAATTCTTTATTGATATTTTCATCCTACAACTGTTCTAATATATTTCTTGGTAACTAACAATGGTTTGAACAAACTATCATTTCTCACACTTAAAGGAGAAGTCTGTTATCTTTCAGATTATGTGTAGTTTTAAAGTCCCTCTTCTCATGAAAAGTAAGTAGCAAGAAAAGCAAATTGGAACACTTGGAGTTGAGGTTCACATGCGCCCATCATAAAGGAGGGCTTTTGCATAGATCCATTTTGTGCACCAGTTGTGCCTGTTCCTGGATTGGGAGGCTCTGCTTCTAGTCACATGTCTCAGTCACTTTCTGTCTGGATTATTGCAGTGTGCTTTATATGGAGCTGCCTTTGAAAAACATTTGGAAGCTTAAACTGGTCCAGAATATTACACCTATGTAATGGCTCTGCTGCCTCAGCTTCAGTACTTTCCAGTATGCTTCTGGGTGCAACTCAAGGTGCTGGTTATCACCTTTAAAGCCCTAAATGGCACAGGGCCAGGTTACTCATGGAACCACTGTCTCCAATTGTTTTACCCGTCCCACTAGATGGAGCAAGGTGTACATGCTCTCCAGGTCCTCTCAATGAAACAGTGCCATCTTGTGGAACCCAGGAGACGCACATTTTCTGTTGTAATGCCTGCCCTGTGAACAAGCTCCCACCCCCCTGCCTACCCCTGAGATCCAGATGGTCCTGACCTCCTGGCCTTCTGAAAGGCTGTAAAAACCCACAGGCATTAGGGCCAGGTTTTTAGTAGAGCCCGACATTGGTGAATTTGTCATATCATTTTTGATATTTTTTATTTGTTGTTCATTATGCTTGCTTATATTTGTATTCATTTGGTTTTTATTCTTTTGTATTGTGAGCACTCAGTTATTTGCCTAAGATGAGCAGCCATATACATTTTCCTAAATGAATAAAAATAAATTATAATGCCAAAACATGACCTACTAATATATCTGAACTGAGCCTTTGTATTCATAACAATGTACGTTTCTAAACAGGTGACTCACACATTTTATGCATAGTAGTGATATTTGTAACAATAGATTATAGATTAATCCACAGAACAGATAAACAGTACAAGTATTGAATAAGAAGATCTACAGGATAGTAAGAATTTGTAAGTGTTACTTTTAGACATGTAAAAGAAGGATTTGGTTGCCTGGACACACTCTTAGTCTAGGCTCAGATTGTCCTGTGACCACAGATGTCTAGGTTTATGCATCTAAGTGCTACAAAACTAGGAATCCAATTGCTACAAAACTTTCTCTCGCAATTGTAAGAATTCAATTTGAAGTAAAAATAATTGTCTAGGTCTTGTTTATTTTAAATAAAGAACTTTTCAAAAGAAGCTGCAAGGGTTTTCTGTGAAATGTATCTACATATTGAACAGGTACATTTCAAGCAATATCTTCTCATTATAGACAAGAAATTATAGAACAGCTGCTATCAAATATTTTTCATAAAGAGAAAAATGAATCTGCAATAGTCAGTGCAATTCAGATATTATTGACTTTACTGGAAACAAGACGGCCAACGTAAGTTAATTTTTTATCTTTCTATCCTAATAATACTCTTAATAATTTCTTTAGTAGCTATTATGGTTATATTTGCTTATTCCTCCTTCCTCAAAGATATGATATATAGTCTTATGTACACAGAAAGATTCTGAATCAATTTTTTTCTGATAGCTTTTATCTGGTCTGTTCGATTCCAGGTATCAAGAGGGAATGAATAAGTAAAATCTGAAGTTTGCATTGATAACAATAGCAAGTCTTCTGTTCATCCTGGAACTGGGCCAGCTATTTTGAATACAGCCACAGATTTCTTGTTCATAATATAACAGTGCTTCATGGTAGTGAGCCTGTCATATGCAAGCAATTATCTTTGCCATACATGTTCTCAAACTAATATTTATATACACTTTTTCCATGACAGTGTTTCTGAATAAATTAAAGGGGTAATACATTGCTGCAAATTTAAGAGATTATGTTAAGAGTGAGTCTGCTATTTGGAATCTCCAATAAAGGGTTTATATAACCTAAACAAAACTTTGACCTTTGTTGTCTGAAATACATGGTTTGGTTTCTAGAAAGGACTGAGTACTTGTTATGTTGTGATGAGCAGTTGTTGCCTATAAATGAAAAGATGATTTCAATTTGCAATTGAAAAAGCTTATTATTCTTGATGATGCTGATGGTAGCAGACATAATCTTTAAGTAGCCTTGCTTGCTGTATTAATAGGCAAACATTTTCTTTTTGTGTACATGTTACAGATTTGAAGGTCACATAGAGATTTGCCCTCCAGGTATGAGCCACTCAACATACTCAGTCAATAAAAGTGTATTAGAAGCCATAAAAGCACGACTTGCATCTTTCCACGAACTGCTCCTGGAACCCCCCAAAGTAAGGAAAACACCCAACCTGATTAAAATAGATTGATTCACTTTTGTGACTTCAGGAGCAAGAACATATGTGTCATCTTTACTTAATCTGAGAGTGAATCCCTTCTGTAGGTTGACATCTTGGCTTAGCCTTCAGTAAGACTGTATACATCATCGTAATCCTGATTCAGATTATGGGTGGTGTTTTAGCTATCTTCAAATAACAAAAGATTGGGTTTTCTTAGAGCTTGTATCAGTGGATCTGAATATGTATTACCTGGATAGCTAGTTTATGTTTGTTTTCCTTAGATTTTGTTTTAGGGCTGTGAATTCAAGTAGGATGAGGAGGTACAGAGGGAACTACTAGCCTTTGGGGGAAAAAAATGAATTGATATGTTTTTGTAAAGAAGCATGGCTTGTAACTATTCCTTTTCCTTGACTCCCCTGAGAGATCCTCATGTCTTCCAAGCATGGGAGAGAGCAGCTGGAAGAAACTAGTTGAGGATTGATTCCATTTCTCCTTCCTCCTTCCATTTGTGCCATCTTCCTTTCTGGTATTTGAAAGATCTGCCCAACTCAGATATTGGCACCATACCTGACCAGAAAGTTCCATAATGGGATGTTGAAATTCAAAACTAGTTTGAAAGTGAAGAATGGCTAGAGGAACAGGGTAAGGGCTGCTCCCCATCCCAACTCATTTTTGTCAGTGTTATTTGTATTTTCATAACCTTTTAAATATTTTACTTACACTTTGCTTTGGATATCCAACAGGATTGAAAAACGACTAAAATAAATAAGTAAGTATTCTTCCACTTAGTGTGGTTGTAGCTAGGATGATATGGAAGGAACAGGAAGTGCAGACTTCTTGCACTTTTCTGCACCACTGCCTCATTCTGACTGGCTGCACTTCACAGAATGGAGAATGGAGGAACTCATGTTAGCTAGAATAGGGCAAAATATGACCAAACAGGTCATAAATTAATTATTAGGGCTTTCTCTCTTCTTCATTTACCTCACTATCATAAATGTAGTCTTGGCTTGGAAGTTTTGCCTGCCATTTTTAAGTTGAATGCTAGATTGATGAATGATAAGAAAGCCAGAAAATGGTACTGGGTGGGCACACTGATGAAGGTTGCATAATAAAAATCTGGATGGTCATAAGGGGAAAAGCTTAAAAAAAAAGTATTAGTCTTACCAGATTTTTCTCAGCTGCATCAATTTAAATAGAAGTAATTGTATTTGTGGTGTTTTTAACATTAGGTTTTATTCTTAATTCTGATGGTGTTGCTGCCAAGGGACTAGTGAGGAGAGGAAGAGCAATAGCAGAGGTAGAGCCAAAATCTTTGGTTAGTTGATACAGACAGACAAGGTATATTGCTATTACGGACTGAGGTTGAGAGGCAACCACTGTTATGGATATAATTCAGTGATATGTGTGAAAAAAGCATGCCAGATTATTCTGTCCAGTCCTCAATAGAATATTCAATAGATGATGCAGGCCCTGTACCAGTATCCAAATATCTCCAAAACAATGTCTTTCAACAAAGATGATGATATAGGAGTGGCAGCAGCTAGAAAAACTGGGGAGCAGAAAGAGAATATTCCTTATATTACCTACCTTCTGTGAATTGCAGCTGGCAAATCAAGCAAAGAGAGTAAGTTCTCAGTGAAGTAGCCTGACCAGCTTTGGTGGGGAGAATTCTCTTCCTGACTGATTATATCTGATACAAGGATGATAATTTCTCCACCAATTTTGGATACAAAGGTAATACTCACAGAGCTCACTGCCAGTGATGATTTATAAGCAGGTGGGGTATCATGGAGGGAGGGGGGCAATATCAAAGTGCAGCGACTGTTTTGAGCCTCAGCTGAGTGCAGTGATACCACAGCATTTTCAGTACTTTAAAACGGAAGAAAATAGCTCTAAAAACTGATGAACATTTAGGTAGGGGTATTAGACAAAACTGAGATATGGGTTCTAAGGACTTTTGGGATTAAAAGCTTGTGTAACTGGCTCTTAGATTTTTTAATACATGAATTAATACTTCATTGTGATCTCAGCTTTATACATATCTATTTTGCACCTGTGCAGAGCCCATTCAGAATCTTACCAAACTTAAAAGATGTTTTGATGGGAGCCTCACTCTCAGTATACGAGTAGATGCAACTCATGCTGAACCCCTGTTCAATTTCAACTGTGACAGCAGTAGTATGCTTGTCTTAGAGTGCTTCTTTTTTCTTCTTTTTCTTTTTCTTCTTCTCTTTTGTTTTGTTTTACTTCACCTTTTCCTTTTGTTTCCCTGTTTAAACAAAACATTATTGTTCCTGGTTTTGTAAGTATTTTAGCTTTGGCCTTACAGACTTACAGGTTCTATTCTGCAGGTGCTGGTGTTGTAGAAGCAAGTTTCCCCCCTTGGACAGGCACAGTTTTGTCTTTTCTACCTAGGTGAAGGTTATGTTGTAGATTCCTATAAGCACTGTCAGGTGTTGTTGCAATTGTTTATCCCGTTTGTAAGCCATTCTCTGGGAGCTAGCTCTTTGAGCTGCCAATCCCAAGGTTCTTATAGCTCCATGTTTTTCCAAAGCTTTTGCCATGTTTCAGAAATTGCCAGGAGACACTTTTGTGTTTTCTCATGTGCACCTGAACTTTTTGTCTCTTGTGAGCAGTTCACAGCTCTATGCCACATTGGGAGCCAGTTTAGTATAGTGGGTTAAGGCACCAGCCTAAAAACTGGGAGACCATGAGTTCTAGTCCCACCTTAGGCACAAACCCAGCTGGGTGACCTTGGGCCAGTCATTCTCTCTCAGCCCTAGGAAGCAGGCAATGGCAAACCACTTCCAAAAACCTTGCCACGAAAACTGCAGGGACTTGTCCAGGCAGTTGCCAGGAGTCAAAAACAGGCTCGAAGGCACACACACACACACAAAGCCACATTACCAACAGCACTGAGGAAATCACTTGATAAATTACTAGAGCTTTCTAAAAGACCTGTCCTGCACTATTCTGGTCTGGGGAAAAAGAAAATAGGTAAAAGCCTTGTGGCCTTCCTGATACCAACTGTGGCAGCTAAAAAACATTCTCTGTGCTGGATTTCTCCATTTCCATTGCCATAGATTTCTTTGTTGTTGCACTCACTGATCTGGACCATACAATCTACTTTGGACCCCTTTCAGGTCACAAAGAAGGTTAGACTTTTATCTTAAGATAACTGAAGGCCTTGGAGGATTGCAAATGGACATTGATCTGGGAGATCATCCCTGTTCCATAAAGTTCAGGCTGATCTTTCAGGGGTCAGTGATTATGTCTCCAACACTTCCACAGTTCAGTTCTGTTGTGCAGTGCTAAGGTTAGAGACAAAACACCTACTGTTCATTCTGAACATTTCTGTTCTTGAGTAGATGTATTAAGTGATGCAGTTCTTGGCCTGGAAATTCAGCAGTCATCTCAGATTGTGGAGGTGGTTTACCAGCTGGTGCAATACACTACTGCTTTTTCGGTCCTAATTCCCATGCTTCTAATCTTGTTGAAGACAGCATGTCTATTTCTGTATGAAAAACCTTTATAGAATAAAAGAGGGCTGATGGCTCTTATTTTGACATCTTCCATTATTGTGGAGGAATATGTCAGTCCTTCAAGTTAGGCCAGGTCAGGGAACAGACTCCACAAATTTTACTGGAACTATACTATATTTGTAGACAATAATAACAGAATCTTAAAAGTCTGATTTAGTTTTCCCCTCCCTCCCTCTTATACTCTGGTGAATTAGGGAGAGGTCTTTCTGAGGCTGTATCTGCATTGTCTCTTGGAGTTCTTTGGGCTGAACCTGACATCATTTTTTACAGTTCTGTTGCGTTTATTAGCTTCCACCTCCAGACAGAAATCACCCCAGACTGAACCTAACTTCCCAAGCCAGCAAGCCAAAACACCATGAATTCCTTAGGGTGGTGCCAATCTCATCTTCTTAACCGTCCCACGCTCCAGTTGAGGGCTAAGGGAATGCTTATCTCCTCGAGTGTGGCCTTCATCAAACCATTCCTTCACACTTGGTCCCCAGTGTTCACCCTTATCTTTCACTTGAGGAGTGCTTGTCTTGCTTCCAGTGTATGTGGGCTTCTGTAGTGACTGGTGGGTTTCACGTTTTCGTACCTAGTCTGGGCTTTAGGGACAGATTGAGGATTTTGTTGATATGAGGGATCAGCCAATTATATCTGGGCTTAAAATCCCAAAGTGCATTATATTGTTCATAAATAGGTAAGAGTTCTATCTGTTCTTTGATATAGTTTAATGCCACTGAAGAATCAGGCATATACAGGTAGTCCTCAGTTAACAACCACTTTTTCAGCTCTGAATGAGTGATACTTAGGACTGCTCCTCGAAGTTCAGGCCATCCCAGCAGCCCCGCAGTTGGCAGCCGGCTCACACTTATGATGGTTGCAGCATCTCACAGTCACGTGATCACCATTTGCAAATTTCCCTGTAGGCTTCCCACAAGTAAAATCAATGGGGAAGTCATCAGGGAAGGTTGCAAGTCACTCCTATAAGTCACTGCGGTAGCCACCGGCACACCCTTCCTCACCCATCAGCAGCCTTCCCTAGCCCCGCTGTGCTCACATCACAGCACAACAGCCACTTACCTACCTGACAGCCTGCTTGCCAGCTGCTCAGGACTTATGATCATGTCTGCAAGTCTGTTTGCCAGTCACCTGGGACTTGCAATTGACTTTGATTGTGGGAAGCTGGCAGGAAGTTGCAAAGAGGTCCTCACTTAATGACTTGTGATCCTCGCTTAAGGACAGCAGGGACTGCCAGGATTGCCATCGCTAAACGATGCAGTCATGTGATATCACGCTTTACAACCACATCACTTAGTAACGGAAATTCCAGTTCCAATTACCGTCTTCAAGCAAGGACTAGCTGTAGTTTGGAAGTGTTCCTGGATCTGCTGTTGCTTTTAGAATCCCAGTAGTGATTGTAAGTAGAATTGCTTTTGTACAACTTAAGTTAATGTAGCTCCATCTTGGGCTGTGTTTGGGAAAGTGTGGAACTTCAGCTGATGCAAAGTACATGAGCCAAATTTTATGAGAAAGGATTTCTTGGAAAATGTTGTTTTACATTTGCACTGATTTTGCTTAGAGTGCTAGTGTGGTATGGTGATTAAGATGTTAAGACTATGAACAAAATGACCCAGAATCTAGTTCATCTCAGATACAGAATCTCACTGGATGACTTTGGGCCACTCTCTGTCTCTCAGCCCAGTCTACCTCACAGGGTTATTGTGGAGAAATTTGAGCTAGGGATACTAAGATGGTTGCATCTATGTGAATCTGGTTGTAATTCAGATATTAGGGAGAAATTCTGTTTTATGCCCCTTTGCCACAGAATATAGAGGTGAAGTCATGAGAAAGATTCTTTTGTATCAATATTTGGGGATAGAACTCTGTTCTGTAGAATTAATTATTTTCATCATCCTTTAATAATATTGAACATTTATACAATTAATAACAAACAAACATTTAATCTATCTCATCATGCTTTTGCCTTGATGATCTGTGATACATTTTCCTCTTGATATTTATATGTTAGCTGTTTTAATCTTCCCTGTTTTTATTACTTACATGACTGGTTAAAGGAGCATAGTCAAGTAGTTTATGCAAATATTTCTTTGCATTGCCAGATCTCAGAACTCATAGATCTATAAAATTGTTGGAGGATGTTCTGTTGTTTCAGTAATAGAATTGGGGCACCCAGTACAAAGCATGCTTCTAATGTCTAGGCAATTGAGAATATGACTTCTGCTTTGTTACATAACTCTGTTTTTACTCTCTCTCTCTTTTTTCTTGGTTTCCAGCACAACTAGCTAAATTGTTGCACCTCTTTTCTTTAATAGTGGCACTTTGGAGAAGGCAGAAGTCTCTACTCCCTTCCCGGTCCTTGCATGTATTTAAGAAAAGTAAAACAGCAAAAGTATTTCCCCAGTTTATATTCTCCAAAGAGGATATAAACTGCAGGATAAAATGACTGTGAAAGGATCTTTGAGTTGGGTTGTTTTGAGTTTGGGTTTTTTTAAAAACTCCTTTGCAATAGAAGTAGAACTCTGAGAATTTGGAAGAGAGGTCTTTGTTGTTGACAACTGACCAATAAAACCTGTAGTCTACTTACATGTTTTCAGTATTCCAGAACATAAAATTATAGAAAATAATCATTTGAATAAAATTATATTTCTATTATAAGCATTGTGCTAAACACAGAATTGTTTAAGTTGTGTTACCTAAATATTGCTTCAGAAGTTGGAATTCTATTTTAAATGTTATGTTCTTCTTTTTGCATAGAAAAGTGTTATGAAGACAACATGGGGTGTACTGGATCCACCTGTAGGGAATACCAGGTTAAATGTGATTAGGTTAATATCCAGCCTTCTGCAGACAAATACGAACAATGTCAACCAGGAACTTATAGAGCTCAACAGCATAGGAGTTATACTGGTAAGAAAATAAATATGTTTAGATTTATTTATGTATTTGCTTGCTTGCTTGCTTGCTTACTTACAGGATTTATATGGCCACTTACCACATATAATGATTTTAGGAGGCTCACAACAATCCATTAAAGCAAAGATAACAACAGAAGTACCCTTCTCCCCCCAGGTGCCAGACTAAGCAACCTCCCAGCTCAACCCCCATCCTAGCCCAATGCTTGGGAGAAGAGCCATGTCTTCATGATCCTCCGGAAGGCTAAAAGGGTAGAGATCCCTCAGATTTCAGGTGGAAGGCTGTTCCAAAGGACTGGGGCAGCCACCGAAAAGGTGTGCCTCTGAGGTCCTGTCAGGTGGAACATTTAAGGGAGGGGACCTGGAGTGCACCCACTCTGTTTAACTTAGTAGGACGGGCAGATACCCGCAGGGAGAGGCAGTCCTGCAAATCACCTGGCCCTGTGCCATATAGGGCTTTAAAGGTGATAACCAGCACCTTGAATTGCACCCAGAAATCCACTGGGAGCCAGTGCAGCTCACACAACATAGTGTTACTCAGGTGAACTGCTGGGCACCCAAAACTGTGCATGTTGCTGCATTCTAGGCCAGTTGCAACTTTCAGATGGTCGTTAAGGGCAGCCCCATGTAGAGTGTGTTGCAGTACAGGTAGTCCTAGCTTAACAATGCTATTTGGGACTGGAAACTCTGTTGCTAAGCGATGGTTGTAAGTTGACAAACCACATGACCGCGCTGCTTAGCAACAGCAGTTCCAGCAGTCCCAATTGCCACTGTTAGACAAGGACTGTGCGGGTCATTAAGCGAGGACCTCATGTGACCACAACTTGTGACTTCCTGCCAGCTTCCCCATTGACTTTGCTTGTTGAAAGCCAGCAGGGAGGGTCGCATATCACAATCACGTGACTGCAGGGACTTGTTCGGTGCCATTGTAAGTTCAAATGATTGCTGAACAAGTGGTTGTTAAACGAGAACCACCTGTAATCCAGATGGGAGGTAACTAAGGCATGAGTGACTATGTGCAAGGCCTCCTAGTCCAGGAATAGGTGCAGTCAGTTCATGAGGGATTTGTGCAAAGGCCCCCCAGCCTCAGCTGCCACCTGCATTTCCAGCAAGAGCCACGAGTCCAGAGGACCCCAAATTGCATACCAGCCCTGCCCAGGGGAGTGTTACCCTGTCCAGAGTCAGAGATGTCAACTCTCCTGACCCTGGGGGCCAAAGACCCACAACCACTCCATCTTGCTAGGGTTGAGTCACAGCTAGTTTCTCCCCATCCAGGCCTTTACAGCCTCCAGGGACTGAGCCAGCATCTAACCAGCATCAGTTGCCCAGCATGGGGTAGAGATGTATAATTGGGTTTCATCAGCATACTGATGATACTGAGCCCCATGCTGCTGGGTGACCTCTCCCAGTGGCTTCATATAGATGTTAAATAGGAGGGGAGAGAGACCCAAGCCCTGAGTCACCCCACATAACAAGGGGCCTGGGGCTGGACTTCTCCCCAACCAGCACTGACTGGTACTAGCCATGGAGAAAGGAAGAGAACCACTGCAGAACGGTGTCTCCCACTCCCAGTTCCTGGAGCCGGTCCAGCAAGATACCATGGTTGTTAGTATCAAAAGCATTTGTTGTTCATAGAATCTATATTTTCTAGTTATGTCACAACTTTAGCGACGTGGTGTATTTTGTTTTATAAGTGGATTATGTAACTCATGGGGGAAACAACAGTAACCATATAATAAACCTATTCAGCACAGTGCAGGGAAAGGTGGGATATTCTTATCTAAAACAATAGCCTTGGTGATGGGAGAATTTGTTCAGAAAAATTGGGAGGGTGAAGTTAAACCCATACTGAGCAAATTTGCACTTGTATGATTGTATTTCAGATTAGAAGATGCAGTCATAATATTTTCTGCAATGTGTAGTTTTGTTCAAATTAATGTAATCTCTTGTTATTATCAAGTATAGTTGCAGGAAATAGGGATAACCAATTTTTAAAAATTTTAAAAGTCCCAAAGCAGGCCCTCCAGAAAAGTATAGATACAGGGGGAAAATGTGGGCATATTAATTGGCTAAAGAATCATTGTAACTTAAGGGCCATGCATATACATCTCCTTGTTTTATATTAAATGCAATGAAAAGAATTGGCAGCTTAATTGACATACGCAGTCTGTTTTTGGAAACAGTATTGGGAACATCTTGCATTGTCATTAGCAGATGCTTGTGCCTGCACAGGGTGGACTTCTCTAGAATCAGCTGGATCTGGTTTTCATCCAGGTATCATATTCCACTGAGGATACAGAAATCCCCACAAAAATTGCAGTGCTCTCTCTCTGTAGGCTCCTCAGAGATGCTACTTGCATAAATGAGTACTGTGCATATATTAAATCATATGGCACTGTTAATGTTGGTCGCATAGTCAGCCAGATGTTTAGACTGGATTTGGCATTTTTATCCACCTATCAAATCCTTCCCAAGGACCTGGGATAGGCAGATGTTGTTGTTTGATGACATTAAAGATATTGTTGCATTATTATTGTAATAATTATAATGATAATTATTATTTCCTGTTCATATATTTTGGCTTACTCAAGGTGGCAAACAAGAACTAAAATATTACTGGTTGTTGCTTTTCTGTGAGTTGTTAGCCCTACTCAAGAGGTTCATTATCCAAAACCCTTGACTCAAAAAGTACTCCAGGTTCCCCCTCCCATTGCTCTAATGATACTGACTGCTGCAGCAGCTGATGTATGTACTGCAGACATACTCAATATGCCAATGTCACTAAATCGTCATTGGTGGAGGACTTAACTGAATGTATGCTTGTACCTATATGTACAGTTAGTATTTGTCACATGGGACATGAAAAATGCCAAAAGAATTCCATAATCCTTATGTGAAAGAGACTCTGATCCAGTGGATGTTTCTCCTGACAGAAAGGGTGGGAGGGATTTACATTGCTGCTTCTTGCAAACCTGAGTTCAGCTTCCTACATTATTCTAAAGAGTACCCAAGAGGTTTTTTTAATGAGGAAGAAAATCTTTTAAAATCACTGTGTTAGTAGAAAAAATCCAAACATGTTTAGTAGGTGGTATGGATACTTCTGATTCCTGTTTCTTTTTGTCCTGCAGGACATGTTTTTTAAGTACACATGGAACAATTTCTTGCATACTCAAGTAGAAATTTGTATTGCATTGATTCTTGCAAGTCCTTTTGAAAGCACAGAAAATGGTACAGTTTCAGATCAAGATCCCATTAGAGGCAACCTTTTGCTGAAACATGTAAGCTATTTTCTTGTTCTGTTCTTAAACTTTGTTGCATTTAGGTATAGTGGTAGTAAGTTCTCTAATTGAATAATTATTCAACTGTCTTTGAAAACTTACTATAACTATAGTAAATGAGTGGCAGGATAATGAAACTGATGCTAGCATTATTTTATACTAGGATTCTAGTGTATAATGACCTCTCCACTCCAGACTTCATGTACTGAGAATGCTATTTTTTAACAGTTTTGTAGCAAGGATGGAAGCAGAAATGCAAGAAGTATCCTTGCTGATTATTTCCAGTTCATAAATAATATATCCAGTTCTTCCTGCTGTCAGGCTACATAAAGAATATTTCCTCAAGAAATCTCTGCCTCCTTTTAAAACTGTAAACAGTTAAGCAGTTACTTGAGGATAGAATATATTATATACTTGCAGAATGTAGTTAATTTGAGTTTAGTCTTCATTCTCTCTATAAAACATTGAAAATGAAATGGCAGGGATGAAAAAGAGTATGTGTGTGTATGGACATATGTATTTGTGTTAGAAGAATAATGGGTTTTTGCACTGTACAGCTTGGTGGCTAGCCAGTCACTGATGTGGCAGATAGTTCTTTTTATTATTTGGTCAAGTTTTTAAAATTTCTTCTGCAAAACTAAATAAGCTTTTTTCTTTATAGCTTTTCCTTAAGTGCCATTTAATAGAACGAATACTTGAAGCATGGGATACGAATGAGAAGAAACAGTGAGTAATCAGAAACTTATCTATTTATGTACCTTTACGATACAGTGTAAGTAACATAGGATTGACTTAAATTATAGCTATAATTAGCAATTTTATGTAAAGTCCAAGTGTCATATACTTCTTTTTCCTGTGACTGAGCCACTCTGGGTTATGAGATCCCTCCATGAGAAGAGATAACATTGTTAATTCTCCTTATTTGCACTCCTAATACATTTGCTTTCATTCTTTAATACTCACTTTTGTATATCTCTATGTGTTGGCCACCTTTCCCTTGTTTAATTATAGTTCATTTATAGAGGAAATGTATATTGAAACTAAACAAGGAAGAACATATGTTTTAATGCAGAATGCTGTTCAAATACTTAGTTGTTTAAGAATGCATCAGATCTTTATGTGGAGAACTAACCAGTCATATCATATCATAATTCCAGGGTTTGCACAATATATTTAAATTTCTAACCGAATTCACCTGTTTTCTGGATTTGCACAGTAGATTGAATCATAAATTAAGCCACATAATGCTGCAGACTACATAAAAAGTAACCAAAGTTAAAGCTAATGAAGCTTGGCATGCTTTATCAATGCAGCTTCCAGGTCTTTAAATGACCTATTATTCTGTTCTGTGCTGCTTGAATCAGCCTTTGTTTTTGTTCCGTTTTCTGCCAGTCTGTAAAACAAAAATCCCATAACTAATTTTTCTGATTGAATAATTAACTCTTGCAGAGCTGAAGGAGGAAGACGGTATGGCTATATGGGTCACTTAACAAGAATAGCAAATTGTATTGTACACAGTACTGATAAAGGGCCAAACTGTACACTGGTACAGCAGCTTATTAAAGGTAATCCATTGTACTTTTGCTTACTGATTCTTGTGTAAATGGAATTCACATTTCCATGGGCTCCTTGCTATACCTTTACTATCAGTTTTTCTATATCTGCCAGCTCATGTTTCTTTCCATGTCCTTTCTTAAAAGTTCATAAGATCTGAAGTATTCTACTTCTGAGCCTGGTAACTTAGCAAAAATCAGACTTGACCAATTTGATTTTTGGTCTCAACGGCTCCAGATTAATAATGCAAACACATATATCAGTTAATAGTGGTATGAAGTGTTGTAACATAATTCAGGTGAAGAAATTTACAATTCCTTCTCAGGAATTTTTGTTTAACACACAAAAGCCAAAAATGGAAAAGGTTTTCCATGTGTCCCCTGCCTGACTTGATTTTTGAACAGTTGTAGAGGTTACGTTTTACTGTAAAAGATGAATAATACAAGTCATACAATGTTTGTTTGTTTGTTTGTTTGTTTGTTTATGTGCCTTCAAGTCAGTGTTGACTCCTGATGATTGCCTGGACTAGTCCCTGCAGTTTTCTTGGCATGATTTTGGAAGTGGTTTGCCATTGCCTTCTTCCTAGGGCTGAGAGAGAGTGACTGGCCCAAGGTCACCCAGATGGCTTTGTGCCTGAGGCAGGACTAAAACTCACCATCTCCCGGTTTCTAGCCTGGTACCTTAATCACTACACCAAACTGGCTCCCAATGTGGCATAGAGCTGTCAACTTCTCACAAGAGACAGAAAGTTCAAGTGCACATGAGAAAACATAAAAGTGTCTTGGGGAGGAAATGCATATATCCAGAACTGTTCTAGTAAACCATGATTTGTTTTAAGATTGACTATTTCACCATTTATTTATTATGAAAAAAGTTTAGAGGCTAATTGTCCATGGCATTGCCAATTATGCCATTTATAAAAAATAGGAATTTAATAAAAATCACATTATGCTGGGGGGGGGGAACCCTTTTGTTCCAGCCTTTCAAGGAAGTTGGGGCAGTGTACATGATCGTGCCGCTCCAATTTCCCAGGTCCAAATTGTATTTTCATTATAATCTGAGAATATTTTACAAGCCTAGTGTCTCCTCATGAACTTTATGTCAACTAATCAACTCTCTTAGGATTTGAAATTAGGTCTTCCTGGTCCTAACATCTTATGTTACAGTTCTGGAATTGCCCACAATGATAGAAGGCAACTAATAGCAGAAGCCCCTTGTTTTGCTGTATTTGCCAGTTACATCTCTGTGGCAAACTGCCCTAATGTCTATTCATGCAATCAAATAACAGTATGATGAAGTAAGCAAAATAAGTTACCACCTAATTTTTGGAACTGTTTGACGGGTCTGTTGATTGATTTTCTACATATTAATGAAGGAGATGTCTAGCTGAACAAATGAGTTGATCAGTTGTTAAAGATAACGCGATAATCCATTAAATTGTATCTTCACCAAGGTACCAATTGCAAGAATGACATTTGGGAACAGTGAGTGAAAATTTAAGTTTAGGTACAGAAATAGTCCCAATAGAGTTTCTCTCCTGAAGCTATAGTTTGAAATTTAAATTCTTGCATGCCATTGTATACAAATAGCAGGTGCAATGTAGCAGGTTCCTAATTACTTTGGGAAACAAATGTATATACTTTTAAAGATATGTATTAGTAAAATTTCAAAATTACATATGAAATAATATAATACACTGTACCTTGAATGATGACAATCTGCAGTTGCTATATTGCATTTCTTTCTTTTTGGACTTTCTAGAGCTTCCAGATGAAGTCAGGGAGCGATGGGAGACTTTCTGCACAAACGCTTTAGGTGAAACCAACAAGAGAAACACAGTGGACTTAGTAGGTTTTATAAGATGGCATTTGAGAAATTACTGCTATTAACTGCAATTTTTGCATTACAAAATGAAAACAACATGTAATAGCAATCATAACAATAGTTATCTCATTCTGTTGTTTTAAATCAGATTTAAAATATCACAGCTACATTTTGCTGATAATAATCACTCCAAAAAATTACTGATTCCCATTTCCCTTTTTATTGGACAGTGTTTAAATTTTCACATATGTTAATTTTTCAGCATTCTATTCATTCAGGTTTTCATTGGTGCTGAGGCCATGTATGTTTTTTAAATAAATTTGCTTCTTTGGTTCTGAGTTACCAACCAATTCCTGTTTTTGTGTTACAAAATAATTACAGTTTTGTAACCTATCTTTTTTCCCTTGGGTTCATAACTTCTTTTTACTCTTTAATTCTGTATATCCAGAGTGGCAGGTCAAATCCTACTCTCTCATTTAATCTCTTTATCATTCCACTCTGAGCTATGTGAGGTACATTAATCTGTTAATATGATTGTTTAGGTATTTTGTTCAGTGTAGATTAAATGAAACTTAGAAACTGCACTGCAGGTATATCAATTTTGTTGTAAAAGCAAGAGTGATACAAATACTTTTAAAGGCCAGAGTTTAACCATATTAACTGCTTTCCTAAGTTCTTTGGTCTTCTGTCAAATGTTAATTAAGTTGCTATTTCCCCAAAACTAGCTTTTTGCTGGTTTGGATCTAGAGATGGCTTGAGCAAGCAGAGAAGTATTTCTACTTCCATAAGACATTGCTGCCAACTGTATTTCTGTATAGTTGTGCTCAAAAATATGGAACCGTAACCAAAGTAACCAAAATATATTGATTTGTACTATAATTCTGATTCTATTTGGAAATTTGAGTTTTGTTTAATTGTTAGCTTGTCAATTTTGAATCTTGTACTCTTTGTATATAATCTGCCCAATAACTGAATTACATAATGCTGTAAAAATAGAAGAGCGATTAATACTCTGTTACTTAATTCTATATTCTGCCTTTGCCTGATGTAACAAGCAGGGAACTCTCAGAATATGTATGAATTTAAGGAAAATGTGGGTGTCTGGTGATGATGATTAACTTTAAATTACCCTTTTTTAAAGCTGTGACTTTATTTTTGAGCAAGTATCCAAAATATAGAATATTTTCTACAAAAAAATAGAGAAAATATTTCTAAAAATTAAAGTATCATATTGTTAGCAATAATTTCACATATAGGGTAGGTTGTAACCTTTTCAATTCTGTCTTCCAGAGAGGTTTTTAATCAGTTGAATCCAAATCAGCTAGGACTTTTCAGTGATGAGGATATATTTTAATTAACTCTTCTAAGTAGTGGAATAGCTTGATTTTTTTTTCAGCTTTATTACTATACAGACTCTGTAGCTGATATTTTGTCAGAACTTTTTTAATATGAATTCCTTACCTTTCTGCTAGGTTACTACTTGTCATATTCATTCATCCAGCGATGATGAAATTGATTTTAAAGAAACTGGTTTTTCACAAGATTCTTCACTGCAAGAAGTGAGTTAAATTCTAGGCTATTCCACTTTTATATATTATCTTGCTAAAAGCTCCTGATAAGGTACTCACTTTAGGATTTTGCAATTGTTTAAGAAGTTACCATATTTAAGAAGAGAAGCCAGTTTCATAGAATCAGAGACGTGGAAGTGACCTTAGAGGTCATCTAATCCAAACCCTGCTCAGTGCAGGATTCATGAGATGACCTGTCCAGCCTCTGACACCACAAGCAGAAGAAAACTGACCATAATACATGGCAGCCTCTTCCACTGTCTGAAGCCTTTCTACAGCCAGGATAATCCTCTTGTTTCTTGTAGTCAAGTTAGACATTTGAAAGTTCTAAAAGTACAGCTTGGAGAATGGCATGCACACACCTTCAAGAACATATAGTACTGTGCAAAAGTTTTAGGCAGGTGTGAAAAAATGCTGTAAAGTAAGAATGCTTTTAAAAATATATATTGTAACTGTTTATGTTTATCAATTTACAAAATGCAAAGTGAGTGAACAGAAGAAAAACCCAAATCAAACTAATATTTGGTGTGACCACCCTTTGCCTTCAAAACAGCATCAATTCTTCTGGGTACACTTGCACATAGTTTTCATTCATTCATTCATTCATTCATTCATTCATTCATTCGGCTTGTATGCCGCCCATCTCCCCCAATGGGTGACTCTGGGCAGCTCACAATAAAAAACACAGTTTTCTCCAAAGATGGTTAAAATCTATAAATAATCTATAATAATCTATAAATAATTAAAAACATATTAAAAATGCCCTAAAAAACCTCCTCTGATTTTTGGCCCTAAAAAACCTGTAAGATGCTGGGGGGGGGGACAACCCATCATCCCACCAGCCATCTCCACAGGTGCGGGCCCCCCTCTGGCCCCCAGGCCTTCTGGCAGAGCCAGGATTTAATACCTTTCCTGAAGGCCATGAGGGAGGGGGCACACCAGACCTCAGGAGGCAGGATGTTCCATAGGGCGGGCGCTACAGCAGAAAAGGCTCTCTGCCTAGACCCCACCAATCGAAATTCCCTGACTGGTGGGGTCTGCAACCTGCCCCCTCTGCTGGACTGAGTGGGACGGGCTGAAGTGACCAGGGCGAGGCGGTTCCTCAGATAACCTGGTCCTGTGCCATAAAGGGCTTTAAAGGTAATAACCAACACCTTGAATTGGACCCGGAAACAAACCGGTAACCAATGCAGCTCACGCAACAGCGGTGTTATATGTGCCCTCCTAGGGGCATTAAGAACTGTCCGCACCGCCGCATTCTGCACCAGCTGTAGCTTCCGGATACTCTTCAAGGGTAGCCCCATGTAGAGCGCATTACAGTAGTCCAACCAGAGGTGACCAGGGCATGAGTGACCGTGCAGAGGTCCCCCTGATCCAGGAAGGGGCGTAACTGCCGCACCACACGAAGTCGTGCAAAGGCCCTCTTAGCCACGACTGCCACCTGCTCTTCGAGCAGGAGTCGTGAGTCCAGGAGAACCCCCAGATTACGCACCGGGTCTGTCTGGGGTAGTGCAACCCCGTCAAGAACCAAAGATGACAAAGTCCTAGATTTTGAGGCTCCCCATATCCACAGCCACTCCGTCTTACCAGGGTTCAGCTGAAGCCTGTTGTCCCCCATCCAGCCCCCCACAGCCTCCAGGCACCGCGAGAGGGCAGTCACAGCGTCACTTAGGGCACCTGGGATGGAGATGTATAGTTGGGTATCATCAGCATACTGATGATACCTCACCCCATGGTGCCGGATGATCTCACCCAGCAGTTTCATGTAGATATTAAATAGGAGCGGTGAGAGCACTGACCCCTGTGGCACCCCACAAAGTAGGGGCCGGGGGCTGGACCTCTCGCTCCCCATCAACACCAATTGGGTTCGGCCTTGGAGAAAGGAGCTGAACCAGCACAACATTGTGCCACCCAACCCCAACTCCTGCAGCCGACCCAAAAGGATACCATGGTTGATGGTATCGAAAGCTGCCGAGAGGTCAAGAAGAGCAAGGATGGATGCACTCCCCCCATCCCGCTCTCGCCAGAGATCATCTAAAAGTGCGACCAATGCTGTTTCTGTTCCATAACCGGCCCTGAATCTGACTGATAGGGGTCCAGATAATCCGTTTCCTCCAGGATCCTCTGAAGCTGCTGCGTGACCACCTTTTCTACCACCTTCCCCAAAAAGGGGAAGTGGGAGACTGGATGAAAGTTGTCCAGGAGGGTGGGGTCTAGCGACGGTTTCTTGAGGAGTGGGCAGACCAAAGCCTCTTTGAAAGGCTTTGGGAACACCCCCTCCTTCAAGGATGAATTAACCACCGCCAGGACCCACCCCAAGGTCACCTTCTTGGTAGATTTAACTAACCAGGAGGGACACGGATCTAAATCACAGGTGGTCGCACTGACAGCCCCGAGGACCCTGTCCATTTCCTCAGGGACAACAGGATCAAACCATTCCCAGATAACTGGGCAAGAATGCTCCCTGGGCAACTCCTCTGGACCTACTCCATGCTTGGCTTCCAACTGCGAATGGATCTGAGCAATTTTATCCATCAGGTGTTCAGCAAATTCCTCTGCACGACCCTGCAAGTAGTCCTCCGCCCCCCCCCCTTTCCCAGGAGGGCCCAGGTGACCCTAAACAGGGCTGCAGGATGACACTCTGAGGATGCAATAAGAGGAGAGAAATATTGACGTTTCGCCGCCCTTACCGCCACTAGGTAGGCCTTAATAGCAGCTCTAACCCGTGTTCGGTCTGATTCGTCCCCAGTTTTCCGCCAGCGGCGCTCTAGCCGTCTCTTAGCCCTTTTCAACTCCCTCAACTCCTCCGTGAACCACGGGGAGCGCCGGGAGTGATAGACCAAGAGAGGATGCACAGGCGAGATCCTGTCCAAGGCCCCAGCCGCCTCCTTGTTCCAGGTTGCGGCCAGAGCCTCCACTGGGCCATGCAGTAAGGCCTCAGGAACAACCCCCAGCTCCCTTTGGAACTTGTGCGGTCCATCAGGCGCCGGGGGCGGACCGTTCGAATAGGTCCCACCTCCCTGCGGAGGGGGGCAGCATAGGAGAATCCTGCCGCCACCAGGGAGTGATCTGACCATGACGGGGGGATAATATAAAATCCCCCACCAGATCACGCTGCCACTGCTCTGACAAGAAAACCATGTCTGGAGTGTGACCACTGTCCCGGGTCAGGCCATTGATGACCTGGGATAGGCCCATGGCTGCCATGGTAGCCATGAACTCCCGAGCTGCCTCCGAGGCCAACCCCAGGGACGGCAGATTAAAGTCCCCCAAGACCATAAGTCTGGGGAACTCCACTGCCAACCCCGAGATGGCCTCCAGCAGCCCGGGCAGGGAGGCTGCTATGCAGCAGGGAGGCTGGTACACTAGCAGCACTCCCAACTGATCCCGTGTGCCCAACCTCAGGAACAGGGTCTCGCATCCAGCAACTTGTGGAGCAGGGCCCCTGAAGGCCAATAGGGATTCCCTGATGACTACTGCCACTCCCCCTCCCCTGCCCTGGGGTCTCGGCTGGTGCCACACCCTAAACCTGGCTGGACACAATTCCGAGAGGGCTACTCCCAGCTCTGGTGCCAGCCAGGTCTCGGTGATGCACGCCAGGTCAGCCTGCTCCTCCCCAATAAGGTCGTGAATAAGGGGGGCCTTATTATTGACTGACCTGGCGTTCAGCAGCAATAGACAAAAACCTGGGCCTCTGTAGGCCTGCTGACCAGGGTCTGGGCTTGAGCTCTGAGGGCCAGAATATGCCACCGGTATAACGCATCAGGGGCATCTTCCCCTGAAACGGCCTGCCCTCTGGCTCCCTCCATACCGCCCCATGCCCATCACCACCTGAATGCCTGCCCTAAACCGTCCGAGGTCCTCCTCCCCCCCTCCCGGCCTCCCACTTAAGGGGCCCGCCATACCACCCACCACACAAGGTAGAGGAGACAAAAAAGAGGTGGGGTCGCACACCCCTGTGGCACTTCAGCTGGCCGCTCTCAGCGCCAACAGGGGGTCACTACTCCCAATCCCCCAACAAACACTCACCCTCTCTCCACCGACTTCTCTCACTGGCCAGGGAGAGAAGGGCCCCATTCACTCCTACCCTCTGCCTGTCTCCCACCCAGGCAGAGAGCAGCCCATTCACCTCCTCCAACCGCAACCACTCACACACACCCACCCGCTCGAGTCCCCCCGCGTCTTCTCTAGGGGAGGGGGACGCCCCCTGCCACATAGGGGCTCATCTCCCAACCCCCTTGGTCTCAAAGTCACTGTGGCCGCCGGGCTCTGGCCTCCAATCTCCTTCAGCCGACGCTCTCACCGCAGGCGCTCCCACTGCCGAGGCCAGCCGCGCCGGCCCTGGGCCACTGCCTGCCGGCACTCCCGGCCCCTCAGGGCCCGCTTTCAACTCCGGCTCACTTCCCTCAAGACCGGGTGCTGTTCTCGGCTCCGCTGGCGACGCCGCAGCAGCCACCAACGCTCTCCCGTCACTGCCTCCTCTGGGACCGGGCGTCGCTCGCAGCCGCGCCTGCCCACATCCTCTCCTCTCAGTCCTTGCTCCAGCCGCCGCCACCGCCGTAACTCCTCTCCCCACGGCCGCAGCCGCGGCCCGCTTCGGACAGAGGTAACACCAGGGGTTCTCTTCATTCACCCCCCATTCGTACGAAAATCCCACACCTCCAACTCTCCCCACCCGCATAGTTGGTTATGATTATGGTGGAGCCAAAAAAGGAGGTTATGGCTGGGAGCTCCGCACAAGGCGTCCACTCCCTGCCGCCATCTTGGAGAAAATATCTCTTGAAGGAACTCAGTAGGTAAGTTGTTCCAAACATCTTGGAGAACTAACCACAGATCTCCTGTGGATGTAGGCTGCCTCAGATCCTTCTGTCTCTTCATGTAATCCCAGGCAGACTCGATGATGTTGAGATCAGGGCTCTGTGGGGGCCAAACCATCACTTCTAGGACTCCTTGTTCTTCTTTACGCTGAAGATAGTTCTTAATGATATTGGCTGTATTTTTGGGGTCGTTGTCCTGCTGCAGAATAAATTTGGGGCCAATCACATGCCTCCCTGATGGTATGGCATGATGGAGAAGTATCTGCCTGTATTTCTCAGCATTGAGGACACCATTGATCCTGACCAAATCTCCAACTCCGTTTGCAGAAATGCAGCCCCAAACTTGCAAGGAACCTCTACCATGCTTCACTGTTGCCTGCAGACACTCATTATTGTACTGTTCTCCAGCCCTTCGGCAAACGAACTGCCTCCTGCTACAGCCAGATCTTTCAAATTTGAACTCATCAGTCCAGAGCACCTGCTGCCATTTTTCTGCACCCCAGTTCCTATGTTTTTGTACATAGTTGAGTTGCTTAGCCTTGTTTCCATATCGGAGGTATGACTTTTTGGCCGCAATTCTTCCATGAAGACAACTTCTGGCCAGACCTCTCCAGACAGTAGATGGGTGTACCTGAGTCCCACTGGTTTCCACCAGTTCTGTGCTGATGGTACTGCTGGACATCTTCCGATGTCGAAGGGAAGTAAGCATGATGTGTCTTTCATCTGCTGCATTAAGTTTCCTTGGTGTGATGGAAGGCATGAGCGAGGAGGATCTTGGAATGGAGCTTCAAGGTTACAGGGAGGAGAAGAGGCATTCCAAGCATCTCCTCAGCCCCCAGCCAGAGCATGTGAAAGTTAAGAGAAGGAGACTGGCCCCTCCCTAAGGGGTTCAGGGTTATAGTTACTGTTGTTGGGGGTTAGAGTTTGTCTGGCAAGATTCTGTCTAGTAGGTGTAAGCTAATAAAGTAACTGAACTGTTCCTGGATTTGTCTCACTGTGGTTCTTGGCCTGAACCTGACACTTGGCCAACCACTGCATCTACAGTCCTCAGCATTGCCCATTTCTTTGTGCTTCTTCAAAAGAGCTTGAACAGCACATCTTGAAACCCCAGCCTGCTTTGAAATTTTTGCCTGGGAGAGACCTTGCTGATGCAGTATAACTACCTTGTGTCTTGTTGCTGTGCTCAGTCTTGCCATGGTGTATGACCTGTGACATGAAACTGTCTTCCACAACCTCACCTTAGTAGCAGAATTTGGCTGTTCCTCACCCAGTTTTAAGTCTCCTACACAGCTGTTTCAGTTAATGACTGTGTTTCAACCTACATATGAAATTGATGATCATTCACACCTGCTTGGTATAATTGGTTAATCATACACCTGACTCTAATCCTACAAGATCCCTGAATTTGTGCAAGTGTACAAAGTGTGCAAGTATAAGAATTGATGCTGGTTTGAAGCCAAAGGGTAGTCACACCAAATATTGATTTGATTTAGATTTTTCTTCTGTTCCCTCACTTTGCATTTTGTAAATTGATAAACATAAACAATTACAATATATATTTTTGAAAGCATTCTTACTTTACAGCATTTTTTCACACCTGCCTAAAACTTTTGCACAGTATGTGTTTTGATCTGTATGACATTTCGGTTTTCTTGTTGATTTCTGTCAGTTAAGATCTCTGTGGCGTCCTTGGTGCTGTCTGACCTTGCTTGTTTGCTTACAGATGTTTCATTACCCAACTCGGTAACATCATCAGTGCAGGTGAGTGTAGGGTTTGGGCTAATGAAATGTCTGCAAGTAAACAACCAAGCTGAGCTACATATATTCTCTTCTGTTGGAATTAAGATCTCTTTTAGGGTTGATAGAGAGGTTCTCAGTACTGCATTCCATGCTCTCTTTCAAGGGGATAGCAGAGTATCCATGATCTGTCTTCTCATGGAATAGAAAGCAGTTTAAATACTCACATAATCATATAAAGCCCTGATCTACAAAAATGTTGATTACAGTAAATTTTCTAGCTGTCCTTTAGGGCTACTTGTTCTAGCTTAGCTTGCTCATCATCAGCTGAATAATTGGTTCTTGTTTAAATATTTCTATTTCAGTTTTATATTAAAAACTACTCAAAGTGGCTAGAAGAATAATTAAAACTATATGTGTGTGTGCGCGCGCGTGCACGTGTGTATTACATATCTAATCGAACAATCAAAACGTTCAAAATTGCCTAGATCAAACCAGCAAAATCTACAGAAAAAAAGTTTTGCTTTATGCATGAAAACAGATAGAAATGGTGTTGGATGAGCTTTAGGCAGTAATGAGTTTCATATCACCCCTGATTTCAGAGTGAGGATGCAGTCACTTACCTCTGGCTGTGCCCTTAACTAGGAATTTGGCAGACTTATTTAGCTGTTGGGAGAATGTGTTTACTTTAGATGTAATTCCAGAACAAGCTCTTCTCTCCCCACATTTCTTACATTTTTCCTAAGGTTCTTTCCATCCAAACCTATCATATGAGATATAATTTGCCAATTCTGTTACTCTAACTGAAACTTTATACAGGATCACTTTTCCTTAGATGGCTGTGAAATGACAACAGTACTCCTTTTTTCTATGGTTCAGTCTCAAAGACTGTAGAAGTTGTCTTAAATGTTTTGCTTAACTCCATAAGCTTAATTTTTCTAACTGTATTGTTAGTTACAAACACCAAATTGTGAAGTCACCTGTTTGCCAAATATTCTAGTGGGATTAGTCTTGTAAGGTTTTTTTTTTGAAGTAACAGTAACAAGTCTTTGTTACTAGATATCTTCCATCTTAAACAAAACAAAACATAAAACTCCCCTATATCTATTAGTGAGATTGGTGGTAGTGCCATCAGGTAAAAATTATCTTTACATTAAGTGATAATAGAGTCACCCAAAAAACCCAAATTACACACATCTGATAATTCTTAATGACAAAACAGCCTTTTTCATATATGGTATATATATTTATGTATATATATACGTATGTGCACGCACACATATATAACATGTATTTGCAATTTAACGAAAGTATTAGTTCTGGAGCAAATTGGGCAAGTAGTATTTAGACTATTATTAGAATCATTATATCACTGTCGTTGGTCCTGGGATTGCCAGGCCTTTTCTGATTATCAGATGCAACAAATGACGTCCAATTTTATTGACCAGTTTGGCTTCAACGATGAGAAGTTTGCTGATCAAGATGACATCGGCAAGTAAGTATAGCCCTATTTTAAAACTTACTTTTATTTTCCATTTCTTGCATCACAGTGGTAGTTCAATGTCTCTTCAGTAATAATATGCTGTTTACTTGGCTTTGTTCAGTAGATATTTATGCTTTTTGTACACTCCAAGGGAAATACGTTTATTAATTTGTAATTAATTTACAAAGCAAATACTTTTTGTGACCCTTACTAAAAAAAATAGAACTTTAGGTTCATTTTATGAATTTCTTCCTCGTAAGTTTCATGATAAGTTCATGATAATTTCTAGAACTTGGAATGTATCATGACCTAGCCTGAAAAATGTCTTTGGGAGTGTTGGCATAATGGACATATTCTAGGTGACCCATAACTCTGTATTTGGGACCAGTTCTGACATTATTGTAAAAATAGTTTTCCCTATGTGATGCATTCAGTTGGATTGAGGTAAACTTTCATCAGCCACTTTCTCCCTTGTCTGTTCTCAAGGATGATGGGAATTATAGTGGGGAAAGGTGACTATTTAATTTGTGCAACCAATCCTTTGTATTGATATATATGCCCTCAGAGATTTGGGGATGAGTAAAATCTAAACAATAAATCATTTCCCAAGTTAATAGGGTAACATGTGGATTGACATACAGTCCATTTAAATCTGTTCATTTGAATGGTGGTTCAGCATAAATAGAATGGTGGTTCAGTTTGATTTTTGTATATTTCTATCAAATAATGAAGAAATACTCCAAATGCTAAATAAACGTCCCCAGAAGAAAGAAAAAGTATTAGTTTCATTCTGGAACAAGCAGATTGAGACAGTCTGATTCTTCTGTAATACTAGCTTATAGTATTTTCTGATCCAGTATAATGTATTAGGTTATGACTTTCTAAATTTTGCCAGGCATGTTTGTCTATTTTTTATTTAGCTTATCTGTTGTGAGCAAACTATACAGGCAAGTTGTCACTCTTTCTTTGTATATTTCAATAATAAAAATGGTAAATTGGCTACTAAAAGTTGTCAACAACTAAAATGTTTAAAAATGGGGCAATTCAAGCTGCATGTAAGCAATTGCTCATACACACAGGTAAACTATCAGGATGTTTATTAAAGCTCAGATGTTTTCACAAATTAAAATCAGAAAATACCTAGACATTAATTTCCGAACGCATATGATGACAAATGTTCACATTCAAATTGTGTGAGATTGGCAAGAAACAGCTGTATGCAATTTTCTACTTATACATTTGAAACTCAGTAAATTGGGTTATGTAGTATTCTGTGTTCTGATTTTAATTTGGTTTTGTGAAACTTGTCAGTGTTATTACACACATTCCAAAAATCTGTATCAAAAACAGTATCCCAGATCCAGAGACATTATGAATATAGTTACTATTGCATATCTTTATCAGAACTTTGCGTGACAAATTAAAATTCTCATTTTGAACACACTTCTCTCAGTATGAGCATGACCATTCTTGGAATGGTAGACCTAAAATTGTTTTTCTGCTGACATCCAGAAGTAGTACGGTAGCAACATAGATTATTTCATTTCCCTTCCCATAGAATTATCCAAGAGTGTCCATACTATCACATTATTGAAGTGAATGCTACTGCTAGAAGTGATGCCTTTCATTGAGACAAGTGAGTTTAATCCTTGTCCTACTTGAGCTTGTTTAAAGAGCTTTTAGCTTATTACATTAGCAATCAAACCACATGTTTATCCTTGAAGATATAATGTAGAGTAACTTCACATATTACAGATATTAACAGGCGCATAGTTGAATCCTTTGCAAGCTCTACGTATCTGTGTTGATCATATGCACAAGCTGCAGTGACTTGAAACCAGTTGAGTCTTTGCAGCAATGCATGATTTTTCAAACTGGCTGCTTCATACTACCCTCAGAGGTAAAAGCATTTTGAAGGTGTGCATTCTCTTTTTTATAACATGTCAAATGGCCTTGAGACATTCTTGATAGAGGAAGAAGCAGTGTTAGGAGTGAGGTCTATCATAGTCTGAAAAAAGGTTCAGGATTGATTTCCGCAAGTAGTTTATATTGGCTGTGTCAAAAGGCTTAAAATTTTGTACTAGAAAAGAATATTTCAGTTTCATATTTTTAGATACATAAAGTTATTAAATGAAGTACTTCAAGCTATCCTATAAAATGACACTTCTTTTTTGTTTTACTGCCTAAATTTGTACTTTGTTCACAGTGTTTCTTTTGATCGTGTATCAGACATCAATTTTACCCTCAATACAAATGAAAGTGTAAGTATTTTTCCTAATTTTCATTTGTGTGTGTGTTGAAAGTGAGTGCATTGCATATCTCTGAATAGAGCTAGCCTGCTCCTCTAACTGGTGTGCTTTTAAAGATTATAATTTTAACAATAGAAATCATACTGCTGCATGCTTTTTACAGAAGGAATAATTAGAGGAAACATTTTGTATAATAAATGAGCTTTTGTTTCCCCCCATTTTCTTTCCTCTATCCTGAAACCCACCCCATATCCTCCCAAAATATCTGGGAGAGGAGGTCCCCAACCTGGTGTGAGAAACAATTTTTACATCAATAAGAAGGCTAGTAGCTAAACAATTTTCAGGCTGGCCCACTTTCTCAAAAGAGATAGGCCTTTGCTCCCTTACATCCAAAGAACACAACAAAGAGCATGAGAATCTGGAATTCTTGTTCTTATTTTAATCCTTTTTTCCCCTAATAAATCTTACTAATCTGAGGTCAGAGATTAGGCAAGTGGGTGGCAGGCAGGCAGGCAGGACAGCTAGAAACATTTCACACATTTTTGGTCACAGTTTTGTATGAAACAGAAGGCTGCTATGGGAAGAGGGAATGAATTCTTCTAGTGGATGCTGTTACTCTGGCGATCAGATAGGCTTAGATTCAACTCAATGTGTGTGCATAATTCTGTTTGCCATGGTGAGTATTCTGGTTCCCTTTGGAAAACAAGGCAAGTGCCCTTCATTCAGTCTACATGTTGAACTATCACTGATCCCAGCGATCTTTGCTGCTGTGCTGTTTAGAAATTGTTCAAAAGGCCTCATGTGCCTAGCTGAACTGTAGAGTTATCTGATCTCTCCCACTAGTTTCAAGGCCAGGTGATGGGCTTCTTTTGGCAGTTGGCTTCCAAGGTACTCAGAGCATTTTGGAAGCAAAATGTAATTCTAAGAATGATCCCCATTCTGGTATTCATCTTCAAACCTAGAACTGAGGAAGAGGAGGACCAAATTTTCCTGATCTCATGCTGTATTTTTAGGTACAGTATTGGGTTAAGGACAAGACAGTGTAGGATCAGTTGGGTTAAATTGTTCTTAGTGATTCACTGTCAGTAGGTTATGCCTGAAAGGGGGGAAAAGTGTTCAAAACGTGGAGCAAAACAGACCTGTTCGGAATTTTCCATTTAATTATTTTGAGTGGATTGTGTTCCCACAGGATTTTTCACTGCTCCCATCACTGGGAACAGTAAGAACTCAAATCAAGCTCATCACTCCCTCATTTTTTGTCCTAGGACCATAAAATAAGTGGGATGATAGTCCTGTACCTACCTCATCCAACCTACAGAAAAATTGGCCAATAGATGATTTTTTTAAATTATGTTTTAATTCCCTTACAAAACTCAAATCAATGGCTAAGCAGTTTTTGCACCATACTAAACTCAAAGAAGCGTCTGAAATGAATTCCCTTCAGTGAACAAAAGTAAAAATATTCTATCTGGTTATTGATTAGAGGCTTCTTCTCAATGGATATGCATGATGTGTACTTTTCCATTTGATGCTCTGCCTGTAAAGCCCAGAAAACAAAACAACCTAGGTTTTTGTTTTTGGCAGTCTAATAATTCAGCAGCATAGTTACACTTTCTGTACTTCATGTAGATGCTCAGTGCGCACATTTTAGTTGAAATTAACCAGAACAACTCCATCTGCTTCTGTGGCCGGCTTTGAGAGGTTCTCATGTTCTCCATATAATACATATCCATTCATATCTTTAGACGGATACATGCCTCATGGTACACAATACAAATCAATATATGTGATAAACATATAATGACACTCATAATAGTATGATGACACAAGCAAGTTGCTTGGGAGGTGTCAGGTTCAGCCCAAAGAACTACATGAGACAGTACAGGTAAAGTTCAATAGCATTTATTAGCTTTCACCCACAGGACGGAATCTTGCCAGACTGAATCTAAACTTCCCAAGCCAGCAAGCAAACACTGCGAATTCCTTAGGGTGGTGCCAGTCTCATCCTTTTAACCTTCCCACGCTCTTGCTGGGGGCTAAGGAAATGCTTATCTCCCCGAGCGCGGCCTTCACCAAACCATTCCATCACAGGAGGTAATATATCTGTTTGGTAGGCTGTCAAGAATTGCCTCTAATACAACATCAAGTGTCATCAGACCCAGTACACCCTTTTTGACCTAGATGAGTTTTTGACTAGGACCCCACTATGTTATAGTCATGAATGTTTGTTTGGACAGGTGGTAGGTAACTTCCAGTGGCCTAAATGGTAAGAGAAGAAGGTACCCACTTGGTCATCTTTCATTAGCAGTAGATTGGAATAGTCTTGCATGAAAGTATGCACATATCCATGTCATGATATGCATTGTGTACTAATAAACTCACAATCTAATTGAATATATCTCACACATACCAACCCCCCCCCCCCAATAATTATTTAGATCATGGGACAGGGGAGGAGAAAAAAACATTCAAATTTTAATTGAAGGGGATGAAAATCTGAGACGAAGGAATTTTTTTCTTTCTATTTTTCTCCTCTGCTAAGCAGTCCATACTCTTCCTTTGTTCAAAGTATTACTAACTATGGAGAATAGGGTAATGAATGAGGTGGGTTGCCTCTCTTCACCTCAGATTGTCAATGGCAACAGGAATGAATCCGTGCCTTCTGTGTTATGGGCTAACAGACTGTCATATTCACCATAGCCTGGAGGATTTTTTAAAAAATCATCTGCAGGATGTTTAAGACTCAAAACAGCATGGAAAAAAAATCCCAATATAGCCCAAACTGGAGATGAATTCCAGTATACAGGGAGTGTTTATATGAGTTTAGAACATTTAAAATAACCATTTCGAGCTTGGAAAGTTTCACACACTACTGTGTAGAACTTTTAATTCTGTGGCTTAATATTTTAGCCATCATTTTCTGAAGTTTCTAATCTGTTCCATTTTCTCAGGTGCATCTAGCATTCAGATGTAACTAATGTTCACCCCAAATATTATGGAATATGGACAATCAGTTTTCAAAATAGAGACAATGAACTGGCAGCCTACACTCTGATTCTTTCTTTGCTTGGCCTTGCCAGTAACCTTCTAATAAAATCAACTGTTGCGGATTTATTTATTTCCAGACTGCTGTTCTCATTGAAAGTTTAAATAGCAGTCCCTGTGTCTCAGTTAAAAGCATCATTAAAAAGCAGTGGGAAGGAGATGTTTCTTCCTTTCAGATAGTGAAATAGCATACTTGGTGAAATAGCAGAGGGAATCTCTGTTGGATTCCCAGGTGGTAGTGGCATCAGTTGAAATGAACGTAGCATGCTACTCTCATATGCTGCTGAAAGCCAATTTGGCAGCAATGCTGAATTACCAGAAAGTAGTTAGAAAGACTGGGTTATACTGCATTTAATCCAGCTGGTGCTCCTTTTGAGGGGAAAGGGATGTGGCTCCATTAGAAATTTCTAGTGTGGCATCTTGTTTCCTGAAGGAATGAATAGCAGGTGACAGGGAAAAAAATGGGGTGATTCTCCAACAGTGCATCTTAACTTCCAGCCTCTGAATTTGCCAATTGTGTGTCAGTGCAAACTGTGCAACATATTTCACATTTGAAACATTGCAAAGAGCTGTTGTATATATATGTATGAATATATGGCAATATGGAACATCCTCTGGCTTAAGATGCTGCTGAAAGGAGTGATGACAGGGGGAGTAGTCATACTTGGTGAAATTTAGCCACTCTTTACAACTTGGCCAGAATGAACTTAGCTTTTTTGATGGGTCAGGTAATCAGTCACTACTTGTGCTCTGGCACAGAAGCACAGGGAATGAACGAATGCTTGCTTCGGGGCATGTTAGTACTTCAGTAATGAAGCTAATTGCACTTTGTCTAACATTAAAAATTGATTGGAGGAAAAATTGCTTTCTCCTAATGTATGTCGTCTGTTATCACCTGTAAAGTGATAATGGACCTGCTTTATTATATGTTCAGAGAGACTTTAGTATATATTGTGGAGAGAACACATTATTTGAACTTTGCCTTAAGCCTTAGAGATATAGGATGCTTTTGCTTATATGCACACACATATACATTCACACATCAGACTGTACATGATAAATCAAAAAGTCAGTATTTATTAATAGTGTTCTTAGTCTTTTTTATATGTTCCCAAATATGTTCAGGGCAACATTGCTTTGTTTGAAGCATGCTGCAAGGAGAGAATACAGCAATTTGATGATGGTGGTTCTGATGAAGAAGATATCTGGGAAGAGAAACATATTGCTTTTACTCCAGAATCTCAGAGAAGATCCAGGTAATCTTAAAATAGCAGGAAATTCTATTTGTGGCTGCTTAGAAGAATTATTATTATTGTTGTTGTTGTTGTTGTTGTTGTTGTTGTTATTCACTAGTCATTATGAGTTTACTATGGCAGAAATGGAGGTGACAAAGCAAATTTTGACCTCCAGCATTGTATCCTTTCTATGTTGGCCAGTGAATCTTTTCTGAGTGCTTAGGGGTCTTCTGAAATCTGGTATAACAGAAGAAAACAGAACCCTTGATAGCTTATTATGGCATGGGAGTTAAACACTTTAAAAACAAAATTAATCATATTTCAGTGGCTTAGAATCTGCAGCTTTGCCATTCTGTCTGTAGAGATACTTAGGACAGTGTCTGATCAGATTTTCTGGGATCACTTTTAAAACTAGACAGTATGAAGAAGGATTCAGTAAACTACCTATTTCCTTGAGCTTTGCTACTCACAGTTTATTACATGTAATCAAAAAGAAGGTGCTCAGCAGGCTCAAGGAAGTTACAGATTCCTCTTTATGAGAAGAAATGGTCCTAGCTGTCAGAGGGAGGCCATAATGAAACCACTTCTAAGAAAATATCATTGGATCCAGAAAATCTAAATAATTATTGGCTTGTGGCCAACATCCTCTTCCTGAGTGGACACTTGAGTGAGTAATAATGGATTAAGCATTCCAGGATCCAAGCATTCTGGTGAAAAGGGCTTCTTAAGTCCATTCAATCAGGATTTAGGTCTGGTTTTGGCACTAAAGTTGCCTTGGTTGCAGTTTGGGTTCAGTTTTATCCAGAAAATGATGAGGAGTGTCTCTCTGTTGATTGTCCTGGATCTCTGACAGTTTTCAGTATCAGTCATAATATTGTTTGGGAGAGGCTGCCCAAATTATGTGTGGTGGAACTATTTTGCAATGGTTCTGCTTGTGCCTGAATGGTTGGCTCAAGAAGATGGTGCTGGAGGAATTCTGTTCAACTTGATAACATTTATGCTGTAGCTCCCTGCAAGGTTCCATTTTACACTCCAGCCAGCCAGCCACTCCTCTCTGTAGTATCTGTGTGAAATCACACTGATCTTTTGGAGAATTAGTGTAAAGTGTCGTCAGTATGTTGGTGACACTTGCTATCAGATTCAGGTGAAGCACTAGAAACAATTAGTGTAGAGCTGTAATAATGGCCTGAGCGAGGGCCAAAAAATAAGCACTTAATCCAGATAGGCCATTCACTGACAACATTAATGGTTTATCTGTCCAGGTGAGTAGTGAACTGTCTGCTCCGGAAAGGGTTATATTCCCCCTGAAGGATCAGATGCATAGCCTTGGGAGTGCTTCTAGATCCATCTGTGTCATTAAGGCACAAGTGTCCTCTGGCACCAAGCACCTTTTGGCAGCTTATGTTGGTGCACCAGTTGTGTCCCCACTTCATGAGAGAGTTTCACTACAATAATCCATACCCTGGTAACTTCTCATTTAGATTACTACGGTGTATTATATATGAGGCTGCCCTCAAAAATAATCTAGAAACCTTAGTTCAAAATACTGCAGCATGAACACTTACTAGAATTGCTGGTTATAAACCAGATTTTGTGCAGTTTACATTATCTCCCAGTTTATATTTGCTTTCAATTCAAGATGCTGGTATTAATGTATAAAGCTCTTGGTGACTTGGAATTACTGTATCTGAGGGCCACCTCTTCACCTATGGTCCCATCCATACTTAAGATCATCTTCAGAGGCGTTGTTCCAGGAGCTCTCCCATAAGGAGTTGTGGGGGTGGCATCCATGATTGGGCCTTTTCAGTGGTAGCTACCCAGCTCTGGAATACCCTTCTCAGCAAGATATGCCTAATGTTGACTTTTTAAAGAAAGTGACTTTTGAAAGGCACCAATGAATGGTTCCCTTTCAACACCAAGCAAAAATATTTTTATCGTGTCACATCTTCTAATGTATTCAGATGATAATTTCAAATTTACATGCTACATTGGCAGTTTTAACTGCTTTTAGAACTACTTTTATTGTTTCTTTTGTATGTGTAAATAGTTGTTGTATAAGGTATTTTCAGAGAAGGAAATGTAGAGTTGACCATAGTATATATTTCAGCCAATGTGTTATTGTTCTCTTGATTATGTGTGTGCAAAAATAAGTGACCCAGATTTGTAAAATTATGGATCTAAGTGGGCAAATTCAGTTTCTTCCATTTGTTTGTTCCAGTTTCTTCCATTTGTTTGTTCCCGTTTGATCTCACTGTGTCCTTTTTTTAGTATGTTACAGTTGTTGCTGTTCTTGGTTTCCTTTCTGGTATGTTAGACCTGATTTGCACAACATCCAACTCTTTTCTTATGGCCAATTCTAAGTCTTTATGGAATACCAGCATCATTTCTTTATTTCAATCCCCTACCATCATTTCTTATTCCATAACTATATTTCTTACTGAGCAAACAGACCAGTTATTGTTTGGAGATCATCTTAAACCCAAATTCAAAATTACGCATTGATTATGTAATCACTGCTAGCAGCATTGAAAATCTATTTATAATTTTTTTTTTCAACTGCTTCAAATGTTACAAGTGGAAATAGATTTAATTCAGATAATTGAGCTAAGGTTCTTTGAAAAGGTTTTCACTACTTTGGATTTCTTAAATTTTTGCATATTTTTACCATTGAAAGTTATCAGAGCTTCACTAGTCAATTTAGGTATGCTGCAGTTGCCAAACTCTGCTGGACTAGGATATTGGTGCTTTCATTTTAAAATTATATCTCCCATCACTTTACTTCCTTCACTCTGATTGGCAAGCAGTCCATATACAGCAATAGCTACTACCCCCCAGCCTCTATGGAGTAGAAGGTCAACATTTGTATAGAGCAGAGATTGTTATTTATCAGGATCTTAAAATTGCTTGGAAGCTTAACCCGCTATTTTGGACATTAAACGTTACCCTGAGGCAGAAAAGTAATCCAAACTCTTTGGACTCGGTATCCTCAAAGACCAAATTAATAAACAAAAACAAGAAATGGAAGTATGGCAGACAAGTAGGAAATGCTGCTTGCTCCTCATCTGCTAGTTAAAAGTAGCCTAACTAGACAGCTTCTGTAGTGTTTTCAAATCATATTGGACACTGAATGCCTTCTTGCCTACCTAGCAACTTCTTCATAGTGGGATCAGACACTTTAGAATCATGTTGGTTCAAATAAATATTTTAAATTTATATCTGAAAAGCACTAGGAAATACACTAATCAGAAATCAAGTTTCTAAGTTCTATATAAACTCCACAGTTATCAAAGGCAATGTATTACAATAGCCCTTATTGTGTTCGCAGATAGTGCCCAGCAATCTTCTTTTAGTTGACTCAGTCCTTTCTGGATAAGGAGAGGTTAAGGGAACCCTTGCAAGGCTGCAGTGACGTTTATGCCGAACATCTGTTGGATAAAGTCACAAGGATTCACTTGTAGCTGACCTCTGGCTATACTGGTCCTATGCAGATGATTGGGGTTGAGTTCGACAAGTGACTTCTGAGGAAGTAGACAGGGCCCTTGGGACTGGGACTGCTATCTTTACAATAGATCCATGTACTTCCTAGCTGGTCAGGGCCTCCCAGAAAGTGACATGCAGCTGGATCCAAGTGGTGGGAAATGTTTCCTTGCGGGAGAAGGCATTTCCACCTGCCTTAAAGGGGATGATGGTCCGCTCCCTCCTCAAGAGGCCATCCCTGGAGTCAGCAATACTGGACAGTTTTCTTTAGTCTCAGTCTTTCTTTTTCAGAGAGAATTGTTGAGAAGGTGGTAGGTTGCAGCTCCGAAGAGCTCTGAAGAAAGAGGGTTACCTGGACCTGTTGCAGTCTAGTTTCAGGCCGGGATATAGTGCTAAGATGGCATTGACTGGATGACTTCTGATGGCCCAGGATGGGGATAATGTATCCATCCTGGCGCTCCTTGCCAGCTTGCAACTTCTTTATAGTTTGATCAGACAGTTTGTAATCATGCTGGTTCAAATAAAGTGGCTTTCAATACCATCAATCCTAGTATCCTTCTGGACCAGGTGAGAGATCTGGGAGCGAGGGCCACAGTTCTTTAGTGGTTCTTGTTCTTCCAAGGTCATTCCAATCAAGGTTCTTCCAATCAGTGTTGGCATGGAGGGGCCCAGTCTAAGTTTCTGCTTTGTGGGGCACCATGGGGCTCAACTCTCTCCCTGCTCCTGTTTAACATCTATATATATATAGGGAGTCATGGAAATGAACTTGGAGAAGGCACCCAGAAGCCGTTAGGACAACAGCAGGTGTAGAAGCGTGAAATAAGCCCAGAGAGGCAGGAAAGTATTAGAAAGAGACTCAAACTGGCTCCCCCCTGACTCCCTGGCATGTAAGAGGGAGGGAAGAGAAAATATGGGCAGACTTGTGAAATTCTGTTCCTCTGGCCTATCTCAATGAAGCATCATTCTAATCATGCTGTGGAGTCAGTTTCCTGGTCTGTCTGTCTTGTAGAGCTGACAACATGAAACCACTAGGTGACATCATTCATTGGCACAGGATAACTATCATCAGTATGCTGATAATAATCAGTTACACATCTCTGCCCTGTGCCACCCACCTGAGGTCCGAAAGCATACCCTCTCTGTCATGGTGTCTGTCTTATGGAACAGTTCCCCACCCCCATCCCCCAGGACGGCACTGTCCCATTAGCCTTTCAGGAGGCTGGGAAGACCTGGCTGTTCCTCCAGGCTTTGGGGCTAAGATATTGGTGGAACTCTGGCATGGGTGTGGTTTTGTTTGATAGGTTGATAATGTAATTTTAGGGGCCTCAACCCAGTTTCTTTTGAATTGCATTTATTTTTTATTTACATGCACTGTCCAGAAGTCCTTAGATAGATGTATGGCTAAAAGTGTTAAATAAGTAAATGGATTTGTCTGTCCTGGGTCTCTAACCAAGGCCAAGTACCTCTTTTCAAAGAGTCCATATTCCTCCATATGATTGCTTTGGAACTTGCCTGGTATGATCTAAGTGGCAAACACAACAGAGAATGCCTAGCTGCACTATGCCATTTAAATATACTGTGTTTTGTTTTCTTCAAAGCTGTAACTGTTTTCAGAGTTAGCTGTTAAGGTTTGTCAATGTGACTCTTGAAGCAGTGGCATCTTTCAGGCTCATGCTGACGTCTGAAAAATGTTGAGTACTTTAATGGATAACAGAGAAGTGCTCTGCTTGCGTGAGGTCCAAAGCACTATGTCAAACCTTTTCGGAACTGCACTAAAATCAGTGGAGGTTCAACCATGAGTTCATCAAGAAAGTTCACTTTATAGCATTATGTAATTTTATGTTATTGAAACAAGGGGGAGGAATCAATCAGACCGCCTCACCTATTCTTAATCTCCAAAGTTTTTAATTAATCTTTAGGAAAAAAATGGTTAAGGTAATAAGTGAAGAAAATCTTAAGGGGGGGAAATAATAATCTCTTTATATGTCTCTTTCATTGAAATAAAAAGTTCAGGCAGTACAGATAGTGAAGAGAGTACAGATTCTGAAGAAGAGGATGGAACAAAGCAAGACCTGTTCGAATCAAGCACCAATACAGAAGACAAGATGGAAGTAGATTTGAATGAAAGTAAGTAGCTTTTATTCCACAGCTTCTCTTCATTCACATACCAGATACAGGAATTGGATTGTCCTTACCAGCATCTTTTCATTTGTAAAAAGAAAGCATGGCCTTGTTGATTTTTTTTTCATTATTTGTACTTTAAAAAAAATTATTAGCATTATAATTAATGCAGTGATCTATCTGCACCTTGGTTCGTCTGATTAGTAGTAAACCTGAAGTTAACTCCATAAAAATAAAAGGAAAGTATTTTACATTGCTTCTGTTTAGAGATAGAGATTATTGATTGTTAGAGATTATTGATTGTTAGAGATTATTGATTATTAGAGATTATTGCTCAAGCAATAATATGGCTGCTGCCTCAGTTGCATAACAGATGGACCAAACTCTCAACATTTAACATAACACAAAGCAAGGACAATCTGTGCATGTACAGAGGGACGAGGAACACGTGCACCCCCCCCCCCCCATCCTCTCTTGGAATCTTTGGCTTCTAGCAGGTGGCTGTGTGTAGTGAAGGATTTCTGTTATTTGTGGACATTTTCCATTGCAGATAGACATATGTAAAATGTAAAGAGATATATGGAGGTGTACAAGTCCTAAAATGATACAGAATTATTCTTTTAAAATCGGGGGTTGCTTAAGTATCATCATGGTGGAATGAGTAGTTGTAAATGGTTCTAGTTTTTTTCAGTACTCATAAAAGTAGGACAGTTTGCAGGTTCTTCCTCTGGCTTTTTTTAAACTTAAACAAGCTGCCTTGCTACAGACTTAGTATTAGAAACTGATATATTTGTAATGTTGTAATTTTTCCAGCACCTAATTGGTCAGCTAACTTTGACGTTCCTATGGAAACCACGCATGGCACTAATCTGGATTCTGTTGGATCTGATGTGTGGAGCACAGAGGAACCGATGCCAGCCAAAGAAACTGGCTGGGCTTCCTTTTCAGATTTCACTGTAAGGTAGGAAAGCATTATATTCCTGCAAAGCCTATTAAATGAAATTAAAGAAAAACAAGAAAGAAATCATGCATGCTTTGTTTTCATATATTTTATATTTGAAATGATAGCATTAGCTCGTGAGTTTGCTCTGGCACCTTTTAAAAGCACAGCTGCAGTAATAGATTCATGTGTTCAGATGAAAAAAATTATCTGTGATGATTGTACAATTTGAGAAAAAAAATGGGGGGGGTGGCATCATAGGAGCCCCAGGTCACTTTTTTGTCACTTGTCCCCAAACCACATTGCAGAAATTCAGCAGTAAAGCACTGAATGATAGTGGCACAATTTTTCAAAACCCTCAGTTTCTAAGAATAAAAATCTAATCTCCCTGATCCATTTACTTGGTTGCAAACTTCATTTTGTATAGAAAATCTTGGGTAGTGGGACAAAACAAGTAGCACTATGATTTTCTTCTCTGGCACTTCAAGAAATGCTTTTATCTTCATTTTCTTTCCTCTTCTCCCACTCATTATCTTCCTTTTTCTCTGCATCTCATTCTGTTGAATATTAATTTTTTGTTTTCTGAATTTAAAAAAATAATCTACAGCTGAATAGCCATCTATTTTACCTTCATGTCCTAAAAGGTGAGGGTTCAAAGAAAGGATAGGTTAGCTTTCAGGATTGATGTGAACTTCTATAAGGTCTCACATGCTCATTGATATGAAGCTTACCTTTATTTGCTTCTCAATTACCCATGAGTGCAAGTGTACTCTAGAATCCTATTCCAAATAGTTCCCACTATTGTTATACAAAAGTGACCAACTGAATTCTCTCCTGTGTACTCCTTCCTGAAAATAATTGAAAATGTGATTCGTCAATTTTCTTACTTTGTTTTTAAAGTTCAAAAGATTCTTTAAGAAGTAATTCACCGGTGGAGATGGAAACCAACACAGAGCCAGTGGATCCTCTGAATGCAAATGTAGTTGCCCTTGTGACCCAGCCAGAAAGTAAGAGCTCAGAAGTGCCACAGAACACACTGCAGAAAGAGAAAAAAAACTTGTTTCATTACTTGAAATGATGGAATTTTTAAAAATAGCTATTCTAAATAATCTCCTGTGTTGAACAACTGCAAAAATGGTAAAGGATGCATAATACAAGAATTGTGTAATGCCAGTATCATTAAGGATGAATTACACCTAATTTTGGTTCAGGATTATTTTGGTTATTAATGTGTGATATTAAGGTCAGCATGTCCCACTGATAAAGAGAGGCTATCTTACAGGACCTTGAAGTTAGTCCTTCTCTGGGGTTGCCTCTGCCCTACAGAACAACCTTCACCCCTAAGTCTGCAAGGCCCGGACCCTGCTGTCTTTCATGAAGCCTGGCTCATTCAGCAGAGCCTGGAGCAGAGATGATTTGTGACCCCAGTTTGGTTACTGACTTGACTGTGATTGACCAATGTTCGTAGATTGTTGTTTCCTTCCCCTGACATGGGTTCTGAAGACTTTTGTTATTATTGTTGTTGCTTTAAACTGAATTTAATACATTCTTACTTGTTATTTAGAGTTGCTGCTGTAATTGAGGCAGCTTACAAATCAGTTAAATAAATAAATATTTATGCTAAAAACGTAACTGCTCTGCGCAGAACAGAAGAGTGATATGGAAATTAAAATATAAAAAGTAATTGTCCATTTTTATTGTTCAAATTCTTCTTTCCAGCTGTAGGAAGTGTTGCAATGGAAGCTGGCTCTGATGGAGAAGATGATACAGAAAATGCAGATAAAGTGACTGAAACAGTAATGAATGGCAGCATGAAGGAGACTCTTAGCCTTACTGTAGATGCTAAAACTGAAACTGCTGTCTTCAAAAGGTGAGACATTAAACTTTGCTGCCCTGTAAGTTTAAGGAGTTTTGATTAATCATATTATTAAAGTGGTGGCCTAGTGTTGCATTCTAGAACCATTTAAAACATAAACATTTGGCACAAGCTTTCTATGAAATAATTTGGGATTCAAATATGGCTTTATTGTGGGTGCTAAAGTACAATCCAATGAGCTACTCTTATTTTCACCGAATATCATTGGTCAGATTTTTAATTTTAATTTTAACTTGATAGTTACTACTTTTTTGGATGTACTAGCTTCTGAAGTCTTTTTTGTGCTTTCTCTTTAGTTCTTTTTATTTTTAAAAATAATTTTCTAATCTAATTATGAATGGATTATTGAAAATAATTGACATGGTTACACAGATAACAGTTGGTATGTGATGTCCAGATTGTAGTTTAATAAATAATCCATTGAATTCAATTGCACACCTGAATAATGTCTTTCTCTGTATTTTAAATGCTTGGTCCTTTATAGTTGTAGTGTCCCTATTTGCATTCTGTTTAAAGAAATATTAGAGGATCTGGTCCAAACTTCTTGGATGCGTTGTTCTTAAAAATATATCATTTACAAATCTTGTGATTGTGAAGAAGCTATTCCTACCATTTGTAATTTGTCTGCTGTACAGTACAGTTGTGTACTGTACAGGAGGTCCTCGCCTACTGACAGTAATTGGGACTGGGAACTCCATGGTTAAGTGACATGGTCAAAAGGTGCAACATCACGTGACCACACCAACTTATGACTGAGTTCTGGCAGTCTAAGTTGCCATTGTTAGGCGAATCCTGCACTGTCACGATGTCCCATGGTCACATGATCACCATTTGCGACCTCCTGACACTTCCCCATTGACTTTGCTTGTTGGAAGCCGGAAGTGAAGGTCACAAACGGCAATCACATGACCGCAGGATGCTGCAACATTGTAATTGTGAGCCAGTTGTCAAACACCTGAATTGTGACCATATGACTGCGGAGACACTGCAACAGCTGCAACTGTGAGGACTGGTCATAAGTCCCCCTCATTCAGCGCCTTCGTAACTTTGAACAGTCACTGAATAAGTGGATGTTAAACTAGGACTACCTGTATCCTAACATTTTTTGAAGGATATTTAAATACTCTGCAGTTGTTCTTTTACACCATCTTATACAACCAATGTTTCTTTCAAACATGATGCAGGATAATATCTAGAGCGGGTTTTTTTCTTAACATGTACTATTGAGATAGAGTGATACAAATTTAGCAAGTTTTATGTGCTGTTCAGTTCACCTTTTTAGTCAAAGTTCTGACATGAACATTAGCATTCTGATTTTTTTTTTTTTTGTCCATGTCCTGTGTATATTGTTGTTGTTGTTATTTATATGCCACCCAATTCCCAACTCTGGGCAATTCACAAGTGAAAACATTAAAAACAAGGAAAAAAATGAAGAATAGAAGATGGCAAGGATGACAAAAAACCCCAGACCAGAATGAAAAAGAAATGAACCCACACAATCCAAAGGGGGCTTCACTCACCCTCACCAATTTCTTTCAGTCTTTCTTTCAGTACACTAAGGGAACGGTGTTACCCAAAGAGCTGAGAAAATATGTAACCTCTACCCACTTGAAAAATTTGGCCTCCACTAATCTGTCCTGCATTTAAGTTTAGTCTCTCACTTATCATTGTTACTGTAGCATGACAGGAATAGGAGTGCATTGTGGGTAATCTTGATTTCATCCTCCAGTAGGTGTTGGTGGGGGAAAGAGAAAGATGCCTCTTCTTTCTACTACAGAGGCACAGTAATTGACACCAAGATGGCAATGATAGAAGGCCTGTAGCAGAAGGCTTCATCTTTAAGATTTACTGCAACTGATGCCCGAAATGGCTGTGTCCCTCTGCTTCTCTGTCATAGATAGGGATGTTTCTCTAACAATTCCTTTCCACTTCCTACCACCACCAGTGTTGTGGATGGCACCAGTACATTGCACATGACATGCTGGTCATTTTGAGTAAGCACGGCCCTAAGCCATGAAACGGCAACTGCACCTCAGAAGATACATCCATCTTGCATCTATATGGGCATGTGTGAGGGTTGTTGGCTGCTAGGGAATGGTGGTTTACCTCACTTCTGAGGGTGGAATCTATCCATCCTAGAGTCTGCTGTTTCTTTACAGAAATGATTGTTTCTGATACTAGGGCAGATTTAGTCAAGATGGAAAGCATGATCAGTACATCTGAGAGTCCTTTCCTTCATTGGAGGAAGATATCTGTAGCTAGGTTGCTTCTCCCACTCATGAACAGGACCAGTTTTTGGTTACATTACTAGAGGTTTTGTTCCTGCCTGCTCTGATATGCAGGTTGCCACAGGAATTATTCTGTAGTTTTTCTTGCTCAGTTGTTTCCTTGCTTGCTTGCTTGCTTTGTGCATTTTCTTTTTACTAGCCCCAGGTTCTCCCTGGACACATTTAGAACATTTTTCAGTGGGTGGGGGCCATGCTTATCAAGGCTTTGTCCTGCAGTCCTTCTTACTCTTTCCCGTTGCTGTGATTGCACTAGAGACATATGAAAGCCGTGCCACTTCCTCGGAGGCAATGTGGTCGTTCTCAATGCTGATAGGGAGATAAGGAACCTGAATGGAGGGGGAGGCCCCAAGATGGAGGGGAGCTGAGTCCAGTGATTGACAGGATCACTCTTCAGCCTGAACTTTGCTGGTTAATCAGGAAAGTCATTTTCTCAGAGCTCTTCCCTCCTCCAGTAGTTGAGCTTTCTCTACCTTTGGAGCCCTGAGGTAGAAACTTCACTCCCTTAGAGAAATAGATGGCAGCCTTATGCTCTTTTACAGAAACAAAAATGTGAGTAAAGTCATCTCACCTAGCAAAGCCACTAAAAGAATTACTTGCAACAGAGAAAAGATAGGCTCAAGGAGATGGAAGGGACTATGGTTTCCATGCAAGTGTATGGCTTCCATGTATTCTCAAATGCTGACTTCCTTACCCCCTTAACAAATTTGCAAGGTCGTTACTCTGATCTCCCATGATTGGCACAATAACCAACTGTTTCACAATGGAACCAGGAACCTGTACTTTGGAGTTAATGTACTCTTCCTGAAGTCCTAGAAAGTGATCACAAAACCTGAGTAAGCCCTGTCAGGCACCAAAAAAAGGTCCATCTGTCACATCTGAGCATTACTATGACTCTCCACAAACCGTACTGGAATTAGATGCCACAGTAGTGATACTGCTTTCAGGGGCCATAATATCAACAGACAGCGAGGATGTCCTCCAGCACCCCAATAACGAGTGAAGCAATATTGTGCTAAGAAGGTCACATGAGGCCAACACCACAGTGATTCAGTTAAAAGTGTCAGTCTTCATGTTTGCCTGCACATTGCTTTTGTGGTTCAAGTAGCTTTTGCCCAAGGGACTTAGTGTCAGTACATCAAGGCTTTAACATGACCCTGAAGGCAGCTTTTATGGCTGATGCCAATCTGCGTACCCTGCAGCTTTAGTAAAAGTTATGGCCTCAGACATAGCCATGCACAAGCATCAGTGGCTCAAAGCTCGGAATGTTAATGCCAATACAATACAATATTGGCAGATTCACACACAAACTTTAATGTTGATTCTAGAGTGTCTCTGAGCAGGACACTAGATGGCATTTCTGAATCTCCAGAAGCCATTCTGAATCTCCCATTGGAGATTCCTCTCATTTTTATATCAGTGTTGTCATTTTCAGTACCTTGACTTCCCTTTGGGTTGGCTGGCATCAGCTTCCAGAATATTTATTATTGTAGTTGCCCTGGTTGTAAGCTTCTTCAGAGAGCGAATCCACATCTGGACAACCGTCTGGACAACTTTGTCATTTACTCTCCACCTGTCCAATAGAGCAAGCATAGTGTCTTAAGACACTGATTCAGTATCCAGTTTCCTGGGGTTTCTGCAGCAACATGGAGAATAGTCAACTGTCTTCAACACCTCCAGAATCTAGTAGCCATCTTGGTTGCAGTTTTGACTTTCCTCCCAAATTCAGAAAGCAAAAAAGTTCAAGTTCTGATCATTTTAGTGTTGTACAGCAGATATTATGACCAAACCCTAGCTCACCCTCCATGTCTCATAGTTTTATGCACGAACTCAGTCCCCCTAAGAGTGAATTCATGCCTCTTTCATTGAGTACTCCTCCTGTGTCACAGAGATATATTAGCAAGATCCAAACCCTGAAACAGCTGTCTCACCAGTCAAGGCAGATAATGGATGTCTCTGATCCTCAATATATTGTGTCAAGGAAAGAGGAAATCCTCACCATTCAATGGCAGAGCCATACCTTCTTTACTATCAACAAATACATTCAGGAAAATGTCAGCTTAGTGACTGATTGAGTCAGCTTATTAGATATGAATCTTGGAGTGTGGTGCTTTCAGCCACAATTTTTTCATGACATTACCCTCAGTTTTGGGATACTGACAGTATCTTTTACATCAGCAGCTAGTCACCTGACATTTTCTCTCAAAAGGCATTGTTAATTTTGACACTTTGATTCTCAAATAATATTTAAATTTTCTCTGTGGCTACCTGTCCCCATCTCTGTTGTTTCTCCTTCTGACCCAAGTCCTGTGCAAGATACATCTTAAGAAACCCAAAACTTCTCCGGCGATCCTCAGATTGGTCCAGGAAGCTGTGGTATTCCAAATTTACGTGGCTCTCCACAAGTACATCCTGGCTGCTCTGTCCAAATCTGGAACTTCTCAGTCAGAGAGTGCAGCTTTATTCAGAATCAAGTGGGTACCTCCCTGGGCCCCTTAGGCACATATAGACAGACCCAGGTCAAAACTAATAGAGGGAGCTATTATCTGTGCCCTCTGTAGCTGATGATTGACAGGCTGCCTGTCGTGGTGATCACGTGTGTGCAGGAAGCACTCAGCTGTATGACTGCAGCTGTTCTCTATTCTGCGTGTGTTAGGATGCAAAGATTTGAAATAATTTAGCAAAGACTTCATACTGTAAGTTACTCAACAATGGCAATGAAATAGTATATCTGAAATAAAGAAAATCCAGTAATCCAAAGTGCACGTTTGCATGAGTTCAGTTAAGTTTGGTCCTCAAAATATAGTCCTGGGCTCAGAATTCTTTAATTATATGTAAATATCTCCATGACGATTAGTTTTTACATCCTTGGGGTCAGGTTTTTTTTTAATCTACTTTTTTTTTTTTTTTTGCTACAAAGTCTGGTTAAAAAACAAAGTAGATCCTGCAAGTGAATGAAAATGAAGACAGAAAATAACCATGAAGCCATACATATTAGATATGAGAATGCAGCAGAGGGTAGGATTGTACTTTTATGCTGGATAAACATTTCATTTGTGAAGCTGAGTCACCTTAGGTGAGATGGAATGAACCTTGAATCCCACAGCATTCGTGATTCAGAGGCCCTTTGGTCTGTTAATCAGGGTGTTTGCAGCTCTGTTAAACTGTGAGCTCCCGGTTATTTCTTTGGAAATCCAGCAGAGGGAATAAGTGTTCTCTCAAGAGACTGGCATTTCAGTTGCTGTATATTCTTCCCACTTGCCTGCTTCTTTTTCAGCAGGAAGGCTGGAGGGCAAGATTTCAAGCAGAGGGCCTAAATCTGTTTGCTCTGAGTCTGAAACTCAGGAGCATGGCTTTGTAACCGAGTGCTGATGGTTATGATGCAGTCTCACAGGACCTTTCAGCCTCCATTTCTGTATGTGGATTTGATCCCCCTCTGTTTTGAATGCCAGAACTTACACAGATGTGGCTAATCCCAAATATTATTAATGGTGTTCTAGTTTCCAATAAGAGATTCTGTTGCAAAATTATCAAGAACCCGTGAATTTTCTTTCTGTGTTGGTGCAGAAGTAAAAGGGTTTTATTTTCAAAGTGAGTGGGTGTGGGATGAGGTGTTCATCCCAACTCTGATCACAGCTAGAGGTCAGTCTTCAGTTTGTAGCAATTTGGGCCTCTGGAATTTTAACTTTATGTTCACCAGTTTTTGCAGGGAGCATATTTTTCCTCCAACCACAGACAGATTGCACCCATATACTACACTAAATGTTCAACATGTTACCAAAAAATATTTTATTTTGTTATCTTTAACTATTGGTTTTTCAAACACTACTGTATCGGTAAGAAAGATTTCAAAACTGCGGATAATCTTTTCCTCTTTTATAATGACTAAATTATTGTTAAGCCTCCGTCTTCCTTTGTATGTATTTATTTTTTTACAGGAATTATATGGCCACCTATCTCATACAGTGACTCTACGCAGCTCACAACAATCCATAAAACATTGTTAAAAACGTACCCTTCCCCCCAGGCACTAGGCCAAACATCCTTACAGCTCAACTCCCATCCTAGCCCAGTGCTTGGGGGAAAAGCCAGGTCTTCACAGCCCTTCAGAAGGCTACAAGGGTAGGGATCCCTCTGATCTCTGGTGGGAGGCTGTTCCAAAGGACTGGGATGAGAAGGCACACCTTCAAGGTCCCATCAGATGGCAACACTTAAGGGAGGGGACCTGGAGCACACCCACCCTATCTAACCTAGGATGGGCAGATGCCCTCAGGGAGAGGCGGTCCCATGAGTAACCTGGCCCTGTGCCACGTAGGGCTTTAAAGGTGATCACCAGCACCTTGAATTGCACCCAGAAAGAAACTGGGAGCAAGTGCAGCTCACGCACCAGTGGTGGTACTCAGAGGAACCGTGGGACACCCAAAGCTGCACATGCTGCTGCAATCTGGACCAGTTGTAGCTTCCAGATGTTCTTCAAGGGCAGCCCCATGTAGAGTGCATTGCAGTAATCCAAACAGGTGGTGACTAAGGCATGGGTAACTGTGAGCAAGGCTTAAGGTTACCTTGGCACTTCTTTCCAGGTAACTGCTTCATTTTGTCCTTAAGCATCTCTGAAAGAAGAGTATAAACTAGATTTAAAAACAAACGAACAGTTTAAGAAACGATGCTGGCATCTTTTCATTTGTGCAAGATCCAGGTACTAAGTAGAACCAGAAATATGGTTTGTTGACTTACATGCAGGTTCCAGTAGATTCTAAGGAATTAGCAGTGCCTGATTAGAAAAATATATTGGGCAACAATCTGTTCTTCAGTCTTATTTCTCACTAAAATTTGGGTACATGTGTTTCTATAAATGCTGCCTTTGGAAGAAGACATATTCAAAAGGTTTTCTTCCCATTTTGGGAAATGGTAGGGGCCTATCTTTGCAGTAAGATTGCTACTACCAGTTCTAGATATCTGCCTTCACTGATGAAGAAAGATTGGTTTTTCTTTGAATATTTCCTCTTCTCATGAAAGGAGGGTAGCTAATATAAGAGTATCAACCCCAGTCCCTTTTCTCCTTTCTCCTTCCTTGGGGAATGGACATAACTTTTGGTAGAAATACTTTTTGTGTTTAAAATATCCTAGATTAAACCTTGCCATTGCTAGATAAGGCTAGAAAAAAATCTCTTACTGAAACAACTCATCCACCCCGTAGACTATTATGCTTAATAAACTGGTTGGTATAAGGCAGTTTCCTCTGCTGTTCCTTCTCTGTTCAGTTACTGTTTGATTTATAATTTGGCTCTGCTAGCTTCACCATGCTCCAGACCTGGGTAGGTGCTTTTGTTTTACCTAGAAAAAAGAAAGCTTGCTTAATTTGCATTAGCTCTGCCGCTAGACCAAGTGGACAGAGATGACTCTGCACTGGATACTTTGTTCACAAATAAGAAACACCAGTGCCAAATCCACCATCTTGACTTTTGTTTTAATTTAGGATGTCCTTTTGTTTTCTCATAAAGTAATCCAAATGCTGGATCAATTTTATGTTTTGTGAATATGAACAATGGTTGCTTAAGCAAACTATTCATGTAAATTTTTCAAGCCACAGATTGCTGCTGGTTTTCTTCCTTACTGTTTTTCTAGGGGTGATTTTTATTGAATAGTGCAGATGTATGTGAATTGTACTCTTTTGGATACAGGTAGTCCCTGGGTTAAGAACGCCCGGTTTAAGGACAACCCATAGTCCAGAACGGAGCCTACTGTAGCAAAGTCTGAGTTAAATACACAGTGGTTCAAGTTAATTACACAATAGTACTTATACAGTATTATACAATAATACTGTTCCATCTTACATACAAATTCAATTTAAGGACAGACCTTGGGAACAGAACTTGTTCTTAAATTGGGGAATACCTGTACTGGAAAAGGACTAGACACATAGTTAAGCATGTGGTTTTCAAATATTTTGTTTTTTCATTCAGGAAAGCTTGAAACATTTTATACAGAATTGTTTATACTCTATCATGGAAATTGAGGCTTATTTAGTGTAGCAGGTTGGTTGTAAACCTATTTGTGGACAATTCTACTTCAGACTGCAGCTGGGACCTCAGATTATTGAATATTAAGCCTGTGAAATAAATCAATAAATAAATCCATCCTGCGCAGCATGGAAGCTCTTCACTCCACTCCGATGTGAGATGTCCAGAGAGAAGCCTATCAGTTCATTGGTTTGTGGAGCCTCGGCCTGCTTAATTTTAAAAATGTATCCCTAACTGTTCTCACCAATAGAAACTGCTAGTTCATTTAGAGAATTTGAATAACAATACCATACTACTTTTGTTGCATCTTAGATAGACTTGATCCAAACAGTCTTTTTTCTGGGAAAGTCTTGATAGTCTTTTTTATATTACTTTTCTGTTTTTTCCACCCTCCCCCTTCACTGTGGCTTCAGAGTGTTGAAATCCTATTGGTATGTACAGTAAAGGATCATTCATATTTTTTTCACTTTGGGCGCCATGTACATTCTTTATTCCTTTTTTATTACTCTGTCCTGCATTTTTTCTTGTCCAGTTCCTTTTTAATGAACATAAACTGATGGGAGTGATGAATGTCAACAGAAACCACAATCTTGTGCTTGTTTTCCATGTTTCAATCATATTTCTAAAATCTGTTTGCATGTGACCCCTGGACCCTTTTCCCCAAGTCTTTCATTATTGCATGATAATGCAAACATTTAAAACACAAACAAAGCTGTAATCTATTTCTTTATTAGTGAGGAAGGAAAATTGTCTACCTCGCAAGATGCTTCTTGTAAATATGTGGTGGAAGAGAATGCAGATACTGGAGAAGAAAGTCCTGTGGCTCCACAGCCCACTTGCAGCAGCCCGGAACAGAGGTACCTGTTGTTACCAAGTCATTTTTATATCGAGAGCAGTGTATGTATTCTTCAGCTGAAAGGGCTCCTAGAATGTCTTACCTATGGATAAGAGCAAAACAGGCTCTGTTCTCAGCCTTGTAAACCTTTGGGGAAAAAATGGTGGAGGGAAAAAAAAAAGAAAATATGGGTGCATGTAGTCATGAGTTGGACCCAGCTCTATAAATCTTCCTTTCAAGGGAAGATATTTAAGGGAAATCATACAGATGAATGAAAAGATGACTCTCTGTGTCAGCCTGCACTCAGATATATTGGAGACTCCTGGAATTATAGGATATCCTACATCCTATAGGATTCCAGCTCTCCTGAACAGAGCTTGAGAAGCTGGTGTGTTTTACCCTCTTGCTTTCTGCATGCTTGTCCACGTATTACAGAAAGCCGCAAAGAGACCTCTGGGCTTATTGGAGAGCATCGTCTCCGTAAGGGCTAGAACTCTGACTCAGCCTTCATAGGCCACGTGCCCAAGGTTTTGCAGCTTGCAGCAGCCGCTTGAGGCTGGATTGTGTAAAAGAGGCTACTCGGGAAGTCGCAAGTTTGCTGAAATGCACACATCAGGCAAAGCTTTCTTCTCCATTCCTATATAATAAGCTAAGAGCATAGCTTATAATAATAAGCAATTATTGTGGTCATTTGTTTATTCCAGCAATTAGGAATGCCATATGCTTTAAATGTCTGCTGCACTTTAAGAATATATCAAATAATACTTGATTACTACACCCTTCTCAGCCCCATAATTAATGATAGTTTCTATTTAATAAAGAATATTTGCAGTGAGTATCATTGAAAGACTTTGTGTAATTGCTAATGCTTTAGCAAAAGGGCTTGCTCTTCAGGTGTATAAAGGCTTGCAGAGGGTTGTAAATATTAACTTTTTCTGTGTTGTTAATAAGATTTCTTTAATTTTCTACTATCCTCTTATGTTTTTGGTGGATTTATTTATTTTTTATTTTCTATATCAAATTTGTTACCACCCATCTCTTTAAAAAGCGACTGGGCGGTGACAAATTTGATATATTAAATAAATAAATAAATTTACCAAATTAATAACCTGTCTTGTAATCTGAACTCAGAATGAAGAATCTCTGGGTCACCAGATGCTGCTGAGCTAGGGGTATATATAAATGAAAAAAAAATGTGCTCCATTGGGATGTTCAAGGTGGTTGCATTCCAGCAGAACAAAATTCAAAACAGTGTGATTCATATTCTGATAGTAAAACCTGAAGCATAGAAAACAGTCTCTTGATCTCTTCTCATTCCAAGAGTGATTGAAGTGGCAATCCATTCTGCCACTTCATTCTGTTAATTGGCCATCCAACCAGCAGAAATGGGCCCAAGGAGATGATTTCTAAAACATTTTTTAAAATATTAAAACTGAAAAAGGAAATAAAAACATGTACATTTACAGACATTGAAGCCATTATTCATCACTGTTATCCATAGCTGATTTATATTAATTAATTCTGCAAACCACAGAATAGTTGAAGCCATGTGTTTGTCTTTCCAATGCTGAACAGGAAGTCTTTTAACTATAAGTCCCTTTTCCTTGTCCAGAAGTCAACTCCCATGTGATAGAGGTAAATTTCAAAAGAATATAAACATCTAAAAATTAACATCTCCAAGTTGAGTTAATACATGTAATTGCTCCTTATCAAAATGGAACAATATATTTAAATAAAGCATAATTTCACTGTATCTCCAACAACATAAATGCAGTGAGGTCATTTCTAAAATATTACTTCCAATATTTATTGTTGTATGATTTATTCATCTTGGCAATTGTTGGAATTATGTACCATCTGTGAAACATTTTGTACAAATTTTCCTTTAGATTGTAGCTTGGTGTAAATTTTATTTTTTCCATAAATTTTCCTGTTGATCCCTTGTGATCTTTGAAATTTTGCATCCATTTTATCCTATAGTTGTTTGCTCTTTCTCCATATCATATTTAAGTAGCAATTTGTAAATCCATCCTAATAAATGATCTTGATTCCGTGTAAGTATTTCAAATTCTGTCATCTTTCTCAGCGTCCCTCCTTCTTTGAGATTTTTAATTTTTCCAGTTATTTACAGATAGATTAACTACAGTAGATTTCTTCCTTCATTAAGCAGTTTCTTGAGTCGGAACATATCACGCTGGCAGTTTTGATCAGACCGTTGTTGGACCTACGTGCTCTTGCCAGTGCTTCTATAGCTAGGTTGAATAATAAAGGTGATAAGGGCAACACTGCTTGGTACCTGTTAAAATCATGGTAGAATCTGAATCATGTTCAATCATCTTACAAAAGCCAGCCCCAAATTTAATTTTTTTCTCTATATGCATCTTGGATTTATGTTAATGTAGTTACCTAATATTGTTTGTTAATCATAGTTCAATAAAAACAAACAAAAAATAATAGCTACTGAATTGTGCCTATTTTGAGGTAAGGTGATTACATCACTTAGAAATCTAATATCAAAACCTTGAAGCCCCTTTTAAATCTAGGCTGAGCTTGATGTACAGGCCAAAACATCTGTTTAAGATCTTAACATACATATTTATCAGATAAACTAGTCTAGAATTTAAACCCGTACATATCATAGGAAGATGTAAGCTTCATTGAAATTAGAGTCTGTAAGGAAAGTCTTTAATATATGCCTCAATAAGATAACAGAAAAGTCAGCCAAAAACTCACCAGGCTGAAGAAGCTTCCCAATTTGTTCTTGCTTTCGAAGTTTTTAAAGCAGACTGACAACAGCCAATTTCTGAAATCTCAGTGTCCTGGCAGAAACTGGGCCGGGTCAAAATGCTGACATTCTGTGGGAAAGATAAGCAATCTGTGGGCCAAATATGAAGCCTAAACTTCATTGGGTGGTCTCGAGGATGTCCTAGGTCACCTCCCTGAAAGTGACCCTGGAAAGCAAATCTTTATGGCCCTTCTGAAGCCCAGTAATGTGAGGATTGGATATCTGGGGGAATACTGTATGCTCTCATGAGATAGCTTACCAAAGTATATTTTCTCATTGTCTGCCATTATGTTTCTGCTCCCTTATTCCAATGTATCCTTGACTCTAAGTTTTGAGCAATTCAGGGCAGTAAGATTTGGAAAAACAAAGGTCTCCTGCTATGCAGTATTTGGCCACTTTCTCTTGCTGCTCCGTATACCTTCTAGAATATCTACATTGTGATGCTAAATTCTTTATTTATTTTGCAAACACATCAGTGCTGTAAGGGCCATCCCATATTAAAATGTCTAAAAATGGTAATTTGATTAACTGTATTTTTCAGAGTTCAACATCATTGTGTACTCTTCTAACAATTCGATGCTCCTTTGATCTCCTTAGGACTGATCAACAAACCATTCTAGCAGAGACATCTGTTAATGGCCCTGTATGATATGTGATATTGACTGATGATAACTGAAGAATATGAACTGATTTCAAGGATACGATTCTTGAGGATTTCATCTAGAACCTATTGGAGCCAGTCACTGCTGCATTTAACTTCACAAGTGATCAGGACCAGCAACATTTATATTCTAGATTTTGAGACATTGTACAGAAATTCATAAGTGTAAAAATTGCACATTGAAGAATACCAAGAAATTTTTGCGTATGTTTATATTGTATTGTTCTAAATGATGGGTGATTGTGAAATAAGAACTTGCCACCCACGTAACATTAGTAATGATACTATAGTTAAAAATGGCTGTAAGAATAGTTTTATATAAAAAAGTGAATACACAAATCTAATGTATTTGAGGCATACTATTTGACAATTAGTGACCAAAGTATGTAGCAATTTTCATAACTTTTCACCCAAAACATTTTTAAGTCTATCTTTCATTTTGGCAAATAATTGTTCAAATGCAATGCCCTTTAAATGTTTGGTTGCTTTAGATTTAAAACAATGATTTAAAAAGAAATTTGGTGTTTGACATTTTACAGCAGGCTTTCAACTGGTAATTGTTTTCTGTATTGTTTAAACCAGATCAAAATGTAAGTCTATCGGTAGAGATTTTAAGTATTTATTACTACAGCTTAGTTGACAGATTGATGTTACTGTAAAGCCATATGTTCTGTTAAGTCTTGTTTGCTTGAAACAATACCTTACAGGTGAAACACTAGAATATTTTGAAGTGCACATGGCTTGTTGTGTATTTTTAAGTGACTCACCTTTTTTTAACCCATTCACCAAGATGTACTTTAATTCAGAGCATTATAAAATTACCCATTTTGAAACAATCTTCATATTTAAAACACTGTAATCCTTTTGACAAATCAAATAAATATAACAAATGCCCAGGTTGCTCTTGTAATTAGTTTGTGTTTTAAAGATGTAATGTCTTTAAATATCCAAATTGGGCACTTGAGCATGTTAATTGTTATATTTTCACTGTTTTGATCTGTGTGAAGATTTCATTTGTAAGTTTTAAACCAGTTTTTTTTCATAACTGGGTTGTGTATATATATATAGTGATTATGGAAACTAATTGTAATTTATAATTTTCTATGTCATAAAATTCCAACCGCCTTTTCAAACAGAAGCAATATAATGTATATTGCCACATTCTCTGGTGGAAGGGTTAAAGAACACCTTTTGCACTTTTAGGTGCAAATCCACTTTTATTTCTTTCAAAAGGAGTTATTCATGTATTTTTACATCATTTGTTTTCCTGACCAGTATTTAAAAGCCAAAAGGATACTCTAAACAATGGCCAATGATTTATTTTAGAAAGTGTCCCAAGCTATGTGCCTAATATTACATTGCATACAGAAATAAAAACAAATGTATACTGGTACTTTTATTATTTCATTACTTCTACGTACTTATATGGCCATCACTATTCTGTTAGAATAAGCATTGTTATGTGAACCTCACAAAAAGGGTAAGAAATAATGAATGAAAGAAATTAAAGGTAGGAGATAAAAGAGAAATTCAGCTAAACCTAATTTATATCAACAGCATTCACTGTACTTATCTTTCTATTCTTCCACACCATTCCTATTCTCACCATGACAATGCATTCATCTATACATGCTGTTTGCTCTTCAAATTTGGTAAAGATAATCTCCTTCAGGCAGGCTCAACTTCTAAGGACTGTAGACATCCATATAGGCTTTTTGGCAACAATATGAATGTGATTAACCATCTTTCAAGATACTTTTCCAACTCAGTCTCATCCATAGCCCACAAATTCCTGATGCCTTTGACTCCAAATACAAACTGGGTTCCATCATAGTTTTTCTGAATCATTCAAGGTCTGCTGCCTTACATTCAGATACTGAGGCACATTTGTACAAGCTACATATATTTTGCCTACTAAATGTAGGATAGGTTGGTTGCTATATGGCAAATTCTCAGAAATCCAGAGTTATAAATGAAGTTAAATGGTCTTAAAGTAGATACATAGTATTTATTTACATGTTTCAGAATGATTGATGGTCAGCATACAATGTCTATAAGAATTAGTTACTTGCCTATAATGGTGGTTTCTCCAGTGGTCATCAGTGAATTTTCATACATTGGTTTCTGCAAATGATCAGAAAGTTTTGGAAATGTTCCAGAGCTGCAGAGTTTTGAAGAAGGCGTCTGCCATTTCTTCAGTTCTAAAGACTGCAGAAGAGTCTGAACCAAGGTGAGACAATCTCCATAAGTTAGAGAAGGGGAGGGGGGATATGAATACTCAGATAACTACTTCTGTAACATCTGTAGCATTACAGAATATTACCAATAAGTAACCATCACAGTCCAACATGGTTTTGTAATCTAGACACATGAGCATAACAAGCTATCTTACCTGGAAGCAACTATGAATGCTAAGAATACAACCACATGATTGAACGTAATATTTCACCAAGATTTCAGGCCCAACTTGTAAAAACAGGTGAACTTAGAACTGGAAGGGGCCATTTAGATAACACAGCCCATCTCCTTGCAGGAATTTAAATTAAAGTATTCCTAATGGATGGCTTGCTGGATAACTCTTAAATCTTTTTTCTAACATGTATCAGATTATGTATTCTAATTTAAATCTATTGCGTGTTCTGCTCTCTGGGATGATAAAGACCAGGACTTGGCTAGCGGTGTGACATCCTTCCAGGTACTTGTAGTATATAATCTAATCCCAATCTTTGGAAGGTTGAACATTCCCGGTTCCTGCAGTGTCTTCATAGTATATAGTTTCTAGGCCTTTGTTCAACATTATTAACCTTCTCTGAATTGGTTCCTGTTGAACTTTTAACACTTGAATGTGGCAAGACCAATGCAGAATAAACTATTGCATCCCATTATTTGGGAATGATGCTTTGTTGATGCAGCCTAAAATTATATTTGCCTCTTTTGCAGCCGCATCATTCTACTGACTTGGCTACAATTTGAAGTTCTTTCTCACAAATATTACAGATGCAGCAAATACCAGGTAAGGGAAGCCCTTTAGAGACTTTGCCACCAGTCTTGCAGAATAAACCCTGAGCTCTGTAGGGTGCAACCCAGTTGGCTGCCTTTTAACAAAGCCTGATAGTTGTTGCTGTCCATTTTGAGAAATACTGCACTGAAACTAGATAGCCTTATGAGGGCCCCGTTGCCAAATAAGTTGTAGGATCTTTTAGAGGACTTAAGAAAAAAAAGTATGTCTAGTTAGTCTTGAATCACAAAAAAGGTGTTACTGCCCGAATTTGTCACGTTTGAAAAAACAGAAGATGAAATGGGCCCGAGTCAGTTGTTTCTGCAGTATTAGAAGGAATAATTCAAATTAAAGTATTCCTGATGGATGGCTGTCCAGCTTCTGCTTGAACATATCTAATGAAGGGGTATCTACCATCTTGTTGGGTAACTGACTGTCAAATCTTTTTTCTAACACATATCAGATTATGTATTCTAATTTAAATCTATTGCATCTTCTGCTTTCAGCATCTGAAGTATGACAAATAACCACCTCTTAAGCTGATAAAAAGAGCTGTGTTAGACAGATGTGTAGGGTGGTGACTGAAGTTGGCAATGCAAAGGGTAGCATCCAAAGTCAGTATCAAAAGGCTATGGGATTAAGTAGGGATAAACAGTTATGCCCCCAAATCAAGAAAAGCACAGTGTTTAAGGAACATAGCATGGCTATAAGCCAGACTAAAGGGGAGCACCTGCAATCAATGTGTCTTCATTCCAACCCTAGAAGAGAGCTACTGCCAAAGTGAATGTGGGATTAGAATATAAAAATAAGCATATTTTATGCCCTGCTGAGTCTGATGGTGAAAGCCACCATGAAGGTGACAGGAGGCTGTGTTAGGGCAGTGGTAAATGCATCCTTGAGGGAAGGGGTGGTGCCACTGGTCTGAATGAGAATGATGTAGAGGAGGAGAAGGATATTCCATTGCTGGTTCTGGACAGACTTATTCCTTATTGTTTAGAACTGGTTCGCAATCAATCAAACCTTCTTATAGTAACAGGCAGATACAAATTAAATAGAAATGGGAAAAAAATGTAAGGCTAAAAAAGAAAATAAATTAATTCAATGTTTTAGACATTCCTGCTCACAGGAAAAACAAACTGTCAGAAAACTAAAGTCCTAGTGTTAGCTTGAAATCATTATGAAATTCATAACTGGCAAATTAAAAGAAATGCTATAAGAACAGATTAGCATTTATAAATACCTTCAAGGCCTCACTATCTTGGAGAGATTTTTTTATATATATATATCTGGTAACTGTTACTCAGCAGAGCTCAGCTATCCTGAGGTTTTTCTATTTGAAAACAGCCCACTGCATCCTGCAGCTAGAAGAGCCATACTGATCAAAAGGGATGCAACCACACCCTTCTCACACTGAGAATCCTGGATTTCTGAGATACGACCTTTGTGGAGGCCAGAAGTAAAGAATAGTTGGAGCCTTGCTCTTATAGGCATGCTACAGTGGGGATGGTGCTCCTGCCAAAAATCTCTAGCTCTGGAAAATTCTTGACAACATATTACTGCACAAGTCCTGAAATCCATGTATGTGTGCCTTTGATTTAACTTCCCAAAACAATACAATGTACTGGATCCATCTCTCTCCCTCTTCCTCTACTTCTGAGAGGCTATCTTGCCATTTTTTTAAGAGAGGCATTTATATCCACACTTCTTCCTGGTTATATGATTATATTTAAAATTACAAAGCAGTCCTAACCTCTTTTCAGAATGATCTGTATTTGTAATTTGTAAGGACAGAAATGGAAAAAAACCAGTATTGTTTCTGGATTGACTTTGCTGCATTTGATGGCATGGTGAAGATACGTTGGTTTAGGATGCCATGGAATGTTACACCCATCTTCCATGCTCCTTTTGAAGCTGTTTGAGCTCAGGTATCCCAAGTTCACAAAGCCCGTGTAGACTCTTCTTTTAACCTCCTCTAAGTGCATTTGGGGTCATGAAAGAAATGAGGCTTTGCAATTCGTTGTCCTTGTGACAATGAAAGGTTCAAGCAGCTGGGCCTATGCATGTTTTACCACAAAGGATATCTTACTATGGATTTAAAATATGTTACCAATTTAGTCAGATGAATTCTTCATCTCCATTAAAATATTTTTACCTTGTCTCTTTTGGGCATCCTCAAAACATATATCATTCTGTTGTACAAAAACTTGCGCTATGTTAATTGTTCAAAGGATATTTGTTGCAACTTTTTTTTTTTTTTTTGCTGTTTAAAACAACCAGTCACTAATAAATTTCAGTATGCAAGAACAATATGAATGGAAATTATTTTTGCTTCATAATGGTAAAAATATTTTGAAAATCACAGAGGCATAAAATCAGTTCAGAATTTATTACAGAAATTGTAACAACTGAAATAACATCAAATATTTCAAAAGTCTTAAACAATTTCAGTGGTCCTTTTTGGTGTTTTATTAGCAGTTTCATCTAAGTAACATTTTGTAAAAGATTAAAATGTGAAAACTTTTCACAGAAAGGTAATTAATAAAAAATGATTTCACCAAGGATTTGACACCACTCCTTAGTTGCTGGTTTCTATGCAAAATGTTGCATCCTTGCTCTGTGAGCCTGGCACATATTTGCTTTTCATGAAATTTTTCTTAAGCTGGTGTTACGGGAGCTTATGTAAGTATATCCCTGTATAAGGAAAAATTAACTTTAATGCATTCCTTGTACAATAAAAATCTAATTCAGCAAATGTATAATTAGATAATATTTTTCAGATTAACCATTGATATAGTGAAATAAAAGCCATAAAATTTAAATAAACCTATAGACATACTTTCCTAGGAATTATAAGGATAAAACAGGAAATACTGCATTTTGTAATATAACAGTGAACATGGCAATGAATTGGACAGTGAATAAACAATAAAAAAAATGCCATCATGGTTTCTGCTTATTCTGTGCTAGTGATGAAGAGCTGGCCATTACTGGAACATAAATAGTACTGAAAGCCCAGCAGCACTGTGTAGGGAGAGGCAATGGGCCAAAAACAGAAAAGGAAAGCAGAGGAAGAATTTCATTACCTGAAAATGCTTAAAAAACAGTTAAAACAAGGACGGTTTGGTGCCAAAAACTTTGAACATTAAGCAGATTACAAAAGAGAACGATCAATTATCAAAGGCAATGGACAGATCAAAACACAGATTTGGCAGTGAGATTTTCTTGAAGATTTTTAGTGGAGGATTAACAGGAAGAAGAGATGAGAAATAAAGGACGAGTTCAGAGAAGACTGTTTTAAATTTAGCATTGAAGGAAGCAAGGAACTGAGCTAACATTAAGAACAGGAGGTAGAGCAGTCAGGATTACTAGAGCTGGTGTGATATGGAAAAATGCGTTGGAGTTACTAATGTGTCAAAATGAAAAGTGTACAGGAAGGCGCTTGTTACAGGACACATCTGCCTTGTCTGTCACAGCACTTGCCCTTTGGAGCGTCCTCCCATCTGAGATCAGGTTGGCCCCGACCCTGCTGGTCTTTTGGAAAGCTCTGAAGACCTGGTGTTTTCCTGGGCAAGGGAGTCAGGAGATTAGTGGAGCCCATGATGTGCTCGTTGCTTGGTTATCCCCAGCTGTCTTTTTATGTTTATGTTTTGTTTTAGTTAACAGAATAATTTGTAATGAAGTTTTCAACTGTGTTATCTCGCAGAGTTGCTGTTGCAAGATGGGTGGCCAGATAAATTGAAATGAATGAATGATTATGGAGAGGGTAATTAAGGAGATGCAGAAAGGCCAGACAAAACCATTCTTTATGAAGAACAGATCAAAAGCATCTAAGAAGGCTAGAGGAAGAATTTGTCCAGGACTGGAGACTTCATTCTGGCTTAAAGATTTGTACTCTCTGTCTTCTCATGAGCACAGTTAACGTATTTATAAAACAAGCTATGTTTGGAGTGGTTTCTGCGCTGAACTTGAAACTATTTTTCAAGCAGACTGAACCATTATACTACAGCAAAGTGAAATAATATGCAGCAGTAACAACACTTTATTCAATTGTTCATAATATAGCCTTCACAGTATTTTAACTAGAGCTGTAAAAAAAGAAGCTGCATCTGGGAATTCAGTTGTCCTTTACCTTTCCTAAATGACAGCCTAGTCACAGTAGTTATTTATCATGTTTGCAATTGATGTGCAGTTCATTGGCTACATTGCCTGAAGAGTTAGGAACATTTAATTTTAAAAAACCCTCCCAGTATTACTTTCTTTAGATCATCTGAAAATTTAATTTTACAAAATAGTTACAAGTGTTTGTAACTATACTTAAAAGTTTCCAAGAACTTTTCATCAGGCAAGATGATTAAAAAAGGGGTGGGAGGAACTGTGACTTGGCTAAAGGAACAGGGAGTCCCAGAAAGGCACTTACAGTTGGATTAGGAGCTCTCCCAAATCACGCTGGGAAGATGAAACAAGCAAGTTTTCTTTAATCGTATAGCCAGTATAAAGAGACACTTTAGTCTTTACCTATCACCCAAAGCAGGCTGGCATAGTAGCTAGGCATCCTCACATATACATATTTCTGAATAAATGCAATACACATACTTACTAAATCCTCTGAAATTGTGCTCTGACTGCTATGGTCTGAAGGAAAAATGTGTCCCAAGGTGGCTATTTGTTTAAAAGAAAAACATTTGAAAGCCAGCTGAATTGATTTTAAACATTCCAGTAGACAGACAGATCTACACAACACACAATTTCCCAATATTCATTCTGTTCCGTTATCTCTGCACATTTCCAAAAACTAAACGGAGATGTGTATACACTATCCCTCTAAGGCTTTTGTGTTTATAAACTCTAGAAAATGCATACTGTTGTGTTGGTTTTGTTTTTGGATAGCATAGAACTGTTTGGTGCAGTGGCCAAGGCGCCAGGCTAGAAACCGGGAGACCGGGACTTCTAGTCCCGCCTGAGGCACGAAGCCAGCTGGGGGACCTGGGCCAGGCCAAGCCACTTCTGAAAGTCTTGCCAAGAAAACTGCGGGGACTTGTCCAGGCAGTCGTCAGGAGTCAAAAACTGACTCAAAGGCACCAAAAAAAAAAGGCAAACATTTGTTTCAGTTTCTCACATATGTTTGGAAGCCAAAAGAACAATTTAATTAAAAATTGAATAACTACTATAAAAAATAAGTGAATTTTAAGCATAAGTAACAAGTTTTTGATAGACATTTGCAATTAGTTTAGTCATTTATTTGAATTACAGGGGAATTTATTTCAACTGTTTTTTAAATAATTACTTCCTATCAACCACAGCTGAAAATGTATACCTTAGAAATAATTTATAAAGGTTTAAGGCATTTCCTTTATTAAGATAACTAACTTTATTTCTAAGACTCTTAGTTAAGGCTAGAATTATATGCACATTTACTTGGAAATAGAGCCATAATAAACATCATAACTTTAACACAGGCATTAAGACTCTGATCCAAGCACATACTATGTCCATAAAAGAATTCTGCCATTATTTTGCTAGAAATAAACATGATTTTTGCTCCCAGGAGACAAAGGGTGGCAAAAATAGTCTGGCTTCATTCATTCTTTTTCGGGGCAGGGGCGGGAGCCTGAATCGCTTTTTAAATTATGCGAGATGACTGGACTTTTCCATTCTTCAATAGTAAAAGCAACCTGCATGTTCACAGAGTTTTACATTTAATAAATCATAACACAGATTATATGTAAACTATACTTGAATTATAAATATATAATTGATCGATTATGTGCCATCAAGTCAGTGTCAGCTCTTAGCGCTTGCCTAGATAGATTTTTCCTAGATGTTTTCTGTCCCCAACCTGGCCCTTCAGTCTTCCAAAGGTGCACCCATCACTGCTGTAACTGAGTCCATGCACCTTGCTCCTGGTTGTCTTTCTTTTTCTCTTTCCTTCCACAGTATGCAAAGACCCAGCTCTCTTGAGAAGCCTATAATGCTGGGAAAGGTGGAAGGAAGGAGAAGAAGAGGACTATAATTTCAGTTAGATTCTCTGATATCAAGGATTATAAGTTTCCCCTCACCTCTCTGTCTTGTGTGATACTGGCAAATGCTACCACATGTTGCAGTGCTCTTCCGTGCTCCTTCATCTGTAGTTCGTATAATTAATAATTTTGTTGCAGTTGAAGTGCCTTGTACCTGGAAGAGTATCATAATACTGTAAGTTATTGTGGAAATCACAAGAGTTCATTTCTGTAGCATCTGTGCAGTGAGCTCTACTTATAATGATTATTGAGCTGACTTGAGTCTTTGGATGCCTATACATTTTGCAAATAAATATTTAATCCTAACCAGCAACCTATTATATTGATGATATTGTTCTTTTAATTAACAGAACAGATATATAAATATATAAAATACATAAAAATTTGAAAACAGAACATCAAAGCTATCCCACCCTTTCTTCCTCCTTTAATTTTAATTTTATTTTCTCATGCTTTGAGGATGTTTGCTCCCCTATTCAGCTGACTACTTGTTATAAATTATGTAATTATTGTCTAACTACAAAAGTATTTCTTACCTGATGGCAAGTTTTAGGTAAAATGCAAGGTGCACAATAAGGCTGCCCAAACTGACAATCCTGCACAGATCCATGTACAAGAATTACATCATCCATAGCTTCATCATAAATATCACATTTAGTGTGATTTGGTACATCCAGTACATACATATTAGAAAACTGCACACACACTTTGTATGTCCAATCCTATACACCAAAGACATATTATATGAATTAGATGAACATTTATAGAAATTCTAGTTTGGCCATAATTCAAGACTTTCATGCAGGATAAAGTAGAATCTCTCTTAAATCAAGCTTAACTCCTGATAACTGCATATCCTTGTCCAAGATGTTTTTTATACTGAAAAGTATCTTGAAAGATTTTAACTTGTTGCCTTGTTCTGCTTATTATTTCATTCTTTGGATGAACCATACAAAACTTCAGTAAATGTTACTATGTCTTTATTTATTTACTAAATTTATAGGCTACCCATCTCATATACATTTACTTAAATTATTTCCTAGACTTGTATCCTAAATCATATCTTGAATATAAGCAGAGAGTTTCAAGTTAAGCTTTCAAGTTATACATTCTAGTACTCAAACTATTTGTCCAATTTTAGATATTTAACTAAAAGAAAAGTTTTGCACAATTACGTTAATCAACAAACTGTATACTAATACATACATATTTAGTATACATTAGCTAAAACCACAATAAAAAAAAGTATATCAATTCCATTCAGTACTCAAATGTACCTATTGGTTCAATAAGATAAAACGAGATTGTCATCCCCATATAAAAACCTAAATGTTGTATTGATTCCATTTAAATTCATAGTTCATTTAAACAATAAACTATTCTTTACAGTTTTAATGCTCTTCAGTATTCTGTCAATGTGTCACTTTGTTAATCATCCATAATTAATAATTCAGAGGCTGATGGTTTCCAGAGCTACAGATGACAGGCCTCTAAGGGGCTAGCCATCCCCATACTTGATGTCTTCCCTCCCCACCCCAGGCCAATCGGCAGAGCCAGGTCTTCAAATCCCACTGGAAGACCAGGAGTGAGGGGGCCAATCTCACCTCCGGGGGCAAGATATTTCAAAGAGTGGCGGCTGCAGCAGAGAAGGCCCACCTTCTGGACCCCGCTAATTGGAGCTGTTTTACCGAGGGGGTCTGAAGCATACCCTCTCTGTGTAATCGGGTGGGACGGGTTGAAGTCATGGGGAAGAGGCGATCCCTTAGGTAACCTGGTCCCATGCCATGTAGGGCTTTAAAGGTGATAACCAACACCTTGAATTGGACCCGGAAGCAAACCGGTACCCAATGCAGCTCGCGGAGCAACTGTGTTACATGGGCCCTTCTTGGGACTCCAAAAATAGCCAGCGTGGCTGCATTCTGGACCAGCTGTAGCTTCTGGATACTCTTCTAGGGTAGCCCCATGTAGAGTGCAATGCTGTAGTCTATCTGGGAGATAACAAGGGCATGAGTGACTGTTCGAAGGGCATCCCGATCCAGGAAAGGGCGTAACTGATGCACAACCCAAAGTTGTGCAAAGGCCCTCCTGGCCACGGCTGCCACCTGCTCTTTGAGCAGGAGCCGTGAGTCCAGGAGGACCCCCAGATTACGCACTGGGTCTGTCTGGGGCAGTGTTACCCCATCCAGCACCAAAGATGACAAAGTCCCGGATACAGAGGAGCCATTAACCCACAGCCACTCCATCTTACCAGGGTTCAGCTGAAGCCTGTTGTTCCCCATCCAGACCCTTATGGCCTCCAGGCACCGTGAAAGGGCAGTCACAGCATCATTTACCTCACCTGGGATGGAGATGTATAATTAACATCGGCATATTGATGATACCGCATCCCATGATGGCAGATGATTTCACCCACTGGTTTCATGTAGATGTTGAAAAGGAGCGGAGAGAGAACTGAATCCTGCAGCACCCCACAAAGGAGGGGCCGGGGATGGGACCTCTCGCTCCCTATCACCACCGATTGGGATTGGCCCCGGAGAAAGGAGGTAAACCAGCACAGAACTGTGCCACCCACCCCCAATTCCCTGAGTCGTCCCAAAAGGATACTGTGGTCGACAGTATTGAAAGCTGCTGAGAGATAAGGAGAGCAAGGATGGTCGCACTTCCACCATCCTGCTCCTGCCAGAGATCATCCATAAGTGCGACCAATGCCATTTCTGTTCCATATCTGGGCCTGAAACCTGACTGAAAAGGGTCCAGATAATCCGTTTCCTCCAGAACCCTTTGGAGCTGTGACACCACCACTTTCTCAACCACCTTCCCCAAAAAGGGGAGGTGGGAGTCTGGATGAAAATTGTCCAGTACAGTAGGATCCAGGGAGGGCTTCTTGAGGAGGGGGTGCACCAATGCTTCCTTAAAGGCAGCCGGGAACACTCCCTCCCACAAGGATGTATTAACCATTGCCTGGATCCAACCACATGTCACCTCCTGAGCTGCTTTCATCAGCCAGGAGAGGCATGGGTCAAGATGGCAAGTGGTGGCCTTCACATTCCAAAGGATCCTGTCCACTTCCTCAGGATCAACCGGACCAAACTGTTCCCAGATAACTGGGTAAGAACGATCCCCTGGTATCTCCCCAGATCCTGCCCCATGCTCAGAGTCTAAATTAGAACGAATCCAAGCGGTTTTGTCCTGCAGATGCTCCGGAAATTCCTCTGTGCGGCCCTGCAAATGAATCACCAAATCTCCCTTACCAAGGAGTGCTCTAGTGAGCCCAGACAGGTCTGCCGGGCAGCATTCTGAGGACGTGATAAGGGCAGAGAAGTATTGGCGCTTTGCCATTCTTATTGCCACAATGTAGGCTTTGATAGCGGCTCTAACCTGTGTTCGGTCAGATTCAGTCTTTGTTTTCCTCCAGTGGCGCTCTAGATGTCTCTTGACCCTCTTCAGAACCCTCAGCTCCTCTGTAAACCACAGGGAGTGTCAGGGCTGATGTGGCAAGAGAGGTCGCATAGGCGCGATCCTGTCCAAGGGCCCGGCTGCCTCCCTATTCCACGTGGCAGCCAAGGCCTCCACTGGACAGTGCAGCAGATCCATGGGAATACCCCCCAGCTCCCTCTGAAACCTTGATGGATCCATCAGGCGCCAGAGGCGGACCAGTTGCATGGGTCCTGCCTCCCTGCGGAGGTGGGTGGCATAGGAGAAACTCAGGGTCACCAGGATGTGATCAGACCATGACAACAGGGAAAGCTGTAAATCTCCCTTCAGATCACTTTGCCATTGCTCCAACAAGAAGACCAAATCCGGCATGTGGCCACTGTCTTAGGTCAAGTCCTGCACAATTTGAGACAGGCCCATGGCTCCATGGTGGCCATGAACTCCCGAGCCACCTCCAAGGTCGGTCCCAGGGATGGCAGGTTAAAGTCCCCCAGAACCATATGTCCGGAGAACTCTACCGCCAGCCCCAAGACGGCCTCCAGCAGCTCAGGCAGGGAGGTTGCCATGCAGCAGGGAGGCTGGTACAGTAGCAGTACTCCCAACTGTTTGCGGGGACCCAACCTAAAAAACAGTGTCTCACAGCCGGAGACTTGTGGAGCAATGCCCCTGAAGGCCACCAGAGATTCTCGGATGACAACAGCCACCCCTCCTCCCCCGCCCTGGCATCTCGGCTGGTGCAACCCAGCTGGGCACATTTCCAAGAGGGGCACCTCGGGCCCCAGCCAGGTCTCGCATGCCAGGTCTGCCCCCTCCTTGGTGATCAAGTCACATATGAGGGGGGCCTTGTTATTAAAATTTCTTTCCTTTGAAGGAATTATCACTGGCAAATTATAGTATTTCTGTAACCTTTAGTTTATGTGAAAAAAGAACACAGTAGATACCAGAAGTATTCCAGTCCTTCCCACTGCTTCCAGAGTTCTTCCATCTGTCTCTGATTCAAAATGATAGTGTATCAGCCTCTCTCCCCACCTTCTCAAAGCTGACAATCCACATATTTAAATAGCAGAGATACAAAAATCTATCCTGAAATCATTTTCTAGAAACCAGTGAATGGGGATATTCACTGATCACTATCTATAAATATTGCCAGGATTTGCTAGCTGCATCAATTATTAAAATTCCCAGCTTCTTCACTGAGAAGTCTATTTCAGTTGCAGCACAATTTAAGCAAGAGTAACAGCAAAACAACTGTACTAAAATCATAAAAATCATGCAGATATGCCTACCTGATTTGGAAGATTTTCCTTAAAAGTTTTGAGAGCAACATCAAGAGCAATTTTTAGCCATATTTTATATTCCAGGGAGGGTGGTTCCAAAAACGTATCAAAAGCTTCAAACAAATCATCAATGGAGATGAAACATGTCTGGAGAAAAAATGTATAAAGTAAGCCTAAGAGAGAATTACAACTGTTATTGTACCTTCTATTTGGGCAACTGTATTGACTTCAATTTCAATTTCTTCTTTGGCTGAACCTGACAAAATCTTGCCCTTTTCATACCCTTGTGTGATAGAATGGAGCAGATTAACACTGTCTGCCATCCTGTCATGAGATCTACCATGCAATACAAGCTGTACTTGTAACTGAGATACAGATGAGGTTTTCCACAAATGCAAACATGCACACACACTGAAGCTCTCATAAGGGAGTAGGAAGAAATTGAAATGGGATAAGGAGCTGATAGGGGGAGAGTTGTTCTTGGACTGAGAAAAAATGAGAAGATGGCTAACAAGGAAAATTGAATTTAGGTCGTTTCAGACTGCCAAAGATATGCAAGTTCCTGGGTATGGAAGAACACCAGAGGAGTTGGCATAAAGGTTGCTATGCAGGGAGGAAGACAGCATGGCATGGATCATGTCTACCTGGCACAGATTTCAGAGAGGAAGAAGAGGATTCAAAGATCAAAGTTCTGCTACCTGTGAGAAGTTGCTTGCTCGGTTTTAATTTAAAAACTTGATTAACTTTTTAGGGAATGTAGTCATAACTACTCACTTAACAATAGCTTACTCATGCTGACATAGTAATAAAAGCATTACTTTTGAGGGCAGATAGTTAATTCCAGCCTGTAGAGCAATTACACCATAAATCAATTTGTCATATTCTACTTTCTTCTGAAGTCAGAAGTGGGAGGAGGGAGATTTGTTTCTCTCAGCTTCAGGTGGGTTAATCTCTGTATCTTATTCAATAGTCATACAAATATGTCTCTCCCCTTCCCTGAATTAGTTTCTCCTCTCCTGCTGGCCGTGAAGCCAGAATGGAAGGACAGTTGGGTGGTTTGAGTTTGTGAAGATATGGCAAATAGAACGGTTGAAAAAAGTGAGGGGTTTCAGTGTCCTCTGCTGCTTTCCATTCACTTGTGTCTGTGTTTCTCAACCTTAGCGACTTGAAGATATCTGGACTTCAGACATCTTACTGGCTGGGGAATTCTGGGAGTTAAGTCCAGACATCTTCAAGTTGCCAAGGTTGAGAAACACTGGTCTAGGTAGTCCTTCCAATTAATTCAATTTTCCAGTCTGTCACTTCTATGCCAGGAATCCAAAATACATTCAGCCTCAAATTCTTCCTCCACTCTTGCAAGATTGGAGAATGGTGGGCAGGAGTATACAAGGGGCAACAGAAGCATTTCAGGTCCAGAAGGGAGTAGTGGAAAGTAGCATCACTTTTCAGTATGGCTTAGAGCTGCAGTCCAAAGGCCTGTGCAAGTTAGAGACTAAACATGGCATCCAGCTTTTTAGAGTCATGTGGAAAGAAAAATCTGGTAGAAAGCCATATGATTTCATTGTTGCCTGTCAGATATAATCCAAGGTATTTCACTGAGTGAGCTATCCAACAGCCAGATTCTTCCTGCAGAAGATTGATTCCTCCTTGCATTAAAAATCTTGTAATTTTGTTTTTTGAAAACTGATTTTATATCCAGAGTATTCTTCAAAACTATGAATTGTTTTCATTAACTGTTGTATTGCCTTTTGTGGTTCTATGATGCTTAATATTACATCATCTGCATATATTCCTCTCCACAAAGTTTGAGACTGGTTATTTGTTTATCACCTGAAACTTTTTCTGCCAGTATTTCTAACACAATGAAGAATAGTAAAAAAAAAGAGTGGATATTTTTGCCTTATTCCTTTACTGATTTGGAAATTTGCAGAGAGTGCTCCATTAGCCATAATCTTTGCTTTCTGTCATTGGTATATACTTTTAACCCAAGCCTGAAACTCTTCTCTGGGGTTCATTTTATTCAGTACTGCCAGCAGGAAATGCCACTGCATTATCAAAGGCTTTTTCTACATCTAAAAAAATTAGTGCAGTTTTCTCCCTTCTTTTGTTTATCAGTTCTATTATATTAATTATAAACCTACTGTTGTCCTTTATATTTCTCTTTGGGATGAAACCAGTTTGGTCAATATGTATAATATCTGAAACACATGTTTTAAGTCTACCAGTTAATATTGTTGTAAAAATCTTGTAATCTACAGCCAGCAAGGAAACTGATCTATATGACTGTTTTTTCTGGGTCATTCCCTTCTTTGCAAATCAGAGTTATATATGCCTCTTCCCATGTTGGTTGTATTGCCTTTGTTTCTTTAATTTCATTCACTGTTATTTGTCAATGTTTCTAATAGTTCTTCAAATTCTTTGTAATATTGAGCTGTCAACCCATCTGGGCCTGGTGCTTTTCCAAATTTCATTTGTTTTATTGTTTTTTTCGTTTCTTGGACAGTTACAGGTAGTCCCCAGGTTAAGAGTGCCTGGTTTATGGACGACCCATAGTTAAGAACGGAGCCAATTGTAGCAAAACATGAGTAAAATACACAATGATTCATGTTAAATAAAAGCACCAGGCCCAGATGGGTTGATAGCTCAATATTACAAAGAATTTGAAGAACTGTTAGAAACATTGACAAATACAGTGACAAATACAATGGTTTGAGTTCATTACACAATACTACTTATACAGTATTATACAATAATACTGTTCTGGCTTACATACAAATTTGATTTAAGGATAGACCTTGGGAGTGGAACTCATCCTTAAACTGGGGACTACCTGTATAGGTATACTCAGTATTTGCCTAAGTTGATTGGTAAATTCTTTGATAACTGACTTTTCAATATATTTATTCATGGCAACTTCATCAATGTTAATCTTGTAATATAATTCTTTAAAAAAAAAAACCTGCAAATTCTATTATTCATGATGTTGAGTGTAACAATATGGACCCTTTCTTTATTGCTGATATTGTTTGTATTTTTCTCTTTTTTCAAAGTTGATAGGCTAATAATTTTCCTAGTTTGTTCACATATTCAAAATTTTTCTGTTTGGCAAATTTTATTTTCTTTGGTAATTCTTCTGTTTCTAATAGATTTAATTGCTGTTTAGTTTCTTGCAATTCTTTCATCAATTATTTATTTGGGCTTGTTTTATGCCTTTTTTCCAATTCTCTTATTTTGGCATCCAATTGTTCTTTTTGTTTATTGTATTCTTTTTTTTTTTTTTTTGTGGCTAATTTAATTAGAAGGCCCCTCATATATGTTTTGTTTGTTTCCCAGATAATAGTATGGGAAACTCCTGGTGCCCTATTTATATTAAAGAAAATTTTCAAAGACAGAATTTGAAATGCTCATACAAAACCAACACCATCTGTTAGGGCACATATATAAACTTTTCCTCAGATATGATACAGACACAGAACAAAAAAAAAAAAGTATGATAAAATGGGTGCAAATTTTTAAAGAAACAGTTACAATACAATAATGAGAAGAATTATGGACTAAATCTATAAAATTTACACCAAGTTATAACTTAAAGTAAAACTGGTACGAAATGTTCTATACGTGGTATACAACTCCATCAATAATATCTAAGATAGACAAATCATACAGTAATAAATGTTGGAAATGCCATAAAACAGAAGGAATGTTTTATCACATGTGGTGGATGTGTAAAAAAAACCCCAAAGTACTGGAAAGATATGTATATAGTACAATGCAGAAAAATTTGGAATTTAAATTTGAAAGGAACCACAACTTTTCTTACTATGTATATAATCTCAGAAAAAAAGTTGACATGAAACCTCATAATTTAATGAGATAAATGCCTACAGCAGTAAGAATAAATTTTGCCCAACACTAGAAGAAAGATACAATTCCAACAATATCTGACTGGGAACTTAAACTTGGAGAATATGGAGCAATGGCAAAACTAACAGTATATATTCATAATAGAAATTTAACCAAATTTAAGCAAGAAGGGTTGCCATACATACAATACATCACACAGCATGGCAAATATAATCACTTACAGTCTGGCTTCTAAGGGGACTTAAATATCTACAAATATTGTAAAATTAGCAGATGTATAAAAAGGGGGAAGTTAGAAACCCAATAGTTCTTGTTCCTTTTGGGGGGGATTTTAATTGTTGTTAAATTTGCTTTGCTCATCTAGTTTTTCCTTTTTCCATGTAAAAAAATTAAGTAAGAATACAATGGAAACCTTTACACTAAGTAAACAGCTCAAGACCAAAACCTTTATTGTACAAAAAATACAGGTAGTCCTTGCTTAACTGGGGCCAGAATTTCGGTCACTAAGTGATGCAGCTGTTAAGTGAATCATCATGTGACCAGACCCAATTTTATGACCTTTTTTGTGGTGGTCATTAAACGAATAACTGTAGTCATTAAGTGAATCACGTGGTTCCCCATTGATTTTGCTTGCTGGAAGCGAATTGGGAAGGTCACAAATGGCGATCATGACCCTGTCATAAGTGCAAACTGGTTGCCAAGCACCCAGATCACAATCAGGTGACCATGGGGGCGCTGCAATGGTTGTAACTTCAGGCACTGGTCATAAGTCACTTTTTTAGTGCCATCATAACTTTGAATGGTCACTAAGTGAACAGTCATTAAACGAGGACTACCTGTACTTTGATCCAATCTGCAGTGGGTTTTTTTTCTAATGTTATATTTTATTCTGGATGAAAAACTGCTGGGCAGCTAGGGGGTTGGTATACTACCCAGTAGCCATACATAGGCACTTTTTCCATACATAGGCACTCACACCCAGTCACCTCCAGGGCACTGGTCCTTGCTACTGAGATAATATTGCAAACTATAATAGTGTCCCCTCCTCCTCATATATTGCTATAGCACCTGAAACTCAGCTGGGAATTTTCCAACGGGATTATATCCCTGTTGCTGTCAAGCCAGGTCCCCTAAATACATGGAAGGTCTGCATATTTATCCAAGAACATATAATAAAGGGATGCAATTTTATTCTGTGCAGACCTGGCTTTTAGCAACAGCAGTTGGAGACCAAGGTGCTTGTCAGTTCAACCACATAGGCCTTGGACAGGGACAAATGGCTTAGAAGAGGGGAGATGCAGCAATATATAGGTTCCTCTTTGCCTGCAATGGCCATCCCAGCCTCCCCCGTAAGACAAAGGAATTAATTTTGGTCTTGCATTCTTTACAAGAAGCAGAATAAGTCTGGGGGGAGGAGAACCACTCAATGGTAAAGGGGTCATTCTGCAAACCATCATTGCCTCAGTTCTAGATGGAAGAAACAATAACCTAGAAAGATTTTGTTTACTTCTTTGTTCATTGTAACATAAAATGCCAATATAATTTATGATTAGCAAAGATATCAACCCCCAAATAGGCTATTTTTGACAAAGTAATTCTATACAAAAACTGTATTGTGTACCCTTGACCAAAGATTAGTATACTCCTTCTATCTGGGATGGTCATCCTCTTCCATTGAGCATGCAACTTTGGGAGGGACGCACATGAAATGGTGAGGGAAAGACACTTGTCTAGCCAACCAAATCTGCACATCAACATCAGCAAACAGTAGGGTGACAGATGTCACAGCCAGATTGCCCCCACATCCTATATAACAACTATGTAGGAAGCACTGAAAATGCAGAATGAATTGCTTTTCTAATCTAGTTATGTCTTCCATTACAAAGGCCTCCGGTAATTCCCTCAGTCATAAATTTTGTAACAAGATGTTTTGGTATGTTTAAGAGCACCTTATCTTGCAAATATTAAGTAAATTAATTTTGTGCAACGGACACAGTAATCTGCTGCTTTCTATACTGTTCCACACTATATTGTTTTGTTTATCTTTTTGACTTTAGGGCATTGGAGAAAACAAGAACAGTAATATAAAGCAGTTGGGTAATTCAATATGCATTGTTTAAAATCTGTTAAGGTTTAAGTGATTTAATGTTAAGTATTTTGAATTCAGTTTTAAAACCCAAAATATGAACTACCATTTCAAAAAATAAAGTTTTATATAATTATATATAATTTGTTAGTCAAAAACTTTAATTCTAATACCATGTAAAATCAACATTATAAAGCAGAATTCTCCAACCTGCACAGCAGTTTCACAAGTAACCCCATATTCCATTTCTTGCTTAGTTAAGCAATTGAGCTCTCCTATTATAGCTCCAGTCACGTAGTAGTCCGTGTAGGCAGATGTAAGATGTTTATGGCTGTCTTTGCGGATATTTTTGTCAACATCTTTCTGAGTATCTTTATTAACTCCTTTATAAACTCCATAAGACGGGGCAGTACCAGAAAGCTAGGTTTAAAAAAACAGTAATAATTAATTTTAGACAGGTAATGAAATAACCCCCTTCATGGATCACTGCCTTGTCGTGGCGAAGGGGCTTGTGTAACTCAGTGAAGCCATGAGCTATACCGTGCAGGGCCACCCAAGACGGACAGGTCAACTCAGAGAGTTCTGACAAAATGTGGTCCACTGGAGAAGGAAATGGCAACCCACTCCAGTATCCTTGCCAAGAAAACCCCATGGACAATGTTAAAAGGCTAAAAGATATGACGCCGGAAGATGAGCCCCTCAGGTCGGAAGGTGTCCAATATGCTACTGGGGAAGAGCGGAGGGCAATTCCAAGTAGCTCCAGAAATAGTGAAGCGGCTGGGCCAAAGCCGAAAGGATGTTCAGCTGTGGATGTATCTGGAAGTGAAAAGAAGGTCCGATGCTGTAAAGAACAATATTGTATAGGTACGTGGAATGTAAGATCCATGAACCAAGGCAAGCTGGATGTGGTCAAACATGAGATGACAAGATTGAACGACGACATCTTGGGAATCAGCGAATTGAAATGGACGGGAATGGGTGAATTTAATTCAGGTGACCATTATATCTACTACTGTGGGCAAGAAACCCTTAGAAGAAATGGAGTTGCACTCATAGTCAATAAGAGAGTGGGAAAGGCAGTAATGGGGTACAACCTCAAAAACGACAGAATGATCTCAGTGCATATCCAAGGAAAACCATTCAACATCACGGTAATCCAAGTCTATGCCCCAACCACTGATGCAGAAGAAGCTGAAGTTGACCGGTTCTATGAAGACCTACAACACCTTCTAGAACTAGCACCAAAAAAAGATGTCCTTTTCATCATAGGGGATTGGAATGCTAAAGTAGGAAGTCAAGGAGTAATCGGAATAACAGGCAAGTTTGGCCTTGGAGTACAAAATGAAGCAGGGCAAAGGCTAATAGAGTTCTGTCAAGAGAACAAGCTAGTCATAGCAAACACTCTTTTCCAACAACACAAGAGATGACTCTACACATGGACATCACCAGATGGTCAATACCGAAACCAGATTGATTACATACTTTGCAGCCAAAGATGGAGAAGCTCTATACAGACGGCAAAAACAAGACCAGGAGCTGACTGTGGCTCAGATCATGAGCTTCTTACTGCAAAATTTAGGCTTAAATTGAAGAATGTAGGGAAAACCACTAGACCACTCAGGTATGACTTAGATCATATTCCATGTGAGTACACAGTGAAGGTGATGAATAGAGTTAGAGGATTAGATTTGGTAGACAGAATGCCTGAAGAACTATGGACGGAGGTCTGTAACATTGTACAAGAGGCAGCAACTAAAACCATCCCAAAGAAAAAGAAATGCAAGAAAGCAAAATGGCTGTCTGATAAGGCTTTACAAATAGCTGTGGAAAGAAGGAATGTGAAAAGCAAGGGTGAAAGGAAAAGATATAAGCAACTGAATGCAGATTTCCAGAGAATAGCAAGGAGAGATAAGAAGGCCTTCTTAAATGAACAATGCAAAGAAATTGAAGAAAACAATAGAATGGGGAAGACTAGAGATCTCTTCAAGAAAATTGGAGATATCAAAGGAACGTTTAGTGCAAAGATGGGCATGATAAAGGACAAAAAAGGCAGGGACCTAACAGAAGCAGAAGAGATTAAGAAGAGGTGGCAAGAATACACAGAAGAACTATACAAGAAAGATCTTAATGTCCCTGATGTCCATGCTGGTGTGGTCACTGACCCTGAGCCAGACATCCTAGAGAGTGAAGTCAAGTGGGCCTTAGGAAGCATTGCTAACAACAAAGCTAGTGGAGATGACAATATTCCAGCTGAGTTATTTAAAATACTAAAAGACAATGCTGTTAAAGTGCTGCACTCAATATGCCAGCAAGTTTGGAAAACGCAACAGTGGCCACGGGATTGGAAAAGGTCAGTTTACGTTCCAATTCCAAAGAAGGGCAATGCCAAAGAATGCTCAAACTATCGCACAATTGCACTCATTTCACATGCTAGCAAGGTTATGCTCAAAATCCTACAAGCTAGGCTTCAGCAGTACGTGAACCGAGAACTACCGGATGTACAAGCTGGGTTTCGAAGAGGCAGAGGAACTAGAGATCAAATTGCCAACATTCGCTGGATCATGGAGAAAGCACGAGAGTTCCAGAAAAGCATCTACTTCTGCTTCATTGACTATGCAAAAGCCTTTGATTGTGTGGATCACAACAAACTGTGGCAAATTCTTAAAGAGATGGGGATACCAGACCACCTTACCTGTCTCCTGAGAAATCTGTATGCGGGCCAAGAAGCAACAGTTAGAACTGGTCATGGAACAACCGATTGGTTCAAAATAGGGAAAGGAGTACGACAAGGCTGTATACTGTCACCCTGCTTATTTAACCTATATGCAGAGTACATCATGAGAAATGCCAGGCTGGAAGAATCACAAGCTGGAATTAAGATTGCAGGGAGAAACATCAATAACCTCAGATATGCAGATGATACCACCCTAATGGCAGAAAGTGAAGAACTAAAGAGCCTCTTGATGAGGGTGAAAGAGGAGAGTGCGAAAGCTGGCTTGAAACTCAACATTAAAAAAACTAAGATCATGGCATCTGGACCCATCAATCCCTGGCAAATAGAAGGGGTAGAAATGGAAGCAGTAACAGACTTCATTTATTTGGGCTCCAAGATCACCGCAGACGGAGACTGCAGCCATGAAATTAAAAGACGCTTGCTCCTTGGGAGGAAAGCTATGGCAAACCTAGATAGCATATTAAAAAGCAGAGACGTCACCTTGCCGACAAAGATCCGCATAGTCAAAGCTATGGTTTTTCCAGTAGTAATGTATGGCTGTGAGAGCTGGACCATAAAGAAGGCTGAACGCCGAAGAATTGATGCCTTTGAACTGTGGTGCTGGAGAAGACTCTTAAGAGTCCCCTGGACTGCTAGGAGGTCAAACCAGTCAATCTTAAAGGAAATCAACTCTGATTGCTCATTGGAAGGATTGATAATGAAGCTCAAGCTCAGATACTTTGGTCACCTAATGCAAAGAGAGGACTCTTTGGAAAAGACCCTGATGCTGGGAAAAATGGAAGGCAAAAGGAGAAGAGGATGGCAGAGGATGAGATGGCTAGATAGCATCACTGAAGCAATGAGCATGAAATTGAGCAAACTCAGGGAGGCAGTGAAAGATAGCAAGGCCTGGCGCAATATGGTTCATGGGGTCACGAAGAGTCGGACACGACTTAAAGACTGAACAACAACAAATGAAATAACAATAATTTGCATGTACTGGCATAGGCTTTCACATCTGGCATCAATGAAGCAGGGATGAGTTTTTGGGCTGAATGGCCGTGGTCTAGTTTTCTTTTGTTCTGACATTCCACCAGCAGCTGTGGCTGGCATCTTCAGAGGCAAAGTGAGGTGCTTTCTGATGTACCTCTCAGCAACTCACAGGCAACTGAACTGGCTGACTGGGCTCTTGTATATGAACCTGGCAAGCTGATCTCTGACTGGTCCTTGTGTAGCTGGACTTCTGTTTATTTTGGACAATTCCAGAAGATCTGGTTCCTGATTGGACTGTTTTTGAGCCAGGATACTACTAGGTATTCTTTCTGGTGAGGCTGCTGCACCAATCAGCAGCCTGGCTCAAAGGCAGAATAATCAGGAAGAGGTACTCTTGGAATTTCTTCAAAATGGACCAATCAGACAAAGGACCAATCAGGAACCAGCTTTCTTGTACTCCCGTGACATGGACGAATCAGAGATCAGCTTGCCAGCTTGCCATTCTTGCTTCAATAATTTGCACATATTTTATTCCACTGTTAACCCTTCAAATATACATTTGGTAGGTGCACTACAGTAAATGCAGAAAGACAGTTATAAAGCAAACACTTCTAAAACTGCATACTCGTTCCCCAAAGGATGAACCAATGACCACCTAGCAGCCTTATAAATCTCTTCTATCAAGAGATTTTCCATGGAAGGCCACTGAAGCTGATGTCCTCTAGCTAAATGTGCTATGTTTCTCCTTAAGGTTGTTTTCCCAAGGCCATGTAGCATTTGATAGTACAGTATATTCTTTCAACCAGTGGGAAATAGAAGCCTCAAACACTTTATCTCTTTCAGGTTTACCTTAAAAAGATACAAACAAACATTCAGATTTCCCAATTTCCAATAAAGTATCCAAATAAAAATGGAGGGCTCAATATACATTGAATTTGTTTCAATATTTCTTTTCCTGGTAAGAAGCATTAGGACAGAAAGAAGAAAAAGAAATATTGTATTTGGAGAAAATGAGAATTAACTTCAACATTAGAGTCATGCCTAAGCATCATCTGATCTTTTTGAAAAAAACATAACTTGGAACCTTAAGAAAGCTTGCCAAAATCTGATATTTGCCTGATTAACCTTACAAATACTAAAAAAACAATCCTAAGTGTAAGTAAATTTACCACATTTGACTTAAGGTTTAAATGGTGATCTATGAGCACAGTCCAATTCAGATTCTAGGTCAGAAATCTATGAGCTGCAGGCAGGTTAAGTACTATTTCTTCCAAAAAGTCTCTTGAGGTAAAAACAAAAGATAGCAATTATTTCTCTTAACTGCTAAGTCTTAGTTGCTTGGATTTGTGCAGCCCAGATGTAAGTGCTGGGTAAGTATTAAGGAAAACAAAATCAAAGGAAAGGGTTTGTGCGCATATTAGAGAGGTGTGCAGCTGTGGGGTGCTCTCAGTCACTTCCACATCATTCCTGTAAAATTATTACTAACCTATTGACCAGTCAATCTATCTTTGCCTGCAATCTGGATTTGTGAAACAGAAATGAGTTTGAGAAATCACTTTACTGATTCTTGTGTCAAATTACAGCACATACCATTCTGATCATCCAAAACAGTAGGAGAGGGAAAAAAAAATGTGGCTGCATGTTGAAGTCATATCTGTACTAGAATATATTATGTAGCAGAATTACCTTTTTAAAAGAACATTCCTTGAGGAGAAGCAAGGAACCAGAATTTCTCTGAAAGCAGTGGGCATTGGGCAGAGAATTCCCCATCATGCAGGCTACAGAGGCACAACAGCAAAGTCCTTCCAGTTAATGAATTCTATCATGGCACTGCCCTCCAAATGACATTTCCCGTGGGATTCATATAGCCCCCACCTGACCTTATTTAAATGAGCCCTTCATGTCAGTTCCCCCAGGCCTTGGGTTAGAGTGAGTGATGGATCCCTGAGTTGTATTTTAATTACTAGTCGGTATTGTTTCTCTAGACTTTTCTTTCTAGGTTATATACGTTTCTGTTTTTATTGTTTTATTCTGTAAGCTGCCCAGAATTGTGATACCTTGTGGCAGCCTATACATTTCATAAATACATAAAAATAAATGCTTTAAATGGAAGATGGGCTAATCGTTTACAGGGATTCCACATAATTTCTTCAAAATTATTGACTTGTTGAACAGTCAACCTATTGACCCTGAGGTGGCAGCAAAGAGAGTTTGATTGCCATTTACTGATAATCCAGATTTATGCAGCTGAGATGCAGCTGCTGGAAAAGTGCTGATGAGGAGCAATATGTTGAGGCCATACTTTTACTGGTCATATTCTGCATCTCTGCAGAGTATTTGAAATGAGGGCTTTGCAGAATAAGGGCTTGAAAGGGCAATAACATCTTCTTGAGCTGTCAAGAGTGAAAAGGGCCAGGAGATGAGATCATGGCATGACACCATCATTTCTAACAGCAAGCTAACTCCATTGGATCTGATGAACTTTGAACAAAAGATTCTAATTGCACAATATTTGAATAATTTTACTGAGTGAGAAAAATGAATTGATTTGAACTGATTTATGTCTAACCTATTCTCAAGCATCCCAGGCATTGAGATGGTCTCAAGCTCCTTTTCTACAATTTCAATACTAAGCCACTGTTCTCCAAGCAATCAGTGGTGATCTGAACACTATCCAGGTACTGCTGTCTTCATAATGTGCAAATCCAGCTATTACCCATGTACAGAAAAAGAAAATCTCCCTATGCATGCAGGTGAGATGCTGGTACTATTAGTATTAATACAAATACCTATGACTGTGGAGGGTGGAGGTTGATCTCAGTATTTTCAGCGTGCCTTAGTATATACAGGTAATCTTCTGCTATGTCTGTAAAAGCTAAAACTGCCTGCTTACTGAACACTGACAACACTGACTTCATTGTTTCCATTCTGAACTAACTCCTAGAGCCATTTCTGATGCAGCATAACTCTTATGTTCCTGTTCTTTGTGTATAATAAAAAGAAAGCAGACTGTGGACCTATGTTGTCTTTTTGTCACTAGTTCTTTCACTTTCTTATCCAGGAAATGACTAATGGCTTGAGATTTCTCATTGAACTCTCATTGAGAATTCTCATTTACTTTAAAAAAACAGGTCACTTACATGACTCTGGTTCTTTGAGTAGTTGCCTGTGTATTCATGCTTCTAGGTGATATGCCAACACTGACCTATCATCAGAAATTTCCTACAGATAATTTTGGCAGGAAGCATGCTCTGAATTGAGTATACCCTGAGCCCAGCTAATGAAGGAATAATATTTGAAATTGTTGGAAAGGAACAATTCTATCAACCACTAATGCCCACTGAACATCTAAAGTACAAAAGGATTGTCCTTAATCAGATTCTAATTGAAGAAAAATAGGCAGAACAATAAAATGATTAATATGAAAATCAGAGATCAGTTAGGTAGGAACTAGATATCACAGGAACTATAAAAATGTGAATATTGTCTGTCCACAAGACACGAAGTTCTCCAGCCTGGTGCGCCTATGCAATGGCAACAAAAAACACCATTGGCATAAGAAAATGAAAGCCAAGCCATGGGTTGGAATGATTTCCCACCTCACTTGGTTGATGTAACACTGTGGCAAAATTATGTATCATGATTTGAAGAACCTGGGGCCATAAAAAGATTCAAAAACCTGTAGAGCTTTGAACCCTGCCAATAGTTTGAAGCTATTTATGTGCAATTAGCAGGCATGGTTATCCAATAGCCAGTAGCAACCAGAATTCCCTCTCCCTTCAACCAATTCTGCATGTTTGAACACATCTCTGTTGTTATTATAGTCACTAGAAGACCCTCGGAAAAAAGCAGCCTTAAAGTACATTGGGAGGAATTATCACTGTCAAAGCAATTAGAGAATCCTGTGTGGAAACTGGAGATAAAGATGATCTGAATCTACATCAGAATGAAACACAAAGAGCAAAATCTCTGATGAAGAGGACCCCTCCCATGTTGGCCACTAAATACCTCAGTAAAATCTGAATAAGCTTGGTGTTAGCAGTGCTTTAGCAATGGCAATAGTCCATTATTATAATGAGACAGAGTTTTATTATGTGATGAGCTGACATATTATCAGATAGAAAAGATGCCAAGTGAAAGAAGTCCAGAAACAATATTCAGTGAAGTGGAAAGTGGAATAACAAGGCGATGTACTGAAATAACAATGAAAGAAAAGTGCTAAAAAACTTGAGGTGGGACCATAGGTAATAATTCATATACTGTAAGGACATACAAAATTCCACAGAGGTAGAAATAGGTAACAACGAACATCATACATTTTGTGAAGACAGTGGAGTGATGAAAAGAATGAAGAGAAAAATATGAAACAAAACAAAAACCCACTATACATCAAAGAAACTTATGCAGCTGGATTCCAATGTGGACAAAGACCTTTTTGAAATCTAAAGATGTGAACCAACCTTTCTGCTAAAGTAAAGGACAGAAGGTAGAGACAAAAATGTGAATATAGAATGCCACCAACCATGGGTGTGTGTACAGTTGCACACATGCTTCAGCAGGATTTACAGAGAGAGTTTGTCTGCACTGAGTCAAAGTTGAAGTCAGTAGACAAGTAGCATGCTCAGGTCCTGGATTGAGGTTCAAGGTGTTAATGGGAATGTTATTAGTTGGTCCAGAGTTAGAGTTACAGAGTTGCTGGATACATGAGTTTCAAGGCTCAATAGCACAGGGACCAAGTTTCATTGGTTGTTCCTAACAGAGAGGTGCCCATGACACCATGATATACAGGGGCATTGCCAGATGGGAACAAGAACGACACCACTCTTGCTGGAGAAACATCTACTGAGGTCCTCTATTCTGCTCTCCAGAATGTACTGCACATCTAGGGACTGGGTAGTTGCTCAGATTGGAACCTGTGTCATCTAACTGCCAGCACAGCTGCTCCAGATGATTGTTGACAGAGTCAGCTTCAAGTGCTGAATTGCTTGCCCTTTCCTGGGGCTGACATTCATCTGGTGCATCCAGTGTCAGCATCAGAATCCCCTGAGTCAGAAGCAGGCATGTCATAAGCTTTTTGCCAGAGAGGATGAGATATTAAGTCCTTCCACAAGGCAAAATATAGAAGGGATGCCATACAAAGACAAGTGGCTATAAGCTGCCAGGAAAGAGATTGGATCTATTCAAACATAAAGTCTCACAAAGTTACCAAAATGAAGTTGCAAATGGTTGCAAATGAGTCTTCACAATTAAGTGAGATGCAGAAGAGGGCATTCAATGCTACAAAGCCAGTGTAGTCCCAAGGGATACTCCCAAAGTATGATGAAGATTGCGATGAAACCATTGCACTTGGAATAAAATATACTTCAATTAGAACTCTCCTCAGTGTTGCAGCATCAATAGTACAGTAATGTATTTTAACACATAGATGTAAAGATGGACTTCTTCTACAGTGACATCAAGGCAACATAGACATGTAGCAGCAACCAGGATTTGAAGAACCTGAAAAAGAAAAGCTTGTGTGCAAGTTACAAAAGAGTATTTCTGGGCTCAAACAAGCAGCAAGGGCTTGGTACGAAAAACTGAATCAACTGTTGCTTAGTGAGGGATTCATACCAAGAAAAGCTGATTCCTATTTATATACCCAGTATTAAAAATCAGAAATTGACATACTTTTAAACTTATATTGTGGATCCAATCATGTGTTATGAGGATGAGAAAGACAACCAAAAAATTTTAGAACATCTGAGCAAAGAAACAGAGGTAAAACAACTGAGAGCTTCCATATCTCAGAATCAAGACTTAAAGAGAAGAAAATGGAAGCTTCTCAACTAGAAGCAGAAAACAATTCTTAACAAAGTGCCTTGAAGTGTCTCACTGGGATTCTCCCCTTATTCTATTGTGATAATAAAGATACCAATTAAATCCTATATCTGAGATGATGGAATTAATTCTGCTGGAAAAACAGAATGTAACTTAAAGTTTGTAAACCTGTATGGAAGACAGTAATAGATGTAGATCACTAGTTTTATCAAAAAATCCTTTTATAGATCTATGGGATGGTAGCCAAGGTGACAAAGAGGGCATTGTTTTCTTCTATATAACAGTAAACAAATAATTATCACAATGAACAGTCCAATAAAAATAAAATATGCCCTACTGTTAAGGAAAGAAAAATCCCAAAACCTCAGTTGAATAGAATCAACCAAATTCTAATTTTTATTAAGATCACCCAAAAGGTCAAAAATGAGCACACAAGCTTTTAAATTCTTCAGAACTTTTCATCAGGCAGATTGTAGCAGACAGGGACATTCAGTGAAGAGAGAAGGTGTGTGTCAATGGAGTCAAAATGGTGGCCACAACTACATGATCAAAGCCCAGTCCCTTTTTTATACGCAATACAGATACTCCTAATTATACTAAACAGTAATATAAGGAACAAAGAAGTCTAAAACTTTGACCAGCAATGAAACAGAAATTCAGTTTCAAGATGGTTTGTAGACTACAGTATATAATATTACTAACATAATTCTAAGTAATATTAATTTCCTTATTCCAAGTTATATTCCCAGGTATTTGTTGATACCTATATCTTACCTTAACCATTCCTGATACAATTAAATGGATTCCTTGTGGTAGTTCGCCTTCTTCACATATGACATCTCCATAATCGTAATAAAGAATTTTTGCTTTTTTCTGAAAAAAGAAAGCAATAGTATTATAGAACACAGAATAAATAATACTTTCTTAAGCATACCCCCAAAGATATCAAGTAAGAGAAGTATTTTAAGGTGCTTTGAACATTTTAAGAGTGTAGCAAATGACAAATATATACAGAAGAATTTTAAAGTTAGAGGATGAAGATCAATGATTAATACAACTTTTATCAGAAGTATATTAAGATATTTAAATTATGTAACTATTTCAAATAACTTTCCTATCCAGAAGATACCCACAACATATTTGAGTACAAAATGCTAGGGATTTTAGTTGGGCAAAGAATGAGCTCCAAACATTGGGCACAAACATCAAATAGTGGAATAACAGATGGATGCAAAGGGAGCCTGGGATGTGAAGGTGAAAGCCACTGGACCGACCTGCGCAACAATGGGAAAAGACCACATATAACAGGTATCAACTTTTTAAGATGACTGTAAAATAGGGAAAGACTTATTTCAAAGCCAGACCTCAGTTGTCAATGGTGATCTACAAAGCATCTGTAATGTTCCTTGGCATGGTCCTGTTGATACTTGACCTTTTAGAGGGCTTGCAATTTCTGGTTGGCTGCAGGAACAGGAAACTGAGGCAAAACTAATGAAAAGAATAGGGATTAATTTAAAAAAAAATTGTTGGTGCCAAGGCATGCACCAAATTACTATAAGTAAATTCTCAGGGGCAGAAAATAATCCTAATAATCCTATTGAGAACTAACAGAGCAACACAGTACTGCTAGATGGTTGCAGACCAGAATTTATGGAAAATAAAATCTTATAGTATCCAAAACGTCCTAAAGACTGTTATAACAGAGATGTGAAAGCTCTTTCCTGATGGAGCCAGGAGAAAATATACCTGATGGTGGTGTAAAAAGTCAAGTGTGTGAGACATAAGACCAATCCCCACATCAGAAGATTATCAGAGTTCCCTGCAATGGGTTTAACATGCAGATCTGAATGCTGTAGACCATAAATCCTGTCCAACAAAGGTCACATAAAACTTCAACATTTTCCAAATTATGTATGAAATGCCAAAGAGCTTTCTTCCAGTCCTTTGTATATTCAGGCATTCAGGAAAGGTCATCTGCCTATTTGTTAATAGAAGAAGGAATATAGAAGGTGGTAAATCTATAGGAAAAACAGAGGCCAGTGACTTTGTTTCCTGTTTCATTTCCATGCAGTCTATGAATGATTTAGGTACATACCAGAACAGGGAAACAAACCCCTTTGAACAGATGATGCTAGGACTTGAAGGCTGACTTAATTGCCAGCTTTTTCTCCCAGTTTGTTTAATTCAAAGGAATTATGTTTTCTGAAGTGGTATTTAAATCATTAGTGTGTGGTCCTTTTTGGAGGACTGTAAGAACACCACTATCACAATATCTTTCCAGAATTCCAGTAATACAGCATGGGCTGGAAGATAAAGGCCTGTTTTACAAAGTGAAAAGCCTGTTGAGTCCCTTCATCCTTTTAGAACTTGCTTAAGACTGGATCAAATTGGAAATTCCCTCTTCCTGGAAAATAATAATTGTAATAATTGACAAGTTTCAAAAGCAGTACCAACACTCTCTTAGAGGAGGCATCTGCATGGTAACAAGTATTGTGGAAAAATACTGTGGATTGACTGAGTTTTTCCCCCCCTACCTTGGCAAACAAGCAGTTTGCTGACACTGTAACAGTATCTGGACATACTGCTTATTTTATTGGGATCGCTAGACTATGTCAGCAGATTGCCCAAGTACATAATGAGGACATTACTTAGGAAGTCCAGAAAAATGTTCATGAAGTTCTGAAAGACCATGGGAGCATTGCAAGGATAGAAAAGCATGCCTGTATATTCACAGTGCCATAGCAAGTATTAAACACAGCCTTCTACTTATCCCCTTTCTAGATTTGGATGAAATTCTAGGCTTTCTGGAGATCTACATTAATAAAAATTGTAGCTCCCTGTAATCTCTCTACAAATTCATGGATCAGAACTAAAGGGTATCAACTTTAAACTGTAAACCTATTGAGCCCCCCAAAGTCATTACACAGGTATGATTCCATTCAGAAAAAAGAAGGGAGTGGATACTGGCAAGGTAGAAGATTCTTGTTCAGAAGTTCCCTCAAAACCATCAATTCTGGTTCAAGGATTAGGTCTATCTGCTCTGTTAGAACACTGGCTTCTACTATTAAACCAATAGGGCAACTGATTTGGAAGTAGCTGATCTGCCTCCTTTATGTCAAACTTTCTCTCAGAAATCTATTTCTAGATTGATTTCTCTGAGTTGATGGTGCAGCAAATCATGTTGACAGGCTCAAAATAGCTTTGTCAGTAAGAAGACCTAAATTCAACCAGACCCAAAAAGGAGAATTTCCTTAGCCACTCCAAATCCAACGCCAACTTCCCATCAATGCTGGAAAATTGTTAATATACACACACACAAAAAATCCCAATTGTTTGGCAGCTCAAGAAATAATTAGTTGGTCTATTGCTTTATGGGATCACCAGGCAAAAGATGTCCATTCATGGTCCGTGCTTTGATTAAGCAGATAAAGAATTGATTATGGAGATAGCTGATGAGCTTCTCTAAACACAGAATCTATAAAATTGCTAGTAGTATAGAAATAACAGTGGTTCCAGTATGGACATTTTCCTCTGGTATATGGAGTTGAATCCAGCTTCAAATTCTTCAGCAACAAATTGCTGGCCCTTATTGAACCATCTGTTGCTCAGATCTAGGAGGCTTATGATGCTGAAATCAGATGGATGGCTTCAAAGGACAAGTAGAGAGAGGTATGATGACACTTCTCATAATAAAAGCAGAATCCCTTCTTATACTGAGTTCTCCTCCAACTGTGGGTATAAACATACTGGTGTTAACTATTTTAGGCCCAGAGTTATGATTTAGGCCCTGTCATAAATTGCCATTATGAGAATGCCTCCTTTATCCTTTCATTTGGTCATCAAAGTGCAAGTACAACATATACAGGCTTTGTAGCATGGTGGGCAGGTCCTGATTAACAAATGTATCTGTAATATTATTGTTATAATTGTTTAAATGTTCCTGGCACTAGTCTAATAAGATTGCTTAATTCTAAATTAAACTACTAGAAGCTGAAAATCAGTAATGTATTCCCTTTATGGGTACATTCTGTGTCTTAGACACTTTATCTTCGCTGTGGGTACTTTTAATGGATCCTCATATACCAACTTTAACTGGGCTATACATTCTGCAAAATATTAGATAGAACTAGGCTGAAGTAAGGAGTATTCCATTAGGCATCAGACAGAAGACATACAGGTAGTCCTCATTTAGTGACCACAATTGAGATCAGCAACTTGGTCCTTAAGTGAAGTGGTTGCTAAGTGAAAAATCACATGACCGCAACTATGCTTATGATTTTACTTCAGCTTTCCTTTGCTTTACAGCATCAGAAGGATATGACCCCAAACAGCCAGGGGAGGCCAAACGGGAGGTTTCTAGAACGCAACTCATGAGGAAGCTGGATAAAAGGACAAATCTTATAGCCCTTTTACCCCACTCCTTTGTCCTTAGGAATGCTTACCCTGGTACTGGGATAATTAGCAAGAACAGAATATTTGTATTTACATTCATTGGAGAAGAAGGGATTACAGTCAGTCCTCATTTAGCAACCATCATTGGGACCAGCAAATGAGCAAAGCAGTCACTAAGTGAAACCATGACTATCCTTATGATCTTATTTCAGCTTTCCTTTGCTTTACAGACCTGCAAAAGTTGTAAATGCAAGGACTGGTCATAGGATTATTTTTTCACCACTGTCGTAACTGTGAACAGTTGCTAAACAAGGCAGTTGGTAAACAAGGACTACCTATACAATAAAGTAAGCAGGCACACAATGGGGAATGCACATTGAAAGGAATGCGCTGGCACGGTGGGCCTAGCATACTGGGCTGTAAGCTGTGAACTGCTTAAAAGCCTTCAGTGTGAAACTGATTAGGGTCTTGTCAATTTCAAGCTGTAGCTGCCAGCCAGCCAGAGGGTTCTAAGCAATTAAGGTCACAGAGGTGAGCTTGTTAACTTACCATTAGCACATTTTAGGGCAGCTCAGGAAAAGATAGCTTGTTTAGATAATCTCAGCTCTGGGTGGGGGGTAGATTAAAAAAAAACAAGTCATACATAGGACAACACATGCAAACTGACTGTAATGGCAAACACATGGCTGAGAGAGAGAGACATCGCAAAGGTGGTAAATGCAGGCACTGGTTGCAGTTACTTTTTCATCACAGTCATAATTTCAAACAGTGGCTGACTGAGGCAGTGACTAAATGAGGACTACCTGTACTAGTTTGTTGATCAGAAAGGAAATCTTATGCTCTTGTATTTGTATATGACTAACTCTGAGCTAGGAAGTTAGCAAAATGTTTCTTTCTCACTATTAAATTTTTCTGGAAGAACAATCAGAATATTTCAATGAGATGAGCAGCTTGCTACTGACTAAGCCTGTAAGGCAATGACCAAAGTTGTGTGCTGAGCCAACTGTAAAAGAGGTAACTGTTTTGGTTGTTTAACAACTTTATTATACTGCCAGAATTGATTGGGGGTTGTTTGCCATTTACCCTCCTTTGGCTATTGTTGCCATAATGAGCATTAGCAAATGTGGATGACAGGTCTACTACAGAGGGAAAACCAAGAGAAGCAGTGTTTCTGAGATAAGTAGCCACTTAGAGAATGTATTCTGAAGTTCATAGCTAGGCTGACTGTAGTCTAATTCAAAGGGATAGTCAAGAAAAGATGGTCATGAGTCAGTACAACAGGCCTGATACCTGGCTTGTGATATGCAAGAGATTCATGGGACACTCAGAAAAGCATCTGAATTGAAACTAATACCAAGCAAAGTCAAAGGGCAGACAGACTGCAGAGCATACCCTCCAGGTGTTGCGCAGCTGCTCTGCCAAAGAAATTCTAATCCTGCCAGCCCTTAACTTCAGATGCTCACTCTATCTTTGCCCAATTAGCCTCAGTTGCCTCTTGCTGCTCCTCTTGGATCCAGAGGACAAGATTCCAGCAGTTCTTCAACTTTAGTTGTGTTCTTTTTAAGTATACTGGTTATCTCCAGCTTTTCTCCAGAAGGTGACTTAGTCACCATTGATTTTTGCAAGTTCTGGCCCTAAAGAGATATCAAATTCTCTTCATCCAAGGATTCAGACATAACATTATTCCTCTTGTAAAAGTCCACTTCTGCAATGAGCAGGTTTGAATTCAGAAAGCATGAAAACAATACATTAATCATTTCCAGCAGTGTTGTTTTAGATGAATTGGTTGTCTAAAGCTCTTCTCCTACACCTGCCATTGTCACCTCATCAGAAGTAGATAGACATGACAAGACCCAAAAAGCAGTGAATGGGGATGGGTTGTGGAAATGACCATAACCCATTCATGAATACTTATATATATTACATTCCTGGGAATCTACATGCATATCAAATAGGAAGCTCTTCTTATGCATTCTGATGATACTTCACCAATGAAGAAACCATGTAACAAAATTAAAGAATTATAACTGTGTAATCTGAGAGCCAAAAACCTATTCAAACAATATATTCAGTGTATGGATATGAGGCAGGCAGGCAAGCCAAGGGCACCTGATGAATGGCACACATAGGATCTCCAACTTATAATTTGGGATCTCTACTACTTTAACTCCTATGAGTTTCAGCCAGCATAGCTAATGTCAAGTGATGTGGGAATTGCATCTGAAGGATATCAAATTGTCTATATCTGATGTACTGTATACATGTGGGGCTATGCATGAATAGTATTTTTTCAAACATAAGAAGATCCTCCATATCTTACACATGAAAGGAACCCTCAGCATCCCATCTTGGCACATGTGTACTGGATAGGTAAGATGCACTTGATGTAGATGGTCCTTAAGGTTCCCAGGAGCCAAGCCATGTAAGGCTTTAAAAGTCAGATATATAAAGCACTAGAGTTATGTGCTCTGGAGATAGTGGCTTTCACCTGCCAACAAGCAGGCTGCTGCATTTTGGACTAATTGCATCTTCCAAGTAGTTTTCAAAAGCAGCCTCATATAGGATGCATTGTAGTAACCTAAGCAGGAAGTAACAAACACACTGGCCTCCTTTTCCAGGAAATGGTGCAACTGGCATACCAGCTGAAACTGAGCAAATGCCCCCTAGTCTTGCCCTCTACCTGCCTATTTGGCAGTAGGCCCAAGTCATGTAACTGTTACTTTGGGGAATACTACCTCTCCCAGAATTACCACTAAAGTGAAGAGAAAGTCATATGGTTTCTAAACAAAGAGTAATTCAAATTTTTTTGGATTCATCATCAATTTGTTTTTTCCTATCCAAAGCCTTAGAGCCTCCAGACATTGGTCAGAACTTTCACAGCATTGCTGGCTTGGCCTACATGGCTTCAAGTAGAATGTTAAACAGCAGGGAGAAAATGAGAAGCTTAAGGCACCTGAGACTAGAATGAAAACCTCTTCACACAACCACTGACAAGAACCATCTACTCAGGAAGAAGAACCACTGTCAAACAGTACCCACAATTCCCAAATCCTGCAGGCAGCTCAGAATGACGTTATGGTCATGGCACTGAATGCTGCTAAGAGATCTAAGAGGACCAAGAGGGATGCACTCCCCTAATTTAGGCCCACTTCAGATCAACCACCACCGCCCAATGCAGTTTTCATCCCATGCCCAAACTTGAACTCTGACTGAAAAGAATCAGTGTTTTTGGAGTTGAATATTTACCACCCCTAAATACCTAAGCATCATTACCTGAATGTATTCCATCTGGGTTTTATTATTCTGAAGCCACACAATATTGCACAGGAGATCATGTGCAGTAGGTGGAGCAATTGTAGGGGGAAGTCTTGCAAGTTGGTTTCTTTTTAACAGAATCACCTAAAGAAGAAAATATTGTTATAATACAATTTACATTACCTTTTAGTTCTTTAAATTCATATTATTAATAACCACTATAAAATGATTTCTACATTCTTAGATCTAAGACATCTTGAGCAATATAATTCTAAAGGAGGTAAAATGGATGTAAAAAACATACACTACTATATTTTTCTGATTGATGCAGAGGCCTTTCTTTCAATGTGCTGATATTTATTATAATTTCAAAAGTTAAAAAAAAAATCCTGAGCTGTTGTGTTTTAAATAGAGTACATTTTTACTACTCTCCAAAAATACTAGGGAGAACTAATGTGAGACAGATTGCTTACCTTTAACTGTCGTTGTCTGAGAGGGCGGTGATGTCCCTTGACTGGGAATCTTCCAAAGCTGAGGGGGACTTTTGAGTAGAAGCATGCCCCCACTATACATAATCTTGGGTGTGGCTCCCCCTATCTCCTCAGTTCCAATGACTAATATAGTAAAGGAACTGCAGATGCATTATGTGGAGGAAGCCATAACTGAGGCCAGTGCTTTTGATACATGTTGGTAAAGGCTTATCTGCTAACTGACACAGAAACAAATAATATGTACAATCCACCTGCAAAGAGTTTGAAATTAAGCTATCTTGCTCTGCATGATGCCAAGAGGGAGATAGTGTGTACCTAAAGACCTCCACATTTGTAAATAAGTTCATTAACAAAAACAGATAGATCTATATAGTTCATACTGTTCAGTTAACTGTTGAAAACTAGTTTTGGAACAAAGGAAGAGAAACATGATGTTAAGATGGAGCTATTAATAATGCATGTTCACCAAGAGAACTGAGTTAATGACCACCAGGAATGGCACTTTGATAGTTAAAAAACAGGCAGAAGTTCAATTGAGTTCTAGGATAGTAAGAATAGTAAGTTCTAGGATAGTTAGTAAGGCCTCTCAAAAAAGACTTGTGAGAGGATGGTGAAAAACTGCCTCAATTTGGAAATGGTTAACTGAGGTAGCTGCTAGTAAATTGGACAATACTCTACACAGTAACTGGATTAAATTAATGAGAGCAAAAAAGTAATACTCTTTTTTATATTTCTATTGCTTATCCAGTAAGGACAAGATGTGGATGCTGTTTCTCAGAAACAAATTGCAGCTTATTCAAAGAAATATGAAATAGTAATGATTAAAGAATTCAAGCTCTAGAAACAAGCTCTAACTATGGACCTTCCAGGAAATTCCTGACTAGTTTTACTATCAACTTTCTCCTTCAAAGGTTAGAGGAAGGCACAAGATTATCCATTACTTGACAATAACCAATAAGGAAGATTTAGGTAAGAAAATAGTAATACTGTAGCAGACATACTGGGGGAAATTACCATGCACCAAGTACCAGAGTTCTTGATACTAATAAAATCCACTTCATAAAAGTCGATTTTAATAAATTCAGAGTTATGGTAAATATGATTCCATGACAGAGAAAGAGCTCAGGATGGATTGGAGTTCCTTAAAGGAGAAACATTAAAAGCAGAATTGCAAATAATTCCAATGTTGGAAGGGAAAAAGCCAATGTGGCTGCACATATCAGTGAGCACATGAAAATACAAAAGGATATATACAAGGTAGAAAGGGGAACAGATCACCAAGAGAACCAAGGGTAAGCTAGAACTGGAGATATATGTGAAAGGATAAAGCTCAGAATGAACCGAGATTGATAAAGGAGGCTGAAAGCAATAACAATATTTCTTTGGTATATTTAAAACAGAATAAAGAGAATCAATACTCAGTGAAGACATACAATACTAACAGAAAATTTAAAAAAGAGATACTGAATGTTGACTCTAACTTAATATTCTTGAGAAGAGGATATACTCTACCAGACAACTGTGAAAACAGGATGAAGTGGCAAGATTGCCCCCTGAGACTAAGAACATAGTAAGGGCGTACTTATGTACTGTGAATGGGATTAGATTTCCAGGACCAAATTAATTACATTTTAGGGCAAGTACAAGAAATGTTTTAAGGATCAAAGACTACAGGTTAACCTTTTGTCCTCTGGAGGGCCAGAAGAAACTGTCCAGTGACATGGAGATATTCATTTTATTTATTTTCCACATTTCTATAGTGCCACAATTATATAAATTTAACCAAATTAAGGGGGACCCCTAAGTTGCAGACCTGCTGTTTTGGGGACAGTGTGACACCATGTGGTTACTGGACAAACAGCTACTCTGTCTTGCTAGGATTTAATCTCAACTTTTGTCCTGTCCAATTCAAACCCTTACAATCTTCAGACATCTCCTGTCTGGCTCCAGATGAGATGTATAACTGGACAACCTCAAGGTATTGATGATATATCACCTGAATCAATGAACATTTTTTTTATACCAGCTTTATGTAGAGGTTAAATAGTATGGGGAGAGGACTAAGCCCGAGGCACCCCATATAAAAAGGGCCACAAATGCAACTGCTCATCCTTCTGATTATTATCCTCATTCCTTTCACTCAGGAAGGAATGGAACCAGTGTAAAATAGTCTTTCTAATTTCCAGCCCTTGTGTCTTGATCCTTACCCTAATCCATAGTCAACTTTATAAAAAACAGCTGAGAGATCCCACAATGACTTTTTATTTTATTATTTTTAGTGCTTTGTGCATGATAATTTCTTTAAAAACATGACAATATCACAGGCTAATAGAAGCTGTCATAAAAGCATTGCCTCAAACAAAATAATGCAAGCTATGTATAAAAATAAATGCAACATCAAGAAACGCATAGGTAATAGGACTTCTGGTAGAGGCATGGTGAGCTAAACATGTCTCCAAGGAGAGTGGAGATGACGACCATGGCAAAGAACAAAGAACAGGTGAGCAGACAGGTCCCACAGAACCTCTCCGGACAAGGAGAGGACAGAAGATTGCCCATGTGCGTTCTGGATGGCTGTTCTTTGCAAGGAAACTGCAGGATAGTGGTCACCAGCGGGTCTGAAGCTGGGAGATAAAGGGATTATTCATCAAGCTCACAACCGCGGTGGCATCTTTTAACGGACACCAAGTTTGCTAACCTTGCTTCTAATCCTTTTGGAAATGGCTTATGTAAATGTCTTAAGACTATTAGAGATCTTTGAAAAGTCTGAAAGTCACCTGGTGAATGCATCTTTCTTCCTGAACAAACAAAGCAAAAAAAAAAATTAACTATAAGTTTAAGAACTTAAAGTATTTGAAATAAACGGCAAAAAACTAAAGATTTTGAACTAAGAAAGTTATAAATGAATTAAGAGTCTAGACAAATTTGGAATATTGAAACTATTAGTATAAGATTTTGGAATTAACTATATAAAAGAAACAGCTTTTTGTGAGAAGCAGAATTATTTTGACTACCACAAGTCACAACAGAGATAAGAGACCTTATGATTTAAATTGGACACTAGAGGGGATTAAAATCCAGGAAAAAAACCCTTGACTTTAGCATTGGGATTTACCAAATGACACAAAATACTATAACATTTGAAATATTAAAGAAGATCTTCAAAGAATGGGGCCAGAAATTAGTAGCCACAAGATCAACAATATCAGTAACAATGTCTGCTTCTATGGATAGGCTATATCTAAAAGATGTTAATGAAGGAATGACAGATTTGGAACAAATTTTGCTTGATGCAGAAATAGGGGAATCAGAAATATTGGATAAAAAAAATACTGGATTAAAAAAACCCAACAAGGCATTCAAACTGGAAATACAAATTACAGGGAAAAGTGTGGATTACAAGATAGAGAAGAGCCAAGAGAACAACCCTAAGGATTTTTTACTGAATACATAAAAGAAGCTGGATAAAGCTTTGAAAATCAAAGGGAAAAACCAAGACAACGACCTGGATAATGACTTTCCACTTTACAAAAGAGGTCTGCTAAAGCTTTGAAGAAGCCTCCACAATGGGAAAAAGAAAGACATGATTGAATTAAAGATCAAGACTGTTAGAAGTAAAAGAAAGGAATATAAAGTTGGTTTGTTTGATCAAGGTTAAAATAAGACATCTTTTTATAAAGCTCTGGTAACTCATTACAGACTTTTGGCTGACACTGGGACTGGAAAGTTGATGATTTATGGTTTTGTAGATAGAAGGGACGGGTTATGGGAAGAAGAGATATTTGTTTGTAACTTTATAAGTGGTGATGAGTTATCAAATTTGTTTTTATTTGTGATGAAGACTGGAAGTCACTTCTTTACATATTTTTATTTTTCTTTATTCTACTTCTTTCCCTTTTTTCTGTGTTCTATTCTTTTTCTTTCTTTGTACTTTTTATTCTTTCTTTTTCTTTTTCTGAGTTTAATTTATACCTGCTTTTATTATTGTACTTTAAATCTTTAATAAAAATTAAAATGGGTGGGGGGGAGAAACACATAAATAATAGAGAAAAAGAATTGCCCACTCAGGCCAGTTCACCATACTGTACCTGGAAATCTTAGTGCTCCTAGTGCAATGCCTTAAGATTTCTAGAGTTTACCTTGCTGAAGTCTTTTCAGATCTGATATCTAACCTACCCACTACCAAACAGAGTGGGAGCAACTGGAAAGTTTCATTAGCTCTCAGTTTCTTCTTCATACAACAAAATTTGGTTATGGGGTACCATTATATCAAAATGTTCATTATATGATAACAAATATGCTGAGAGTGCACAATTAAAGCCCTTTATTAAAAATAATATTGAAATGTCAGAAAATTAGGAAGCAGAAGCAGTGGTTTGCAGGTTAGAATGATTATGGGTACAACAAAGAAAGGCAGAAAGAGAGTTTATCTTCGAGGAATTTTCAGATCAGAAGGAAGAAGCAAAAAATCTGTCTCAGCACTGATCTCAGGTTCCAGATAATAGTAGGAGCAACTTATATTTGCTTGCAAAATTTTGTTCACAAACCTGTGCAATAAGCAAATATGCAGCTTTTTAATGTTCTAAAAATTCTCTCAATGAAAATGTATCAATATGAGGTGAATAAAAATAGTGCTTACTTTTACCTCCAGCTTTCTAGTTTTTAAAACTGGAAATCCCAGCATCCAAAAATTGTAAATATAATCTGAAGATTTTTTTCTATATTAACAGAAATATCTCATATGTATAATTTGTTTGAATTACCTTATTTAATTCAGCTCCTTCATTTTTATCCACAATTCCTCCTGATATCATAAATTTAAGAGTTTCAAAAGCTGTATTTAGCACAGTCTGAACTGCTTGCTTGGTTTTCACAGCAATGACAATATCTGGATAGTCACGCTGCATTAACCCTAAAGTAAACAAAAATATCTGTCATACAAAAAATGATAAATATCATTCAAGTTAAGAAAAACTATTTAGGAATAAATGCCCCTTCCCCCAAGACTATCAGCAACTGTAGTTTTGGAGATATGCAGAAACGGAACTGAGATGTCATGCCTAAAAAAAAAAAATCTAAATTCTAGAATGTTCTGAACAAGGCTCTGAATAAGTGCAGAATTCCATTCACATGATATACAAGATTACAATATGTTAATATAGCAAAACTCACTATATCACACTGAAGGATGTGAGGGATGTGAAGGATGGACAACAAAAATACAAAGCATTCTTTTTCCAAAATTGAAAATTCTTTACAGTTGGCCCTCACTTAATGACCACTCATTCAGTGACTGTTCAAACTTATGACGCCATTCTTTACAAGTGGTCCTGACTTAATGAGTGGTACTTACAACTGGTCCTTGGAGTTCTAGCCGTTGCAGCATCCCAAGGTCACACGGCCACCATTTGCAACTTCCTTTGCTGGCTTCTGACGAGCAAAGTCAATGGGGAAGCTGCCATGAGGTCACAATTGGTGACCACATGACATCCTTGCTTAATGACCTGCAGTAATTTGCTTAAATGACACCAACTGGGAGTGTTGGAATTGCCGTCACTAAGTGGCGTGGTCACATGACATTGTGCTTTATGACTGTGTTGGTTAACTATGACAATTCCAGTCCCAAATGCCAATGCTAACTGAGGACCACCTGTATTGATTTTCAACAATAAGATGCTAATATACAAATATGGGGCATCTCTTCAATTATTTTTAAAGAGTTTCTGATTGTGCTTGCTTTGAGTAGCTCCTTCATGTGCATAGAAAATGCTGTTTTGGCTTTGTAAGAATTGACACTATGGAAATTAATACTCCATTAATGAGAATGAAAACAATATTAATGTTCATAATAATGATAACCTCTTTAAATGCATACCTAACTCTTTCATGGCTTCTTGTTTGTTTTTTCCCAAAATTTTGTTAATTTCCTGTTAAAAAGGAATATATATTTTATATTATTCAAATTCTAAATATCCAAGCAAGACCATTTTCAATAGTAGCACTCTTCCCAATGGGCTACAGAGCACAATGCTTAAGCTTGTTTTTTTCCCCCCCTTCTTCTATTTCTTTACTCCCTATGACTTTTTCCACATATGTCTTTTATGCTGTTAGTGACAATTATTTTTTTAGATAGAGTGCAATAAAAATATCTAAATAAATTGTTTATAGTCATCTATACCTTACTTTGCCCCATCTCAAAGATTAGAGATATTAATGCAAATCAACTCTAAAACAGATTTGTGCTAGAACAACACCCACCCACATACATTTGTGAATCATGATTATGACAATCAGGGGAAACAGTGGAGAAATTCATAATCATGAAAAAAGGGAGCATGTCTTAGAAATCTCTCTCTCCTAACTATTCATATATTTGCTCTGAGTTTCCATAAGAATACTTAACCTTTTTAAGAAATGAATATATCTGGAAGAGAAGCATTTTCTTGCCTCTAAACAGGGACTCCATATTTCTGGGGGCTGCACTCTCTGATGGAAAACAGAATCAGTCTGTGGAGTGTACCAATAACATAATCATTTAAATGAAACTGAACTGCTTTCTAGAAGTTCAGTACCATAATCCTGGTCTCTTTAACTTTCGCTTTGTGCACTCATATATATTATGTTGTAGCAATGTATTATGTAATAATGTTTTTGTGATATAAACATATTTTCAAAGTATATTCTTATTATTTAAAGAAAATAAATGAAGAATGATAAGACAGATACATCTTCTCTTTAAATATATGGCTATTTTACTCACAACATAAACTTTCTCATGGCCAGCAATCTGTCCAATTAAACATTTTATATCTTCTTCACCTTGAACATATCCTTTGGCAATATCGTATCGGAAAGTGAGCTGTCTATTTATTTGTTTATTCAACAAGAAAATCATTTTGGGTATCACTAGCTGAAATAGATAACATACTAAAAATCAGTATTTTTTTCTACACCCCTTCTGTAGTTTCTCTGTATCATCCTTCCCATCAAAGCTACTTCTTTGTCCACCTCTATACCTTGTCTTACTCCCCCATAATAAGTGTATTTCTGTTAATCTCCTGTTTCACCTTCCCAAATTCCAACATTACTTTGTCAGGTTTCCCCACAACAATACTAATTTCGTCAGCTTCCCTATTCCTTCCCAGCTTTCCTGTTGCTTTCTTCAGACCTCCACAGCTTTTCTAACTCCCCAACCATATTAGCGTTGCTTGCTTCATCTCTCTTAGTTTTTTTTTTTTAAACCTACCTTCCTTATTTCTGCACCTTTCCACTTTTACATTTTTCTGTTGAGAAAAAAGACTGAGGAAATAGTAAGAAAACAGGACACCTGAAGGTATGCAAGATTACACTATCTGAACACCATCATCAGTTAAATTTAATGAAGAAAGGCAACTGTGCAGTAAATGCCTGCCCTGGAAACATCCTTGGTACCAAATTACATTGGGCATTTTATGTCATATTAGCACTTTGAATTGTGCCTTGAATAACGATGAGTGAAGCTGATGAAATAAATGAAGCTACATTTGGCTTGCAGCTACCCAATATAATTTTCTTTATAAGGAATGCTGTTGAGTCTCACATGATTTTCAAGATCAACCTTTCATTTTGCATTATCTTGCAAAGTTAATACCTAAAAGTGTTAACCTTACTACTGGTTGTTTTTAGGTTTGGGAGCTTGGGAAAGTTTTGAGAAGGCTACAGAATGACTGTAAGGAGGGGTATTGGTGAAGAACATTATGGAGCAAATTGGCTTGATTGGAAAGAGATTATAAATTATTTAGAAGGGAACTGAGTGTGAAATTAGGAATATTCAAAGAGAGGCTCTGATAAATTTGCAGTGTAGAATGAAAGAGTTTGCCAATAAAAGGAGTAGGTATATTCCTAAAAAGAAAGAAGAGTTAATTTAAAGTAGATTATTTAATGTAACGGGAATTGGATCTATTCTGCTTTGTACTGCTCAACCAGATAAGAATCATGCTATGAGAGATGTAATCCCATGAAAACCCATGTAATCCAATTTGTTTAATTAAAAGAAAAGCTGATAGGAAAGCATTGTCCTTTTTCAATTTAGGAGAAAAAATCAGCCAATGATTTTCTCTTTCTAGACAAATTCTCTTCCACTATTTGGAAATACCTACTACTAAGAAACAGCTATACAATCAATAAGACCTATCTGTTGGAGAGCAGATAGCTTTATGCAGCAGAACAAATGCATGGAGAGAGAGAGATGCTAAGGTAAGGATTACAACTTTTGTAAGATAACATTCCTAAGACTGGTACTTGTATGAAAAAAATAAAATAGGCTTCTTTAGGAAGTAATATGGAGATAGGAAAGCCTAAGTTAATTAAGTCTATTTATAGTTAAAAGCATATAGTGTGCTCTCTTCTGCTATGGACAGAGGGAAAGTCAGGTAAATGCTGAATCACATAGATCGGTGTCAGGTGACAAACAGAACTGAAGTGACAGAGGAGGGAAATGATGAAAGTCCTGAAAATACTAATCTAACCAATAGGCCTTTGTTATGTGGAGAAATACCAAGTAAATCTATTAGACGAGAGGAGATAAATATGCAGAGTCCCTCTGTTATTACCTCTACATCTATTGCCTTATGAGTCAGTAAATTTATAGATGGAGAAAACCAGCACATGCAAAGTTGAATTCCAATATTATCTGCCCATGAGAAATATCATTCAGCACGTACACACAACAGAAAGAAAGAAGAGAAAGAAATTTCCAGAGGTGGAGAAGAAAATTCTCTTAAGGAGATTCCAAAATGAAAAATGTCATGTATGAATGTGTTATTGGCTTTACGACTATGACTTCACTTGGTTAAGTCTACCTTTTCCCACTTACTAAGTGATGAACAATCTCATGGAATATCCATATTTGCTTTTTTGTACTATGCATTAGCAGGAAAATCTAAGATTTCAATAACCAGAATAGTTGGCCATCACAAAATGAGTGCTGACAATATTTTAATATAATGTGCCTCTCAAAAACTAACACGTAACTGATAAACCAAAGTAGAAATCATAGTCTTTATCTCATTTCAAATTCAAACTCTCCCAAATTATACTCAGAGATATGAATAGATACTGTCTTTTTCTGGGCATTGTTTTCATGAAGCTTATAGTAAAGGAAAAGACAGAGACTGTTGAGAAGCATATTCAGTGCCTCTTCCTGTTCTGTGAATAAAATCAGGTAGTACGTCAAGCCTTCCCAACCTGATGCACTCCATAAGTGTTTGGACTGCACCCCCAAATTAGCAGAGACCATAACATTAAATGAATTTAATTGAACAGTCCAACAATCTAATGTTTATAGTCAACAGACTATACAGATAAATGGATTTAAGCTAAACCATTATTAATAATGTACAAATATTTTTTAACAATTTATTTTTTAAACAATTCTGAAACAAATGAACAGCTAAGTTTTTCAACTACAAGAGCATATCATCATTATGTTTACCTTCAAGAGACGCAGAATTCTTATAACACGAACAAACCGTAATATCCTGACAGAATAAGTAATAGTAGATGATGTAGTAAGTGGTTTACCAAGATTAATAACTAGAACATCTATAATTCCAGTGATTATGATTAGTAGATCAAACTGGTTCCAATGAACATGGAAGTAACTCCTCCCCACTGCAGACATCTGTTAAAAACAATATATTGATATTAAATAGGCAAACAACATTAAATGTAAATATTACAGGACTCACTTTAAGATATATCTTTGTATTTAAAATTACTGTATAATCAAAATTATTGCATAAATGTTAGAACAGTAGGATGCTAAATGTGAGAACATTCACATTGTTGAGTTTTCCATTTCTGAGAGTAGACTCCTGCATCACTATATAAGCCACAAATAAATTATTATTTATTAAATGTATATGCTGCCCAACTCCCAGCGACTCTGGGCAGTTTACAAATGATATAAAACATGAAAAACATGACAATAAAAAAAACAAGAAACAAAAAAGGATAGAGGTGGCAGAATAACAAACTGGGTGGAAACAAAAGAAAACAACCTAAGTTAAAAAGAAACTCCAGTCATCCCACCAAAGGTCTGGGTAAAGAGCCAGATCTTCAGGTCCCTCCAAAACACCAGTAGGGTGGGGAGATCTTGGGAGAAGCTCATTCCAGAGCGCAGACATTGCGACAGAGAAGGTGAGCTTCAGGGTCCTGATAGATGGAATTGCTTAATTGAACAAACCCGGAGCATACCAACCCTGCCAGATCAGATTGGCTGGGCAGATACTATGGGAGATAGGTGGTCCCTCAAGTAACCAGGCCCCATGCCATATAGGGCTTTATAGGTAACAACCAGCACCTTAAATCATACCCAGAAGCAAACTGGCAATCTGTGCAGCTTGCAAAGCAAAGGTGTTACATGGGCATACCAAGGCATGACCATCACTACTTGTGCCACTGCATTCTGGATCAGTTGAAACTTCTGGATGATCTTCAACGGTAGCCCCATATAGAGCGCATTGTAATAGTCAACCCATGAGGTGACCAGGGCATGAGTGACTGTCTGAAGGGTCTCCTGATCTAGGAAAGGGCACAACTGGCGCACCAGATGGAGTTGCGCAAAGGCCTTCCTGGCCACAGCTGCCATCTGCTTATTGAGCAGGAGCTGTGAGTCCAGGAAATTCCCAAGAAGTGCACTATCCTTGAATGGGGAAGTGCCATCTCATCCAAGGTCAGAGATGAAATATCCCCAGATCTGTGTCTTACCAAGACACAGCCACTCTATCTTGGTAGGCCTAAGTTGGAAATGGTTCCTCCCCATCCAAACCCACACATCCTCCAGGCTCTGAGACAGAACCTCAATAGCCTCACTTGGCCAGCCCAGGGTTGAAAGATATAATTGGGTATCATCAGTATACTGATGATACTGAATCCCAAACCAGTGAATGACCTCACCCAACAGTTTCATGTAGCTGTTGAAAAGGAGGGGAGAGAGAATAGAACCTGTGGCAACTCACACAGGAGGGGCCTAGGGAGCAATCTCTCCCCCACCCCCCAACAACACTAACTGGAACCCGCCCCAGAGAAAGGAAGAGAACCACCGTAAAATGGTGCCCCCAATCCCCAAAACTAGCTCAGAAGGATACCATGGTTGACAGTATCAAAAGCTGCTGCAAAAGAGATCAAGGAACACAAGGATAGATTCATCACCACCATCCCACCTCCACCGCAGGTAATCTACAAGTGCAACCAAAGCTGTCTCAGTACTAAATCCTGGCCTGAAAGCTGACTGAAATGGGTCTAGATAATCTGTCTCTTCCAGCGTTCTCATCAGCTGCAGACCAACCACCTTCTCAACAACTTACCCCAGAAAGGGAAGATTGGAGACTGGTCATTATCAAAGACTGTTAGGTCCAAAGACAACCTCTTAAGGAGGCCAACATTACAGCATGGACAGGTCACTGTGGAAGAGCAGGCTGCTAAAGAAAACTGTAGGCACTTGCCCAACCTTTCTTCTTTCCCATTTGAGCCTTTTCCCCAGCATAAGTATGGCAGAATTGCCAATAAAGCAGCAATCTTGACACCGGTGTGGGAGGAGAAGGGAAGAGGAGACATGTATTTTTGGAGCTCTACAGCCACCAGTAAACTGACAAGTGCAGCAGCCAATAGAAAGAAGGCTTTTTCCTTCAGAGGGAGTGGTGGTCCAGAGAACAACAGAATATAGAGGCCCAGCATGGGAAAGCACAACTTGGAAAGGTGCAAGAGCTCTATGTGCTGGCCATTAACAAGCACAACAGAAAGAAGTAGAAGAAATCCCAGAGAGAGGAATTAAGACAGAACAGGCTCTGTAAAAGGAAAACATTGCTATATAGTAGCAATAATATGGAGTATAGAAGTAATAGTAATAGAATATTACATAGAGAAAATTGTAATGGTCATAATAATAGCATAGTAGTAACAGTAATAGAACTAAAATATAGGATAGGATAGAAGTAATAACAAGCACTCACATATATATATGTAAGTTACACACATCACTTTTATACCTATGTTTTACAAAATAAAAAGTCTCCCCATCCCTTATAGGGAGATATAAAGAAACCACCTGGCCCAGTGGTTTCCTGGGTCTGGGTCAATCTAATTAGGTATGGTTTAAAAAAGAACACGTGACAATTGGTGGTAGCAGTGGGATTGTCTCAGACTCAAGACTCAAGGAATACTGTACATGAAAAGTAAAAAAGACTTACGTGCTAAAGGAAGAAAATTTGGCCCTCATAAACCTCAGACTTTGTACGCAATAGCCAGCATTCTGACTACAGAAACCAGACCCGTCACTAGACCCTACACCAAACAAATAGGGATAGAAAAGGTAGAAGGGGCTGCTTCTCCTCAGAGGAGGCTACTACTTGGGTAGAGACAGGTGTCCAGCCTAAGTCTGTAGTTAAAACAGAGAAAAAGATAGAACATCCAGAAAAGGGGCTAGGCCCATATACTTGAACCAATATCATATCAGAAATGTTGAGGCAACAGCAAGAAGATAGGCTTCAATTAATTAAAAAAGAGGAAGAGTGGATCTGGAGGGAGACAGAGAGGAAGGGTAGGTTAGAATGGGAAAAGATTGAGAGAGAGGCTAGAGGGGAGACGTTTAGATGACTGATAGACCTAATTAAAGGAGTCTAGCCTCCAGGAGGGGCACACTCACCTCTAGGGTTTCCATAACATATAGGGAGGGAAAGTAGTCCCAAAGATATCAAAATTCCTAAATTAACCAAGGAAGAAGATATAGAGGCCTATTTTACTATGTTTGAAAGGATTGCTACTTCTTGTAAATGGCCTAAGAGTGAATGGGTGGCCCAGCTGGCTACCAGTATAGCAGGAAAAGTTGTAAGGGCTTATAGCAGTTTTCTAGCTAGGGAAGTAACTGATTTTTATCATGTTAAAGAGATAATCCTACACTAATATGATGTAGTTCCTTATATTTATCAGCAGCAGTTTAGGAGTTACACTTATGACAAACATGAAGAGGTTCATGAATTGTGGGTGAGACTGGAAGACCTAGTTAGGAAATTATTGAGGCCAGATGAAAGGAACAAAAAAAAAAGCGGTAGAAGAAGTAATTTTAGAACAGTTTCTATATGTACTCCCTACCAAAGTGAGATTTTGAGGGCAGGAGCACCATCCAGAAACAGGCCAATGGGCAGTGGAATTGGCTGGGGCTTATGTAGCAGCAAAAAGGCAGAAGATGATTGGGAGATACAGAAGGAGAAAGGAGAATAAGAAAACCTGTGTTAGAAAGTAAGAATCATAAAGAACGGGAAGGATTGAAGGAGAAAGGTGTAAAGAAGCCTTTGGCTCCTGCCCAAATGAAAGGAATACACTAGGAAGAGAGACCTGTGGTTGGTACAATTATGGGAAAAGTGGACATTTGTCCAAAGATTGTAAAAACCAGAGGAAAAAGCAATGTCTACAGTGGTGCAAGCACTTCTGGGGAGCAAAATTACAATCCAGCAAAAGTTAAAGGGGTGACTGTCAGAGGCCGGGTGTAGGATTTTAATACGCCCTTACTTAGTAAAAAAAAAAGGCAGTTTATATGGGAAAAGAGCCTCTCACATGTGTGTTTGGGCAGACTGAGGTGGTCTCATTGGTTAAAGCCAGAATACAGGCAAAGGGAAATGAATAGGTAATGGTGGTAGGGGTAATCCCTAAATTACCATGTAACCTGGTGATTAGAACAGATTTTCCAATTGCCGAGGGTTAGATTCAAACAAAGGGTTTCAGGGAGGAAGGAAAAGTAGTGGGAGTAACCACAATAGTCCAGTCTAAGACAGAAGTGAAGAAGGAACAGAAGCAGGATGGGAAGGAACCTGGGATCCTTCCCATCCATGCCGATTCAATAGGGGAATTGGAATGCCCTAGAAGGGAGAAAGTATTACAAAAGGCTGATAAAGCCAGAGGCAAACCCATAGGGAAAGACATTCCTAAATGGGAAACTGATTTAGGGCCCTTACAAAAGAAGGATCCCACCTTAAAATGCCATTGGTTAACAGCAGCACAGGAGGGAAACACGGAAACATCACTCAGATTCCAAGAAAAATCAGTGTTGCTGTTTCAAATTAGGCTTCATCCATATACAAAGGAACAAATAGTTCCCCAGGAATACTGCGTGGCTATATTGGATCTAGCCCATGAAAAGCCATGGCCTGGACATACGGGTAGAGACTGTACAACATTTAGAATATTAGACAGATTTTATTGGCCAGGGATTAGTAGAGATGTGGCCTATTACTGTAGGTCCTGCCCCGTTTGTCAACTAGTGAAACTAATAGGGGAACAAGATAAAATTCCATTGGAGAGAGTGCCCTTAATTCCCACTCCCTTTTCTAAAATAGCCATAGAAATTGTATGCCCTCTGCCCCAATCCAGTAAAGGCAATGAATATATTCTAGTTGTATGTTACTATGCAACTTGCTATCTGGAAGCAATGCCATCAAGAAATGTGACAGCTAAAAGAATAGCTGAGGAACTGGTCAAAATCTTTAGTAGGATAGGCATACCAAGGATCTAATTTTCAGTCAGCCCTGCTTAAATATCTTTGCACTGATTTAGGGATAAAGGGAATGGGTACCAGTGCTTATCATCCCCAGGCAGATGGCCTGACTGAAAGAGTTTAATAAGATATGTATTAATCCAGAGAAACAAGTTAAGGGCACTAGGACACACTGCCCAAAAACATTTAGAAACAGCCAGTGAAGAACAGAAAAGGCAGTATAATAAGGGTTTAAAATCACAGGAATGTGACTTTAATGTAGGTGACTGGTCAATTATCAAAAACTGTTGGGTCCAAGGACAGCCTCTTGAGGAGGGGGTGCACCGCCACCTCTTTCAAGGCTGGGTGTACCACCTCTTCCATCAAAGAGGCCAACTCTACAGCATGGACCCAACTGTGAATCACCTTCCTGGCCACTTTCATGACCCAGCAGGGATGTGGATCCCAGTAAACAGGTGGCTGACAGCATAGAGAGCCCTCTCTATTTCCTCAGGAATCACTGGCTCAAATTTATCCCACATCACACCAGATCACGCCCCAGGCATCTCAGCCTGCCTTGCTCAGGCAGAGTCCAAGGCAGAGCGAATCTGAGTGATATGATCTGCCAGATAGCCTGAATAATCCTCACAGAGGCCCAAAAGATATTCTGAGGGGCCCTCCCTACCCAATAGGGACCAGATGACCCTAAACAGGGCTGCTGGACAGCTATCAACAGATGCAATAAGGACAGGGAATATTTTTGTTTTGTCATCCTTCCTGCCACAAGATAATCCCTAATATGGACTCTTACCTGCGTCTGGTCAGACTCGCTTTAAGTCTTCCTCCAATGGTGCTCCAGGCATCTCTTCAAGCACTTCATCTCCCAGAACTGCTCAATAAATGAAGGTGCACTCCAGGATGAACACACAGGGAGAGGCCACATAGGAGCAATATAATCCAAGGCCCCAGCTGCCCATCCATTCCAGGTAGTGACTAGGCCTTATCCAAACTGCTCACCAGATCCTCAGGGAAAACCCCAAGCCCTCCCTGGAACTCCACTGAGTCCATCAATCACCCAGGGGGGACTGATTGAAAGGGTCCTGTCTCCTTGTGGGGAGAGGTAGCACCAGTCAGCTGAAAGGTAACTAGGGAGTGATCTGTCCATAGCAACAAACTGATGTTAATGTCCTCCAGATCACACCTCAATTGCCCCAAGACAAAAATCAGATCTAGTGTGCCACCTCCAGTATGCATTGAGCCATCAATAACTTGGGACAGGTTGCCATGGAGGTCCATGGTTGCCATGGAGGCCATGAACTCCTGAGCCGTCCTGGACTCAACATCACCAGGTGACAGATTGAAATCCTCAAGCATCAACGGTCTTGGGGACTCTATTGCCATCCCATCGATGGAATCCAGCAGCTTAGGCAAGGAGGACACTGCGCAGCAGGGAGGATGGTACACAGTGATGACTGTGGATTGACATCTGCATTTTCCTATAATCACAGGACTAAAAATAGCATAAGCTAATATCTAATAGTTCCAATGTTCATGCAAACCTTTAACCAGAATTCCAATTCCTCATTAAAGAATATCCATTTGTGCACTAAATATTTCCATTCTAGTCACAGAATAAGAAATTGCAAGAGGAAATTCATTCACATCAACAAAAGCAGAATATAAGGAAATAGCCTGAATTGGCAAGGATGGGGTCAGGAAGGCTAAGGCTCAGCATGAACAAAGGCTTGCTATGAATGCTAAAAATAACAAAGAAGGATTGTTTAGGTTTGTCTGGAACAAGAGGAAAGTCAAGAAAACTTGGCCCACTGTTTGGAGAAGATGGCAAGATGGGTGACAGACAACAGGGAGAAAGATGAAATGCTTATTTCCTACCTTGCATATGTCTTTTCACAAAAGGAAAAAAACCCAGTCCAACTTGTCAGAAGCGATACTGTGGGGAGCAGAAGATAAATGAAGATCAAAATAGGTAAGGAATTGGTGAGAAAACACCTAGTTGCTCTGAATGAATTCAATTCTCCTAGACGAGATGGATTATATCCCAGGATGTTAAAGGAACTGGTGGATGTCATCTCAAAGCCGCTGACTGAAATCTTTGAGAAATCTTCGAGCACAAGAGAAATGCCAGAAGACTGGAGAAGAACCAACGTTGTTCCAGTATTTAAAAAAGGAAAAAGGTGGACCCAGGAAGCTACAGACCAACCAGCCTGACATCAATACTTGGGAAAATCCTGGGAAAACTAATCAAGCAGTGGGTTTGTAACCACTTAGAAACGAACAGGGTGATTACCAGAAGCCAGCATGGATTTGTTAAAAACAGGTCATGCCAGCCAAATCTTTTTGCTTTCTTTGACAATGTGACTTGATCAAGGGAATGCTGTGGATGTACTGTACCTAGTCTTCCATAAGGTGTTTGATAAAGTATCCCACAGTCACCTTCTTGATAAACTGGTACATTGTGGATGGATGGTTTCGCTACCAGATAGATTTATAGTTAGCTGAACAACCATAACCAACACATGTCCTTAATGTGTCCATGTTCACACAGAGTGAGATGTGCAGTGGGATACCTCAGGGTTCTGTCATAGGCCCAATACTCTTCAACATCTTTATAAATTACTTAGAAAAGGGAATAGAAGAGATGCTCATAAAATATGCAGATGACACAAAATTAGGGGGGATTGTTAACACTCTATAAGACAGGCTCAAGATTCAAAAGGATCCTGATAGACTTGAACACTGGGCCCTGTCTAACAAAATGTTCAATGGTAAGAAATGGGAGGTTTTGAACTTTGGTAAGAAAAAACATACAGAAGATAGGCAGTAACTGGCTTAGCAGTAGTACGTGTGAAAAGAATCTGGGTGTCCTGGTATACCACAGATTAAGAATGACCCAGCAATGTGCTGCAGCTGCCAAAAGAACCAATGCAATTCTGGGCTGCATCAATAGAGGTAGAGAGTCAAAATCATAGTAAGTGATAGTACCATTCTATGCTGCACTGGTCAGACCACATCTGGAATACTGTGGCCAGTTCTGGTCACAATACAAAAAGGACATTGAGGAACTGGAAAGAGTACAGATAAGAGCAACAAAGATGGTAAGGTGCTTGGAGGCTAAATCCTACAAAGAGCAGTGAAAGGAATTTGGCACGTTTAGTCTAAAGAAGAGAAAGCTAAAGGGAAACATGATAGCAGTCTTCTAGTATGTTAATGGATTTCACAGGGAAAAAGGTGTGGATTTATTCTCCACAGCACATGAAAGTAAGAAGATCAATTGGGTGGAAACTTTACTGTGAGAAATCCAAATATAAAATAAGAAGGAATTTCCTGTGAGAGCTATTAGCCTACTCCTGAGGTCATGGGTGCCTCATCATTGGAAGTTTTAAAGAACAGATTGGACAACCATTTGTCCAGGGTGGTATGAGGATTCCTGCACTGTGCAGAGGGTTGGACTAGAAGACCTCCAAGTCCCTTCTAACCCTATGATTTTATGATTCTGTTACAGCAGAACTGCTATAAAATAGTGTTTCCAATTCCCATCACAGACATTCAGAAGAACATTATGATCAAAAGGTACTGAAAATGTAAGAAAATAAAAAGGGTTATATTTCCCCTTTTTTGGCAAAGATCATGCCCAAGTGAAACTAATAGTTTCTGTCTCAAAACAATGTCTAAAATCTCAGGGAAATTGATCCAGAAAATAAATGCCATTCACAAATTTCTGGTATAATTCACCAACCACCTATTCAAGCCTTTTATCCAAGTTATCTATCACTTTCCTCAGAAGTAGAAGTAGCCCAAGTGACTCCTCTTAAACACTAATACCGTTTCTTCTCTCAAGGAGTTAATAATCTCTTAGATCAATCAGCCATCCTCTTTTAATGTCTAAGAATTCAAGAATAGTAAGCAATCTTTTCATTGTGGTCTCTGTACATCACACAGATGAATTAACAGGCAGTGTTTGCCAAAGCAGTTTAAATCAAATAAGAAAATAAGGCATGCTCCCAATCTAAAAAGACAAGACTCTTCAAGGTCAGAAAGAATGGTGATCAATATAATAGTATTGATTGATCAATCAATCAAATTCATGCTGTACTGATATTATCCTCCTAAAGCTTTGTCTTGAATAACAATATGTCACTTTTTCTACTGGAAAATGGATAGGGATAGAATTGCCACAACCAATAAATGGTTATGGCCAGAATATACTGCCTTTCAGTCTCCACTCCTGATCAACTATTATTAGGTTCTGAGTATTCTATATGACAAGGTTAAAAAAAGTTCTCTGCAGCTGCTCCTTCTCTGGCCAAAGTAAACAGATACAGCAATCCCCTTTCCTAGGAAGTTTGGTCTAGGAAGCAGAGGGAGCAGCCTCCCAATAGCCTTTTCCATGGAACTCTGGTTGACAGAAGATGAACCTCTATTTTAGGGGGCTATTTTCTAGGAGACACAAGGTCTTTTGCTAGGCTTTTCAACTTAAAGGCACAACACCCCAGTTTGTGTTGTGTCTTTAACACCCCAATTTGATCAGAACTAGTAATTAGAAATTAGAGGTGGGTTGACTAATGCCCTCTTCTGACCCCATAATGCAGCTTTGTGCCAACTTGGTTCTAAGGAAAATTTGGGGCCTCCCTTAGGGAACTCCTGCTGCCTATCTTAGGATGAAAGTGAGGCTATCCTTAATCTCTGTTAGAATTCACCTTGCACTGTTAAGAAACTATACAAAATTAGAAACTTCCAAGAATCCCACTGTTAAACTCTGTTTCTTGCATAAGGGGAACTTAGTTCTTAGAGAAGTGAAAACATCAGAGATAAGGTTTTTGAACAGGAAGACTGTAGAGACATTATTATGGTACAGTCTTCAAATTTTTCATCTTGATACCACCACTATAAGAAACACAGAAGCCTTTCCCGGTATCTGGTTAACATTATGCTTCATTAAGGCAAGCTTTTACAGGTAGTCTTCATGTTATGATGGCAGCTGGGACTGAGATTGCCATTGCTAAGCAATGTAGTCATAAAGTGTGACATCACGTGACTGCATCACTTAGCAACAGCAATCCCAGGGCAGTCCTGGTTGCTGTTTTAACCCCAAGACGCACGTTAAGTGGGAAGAGGCGGGAGTCCCAAGTAAGGAGCACAGGGGTGCCATGGGGTAGGGCCTGGTAGGCCAGCACAAGTCATGCATGAGTTGTGGGAGGCTGGGGGAGGGCCAGTGTAGGCTGAGTGTGAGTTGTGGGAGGGCTGGTGCAGGTCTTGCAGGAGGCCAGGGAGGGTTAGCGCAGGCCACGCTCAAGTCACAGGAGGCTGGGGAAGGCCTGGGAGGGTCAGCACAGGCTGTGCATGAGTTGTAGGTGGCCAGGGGAGGCCCTGGAAGGGCTAGCACAGGATGTGCATGGGAAGGGGGATGATGTGTGCAGGAGAAAAAGCAGGAGTGACTTGCAACCTTCCCTGCTAGCTTCCCTATTGAGTTTGCTTATAGAAAGCCAGCAGAGAAGGTCACAAACGGCAATCATGCAACTGCAGCTCCCTGCAACATCATAATTCTGAGCTGGGTATCCGGATTGCTATCACTTGACCAAATGGGGTGCTGCAATGGCTGGAACTTCACGGACCAGTCGTACATCCATTTTTCCAGCACTGTCATAACTTTGAACAGTCACTGAACAAATGGACATAAGCCTGTACATCTCTTTAACTTCAGACCATATCCTCTGCTTACCTCGAAGGGAAATTTTGTAAATGTCCAGTGGAACAGTGCCTAGAGGACATTGTGGAGGACATTAATAATTATGTCCTCTGTTGCCTATCTATGATAAAATCAGAGGGAAAACACTGATGATAAACAAATTTAAGGGGTAGGATACTGAACAACCAAACTACCTTCTCACAGGCACAATTCCAGTTATTAGCAATCAGGTAGTACTGGTTGAATCTTAATTCTCTTGTATGTGTTCTTCTTTGTTGTTTTTTACTATTATAACCAATTTTATTATTTTCTGCTATGTCATATTGTTATGACCTGTGGTCACAATAGTAAATTTATTGATTGAACTGTGTATATATGTGAGAAGGACTGCTGATATTGTATGTGAATTTCCTCCCATACTGTAGAAGGTTCTGTTATTATAGCCCATCTCAGTAAAAGTAGTTTTAGCCTTCCTTTGGAGCTGATTTCCTGGTCTAACCTACCTAGTGGGGCTGACATCAGTCTTGCAAATTGTTATTTTGTTGCTCTGGACTTAAAAAAATATTTCAGCCCCTCTTTCCTAGGTAATGGTTCTTGTATTTTTCCCGCTTACCATTCCATTTCCCTCACTCTCTACACATAAAGAAAATGCAATTGTTACATATGGCTAATTACCTGCTTGATAAAAATCACACACAATGCTTGAATTAAACTTCAGCAAAAGGCAGGATATTAATTTTAGAAAAGCAATTACTACAAATACTGAAAAAGTGATAGCACTATGTTTCATATTTATTAAAAAAAAAAACCCTAGGGTTTCATTTTCACACTTTTCTGATAACATTTATTTATAATATTTCTAACCTGCTTTTCTATTACAAACAATCCAAAAATTCACATTTCAGTTATTGAACATATAGCAGGCATATTTATTTACATTATTATTAAGAAACATATCATTACTTTATATAGTCTGTACCTTCAATATAGCTTCCAGTATGTACAAACTCAGAAAATAGTAGTTGCAAAATTTTAGTTGTGGAATAAATGGTGAACCACTAGGAAGTATAAAGTAAAGTGCAATTGGAAAACAGTTCAAAAAGGTTATCATGCCACTTATATATTCGAATTCCTCCATTGACACTATTTGGTGGCACATTTTCATAAACTTGTTTCTTTAAAGGGAAAAAAAGTTAGACACGCAATTAGTAACAGTCATTTAAATATCCAGAAAATATTACTTTTCGTTTCTTAAAATCATATGTGGCCTGTAATCAACATTGTCCAAGAACCTTGCTCTGAGAGAATAATTCAACAAAAGTCCAACTCTGCAATTTTATAAACAGTTAAAGATGCTGAGTAGACATGTGAACTCAAATTACTGAGATCAAAGAAAGTACAAGAGAGTTATGCTCTGTTTCCTCTGCTAACAGTAGTTATTCCTATGTCTGAGAATAAGAAAAAAGGGGAGTAGTGTAACTCTTATGAATTCCGTTTGGCCTCATCAAGGAATTTCAATGCATTTTGGGATTCTCAACATCCCAACTTTAGTCCAGTACCTTTCTTCTATCCATTGCTATCACTGCTGCCTCCTCAGCCTGGAGGAGAAATTGTAAGAATGTATTTTGGAAGGGGCTGGTAGCCCCCATACTCAGAACTGTTCTTTAAGAGTAGTTGTTGTGAAATAATCAGAGAGGGGAACCCACCATGGGCATCCTCCCAACATATTGTTTTGAAGCACATTATCCAGCTGAGGAGAAAAAAACTTTTATCAATCTCCCCCCACCCCACCCCACCCCTCATTTAAATACATACATAAGGATATGGACTAATTCCAGGAGGGTTATAGTCAAAATATTCAGCAGCCAGTGGGCTTCTGGGTGGAAACATGACAGACTAGCACATCTCCATGTACTGGGGATGACACAGAGGCAATGACTGCTGGGCAGTGCACCCAAGCTAATGGAGCTTCTACAGACAAAGAGAAAGCTGCGAGATTGCCCACTTGAACTCTGGAGGGCAGCTCCTCACGAGGAAACCCACAGGATCCAGAGGGACTCTGCAGGTGACTCATGAGTAAAGAGCGCCAGGAGCTGCAGGAGAAAACAGCATGCTCACAGCAAAGCCTGTTTAAAGGACACTGGGTTTGCCCAATCCACTTTCTAAAGCACTTTGGATGGAGAAAATTGAAAGTGTAAAGAGCCCTTCAAAGCATCAGAGCACCCAAAGCCACCCAACTGAGTGTACCTTTGACCTGTGGGAAAGATTAAAGTAAAAAGTAAGGATACAACTATAAAGAATTTAAAAAAATTAAAACCAAAAAGCTTGCCAGCAGTTTTTAATGTGAAAGTTAAAAATGAATTAAGGGGACAGTCAAATTTGGAATACTGCCTTATTTAAAGTACTTTTGAATTAATTAGATGCATAAAACATACTTCTGTGAGAAAGAGGATTATTTAAACTTGCTAAGGAGGATTGGCTGACTTTGCTAAACAAAGAGATAAGTAGAGAAAGAAGGGAAACAGGAAGTTGTGAAAGATCATGCGACTACAGAAGTATGGAGCGCCAAAAGGGACTAAAGAGTTACTGACAGGAAAAAAAGTCACTTTTTTATTCTTTACTTCTCCTTTCTGGATTACAAATTAGGGGAAAAAATGGCTACTGCTAGAAAGGCAGCAAAAGTTACAGAAGGGAGGACAGGAACATTTACAGACAGACAACAAATAATAGAAAAAGGGATTATACCAGAGTCCTTACAAAGGATGTTTGAGGAATTAGGGAAGATTGTTACACCATCAGTAACTGCATCAGTGCCTGTATCAGTCAAAAGAGACCTGGCTACCCTCAAAGAGAGAATAGAGGAAAGATTTACAAATATGGAAGAAAAGATTAATAAAAAAACTGTAAGAATCTGCAATACAGATGAGTGAGGTTAAACAAATCAAAGAAAAAATAGAAATTTTGGAAAATAAGACAAAAATGATAAATTGTGAGATGGAAAAGGATTTAGACAATGTGGCATTATTGGAATTACAAAAGAATTTTGTTTAAGATAGAACAGTTCCAGAGGAGCTGGTGAAGATATTAGAGAGTTATAGAATCCCTAACATCATTTTTGGAATGGAATGAAGAAGATATGGATGCAGAAGGGGACAAAGTGTATAGAATTAATACAAGATATGCAAAATTAAGAAAAGTACCAAGAGATATACTTGAATGCTCAGGAAGAAGACAAGAGACCATTTTAATACTGAATTAAGGATAAATAATTCAAAGTAATTGTCCTCAAAGAAATACCTATTAGAACAATTTGTAAGAGAAAAGAATATCTCTTTCTGACAGATAAACTTAAACAGAAGAGGATATAATTTTGTTGAGATAAACTGGAAGGAATAATTCTAACTTTTAATCAACAGAGATATCGACTTACCTCAGTCCAAAAACAAGATATTTTTATGAAAGGTTCAAAGAGGAGATGGAGAAAGTGCAACTGGATCAAAAGGAGGGAATCATGCAACAAATACAGCAAGAAGATGAAGAAGAGATCACAACATTGGGTGCCACTGGCATAGACTTTTCTAAGCTTATAAAATAAACATGGATTTTAAATGCCTAACGTGGAATATAAATGGGGCAAATGCCCCTCAAGAAAGAAAAGTATTTCATTATTTTAAAAAATGTAAAAAGATGCCTTTTGCCTACAAGAAACGCATATAAGAAAAAAAGATTTTAAAAAATTGATTCATAAAAATTTGGGACAAGAATTTATATTGGTAGGGACAGCCAAGGAAAATGGAGTTGCTTTGTATATACACCCAGTTGATAATGAATGACAAACATAGCAGATATGTAATGGTTGAAATTAATTGGAATGAAACTAAAATTATAATATATGGGATATATATATGCCAAATGACAATAAAGCCAGATTTTTTAAGTGACTTATAGAAAAACTAATAGAATTGTCCTATGAAAATTGGTGTGTTTTGGGAGACTGGAGTGCTTTGCCCACAAAAAGACAGAACCTCTGTGAAAGGAATTAAATCAATACAAGGTAAATTGCCAAAAATATTTTTTCAAATGATGGCCAACTTTGAGTTTATAGATAGATGGACACATAAAAATGATGATTCCAAGGAATGTATGCACTTTTCTGAAAGACACAAATCTTTCTCAAGAATAGATATGTTTCGGATTTCTAAGAAGCTCACTACATCTACTAATAAAGTAGAGATATTACCAAAATCTTTTTTGGATCGTAACCCAGTGACTTTAATATATAAGAGGAAAAGTAGAAGCTACAGATGGAGGCTAAATGAAACCTTGCTACAAAAAGAATAATTGAGGACTGTAAAAAAAAAAAGCTGAGAGAATTCTTTGAGATTAATTTAAATAAAGGCACGGACATAAGGCAGTATGAGATACGAGTAAAGCCTTTATGAGAGGACAATTCATACAGCAAAATGGTTAACTGAAAAGACAAAGAGAAGATGCAAAAGATTTTAATGGAGATAAAAATGAAAGAAAAGAGGTCTCCAGGGAGGAAAAATATCTCACAGCAAATTAAACTTCTACAACACCAGCTTTCTATATTAACTATTAAAGAAATGGAAACAAAAATGAATTTTACAAAACAGAAGAATTTTGAGTTGGCAAAAAAGCCAGGGCAATGGCTATCATATAAACTGAGAAAAGAAAGTGAGAAGAAAATATTAAAATTACAAAATGGGAATGCTATAATAACAGATAATGCAAATATGCAAAGAATATTCCATGAATATTACACAAAACTTTATAAAGGAGAAGAAATTTCCCCAACGAAAGTGGATGAATATTTAAAGAAACAAAATTTACCAAAGAAAATGGATAAACAAAAGCTGATGTTGAATGGACCTATAACAATAAGGGAAGTCTGTGAGGGTATAAAAAAGACTAAAATAGGGAAAGCTCCTGGCCCTGACAGAGTGCCAGCCTCCTATTATAAATACTTGGTGAATTGTTATAACCTCTTCAAACAATGATGAATTCCATTCTGGACAGGGGAAGGATACCAGAAAGTTGGACAAGTGCAAATATAGTACTAATTCCTGAAGAAGGTCAAGACCTGACTTTATTAAAAAAAAACAAAAAAAACCCCCAATCAATTACTTTACTGAACAATGTTTATAAAATATTTACTATGATTCTAGCTGAAAGGATGAAAAGTGTCTTGCAAGATTTCATATATGAAGATCAATGTGGCTTCTTGCCTAAAAGACAGTTAAGAGATAATATTAGAAATATTTTTAATATATTAGAATATTTGAAACATCATAATAAAAAACAAGCAACATTGATATTTCTTGATGCAGAGAAACTATTTGACAAGCTGAACAGGACCTTCCTGTTTAAAATTTTGGAAAATATGGAATATGGAGGAAGTTTTATTAAATGGATGAAATAAACATATACTTCACAAACAGCACAAATAATAGTTCACGGTGAATTGACAAAACCCTGTGAAATACAGAAAGGGACAAGACAAGAATGCCTGCTTTCGCCACTCCTATTCATTCTGGCTCTTGAAGTTTTGAATAGAGATATAAGATGAGAGAATAGCTGGAGTGAACATAAAAAAAGGTATAAATTAAGGGCATTTGTGGACGATTTGGTTTTAACATTGAAAAATCTTATGGAAGGAATAGATATATTAATTGAAAAGTTAAAGGAATTTGGTGCATTAGCTGGATTTAAAATCAGTAAGGAGAAAACGAATATGTTATCAAAAAATATGAGGATGGAAGATCAAAAAGAATTGATTGCAAAAACTGGTTTTCAGATCGAGAAAAAAGCAAAATATTGGGGCATTATGGCTGATATGAATTGTATGTTATTTCAAAGTAATTATGTCAAGATATGGAGTAAAATTAAGAAAGATTTATTAAGATGGGAAAAGTTACAATTATCATTGAAAGAATTTCTGTGGTAAAAATGAATGTGTTATCTAGAATGATATTTTTAATTTTAAACAATACCTATTTTGAAAAATAATTCGCCTTTTAAGGAATAGCAAAAAGACATGTCCAGATTTATATGGCAGGGTAAGAAACCAAGAGTTAAATATAACATTCTTCAAGATGCAAAAGAAAGAGGAGGATTAGGATTGCCTGATTTTAAATTGTATTTTGCAGCCTGCTGTTTGGTTTGAATAAAAGAGTGAATTTTGCTGTGAAATAAAAAAATGCTAGAATTAGAAGGTAATCTGAGGTTTGGTTGGCATGGGTTTTTATGGTATGTTAAGCTAATGTATATTTCAAAATCATTATGTGAGAAGCACCATATTAAGGATATGGAATAAATATAAACGAAAATACCTTTATTGGTATCAGCACAGGAAGAATTTTATAGAAAAGAAACAGGCAAAGAGAAATGGTTAACATATCAAGACTTATTAATACAGAAAGATGGACAAGATAAAGTCAAGAGAACAATTAACTGCAGAGGGATTTAGTTTTCGATGGTTTTCATATGTACAATTAAGAGAAAGATTTAATACAGATAAAAAGGTAATTGGGATTGAACAACATAAGATGGAATTTGAAAATGAATTGTGCACAAGTGATGAACATGTGATTGTAAAAATGTATCCTTTTGTTGAAATTTGAAACAGAAGAGGAACAAGTTAAAGACTGCATGATAAAATGGGCTAAGAATTTTGGTTATAATATACAGACAGATCAATGGGAGAGAATGTGGATAAAAGGACTCAAATTCACATTGTATTATAATTTAAGAGAGAATTTTTATAAAATGATGTACCATTAGTATATGATACCATAGAAATTGTCTCAGATGTTTAAAGGTACTTCTAGTCAATGTTGGAAATGTGAAAAACATGACAGGGCATTTTAACACGCATGGTGGACTTGTGAAAGAGCAAAAAAAAAAAAAAATGGAAACAAATACATATGATGATACAAAGAATTTTGAAGATTAATATCAAGATGAAACCAGAACTTTTTTTATTGGGACTTATAATCAATTAGAAAAGACTTATGGAAGACTGATTTTATATGTGGGAACTGCAGCACGACTATTATATGAACAATGATGGAGAAATACTGAAATACCCACAATGGAGGAATGGATTGTAAAGATGACAGAATTGGCAAAACTGGCTCGTTTGGTCAGGGATAAAACAATAAATACTTTTATAAAAGACTGGAAACCTTTTATGGACTTTTTGCTGAAAATGGAAAAAAAATGAAATGGTGATTTCTGGATTTGATTATTGCAGAAGCATTGAATAACAGGTGAAGGTATTATTGTAATGTAAATGAGGGAGAAGGGATAATGAGTTTATTTGTAACTGCTGTAAAGAAAGTCAGAAGTCATGTCTTTGTCTTTTTTTTCCCTTTCTTTATATTATTCTCTGCACTGTTTTTTTTTCCTTTTCTTTATATATTTCTGCATTTGTCTTTTATCTATGTAAAAACTTGCAAATAAACTACTTGGAACTGTAAACTGATCATGAGAGCTAATCACGATCTTCAGCTTCACAATTCTCTGAGCAACTGAATATTGAGAATCTTCCACAATCTTTCTCATAAATCTGCCTTGGAAATTGATTACAGGTAGTCCCTGGGTTAAGAACACCCGGGTTACAGACGACCCATAGTTCAGAACAGAGCCAATTGTAGCAAAATTTGAGTTAAATACACAATGATTCGAGTTAAATACACAGTAGTTCAAGTTAATTACACAATACTACTTATACAGTTTTATATAATAATACTGTTCCCGCTTACATACAAATTCAACTTAAGGACAGACCTTGGGAATAGAACTCGTTCTTAAACTGGGGACTACCTGTACTGGTCTCTACTAGGCTTTCTGATATTGAGTTTCCAATTTCGAACTTAATTTGCTGCAGTTCCTTTTTTCTGGCATTCTATAACTTTGATTGCTATTTCAAGACTAAATATTTGCTGAATTGGAACAAAAGCTGATGTCCAATAAATCTGGGTGCTTGGGCCCAGTAGTTCTTGATCACTGTATTCAGCATTCCAGTTACTAATCTTAGAATATAACAGTGTATATATCACCTTCATAACATAAAAATGTTAATTTTTTCTTCATAGATATTTTAATATACATTAATATATACTAACTTCGATGGCTTAGAAGCTTCCTCTTTCACAGTGTAAACCCATTCAGATAGCCATTTCTTAACTGTGACCAGCATGCCTTTGCTTTCCCAATATGTTTTTACTTCATGAATATTCATAAACCTGGAATAATTAAAAGCATATACTTGAAAACAGAAGCGAAAATGTAAATACAAGGTAATTCTCAATACCTCCCATTGTACCTGACTGATAACATGAACATACTGTATTTTCAAACAATGTTTCTAGTTACTGTCTTTGAGTCAATTATTTCCCCTTTAAAAACTATAGTTTCTGAATTTGCCTTGTTGTGTGACATACCTGTATGATATTCTGTATGATACAGATACTAATATTCTGTATGATACAGAAGCCATTCTTGCTTAAATTTAGTCAAACTTCTGTTCTGAATATATACTGTTAATTTTACTATTGCTGCATATTCCCCAAGTTTGGTTTCCCAATCTGATATAGTTGGCAATGTGTCTTCACATCCATCAGCATATAACTTAATAAATTGGTTTTATTTTTTTTTTCAGTTATTTGTTCTGGAACAATTCATAGTAAAAACAGTTTTTAATTTTTTTAAAAATAATGCTGTGTATTTCTTTCCAGCATTTTATTATATGATTTATCTATGTTTGTAATTATTGATGGAGTTAAGTACCATTTGCAAAACATTTTGTACCAATTTCCCTTAAATTATAGCATAGGGTAAATTTTATTTTTTCCATAAGTCATCCCATTGTTGTATTGTAATAGTTTGTTTAAAATGTTGCATCCATTTTATCATAGAGTTTTTTACTTGTTCTTCTCTCTGTTTTATCTTAATAGTAATTTTTTTGTATGTCCTAATAGGTGGTCTTGGTTCTCTGTGTTTCAAATTATGTCTTAAAAAGCCTTCTTTCTGAAGATCACATTTTATTCTTCCAGAAATCTGTAAATACATCGACCATGGTAGATTTTGGCCTTCACCAAATAATTCTTGCTGTGTCTTTAACCTTAATTTAGTCTGGATGTATCATATCCACATATGTAATTATATTTTTCTTGCAATAAATATCTCCTGAATAAAAAGCATTTGAGAGTGAGAATAAAGTCAAGATGGTTGAACATACTATCTTTGTGGAATTCCGTATTTTTATCAAGCTCTATCTTAAAATATGTGATTTTAAGTTTTTTCTTCTTTTGTATCATTATGCCATAAATACCTGTGAAGGCTGACACCTTCTAATATTGGCATTCTGCTGTTTGGGGATTTTATCCATTCAATTATTCATGTCAAACAACTTCACAGTAACGTAATATAAAATTTGGAAGAGCAAGCCACCTCAAACCTTGTAAAAATTTTTATTTTACTCCAGGTTTTTTTCTTCCTTTCCAAACAAATTTATTAACTACTTTTTGCCAAAGATTTTTGAGGGGATTAAAACTGACACTATTTGAAAAAAAAAAATGTAGGTAATATATTCATGTTAGCAGTCACAATTGATCCTAACCGGAGAGTTTTAAATATTCCCCTTTCAAAATCTTTTTAAATTTCCCTCCATAATCTGGTTTAATTATTTTGAAATTGCAAATTGAAAAGAGACAAGTTGAGAGCTTTTGCAGATGATCTGGTGTTGGTTTTGGAAGATCCTTTAAAAGGGATTGAATTACTAATGAGAAAATTAAAAGAACGTGGTACATTAGCTGGTTTTAAGATTAACAAATAGAAGACAAAGATGCCAACAAGAAACATGAAGACACAAGATCAAATACAACTGATGAACAAAACAGGTTTCAATATTGAGAAAAAGGTAAAATATTTGCGTGTTACTTTGACAAATATGAACTGTATATTATTTCAAAATAATTATGTTAAGACATGGAATGAAGTTAAAAAAGATACGTTAAGATATTACAGTTATCATTGTTAGGGAGAATTTCTGTGATTAAGATGAATGTTTTGCCTAGAATGTTATTTTTGTTTCAAACAATACCAGTTTTGACAACTGATGTACCAATTAAACAGTGGTAGAAAGATAGATCTAAATTTATCTGTAGGGGAAAAAAACACAAGTCAAATATAAGGTGTTACAAGATGCTAAGGAAAGAAGAGATTTGGATTTACCTGATTTGAAATTATACTTTGCAGCTTGCTGTTTACTTTGGCTGAAAGAGTGGGTGATGCTGAGAAATAGATTATTGGAGCTAGAAGGACAGGATTTGAGGTTTTGGTAGCCTGGTTATGATATGATAAAGCTAAAATTAATGTTGACTTTAAAAATCATTTTGTTACATGGGCCATATTGAGAAAATGGAATACAGGTAGTCTTTGCTTAACAATCACAATTGGGACTGGAATTTAGGTTGCTAAGTGATGCAGTCATTAAACGAATTATCATGTGACCGCTTCACTTAGCGACTGCAATCCTGGCAGTCCTAGTTGCTGTCGTTAAGTGAACTCCCCAGACATTAGATGAGACAACTTCCTGCCGGCTTCCCACAACCAAGTCAGTGGGGAAGCCAACAGGAAGTTGCAAGCCCCAGGTGCTGCTGGATGAGGGAGTGAGGGGCTGCATGGGGTGCGGTGCAGGTCGGGTGCATGAGGGCCTCAGAACTGCTTGGATTTTAACCTGAGTCAAGAGGCTTCTGAAGCCTCTCCACTCTGGGGCTGAAATCCTCCAGGGCTGGAAATCCTACTTGGATTTCGGCATGTTGGTTTTTCAGCCAGCCCACAGGGACAAGAGGGGGTGCTGGAAAGAAGTGGGGGAAAAAAGGCTGCTTTCAGCTATTCCCCTTCTTCCCAGCGCAACGCTCTCTTTGCAGCTCCTGGGAGGGGTCAGGGCTGGCTTCACACTGGGAAGAAGGGGAAAAGAGCCGAAAGCAGTCCTTTTTCCCCCTTCTTCACAGCGTGAAGCAAGCCCCACCTTTCCCAGGATCTCCAAAGAGGGCTTTGTACTGTGAAGAAGGGTGGGGAAAGCCTGCTTTCGGCTCTTTTCCCCTCTTTCCCAGAGCAAAGCCAGTCCCATGGGGCCCAGCAGCTAGGCCAGGTATGCCTTGTCATCAGCAGGAGCAGGAAGATGATGGTGAAGGTCAGCTGGGATTTGACATTACCCACAATGGAAGAGTGCAGGGCGGCAGGGGGCCAAAAGGGCAGAGATTGGGGGGAGATAGGCAGATCAGGGGACTTGAAGTGCTCCTGTGGTTGAAAGTGTGGGTGGGCTGCCAAGCACCCAAATTTTGATCACGTGACTGCGGGGGCACTGCAATGGCCATAACTTTGGGCACAGGTTGTAAGTCCCTTCGTTCAGTACTGTCATTATTTCAAACGGTCGCTGAACGAATGGCTGTTAAGCAAGGACTACCTGTAGATATAAATCCAGATTGTGTCTGAAAATACCTTTGTGGCTTTCACCACAAGAAGCATAATACAGAAGAGAAATAACATAAATGGTAAACTTATGGTGATATATTAGAATTTTCACAGGGACAATTCAAAATGAAATCAAGAAATGATTTGACATTAGAAGGATGTACGTGTCAATGTTTTTTCTATGTACAATTATTAGAAAGATTTAAAGTACATAAAAGAACTTTTGGTTTTAAATACCATAAGAATGAATTTGAAACAAAATGATGTACAAATTAACATGTTATTGCTAAAATGTATAAACTTTTATTGAGATTTGAAATAGAAGAACAAGTGAAAGAATATATGATAAAATGGGCCAAACATTTTGGTTATAAATGGAACAATGGGAGAATATGTGGATGAAAGGACTGAAATTTATATTCTGCTATAATCTTAAAGAGAATGTTTATAAAATGATGTATTGTTGGTATTTGTCACTGGAAAAATTGTCTAAAATGTATAAAGTTACTTTAAATCTATGTTGGAAATGTGAAGAGGGGACTTTTGTCATGATTGGTGGGCATGTAAAAAAGCTCAACCATTTTGGATCCAAATACTTATATTAATTCAGAAGATTTTAAAGATTAATATACAATTGGAGCCAGGGGTGTTCCTTTTGGGACTGAATGACAAAGAGTTGGGGAAAAAACTCATGGAACTTTGTTTTTACACATGATAACAGCAGTGAGACTTTTATATGTACAACAGTGGAAGGATTTGACATTACCCACAATGGAAGAATGGATCGTGAAGATGATGGAGCTTGCTGAGATGGCTAAATTGACAGCTTTGATTAGACACACTGCTTGGAAATGCTGATTAGACGCCCCTTTTGGACTTTTTGTGTGAAACAGAAAAAAATGAAATTATAATATAGGGGTTTCATGATTAGAAAAATATTAGATAGAAAAAATGAAACTTATGTTGTAACCCTAGAGTAAGAGTTCAGTTTTAATCTATAACTGTTGTATAAGAAAATCAGAAATCATTTCTTTATGCTTCTTTTTTCTTCCTTTTCTTTCTGCACTTTTGGCTTTGTTCTCTTTATTTTTTTTCCTTTTTCTTAAATATTAGCTCTTTTTAGTTTTTATCTTTGTTGTTTAAAAATTTAATAAAGTTATTACAAAAAAAAAAAAAGGAATTTACTACTGCCTGTCAAATACAATCCCAAATATTTGTTGTCTGGCAACCCAACCCTTTCTGCACAAAGATTTCTTCTTCTTGAAGTAAATGCCTTGTTAATATATTTATTTTTTGTATGTTAATTTTGTATCCTGAGAATTCACAAAAACCTTTGTTTTCATCAGTTTTCTTATTGCATTTTGCAGTTACATAATAGTACTACATCATCTGCATAATATTTTTATTCCTCTCCTTGAGTCTTGATGCCTAGTATTTATTTTTTCAACGCTTATTTGCTAATACTTCTAAAGCAATCAAGAATAGTAAAGAAGAAAGAAAGTGGACATCTTTATCTGGTACCTTTACTCATTGAAAAATGTGTAGATGTTTCATTAGCTATGATCTTTGTCATTTACCATTGATATATACTTTTAACCCAAGCTTTAAATTCTTCTCCAGGATTTCTTTTATTCAGTACAAGTAGTATTTCCTTTTGCTGATCTGTAAATCTCTAATGTGTGTTGTATCCAAATATTCTATAATCTTCTCCAAAGTTGGTGTTTTCCATATAGCTGAGAACAGCATTTAACAAATTGACTCATCTTCTCTTCTTAATTTGAAACATGTTTCTTTCTGTCCCAAATTGTTCTTTTTTCAGTTGATAGGCGAACAATTTACCTGATTTGTTACCTTCCTTGAAATAGTTTGGCTTACTAAAAATTCATTTTTTTTGTAACTCTCATCTCCTTCCAAAAGTTTTAACTAGTTACAAATTGCCTCCCCCCACCAATCTAGGATCTGATTCTGCTTGTTTCTATTTGAACAAAATACCTTGCTAGTTTTGTGCAGCTTGCTTTCTATTTACTGCCAAAGAAATAAATACTGTAATCCTCTCATAACACTCTACTGGATTCCCAGTCTGTGAAAGAAGAAACATCAGGAACTGAATTCATTTGGAAGAAGCTCTAATTCAGATTGGCTTTTCAAGACTGAGCTTGAAAGCAGATCTACTTTAGTATCTGAATGGATTTCAGCCAGGAAATGCTAGACATGCAGATTAGAATGCAAAGTTAAAAAAATATCCTAGAATGTAACAATGGCAAGCATTTCCATCTTGCTGCCAAGAAAATTACATGGGTATGTTCATGAAATAATCAAAATGGATTTGATAACTTTAGCTATAAATTACTGCAGCTCTTAAAGGTCAAGTTTTTTAAAAAGGGAAGCAGATGTATTTATTCAAGAAAGTTCTTGCCATGTATATATATTGTGCATTTCATAATTTCTTAGCCTTTGGATTGCTTCAAATGTGTTTTTTTTAATAGTTTTTGATACTTCACTCAGTAAAATCTTTCTTAGTGCTATACTAAAAAGTTGTGACAGAATAGCTTAGGCCAGTTCTTGAACCTGGAGATGCCCAGAGTAAAATGTCCTCCCCATACAGTCAAATAAATTTAGGTTTGAGAACCTTAGAGGCTTTGTAGAGATTAGGGTTGTGACTCTGAAAAACAAAAAAACAAGGGCTTGTTTTGAATTCCTATTGCTCCCAGTGGTGGAACATTCAAAATGAAAGGCTTCATTTTCTTCCAAGCTTAGTATAAAATTTCAGAAAATGCGAGTATTTTCTTCCAGGTTCAAAACACTTGACATTGCTATTGCAAGAATATGACATTTTATATATCCGTAATAACAAACTTTATTTCAATTTACATTTTTATTTTTACATATCAATGTCAATGTAAAATGTAAATAAACATTACAACTGAATTCTAATTACTCTGGTAGTTTTGGGGAAAATCATCCATTCAACCACATTTTTAAATATTTGAGATGTTATGAACACGTGTAACTAAGTGACCTTAGTTCATAAAGATCCTTTAAAAACAGACAAGTATACAATTTCTATTTTTTAAAAAAATTAGGCTCATTGAGAAATGTGAAAATAATATATTCCTAGCTTCAAAAATTTTATAAATATTACATTGCTAGTTTGAATAAAACAGATTTAATTCATTCTGGAAAGGAGTTGCACTTCCCCTAAAACACAAAGATCATTGTTTGGGGGTGCTCTTGAACCCACTGTTATAATTAGCAATCTGGATAATATCACTGATATGGTATGATGCTCTGATTAATTCCCATTTATACAGTTTAGATTTAGAAATTAAGCTGCTGCAAAATGTGGTAAAAGTCATAATTAGGATTATCTGGTTTATATGGTATTAGAGTTTGCTCCCAATTCATAGCAATGGTTTCGATTTATAAAGTTTTTCACCTCATAAGACAGAACCCATGCACAAAGGTCACATTCTAAAGTCCTTCTCCAGTGCCCTCACATCTGAAACTTAACTGCAAGAAAGAGTGGAACATTCCCCTTAGAAAAATTCATTTGCAGCCAACATGTCTTTGTTCCTGTCATCGGGTTATGAAATGTTCATTCTCCAAAGTCTTTTAACGTTTTCTTTAAATCAAAAAAATTCATTCTGTTATATGTCAATAATTTAAACTCTTGGTTCAACTCACTTTTATGGTATTTTATATCGCTGGCTATATATTTTTATTAGATCTATATTGCGTTTTTTTAAAAAAAATACAGCATTGCTCTATTTATAAAAGGTCTAACATTTTGTCAATAAAAATAATAGCAACAACAATAAAAATAACAACATATTAAATTACAATATCTACTTTTCTTATTTGGAATATTGAATTACGATAGCTGCATGTCCATTTAGATTTTTTAAATTAATTGTTAAGCACTTACTTTCCTTCAATATCAACATAGCTTTCTGCCGCGCCTATCAATGTTTGGGCAGCATCTTGGTTCAGCATACCACGGTTATATTGCTTCTGATAACTAGCCTATATTTTAAAAAAATATTGAATAAATATAATGCCAGAACTATTGGCTAGTTAACCTATAAACCAATTATTTATATAAAATAAATTCATGCTAATTGCTTGCCTGCTTTTATTCATACAACCCTATCAGTTTACTAAATCTACTTATGGACTCCACTGAGAAGCACTATCACATCTGAGATGAAACAGCAGTTCTATATGTGGTTCTTAATCTCTGATGTCACATAATTTTGATATGTAACCACTTAAAGTTGCAATCTTCAATTGAGTCTGCCATCCTTTATTAACTGATAGCCATCTTTGGACTCCAACCATTCTAAATCTGAGGGGAAAAACAGGTGGGATTGCAATCATCCTGTTGTATAAATGGCAGTCAACTTGAATTATCTTGAATTAGCTATTGAGAATGTTTCTCCATCTTAAAACTCTAATTGCATACCAGGGACTATATTACATCAGTGATTTCTCTTTGTCACAAAAAATACCTAGTAATGAAGAAAGAAAACTGACTTCCTTTTGCTTGTCAGATCATTTTCTCAGAACACAGAGGCAGTTCCATTCCCCATGGAAATAGAAACAATGACCACAGACATGCAAGTGTCAATGTGTAATATGTTCAAAGTTTTACCATTCTGAACTTTTTGAGCCTGATGAAGTTCCTCTCCTAAAGACTGAGGTTTGGCAAAAGCTACCATCCTTTCAAGAGATAATGAAATACTTCAAATAAAGCCCTAAACCCGAGAACCCAAAGGCAACTACAGCCTTCTCCTATAAAAGAAGACAAAAGAATTTTTGAGCAAAAGATCCTGTCTGCAACGAGTATAGGTTCTATGAATGTTAACTAGCATCTAAATAACGATGATAGCATCCTTGCATTGTTGATTTTGTTGATTCCCCATTGACTTTGCTTGTCAGAAGCCAGCTGGGAAGGTTGCAAAGCCTAGTCCTCATTACCAGCAAACTTCAATTTAAAATGACAAAATGGGCATCAAAGCTAACAATCAGGGGGCTCAACTAATTTGGAGACCAGAACTTTATAGCCAGTGAAAAATGGATCTGGATCTGGCAAAGATATCTTGATGGAAAAGCATGGCATAGTGCAACTCAGAGATTCTGTATGCCAGGTATGAAACTAACAGAAAGATTATTTATACTTGAAGCTCTTTGGAGGCAGGGGGTTTGAGGTCTGTACTGCTGAACGTGGATGCCTTTCCTTAGCCACTACAAGTACTCCTCGATTTATGACAATAGGGACTGGAAAATTTATTAAGCACTGCAGTCATTAAGTGAGGCATCACGTGACTGCACCCAATTTTACGACCTTTTTTGCTGTAATCATTAAGTGAGACATCATGTGACCGCAACTTCCCTGCCATTTGCAACCTTCCCTTCTCCTTTGATTCTGCTTGTTGGAAGCCAGCTGGGAAGGTTGCAAATGGCGATCACGTGACTATGAGGAAGTGGCAATGGTCATAAGTGCGAGGACCAGTTGTAAGTCACTTTTTTCAGTGCTGTTGTAACTTTGGTCAGGAAACAAATGGTCATAAGTCAAAGACTACCTGTACTGCACTCATCTTTCCTAAAACCCTTCACTGTTCTTTACTGGCCAGTTAAAAGCATTATTACAATGGGGATGTGATGTAGAATGATTCTCCCCACACACCATTCTCTTAGCATAACTGTACTTCATCCAGCCTGCTAAACAAGTTAGTGAACTTACCTGAGAGTATAATACGTTAGGAAGGTATGTGGACATTTTAGATATACAAGTAGTCCTCGAGTTATGATTGCAATTGGGACCGGGATTGATGTTGCTAAGCGATGTGGTCGTAAAGTGCAACATCATGTGACCGCATTATTTAGTGACAGCAATCCAGGCAGTCCTGGTTGTCGTCACCCAACCCAGTAGGAAGCAGAGAGAGTCCCAGGTAAGGAGTACAGGGGTGCTGCAGGGGAGTGGGGGAGGGTCTGGGACGCCTGGCACAAGCCGCGCATGAGTCGGAGGAGAGGGTGCTCAGTGCAGTGCAAGCTCAGAAAAGCCAGGGAATAAGGGCGCGGGGTGCATGCAATTGTAGGGAGGCCAGGGAAAGAGGGCATGGGGTATGTGCATGTGTGTGTGCAATCACAGGGATGCCGTGGAAAGAGAGTGCAGGGTGTGTGCGATTGCAGGGAGGCCATGGATAGAGGGCACGGGGTGTGTGCAAGTGAAGGGAGGAAGGAGGATGCAGTGCGTGCAAGTGAAGAAAGGCTGGGGGGGGGGGAGAGACTTACCCCAGCAACTTGCAACCTTCCTTGCCAGCTTCCCATTGACTTTGCTTGGGGGAAGCTGGCAGAGAAGGGTGTAAATAGTGATCACATGACCGTGGGATGCTGCAATTGGTTTTAAGTGCCAGTTGGTTGACAGGCACTCGAATTTTGTTCACGTGACCATGGGGACACTGCAATGAGCAAAACTTTAAGGACTGCTTCATTCAGCACTACTGTAACTTCAAATGGTTGCAGAATGAATGGTCATAACTCAAGGACTACCTGTAATATACATGTGATGGAATGTCTTCCAGATTCAGAGAACAGAATATGACCATTACAGAAAAAAAACCCTTAGGTGCGGGGGGGGGAGGGAGCATGAGAAAGAAACTCAGTAACTCCATCTTAATTAATTAACAACTAGGTGCAAATTGATCTGGAGAACTGCCTTTCAAGATTGTTACATTACCTTACTAGCAATAAAGATCATTCCAGAAATCCAAGTGGTTCTTATTTCCTGAGTATGCCAGCCTAAAAGGCTTGATAGGCAAAGGGACCACCGCACTTTCCCAAACCCACACCCACCCAAAACTCACTTGCCTAGCTCAGCTATGATGGTATGGGATGGATTTGCTGGTTGGTAACAAAATAGGTTTCCTGCTAGAAAACCTAAACCAGTCTAAAGTGGCAAATGCAGATTGGACCAAACCTCTGAAATCCCAAAAAAGCTTCTGTAGGAGCTACAAGAATAAGGACCTATGTGAACCGTTTTTTTCCTTGCCTTCTGAAATGGACCAAATTTTTCATAGGTTACTAAAATTGTTTATACAGGTATTTGTTGTGATGAAGGGAAAAGTAATTTCTTTATATATTTCTTTTCTTTTTGTTTACTATATTCTTATTTTCCATTCTTTTCTATTTCTTTTCTATTTTCTTTTTTTCTGTACCTTCTATTTTTTATACTTTTTTTTTTTTTTAGTTTGTATTCGTTTCTTATCATTGTAATTACAATTTTTAATAAAATTACTATTAAAAAATCGAAATAGACCAAATTTTTATTGCTGGATGGAATTTGGGTCAAAGAGACTCGAGGCACTGTATTCCAGTTTTCTTTATGGTTACCACATTAGTCACCAAATTAGTCTTTAGCTTTTTTAGTACTGAATGTGGGAGCAAGAGAAGTTTTCTAATGCTAGGAGGGTCCAGAGACTCCTGGACAGGTCTAAAAAATGATAAATAGGATACAGCTAATGATGGGATCAGCTGCCAGTGTGGGTGAAAGGACCTGGAATTGAATAGGCTTAGACTATTAATATTTTAGCATCTCACATTTTTTGATGAGGATGAAATGGCTGAGGAAGGAAGGAGATCTAAATTAGCAAGAACTGGAGTCTTGCAAATTCTAATTGCAGATGAGCTTGAAACAAAAGAGGCTGATCTTAGAGCCAGTCCTAAGTGAAATATTGAAGTAAGTAACCAGCTCCTGCACACCTCTGGTGTGAAGTTCTGACAATAAGCACAGGAATCAACATGGTGGCCTTTTCTGAGACAATTTTAGAGTAGATGTTGAAAAGTATGCAACAGTATCAACAGTTAAGAATACTGTATGCCATCACAGAAGTGGAAGAAAAGAGGAACTGAAATTGCCCACTGTTATAAAGGTATGAAAGAAATTATAGATTTTCAGTTATCTAAAAAATATTTGATTTATAACCTGTCTTTAATTCAGGAGGTAAAGGAAGAATACATAGTGATCTCTCCTATTTTTTCCCCACAATAACATTCCTTGAGATACGTTGAGCTGAAAAAGAATGACTGGCCTAGTCACCCAGTGAACCATTTTTGGCTGAGGGTGTACTAGAAACTGGATCTCCTGATGCCAGTGCAAAATCTTAACTACAACACCACATGGCTCATTTGAAATATGAGACAGCTAAAAACATATTGACCAGAATTTGATTTTTTAAATTTAATATCATAATTTCCCCCCAGCACTGTAAAAACTGTTAGGGAGAATATGAACAAAGGTGGTCCTAAATTCATCAGGACCAAACAATGTTATTCATGCTAGGATCAGTTCTGACAATGGATGGTGTCTTGCCAAGCAGCTTCGACAGAGATTGCAAGTATGCCAACAAGAACCCCAACAAGACCACAACAGAGTAGAGTCACAAATCCTGAAAGGCTTAAATGCTGTTATTAAACATAATTATTTCGAGAGATAAAGGATTAAGGTGGACCTGTCTGATAAATCCCCGATAATGCAAATATGAACACAAATTATCAATGTTTCCTTCAATCATATAGAAAAAGCAATACATACCAACTACCTTTGGGTCCCTCACAAGAAAAGCAAGACAGCTGTCAAAATGGTGGGCTTGAGGTGAGAGCCATGCTCCTTTCAGATGTATACTGAGAATGAGGTGAGCTTCCCACAATTAGAAGAAATTCCAATATAATTAAGGGTAGATAGAAAACCTTCTATGATGCTATAGACAGATTGACCACAAAAATATAGTACATTCTGTTTATATTTTAGCCTTCATGAGAAATTCCAAGAAGTACAGTGCTCTACTTCATGCATACATAAGAATAGATTAGATTGGCCCTGGAATAAGAGCATCTGTCAGTCATGATACTGTTAAGCAATCTTAAATCCAAATAGACCTATACTCCATCTCACATGATAGAAAAGAAAATTAAGAAAATGAAAGAGGAATGTTAAAAGATATCTTTAGTTAAAGTCATGAACTAATGTGGTGAGATAGTTTCTGTGTTATTGTAGATTATAAAAATATCCAAATTATTCCTCATAGAATTGTATTATAGTGATGTAGCAATTCCTTTTGAAATATCCTATGGCATATTAGAGACTGTATGTGGCTCACAGAAGTATTACTGTACATTTTATTATCAAAATATGGTTAAAATTCTGGATTAAGCTGGTTCTGCTCTGGAAGAATGTAATAATATGTGGGAACAACCTTAGGAGACAGGATGAAGAGCTGATAATGCAACCTTACAATAAAGATACAGGTGAAACTCGAAAAATTAGAATATCGTGCAAATGTTCATTTATATCAGTATGGCAACTCAAAAGGTGAAAGCAATATATGAGATAGACGCATTACATGCAAAGCGAGATATGTCAAGCCTTACTTTGGTATAATTGTGATGATTATGGCATACAGCTTATGAAAACCCCAAATTCACAATCTCAGAAAATTAGAATAGTGTGAAAAGGTTCAATATTCTAGGCTCAAAGTGTCCCACTCTAATCAGCTAATGAATCCATAACACCTGCAAAGGGTTCCTGAACCTTTAAATGGTCTCTCAGGCTGGTTCAGTAGGAATCACAAGCATGGGAAAGACTGCTGACCTGACAGTTGTGCAGAAAACCATCATTGACACCCTCCATAAGGAGGGAAAGCCCCAAAAGGTAATTGCAAAAGAAGTTGGATGTTCCCAAAGTGCTGTATCAAAGCACATCAATACAAAGTTATGTGGAAGGGAAAAGTGTGGTAGAAAAAGGTGCACAAGCAGCAGGGATGACCGCAGCCTGGAGAGGATTGTCAGGAAAAGGCCATTCAAAAGTGTTGGGGACTTTCATAAGGAGTGGACTGAGGCTGGAGTTAGTGCATCAAGAGCCACCACACACAGACGGATCCTGGACATGGGCTTCAAATGTCGTATTCCTCTTGTCAAGCCACTCCTGAACAACAAACAATGTCAGAAGCGTCTTACCTGGGCTACAGAAAAAAAAAACTGGTCTGTTGCCCAGTGGTCCAAAGTCCTCTTTTCTGATGAGAGCAACTTTTGCATCTCATTTGGGAACCAAGGACCCAGAGTCTGGAGGAAGAATGGAGAGGCACACAATGCACGATGCTTGAAGTCCAGTGTGAAGTTTCCACAGTCTGTGTTGATTTGGGGAGCCATGTCATCTGCTGGTGTTGGTCCACTATGCTTCATTAAGTCCAGGGTCAACGCAGCCGTCTACCAGGAGATTTTGGAGCACTTCATGCTTCCTTCTGCAGACGAGCTTTATGGGGATGCTGACTTCATTTTCCAGCAGGACTTGGCACCTGCCCACACTGCCAAAAGTACCAAAACCTGGTTCAATGACCATGGGATTACTGTGCTTGATTGGCCAGCAAACTCGCCTGACCTGAACCCCATAGAGAATCTATGGGGCACTGCCAAGAGAAAGATGAGGGACATGAGACCGAACAATGCAGCGGAGCTGAAGGCCGCTATTGAAGCATCCTGGTCTTCCATAACACCTCAGCAGTGCCACAGGCTGATAGCATCCATGCCACGCCGCATTGCGGCAGTCATTGCTGCAAAAGGGGCCCAAACCAAGTACTGAGTACATATGCATGCTTATACTTTGCAGAGGTCCGATATTGTTCTATTTCCAATCCTTGTGTTACTGATGTCATGTAATATTCTAATTTTCTGAGATTGTGAATTTGGGGTTTTCATAAGCTGTACACCATAATCATCACAATTATACCAAAGTAAGGCTTGACATATCTCGCTTTGCATGTAATGCGTCTATCTCATATATTGCTTTCACCTTTTGAGTTGCCATACTGACATAAATGAACATTTGCACGATATTCTAATTTTTCGAGTTTCACCTGTACAATTGGTGCTCATAGTTCTTGTCTGGACTACCTCAAAGGGCTAACAAAGGACCAAAAAATATTGGTTCAGGGTCCCTCAACCCAAGAAAGACACCAAGAATCCTCAAAGGCAAGTAATAATTGCTTGCTGCTCCAAGGCCAGCCAATGAATTTTCCCAAAGCAATATATCACTCAGGACAGGTTTTCTTAACCCGTTAGGGGTCTGTGGATGGATTCAGGGGATCCATAAATTTGAATGGGAAAAAAATTACAACTTTATTTTCAGTAATCTCTCCCTGAAATTTAGGTTTTCATTCAATAATAAATATAGGCAACAAAATAATTTATGGCTTCTACACTCTAAAAATGTTTATTAAACCCTATAAAAAAGTGAAACTAGAACATGTTTGGTTGAGTGAAGTACCTTTTATTTCTCAAATATTTGTAATTGATAATGGTCAACCCAGCTTGCATTTCAAAGGTTCTTTTGTGCCTAAATATTCATACAAGCCATTAATCCTATGATTCTAGTAATCTAGAATCCATTGTCTTTATTTTTTATTTTCTCTGCTTCTTTCTCAGAAAGTGAAGTTTCTCAGATTCTCAGTGGGGTCCATGGCACAAAAAAGTTAAGAACCCCTGAATTACAAAGTGGATATTATTTTAAAATTTACATGGAGGTGGCTAAACAAATCAGATGCCAGGGAATGCAAGACAATGAAGGCACTAAATGCCTTTCTATTTCAGTGCCCTCATTCATTGCAACACCCTCCTCCCAAAGCAGCATTTTATTATTTCAATTATTTCACATATATATGAGGATTAATTATTTAGTTTATAACATTGTGTGACTTTTATAAACTACCCAAGGAAGGTGATGTTGTGGCCCAAACCTGGCTCATCTAAAGCAACCCAATTACTTTGAAAATACAACATAATTTTATTAGGCATGCAAACAGTACAGTGTACCCTGGGCTCCCAGCAAACCATTGGCAGCTTGTTGGGCAGCCCTGAGCAAAAGCAGAACCAGAGCTTATATACCCTTGGCTTACTACGTTGCAAAGGTAAGACAAAGAAAAAAGCAGAGACAGTGTAAATTACAGCATGACACTGGAATGTTTTTGATAAACCCATTTGGGTGACCTTCTTATTTAACCTTTCCAACTAGGACAGCATGTCAGCTATACTATCTTTGAGATATGGTCAGTGAATATAAACAATTTGGTTTACTGGGCCACTGATCCCTGACTGATTCTTCTCCCTGTCGCCACTCAGGATCAGTTCAGCTTGCTGTAAATGTTTTTTTACAAGGGCACTTTAAGCAGATCATATGTGGGGTGTGGAGAGAGCATCTCATAGTCTGGTAGTGAATGCAGCTCACAAGTGTATGGGGGGTGGTACCTTTTACTACCACACTGAATATATTTATTTGCTTCAATTTATATAGCTGCTCATCTCAAATATATGACTCTGGGCAGGATACATGACTCTGGGTGGATATATAATTTACATAATTACCAAAATGGAGTGGCTAAAACCAAGGAGCTATTGAGGGAATAAGAATAAGGGCCCCCCCAAAGCTCTTACCCTAGTCCTGCTAAATACTTTTGCTCTCAGATTACATACATCAAATACTATATTTAGAACAAAAAAACATTAATACAAATAAAAATACGAACTATCTGTGCAGTTAAGAGACGTAACCTGGCTTCCTCCATTATATCAGCAATTTGTTGAGGATCTCTCTCAAATGTAATATCTGCATTGCATTCTGGACATCTAAGTGTTCTGGCCAATTGATTAACTTCTTCTGAATTTAACTGCAGAAGGAAGAAAAGAACAGTAGTGTAACTAAAAACCAATGATAATGATATTAAATTATTCAGTCAGGGGAGGAACAATATTTCCCATAATGTTTTGGGAATAAGCAACATACATTAATTATATTAATTATATAAATATAGTAATTAAATAAATAAGGATGGTTACAGATAGCAGGCAATCTGCCATGAAGGTTCAGATAAGCAAAATCCACAGACTTTTAAAAAATACATTTAACATATTATGAGTTTAAAAAGTACAAAAAATACAACCCACCAAATAACTACAAAAAACTATAAACAAAAAGAGGGAGAGTTCTAAACATTTTAGGAATACCATATCCCTCTCTTGGCCTCCTATCAAAGTGAACACCAGTGTGCACTATTTGGACCTTGTGTTGCACACTCAGGACAGATTACTGATTTTGTTGGTGTTTTTGTTTTTGCCAACTCTAAACATTGTTCTGAGGGACTTCAATATCCATGTCAGAATAACCTGACTAAAGTAGCTCAGGATCTTTAATGGGGTTAAAGTCAGAGCTCCCATCAATTTTACAAAACTGCTCCTGAACATAATATTGTGGGAATACCTACATAACATTGATTCCAGATCAGTGCAAATGCAATGTATAGAGGACCCTTTGTATAGCTGGTGATTGTTATTCTAGAATAAAAAAATAAACTACTAATCTAGATCTACATTTCTCGATTGGTAGTATTTGTACCAATAATGGTACTCAGAAGCCATCTAGGTGGGATGTAAAGCAAGTTCTTAAAATTTCCCAATTCGGTGTGTTTATCAACACATGGGATACATACTCCCTAGCTCTTCTGTGGCCTCTCTACTTGCATATCTCACCTGTTTCAGATCACTGAACTAGCCCTCTGCCTTTGCCTCCACCTTTGGACCACCTTTGACTCACTACCAGTGGAACTTACATAGCCGAAAGCATGTTTAAGATTAAAGCCTCACTATGCTGACACAGCAACAACAATAGTAATGAGTAAATATAAGAGAATGCAAGTATATGTAAATATATAAGCATCCTTTTCAGGAAAAAAAAGTGGGCCTTTTTTCTATCTTAGTGAGAACCTGGTTCTTTGCTATTGTGATTAGTGGGATATAAGATGTGAAAGACTGAGAGCCACTCATCTAGATCTTCCTTAATTTATGCCAGGAGTTCTAATAAATTACATTAACTTTTGAAAAGGCTTCCTAGGGACTGACTTTCCAAAATAAACAAAATAACCCAAAATATTAGGCTCTTAGCTAATTAGTATTACCACTCAAACTCGATATCATAACAGGTAGTCCTTGACCTACGACCATTTGGTCAGTGACTGTTCCAAGTTATGATGGCACTGAATGAATGGGGGTTACGACTGGTCCTCAGAATTCCGGCTGTCCGAGCATCCCTGCAGTCACATGATCATGATCTGGGCGCTTGGCACCTTGTTCACGCTTACAACCAGTTGCCAAGTGCCCCACAATCATGTGATCACCATTTGCAACCTTCCCTTCCCCAGAAAGTCAATGGGGAAGTCAGTAGGGAAGGTCACAAGTCGCTGGGATAAGTCTCCCTCACTTGTGCACCTTTCTCCAGCCACTTGGTGCTCACACTGCCCTGGCCACTTGTGCACTCCCGTGCGTCCTTCCTGACCCGTGCCCTCCCTGACCTGCATGCTGCATCTTGCACACCCCTGCACATCCTCCCCAACCTGCACAGTGCCCCTCATGCACCCTCCCCAACCCACGCAGTGCCTCTCACACACCCTCGCACCCATCTGTGCCCTCCCTGACCCACATAGCACCTCTCCTGCACCCTTCATGACCAGTGTGGCATCTCTCACACACCCTTGTGCACCCTCCCTGACCCACACCCTCCCTAACCCTCCCCTGCACCCCCTCACTCCCTCCCCCACCTGGCAGCAGCCACTTACCTGCCTGTGCGCCTGGGAATTGCAGCTTCCTGCCAGCTTCCCTACTGACTTTGGTTGTAGGGAGCTGGCAGCAAATTGCCTTGCCTAACAACCATAGGATTCAGTTAATGATGACAACCAGGACTTCAGGGATTGCCATTGCTAAGCAATGCGGTCATACGTTACAACCGCTTCGCTTAGAGATGGAAATTCCAGTCCCAAATCCAGTCATAAGTCAAGGACTCCCTGTATGTTCAATTTATTATGCTGAGGACAGCATGTGATTCTCCAATATTTGTTTTATGATCCCTGGAGTATTATAAGCACCTAATAGTAAATGGGGATAAATACCAACTAGAAATTTATCAGCAGTAGTCCACTATTCTTTGTTGTATCTCATATTTATTATCAATTATTTTTTATAAAACTGAACACAGTATCCTTCTGGATAGGCTTTCTGAGTTGGGTATGGGAGGCATAGCTTGGCACTGCTTCTAATCCTACCTGAAAGATTAATTAAAAAGATAGTACTCAAATATTACCTGGACAATCAATAGTTATGTTGGGGTCCTTTTAGAAATTTAATTTTCCTTTCCCACACTGCTTTAACATCTACTGTATATGGAACTATAAGAAGAGATTATCTAAAAATATAAATTGAGGGATCTCAAAAGTTCTCTTTTTTCATCCAATGCAGATAATCAACATCCTGAATCAGAACGATCTTGGGTGAAGATGAAATCTCCAGGCAAGATAAACATACTATTATCAAATGGTTCATTCCCTTAGCCAAATTATATTCAATTCTCTCTAGAAAAATGTGCATTCCTCCACACTGTTTTCCACTTCAGGTTTCTACTTTAAGGAGAGTTGCAGGACTCACATACTAGAGCTGGGATTCCTCTATCACAAAAACTGGGCACTCTGCTATTCATTAAAACAGCACACCTTTCTTCAGGCTTTCATAGGAGCCTGAAAAAAGGTGTACCTAATTTAAGGAGCCAACTCATTCAACCTAATGCAATTTGCAAAGCAGTCACTTCTTTTTGTTGATGTCACATAGAATTCTGAAAAAAAAAAAAAAAGACTGGCTATTCTAAAGCATACCAGACAGGTGCTGTGTTACATGAGATCCAAAATCATTTTCATAGTCTGCATAACCCAGTTCTTTTCCCTATTTGATCCCAGTTCCCAAACCATTTATGCCCTCCTTGCCTATGGACAGTATTTTTCAAGCAAGCTGTGCTTCTGCTAATTGATTTTACCAGGCTCACAAAAGTAATCAAAAGCCAAAAGATGCAAACTCCATTAAAATCTACAGTCAAACTCTAGTTGTCTTAATTGTAAATATTCTTTTGGTTTTTTTACATTCTGTATTACTATCACACTCTCCATCCAGTTCCTCCATACTTCTTTCTCTCCACTTACAACTATTCCATCCTTTCCCCCTCAATTCCCAAGCAACCTATATCCTTTCCGCATTTCTACACAACAACTTCAAACCCCCCTGCAAGCTGAATAATGAACATCTCAATTGTATTATGAAAGCTAATATCCTGCATTTAGTCATAGCAAAGTAGTAAATGATATTAGTTTATGTGCTTTCTAAACTATATTTTTATTTAATATTTGTAGTACTTACTCTATAAGGATAATCCATTTTGATTGCTTCTTCTGCCATTGCCCAGTTTGCATCAGCCAAAAATCTATCAAGCTTTAACATTGAAAAAGTGTTGGCCTCCATTTGTCTAATACGTTGAACAGCATTAAACATTGCCATACGCTTTGGAAGAGTAATATTACAAAGCCCTGTAGTAAGAGAAAAATAATAATAATATCATTAAGAAATGTGTATGAGATCTGTAAACATCAATGATAGTTCCCTATAAACTACCATTTTGAGAGGTGCACCTATGATTTTAACAGCATTTTCACTCATTTTCTGAAAATTTTATTGGTTTTAAAAATGAAACTATTGCTTGTTCATAAAACTTGGTGCACTTGAAGGCCTGTAACACCTCTATAACATACATAATAAGGATCAAATTAGCCAAAAATTTGGCACTTTAAAATTTCAGTAAATTAAAATTGTATGAAAACAGCTTTTTGTAAAAGCAAGCAATTGAGAAATAATAATAGTAATAATGGCAATTACAGAATAGTTGAATAGTTTAGGAAAAGATCAATTCTTCAAAAATACATAGAACAGAAGAAATCTGAAGACATGTCTTCCCTGGTGAGTCAAACTTCAAATCTATAAAGGTTTGAGAACAACTGTACATCCCATGATGGCCTTACCAGTTTACACTTTCTCTGATATTGGTAATTGGTATAGCTAAGAACTTAGCAGATGTCAGCACAGAAACTAAGCATGATCAGATTTGGCTAATACTCAGATGGGAAATCTCTAGAATTTACCTGGGCCATAGACAAGACTGGAAAATAAAGAACAATTGCAAAAGAAGGCAATGACAAACTAAATGGATGCATCCATGAAGTCTCCAGGAGTAAGCAGCAACTGTTGCAATTCCTACCTTCTGGAATGATCTCTCCCCTGCCCCCCCTCCCCTAGATTCACAAGGTTCCCACCCATCAAGAAATTATTGAAGACCTAATTATTCTCTCAGGCCTTGGGGACAGAGTGACTGCAGTCAAGTTTTTGTTTTGGTTCAATCCATTTTAGTTTGTTTTTGTATTTTGCTCTTCTGAGTTTATTGCATTTTTTAATCTGTTGGGTTTTTTTTTTTTTTAGTTGTAAGCCACCCAGAGTCACTTAGGAGTTGGGCAGCCTATAATATAAAAAAAATAAACATAAATAAAATAAAATAATTCAACTTGAAGGAAACTTCATATACAATTTTTAAGAGAAGCCTGGACTTCAATTGCTAGCTCTATTCCAACCCATTATCCTCTGCCATTTTCCACCACTTTCTCCTGCTCCTACCTTTGCCTTTACATTGCTTCTCACTGTAGTCCACATCACATACTCCCTGTGCTCAATGCCTTCTTTCTTTCCTCACAGTTTCCCTACAATTTCTCCCATCCCTACCTTCAAGTTTATGTACCATCCCATCATTATCACCAACTAGGCTTCCTATTCTTTCCCTTCCCACTATGCTGTTTTTCACTTTCTCCTGCTTTTTTTTAGTTCCCTGCCCTATTATCCCACCTCTTTCTTAAAATCTTCCTTCCTTTGGCACCATACTCTCCTTTGCTGACTTTGGCAGTGACTTTTTGTGTGTCCTGTAGAGTAACCTATTACTCCAATTATAAGTTATTCCAATACTCAGTTTTAAATGTCAGTTACAATTCACTCTTGTATCTCTTCAGAAGTTAAATGGGACTTAATCCCAAAGTCAGTCTGTATAGAACTGCCATCTTTGGTGGATTTAAAGTAAATAGAAAAATATAAAGATGTATTAATATTTGGACTGTGGATTAAAATTTAGAATATGAAGATATCAAGTAACATATATCATGTAAAGAATGTTTCTGATTTGACAATTCAGTATAAAAAACTGAAAATGATTAAAACAGATATATTGAGCCCCAAATGTAAATTTAAAGCATACATATGTGTGTATACATATATAGAAGTCTGTATGTGTATGCAGCTACATATTTACCTATGTTTAGCATGAAATTCTGTGAGTATAAATCTGAAGTTAAATTCCTATCCAGACAATGTTTACACCTTAAAAACTTCATTAAGTAAGGAATTCCAATTCAAATTACTGGAAATGTAGATGCATTTTATATATAATTATCTTACTTAACTAAAAACTGGCCAGATACACAAATTAATCAAATTACAACATTTTCCTCAAATTTGCATTTGTAATATGCAACTATTCAATACATTAATAGCATAATCCCAGACATACTAACTCAGACATGTCCAACTGCATTCAGTAGGAATTATTTCCAGGAAAATGTACACAGCATAACCTATCTGTTAGAGACTGAATAGAAAAACAAATTATTTTTCAAAATGATATGTTTAATGTGTCACCTAATGTTACAACCAGCTTCCTCACAGTGGTTGAATTAATAATCAAGGTTAACAGTGATGCTGTTCCAGAATGCATTAATATCTGAAACACAAAAGATTTGAAGTTATGATTAGCAACCTGATAAAATGTTTGTATATTTATGCTACCATATTTTAAGATGCAAGATTTATGCTACCATATTTTAAGAGCAAAGTAGAAAGAATAATACTGAAACATATAATACAATATCACCTAATATGTTGAAAAAACAAAATTAAACATAACCAACCACAGAAGTATAGTTCTATATTCTGAACTGAAAACAGAGTTTTCTCCCCATAAGGAAAGGAGCTAAAAAGAAAAATAGTTAAGTTGCCTTCCCCACCCCTCCCTTCTCTGCCACTAATTGTTCACATCAATATTTTAACAAAGAGCAATTAAGGTTGTGTTACTAGAGGTGGCAAGATGAACTTTTAGCAACTTCTTTGGTTACAGAGAGTCAAATCCAAGTTTAGCAGTAGAGCTAAAATTATTTATTTATTATTTATTTATTTATCATATTTATATAGATGCCCATCTCACATAAAAGTGACTCTGGGCGGCGTACAATAATGAAAAAGAATAAATACATAAAAAACAATTGCAAGTAAAAACAACTATAAAAGCACACAAAACAGGAGGGGATAATATTAATAAGGAAGCTATTACAAAATCTCCCTGGTCCCCTGGGTCCCCCAGGCCTGATCACATAGCCGGGACTTGCAGAATGTTGAGAGGGATGGAGCTAATCTCACTTTGGGGGGAGAAGATTCCACAAGGCGGGCACCACAGCAGAGAAGGACTGCTTTTTTGGAACCCACCAAATGTAATTGCCTGGCAGACAGGACCCACAGCATGCCTTCTCTTCCAGATCTGATGGGAAGGGCAGATGTAATTGGGGAGAGGTGGTCCCTCAGATAGCCCAGCCCATGCCATGAAGGGCTTTAAAGGTCAAAAAGAGCACCTTGAATTGGGCTCAGAAGCAAACTGGCAACCAACGCAGCTCATGGAGCAGAGGTGTAACATGTACCGCTGTAGGTGCACACATAACTGCCTGCACCACTGCATTTTGCATCAGCTGAAGCTTCCAGATACCCTTCAAGGACAGCCCCAGGTAGAGCGCATTACAGAAATCCAAACGGGAAGTAACAAGGGCATGTGTGACAGTGAGTAGAGGCAGGTGCAACTGGCACACAACACGAAATTGTGAAAAGGCCCTCCTAGCCATGACTGCCACCTGCTCTTCGAGCAGGAGTTGTGAGTCCAGGAAGACCCCCAGACTGTGCACAGGGTCTGTCTGGGGCAGTGTGACCCCATCCAGTACCAAAGATGGTATAGCCCTAGAATCAGAAGGCCCCAAAACCCAAAGCCACTCAGTCTTGGCAGGGTTCAGTTGAAGCCTGCTTTTCCCCATCCAGACCCTCACAGCCTCCAGGCACTGGGATAAGACATTCACAGCATCACTCAATTCGCCAGGGGCAGAGATGTATAATTGGGTATCATCAGCACACTGATGATACCTGTGAGAGATCAAGGCTATCAGGAAGGAGGGGGTGCATTCCAGGAGGGGAAAAGAGACAGAAGACAACACAGTGCGCAGGGGGTGTGTGGGAAGTGAAAGAGGTTCACGATAGCCACTCCCTAGAATCTCCCAGGGTATATCCACTAGTTGCAGTAGTATAGATTTAGTCTGGCAAGATTCTGTCTATAAGGTGTAAGCAAATAAAGGAACTTTACTCAGCTGGACTGTTTCACCGTTGTTCTTGGGCTGGGCCTGACAATACCTCACCCCATGGCGATGGATGAGCTCACCCAGCAGCCTCATGTAGATGTTAAATAGGAAGGGGGAGAGTACCAAACCCTGCAGCACCCCACATAACAAGGGCAAGGGCAGGATCTCTCTTCCCCAACCACTACCCACTGGAATTGGCACCGAAGGAAGGAGGTGAACCAACACAACACAATGCCGCCCACCCCCAATCCTTTGAGATGATCCAGAAGGATACCATGGTTGATGGTATCAAAGGCTGCAGAGAGGTCAAGTAGGGCAAGGATGGATGTACAACCTCTATCCCACCCTCGCCAGAGATCATCCAAATGTGCAACTGATGCTGTTTCTGTCCCATACCCAGGCCTGAATCCCAGATGAAAGGGATTCAGATAATCCATTTCATCCAAGGTCCTCTGAAGCTGTTGTTCAACCACTTTCTCAATCACCTTCCCCAAAAAGGGAAGGTTAGATACTGGATGAAAATTGTTCAGTATAGTGGGCTCTAGTGATGACCTCTCGAGGAGGGGGTGAACCAAAGCCTCCTTAATAGGTGAGGGAACAACCCCCTCACTCAAAGAAGCATTAACCATTGCTAGACCCATTCACACAACACCCTCTGGGCCACTTTAACCAGCCAGGAGGGGCATAGATCTAAAGAGCAGATGGCTGAGCTCACAGCCCTAAGGATCCTGTCCATTTTCTCAGGTCCAACAGGTTCAAACTGTTCCCAGATAACAGGGTAAGACTCCTCCATAGGCATCTCCACTGGACCTGCAGCAAAGCCAACATCCAACTGAGAACAAATCCAAGTGATTTTATCTGACCGATGCTGGGAAAATTCCTCCGCACATCCCTGCAGAAGGTTCTCCAAGCCATCCTTACCCAGGAGGGCTCGTGTCACCCAAACAGGGCTGCAGGGCAGCTATCTGCAGACGCAATAAGAACGGAAGAGTAATGGGACATTTTCCATTTTAACCATATTCAATATAATAGAATTACCTTAATTTCTTTGACAAATATCAGGATATACAAGGAAATTGAGGGGAACAAAAACAAATGCAATTGACTGCTGCAAGAATCAATTTGTAAATATCAGATCATTTTGGTCATACATGTTTCTCTTAGGACTAATGTAAGAAAGATGGAAAAGGCCTCAAAGCAAGAACATGAACCCTATCCCTCGCCACCAGTTCTTCTCTTGATTTTATTTCACATTCCCCTTGACAAAATTCTAGTATCTTGCAATAAGTTAGCCATTTGTGTTTGCCTATTACAGTATTTTTCATCTATAAAATGCTTCTTGTGCTGAGATCCACAAAGGAGTTTTCAGGCACAACCTGGGTTTATATCTATTCCATATTCTCAATATGCCGTGTCTAACATAATGATTTTTAATCCACATTACCCTTGACTTTATCGTACCACAAATATCTATCCCACCCAAATCTCAGGTCATGTCCTTCTAACTCCAAAAGCCTTTTATTACTCAGCAACACCCACTCTTTCATTCAAACCAAACAGCAAGCTGCAAAATACAATTTCAAATTATTATTTTTTTTGGTATTATATGGTATTAAAGCACTAGAATCAGTAGGCTGAGCAGCATAAAAGTCTGTGTAAATAAGTAATCATAATAGGTATCCCTTTGATCATGTTACCATCCCTTTAGACAAAATAGTTATAGCGTGGAATGAATCCAACTGTTGAGTTCTGGAAAATGAGATCATGCACACATTCAAAGGGGACACTGTAGCAATATTAAGCCATTCTACAGACTGAAATTAGCATTCTAATTTTGTATTTTTTAATATAAATTAGGCCTTATATCTTTTACATGTCAAACTGAAATATATTTTCGTTACTATATCTAGCATGCTGTGTGTGCCTTCACTTCATGGCTTCAAAAAGCGGATCCAGAAGACATTTTGCTCAAAAGATTTCCATAGGTTTCGTTCTAATACAAACTGATTAGAAATGTTGCTTTTCAAGGTACTAATTTATTTTTACCTGGGACTTAATGCTAGCCTCAGCTGGAGTCTCACTATCTTTCTGGCTAAATTGAAGAGCCATGTTCAAAGTAAAAGTGCCTCTCATTCCACTCCAAACAATAATAGCTCCCCAACGCCAATTAAATCCGTAGCCAAGTCGACTCAAAAAAGGGCTCAATGCCAAAATAACTAAACCCCTAAGTAAATAAAATGTAAAAATAAGCAAAAATATATTTAAAATATTAGCAGTTTTATATAATAATCAAAAATTATAAATACATGTATTAAACAAATAATTAATCTTTATCATCTACAAGGCAAAAGATTGCATTTATCAATCAACATAAAATTCTGACACTAAACAAAAATATGTCACATTATTGTTTATTTCATATAAACACCATCTTTTCTCTAGGAGCCCAAGGCAGCATACATGGGAGTCTTCTCTTATTTTATAACAACCAATCATTCTATGAAGCTGATTAATCTGAGAAAGAGTGACTGGCTCAAAGTCATGCAGTGAACTCTACTATAAATGGAGAGTTAAGAGACTTATGTACCTGAATGGGAAGAACCTGAGTCTCTCCACCCCAAGTCTAACAACTTAACCATTACACTGCACTGGCTCTCCAATGTATTATTCAAATACTCTCTATATACCATTTTTTCCAAAACATAGCAGGTGTTATGAAAATCTTAGTACTCTCATGTTGATTAAATCACTATGACTGGTTTTGAGTTACACTGTAATTTACTTAGCTCTAATACAGCTTACAACATCCAGACAGATAATGACTCTCAATTGCAGGCCTTTTTTTTTTAAACTTTCTTTCTTCTTCTTACCTATCCTGTTTAATATTTTTTAAATTCAGCTTTCTGGAGAACTCCAAAGCTTCCACATTTTTGACATTCTGACATGTCTTGATATATGTATTATTCAGCTATCAATTTTTCCCCCATGGATGAGTATGATATATGCAGCACCTAAAATAGTGGCATAATTCATTTCAACCATCAGGGAAGAAGAAGGGAAGTGACTCCTCTATTCAATAGCAAAAGCTTAATGGGAAACAGTTTTTCTATAACTGGATGACAGTCCAACTCATTAGGAAATTGTGAGAATAAACTATACATATACAAACTTGATGACAGAGCTACCAGAGATTCAGCCAAACAGAGTAACTTACACTGAGGGCTTCCATGCTAAAATAAACTACAGTGAATGGATCAAAGATTTTTGATAATTACTGTACCACTAAGAATTTTAATAGTGCAATTATATCAGTTAAATATAAGTTCAACTTTGACTGTGGCTTACTTCCAGTTAAATGTACAGAACGCAGCAACCTAAGAATATTAATTACTGTAGATGGGTTTTATAAGCTGATACGCAATGTTAGTCAATTCCAAAAAAAGTAAAAAGGCAAGTATTTACCTTACAAGATTCAGTGAAAGGTAGACTGTTACAATGTAAAAAAAAGCACGAGTATTTATGTTTGGAAATGTTTTTTGCGCGATCACAATTCCCATTATAAGGTATATCATAATGTGAGCCAAAAATGTCAACATGGACCAAAACCTGTTTAAGAAAAAGCAGATTAAGAAACACATTAAATCATGCCAATGAGGAAAAAAGTATTACAGTTATTTATCATTTACTAGTATATCATAAGCTAAATTATACAAATTCTCACTGCCCCACAAAAGTAAATCTCCCACAAACATTTCCATTTTATACATTTTTATTATGTTTAGTCAGTAATAAATGTTAGCCCATTTAAGATTATATGTTGGACTAGAAATATATTTTTAAAAAGTAAAATTAGAGATGGGCAAAATGTAACCAATTCCAGACTGTTTTTTATCTAGACTAACTGCACAATCATTGAGACTAACAAGACAATAATCTGAATATCTCTTCAATATTTCAAAAACATATTTACTAATGTGCTGATAAGGGTATATAATATGTAGAGTATAAATCGTTCTTTTCCTCTCCCAAATTAAATTGAAAGACAAAAAAAAGTATAATTCCATACCACTTCAATACGGAAATGATGGCCACAGAACATGATGTTTTAAATATTCTCTGTTCATTTCAGTTCTTGAGAAAACTATAGATTTTATAATATGTGAGATTATAAAGAAACATAGATTGCTTATCTATAACTTTGTCCTCTCAGTGATTGTCTTTATATATCAGTCTCTGCACCTGCGCAGAACAATCTTTGAAATATTCTACAACTGATTTTGTCAGGAAGCTTCAAATTTACTCTGCTGTGCTTGCTCTCAGGCACTAACACTGCATTTTCTTAATTTTTTTAATTACTAGCAATGTCTCAGAATACAGTTGCTATGTATCTACATCAGGAGTCAGCAAACTACATCCTGCAGGCCAAATCTGGCCCATCACCTGTTTTTGTACAACTCATGAACTAAGAATGGACAGGCAGGTGGGTGGCAGATTACCAGGCCCGAGTCTCAGACAAGATCCCAGGGTGGGGGGGCGCGAGGGTTGGGTGTCCTGGCAGCAGCCTATCAGTGGCCTCCTTGCTGGTGGACTGGGACTCTCCAATATCTGCCATGCTCCTTGGTCTGTAGACCTACCAGCCACACCTGTGGAGGCAGAGGAAGGGTGGGATCTGATCCTTTACAGAAAAAGTGTCCTGACCCTTGATCCACATGAAGACACCAGAGTTGGGTGAATGCATAGATGATTACCCAATAAATTACAATTACATATAAACAGCCTGTCCTTCACTGCGATCACTGTATGTCACACATATGCATGACTACAAAGCTATACTTACTGATGATGGGGCAGGTTCATCATAACAAGAGATGAAAGCAGAACACCGTATCTGCACAGACTCCAAAGCTGTTGGGGGGCTGGAGGGTAGTTCCAGAGCCCAGAACATTTGTTAATACATGCTTTTTACCATTTGCTCCTCTTACAATCCAAGTCCCAATCTTCTGTATACCATTACCCGACAGGCCCACAGATATTGACTTCTGCCACCCACCATCGCTTTGGTCAAACAAGTTCACAGTGATAACATTTGGAGCAGGATGGCTATAGGGGCATTCAATGGTCTACCCATAAACCCAATACAGGATTTCCAAGCATTCTGAAACTGGAGGGCAAAAATATTTTTGTGAAGATTCCTTCATCAACTGTAGGAGAGTAAGCAGGGTTGGAATGTAAACTGGAGAGGCAGAATTGGATGTGGCCAGTTAGAATACTGCGTCTGCCACAGGAATAGTTGGGCATATCAACTCAACAGTGAGAGATTATAAGAGGTCTATGTAGAATCTTTGCCAGACACTAAGCAAACGAATTGAAGAAGTCTGTGAATCCACTGGCATCAAATCCAACTCACAGTCATCAAGTGGATTTGAGTCTCAGGGAAGAAAGAACTTATGAACCCTTCAAAACAAACTAGAGGGTTGACTATCAGCAAGGATGATGGATTCCAATCTGCAGAAGGATGAGAAAAAGGTTTTGCTATCAATAGAAATGGTATAGTGGATGACAAATTGTTACTATCACAGGAACTGCTGGAAAGGAATCTTCTGTAATGGGGCTGGGGGGACGCAGGGGATAAGAAACCATTGTCTTCAAGCAGAGTATGGCTACTGATGGCAGTAGATTTAATATGGTCTCCAAAGCTTAAAGCCTAGATTTTTGCATGGGACATAATGAGGATAATATATAATGAGGACTTGCACATGGCAGAAAGAAGTGGGAATGTTGCTGCAATGGGGCCTATTAAACCATTCAAGAAAAAATTTAGAAGAATGGTGGTTCACAGCTGAAGAAACACAACTTTATTTATAAACCAACAATATCCAAGAAATGATTCAATCATCTAAGGATGGCAGAAGTCCACTTCTATCATCAGGAATTTACTGCATACTTAGCAGCTTTGGACAGGTATATATTGGAACTACAAAGTGTATTAACTCATCTAAAAGAACATGAAAAATATTGCCGGCTGGAACAAGTTGAAAAATCCACAGCAGCTGAACACGCACTGCTACATAATGGGCACAAAATTCAGTTTAAAGATACACAAGTACTACCAATCATGTCAAATCATCATGCACAACTCCATAGAGAAGCTATTGAGATTTCTATACACCACAATAACTTTTACAAGAAAGAAGAGAGTCTGAAGATTAACAAAGCCTGGTTTCCAGCTTTATGTCACACCAAAATAAAACAGCCCTTAATTAACAAACACCATTTAAAATCTTCAGCAATCTCACCTGAAAAATAAACAGCAGTGTGTTTCAAAGAAAGACCAATCAAAAATTTGATCCTTTGGAACTTCTTCAAATTGGACCAATTATAAATTCACCTGGTCGAAGAACCAATCAGAAACTGGCTTTCCAGAATTCCAATGACATGGTCCAATTAAAAATTAGTTCGGTTACAAACTCAAGAGCTCAGTCAATTCCTGCTCAGTTGCCTGTGAGCTGCCAAAAAGTGTGCTACAGAGCAGACCGCTTTCAGAATAGTTTTTATGGACTGTTTTAAATTTTATAAAAATACAGCTGATGATTTCAAAATTAACTGTAAGAAACCTTACTGTGGGAAAGTTTTGACTCTGAAAAGAAACAAAAAATAAGACTGGGTTTTGAAGGTTAACTAGAAGGAACCAAAGACCAATTAAAGGAGACGATATGTACTAACATAATGGAGGAATATTATTTTACTACAGAAGAATTTAAGTTGGCTTGGGAACATGTTGACTTATTTTCAAATTTTTTTGATACTTCCAAAGTGGAGCTAACAGAGGTTATAGAAGAAGGAAAGGTTCTATTGGATAAAACAGAAGTTGAGGATGATTTGAATAGGGACCTTACAACGAACTTTAAAAAATTGTCAGACTATAAAAGAGATATGGCAGACACCAAAAAAGATGTTGTGGATTTGAAAAGGGACTTAAAAATGTTTGACTATGACATGGAGAAAGAAGCTGCACTGGACCTACAAATTATGTTAGATGATGTTTTAACAATTAAAGGGGACATCCAGATTATAAATTAGAAGAATGACTCTAGCATAATGGAGGAATATTATTTTACTACAGAAGAATTAAGTTGGCTTGGGAACATGTTGACTTATTTTCAATTTTTTTTGATACTTCCAAAGTGGAGCTAACAGAGGTTATAGAAGAAGGAAAGGTTCTATTGGATAAAACAGAAGTTGAGTTATCTTATTTTGGACCCACAGAAGGGAAGTATGAAAACAGACAGGGAGAAAATGGTAAGAGATCATCATGTGGGACTTTATTTGAAGAAGCAACTGAAGATCAAGCTTTTTAAAAAGAAGAAAAAGGAATTCAAAGTGGACTTATCTGATCAGGATTAAATTGTATAAGTTGTGATTTTGGGTTGTTGTTATTGGAATAATTTCTTTTGACCAGGACTATAAGACAAGGATTTAAAGATTTTTTTCATATGGGGATAAACTTTCTATGTCCTATTTGTTACAGAAAGTTATAGGTTAAAATGTATTTGATTTAATTTAAGATATATATGTTACTATTACTGATATTTTTTATGCCTATGGGAATAAATCTTTTATCTTTTACTTATTAGAGAAAGCTGTAAGTTAAAATGTATAATGGATTTATTTGTCTAAGGTTAAAATATATAGGTTATTATTACTGGTACTCTTAATGCTTTTGCTGTGTAAGATTGATGATTTTTTAATAATTTGGCTATTATTAAGGGATGAGAAATGGGAAGAAGAGGTTTTTTTCCTGTAATACTAGAGAAGGTGTTAAGTTACTGCAAATGTTTATACTTATTTGAAGGGGGGGGAGTAACTCTAATGTGCTTTTCTCTTTTTCTCTTTTTTCTTTTTTTGTTTGTATATCTTTTTTAGTTCTGTATTAGCTTTTATCTATGTAAAACTTTAATAAAAATATTATTAAAAAAAAGATTAATACCTCCACCACCATCCCTGAGAACACCTCAACAAGCTTGGGCACAGCAGTCAATGGGCAGTCATACAGATGGCGTACAAAAATTTTTCTTCTGTCTCCCTGACCAAGTTTAAAATGCAGGCTCTCAAACTCAAGCCCACTGTCATGAGCTTTCTTGTGAACAAAATGAAAGTTCTATGGACCACAACTATAACCATTTTAATTTATCAACATTCAATCATACCTACCATTTCTTTTGTAAGTACATGGTACACAATTACAATTATAAATACAGAATTTGCAAAATGGAAATTCATTCTACCATTCTACAGCCATTTCAGTGGCACTAATTTGTATTATATCATATGTAAAAGAGAGAAATTAAACTACCACAAACATTTACAAAGTGGTTAAGACAAAGAGATAAACTCTTACTTATAAAGAAAAACATCCATTCCTGGACTAAAGGTTACTGAATCTAAAAGAAGGCCCAAAATAGAAAGAGCTATAACTCCAGACATGCCAAGCCATTCAGCTGAAGATAGAAAGAAGAAAAAAAAGTAAAGTCATTATTATATGGAAGTAGGCAAGTCTGCTTTAAAAATTAAGCATTTGACAAAGATAATACAGTCAACTTACCCACAAAAAAAATTATGTATGCCATCGAGAAGCTTAAAACTACTTCAATTATTCCATCATTGAAAATATGTTGCAACCAATAAATAACTAGCCTTGAACTCAAAAATCCAAATGCGGCACTTGCAAAAAATTTTAAAACCAGTTTTAAAAGAATCTCTCTAACTACAAAAGGAAAAAATAATTATTTACAATTTGATTTGGTTTTTACAAAATTACATGTAGTATTGCATATCTGTGTCACAGAATTTTAATATTCCCATTTTATATCCGATGTAGACTGTTTAGATCAAAGTCGTATTCTTGTCTTACACAAATCAATATGGCAGGCCAAATTTGGCTGCACTCCTAATCCATTTAAAACAATATAAGGTTGGAGAGTGGTTTAAGTAATAACAAAACTCTAGCCTTAAATCCATTGATTTAAATGGGACTAAAACATAACTAACATAGGATGCAATCCTATATACTTACCTGGGAGCACATGTAATTGGACTTATAAGTAAATGTCCATAGGTACCAGTCTAACGATTTTTCTCTGAGGACAATATGCATAAATCTAAAATATGTAAATAATTAACAGTGGGCAAAGCAATATTCAGTGACAATAGAATAAGAAAATACTATGTCTTTCCAGGAATATGTTTTTTTCTTTAAATCTGTGAACTGCTTTATGATTATATCATTCAGTTGCTGACATTGTTAAAGAAATTCACAGATTAAAGCAACACTTATCATTCAAGATAGTTATATCTAAATACCCATTTAAATGCCTAAATATTTTCATTAATATTTTAGAATAGAAATTATGGACATGTATAGCAGTACAACTACTGAATACAAGGCCCACCAGCCATCAAATAGCTAACATCCTGTCTGAGATCTGTGTGCTCCAACCCCAATGGCTTTCCAGAAGGCCCTGAAGAACCCTAACCCTAACCTAAAGGGCAGATTGAGGCCTGGTTATAGTACTAAGACAGCACTGATTGTGCTTGTCAATGACCTCTGGCAGGCTTGGGATGTGGGTAGTGCATCCATCCTGGCTCTCCCTGATCTCTCAGCAGCTTTCGATACCATCAATCACTGTATCTTTCTGGGCCAGCTCAGTGGGCTGGAAGTGTGGGGCAGTTTTGTGATGGCTCTCCTTTCTCCAGGTCCAGTTCCAGACAGTATTGGTAAGAGGGGAGAGTCGAACCTGAGGCACCTGCTTGGAGGGGTGCCTCAAGGCTCTACATCTACATGAAGCTACAGAGCAAGGTTATCCATTGGCATGGGGTGTAGTATCATCAGTATGCTGATGATACCCAGTTGAACATCTCTTCCCTGGGCTGACCAAGTGATGCTATGAAGGTCCTTTCCCACTGACTGGAGGCTATGAGGGTCTGGATGCGGGAGAACAGACTTCAGCTGAATCCTGGCAAAATGGAGTCACTGTGGGTTTTAAGCCTCCCCTCCAGTGGATTTTCCATCTTTAACTCTGCATGGAGGTGCACTTCTCCAGTTAGAGTTGGTGACCTGGAAGAGCAGGTAGCAGCCATGGGCAGGGGGGTTCTGGTACAGGTTTGTCTTGTGCACCAAGTGTGCCTATTCCTGGACTGGAAGGCCCTGCTCATGGTGACTCATGCCTTCATCATTTCCCATTTGGATTACTGTAACACACTCTGCATGGGGCTGCCCTTGAAGAGAACTCAGAAGCTGCATCTGGTCCAGAATGCAGCAGCATGGGGATTTTTTGGCATTTCTCACTACGCCCATGTAACACCGCTGCTCTGCAAGCTGCACTGGCTCCTAGTAGGCTTCTGTGTATAATTCAAGATACTGGTCATCACCTATAAAGTCCTCTATGGCATATGGCCAAGCTACTTGTGGGGCCATCCTATTGTTTATGCCTGTCCCACCAGATCTGGTAAAGAGAGCATGCTCTGGGTCCCCTCTATTAAACAATATCATGTTGTTGGACCCCGGAGTCATGTCTTCTCAATGGCACCACCTGCTCTGTGGAACAGTATCCCCCTCCTTGGAGATTCAGGTGGCCCCAAACCTGTTAGCCTTTCACAAGGCACTGAAGACCTGGTTGTTTCCTCAGACATTTTGTCAGGAGATAGATGAGCTCTGCTACTATTGATGGTAAGTGGGGTTAACAGTGTATCCTTGAGTGCCAGAAGGTTATGTTTGGGGTTTGTTTTAATCTTGTGAGCCGCCCAGAGTCACTTGTCTGGGATAGGCAGCTATATAAATCATATAAATAAAAAAACTGGTTTTTCTCCCAGACCATCTATTAGGGTCAGTTGATGAGTTTTTGTAAATGTTTGTATTGAGTGGTCAGATGCTATCTTGTTATCTATATGACACTGTGTTTTTAGTCTGCTTTCTAATTGATTTTGAGGTGCCCAGAGTCATTTTGGAGTCAGGAGGCATCTAAATCCAATAAAATAAATAAAATGCCTGTTGCACAATCCATAGTTTCCGGAATCTATATTTATTGCTATATTTCCTGAGATACTATAGAGCGATTATTTTTCATAGTATACAAACAGAGTGAACAAATAAAGTGATTATCATTACATGACCCTATTAGGGAACATGAGAACAATGATTAATATCATACTAAATACTATAATTCAAATAGCTTCGCAAATATATACTTAAAATTTATCAGTTGAGAATCATGGCATTACAGTATTTTATTCTGTTCAAGGAAAAATTACATAAAAATAGATACATACCCACTTCGTGATGGCTCTGACGTACAAGGTCCCTATATAACTCAAAAATAATTACTGTGGTTGCATCATTAAACAAAGATTCACCTTTAATTAAGTTGATAACTATTTTTGAAAGGCCTAAAGAAAAAAAATATGAAAAGTAATGTAGTTAAGATTCACTTTTAATGTTAACAAGTAAAGAATCTTATGTACAAGACAGGGGCATTACCCCACTTTGGATGCATTTATATTTTTATCTAAAAAGCAATGATGAAACAACAGCATCATGATTTTCTCCATGTAAATCCCATTAGCACTTTAGTGTAAGTCTATACACATGCATATAATGTCTCCAAAGTCATTTCTGTGGTTGCCCACAAGAGGATATCTGATTGACTGAAGCTCAGAATGAGGTGAAATTGGCAAAGGATGCTAAGAATAATAAAAAGGACTTCTTCAATTATATTCAAAGTAGAACAATCACTATGCCAGTTGCCTAAATGGAAGTAATTGGGGACGATCAGCATTGAGAAGTCTTAGGGAAGATATGACAACATTACAGTACCTGAAAGAATATTGCCCAGAATATACATTATCCAAAGAGTTAGTGGGCTTCCCTTCAGTGGATATTCTAAAGAGGCTGAATAGTCTTCTGTCAAAGTGCTTTAAACTGTACTCCAGCAGTGAACAGGAGTTTGGAGTTAATGACTTAAATGGCCCTTTCAAAGTCTAGAATTGATTTTATAAAACTGAAATCAATTCTAATGTACTTTCCATGAAATCTATCAATCTTGTAGCCATTAATTACCTTTTCAGATGTGACAAGTGATTTGGACCTGTCTGTTTTAGCAGATTTTTACAGTGGGTACAGATAACAGTAAGGTCTGCTCCTAATCACAATAGAGCCTGGGGTATCCATCAACAGGGAGCATTTCACCACCATATTTAGAACACTTATAAAGTAAGTACTCTTGAAATCATAGCATTTGGTTATGGTAGGAATGCCCCAAGTCAGAGCCCATATTGCCTAATTCTTAATGACCTCTCTCAAAGATATTTTTTTTAAAAAGGAAAGAAAATAAAAGCAAAAAGGAGAGAACAATTTGGAGAAGTGTAGAAGTAAAAATAAATGAATTAAAGTGATTTAAGAGTTTCAGCACAGTTCTAAATAGAAAAATTGAGAAAGTTCCTATTAATGCATGGTCAAAAAGAAACTGAGGGAAAAATTGGAATTATAACCATGAGCATGTGCACTATGGAGATCCCTCCAAAGATTTTTTTCAGCTATCAGAGGCATCCACAGGGTTTAGTGTGTTCATCAAAATGATGAAAACAATAATCCTGCAAGTTCCACCTCTTTAGCAGATGCATGTGACAACACAACATACAGGCAGTCCTCAGGTTATGATGGCAATTGGGATCGGAATTCTCATTACTAAGCGATGTAGTCATAAAACGCGACAACATGTGACTGCATCGCTTAATGACAGCAATCCCAGCAGTCCTGGTTACTGTCATAACCCCAGGACAACACAGGTCGTTAACCAAGGACCTCACATGACCACGACATAGGAAGAGGCAGAAGTCCCAGGCAAGCAGGCCAGCAGGTGAGAGCTGTGGGGGAGAGCTAAGGGTGAGGGGCTGCCGCAGGCAAGCTCTATGCAGTGGAGGTGGGTTGGTGGGTGCCAAAGGCAGCTGCTATGGACCACAGGCGGGTGTGTAGGTGCTGCTGGCAGGCTATGGGGCATGGGTGGGTGGGTGCCACAGGCAGGTGCTATGGACTGCCACAGGCAGGCCAAAAAGCAGTGGGAGAGGGAGCAACCTGTGACCTCCTGCTGGCTTTCCCATTGAGTTTGCTTGACCACGGAACACTGCAACCATAAGTGCAAGTCAGTTGCCAAGCACCCAAATTGTGATCACATGACCAGTGGACCGGTAGTAAGTCCCCCTCCCCCCCCCCCAGCACTATCATGACTCTGAACAGTCGCTGAACAAGGTGATAACCTGAGGACCTACCTATACATAGAAAAAGGGAAGAGCTTACATCACTTCACTATGACACTACCTTCATCCTTTGACACCCCCGATTCAGATACCTCTGTCAATAACGTAAGGTTCTCAAACATGCCTGTGTGATGCCTAGAGACCACAATGAAGAATCCTGAGTTTCTGAGTATGCTTTTAAGTTGTAGGCAAAACTGGCTTACTGCTTTGTGGGGAAAATGCCCACTTTAATAAGCAAAGTGACTGGAGATAGTTGAAACAATGTATCTTTTATTGGCAAGCACCACTACAGTAAAGTGATCACTGGGCTCCTCTCCAAAAGAACACAGAAAAACAAACCAAGGTTACAGGCTACAGGTAGCCCTCAACCTATGACCATTTGGTCAGCAACCATTCCAAGTTATGACGGAGCTGAACGAATGGTGGTTACGACTGGTCCTTGGAATTTTGGCTGTCCCAGCACCCCCATATGTTTAAGATATGATGAGACTCTTTGCTGTTAAAACTTACATGGCTATCCTTCTCAAAACTATTATAGATAGTAATGACCTAAAGGCCAGATCTTGTAGGAAAAGACAGTAATGTTTATTTTATTCACCTGGAGAGGTTCCTTTCCAGAGCTTAACATTTAGCATCATGAGCATTTCTGACTAATAATCAACTTTAATAAAAAAAATAGTCAAAAGACAAACCTAGTCTTTTCACTATTTTTGTTGTGTTAAGATTGATTATCAACTTTCTTTAGCTCATGAAGTTAACAAAAACTGTGCTACAAATGCTATGATTTTACTGAGGGTTTATTTTTTTATTCTAATTTTTAAACATTTTCTAAAAAAATTATACATACATAATTAACAAAAGAATCTTAAAATATAAAAGACACACAAACTAAAAATACAAACTAAGAAGAAAAAAATCTACCTTATATTTTACATTTATCAGTAGTCACTGGTTAACTAATGAATATACACTATGATATGATCAGTTCAAGATACTGTAAAAAATCACAAAATCTCTGCCATAGTAACACCTGTTGCTGCATCCCTTGATTAACAGAAAATATTGCCTTTTCCAAAACAGACAGATCACACATTTCCGACAACCATTCTCTGACATCCGAAATATCATATTTCCAATTTCTCAGTATTATTATTTTAGCTTCCTCCCATGCTCAGTACAATCATAGTTCCTGATAAGCAGTCAGATTCCAAAGCTTTGGTATATAGTTTAACATTATATTAACTTCTTTCATGTTTAAAGATCTTCTCATAAATCTGCTTATATGCATTAAACATACACTATCCCCAAAAGGATTCATTATTGTAATAAAACTAAAATTAGATTCTTACTTACCAATGTTTCTTACAGAAGCCACAGAAAGGACAGGATCTGTTGTACTAAGAATTATGCCAAACAGCATGCTATCATCCCAAGACCAATTATGTTTATTAATTTTAAAAAATAACCATCCAAGGAAAGCACAATTCATCAAAAATCCAGGAACTGCTAGAATTACCACCTGTAAAAAACAATGTATCCATATATTCTTGGAATTAAAATGGCTATAATTCATTTATATTATCTCAAAATTATTTGCTAACTACAATGCCATTACATTATAACAAATACATACAATTAAACATATGATTTAATTTTCTCATATTAACTGAAATGTAAACTGCATACAGATAGTTCTTGCTTAACAACCATTTGTTCAGCAACTGTTCAAAGTTATGACAGCACTGAACAAACTGTAGTTATGGCCGGTCCTCAAAGTTACAGCCATTGTAGGTCACATGATCAAAGTTCAGGCCCTTGGCAGTCCACCCACGTTTACGAACACAGTATGTGCTTTAACTCCCCCCACTTGCTTATCTCCCCCCTCATCTCTGCCCTTTTGGCTGCCTTGCACTTCACTGCCGCCTACCCTTGCTGTCTTCTGCTGTCTTCTTCCTCCTACTACTGAGAAGGTGTGTCTGGCCAAAGCAACTGCTGGCCCTTCACAAGGTGGGTGAGGGGAATTTAAACGGAGGTGAGCACGGTAGGACAGGAGAAGCATGAGATCCTCCTCTAATGACAGTGCAGTCCTTGCCTAATGACCACAACCAGGACTACCAGAACTGCCATTGCAAAGTGGTGCAGTCACGTGATGTTTCACTTAACAACTGCTTTGCTTAGCAATGGAAATTCTGGTCCCAGTTTGGGTCATTAAGTGAGGACTACCTGTACTTATCAATGAGCGATACATTTAGCAAAGTTATAAACCCAGAATATTCATACTTCACACACATCCTGTTTATATTTGATACAATAGACCACCAGAACATAGGAAACTGTAATGGAAGGTATGTGCGAGGAGGATACTTGTCAGAATCCTCGCAAGATTTTATAATAGATTGCTCTATGGCTAGTTTAGAAATTGCTTTTTACATGCTGCGGTTCTGCCATTGTAAAAGGGGTGGGGGAGAAGGAATGAGAAACCATTAAAAGCAGATGGCTCCTTATCACAGGCACTGGAATGTGCAAGGTCGTACCAGCGAGGGAATCAAAAGACCAAGAACTAAGGATGGTGAAGGGGGGGGGGTATAGTAAGAAAAACAACTTTCGGCGCACTTTTGCTCAGTCTTAGCAATGCTTTGGAACTGTACACTTATTCTCAATAAATGAACTTTCTTTTGAATCAATATTGGTTGCAAGGAAAGTTATTGGATTTGGGATCAACAGGTGGCAGCTCGTTACAATACTGGAATGGAAGATCAAGGCTATCAGGAGGGAGGGAGTGCATTCCAGGAGAGGGTACAAGGCAAGCATTTTCTCAGCCCACAGCAAGACCGTGAGAAGAAGAAGAGGTTTAGGCTAGCCCCTCCCTAGAGTCTCACGGGGTATATCCACTAGTTGCTTTAGCATAGATTTAGTCTGGTGAGATTCTGTCTTTAGGATCTAAGCAAATAAAGGAACTATACTGGACTGGACTTTCTCCTCATTGTTCTTGGGCTGGGCCTGACAGAAACAGTTATACATATTTGGTTCATCACAGTTGCATGTATGGAATATGTTCAGCAAGAGGATAACATTTGGAACAACATCAACAACACTACTGTGGAGAAGAATTAAGATAAGCATAATGCATCTGATAGAAAAAAAAGATGGCTCTTCAGATATAAGCTCAATTATCTCTTTCTCCAGTGTAATTAGCTAGAACTGGCTGGACAATCTCAAGTAACAGGACAATCTATACTGCTCTTATTGGGATTGCAACGAGTTCATATTCGTATTTCCAAGACTGATAAGAAAAGAGAGAAAAAGTACTAAATGGAAATATGATCCCCAGATTATTTTTATCTTGGTCCCAAGATCTACTTCAAAAACAGTGGAAGGCTCTCCACCAGTCTTTTTTTTTCTTACATGTATCCACAGTGTTTGAATTATGCCACTTTGAAACCAATTTGGTAAGGAGCTTTACAGTTAACTTAGATCCAATGTTATTAATTCAGCCAGTGTGTTACATCCATCAACCTGTTCCTAGAAGACCATCTCAAAGTTGCAGAGCCGTCAACATCAAGACAGTTTCTGAAAGAAACTGCCAACTATTCTCTAAAGCAGGCCTGTACAACATACCACTCATGGGCTGCATGCGGCCCACCAAGCAGTCTTGTCTTTTTAAAAAAGCCAATAAATTCACCAATGCCCCAAAAGACATGCTACCAAGTGCCTCCAAGCCTCACTGCCGCCACTAGCTCCAGCACCGCCACTGCTCTGCTAGCCAACAAACAGGTATTCCTTTGTAGTCTGCAGTTATTTTTAATTATCAGTATGGCCCTTTACCCTCTACAAGTTGTGCAGACCTGCTCTAAAGGAACCACATCGCTCAAACCAGGGAGAACCAACTCCACTATTAAATTGATTATTGGCAAAGCTGGAATTAAATAAAAGATAAATATCTTACATGGAGCTATTATTTTTGGACTTGTCCCTGAAGAGCTTTCTTGAAGAAGTTATCATATAGCCAATATATTATTTCCTTTTCTACTATCCTGTTTGGAATGTGACTTGTCGGGGACAGAGTCAAGTATTCACAACAAAGTAAGGAAATAAGCAAGGTTCGTACACAAAATATAAACTTTTAGATAAACCAGACATAATCAAAATCCAAAGGCAAGTTAGCCAAAGGCTGAAATTGACAAGTCCCTCAGCAGCCATCACAGGCCTAACCATACCGAAACACCCAAATTCACTTCACCTTCCTGCATATTAAGCCAGTCCCCAAATCAAGCTCTCACACAAGTTGTTTTAATAATATTTTTTATTAAAATTTTAAAATACAAAGTTAAAAAACTAATACAAACTAGGAAAATTTAAAAAGAAAAATTGCTGAGAAAAAGAAAATAAAAAATATAGAATAAAGAAAAAGGAAAAAAGATATATAAAGAAATTACTTTCCCCTTCAAGTACAATTTCAGTAACTTATCACCTTCTCTGGTATTTCAACAAAAGATCTCTTCTTCCCATATCTCATCTCTTATCTATAAACAAATTATAAAGCCTTGTCATTCAGTTCTAATCAGCAAAAGTCCATTAAGAGTTCCAGAAATAACAACATACATATTTTAACTTTAATCAAATAAATCAGTTTCATATTACTTTCCTTTTAACACAGTAACATCGCTTTCTCTGAAAATACAATAAAAAATCTCTTCTTCACATATCTTATCTTTTATCTATAAACAAAACTTTAAAGCCTTGTCATTCAGGCCTAGCGAAGAAAAATCCATTAAGAGCTACCAGAAACAACATATATATTTTAACTTTGATCAAATAAACCCACTTTGTATTCCTTTCATTTACTTTTAAGAATCTTGATCTTTATCCCTTCAAATAGCATCCCAGAAGTTGATTTATCATTTTTCTGTGTCTTTTCTCAGAAACTCCTTCACAAGTTTAACATGTCTTTTTTGTAAATCCAAGATAAGAAAGCTATCCAAGTCACTCTTCTGTTTATTATTTGTATGTCCCCTATAATTATTAAGTCATCAGCTGGTTTCATTTGTAAATCCAGTGTAACATCATTTTCCATATCATTTTTGTAGCCTGATATTTTAAAATCCATTTTCAGAGCCACATTCAAATCAGCCTAGTCTGTTTTATCCAGTAAAATCTGCTTCTCTTCCATAACTTCTTTTGAATCCATTTTTATAATAGTTCCCAAATATCTTTGAATTCTTTCACATTTAAATAATATTGCTCCATTCTGTATTAATGAGTCTCTCCTCCTTTAATTATAATCTTTAGTTCTTTCTGGTTCCCTCTAGTCAACCTTCAAAGTTCCCTCTTATCATGGTTTTTTTTTTCCTAATCAACAACATTTTCCCATGGGAAGGTTTCTTACAGTTAATTTCAAAATCTTCACATACATACATACATACATACATACATAACATACACAACATTTTAAACAACCCACAGGAAATATTATTGTAATTAATTTCAAAATCTTATTTCAAGTCCATCTGGCCCCTTAATCCATTTATAACTTTCCAAAATCAAAGTTCTAGTCACCCTTTTGTTATTTATTCAAAAATAATTCTATTTAATAAAGAATTAGAGGTTCCTATATTGCCTAGACAATGGGAGAGTGTCTTAACTTCTATAGCAAGACTGTCAATGGATCTTAAACTATGACTTATACAACAAAAAATAATATTTAGAATTTATTGGATTCCATTATGTTTGTATAGAAAAGGATTAACACAACATCTTGTTGGAGATGTAATAAGGACAATGCTTCTGTAAAACACATGTTTTTACAATGCCCTATACTTACTAAGTTTTGGGAGAAAGTAGTATACCATATAAATGTGACTGTGCAACAAAAACTAAAATTCTCAGAGGATAATATTATTTTGAATTATATACCTAGTACATGCAATTTGATAACTGGACAAAGTAAATGGGTTATCTATGCCCTTACTATGGCTAAAGGAGTTATACTGCAGCATTGGAAAGATAAATCATGGCCCCATTTACTCAATGGATTGAAGACCTGATTACACTTGCCACCTATGAGCAGATTGCCTATATAGACTTTGTATGGATAAGTACAATGACATATGGGACTCATTTATGCAAAATACAGTAAGTTAAAAAAAAGGGCATGATAGTTATATAAATGTATTAGAAATATATATATATATATACACACTGCATAATGTTTGTATTAGAAAACTATATATAGAATTATAACTATTGCTGTAACAACATATTATATTTTATATTTTTTCTGTAGTATTCTTTCACTTATTTTTTTAAGCACTTTTTATGTATTTTTATTTGACAATATATGTATCTTTGTGTTTTGTTCCCTTTTTTTCTTTTTCTGTTATTATAAGAGCAATTTAAAGAATAAATAAGTAAGGATAGAAGGAAACTTACCCAGTGTAATGAAACCTGCCCTTCTGAAGGTTCTTAACATCCAAAAAGCCATTAACAAGCAATTTCCTAAAGTGGTTAAGAAAGGAAGTATGTGTACCCAGTCTCCTTTTGAAGGCACCGAATCATGGTTTAGGTGAGATGATTTTCCCCCAGCTCCCAGAGCTCTAAAACTGGAGACCACTGTCCTATGGTCTCCTCATGGGGAGCCGTTGTATGGAGCACTTGTGGGTGATCCCGGTTCTTTTTTGCTCCGGAGGGGAATTCCGAGGAGCCAAACCATTCACTAGCTCCTCTTTCTGCCGCGGTCATCGGCTCTGCAAGTCTTCAGTCCACCATTGCTTCCCCAGAAGTCCCTCTCACACTGGTCTATGTGCAATCTCTACTTTTCTTGTATGACATTTAAAAAGCCCCTGCTTTTGCTCTTGCTTTTTTTCCCACTGTCTTAATAATTCCATCACTTTATGATATAGCAACGACCCATAACTTCCAAATTCACCAGATAACATCTCGACTATAATCCCAACTCACTTTCACTTACTAACTTTTAGTAACTGTCACCAACTAATTCACCCACATTCACTTTATTCATATGGTCCTGGAAATTTAAACTCAGAGAAAAAGGATATTCCCTGACCATGATTCTGTCTGTCTCAAGATTGGCTTGCATGCACTTTCTTGCTTGCTTGCAAGATGGCACTGAGGAAAAGATCCTTGAAAGCAGACACTTTGGGGGAAAAAATCAGCTACCCTATGGGCAAGTTGAGTACCTATGGAGGAAACCTCTGAGAGTTCAGTTTTTGAAAAGCACAAGAAAATGTGAGAAAGCCTTACTTTCTCTTCAGGACCTGAAGAGATTATTTCCTGCTCAGCAGTTAGCTCTTCTCTGATGAAGGTGACTGAAAGACTCTGCAGCAGGGCTTTTGTTTTATTCTTCTGTGGCTGAGTAGCTGAAGAGAATTACCTCCCCAGAGGATGCAGTTTGGAGAGGAAAATCAGAGACAAAGGTTTTTGCTCACCTTATTTGTGAAGGTACTCTTTCGAACTGGAACCACAAGGTGGCACTAATGTCAAAGGAGAAAAAGTCAATTCCCACTTTTTTTATTCCCAAAATGATGGGAACTAGTTAATGTTTTATTTTATCTTCAAGACCTGATAAGCAGGACCTCTGGATCTGAGTTAATAGAGGCACATGGGAACTAAAAGAAGGAAGTTCAGCCAGGGATATTTCCAGATCTAAATGCAGAACTCTAGGTGAAGTAATGTCCTAACTGTTGCATAAAATTGACTTAATCCAGTCTTTTAAAACTCTGCCCCAAATATTATATACATTTGAAGTATTAAAATATGCTGATTACTGCTACATCTGCCACATAATCACTTCATACCTTTCTTTGTATGATCAAAAAATGGTATGAAACATGGGATAGTTAATACATCATATCATCACAAATCAATACAATGGCTAACAGTAGGCAGTTTAAGATCACTATCAACCAAAAAAAAGAAGGCATAATAATTTGAAGCAAGACAGTATGAACAATATCTAACTGAATATGGTAGAAACTGCAGAGCACCAGTCGTCATTGATATTGGTTGCATCAGTGGAAGAAAAAGTCCCCAACCGTTACAGGTTCAATACTACAACCAAATTATATCTGCCACGGTTCCCAGAATAACAATGTGGATTTGACAATCAAGATAAGCATTACCTATTAAGAGATCATTTCCCCAGAGATCATGGGAAAGATCTCTGATCTGGCTTTTTATATTATCAAAAGCAGACCCCAAAGGTAGTTCAGTGGGAAAGGAAGGCAACAGAGCCAAAAGACTGTTAGAAGACACCAGCAGAATTAGGCTGTGAACCCACACAGGAGCTATTACAAGAGGCAATGGGCTTAACAAAAGGAAATATGCAAGAACCTGTTTTTATTTTGTCACAAGAGTCCTATCTGCCAACCATACCTGACGGATTCAGACCAAAGTGATCATCTCAATAGTTGCCTGATATACCCCTACAACTGTTGGGCTTAGATCTACTAGCATTTGAAGGAGAACTTTGCCAGCTGGTCTTGGAGGCCTTAGCTACTCAACGTGGATATGGTTCTAATTCCATTTTACATGAGTGTGAATTAAGGGAATCAGCAACTGTTACTGAACGACCAGGCACCATGCACTCTAAATGCAGATGAAGGGGAGTCCCAAATAGCTCCTATGTTCAGTAAGTTCTCTAACTCTCCTCATTGTCCATTATCTGATAGAACATTTTAAGTTGGCATTCTGAGACAATACATTATATCTTTTAAAATTATATTTCTAAATATGATACTTTACAGGAAATATGGCTTTAGCCTGTTTTATATCCAAATCTTTTTTACAGCTTTAATTTCTGAGGATGGTAGATTGTGTTGGGGACTTAAATCTGTTTATCTCTGTAATACTACAAGCTGAAATATATGAATACTGGACCAATATGCAATGACTGCATTATTTAAATGTAGATATATCTCCCTGGTGTTAATTAATATTTTCATACCTTCTACTCATGTCTATACCCAGACAGATATCTGGCAAAAGTTAATTTGTTGAATTTGTTGCAGCCTTTACATTCTAGCACATATATACTCATGACAGAGGATTTTAACTAAGAATTGATGCAAACAACTATCTGCTGTGTATGAAATTTCATGTTTAGCCCCTTGATATGAGAGATACCTCCCCTTCCCCTCTTCTTATCCTTCAATCAAAAAATCCAGTCATTAAATTGGCTGTAAATTTTGTTTTATACTGTTTTTGCTGTTCTATGACTGTAATAAAAGAGTTATCATCTATCTATCCAACTATCACAGGCAGAAGGAACAGCCATTTGCCCTGGCCAATGAGACTTTATCCAGACCAATACTCAAACAAGAGCTCTTCCATCCACCAGTCAAAGCGCTGATAAAATATTTTCAAAGCAGACATTAGAAAAGGCCTTAATAATGAAGAAAAATAACTACTACAAACTCTAGAACAGTCCAAAGTTTTTTTTCCCCCTCCTTCCCTATTTCATAACTGTTTGTTTCTCAGAGTGAGAAGCAGTTGGCACCTGTGCACTGTTACTGTAACAGACAAGTCAGGACCCAAACCACAGAATTAGGTAGGATTAGAACTGAGGAACAATTGCTTCCTTCTTAGGGATGGTTAAAATCTGGATTTTATGTACCAAACTACAAAAGACTAATCTACTACAGCAGGGTTCAGAATTTTTCAGAACCCCTGATTAGGAGGCCAAGCTCTAGAGATAGAAAGTTGGCTGAGTTCAAATGAACTTTTTTTTTTTTTGCCCCTAGTCTCTCACAGAACCCCATCAAGTTCTCGCAGAACCCTAAGGTTTCAAGAACGGTTTGAAAATCTCTGCCCTACAGGATGCCCTCCTCCATTCTTGCCAAATGATCTATTCAAGAATAGGTCTCTACTTCCTTAGACTAGTTATTCCTTATTCATGAGAACATCTGTGCTTGGGATACAAACGGCATAATTAAATGTGCACAGTCAAACATCTATGTAATTTGGGTTCATTAGAATTTCATCCTCTTACCTTGAACAGCCCTGTATTCTGGGGTAGTATGACATAGGACCTAGTTTTATAATATGTGGGGCTTAGAGCATGTCCAATTATTTATTCATATCCTCTGATGAGGATTCCTCTGCAGAGACATGACATCATGTTGTCCAGTAAAAACTTGATAATATTTGCAAGGATCACCCAGTTTTCTCTCAACAAAGTAGGAACACAGGTGGCTATCCATCAGCAGCAATTTACTATCATAAGAACATTTACAGAAAATAACACATTTTGAGCAATATGCTTCAAAGAACCATCTGGAAGAACTTGTTCACAGTGATACAGAAAAGTCCAAGAACAGGTAAAAGAACAGGTAAAACATACAGGTAGTCATTGCTTACTGACCACTCATTCAGTGACTGTTTGAAGTTACGACAGCACTGAAAAACAAGGCTTACAACTGGTCCTTGAACTTGCAGCTGTCACAGCATCCCCACAGTCATGCGATTGCAATTCAGGTGCTTGGCAACTGGCTCGCATTTATGATGGTCGCAGTATCCTGCAGTCACGATTGCCATCCGCGACCTACAGAACTGGCTTCCAACAAGGAAAGTCAATGGGGAAGTAAGCAGGAGGTCACAAACGGCAATCACGTGATGTGCCTAATGACCATGCGGGACTTGCTAACAGCAGCAGCCAGAAATGACGTTGTAAGTTGGCATGGTCACATGACGTCATACTTAACAACTGCACCACTTAGCAACAGAGTTGCTGGTCCCTATTGTGGTCGGTAAGTAAGGACTTTTTTTTTTTATCCGCACTCCATCGTTACCAATTCTGCGGTGACTGCCTGGACGAGTCCCTGCAGTTTTCATGGCAAGGTGTTTCGGAAGTGGTTTGTCATTGCCTCCTTCCTAGAGTGGAGCCCAGCTGGCGAGCGCAGGGAGGCAGGGTTTTCCATTGCTTTGCGCCATTTTCGGGCATACCGGCAACTGGTCCCATCTCCCATGCAAGGCGCCGCCAGCGTTTTTCCTCCCCCTGGGGTGAGAGTACCCATTTATCTACTCGTGGAAGCTTTCAAGCTGCTGGGTTTGAAGAAGCTGGGGATTAGAGACGAGCTCGCTCTGCCGCGCGGAGCTGGGCTTGAACCGCTGAAGTATTGACCATTTCTGACCGGCAACTTTCAGCGTCATTAAGCCGCTGTGCCACCACGTCCCCCAAGTGAAGACTACCAGTAATCTAAAAGGCTGAAAGATTTTTTTTTTCCTGATGATCTAGCTGTGGCTACTGAAAAAGAACCAAACAGGAAAATAAAAAGCCAGCATACCTTTCAATGCACATTGATCAGATGGCAATGAAATATCTCCCAAAGCTCTAGCTCATAAAAGATTCACAAACTAGGCACAAAATCCATGAGTGACAGCAGAGAGTACTATAAAGAAGCACTATCAATTTATTTGATTTCCTTATTATAACAATTATACTTCTTCCTTCCTCCAAGAAGCTTCTCCCAAATTAGCCAAATGGTTAATTACTTGAACAAGGTAATCAGCTGCTCAAAATACCAGTGAAGAGTGGTAAACCCATCAAGATAAAGTTACTACTTACACATATCCTAATATAAGTACCCTGAATTCTACTGACCAAAATATAGGGGGAGCAGAATGAAAAAAGCATAAAGGATTACAACAGAACAAATTACACTGGAATGATTTATTAGTAGGAATGTTACCAAAGAACACCAACTAATCTCCTTTTAGGTCCCCAACTCTGTATCTCAGAATTGTATTGTCTGCAATGTTTGTGAACAAAAACTAATAAAGAGGGCAAACCATATTTTTGAGTCCCACTTTCTATTGGCATGCCTAAGAACGTCTTAGTCTGAGAAAGTTTGGATATGCAGAAATCACAGCTTTTCTTCCTAATTCAATAAAGGAACTTATTAATAGGCTGTTGTAAGCCCATTTGTGATCTTTCCATCAGTACTGACATCCCAACAACTCTGTGGCATGACTGCAGCCTTTTTGCTGACTTGCCACATATCCATGCTTTCATGCAGACAGCCAAACAAATGTTTTATGCTGAGACTTTTGGTGAGGAATGGCAACCTAGCATGTCTCCAAACAAGCAGAGATGATGTTGCAGCCATGACTGAAGGACCGGCGAGTAGACTGGTCCCACAGAACCTCTCCAAATAAGGAGAGAATGGGAGATTGCCCACTTGTGCTCTGGATGCTGCTCCTCATGAGACCATAGGATAGCAGTTTCCCATGGGTTTGAGTGCTGGGAGATGGAGGGAAGTCATCATGCTCTCAACCACATTAGAGCCTTTTAAAGGACACTGTGATGGAATGGACTTATGGAAGGCCAGGCTCAGGGAGATAAGCATGTTCTTAGCCCCCAACAAGAGCGTGGGAAGTTCAAGATGATGAGGCTGGCACCTCCCTAAGGAATTCATGGCGTTGTGGCTGGCTGGCTTGGGAACTAGGGTTCAGTCTGGAGAGATTTCTGTCTTGAGGTTGGAGCTAATAAATGCAATAGAACTGTATTTGCATTGTCTCTTGGAGTTCTTTGGGCAGAACCTGACAGACACTGGGTTCACTAACCTCACTTTTTTTTAATATTAATTTTATTAAAGATTACAATTGGAAAGATAAAAATACAAACTAAGAAAAATAGAAAAAGAAATAATAGAAAGTGCAGAAAAAGAAAACAAAAAAGAATAGAAAGAAAAAATAGAAAAAAAGAAATATATAAAGAAGCAACTTCCGCCTTCATCACAAGAACAAACAATTTTAGTACAGTGGTACCTCAAGATATGAATTTAATCCGTTCTGTGACTCTGATCACAAGTCGAATTGGTCGCATCCTGAAGCACGTTTTCCCACAGGGTTCAATGTAAATACGGTTAATCCGTTCCACCCTCTGAATTTGGTCGCATCCTGAAGCACATGTCCCCATAAGGTTCAATGTGTCAGCCGGCATTGCACGGCTAGGAAATTCCCCAGGTGCGCTTTAGTCAGCCCTAGCGCAGAAAAAGGAAGTGCTAATGAAATCTGAGAAAGGCTCCCGCGCGCACAGCCGGGAGCGGGAGCTTCCCCCCCACCCCCCGCGCTGATTCCTCTTAATTCCGCGCTCTTTCCTTTGTGCATAGCCCTTGGCGTGTGCGTGACAAAAGCACAGTGAAAGCAATGGGGGGGAAGGCTTATGTAGCGCGCACACACAGCCGGGAGCGGGAGCTTCCCCACCGCCGCGCTGATTCCTCCACGCTCTTTCCTTTCTCCATAGCGACAAAAGCACAGTGAAAGCAATCACCAGGCCAAGGGCTATGGCCAAAGGAAAGAGCAAATTTCCCCATAAGGTTCAATGTAAATACAAAGTTCTGAAACATATGCATTTTATTTTTAAACCACAAAAACATGAAAAAAAGCACAGTATGAAGAGGGAGAATGGGGTGGGGAGGCAGTTATTGTTTGGAGGGAGAGTCCCCCTCCAAAGGGACTTCGGGGAGATCTCCTTCAGGGGTTTCCTCTCTTCTTTGCCTCTTAGCTGCAGGCTCAGTTCTGGGGAAAAACCTGTCTAAAGCCAGTTGTTTTTTCCTGTGCTGCATAACCCTCCGGAAATGAGAGACCACGTTATCGTTCATCATGTTCAACACTCTGTTTGTTATACTTATGTTGGGGTGGTGCTTCTCAAAGAAGTCCTGGCAGTCATTCCATTTTTCCATAATGGATTTAATCTCAGCACTGCTCACCTCCTCCCTGTCTTCCTCTTCCTCAGTGGAATGCTCCTCACCAAGCACTTTCTGTTGCTCACTCTGGAGCTCAGCAAGTTCTTCCGTGGTCAGTTCCTCCTCATGGTCCTCAACAAGCTCCTCTACGTCTGCACCATCGACAACCAGACCCATGCTCTTGCCCATGGACACAATCTCCTCCACTACCTCTGCATCAGACCCTTCACAGTCACATTCAGCTACACATTCTGGCCACAGTTTCCTCCAGGCTGAGTTTAAGGTCCGGCAGGTGACATCTTGCCAGGCTTTGTCAATGAGGCCAATGCAGTGGAGGACATGGAAATGTTTCTTCCAAAACTCTGCCAAAGTCAAGGATGTTTCCTCAGTGACATTGAAACACCTGGTGAAGAGCGCCTTTGTGAAGAGCTTCTTAAAGTTGCAGATCACTTGCTGGTCCATGGGCTGCAGGAGAGGTGTCGTGTTGGGGGGGAGGAACCTGATCTTTATAAAGTCATACTCAGCGTCCATAGCACCCACCAAGGCTGTGTAAGCTTTTGCCCGTTCGTCCAAAGAAACTCCCGTGACACGTGTGGTTCACAAAAGAGGTTTACTCGAGCGTAACGTAGCGGTTACAAACAAAGCCAGGACTGGCTTGGCACAATACATTGTTTCTTTTATACCTCCCCCCTTCCCACGATTTTTGCCCTGCGATCTGGTTACAGGTTGTCACTCATCTCCCCATTGATTCCCTCCCCCCAATAGTCGGTCTGGCAGGTTCAGCCCCAGATCCATTGTCCGTTGATTGCTCGCCCCCCTGGCGCGGCTGGGTCTTCCGTGATCCTTCTTTGAAGACAAGATCGAAGGTAGGCGCCGTTCTCGGTTCTCCGCTTCGCCGGTTTGCTTATTGTTGGCTCGCGCCTCTTATCAGCCAACATTAATTGTTTCCACTTTGCGGTTTTCCCGCCGGCTGGGCGCAGGTGGCCATTAATCTCTTACTTCCCCTTTTTCTCTAGCGCGAAACTAGCCACGCTCGGAAGCTGCTACAATCGGCCGCGTGGTCTCTGTTTCCTCTTGCGGCTCATGCCGGCTGAACCTGACAGGCTGGAGGGTGTGCCGGGGCATTGTGCATCAGAAGAAGGCACCTTTCAGGCAGCTGGTTGTCGGAAAGATATTTTTTAACGCTGGGTGCAAACACCTCATGCAGCCATTCCATAAACAACTCCCTTGTGACCCACGCTCTCGCATTGGCCCTCCACATGACAGGCAGTCTGGCCTTGTTCACACTGTGTTCCCTGAACACACGAGGGGTCTGGGAATGGTACACCAGTAGCGGCTTAATCTTCAGGTCGCCGCTTGCGTTCGCACACAGCAAAAGGGTCAGTCTGTCCTTCATGGGCTTGTGCCCTGGCAGTGCCTTTTCCTCCTGCGTGATGTAGGTTCTGTTTGGCATCTTCTTCCAGAAAAGCCCCGTCTCATCGCAGTTGAACACTTGCTGAGGGACGTATCCTTCCACCTTCATGAAGTCCTCAAATTCTTCCTTGTAGGCTTCTGCAGCAGCCTTGTCAGAACTGGAAGCCTCTCCATGTCTTGCCACATTGTGGATGCCAGTTCTCCTGCGGAATTTCTCAAACCAGCCTCTGCTGGCTTTAAATTCCTCACTTGCTGCACTGGTAGAGGGGTTTGTCCGCAGTAAATCACTGTGCAGCTTCCTGGCTTTTTCACAGATGATAGCTTCACTCACGCTATCACCTGCCAGCTGTTTCTCATTCAGCCACACTAACAACAGCTTTTCCACCTCTTCCAGCGCTTGTGTCCTCTTCCTCGTTAAGGTCGTTACTCCTTTTGCCACATCAGCTTCTCTGATGGCATCTTTATTCTTCAAAATAGTCGAGATGGTCGACTTCGCCATGTTGTACTCCGCAGCCAGATCAGTCACACGAACCCCACGATCGTGCTTTTCTATAATGTCCTTCTTCAGTTCGATCGTCACTTTCTTCTTCAAAGCCTTATTCTTGCCACGCCCGCTCTGCATTTTCTTTGGAGCCATGCTGACAAGCACACCAAAAACCTTCCACACGCCACAAAACACACCACAAGCCTCACCGAACGCCTCCTTGCTACCGCGATCTCGCCCACAGGAAGCCGCGACCACGTGGCAGCAGGGCAAATGGCTTTTCCTTTTTCCTTTCTCCATAGCGACAAAAGCACAGTGAAAGCAATATCAGCGTGCACGCACAGTCGGGAGCGGGAGCTCCCCCCCCCGCGCGCACTCAGATTTCATTAGCACTTCCTCTTTCTGCATTGCTTTCCTTGGGCTTTTGTCCTCGCGCTCAGATTTCATTAGCACTTCCTCTTGGAAGCCACGACCACGTGGCAGCAGGGCAAATGGCTGCGGATCTGGTTCGTAGCTTGAGGCGGAGTTCGCATGTTGAGGTAAATTTTTGCGGCCGGAGCTGGTCGTATCTTGAAATTTTCGTAAGATGGGGCGTTCGTATCTTGAGGTACTACTGTAATTTATCCCCTTCTCTTGAAATATAGCAAATGCTCTCTTCTTCCCATATCTCATCTCTTATCTATAAACAAAGTCTTAAAGCCTCATCGTTCATTCCTGGTCAGCAAAAGGCCATTAAGGTTTACTAGAGATAGTTACATATCTATTTTAACCTTTAAACCGATTTATATTCCTCCCCTGTACTTTTAACAATCTTAGTTCTTAATCCCGTCAAATAATGTTCTAGAACTTGGTTTCTCTTTTCATTTTTTCTTTGTATGAGCTAAAAAGTTCTCAGGGACGGCTTCTCCGTCTCACTTCTCCAAACACTGTATCAAGAAGATGCCATGCACCTTTATCTTCATGTATTAGTCCGCTTTTATTCATCAGGAAAGGTTAAAACTTAACAGGGCAATCCAAGGATATTATGCTTCCACACCCACTCAAGCAAGGTGAATTCCTTACTTTACATCAGTGCAGGCTGGCCCAGCCTTGTCAAACAATCTCTGAGTCCAAATTGTCTCTTTCTGGAGCTGCTGAAAAAACAATTACTAAGAGGAAGAGTCATAAACCTCCAAAAGGCAAAGGAAAAGTCAATCAGATGCCAAACATCAACTTAGCTTCCCCAGACGACGAGCAGCTTCCAGGTGTCACCCGCTGAAGAGTCTCTTGCTGCAGGTGAAAGGGAGGATTTATGGCCAGTTCTTAAAGGAGACCTGTTAGATGGAAGCTACCCTTGTTATTCCATACAACCTTCTCAGAAAATCCTTCAAAGCTTTAACAGGTCTCTTTTGTAAATCCAGTATAGAAAAATTGTCCAAATCACTATATTGGTTCATTATTTGTATGTCCCTTTTAATTACTAAAACATCAATTGGTTCCATTTATATACCCAGTATATCATCTTTTTCCATATCATTCTTGTCATTTTTAAATTCACATGCAAATCAGTTTGTTTGTTCAATATATTTGTTGTTTTTATTGATTGTTGTACACCATCCAGAGTTGCTTCTTGTGAGATTGGTGGCCATATAAATGTGATTAAATAAATAAAATTTCAGGCTTGTCCAGTAGAGCTTGTTCCTTTTCTGTAAGCTTAAGAATTTAAAGAATTTGAAATAAACAGCAAAAAGCTAAATAAGACTTTAATCCAAGAAAGTTATAAAAGAATTAAGGGACCAGATGAATTTCAATTATTAGGACTTTTGCTATAAGATTTTGGAAATAATTATATAAATAAACAGTGCCTTCATGGAAACCAAATTGTTTAGTCTGCCTTAAGTCATAACAGAAATTTGAGACTTCATGATTTTAGAAACTGGACACTAGAGGGGACTGAAGATTGCAGGCATAAAAGGAATTTATAATTTGTAATAGATAGATAGATAGATAGATAGATAGATAGATAGATAGAAAGAAAGAAAGAAAGAAAGAAAGAAAGAAAGAAAGAGAAACTGTGCTTCTCATTTTAATATGCTTCATAATAAAAGGGGAAGACCCTGAAGTGGTATCTTGCACTAAATTTCTATCAAATCCTACAAACCCAATAGCTACTTCACAAAGATTGCAATTTCCTTTTCTCAAAGACAAGAGACAATATTCTTCATCTTGGAACTCTGAACTCCAGAGATGGAACCCAATAGATTTTGAGCTGACAGAACTGCTTCAGTCAGAAAGATGGGAAAAGATTAGTTTCCTTTCCCCCAAAGCACCCTATTTACACTTCAAAATCTGAACCATAGAGTTGGGAGATTCTACTAAACAGATATTTATGAGGCATGGGAGAGGGCTCCTAGTGTTTGAACTGAATGCCATTTTTGAAATTTTGTATTTCAACTTATGGAAAGCAGTCTCAGTGGAAAATATTCACCCTGGCATTCATTTTTACAACTCCTGAGATTTGGATGCCCACATCTACATCGATCTATATCGAAAATCGACTTGTTCAAACTGTGGTGTTGGAGAAGGCTCCTGCACATTCCTTGGTCAGCAAAAGTGACCAACAAGCAAGTACTGGAGTGTATAAAACCAGACATCACTGGAGGGAAAAATCACAAAATTCCACCTTACTTATTTTGGCCATGTCATGCGATCAAACTCACTGGAAAAGGCAGTTATACTCGGAATGGTCAGCAGTAAAAGGAAACAAGGCCGCCAAAAAATTTTAAGCTTTTTAAGCTTTATTGAAAAATCAATTTTCCACACTAGACAAGCAAAAATAAGAGACCATGAATAAATAAATGAATAGAAGAGCGATGCATGATACAGTGATAACTGTTACAACAGTTTGCAACATTCAGCCAACATTCCTCTGCTCATAGAGTCACAGGTCTGAACATTCTTTTACTTTAGGCCTACTTATAACTTTGAACCAGCAAGTGGGATAACTATTTGTTGAGATAATCTAGCACTAGGGCTTCACTAAATGCAAAAGAAAGACCATATTTTGCAATACTCTCATGCAAGCATAACAATACAGTTATAACTTGTTCTTAAAACTGTAGTGAAAACCATTCCACAGGAATGTAGGCTAAGACCTAGTGAAAAGCCCGAGTTAAAACATTTCAGATTTTATGGTCAAAGAATTCTTATGACTTGGCCAGAACCAATCTTTTGCTGAATTCATCCTGATAAAGGAGACTCTTACCTTCCCCCTCCTTATGATATATCTTGCTTTACAGCTTCTACTTTAATTCCTCTCCTTTTCCTCACAAATGCTGAAGCACCACTGAACAACATCCTGGACTCTTGTCTAACTTCTTCTCCTCTCCACATCTTTCACCATTCTGGAAGGAGCCATAACTAACTTGAAATTTGCCTCTTTTTGTAATCAATAACGCTCTTTCTGGGGGCCTTGTCTCTGTTACTCCTTTTGAGGTACCTTATAAAATATTCCCATCTTCCAAATTACAGGTACATAATCTCCAGCTCCTTGTTACTGAACTGCCTCATCATCTGTGACTAGAAAGATAAAGGCTCAGAATACCTAATACAGATGTTCCGCCACAAATCCCATGAAAGATTGAGGAAATGTGAGGAAAAAAAATGGCAAATGATTGAGTCACTGATCATCATGTTTCTAAAGAAAAAACTGTAAAAAAAAGGTGGACTTACCTGCCAAAATGATTTTCGAAATATATATAAATCCATCTCAAATGCAGCTGTAAAGATTATAATTGGTGTAAATAAATGAAGGAAAAGTATCGGATCTATATTTGCGATTTTCTTCACAAAAGGCAACTGACGATAAAAATGAGCAAAAGGTATTGTTAATTGAATAAAATGTGTATTATAAAACTCTTAAATTCTCCCCCTCCCAAATACAGAATTGAAGGGAGATGAAAACAGATACTTTGTTGTAACTTTATTGATATTTTGTTGTACTCTTTAAAATTTGGTGTGGGGGAATGCTACTACATCCCACCACTGAACACAATATCTTTAGAAAGGCTAAATAATGTAAGATTCCTCTTGTACACTAACTTCTAATACTATCTGATAGAATAATCTGCACATGGATTCATTAATAGTAACTCTGCATTATAAATATTTTTTAAATGTACAACCTGTAGGAAGTTTACTGATGAGGAATATGCCTCGACTCAGGAAACCACACTATTTTCAACTCCCCAAAAAAGTCCTTTCAAACGCAATCCCAAAGCTAAAATATCAGTACACTTTTAAGGTCACCAAAAACATGATGGGATCCTGGTGCTTCCAATAACTCTTCTTCTGTGAAGCATACTTTGTTTTACTACTGTTGAGAAGCCAAACTATGTTTACAGTACTCCAGATGGTCACCTATATGCCAGGCAGATTGCAGACATTCTGAATAAAAATTCACTCATGTTAGACACAGAATTTACATCTTCACAAGGGATGGTGACATGCTCTGGGTCATGTACAAAGCCAGGTTACCCAAGTCCCTCACTCTTTGCTAGTGATAGAACTGAAGCTTCTTTGGAAACAGAAGAGAAGTTGTTAGACTAGAGCAGGAGAGAGCATCTTCCCACAGCCTTCAACACCAGGAATTTACAATATGCCTCTTGTAAATATTTTAAAATATCTCATTCACTCACTCACTCACTCATTCATTCATCACATCTATATTGTTGCCTATCTTATAAACGGGACTCTGGGCAGCATACAATAAAAACAGACATAAAAGAAACAAACATTAAAAATTATTCCACAATAAAAACATTAAAATTATTTAGACTTGCACTAATTAAGCCTTTACTCTCTGTTGTCTTTATGTCTCTGTGTAAATTACTATATATCCTAAATAGTGTTCATGAATCTCGCTTTACAGATTATGTCAGAGCTCTCTTAAATTCAGAGGTGCAGTATTACATTCTATTTTATATTTCCCTTTTAAAAAAATCAGTTACTAATTGTTTCCTCATGAGTTGGGTAGTTCTGGAAGTTACCTTTTTTTCCATAACCCTGAGTGTTTGTATTTTACTATTTTACACTAAATAAGGGTTATTTATTTATTTATTTCTGCCTTCAAGTCAGTGTTGACTCCTGGTGACTGCCAGGACAAGTCCCTGCAGTTTTCTTGGCAAGATTTTCAGAAGTGGTTTGCCACTGCCTGTTTCCTAGGGCTGAGAGAGTGACTGGCCCAAGGTCATCCAGCTGGCTTTGTGCCTATGGTGGGAACTCACAGTCTCCCAGTTTCTAGCCTGATGCCTTAACCACTACACCAAACTGGCTCAAATAAGGGTATTACATTTGATTATTTTTTTTAATATATTTATTTTGTTTATCTCTTGTGAAATTGTTCTATCTCCCAAGAGGGGAGGAAGAGAGGTAGCTACAGAATTTATTTCATTATCACTTTCTTCCTTTTAATTTGCCAGAAAGGTTAATGTAGTTTATGGGAGCTCCATCTCTCTCACATGTTAGGGTTAGAGGAGACACAAGGTAAGGTGCCCCCCTCGGAGATAGGTGGTGGCAGCAGGAACTTCAGGCCACTACACCAGTCAGGAGGCAGGGTTATAGGGTGTATAGAACCAGAGGATATCTAGGACAGGAAGCTTAAAACCTCCCACCTTTCACCATGTGTATTCAGCCATACCATTACAATTGTAATAGGTAATCCTATTTATCTGCTGTTAATAACAAAGAACTTGCTCCCCACAAGAGGCCTGACCAGCCCAGATAACTGCTCCTTCCTCTGGTGGCTTCAATGTTATAATGTTACAACACAAGTAGAAGAACCACCCAGTTGCAAGGAATGCCAAGACATATTATTTTAAAAGTAACAGACAGAATCAGGTGCCATGAAAAACTACATTTTCCCAATATTTCTGCTACAGAGGGAATACTTTGTAGTGTTCAAAGTGCCATGGCTAGAAGCACAAATTCCACTTAAGTTCAAGCCAGATAAAGATTTTGGAAGGCATGTAACATCTTTGCTGTGGGAGCTGCATTGGGTTCCGGTTTGTTTCCGGGTCCAATTCAATGTGTTGGTTATCACCTTTAAAGCCCTACATGGCTTGGGTCCAGGCTACCTGAGAGACCATCTCACCCCCATTACATCGACCCATCCCACCTGGTCCAGCAGAGAAGGCATGTTGCGGATCCCATCACTGAGAGAATGTTGACTGGTGGGTCCTAGGAGGAGAGACTTCTCTGCTGTTGCCCCCACCCTATGGAATACTCTCCCCCAGAGGTGAGACGGGCCCTGACCCTCCCAGTTTTTCGGAGGGAATTGAAGACTTGGCTCTGCCAACTTGCCTGGGGTGAGGAAAGATACAATCAACCCTGGGGATGGCTGGCACCTTGGCAATGCGTCCTCAGGACTTCCGGTGGAGGAATAATGGCAGAAGGTTAATTCCGGCTGAAGCTCTGCTGAACCCAAAATTATAAGCGTGGTAGACCGGGTATCCCAGGAATTTTTTACGACACATGAAGCATTCTCCGGGCATGGAGAAGCCTCAAGTTGCACGTCTTCCAGACAGCTATAGCTTATTGAACGTTCATTGGATGCGATCGGACAGTGAGCAACCAGCTGGGAAGCAGGTAGAACAGCTTGTCTGAGCTGCGCTTAAAGCCTCCTTAAAGAGACACTACTTCCGGCCACCCCACTTTATATAAGTGGATTCCTCTGGAGTTGGAGCAATCTATTTTTAGATGCTGTGGGAAAGTTTTGGTCTGTTGATTTTCCTAAGCTGTGATTGGCTGTAGACTTCCTCCCCCTTTGCTTTGTTTCTAGTTGTGGATATCTGGTTACATTTGATTGTTGGGAATACTATCTTGGGCCACAAGAAGGAGCTAAAGTATTATATTTGGATTTCTGGATTATTGAAAGGAAGAAATAGCCTTTTTCTCTCCCCTTCTAAGTAAGGGGGGGAAAGAAGAAGATAGAAATAAAGATAATGGCTACCAGAAAGTTAACAAGACGTGGCTCTGGTGATGTTGACTGGATAAAAGGTATGTTTGAAGAATATACTTTAAAAACAACACAAATTATTACCCAAACTATCACTCAAGCACTTGATGTAAAGTTTCTTGAACTTGAAAAAAAGGTTAGATCAAAAAATTGATCAGAAACTGAAATAATGGAAAAGAAATTAGAAGGAGGGATTAAAAATCTTAATGATAGAGCTGACTTGCTGGAAAATGAAAGGGAAAAAGAATTGGACAAAATTGCATTATTGGAGTTGAGAGACAAAGAGTTCTGTTTGAGGCTTAGGGGAATCCCTGAAGTTAAAGAAGAAAACAAATATGATTACATGTGCCATGGCAGAACTAATTGACTGGGAGGAAGACAAAATGTCAGATGAGATAGAAAAAGTTTTTCGCATAAACTCCAGATATGCAATTGTACATGGTAAGCCAAGAGATGTGCTGGTACAGTTTTCTAGGAGAAAAACAAGGGATTTGATTTTGCAAGCACATTTTGACTCTAAACTTAACATTGAAAGTGTGGATATAATGGTCCTCAAAGAAATACCAGTAAGGATTTTAAGGAAGAAAAAAGAATATGCATTTCTGACAAATGTTTTGAAAAAAAACAAAATTCCCTTTCATTGGGAAAAATTGGAAGGGACAAGTTTCTCCTACCACCAACAAAGATTTAAATTAACTTCGATTTAACATGTTTATGTTTAAAGTTTTGGAACGTATGGACTTTGGAGAACATTTTATAAATATATGCATTAGAAGGCTAGTATTATTGTGAATGAAGAATTAACTGAATCATGTCATACACAAAAAGGAACAAGACACGGTTGCCCTTTGTCGCCTCTGCTCTTTATTTTGGTTCTCGAAGTTCTTAATAGAGACATTAGAAGGGATGAACAAATAAAGGGCTTAAAGATTAAACAAGAGGTTTTTAAATTGAGGGTTTTTGCCAATGGTTTACTTTTGATACTACAAGACCCTCTGGTATCTGCCGAGCACTTGATGAAGAAACTGAAGGAATTTGGCTCACTGGTGGGTTTTAAAATAAACAAACAAAAAACAAAAATGTTAATTAAAAACATGACCCTGCCTGATCAAGATTTGCTGATGAGCAAGACTGAAAAAAAGGTGAGATATTTGGGGGTGATTCTATCTACTAAGAATAGTATGTTGTTCCAGAATAACTATGGCAAAATTTGGAATGAAGTGAAAAAAGATTTGGTAAGATGGGAAAAATTACAACTGTCTCTCATGGGGAGAATTTCAGTGATTAAAATGAATGTTTTGCCTAGGATGTTGTTTCTTTTTCAGACTATACCGATTTTGACTACAGATTTACTGTTTAAACAGTGGCAGAGAGATATATCTAAGTTCATTTGGAAAGGCAAAAAACCAAGAATTACATATAAATTGTTACAAGATGCCAAGGAATGAGGAGGTTTGGGTTTGCTTAATTTAAAACTGTATTTTGATGCTTGTTGTTTGCTTTGGATGAAAGAGTGGATAACCTTGGAGAATAAAGAATTATTACTACCTGAAGGTCATGAATTAAGATTCGGGTGGCATGCCTATTTGTGGTATGACAAAGTTAAAGTTAATAAGGATTTTAAGAACCATTATATTAGGAATGCCTTACTGTGGATCTGGAATAAATATAAGGTAAAACTGTCTCCTAATGAACCTTTGTGGTTGTCACTTCAGGAAGCATTTACTAGAACAGAAAATGTGGGAGAAATGAAGTGGTTAAAATATAAAGATTGATTAAATTTTGAGGGTGAACCAAGTTTTAAAACAAGAGAACAGTTAGAATTAGGTTTTACATGTCACTGGTTTACTCATATGCAATTGTTTGAATGTTTTAAGCTGGACAAAAAGAATTATAGCTTTATTAATGAAATATCTTATTTTGAGACTCAACTCTGTATAAATGATGAACATGTTATTGCTAAAATGTACACGACACTGTTACAGATGAACTTAGAAGATGAACAAGTCAAAGATTGTATGATTAAGTGGGCTAAAAATTTTGGATACAATATCATGTTGGAACAATGGGAAAATATGTGGAACAAAGGTTTGAAATTTACGTTGAATTATGACCTAAAGGAGAATTTTTATAAAAAGATGTACCGCTGGTATTTGACTCCTGATAAGTTATCAAAAATGTATACTGGTATAACAAATGTTTGTTGAAAATGCTCACAGGGTGAAGGAACCTTTTATCATCTTTGGTGGACTTGTGAAAAAGCTAAAAAATTCTGGGACCAGATATGCATTGTTATTCAAAAAATTCTTAAAGTGAATATTAAAAAAAAAAACAGAATTGTTCCTACTGGACTGGAGAAAGGATTGGAGAAACAATATGGATCTTTGCTTCTATATATGATCACAGCTGCAAGACTGTTATATGCACAAAGATGGAAAGACTCACAAATACCTACAGTGGAAGAGTGGACTACTGAACTAATGGATTTGGCTCAAATGGCGAAGCTAACATTCTTTGGAACATTCTGCCCCTGGAGGTGCGATTGGCCCCCTCACTCCTGGCCTTCCAAAGGGCCTTGAAGACCTGGTTCTGGCACTTGGCGTGGGGCGAGGAGGGAATACTTCAAGCAGGGGGATGGCTAGCCCCATAGTGGCCAACTCTCCGCAGCCTGATTTTCCACCTTCTTGGATCTTCCTTTTTTTAGTATTGTTTTAAATTTTGGATGTATTATGTGTTTTAGATATATTTATAGTTTTAATGTTTTTTGTAAGTTGCCCAGAGTCTCCTATTGTGGGGGAGATGGGCGGGGGGAGAAATCCAATAAATAATAATAATAATAACAACAACAACAGCCTTAATAAGAGATAATACTATTTCTAAATTTGTCTCCTCAAGGCAACCCTTCCTAGATTACGTGCTTGGGTTGGGAAAAAATGAAGCTTTGATTGTGGGATTTAATGATTAGATGGTTTGTGTTGCTAGAAATATGAATTAGGATTAAATAAATTAGGATTAAATTAAATAGTGGTAAGAGATTAACTTTTTTTTAATTTGTACTTATATCCATATTGGAGATAGTCAGAAGTCACTTTTTGTTTCATCTTTCTGTTTGATCTCACTCTTTTAGTTTTTGTCTTTTTCTTTTAGTCCTATCTTCTCTCTTTTCTATATTTTCTGATTTGTATTTTAATTGTACTTTTTATATATGTTAATAAAAGTTCTGATCAAGGAGACAATGCGCCCTGAGTTTATTAACATCTAATTAACATCTGCCTCTTGGATGTATTATAAAGGAAGGATGTTTTGAACGTATCGTAATTATTTAATTAATATTTATCTATTTTAATCAATATTAATTCTATTTTTACTGTAAACCGCCCAGAGTCACCTCACAGTGAGATGGGTGGTAACAGATCTGAAATATAAATACATAAAAATAAATAAATTTTGGTTAATTTTTATTGCATGTAAATAGTAACATAAACAAGGAGAGCAATAGGTAGTGTAGATTTTCCAGCAAAAGGCATCCAATATCCTAACCCAGATTTACAGATGTATTATTATTGAACATAATTTTAGATGTTGCAGTATACATGAAATGATGTATGAAATTGATGAGTAGAAAAAAAAGGAAAAAAATTAGAAAATGAGATGAAATGTACTGTGGCAGAATTAAAATATTCTGTTAGAATAATATTTCATCAGAAAAAATTCATACTGAAGCCAGTTTGAGATGCTTCTCTCTTCCCATGAGAGGGGTGGAAATGGGCCATTTGAATAGAGCATAACAGATATTTTCTTTTCTCACAGGCATTCTTTTCCTGCAAACCATTAAATCAATACCTTGGACAGTATCCATTTGCCCTGTATCCATCCCAGTAACAATGTAGTACATTTGATCAGTGCCCAAGTTGGCAATTTAAAAATGATATATCCATCCTGTAATTTTGGGGCTCACCGGATCCAAAGTAAGTTTTAGCTTATTCCTTGCTGATTCCTGGGCAGTTCAATTTAGATGCCAAAAGGGGCCTGGGGGAGGGACCAGTAATGGGGAAGTGAGAATATTACAGGGCTAAAGCTTGCTTGTATTGACTTATTAAGATGATTTAATAAATCTTATTCTGTTTGGTTCATCATATGACTGGCCCTATGATTATTGCTAAAGCCAAAACGTATGCATCTTACAAATAAGTAATTTCTCATTCATATTTGATTATTATTTTATAGTCTCATACATTCAGAAATAATGCATGATCAAAATACCTATATACAACACCATTAATCCATAACTCATACCACATAAATAGCTACATTATATATTAATTCAGAGTTGATAACTAGTACATGGGAAACTGGATAAATAGGAAGGGTTTCAACAATACTGACTTTGGTTGGGGATAACTCTTATTTATCAACTACTAAAGCCTCCCCCCACACACATTTGCTAATATAGCCATGCAAACTTTAGCAATTAATACTACTAAGACTGAAGTACTTGTGCTATGAATTCTAAAGCCAAGTGTATTCGTGTAGGAGAGCAGGTGACCAAACATTCACTTCATGGTAGTTTAAATAAGCCTCCTATGTACTTTTGGAGGTTGGGGAACAGTTACTACACCAACATCAGGAAACTAATCTTCCTCAAAGACCAATATAAATATGTGATAGATCAGAAGATATATCCATTCTATGCCCTAATACTTTTAATAAATTCTATTATCCCTGGGCTTATTTTTTATTGGAGAGGAAATAAATTTTTCCCGGTTATTCCAGCATAATAAATCATTTAAATCTGAAGTTCCTAAAATAAATGGGATTCAGTGGACTTAAACAATGCCTATTGTACTTGGTTTCTTTAAACTGACTTCATTAACAGTGTAAAGACAGGTCTACCCATGTCTTAAATCCACTGAGTCTGTAAAGATTCTAGAATGATGGATTTGCAGGAACAGCTTCCAATATCTTCTGGAAGTAGGCAACCCAATGGATCTGTAAGAGGCATGTAGAGGAGACTGAAATTCCTTTCTTCTTTTGCTACCCCAGTCTAATGTAATTAATCTACAATTCCTGTTTATAAACTATAATAAAATATATTCCCTGGTTTCTTATGTGCTACTATTTTAATACAGTACCTGTTCTGAAAAATGGGCTGCTATTCCAAGGATAAGTCCAACAACAAATATAATTACGAGAATAGGAATTTTTGTTTCCTTCAAAATAGTTCGTAATAAGGCTGAAAGAAAATATTACCATTAAATATGTAATTTTGTACACAATCTCAAGGCAGTATCTATGTTTCAAGTAAGTGCCACTTTTTTGATTTAGTAATTCATATGCAATATTCATATAAATTTTAAACATAACTTCCTGAAGTAATTGAAGTAACTATTATGCAATTACTACAGCTAAACAATACCAAAGAAACATTAATATAGTCTAAGCACAATGCACAAGATAAAAATAGAATAAAAGCAACAATTTGGAAAATAAAAATCTTTGCCTGGTGCCCAGTGCCCAGTGCATCAGAAAGTCTTATATAACGAAGATGCCATCACCAAGGCAATCTTCTCTTGAGCATTTACCCATTTTATCTCATATGGCAGCAGAATCTAAAGAAGACCTGTAGTAAAGATTTGAATAGCATATAAAGAATCACTTACTTGGTTCCTGAATCAGGAAACATTTTAAAGTTCTCTGTATCCGACCCAGAAAGAAACAGAGTCTATTGCAGTTGATATAGCACAGATATAATACCACAGATGTAATTTCACCTTCAGAAGTATTACTATACCTTAGTCACAGAATGAAGGTAAAAGTTACATCTATCTTATTTTTCTGTTTACAGAACTTCTATTTTAAAAAATCCATTTCTTTTTCTTATAGAATCATGACTCAGGAAAGGAGATGAAGAAAAAATATTTTTCATGTTGTAAGCAAATTGCATTTCTACAAAAGAGGATATCACTTTGAAAGCTAAAATACTGCTCTCATTTTATATTTTTGATAAATAACTATCATATACATATTGAATATACTAAAATACAATAACTAGCAAGCCTAGAAATAATAAAACAATCAAGAACTCTGAATTCTATTCATGTCAAATAAAGGAAAAGCTTAATATGAATACATTAAAGAGTTTCTCAATATAGCAATAGCAGACAAACAGAAATTTTAAATGATTTTTTGAAAAATAAGAATGAAAACAATAAATCTTACTATCTTGTCTAATCTTCCCCTATGGCCATATTATTATAATGCATATAACTGTAGACTCTTCCTCTTAAAAGTAGCAATTGCAAACTTTAAAAAAATGCAAGATCCAATTACAAATCCATTGCTGGCATATTTGGTGTGCCACTATAAAACACAGTCACGGCATATATTTATGACAAGGTAAATTATCCATTTCTCTTAGCAAAGTAATTTTGGGAGATTAATTAATAGGATTTGCAGGGCATATGGTGATAAAACAAAGCCCTTGTCATTTTTCTAGGATGGAGGTGAATTTCCAATAAACTGCAATTCATTACATCCATACAAATGACTTCTCTGGATGTAGCAAAATTGTTCTTTTGAATGCATTTAGACAGTAATAAGAATAACAAAGATTAATTTAGCAGGGTTTGCATATATGAAAATGTGCTCCAACCTAAGAAAACATTGCTCAGAACAAGAATATACTGTCTACTGCCAGCAACATCACAGGGAATTTTTCCTGATAAGGCATCTATCATGCAATTGGACTATTTCAGTCACAAAATTTTATGGGAAGAAAAATGTCCTTCCACTTGATGGTATACCTTCAAAATATATTTTGATTTGTAGTCATACATATGGAAGGTGTTTGTTTTTTGTGTCTCCCAGTCAGTGTTGATTCCTGGCGACTGCCTGGACTAGTCCTTGCAGGTTTTTTTGCAAGGTTTTTGGAAGTGTTTTGCCACTGCTTTCTTGCCTTTGTGCCTAAGGCAGGACTAGAACTCAGTCTCCTAGGGGAAGATTAGACAAGATAGTAAGATTTATTGTTTTCATTCTTATTTTTTAAAAAATCATTTCTAGCCTGATGCCTTAATCATATCAAATTGGCTCTCAATATATGGAAGTACCCTGCATAATACAGGTAACCTTTGCTATCCGATCACAATTGGGACCGGAACTTTGGTTGCTAAGCGATGTGGTCATTAGGTGAAACATCATGTGACCAAGTTGCTTAGCGACCACAATCCTGGCAGTCCCAGTTGCTGTCGTTAAGTGAATGCCCTGATTGTTAGGCAACTTTCTGCAGGCTTCCCACAATCAAGTCAGTGGGGAAACCAACAGGAAGTTGCAAGCCCCAAGAGCTGCCAGGTGGGGGAGGTAGCGAGGGGGTGCATGGGTGTGTGTGGGAGGGTCAAGTTGGGTGCACAGGGGTTGAGGCCCTCACGCACCCAACCTGCAATGTACTGACCCTCCCACACACTCCCGTGTACCTCTTCACTCCCTCCCCCACCCTCCACGGCTGAAAATCCTGCTTCAATTTTCATCATGAAGCTTTTTCAGTCAGCCCCCAAAGCCTGTACATGTTACAGGCTGCCTATTACAGCTTTGCACGGGGCTTTGGGGGCTACCTGAAAAACCTTAGTGATGAAATCCAAGCAGGATTTTGGCACAGGGAATTTAGCACACAGAGCAGATCATAAGGGCAAACTGACTGCCAAGAGCCCAGATCACAATAACTTCGGGTCAAGTCGTAAGTCCCTTTGTTCAGTGCCATTGTAACTTCAAACAGTCGCTGAACAAATGGTCAGGTAGTGAGAACTACCTGTATTATAAGGCTGGTTCACACACTGCATTACATCATAAACTGCAATTCACACAGCATGCTAAGACAAAACCAAACAGTGTTATCTTGACACAATGTATTCACTCATTACACTAAACCATGGATTAGTTATCCACGGTTTGTTGTATAAAGCACAACTGGATAGATTCAGACAACACACTACACCATAACACATTATTTAACAAGCCATAATGGTTGGATTCACACAATGAATGGTGTGTGAATAATGGTGATGGGTGCATTGTCAGAAAACCTGAAGGACCAGATTAGGGACAGATCACCATGGAGAAAAATCTATGTGGTTGCTAAGAGTCAACATTGACTTGAAGGCACCTAATCTATCAACTGTGCTGAAAGCCTATTAAAAAAAGGCTACCTAGAAAATGAAGACATCTACTACATAAATTTTTAAAACAGCATGCTTATACACTGCAGCTGTGACCATTAGTAAACTATTTTCTATATTTTTATTAATTTTGCTAAAATGTGGGAACATTTCAATTCTTCACAGAGAAAGTACACAATTTTATTTCTCTACAAACCAGCTCTCTTTATATTTTGCATGCTGCCAAACTGAGCTATTGCAATTACACATACACTGTGACTGTACTAACACTCCACAAATATTATCCTAATTACATGTGAAGCTCCAGGCCCCAATTTCATTGGTATAATGTACTAAAATTAGAGATTTTTGAAAGGCTGACATCCAAGATACAGACAGGCCAGACTACTCTAATACTAAGTTTCTGTGTCCTAAGAATTGGTTTGCAGAAATCATAAGGATAATTTACAAAAATTTAGCATCAATTTTAATAGAAAGGCAATACAATTTGGATGACAGTTTGTGAACAGATTCATGCATCACAAAGCAAAATGTACATTAAACTGTTCCACTAAAGCAATAAATTGCTATGTCAACTCCACAGCACTTACACTCCATCCTTCTTTCAAGTAGCACATATATATATATATATACATAAATAGCACATGTGGTCTCCTACCTCCACTATGGGCATCCATGGAGGTGGCAAAGGGAAGTTAATGATAAAACATGCATGATGGCATTGTGCAAATGCTGTGACTTATATCAGGACACAAGTACAAAGTGATGGCATGTGTATGATTGTCACCTTGTGCATGCTGTCATTTAATTGCAGTTTGCTGCAGATTCTACCAGCCCTTACATGTATCACAACAATCCTATTGCTAATTAATGACAATGACCTAATCCAAGACCCTATAGGAGGACAGACGTAATTTTCTATGAAAGCAAATATATTACGAATTTGTCAAAGCATAAGTGAGACTTTAACATCACCATTCAGCCAGAGATTGCTGAACTTACATATATATCAAAAAGTTATAGGCAATCACAAATGGTCTTGACACAATGGGTTTTTAAGACATTACAATTATTGATAGGTAATCTGTCTCACATGTAATCTGCATCTGTATAACCCACCTGCTTTTAAATCCTACATCAGTCCAGCAACTCTATGCTTCTGATGAGATGAGCTGCAGCCCACAAAAACATATGCCTTTTAATAAAATTTGTTAGTTGGAAAAGATACTACAGATTTCTGATGTTTCAACGAATCCAAGGATATTTATTTATTTATTTCATTGGATTTATCCGCCGCCCATCTCCCCCACAATAGGGGACTCTGGGCGACTCACAAAAACATTAAAACTATAAATATATCCAAAATTTAAAACAATACACATAAAACATCCAGAATTTCAGATATCCAGCTCAGTAGCAGTTCGAACATGGATCTCCCTCAATCCTAACATAAGGCTTGCCTTATTACCAACGTTTAGGCAAAGAGTAAGAGGCAGATCAGAGGCAATAGAAGGGGAAAACCATTTTTCCTTTTTTTTTTTAATTGTTAATGATTTTACAAACTGTGTAGCACAGTATTGTAGTCACTGTTTGAAAATAAGAATGTATCCACATGTTTATGAAATGCTGTAGTTTATAAAATTAATGAAGGCAATTCACAGTAATTAAGGGGGAGTGCAACACCATCCAGAACAGGTATATCACCCAAAAGTCTGGAAAAAGATGTGCATTCAAAAACACCTCCTTCAAAGAATGTTCACAGCCTTAATCAACAATCTCAAAAGCTGCAGAGATGCAGGAACAACAGGGGCCTTATTCCCCATCCTTTTTCTACAGATTATTCAGTAGAACGATCAGTTGTCTTCATGCCAAATCAAGTTCCAAATCCAGGCTGAAAAGGATCAAGATAATCCATTTCATCCAAAAGCTTCTGGAGTTGCAACACCAGGGCATTTGCCCACCAGCTTGATTAAACAAGGAATCTGGAGAACGAGGCAATAGCCTACTTTAACTTGACCCAGCCTACTTTAAGTGGCAGGAAATTCCACCTACAAAAGAGAAGTATGAATGAGATAAGTAATCACTAGAATGTTATGCAAACTCATCTCATGCAGTTAATTTATGCTTTAGTATATCGTGAGAATCCAGAAAATTAGACTGAGTAAACCATGTGAGTGTGTTTTGCAAACATAACCACAAGGTCTCATCAACTGTAGCATCTGGGCTCTCTAAACTCCCCCAAGGAAACTTACCTCCTGCCAAATTTGAAATGATTTTTGGTATCAGGTGAAGACTTTATTAGTCATCCATTTAGGATGTTTTATTTTTTTTTTTCCTTTTAATTTGCTACAGCTGTGCTGTCTATGCTGTTTCTTATTGTGTTTATAGTAATTTGGACATACTGCTTCTATTTTATTTGTTCAACTTATAGTTATCTGCAAGCTGCTCTAAGAGCTTTTTGCATTTTAGTACAAAATAATCACTACCTAAAAATAAACATGGATATACAACACAGCTGTCAATTATACATTGCAATATAATACAATTTTTAAAACATCTTTCTGGTTTCAGACTGCATTTAGGGCACACTCCCTTCCACATCTACATCAGAAATGTAAAACAATACAGAACAGTACATCCAAGACTGAATTGGCATATTGTATCACATTAAGTCTTAATGTGACTTGTTTGATTTTGCCTATGCTTTGTTCAAATCCTAGGTATTGCAACTCCTAAAGAACAGCTTCAGACATTTTTTGTGAATCCATTAATGTGGTTTCTCCACTAACCATAAATAAACCATATTGTAGCACAATGTGCAACCTAGCCAAAGATTAGGTTTTTGCTTTTTAGGATCCAAAACGTCCACAGTCATGTTTAAAGGGATAGGTTTGAGCATGTAGTTATGTCTCTATATAAGAGCTTGGTCAAGAACAAGTAGAAACCTCCGACTTCCTACCTCCGAAGGCGCAGCTCATAAATACTACGAACACAATTATCGGCATTTCCTTCTTGACGACGTGAAATTTGCCAAAAAAGTCGTCCGCGTGGTTGCCGCTCCCATATTGCTCTCCATAACGAGGAGAAATAGGGTAGGCCAACTGGCCGGTGACAGCAAGGCTCAAGTTTAAGGAATTCATCCTGCCACATATACGCCGATTCACACCCTCAAGAGGGCGGGACCTTCCTATGGTGCCACATTTTACATTTCCCGCCAAATAGTGACTTCAGAAACCCTTAAGCGTCCCTACCACACACGCACGCTACCACTCCCCTTTCTCTTTTTTTCCCTCGAGCGTCGGCTTTCAGACGCTTCCTTCCAGCGGGAGAACCGTTGGAGTGGCCCAGGCCCTTTTCAAAACTGCGCACGCCACGCCAATGGGCGAGTGCGCGTTCCACCAAAGTTCCACGGGGTGGGAACGGTTCAGCATGTCCTTGGAGCACAGCGCGCGACTGACCGTTGGGGTTCCAACTCGTGTGGTCTGCTGCGCTGCAGCAACGCGTGCCTCGTCAGCCGCGAAGAGCCGGCAGGCAGGAGAAGGCGAACGGTTCTCTTCGCCGTAGCTGATCTCCTGCCCGAAACAAAAAATTGATTTGTGAATTGCGTCCGGCTTACAAGGCGGAGGGTGGCCCGAAAGACAATTTCCGAGCCACGTATTTGTTGAAAGGGGTTGCCGGTTGCACCATTGTCTGTTGGTATAATTTAGAAGAAAGTCTGTCAGCCCCACTTCTGGTATTTCGACGCTTTATAATGAACAGTTGTCACCAACTGGCAATACCGAGTTTTCCGAGGAGTAGCCTCGTAACAAATATATCCAGCCTCCTGAATTTTTCCTCTTCCTTTATTCTGTGTAAATGTGTTTTCTTATGAATTTTAACTATATATTCATGTTTTAATCTGTTGTAAGCCACCCAGAGTCCCCCATTGGGATGGGCGGGGATAAGTTTGATAAAATAAATAAATAAATTTACTTTGCAAAAGATAGAAACTCTCGCTTAGACATTAAAAGTAGTTTTAAAGTGCTGCTACTTCTATTTAGAGTAATAGCACCCTATGGAGATCGAACTCAAATGGAGTCTACATCGGTTGAAAAAATTACAAATAAATACCAGTACTTAGAAGCCAGTGGCTCCTATGGTGAATTCCTGGAGAAAAACCTAAGAGGAAAGATCCATTTGACCAGAATTCAATGTCCTGTTGTTACCTGGAATTTTAGGCTTCATTATTAGCATTTTTAAAAGGTGGTATTAGCATTTTTTAACATGGCAGTCTAGGTCTCTTTTCTAACCTAAGGAAAGCATGTTTTTCTTCTGAGCCAAGCCCATTTCTGCTGGTATATTTGAGAACTTGCCTTTTCAGCAACTAAACAATAGAGAGCATATTCTGAAAGTCCTTGAATACACTTGCAAGTTTTAAAGATACAAACCTGGCTGGGAAAGGGAGTGACATAACCCATACATTTGCCACTCATGGAATGTTATCTGGAATCAGTGCTTTCTATTGTTCAATTCTCATGTGTAATCAATGTCTTTTATTGTTTGATTAGTTGCTTTCTGATGTATCACATATACTGAATATACGTATGATTTATTTCTGTACCCTATAAAAAGACTTGACACCCCACCCCCCTTAATAAATCCTTTTGTTTTGCCTGAATACTGGGTGGTTTGTATTTTCAGGTAGGCTACGAAGCCACCTTTGCAAAGGTAAAATTGTTTTCTCTCCCAAATTCAGGGAAAAGGTCTTCAACTCCATGCCACTTGGGGTGCCTGGGTTTTAAAGGCAACACTGTGTTTAAGGGAAATCATCAGTTCTGCTACCATTTGTGTGAATACAGTACATGAAAAAGGCAGAGGGATGATTTACTAATTGTGAGGCTCTCTAGCCCATAAGCCCATCCATTCCTCAAGCATTTCTAATGAACATTAACTGAATTTTTAATATTTTCAACCTGTCTTTTATTTTTTTGGATATATGCTGATATTTATAATGCCAAAATCATAAGCATGTCTGTATTTTTGCTACCAGAATGTCAATCAATGGTGAACAATACTGTATCTGCTGGAGTTAATACTGTAACTGTATCAAAGAAATCCATATCAGTTGGATTCAGGGTTTGTAGCCAAAGTTTATTGTAGACTGCAAGTCTTGGATTCTGGAAGCTCAAAATTATAGGCATATGAGGCTTTGATAATACAGATCATAAATGTTGGTTAAAGGGAAACACACAAGAGAAGAATGGGCGAAATGTTAGCATACGCACACATATTAACCATGCACGTTATATAAATATAATCCCAAACTTTCCAGGGACCTCATATAGAAACCAGTCTGGATAAAAGGACCTTATTTTAGAGTTTCCAATCATTTGGGGGTGTAGGTATAAAGAAGCACAATAGTATATTCCATTTATGTCATGGAACTTATTAGATTGTTTTTTTATTTCTGATTAAATTCTATAAAAAAGATTAAAATTATCTTCATAATTCCAGTCCTTCCCTTAAGCCAAACAGATTTTTTTTAAATTGTGCAGGCTAACCATGTCACTTTTAAAAGGTTAGTATTTAGATTTAACTTTATTTTCAGCAATAGAATGTAGTTTAAGAATGTTTAATGCAGAAAGATTCCATTCATTCACCAATTTAAAACTGCAGAAATTAAAAAAAATAGCCTGTCATATAAATGCAAGGTCTAATTCAGTAATAGGACTCTATTATATTCTGAAGCATGAATAAAATTTGAGGGCTTTCCGTGCAGCAGTAGTCATTTCAACTGAGTTATGATGATGCTTTTAAACACAATATTGTTTAAAAGACCAGCTTAGTCTTTTGACTTTAGTATTAAAATTCACAGTAGTTGAAATTTTTAAAGTAGTTTATCTTCTGATTGCTTAGCATATAAACTCACAGTGCCTCATATGGCATGATAAAAATACTATAATAGTGAAATGAAAGATTATAAATAAAACTTTTTAAAAATTTATATTTTGTATTTTTGCTCATAATATTGCTGAGTATATTCAGTGTTAACTGTCTTATTTCTATAATATCTAAATAGTAATTTCATAATGCTTTTTGAACATTAGTGTTGGAGAAGACTCCTGAGAATACCATGTATAGCCAAAAAACCAAACAAATGGATCATGAAACAAATCAATGCAGAGTTCTCACTTGAGGCACAAATGACCAGGCTCAAATTCTCATAGTTTGGACACATTATGTGAAGACCTAGCTCTCTTGAGAAGTCTATAATGCTGGGAAAGGTAGAAGAAAAGAGAAGAGGACAACCAGCAGCAAGGTGAATGGAATCAATTACAACAATGGATACTCCATCGGAAGACCTGAAGGATCAGGTTGGGGACAGATTGTCTTGGAAAGAGTCTATCTATGTGGTTGCAAGGAGTCAACACTGACTTGATAGCATATAATCATCATCAATCCCACGCCCCTGAAGTGAGGTCAGCTCCATCCCTACTTATTTTCCAGAAGTCCCTCAAGACCTGGCTATGTCATCAGGCCTGGGAGTCCCAGGGGACTGGTGAGATCTTGCAGTGGCTCCCTTACTAATCTAGTCTCTTATATGCCTTATGCTTTTTAAAAATGACTGTTTTTGACATGTTTATTGTTTTATATCTTTGTTGTATGCCACCCAGAACCATTTCTTGTGAGATGGGCGATCATATAAATTTAATAAATAAATAAATAAACAAATCACCCATAAAGAGTAAAGTACTCATAAAGTATCCATAAAGAATCCATAAAGAATCACAAAGAATCACAAAGAATCACAAAGAATCAAGTACCCATAAAAATAATCAAGTACCTATAAAGAATACTCTAATATTTTTATGAACATTCTATTTTTTGTTTATATTTAACATCTTAAAAGTGAATACATATATCTACTGTATAATTAGCATTATTTTAATTATTGGCAAAATACCATTAGTATCACGGGAAGAAAAATGCCTAAAGATGATCTGTGCATATATTTCTATACTTCTCCTGGCATTTTTCAAACCCAATTCCTTTACCGCATTTATAGTGAGTGTACTACTTACTAGATTAATAAAGATGGACACTAATCATGAACCTTGCCCCTGCTGATTCAGACTATATTGAGAATCAAAACTGCATACCTTTACCTGGGTATAACTTCTTACAGTGACGGAATATTGGGGATAGGTATTTTCTTTGTTAAAATAATTATTCCATCTTTTAATCTTTATAATTTGCAATGCAATTTACAATAATAAAATTAATACATAGGAAAAATAAAACAATATAAATCAGGCAGCAGAAGAAACACAGCTAATAAAATTTATTTTAAAAGATCTCTCTTGCTTAAGTTCTCAGTTATTGATCTAGTATTAATCAGATCAATATTCAATCATTTCGGCCTTTGCATATCACAATATAATATATATATACACATATACATATAGTACCACCCCACACACACACACTAATTGAGAAATGTTTATATGTCCAATGTATATCTGTGTAACCCAACTGTATGTTCCCATTAATTTGGCAGTCAAGGCACAGCTGATCGTAATAATGCAATCTAAATTATATATTTGTTCAGTAAAAGTACATACAACTACAGTGTTTACAAACTCAATAAAAAGTGTATCATCAACAGAATTCACAACAGCTATGCTTCTATCAGTCATAACACTTGCCCAGACAACATTCATAGAAGCTCAGCATAAATCTATGATTAATATTCCACTAATGGCAACAGTGATCCTCTTGCCTAGAAATTATTGTTTGTATTTTGTGAAAATATCAACTGCTGTTTATATTTTCATATTTGGTTTACATCATGGTTAAAATGTTATGAACCACCATGGGAAAACTTTTGCTCAAAGGATGGGATTTCGTTTTTAGGGGGGAAAAGTAGATATAAAAAGAAACGTTATTGTCTGAATTCTGTTCTCATAAGAATGTATCTAAACTTCTATTGAATAGGGAGTTTAACTCAGGACCTTCAAGGGTTTTGCACAATCCAAAGTAAGTTTATTGTTTCATAGCAAGAACAAGGTGAATGGCATTAACTCACGGTATAGTAGAAATACACATTAAGATCCTTTTAACTGAAAACAGATCTGATTGAAGGGGATGAAAATTTCATTTATTTATTTATTTGTTTGTTTGTTTGTTTGTTTGTATGTTTATTTAACTTGTCCCTGCCCATCTCCCCACAACGGGGGACTCTGGGCAGTTTACAACAGCTAAAATCAATACATAATTAAAATTATAAAAAGTTTAAAAGTTGTAAAAATTATATTTGCAGAAATAAGGATAAAAATAAAGAGGCTAAAAGATCCAAGAGTCCAATAGAGGCCACACCAGGCCGCTAAGGGGCCAGCCAACCCCATTTCTGGTATCCTCCCTCCCCGCCCCAGGCCAGATGGCAGAGCCAGGTCTTCAAATCCCTCTGAAAGGCCTGGAGTGAGGGGGCCTGTCTCACCCCCGGGGGCAAGATGTTCCAAAGGATGGGGGCTACAGCAGAGAAGGCCCGCCTTCTGGACCCCCCTAATCGAACTTTTACCGTGGGGATCCAGAGCATGCCCTGTGAGATTCGGTGGGACGGGTTGAAATCATGGGGGCGAGGTGGTCCTTCAGGTAACCTGGCCCCATGCCATGTAGGGCTTTAAAGGTGATAACCAACACCTTGAATTGGACCCGGAAGCAAACCGGCACCCAATGCAGCTCACGGAGCAAAGGTGTTATATGGGTCCTTCTTTGGGCTCCAAAAATTGCTCGTGCAGCCGCATTCTGGACTAGCTGAAGCTTCCGGATACTCTTCAAGGGTAGCCCCATGTAGAGCGCATTGCAGTAGTCTATCTGGGAGATAGCAAGGGCATGAGTGACTGTTCGCAGGGCATCCCGATCCAGGAAAGGGCATAACTGGTGCACAACCCGAAGCTGTGTAAAAGCCCTCCTGGCCGCGGCTGCCACCTGCTCTTCAAGCAGGAGCCATGAGTCCAGGAGGACCCCCAAATTACGCACTGGGTCTGTCTGGGGCAGTGCTACCCCATCCAGAACCAATGATGACAACATCCTGGATACAGAGGAGCCATTAACCCACAGCCACTCCGTCTTGCCAGGGTTCAGCCGGAGCCCGTTGTTCCCCATCCAGACCCTCACAGCCTCCAGGCACCGCGAAAGGGCGGTCACGGCATCACTTACCTCACCAGGGATGGAGATATATAGTTGAGTATCATCAGCGTACTGATGATACCTCATCCCATGATGGCGGATGATCTCGCCCAGCGGTTTCATATAGATGTTGAAAAGGAGCGGAGAGAGAACCGAACCCTGCGGCACCCCACAATAGAGGGGCCGAGGGTGGGACCTCTCGCTCCCTATCACCACCGATTGGGATCGGCCCCGGAGAAAGGAGATGAACCAGCACAACCTGTGCCACCCACCCCCATATCCCTGAGCCATCCCAATAGGATACCATGGTCGACGGTATCAAACGCCGCTGAGAGATCAAGGAGAGCAAGGATGGTCGCATTTCCACCATCCCGCTCACGCCAGAGATCATCCATAAGTGCGACCAATGCCGTTTCCGTTCCATAGCCGGGCCTGAAACCTGACTGATAGGGGTCCAGATAATCCGTTTCCTCCAGGACCCTTTGGAGCTACAAAGCCACCATTTTCTCAACCACCTTCCCCAAAAAGGGGAGGTGGGAGACTGGACGAAAGTTGTCCAGCACAGTAGGATCCAGGGAGGGCTTCTTGAGGAGGGGGTGCACCAACGCCTCTTTAAAGGGCGCTGGAAACACTCCCTCCTGCAAGGATGCATTAACCATCGCCTGGATCCAACCACATGTCACCTCCCGAGCTGCTTTCACCAGCCAGGAGGGGCGTGGTTCCAGATGACAAGTGGTGGCCCTCACAGTCTGGAGGATCCTGTCCACTTCCTCAGGAACAACAGGATCAAACCGTTCCCAGATAACTAGGCAAGAACGATCCCCTTGAGGTGGCAGGATGCAAACTGTCATTTTGATTTTGATACTGTCATTTTGACATTGATATTTTAACTGTGACTCTGTGACCTTTACACTACATTTTAAATGCAACTCTCTGTAACTTTCCTTTCTGCTGATGCTGAGTGCTGTTATCTCCCTGCCTCCTCCTCTCTAGACAGCAAGGCCGAAACGTACCCAAAAGAAGGGGAGACGAACGGCGAAAACAGAGGCTTGTGGTTTAGCTACAAGTCAGCAACAGATTGACCAAATTTGGAGTACGGAAGACATGGGGAGGGCACTGAGGGGGGGATTGGGGAGAAACAGCTCTTGTAATGATAAAAAGGCTTGCTGAACTCCTTTTCGGGGTTCAGTTCTTTGCAGGGACCTGCGAGTCCTAACTGAACCTTTGCGCAAATAAAGCTTCTCCCTGAATGACCCAGTGAGAGTCTCGTCATCTATAAATGTTGCGTTGCTCCCACCCGTAACACCCTGGTATCTCCCCAGACCCTGCACCACGCTCGGAGTCCAATTTGGAATGAATCCGAGCGATTTTATCCTGCAGGTACTCTGAAAATTCCTCCATGCGGCCCTGCAAATGAACCACCATATCCCCCTTACCAAGGAGGGACCTGGTGATCCCAAACAGGGCCGCCAGGCGGCACTCTGCAGACACAATAAGGCCGAGAAGTATTGCCGCTTTGCCGCCTGTATCGCCACAATGTAGGCCTTAATAGCGGCTCTAACCTGTGTTCGGTTGGATTCAGTCCGTGTCTTCCTCCAGCGGCGCTCTAGGCGTCTCTTAACCCTCTTCAGCACCCTCAGCTCCTCCGTAAACCATGGGGAGTGTCCGGGCCGATGTGGCAAGAGAGGCCGCAAAGGCACGATCCTGTCCAAGGCCCCGGCCGCTTCTCTATTCCAGGCAGCAGCCAGGGCCTCTGCTGGACCATGCAGCAGGTCCACAGGAATATCCCCCAGCTCCCTCTGAAACCCTGCCAGGTCCATCAGGCGCCGGGGATGGACCAATCGCATGGGTCCAGCCTCCCTGCGAAGGGGGGTGGCATAGGAGAAACTCAGCATCACCAGGATGTGATCTGACCATGACACCGGGGAAAGCTGTACATCTCCCCTCAGATCACTTTGCCATTGCTCAGATAAGAAAACTAAATCTGGCATGTGGCCACTATCTCGGGTTGGGTCCTGCACAATTTGAGACAGGCCCATGGCTGCCATGGTAGCCATGAACTCCCGAGCTGCCTCCGAGGACCGTCCCAGGGATGGCAGGTTGAAGTCCCCCAGAACCATAAGCCTGGGGAACTCCACCGCCAGCCCTGAGACGGCCTCCAGCAGCTCAGGCAGGGAGGCTGCCACGCAGCAGGGAGGCTGGTACAGTAGCAGCACTCCCAATTGCTCGCGGGCACCCAACCTAAGAAACAGTGTCTCACAGCCAGAAACTTGTGGAGCAATGCCCCTGAAGGCCACTAGAGAGTCTCGGATGACGACAGCCACCCCTCCTCCCCTGCCCTGGTATCTCGGCTGGTGCCACACCGTAAACCCAGCTGGGCACATTTCCAAGAGGGGCACCCCCCCCAGGCCCCAGCCAGGTCTCGGTAATACATGCCAGGTCTGCCCCCTCCTCAGTGATCAAGTCACCTATGATGGGGGCCTTGTTTTTAACTGACCTGCATTAAGCAGCAGCAGCCAGAGGCCAGGCCCCTATGAACCTGCTGGCCAGGACCTGGGAGTAAGCAAGGAGGGCCGGAACACGCCACTGGTAGCACACACTGGGGGTGTCTTCCCCAAAGATGGCCCGCCCCCCTGTTCCTGCCATAATGTTCCCTACCCATCACCACCTCGATACTGTAGCCCCCCCCCCCATCATCCCCGGGGGTACCAGGCCCAAATACCTCCATTCCCAGGCCCTTGGAGTTCCCAATCTGGGACAGAGATCCCTCCATCCAATCACACATCTCCATTCAAAACCAGTCACTCCCAGGTGAGGGGAGATCCCGCCCACGCACCAGCTCACGCTCTCGGCGCAGGCTGAGACCCACCCCCCACCAACCTCACACCACAATCACACTCTGCCCCCCTGCATGACCTCTCTCACTAGCTGGCAGGGCGGGCATCCCATACACACACTCACACCTCCTGGCTCTCACCCAGCAGGTGGAGCCTCACATCCCCATACGCTCCTAGAGTCGCCCCCAGACTCTCACTACCGGGGGGAGTCCCAAATACCCACTGGAGGGACCCCACGGCTCTGCACTGGCACTGGGTGGGGTTAAGTAGGGGTGGCTAGATCCTGGAGCCCCAGTTCGCCCCTCTTGAAACAAGGTCAATTGGGATGCCGTCTGGCACCCCCCCCTGCTGCCCCACTGTTCCTCCAAACCGAGGGATCTTCCTCCACAGTTGGGCAGCCACCTTGCAACGGGGCTTGCTGGAATTCGCTGCACCATCCGAGGCTCATTGGGGCCTACTGATCCTACTCGGTCTGGAGCCCGTTGGGTCGTTGGCCCGGGGTTGGAAATGCCGTGTCGGGCCCCACCAGAGTTTGTCGTATTCTGCCGTTGGTTGCTGGCGCTTGCCATGCTGCGCTGCGGTTCATCTGGGCTCCCTGCCGCTCGCTGCGCCCCACAGGGGGCGGATAGTCTAAAGGCTTGCTGCTGGTCACCGCCCGGCCGAACTCTCCGTGCCGCTCCAGGACTCAATGGGCCTGCCACGACCCACCGGCGCATCCCAGGGCCCACCGTATTGACCCCACTCTGCTCTAGGGATCGACGGGACCCGTCGCCCCGCACTGACACCACACCAAAAATAGCCAGGTCTGTTGCCCGTCGCTTGCCCGGTGTTGCCGCTCTCCGCCGCGCTCGCTCTCCGCTGCGCTCCGCTGCTCTGCTACCCGTCCCAGGGCTTGCGCCTGGGGGACCCATCCGAGGGGAAAACCCCTCCCAGGTCTCCCCCTGCACCCAATTCAGCCCTAGGAGATGGAAAGAATCCCGGGGGGGGAGTAATCTCACAATCTTCCCCCTTAATGCAGCGGCCGTGCCCGGCGCTTGCTGGCGGTCGCCATCTTGCAATCTATTAGCCATACAAAATAAATGTTGAGACAGTCAGAAATTATAAAGTAAAAAAAGTGGTTATTTGTTGCTCTCACAGGCTGTTGATGTTTGGCAGTGAAAGATTCCCAGGGTGGCTGGTCCCTGCAGAGAATATTGGGATTTCTTTGGATCAAATTGGAGCCATGCTTGGCTTAGTGCCAAAGGAGTTTAGGATTCAGGCAGTTGTTTTATTTATTTATTTATTTATTTATTTATTTATTTATTTATTTATTTAGTAGACTTATCCCTGCCCTTATTTATTTATTTATTTATTTATTTATTTATTTATTTATTTATTTATTTATTTATTTAGTAGACTTATCCCTGCCCATCTCCCCCCAATGGGGGACTCTGGGCGGTTGACATCAAATTAAAACAAATAAATACATAATTAAAATTTATAAAAAAGAAAAACACACTTACACAAAATGGAAGGAAGAGAAAAAATCCAAGAGGCCAATGGAAGCAACACCAGGCATCTAGGGGGCTAGCCAACCCCATTTCTGATGACCTCCCTCCCCGCCCCAGGTCAGATGGCAGAGCCAGGTCTTCAAATCCCTCTGAAAGGCCGGGAGTGAGGGGACTGTCTCACCTCCAGGGGCAAGATGTTCCAAAATGCGGGGGCTACAGCAGGGAAGGCCCACCTTCTGGACCCTGCTAGTCGGAGTTCTTTTGCCAAGGGGGTCCGGAGCATGCCCTCTCTGTGAGATCAGGTGGGATGGGTTGACATCGTGGGGGTGAGGCAGTCCCTCAGGTAGCCTGGCCCCATGCCATGTAGGGCTTTAAAGGTGATAACCAACACCTTGAATTGGACCCGGAAGCAAACCGGTACCCAATGCAGCTCACGGAGCAATGGTGTTACATGGGCCCTTCTCGGGGCTCCAAAAATAGCCCATGCGGCTGCATTCTGGACCAGCTGAAGCTTCCGGATACTCTTCAAGGGTAGCCCCATGTAGAGTGCATTGCAGTAGTCCATCTGGGAGATAACAAGGGCATGAGTGACCATTCGAAGGGCATCCCGATCCAGGAAAGGGCGTAACTGGTGCACAACCCGAAGCTGTGCAAAAGCCCTCCTGGCCGCGGCTGCCACCTGCTCTTCGAGCAGAAGCCATGAGTCCAGGAGGACCCCCAAATTACGCATTGGGTCTGTCTGGGGCAGTGCTGCCCCATCCAGCACCAACAATGGCAACATCCGGATACAGAGGAGCCATTAACCCACAGCCACTCCATCTTATCAGGGTTCAGCTGAAGCCTGTTGTTCCCCATCCAGACCCTCACAGCCTCCCGGTCACGGCATCACTTACCTCACCAGGGATGGAGATATATAATTGAGTATCATCAGCATACTGATGATACCTCATCCGATGATGATCTCACCCAGCGGTTTCATGTAGATGTTGAAAAGGAGCGGAGAGAGAACCGAACCCTGCAGCACCCCACAGAGGGGGGGCCGAGGATGGGACCCCTCGCTTCCTATCACCACCGACTGGGACCGACCCCGAAGAAAGGAGGTAAACCAGCACAAAACTGTGCCACTGTGGTGGAATGGGATTGTGGAGGCCAGAGTTGGGGAGTCAAGCATTCTCTTTCGTCTCCCGAAGCGAGAGGAAGAGGTAAGAGGAGGAGACTGGCACCTCCCTGAGGAATGCAAGCGCTGTTTACTGATTGACCCTGGGAACTGGTTCCAGTCTGGGAAGATTCTTGATAGAGGTGGTAGCTAATAAACCTTGCTGGATTGAATCTTCACGGTCTCCTGGAGTTCCCTGGGCTAAACCTGACATCATTGCAGATGCAGCGCTTGCATTCCTCAGGGAGGTGCCAGTCTCCTCCTCTTATCTCTTCCTCTCGCTTCGGGAGACGAAAGAGAATGCTTGACTCCCCAACTCTGGCCTCCACAATCCCATTCCACCACAGCCGCCCACCCCCAATTCCTTGAGCCGTCCCAACAGGATACTGTGGTCGACAGTATCGAAAGCCGCTGAGAGATCAAGGAGAGCAAGGATGGTCGTACTTCCACCATCCCGCTCCCGCCAGAGATCATCCATAAGTGCGACCAATGCCGTTTCCATTCCATAACCGGGCCTGAAACCTGACTGATAAGGGTCCAGATAATCCGTTTCCTCCAGGACCCTTTGGAGCTGTGATGCCACCACTTTCTCAACCACCTTCCCCAAGAAGGGGAGGTGGGAGGCTGGACAGAAATTGTCCAGTATAGTAGGATCCAGGGAGGGCTTCTTGAGGAGGGGGTGCACCAAAGGGCACTGGAAACACTCCCTCCTGCAAGGATGTATTAACTATCGCCTAGATCCAACCACATGTTACCTCCCGAGCTACTTTCACCAGCCAGGAGGGACATGGGTCCAGATGACAAGTAGTGGCCCTCACAGTCCGGAGGATCCTGTCCACTTCCTCAGGAACAACAGGATCAAACCGTTCCCAGATAACTGGGCAAGAACGATCCCCTGGTATCTCCCCAGACCCTGCGCCACGCTCAGAGTCCAATTTGGAACGAATCCAAGCGATTTTATCCTGCAGGTGCTCTGAAAATTCCTCCATGCGGCCCTGCAAATGAATCTCCAGCTCCTCCTTACCAAGGAGGGATCTAGTGATCCCAAACAGGGCCGTTGGGCAGCACTCTGCGGATGCAATAAGGGCGGAGAAGTATTGGTGCTTCTCTGCTCTTATCGCCACAATGTAGGCCTTAATAGCGACTCTAACACGTGTTCAGTCGGATTCAGTCTGTGTCTTCCTCCAGCAGCGCTCTAGGCGTCTCTTGACCCTCTTCAGCACCCTCAACTCCTCCGTAAACTACGGGGAGTGTCGGGGCCGATGTGGCAAGAGAGGTCGCATAGGCGCAATATAGGTGGTTACAGCCATTAAAATTAATGGGACAAATTTTGATAGGCGAGGGAGGATTAAAAGGGCCAGAATGATATATGCAGACTAACACAAAGCACATGGCAGAACAGTCTGGATATTTTTTTCTGGATATTTCTGAACAGTCTGGATATTTTTTTCTGGTAGTTTTTAAAGGTCCTACAAGTCAGTTCCATATGAATAGGGATTGTGGTTAGAGATTACAGACTTCCATCTCTAAGATACAACACTGTCTTATAGCATTAGGGCTCTACTAATGGTTTGTCATGCTTCTCCCTCAGCCAAACTGCAGCTTGTTTCTTAGAGACTGGTTTCATTCATCACACTTTCATAATGGCTTTATGACCTAGATAATGTATGCAAACAACCATTGTGGCAGAAATGCTTCTCACCCCATTTCCCTCATACATTCATTCACTAACTCAACCTTTACTCGCAAGCATCCAAGCCAGCATTCCAGCTGCCTATGATAATTGAACCACATCCTAGTGTTTTCAAGGATGTGCCAGACATCAAGAGGTAGCCTCACCCCACCCAGGCTCTTAGCTTACAAAAGCAAATGCTAAGATAGAGTGGGTAGGTGGGTATGTGGAAAGGAGGAAAGGTGATAAGCAAACAGCAGACAGACAGGGAAGCGGAGGCGACAATTGGCAGTTATTACAAGCAGACAAGAGGACTATCATTCAGTTGCCAGGACCATAAGTTATGGTGAGCAGCATGTCCTGGTAGGAGTCCTGCCTGGAGCTTGGAGCTTTGCAAGGAGCTCAGTAGCAACTAGAAAAGGAACAACCACACTGAGGCAGCACCTCATCCCAGCTACAGGTGTGCTGCAATAACATATTTTGAACAGATTTGCTATGCTATGGCATGTCCAGTCCTTGGAAAGTGAAGAACCCTCACAGACAATCATTATGATGGCATCATTATATGATTTTTTCCAGCCCTGCCACAAAAGAACAGCCACATTCAGTCAGACCAAAAAACTATTTGGCTTTGCATAAGATTTCCATTATTGAATAAGAAATTGGAATAATATGCTCCCTCTCTCATTGTCTTCTCTTTTTTACTCCATAGTTATGGGACATAAAGATGAATTCAATATTGGAGGGGTGGGAGTGGAGACATTTTGAAGACCTTTCGCAGGTGTAATTGTCCATTTGGAGCATTCTACTGGTGATGGAACTGAACAGGGTACAGCAAAGATATGATAAATTACTGATACAGAACAAACTGTTTTTCATAGTAGTTGAAAACCATTAATAAACAGCCATGTAACTTGGAAGAGAAAACAGATGCTTCTTCAATAGGTATATTTACTTCAGTTTGACACAGTGTTAGGTAAAAAATAGACAAATGATTCTACTCATGTCCTTCCTCCCACTCCATTAGGCAAGATTGGATAATGAGAAAACAATAGCAAAGGCTTTGAAAATACTAGGAAAATGAGCCTTCTGTTAGTACCATCCATTTTCATGTTTTTCCATCACTTTTTTCTGTTCTCAGTTGATTAAAAAAAATCTCAATTGTTCTCACAAATGTGACAAAATGAAAAAAGATAAAGGCAGCTTCTGCAATTAGTGTGAATGATATATGGAATAAATATCACATACAGAAAATGTATTCAGGGCATTAGAAGACTGCAAATAGCAGGGCCACCGCATCTTAGCACCAAGTATAACTGTATTATCCCCAAAATACCTAATACCTTGACTGAAATCTCTAAATGGATAGACAATAATGAGTTGAAGTAAAAGTGCCAGGAAATCTCAGTAATATCAGTGAAGGAGCTTCAAAGACTTCAAAGAACAACAATAATTTACAATGCCTGTTACACCATATGTTTCAGCATGTAAGTGCTTGAGTAATCAAGAATTTGTAATCTTTGGGACTTACCCCAGGTTTTTGAACACTCACGCTAATGGTCCCAGAATATTTTTTTCAAATATCCTGGTATCTGCATCTAACTACATTAGCCATCCCTACATCCATATGTCTGTTTTTCTGACAGTCTGACTATTTATTATGTAGTTCTATTTTTAATAGAGACCAAATGCAACATGTCCTCTTCTCAAACCTAAAAGGTGCAGAAAATGACTCAGTTTAGGTCACAAAAACAAACTCTAGATAGTAGCAAATAAAAAGTTCAAATAGGTCCCTGTAATACTATTAATTGAAAATCTAAAACTGGAGACAAAGAAAATGAATTATTCTCTTTACAAAGTGGCATAAATGTTATTTCCTCATTGACACTATGGCACTTTCAGTGTGGTAATACTGGATTTGTATACTGTATAGGTTCAAATCCCCACTAACCACAAAGTTCTGATCCTAACTTACAACTTAAGGTTAGAAAATGGCTTTGAACTCCTTGGATAAAAGTGTGGTTGGATACAATTATAGCAAAATATTCTGTGATATATCCAAATTAAATTCTATACAATGTACATTTCTCTTAAAGAATCATTTCCTTCTACATGAACTTCCTATCTAAATTTGCCCAGATATTATAGCCCTATTCAGAAGCTTCTCTTCAGGTTTGCTATTGAGTTGTTACTAAAGTCTTGGCAACTTACCTGGCCCTAAATTTGATTTATGATCAGGGACATATGAGTTTGGTTTTAATCTGGTGAGTATAGTATTTCTACTGTTTTGCTTTAAAAATTACTTTGAATTTATTGTTATCCTTGTTTCTTGTTTGGTTAGCCTGGGAATTTCTGCTGTTGAAGGATAGCATTTCTATTAACAATATTTGAGAACTTAAATAAAATAAAGGGGAAAAAAGCTTGATTACGTTTATTCTTATATTAAGGAGATGGTACATAAAGTGCCCCCTGTAAAACATACCAATGGTTGAGATGGAATCAGCTTCTTCTCATCTTCTTTCTTGTAAGAAAGCAATAAACATATAGGGCAAAACAGAAATGTAGGAAATGTAGGAGGCATTTCATAATGATAAATTTTGAAGTACAAGAGCTCATTGTAAAAGTACACATCACCATATCCCCAGGGAAATTTCATAGTCACACTGCCCAAGGTACAGAAAATTATATCCTATTTTTCCATTAGGAACTAACATAGAAATCCAAAACAAATAACTAAGAAAATCTCCCAGTTAAGCTTTCAGGACATGGTTTCACTCTTAGATGTACTGTAGATACTGGGAGTAAGCTTCCTGAACTCAGTATTTTTTCTGATTGCAGAGATTCAAAACTTGGAAAACACCCTGAATTTTAACATCATTAGAATTGTAAGCAATCTTAATTTTTAAGTTTAAAAAATTAAAACTTAAACTTCTAACATCCCTAATGTCTCCCACCAATATCCACAAGGAGGAAGTTCACACCTCACATTAAGTTATGGTATGTTTAATCAAAGTAAATTACATAAACTGCAACCAGTGTGGTTCACAATATACTAATCTATTACTGATGATGTGTAAGCAACAATGGCTGAGATCATAGAATTAATTGATTTAATTTAATTTAATTTTCAACAGCTTAAGTTTTAAGCTGTTAACATCAAGTAAGAAGCACACCAAAGGAAAGAGGCAATTGTTCTCCATTTCTCTTGTTTATTATTTTCTGACTTTATATTGGAGTGGGCAAAGTTTTTTGGGGGGGGGCTTACTGCAGATACTAGAAAAGTTGAGATATCTATCGATCTATCAATCTGTCAACCTATCTAGGCACCTGGGTATGTGCAAGACCACCTGCTTCAACTGGAATTGGCCCATCCATTAGTTCTTCCAGGCAGAAACTGTTTATAGTCCCATATTTTTGACAGGTGGGGGGAGAGCAGAAGCTAGAAAGCACTGCTTCTCCATGGTAGTGCCAGTGCTTTGGAGTAGCCTTCCAACAGAAATCATACTCCTTGTTGGTCTTCAGGAAAAATACTTCCTCACCACCTTTCTTCAGAAAGAAGCACCCACTTGATCCTACTTTTCTCCTTAAATGGAAGGAGTCCTTCATTCATGAAATAATACTGAAGTCTAGATACCTTCAAGAATTTCAGGTTGACAAATCAACCATGAAAAAGGCATCAGCATGGCTGTGGAGCTGACAGAAGGCTGTGTTTTTCTGACAGGGATGCCATGATCCAGGATGTTTCCTTGGCCTGGAACAGAGGTTATAATTTGCTAATGAGTAAGATATGAGAAGATAGGAATAGAGCGTCTGTGAAGCCTAGAGAGCTACTTACAAAGTTGGAAAGAGAAAATGGCTAACAAGGAATTGATTCCTAATTTTCTTCAAAATCAGCCAAAGTTTGGAGATGAAGAGGAGAAAACATGGATGGTTGCCCAGAGCAGTCAGGAAGATTACTTTCCAAAAGGACAGGGGCCAAAGATGGGGCATTCTATCACACATTCCTACACAAGCTTTTACTGGAAGATGAATCCAGCACCCAAAACCTCCTAGAGTTATTTTTCATGCTGAGGAATAGTAAGGAGTAAATGTATTAGAAAGTCAACCCACAATATTAAACTGCAATTTGATTTGGACAATGGACTCATTTGAATGCTAACATAAAAGTGCAGCATAATACTCACTGTGAATTATCCTGCCTGCGCAACTAGACATGTCAATACTAAAAAAATAAAAAAGGACTAATAATATTCTTGACAAGCAGAACGAAGGAACAATATGCATCTGGGTAGAGAAAAAAATTATTTAACTGCATCCTGACAATCTAGTTTGAGATAAAAGAAGAAAACAGGAGAGTCCAAAAAAATGAAGTAGAAAACTGCTAGGCTGAATCCTTAATAATACAAAAGGCTTTGTCTACTCACCTGATAAACACAGATTTGTTTTACCAAAGATTTGAGAAAGAAATGTATAAATCACCTAGTTTCAAACCGTCAGAATAAAGAAAATTACTCCAGCTAATGACAGCAAAAAAGATATTTTATTTGTAATGTTCCTAGACTTCAGGATTTGACTTGGCCTTTCAATAACCCTTCCCTTTCCCACTTTGTAGCAAAATGGGTTCCATTGAGTAACAACAATTATCTTACAAAAATTAACACAAACTTTTACAAAATAATATATATGTACATTTAGATTTCATAACTAGGTGTATGGAATCCTTAATCCTAAATATTTGTGCCCATCATATTTATTACTAACAGTCTGTTTGTTATGTGCTAATATAACATTCTTCTGTTACATAGAGTTATTATAAATCTCATCACATCTAAAAATATGTTAATAATTGTGATGGAATGGAATTATGAAGGCCAGGCTCAGGGAGAAAAACATTTTCTTTCATCTCCTGAGCAGCGTGGGAGATACAAGAGGATGAGACTGGCACCTCCCTGAAGAATTCACAATGTTGTGGCTGGCATTACTTGGGAGCTAGGGTTTCAGTCTGGGAAGATTCTTGCTAGAGGTTGTAGCTAATAAACATAGCTGGACTGAATTTACATGGTCTCTTGGAGTTCCTTGGGCTAGGCCTGACAATAATCTATATTTGTCAAGGTCAATTAAAGATGCTCATAGCCTTAAAGACAGCCACTAAAAATGTAAACAGAGAACAGTTCTTAACCAAGTGGAATATGTTAGGCACTTTACTCTAGCCTCAGCTTTTATATTCCAGCTGTTTATATACAGCTCCAAATATGGCATCAGACACCTAATTTTCAGATGAGACACATCAGTAATGGAATTTAGAAGCTTCTCCTTGCATGTTTATATAAGCCCATTTTAATCTGCAATTTATCTGATAATTCAAATAATAATTTGCTGGGTAAACCACTGTGAAAGTATAGGTGCAATTATGTATTGCTGTGGCTGTGCATGTACTGTCAATAGAATAAAGTTTTACAAGTTTATCTACAAGAAGAAAACGTACAACCAATAGCATCTATCTGCCAGGGTAGAGACTACATACACTTTTTGCCTACTATGGCACAGTGCCCAACAATACAATGCAAACCATGTTACCTCAGATGAGTCACTCCAAGTTCATTTACACTTTCACTATCTTATACTTGGGATTTCAGACAGGAGAAAAGGTATAGAAATGGTTTTTCATTATGTCACTCCTTGTGTATTTACTCTTATATTCTATACTTCTATCAATATATTCAATCTATCTTCACTGTGAGATTTTTTAAACTGCAGGTCTCACAGAACAAGCACCTAACATAACTTTTGGACTTAGTGTTTCTTGGCTCTCCCATGCTTGCCTGATTAAAAGTTATGGTAAACTAGTATACTCTTTTGAGCCATTTGGTCCTGTGGACTTTGGATTTAGAAACAAGCACATGAAAAGAAGTCCTGCATTTCAATGCTCCTGCTCCAAAGAAAATTGATTTGAGAAGCAGGGTCTGCCCTACCATTAGGTAGACATAATGGAAGCCAGCAGAGGATTTTGAGTGTTGTGAATCCTTAGCTATTCAATGTCTTACTGTATTTTTACTGTTAAGGATGGGACAGGAATACTTGAGGGAGCCAAAGTAACTTGGCCTTCTGCCTTGGGGGCCAAAGTAACTTGGCTGGTTATGGAAACTTTGCCACCTTGACTCAAACCGACAGGCCTCATTTGTTGCCATCTTTGCCTCCACAACAGTCAGTCTTGGGTGGGCCAGCAGGCTTATTGAGACAAAGCAAACTTTATCAAAGAACAGAAAACCAGTGGGCACCAGAAAACCAAGAAACGAACCAGCTTTGAATCAGAAAAAAGGAATTCCAAAGGAAGCTTGTTTTCCCGCCAGGATGGCGAGAGATGAGAAAGGGCTGAAGCCAGGAACGCTGTAATTGGAAAACCTGTGAATCTGATGGCATATAATAGCCATAATGGAAATACAAAGCGCTCCTTCCCCCTCTTCCCGCCACGCCGCCTCCTTCGCGACCAGCAACAAAGAACTTCTGAAGTTGAGGAGGAAGCAACGAGGGGCGCGCGCGCGCTCGCTCGCAGCCGCGGTCTTTTCACGGCTCCGCCGCGGGGGCCAGCCCGGGCGTAATGAAAGGTAATTGGCCGGGCTGCGCGCCATCTGCAGCTTCCAAATGTCTCTAATTGAGTTGCCGTAATTTTTTGCCCTTCCTAAAGCACTGCCTTGCCGAGGGGAAACGGCCACAGGGTGTGGGCGGCTCTTGATCCCCCCCTAGGGAGTGACGAGGCGCGCTAGTAATGATGTTGTACCGCAGCTCATAAATAGCCGAGGAGAAGTGGGCTTGGGACCGCTCCGATCTCCCTGCCGCCTGCTCCCCGTGGCGCTTCATCCGCAGGGCCCGTCTCTGGGCTGACGCCGGAGCCATGCAGTGACTGAGGAGATCCGGAGGAGAGATCGACCCAGGGACCCCTCCCCTTGGCCTCGCTCCTGCCAGCTGCGACCGGGCGACCCAGCAGGCTGCCTCAGCAGGCAAGGTTACCCTCAGCTTCGGGCAAGGTACCTTCCTTCACCGTCCCCATCTAGTCCACCCTGCCACTTCTTTTTCTGCGGGCGCTCCAACTTTAGGAGGCTAGGAGCACGTGCTAATTTCTAAGATCAGGGGCTCCTGTAAAACAGATCCATAAAATCTGAGAAATCCTGGCTAATTTCCACATTTCTTTGTCTGTCTCTGGAAAGGCAGACCTTCTTGGGCCTGGGGCTGGGGGCCAGGAGTGACGGGGGAAGGTGGGGAATGAAATGATTTTGGTCTCCTTTTAGATGCAGCGGCATCCCGGTCTCCTGTTTGTCTGCTTGATTTTTTGCGCTGCTCTCTCAGAGACGTTTGGGCTGGTTTTATCCGTAAGCAACGTAAGTAAGCTAGTTTGGTGCAGTGGTTAAGGCATCAGGCTAGAAACTGGGGGACCATGAGTTCTAGTGTCGCCTGAGGCACAAAGCCAGCTGGGTGACCTTGGGCCAGTCTCTCAGCCCTAGGAAGCAGGCAATGGCAAACCACTTCTGAAAAACCTTGCCAAGAAAACTGCAGGGACTTGTCCAGGCATGGTACATGGATAAGGGAAAAAAAAGTAAGTAAGCACACCCCACTCTCAACTGCTCGCATGTCTTTCAGCGGATGACAAGAACTCCCACAGCACGTGCTCTGACTCGACCTCCTGGTCCCTTTTCAAGCTGAGGACATCATTACGAAAGCGTGGCTCACTGGGGGATGTCTGTCTCTTAAGTGCATCTGGCAGTGATAAGGCAGGAGAAAAATCAATCACACTGGCAAAGATTTGATCAGGTCCAGCTGGGGAGGCACGAGCAATTTGTTGAAGAAGAGCAGAGGGACTGAAATGAAAGGGATGCAAATCTTTTGACAAAATCCAGGAGCAGACCTAAGATTAAATCCTTGCTACTGAGATGTAGAACTCAGGGGTTCTGACTCCTAAGCAGTTTTACCCAAGGAAAATCATTGATTAATTCCTATAAAGTCTGTGGAACTTCTGCGTTCTCTGAAATCCTAAAGAGTTTTAAAATTAATTTTTGTATACAGTTGATTTAGTCCTATAATATACAGCTTGTTTTTGAAATTAAAAGTATCTTATGCAAATTCCAGCACAAAAACAACATCTTGTGGTTAATTGCATTTTTTTTCCAAATAAATAGAAGTTATTGTAATGAAACATGATGAAGTCCATTTAAGTGGGTAATTCTGTATTCCCAAGATGGTATCTCTGTTTTAAAAGAAATATTGGGTAATATGTACAAAATTAATCATGCAATTTTTCCTTCTGTAAGGCTAAAGAGAAAAGAGGATGGACTATGAATAGTGCTGGTTATCTGCTTGGCCCACGTGAGTCCAAACATTTTATATATATTTAAAACAGTCTGGAAGAATAATAGTTTCTACAGTTCTTTGCATATGAGTTGAAATGCTAGAGAAATGAGTAATATATATAATATTTTATATTAGCTCTCACTCCCTGCTTGATGGGAGAGTGTATGAAATTGCTCAGGTATGGCTCTCCCTGGCTTAGTTTAACCTATTTTCAGTTGAGTACTTTGAAGGAACAATTCCTCCATTACCTCACTTGAACTCTTTAAGAGCAAACCAATTTGATCTGAGAGCCATATTTCACTTCCAGACCAAGTCTGTGTATTAATCTGACATACCAGTATCTTCCTGGATATGCTGATTAATTTTCTGGTTCCATTTTGTAAATAGAAGGAATATGGTTCTTGAAAATGTTTTTTGTTTAAGGTTTCCCTAGCATAAAAATGTTCTGAAAAAAGTGGTGTGTTATATGGAAGCTACCTGTCATCAGTTCACACTGAAATCAGGCTGTTGTTTCTATAATGTCAGCCTGTACACACTCTTTCCAGTTTTGTGTGATCAGTTGGAAGGACTTACTTGTTTTCTTTAAAATTCCCAGTAATCAAAGATGTATTTGCTTTTGAAAATTAATCACATATGGATTGAAATTTTAGGGCAAGGGAGAGTACCTTCTTTAACCCAAGAACCTGCCATTTTAATGAATGCAAAAAACTCCCATCTTTCTTGAAAGGCAATTATATTGGGGCGGGGGGATAATTGAACAGACCATCTTGGTGATTTGTGTTTTTAATTATTACTATCTAAAACAACTTCCATTGTTCATGATACAAATAAGCAAACACAATAATACTTTTTAAAAATGGTACTTATAGGTTAGAGAAGTTGGTTGAAAATTACAGATTGAAATTGAACAAGGACAAATGTAAGGTCCTTTGCTTAATAAAAAAAATGTAAGGCACAGAATGAGGAATACCTGCTTTGGTAACAATATGCATGAAAAAAACCTTGTCATGTAGTTGATCACACTGAGTATGAGTCAGCAATGTTCATTACAGCTAAAAAGGCAAATGTAATTTTAGGCTACATCAACAAAAGTATAGTCTCCAAATGATAGGAACTAATGATCCTGCATTAATTACATCCCCAGTACAAGTAGTGTGTCCTGAGAAACTGGAAGAGGTGCAGGGAACAACAAGGAGGAGGATTTGGAGACTGGAAATAAAGTTGTATGAGAAGAGATTGAAAAAGCTGGGGGTGATTATCCTTGAGAAGAATTGAGGAGTTAAGGGGATATGATAGCGTAGCATTTTTAAAGTATCTGGCAGGACGTCACGTAAGAAGGTCGTTTTTTTCCTCTATCATTTAGAGGGCAGGACACATAATAAGGGTGAAAGGTTTCAGGAAAGCAGATTCTGGTTGAATGCTAGGAAAGACTTTAACACAGCAGTTTGCCAGTGGAATTACTTCTTGGGAGGTTGTGAATATCTGTCACTGAATATGTTCAAGAAGAAGCTGGATGGCCTTCTGTTGGGGATACTTTTAGTTAATTCCTACACTGAGCAGGGGCTTGGACTTTATAGCCTAAACAGCCATTTCCAATTCTATGTTTCTATCCCAATATGTATCCTTTGCTAATCAGCAGCGGGATCAATTGGAGCTAATTTGGGGGGTGGTATTCAAGTATGTGGTAAATGAATTAATTAAAAATATTTGAGGAGAGCAAACCAGCTAAAGATGTCCTTTGCTGCCTGTTGTGTACGTTAGACACACTGAGATTATTCAATATTTTAATTAAAATACTATGCCTGGACACTGTAGGAATAACTTTAAAGCCATACAACAGTAGCTGGGTGGTGATTACTTACAAAAAGTAAGCAGGATCAATATATTATCTAAGAACAGAACTCAAATACTTTCACTTGGAACATTTTATTCTGTTTGTGTTGGGTTCAAATGAACAGTGACAAAGTGGATGAAAGACGGCCAAATCTCCATTCCTTACAAAGGAAATCTACTTTTCAGGTTCAATTTTCTCTGAGGATAGGTAATAGCCATCATCTGTTTCAGGTCGTATTGAACAGCTTCTCAAGGAAATGCCCAGTGCAAGGGGGAGAGAAGAGCCACCTGGGGAATGTAAGATGGCTTTTGGAGGCTATTTGTGTAAACTAATTGCAGTTTACTGTACAAATAAATGATCTTAATAATTATGTTTCTTAAAATCAAAGGAAGCAATCACTATGTTACATTTTATCGTGTAAACATATTGAGCCCAAGTCAGCACACTATGTGCATCCAAATATGTTCACCTTTTTCAACCAGGGCTATTCAACAATGAACAAATAAATGGCTATAAAGTGGATATTGTATCAGAGGTGCTTTTCTTTAACTCAGTGACAATGGCTAAGTCCCATATTTGGCTGAGTCAAGACATTTGCATTATGCCAGATTTGACCAAGCTGTGACCTTCCAGATGCCGCTGAACTTCAACTCCTAGCTGCTCTAACCAAAATGGTGAAGAATGAGAAATGTTAGGAGTGTAGTCCAACAGCACCTGGATGGCAACACCTTGCCTGTCTCTTCATTGTATCAACAGCTGCATTAATTACACCCACAATGTGACATTGTGCTGAATTTGCTGGTGTTGTTTGCCAGTGTTGCTATAAGTCAGACACTTTGGTTTACAGTTGGTGTGTCACTTCAAGTGAAATGCTTTTTTTTCCACTCATTCAATGTGCACCATTCCATCAAAAAATACCCGCTATATTTTTGTTGAGAACCTTTTTACCTGGTGGGAGGATATCTCACAATATGCTGGTGACTGTTAAAGGAATAAAACCTGATCTCACCTCTTGTTTTATTTACAGATGCAATAAGCAGAGTTTTTAGTGACAAGCATGGTTTAGCTGGTAAACGTGACATACATCTCGAAGAAAATATAAAAGCAGGTAACTTTTCTTCTTCTAATACTTGCCTCATATGTATTTCCAATCACATCTAAAAAGCTGTCCCCGATTTCTTTTTCATTCCTAAATCATAATGCACAACCTTATCTGGTTGAAGGGCTGCCCTGGTTTCCTGCCTAGGTTTAAGCTGGACAGCTGTATCACCAACAGTAGTGGATGGGAGTAGGATGAAATCCAAATTAGATTTCACTGTATTTAATTAAAATTAAATATTAAAAATTAAAATTAAATTAAATACAGTTAATATGATTATCATTCATTTGTTGTGAGAATAGACTCACTTGCACAGTGAGTCTCCCTTTGGTCCTTCCTTTCCCCCTCCCCTGATCATCTTGAATGCCCTCCAAATCTGCATGGGAAAAATTCCTAGAGTGTGGATAGGGAATTCACCCTCCATTGTCTATGCAATGCATTTTTCAGGCAGTGAAAGACTGTATAATCAACACATATAGACACATAAAACAAAGATGCAAATATTTCCACTCACAGAAGAACAATTTACATTTAAGAAGAACATATGGATATTTTGACATGTTTGATATTTAATAACTTGAGAAATGTTATAATATTAAAAGAATGAAAGCTAACCAAATCTTTAATCTTTCTATTAAAGATTCTGTATTCCAGTGGATAGTCTCAAACAGTTTGTTTTACAGTTCATCAACTTTTATTTCCAAGAAGTGACCCCTATATTTGCTTCAAGTTATTAGAACATTGTTCATAGAGACTTATCCTAAGTTAACCCTTAACGACTACTTTTGTCTAGTCTTCTCACCTTCATTCTGTCATGTAATCAATAATACTTGATTTTTTTCTAGATGCTTCTACAAGACTGCTGACGTATAACAATATTATTCGTACAATGATTGAATTCTTGGCCTATTTACATCTTAAAGGTTAGTAGAGTTTTCCCCATGTAAAGTGAATAGTTGTGCTACTACTTTAAAATAGGGACATACAAAATTGCATGTACAAATTGCTGTTGCTCAGAGCTCAAGTTATCTAGGCATGAGGGCCCCTGAGAAGAAAATAACAGTTCAGTGTCCATATAGTGACATGTACCAACTTCCCATTCCAGCTAATAGTCAGTATACTATTAAACAGAAAAACCATGCAGTGGTTCACTAGTCAATAGGAAAGCCAGTCCAGGATTAGCTCTTAGCTTATGTTGTATAGGGTCGTGTTCATCCTCAAGAACGGAGTTTCTGATTTAGAAAAGCTAATCTGGCGGCATCTGGGATTCGGAGTGTCTTTGCTCAACTTGGGTTGGTGCCCCAATCAAAATGCTATGACATATGCCAGATGTTCCTCTTCCTTAGCTGGACAAATCCGCCTTGGCTGGTTACTGCCCACAAAGCTCTCAGTTGCCCAAAATTAGGCCATGGGTAAGATTGACTGGGGTGCAGAATAAAGGTTTTTGAACAAGAGTCTCTGACCCTGGAATCTGATTCTCCCAAGAATGATCAGGTTGGCTTCCTCACTATTTCCTTTTAGCATGTAGTTTATTATTTTTCTGCAAGAATTCTCTCCCTTTTTAAACTTTCGTGTGCTGTTTTCCCTCGGTCTTTATACTCCACATTTTGTTTTGTATTCTACTAGATTTCAGGCATGGAAACTTGGGACTCTTTTGAGGGTCCAGAATAAAAAGAATTTTGTCAATACTAATACTGATAATTTGTTAATATCAATAAATACTGATTATAAAATGCTGTTGGCATTTTAACTCTGACATTAGAAAACATCCCTTCAGTTTTAATGGGTTTTTGAGATATTTGGGTGTAAAAATGAAAGGGAAAATGCAGCATCAAACAAAGAGAGAGAGGATATTGAATTACAGCTTTTCAATGATAAATAACTTTATAATTATTTTAGGGGCATTATGTTGAAATATGTTTGGGGGGGGAAGTATTTATGAATTCCAAAATTACTTCCAGGTTTTTAGGCCATATAATCTTTTTTCTAAAATGTGTGCTGTGTATAAGGTAGAAAACTAGTTGTAAGAAGAAAAAATAATAATAGGAAGATGAAAGGCTAAGGCTGTAATTGCAAGTCTGATAAAAGCGCTGTTGTCAATGAAGCAATAATCTTTGAGTCAAAGCCAGCCAATTTTTAGAAGGTATTTTCTAGTAAGGCACTGGTGTTACTTTAGATGCATCAAAGCTCTTCAGTGGCCTGAGGTTGCAATATGTGCTTCCCTGTTGCAACAATCAATTTCTCAGGATTAAATTCATAGCTTAGGGATGCCTTGATTTTTTTGAGAACCTGTGCAAAAGTTTTGACTAACATCAATATTATTTTGTAAATGAACAGTCACTGTTACAGAGTGCCTTTTTCCCTATCTTGTATGCAGACACGCGTTTACTTGTTCTTTCTTTATGCAGAAGCTGGGGCTCTTGACAACATAGCTACAACAGTTTCTTCAGAAGAAAGAGATCAATCCTGAAAGAGAATGCATTTATACTCTGAATTAATCGAATCTGAACATTGAACAAAATAAGACATTTATTATTTACAATGCCCTTACACTACAACTGATTGTCAAGTTCTTTTCTCCCCAGTGATGTTATATTATAAGATTTATCCTGGATAAAAAATGATTACTTTGGATAAGTGACAAAATAATAATAATAAAAAAAATAGCAGCTACTTCTTGTACTACTTTTCCTAGAAGTGGGGCTTCTGTTCTTCTTTTAAATCTGTTTCATGTCAGGGGTAGTGAAGGTGATTTATTTATTTTTATTATTATTAAATTTATATGCCGCCCATCTCCCCCAGACGGAGAAATCTCATTTTACTTTAAAGCAAAAGGGCATACACAATAAACAATTTAATTTGGTCTTTGGCTGTAAATTCATTTAAGAAATGAACAAATACTTATTTCAAATAATAGAAATCCTCTCTGGGTCTCTTTCTAAGAATTAACAGCAAATCAATTAAGCAATTGAAACAATCATAGCACAGAACCTTCTCTATATGGACAGGCTCTGTTAACTCTGTTCCTGTGTGACTGATACAAGTGAGATGCTGTGCTGAATCCATCTGTTAGTAAAGGTGCATGCCATAAACAATATAGCACTGTAGTGGGCGAGATTTCTTGTTCTGTTACAGAGGCCACACAAAACAACCTTTCAGAATATTAAAAATATATTGGATTATCCTCTGTTGTATTCAGGCTCACCCACTGATGAACTGGGGAGAGAGCTGTAAATTTATCACTTGTCTATATGGACCAAAAACCACTCTCAACAACAATGACCCACTTAATACACTATTTCCTTTGGAAAACAACCCTTCAGGAGGGAAGAAATGCTGGTGAAGCTGGTTCTGAACTTATGGCTTTTGAAACACAGAAACAAAAGTAGGGAAAAGGGCGAGGTGCCTCATTTATCCCTTGTATTATATTAAATATTAGAATTTTCGGAAGAAAAAAAGGTTCCCAACCTGAAAAAGGCTATAGGGTTACCGTGATGTGCGTTTTCACATAATATACAGTTGGGTCTTAAACGAAAGAGTCCGTAAGTTGCATGTTTTAAAATGTATGTTGTTAGAGAGTTTTAATTTTAATTAAATGTTATCATTAGCATAATTGATAAATGCATATATTCTTCCAAGCTGAGGCCAAGAAGCACATTAGAATTGTAGCTTGTGAATCTGCCCATCGGGGCCAAGTTCTACTTAAAGTAGGAGGAAAGCTGCTACCTAATGTGCAGAAGAGTTTTCTGTTAACTGAGCACATTGAATTTCTGGGTGTTCCTTTGGTCCCTCTATTTCCTGACTTTCTCATGTTTACAAAATTGAATGGGTATGAGTATTTTCTTCTCGTAAGATTCACAGAGGAGTTAGGCTAGTACAAATATGCAACTTTGAAGTTTCTCAGAAGATTTAACTAATTTGTTTTTGCGCACTTATTAGGGCAGTATGGTGACATCTCAGGACTCACATAGCCCTGCCCTATGTTGGGATATTTAAATTAAAAAAGAAAAAGTTGCCAATAAAATTGAAAATGTGAAGGTGCTACTGAGATTCAGTTATAGGTATTTAGGCTTGATAGTGAGTTACATGCCTGATATCCTGGAGCAGCATAGGGCTGTCAAAGGGAAAGTCCTAGAACAGTGTTGTCCAAACTTGGCCACTTGAAGATGAGTGGACTTCAACTCCCAGAATTCCCCAGCAACCCATGCTGGCTGGGGAATTCTGGGAGTTGAAGTCCACTCATCTTCAAGTGGCCAAGTTTGGACAACACTGTCCTAGAGGCTGTAAATTTCATTAGTGTGGGATGTTAGATGCAAAAATTGAAAAAATGTCAATCTGTGCAAGTTTCTATCAAAAAGGCAACTTTATAAGTCTCCTGGGATAGCAAGGTGTCTTGGAACTCTTTCAGATGAACGCTATGCACATATTATTTTAATTCCCCTTCCAGCAATGTAGTGATTTGAATCATATGTTAACTTAAAATAGTGAAACATTTTATGAGAAGGAGTTATAGTGCTCTTTCAAAGTCATGCTTTGAAAAGCAGGTAATATTCAATTCCCATTTTCCCCCAAAGAAGAACCCTATTTTCTTTTCTTTTATAGATCTGGATATAGAACAGAAAGGCGAGGAGCTTCTTTTTGCAGTAGAGACACAAATCAAGAAATTCAGTTGGGGAATTGCCAAGTAAAGGCAAATGGCATACCCCAGGAAAAGAGCAGTGGAGAATTAAAAAAAAAATCCTTATTTGATGAAGAGGAGCCCTCACTGAACATCGGCTTATTGTAATATACCTTCATTACACTTAGGGGAGGCAGCTACAGAAAAGAGAATATAGCATAAATTAGCTTGAATTCAGTGTCTGATTTTTTTTCCTCTGACGCTTTCTTAATTGGAGTCAGCAGGGGGTGCTGTTGTGCTCGGAAAAAGACAAAGTTGCAGGTATAGTTCATTTTGGAGCACAGCAGGTCAAGTGAGAGCAAAGGGACAACCCTAACCAGATTGTCAATATCATACATAAAATGACATCATCTCCTCTAACTACACAGCTGGGAATGAAAAAGCAATAGCAGGATAGGCACAAGAACCACTTCATTGTGAATAATGAGGAGAATTAATTGTTACCAAAAAGCCAAGTTGCTTCATCTACTAAACTCCACTTTGTACTGAAGGCTGACCAAGGATAAGCTAAGAGTATTATTCATATTGATTGCTCTCTAAGCCAAGAAATAGGGAATCTTCAGAAAGTCTGATTGCTGAGGTTTTATCCTTAAGCAGATTTCAAACTAACCACTCCAGAACCCTGGCAGGAAATCTGCTTCATTCATGAAGTGCCATTATGAGTAAGCCACTAGCATCATTATGAGTAAGTCACTAGCATCCATTAAGGATAGGATGTGACCACTTCAGCTTTTACACAACCATCCACTGCAGTCTAACAAAGTTGTTAACTTTGTATGGCTTCTACTAAAACCCCATGTCAAGATTTAGTACCGATTTCCTACTTTTTAAAAAATGAAACCTGAGTTTTGTATAGGCATTTCAAACTGGTGTTTTGTTCACATCCCCCCAAACCCCTAAAATGGTACAAAATTTTGATTCAATTTGGACTTGTCATGGCTGAATTTGTCAGCCTTACAAAGTAGACCAGACAGGAAACACGACCAGATGAGCTAATGCTACTTTATTGTAAAGCTCCATTAATGGAATCTGGCAAGTCTGAAAGTGCATTTCTCCCCCCATCTCCTTTACAGCCCCAGAAACTGGGGGGGGGGGGGTCCCTTCTGAGCCTCTTGCCCCACCCACATTCCTGCTGCAGGCTCAGATGCCTTTTATCTGTTCATTCCTTTGGCTGTGTCTCTTTGCCCTGCCTCCTAAGGTCGTTCCCACATACCGTTACAGAATTGATTCTGGTGACTCTATACAGGGACAGGGAGTGTGTCAGTTCCCCCTTTTAATGTTTGCAATGTCAATCTATGGCTTCTCAAACCTCTCCTTAATAGCTCTTCTCTGGAAGAGGCAAATGTTAGTCCTTTAATCTACTTTCCGTTCTTTCTCTCTGCTTAGTTCCTGATATTCATAATCCCATATCACTACATTTTACCTGTCTGTCCATCTACCTATTTAGTGCATTTTTATCCTCCTTCTCAGATAACTGTTTTCCAGGGCAATTCATATCCTTTAAAGATTAGGGCCATCCTTAGGCTTATGATAAAAAATTAAGAGAAATAGAGGGAAAGGGAGAAGGTGAACTGGCAATTCCATTCAGTGCTCAGGGTACTCTTCCCACTATTCGTCCTTCGTCCCCTGGTCAATGGAAAGAAAACCAGGTTACTTTATTTTCAGCTTCCCAGTTGTTCAAGGAGAATTGGTGGGGGGGGGGCATGTGAGGGCTCCATTTCACAGAGATTCAATCAAGCTTCCTGCAGCAGTTTTTTCTGGCTGATGTAAAAATCAGGTTGGTCTTCTGGGAGGCTTCCTTGTGGCCATCTGAGTCCATGGAGAGAGCAAGGGGCAGAAAATGATGAAAGCAGCAATTCTAGCCCCATCCCTTTTGTACATGTGTTGTGACATCACACATGTATGAAAGGGAAGAAGGTTTCATTGTGATGCCTTTGTCTATGGCCCTTGGAACCCCAAGTTCTCCATTGTGCCCATATCTCTAGCTCCACTTGCCAGATGGCTTTCTCATTCCTTTACTTAGGACCCTTTCTCCATCTTTGTCTACCCACTAGCTGTTCCTACCTTCTCAACCAAGCCTTCAAGACAGTTTAGTGATGGGCAACCTGAAGCCTAGCACTGCATTGCATGCAGTCTTCAAATCTCAGATGCCCTCTGCAAGCCCACCACTCAGGCCAATAGAAGAATGCACCTTCTCTGGGAACCTCCTGAGAGGGGTGGGAGCAAGAAAAGCCTCAGAGTTATATTAGAGGGAAGCTGAGATCTGGTCTGATGGAAAGTGCCCATTGGTGGTGTCAGCTATCAGTGGGAGGCTAAATTAACTTCCCAAGCAGGCCTGAAGGTATGTTTGCTACTTGGCAGAGAGAGAAAATGATGGTATTGCCCCTCACAATTGTTAACATCGGCCACCTTTCATTGCTAGCATGTTGCTCTTAAGAGATTATTATGAAGAGAATGCAACCATCAATAGAAAATTGTTTCCCACATTCAGCCTTATGTGATATTTAATATCACATGAATAATAATAATAATAATAATTTATATATTGTTTAATCTCTTACTGTATGTTTTATCTCTTATTCTATATTTTGTTGCATTGTTCTTTGACTGAGGAGCATACATGTTTATTTTAAAAATACACATTAATGTTTGTAAGGCACAATTACATTCAAATGGCACTGGGCTTGTGTACCTTTCAATTTTTTTCTTTCTCTTTTTTTCATTTAGCACCATATATCCACACATAGCATTCATGATTCGTTTAACAAATCTTAAGAAATATGATTATCTGACCAAACCAGAGCACAACATTATGTTTCTCCAAAGATTTATTTGGTATTGTTAATAAAAGGGATACAAGAATTTGATTTCTTTTTAAATCTAGTTTGAATTTGAATGAATATCATTCCAGTGGGAAAACAATGTTATTTGGTTCTCAGAGCTACAAAAATAAATAATTCTGTCTTTAACAGGGAATTATTACAGAGATAACCTGGATATTGTCCCATATGCTGTCAAGCTAAAGGCAACTATGAGCTACAGAAGATGGGGTAGAATTTGGAGTGTTTGGAGAATGTATTTTTTTCATTATTAAAAGCTATCGTAATCTGGCATATGCTTAATTCAGTTGTCAGATTTAATGGTACACTAGTAAAAGGAAATATTTTTGTTTATTAGATCAGTTACTAAGGTGACAAAGCACTTTGTCACAAGTGTACTGTAGTTCATATTAGAAAATGCATTGCAGGTTGTACAATCCAGGTAGGATGGATGAATATAAAATCAAAGATAGCACATTGGTAGGGGGAATAATCCACCCTGATCCTATGGTATAATGAAAAAGTAAAAACAAATTAAATTAAATTGTAGGAAATGTAACATAGAAGCAAATTGATACTGGATGACTTGTTATATCAACTATGATCCTTATGGCAGAAAAAAACGAATGGCAAACCTTAAGATTCAAGGGTCAGAATGTATTGTCTGAAAAGTTCCAGAACAAATACGTCAATCCTTCCAAGCACAGGTGTAGTCACACATAGGCACAAACTTCTGTAGCTACATCAAGTGAAATAGGAGGCTAGCTTTGTGCCCTGCATGAATTGATGTGTTCAAGCACATACAGTCATTTGTGAACACACTCACAACACAAATACATAACCATCCTGCTTACCATGGCCACTTTTTCCATATACCTGTGTTGATCCAGTGGTGAACCAGTCATTCAGCAGAAGTGGATATAGTTTCATACAACACATGACTCTGGTTTTTTTGATTGCATTTCTCTTCCACCTTTTCTCTGAGGGCTCAAGGCAGCTTACATGGGTCTCCCCTAATTTTTTTCCTCCACCACCACAACCCTGTGAGAGAGACTGAGCTGAAGGCCCTCAGTGACCTCCATGGCTGAGTGAGAGATAGCTTCCTCCTTCCAACTTCAACATGTTAATCAATACATTACACTGAACATCACACAAAGAATCAACTTTGGTTCCCCTGCTTATACCTCCCTCCCCGCTTCCTACCCCCTCAGCAGTTTTATGGTTTCTTCAGAAGAGGAGAGACCTTGAAGCAGCAAATGAATTGTGAGATACTCAGAGTTCCAATTCCTTGTAACATTACATACTACCCACTTACTAGTTTTATGATGAAGGATGTGCCAATGAGCTTTCAGCCAACACTGCAGCCTAGCACACACCTACCCAGAGAGAAATTCTTGGAGAATAAAACTAAGGGGAAAAAGAAGAACAAACTTTTTCCAGATGCAAATCTTCCAACATGATATATATGAAATAAAACTATGATGACAATCCAAATGGTTTGCCTGCAGAATAAGAGTCCTGATGTGCAACGGTTGTTCTGAGATGCAGTCGCACTTTTGATGTTGCTATATGTGGGCAAAAGAATAGATTGAAAGATCTGCCAACTGGGCCTCACCCCTGAATTGCATGGACTGAAGTCAAGGCAAGAAGTTACATATAACAGCTACCATGCAAATAATTGGGGCTTCACCTGCACATCAGCCATTGCATTATTATTTATTACATTCTTTCTTTACCTAGTTTTGTAGGTGACATACCTATCTGCATATTCATTTTATGAACTACTGTATTACACATGTCCTCTGGGTTGGGCCTAAATAAAGAAATACTAACATTAAAGAAGAGAGTGGCATTGAATATCACTGCTTTGAAACAAGGACAAGCAGCAGTAATACAGTGAAAGCAGGGAGGAAAGAAGTAAAACATACTTGAGACCTTAGCTGCATAATAATCATAATCATAATATAGAAATGTAAGTGGTTTTGGAAAATGGCAAGGGCTTTGCCTTGCTTTGAGAAAACATTAAAGCACCAAATGCACTGCTCAGCATGTACACAGTGTGAAAATTTGCATCTGTCTCTTTGAATTGATAGGAATGTGTATCAGCTCCACATGTGTTGACCAATATTAATATATCTTTTCTCTGCATCTAGTACTTGCTGCATTCAACATCATCTTGTCTTTGTCCAACTCTTTGTATTCTGGGGCTCTGATCAAATACTTTCAGCTGAACTCTCCTGCTCAAATCCTTGAGACCCAAGAATCTGAGCATGAGGCCCTGTCACAGCTACTTTGGGAACACCACCAGAAAGAGAAAACAGGTTCTGTTTTGGTGGGGACGTGCCACAGGCTGCCAAGATGGGCAAAAGATCTGGATAATGCCTTCCTGGACCAGAATACAGAACTTTCAGCGTGGAGAAACTTCATAGTAACTGGAGACTTCATAATAACTTGACCAAGGTTGCAGGATCCAAAAACTTCTTCAGTAGCGTTGCTGACAGTTTTATTTTCAAGAAAGTTAAAGAGGAGACAAAATGTTCAGTTTTCTAGTGCTTATCCTAACCAATGGAGAAGAGCTGGTTGAAGAGGTAAACATAGTGGGAATTTTGAGAGCATGTCATGTTGGAGCTCAAGATACTACAAAATGAAACATCGGAGCATAGCTGTATAAGCACATCAGATTTCAGGAGAGCCAGTTTCAACAAGCTTATAGAAGTACTAGTTAGGATCCCATGGATAGAAATTCTTAGGACAAAGAGAGTGCAGTAGTGTTGGAAACGTCTAAAAAATAAGAGATTGAAGTCCAATTGCACACCATTCCAATGAGGAAAAAAAGGTGGGGGGCAGTTTAGGAAGCCCTTATGGATGCATAGGGAGCTTTTGACTGAGCTAAGAGTTAAAAGGGACATGAATAGGAAATGGAAGATGAGTATAATCATAAAAGAGGAAAACAGACCTTTTCAATCCTCTTGACCTTCTGAACTGATTAACTAGAGTCAGGATTCAGGATCTTCATCTGTCTGAGTAGATTCCTTAGCTCAGCTTGTAAACGAGCTTGTTAGTTTTCAGAGTGACTTGCTGGCAAATTGTCCTGATATGCAGAACAGGACAGTCCTTCTAGCTTATCATTATTTCTCTTAAAACCAGCTGAGATACAGCAGTGATGAAAGGCATTTGTTCAATTCAGTTTTGTCATCTTTATTTATGGCAGCAGTCCTCAGTAATCTATGTTGAACAGGTCCATTGTGTGACCAAAAATTAAATTCTGTCAATAAAAAAAGAAAAGAAAACAAAAAAACTGAACCCAGATCTTATACTTTCTTCTTAATTTTAAAAAGCCACATTATTGTCATCAGTTAACTAAAGAAAATAAGATCTTTAATTATGTGAATGTCCCCTAATATCTCATTATCTGGCAGAGTTGAATGAGATTTCTTAAAATTCTTTTTATCAGAAACTCATTTTTAGGGGGGGAAAAATCCCACTAAACATAAAAGCTGTACTTTGGAGAAAAGAAACCTTTTATGGCGAAAAAGGTGTTGATTTAGTGAAAAAGGAGGGATTGGTTAGTACATCCCCTGCCTTGTAGTATTTTCCTATTGTGCATGGACAAAGACCTTTTATTTAAGTATATGGAAAAAATACTGTACTTTCTTTTTAAAGTATAGTAAGACAGCATTTCTTCCTTATACCTAAATAAAAGGTCTTTGTCCATGGATTGCAACTGTTCATATTGACAATTGTTCTTCAGCTACACTTAGGAAATAAGCTGCTATTTAAATTCTGGAAGATCCTTTAGTACCTGACTTTCCCCAACAGACTGGTGAAGCATAAATGAAGTACAGCCCTGCCGGTACCTTACTCCATTTGGAAAAGCAGAATTTCCACATGTGTATGAGAAGGGAGGCCCAGCTGACTTCCTCAACTTGCAGCCCACTCTTCCATCAGGCTCCGAGCTCAGGCCTCTTCACCGCCAGCCCTTCTGTGTTAGCCAGCTGAGCAGAACCATTCAGAAGGACCTTGTGGTGCCTGGCTTCCAGCTGCCCACAGAGCCACTCCATTCTGAACTGGGCAAATCGTGCCCTTGGCCTCCCAGTGAGAAGGCCCCATGCATGGGAACCTCTCACCCCTTCCCTACTTAGCTTCTCCCTATAGGCTGCTAAATGAAGAGTTGTTGTTCTTGCTGTGCTGCTTTCCCTTCTTGGGCCCTGAGTGCTTTAAAGCAGGTTCAGCTGGACAGCCAGTCTGCCCCCCTTGCCCCCATGGAAGGGAGGCTGAGGCGGGACCCTGACAGAGGGGCTGCCCTCAAACCTCCTCACCTAACACCTGCTACTCCCACACGTCAGTCTAGAATGGGTGGGAAGCAGCTTGGGCTACCAGTCCCCCCGCCCTCCCAGCTCAAGTAATTCCAGCTCCACTGCATTACTTCTCCTGTGAGCTTATCACCTGAGAATGGCCTCCCTTTGCCTTAGGCGTTGGTTCCCAGGCCTCAGAGGAGGGAACTTGCTCTGGGCCTTGTTTCACATTTTGCTGGGGCAATCCAGTTTGCGGAAGGAAATAGAAACAGGTTTTGACAATGCTCCAGCTTTCTGGGCACAAGCTGAAACAACATGCTAACCTCTCACAGCCACTCACCGTGAGGTCATAACCCATACTTTGAGAACCCTGACGGAAGATGTCATGGAGGCCTAATCTGAACATAAGGGTCCTGAATAAAGTGCCATCCTAGACATCATTGCCTCCCACAACATCATCCAGCTTTAATGAATGGCTGTAGGTAGAGGAGTGAGAAGGACATTGTTTCAGATAGGTGCCCCCTGCCCACCATTGCTCTAGAATGTTCCCCTCTAGAATCACTTCAGGGCATATTAAGGGAAAGGAGCCCTGCTAGGAAGAAGTAGCAAACAGGGAGCATAAAATGACTGTACGAGTCTGCAATAAATTCCTTCCCTCCTCAGGTTCTGTAGGGTAGAAAAAAAGCTTAAGGAGAGGAAAAAAGAAAGAGAAAATAGAGTGGCTTATTGATAATAAGCCTAAATGGTCTTTCATCAATTAACTTATAATCTATGCAAGTCATTTCACAGCTGTTTCTATCTTAGCTTAATGGATATGTCAGTTTACAACCCAGAGCCATCTGCTTTCTGGGGTGCTTGCATCATTTCCTCTCTTTTAATTTAATAGCTGAACGTTTAAAAAAACATTTGCAAATCTTTTTATTACACGCAGTACCAGCAAAACCAATCTGTTAAATACAGACCAAAATCTGGTTTTGAAGCATTACCTTGGTTTGCGACTGGTTAATTTCCTCCTCCCCACCCCAAATCGACACATCTTCCAGTTGGAGATGTTTATTTTCCGAGATTAGAAGCTTTGAGCCTCACCTTTGCTGGGCCATCTTCTTGCCTTGAGGCCCTGCCTTTCCCTCTGTGGCTGGCAAGGCAGGCTGGCTATGCCTCATGAAATGCCTCTGTGAGCTGTAGGGCTGTTGTGCCCAGCCTGCCTCATGTTTTCCTGGCAATGGGGGCAAATTGTGTGGCTGGGATCTGCCACCTTTTGAAAGCAAGCCCACCTCATGCTGCCTCCCTTGTCTTTGCAGCCAATTCCACAACTGTGAGCTAAACAGGAGCACTGTTGGCATTGGAGCCCTTTCTGTTGTCTTCTCTGCACTGATGTGCAGCTCCCTCCTTGGGATAACTATGAGGGTGTCAGAAAATCCTTTTTCTCCTTCCCCAATACCACTTCAGCAATAGACCACTCATGTAGATGACAGAGCAGTGAGGCTGCTGCCCTTCCTCCTGACACACTGGAGCTGCTGCATCTCACATCGCTTCCTGCCATAGCAATCTCTCAGACTGTTTTCTGACCACTCAATAAGTGCACCCAGATCCTTCTACTGAAAAAGATGGGGGAGGGGGCTTACTATTTTTTGGGAATCTTTTTTTCTGGAATGGGGTTAGTGGAGTTTTGTTCACTCCAGGATCGGGGAAGGTAAAAGGATGAGCTTTTATTAATTCATTCTGCACTGGTTTGAGATTGGCAGAAGTCAAAACAATTGTGGGTCAGACTCAAATTCCAAAATGCCTTATCCAAAGAATAAAGACAAGTCTATCCCTGTCTGTCACTCTGCACTAGCTGACTGAAACACAGAAGATCAGTGTGCTGACACAATACATAGGAGGGCTCTGCAGCATTTCTGCTCATCTGTGTTCCTGGGAGGAGGCATGGCTGCTTTCAAGAGGCACCTTTGTGGAGTCAAATTGGAATAATCACCCAGCCCATCTATGGGCACTCATTTTCTCTCTCATCTGTTAAACCATGGATGCGCAAGTGGTCCTCAAGGATTGCATGTGGTCCCCAAGACTTTTTGTAGTGCTTCCATCAGGAGAGCAAGCACTCTGTGAGAAGACCCCAATTTGCCTTTAAACTCAGGAGAAGGAAAGGCAGCATTTACTATTCTGATGCAAGCACTGTGTGGAGAGAGCTTTGCGTCTTTCCTTCCTTCTCCCTCTAAATGCATCTGGAGCTCTGCGTTTACAGGGAGAAAGGCAGAAAGTGGCTTCTCAGTCATGGCTCTCAGGAGCATTCCTACCATATTCTCTCCACCATCAGCCAGTCCACCATTCTATATAATGGCTGGTTACATAGTCAGCCGTCCCTCCAATCCACACATACTGTCAGAAAATCCCACTCAAGTTAGACCCAGTGTCATGTTTTCTGAGCAAGCTGTCTCTTGACAAGGGCTCAAGCCTTGGAGGGCATCTCCCTCACTCTAGGGAGGCGCCCACCACCATTCCCTTTCTTGTTCCAGGAGACAATATAGAGGATTGCTGCAGTACACCAATCTTCTTGGGTACATGGCTTAAATTTAGTTTGCAATAAAGTAACTAGATAGATTGTACAATACATTAATTTTCAGATCAAAATTCTTCAAGCTATCAAAGAACAAGGTACCTGTGTTTGGCAGGAACATAGAGCAAATCGTTGCAAGTTATATGTAAATGGTTAAAAAAAACTTGAGCAAGTAAATGAACTGCACTTTCTAAGAATGATTACTATAAAGAGGGAAAATGAGTGAAGAAAAACATTTGTGTAATGTTCTGTCCACTTTGTTGTATTAAAGTAAGAGTAGGTATACCAGTGAGCATGAAATTGAGCAAACTCAGGGAGGCAGTGAAAGATAGGAAGGCCTGGCGCAATATGGTTCATGGGGTCACGAAGAGTCGGACACGACTTAATGACTGAACAACAAAAAGGTATACCAGAGACATCATAAAAGTAAGCTGAATGCAGTGGGAATGGGATACTTGTGCATGGGACAAGAATGGGGTAATGAATGAATGTGGATTGAATACAAAAGTGAGTGACTGTAGAGGAATGTAAAGATAATCTTAGTGAAAGTATGCAGGAGCCATTATAGGAAAATAAAAGGCGGCTCAGCCCTAGGAACGGAGGGAGCATGAGAAAGAGCTCCCCCAAACCCCACCTTGATTCTGTTTGGTAAAAGACCTGACCTACCTTAAAGAGCTGACAGTGACTGGTAGGAAAGAAGTACTTTGAGGTAGCTTGGTCATGTGGGCTGGTCTGCATGACCAGGTTGCCCCAGCATGAGTGTGGACTACTAACCATTTCTCAAGGGCAGGAATGCATCATGTCATCCTCTATCTATCTCCAGCCCACCAAGTTGGCAAGCTTCACCCATCTTTTCCGGCTATGCATCAAAATAAGTGTTTTTCAGTTTGTGCTGGCAAAGGGGTGTTGTCCAGCTCACCTTCTGCACCTCATTTCCTTGTAGTCAAAGCCTTCACTCCAACTGGCTGCTCTATGCAGTGGCTGGATTGCCCTCGTCCCTCCAATCACTGCTTGTTGCCCTCCATGGACAGTTTGTCCTGGGCTTCTGGGCTCTCTTCTAAAGAGAGATCAACTCTCCTTTTTTTCCCTTTGTTTTACTTGTGGACCAGTGAAGTTTTCTGTACCTGCCTCTCCCCCGGCTTCTGCTCCATTCAGCCACCTGCTCTCACTGTGTTTAAATCTCCATGGACTAATTATGAGCTAGGAGAGAAAAGGAGGCACAGACTGAGAAGGAGTTTCCCAGTATGACCGCTTTCTTGGAAATCTGATTAGCAAAGTTAGTTAGCTGGGGTATCCTTAAAGGTAAAGGATTTTATAATTATATAAGTGTTACTTTACTGTGATTGCAAATAAACCATAGTGTATATTGATTGTATTGCCTTTGTGAATTTTAAATGTTGTTACTTTTTACTTGTTAAATTTGACCATGCCCCATTGGGGGCACTCTATAAATAAATTGTTTGTACAAGGAGAAGTTAACAGAGGGAGGAATCATACAAAAGGTCTATCCATGGAAAGCACATGTCCACAAAGACCTACTCACCATCAATTGAAAGTCATGACAAATGTGTTCTGGATAGAATACCAGGCCATCCCCATGGCCAAAGCTGAAGAGGAGGTTGAAATCTGAAAAACAGTTTCTTAAGCTGGCTTCATTACCATGGAAAGTCAAGCAGCTTAAAGCTGCAATGAAAAAAAGCCCATAGAAATTCTGACTGAAGATCAAATTGCAAAACAAATATATCAAGGAAGAAGTGTATGGATTGAGAGAAAAGAGAATACCAAGAAAATTGCCTCTGAATGGAGTTGATGAGATCCACAAAACAGAAAGGTGAGACATTTAAAGAACTAAAGGCAATATATGAAACAGTATGAATGTAGTGGAAGCAAAGATGGTTTGTAAAAAATAGTAAACTATGGAGAGCGATTGGTGTTGGTATACGCTAGATCTAGCTATATCTCCTTTACTTGCATTTTATTCCTTTACATTTTTTAATTGTTGGCTTTCTGTGCTTTGTATAAAGTTGCTTACCCTGCAAGGGAGGAGCATGATGGGCATTTATATAGGTATTTAAGTTTGTTCTGCTAATGAAATAGAATGGAAATCATTAAACAGGAAACTCTTTGTAAACAGAAACTCACTGTACATGAGGGATGACTGGCTGCAAAATTCCACTCATTTTTCTTAAAAGGATTCAGTGCATTATATACTGATTTGTGTACTGATTAGCCTCTTCATTATTGTGCACTGGATAATAACTCTTCCAAACTGTAATTGAACATACAGAATAAAACAAGCTATTTGTTAAAAACAAAGGCTAAAAGCCAGGAGTACATTTTATGTAATTGCTAAAGAAAAATGATTAGTTTAATGGCATCAACCCAAAGCTGTCATCATAATATCAGCAATGTTGCAATGACTGGAATGAAATTCACAACTTCATGACTTGAATAGAGATTGTTTTGATATAAGCTTTCTAGGCAATGAGGAAATGTTACTAAATGGACAAATTAGAAAGAAGGGAGATAATGGAAACAAACTAATCTGGAATATATTCATGATATATTTCCATCCTGCTTTCACCATGCTGCCTTAGGAATTAAGTAATCACTTCATATCAGTCAAAGAGTTCTGCAGAATGAGGATGGACAGAAGCACATCTTCAGAATTATTGATCTATTGAAACACATGGATAAGAAGGACCTGATCAAAGGAGTGTTGATGTTGAAAAAACAGACAAAACAAAGTTCTACAAACCTGCCATATGAGATCTTTTCAATGCATATTCTTGATATTTGCTGGGTGTAACTTACGTACTTCATGAGCTTGGCTATGAGAACAATATGGGGTGATAAAATTAAACTGGAACAGAAAGGAGAGTGGAAGTGAGTGAAACAAAAACAATCTGGATAGATTGGACATCATCTGAGAAAAATTCATATTAGCTGCATAGCTTGCATGAAAGGGCCCAAGATAAGCCTAACTAGTTTTCATAGTATGTTCTCATTTTTTTCCAAAAAATGAACAGATATATTTATTTATAATATTTATTTCCAAGAAAGAAAGAAAGAAAGGAAGGAAGGAAGGAAGGAAGGAAGGAAGGAAGGAAGGAAGGAAGGAAGGAAGGAAGGAAGGAAGGAAGAAAGAAAGAAAGAAAGTTAGTTTTAAAACTTCCCCAGCCTAGTGGTCGCTAAATATGTTGAATTTTAGTTGTGATGATCTCCAGCTAGCATGTTGAGGCAGTGCTGAGGAAGGAGGAAGAAAGTTATTGAGCAGCTGAGGCCATAGATGCATTCTTTCTCATCCACAGGGATTAGCCATGGTTGCTGATTTTTAAAAAAAAATGGTGGGAACAGTTTTGCAGACAATAAAGAAAAACTTTCCCAAAGCCAAGGTGAGGTGTCAGGTAAGCCTCTCTGAGGACAGTATTTCTCTGATGAGTCAAAAGGCAATCCTCCCAGGAAGCCACCACAAATGGGGACAGATGAACGAAGGGCTCTGGGAGGGCCCAGCAAGTATACCCAGGGCAAGGTTGCCCTCCAGTCATCCAAGGGTTCCAAGTACTGTAATGAAATAATATATGGAACAATAGAAGTAATGGTACCTTTCATTCTTGTGGGGCTCCTAGACACAATAGTACTTGGGTTTCTAGCAAACAAGTTCCAGAACACTCAGAGAAGATGACCATCCAATGATATTTGTTAGGTTTTAGGCCTATATAAGTGTTTATCAAATGCAGCATTAATCAGAAATGTATATAAATTACCTTTTACCCTAACATTATCTTGTCATTGATCATTCTGGATACCTCAGAGCTCAGAAGCTTGAATCCAAAGCTTAGGAGTGCCTAAGGTTAGCTCTTCCATTCATAGATAAAAATATAATTTAATAACACCTTAGAAATGTTAAACCAATACATTAGGAATAAGCCCAAATTACTGAGTAGACAGCCAAAACGTAGTTCCACAGCTGTGATCACGTACATGAGCAAAGAGCTGTCTCCATAGCCTTCTCCTTGAACTTGTATTTACTACCACAGAAAATGAATGAGGAGTGCAGGTAAAATGTGTGAAGTACCAAGTACAAATGCTTGACATTTAGTCATATTTTCTCTCTCTATTTTACCCCACCCTCCCCTAGGTATAGAACAACTCTCATTATCTGTCCTTTCGTCACAGAGCCTCTGACACTAATTTTGCTGTGCTGATCATTGAGAAGGCTAAATTACTATCTCTCTCAATGCTGCCTCTCAATTTGGCATAAAGCCAAAGTGTGAGAAAAAGAGGAGGAAAAAAACATACAAAACCACCATGCCCAGCTCAACTTGCATCTAGTTTCATCATCACCAATTTAAAGGTGAAAGTCCCAAATCAGATCTTGGATAACCTTTGGGTAAATAGAAGGAGGTGATAAAGGCTCAGCATGGTAAGGTTTTGGCATCATGGAGAAAGCACGAGAGTTCCAGAAAAGCATCTACTTCTGCTTCATTGACTATGCAAAAGCCTTTGATTGTGTGGATCACAACAAACTGTGGCAAATTCTTAAAGAGATGGGGATACCAGACCACCTTACCTGTCTCCTGAGAAATCTGTATGCGGGCCAAGAAGCAACAGTTAGAACCGGTCATGGAACAACCGATTGGTTCAAAATAGGGAAAGGAGTAAGACAAGGCTGTATACTGTCACCCTGCTTATTTAACCTATATGCAGAGTACATCATGAGAAATGCCAGGCTGGAAGAATCACAAGCCGGAATTAAGATTGCAGGGAGAAACATCAATAACCTCAGATATGCAGACGATACCACCCTAATGGCAGAAAGTGAAGAAGAACTAAAGAGCCTCTTGATGAGGGTGAAAGAGGAGAGTGCGAAAGCTGGCTTGAAACTCAACATTAAAAAAACTAAGATCATGGCATCTGGACCCATCAATCCCTGGCAAATAGAAGGGGTAGAAATGGAAGCAGTAACAGACTTCATTTATTTGGGCTCCAAGATCACCGCAGACGGAGACTGCAGCCATGAAATTAAAAGACGCTTGCTCCTTGGGAGGAAAGCTATGGCAAACCTAGATAGCATATTAAAAAGCAGAGACGTCACCTTGCCGACAAAGATCCGCATAGTCAAAGCTATGGTTTTTCCAGTAGTAATGTATGGCTGTGAGAGCTGGACCATAAAGAAGGCTGTATGCCGAAGAATTGATGCCTTTGAACTGTGGTGCTGGAGAAGACTCTTAAGAGTCCCCTGGACTGCTAGGAGGTCAAACCAGTCAATCTTAAAGGAAATCAACTCTGATTGCTCATTGGAAGGATTGATAATGAAGCTCAAGCTCAGATACTTTGGTCACCTAATGCAAAGAGAGGACTCTTTGGAAAAGACCCTGATGCTGGGAAAGATGGAAGGCAAAAGGAGAAGAGGACGGCAGAGGATGAGATGGCTAGATAGCATCACTGAAGCAATGAGCATGAAACTGAGCAAACTCAGGGAGGCAGTGAAAGATAGGAAGGCCTGGCGCAATATGGTTCATGGGGTCACGAAGAGTCGGACACGACTTAACGACTGAACAACAACAACAACAACAACTGTTCCAAAATATTTGCTTTCCACCTGTAGAATGAAAGCAAATGTATCCTGTTTTTCTTTCAGAAAGTTAATACTACATTAATTTAGGCTTTGACCATCATGCCTGTCTTTTTGGTAGTTATATTATTGAGCAATTCAAAGGTAAAAGACTAAAAGGAAAAAAATGGCAACCTCTATGTAGGACAGAATTTATTTTTCAGTGATTAACCATTATATTCTTTTTGTAGAATAAACTTATCACAAGAAATTGTACCCATTGTATGAATGCTGTATCTCAAAGGAGGATGTAAATTAAGTTTGGTATATAAATTGTTACTACAGATAGTCCTTGCTTAATGACTGCCCTGTTTAGCAATCATTCAAAGTTACGAAGGTGCTGAAAAAGTAACTTTATGACTGATCCTCACACTTACAACCATTGCAGCGTCCCCACAGTCACATGTTCAGGATTTGGGCGCTTCACAGCCAGCTTCTGACAAGCAGAGTCAATGGAGAAGCCAGCAGTAAAATCTCAAGTCACGATCACATGATGTCTTGATGTGAGAGTATGGGCAGAGAACGGCCAGGCAAGGGGGGTCAAGCATGTACTGTTATCCCCCGAACAGCGAGGGAGAGATAAGAGGATGAGACTGGCCCCTCCCTGAGGAATGCTAGGAGTGTTTACAGATTGACCCTGGGAACTGTTCTCAGTCTGGGAAGATTCTCTGTATAGGCTAAGCCAAATAAACCTTGCTGGATTGAATCTGTATTGTCTCCTGGAGTTTCATGGGCTAAACCTGACACTTGCTTAACAACCACAGGTGATTCACTTAACAACCACAGCAGAAGGTAGGTCATAAGTCTGTTGCGGTCATGTGCTGTCTCATTTAATGGCTGCATCACTTAGCAATGGAGTTGCTGGTCCCAATTGTGGTCATTAAGTGTGGACTATCTGTATTACTCTTTACTTGTACTGCATTAATTAAATATTTTCCATGTTATTCAACTTTTTGACAGACTGATTTAACAAAGTAGTTATTCTTGTAATATTCTAATATGTTAATATCAAAGTACAGTAAGCATATAGTACTATAGAGTACTATAGCATACTAGTATCTATGGTTAGGCATTTAGAGATAGCTTAGTGCTATTTCAGCTGCAAATACTTGTTTGAATACAGTGGACATGAAAACAGTCCTTTGCTCAAAAAATTTGGGATTTCTTGAACCTTCAGAAATGTATGTTATAGGTTTAATCTCAAGAATTATTTTGTGTTAGTTGAGTTAGAAGTGCACAAGAACAAGTTTATTGTTGTCATTAAAGGTGAGTAATTTCTTTCTGTTGAAAATTTTTAAATAGTCCCCTGATATATTTTTTAAAAAAGAATAATAAATTGGTTCTCAGTGGAACTATATAAAACAAATACTTCTTTAACTGTAATTTTTTAAAAAAGACATTTCTGAGGCCTTCCATAAGGCCTAGAAGACTGGCTCTGTGCCTGAGCCTAGGGCCTCAGGCGTGTGATGGAGCCCATCTCCTGTTTATGTTGAAGGACAAACTGATATTTTGTAATTTTTTTCCTGGCTGCTGTATGTTTTATTTTATACATACATACATACATACATACATACATACATACATACAGTTAGCCACTCAGAGTCATGTACTTGAGATGGGAGGCCATATAAATCTACTAAATAAATGAATATAAAAATTTAATATGGAATTGTTTAGTTCCAGTTATGCAACAAAAATATGCAAGGAACCTAAAAATTGACTTTGCTAATTTTAAATTCAAAGCTAATAAATTAGTCATTACTAAACAGTAATAGATTTTCAAGATGATAATTAATTTGGGAGTACATTTCTACAATAACCTTAATATGCATTAACAATACCCGCACCAACATATTATTTGATATTTTTGAGGATATATTTCAGAGAGAAAGCTGTGGCTAAATCTAAACAGTTGGTACTATGATCACAGAGATATTCCATTTCAAAACATTTCCAAATAATCTGATTTGTTTGTATTTATTTTCTTCAGATGTTGTACTGAAGCATTCAAGTGTATATACAGTAATCTGTAGCAATCTATGGCAAAGTAATGTTCTCCAGATCTTTCAGATCATAACTCTCAGCAATCCAGCTAGTCTGGCCAGAGTTAAAAGACTGTGGAAATTATAATGTTACAATTATTTATAGTTAAAAGTGTTATTCCATTAATATATTTATACACTTTGTGAAAAAGTTGTATTTACTGAATATTAATTACCGTAAATTAGTATGTTTATTCACAAGCATTGTTATTTTGTCCTGTTAAATTTATATTTCAAACTCCAGCATGTAGTGGCATTCATGATCTTAATAACAATCTTTGATGGTATACATAATAAAAGACTACAAATAAAATAATACACAAAAAGGAAAGGAAAAATACACAGAGCAAGGAGCAAGCCTCTGTCGACACCTGAAATGACTGGATGGGATGGAATGGGCAGGATGGAGAGATTTACAGTATGTGGATTTTCTCCTTCCTTCTGACGTAACCTCTTGAACTTCCCTCTTACCTGGATGACAGAGACAATGGGCAAAAAACCGTCCTGCCTTTTGCCCTTGAACATTCTTCTTTATGGTCATCAAAATATAGGTAAGCAAGAAGGGATGTCTGCAGGGTAAGGTCAAAACTGTCAGGCCCAGCCCAAGAACAACGGTGAAACATTCCAGTTGTGTTCAGTTCCTTTGCTTGCTTATACCATGTAGACAGAAACTTGCCAGACAAAATCTATACTACTGATCAAGGATAAAATAAGATTTCTTTTTTCTTTTTCTTTTCTTTTTTTGCAAAGTTCTGGCAACCTTTATGGACTTTTTGTTGACACCAGGAAGGAAAAGTTGATGTTTTATGGATTTGCTTATAGATAAGGGATGGGATATGGGATGAAGAGATATCTGTTCGTAACCTTATAGGGGGTGAAGAGTTATTAATTCATTTATACTGGTTGTGTTGAAGGTTGGAAATCACTTCTTTGTATATTTCTTTTCTTTTTCTTTATTATATTCTTTATTTTCTTTTTCTTCTCTTTCTTTTTTCCTGCACTTTTTATTGTTTTTTCTCTTCTCTTCTTTTTCTCTAAGTTTAGTTTGTGTTAGTTTTTACTACTGTAATCAAAATTCTTAATAAAAATTATATTAAAAAAAGAAAAAGAAAAAGTGATGGGATTTTCTTTTATCCAAATTTTGCAGGGAAGGTACGTCTTCAGGGTCAGGAAAATGCTTTATTTAAACGAAACTATTCTATTTTGCCACTGTATAGAATTATTATTCTCTTCCTTATTTTTCCGCAAAACTAGAAGAATACGAAACAATTTTAAAAACAAATTCATGATATTATACCTTAATAGCAACCTTCAAAAAAAGAGCTTCTATTTTTCATTGCAGAAATTGTCACTGGAAAGATCTTTTCAAGCAGTGGAACTGCCTGCCTCTTGGAGTTATGGGGGCTTCATCATTGGAGGTCTTTGAATAAAGGTTGGTCAGCCATTTGTCAGGGATGGTCTGAGGAGTCCTGTCCTGGTCAAGAAGTAGGACAAGACTTCAAAGGTCCCTTCCAAACCTACGATACTATGAAAACATTCAGACTGCTGTAAAGGCACACAAACTTTGCAAACTTTCTTTCCATTTAGTGACACTCCATTCACGGATGAAGATGCCCTTGGTTCAGCTTTGCTCCAATCAGCTGTGGATGACAGTAAAGCTAATGATTTAAAATGTGCTTTAGTTAATACTCTGTATCCTGTAATTCAAGGATCAGGAGGACATTTCTCTAGTAAATGACAGTGTGATCTTTTATCTACAATATTATTCCATAGCAAAGGTACTTAATGATACATTGTGTTCACCTGCATTTTCAGAAAACCTTCTGTCCTATAATTGAAAAGTGCTTTCCTTTGGGCTGTTTTGGTTTCACCAGCAGTGAGTAGAAGCCTTATTGAGCAGGATAGCTTATTGTAAAATATTAGTGGCATTAATTTTCATTATGGTAATAGCACACAGGGTTCAAGCTACAATTCTGATAAATTGTACAAACCAACGTGCACACCCACCGGTTGCAACATTAGTCAAAATTCAGCTCTTGACATTCATATGCAATATTTATGCGACCCACATCACAGCAGAACTAAATGACCCAGAATCTTTAATACATTTTGTTATATTTTGTGAAGCATGGTATAGTTTTCAGTTTACAAATGAGAAAGTTAAATTTGTAATGTTTTCAAAGGCAAAAATTACATTTGCTGTGAGCAGAATTTAGAATATTTTTTATTATTTTGCTTTTAAAAGTTTAGCATAAACTATTTGCCCTGTGCCTTGGAATAAAATGGCAAGAGTTGCCTGTTTCTCCTTTTAGCCAAAGTGATAGGTCACACAAAGAACAGCCAATGGGCATGGCCAGAATTAGGGGCTGCCGGCCATAGCCACTCACTGCCAAAACTGACATTCCTTTGCAGCAGTCAAGAATTGGACAACTGATTTCACCCAAAACCAAGGTTCTCACAGAGGCTTCTTTAACCAGATTTATTGAAAAGGAAGAAGGATTAGGTTACAGAAATTTCAACAATGGGATTGTTTTATCTCCCAGCCTGCTAAGGTGGGAACTTTTCTCTGTTCTTAATCATGACCTCTTATTGGGGCCATTCTTCTGACTTATAAGAGAGAGTGTCTAAATGTTCAAAATAGGAATTTTTCTCAAGCTCTGAACATAATCACATATTGATTGCTTCTTCCTGCTTCACCTCACTTTAGCCTTTAAACGACATGTGGTATGCACAGTAGGCTGAAGCAAGAAGGAACTTTCCCAATGCTCTTTGCAACGCCTTTGTCACGCTTGTGACCTTTTGGAAGAGTGCTAAACCAGTGATAAAAAACCAGGTTGTATGTGCGGGGGAGGGCACAGGATAAAGAGCACTAGAAGTATATTTAAATCAGAGTTCCCCAAACTGATCAGTATCTACTCCCAAGGGTCAATGGAACTATCCATTATCATTATCATTCATAGTACTATTAGTTAAAGTAGTATTTATTAAATTACTTTCATATAATAAATGTTTAGGAGTCAGTGAATAATCTGAAACTTCATGAACAGGTTGATGAGCTGAAAAGTTTGGGACCCCTGATTTAAATGAATAGGTCCAGCACCCTTTCAGAAGAATGCTACACCTGTGTTCAAAAATATCCCAATTAATAAGTCAGTGGCACACAGATCCTCAAGTTCAAACTACTTGGCAAGTGATTAAAGCCCTCATCCCAGGCACTCACCCAGAGATTTTGAAGCCACCCCACCACACATTAAGGACAGTGACTGGAGACTGTTTTTCCTGTTGGCAGGCAACACTGGGGGGGGTAGGGAAGCACAGCCAGGGGAATCCACCAACTTCTGTCCTTGAACTGACCCACATTAAAATTGCAAGGACAACACCAGTCACCAGACTTATCGTTAAGGGAGAATAGGGTTTGGCTATCAGGGCACCACAATTTATGCTGGCAGAGTCACTTACATGGGATGGGCAGCCATACACATTGAATAAATAAATAAATAAATAAATATTATTTTTCTGCTGACTCAAGGACTGGATAAATATTAATGCAGCTGTGAGGAAGAGCCCTTTGCTTATAAATAAGGTCTTTCTATTATTTTGTTACAAGACATGGATGGATGGATGAGTAGAGAACTAGAGAGCTAGATGTTGTTCTGGAAGAAAAGACTTCAACTTAGTACAAATTCTGTGAATGTGAAAGAAACCCCAAATCCTGCAGGATCTTGATATCAGCATAACCTGACACACTAAGATCCATGCCTGCAAAAGCATCACAGAGAGTTTTACACAGTGACTCAAGGTGTGTACTTGTACTAAAATCCAAAATGCGCAAAGTCTTTCTAATCAGCTTCTGTCACAAAATAATGCCACTGCCAGAACCACTTCTGCAAATAGGTCTTTGGATTCACCCATGTATTACTTGTTTTTTTCCCTCTTTAAGCCACCCGTTATGAATTATGTTCTTATATCTAATTAGCTTTGTCATTTAAAAGGATTTATTCCCCTTTCTTTCTTGATGTAAGATTTTCCAGACTTTCCAAAACTTTTGCTTAATAATGTAATTTTACCATAATGATCTTTTGCCTTAAAGACATTGAAAACATTGCACACCCTCTGACTAGTTTTCTTATTACAGTATAATATAGATAGATGTGTTTCTAGCTGCAGTAATTACTTTAATTTCATAGAAACATAAGACTGTTGAGTAATCAGCTATTACTAATGTAATTACTCCAACAAAAATGGTTCACAAAGAGACAGTGTTAGGGTTGTTCCTACATTGTACTAATTTAATAGTGAGTCACATTTGTCTCTGAAGTGGATAATACAGGATAGCAAAAATCCACATTATAATTAAGATGTATGAAAAGCATTTTTTGAGATGTACTATCGGGGTAGCTCTTCAAAATAAATCTGTATCTCTCTGTCATTCTTATGTCATTCTTGTTTGTATTACAGTGGCCTCCTGAAAATCAAGGCATTTACTTGCCTTATATGAACACTGAAGATGCAATTTTTTTATTTAAGACATGATATTTAAGCAGATAAATATTCAATTTCATAAGCAGAAAATGTGTACTACACAAGACCAGTTTTTTCCCCCTAGAGTCATAGTAGCTAATGTTTTGAAAAGAAGGTTTTGAGCTGAATTCTCAGTGATGACACTCTGGTACATTTTACAAAATGCACGTGCAGATCCTACTTTTGGTCTTATATGCAGTATGATAGAAAATAGACACAGCTCAATTACAGAGAAGTAACTGGATGAGGTTGACTATTTGCTATAACAGGTCCTTAACAAATCTATTGCTTCTGTCTAGAATTTCCATCAATGATTGATACGTGTAGTGTAGTGTAGTGCAGTGTAGTGTAGTGTAGTATTATTGTTATTTTACATTAATATATGGATGGAGGTAATGGCAATGTGCACTGAAGCCATGTGACCTCATTCTCAACCTCCTCATGTTGACAGAGGTCTGCAGGAAATATGTAGCAACATTTAGCAATTGATGCAGTTACAATGCTTCACATGAACACTAAGCCTAAATGTGCACTGTTTGGGTTTCCAGGAAGGACTGCATCCCCGTGACTATAATCACACTCTTCCTATGAACTAATCTTAAGGAGAGATGGCCCCAGTATAATTTTCAATCACTCTCCACAAGGTTTTTTTTAACCTATGTAGGAAACTAGTATTAAGGGACAAGTTAGCAAGAACACAATTGTTTCATTTCAGGTTCTGCAATGTGTAACTCAACTTATTTTGCATTATAAAATCATTATACTGAAGAAAGTGAAAGAAAAATCAAGGGGATCAGCTTGTTTGCACCTAATGTTCACTGGAAGATAGAGGAAATGATTGATGTATTGTCGAAGGCTTTCACGGCCGGAATACGATGGCTGGTGTGGGTCTTCCGGGCTGTGTGGCCGGGTTCTGGAAGTTTTGTTTCCTAACGTTTCGCCAGCATCTGTGACCGGCATCTTCAGAGGACAGGAGCACAGACAGGAACAGTTCTCTCTGTGCCCAGGATGATGTGACCCTGTTGTGGGTATTTATAGAGATCAGTGAGGGTGCCTGAAGGGTGTGTGTGTGGTGTGTGTGGGGGGTTGGGTTAACACCAAAACAAGTAGCCACTCGTTAACCCAACCCCCCACACACACCACACACACACCCTTCAGGCACCCTCGCTGATCTCTATAAATACCCACAACAGGGTCACATCATCCTGGGCACAGAGAGAACTGTTCCTGTCTGTGCTCCTGTCCTCTGAAGATGCCGGTCACAGATGCTGGTGAAACGTTAGGAAACAAAACTTCCAGAACCCGGCCACATAGCCTGGAAGACCCACACCAGCCAAATGATTGATGGTCTGAAGGTTTCTGGTCCGGGGGGGAAGTAACCATGTCATGTCGGTGTTCCCTAGAATTAGGGGAGGAAAAGTTAAGAGAAATTAAACATGTACTTTGGACTTCAGAACAATAGGTTTTACATTAGAATGCAGGTGAAAGATGGGCAGCATGTCTCCTTTGAAATCCTAAAACAAACTGAAGGGTGGGAGGAGATCCTGAACATGAGGAATTAAAAGCACAGGCATGAACTATCTCTGTGAAAAGGGAAAGCTTTAAAAGGCTTGTATGGATGAATAGCAAGTTGAGGAAAGATGTTGCATGAGTAATGGAATCAGCCATCTAGGGCTGATAACTAGCAGGTTGAGCCTGTAGGAATGGAAAACTGGAACTCAGACTGAGATAAGAATGAAGAGGAGAAGGAATGCAAAATATAAAGATTTGGGGGAATAAGTCTGAAGAATCAAAGAGGTTGTTCATTTGTTGACTGGAAAAGGCAGGGAAATAACAAGGAGAACAAGAAGGTGGAATTCTTTCTCTGCCATCTGTCTTCTCTCAGAACCCTAATGTAACTAACCTCTATTTCAAGAAGCCCTAGAGTTCCAGCTGTAAGTCCAGTGGTATGATTGAAAATTGGGAAAATTAAAACTCCCATCACCATGTGAAAATCAAGATTTTGATATGAAAAATCTAGACTATTGACTATTATGTAAAAACATCCTCAGTATGTTATCAGTATGTTTAAAATGCTTTACAGGTAACTTATTAACTCCTCTAAGAATATATGTCGATCTTTTAGAAACATTCATTTAACAACATTTATTCTTCCCCATAAATTTATGGAGATTTTTAACCACCTATTTTTTAAAATCTGAGATAAACAATTAAGAATATTAACCTTCACCAATAAATAACTCTTTCTGGCTGTAATTCCAACATATTTAAATGTATCCACACTAAATGTAGCAACCTATTTTTTACAATATCCACGGAAATATTAGAAGCGCTAGGAAGCTTATTAGTCTTATTTCAATTAACAAAATAACCTGAAAGTTTATCAGAGTATTGTATAACATCCATACATTTTGGTTAAAACATTTGTAAGGCATAACATATCACCTACATACAGCAATAATTTATTCTGGCAACCCTGATAACAAATCATACTTATTTTCCTTAATAGAACAGGCCAAAGAAACTAACCAAACCTGAGCAACAATCAGAACTAGAGAAAAACAGCAAGGAACAATTCTCTTAGACCTCAGGTTAGTAAGATTTATTATTTATCCAAAGGATAAAATTAAAGAGAAAACCAAATTTAGCCTCCAGCAACATGGGAAGAAAAAAAAAACTTTATTCCAGGGGTTTGTAAACGTTGTCAGGCTGCAGAAACTGCTAAAAAAATTCCTGGAACTCCTGATCAAGAAGCAGAGCTCTAATGATAGAAATCTGACTGTGTTAGAGCGAACTTCTTTTGCCCTTAGTCTCTCCCAAAACTCCACTGAGTTTTTGCAGAACCCTAGGTTTCCATGGAACACAGCTTGAAAAACCCTGCTTTATACCAATCTATAGGAAAACAACCAGGCCTAGAGCCATAGCTAATTTTACCTTTTTTACTGTATCCATGTTTTATTGCAAAGATAAAGATGCAGCTAAATGAACTGCTTGATCTTAAGTAATCTTCATAAAATTTATTTTATATAAAAAAATTAATTTGTAAATCTGACAGTGTTGAATCAATATTATAAAAGCAGGTATAACATTAAAAAAATGCTGATTTATTGATTCAGAGTCCTTGAAAATCCTTTATTATAGGAACAATATTAGATTGCTGGTATTGTTTAATCTGGAGGCCAATAGTTTTCTGGATTTCTCCCTTTACTCATAATAATCTATCTTAACACATTAATAATAATGTTCAGTGTCAAGGGCATAAAGATGATTAAGATGCATTTTAGCAGACATGAAACATGTGTTTCTGGAGGGCTGTTTTGCATAATTATTTAGGGAATTGCTTAATCTTATTTTCCAACTTTTCATGTTCCAACTTTCTTCTGTTTTGAAGTAATATACACAATAATCTGATCGTGAATAAATTCCTTAAAAGAATCCCACACAATCCCTAAATTCACTAAATATTCATAGAAAAATATTTTTGACATTTTGTTTCATCTTTGGGTAAGATATGAATCCTTTAATAATAGTGTAATGTCATAATAACATAGCGGTTGTAACATATGCCTAACATGCAAAGGGTTACTGATTTGAAAGTTGGCAGAAATGTTTTTGAGAGCCAACATGATATACAGGTAGTCCTTGACTTGCCTCCATTCATTCATTGACTGTTCGAACTTGCTATGGGGCTGAACAAGTGGTATTTACAACAGGACCTTGGAGTTCTGGCCGTCACAGCATCCCCATGGTCACGTGATTGCAATTTCTGATGTTCCCTGCCAGCTTCCCATAAGCAAAGTCAGTGGGGAAGCAGGCAGGAAGTAGGAAGTCATGGTCACTTGTGGTCCTTGCTTAATGATGGCAACCAGGACTGCCAGAACTGCTGTCGCTAAGCAGTGTAGTCATGTGATGTTGTGCTTTACAATCACATTGCTTAGCGACAGCAATTCTGGTCCCAGTTGTCGTCATTAACTGAGGACTACCTGTAGTGGTTAAGGGGTTGGACTAGGAATGCAGAGGCCTAGGTTCTAGTCAGCTATGGAAGCTGACTGAGTGATTTTGGGCCAGTCACTCTCTCTCATCATGGAGAAAATCTATCTGTGTGGTTGCTAGGAGTGGAAAACTTGATGGCACATAATCAATCACTCTCTCTCTATCCAACCTACTTCACAGGTTTGCTATAGTGTGGAAAAACAGGTCTTCTACAATGTTTATATACCATACTGTATAAGTACACAATAATGATGTGCTTAAATACTAACTTGGTATAGATTAGAACTTTTTTTCTTTAAAACAATTGATAGTGTAACTGGGCATGGTCAGAAATTATAACTGAACCCATGTGGCACTTGTCTATTTGATTGACTAAAGATAGAGAAGCTAAAAAATAATCCATTTGGGAACAAATCTTGCAAGGAATAGAAAAAGAAAGTACATTCATGCTGACGGATTCAAAAGTCAGCATATATCTGTAAAATTAAATTCCAGTTGGCAGGCTTGTAACCTTTTCCATAAGATAGATCTCAATTTACTTGAAATTGTACCACAATCCAGTAAAAGGTCATGTATGTGAGATGGGCAGCTATATAAATCAAATAAACAAATAAATAAAGGACTTAAAAATCTCCATTAAATTCTCCAGCCATAATTATTTCAACAACAGCCAGAGTAATGAAATTATGTAAGATATATGGCTGATGTCCAGTTGGACCTTAATTAATAAGCATTATCCTTTTATTGCAACTTTTAATCTCTAACATAAAAAAACTCCTCCTGAATAGTTTATTTTATATTCCATGAATTTATAAAACTGAAGATGAATCAATCAGTGGTACTATAACCTAGCAAATTTAGAGTTACCATTTATATATATTTGTTTGATCCAACTATCTCCTAAATAAGAAATCCTTATTTTACAGAAAAAAATATGGATTTCTTATAATAACAACTTCAGGTTTTAATTCCCCTAATTTAATAAAAACCTGTCTTCCCCTAGATGGCCATCTTAGGCTTTTAACATTCCAAGAGACCACAAAAGATGGCAAAAATGTAAAAACTGTGGATACCCACCATCCCTAATATTATGGATCAAAGTTTAGAAAAAAAAATATATGACTAAACCATATTACATACAAAAAGGAAAAACCAAATAGAATAAAAAAGAAAACAAATATTCAAAATTTCCAAAGTATAACCAAACACACAAAAAAATGACAACAGCCAACCCCCACCAAAAAACAAACACCCAACCTGATGAATCTAAAAAGAGAAAAATATATGGAAAAAAGTTTCCAAACTCCCCCCAAAACTAAGCAGGCTATCTCCAACTAAAACTGGAAAAAAACCCCCATGATATTTGTAAATAAAACATACATTTCTCTTCTGAGCCTAACTGAACAAATTTCTCAGTGATTTCCAGATTAGAGTGTTTCTTGATACCAGAATCCAGGGAAGAACAAAAAAGAAAAAGAAAAAAGTTGATACCAAAAGTGGTAATTTTTTAAAAAAATGTTCCACTCCTTTTTGTCTTGCTACTGAAACATGCTCCAATAAACAGTTTATGTTGATTTGTTGACAAAATCACTCAGTTTCACCAAAGTTTTGACTCTTCATGGATGGAGTCTATAGTGTTGATTGGAGCGATGTCTTGCCATGTTATCTGGGATTTTTGGGCCTATGGATTCTTGTGAAGTAAATAGGCTGCTTGTTAGTATGTCCCCTGCCGTTTGTGAGCTAGATCTCTGCCCCTATTAACTCCTGCAGAGATCAGAATGGAGTGTGATTACTTGGATCTGGGAAGTTATCAGTGCCTTGTTGCAGAAGGGGGCATTTCCTGCAGTCTTGAAAGAAGCCACAGTCCACTTTCTCCTTAAGAGGCCTTTCCTGAAAACAACTATCACTCTGTCTTCAACCTTCCTTTTTTATGGAAGACTGATGAGGCTGTTGAGGGCAAGCAATTATAGGACATCCTAGAAAAAGTAGATTACCTTGGACCCTTTTCAGGCAGAATTCAGGCAAACCACTGCAAAACTGTTCCAGCTGCCAGGCAGGAGATCTACTGGCAATTCTCTTCCCAATAGGGAGCTGATCATCTTATAAATTAGCACTTGGCTGATAGCCCACCAATGCAATAAGGAAGGAGAAATAAGTATTTTTGCCTCCTTTATCACCAGGTTGTAGGCTTGAATCTGAGCTCGTACCTATGCTCAGTCATTGATTTCTGGTCTTTCTTCAATGGTACTCTAGGCATTGTTTCGGCCACTTCTAACTCAAAGAACCTGGCTCATTGCCTGTTGAATGGGGATAACTCAAATGTTATGTCTCAAGCCTTCAGTTTCATGTGGTATGCATTTGTTGCACAATACTGTCTAGCACACACGAATAATCTTATTAAGGATATTTATTAACTGAAATGTATGCCATTGTTACAAAACTAGTAAAGCAAATGGAAAACAGTTCCTTTTATTCGAACAATTGAACATTAAAACAGGGGCTTTGCAGTTCTTCAGTTTTATATCATCTTTAGTCAGATATTGAGTACTGAACAAAGGAGAGCAATGTAAGATTATACAAATTTTACATGCACACACATACACACAATGTTAGGAATTCCTTTCAAGAATAATTTCAACATCAGAATAATCCAGTTAACCTTTTTTATTGCTCTGCTAATTTGGAACAAAATAATTATCAATTATGATAACGTAAAAGTAGTAGAAATAGAATAAGAAAATAAACGAAGTGATTTATACATTTTATCAAAATTAAAAATAATTTCAAGCAGTACTTTAGCTCTGCAAGTAAAACACATTATTCTACTTTCAGTCCTTTGGATTTAAATTCAGAGTGAAGAATCTGTGATAAGCATCTCCCAAATTCTTCCAGGATCATTTGTTCAGCTAAGCAAATGGAGTAAGCTTGTTTTTCTGCCTCTTCAGCTTGAGCAAGAAGACAGGCACATGTTGCCTCAACCACTTCCCATGATATACATGTACTAGACTGTCTATTACCACACACACGCAAAAAAAAAGATTATATTTTAAGTATATAAATTGATGCAAAGAGAATTACCTCACTTATTCATCTAATTCTAAATTTACTCATGGCTTAACTAATTGTTCTGTGGCAGACTTGTATCTCAAAACTTACTTATCTCTGAACAGATGTTAAGTGGCAACAGAAGTCAGTTTGGGATAGCAATTTTTTTTTCAATTTGCAGCTTTCTTCCTGCAACCAGTCTCCTTTTATATACCGGTTGCTAGAATCTTGTCAGGAAAAAAGTAGGGACATGCTGTCTGCAGAGAGGACAAGTGCTGAAATATGAGCCATGTCACAATGCAAACTCCACCTGCAAACTCCGCATATTTGCATGCAACATTATGACAGATGACAGAAGACAGACAGACAAAAACGTATTCAATCAATAATCAAATTGTGACAGACGTATGAAAGGGGGAGCTTGAATTTTGCACACCTTGTTATTTTGGCATCTTCATGGCTAGCTGTGGATACCTATGGGTACTGGGTGCAGGGTAGAAGCAGGGAACAAATGATGGATAAAGCACCCAGCTGTTACCTGCCACTCCTTGCACTCTTTGTGCCATTTTTCAGTGCTTTAGTCTGTGCTTTCGGAACTCAACTAATGCCAAATGTCAATTTTAGTTTTTAGCCAGGCAATGCACAATAGTAATAAATGTACTTTTAAAGATACCAAACTAGGAGTAATTTAGGCTTCACAGCTGTCTCTCAATCATTCCTATTCCTGAAGTAACTACAGAGAGAACAGTAAATTCTTTAAAAGCTTACTGAAGCTTTTCCTTATTGATTACTAGTCATTGACCAATTAGATTCAATTTTTAAACATCTAGATTACACAGGTGTTGAAGATTATAATACAGTGTAATGCAGTTTTTGAGGATTATTTCCACATTTTCTATTTCCATCCATACTGCAATTCAGTATTAACAAGATAATAGTAAGTTCTGGAAAAGTTCTGAAATCATATGTTGTATAATACACAAAACATATATATTTGTACATGTGTTAGAAAGTACAGCTGATACAAATTACTGAGCTCTGATTGGATAACTGTAAATTAAAAGAGCAAACAGAGGTTGGAAGGACCAAATTGCTAGACTCAAAGGATTATCTAAACATATTCCAATATTACTAAAGAAGTGTCTTAGAAAAAATATTACATAGGTAATTAATATTTACCTTTCTTTTTTGGTTTTTGATAATATTTCAGAGTTAGAAAATGATTCAGAATAATTTCCTTCGTTGGTTTTAAATTCCATTTGAATTGGCATATTCATCAGTGTTTTTCGATCAGGGCTTTCCTCATAATTTTTGCATCCAACACATTTGCAGATAGATGAGCACATAATTTTAGCCTACAAAGAAACAAAATATTTTAATTCTAAAAAGATACATGTTATTTAATAAAGGTACACAATAAAAAACCCAATGAGATTTGACTGTTTTGCAACCCAATCATACCTTTGCTTCATTGGAAATAAATCTCTTGAGTTCAGTGATATTTCTTTCCATTGATCAAAGATTCTTTTATCCAGAGAATATTTATATATTTTAAAGTGAGAGGATGCAATTTTGCCTAATCCCTGTCCAATCTCTGCTTGCCCTACTATTCTAGGAGATTTTCAGCCTCTCTGAAAAAAGCTTGGGGCTCAAACTGACTTAAAGATGAAGGAGGAATTGAAAAAAAATATCTCACTCCCTGTTCTGCAAATGAAAACATTCTGTGTTCAGAAGAGTGGTCATAGACATTTAGGATCTAAATCTAAGCATTTATTTTAAACTTTTATATACAGCTTTTCCAGACATATGAAACCATACGTAGCAAAAACAGCACCATCCACATGTAAAAGGAAGGTATAGACAAGCTTAGGTAAGTAAAATCTCCAAGTCAAGTTTGACTCCTAGTAATTTCATAGTTGTATATATTAGGGCTGTGTAGTGCTTTGGATTTTATCTCTAAAAGGTGCTTCAAAGCACAAACATGAATGTAGCAACCGTATCCAATACTTAAAGCAGTCCAAGCAGTTTAACGTGCAGCTCTGTTAGGGTGTTGCAGATTGATGCTACATTCATACATCCATGTACTCCAAAGTAACCTTCAGAGATTGAAACCAAAGCATTACACAGCCCTAATATCTGTGTTGTCTTCCTGGTTACAATATAAAAACAATTTGCAATTACCTTCTTCTGGGAATTTTTTTGGACTTCCCAATTTTGGGATTTCTTGGTTCCTATCCAAGTACTAAAAAGGTCTGACCCTCCCTAGCTTTTCAAGACAAACAAAAGTTGGCTAACTACTGCCAATCAGCATGCCACAGGCAGGCATTTTCTCTTTGTCCTGCTTGTGTTTTCCTATTTGCCATTCACTCAATCCATTTTTAGCTTCTTTAAAATTTACAAATCCTTTTTTTATTTACAACTACTTACCCCAGTTTTCCCTGATCAGCTTACCCATGGAAGTTCCCCCAAATAAAGACTCTTAATGCTTATTCTGAGTATCCTTCAACTATGAAAATACTTCTATAAAACTGATGAAAAATATTTTCAACAAACCTCAAAGCATTCACAATAATTTTTTAGGCACCCTGAACGCTTACAGTTACAACCTTTATTATGTCTCGGTTTGATATCTCCAAGTTTTCCTTTTCCAATCTTTGGCAGGAAAGCTTCTGGATTTCTGTCAAGACAAGCCTAAAATAAAACATTTTATTCATATAGAATATACCTCTCAAGCAATTTGAAAAAGAAATTAGATTACTTTATTCCTAAAGCAAGTGTTTCTTAAAGCAGATTATGCTTCACTCTTTTCAAGAGACAGAAATTACCAAGCATACTAATGCTTCTATGAAACAGAATTAAATAAGGCATAATGTATGTCAAGTAGAATTGTACTGTCAAATTACCTAAAGCACTGGAATGTAATTTATATGTATATCAAAAATCCTTGAACTGAACCACCAATCCTAAAATAAAGAATTGTAGTATGTTTCACATGTATTTAAAGAAATCCTAACAAGAACAGAAAATCAGGAATCGGGTAGCACATTTTCTGACTAACATTTATTAAAAGGCATAAGCTTTTGTGAGCTGCAGCTCACTTCATCAGATCTTGGATCCTTAGTTCAGATCAAGGATTCTTGATGTACAGATAAATTACATTCCAGTGCTTTAAGTAATTTGACAGTACAATTCTACTTGACATACATTTTGCCTTATTTAATTCTATTTCATAGAAGTGATAGTATTCTGATGAACTGTGCAGGTCTGATGAAGACTTTTGGTAGTATAAAAATCTCAGATAGCTCAATTTGAATTCAAATCTGCATGCACTGGCTTTCTGCATCTATAAACCCATTGACCACTAAGGGTAATAGATAAAGTTACCAGAGGGACTCTGCACTTTTATCTCCTTGCCTTGTCTAAAAGACTTAGAATGCTTCTGCATAACATGTATCCTATTGGTTAGACTGATTTTTTTTTCAGGATTGTCATCACTTCCTTCATCTCTCAGTTCAGTTTTCTTTCTTTTTTCACTTGTTTCTTTATAAGAAGAGAGCATGCTAGGCTGTTAACTGTAGATAGATTTAAGTAATTCAAGCTTTTCTATCACTATGTTATTTCCAAAATACAAGCATCAGCATCAAGAATACTTTTTTTTTTTAAATAGTATCTTAAATTTTAGTGATCCCTCTATACCCATTCTTTCTACTGTGCAAAGGTACCTGCTATCCAGCATTGTGGTGACAGAAGAAACTCCAGGGTGTAATGGATCGATTGCTAACAACTCAACAGTCCTGTCTGCAATTCCTTAAAGCAGCCATAACATTTTTCTCTGCAGCTGCCATATGATCCAGGAAAAAATGCATTTGCAGACAGTTGTTATCTTCATACCCCTCTGTGCTCCAAAACACGTTTTTTGTCCTACTATTTCCAGCACTTTCCTAATAAAATTGAACTGAGAACAGCCAATATTCGAGTCACCTGCGGTGAGTCGAAATTGCATCAAGGTGACTGAACAGTCACCAGTAAACTGTGATATGATATTTACATATCACTCTTTCAAAAGGCTGTTTTAAAGAATATGTTTACCCAATTTGTTCTCTTGAATTGATGGAATACGTAAATGCAACTCATTTAAAATGCTTTAAAAATAACACAACAACCTAGTGAATATAAAATAAAATAATTTGCATATCAATACAAAAAAGAGAATATAGTTGTATTACCTTAATAGCCTTAAACCGTTCTATTTCATGCTGTGGATTGTTATAACAATTATTACAGTTGCAGTTACTACAGAAATCAGCATTGGCAAAACAATCGCAGTATCTGTGTTTAATAAAGGAAATATATGAAATTGTTTATAGTTCAACATTTTCAGATATTGCTCATTCTTATCCACTATTTACTTTTATTTATTTAATTTATTTAAAAGACTTGTATGGCCACCCCTCTTATCATCACAACTCTGGGCAGCTCACAAACCATAATAAAAGCCATCAGAACAGTAAAACCAAATGAATCCCAGAACCCCAACCAACACTCCCCAACTGATCCACAACTGCAATCACTGGGCTCCAGCCCCACCTTATCCCAATGCCTGAAGGAACAGCCAACTTTTCAACCCCTTCCAGAAGGCTAGAGAATGGAGGTTTGCCGGATCTGGAGGGAGAGTGTTCCACAGAGCAAGGGCTGCTGCAGAAAAGGCATGCTGCCTAAGCTCTACTAGGGAAGGAACCTGGAGCATAACCATCCTACTAGATTGAGAAGCAACTAAGTTGAGTCATGTGGATATTTATGAGTTATATCCTTTATATATCTTACCACGTGCATGGGTATTTTGAAGATTGCCAACAGATGTACTTCCAGGAAATCAGTTGCTGCTAAAAGGCTCTGGGATACACTTCATATTCTCCAAACACCTTATTATTATTATTATTTTTAATTTTTTTTCCTATATTTGTTATTTTGTCTTTTGGGATTCCTTTCCATTATATGCAGTTATACTATTCTCGGTATCCATCTAATTTAATGCAAAAGTTATTAAGCAATCTCCCCATCTTCACCATGAGTCCATCTTTAACTTAAGGTTGTTAAACAAGAAAAAATACAGAAAGGAAGAGGGCTGAATGAGGGTCAAATAAACAGAAGCTCATATCCTTTTAACATGTACCGTACTTAGCATATAAAAGCAATAAGCAACAATTATTTTCACTTAATACTATGAGGAAGGGAGGAAAATATTAAATTAGAGATTCACATTTTGTCCTGATTGGTTACTTTGTGCTGTGTATCTTTTAAAATGAAAAGAAAAAGAAAAAGAAGTTGCAGCTTTAGATGTGTCAAAATTTATTTATTTATTTATTTATTTATTTATTAAATTTGTATGCACCCATCTCCCCCAATGGGTGACTCCGGGTGGCTCAAAAAAGCATGTCTATGCCTATTCAAGTATCAAAAGTATGTCTATGCCTATTCAAGTACCATATCTGAGTTACCGACAACAGCATCTCCATGATACATTTGAGTATATAGAAAAGAAACAAATTACACACCCAAATGATATCTCAGTGACATTTTATTTACTTACAATTTGAGGCATTGTGATTTAGTGCAGTTGCATGGCTTCTTTGATTTTGTATCCCAGGAAGTACAAGGAAACCTAAACAAACACATGTGTCACATCTAAACTATTATGAAGTATTGATGAAATAGTACATACTAAAGAGATGACACCAACATAGTGGTAAGGTAACAAGAAAAATATAATTGTTTAATTTCCACTTCTCCATTTAGTTTCTCCTTTTGGTCTCCATGATTCTACCTTTTTGATACAGAATGATTAAATTATAAGCAAAAATATTTATCATTTATTGATGTTTAAATTGTATACCTTGCATTTTCATTGGATTTTCTAGCAATTCCAAAGCAGATATTATTATATTGGGGAAAGTGCCGTAGTTTGATCCTAAGATAAATTCATATAAGATAGTTCAGTTTCTTTAAAAAGTTAACATATCTGGAGATCTGAATCAATATATTTAATTCCAATGTATATTCTCATTGTTTGATTATGTAACAATATGATTCTGAATATGAATTTTCCTTTGGATCATGTATAATGCAAAATTTAACAAAAGATCTAAAAATGTAACCTCTTGCTCACTTGATTGAAATGAAATATATCTAATTAGAATCTGTGTGTAGGCATCAATAAAAAGATATGTACTGTACAAAAGTACTTTCCTTTATCGAAAACAATTCTAAACAATAACTTTTTAAATAAGCAGAGATAATTATACAATGCCTATTTCTTATAATGATGCCAGTGATGTATACATTTTTACTATTCTTACCCAACTAAAGTTAGTTTTGTTGGCTCCTGAAGAGTCAGATCTGAACTGCTTGTATGTATGGATCCATTATCAAGCTGCTCAAAATAAAATCCAAACATTCTTTTTGCATTATATTATCATACATTTACACATTATTTAATATTAATATAAAACATTAATAACTCTTAGATAACATCATTTGAAAGAGTTGATATTTTAAGATGTTGCCTTCAAACTATAGCACACTTTCTTCTGTTTATGTTACTACATATTGCACATTGTTGATTAGGAGCAGCTCCAGATTTCTGAGCTGAACCCCAGAGATCAAAGAGATTATTTGCATGTGCTATTCAATACCACAAATGTGGGAAATGTTTGAAAGAATGAAAAAGTAAATAGGTGGAACAGGAGAAACTGGAGCAATGTAGAGAGGATTGGAGTAAAAAGAGAAGGGGAGAAAGCAATGGAGAGAGAAAAATTGACAAGTATATTTGGGTGAGAGAGTTGGAAGAGAAACATAAATTGATACATACAGTATGTTGTAATTAAGCAAGTAATGAATGATGAAGAAATGGAAAGAGAGCATGGAAAAGAGCTAAGCAAAAGGAATAAGGGAATAGGTAGATAATAGTAACCAGGAAAAGGGTAAAGATTAGAGCTGGCTCTATTATTAGGCAGTATGAGATGGTTGCCATTAGCTTCACAAAATCAAATCAAATGTTTATTACGGTCATAGAGCAGCACAGATTAGCTTGGCAGATATTGGGTGGTAAGAAGATGGCAGGAGTAATAGATATCTGGTTTTCACTTTTTTGGAGGACAAAGCCAGGTATTTCAGACAAATTAACCTGCTCCAGCTAAGGTAATTGGCTGGAGGTATCTACTCAGGTGAAGGGAAAGATGCTAGCTTTATTAAACAGGGGAGGGGAGTGAGAAAAATCTCCCTGCCAAGCATTTTGTTGCCCAAGTGTATTCTTTCCATTATGAGTCTTGACAGACTCTACTTTTTCTGTACTCTAGCTGTTTTTCAGCAGGGGAAACTTTCTCCCCACAGTGCAAGTGAATAGAGGAATTGCATCCTCCATTAATGAATTATTCCATTCACTTGCATAAGACATAGTGATTGCCTCAATGTATCCTCCCTACGGCAGTGGTAATTGAAGGCTCCACACAGGGGATGCCAACCATAATATCTTATCATATGAAATATATTTATTTAATAATACAAATTTAGAAACTGCCTGACTCTTAACAATTCTGGGGGGCTTACAATTCTCAGCATGGAAAGAAAAAGCATGCTGTGGTTGGGAAGTTATTTTTAGTTGCATTATGAAGCTTTCTACAGAGAAAGCCTACAACGAAACCATAGAAATATGAGTCCATGAATCTGAGCAGACTATGGCAAGATAATAAAACTATATAGACATCCTTTAGCAAAAAAGAGGGGGCATCAACATATAGTATAAGATTATTAGATTGAAAATATTTGCTTGAAGGAAAAGGAAAAACATATACTTACCTCTTGCGCACAGATATTCAGTTTACCTGCAACTGGCAAAAACTGCCCAAGTACAGATGTTACCGAGTTGCTTGCATCTAATAAGAAAGTGCTTATTGAATGAAGTTTGGTGCAACAATGTCTTCAGTACATATCTAGGTAACTAAGACTTACATTATATAAGAATGAAGATTTTTGCCACAAAAACCAATACTTGGTATTTATTGTGATGTTTATTTCTGAAATAGGAGGATATCCTTTAAGAGGATGCTTGTCCTACTGCTCTGATAGGCAAAAATATGCTAATAAATCTAGAAATGTCCTTCCTAGTGGGAGGAACAGTATTCTCCAAATTGAGGTGCCATAGCAACAAATATATGTAGGCAGAAAAATGGAAAACTTGTTCCTACCTGTGAAACAAAAATAGAGTACAGACTGAGAGAAAATAGGGAAAAGGTAAACAGGATAAATGACAATACTACAAAATAAATCAGATTGCTTATTGGTAACTGAAGTTCTTCAAGTGGTCATATGTTCACACAAATGAACTTACATGCCTACATATTGTATCACTGACAATGTTTATTATTATAGTTGGTCGCACAGTCAGCCAGATGATGATGATGATGATGATGATTTTGTCTCCATTTTCCTCTGTATATTCAAAATCTCCCTCACCATTACCTCAGTTCCTTAAGCTGAAACAGATTCTAAAAAACAAATAATATCTATATGGAGATGGAAGGTGGATTGTTTGAATGGACAGATGACAACTTAAAGAACCTCAGTTATAAGTAAACTTTCATTATTTTTTTTTCATAATCTCTGTGCATCATGCAAATGGGAAAGTAGCAAGTTATATTTACTGGAGATGAGGCAGGCAGTTGGATACTGTACTGAAGAAAGCATAGCTCTGTTAAAGGTTATAAGTGCCTGAGATTGTGCATCTTATTTATAGTGAGTGACAAATGAGATATTTGAGAAAGAATATCAGAACCACAGATGTCTGGTACAGGTCTTCCTAGTAGAACGTGATTGGACTCCGTTCTAGTAGATTTTTATCAGATTCTCAATGGCGGAAGTACTGCATTAGCTGTTATGCAGTATAAATAGTGCCTGAGTAGTGATGGTAAATACAGTGTGAAGAGAAAGTGAGCTCTTACTTCAGAGGTGAAATGACACAAAAGGTCAAGACATCTTATGAAATGTTTTTGTGCAAACCCAGTAAAATAGCTGAGTACATCAATGTTAAGATAATGCAATGAAGTTTTTATCAGTTTCAGAGGTGATGAGATCAAGATAGAAGTATGGTCTGAATGACATGAAATTTCATATCACTTTCACTAAGAATGTAACATTTACATGGAATATGAAACTTGTCTATAAAAATGAGAAATGGGAGAAAGAAATGATCCTTTTCGTTCCCAAGACAGTTTTTCTCACTGATGTGATTGTCAGAAGGAAGATAACCTTCAAGGACAGTACATGAAACAGTAAAGTAGTAAAAACTACTTTTGTCATCAAAGCAGAAAGTACCACAGAGACCAAGAAGGACCAATGGATATAGAGGAAAACCTTAAGGAATTCCTGAAATTGAAAATCTCTGCAATAGAAAATGAGAACAAAGATGGTGAAGAAAAGGCTAATCTCTTGGCATAAAGAGAAAGCAGAATCTTTCTCTTGACAAACTGTAACTCTGCATAAATGATTGAAAATATTGTACAAAAACAGGATATCTATCAGTCCATCGATATAGGGATTATTTCTTTTTTGGAGGCAGGATTCTGTAAAGCATATTAAGTTCTCATGGAGGGGGGAAACCACAGAGGAACTATGTTTGGGTGACTTCACAGGTACATAGGATTTAGGTACCAAGCATGGCATCAGTGAATGGGAAATATTATGCAGGAATGGGGTAAGTCTTTTTGATATTTATACAAAATCCAAGGGTGCTCAATAGATGAAACATAAACAAGTATATGCATCCATTTTTGAGCTGGAGCTACAAATAATTAATATGCTTTCATATAAACTCTTGGAGATACAGTTATTCCATAGCCAGAACACCATAGTCTGTAAATACCCTTGGAATGGTAAACAGAAGTACTCAGAATTGAAAATGGGGGTCTCCAATTGCAAACTGCTGCTATTTTCAGTTGAACAGATAGTTACATGGTATCAGGGCCGTATTAGGAGCTAGCTTGTCCCAGAGCAGGAGAGTGAAGATTCTAAACAGGCAAGTATCACAGAGCTGAGTGTGGGAAATAGTTTATAGTTATTCTGTGATAAATGTAGGAAGAATGCCAGATTTGAATCCAAGAGGATATAAAGCTGAGAAATATCAACTCCCAGAAGATATCAACTGCTAGTAATGGCTTTAGTTCTGGGATTTTAATAAAAAATTCCATCTAAGCTTTGCCCTGGAAAGCTTTTCCATAAATCATGAGCAATTCTTCTCATTAGCTATTCTTGCTTTGTAATCTTACTTGCCATTATATTATCAAAATTAAGAATTTTTAAAATCCAATATATATTTCTGATTATATTCAGCTTTGGGTTTTTTCAAAATCAAGAACCAAGCATTACCTTATCATTTCATCCAACATTCCCAATATTTCCATATTGTCTACTAATTTTCTCTATTAGTATCAAGGATAGCTGATTCTCTTCTGCATTTACCATCTCCAGGAGAAAGTTGTCAGCAAAGCAAGTTGTGAATTTTCTGAAGGACCACACTTGGAAGAGTCTGTTTTCCAACAGATGCCAGGTAATTAAATTCTCTCATCACTACTTGATGTATTAGGAAGCAACAATAAACACTACTCTGACATGGGCCTGGGTATAATATTATCCCATGGCTGCCTTGCACTGGTCAGCTGGCTGCAAAATTGGTGCCCCAAGGCCTCTTATGCTGAGCAGCACTGCCCTCTGGAAACTGCCACCCTGCTGTCATGCTCCTTGATGGCTGTTGCTTTTGAGCTGGTGCCAGGCTTCTTAGGCAGGAACAGCAAGGAAGTAAGGTTTAGCTATAGAAGATGAGCCAAGAGGCTAGGACTATCTCTTCCATGGGGAAGATGGAGACCAATGATGAGAAGGACCAGGTCTGATTGCCCTACTATGAGAGTATCTTTGCCAGTGGGGAATAGGAAAGATAGTGATTAATCAATCAAGATCTATTAGTCACAGGAAAGAAGAAAGGATATGCCAGGCAAGAAGAGAAAAGAAAAGTGAAACTGAATAAGAAAAAGACTCAAACAAGGAAAGATCTCCCTGCTCATAAAGGAGAGAGATGGGGGAAAAAAAAACAGGTTTGAGGTTTCCTAATTAAATCATCCTAGATATGTTTTTGAAAAAAATATTACACATCAACCCAATAATAAAACTAAAGATTGATGTTCTGGTTAATGAAAAATACTGTCACCCAAGTGGTCAAAGTAAAGTGATTATTTTGCAGCTCTATTTTGTAAGTAGCAGTTTCATAGTATTTTTTTTTAATATAAAACATTTATGTTTCATGGCATACTGTGATACTTTTCATTTTTGACTCAGAGTTTTTGTATCAATATATGGAAAGACTTTAGTGTTATGACCCTCAGGATAATGAACTAGTCCTCATGTGACACTCTTTGATTATTTGAGTCTGAGATCCTTGTAATGGTGAAAGAACTGATCCAAATCTTTCTCCTTTCTTTTTTATTCTTCCCTCTTGCCTTTAACTGTGAGACAAACTTTATCTGTATGAGACAGCAAATAAACATCCAAGAGGTTATTTCTGCACAATGTGCTTAAAATGGTGGTTATAAGAAAAATGGCAAGGTCAAAAATATCCTGAGGTAACAACAGCAGAATGCTCTGACTGAGTGGAGCAGAAGATACAGATTCCCATGATCTTCTGAGGTAAAAATTCACGTGAGGGAATGATGACTTGACAGTAATAACATCACTATTATTTCTGTTCTATGACAGGGGAAATTTGAACTTCAATGTGAATTATAAATTGTCTGAGTGCAAAATTCAGTGTGAAGAAAGGTTCCTTCTGTTTTTGGTGGAAGAGGGGAAATATGCAGGAGCAGCATGAACATTTTCTCCTCTAACATAGCCTTGCTACTGCCCATTTCTAGTACCTTCCATGCCAAATATATCTCCCTGCTCTGTTGCGACTCATTAGCAGAAAGGAGATAGAAAAATAATTCTCATTCAACTGGAGAAATTGCTCCCACATGAGAGACTTGGCATCATAACCAGCAAGCTGCTTGACCCCTTTTCTTTTTCAGTAGAATTCTGATTCCTCTGAGAGTCACAAAATAACTCTAGGCTGTCCTCTCATTCCTAGCACTCTACATTGTGCCAATAAGGTTTAAAAATAGTTCATTAATAGAAAGCATAGAAGCATCCACAGAATCTGACAGTTTTGTGAGAATGAAATGAGTACTGTAATGTTATGACTCAAGCTCTGTGCAGTATATATGCGCATGCAACATAATGATGCACGTATACCACAGATCGAGCTTTAGTCATGACACTTATTTTGTCATCTGTCCCCCTGTCCCGTCATAGATACCCATGAGAAAGGAGAAAAATTGTTTCCTTAATAAATACCTGAAAAAAAAAAAAAAGAGAGAGAGAAAGTTGGCAAGCAAATACCAGTTTCCTGTCACAGAGTAAGGAGAAACAAAACTGAAAACAGGGTGCTCCCCTTCTAGGGAGGGTATTTCCAGCTTCATTGACATATCACTGCCTATTGGAGCAAAGAGGAAATGAAGTTCCTCCACTGCAGGAAAAATAGGCGTACAGTACAATGATTGACACTTCTTCCAAAAATCAATTTGTATTCATTAAATTAAACAAAAATTAAGAATGCAAAGAGATATAAGAGTTGTGAAAAAAGTTTGAAAAAGAAAGGAAGTAGTTCTGTAGGAAAGTCTGTGAGTTACATGCAAAATGTCATAGTTTCAATACTTTGTGTTACATGTTTGGGTGGGCCTCTAGGAAAGTCTTGACTGAAAAGCTGGAGAATCATTGCCACTTAGCAACATAGAGGATACTTAGCTTTATGGGTCAATAGTGTGATTTGGTATAAGTTAACTTCCTATGTATTGCCACAATAGGAAAGTTAATAGTTTTTTTCCCTTCTAAGGCTATCCAAAACACTCACTGTATTCCCTAGCAAACACGCGTGCGCATACACACATGTATCTCCTATCATATGCATTTTAGTAATAAATTGCATGAAAAAAGCCCTGGCTTAGAGAATATGTTTTGCTACTATCTTTTCTTACTGTGGTCCCTAGTGTCCACTACTTGGATTCACCTCACCATTATTTTATATCTCTTCAGTAGCAAGCTACCACATTGCTAATCTACTACTTAAAGTTGTTTAGGATGTTTTCTAATACCCATTTATTTGGAAGTAAGACTCATTGGCATATATTATATAAAGATTGAAGTTTTAAAATTAAGTGACAATACATATTTTCAGGTAGTTTTGTGGTAGGGGAGGGTAAGGGAACTTTAAATGTTCACTAGGTTCTTAGAAGTCATCTTATTTTTTAAAATATTTTTTAAAAATTGTGCAATGTTTTATTCTTCTCATTGTTTGCCTTTATACTGTTCAAAAAGAATGATTGTTATATATAATATAGTATATACAGTATATTACTGGTGCATAATATGCTTTTCATTGTTGATAAAAGAGTGACATCAGGTGGATAGTTTGCATAAATACAGTTATTTTTTTTAAAGATTTTGCTCAGGGCCTTTCCCCTTTCATAATACATAAAGGTATATTTTTATTAGCTCAATTCAGAAACTTTCTCTTCTCCTACATTCTTACTTCTAATATGGTAAAATTGAACTTTCTTAAAACTGAATTTGTTATATTTTATAATTTGGGAAATGTAATATTTCCCTCAGTTTTATAGGCACTAGTTAATTGTTGCCATGTAAAAACTTGCTGAAAATATACAGGCAGGACCAGTATGTAATAATATAATAAAGGTACCCAAATGTAATGGAATAAATCTAAATAGGAGCATGCATTCTACAGTTCTTTAGTCCAGACAGTATAGTCAGTAGTGAGGGATGATGGAATTTGTTGGTCAAAAATACCACAGGTTGTCAATCCGTGAGAAGCCAAGAAAGGGTTAAGTTTTTGAAGCTGGGCATTGCACTTATTTTTTTGTAATGGAGTCACAAATGGTAGGCAGGTAGGTCAGTTATATAAAGTGGACATGATCACATCATGCACGGGGGATTTTCTGTCCCCTCATATTATGAAGGCCTGAACAGACTGTATCATAATTTTCAACACATAAATCTATCATTAGAGTTCCATATGAAAATTTAAGATGTACCAACATAATAAACAATTTGAATATCAGATATATTATTTATACTTTCCAAAATTTAAATATCTACTAAAGATACTTACGCTGTTCTTGATATTGGGGAACTAGATGAATGGCTTTCAGTTCCCTTGTCTCAGTATTGTTTACACAAAGTATATGAGTGCCACTTTTCAACTGACATATTATCTAAAATGCATAACCAATTATTAGTTTGCTATAATTTTCATTTTAAGTGTAGCAGAATTATTAATGTAAAAAGCACTCACTAAAATGGTTACTTAAAACCAGCTTGTTAAATATCAGAAATTAACACTGAATATTTGTGTAGTATTAGAAGAATATACAAAGATGTTGATACATTTTCACAATGCTAAATTAATACTTTACATTTCTGTTTATTACACTCAGACTGCAATCTTATATACATTTATCAAGGAGTAAGTCTTATTAAACTGAAAGGGTCTTATTCTGAATTAAAGAGTTTAAGATTGAACTCTAAACTTATGCATTAAATAATTAAAAAGAAGTCAAAGTGTCTGCATACACATGAGAGAGAAGGAAGACCAATCCTATCCATGCCTACTAGTGGCTTATACCCCCAATCTACTTTCTACTACCTGTGCATAAGGATTGCCCATTCGTATTATAAAAACAATATCTGATAAGCTTTTTTAAAAAAATAAATGTATGTGGTGCCACTTGGATAGCTATGTTAACCATAAAAAAACCTAAAGGATAGATAGATTACTCAAGGATCTTTTAATAAAAACATGCAAAGTTCTCTAACACAAATATACATTGTTATTACCAAAGAGTTATATTTACCACTTGAGGATTGGAATAATTTCTCTGTGAACAAGAGGGTTCCTCCACAGCATTTTGTGCAACTGCCAGATTGTGGCCTGCTTCTGCACCATTTGAACTGTGAAAAACACCTTCTTCAGAATTATTTACTGCAAGGCTAGCAGCTGTCTCTTTGACCTCACTCTGAAATACAAGCAATTTCATATTTTAAATGGGATACTTTGTGTTGGAATATTAAGAAAAAGAGTAACATTTAATAACATTTCAACAGAAGATGCTGACATTGATAGGTAAATGAGAATTTCAAATTGCCACTGTTTTTAAGTGCCATTAAAATATTTTTAAAAGGAATATTCCATTTTCTTTAAACAAGTAATTAAAGAGTGACATAGCAACAAAGAAAACATGGGAAAAATCTTTGGAACTTCTCCAGAGGAATGTCTGCCTTATGATCTGTTGCCATTTGGTCTTTAAGGGTTTCATCAAAGACCCCTACACAGTTAGCAGTTGTAAGATAGAACATTTTAACTTATATTTATTTTTTATTCAATTTATATCCTGAATGTTTTATATTTTTCAACAATCCTAAAGAAGACTCTATTACAGTTTTGATACAACAAAGGATATGGGAGATACAGTAACATTATAAATGACTAATATGTATAATAAATAGTCTGAAAACCTAATTCAGAGAACATATAGGTATAGTACATAGAAACATAGAAAGTTCAGCTTCAGAAGGCCTTCAAAGAAGTGAGGAATGGGTGATTCTACTTGCATGATTGTGGATCTAATTCATAAACTCCTATCAGATAGTGAGATAAATATCAAATTAATACTTACAAATTCATCACAAACAGGAGCAGTATCCTGAGGTAAAACATGGGTACCATTGCAAGATTCTATTGTGCAAAACAAATGTGAAAAAATTATATGGAGGAATTATTATTATTATTATTATTAGTAGTAGTAGTAGTAGTAGTAGTAGTATAACCCATTGAATTAAAAAAGAAAAATAACTTTGGAAGTACATGTCTGAGATTTAATTCAAGTATACTCCTCAGTACAAAAACTAAACATTTTTTCCAAACAGAGCATGTAAAAAAGGAAAGCTAACTGAAGTCTGTCAATAGAGTTCATCAGAAAACTCTAGTGGGAGATCCCTAACAACCTTCCAACATAGGAATATGGCTGTATGTGAGGTGAGATAATGAACATTTCTGAAAAAACATGAAAAGACCATGATTGAGGATGAACACACCACTGACACCAGTAAAAGCATCTCAAACTCTGTTTTCACAGCATTAGCTGAAGCTGAACAGAACTTGTGGCATGCCTACATTGTATAGAATAGTTATCTACTGGTTGTGGCTGTTTGACCGACAGAGTTTACCACAATATTACTATCACCTTGCCATTAAGACCTAGAATAGGAGTATTACTATATCTGACATAGACTCTGTTCTATGTACTATCCATTTTTGGCTATCTCAGAAAACAAGCTGCAATTGAAACAACCCTGAAAAGCATTTTCTCACTGTCATCAATAAACAGAAAAGTATAGTATTTCTATTAATGTAACCAACACAGCTGAAAGTAAATGATTTTGGGAGCTGTAGTTCAGTGACATTTGGAGAGCTATGGCTCCCTATTTCTATTTACACAATCATCAGTCTTTAAACATTAACATATTTTAAAGAAATATAATCCAGTTAGCATATTTATAGAAATATACCTGCACAATTCATGTATACTTTTAACAGTGAAAAGACAAAAAATCAAGATTTCAATCCAGAATTCCTATATATAAAAATCCAGTAATAAGCGTTTTCCACTAGAGGAAGGGTTAAGCAGGCAATTTTTAAATTTTTTTGCCCACTGCAGTTCTCTGCTTCTTTGGAAAACTGTTTAGGATGTTGGGGAACTACTTCAAATAATGTGAAATGTGGCATAGGCAGTTAAGGGAAAAACAGGTAAAAAATCATCTTAACCATTCTTCCTTAACCTCAATATTAGTTGCATCATAAATAGACTCTTTCCATTTGCAGGTGGAATATCCTGGTTGCAATCTAATTTATTCAAACATAGAAGAACCAATATTTTAAAATCACTCACCATCAGAGCAACCTGGTAAGGTTTGTGACGTTGTAGAATTATTAATAATTCCTTTGATTTGGTCACAAGGAACAGTGCTATTTGCATTTGAAGGAGTTAATAAAGGTCTCAGTACCTAGAAACAAAGCAGGCATACTAATCAAACTTAAACTGTTATTTATATTGTAAAAATAGGAATTTATTATTATCCAATATTGGGTTTTCTTTAGCAGAAAATATTTTCTCACCTAAGTTGTAGCACCTCATTTTTGCTGATCCACTATCTTTTGCAGCTATATTGTATAACTCTTTTGCACATCATAATCCATTCTTATAGAGACTGTCCCAGATCCTCCAGAACAGATTTCTGAAGGGAGTGAGGTGTTTAAGACAGTTGGATATATTAACAATAATCTGTGGTCCTGATATAATCATAATGAAGTTTTTTTAAAAAGTGCCTTAAGTCAAGCTTGACTCCTGGTAACTGTATCCATATGGTTTTCTTGGTAGCATTCAGAAGTGGTTTGCAATTACCTTCTATAATTTTTATCTTCCCAGCCTATACACTGGAGATACGCCACAGACTAGCACTTGGCAAAGCAGCCATGTAGGAAAAGATAGTCAAATGCTGTGATGTGTCTATACCTACAAAGATCAGAATCATGTAAGCCATGGTATTCCCTGTGACACTCTATGGAAGCAAAAGTTGGACTATGAAAAAGCAGGATAGGAAGAGTATTGATGCCTTTGAACTTTGGTGTTGGAGAAGACTCCTGAGAATACTGTGGACAGGCAAGAAAACAAATCAATGGATCAACAAACAAATCAACCCAGAGTTTTCACTCAAGGCACAAATTGTGAAACACAATTTCAGACACATTATGTGAAGACCTACCTCTCTGGAAAAGGCTCTAATGCTGGGAAAGGTAGAAGGAAAGAGAAGAAGAGGATGACCAGCAGCAAGATGGATGGACTTTGTTACAATGGTGATGAATGCACTGTTGGAACACCTGAAAGACCCGGTTAGAGATAGATTGTCATGGAGAAAATCTATCTGTGTGGTCACTAGGAGTCCAAAAGGACTTGATGGCACATAATCAATCAATCCCAGCCTAGCAGGCAGTCCTGGAACTCCCAGAGTCCCACATACAAAAGCCAGTCCTAGCTTCTTAGATCAGACAAGGTCAGGTAGATGGCAAGTTATCTTTAGTGGAATTGCTAAAAAGTTAAATTTTTACATGCTTAATTATGCTATAACAAAACTAGGAATAATTATAATTTCCCACAACATTATAAATCTATTATAATGTTGTTTTGATACTATGTTGAATAATATCAATTCAGACATTTTAAAATAACTAGATAATTTATCCATGTTTCTCACCACACTTGTTTTAAATATAATGCATTTAGAAATATTCAAATGAAATTAAAAGATGCTTGCTCCTTGGGAGGAAAGCTATGGCAAACCTAGACAGCATATTAAAAAGCAGAGACGTCACCTTGCTGACAAAGATCCGCATAATCAAAGCTATGGTTTTTCCAGTAGTAATGTATGGCTGTGAGAGCTGGACCATAAAGAAGGCTGAGCGCTGAAGAACTGATGCCTTTGAACTGTGGTGCTGGGGAAGACTCTTAAGAGTCCCCTGGACTGCTAGGAGGTCAAACCAGTCAATCTTAAAGGAAATCAAACCTGACTGCTCATTGGAAGGATTGATAATGAAGCTCAAGCTCAGATACTTTGGTCACTTAATACGAAGAGAGAACTCTTTGGAAAAGACCCTGATGCTGGGAAAGATTGAAGGCAAAAGGAGAAGGGGACGGCAGAGGATGAGATGATTAGATAGCATCACTGAAGCAATGAGCATGAAACTGAGCAAACTCAGGGAGGCAGTGAAGGACAGGAAGGCCTGGCGCGATATGGTTCATGGGGTCACAAAGAGTCGGACACGACTTAACAACTGAACAACAACAAAAATGCATATTTTATTTCTACATTATCTGAAATTTAAATGCTATTAATTTAATTTGTGTATGTTTTATACAATCAGTTACAGGTGTTCAAATGAAATAAAAACCAAGGAAAATACACTCATAAATTAAATGAAATCAATAGCAACTGATTTCCCTATTCGCCTGCCCACCAATCCATCCACACTTATTTCCCTTTATTTTATACTTGTAAAGTTATTTCCAGATCAAATATGACTAAAAGGCAGAGGTGCCCACCATACCATCTTGATTTCCTAGACTAGTCATAGAAACATAAAACCCGCCTTATGCTCAGTCAGACTACTAATTCATCTAGTCCAATATTGTTAATAATAAATATGGAACATACATTCAAGTACTTTTGCAGCCTGAGATGAAACATATATGGTGACTTTTATTCCTATTTCTCCCACAGAAATGTATTGAACAGGCAGTTGAAACCAATAACAAGTAAGATTTGTCACTGCTGAATGCTGGCTCAGAAGTATGGTAACAGTTACTTGCCTGAGGAGGAATGGCTATGCAGCTGCCAATCTCTTCCCTGAACATCAGCTGCTTGAGGCTGTAGTCTCATTCTGCCTAATTATAGGACTGAATCTGCATTTTGAATCTATACACGAACAAGCTCCTGATGTGAAATTTCTCACAGAAGCCTCTCATGTTCAAAAGCATTGTAACTCTTGATTATTTGCTACTAGGTTTAATTAACAAGAGAATTCTGGAAACAGAGCTGGAATAGGCAAATTATTTAACCAAGACAACCCATTGAGGAAAAGATACAGATGAGATATTTATCATCATGTTTAGGTCATTCCTGCTACATTTCCTATTGCAGTGTCTGTTTTGCAAGACAAGCCAGTAAGATTGATGAACAACTTGCTCAAAGTTAGAAACTGAAAAGAAAAATGGGATCTGAGTTTCAAATTTCAATTCTCCAATATTACCCTATTTGATTAATTTATTCATTTATTTTCCACCAAGAACAAGTTCCCCCCTGAAAGATTATCCCACTAGATCACCTGATACTTTATTTGGGATATTTAATTTCTCCCAAAATTAATTTCCACATTGAAAAAAGCATCTTTACTGCTTCTTTGCTAAAGAGAAAAATTTCCCATTTTTATCACTCTTCCTCCATCTCAGATAAACCCTAATCCAGTAGTAATCCAATACTATAGATTGACTCAGACTGGATTTATAGATTTACCTAAGAATAAGTCATACTGGAGTTAGTAGGATTAATTCTGAGTATGGATACATGGGATTGCCTGTAAGTCTGAGTTCACAAACTGCAGTAAGCCATAATAGTTGGTTTTTAGATTGTGTTGTGTAAATGCGCCCATTGTGGTTTATAAACCATGATCTAATGCTTAGTGTGTTTAATAAACCATGGGTAAGCAAACCATGGCTTACTAGAATATGTGAACCTGCCATTACACCAGGAGACCAAGAGTGAGAAGTGAGAAGTAAGGTGAGTCAGGTTTCTTCAATGGCCACAAAGATCCATACGAACTACTGGGCAGAAATGCAGCTACTCCTGCTACATATAGATGCTTTCCATCTGCAAAATATCTGGTGATAGCAGCATAACAAATATGGGACCAAGCACAATGGAAAGGATACAGCAACAGCATAGACATGAGCATATTGGAACCCAGATCTAGTAATGACTTTCTTTCCTAAAATAATTAATCTAAAAAAGATAAAAGGGTGACAGAGTTGATGTCTGGTTAAATTCTAGTTAAATTGATGGGAAGTACTACTAAAATAAATGTAGAGAAAAATAAATCTTGCTGAAGAATCAATAACATATGCAAAAATAAATCCTCTCTCACTAACCTAGTCTCTTTTGAAACATCAAAACATGAAAATGGAGGGATCCTATAGATAGTGTACTTCAAAAGGCCTTGCACAAATCTCCTCACCAACAATTCCTGAACTGAATTACCAGACTTAGGATAAGAAGATAGATCCTTTTATGGATTAGCCCAAGGAACTACAGAACAGGAAGCAGGAGGGATAAATAAAACAATTTTTTTCACAGTGAAACAAGCTGGCTGTGCTTGCACATACATGCATAAACAGGAAACAGCTTCCAGAGCAGTTGTGCAAGCCTGGAAAAAAATGCCGTTGATCTAAAGGGGAAAAAAGTGCTTTGTACATGCTCCCATGTGTTCTGAATCACCTGTTTTGAAAGATTTGGACAGCCAGTCCTATAAATTATCAGTTCTTACAATGGAGACATGTAGACTGGAATGCTCTAAGTATGAATGGGCATCAAAGCTTTTTAACTTTAGATATGGTCTGGAAATGGAATTGAATAATCCAGATTCAAAGGCAACATACCATCAATACCATACAATAGAAAGCAAAAATGTCCTCTTGCTCTCGTTATAATTTTCCACATGTATTTTGCTGATCGCTATATAATGCAGAATGTATTTGTATAATAATGAACAGATATATAAGTTTTCTCATTCAGACTGTCAGGACTTAAATGATAAAATATTATTTTGGGGCTAAAATATATAATTGTACATCCCGTATATTAAAAAACAAGGAGTTGCATCCAGTTGTGTCCATCTGGTAACCTAATAGCTTTTAGTAGTATATAAAATCTTTCAAATTTGAAACATCTTTAAATATTCCAATTTGAGTTCAAAGCAGTTATTTTGAGCTCAAGATGCTCCAAACAGCTCTTCAGAACTCAAAATAGTTGTTTTGAACTTGAAATAGAACACTTTGAATCCAAACAATTTTGAATTTAAAATGTTTTGTACACCTCTAATAGATTTTTTCCCCCACTTTCAGCCCTTTTATCTCCAAATCTGTTCTAATGAAAGACCCTCTGAAGCAAATGTGGATGGTGATAGATAAGAGCAGCTCACACTGCATATCGTTGTGTTCACTTATATGGTGATAATGTAACCCAGCACTCTTAAATTGTCTTAGATTTAACCAACAGTACTGAATAATATAATTAATTACAGTATAACATAATTAGAATATAACAAAGTGCAATAAATATAATGACTATGGTAATTTTCTAAATGGTAAACAGAAGCACAATCTTACTGGTATAATTTCTGCATTTGTACTGACTGCTCCATCAGGAGTGTTGGTGCCAAGAGATAGCACAGTATTTCTATCTTGTGTCATTAAAGAAGAAAATTGAACACTGTATGAATGCAGTTGCAGTTCTGGTAAATATGCACATCTTGCTGCATCTGAAGGAGCTTCTTCGGATAATTTTTCATATTTTCCAAGGATTTCATCACAATAATCTTGTGTACATGGTTGCATTTTTACCTCAAGCACTGCATTTTCATTTTCTCTGTTAAGAGTATGTTTCAAATGATCAACTGCAGTTTCACCCATGCAATTTAAATAAGTATCTTGACTGCAATGGAATCCTTTTTCAACTGGTTTATTTAGTAAATCAGTCTTAAGGTTATGGTTTTCAGAACTAAATGCAAGTCCATTATCTGTTCTGGATATTCCAGCAAGAGTTAGATGATTTTCCATAGGTACAGTTAAAATTTCAGACTGGCTGTGTTTCATCTCAATGGAGACACGTCCTAAACCAGTTTTCATCTTGGCAAATGTTTCAGCTTCAAAATAAGCAAACAAAAATAAGCAAGAAAATACAGAACATACAACTCTAATCATAAACTTAAATACACTGTTCTCTATACATATTGGGACAGTATACTATATATGCAAGATCTCATCCTTATGTTCTAAGTAAATGGCAATACTTATTTTTGCATATGAATTGATTATATATGAACCTCAGTGCTTACTTAAGTAGTGTTACCTACATATTTGCGTTTTAACTGCATGAGTATGAGCCACTTCAATCAGCACATCGCAATTTTTGTATACATCTGAAATACTAAAATACTTTGTTTGCATTAGACATAGGTGAAAGTTTTATCATTCTATTGTTCCTGATATCTGTGTTTTTATGAAAAAACACATCTATGCCAATATACTTTAAACATCACCCTATGTACTATGTAAATTAATACTGGATATGCAAGTCAGCAAGAAGCAAATATAAATAACCAAAAACACAACAACAGTATAGTCGACCAAATAAAATATATATTTTCTTGAATATACCAGCCTTTCAAAATTTTCAGAGCATTATATCCTCTGCTTTACAACATCTGGGTAATTCTTTGCCTTATGATTCCCTTACATCAGTGTTGTCCAAACTTGGCCACTTTAAGATGAGTGGACTTCAACTCCCAGAATCCCCCCCCAGCATGCTGGCTGGGGAATTCTGGGAGTTGAAGTCCACTCATCTTAAAGTGGCCAAGTTTGGACAACACTGCCTTACATGATTCCCTACATGAACAGAAACTGTAGGTCAATGTTAGGAGGGGTGAAGTTACATTGTATAATATCAAATTCATCTACTGTAGATTATTTATTTAATATACAGTACCATCATATTCCACAGGGACTCATGGTAGTGTACATTAAAAACTAAAATAATTGTAACAGTACAGTAATGCAAAAATAATTTTAAACTGTCAATCTTTTTCATAAATGTCATAAGTTATAATAGGTGTACCAGTGAAGATCTTAACTAAATACCCTTTGAACAGCTCAGATTTTAAAGTTTTTTTAAGGTCAGGAGTGATGGCTCTGAATTTCTGGTGGAAGACTCTCCTTTAGGGTAGGTTCCAATGCTAATAAACAAGATAATCCTGTTTCCCAAGGAATTCACGAGGATTAGAAATATATATGTTGGTGGTGTGAAATGATTCTACACACCTGTTTCATCACATGTGTACCAAATCAAAGAGGAACATACAGCTACTTCAGGAAATGCTTTTTCTGCATTGTGCATGGTGGAAATAATTACTGTTGGGTTATACATGCAGCTGTTTGAAGCTCTTGTTTCCTTTTCACTATACACGCACACATATAGACACCTCTGAAAATAATGGGTAGTTGTGGCTCTCTCATGTGTGGTCGAAGATGGGCTGCCTCACACTTTACAATGTCGGCTGTGTCTGCCACAGACAGAAGTTGTGGGTACATCAGAGTTTAATAAGTGTGCATTATCTTTATCTACGTACATCCGTAAGTTGCAGCTGCCGGATAGACAAGTACGCGTCACCTCAAGTAAGTCTAAGGGCTACAGACCTGACCCCTCAAAATGCTTCCCCAACCTGTGGGTGGGGGTGTGCGTGCGCAATTGTCACATGAGGCGAATATGTCCTCGCAGATCATTCATGCATACTTCTACGTTTCTGTCTCTCCCGCTCACCTTCCCCCTCTGCAGATTCCCGCCTTCTCCCTTCCATCATTCTTACGAGCACTTGCTCTAATTTGCGGAGGAAGAGCCGTTGGGCGGGGAGGGGGGGGTGGGACAGCGGTGCCTCGAGGAGAGGCGGAGCCTGGAGGGCACGCGCTGGTTACGGGTCAGATGACCTCGCCATCAAGAGTACAACCCCCCTGACAGCTTAGTCGGCGTCAGTGCGCGCGCGCGCTGGACGGGCAGCGACGATCCCTCGCGGGGATTCCATAGAACGAAACCCTGATAGGCTTTCAAAGGAGAGGGCGGGACTGGTTTCCGTGTCTATTTGCCCTTGCTAGCTGGCGATCGGGAAGCACCAGGCGCGCAACCAGGACACCCCAATTCATACCGTCCATATCTCAAAATAGAAGATCCTGTTAATACCTGGAGGCTGACAGGTATTAACCACCTGCACCACACGCACGTTCTCCTGAAAGCTGTAGTTTCGGTGCAATTCATTTGCCTGCCTTCACGTACTTAAAACCAGTAAGTTGGTGGGTTTCTTGTTCTTCAACAGGCCAAACAGTTCATATCTTAATCATTTTCATGTGGCTGTGTTAATTAGCATGAGACACAGTAGGTACACCCTTAAGTATTTATATACTGACATTGGAAGCACATTCTCCCCAGTGCAAAAGATTTAACTTAACTCTTTTAAAGTTAAACCCTCAATAAAGAAAATTCTACAGCTTGTACTTATTTTAATATCCCACAAAAGGAAAATATAAAGACAATGTGCAATTGTGGTATGTATGGATTATCCTCCTTTTTCCCCTTCTGAATGAATAGGGTTTGAGAAATTCGTCTTTTTTAATATACTAAAATTGTAGATATCAGTGTAACTTCTCTCTCTCTTCTCCCCAGCAAAATATCTAGGATAAGTATTGTATGAGGACTGGAACACATCTCTATTGCATGTGACCTGTTTGTGGGGATGGGGTGAGATCTGTTGTGCTTATATGCATTTAAGTTTCTTACTATGTAAGATAGTAACCACATGCAGCTCTATAGATGTTGGCAAACTCCAATTTCTTTAGTTCTAGCAATTATCTTCAATTGCTATAAAGTTAATGACAAGCGGGCAGTTGCAAATTAAGAGAAAGTGAAGAACATGAATAGGAAGCACTTCACAGTAGAGACTAAGGTCCTTTCTTCACTTGCCTTTTACATTAACCTTACCAGGATTTCTGGTGCTAATGTTTAATGCTCCTTAAAAACATGGTAATCTTTCTCACCCTACCCCCAAGCCCCCGATTTAAGGTGTTCTGGAAAATAGCCAACTTTTTCTGCTCAAGATGCCAAGGGAGCTATTGTGCGCAGATTTTGTTGTGTGGAGTCCTTGGGGTTCTCTGAGCTTGGTTCTTTTCTTGCAAACATTTCATTACCTGGCTAGGTAACATCTTCAGTGCAGATTTTGTTGTACTTCCACACTCTACTAATGTGACCAGGCTAGTCCTGCTCATTAATAGGTATCCAGGGAGGAGCAAGAGAAGGCAATACATTGCTACTGGCTATTCATTAGCTAATCATGGTTTTCAAAGTATTTGTTCCCTCCACTAAGGAAAGTATACTGTACTAGCCTATTAGCTGAATGAGCACAGATCATATCACAGCAAGCTATTGCATTGTTGCAGTAAAGACTGAGGTACGCTAAGTGAGTAAGTATGTGTACCTAATGAGGTAAGGGTCTCAGTCCTTGCCACTGAAAGCTTCAGTATCAGGAAGGGAAAAGTCCCATTCTCACACTTCGTGCCACAGAACGTCATGAGCTGGTAAGACAGATGAATCTTTATTTTCATAAGAAAACCAGTTTAGTGCAATGAAGGTAAGATATTGGTGTTGGAAAATCCAAGTTTGTCTATGAAGCTCACTGACTGATTTGATACCACTGTCTCTTAAGGCCAATCTTTCTTGAATGGCTGATGTAACAGAGAGCAAAATCCCCTGCTCCCCTGGGAATATATCATGTTGTTATATGACCACAACAGGATTTGAGTTTATTCCTTCCAAGTAAGTTTTAAAAGGCCTTCTATTCTTTGAGAGAAGACGAGAATTCACTTTAGCAGCAAATGCTATTACACCAATGGCCAGACATCACTGGATCCAGCTCAAAAAAAAAGTTAAGATTCCAGGTATCTCAGGTTTTATGATTAAGTGATGCACACCAAAATTCAGACATTTACAAGCCAAATTGGGCTTAAAAAGAATATTATGCTAAGAACTCAAGCAAAACATGTAAGCTTCAGGATGATTTTTTTTTATTCTAAGAATATACTACTTCCAAATGCAGTTAATATACAGAAAATTTAATGGAGTAAAATTTAAATATTAGCCAATATCAGTTTTATATTCAAGTGATGAATAAGGGAAATTGGAAAACATGGTTAAAGCATCCCTTAGGAAACCTTTGGTGTCTTATAATGCCTGTTTTGTACTCGTACATATGTGGACAAGCAAATTCCTCATCTACTGGTTTTTGTTATTAGATTACATAATTTTTAAAGTCTAAATATGATCAACCCAATTCTTTCAAAATGAATTTCAACAGAAATTTCTATAAAAGCTATAAATAATGAGAACAGTCCGTATCTCTAATATAAAATTCACACTTTTAAATAATATTAATGTCTTTATTAAGAATAAGCTGTTTACTACATGTTTAACAATTTACAACCAAAAGCAGTATTATTTACATGCAGTTGACATTCTAAGAGGATATAAACCAAGTTTAGAAATTGTTCGTGGGTCAATTTTTAAAAAAATGACACTTGACGTTTCAATCACTTACAGTAAAATTCATGTTAACTTCAGCCAATTACACATTTACATTCCCAAAAAGAATGAAAAATTGCATTGATAATGCACTAATTAAGCATGTTTACAACTGAAATATCTAAAACCTGAGTCAAACCTAATGACGCTCTTGATAAAAAAAGGTTCTTTTTGAGACTGGTTGGAGACTGGTCAGAGACTGGTCAGTGGTTAAAATAAAAGCATATACTTAATAGTCCAGAACACTGACTTTAGAATACAGCATGGCATCCAATGCTTTATTTTTTTCCCATAATTTTTGTGATGTTTACCATCCTTGATCATATAAAACATGCCCCATCTGTTCTTGTGCAGATTTATGCATCAATATTTATTCAGAAACAATATATCTCATTTTCATTAATTGAAGTCGAAGTGATCAATAACAAATTCTCAGGACAGCAACTTCAGTCCCACATCTCCAATTTGTTCTAGTTATTAAAAGCTCTGGAACATCAGGACTGTATTAGACTAACCTCTGTATTTGTTGCTTGATATTTCTCCAAGCCATTAAATTTGGAGAAACAGAAGTAATTGATGATGCACAAGGCCAGAGAAGACTTCACTGTTTGATTTTTGTAATGTTTGTATTTTCTGGTTCCTAAATGAAATTCCTGCCAGCCATGAGAACAATTATCTTTTTTCCTTGTAATTTCTAATACAGATTCTCTAGTAATACCATTCATGATTTGTCACACTCTCTACATTTTAAAAAATAATCTGAGATCATAACTCCAATTTAATCTATGACTTATTTAAGTGTTAGGTATTTATTATATTAATGACTTTTTATGAATGCATATACAATAATAATTTCTTAAGGCGGAAGGTGTCAAGCTAATTTGACTAGTCTTTGCATTGTAGATTGTCCAACAGGTTTTAAATCAGATGATTAATTGTAATGCACAAAGAGTTATAGGATGAAACAACGTTAACTGAATAAACTCCTCTTGAAGCAAAATAGTAACTTCTCTTTTTTTTGTAACAGTGTAAAAATTATTCTCATAAGAAATAGCTTTTGTTATCTTAATACAAATGAAAATTGCTTGTGAGACTTTTCATGGAAATGTACTCATTTTTATCTGCTTATATTATACCCAGCATTACTGCAAATTCAGCAATTCTTATTTTCCAAATTCAGCAATTCCACTTTTGAAATTTAGCAGATAATTTCAGGCTTTAAACCTGTATAAATAAAAAGCCTTATCTGACATTTTAAGTAACAACACAGACTTAATTCCAAGTAGCAAAGTATTTTCTCTCTACTAAGCACAATTTACTATATTTGCCAGATGTTTTAAAATGTTCAACTTAATGAAATATCTTTATTTATGGAGTATGTCCTAAATGGTCACTTTCTGATAAAAACAGTAACAATTAAATGAATTCATGTCTGCTACTGTTACATTTCAAGTCATATTTTTCTATTAGCATGAAATTGGAATACACATACATAGTCTCTTAATTTATAGAATACAAATAAGAAATTGTTAAATTAAGACAAACTGGGAATAAATGTCATTTTGTAATTCCCTTGCAAATATAAAAATCTCAACTGTCATTTCTCATGAAAAAGAAAATTCTTCTGAACAACTGAAGTGATGGACCTTGGAAACCACACAAGAATGCTTGTTTATATACCTGGAAATGGATTGCTACTTAGCATACCTTATTTTCAGTCACTGTACAGAAGAGTTCTCATCTACAACATTAGCCAGCTAGTTCTGCGATTAGAAAAATCATTTAGTAGAGTTTTTGCCGATATGAAACAAGTTACGGATGTCACACAATGCTTGTCTGATGTTTTTCCCAAAGCGATGGGAATCCTAAAAAATAGTTAAAAATCCAAATTCATAATCACATGGCAATCTCATACTGTACATAATGTATGCATGCATATATACAATTTAGATTTTTCATGTATGAAACTGATTTCTATTTACTATTTTTGTTTATTCAGTGATATGATTTTTATAGGGTTTTTTTTATAAAACCCTGTAATAGTATTAATGGGTTCTGGAAAATAATACAGACTTCATTTTATGTATTTACTGTAAAAATTTATATGCCTATATCTATTAAAATACTGTACATTATTATAAATAAAGTATGTATATATGTGCGTGTATGTATATACTGCTATCTGATTAAAACCTTTTCATCTGAACACTCTCTGAAGAACTATCTTGACCAGTTTCATAAAATCTAAAAGTATGGTAGCTCAGGGGGATGCTGAGTAAAGGGACAAGATGAAAATTTCCATTTCTGTGTGCCCCAACCTCCCAACCTATCACAAGGTGGCCAACTGAAATAATGTTTCTGTTAGAATGTGTAAAGCAGGAAGATTTTACATGGAGATGGTCCCAAAAGAAATAAAGTCCAACCCATATAAGGCTTTAATCATCAGCATCTTGAACTGGGCCTGAAAACCTACTGGCAATGAGTGCCACTCCTATTAATGGAATAATTATTCTATTAACCAGCTAACACCAGTCAACAAGCTGGCAGTTGCATTCTGTGACAGCTGTAGCTTCTAACTTCAAGGGCAGCCAATGTAAACCAAAATACAGTAGTCTGGTGTGGATCCACTTAAGTTGTCCAAATGCTCTTCTAACTTCTACCTGTTGGAGCCAGGGGTCCAGGAGGTCCCGGATTGCATACCAGTTCTTTCCAAAGAACTACAACTCTAACTAGAGGAATAGGAGGAAAATCCATGGCATCTGTGATGGAATGTCTGACGTTTGTCTATCATCAGCCTATTACTGAAACATAACCCCAAACCAATGGATGACCTCCCCCAGCAGTCTGATGTAGATATTGAACAGGATGGAGGGAGGATCAAGTTCTGAGGCACTTCACATTGGCATGTCTAAGACCTCATCCCCTCCTCCAACAAATGACTCCAACAAGCAGACTGAAACTGCTTGTATAGAAAGAAGTGGAACCACTGCAAATCAATGCTTCCAGTTTTCAACCCTTGCAGATAGCCTAAAAGAGACACCATGGTAAGTAATATTTAACATCTCACAAGACAAAAAGTTGTACCACCCTTCAAGGTCCCACCATAGGTGCACAATGAAGACTCTCACACCCAGGCCTGAAAAAATAACTGAAAGGAATCATCTAGGGCCTCTAGTTGCAGATTTCAATGGAGTTATTGAGTTTTTTAATACAAGTTTATAGAGGCTGGTGAATATATTATTTCATACTATCTTAAAATGCATTAAAATATTGTTTTGCACTTATGATATGATCCAACTTAAAAATTCTATTTAAAAAGTATTTAACACATATTTATGTTTAATACATCTTAGACATACTGAACTATAGAACTCAAATTGTTTTCTAGTAAGAATCATTATTAAACAGTGATAAAGAACAAATGCTATCTCACAGTACATTAGGAGGAATAGAGAGTTCAGATCACAGGAACCAATTGTTCCACTGTACTCTGTGCTGGTCAGATCCCATTTGGAATATTATGTCCAGTTTTGAGCACCACAGTTCAAAAAAGATAGTAATAAATTGGAGCAAGTTCATGGAGGGCTACCAAGATGGTGAAGAATCGAAACAAAGCCCTATGAGGAACAGTTAAATGATCTAGGTATGTTTAGTCTACAGAAAAGACAAATGGGAAATACAGTGGAACCTCGGTTCACGAATTTAATTTGTTCCGCAACTCTGGTCGCGACCCGAAATGGTTGCGACCGGAATCAAATTTTCCCATAAGGTTCAATGTAAATACAGTTAATCCGTTCCGACCCCAAATTTGGTCGCCAACCGATTTCTGGTCACGACCCGAGTCAAATTTCCCCATAAGGTTCAATGTAAATACGGTTAATCCGTTCTGAACCATGTTTTTTTTTTTAAAAACCGCAAAAATATGACACAAAGTACAGTACGAAGAGAGAGAAAGCTAACCTTGCTCGGGAGGGAAAATGGCCGTGCTTCCTGCTTGGAGGGAGAGTCCCCTCCCTACAGGAAGTCGTGACGTGACACGGGAGGGAAAATGGCCGCACTTCCTGCTCGGAGGGAGAGTCCCCTCCCTACAGGAAGTCGCGACCATGTGACACGGGAGGGAAAATGGCCGCGGATCCTGTTTGTCACCCGATCCGGCGTTTGCGACTAGAGGTAAATTTTTGCGGCCTGAGCTGGTCGTGACCCGAATTGTTCGTGAACAGATGCGTTCGTGAACCAAGGTTCAGATACACAGTATTGAAGACTGCCATGTGGAAAAGGGAGTGAACTTATTCTCTATTACACCAGAAGGCAGGACTAGAACCAGTGAATTAAAACTACAAGGAAAGAGATTTCCTAGACATTAGGATGAGCTTCCTGACTATACTAACTGTCAACCAATAGAACAGGCTGTCACGAGAGGTGGTGACTTCTCCTTTATGAGAGGCTTTCCTACTAAGGCTGGATGCTCATCTGTCAATGATGCTCTGGTGAATTCTACACTGAGCAGCAAACGACTGATGGCCTCTACTTCATTTCCAACTTTATGATTTTAAGATAAAAAATGGATTTATTTTCTGTAGCTCCGTTTTTTTACTTGAAACTACACACAGTAGCTAACTCTAGTAGGCAAAGTCTGAAGGAATGAAGGCCTAACAAAATTCACATGCATTTTAATCCATAGTTGTAGATCCAAATAAGTTAGTTTTTGTAGGTAAATATTAAATCAAAATTATTGTGTTTGCAATTCAATATAAAGGATAAGGACGCCAGTTTCATATTAAGTGTGCTGATTATTCTCTTTTTATGTTCTCTACTGTATCTATATTTTACTATCCCATGCAGCAATTACATTTAAATGGAATGAAGAGTTTGGTCAGGGTATATGGTGAAAGTGGTGAAAGATAGGTTCCAGAAGCCATCTTCTCTAGGAAGTCACTTCTGAGGCCTGGATGAAAATGCATCAACAGCAGCGGCACTATATTAGTTATATAGGATAAAGCCACTTGATCCCAAATGATAACTGCTTAATATATGGGTGGCAGTATCTAGCTGTATGGGTCTAGGCTAAGCAGAGCTGGGCCTGATTAGTACTTGACTGAGAAAAACAATTCTGCAGAAGGCAATGGCAAGCTACTTCCATTATGTTGCTAAGAAAGCTGCATGGATGGATGGGTCCACAAAGTCTTAGAAGTCAAAGGAGATTTTACTTAAACTTTTGGTCCCTGAGAACTTCATGAGGTGCTGGAGAAGCCTTTAATGTATGCCTGCTTACGTATAAATATGCACCCCCGCAACCTCACCCAACCCACTGTAACTCCTTACTCACACACACACACACACACAGTCCAGCATTTCTCTTTTCTCAGTGAGGAACACAGTAACATTCTGCCCTTTTCATTGGGCATATGAAAATGAAAGGCAGTTCCCTCATGACCCAGTGATCAGTGGGTACTAAGCACCAGGGATTTGGTTCTGTCCCTGTGCCTGGAGGCTGTCAGGATCTGCATGGGGAGGAACCATCTCTGACCTGATCCTATCAAGACTGAGGGTTGTGAGTTTTTGGGCTGCCCAGATTTGGGGATATTCTGCCTTTGATCCTGGATGTATCTGCCTAATCAATTTGATCTGGCAGGGTTAGTGCGGTCTAGGTTCTTTTGATGGATGCCATCTATCAGGACCCCAGAAGTGCACCTTCTCTGTAGCAGAACCTGCCCTCTGGAAGGAGGTTCTCCATGAGATCCAGATGGCCCCCATGCTGCTGTTGTTCAGAAGGCCTTTGGTGAGAGAGAGTAAAGCCCCTTTGCTTTGTTCCTGCTCAGTTTGTCATTCTCTCTCATTTTATTTTATTTACTTTTTATTAACTGTATTCTCATTTTACTTGTTCTGAGCTGCCCAGAGTTGTTGGGAGTCAGGTGGCTAAATAAATATATAAGCAAGCAAGCAAGCAAGCTGGAAACAAAACCTACAGTATAGTAGGTCACAAGTGGCTTGTGTGTTTTCCAACCTTTGTTTAGCATAACCAGAATATACACGTACTTATTTGGAATAATGAAGTATATTATCTAAAAATACTAGATATTATTTTAAAAACCAATCATGTATATTATACTGTTTCTCGTAGACCCAATTTCCTGATGAGATAAGCAGTGTAGAAGAATATACCTGATACAAAAATGGGGCTATTAGTGAATCATACAGGAAGAGAGTAATGGATGTTAAAACTAATAAAATACTTACTGTTTCAGTACAGGAAAACTTGCTGGATACATGGAAATGGATGAGATTATCACCCACAATAATGTAAGATACACCATAACCATCATCAGCAACCTGTAGAAAATATATGTAGAATACCTCAGTTCTTCTACATATCCATAAAAAAACCATCTCAAGATCATTTTGATTTTAAAGTCCAGTACAAAATGCTTCATAATAGGACATATTTGTAAGTTTCAATAAAGACAGGCATCATATTAAAATAGTTTATCATTCTGGGAAAAACTGAAGGGAACATCAGGCTAATATACTATGCCCTCTCAAGGTGACAGGAACCTTTTGCTTTGTTTTCAACTAATACAACCTCAGTAGTTAAATCATACACTGTGATTAATCATAATTATTATTAGTCAAATGAACTTATTAGAGGCAAATGGCACCATCACTAAAATGCTAGCCTTGCTGAATTTTAATGAATTTAGACCATCTAATGGACTTGTTTAGGAAATTGTGCAGGAAACATATATGGAGGAATACTAGTCCTTGGAAAAAAGCAGAATTCAACTTGGCAAAGTCCATAAATTAATGTTACCATGAGCAGAGAAGCTTCTCTGAAAATGATTTATGGATGGCACTTGTGAGACATTAAAAAATCACATAACAAAACTTAATCACCTCCCTGTTAGAGGGCTTTTTAACAACTATGTTTCTTTTTTCCACATGTGGTGAATTTCAAGTATTCCAGCCATCAACTTCTGATATCATTCTAAAATAGGGAACAGATTTATTTATTCTGGCACTTCTGTCTACCTCTCATGGATCCATGAAGCAACTAATATACACAATATATATTCAGTTTTTAATTAAAGCTGTTAAGATAAAGATTTCTAAAAATAGGATACATTTGATAGAACATGATTTTCTAATATGTGAGAAGTGGTCTTAAGTTGATAATGTTATACAATACAATAGATGATTAAGAAGTATATCAAAGCAATATTTATTTGCTGGAATATATAGCAATCATATTTAAAATAATAGATCATAATTTGATTTTTTGTTCTGTAATGTCTTGTATTATTACATGATTAATTTAATAAAATATAAAAAAGAAAAATATTTAGTAACATATAGTTTGCAGAATCCTTCAGTTGGGGTTTTGTTAAATTATGCAATGCATTATTTAAAGTTATCTTCCTAGATTTTTAATATATTATTGGTTGGGCAGCTAAAATAATAATAACAATAATAATAATAAAAAAATCAGCATTGATAAAATCACCATCAGTCAATTGCAAAAGACAGCTTTACTTGCAACAGCTCACATCCTGAGATGATACCTTTAAGACCATCAAACAACATCTGCCTATCCCAGGTCCTTGGGAAGTGCCTGATAGGTGGAGAAAAATGCCAAATCCAGTCTAAATATCTGGCTGACTGTGCAACCAACAATAATAAAAAAACAGAACTTTTCACTTCTCTGATCTGCTCCAATATATAAGCAACGTAACTTCTCAGCCTTTTATTAAGCTGTTCACTGACAGGTAGAATTAGTAGATTCTACACATCTCAGAAATTGTAACATGGAAACTGGGGTAGTTGCTTAGGTTATGGGAAGAATGATTTATCTAACGTTGTTCAATCAGTTCTTTTAAAAACATGAAATTTCTGATTAACAATTCATTTGTTTAATTGTACATTTGCTCTTTTCCTTAGATATGAAAGCTTAAGGTTCATAAATGTCATGATTCTATTGATAAATATTTCAGCATATGATGTCTGTAGCATTGTGTGATGGAGAACGTGATTGGGCATGAATCGATTTGTAATACTAGCTTCTTTTAAATAAAAACATGCAAACATACAGGTCCAAAGCCTCCACCACTGGACTCCATTCCAGGATTCTTATTCAGGTCAATATGTTGTTGAGGTGTTTGACTTGTTGAAAGTCTCCAGGGCTCTGCCAAAACCTGGGAAAGAAGGTGTAAGAAATAGCATACTTTTCAGCTGCTTGCAGCAATAAAAACTGCTATATTGAAATCAGAGAACACATGGAACTGGTTTAAGCAAACTATCTGTACTTTTGCTGAAACCCCTTTTACAATTACAATTTCCCCAAAAGGGATGGAATGCCACTACTGGAAATAAGCCCCAGAGCAGTGATGCTGCTACTATAATTATAGTTCACTGGAACGCATAGTGGAGTTTTCCCAAGAGTAATGAATGGAAGAGTGTAAGATGTGTCAATATTCAGTGCATGTTGCTTTCAACTCTCAAAAGCCCAGAGAATATACTGTTTATTATAGCTGGGTTATCATGAAATCAGATCCCTATATATCCCAGGCTATTTTGGTGGTGGTGATGAGGAATTGCTATAAAAATGGCATAGAGAGGTAATGTGGTCCTAAGTAAAAAGCCTGCTAAATGCAACAAAAAAGATGTAATGGGATTTTTGTGGAGGGGGTTTCTTCAGTTTGAGGGAGTGTGGAAAACAGCAATATTTGTTTCCATGGTCCACTGCTGTGTTTCTATAACAGTTTATATGAACATGAACAAATCATAGGCATGTTTTAAGCAAAGCATCAAAAATATATATGAAAGAGATAAGGAATTATGATGAATGAAAAACCTTTTAAGGCTTTTGTTTTCTGATTTTAGTGTATTTATTTTACATACATTTTAGTCTGCTTTCCATTAAAAAATAATCCCTAAGCAGGCTTCTGTGACACCAAAGTCACAGAAAGTACAGTAGTTCAGGGATGGATGACATGTGCAGTATACACGGAAAAGGCATAAAACCCTGAAAATCCTGTTTTGTTTTTTCCATACAAGCACCTAATTCTGCACCTTAAAATAACTGCATTTTTTCTCAGGATTGTGTGAGAACTGCAGAGGATAGCCGCACAACTTTGAAAAAAGCTGTAGCTTCTTCAAGAAGGTGCAGACACGTACTATGATCATATTTTTGAAACTGAATCCAAAGGAGATGATCAGGAATTCCAAACGCTGTAGCCTAGGCCAGGAAGTCAAAAACAATAATAGAAGAAGACAATGGCAAACCAAACATTACCAAGAAAACTACAGGGATGTGTCCATAGAGGCACCAGCTCCACTCAAAAGAGGCAGTTCCTTTATCACTTTTCTCTTAGAGTTTTCCTTATTCAGAGAGCTTTGAGAGAAACGTGTTAATTCTTGAAGACTCCTTCGCCTGCTTCTAAGGAAGCCCACTTTGTTTCATATAGCTCCCAGATGTTTCCAAATCATTCCAATTTGATTCTTGATTTGGTCAAATCCAGTGCATACCCTCCATTTTTATATTCAACATTTCTATTTCCCTGTTTCCAGGCCAAAAAGGCTAAGACTGAATATGGAACAGTACTTGCAAATGACTGTAATTCTTGTTTCAACAAATTAAGGTGTTCAGAATGTACTGGGTTGGTTTTCCTCTCTGTCTATAGTTCTGAATGTGTACTTTGAATGTATACATTTATAATTTGCACATATAAATATATATGTTTAACCTTCTTTGATATACTAAATTCTTAAAGTATTGCTTATTTTTTTATTGTTGCAAAGATTTTTAGCCTCAGAAAGTTTTCTCATATGCTTCAAAGTTTCTAGTTTATAACGTTTTTCAGTTATTTGAGTAATAACAGGTAATTAAAAATACAGAAAAAAAATTTAAAAAAGAGAAAAAAACAAATTATTTGAGCAATAATTATTATATGGTTACTTACTTCCTTTAGGAAAGGAGATTCAACAGCAAGGTATTTGGAGACCACATAAAGACAAAAAAGGTGACGATCAATGCCAGCGCCAGTCATGGCAAGACGATACAAGCGCTGATGATTAGTAGCAGCTGCCTTGAATAGCATACGTTTCTTTTCAGGCTGTAAATTAAAAGGGAAAAACAGCTCAGTATTTCTGTGTAAATACTATTAAAACAAAATAACATCAAAGTCTAGAAAAGACAGAGAATAGATCCAACCAACAAAGTCCCTTAAGGAGCACTTGGAGTCAAACAGACCATCCACTCTGCTTCCCTCACCTGTAGGAACCTACCACTGCACTTGTATTTGCAGATGCTCTTCTGGGGAAGTTTAATGATTTTCTCACATGGAAAATTATTAAGGAACAAATGGATGGAGAGTAGAAAAGGGAGCTGTTATATATGTTTTTTATATTGGTATATGCCTCTTTGTATGAGAAAATCTACTGAAAATGTGACTTCAGATGTATTCTCTCAGTACCCCATAATACAGACTCTGAAGGTGAAGTTCAAGTCTTCTGACACTGCTTACAGTCTTTCAATTGAAGCAGTCTCTTAACTCATGAATATTTTTTTAAAAATGCACCCTATAAAATACTGCTAACAACAAAGCTGCAGGGGTTGATAAAATACCTGCTGAGTGTTTGAAATCTTTATTATTACAACATAATGTAGTTGAAGTGCTACTTGCTGTTTATAAGCAAGTACGGTATGAAAAACACAGCAGCTGTCAAGGGACTGAAAAATATCAATTTATATTACTGTACCAAAAAAAGGGCAATGCTAAAGAATGCTCAAACTATCAAAACAATTACAGTTAGCTTGCATGCTTGTAAGGGTAATGCTCAAGATTTCACAATCCAGAGATCACCAATACATGGGAAAAAACAGCTAAATGTACAAGCCAGAGTCAGAAGAGGCAGGTGCACCTATCACATTGCCAACATCTGACAGATAATGGGAAAGGCAAGGCAGTTCTAAAAGTTTTCTATTTTTGTTTTATTGATTATAAAAGCTTTTGACTCTATAGACCACAACAAATGGATGGAACTTAAAAATATGGGTGCACTGGGGCACCTCATCTGCCAAAGAAGAATCTGTATGGTGAAAAGAAGCAACAGTTAGAGCAAAATCTGAAGCAACTGACTGGTTCAAAATTGAGAAGGGATTCTTACATACTGTCATCCTATCTAGTTTATATGCAGTATATATGATGCAAAATGATGGACTAGAAGAAAGAGAACACTGGAATTAAAATTGCTGAAACATCAACAATCTCAAATATGCCGATTGCATCATTTTAATGGCTGGAAGTGAGGAAGCTTTAAAGAATCTTTTGCTCAAGATGAAAGAAAAGAAGACAAATGCTGGTTTGGTGTTCACTATTTTAAAAAGATGTCAGAAGGGAATGCCAATCCAATGCAAATAAAAGGAGAAGTCATAACAGATTTTATCTTCCTAGGCTCAAAAATTCACAGGGATGCTACATGAGAGAAAGACTGACAAACCTAAACAAAATATTAAAATGTAGAGACATCACACTGATAACAAAGGTACATTTTGTCCAGATAATGGTTTTCCCAGTTGTAAAATGTTGCTGTGAAAGCTGGATCATCAGAAAGGCTGAACAAAGAAAAACAGACAGCTCTGAATAGTGATGCTGGAGAAAAAGTTTGACAATACATGGGACTGCAAGAAGAACAAATCATTCAATACTAGATGAAGTAAAACCAGGCTGGGTGTGGGAAACTCTAATACTGTGATGAAACTATGCTTAGATATGTTGGACATAAAATATAAAGAAAAGAGTCACTGTAGAAGACACTGATGCTTGGAAAAGTCAATTGATAAAGAGGCCAACAGAAGACAAGGTAGATAGGCATTATCACTGATGACGTAAGTATAAACATACAAGGACTCAGTTACTGATAGACAATCCTGCAAAACGATGTCCTTCTCACAAAGAGCCAGAAGTGATTGAACAAATGAATACAACAACTGTATTGTGACTTTATGTTGTGACTTTATGTTCCTATAATCAATGGATCAGAAAGGTGATGATTTAATGGCTTCTATATTGCCCTAAAAAGCTAATGTAATGTTTTAAATAACATGAAAAAAAAAGAGTACTTTAACACTGAAAATAATTTTTATAACCTTTTTAATAATTGAAAACAAAGGGCCAACATTTTGAAGACTTAAACTTAATATACCAAGCATAAACAGTATGTTCTGTGACCACCAGATGGCTTCATTTTTTCCCAGCTACTTACTTTCCGAAGCAGTACTGTATATGCACACTCACCAAATTTATTATGCTCCATTTGGAAAAAACAATATAATGTTTACATAAAGGTAAAAGCAGAAATTGCATCAAAAAAAGTTTCACTTCTATTTTAAGACTTTGAAGTTTTCCTGGATGTATCTCAACCAATTTTTTAAGTATTTTTAATTTATTTTTCTAAAGAAAACAATTGAAGCTATTTTCCAGCACTTTAATTAGGTAGTTATTTACTACAATGTATTTATAGTACTCAGGAAAGCAGACCGAACTCTTTATCTTAGAGATTGTGGGCAGCAATAAAACTTAAATAAAAATAAAGTTAACACTATGCTTGATTAGCACATTAAACTTACACTTTCATTAGAGTCTTCCATAGCTTGCACAAATTTGCAGGACTGGACAGTACATGAGCGGACTGTTTCTGTTCTACCTTCTCTAAATAAGCGGGTCATAGATGCTTCATATGTTAAACAAAATTTTCCCATGTCCTTAACAAAAATGCAAAGTTATTTATATGCAACAGTTAAAAAAATCATTGTCAGTCACATATGAACATAAGTCATGTTATATTATGTTATACTATATCAGTCACATAAGCATTAGCATCCATTCTTAAATTCAATACAAACACACCTTTATTCCCAATCATTTTCCAAAATAAACTAGAAAATATATGAGAATAAGCTAAGGAATATATGATGCATACCACATATAGAGAGGAGCAGAAAGACAGACAGATGGAGGTGACAGCAGTGGGTTTTGTTCCTGGTGGGCAACAGAATGTAGGTACATATGGAGGCCACACCTAATCTCCCTATGGCAGAATCTTGTGCAGGTTCTTAGCAGTTCTTTTACTGATTTCAACAGTTCAATCCCAAGTACATTCTGGAATTTAATTTAATTCATAGAATTGCACTCTACTAAGAGTTTTCATTCTTATCCCACTGCGCTTCCTCTGCCTGCTGTTTTCCTTATTCTATCACTTTTATCATTTTAGTTGTTCCTTTCTGAATCTTTTCCATATCTGCAATGTATTTTTAGAGAATTACACGCAATGTCACATGAAATATGTGATGCTATCATATTAGTTTCTGCTTTATATACAGTCTCTCTGCATCAGTTCTCAGCACTATATTTACCTTTGTTGGGCTGTTTCTATCCCTTGGAAGAGGGCCTGACCATACTTCAATGATTATACAAGTGTTCTTGTATTTTTTAAATAATGTATTCATTATAAAAAAAAACTTTTGTTAGAAAAGAATAAAAGAGAAAGGAAATCAGTAATTAAAACACATGCCTGGAGAAATAAAAGCATATATATTATGGCATAATTTATTATTCATTGTGCAGATCAAAAGAAAATCATATAAGAGGCTAAAACTGCAAGATGAGAAAAAAAGCAATATTGCAGGAGACCCTTCCTGAATGGGATGTAGTTGTGAATTAACAGATCTTTGCTACGAGCTATGGCACTGCTTGATAAAATAACACCAAACTGTGCAATACAGAGGTGCTTAAATTTCATTTTTGGGTAACTGGAAAAACACTGCAGTATTAAAGGGCTTCACTATGGAAAAGCCTGTCCACTCCAATTAGCTACACTGGAAAGTTCATTTTTTTCATCTGGGAAACTGTGTTTTTCTTTTTAACCGGGATCTTTAAAAATAGGATCAGGTATTTTTATCCTTTTTTTTTAAAGAGAATATCTAAATTAGACTAAAATACATAGGATACTTACCCGATAATGAGCAAGCTGCAAAGCAAGTTGCACAAATGCATCAGGACTAGTTTTGGTTTTCTTCATTAATCCTTTCCCAAATGCATCGAAAGGAAAAGAATGAAAATCCACATCCTCTGCTAATGGCCTTGCAATGTCAAGAGACTTTTCAATCACTTCTTGGCACTAAACAATAGCAACAAGTAGCATTACATGGAAGATATTCACAGACCACAATTTTTTTTCAGCGCGCTACACCATTTTATCTTAAACGTATCAGTTTATCCTAAATGAAATCAGCACTGATCTTACTGATCTATTTAAGAACACGTAACACGGCAGACATTTTTATTGAAAAATGGACAGGTGCATACTTCAGTCAGTAAGAAAGATTATAGGGATGCATTTTGAAGTATACCTGATAATACAGATCTAGAATCGGATGTGCACCCACCTCTTCAGGGATTTCCCACTGCAATCTGGTAGGCATAGGAATGCCTAACGTGGTCTCTCCTTTGCAGTGCCCGTCTTCTGTGTATCCCAATTCAAGACAGTCAGAATACATGGCATTCTGGGGATGGGCAGTATAGATGGTTGGGGGAATAAGAGAGATAATTATAAGCATGCTAAATATACTGCTGCCGACCATACAGAAAAAATAAAGTTCCCTATTAAACCTTGCATTTTGATTAAAAGCTTCAACAGCTATAGATAATTTATACATAATCCTTTCTTCAAACAGCTCAAGAAAACCTACCTCTTCCACCCCTCATTTTATTTGCACAACAGCACTATGAAGTAAGTTAAGATTTTGAGAGGTATGGGCCTGAAGTCACTTAGTGGGTTTTAGATCTGAATGGAAATTTGAATTTCAGTTTCCCAAGTTCAGCACTTTGACCACCATCCTGTACTGAATCAGTGTGTGGCTGATGAATATGTGGTACTAAGTCCTAATCTGATAGGAAACACATCCCTTCATTTCAAAATAAGTGAGTTTTAAATTGAATGTACATTGACAAAGTGAGAGCATGCATGTTGACAATGTAATATGACATCCTACATTTCTTAAAATAAAAAATATAGATTCACTAGACAAGAAAATGTTTAACAATGCAAAAACCTGTCTCTCAATGTTCTATGAACCCCATATCTCATAATAAATTTCCACGTTTCTTAGGTATGTATGCCAACTGTACTGGGCTAAATACAGTAGATTCATGGGATATAACAAAATCATGTGCAATGTTATGGATAAACTTCAATTATTCCGTTTCTGGCATATTTTTATTCTGTGAATAAAAGATTTATTGGGAGAAATCCAATAAACAAACAAACAAATAAATAAATATGTTTATTCTGTGAGGAACACAATGTCAATAATGTCTATTTTCCTGATCCTGCTTATTTGCTGGTGTGCAGTCCTAGATATTCTATTCAGAGGTCAAGGATTGCCCTCAGCTTCAAGAAAAAGCATGCACTTCTGTTGTAAATCACCATTTGATTTATGATAGCAAAGAGCAGTGCAATTTAGGCTGCAGTTCTAGTACTTGCATAGTCTTCTGCATACCTCTTCTAGCTCCAAAAGGGATGAGAACTTTCTGCAGGCAAGAGTCACATTTGGCCCTTGAATGATGCACACCCCAAAAATAGTTAACACAACCAATACAAAAACTACACTTGATTTGCTTTCATTAAATTTCATTAAATCTAATTAATATGAACACTTTCCTGGCAATATGAATGCTCACCTCCCAAAGATGTCCGACAATTGGGGCATCTGCCCAAGAGTGTTCAGAGTTCAGGCCCATTTTACCATTTCTGAACACTATGAGAGTAAATGACTTGTCAAACCACCTATGAAAAACAATAATTTCCATAAACTGTTTTATCACCATACATATTAATAGCAATCTCTGAATGGCTGTATTTATGCAGCCAAAATGGAGCCATTCAACTGCAAGAGGGATATATCTAGAGACTTGAGAAAACTCTTCTGATTTGTGAAAATTAAAAAAAAAAAAAGCTTTAGAAAAGATACCCACAGGGAGATGTTATGCCTACCTCTCCACAAACAGTATAATAAATATTCAGCACAGAATATGCTAAATGATTGGAATATTGCAGAAAAACTGGTGAAGGGACAGAGAATGGAGCAGAACATTCCACAGTTCAAAGTGTATGTAGCAAATGCTGTACATGACAATGTTTCACTTGTTTGTAATAAAAATAGTGAAGTACAGCAAATACAAAGTGACTAAAACATAAAAGTCTGATTATCTTATGATATTGTACTTGTCATTCCAAATGAATGTAATGGGGGGGGCAGAATTTGCTAGGTGACATGAATCAATGAGTGAGAATTTGACAAGGGAGGATAGAAAAAGTTATTGGACTGTTTGGACATCCAAGAATGAATGAGAATGCTAAGTATTTTCAAGTTTGGTGAGTATTTGTTTAGAAAAACATTTCTTATACACCAAAATACTTGTTTCAAATATATAGTTTAAGATGAGTCCATTCATGCATATACATGGAAAACAAATTGAAAAGCGTAATTGACTTGATTGTTTATGATGAAAAATTCAGAGAATTAGTGAAGGATATGGGGGTCCTGAGGGACAGGCCATTTTTCTATAGTTCCCAAGAGTGGGGTTTGGCGAAAAATGGTCGTAGAAGGAAAGGAATGAAGTAAATTAAACAACAATGAAAGTAGACAACTGCAGGAAAAGAAAGTATGAGCACTATATGAAAAAGAAAACAGAGTGATCACCCAACAGAATGAATGGGAAAGTTGTCTGGAACAGAGCTAAAATATTATGTAGCAGAGTGCCACAGTATTGTTTGGAGACACTAATGGGAAGCAAGGGAGGGAGGGAGGGAGATTGCTTTTGCTTTTATGCAAAAAAATTGAGAATTAATAAAAATATTTTATATAGACCGCAGAAGCAGGGAGGCTAGCAAATTCCCAACTTGAGAATATATTGTCAAGCTGCACAGTTAGAGCATATGATTCCATTCATTTTGGAAGACCCATCTAAACAATGGATCCAAACTGAAACTCTATTTAAATTATTAAAAATAATTTTATAAATCAATGGTTCTTTCACCCAAAACATTTTTCAAAAACAAACAAGACTGAAAATGTCTTTACCAAAACAGTGCTCTAAATCTGGAAGAATAAATATATTCCCTTGATAAAGGATACTGTACTCCCCAACCCTTTTAATAAAATATATAGTACAGGACAATTACTATGATCTGGCTCAAATGAAGCTTTAGAGAAGATATAACCTTTAGAATAAAAGATTTCTACAGTAACAGGGAAACTTTCAATAAAGAACAGATAAAAGAATGAATAGGTGATCATGTATTTTTATGAAACCAACTTAAATCTTTATTGATAATAAGGATATTAGAGCTTCAGCAATTCACCCTTATACCAGTTTGGAGAATTTAATATTTAACCATCTAGAACAGCCAAAAGGAAATATTTCAAAAATGTATTGGTTACTATTACAAACAGAAATAGGAGATCACCTCTTGGTTTAAAAGGAGCTTGGGATACTGAAGATTCACTTCAGCTTCACTGCAAGACCTTCAGTAGAAGATTGTATATGGCTGGCACTTGACTCCAGTCAAATTGGCACATATCTATCTTAATTATTCTTCCAAATATTGGAGAGGTTGTCATAAAAAAGGGGCTTTCTTTTGTGGTGGCCATGTGACAAAGCTATATCCTTTTGGCATAAAATTTGATGAAATAAGCATCATTACTAAATAAAGTCAAAACTCCCAGAGTTAGGGTTACTGCACTTATTCACTGGACTGGATCTCAAGCTTGAAAACAAGAAAATTATTTACTTAACCTTAGCAGCTAAAATAATAATTGCCCAACATTGGAAAACTTTAGATAATTTAATAAATGAAAGATTAACAAGGCCTCTTCAATCACCATGTTAAAAGAGATCACAGATAAACTTATGATAATGAAACACCAGAGGCAGGAACCACAATGTTATCAAATTTGGATGGACTTTATATTTTAACTTAGTTACAACAGATGTACTTTTGGCAGCACTTTAGATATACAGGAGACACAATGTTTAGTGAATGGTTCAGTATTGAGCAGGAAGTAAAAGAAGCATCCTTTTGTTCAATATATTTATGGATAAACATAAAGGAATGCTTGTGCTGATGTTAGAGATGTGTTGGGAATGTGAATACTGTATATGTGTATTTTTGTAGGTGGGGGGGCAGGCAGTAGAATCTGCCATGCTGGGACATCAGTGGTGGCTAGGGAGAGGAACGGAAGGCATTGCTAAGACTGGGGATTAGGAGAGGAGGGCTAGAGGAATATGCTATACTGGGAGCTAAGGATAGGAGAGAGGGACATCATGTACCAGCCTTATTTCATGTGTCCTGCTGGATTTTGTTTTGCCCAAAACCTGGAACCACCAAAACATTCTGAGTTTCATTTCTACCAAACCATGGCTCCCTCAAAATGGTCTGGAAAACCTTTAGAACACAATGGCTTGTTCTGGTTTCAAAACAATTTTTTTCCTGTCTATTGCACACGTCTAGTGGTAAGGTATTGGTATAAACTAAATTTAGTGTAGCTTTATTTTATTTTCCTTTCCTCTTATCTACTGTTTCTTTTGCTTACTATTTCATAACCCTTTTCTGTGCATTGCATAAAGAGGTTATTGTAACAGTATGTATAACCTAGTATATGTATGTATGTATGTATAACCTAGTATAATTATACTAAGTATTAGTCATTCCTTTATCCAGAAATTGTATGCTGAGGGGAAAATAGGCCCCAGCAGCTATACAAATATCAGCACCTCACCAAAACCTACAATTCTCAGTAATCTTTGAGAATAGCAGTAAGAGTTAAACACATGGAATAGGCATTTTGTGGACAAAGCCAGAAACTCTTCAGTGAAAGATACAAATATAACATTTATTTAAATGCTGAAACAGAATTCAAAGGTAATCTTGGCTTCTAAAAGGACTCATTGTTCAATTATTCGAAGATTCCTTGGAAAAACATTGTAGCCAAAAGATATTAAAGTAAGTCATACTATCAATAAGCATTTCACTGAACAGTGTACTATTTGTTCTTTGGTTTTCAGTGGTAGCCAAATACAAGTTTTCAGAAAGAATTAAAAATCTTTTTTCACCTACTGAAAAGGAAACATTTATATATACATGAAAATGGTGAAAGAATATCTCTTTCTCAAGCACGGTATACCTGTCATAGCATTTGCCATGTAGAAGTGCCTTTGCGTAGGCATCCATTGATGTCACTGGGTCCTCTTCTCTGTAACCTTGAGCAGTATCGTCCAAAGTAACAAAGAAAGCAGCCTTTTCAACCGCATCCAATGACTGCTTGTTCTTTCCCCTTGCAAAATACGTTTGGCGAGCTTTAGCCCAAGGAACTCTGCCAGACGAATATAGAAACATTATGTAAAATCACTGAACAATTATCCTTCTAAAAAGAGTAATTTTACATTCAGATTTAAAGTGATGTCTAATGAAGTGTGTGTGTGCATATGTGCGCGTGCCTTCAAGTCAGTCACTTATATGTGTATGTGTATGAGTCAGGTGGCGACTGCCTGGACAAGTCCCTGCAATTTTCTTGGCAAGATTTCGAAAGTGGTTTGCCATTGCCTGCTTCCTCAGGCTGAGAGAGAGGACTGGCCCAAGGTCACCCAGATGGCTTTGTGTCTAAGGTGGGACTAGAACTCAGACTCCCATTTTGAGCCTGGTGCCTTAAACACTACACCAAACTGGCTCTCTCTAATGAAGAAACAACAAAAATTACTGCAAATTTCAATGCTAAATATGAAAAAAACTTGCACAGCAATGGAATTCTCAAGTGAAACATTTACATAAAGCTTCCTTTCAAATTTTAACCATGCATTGGTTTAAAACTCATCTGTACAAACTAGAGTCTTCATGCAATCCTCAGGCACTCCCCATCCCCATCCCCTACCCCCCATCCCCAATTCCCTGGCATCCCCTCTCTCTTGGCATCGAAACCATTTATCATGGCCTTTCATGCTGAAATGCTGCTAAAAGTCAGTAGATGGTATGATATTACACATGCAACTCTGTATTGTATTCAATATGTCTGGATCCAATCCATTATGTGTATCGTATAGTGTATTCCTGCTATCCTCCTCACCTAAATTCCCATTAAGTGGACCCTAGTAACTGAAATAAAATAAATCCACCAAAACCTACACTCAACTATTTCTTAGCTTTACAAGTAAGGTATATACAATTAGTTGTAACCACCTGAACACTGATATCCAAACTTTCAATTTAAAAGCAATACTGTGTGTTGCTAAAAAGGGGACAAATCCCACAGATGTTCACTTTACAATTAATCCAAAGCAGTGAGCAAACCAAACAACAAAGAATGAACAGAGTACAATACTTGAGGTTAACCCAAATAGTAAACAAAAGATCAGATAAATATAAAAGCAAAATCGTTTTTAAAAATTAAGAGGCCCTCATTTACCAAGTTTCATACCTGTCTCCAGCAGTAAGAGCTGCTAACTTCTCTTCACCTGGCTGAGGCTCAGATTTGTCATTTAGAATCCACTGTATCTGCTGCTCAATCTCCCTGGGTTTTAGTAGTCTGCCATCATAGTACAACCACACTTTGTAATAGCATCCCTTGTGATATACAGCAATATGTTTGCTGTCCTTCAAATGCTGGATTGTGTCTAGAATTGAAATCCAAAATTTGCAATGAATGTATGTTTCAATAATAAAAGGTTTTATAGCTTGCAGTACTCAGCTACAAACTACAGCTACTAATCAATCAAACTGAATCAACTATTTCATTCAATTGTGTAAGAGCTGTTCACTCTTTACTGTAATATTCATGAAAAAGTAGCTGAATATTTTTAAAAAATGTTTTGGTGCAAAAAAACCCGTTCCTTTTTAAATACAGCCCAGATTGTTATCTTCCACGCACACAACCATGTAATCTAAAGGTTTCTGTACACGCCACTCTTCCTAAATTTGGCATCATGGGAAAGTGCTGGGACTGGACAGTAACCTGCAGAATTTCCAGCTTTACAAGTAAGATATATAAAATTAGTTGTATGTCCACCATGTTAGTGAAAGAGGTCTTGATAGTAATTGCTAGTGTGGCAGCTTTTATATGGGTTGAGATACTTAGCTGAATCACTGAAGTTGTCATATGGGCAGACAACCCACTTGGAAATGCACACATATAACGTTAAAAAATAAGTCTGTCTCACTTCTTGCTATTTGTTTTTAAATCTCATGAAAAAGATTCAAACATTCATCATTCTACCTTAACACATATCATTTCACATTGAAAGCTAGTAGCTTTCAAGTCTTCTTAGATGTTATATTTAAAAATGCTCAAATATCACAAAAAACAAAACTGTTTACATCTTACCGAACTGATATTTCATAGGCTTAAGTCAAGAAATATAAACACCATAATTGTTGTGTACTTTGCATACAAATACTGCAGATATCAACAGTTCCAGAAGAATGCATAAAAACAACTTGCAAATTAACTATCACACACATAAAAACATTGTCTTTTTAAAATAAAGCCACAATAATTTGTGATTCAGTGTCAGGACCTGATCATTCTTTTTCACTATCAAGAGTTACATGCTGAAAAAAGCTTAGGAAAAATTAGGTATAAACAGAAAAGATTAGCAAGGACATTAGTAGTGATTTTAGATAATTGAGGGAATATTAACAAAAATAAACTGACTTATAAAAATTAGGGAAAATGGGCACAATGTTCATGACTTACGCCAGTTGAATTAATAGTCACCTTATGAAGTATTATATGAGACTGTTACAAGGGCCAGTTCAAGAAAGTATTGTGAACCATTTGAATCTGTTACCGTGCATGCCTTTACTAAATCTTTAAATTACTTTTCCAAAAAGGCGTATCTAACATTTTTGTTAAATCAGGAAATTACAGAAAAATGCACTTTTAATCTACTCTGGTTTCATACATTTATTTTCTTCCATCTAAGCCCAGTTTGGGATATGATGTGTGTTTAAGAAGACTACATAATCTCTATGGGAAGTAAGTTTGAACTCTATGGCACAGATATATGCAAGCAAAGTGGGGATAGTGGCTTATTTTATTCTCTTGCTCAGTTATCATACGTAAGGTAAGAGAGGTGGGAAAAAGGATCAGAGGATACTAAAAGCATCTCCATTTGTGAGATGACTCTAGTACCATATTGTTTTTCCAGTAGTGACTCTTAATGGTGAACACACAATATTGGGAATTAAAACTAACTCCTCTGCATTAAATAGTATTTTCAAATTATTATTAACTTAATGCAATTGAAATACATTTAATTACAAAAATAAGTTAAATTTACCTAACTGTTGCCATAACTTTAAAGTAATTTGGACTTCCTAAATTATATTTTATTACAGTTCAACCCTGAGGTATATATAGTCTCTCCTATTGGTATATTTTATCTGTTCCCATAGGCCTACAGAAGAAAGTGCTGGTCCATATACCAGCTTGCACAAAGCACAGCATAAATGACAAGTGTTCTTAATGGGACAGATGTTCACATCAGGAACTCATCGAGTCATTTTTTTCAAAGAGCAAGACCAAGGCTCTTTGGAACCTTTTGATTCATGTTTAAAGTTTTCTTGATTTTACGCTACGCTGAAATTCTTTGTTAGTTTTACTTTTTTAAAAGGTTCTTGCTATACTCACTTTTATTGTACTGTATGATACATAACAGTTTGAATGCAGCTATAGTAGCATAAAAGTGGCATTAAAAAAAAATTAAATTAAATGATTCAGTATCCATTTAAGGAATGTGCATACGGATTTCTAAGATATCTCACTCTAGTTCGTTCTTTCATTATCCACTTTTTACTGAGATGACCCACACTGAAATGGCCCATGCACTTTAAGAACTGGACTCATACCACACTATATAACTTTCATTATAGTGTGCAAGAAAAATCACACAGCTTTGGCAAATGCAGCAATTATAGGTTGCAGAAATTTGCTATATATAGAATGTAAAGAAGGGGCCAAACACATTGACAGGACTAACACTGTACCTGTCTCTATGCCTGGTATACGGCTAGTGTTGAACAAACGTTCATATTGAGAAGAGCACATTGGGATGGTTTTGTAAATCATAAGCTGAAAGGAAAAAAGGAAAGTCAAAAGATCCCCCAAACAAAGGTTTCAAAACAAGGAGAAAGTGTAGCTCTCACAAAGATTAAAGCAGCAGTGGAAAACAAGAGGACCTAAAGAAATGGAAACAAAAATAACAATAATCACACAAAACAGGACCTCTCTAGTAGGTAGCAAGTCATTTCCCAACAGCATTTCTTTCTTTTCTTTTCTTTAAAAAGGAAAGGAATAAGCAGAACTTGTAGAAATGCAAGCTGAAATGTTTTCTTTTTAAGCAGTGAAGTATTTTAAATGTGGCTATAGATTTACTCACTGGCTACCACAATGTTTAAAGTGTACAATTCACTCCATTTCCTTAGGCCATGAGTGTGACATCAGAATATTAAGCAGGCAAGGGAGCTTCCATGTCCAGCATAGGACTCCTTACAATACTTGTTGGCTGCTGCTTAAAGAAACTACACTTTTTCCAGGCTTATACTATAGCCACGTGGGTTCAGGAAAACCCATATTTGAGTTAAGGAGATGTTAAAGTGTAACTACATGCTACCCCCCTGCTGCCGCCTCAACTCAAAAAAATATTTTCCCAAGTGCACATGGCTGTTGTGTGAGCTCTGGAAAACTTCTTCAAGAAGCAGAGGACAGGTATAGAGAAGAAGGGCTCCTACCCTCTTTGGATAAGAATACTGCATATCTGTACACTATGCATAGCGTAAATGTAAAGATTTGTTATTAGCAGAATAGAGTTAACAGGGCATTCTGGCATTATTTTACACATTGAACTCTCTGATGCTCCATGTCTTCAGCTGATTCTTCTTACCTGTTTCATTTCCTGGAATACGGGAGGTATTAAACATCCTCTCCCATTGAGCTGAGCAGAGTGGAACAGTGGATCCCATCAGAAGAATCTACGCCGCAAATGAGCATTACAATTGTTTTTTACAGAAATAATTAGGATGTGAAGAGAAAAACATAAGTGAAGGTTAGAGAGATTACCAGAAGAACTGGGGATTCCTAGACCACTTCATGTCTGCAGCAACCTATAAGGAAGTCATTTCTATTTGAGACAAGTATGTGGCTTATCATGTGTGTGTGTGTGTGTGCATCTGCCATGTGACTGTTCCACAGGAGATGCCTTCTCTTAATGAAGTATCATTCAAAAGTCTAGCTTCCAAAATCTATTTTTTCTTCCTAGATTTTTTAGGTAGGTATTCAAATATATTCCTTAGGATATTTATGTAATTAAGTATCTTCCATAGATCCTTTAAGATGCTTTCAATAAAGCACTAAATTATAATCAACCAAATGTGGGATACCACCTAGAATTTGGATCTCTTATATATCACATAGAATAGTGCAAAGGTTCTCAAATTGGGAAACATGATACTTTAAGAAGTCATGAGCAACTTAGAAGGGGATTGTACATTTCTTAAAAAGCTGATCAGGCTGGTGTAGGCAAAGCAGGAGCACTGTCAAAACTTGCTCCCCCTTTTGGGAGCAAAACGCAAAGGGAGTTTTGAGAAATGACTCTGGCCATCCATCAAAACCATTTATCAGAGTAAAGCTGTGACCAATAATCAATTTCCTGTTGGTTGGTGACTTCTGGAATGGCATGTAATAGTGCAGCTATAGCCTTTGGAGTAGAAGTGGAAATGTTTTAAATTTCTAGCCATTCAAAATGATAATGTTTTGTTGAGTGGCAAAAGAAAAGCTAAATATGACCAATCTAACAGAGGTGCTGATAAAAGAGGAGTTGCACAAAATACATTTTTTAGGAGGTTGTCATATTGCAAAATTTGAGAGCCCTTGCAACAGTGCCAGAATACAAATGTAAATTATTTTGTGTGTGTATGTGTATGTATATAGACCTTCATTCATTCTCTCTCTGCACGTTCTATCCCACACACTGGAGATCTGAGATCTTCCTCCTTAGCATCTCTGTAAATCAATTTTCCATTTTAAAAATAGAAGAAACACCCACACTGGGGGGGGGGGGGGGACCTCATGGAACACAGCACACTGTGCATCATTGCCCTCATCGATATCTTTTCCTGCCAATGTGATCACTGCAAGTTCCCTAACATTTTACAGCCTTTGGCCACAAAATGTGGCCTACACCTGCATTTGCACAACTTTAACCATACAGCCAAGTGAGAACGAGTTCTTTTTCCCATGGGATCAAAGGTAGCTTGTATTTGGAGGAAATTGTTAGGTTACATAAAGAAACTAGTTTGGATCTAAAAATACTTCATTGTGATTGCACTTAGGACAGGGATAGCTAAAATGGAAGTTGAATTGTACACTTATTTCTAGATAGCAGCTCATGATAATATATATGTGTGTTGTATTCATTCTGTATCTAGAAATATATTGGTGAGCCCAAGTTTCTACCCATCCCACACTTATGAGGAGCCTGAAATACCTGTTCATGACAACAAAAGTGACATTTCTACAGTGGAAAGTGCATAGTACAGCTCTATACAGTTTCATAGCCATAAGTCTAATTATCCTAGAGTTCTGGCATTACAGGCAGTCCCTGGGTTGTGAACGAGATCCAATCTTAAGTCTGTCTTTAAGACGAATTTGTAGGTAAGTTGGAATTTAGATATTTAATGTCAATTGGTCAAATGTTTGTCCTAGTATATAGTATATAAAATGGCAGATAGTGTTCTCCTTCCTCAAGCCAATGAACCGCTGAAATCACGCAATGTTTTCATGAGCATCACAAAGTAGTGCATGCATTTGTTATTATGAACCATTGTACTTAACTCAAAATTTTAATATAATAGGCTTTATGGCAGTCCGTTTGTAACTATGAGTTGCCTGTAAGTTGGACGTTTTTAACCCGGAGACTACCTGTATTTCAAAAGACCAAACAGTCATTATGGCTTGTAATAAATAGTCACATTGTGACTTTGGAAATAAACAGCTCCAAATCTCAGACATGAAGAACTGTAATAAAATAGGAAGGTTCAATACAGAATCATGTTTCTATAGCAATACCCAATACTTCTGCATCAGTGTAAAACCATGATGGCAGGAAGCTACCTCTTGCAGAAAAGATGGGATCCAAGGGTGAACACTGTTCTTTATTTGGTGTTTCCCATGCACAGCTCTGGATTTTTAATACAAGTATTGCAGAATCAACTTTTTCAGGAAGTGAATATTATAGTGTGTTTCTGTGCAATACTGAAGGCCCCCCAAATATATATATTTTCAATAATACAATTTTAATTTAAAAAAAAGTTAAAAATATTAAATGGCTTAAATCTTGCAAAGTCTCATGTGAACACATGGCCTGGCACAATTTTAGTGTGTGCATGTGCGCGTGCACGCACATTTAAATAAATAAAATTGAATCAATGGGTACCATGATGTCTGTGAGCATCACATTGCTGATTCTTGAAGTAGGTGACTATTCAGTATAGTTATATGAAAATGCTACTCTTTTTGCAGGATACACCAAAACCTCTCCAGAATGCTTTATCCCTGAGTTCTAAGATTGGAACTTTATTGCTATTATGGGAATAGGATTAAACATCCCACTGAATCTGAAGTTAGCAAAAAATAGCCTAGTTACATGAGCCTGAAAAAAAAGCCCTTCCTAGTTTGTCCACGTAGTTAATTTTAATTTGGTTCCTAACTCTATGTTACTCAACCATCCTGTATTTTTTCATTTATCTTGCAAAGCATTTTCAGGTCTTGTACACAGTGTATGTACGTCTGTCAGTAGAGTGTCTTATTTTTCCTCTCAGCAATTTGTCAACAGAAAATAATACTTCTTACATATGAGGTTTAAAAATGTAACTATTTCTGGAAAATTTACATACTGGCTGGATTTGTTGTCTGTCCAGTTTTCTTCTATACAGCAAGATAGCATGGATAACATTGCCAGCTCTAGCTGCCTGCACAGCAGTTGGAGTAGAATACAGCAAATCCTAAAAGATGAAGAGAAGAGCCAGGAACAGGTGCTAAGGTATTATGCTCATGAGGACCACCCAGAAGCAAATGTCACAGTAGTAGGGAAACAAAAGTACACTCAAAATATATAAAGGTTTTTCTTCGCTTATAGGTCCCTGCAATAGCATACCTGAATAATGGTCTAAATGTCATGTCCCTGATACACCAAACATGGGAAGCAAAGGGAAGATAGGCTATTTGGAACTTTTTTTATCATCACAATCTAAAAAGTGGCGAATACGCCAGTAAGGCTGAGACAATTCTGAAAACACAGTGTTTGAAGCAAAAACATACTATGAAAATTTACACTAAGATCAAAAATTTATGCTGGCCATGACATATAATCTGCTGACTTGAATGAATGGAAGGCACCCACACCCTTGACAGAAAATTATTTCAATGCCTCCTCCTAGATTCCACGTTTTCATGTCACAGGACAGCTCTTCATACATAACAAGACAATCTCTTGTTCAGTATAGTCTCTTGTTATTCAGTATAATCTCTTGTTATGCCAGTAATAACACTGGCACACAATGAAAAAAAAAAAATCCAAAATCTCTACCTTTATTAGGACCAACCAAGATGACACAAAAAGATTTGCAAATAGACTGAAGTATCATTTATTTGCCTTGGGACACATAATAGCTCACCTTGAAACAATGACATTTGTTGTTCAGATATGGACACAAATTCTAGTCCAGGCAAGTACATGTCAGTTGGGAAACAAGTTGTGACCTTATTCCAGCTGAATGGCCAATTTTTGGTAAAACTAAAGTTCACTCACCATTGCAAAGTAATTACTGTTTACCATAATAGGCCCACGTCCTCGAAGATAAATGTATTCTTCCCACCAATCACTAACCTACAACAAAAAACATGATCTGATTCATTTATCTATGAAACCTGACAGGATATCAAAAGGCATATAGATTCATTACACACTTCATAGAGATCCACAATATTAGTCCAGTCTTCTCAAACATGCCACAAATTATGGTAACTTGGTTCCTTTGGGTGCCCCTCTTGGTTTTATATAAGCAATGACCTCCACCCAACAGCTTTAAAAGGAAGCTCATCCAACTCACTTCTCTTTCCTGTGGGAAAGGGAAAATGCTGTCTTGGTTAATGTTTGGCAATAGTTGTTGGAAAGGTGACCAAGGAAACTCCTATCATTTTTTTTGCTTATTGCAGAACAGTGTGGAAGTTAGTGCTTGTTTAGTGGGGCTTCCAAGTAATATTGAAGCTAAAAGAAGAATGTAGGGGATGAGCATGTGGAAGATGACCTTCACCCAACTATGCAACTGCAAAGTTATCATACTTCCTACGGAAAATAACATATAGGGCTGAAAGATCAGACTGACCCTCATTGCATGATGGATAACAGGCAATCAGTCCTTTCTACTGTGATTAATTAATTTTTCATTTTTTTTACTCAGTGCAATTGTTTAAAATAAAAAGATAAAGAAATCAGATTAATCAGGAAATCATATAAAAACTGCACCTCCCAAGCCAGGAAGCTAAATCGGAAATGGATTAAAGTAGAAGTTGGCAAATTTGTTTAAAGTTACAGGAAAAAAGGTTGAGAATCAGAATTAAAATTGCACAATTCAAAACATTTTGAATTTGCAGAAAGCATTCCAACCATTATGTGTTCCATGCTCAGAGTTTCAAGCATTTTATTTATTTTGAAGGTTTATATATCCACCCAACTCATGTGATCATGACTCAATACATCAAAACCAAAGGAATTTAAAATTTAAAAAATTTTGTGCAAGACTTCTCTTAGCATTTACATATGCCTTGAAACTTACTATTTTTCCATGCAGAAAAGGGCTAGGATTAGGATTAGGCTAACAAAAGTGCCTGATGACTTAGAATAATTAGCCTCACTAAGACAAGGAGTGCTTGCAGAAGGTCCCCTTCTATCAGGACCTACAACAGGAGGGACAAGGAGGCAGGCTTTCTCAGTGGCCACTTCCCTTCTTTGGGACAGCTTATTCCCCAAGGCAATAATGGCCCCCACTCATATGGCCTTCCTGAGAATAGTTAAAACTTGGCTTCTCCAGAAGACCTTGGGTGATTCAGCAGCTAGAGGAAGACCACCCTGTTACTATTTTTATTGTTTACTTTTTTATTGTTTTTTATTATGGTGTTCCTTGTATTATGCTTTGATTCTGTATACTGCCTAAACACTCTGGAATTAGGAGTTTATAAATCTTCTAAATAAACAAACAAGAAAACAAATAATTTACAACAGTTTAATTCAGGCATCAGATGCTCTTCTCAGACACTCTGGCAACAAGAACAGAGCTGGTGAAGACTGCATGAAAGTATCAGTCAGAATGTTTGAGTATGATGGGACTATTTAAAATTCACTTCTGTGGATAAGTACATCAAAGTAGCTATCATCACTTTCTACAAATAACACATTAATGAGGGTAGAAGAAACACACTAAAACGTTAAGTGTTTTTTGCTTTTACAAAGTAACTTCTTGGAAAATTTAAAATCAGAAATGAAGAAAACTTGTGAAAGTTAAATATATGATTTCATGAAAGCATTTGATTTACCTACTTACATAGTTTGTAGCCCACCAAGACTTTAACTTCAGATACCACTGTAGCTTTGGTCCCAGATTTACAGCAAAATCTTTGCCAAGACCTTCCATTCTTTTAAATTCTTCATTGTTCATAAGTGGATGAACGGATTCTAAATACTAAAATTGTTAAGAAGAAATGAGGTGGCATCAACACAGCAGAACTTTCCATGCTTACCCTCCACAACAACAGCTAAAAGCAATGTTCTGAGTAATATTTTCGCAATACAGCAGCAGCAACACCTATCATTATTCCCAATTACATCAAAATAGAAAACTATGATATGGAGTCAGTTAATTTAAAATAATGGTTTAAATTGTGGCTTAAAACCTAGATAGTGACCAATTTTAAGTTACAGTTGTTCAATTTTGGACTAAGGTAATTGGTATATTTGCTTAACCTAATCATGATACGTGAAGAGGAGGATTGTGTTTGAGCCCTAACACCGATTGCTAAACTATCTTCTGAACTGGGTTTCTGTTTCTAACTGCCAATGTATCTAGCTTGAGTCATAATCATTTAGTCCATGGACAATTAATTTGGATCATTTACAGTAGGAAAAAAGACATCTATCATCTTCAAAATGTCCTGAACATTATCATATTACAATTCTCTCTAACACCTATATTTAACAATGTGACTGAGCTTTTACAGATATTTATAGGGTTGGTCTGATCTCTCACCTCCTATATCATGGGCCCATTTTATCATGTAATCTTTACATAATGAAAACTGCACTTATCAGAGGAACATATTTTAGATGTTTGGAAAAAAAACACGGTTGCTTTTGCTTTGTTCTTTAAACACGCCCTTGGAACTTTAAAGACTTTGGACATCTGGTCTTTAATAGTATAAAACCAAGACAAAAAACATGGTCAGTGAATACATCAAGTAATAATTACAGCTCTACTTGTATCTGGAATTAGATTAACAAAATACCATGTTAAGTTTGGAAAGGTTTTTTCCCTTGATACAAATCTTTAGATGAAGCAAATCAAAATTTACATTTCACCCCAATCTAAATGTTTAGGGAGAAAAGTTTCAAAGATCCGCCTTACCCTATTTATAGTATCCTTAACAGCTGGAACAGGAAGGCGCGGTAAGGAGGTCTGAAAGCTATACAGCATTGGTTTATGACCAGAGAAAAGTTTCACAAGTGCCTGAAAATAAAACAGAAAAAGATAAAATTTTGCAGACTACAGAAGAGCAGAGAAAAGTGTCTTCACCAGGAGGAATGCTGGAAACTTTTTTCCCTCTCATCATCCTTTTAATAAATAAACAGCATTTATACATTAATATAAAACATCATTCAGAATGTTGCTTTATATTGTGCTAATATATTGTTTTATATATTTTATTGTTCTTTTTATTGTAATCTGATTCTATACGCTTCAACACAGGAAGCAGCATAAATAAGTTAAATTTCCAAACTACGTGCAATATGCCTTTGCACTTCCTTTACTGAAGATGAGGGTCAGAATAGCATATGTATCTGTTGTTTTTGTAAATCTATAGGTTTTTTTTAATTTAAAACTGTTACCCTCTTGAATAAAAATATTTTTTGCCTTTGGCTAGTAATCCCAATTCCCAATTCTAACTGGACTTTAATTACATCTAATATTTGCCTGCATTTTTCTTTCCCTGTTTTACTGCTTCAGGAGGAGGACCCTCATTAACTCTGCAAAATTCCACAGCATGCACACTGACAGTGCAACATAAATAAGACTTTTCAATCTTCTACACAACAAAAATGTTAGTAGTGCAACTGCTAAAGGATAAAGTAGCATTTGCCACCTACTTCCCTTACAAGAACTTCTATAGGCATGATCTGCACTACTGTGGTGGTAATCATGATGATCTGCCCAATTCCTACTGGCTGCTTTCAGCTGCTGTGGGCATGCTACCATCTCTTCAGTTTTTGCTGACTTCCCTCCATGGCCATTTTGGTTTGTGCTGATGGACTGACATGACACAAGGAGAGGAGCAGCAGCACCAAGATCACTAAAGGCAGTTGTAGACTATTCCTGTCAGACACATGTGGAATGAAATGTCTAACAGGCAGATCCCTCTGCGGGTCACGTCAAGATCAGAGAATGATTCTGAATAATGTTAAATAACCTTTTAGGCTGTTCAGAAGGTGTTTTATCTTTCCATTTTAGCACAGGAGAAAAGTTTACACTGTATTTGCTTATGTCTTCTCATATACACAATATTCATAAGTACAAGAATACTTCACGGCACTTTCAGTTCTGGCTCATGAAATATTTATCCTACTTGCCTTACTTATCCATAGAATGGTTCAGTATGATAGGCATTGCCTGAATGGGAGATTTTTTTGCTTCTTAGTAGGAATTTTCTTTAACATGGCATTGTGAAGTTCTCTCCTAAAAGCATAGCTATCAGAAAAATAATTACATTCTATTTTCTGATCTTTTGCAGAACATAGCATTCCTCATACCAAGGACACAGATTAATATGTTACAAATAACGATCTCTCTCATGGTTCTTTATAAAAAAGAAAAAAATATGAATAATTAAATTACAAAAATAATGAGAAATAAGGATTAGGAAAAAACCTTGAATGGTCAATACAATTTAACATTTAAAGTAAAACAGACTTCTTTAGCTGTGTCTTCTCAATGGGGAAGACTTCAACACTGGTAATCCAGAACAACTGATGAGACTTAGGAAGGTTCAAGCCATCCAGTTATGTTAATATTGTTCAAAAACGTGAGGGTTTTAGTCCTAACAGAAGAAAGCAATAATCATCTGAATTTCTCCATACACTTGCTATTTCAGTAATGGTAAATGATTTCCTGCTCATATACAGGAGTAAAAATCAAAACACCAGAATGTATTAGTTAACACTGCCCAAGCTTAGCATTATTAAAAAAAAAAAAAAACAGATTTAAAAGCAATAAACTGTAGGCCATGCTAAATACCCAGCCAATGAAAACATTAAGCTGTGTCAAAACAATGCTCTGGGCCTTACCCTTCAGATACAGCCTGTATTCAAATGAGAAAGCTCTTGAAATTATCTCTGAAGTAAACTATCAAACATTTAGTATGCAACTGGTTTCTATTATTCACAGAAGTATTTAACATTTTAGTCACTATGCTTTATCTACAGGTGAAACTCGAAAAATTAGAATATCGTGCAAATGTTCATTTATGTCAGTATGGCAACTCAAAAGGTGAAACCAATATATGAGATAGATGCATTACATGCAAAGCGAGATATGTCAAGCCTTACTTTGGTATAATTGTGATGATTATGGCGTACAGCTTATGAAAACCCCAAATTCACAATCTCAGAAAATTAGAATAGTGTGAAAAGGTTCAATATTCTAGGCTCAAAGTGTCCCACTCTAATCAGCTAATGAATCCATAACACCTGCAAAGGGTTCCTGAGCCTTTCAATGGTCTCTCAGGCTGGTTCAGTAGGAATCACAAGCATGGGAAAGACTGCTGACCTGACAGTTGTGCAGAAAACCATCATCGACACCCTCCATAAGGAGGGAAAGCCCCAAAAGGTAATTGCAAAAGAAGTTGGATGTTCCCAAAGTGCTGTATCAAAGCACATCAATAGAAGGTTATGTGGAAGGGAAAAGTGTGGTAGAAAAAGGGGCACAAGCAGCAGGGATGACCGCAGCCTGGAGAGGATTGTCAGGAAAAGGCCATTCAAAAGTGTTGGGGACTTTCATAAGGAGTGGACTGAGGCTGGAGTTAGTGCATCAAGAGCCACCACACACAGACAGATCCTGGACATGGGCTTCAAATGTCATATTCCTCTTGTCAAGCCGCTCCTAAACAACAAACGTCAGAAGCGTCTTAGCTGGGCTACAGAAAAAAAGAACTGGTCTGTTGCCCAGTGGTCCAAAGTCCTCTTTTTTGATGAGAGCAACTTTTGCATCTCATTTGGGAACCAAGGACCCAGAGTCTGGAGGAAGAATGGAGAGGCACACAATGCACGATGCTTGAAGTCCAGTGTGAAGTTTCCACAGTCTGTGTTGATTTGGGGAGCCATGTCATCTGCTGGTGTTGGTCCACTGTGCTTCATTAAGTCCAGGGTCAACGCAGCCATCTACCAGGAGATTTTGGAGCACTTCATGCTTCCTTCCGCAGACGAGCTTTATGGGGATGCTGACTTCATTTTCCAGCAGGACTTGGCACCTGCCCACACTGCCAAAAGTACCAAAACCTGGTTCAATGACCATGGGATTACTGTGCTTGATTGGCCAGCAAACTCGCCTGACCTGAACCCCATAGAGAATCTATGGGGCATTGCCAAGAGAAAGATGAGGGACATGAGACCGAACAATGCAGCGGAGCTGAAGGCCGCTATTGAAGCATCCTGGTCTTCCATAACACCTCAGCAGTGCCACAGGCTGATAGCATCCATGCCACGCCGCATTGCGGCAGTCATTGCTGCAAAAGGGGCCCAAACCAAGTACTGAGTACATATGCATGCTTCTACTTTGCAGAGGTCCGATATTGTTCTATTTCCAATCTTGTGTTATTGATGTCATGTAATATTCTAATTTTCTGAGATTGTGAATTTGGGGTTTTCATAAGCTGTACGCCATAATCATCACAATTATACCAAAGTAAGGCTTGACATATCTTGTTTTGCATGTAATGCGTCTATCTCATATATTGCTTTCACCTTTTGAGTTGCCATACTGACATAAATGAACATTTGCACGATATTCTAATTTTTCGAGTTTCACCTGTAAATTCCGTCAATATTCTACCAATAAACACAAATGGCAGGCTGTATGAACCATAAGAGGTAACTGTATATAATCCTGCTATCTGCTTTTTTTTAAGGCCATGCTATATGATGGAAGTTTAGATCCTACACATCTGGCATGCTTTACAACAGAAGAAGTTGACTTAGAGCAGCTAATCAGTAATACATATTACAGTCCTAAATGACTTTGTTTCTTGGGAAAAACTATTGTGATGAATATTTAACTATTAAATGTTAAACGTTGTGCACTTTTCATGTGGTTTTAGCTATACAAATTTGCTATGGTGAAATGGGTGGCCATATAAATCCAATTAATAAATAACTAATAAACAGTTGTTTTAATCAAATGTAGCCATTCTGAAAACAACTCTACAAACAGTGGCTATAGTGAGGTAAGATGACATCAATGTCACTTTCAAATATATGACAAAATTACCTTACCATCCATATCTTGGTTCCTGTAGAGAGTTTTCCATGCTCTGCAAAAATCCAACCATGGTATGAAAGCAGCATCTTCAGCGAGTAACGCATTGAGAAAATAAGAGTTACCCACAGCCCTGTCCCAAACAGAATCCCACTGACAATATTCTGCATTTGGTTGGACATATAGCCACTGTTAAAAAAAAAGTGAAAGAGGGAATTAAAGTACAAGTCAACAATTTTGCAAAAATTTAAAACCATAAAATAGACTAAAAAGGATTTGTTAATAATAAAAAAAACCCCACTCATTATGAGCATACTGCAAAGTTCTGCAAATTTATCAATCCACTGGTAGTTAAAAAGATATCCCAAGAGGGGTGGGGATAATAGTGGGGGTGGGATGGCTTTCAGTGTATGAAAAATAGTTCCACTGGTGATCAGAGAAGAAAAATGGCACTTATTCTAATACATTTTTCTCTTTTTCATATTTAAAAATGGTACCTCTGATATAGTTTTGATTATGCCTCCTCTAATACTTCTAGAAAAATTGCACTGAGATACTACAATTATTTTTTGATGGAGGGGGAACAGCAAACATATTGCCCAGATTTTAATTCTAGTCATTGCATCAGTATTACAGATAACACTTTTTAAAAATTAAGGAGAGGAAGCTGCCATTACTATCCTCACAAATTCATTAAAAATATTTCTGTGGCCACCTCCAAAAACTAGAGATGTTGAATGGTCTTATCTACCACAGACTCATTTTTGGGGGCAATAAAAGCAAACATTCAGGCAAACCCTCAGCATTTAACAGCTTACTCTTGAAATCCCTTTCTCTCCAAACTCCAAGGGAGGGGGAGGGTCAGGCTAAGAGGAGATTGCCTATAGAAACTGCTTGCTTTTTTCCTCCCCCTCCCCCATTCATTCACCAGAGAAGAGATTGGAAAGAAAAAGAGTAAGCTGTTTGCTCTTCTACACATCGAGAGCAATTGCGATCATGTTGGCAGCGGGAGAGGGTCAGGCGAAGGAGAGATTGCCTACAGAAATTGCTTGCTTTTTTTCTCTCCCCTGTTGCAGAGCAGAGAGATTGGAGAGAAAGAGATTTCAAGAGAGTACTGTAAGCTGTTTGTGTAGTGCACCCACGACTCCCAGCCCCAGGCGTGATTTTATTGCTTTCAATGTGTAGAAGAGCAAACAGCTTACTTTCTTGCAATCTCTTTCTCTCCAATCTCTCTGCCCTGTGGGGGGGGGGGGGGGGAGAAAAAAAACACAGGTCAGGCACAGGACATGTACTGACTGTAATGGTGATCACGTGACTGAGGGATGCTGCAAAGGTCGTAAATGGCCATAAATGGGCTGTAAAGTTATTTTTTCAGCACTGTCATAACTTCGAACAGTCTTTGAACAAATGGTTGGTAAGCGAGGATTACCTGTATTTTATTACAGCCATTTGCCAAGACTCCTTCTGATTTTTTTGCCACTAGACTAACATGGGTCTCCTCCTATAATCCTGTTTTGTTATATCACACAGCTATTCACTGGTTCCCTATTCAAGCCAGAGTCCAATTCAAACTACTGGTGCTTGTGTTCAGAGTTCTTCGGTCACAACCTTCCACTTTCTGTCCCAACTTATTTCTTCCTACATCCCTGCTTATTCTTTATGTTCCCTAGGCAGGGTTTTCTTTCTGTTCCTCATTTGGAACACAGGGTCTTACTATTCGATTTCTGATCTTTCATGGATTTGGCCCTGTGACACTGCTATCAGTTCCCTCTTTCCTTTACCTCTGTGAAAGCCTGATGACTTTAAAAGGGGGTGAGATAATTTAGAGACATAGTGTGATCATGGTGATTTTATCCTACACTTATTAAGACTGGAAGTTTTCAGGTTATATTTTTTAAAATTATGTATACATGCATGCTCTGCATTACTTTAGGGCATTCTTTAAATATACATGATGGTTGCATTTGATTTTAGTTATAAATATTGATTTTATTAGGTTGGTTATTAAATTGTGACCTAATATTATTGGGTGGAATTTTATACGTACTAGAGTTTTTTTAAAGGCTCATATTAAGTAAGTAAATAAATAAATAAATAAAAATAATAATTGGTTGCACAGTCAGCCAGACGCTTAGACTGGATTTGGCATTTTTTTCCACTTATTGAGTCTTTCCCAAGGACTTGGGATAGGCAGATGTTTAATAATATTAAAGGTATCTTTGCAGGATGTAGACTGTTCCAAATAAAGCTGGCTTTTGCAACTGACTGATGGTGATTTTTTCAATGTCAATGGTCTTCAAGTGGTGCTCCAGATGTTTTGGAAGGTGCCTATTACTATTGGTACTATCTTTGCTTTCTTTTGCCACAGTCATTCTATTTCTATTTGCAGGTCTTTATATTTTGTGTTTTCTCCAGTTCCTTCTCTTCTATTCTGCTGTCTCCGGGTATTGTAATGTCCACTATCCAGACTTTTTTGTCTGTCTTATCAACAATTGTTAAGTCTGGGGTGTTATGTGGCAGGTGCTTGTCTGTTTGAATTCTAAAGTCCCAAAGCATTTTAGCTTCTTCATTTTCTATTACTTTGTCTGTTTTGTGGTCCCACCGATTCTTGCTTGCAGGCAAATGGTATTTTTTGCAGATATTCCAATGCACCATTGTTGCTACTTTGTCATGCCGTTATTTGTAGTCAGTCTGTGCAATCTTCTTGCAGCAGCTAACTAGGTAGTCCACTGTTTCTTCAGCTTCTTTGCATTTGCAGGCGGCATATGCTTCTGGCTTTGCATGCATTTGTTCTTAAGGCTTGGTCTTGTGCAGCCAGAATTAGCCCTTCTGTCTCTTTCTTCAACTTTCCTGCTCTTATCCATTGCCAGGTCTTGTTGTTATCTGCTTTGCCTGCTAGTTTTTTTGTGTACTGGCCATGTAATACTTTGCCTTGCCAGGTCTATTTTATATTTTTCATTTGGTCTTTCTTGAAGGCCAGTTTGGTATCTTCAGTATTCAGTAAGCCTTCATGGTGTACTAGCTCCAGTGCATCTTCTTCACTGTCCTTCAGGTATCTTCTAATGCCCTTTTTTCTTCTTCATCTGTCTGTTGTACTTGCAGCATTCCATGCCCACCTATGCTCCTTGGTAAGCAGAGTCTGTCAGCATCATTGTGTGTGTGAATGAAGGGCATGATTCATTGTCATTATTTTTCTGGTCTTCCTACCCAGGGCTTCTACTTCTGCTTGAGTCCAACCCACTATTCCAGCTGTGTATCTAATGACTGGAATTGCCCAGGTATTAATTGCCTTGACGGTATTTCCTCCACTGAGTTTGAACTTTAAGATTTTCTTCACTCTCATGATGTATTCACTACTAACCTTCTTCTTGACTTCAATGTGCTTGATGTCGTCAACTTGAAGGATGCCTAGGTATTTGTAACAATCTTCTTCATACACTTTCTTGAGGTTATTTCCATAGGGCATCTTGATTCCTTCAGTTTTCACTATTTTTCCTGTTGATGGTAAGGGTGGCATATTTGTCCAGTCCAAACTCCATTGCAATAACCTGGTTGTATATTCAGACAGAGTTGAGTAGCAATTCTATTTCAGATGATGTTTTCCCATACAGCTTCAGATTGTCCATTTAAAGGAGGCGGGATAGCCTGGCAGATGTTTTTGATAGCCATGGCCTGACTTGGTAGGTGTCATCTACATACCAGATCCATACTTCAGGTTGTATGTGTGGCAGTGCTATAGTTTCTAGGTGTTGCATTACAATCTCTGCTATGAGTCCTGACAGTGGTGATCCCATGGGTGTGCCTCTGATTTGTTGGTATATTTGTCCATCAAACTGATGGTATGTAGATGACACCTTAGTTATAATAAAAAAGGAACAATTAGAGAAGACACATGAAACTATCAACAACATCTTCAAAGGAATAAAATTCACCAGAGAGGAAGAAAACAACAACACGCTACCCTTCCTGGATATCCTCATCAGCAGAGGAAACATCAGCAAATTAGAAACCCAAGTCTACTGGAAGACAACCCACACTAATCAAGTACTCCATTACCAAAGTAACAACCCAACCTCCCACAAGAGGAGCTGTGTAAGAACATTATTCAAACGAGCACAAATGCACTGCAGCAACCCAGAACAGCAGAAAAGGAAACAGACCACCTATTCAACATCTTCCAACAAAATAAATATCCACGGAACTTTATCAAAAAGTGCCTGGCCACTCAACCTACTACAACACAACCAACACATGCTATGAAAAGGATCACACTGCCATACTGTGCGACTGTGGAGCAGAGGTGTGAAACATGGACTCTCATCCCCAGAGGAGCGGACAAGAGATAAGAGAATGAGACTGGCCCCTCCCTGAGGAATGCTAAGGATGTTTGTAGTCTGACCCTGGGAATTGCTCTCAGTCTGAGAAGATTCTGTAACGGGAGTGAAGCCAATAAACCTTGCTGGATTGAATCTGTAGTCTCCTGGAGTTTCCTGGGCTAAACCTGACACATACATCAGAAATGTCTCAGAAACTACCAACAGACTATTATAACCACATGGCATCTCCATAGCCCACAAACCAACTAAAGCCCTCCAAAACATCTTAAGCAAACCAAAAGACCCAGTAGCCCAAGAAGAAAAAATGGGAGTCATCTACAACATACAGTGTAAGGACTGTAACAGCCACTATGTAGGACAGACAGGCAGAAGGCTAGCAGAGCACATCCATGAACACCAACTAGCAGAAGACATGATGAAAACTCCTTAATCTCACAACACATGGACAAACTTAACCATAGTTTCAACTGGGAAACTGTCAGCATTTTAGACCAAGCTAAATCCAAAAATGCAAGGGAGCTTCCTGGAAGCTTGGTATTCAGACAAGACAGCCATCAACAGGCACAGAGAGATAAATAACATCTACACACTATTCAAAACAGACAATAAAAAGGAAAACAAAAGACCAGAACATCTCACCAGCAACTATCACCCAGATAAGCAGAGATTAACACCAAGATTATCACCAGACATACAATCAGCAGTAAACAATGTCCTAATCAAGGAACTACCAGAGGAAAAAACAAGACAAAACAAAACCCACCCACCCCAACACTGGCAGGGCATGCCACTGTATATAAACAAAGAGCAAACCTCATTCCATTCTAGCACTGAAGATGTTACGAAACTCAGAGAACCTCAAGGACTCCACAGTTCAACCCTGAGCTACACATATTCACTTCTTTTGGTACTGTGTCTTCCACTGTGCCATTGATCTTTGCGCAAAGTTTCTGATGTTTCTACTGACTCCTATTATTTCTAGGCACCTGATTATCCAACCATGTGGAAGGGAGTCAAATGCCTTCTTATAATCAATCCAAGCTACATTCAACTTGGTCTTCCTTCTCTTACAGTTTTCCAAAATCATCTTGTCAATTAAGAGCTGATCTTTTGTTCCTCTGCTGTTTGGGCAGTTTCCGTTCTGCTCAGGTGGAAAGAACTTGTTTTCAACTAGATGCTGTTGGACTGCATCAGCTATAACACCAGTTAACAAGTTGAAAGTTGTTGGTAACCAGGTAATTGGCCTATAATTGCCTGATGCTGCCCCTTTTGTTGGATCTTGCATTATCAGGTAGGTTTTGCCAGATGTTAACCAATCTTCAATTTCACCTCCTTGCAGTATGTTGTTAAACTGCTTGGCAATGAGTGGGTGCAGACCAGTCAGATGTTTCAACCAAAAACCATGCAGTTCATCTTCACCTGGTATTGACTGATTCTTGATCTTGCCCTTTTCTCCACCATTTCTGCTGTTATTATAAGTTTTTCACTTCAGCTTCTTTTTTATTCTTATCCATTACCTTTATCCATGCTGCATTCTTGTTGTATTTCTTTGGATATTATTATTATTACTATTACTACTACTACAGGTAGTCCTCGACTTACATTCATTCAGTGACTGCTCGAAGTTACGACTATACTGAAAAAATAGACTTACAACTTGTTCCCAAAGTACAGCCAATGCAGTGCCCCCATGATCACGTGATCAAAATTCAGGCACTTGACAGCCCGCCTGCACTTATGACTGCAGGGACACTTCAACTCCCCGCACCTGCCTATCTCCCCCCAATCTCTGCCCTTTTGGCCACCCTGCGCCCTGCCTTGCATGGTGGCAAGTGGCCCCAAAACTGCATGTCTCTGGGACTGCTTACTACACTGCAGCTCGGGGCTTCTTGGCGTATCACAGCTCTGGGGCCGCAAGAAGCCCCTGAGCCATAGTGCAGTGACAAGCTGCAGTGCCTGGGAAGCACCAGCAAGCATTCGTTAGCCCAGCTGCCTCCTCTCCCAGTTCCACACACTGACCTTTCACCTTTTGCGCTCAGTCGCCCCAGGAAGCGCCAGCAAGCCACAGCACCTGGGAAGTGCCAGCAAAGCATTCGTCCACCAAACTACCTTCTCTCCCAGTTCTGCGCAGCACAAATACGAATATCAGCCAATGGGGAAGGCAGGAAGTGGTTTTGCCCAATGGGAGCCACATGTAGGATTTGCCAAAGAAGATGAGCCAACCCCTGGCGCTTTCCCATTGGGCGAAACTGCTCCCTGCCCTCCCCACTGGCTGATATTCTTATTTGTGCTGCACTGCTGGGCCAGGCTGAGGAGCCATATGTAGGAAATGTTCACTGGAGAAGCTGGGTCCAAAAAAGAGACAGCAAATGCAGCGAGGCACTTCTGATTTGGCCGCGGTGGCTGGGTGCAAAAGGCAAAAGGTCGGTGTGGGGAACTGGGAGAGAAGGCAGCTGGGCAAATGAATGCTTGCTGGCACTTCCTGGGTGCTGTGGCTTGCTGGTGCTTGCTGGTGCAGCTGAGGGTTCCAGGGGCAGCTGCGGCTTTGTACTGCATTGTGGCTCAGGGGATTCTTGCAGCCCCAGAGCCACATGGTTGTGGTGTGCCAAGAATCCACTGAGCCATAGCATAGCACACAGCCCCAGAGCCACATGGTTCTGAGCTGCTTCCTGCCCCACAAGGCAGGGTACAGGGTGGCCAGAAGGGCAGAGGTGCGGGAGATAGGTGGGTGGGGGGAGTTGAAGAAGAGGCAGTCCTTTAACTTACTGGGGCTCAGGGCTGGGAGGAACCAAGCCTGGAATGGCTTAGATTGGGGTGGGTCCTCAGCTAACGACTGATGGAATTTGTTTAACAACGGCAACAGGGAGTGCCAGGATTGCAGTCGCTAAGTGATGCGATCATGTGACATCTCGATTTATGACCCCACTGCTTAACAACAGAAATTCTGGTCCCAAGTGTGGTCATAAATCGAGGACTACCTGTATTAATGTTGGAGAATAAGCAAGGATAATTATGATGATGATCTCTGTCCTTGCTTGTTCTGCAATTTGACTTTTAATCTAAAGGAGGGAAAAATGCAACTTTTCCCACTTCTAAGTTTTGAAAACTCCTACACCCAACATGACAGGAGCACTAAGAACGATATTTCCCAGATGCCTTATTTGCTTTCTGTTATATTATACTAAATACGATTTCTGGGACTCTTGTATTTGTAATCTCCTATGACAGAAAAAGAGATTCTATGTTATTAATCCATTAATACTATTATTAATAATCCATTACATTAAGGATTATTTTATTCAAATTTTAATTTCCATTTCTTAACCACATAAGTGAAGTAATTCCTAGCAGATTATCTTCATCTGTACAAATATCTTTTGGCAGACCTACTGAACATAAACCTTTGAACTTCTCCTTAAGATTACCTATGTATTTTTGTTTCAGTACAGGTAGTCCTCGCTCACCAACTGCAATTGGGACCAGAAATTCTGTTACTCAGTGACGCAGTCGTAAACTGAAACATCACGTGACTGCACTGGACTTATGATGTCAATTCCACTGTGGTCAAGTGAAATGTCATATGAACGCGACTTGTGACTTTCTGCCAGCTTCCTCATTGACTTTGCTTGTTGGAAGCCGGCTGTGAAGGTTGCAAATGGTGATCACATGACCACAGGATACTGCAACTGTCATAAATGTGCACTGGTTGTGAAGCACCCAAATCATGATCATGTGACTGCAGGGATGCTGCAATAGCTGTAAGTTCAAGGACTTGTTGTAAACCTGCTTTTTCAGCACTGGCGTAAGTTTGAATGGTCACTGAATGAGGCAGTCGGTAAGTGAGGATTACCTGTACTCCCAAATTTGCAGGGAAGATATACCATTTTTCCACTGATGATTTAAACAACATGTGTGTATCATAAAAAAACAAAGAAAAAATATTTCCTTCCTGAACCCAGTGGCACATCAGCAAACACAAGGTAAACTAATAGATGGATGGAAGTTTCTGAAGAAACATGGAAGTGTCAGAGTAAAAACAAGCTGAAGTTTTTTTCTGTTGTTATGATTATGATTGTTATCACCACAAACATCAATAGCTCCATTTTTTCTAAACCAAATTTTTGAATGCTTCAGCATCACCAACAATGGTCAAGAAAGACTGATAAGCGAATAAATCAGGGACAAAAGTTTACTTACGTTGTATCCAGGGTCTGGTTGATTTTAGCTATTAATCCCAGTGAAGGATCTATTTTTGCATACATTGTTGACATTACTCCTACTACGACAATAAGCCAACTAGACGGGCTAGCAGGATAGACTCCTGTGATTATGCCATTCTGGAAAGGCAAGACATCTATACTTAATTTTCTGGTTTCTGAAAACATCATTTCACTTTCTCAAGAGAAACTTTCAAGGAATGGACCCAGCATACAGGAAGACATAACCATATGGATGCAATCTGCCTTGCAATATTTGCCTTCTTTATAGATCTGCATTATACCCTGTTAGAAAAAATATTTGCTGGAATGGGAAGAAGAGGGGGCTGATGCAAAGAAATGGATGAATACTGCACTGCTGGATAGTTGGCAATTTTGGAATTTACAGAAAAATAGCAGAGAAGCTGAAATCTGCATAATTGTAAGCCAACTCACCAACTAAGGAAAGGATGGATATATACTGCCCTGAAAAAATAGACCATCCAAAAAGATGTTACACACAGATACTGTTTTCTATCATTTAAATGGACAGTGTGAAGCAGAAATTTCAGTGGAAAGAGGGTGGGGGAAAACACTAATGCTTGTCAGATCCTAATGTGAAGGTAAAGAAATACAGAGACACAAGGGGAACCTTTAAAAAGTATCTTGAAGCATGATAATTACAGTGGTACCTCGGGCTACGAACGCTTCTGTTCACGACCAATTCGGGTCACGAACAGCACCGTCTGCAAAATTTTGCTTCCGTTTGTGAACTCCGCATTGGGTGACCAACAGGATCCGCGGCCATTTTCCCTGCCGTGACACATGGTCGGGGCTTCCTGTAGGCGAGATCGCAGTAGCAAACAGACGTCCTGTGAAGTTTTTGGTGTGCTTGTTAGCGTGGCTCCAAAGAAAGTGCAGAGCAAGCATGGCAAGAATAAAATAACCATTGAATTGAAGAAGGAAATTGTAGAAAAGCACGATCGTGGTATTTGTGTGACTGATCTGGGCTCGGAGTATAAGATGGCGAAGTCGACAATCTCGACTATTTTGAAGAATAAAGATGCCATCAAAGGAGCTGATGTGGCAAAAAGAGTAACAATGTTAACCAAGCAGAGGACACAAGTGCTGGAAGAGGTGGAAAAACTTTTGTTAGTGTGGCTGAATGAGAAACAGCTGGCAGGTGATAGCATTAGTGAAGCTATGATCTGTGAAAAAGCCAGGAAATTGCACAGTGATTTACTGCAAAAAAAACCCTCTACAAGTGCAGCAAGTGAAGAATTTAAAGCCAGCAGAGGCTGGTTTGAAAAATTCCGCAAGAGAAGTGGCATCCACAGTGTGACAAGACATGGTGAGGCTTCCAGTTCTGACAAGGCTGCTGCAGAAGCCTACAAGAAAGAATTTGAGGAATTCATGAAGGCAGAAGGATACGTCGCTCAGCAAGTGTTCAACTGCGATGAAGCAGGGCTCTTCTGGAAGAAGATGCCAAAGAGAACCTGTATCACGCAGGAGGAAAAGGCACTGCCAGGGCACAAGCCCATGAAGGACAGATTGACCCTTTTGCTGTGTGCGAACGCAAGTGGCGAGCTGAAGATTAAGCCACTACTGGTGCACCATTCCCAGACCCCTCGTGCATTCAAGGAACACAATGTGAACAAGGCCAGACTGCCTGTCGTGTGGAGGGCCAATGCGAGAGCTTGGGTCACAAGGCAATTGTTCATGGAATGGCTGCACGAGGTGTTTGCACCCACCGTTAAAAAATATCTTTCTGACAACCAACTGCCTGAAAGGTGCCTTCTTCTGATGGACAATGCCCGGCACACCCTCCAGCCTTGGTGGATGATATGGACGCCGAGTATAACTTCATAAAGGTCAAGTTCCTCCCCCCCAACACGACACCTCTTCTGCAGCCCATGGACCAGCGAGTGATCTGCAACTTTAAGAAGCTGTACACAAAGGCGCTCTTCACCAGGTGTTTCAATGTCACTGAAGAAACATCCTTGACTCTGAAAGAATTCTGGAAGAAACATTTCAATGTCCTCCACTGCATCAGCCTCATTGACAAAGCCTGGGAAGATGTCACCTACCGGACCTTAAACTCAGCCTGGAGGAAACTGTGGCCAGAATGTGTCACTGAACATGACTGTGAAGGGTCTGATGCAGAGGTAGTGGAGGAGATTGTGTCCATGTGCAAGAGTATGGGTCTGGATGTCGATGGTGCAGACATAGAGGAGCTTGTTGTGGACCATAAGAAGGAGCTGACCACGGAAGAACTTGCTGAACTCCAGAGTGAGCAGCAGAAAGCGCTTGGTGAGGAGCATTCCACTGAGGAAGAGGAAGACAGGAAGGAGGTTAGCAGTGATGTGATTAAATCCATTATGGAAAAATGGAATGAGTGCCAGGATTTCTTTGAGAAGCACCACCCCAACATAACTGTAACGAACAGAGTGTTGAATCTGATGAACGATAACGTGGTCTCTCATTTCTGGAGGGTTATGCAGCGCAGGAAAAAACAACTGACATTAGACAGATTTTTCCCCAGAACTGAGCCTGCAACTAAGAGGCAAAGAAAAGAGGAAACCCCTGAAGGAGATCTCCCCGATGTCCTTTCGGAGGGGGACTCTCCCTCCAAACAATAACCACCTCCCCACCCGCCTTCCTGTCCTCCACGCCAGAAGTCGCCTCGAGCAAGGTTAGTGTTCTCTCTCTTTGTACTGTACTGTACTGTACTGTACTGTACTTTGTGTCATATTTTTGTGGTTTAAAAAAAAAAACATATGGTTCAGAACAGATTAACCATATTTACATTGAACCTTATGGGAAAATTTGATTCGGGTTGCGACCAATTCGGGTCGTGACCAGAGTTGCGGAACGAATTAAGTTTGTGAACCGAGGTACCACTGTATGTCTATAATCTCACTTTTCTTCCATAGAATTTAAAATGGTAGAGATGCGATTGTCTACAATTACTCCATAAGGTAGCTGATTAATAGATGGGGAAGAGTTAAAGAATTCTGTAGAAATGTCACATTTACACAGGAAACATGGATATGCAGCACTGGTTGTTTGTTGCATGCTCTGCCCCAAATATAAATCCAGGTCTATCTGTATTACCTTGAATCTGATGAACTTCTTCTTCCAGGAATAGAGACCAGACAGATAGATCTGCCTGAGTGCTTCATGGCTCATGCGCAAATCGATTCCATCTGGTGTTACAGTAAACTGAAACGCAACTGCTTGATGGGCTTCTGCCATCTTAAAATGTATCTGCCAAGTGAAAGAACAATTTTTAAAAAATCAGTAGCCATTTACTTTGCATGAGATATTAAATCAGAAAGAAACAAAAAATAACATAACATGGTACAAATTAATGCAGATCAAGTATTTGCCATCTTGTTTTTTTGCAGGTGTTAAATACTATATGAATATTACTCTTTTCTTAATATTTCAATGGGAACATAGACATAGTGACTCTGGGTGGCACACAGATAAAAATTAAAAGTAAACAAAGTATATCAAGAAAAAAGACAACTAACTGGAGACAAAACCCCAAAAAAGTCAAATAGCAAAAAAACCAACTGAAGGGGCTCAACCGCCATCCTATCCCAAGGCTGGGGAGAATATCAGGACTTACCCAAAACATCAGGAGCCACTCCTCCCCAAAAAAACTAAAGATTTCTTAGAAGATCAAAAATACAGGTAGTCCTTGCTTAACAACGTTCGTTTAACAGTGGTTTGAAGTTACGAGGGCCTCAGAAAGCGTGCTTTATGGCCCGTAAAGCACTTCCGGCCATTGTAAAATGTCACTCTGCCCCCCCCCACTGTCACATGGCTGCATTCTGGGCGCTTGACAATTGGCTCGCATTTACGACTGGTTGCCAAGCCCCCTGTGAACATGTGATCGCCATTTGCAATCTTCTCTGGCAGGGAAGTTTGCAAGCAGAGGGAATGCAGCAGTGTACAGAAACAGAGTTCAAATCCTGAAGATATAAACTCCATTCCTCCAGCCCCATCAAGGATCTACCCTCTATTGGCAAAGGGGGGTGGAACCCCTTGGCAGTGGGAAGGAACAGAGCTCAGATCTTCAGGATCTGAGCTCTGTTCCTTCCCACCACTGTGGGGGGAAGGGAAACCCCTCAGTGGCGGGAAGGAAGGGAGCTCAAAACCTGAAAAATTGAGCTCTGTTCCTCTAGCCCCAGGAAGGATTTCCCCTCCATCCACGGAGGGGAGGGCAAACCCTTTGGCAGGCTTTAGGAATGCTAGGAGTTAAAGGCCTGCCTGCCAGGAGGATTTCAGCTCTATGCAGAGCTGAAACCATCAGGCAGGGAGCCCTTTCGCCCTCAAAGAGCTGCCCGCTGGGAGGATTTCAGCTCCGTGCTGAGCTGAAATCCTTCAGCAGACAGCTCTTTCGCTCCATCCGCTTAATGGCCCGGGACACTGCTTAATGACCATAACTGGGAGTATCCATATTGCAGTCACTGAGCAAAACAGTCATGTGGGTGTCTCGTTTAATGACCGCTTTGCTCAATGACCAAGATTCCAGTCCGAATTGTAGTTGTTAGGTGAGGACTACCTGTATGCCCAGAATAAAAAATAACATTGTTTCATAAGTTTTAAAGCATTTTATTTATTATATACATTCAGTACCTTATTAAAGTTTTTATAGTTCTTGGAAGATTTATCAATCCTAAACCACTAAGTTCTTCTAGAATAATTTCTATATCCTGGCTGACAGCAGCCTGTAGCTTCCCAAGCATGCCCCTATTCATCTGGACTATAAACTCATTTTCCTCTGTAACACCACAACTAATTTTCCTTCTTAAACTTTATGTATCACTGTTTTATTAACCTATATTTAAGATCACTAGATGTATGTTTCATCACTACTTCCTCAGTTACATGGATGCAAGTTTGTTTTTCAAGCCAATTCAAAGGGCTAATATTTATTTTCAAAGGGAAGAGGACAAGTTCCTTGAAAATATTTTTTCCTACCAAACCGTTACCAGAGGCCCCTCTCTAAACGTTTTTCCTAAATGTTACAATTAATGTTGTAAATCACCTGGGTACCTTTGCTAGGAGGATATGGGCACAATTTTGAAAAATAAATAAGGCAAGACAGCTGGCTACTGAAGAGATGGTATTTTCATAATATTGCATAATTTGGGGTAGAGAATTTGCTAGCTTGCAATGTAATTGCACTTAATTTCCTCCTTCCAAATGTATATACCAACTGGATCCAATATATGCCAATATATTTCAGAACTTAAACACATACAAGTACACACAAAACTGCCTATGTCAGGCACAATCCATTAGATAGAGAGACAGACAGACAAATTAATGCATATGAATCTTCTGAAAGAGTTTTTAAGAATTTTCCCACAAAGCTTTTTGAAACTCATATGGAAAAAAGGAAAGAATAAGTCTAACACTGCAAAAAAAGCCAAATGAAGCCGAACTGTTTCCACCCCCATCTTTAATCCATTTGGTGAAATGCTCTTCTGAGAGGCTTTCTTATTGACAAATAAAGCTCTTTTTACTTTCTAGGCTATTTTAATCATAAACAATTTTAGCTATGCTGTATTGTGTTGCTGCTGGTGATTTTATTTCAATTTAATTATTTTTTTCTTGTTTGGTTTTCAGTTCTAATTTTTATGGCTGAAGCTTCATAATTGTTAATAAGAGTATTAACAAAAATTATATTAGAAACAGACGAAAAAGAACAAGCGCAGAACACTGCAGTAGGACTGGAACAGCAATAAATGAGAGAATACATTTCAGGTGATAATTTCCTAAGATAATCAAACATTGTATATCTTTGATTTTTCTCTATACAAAGAGTTGGAATCAGGGACAAACAAATTACTCTTGTATACTGAGGAATTTATCACTACATAATTTATACTGAAAGGTTACTAAGAAAACAAAATGTACCTATAGAAAGCAGTCTCTCCCCCTTCAATACCTCAGTGTTATAGACAGAAGGCAATGAAGCACACATGATTCATTCCCAAATTATACAGAAAAATGGAGGGAAGAATTGCTGTTTCAATGACATTTGTATGCAGTCTAAGATAGTGGCTTGTCTAAGACCTTTAAGTGTTAGCTTCTGGGATTTCTGAGTGGTAGTCCCAGCAAACCAAGAGGATAGCAAATCTGGAATGCCTTGTTTTAAAGATTTAGCAGTTAGATTAAACACATTTCCATGCAAATTGCACATATTTTATCTCTACCAGTCTGATAACAATTCTTTAACTCTTGTGTTCTTTATCTAACTACTGTATTGTTCAGTCACTTATGTGTGTGTGTGTCTTCGAGTCAGGTGGCGACTGCCTGGACTAGTCCCTGTAGTTTTTTTGGCAAGGTTTTTCAGAAGTGATTTGACACTGCCTGCTTCCTAGGGCTGAGAGAGAGTGACTGGCCCAAGGTCACCCAGCTGGCTTTGTGCCTACTGCAGGACTAGAACTTACTGTCTCCCAGTTTCTAGCCTGGTGCCTTAACCACTAAACCAAACTGGCTCTTTAAAGAAATTATCCTAGGAAAAAGTGCTTCTTGGGACTCTAGTGTTTTTGTTTTATCAAAAATAAATTGCATTATTCTGTAGTATTGAAACTTCTTTTTCAAAGGAATACATATTCCTTCTTCCTTCTTCTACTTTAGCATGAGTCATGTTCTTTGGCAGATTTCCTTGAGCATGAAAAACACAGAAACAACTATCTCAGAGACAAGGCCTTCTAGGTGTTTCCAGTTAGTCAGATAAATAATAGGGCTAAGCAAATTTTCAAGGAGGATAAGGTAAGGGTCCAAGCGGAGCCTGCTCCTTAAGATGTCTCACAAAGCACAAAACCCACCTCTTCTGTGAGCAAATAGGAACTGCTGCATCACTTTGCCTACTTCCTCCAGAGACTCCTTTTTTTTTTTTGGTACCTTCGAGTCAGTGTTGACTCCTGGCAACCACCTGGACAGGTCCCTGCAATATTCTTGGCAAGATTTCAGAAGTGGTTTGTCCTTGCCTCCTTCCTAGGGCTGAGAGAGAATGACTGGCCCAAGTCCATCCAGCTGGCTTCATGCCTAAGGCAGGACTAGAAGTCCCAGTCTCCCGGTTTCTAGCCTGGTGCCTTGGCCACTACACCAAACTGGCTCTCTCAATCACTCATGGCCACTGTTTTAATGAATTCTAATGTTACTGCTTTATACATTTAAAGTAGCAGTTCTTTAGTAAAAACTTCAGCCTAGGATATCAAACAGCTACTATAAATGGTCAGTCTGACTTTTATACAATAGCTTCCTATCTTTCTGGTGGTTGATCTGACATTCATTCATAACTTTTTCATTAGTTATGAAAGATTTAGTAATACTTTATGAAAATCAGAATATCATTTACAATTTAGGTAAAGAAATTAGGGTTTTGATGTTAATATGGAAACTTTCTTTTACCCATTAAGTTTCAAAGCAAATGAATGACTGTTCCATTCAACCATTCAACTTCTCCATATATGAACTAGTTCCACAAGGTATTAATCTAAACAAAAACACAAGAGATCCAAACACAACTGTAATGTTGTCTAAGAAGCATTTGCTCACTCTCTAAAAAAAATAATCTCCAATTCCTTCAATTTTGTGGCTCTATTATTGCTAGTATCATTCTAAATATGTTTTTCACAGGAAAGAACTTCAGCTTTGCTACTCACAATTATGAAACATGATTCAACAATAAAAGCCAATAGTTTTTGTTTGTTTTTTAAGAAAAAAGCTATCGCAACAATTCAAATTCTCTGTTCTTTTTCAAGATCATTCTTTGGATAGCAAAAGCTGTTTCATTGTCTACTGCAGTCTTTCCCCGCCTCTACATTTCTGAAGTGGTCATGTGCTTTGTCCAGAAAACTAGGTAAAAGGCCATGGTATTACAGAGCATGCTCTTAATTTAGAAATGCAAATCTCTCTGTGCAAGGAATGCAGAAGTGCCATCAAATCTCTCAAACAAGAGTAAGAGGAAACATTTATTATTACTGCTGACATATTATTTGGCAAAGCACATGTGTTCAGACCATGCTGAGAAATAATAGAGTGAAAGAGAAAACAGAAGGCTGGTGTCTTATTTCAACATAGCTTTACAAATTCTCTATGTCTGTAACATTCATCCTATTACTAGATAATTTCTTTAGTAAACACAGGACTAGGTCATAAAGAAATAAAGTCCTACTCACAGAATGGGACCTCAGCAGGAGTATATGCAGTTATTGTTTTCCTTGGGGCCTATTCAACCTGCACGGCAAGATCAAGTAAACGCATACATTAGTTTGGATTCAAACATCAGGACTATAAGAAATGCACCCCAGCAGTAGGAAATATATACTGATGCTAAAAAGAAAAACAAAGTATCCAGACTTGATAATATATGCAAATGCCTGGATGACACTGCTATTATGAAGAACAAAGGTTATTTTTTAACTTGGCATGGTCTCTTAATCAATAAACTTCATACTGAATAAGTTAACTTTCTGCAGTTTCACATTTAGTGCTGAGGCCCTAAAATTTCATAGTCCCACATCTAGAAAAGCTGGAATAACCATTTAAGGGTATGGGATGAAACCCATTATTATATTATTTCATCTCATACTGTCCAAAGGTTATTCACTTTCTTGATTTAAATAGGCAGCCATACTGAACTTGAGACAGAAGATCTGCATGAGGCTTCCTGCAATTCTGGATCAGGCTGCATTTAAAAAACTCAGCCTCTAATTCAGTTTCTGAAAGCCAGTTTGTGCTTCTGTGAAATTAAGTGGGCTCAAACAATGGGTATAAATCAATGTGCTCAAATAATGCAAATATCATGTGGAATATCAAGTGCAGAACACTTAGTTTATAATCCAACTGTTTATGGAGCCTTACTTTGGGGCTCCAGAACTGCCTATTTCTTCTACTACGCAGTATAATAGTCCCTTATTTAATTTCCTCGGACCAGAAAATTATATACTGTGTAAGCGGCAACTTCTGTTTTTGTACAACTGAATCTTTCGCAAGAGCCATAATGTAATCAGAGAGAGATCCGTCCGGAGCAAGTTAAGAAATATGTACGATATGCCTAACGCACACTTTTCTCCACAACCGGTTTCATTAAGAACTTGTGATTCAGTTTATGGAGGTATTCAATATGTCATCTGAAAAGCTTTCTCAAAACAGCAAACTTCTTGAAACCCCGCCCTTCCATCGCAGCAGGGAATGATCACATGACACGCTTAGAAAAGTAGGCAAAAGGTTACGCTGATTGCACAAAACACGACCAGACTGCAAACGCTCAATTTGTCTTTCACTCTCTGCAGAAAATGGGGAAGCACTCCGAGCATATTATGCATTCAAAAGGCATGAACAATAATTAAAAAGCAATGCAAAGTAGCTAAGTTACATTCAAGCCAACACCACAGCAAATCTACCGCTTTCTTTTCCACACAGTGCTGCAAATAACGGAAGTCTTTAAATACCTACCTCAATCATAATTATGAGATCTGTATCATAATTAGTTCGTATATAGCTTTTCATAAGTAAGGCAACGGAGACTCTCTGCATTTGATACGGAAGGCGTAAATACAGGGGAGAGAGGAAGTGGCAGGAGACTTTCTGCCACGTGTTTCTTACCCTTCTCTGATCAGTGTAAGAAGCCCGCGCAACAGCTCCTGTGCTGGTGCTCCAGGGCTGACCTGAAGCTAGAGGAGGAGATACATTGTCAAAATGTCTGATGTAGCCTCAGTATTAGAGGATGGAGCAGCAAGCACTGGGTCCACCCCCAAGACCTACAAGCAGCATGCCTTTTTCTGGAACCCCTTATCCAGAAGTGCCACCTGGTTCTTCTACTTGTAAAAGATCTGCCATCAGATGAATACACCCATAAATACCCAAGGAGAGAGAAGGAATAAGGTGTCTTTCCTAACTCTTCATTTTTGCTGTCTGTCATACAGCTCACCCCCCTTCTCCATTCAAGAGTAAGTCATACTACATTCAAGGACTCATTCCCATTTAAATGTGCGCAGGATCAAAAACTTACATGGCACTATCCTACGCAGACTGGCCCAGAAGTAACACCTGCTCACTTCCATGCATATGACTGCAGCCCCAGACTGCAGGTATCTAAACTGTTTGAAATTAATATTTTATGGATGATATTTTAAAGTTTTCCCCTTGTAGGAATATGCTTACAGGGATTTACAGTATTTCACAGAATCATAAAATCAGAAGGAGCCAATCTCTTACTGAGACCAACCTTCAACTCGCTGCAGGAATCCAAATTAAAGCATGGCTGTTTAGTCTCCCCTAAATGCATCCAATAAAGGGGAACCCACCAGCTCTCTGGATAATTGTTTCTACGACTTTTATGAAGAGTTTTTTTTCCCTAACATTCAGCAGGAATCTGTTTGCCTGAAACAGAGGCCATTTCCCCATTCGTGACTTCTGTCTTTACTGCCTCTGTTCTTACTGCTAAATAGTGCTGTCCTGATTTTGTGTGCACAGCACATGGTAAGACAAGCAACTGGTTGATTCCTCCAGCTGTGCTGCTCTCCCTCTTCAACAGGTCACCATCCAGCAGGAAAATCAGCCACCAATCACAGTGCTGCAGGAGAAATGGGGCAAGTCTGACCCCAGACTCTTGTCCACCTAGGCTGTGGCACTTCTCCTGTGGCCCTCCTGTCCTTACTCAATCTGAATCCAGTAAAGTTTTTAAACGCCAGCTCAGAATTCTGAAAGTACATAGCTGAGACACAAATAGTATCCCTGAATCTGCTACTTCAGGAACAACTTTAGAAAAATTCTACTGAGGACATCTAAAAACATCCAAATTGTGTTGTATCAGACATTACTGCTCCTCCTCACAACAGTATGAGAATGCCTCACTAACCATTTTAAAGCACATATTGTCATAATGTCACTTCTGCCTTATTCCCAGCCCGCCACAAAGGCAGCATATATTTGAATTTAACTGTTCCAATTTAGAAGTAGTACTTTCCCTCTTAACACAAGGCTTGCTGTACAAGCAATACAGGATGACACCTCATTAAAGCTGTTGACAAAGTCAGGCCTGGAATCTGCCTAGCTTCTATCAGCCACTTGAAACTGTTGTAGGCTTCCTCCCCTCCAGTTGCTCAGTACTGCCATCCATGGGCATTTTGGGGGGTCTGCAGAAGAGACCAGACACCTGGCTTCCCAGAGGCAGCTCAGGGGCAGGAAGAAATAGATTTGGAAAGACATCATTTAGACCAGTGTTTCTCAACTTTGGCAACTTCAAGATGTGTGGAGTTGAAGTCCACACATCTTAAAGTTGCCAAGGTTGAGAAACACTGATTTAGACTAATAAGGAAGCTCCATTAAACTCCGTTTACTCCTGAGTGGGAAGATACAGGTGTCCATGATTTGTATGGGAAAGGTTTCCTGCCCATGTTGCTATCCTAAAGCCTGGGACATGGGAAAAGAGTGGGAACATCAGCTGGTGTTAACAATCTGTATTTGCCAAACAAACAAACAAACCCAGAATCATTGGATACCATGCAATAACTGTTCTGAGCCTCCCTATGAAAAATATATGCAATAACGTATTATTGGATGTATTAGCTGATGATACAGAGTATACCAAGATCTTCTCACTCCTAAAAGAAATCACACACTTTAATATTATGTATAAGATGCTAATACAGAGGTTTTAGATTAGCTGAGAGCCATGCAGGTGTATAGAGCTTATAATACAGCCTATTTTTACAGCATTATGCATACTGGCACATTATAGTTGCAATAATTGCTTTGCCAATAGTGAGCTTCACTATTCCTGTAAGGTACATAATCCTGTATCTATCAAGAAGTTCCAGCAAGTGTTAAAAACAGTAAGATGAAACAATGAACATTCTGTTTGCTCATCTAGCTATTCCAGTTATACAAGAATCACTGTGTAGTTTATGTCCATGTACCCACATTGCATAAGGCCATAAAATCAATAGCGTGGAATGAAGCTTTAGGCAGCACCTAAATTATATGAAAAGCATCTTCCTTAATCCTAAATTTCGCAAAAGGCTACCTGCTTTCTCAATATCAAGTGTTGAACTGAAAGCTCAAGCATTTCTTGGCTGAAAGTCCCAAAATTTCTAAAGACTTATAGGGATAGATTTACCTGTAACAATGGCATGAGATTATGCATCATATTCTATCTCACCATGCATCTATACACCTGCATGGCTCTCAGATAATCTAAAACCTCTGTGTTAGTATCTTATGGATAATATTAAAGTGTGTGATTTCTTCTGGGAGTGAGAAGACCTTGGTATATTCTGCACTGCCAGCTAATATTTTCTCTTTCATGAATATGGAAATTAGAAACAACACAAAGAAGAACTAAAACAGCTTCTCTAAAAAAGTTACATTCATATTATGAACACTCCAGGTTTTAAATTATGTAGTACTGAATTCAAGTCATTTGTTTTCACTTCCACTTCTGAAACCTACGGAAGAAGGTATATAGCAGTTTCATTTAAAAACAGAATAGCAGCTGGTTTCAGAAAATGTAATACTGTAACAGCATTTTCCCAATACATATTCACTTAGAAGTAAGTCCCAATTACTTGGGTATACACTCCAATTATTATGACTAAAGTGTATGCTTGTTTCATAACATTTGGTACTCGAAGGGGCAGGAAGAGAAGAAAAGACAGCAAGTAAGACTAAGCAGTTTAAGTAAAAATTTATTTCTGTTTCATGCATTAAGGGGAGGATTATCATAACTGCTTTACCCTGTAAAACAATTACACACTGCCACAGAAAGCTTTTCAACAAAAATAACACAGTTTAACTGGATGATCTAATATTAAGCAAATGCATTTATCCTAGTGTGATAACATGTGAGTAAAAGCTTCTTAGTAGTCTTTCCTTGCTAGGGCATTTTCCAATTTAAAAATCAACACAAATGAAAAAAGAGCAAGGTGATGCTTCTGTGTGGGTTGGACTATAATTTCTACCATCCTCAGCTAGAAGAGGGCTGGTTGCTGCCTGGCAGTTGTGAAAGCTATAAACCAGGCAGGGCCCTTTGGAAGACTAGGAACAGAATCTTCATTTCACCTTCCACACCCATTCCCGCTATGTTCTATGTCAAGGTAGGATTCCTTTCTCCACTAAAATCTCTGACCCAATGAACACGAAACCCAAAATATTTAAGTAATTCTTGGGATTATATATATTCACCAATTATTTTACTGCCTTGAAATAAAAATATTCATCCAACCGATCATGGCAATTCTTGATTCATGTTCTGAATTAGGTCACCTCCAGATGTGGGGCAGGGGCAACTGCTTCCCCTCCTAAACAAGGTCCTGAGTCTCACACATCTGGAGAAGTCTACTTTGGGGAAGGCTGAAGTAGGGAGGGGAGAGACTCTTCCAGGTGGCATACAGCCAAGGACTGGCTGAAGCGGAGGAGGGAGTAAGATCCAAATACTGATGACAGTAAATCAGCTGGGCAGAGTCAAAGTTCCTCCAAGGTACGCGCCTAGGGCTCGCGACACATGTCTCCTTTTGAAGCGCAGACAAATGCCCAGAGGAACAGTAGGGAGAGGGAGGAGAGCCCTCCTTATTTTTTCCGCCAGGAGCTCCGGGCTCAAGGTCTTGTAGTTTTGTGCCCGCAAGTCGGCCCTCCTCTTGAGAACCACAGAGCTCCCACCAGGGAAGAAACGCGCGCGCACGCAATTCCCTGGCAAGAGAGCCAAGCACGCTCCGGACACCGCCAGCCCGGCACCTGCCACTGCAGCTTCTCCCGCGGCGGCCACATCCCTTCAAGTAATACTCTGCTTCAGCCCACGCCAGGCAGTTCCCGCTCCACGAGTAGTCTCTTTTTCTGCAAATGGGATTTGCAAGCACGTCCTTCCTTTAAAGGAGGGAAGCGGTGGACACGAAAGGCGAGACACACATATAGCAGGGCAAGGGGGTGCGTCACTTACCGCTGTCCAGCGAGCACTGGAGACGAGGGGAGAGCGCCTGGACTCGGCAAGCACGAGTGCGAAGAAGCAAGAGAGGGCGCGAGGGGGATCCGCGCGCAGTGCAGCTCCCCGTTACCGGCTAGGGCCGGATTGGCCGGCCTGCCAACACAAAAGGCGGGGCCAAAAGAGGCGGCGGCCGGAGGAAAGGGCGGTATTGCTCGCTCTTGGGCGGAGACTGGACTGCGGGCAGAAAGTGCGGCTGTGGCGTGGCGGGAGAGCAAAGGAGGGGGCGCGGTCGGGGCGTATTTCGAGGCGGGCGGACTGTACGGGTACGTCCGCAGAAGGGAGAATTGCAAGTCTGCTCTCTTCCGATTCCGACGAGGCGCTGCAGAGGTGCAGGAAGTGGGCTGCTGACGGACCTCTCGCCGGCTGCCGTCAAGGTCTCTCAAAAGCACAGGAAACTTAATGGGTATCCTGTGTGGCGTGCGCCGCGCAACGGGCTGGCCCGGATCAGGTGGAGGTCCTGGCTTCAGTATGAAAGGGGAGGCTAGCATTGCAAGAGTGGGGCCAGTTGCAAGCTACGTCGGAACCAGAACATCCAGGCCAACCCAGTGTCCCCTCGTCTGGAGACTGACCCTAGCTTGTCCCTAGTCCACAATGTAAAGAGTCTTAAACTGAGCCTTCCCGTTCGAGAAGACTGGATTTTCCACTCTACCCGACAGGGTCCCTCCAGGCACAGCAACGTAGAAGCGGGGGGGGGGGGGGGGGGGGAGCTTCATTGCCTGGTTTTAGGCAGGTGGGGTCAGGTGTGTCTCGGAAATGAGAAGGTATAATCGGGTCTCTGGAATCCACTATGCCATTGACCAATCAGTGGCCTGAAAATGCTGGCATTCAACCCATGAGGAATTGGTGTTTGAGTAGCAATGTGCTGGGAACACAGAATGGAGCAACCCGGTTTATGGTGGCAGCCCTTTTTCTGTGTTTTTGATTTGAGACCAACCAAAAGGCCCATATACTGATTGGACAGGGGAAGAGTTGAAATCCCAAACATCTATGGGTTTTTAGGATTAGAAAAGGCTGCTGGATAGACCAGGCACTCTGCTGCAACACTGCCTGTGTTTTAAAATAAATATTGTTTTATTAAGTGTCCCTATTTATTAAGTGCTTCCTATTCCTGACTTCTCTACAGTTACATCAGTACTGTAAAACAGAAAAATCATTTTTAATTTCCTTGAAGGAAGGCAAAATGAAGCTAATGAATGCCACCCAGTGAATTGGGGCTGAACCGAGAGTCTGCTGCTATCAGCCTAAGCAGTTAACAGCTTTCTTCATGATTAAGTTGATAGGTAGTGAACGGAAGCAGGGTTGGTATGGTATGGTATGGTTTGGGTTGAGCCAAATGTCAGGAACAGAAGCAATTTTGCCCATGTTCAGTTACGCTAAGGTAGAAGCTCCTTGATTGCCAGAAAGCCATTATCATGCAATTGCTTTGGCTTCACCAAAAGAATTTTACAGTGAATCCAGACAAAACTGTCTTCTATTCTTTACCTTCCTGTGTTTACACACTAAGTCATCTGACTTCCTTGTTTACTGCAAGAACCCAAGGAGAGCAAGTGCTCCTCCTTCAGTGCTAGGAGCTGTCCACTTGGAAGCACTCTGTCTGTAATAGAATTGCTGTAGTTTGTTCATTTGCTTGCTATATGGTTTCCTCATCGAACTGTCATGGGTTTTTCCCATGTTTTTCCATCTCTTTTCCCTGGCATCCTGTTTGATTTTATTGGCAAACTAGATTTCATCTTTCCTAACTATTAAGTTAAAATGCTATTTATCCATCCATGAGTCAGCAGAAAATAAGGTCAATGCGACATTTGCAGTCTCCATTCTCATTCTCTGCTTGCCTCTACTGTGCCTCCTCATAGTTTCTTGTCAAATGATATTGTGCTAATTAATGTGTCAGTCATGATCAGCAAGTTGTTTTCCCCTTTTGCTTTTTTTGCCATCCCCCCCCCCCCCCTCAAGATGTCACCAATTGGTAGAAAACATCCATCAATGAGGCCACTGCAACATGAAGGGGATGAGTCAGACTTGGGGCTCTTCCTGTCTGCTCTAAACTGCTTTGTCTACCCCTCCTCCTAAACCCTACTTGGTGTCCTTTAAATTAAAAAAAAAATAGAAATAAAGAATCATATGGAAAGACATGGAACAGAAATAGCCCAAACAGGAAGGAGGCAAATAGGCCCTGTAGAATAGGACAATTGAAGCTGACTAGCTGGTGGGCAATTATTGTCTTGCTTCACAGGGAATGTTAGGGGTGGAGAGTGATTGAAACTGACCAATTACCAACCACAGCCCAGTTCAACTGATCTCACTTTCTAATGGCTAGCAAAGCTTTATGGATTTTACATACCATGAAGCTATGGCAGTATGGTGTTGGCTTAAGCAGGAAAGATCTGCTTTTATTCTGGCATACTTTAGGTTGTTTCTGCCATGGGATGGGCATGAGATGAGGACAACATCCCTGAGAGAAGATTGGATTGTCAATACATAAGGATGCTTCATTAAACTGGGTTAAGCTGGCAATGGAAATAGAGCTAGTGTGTCTTGAATTCTAGAATTCTGCATTTTAGTATTTTGGAACTAAAATTCTTTGATAGATATAATACACAAAGCGAAAAATAGAATAATGAAAATAAGACTATAGTACAGAATGAAGATAGAACTAGTTATTAGATTTATCGCTGTTGTGTGTGGACAAATGTTAGTTGTGCAATAGTCACCTGAAAATGGGTGATCTAAAAGTAGTGTACGTGTTATCTTGTTATTCCTAGAAATATATATATTTCCAGAAGTATTTCGTTGTAGTAAAAGATCATGTGGCTCTTATAATACTTCCGGTCCTTTTAATTATATTTTATCCAATCTTGATGCAACTCAGATTATGGGTTCATTAGTCTCATGAACACATTGTTCCATTTATAGTGTTCCTTAAATGATTTAATTATCCACATTACAAGAGACAATTTAGTTCAGTGACTTTCAACCTTGGTGACTCACAGCTTGGATGTTTCTGAATAAGGAAACCGTCCGTTCATTCTTATAAACAGGTGTGTATTTCTCTTGTACAGCTGCTACAACATCACAATAAGTTTCCATTGTAAAGGTTTTCTTCATAATAAAACTACTACTACTACACTTTTCCCAAATCTTATTTGCAAAACACAACTGTCCTTCAGAATTAGGACACTACCATAGCAACATGCTGTCTAATAATCTGTTTGGAAAGTAGGTTGGCATTAACTGAACTACAGCACTTGCACAAGAAGGTAGGGCAAAGGTACTGAAATTGTCCTTGTGTACTTTCTTGGTAAGTTACGTTAATAGGTTTATCTGCATGTTTGATAATATGTAAAAGCTGTCCTTTGCCCTTTAATGTGATTAAAAAGTAACACTAGAGCTATTGCATATTGTGTCTACTCCAGTGGATAAAAAGGTTAAGACAACACATAAGTAGTTATATGGCAGAGAACCGTTGGATTGGCAAATATTGCAAAATTTTATGCAATATTATGCAGGATGAATTATCTTGTTAAAATATATTAAAAAGTCACTCTAGAGACAATGAATACATGCCTGACAATCCTTAGGCTATACCTTGGGTCTTTAAAATCTTGTGTTTATATAGGCCTGAGGCCATAATTATATTTTGTCAATACTGCATTATGCTTTTAATACAGAATGGCCTAAGTTCTTCTTGGGTTACTGTTCTTTGATTTCAAAACTTCTGATATATGACTGGAGACAAGAACAGTTCATTCTGATCAAATCTGGTGGAATAAAATTTCTATTTGCCCACATGGCTGGCATGTGCATAAGTTGAGCTTCTGCTGAATTTGTTGGGTAAAATGAAGAACTGTATGGGAAGATGCCTCCATGTAGATGCCACCACCATTTCATGCTTTGAAATTTCTCTACCTCATGGTTCAGTAGCTTTTTTAGAAAGGAGCATCATTATGTGATGGCATACAGTGATACAGCCCTCCTTATATTAAAAAAAAGTTGAAAACTCATAATCTCCTGAAATTACACACATTTTTGGTGACCATGTATATTTTTGCACATTTTCATTTGAATATTGTACTCATAAGATTTCATGCCAGAATTCAAAAAGTTATCTAGAGCTACAGAAATTGGGCAGTGCTCAATTTACTGAATCAAAAATACAACTTTGTGAGATTTGGCAGTTTCATAATATGACTATTTATATTTCTTATTTAATCATGGGGATTGGCAGATATCACCATGCCCTACATTCTGTGAAAGGTATCAGTTCCTGCACTCACAACAAAAGATATCTAGGAAGCCTTGATCCAAGGCATCAGCTTAACTACTGCTTTGCTGCTAATGTTGTGGTAGAACCAGGGGTTGGAGCAGCCCTCTTCTAAAATTAATGACATCCCTTCTGAGAAATTACTAGGTATAGTAAATCAGGAGGGAAACAAAGAATTTTTCTAAGATCCAAGGTATCTAAGATATCTCCAAGGAGATAAGAAATCATAAGAAAGCCCCTGTGCTTGAGCTTTCTCCAACCAATTATACAAGACTGGAAAAGGGATATAATTTAAAGACCCTGAATAGATCTGGCAAATAATCCTAAAGTACTCAATATAGATCCCTTCCACACTGGTGTCTTTGCTACCCACATTATTACAGCATTTTCACGATGCTTTCCACCCCTTCCTTGAGCAGGACAGATCTCCCTCCAGCTGGCCAATGGAGGAGTGCTAAAAATGGAAGTTAGCTGGCCTCCCATTCTCTTCTTTGTTCTTCTTTCATGTTTTTAAGACAAAGTAAAGAACAAAACTTCCAACCAGCTTCAGAGGTGTAGCAAAGCTACAATAGCAACTAGAAAGCAAAAGAAGTACTACAGCAAGCCCCATGATGCCTTTGTTTCAAAAGGGGGAGTAAAATGAGTGGAACTGGGTGGTGGGATGAGGCAAGATTCCTGCTGATGGAGAACTGCCCTTAGCAACTAAAGAGGAAGCTCAGCAATTCTCTCTTTCTTGTATTTCCTCTGGGAACAGCAGCTGAGCTGATTAAACTTCTGAAGTTAATCAGCTCAGTGTGTGAAGACTTAGAAATTCCATGGTATCATGAAAAGATACAAGAGCAGAGACAGGGAAGGCAAGTTAGAAATGGATGAGTTTTTTGTGTTGTCTGCTACAACACATAAAACACTTAGTTTAATGTTTGTTCTATTAAAATGTATGGTTGTTTGCTACATAATATTTTTTACTTCTGTTCTCCTATTAAGGCAGGAGTCCCACGGTATCACCAAGCAGAACAAAAGCCGTTAATATTTGTCTTTTGCCTAGCTGAGGACTGTGGTATTGATCTCCCAGTTCCTTTCTCCAGTTATGGTATGAGTAAAGCTAGTCTGAAATGTTCTGCAACCACCACTTCCAAGTCCCTTGCCCCATAGTTCTGCCTGCTTTGCCTCACAAGGAAGCACAGCAAGAACTCTACAGTCTCTCGTGAGCTGGACAGACATACAGCTTGTATAAAAATATGTAATATGGTTCAAATAAGTGCTCTACATGAAATGAATGTTGCTAATGTTTACATTTTACAAGCAGCATCCTTCTCTTCTAGCAGTTGTCTGCTCTCTTTTTCTCTTTCCTGGCAACATACCTAAAGGCAAAAGGGGAGAAGAACAAAGCTGCTATGCAGGCAATTACCTTCTATTTCCCTATCCTTTCACATGTTAAATCAGCTTGAAAGTCAGCCTCAGACTGTGGCTACTAGAATGATATTGATTAAATTAATTTCTATACAAGGTAACTATTACTGTATGGTTTTGTGTATGTGTCAAGTGTGCTGTTTTTAGTAGTGACAGTCAATACTGTCTAATATTTACTAATTTGACTGTCTAATCTTTACTATTTGGGGCACAATAAACTTGGCAGATGGAGCAAGAGCCAGTTAATCCATGCCATTGGTTTGTCAGTCCATGAGCTTCAAGCTCTTTCTCCTTCCTGTCTCACCCCTCCTACGATATGTGGTGGAACTGTGCTTACAAGACAATGTGTAGAGTGCCTGAAGGGGGCTCTGCTTCTGGCTATGCTGGGCCTTCCCTGAAGGGGAAGGTGCCAAGTACCTGAAGCCAGGTCCCTTGGAGCTGGTACTTAAAGATATACTTTGCTAGGAGCAACTTTAAATGCCAACTCCCAGGGAAGAGAACTCTTCTAAGCACTTGGAAGTAGGGGAATGGTGTGTGTATGGATTTAACCTCACTCAGGTGACATAATTTAGTCACAGGAGGGACTCAGGAAAAAAAAATCTGATACTCAAGGCTTATCCTATTACAGTGTATTAAACCCAGGCCGGTCTGAATGAAAATAACTGTGAAAAATCCAACTGAATGATCCATGATTTTTTTTTCATGCAAAACATATACTAGCATCCTTGTTTGTATTATATGTTAGTGTAAACAATGAGATAATATCTGTGTTTAAATAACTAAGAGCAAAACATTGGGTGAAATATAGTATATCACTCTGCAAGTAAATTTTCCAGAGAGTGTGTGACTAAAAAAGAGGAATGGGGGCTGAATCGCTTCTCCCTTGCTTCCATCAGTGGAACTCAGCTATTAAAATTTAATCCATGTAAAATACAATGTGTCCCCAGCATCTCTCTGTGCATGTTGCTTGAAGCTAGAAATTCATAATACTGACCCAGTGTTGTATAGGAAGCTGACCTTCCTTCTGAGGCTTCTAGATCACCTCTAGCCAGTGATCTGCTTATTTAGACATAGGCTGATCAACCCTAAGTTAAGTTTCATGCTTATGTGGAGTATTCTGATTATAAATTGGAGTTCTTTCCCCATCATCATGTTTCAAAGATCTTTTCATACCACACACTAAACCACAATTAGCCAACCATATTTTAGCTGTTTTAACCATATTTAACCATAGTTTAGCTGTATGAACCCAGGCCTTATGGTTAGTTTAAGGATTTGTGTGTTTTGCAAATCCAGAAAATGGGGTTAATTGAATACATAATTGTTAGCTTAAAAATGGGAGAGTATTCAAAGAAACACAGCCCTTCTTCAGTTACCTCCTTGCCCCTGTTTGATTTTTCCTGTGATTAACCTTTTCAGAACTTCCTTACAGTGTCAATTTTTTGCATGTTAGATATGATTTACCACCTGGACATGATTACTGAGTAAACATAACAACCTGAAGATGGATCCTGAGAAACATAAGGCTTAGCCACTCTAGAGCTAATGTACACAATATGAAAATATAATTAGCTGGTTGTCCGATATTATCACTAAGTGCCTGGGCTGATTGATGCTTCAATACTGCAGTTTAAGTGGCAAGTGAATTGCACTATGAGAGTCACACACCAATGCACACTGTGCTTAAGAAACTATGTTAATAGCAAATCAACATCTGTGCACCTAATCATGTATATTGCTTGGGATGTCAGCTGCCTTGTTAGAAATAACTGGGAAGAGAAAGAACAAGTCCACCTTTGAAAAGGAAAATGAAAAGTCTTTAGTTCTGTTGAAGGAACCTAGGCTTGGAGTTCAGTTTGAAGGGGTAGGACTTGGTGTTACCAGACCAAGGGTGGGTGTGCAGGGAGGCAAGGAAAATGGGCAAGCTTTTTGCTTTACCTCTAATCAATGATCTCAGCAGCCAGTTGTTTTTTCTATTTATCTTTTATACAAGCTGAACATGTTGGGTTAATGTGGAATTATCCTTGTAGGTGTACAGGAAGTTAGTCCAACTGAATTTGGTGGAGCTTACTATCAGATAAAGGGGTATAGGATTTTTTCCTATAATACCTTTGGCATTTAACTACCATATAACAAAAGTATTAAAGCCATCAAAGCATCTTTTTTCAAACAGAAAAGAATAGTGGCAGCCAGTTGCCTTGGTTCAGTATTTTCCACAGCTGCTGGCTACTTAACAAACATGACACTTGTAGTAAATGGCAAGGCAGTTCTAAAGAAATCAGACTAAATCTGCTTTCTTTCTTTCTTCTTCTGTCACGTGGGGATAGCTGCTTAGGAACTCAGAACCACAACTATTCCAGAGACTAGATCAAAGTAGTGACAAATGAAATATCCTTCCAACTTATTCATGAAAGCTGTGGCTAATGTTACACCCAAATTCTATTAGCCACATGTGTTCTTGCCAAGGTTTTAAGCAGGGAACAAATCCCTTGAGGATTTAATTTGCACACATACAGATGCCTCTGTGCATGCATGTATTATGGGGAGGGAGGGCAGAAAAAGCTTACAAAGACAAAAATAAGGCAGGATGATTGAAACAATGGGAGATGTTTTGCTTTCTGAATAATGGTCATTATGGCATCCTCCACTGTCAGTCTAATTTTACTTCAACACTAGTGACAGATTGTGTCTATCGCTGCTTTGGGAATGAAGAGCAGATATTATAGCATATTCAGTTCCATACTTCAATGAAAGAAGATTGCCAGGAAGTGTGGGTGAGCATCTAAGGACTGCTCTGAAGCTACTAGCATCTCTGAGGTTTCTTTGTCTAATGGTAGGACTGGCCCTGTATTAGCAAATATGCAGTCAAAATCTATGCTTATATATTTATTTATTATAGGGGCCTAGGGCTGGATTTCTACCCTCCCACCAACACTTACTGTTACCAGTCACAGAGGAAGGAGGAGAACTACTGTAAAACAGTGCCTCCCACTTCTAATCCCCACAGTTGGTCCAGAAGGTTATCATGGTTGATGATACTGAAAACTGCCAAGATCCAGGAGGGCCAGGACAGATGCACCACCTCTGTCCCAAGCCCTCCAGAGGTCATCCACAAGTGCGACCAATGTCGTTTCTGTACCCCGGCCTGAACCCAGACTGAAAAGGGTCCAGATAATCACCCTTTTGAATTCCATTTAAATTGTGTGAAATTATCTAGCATTTTCAGTACTGACTGATTTTGGAAAAAAAAATGTACCTTATACACCTGTGAGGTTCTTATTCCTGCTTGTTGGCACAGGTTTTCTTCTTGTTTCTTGATGAGCAGGGTCCAGCATTATGTTTAATATCCTATATACAAATGGCCTTGAAACTCTAATTGAATCTTCAGTAACAACTTAGTGGATTTGTAAAAAATATCTGCAGAATTTGCTTTTTGCTCTCTCTGGTGCTCTCATTGACAGTTATAACTTACATAACTAGAGGACCTCACAAAAAAATGGATGCATTTTTTTTTCTGTTTCAGAAATAAATCTGGATCTCTTGATTCTTCAGTGTGTCTGTATCTGAAAGATTTAAGTAATTGATATCCCATGTTCAGTTCTGAAGCCCTTTCTTGTTCTCATAATTGTCTGTCTGTTGAGGACGTGAATTTCCAACCATCTGTTTTGTGGTATAGGCTAGTGGCACAGAGCCTCATTTCTTTAATTACTGGATTTGTATTTTTTTATCTAAACCTCTTCTTGTACTTTAATTATTTCTTGTTATTTTGTAACTTCATTGAATGGCTCATTTTTGAGCTAAAAAAGTGAGAATAAATAGACACAACAAACAACCCCTGAAAATCTGGAAAGTAAAACATTTGGGTATCATGTGCAGGGTTGAGGAAGAATTAGATGAATATACAAGTCATTCTCAAAAAGCTTCCTCTAAAAACAGATCATATAACTTCTACGGAACTGTCCTATATTTAGAGCCCCTGAGGTGAAGTTAGAAATTTGCTGGAATTGATTGCACAACAAGCCTGCTCAGCTCTACTGAACATTGGTAGTGGATCACATCTTCAGACTGCCAAGTTAGAGAAGGTGGATTAGAAAACATTGAGTGAGCTGATGTCTGGGGAGATCTAAATTCAGAACCTCACACAACTATCTTCTTGAAGAAAAAGTAGAATATTGTCAGCCCTCCCAGGTAAACCAGACAGGAAACATGATCAGATGAGCTACTTCTACTTTATTGTTAGGCTACATGAACAGAATCTTGCAAGTCTGAAAGTACACGTCTCCCGCCATCCCCATGTACCACCTGATCAGTTAGGGCGGGTCCTTTCTAAGTTTCTTTCTCTGCCTGTTACTCAGTTGCAGGCTTCTCCCCCTTCTCTTTGATCGTTCCCTAGGTAGCATCTCCCCCCACCGTGCATCTTCCAAAGTCATTCTCAAATTCCATTACAAATATAAATGTAAAATATTTTACAATAACAAATACATATTTATCAAATCATGTACATTTCCTGTGCTATAATTGTGATTTATGTGAACATTGATAAATATGTTCACTGCATGCAGTTTACAATTACATGAAAAAGAGTTTGTACCTACTTTTGGAAAGGACAGTGAGCCCTCATTCATGTTTTTAAAAAAATTCTACAGTGAGCTAGCTATTATACAGACAGCATTGCCATCTACTGGACAGCTTCATAACAGAGTGGTTTAATGGTTTCCCATAATCAAATTTAATTTCAAAGTATTTTGGAATTAAAATATAGGATTTGAATTTGTTATTGTGAACACCCTAATAAATCTTAGAATAACTTTATTATATAATCATTGGTTGAATATTACTTCCAAGCAGATGATTGGGACATGATAAAGCTAACATGGTATTAGTATTAAACATCAAAATGAAAACCTAACATTTTAGAATACCGATGGCAGGATTTTAAAAGAGCTGTCTCAGTTTAGTAGCTTAAGAAAGAAACCATACTTTATGAGAAGTAAAACAGCTATTTTTACAACCTGCTCAATTGGAAGCAAAGTCCATTTGAGTGCAGTGGGCCTACTTCCACCTAAGGGAGACTTTGTTAACGTACAACCTTAATGTGTATCCCTCCCCTTCACAATTAGCATGGGTTTTGGAGCCAGGAGAATTATTCTAATGTGATCGACCAATTGTACCATTTTGCACAATGAGCTTCCCAAATAATTGTTGGTAATTCCATCTCCTTCCAGTCAGCAAAACTCCACAGCAAAGTCATGGAGAAAGGGATACTACAAGATAGGCAATTACAACACAACAACATACTGTATTGGTGGAACAGCACAAGCCATGTCCTCAGGTCCCTTATACTATCATAGGCTTCATTTGTATTTTACCATTCCATATTGGTAAATGCAGTTGTGATCAATATCAAAAAGTATCTCATAGGACAAGTCTGAAAAGTAGATGAGAGAAAGAACAAGAAAAAACTTTTGGATGAATGAAGCAGCCACACAGTTAATCTGATCGTTGTTGTTGTTGTTCAGTTATGTCCAACTCTTCGTGACCCCATGAACCATATCGCGCCAGGCCTTCCTGTCCTTCACTGCCTCCCTGAGTTTGCTCAGTTTCATGCTCATTGCTTCAGTGATGCTATCTAACCATCTCATTCTCTGTCATCCTCTTCTCCTTTTGCCTTCAATCTTTCCCAGCATCAGGGTCTTTTCCAAGGAGTCCTCTCTTTGCATTAGGTGACCAAAGTATCTGAGCTTAAGCTTCATTATCAATCCTTCCAATGAGCAGTCAGGGTTGATTTCCTTTAAGATTGACTGGTTTGACCTCCTAGCAGTCCAGGGGACTCTTAAGAGTCTTCTCCAGCACCACAGTTCAAAGGCATCAATTCTTCTGCGCTCAGCCTTCTTTATGGTCCAGCTCTTGCAGCCATACATTACTACTGGAAAAACCATAGCTTTGACTATGCGGATCTTTGTCGGCAAGGTGATGTCTCTGCTTTTTAATATGCAGTCTAGGTTTACCATAGCTTTCCTCCCAAGGAGCAAGCATCTTTTAATTTCATGGCTGCAGTCTCCGTCTGCGGTGATCTTGGAGCCCAAATAAATGAAGTCTGTTACTGCTTCCATTTCTACCCCTTCTATTTGCCAGGAATTGATGGGTCCAGATGCCATGATCTTAGTTTTTTTAATGTTGAGTTTCAAGCCAGCTTTCGCACTCTCCTCTTTCACCCTCATCAAGAGGCTCTTTAGTTCTTCTTCACTTTCTGCCATTAGGGTGGTATCATCTGCATATCTGAGGTTGTTGATGTTTCTCCCTGCAATCTTAATTCCAGCTTGTGATTCTTCCTGCCTGGCATTTCTCATGATGTACTCTGCGTATAGGTTAAATAAGCAGGGTGACAGTATACAGCCTTGTCGTACTTTCCCTATTTTGAACCAATCGGTTGTTCCATGATCGGTTCTAACTGTTGTTTCTTGGCCCACATACAGATTTCTCAGGAGACAGGTAAGGTGGTCTGGTACCCCCATCTCTTTAAGAATTTGTCACAGTTTGTTGTGATCCACACAATCAAAGGCTTTTGCATAGTCAATGAAGCAGAAGTAGATGTTTTTCTGGAACTCTTGTGCTTTCTCCATGATCCAGTGAATGTTGGCAATTTGATCTCTAGTTCCTCTGCCTCTTCGAAACCCAGCTTGTACATCCGGTAGTTCTCGGTTCACATACTGCTGAAGCCTAGCTTGTAGGATTTTGAGCATAACCTTGCTAGCATGTGAAATGAGTGCAATTGTGCAATAGTTTGAGCATTCTTTGGCATTGCCCTTCTTTGGAATTGGAACGTAAACTGACCTTTTCCAATCCCGTGGCCACTGTTGCGTTTTCCAGACTTGCTGGCATATTGACTGCAGCACTTTAACAGCATCATCTTTTAGTATTTTAAATAACTCAGCTGGAATACTGTCATCTCCACTAGCTTTGTGGTTAGTAATGCTTCCTAAGGCCCACTTGACTTCACTCTCTAGGATGTCTGGCTCAAGGTCAGTGACCACACCATCATGGACATCAGGGACATTAAGATCTTTCTTGTATAGTTCTTCTGTGTATTCTTGCCACCTCTTCTTAATCTCTTCTGCTTCTGTTAGGTCCCTGCCTTTTTTGTCCTTTATCATGCCCATCTTTGCACTAAACGTTCCTTTGATATCTCCAATTTTCTTGAAGAGATCTCTAGTCTTCCCCATTCTATTGTTTTCCTCGATTTCTTTGCATTGTTCATTTAAGAAGGCCTTCTTATCTCTCCTTGCTATTCTCTGGAAATCTGCATTCAGTTGCTGCATTCAGTTATATCTTTCCCTTTCACCCTTGCTTTTCACATTCCTTCTTTCCACAGCTATTTGTAAAGCCTCATCAGACAGCCATTTTGCTTTCTTGCATTTCTTTTTCTTTGGGATGGTTTTAGTTGCTGCCTCTTGTACAATGTTACAGACCTCCGTCCATAGTTCTTCAGATTGTCTACCAAATCTAATCCTCTAACTCTATTCATCACCTTCACTGTGTACTCACATGGAATATGATCTAAGTCATACCTGAGTGGTCTAGTGGTTTTCCCTACCTTGTTCAATTTAAGCCTAAATTTTGCAGTAAGAAGCTCATGATCTGAGCCACAGTCAGCTCCTGGTCTTGTTTTTGCTGTCTGTATAGAGCTTCTCCATCTTTGGCTGCAAAGTATATAAGTTAATCTGATAAAGAGATTCAAACCACTGGTTCCAACAGTGTAGTGGAGGCTAGTGTATAGGAGGGTTGTCAGCCCTTCGAGGTAATCCAGCCAAGAAGCACATCAGTGAATACTAGCTCTGTGAAACTAGGGAGGGTCCCTTCTGAGACACTTCCCATGCCCCTTTTGCTTCTGTGGGTCAAGATAACTTTTGCATGATGGTTGTCTAAGCTGCGGCTCTTTCTCCTGTCTCCCAGGGTCATTCCCACATTCCATTACAAGGATGGAGAGTGAGGACCCAAGCCAGCCTTATCATCTCTTCCCAGGCTCACTTGCAAGGCAGGTTGCAGCATTTCTCTTCCCCGTCCCTCTCACTGCTGATTTCTACTATCCCCCCCCCCCCCTTTTTCTGTGTGTGTATGTGTGAATGTTTCTCCCAGTGGAAGGGCATCAGGCTCAAGCTGAAAGCTTGGCTGTTTCTTCTTCATTCTTGAGATGCTGGGACAACAGCTTCAGAGGTGTCTCCTGAATGCCTGCTTTCTGCCCTTTTCATCAGCAGAGCACTGACAGCAGAAGATCAATAGCTGTACATTGTTCTGGCCAGGAAGGAGAACAATGCAAAGCCCTACACCCTCTGGGATGTTCTCCCATAGATCATCAGCAACAGAGTTTCAAGCATGTAAAATGAGGCTGGAGGATGCATTCATTCTGATGTTGAAAACTGCTCCACTTTGATTTGTTTGCTGATGCTCTGACTTAGCATTTCAAGCCATCATTTGCTGGGAAGTCAAATACCTTCACCCCTGAAATGAGGTACAGAGTAAAGGGCAAATAGCTGCATACATGCAGTCAGCACAGAGAATATATGACACATGTCAATAGAGTGGACTAATGCTAGTACAAAACAGATCAATAGGTGGCTTGTATGCCACATCTTCCTGAATTTACTATTTTTTCAAGTTTTGAAACTGTTTACTTATATTTATATCTGACGTTTTCTTTCAGGAGCTTGAAGGGGCATACAAGCGTCTCCCCTGCATTTTAATCTTACCAACAATCCCGGGAGGTAGACTAGGCAAAGGGATCATCAGTGGTTCCAAATACCAGGGAGCTTCATGGTTAAAAGATGTTATGGTCTACTCTGATACCTCAGAGTTAGAAGCTGAAGGGCTGGATCCATCAAGTTGTCAGTATCAGGAGCCAGCCAGCAGCCTACCACTTGAGTCTGACCAGGCAGACAAATCAGCAAGAGCAGGTTCTGGCAGGGCACTAGGAAGTGCCGACAGCTTCAGAGAGCAGAGCAAAGGTGATTTACTCAACTACTCAAGAAGCAGCAGGATATCCCCTTTTACTGAGCCCCACCCACAGCTGGGGCTGCTTAGGAGTAGCTGCCAGGATCTGGCTCTGTGCTGGAAACAACCTTCAACCTCACACCTACGTTTCTTGCTTCTTGGACTCTTGACTTTACCTTTGTGCAGAAGGCATAGAGAATGGCCTTGAAGGACAGGAGGGAGAGCCGCTACCAAGGCAAACAATCAGACAAGTGCTGCTTGAGTCCATTCCAATAAACTAACTTGAGAAAACTTCTCAGACAGGCCCCTTCCTAATTCACATGAAGATAAAGTGAGGAAGGGGGGAAGCACATTCAGATGTGTAAAATTCTGTTACTAAAGCTGCTTCAATAAAAGTAATTTTAGACCTATGTGACATTGGTTTCTTAGACTGATCTATTTCTTAGGGCTGACAGCTTGTGAAATTCTCTGGCATTTGATTCATGGTTTGACATGGATGATTTTTGTTTCTCTGCCACTGCTTTGCCCCATTTCCCCAAATCTATACTGTATTGGCTATCCACCTTCTAGCCTCATCTCTTGTCTGTTACAGGTACAGCTCTGGACTAGACTCACTTCCCCTAGCACTACATCCCAGTTACACAGCAAGAACTTGCTTCCCCTGTATTTCTCCTATTGCATGTGTATGACTGTGCAGCCAGGCATTCTGTTGGCCCTTGTATTTGCTTGAAGTTCTCTGGTGTGTTTGCTGAGTTTAAAACAGGACAAATGGGGATATGAACCCTATTCTTCCCTACCATAACGACATAGCCATAACCGTAACAGCCATTCTATAACATAATCCCATAACCACAACTCCTCCAACACCCCCCGCCCCCGCCAGTCTTGCTAGGTTGGCATCAGGCCACTTTTTATTTTTTATTTATATTTATATTTCAGATTTGTCACCGCCCATTTCACTGCAGAGTGACTCTGGGCAGTTTACGGCAAAAACAGAATAAACATTAATTAAAATAGATAAATATCAATTAATTAAAATATGCTACAATAACAAACTTCCTTAATAATACTTCCAACAGGATGATGTTAATTAGGCGTTAGTAAACTCAGGGAGTGTCTTCAAGGCACCAGCCATCCCCAGGGTCAGTTGTATCTTTTCTTGCCCCATGCAAGTTGGCAGAGCCAAGTCTTCCATAGGGTGGGGGCAACAGCAGAGAAGGGTCTCCTCCTAGAACCCGCCAGTCGACATTCTCTCACCGACAGGATCCGCAACATGCCTTCTTTGCCAGACTGGGTGGGACGGGTCAATGTAATGGGGGTAAGATGGTCCCTCAGATAACCTGGACCCATGCCATATAGGGCTTTAAAGGTGATAACCAACACCTTGAATTGGACCCAGAAACAAACTGGAACCCAATGCAGCTTCTGCAGCAAAAGTGTTACATGTGCCATCCTTGGGGCACCCAAGATTGCCCGCATGGCTGCATTTTGAACCAGCTGTAGCTTCCAGATACTCTTCAAGGATAGCCCCATGTAGAGCGCATTGCAATAGTCTAAATGAGAGATGACCAGGGCATGAGTGACTGACTGGAGGGATTCCTGATCCAGGAAGGGGTGTAACTGGTACACAACATGAAGCTGAGCAAAGGCCCTCCTGGCCACGACTGCTACCTGTTCCTCAAGCAGGAGTTGTGAATCCAGGAGGACCCCCAGATTATGCACTGGGTCTGTCTGGGGCAGTGCAACCCCATTGAGAACCAAAGATGGTAAACCCCCAGATACAGAGGAGCCTCCAATCCACAACCACTCTATCTTACCATGTTCCCTATCCAGACCCCCACAGCCTCCAGGCACCGCGAAAGGGTGATCACAGCATCACTCAAATCACCTGGGATGGAGCTGTATAATTGGGTATCATCTGCATATTGATGATACCTCATCCCATAGTGGCAGAAGATCTCACCCAGTGGTTTCATGTAGATGTTAAAAAGGAGTGGAGAGAGTACCAAACCCTGCGGTACCCCACAACAGAGGGGCCATGGGCCGGACCTCTCACTCCCAATTAAAGGAAGTGAACCAGCACAAAACTGTGCCGCCCACTCCCAACTCCCTAAGTCAGCCCAAAAGGACACCATGGTCGATGGTATCAAAAGCCACTGAGAAGTCAAGAAGAGTGAGGATGGGTACACTACCTCCATCCCACTCCTGCCAGAGATCATCCATGAGTGTGACTAATGCTGTTTCCGTCCCATATCTGGGCCTGAAACCTGACTGAAAAGGGTCCAGATAATCCGTTTCCTCCAATATCCCCTGGAGCTGCAATGCCACTACCTTCTCAACCACCTTTCCTAAAAAGGGTGGTTTTATAGATGTATGGAATAATGAGTCTTAATCCACCACTGAAATAACAGTCAATGTGATTTTCTAAGGTACCAACATTTATATCTTAAAATAATTTCATTTTCAATTTTTAAATGTGCCCACATATTATGATGTGAAAGGTAATGCCTTTTATCTAAGCTTGATACAGCCTGACCTCAGATTCCATCAGAGTGGCCAACAGCCTTCCACCGTTTCTGCTGTAGAAGAGCATTTTGTAACAGCTGTGAAGTGTTTAATGGACCTTGCTCTTGTGCAAACAAAACTGAATTGGTGGTGACAAATTCACCCTTGGTGTAGTATGCTTGAGTCTTCCACATTTACAGAAGGAACAGTTTTGATGCATGAAAGCTGAAAAGCATGATGTTGACCAAGATTTAAAAACCAAGCTACAGTTTTGTAACTGCAGGTACAAACATGTTTTGCTAACGTATCCATTCAAAAAGAAGTTATAACTTGTGGACTTATTTTTAATGAAATCAGATGGACTTCTGGGAAATCTCCACATTTCCCAATGTGTTTTTAAATATTGGGAATAGAAATACTGAATATCACAAGTAAAAATTTCACTGCATCATAGTTGCCTATATCAGAAACCATAATCGAGTTAAAGATTATTCAGGTGGCAACTAAAGTCTCAAGAGAAAAACCGGCTATCATTTTAAAAGGCTATCATTGGGTAGAATTATTTGCCCAAAATATTAAGAAGCCCCAAATCAAACAAAACAGAAACTCAATTTTAAATAGATATTAGAATTTTATTGTAAAGGAAACTTGAATTAATCAAGGACAGCTAACCTTAAATGTGTGTTGGGTTTGTAAAACAGAAAATTCCAAAAATGAAAGCTGTTCTAAATTATTAATTACACTTGAAAGATCTAGTTAAGTCATTTGAAGATCCCACTTCTGTCAGAACTTTGCCTGTCTAGGACACAAAAGAGTTATTTTCCCATAAGACTCCCAGCCTGTGGAATGCCCTCCTCATTCTCCTAGTATTTGTGACAGAATGTCAAGAGTATGTAGAGCCATTACAAAAAAAATATATCATAGTCCAGGGAAAGCAGAAATTATTATCTATAAATAGCTGGCTAGAGCAACACCTGCAGAAGTGGCCAAATACTGTTCTGGAAGGAGAGAGCCATTTTGAAGAAACGGGCATGTCTTTCTTCCTGCATGAAGAAACTGACCGCCAAGAAATATCTCTTGGATATTCAGTGCTACATTTGCGCCTGTGCTTAAGCAGTTTCTCAGGAAATATATAAAAATGCTGTGCCCCAACATGCCAATACGTCTTTAGTGACTTCAGTCCAAAGGAAACCAAGCCTGGTGCTGTTTCCTTGAACTTGTCATGAGCCACGATTCAGAGTCTGACTCTGAATCAGATTCTGACAATGTTGCTCCAGCTGAGCCTGTGGAATGTCAGCCTCAGGAATCATTAAGCTATGATGCATCTGAGGCTGATCAGCCGCAGGCATCTCCTGATCAGCTGGAGCAGTCAGATGACGAGGCACGACCCCCCAAGCCCCAAGACATGCGCAGAGGCGAGCAGAGCAGCGTCAATCAAGGAGGCTCCTCACAAGGCAAAGGGTGAGGCCTGAATAATTGCAGCCAGCCGCCAGCAGAAAGATTTAGGTAGCTTGCTTTGCCTTCACTCTCCATTGGAAAACAACTGCTTGAAAACCTAGCTCGTGTCTTGTGTGTATCCTGAATTCCTGACTTTTGGACTGGCTAACTACCTGATTTGGCTTTGTGACTTTTGAAACTGTAACCAGACTACTCTTTTGCTTCTCAGACTACCAACAGTACTTTACTTTGCTAAATCTTTGTTTTGCAACTTGTCTGCTGTTATCTGCTCCTGCTCCTTGGCAACTGTGTCTGCTACCTTGAAACAGAACAGAACTTTTCTTATTGCTCAGAGAGTGTTATGAGGATGACATGACTGCAGTTTCTTACAGTATACACTGGACATTTCTGGATGATAATTACCATGGAGTACATCTGATTAAATAGTGACCCATTCCCAGCCTGAGCCATCTTATGCCTCCTGCTATGAAACTTTGAGCTGGGACACCATCAGTGGAATGTAGCTTGGGATCCTCTTTGCAAACAGTCCTGGACCCGTGCAAAAATCTTCCTTGTTCTCAGATAAGTCTGTTACCAAAAGCAAAGGAAAGAAAAGGCGATGCATTCCACGTGGTCTTTTTGCATGACAGAGCCAGCACTATAATTGTTGCTTATTTTGCATGTGAGTGCAAACAGTTTGCATTTGGGAAAAGTGCCATTTATATTTATAGAAGGTACACAAAGATTCTGGCAAAAATCCATCCTCATGTCTGCAGAGTAAAAGCTTTATTTATTTCTAGAATATGGTTGTTTAATTTTTGCCTAAACATAATGTCATATAAACTGAAGAGCTGTGCTGTATTGCACATAATTTAATGCTATAAAACTACCCAGTCCTCTAGGTGAATATTTTCTTAGCAAGCACAATGGAGCATCAGACTTCTACTGAACTGAACAGGAGTTGACAGAGTTCAGTTCCCACACACAAATAATTTTGAAAAAAATTCGGGGGCAAGGAAAAGTAAATCGGGGATGATAGGAATCCCTTGGTTCTGCTTGCTCCAGAAATCATTTGGCAAAAACATTTTTTCATTCTACCATCCATTAGAAGGTTTGGAGTAAATGTCAGAATCCAGACTGGAATTCAGTATAAATCAAATGTATAGATGTTGCTCCACCTCACCATGCATGAATACAATCTTCAGAACAATGTCAATGATTGAAGTCTCCAAATGTGGACTGACTTCTTTATTTAAATATTTTTACACACTACACACACACACACACACATACACACACTACCAGTGGGCCACATAGCAGACATATAGACCAGCTACAAGTACCTTGGTATCTACAAGTACCATAGTCACATGGGAACCATGAGGAGGAGGCAAGGAAGACAGCAACATCCAAGTACCACCAAAGGATAAGACAGGTCCTGAAGAGCCAACTGAATGGGAAGAACATGATCCATGCCATCAACATATATGCCCTGCCAGTCATCAGATACCATGCCGGTATAGTGAGCTGGCCAAAGGAGGACATGGAGGCTACTGATGTGAAGACCTGGAAGCTCCTCACAATGTATGGAGGTTTCCACCCCAAGTCCAACACTCAGAGACTGTACACCAGCCAGAAAAAGAGCGGGTGGGGTCTGGTGAGTATCAAAGCCACTGCCTTGGGTGAAACCCAGAACATCCAGGAGTACATCAGTAAGATGACACCCAAAGATGAGCTGCTGAGAGAATGCCTGAGGCAGCAGCAGACATGGGAGGAAGTTCAAGCCATAGCAAGACAAGACTCTGCATGGGATGTACCATTGACAGATAGCTGAGGTGGCTGACATTGGAAAATCCTACCAGTGGCTGAAAGGAGCTGGACTAAAGGACAGCACTGAGGCACTGATCATAGCAGCACAAGAACAGGCACTAAACACCAGATCCATAGAAGCAGGGGTCTACCACATTAGACAAGACCCAAAGTGCAGACTGTACAGAGAGGCCTCAGAGACAGTCCAGTACATAGTGGCAGGGTATAAGATGCAGGCATACACTGAATGGCACAACCAAGTAGTGTGAGACTAGGCTGAAGCTGCCATAACCTAAAGATGAAGCAGGCACGTAAGCAGAGAGGACAAAAGCCAAGAAACTTATCTATGGGATCCCTTCGGGGAGGTAGATAAGAAGGAAGCAAGTCGTTAAGGGAAAAACAAAGGACCTGAACCAGAAAGAGGAAGTTGGGCCTGAGCACATGGAAGCCCTCACCCCAATCCCATCAACTTGTAAATCAACCCAGCAAGGACTTTTGGGGATAAAAGGGGTCCCAAAGCCCGCCCACTCTGAGTCGTCTGAGTCATCTGAGCTGAGTCACCTGAGTCACCTTTGCTTGGCGGCTTCCGTCCCTCTAGCTAGTGTCTGGCAGCCTAGTTGGGAAGGACGTGGGTAAGTGTGGATGAGCGCGTGCGTGTGTGTATGAGAAAGAGCAAATGTACCTTGCAACCAGTAAAGTTTTGCTGTTACTTTAAATTCACTGGGTCTCCGTGTATTACAAAGAACCTCTTGTGCCTCAGTGTTCGGTTGGAAGTGATTTGTGTGTATCCCTAATTCTTTCCCAGCTGTTGACCAGGGCTGTGTGTCTGTCTGCTCCAGCCGCACCTATCTGGAAAACCCAGGTAGAAAGCAAGGGGGGCTGACAAGATCCGCGTGCCTCAACAGGCTGTGAGTGTGTGATTTGTGTGTATCCCCAATTATTTCCCGGCTGTTGACCAGGGCTGTGTGTTTTGTCTGCTCCAGCCGCACCTATCTGGAAAACCCAGGTAGAAAGCAAGGGGGGCTGACAAGATCCGCGTGCCTCAACAGGCTGTGAGTGTGTGAGTGAGTGACCATAAGCCGAACCTGGGAGCAGCGTTTGTAACAGTAGCTGGCATTGTGTGCAGGAACATCTGCACAGTGTATGGGCTAGACCCTCTCAAGTCCAGATGGGAGATTCCACAGAAGGTCATGGAGAATAACAAGGTTAAGATCCTGTGGGACTTCCAGATCCAGACAGACAGGCAGGTACTGGCCAATCAACCAGACATCATGGTAGTAGACAAGGACCAGAAGACAGCGGTGATGATAGATGTAGCAGTGCCAAGTGACAGCAACATCATGAAGAAGGAATATGAGAAGCTGGAGAAGTACCAGGGCCTGAAGGAGGAACTAGAGAGGATGTGGAAAGTCAAGGCCAAAGTGGTCCCAGTGGTGGTAGGAGCACTCGGGGCTGTGACTCCTAAGCTGGGAGAGTGGCTCCAACAGATCCCAGGAACAACATCAGAGCTCTCTGTGCAGAAGAGTGCAGTGCTAGGAACAGCTAAGATACTGCGCAGAACCCTCAAACTCCCAGGCCTCTGGTAGAGGACCCGAGATTGAGGAAGACACATACCACCCATAGGGGTGAGAGGGAAATTTTTAAAATAATTTTTATTGAAGAAATTTTGAACAAAGTAAAAACCATTACAACAATAAAGAAAAATAGTAAATAGTGAAAAAGGAGAAATAGAAAAGAAAAAGAAAAAAGATTAATCAACTCAACTTTCCAAGCCCCATAAGAATGTGGGGACTTATGGGGGGAATGCCTATATGAGTGCTTCACTTACATGTGGAAGGAGCCTAATATATAATATGGTTTGATTGGTTATGATTTAGTGTAATGCAAGAGCAAAATTGTTACAGTTCACAAACCATTGTTTAAAGCTTAGTACTGAGAGTGAACCCGATAACTAGGTTGGTACAAACCAAAGAAGCCATGCGTTTTAAACAAGCCATAAATTAATGTAATCTGTGAATTCAGAGTTTTCTTTGGCTTGCTAGGCATATTCTGAAATCACCTGCAGGATCCTGAATCAATTGTAATACCCAGGTTTTGAGAAAGGTTGCCCACTCCAACACAGGGCCTTGAGAATCCACTGAACCTAGCTGCCCTGTGATAGAGCAGCCAGGGCAGGGACACCAAGCAGGAGTCACAGGAATCTTGGCAAACGTGGAGCTGCTGTTGGTTCCTGGAGGTTCCCAAATCCCATTGCTGAATTTTGATAACAAGGTGCAAAAAATCAGTTTTGATCCTTTTTTAACCAACAAGGATGGGAGATGGGTGAGGTAAGCTATAGCAGCTTAAGGCATCTATAATACATCTAACCAAACTTCCTTCCTTCCTTCCTTCCTTCCTTCCTTCCTTCCTTCCTTCCTTCCTTCCTTCCTTCCTTCCTTCCTTCCTTCCTTCCTTCCTTCCTTCCTTCCTCAGGAAATGTTCCTTTGTTCTTTGGGGAGATTTTTCATGTCATATTTCTACTGATGGAAATAATATGTGTATATAACATGTCACTGTAACAATAAGAATGAACAGTTTAAGATGGGCAGTTGCAGCACCATCAGGGCCACAGATAAATATAAGCAATGATAGCGTCAAAGAAGATTTCAGGTAATTAAAATAGCAATGGAGGCCATATCTTTGTCTGCAATAAACAAAAGAGCCTGATAATGTACAGGAAATTCTAGACAGGAAACATCATCAGCTACATTTGGAAGTTTGTACACAGCTTCATAAAATGTGGTTGAATATTTGCAGAAAACTGGATACACTGATTTATGAACCCATGGAAAAATGTCTGAATACAACTCTTAGAAAAAATGAGGGCATTTGAGATTGGAATTTTTAAAATACACACATAGAACTTACATAAATCTGGTAGTAAAGAGTGTATTTTTCTCAGTTCAGTTCCGAATACAGAATTAGCTGTCTGTTTCTGACAGGTCTTTCCTGGAACTTGACATTGGCTCATATATATTGACAATATTCTTCTGCAAGTGCTTTGTATCACCCCTTGGAATTAGCACCGAGAGACACTTGGGAATGGAGATGACTGAGAAATCCCTGAAACCCAAGTCATGAAGTAGGTGACTGCAAGAAGCTGGGTTAGCCACAGGCATGTGAGCTTACCCCTCATACTACTTTGGCTGTCAAGCTTCTGCTTTACTTTCATGTTATACACTTGGTTCAGCACTGGATATGACAGAAGGGTAGATTACAAACCAGGCTCAAATCAGGATTCGATATCCTGAATGAATTAGGGTATGAACAAAACATTTCCCACGTTTGTACATAATAGAAAACTAGGGCTAGCAGACATGGGCTATAAAGATCAGGGCAGCCACTAAGTGGCAACCAGTGGTGGCTTTGGGATAGCCAAAAGATCTTATACTTGTGGGACCACTCCTTTTGCATAATTGCAATAAATAAAAAAGGAAAGCTAAGATGAATAATTTGCTGGCTTCCTCCCCTTAACCAGAGCCAGCTGCACCAATGTATTTGTATGAGAATATCTGATACAGCCTATTTTTAGAAGGGAAAGCCTCAATCACTCTTTTTCCAGAACAACCAGATGGCGTCATATAATTATCAGTCTGGGGCAACAAAGCAGAGGCAACAAGAGTTGCCAGGTGCCATAGATAAATATCACTGGTACTCACAAGAGGAAAAAAACCAGCCCCTGACACAGGAATCCAAAGATGCAGGTGCAGAGCCTTTGCTGAACTTGTCCACCATAAGTATAGCCCTGAAGGGGAGAATGATATGACACAGATACATCGGCCTGATGAAAGTTCACCTGACGGTGGATCTGTTAGGACCACATTCACCCCAGACCTTGCAACATGCCCAAAGCATCTATCACAACCAAAGAGAGACTGTTAGCTAAAGTTAGTCCACTTAGAGAGAGAGAGAGGGGAAAAAAAATTCATGAGGAAGATAAAGAAAAGTAATCCATAACCAAATGGCAGGAGGTTTACCTCAAGGAGCTTCTTCAAAATTCTCAATAATAGGGAGAGAGTTGAAATGGTTGGTTTGTATATTTGATGTGAATGATTCTGTTTACTGTTTCTGCTATAATAAAACAGAGTCATCAGTGGAGGCATTTAGTGGACTGTCTTAAAACCTATGAATCATTGGATGGTCATAGGCATTGCATGAAACAGTGGTAAGAGTGAAAAGGCAGAGTCTCTTGATTGTGGTGGGCAAAAATAAAAATAATTCAGTGCAAAAACAATTGTTGGTACATTAGAGCAATTTCAGCTGCAACAAGGAACTGATTATTGGAGAAAAACACTTAAGCATTTGCAACCCATCATTCAAGATCTTAGTTGAGCAAATTTAGCCCTATAGGGGACTGCAAGCCTTGAAACTTGGATATGTCTCAAGTGGTAACTTTCTGGGATAAGTTGAGCTGATGACTAAATATGACCAATTTACAGCATAATACATCAGACATCAGACATAAATACATTCATGATAGCTATCTAAGAAAAAAAAATCTAAGTGAATATTGAATTGATCTCAAGATATACAGTATACTGAAGCATAGTTAAAACATTTTAATATTTGACAGCATCCCAGTCTGATGTCACCAATAACAGATGTCATTTATTTTTAGAATATTCAGGGTAGAAGAAAGTGAAGCTTTGCAGAATACATAAAGGTCAAAGTCTCTAGTGATGCTGAATTAACAGAAGCTCTTTTAAAAAAACTAGAAATTCTGAATTGATCTTCAGTGAACTGTAAAGGTCAAGGATATGATAGTGGTTCCAATAGGAAAGGAGAGCATGCTGATGTGCACAAATAGCTTTTAGATATAAACCCCAAAGCTGTGGATATCAAACCTGTTGCTCTGTAGTGAGATGGGTGGTGACAAATTTGAAATATGTAAATCAATAAATAAATCTTGCAGAATAGATTAACTTGTTTTGGAAATGTACAGTTTTTCATCTCTTTGCATCTTCAATTAAAAGAGGGGATGCACTGGTTTTATCTGTGGAATATGTAATGGAAATGGCACTGGAAACTCAATGGAAAAGTCATATGTTTTGAAGCTTCTGATTTGTTACTGAACAATTACTCAATGTTGAATATCCCCAACTTTGACAGTGTAACTTGTGCCAAAGCCAAACTTGTGCCATATTTGATATTAATCCATTAACAAAAATGAGTGGTGGAAGTCTTATGGTCTTTCATAGTCTTGCTTAGTATATGATATGACATCCTGTCACAAATAAAGTAGGCAGTCATGCAAACTACAGATAAGCAATTAGATGTTGCAGTGGAACTACTGAAATGTATGAATGAGTATAGAAATCAAGGGTTTTTTAAAAGCAGCAAAGGCTGCTGAGAGCATTGCTGAGACATTTGAAGACCCTGTTCAGGCAAATGTTACAAAGCAAAGTATGAGAAAAAGATGCAAGCTTTTTTTGGATGAATCAGCAGATGATCCAGAAGACAAATGAGTCCTTTAATGTTACAGTGGATGAAACAATTGTGCAATTAAAGGAGTTTAGGGACAAATATGGAATCATATTTCATATTAATTCATTAGCAAAACTGAGTAGTGAAAGTATTGAAAAGTGATGCAAAATTGTATCTTCTTATCATAAGGAAGAATTGATCCTGCCAGACTGATGACTGTAATTGTGTTTCTTTAAAGTATACACAGCTTCAGCATATCTTCAAATTATATATATGTCCAATTGTGTGTAGTAGTTTGCATTCTTCCGTACCAGTAACAATTGTGTCTGATGGAGGTCATTTTCAAAACTGAAAAATAAAAGTGATCTGTGCTGAACACCTAGTTGAATAAGTAATGATCTCAGTTGAAAATACAGTTGGAAAAGAATTAGATTAGATTGATCTTATTGAGGATTTTTCATTTGAAAAGGCTCAAAATGTTTCAGCCATAATGCTTATAGCCATAATGTTCTCTTATGATATCAAAGATATATGGATCCAGCAAGAAGTCTTCATCATGAAGAAATATACTGAAGAACTGAAATTAATATTTATAGTTGATGTTTGCTTTCATTTCTGAATTCATGAGTTGAGAATTCTTATAATAAAATCAGGTCTGTCAGAACAGGTAAATTGCTGATGAAGCACCCCATGACACTTTTGCCTAGGGCTCCATGATTGATATAAAAAACTTTAACTATTCACCTTGCTGCTGGTCATCCTTTCCTTCTCTTTCCTTGTACCTTTTTCCCAGCATTAGAGCCTTTTCCAGAGAGCTAGGTCTTTACATAATGCATCCAAAGTTGATAATCTGACCCAGGTCATTTGTGCCTCGAGTGAGAACTCTGGGTTGATTTGCTCAATGATTCATTTGTTTGTTTTCTTGGCTGTCCATGGTATTCTCAGGAGTCTTCTCTAACACCAAAGTTCAAAAGTGTCAGTACTCTTCCTGTTCTGCTTTTTCAAAGTCCAACTTTCACTTCTGCACAGGCTTATATGATTCTGATCTCTGATCTTTGTAGGTATAGACACATCAAACCATTTGAATATCTTTTCCAAGGCCTTCATGGCTGCTGTACCAAGTGCTTGTCTATAGTGTATTTCTTGAAAGCTTGTTCCTTTACTGTTGATGGTTGATACTAAAAGATAGAAGCTCTCCACCACTTCAATACTTTCATTGTCAATTCTAAGGCTGATTGTTCTACCTGTTGTCATTAGTTTGGTCTTTATATTTAATTTTAGTCCCATTTTTTTCATTGTGCTCCTTGACTTTTATTACTAGGACTTGCAGACCCTTTGCATTTTTGGCTAACAGGGTAGTGTTATTAGCATAACACAGGTTATTGATGTTTCTTCCTCCAATTTTAAAACTATGCTTTTGGGATTAAAGAACTCCACTGAAATTTACAGAATGATGGAATTTTGGAATTAAGAAAGTGGGGGGGGGGGGGAATTCATGCCAAATAGAAAGTATCCTAGGAATTGCATTCATTTTAAAAGTGTTTTTATCCTGTTCAAGAGTTACAGTTATGGTCGCCCTGATTAAGCCAGTACTGAAGAGTGAACATTCTCAGTCTCTGCTTTGCATGTGCTCAGGAACAAGAGAAAAGAGACACAGCCAATGGCAGTTCACAATCTCCAAAGCAAGCCTACCTGCATTATGATACAATAAAGGACAAACTCCAGACTTTTTATATGTCATATCTACATCTCTAGATATATAGATACCCCCCACATACATATACAGATATAGATACATGCATAATGTTGATGATTTTAATTGTTAACTTTTTCTCTGCCTTTTTCTTCTTAAATAGGCACAAATGAAAAGCTGTGACTCCAACAGCCTATAGCTCAATTTGCAACAAAAATGAAAAAGGTTTCACATAAATCAACTCAATAAATTTATGGAACTTGTCTGAATAACTGCACGTTTCAGTTGCATACACCATACTTACCTGTATGAGCAGACCAACTTATACACAATGCATTTTATAAAGGAACAAAATAACTTCATATATTTAAAGATGTGAAGAAAAAAACCTGCTGTTCCTACTTCAATTTCTCTCCTATTTTGTTTTTTTTAATGGGGGCAAACAAGGAAAGGTTACCCACCCACCCCTTTTTGTTGTTGTTGTTGCTTCAAACGTTACAGAAATGTTACATTCTAGACTGAACTGAACCAAAATGTAAGTAAGGCCACTGGTTTTCAGAGGTGAAATGAGGTTTCTACATAAATCTGATGGGATGAAAACTGCTGAGCATAACACAAATATCTTAAAACAATATTTAGTTTTACACATTCTTTCCAATTTTTCCTACCTATAATTGTATTATAACTCACTGAGAATAAAACCTGTAAATGTTTATTTAAAGATCATATCTGTAAGGGAACAAGAGGTTAGTAGTCATATTCGAGAAGCTTTTTACAGAAATTCTTCTTCTGTTGAGTAGGACTTTAGTACAATCCTAACTACACTTTCTATGGTCTAAACTGCTGGGGTTTTCTTCTCAGGATACCTAGTCTGGATTTCACTTTAAGGGAAATAAGTATTTGAAATGGCGATGAAAATTCTATACATCTTCAGTTTACTGTACAAGATATAAGGACTAAACTAATAGAAGAAATTATCCAGGAAGGGAAATTAAATGAGTGCTGTGCTTTAAAAGTTCTTCTACACTAGATGTCACTACAACCCAGTGCTCAGGACTGACCAGCACCATGGGAAGAAATAAGGTTTGATAAAGGATAATTTGAAAAAAGGCGTAATGTCGTAGTTGGAATCACAAAACCTCTTAAACCAAACTTTCTGCGGTTAAATGGAGGTAGAACTGTTACTTCTGACTGAATGAAATGTCATATGCACACTGAACTGGCTTACTGATTTATTTTTTAAAATGTATGGATTACATTCCATGTCAAGCAGATTTATGTGGTGCATACTATAATCTTCAGTAATAAAATAAAGCGGTCTAAAAATAAGGACTCTACATTTAAATACAAAGACAAAAAGCAACTACTTACATTAAAAATATGTCTGAAAAGATATTGACAAAATATTCATATAATGAAAGAAAGAAAAAACTCTCTCTGACACCCTCATCCAATCTAGTTGGCTCTTCTAAAAACACAGAACAAAGCAATTTTCACCTAACTATTGAACTCCCAGAACAGAACAATCCTATAGACTTCTGTTGACAAAAATATTTAATTACAAAAACAGTATTATTCAGGATCATTGCAACCAGATATGTTGCCACAGGATTGGGGAATAAGACTGGCTGCAGAACCTGGGGGGTGGGGGTTGGTGTGAGGGCAGTATTGCATTAGCAGACTTATAAGTAGGAACTGACTTGTAAAGTATGTTGGCCCAGATGGCTTTGAATTAGTCACGGAGGCAAATAGGATGTCAATGCTGTAGAGAGCAGAGGGAATGGCCTTGAAGGAAAGAAGGAAATGCTTCTACCAAGACAAAGGTCAGATAAAAGGGACCTGAGTCCAGGGCAAGAATGCAACACGAGGAAATGTCGCAGACCAGCCCATCCTTATTTCACATGAAGATGGAGGCAGGGGGGAAGCACGTTCAGACTTGCAAGATTCTGCTACTATAGCTTTACAATAAAAGTAGTATTGAGCTACATGGCTTTGGTTTCTTACTCTGATCTCCCTTGAAGGGCTGACAATGCTGAGGACAAAATGAGAACATTTCCCACAGGAGGTCCTTGCAGTGATGTATTTAGTACCTAAGTTTGTCAGCCAACTGGAGAAGAATATATCATTTTTGGAAAATTGCATCTCTGGCTGAAAGCTCTTTGTGCAAAAAAAAAAAGAGAAAGAACTTCCAGTTAGCCACAGAGGTCCAGTCAGCAGTCCTTCTCTGCAGTATGGATAAATGTCCTGAAGTCTGGAAAATTCTGGAGTCTAGGAAAACTTAATGAAAACAGGCACATCCACAAGAGGGACTGAATAATTCCTGAGGAAGTTTCCTCCATCAAACACCTGGGCAGTATTGGTATCCATCCATTTCTGACCTTCTCTAGGTAAGTAGATATCCCTCTGGAATTGCCCTTGTTCTGTTACTGGAGCAACAAGAACCTGCATTTAATAAAGATAATATCATTAATAGGATCTGAGAGACAGAATGTGTATAAATACAGTTGATCTTAAGACAGAAGATATGAAGCTCATTTGAAACCTGTCCATTATTATCTGATCATATCCGCTCTAGGCATGTCACAAAGCTGCCCAGACAAACTTTAAGAACAGTAAGAGACATTTTTATCGTGCACCCTCTGATATCCTTCCATGATGACATAACCTGAAATAAGGAATTGGTATTATCATTATACATGTGTTGTGTCTTAAATAAGGGACATTTCTCAACTATCTTTTCAATTCAGCATCAAGTACTTAAGAACATTGTGTCATATTACAGCAAGTCACCTCATGGCCCTCAGAATTTTGAAGCTCCCCTTAGCCTAACCTGCCCTAATCAGGGTGTCCTCTAAATGTGGACTTCAACTTTCAGAATTCCCTAGCTAGCATAGTCATTACTGGGCATTTTGGAGTAGAAATGCACACATCTGAAGGGTACACAGATTGATTGAAGAAAACTATCTTGGTCCCTGGATGTCTCTCTAGTCTCTTTCCCCATATGATGTCACAGGCTCATCCAATTACTAGGAACTAGAAAGTAAACTTTGGCCATTTAATAACTGAATACATAAACTAAATACTATTATCCCTTTCTGGGGAAAGTCTACTACCATCTCATGCTAGAAACCCAGTTGGGTGGGTGGGTGGGAATACAACAGTATTCCTGAAATTCCTGAAAGGAAGTCACATAGAAGGTCAACACCTGTTCTCCATAATTCCAAAGTGCAGAATAATGTATTTAAATTATGGGAAAACCAATTCCAACTGAATATTAGAAGAAGCTTCTTAACAATGGGAGCATTTTGATAATGAAGTCAGTTACCCAGAGAGTAACTTCCCTTCACTGAACTTGTTCAAACAGAGGTCAAATAGCCATCTGAAACAGATGCTTCATTTCTTACATGAAGTAGGGGGTTGGACTCAGGGGTTGAATGGCCTTTACCAACTTCCTGAGATTCAACTGTCCAAGGCCCAAGAGATGATAATGAGGATGAGATGATAAGTATTAGGAAAGTGCAGGATGATCTGGATTAGGATACAACAGTCTTGACTACTTAGCCTACCTACGAAGTTTTGTACTTAATTTAACAGTGAAATAATTCCCAATTATTCTCAAGGGCCACTTGTCCTAACTATGTATATATAAAAGAAAGAGTAAGCATGGCAAAACTATAATTCTAAGATTTTAGAATTATAATTCTAGGACTTTAGCATTATTTCAAGTGGTGGCCATGGCTGTAAAAAAGAAAAAGGGAAAGAAAAGAATATAACCACACCAGCCTAGGAATTCTAACACATTTGTAACGGGCATTTTAGTGTGATTTACAGTCAAGCAATCCTGGAGTCATCCGACATCACAGTCTCTCTCTTTTCCACTTTCAGTGATGTTACAGCCTGCAAAGGCTGGGAGATCGTTTTGGTTTTTTGTTTTCCCTCAGAAAAGGCAAGGGAGCCGCCACATTATATTGAGGCTCCTCAGACATTTTCTACAACTCTACTCAAGAGACTGTCATGAAAAACTATGACAGTTTTGTACTTCAGATGACTGGGCTTGCATCTGAGTCTGTACTTATTTTAAATGGAATTGCCAGATGTTGCAAGCCTACCATATATTCAAGAATGAAATTGCACACAAGGGGATAGAATTACTGGATTATTTGACAATATTCCTTTGGAAACTCAGAATAAAATCTCATTGGATATCATTTTATTCTTCTTTCTGTTAAGTTTATAGAAAACTTGCTTTCTTGATTTTAATTACCAGAACATGTTTGTTCCTCTTGTTTCCTTCGTCCATCATAAAAATATCTTGAGGACCTCAACAGACACTTAACAAATGGTGCCAGGAATTTTGAAACATTCTTTACCCTCTTTTTTACATATTCTTAGAAACTAAACTGTACAATATATAATCTTACAATCAAATTGTAACAATTCTTTCCAAATTACGAAATTATGAGTGGCAGACTGGGCTTGCATCTGAGTCTGTACTTATTGTAAATGGAATTGTCAGACGTCGCAAGCCTACCATATTTTCAAGAATGAAATTGCATTCCAGATCCTTCTGGAGAAAGGTCTGAAGCCGTTAGAACAATCTTTGCTTTTATATTAACAAAAGGCTATTATGGCAAGTCATATTATGCATTAGAGACTGTCCAATTCAATTGCAGATGAAATATTTCTCTATGATTTTGGGAGGGGAACTGTGAGATTAGTATCATCCAAGTTCAAATTGTCCTTGCCTGCTTTTTTGCCTCAAAGTAGGATTTTAAACAATTCTAAGGGGCAAACTATGTGGGATAGCAGGTGACATCGGCAGAATCAGATCTTCGGCTAAACTCAGTGGTAAGTTGATAAAATGACATATAGATAAGCAGGAATGGAGAGTTAAAGTCTACTACTACTATCCATTTTTTCACTCTGGATGTTTAAAGCCATTTTTCTCCTACTGGAGTTGCAGAACTAAAGCAAACCTGGCTGAGAGAGAAACACTGAAAATACAGTTACTACTCAGAAGGTTAACTTACCTGATGGCCCATGCCTGGGTTATATTACCCCTGATCCTCATTTTAAGGAATGAGCTGCTTCCAGTATGCATGCTTCTACTATCAAGTCTAGTTACATCCTTGCAACTATTTTTTTTTTAGATTTTTTTTCCCCTGCCTTTCTTATTTTTATAAATAACTCAAGGTGGCGAACATACCTAATACTCAATTTTCCCCACAACAACAACCCTGTGAGGTGAGTGGGGCTGAGAGAAAGTGACTGGCCCAAAGCCACCCAGCCGGCTTTCATGCCTAAGGCAGGACTAGAACTCACTACCTCCTGCTTTCCAGCCTGGTGCTGTAACCACTAGACCAAACCGGCTCTCAGCTTTCAAAGTTGGAGTAAAAGCCACCTTTACTTATTGTGAAACAAAGGCATCAACTGAAAGCAGTATGATGACACAAAGTTCTTGAGATTAAATATCTTCATATTTTTCTGCTGATTACTTGCCTTCCAATTTTAATGGAAATGTAATGGCTTTTTGCAAGTGATCATTCCCTTTCCTTTGCTAAAAACTTAGCTTGTTCTATGAACAGGAATCTCTGAACTGAGATAGATGGTCCCTAAGCTATATTGTGCTAAATGAGAAGTTTGTCATTGCTTCTGAAAAGATCAATCAATATTAGGCTGCTAGAGTCAAAATTCTCCCTATGAATATTAGGACAAGTCCATGAACGGAATATGTATTTTTATTAAAGACTGGGATGAGGAAGTAGAGGGAGGGATTGTAAAATTTGCAGGCAGCTCATAATTGGGCAAAATAGCTAACATGATCTTAGTACGTTAGAGAAGTGGGTTGAAAATAACAGCAGAAAAAAGAAAACATGCTAAGTTGGGTTAATAGTTGATAACAAACTGGGTAAAAGTCAGTAGTTTGAGGTGGATGCAAAACCCCTCACAAAGTTTAGGCTTTGTCCACTAAATCAAGGGAAGTAATGCTTGATCAGACCACACCTTGGATATTGTATTCAGCTCTAGGTACCACACTTTAAGAAGTATTCAGAGAAAGGCAAGGAAGATGAACCAGGATTAGAAACCAAGTCTGATGAAGAAAGACTGAAACCAATGGGAGCATTTAGCCTTGAGAAGAGAAATCTGCGAGGGGATAGGATAAGTTACTTCCAGCATCTAAAAAGGTCTAATGCAGAACAAGGCTAGATTTCTTCTCTATGACTTTAAAGGGCAGCTCATGGAATAATGGACGTATGTTACAGAAAGGCAGAGTCTGGCCAAAAGTTAGGTGAATTTCCCTAACAGTAATTAAAGTCTGACAGAGGATATGGGTTCCACTGGGCAGAGAGTTCCACTGGATGTGTTGAGACAGTGGCTAGACAACTATCTGTAGTAGATACTTTAATTTGGATTCCTGCGTGGAGGTTGGGCTCAATGTGCCCTTCCAGTTTAGTGATTCTATGAGACAATGAGAATCTTGAGACCTAACTTGGACTGATTCTGACACGGCAGCATGATAGTCAGTCTCAGTATAGCCAGAAAAGGCTATCTATTCCTGCTTTGATGATTTGATCATAAACAAAGCTATTAATGTGTTACCTCAATATAAATGTTTACATTAGCTTCCTTCCACATGAATATTATATTCATTCCATTCACAGGTTTTCCATGTAGACCCAAATGGTAAGATAAAATGTGTTCTGATATCCCTGACACTTGACTTGGAGGGCCTCTGTACTTTGCTACAGCCTTAGTCTTATGTTTCTAGTCTTTGAATAAAGTGTTGCCATTCTGCCCTGTGAGTCCTGTTTCTTTATACTGGGGTCCTCAAACTTTTTAAACAGGGGGCCAGTTCACAGTCCCTCAGAATGTTGGGGGGCCGGACTATAGTTTGAGGAGAGGAGGAGAGCCGCCGGACCCGGCATACCTGTCATGTACAATAGTCCGGCTCTGCGATCTCCCTCCTCGTGCATCGCCTGCAGCTCCCAACACAGCCCCGACACTTCTGCTTCTGACAGACAGCAGTGGCGGCCAATCAGGTGGGCAGGCCAGATAAATGACCCTGGCGGGCCGTATCCAGCCCGCGGGCCGTACTTTGAGAACCCCTGCTTTATACAATCACTCTCTCCTAGACTCTAAGCAGAATACCAGACTGATATCATCTCCAGTTGCTCCCCCAACCAGCAATAGTGACTAGGCTCATGCACTGTATGAAGCAATCATTTATTTAACTATGGTCATTGAATAAACCTCTACCAGTAGGTTGTTCAAGTGCCATTTGAAGAAGCCCTGGACATTTTCTGCCATTATTTTATGGTCAATAACAAAATCATTACTTTTTTTTCCATTGGCAGTTGACATTCTCTAAATATAGTCTTTTTATATAGTATTATTTTTTTAGCTCTTTTAATATGGATATTCATATTTTTACTGTTTGTAATGTTTGATTTTAATTGTGAACCACCCAGAGTCACCCTCTGGGGCAAATGGGTAGCATATACATTTAAGAAATAAATAAATACAATACAATACAATACTCAATTTAAGGTTATAATATGAACAAAGCCAAGAAGAAGTTGATAACATCAATAAAAATAAATAATGGTTATTAGAGTGATACATTAAATCAATGTTTCTCAACCTTAATAACTTTAGGATATGAGGACTTGAACTCCCAGAATTCTGGGAGTTGAAGTCCACATATCTTAAAGTTGCCAAGGTTGAGAAACACTGCATTAAACCATTTGGAAAAGAAAATGATTAAAAAAAAAAAAAAAGGTAGTATACTACATCTGGGAGATATTAGGGAATGTTGTTCTAATTTTTCACTTTATATATAAAGTGAAGGCTTTTTAAGGCTTATAATAGTAATTTAGTTGTTTCTATTATGCAAAGCTGTATTTTGAGTATATAATATGATAATTTCTCTTTTATATAAAGTAGTGGTTTCAAGGAAAAGAATTCAGAGAGAGAAAAAAAGCCTCTTCTGTTTATTTTTAATGAGTAACAACCAGATGATTTAAAGAATTAGAGCAGAAATACTTATTTAAAAGTTTCTCATGAGGCACTGATTTCTTAAATCAACAATGTAAATTTTAAAAAGTTATACTGTACACCATGGCACTTCAGGTGCTTAACAAATCCAAAATGATAAAGAGGCTACAAGATCTGGGCTGCAAAAATCCAATAGATATGGTAATCCTATAACAAAAAAGTTTCTTAACAGAAATAAAGACAACACTGGAGATTCTGCCATATAGCAGTATTTCAGCAAAATATATTAAAGATCAATGTCTTGTTGCCTTGATACAGCAGCAATTATTTAATTTTTTTTAGATTAATCATAATCAGCAAATAAAAAATGCTTCAACTTTTAATGATATTGGCTATATTTGAACTGTAAAGAGGTAATTAAAAATTAATTATTCTCTCATCTCTTCCCAGATGCCTGTTAATGCTAATTAATTATATCATTAACACAGCACACAATTATCTTAATCATTTAGGCAAACAAAATTTGAAATAGTTGGGGTTATTATGGTCCAAAATATCTCGTAGAAATATATACTGTAGACAAGAGAGCTGTGCAATGCCTTGGCTTTGATTCAGAAAGGCGCTTTGGAGTGTAAAGAGGTAGGAACATAGCGCCAGCTTGCAATTCTTTGACGCAGTTCTGGCTTTCCCCGTGTCATGAGGAAATTGCAGAGGGCAATGCAATCCTAGGGAATGACATGGCTGCTTTAAAGACTAGCAGACAAAATGCTATGTTCACACTCCAAGACACTTTTTGGAATCAAAGCCGAAGCACTAGTAAATCGCCTTCAACACTGTTTAGCTCAAAATGGGGCAGCTGCTTCATTCACTTCTCTTGTGCTGATCCCTATCCGACTAAATGGTTGTATCCTGATTTACGGTGTACAAGGCAAGTTAAGAAAAGGGATGGGTGGATCCTATCACCTTAGTTTCACTTCCTACCAAATGTCACCAGCCAGTGGGAAAACATCCACCAATCACTCTCTTAATTGGGATGGGAATGGGACTGGAAGAAATAAGTTCTAGCATCCTGGCAGATTTCATCATCTGTCAAAAGTCGCTCCAGGCTTTGCACAAGCTCCCGAGAGCTGATTTTTGGGATTAGAAGAAGAGGCAGGAGGAAGTTGACTATTTACCAGCTGGGTCTCCAATCCCATGGAGCTTATCCATGAGATCAGATATGGAGTATTCAGACTAGAAACTGGAAAGGTGCATTGGATCCTGTGCTTGTATCTGTCTACAGCTAAAGATGTGGCTTCTTTAAGGAGCCTCCATCTTGAGCAGGGAGCATGACCATGTCAGTTCCCATCCAAATATTGCATACCAAAGCTCCATTTTCACATCTGGTGCTTTAGGTACAGTGGAACCTCGGTTCACGAACTTAATTCGTTCCGCGACTCTGGTCGCGAACCGAAATGGTCGCGAACCAAATCAAATTTCCCCATAAGGTTCAATGTAAATAAGGTTAATCTGTTCTGAACCATATGTTTTTTATTTTTAAACCACAAAAACATGAAACAAAGTACAGTACAGCACAGTATGAAGAGAGAGGACGCTGACCTTGCTCAAGGTGACTTCTGGCGTGGAGGACAGGAAGGGGGGTGGGGAGGCAGTTATTGTTTGCAGGGAGAGTCCCCCTCCAAAAGGACATCGGGGAGATCTCTTTCAAGGGTTTCCTCTCTTCTTTGTCTCTTAGCTGCAGGCTCAGTTCTGGGGAAAAACCTGTCTAAAGTCATTTGTTTTTTCCTGCGCTGCATAACCCTCCGGAAATGAGAGACCACGTTATCATTCATCAGATTCAACACTCTGTTCGTTACAGTTATGTTGGGGTGGTGCTTCTCAAAGAAGTCCTGGCACTCATTCCATTTTTCCATAATGGATTTAATCATGGCACTGCTAACCTCCTCCCTGTCTTCCTCTTCCTCAGTGGAATGTTCCTCACCAAGCGCTTTCTGCTGCTCACTCTGGAGTTCTGCAAGTTCTGCCGTGGTCAGCTCCTCCTTATGGTCCTCAACAAGCTCCTCTATGTCTGTACCATCGACAACCAGACCCATAGTCTTGCACATGGACACCATCTCCTCCACTACCTCTGCATCAGACCCTTCACAGTCACGTTCAATGACACAGTCTGGCCACAGTTTCCTCCAGGCTGAGTTTAAGGTCCGGTAGGTGACATCTTCCCAGGCTTTGTCAATGAGGCTGATGCAGTGGAGGACATTGAAATGTTTCTTCCAGAATTCTTTCAGAGTCAAGGATGTTTCTTCAGTGACATTGAAACACCTGGTGAAGAGCGCCTTTGTGTACAGCTTCTTAAAGTTGCAGATCACTTGCTGGTCCATGGGCTGCAGAAGAGGTGTCGTGTTGGGGGGGAGGAACTTGACCTTTATAAAGTCATACTCGGCATCCATATCATCCACCAAGGCTGGAGGGTGTGCCGGGGCATTGTCCATTAGAAGAAGGCACCTTTCAGGCAGTTGGTTGTCAGAAAGATATTTTTTAACGGTGGGTGCAAACACCTCGTGCAGCCATTCCATGAACAATTGCCTTGTGACCCAAGCTCTCGCATTGGCCCTCCACATGACAGGCAGTCTGGCCTTGTTCACATTGTGTTCCTTGAATGCACGAGGGGTCTGGGAATGGTACACCAGTAGTGGCTTAATCTTCAGCTCGCTGCTTGCGTTCGCACACAGCAAAAGGGTCAATCTGCCCTTCATGGGCTTGTGCCCTGGCAGTGCCTTTTCCTCCTGCGTGATATAGGTTCTCTTTGGCATCTTCTTCCAGAAGAGCCCTGTTTCATCGCAGTTGAACACTTGCTGAGCAACGTATCCTTCTGCCTTCATGAATTCCTCAAATTCTTTCTTGTAGGCTTCTGCAGCAGCCTTGTCAGAACTGGAAGCCTCACCATGTCTTGTCACACTGTGGATGCCACTTCTCTTGCAGAATTTTTCAAACCAGCCTCTGCTGGCTTTAAATTCTTCACTTGCTGCACTTGTAGAGGGGTTTTTTTGCAGTAAATCACTGTGCAATTTCCTGGCTTTTTCACAGATCATAGCTTCACTAACGCTATCACCTGCCAGCTGTTTCTCATTCAGCCACACTAACAAAAGTTTTTCCACCTCTTCCAGCACTTGTGGTCTCTGCTTGGTTAACATCGTTACTCCTTTTGCCACATCAGCTCCTTTGATGGCATCTTTATTCTTCAAAATAGTCGAGATTGTCGACTTCACCATCTTATACTCCGAGCCCAGATCAGTCACACGAATACCACGATCGTGCTTTTCTACAATTTCCTTCTTCAATTCAATGGTTATTTTCTTCAAACCCTTATTCTGACCAAGCTTGCTCTGCACCTTTTTCGGAGCCATGCTAACAAGCACACCAAAAAGCTTCACAGGACGTCTGTTTGCCACTGCGATCTCGCCTACAGGAAGCCGTGACCACGTGTCACGGGAGGAAAAATGGCTGCGGATCCTGTTCGTAACCCGATCCGGCGTTCGCGAACGGAGGCAAATTTTTGCGACCGGAGCTGTTTGTGAACCAAATTGTTCATGAACAGATGCATTCATGAACCAAGGTACCACTGTAGCTGCTTTCCTGAGGCATTTTAAATTTTTCTGTGAACAAATGTTGCTGGGCTGTTTTGGGACTGTGGAAAGTGTCACATCACTACAATCATTCCAGTGAATCCTCTGTCCAAAGTATGGCAATGATGGGAATTCAGCAATAAACAATAAATATAAAGTAGTGGGTGGAAAGGGATTGTACTGGGAAGGAATGTTTTCACTGGTTTGTGTGCTTCTCCAGACAAAAGTTTGATCAGAGGGGCATATTATATGGCCAATAAAACTAACTCAGAATATAGATTTTGCAACAAATAAATCCATATTTAATTCATATAATTTGGAGAGCAGGAAATGAGAATGATTAATTCCAACAACCTTCAGCCCAATGTCTAGAAGATCAGTCTTAACACAGAAGTTAGTTCCTTCCTTGTTCTGGTTTAAGGAAGTGACTTTGGAATTATCTGTGATGACTGATGGAAACAGTTTAAATTTACACTGTCCTTTCCTTCAAGAAAAAATGGATGAGATGATCACTCTAAGGTGCTGTATGTGGAGCTATCTTTACCCAAAAGCTGCAGCTGGTGCAGAATGTGGTGGCCAGATTGCAGAGTGGGGCTTTTAGCTGTCTCTGTGAAAGCACTGGCTGCTGATTAGTTCCTAAACCATATGAGGACCTCAACAACTTAGGGACTGGAATAGACCATCTTTGCTGTTATAGACCTGGTTGATCACGACGATCATCATAGGTCTAGCTGCATGTGCAAACTCTGGCAGAGGGCCATTTTGCAGTTTCTCACGAACAGCTTTCTCTGTGGTGGTGCGTATAGACCCTGGAATGCGTTTGCCATTGCATCTTGTAAGTCCCTTTTGAAAACCTACCTCTTTAGCCAAGCCTTCCCTGCATGCACGTTGGATAACACTTCCTTTCCCCACCAACTCTCGAGTGAAAATGTTTTATACAGTTTTTATAGGTGTAATCTAATTTATTGTAAACTCCTTGGAAAAGTATATGTATGGGAGGCAGTATGGAAATATATTAGATCTCTGTCTTGTTGATATATCATTAACAAAAAAAATTCTAAACCTCTATCATGTCCTTCTCAAGTCAAGTTGTTTTAAAACAACAACAAACAAAGCCCTTTTTCCAATCTCTTTCTCACTTTCTCTCCCTGCCTTCCTTTTCTATTATCTGCTTTAAAATGAAGCCAACACAGTATTCTGTGACCAATGTTCTAAACAGGGCACACTTCTGACTGTGACAGCTTTTCAAAAGGCCTTTAAAAAATAATCCTAATTTTCCTTCCTTCTTTCCTCCCTCTCTTCTTTAACAAATAGCCCCAAGCGTGTAATGCACACTGGTTCACTTCCACTGACTGATTGACATTCTAGTAGTTTAATTCCCAGGGCTGATGAAAGAGAACTCTCATTGCAGAAGTCTTTGCATTTTTCTTCAACCAAGTGCCCTCCAAATGTGTCAGTGTTATTTGATGGTTGTCATTAATGCTAGCTGGAAATTCTGATGAGAGTGACTATCAGTTTGGGGAAGACTGACTTAATACTTTTTGCTGACTTGTTGTACTATAGTTTTTTAGAGTATTTTCAGAAGTTTTACTCCAATCACTCAGTGTTTTCTTCTTAACTGGACAGAGATTTCCAGAAGCCTTAGAAGCTGAATTTTTCAGTATTCTAATACATGTGCAAAAGACATTGTCAGTCAACCCTGCGGAGCTGACCTAAAACATGCTAGAGAAGAATTCAGGTCTTACCTCCTCTCCTATGAGAAACTGATCATCAATGGTAAAGGCAGCTGGCTCCGTGGGGCTGAGCCACCAGGTGGGTCGAAAAATTGGATCCCCTCTAGAGACCCATTCCTGGCTGTATTTCTCAATGAGTGGCACAACAAAATGCTGGTGTCTCTGAATATAGTGCCTAGTGAGGTTCAACACCTGAAAGAAAGGAAGGGTAGCAGGTTTTCTTTAAAAAATACAAATGATAACAAAAAAAGAGTTGTTTTAGCTTGATTTGTATTCTGAGAATGAGAAAAGAGAATACATAAAATCTTGATAATGAGTAGTAGACACAACAGACATTATTTGCAAACAGATTACCTAGTAGATACAGAATTGGCCAGAAAATATGAACTTCTTGGTATTCCAACATCAGTTTATTCAGCTTCTCATCATCATTAATCACTGATGAAAATTTCCTCCCTGAACTGAACATGGTCAGGCTTTATCATCAATTGCACATGCCTTCTGGAATACAATCTAATGAGACACTACAAAAGAGGAAAAGGATAGAAAGGCAACTGGTCAAAGCCTAGAGTTCTGAAAAGGAGTTAAAGCCAACAGAAAAGGAGAAGGAGGAGGAGGAGGAGGAGGAGGAGGAGGAGGAGGAGGAGAAGGAGAAGGAGAAGGAGAAGGAGAAGGAGAAGGAGAAGGAGAAGGCTTCCAGAAGCTTTTTAAAAGGAGCAAGGAGAGAAATAATTGCAGTGGGGGAGAATTCCAAGTGTGGGAGGTAGCAAGGCAAAGCAGATTAAGACAAGAAAGTGTTAAAGGACTAAGTGGAATGAAGCCCATATGCTGAGGCTGCACCCCTGATAGGAATCCAACAGCACCCTCTACATCCCCAACAATGCTGTAGGGCTTCTGGAAAGCTGGGCCAATTTGATGGCAAAGATGGCTTTACAGCATTTCCAGTAGAGGAGTGGGGCAGGAGATTTCCCGTCGGTGGCCATTCTCACCTTGCTTGCCTCCTGTCTCTCTGCCACCATATCTCACTGCCCTCCCTTCTTCTTCATAATTGCATTGCTACACAATGGCCAGCTGAGGTCTTTTAAACTTCTTTTTTCTTGCCTTGAAAAGAGCCACAGTGAGGAAAAAAACAAGAACAGGGCAAGGTGCCAGTCAGCTGCCTTTTTAGTGCCCCTTCCTGGCCAGTTGCAGGGAGTCCTGGCCAAGGCAAGGAGAGGGAAGTGAGGGCAGTTGCCAAGTGCTACACAAAATTGCTGCTAATGGTTTGGATTGCAAAGTTGGCAGTCATGTGGAAAGGCGTGAGGAGAAGGCTAGGAATAGCTGAACTGAAGAGAAGAAGAAATAATACAAAGGGAACTGGGGGGTGGGGGGGTGGGTAGAGGGACAAAGAGGAAGAAACAAAGCAGGAAGAAGAGAAGAAGTAAGAGGAACAAGTTTGAATTGGCTAAGAAAAAGAAGAAGCCCATGAATGGTGCTGTGGAGATCACAAACAAGGTTTTGCTTGAATTTAGTACTAATGCAAGAGGCTTAAAATGAAAGATTGGAAGCACAGTAAAAATATTCTTATGACTGATGAGGAAGGAAAGGTTAAGAACATAGATCAGAGTCTTAAGAAATGAGAAAATGAAAAAGCAAAGGTTTGCAATGATAAGAAGGAAAGGATCACAAGAATATGTACTAGAATTTGAGGGCAATGAAAAGCATAGAGGCATGAACTCAGTCTCACAAGAGAATAGAATGAATAAAAAGGAAGATAGAAGTAAAGAGGAAAATGAAATAGATTGCTTGGGAGGACATTCAAGGAATTCTGTTGTATCCATCATAAGCTTGGAGATGATTAATCCTCCCAAAGGAAATATTGGAGAGTTGAAAACAGTAAGTGGCAGACAGTGTGTGTGAGAGAGACTAATCAATGAGAAACTTCAATAATTTTGTAAAAAATTTTGGGAGATTGATTGATTGATTGATTACATGCCATCAAGTCATTGTCAACTCTTAGGGACCACACAGATAGATTTTCTCCGTGATGATCTGTCCCTAGCCTGGTTCTTCAGCTCTTCCAATGACACACTTATCATTACTATAACTGAGTCCATTCATCTTGCTTCTGCTTTTCCTCTCCTCCCCTTTCCTTCTACCTTTCCTAACATTAAAGTCTTCTTCAGAGACCTAGGTCTTTGCATAATGTGTCCAGGATAATTTGAGCTTAGTCATTTGTGCCTCGAGTGAGAACTCAGGGTTGATTTGTTGGATGAACATTAGTTTGTTTTCTTGGCTGTCCATGGTATTCTCAGAAGTCTTCTCCAACACCAAAGTTCAAAAAGGTCAAGATACATTTGTTCTAATTGTTTTGAAATAATTTGTAATCCACCCAGAGAATAGAAATATTGAATGGCAAAATGCTATCTATCCGTATTATGTCTCAAGCTGTTAACAAGTGAAAAGGACAACATCTTTTTTAGAGAAACCTGAATGGTAGCAAACGATCAGTCTGGAAAAAGATTTCTTTGATTTTGGTACCATTAGAAAACCAAAGTAAACCACTGGTATACCTACCCAGTCATCACAACAGACCCATGGTGGTGTCCTGAAAGACATGACTGGAAGGAAGGTGACAATTTGGAGCCATCTAATATACAGCTCTTCATTGGTTAGAAATTCACCTGAAAGTGTTCCACCTTTACAAAACATACAGAAAACTAAATTAGTGGGTTATACGAAATGTAAGGTAAATCTTTAATAGTCAGCTTTAATTTTGGATTCAGTAAAGGAGGAACTTCCACACTGAGTTGATAATACAGTTCAAGTCACTGTAACATCACTTCTCTGTCCTCTTGATAGCCAGGGCACTATTAAAACATGGCACAACCAGCATCATCTCCCAGGTCTGCCCAGTGTGAAGTTCCTCTGCTTTTATAGTGCCAGTCCAGCATCTGCTAATGCAGAAAGCAGGGCAAGGAGGTGGGCGGAAGCAGAAAGGCTGTTAAAATCAGCATGATTCCAAAAGAAACAAGTGAAGTCCACAAATAATACAGGAACTAAACCAAGAAAGGCCTGACCCTACGTACATTTTGCCACTGATTAAATCTGATAAGCGCAAATGTTCTGAAGCATGTCAGAAAACTGTATAGTGATTATACTGGAAAGTAACATTTCTGACTATCTGACTCTTGAGACAAAGCAATATCACTGACCTGGTTGGTTTAAGCTATGAAAAATTAAACCAATACACGTTTCCAGCTGGAACAGTACAGTGCTAATATAAATAAATGAATTTCAGAGAAATGACCCAGATAATTTCCTGCTAAAAGAAGGAAATTCTTTCATCATCTTCTGTCAAACACATGCTTCACATTCATTTTTCAGGCAGCACTGCTCTTATATAACAACAGTAATCAGAAAAACAAGGCAAAGCCATAGGAGTTGAAATATATGATTGACCGTTAAGTGTTTCATACTTCTGGGCATTTTATTTCTTTTTTGCTAAACATTATATTCCTCTTAGCATGTTTTTATTGCATCTCGGTCTCTTAAAGATCAGTCCAACTCAACAGTTGTCATTTTCACCTAAGCTACTAACAATAAAATACCACTGAGGGTCTGTTCTAACAGTGCCTGACTCTTGATCAACCCCATGTCTCTGTGTACCAAGATGATGGGTTGTTATATTATGAAAATTGAGGCCACTTTGTACATTACTTACAATGTAATACAAGGAAATTACTTTGCTATACAAAATTGAATATCTGCAAATAAGTTATAGCATGTATCAAAGCAATACATTACACATATTCTGGGATTAGCCTAAAAGAAAGCAAAGGGTATCAAGAAACATTTGAGCTGGCACAAGCCAGAAGCACTGCTTTCTACTGAGAGCAGGAAAATGTGAATGAAAACATGAGCCTTCACAGTGGCCGAGAGCCACTGGAAGACAACCACATCTTTTCCTGCCCTCCAGAAATGATTGGTGGCCCATATTCATGTCAGGGCAATCTGGCAAAGTGGATATGTCCTTAGTATGATGTGCAAACTTACTTCCTCTGGGTTGCAAACTATGGCTTAAGGCATAACATAGTATGTCAACCTAGTTTTTCTGTTTTATTCAATGAAGCTTGGTTTAAAAAGGCAATGCTTAGCACAACATGACAAGCACTGTCTTGACTTTTAGTCCTAGAAACATCCATGTGGAAGTGCCTATGTGACAGCCAGGAACACAGTTCAGGAGCAAATCTAAAAATAGCTTCCGATGTTATTAATCTTAAAAAGTGGGATTTGGGAGTGCCCGTTGATATAGCACAATCATGTTATCTAGGAAGTAGCCTTTGGACACGCAGGTTGCAAATTAGGGATGCCAAATCCTGATTGTCCCCTAACTGATGTTGCATAAGAATAAGAGGTATATCATTTGGAAGAATTCCATATATCTCAATATAACATTTTTTAAAAAAAATCCAGGGGTACGATCCAACCAAAGTTTGTAGATTTAATCTTATTTATTTTTGTGAGAGTTTTATCGACACACACACACACACACACAATGCCCCATGTATATTTATTTGGGAATAAGCTCTCTTGAACTCATTTGTCTGATTTCTATATCACCAGATATACAGTAAGTACTCTTGTTGGCACTTTCAGGTTAAAATCTTCCTAACTATTTCCTATTCATTTAATGATTCAAGCTTGGCTGGATTGTATCTCAGATTTGTATTTTGCAAATCCGAAAGCATCCAATGAACCCTAAGGTTTTGTTCTTTTATAAATAGATTATAAGAGATAATGAGAGATTTTTAAAATTATTCATGAATTTGAATACAGCATTTAGTTGTTCCAATCATATTTTAAATTAAGAAACTTATGTTATATGTGTTTTATCACTGCATTCTCAAAATACCCATTAAATTCCTTTGGAATGAAAGAATATTGAATTAAATGAAGACTCTTCAGTATCTCACTGACGTTTTGGGAGTTTGACTTAATCCTACATAAACAACAAAGTGCCAGAAATCAAAAATACCAATACATTTGTTAAATAAATGGTAAAAAAAAAAACAACTTGTAAGGAAAACCGTTGTGGGTCTTATTGTTGGAGATTATGGGAACAGAGTTTAAAATAGTCAACTCCAATATCCAGAGAGAACCTTGACATTACAGAAATGATTTTTTTTTAATTTTAGCTAATCCTAAATCATCTCAGGCTTTTAGCTAAACCTGTATGCTTATGGAAGCATATTAAAATGAAAGTACATTATATGGCTGAGGGCCAAATTTCTTGCAACAGAATTACTTGCACAGAGTCTGCCCCATTCAATTCCATCTTCAGCAGAATGCCTTTTCCCAGGCATGTCATGGATACATTTGACATTAACAGCTAGCTCTGCCTTTTCAGCGACAGGTTCCCCCTTGGCCCTGAGGCTGGTCGCCTTCTTCTTTCACTCTAGGAAAAGACTTAAATCTCTTTGCCCAGGCTTTTAAAGGTTTGTCTTTATGCTGCTGCATTCAATTATTTTAATTTAAGACTATTATTTTCATTTAAGATGAAATGTTGAAAGCTGCCTGAAGCCATAAAATGGAAGTGAGTGGAATAAAAAAGATAAAGTTGATGACCTATCAGTGAAATTGGACAGATACCATGTTTCTTGTCCTCCACAAGTACAGAAGATAAGAGGTTGATTTCTTCAAACAAAGTCTGACGTTCTGGAGATGCCCAATTGCTTTATTCGAGATTCTGCAGTTGTCCAGAAAGCCTCTTGGCATAACTTGAACTAAGTGATACAAACTGATGGCTAATGAGGAACAGCCAAAAGTCTCTGGGAGTTTTCATTCATAATCAGAAATCTGAAGTCCAGTTTCAGATCTTATCAAAAGAAACTGTCTTTTAATCTGATCAGGTCATTTGTCAAGGTAACACATTATTATCGTGACTGGCTTTAACTCTTCAGCTTTCAGGTCAAAGCAATTTTAGCCCTACTTGGAGTCTGAAGACATTAAACCTGGGAAGATTTCATAGAAAACATACTCTACCTTGGAGCTCTGGAGTAGATCTAATCCATGCTATGAATTAGCTACAAACCAAAAAGCCCTGTACTTTTTGTCAGTTAGGTGAATGAAGCCAGGATATCATTTGTTTATATTCTAAAGAGTGGCCAGTTAAATGCATATGGAATTTCTATTTATATCCTTCAATTGTTTTTATTTGTATCCTGGCTAATTCCTGTTAACAGAAATCAAATAACTCCAGTGTGGCAGCAAATTTGGACATTGATACCTTATAAGCTGTTTGTGGTATGGTTTTAATCAGCATTACTGATGAGACAAGCAGATTGTGTACATTTATCTCCCAGAAGAAACCTTAAAAGCTGCCTTGTATTGTCAGACCAGTGATCCATCTAGGTCTACAAACTGACTAGCAGTGACTTGCTGGAGTTTTAGAAAGATTCCCCCCCCCCCGCCCCCCAATCTTACATAGAAAAGGGAAATTGGACTTTTAACAAAGCAGTCAATACAATAATGTTACCTATTGCATCTGGAATGAAAAAATTATAACCAAGAAGACTGTAATGAAGCACAGATGGAATAATCCCTTTCAAACCAGTGTAGCTCCAGTCGGATTGGCGTGGATTCATTTGGAGAAAGAGTGGCAGGTGGCTGGATCTACAAGCAATAGAAATAAACAAACAGTAAACATAGAATTACTGAAATGCACGATAAGTACTCATTGGAAATATCAAATGTTGCATCAAAATTACAAAAAGTTCAGTTCCATATGGACCTTGAACTTGGAAGCAGGCTGTGCTTTTGATGTATTGCTCTTAACTTGCTAAACAGAAAGGATAGGCCAGAATAGATTATTATGCACACATGACTTTGGTGATCAACCCCTACAACAAACAGAGGAGGGGTGTGGCTAGGTGAAGTTTCCTCTCTACAATCCCTCTAGAAAAGGAACTTGCAGAACTTTGGTCAAAGGAGGGCCAGGAAATATGCATTTTCAGATGTGCAATTCAGACATGCAATTCTGACTCATTTGAAGCTCTTTTAAGGTAGTTGGGGGATTAAAGACTCAAACAAGGATTTCGTTACTGAAAAAGGATGGAAAGCATCCATTCAAAAAGTTCAGACTAAAGCCTGAACTCAAAAACACTAACTGGCATTTCTATGGTCAGATTCATTCCAGGGAACTGATAGTTCTAACTGCCGAGATGGTTAGAATCAGTGATGGGGTCATTGACTTGCATGTGTAGAAAACTCCTGCTATCAGAGAAAACAATGAAAAAATGGGATGAAAATAGCTGTATATGTGTGTTGGTGGGGGATGGGGGGAGAGATGTCCAAATATGGAAGGAGGACTGCTTGCAAATGCATGGAGTTAGGAGATGTCTGAGAGATGTTCAAGCAGTAGATGGGTTGTGTTGATAGAAATAATGTGAATTAGGATTAAATAGTGGTAAGAGATTAACTTTTTTAAAATTTATACTTATATCTGTATTGGAGATAGTTGGGAGTAACTTTTTGTTTCATCTTTCTACTTGATCTTACTCTTTTAGTTTTTGTCTTTTTCTCTGAGTTCTATCTTCTCTCTCTTCTATACTTTCTGAACTAAAAAAAAAAAAAAGAGAGAGATGTTCAAGCAGGATTTTGGGATGCCCAGCAATTATGGTAGAAGAGCTTTCCTAGAGCAAGAGGAGCTGGATTTGTGGGTATAAAGACTTTCTCAGGCAGCAGAGGAGGGTAGGAAAACTGAGGAAGGGGCCTTGCTGAGATTGTGATCAAAGCAACCTGCTGGAATCTTCTAGTTCCTGGCATGTGATGCTAGATCTCCATGGAGTTTTCCATTGGCAGGCACTTGTACTGCCTCCTGGATCCTCAATTCTCCCTCCTTGCCACTGAGACTAAGTGCTATGACACACTGGCATCCTTTCATTTTTCTGCTTAAAATGAGCAGAAGTACCAAATGATGTTATAGCTCCTTTCCCAACAGTGAAACTTTATTTACTCATTGTGAAGTGGAAATGATGATAAGTTAGCAGCCAAAATCCCCCACTTGATCATCATTTCCACTTCACAATGAGTAAATAAAGTATTGGCCACTGTTAGGAAAGGAGCTATAACATCATTTGGTACTTCTGCTCATTTTAAGCAGAAAAATGAAAGGATGCCTTCCCCTATTGGCCAGCTTGAAAGAATCCTTATTGGCTTGAGAATGGGGGTAGTGAGGATGGCTGTGACAGTTAGTCTGTGAGGGGTCTGAGAGGGGAAAATATGGCTGTGTGGAAGTGCCCCAAGAAAATAAATCAGGAATGTTAGGAAGGGTGATAACCTTGAGTCCCATGGGCATGTCTACCTTGCTTCTAAGAAAACAAAACGGCCTCTGCATTTCCCAGCTGAAATGGAACTCATCTTCAGATGGAATCAATTGTTATTTCAATAGTAGCAGAATTTATGGATGTTTAAGTCACACTTTACAGATTCAGAAAGAGTGACTCAGAAAGTGGGTCCACAATGGAGGGGGGTTGGCAAATGAGTTCCTATACTTGCAATATGGAGTACAGAATCCTTCTTTCTTCCAGCTGCAGGTTATCAGAGAAAGCGATACCTTGTGAAAGCCATCACAACCTAACTGATGAACCCAGTTTAATCCCTACATGCACTTTCACGAGCCTGAGCTTGTGTGCTCCAAAGGAATGGGCTTTCCCCATCTCAGTGCCTTTAACATAGGAAGTGAACTGTGAATCCCATCATTTACTGCTCCACTATTTGCCATTTTCTTGGCACCCTTTCATGTGCTCCCTAGATTGGGAGCCCTGGAATTTGGCCCCAGAGGTCCTGCATCACTGTGTATGTTTTGGGAGATAAGATGGAATTCCTCATTTCCAAAATGCTGGAAAGACCTTTAATCCATGATATACTGCCCTTTCACTGCAGAAAATTAATGGGAAAATAGCCTTATAGTAAGTGTGCATGATAAGTGCTTCCACTTGCAACTGACTGGGGAAAAACACTGCTATAAGAAGAAGCTGGAGGACTTCAGGACTAGTCAGCACTTTCCATAATTTTTTTGTCTAAAAAGTAAACTAGCCCAGCATCCTTAAGCCTGTGTTGTACCTGAAAGGAGTTTTCTTCTGCAGAAGAAAGGAGAAGGAGAGTTTTTTGTGACCATCAATGAGGGCAGCCATGTTCCCCAAATTAGTGCTCTCTGTGCTGTATGTGTTAGAGGTCAATTCCCATGGTTCTGAGACAGACAACATATTTGGAAAGCACCAGCTTGGGGGTGGGGGTGGGGCGATTGCAGAGCACTCTGAAGATATAACCAAAGATATAACCAAAGACGTATTAACAAGTATTGTCAAACTGCAAGATCTTTCAGTTTCTTTTACAAAGGCAGGGAAGTAGCAAAGATTGGAAGACAGGCCTGCCTTAGAACAATGCATAGTGTGGTAATTTTTCCTGAAACCAACCTTGTACCACCAGTAATTATTGATGAATTTCCCAGCATTGCTGCCATCAAGGCAAAAATTCGGATGTATTTATCCCCTCTGAGATCCACAGGAGGTGGGATGGCTTGTTCCATAAACATGTTGCCTTCACCACCTTCGAAAACCACATACTTTGCTCCCAGTTGTTGCTTCAGGAGATTCACCTGGCTCAAGTACCAGAGCACTGCAGTCTGACTGGTTATATTCAGACAGGCCGAAAACTGCCCTTTCCATTTGGTGAGGAGTGGCACCTGTAACAGGAAGGTGGACATGAGAAAGCTGCAGCAGAAGCACAAACTAATCCCTTTAAATAGATTAGCAAACAGCATGCAATTCATCTGCTAGATTGGATGAACAAGGAGCCCAGCCTTCTTTATAATATTAGAGTTATAGAATTTATGTATGATCTGCAAGTAGGCCAACTGGGTGAATGGAGATAAGAAACTTAACAAAGAAAAGACAATAGATGAAAGGTACATGAAGATGGTAGAAGGAAGACTTGTTTGCCAAGACAAAAAAGTATGCAGAGGTATAGTGAATAGTGTTGGTGTAAATAAATTTTAGCTTTGTTTCCTTTCCTTTTTCTTATCTCAGCCTATAGTTTTTTTGGCTTTCTGTTTCTTATTCTTTTTCTGCACACTATATAGTTGCTTACACTGAAAGGAAATGCCATGATAGATATTTACTTATTTAACAGCATTTTTTACTGCTCCAATTTAAAACGCTCTGGGCCATGCACACAACATGCATATCTATGTGCAGTATGTATAAGATAAAATATTTCCACACCAAAGTTTCCATTCCTCAATCTCTCACAAACCACTTTAAAGCATAATTGTAATGGTTATCATTTCAGGTGACCTCAGAATGCTGAAAACATGTTGGGGACACTACAATCCAATCAGTGCTCACTTTCCAGTTGATCAGGAGGACAGTATCACCCAATCAATGTCCCACCCCCTTACCTACCACAGATCCTGGAGTAACAAAGATCACTCCCAGAAGGAAATACAGTAAATGGTTAGTGTTCCCCCTGATGCTGACTGGTGTTTTGCAAAAGCAACAAAGAAGTGGTTATTATGAGATGAACTGGTTGCAGAAGATACCATTCCTCTGCTCCTTTTAAAAGCTTCTTACAAGCTGTGAAGGTGACATTATAGCACATGAACAATTTTGCAGCCAGAAACCTTTTTGATAGCTGTATCCAGTGGCTGCAAAGGGAGATTCAGCTTTGCTCCAATTTCAAATAAACTTCATTGTCCTATAGGAAATTGATGGGCAATGCCCAAAATTCACAACCAGAATGGCAACAGGGATTTCTGAAAGACCCAACACATTTGGGGGGCCTGGCGCGATATGGTTCATGGGGTCACAAAGAGTCGGACACGACTTAACGACTGAACAACATTTTGGGAAGGAACTTTGTCCATCCCTAATTTCTTATGCAATACTGAATATCAAATTATAGATTGTGGTTTAAATTCAGAGTCCACATCCTGTGGGAAGGAACATCCCCTTCCATCCATGGAATGACTTTACGCTAGAGGAACGTTTCAGCCAGCAGAACAGGGAGCAAATAGTCTTCAGCAATCCTTTTTCAGTCCCCTTTGCTATCAGAGGACCTCCAGAAGTTTAATGAACCCTCTAGAAAGTTTGGGAAGTGATAATGGGGATGCAGAGGGAGGGGGAATCAGCAAAATGTGAAATCATAACAAGGGATGCTCCCATTGGCTGGGACAATCATGAATTAAACCTATGGCTGAATCACTGTATTATGTCAGTATATGAACATAACTGATTCAGCAAAAACATAAAGGAAGAAGGCTGGAGCAGTTTTCTTCTACTGATCCCATGGAGACAGGCTGTTGGGCTCTTCAGAGTTAATGAACCCACTTAATTGGTTTGCTGTAATTCTGTTCACTTCCAGCAATCCCTATAAGGGCTTGATTTCAAGGTTACGCTCAATGAATGATACTTATGCACCAACATTTTCCCACTAGTGCATATTTTCAAAACAGAGGTACTTTTCTGTATTAATGCATAAGTACTCTAAATAATGTTTTTGCCCCATTACGTTTAAATTTTAAAAGAAAGTCTGCTATATTATGTTATTTAATAATACAGTATAATTGATACTTCTCAGGTAGCTGTTAATGACAGAAATGATAGAACATATTTTTCTCTAATAACATTAGAGAAGCAAGCCATTGTTTAAGCATAGCTTGATTTGTTCCATTGGCTACAAATTCTAAAGTAAAGGTTACAGTGTGATTCTTTCCTTCTGACATAATTTGCGTATTCTAAAAAAGCATTCAGAAGTTCCCACAACTTGGATTGGAGTTCTTGCACATCACTCCATCCTGCGTAAGCCATAATGTGCCTATGCCTAGGCAGGCAGATAACAGCAGCTTTGGAAAAATTGGGGTCATGATATAGGAGGGCAGCTAGGAAGGGTTAAATGCCTCCCTCCTGCCATGCCACCCAAATCAGGGCAGGGGGAGGGTCCATCCAAATCGGCTGGAGCATGGTATGACTTTTAGGAGGAAACAGTCACGTCAAGTGACCCAGTCGCTCACCTCTCCTTTATATGTATTTTGGCCTTCATTGTCCTTTAAAACAGATCAAGCAGCAAACAATCCTAAGATCTAAATGACCACTAAATGCAACGGGCCAAGTAAAAGAGGCAACATTAGTAAGTTGTACCGAGTAGTCACCAGATTCAGAATGGCGGCTCAGCCAAAACTCTTCTTTCCCTTCTTGCAGGGACCTCTGGAAAAGTGGTGAGTTGATGCTTGTATAAGGGGAGAGAGTGATGGAAAGTTTTAGAGGTTTTATACGAAAGTAGTTCATGGTAAGTCTCAGTGCATGCAGCCTTTTTTTTCTTAGCATGGGTAAATAGATGCGATCCTGCAGGGGAGTGAGAAGAGAAAACACAATGAAACTGGACCTTTGCCACAGAGGCCAAGAACTGCACTACATGAGAGTAAGGCTAATTGATTATTATGTAAACCACTGTTTATTACAGAGATACTCCAGCTGAGCACCTACATTATGTAGCCAAGAGAGCTTTCCCCATTTCCTCACCGGTACTTCAGCATCAAAGAGAAGCACAGGAAACAGCATCAAAAGAGACATTGTGTTATAGAGAGGTAGGCAAAACTTGAATCAGCTCTTCGGCTGAGGGAGCTTAATATTATAAAGAAGCTTAGTGTGCTTAGATGGGCTTCCGCCGATCAGATCATAACTTTAAACAAAGCTGTAGCACTGGATGTTTCTATCTTGGATGTCAGTGTGTAAATCTGATCGGGGCCTAGATAGTGTTTTAATAGGAGCCTCATAAGCTGCTTTTCAGCTTTATAAGAGCATTTAATAATAGCATCCACGTCTTGTCCAAATAGTTGTTTCAACAGTGTAGGTCAGAAGTACTGCAAATGTAGCCCGGAGAGTACAAAGCAGCGTTTCCAAGTCCAGTGTGGCCTTCAAGCCTAAAGAAGCAGCACATTCCTACTGTAGTAAATGACCACCTAACTTAATATTTGGTAACCATGTACTCTCCAACTGACCAATAAAACAGTGGAAAAAATTACATCCAATCAAGTGGCCTGTCGTTTGTTTCATTGGTACTGGAAACATCTGATAGTTCACAATCGGGGAAAGAGGCTGCAAAGCTGCCAAGGCACCACATCACTGCGACACCATCCCTCTGTTTTGTTAATTAAAACTTGGACGAAGAACTGCAAAGAGTCAACGTTTTTTGTATCTCTCTGTTGTGATCTTATCTAGATTTTTGCAGCCCATGTTTGCAATATAGGAAGGCAGGAAGGCAGGAAGGCAGGAAGGAAGGAAGGAAGGAAGGACAGCAGTACTAATTACTACACAGTGTAATCTGTGTGAGGCAGCAATAGCCCAGGTATTTGTGCGATGGGTAAGGCGAGAGTTCCCACTAATGGGAAAAACAACCCACTCCCAGCTTGGCAGAGCACCAGCACGTGTACTGGAAAATGAGCCCAGCAGCTGAACAAAGGCGGTGTTGTGGGATTTCACAAGTGCAGAGCTGATCTAAGTCTTGGCAAGACGTTGTTTAAACCCTAACATTTAAGCTAATGAGTAGCTATTTAAGATGTCATGATCAAGGAAATACCCAGACTTTGAAAAAAGATTTGTTGGCCAAGCATTTGAAGAATGATATTCTCAACTATGACTTAATGCAGAACATTAGAATTAATAATAGGTAAGAAATGAACCTGGTGGATGATACTTGGTACCGCTGCACATACCATATTTCGAAGTAGCGCTGTAGATTCTTCACTGAGAGCAATTATCCCCTCCCCTAGATTATGCCTTTGGAGCTTATTGTAGAAAGACTTCAATCCTTGCTCCATTTTAGCAACAGAATCAGCCACACCATAATACCTCCAGACTGGCAGCCTGTTAAAAAGAAGAGTCTTGCTTGATTTAATAATGAGTTATTTGCCTGGATCACAGATTTTTTGGGGATGAGAAAAATACCATACATTCCACATAATCGGGTTATACCAGCAGAGTTAGAGAATTTCCGTGAATATATTTTTTAAAAAGAGGATAACCTCTTTCTTCTCAACTACTGTGTACAAAAGTTTCTTAGGTTCATAGTACAGAAAGGATATGGGGAATTTATATTTGGCCAAACTGAGTAAAAATAATCCAACCTGAGACTCAAACCCTTTATAATTAGTGAATTGTCATGTTAGGCCCCTTCACACTCTGTCAACTGTGTTCAATTGGCGTCTGGCAGATGGAAACATCTTACGAAGCCTTGGGCCCCAGTGAGGAATCTTTCATAGGCAGGCCACACTTAGCTTGTTTTCTGAGGGTGAGGGCCAGATGGGTTGAGCCATGCTACACAGATGGGCACAGGGTTTGAGAGAGATAGTTCTCATGATGGTTTCTTTTGGTTTTTCAACTGTTCAATCTATTTTAGATCTTACATTACAGGGTTGGGGTTTTTTACCCCACTCAAAATGGCTGCAAACATGCCCTTGCATCTTTGGAAGCCACAGTGAATTTCCCGGTCTGATTTAGGATCAAACTATATGTTCTTTTCCTTTTTGGTTTTATGTAGCTCACAGAAAGACCAATCTAATCAGGACACAGATGCATGGGAAAGTTAAATCTTTCCCCCAGTTTTTTGCTTTCTAAATAACTACGTAATTTGTATAATTTCTCATTGACTCTAAGTAGAAGGTAACTCTGGAAGCGTAGAATTCTTTATGTACCTAAAGCTGCCTTCCCCAATCTGGAGCCCTTCTAATATGTCAGGGCTACAACTCCCAGAATCCCCAGGTCTTGGCATTATATAACTGCTTGGGTGAGATGTCAGACAGTACTAGAACATTTCATTTAATTCTTACCTAAGTATATCAGTATCTGGCAACCTTCGCTGTTGTTGTTTCAGAAGTTGGCTTCCCAGTTCCTGATGAGCAGATGTGATATTTCGACTTACGCACACTGTGTACTGCAGGGAAGCCATGTCAGTGCCAGTGGTATTTTCAAGGCAAAAATGTTTGTCCCTCTCCACTGAGAGAGAAATTGGTGTATCTGAAGCTATCATCATGGTCACCCCTTCAATAATACACAGAAATGTGTTACTTACTCCATGAATCATTCAATATTCTTCCATTTGTTTTCTTTGTAAAAGATAAAGGTTCCAAAGTGATTTGCTATTGCCTTCTTCTTAGATTTTTTTTCAGATTCCCATTATAGTTAGCCAAGATTGACTATGTGCTCTCATCTGCCGAGATAAATTTTGATTGACATTGTGGGAAATAAGAACTGTCTCCCACCCCTCTTTGAAGATGTTGATTTTCAAGGTCACTATTTTTGGTAGTATCTTAGTTTGTCAACCCAGCCTAATGCTCGACAGATGTATTAGATTACAGCTCCCATCATGTCTATCCTTGTAAATGGGAGTTCTAATACAATACAAGACTATTTGAGGTAGAGAAAACTCTGGATCTTTATGCACGAGTGTGCATATGTATAAAGCTACATAAGCCTTATACATATGACTCCATTATATTATTTATATTGCTTATCTGCAAGATTGTATAAACATTCTGTTGTTTACAGATGGAATATATATAATAGCTATAATTAATTCCATATTCTACAAACTGTGATGGAAATTCTCTATGTAATTAGATCTCTTTTTGATCATGGACAGGCATAGCATCTCCAAACCAAATACTATATGGGAGAGGCGTTCCCTGCTTTCCAAACTTGTTGATCCTGGCAATAAATCCTGTTCACAGTGTGATACTCAGTTCTGAAATGTGGCGAACTGTTCTTCAGGAGGAAGCATATGCCCTTGATCTGCTAAAATGGAACAGGCCACAGACATTAGGTTACCAGAAGCTCAGAGATACAGTACTTCACCCTTAGGACATTAAAAATGTGCTTTACCATATTTGTGTGGCAAATGTTTTTTAATGCTATCATGCTGTTTATGCCACTTGTAAAAATTGATCATGTGGGAAGGAAGATAAAATAGACAATAATGTATCCCTGTCTAACCCTTCTGAAGAAGATATTTAAACATGGAAAGTGCCTGCATCCAAACAGGTTAGTGCTGCTCCACTCAGTTTTGGACCATGCTGCTTTGCCATTCTTTGGTAGAAATATGTGTTTAAATTCATAATTTCATTCCATGCATCCACTCTTCACATGTTTGGAACCTTGTTAAAGTCTCCCTGAACATGCAGACAATTCTATATAGAGTTACATGCAAATGAGAAAGACTCCATCTGATCTTTTGTCTTCTCAACCTAACAGTGTTAGGGCCTGGGAGGATGCATACACCCGAAAGCAGGAGCATTCATTCATGCATTTCTTCAAATTTATATACTGCCTAGTTCCCAAGACTGTGGGTGAATTACAAGTTAGAAATACAATATATACAGCTCATCGGATAAAAAGACAACAACCCAGCACCAACAATCAGACAACTACAACTGAGTTACCAAACACCAGGTGAAACACTATCACTTTGACAGCTCTGTGGAAAGCCAATAAGGAAGATCTATGATGTATCTCTTAGGGTAAGGTATTCTACATCATGAGAGTTGCTCTGGAGAAGGACAGTCTTGGGGTCCATGCTTCTTCAATCTCTTAGAGGGTCTAGACCCTAAGCAACCCCTCTCTTTTTGACAGCAGAAGCTGGGCAGATTCCTGCTGTTTCTTAGGTAAGAACTCCTTCAAACTGAGTTTGACTCTTAGAAGCTGATTCCCAGAGTATCCTGACAGCATGTTAGGTGGACATTCTCAGAATTGTCTCAACACATCTGGAAGTCGCCATATTGGGGAAGCTGGCCTAGTCTCATGCATTGATGCACAGGTAGAATGGACAGTAGAAACCATGATTGCACTGTTTTATTAAGATGTGACAAATAACTCTCAATTCTGAGTAATGGGGAGGTCAATACTTAAGGTAACTAGCCACTTTTCTCTTCTTAGTCTTTCAGGAAAGTGGGATAATATCCAGGCCCAGAACAAGACATTTTGCCATCCAAGATAATGCAGCAATAACACCTCCTCCTACCAATAAAGGAGAACAGTGGTAGCCAATGCTGGCCACATTGCATTTCAGGCCTCTTTCTGATAGTCAATTAGGACAACAAATCAGTTATCCAAAAATTTGCTGGTAGTCCACTTTGCCCAATGCTCCGACAGCACTTTTTAATCTGTATTTTCAAAGCTGTGGGTGGTATACTTACCAGTGGATCCCAAAAAATATCTTTCTAAGACGGAGCCATAGGCATTTGGGGTTTTACTAAGGTTACTGATAGTGAATGGTTGGGACTTGATGTTCACACTGTTCAGAGGCCAGTGCTGACTACTGACACTTGCTCCTCCATACCAGGAAACATTTACCATCGAAAAACAATCCTGTAAAGCAAAATACTAGATTAAAAAATGAAATCTTGTGCTTTCTTGAATGAAGAGATTTCTAGCATCATCACTTTCTGAGGATGAGCTGTGATCTGGCTGGGTTTAATGGAATGAACAGAATTTAAAAGGTACAAGAACAGCTCTCTAAACAAGATCACATACACTGGAGAAGAAGGTCCTATTTCTTGTAGCCTCCTGCCTTACTTCACTTGGTGGGGGCCCCTGGAAGTGGGCCACTAAACAAACGAAAAGCTGGGGCAGGGGCATAAAAAAGGAGGCACTCCTTGATATTTTGGCCCAAGCTGCTGTGTGCTTTAAAAATCAATACCAAAACCTTAAATTGAGCCCAGAAATGGATTGGTGATCCGTGCAGCTGATGAAACTCTGGCATGATATGATCATATGGCCTGTTCTCAATTACAACCTTGCAGCTTTGTTTTGGACTAACAGAACATTTCCAAACTGTCTTCAGAGATAGTCCCACATACCACAAATCACAGTTAATCAATCAAGAGGTTACCAGAGAATGTATAATTGATACCATACTATCTTTGTCCAGAAGTAATACAGCATCTTATAAAGGATGCTTCAAGCCACCAAGATCAATGTGTCACCCCTGTCAACATTGGATCAGGAACATCCCCAAATTATGGGCCCAATTTTTCAAGAAGGGTGCAAATCTTTCCAGAACAGATTGAACCCTACTGAGATGGGCAAATGGATCGCCCACCAATAATACCCTTGTCTTGCCTGCCTTGAGCTGCAGCTTATTGGCCTTCATCCAATCCACTATCATACTTAATTCTTTCACTGTGTTATTATCTATCTGGTGGTCTGCAGCTCCCCTACACTTCCATGCTTCAGTTCCACCCAAAGGGAAATCATGAAGGAATTTCTCCTACATTTTTCAGATCAGTGAGCTGGGCAGCCAAGGTGGCTGCAGAAAACTGGAGAAAAGCGTAACCAAACCCCCCCACCAACCCTCTATCCACTACTTTATAATACTAGAGTATATTTAAAAACAAAAATACACAGTTTCTATCAAAATAAATTCTTAAGCATCCTTAGAATGAGGTTGAAAAATTAGAAGCCTATTTTGCAGGAGAAGAAAATCTTTGTGAAATTGGAGGATAGATTTTGTCACAGGATTAGTTTTCAGGAAAGGTCAATGTATTTTATTTGCTGTGGCTCCCATCATGAAAAGGTCTTAGTAAAACTGAAATCCAGTTATGAATGAACTCCTTTAAATAACCTTTTGATTTTTTAAAAATAATTAAGAGGGTTCATTAGAATAACGTCATTAAAATTAATATGTTTATTCTTATGCAGGATCACTGGCATAAGGGTCAAAATATTTGCTTATAGCAAATTAAGAAACTGCAGTAGAGAACTCCAGTGTGTATGATTTAGAAAGGGCTCCTGAAGGTAACGGCTGTATGTCAATGTAAGCCAATTAAAATATAATATGACTCGATTAATCCATCCTGTACTCATATCATTAACAAAGATTTGCTATGTTGCCATAAAAAACCAAGCAGGCAGCATATAATAATAAGCACCTTGAGGGGATAATTCCAGTATTTACTGCTTATTACCAGAATTATAATCTCTCACTTGAAAAGCCACTTTCCTTGGATGTTATAAGATTGGCTGTCAGGATATGTTGGCAGCGCTGAAAGTTCAATTCCTGTATCAGAATTACTTTATATTGATTAAGGTGATGCTTTCTTCTCGAATCCCTTGCTCTCTCTCACTTCTAGGACGGAAGGTTGTTAAAGCTAGCACTACAATCCCTTCTAGATTAACAGGCGTGCAGAAATGCTGCTGGCTAACATGCTCTCTTACCGAACAATGCCGTTGTTAGACTTTTCTGAAAAGCTCGTTCACACATTCGCTTGCCCATTATCCACAAAGTACCTTATTGTATTGTTATTATTGTATAGACAGGCAGCTGGATATGAAGAGTGGCTTTGCAGGAGCAGACTCCACCTCCAAACCAATGCATGGTGATGATCATATCAGGACAATGTTCCTGCATATACAGCCATCTATATAATTATAATAATGGACACGGGTCATCTGGAGAGTGCCCTCCGCTCCACACATGCTGATAACTGACACAACTCTGGAGCCTACCAATAACTTTGACAAAAGGCTGGTGTTGCCTTGTTATGTCTCTGTGGGTCCCTCAGGGCAGAATGGGTCCCCTCTGCTGAGTTAAACGCCTCCATGAATCACTCATGCTCCACAGTGGCATTCCAGAAAGCAAATGGCTAGGATGAGCATCCCAACCTGAAATTACACCTCAGCCCTAACATTGAGATGGGTGGGATGAAGTTAGTCATTAATTTCCAGCCAGCTCTAATTCACAGAGCTGAAGCAAGGAAAAAATGTGCAGAGCAAGACCTCAGTATGTATCTTGGAAAGAAAGGCAGGATAAAAATGTAATCCATGAACAAAGTCTGTAGAAGAATCAAGTTATATACAGGGGCGTGTGTGTGTGTGTTTACACACGCACACAAATATATGTAAACTGCAATAATGCTCAAAGCTACTATTTACCGATTATTGCATTTATAACCTACTTTTCTTCTGGAAAGCTTAAGGCTCTGCAAATGGGTGTCTCCTCTCATTTTATTCCCCAAATTATCTTGGGGAATTATGAGTTCATTGTAAGTCAGATACTAACTGTCCAAAGTCACTGTGTTAGAGTTGGGATTTAAACCTGGGTCTCTCTCCTCCGAATCCATAATCCATAATCACTATGCTATATTGTCACTAATGACCATACGTAGCTTGCAAGGTTCTTCCCCTTTGATCTGGCCAGTGATACCTCCTTAGCACAATAATCACCTGTTATTTCAGCTCAAATAGCTAAATTGCACCCAATTCCTAATCCTAATAATAATAATTCTCCACTAAACAAAAGGATCAGTTTGTTTTACCTCCTTTATTATTCTAACACTCACTGCCAACCTTACCAGTGTTCTTGTGTAAAACCCCACAACCATTTCAAAAGGGATTTGGAGTTTTTGAAGGAAGAAGTTTTAGCCATTATAGTGCAATGCTGACCAGTTGCTAATGAAAGAGAAACTGCTAATTAGTCGCTGTGATACATAATCACATAGTTTGGCTCAGATGACAATGGCTCTATAGAGAGTGCAAAGGAATTGTTTCACATGGCCAGGTTTAAGAAAGTGATTGGGAATACATTTTAAAGATACTTAGAATTTAAGAACATAAGCTGTGCCCTGCTGGATCAAACCCCTGGCCCATCAAGTCCAGCAGTCTGTTCTCACAGTGGGCAACCAACTGCACAAGGAAGCCCACTCGTCTCCCAGCAGGTGGCCTTCACTGCCATCCAGGCTAATAGCCATTGATCCCCATGACTTCCATGAATTGGTCCAATCTTTTTTGAAGCCAGCAAAACTGGTAGCCAGCAGCACATCTCATGGTAGTGTGAGAGGAAAAATATTAAGGGCTGAGAGATGGACAGGCTGGCTATCTGGAAGTCTGAGCTTCTGAAGCTTGGAGAACCCCAAGGACTTCACAGTTCAACCCTGAGCTACATATATTCTCTTCTATTAGTATCTGGAAATTCCCTGAGAGAGTCCCATTGACTGTAGCTTAATCCTGTGGATGAGGGTTATAATAATGATCTGAACTTGGATTTTCCACTAGCATCTAATTAACAACTGTGGAATTAAATGGCTGAACAGGATGCTGAGCAATATATTCATAATTTTGCTATAGCAGGGGTCTGTTAATATTCTTATGTATATCATACCTCCAGAATTTGATAAGAAAAATATCAAATATTAATAGTGTAAAATTTAATATCTTTAATCTCTCCCTTTCCCATTTTATAATCAAAGTGTAGACCAAAATTATTTCTTCCGGAATATTGAAATGATACAGTATAAGAGAAAGTTTACTATAGATTATATATACACTTATCTCATATTTGCTTATGGTAAATGTTGTTTACATTTAGCAGATGTTTGCTTTAGGGGATATTTGATTGAGTGCCAAGGGCAACGATACCTTTGTGATACAGCCTTCAATTTTCTTCAGAATTATTGTTTCCAGTCTGAACATTTCCATCTCGATTACTCAGTGTTCAGTGTGGATGTGAATGCCACTCTAAGAGGTTTAGAGCAGCCTGACAAAGAATTCTTGGCCTCATTATCCATTCCTGTGACAGAGTAGTTTGATAGCATAAGGTGCAGCAAGACCCTTTTGAGTCTCTGTGGTGGTCTCTCATCTTCCAAGCTACCAGTATCTGACTCTGAAAAGATTTGGCTTTAGTTATGCTACAGTTGGTGGACTTCTAAAAAAAATTGAGCTATGATTCACCGTGATGGAGGAAAGTTCACCCAACATAATCCTCGTGCTTAAAACAGAATAAATTCATTCAACTGTTTATACTATTTCTGTTATGATTTCTTCCTTCTCTTGGATTTTGAAATGGAAAAGTATTGCTCACATGAATGGCATACATTTTGATTTTTTTCCACCCAGGAATGACTAAGATATTAGTAAATAGTTCCCAAGTGAGGCCATTTTTTGAAGGTGTGAAATTGTATGGCAGTTCAGGTGCCGCTATATTTCATGTTTTTCCTCGGTATCTCCTTTTCCCCCTCTTTCCATAAAAATGTCGTGGAGAAGGAAAAGACAAAACCACCACATAATGCCTTTTGATTGGCAGCACATACAAAGAAACCAGACAAATACGACAGATCAGCTGTTGATTACAAAACACATTTTCATTAAAGTTTCTTTAATTAGCATTGCATCCCCTTTGTCTTTCATTCAAATATAAAATCTCTTGGGCTGCAATATTCATTCTGCAAGATCTTAATCATTAACATGTTTATTTGGAAGAAAGCTAATTTCTCACAGTAGAAGATTTCCCATTATGTATGCCCATACATGCATTTGAAAACGCATCATTTCCAGCTTTGTATGTCCAGAAAGAAACACAGTTCTTAAATTTTGGTTCTGATACAGATCAATTGTTAATTTCAAAATGACTTTAATCTAAAGCCTTTTCATATATTCTCACACACATAGACAGGGTAAATATAGCAAGGAAGACTTCTGCTGTCCTTCCATTATCAATTATTTGGACAATTAGCTTTGGTGGCAACTCATCTTCCTTAGGTGGTTACTTTCTGACACTATTGTACATTTAGGTATTTGATGGGTTTATTTTAGCATCTGCTCAAGAATTAAGCTGTGCAAGATAGCTTAGATTCAAGAATTTCAGACTGTGGAGATGACATCCTCTTAATCCAAGGAAAGAGGCAACATAATTTATCTTGTTGACACACTTTGTAGTGCCTTCCAGACTCCTTTCAGTCTCCCCCAGCCTTTGCGGAAGATGGAAGAGTCTTCTTTGCAGGTGTGACTGGTGCCTGTGCAATAACCTTTTTTGGGTATTTCAAGAACTGGAGGAGAATACAGGGAAGTGCAGCAAACAAATGGAAGAGAGGTAAAGTGACTGCTTCATTCTTAGAAGTGAGGGAGCCACATTCCTTCAAGAAACAGCTCTGAGAGAATGCTTTGCTTGAACCTTCATTGAATAAAAGCATCCTCCATTAACTCACAATACTGCACTGAAATCAGTTTGGGGTTTAATTATAGTGTAATTGTCATTTTTAATTTCATGAGCACCAGTTTAATATTCTCTATTACCTCTTCCATCTTGAGATTTTCATAGCATTTATGCAGAAAAATCCCCCTCTTTAGATTTTTTTAAAGATCTTTTCATATGCTGGGAAGGTAGAAATATAGATTTTCTATAGTTACAATAAGAACTAAGATCAATGCAGCAATTGTTTGTTATGGTAGTTACTAATCTGAAGTCCAAGCTGGCCAAATGCTTATTCTTTCCTCACATCACTACTATTTTGACATCACAACAGCTGGCTCTGTCTTATTATAAAGTTATTTGGAGAATACAATAGAAGGAAAATAAAGGAAGGCTGTAATTAATTACCTTTAATTTCACCTGGCAGTGAAGGGGATTCCAGTTGATGCTGTAACACTCACTGTTGGATGAAAGATTGGAGTCCAGGAAGATCTTCAGGCCCACTGTAGCTTCCCAGGTGTAACAGAATTCAGTCCGATTTTGCCAACATAAGTTCTTCATGAAAGGTACCTCCACATCTGGGAAGCTTCCCATGTGAATCTTCAGCAAGGTTCTCTCTTCTCTCAGAGTCTGAAGGATGAGATTGTGACCTTTTCGTTCCCAGATCAGACCACTGGTACTACCTCTCAGGATCCAGTTCTTGTTTGGCTGATCCACTACTTGCCAATAAATGATCCCAATGGTCATCAGAAGGAAGACCACTACCCCAAGGCAGGCAACCACTCCTTTCCAGGTTTCATTCATTTCTTTCAGCCCAGAGTCCCACGTCACCTCTGGAATTGGACTGGGGTTATTCCTGGGTTGATTATGAGGCATTGTTTGAATTGGCAAAAAAGAAAGAAGGAGGAAAAGGAAGACGAGGAGGAGATCTAGCAAGGGATTTCAGGCCCCAAGCTTTCTGTTATTGAATTTTGTAGGAAATTCTGTTCTCTCTCCCAGTTCTATCCCACAGCCCCTGGCTGTCTATGAATAATTCCACACTATTGGTACCCAGGAAGGGGAAAACAAAAAGAACTGGGGCAGAGTAAAATTCCTGAAAGGTTTTCTCCATGCATTCTTCAAGAAGAGACTTAAATCTGGGGAAGTTATTTGAGCCAGTGCTGCACAAGCAGTGTAAAGGGAGGGAGCCTGAAAAAGAGAACTGCAAATAATATGGAGTGCCAGGTCCATTTGTCCTGCCAGATTTTTCCCAGGTGCTTGACGTATCTCTGGCTTATCTGAGGTTACCTAATCAGGAATGCTGTCCACTGCTGAATGGAAGCCTGCATGCATGGGAAAGCCTTGGCTCCATAGAAGAGTGGCCTGCTTACTGAAGAAGTAGGTTTGAACTAAAAGTCAGCACAAACATGCATGAACAACACACAAGGAAGCCTGCTCATCTTTAGAGTACTCTTGGTTAATTCTGTGCAAGAGTTCCAAATCAATTTTTTTTAAAAAACCCAGGAAACCAAAATAAGAAATGTATTATGATAATCTATGGATGATAGTTAATTACAAAGAAAGCTAAGCATCTTTTAGTGGTGTCAGTAAGCACTGGGTCCTTTAATAATTTCAATTATGCAATTGTTAAATGCAATATCTTACAGATGTCAGTTTTATTATGTAGATATTTCTATCACTTGAATTACTCAGCTCTGGTCATACTTCATTTGGACTACATTATGCACACTCTCTCACACTTATTTTTTAAAGGTGTCCAAGGCAATCCTTTGCATTTTTTTTTTAAATAAGAGCAATTCTACAACAGTGTTATACACAACTTTGGCATCTGTTCCAGAACTGGCTGATTTTACAACATTGTCAGATTTGGAAGCTGAGATTATTTCTGACTCTACGTTGCAACCAACACAGTATTTTTCTTTGACTTCCTGTAGTTCTGCATACATTGTGTTCCATTTTTCCCTAGCTTCCAGATTGGGGTACAGCTAACCATTAATTTCTAATTAAATTCTTCATAAAAATTCAGTGTTTTGGTCCTAGATCTTACCTCTTAGTATTTAATCTTATCATCACCACCACTACCACCACCCAGTTGTTACAGCAACATACAATATTTTGCAAATGTGCCCAACTGCAAAATTACTGGTATGTTATTATTTCACTTTTACAACTGACAAAGACTTTTAAGGCAATAAAGGAATGTTGGCAAAACAGTTGGGAAGCCTTTGGAACATTTTAATACATTTGTTTGTTTGCTTGCTTTTATGATCAAGTTCCCTTTATGTAGCTTCCATCACAGCAATCACTCAGATTTGTTTTCTCATCATAGGGAAATGCAAAGAAATATGTGGACTGAAAAACATGGAGGTGGATAGTGCTAGCAATTTATTTCGTTTTTGGCTTAGTGGGAGACGCCAATACAAAAGATCACCTTCCTGTTGGTCAGCTAAAGGAAAAGAAGATGAGTGCTGATTGCTTCACTGTGTTCTCTGCATTTTGAACTCAGCAGACCATCAATAACAGGTTGATTTCAAACTGTTTTGTAAGGATTTTGCAAATGAAAATTCTGATTGTGTGGAAGTGTCTTTGGTCCCATCCTTGTTCTATGCTGCCAGTTACACACACCCAGCTGGTTTCTGATAACAAACTCAATATATTTATTGCAGTCATAAATCTTTCACTGAAGTAGCCCCAAACACCCTGCAAACTCAATGCTTTCTGCACAAAAATCAGGCACAAGAGCTAACCTCAACAATAGAGCCTGGAGAGATGAATCTCTGGTTTAAGAAGATCCAAGAATAGTCCATTTCCAGTCCAAGGTTCCATGTAGTCAACAACAGCATACAGAATCACAGGTAGAAAATTCTAACGTTGTTGACCACAAAGAGCCAATAGCAAAAGCCACCTCTTGTATATAGTCATTATTAGCTTGACTAACTGGCTGAGTCTCACTTCTTTTCTTCAGGTAGAGGGCTTGACTTCCTTTGTTCTTCTCTTCTTAATCTGAGAAACGTTGCTGGGCTCCAGAGCTTGCCTGGCTCAGGCTCTGGATCACTGACTCAACCCATACCTGTTTCTCCTCTGATGCACTTTCTTCAGCTAATTCCTGAGGTGCAGGTTGAGCCTCCTCAGTCAAGGTCAAGCTCTCCAGCTTCTGAATCAGAAGTCTCAGACTGTCCCTAGCAGCTGTGTACACTGGAGTTCCTCCCTTGATATGACTTTTATAGGACTATGATTTAATTACATTTATTTTTAATTAAAAATTAAAAGCTAAGTTTGAGATGCTGCTGCTTTTTTTAAACAACTGAAAGCCTTTATGGAGGGGGAAATGTCACATTTATGGATCTGTTCCCTGAAAACATACATACATATATATGTCTAACAATGTGACAAAATATTAAAAGCGTTTCCTGCCATCAAATTATTCATCTACATTGAAACTTTCCGGGGGAAAATATTCATCTCTTTTTTATCCTGATACCCCTTACTACAATAGCATTCATGATAATAAGTTTGAATTCACGTATTATTTCTGTAAAAGAAAGACCACGTGGCACATTTTAACTTAAATATGTGATTTACAATGTAATCTTAAGGTTAAATGCCTACAGGTAAGTCTCAAGATGTTCTGTTTGGCTTATGTTTGGGTATGTAGTTTTGAATGGTCACTGAAAGAATGGTCGTAACCCGAGGACTACCTGTAGTTGAGCCATCAGGTGACAAGGGCATGAGTGACTGTTTGGAGTGTGGCCCAATATAGGAAGGGGTGCAACTGGTGCACCAGATGGAGCTATGCAAAGCCCCCCTTAGCTGCCACCTGCTCTTTGAGCAGGAGCTGATTGCGCACCATTCCTGAATGGGGAAATGCAACCTCATCCAGGAGTAAGGAAGGAAAAATCCAGATCTAGGTGGTTCTAACAACCACAGTGACTCAGCCTTGGTAGGATTGAGTCAGAGTTGGTTTCTCCTCATCAAGGCCCACACAGTCTCTAGGCACTGGGAGAGGACTTTGACAGCCTCGCTTGGCCAGTCTGGGGTCGAAAGATATAATTTGGCTTCACCAGCATACTGACAATACTAGGCGCAGACTGGTAGATTATCTCACCCAGTGGTTTCATGTAGCTGTTGAACAAGAGGGAAGACAACATCAAACTCTGTGGCACCCCACAAAGGAGAGGCCTAGAGAGCAACCTCAACCTGCCCCCCAACACTAACTGGAGCCGTCCTCGAAGGAAGGAAGAGAAACACTGCAATAAAATATCTCTATTCCTAGGACCAGTTCAGAAGGATGCCATGCTCAACAGTATTGAAAGCTGCTGAGAGATCAAGGAGCACAAAGATGGATGTACCCCTTCCATCCCAGCTCTGCCATGGGTCTCAACAAGTGTGACCAAAACTGTATCCGTACTGAATTTTGGCCTGAAACCTGACTGAAGCAAGTATAGACAGTCTGCTTCCTCAGAGTCCTCTGCAACTGCAGCCCAACTAGATGGTAGTTGTCTACGATAGTTGGGTCCAGCAATGGTCTCTTGAGGAGAGGGCACACCACTGCATGGACCCAACTGCAGATCTACCCCGTGACCACTTTAACAATCCAGGAAGGTCTTGAGTCCAACAAACAGGTGAGTGAACTAACAGTGCAGAGAACCCTGTTCATCTCCTCAATATTCACCAACTCAAACTCATCCCAGATCGTACCATCAGACTGAGCCCCTGCCACCTCAGCTGGACCTGCCCAGTCAAGAGTCCAACTTGGCATGGATCTGAGAGACTTTATCCATCAAACAGCCAGATTTATGTATTTATGTTCAGAGGTATCTTCCTTTTGTGTAAATATGGTTCGTTAAAATGCCTGGGCCCCCACCCTCTATGCTTTTCAGTATTTATGTGCACTTGTCTATGGTTTGCAAAAATAAACAAACCCGAGAGATTGCATGGTGGGAGTCCATACAAAAGAGCTTTGCAAAAAATGTAATCAAAAACACTGAAATCCTCCAAAGTGTTTCCAGCTGCCTTGTTACTGTTCATTTGCTACATTCAAAAGCCTCTGCAAGGATGAAATGATAGCATATCAACAATTTTATAAGTTGGCAGTTTCTCAATAGCTGTAATCATAAATGCAAAGTGTTGCTGTAGCTAGACAGGGACTGGGAAAATAAACTCTAAGCAATGCATATAGGGAGAGAGATCAGGAGTAGGATGCTGAAAGTGAGTAAGCCAGGAGGCAGGGTGAAAAAAAAGTTCCTGCCAATGAAAAAATGGACTGCCCACAAGATCTACATAGCTGCAGCCAATTAGTAATTCAGCTAAATGACCCTATTCCCACAATATGTTTTACTGGGTTAATAAGGTGGGAGAGTTAATACTAGAATGGGGTCCATTGGCTCAGTCAATTAATTTCCAGGGAATCAGTCATTCACAAGGTAGAACTAACTCTACCCACTCAGATTATCATGGCAACACCTGAACCCAATCAGTTGACTCATCTTGCATAGGTAGTCCTCCAAGAAAAAGATCTGGAGAGAAAGAGTAGCTGAAAAACTGTGCTTCTTTATATAGAATGTGCTGCCAAACCTTGGCAGCTCACAACACACCTTCCCCACATGGATCAGAGGCAGTGTCCAAACAACACATGATATTGCCTATGTGGCCAATGGGGAAGAAGCTAAGCCATGAAGCTTTGCCAATACTCTCCTGATAAAATGGTTCATGAGATAGCTAGGCTCATCCTGGAAAAAGTGAGGCCCAAAATTGTGATTTTTGATCCAGATAATGTGAAATGTGCTACAAGAACCACAGATGATAAGAAATTTGACTAGATTACATATATAGTAGAACAGGGACAATGGGTTTCTTCTGAAAATTATATTTTTTCAAAATATTATTGTTGTTGCTGTTATACAAAGTTATGCACATATGCATAAAGTTTTGCTAAAACAAAGATTCAGCAGATTCATTGTATAACTACATCTTTGTGTGTTTTTGTTTTCTTGGTTAAGAGTCATCTTTTGGATCCTGAATGAAATAAGGGCTAATTAGTTTATTAGGAAACCTGATTCCATGATAGCAAAAATCCTAAAAGAAAAGTAGTTGTTCTTCAAGAAAGAGGACCATCTGGCAAGTGAAGGACCAGATGGGAATGGAGGTTCTTAAAACACTAAACCTGAGGTCCATTTCTTATTTATAGGAGCCTTTCTTCCTCCTCCTATGTCTCATTTGTCACTAGACTGGGAGGATGGGGTTGTATCCAAGAAATCAGTGCAAGCATATACATTTTCTAAGCCATGTTAGATTTTTTTCATATTCTTATACATAATGCTTAGATCTGTTCCTCAGTGGTCACACAACTGATCTGGTTTCATACATACATACATACATACGTGTGTGTGTGTCTTTACATACACTTGTGCATGCACATACACACATACCACTTGAAATAATCAGTTCTGAGAATACTTTGATGGTTTCCTAGAATTCTTGTAACCTAACAGTAGCTGAGAAGATTCTTGAGGAAAAAGTTACATTATTCTGATTCTATATGCAGATGCTGAAATAAAAAGGAAACCAAACTCTTCTTTCAATGCACCCTTTGCTAAAACAGGCAGATAATCCTTATTCAGTGTCCTTTTCATGTATCCTAATGGAAGAATCCTTACCTGGTTGTAACAGCCTCCGGTGCTCACCCGTTCCAACCTCTAGAAGCTGATGACCATCTTAGAAAGGCAAGAAAAGAACTGACAGTTCCTCAGACAGATTGGTCTTGTGTAATCCAAGGCTTTTAAAACACTGCAAGCGAAATCCTGGAGAGGTTTTGGCAGAAAAACAGGAAACTGAGCGCTAATCTCAGAGCAAAATGTATCACCAGTATTGCTTGCAGCTTGATACCCTTGAACAATCACGTTGCTGGGTTCCGCAAACCACCCGTGGTAGGATACCCAGTGATGACATCCTAAATGTTGCTATGATATAATTCACATCAGCCTGGTCCAGTGTAATAGACACAAAGTCAACCCCTCCATATCTGATAAAATCCAGGCATCCAAGTTGGCCAGATTTATTATAACTCATGTGATGAACCCTGGCAAGCATTTAGAAAGTGCATTTAGCAGAGAGGTCAGTCACAGCACAAGCAAGATGTTACCATGTTTTGAAAGATGGTAGCTGCCTTACCCTGAAGGTTAAGTAAACATGCCTTGTCATACTAAGGAAAACTTTGGAAAAATAGAGTTCTTTAAAAAAAAGCTATATATCTGTAAATGTGTGTACATGCTTGCAAGGTTTCTAGAGAGTGAAATCTATAAGAGAGATTCATACAAGGAAGCAGGCCATTTTCTTTAGAGATTTTTATTAGTTTGGAATTTGTTGGAGGTTGAAGCGTTGTTTCTTTGTATGTGAGTGTTCCTGAGAGCAGGAATTTGATTTGAGCAATTATTAATGAAACAAGTTTTATACACAGAGAGGAGAGTTATCTATAGAAAATACATTATAGGAATAGGCAAAGCCAAGTTCTACTTAGGTGCAGCATCCGAGAGCATATGCATGTATGCCTGGGAAGAAAAGTGAGAAGGATGTGATCTCGGATTAGCAATCTTTTAGACAAAAAGCAAGCAGAGTGACACAGAGAGGGGATACAGAGTAAATCCTGCACTATCTGCCCCTACTTCCTCCTTATGGTCAGTAGGTCATGAAGTACTGAAGAGTCAGTGCATGGGATTTGGACCACCAACACAATCAAACATGTAATAACTCTACAGAAAGATTTTGGTTCTCCCCACCTCCCAAGAAGGTGAATGTGAATATCAGATCTGAAATTATATTAAAGAATTTTTTGGAGATATAATGTAAGTTATCTGTAGATAGTAATTTGGATTCAGAAAACATTTCTACTGGTGAAAAGGCAGGGTCATCTATCTCCCCTCTCATCTGGAAGTCTCTCCACCCTTTGAGACAGCAATTGGCAAACTTTGCCCCCTTCTTTATTTGGCCAGCAGCAGAATCCATTGGCTCAAAAGTGTCTCATAAGGGAAGAAGCCCTTTAGTCCAGGTGGGGAAGAATTTGCTTGATCAAACACTATGTATTTTGGAAGATAAGACCATGTCAAGAGCAGGATTCTGAAACTAGGGCACATGAAGGCTTGATCCCAAGTTATACTGGGTTCCAAAGTGGTGCCAACGTTGAAGTTCTTCCAACATCTAGTTTTGTGACTGAAATGTGGCTTTTCAGAGGCCATTTTGCTTTTTTGAGGGAACATGGCACTACATTGACTTGATTCAGGGGAGGTTCCAAGAAATGCCAACCAAGATTTACTAGTAGAGCTGCCTTGAATTAAGTTCATATTCATGCTAGAATTCTAGATTCATAAGCTGCCTCCATCCCACTCAGTTAGCTTTGATGCAACCTGGCTATGTGTAGGCATCATATCCATTCTAGTCTATTCCTGTGTGTGTTGCTCAAAGTAGAGAGATTAACTGCTGCTAATCCAGATACTGAAGACTGAATTTAATATTTAGTTTTGGTACACCAGCACATAAAATTGTATAATTTCCTAGCCATTTCTTCTGTACTAAATTTGAGACCCAGATTTCTAGTAATAACAAGAACAGCAATGATTTTTCCCAATAAGGGAAAAGATTGCAGAAAAAATTGAAAAATTCCAAACATAATTTGTCTTGCTGACATGCTTTGGTGACTTCCAGACTCCTTTCAGTCTCCTCCAGCATTTGCAGAATCTGGAATTCCAAACAAGATCCAATATCTGAAAGTTAGGGACACTCCGGTAGGCTAAATAAGCCAATGTTACTAAAATAAAACAAAGCACTAAACAATGAAATGGCTAGAAAGAAGTCCAGCTCCCACTTTTAGTCCAGGGCGCTGTCAGGTCTAGCTATTGTATATAAACAGGGAGAAAACCCCACACTCACCAGCACTGATGATGTTACTTAGTTGGGTAATGAAATGTCTGCAAGCAAACAACCAAGCTCAGAGTGCACCAAGGATTCCATACTTTGATTCAGTATTGCCTAGGGCTTATAAGTGCCAAGGAGGTAAAACAGCAGTGAAAATTAGGAATATAATAAACTCATCAAGTGGCATGAAAAACAATTTACTTTAAGAAGAATGTGAAGAACAAAAATTAGCATGTAAAAACCTGTGTTTAAGGATATACGTGAACTGGAAGTCTGTTCCAAGGCAAAGTAAAGTAAAGTAAAGTAAAGTAAAGTAAAGTAAAGTAAAGTAAAGTAAAGTAAAGTAAAGTAAAGTAAAGTAAAGTAAAGTAAAGTAAAGTAAAGTAAAGTAAAGTAAAGTAAAGTAAAGTAAAGTAAAGTAAAGTAAAGTAAAGTAAAGTAAAGTAAAGTAAAGTAAAGTAAAGTAAAGTAAAGTAAAGTAATAAAATAGTGATAAATCAGACCGGAGAAGGTATTGCTGCCAGATTTGCTGTAGCATCTTTGTTTACCAAAAATGATGCCTTTTTAAAACCTTCCTTCTATTTTGCACATTTTAAACAATAACCTTCCTTTGCTACAACTTCACTGAGGCAGAATGCATTTTTCAAAAGGACAGAAGATATATGAAATACAGACAATAGAAACTCTATTTTTCTTCCAATAAACTTGGTTATCATTCAGAAAGCAGATAGAATTATCAATATGCCTTTTCAGAGGAAGCACTTTGAAGATCCTTTAATCTGGAAGTTGGGTTTAAATGAACCTTTCATCCCAGCACTTATTCTTATGAAAACGTTCTACACACACACACACACACACACATATATTTCTTCCTGCCCATTGGAAAATTTAGCTAGCTCCAAATTGCATTTCATCTTTTAAGCTTTCCTTGAATGGCCTACAATGTTTACTTCTTGCAGCCAAGAAAAATTAATCTTCTTTGACCGGATTGAAGAAAAACATTTATTTTATTTCCCAAAATGGGGCCTGCCCTTCCAATTTCATCTCTTGTTTATTTTAGACAAAATCATACAATTCTTCATTAAGATGTTTTTTTTTCCTCACTATCATTGTATTTTAAAATCTTATGCAGCTTGCCAGAGAAGTGCATTTTAAAGAATAAGGTTTCCCCCCCCCCCCCCCATATGTTCATATACTGCTCTCTAATTTTTCCTGAATATCGTCCTCCTATTTTTTTTTTCCTTTCAGGTCTTTCTTAAACACATTTTGGGTCTGTAGTAGATACAAAATATTTATTTCATGTATGTGGTTATTTTTATAGCTCACGCTTATTTTATAAAAAAACAGAAAGTAATAACAATTCTTTAAAAACATAAAGCATCACTAAAAATTAAACATGTTCAGAGACTACCTGAAATGACCCAATTTATTCTACATCTCTCCAAGGGTTACAGAGCTTCAGCAGGTCTATCTTTTAGAGAAGAGTATGAAAAGTGAATACAAGTGCCATTCATTTCTTTCTCATTTTCCCCATTCCCTAGCTCTGTTTCCAGGGACTTTAATTGCTGCCAGCAAAAGCTATCAGATCATTGTTATCTTCTCTGCAGTGTCTGGCTTTGGGCTTCTTGGACTATCTAAGTATTGAAAAATATATATATTTTTAAGAAATAGATTGTTTTCTATTGTTGATTTAGGAAGAGCTGAAGGTCAATGTATGACCCCTTTTTGTAGCTGAGTGCACATCAGACCCCTTAGTTGGCATGCAGCACCCCTGGGAGTGCTACTTGTGCTTAGGATATTGTTTAGAATAGAATAATGTGTAGAGTATTGTGTAGAATAGAACAATGAGAATATAGGAAGCTGTACTAATAGAATGAAGGTGCTGAGCTATATAGGGCTCTAAGCGTGCCTTCCCATGCTTGTTGGTATCCACACGCAATAGGAAGGGCAGTCCTACTCCCAGGCATCCATGTGTTTTAGCTCTGCCACTTAGGAACAAGGAAAGCGCTCAGGCCCACCGGTCCATTTGGTTGAGTATTACTTTCATTGACTGAAAATGGCTCTTAGTTTATACAGAGAAGAGCATTTCCCAGCCCAAGCTGGGTTTGTCCAAGGATTGAAATGAGACTTTTCTTTATGCTGTCACAAACTTCAGTAAAGGTGCACCATGTTAAACACTGTGCAAACAAAAGACTGAAATGTGAAACAAATGAACTGCACTCTGCATTTTGTGAAGCTTTGGAGAGGGGCTGCTGTTCTACATAATTTCTTACATGGCATTTTATAAGATAAAAATGAATGCAATCTAATAAAAAGTAAGAAAGAAAAAAGAAAAAGAAAGCAATCAAAGAGAAAGCTAAAAGTGCAAGAAAGGAAAAAAAAGAAAAGAAAAATAGAAAAGAAAGAAAAAAGGTACAAAAAAGTCCCTTCCAATCTTCTTTACAGCAGTTATAAGTACAATTATAAATGTACCTCTCTCTCTAAAGTTACAACACGCCTCTTTTTTCTATACTCTATCCTGTCTAATCATCAAAACCATAAATCATAAGTTTATTTTTTTTCTGTTTGTCGTAAAAAGTCCATAAGGGCTTTCCAGTCAACAATAAATGTAGATGTTGTCTTTTCTCTAATCAAAGAAGTCAATTTGGCCACCTCAGCAAGTTCCACCATCTTCACCAACCAGCCCTTCATTTATTTTTTTACTATCGTGGAGGTGTTTGGGGCATTTTTTGATATGCCAGGTTTGGATATTACGCACCTTGACTTGGTGTGACAAATCCAGTCCTTCCTTCCCCTTGCTTTACATTTCTCTGGAAAAGAAGATGTCACATACATGGCTGGCTTCTGCCAGGACTCAGCATTACCTTAAGTAATGAAGGAATTACTTAGAAGACAACTGATCCAATGCATTTGAACTTCTTTCTTTTGAAGTTACTTCCAGTCCAATTAAACACTTGCTTTGTTTTCAAGTAGCTAGCCAAGAGTAAGGCCTGACCATTCTGTGACCACTTGCTCCTTCCTGTCCTTAAAGTTTAAGATTCCTAGTAAGTTTAGTTAGTTAAGCTCATGTATCAAGCACCTGAGCATTCCAGATTTCTCTTTGCTTGATTTTTAAGGGAAAGTTTGGAACTTTGGATTTAGGGGTGGAGGTAACTTAGGATGGCGCTATACATATTGTATTTTTTTTTCATCTATGAGGGTTGCACAAGACATGCTGGCATGTTAAATTTCAGTTTGTCCAGACTGGGAGATGATCTTAGCCATGTTCCAGATTACTGGTTTTGCCTGCTTATCTATTTTTTAAAGATGTGAAAAGAAAGTTCAGGAAAAGGGATCTATCCTTCTCCACACATCTTAAAGTTGCCAAGGTTGAGAAACACTGCTCTAAACCCTAAGAATTCAATGTCAAGTTGATCCAATTAATTTTTGGAGGAGCAGAACGCTAATTGTAACACCATCTGCTTTGAGTTTAGCTACGAGCATGTTGGGATGACTCTTTACAATCGCTTATTAGTAGAACTGGGGTCCAGCTTCGTGGGTGCCATTAGTAGCTCAGAAAGCCCAAATGAAATTAAAAGCTTGATTTTCCAATATATTTTGCAGTTAATTCACACATGTACCTTTCTGAGTATGCCATTATGCAAAATAAACCCACTTCTCCCTTCCTAACTCTTAAAGCTAATGAGATTTTTGCCTGTACTTAGGTAGTCCAGTAATTATTATAGACCAGGCCAATTAAATGGCATGGAAATGGCTCAGATTAGCCACCTCTAGTGTAAGAAAGCTAGGTAGATTTCCACTTCATTAAAACAATTTTTATAGGTATTGGAGTTTTCTGAATCAGAAACCTGCCTTCTGGCTGTTTTCCAAGACTGGGTTGTCACAGGTCCTTGGAATAGCAATTAAAATCATGGATAAGAAAGGGGGAAGGGATAATTTACTCTAAAGAGCTTGTGGGAAAGAAATGGGATCTTGCCTGATGTGCTTGTTTTCAAATCCTTCATATTCCTCCTCCACAATGAGTCTGACAGAAGATTTTAAAAGGCAGAACATGATGTCCCTGATGATGCTTCATAAATGTTCAGTATAAATAAACAAATGAACCAATACATTGCAAGGGAAAAATACATTGCCAAATTCATACAATCCTAGAGGCATGACAAAAAGGCAGTAGTTATGCTAATTGCATATACTTAGTCGAATTCTCAGCCTGTGCCTACTATTTTAAACCTTGACAACACTTCAGCCTTTTCCCTTGATTATCTGAAGTTTCAGTCCCACAACCACATTATCATGCTGGAGAGTTTTCATTTAAATCCATATTTTTGTTCCCATCCGTGTTTGCATGAATATATGATCTGAGACTTATTTTCTTATTTATGTGTTTATTTTATTTTTACTTGCTTACTGTAAATTGACGGAACTCAGATGGGACATTGCATTCTTTCCCTTTGAAGAGATTCTAAGAACTCTACTGATCAAGCCTGACATAAAACTTGATGTTCACATAATTACTATTTGAATGGATCTCATAACTATATGAAACTTTATATTGCTACTTTTCCTAGGAAACAGTCCTGACAGCAGCATTCTGGATGCTTCTCTGATCTTCCTTCAATAGGAATCATGACCAGTAAAAGCTTATGGAACATTCTAATGCATTTATCTCACCCAGAAGCCAACAGTCACCCCATTTCCACCTCTCCTTTGCTTATGGGCAAAATAATTGCAATTGACCTTGGGAGACAGGAAGAAGAGCTGCAGACTAGATAACAGCCAGACAAGCAGCAGCTGAGCCCACAGAAGGAATGTGGATGTGGCAAATATCTAGAAGGGACCCTCCCTAGTTTCTTGGATTGTAAAGGAGAATGGGGAGTGGGGGAGATGTACTTTCAGACTTGCAATATTCTGTTAATGTAACCTTACAATAAAGTTAGAGCTGGTACTTCTGGGTGTGATTCTCGTCTGGACTACCTTGCAAGGCTGACAGTAATTTATTCGTCAGGGGGCCAGTCTTCCTTGTGCAACACTGTGATAGGGCTGGGCAAACTTTTGATAGTTTATTTTTATTTCACTTATTTATGATTTATATAGCCATCCATCACCTACAAGTGACTTTGGGTGGCTTACAAGATTAAAACAGATAGACCCACCAAACATAACCCCCCAGTGCCCAACGATAAATGGTTGACCCCACTCACCATCAATAGTAGCAGAGTTCATCTACCCCCTGACCCAAATGCCTGGGGAAACAACCAATGATTTGAGAAAGGCTAACAGTTAAGGGTAGCCCCTAACATTTGCAAGGAGAAAGAACCACAATGTGGGTGGGAACATTTCACACGTGAGTGGAGTTGTCTTTGGTGGAAGTTTTAATTTTTTCTTTTTTCTTTTTTTAATTGTGATATGCCTATTGCAAGGTTCAGACTCCAGATCAAATTTGTTTTCCACCTTAATCACAGGAAACTACACCTTCAGTTTTATGCAGTCATCATTAGAGGAGTCTCCTGGAGCCCCAGAAAAGGGACACAGGGCTGCATGTACACCTCATCTAACCAGATATAGAGTCCTACCAGCAGGGTGCACAAAAACTTTTAAAATGTTGAAAAAGAAAGAGCAGATGTAATAAAATAATGCAGGCTATCTCTGACCAGTCCACTGGGTATCTGACTTGGTTTGAATTTTGACCAAAGTGGCATAAAGGCAACTGTAATTAAAAAACCATAATTTTACAACAGGAAATCCATAATCCTGTTAATTTTTGCCAGTGTATTTGATGTTACCAAAAAAAAAAAGTCTTCCTTATCCAAGATAAGATGTTCAATTTGGTTTTGTGCGGTAACTGGGGCAGCATCTGGTGGGGGGCCAGAAACACACCAACATGCAAGTTTCATGCAAATGGTCAAAATCTCAACTTTTTTTCTATTCCATTCCTTCCCCATCCCCATATATTCTTACTTTAAAACTGAATCAAATCTCATCTGTCTGTTCCAGCCAAATTCAATACATAAAGCCATTCCTAGCCTGGAGAGGATTATATTATAATTTCTGCTATTTGGTTGTTAAAAATGAGGAGCCTATTCGGAAAAACAAAGAGGGGGCCAGTCTTGTTCTGGAACTCAAACGTGGATGAATGTAGACAGATTGAAAACAGGGTTTCCAATTAAAGCTGCATACTGGATAGACTAATCTATCAATTTCACTTTCACCCATAATCCTTATTTTAAAGATCAAGCTCTGTCCATCTTTTTATGAAGAAATGTGAACATTTTTGGTCAGTTTTTGGTTTTAAAAATGAAGCCAACATAACTGTCATCTATCCCTAACACCCACTTAATCCTCTCCTCCCCTTCGTGCAAATACAGCGGCCCCTCTCCTTTCTGTTCTCTGCCAGACTTTCCCCACATAAGGAAAGCTGTTTAAGAAGAACAATGGACACCCAGCTGAGGTTAGATCGGATTATACTTTAAACACTTTCAAAAGAACTTCACAAGAACACTATCACTGTACTATCAACACTGAAAGTGGTGCTTGCCCCTAGCAGGATTAACACTTCACTTCTTTTGACAGTCTGGAAGGAATGTATTGTCCTCTGTGCCTCCTACACGCTCATTCCTAGGTCCTCAATGCCCTTGAATATCTCTGCCTTTGCTTGCCTGTTTAATATAAAATGCTTGTTTAATGTAAAAGTCAATGTATTCAGCCACAATAGCTTTAACTGCTAAACCACACATGCCATAATTACTCCCTCATAAGACAAATATCATCCTACAATAACCCTTGTTACATCAGTGAATTGCCTTTGGTTCACAAAAGGCATGTCTCCCTGAACTGAAATGTTCTCAAGGATACTGATAACAGGTGTGTTTACAACTGTCCCTGTCCAACGTGAGATCTGGGGGCAAACCGTTGGCGTAGCCGTCAGCTTGATTGGCCTTCACACTTCTCACAGGCCAAGTACCCTGAGTTACAAAGTGTTTTCTTTCTAGACACAGGACGTTCAGATTCCTGAGGACCCCCATCAGTACTTCTTATCAGATGCAAAATGATTCTTTGCCTATGGTCCAATCTCCGTAATAACGTGCAAGAATTTGGTTGACCAGTCTCTGATGCCATTTGCTCTTAACAGCAGGAGATCAGTGATTCGCTGTAATCTGCTAGTTTTAGCAAAATGAGTGTTGTGTCCTCTCCAACCTTTGGCATGTTCTTAGGTGAGTTTTTCCGCCATAACAGTCAGTCTAATTAAATAGTGGAATTATTTTTCCATTTACGTTTTCAGGCTAATAAAACAAGAGAACAATCTTGAGAGGGGATGTAACACAGCAAGGAATGTTTTCTAAGCTCCTTTTGCTTATCAAAGGAATTATGACTTCAGATGAAAGACAAGTGTTCAAAATAGGTGGGGAATGTTCTTCTAGTTGCCTAGGTCTCTACTAGACTGACTGAAATGTGTATTTCAAATGGCTGAATGTGCTAAAAGCATTGCCAAATGCCTTGTAATCTGGCTAAATAGGACTAAAAGTATAGCTTCATAGCCTCTAATAATTAGCAATGGCTTATGAGAGGCCATTTATCAGTCTGACAGAGTTGCAGCTTTTTGGTCCTCTTCCCATTACTCTCACACACTTAGCAGTTTGCATAAAATTTGTATGTAAATCACACACTGCCAGCCTGAAGTTCTTAGATTATATGTGCACCATATAGAACTATCATAACCAATTCGATAAATTTCATATCATAAGGTATGAAAGCCAGTTTGGTGTAGTGGATAAGGCACCAGGCTAGAAACCGGGAGACCGTGACTTCTAGTCCTGCCTTAGGCACAAAGCCAGCTGGGTGACCTTGGGCCAGTCACTCTCTCTCAGCCCTAGGAAGGAGGCAATGGCAAACCACTTCTGAAATCTTGCCAAGAAAACTGCAGGGACTTGTCCAGGCACCAAAATAAATGTTGGTGATTTGAAGGCTCCAAAACAAACAAACAAACAATAATTGATTACAGTTTAACTTGTAAAGAAAAAAAGTCAATAACTACTTACAAATGAAAATAATCCATTGTACATATATAAGGAATTAAGAACTGGTAATAGTGTATTTAGAATTATACCAAATTACATCAAAATGTATTAGAATGTAGACTGTGACTGAAATATGCTATAAAACATATGGACTGCCTATATATTTCTTGTTTCTTTCTTTCTAGCTAGCACTGAAGATGTTACCTAGCCAGGTAAAAAAATGTTTGCAAGAAAACAACTAAGCTCAGAGAACCCCAAGGACTCCGTATTTTTATCTCTTTGAAATTAGCTTTGCAATTCCTCTTTTGATTAAATAATAAATTTCTGATAGATCACATTATATACCACAAATATACATGGATATGTCAACTTCAGGAGATTGTCCCATAAGGCTGATGTGTTCTGAGGTGTGAACGTGTGAATCACTGTGTGGGTGTGGTAGAAGCAAGAATAGTTTGCCAGGTTACAAAGTAATGAAGAGGCAAAGTGAACGCTGTTGACAAAAATTTGATTTACATAGTTTTCCTTTTCTTTTTCATCTCCTTCAATTTCCCCTGCTTATTATTTCTTACTCCTTTTCTGTGTTTTGCGTATAATGTCGCTTCCCCCAAAACGGAATAGTGTGATGGTTGCACATAAGTATGCATCACATATCAGCGTCTACCTCCAGGATTTATGCGTTGTCTGACATGAAAGTGACTTCGGCACATACATTCAGGATTTAAAGTCATTTTATGTCATAAACTAAATGGAGGTTGTGTAACCCAGCACTTTCTTGCTTAAGAAGATGATGAACCTCTTGCTCTCTCTTAACCTCCTGGTTTAGCAACCCCACCTGGTGGAGCACAGGAGGAATAGACGTCTCCACAAACTCTTTTGCAGCTCAGGAACGATTGCTTAGGACAACATGGGCCATTCGTTACCCCCTTAAAATATGGAGGGATTATTTCTAGAATGAAAGTCTCTGATTCTTAGTAATTTCACTGTAATTCCGTGCATTAAAAGGTACCATACAATGCATGCTGCCCCAGCAGGGTGGGCTGGTTTAGGTGTTGGACTGGAAATAGGGAGACTTGGTGCATGTCCACCTTCAGCCATAGAAGTTCAGTGGGGGACTGTGGGCCACTCTCTCACCCTCCATCTAACCTACTTCATAGACTTTATTGTGGGGGGAAAATGGAGAAGGGAGTGCAGTGTATAGTCAGCCCTTCAAGGTAGGCCAGGTAAAGAACAGGCATTGCAGGGATTTCAAGAATGCTACTTCATTGTTGCAGGACATACTAACAGGATCTTGAAAGTTTGTTCAAAACCTTCATGGAAAACAAGGTCAAGGGGGGGCTGTTCTGAGCCTCTTTCTCTTGCTTTCTACTTAGTCAGGGCAAAGCAGCCATTTTACCTCTTCCCGTCCTCTTCAAGGCCAGAGCTAAATTCCTCCACGCCCTGAGCTCCTGATGGAAAGGCAAGATACAAATCTAACAAATACAAATAATAACATTTATAGAACATGCAGAGCTCTATTGGTGCCAGTATGGGAAACAAATTACTATGATCTATAACAGATCTGGCAACCAAAGTTGGTATTACTGGGCACAGACTGAGGCCCACCTGCCAACAGGGTTCCTCTGGCCTGCTCTGAACTCCCTAGGTCTGCTCCTTCTCCATGCCTGCTCCATCCAGCAAGTGAGAAGAAAAGGAAGGAGATGTCCTATCATCTTCTATTGGTCTGGGTCTCTTCCTCTCTGGGCAGCTGTGCAAAGAGGGAGCTTTGCCAAGACACGTGATTAGCACTGGAAATAGTGGCAAGGGAGAACTGGTTGCACTGAAAGTTTGTTAAACTCTCCCATTGATTGACAAGCAGCATCTATGAAGACGGGAGATGGTGCAGAGGCATCCCTTCATTAAGTAACCTGCCAAGTTATAGAGGGGTATGGTAGAGTTTCTTGAGTTAGATTCCCTTAAAATCTGTTCCTTGTTGTGCCATTGTTTAGTAGGACACAATTAAAACACATCTGTAGGCAAAGAATTCAATATTCCTTGCTGGAGATATTTAGATGCTAAGATAGGTCAGTTTTATCCCCTGATTGTATATAAGTACCTCTGTGAAATAAAGGATCATCAAAACCAGGGAGGTGATGAGCATTTGAACTGGTGAGTTTTCAAAAACAAGTGCCTCTGATGGAGTGCTTGCAACCAGGATCAAGATGAACACAGCTCACAGCCTGTACTTGCCCAGACTCAGTGAACCAGTCTTGCTTCTCCCTCAAAACTCACCTTGGGGAACGAAAAGGCAGGCGGGCTGGAGGTTGGCCCTGTAGGTCCTCATGGAATGTAATTTTCCTATAAGGAAATGTGGTTTCAGGGGGAACTGGGAGACAGGAGGAAATCCACCTCTTTACCATATAGAGTGGTTGCTACCATAGGCTGCCTACTTCATTGTTCACCTGCACAGCTTTAACCTATCCTTCTAGGGACACCTTGGTATATAAAAAAGGAAGGAGCTGGAGATAAAGATGCATATTGTCTTTATTCAAATGCAATGTGAATCACAGACTCAGTGAATTTTGGGGCAAACAGAAAGATATTTGTGTATTTCTACCTAAATCAAACATACTCTACAGTGCTAAACCTCAGAATGTAGGTCACATGCTGGCTAGGTTTGCAAAACATACTTGGGCTTAGATATTGTGCTAATCCATCCATTGTGGTTAATGTGTAGTTTAGTGTATTGGATTAATTCAGCGAATCCCTGTTCAGCTAACTATAGGTTTGGTCACTAAGATGAATCAACTCATCCAAAGTACAGTAAGCTTTCACTTTCCCACAGAAGCTTCTTTTTTCTTAAAGTTCTAAGTGCAGATTCCTTTGTCCTCCAAACATCTGTTATTTGTGAACATTCCATGATTCCATGGAATGGAATAGCAGCCCAGAAATGAGAAGGAAAGACTTACAGGTAGGCAAGTGTGTCTGTAGGTAGGTGTGTGCGAATTCATGCATGTGGGCTCGCAACAGAAAGACACACTAAAATCTGTTTGAATGTCAGCAACCAGAATTTTTGCGAACACTGTCTTGTTAGCAAATTATCATTGCAAAATGCATATGTGATATTTGTTTCTTTGAACAGTTTGCCTCCTTGTAGTGGATATGCATGAGCATACATGGACATGCTGGTTTAGATGTTGGTATCAGTGGAAATATGAACTCAGCATTCTTCAGCAATGGGTACCAACCACTGAAATTTGCAAGTCTAAACTGGCTGAATAAGCTTTCATCTCTTTCAGTGGAATGATATCATGGACCTTTACAGCATTAAAACAGAGCCACCAAATTGTATTTATTAGGGAATAATCTGAAGTCAAGTTTCAAAGACTGTAGCTTTTTTTTCATGAAAGTATTTGCAAAAATGTTGCAAAAAAGCATTAAAAAAAAAATCTTTAGTATTGCTTTTTCTTTAATTGGAAAAGCTTTGAATGAACCCTAAGGGACCTTTACATCTTTCTCCTGCACTTGTGTGCGAGAGCCTAGTCTTGCCTATGGAGGCGTTGTTTGTATCCAGGTGCAAGAGTCTGATACATAAGCCTTCAGCCACGTTAGTTAATGCTAAAAGCCAAGACTAACCCCTTGATTACAGCTGCAATCAGAGTTGTCTTCCTTCCCCAGCGGGCTTGCTTCCCCACCCTTAAATCGGTAGTGAAACACGTATTGGAATGCCAAGCGGAGTCAGTAGTTCTCAAGGCCCACACACATACACACCTGAGTACAATATTAAAACAAAATGAATAGTGATCATTTCATTCCTCATTCCAGTTGTTATCAGTCAGAAATGGTGGAGTTGGGCTTTTGTTAAATGGACCTGGGCTCACCTGGTATCATGTATGGATGCAGTATGTGAGGGTGGCACAAAGCTTGTCAATGTATTGGGTGACTAGAGTGTTCCTACCAATAGCTGTTGCTCCTGGATCGGAAGGGCTCTGCCACTTCATCACTGGACTCTGTTCTGGCTTGAATTCAATATCATTTTAGGGCTGTAACTAAATGATAATATTTCAGCTACATCGTTTTGGTAACACAGCTTGGGAATTTTAGACCACGACCTTCCTTTTGATTGCTGAGTCTAATACTTCAGTTGGGAAGCAAGTAAGTACAATTTTCCTTGCAATGGTGAACTGTTGACAATTGTTTTCGTGAATTATGCCATTTCACTCAAAATATAGAAAATATTTATTTTACTCCCCCTGCCCCTGATTCTTCTGAGTACTGCCTTCTGAGCCCTTGACTTGCCTGGCCTGTGTTCTTCATCACTATGGGATAGCAGGGAACTTTGTCTTTTCAAAAAGGCAGTCCTACATCTGCCAAGCGGACTCTAGTTCCATCAGGACACATCTTCTGCCTCAAAAAAGAGAAGACCTGATCTGTGATGGTGGGACAAGGTGCCTCAACTTTAAGACTCAAAGAAAAGGAGATAATTCCGTTTGAACCATACAGTCTTTAACTCTCTACAGGGACACAACTGCTTTTGTATCTGTTGGTTTTGGGGCAACCTAAAATAACACACACAACAAAATTATACCTTATACTATATACACAGTTTGCTATAAAGAGCTTGTTTCTATGGGTGGGGGGAGGGTTACTACTGTGACTTTCAGCTTACTGACAGATCCGAAAAGAAATGAGCTTCAGAAACATGTTTTCCTCTCCGAACATCCCACACATCTAAATGTAACACATTCCAGTTTATGTTTACCAGGCCACTGTGCCTGGAATCAAGGGAAGCATTGGGTGGGAGAGACAGAGAGGAATTGCAACCCCCTCTTTAAGTGATTCACCAACGAGTGGGAGGAGACCATCAGTTCACCCCACCAAGTGCTTCCTGCAGAGCGAAAGCCCAGCTGCTTCTTTCTCTCCAGCCCCCAGAAATAATCATATCACAGCATTTTGTTTTGCAACTTTTTTTCCCAGAAACCTTTAAAAGGACACAAGTTAGGAATGCACATCGAGGGTTGGGGGGGAGGAGAATCTTTACAGCTGCTATATATGGGATGCCAAAATCCAGATGAGCACTAAGTGGCAGCAAGGACCGTGACTTTCCTGAGTGCCTTTGCTGCTCTTCACAGGAAAACTGGATGTTTGCACAGTGGATAAGGTAGCCGTAGGCTACTTAGCTTCAGGGATAGGGAGGTGCGTAGGATATGATAAAGGTTTAAAGAATTGTACAAGTTAAAGAGAGAGGATTGTTTTTCCTTTCTATGGACAGTTACTAAAATTGATGGGCATCATAGGCAACACAAACTAATTCTCTCACATCTCCTTTTGCCATTGCCCCTTACTTCCACTGTCCCCAAAATAGCTGTTTATATATATTAAAATATTCTCTTTAATGAGTTGCAAATCTCTGTTGGTTTTCTTCCACACAAGTGGAGATGCATGAATACCCCAGAGGATTTGATCCTTTGTTTTTGCTCCATGGGGGCATATCTCAGACACCCACAAAGGCAGAAAAGACCCTACACTACGCCGTTTCCCCTTTTTTCCTGTGCACCAGAGTTCCCAGCAGAAACTGGGGGGAAAGGATTAGCAGAGGTGCCAGAGGTTGGTGTTTGGGATACAAGTCAAAGACACTATGCTTGACTCAAACTTTCCTATGAGGGGCTGAACAGCTGCGCTCACTTCTTTTAGTACTTCTGTTCAGCTTCTTGAAGAACCTTTATACGCACAACAGGGTTTTTTATGGAATGCATTACACAAGAAGTAACTATGGTTGCAGCCTAAGATGAATTTTAAACAGGATCAGATAGATAAACCTTTGAAGGACTGACCTATCAATTATTTACTACAACAGCTAATTGAGACTTCTGGTTCAAAGGTGTTATTCCTTTGAAGGAATGTTGCTAGATGTTGCCAGATGACTCACGGAAGAAGAGACCCATTGCATACATACAGGTTAGTTGCTGAAGGCCTATGGAGGGAGCAGGCCACTGGACTGGATGACCTGACCTCTGGCAAGGCTTTTTGTATGGTACATTCTTATGGACCATTAAGAAACCTGGGACAATGGAAACTGGAGACAGGGCCCAATGCTAAATGGGCAAGTTCTTAGCATGGACATATTGATTTGGAAAATCCATTCTTCTTTTAAATCACCTAGTCCAAAATCATGTCTGCATTTCTAAAATACATCATTGATCATGCAAGATTGTTTTCCACATGTCACTTAATTTCAGTCACCACCCTCTTCAAATGAAATTGCATCACCTTTAGATGGTGAAATATCAGCTTCTTGTTGTCAACTTTGTATTGTGCAACTCATTTCAAAGCTGAGAATTTATATCCTTCAGATGTACTTGGACAACAACTTCCAGAATTTGTAGCACAATTGGAGAAAGTCTCAAATGTGTTGGAATAGCTACAACCAGGGTTCCCACTTCAGTGCTGCAAGCAGTTTGTTTTCTCAAGGGCCATAACAAGAATATGTTATATATGTATGTATGTACTTATATAAGAATATGTATGACACCAGAAGTCACTAGGGTACAGATCTAATTTGGTAGCCTGGTTTTGATGTTGCCTAGCAACCTGAGAAGACAGGGAAGTTTGTGTTTGGACTTGAATTTCTTGAAAACTTATATTCTTGTTCTCAGGTCTACCCTGGTCACTTCTGCAGATCAGTTCCAAAGATATGGAAAATTACTCTCTTGCTTTGAATTTGCTTCTAAATCTAATCTATATCTTACATTTCTACAGCTTACTTTGTTTCTAAAGCTTCTTTACTTAAACCTTATAGTTAACTTGCTTCTAAATAAAATTTGCCAAACTCTTAGTTTACTAGATTTAGTCTGCTTGTTCACAAACTATTAACAAGATATATTTTGAGTAAATTATGTAAAATCTTTTCCAGAGAGGCCAGCATTGGGAATTGGGGAAATGTGAGAATGATCCTATAATAAATAGAGGATCAGCAGAAATTTAGGAAATACATAAAACCTTCAAACTTCACTTGAAAAACTTCTGCATGTTAAGTATTTGCATTTGGACAGCAGTATCTCAGCTTTGTCCCTCTGGAGAGTTTGTGGAACAGCCAAAGAGAACCTGTCTCCAGGTTACCTCTGTTGCTCTCCTTGGGAGATGTCCAGAGCCCTCGTCAATTTGGCATTTTCTCTTTTGCTGCATTTTTCTTCTGTGGTTCTCCTTGGGAATCTTTTGCTTTCAGAGAGATGTGGAAGAACTGTAGAGCAAGCAAGGCACAGGTTACATCACTGATATCTCAGTAGAGCAGATTTATTAACATTTTATTCTTCACATATATAAAGTATGCAATTAGAAAAACGTATTGTTCCATTCCTTAGGCTGAGCTGACCTTTCATATGAAATGGAAACTAAATAGACCACATTATGTTTGAAGCTGACCATTGTGGTTTGTTAACTATGACTGATGACTTAATGTTATGTGTGAAGAAGGTGTGGTTTGCTTTACAGTCCACAATTTAAAAAATCCATGGCATAGTATGATAGGTGAACCTAGTATAGGAAATCCAATTCCTATGAACAACTTGGGACCCCACAGATCTTGCTGGACTGCAATTGACCTTGCTGGCTGTGGCTGCTGGGAATTATTATTCAGCATGTCTAGAGTAGGTCACATAGTGTCCATTGCTGGTGTAAAGGCTATTCATCAAGCTGTCCCCCTTCCACTTTCTTAAAGAAGACAACTACTTGCCCTCTTTAAGTATGATCCCTGGTACTAAAAATCAGGGGTAAGAAACTACCAACTAAAGCAGGAGTTTGTGCAAAATCTGAGTAGGGTAGTTGATCTAGGTAGTTAAATTTTTTTTTTTAATGGACGATACCGCTTACAACCACATGAAAAGGCACAAATAGCACCACAGAAGAGTCTAGTGGAAGAATGCAGCTTGGATTTTATAACAGGACAGTTCGTTACAACTTCAACCCACAAGGTGTAGATTAGAATTTAGAGGTCCTTGGCTGTAGAATTTCCTGTGATGGGGAGATCATAATATATGCAGAAGATTAGAGTATTAATAGGCTGAGGAATCTTGCTAGCAAATGCTAATTGACATTTTTGAATACTGCAACTTTGCCCAAGTCAGTTTTTTTCTAATTATAGTCAAGAACAGGACAAATAATCCTTTGACATTTGGGAGAAGCTTGAAAGTTGAACTGGGCTTTTAGTTTAACATGCAGACCACAAAGGACTGGGACAGAAAGACAAAGAACAATGATGACATTTCAGTTTCTTTTTAGAGGACTGTCACCCGGCCAACTGATGCTGTGTGTGTGCACATGAGTGCACAGGTATGTTGTCACAGTGTGACTGGGTTTACATATTGGACAATGAAAATTATACACATTTTATAAATAAATACAAAATAAAATAACCCATGTTTATTTGTTGAATAATCCATAATTGACTGGGTTCTTATATATTAAGTCATAAACCATGGTTTATAAATCAGAGTGATTGGGCTCCTAAACCAGAAAAAAAGTGAACTACATTGTAAGTTAGCACAATACACGAAACCAGCCAGTGTGTGCATGTGTGTAGTGGAAGGTAGCTTGCCTTCCCTGCAGATTTGTTTTGTTTTTAATCTTGAACTCCAGAGAAGTAATGGGCTATTGAATGGGCTCCATTGGTTGATGAATGAAGGCATCATCTGGAGTTCTGTAAAGCTATGAATCAATGGATGCCATTTGGTTTCTGCCTTCTTGCAGTGGGATTGGGGAATGCACTTCTGGGAATTGGCCAGGTTGGCTAGAGAACAGATGGCTGAGTTTACACAATGTCTTTTGTCAGTGTTGAGGAGGAACGTGAAAGTGAAACCATCAAAATTCCTACCTTGGAAAGTTTGAAAAACAAGGTCACTGTTTCTTAAGAAATGTACACATCTGGCACAACTGCTGTCAACAATGGCAAAATCTTTGCACAATCTAACTTTCATCCCTTCCAAGGCAGAATGTGGTTACAGAAAGATTAGGTGACAGAAGACTAATAGGAGCTTTCCTGTCAGTCTTCCTTCAACTTCTTTCTTGGGTCAGATCCTGACTATAATGCACTCCCCAAGTTGATTGTTACTGAAAGCCATTGTCATTGTAACTTCACATCTTCTCCTTGGAGAGCCAAACTACAGAAGCTCCAAGATTATATTCTATGGCTCCACCACAGGGGATTTAAGAAGTGGCAACCATCAGTCAAAACCAAATAAACTTGTTTTTCCACTCAGACATATATCCTTTTCTAGCATGAGAACAATGGTACACTGATCCCAGTTACTGAGTTGTCTAACACAGTGTTCCTCAACCAAGCCACCACCAGATATGTTGGACTACCATTTCCATAACCCCCATCAAGCTCAAACCCTTCAGTTATGTGAATTGCAGTCTAATTTAGCTAGTGGAGTACCATTATGCATAATTGCTGAAATTCTCTTTAGTTTTCCTATCATCTTAGCAGAGCAGCTGTTTACTTTAGGGGAAGTTCTCCCTTCTAGAATGCAATCGCTTCCCAAAACATATCCTAGAATCACTCAGTGGAACCCCACAGTACTAGCTTCTGTTTATTTTAGACTGACATTATTTAGGTTTGTTGTAACCATTAGAAGTTTAAGCACTGGAATATATTTGCATGAACCGTCAAAGCAGGATAGTTGTGGAGAGTCTGTAAGTGGTATATAATATAACTGGATACTTTTAGGTAATTTTGGATTCAGGGTTTAATTATCTGTTAATTCCCCTCACCTTTTTATAATGATATCTGATATATATTACTTCACTTCCTTCAAAATATGGTAATCCAATCCTGTTGCATTTGGGATCCCTCCTTCTACTCAGTGGGGACTTGGGTAACTGCCCCAATGACACCAGTCCCTTTATTTCCATCATAGGTATTTTAAGAAGCATTCTGACAGATATATATTCAAACACACACACGCACACACACAGAGAGAAAGTCTATAGGTTTCCAATCCCCGAGGAAGTGGTGGATTTACTCTAAAAGCCAAGATGGCCATCTGCGAGATCTACCAACACCAAAATGAGTCAATAGCAACCAGGCAGTGTATCAAGGAATTCTCTGCAGCAGGTTACTAGAAGGGAAATCACTTGTAAACTTTCTCTATTTAAAGGAATCAGATAAATCCTAATGTCATAAAAGAGAGCTTGAAAACTGTGATATTCAGCCGTGTAAACAAAAGTTGCCTTTCACTAGAGATTTTTGCAATTGTAGCAAAGCATCAGTTTTTGATTGGGCTGACACATACTCATCTGGCTATTTTGAGCTTTTAGAACCTGCTATGCATGAACCTTCAGAACTGCCTCCATAGTTCCCTGAAAAATTACTTTGGGTCCATGACATATGTGATTTGTGAAGAGAGCAACAAGCAAGTTCATGCAATCACATCTCTTTCTTTCTCCCTGAATTACAGTATGTGCAAGAAGTGGAATGGTTCTCCAGCACTTGGTAGTATCAGAATACCATGAGCTACAGATGAAGTGTTAACTCACCTTATTAATACCACTGAGAATGTGATATGAATACACTGGAAATGAAACATAATAGCAGTTGCCACCTGACTCATCCAGAATCTTTAAAGATTAAGGGCACTAGAACCTCCAACTATGGACTTCCTAGATGGTTTTGCATCCAGGTATTTAACAGGGCCAGCCCTATTTAGCATTCTAGATCAGCCAAAGTCAACTAAGTGCTGCCAGCAAGATTCCATAAGTAAAGTAGGTGTGGAGTCCTCCTAGATCACTTGATCAGTATGTTGGATTTATGCAGCTCTCAATATTTTTTTAGAAATTTTTTTAAAAGTAAACCAGTGAGTGATTTCTCTTCCAAGCAGCTGCTACATGAGCATTCCTCTAACTAAATGCTCATTGTCCATCAGGTATCACAAATCTAAAACACTGGTTATTCCTGATTCATGATCCATACTTATTTGGGCAAAAATCCCTGCAGCATATCCAGAAGACATGATCTCCAATTCAGGTAGGAAAACAGCTATAGTGAAAAATAAATTTATGGCTGCCTTCTCTCCCAAGACTCTGAGCAGCTTTATGGATTTCTTTAATAATGAAAACCTATACTTTGTTCTTATAAAGTAAAGGGTACTCTGTGTGTGCATGTGTGAGAGAGAGAGCATGTGCACTGTTGGAGGCTAGACTGAGGAGTTGAAAAGAGGGCCTGGAAGAAGACAATGGCAAACTTCTTCTATATCATGCCAAGACAATTGCATGATGCGTCCATGTAAATTACCAGGAGTTCAGGTCAACTTTTTTACATTCCTGCATTACATTCCAAAGGAAATCTGCACATAGAAGCAACCGTCCAGCTGCATAACTGAGGCTCATATACGTCTGGGTAAACATTCTCATCTGCATTACACTGGATTTTGGCTGCATGTACGTTGACCTGCTTCAGGGAGGCAGGTCCTGGTCTGGAGTCCCCAGCAGTCAGTCTGCAATTACTTTCCCTTGACAAAGGTCTTAAAACTTGACAAGACTAATAGGAGATGGAAAAAGCAATTGCTCCTAAATTTTACACGTACGCTCTTTTCCTTTGAAGAGAATTCATGTCAACATACAGCAAATGTTCATCAAGGCTTAGCACAGCCAAGCAGGCCTACTTTGCTAAATTCCCACCAGCACTAAAAGAAATGGAGCACTCTTTGGGCAGTTTCTGGAATGATTCTGGAAGAACTCTAAAAGGCTTCCAAAGCTTGGAAGTTTGCTTTGGCAACAGCACTACCAACTACAGCAGCATCTTCGAGCATTGGCCAGCCATCATGGAGGCGATGTAAAGCCTGTTTTCCTCACTGCTGTTTTGGCACAAGGGTGGATGGATGACTGTAGATGATGCTACAAGTCTCTGACCAGGATCCTGCATGTGGCTGCTTCCCAGCTCTGGCTGCTGTCCACAGACCCAGTTTCCAGCTCCTGGCACCCATTCAGCATGCTTCCAAATGAAGGTTTGTTTTTTATTGTACAAACTCTCTGCCTCATTTACAGAATTATAAACCACAAGGAGTGGGCTCATAGTAAGCCAAAACCAAATGATGTCATTGCCATAAAGATTAAGGTTTCCTTTTTGGAGGCCAGGCCTGCGGGCAGAGGCATGAACCCAGTTGGGCAACCAACAGCAATAATAGCAGCAGCCTAACTGCCCTGTTTCAGGGAAGGCAGTGGCTATTGCTTTTCCCTTCTCAACTTCACCTGTTCTCTTCTTTGCCCACTGGCAGCTCTTTGGGCAAATGAGCTGCCAGTGGCAAGGGCAAGGCAGAGAATCTATGAAGTGGGTGGAGAGCTTCCCTCCGACGTCTTGCTTGGGAGGGAGGCAGAAGCTGGATTCTGCCCTTGGAGCATCTTTAGCTTCTTTTGGGAGACCAGGTAGCAGTTCATGACAATGCCTCCATTACTGGTAGAGAACTGCTCAATAAACCAGGAATCTTATATCTGGAGTCATTGCTTTAAAAGGAATCAGATTTCCTTTACCAACAGGGCCCTGCTTAATCTCGCACAGGAGATTCACACTGTAACGGTAATAGCGATTTCATACAATGCTCAAAATTTACCTCCTTAGGATGCATTGCACAGCCAGAAATAAATTCAGAAGTCTTTTATGATACTTTTCTGTTGAAAATAGCACTTGTGGAACTGTGTACTAACTAGTGAGTGACATCATGTTTCTGTATATAAATCATTGTCAGGAGATTGTTTAAAATCCACATTTAGTTATGAAAACAGCAATAGCTCTTGGGTTTAAGCAACTGTGATGAAGTGGAATGTTGTGGTTACAAAAAGTTATAAATCTGAATGAGTGTGCCAATAACTGTAAAAAGATTTGGTTTTTTTTATATCCTATACAAATCATCATCACTCTATCAAATCATCATCATCATCATCATCATCATCATCATCCCTAGTGGCTTATAACAAATCAAACATAACAAAACAATCACTGTAGAACACACACACACACACACACACACACGATCTCCATGATAAGAAAATTTTAAAAAACGAATAAACAGTTAAAAATTCACTCCATGGTCATCATAACCCCAGAGCCCAAAACAATTCAAAAAATCAAAACCAACAGTAACAATAAAAAAACATAAGAACAAATGATAGTGAAAGATCATGTCCCAAACACCCTCTGGAAGAGTTCAGCTTCCAGAACATCACTACTGAAGTGGCCAGCCTAACTTTTAGGGGAGGACTGTTCCAAACAGTAAGAACCATAGTTAAAAAGCAACATTTTCCAGCTTCACACCACAAACTGGGGAACTACCAGCATCAGCCCAGGAGGGCCTCCTCAGATGGGTCAACATTGGAGTAGATGGTCCTGCAGGTACCTTGGTGCCAAGCCATAAAGGGCTTTATCAATACTGAGTATTTTGATGTGAAGCCAGAAGCCAAAGGGTAACCAATGCCTGCAAGGTGGGTGTAATAATAGCAACTTGCATCATTTAACAAATGGGCAGGCATTTTGTACCCCTGTGACACTCCTTGAGGAAGTGACCACCAAGCTGACAATTTGTCCCTTACTAGTAATGTCTGGAACTGCCACCAAGATAGGAACAGAATCATTTTAAGACAGTGACACCAATTTTCAACTCTTGCAGGCAGTCCAGGATACCATGGTTGATGGTATCAAAAGCTGCTGAGAGGCCCAAAACAACTAAGAGGAGTGCACTATCCCCATCAAGATCCTGACCCGGGTCATCCACCACAGCAACCAATGCTGTCTCCATTCCATGCCCAGACCTGAACCCTGACTGGAAGGGTCGTTTCTAACCCATTTAATGTATATTAACTATCACAGTATTCAGCTGATGACCTGTTCAAGAGAATCCACAAATGGTACTTCAACTGTTGCAGAATGCAGCGGTGTGGGCAGTGACAGACATGCCTTAGTATGCCCATGTAACACCTCTGCTTCGTGAGCTGCACTGGTTGCCAATTTGCTTCTAGGTGTGATTCAAGGTGCTGGTTTTTACCTATGGAGCCCACAGGGCCTGGTTACTTGAGGACTTCCTGTTCCCATAGTCAGCCCAGCCAATTCAATCTGACAGAGTTAGTGTGCTCCAGGTTCCTTCAATTAAACAATGCCACCTACTGGGATCCCAGAAGCACATATTCTCTATAGCAGTGCCTGCCCTTTGGAATGAGGTTCCCCTCAAGATCTGGATGGCCCCCTACCCTACTGGTATTTCAAAGACACGTGAAAGACTGGCTATTTGCCCAGGCCTTTAGCAAGGGTGAGTGAAGCCCCCTTGGACTGTGTGGGTCTGTTTCTTTTTTTCCATTCCAGTCCAGTTTTTGTCATCTTGCTGTCTTTTATTCCTTATTTTTGTTTCTTATTGTATCTTTTTAAAATGTTTTTACTGGTGAGCAACCCAGAGTCATAGGGAGCCAGGTAGCATACAAATTTAATAATAAAATAAATAAAATATAAAAAAGTAGAAGCAAGCTACATTTGGTATTGCTGTAACAAGGTTGCATGAAGTTACATAAGTATATAGATCTTTTCCCACAAAGTGATACAAATATTTATTGGAACACAGACTAACAATCAAGATACACATGTAATTATTTTTGGATATTCCCAAGCCTAGCACACTGAAAAAAATTTCAGAAACATAAAATACAGAAAAAGAATCATGCATGTCAAAGGACAACCAATAGAGGCTCAACACCCACCCTACCCCAAGGCCTGGCAGGCTCCTGAAACATCAGGACAGGAGCCATATGTATCCCTAGGATGATGGTGCCCAAGAGGACAGGCACTGCAACAGAGAAGGCCCACTTCTGGGGTCCCATCAGATGACACTACTTATCAAAGGGACCTTGAGCACATCCATCCAAATAATTCCTTATAGATCAATCTACTAACTGCCAGTCCTAGACATGATAATAAAAGCATCAGTTCTCTTCCTTATTTATGCCATCAGCAGGATGAGTTTGATAGCGTATGAGATTTCCTTATTCCCACCGGAGCACAAAAGGGTTAGCATGAATGACATGACTGAAACGGAAAATATCTGGAACTGGAAGATTCTTTCTCTCATAGGCTGAAAATAATTTTTATGGGAAACATTCAAGAATCTCTGAAATGTGCAATCAAACAAAATGCATGTTGTGATGCGGTTACACATCATCTCTATGCTGTTGTGGACAGCAGTCCATGAAATAACGCAGAATGGAGACAGTGAAATTTTCAGCACAATAAGAAGTCATACATATTAACTAGATGTTTTTAAGAATCTGGGTGCTGGAATACCCATAGACACAGCAGCACAGAATTCTGGCCTCTAACTATTCTATTTTGATAAGGCTAATGTTTTACTTAATTTATCATTTACTAATTTATCACATTTTTACTCTCTTTTCATGATTTATGTAACATTCCCAAAGTGAGTGTGTAAAAACAGATACGCATATTCCTTCTGCATATGTAGAGTTTTTAGTTAACAGTAAAAGATAAACTGTAATAATTCTCCAATGCAAAATGTAACTGTAAAGCTACACGGTGTCAAAGCAAAAGCATATCCAAAACTCTGTCTCTGACTTGAGAGCCAGCTGGACTTCAGGCCATCATCTGAAACCTTTTGAGGCAGCAAGTCTTTTTATTACAGATTCCTATGAAAATAAGCCAGACACAAATCTTGGCTAGTGAGCAAGAGCCAGAGAAATGAGTACAGACACATTTATTATTTCTAGCAGTACAGAGCATCCCTCAAGGTGTACGTAAAATATCTGCATGTTTAAGACACAAGACTTTTGTGTGTATGTTGCATTATACAGAAGCCATACAAACCACTGTAAAGAAGTGGGCAGTGAGCGGGCGGCTGTTTTCCAATGAGGAGAAGCCATGTGGAAGCCTTAGGGAACAAGCTGAACCGACTAATCTGTCATCTCTTCTTCCAGAACAGCAAGTGCCCGGGAGTCTGAGCAGCATATTAGCATGGTAGATGAAGCTTCCAAAGGAAAAAATAGCTTGAGGAGGGACAATAGATCTCTAGCAAGCCATATATGCTTTGAGCATTTCTCCAGTTATTTTTTCTTTAAATAAAGACAGCAAACTAACATGTTTGCTAAAGCATCTGAAGAAACAGTGAAGCTGAGATGTTAAAGAGTTCTTATCTGTCTAAGCAGAACGTCCTGGGCTAGAAGGACCCTCATCATGAGACAGCTTCATATATTCACACTTTCAAGCAAAATCTGAAAAGTGGGGAGGCAGGTGAACATATTCTTGGCTCATAGCATCCACACTACCTGAAGTTATCTGAATTCAAATTACTTTGGCAAAGAGTACCTGGAATTGCCTGACAGTAGACTTAATGGGCATCTAAACACTAAGCTGTAGGATCCTCTAAGCTTGCCCAATTCCCTGAATTCATCACTTCCCTCTGGCCATGACGTCTGATGTCACGGTACTTTCCTATGCAAATAAGGCTCCCTTTTACCCAAGCCTATAGATCAAGCAAACATTTTCAGTGGGCTAAATACATCTGAATAAATTAAGGGTGTTTTTTTTTTTTTTACTACATCCATTAAAAACTAATGGCACCAATGCGCTTAATCAGTCTGTAAAAGATGCATAGCATGTTATGCTTGTTGGAAAAGACAAATTGGTACCAAGAACCAGAGAGATAACAGAACATTTTAAGTAATTTTAAACCACTGTTGTAGACCACATAAAAGAGATATCAACACTTAACGAAGCTCAGCTATTGTTGAACTTAAGTTTCCATTTGCAAAGACATTTAGTTTTACTGCCTTTCTTGTTGTTGAAGCAAAAATAAAAAGGCCCCCAACCCAATGGAGTTCTATAGTGCTCTTAAATCCAAATTTAAAAGGCTACTCTTTAAAGGAGAACATGATACAACAAACTTACTTTTAGAATCCTCTGCCATTAAGATGGCTACTGGCTTAGATTGGTTTAAAATGGGAGAGAATGGGCCAAGTTAAGTATATTAGACACATTGGCTAAATGGAACCCCTAAGGCCAGAGTTGGTGGGTTACTGAATATTCATTGTTAGGGGACAATAGTGAAAAAAAGAGAAACATTGCCTTCTGGTTAGGTTTTCAGAAGCATGGTTTGGAAAGCAAAATTCAGGAACAAGTTGTCCTTTGGTCTGATCCAGTAGACTATTTCACTGCATCACATAGCCTTGTGCTATCAGCTAAGGATCCAACTCAGATGTTCCAATTTTAGTGTATTTTTTAAAAAAGCTTTCCTAACAATGTGCCTCCTGCCCTTTGTGCTACCAATTCTGCAGCCTCTCCTTTGTTATCTCCAGCTGGCTCTGTGTGCTTTGAACAACACTGTACAATGGTTTAGACCAATATTCACTCTGGGATGTAGTCCCTGAATGAATTGAAGCTGAGACTCCTGCCTGCCGAGGTTAGACTTGAATTGGCATGAATTTTGGGAATCTTTTCCATTAGTTTAGATGATGCTCGCCTCTTGAAGGACCCTGGGGAAAAATGCCCTTGCTTCATCAGCTCACTATATAAGGTGTTGAAGACCACAACAGTCTCTTCATAGTTGTCCCTGGTAGAGATCTCATAGAAAGGATGCTTCAGAGCCTTGGAGAGATTTTCTCCATCCTCAGAGGACACCATTCGGTCAAACTGCAGGTCCTTCTTGTTTCCAACAATCACAACTGGAGGTTCTCCACTGCCACTGTTCCGCTTTGGGCTAGAATGGATGTGGTTGATGAGAAAGCACAACCTCATCACCTCATCAAAGCTACACCTGTCAGTGACAGAATAAACTACAGCAAATCCATCTCCCCACTTAATCTTTTCTTCAATTTGGAGAGAATCTTCCTCCTAGTCCAGAAAGAGAAATCACAGATCAGTATAAAAATGGCACTTTCTCTAAAGAAAGCTCAGAATGCCTTTACTCAACTGGTTGTGACAAATACCATCTGTACAGAGAAAGACAGACAGGGTCAGACGTTCACTGGTGATAAAAGTTGGAAAGCAGTGGAGGAAAGAAGGGTACCCCTGTACCAGAGAGCATTCAACCTTTCCTCTACTTGTTGTGACTCTCTTGCAAACTGTCTTCCTTCACAGGCTTTTTCCCCAACCTACATTATCTGTGTGTGTTTGTCTATCGGGGAAAGCAGGGTGGGGTCCATATATAATGGGACTATGGACAAGTTCAAGAAAGATAATATCACCACTTCCCACTCACTGCTTCTCTAAAGCAGAATGCATGCTTCCTGATGCCAATTATGTAGTGCCTCAGTTGTGTCCTGGGGCCCAAATTTCCTCTGCCACACAGGATCTATTTTGGCCAACAGACACACTGAAAATATAGTCTCCTTCTAGGATGCTCCACTTCATTTCCCTCTCCAGTTTCCTGCTTGTTTTCCCTCCAACACTCAGCTTGGAGGAGTTACTGAGCATACTAGATGGGCTGTTTGGTGGATGGCAGTTCTTAGAATTTTTAAAACATTTTTTCTGAGTAGTTCTCCAAGACTTTGCAATTTCCCCTAGCCTAATGATTCCTCATGGCAGCATTAGAGGAGGCTCCAAATAAAGTGGATGACCTGAAAACAACAGGGCAAGTTTACACACTACCATCTCACCCAGAACTTCCTCTGATTATAAGCCCATTATATACAAATTACCAAAATGTAACATCACCTTCTTTTGGTATTTGCATAATGCCCTTTGGTTACCTAAAGATTAACATTTGGAAAATGAGTTTGATTATTAGTAAATTGTAGCATTTCCCAAACGTAGTCTGTGGACCAGGACCAGTCTTTATCAAACAAACAAACAAACAAACATGCCCACAATACTTGGAAAATATCCAAATAATTGTTTTCTTTCCCCTTCACCACATTCTTGCCAACACTCTAATCAGAGAAGAAACTGACAGTCTGTCAGTCTGACCCTTTAAAAACTTACTTTGCATGTGCAAAAGTGGTCTACCAATGTTGTATCCATTAAAAAAAAAAAGAAGATAAAAAATGGACCCCTAGATATATAAAACTGAGAAATCTAGGTATATACTGTAGAATTCTGTTGGAAGATACTAACTGCTTAACAGTATCCTGCTACCTAAGAATAGACAGAAATTGAATGCATATTTAATTCAAATTACATAGATTTGTAATTTGACCTGTTACTTTAAGTACTACAGTATTTATACTGCCGAAATGGTAGGGCTGGCTTAGTTCAGAATAAGAAAGAATGTTCCCTTGAAATACAGCATAGCGCTAAAAAATGACCACCTAGGAACTAATCTTGCATGATTCGATTTGGTTCTTTAGAGCTAATGTCATTCTAAAGTGTAATAATTAATAACTTCAGCACTTGTGCCAGAAAGCCTCTGGGGCATCTTAACAAGGAACAACCAATTGATCAATGCGCAGAGAGGTGACCTGCACAGCCACAACAAGCTTCACTGATGTTTACAAATTCCTATTATATTTTGCCTCTCTCTGTATTCCAAATTTGGAAATTGCAGTATGAGCTCTATAAGGGAAGTAGCCTTCATTTTTCCACCTCCCATTTTAACCTTTTGACATACAGACGTTCTCCAGCTATTCTGGCCAAAACATCCTGTTGGAAACGATCTGATCTTTCAGCCAGATTACTGTTGAAATCTTCCCATCTTCTAACCTTTGCAAAGGTAATGTTTCGTTCTGTCACATGAAGAGTTTTATGCCAGATCCATTCCAATCCCTTACACTCAGCCTTACACATGCTCTTACACACATGTTTCTATTTCTTCTTTTCCCTGAGGATCTGAATTTCCTGGGATTCTGGGATTTGTTGCTTTACCACATCTTCCACATCACCTTCACATCTGCTTACTCCACGTGTTTATCACGGCCAAGCTTAGGTCTGTGATCAAAACCATTATCAATACGGAGAGAATACAATGAATCTATACACCTTGACAAATCCTGTGAGAAATCAATGTTGCTTTGCATTTCTCTATTATGGTTAATGGATGTGCTCATCTATAAAGACTGTCATGGCAGAGGTGATAATGCTTGGAGTTTACCAGCATTTGTTATTCTCCATACAAATTGCATGTATTTTAATAAAGCACAATTAATAACAATAAAACAACATATTATTTGGGAGAGTTGCATCTAAAACAACACGTGGTAGGAAAAATAACCTATAACCCACACTTATGTGTGTATGCTCTTTTTTTCATTTTATTTGTCACATATTCATTTCTTATTCTCTTTAAAGACTGATCCATACATCCCTACCAGATAGTCCAAATGATATAACTTTTCTTACAGGGGAATTGCTCCTACCCCTTGATCATTTCCAGTGCCCACTGCAGTACTTTTTCAGGTCTAAAATACCGCCCCCCCCTTTTTATTTTACAATAAAGCCACCAAAATCATACCTGCCCTGCTGTGTCAAGAATTTCAAAATGAACCATTTCTCCATCTATGACTGCTGTGTGCCTGTAAATCATCTCTGTGGAATAGAAACATGTGTGAGAACTCTATATCAGCAGAAAGCAAACTTAAAAATAAAAACTAGAACTAAGCAAACTGAAAAATAAAAGTTTTTTTGTTCCACATGCAGCCTTTGACAGTCTAATGTCTCCAGAAGTGCTGAACAACAATTCCTTGCTCCTAGGTTATCTGAGACATGATAGGAATTGTAGTCACACACACCTGGAGGGCACCAAATGGGAGAAGGCTAATATGGAATACAACTATAAATTTTGCCTTTCATATCTTAGGACTATATATTTCTAGACATTTCTATCCCTTTGGTGCAATAATTCTCAGTATATTTATAGTTAAAGCACACAAAACTCCAAAAATGCAAATAATCAGATGATAAAGCTTACTGGAAAAAGAAGTGGTCTTTGATACCAAAACAAAAAAAGACTATGCACCAGGTGAGAGGGCACCACCACAGAGAAGGCCCTTTCCTTGGCTCCCATTTGCTACCTTGCATGAAGGGTCTCATTCAGAAGATGACTGCAGGGTACAAGTTGATCTATACACCTGAACTAGTGGAGCTTAGGAAGAGTTGCACAGACAGAACGTCATAATAAGAGCTCCTATCTTTATATTTTCTTTAAAATATCTGAGATGGCCTCCAGAAGTCCTCTAACAGTTACCACGAAGTTATTTTAAATATTGAATAAAATCATATTAAATGTATTTAACTCATTTAGATGCATATTTAATTTAATATGATTTATTTTTTGTCCTGGCTATGTTGTTATTATTAATGTGGCTTCTAACATATCCTTCAAGGGTCACATATAGTCCGCAGTCTAAAAGAATTGTATACTTTTATGTTGAATGACAGGACAAGCCTATAACATGGGAATTCTTGGAGGAGGCACTGGTAACATTTTGCCTAGACACTAAAAAATTCCTGAGAATTCACAAAATGTAAAGCACAAAACAGCACTGGAAAAACACAAACACAGCACAATTTTTATATATTTATGGAAATAAGGGTTAAGACATAACTGAAGGAACTAAGTGGAAGGGAAAAGGGAGAAGAAAGGAGTGAGTGGCCACTGTTCATAAGTGACTAGATTTAGGGCATAAAAAGTGCAAGACTGAATAAAGAAACATCTGGGAAATCATCCTGCAAGTAGTCTGATATGAAGACATGAGAGCAACAAAATCCACATAAGTCCTTCTGGTATTCATAAGGAAAGAAAAGCAAAAGGAGGACCTATATTGAGGATGGAAATGCAGAAGATGGAAGAGGTAAAGGAGACAGAGAAGTGTGTGTGGTGAGGATGGGGCACCAGTTCTACCTAATACAGCCTTCATTCCACCATCACGGTGCACAGCAGTGATGATGGGTAGAAATGTGACTGTAGAAACTTGGTAAGCTATTCTTTTGCTTCAATGAAGCAATTCTGCATTTGGCATGGGGAATTTGTGAAGGCATCAGAAATGTTTGCCATAGGCTTAAAATGAAAGCATGTCAATTGTGCTATAAAATGAGGCCCTGTCAGAACTCAGCAGGAGAAAGGCAGAAAGTTTACCTACTTTCAAAAAAAAAAGATGCCTGGAAGCCATCTTTCTTCCCAATCACTTTGTTCTTCTATTGAATTCCCATCTCTGCCTTCTGAATTCCACATGACCAGGCCACTACAAGTCTTATTCATTCATTTGGGCCCTAAAGGCATTCTTCTCTTTCTCCAGACAAAGAGGCTGGTACTGTACTTAAGAGTGTGGATAAAGGAGGGGAGCTTCCATATTCTGCCTAAGCATAATATCCTCCATTGGCTGTATTCTTTACTTCATAATTATTCATTACTGCTAAAAAAAAATGGGGAGAGATTTCAGATTCCTTTCCTTCCCGCCCATGGCACCCTCTAAATAATTAAATCTGTGGTGTGCTAAAAAATATCTGATGAAGGTTTATTTGCAAATACGTCTCTATCTCTTTGTATTCAGCAGGGCTCACCACTCAGGGATTATACCCTAAAAACTAGAAAAGCTAAAAAGAAAAAAAAAAGTAATTTTAGGGTTTTTGTTTCCCCTGAGGCAGGGAAATTTCTTTCAAAAACCAATGGAAACGTTTTCAGTAATTCTCCAGGAAGCCTGTGGAATTTACAATTCACAAAATGTTGCTCTCACACCTTTCTCTAAAGATGCCTATGAAGATCATCTCAAAATGTAGCAGTTCCAACCATGGATTTTTCCTTGCTACTTCCATACAGCAGTTTCCTAAGGGGGATCTACTATCCCAAACATAATTGCTAATTAAAGCACCTCCCTGAAGTCCCTGAAATTGTTCCAGTTTTCTTTTCACAGCAAGCTTCTTTGCTGCTATATCCGAAATATCTAAACTTTTACAGGTGCAAACCAATATTCAACATAGTTATCCAAAGAGCAGCTCTTACTTTTCTGAGGAATGCTTTCATAGTTATAACAAAGCAAGGAAGTAAACATGAGGAAAAAGTAGGGCACAATGAATATTAGTTTAATTTTCTATGAATTACTTTCAAATGGACTGCAAGGATGAAAAAAACATCTTAGGTAGGCAGAAGACTGCTAGCCTAAGGCTAAATGAAACATGATCATCATGGCCTAAATGTACAAAATTAGAGATAAAATAATCATCCTACAGCATTATATTTCTTGCATCACCCTTTACTACAGTAGACAGATACCCGAGCTTATACTGACTTTTTCAGGGAAGAAATTGCAACCATCGAAGAAGATTGAGAAAATTCTAGGATATCTTGCAAGGCAACACTGTAATGAATCATTAGGTCCTGATGGCATCTCCAAAATAGTCGTTTTCTTTTGAGAACTCACAATTGAAATTGCTGACCTCATAGCAACAATATGTAACTCGCCTCTCTAAACAGGGTTAGTGTCAGAGGGCTGGAAGGTAGCCAATGTGACACCCATTTTTTAAAAAGAACCAAGCGGAGATCCAGTAAATTACAGAATGAGAATGTTACCAGACAGATGAATGGAGGTGACCCTGTTTATGTTGTATATTTGAATTTTCAAAGAAGTCTTTGACAAAGTTGTTCATCAAAGATTCCTGAGTTAGGTTAACTGTTGTGGAATAAGAGGACCTATCCTTTCATGGATCACAGCTGGTTAAAAAACAGAAAGCGAAAGATGTGAATATATGGGCAACTTTCTTAGTGGAGGGAAGCAAGAGTGGAGTATTTCAAGGATCTGTATTGGGACTAATGTTTTTCAACAGTCCATAAATGATCCCTGACTTAGAATAAGTAGTGAGCTGGCCAGGTTTTCAGATGATTCAGAGTAGTGAAAACTAAAAGTAAGTGTGAAGAGCTCCAGAAAGATCTCTTCAACTGGATGGTCAACCAAAACAGCAAATGAAGAAGTTCAAATAAACATTAAGTAAAGCACATTGGGGTCTAAGCTGTAACTATACAGGAAAAAGAGTAGTTGGGAGTCAGGGAGTCATACATTTATATTATTATTGTTGGTTGCACAGTCAGCCAGATGTTTAGATTGGATTTGGCATTTTTATCTACCTATCAAGTCCTTCCCAAGGACCTGGGAAAGGCAGACGTTGCTGCTTGATGTTAAATGTATTGTCGTGGGATGTAAGCTATTCCAAGTAAGGGTGCCTTTTGCAATTGACTGATGGTGATTTTGTCAATGCTGATGGTGTTCAAGTGGTGCTCCAAATGTTTTGGGGTTGCACCCAAAGAGCCTATTGCTATTGTACTATCTTTGCTTTCTTTTGCCACAGTCATTCTACTTCTATTTGCAGGTCTTTATTTTGTGATTTTCTCCAGTTCTTTCTCTTCTATTCTGTTGTCTTCAGGTATTGCAATGTCCACTATCCAGACTTTTTTGTCTTTCTTATCAACAATTGTTAAGTCTAGGATTATTATTATTACTAAAGATGGGGGGTCATAGCAGATGGTTCAATTAAGATGTTGACTCAATGTGTGGCAGCTGTGAAGAAGGCACGTTCCAGGCTAGGGATCATTAGAAAAAGGACTGAATATAAAACTGCCAACAATATAATGGTTTTATAACAAATCTATGATATGTCCACATTTGAAATACTGGGTACAGTTCTTGTTGCGACATTTGAAAAATAGAGTAGGATGTGAAAAATGCAGAAGAGGGCAACCAAAATGATCAGGTAGCTCAAAACCTCCCTTAAAAGAAATAGCTAGAACATTTGGGACTGTACAGTATGGGGAAAAAGAAACCACTGAGAGGAGACATGTTTAAGGTGTATAAAATTTTATAGGCACGGAGAAAATGGACAAGTTCCACAGTGCATAATTAAAATTCACGGAGGACAGGTCTATCAAGGACTCTCAATTTTGAAGATTCAGTGTTGTCTTTGGGGAAGCAGGTCTCCAAATGCTACTGGCAGAGGAACAATGACAGGAGGAGAAGGGTATGTCTCCACTTGTGAGCACCCTGGTTGGCCACTCAGTGAAACAAAATGGTGGACTAAAATAGAGTCTCACCTGATCCAGCTAGGTTCGTCTGCAATTCACCTGAACTTCAACTCACTGGACCTATGAATATGCACTTTCTATAGCAGCCTCCTCCAACCTGGTGCCTTTCAAATGAGCTGGATTCCTGCTCTCATTAGTCTCAGGCAAAAGGTCAATGGAGAGTTGTCTTTTGACCTCTCTGAAGGGCACCAAGTTTGCAGAAGGCTGTTCTAAGTTATGTGAACTTGACCAATGAAGGCAAGATGGCAGCAGAGCTAATTATCATCACTGACCATTTGATCTGACTAGTTAGCACTTGTACATGTAGTTTGATTATTCTGCTAGATTCTATGGTGGGGTGACAAATCTGCAATGCTCTCCTAGTTGAAATTTGTCTGATTCTGTCTCTGCATCTTTCCTTGCCAAACACGTTTCTTGCTTCAATGGGATTTCTAAAGTATATCAAGTAGTTTTACAGTACTCCTGCTTTTATGTTTGATGTTTCTAGGTTTTTTCATTAAGCTGTACACCACTCTGGGTACTTTTAACAGAAGAGCAAGAAGTAGTAACAAACAGCATCATCTTTGCTATAACATCTGTCAGAGAATCCATTTTTACATTAAAAACCCAATCCTAATTAAACACATTTATTTCATCTTTAAACTAAAAAATTTATATAATGAGTCTATCTAGCTCAGTATGACTGAAATTGATTGGCAGCCAATAGCTCTTTGTTAGACAGCAGGCTTTTCCAGATCTATTTAGCGATGTAAAGGATAAGATTTTTTTTTTTTTTTTACAGATAGTCCTTGCTTAATGACCCCAATAGGGACTGGAAAATTTGTTGTTAAGCAGAGTGGTTGTTAAGCAAAACATCATGTGATTTTACGACATCTTTTGTGGCAGTGGTTAAGCGAATCACCGTGGTCAAGTGAATCATGTGGTTGTTAAATGAACCATGTGGTTCTCCATTGATTTTGCTTGCCAGAAGCTGGCTGGGAAGGTGGCAAATGGCAATCATGTGACCCCAGGACCCTGCAACCATTGTAAGTGCAAGCTGGTTGCCAACTGCCCAGATCATGATCACGTGACCGCAGGGGTGCTGCAATGGTCATAAGTGTGAGGACCGGTCATACATTACTTTAGTGCCATCATAACTTCGGATGGTCACTAAATGTGTGGTCATTAAGCAAGGACTACCTGTACCTCTGAACTAGGGCTCCATCTTCTTCCCCAAATATTTTTTGATTTGAGATCCAATGTTAACAGCAATTGTCACTGATCACCTAAAAATACAAACCAACTCACTGATTTGACAGAGCAAGTAACTGAACTTACCTAGAGTAGGGTCATAATCACCAATAAATCGCCTGGTGATGAATCTTACTGTCAATGCTTCATTGGAAAAAGAAAAAAAAATAATTAGCAGAGTAAACCAATATATATATACAATAACTTAGCTATTAACCAAACTACAGATATAGATCCACCTAATACAAGAATATCATGGACAAATTATGGCAACAGTTTTGAAGAGGTTCAGATTTGCATGTACCCTCACCTAAAGAAAGCAAAGGTTGAAGAGTATGAGGATGACTGGTACTAGGTGAAGTGGGGGTTCATTTCTAGAATGTAATCATTGTCCAAAATGCTTTTTAGCAAGGTATGGATGAAATTTGGATTAAAATTCCCTCATGTCAGCAATTAGCTTCACTTAAGTGATGAGTTAAGAATGGGATTCAAGACATGCTTCTGCCTATCAGCACTCAATGGGTTGCATATTAAAATGTCCACATTCTGTTTCTGTTAATAATGGATAATGTGTCTGAGCCCATGTAACTGATATATATAAGTGGAAAAGTTGCTTTATCTCAGTCAATGGGCAACTGACTTCATTTTAAGAAAAGTCCTTCATGTAAATTAGAACTTTCCAAAGTAGTACAAACCAACAAGTGAGGCCCATCATGGATCACTGCTATAGCAACAAGCAGCAAAGTTGGAAGTTGGCTGGTAGAAGTCAAGATGGAGGGCAGAAAAAAGGCAAGAGGGACCTGTATCCTAAACCAGGGTCCCTCAACCTCAGCAACTTTAAGGTGGGTGGACTTCAACTCCCAGAATTCCCCAGGCAGCATGGCTGGCTGGGGAATTCTGGGAGTTGAAGTCCACCCATCTTAAAGTTGCTGAGGTTGAGGAACCCTGTCCTAAACTGTCTCTTCTGGAGCTGAATATAGGGAGGCTTAACGGCCTATCCTCCAAAATGAAGAAACAGTTGAGGCGAAATGGGACCGAAGAGAATGTGTGAATGCTTAGGCAGATGCCACATGGAGGTTCACCAACACAGGATTCCCATATTCCTTAAGGATTTTTTAAAAAATTATTTTTATTGCTTTTAAAATAATAAAAAAAGAAAAAACACTAACATAATTATAATGTAAGTACATACCTTTTCAAAAAAGAAAAAAGCTACACATAAAAAGTGTTTAACAAAAAAAATGAAAAAAATACAACAGAAAAAAGAATATATATATCTAATGTAAATACTATTCAAGTACATATATATTAATTTCTAATACATTTATATAACCCTATCATTCTTTTTTAACCTACTGTATTTTGTACAAATGAGTCCCATATTTCATTATACTTGTCCATACAAAGTCTGCATCTATAGGCAATCCGCTCATAGGTGGCAAGTGCAATCAGGTCTTCAATCCATTGACTAACTGGGGCCACACATTTATCTTCCCAATGCTGCAATATCAGTCTTTTAGCTACAGTAAGGGCACAGAGAATCCAAAGCCCGTGCAATTTTCTTGGCAATAATATGAAAGTTATTTGCCACGGCCTTCTTCTGGGATGGTTTTTGAACTTCCCTGTCTAGTGTACAGATTTCTGAAGTCTTGATGCTGTTTATTTTCTTCTTTCTTACCATGCAAGGCCTTCTGTCTTTTCTCCCAGCAAACACAATTCATTTTAACCAAATTCAACTTTAACCTCCAAGGCTGGGCCAGGAGCCGTTATTCCCACGGGAAGACCACTTAAGTATAACTATAATCTTTTCATAAGGCTGCTGAGTAAAGCACAAATAAACTAGGAAAGAGGAATTAGGATTAGGTTAACAGTTCTCAACATGGTGCTCTTTGGATGCACCAGATTTAATCTCCCATGGTACACAGCCAGCATAGCTTCTATAGGCCACATCGGGTTTGGGAAGGCTGATTAGGTGACCAAAGTAGCAGTATTAGAAGTGTTACGAAAATTCTAAGATCTTGGACAATGAGCAGGAAAGCAGAATACTGTTTTCTGACAAATGTTTACATTTTACAGTAATGGGAAGGTTTGAGAATTCATGTTGCTGGACTGAATCGTTCACAGAGTTTGCCTGTAGTGTTTGCACAAAGTGCTCTACTGCATGTGACAGCAAGAGGAGGAAAAGACTGAAAGAGTTCACTCAAATTTAATCACATTTGTGGGTGGCAGGCGTCTGAATGCCTCGTCTAAGTTTACAGACAGAATTGTTTGAGAAGGCACACTATTATCTTCTCAGAATCCCAAGGAAGTCCAGAATCCAGAGAAGATAGGATATTTGTAACCTATTATGTAAAGAACACACAAGGACCTTATCGGCATCTTAACCACCTAAGCTAAGCAGCTAAGGAGGTGGAGACCATACTTCTGCAACTCAAGGCAGAAAGGCACTTCTGAGCATTTACTCAACCCAGGAATTTCAGAACAGAGCTCAAACTGTTTCTAACTCGCATCCTAATTTAGAGAAGAGGTAACAGGGATTCAGTATCTTGCCAATACACTGCAAATCGCCCTGAGATTGAAGTCTTCTGCTTATCTCTGATGGAGGAAACTTCTGGAAAATAACTCTTTTTGGTCCTGCCACAAATTAAGACAATTTGTGGACATCGCTATAAATATTCCAGATTGGTATCTAACAATGGCTCCAATAACTGCTAAATACATCGTTAACATTTATTTATACATTTAGAGCACAAAGTGAAGATTTTTCATAATATATATTGGAATAAATAACCGGCAGAAAAGAATGAAAATTGGAGAGGAGAATGTCGTGCCTTAAGGCTATTGAGAGGCAGATGATTTCATCTGATGCCCCTTTCCTCCTGGCTAAATCTTAAGTGGTAATTAAAATAATAAAGTGTCCTTCCAGTTGATCTTGATTCCTGGCAATAGCACAGATGCAGCCATGCAGTTTTATTAGCCACAGTACAGAAGGAGCTTGCCACTGCCCTTTTCTGATCTATCCTACAATCCTGATTTCCTGGTGGTCTCCTTTCCAAGTACTACTGATGTCTGACCCTGCTTAGCTTTTTGGGATCAGACATGGTTGGCTAAACGCTGCAGGTATGTTCTTCACAGCAAGCATGCAGAGGTCATACTTTGCTTTGTTTAAGAAAAGGGGATCTCATGTTTGGTAGGATCACATAGGAGCATATTATTTTTCATATAAGCGTGTTTTTTATTTCTTTGTTATTTAAATTTAGAATGACTGTTTCAGATAGATTATAGGTTTCCATCTTGACAAAGATTAAAAATTATAAATGTAAATAAAAACAAAAGATTATTCCAAAATAGAGAAGCCCTGGATCCATCGGAACAGTCTGCATATTCTTTTTTTCTAAATCAAACAGTCTTAACTATGTGTTCTGTGGCTGCTTTAAAAATAGGCAGACTAAATTTAACATAATGTCCCTTACATGGACAATTGTAGTCATCAAAATCCTTTTCTACCCATTATAACTTCTTCCTCTCAGCTTAGAAGTTAAGAAATATATGTATCACACAGAACAAACAGTCACTTCCATCCAGAGAGAACACAAAGGACTGGGTTATTCAAGCACTGGTCACCCTTCCAAGGACACATATAGAGAATTCTGTATAAAATAGCCAGCTGGCCACCTGGCCAGTGCCACAAGGGACAGACAAAGAAAATACACAGGGTCAGACAAAGAAAATACACAGGGTTCAGAGATTAAAGAATGTAGGTGGTTTTGGCAGAGACTGGAAGAGGCAGGAAGCGAGAGATGGGTGGGCTCCTTGTTGGGAAACAGAGACACAGTTAAGAACTAGACTAAGCACAAACTCTCTGAACTCCCGTCATTTAGGGAATAGCTTCAGAAAGAGCTTGGGGAATTGCATGGTATTGGCTAATGGACCCAAACCCACAAATCCCAGAAATTCAACCACAGAAATATGAACATAAAAGCATTTTAAATTCTGACTCTGTCCAACCCAAAGGACACATTTTCTCTGGACAAGTCACTCACAAACTAAAGTCTAGAACACTCTTGCAGAACTTATCAAGGGGAAATGGCCACATTGATAAATTAAAAATCCTTGTGGGCTGCAAAGAAATACCTGGAGTGCTGATCAGCTGTTCTGCAGCTAGCAGAGCAGCAAGGCTTGGAGGTGCTAGGCAGCAATGGCTGTAAATTTACTAGTTAAAAAAAATGTTGTTGGGCTACACAAAACTGCTTGGCAGACCACATGTGGCCCACAAGCTGTACGCTATGTTGACCTGGTCTAGGCTATGCAGCAGGTTTGCACAATAACAACAGGAGGGAAATTTTTTGGTCATCGCTTCAGAACTATGGAACTTCTCTCTTTGGAATATTTGAAGTCATTTGGGCAAACTGAACATTCATTCATGGCAATAATAATTTATTAAGCCAGGAACAAGCAGTGGATCTATAAAATATGTCCTCTTTTCCTCTCTGCTGTATGACACCTTTGGAACTTCGATCCTGACCTATTACTATTCACCATTGTGAAGAACTACAAGTCAGATCAAACTGGCTCAAAATCAACAGTGAACCATAATTCTTTGTTTCAAATATTACAGACAACTGGTTTTAAAAAGACCATGACTGCAGTGTTAAAGCCAGAAGGCAAAGAAAAGATTTTACAGGCCTAGAACTTTTTTCCTGTCTTTTATACCACGAAGCCAAGAACACATTGTCTGAAAAGGATCTGTAAATCTGAGGTTACCTTGTTTTTCAAATTGTTACTTATGTTTTTATTATTCTTTCAGGGGGTAAATTTTTATGCTTTTTAAAGAAACAAAACTTTTAAATGCAGCAAATAAATAAGAATGGTAACTTGTTTATATTTAAGACTACAGTATCTAAGGTAGAAATCATATTGATACCAGTTAATATTATTATATTATTTGTTTTATTCTGTCAGATGCCTTGAGAGGTTTTGTAGCATCACGGATGGCCTAGGCAAATAAACAAATTATAACACTGGCTAGTTTATCCAATGTGTCTAAAAGCACTTCAGGAGAAAAATGAGAGAGGTTATTAATAAGGCTGTACAGGCCTTTGAGGAGGTCCTTTGCTCTGACCATTCAAGTAAAGGACCCTCTTGAAGCAGCATCACAATGCAGTCCCTTAGCTTTTAAAAATGAAGTAATCACGTTGCTCCACTTCTCCACAGCCTCCTCGAGTACTTGCAATACTAAGAAGAGGTTTTCAGTGAGCTACTGGCAGCATGACACAAGGCAAGGCTTTTGCTCACGGGCTGCACACGCATGGAAGCCTCTTCCAGCTTTAGAATTGCCAGGGCAGAACAGGAGCGGGGCAAAACACGAGGGGCAAATCATATCCCCTTTTCCTCTTGAACTGCACCACCCCCAGGTTTCCAGATTCAAACCTCCTCACACAAGCGCAGTTGTTATACACTGTTCAAAGCCAGTGCTCGTGTGTCATTTTTAAATGGATGTGTTCTTTACTTACCTAATGTCTAGGTCACCCACCTCTAAAAACAACTCTGGGTGGCTTCACAAAATTAAAAGCAAAGAAGCCAATATGATATAAAGGCACAGTCGTCCTGAGGGAGTAATGAACAAACATCGTTCCCAACCCAGAAGGGCCTACCTGACACCCTAAGCCAGTTACGTTTTTAGAGCTCGCTCAAAGGCGCGTAGGGCAGGGGCCAAATGATCCTTCGGGAAGATGCTGTTGCAGAGGAACTGCTGGATGACATTATGCTCCCATCTTCAAAAATGGCAGTTAGCCAGAGTTTCCATAAGAATGTAAAGCACCTTCCTCCTAAACTGCAGCAACAGTCAGAAACTGGTGTATAACAACATGGCTATCAATGCATTAATCAGTTCTCCAATTCTATACTTTTTTGAAACAAACCAGAGAACAGCTTGGAAAAATATCAACAGTGTCTCAGCTGGCAAAGGAAAAGTGATACAAACTTAAGTTCTGGATAATCTGTATATATCTTAACTTTTGAATATGAAATGAAAGCACTACTTTTCTCAGGTTTTTTTTTTTTTTTTTTTAGCAAATGCAATCTGCTGGGTTTTTGTAAAATGAAAAGTATGTAAAACTTAGGGATGGAAAGGAAATGGTGATCCTTGGTCAAATTATTACTATTATTATTTTGTCAAATAGAATGATTATACAACTTAGGTATCTGCTCATATGAACAAATGTCATCTTTGGCAACAACTGGAATGTTTAACATCTTCCAGCTCAGCAGAGAGAGGTGCTGGTGAGTAATTTCATATGGTTAATTCATGTTCTCCACAGACAGGAAATACGAAATTGTAGCTCCACCACTTAAGAAACTGGTGATCTATCATAGGAGAGTTGCAAAAGGCAACTTTAAAAACAGCGTAGGCTTGCACCTGAAGCTCAGGTTATTAAGCTTATTAAGAAGGCAATGCTAGTATGTGTTCTCCTCTTTAAAAGCTGTCACTAAGCACAGAGCACAGGCACAGACATTGGGATTCATGGGAGAGGGCTCCAGTATTTTCCCCTTCAGGGCCCATTCTAGGGGACTCCTGGTGAGCCATTTTGATGTCTGGCAGAAGCAGGAGTAACAGCAGCAGCATTCCAATCACGATTCGGCATCTGAATAGTGAGAGCTGTGGCTTTACATGGCCAGAGTGGTGCTACACCCTGGGGGCCACTGTGCAAAGTCAAAACATGACTTCCCAATGTTCTTACAAGGGATCCATCTGTGCAGATTCTGCTAGCACTCTAGCAGCTTCCTGAGGGTGCCATAAGCTGACTTGGGTTATACCCATATGTTTTAAATTCCCTCCAGTTATGGAAGCATATGAGTCATAATTTCAGCTAATTTAATGGCACCATATAGGACTGCTATTTTAAAAATTACAGATCTGAGCCATAAGCATGTGCCTGGTTGCTGTTGGGGGAGGTCACATAGAGGCACTATTGTACTCTACTTTAAGGAAGCAATCAGTACTGCTGAACATTCCTATGGGTTAGGGTTTGATAATGGGCTGTACAAGAGAAAACAAGCTGATGTTAAATCCTGATAAAATGGAAGTACTGTTGGTCAATAAGGGACTGAAACTTAATCTGTTCAGAATAAGTTTGCATTTCCCCAAAGGATTAGGTCTGCAGTCCAGGAGTGGTCCTAGATTCTCCAGTCAGTGGATTCCCAGGGAGTGGTTATGGCAAGGAGTGCATTTACACAATTACTGCTCACATCCAGCTGAGAGTACTTATGAGCCAGTCAGATTTGACAATAGTTAGCCACACTTTGGTTATACTACATCTTGATTACTGTACTGTACAAAGCATACTGTGCAACTGAAACACTCCTCCTCCTCTAAGTGTCAAGGCAGCTATGTGTCCTCCAGAAGTTTGGCCCAACTGTTCCAAAGGCTTTCCTTGGTTCTTTGCACACGCATATTTATATAAAGACAACATCTTGGTTGTCACTGGCACTATGCTTCAAGGAGGAGGGCTTCACCTGTGCTGCATGTTCAAGTACCCCTTCAAATGCTTTACTTATCTCTACAATTTAAGATACTGGTGTTGTCATCTAAAGCCCTGAAACACTCAGGGACACACTCTCCAAGGCACCAATTCTTCTCTTATCAACTTTCTGGGTAGGCAAACTCAGGAAACAAGGATCATTTGGATTTTTGGAAATATGTTTATTGCTAGTTGAGTATTCTAATAGAATCTTGCAAGTCTGACAAAGCAATTCTCCAGCTCAACTTAAACTTAGCATAATTAAAATAAGTCTGAGTGTCTTTCTCACACCTCCCCTCTCCTCTGGGCTGAGGTGTTCCTTTTGCAATGGTCCTGTTTCCTCCCTGGGTTCCCAGGGCCTGCTAGATGTTCCATGACACTACATCCCCTTTCAGACTCACTCTACTCCTCCACCATGGAATACACGGAGAGCAATGAACCCCCTGCCCCCACCCACTCCAGCCTGCAAAGAAAGGCCAGGCATCTGCTGAAGGTCAACAAAGAAGTCTGAAATGGGAGACCCCAATAAAACGAGTATGTATTATTCCTCCCTGTTCAATCCCTGAGTCTGAAACAGCAGTTTGCAAGGCAAGCGTGGCAGAGACCACAGAGCCCTCTTCTTTCGGACTATCAAAGTCTGGTATGGCAGGAGGCAGTTCAAGAGAATGAGGCTTGTGTGGAAATTTCAGATGGAACTGGCAAACAAGTTCCACCACTACTTCATTCACACAGTTTCTCTGTGTCATAATAACCCTTCTGGTAGATTAAATTTTTTAATCCCCCTCTCCTGTGTCTAGAATCCAAAATAAACTCCATCTCATATTCCTCTTCCCCATCCATCAGAACTGGGGGAAGGAGAGGTGCTGAATGCAAGGGACAGGAAGCCCCCTCCTGCACACAGAGAAAGTAGTGAAACACCAAGTGTATTTTCATGGAAGCAGATAACTGCAATTAATTAATTAATTAATTAATTAACTAATTAATCATATTTATATAGCCACCCATCTCACAAAATGTGACTCTGGGTGGCACACAATAAAAACATTAAAAAGCAATAATATATTAAAAATAATTTTAAAAATTAATATTACAATTAAAACAAGACAAGGAGAGAGCAACAGGTATTAACAACAGTGGAGCCACCTCAACAACCTACCATTCCCTTGGGGCCCTCAAGCCTGATGACATAGCCAAGTCTGTCTGATCAGTGCAGTCACAGGGAAGAGCCAATAAACTTTGTGTCCAGTTTCTTGGCCAAGCAGGAGGAAGGTAAACACAGCAATCCTGGTGCCTTCTTGCCTATGTACATTTGCTGCCTGCCTATCTATCTATCTATCTATCTATCTATCTATCTATCTATCTATCTATCTATTATCAGACTTGTATGCCGCCCATCTCCCCCAACGGGTGACTCTGGGCGGCTCACAATAATAAAAAAGGAAGAAAAAACACAAGTCCCTCCAACCATGGATAAAATCTATAAATAATTAAAAAGCATATATTAAAAATGCCCTAAAAACCTTTTATGATTTTTAGCCCTAAAAACCTGTAAGATGCTGGGGGGGGGGACAAACCCATCACCCCACCAGCCATCTCCACAGGTGCGGGCCCCCCTCCGGCCCCCAGGCCTTCTGGCAGAGCCAGGATTTGATCCCTTTCCTGAAGGCCATGAGGGAGGGGGCACATCAGACCTCAAGTGCCTTGGCAAATCCAGCTGTTCCCTTAAGAGAACCTGTGCCGCCTACCTCTCGTGGAGAAAATCAGAGACAAGAGTTCTGGAGGACAAACAGTACAGGTTATAACCATCAACTGTTTGGAAGGGAGACATATTGATGAAGGAATGCAGAGAGATGTTATATGCAATTTCTGCCAATGGCAACAAGTCAGGCCAACTATCTTGTCGACAGGACGCAAAGCAACACAAATATTGTTCTAGTACAAAGTTAGTCTTCTCTATCTGCCCATTTGTCTTTGCGTGATGAACTGATGATAGATGGATATGAATACCTAGTAACTGGAAGAGGGCTTTCCAGAACCAGGATGTAAATTGAGAGTTATAATCCAAGATCACAGTCTGGTGGAGGAGTAGAGCAGCTGGGGTACACCAGCCAGCTTGGCAGGGACAACCTTAGCCTAACAGACATGACACGAGGCAACAAGGCTTTGACATCCATTCTCAAATGCATACAGTTTCAACTTAGCATACAGCTTGTGTTTGCATAGGAGTTCTAGCACATTTTTGACATGAGCAGAATGCAGGCAAAGTTCTTATGAAAAAAATCAAAAAGTCATCTAGGTAAACTGCAACACATTTGTCCAAAATATCTGAAAATAATTCATTCATGAATCTGGCAAAGACTACGGAGCAATCAGAAAGACCAAAAGGCATTTTGTGTATTCAGACTTCTCATAACATGTGTCAAAGGCTGTTAGGTATTCATGATTCTCCTTCATCCAAATCAAACTGCAGTTTCAATAAACCCAGTTTAATGAAAATGTGTGTCTTCTGAAGGTGGCCAAGCAGGTCCAAAATAAGAGGCAGTAGTTACTAATCCCTAATGGTTCAGAAGTCTATATTCATGCACAACTCTCAAAGGATTATTTTTCTTTTTTTACAAAAAATGTTGGCAGAGACGCAGGAGACAAAAGAGGGCAAATAAATCCTTTTGTCAGAATGTCATCCAGAAATTCCTTTAAAGCCGCCAACGCTTACATAGACATGAGATATTGCTGTTCAACCAGGATCTGGGCTCCAGGCAGTAAGTTAATTGTACAATCACACATTTGGTGGGGTGGCAAAGTCACCACTTCCTGCCTGCCCAAAACATCAGCAAAATCTGTATATTTTTCAAGCAAAGGAGGTTCAAGCTGCTGTGAGGCAGGAACAGAAGGAAAAAAGCCCAAGGCCTGGAAATGGTGCTGTTTATAGCACTGAGAAGGAAAAGAAATAGTCCTGTGCTCCTAGTAATACCACCATTATGCATTTGGTCTATCCCCAAGGTAATCAAGATGCACAAGGAAGCAGTCAAATATAATTGGAAGAATTCTTTGTGGTCCTTTATTTTCACTGCAGAAGAGCTATATGTTCTAGGATGGGACTTGATCAGAGGGGTCTGCCTTCAGTCGTCACCAGGTGCAGCTGTATGTGCAAGATGAACTGATTCACAGTAACTTCATCAATGAAAACAGCAGTCACTCTCAAGTCCAAAAGAGCTGAGACGCATGTTCTGGGTCCCATCACTTAAGCAGCGTCATCTTGTGGAGCCTAGGAAGCATGCTTTCTCTGTTGCTGTGCCTGCCCTCTGGAACAATATCCCCCCAGAGATCCAGATGGCTCCCACCCTAATGACATTCAGGAAGGTATTAAAGACTTGGTTATTCTCCCAGGCTCTGGGGCAGAGAAAAGGTTGACCTCCTGTTGGATGGATTTTCTTTAGTTTTATGTTGTTTCTGGGGCTGTTCACGATTCTTTTTTGCATGTTGCACTTTATTTTTACTTTTAATTGCAAGCCACACAAAGTTGTTGGGAACTGGGTGATCTATAAATTGTATAAATTAAATAATAAAGCATTTCCATACTATGGGTACAAAGACTGATGGGAATAATAAAATGCAACTGCCTAGTGTTGGATGCTGGAGCTTTCTTTAATTGTCTGAAGGCCCCCTTACAGAGCTCTTAGGTGGGGGGTCTGCAAAATTTTCTGGTGTCAAGGTTTTGGAATGATTTGGGAACTTACTCACAAGGTGACCCAAATCTCCACACTTTATAGCTGACAGCTGGGCAAGCTACCACTGGGTGACCAAAAATGTCATAGTAAAGACACAATTTGAGGTCACATCTTCATTGTTTCTCTGTTGCAGACAAGGATCTCTTCATTGCCCCTATGTGCATAGGCTCCATGCCACTGGCATCCAAGGAGACAATGAGGAAGGAAGGAAATGGGTGAAGAAAGGCTGTGAAACTGTCTTCCTCTGCAATTTCCTCCTCTTCCAACCTATCATCAATCACTCTTCAAGGTCTCTGGTGTGCCCTGTCTCATGAATTCATTTCTCGGTTCATCAGAAAAGTCTTCCTAAACTGGTCATTCAGGGCAAAATCATTTCAGTGCATGTGCCTGGTGAACAACTGAAAATCTGCCATATACTTGTGTACTTGGCATCCTCCTTGTTGCAAATTACATATTTCCCAGTTAACAATCAGTCTTCTGATGATGTAGTCAAAGGCAGCTCCAAACTTTTACATAAAATCTCCATACAGGTAATCCCTAGTTTAAGAATGAGTTCTGTTCCAAAGGTCTGCCTTTAAGTAGAATGTGTATGTAAGCCAGAACAGTATTATTGTATAATACGGTATAAGTAGACTGTGTAATTAACTCGAACCACTGTGCATTTAACTCAAATCATTGTGTATTTGCTACAATAGGCTCCATTCTTAACTATGGGTTGTCTGTAAACTGGGTGTTCTTAACCCGGGGACTACCTGTAGTTGTCCAGGATGGCATCATTTGCAATGAGTGGAATGCTCACCTGGCTGCTCCTTCTTTCAAAAGCTGACAACAAATGCCACTTGGAGTCAAACTGCAAGGACTTGCCATAAACAGCTCACACTGGATGGTGAAGATTAGGACTTGATCCTGAGCCCCCCTGAACTTCTCCAGCAGATTCTCAGGGGAATGAAGTATCACTGGTGGGGGAGCACCCTGCAGGGCTACTCCAGATGGAAGCAAACCTTGATCTAAACGCTGGGCCAACTGCACCATAGCATTGTGCAAACTTGTTTTCTGTGTATCTACCTCCTGTCTATGCTATGACAATGCCTCTACAATTTACTCTGCAGACAGTGGGATTCCATAAAGATCTGTAACTATGGTCTAATTCCAGAACACAGGATCAAATGCTTTTCTGATGGGAGAGCAATGAGACTTTCAAGACTGTTGCTAAGTCTTTGAGGTAGGTAATCCCAGGAAACAAGAATCACTTGGATTATTGGAAAGATCTTTATTGCTAGTTGGGTACTGTGACAAAATAATGAAAACCTGTCAAAATCATTCTCCAGCTCAGCTTATGCCTAGCATAATAAAGGTGGAGTCACTATGAGACTCTTTCTCACACTACCCTCCTCCCCTGGGCTGACATGTCTCTTTTGCAATGGTCCTATTTCCATGCTTGGGTTCTCAAGACCTGCTAGACATTCTACCACAGAACCTGTCTAGCCATTAAAATCTCTAGGAGAGGCTCTTCTAAAGATGCCCCCATCAGAGGTTCATATATCCAGGAAGCAGGAAAGGGTATTTTTTAAATTTCCAGGCTGTAAAACATACAACCATGGAAGCTGCATTTAGTACCCCTAATCCATCCCCTAATCTTTAAAAGAACAGGCAAGACTTATTTCCTTTTCTTTCTTTTAGTTATCAATTAATTTTACAATTATTTTAAATGTGTTTTTAAGCATTTTATTTTGTATTCTATATTTTAATTTTTGTTAGCTGCCTCGTAAAACAAATAAATACAAGCCTACAATTCTAAGTACAATTAGCTCTAAGTCTTACTGGGGAAGCACATATTCCTAAAGAGCTAGAATTTTTCACAGGGAAGGGGCAATTACATTTTTCCAAGAGTTTAAAGGCATTCCTCTACCATCCTCATGTTGTGTCTTGATTGCATTTCACAGCAGTGGCTTTCAAGCTGACACAGTGAAAACAGGATTTTATACATGACATTTAGTTTAGAGATTTTGGAATTCATATTTCACTCCATAAATTCCACATTATAAAACAAGATTCATTTAAAATTTTAAAGCCAAGATAGTCAAAAAGTTGACATTAGATTTCCTTTAGCATTTGCCAAAGACAATTTATATAAACATGATTGCTTTGTTGCCTTATGAGAAAGCCCATGGAGATTAACTATAAACATGCTCTTTTAGATGTGTTTTTATATGTTATATCAAGACAGAAGAGTAGCAAGTAGAGTTTTAAAAACCACAACTAAAAGGCTTATACTCAAAATCTGAGCATAAGAATTGAGATGGGCTTCTCTCAGGAGACAGAAAAGGTGTAAGCATTGCCAATCTTTCACCAATTTTACCCCACAACAAGCTATCATAATTTTATCTGCCAATCTTAATAGATGGAGAAACTTATAAAGAACACAATTTATCAGAAAAGGTATCTGGATCGAATGATATGAATTTCAAAGATAATATATTTTTATTTCCAATATATATATGACAATATAGCTCATGATTAAAACATAAAATATAAATATAAAAACAACTTAATACAATTACAAAACCAAATGCAACCATTTAAAGAATATAAAGCCAACACAATATTTTAAAGGACCACACCAAAGCTATTACCAATGCGTCACTAAATATGTATGTGTTTGTATATACAGATATGCATATATACTTTGGAATAGCCAAGATAACTTCCTTATTTCAAGTTATTTCTAATTAAAGTGCTATAATAAATATTATGACTATGCACTTTTAAAAATGATTGGAAAAAGTACTTTGGAACTTGCATGAGTGCAGCATCTCTCCTAATCATTAAGGCAGCTGCATCTTTTTTTATTAGACAACTACTACATTTGTTAGTGACTGGAAACCCTTCACAGACTTTTTGCTGAAAATGGGAAAAAATGAACTTGTGATTTATGGGTTTGATGATTAGAAAGGGTAGAATATGGAAAGAATGGAGCCATGATGTAACCTTAAAGAGAGAGGATAAAATATAAATGTATTTATAACTGCTGTAAAGGAGATCGGAAGCCACTCCTTTACAGGTAGTCCTTGAGTTATGACGGCAATTGGGATGGGAATTTCTATTGCTAAGGGATGCGGTTATAAAGCGCGATGTTATGTGACTGCATCATTTAGCAATGGTAATCCCTGTAGTCCCTGTTGCTGTCGTTAAATGAGGATCGTGAGTCGTTATGCGAGTACCTCCTTGCAACTTCCTGCCAGCTTCCAATAACCAAAGTCAGTGGGGAAGCCAGCAGGAAGTTGCAAGTCCCAGGCACCTTGCAAGCAGGCCAGCAGGCAGGTAAGTGGCTGCTGTTGGGTGAGAAAGGGAGCGAGGGGGTGCACAGGTGGCTGGGGAGGCATGGCATGAACATGGTGGGGCTTGGGGTGGCTGCTGCCAGGTAGGAGAGGTGCATGAGAGTGTGCGAATGGCTGGGGAGTGTGTGCAAATGGCTGGGGAGGATGCGCAAGTAGCCAGGGAGGTGTGGTGTAAGCACAGCAAGGCTAGGGGAGGGTGTGCAAGAGTGTATGGGTGCCCAGCATGGCACGAGTGCAGAAGGGCTGAGGAAGGGTGTGCAAATGGGGGAGACTTACCTGAGCAACTTGCAACCTCCCCTGCCAGCTTCTCCACTGACTGTGCTTGTGGGAAGCTGGCAGGGAAGGCTGCTAATCGCAATCATGTGAACATGGGACACTGCAACTGTTCTGTGACCTGGTTGCCAAGTGCCCAGATCATGATCACATGACCGCGGGGATGCTGGGATGGCTGGAACTTTGAAGACCGGTTGTAACCACCACTTCAGTGCCATCATAACTTCGAATGGTTGTTGAATGAGTGGTTGTTAACCAAGGACTACCTGCATATCTTTCTTTTTCTTTTCTTTTTTCTTTTATTTATTACTTATTTACTTACCATTTTCCCTTCACTTTACTTTTACTTTCCTTTTTTAAAATTTGTATTGCTTTTATTCTGTAAAAAAAAAAAATGTTTTTTAAAAAGCAGCTGCATCTTTTTTCAAATTTTCAGGACAGCCTGAGAAAAAGATGTGGCTGATTTAGCAAGAAATGCTTTGCTTGCATAAGTCTGCAAAGCATTTTTTTCCAAATAATTTTCGAAGCATGTCCAATATACAGTGGAACCTCGGTTCACGAACGCATCTGTTCACGAACAATTCGGGTCACGACCAGCTCAGGCCGCAAAAATTTACCTCCGGTCGCAAACGCCGGATCGGGTGACAAACAGGATCCGCGGCCATTTTCCCTCCCGTGTCACATGGTTGTGACTTCCTGTAGGGAGGGGACTCTCCCTCCAAGCAGGAAGTGCAGCCATTTTCCCTCCCATGTCACGTGGTTGCGACTTCCTGTAGGGAGGGGGCTCTCCCTCCGAGCAGGAAGCGCGGCCATTTTCCCTCCCATGTCACATGGTCGCGACTTTCTGTAGGGAGGGGACTCTCCCTCCGACCAGGAAGCATGGCCATTTTCCCTCCCGTGTCACGTGGTTGCGACTTCCTGTAGGGAGAGGACTCTCCCTCCGAGCAGGAAGCGCGGCCATTTTCCCTCCCGTGTCACGTGGTCGCGACTTCCTGTAGGGAGGGGGCTCTCCCTCCGAGCAGGAAGCGCGGCCATTTTCCCTCCCGAGCAAGGTTAGCTTTCTTTGTGTCATATTTTTGCGGTTTTTTAAAAAAAAAACATGGTTCAGAATGGAGTAACCGTATTTACATTGAACCTTATGGGGAAATTTGACTCGGGTCGTGACCAGAAATCGGTTGGCGACCAAATTTGGGGTCGGAACGGATTAACTGTATTTACATTGAACCTTATGGGAAAATTTGATTCCCGTCACGACCATTTCGGGTCGCGACCAGAGTCGCGGAACGAATTAAATTCGTGAACTGAGGTACCACTGTACATCCCCTGGCAGGCAATTCCAGAAATTATAGCATCACTACCAAACACGGTCTTCTGCTATATCTGCCATTAACAGACCCTAAAGACGGACTTGCAGATATGGTCTCAATGGCTAACAGAAAGGCCTTATGAGTTAATAAGCGTACAATCAGTGCTTCAAACAGCTGACTATTTCAAATACCTTACATCTTGGCTAGAACCACAGAAGTCCATCTGGTCACTGGGATAATCAAGCAAGGAGACAGAAATAATGAGGGCCCCAAGCCACTATAATGAGAAGATAAATAAAGCATACACACACACACACTATTTTTTGGTAGAACATTTCCTACAAGAAACACTGAAGGACAATACAGACTTCTTCAGGGTAACAGGAAAGGCCAATTACAAATAGCTGCTTCAGAAAGTCAATTCAGAAATAAGGAAGAGCACAGATATCTACCTACACACCATGATAGCAATTAAATAAGGAACAGACCCCAAGTCACCATCCCACACAATTACATCAGCATAAAATGTTCACTATGGAGTTGCTGCTCTATATTCAGTCTTATAGTTTGCTAGTTTAGTAGGAAGAACCAATCAAAGGTAATGAAGGTCAAAGTTAATTGAAGAAGTTTCTAGAAATAGATATCAGATGACAACACATGGTACACTGTACCATACATAAGTAAAACCAGATTATTAAGTACAAAGTGTAGCAGCCTGTAATTACCTACATCTTTAAGGGCTTATTGGTAAAGGGCAAGACCACAGAACAAATCAGCCTGGAGTTCTGGGAAGTGCTTTGCTTTCCCAGTGGGAACTAGGCAACCTCCCAAAGTTAAAGTGCATGAGTTTATATTAAGACGACAAGCCAATTAAACTGATTAGAATTGTCAAGAAAAACAACATAAGGCAACATTACAAGGAAGAAGTTGAGGGCAGAAAGGCATGGGGTGATGCCAAGACTGAGCACAATTACCCCATTTTTGTTCCTGTTGAACTTGGAAAACCTCACAGAGGGCAAAAGATCAAAAGGATTCCCATTTACCATAGGTAAATGGTGTGTGAGCGTATGTCAATCACAAAATGGTTTTAGACAAGCAAGGTGTAGGAACCTGAGGCTCTCCAGATACTGGTCAACTATCAGAATCCCTCAACTTGTAGAATAATCTTAAAGCAGTGGTATATAGCCTACAAGTTGCACGTGGCCTCCAAAGGCATTTTCTGCAGCCCCCAGTTGCAGAAGTTGGATGATGATGATGATGGTTTTGGTGCCTTCGAGTCAGAGTTCACTACTGGTAACTGCCTGGATAAGTCCCTGCAGTTTTCTTGGCAAGATTTTGGAAGTAGTTTGCCATTGCTTGCTTCCTAGGGCTGAGAGAAAGTGACTGGCCCAAGGTCACCAAGCTGGCTCTGTGCCTAAGGCGGACTAGACCTCACAGTCTCCTGGTTTCTAGCTGGTGCCTTAAACCACTACACCAAACTGGCTCTCAGCTGATTTTTAGGTTAAAATAAAATTTGGTGATTTACAATTGGCTATGGTGGAATATGCTGACCAACTTACTAAAAAGACTGATGCTTTAGAATATAGCTTTTATTCTGAATATGCCCATTTTATGCTGTATTTTCACAATAAAGAAACAATCCTTTTATGGGAAACAAACAGTTGCTGTTCTCTAAATTTAGCCACTCCAAAACTAGGTGAAATTTGCACAGAGAGGACATTGTCTATATTTTCAGCAATTGCACTGGGGATTATTTAAGTATATCTATCCTATAGACTCTTGTCTCTCTACCTGACACAATTCAGACAAACTGAAGGACTGGACTTTTACTGCCCCATCTCAAACATGTTGAGCCAGAAGTTAATCCCACTGGCCTCTTTTACATAAAACACTAAACTTTTGGTTTTGAATTAACGTGTTATGCAAACCCTTATTGTGGTTTATTTAATGAATCATTATTAAACCACATTTGAGCAATGTATGAACCCACTCAAAGGTTAGATAAGGTTTACTTCTAGGAATTCTGCATAGGATTAAAAGAAACTGAAAATACAATTTTGGCCTTCTTCTCTAATGAACATTTTAATGATCACTAATATAGTTGAATAATAGCAACTCAATGGTTGCTTCACACATCCTTTGATTTGTTTTAAACAGGATTTGTTCAGTAAGCCACAATAATTAGTTGAGGATCACAGATTATGCTAAATCATAAATCATGATTTATAAACAATGGTTTAATACAATTGTTGAACTTAGCCAATGAGTAGCTGCTTTGCTCCAGTGAAGTAATTGGAACACTGAGCTACAATAAATTATCTTAGTGGCTCAGGATGTTCTGCTGATTCCTACCTATCCTCTTTAAATACAGTATTGAATGTTAGAGATCCTGGCATTGTGGAAAATCAACTATATGCCATATAGTTCATTTGGCCATAGTATCAATTTTAGTCCCTATCTGCTCCTTGGGCAGTATTTCCTTTTTTGGTCAGATTCTCACCTACAATTACTCAACGGTAACAGCTTTTTACATAGGATTTCACTCAATCTCAAAAGCCAGCAGCTGGGTAGACCTTACCCATCTTTCATAAAAGATCTACTTACAATTAGGGTGCCAGATTCAGGGCTGCAAAAATACAGATGTATCTTAGACAGTACAGAAGAGATACAGAAAACTTTACTTTTTGCTACCATCGAGTAATCATCCAGGTTTCTGTACACCTACCTTATATGGAATATTTACTGGTTCAGGATTTTCTGGCATTCATTAAACCAGTACTAAAACCTTACATAGGCACTCTTATTAATGATTGGCTAAATGTGTGCTTTCATCATATGAAATTTCCTTCACTTTGAAACTTACCTTCCTCATCTTGTCTACATGTTCACTAAGTGCAGTTCCTGTATAGTCAAACTGCAAAACATACATTTGCACAATGAGAAGGAGATTGGGGGTTTGTACAGACAACAGAAGAGAAGTATCAATCTTTTATCAATCCTTCAAAACAGATGCAATACTTTTCCTATTTCAGTAAAATTCCTGGCTTGCGTGCTATCTTTTAAAACAAGATACTTTGTCCCATAAACAGACCCTCTTCCTAAACACTGAAATCAAAACAGATGTGAACACATATAGGCTTCAGCTGGGGCATTATTTTTAATTTTTCAATATGTTTTAAACATTCCAAACATGTACTGAAGAAGTTAATTTGCAGATTTCAGAATTAAGTTTGCAGAGACCCTATGAAGTGGCAGACCATTTTTTAGGAGCCTACACTCTAAGCGCAAGCTTTGCGTTGGCTGACATTAGAGAAACTGCGTTGTTTCTGCAACGTCTTGTGAAACAAATAAATTAACATGGAGGGAATCTGTAAAACCTAACACATAAAAGGTAGTTGCAATTACATCCTCTGCATGTTTCTCCAGTTTCATCTGGAAATCTTTTACACACACATACACACAGACTGATTTATCACAAATCACTTTAGTTGCTTGTGGATGGGGAAGTGAACAATAAACTATTGACAAACGGTGCTATTTTTATGAGGCAAGGAAAAATTCATTGGTTGGTAAACACTTCTCACAGGGCTAGGAACAGAAAGGCTCACATGCTGTTGGAAAGAAATGAACTATTAAGGGAGCATGGGAAATTGAGAAAACAGCCCAGAAACCAAGAAGGGACTGAAGGTAAAACAGCCATGCAAGTACATCAGCACTGGATAGTAAATGGCATATACTGATCTAGACAGATAACCAGATCTTTGGCTGCATGTGTCCAGACCAGCATGTCTCTAGAGCATGCTGGCTGGGGAATTCTGGCAGTTGAAATCCAGACAACTTAAAGATGCCAAGGTTCAGGAACCCTGTTCTAGAGCAAAGAGAGACAACCTCCATCTCCTCTAGTAACAGCAAGGACTACCCCTTTAAGCACAATGCTGTAAGCCAGTGTTGCTTCCAAAACAGCATTTGGAAATTTCCCCATCCACAGATATATATTCTTTGCACAGGGATCTATCAAAATTGCTCACAATTGTAGTAACCATTTATTACCTTATTGGATCAGTGGGGGCTCATCTTGCCTCACTATTGAGACTGTACTTTTATCTGGAGGATTCCCTTAGTAAGATAAGGATATATTTTTGTGTTTCCCAGAGCATGTTTATTAACCTGCTTTTAAAAACACTGTTTTCACTGATCTACTCTTCTGCGTGTTCTTGTGTTAACAGCATTACTAGGATTATTTATTAGAATTTTGCATACTTGGTACCCCACCTTCCTTATGCTGGTCTATGATGATAATAAAGAATTGCTTTGATTTGCACGCAAGTACCATTCAGGGATGCTATACTAAACATCTTTGGCCAGCAATATTGTGAAAGCAAAGCCTTCCATTGTAAGCAGTTGCCTTGAGGTTAGAGGTAAGGAGAAACAGAGACCTCTCAACACGTAGAGATATCAACTTGAACTTTGAATTCACTTTTTCAACAGTTTATTCACTTAGAATAAATGCCCACAAAGGGAATCCAAGGTTAATAAAACACTTAACATGCCAATAGTACATTAGCTATTTCATGTTTAATTCTGAATAATCTCACCCAGGTAAAATCAGTCTTATTGCATGCTATTACTGTATCTAGGTGGCATATGAGCTAAGTCTGAGAAAGAAGAGTTAGCCTAGAACAATGTTTCTTAAACCTTTTGCTCTCAGGACCCCTTCCCACTTTTAAAAATTATGCAGAATATATTTATCAATATTTACCATCTTAAAAATCAAAATTGATGCACTGGTAGAATATTTATTGAATCATGTAAAAATAACAATATTAAACCCATCAGATATTAACATAAAAGTATTTTTCATGAAATGCCCTATATTTTTTAACAAATAAAAATGAGAAGAGTGACACCCTTTTGCAAATATCTTCAATATCTGGTGAATAATTTTAATTTTGCAGGCCCCTGAGAGGATCCTGGGGGACCCCCAGTGGTCCTTGGATCACACTTTAAGAAACACTGGCCTAGAGCCACCCTCAGTGCACACTTGAACTCATATTTTTGAACTTACAACAGCGAAGCCTGAAGGACTGAACTAATATACCTGCAACAGCTTCTGTAAGATATATGTCTCCCATCTCTCACTTTTATGGCAAAAGATATTTCCTTTGAGTGCTTCATAACAGATACAAATGAAGTAAAATATCTCATTTAAGTTAGGCAGCATTGTACTCAAAAAGGGAAAAGTGATGAATTACCACAACTCTATCTGCATTGTTTCATAGTTATTTTCCGCTTGTTCTGATATATTTCCAAGTGCTTTCCACTGAATATTATATACAGTTACATGTATAAGGAAAAATTTCCTGATGGTAAGATCTGTATAACAGGGGAATAATTTATCTATGGAAGTTGTGGGTTCTCCATTTCTGGAGGTTTTTAAGAAGAGGCTAGATAGCTCCCTCTCATGGATGGTTCAGTTGGTCCCTTCAAACTCTACAATTCTGTGATTTTATAATTCTATGCCACATGGAAAAGCAAAGAAATCAAATCAGATTTTTTTTTTTAAGCTGGCATCCTCCAGTTGAAACATCTTTCCATTTTCCCTGCAATATGGAATGCTGAAAGTTGTGGTCCCAATATAATTGCAATACACCAGGTTGGATAAAGCTAGATTGAATAAAAAATCAGAAACAGTCGGGCTGACCACTCCCCCCTCTCTAAGCCAATTGTTTAATCAGTCAATTCTTATTTCAACATTGGCAAAGTCTTAGGATGCTCTATCACTCCTGAAGGCAATAAGATTATTTACTTACTTACTGGACTTATATGGCTGCCTATCTCATATGATGACCCTAGGCGGCTCACAACAATCCATAAAAAACCAAAACCAAAACCATAGTACCCTTCCCCCCCAAGTGCCAGACCAATCATCCTCACAGCTCAACCCCCATCCTAGCCCAATGCTTGGGGGAAGAGCCAGGTCTTCACAGCCCTCCAGAAGGCTAAAAGGATAGAGATCCCTTGGATCTCAGGTGGGAGGCTGTCACAAAGGGCTGGGGTGGCCACCGACAATTTAGGATGGGGGCGGGGTTCAACTAGGTTCTGCAGAATCCTGGGGTTCCAAAAGGACTTGAATGGGTTCCACAGGACTAAGGGGAGCAGGGGAAAACCTGTTTCTGGAGATGTCTTTTTCCCCTTACTCCCTTGTAGAGAGCTTTTCTTCCTTAGTCTCTAAGCAAAACTCTTTGCAAGGGACTAAGGGAGAAAAATTCTTTGCAAGAGATGGATCCCTTAGTCACTTAGGTACAGGAGAAGGGAGAGGGTTCGTCAGTTGACATTCAGAAACCCCAACCCTCCTGATCAGGGATCCTGGGAATTTTTTTTTTTTTTTTTAATTAACAGGTTCTGCAGCCTGAAAGAAGTTTGGAAACCCATGATTTAGGGGATGAAAAACAGGCTGTGTGGTATACATAGCTCTGTCCTCCAAGGACATAATAGTTGTGTGGGGTAAAGATCACCCTGGGAACTGCCATTACTGCCTCCACCCCCGGTAACTACTGCCTGAGGTCTCCTTACCTAATTGTAGGGTTGATTTACAACCAGAAGCAAAAAGAAGTGACATGATGCAGGTAAACTTCCCATGAAGAACTTATAGAGTCCTTTCTCCAGGAATGAGAAGTGATTGTAGCATTAGATTCTTCATGAACTTGCATGCCTGAACCACTCCTTAGGACTTTAGGTGTGGAACTGACAGAGATAAAGATTTTTTTCCCTCACATTAAGACCACAAGAGTTCTTACATGTTCTTAATTAAAGCTGGTTCTTTCATTTCTGGTGGCTAAGCACACAATCAGAGTCTCTACTAGAAAAATGAATTTTTGTAAAAGTGTGAAAAAGGCTGTAAAAGTCCTTTCAAGATACTTCTTCATCCTATTTCACCTCCACCCCAGCTGAAAGCAGCACACTGGAATGCCTCTGACAGCCACCAGTGACATATAGAACAAGCCTGCTTAATTGGGTCTCTTTCCTCATTACTCACATTTCCTCTATGGCAAATCTGGCAAATTGCAAGTCTTCAGTGCAGTGATGGGGGCGGTAATATGTGGGCTGAAGCCGTAAAAGTTGCTCTCAGTGCAAGGGTTTTTAAAATGTATGTGCAAGACTTTATTTTGCCTTAGTCAACAAGCATACAAGGTAGACGGTTGAGTCAAACAGGCACAGCACCGGGACTGCCACTGCCTGATTGTCAGCGACCCCCTCACTCCTGGGCTTGATCACAATCCAATCAAAACCTAGTATCATTATTATAACTCTTGTATGAATACAAGTGCTCAGCGTGCCTGGCATTTTTCAGAGTACAAGAAGAGAGATCCCAATCCCCAGGCGCTTGCAAGGAACTTGCAAGTTAAAATCTCAGACAAGGAAAAAATTATGGAGAGAAAAAGGAGCGAAGGTGGTGTACTTAATTTTCTTTTCAAAGGTATATACTTAGGTTGAATTACAAGAGGATATGCGAATACTTTGCCACTCAAGTCAGATGACCATTCCTGCCAAATCAAGTTCCCTGTTATATTGTTGAAGATACCTGATCTTCTGTAGTAATGAAAAGTAGTACCTGAGTTCTTAAATAAAATGGAGTACTAGAGCTATTCCTATTTGTTTCCTGAAATTTGATCAACTTGATGCAAATAATAATGATCTTTACAAAAGAGTACAAATGGTTCGGAATAGAATATTGTTTCCTATATTCACTTAATGAAATGCAGCTGTGAAAGATTATTATGCAAATCCAACCACACTAGTAAATCATGGTTTATAGCTTAATATGTTATGTGGACCCAGTCAAATATGGCTTATTTTAGAAAGTATAGCTTAAATATGGCTTACTGCGAGGTATAAAAAAATACCGTAGCTAAGATACGACTCTCTGCTCCAAATCTGTGCTCAGGTGAGAGAGGAGAGCAAAGAAAGAACAGTGGAGCCAACGATCTCCAATCAAAGCATTCTGAAGCAGCACAGATCAGGAAGAACCAGAACGGCACACCCCAATATATTTGCACGGAACGACTCTTGTGACTGAGAGGTGTCCCTGGGGTGAGGTTAAAAAAGACAAGACAGCAGCAACAACTTTGGAACCCTCTTTTTTATGTGTGTCACACTTCTTGACAGCCCCATTTTTGGAGAGAGGTTAGGATGAGAATGATGGTGATCAAAGAAAGAGAAGTGATATCAACTATGAGGCATCGTCAAGAATTTGGGTAGCTGTTATATTTGGAGTGTAAGGAGATTATCTTTAGACTGAGACACAGTTCTTTGCAATATGTCACTCTGGTGTAAACAGAGATTTCGTTCTTTTTTAAATGAGAGGCCAGTTGGTGAAATGCAACCAAAAGCTTCTCACTATGATTTAGTATCACATCTTTTCTAGTAGTGAAATCATTTGTTACTTCAAGTTTTAGTTACAGCAGTAGGATTATTAACATTATCACTGCATTTACAAATTGTGATTCATAAATATAGTAACATAATGCTAGTTATCATAAAAATATATTTCTTGGAAAAAGATAAGCTTTTTATTTCTATCCTGGTTGAATCCTTGACAGTATTATTGGTGGGACCTAAGAAACAAAAGGGTCAAGAGCCACTGATGTAAATACCTGTTCCCTCACCAACAGTGGAATAATTCAGAAACAAAGTAGACTGAGAAGTCAATCTACTTTATTCTGAAATCACACCTAGTGTAAATTATGAAGGAAAGTGGAATTAACTAGGTGGTGGTTGAAGTAGAAGAGTACTGCATAATTTACCCCCCCGGAACAATGTTTTTAGGAGCCTTTGCTCTAAAGCTTGGGTCAAGTGAGTCAAGAATCAGTGCAAAAGTAATAGACAAGGGAAGGAAGTGGGGCAGTGTGCTTACCTTTCAGAAGCTTGAGGGCTAGACTATGAATACACACACACACACACAAAGAAACAGACTCCATCAAAGTATCTCTTTAATGAGACAATCTGAATGGAACTTTCTCTGATCTTCATAGAAATGTGCTTAAATTCTTTTGCCATTTCGCAGGAAATGCAATAGCAGTGCAATAGATTTATGTAATTTCTAGATGAAAGAGAAATTCACCAAGGGAAAATATGTAGGTGTACAGTAGATAGATAGGATTAAGAGTTTTGATAAATTCTCTACTGTAAAAGGACTTGCGTGTCTAGGAAGAAAGGAAAAGAAACTTGTTTCACAAGGTACAAATAGCAAATGTTAATGATAGTGCCTGAGGTGATTTTTTTTTCTGGAATGCAACTCTAGTACTACACCTTGAGATTCTCTGTATATTTGCCTTCCTCGTGTTAACAAAATGCTACTGATCTTAAAAACATTGCTCTTTTTATTTTTTAATTGTGAGCCGCCCAGAGTCATGTATATGAGATAGGTGGCCTATAAATCTGCTAGATAAATAAATACTCTAATTGATGGAAGGCTGGGACTTGATTTGACTGCACTTCAAATTCTAATCTGCATTTTGACAGCAGCATCAAAAAAGTCATCCATACAATGTTTATCTGAGTTTGGCCACGAGCACACTACTAAAAAAAGTTTCCCTTCAGACTAAAAAAAATTGTACATCCTTGTTTTTCATGTCCTTGATTTTTGTTAGCCTGCTCTATTCCCTTTTATATAAACCTTTCATTTTCTTTCAATTCCAAAGGACATTGGGGTATATCTTGGATGAAGAGTTGGTTAGATGCAAAGACATACTTTGGAGAAGACAGGGAGCCAAATGGACTTCCCATGCTTAATCCCCCCCCCCCCAAAAAAAGTCTGAAAAGAAGGGTTTTTTCTCTTTCCTTTGAAGATGCTTTTAAACAGAAACAAGATTGATTTAAATATATTGGGCGAGAAGTTTGGTGACAAACTATGTCACTGGAGAATGCAAGTATGCAGCAGGTCTAACTTTTAATCCCTCTTTAGTTACAAAGATAATTGGGAACAGAAGCCTCAATATGACAAATGTAAAACAAGAACCAGCATCAGCAGCTTACATGCTCTTTGATTTCAGCCTGGGAGATTTGGGTTGAAGTTCTTGCCACACACGTAAAACTTACTGAATTTTGAATACCCTAATTAGCAGCACTGTTGCAAAAAAATAAAAGCAAGCCTTAGAATAAACCTTACCCTAAGATTCATGGAGGAACAGCAGGATTAAGACCTATTAATAAAAGTAAACAAAAGAGGAATGACAAAGCCACACCTATTCAAAGGCAACCCATAAATCACTCTGGCCCACTACTTGTGTTTTGTTCAGGTAACTCCTTGTTGCTGTGCTTCTGATCCAGAACGCTGGAGAAAGCAGTCACTGCTCTGATTCCATACTGAACATCTGACTCTCCCAACCAAAAGGGAAGGGTATTCTCAGGATATTTCAACACAGATATAGGCACTGCACAAAAGCTCAGGCCTTAACTAAAACTGTTAATCTCAATAGGTGTGACCAGACTCTTTCCGAATTTCAGCACAGACATTAAATATTAAAGAGATCCTATGCTAATCCCTTGGTAAATTAATGAATGCTTGTGGACTCTGAGAAATTGAGTAAAACAAAGAAAGAACAGAGAAAAAAATAGAGGTGGTCCCTTGCTATACAACGGAAAAATAGATATATTTTTTTTTCTGGAAGGCAACTCCAGTACTACAGCTGGAGATCTGAGGGTTCATCCTCTACAACTGCATACAGTACAGCCATGATGTCGCAGCACCGCCCGAGTTTCTGAGTTGGATCAGGCACATATTCCCTGCTCTCCCACGCGCGGCCGGTTCCCTGCTGCCTGTGCCCGAGGGGGTCAGCGCTTCCTCTCCCTTGCTGACTTCCAAACTGAACCACCCCCGGGGATACCAACTGATCTTCGGACGTTCTCAGTATGAAGTTTTCGGTCTGCAAGTCTGCGGAGAAACTGGGGTGGGAAGGAAGGGCCTGCTGGCCGCTGCCCTCAGGAAGCGTGAAATGTGCCTCCGCAGGGCAGCTCCACTTCTGACAGGACACGCGACTGCGATTTCTCCGCGGGGGACAGAGCTGCAGGACACCGGCCACTCGCGCCTCGATCTGGAGCGCAGAGGCGGACTGCCTGACTTTTGGGAGGGAGGCGTCGGGATCTGAATGGGGAAACGGCACGGCCGCTCAAGACTTCCCCGCCCCGAAGAAAAGGTTGGGAAGAAGCTGGTACCTGTTTTGCCCACGGCGCCCTGTCCCAGTACCACCAGCCTCAGAGTCCGCGCTGGGGTCAAGCTCACTGCTCTGCGCAGGGGCCGCGGGAAACTCATGGCGAGGCCGGCGCTCGACGGGGCGCAGGACACTTGAGACGATGCTGCCGCTGCCGCTGCCGCTGCCTGCTGCCACCGGGAACCCCATCCACCGCCCGGGCTCCAGCTCGCGCCACTCAGCGCTGGGGCGTCGACGGCTGTGTGAGGAGGGGGCGTGGAGCTCCGCCCAGGAGGGGCCGGGCCGCGCCGTCTGCTCCTCCTGGGATCGCGTAACCCAGTTCTGGGGCCGTCGACCCCGCCCCTCGCACGGGGGAGAGGCTGCGGTGCCCAGAAAGGGGGAAACGTCGGGCGAGCGCCGCTGCAGCCCCCCCTCCAGCTGACCCTTTAACTCAGTCGCGACGGCAAACAGAAGGGAAGCTGACACGGGCTGCGCCGTCCGTCGCCGCTTCGGGGTTTTAGAAATGAGATTGCTGGGGGCGCGTGGCTTCCTCACGAAGCGGGATTGCTGCCGCTGCTGCCCTCGAGAGGATGCGAGGCTCTGGGGCGCTCCCGGAAACTCTTCGGTTCGAGCGTACCCACGAACTGATCGAAACGCAGACTCTGCCCGAACCTGATGACTTCCAGAGTCTGGGACGGCAGGGACTACAGCCGTGACTACGGAGCTTATAATTTAACTCCTCTGGAGGGCGGCAGGTCGGGGAGACGCGTTACTTCGTCCTGCTGCAATTATCCAATTTAAATGAAGGATTGGGAGTACGTACCGTGCTTTTACGGTTTGTTTAGCCATGATTTATTGAATAAACCACACTTAGTTAGGGAGCATAAGGGGCTGGCTCATCAATTATGGTTTGCCAGATCTCCCTTGTTTTTGTGGTGGTTACCAATAACTGCAATTAATGGCATACATCATCATCTCAAGAAGATCGAGTTACTGAATGTTCAAGAAAGACAACAGTCTTGTGGCATCATGAAGGCAAGCACATGCCATAAGCCTTCATATTGTTAAGTCCCAGGCAACTGGGCAATTAAGGGAGCAAGGCCAACAGAGCTTTCAGCAAATTTGCTGGGGGATATAAATACAAAATCTTGGAATGTGTGATAGGAATTTTCCAGCCTCATTTATAATGAGTTCATTAAGGTGGAGCTCCCTGAATACTTTGAAAAGCTTCTTCCCAGACTTCACTCCACCTGAGCTAACTTGCTGTTTATGAGATAAACTGTCAAGTGATTTGCCCACTCTCTTTCCATTTTCTATGGCTGTGTTTCGTTCCTTGCCCAGCCTCCCCACAATCTCTTACACATATATGGCAGCCCAATACCAGAGCCTTTGACTTATAAATGTGTGTACGCATGTAATATTGCAACAACTCATGCTTAACTCTTGGTGATAACTATGTATTTCTGTGCAATGGTGGTTTGCCACTTTTTTCTGGGATTTTTACAATTTCCCAGTCCAGTATCCACCCTTGGAATTATCTGATAATCACCCATTCAAGTACTAATCAGGTCCAACTCTGTTTAGCTGTTCTCAAGATCAGCCAACAGTTACTAGGGATTGCCACCTGCTGTGACAAACACACAGTTGCATATTTATAGGTGAAGGAACATTTGGTGTAAAGCATGAAGAGCTCAGGCAGATAAAATCTGGGAATTTGCCTTTTTTATGCCTTTAACAGCTGTGTGGCAAGTACAAATTTATCAGGTGCAACTTCTGGCACACAAATACAGGGATGGATAAAATCCTTTATAGGTCAAATTTCTACTTTTCATTGACCAAGGTTAAAGAAAAAATAGGCAACCTTATCTGGTAGTGTGCTTCAACAGAATATTTTAATTGCCTTTATTGTAATATAAAATATTCATTTGACTTAGATCTCAGATAACTTGAAAGATATCCTGTATGTTTTAACTAAGTAAAGCAATCTGGAACAAAACAGTCCTGCTTTTGCTGGGTGAATTTATCATTCATGTATACTTTCTCTGTCATCCCAATATGCTGATTCTTGCCTCCAACCACACAAGAAACATTCAAGTCCTTTCTTCCTTTGCATGGGACCCAGATGCTCCAAAAGATGGAAATCCACTGAATGTTAGGCAAATTGCTGTGCAGTGGAAAAAAGAAATTACGAGAGGAAATGTCAAGTTATTTCCAAAGGGATCTGATTGAAGAACTGTCCCATCAAGAAACTCCATATAAATCAGCGGGACCAAAGCATTTTCCAACTGAAGACTGAATAGACAATTGTGAAGGGACTAACAGGACTGATTTGGAGTATTCCCTTTGCCTCAAGGTAGGAGACCCCCAAGTTTCTTTCATACCTATTCAGAAGGAGTACAATGTGATAATTGCTAATTCAAGAGATTGTGCTGGCAAATAGCCAGTGAGTACCCCAATTAATTTCAGGGAAGCTTGAAATTGTGCTATTGGCAAGTTACTAAGCCAGTGATACAGAGCTAAATTCATCTTTTTATAAATTTTAATTATGTATTTATTGTTTTAACTTGATGTAAACCGCCCAGAGTCCCCCATTGCGGGGAGATGGGCGGGGATAAGTCTATGTATAAATAAATAATAAATAAATAAATGTAGCCCAACATCTCTTACGTAGTTCCTAGACCTCTGCAAAATGAGTGAGATCAAAAGTTTCAGTCTTTCTCCCCTCCCCCTTTTTTGTGAGGGGGAGTTAGGGGAATTAAGAGACAAATACAGGTGAAACTCGAAAAATTAGAATATCGTGCAAATGTTCATTTATGTCAGTATGGCAACTCAAAAGGTGAAACCAATATATGAGATAGACGCATTACATGCAAAGCGAGATATGTCAAGCCTTACTTTGGTATAATTGTGATGATTATGGCGTACAGTTTATGAAAACCCCAAATTCACAATCTCAGAAAATTAGAATATTACATGACATCAATAACACAAGGATTGGAAATAGAACAATATCGGACCTCTGCAAAGTATAAGCATGCATATGTACTCAGTACTTGGTTTGTGCCCCTTTTGCAGCAATGACTGCCGCATATGTGCTCCAGACAGCTGCTCCTCACGAGGAGACCACAGAACAGTGAAGAGATAAATGTTTGTAACCTTAGAGGATTGGTTTCATCTACTGTGGTTAAGTGAATAAACCACTGTTGGGTGGGTGTACTTAAAGATAAACCATATCTCGCTTTGCATGTAATGCGTCTATCTCATATATTGGTTTCACCTTTTGAGTTGCCATACTGACATAAATGAACATTTGCACGATATTCTAATTTTTCGAGTTTTACCTGTACATGCCTTAAATTTGCTGGTTCTTAAAGCATTCTTTGGATACCTTCTAACACCTGAAAATTTCCCCCGAATGGATGATTCCTCCTGTTTTGGGAGTGCAGTTTTCAGCATGCTGCACAAATCTTGGTTTGACTCATGAACTGATGGAAGGTGCGCATGCCTGAGCTAGTGAAAGTTAATCAGCCTTGGATAGTATCTCACCCAAGGGTTGATGCTCTTGAACTATAACATTTAAGCAGATGACAAAACTTAGCTGGCCTTGGATGATTTGAAGAAGCTAAGCAGGATTGGACCTGTTTAGTATTTGGATAGGAGACCACCAGGAAACCCCAGAGGTGTAAGCTAATAGAAAGTTTTAAAAATCCAGAAAAAATCTGTGGAAAATCATTTTTGTACTGTTGCCAAGTCTGATTTCTGATACTCCAGCTTTTATCAGGCAATTGCTCTGCCTTACTCACAGATTTTTGTTTAGGCGGATCCATGCATACATAGATCAGCAATCCACTACAGCAAAATTTCCCCCTCATTATTTCTCTCTGTGCAGAATAGCCAGTCTTTTTATCAGCTGCACTTCTGCCTTTTGCCTGCAAGCCCCTTAAAAGACACTGGTTACAAAAAGGCCATGCTAGTTTCAAAATCTAGAACAGGAAGGAGCAGCTTTTATCCGACAAAACTGATGGGGCTTCCTCCCCTAATAAAAAGCAGGATTTATGGCTAAACAAAAAAGTTCCTGGACAGATTTGGGTCCAGCCTTCCTGCCTGCTAGATCCTGTCATCCAGCTAAAATAACCAGATGTAATTATGAGGCTTGGTTTTCTAGACACTTTGGGATAGAGTATACGATCGTAGGCTGTGGGTATTCTGTGGTGAAGGACTGATCAAGAGACAAACATTGTGTTATAGCAAATATTCTAGGACTAAGTTCTGGAATTGAAAACTAAGCTCTTATTCACATCCAGGCCAGAATTCTCTAACATGTTTTGGCTCCATTTCAGGAGGAAGACAGAAAGCATGTGTTCATTTTTAATTGCGGTTTTTCTGCCATTCTTAAATTAGTTGGGGGGAATGCCAACCTCTCTGTTCTAATAACCCTAATTTATGTATTAATCATGTATTGCTAATACAGCATTTTTTAAAACAATAATTTCTCTTTCCCTTTTCTGGCAACTTGTTATAGTTCTCCCAAGGGCCCAGTGGGCAAAATCAGACATGAATTTCTAAAGAAAAATATGACAGATGACACCTTATCCAAAAACTCTGTGAAAAGATAACAGTGTGATAAGCTAAAAACAGATTGCATTATGCTTACAAGTCAATTCTATTTATACTTACTCAGAAATCACTACCGTTGGGGTCGTCAAAATATTTACTTGATTTGGGATTATAGGCTATGAGTTTCCATCAAAATGGATCGTAAATTGGCTGTTTTTAAGAAGAAAAATATTACTGCCGATTTCATCCACCTTAGCTGAAAATTACTATAAGGATCCATTTCCTTTTATATCACTAGCATACAAATGCTGAGCCAAGTTTCCTAATACTTTTTTCTTCTGATGATCAGCAGTGTGCATATAACCCCCTTAGCTGTGTGTAGTCCTATTCAAGCAGCACTGCTGTTCAGGAAACCTCAGAATTAGCAAAACACTTCAGGTACCCTCACACCATCCTGGCAGGTAGGGCTGAATGTGGCTTCTTGCAGACAGCTACAAAAGACACTACCAAAAATAGTACAATGAACACACTGGGCTGAGCACCATAACTTCATGATGTTTATAAATGGAGCTAACATAGAGTTTCATAATTCCACCTCTGAGGGATGATCCCCCCCCCTTCTTTTCTTGCAATATGGCCTGTCTTTTGCCATGTAAGGTTATGAAGTAGAGCATGGCTGTAACCGTATAACATAGATTCTGTTTACAAAGCAGCGCTTCGTGGCGAGATCAAACTTGCTTCAACAACCGTTCCCCTCTTGTTTTTTCCCTGCACGCAGCCTGCCATTTTCTGCAGATGCTCTACAGAGTTTAATCAATAGCAAGGACAGGTTTTGTTGCCTGTCCCTGTAACAGGACGAAAGACAGATCTCAGAACCTGCACGCAGGTAGCTGTGAATGTGCTGTAAATGTGCCACGTGCACACATACAAATGACCAGTCACCCGAGATTGGAACCAGATTTATTTATGCTTTAGTCCTATTCAAAACTTCAATCACGCCTAGGTTAATCATTCCTAATGTAACACAGCAGACTTCAATTATTAATCTAATAATTAATAATAATTAATAATTAATCTAATTATGCCTCCAGATTTTCAGGCACAATAGCTGAAAATCGGTGGTATGGTTTTTCCAACCATTTTAAGTAAGAAACATAGAAAAACCATGGTGCAGTCTAAATTAGTCTAGATTAAATTAGTTAATTTAAATTAAATTAAATTAGTCTAAATTAGTTTTGTTTTTTTTTAAAAGAGGGAGGGGAACACTTCCCTGCCCCAATAATCTGGGGAAAAAACCTTTTCAGAAAATCCTGGTCCCATTTATGAAAGTTGTAAAGTTGGAAGGGTCATCAATCACCAACCTACTGCAGCCCTCATCTCCCCCGTAAATATTGTGGGCCCTGAACACTAACGGTGGCTCATGCCTTGACTATGCCATGACTACACCATACTTGCTTAAATCAAATATTTAACATATCCTGGGAACCCAGAAGAGGCTGCCTGTCTGCTTTGTGATTCCAGCCCTGCCACTGTCCAATGAGCTTCTGTTGGCAGGTTGGTGAGAATGTTATTCTGTAGCAACAGGCATGAAAGGATCACTCGGGTACTTGAGATGCAGGGATGCAAGAGAATCAGCCATTGGGGAAAAAATGCTTCTCAGCTTGCCTTCTAGTCTTTTCCGTCTCACGAAACATCAGCAATTCTACAATAACATAGGGAGGGGGACACTAGGCTTCTCCTTAGGGCAGATGGGCAGCTGGTTAGACACACTTCTAGAAAAATCATCAAGTTAAGAGAGCTGCAAGATCTTTCCATCAAAGTACATTGTGTAAACTGTACCCCCTCCCCCCGCGGCCGAGCAGAATCGAACTCTCCGGGTAGTTTAAACATCAAGACCATATATGATTACAGTTACTGCTTATTTGGGTGATTTAATTCATTCTTGTTCCACATCTTCAACATGCCATTTATCACGTAACTTTTGCTAAGCACTTTCTTCTGATGCTTTAAGTCAGGCTAAAACGAAACCTGCAGTTTTATCAATGTTCAGTTTCTTTACTGCTGGATGAGCTTTTGCTGATTTGTCAAGCCATTTGATAAACAGCTGGCATGGCAATATATTCTGGCAGGTAGCATTCCTAACACGCCTTCTTTTCAGTTGTATCATTGGTTTATCCTAGTTTCCTATCCCTCCTTAAACCAAATATGAAACTTGAAAATAAAAGCAAATTATTTAACTAGTACTGTAATATTTGATAATGAAAGCTCAGTTGAACTAATAGTTCCATGCTTATCATACATTATAGTTTAACTATGATTTGTTAATTAAACCATAATTGTCTGGGTTTACACATCACATTAAACTATAAAACATGATTTACATATCACAATGGCAACTCACACAATGTAATAAATATATTGAAACAAGCCACAATATGGCTTGGAATGCCCTATGTACCAGGCCATAAAGCAGGGGTTCTCAAACTACGGCCCATGGGCCGGATACGGCCCGCCAGGGTCATTTATCCAGCCCACCCGCCTGATTGGCCGCCGCTGCTGTCTGCCGGGGCTGTGTCGGGAGCTGCAGGCGATGCACGAGGAGGGAGATTGCAGAGCCAGACTATTCTACATTATAGGTATACCGGGTCGTCTTGCAGCTCTCCTCCTCTCGGTGTATTGTTCTCCAAGCTGCTTGTCTCATTCTTTCTCCCAATTGCCCACCCCATTCTTGCAATCCTTCGGAAACCATCTGGTTTTCCCCAGGTCTCATGAGTACAGGCACCCTATTTGGAGAATGGCAGGAGCCCCGTTCTCATGGTGCTTCAGGTTTGCATTTTATGTTCCTTCCTGTTTTACCACACAATGGATTTCATTGGGAATGTCATTAAAATATTCCCAATAACCTGCTGCCATGACTAGGTTTTAGTCAACAGAAGGCACTATCAGTGACTGAAACTTATTTCCAAGATTAAATTCCAGTTTTACAGGGACAGTCCTGATTTTGGGGAAGGCATCCTCGAACTAATGGGAGGGCTCAAGGTAGAGCAAGCAGAACAGTATGGGAACAAGTAGCCAAAGAAATGATGTCTTTCCATTACTCCTCAAGTCTCGGGGTACCTTATGGTGGAAGGAAACATGGGAATGAAGCTATTCCATTATCCATTTTACTGGCTGATTGATTAGTACTAGTCTGCAGAAATCCAGAATAAGAAGCAAAGTTAGTGTTTCCTGTATCTCTTTGTTGACAACTAATGGATTTTTGCATATCAGGTCTGATAGCCTTATGACGGAAAGAGTGGTCAATTGATTGTTAGTCATTTATTAAATTAATTTGGCCTGGAAATAATTTTTCACAGAGTGTAAAAGCACAAGAAAGAACAGGAATGTTTGGAACTACTTAAAGTTGCTTCATTCCAGAGAAGCTCTTTTAAACATCTGTGTCCTTTTTTTTCTGGTAATTTTTGCCTGTGACTTTGGGGAAATTGACTTGTAGATTAATTTGTATACATGTATGCATTTTTTAATATTCGTATATCCAAGTTTTTATTTTTGGAAATCAGGTCAGCCTACTTCTTTGCAAATTATCAGGACTGCAGAAAGCATTGTACTCAGTTTCTGTTTCACTTTCTCTTCTCTTCTGTTCCTTGCATTTATATCCAAACTCGTCTTCCTTGCCCAGACCTGTTCCATCATCTCAAATTCTTTGTACAGGTAGTCATCGCTTAACAACCATTCATTCAGTAGTTATGCTCAGTCTCCAAAGTTACAGCTGTTGCAGCACCCCTGCAGTCACATGATCAAAATTCGGGCACTTGGCAGCCGGTCCACACTTACAACCACAGGGGCACTTCAACTCATACTTCCTCATACTCCGCGGGAGGGATCCTCTGTGCAGGGTGATCGGTGGGGTTCAGGGAGCCCTATTACTTTCTCCATTTGGGCTGTGTGGTTGCCCTTAAGTAGGAGAATGGCCACTGGCACTGACCAATAATGCGGGGGGGCGGGGGGGGCTGGGATGGGGGAGGATAACATTTACTGACACTGACCACCAATGCAGGATGGGGTTTATGTTGGTTAAAATTGTTCTTTATTTTAATTATTGTATTTTTTTTCCTGGTTTTTTTTTGTACTACAAATAAAATATGTGCAGTGTGCATAAGAATTCATTCATGTCTTTTTCAAACTATTATTGTGAGCCGCCCAGAGTCACCTGTTGGGGGAGATGGGCGGCATACAAGTTTAATAATAAATAAATAAATAAATAGTCCGGCCCCCCAACATTCTGAGGGACTGTGAACTGGCCCCCCGTTTAAAAAGTTTGAGGACCCCTGCCCTAGAGTAACATTTTAACTCTGTCCACTGTTCTACCATCCATGTTATATAACTTTATATAAAATATTAATTAACATGCATTCACTTCTGTGCCCACCTCTTCTCCATTCACAACAGTTTTATGTCACTGAGAGAACCCAACTTTTTTGGAAGGAAGAAATCTCCTTGCTTGCCCATGAATCTACTAAGCCTCCATTTTACAACTTTTTCACAATGTATTTTGTTCATTTCCAGTACTTGAAAAACAAGAGTGAGTATCCAAACTTCCACACCCAGTTTAGCTGTAGGGTTGCTGGAGGTGATTAAGGCATTTTTATGATATATGTAAAAAAATAAAAAACACTTTTAATGTTAAGTATTATTTCCTCAAATTCTGCCAGTTTCCTGTCCTTCCAACCCCTTGGCTGTATTTTAAATAGTTATTATAAATAAGGATTACCCCAACAACTTAGAAGTCATTTTCAATTCCCTTGTAATTTATATACTTCCCAGCTGCTGGAACGTCTTGCCCTTTTACCACTGGGAACAACTGAAGTAGCTGTTTATCACAGCAGAGCACAATTTACTGGCTTCAATGAGTAACTTTTCATCTGCATGCTACATGACACTTGCATGCAGTCAATCATGTTACTTTTCTAGCTTTGAAGAGAAAAATATTCAGAACTGCTGCCATTTTTTTTTTCACATCCAGATGTATTGATCGTCACTCATCCCTGCATAACCTCAAGGCTAGACCACAAGAGTAAACACAAAGCTCCCCGATTGTTTGGAGTAGTGGGCTCGTTCCTTGACTATGACTGGATAATGGGGAATACCACCAGCGCTCTGGGTTTGCAACTGATTCTCCCACATAGTATTATGCTTTCCACATCTCTGTACCTTAGTTATAGAGCACAGGCTTTATATTCAGAATTGGTCATCTGTATGCTCACCGGAAATTCTAAGGAAACACTGAAGAATGGGATGAGCACCAAGATACACCTAGCTAGTTCACTGCATGACCTAAGGCAGCTTCTTACCTTGGAAGAAAAGGGCACATCGTGATTTAAGGGAGAGACCATAGGATATTAGTAGAGCATTTGTAAACTATTCAGATATAAAAAGCTCCAGGTCCGGGTTGGAATTTTCAGCCCTGATTTACACAAGCTTTTTTTTTCAACAACAGTTTTGTTGATTCTAATTGGTTTTAAGCATTTGATATGTTATCTGGCTGAAATTATTGAAAGGCTGGTTCAGAATAGTTGTAGGAAAGAGTTGTTATGGTGTAGAGTAAAATTGGGAGGCATATGATAGAAAGATGAATGGGAAAAAGGTTGGCAAGAGCATCCTGCTTAACACACACTGTCCTGGTTCCATATTTGGGAACTGTTTTGATATCCCTGCACACGGTAACATCTTTATTCAATTTAGTAAATTGAATATCAATTAACATAAGAAACAGAAATGTTTTGCAGAGTACAGGAAAGTAAACAAAAAGGGCATCTGTTCCAAAACAGTAAACCCTGAAGTTGGAAAATATATTCTGAAACCAGGGAACCAGAACAATCAGCCACAGGCATTTGTACAATTGTTAAAACCCAACCCAACCCAACCCCTCCAATCTGCTGCCCTCCACAGTTGTTGGGCTACAGCAGTCCTCACTTGAGCAGCAACAGATGGAAAGAGACAGGGCTTTTGAGCTATGAGCTTAGGGCTACGCATTTTGCAATGAGCCACTCCAAAAACTAGTTGATATCCCTGCCTGTTTCACGATGGAAGGTGATTTCATGGCTTCTGTGTTTAAGGGAAGAGAAGTTCTATGAGACAAGCTGTCACCACATAATTTAATGATACACAGAAGGAATAGATAATTAAATACCTTATTAATGCTATTATCCATTACTGTGGATCTGTATGTTGCCCACAAATCTTATAATTATTCTCAGAAAGCAGTTCCCCCTAATTTGAACTATGATTGTCTTAAGCTCTTGAGCAACCAGTTTTTTTTTCATAAAATTCCCCATGGCAGAATAACTTTTAATTAACCCTTGCCTGCATTCATATCAACCTGAACATTTTAGCAGTGCTTTAGATCACTCAAATCAATGAGATTAGACTGTGTATGATTCTTAAAAGAGCATATATTCACAAATATTCACATACTCATAATTTGTGCAGTTTCGCTCTATGAATAATCACAGTGCAGGTTTTTGATAGCAAAAGCAAAAAGAAACCAACACAAAAGAACAAATATTCAATAAAAATTGAATGGCAACCATAATTAATAGTAAGTATATTCAAGTATATTCAAATTTGTCCAGTAGATAGATGATAATGAAAGGCAAAATCTGCTAATCTTGATTCAACGGGGACAAATATTTATGACACTTTTTGGAAAATTCTTATAAAAATCCAAGGGGAGGCCCTGCATTGTCACCAGCCTTGCTTTCTGCCAGATTTTCTTTTCATTGCTCCTTTCCTCTGCATATAACTTGAATTCAGATGGAGAAATTCAGATGGAGAAAGGTATAAAATGGTATGTACGGTGATTTGCAGAACTGAAAGGCTCTCCCGAGTTTCATCTTTCTGCATATATAAATAATAAAAATCCAAGGAATATTTTACAGTATCCTGTTCTTGCTGCTGAGTAAGAACAGGTGCACTTCCAAACATCGGAACAGCAAAACAGGCATTTCGTGTGCTCAGAAATCTTCATTAAAAACTAACTGTGTTCACATGATACAAAGGGCATCCATAGCGGGGAAGAGAGGAAGGGATGTCACATGCATCATAACATAATTGAAGGAACAATGTGAATTTTATCATTTCTACCATTGTGGCTTCTTATAGATACCTATGCATGAGACACTAACGATTAATTACGGTGAAAGTACTCAGCCACTGAAGGTGATTCAGACAACATATGAAACTTTGGCTGACTTTAGATTTAATAATCCCCTACTTTTAAGGTATTATTCCAAAAACCGTTGTGCTGGTCAATATTTCCTGTTGAATTGCAAATAACACAAATCTGGAGTGACCTGATCTTCACACAGGACCATAGGTAAAGGTAGCTTACAAGAAGTCATGATTGAACACCATGGTTAAATTACATACCATTTGTTTCCCAAATGCACACTGGTGGGGAAGTGAAAAACCAGCAGCAGCAGAGACATATGCCTCAAATAGTTCCATTCTGCAGTTGCTCCAGCTTCCTATCTCCGTGGGTAGAGCCAGAAAGCAAGATTAACCTCAAATTAACCCTCCCATTTAAGGCCAGAAAAAATGAGGATTAATGTAAATAAGATCAGTGTGAGTAAACCTTTTACTTACTTTTTACAAGCCTTGATTCCAACTGGAATTAAATTACTCCATGGTAACCATTATTTGGCCTATAGTTCAAGTTCAGATGATGTGGGCCTAATAATAAGTTGATTTAAGCTGTCATGTGAATATGGTCATCTTGATGCTGTTTTATCTCATTCACTTAGTAGCATAATTTAGTAAGTTTGTGGAAATGTAGTAAAGATGGGACATGGAGAAAAATAAGCTGGTAGATAAGAGGACTGACACTGAGCCATTAAAAGCCTGGCTCATAGTAGCTCAGAAAGCTCTCCTCCTCCTGTACTAATTTGTGAACTAGGCAGCCTTATACAAGATATTCACAGGGAAGTCAGTCTTAGTGATTTAAACATAATTTTTCCTAGTAAGTGTGCATAGGATTCAGCCTTAAATGTACTGTAGTCCGAGGCTCCCATTTGTAACGCAAGGATAAGGCTTTATGCAGTTGTTTTTTCTTAGAATAGAGTTAAAATGAATGAAACAGTATATTATGTATGAACACTCCATGAACATTATTATTCATATCCACTATCACTGATATTATGAAATTAGGAGTGGATTGTGCTTTTTTTTTTAAGCTATTATGGTGGCTCTTGGCCATGCCTCAAAGGCCAGAACTTTTTTTGTGTCTTATAACTAAACATTAATTATTGATCCAGCTAGTATATGCTATGATGATAAATTGTTACAGTATTTTTTCCATCATGTTAATCAGGATTGCAACTCCATATCCCACCCCCCACCTGAAACTCAATGACTGCCATTTGCAGGCTCTCAGAATCCTGGTCATTAAAATGTATTTTTTGTTTGCAATTAGAATGGGCCCATAATATCCCAGAAAAATAAATTAAAAATAAATCAAGCCTTTCAAAGATATCCCCCCAAATTGTCATAAGAACAAAAAGTGTGAATAGCGCACACTTATCACTGTGCAGTGCCAAGCCTCAAATTTTAAAAGCTTGCCAGAGTAGTGTTTGTCATATTCTAATATTCATTTCAGAGATTTCCAAAATCAGAAGGTGCAAATCCAATCATTTAACCAGAAACTTCTGTCTAAGTTACTTTAGGACTGAAACAGATTCACATAGTATTTTCCAGAGCTTTGAGGAAAGCTTGCTTGCATATGTATAACTCATTACATGTCTCTGAGGAATGTTAACATCTAAAGGGTGCCAGTGACAGCTGTTTCTGTACCTTTGATTGGCAACATAACGTGCATGTATAGTAGACAATATGAAAATTTTGCCTGTGACTTAAATTAGTGATGGTCTGTTGATAAACCAACCACTTCCTAATCCTGCAGTCTTTGAGCAATAGATATGACCGCTCACTAGCTAAAGTCTAAATCGGCAGGTTCACATATTAAGAAAACTATAAATTGCTTTATTAATTATATAAAATAAATATTAATATTTTAAAAGAAAAAAGTCATGGACCACAGGCTGAGCCATTAAAAAATCCCTGGGACTTGTTTATTTTAAGTGAAAAATTAACAAGCTTCACCAACACGGTTTTCTTAATCTATTCTCTCCCTAGTGACAATGTCCCTATCTATATCACTGGAAAAAATAAATCAAATATAGATATGCTTGACTGTTTCTCAGTCTTTCTGTGGATCATTTGGATAAACTTCATCAATCATCAGAGATACGGGCACCATAGTTTGAGCATCCCTTACTTAAATTGTCCCAGATACATCATGGATGCATTAGTAGAATTTAGTGGGAACAAACCAGTCCTATTAAATCTCTTACATAACAGTGTTTAATACACACACATAGATCCGCTGAAATTGCTCCAGTTTTTATACTAGAGTCAGTTTAAGGAGAAAGTAGGAGTAAATTTCTAAATCAGAAATTAAAATGTATGCAATACCATTGACTTGCAAAGAGGCTAATAACAATAGATGCTATCTTAAATGAACAATGAATTAATATCCATGCAATACTGTTGACGATGCCTAACACAGAGGCAGATAAGATGGTGCCTCTGGACACTCGTCTGCCAGGAGATATTTCCCCTGGTGCCAAGCAGGCTTCTAGCTCCATCTACTTTTTCCCTGCAAGATTATTCCAATTAAAAAAAAAAGGGGGGGGGGAAGAGCCAGCCTGACATCATTTTGACATGCAGCTTAAATGCACAATTAGTGGTTGCCCCAACAACTCTTTTGCAACTCCATATTTATTGGGTTTAGTATCCCCCTCACCCCACCCTTTTTCCAGAGAATTAACCTTAAGCGTCAACAAGGCTATTTGTACTTATTCCATTCCATTAACCCACTGGGCTTAAGGTTAAGCCACCTTCTAGCCAAAGAAATAAAACTTACATCATGTTTGTTTGGCCCTGCCTATTCCAGTTACATCATGAATTCTCTATGACTTTGGGAAGCCAAATAATTGTTTTAAAATAACATGTTGTCATCAGCCACTAGATTTACAAGAATGCTTCTTGCCCAGTAGAGATTTCACAGTCTTCTCAGAAGATTAAAAATGGTTGGTTGCTGTAGCTTGTTGTTTCCTATGAGAGTCCCAGAAAATCAGAGGGCTTTGGAGAATGCCAGGAGCCAGGCAAGAAGCGATAGTAGGAAGTAGTCTAACCTTTGGCCTTCTGATAAATAGGGTTTAGCTCCTCACAAGTCATACATTTTGTGAAAGGAGCTACAACATGCTCTCAAACTTCCAAACCAAAGCCAATATCTAGCTGTGGCCTAATTAGTTAAGGATTCGTTTCCTACAACTTTCCAAACTGGATTGAGGGGGCAGAGGAAATCATTCATCAGCAATAATTGAGATATGAACATTGTTACTTGCCCAACTGCTTTAACCCAAGCATTAATCAATTCAAGGTCAGGTTCCAATTATCATATTAGCAAAATGACTAGAGAATTAATTTTCTCTCTTAAGACAAAAATCTAATAAAGTCTGAAGACTAAGTGGCTTGCAGTAATAACAGATTCAGAGCATATTTCCTTGGAAGGTATTACATCCTTGAGTTATAGGAGGTATAAGTACAGTAACGATATTAACTGAAATAGTGTTAACTGTTTGCTTTTTAATGGGGCCTCAGCTCCAATTTACTGATAGGTAACATTGTTGGAATCTATATCAGAGCCTCCACATTCCAGAGTCATCTGTGAGAGGCTCTTCTCCAAGTAGATCCAGATGTAATGGTAAGCCATCATGTAGCTTAGTCGCTCTTCGTTTGAGTGACATACCATCCTGTTCCAAGAAACAATCCATTAAGTTTGTTTGGCCACAAACTTCAATTTGAAATGATAGTTTTAAACCAATTTGTGAATCCTAGCATATATTAACTATGACACAACTGTATCTAAATCCATAAGCCTACCTTATTCTGGGTTTGTTATACTCTGCTCATTTTTTCTGGGTTTTGATGAAAGAAATGGAGAAAACAAACTAGGAATTGGCTGAACAAGCCACAATTACTTTCCTCCTCTGCAATACTGACCCTGATCTGTGCTTACTTTGCTCAAACCATGGTTAGAACAAACCCTAGTTTATGTGCAAATGCAGCCTCAATGCAAAATAACAGAGAGACCTTTCTGGGTGTGGAACCACAGCTATTAAAAACTCTCCCTGGAAGTTTGAGTTGTGCCAATATTTTCTTATCAGCTTGAAACCTTAAAACCCAAGCATTTTAATTGGCTGATCTTAATTGTACTGATATATTTGATAACTTTGTTTTTATGTTAACAGATTTATGTTTTTATTAAATAGTATATAATACTGATTACACCTATATATTGCCTTGATTTTTGTTGTTTAAAGTTTTATAATATTTTAATTGAAAAAGAAAGAAGTTCACAAGATTGCACTATTAGCAATGGAGATATTTGGTGATGGTGATAATGATTATAACAACATTTTTTTAAAAAGTTTACTGAGAATAACCAAATGCAACATGAACATTTTCTATTTTCTTAATGCCCCCAAGATGTTACAAAACAATCCATCATGACAGAACAGGAGCAATTTCAATGGAGTTTATCCGGAGAACAGTTTGCGGCTGAATGACGACTGAAAAAGAATGAGAAAATTCACTTCAGGACTTGGCTTTATAAGTGAATTACTTTATAAGTTGCCACAAAGAGCTAAATAATTCCATGACTGATCACAGAAAAGCATTCATTCTACAGAATATACATCTTAAAAGTTGCTTGTCTGTGGCACTGAGAAACAAATCATCACTTCAGAAGAAATTGCTTTGTTATCATATTATCAAAACTTGTTGAAATATAGTTTCATCTTATGAACATGTATGGATTCACATGCAAGATTCAGAGCTGTTGGAAAGGAAGTGCCTTGCTTTCATGCAGTAAAATCTAAATCAGATATAATTAAGAGGCAATGTGCTAAAAGCCCAAAAAGCTAACAGCACCCATGCAACCTTGGCTGATCTCAGATATCTAAGCAGGGTTAAACTTAATTTTTGGATAGGAGACCACTAGGAAATCAAAGGACTACAGCCTCAATGAAACAAAAATCCTGGAAGGGGGCAACAGCAAACTACATTTGCATTGTTGCCAAAACATAGACTCAAATGACATTTTACCTTTTTAAAATGGCAAAAAGAAAGGGAGCCACTTGTGTTGCAGTTCTTGAAACTCAATTCCAATCATTTTTTTCCTCCACACACACAAGCCCTTCAATCATTTCAGCAAATATTCTGCATAGTGGGGGTTTAGATTAAAATTTTTATGTATGTTTTTCATCTTACTTCTTCTCTTCTCGTAATTCTTTCGTCGACGGAACTTCACGTTAAACCTTGGCCAAGATTCAGTCTTTTCTATAACCGTGGCCTCCACACAGACTAGGTCTTTTCTTTAAAACAAATTGAGAGAGAAAAAAAACCCCCTTCTTACATTCACTCCTAATAAATAGATACTTCCTTTGAAAAATTAAGCAATAACAATAGAAACATTTCTATAGTTTATTTACTGCATACCCCAGTTTTCTCAGAGAATTCTCTCAAGGTAGCTTACAAAACAGACAGTGACACAAAGCAGATATAGAAATAATATCAAAGAAATAATTATACTAGAAAACAGACAGCTACAATCTTCTTCAACAGCATTTTGAAATATAAATTTATGATTTTAGAAGGGAACTGATTTCTCCAGGAAGTTAAAACAAAATGGGCTATTGCTGGTCTATAAAGGAATGTTTCTGAATAAGCAGGAAATGTGATGAATTAGATTGTGTTCAACATACCAAGGCGACAGACACCACATATTTTTAATGAGCTTTTTAAAGCAAAATCCTAAAATGAAGAGTCCCCTTCTTTTGTTTCCTACTCGCAAAACTGAAATGATGTGTATATATCAATCCACAATGGCTTTTGCTTTCAATGGTTCTTTGAGTTTTACATCAGAATTTGAAAGAAACAGAAAAATAAAAATCATGAGACTTAATTCTCCCTGGTGATGAGAATTTGTAGCCTTTTACAGACAGTTGGTTTTGGTAAAAAATCCCCAGATCCTCGAGCACCTCAGTTCTGATTGTTCCTTCTTTTCTCTCCCTCTTGGCCTCCCACTGCAACTCTCTACTGTTTTGACTTGCTTTTCTTAGGATGGTCTAAATACAATGGAGTTACTACGGCAATTCCTTTCTTTTCTGCACGCATCCTTCCCTCAGCTGTTGTTGAGTGGTTGGTAGGCATCCTTTCCTAAAGCCTTTTGGACGCTTTTTCAGCCCACTGCACATGACTCTGAAAAGATTCAGCATGACTGAATGACCCCAAAGTACGCCTTACCCCAGGAGCGGCTTTCCCAGCAGTGTGAAGTTATCAGCCCCCACCAAAAGTACCTGGGGCAAGAGCAAATAATGCATGTTAATCATCAGATTACAGAATATGTCAGAACGTTACCAAGGTACTTGTGGAAAATGCACCTTAAATCTGCACTTTGGTTTTCTTGCCAGGATGAAATAGGGGATTGCCAAATAAATACCACTTTTGGCAAAAACTGTGTTATTTTCCCCACATCTCTGGAACATTCAAGAGAAGACAATGAGAGGTGGCAGACGTCACTGTCCTCATGCATGATGTGATTTCTTTCAGTGCGGAAGCAATTACCACACATTTTGCAAAGAAAGACGAAAATCACCCCACTGGACATCTGTTTGTTCCTGGGGTTCTGAGCAGCTCTCAGAGAAACAGTACAGATAGCACCCCAATGAAATCAGCATGAATATTAGGCATTTTCTGCTCTCCAGATACACTGGGGCTTGGCGCTTCCAGAATTCCTAGCCATTTACCATGCTGTCTGAGAATTCTGGGAATCATAATCCCAACAGATCAAGAGGGTGCCAAGTTGTGAAATGCTGGTGCAAGGCCTTTTTGTTCATTTCACTAACTAGCCAGCAAAATTTCACACTCCCAGGTGTTACTTTCTTGCAAGAGTTCCTTTTATTTCACACCAAGTTATGACACCAAGTTAAACAGAGCATAAATATCCAGGGATGCTTCTTAAAAATAAAAATTAAAGGAACAGTTTAGAGAAAAACTTCTTTCCACTGCTAAATTATTCCAAATTGTAATATTTCATCAGAATACATAAGACAATTAATACTGTTCAACTTAGTGGCATCTTATATTATCTTATGTGAATCTTCAATTATCCAGGCTGTTTTATTGTTAAGTAGATTAGTTTGGGCACTGAACCATGCACCAGAATTATGTTTACAAATCGGAGCAGATGTACTGTATATGGTAATGTATAATTAAAACATGTCTGGATAGCAACAGAATAAATCACATTAAAAAGAACTTGATATACTCCATCTTGCTGGAATGCTTGGAAGTCCTGTCTGAGAGACTGACAGTGATTAGTTTGGTTTGAATTAGGCAAATAATAACTTTGAGATTTTAGCCCCTCCAAAACATGGCTGGGGTTGATGTGAGGTGTTCTCCAAAGTATATGGAGGGCACCAGGTTTGAGAAGCTTACCCAAATCAAAGTTGGTATGTTTTTTAGTGGCACAAGGATATGGAGAAATCAATTGAAAAAGTTAAATACCCACATAAGCTGTTGCAGAGAAGTGACTTATTCAAAGTATATTTTCCTCTAAGCCCAAGAATATAATTTGATGGAGGAAGCCAGAATGCCACGGGACATGTACTCCTGTGGGAGATGCTAACAGGATCTAATGACATGGTGAGAGGGAGGCAGCCCTGTATGTGTTACACTGATTTAATAATACATTCATAATACAGTAACCTTTCTGATTAACATAGGGAGAAAAAGCCATTGCTAGCACAAAGCTTACCTTTTCTATTCTGATTCTGTCTCCACATTCAGCAGGTATGTGGTTTTCAATTAAAATCAAATCTTCACTGGTTACTTTCCACTGTCTGCTAGCAAAGTGAACAACTGCGAACAGTCTTCCATATTGTCCAGTGGCAATTAACTCATTCACTTTTTGTACAACCTCTGGATGAAAATTGTGAGTAATTAAACTTATTAGATTTATGTCCCACATTTTATTCAGGAGCTCAAGGTGAGGTCTAGACTGTTCCTTCTTCTGATTTTTTTTCCCCTGCAACAACCCTTAAGAAGGGTTGGGCTGAGAGAGAGATTGGCCAAGGTCACCCAATGAGCTTTTGTGGCTGAAGATGGAATAGACCCTGGGTCTCCCCATTCCTAGTCTGGAAGCATTTTAAATAGTATAACACCATGGCTCTCTAAATGAAATATATGTATTGAGATGAGTGTGGAAGAACAGTGGCTTTGAATTAATAGCCCTGTCACAGCATCCACAGTGCTGTGTTTCTTAGGATCTAAAAGAACTAATCCTAAAGCAAACTCTGGGATAAGTGGGAATGCACAGTGCTTCAGGTCCAGAACCAAAAAAATACTGCACAGTAGGCAGGGCCACAGACACCTCAACTTGTGAACATCTCCTCACAAAAGCTGCACCTTTTCTTGGGCTTGCATGGTCTTGAAAAATACACATGAAGGAGCATGAAGGTGTGGCATGGTGCTTTGCTCCCTGAACAAAAAAACTTTAATTTCCTGGGGTTGCATGGCCACTGTTCAAGTCCAGAAAAAGACACAGCTTCATTCACATGTCCTTGGATGGGTCACAACAGAAGTGAGGCCTTTCTCCCTGGGATCATAAAACATAGCAGGGTTGGGTCTCAAGGAGGCAACACTGAGTATATAGCGGCCAACTAATGGTGACTGCATTGGCTAAGAGGGCACACTGTGGCTGACACATATCTCAATACCTAGAGGAAAAATCTAGCCACCTTCTGTATGAAACACCTGAAGATAACTTCACTAATTGTGTTTCTTGTTCTATTATTCTAGACAAGTGATTATGCATGCCTTTATTAAATCAAAAGCAGAAACAAAAGAGAAGCAGTGACAATATTAAAATGAAACAAACAGAAGAATCATACCCTTTGTTTTTTGAGTGGGTACAGATTATTTACCTCTGTGATGTTCTGCCTCTTCTGCTGGATCAGGTAGCTTGATTTCAGGCCATGGAGGTGATGACAAAGATGTTTTTGGAATCAGTCTGTGAAATAACAAAAATCTGCTATTATAAATGTTACAGTCAAGCAGTCCAGTTGATAATAAAGGGTACTTCCATTATTGTCCTTAAAAAAACAAAGGTGGAGCCAAAACGTTTTGCCCACCTCCTGGATGCTTGATTGCACCCCTCAAGTTCAATTTAAAAAAAAAAAAGGTATGGCCCTCAAGCCAAAGTTTCACCCCTCCCAGCTAATTCAACAAGCCTCACATACAGAAGCATGAATCATAAAGCATGATTATGGAAGAAGCAGAATCAGAAGAATGAATTAACCCGTTCCAGAATTGTGATGGAATGTATCTATCAGGAGAGTGATGTGGGAGATCAAGGCTATCAGGAAGGAGGGGGTGCATTCCAGGAGGGAAAAGGAGGCAAAAGACAACACAGTCCATAGGGGAACATGAGAAGAGTAAGAGATTCAGGATAGCCACTCGCTAGAATCTCCCAGGGTATATCCACTAGTTGCAGTAGTATAGATTTAGTCTGGCAAGATTCTTTCTATAAGGTGTAAGCAAATAAAGGAACTTTACTCAACTGGACTGTTTCATTGTTGATCTTGGGCTGGGCCTGACAGGAATACAAAAGGTTTTTGTACTGGCAGGGAATTCAACATCCAACTCCTTGATTGTACTGTAGAAGGCCCCCTACTCTGTGATGAAGAATTCACACTTTTGAAGTAGGATGTATGTTTCAATACAGTGGTACCTCGGTTCACGAACTTAATTCGTTCCACGACTCTGGTCGCGAACGGAATTGGTCGTGAACCGAATCAAATTTTCCCATAAGGTTCAATGTAAATATGGTTAATCCATTCTGACCCCTACGAATTTGGTCGCCAACCGATTTTTGATTGTGTCCCGAATCAAATTTCCCTATAAGGTTCAATGTAATTACGGTTAATCCGTTCTGAACCATACAGGTGAAACTTGAAAAATTAGAATATCATGCAAATGTTCATTTATGTCAGTATGGCAACTCAAAAGGTGAAACCAATATATGAGATAGACGCATTACATGCAAAGTGAGATATGTCAAGCCTTACTTTGGTATAATTGTGATGATTATGGCGTACAGCTTATGAAAACCCCAAATTCACAATCTCAGAAAATTAGAATAGTGTGAAAAGGTTCAATATTCTAGGCTCAAAGTGTCCCACTCTAATCAGCTAATGAATCCATAACACCTGCAAAGGGTTCCTGAACCTTTAAATGGTCTCTCAGGCTGGTTCAGTAGGAATCACAAGCATGGGAAAGACTGCTGACCTGACAGTTGTGCAGAAAACCATCATTGACACCCTCCATAAGGAGGGAAAGCCCCAAAAGGTAATTGCAAAAGACGTTGGATGTTCCCAAAGTGCTGTATCAAAGCAGATCAATAGAAGGTTATGTGGAAGGGAAAAGTGTGGTAGAAAAAGGTGCACAAGCAGCAGGGATGACCGCAGCCTGGAGAGGATTGTCAGGAAAAGGCCATTCAAAAGTGTTGGGGACTTTCACAAGGAGTGGACTGAGGCTGGAGTTAGTGCATCAAGAGCCACCACACACAGACGGATCCTGGACATGGGCTTCAAATGTCGTATTCCTCTTGTCAAGCCGCTCCTGAACAACAAACAACGTCAGAAGCATCGTACCTGGGCTACAGAAAAAAAGAACTGGTCTGTTGCCAAGTGGTCCAAAGTCCTCTTTTCTGATGAGAGCAACTTTTGCATCTCATTTGGGAACCAAGGACCCAGAGTCTGGAGGAAGAATGGAGAGGCACACAATGCACAATGCTTGAAGTCCAGTGTGAAGTTTCCACAGTCTGTGTTGATTTGGGGAGCCATGTCATCTGCTGGTGTTGGTCCACTGTGCTTCATTAAGTCCAGGGTCAACGCAGCCGTCTACCAGGAGATTTTGGAGCACTTCATGCTTCCTTCCGCAGACGAGCTTTATGGGGATGCTGACTTCATTTTCCAGCAGGACTTGGCACCTGCCCACACTGCCAAAAGTACCAAAACCTGGTTCAATGACCATGGGATTACTGTGCTTGATTGGCCAGCAAACTCGCCTGACCTGAACCCCATAGAGAATCTATGGGGCATTGCCGAGAGAAAGATGAGGGACATGAGACCGAACAATGCAGCGGAGCTGAAGACCGCTATTGAAGCATCCTGGTCTTCCATAACACCTCAGCAGTGCCACAGGCTGATAGCATCCATGCCACGCCGCATTGCGGCAGTCATTGCTGCAAAAGGGGCCCAAACCAAGTACTGAGTACATATGCATGCTTCTACTTTGCAGAGATCTGATATTGTTCTATTTCCAATCCTTGTGTTATTGATGTCATGTAATATTCTAATTTTCTGAGATTGTGAATTTGGGGTTTTCATAAGCTGTACGCCATAATCATCACAATTATACCAAAGTAAGGCTTGACATATCTCGCTTTGCATGTAATGCGTCTATCTCATATATTGGTTTCACCTTTTGAGTTGCCAAACTGATATAAATGAACATTTGCACGATATTCTAATTTTTTGAGTTTCACCTGTATGTTTTTTTTTTTAAAACCGCAAAAGTATGACACAAAGTACAGTACGAAGAGAGAGAAAGCTAACCTTGCTCGACACGACTTCTGGCGTGGAGGACAGGAAGGCGGGTGGGGAGGCGGTTACTGCTTGGAGGGAGAGTCCCCCTCCCTACAGGAAGCCGCGACCATGTGTCACGGCAGGGAAAATGGCCGCAGATCCTGTTCGTAACCCGGTGCAGAGTTCGCGAACGGAGGCAAAATTGTGCGACCGGAGCTGTTCGTGAACCGAAGCGTTCGTGAACCAAGGTACCATTGTACTTGGAAACCTCACTTAAACAGATTTCAGGTTTTAGGGGTGGGGGGCTCTTGGGAAGTTACTATGAGCTGCAATGGGCTTTCTGCATTATCCAGGTATAATAAGGCTTCATAGAAAACTAATTCAAAACAACAGTGTATTGAGCATTTTAAAATATAATCAGGAGACGACTTCTAGCAGTTGTGAAAGTCATTTGAAGTATGTACTGACATGTTTACCATGATGCCCCCAGATACCATGCAGCCAATCCCTGGCTATTTATTCATTCATTCATTCATTCATTCATTCATTTGGCTTGTATGCCGCCCATCTCCCCCAACGGGTGACTCTGGGCAGCTCACAATAAAAAGAAAAAACACAGTTCTCTCCAAAGATGGCTAAAATCTATAAATAGTTAAAAAACATTTTAAAAATGCCCTAAAAAACCTCTTCTGATTTTGGCCCTAAAAAACCCTGTAACATGCTAGGGGGGGACAACCCATCATCCCACCAGCCATCTCCACAGGTGCGGGGCCCCCCTCTGGCCCCCAGGCCTTCTGGCAGAGCCAGGATTTGATACCTTTCCTGAAGGCCATGAGGGAGGGGGCACACCGGACCTCAGAAGGCAGGATGTTCCATAGGGCGGGCGCTACAGCAGAAAAGGCTCTCTGCCTAGACCCCACCGATCGAAATTCCCTGACTGGTGGGGTCTGCAACCTGCCCCTTCTGCTGGACCGAGTGGGACGGGCTGAAGTGACCAGGGCGAGGCGGTTCCTCAGATAACCTGGTCCCGTGCCATGAAGGGCTTTAAAGGTAATGACCAACACCTTGAATTGGACCCGGAAACAAACCGGTAACCAATGCACCTCACGCAACAGCAGTGTTATATGTGCCCTCCTAGGGGCATTAAGAACTGTCCGCGCCGCCGCATTCTGCACCAGCTGTAGCTTCCGGATACTCTTCAAGGGTAGCCCCATGTAGAGCTCATTACAGTAGTCCAACCCAGAGGTGAGCAGGGCATGAGTGACCGTGCGGAGGTCCCCCTGATCCAGGAAGGGGCGTAACTGCCGCACCAGATGAAGTCGTGCAAAGGCCCTCCTAGCCACGACTGCCACCTGCTCTTTGAGCAGGAGTCGTGAGTCCAGGAGAACCCCCAGATTACATACCGGGTCTGTCTGGGGTAGTGCAACCTTGTCAAGAACCAAAGATGACAAAGTCCTAGATCTTGAGGCTCCCCGTATCCACAGCCACTCCATCTTACCAGGGGTCAGCTGAAGCCTGTTGTCCCCCATCCAGGCCCCCACAGCCTCCAGGCATCGCGAAAGGGCAGTCACAGCGTCACTTAGGGCACCTGGGATGGAGATGTATAGTTGGGTATCATCAGCATACTGATGATACCTCACCCCATGGTGCCGGATGATCTCACCCAGCGGTTTCATGTAGATATTAAATAGGAGCGGTGAAAGCACTGACCCCTGTGGCACCCCACAAAGTAGGGGCCGGGGGCTGGACCTCTCGCTCCCTATCAACACCGATTGGGTTCGGCCTTGGAGAAAGGAGCTGAACCAGCACAACATTGTGCCACCCAACCCAACTCCTGCAGCCGACCCAAAAGGATACCATGGTCGATGGTATTGAAAGCCGAGAGGTCAAGAAGAGCAAGGATGGATGCACTCCCCCCATCCCGCTCTCGCCAGAGATCATCTAAAAGTGCGACCAATGCTGTTTCTGTCCCATAACCGGGCCTGAATCCTGACTGATAGGGGTCCAGATAATCTGTTTCCTCCAGGATAACAGCTTCCTCTGAAGCTGCCGCACGACCACCTTTTCTACCACCTTCCCTAAAAAGGGGAGGTGGGAGACTGGATGAAAGTTGTCCAGGAGGGTGGGGTCTAGCGATGGTTTCTTGAGGAGTGGGCGGACCAAAGCCTCTTTGAAAGGCTTCGGGAACACCCCCTCCTGCAAGGATGAATTAACCACCGCCAGGACCCACCCTAAGGTCACCTCCTTGGTAGATTTAACTACCAGGAGGGACACGGATCTAAATCACAGGTGGTCGCACTGACAGCCCTGAGGACCCTGTCCACTTCCTCAGGGGCAACAGGATCAAACCATTCCCAGATAACTGGGCAAGAATGCTCCCTGGGCAACTCCTCTGGACCTACTCCACGCTTGGCTTCCAACTGAGAACGGATCTAAGCAATTTTATCCATCAGGTGTTCAGCAAATTCCTCTGCACGACCCTGCAAGCAGTCCTCCGCCCCCCCTTTTCCCAGGAGGACCCGGGTGACCCTAAACAGGGCTGCAGGGCGACACTCTGAGGATGCAATAAGAGCGGAGAAATATTGACGTTTTGCCGCCCTTACCGCCACTAGGTAGGCCTTAATAGCAGCTCTAACCCGTGTTCGGTCTGATTCGTCCCCAGTTTTCCGCCAGCGGCGCTCTAGCCATCTCTTAGCCCTTTTCAGCTCCCTCAACTCCTCCGTGAACCACGGGGAGCACCGGGAGTGATGGGCCAAGAGAGGATGCACAGGCGCGATCCTGTCCAAGGCCCCAGCCGCGTCCTTGTTCCAGGCTGCGGCCAGAGCCTCCGCTGGGCCGTGCAGCAAGGCCTCAGGAACAACCCTCAGCTCCCTTTGGAACTCATACGGATCCATCAGTCGCCGGGGGCGGACTGTTCGAATAGGTCCCACCTCCCTGCAGAGGGGGGCAGCATAGGAGAATCCTGCCTCCACCAGGGAGTGATCTGACCATGACAGGGGGATAATATAAAATCCCCCACCAGATCACGCTGCCACTGCTCTGACAAGAAAACCATGTCTGGAGTGTGACCACTGTCCCGGGTCGGGCCATTGATGACCTGGGATAGGCCCATGGCTGCCATGGTAGCCATGAACTCCCGAGCTGCCTCCAAGGCCAACCCCAGGGATGGCAGATTAAAGTCCCCCAAGACCATAAGTCTGGGGAACTCCACTGCCAACCCCGAGATGGCCTCCAGCAGCTCAGGCAAGGAGGCTGGTACACTAGCAGCACTCCCAACTGATCCCGTGTGCCCAACCTCAGGAACAGGGTCTCACATCCAGCAACTTGTGGAGCAGGGCCCCTGAAGGCCAATAGGGATTCCCTGATGACTACTGCCACTCCCCCTCCCCTGCCCTGGGGTCTCGGCTGGTGCCACACCCTAAACCCGGCTGGACACAATTCCGAGAGGGCTACTCCCCCCTCTGGTGCCAGCCAGGTCTCGGTGATGCATGCCAGGTCAGCCTGCTCCTCCCCAATAAGGTCGTGAATAAGGGGGGCCTTATTATTGACTGACCTGGCGTTCAGCAGCAACAGACGAAAGCCCGGGCCTCTGTAGGCCTGCTGACCAGGGTCTGGGCTTGAGCTCTGAGGGCCGGAACATGCCACCGGTATAACGCATTGGGGGTGTCTTCCCCTGAAATGGCCTGCCCTCTGGCTCCCACCAGACCTCCCCATGCCCATCACCACCTGAATGCCCGCCCTAAACCGCCCGAGGTCCTCCTCCCCCCCCTCCAGGCCTCCCACTTAAGGGGCTCGCCATACCACCCACCACACAAGGGAGAGGAGACAAAAATTATATACTTATATACTCATCCTCAAAAGCTTTCAATTATGAAACAGCATCACAAAGTAAAGGAAAAGTTTGGGAATAGCTGTATAAACAATGAATTATGAATTACAAACTATTAACTATGGTTTATCTTTAAGTACACCCACCCAACAGTGGTTTATTCACTTAACCACAGTAGATGAAACCACTCCTCTAAGGTTACAAACATTTATCTCTTCACTGTTCTGTGGTCTCCTCGTGAGGAGCAGCTGTCTGGAGCACATATGGGTGATCTCCCATCCTCTCCTTATCAGGAGAGGTTCCAAGGAATTGGTTTATTCACTGTCTTCAATTCACCATACCTCCCCCGGAAGTCCCCTGTGTTTCTCAAACTATCTGCAATCACAGACTATTAAATACAAATCTGGAAAATGGGGGGACCATCCAGTTGAATATCTCCTCTGCTATATTTTAGTCTTTAAAAAATGGATGTTTACATTTTTTTGACAAATAAAACAATTACAGTTCCATCTGCCTTCTCATCCCCTTTATTTTTAAAGGGTCTTTTAAGAGTAAATTTTGTACCAAAAATGTAACCCCAAATTAAGTTTTTACCACTTGAATTGTTTTATGTACTCCATGTCATAATAACAACTCTTAGCAAATGTGGTCAAGAATGTTCTTTAGCAGACATTTCTAAGTATTGAGAGGCTAGAGATGAGTGGATCTCCAGCATAAAGAGATCCCTTTTTTTAATATTCATCCTTTTATTTCCTACTTGCATTTTTCTTTTGGGGTTTTTTGTGCAAGATCACAATTTCATTTAACATAACACAGATGGGCTCAATTATTAACTGTACTCAAGTCCTGTTCACTGTCAGTTTTCTGAATTTTATAACTAGTATTTATTTTTCAAATTTACTGACCACCCATCTCACTCAAAGATTATCATTTGCATTATATCTTGTATACTTCTGTGAACCAGGTTCCAGCCTCTGATCTATTACTATGAGTTACATGACTGTCAGGGCATATGAAGGATGGTGAGGACTGAGATAGTGAGTGGTTTCTGGCCGCTGAACCTTGGGGGCTGGATGGACCACCTGCTCTGTGGTCTATACTTAAGAGAATCACTGGCCTAGACACCTGGTAGAAAAGTTTTGTTTTGCTTCTCAATCAGCTTTGCTAATGAAGCATGCACATTTTACCCCAATGATGGCAGCAGGTGTTCAAAAGCTCACTGCCATTTACTATAATAAAGCACAGAGAATCCCAAAGATCAACACTGCATTTATACATGATAAATGCGAACTCTCTCTTTTCCCAAAGGGAGCAAATCTAAATTCCAACCTCCACGAGAAAAACAAAGATAAATACCTTATCTTTTTCTTTGCACTTATCATTTAAAATAAGTAATTTTTGAACAAGCCTAGCTCTTGCCCTTAGCAAAACTACGAACAGGATGCGAACCAGTGCCCTTTGACTTCATCAACTCCTGGCAACATTTGTTTCTCTGTTATGTTTCTGTGACATTGTCTTCATCTCATTTTCAGCCATGAGACAGACAGAATTAAGCCATCCTTGGCTAAACTGTTGTTAAAGTGCTACTTATCCCTTATTCCCAATACTGTCCAAAGGCAGCTTCAAGACGGAGACAACGTGTTAGTCTACATCACTCATTAACCTGGAGGGAAGTCAGGTGGGGGGCACTGATGCACAGTAAAGGCAGGACCAGGATCAGCAACAGGGATGGCAATTTTCTATCAGGATTTTCTCATGGGAAGAAGGTCATCCCGTTCCCTATACAAAAACAGGTGTTGAGATTACAAAGTATCTTGTGATTCTGTTATGATTTTTACTGCCACCTACTGTAATGTGTATGTTAGTTATTCAGTGGGGGTGTACATGCTGGCAATATAACGGGAGGGCTCAATGCCCAGCCTGTTCAGTGTGTTTGTCTTGTAAAAAGTTAATAATGTAGTTTATGGGTTATGTAGTCTTAACTAGTAACCAAGTAGTGTACCTCTTCTCTGAGAGTGTTTTTTTAGCTAGAGACTTTGTTGTGGTTAAGTCTTGGAAGCTAAGGTGAGAAGAAGTCTTTGTTATATCCTATATTTTGTATGCAACTTGTATTTTATAAAGTTTTGCATTTTATCAATAAAGACCAGTTAGTTTATATTTTCTGACTGGATTTTTCTTTGGAAAGCTAACTATGGATATTGCATTTTGCAAGCTCTCATGCTGATGTGTAAGTTACTTGAGAGCAGGATTTTTTGGGATTTTTTGCTGCACTCTGCGCAACAGGTTATGGGCCCAGGGCTCAGAGCTCAGAGCTCAGATCTCAGGACTAAGTTTCAGAGTCCAGAGAGGACCCAGTATGCAGAACCAGGACCAAGTGCCCAAGACTGAGGACTGAGGTCAGTGGTTCCGGAACAGGATTCCAGGCGTGAGGTTCCAGGAATGATGTCCAAGGCGTGAATCCAGGCGTGCTGGAAGCAAGGACTTAAATTCCTGAGTGACGGGTGATTTATGGATTTATTACTCTGCCTGTGACTGTTTCGTTTGAAGTTTGGATTTTTTCTCTGTGGCTGAGTGCTTGTTTTAAGTGAAATATGGCAGCAGCTCCACCTGCAGCAGTGAGCCTTCCGTATGAAAGGTTGAATTCAAAGAATTACCAAACATGGAATATAAAGATAAAATCTTTTTTCATGAGAGAGGGGCTTTGGCGTTATGTAGACAACGCACCCCCGGTGGCACCCACGAATGAAGAGCAAGCTTTGATGGACCGTGCATATGGTAATTTGATTTTGGGACTTGAGTCTTCAGAATTGGTGCATGTTCGTGGTTTGGAAACTGCTAACACATGTTGGGTGGCGTTGCGTGGGATCTATGTGAGGCAAACTGCATCTGCTATCGTAAGTTTGACAAACCAGTTGTATAACCTTAAGTTGGAGCCAGGAGCTAATGTAATTGAGCACCTGAATAAGATGAAAACTTTGTTTGCTGAGTTGGCAGATCGTAATCTGATCATTCCCGAGCAACAAAGAGCATGTATAATTCTTTCAAGTCTGGATGAGTCGTTTGACATATTAGTAGAAGCTGTACAGTCGCTCCCAATTGCCGACCTGACAGTGGACTATTTAACAAATAGGTTGCAAGAAATTCAATGCACACGTGACATGCAGACTAATCCTAAGAAAAGACTTGATAACATAAAGCAGCAACCTTCTCCAGCTGGCACAGAATGTGCATATTTGGTGAGAAAATGTTTTCGTTGTAATTCTACCAAGCATCTTATAAAAGACTGTCCTATGAAAAATCAGCCTGCTGAGAATTCCAGAAGGTTTGTCCGTCGTGGAAAAGCAACAGTTAAGAAACAAGGGAGTACTAGACTGGTGTCTGCTTTGATTTCTAACAGAGACAAACGTTATGCTGATAAGTGGTTACTGCACTCTGGTTGTAGTGAAATCATTGTAAACAATGAGCAGTTATTGTTAACTAAATGTAAACCTAAAATTCAACAGGTTAATTTGGCTGATGGTTCTGTAGCTAAAGTAACCATGCAAGGTGAAGTGTTCATACCTTGTTTGGGAGAAGTGGTTTCTGATGTACTCTGTGTTCCTACACTTGATTTTTCTCTTCTCAGTGTCCCTGTATTAACTAGCATTGGTTATTCTGTTATGTTCCAAGGTTCTGAATGCTATGTTACAAAAGAGGGGGCTGAATGTGCAAGAGGGAGAATGGTTAATCAATTGTATGAAATGTTTCCTAAACAAGATGTGTTAATTGGAAGTTGTGCAGGTAATGTTCCTTTACATGATAAATGCATTCATTATTATCATAGAGTATTAGGTCATCCTGGATGGAAGTGTTTGTCACAAATGGCCAAAGTGTATCCAGAACTGAGATTCAAGAAGTGTTCTAAGTTTCTTGATTGTACCGTGTGTAAACAATCTAAGATAAAATCTGCCCGTCGCCAGAAAAAGCAGCAGGATTTCTACAAGACCATTTGCTCTTGTGCATGCTGACTTAGCTGGTCCGTTTCCTCCGAGTGAGGGGGGAGCAAGATTCATGTTTGTTTTAGTGGATGATAAAACACGTTTCACATTTTGTTATTTGTTGAAACAGAAGTCTGAAGCATTCTCTCGTTTCAAAGAATTTGTGTCTATGGTTGAAAAAAGACATGGATATCAAGTAGGAGTTTGCAGACTGACAGAGGGGGTGAATTTATGAGTCTTGAGTTTAAAAACTGGCTACGTAAGAAAGGCATTTTCCACAGATTAACAAATGTGGGCATGTCTGCTGAGAATGGGATTGCTGAGCGCAAGATCGGTGTTTTGAAAGTAATTAAGGATAGTTTATTCCTTGACACATATCAATTGCCAGCCAGATTTTGGGGTGAAGCAATTTTAACAGCGGTATTTCTTACTAATAGACACTGGAATTCAGCTGTGAATGAAGTTCCTTATTTTTTGCTGTATGGTAAACATCCGTGCTTAAAGCATCTGTGTACATTTGGAACTTTTGCTTATGTACAAATTCCTAAGTCTCAAAGAAGGAGAAACCAACCAAAAACACAGCGTTTGAGATTTATTGGTTATTCTCAGGAGTCAAAGGGTTATCGATTTTATCTGGGCAGAAACCAGGTAATTATCTCTAGAAATGTGAATTTTGAAGAGCCTTCTGATTGGCAAAGGCTGCATGCAAATTCAGAGGTTTTTTTGGAGTCACAGACAGATTTAGCTAGAGAGCAAACACCACTTGTTGCACCCTCCTCTCCACAGATAAAGCAAGAAGCAGAGGCTTTAGCTGAAGTAGAAAAGAGGAGAAAGTAGAGGAAATACAAGAGAGTTTTGAGATTCCTTGTAGATCAACACGAATAACAAAAGGTGTTCCACCAGAAAGATTTGTTATTCAACAAGTCAGGGTGTGTCAAATAACATGTGAGCCACAAAATTTTCAGGAAATGTTATCATTGCCAATTGATGAACAAGATAAATGGAATGAAGCTATGGATACTGAGTTCAATGCATTAGTAAATAAGAATGTTTTTGAAATTGTTGATTTACCTGAATCAGAAAAAGCCATAGGTTCCAGATGGGTGTTTAGAAAAAAGCTTTTACCTGATAATACTGTTCAGTATAAAGCTAGACTGGTTGCACAAGGTTATTCACAAGAACAATTTGTGAATTATAATCTTACATTTGCACCTACAGTTAGGCCTGAATCATTGCGTGTAATGTTGGCCCTAGCTGCACAAAGAAATATGGTTGTACATCATTTTGATGTAGATACAGCTTATTTAAATGCTTTATTCATGAAACTGTGTATATGAAGCAACCTCCAGGTTACACATGTGAGGATTCCCAGAAAGTATAGAGATTGCGTAAAGCACTGTATGGATTGAAACAAGCTGGGAGATGTTGGCATCAATGCTTAGATAAAGCTTTGTTGGAAATTGGTTTCAAGAAATCAATAGCTGATCAATGTGTATATACCAAAGGAACTGGAAAAGATTATACAGTACTTCTCACTTAAGTTGATGATTTCTGTCTTGCTACTAGTTCTTTAAACTTGGTAAAAGAGTTTGCCGAGCAAATAGAGCAATATTTTAAATTGAAAGATCTAGGTATGTTAAGATACTACCTTGGGATTGAAGTGCATAGAGCTGAAAATGGAGACGTCTATCTGAGTCAAAAGAAAAAGATAGAACAGTTGTTAACACACATGGGAATGTTAGATGCAAAACCTGTAAAAACTCCAATGACTTGTGATTTTTTGAAAAATGAAACATGTGAAAAGTTGTGTGAAACACCTGCAATGTATCATTCTGTGATTGGTTCTGTACTACACCTAGCACAATGGACACGTCCAGATGTGTCTTATGTTGTTGGGATTTTGAGCCGTAAGGTAGCTAATCCTACAGAACATGACTGGCTAGGATTGAAAAGATTAATGAGATATTTAAAAGGTACAATAGATTTTTGTCTTAAAATGTCAACTAATGGGTCAGAAAAGCCTGTAATTTTTGTTGATAGTTCATTTGCAGAAGAAAGTGACAGAAAGTCCATAACTGGGTTTGTTTGTAAATTTGGTGAATCTACAATTGCATGGAAAGCAAAGAAGCAAACCTCCATTGCCTTATCTACTGCAGAAGCTGAATTCACAGCTTTATCAGAAGCAATCTGTGAATTAAGATGGTTTCATCAATTATTCACTGATTTAAACATTCAAGTGTCATTGCCTTATACAGTATATGAAGATTCCCAAGCCTGTATAGGGTTAGCTAAAACAGAAAACATTAGAGCTCGTACAAAGTATGTTGATGTAAAATATAAAAATGTGAGACAAGCTATGTTAGAAAATTTCATTGATCTTGTGTATTGTGCATCTGAAGCAAATCTTGCAGATATATTTACAAAATCATTGCCTATTGTACAACATGAGGCAATGTTAGCAAACCTTGGAGTAGAACAAATGTAAATTGTTTATAGATTGCTGTAATCAGTTGTTTCTACTACTCGTAACACGTGTTATTGTGTCGTGAACGGGCTGAGAGGGGTATCAGGATTTTCTCATGGGAAGGTGGTCATCCCGCTCCCTATACAAAAACAGATGTTGAGATTACAAAGTATCTTGTGATTCTGTTATGATTTTTACTGCCACCTACTGTAATGTGTATGTTAGTTATTCAGTGGGGGTGTACATGCTGGCAATATAACGGGAGGGCTCAATGCCCAGCCTGTTCAGTGTGTTTGTCTTGTAAAAAGTTAATAATGTAGTTTATGGGTTATGTAGTCTTAACTAGTAACCAAGTAGTGTACCTCTTCTCTGAGAGTGTTTTTTTAGCTAGAGACTTTGTTGTGGTTAAGTCTTGGAAGCTAAGGTGAGAAGAAGTCTTTGTTATATCCTATATTTTGTATGCAACTTGTATTTTATAAAGTTTTGCATTTTTATCAATAAAGACCAGTTAGTTTATATTTTCTGACTGGATTTTTCTTTGGAAAGCTAACTATGGTTATTGCATTTTGCAAGCTCTCATGCTGATGTGTAAGTTACTTGAGAGCAGGATTTTTTGGGATTTTTTGCTGCACTCTGCGCAACATTTTCATGCCAATATTTTTCTGCTATGGGTGGAATACCTCAACTCAGCATTGGAAAAGGCCCTTAAAAGCCTAACAGATTCAGAGTTTCGGCAGAAACCCTACTCAGGCAGCAACCAAATGCATGGAGGGCTCAAATGAGATAACAAATAGGGGTGTCCTTACTGCTATGACTCTTTTTCCCAACCTCCACACCTTAGCTGAGGTTTGAAGGACACCTGTATTTCTATTTGCATGAATGTGATTACTGTACAGTCTTCTGTGTAATTTGAGGTTTTGTGATGGAATGGATTTATGAAGGCCAGGCTCAGGGAGATAAGCGTGTTCTTAGCCCCCAACAGGAGCGTGGGAAGTTCAAGAAGATGAGGCTGGCACCTCCCTAAGGAATTCACGGTGTTGTGGCTGGCTGGCTTGGGAACTAGGTTTCAGTCTGGTGAGATTTCTGTCTTGAGGTTGAAGCTAATAAACGCAACAGAACTGTATTTGCACTGTCTCTTGGAGTTCTTTGGGCTGAACCTGACATCATTTGAGTCTGGTGAGATTGATGTCAGGTTCAGCCCAAAGAACTCCAAGAGACAATGCAAATACAGTTCTGTTGCGTTTATTAGCTTCAACCTCAAGACAGAAATCTCACCAGACTGAAACCTAGTTCCCAAGCCAGCCAGCCAGCTAGCCACAACACCGTGAATTCCTTAGGGAGGTGCCAGCCTCATCTTCTTGAACTTCCCACGCTCCTGTTGGGTGCTAAGAACACGCTTCTCTCTCTGAGCCTGGCCTTCATGAGTCCATTCCATCACAGGTTTTGCTTTATTAAAGTTCTGAATAAAGCTACAGCAAAACTCCAATTCACCTCTTCATGTTGTTTTCTGTATGCAGTGGGGGCTCAGGGTATGCCCTATGTGCATAGCTCCATTCTCTGTCACTGCCCCAAAGGCAGCAGTGGCAAACTACTTCCATATTATTGCTAAGCAAGCTACTGGATGTGTTCAGTTCATAAAAACTGACAGACTCCACTTCAGACTGTCTGGGTTCATGTGGCAGCTAACCTAAATTGTGGTCAGCTAGTTTATGGCTTGATGCATTATGAGTCCAGCCAGAATAGCCGATTTATACTTCAGCCTGAGAAGCAAACTCAGGCAAGTTGGTTAAACTAGGCTTCCATTAACAGCAACCACTGAAAATCATGAAATATCTATTTGTAGCAGAGGTATCTACAAATGTATCTTCCCATATTTATCAGTAGTAAGAAAGAATCCTGGAGGATAGAAGGTCCCTAAGTAGACACAGTAATAGGGCCAGCATGTGAAGTCCTACTACACATCCGAGATACTCTTGTTGAAAAGATAGTGTACGAGAGGTACTTTTGTACTAGCTGAATAAAAAAGTATGTGTGCAGGGGCTCTTCACCCCTATGCTTTACAAATGTTCCATTTATACCAAGGGGGCATGTGCAGGACTCAAAAAAAAGAGCATCGCCCCCACCTCAGAAAGAAATTGAACATGTAAGAACCAATCTGATTTTTAAGGTTTACGTGGATAATTACAAGATTTTAAGAATTGAAATACTATGTTAAATACCATACACACCTGTCCAGAAACAAATCTACCACAGAAGGAAAGCTAGAAATGGTGCATTGAGATGAATATTTATGTAATATAGGAATGCCTCAAATATTTTAAAATAAAAGGACAAAACCAGCATGTCAGGTGACAGACTAGAATTCTTGTGCTTAATATACTGACTTTGCATGCCTAAGGAGCATGAAGCTATTATTACGTACCCCCCAAATTGCAGGAGCTTTTTATTTTAATGGCAATTATATCATCAAGCAGCTACCTTGCCTTTGACTATATGTGCATTAATATTAATGCTAAGGCAAGAACAGTGTTTCCTACCAAATATGCAGGGCAGCGAAGCAGTCATACCTTTGTGCTTTACCAGTCGGGAGACAAGGGCAAATATAAAGAGAAGTGAAGATGCAGGAGAACATTACTCTTCCTCCGGCTTTGTGATGGGGCAGGTCTTTGGTGAGGTATATAAAGCTATTTGTAGGGCTAGACAGAGACATTACAGTGTGATGGGAATGTTCTCCCTGTTTCCTGGAGAGTAGGCAAGCATAGACTCATTCAATTCAACCCTGGGGACCAGATGGACACAGTGTGGCAACAACAAAGAAGCATTTTGCCACTGCTTTCTTCCAGAATGACCTTTCAGTTAGTACAGATGTATACTAACCACATCTGTCTTTAGCTTTTTCAAGAGTATGCAGATTCACCTAGGTGCTGCCACCTGCTGGGTGTAAAAAATGTCATCAGTTTTTTAAGATATCTTCCATTTATGTTCATGCTACTTCTTCCTTATTATTGGGGCTGTGCAGTGCTTTGGATTCAAAGGGAAAAGGGTGTTTTGCAGTACATCCAGGTGCTCACACAGAACCTGTCAGCAACTCCTTAACACAGCTGTATCCTTTTCTAAGGATCACTCAGCTGCCCTTGGCAGCTGCATGAAAAGTATTTGGTTTAAGAAGTTGCTGGCAGGTGCTACATAGGTGCTCACATCTGCTCTAAAACATTTTTTGCCCTTCAGATTCAGAATACCATACAATCCTACTTGCTGTGTTTTACACCAAATCAAGCACAATGGGCTCCTGAGAAAAATTCTTTACCACCATCCCCATAAAAAGAATGCCACAACTCTATGACAATGGGAAACATAATTAACTTTCTTTACTCACCCCTAATATACATTCATAGAACTGGCATATAACTGCTCCAGTGAAGTGACAACTTTGACAACACATATTTTCTAGAGAAGCTATGAACAACGTAATTTTCAATGTTGCTGACTTAAACCTGCATACTCATTCCAGCATCTATCTTACTGTCATCAGAAACCTCTGACCTATATTTTAAAAAGTCCCAGTTTTAAGGACCCTGTAATTGTTTGGTTCTATAATGTAAAGCTTCAGGATACATATTATCTGTCTGTCCACAAGCTACATTTTGGTACTGGTGTTAGAAAATACCAATTAAGAATTTAGTTAACAATAAAACTAAGTCATAAGAAACTTCATTTAGTTCCCTGCCAATGAACCACTCTGGATTTTTCAGAAGTACTTTCCTGTGATAAATTCTACAGTGGAAAAAAAAACACAGTAAACAATTCTAAGGAAATTGTTAATATCTGAAAAATGATGAAAGTATGGCAATGGAATGCCTTTTTAATAAAACATCAAAAACGTTTTATTTACATGTAGAGTTTAAAAAAGCAATTGTCTACAAATACAGAAGATAAATGTTATATATGTGAGTATATAATCCAAGTATCTGAAGGTCTTTTAAAGCGTTCTGCCTTACTACTGGGCTAATATTATCTGTTCCGAAAACAAGTATCAAAAGTGCATTTTTCCTCTCTTAAATGCATGTAACATTTATTGTTCAGGCAGCTGTGATAATAATTTCAAGAAGCAGAAGAACTCATGAAACAGAATTCTGTTCATAATTCCATGCTTATATAAAGCTATTAAGTGGTATTCTGGAGGGAGTTGTATAACCTCATTAACTAATTTTACAACAGTTCTATAATAAGCATGGATATGGCTTTTAAGATCAAATTAGATTACCACTTCAAGCCATCCACCACTCTATTACAAATATTTAACAGGATCACTTTTACACTCAAAATCTATTTCTTATGTATCCTTATTTCTTACAGGCTTGAAATTGTAATTGACTACCATTTGTAAGAAAGAACAGCTCTTTAAGCAATTTGGTTTGTATAACTGCCCATTTGTGCTGTATTAAGGACAAAATGGTGCTAATCCTATGCATGGAGCAGGATTTCTATATGTAAGTTCAAGCAGACGATGTACATTCACAGTTCTCATTAAGCTTGTTAATTATGAATGCAATTAAAATAAAAATGTAGAATACCAAAGAAAATTGAAATAAAATATTTATGTACATAGTATGAGATTTGAGTTCTAGCACTGTATAAATCCTGTCCATCTGGGAGTTCAGCATTTTTACTTGGGTTCTATCAACACAAAGGAAAGTTTCTCACTGAATAACAAAGTTTCTCCATCAAGTGTGGGTTTTGTTAATTTAGTTCTAATAAGATGAACCTTGTAAGAGTGCCCTACATTCTTCACCTGCTTGCTACCTAACTGCATCAATATGTTTATAACTGACCTACAATGAAATAAACAATAAGTACTCTTATTACTTGTGCAGTTTTTTTTTTTAATTTAGGTTTCAGTAGATGAGAGTCTTTGGTCCCTGAATAAACTGAGCTGTAATACTCCTTAAAGCAAAATTAAGTTTGCATAATGTAATCAGACCACGAAGCAGCCAAGTGGGGAAAATCCCCATGAGTTAATTATCATATTTAAGTAATATATGTAACCTACATTTAGTTCAGTCAGGTTTATAGTCACAAAGCTCAAATTAGATTACCAGGTGCATCCATATTTTCATATATATATTGGATGACATTGTTTATGATTGAGTTTTTTCCTACAAGCAGGGCAAGAGTTAACACTTTTAAGAGAATTGTGGAGACACTGACTACAAAAGACGTGGCCGCATTTTGTTGACATTATAAGTCGTCCACTGTGGACAATTTCCGCATAGCCATCCATGCAAATTGGACAACTCACAGCGCCTGAAGATTTTGAAATGCCAAATCTCTCCTTTTCTAATTCTCTAGGCAATTTACTGGCAGCCACCACAGCACTTTCACTACATTCACTATCATCATTACATACTGTACAGCTGTTGGACAGCAGTCGGCTTAATTCTTGGTTTTGCTGTTGTCTACTCTCTTCCATAAGTGCAATAGAATCATTATGTGTAAGATCAACCACTGAAGAGTCACCGGTGAGATCTATTATTTCAACACTTTCATCAAGCTTGATTGGCTCTATTTTTGACACTGCTTCTGCAGCTGAAACTACCATTCTACTTTGGTTAGGAATTTGCAGAGAAGGAGTCCTCTCTCCATAGTGCTCCTTCTGAATCTCTTCCTGATCCATGTCTCTGCTACCACTCAGGGGGACAACTGCATCCAGAAAACTGGGCCCAGCTTTAGGAGAAGAGCCAATAGTGGCAGCTTCTAAAGTGGCTATGGGAGAAGTGGATGGCAAGGAGAAGATCCTGATTTTAGAAGCAGCTCCTTTAACCATCTTGCCTGAGCCATTAGAAGGGGTTGCTGGGTGGAGGGCACTCTGTTTTTTGCTTTTCCTGCTCTTGGTTCCATCATGCTTCATACTGGCCGACTTCATGGTATGCAGGAAGAGAACTGGCACAAGTTGCCCAGAATATCTGTTTTCTCCCTTATCACCAAATACAGGTTAATGCTTAGCTGCCACTCAATTCCACAATGTTGACTATGAATGTTCTAGGGTACCTTTACACAGTGGGAGAATTTTTTGAGCACTACAACTTTTGGGTGTGATCTCTTTTATGCCAGGTACTGCGAAGCTGGGAGCAAGTTCAAACTCTTGTGTTGAAGGGTTACTCTTTAGAACTGCATCAAAGTAGGAAGAAACATGATTAGGCTCAGGTGCAAGCACATAAGATTCATTTTCTATTCTTTTTTCAGCCAACAGTTGGCTAAAACAAGTATTGAGGTAATGAGCCAATTTAGACAATTTATTGCAGCATACTAAGCCCAGACAAGAATAACCCCTCTGGCTGCAGACATTATTCCTTCATACTTTCCTCTGCTCAAATAATTGAGCAAACCAGGAAGCTTCAATTATCTATAGGTATCCATTCTGTCTGAATTGGAAAACTAGTTACCAGTTTTGGGACAATCCAGGAATAAACCTTAACTTGAAGTTGATGTAATATTCTGGCTTATTCCAAAGTTGGTAGCCCTACTTTAAGTTTAGGCAAACTAAAACCAAACATTTTGCAGATTTTGTTTGCACACTCAAGCAAAGGGATGCACATGCAGCAAAGTGATCATTTCGTAGGAGATGATCATCTCAATGACTTCCTTGACTGTTACCTTTATAAAAGAAGCCAGGAAAGAAAAAACCAGAAAATTAAATGCAAGAAGCAAATGCCTCTTAAGAATAAGTGAATAAGAGTTTTCTACAGATGTTTGGAAACATTTAAAGTATTACATAACTTTTGACTTGCTTCAAGTGTCTTAGAGTCAATATGTAATTCTGTCCTTGCAGAACTACACAGCGCTGGATTTTATCATACAATATTACAAGAAAGACAACATGGCCTGCACCATGTAAGAAGGGATACCTTTATGGGCTTTCCCACACACTGTCATTCTTCTTTTCTTCTGTTAGCTTGTGGTACATAGTTCTAGCCTGCCTTTTGTACACAGGGGCTCTAAAGTGACCTATCATAAATAAATATTCTATCATTTGCAACAGAAAAACTGGTACTTTCCCAGAGTCCTGACAGCACAGAAAGGTTTATGCTTCCCAACAGAACATCATAGGAGGAAGAGGAAGAAAGAGGTATTCACAAGTGCTCCAAAAGCCCCTAAAGTCCCAATAATGGGGGGGGGGGGGGCACACGTGCAGGGAATCCTAAAGGAAGGATTTGAGAAATTTACTCATATAATTCCAATTTAGCATAGACACAGAAGCACAATTTCTAGTGAATATGATTTGATTGTCTTTTCTGCCTGAATAAAATTTTAGTCAATTAATAATATACTATCTTTACACAACATTGAGGCTAAAAAGTTAAATTTGTCATTTAAATATGACCAAAACTAAATCAGAATCCTAAAGGAGAAAGGAAAACATATTCTGCAATGACTTAATCTTACCCTTGAACTGGTGAAGAGTTTTTTGCACTCAGACTTCGAACTGTAGACCTCAATAGAAAGGCTGAAAGAAAATCAGGGACAAAAAGTCATTCTAATACAACTAAGATGCTCCAGTTCTAGAATTAGTAGTGTTTAAGGAAGGGCAAAGTGATTCTACTGATATCAACCTACCCTTCCTTAAACACTTTAAAATTCATCCAAAAAGATCTTCATAGTCTTTTGATGTCAGAGGTGAGGGTCTGACTAACAGTCTAACAGGATAAAATTTCTCACTTAACTGGGAATAATTATTGAGTTAAACTTCTGGCCTATATAAATTATAGATAGCTTCAGATATAAAGGCAGGCCTAATAAGATACTAGATAAACAACCAGCATGGGTGTCAGTAAGGCAACATACTAGAGCATAGCCAAAGATGTGAAAATATGCTGCACCATATTTTAAATCCTAAAATATGTACTCACTCTTCAGTATGAATTGTGTTTCTACAAACATACTGGAATGACTGAGTAGTATTATTCCATATGGTTAAGATTACATTTATGTCTTTTTAAATGTATTTTTCCTTCTTTCATTACTTTTTTTTTGTTATATTTCTCTTTTTTTCTTTTGTATATGAAAGCAATCAAAGAAAAAAATTGAAGGAAGCATAAGATACTGCTACAAACAGGAAGGGGAGAATTCACTGGGCTACCTCTAATATACACAGGAAGAAGAGGTAATAATACCCTTAAGGAAAACTTGATAAACTAACACTTTCAGGTATATAGCAGCTGTGTTTTAAATGGCTGGTTCACACAATCTGTGAACTGAATTAACCCTTTTTTAATTTGGCACAATACACTGAACCATAGTGTAACAAAACAGGCTAGATTAATGTAACACTGAAGGACAAAACAATGAACAAGGTTTAAAGTCATAAATGTCAGCATGCTGTGTGCACACAGCTGCTAGGTCTTTAACTGATTTAACTGGGCATGCTATTTGATCCCAGATGAGCAGGATTTACTGATTATTGCCAAGGGCTAAAGGAAGCTACCTACTGAGGTGTAACTTAAAGAACCCTTGTCTTCTTATGTAGTTTTATGTACAGACCTTAAATTATGGGGCTCCTGTAAATATATTTGCCATTTAAGGTAAGAAAACCTGCTATCAGAAAGAAGGTCTTTACTGACTGCAGCAAGACTTTACCCCTTCTGACAAAGATCTTCTAAAAATATTTCTTCTAGGCTTTTTAGATATAATTTGATTTTCCTGCTTTACCACTCTTGAGAATTTTAATGTCATTATTTGTTACATAATACCCTTGGAAATTCTAATAAAAGTTACTTATTTATAAATAACCAATGAACAATAGCAGCTATTTGTGGGGAAATACAGTCAGCAAAAATTGCTGACTAAAGTCCCCAAGTTTAAGATTGCTCCAACTGATACACTACTACTTTTCTGGTAAACAAACATTGTACATATACTAATTGAAACAGCTGTTTAGAAGCATGTAGTGACAAATATCTTACTTTGTTGGAATGCTTATTAGCCTATATCTATGTGGCATCAAATAATATTATCCTGAAAAAGTAAGGTAATACTAGAATCTCAATAATTTTGACTGTCATCAGAGCACTGTCATTGTTCACAGCTACAAAGCAGTAAATATAACCTTGAGTGAATTTATAGTATAGGGTAAAATAATTGCAATTTACCAAACTTGTCTCCTTGACTACTAGACTCCATAAAATCATTTAATAATGTAATCATCACAGAATAGTCAGTTGTAATAGAGAATAGCTAAAATAGGTTTCATCATATGCTTAGTCCCTAACAAATAAAACAATCTGGCACTGATAAAAAATTCAGTTATGAAGAAGCATTTTAGTTATAATCTACAAAACAGAGCACCCAAAACTGGAAATGAAAAAATCTTTGATATTTAAAGTATTCTATTTTACATACTGCCTGTTAAATTAATAAAATCAAGGTTTAAAACAGTAAAAAAGAGCACTTCTTGCTATTAGCAACTTCAGTCTTACCATTATTATGCTCATTTGTTTTAAAACAGACTTCAAAAGTAGGTAGCTTCAAAGTTTCTGGACAAAGTTTTTTCTAATAATATAAATAAATTAAAGATGCAAACATAATACAGAGGATATAATCACTCGGCTATATTGAAATTTAGAAAACAATACAACAAGCATTTGGGCTTTTGCAGTTCAAAACCTGACCAAACATACTTTGCTCCCTAAAGGCTGAGTTTCCCCATAACTCCGCTGGGGGAGATGGGCAGCATACAAATTTAATAAATAAAATAAATAAATAATAGAGGGATTACCTAATTGTTTCCAGCAGCGAAGTCACAATGAACCAGGCAAGATAACAAAGATAATCCATGATTTGAAGCACCCTCCCTCACCTAATACTCACCACATGCTCCAGATTACAAATCAGAGCATTCTCAATGATTCGGGCGGCCAGGGATGAAGTCCAACGTAATTGGGGAGCAGAGGGAATGGGGTCGGGGGAACACTGTCTAAAGAAAAGTGCCAGAGTAAACAAGGACTCAGTGCAGGAGAAGAGGAGGATTTAGAGTTTAAGATCAGCAGCAAAGAGACCACAAAGAATAACTATGACGCGGTTGCAAAGTACAGAATAAAGCCAAGCCATGTTAAGAAGATGGAAAAAGAACACTAAAAGGTAACCAATCCCGGGAACGACCAACCCCAAACTCTTGGTTTAAAAGATCGTAGTTCTTGAATGACAGCTTAAAACAGTGGCATTGAGGAAAATCATCCACTCACCTGTTCGAGTCAGAAGCCGCCCATGACCAAAGGCTAACGCCGCTACTGCTGCCATTATTATCAAACCGGGTTTCCTCCCACTTGCGCTGCCAACGGAACCGGAAGTCCAGACCTGGGTCGCGATTTACAGGGACCGTAGGGCAACAAAAGCCCGGTTTTAAGAGGCCGTTGTCGGCACGTCATTGCTTACTTTCTCCGGAACCGGAGTTCTCGGGGTATCCGCTGAAGCCGGCAGCGATGGCGGCGTTGGTGGAGGAGTTTGTGTCCCGGCAAGTGGAGTTGCTAAGGGAGGAAAGAGAGGCCGAGATTTCGGAAGCAAGGTATCACTCTTGGCTAGGGGCAGCTGGTTCCTCAGGATTCCTTGGTCCTCATAGCAAAAATATGAACGTACTTATTTAAGAAGTGACTTGACTCAAGTTATGTATTTTGACGTTCGTTGACATGCTTATTCAACATATCTGTTTCCTAACTGTCAACTGCTGCTAGCCAGCAGTACTGGTTTACAAGCTGGCTTAAAGACATTTATTAGGGCAAGAATAGGTAAGCTGAGGTGTCTTTCTGTCGCCCCTGACCATTGGCCATTAGGTAGAGTTGATGGATGCTGTAATCTAAAACATCTGAAGGGCAGCAGGTTGCCTGTACCTTTGCTAGCGCTGTATTCAATTAAACACTGTTTGAGTATTTATGTCACCTGCCTTATAATTGAAGATATGAAGCAAATCTGCCATTTGCAGAATTGTGTCTGCTTAGAAACAAAGGACTATTTTTTTTAATACTCCTGCAATGATAATAAACATAGCTACCTATGTGAGGGCTAAATTCTATAAACCTATGTAGTATTTTCTTCAGAATAACTATTTATAGGGTATTGCTGGTCAGTTGACCAGAATGATAGAGCAAAAATAGTGACTCTGTTTACATGTCATGCTAAACCATAAACTAGATTGCCAGCCATAATGACTGGATTTACAAAGCATGCTGATCCAAAACCAAACAATCATAGCACAGATTTTTTTGATGTGTGAACCCAGACAGTATCTTTCTAGCTCTAGATAGCAGAGTTGAAAGCACTCATGAATACTCAAATTATTCAAACTAATAATTTGAAAATGCTCATTAACACATTATAAAATCCAGATACTTGAAGGACTTAAAATATTATTTGGGTGTCATATATGGGCTACTTTGAAGTTGCTAATTAATGTGTTCCCTAAATCATAATCATAACAGCTGGAGGCAATTAGAATAACATATTGGCTAAGAGACTTAAGAGGCTAAAGTCCTGTACCTACTGTAATCCATTGACTGCAGTGGCACTTTCTTTTGATTGGACATGTTCCTTTTTCTGAAGGCCCAGAGAATAAAGCAATTTTTCCAAATGTTCCTACTTCTTTCCTCTCAATTTCAGATTTTTCAAATTTTCAATTTTGGAAAAAGGTTATTTTTTTCTTACATTATGGCTATTTGTTTTAAATAATATTGCATGTACAGGTAGTCCTTGCTTAATGATCATTTGTTTAGCAACTGTTCAAAGTTATGACAATGCTGAAAAAAGTGACTTACGGCCAGTCCTCCCATTTACAATGATCGCAGCTTCCCATAGTCATGTGATCGCCATTTGCACCCTTCCCAGCTGGCTTCTGACAAGCAAAGTCAATGGAGAAGCCTGCAGGAGGTCGCAAGTTGTGGTCTTGTGATGTCTCATTTAACAACTACAGGTGATTCACTTAATGACCACAATTGGGACTGCTGGAACTGCCATCACTAAGTGGGGCAGTCATGTGATATTTTACTTAATGATGCTTCACTTAGTGACAGAGTTGCTGGTCCCAATTAGGGTCATTAAGCAAGAACTACCTGTATATACATACGCACACACATATATAAATAAGAATAGGCACCACTAAAGTTTTAGAGTTGAGCTTGATGGTTTAGATTCAAAATATTGATTTATTAGTTATTTGTGGTAGTATGCTAGTTTTCTGCCTCAAATCTGAATGTCAAGCATTTATTGAACTGTTATTTAAGCAAGCAAACTTTAGATGCTGAATTTTTTTTTTTAAAAACTTACCTGAATAGGAAGGGAAGCAACATAATAATAAAGCTACAGTGTACATCTAAAGAACTATATGTTCAGTGCTGTCCATCTGGGAAGGATCTAGACTTACTTTCCAAATAGTAATCAGAAGCAAATTATTGGTTGATAGTTTCTGTTTTTTCCCCAGGCTCTAAGGCAAAGAGTGAAGAGAAACACAGTATCTTTGTTCTTTTTCTTGTTTAGTTTATACCTTGCCTTTTTTCTTGTGTAAACAAGGCAGCATACTGTAGAATTTTTAAAAAACTACAAAGTATAAAGCATTACTGTAAAAGCAATATCAATTAAAATCAGTATTTAAAATCTGTATCAATAAAATGCCATAAAAATAATTGACAATGAAAAGCTTAGCAACAAAGATATGACTTGCCATTTCCCAAATGGGGAAGCCAAACACATCTCCTAAAGGAATGGATTCTGTAGCTGAGGTATAGCAGAAAATCCTCTCCTGCAGACCAAATAGTGTAGCTTCTGGAAGTGGGTACCTTCAGAAAGGACCAACCTGCTGATTTAAGTAATGGACTGGTTCATAGTAAGATTATTAGGCTGTATTTCACTTAGGGCTTTAAAGGTTAACACTGGAACCTTTTGCTGTACCAAGCAGGCAATTGGTAGCCAGTGCAGATCTCTCAGTACAGGCATCATGTACTTCTTGTAGTTTATGTACTTGTTAGCAGCTTAGCCACTGGAGATGGAGTTTCTGGATACTTTTCAAGAGTTGCCCTATGTGTTGGAGTAGTCAAGATGGGCTGTAATCAACGTGTAGATAACCATCACCAAGTTCAACTGGTGGAAGAGTTGCAGTTAGTACACTAGCTGCTGTTATTCAAACATGCTCCTCACCAGAATTGTCATCTCCAAATCTGTTGACAGCTGAAGTTAAAGGAGCATTTTCAAGCCACAAACCTGCTATATTGTGGGGAATGCAGTTCCATCCAAAACAGGCTTCATCTCAATCTCTGAGTTCAACTTTTTCTGATTTTCATCTAACACATTACTGAGATTAAGCAATGTTCAAGGTCACTGATTTCTGCCTTGAAGCAGCAGTGCTAGGGAGCAGTATAGCAAGTGTCATCAGCATACTAATGGCATCCCACTCCAAAGTTCTGAAGGACTTCTCCCAGCAATTTCATGTATGTGTTTAACAGCATAGGGACAAGATAGAACTCTGTGGGTCATTATAGGTCAACAATTTATGTGTCAAACAGTAGTCTCCCAATACTATTTTCTGGATACATACCTAGAGGAAGGATCAGAGCCACAGCAAAGCCTACCAGATAGCCTAGAAGGATATCATGGTTAGCGGTGTTGAAAGCTACTGAGAGGTCCAGAAAAACTAGAAGGGTTGTACTCCCGCCATCTACTTTCCAACATAAAACATCCACCAGAGTGATCAAAGCAATCTCAGAACCACATCCTGGACAAAATCCTGTTTAAATTGACCCAGATAATGTTTAAGGAATTGCAATAATTAAGTAAGACAATATACCATGTTTGTTGCTTAGCATAGCCCCTGAAGTGAACTTTTAGAAAACAAATGGCTGAGATATGTTTAAGATTTCTTCTACCCACCAACACAATAATATCTCAATGCTTATAGTTGGTAATGGAGTATTTTTCCAGCTGTACCAATATACTGACTTGATTCACACATTGCAAAAAGCTGTGATCTGTTTAGCTACGAATAAACTACTGTTTGGGTTTACACAATATGTTAACAAGAGTCAGTAGATTGTGGTGGAGTATAAGTTCAATATATAACTAAATGAAATATTAACTACAAACGGATAAACAACATAGGGTGGAGGGGGTGACTTTGAGCTTTGCCATTGCATTGTCAAGCAGTGAGGTGTGAGGGAATGAGGAGGAGAGTGATGTGGGAGATCAAAACGATCAGGAAGGAGGGGGTGCATTCTAGCAGGGGAAAGGAGACAAAAGACAACACAGTCCACAGGGGGAGCGTGGGAAGAGTAAGAGATTTACGATAGCCACTCCCTAGAATCTCCCAGGGTATATCCAATAGTTGTGGTAGTATAGATTTAGTTTGGCAAGATTCTGTTGTTGAGGTGTAAGCAAACAAAGGAACTGTACTTGACTGGACTGTTTCATCATTGTTCTTGGGCTGGGCCTGACATGAGGTATATGAATGCAGGGGTATCTAGCAACTGATTTCTGGAGAAATGCAATAACCACGTGTTTTATTATAGCCAAATTAAATGTATGCATATACTCTAAAAACTGTTCAAGACTAAAAATTGTCTGTTCTTTAAACTTGTTACCTTGTTTTGATCTGTTGTTCATTTGCAGGTATGAACAAGTATTATGTAATTTGTTCCTTGTGTGAAGTATTGAGCTGGAAAACAAGGATAGAAGTGGGGAAGAAGTGGCAAAGTGGCAACTCAATTATCTTTTGACAGGCTGCTTAGCTGGGCAGTGCCAGGCACTGCAGCCATATGTGGTCCACAGAAGCCTTGGATGGGATCCCTAGAGACCTCCACGTATTACCAAATTATATCTTATAATTTGACAGAAAGGGAAAATTATTAAATTTATGGCTGGATTAAATGTTATTACTTAGCACGATCTGTGAACCTTGTTACTGTGTCAAAAAAAAAGCCTCAGGTTTTTAATACTGTTTTCTCTAACTTGATATCCTTCAAATGGAAATTATGAGTGTTCTGGTTCAATACATCTGAAGGTTTGAGAAGACTTGTTTAATATGTTGTAAGCTGCTGAGAGTTGTTTAAGATAGGCAGCCATACAAATCTTTTAAATAAATAAATATTATTGTCTATATGAGAGATTTTTTTTGTAGTCCACCAATATTCTCTCTGGATGGAGGCAAAAAGGGTCAGAGTACAATTTAACTTCTCACATGGCATCATCTAGTTATCAACAATTATGTGGCCTTTCTCTTTGTGTGATCTTTTCCAGGGCATGGCAAGAAGGCATCTCCCTGAAAGAGCTGCAACGTAGAGGAGTTTGCTTACTGAAACTTGAACTAGCATGTCAAAAAACTGGGTTATATGGCCATCTGCTTGTAACTTTACAGCCTCAAAAACGTGGTTTAGAGACAGAATTACCCTCCAATAGTTTTGGGCCTGGTAAGTAAACAGTGTTAATTTTGAAAGAAAGCGTTTTAAAAGGGTAGGCCTAGCTTTAGATATTGAAGATAGACCTTCATGATGTCATAGGTTCTTTCTGAACCTTTAATGATTTCAGAGTCTTAGAATTATAGCTGTAACATCAAGCAATGAGAAAACTAGACTTTTTTTGGTCAGATTTGGATTTATTAGCAGCACAAATTTTGCAATCTTTTAAAAGTATAATCACACAAGAAAAACAGTCTACAGTGGTACCTCGAGTTATGAACTTAATCCGTTCCGTGACTCTGATCGCAACTCGAGTTGGTCGCAACTCGAGGCAAATTTTCCCATAAGGTTCAATGTAAATACGGTTAATCTGTTCTGCCCTCCAAATTTGGTCGCACCACGAGGCAAATTTCCCCATAAGGTTCAATGTAAATACATACGGCTCTGCATTTTCTTTGGAGCCATGCTGACAAGCACACCAAAAACCTTCCAAACACCACAAAACACACCATAAGCCTCACCGAACGTCTCCTTGCTACCATGATCTCGCCCACAGGAAGCCGCGACCGCGTGGCAGCAGGGCAAATGGCTGCGGATCCGGTTCGTAGCTCGAGGTGGAGTTCGCATGTCGAGGTAAATTTTTGGGGCCGGAGCTGGTCGTATCTCGAAAAATTCGTAAGGAGGGGCGTTCGTAACTCGAGGTACCACTGTACTTCTATTATCACAAACATAATACATCTGAAGGACAGAGATAAGGAGTTCTAGTATTTTAGTTTTGATAATTTAGAAGAATGAGCGATATATCTTTTTAAAAAATATATAAATATATAATATTTAAAATACTATAAAACTAGTATTAGTTTTGATAATTTAGAAGAATGAGCGATATATCTTTTTCCTGAAAATAGCTACATTCACATAATCAAAATTAAAATTTGGGTGCTCTGCTTCATACTAGGCCCCCACCTTGATACTTTTCCAAAAGGCCCTGAAGATGTGGTTTTGTCAGCGGGCCTGGGGACCCCAGGCTGATACAGAGCCAGTCAATTGGTTAATTTGAATGTGTGTGTTCCTGCTGGGGGGGGGGAGTGTATTGGTTTTTTGTATTTGGGTTTTAATTCTGTAAGCCACCCAGAGTCACCATGTGTGAGCTGGGTGGCCATATATATCTGTTTAATAAATAAATACTAGGTCAACAAATACTAGGCATAGTTTAGCTGATAGTTTTGGTGGTTAGGATTTAATTAAGGTTGATGGGAATTTGACAGGAGAAGATGCTACTGAAGATGCCTAATTGGGCTTGATCCTGTGAAACATGCAGTGTGTGAAAACCAAAGCAGACCTGTTGTTACAAGATGGTTGGTTAGAAACAGATAAACTAAAATGAGGATGGAGTCTTCTTGAAAATCACAGCTTTGTTCCTTTTCTGACTCGACTTATAAAATGGAGGCAGTCTTGTAAAGTTGATAGTTTACCAAAAGCTTTAGATAGACTCAATGTATCATTTTGATTCAGCATGTCTCTAGTCTTCCAAGATAGCTCTCCAATTATATTGTTAAATGAATTTATTATTACATAAGCTTACTAGGGCTTTGCTGATGCATGGACTACTGTCCTGTGGAGGGAGTATTGTTGTGGAGGGTGGGGAAAGAAAAGGTGTTCTAAAGACAGAATTACTTTAGATAGAGACCATAATTAGATGTGATATACCCTTGAATAGCTTGGTAAGACATGAAGTATAAGAAGACTAATTTTTATTTAATCAGTGAGAAATTGTGCTTCATCTCTACAAGCTCTAAATTGTAGAGGAATGCAAAGATAAAGTAGACGAAGGAAAACAAGAACCATTGGCAGAACTGTTAAGAGATCATTCCCCCCAAGATCTGGATGGCCCCCACTCTGCTGTTGATTAGAGGAGCCATGAAGACCTGGTTCTTCACCCAGGCTTTTGATGAGGGAGAGTGAGACCCCTTGCTTCATTGCACTTGCCATCTTTTATCTTTTATTGATTTTATTGTAGTTTTTTATTGTTGTGAGCCTCCCAGAGTTGTTGAGAGTCAGGTGGCAAAGAAATTTAATAAATTATTACTATTATAAAAGGGAAAGTAAATGAAAACTCAGTTCTGGGAAAAGAGGGGGCATGAGAAAGAGATTCAAAATAACTGTGCCTTGATTCTATATTTTTATATTTATTTATTTATATTTCAAATTTAGATACCGCCCATCTCACAAAAAATGACTCTGGGCGGCATCTAAATTCTGTATGGTAGAAGAAAGGAAGAAGAGGAACTCTGGCTGGCTTTCAAGATTCTGTTACTTTACCCTGCAACAATAGATTCCCAATAGTCCTTGCCAGGTTTGCTTCCTGATCTGGCCTACCCTGAAGTGCTGACAAACTTGACTGTTTCAAGTTGAACTTGATTGTTGCCTTTTGTCATGATGGCTCTCTTGAGTAGGATGACAGAGTATCTTGGGGATACTCTCAATGTAGTCAATGGCTATAACAAAGTTTCTGATTTGATTTAATTTGAAATACCACCCCCCTGCCATTAGTCTGGTAGTATTGCCCTCTCCAAAGTTAGATGCTCTTCTGTGAGACCAATTGAGATGTGTGCCTCAGCCAAAAGCTCATGAAAGAACACAGTGGGATTATCCCTGAATATATATGCTTCTGCTCATCCCATATCCACTTTACTTCTTAGGAGGGAATCTTGCCATGAGCAATCTGTTTAAAATCTATTGCAAATACTATATATGGAATCCTATGGAGCTCTAGATTTCTCAGCAGCCATTTCAAACTCAGCTGCAAAAAATTTTTGAGACCATTCTCTTTATTTTGCTATAACTCATTAATTCCAAGTGGGAGCATTTAGACAACTCTGGCTGATCTCAGAACAGTCAAGGGCCTATCCTGGTTAGTATTTCCATGGAAGAAATCCCTAAGCCTAACTGAAGAAGTAACCTGGAAGAAGGCAATAGCAAATCACTGCCATGAAAGCAATGTGTCCATGTAGTCCCCTGGAGTTGAGATGGTCTGAAGAGAAACTGAAATAATGTAACCCATTCTTTATTTTCTCCTCCCCAATTCCACCTTGCCATTGAATTCAAAGGTTATTTTCATAATGTTTTGAAAATGCTTTTTAATTTGAGTGTCAGCAATTTGTATTCCAGATTATTCTCTCTCCTTTTTTTGCATACTCTCTCTCTTAATTGTACTGGCAGGAAGTATTGTGGGAAATCCAGATTCTTTTCTTGCATTTCAAATGCATAGTGGAATCCCAATGGTTGAGGTCAGGGCTACCTCTGGGATAAAGCAGAGGAAGTTGGATTTTTTCTACTAGGGAGCAGAATAAGTGCTTGTTGGATATTCTACTTAGAGCCAGAGATGCAAGTCAGTATGGATAAATTCTTCATGGTTTGTGACAACTTTGAACCTACCATCAACATCAAAAAGACCAGGACCTCCAGTGGGGACAATGGCAGCTTGGTCATGTCTCCGCAAGAGGGGAGATGGCACCACAGCTGGATCGGTGGCTGGCAGCAAGTGCTGGCCACCCAGCTTGCTCCTGATTAAGGAGGAAGTGAGGAAATCGACCCAGACGATCTCTGGATGGCTGTTCATCGAATGCTAATTGTGGAGATGGCAGCTTCAGCATACAGCTTTCCAGTCAAGTGGCCAGGAGGCAGGGGACCCATCTTTTTTCAAAGTTGCCGTGCAGCCTTTTATGGACACTAGAGCCGCCCAAGCCTCATTTCTAAACACTGTGGATCATAATTATTTTTTAATGTAAGGGAGACCTTCCTTTGCAACAGATAAGTAATTCTCTTGGGGCTTATCCTTATTTTTTGTGACTATATTTTTAAAAGAAGAAATAGAGCTTTAATTTGAATTTGATTAATTCGCAAAAAGCAGGAGGAAAATTGGAATTTAAAAGAGACTTAAAAGTTACTTATTATGAAAAGGGAAGATTTATTTGTTAAAAGTTCCTCTAACATGTGCCTGCACTTTCAACTTGAAAGCCACGTGCCTGCAATTACAACCTGAAAGGGCATGAATTGTCTGCTTACTTTCACTTATATAATACCTACGGTTGCTTGTTTTGGGGAAAAAAACGTGTATATATGTTGAGGTTTTTTAGTAGTTATTAATGAGATTTTTTTTTTAACTGGGACTGAATGACAAGGCTTTAAGGATCTGTGTATAAGGATTAAAGATAAAAAAAATTGTTATTAAATTTAAGGAATTTTTGTTTTTATATATGATAACGGTAGTAATGTTCTTATATGTATAAGGATAGAAAGATATGACATTATGGAGTTGGTTGAGATGGCAAAATTGATAGCTTTGATTCAAGAGAAGATATTGTGTAATTTTAATGCAAATTGGAACACTTTTTTGGACCTTTTGTGGGAAACAGAAAAAAAGTGAAATTATGTTGTATGGATTTGATTATTAGAAATAACATGGGTTAAATAATGGGAATTAAGTTGTAAACTTAGAGCAAGAGTTTGTATATTGTTACTATATCTTTTGCAAGGAAGGTTGGAAGTCAATTCTTTTTTTCTTTCGTTGATTCTCTCTTTTTCTTTTCTGCACTTTTGATCTTTACTATCTTTTTTTCAAGTTTCTTTTTCTTATTTTTTATCTAATATTAGTTTGTGTTAGTTTTTACTGTTATTAAAAATGTAATAAAGTTATTAAAAAAAATCCAAAAGATCGTGGTCTTGCGCCAGCCTGCTCCACATGCACCATACACAGAACCCAAAATCACAGTCAAAGGGCAGAAACTACAGACAGTGAACCAGTTTAATTATCTTGGCAGTACCCTTTCCCAGGCAGTGACTATTGATACAGAAGTTACTGCAGAACAGCAAATACAAGCTCTGCTTTTGGTAGACTGCGCTCCACTGTATGCGAACGTTGAGGAATCAGCTCAGTAACAAAACTGAAGGTCTACAGAGTCGTGTATGCCTGTGATACGTGGACTGTATATCGAAGGCATGCAAGACATCTCAATCACTTCCACATGATTGTCTTCGCAGGATATTAGGCATCAGATGGCAAAACAAAGTACCTGACTGTGAAGTTTTATCCAGATCATGTCTACCATCAGTCCTCATACTGCTAATGAGAGCACAGACCCGATGGGCAGGTCATGTCATCTGTATGCTGGACAAGCGCATACTGAAGCAGCTCCTTTTTGGGGAACTCTCTGCTGCAAGATGCTCGCATGGAGGGCAGAAGAAACATTACAAAGACACGCTAAAGGCCTCCCTGAAGTCGCTTAATGCAGACACAACCACCTGGGAAATGCTGGCACAAAACCATCCTACCTGGTGTGACCTCATCCACAAGGGCTGTCAAGCTTACAAAGCAAAGTGTGTTGCTGAAGCACAATACAAGCGCAAGCTGCATAAGACCGGAGCCACTAGTGCAACAACTGCAGTGCTTATACATATCTGTCCAACATGTATGAGAAGATTCTGTGCTCGAATTGGCCTGATCAGTCATCTTCAGACATACCATATCTAGTCTTAACATGATACCAAAAAAAAAAAAATGGGGTCGAGGTCTTCATCGATGATGATAGATGAACAACAACCACCACCTCTGGTGCCAGATTAACTCCATAATCTTTACATTTTATGCAGAATTGTGGGGTGGGAGCTGTCACTTTCCATTCCTAGTAACAAAATACGGGGGGGGGGGGGCGGGGGGGAGGCAAGTGCCTTGGTGATGACCTCTTCTGTACAGTATTGAATTTTCTCCTTAAAAGCCCATTTATTGTGTCTTTTACAAATGTTTTAAAAGCTTATTTTCTCTTTAATTTTTTTTAATGATATGTGCTCCTCTTTGGTTCATCTTTAAGTGAAATTTTGTTTTATTAGTTTAGTATAACTCAGTTGTTTGTTGAAACCATAGTAGTAGTAGTAGTAACTATTTAGTGTACTGGAAATTAAATGCTGTTGTGTGCTACTTTGTTATGTAGTTTTCAAATATTCTTAATAAATTAGCAGATTTGTAGAAAATCAGGCACTATTTTTCTCCCTTAATGAATTCTTTCCAATACTTTCCATTTTATTTGTAACATTCTTATATTTGTTTTTAAAAAAACCCAATCCCTAAAATCTTCCAAAAAAAGTTTTTTAAAACAGCAAATCATATTGAGGAAGAGCCCCAGAGGTCTCTTTAATTTAGATCTGGCTCTAAATCAGAGTATTAAAGTAAATTAAAGATAGTAAGTAAATATTATCTAAAAAGTATTATCTAGGTGTTTCAAAGCAAATTGCACAAATACAGTAGCTAACAGTCTGTTGTAACCAAGACTTTTTATTTAGCTTACTGTACTGTGTATTAGTCTGAGAAAATAAATTTGCTATAGGCCATACCTTCTAACCCAGGTCTTTCATTTTTATGGGGAGCTGTTCATGTCATTAAGTTACTATATCATAATTAAGCAATGCACAGTATTAGCACAGGTTCATGTCTGAGAGAATCTGGTTTTACATATTTGTAAAGTAATTCTGGCCACGGTCCTGTATCTACTCACCTAAGAGAAAGGCTTATTAATTGAGTAAGATTTACTTCTGAGTAAATATTTGAGTTATACTATTTCTCTGGCCTGTTTTAAAAGAAGAGCCTTTATCTTCCTTCCTGCTTGGCTGGACATCATCATCAACGCACATCATGTTAAGGCATGGTTTGTATTAATTGCCTAGTTCAAATATACTTTTAATAAAATTTTAAGCCATTAATCATGATTTACAAACCACAGTGGCTGGGTTCAGAAGCCAAAATCAAATGCTATAAGGTTTATTGCAGTTTAGGAATCAAATGACTGTAGTCTTGCAAGTGCCATTTTCCACGAGCTTTATTAAACATCTTCCCATGATGTTGTAGTCACTGAGAATGCCATTTAGTATGTGCACAGTGCTGGATTAATGGTGACAGAGAGAGAGAGAGAGAGAGAGAAGCGTTCTTGAGCTGCCTATTGGCCAGTCCTGTGAAACAATGGGTTCTAGGCATATCTTTCAGTCTGGATCTGCTTTGAATCCCAAGGGTATTTTGTGCCGTTCTACCTCTTTTTGCTTAAAAGGGAGATTTAAGATCCTCCTGACACTGTTTTTCCTTGCTACAGACAGCTGGACTAATGATGAATTATATACTTGAATTAATGCTTCAGCATTGATGACTACTGTGTATCATAGTGGTAATCAGAGAGGAAGATAATTTTTGTCTTTTTAAAAATGCTATTTAGAAATAGATGTGTGCAGAATTAGACAAAGATGAGCTTTGAAAAGAACTCCAGGGGCCTACACAGTTTCTGAGGGGCCAGTTTTCTGAGATGTGACCCAGAAGTCAACATGAGCTAAAGACATAGTCTGTTAGATTCCGAATTGCTAGGAGGTGATCCTCCAACATTGGGTTCAGTAGTGCAGAATTGCATTTTTCTTCTCATGAGTAAATCAGATGCATGTGGAGAGTTAAAGGAAAATGTTGCTGTGTGAATTTGCGCATGGCATTTCTTATGGCTTAAAGGAGAATAGATTCACTGAATCATGACAACTTACATTTAAATTGTTATGATGAAAGATGCCTGACAGCCTGTATTTAAACAATTGAGTTAATCAGTTTCATTGACAATTCAATTACTTTCTAGAACAGAATGTATTCTCACTGGTGAACACAATCAATACAGTTTTATATTGTTTTTTTGTAACTAAATAGGAATAGGATATAAGAATGTGTAAATTTCTTACATTTCTTATATTTACATAGAGATATAATGTGTATATGAGTGTCTCAAAATACTTATGATGTCTGCCAAGCATGGCTTTTTGCATCATTCCAGGGCTTTCTGGAAACCATTCTTATTTCTGGATGTTGCTAGTCAGAGAGCCTAAAGTAACTGATTCTGAGCTCCCCCCTAAAGTGCATATTTCCATGCTGGCCTGGGTTCTCCTTCTGCTTTTACTTTTTTGAATAAAAAAATTGGGGGATTGCATCTTGTATTAAGCTTTGGTATCCAAAGAGTTCTGTAGTGTATTTGAGTTTTGACAGTGGATAAAGGGCTCCCAATGGCCAAATGTGTTCTGGAGCATGTGGATGGAGCTCTTCTGAGCTCTGTGCTAGAATTTTAGGTCCCAGTGGGATTTAAAACCAAGAACATTGGAAAGAACTAGAAGGAATATAAGGTGTCCTAGTTAACTTTATTGGATTTTCCTGGGATGCATAGCAGTATCACTTGGTATGACTGACAGTTTTGCCTGCTTTCTGTCTTGTGATGTACAGATGTGTAATAATTTATTATTGTTTTACATATAGCTGATTTCAATAAACAACCAGGGTTTTTTTTTCTTATGAAAGCCTGGATTCTCATTGGATGCATAATTTATGAATCCATCGGACCTGATCTTCTTTCAGTCTCATCCGTACAGACTACAGTCTGCATGAGAGCTTTTAAAAAATCCTATCTGCTGTTATTTTTGAGTACATTAGAACATTATGAAGATAGCAGAAGGATGGTCAGGCAAATTCAGAGTATGCCCAAGTAGTGACATACATGCCTATTTTTCTATTAATTTCATTCGTTTTTAAATCTTATTTTAATCAAAAGCGATTGCATTTTGATTGGCACTGTACCAGTTTAGCATCAAAATGTTCTAGTCTCCTTACAAATTGTTATAATTTCCACATATCCTGTGAGCTGACAGAAGACTTAGTATCCTTTATAAAACAAATACTGTATAGTCCTTCTAGATCCTGTCAAATGATGGTTCACCATTCTGTTTCTAACATATAAACTCTTTGATATTATATATTAAACTAGTTCTTCCTTAGATATGAAAGATGGCTGGGTGACTTTGGGCCAGTTAATTTCTCTCAGCCTAACCTACCTCATAGGGTTGTTGTGGGGAAAATAGGAGGCAGGAGCAATAGATATGAGTGCTGCCTTGAGTTGCCCCCAAATAAATATGGAATAAAATTAAATAATTTTTTTTGTAATAGATGTTTGTTTTGCATAACTTTCTTTAAAAATGTTTCAATACCTGAGATAAATTTTGTTTTGCTACTTGATTAAGGGTTAATACAGGATAGAAATGCCAAAAATAAGTATAAGGTATGTTATTATCCAATTTTAACTTTAGGATCACTGGTACATGGTTTGACCCCAAAATTGCCCCATTTCAGCTTGTTGATTCTGACTTAAAATTTAGAGACCAGTAAGTAATCGATTCTTGAGTAAGATCAATGTCTGTTTCAGTAACATATAAATCCATTTGATTGGAGATTCATAGTTCCTAGTGTATTAATTAATCTCTGAGCCTGCATAATTTTCTGAAGACTTTTGTACAATAAATTTTGTCCTTTAAATTTTTGTGTATCCATTTCCTCCAAATTGTGCCTGCAGTGATGTTTAAATTTCTTCCTAATAATCAAGTTCACTATGCCAAGTCTGTTTAAACATTGAATTACTTTCTGAAGGAAATGTATTTGTCCTGGGTTAGGGGGAGTATATTGAAGCAATTTAATTGTCCAGTTTCCCTTTTATAAAAATAAACCTCCCATCTCTATCCTTTTGTATTTTTTACTATAAAATTCAAATTAGTTTTATTTGAAGTGCCATATCTCTTGATTTATTTGTTCTCCCAGCAAATTTTTTTTTACAAAATAGTTACCCTTTATGCCTTCTTTTATATATGTTTCATGTAGCATTACTATACTATATAGATGGATTTAAACATCTAAAATATTTACTAATTCAAATCCTTTTGGTTATATCTCCTAAACTTCCACATTCAAAGAAACTGTTTCTTGATCACTCACAAGGATTGCCTTTTCTTGCTAATATTAACTTACTTTTCATATACAGGTAGTCCATGCTTAAAAAACACAGTTGAGACCAGAATTTAGGTTGCTAAGTGATGTGGTCATTAAGCAAATCATCACATGACCGGGCCTGATTTTACAACCTTTTTTGCAGTGGTGGTTAAGCGAATCACCATGGTCATGAAGTGAATCATGTGGTCATTAAGCAAATCATGTTAAGTTAATCATGCAGTTCCCCATTGATTTTGCTTGCTGGAAACCGGCTGGGAAGGTCGCAAATGGCGATCAGGTGACCCTGGGACACTGTAGTCATTGTAAATGCAAGCTGGTTGCCAAGTGCCCAGATCATGATCACGTGACCATGGGGGCGCTGCAATGGTCATAACTTCAGGCACCAGTTGTAAGTCACTTTTTTTAGTGCTGTCGTAACTTTGAATGGTTGCTATACAAATAAGGACTACCTGTAATTTAGATTATTTTCAAATTGAAAACCCTCTGAAACAATTGTATTGAATAAGAGCCTTTCTACCTATTTTTTCCCTCCATATGTCCTTCCTCCCTCCTTCCCTGTCCCTATATCCCTTGGTTATCTAAATCTCCCATTCCAACCCTTCCACCCCTCTTCAAACCATATACTATATGAAGCTACAGGTAGTCCCTGGGTTAAGAACGCCCAGTTGACAGACAACCCGTAGTTAAGAACGGAGCCTATGTAGCAAAATTCAAGTTAAATGCACAATGATTTGAGTTAATTACACAATACTCCTTACAAAATATTATACAATAATACTGTTCCGGCTTACATACAAATTCGACTTAAGGACAGACCTTGGGATGGAACTTGTTCTTAAACTGGGGACTACTTGTATTTATAGAAAAAAATCACAAAAGCTCAGTAAGAGCCGCTCTACAGGCCAAGGAGCTGATGCTGTGCTCTACTCCTCCCTCCTAGCTAATCATACTCATTTATTAGCAAATAACCTGTTTTTTCCCCCCTTTCTTCTAAGGTGATATTAAATAATAAGGCTCTAATTTATAGAGTTCATAGTCCTAACTGTTTTTGCTGTCTTTTTCATTCTATCTTCTTGCAACTACAGATGTCCTTCAGAAGTTCCCAAATCATCTTTTGTGCTAATAATGCAGGTGATTTTTCTTAAGGTGATCCAAAACTCTGTTTATTTCTTGGAGAGTAGAAATTATATTCAAGTATCAAGGAAGGAAAATAATTTGAATAATTTAAATAATTAATTTGAAAGAAATCCTTCACTTATTCTTTGTTTAGTTGCTTGGAGAGAGGGTTGAACTGTGTCCTTTTCTGTAGCTTGGCTGATACCCTGAAATAACATCACTTTATCTCCTCCTCAGTTTCTTTCTTCTAGCTCACATTTCTTTTAAATAGGTTTGTCTCTTATGTGTGCATGAGAAATGTATTACAATGTCTCTCAGTCTTTGTATCTTTGTGAACTAGGAGTAAACACTCTATTTGCATATTCAATATTCCTATCCATAGATTTTAGATCAGGAAACAATTAAGTTTTGTCACCAAGTGATCAGTCAATTGATCAACATTCTCAGCAGTTTCTCTAAACCTCTGACCCTTAGATTATTTCTTCGATCTTGCAGATCTGCCAAATTTATCTTGATATCTGAAATATCTTTTGGAACTGTTTCTATCTACAGATGCATTCTGTATGCTAGAATCATGTGCTTGGCTAGCTGTTTGACATTTGCTTTGACATTTCCTTAAACTGCTTATTAATTTATTATACCTGCTAAGTTCTCTCTTATCAGTATTATGGTCTTCTCCCATTCCAGTTTTAGGTCTTGCCTGAGTTGTCTGTTCAATACTTGATTGAATGAGAATCAGTGTGTTGTTTACCACAATGGTTATCTTAGCTGCTTCACCTCTAAATGTCTTTATTGTTGATTTTTTTCCTCTTCATTGCTGGAGGAGTGATGAGATTCATGTATTTGTAATTCCTTCAGATAGGCTGTAATTTCTTTGCCTTTATGTGAGGTGCCTTTTCTCGATATTTTTCCTTTCTTTGATCTTCTAAAACAGGAGTTCAGCTAAGTCAGAAAGCTGAAATCTGCTTTAGTTAGAAATCTGAAATAAGCTGGGTCAAGAGGAGAGCAATGGGCTCAACACACCATCTTCTCTGGTGGCTGGCCATTCCCCCTTACATTCCAATGATAAAGTGATCATTACTAAGATATGATATTGAGTTATTGGTGCCAGGTTAGCTAGGAAGCAAATTTCCATATTAAGCATATTTAGATATATCAACATGGTTATAACTGTAAAGTAACTACTTCCCAGGATTGTGCGAAATTTGAATTTGAACCATTTCAAATTAGAAATGCCCACTTCAAGTTCAGAATAGTTGCTTCTAGTGTGAAACAGGTGTTTTGTATACAAGACAGGGTGTTTAGATCATTTTGGATGGGTTTTGAACCCAAAACAGGTGTTTCACACTTAAAACTGTTTGCACACATACTGCCTTTAAAAGACATTTTTAAATATTTTTTTCCTGCACTCATATTAAAAAGGAATTATGAGAGCTGCATAAAATAAATACTTGAAAATACTGGGTCCCTTTTGGTTGTATTGTAATAGGTGTCCTTCTACCTAGTCCATAATTTATGCAGCAGTTAACCAGTGTGTGATGAAATTGTTGAAATGAAATCTCAAGATATTGAATTCTAAGCTCAGTATCAACTTTTATCTTTTTTTTTCCTACCTAGTTTTAAGGAGATGTTTTTGTAATCGACTAATCTGATTCTTGCTGAGTGTGTATGAATACAGAGGAGATGGGGAATCCTGTGAGAAACAGGCCATTTGCTATTTAGAATGAGATGAGTGAATTTCATGAGGTCCCTAAAGTTGTTAATGAGAAAGTGCTCTGCTAAATTATTGGGACCATAGCTCAGTGGTAGGCTACATGCTTTGTGTGCAGGCTATTCCTATTCCTCTCTAGTTAGGACTCAGGTGACCTATGATGGTTTCAATATTGGGGAGCTGAAATTAGAGTGCATAGTATCAGGCTAGGTAGACAATCTGGCATGGGATAAGATTTGTTTGTTGCTTTGCAGTCTAAATTTTGTTCTTTGTCATGATTTATCTTCTGCAGGTGACATAGTGGGACTTTATGAAGCAGCTGGACAAAATAATCAGATCTGCACAGGAATTGTCACCCGGATGGCCTCCAATTCAATTACTATTGCAGTTGATGAGCCTCAGAGTAACCTTGTAAGTTTAGATCAGGAGAATTTGTACCGTCTGTTGAAACTTGCCAATGATGTTACATACAACAGACTCAAAAGGTAAACTGCTAACAAAGGATGATTATGGAAGTGTTGTGTCTTAAATAGAGAATAAAGATTTCTTTATTTAAAAAGCTATAGTAACTTGTCAAGTATTTACAGCTGATCATAACCCGAGTGCTGAAAGCAAGTAAGGAGAGCAGTTATAAGAGGTATAAGCAGGGAGATCCTTCTCCATTTGCTTTCATTGTACTGAGATTCTGGCTGATAGCCTCATAGATGCATGATTATTTCCACATTTTTATAATACAATTTTGTTCAGTAGTTTATGGGCAGCTGCATTTTTGTCATACAGGGTACTTTATAATGCATATGGTGATAACGTATGTTGGTAATCTGGGTCTTTTCTTTGTGAAAACAAAGAAACAAATAGGCTTCAGATGGCATGTGCCTGTTGGATTAAGTTGGCATGTGGCTGGAAGTTCACTTTTTTTTCCCTGAATGAAGCAGTTAGTGGAAGAGAAGCTAATTTAACTTTGCAGACTGATATTACTAAATTCCTGGGAAGTTTCAGTATGGTTCTGAGACTATGATATTCATTTCAGGATGATCATACAACAGTTGTAATTATCTGAGATATTATTGCTTGATGTTATTTCCTAAGTTCTGAAGGAATTGTCTTTAAGATTCAGTTGTTTTTATTTTATTCTCTTTGGAAGGGCTTTAAATACACTTAATCACTATCGGTCTGGTCCAGCATCTGATCTTATTGATGTGCTGTTCTGTTCTTCTGAACCTAGTGGTGCCAGTGATACAAGTAAGAATTCTTTCTCTTTTTTTAATGAATGGTGAAAAATCAGGGGAATGAAGTTGTTCAGTATGTGTTATTTAAACTACAACTTGCATCCCTAAAAAGCCTTTGTCTGCCCTCTGTGATGCCCCTTGAAGAAAAGATACAAATGAACTTCTTTTTCTTCTTTCAGTGCCTTTTTGCACTGACTTGGCATACATTATACAAATATAAATATTTATGTCATAGAAGGCAAACATTTATATATGGGCAAGTATTGTTGTATATTGTCTTTATAGATCTGGTTACAGCACCAGAACAAATGTGTATTCTTTTAACCAACAATAAAGTCAAATGTTGATTAGATTCTCACATCCTGCTAAAACATAATGTGAGGTGTTGAGGCTTAGCACAATATGGGATACCACCACAGTGGTTCTGAATAGTGCATATCTTGAAAATTCTCCCTCCATTTTTCCATCTTTAGTAAACATTCTGGCAAGGAACACAAAATTGTATATTTGATTTAATTTTTCACCATTTAGGTATAACTTGTAATTGTTCCCTGCATTTTCCCTGTTGGACACAATCACCTCAGCCCTTTGATACATTAATTTTTCAAAACCACATTCCTTGTTGCATCACTCAATGCAAATCACTTGGGCACTCAGCCAACAACGTGGCACCATCATCATACCAAAGTATTTGCACATTCACTTCCCCCATGCTGCTAATGTAGTCATAAGCCTTCACTGAACATCATGTTAAATACATTAAAGAGCCAAGGGGATATCATGCATCCTTGTTTTTGCCCCTGCTCAGTATTATATTGTTCCCTAAGCATTCCATTTATTCTCATCTGTGTCTTATTCCCAGTATATACACTGCTTTTATTGCATTCAGCAGCAAACCTTCAACTCCATATTCATGAAAAACATTCCGTAATTCAAATCTATTTATTTATAATCCACTTTCTTTAAATCAACAAGTGTCCAATAAACTTGCTTTTCCATATATACATTTCTCAGTTACTGCTGAAGAACAAAAATCTGATCTGCTCACTGCCCCCCCCCACCTGGGATAAAGCTGCACTGCATTTTCCAGTTTTGCTTGTTATCACCTCTCATACCTTTTCAATGAGAATTCTGCAAAATGCCTTCCTTCTCAGGCACACTTAAGGAACTCATTTCCTGTAGTTCTTGCATTCATTCTTGCTACCTTTCTCTTTGTACAGAAAAACAATAACAGCATTCTTCCAGTTGTCAGACACAGTTGTCTTCTTCACACACTTTAAACAAGTAGACAAGCAAACTATAACTCTATTTTAACATTTTTCTAGGTACATCATCAGTGCCTGCATCCTTAACTTTTTCCAACATTTTCATAGCATTTATGACTTCCTTTTAATCAATATTTTCTTGGGCACTAACATTTATAGCATTGATTTCTTATTCTTTGTCATACTACTATCAGTCCCTTATAAATCTCTAAAATATTTCTTTTGGCATTCCTTCACTTCAGTTTCACCCTAGATCATCGTTCCATAACTTTTATTTTTAGTTCCCTTTGCTCTTCAGAAAGTTTTTTGTTTAGCTCTGTTCATCCATTTCCAAAGTATTTTTTAATTTCCAGCAAGTTAACTCTGGATTTTGTCTGCTTCTTTAAATCTTAACTATTCCTAGCTCTCTCTGACTACATTCTTTCCAACGCTTTTTGCTCTGTATACATACTAAAGACTATCTCCTTCTCATCCTCATTTTTTAACTATCAGCATTTTTTTTTACTTCTTCATTCCACCAGCTTATCACAAAGCCAATTGTGCCAGTAGACACAATTCCTACTGTTAGAAAGCACTGTAATATGCATAATTATAATATGAAGCTACATTGAAATCTGTAGGGAGAATTTTTTTCCCTTAATGTGAATGAAACAACTTATCTGTCCTCAAAAAATATAGGTGGCTATGTAAGTCTTTTTAGCAGCAAGCCTATCTGTGAGGAAAAGATCACAGTCGTATAATGCCTCTTTTCTGGTGGATAACAATGGCACATAATGCTTGTTTAGTATTTGTGAATCCAACCACTGCGCTGTGTTAAACCATAAACTATGGTTTATATTATGTGAGTCATACTACTTTAGCTTATACATCAATACAAATTAAAATAAAACTTTAGCTTTATATATAGGCATACCTCGGAGATGTTGCGGGTTCGGTTCCAGACCACTGCAATAAAGCGAATATCGCAATAAAGCGAGTCAGACAAATTTTTTGGTTTCCTAGTGCATATAAAAGTTGTGTTTACATTACACTGTAGTCTATTAAGTGTGCAATAGCCTTATGTCTAAAAAAATGTACATACCTTAATTAAAAAATACTTTATTGCTAAAAAATGCTAATCAACATCTGATAGACTTGCTTGACACAGGGTTGCTGCAAACCTTCAATTTATTAAAAAAAAAACGCAATATCTGTGAAGCTCAATAAAGCAAAGCGCAATAAAATGAGGCATGCCTGTATATATAGGTAATGTATACAAAGTCCCATGTATATAAAGGCCAGCCAATGGATATAAGGGCCAATCTGTCAGGAAAAAAAAGCACAGAACAACTCTTGGGTTATTCTGTTGTGAACAGAGGAGACAGAATGCTTTTAGAAACTCCCCTGCGTTAAAAACAAGAAAACCTTCCTGCACTCAGAAGGCTCAGTATGGAGAAAACTAGAACTTGGGAATCATATAGTATAAAGACAGTTGGTAACCACCAGAGGTCAGCATTTTCCTATGAGCAGCATAGACACAACAGTGCTATTGCCACTTTTCCCAACTGCTTACTCTGCAGGAAAAAAAATATTTCAGCATCTGTGTAAAGACAGAAAAATTCTGATAACACCAAAGAAGGTTGTTCTGTTTAACCTGCTATACACTTCAGAGTAATCTCTACTTTTGTCAGATTCTCTTTTGTTTGAAATGTCTCTTCTTCCCACCTGTCCTTATGATCAACTATCAGAGGAGAAATCAGAGAGAGCTGGCTTTAGGGATCAAGGACAGCAGGTGACTCTAGGATGCCTCTCTTCCCTTCATCATTTCCTGGACTTTTCACTCTAATTTTTTCCAAGACTTTGACTGGAGTTACTTTGCTCCAGTCCAATTTCTTCAGCTACCTTTTTATTATTATTAATAATTTATTAAACTTGTCTGCCACCTGACTCTCAGTGAATCTGGGCATTAGTGTAGTATATGATTTATGATGTAGTAGATGATTATGATATTTGTTTGCCCTAAAGCACTCTACCATGTAAACTAGCTAACAAGCTCTGAAAAAATACTTTTCTCAGATCTTGCTCTCTAGCTTTATGGTGTTTGTTGGTTTTATGAATCATTGCCTCTGGCTATTCCTTATTCAGAGTAGTCATTTGATCACATTGAATTCCAACCAATTAGAACATCAGATCAATTTTATATGAGTTTTTATCTATGGTAAAGGCTAGTGTAAACCATCAAATACTTACTAGTGCTGGACTACTTTTAGCAGTTCAGTGGTTTTTCTTCTGTGTTTAAAATAGTTCCAGTTGGATTTTGGGCATCATTCTGTCCTGATGCATGGAAGAAAAGGTTAAAAATGTGGTGCCTTGATTAAGTTAGCTGGGGAACAGAAGCAAGAGTATATGTCGTACTCCTATCCTGCTTTAGCCTTGCCATAGATATTTAGGTCATCCTAATAGGAGCAGATGCTGGACTAAGTAGCCCTTTGGTCCTGTATAGCTGTTCTTACATTCTTAACAGGGATGGTCATAAAAGAAACAGCTAATTTTCTGAAACTGCTGCCTGAAGAGGGTTTTCTGAAGCTTATGCACAAATGAATGTGCACATACAGTACATTACTTTCTTCAGCATTATGTTTTTTGATAGCTGTGTGCAGGTGCATTTGGTGTCATTCAGAGGTAACAGAATATCAGCCCCATAGCTGAAAGCAGTACTACTTCCTTAAGTACTAGTAGCATTCAAGTAGTAAAGTCCAAAAGAAGGTCTGCACAAAAAGCCCAGACCAACTTACCATAAATCATGATATGTCTTTGGGGTTGATACCAGAGTAAATACTGCATCTCCTTCTGTTCTCCCTAACATTTGCAGCCTTTTCTTGAGAGAACATAAAAGTGGCAGTTTACAAATTGTTCATATCTTTATCGAATTCTGAACAATAAGAAAAGGGTCTTCTAAATACCAGGACAAAATCATTGCTATGAATGAATGTGGAATTTGTTCCATGAGTTGATCTCTGAGTTAACTTAATATGATAAAAAAGCTTCTGTCTGTATATTAAAACTGTCTAATATCTCTCATGTCGTAGACGCACTGTCCTGTTCTTGAATCTGTTCTGTAGAAAAATCCCAAATGCATTATAATTTTCTCTAGTGATTATTTATGAACTCGTGCAATTTGGCAAATATACACCTTCTCTGCTTGCCTCGCATGCCTTCTCTCATTCTGCATTTGTGGGCTGGCAGATGAATCTGATCTTGTAAATAACTTAGAATGCAGTATAAAACGCCAAGTGGAGCCAAAAGCTTCTTGAGCATTTATGAAGTACAGGACTTTTGGCTTCTGAAGGTGTAACTTAGCCATGGCACCAGAGCTTGTTATCATGCTGTCATAAGAGCTAGAATCTTTCATTTGTACTATTTTGCTAAGGGCTATAACGTTGTATTGCGGATCAACAGGAAATGGAACATAAGTATGCACTAAAAGTGTGAGTTTTTTTAAACCTACAGCTATTAAAATTAAAATTATGGAAATTTTAAGGTGCTCAGTATTCAGTGTTCACAACGGTTTTTAAAGGTTGATGTTATATGCAGAAAGGGGATTTACTTAAAAATTCTTAAATTTTTAGATTATAAAAGAAGATTTTATTTTGTATGTAGCATTTTTTAAAATAAAACATAAAACACAGCAAAAAAAGGTTAAAAACAGAACGTTGCTTGGATAATCTATAGTTAAAATGTTCTGTAGTTAAAAATGCGGGGTGATGTTAACTTTCTAACATATTCTTTACCTTTTATTATGAAACTTGTTACTGTGATTTTGCAAACATCTGTAATTTGCTTTTTGTGTTTTAAACAAACCTGCTACTTGCATTGTTTTACTAGTTCAGGGAGATCTTTTAATAAGGTCTGCCTGAGAAACAGTCTTACAGTAAAACTGTAATGTTAGCACCTCTCTGCTTCTTCACCTCTGCAGAAGAGCCATAGAACAGACTCAAATTCCAATCGGGCCTCTTAGCAGAAGTAAATTTGGAGAGAGAAGATTATTTTCTTGCTCTACAGGATGCAAAACCTTTTGGCATCCTGATCCAGCAAAGTGGCCCTACTGCCCCTTTTGATGTGCCAGCTCCTGTAGCTAGAGAGGAATTAAATTGTCCAGTTAGTGTCTTTTGCCAGCCTGAAATTAAAAATGCCTGTTCCAATAGCATTTGCCAAACTAAGGATGACAACAACTCCTACTTACCAACTGCTCCCCTATATATAAAACTGCTGTTTATATTTTAGTTGATTTCCTCCGGACTTTGGAGACCAAATGTTCTGCTTCTTCCTGCAACACTGGCATCAAACAAGCTAAAAGCCTCCTTATCTTTGCCGTTGAAAAGTTGGTGGGATGATGAGAAGGAGGAGAATGATAATGGCGTAATAATAATGATAATGGCAACAATAATATCAATGTTGGCATAATATCAATTCCTGAAATACACCCAAAGATGAAATGGCATATACCAGTTTTAGAAAAGTGAGGTTGCTCTGAAAGTTCCCTCTCTCTCCCCATTCCAGCTGGTGCTGCATATTAGGAGAAGTGAAATGTTAGACAAGATGTTAATTGACAGCTCCCCTCCCTCCCCCACAGCTTCATCAAGAAATCTCTGCACCCGTTCCTAGATATATTTTTCACTGAAAGATGTTTTTTTGGAGAACAAAAGGGATAGTCCTGAATTAAGAAATAAGGGCATAGATATTTATGCAGTTCTTTTAAAGTTGTGCACAGGGCACTCAAAACATGTGGTTTGAGGAAAACAAGACAGCTGTTGACATGCATACCTGTCAGCTCTAGCTGGGACCTGTTAACTAGCACCTTCTTTCTCTCTTTCTCACTCTCACTCTCTCTCTCTCTCTCTCTCACACACACACACACACAGTCTAGTGCATATGCGCGCACACACATAGTGGAGCGCCTTCCTACTGACTAAAGGGTACTTTCCCTGCATCCTTTCTACAGCCAGCATTGCTCTGCTGGCCATTTCAAGGTAGTGCTTCTTGCTCTTCCCTTTTCTCTGCTTAATGAATTGCTAGCAGTTGTTCTATGAAGATCTGAGTCACAGATTAGTGTACAAGGCTATAATGAGGGTTTTGGCTAGATATATGTTTAAAATGTTTGCACTTTTAGCAAAGAAAAGTGTGTTTTTTCAAGGAATTTCCTAGTAAGAATGTGAGAATACTGTATGGTGGAACAATTAAAGGCAATGGGCTGTTAAAGCACATTAATCATCTGTTTGAAATGCACTTTTAGATAATGATACTGAATTCTTCCAAAGGCTGAAAATATTTGCAATTAAACAGAACCTTTCTTGAGAGAAGCCTTGTCTCAGTGGGGGCTTATACGGGAGATCCTGATTCCTCTTAGTAATTGTCAGGATGCTTCCTTTGCTGAGAATCTGGTCAGTGTCCAAAAAGAGCCTCTTCTTATTTGTATTGTTGTACTTGCTTTCTTCCGCAAATGTTCTTGGTGGGACTGAGATCTGAACAAATGCTCCTGCTGCTTACAGAGCTTTTGAAGTTCTACAATGAATCACTGGATGCCTCTCAGAAGGAGGCTGTTTGCTTTTCACTGGCACAGAAGGAACTGGCTATCATCCATGGACCACCTGGAACTGGCAAGACAACAACTGTGGTGGAGATAATACTCCAAGCTGTGGAGCAAGGCTTGAAAGTGAGTGAATGAATACAATTTCTGAGGAACTGCCCACTGCCAGGTCAGGATGATGACTGATTTTGCCTGGGATGATGTGACAGCAGGTCTCTGAGGCTCTCGAATGATTCTGAGGCAGGAACGGAAGGTGAACTTTGCCATTCAAAATGATGCCTGTTTCACCTTTCACCTTTGGTTAAAGCAGGAGTTGGGAAGTGGCTGGCTGCGGGAGAGGCATTGCCTACAAGGCTTCTTAACAGGCCTGCAGCCTCCTTCATGCTTGCAAGCAGCACTTTCTCAGTGTTTTAAGCCCAATATGGCAGGTGAATTGGGAAGGGTCACAATACATGCAGATGGCTATCACACTTCTCTCAATTAGAGTATTAGAAGTGGCACAATTGTAAAACTAGCAGAGTAGGCTAGTGTATGTGTGTGTGTGTGAGAGAGGGAAAGTGATGGATGGGGCTTTGGAATTGCAAAGAGCTGGCAAGATGCCTCATATTTGTGTGTAGACACCTAATCGTACTCTCCATTACTAATTGCAGTAATGCTTGAAAAAAACAGTATTGGAGCTGATGAAAGGCTTGCACATATGATTGTGTGGAATTGTATGTGAATGTTTGAAAGCGTTATGTGCAAGAATGATGTACTTATTATTGTGTGTAAAAATATGAGGATGCTTGGTAGCTCCACCCTTCATTTTAAAAGGGGTGTATGTAGTTGAACAGTAGTTTGATACTCCAATATAATTTAAGTAAAAGGTTAACTGGCCTCTTTTTAATGAGGAAAGTGGCCAAAAGGTTTGGGGGCGGGGAATCAGGAGAGAGGGAAGGGATAATTTTACAAAGAGAGAAAAGAAAAGGAGATAAACTGTAAATATAAAACAAACAAAAAAGAGACATTGGTAGCCCTTTTGACAAAATAAACTATGGTGATATTATTAAGCTCAGAGGAAGAGTTTTGTTTGGGAACTACAATTCCCAATGCTCTCTGTTCACAAAATGTTATTGTTAAATAAAGTTTTAATTGTTTATAATCAATAGACCTCTGGGTAAATAAGAATCTGAATAAAGTAATCCTCTCTTCCATATTCAAGATACTACACTTCTAGGAAAAGACACAGTAGAAGATAGGATAACATCAGTATACAATCAAACCTTAACACAGAAGCAAATAATTTTGGTTTGGTGGCAGTGGTACTTTAAAATCTATGCATTTGTCCTCAAAATACATTCAGAAGAAATTATGTCATGAGAATGGGAATGGGGATATAATAGAAACCTTGGAAGATTCCACAGAATAACCTTCATCTGGCAATATCAAAGATTAGATATGGGGTCATACGAGACCTGAGTCTCCCTCTTTACAGAAGTAGGTAGTCAAACTCTCAGCAGAAAGATACATAATTTTATTTCACAAATACAAGTTTTTAAGAGTCACTGGTCTCACCACTTACATAATCTTATTCCAGCCTTATTTTTTTTCAGTGGGTCTAATTATCATAGAATTAATAGCTAGATGAATGACAACCATTTTTCTGAGCCTGAGTATTGGCACAATGTAAGGATATAAACACGTTTATCTTATAGTCTTTGTTCTTTGACCTGGATGATATTCTTATTTCCACTTAGAAGCTAGGAAAAATGTTTGTAAGTTATTAAATTCATCCAGCTTACCTATATTTCTAGAAAATCAAAATTCCTTGTTTTCCCTGCTAATCTCATATTTATGTTCTTGGCTGAAGCACAACTGTTTCTGCACAGAGGAGTTCCTGGATCTTTTGAGGTTCAGTGAGATGTAGGAACAAAACCTTGGAATTAAAGGCTATTAGGAGGCACATAACAGGAAGAGACAAAGCTGAAAGATCCTTGGCAGGTTAGAGCTTAAATTTGGCTGTGGCTAGTATCTCAAGGTAACTTTTGTCCTTGATCCTGGCTTAATCCTTTGAAATTGCATTGTTCTTTTTAGCTCAGATAGAAGTCTGAGATAGAACAAGAGTCCTAGAAATTCCAGGTCAAACCCTGATCCAACTCTGACTTGAGAATAATCTCTTTTCCTGGCAGTTATAAAATAACCTCATTTCTGCTCCTTCTAGCATTGATGCTTATGGTGTTTCTGTAAACTATAAATCTGAATCTGTGTTAAGACTGTAGCTATTTCAGTGAAGTGAATGAATACCTTTTTAAAGACATATTTTTCCTCCTAGGTTCTCTGTTGTGCTCCCTCTAACATTGCAGTCGATAACTTGGTGGAGAGGCTCTCTGACCATAAGGTGCGGATCCTGCGTCTTGGTCGCCCGGCTCGTCTCCTGGAGTCCGTACAGCACCATTCACTTGATGCTGTCCTGTTGCGTGGGGATAATGCCCAGATTGTAGCAGATATCAGGAAGGATATTGATCAAGCATTTGTAAGTCTTGTATTCCATTTTTACAGCCAGTTTTTTTTTTTTAAATAATTAATCTGTAGAATAAATTGTTGGATTTACAGTGTTCTATGTAACACGTGTAACATTGTGATAAGTACTGTGCTATGCAGGATTGATTGAGTATGTAAAATACTAGTAAGCGTCTTGTCTTGAAATGGAGGAAAAACTCCCCAAGTATATAAGCAGTGTTGGGCTGAATGGATGAAACTAAAAATATCTGTATCTTTGTGACTGACTCTTACATAGTGGGATGTTCTGTAGAATGTTCAGGATTCTTTGGGATCCAGTCACGTTTCCATTGTTTTCCTAAGTTTTCCACCACTGTTAATAGCAAATCCATTTTTCCATACGTGATGGTCAATTTGTCTCTAGAAGGAGCCATACTTGGGCAATAAGTCCAGAATTAAAATACCATCAAGGTAGACAGCACAGTGCTCTCAAACAGCTCCCAGCACATGCATGAGACTACCTAGCCCTTGAAATGTTTATTTAACTTATTTTTTAAAAAGTTGACTGGTAGGAAAGCCACTGTCCAGCCTCTTCCCGTGTCTGAGGATGCCCTGCAGACTTCATTAAAACATTCTTCAGAAAGTGGAGGAGATGGGCTGCTGGGGAGAGTGCTCCACTGTCTGATAAGTTTAACTTGCTAGTTAATCCTTTTTTTTGAAAAAAGGAAAGAATGAACAGATACTGCTTAATAAATATTAAAGATTGTGCAGGGAGCAGCTTGGAGAGTTGGGAAGGAGCAGAAAGGAATTGACATTATAGGTATTCGCTGAACTCTATGGAGCTCCTAAGAACCAAGGAGGGATTGAACAGCATAAGTTCTTCCTTACTAGAAGCTCATGTGATCTGTGGCAGCACTGCCTTTCAAGTTTGCTTCTACGATTATTTCCAGGCCAAGGCCGAATCATTTAGCTGATAGAATAAATAAGAGGCCTGCTTCACAAAAGGCCCATCGATATGAATTGACCTTCCCATTTCTCTATTTCTTTGAGACTCTCCAAACAGAGATTGCAATTTTAAGTTGTATTCATAACATTGCAACTTAAAACTGATAGAAAAAAATCCAGAAAATAAAAAGCATTCCACATCTTCCCCTCTTTCCACCCCGTTTGCCTTGTAAAATTAGTAAACAGAGTCGTGGAGCCATATCATGCCCTCTTTATTTAATTTTCTATTTTACATTTATTGTTAAATGTGGCACTATTTGAGATATGTTTTAATTAAAATTATTGTCTTTCTTTTCTGGCCACCTGGCAGAAGATAGCTTGAGAACTCCATTATAATCTCTGTGTTAGGAGGCCGCCTGCTGTCACACCGAGGGATGCCTGTGAGGGCTGGCAGGCCAGAGCATCCAGTTAGGCTTTGCTGTTTGCTTCGCGCCTCTTCAAACTCTGGGCAAATCATTTCTCTTCGGCAGGGCTTAAGCCCTGTATTCATGTAGCGTCACCAGTTGCATTTTTACTTTTGTCATTTTATATAATGTTTTATTCATAAACAACTTTGCTGAATTGTCTTTCGTATGCATCTTGTCATAACGCAGAAAGCGAGAGCAGGAGTAGAGCAGGGTGTTTGGTGAGAAGCCAGCTGCAGTCCAAATCATCCAACACAGCAGTACTGGAACCATCTCCTAACCTTAGTAGCTTTGAGACATACGAGTTGAAAAACAGTCCCTTTGAAATGATAAAAAGAAGATCATCAAGCAGGGGGGGTGGAAGGTGAGGAATACAAGGCATTTAGCACTGATAAAATCACAAATATTCTTCAAACATCAGGCTCCCATAGAAGGCTATGGGGAAACTGGACACAGACCCAGATGGGCAGGAACTGAAGCTCAGATAGCTTTGTTGGAACCAAGCATGTTAAGAATGGCATTTGCATGCAGCAGAGTAGCATGCCTTTGAAAAAGGAGTCTGAACACAAGTCCTGGCCTACAACTTCTGTTTCACCCCAAGAGAGGAGGGATCACATCCTCAGCTTTGTTGTTGTTCAGTCGTTAAGTCGTGTCCGACTCTTCGTGACCCCATGAACCATATTGCGCCAGGCCTTCCTATCCTTCACTGCCTCCCTGAGTTTGCTCAATTTCATGCTCATTGCTTCAGTGATGCTATCTAACCATCTCATCCTCTGCCGTCCTCTTCTCCTTTTGCCTTCAATCTTTCCCAGCATCAGGGTCTTTTCCAAAGAGTCCTCTCTTCGCATTAGGTGACCAAAGTATCTGAGCTTGAGCTTCATTATCAATCCTTCCAATGAGCAATCAGGGTTGATTTCCTTTAAGATTGACTGGTTTGACCTCCTAGCAGTCCAGGGGACTCTTAAGAGTCTTCTCCAGCACCACAGTTCAAAGGCATCAATTCTTCGGCGCTCAGCCTTCTTTATGGTCCAGCTCTCACAGCCATACATTACTACTGGAAAAACCATAGCTTTGACTATGCGGATCTTTGTCGGCAAGGTGACATCTCTGCTTTTTAATATGCTATCTAGGTTTGCCATAGCTTTCCTCCCAAGGAGCAAGCGTGTTTTAATTTCATGGCTGCAGTCTCCATCTGCGGTGATCTTCGAGCCCAAATAAATGAAGTCTGTTACTGCTTCCATTTCTACCCCTTCTATTTGCCAGGAATTGATGGGCCCAGATGCCATGATCTTAGTTTTTTTAATGTTGAGTTTCAAGCCAGCTTTTGCACTCTCCTCTTTCACCTTCATCAAGAGGCTCTTTAGTTCTTCTTCACTTTCTGCCATTAGGGTGGTATCATCTGCATATCTGAGGTTGTTGATATTTCTCCCTGCAATCTTTATTCCAGCTTTTGATTCTTCCAGCCTGGCATTTCTCATGATGTACTCTGCATATAGGTTAAATAAGCAGGGTGACAGTATACAGCCTTGTCGTACTCCTTTCCCTATTTTGAACCAATCGGTTGTTCCATGACCGGTTCTAACTGTTGCTTCTTGGCCCGCGTACAGATTTCTCAGGAGACAGGTAAGGTGGTCTGGTACCCCCATCTCTTTAAGAATTTGCCACAGTTTGTTGTGATCCACACAATCAAAGGCTTTTGCATAGTCAATGAAGCAGAAGTAGATGCTTTTCTGGAACTCTCGTGCTTTCTCCATGATCCAGCGAATGTTGGCAATTTGATCTCTAGTTCCTCTGCCTCTTCGAAACCCAGCTTGTACATCCGGTAGTTCTTGGTTCACGTACTGCTGAAGCCTAGCTTGTAGGATTTTGAGCATAACCTTGCTAGCATGTGAAATGAGTGCAATTGTGCAATAGTTTGAGCATTCTTTGGCATTGCCCTTCTTTGGAATTGGAACATAAACTGACCTTTTCCAATCCTGTGGCCACTGTTGCGTTTTCCAAACTTGCTGGCATATTGAGTGCAGCACTTTAACAGCATCGTCTTTTAGTATTTTAAATAACTCAGCTGGAATACTGTCATCTCCACTAGCTTTGTTGTTAGCAATGCTTCCTAAGGCCCACTTGACTTCACTCTCTAGGATGTCCGGCTCAAGGTCAGTGACCACACCAGTATGGACATCAGGGACATTAAGATCTTTCTTGTATAGTTCTTCTGTGTATTCTTGCCACCTCTTTTTAATCTCTTCTGCTTCTGTTAGGTCCCTGCCTTTTTTGTCCTTTATCATGCCCATCTTTGCACTAAACGTTCCTTTGATATCTCCAATTTTCTTGAAGAGATCTCTAGTCTTTCCCATTCTATTGTTTTCCTCGATTTCTTTGCATTGTTCATTTAAGAAGGCCTTTTTATCTCTTCTTGCTGTTCTCTGGAAATCTGCATTCAGTTGCTTATATCTTTCCCTTTCACCCTTGCTTTTCGCATTCCTTCTTTCCACAGCTATTTGTAAAGCCTCATCAGATAGCCATTTTGCTTTCTTGCATTTCTTTTTCTTTGGGATGGTTTTAGTTGCTGCCTCCTGTACAATGTTACGGACCTCCGTCCATAGTTCTTCAGGCACTCTGTCTACCAAATCTAATCCTCTAAATCTATTCATCACCTTCACTGTATACTCATAAGGAACATGATCTAAGTCATACCTGAGTGGTCTAGTGGTTTTCCCTACGTTCTTCAATTTAAGCCTAAATTTTGCAGTAAGAAGCTCATGATCTGAGCCACAGTCAGCTCCTGGTCTTGTTTTTGCTGTCTGTATAGAGCTTCTCCATCTTTGACTGCAAAGTATATAATCAATCTGGTTTCGGTATTGACCGTCTGGTGATGTCCATGTGTAGAGTCGTCTCTTGTGTTGTTGGAAAAGAGTGTTTGCTATGACTAGTTTGTTCTCTTGACAGAACTCTATTAGCCTTTGCCCTGCTTCATTTTGTACTCCAAGGCCAAACTTGCCTGTTATTCCGATTACTCCTTGACTTCCTACTTTAGCATTCCAATCCCCTATGATGAAAAGGACATCTTTTTTTGGTGCTAGTTCTAGAAGGTGTTGTAGGTCTTCATAGAACTGGTCAACTTCAGCTTCTTTGGCATCAGTGGTTGGGGCATAGACTTGGATTACTGTGATGTTGAATGGTTTGCCCTGGATACGCACTGAGATCATTCTGTCGTTTTTGAGGTTGTAACCCATTACTGCCTTTCCCACTCTCTTATTGACTATGAGTGCAACTCCATTTCTTCTAAGGGTTTCTTGCCCACAGTAGTAGATATAATGGTCACCTGAATTAAATTCACCCATTCCCGTCCATTTCAATTCGCTGATTCCCAAGATGTCGATGTTTAATCTTGTCATCTCATGTTTGACCACATCCAGCTTGCCTTGGTTCATAGATCTTACATTCCATGTACCTATACAATATTGTTCTTTACAGCATCGGACCTTCTTTTCGCTTCCAGATACATCCACAGCTGAACGTCCTTTCGGCTTTGGCCCAGCCGCTTCACTCTTTCTGGAGCTACTTGGAATTGCCCTCCGCTCTTCCCCAGTAGCATATTGGACACCTTCCGACCTGAGGGGCTCATCTTCCGGCGTCATATCTTTTAGCCTTTTAACATTGTCCATGGGGTTTTCTTGGCAAGAATACTGGAGTGGGTTGCCATTTCCTTCTCCAGTGGACCACATTTTGTCAGAACTCTCTGTCATGACCTGTCCGTCTTGGGTGGCCCTGCACGGTATAGCTCATGGCTTCACTGAGTTACGCAAGCCCCTTCGCCACGACAAGGCAGTGATCCATGAAGGGGCATCCTCAGCTAGCTGGTCCAAATTAATTCCTGATTCCCAAAGATTGCGACCTTCAGTCAAAATTTTAGGAGCACTTCCTCTTAGCTCCTGCTGATCACTAGAAATTTCTGGCTGAGGATTTGGAGCCTTCTTTTGCCTTTAGCCCAGAAGCACTTAGCTCTGCTCATACCAAGGACATTGTCCATCTAAAGTCTCTGATTCCTCCCTGCCCAAGCAGCACCTTTCTTTGCTCTCTAAGAATCTTTGGGTTCCAGTCATGTCTCTATCTCACCTCCAGTCCCAGAGACACTCAGCTTCTCTCCTACCACAGTTCCCACTCACTCAAGCATTGCTCAGCTTTCTTCTTCTCCTGAAGACTAACTCAACATGGGGCTGTTTTCAGTCTCCATCTTGGTTACTTCTTTCCAGTAATCTCTCTCTCTTTCCCTTCTCCCCCTCCCCCAAGTTTCTTTCTCCTTCATCCCCTTTGATTCACTCTTCCAGGTATCCCCTTTCCCTTTGTCTCAAGTCAAAGCTTTTTAAACAGAAGAGAAGGGACTGGGAACCTCCTTCTGGAATTACTGGGACAGATTACACACACACACACACACACACACATACACACACATGCAACCTCTGGAAGCCAGGTTTCCAAAAATGCCAGAGCTTTTGTACTCTCTAACCAAAAGGGAGGACTGTGGTGTACATGCTTGCATCTGGAGTCATGATGGATTCTCCTGCCTGTTTGTTCAGGCGTCTGGGATATGTGCATTGGCCATCTGATTGAATGGGGAGGAAGGAAGGGTCAGTGTGAATTTTGGGGGTTTGCCCATTCAACACAATCTGTTGACCTACTGAGGTCAACTTAAAGATTACTCCTTTTTGTGAATATTCAAGATAAAGCAGGCAATGGGGAGAGGCATTTATGTGAGGGTTGAAAGCAGAAAATGTTAAGAGGCTTGGTTATTTGATATCTTTTAAATTCTGCTGCATTCAGTACTATGAGAGTTCTATGTTTTCAGTAGCACTGTTTAATACAATTCAACTTAAGATTCTCTGTAAATTTTAATGTTATCTTTATTGTTTGCTTTGTCCTTCTCAGGGCTAGAAAACTGATTTTAATAAAATATGAGGTTCGGGCAAGAGAAGTAATCTCTTCACCAAGAATAGCTCAGCTCCAAACTGTACATCGTACATTTCTGCAGCAAGCTTGCAATAGATTACTAGTTGTACAATATCCCTAGAGAACTTGAAAGGGTGATGAAAGAAGGGTATGGGTCAAGGATTGATTGGCTTTTACTAAATGGAAAGCCAGATGCCTTTGCGTTGCACTCACCATTCCCAGTATCCTCGAAGTCATTTTCAGTAACTTTCTTGATTGGGCCAAAATTAATTATTCAGAGGAGTATAAGGGACTTATAATTTATACACAGAGACCATAAGTTCTTCGCTGTTTCTCCCACTGGGAAACAAGGATCAGATGGGACAGTGGCCTCCAGTCCTCCCACAGTCCTCCTGGTAATGATGATACATCATAGTGTAGCATGTTTCATTTGTGCTGTTTTGTCAGAAACTAGAACATCGCTTTAAACAGAAAAAAAATGGTAAGCCCTTTGGCAGCCTTCTCTTTAAATACTAAGTCGTTTTGGTTCTAAAAATTAGCCTTTCCATTTTTCATCCTGCCTCTGAAAACTGTATTTTTTCCTCCAGCCCTTTTTGCTTGGCCCCATCCTTGAAATGATCAGAAAAGAAACTGGTGCAAGGTATAGGGATCCCTGTGTAGGAAGAGATCTATACTGGCTGCCAGTTGCCCACTGGACATAATTTAAGGTGCTGGTGTGGAACTTTGAAGCCCTATATGACTCCAGGCTTGACTATTTGAGAGACTGCCAATGCCACTATGAACTTGCCCACTTAGCTATGTGGCAGAAGAGGCTCTTTTGAAGAGGCTCCCACTGCCAGAGGCATGACAGTTTGGTTTTCAGGAGAGGACCTTCTGTGCGCTCCAGGCTATAGAATGTTGACTCCACTGCAGCATTTTTCATCGCTGCAACTTTAAGATGTGTGGACTTCAGCTCACCAGCATGCTGGCTGGGAAATTCTGGAAGTCCACACATTTTAAAGTTGCTGAGATTGAGAAACACTGCTCCAATGAGACATATTTGGCTCCTGTTCTCCCATTGTTTAGGAAAATGGCAAAAAGATCTCTCTTTCAGTTTTGATTTTTGACTGTTAATTGATTTTAATGATACTGGTTTTCATGTTGATTTTAACTATGCAGTATGGATTTTATTGTTTTATAGTTTATATTTTTTTGCATTCCTGCAAGCTGCTTTGAATGTTTATATAAGCAGAAAAGCAAGTATACATTTAAAAATATCAAGTACTCAATGAATACTGTTGTCAACCCCTTCAGTTGCCATAGGTTCATATTGAACTACAACTCCCATTGTTCCTAGCCAGGATAGCCAGTTGATGGGATCAGATTGGACTGATCCAAGAAGCATTTGTGATGTTCTAATAGCATTTTATGAGAGAGATTCTGCTGCTGTAACCATTACCTTGGCTACTAAATATGTGCTGTGATGAGACCTCTGTCTCTTTTATGCAGATGAAAACCAGGAAGTCCCAAGACAAAGGAGAGAGAAAACATTTTTTTAATGAAATTAAAATACTGAGAAAGGAGCTGAAGGAGCGAGAAGAAATGGCTATGTCTGAAACCTTGCAACAAGCTCATGTTGTTCTTGCAACAAACACAGGTTGGGAGAATGTTTCTGGATTTGCCTGTAAAGTTTAACCAAATAATCACCTGTTACCAATCTAACTGCTCTACTTTTAACCATGTTCTACTTAAACTGGAACTCCCAAACTTCATAGTATAACTCTAAACTGTTTCTTATCCCAGTATCTGTAATCAAATACAATAAGCAATGCACTGTATTAGCATCTTGCTACCTAATTTACCTTTTCCTTTTGATCATCAAGTTTTACTCCATGATTGGGTGGCTTACATAACTAATCAATACTATATGAATTCGAACAGCAGACACAATTCTGGTGTTCACATTTTACAAAGCATTGCTTGCAGCTTCTGTGTTCCATTTAATGAAGGAAAGGAATTTATGCATTATTTATAGGAAGAATTAAGCCCTTGAACTAGCAAACCAGTGAATTTACTTCTCTTTCTAAGTGCATGCTCATGCGTGTGGCCTCTTGGAGAGGGCTCAACCTACTGCACTTATTTATGTTTGGGGAGCTGTTTCTGATCACATAAGGATAATTTTCAGGAAACCTTGCAGATAATTTTGTGTAAAGAATGCACATTAAAATGTCTCATGTACAAAGGTGATTTATGAACACAATACCAGTTCCAATTTCTTCTTGAAAACTATATTTCAATTTGAAAACTATATATAAGGGAGCTGGGGGTTGTTCCTGAGGCCTTGCTGCACGGTCCAGTGGAGGTTCTGGCCGCAGCCTGGTACTGGTACTGAAATAACTTGAATAACTTTTAGGTGGTTGTCTTGATCTGGTTGAATAATTGCTTTGAGGTGCTTTGGTCTAATAACTGGGTCCACCATCAAGGTTTTTAAACAATAACATGTTTTCTGAAAATTTGGGGGCTATTATAAACAAGCAAAGGAATCCTTATCCCCTTTAACTTTTCATAGAAACCTGGTTTGCACTGGTTGCCAGGAAGCAAGTTTTCAAACATTGTGGTTTTTAGAGGCAAAATGCAAATGTATTTTGTTATAAGGCAATTAGGAATAGATAGATGACGCAGCACCTTTCCATTTGTTTATGTACAATGCTTGTATGTACGTAATGTGTAAACATGTATATATGTGTACATGTATCTGTAATCAGCTTTTTATTCCCTATATAAGCATAAACTCTGCATATGTGTCCAGGCTACAGTTATGTATTTGCTACAAATGAATTAGTTTGAAATCAATGGAATGGACAACAGGCAAGAATGAAGATTTATAATGTTGAAACAAATTTCTCTGCAGTAGGTTCTTTTTCCACCACCCGCTTTTTTTAGAAGCATGTTCCCCTTGCCTCAATTACCCAGTTTTTATAACTGAAGGTAGAAATCATTGTTTCCTTCTCTCTTCTACGAGTTTAGTTGGTGCAACTCAATCCTATTCCTGTCACTTTATTGCTATGCTCAGCAGGCAAACTTAATTGCTTTTACCCAAGGAACAGAACTGACTTTTAATTAACTGAGTTCAGTACTATGGAGTCCTTGGTGTTCTCTGAGCTTGATTGCAGATGTTTCATGATTAGGTAACATTATCATTGCTTGTGAGTGTGGGGTTTGCTCCCTGTTTATATACAGTAGCTCGCCCTACCAGTGTTGGTAGGGGTATGGTTTTCTCCTTAGTAGGTCCTTGAGTGGGGTATTGTTTTCTGCTTGATATTTTGTCTGGTGTTAATCTCTGCTTATCTGGATGTAAGATGCTGGAGAGGATGTGTTCTGGTCTTTTTGTTTTCTTCTTAGCTTTCTTATTTTCTCTTTTGAATGGTGTGTAAATGTGGTTTATCTCTATGTGTCTATTGATGGCTGATGTGTCTGAGTGCCAAGCTTCCAAGAATTTCCTAGTGTTTTTGGATTTAGCTTGGTCTAGGATGCTCACAGTTTCCCAGCTGAAACTGTGGTTGAGTCTGACCATGTGTTAGGAGATTAAGGAGTTTTAATCAATAGAAAATAATATATATAGCTCAGGGTTGAACTGTAGCATCCTTGGGGTTTTCTGAGCTTGGTTGTTTTCTTGCAGACGTTTCATTACCCAACTAGGTAACATCTTCAGTGCTAGAAAGGAGTGAGGTTTGCGCTCCATTTAAATACAGTAGCTTGCCCTGTCAGTGTTTGAGTGTTTTTTTTTTCTTGATAGTTCCTAGATTAGGCTGTTGTTTACTGCTTGATTGTCTGAGTTTGTAGTTCCTTGATTAGGGTATTGTTTACTGCTCGATTGCTTCTCTGGTGTTAATCCTGGTTTTAATCCCTGCTTATCTGGGTGTTGCTTGCTGGTGAGGAGGTGTTCTGGTCTTCTTGTTTCCTTTTTATTGTCTCTTTTGAATGGCATGCAAATGATGTTTTTCTCTATGCGCCTGTTGGTGGCTGACTTGTCTGAGTACCAAGTTTCCAGGAATTCCCTTGCATTTTTGGATTTAGCTTGGTCTAAGATGCTGAAAGTTTCCCAGTTGAAACTATGGTTGAGTCTGTCCATGTGTGGTGAGATTAAGGAGTTTCCATTGTTCTTCTGACAGCTAATTGGTGTTCATGCTTCTGCTAGCCTTCTGCCTGTCTGTCTTACATAGTGACTGTTACAGTCCTTACACTATGTATGGTGTAGATTACTCCTGTTTTTTCTTCTTGAGCTACTGGGTCTTTTGGTTTACTTAAGATGTTTTGGGGGGCTTTAGTTGGTTTGTGTGCTACAGTGATGCCATGTGGTTGTAATAGTCTGTTGGTTGTTTCTGAGATGTTTCTCAGTATCATCCTTTTCATAGCTTGTGTTGGTTGTGCTGTAGTGGGTTGAGTGGTCAGGCACTTTTTGATAAAGTTGCATGGGTATCCATTTTGTTGAAAGATGTTGTATAGGTGTGTTTCCTTTTTCTGCTGTTCTGGGTTGCTGCAGTGTGTTTGTGCTCATCTGAATAATGTTTTTACACAGCTCCTCTTGTGGGAGGTTGGGTTGTTACTTTGGTAATGGAGCACTTGGTTAGTAGGGGTTGTTTTTTGATAGATTTGTGTTTCTAATTTGTTGTTATTTCTTCTCCTGATGTGGGTATCCAGGAAGGGCAATGTGTTATTTTCTTCTTCCCTTGTGAATTCTATTCCTTCAAAGATGTTGATTATTTCATGTGTCTTCTCTTAGTTATTCCTTTTTTATTATGATGAAGGTATTGTCTACATACAGGATCCATACTTTCTGTTGTTATATGCATGGAAGTGCTGTCTTTTCTAGACACTGCATTACAATCTCTGCTATGTCCTGAGAGTGGTGATCCCATGGATGTTCCTCTGATTTGTTGGTATATTTGTCCATCAAACTGAAAATAGGTAGTGTGGCAGAGGTTGATAAGGTCTATGATTCTGGGTATTTTGATCATAGTATATTTGATCAGGTGTGTTATGTAGTACTGCTGCCATGGATTCTTTCACTAGTTCTGGGTCTATGGATGTAAAGAGTGCTGTGACATCAATTGAAACCATAATTTTATCTTTATCTATTTTTAAGTCTTTGATTTTCTGGAGGCACTGCAGTAGGGAGTTGATAGAATATTCACTCCCCTCTGTGAGATGTCCAAAGAACTTTTTTGTAAGTTCTTTCACTATGTTGTATGTTGGGGTCCCTGGTAACGATACAATTGATCAAAGAGGTATGTCAGGCTTGTGTATTTTTGGGCGTCCATAGAAGTATGAGAGAATGGGTCCACTGCTTTTCATCATCACTGTTTTTCTTTTGTGATTTGACCTTTTAAGTCATTAAGGGTTCTCTCAACAAAGCAGCTGAAAATGATACAGCTAATGATCATGGATGCTCACCTCAGCCTAAACAAATACCAGCACACCATAAATAATCTCAAGGAACAAGTGGAACAAACCATGATCCCAGAACACTGGCAGGGCAAGCTACTGTATATAAATAGGGAGCAAACCCCACACTCACAAGCATTGATGATGTTACCTAGTTGGGTAATGAAAAACCTCAATCAAACAACCAAGCTCAGAGAGCACCAAAGACTCTACAGTTCCACCCTGAGCTACCTACATTCTCTTCTATCAGTTCAGTACACTAGGATTTTCCCAGAATGGCTAGAATGGAATAGACCAGGATTTCTGTAATTTTATCTGCAATTCAGTTCAGGTCAAAATGTGTGTGTGATTGGTAATCATAGGTCCAGCTAACCTATAAACTGAGAGTATTCTTTAAAATATTTTTCTTACATTTCAAACTGAGCTGTGTGTCTCATGGGCCATCCTGAGGGTCATGAAGAGATTCTAATGACATCTTAAGTACTACTTCTTCTTCATCCAAAAACTCAGGCACATAGGCACAAATGCAGACTTGCAACTTTTACTGATTACTTTCTGAACTAAAAGCTGCACTCATTTGCACATCCATACATTCTTACCTCACTCAAACCTAGCTAGTCAGGCTAGGAGAAGAAACAAGATGGGACACCTGTATTACCAGGGCCTGATCAGTCCCAGTCCCACCTTGGCCCTTTTTTCTCACCTCCTACTACTTTTCCACTAGACTGCCACTGCCTCATTCATTTGAGAATAATCTATTATTTTGAGAACTCTAATTTTTATCTTATTCAAAGTCTTCATTTTTGTACTTTTCCACATGCTACATAAGCTGGAATCATCTTGAACAAACTTTTCTACCTTTACAGCTAGCTTTGAGTGGGTCTCACATACTCATTTATTTTTTATATAATTTTATTAAAGATTTTTAAGAAGATAAAAACTAATACTAATATAAAGTAAGGAAAAGAAAAGAAAAAGAAAGAAATCAAAGAGAAGCTAAAAATGCAAGAAAGGAAAAAAAAGTAAAAGAAAAATAGAAAAGAAAGAAAAAAGATAGAGAAGTAGCTTCCAATCTTCTTTACAGCAGTTCTAAGTACAATTATACATTTACCTCTTACTGTATGGTTACAGCATAACCCTTTCTTTCTATAATCTATCCTATCTAATCATCAAAACTATAAATCATAAGTTCATTTTTTTCTGTTTTACACAAAAAGTCCGTAAGGGGTTTCCAGTCAGGAATAAACATAGATATTGTCTTTTCTCTGATCAAAGAAGTCAGTTTAGCCATCTCAGCAATTCCATCATCTTCACCAACCATTCCTCCATTGTGGGTACTGCCAGATCTTTCTATCTTTGTGCATACAATAATCTTGCTGCAGTTATCATGTACAAAAACAAAGTTCCATGACTTTTTTTTCAACTGTTTGTCCATCAACCCCAAAAGAAAAACCTGTGGTCTCAATTGTATATTAATCTTTAAAATCCTCTTAATCAGTGTATGCATTTGAATCCAGAATTTTCTAGCTTTTTTACATGTTCACCAAACATGATAAAAAGTCCCTTCTTGTTCACATTTCCAACATAAATTTGAAGTGCCTTTATACATTCTAGACAGTTTCTCTGGTGACATACCAACGGTTTATCTTTAAATTATCTTCAAGATTATAACACAGTATAAATTTCAGTCCTTTCAACCACATATTTCCCATTGTTCCATCTGTATATTATAACCAAAAATTTTAGCCCACTTTATCATAGATTCTTTCACTTGTTCTTCTTCTGTTTCAAATTTCAATAAAAGTTTATACATTTTAGCAATTACATATTCATTTGTACACAATTCTATTTCAAACTCAGTCTTACAATGTTCAAAACCATAAATTCTTTTGTCTACTTTAAATCTTTCTAATAATTGTAAATAAGACAACCATTGACAACTATATCCATCTGCCACCAGTTCTCTTGATTTTATTTTACATTCCCCTTGACAGTATTCTAGTATCTCACGATAAGTTAGCCATTTGTGTTTGCCTATTATTTCTCATCTATAAAATGTTTCTTGTGCTGAGAACCACAAAGGTGTTTTCAGGCGCAATCTGGGTTTGTATCTGTTCCATATTTTCAATATGGCTTTTCTAGCAATGGTTTTTTTAAATCTACATTAACCTTAACGTGGTTAACATCGTACAAAAAATATCCATGCCACCCAAATCTCAGGCCATATCCTAACTCCAAGAGCCTTTTATTTCTCAGCAGCACTCAGTCTTTCATCCAAACCAAAGAGCTAGTTAAAAAATACAATTTCAAACTGGGTAAACCCAGTCCTCCTCTTTCCTTTGCATCTTGTAACACCTTATACTTAACTTGTGGTTTTTTCCCTGCCACACAAATTTAGATACATCCTTGTGCTACTGTTTAAATAGTGCATCAGTTGTCAAAACAAGTACAGAATTGTCTAAAACAAAAACATCATTTTAGGCAACACATACATTTATCACAGAAATTCTCCCCAACAATGACAGTTGTAGTTTCTCCCATCATAACATGTCTTTTTTAAACTTCCTTCCATGTCTTAACATAGTTATTTTGAAATAACATACAGTTCATGTTTGTCATAGTGATACCCACATATTTTACTTCTCAATCTTAAAACCCATTTTATTCATCAATTCTGTTTGATCTCCTATTTTCATATTTTTTGTTAACATCTTTGTCTTCTGTTTATTAATCTTGAAACCTGCTAATGCACCAAATTCTTTTAATTTGCCCATTAATATTTCAATTTCCTTTAAAGGACCTTCCAAAATCAACACCAAGTAATCTGCAAAAGCCCTTAATTTATAAGTTTCTTTTTTAATCTGAACTCCCACAATCCTCTCATCTTGTCTTACATCTCTATTCAGTAGTTCAAGAACCAAAATAAGCAATAGAGGAGACAGTGGGCATTCCTGTCTTGTTCCATTTTGTATCTCACAGGGTTTTGTTAGATCTCCATTAACAATTATTTGTGCTTCCTGTGAAGTGTAAATCAGTCTTACCCATTTTATAAAGTTCTCTCCAAAATTCATATCTTCTAAAACCTTGAACCAGAAAGCCCAGTTCAAATTGTCAAAGGCCTTCTAAGAAGATCAATGCAGCTTGTTTTTCATTATGTTGCTGCAAATATTCTAAAATGTCCAACACATTCCTAACATTGTCCTTTAGCTGACTTTTAGGTAAAAACCCACATTGACCTTCATGAATAAATTCTTGCAAAATTATTTTCAGTCTATTAGCAAGAATCACTGTGAGCAACTTGTAGTCAGTATTCAATTATGATATCAGCCTATAGTTTTTTGTTAAAGTCAAATCTTGTCCCTCTTTAGGTATTAATGTTATATTGGCCTCTTTCCAACTCTCTGGCATCTTTCCTCCCTGTAGAATAGAGTTCATCATGTTTTTTAAAGGTTGTAAAAGTTAATCCTCAAAACATGTATAATAAGAACCTGATAATTCTTGCGCAGAGTGCAGCAAAAGTCCCATAAATCCTGCTCTCAGGAAAATACACATCAGCATGAGAGCTTGCAAAATGCAATGTCCATATTTTGTTCTCCAAAGAAAATCCAGTCAGAAAATATAAACTAACTGGTCTTTATTGATAAAAATGCAAAACTTCACAAAATACAAGTTGCATACAAAATATAGAATATAACAAAGACTTCTTCTCATATTAGCTTCCAAGACTTATCACTACAAAGCCTCTAGCTAAAAAAACACTCTCAGAGAAGAGGTTCACTACTTGGTTACTAGTTAGGACTACATAACCTATAAAAACCTACATGGTTAACTGTACAAAGGAAAAAACACACTCTCTCACTTACTGGGCATTTCACTCCCATATATTGCTAGTATAACACCCCCACTGAATAACTAACACACACACATACAGTAGGTGGCAGTGAAAATCATAACAACATCACAAGATACTTTGTAATCTCAACACTTGTTTTGTATAGCTAAATGGGATGACCTTCTTCCCATGAGAAAATCCTGATAATAATCCATCTGATCCAGGCACCTTTCCTAGTTTAATCTTTTTTATAGCTTCAGAAACTTCCCTTATTGTTATAGATCTGTTCATAATCTCAGTTCCTCTGTAATCTTCAGTAAATTTTGTTTCTTTAGATATTCATCTAGAGAGATGTCACTTCCTTTATACAAGTTGGAATAATATTGATGATTTTTTTTTATGGCCACATTGTCCATTAATACACTATCTCCCTCTTGTCATTTCAATATTCTTTTCTTTTCTTTTCTTTTCTTTTGTAATTTATACGCTAACCACTTCCCTGGTTTATTTGCAGACTCATTTTTTTTGCTTTACATAATTCATTTTTATTTCCATTTCTCTTACTCTTATCATAGATAATTGTCATTGTAAAAGCTTAATTTGTTGATAAATACTTACCTTCTCTGGAAATTTCTTTAATTCTTCTTTTCTCTTTATTTAATCAAAAATAGCTTGTGTTTTCTCTTGACTCTTCTTTTTAAGTTCACTATCATATTGTATAAAGTAACCTCTAATAAAAGCTTTCCTTGTATCCCAAACCATTCTTAAATCAGTGCCTTTACCTAAATTATTTTCAAAAAATTCTTTTAATTTATTTTTACAATCCTCCACTATTGCTTCTTTTTGTAACAACATTTTGTTTAATTTCCATCTAAAAGAACTAGATTTCTTTTTATAAACCAAACTCACAGGATTATGATCGGAAAAAATCTTTGGTAATATCTCTCCTTTAGAAACCTTAGTAGCCAAGTTCTTTGAAATCCAAATCATGTCTATTCTTGAAAAGGATCTAAGTCTTTCAGAAAAGTAGGTGTACTCTCTTGAATTGCCATTTTTCTGTCTGCATATATCAACCAGGATGTTCTGCCAAGCTTATCAAAAGGGTAAAAGTTCCAGGCACTCTGCAGCCTGAAGTCCTAATACAGGCTCATATTTCCATAGATATAAACTCAGCAGCTCTTTCATTAGAGGCTTGCAAATCAATTTCTTAGTTTCATTTCACACATCAATCTGCCAGGTATTTCTTCTGCCCCTCCTTCAGACAGATGGGTTTCTTATAGCAAATCACCAGTTGTAAATCAAAAGGTAGAATTTCGAAGGAGAGCGCCGCTCCTGGTTAGGCACAACAATGTCTGTGTTGTTTTCTGGCAACAATCTAAAAGAGGTTTGCCACAGCTGTCTTCTGGGATTTTTATGATTTCCTAGTCTAGTCTGCAGCTCTGGGATTTGCTGGTGGTCTCTCATCCAGCTATTAATTAGATCCAACCTTGCTTAGTTTTTTGAAATCAGTTGATTTCAGTGAGGTAACACACCCACTCTAACTTAGTTGTGGCTATTATTATTCAGTAGAAGAATGTTTGGATGGCAAGGCAAATTGACGATGTCATTGGAATCTGTATTGTTTGTTGTAGCACACCATTGAAGATCATGTAACCTGAAGAACGGCAACAAAGACACAATCTTTTAAGACAAGTCACTTCCTATTTTTGCAGTGCTGAAAGCCTCAGTGTTGTTGTTTTTAACCTTGTGTTTAATTAGGTGCCTCTTCTGATGGTCCGCTGAAGCTACTTCCCGAGAACCACTTTGATCTCGTGGTGATTGATGAATGTACTCAAGCTCTTGAAGCAAGCTGTTGGATCCCACTGCTGAAGGTCGGGAAGTGTATCCTGGCTGGTGATCACAAACAGCTGCCTCCCACAATCATCTCTCACACGTAAGGAAATGTCCTTAATTACCAATTAATTATTTTAAAGGTGCTGGGAAAAGGCTTATCTGGAAAATGGCATGTCGGTTAGAATAGCCATCTTTGTATTTAATTGCACTGCAGGTAGAGATAACCTTCCTTGTTTTATAATGAGATTTGGCTGTCTGTGTTAACTGCTTATCATAAAGCAGAAGAACTTAAAGTAGCCGACTTAAAGTAGCAGAGAAGTAATTATTCTTTGAATTATAAATTATTGACATAGCTCACTCTTGGACTGAAGAGATGCCTACACCTTGTGGAGGGGTAAGAATTAATGGCCTAGGTGTATTTTCAAATTAGAAGAAAGAGGATGTTTGGCATAGATAATTTTATATTGCAGTCCAATCATTTGAGAGATGTACCACAATTCCACACTTCAGGGGTCTTCTGCTGAGGATGGTTGAACTGAATTTATTTTTCCATGTAAACAGTTTGGGAATTTCTGTTGTACAAGAACAGTGATGAAAAATGAAAAGAAATGATAGGCTCTTTTTTTTCGCTACAGCCATACACTGAGTGGGCCCAATATAATCTCCAAAATTGGTATGCAGCTGTATGTCTTGAACAGAAGCTTGTAGGCTTCCAGAAATAGAGGAACTGCAACTCTCAACATTCCTCCTAATTGAGTAGGCTTCAGCCATAGATACTTCTGAAGTGCCACAGATCTCCCATCCTTGACCTACTTAAAGGAACCCCTGCTATTCATTTGCCTGTTGTAGCAAAGTTATTGCTGCCTTGCCCACTACTGATCAATTTTTCAGCTGACTCTTACCATTCTTATATACTGAATTACTTCCACTTTCAGTGAAACCATCATTTTCAATTATGTCCCAAGCCAGTTAATTATATTTTACTAGATATGGTTTGATCCTGGTTTTGAAGGATTTGTGTGAATTATATGCTATTTGTTTATGTGTAACAGTAAAGTAAGCTTTCTGCCAAAAGTGAAACAATTTATTAAAGACGACCACCCCACAAAGCTCATTTGTTATCAGACAATACATATGACTCAAGCCTATGTTTGACTCTAAAATATATTGTAGCAGTCAAACTGAAATGACTGATTGAATTATATAACTGTTCTGGAAGGAAGGCCCAGGCCCATGAAGCAATGAGGGGAATAAATTAAGTCATTTAACAGTGCAAGAGAGTTTGGCTCAAATGAACATGCTAGAGATAGAAAAAGTATCACTCAGAGGAGAAGGGATAAAGGGAAGTTAACACAATGGAACAAACTCCTCTGGAAAGAGCTTTACAATTCTAGACAATGAACTTCTGTTGGCTACAGAATTTTTCTTGGGTGATAAATCATGTAGGCATTTGAGAGACATTTGCATGGTCCAGTCAATGAGAAAAAGAAACTTCTTTGGCAGAGAATGAGGATTGGGAAGGATAGTTGCAGGAGTTAAAGATTCATAAGGAAGTAGTCAGAGAAGAATTCATTCAGTACTTTATCCCAGAACATATGATGAGGAAGCAACTGAATACAACCTGCCTAAAATCTGCTTAAATTAGCTCCCACTTATAACAGTAAGTGAAGAGAGATCAGTATGGAAATAGCAATAGCAGTCAGCCCTTTCACAAGTCTTTATAGAGAGCTACTTGCAACCCATGGTGTTATCTTGAAACAAATGCCAAATGAAGTTTATGGTAGATCTCCAAATTTCTATGTTCTGTCAAACATTTGTTAACATTTTCCTATCAACACAGACTTACTGAGATCCTATTCACATTTCAGTTGTTAATGATTTATATTCTGTAAGTTTTCACATGAAAGGAGGGGGGTATTTGTGTAGGTTGCTTGAATTTTTCTGTTTTATATTTGCTGTGCTAGAATAAATTGCATGTAATTTATTAATCTGCATCCTGGAAGATGTTAAACCAGAAACAGGAATGTAATTCTCTACTTTCCCAGTAGAAAATTAGCATGCAAGAAACTATAAATTGTGCATTGCTGTATATGCTGCTCTTGCTATGAAAATCTTCAATCATTATTATTTATGCACATATGTTTTATGGACCTCTCTCATACTTATAATACATGACAACTTGTCAGGAATAAGTTTAGTTCAGGAAACCTGCACATGTAAATGTAAAAGGTAAAGCATTCTTTGTGTTGATGGCAGTGAATGGAAGTTTCAGCTAAAAATTGCATTGCTTCCTTGAAGGCCAGCCTGCAGAAAAGAGCCCTGTAGCACAAGTTTGTTCTCTGACAGATTATATATTGTTGCCTTGTGGACAAGATGATCTCAGTGCCAATAAACTAATACTAAAGGCACAGAGCTGTAAAATAGTTCTGCCAGGACATCACTTTAAGTCCTCTCTTAAGTTTCTCCCTAACACTTCTACTTTGATACCATTGTAAATGCAATATTGGAATAATAATAAATGCAGTATTGACCAAAACAGGCTTTTGAAATGTAAAGAAATGTTTAGAGATATGAATACTGGTAGTTGTTGGGCTCCAGAACTGATTATAACCACAAAGCAATGTTTAAGAAGGCAGACTGTGAGCTGCAAGAAAATAATTACATATGGAGTGAAAGCCTAGTTGTCAATTATGGAAATATTAGCTTCTTGCTATACTGATTACTACTACAATTGCTGTCTAGCTCTGAGGCTTTTGTAGGAGGACAATAATAATGTAGCAGCTATTGATGGTTCTCTTCTTTCCTCAGTTCTCCCAGAGTTACCTGGATTATCTCCAGATGATTCCCTCCTTGTCCTGTGTTTCATGTAGCTTTTTGGCAAGTCATGTGCTCATTCTTGTTCTATGAAAATATATTCAAAGGAGATGTATCCCAGCACAAGACATCACAACAGAATTTATAGACAGTAGGGTGATCAAGATAGCAGGAAATGTTCAACCAAGAGATCATAGAGTTGGAAGCGGTCATTTAGGCATTTATATTTAACCCCTTGCTCAGTACAAAAATCAGAATTCTTGCTTGTGTCAACAATGGTCTGGTTCCTTTAACTGAACATTTAAATTATCCAAGGCCTTTCTCCTTAATTAAAAGTTAGTGGGAACTGTTTAAAGGGAAGAATGTTGGGGTTTGGGGTTGATGTGCAGCATCTGGTATCTCAGCCACAGGCTAGAAACCAGGAGACCGTGAGTTCTAGTCCTATCTTAGGCACAAAGCCAGCTGGGTGACCTTGGGCCAGTCACACACACTCAGCCGTAGGAAGCAGGCAATGGCAAGCCACTTCCGAAAAACCTTGCCAAGAAATCTGCAGGGACTTGTCCAGGGAGTTGCCAAGAATCAAGAGTGACTCAAAGGCACCAGAGAGAGAGAGAGAGAGAGAGAGAGAGAGAGAGAGATCTTTAGCTCTTTGATGTGGCATGGAATGTCAGGCCCTTGATTGAATGAGATCCATTATCTTAGGATCAAAATGAGGCATCACCATTTCTTTCAAATAGTTACTGTTGGGTATTTTGCTGCTGCTGCAGCTATCGAGATCTTTGCTAATCTACTGCATGTTACCCATAAATCCTGATAAACTTCTGTGAAATCTTGACCTATTTGTTCTGATTGTGATCCTTCTGGCACAAACTGGTTGTGATGGCAAGCAAACTGTTGAATTAAGAGAACCTTTGGTCAGATCCAGCAGGGTTCTTATTCTCTTTTCTTCCTTTTCTAATTAGAGAATTCTAAATTACAATTAAGGTTAGTATTACACAGAAATTGTTAACAGCAGGGTTCTTGGGTTTTAACTGTGCCTCTGGAGCAACAATCACATGCTTGCAGAAGGAGAGACTTATAAATGAAATTGCTTCCAAGCTTACTAAACTTAGTTGTAACAAGTTATGGTAGAACATATTGAATTTTAAGGACTTTCCTTAACTGTAAAGGTTTATTATCCATGTATCTTTCTCGCCAAAGCCTGCTTATAATTTATCCTTTTATCTTCTCTGTGGTAGCCACCACACTTTGGAACTCCTTACTTCCCAGAGGTCTGTATAACTCTCCCCCTTGTGATTTTTAGGAGATCTTTAAAGACAGTTTTATTTCATGAGGCTTTCAACCATAGCTAAGTTTTACTAATGTCCATCATAGGGAAAGGTTGATTTGTTATAGTTGATTTATTAATTTTTATTTATTTATTTATTTATTAAATTTCTCACCCGCCCATCTCCCCCCAGTGGGGGAATTCTGGGCAACTCACAACAAACATTGAAAACATAAATATATATGAATACATAAAACATCAGTTAAAAGCATTACTAAAAAGGGGAAGGAGAGTCCAAGAAGATGAAAAATCTGAGGCTGAAGACAGGAGGCCTCTATGGGGCTAGCTATTTTTATTTATTTTATTGTTGTGTTTCTCATTTTAACATGTCATAACTTGCTCAGAGTTTTCTGAGTTGGGTGGGCTATAAAAAGTACAAAAGCAAGCAAGCAAACAAGCTGCCAAGATGATCTGGTTGTTTGTTTGGTAGGTGTGCAGACAAACAGACAGATCAATGTGGCTTCAACCTGCTCTGCCGCCGGATTTAAGTGAGAAAGAGATTTAAGTGAGTTTCCATGGAAAACTGGAACAAGCCTTCCAGTGCAAATATTCTGATTTTCATGGAAGATGAGCTTGAGAGAGGACAGTAACCTGCAGGACTCCATTTGGCAAGCTACAGGATTGCCCCCTTCCATCCAGCCACAGGCGTCTGTGCCTCCATGGCCATGTCAGTTCTGGCTGCTAGAGAGAACAGATCCTCACTCAGCAGTCAAAATACAAAGCAAGCACTGTCTGGAGAACCTACCTTGCCTTTCCTTATCCCTTTAAACTGAGTGCTCTGATGCAAGCACTGAGTTCAAAGGCATAAGGAGAGCCCCCAGCCTTTCCTTGGCCCATTAAAATTCAACATTTACATCGGGGGCACTGAGTTTAAAGAGAGATTCCCAGAAAATGGTTTCTTCTGGGATGAAAAGAAAAGCAAGATATAAGTCTTCTTCTCCTGCAAGCACTGCTTATTCTCAGCCCACAAAAAACAATTGCTGCCCAGAAAACAATGCACATTACTTTCTGCATTGTTACTGATCTCTAACTGTAGAGGCATGGTAAGAGGACAGCAGTTTGGAAAGTGGCATCCTGTCAAGCCTCTTTACTGATTTCCATTTCTGAATTTGAGGTATCAGTCGTGTCCCAAGGAGCTTTCTGTATTAAACACCATGGTTAAAGCTATCCAGAATCCTTGAGACAGGATGACTTTTAGCTGGCTATAACAAGGATTTAATCTGTTTCAAATGTCTATCTGCATTGAACCTCTTGAGTTTGGTTTTTCATAAGTTGCTAGAGGAAAATTCCCTTTGTCAGGTAACACCTCTACATGAGGAGCAATGTGTCACTGGCATGCCTACTTTAGAATCAAGGCTCAGCTTGGCTCAATTTAGAGCCCTTTAACATGCCAGCTGATTTCTCACAATGTCATCCTAGCATATTGAATCTTGTTGCCATATGCATCCAATTATGCAACTCCATAGTTATTACTTCAGAATAAATACTGCTGCAAAAGCCTAGTTCAAGATTTTAACTGCAGATCATAATTTTTTTTTGACTGCAGATCATAATTTTTTCTCTGCTTCCTAAGAAACTTATGAGTTCTAGTACAGTTTTAAAATAGAACTAGATTTCTCCCAAAACAGGGAAATATCTACTTTTGCTTTGCATTTATGTTATAAACTGCTGAGTTGGAGAATTACTATGCTGCACTATTCCTAATATCTATCTATGTGGTCACTAGGAGTCAAAAATGACTTGATGGCACATAATAAATCAATCACTATTCCTGATTTCTCTCAAATTTGTTTAACAATCTACCTGTTGAAGAGTTATGAAAAATTGTGGCATTTTACTGGGTTTTTATAGTATTGACATCCTGTAAGTTTTGTACTATGGATTAAAATTTCACCTACAGGTATTTGAATGGGCAAACATTTGTCTATTAGCTTGTCACTTAGCTTGACTGCTTCTTGGGTAGAGCAGACTGGTCCTGTTGGGCTTCTAGGTCTTTAATCCATTGTTTAAATACACTAAGTGCACGCTCATAACTCACCATTAAGAACGCCTCCCTAGAAAAGCCGAGATGTTGGAGTTTTTGTGAAATTGTCCTGATCTGTCCTGATTCTTAACTGTCCTCAATAAGAAAAGAACTTTAGCTTGGGGGGGGGGGGGGGGGGAGAGACAGTAAATTCAACCAGTATGCTATGATGCAGGTCCATGCACCCATTTCAACTTTAGTCAGCTCTGCTTCCTTCCTGAATAATGTGTTTGGAATGCAAGGGGCTACCTGAAATATAGCCCTTAGAAATTTAGATTCAACTCTTTCAAGAGAAGTAAAGGAAGTGTAAGGTTCAGCTGGGCACCGAACAGCAGTTGCGCACAAGCCTTAGCTGAATGTACTTTAGTGCTGCTGGGATATATTGTGCTCCCCTGGTAAAATGAAAGGACTGAATTGTGGCCACTGCTTTTTGAGCATTTACATAACATAATTTTGGTATGCCCTGGATTTGGTACAACTGTGGAAAACCATGCCCAGATATTTGAAGGAATTCACTTGTTCAGTACTCCAGCCATTTAACCTCCAGGCACACAAGTTAGGTCTCTTTGCAAAGATCTGGATCTTAGTTTGGGTATAGTTGATCTCCTCTGAGCAATAATCAGCTAGGGTGTTCAGAGTTGTTGAAGTCCAATTAAAGTTTGTGATAGAAGTACAAGGTTGCAATATGTCTGTTAGCTAGTTTTGTAGGATGATGTTCTCGTTGATTTATTTTGGCCACAAGTGGATTTAAACAGGTTTAAATTAATTTAAACAAATTAAACAGCAGAGGAATTAAAATGCACCCGTCTCACACTTCTGTAAGTTGGAATCTCATTAGCGTGGTGGCTTTGCATCGAACGTTGATTCTGGAGTTCTTATAGAGGTTATGCATTAACAACAATAGCCATTTACCTATAGCAGTGTTTATAACCTTAGTTCATAGCCTTGCTCTGGGAACTAGATTGAATGCGGACCTAAAATCAACAAGTGCAGTACGTAATACTGAGCCTGTTTTGGATGTGCATTTTTTGGCCAGATTTTAAGAGCATGTCCATAGATAGACTGTCCAGCCTTCAGGCCTGCTTAATGCCAATATGTACTCAAACTGATCCAGGCAATTAATTTGTTATATAAGTGTCTGGCATAGAGCTTACTAATTATACTTAAGAGGCTAATGAGCCTATAATTAGCAGACAGGCTTTGGATGCCCTTTTTATAAATGGGTACTATGATGGCTAGACCCCAGTCCTTTGGGATTTGCACAGTGTGATTGATATAAGTAAACAGGAAACAAGTTCTGGGATCCACCATTCAAAATTATTGCATAATATTTCAGCAGTAATAAAATCGCCTGGAAGTTTATCAGCCTTTAGCTGATTTATAAGGGTCTTTATTTCAGCACTTGAGACTGGGACCCAGTTAGGGAGCAAGTTAACACTGAGATTTAAGTCGAATTTAGGAAAATCATATTGTGCGTGTATGCTCTAAAGTGGTCCTCCCACACAGATGTCAGTAAAATGTAGGGGAAGTGAAAAGGGCCTGACAATTGGGTGGGAAGCTATCAGGCACCAGAATAAAATGGGATTTCTGCCTTGAGATGCTGCTATCAAATGCTGCCAGGAAGCCCTAGTAAATTCTCTTTTCTTGTTTTGTAATAAATATTTGTATTGTTTTTTCCGCAACATAAAGTCCTGGGTGGTGCTGAGCTGGGTTCTCTTTATATAATTTCAATTTCCTAATCAGTTTACTCTTGGCCACGAAACATTCTGTGTCAAACCAGGGCTGAGAAGGACGGGCCTTGCCCCATGTTTTTCTCTCTCCCCCGGTATCTGAGCGGAGAGCACTGGCTGGAGTAGCTGAATCAATTTGGTAAATGTCTGCAGAAGGGAGTTCCCAAACCTCTCTTTGACCATAGTAGAATGAAAGAGGCAGCTAAGATATTCACTTAATTGAGTTGCTGAGTCCATTTGGCATGGACCAGCCCCAGCTCTAAGTCCAGTTCCAAAGGTAGAATAGAATCTGTTTCTAGGAAGGAATTATTAAATGTTTTTATAACTGTAATACCAGGAAGTTGGTCACCATCAGGTCAATTGTCTAAGTGAAATTTTTGTTCAAGAATTATTATGTTCCATGAGATTAAAATGTAATCAGGAAAGGTCTTAAACCAACCCAATGAGAGAATTCATTAAGGAAATTACTGCTGATAGATCCATTCAATAGATGTAGATTTAATATATTAATTTTTTTGTAATAAACATATTCCCTTATAATCCCCTTTTGAATCTTTAGATTGCCAAATTAATAACGGGTGGATTGTAACTAGTTCTGGAAGTATTGGTGGAACTGAGTGAAGAATGCATTGAAACTAATTAGGTTCAAATATACCATTTTGAATAGCAAGCCTCCATTTCAGATTTAGAACAGAAGTGGTTGGAATCCATGGGCTGTAAAGTAGCCAGCCAATTTTATTATAGTGATTAAAATTTCAATTTGGGACTGTCAATATTGGGATGTAAAACCTAGCTTATACCCTATTACTTTTTGGAGACAATGTTTTTTAGAGAAAATTTGAAATGGTACTATTTTATAACTCTTTGGGATTATTTTTTCCTGCTGATAATAGAATACCATATTCTAAAAGTCACTTTAATCACATTTCCCTAGTAAAGAGCAAAGATAACTGTCTCCAGTGTTCCTATTTGATTAATTGACACAGAGCCAAGATTAAATATTCTTCTAATTAAATGTAAAAGCTAATAAGCTATAGATACTTTTTTGAAAAGTGAACAAAAACTGTTCCAGTTTTTCCACCATATAAATGACTGAGAAAATTAAGTTATAGGATTGTAGAATGGAAGGGATCGTGGAGATTATAATCACTCTCCAGCTCAATGTGGGCATCCTCTACTACAGTATCTAGCCTCTGTTTAGAGACCTCCAGCAAACAAGACCTTCTGAGGCAGTCTCTTCAATTATGGAACAGTCCATTCCATTAGGCTTTTTATTCCCGATGTCCAACCAGAATCAACTTCCTTGTAATTTAAACCCATTGTTCTTCATCGTTTCTTTTAGAACTGTTCTGAACAGTTTTGTCCCATTTTCTGCACTAGAGCCCTTCGGATACTTGAAGACAACTATTATGTTTCCCTGCAGTCTTTCCTTCTCCAGGTCAAATATATATAACATCTCTAGCTGTTCCTCATAGATTTTCTTTCTTTATAATGTGGTTACTTCCCCTTGTTGATGTTTTTCCTAAAACCCAGTGCTCAGAACTGAATGCACTATTCTAAGTCTGGTCTGACCAACGCAGAATAGAGGGGAATGATGTCTTCTCTTAAAGAAGTAGAACTTTATACACAAGTCATCAGCACAGATTTGAATTGCTGTATGTTGGTTCAGTTTGTAATTTGGGATAATAGGGATAAGGGGTTTGGGGAGACAAGGATATAGAAGACAAGGATGTAGAAGAGAGTTTTTTAAAAAAAACAATACTTTTTTTTTGTGTGTAGTAGAAAGAATAACTGAAATGGACTGTTTTGTCAAGGTATCCTACACTGAAAAAGCTGCTTTTGAATGCTAAACAGCTACTTCAAGTTCAAAATGGGGGAGTTCACACCCACTCTTTCAAATTCAAAAAGGTTTGCAGTTGTAGAATTTACTCCTACTCCTGTCCAACATTGAGTTTGCAATAAGTGTTGGACACTTTATTAGCAGAACAGTTGTTCGATATATACAAACGTAAACTGGATTCTTCTGTGTACCAGGATGGGTGGCAAGGCAGGAATCTGTGTACGTACATCTGCACATAAGAAAACATGAAGTTTCTTTTATACTCTTGAATTTCTTGAGCAGTATCTTCTTTTTCCATGTGAACCTCAAATGGATATCTTAGTTACAAGCTAATCCTTTCAGGTAAATCAAGATGTTAACGACTCTTTTCCCAAACCATCTAGTCAGCTTCATGGTTGAACCAAGCTTTCAACTACAGTTTTCAGCATTCAGGAGCCTGTTGAATCCCAGTTTACTTCTGATGTTGACCTTGAGTTGACCCACACCTGTATCAGGTTGAATACGGATGTAAATGCAGATCTGTTTTCCTGCAAAATTACAGAGTGCAGATTGCATGCAAATACAAACATATAATTACCTGCAGTGCCATTTTTCATCTAGGCATTTTGGGATCTATATGAAAATGAAGCTTAAATAAATTATATAAACAAATGGCCCAAAAGGCAATATGCTTCAATTTTTTTCTGTACTGCTCTTGTTACCTTGATAAAGGTACAAATAAGAAAGAACAACATTAATTTGGATCGCCAAATTATACATCAATTATGACTGGGAAGTACATCCCATGCAAAGTTGAAGATGGAAGATCTTTGGAACTGGGTGGTATTAAAACCCACAGCCACTAGATCTTGCTAGAATTGAGCCAAAGCCTCTTCTTCCCCATCCAGATCTTCACAGCCTCCAGGCACTGGGAAAGGACCTTGACAGCATCACTTGGTTGGCTTAGAGTGGAGATGTACAATTGGGTATCATCAGGATACTGATGATACTGCACCATACTGAGTTGGTTGTGCCAGAGGGTGATAGATAACATTGGGAATTTGACTGTGATGTGTGGTATGTGGGCTGTGACTAAGTGGGAGATTGGCCTGACTACTGTAGTACACTAGATTCTGATAACTTTATTAGTAAATGGAAGAGATCCATTCTGTGTAAGTTGAATTAGTGTAGTTAATCAGAGGATGATACACTAGCCTTAGGCCCAGGCCATGCCAAGGACAAGCTAAGGCAGAAAATAATAGAGAAAGGTAGGAAGCTCAATCTTATGTGCCAGTAGAGGTCTAGTTAGGTGCTCAGCTCTTCAATTTCAGCCCAGCCAAATATTGGAGACAGATTAAAATATATAGATTACTATGATGCTAGCACGATCTAGTGTTTCACCAAGTGCTGTCTTGAAAGGGAAGTGTAGAAAATTGTAATTTGGGATAACAACAATAACTTTTCTACACTTCCCTTTCATACAATAAACAGTTTTGCCTGCATAGAACAGGAAATATTGAAACTGCAGTTTGTTTTTTTTCTCCGTACTGCCCCTTTATAGGGATATAGGGGCTTCCTGTGTAGGTTCTTCAGCTCCAAGATTGCAGCATCAATCTTATGAGACCAAGGGAGAATTTTGGTTTGGGTGACAGGACTCTATGACCCTTTCAGCTGAACTGGGTTGATTTCATTGCAGCAGCAATGGAGGCAAGAAGTTTTTGGTGAGAAAAGTATTTCTGTTTTGTTATGGTACAGTATATTGAACCAAATTTTGTAGTGGCTTGATATCCTGATTCACAGCATGAACCTAACTTATTTTAGAATTGCTAAATTGTATTAGAATTGCTTCCCCCAGTGTACTTTAGCGCAGAGAAAAAGTGCTTACCGAATCATCTGAAGCATATGATCGTTGCTTTAGTTTAGATTTTTTTTTTCAATCTGTACTTCATTCATGATGGAGATTATGTACTGTATTTATCTGAAACAAAGATGCCCCTGAGTTTAAGATAATGTCCCCCCAAGGGAAGGGTAGACAGGAAGAAACTGATAAAACAAAATCTACTGAAGAAACAAAATCTACATGGCAACCAACTTCCTCATCTTGTTCATCTTGCCAACTCCAGCTGAAAAAAATCCCGGGCATTCTTCTTTCTCTCCCTCTGATTCTGTGCATGTGACACATTAGTATATGTGTGTGTGTTTACATATACTTACGAGGGAAAAAATATAAAAATATATTAATTGAATTCATAATTAACAATTAAAGTGAATCATCTGTAAAATAAGATACCTCATTTGTAAAATGAAGTGATCTTGATCTTCACACACCAGGTATTCTAACATATGACATTCCTTTACATATAGAAATACAGCGCACATATATATGTACTATGCTCCCTTCCAGGAGAAACAGAAAAGAAAGAAGAAAAACCCACAACGAAGATGGATTAAGGGGAGGGGAACTGCTCTGGGAAGGAAAAAAAGGGAGAGAAACCCCATTTTGGTAGAACAAAGATGAAATTCTCCAGGGGGACAAAGCCAGGGCTGATTTTTAGACTGATTGCTAAAGACATGGGCTGCTTTTTTCCTCATCAGTATCATATTCTTGTGTGAGTCAATCCCCCTCTTTCCTACCAAGTAAATATAGTTCATTGGTGGGGGCGGGGGGGGGACGTTGCATGAAACCTCTTACAAGTATAAAATTGAAAGGACATCTTTGGATAAACTAGGAAGTGATTTCAGTGTGATAGAAGGAAGCATCAACGCAAAACATTTGTATACTGATAGTGAAATATGTTTGTAATTAGTTATGTTACATCAATGCTAATAGAAGTAATATTCTAAAATGTTTGTTGTCACCAATTACTCTGGTACTCTATGAACATTGGGAACCTTCCCCTCCCCCTTCCCCTCCAATTGTGATGGTTGGAAATCAGCAGTAAATAACAAGAGCTCTTCAATATCCTTGAGTTGACAACAGTTTCTGAATCCATTGGGGTTTATTACCCATTTAATTAACTGAGCACAGTAACAAATGTGAAGTTGGCTATAAGGTTTGAAAACACAGATATACTATATGTTTACTTGCACAATGGATTGACATTACACAATAAATAACAGTTGCATAGTGTGTTCAGCCCAACACTTATCCAGTACTGATCTCCCAGTAAGATCCCTGCACAAAGGATGTCCTCCATCTTTTTATCCTTTAAAAGCCTGTAGATGGTCAGATGATCCTTTAGGAAGAATCTGGGTGATGGCTTAGGGAGCTGCAGAGAAAAGAGAGAAAGAGATAAGAGATCCCTCTGCCCAGTTTTTCCCCATATTTTTACCCTGTTGAAGGTCCTTATCCTATAGAGTAGGATTTTCTTGAGGACTTCAGGGCAGGGGGGGAGCCCAAGGAATTTCCCTTTTGAACATCTGTGCACTTGTAAAGTGCTGAATGCAGGGCTCAAGGGAGAGAGGATATATTGTTGTGACTCAGGCTACGAACTCTATTCGGTAGAAGAAAAGAAATAGAGGCTGATTTATATAAATCGTGCAGTGAGAATGACCCAGCGAGTTTCATTATAGCCAATTAGAAGCATGCTGGAATGTGCAAGCTTGTGCAATAAACTACTGCATGTTGTTTCAGAGACAGAAGGTGTATGGAGTTCCAGGCCTGCTGACAGGAAAGCTAAATTTGGGAAGGGCATATAACCCACCCACCCCCACCCCCACCCCAAGCTTTCCATCAAATGTTTCTGTCTCGTCAGTCCCAACTTTCCCATTTTGAGTGAGAAAACCTATGGGAAGCTTCTGCTGCTTTCATTTGAACATCAGATGCTTCCTGTCTCTCAGAAACAATCTATCTATTATATTCTGCATATGTTCCTAACTGTGATGAGTATATGGGAAATCAACTCCCTCTCACTACAACATCTTATCAGTATAAATCAAAAGAAATAGCAAGGGTTTTAATTGGATGCTATGTATCCTTTCTTATCCATTTTCTCGCATGCTTTTTTTTTTCTTGTTTAGCTAATCTAACACCAATCTGCTAAACCTAATTCAGGAAAAAAAGGTGGTTCTTAACAGTTAATTTCATGCTCTTTATGGGTAAAATGTTAATATTATGAAGATATTATGATAATCTGGAACAATGTTGCAGTCATGAAGCTTTCAGATGAGCTGCAAAATCTCCTTTGGGGGATTAGCAAAGCTCTGATGGTGTAGAAGTTTAGTATTTGAATCACGACTTTCACATACCAGCAAGGAAGTTTTCTCATCATAATGCCACTGAAATAGTGTTTCTTCTGGGCTTTTGTTCTTAGCTGCAGTACTACTAGGAAGCCAAGAGACACATTTGTTTCCAAAGCACTCATACATCCATTGCTTCAGTGGTGCTGAAAATTGAGAATTGATCTTACCAGTTGGACTTGCTAATTAAAATTAAAGGACATCTGTCTTACCCTTTTATTCCTCTTTCTTGCCCCAATTCCTTACTTGTGGTTTTAGCATTAATAACACTTAGTGCTAACGTTTATCAATAATTCAAAACCATCCCTATAGAAATGTCAAGATAAGTTCAGTTATCCCAGATTTTTAACCCCTGCTCTTCCTCTCCCCCCCCCCCCTTCTAAGATGATTGTGGTACTTTTAGCACTACTTGTTGTTCCAATCTTATTATTTTCAAAAGCTGCAAGCACTTTTGGATTAAAGGGTAGTATAGAAATGTGTGAAATAATGGAATATCAAGTATTGTATATAAAGTCTAAGAGAGTTTTAGATGCCACTCAAGGGACCACAGTTATCATAGTCTTCAGTAAGGTTGTACAATGCTTCATGTCGTCATAAAAGACTTCAAATATCTGTTATCTGTTAGTGAGATGGAGAGCATCTTGATCTGTTCTAGTTACCAGCTGCTGGGAGTACTTGAAGGTAATTATTGACAGCAAAAGAAGATCTGAAGGGAAAAAATGCTTGAGGCTAAAGGGAAAAAATGCTTGAGGCTAACCCAAATGACACTTTTTAGGTTAAACCATAACATTATAGCCTGCTGTTATAAAGTTATTTAATTTTGGCTCAGTATGTCTTTGCAAACCCAGTCATTTGTAAACCATATTTTATGGCTTAGTGCTTGAGTAGATTTCCCATGGACCCTGTGGCTTCTGTTTCACTAAGTTTGGCTCAAGACTTTTTTTTCAAGCTGATTAAAAAAAGTGCTTATGCGTGTTGGTAAAATACCACTCACAAAGAATTGAGAGGCAAGTGCCTGTGTGGCTGACTCAAGATTTATTTATTTTTACATGTTTAATCAATACCTAGTGCTGTTTTTATCGTCTAAAAGCAATGGAAGACAGTTTAACAGAAAACTTAGCTAGCTGCTGGTGGACAATGCTCTGTATAAAATTTGGAAATAATTTTAAAAAGCTTTGGAAAACTCCCACAAATCTGGTCTACTTGAGAAAGAAAACTAAACATTCTGAATTCAAAATGCATATTATTACACAACCATCCCTAAGACATGCATCTCTGTTTGTGCATATACAAGACTTATGGTAAGAGTTCACATTCTTGCAAGTGCTGGGCACTCCAAGAGAACAAAGAGTAAATCAGTGGAATATTTTCTTTTCCCCAGCTTTTTAACATCAGCAGGTCTTGACTAGGACCAAGGGTAAAATAATACCAAATTTAATTAAAAGGTAAAAGATCTCTTCCTAATTAATTCACCTTATCAGGTGTTATACTGTATGTCCGCATAGTGTATTGCGCAATGCCTTGGGCACAGTTGGATAGTCTTATTGTATACAAAAGTTATATTTCAGACCCATGGTGAGCTTTATTGGTTCTCTCTTCTCTTTTATGAAGTTCCATTAAAAGGAATACTTTAGACCATTTGTTACCTGGCATTAAAGCAAAAGGTTTTTAACTCTGTGAGACAGCTCTGGACTTGCTTCTTATTTCATTTAACAGTTTTGTGAGCAATGCTGAACATACCAGAATGGCACAGGCATCAGCAATTTTCCTTTCTCTTTCACATCTGCATCATTTTTGTGGCCCGATTACAGACTCTCCTTTAGCATTTTTTGGATTGAAACCTTAACAGTACTAAAAAGGTTTGCTGTGCTTAAAAATCACCAGCTAACTTCATGGTACTTGGGTTATAGCTGCAGAGGGCCCTGGAGGAAACAGATTATTTCGACCTTTTTGGAGACAGCAATGATCACACTTGTGGAGAGGCAGAGACTAAGGGGGGCAGGTGCAACCATTCTGGTTCTTCTTGATCTCTCAGAAAATTGCAATCTCATTTAACATGATATCCTTCTGGCCTGATTGCAGAAAGTGGGAGGCATGGTATTATGGTAGTTCTCTTTTCTCTGGCTGGTTCCAGTCAGGGTTGGTAGGGGGAGACTAGTTGAGCACAATGCCCCTGATCTTTGAGGTACCTCTCCATTTAATATATACATGAGACTGTTGGGTCAGATCATCCATCAGTGTGCTAGTGGTATTTAGTTATGTATCTCGTCCCCAGGCTGGCTGAGTGATGCCGTCGAAGTCATGTCGCAATAGCTAAAGGCTGTGAAGGTTTGGATAGGGAGGAATAAGCTCAAACTCAACCCTAGGAAAACTGAGGGATTGTGGATGCTTCAGCCTCTTAGTGATGGTGATCTTCCATCTTTGGCCCTGAAAATGGTTGCACAATCCTGTTTGGATCTAGTATGAAATCTGGGGGTCCTCCTGGACTTACAGCTCCTGCTCAAACAGCAAGTGGCAGCTGTGGTCAGGCAGGCTTTTGAGCAAGTTCATTCTGTGTACTAGTTGTGCCCTTTCCTGGACTTCGAGTCCCTTCTTATGGTCACTCATCCCCCTGGTCACTTTGCAGATGGACTGTTTCAATGCACGGTATGTGGAGTTGCCCTTAAAAACTATCCAGAAGCTGCTTGTAGAGAATGCAGTAGCATGACCAGCAATAAGGGACTATGCCATGTCCATATAACATGCAGGCTCTGTGAGCCGCACTGGTTACCATTTGGCTTCTAGGTGCAATTCAAGGTGCCGATTGTCGCCTTTAAAGCCCTACATGGCATAGGGCCTAGGTATTTGGGAATGGCCTGTCTCCCATGATTTCTGTTTGTTTGGTAAGATTTGGCAGAATTGGTTCTTTCCTTTGCCAGTCAATCCAGCAATGTAATCCAGTAGGACCCAGGAGGCAGTCCTTCAGTGTCGCAGCACTGCCCTCTGGAATAGCATCCCCCCAGAGATTTGCATGCCCCCCACCATACTGGCCTTTAAAAGAGCATTAAAAACCATGGCTGTTTCTCCAGGCCTTGGGTTAGGTGACTGGGGGACCTTTTTGTCAGTTTTTATCTTTATGGGTAGAGAAGAGTTGGTTGGGGTTTTATTTTGATTTTTATTGTTTTATTTTACTTGTGTTGAGCCATTCAGAATAATTGGAGCTGAGCAGCCTATAAATTTGAAAAATAAATGAATAAATACATTTTATACAGAGATGGAATTTCCAGAGATGGAATTAACATCTCTACCTAACCAGAAGTCCACCTAGGAATTCCAGGGCTCTTGGCTAGAATGAAATGTTGAACTGTTCTCATAGAAGAAAGCGATGGCAGGACAGCAAACTATTTCCATAACACAAATGGGTGCAGTCACCAGGAGTCAAGCTCAATTTCATGTTTTTGTAGTTGTTGTTTTTTGTTTATGTGTTTCTATTACATCTGGGCTGATTCAGTCTCTCTTATTCCCCATTTTCTGTTATACCATAAAGCCATAGTTACCCAATTGTTAACTATCTTGGTTTCTCTGAGCACTGCATCTGTCATTCTTTTTCCACTAACAGTTGGCTGATATTTTCCCCATCCAGATGCTGTCAGGGCTGGAACTGCTTTAGGGATGAAACTTCACTTGATATTTTCCAGTCATTTATTGTGTTTTCTGTTTAATGTTTATATATTACCAACAGTGCGGTTGCTGTGTGATAGTCTCTACCTAGAAGTCTGTAGTATTATGTAATATTTGGGGTGTTTAGGTTCCACTGATATAGCGTTTGGTGAATTGTGCAGTTGGATCCCTTGTACATTATGGAAGGAGAGAAATGCAAGCCAATATTTAGAAATCCCTGAGCTAGTTTGGTCTAGTGGTTAGGCTCCAGGCTAGAAACTAGGAGGAGGTGAGTTCTAGTCTTGCTTTAGGCATGAAAGCCAGCTGGGTGACTTTGGGCCAATCGCTCTCTCTCAACCCATGACATCAGGCTTGGGTGACAAGCTAGTCGATCAATTCCTGTCACAAAAAAGATCAACATTTGGTTGATCTGGGGGGGAGAAAAGGATCCTGCACATGCAAAAAAAATGCTAGGGAAAAAAAAATCAGAAATCCCTATATATTATGCAATGTATCATAAGTATCAGATACTTATGATACAGTGCAAGCATCCCTTAAAAAAACCCCTCTAAATCTGACAGGCAGACATGGAGGTAAAGCAACCAGTGGCCTTTGTTGCAGTCTTTGAATGTTTTTTTTCCTTTTTCCTTTGTTTTAATTACTCTCTTGGCGCAGGGCTGCCACCCAAGGTCTTTCTCTTAGCTTAATGGAACGGCTGATTCAGCAATATGGGGACCGTGTTGTGAAGATGCTCACTGTGCAGTACCGAATGCACCAAGCCATAATGCAGTGGGCTTCCACTGAGATGTATGATGGTCGCCTCTCAGCTCACTGCTCTGTTGCACAACATTTACTGAAGTAAGTGATCCATGGCTTACTTGTCTTTTTTTCTCCCCAGATGGTAGATTGATGCTGTCTTTTAATATTTATAGCTAATGCAGATTTCCCTTCTCCTGACTGCAGTAAACCTTTTCTTCTAGCTCTGTTCTAGCAAATAACCTTTTGCCCCTTTTCGTCTAGCAAATAGTTTATTTTGTTTTCCCTGCACTGAAGGCTACAGCATGCAAGTCTTGTTCAACAGCTGGATACATGTTGTAGGCTTGAAAACGTTGTCACTGTTGCTCCAGCAGGTATCCTGCTGTTAGTAGACTTACCAATGCTAATCATTTTTCCAGCAAATTCCAACTCTAATCGGAGGTTGGCAGAGAATGTTAGCTCCCTCTTTCTCTCCTTCACCTTGACTCTTGCTTCTCTCCTCTGGAGATCTCCTTGAGGTCTCTCAAAATAAACAGAACTCCTTCTACCTTAAAAAGGAAGGGAATGGGATATCTCCCTGCTTATATGAGAGGTGTTTCAACCCCAGTACTGTCTGGCTGTTGGCTGACTCTCAGTAAGCACAGGGGAGTTTGCCTGCCTATTCATTACAGTAATATTCCTGACCTTTTTAAAAAAAATCAGAAGGATGTTTTTGCTTTGCTGCCACTCCACTTCTTTTCATAGGTTCTGTTTGTTCATTCTTTTAAGCTATGTCACCAGTTTAAGAGGCTTGCTTGTTTTACATATACTCTGTATATTTCCTTCCTTCCTTCCTCCTCCCTCCCTCCCTCCCTCCCTTCCTTCCTGTCAAAGCACCATCCAAAATACAAGAGGAAAAGCAACAAAGATGGCAGGGTTCAGGTCAGAATTGGGCCCTAGGCATGCCTTGAAGGACAGGTCCCCACATTGGGGCATCACTTAACTTTAAGCATTCAGAATTTATTTACAGTCCAAGACCAAACACAAGAAAAAAAGAACAGCAATACAATTTGTATAATAAAAGAACAAAAAAGATTTCAAGAAAATCCTGAGACAGTTAACAGCCAGTAATTAATAGCACGAAGGAGGAACCAGATGGTTTCTAAGAGTTATTGCTATTGATAGAAATTTTTCAGCCTTCTTAGAAGTTTCTGAAGAGTGGTCACCCAAAGAAGGGCCATGGCCCCCTAGTCACAATGGCAGTGTGACCAGGAAATATTAAGTCCAATCACCATTGGGTGTACATTTTACTAGCAAATGTGAAACAGATTCTACCTCCACATCTGAAAACAATTATGGCTTTCATACGGGAGACATATATTTGCCAGTTTTTGCCCTAATAGGTAATGCCCAAATCAGGCTGGTGTAAATAATCTCCTAGAGGGACATATAGAATATTGAAGAAATACCTAGGGACAAGCCAGAGAGGAGAGGCAGTGGTGCTATAAAAGGGGTGGGAAATATTGTCTCTATCATTTTGTATATCTAAATCTCAAATCCTGTGTTTCAGTTTAACCAAAATTTTATCAAGGCCCAAAGCAGATAATGCCAGCCAAGAAAGACTTCAGTACACCAAATCATCACTAATTTGTCATCTTAGGGTGGAAGAGAACCTATCTAGATGGACAAAGGAAGTTCCTCCCTAGCCTTGCTTCAGCCAAAACCTTAAGACAATAGAAATTAGGCCCCAAGGGAAATGCAGCCTAGTTCCAGTCATATTGCAATGTTAGAAATTGAACAAGGGACTTCTAGTAAGATTTTTTTAAAAATTGATTGAATTGCTTTTAAGCTAGGGGACTCCTTATGGATGCATAGCTGAGCACCATATAGCATCATATCCAGAACTTCAGTTTTAAATAGTTCAATAGCTGCTGGGAGATCATTATTTCCAGATTGATCTGCAAATTTAGCAATTGCAAGGGGTGGTTTTTGGGCTCTTGCTAGTAGCTCTCTTGCTTGAATAGACTTGCAAGTAGAAGATTGAAAATAGACATCTAGATACTTAAAGGATTTAACCTGCTTGATAAGTTTGCTGTTAATCATCCATTTAATTAGGGCCTTAAAAGTGTTTCCTAGAGAATACCAATACCTTCGTTTTAGAATAGTTTGTTTTGAAGCATTCTCTGGAGCAGTAAAGCAGTAGAGCTTTAAGACATCTTCAAAGGCCCACTTGGGTTAGATAGGAGGGCTTCATCTTCAGCATAAAGAAGAATAGAGATGGGGTGGTGGGCAAGGGAGGGAGGATGGAATTCTGGCTTAGCAAACATCTTAACAATATTGTTAGTGTAAAAACTGAACAGTAGTGGGACAAGGATACAGTCTTGTTTAACACCTTTGCAAGTAGAGACAGGTTCAATAAAGTTGCCAGCGATATTGCCCTTGACTTGAATAGTAATGCCATGATGCAACAGCATTATCAGTTTAAGAAGACAGTGTTGTAGTCACTAATTTCCTCCAGAGTTATTCTCATGGCATAGAGTCAAAGGCCTCCCTCAAGTCTATGAAGGCTACATAGAGGGCATCCTTGGGTCGGTTATAGCATTTCTCAGCTAAGTTAAGTAGTATGATACATTGGTTCATGGTTGAGTGTCCAGACCTGAAGCCAGTTTGTTCTAGGGCCAAATATTTTCATAGGACACCCAGCCCAAGAGTTTCTAAGACTTAAAAATTGGAAACTGAATAAGAGAATGGAAGAGATAGGAAACAGAGCTAAACTATGAAGCCATCTTTGGGTTTTTTTCAGTTATGAATTTAGCTATAAGTCCAAAACATGTAGCCTGTGTGTGTGTGTGTTTGCTAAGCCATAAATTATATCCAATATTTAGAAAAACCAAGATTGAAAAAGTTGGGGCATATGGCACTTTATTGTGTGTTGAGTTGATGTAGATAATAATCTGTTTCCTCTGTTGTTAGTAATGGACAGAAAATTGTGTAAATGGGGATTGGGATATGCATTTCACTTTACAGCTTCTAACATACAAAACCAGGTCACAAAAGGACAGCTTTGTTTTTTAAACAAAAATAGGTAATTCATATTCAGGGAACATTTCCATCAAGATACTGTGGAAAGAAAATTGTATCATAGATTTAAATCACCGAGAAAATAATTTCAGTACATAATATTGATGGCCATTGAAGTGAAATACTTTCTAAAGACCGTGAAAGAAATTGTCAACTATAAAAATGAATTGTTGCTTTGAGAGAAGGAAGATGTTTGTAGCACAGTTAGGGTCTGATGCAGCTGGTAGAAGAAAGCTGCATAAATTTTTGCTGCTTTCACTGAGCTGTATGATAGTCTCTTAACCCAAAATACTCTCTCATTCCCTCTTTCTAATCATCAGGTTATAAGAAAATACAAGATGGGAGATCAAAGGACTTTGGAAACCCACTCAAATCAAGTTGCAAAGATGGGGTTCCAAGCTGTGTTATTAAATCACACTCTCCCTCCCCCCCAACAATGTGCTTGGTTTTTGCCTTAGTGTGTTCAAAGAGCCATGCACAGTTGCACTTTTAATATCTACTTACTGCAGCGTTAAGGAAATATAAATAATTCCCACTGGATTCAGCAGGATGTTATGTACATTATTCTGAAATATATACCATCACATTCCATAGGCATATTCCTAGCAAAATTACATAGAAAACTTAACACTGGCTCAATCACATCTTTTGTTTTTAGCTTTCTGAATAAACGGGGAAGTGCATTATTTGCTTTTGTTATCATTTTAATCTTGGTGATCACAGAGTTTCTACTCAGTGAAACATGAAAGAGCCTAATCTTGTTGCAAAAATGTTTACAATTGCTGCATCCCTTTCATGCTGCTTTTTGTGAGCTGCCATGCCTACTTTTAATAAATCCATTTAACACAGCACTAATATAAAAATGCTGCTGCCCATTATTAAGAAGAATCTGAGCCATGACCTGTTGGCTTAATGTCCACATTTAGTTTGTGTTTTATGTTCCCCTTTGAGTAAAATACACATCTTGTAGTATAAAAAACCCAAGGGAGCCCTAGATAGTAACAGGGAGGCCAGTATCCAGGTACATTCTCCACTGATTAAATTTGAAACGTCCCTATGAAAACATCCGAAGCCTGCAAGTCACATACTAACCAAACAGATCATGAATGTAGGTATTCTAAATTGACCGATTCAGAGCTTTGGTGGGAAAACACATTCCAGTTCGAAAGCATCCCGACTCAAAATTAGATGAGCAGGTTAAAAGCACTCCATGAGATGCCCTTTTGTTCTCTAAAGCTGTTTCCCATAACTTTCTGACTTGTGGCTCTATTTTTATTATTTTCAAAAAAATGAAATACAGACCTACTTAGGATAATATATAAGATGAGATCAGGAACTTCACCTAGGACAGATCATGCATCAGTTAATTGCAACAGCTTCACCTTGAGCTGGTAACACAAATTCTGATTTATATTAAATCTGCTGTTAATACAAAGGAAGAATGTCTGTTGGAACTTGAAAAATGTCTCTGCTGTTTGTTGTAGAATGCTAATGAGGTGAGCTGCCAAACCTTCCCTTCTTTTGGAAGCTACTGTGGCCTTTTAATTTCTGAAAGTAATCTGCCAGTAACCAGCCCAATTTTGGAATACTTAAAGGCAGTGTTTCTCAACCTTAGCAACTTTAAAATGTGTGGACTTCAACTCCCAGAATTCCCCAGCCAGCAATTCCCATGGGGAATTCTGGGAACTGAAGTCCACACATCTTAAAGTTGCTAGGGTTGAGAAACACTGCTTTAAGGCTTTGTTTTAGTGATTCTTTTCTGTTGCCTCTGAGCACCAAGATATGAAAGCTCAGATTACTTTAAAAAGTTCAAGTCTCAGTAAATGTGAGATGTGCTGGGAATTCAATTTTTGCTAGACATATGCAGAAACATATTATTCATAAGTGAAAAACAAATGATTCCACACTATTAGGAGCTGCAACTTCTGCGAATCTGGAGTGGAGAGAACTTCACTTCCCCCTTTCTTTGGGGAATGTTGAACTCCAGTATCAAGAGAACACAAAAAGGAATAAAATCTTCCCTCATTGATAACTCATTCATCTTAACTTTTCTCACAAAACCCTGATCATGCAGTGTGTACCTTTTTTTTTTTAATTAGCAGTTTTGAAACCAATTCTCCTTTGCATCCCTTAATAACTACTGATGGTGCAGTGAGAATTGGTTTGTTCTCACAGTAGCTTTAATCGCTTAAATACTGTATCTGAAGTTGTTTATAAAGGGAGAGTTGTTTGATACAGGATTCTTTTGGCATGATTTTCTCTGCAGATGGAACTTTTAAAAGAACAAAATGGAATTGAACACAGGTTATAATTGGAGAAGATTAAAAGCCTCATTAACTGGCTGGCATTGTCTCTGTATATTGGCCAGTATGTGAGAGACCAGCTCTGCATCTGAGGCCTTGCAGTAGAATAATGGAAGTAAGATAATGCTGAAATATTTGTTTTGAAAAAATCAGTAATTGCTTACTTCTCCATCCAGAACAAAGAATTGGTCATTTGGGGACATGCTACTAGAAACAACTTGCAGATGCAGTTTTGAACCAATTATGTCCATTAAAGTTAACATTGTAGTCAGAGATCTTTGAGGAAGAATGCTTCGGCGCATACTCATACTGACAAACCTCCATCCTTTTCTGTTGGTGGGAAGTCTGGATGTTGTCATTTCCACTTTTAGCTTACAACTTCTTCTTTTATTATCTAAACCAAGAAACTGTGCTGAATTGTAACTATAATTTAAAATACGTTGACTTTAAGCTATGTTTTCTGAAGCTACTTTGTTTGAACTAATAAAAGTTAATATTCATCATAGTTCTTGGTCAATCCAAAATTATATGGTTATTTAATACTTAAAAACTTAATACATTTAATATATTTAATACCTAATATTTTTAATACTTAAAAACTTAATACATTTAATATTTAAAAACAGGAGCAACAACTTAATTTGGAGAAGGATCTGATACAACTTAGTCCTTCATGTCCCTGTAGAGAATTTCTTCATAGCCATGACAGGGCAAGCCATATTTATATTACTCCTGTTTGCCTGTGTATACTGGCAAGTATCAATATATGGCAAGTATCAGGTACTTCGACAATATGGGGCAAATTAAACATAATGCCAAGGAACAGATAACGGTACCAGTGGGAGCTGAGCTTCCTAGCTTGCATGTCTGGTGGGGATTGGGTCCCATGGAGTCACCGCTGGGAGGGAAACCTCTCTTTTACATCTTTGCACTCCTATTTTGCACTCCCCAAAGTTGTATCCTGCTCTTGTGGTGTTATGACCTTATATCCTGGGTCCTTTCTTATCAATAGCTTCTGTATGTAACCAAGATTTTAAAAAATTGAATCATGTTCTCATACTTCAAATCCTATCCATCCTTGGATCCCTTAAAATTGTTTTCATGTGTTTGTTCAGAAGTTAGATATACAGTGAACAACTATAGTTCTGTAAGGTTGATGATTAATATGGCTCTTTTAAGTACAAGCAACATCTTGTTTAAGGTTATTAGGACTACAGATTGTATCTTTTCCTAATATCACAGCTGTCATATTACTGTCTCCAGTAATAAATCAAAGCATGCTCCCTTTGCCTCTGAGCAAAGGAAGCAGTTGTACTCTGTGGAAGCTTACATCTATAATGTTATTTTTGCCACCATTGAAAACAATGTTTAGCTGCCCTATTCTGTCATTTGCTTGATATATATGTTACTAGAAGCAATGCTACTGTTAGACTTTAACAGAAGCACCATATGTGCTAATCTGTGTTCCCATCAAGCTGCGTGTATTGTTCGTTTTCACATAATAACGAAGAATAGGTTCTAAGGTCTCATAGTTGCAGAGAGAGAATAAAATAAGCGTACTGCTTCTTGCAAAAAGTAATTCATGCAATCCTTTCTAATAACTTGGCAGAGACTTGCCAGGAGTGACTCCCACAGAAGAGACCAGTATCCCATTGCTGCTTATAGATACAGCTGGCTGTGGCTTATTTGAACTTGAAGCGGAAGAAGAACAGTCTAAAGGAAATCCAGGTACCATCATTTTCTCTACTGCATGAATTCGTTTCCAGTGTGACATCTTTTTTTCAAAAACTGCCCCTTCAATTTATGTTAACTGTGCAGTGGTTTTGCAGTACCAGCTGCTGCTAGGTGAAAAGTGTCCTTGTGCCAAAAATGTATGGTAAAATTTGAGTAATTGACTGTAATATTACATCCATGATCACAGGCACAACTCTTGTGGAAAAATTCAAATGTTTTATTTTTAGAATAAAAAATTAGAATGTCTTGCGTGTCATGCTTGATATACACATGTTATACCCTTAAGATAGATGAATAACCTGTTTAAATTATCCATGGTTTCCAAGGCTGTTTTCAGACTTTTGCTTCTGGTGATTTTTTTGTAACATTTAATACCATTTATATCAGATGGTAACTGTAAAAGAAATAGTTAGATTTGTTGAATCCTTCTGACGTACAGTATCAAAAACTCCATCCAGATTACATTGTACTATAGTATAACTAATGAGTCGATACAAAACATACAATGGAGTAAGAAAGAGGCAGAAGATAGTACAACTAGTGGTTGTGACTAGGAGTAGCAAAATCCTGAATGCTACTTTGTTTCACAAGTTTGGATTTTGTACCCCCATAGTTAAGAAGGTATAGAATTTAAATTGGGCTTCAGGTGTAGCCTGAAGAAATAGAGCCCCAATGTTGCCATCTTCATCCCAGAAATGGGAGATGGCTGTGCACGTGCATGGCATTGAAGCAGCTTGCAAAGCTGCCATGCAGTCTTTAGAACGAAGCAGCTGCGTTCAGAAAGAGAACTTTCTGGTGCATCCCAATGTATTCGTTCAGTGTTGTCCAAACTTGGCCACTTTAAGATGAGTGGACTTCAACTCCCAGAATTGGCTGGCTGGGGAATTCTGGGAGTTGAAGTCCACTCATCTTAAAGTGGCCAAGTTTGGACAACACTGTATTGTTAAACAAAACCTAGCCTTGGTGGAACAAAAGGGCACCAAACTTTCGCATAGATTTTGGGTAGAAAGAAAATGTGGTGGGTCATAATTAACTTAGTTATGAAATTCTGTAAGAACAAAGAATGCATGCCAAATTTGAATGACAAATAGAAACTTAGGCATTGTAGAAGCTGTTCACATTCATGTTAGTCCTGAAATAATGCCCACTGTTTTCCCCAGTATTTACTTTCTACCGTATGTACGTCGGGTTGCAACCCTAAATAATCTCATGCGGGCTTGATACATAAGTGTGTGTTGAATGGTCTGCAGCATTATGTTTCATTCCCACTTTTTAAACAGAAAAAGTTACAGTAATCTAATCTGTATCTGTCTCACTAGACACGTTCAAAGATACTTTTGTTTATGAAGGAAAATTTGATGCTTTGAACTTGAATAAGGCTGCTTATGTAAGTTTGAAATAGCATCAGCTTTTTGAGTGATTCTCTAAAATGGATTAATCTGCTAGGAGGATCTTTATAATGGATTGGCGTCATGCCTATTTAAAACACAAAGGGATGGGACCTTCTTTATGAAAATAAGTGTTGATCTCAAACTTAGTGCAGGCGGCAATATATCAAGAAACTGAATAATAAACATGAACAATGTTGAAAAGTGTTTCTTTATTCTTGTAAGTAGCAGGAAATAGCTGGTGGTTGGGGATGAAAAATTCCATGTATTAGTTTTATTATACAAAAAAAAAAAAATGAGGTGGGGGAGATGGGGAATCTTAAATTCTCCAGATGTTGCTGAATTCCAATTCACTTCAACAGGGGTCAGAGATAATGGGGGATGTAGTCGATTACCTTCAAGATGAGCGCAGATTTCTTACCTGTACCCTAAGCTCAGATACAAAGTTGTGATGGCATTCCAATAATAGATAGGAGCAGAGGTTGCCATTGTCAAGTTGAAAGTCCAGACTAATCTCCTGGTCTCCAGCAAGACATCTTATACCATAGTAACAGCTGTGCAAGCTGTAGCAGACAGCTACCAGTGATGCTTGTTAGATATTGCAGCTGAAGTTTAAATATTCTGTCTTGATATGCAGTTGGCTCTGAAGGAACAGGAAAGACTGTCAGCTCTCAGCCAGAAATGCTGAACTTGCTTCATATCCATATTGTTTGTGGCACAGCAGAGTCAAGAGAGCTTTCACTTTTAATTGTCTTGGCACATCACACTTTGTCCAGTCTTTAAGCAAACAAGGCACAAACCTCTGCAGTTAATGGGTTAGCAAATGCCTGATTGTGCTGATGGCACATAAAGCACAATCTCTTGTAGAAAGGCAGGCCAGAGTTATAAAGTAGCTTAGCAACTCTCATGAAGTTTTGCGATATTCAGGCAGAACAGGAAATTTTCCAGGAGAAATATCCTTTTAGGTATACTAGATTGTACTTGGGTGGATAAATAAGAAAGGGTAAAGGTGATTCTCGGGGGAATAGCTCTGTTACTTCAAGAACCAAAGAGACCTTGGGAAGTCTGTAGGGCATGACAGTTTCAGCAACTTTGATAAAGGTTTGGGACAGGAGAATCTTAGTTTGTATAGATGGGATTAACAGAGGGCGATTGATTGGTGATTTCAGATGGAAGACTCCCAACACAATCAAAAACATTGTGTAGCTATTCTGTCTTTCCCTCCTTAACAAAAGCTGTCTGGATCCTGTGAACCTCTGTTTGAGGAAGTACAATTGTCTAATAAAAGCATCCTATGTATTGTTAGCATGGATAGAGTCACGATAGGAGGTTGTTTCACCCAGGAATGAATATTAGTTGCTATGATGGTCCTACATGCAGGTTTTTACTACATGACTGTGCACTACATAGTCATTGTTCCGTATGTACGTGAACCTTACATTCTGTATATTCTGTATAGCAGAAGGTAGCGGTGCCCATGTAAAAGTTGCACAACTTATGAAATGATATGTTTCAATATCCCTAAGTCTGATTTAGCAACCTAGAAGAATGAACAGATAAGGATATAAGTTTAAAGTGTGTTGAAAAGCTATTAAATTATATGTGAAATTTCTAATTTGTAGTAAATTTGTTTCTGGGCAGGTTTTAGTTTTCTGAATTAAATTCGTATATTAGGGATTTCAAGATTGATCTTGGAAAGCCATTTTGCTATCCTCATGACTACTATCCGTGATGTAATGCTTGTAATCTCTGGGCCTCTCCTGGATCTGGCATTTCAAATTAAAAATATTGTTTACAAGTTGTAAGCCCTAAAGCCCATGTGTCTAAATAATTTTCAATGACATTTTCCAAAATAGCAATATAGCTATGCGGTTTGATTTATACTCAGAAGGAGGATAAGTCAAACTTTGAATTAAGACCTTCTCAGTATAGTCGTGGCTCTTGCTTTAAGGGACACAGTCCTTCCTTGTCCTCTTTGGGTTTCAGAAAGGCCGTCAGAATGATTTTACATCAACAGGTCTTTGGACTCTAGAGTCTAGAGTTTCTGGCGCACGTCTATTTTAATTGGTTTTTATGATGATTTCTTTTTATAATTTCAGTTTGGTTTTCTAAATGGGAAATACTAACTTGGTTTGCTAAGGTACACTTCCCAGAATCATGTATATTGGGGCAGTTGATAAGCACTACAAATAAATAAAATAAAATAGCTGTTTTTAAAAAATGTTTTCTTTAAAATGTACAGTACATGACACATGTGAATGAGGGGCATTTTATGTTTTGGTGTGTGCATCCACCCTTGCTAAATTTGCCAAGGAACAGCTGGGGACAGCCCTTTTTTCACGTGATGAGATGAGGGCCAGCAAGTGCCTGGTGAATGAATAAATTGAACAAAGGCAGGTGCCTTGGTTTGCCATGTGCTCCATGTGCCCAGATCACCATCCGCATCCAGCTTTTCAAAAGCACACGAATCCTTTGCAAGGTGACCGGCGGTATAGCTACATAAGGAAAATGGTAACTCTTGAGCTGTGATAAACCCACACAACGAGGAAATCGTTGTTTTCTTTTGGCTTCCTGTAATCTTTGAATTCCTAGCAAATAAACGTGTACTTGTATGCTGCATGATTATACATACAGTACTGTTTTTTATTTAGAGTGTAGAACGCAGTTTATAGGTCTGTTTGGTTTTCTAATTGAACCTGCCTGCCTGCTTCTTCAACCCTAAAGTTGCTTGTTCCTTGTTCCCAGGTGAGGTACAGCTTATCGGCTTGCATATAGATGCTTTGATAGAAGCTGGTGTGAAGGCCAAAGATGTAGCTGTCATTGCTCCTTACAATCTTCAGGTTAGTGCATCCCCTGCCATACACTAAGAAACATGTCATCTTGAAAAAGAAAATGGAAAACTAAGTGCAAAACAAAATGAAACTGATCTGAATCTTCAGAGGGACCTAAATTACCCTCACAAATAATACATTCAGTAAGGTAGAGGCAGAACCTTATTGATTTTTCTTGATCTGTGTGGACTTAACGTGCTCTGTGTGCTCTTTTGTGTGGGCCTACCAACCTCTTCCACCATCTGCTGGTCTCCAGTAAGTTAGGAAGATCCCCATTCCTCCCTCCAGGCTACAGATCACATTTCAGCAGTCTAGCATGCTAGACAAGAACACACATCAGATGTAGCTTTTTATTCCTCTTTCTAGGCAGCAGTCTTATATATTAGATGCTTAATTTCTAATGGTTTACTTTTGGAAGGAGAGGATCTTTTCAGTTAAGAGGGCATTTACTTTTCCCCCAACTTCAGTGCCATGTTTTCTGTGTCAATAAGGGCTTTGTTTTTCAGGTGGACATGCTAAGAAAACATCTGTGTCATAAGCATCCAGAGCTGGAGATTAAATCAGTGGATGGCTTCCAAGGAAGAGAAAAGGAAGCTGTTGTTGTTTCTTTTGTGAGATCCAACAGAAAAGGTAAATAGGTTATAATCTGGGGTCATGCAGAATGAAAACAAGTAATTTGCAGGAAGCATTGATGCTATTGCATGTTGCTGTGGTTGTGACTGATTCATGATTCTGGCTGGCCAATTAAAAAGAACACTACAACATCCTATAATTCTTTTCAAAAAGAGATCAGAATGACTAATAGTAAGAAAAGGATAAAATAATTGAGTGAACCTTCTGGTAATTATGGTGACTGTCATTTAGTTTAAAATTCCATCTTGCAGCCACAGGAATCACAACTGTCAGTCGACTGTGAACGTAACTCAAAAGATGTTTTTAAAGTATGTTCATATTGGAGACATTGCAAATATTTTGCTTCCACTGGCAGCATTTTTTCCCATTATAATAGTCAGGCATGATGAGGAGGAGGCTTTCTTCTCTGTTTCATATGGTTACTGCAGGGAAAAATGCCTCCCTGTTTATGGATTAAAATAGATAAGCAAAGTTGTGGTTCATTGTTGTCTATGTATTATGTCTTCAGATATGGTTTTGACACTTGGTAATTACTTCCCAGGTCAGGCTTATCAAGCACAAATTAGTGACTCATATATTTTAATGTGCCCTTTAATATTTGTTTTCCCATTTGTCTTCTGCCTAACTCCTCATACAGGACTCAACCACCATTGGTTAAGTAGCTGAGCTGACTCATCTTGGCATTTGCTATCTGTTATTATAAAGCCTTTTAAAAAATCTAGAGATCAGAAATAACTTCTAAAAAAGACTTTGTCATTTCTAACCGTTTATTCAATCCTGGGTGCTGCTTTTTTTTATTTTTAAGCCTATACTAAATATTTTTCTGACCTTTATCAGACTTGTTAATAATTAGGAACAAGCAAAACACATTTGCAGTGCTCCAATAAAGCTTTCTCATGTTAATTTCTGCTTGAGCGATACAGCTCCAGCCTCAGAGCAGTTCCATTGTGGACAAAAACTTTAGTAAAGTTTAGTTAATCAACATGGACAGTCTGTATGCATAGTCCTGCTTTTCCTCCTAATTGTGAAACAAAATGAACATCTGTGGTTTCTGAAGTCATATCAAGTACTAAAAATTCTAATTTTTCTAGCTCCTGGCCATTTCCTGAATTTTCAAAAGTAAAATGGAACGAAACTGGATTTTTCAGAAACATACATTAAAACAACATTGCAACTTATCCAGAGCCTCGGTATACCTCAGGCCTTCCACACTAGATTATTGACTAAACATCTGCTTTTTTGGCAATCAATGACTTTATAAGTAAAATTGAAGCAGATTGATAAACTATATTCACCTGAAATGAAGACACCCTGAGTTTAAGCACTTCTCCCCTCCCTTCCTTTTACTTTTCAGAAAACTAGAGTGGGTCCCTTCTGAGAAGCTTCCCACACCCCTTTTCCTTCTATGGGCTGAGATACCTTTTGCATGATTGTCATCTAGGCTGAGGCTTTTCCTCCTGTCTCCCAACGTCAATTCCCACATACCATTACTCTACAAGACAAGTTATCACTCTGTCAAAATGGTGTCCATAAACATTGCCAGTGCATCTGATCTTTGCTAAATACAGGATCTGGTGTGATTTTGTGTGATGATGAGGTTTGGCTACATATGTTTTACTACTTTGAAGTCTGTCACCATGAGCATACAGTTCAAAATTAGGTGCAGGCAATGACACTCCCATCTCGGATTTCATATAGTTTTACAATAATAATAATAAGGAAGTGTGTGACTTACACGGTATGACAGTTGAAATCTTCATGGGATCTGCTTATGAAGTCCCTTGTTGCTGAAAACTTGTTTGGATTTGTTTTTAAATAAATAAATTTGTGCCTGCACTCCGTTCATGCACTGAATCCATTTTGGAAACTTCATTCTTGGGTGATGGTTTAGATAATTATAGTAAGAAGCAATCTACTTCACTGAATCTCTTGGAGTTAAGCCTAGCTTACTTCTGAAGAAACATGGTTAGAATAGAACTCTCTGTATTATTATTACTTTGCACGGCCTTTAAAGCTCTGCATCCTGACTTACTGTTTTTATGATATGTAGGTGAAGTGGGATTCCTTGCTGAAGACAGGAGAATAAATGTTGCAGTTACCCGAGCCCGGCGTCATGTGGCTGTAATCTGTGACTCTCGCACCATTAGCAACCATAGTTTTCTTAAACGACTAGTAGACTATATGACCACCCATGGTGAAGTGCACACAGCCTTTGAATACCTGGATGACATTGTACCAGGAAACTATACTCCCAAGAACTCTCTGGGTCCCCATGAGCAGGAAAAGAGACTGAAATGCAGCACGGCCCCAGTCCCAAAGGCTCCTGGAGAGAAACCAAGAGGAAGACCAGCCCCAAAGCCCAGGGAGAGGCCAACAGAATGTTCCTTGAAAAACACAGGCAAAGTCACAACATCAGGAACCAAAGAGAATGAAAATTCATGTAAACATAAAGCAAGAATATTGGAGTTTCTGGACAGTAGTGAGACCCAACTGGATTTCCCTTCCTCCTTAAATGCTCACGATAGAATGCTTATCCATCAGTTGGCCGAAGAATATGGGCTGCAACATGTAAGCACAGGAGAAGGCAGTGCACGATACATAAGTATTCGTAGGAGAGCTTCTCTCACTAAATTATCATTAGGAGATGCTGTGGTTTGTAAGCAAGAGTTAACTCAGAGTCCTCCGAAAGAAGTGCACATCCACGGTGAGGAGAAGGGAAGCAGTGCTGGCACAGGGGCTGCGGATCTGAAAATGTTGCATGTGGAACGGATTCAGAGAGAGAGAGCCAGGAAAGATGAGAGAGCAAAACAAAGCCGAGAATCAGATGCAAATCTTCAGGAAATAATTGCGAAGAAAGACAAAAATGTTGGAGGTAAAAAGGCCATTTCTCTTCCATTTGCAGTTTAAAAGATAGCCATTTCATTCTTCTTTAATCTGCTGTTTATCAAACTTTTCTGTGCAATTCCCTACATAGATTGTCTCCTGGCAAAGGGAGTGTATCCTTTGAGAAGCTTTGGGGAATTTTAACCAAAACACAGCCAACAGAATTCTCTACTTTTAGAGCTACTTTAAATACAGTGGTACCTCGGTTCACGAACTTAATTTGTTCCGCGACTCTGGTCATGAACCGAATTGGTCGTGAACTGAATCAAATTTTCCCATAAGGTTCAATGTAAATACGGTTAATCCGTTCTGACCCCTACGAATTTGGTCACCATCCGATTTTTGGTCGCGTCCCAAATCAAATTTCCCTATAAGGGTCAATGTAATTACGGTTAATCCGTTCTGAACCATATGTTGTTGTTTTTTTAACCACAAAAATATGACACAAAGTACAGTACGAAGAGAGAGAAAGCTAACCTTGCTCGACGTGACTTCTGGCGTGGAGGACAGGAAGGCGGGGGGGGAGGCGGTTACTGCTTGGAGGGAGAGTCCCCCTCCCTACAGGAAGCCGCGACCACGTGTCACGGCAGGGAAAATGGCCGCGGATCCTGTTCGTAACCCAATGCGGAGTTCGCGAACGGAGGCAAAATGTTGCGACCGGAGCTGTTCGTGAACCGAATTGTTCGTGAACAGAATCGTTCGTGAACCGAGGTACCACTGTATTGAATCTCCTGCTTTTATACCATGGTTACAGAGGAAACAAGCTTTACTTCTAAAAAGCAACTACTTTTGAGAGCAACCAAGAATTTCAGATCTAGGGAGCACAGTGCATTTTCAACGAATAGGCTTCCTTTGAAAATGTCAGCCAAATATTTGTCCTGGCTTTTGGAAATATATGGATTTTGCTATGAAATTATCAGAACACGTGACCTAGGGCACAACATTGGCTGGCTTTGTGCAGTTGGACTATTGCTTAGAACATATTGAGGAAACAAAGTACAGATCCTTAGCTGACATCTCACTGAGCCAGACTATATGAATACCTGTAATGTACTATAGTTCTCTTTCTCAGATCTTTACGTTTGCATAGAGGCTATCTATGAGCTTGTCAGACAAAAGAAAAAAAATGTCAATAGAAAAGAAAATCTCCCTTTGCCTTGCCAGGAAGGTGGGTGTGTGCAAGCATTTGAATATATACGTGTACCCATTCTCCATGATTGCTAACTTAAAGAAAAATGAAACCACTGAATATATGCATAGATACCTTCTGAAATTCACATGCTCCCAGATTTCAAAAGAAGAAGAAAATCCCCCCTTATGCATTGATGACACTGCTGTGAAAATACAGAGACGACAGGATTTCTTGGGCATGGGAATAAACCTACATCCAGGCATTGCCTTTGATTTTAATCTAAAATTAAGAGTTTGGCCCCTAATTTTTGAATCAGTAACGTTTTCTGGAACAGCCTTCTCAAACCACAGCACCCTCCAGGTGTGTAGCTTTCCACCATCAGCAGCCCTAACCCTAATCCCCTTTTCCTTCTTTAAAATGAAATGTTCTCTAAAGAGAGTTTCTAATTCAGTTGGGGCAGCTTCAAAGAAGTTCAGCTGGTCTCAGGCAGCTTCACGGTTTGTGTTCATATACATAAGCTAATGGCATGTGAGCACCAGATATTGCCCATATCTGGTTGAGCTGTGAGGATGCTTGGTCTGGCGCCTGAGGAGAAGAGTACCTTTGTTTTTAACTATGTTTTATGGATCGTTGTGAGCCGCCTAGAGTCATTGTATGAGATAGGTGGCCAGATAAGTCCTGTAAATAAACAAATAAATAAATCTTGTTATTTCCCCTCTGTTACCATGCATTGTCTACTCTTATTTGGCCACTTTATCTTACTGATTCCTTCTTGCTGAGGAGTTAGTTCTGTCTGTTAGCTGTCTGTTCACATAGGGCCAGTGTCCTGCCGTTTGATACGTGGCTGATCCTAGCAATGGAGATCAAGATCCACACAGCTGTGCCTCTTTACGTCCATCATAAAGTGTTGTGTGCAATCTTTCTGTCACTGCTCTCTAATTATTTTATGCCCTTATGCTTATTTAGGAAAGGCTACTGGTACATCCAAGAAGGAAATTGCAGCCGAGGAAGACTTTGATGCTATGATCTCTGCTGTAATTAAGGCTGACAGCACCTGTGGTTTCTTCAAGTGCAAAGCCAGTGTAACAACCCTGGGACAGCTCTGCCTGCATTGCAACAGACGCTACTGTCTCAGCCACCATATCCCAGAGGTATGCTTTGGATTCTCCTAGGCCAGGCAGACAACACACTCCCATTTTCTTGACTCTTCACCCCAGTTTTCAGAGCCAACATCACTTTTGGGTGAAAGTAAGGTGTCATTTTAAAGCATTCAATTTGGTTGACTTTTCAAGGAAGCTTGTCGTTACAAAGGCTGTTCAATATATGCAAATCCAGTGGAGGGTAACCTCCCCCCATTTATCTTAGTTCGCTGTTTAATATACACATGTGCCTACACATGCAGACACATACATACTTATGCAAAAATCTGTCTTTAGAAAGGTGGAGATGGGAGTTCAGCATTATGAAAGTAATGTAGCATAGTAATATACACATAGGGTATAATTCACAAATGAATTGAAGATATATTTGCCTCCAGTTTAATCTCCCAAAGACTGGAAATGTCTCCCCTACTGTGCTATAAGGAGGAAAAAAATTGCTCTGCGGGGCTGTTTTTGCTCATAGTCTTTAGATTTTAAAAATGAAGCACTTTTTTTGTTCTCCTCTTGGTATTTTAATGGAGTTATTTTTTATGAGGCTCAGTGCTTCTGAAACATCTTTTTATCTCTTTCTAACATAAAGAATGGTTTTACTTCCTGTTAAAGTTCACAGCATTCTTTTTCACCCTCCTTCAGTCTTTAAAGATATATACTCAAATACACACTCTGCCTTCTCCCTTGATTCTTCCAAATGAATCAGATGAAGAGAATGTGTGTCCTTGAATGGAATGACCATTCTAGGCCATTAAAAGGCACTTAGCCTTGTGGAGCAAGAGATCTGTTTTTAATGCTGAAATAATGGGATTTTTCTATGTCCTTTCCCTTCCATCAAGCTTCTGAATCATTCTCTCTTTACCTCAAATCACCTCTTTATTTTAAACTCCCATTCACATTCATTCCCCATAGCCTATTCAGATGCTTGAAGGAATCGTGTGCTCTAGAAAGCATAGATGCTTTGCATCTACTCAGAGGTGGATCTTAATGTTCTTTCCATCTATTCAAGGGGCAGCCATAAACCTTGTATAATGTGGAAATGTTTCTGTCTACTTGTCCGGCTCTGTCAGGTCTGTACGCGTGTTCTATCAATGTAGCATTTTAAATCCTGTCTGACAGGAATAATTATATTGATTACCACCAAAAAATGCTTTCAGGCATCTTCCATGTGGCCCTGATTTATTTGAAATAATTGATCATAGGTTCTTTTAATCTCATGGGGAGAATGTTGTATCTAGCTACTAGAACATTTTGATGCAAAATAGAAGTAAATAGAGCAAAAGATATGTATATTTTCTGTCCTCATCAAAACCAAAAAATAGGCCAAGAAGGGTTATTTTTATGTAACATTATTTATGTTGTAACAACTAGGTGCCTTAAAGCAAGCTTCAGTCAAGAGCAAATTGAATTGCATGATTCATGAACAAAAATATTGGTCTGTAGAGAAACATCCCAAATGCTTGGGTGGACCAAAGTTTGGATTAAAAAGTGTACTGTTTATTTAAGGCTATATTGATAGGCAGCTAAATGAGCTCAGGAGTTCATGGCTGCCATGGCAGCCATGGGCCTGTCGCAAATGGTGCGGGACCCAACCCGAGACAGTGGCCACATGCTGGATTTGGTTTTCTTGTCAGAGCAATGGCAAAGTGATCTGAGGGGAGATTTACAGCTTTCACCGTTGTCATGGTCAGATCACTTCCTGGTGACCCTGAGTTTCTCTTATGCCACCCCCTCCGCAGGGAGGCAGGACCCATGCGATTGGTCCGCCCCCGGCACCTGATGGACCCGTCAGAGTTTCAGAGGGAGCTGGGGGATATTCCCGTGGACCTGCTGCACGGTCCAGCGGAGGCCTTGGCTGCTGCTTGGAATAGGGAGGCGGCTGGGGTCTTGGACAGGATCGCGCCTATGCGACCTCTCTTGCCACATCAGCCCCAACACTCCCCGTGGTTTACGGAGGAGTTGCGGGTGCTGAAGAGGGTTAAGAGATGTCTAGAGTGCCGTTGGAGGAAGACAAAGACTGAATCCAACCAAACACAGGTTAGAGCCGCTGTCAAGGCCTACATTGTGGCAATAAGGGTGGCAAAGCGTCAATACTTTTCCGCCCTTATTGCATCCGCAGAATGCCGCCCGGTGGCCCTGTTTAGGATCACTAGGTCCCTCCTTGGCAAGGGGGATGTGGGGGTTCATTTGCAGGGCCGTGCAGAGGAATTTTCAGGGCATCTGCAGGACAAAATCACTCGGATTCATTCCAAGTTAGACTACGAGCGTGGGGCAGGGTCTGGGGAGATACCGGGGGACCGTTCTTACCCAGTTATCTGGGAACAGCTTGATCCTGTTGCTCCTGAGGAAGTGGACAGGGTCCTGGGGACTGTGAAGGCCACCACTTGCCATCTTGACCCATGCCCCTCCTGGCTGGTGAAAGCAGCTCAGGAGGTGACGTGGTTGGATCCAGGCGACGGTTACTACATCCTTGCAGGAGGGAGTGTTTCCGGCTGCCTTTAAGGAGGCATTGATGCACCCCCTCCTCAAGAAACCCTCCCTGGATCCCACCGTACTGGACAATTTTCATCCAGTCTCCCACCTCCCCTTTCTGGGGAAGGTGGTTGAGAAAGCGGTGGCTTCACAGCTCCAAAGGGTCCTGGAGGAAACGGATTATCTGGATCCCTTCCAGTCAGGTTTCAGGCCCAGTTATGGAACGGAAACGGCATTGGTCGCACTTATGGATGATCTCTGGTGGGGGTGGGATGGTGGAAGTGCGACCATCCTTGCTCTCCTCGATCTCTCAGCAGCTTTTGATACCGTCGACCACGGTATTGTTGGGACGTCTCAGGGAATTGGGGGTGGGCGGCACAGTATTCACCTCCTTTCTTCAGGGCCAATCCCAATCGGTGTTGATAGGGAGCGAGAGGTCCCATCCTCGGCCCCTCCTTTGTGGGGTGCCGCAGGGTTCAGTTCTGTCCCCGCTCCTTTTCAACATCTACATGAAGCCGCTGGGTGAGATCATCTGTCAACATGGGATGAGGTATCATCAGTACCTCATGATGATACGCAATTATACATCTCCATCCCTGGTGAAGTAAGTGATGCCGTGGCCACCCTTTCTCAGTGCCTGGAGGCTGTAAGGGTCTGGATGGGGAGCAATAGGCTTCGGCTGAACCCTGGTAAGACGGAGTGACTGTGGGTTAATGGCTCCTCTGTATCTGGGACTTTGTCATCTTTGGTGCTCGATGGGGTGGCACTACCCCAGACAGACCCAGTGCGTAATCTGGGGGTCCTCCTAGACTCACGGCTCCTGCTTGAAGAGCAGGTGGCAGCTGTGGCAAGGAGGGCCTTTGCACAACTTCAGGTTGTGCATCAGTTATGCCCGTTCCTGGATCGGGATGCCCTTTGAACTTGTGCCCTTGTTATCTCCCAGATAGACTACTGCAATGCACTCTACATGGGGCTACCCTTGAAGAGTATCCAGAAGCTACAGCTGGTCCAGAATGCGGCTGCGCAGGCTATTTTTGGAGCCCCGAGAAGGGCCCATGTAACACCATTGCTCCGCGAGCTGCATTGGGTACCAGTTTGCTTCTGGGTCCAATTCAAGGTGTTGGTTATTACCTTTAAAGCCCTACATGGTATGGGACCAGGTTACCTAAGGGACCGCCTCTCCCCTATGACTTCAACCCGTCCCACCCGTTCACACAGAGAGGGCATGCTTCGGACCCCCTCAGTAAAAGAACTCCGTCTAGCGGGGTCCAGAAGGCGGGCCTTCTCTGCGGTAGCCCCCGCTCTTTGGAACATTCTGCCCCCGGAGGTGCGATTGGCCCCCTCACTCCTGATCTTCCGAAGGACCTTGAAGACCTGGCTCTGTCACTTGGCCTGGGGTGGGGAGGGAATATCTCAAGCAGGGAGATGGCTAGCCCCATAGTGGCCGGCTGTCCCCGGCCCGATTTTCCATCTCCTTGGATTTTTCCGTTTTTAGTATTGTTTTAATTTTATATATATTATGTATTTTATATATATTTATAGTTTTAATGTCTTTGTAAACCGCCCAGAGTCCCCTATTGTGGGGGAGAAATCCAATGAATGAATGAATGAATGAATGAAAGATATTGCTGTAAGCTAACCCCTGAGTAATGGATAGTTTACCACCCTCCTACATGTGAATAGTTTCATTGCGTTCCTTCATCTCCTGCAGTCACATCAAGGCACAGGGTCATATAAGGTAGCCTTCCCTACTTAGTTCCCTCCAGATCTGGTGGACCAACTTCATAATCACTTTCACGTGCCTTAAATGTTACCAGTTTTAACATTTGGTGTTTTAGTGTCATTTTATGGCAGGTGTGTGGGTGGATATTTCAAGATTTTGTTAGCTGCCTCAAGAATTCAAGTGATCAGAAAGATGAAATAGAATTCATATTAGTCAATCCAGCTGGCACCATGGAGATAGTTGACATAGTATTTATGTCTCTTCATTGATACTCCCACAACTGTTCTCATGGTTCCAATGACTAGAATAAGCCTACATTTATATGCAGGAAAATATATCAAATCTTTCCTCTTTTGATCACAGTGTTGTAGCTGCTTTCATATAAAGAAATTTGATAGTACGAACTGGCCACTTACAATAAAGTAAGATTCACATTGTTGCTGAATGTTAAGTAGATCTGACATTTTAAAAAATCTAATGTTTTGTTAATTTTAAAATTTAATAACAGTAACAATATATTTTGATTGGCACCTTACCAGTTTAGTATCAACATTTTCTAGTCTCATCACAGATCATATTATACTTTCCATATATCTCGGAAGTTGACAGAAGACTTAGTATCATTTATAAAACAAATATGATTCCTCCAGATTCTGAAGAATGATGGTTTGCCATCCTATTTCTTCATCATATGAACTTTACCTTACACTTTTTTGAGTAGAGCTACTGGCCAGGTCTGACTTAAAGAAGAAAACTTGTTGGCTCTTTGAAATATGCTGCCACAAAAGAGTAATTCCTTTTTTTACTATAATTTCATTGGTAATTTTAAGAGCAATAGAACAGAACCCTTGATGAAAGCTAGTTTTTCAAACCATACTGGCATTCATATTGCTTAGTTCAATAATTTTTGCACCTCTTGCATCACACCCTGAATTTGAATAGGTCTCATTTGAGGAAAAGGGAAGATTTTATCCTTTTAGAATTTAAGTCATGGAAAAATTCATATGGGCCAGCACAAATGTTTGATCAATTAAGACAGAACTAATAAATGTGAATGTTTTAGAGATATACTTGTATCTGATCCAGGGCAATCCCAGTTTAATTTCTACATTTGTTTCAAATCGTTTGCCACATATGTTGTTTGAGAGTGTTTTATACTTTCTTGTAGCCTTGGATAAAATCTAGATGTAATATTCCTATTAAAATAAAGCTTTCTGATGTGATATAATTACCTGAGTTGACCCACCTTATAATCTTATTTTCAAGAAATTCTGCCTCATTCCATCATCACTTACTGGTAATGAAACAGACTTCTATATTATAACTTTTATTAAAGTAACCTTCTGCTCATATGTTCTCATAATTTAAGAATTATTGTGTGCTTAGTCTATTCCTAGATATAAATGATTGTTCATGGCACTTTGTTTCAAACATACATACATACATTTATTTATTTCATTCAATTTATATTGACTGCCCAACTCACAAATTGTGACTTTGGGTGGCTAACATAAAATTAAAAGAAAAAACCAACAAAAATTAAAACAACAGAGAATGTAATGCATCTGAAGCCAGCCATAGTCATTTTCTTAACCATTACAAAACAGGCTCAACCAACACACTGGCCCAATACTTGGGGGAAGACCCAGGTTTTCAAGGCCTTGCCATATTGGGCCATCTGAATCTCAGGGGGGTTGCTGTTCCAGGGGCCAGGTTCCGTGACAAAGAAAGCATGCTTCTGGGGTTTCACAAGAGAGTCATAGAGGGGACCTGAAGCATGGCCATCCTGGTTGGATCTTGTGGGATGTTCAGAAACAATTGTACCCAGAAGCTTACTGAGACCCAGCACAGCTTGCAAAGTACTATAATGGGCGTACCCTATAACTTCCCTGGGCTTCTCCAAGCAATTTTCTCTCTGGGTATTGAGAAGGGTGAAGCCTACCTGCTTTAATTATGTAAGTGGCATTTTGTACCCTCTAGCTGCTCATTGGGTTTTGCTAATGTGATGCTAACTCTAGAAATACCTGTTGTTGTATTTATACAGCTATGTTGCTGTTGACTTTCTTCCAATACTCTTCAGAAGCATCTCTATAACGTTGGACTTTAGAGATCGATTATAGTACTTTTTCAGACCAAAAAATAAAGATGCCCAAAAGATGGAATAGAGATTCTCCTTCCACTTGTAAAGTTTGAAAAGAGAATACTTAAGCTGTCTGAAAATATGATTTAATTTCACTTTAGCTTCTACTGGGGAAAAAAATGCTCTTCACATTTTTTTGTTGCTGTTGGAATTAAAAGAACTGTCAGTAAACAAGTGAGCGACTTGTACAGTTCTTTGGAGTTTAAGACAGCTGTTTAAGGCAGCACCCTACCCCTCTCATTTCTCTTTTTTCTTTTCTTTTCTTTTCTTTTCTTTTTTGTACTGGACTACCTTGAGGCTGCTTGGTGTCCTCCACTGATCTCACATCTTTATTTGCCACAGATTCATGGGTGTGGGGAGAAAGCCAAAGCTCATGCCCGGCAGAGAATCAGCAAGGAAGGGACGCTGTATCCTGGGAGTGGCTTGAAAGACAAGTCCTTGGACCCTGCCAAGAGAGCTCACCTCCAGAGACGCCTGGACAAGAAGCTCAGTGAACTGACCAACCAGCGAAAGAGCAAAAAGAAAGACAAAGAGAAGTAAGAAGAGTTGTGGCTTATGAAAGGAATTCACCCCAACAAGCTGTCCTTTAAAGCAGCATGTTCAAATGTTGCAGGAAAAAACCAATAAAGTCTTTGAACATTTGGGCTCATTTTTTTTTCTTACAACCAGAATGTGCTTTTGAGTGTCACAGATCTCAGAGGGCACAGCACTGATGAAAGCTGCACCTTGAAAAGCCTTACCTGCAGCTTTTGAACAATGCTCGTGGTGCACCGTGTGCCATAAATTGTGTTTGTACCTGTCACATCCACTTTCTGAAACCCTGTTGATTAGGGAAGAAAAGCAGGCTGCTTTGGCTTTCAATAATTACTTTTACTGGCAGTGTAATAAAATATACAGTGGATGATTATATAAGTAGCTATACAATAAAGAGGGATGTCTAATTAAGAGCATGAATGAATAAATGAACAAAACATAGGTACGTAATATGTTTGTGAAAGGGAAAGGAAGGGAAAGGATGCTATAGATCTGGATGAAGGTGGACTGATCTTGTGGAGTGGAGCTGATAAATGAATACAGGTGAGAAAGTGAAGGTGTAGGTTTAATTATGAAAAGGCTACAATATATGGCAAAGTATGAATTGGTATTATCTAGAATGTTGGTGCATTTGCAAGAATAATAGTTTGATCATAATTACACAATAATCTCCATGAATGTTTATATTGGAGGAGCCAAGGATTAGACTGGGGAAAAACTCTGCGTGATTCTGAATCAATATGAGAGAGTGTAGAAAAAAATTATCCTGCTATTGATAGGAATGGATGGGGGGAAAGAGATAAGAGAGTGCAATAAAAGTTAATGGGCTGCTTGGAGACCCAAAAAATGAATGAGAACTGTGATTGTTTTGTGAGCATTTGTTTAGAGGAAGTTCTGTTTCAAATATGTGGTTTACTACGTGTTTTTCTGTACATATGGAAAAGCAATTAATCCTTTTGGATGATGCTTTGATTATTGATGATAGAAGATTGAGAGGCTTTGTGAAGTGTACAAGGATAACACCAGCTTTGGACTGTGGGAGAGACTTTAATCATGTCAAGAGTGGATCTTGGGGGTGGGGGGAAATGCAAATGGGAGAAAAGGGAAATAAATGAGTGGAAGTAGAATGAGTACAGGGAAAAGTACAAGCCCTGTATAAAAAATCATTAGTACACTGAATTATCTCCCAAGAGAATTATTAAAAAATAGACATAAGCCAAGAGGATATGGACATTGCTTGGAAAAGAATAACCAGTATAATGCTGCAAATGCTACAGAAATGTATGCAATTACACTAATGAGTATTAAAAAGGATGCTTGGAATGATGGAAAAAGGAGGTGGATGATGAACAAAAAAAAATGCATATAAGAGAATGTTTGCTGCAAAAAATGAGGATGAAAGAAGTATAGTTTATGATATGTACAGACAGAAGACTATAGTACCAAAGAATATGAAACCAAAGGAACAATTAAGATAGAGGCAAAGAAAATGCAGAGGGATTTTCATTGAAGCAAAACATTGTTTTGGAAGTAGGTGAACAGGGCTAACGAGAAACATCCAGCAGACTGAATGAATTAAAAATGAAAGTGATGAACTGAATTGGAATGAACCTAGAGTGAGGAAATAGTAAAGTAGGATTGTAGAGATTTGTATAGTGATATATTGAAGAGTGGAATTGAAATAGTGTCCAAGAAAAAAAAAAAAGAAAAGAAATGGGAGTCCTAAATATTGGGAGAATGTTAAAAATAGTAAAGCTATAGATGTAGATGGAGTAACTGGAGAGTGTAAAATATGGATGTGGTTTTCTTATGGAGTGGCGCTGTGACTTCCTTAACATTTGTATGAAGACTGCATCTGTGCCCAAAGAATGGAATCATTTCATTATTCTCGGAAACGTACTAAAATGAATGCAAAAATTACAGGAGTTTTAGTTTGTAAGGTGTCTATAAAAAGTGTTTGGCAGAATTTTGACTGAAAAAGTACTGAGGTGATAATGAGCAAAATTAAGGAAGTGTAGACATTTGCTCTTCAGCAATTAACTGAGAAATATATGAATGTGAGGTAGAAAGTTTATTAAACATTAGTTGATTTAGAGAAACCATATGATGATGTGAATAGGCTTGACTTATGAAATGCTTTGTACAGATGTGAAGTCGGTTACTGAATGCCATAAAAGCAGCGTATAATGGAACTAAAGCATGTGTGAGAATAAATGGAAAGCTTAGCCAGTGGTTCAACACTGAACAGGGAGTAAGACAAGGATTGTGGTGTTCCATTGTTTATTTAATGTATTTATTAATAACTGTATAAGGAAGACTTGTAGTAATGTTAGAGGCATGTTGGCTGGGAATGTAAATGTATATTTTTGTTTGCAGATAGCTGAGAATTAGAGCAATGTGAGGTTAATATTAGATCGATTGTATGATGCAGCAAAGAGTATGAAAATTAATGTAATTAAAGATGAATGTAGTGTTTATAAAAAAGGATATGAACAATTGCAAATTAAACATAAATGGTGAAAAACTTTGCCAAATGGATGAATTTGTGTGCCCTGATAGATGGGAAAATGGTTGGAGGAATATTCAGATGTGCAAATGTTAATAGAAAAGTAGTGTTGGGAGGAATAAATGGTTTTTGAAAGAAGCAAAAATGGCTGCGTATAAGAGGTTGCTTTTGTCCACATTGTCACATGGAAGTGGAGTTGGGTATGTCAGACAAAACATAGTAAGCTGAATGCTGTTGGAACAGGGTGCTTTGTTAGCGTGTATAGTAAATCCAGAGCCAGAACTCAATCCTGAGTGGGTGATAAATGAATGTGCATTAAATGCAAAAGTGAGTGACCAATATGAAAGAACTAGATCAAGGTGGATTGGTTATATAGAAAGAGTGAATGAGAACTGAATCACAAAACAAATATATGAAGGAAAACAAATGGGTTCAGTAAGAGGGAGCGACTTAGAAAAAATGTGGTTGGATGAAATTGATGAGAACCTGAGAAGAAAGAGATGAGAAATGTAAAGAAGAAAAGGTACTGCATTAATCAGCATGTCTATGTGATAGAAGCAAGGATGGCTTTGAACATGGAAAAGTATAGAGAAGCATAGTTCATAGTTTTGGTGTAAACTACATTTAATTAGATTCCTTTTTTTAAAAAAAAATCTGCATTTAATTTTTTTGTCTTCTACTTAATACTCTTTTTTGGCCTTTGCATAAAGTTGCTTATCCCCAAAAGGAATAGTGTGATGGTTATGGTCAGATGGATGGATGGATGACTTCCATGATACAAGCATAGTCAAGCAGAGAAAAATCTAAAATGAAACCCACAATTGGCTATTTTGATTCACATTTCTTTATGCCTTCCCAATCTCTTGTCTCTTCCTAGCTTGCCTCAAAGAAGAACATTGCTGTTTGCTTTGAAGATACATAAAGAAGACAAATAGCCTTTCTTTCAAATGACACAGCCCTTTTTTCTCAGCAAGCCATTATAAAATCTCTGAAACAAACATATTTTAGTCCACTATTGGAACCAAACTATAAAAGTCCAAATGGGCATCGCTCCTTTTAAGTAGGGTGGGTTTTGGCAAAGCATACCATATGTAGAGAGTATTACTTTGCTGCTTTGATCATTATATAAGTTGTAAAACAAAATTGCACATAATGTAGCATCTACACCCCATTATGATAACAGCATGCTCTTCTGAGCTTGATGGAGGGAAGAGCGGCTGTCCAGAATTCCCACATCTGTGACCACTGCTGCCTGAGTTTGGTGAGAGTTGGAATCCAGTAATATTTGGGTTCTTCACTGTTGGTCTTGAAGTTCTTATTCATTTGTTTTATTTGTCAAGTTTAGAAGGCCACCCGACTTCATAAAGACTATGGGCAGCTGATAGTGGGATTTGGAGCAGATCCAGATGCACAATAGCTTGTTAGTGCATCAGGAAGAGAAATAAATTGGTGCAGTGAAAGATAGAATTTGGACCCAGAACTCCAAGATCTATTTAGAAAACTACTGCAGCATGAGGGGGGAGAGGTGATTCTGGCATCTTCCACAGCATACATATCCAGCTGCCTCCTGTTGTCAGATACAATTGTTCATTTAGCACAGGAGTGGGCAAGTTATAGATGACACCCACCCACCACCTCTGCATCCCAGGATCACACTGCTGAAATTCCTCAGCAAAATGCCCAATTTTCAGCAATATTTTGTTATTGGTGCAAAATGGAGTAGGGATGAAAAGCATCAGGTCTCTGAACAGCAAATTGCTTCTATTCCCAATGTTTTCATCTTTCAAATAGCCCAGTTTGGTATCCAAATCAGTGACATGACTTGGGCTGTTTATCAGCTTTTCAAGGTTTAAAAGTGGGATGAAAGCAAAGAGGCCTCTGACTTCCTTTCCCAACCTTACAATCTCCAAGAACTTGGGGAGAAAATGGATGGGAAACTTAGATCTCATTCTTTTATACAACATCATTGTGGTGCCTCCAACCTGCTTTAAAGCCTGGTGTTTGAGTTGTTCATCTTTGATCTCATAACTCATAGTACTGTTCTGACTGGCTGCAGTTCTCAAGATCTCAAGAAGAAAACTCTCCCAACCCTGCAATTTATGATCCTTTTCATTGCAGATGTTGGAATTTAACCAGTATTCTGCAGAGACGTGTGTGGTAGAAAGCTTAATTTAGGGCTACAGAATCTATAGGATAAATGTTTTTTTTTCCTTCGAGTCCAGTCACTTTTGATGCTTTTTGAGGTGCTGTGAATGGAAGTTGTTAATTTACAGAACCAAGCAATTATGAAAATAGTTGCATTTATTTTATTCTGCAAAACTAAACTTGAACTGAGAAAGCTGTCAGTTTTCAAGAGGGCATGCAATATTATTGTCCTTGTTCATAGATACAAGATATCTTTATAGATTCCTTTACAGGTGAAACTCGAAAAATTAGAATATTGTGCAAATGTTCATTTATGACAGTATGGCAACTCAAAAGGTGAAACCAATATATGAGATAGACGCATTACATGCAAAGTGAGATATGTCAAGCCTTACTTTGGTATAATTGTGATGATTATGGCGTTCAGCTTATGAAAACCCCAAATTCACAATCTCAGAAAATTAGAATAGTGTGAAAAGGTTCAATATTCTAGGCTCAAAGTGTCCCACTCTAATCAGCTAATGAATCCATAACACCTGCAAAGGGTTCCTGAGCCTTTAAATGGTCTCTCAGGCTGGTTCAGTAGGAATCACAAGCATGGGAAAGACTGCTGACCTGACAGTTGTGCAGAAAACCATCATTGACACCCTCCATAAGGAGGGAAAGCCCCAAAAGGTAATTGCAAAAGAAGTTGGATGTTCCCAAAGTGCTGTATCAAAGCACATCAATAGAAGGTTATGTGGAAGGGAAAAGTGTGGTAGAAAAAGGGGCACAAGCAGCACGGATGACCGCAGCCTGGAGAGGATTGTCAGGAAAAGGCCATTCAAAAGTGTTGGGGACTTTCACAAGGAGTGGACTGAGGCTGGAGTTAGTGCATCAAGAGCCACCACACACAGACGGATCCTGGACATGGGCTTCAAATGTCATATTCCTCTTGTCAAGCCGCTCCTGAACAACAAACAACATCAGAAGCGTCTTACCTGGGCTACAGAAAAAAAGAACTGGTCTGTTGCCCAGTGGTCCAAAGTCCTCTTTTCTGATGAGAGCAACGTTTGCATCTCATTTGGGAACCAAGGACCTAGAGTCTGGAGGAAGAATGGAGAGGCACACAATGCACGATGCTTGAAGTCCAGTGTGAAGTTTCCACAGTCTGTTGATTTGGGGAGCCATGTCATCTGCTGGTGTTAGTCCACTGTGCTTCATTAAGTCCAGGGTCAACGCAGCCGTCTACCAGGAGATTTTGGAGCACTTCATGCTTCCTTCCGCAGACAAGCTTTATGGGGATGCTGACTTCATTTTCCAGCAGGACTTGGCACCTGCCCACACTGCCAAAAGTACCAAAACCTGGTTCAATGACCATGGGATTACTGTGCTTGATTGGCCAGCAAACTCGCCTGACCTGAACCCCATAGAGAATCTATGGGGCATTGCCAAGAGAAAGATGAGGGACATGAGACCGAACAATGCAGCAGAGCTGAAGGCCGCTATTGAAGCATCCTGGTCTTCCATAACACCTCAGAGGAGGTGACTTATGAATAACCTGAGTCTGTAATAATAAAACTAAATGGATTTCTTTAAAAAAGAACTACCATAATTATGGCTTACATAAAATAAACGTACTCAGTTTAAAAAATCACAGCATGACACAATGTTTTAGAGCAAATGCCGGCTACGAAGTGGAAGGCAAGATTTAAGAGGGATCCAAACTGGCTCTAATGAAGGTAGCTTGATTAACTTTTGAAGCAACTATAACTTTTAGGAGATCCAGATCACATCATACTGGATATAGAGGATCTGAAAGCTTTTGAAGAGCCGATATTTATACTGCATCTTACACATATCAGGATAGGATTCTTACAATTTCTTTCTTCTGAGTAGGTACAGATGTAGGTAGGTAATGTTATTTTGTTTCAAGTTCTACAGCTCTCTCTCTAGTATATAATCTTTGTAAATTTGTAAAGAAGAAATGGTGGTTTATTACTATTACGATGATAATGGTAACATCTCATAAAGGATCTAAAATTTTCCATGCATTATAGTGATATTTTCCTGATCGCAGGTATAACATCTCATAGATATAACATGGAAGGGAAAAATGGGAAGAAATCAAGGAAACATGGCTGGCTGTAGAATTCAGGGAGTTGAAGTCCACACATCGTAAAGTTGCCAAGGTTGAGAAACAATGGGTTAGAATCACCATTCAGAGAGGAGAAGGCCAAAATGGGGGTCTGGGCTTTGCTTTCCTTTGTGCCCTTTAAGCACCTGCTGATAGAAATGGGGAATGAACCAATGACTGAACTGGCTGGCTGGCTCCCTCATTCATTCATTCATTCATTCATTCATTCATTCATTCAGCCATGCAAAGCGATAGATCAGCAACCTTGCTCAAACTCAGCCTGTGAGGAGGAAATAGAATCTTTATCTGGCAACCTACAGAAAAATTAAGTCACATCCTCTGTGACATTAATGTTTTGAAGATGTAATGATTTTAAACCCACACACACACGTATGAAGCAAAACTTGTCCACTGCCTGCAGTCTAACTTGATCTGCCAACAAGGTACTGCTGAGCAAGTCCCTAGTCTCTGGGACAATCTGGATTAAACATTGTTTTGCTTGTTTTTTCTATACACCCATGGATTTTCCTTTGGCTCTCAGCCCATATTAAGGCAATTGGAAGATGTTTTAACAAATACAAAAATGCAAAACGATGAAAATATGTGTTATGGCTTTCCTTAAGCTGATTCCCTCCAAATGAGTGGATATATGAGTTCCATTAACCTCAGGCAACATGGATTTTCTAATGGGAAAAAATGTAAAAGAACAGGAAAGGAAGAAGCATCATGCACTTTGGCTGAAGAATAGGGGGGTTTTACCCCCAAATATATGTAGGAATATATTTTCTAGAGATGATCTTCTCTATACAGGCGTTCTGCAATGTGTATGGCCGTCACTGCTGGAATGCCATTGGCTATGCTGGGAGGGAACTCAGATCAATGTATTTGAAAAAAAATCAGGGCAAGATCAATAGGGAAACCTCACCATTAAAAAGCTAGCAAAATGGTTGCCCTCCACTTCGTGTTCCCACAGAGGTCTGCCCTTTGATTTGAGAAAATTTCTGGTTGGAGAAAATTCCTTTCTTTCTCTTGAGGAAAATTTTTCTCTGTCTGCAAACCTGCAAGGTTGTTTATTCAATGTTAACCCACCTTAACCAATGAGGCAACTGAAGGCAGTAAACCATAACAGTACAGTTTAAAAAAAAAAAAGAAAACCCAGTAGATAATTTTGTTGAAACCTTAAGCAAACATTCATAAAATAGGCAGTACCCACCCAGCCAAGGCAACTTACCCTCCCAAACACACCCCTGAATGTATTCATTAATTTTTTAAAAATCTGTCAGGAAAACAATTACAAAGAATGAAAAATGATTGCCCTTTTGGCAGGATTTTCTTCAGACTCAGCTACGCAGGCCTTCATAACAAAATGTATTTCATTCTGTGCCATGTTTGCCAGTGTCCACTACTCAAGTGTACTGATAGAAATAAATACTTTTGGTCACCATAACAACTCAGGCCATTTGTATTTAGTGAGACTAAACAAGGCTTGCTTTAACTGTTTGCTTGATGTCCTAAAATGGTGAGGCAGGAAGGAGGTAGGGATGGATATTTACATGTGGGCATTTAAAAATGGCTACCGTCCTTTTAAAATGGGTAACTCCATTTTTAAGGTGACTTTGAACAGGCTTGTATTGGAGTTTGTTTGCTTGTTGATTGATTGATTGCATCTATCGGTTGCCCAAATGTAAAATTACTCTGGCAGCTTCACAAGTTAAAAAAACAAACAGTACATAAAAGCAGCCTTCATCCGAAAGAAAATATAACTTCCTACCACCTCACCCCCAACTCAAAGGGGCTAGCCCAAAGACCTTAACCCAAGATTGCTTAAAAGCAGGCAAGGTGGGGCTGGATGAATCTCTGGGAAGAGACGGTGACAGAGAAGGCCTGCTAACTGGATCTTGCTAAATCACATTGCTCAATCAACAGAACGCCCAGGCCCAGCCAACCCTATTTCGTTTGCTTTGCTTTCCGAGCTGTAAATGGTTAATGTATCATGATGTGCTGCAGTATTTCAAAGATGAAGAATAATGAAATGTTAACAATGCCCATTGTCAAAAATGTCAGCAATCAGAAGCAAGATACAAGGCATAACGATAATAAACCGAAGGAGAACAATAATTCTCTCGATGTTCAGTTAATCTGTGGTAATAAAATATGCCTGAGTTAAAACAAGGAAAAACAGTCCTACCAGATCTGGGCAGCAAAACTCAGGGCTGCTACATGGAGTTAGTTTTTTGCATCTTTTTGCTGCTTTTAGTGATTGTCTAGATTTTTGCAGCCTGAATACAGGCAGAATTTTCCCTGAACCTTCTCCCCAAATGCCTGGTCTTCCTGAATCTGTTTAAATTTCCCTGATAACTATACTCAACGATCAACCTAGGGCAGATCACCAGCTGGTATGATGATGCTCAGTTACATAAAATCATGGCAAACTAGAATGGATTACCGGTCAAATCCACTCCCGCCCACCCCTCACCCCGCTTGTATACTTATTTCCATACTTGCTAGGTTTTCTTTTTCTCCCATGGTTTATCCAGTTTAATTCCACCCTTATCCTATGTGGATTTGATACCTGCAGGCAATTCAGAATCAGATGAGTATTCATTACACAAGGGCATCATTGACCATATTCAGAGTTGCTTCCACTGAGTACCCACAGCAGTCCATTCTCACATAGAACTAGGCAGGGCAGTTGAGTTCCCAGTGTCTTAGGTTTCTAGTAAGAGGGCATTGGTGTGTGTGAACAGACAAGACTGCATAGCAATTATCCTATGGTCCCAAAGTCACTGCTTTGTAATCCTGTCCCAATCAAAATTGATCTGCTTACATAATACTGTTAAGCAAGCCATTCCCACAATCCCCATTCATCCTAGCCCTGTGCTCAGAATGGACAGGGACAGAGCAATCATATCTGGGCCATGAGAGGGCAGCAAAGAGACACAGAACCCTACACCTTTGCCGTCTTCTCATGGTCATCCAGAGTGTTGCAGCCCTGGTGATCTGCAGCAGGCATCGTTGGAGTTGTGAGCCAAAACAGCAGGAGGGCTCCAGAGTGAGGAAAACTGTTTTATAGGCTTATTTAAACATCTCCTTGGAGCAACTGGGCAGTTTAAACTGGAACCCATCATATCTTTCTGAACTAGTCATGCTCCTATTAGCAATACCAGACCAAGCATTTAAACATACTCTCACTTGCTGTCTTGTTCCTTGTCTTCCTTTTCCTGTACGAGGCTTCGGTTTATCTCTAATGTCGGCTCATGACACTCCTCTTCCACTCTTAGCCTGCTCCATTGTTGGCAATTATGTAGTACAATCAACTCTATCTTAATTTATGTCCCACTGATAAATCTAATAGCTTTTTTCTCCAGGGTGCAAAAAAAAAAAAAAAAGTTCAAATGATGCCATTTGGAAGAAATGGGATGAAATCCTAGAACTGTGCCAAGAAAAGAAGGGCTGGGGCTGCAAAAAATACAAGCCCACGTTCCACACTGATTGTGTGGAAAATAGCTAAGCACTTATAGATAATGACTGTCCATAGAAAAAAAGCAAGTTTGCACCTGATGACTTGCTCACGCTGGAAGACTTTGGAGTCAGAACTGGGGAGTGAGGTGAAGGGGAGGCATTCATCTTTTCATTTCAAGGAAATGTGATCAAGGTGGGGTATTTGCAGGGACAATCTTGTATTTTCTGAATTTATCAACAGCAGGTAGTATTAATATTTGCTGTTTATCAGATTGTATTTATGTAAACTGCCAAGAGTGTTCTCACCCTAAAAGGCAACCTAAAGAATTTCAAATAAATACATAATTTCAATGAAAGGACTCAGCTCAGGTGGGAGTTCTTAGCCAACTCTGGCTGATCAGGAAAAAATGCTAAGCAGGGCTGGACCTGGTTAGATCAACCCTAGAAGGTAGACTGGGCCAAGAAACCAATGTCATATAGACCAGGGCTGCTTTTATTAGAACAGCTATGGTAAGGGGATCTTGCAAGTCTGAATGTGCTTCCCCCACCTCACTTTCTCTTCATGTGAATTAGGGAGAGGCCTGCCTGAGGCATTTACTCAAATTGGTTTCTTGGGATGGGCTCAAGCTGTTCTTGTCTGATCCTTGCCTTGGTAGCGGCTCTCCCTCCTGTCCTTCAAGGCCATTCCCTGTGCCCCCAACAGGTTAGTATTTGAAAGGGAGGCTACCAAGAAATTCTAGGGTTGGCTGAATACGCTGGGAAAAAAAATCCCAGAAAAAGATAATAGCAAACCATTTCCACAGTCTACCCAACAACATTACATGGATGCATAGGCATCTGTTCCTAACCACAATGCCAAAACAAGACCATGACATTGCACACAAGGACATAAAGGGCAGAACTGGCATCATGATGTCACAATACACATGTTGTCACTTTCCCCCCTTCACCATCTATATGCTCAGACATGTTCCTATAATCACCGGTTGAACACAACTCTTAGGAGTCTTTATTTTACAAAAATGAGCTGTTTCTTAGGAGTAAGACACATTAAAAACAGGGAGGCTAACTTGGAAATAAAATTACTGCTGCCTCTGGACAGGAGATGGTGTGTGCGTACACGCACATGTCTTGGCTGCTGTCTATACTTGTCCAAACACTTGAGGGATGTATGCATGTTGTGATTCAGCAGAATAGGGGCAATTGGTTGAATATGTGAATATTCATAACCTAAAATGCTCCTTTTTCTCTGTAATTCCATTTACCACCCCTTTGAAGTTGCTTGTAACTAATGCTAGTGTAAAAGTACCTGAAAAAAAAATCATTATCCACTAATTGTGTCTATCTGGATTTTTTAATTTCCTCCTCCCCATGGCACATTTAGTAAACTTCCTGGTGTCATGGAAATTTGAATCTAACCTGAGAAGACAGAAGTGCTGTTTGGGGAATTTGGAAGTTGAAGTCCACATATCTTAAAGTTGCTAAAGGTGAGAAAAGCTGATCTAGATCAAAAGATAGCCAAGCTTATTCAGACCAGTACACTTCATTGACAGAAAGCATGCTATAATTGTACTTTTATATTCCAAGCGTTTTACAAAGGCAGGACTTAGATACAAGCTGCTTTCAAATAAATGGTTTAGCTATTCAGTACTACACAAAGCTGTCCATATCTCACTTTAAGCACATATTTAAATTTTATTTCCACCTTGCATCTCTAGGGTAGAGGATGGATCAGGTTCACCCCTTCTGCTTTCAGGAACACATTTGATCCCTCACCAGCTCTGTGAGGCAATGTGAGCTGAGAGAGAATGAGTGACCCAATCTCACTCAAGGAGTGTTCATGGTTGAGAGTGGACTTGAACGTGGGCCTCCCCAAGACCTTAACCACTACACCTCATTGGTTGTGAAACCTCGTCAGAAGCTGATCCTCTACTAGCTGCCCTACAACAACCAGTGTTGTGTGATCTTTAAATCGTGAGATGGTTGCTTAATTCTTTCTGCTAGCTGTCTAGCAGAAGACGTGTGTATTTGTATACATAAGCAGTTGAGGTGCTCTGCTCTGGGAGCAATTGTTTTCTGCTTTATCCTGCCTCCAGACACTGCATATGGGCCTTGTAGGACATGAAGATGTGAGGGGGAGAAGCAGCTGAAATGAGGTGTTCTGTGTTAGCAAACCCATAGCTCCAATTGATTCTGCTGCTTTCCTGTGGGACCACCCCCTTCCAGTCTCTGATCTTGCTCAGCCCTCTTTTAGCTATGAGGGAGACAAGGATCCTGACTTCTGAGCCCCCTCCCCCCGATTGGTCTTCCAATCATCTGGTTGATCTACAGAGTGTAAAAACTGATCCTGGGTCCCTGGCTTAAAGCAAGTGATTGGACATGTAACTGAAAGGACTTTGCCCTTGTATTTTGAAAGCACGCTAGGCAGGGAATTCGGTTTCAGGGGCCCTGACTCCTCCTTTCTTCTCCTCACCTAATGTTCATAGGATTCTTAAACTGGTTTGCAAGCTCCCACACAGTTCACCCTCTTTTTCAAACTCCTGCTCTTCAACAGCACTTAGCCAGCAAATGCATATATCCAGATGGCCACTAGATGGCAGCCCAGAAGTACAAAATTGTCATTCTTAACTGCAGACTAGAAGTCAATGGGGCAGACAGCTGACCAATCAATCCATGGTTCAAGAAACAAAGAAAAATTCAATCAGTCAAAAGTATTGAAACCTTATGAAAAAGGGCTCTTAGTTTCCATTATTTTTACTTCTTTACATTTGAAAACCAAAGGGATAACACAGACAGGGACATTGAGAAATCTTCACACATTTCTCTCATTCGGACATCCTGTCTCCATAAGGGTCGAGGCCATAAAGAAAATGGGGGGGGGGGGGGTGTCCTGAACTCTGACTAGCATCCAATAGGTCATCAGGAAGATAAATTTCCCCCAATAATGAGGAGGATCCAAAACTTATGCCAATTTCAGCCAATCGTTTATTAATTGCTGTATCTCTTTGTAAGGAACATGTATAAAATTGTCTTCTTTGGGCGTGGGAGGGGTCTCCTCTGCCTTAAGGGGAGACCCCAGCTGACTCTATTGGCAAGCTTTCAATAAAACTTTAAAATCTCAGCTGGTACTTTCATGTTTGATCTTCTGCTGGACTGAATCCTAAGTGGGGAGAGTCAGAAACTCTCAAATTTTGCTAACAGTATGACAGGAAAGAAAAAAAGAAAAAGTGTAGTGCCTGGAATAACCAGAGTGTTGTGCATGTCAGCGGGAGGAGGCCTTTCACGTGGCTAGACAGGGTCGAGGGGATCATCACTCAGGGCCCTTAGAACGTTGCGTGTTAAAACTGTGTGAACTGCAGAGCAGCCCAGACCCTTTTGGGCTATGCATTAAGGGCGCACTGTGGGGCTAGTGAAATTTTAGGGCAGCATGTTTTCTTGCCAGCTGTGGGGCAGGAGGCCCCATGTGTGCACATGGCCTGAATCAATAGCATTTCTCAGTCAGTCTTGACATGGTAAGCTTGAAACTCTACAGGAAAGACACCGATCCCCATACCAGGAGTAACTCATTGCTCTATCCATACAAGCCCCAGGCACAACACAAAGGTGTGGTGCAACTGAACCTGTGAAAGCTGTGCTGTCTGCTCTTGAGCACTAAACAAACATCACAATACAAAACATAAGGTGGCCACCCTCCATTTCTCAATGCCTCAGGTTATTTATGAGTTTCATATACTGTCCTCCCACCACATCACACTTTGTGTGCATATTTTTAAATAATAAATAAATCCTAATTCACTATCATAAACATACTTGCTAGCAAGCAAGTCCAAATGTAACCAGCGGGACTTTTATCCAAGTGAACATATTTAAGACTGAGTTGTAAAAGCATGCACGTTGGGAACATTTATGCAAACTAAGCATTTCAGCATATATTGAAGCAATTTAATTCCTTCTAGGGAGAAAAATTAGATTTGCTTGGTAGAACAATTTTCTAAGTCTCCTTGGTACAGAATTTTATTCAGAAGCTTCCTTGGTGTTCTATTTTGCAAATAGATATTTTTGACATTTAATAGTAAGATAAAAATATAAAATATTACTGTTTCGTGGATCTTGTTTTAAAAATAAATCTACTCAATATACAAAATGAGAAATATAATGCAAACCTCCTTCCTCTTCACATTCAGTGTTCAAAGATTTAAACTCTCTTCAAAAACTTTATAACTGGAAAAAGAGGTTTTGTCTGCTTCATGTAACCACAACCTTTTCCTCAGATGGACTGTGGCGTAAGATGGTACAATAATATCAAATTATAAGATAATAATGCTCAGATGATATTGCCCTGGATCACTTTTTCTTTATAATTAATTATATTTTGGCTGGCCTGCCTGCCTGCCTGCCTGCCTGCCTGCCTGCCTGCCTGCCTGCCTGCCTGCCTTCCTTCCTTCCTTCCTTCCTTCCTTCCTTCCTTCCTTCCTTCCCTCCCTCCCTCCCTCCCTCCCTTTCTTTTTTAGGACCCCAAGGTAGTATCCATGCCTACCCAATTTTATTCACACAACTCTATGGTCAAGAAGGGGTTGGGGGATCTCCGCTATTTTGATATGACAATCACTACATAACACTAGCTTTTCTCTCCAATCCGATCCAGCTGGAGAGAATTTGACCTGTGAGAGCCTTTTCACGCATGTTTCTTCCAGACCTCTGTGTTGTTAGAAGACTCCTAGCTAAATTTGGCCTAGTTGCCCCTTGGCAACTGGAAGAGGCCTGTGAGTTGGATGCGGTTCCCTTCTATATATAAATAGGCAGATCTGACTCAACAGAGACATTTGCAGTTCATATTTTTCTATAAGAATGAAAGGGAGTCCCTTGCCTGATAACTGGCAACATCTCTCAGGAAACTCACTTATTATTCATGACCATCTGTTCAGATGGAAGAAGAGAGAATGTCATATTTTTGGAAAGAGGGGGATGGGGTGGCTCCTGAAATACCATGCCATTACAGCTGAGCATCCAGCATAGGTGGGAGATCCATGGAAAGGGGTTATATAGACAGATGGGTGGCATATAAAGTGAATATACTGACTGCAAGTATGTACCAACACCGAGGGCAGGCAGACTTTAGCACCTGGGATTTACTTTACTGTAACTCTGAGCAGCACCAACCAGAGTCGGATCAACATAGTGGCTCATGTGCATGGGTGTTTGCTAGACACTGAGCGCATGCTCAACTTAGAAATTTGTCATCAGAAATCCAGACGCAAACTAGTAAGTTCTTTCACAGAAAAGAATCCATTCCTAATTTTCTCTTTAGTGTTATTCAGCACTTAATTTAGGAGCACCAAAAAGAAAAAAGAAAAAAAAACCTTTACAGTTGTTGCTGTTATTAGACAACTGGGAGTCAGATATGTGACCACTTGCTGATATACTGTAGGTTTCTTGAGATCATCCAATAGATTCTGAACTGCTCCTTCTGAATAAGCAACTAAGAAAAAGGAGCTTCTGAGTTAACTAAATATATCCAGGATTGTTATTAATCCATAAAGAGATTAATTGGGACCATTGGCCCACCTACCATACTTCATTGTGACCTTCAGTAAAAAGTTGTTCAAGTTGCGAAGATTTCTTTTATCACACTAAGGCTATCTATATTGAAATGAGGCAGCCAGGGAAGAAGACTTATGAATCGTTATCTACTGAGAGAAGACTGAAAGGATTTTTTGTTTGCATATACACAACTTAATTCACTTGACAAGTATTTATTGTAACAGGACAGGAGGGTTGGGTTGAAGGGTGGAGTCATGAGCAGAGAAATGAATATATGTAATGGTAACAGTGGACATTGAGGAAGCAGGATAGAAGGAATATTGACATTGTTGTACTTCAGTGTTGGAGAAGACTCCTGAGAACACATGGATAGCTTAGAAAACAAAGAAATGGATAATCAAAAATCATTCCAGAATTCTCACTTGTGGCATAAATGACCAGGTTCAAATTATCATACTTCAGACATATTATGCAAAGACCTAACTTTCTGGAAAAGTCTATAATGCTGGGAAAGGTAGAAGGAAAGAGAAGAGGACGACCAGCAGCAAGGTGGATGGACCCAGTTACAGCAGCGATGGGCACACCATTAGAAGACCTGAAGGACCAGGTTAAGGACACATCCCCCTGGAAAAAAAGCTATTTATGTGACACTAAGAGTTGACACTGACTTGATGGTGCATAAACAATCAATAATCAAATGATAATAAAAGCAAGAAAATATGAATATAAATGTATTGATTTATGCAAGTTATATCTCACCTTTCACACAGGAGCTACAGAGCATACACAGTACCCCCTCCTCCTATTTTCCCCCACAACTGCATCCCTGTGAGGTAGATTGGGCTTCGAGAGTGTGACTGGCCAAGCTCCTACAGCTTAAGATGGACTAGAACCTGGATCTCCCCAGTGCCATTCAGCTCCTGAACCACTGCACCACACTGGTTCTGTTTTGCCAAGCAGTTCCCTGCATACTTACAAGTCAGCATGAGACTCCCTTTCATGATGTTTGTTTGCTTTGTTGTTTGGATTGCCATCATGTAATTATTGCGTAGTTACTTTTGTACTGTACTTGTTCTGCTTAATTCTCTGTATTTTGTCGTTTTTAGGTTATTGTTGTGAGTTGCCCAGTCTGTTGGAGTTGGGCAGCATCCAGATTGAATGAATAAATAAATAAGCACTGCTGGACGTGCCAAATAGATATGCATGGCATACGTTAACATGATTTTTAGTACTTTATATTTGTTTTATTCAGCATCCTGGTCTCCCTGCAAGGGCCTTTGTATTTAGAAGGCTGTAGAAAAAGCAAAAAATATTGGGTGTGGGGGAAAAGCAATGGTCAACCATGGGAAGGAATCCATGGTAGAGTTGTGAGATGATAGGCCTGATTCAGCTCTGGCATTTCCAGTTAAGACGTGTTAGGAACAGCTGAACTTTCTGCCTTCAGTTAGGAAATCTTTGGCAGCCAGACCAGAGAAGACCACATAGGACTAGAGGAATAATCCTTGCCAGAACGCAGGGTCCTCTGCTCCTGTTTCAATCCATTCTGGAGTTGTATTATAGATTGGACTATAAATGTAGTGAAATCTATTAAAGGGAATGGAAACCCTGCTTTTATTTTACTAAGTACACCATCAAAAGTGGTGGGACAACTTAATTCATCTCTTTTTTCCCCCTTCAAAGCTGACAACCGCTTTTTCTTTACTCAATTCATTCATTTGCAAACATCCTATCCTGGATGCACTTTTACTTGCAGAATTTATATTGTAGACCTACACCATCATCTATGCCATTTTACTATTGCAAACAAATGACTCCAAAACTCAAACCATTCCAAGACCTCTACTGATTTTGTCATCAAGCTTTGGAATTGCTGCTTTCGTACTACTGGAGATGGGGCAGCACTAAATTGGGTAGGCTGTAGTGCAGAAGGAATATGGGGAAGGGGAGAGAATCCTTCAACATCCGGTAGAGGTCCCCTTCCTAAGGGAAGCACCATTTATGGAAGGTCTCTCTGCCAACTGACTATGTGCCATCGAGTCAGTGTTGACCCTTAGTGACCAAATATTTTCTCCATGAAAAATGTCTGCCTAAGATTACCTCAATCTGCTAGTTTCACTGTAGAGCATTTGGGGAGGGGGCAGACTGGAGAAATATTTGGAAGGAAGATGGGGCAGGAATGCCTGCTTGCACTAGCCCAGCTGCGCATATCAAAAGCTACTAACCCTGTACTAACATACCTCATTGTGAGAACGTAACATACTGTGCACTCATTGATTTATTGCATGTTCAGAAGAAGCATGTGATATTACCCCCGCCTCCCACCAGCACATTAGTGCTTCAGAGTACAGGCCTTTGCAATATATCAGTAAAGGCTCCCTGATGTCAAATACGCTGCCCATAAAGAGTCATAGAATCCCAGAGATGGAAGAGGTCATTTCAGCCATCAAGTCTGACCTCCTGCTGAGTGCAGCAACCCAAATCGAAACATCCCAGACAGTCTGGTTATTAACAAGTGCATAAACAGAGGAGTAGGGTTTTGCTCATGGATGTGCTTCTTCTCTAGAAAGAATAATGGATGAATCGATTACAAAACAGAACACAGCCCCCCCCCCCCCCCCCCCCGTTTCATGTCTTGATACCTGAAATGGTGATTCTGCTTCCGGCAACGGATCCCAGAACTGCTGTTGGCAATGTGGGATTTGTATCCTAGACATCCAAAGTAGAATAGTGTGTTTACAGCATCCATTTTTGGTTTTAACAGTTTTTATCTTCCTACCTAGCATTATTTCAGAAAATATTTTCAAGTGCTATATGAAATCTATTTCCCAAGAGATTCATCGTCTGTATAAACTCAAAAAGATCTTTAAACTGTCAGCAGCTTCTTCTCGCTGTGCTAAAACAGTCTGTTCCCTAGATGCTCTTCACAGGAGGTGCTTACATTACCTTTACTGTATTGAATGCCACGTTTGTCCATAGTGGCATGGCCTCAGCTTTGGTAAAGGGTTAGCCTGGGCTATAACAGAGAGCAACTTTTCTAGAATCCACACCCTTTGGGGTGGGGAACCCTCACCATTATTTTGTAACAAGGGAAGAGCGATATTTTCTGGAGAAGAAGTCAGATGCCATTTAGGTGTGTCATAAAAATACATGGCCTATCCATCAAAACGCAAGTGGTCTGCAAATATTTGTCACGTGCAAGAAGAATTAAAGGTTTGCCCCAGGGAAATCTTGCTCTTAAAATGTTGATAAGTATGTATTAAGGGCTGGAGGGAGCCTAAGAATACATTTCATTGCCTCTTTGGGCCCTGGGGTTCATTTTACCTAAGTAGGTAATGAGCTCTGCAACACCCTCATTTGTTTCATTTTTCAAACCATTCCCAATGCCTTTCCAGTTCCTCCTGTGATTCTCCCTTTCATCCTCACCACTCATGAATTCTGAACGTATTTAACAAGGCTTTGCTCTAGGGTTCACAGGGAGACCCATAGCAAATACCAGGCAAACAGCACTCACACTCTCTGCTTCAAACTTGCCAGCTGTGAGGTCAGCCCCACCTGGACTGGGCTTCCAGTGGTCCATGAATTAAAAAAGAGCCCTCTGCTCTTCACAAGGGGAGAAAGACCAATGGTTTGAATTTACCAGGGAGCTAGTCTAGCAAACTCTTTGTGGTATCCCAGCAAATCCTGATTCAAAGCTAGGCTATTTCTTGAGCTGGGCTAAGTGAAACAGAGGTAGGAGACAGTGAATAGGGCAGGCTGATTGTCTAGTCCAGTGTTTCTCAACCTTGGCAACTTTAAGATGTGTGGACTTCAACTCCCAGAATTCCCCAGCCGGCCACGCTAGGTGTTTATGTCCACACATCTTAAAGTTGAGAAATACTGGTCTAGTCAAAATGAATTGCCACAAAGACAGGATGACCTCAGTGAAACCTAAGTTTCCTGATGCAAGGGAGGAAAGAAAAAAATGGTTTTCCAAGAGTGGAAAGGAAGCAGAGTCTGGAGGATTTTGCAGTGTGTTACCACTAGCGTGCTCTTGATGATGGGTGGGGGTGCAAACATCAGTGGAGGCGGGGGTAAATCTTTGTGTGATAGAGCTTGATATAGATAATAGAATATTACTCTCCCTCTTGCATGTACCACTGTTGAGATTCTAAATTGATTGCAAATTAGAAACCCAGCTAATCACAGATGATCCCAAAATTACTACACTAGGATCAAACAGATGAGAGTGCCTTGAAAACACATCAGAACAGTGCTGAAACGGTTTGTGAGGTTAAGATACTTTCTTATCCTGTGCATGTGTTCATGCATTCTTTTAGATTGAAGTAAAAATAATACACGCACAGATAAACAGTGTTATGTTTTACAAATTGTAAAATTAATAAAGAGATTACTGAGTGCAAATACACCATCCACAATGTTTTCAGTAACCATGAGGTTTTTTTAATCGGAGAATTTCTGTTCAGAACCCTGACAGTGGCAACTTTGAACAAATGAGTTTTTGCCAGCCATATACTGACATATGTCATCAGGAATTTCCCCCTACCCATCCATTTTTTGCTTTTGCACATTCTAGTGTCATTGTGTGTGTGCATATTTGTGCTTCAAGAAGACAAATGATGCAAAGGGGTAGTACTTTCTTCTTTCTCCAGTGGGGACCTATGGGACTTTACAGCATTTGTCTAAATAGTGCAACTGCCTGGACAAGTCCTTGCAATTTTCTTGGCAACATTTTCAGAAATGTCTTATCATTTTCTTCTTCCTAGGACTGACAGTATGTGACTGATCCATTACTATAGGCCTACTCGGAGGCTTATTGAGTTCAATGTCATGCCGTTAGATAGTGGATGTGGGATTGTGTTTTTAATCTGGCTCAACCACTTGCCTTTCAAGCAGTGAGCTGCTAGTAATAGCAAGGAATTAAATGTAACCCAATTAGAAAAAACATGGGCTTTTCATACATTCTTAGTAATAACATATTTTGAACAAAAAGTATAGTTTTACCTTGCCAGGAGTAGAGTTGTACAGAGAATGATTGTCTTCTAAGCTATAATGTGTTGTATGAACCCAGGTAATTATATTCAACAAAATACGGTTAGCAAATTTATGACAATAAAGTGCTTTTCATACATGCTTAGTAATGAAAAGCAAATGGGAGGCTGGAGGGCCATCTCATTGTCTGGATGAAAGGTTTATGTAAATATGCAGCTGTAATACATCCCATGCAATTAAGTGGATTGCAGACTTAACATCATGATAATATAATGTTCATGATAATGTCATGAACTTTGCATACATCTTTGTCATGATGAGACATATTTCTTTTTTAACATTTGTCAGTAAGCTCATGGAAAAGGACCATTATTTTGATTGCCTGATAAAAAGAACTATATTGCCCATAATGTAAAAATGTTTGCTGGTAATTCCAGAAGATACAATGTTTTCCAATAGTGATATTTGATGTTTTTCCTGTTTCTCTTTACTTTGAATGTGAAGATTTGTCTGGGGAGCTCTCCCAACTATTTCTACTGACTTTAAAGGGGTAAAATATATTGAGGTCTGCAACTAGATGCTAAGTTCTAAGTGCAAATTCTGTTATATTAGGTCTTGTTCACACATTATGCCTGTCCCAAATCCCAGGCCAGTTGATAAGCGCAGGGCCTCAAATGCAAAAAATGATTAGCAGATAATGATTATCCAGATTTCCAGCCAGCTGCATTTGTCAATAAAGCCAGATTAAAACAAAATGATCACAGAGAAGGTATTTATATATATATATATATTCATTCATTCATTCATTCATTCTGCTTGGTATAACAAAAGGACAAATGGGAGGCTCCTCTTTTGTCACAGCTCAGATGGAGACAATCAGATGTAGGAATGAGGAACCAGATGATTCTTGTTCAGAACAGTGGAAGAAAATACTACCCCCAGATCCCACTTAGGATGGCTGACCTAGAAACTCCCCAGACCTATTCAGGGGGTACCAAAACATCTGCTTCACCCACACACGCCTGTAGGAGAGCAACAGTAACTAGTAAGAGAAATAGTAGGGCTATATTCCTTATAGACATTTTACGTGAAACAGAAAAAAAATGAACGGATGATTTATGATTTTGATGATTAGACAGGATAGATTATAGAAAAAATTGAGTTATGTTGTAACCATAGAGCAAGAGGTAGATTTACGGAAGGTACTTCTTTGTATTTTCTTTCTTTGCTTTTGCACTTTCAGCTCTTTGATCTTTTTCTTTTTTTCTTACTTTATACCGGTTTCTATTAATTTTTTATCTTCTTTCTTTAAAGTTTTAATAAAATTATATTTTTAATTTTTTAAATTAAATTAAATAATTACTGTTATTTAAATAGTAGGGCTATGATGTCCTATTCATGGAATGCTTTCCTCAGGTCTTTTCGCAGCCAGCTGAATTTGGCTTTAATCTTTCCTTCTGTTTATTTCTGCTGCTTTGTTAATTTAATTCAGCTTATTTTGTTGCGATTATTTTATTGTTTTAATTAACAAAGGGATTCAGACAGTGGAGCAGAGTGCACGAAATTCACACTCAGGTCATGGAACTCATTGAGGTCACTAAATCTCCTCTTCAATCCTGTCCTTTGGCTGTAGCAGAGTACCCAGGATGAGCACATGTTCACAACTGCAAAACTATTCTTAAGGGAGTCCTAGGGATGCACAAACTCAGTGAATTCAGCTGGCCTTCATTTTGGCCAAGTGCTAAAGCTTGTCCTGTGGCCATAGTTGGTTGTGCAAAAGGATCCTTAAGTAACTGGTTTGCTTTATTAAAAGAACTGGAAAATATTCTCTCCTCCAATCTATGCAAACCTATCGAAACACAACTCTGTCAGGTCTTAGGGAAAAATAAAAATTGACTCACGATTGAGTTTATTAAGCTGGAAGAGATCGAGGATGTAAGTGCTTTAATTGGAACAGTTATTAAAATGTACACTTTTATAGGATTACATGTAAAAATGCTAATAGGTGAGGTCAAAATACCAAATATTTTTTAGTCTGTAGGGCTTGACTTTTTATTGCTTTTTAAAAACTGTGTATGATCTAGCAAAAAAGCCAGTTCTTGCAGGTGCTCTGGAAGTCAGGCTTTCTGGCTTAAATTTAATGGCAGAAGTGGCCAGACAAATTGTGCTAATATTTCATCCCTTGCACTTCTATTAAAAAAACTGTTCACATAGTTTCATCAGGCTCATTGGCAAACAACCACTCATTACTTAAAAAGAAATGATTTCCCCCACCCCCATCCATCAAAACATTAATCAGTTTTGCGGATTCCCCTACTAGAATTTGCTGAGTTGCAATATATTTTCTGAAGTACATTCATTTTAATTAATTCATGTTGATTTTGCTTATGATGAGAGATGAAAGCAGATAATAAGCCATGGGGGGGAAATGAATTACTTATAGACAAACTTTCAATTAAGGTCCCATTTGAATTACAGAGCCTTTGTTTTGCTCAATTTTGTTTTTATTTTTCAAGCTGCCATTCCTTATTTCTCAAAATACAAATATTTAGTATCCTATGACTGATGTGGCCTTGAATTACAAATTATCTACCCAAATTTACTATTCTAAGGATGGACCCGTCATGCATGACACACCTGTATCCACATCATTTCCTCTCCTCTTCTGCTCTGCATGATCTCAACTGCTTTTGAGGTCAAGCACACATAAACTGAATAAATGAAACATCTGCTCTGAACAGACAGGCTGGTCTCCATTTGCTCATAACTGGTGAAAAGGGGAAGGAAAAGTCCATTGGTTGTTCAATTCTGTACTATATATATGTATTTAGAAGTAAGGCCCAGTGAATTTACTTCTCAGTAGATAAGCACAATATTGCATCCTATGTGATAATGCTGCTATTGGGACACTGGAATTAAGTAGGACTACACCAGAGCCCAGGTGCGTTTTGGATGGGCAGAGGTAGTCTCTGTGATGATGCTGTGCTCTGCGGGATTACATTTTTACCATAGTTCAAAGAGAGGAGAAAGATTCATGAATCTTCAAGAGATTTGTTGAGCTTTTATAGCAAGAAGTAGTCCTCTTCACATATCTAATGATGCACATCTTTGTTTGTAAAAGTTCACTCTATCATATATTTATTCAAATATAAGCCTTTTCATTTTTTTCTCTAGAACAGACAAACAGGGCAACATTGCTAGAATTTCAACTATGATAAAGACACATGTGACTATGGTTGCAAAAAAATGTGACTTAAGCAACTTTACGTGGAAGTAATTTGCCCAAATTTATCTGAAATCATCAGGACTTGATTCCCAACAAATGTGACAAGGAATGAAGTATAAAATTGTGATCCAAACACAATTATATCAAAGCAGGACCCATTCAATCCAAGGAATCTGACTTCCGAGTCAACATGGCCAAAACACAGATGATGTCAAGTACATAAAATACCATAAACATTCCTTTCAAGTCGTCTTGAATAGAGGAAAATAATGTGGAACTGTAAGACTCGGTGTAAAAGAGCTTCAAGAATGACTGGTTCTCCAAGCTGGTGATGTTAGACTGATGGAATCAAAAGACTACCTTACTTGTCCACAGGCTACCGGGCACCCACCTGTACTTATATATCTTCTTCTCTTATAGCTTTAGCTATCATTCTTTCCCAAAGCTTAGGCAGTCTCATTTGGCAACCCATCATCATCATCATCTGTCACTGCTATTCTGCTTTGTGAAGAATATTTAGAATTTTTTTTTTTAACTCTTAGGGTCTTACAAAGTCATTGTTCCAACAGCATTGGCCTCCTGGAATTATTTACGCACCATGTTGCATTATTTTCAGTGAGGTGCAGGTACGCCTTTAGCTTTGTCGAAGTGGGTGCCACATGGATATAGGTTTCCTCAAGGTGGCCAACATTTGATTCCAATGAGTGATGCCCATGCCTCCTGCAGCCGGGCCTATGACAACATGGCCAATATTTTCAGCTCTCCCATCTTCACAGCATTCTGCGACAGTCACCCGAAGAGACAGTTCCTGTAAAGTCATAAATCAGGATTAGCAATATTGATGGCACACAGTGCATTGGAATTGTGCTACCTTCAACTGACAAACTACACCCAATTATGTAGATTAGTTTAAATAAAACAATGCACTTAGAAGGTTGAATAGAAATTTGGGGCACTTGCCCAAAGTCATGAGCTTTGCCCATCTTACCCCTTGCAAAAGCTCTGCAATGCTGGCCCTAGTGTCCTCACTCCTGTGCTCCGTCATCCCGTTGACACAAAAAACAGCAGCCAACAGACACCCACCTCATTCTTTCCTTGTTTGCTTTTTGTGACGAGGGGGCAAAAGGTAAGAAGACCACGTTGGCCACTGTATAAGGGGAGTGGCAAAGCCATCCCTCAGAGCAACTGGGGAGGATGGAGAGGACGCCAGTGTGTTTTGATGGCAGGAGGCAGGGAGGAATTCCAGGAAGCTGGTGCTGAGATTTCCCACCAATGGGACGTGACCTGCCCTGCAGCTCCAAAGGAAATGCTGAAAAACCATCTTCACAACGTTTCTTTTGGCACAGAAGTTGCACAGCTCATACTTCAGCTTTTCAAGAGCCCTGAAAGCCCCACAACATCATAGGAAAATGGGGTACTCAGTACGTTTAGCCTAAAGAAGAGAAGGCTGAGGGAAGGCAGAATAGCAGCTTCCCAAAACAGCACTCGAAGGGCTATCACAGGGAAGAGGGTGTGGATTTATTCTTCACAGTGCCTGAAGACAGGACAAGAACTAGTTGGAGGAAGCTTTCAGGAGGAGATCCAAACTCAAAATAAGGAGTAATTTTGTGACTGTGAGAGCTACTGAGCAGTGAAGCAGCCAGTTCAACTCATGTAACTGCAACCCCTATAAACAGAGACAGAAAGTGCAGCAAAATTTCCTCAACTGGATGTCCTCAAAAGTTTGGAGCTATTCTGCTGATAATGGACTAACAAAGCCAATGGTTGTAATTAGGAATTATGGGAAGTCAACACTTTTGCATGGCATCTGTTTAGAGAAAACTGGCACAGAACATGAGGTATAATTCAGTTTGTTATTCTTTCAAGGTTATCTGAGACATTTTAGGATTTTAGGATATGACTCTGCATTAGAAATTTGTATGTCCTCTTATAATCAAGTCTCATTGAAACTTGAATTTATCTATACATCTGTGTGTCTGTCCATCTGCCTGCATGCCTGCCGACCTGCCTGCCTGCCAGCCTTTTATGTGCAATTTCAGATTGTAACCTCTTGGCAATTATAACTAATTCAGATTAAAACTGATTATCTGCCATCAAGTCATTTTCAACTTCTAGCAACCACACAGATAGGTTAAAATTACAGAGCAAGTAATGCAACTCTCCAAGTTTCAAACTAGAAAGCTCCAAATAATAAACACGTCATGGTGTATCAAAAGTTAAAGAATATTAGGACATTGTTTTCTATATTCTGGATGTAATGACACAAATCATAAGTTCTTTAAGATTGTATCAACCAAGAACACACTGTTTCTTATTAGAATGTAATGAGCTGGGAGAATAACCTTGGGAGACAGAAGGAAGAGCTGCAGCCTACACAACAGTCTGATAAGGGAGATCCAACTCCAAAGGAGGGATGGGAGTGGAGAAAGCATCTCAGAAGAGACCCTCCCTAGTTCTCTAGAAAATAAAGCCAGGGGAGGGGGAAGTGCTTTCAGACTTGCAAAATTCTGTTACAGCAGCCTTACAATAAAGTTAGTATTAGTATTCATGGTTTTGGTTTCCTCTCTGGACTACCTCAAAGGACTGTCAAAGAACGACAAAATTTGCCTGCAGAAGCAGTAACCAGGGTGTCTACAGGGGGATCCAAAGGGTCAAGACGGTGGCCACGACCACATGGTCAAAGCTCCATCCCTTTTTCAGATGCAGTGTATGTATGACTTTGATTGCACAGTTGGTCACCATCTTCATTTTTTGACCTTCCCACAGATAGCCTTGGCAGTAACTTAAATATTAAGCTTCTTACAGAGAGATATTTCATATGCCTGAGTAAAAACAACAACTTAGATAACAATAAACAATGGATATGGTTTCATTATATTTACAAAGCCCAATTTTCTGTTTTGTCCTAAGCTATTCTGAAAAGCCAGCAACTATGCAGTGGAAAATGAATTGCACAGTCTATGATCTTGCACCACAGAGGTCCATCAAGATGAAGGGAAAGAGCCATGCTTAGCATCTTATCAGAAGCCACTGCTGTTGTACAGGGATGGCATACACTTTTTAAAAAGCAATCAAACCAATTAAATTTGGTTTGGTGTTTTTTTATCCTGAATCTGACCACTCCATTCAAGAGCTGAGTTCAGCTTTTATCTCCCCAAAAGATTGCTCACTGTGATTTAAATAAAGATCTCAATCTACAGTCCTGGTTTCTGTGTTTTGGGGGAAGTTGAGGACATGTCAGGAATAGAAGGGGCAGAAAGGAAAGAAAAGAAGGGAAAGGCTGATATGGAACAAGGCATTTGACACTGAAGATGTGCTGGGCTTGAAAAACTTCATGGGAGAAATAAAAGGCATTCATCTGAACAGGTCAAGTTTTAGCAGCTTCATTTGAAGATTATTCTTTTAGATAGGGTACATTAGATTCCAGCACAAAAGCTTTTGAATGACTGAAAAGCAAATGGAATTATATATTCAGTCTACCAAGTGACATGGTGATTCCATTCACATCTCCCATGTCAGCTTTCTTCCCTCAGGATTTAATTTGAAAGCCTCTGCCTTCATGCCAAATCCTTTAAGGCAGAATCTATTTTCCCATCAAGAAAAACTTGTGAAATCACCAGGACTCAACCAAGACCACAGATGTCTGCAGAAGTGAATGCTATACACCTATTCTTTTTTAGTTTATTTACTTTTGCTAAATAACATTTTTGTCTGGATTTACTACAATCCCCTCATTTGGGGCACACTGCAGCAGGCTGCCTTTAATTTTAGTCTGTGGTGCCTGCAAAACCTAGATTCAGTCCGTATGATCACTGACACAAGCAGGGGGTTCAGCATGGGGTACAGCATAAATTGCCCTGTACTCACATCTGCATGGCCCCAAATGGGTCCATGAATTGGTTCTCGACAAAACTACTTCTCAACTATTTACAGACTTCCAAAGTAAGGTTTTTGAGATGAAATTAAAAAATAATTGAACCCAATTCACTTTTTATCATTTCTGCTACATTTTGTAGTTGAGCATTTTGTTCCAATGATCAGGCTTTAATTGCTAAGAAAGCACAGTAATGTACTATAAGCCATCAGCTAACCCAGTGGATGGGACAGACTATTTTATTCTACTCTTGTCCTTCAAACCCTGGAGCAGACACAGAGGGAGCCACAATTCTAAGTTCTGAGGCCAATGACAATGGTTCTGTTTAAGCAGTCTGTGGCTGATGTAAGTCTAGCAGGGTGTGCTTACACGTAAGATAGTTATACTGACATGCCAAAAATTAACTTATGATCACACATCTCTTCACCTGACTTAGCATAAGCTGAAACGGTTACAAGAGGAGAAAATGCACAGCTGTACATGCACAGGAGAACAAGTAAAAGGTCTCAAATTCAATCCCTGGCATCTCCAGCTAAAAGCATCTCAAGCACTAGGGCTGGGAAAAAGTGACTGCTTGAGTCACTGCTGACAATACTGACTGTAATGACTCAGGATGAGCTCATTTGTACTTTCACATGTAAATGTGAACCAGCCACACAGATCAATATAAATCCAGCTAGACTCTAGTAGATAATCCGGTCATGTCATAGATAAGGGCAAGAAGGAATGTGTATCCTTCAACACCACCTGCACAGCAGCACCAAAGGTCCCAGCAACGCTTGGGCTATAGAGATGGATGCCCTAACCACCAGCGAGTTGCTGCACTGCACATGCTTGAGGCCTGTGCCTATAGCAGGGTAGTGGTCCTTTGGAGGGCACCATGTGCATCATTTGAACCCAAGGGCTCTTACCTGCAGGACAATTGCTGGCACTGAAAAAATCATGGCCTCATTAAACACTGGATTTGTATCATCTCTCTTTATTGCAGTTTTTTTCTTGCTGATCTTCCTCCCATCTTGCAGCAAGTATACTTTGACAAAAGGATCTGAAGGCAGAAGAAGAAGAGATCCATGGGTTCCAAGGAAATGGCTTTGGCTGTGCTGATTTTATCTTTGAAATTCTGCACAACTTCAACGGGTGTGGTTTCTGCTACTATGTACTACCTCTGTCCTTTTTACTCTGGACATCAAGGACAGATAGAAAATATACTACCCCATGGTGAAAAATCACACGATGGTCTGATTTTAAAGCATTGTGATCACTTAGACTCTTCAGGGCAGAGTGGGCTAACTTCTACACGCATGCTTGCTGACCATAACCAAGAGAAATCCAATTAATTAAAACTGGAAACTAACTGATCATTTCTTAATTCCTTCAAAGACAATAACCTCCTACAGATTTTCAATTTCTACTAATGGCTATTTAAGTAGCTTGATGCTTAGAGAGACATTCCAGAATATTCAATGGCTGTCCTGCTATAATCACTTTCTGGAAAAGACCATAGAAACTTGGCAACACAAAGCAAATGTCTGCATCCCTCTGCCAATCTCCATCTTTTCTGCCTTGAATCTTACAGTATTGGAAAAATCAGTGATACAGTTATAATTTAGATTTAACAAATGTTAAAAGTTAAAGCCATGGAGGAGCATAATTTTTCTATTCTACCTGATGACTGAGATGGGAGAAATGAGATTTTCAGCCACTGTGTTTGTTCCCTTTGACCCTATGAATCTGCTTTGGAGAACTGAGGCACAGGGATCACTGCACTCTGTCCCAAAGCTTTTACTGAGTGGTTATAATGAATTTCAATCTCTGAGGGTAGCAGATGTGGATTATTCAATGCATTTAGAAATAAAATCATTTACTAATAGCACAGAGAAATTGGAATCCTACTCATAAGCAATGTAAGTAGGAACTTCACTTAATTATTCATTTTTCTCAAGATAAAGACAAAAGCTTTCTCCTCTTTGTGATGTATTAAATCAGTACTGGTTAGTTAAAAATCAATACATACCTTCCTAAAAGTTTTAGTTCCTGTAATTTCTGGTTTTAATAGGGCTATCTGAACTTTACAAAGTCTAACAAAGGTCAGTTAGTCCACCAGTTAGTAATAAATGACTTTTTCCATATTTCAGATATGTATTGTATTGCAAAGTTTTATCACGATTTATATGAGTTGCAATTTCTGGAAATATTTTTAATATTCAAATGCCATTTCACCAGACTGCAGCATATAGAAAGAATCAGTTTTACTGAGACAAGGCTAGTGCTTTCCTATAGCTCTATCTCTACTGTTTTGTTATTTGCTAACATTGTGGATGTCACAGTATAGCAGTCCCTAGAAACACATTATTGCTTCTTGTCACCTCCAAAATAATTAAAATAACCAAAAAAAATCTTGATTTTAATATTTGTATAACATACCAAAACATACCTGAGATTACAGGACAGGCCTTTTAAGAGCATGATGTAGTCAGACACTTTTGATGTGTTACTTGCTTGGCTAAGAGCTATGAATGAACCCATCAGGGTTCACCTTTCATTTGCTGCACATGCAACTGCCAGTGCTAATTTTGGGTTCAAGGTATTTGTGAAACACTGCGAGGTGAGACCCTGGTCTTGGATGCCCAGAAGAGAATTTTTGGCTTTGGCAAGATTGCAAGTACCAAAACATGGAGTGTGAATACAGTTTAGGCTTTCAAATTAACTAATCAAGCCACTGTCTGCCCCACAAGGATGAGTAGCTGGGCTGTTTTTTGCTGAGACAGGGGCTTCACTGGACAATTATCAGTGGGGACAAAGGAACTAGCTTAGCAATCCTCCCACTCCATCCAAATTGCTCCATACCCCAACTCCTACAGTATTTGAAAAGAATGTAAATATCTGGAGATAACATTCCTGTATCTCTTTCAAAATGTGCAACATGGTCCTCAGGATTCTGTGAGACAACAGTGTAGCAGAGCTTATCATATTTTTACACAGATCTTTATAATACAGAGAATGTATTACAGACCATTAGTACGTGTGTCACTTTTTCAACTTCCTGGTTTTGTAGGAGAACAAAATTAATCCTTAAAGAAAATACGATAAAATAGATTACAATACATTATTATTCAAACTCTTCTACTCAACTTGCAAGAGAACCAGATTGTAGTCTCAGCCATTGTTCACTGAATGCTGAGGCATCATGTTTATAATTTATCCAGCACTGAAGGGGAGGTGGAAGAGGGGTCCTACTGACCTGCTGTCATTTTTCCATTGGTCCACACAAGATTCTTGGCTTTTACCACAACCACAGTCAGTCGCTCTGCTGTGGGTAAATAGCTAAGACACAGCAGGATTTCACCCACTGAATCAGTTGCCTATAAGTAAAAAGGAGAACATTCATTACTCATTATTCTACTAGCCTTGCAAAGGAACTAATGCCATCATCTATTTTCTTCTCTCCTGAGTCCTAGCAAGGGGAAAACATTAGAATGCCACTGAGAAAGGTGCCCTAAAATCTGGAATTAGAAAGTTACCAAGAGGCTGAAGAAGCTCCCCTAAATGCTTCAGTTTCATCTAGTCCTTAGCAATCTATTCTGCCCAGTCCTTCTGCAACCTGACGCAACTACAGCCTCGTCCAAGGAGGGGCTTATGAGTGAGAAGCATAGCTGGTGTCTGACTGGCAGCACAGAGATTTTCCTCCATTGCTCTTTTGACCACTAACTCATTTTCAGAGAACAACGATGATAGGACTGGAGGCTGAGATTGCTGCCTGAAGGAAGGCATGAAATGTTAAGAAACAGCTCCTGAGGCAGAAAAATCTTGCAAGGGCCTTTTCCCTTTCATGATGGTAAAAGCACAATAATAATAAAACCAGCAATGATCATAAGTGATATGCCTTCCTTCCAGGACTCCAAATCAGTGTCTAGTGGAAGGATGTACCACAGGAATACTCTTACCTTATTCATGTCCTGCAGATAAAGCCAGGCATTGAAAGGCCGGACTAAGATATCCAAATCCGACAACTTTAGCTCAGCCACACCAGTGCTGATGTTTCTCTCATCCTCATCAATGCCAAAAACTGAGAATCTCAAGCTGTTTTCCTCTAGCATAGAAGGATCCAAGGGAATTGAAAACTTCTCATCAAAGAAGACTGAATAAGCACTTCTCTGGATCTGTATAGAGAAAGAGGATGCAGTAAAAGAGGGTTAAAAATGTTCAAGTTAAAAAATCACCCACGGCAAGGGAGATGGGTCTTTCTTTTTAAAGAGAAGTTTAAAAAAACATTCTCATGAAATAGTAGCCCCTTAATAGATCAGAAGACCTAAATAAATTTGAGCTACCCAAAACCGCAACTGAAAGTTTGTAAAAGACGTTTTACCTCATTGAACTTCTTGTTCCCTGAACTGAAGAATTCCCCAAACAAAACTTTAATAAGCAAAAGTTACAAATGCCTGTAGCAGAAATCTACAGAGGCATAGGAGAAGCCCACCGGCTATCATTTTGCAGGGACTGTTCCACGCATAGCAGTGATATAATTATTAAAACAAGTCAACAAATCCTCTGAAGAATGCAATGATACTGATTCTAAATTACAGGGTTTCTGCACTGCACTGCAAATTGCTCTATGGGACTGTTAAATCCTGATCTAATGAGAAACATGCTACTCCAGAATCTAGAAAATAATGAGGGGAGAGAGGGAAATCACAGCCCATTTTTAAGCAACAGCACAACTTGAATTTGCACTGCTTTTCAAATACAGCATGGCCTGTGGAGTGTCCAGGGAGTGCTTAAACCGAGAGCAGGGCAGAAGACACTGAGCCAGCCCTCCTGCAGTGGGGTAAAATGAAAGATCTATGCACAGGCTAGAAGCCACAACTGCTATAATATGTGCAGCAATGTGAATGCTACAGGGATCGCAGTTGCCGGAGGGCCAGCCAAAGAGATTCCTCAGAAACCTCAGCTCTCAAAAACACTAATGCACTGGAATAGAGAAGGCTGAGTGAGGACTTACTGTTGCAAGACCATCAAATGACAGTGGACCCAGCTAGTATATTTTCTAGCATTGTGATCACATATATGGATCTACCGCAAGAAGCACATTTACTATTTGATGCAGAATCACCCAGAGAAGTTCAATTCTGTTTTAAAACACTTGCATACTGCCCTGTTTCTAACTTTTATGTTCATGAATCTCAGAAGCCAGAAGGAAACTTACTGGAATGTCTGCCCCATTTCACAGCGTGCAGAACAGAGTGATTATTTACAATTTTGCTAACAGATGTCAAAGCCCAATATCCCAGTTCTCTTATGGATGGCCAAAGCGTTCTCCCTTGTATCTATTTTACTCCCATAATAATCCAGTGAGAGAAGATGACAGCCTGGCCTAAGGTGAAGAGGTGGGTTTTGTGGATGAATGAAGATCTGAAACACATTGCCTTACTCTGTTCTATCTACTACACCACAACAGCTCTCTGTATCTAAATTTGCTTTGTCTATTCAGATTGTAGTATTTGGATCATCTTCTGGGCTCCACTTTACATATTACCTGCGTTACAGGGTGAACCTCAGAATTCAAGGAAGAAAAAGGTGGTTTTTATGAGACTTAAACTATCAGTTAAAGCTCTGCCACCTTCAGCTATTTGTCTCGGGTATCCACAGCACATCTTGTATTTCCATCTGCCAGAATTTCAAGGTAGGGACTGTTGATCCATGCTAATTACTTTTTAACTGCTTGCTGATTCTCTGACTTCTGGCCCCATACTGACAGGTCTTAGTTTATAGCTACCATCTGTTGCCAGCAGCACCACTTTCTATTAATACAAAAGCATTTTCCGGTCCTGGGGCAGAAGGGTTAGAGAAAACGCCGTACTTTTGGCCTAGGCATTGTGCAAAATCCATAGCTTTGACTTCTGTGTTTCCTCTGTGAAAAATGTGCGGTGTTCATTCTGCTGATTAGAGCATTTTCCTTGTGCTCACTCTCCAAACCATTTGCATTAAATCAGTCATGATTTCACTACTTAAGCAGTAATAGCTCCCAAAATTAGAAGTGTTATGTCAATGAATGGCTACTGGAGGCAGAGCCCCCATCATTATCTTCAGGGAGACACCACACAAGGTCATTAGAGCTATCATTATGTAGTCAACAGCCTGAAGCAGTTCAAAGGATTAATTTCCTCCTAGGACAGCCACCTAGGATCTCTGCTGTTATAACTTGTAAGAGCTGAGGGAGAGATGACACTTGTCATATGGCCTGGCTTTGCATGATTTAACAAAAAGAAGAAGAAATAGCTGCGTGTGCGTGCACAGGTGTGATCAGAATCAGGGCTCTAAGCAATTTAAGGGTCTGCTTCCTAAAATGGGACCTTTCCCTTCCCTCCTGTGAGCCTTGCTAGGTAGACCAGACCAGGAAATCAATTCTGCAGGAAGTCTAAAGCTACTTTTATTGAGATTGGCTATAAGAACTGAATCTTGCAAGCATGCCTATGCTGTACCTCCTCCTCCTCACCGTTCAGTGAATTAGGGAGGCATTTGTCTCAGCCACTTCCAGATGTTATTTCATAATTCTGGATTTCAAAGATGTCTGAGTCCCTTTTGCGTAGGTAACAGTTCTTGAATATTTCTGTCAAGGTCATCTTCCTTACTCTCTACACCTCCCCCCTTGCTATTGGCTCAATGGGACCTCAGTCTCCCTGCAAACAGTAGGTGCAAGGAGCTGATTCCAATCAAGATTACCTTTTGAAAAGAGCACTGGCAGAAGAGCTCTCTATTCAGGCTGCCCAGTTGTTGGCAGAAGGCACCCCTACCATTAGAATTCTGGGGAATTCAGCAGGCAGAGTTTTCAGTCGCTTGATGCAGACAACAGAGAGGAGAGCTGTACTACATGAATAGATCTTCTAGTTTGATGTAAGCATTAAACATGGCGAAACCCTTCCCCCTTACAAGAATTCTAAATTCTAAAGAAACCCTAACACCAATGGAGAGATTTTCTTGAGTCTATCCAAGATCTGCTCCCCTGGCTCTCCTCTTTCATTCTAGTAGCTCTTGGTTTCATTTTACTGCTGTTTAATTTGTTGTAAGTTGCTCGCTTTCTATTAATTTCATTTTGGTGGCTCTATATTCATAGGGTTATCTCTCTTTTTTGAAAAAAAAAAGATTTCAGAGTTTTTTGATTCAAACTAACTAGTTAAATAAATAAAATTTTAATATCTGTTAAGGCTGAATTAGATGTGATGGGGATGACCCATAATCTACTCTCCAGACATCATTTTCCTTTGCATAAAAGCAGTTATGCAGAAGGAGAGTGAGGACCTCTGCGTTAAGTAGTTTCCCTCTGCATTATTTCCTGAAATTAAATCACCTCCAATTTTTATATTAATGACAGAGGAGGAAAATCTTAGGCACAGTATAATGGGGACATATATAACCAATTAAATATACTAAGCAAGTATGGTCATTGGCATTTCCCTAGCACCAGAGAGGCCCACTGCTGCTTCTCAAAAAAAGCAAGGGCATGTTGCAGAGGTGTTCTTCTTAACTGGTTTCTCCTACTCTAAGGAAAAAGGCCTCTATACATGCACGGAGAACTTTTGATTGTTCTTTCTGTTACAGTGCTGGATCCTAGTTGAGGAGCAGCCTGGGATAATGATTAGTGGAGTCCCAGGCCCAGGTTCAAAAATCCCTATTTCAACATGCAGTCCACTGGGTGTGATCTTAGTCTAACTGCCCTTGGAGGGAGTACAGTCCAAATAAAAGATGGAGAGCCTTGAATGGAATTAGGGCTACCAGGGAGGAAGGACGGGACTAAATGTTACAAACAGAACACAATATATTTCAACAGAATCAGAACTACATATTAGAAAATGTAAGAACACCTCAGACAAAGAGACAGTTCTTTTTTTTTCGCCAATAAGAGAGGAACACTTCATTCCCATCTCTCTATTTATCCGCTGCAATTAATTAACATGAGACACAACACGCCAAGAGAATTTAGATTAAAATGAGGTGCTTCTTTTGGCCTGCCCCTGAAAATGCATGGATGACATGAGCCTTCCTCCTGCTTCTCTGGTGGCTGCTTCCCCCCCCACCCCCCGCCGCTGCCTCCCAATCTTGGGCGCGTGGGAGGTTTCTGAACGGAATGATTAAGTCTGCAGTGCTCTGCGGAGGAGGTGGACTTTTTGATCTTGGAAAGCAAGTACAGTAAACAAGGTCCATTCACAAGATGGATTCCTGCTCCACAAACCCTGTCACCATCTCCATCAGCAGCTGCAATCAACTCAGCTACACTGGGGTTCTCACTTCATCCATTTCCCCTTTGGTGAAGGAAAAGCTGAGCCTTCAGGGAAAAATCAAGGGGAAACAATTTGTGAGGTTACTATCCACAGAACTATCACGCTCTTCTCTCTCTCTCTCTCCCCCACAAACACACACATTTCCTGTAGACCTTTGCCACTGAGTTTGGTAACAGTCCTCAACCTCCCTGCAGCGGTATCTCCCATACAATGTTCAAATGGAACATTTCTCTTATGAAGACTCCAGGGCCCAGTGTACTGCCTGGTACATGGTTACACTTCTTCCATTCTGTTTCCTCTAGTGTCACCAGCTGCTTGACACAGCCTGGCGCCTGGAAAAGAAGTATGAGCCCAGAGAATACCGCAAATGTTTACTGTGAAGCAAAGATTAAATTTTCGTAATTTCTCAACAGCAGGTCCCATTGCAATGGGAATTATCTTCTCTGTGTATCCGGGTCTGCTGTCACAAGATGACAGTGCAGGAATTATCAGTGTAGAAAGAGATTCCAAAACTGATCTGAAAGATTTTCCAAGAGGAAAAACAACACAATTTACATGCAGGAGATTTTCATCTACCTTGTTTGGAAACAGCTCCCCTTTGAATCAATGGCATTTGTTTCCAACTTAGCACTAGATCATAAAATAGCTGGGGAGTAGAATATCTACTCATTTCTGCAATGCCTTGTTACAATAGCCAAATCCAGAATCCCTTCAGGATTCTATCTGAAACGCATCCTCCAAATGGAACCAATATATTCTAAGCTGTTTGGAAGGGTGTCAATAAGCTAAGAATGGGTGATGGGTAACATTAAAGTTGGGAATTTTACAAAACATCAGTGAATAGATGTCCCCTGCTCCGAGCCCTAGGGAAAAGCCAGGATATAGAAATTGAATCATAACTGACAGCCAGTTAATCTGACAACTGTTACAAATAAACCCAAACGGGTGAAAAAGAAACAAAATCCCAACAGCCCTAAGTAAATTGCTCAGTAAGATCCTACATTTGAAAGGAAAATGTATCTTCAATAATTACCCCATTCCCAAATTCTTAGCATCTCCACCCCATTTCTGGGGGGGGGGGGGGGACTTTTTTACTTTTCCTTTTATTTCTATCAAGGAATGACTCCATGTATTATTGTTATACACTGTCCGAGTCTTCAAGAGGGCACTGCCTTATGCAACCATACAGCATTATAAGAACAGCCAGTGAAAATAATCAGAGGCTTTGGTGAATTCGCTGAAGGCAAAATCAATGACATGAAAACAAAGATAATAATGAGATATTTAACCCCAGCAAAAGACTTTTTGGAAATGGCAGTAAGGTAACAAAAAAACCCAGTGAAATATATGGGATTTTATTTGATAGGATGCAACGTATTTCAGAACAATTATAAGAAATTATGGAGAGAAATAAAAAAGACCTAGAAAAGTAGAAGAACTTAAAACTTTCTTGACTAGAACTCATTGCCACAGCAAAATTGAATAGATGAATTTTCTATTTCAAATGGCACCTATTCCCAATTTCAGACAAAATCCTGCAAGATTGGCAACCATCCACAGATATGTATGGAGTGGAAAAAAACAGAGAAAGAAGGAGGGATCTTGAGAAACATGACAGAATTTGAAACACTTATACAAAACCACGATCATCTACAGGTTGTCCTCGCTTAACAACTGTCCTGTTTAGCGACTGTTCAAAGTTTTGACAGTGCTGAAAAAGGAACTTTACGACCGGTCCTCACACTTACAACTGTTGCAGCATCCCTGCAGTCATCTGATTGTGATTCAGGCGTCTCACAACTGGCAGGTTTTTACAACTGTTGCAGCGTCCCACGGTCACGTGATCACCATTTGTGACTTCACAGCTGGCTTCCGACAAGCAGAGTCAACGAGAAGCTGGCAGTAAAATCGCAAGTCACTTTCATGTGATGTTTTCCTTAATGACTGTGGGTGATTCGCTTAATGACTGCAGCGGAAGTGAGGTTGTAAGTCCATCACAGTCATGTGATGTCTTGCTTAACGACTATATCACTTAGTGATGTGCTGCTGGTCCCAACTGTAGTTGTTAAGCAAAGACTACCTGTACTAGGGTATGTATATAAACTTATTGAAATATGACACAGAGAAGGAACAAATAAAAAGTTGTATAATAAAGTGGATGCAAAATTTCAAAGAGGTAACCACAGTAGAACAAGGGGAGCAGTTATGGAAGAACTCATTAAAATTCATTCCAAACTATAATTTGAGCAAAAATTAGTATAAAACGTGTTACAAATTATATATAACTCCATCAATAATTACCAAGATAGACAAATCCTATAATAAATTTTGGAAATGTCATAAGAAAGAGGAACGTGTTAAAAAAAATCAAAGGTAGTGAAAACAAATGCATCAAAATATTTTAAAAATCCCCAAAATAAAATTTGGTATAATTCCAAAAAATTAAGTATAATTCCAGAAAATATAAATGAAAAAGAATGCCATTTACTAAGATGTATCTTGACAACTGCAAGAACAAGCTTAGCACAACACTGGAAAAGAGGAACCTTATCAACGATATCAGACTGGGGGATCAAGATGGGAGAATATGCAGAATGGCAAAATTGACAATATATATCCATAATAGGAGTTTAACCAAATTTAAGGAAAAACAGCTCCTTTACATATGACTCATTACACAGCAAGGCAAATTTAGGCATTTTGAACAGAGTTTCTAATAAAAAGTTATGAGACCAATAAAATATAACAGATGAAAGTACTTAAACAGAAACTAGAAACAATCCTTACTGTTCACTGTAAAGTATAAATATCCAAATTGTGATTAGCAGTTGAGGACACAAACAAAAGGGAAGGGGAGCAAGTATCAAGTTTTCCCCCAATGCTTTTTATTCATACTCCCTCCCTCCCTCCCTTCTTTTCTTCTCTATTTTGTTATCTTGATAATAAAAATATTTTTTTAAAAACAGGCATTGTTGTTCAGGTTTTGTTTTAATTTTATTAGAATCCATTCTTTGCTATACTTCACATTTTTCCTTCAGTTCATAATAAATCAAATGCCCCTTCTTCAGTCCGCTATTTGGAGGAAGAACGGTGGACTGAAGGCAGCTTTGCAAAAAGTGGAACCAACAACTGCAGTGAAGAACGAAGAGCTGGCAAATAGACTGGCTCTTTGAACCTCTCTGGACAAAGGAGAGGAGAGATCACCCACAAGTGCTCCAGAGATTGCCCACAAGTGCTCCAGACAGCTGCTCCTCGCAAGGAGACAAGAGAGCGGTCTCCAGCGGGTTTTGAGCACTGGGAGACGAGGGAATAGTCATCTTGCTCAAACCGCAGTCAGTGCCTTTGAAAGGACACTAAGTTTGCATACTTCCTTTCCTAATCACTTTTGGAAATTGCTTGTTGACTACTTTTCAGCTATTAGAAACCTTTGGATCAACAAGTTTGAAAGCACCAGACGAGTTTGCCTTCAATCCTTAACATAAGAAAGTTTTAACTACAAGCTTAAAAACTTAAAAAACAAAACAAAACAGCAAAAGGTTGATTAAAACGTTGGTTTTGGAAAGCTACAAATGGACTAAGGGTCTAGATAAATTTGAAATAAGACTTTAGAATTAATTATAAAGAATCCTTCCTGTCGCAAAATGCTTTTGTTTTGAATTCTTTTAAAAAAACATAAGATTTTAAACATTGGACACTAGAGAGAATTAAATATTTCAATTAAAGGAGAAGAACACACAAGCTTGATTAACAGATACAGAATGGTGCAAAATATCCTAACACTGAAAATACTGAAGGACACTTTTGAAAAATGGAGTCAAAAGTTAATATTAACCATGTCACAGCGATATCTGTCTCTATGGATAGACTGTGTCCAAAAGATGTTATGGAAGAGGAACAAATTTTACCTGACAACACAGAGACTGAGTTGAAAGTAGATTTACAAATGGCAAGTTACAAGAAAGACATGGAAAAATATGTTACACTGGACATACAAAAGAAACCAGCTTATGTTTTAATAATTAAAAGGGACACACAAATAATAAACCAAGAGAGTGACCTTAATAATTTTTCTATATTGGACTTACAAAAGAGACTTGTTAAAGCTTTCAAGAATCTTGTGAGAAGGGACAAAGAAAAAATGAAACGAAATCAAGTTCTACAACATTATTTGAATGGACTAAAGATTAAGATTGTTAGAAGTAAAAGGAAGGAATATAAAGTTGGTTTATTTGATCAAGGTTAAATAGATATGTTGTTATTTCTGGTAACCCTTAATGGGCTTTTGCTGCCACCAGGACTGAAATGACAATGCTTTATGGATTTGTTTATAGATAAGAGGTGGGATATGGGAAAAAGAGATCATTTGTTGTAATTTAAGAGGTGAAAAGTTACTAAAATTGTTTATACTTGTGATGAAGGCTGGAAGTCACTTCTTTATATATTTTTCTTTTTCTTTACTACATTCTTACTTTTATTTTTTCTATTCTTTATGTCTTTTCTCCCCCCCCTTGCATCTTTTACTCTTTCTTTTTATTTTTCTATCTTTTTTTTAATTTGCATTATTTTTTACTACTGCAATTATACTCTTTAATAAAATTACTTGGAAAAAAAAAGCCCCTTCTTTATGACACATCCTGCTCAAGGAACTATCTCAGTGGCATTTTAACACTGGAGCTTTTGGGCAGAGTCACTAACAGCCCGAGGTAGTTAATCACCTGCATAACATAACAGAGCCTCTGTTGTAAGAACAATCCTATGCTGTTGAAGCTATGCATTTATTTACGCTACATTTTGTATTGAAAGACTTATTGATTATTTAGCTATTAATGTTACAAGAAAAAATACAAAACAGGAACATTCAGCATTGAAGTTTTAACATTCACAAAGGAAAAAAACAAGCCAAACTTTTCTGAACTCTTTCTAAAATGTGCATTTCTACATTCTGGAGCATTAGAAAAATGGGCCCTCCCAAAACCATCTCAAGAAAAGAATGAGAGATGGCTCTGTCCAGACCCAGAGAGTGCCCCAGTATCTTTAAGATTTACAGAATCTTGCAATCTTACAGATCTACAGAATTTACAAAATGTTCTTCTTGTGACATTCTTAAGGGCGTAAAAGCCCCTTAGTGTGAAGCTTTGCCAATGAAGAAGCCTTTATGATTGCTTTCATACCAAGTGCTAACTAAAATTAACTTAGCAATGTAATATCTGCAGTGTAAGTACACAGTCATTACACAACCTTTTCCCAGGGAACCAGATGAAAGGAAGAGAACCTCTTTTAAGGAACAGCTTAACAGGTGAGATAAAAATTAACTTTGCAATTAAGATCCTGGAGATTAAAAGATATTATATTGAGCTCAACTAGCTTTGCATAAAAAATATATCCAAAGGAGAGGAAAGAAGTGTTGAATCAGAGAAGTAAGAAACATGACCAGCCCAGGTTTCAGATTTTCACAGAACATTTTCCACAAGGACTCATCTGCCAACAAAGTTATGCAGTTCCTTACAGTCTTACGGCATATTTTGGGAGCCACACAGATTGGATTCACACATCATACTAAGTCAGCCACACTGGTGGCTTCATATATTATGCTAAACCATACATCATGTTTACAAACCACAGTAGTCAGGTTCATAAAATATGTTAAACCAAAACCAAACTAACCATAATATGGCTTAGTATCCTATATAAGCCACTTCATTCTCCTATATGAAACCAATGAGATTGGCATGTACTAAGTTAGACTGCAGCTCCATCTAGCCTAGCATTGTCTGTTCTGACAGGCAGCTACTTTCAGAGCTCTCAAGCAGTAGTCTATTCATTCTTGAGGGCTAAGATCTTTTTAGCTGGACATGTTAGACAGGTAATGTAGGACTTGTCCCAAATTATCAGCTTTGTCTACATAACTGATCCAGGGGATGCCCAGGTGTGTATTATCTGACAAATGGAGCTCTCCCCCACTCGAGTTAGTGCTACGCAGCAGGGTCCACAGGCGGGTTGTGTCATCACAATCAAGGTCTCACCCCTTTGTAAGTGCATGCAACGTGCGCAGAAGGGGTGGGGCTTAGACTGTGATGCTGTGACCCCCATCTTTTGACCCTCCTGTGGATGCTGATGCTGCTATGCATCATATCCTTAAGCTAGTAGAAAACGGTATCAGCCCTGTGTTTGGACTCTCAGTGGCTGAATGCTGCTGCCCTGATCACGCAAATGCAGTGCATGGTAGGCAAAATGATTGATTTAGCCATCTAGCTTTACTGCGTTCCCTCTTTAGCACCTAACTAACTGTGAGAAAAACCTCCTCTAATCCTCATGCTGCAGCAGAGAGGGGGCAGTTTATCACAGGACCCTGTCATCTCTAACCTACTTCCTGTGCCCCTCCTCCTCAACCCATTCTTGAGGAACCCAAGTGGAATAAAGTTCTGAAAAAGAGAGATTGAGTCACGGAAGGGGTTGAGTCAGAAGCAGCATTTTTAATCACAATGTCTCTCGTCTTCCCTTCTTTCTTTAGATAGGCAACAAATGCTGAATTCCAGCTTCTTCAGAGAATGCTTGGGTTCTCGTGGCACCTCTTGAGGGGTAGGGCCACTAAGCAAACATTCTCCATGGGCATGCCTGCTATTAGTGTTATGGACTAGGAATGAGATGATGGTTGAAAAAATAAGTTGCAAGGGCATGTTTGTGTCTTGGATTGCATGCAAGTGGGGACGTGGCCTGAGAGCATGCCTTAAAACACCATCCAATCTTTCCTGAATCTGACTTTTTTGAAAGGCAAGTTGCCTTTCACGGAAGATCATCAGACATTACTGATCTAGTATTCTTACTCAGAAACATCTGATAAGCCTCCTTGATTCCTAACAATGAAATGCTGGTGAGCACTACTGTGGGGCACATTTTGCCCAAGATACATGCAGCTGCTTTAGTGACCATCACAGAAGAGAAACAGCTGATTGGGCAGTTCTTTTTTTAAAATCTGAATATATTATAATCTCTCTGTGCAAAGAAAGAGGGTATGCTGGGTTTTGAACAAAGCAAACTAGGAGGCAAAAGGAAGAGAAAGAGGAGGGTAAAAGAACAACATGAGAACTTTAGCATTGACTACTTATGTACTCAATTTCTAATCAATACCACAGTAGAATTTGCCCTGCATATGATGTGGGGAGAGAACCTGTTTTCATTCATTTCAAAGGCCTACATGAGATGAATGTCTGCAAAGATTTGAAACAGACCATAGTTCAGAAATGTATACTTAGCAAACATTGTGTTGTCTCCTTGCATATTAAATATTGCATATGAAATTGTAGCATAGATAATATTTCTGGGAGGACATATCTTGTCTGCAAAAGTAATTTTTATTCAGTGCCATGCAGGGGCACAATATGATCATGTATTCATATTTTTATGTCCCATATTTCTAGTAAAATAGTGCTCACTGCTGCTAATAATGCAGTATAGATAAAATAACATGGTAATAGAAATATTAATGCTAAAACGAAAACATCTAATGAAAACACATCAAATAAAAAGAAAATTCTGCCAGGTCCACTTTTACTTTCAACATCAAGTGTTCCACCCCAAGCTTGCATTCTCCTCTTTGGATAATCTTGCAGAGATGTGACCAGTCAGACCACAACAAGCAGAAGAAAATCCTCTGCCACAAGTCTGTAAAGAACACTCATACTGTAGATTGGTACTTATTTCTCATCAGTAACACCCCTTTCAAGTAGTTCAGCTCTCTTGAACATTTATGGTCTGGATCTGGACTACAGAACATCTTTAAAAAGAAGCTTACAGAACCAGGAACTGAATGCCTTCCTTGTTTAAATGGCCAAGTTAATACACAAAGTGTATTACATTCTTATGAATGACAATCGGAACCAAGGCTATAGACGTAAGCCACCATTATCAGAAACTAACAGCTTACCTTTTGGGATTTTCCATCACTGTACAAACTTTAGTAGAGACAGCCTCTTATTACACTTTACCTATGTTTCTTTCTACTATGCTATAAAGCAGGGATGGACAACTGTAGTTCACAACTCAGAGTCTCCTGTGACTATGACGGTTCTTCACCCAGGCAAGGGAGAGTGAGACCCCTCACTTCATCGAGCTTGTCATCTTTTATCTTTATTTTTTATGTTTTATTGATTTTATTGAAATTTGATTGTTGTGAGCTTCCCAGATTCATGGAGTCGGGCAGCATCCAAGTTTAATAAATTATTACTGTTAAATTATTATTGCTGAAATCTGAAGGTGATTTCCTGCCACGTTAATATTGGAAAGTGATGAACATGGTATTATAAGCCCTAAAACAGACAAAGAACAATTTTAAAAACACGGAATTCCCCCAAACCTGCTCCAAAACCAAGCCTCACCCACATTATGGTTCTCAACTCTGCAACAATGTTAAGTGCAGCTTTGGGCCATCAAATGGTAGCCCATCCCTTGTAGAATATAATGGAATAAGTATAAAAAGGGTAATTTATAGATCTCTCTAAATATTCATCTTTGAAAGGTTTATCATAGTGGAAAACCGATTCGCTTGAAATGTTTGTTTCCCACATTGTACAAAAGTGATATGCTAATAGACAGTGAGGGAAATAATTTGCTGCCACTTGATCTATTTCATAGGTGCTGGGTGTAATGTAAGAACAGGTCACAACTACCAAACAGTAACCTTCTAAATATTCTACCAGTATACTTGTAATGGGATGTGAGAATGACACTGGGAGACAAGAGACAACTATCATGCAAAAGCAGCCCACAGAAGGAAAAGGGACATGAGAAGTGCCTCAGAAGGGACCCTCCCTAGTTTTCTGGAAAGTAAAAGTAAGGGAGAAGTGCTTTCAAACTTGTAAGATTCTATTACTGTAACCTTATAATAAAGGTAGTGTTAGTACTCATGGATCTGTTTAAGTAGATATGCTATGTGCATTTTTAGTTGTACTGGTCAATGACTGTAATAAACTGATTGACTGACTCATGGTTCTGGTTTTTTGTCTGGACTACCTTGAAAAGCTAACAATATTGTAGGAAATCTAGCTTCTGTTGGGCTGGCTTTTTTCCAATCTTGATCTTTGCTTCTCATGATGAGAAAAGTAGTCATCTCTCCACCATGCCTATTCACTCTGCTCATTGCCATACCTGGATTCTTAGACATTCCACAATAAATTCAGTGATTTAAACACGTTCACATTAGAAAACTTCTGTGCATTAAGTGAAGAACCATTACTGTACAGAGTTTGAGCCAAGAATTTCCTGCTTTAGTGAGAATACTGTGGCCCATTTGTCAAAAATATAGCTCAGGAATAGGGTGACTTGTAGGCTACAGAATATGGCACATGATTGGGAAAACATGGGATTCTATGCCAGTCTAAGTACCTTAAATAAGATACAATCATGAAAGAGTGAACGTTTCAACCTATCAAATAATCTGAGGCTTTCCCCATTAAGTTGAATAACTTCTTTTGAAAGATTATTTATTTATTCCTGGACTCTCGGATACACATCCTTCAGGAACTTGAAACTTCTAGTTTCCCCAGCAACCATGGTATGTGTAAATTGTCAAAGGATTGCATGATATAACACAGCAGGAACTGACTATTTTCTCCCTGGATCAATATGAGCATTTCTCAGCTGTGGTGATAAATAAATGTGCTAAAAATCAAATGCCTTCTATCCCCTCTGAAGTCCTTGACAGATTTCCCAAATTTCAAATCTTATGGAAGCTGTCAAAGAGAGCCGCACTGCAGCAGGGGCCTTGGTTGCACAACCAGAAGTATGCAAAGTGACAGAACCAATGTGGTGTGGAATTAAGACAAGCAGGGTGCCAAGAAATGCTATGGCGCTCACATAGCAAAGCATTAGATCAGATTTCATCCTTGTGGTGCTGTACAATGGTTTTTCCTGTATCTCAATAATGAATTCAGATGGAATCAAACCATCTGTAATAACCACCCTAGCACATAATATGCTCTCCAAATCTTAAAGCCTTCTAATTTGATATTCTACAATAATGTAGACAGGAATACAAAAGGCTCTGGTAGCTCTGGACCAGGAACTACAACATCATTATTCATAGTACACTTTGGTGGAGGAAGCTTCAAAGCCTAACTTCAGCAAGCTGTCCACCAAAATCCTACCAAAGAGAGTCAAGTATGGGATTTGAAGAGGACCTTGCCCTTTTACTCAGAAATTAAGCCCCAATGCATTTAGTTTGGCTTTATCTCAGGAAAGAATACACTAGAATAACCTTTTATCATTAAAAAAAAATACTCTTGGAAAGTAACTGATGAAGCACTGGGCACATGGGAAGAATAGAGGGAAAACAGCCTCATATGTCAACAACAGAATATTCTGGAATCCAAGGCTAGCAGAAGGTTTCTTTAACACAAACACAAAATGCCTCTGCACCCACACTGCTGTGGGCCTTGTTTAGAGCTTGGGAAGCTAAGCCTATTGACTGAGCTCTCGCTCTAAATAAAAAGCTGCAAGGGCAGTCTTCAGCATTTCCACTGCAGATGTGGGGTGAGCAGCTTCCTGCTGGTGGGAACTCCCCCTTTATCATGCCTTCAGCTTCTGGGGTTCCCCTCCTCCTGCCAGAAATGCAGGCAATATGGCATCATGGCTTCTCCCCAACTTCAAGAATGGGGATATATAGGCACACACCATTGGTCTGGTCAATTCCCATTAGAGTGGGTTTAAATCAGTGTTTTTCAAAGTTGGCAACTTTAAGATGTATAGACTTCAACTCCCAGAATTCCCCAGCCAGCAGTACTAAACCATTCCAATCTGAACCCAGACGGTGTGTGCAGCAATCAGTTTAAAATATGTTCTTTAATGCTGTAACCTGCGCACTGTAAGGTGTTGCGGAATTGGAAGCTTGGGAGCAAGGCAATAGTGGAAAAAGTGGAGGGCAATACATGGACTAAATGTTTGCTTTTTTAATAGATCAAAATTGATATTTTGTAATGGGAAATTTTAAAGCTGCATTTAAAATTTCAGTTTAGTTGCAATTGTGTGAAACACTATTCTTCATTCTGTTTTTCAAATAACTGGGATTATAGACTCATCTGCAGAACTTCATTTCAAGTAAAATATTCTACCTGGAAGCAATACAATCTCAATCATAATCTCTGTCTCGCTCTCTCATAACTGCTATAGTTAATAGCCACATTTTCCAAATCTTGGAAAAAAACAGTACCTGACTCTGTAAATCTCATCAAATCAAAGCTCAAGATTGAAATGAGTTAGTCATCAGAGACTGTAAGTCTCTTTTACAGGCCTTCTTCTACTGAATACCTTTAACAAGATTTTATGTCCACTTGTTCAACTGATGTGACATGTCCCTTTGTGCAATTCAGAAAATGAGATTTGTTTTGAGAACAGCATGTTTCTGTGACAAAAACAGACTTTTTCAGATGGCTTCTAGGAACACTAAGCTTCTTGCTCATTGATCTGACATCAGCAACTTCCTATGCCTGTTTAGTTAGAAATATGTCTTACTGTGTTCAATGACTCCCACACCCTAGTAAGCCTGAATTTTTCTCCAATTCAAAGAATTGTTTTTAGTTGCTTGCCCACTCATCTGGAGCTAAGTCTGTTTGTTTGTTGCAACAGCCCAATAAGGAACAAAAGATCATGGCTCACTGCTGCAACTCAGAGCAAATGGGAAATAACATTTGCAATATCGTACAACTGCGCAGAGTAGGAAGCTTCTTCCTGTGGTTCTATTTAAGTTTAGATGCAGGAAAATCCAGATTTAAAACCAAACTAACGAACGTGAAAGAATAAAACAAATTTCTCAAGTCCTTATGCTTTTTGCATCCAGGCTCCAAAATGTTCCCCACTTTTGCCAAGCTCTTGCCCAGAAACAACATTTAAATAAATTGTTCTGCCTGTAATCCTCTCCTCTGCTTGTAGGGGAAGGTAACTGTCATTTTCAACAGGGGAATAGGGCAGAAGTAAAGACAGCAATGAACTACCAAAGTAGAGTTGCCAGTAGGATGAACAGAACTGCAGCTGGCACCCATGCCAGGGACCTACAGAGCATGGATTTTGCAAATGATCAGTAAAACTGCTAGCCAGCCATACATGGCAAGGAAATGGGAAATGTCACAAATTTGCCACAGAGGAAGCAACTAACAGTAAATAAACCCTACAAGCCCAGGTAAATCACAATTGTACATTATAAGAAAGACTCTCATTCTGCAGTTAACAGTCTATATAAGTCACTTAGAGCACTATTTCAGTAAAAAAACATACTATTTCAAATATTTTAGAACAAACTGCTTTGCACCTTTGACAACTTAAAAGCGCAAAATTACTGGGAATCTTGAAGTAATAAAAAACCCCACTGCATCTTTTGGTGGTTTTGTCCGGAATCATCCAGCAGGTTATTGATGATGTTATGCCCATTAGATGTAACAGCAGAGACCCAAATTTTGTTAAATAAGCAGCTCTGAACACTAGCTGGATGCACTAACAGGACATCTCTCTCTCCTCTTCAAGAACAGCACTATGGCCTGCCAAGTAATGCTGCCAATATATAAGCACATCCCTTGTAGAGGGCAGCTGCTCTACCAGTAGCAACTATAAGGGGAAACCTGGAGTAGATGTAGTAGCATATACAATGTTTGGTATAGTGGTTAAGGTGCTAGGCTTGAAACCAGGAGGTTCCAGTCCTCCCTCAGCCATGAAAGCCAGCTGGGTGACTTTGGGCCAGTCATTCTCATTATCCCAACCCACCTCACAGGATTACTGTTGTAGGAAAAATAGGAGGTGGGAGCAGTAGATACATATGCTGCCTTGTGTTAACCAAAAATAAAGGTGGGATAAAAATCTAATAAATGTATGCATGTTTGCATGTATCTTGGAGATAAAATATGTTCACATGGTAATGTAGCAGCAGTACAGAAGGGAATGGAAAACCGCTGTACCATATTTTAACAGAAAAACCATCAATGGTTCAAGAACCAGTATCCAGGGGCTGTCAGTCCCTGGAGTATCTTAGATGGTCAGAGAGCGCACAGAATCTCTGGTTTAGTCCTGGAAATTGTAAACTGGAACATTACGAAATTATACAAAGTGGGAAAACTTGTGAATGCTGCTCAAGATTTGGAGAAATTTACTTACTAGGAATAAGAGAAAGGCATTGAACTGTATTTGGGCAGATTAACATGATAAAATCAGAATATAGTACTGTGGAAATAATAAAAATACAAACAATTATGGAGTAGCAAGAATGGTGAATAAGAAAATCCAAAGTTTGTTCTTAAATTTTATGCTATAATTGGATCAAATCCTATTACAGTTAGCACATCCTGTCAATATTATTATCCAGATGTATGCCTGTTCAGTAGATAAAAATGAGAAGATATTAGTAGTTAAAAGCATGCTACAATTAATAAAAAGGCATGACATCTACATAATAAGTAACAATTGGGAAAGAGTATATATGAAGATCTGATATTAGAAATGAATGGGGAGATTGTATAGTTCCACAAAATAAAATATATAGCTAGAAATACCTTCCATAATCAAACATGTAGGAGACTATAGAGTTAGAAAAAGGTAACTGATGCATAAGATGATTAACAAATATAAAACTATGCATGGCATGGAGAAAGTGAACAGGAAAAAGTTTTCTTTCCTCTCTTAAAGCACTAGGATCAGAGGTCATCAAATGAAACTGTTTGAAAGGAGATTTAGAACAAAGTACTTCCCATACTGTATAATCAACCTATGGAATTAATTACCACAAAGCATAGCAATGGCCGTTAACTTAGATTCTTTAAAAGGGGATTGGATAAATTCATGGAGGACAGGTCTATTGAGGATTATTACTGCTGAAGATTCAATATTACCTTTGGTCTTGGGGAAAGCATACCCCCAAATACCAACTGCAAGGAAGCAATGGCAAGAAAGGGGCAAGTCCCCATCTCCTGTTGGCCCAGAGGCGTCTGCTAGATGGCATTCAACTGATCTAACAGTGCTATTCTTATGTTCTTACACATTATTCCAAATATGGAATAAAAAGCTGAGTTGATTTGTTTGAAAATAATCTCCATACAGACTTAAATATCATGAAAACAGTGAAGTTGTGAAATGATCAGAACAAAGTAGCCAATATTATTATGCTTTTAATAGCAGACCCATTGCAGAAGTGATTTTTTATAACATTTTTACAATATGGTGGGACCACCAGCTGATAAGTGCTACAGATCAGCTCTGTTTCAAAGCTGAATTATAAGAGCTGGTTCAGATGTTGTCAACCCTACTTTTTGCTTTTTCTTACATTGGAGCATTGGCTTTTAATTTTGGGACCCTCTACTATAATCCATCTGGACATAAATGGCCTCTCAACAGTGGCAATCTAATTACATAAATCATTTAAGAAGTTGGTTCCCAAATGTACACAACCCAGTGCTCTATATACCTGCCATGCATGCCAACATCAATTTGATAATGTTGAGCATGAATGTATGCCACAGTGAAGCTGTCACACATGCAGTGGTATAAGCGTTGGCTTCCACATCACCCTGGACCCTACAGTATTAAGTCCAAGTCTTGAAAACAGCCAAACAGCTTTGCTGCAGGTATGCAGGCCAGATGCACAAGTATCTCCTGAGCATTCCAAATGAAGAATACCTGAACTAGGATGAAGTTTGAGTGAAAAATAGGTCTTAAACCTCAGAAAGTTGAAGACTGATGTCTTAGAAACATTTTTTTTCACAGTGCCCTGAATCAGTCAGTTGTACTGCTAGTGAAGCAGACATGTAGTGATTGCAATGCAGTCTATTTAAAACCTAGACAAAGTGAGGAAGCATGGGAAAATACCCAGAGATCTCACTGCAAAGATGATTGTTTAAAATGGATCTCATTATTCAGCTGAGGACAAAGAGAAGGCTTAGATTCACAATCAATATATATAATTATCCTTCTGCTCATAGGAACAAGAGAATTCTTTCCTGAAGGATCAATTAGGATGGGGGAGAAGAAACAGAGCATATAAAAAGCTTTTGTTTTATCTCCCAATGTTGTTTAGGATTCCACCTATCATTTTCTAACTTTAATGGGAGCAATTAAATCTGCATGTTATGAAGAAATCTAACATTGTTTTTAAGAGATAGGCATATACATCTTGTAGCTCCAGGTACACAAAGGCCAAGTGTAGTTCCTGACCCAGAAAAAAATGTACACCGCTCTGCTAAGCCATAAGCTACTGCTTATGAACTACGGTGGCTGTACATATGTGAACCTGCTTCATGTGTTTATTCATGATAAGAGCTAGAAAGTCACTTATCATAAGTGATTAACTAATTATCTGTCATTTGGTGTATTCACTTAAGACATTCGCCAGGATTTATTGCTTGGCATAAATTAATCCAAAACCCCCATCTAGTTCCTTCCTGATAATGGCTTGTTTAAAGTTTTGCATGTAGTCTGCCAGAGGCTTCTACTCACTGGAAGAATGAAGAGAAACAAAGAAGCCATGGTTTCTTTTAGGTTTGTTAGCAATAATGCAGTAGTAGCCAGAAAAAGTCAATACTGTAGTTAATCAATGAGCTACACCAAATAGTGGGGATGAACTTTCAGCCAGCTGTAAACCATGGTAAATGAAATTAAATGAAGTGAGATGAGGCCTGTAACCAAGGATCAGTAGGTGGGAAGACTGACTGTAGGGTTCCTACAATGCTGGACCAAAGGATGCCTGAATGCTAAAGAACATTAATTTTTTTTTAAATGAACCTCTGAATATCATAGTCCCCTCCATGTATAATTACTTGAAACAATGTTCATGCAGCCCAAGACAGCCAGGAAAAGGAAAGTGGAGAAATTCATTTCTATTGTCAATCTGAATTTCTTGAAGTCTGTATTTGAGGAAACCCTCCTTGGTCTACGCTGTAGGAACTAGCGTCCACTTTGTAAGTCACAACATTGTTCTTTTTGCCTTAACAGATCTGGCTGGAAATTGTTACAACAATTCAGCTTTAACATGAATTTTAAGGTAGGGATGCAAAAAGACCACAGAACTCTAATCTAGAACAGTCTGATCTATTCTTGGCCAAATTGCAGACTGTCCAGCCTGGTTGTGTTTGCATCTGAAGCATTATTACCTAAAAAAACAGCTTTATTCACTACCTAGCCCCAAATAAACACAAAAGGCTGTATTTTTGTTTGCTTCTAAGCAGATTCTGACAAAATTGGCAGGTAACATAAAATGGAATGGAGCTTGCCAAATTTAATCAAAATCAGTTCAGAGCTTTTAAAGCAATGGTCCTTTAAAATCTGGATTAGAAAAGACCGTAGAAGAAAACAGAATAAAATGTTCTTATTAAGTGGAGCACTAAGTTAAATGAGATATATCAGGCCAAAAAAACTGCTTAATGCAGCAAGCTACAATCACTAACAGCCAGCCTAAGATAAGAAGAATTGCTAGCAAGAGTTTGCTGACTGAAAACAAGAACCCTTTGGCCAAAATCCTATTAAAAGCAGTCTTGTCTAATCTTTAAAATACTGGGAATTGGGCTGGCTGATTATTAGATGGATTCCCATTTGAAGGGCCATCCGTCAGTCACTGAAATTTAATCACTGCTACTTTTGGTTCAAAACAGATGCTGGCTGCAGAGAACGGTGAGGCGATGAAATGGTAGCTAGACCACAAGGAATGTAAAAAGGGCTATAATTTTCAATTGCTTCAACAGTATGCTGATGGCTGGCAATCACAGCTTCTAATGGAGGACTCCATAGATATCTAATCCCTGCAGGGAATTCTGGGATAATTCTGGATCACACTGCAGGCTTCTCTAAGCACCACAGGATTTAGGATTTAAGTGACTATGAAGTAAATAGTTACAGTATTAACATGAAAAGAACAATCAGTGCTAGGCATGGCAGAATAAATTAAAAGGGCTGGAGTACCTTGCAGAATAATACAAAACCCTTGGAGAAGATCATTCCCCTTTACTGTATTCCTTAGTATCCAAGAAAAGCATTTTCCTTCATAGCACTATCATTGTGCCTTGAAGCAGCAGACCTCTAAGTGGGATCAGAACTTTGTGGAGATCTAGATCCAAATAAAAGTCAAACTAGGATGATGCCACTTCATACCAGATATCCTCAAATTGCTCCTCTTTGCCTCTGGTGTCAGGGACTGCTTGAATCCACTGTCTCTCTCTAGTACCTGAATGCAATTGGGACCAACAGGATGAAGCAATACTCAACAGGATGGATTCTGCCAAGGAACTGGATAAGGGAAAAATTGTCCAGCTGATCACTGTCTGCTGTATCATTTGATGATTCTGGGGCACTCAACAGCTAACAACGCAAGCTTATATCATGTTATATGGCTTTCATAATCTCTTGAACTATGAGAATATATGGAAACAAAAAGAAATCAGTGGTACATTTTCTGTGCGCATGTGTAAAAGGGCTACAATTTTCAGTTGCTTCAACAATTTTCCTAGTTTATAATCAACTGGGAAAGTCTAGTTCTTTTCAAGCAAAAAGCTGAGAATTCAGCAAACCTGCATTTGCTTAACGTTATCTGTTTTGTTTAGGAATGAAACTCTTCAGTGATCATGTATAATCCTCATTTTCCTGTCTGCTTCAATGCATCCTGGTTTATATTCTGTGATTCTATACGCCACCATAGATAAATGACATGCAACCATTTAAGTGGATTTGTTGTTGTTGTTCAGTCGTTAAGTCGTGTCCGACTCTGTGTGACCCCATGAACCATATCACGCCAGGCCTTCCTGTCCTTCACCGCCTCCCTGAGTTTGCTCAGTTTCATGCTCATTGCTTCAGTGATGCTATCTAATCATCTCATCCTCTGCTGTCCTCTTCTCCTTTTGCCTTCAATCTTTCCCAGCATCAGGGTCTTTTCCAAAGAGTCCTCTCTTCGCATTAGGTGACCAAAGTATCTGAGCTTGAGCTTCATTATCAATCCTTCCAATGAGCAGTCAGGGTTGATTTCCTTTAAGATTGACTGGTTTGACCTCCTAGCAGTCCAGGGGACTCTTAAGAGTCTTCTCCAGCACTACAGTTCAAAGGCATCACTTCTTTGGCGCTCAGCCTTCTTTATGGTCCAGCTCTCACAGCCATACATTACTACTGGAAAAACCATAGCTTTGACTATGCGGATCTTTGTCGGCAAGGTGATGTCTCTGCTTTTTAATATGCTATCTAGGTTTGCCATAGCTTTCCTCCCAAGGAGCAAGCGTCTCTTAATTTCATGGCTGCAGTCTCCGTCTGCGGTGATCTTGGAGCCCAAATAAATGAAGTCTGTTACTGCTTCCATTTCTACCCCTCCTATTTGCCAGGAATTGATGGGTCCAGATGCCATGATTAGTTTTTTTAATGTTGAGTTTCAAGCCAGCTTTCGTACTCTCCTCTTCACCCTCATCAAAAGGCTCTTTAGTTCTTCTTCACTTTCTACCATTAGGGTGGTATCATCTGCATATCTGAGGTTGTTGATGTTTCTCCCTGCAATCTTAATTCCGGCTTGTGATTCTTCCAGCCTGGCATTTCTCATGATGTACTCTGCATATAGGTTAAATAAGCAGGGTGACAGTATACAGCCTTGTCGTACTCCTTTCCCTATTTTGAACCAATCGGTTGTTCCGTGACCGGTTCTAACTGTTGCTTCTTGGCCCGCATACAAATTTCTCAGGAGACAGGTAAGATGGTCTGGTACCCCATCTCTTTAAGAATTTGCCAGAGTTTGTTGTGATCCACACAATCAAAGGCTTTTGCATAGTCAATGAAGCAGAAGTAGATGTTTTTCTGGAACTCTCGTGCTTTCTCCATGATCCAGCGAATGTTGTCGATTTGATCTCTAGTTCCTCTGCCTCTTCGAAACCCAGCTTGTACCTCTGGTAGTTCTCGGTTCACATACTGCTGAAGCCTAACTTGTAGGATTTTGAGCATAACCTTGCTAGCATGTGAAATGAGTTAAATTGTGCGATAGTTTGAGCATTCTTACTTATTATTATTATTATTAAAGTGGATATGGGGCAGTTAATGTTAAAAATTGACTCTAATATGGAACAGCAAAATAACCATGGCTTATTATACCAGTTGCAAGAATGTATTATTTTTTTAAAAATAAAATACGCAAAGCAATGTGGAATTAAAAAAAACAAGCAAAATTTTATTTAATAAAGTAACATCAAAGTAAAATGAATGTTAAAAAATTAAGCCTGATCCATTTGTACTTGCATTGGTAAGAACATTAGTAAAGCAGAGTGACTCCTTTGGAGATCATTCATACATTTCACCATATTTGGAAAGATAATAGAAAAGGTCTTGGCCCTCTCCAGAAGTCCTCTGGCAACTCCTAGAATTCCCAGGTAGCTTAATTTTCATTATGTTGCAATCTCAATGTAGCTGGAGGGAGTCAGATTGAGAAAAGGTTACGCAACTACTTAAATGCTGAGCCTCTGGCTACGACACATTTGATTCTGTCTCAGACTGGTGAGCAGCATAGGATTTACTGCCAGTGATCCAGACATCCTGATGCTACTGAAACAGGAGAGCAAATCTGGGATTACAGGTAGTCCTTGCTTAACAATCCTAACTGGGACCAGAATTTCCATTGCTAAGCGATGCAGTCATTAGGCAAAACATCACGTGACCGCAATGCTTAGTGATGGCAGTTTCAGTAGTCCTGCTTGTGGTCATTAGGCCAGGACCTCACGCTTCTTCTTCCCTGACTCTGCTTCAATTCCCCTCAACCACCTATCTCCTCCCTCAATTCTTTTTTTAATATAATTTTATTGAAGAAATCTCCCTGCACTGCACCCTGCACTCCCACCACCCCTGCTGCCCTGCCCACCACCCCTGCCGCCCTGCCCACAGCTGCCACCCTGCCCGCCACCACTGCTGCCACTCTGCACTCCACCCAGCACCTCTACTGCCCTGCACTCCACCACCCCTGCTGCCCTGCATTCTGCCACCCCAGCCTGCCACCTTGTACCCCCACAGCCCTGCACTCTGCTGCCTCGGGAAACTCTTGCACAACCAGCAGCTGCCTTGCGAAGGGCTACGCTGGGCATGCCTCATCAGCAACAGGAGGAAGAAGACAGTGAAGGTCGGCAGGGGTGGCGGAGTACAGGGCGGCTGACAGGGTGGTGGGGATGGCAGGGACAGTGAAAGGCAGGGTGGGCAAATGGGCAGATATGGGGGAAGAAAGGCAGGTGGGGAGAGCTGAAGCACACTCTGCGATCATAAATGGGGCAAGCTGCCTAGCACCTGAATTTGGTCATGTAACCACAAGGGCACCATACTGTCGTAACTTTGAACAGTTTGGTCATTAATCGAGGATTACCTATATAAAAGATTTAGTACTTTATTTATGATATACTTTCTGAAATGTTTCAGCAGGTACAGTATGCAGCCAACTTTGTCGGGAGCTGGAAGCTAAGCAGGGTGAGGGTTAATTATAATTTGGAACCCCCACCAGCAGGGGGGGCAGGGGGTGGTGGGAGTGCAGGGTTGTGCCTAATTAGTATTTGGATGGGAGACCACCAAAAATAGAGATTAGAGTGGAAATATAAGAAGGCAATGGCAATGTAAACAGCAGGAGTTATGTTCAATAGACAAATAATAAAGAGACATTCTCTGTCTTAAAGAAATTTAGATCAATTCAACATCAGAGATCTGTCCAGATTCTGGAATTAACTGTAAACGGGAGCCAAAATTTAACCAGATCCCATGATGGAACCATTTATACTTTTTATTTAACTAAATATATTTATATAACACAGTATCTTCAAGATTAAACACTTGTACGCATGACTTGAAAGCCTTCTGAAATGCAGTCTGAGGAATTGTTAGCCACCAAGTATGAGTGGTGGAGAAACTTACCCTAGAAATGCCAACAATCTGCTCATCTGGGAGTAAACTGATGCGCACAAAGCAGGATTCAAAATTTACATCTTCCTTCTCCATAAGATCTTTTCCCTGCAGCAAGGTCACATGCAAGGTATTAGAATTCACATTGTATTCCATGTTAACTTCGACTTGTCCCACTGTGAATTCTTGACCAAAGTTATTTCCAATGGAGGAGACAGAACTTAGAGAGTCAGTGGAGACTGATTTTTTCAATGGCCCATAAGGAGTCAGCTCAAGGTCTTTGTTCATCAGCTCCAAAGAGCCCAACTCATTAATATTTTCAAAGGCATCATCCATTTTCAGGCTTTGCCTGCGGACAGGAGATAGTCTTTCTCCTGCCTTTCGGAAGTTGCTGGTCCCCCTCTGCAAACAATAAGAACAGAAAACCAGTCAGAGGCCATGATTAACCTGAACTTCAGAATGCTCACTGCTGAATGTAGAACATATGATTTTAATTATTTATAATTATAGGCTGGCAGAAAGAAAACATTCAGAACCAAGTGGACAAGAATATACCATATATCATGAAAATAAGTTTTCACACTGTGAAGAACTGACACTGTAACCCTCTCCTTCCAGAAAACATTCCCTTTGTTAAAAATAGGTACTTTCCAACGCAAAGAGACATTGAAGGAAATTACAACTGAATTAAAAGTCAGGTCTTGCAGATGTTCACTACATAGCTGTGTGTCAGTTCAAGCATCACAACATCATCACAAATAGCAGTGGCAAGAAGTCAGCTCTGCTGTTGATAATTTATTGAAATATCTCTCTTGCCTTCACACATGCACACACATGTATAGACAGGTATCCCAGACTGTGCTAGATAATGTGAAATTAGAATTATGGCTTTACCTTATTAAACCCTCATCTGTGACGCACAGTATTAACTCAGATTGAGCATCAATAACCCAACATATGCAGCCTCACGTTTTCCTTTGTTTGCCAATGTTAATAATCCTACTAAAGGCTTCAAAACTGCATCTAATCTCTGCTTCCTTTCTCCCATCAGCCTTCCCTGCCTGCCTGTGGATTGGGTATGAAGATAAAAACATTTGTTATATCCATTTATGAGCCAAATAACTATGGAGAAAAAAGCCAAAATTGTATTTTGGAAGGAAACGTGTAACATTCTCAAAAACCTATTGCAAGAATCTGCCAAACTCAATCCCCAATAAAGTAAATCTCAGTGAACTTGAGAATAAATTCAAATAAGAATTTATTTATTGAAAAGCAGTCTACAGTTCTAAGTTATTGCCAAGACTAAAAGTCCACGCACACCAAACCCCTTTTTCTTCCCCTTGCCTTTACCCCCCTTTTCCCAGTCCATCCCTTTCATGTTGATGATCTCAGCTCTTCTTGGGTCTCAGGCTGGTACGACCTTGGTTGTCTCTGGGACCGTGATACCAGTCCACCTGCACCTAATGGTTCTTTCTCCCTCTCCCCCTTTTTTCAAAATGGCAGAAATGAAGCAAGCAAGCTGATTAACTATTTAATTGATTGCGAGGCTTCTGGCACCTATTCCCAGAGGGCTGTGCAATCTATCGCAAATATGTACTCCGAAAGGAAATACAGGACAAATTATTCTCATTGATCAAGTGAATAGGAATATTTAGTATTTAATATTAATATTTAGAGTCTTTCAGATCTTAGTTCTTTGACTGGATTTTGCAAATGGATTCTATTCACAGCAACAATTTTCATTTTAAGATGGACTCTGAATTGCCGACTTCTTGGCTGAAATGTTTGGCCTAATTTGGGACTTTTTTGCTTCTTCCCCATCCCTTGTTTTTCTATCACCTTAATTGATTAAAAGCTCCAAAGCTTCTCCAGTCTTTTAAGGCATTTTAGTCACTCTAATAAAAAAAATTACTCAACTATGAATTTTTTAGGGGAAAAAAGGCCCATGGAGTAACATAGCTATATTACTTGTTAGCCATTTATAAGATACCCAAGAGAAATCTGACCACGGTCATTGACTTGTTTCACTGAATTCAAACCCACATTCCACAGTGTTGGGTTTGGGGATTTGGAAAGGAGATTGTTAAATGGCCAGAAAAACCAGATAGAATTTATCAAACTTATTGGTCAAATCTCAGTTCATCATGCTTTTGCTAGGAAGACTGCTAACTACATGGTCAGTCTGCATTCTTTCCTTTTTCTCTCCAATGTGTATATCATAAGATCGGGGAAGGATGGAGAATGAGAATATACTTTAAGACATCTTGGGAGAGCTGATGTCAGTGGATTTGCTAACAGGCATATTTAAATTGTGCCCTCTACTTAAGCTCTTACTGAATTACCTTCATTTCCTTTGATGTTTTCTTTTAAAATATCTTGGAGAATTTCTTTTCTTTGGACTATAAGCTAACACAAAGAGAACATCTTTCTCTCATGGGACTTCTGCTGCTTAGAAGCCAATTGGGTCAATGTTGAGGGTTTTTTTTAATATAGTTTTCTTGAAAGTTTTAAAAACAAGAGTAAAAATTAATACAAACTAAAATAGAGTAAAAGGGAAAAAAATAAAAAAAATAAGAGAAAGCTAAAGTGCAAAAAAAAAAAGAAAAATAGAAAAGAAAAAAGATATCAAGTAGCTTCTGATCTTCTTTACAGCTGCTATAAGTACAATTGTAGATTTACCTCTTTCTCTAAAGTTACATCATGACTCTCTTCCTTCTATAATCTATCCTATCTAATTGTCAAAACTGTAGATCATAAGTTCATTTTTTTTCTGTTTTACTCAAAAAGTCCATAAGGGGTTTCCAGTCAGCAATAAATGTAGATATTGTATTTTCTGCAATCAAACAGGTCAATTTGGGGTCAATGTTGAGTTTCCTTTAAGGCCTTCAACAATTTAAAAGTGCACTGTTTTATTTTGTATTAGAATAGGCTTTTGTGTTTTACTGGATTACTTATACTATTCTGATTCATTTATAACAAGCTTTGAGTCCGTGCTTGACATGGATCTTGTCAAGGTCCAATAAATCAGGGACTGGTGAGTGAGATTTAAAATATAGCATAAAGCTGGCTGTTGAGTCCTTTCCTTGCTTAGGTCTTCTCCATAAAAAACGATTTCCTGCCCCCTGCCATTCTTTTTATGACAGAATTATTTGGTTTGAGTGGTACAATTAGAGGGAAATGGCTAGGGGGATGGATTTAAGGAGAGCAAAGAGGAAAAAGAAAGTTGAACAATCCATCCCACTCATTATTTAGGTACATTTAAGTTTCCCCAAAGTTTCCCCAAGTGCTATCACCACTACTACTGGAAATTTACCTTTAGAATTTGGTGTAAAAGTATTTTAACCAATTCAGAATTATTATCTCACAATTTTTATACAGGATAACTGAGTATTTTAAGCAAATAAACAAGTAAATCAGCAAACGAAGAGGGCCGTGACTAAAGGGCTAAAATCCTTAGGAGCCTCTTCTGAGTGTATTTTCCATTTAGACAACAGCTGAGTTTTAAAGCCTCTACATTTTCTATGGATTTCTTACATTTATATATTGCTATTCTAGCAATGCATATAGGGCAGTTCACAGGCAAAAATCAAGTATTCATAATGTAACAGCTACAATGTAAAAAAAAAAAGTGGGGGAAGAAAGTTAAGGGAGAAAAACAAACCTCAGGAACCACATGAGAGAGATATGGGAGAGGAAGTGCCAAATGGCAGCAATGCTAGACCCTGTGCCCTCCCTGTGCCATCTTATACCTAGTTGAAATAATTGCACAATTTTCTTTTGTTAAACCTACCCCAGTCTTTTCAAAATGTATAGTTTTGTTATCATAATCACCACCACCTTAACTTGGAATACAGAAGACAAAATTAAGAGTGGGATGTTCATTAAATGATGTATGATGATATGCAAAGATGACAGAGGCAAAGGCAATGGATGGGCTTAATACTGTTGTCACAATTAACTGCTCCTTACCTTTTGTTTGATTTGAGAATACGTGGACCCATACTTTTGTTCTAGGTATCTGTAGTCATAGTTTGGAAATGGAGAAGGTGCAGGATAGCCACCGGATTTCCATAACTTCCATAGGTTTACTCCAGCTATTCCCAGGAGAGCAAGAGCACCAGTAATATAGATACCTATTTCCCACCCAGATGGATTTCTTATGACTGGAAGAAAACAAAGTTCTTATTAAAAGAAAGCACCCACCAAAGCCTCTTTCCATCTTTCAGAAATATTTTATAATAGTACAAATATGCCTTTTATGGGATTAATACTGTTGGAAAAAGGGGGAAATTGATATGCCCCAACTACAAGGAGATTATTTTTTTTTTTAGAATTGTTGTAAAATAGCTTGAATATATGGCAAAGCCCAAATATGTTTTTATTTTCAAAACTGAATGGCAGCAGCATTATGTAGGGACATACTGTATTCAGCAAAAATGTAATGGCTTAATAATCTCTATTTAGAACCTCTGAAAGAACTTTTGAAATATATTTGCTTTTTTAATCTTTGAAAATCTTTTTTCAGGTTGAAAATTCTTAAAATTGACCAATTTCTCCTCTTAGTGTTCAGTTTTTTTTCTACAGGATTTTGAAACAGAAACTTTAAATGTTCTGTTTCCTTATTTGTATGGACATGTACATGAACAGCAATATTCTTTTCAGCACAGATGTATGGCCAAGATTTCAGCTTCATGCTTTAGGTTACATATTGCTTCCATTAATTATGAAATATGTGAACAAATAAACTCTAAAACAGTGATATGCCAAAGGCTAATAGTATAACCATGGTAACATACCATTTCTTTGTATATCTAAGGTTTTTGTTGTTGTTGTTTTTAATTGTTTTTCTATTCACCCCAACTCCCAACCCTCCCCAAAACCCCAAAATGAGACCTGGAAGCTCTTAAGACTACAACCTAACTGTATGCTTATGGGTGGGTGGGGGGTGGGGGGAAGAGGAGGTGGAAGCAGAGAAATAAATGACTAGTAACTATTTGAGAGGTTCTGGAAGAATGACAGGTTTATGGTTTCTTTCAATAATGGGTAATCTAACATGCCCATTTATCCTCCCCATACATCATTTTACAACAAACATCTTATATGGCACATTCTCTGTGTTTCCTAGTACGTATCACTAAGTTACTCTCACATGTACGTTAATAAGCCTATCTAGTTTGTCCTTTAGAGCTGAAATGATTAACTAGAAAAACATGGGGCAGATGTTGAAGACCGCAACACATGACATACAATTTAAATGCCCTTATTTATTCTTGGGATAAAATAGGTTCTCCCTCATTTATGGATGCTGAGTTCACAAATGCCTGTTAGACAGAAGGGACATCACTCTTGTCAAGCAAGGGGAAATTCACCTTAATGAACACTTCTAAATAATGTCTGAACCAGTTCATTAAATATTCAAGATACTCACCATTGAGTTGCTGGTCAGCAATGTCACTATCCATGGTGACTACTGCGAATTATACCAGTTACCTGCAAGAACATACAAAGAGACGCCAAGGCAAAGAGATTATAGTATTGTGACTGTGCAAGATTATCTACAAAGTACACAAGGTTGCCTTATATGTAGGGTCACTTAAGACCACTGATCTTTTTTCTGGTTGACCCCATACTGCTTCCACAGTCATTATCACAAAAAAGAAATGTCATTCCACCATAATTTATCACACATTTATAAGACTGTGAAAGCAACCCTTTGTAAATTTGAACTTTTTTCCTGGAGAACATAATCCTCTAATGCTACTTACAGCAGTGCAAACAAAGGCCTTTGCGCCTGCCTTTAATGTGTGCATCATCCCATGAAGGTGATGGAAAGATGTGAAGGCAAACAGTAATATTCAATCACATTACCATTTCCTCATCCCATTATGCTACTAGCATAGTACTATATCAGCTCTATATAGGGGCTTATCTTCATTATTAAAAAGACTCCTTATGTCAGTGTTGTCCAAACTTGGCCACTTTAAGATGAGTGGACTTCAACTCCCAGAATTCCCCAGCCAGCCTCATCTTAAAGTGGCCAAGTTTGGACAACACTGCCTTATGTGAAACAACCATTTAGTAGTAGACCAGTACAAGATCCCTCATTATTGTTAGCATAACGCCAAAAAGGGTCTCACTTTTCCAGTCCTAGGATTCTAAACTCCAACACAACCATATAATAAAACACAGGCTTTCGTGTTTAGTCTCCCCCCCACCCCCCGTCTCTGCGTATGTTGCTTTAATGCGTCTACATTCTATTTTATTTAAGATTTATTGGGTTGGATTCAAACTGAACTGTTTACACTTCGGACTCTTAAAATTAATGGGTTAAGTTAGTCATAAGTTACCATAGAATTGATTTATCATCTACTAAACGTCAATGCAATTCAAATCAATGTTACCAAAGCATTATTAGCTTTCAGTCCATCAAAAATAGATGGGGCTTATTGTCAAATAAACATGCATAGCATTGCAGCCTTAGTCAATCCAACCCACTATGTTTACAGAAAATTCAGATGGTTAAGAGGGCTGCTACCTTGTTTCCAGACAAGTTACTGGTTCTTTAATAGATGTATGATGGCCAACAATTCAAAGACTGCAGATTTCCCAAATATGAGCTGGGAGAAAATTGATTTTTGTCAACCATGCAGGTATTATAAATCTGTGCCAGAAAAAAAGAAGTGTACGGGGAACCCTACTGGTTAATAGCTAGGCTGATTAATCTGCATCTTGAGAGCATTTTAAAATTCTGCTGTAGACATGACTATTATGGATCAGTTGCTGCTGAGAATTCAGACTACAGAGGTTTCATTTCACGCAGTCAGCCTTATGTTAAACACTTCAAGCTGACTGTAACCAAACAGTGAAAGCCATTAGGGAATGTGGAAAGATTCAATGACAAACTTAAAATCTGTAGTATGATTCCCTATGGGAGGGTTGTAACCCATATATATATATATTTTTTAAAAAAGACAAGTTGGCAAATACAGACAAGCTTTGAGGAAGAGAAATGTGTGTGTATTATTTTAAGTTTCTAATTTTTAATGCTAATACAAAGTTGCTTTAATTGATGGAGCTCATCACCAGGGTTCCTCCCCTTACACTAATATGGAACAGTTTCCATTGGCAACTGTTGCAATCATATTAATTAAATCTTGAAACCTGTATTATAAAACTCTTCCAAGCATCATTTGTGTCCTGAAACAAGTTTAAAATCTCAGTTACTGTCCTGGGGATTTATGTGAAACTTATCTTTCCTATCTTTGGCATTCCATGAATCACTGCTACATGATGTTTTGTGGCAATATTTCATTAAGATTTGATCCTCAAATAGGACATCCAGGATTGGAGGTCACTGACTGCCGAAACCTTGCAAGAGCATTTTAAGTAACCTGTCAACGGGGAAGTTCTGTTTTATTTTACATCCCTGATGTAAAGCTCTTTCTTTGTTTACTGGTGTAGAATCACTACATTATTCCATTTCATATCCAGCTGATGAATTGTTTGATAAGGATCTCCCTGAGATCTTCCTGTTTAGCCAATAATCTTTTCAGTAGTTCCCACTGTTTAACACAATTTCTATGAAGATTTTTTATTACAATGTTAAATGGTCAATTTCATATTCTGATGCTTGGGAAAAGAATGTCCTAAAATTCCTGAATCTCAATATGCTGTGATGTTTGTGTGTATGTCTGTGTACAGCATACACACACACACACAGACATACACTTTCATTCTCTCTCCCTCTTTCTCTCTCCACCCTCCCCCGCCCCCCTCAAGACTTCTGGCAAAGTAACCACAGTCTAATTAGGTCTATCTTGGAAAATTTCCCAGGCTGCTTCACACACAACTGATCATGGAACAGCAGAGACTTCACACCAGTGGATGAACATCCTGCTACAATCCTGAATGTGAGATTCCATACAAAGGAAGACTCTCATGAAAGATAATAGGCCCAGCCATAATCAGCCAATCAGTCCAGTCAAGCTGGATTTGCAGGACCATGGACAGCTCTGAGTAACAACTTGCTCCAGCATTCAACTGGGGCTTTAGAGCTCCTCTAGATAAATCAGATTACCTTTTCCAGTCTCTACTTTCTGATGGAAGCCAAGCTTTTAAACAGTCTTTGGGCCTCCTGTCAGTTCCCACCTGTCTGAACATCACAGCATATTGGCAAGAAGGCATTCAGATGAATCTGGATCAGGAGGCTCGGTCTGGTCTGCTCCCCCAAGGAGCTGTTCAATTTTGGTGTTATAAAGTTTTGGTTTGCATCCACCACCTTTATAATCTGCATCACTAGGTCACCTTATCTGTCTTGCTCCTCTACTTCTGAATTAGAATTATGTTCACTAAGGTTAGGCTCAGGCCAATGCCAAGGAGCCCATTCCCACCTTCCAAAAAGAAAAGAAAAAAACACTTGAAGTTCAAATAAAGGTTATTTTAAGTCTAAACCCAGGTTTCAGTTTACATAATCTTTTAACATTTCAGTTTACACAATCTTTTTATACAGCAGACTGTTTTGTGTTAATCATGAGGATCACAGTATTTAAAGTAGTAGGAGACTTAGTGGCATGTCCTTGTACAATATTGGCTTTTTATAATATAAATATTAAATATACTTACAACTCAAGAAAGTATCTGTTTTTGGTAACTATAATTTCAAAGTTTTCACAAATTTAGATTACTTTACACACTGAGTTACCAAGTAAAATAGAAATACTGTGGAATCCAGGCACATTACAGTGAGGTGACAAACACATACCATTGTTAGATACAAATTCAGTACACAGTCAAGATTCTCCATACAGATACAAAGGGAACGTATGCTGTTTGTGCTTATACAAATTCTACAAATTAATCAATATATTATATATTCATGCATTGAAATGGTGGTTTACTTATTTATTAAACGTATAAGGCTGCCCAACTCTGTTGCAACTATGGGAGGAGTACAATATAAAACAAATAAAAAATACAAACAAAAGAGCAGGCATCGAGGGGAAAAATCTCACAATTTCTAAAACGAGCAATAAAGCACCCAAGAAGCTCACACCTACTCTAGCCTAGAGCCTGGGGGAAAAACTAGGTTCTAAGAGCTTTTTTAAACAAGTTCAAGGTGGGACCAAAAACATTTCTGGAGGGATGCTCTTCCACAGGACAGGCACTGTGACAGAAAAAGTGTGCTGCTTAGGACCCATCAGATGATACTATTTAATGGATGGGACCTGGGGCATGCCAACTCTGCCTGATTATACACAACAGGTAGAAATCATGGAAAACAGATGGTCCTCATATAACTAGGCTGCATGCCATGAAGGGCTTTATTATCAGTATCAGAAGCCTACTGGTAACCGGTTTAGTTACAAAGCAGTGGTGTTACATGGGCATTTCATGGCACCCCTATAGCCACCCATGCCACTCCATTCTGGACCAGATACAGCTTCTGAGTGGTCTTCAAGGGCAGTCCCATGCAGAGTGTATTGCAATCATCCAAATGCAAGGAGACCAAAGACTTAAAAGCTTCCTGGCCCAAGTAATGGCACAATTGATGCATTATATGGATGTGTGAAAGCCTTCCTGGTTACAGCTGCCATTTGCTTGTAGAACAAGATCTATGAGTCCAAGAAGACCCATCCCCCCAATTGTACACCACTTCCAAAAAGGCAAGTGCAACCCTGTTCAAGGCTAAAGATGGAACATCTCTAGTCCTGGCTATTCTAAATATCCACAGCCACTTGGTCTTGTCATGAGCCTGAATCTGTTCCTCCCCATCCGGACCCAGGACAAGACCTTAACAGCACTGCTTGGTCAGCCTGATGCCAAGATGTACAACTGGGTATTATCAGCATAATGATGATAATTGAACCCAAACTGATGGATGGCCTCACCCAGTAGCCTCACGTAATTGTTAAATTGAATGGGTGAGAATATTGAGCCCTGTGGCACCCCAACATCATGGCCCTCAATCTCGATCTTTCCTGCTGCCAACACCAACTGGACCTGACCACAGAAAAAGGAGATTTACCACAACACTAGGTACCTCACTCCTGAATGTCATGCAATCTGGGTGGTCCAGAAGCATACTAGAAGGATGCCAAGGTTGCTGGTATCAGAGATCAAGGAAAACCAGGATGGTTGCACTAGCCCCATCCTGACTCTACCAGGTATCATCAACAAGCACCACCAGTGGTCTTTCAGTGTTATCTGAAATGTGACCCAAGGAATCTAGATAATCTGTTTTCTTCAGGGCCCTCTGAAATTGCAAACCAACCAACTTCTTGACAAGGAAGAGGTTGGAGACTAGAAGAATTATAGACAGCCATGGAGGGGGGTTGTCCTGGCTATCTTGAAAGAGGCAGTGGTGTGCCCCCTCCTCAAGAAGCCATCACCAGACCCAACAGTTCTGGACAATTTTCATCTAGTCTCCAACCTCTTCCTTGTTATTCTTATTGCATATATTCCTTACTTCTTTCCTAATGTCTTCTACCAGTCTCCCCTCTCCCAGTGTTAAATGCTTTGAGACAGGGATCTGTACAGTGCTGTGTACACTGATATCAGTAACACTACAGAGCCAAAAATTGAGTTTAAATGTAAATATACAAAGCATACCCTCCCAGACATTTTTTGAGCCCAGCCCTAAATGGGTTACCAATTCTATACTGCAAAAGCGTATTAACATTGCATGTAACTGAGCAAAAAAGGCAATAAGTTAAATACTATCTAGAAGTTGACCAAATACATTCATGCAATGTAAATGAATCTGACATCTGGCAGCTTTATTTCAGTGTAGACAATGAACAATTAAAATACATTCTTGCACTAGATTTATAGTCTAGCTAGGTTCCAAAGCTCAATATTTTTATTATCTCATTTATTTTCAAAATTACCCAGTAGAGTAGCTCGCTATATTATTTCCAGAACTCTGGTAAGAAATATTCTAAAATCTACCCACCAAAGCTGAGTTGGAATCAATATTTCCTAAGTCCAAATGCGAGTTTCTATTAACTGGGCTATACAGCTTTGGCTTGCTAGAGTGCTAACAAAAGCTGCAGAGAGATCGTGTTTTTTTGTTTTTTGAAGGAAGAAGAAATGTGGTTTGGGGAGAAAAATCTGTTTTATTTAAACCTATGGTTTAGTTAATGTTTATTGCCTGGGTATTTTTATGTAACTGACTGAGATTCATCTGAAATCTCCCAGCCTGGAAGCATTATAAATAAAGAAATTAACATACTTATATGAGGAGTTATTCCACTATCAACTCATCTGAAATCTTCCCAAGCCAGGAATAGGTGACTATAGACTTCAGCTCCTGCCCAAGGCTGCATAAATTTAATTTTTAAAATGTTATATAAGGGAGCTGAATGTTGTAAAGCATCTTTTAGGAGCACCTGTATTTCCAAGAGTTCTTCTGGATGCCACAAGAACCCCAGAGGTATTCTTATGTAATAAAAATGGTGGGTTCCTTATTTGGAAGAGTTCTCATTTGCTCAGGACAGGAACATTTTCATGAGTGTGTCCACAACTTATTCTCAACATTCTAAATATTCCCCACTGACTGAAAATGGTTAGGGAGTCCCATCTAAAGACACAGAAGAGTCAAGCCATGTTGCTTCTATAACTCATACATGGCTCATTTGCTGGGTTCCTGAGTCACTGTAGCAGCAATTCAACTCTGAGATCAGGCCAAGAAGTCTTGATGGCTCTAAGCGTCTTAGGAGCTAGACAGTTAGCTAGGGAAAGAGCTTCTTTCACATCAATTATGCTTAAAGACTTTCTGCTAACATCCTCCTCTACATACTGTAGCTCCTTTATCAGGATATGTCACTTAACTACACATCAAAGCAGCACTTCCTGTATCTTCCTATAAACAGACTTACCTGCTACAACATTTTCACTACCAAGGAAAAGCACTCTTATTTATCCAGGCAATGCTATTGAGCTTTTATTTTTTAACTGATTCTATGCTACTCTGAAATTCAAAATTAAATGGAGTGAAGTGCGTCTATATTTTAAATAAATATTTTAAAGTTAAGGAACAATCCTACATATCTTGAAGTTTCTATTCAGAATAGCCTAGGATGAAAACAACAAAAAAGCAGAAATGTTCCAGACAAGGCAGACTTCCAGTAAATTTCAGTATTTCATTTTTTTCTTTCCACTGAACAATTTTTTATTTCAAAGTTTCCCTTCATAGGTGTCTTCTTTGACAGCATCTCAAAAGGATGTAATTGCACCTTAAATGTTATTTCTCTCCTACTCCAAAGTCTGAAGAAACTGATCTTTAATGGGTGAATGCCAGCATAATTCTTCTACTTTAAAAGTATTGCTTTATTTACACAACTACACTTAATTCATTAAGAATATTTTATGTGGTGATTTTCCTGCTTATTGACTGAAGTGCTGCTTTCAATCTCAAGGCAAAATGATTCATTAAGTTTTCTTTCATTTGTAGCCCTTGGCTTCATTCTGGAGAGCTGCCAGTCAGAGGAGACATTCCAGAGTTACATGGGAAAATGACTGGAAGCATTATACGGTAGTTTCATATGCTCACGCAGCGTTTTATTTTCCCTTAAAAAAGAATGTTTCTCTGTTACTGTTCCAGGGCTTCATGTAAATATCCCAGTTGGCTTTCCAACAGAAACAGTGGGTTGTTGGTGAAGTTCTGTTTTCATATCCTGAAGCAACATAATTTAATAGTGTACTGACAATTTGTCACTAGTAGTTTCACTAAAGCACGGATGGAGCCAGTAGTGGGTGATGAAAATCTAATGAAGACAAAGGCGATTGTAGACAAGATTCTCATTAGTTTTCTTTACAAGTTGCTCTGGCCTAGAGTGTGATGACAGGAAGCGCTAAATGAAGCCAAGGAAAACACATACCATTTGCCGTAAAGAAATAATAAACATTTTGAAATGGGTGGCAAGGAAAAAATATATAAAGAACAAAGACTTCCTGAATCAAAGGAGTACTTCGTTTATCTCAAAATAGAAAGCACAAGCTTGATTAAAATAATATCTCCTCTGGACCTACCCAGCTAGCATCAAGCGAATCTGAGCAACTGTATCCTTCAGATGCCTGGAAAATGCTTCATAATGGCCCTTAGATGCCTGTCTCTGCCCATTAGGGTTTAGGTCACTTTAAAAAGGGCTGTCAGATGGCAATCTGTGGATTCATCAGAGTGAAAAAATATTGACATTTCATCACTCTTATTGTTATAGCATAAGCCTGAATGTAGGCTCTTACCCATGTTCAGTCAGATTGTAGCAACAATGGTGTTCTTGTGAGTATAACACGCAGCAAATAGAGAAAAATTATACACAGAAAAGGCACTGACACATTAAATGCAGTTTCAATCAAGTTCTTCCTAGTGCAGCCTTATCCAATCTGATGCTCTCTAGGTGTGCTGGGACTTGAATTTTCAGAATTCCTAGCTATAGTGCATAATTTATAATACAGGTTATACTACTAGAAACTATAATCCTTCCTTGTACCACGAAATTTGTAAGTGTCTTTTCATTAATTATTCCCTCTATTTCCCAATTTCGTGCTTGTGAAACCAAAACAACCCTACCCTGCTCACAAGAGGGATGTGGCAGAACACTCAGGAGACCCAAAGATTTGCAGAAGTACCCACCCACCCACCCAAAAGGAAAAAAAATAACAGCAATCAGATCTCTGATTAAAACAGGACTACATCTACTACTCAATCAGGACTACTCAATCTAAGCAGAAACTTCTTCAGCCTTGAAGTAATGTTTAAAAAACAAGCTGACTAGAACAGAGTGAAGCAAGAGGAAGGGGAGAGCAAATGAATATTCAGGAGGGAAGCTGAGAGGAAACAAAGGAGAGAGGCACAGCATGGGGTGGGAAACAGAAGCTGAACTAAACTGCCAGGTGAAGGGAAAATAGGGGAATTGGGGGCAGAGAGGAAGAGACAGCTCAGGTGAGATAATTCAGTGTGATGGTGGTGACCTTCAAGTAGCAGCTGGTTCCAGAGAAGTGAGCATTTTTGACCAGGGTGGGGGTGGGGCAATTGCTTCCATCAAGCAGAACTGAAAGACTGAAGATAGGACACAGACACACATTTTCTCACTGGTCCCATTTTAACTCTAGCTGTGTGAATGAGGATGAACAATGGGAAGGTCTCAGCTAACCCCAGTAAGCCATAGAGCTAGGAGCTAGAGAAGCTGTATTTATGTGTGACAAGACCACACACTGCAGCTTCAGTGAATTATTCCTCAAAACACAGGTCAGTATTTTGTGGCAGACCCCAACTTATTATTATTAAATGCCAACACATTTTGATCATAGTTCTTCCCAAATATTTTGCTGCATTTTTAAACAGCATGCTTCTGTTCTCTACAGCAACAACTCATAACTTATTAGATGATGAAGACATAATACTACTGGAGTTAGGATTCTTTGAGACACATTCAGGAAAAATATAAATGGGGGAGATCTCTGTGGGAGATGGGTGACATATAAATTTAATAATATATAAAGAAAAAAAATCATTACAAGAAGGTACTGAACTCAGTCACTCTGGCCTATAAAGCACACTTGATTTTAAAGTTCCGACTCTTGATCTACGCAGAAAGACAACCAGGGTTAAATCTTTATGTAAAGGAAGACAAATGTAAAGGAAGACAAGAAGCCTGTCCTAATAATGTCACAGCCTCCTTTTTTAACTAATTTCAGAGCTGAGGTGCCTCACTGGTATTTTCCTCTTGACTAAAGAATCTATCAGTAATTATGGAACATATTCTAAACAGAAGATGACATCATGGTAGTCAAGAAAAACAAGGTAAAACTACATCTACATCATTCTTCAGGAAATTCTGACAGTATTAAAGCTACTCAAGGCAGCATCTAGACATACTGCATGGAGGAAAAGCATGCATGTGGTCAGGAACATCTGTAGGGCAGCTTAATAGTGTAAAAATGGTGGGCACAAGAGGATTTTCTTAATGCAAGTGTCCCAAATTTGGACAGGTGGACACATCTGGAATGTTGAGAACAAGCTGGGAATTCTCTCATAAAATAGCTGCTGGTGGAGTGATTGTTCCTTCACAAAAAGGGTGCCATAGGAACATAATCAGTCACAAAGCACTGATTTGAAAGATTACTACTTGCCATTCCTTCTCCTAGCCCACTCCATCTCACGAGGTACTTCATAATACTCTTGCCCAACTTTGCCCTTTGGAAGCATACGGGCATCCTTAAAAACAATGGACTGTTCTCCATCACCACCCTGCCACCTATTCTTATTCTCCAAAAAACCTTATAGGACCTTTTGGGATCCAAAGACATCCCTGGAAAATAATATGATTCCTCATTCTAAACACACCCAAACACACATTAATATGAAAAGTCTGGCAAAGCAAAGAACCTGTTGGTCACCAAGGCAGATATTTATAGATGAAAAGAATCTGTGAGAATTACACTAGGTATCCCAGATTAAACCCCAGATTTAATGTCACACAAAACTACTTGTCTCCCAGCTTTTATTGCTTTAGTGAAACAGCAAATCTAAAAGGATATGAGTATCATGCGTCAGTATGAAAAAATCCAAATTCCAGTGGTAACACTTTATCTCACATAAGGCATATAGTCCCATGGAAAATGTAATTTATATGCATGCCTTCCACTGACAGATTTATCAGCCTGACATTACAAAATCTTCCCCAAAATTCCCCAGCACTAAAGCTCATAAAAGATGAACAAAGCTTAGACTGAATATTCTTGAAAGAGCCTAAAACCAAATGAATTCTTTTCAATTAATGTCTCAGAACAGTGAGGGTCTGCAAACATGTACAAGTATATAAATAACCATCACACTATTCCCTTCTGGGTTAAGCAAACATGCAAAGCACAGAAAAGAAGAAAGAAACAATAAGCAGAGGAAATGAAAGGCATAAGATAATACCTCACTCTACTTGTCTATTTTTTATTCTATCACAACCACATATAATTCCAACACTGCCTTTTATTCTTTAAAATTCTCACCTTTCCCTTTTTCAGGATCTCTTCAACTCCATCCAACAAGGACTTTCCTGGTCTTCCCTTCCTCTTAACCAGTTCATTTTTCCTCCAAATATTTGTTTTGCAATTTGATCTTCATTCATTTTCTCTACATGACCAAACCATCTTAATGCTCAATGTTCTTTTATACTGATCATTCATTCTTGTTTTCAGTCCACATTATTTCAGCACCCCTTATAATTTGATTCTATCACATCTTGTTTTACTACAAATACTTCTTAAATAACTCATCCCCATTGCATTCAACTTACTTTTATGCTTTTCCTGAAATGCCAAACTCTCATTCCCATTAACAAAGAGAGGACTCTCCAACATTAATTCCCATATATATCTCTAAAATACTCTCTAGCACTCCCCCACCTCAGCTTTATCCCAAATGATTTAATCGTATTTATTTTTAATTCCATTCACTCTTCTAGAGGCTCCATGTTTAGTTCTCTTTACCCACTTCTAAAACATTTTTAAAATTTCCATCAAAATTGCTCTGCATTTTCTCTGCCTCTTTTAATCTCAAGTATTCTTTGGTCTTTATGTCTACATTCTCAGTAACTATCTTTCTCTGCCTATACACACTGGACAATGTTATTTGCTCATTTTTTGCAGCAATAATTTTCATATGTGCAGTTTTCCTTAATCCAGTTCCTCTTTTACTTCATTGCTCCAAGCACCCTTTTTCAGACTTTACATTAATGGATGTTTCACACTTTTGTGGCAATCAGTAACAATTATTTTTACTTCATTCACTTCCACTCCTTACAACTACTTTCCATTTTGTTGGGAGATTAATTTATCTGCTAATACTTTTCATACATGTCTTGTGCTTTCTTCCTCTTCCTGAAGTCTTCTTTCACTCCTTTCCTCTTCCTTCATGTCCATTTTCCCCAGGAACTACTCTTGACATTGCCAGATAATGGTTTCTCATCCTTGTATCCTTCATTAATTCTCTAAATCATTCATCATAAACAATCAAAACAATCAATTTTTTAAATTGTTTTTCCATGTGTACAGATGAACAGACTTATGCTTAAACCATGTATTCAAGAGACCTTTTTCTAACAGATGCCCACCGAACAAGCCTAATTCTTGGGGCACCAAGCAACCCAATCACTTTTGCTGTGCTCTCTCATCTCGTTCCCACCAAATCCTTCCTGTTACTTAATTTTTTTTTTCTGTATGTTCTTGCATTCATTCAGAGTGATGTACAATTTTTCCATATTCTCATCCTTAGTTCTTCCATTATCATCATTCACTGCAGCGTAGCATGCAACTATTACTAACCTACTAATTCCTATTTTTGTATGCATTTATAATAATCTAGGTGACACCAATTCATACTTTCTGACATGTATTTTAACCCTTTTGTTCCTAATTCAACCTGCAGCTTCACTTCCCTGCATACACTCATCAACTCCACTACAGAAGATCAGAACTCTTCACTCAGATCCATCACATCCTTTCCCCTTCCTCTTAGACCATAGCACAACTTTGTATTCATTTCATTTGTCAATTCATGCTATCATTTATCCTCTTAAATTTCAAGTCACAATCTTCCACAGACCATGGTCACCACACAGGGGCATAAATTCTGACCTCAGCCATCCATCATGGAGGCTTTCATGGAATGCTTTTTAGTAAAAAGAGAATGAGCTTTTGTTATATTGAGGCTACATGCAGCATTACTGGCTAATGGCCACAAGTGCAACCAAAACGTATGCAAGCTAGGATCTCTAGAGGCCTTGAAAGACAGCATACTGTTGCCCATCTCATGGTAACTAAGACGTAAATGTGGTATACTGAAACAAACTCAGTACTCAGGAGATAACCTGACATGATAATGCATTTTTATAAAATAAGCAGAAACTCATCTTGATCAAATGTACTGAGTAACATGTACAGACTATGCTGCAGTAGTATGTAACTTGACTCCCTTGAATTAAAGTGATCTGGAGAATTTTTAAACCTCTGTTAAAATATGCAGACACTTTTTTCTAGTGTAACTACTCTGTCTGCAGCACTTTGTTGTTCACGTAGTATTAAAACAATTCTGGAATATGGTAGGTATAACATGAATCTTGCTTTAGCCTGTGCTTTGCACTTTCATACCACAAGGGTTGGTATAATTTTGATCAAAATGATCCGTGTACAGTGGAAGCACTAGTTATAGAAAATAGCTGTAGAAAATGGCTAGCAATGGTATTTACAGGTCATTTATCATAAAACTTTGTATGAGAGAGGAAACTAATTATTTCTAATCTCTAAGGCCACAATTTCCAAAGCAGAGTTTCCTACAGAAATGCACAAAGGTACTATGAAGTGTGTCTACTCCTTTGCTTGGGACCATTTCCATTTCTACTGTATTCCTCTTGTATTTATAATCCAAACAGTGGGTTTGTAAATAATCACTTCCTGCCTGTGGCAGATATGGTATGCTTCAAGCAACATTTTGTTAAATTAAAAAAAAAAAAGAGTAGTTTGCTCTTCAGTCAGCTGTTTTGGAAAAAATAACTTACAATAGTGTATTCTAGCAGGCAGGCTTAGTAAAAATATGTGCAACAGAAACTTTAATGCTGTCAGTAGGCTGGTAGATACACATTATTTTGCTTTGGAAGAAATAGCTAGTTAATTTTGATGCACATGTTCCTTCAAATTGAATTCTACTGTCTTAGTAAGTAGCAGCAGCTAGTCGATCTAGGCTCAGAAGCTAAGTAGGACTGGCCCTGGTTAATACTTGGGGACCCTAAGGGCATTCCAGGGCCTTAGGTTAAGAGAAGAAGTTAAAAAGCAGCCTAGAAGAATACAACAACAAACATTTCTACACTGCTACCAAAAAGGTACATGGATCTGACTACAAAGTCACCAGAAGCTGAGCTCAACTTGAGGGTGTTTTTATCTTAAATCCCGCCATGTTAGTGAACCTTTCTCCCAAACAAATGTGCCTGAAATTATATAATCTTAAAGAGATTGTTTCACTAGGGAATGGTTGAAAATATCACTAGTATCCCAACCAGACGTTTACATTGTGAAGAGAAAATGAGTAAAATATAATATTGCCCACTGGGATGACCTAACAGAAAGACTAGGTGCTAATAAGGAAAAATAAGTCTTGTTAATGAAGGCATCTTCAGAGAATGGGAATACTGTAAGCAAATTAGTAAAATAAATTCTGGTCCACTTTGAGAGTTCTGAATGGATTTTGTATTTCCCTGTGCAAATTGTTGGTCTCTCTCACATTCTACCTAATAGCTTTCTTGAAGCTGATGCTGATCAAAAGCATGGTTTACTTGTGCAAAATGTATTCCTTCATTATTCAGGTGTATTGCAAATCCTATTTTCTACAAAGCAGACCGTTTTCTTAGGAAGGAAGGAAATGAAGCACTCAGGATGCCTCTACAGGGAAAATAAACCTGAGTGTCATTTATGGGAGTCCTACTCCAACATTATCCGGTCTCAGCAAAGGTACTTTATCTGTACTCAGAAACTCGAAGTGGAAACATCTTCACCCCAAGGCACCCCTGAAGTGAAGCTGTTTCAAAAGCCAAGTGACAGGAGCAGCCATCTCTTCTGCCCTTCATCCTCTGTTAGCGTCAATCCGCAGCCCCCCCGCCCCTTCCCCCTACCTCGGGCTCCCAAAGATCTCGAAATGGCTACGAGCGAGCCACTCCGTATCCTTGCTCTTGAACCAACCGACTACGCAAACACCGAAAGCCCCAGAGCCCAGTGCTGCCCGCTGGCGAAGTAGAGAAGTCCCATTTTAACCCCGGCAAGTTACCCTTCCTGGCCCAGATACCAAAGCTTGCAAGGTTTCCCTGGCCATCCTCCTAGGCAGAAGGAGTGAACTTCCAGGAAGCATCTGCGTGGCGACCGTTCCTGCACACGAAGCGGGTCTGCCGCGTAAAAAAGAAACCTTTGTGCTTCCGAGCGCGTGGACAGCCTACAGCATCCTGCAGGGCACGCTAAGCTGCCGACCCCATTCGCTCAAAAAACTGAAACGGAGGTTCACTGGAAAAGGAAGCTGGGGGGCGGGGGAGGTTTCTGCCGACCTTAGGAGCTGTGCAATAACATCGGGGAAATTTGGGGATTTATACATTCTGGGGTCTTTGCATTGCAAAAAAAATGCAAGTTTTTAAAGGGTACACCTTACCCCTTTGAGGCATGAAAGGCCCTTGCCCGGGCTTTATCCCAATCTGGGATTGCAAAGGTCACTTCTCCGAGTCTCCGTCCTTGGCTGCCTGTAGCGCCTATCCTTGTGCCTGCTCCCCCACTCCAAATCTTCTCCCAGCTTTCTTACTCACGCTCAATGGCCGTCTGATAGCGCACTGCTAGGCCAGCTAGACTTCTCCGGACAGTTCCGCCTCCTAAGGTCGGTCCGGCGGTCAGGCACCCCCAGCAACCCGCTCCTCTCTGCACAAGTACACGGAACCGAGGCGCGCATTTTGCAGTCTCCTTGTCTTCCATTCCCACCAGAATCCGAGTCGTCCGTGAATCTGAGCCGTCCGGGAGACACCAGCCTGCAGCACAGTGGCGCTGATCACATGGCGCGCGAAAGGCTCCCCGGGCATCGAAACTAAAGAGCTGCTAAGTGCAAAAGAGCAGCGCGCGTGCCGAATGGATTGCATTACAAAGCAGCCGCTCCTCCAGAGAAACGGCTGTTGGCCGGGCTGGCTGCTCCTACTCGACCGCCACTTCCACCCGAACATAGTTCCCAAACCCTTCAGCAGTAGTAGCAGCCGCCGCGGCGCCACTTACCTCGCCTGGAGTTTGGTGCAGGACTAATGACCAGCAAACTCTGCTGCAGCTCGGCTCGGGCTCTCAGCAGCCCCTCACCGACATGCTTGCCTTTGCTCCGGCGACGGCCTGAGAAGAAGCAGAGGCACAATTTTTCTGACGGGGCTCCTCCCATGAAGGAGCAGCGGCGGCGGCAGCTTGGGTTACCCCGCCCCCCGTCTTCTCCAGCTGGGAAGGAACCCGTAGGCTCCCTTCCAATAGAACGAGTCCAGGACCGGCGATTCGCGGGGGGAATGCGTCGGCCCCTTCTTTTCCCGCCTGCCGCTCCGAGCGGTTTAGCTAAGCTCGCGCTGGCCAGTGGCTTCGGTGCATTAATTGAAGCTACACCCTGCCTAACTGCGGAGCGCCACCGCGTCCCCTGCAATGACTGAAGAGACCGCTCAGCGCGCGAGCATAGCATCCTCGCTCTGCTCTGTGGGGGAGATCCCTTGAGGAGATAGATGCACGAGGTCAAAGGGGGAGGCCGGAGAAACACAGGCGCTGCGCTCCGTCCTTGCACCAAAAAATGCCCTTGGTAAAACTACTTGCCACCGGCGGAGTCCCGGTCACTAAAAAAAGCGCCCCGAGCCCGCAGGGCCCGGCGCTTTACCTGCGCCGCACATACGCCTCCTGACCTCGCTGCAGAGGCTGCCAAGCGGGAGGGCGAGCAGCGGGGTTTACTCTGCCCTTCTCCAGGCGACTCCCTTCCCAACTGGAAAGGAAAGAGCTCAGTTGCAAGATCATTTCTGGCAGCTGGCTTAGGCCGAGTACAAAGAGGGAGCACTTCACAGTGGGGCAAAAATGGGGAATTAAGAGGGGGGAGGGAAGCGGCACCTACCCAGGGTTCACTCTTTGTCAGCCCATAAACGGACGCAGCCCCGCCTCTGGATGCACCTGGCCACTTTGGCTGGCTCAAGTTATTGCAGAAACTATAAATGGAAACAATGGAGTTTAAATGACCTATCCTTTAATGGCCGACCAGTACATACTGCGAATGATCAGCCATCTCCTGCCTAATGGCAGGTGAAGGCTGGTGCTGCAAATTGAATGAGAAAGGGCTGAGGGAGGCGAGGGAAAAGAAGAGGCCTAACTCTGTGTTCTTGCTGTTTTTTCCAACTGTTCTTTAGAGAAGAGTTGAATATCAGTGGCCTTGTAGGAGGCACTTTCAGACACACGTGTCCAAGCAACCTCCCACAACTGCACCGCAATGCATTTCCTGCCTGGATTAAACTTGGGGTTTTCCAGATCAAATCTTGTGTTGTGAGCTAGGGACATTCCCAGATCAAATCTTAACCTTGGATTTTTGAAGCAATTTCTTTCAGCTCTTACAGACTTTGTGTTATGGTATAATAATGAGCTTAACAGTGTTTGGATAGCAGATTAAAGAGCACAGATAGCACTGATTGTGGATGCTGTTATTCTTATAACATGGCTGAATCCAGTCCAGATGCAATTTCTCCTAGGACTGAAAGCCTCACAAAAAGTAATAAGTGGCCCATTTCCAGCAGTTTAGCATTACTCTACTGCAGCTGGGTGCCACATTCTGGCTTGGATGGATGGCTGTTAGCAAACCGTAGGAAAAAAAACATGTTTGTTGACTTCTTTCTTCTGTAAGATAGAGAATAAAAACGTTAGCTAATGATGGCTGGTCAAAGTAGGGGAAAGAAGAACCAGGAGTCAGGCCAAATCAGGCAGCAATTATTTCAATTTTGGGTTTTTTACACTGCAATAAGCCTGTGTAGCATAAGTGTCTTCCTAAAATTAATGTTTGCTGCATCCTTTTAAGAAAGTAACATTTTTTTTCAAGAACCTACATTTGACAACAAGCCCAGCACCAGAGGGAACACCGTACTTCCCAAATTTTGTGAGAAACAAACAATGGCACCCCTGTGAAGTGGAAGGAAGACTGTGAGGGACACCTGCTGGCAGGTTGGGGAAGGGCAGGCATCAGATCTCCACAATTCCTCCGTTCCTAAGTGGGTATCTGCATTTGAGACTCACCTAAAGCTATCTCCTTCACAGAATAAAGAAGAAGAATTTGGATGCCCTTTTGTAAAATTCCTCCTTCTTGTTAATAGACAGATTGTGTGATATCACAGACCTAGCAAGCCTTTGTGCTTTTCCCTCAGGCAATCTCATTATTTCACCCAGAAGAGTCTTGTCACAATATGAAACATGCTTTGGGATGAGCACAGTGGGAGGTTGGGCCCAATCCACAGCTTAATTAAGAATTCCTGTGCTAAGAATATCTGAATATAACCTCCTTCTTCAGCTTTCTGCCCCCCCACCTGCCCTTGTAGAGGTGTTAGACTATAACCTCCATAATCATCCATTCTGAGAAGTGGGAGCTATAGTCCAACACAGGAGTAAAATACACCAGGCTGGGGAAGATTGTTATATGGTATTGGGTGTGCTGCTGCTAAGTAGAGCGTGCAGTTATAGGAAAACGTATTGTTAGGAGGGAACATATTGCTTTCCCAACAAAGGACCAGGTCTAGATAAATAGGAGGCCTGGTTTCCATGGAGACATAGCTGCTGTCCCCAATAAAGATGGCTCTATTGTTAATTTATAGACCTCGGAGCTCATAGTGGTCAGTACACATTTCTTTTAAGACTGTGTCAGTGAGTCTATAGGTTGTTTATGTAGCTCTGTATTTATTACACTCTACTATAACTCCCCACTCAGAAGTATTCCCATCTCAATTTGACAAAGAGGAAAGAGTGATGGAGTACATAGGAAGTCAGTTTGTAATTGTTTATATGACAGCTTAGACTATGTTACAGGAAGGCAGGGAACTAGGTAGTTGTTATAAAGTCTGAATTGAAAGAGTAGGTTTTGAAGAGGGAGCTGAAAAATTCCTGTTACACAGACGTCCTTCTTTCCCCAGTTACAAGGAAGGACCAAAGGAGCATCTTCCGCCTTGACATGAAGCTTGTTGCTGAGCAGACCATGAACATTTGACTCTCATGTCCTCAATTTCCTCCCCACCAGCTTCTACGGAGCATTTTCTTGGCTCTTGCCTTTTACATAATATGAAAGTGGCTGCTGTGGTTCTAAATGGTCACTTTCCATTATTTCTAAGCAAGGTAAAATGAGAACATCTGCAAGTGGAAGAGAGAGGTCTTCCTAATACTTAATAGGGGATTCCTTTGAACAAACTCCAGAGTTCAATCTTAGCAGCTTAGTTCAGTTTCTATAACAACTCAATTACTGGTCCCACTTTATCTGAATGTTGTCAATGCCTGGCTTGAATTATACTTGAAGCCATTTGGGTATCACGGGTAAAAATAAATTGCACATCAATAATTCAAGAGCTGGCAGATTTTTCTCACAAAACAACACTTTTTGTCAAAACCAGTGGATCTTTTATCACACTATTTATTAAGGTGCCTGTCCAGGATTATTTATTTATTTATTTATTACATTTATATTCCACTGCAATCCAATTAAGATTTCTCAGCCATTTATTATTGTTTATTACAGTACTTGTAGACTGCCCCATTCACAAGACTTTAGACAGTGTACAATAAAGCAGAAAAAACACAAACAACAAATTAAAACAAGACAGGCACCAAGATGGAATGCCCACAATCAGTCTATTAGGGCCAAAGGTGCAATGGAATGAGAATTTTATCCATTTTGTAAAATGCAAAGAGGAAAGTGCTATATTCCAAAGCAGGGGGGCCATTACTGAGAAGGCCTTGGGCCAAAGTATATCATTAGTGGGGCTCTTTCTTCCTTGTTGACTTGCAAGGGAAAACTGGCAAGAGAACAAATGGGGGGGGGGGTGACATTTCGTCTTCTTTTTTCATATTTTTTATTAAAGATTTTAGTTACAATAGTAACAGCAAATACAAACTAAACTCAGAAGAAGAAGGAGAAATAGAAAAAAGAATAAAAAGTGTGAAAAAAGAAAAAAAGCAAGTTTACACCTTTTTTCCCTTTTCTGCCTGAAATCTTTAGTTCTCTCTAGTGTCCAATTTTGAAAATCATAAAGTCTCAAGGTTCAATTTTGACAATGTAGACAAAACAATTTGGTTCCCATGAGATGCTGTTTATTTTATTTAATTACAAAATCTTATAGTAAAAGTCTCAATGTTGCAAATTATGGCTGGACCCTTAATTCATGTATAACTTTCTTAAATCAAAAACTTATTTAGCTTTTTGCCATTTATTTCCAATTTTTTAAATTCTTAAACTTATAGTTAATTTTTCTTTTGTTCAAGAAGGAAGGTAGACTCACCAGGTGGCTTTTCAAACTCATCATTCCAAAGATCTCTTTACAGTAGTAAATAATTTCCGAAAGTGATTAGAAAGTGGGGTTAGCGAACTCAGTGTCCTTTAAAAAGGCTCTGTCATGGTAGTGAGCATGACGGCTGATCCTTTGCCTCCTGGCACTCAGACCCATGGGAGACTGCTGTCCTGCAGTGTCCTCGTGAGGAGCAGCTATCCAGGGCACAAGTGGTCAATCTCCTGTCCTCTCCTTGTCCAGAGAGGTTCCAAAGAACCAGTCTGTTGCCGGTTCTTTGGTTTTTGCTGCGGCCGTTGACTTTGTTCTCCACAGAGACGTGTTTAGTTTGCCATGTCTTTCCCAGAAGTCCCACATTTCCTCTTCTTCACTTGTAATTTACTTACTCTGCTGTTCTGGCCCACAGGAAAAGGGCAAGTGGGTGAGTGAGTTGATGGCACTGATGAGCAGGGAAAACAGAAGCAGAGGTTAGAGGCTGTTGGAGTGTTTCAGAATAGGCATGAGCCCTCAAAGTGTGCCAGATTCTTATGCTTATTATGATTGCATGTAAAGAGTCTTTTCTCACAGAACCTAACTTAAATTCACAGTGAGGACTGAATACTCAGAAACTGCTTCAGTACTCAGCTTTCTATCCAAGGAGAAAGTAGATGCCTGTGTCAGCCTTTGTCCCCAGCCCCGTGCTCTCTTACTCTTCGCCTGGAGTTTCATTGCCTTCCTTAAATATTCAATGGCTCTTTTGATGTCTGTTGTTCCTAAGGAGCGACAGCTCAACCCCTAACTAGCAATGAGGCTTGTTATTGGGAGTCAGTTCATGTGGCTCCTTGTCATAAGAAACTCAGAACACAGACCAATATTGACACATGGGCATTAGATTAGCCCATTCTGTGACATCTCTAACCAGTTGCCTGGTAATAAATGGGAGGCCTTTGTGTTTCAAAGTGACTAGATCTGCTATTTCCTGTAACACCATTGGGCAACTGCTCTCTATTTATAAATAATGTGAAACATTTGCAGGGAGGGTTTAGTTAGCTGAAAGGAGAATGAAGCACCAGGTGGTGGTGGGGTGCTGTGGCAAGCGTGTGCAGGCTGGAGAAGGGTACTGCGGCACCTCGGGGGAAAAAGCGGGAGTGACTTGCAACCTTCCCTGCTTGCTTCCCCATTGACTTTTCTTGTGTGAAGCCGGTAGGGAAGGTTGCAAATAGTGATCACAGAACGCTGCAACCATTGTAAGTGTGTGTCAGCCTTCCCAGGTAGACCAGACAGGAAACACGACCAGATGAGCTAATTCTACTTTATTGTATGGCTACATTAACAGAATCTTGCAAGTCTGAAAGTACAAATCTCCAGCTGTTTCCTTTACAGTCTGAGAAGGTACGGGTGTGTGTATGTGTGTCCCTTCTGAGCCTCTTTCTCCACCCATTATGCAGCTGCAGGCTGTGCCCTCTCTTATCTGATTGTCCCCTAGGCAGCATCTCTTTGCCCCATCTCTCAAGGTCTTTCTTACATACTATTACAGTGTGAGCTGGTTGCCAAGTGCCCAGATTGCGATCACATAACCGCAGGGGTACTTATGACCCAGAATTTCAAGGATGGGTCATGAGTACTATTCATTCAGCGCTGTCACAACTTTGAACAGTCACTGAACAAGTGGTCATTAACTGAGGACTACCTATATAGTCATTACATAATATTCCAAAGAATCATATTTTTCTAGAATGTGGAGTGAGTTTAAGCAAAATACTGCATTGCTGGATTTGTGTAAATTAGCACATGGATTTTAATTAAGAGCCAATGCTTGATAAATGCTTGGTCATTCTTTGTTATGTTATTGAGCAAATAAATATGCTATATACAGTAAGTCTGTGACTTGCTATACCTTTATATCACAAAATAACTCATTTCTGACTAAACTCAATATAATCAATCTGTTTTGTTTTTATAATAATTTATATCTATTATTGTGATTCTGGTTGTGGTTGTCGATATTGTTATTAGTAATAGTCAACCATATAGCACCTAAGCTTGGAATAACAGTATTCCTCTCTCTAGTGCAGGGGTTCTCAAACTACAGCCTGCGGGCCAGATACAGCCCGCCAGGGTCATTTATCCGGCCTGCCCGCCTGATTGGCCGCCGCTGCTGTTTCTCAGAAGCGGAAGCGTCAGGGCTGTGTCGGGAGCTGCAGGCGATGCACGAGGAGGGAGACTGCAGAGCCGGACTCTTCTACATTACAGGTATACCGGGTCCAGCGGCTCTCCTCCTCGTACTCCGCAGGAGGGATCCTCCGCGCAGGGTGATCGGTGTGTCATTCTCCAAGCTGCTTGTGTCATTCTTTCTCCCAATTGCCCACCCCGTTCTTGTAATCCCTCGGAAACCATCTGGTCTTCCCCAGGTCTCATGAGTACAGGTGCCCTATTTGGAGAACGGCAGGAGCCCCATTCTCATGATGTTTCGCGTTTGCATTTTATGTTCCTTCCTGTTTTACCCACACAATGGATTTCTTTGGGAATGACTTTAAAATATTCCCAATAACCTGCTGCCATGACTAGGTTTTAGTCAACAGAAGGCACTATCAGTGCCTGAAACTTATTTCCAAGATTAAATTCCAGTTTTACAGGGACAGTCCTGATTTTGGGGAAGGCATCCTCGAACTAATGGGAGGGCTCAAGGTAGAGCAGGCAGAACAGTATGGGAACAAGTAGCCAAAGAAATGATGTCTTTCCATTACTCATCAAGTCTCAGGGTACCTTATGGTGGAAGGAAACATGGGAATGAAGCTATTCCATTATCCATTTTACTGGCTGATTGATTAGTACTAGTCTGCAGAAATCCAGAATAAGAAGCAAAGTTAGTGTTTCCTGTATCTCTTTGCTGACAACTAATGGATTTTTGCAGATCAGGTCTGATAGCCTTATGATGGAGAGAGTGGTCAATTGATTGTTAGTCATTTATTAAATTAATTTGGCCTGGAAATAATTTTTCACAGAGTGTAAAAGCACAAGAAAGAACAGGAATGTTTGGAACTACTTAAAGTTGCTTCATTCCAGAGAAGCTCTTCTAAACATCTTTGTGTCCTTTTTTTTCTGGTAATTTTTGCCTGTGACTGGGGAAATTGACTTGTAGATTAATTTGTATACATGTATGCATTTTTAATATTCGTATATCCAAGTTTTTATTTTTGGAAATCAGGTCAGCCTACTTCTTTGCAAATTATCAGGACCGCAGAAAGCATTGTACTCAGTTTCTGTTTCACTTTTTCTTCTCTTCTGTTCCTTGCATTTATATCCAAACTCCTCTTCCTTGCCCAGACCTGTTCCATCATCTCAAATTCTTTGTACAGGTAGTCATCGCTTAACAACCATTCATTCAGTAGTTATGCTCAGTCCCCAAAGTTACTGTCAGAACCTGCATCAACCAAATGTCAATTTAAAAAGCTGTAGCAGTCAATGGGTGTTTGCTTGATTGGATTCTGCCATTCCTGACTAGGGAGGGGGGATGTTAGTTAATGGTTGTAATTGGGATAGTGCTTTGGGACGCAGAGGTACTTAACCTTATATGGGCAATTTAGGCCAGAGCTATGTTATGAGTGGGAGGAAGGAACGAGGTCACCACCAGGTGATAAAGAATTGTGGCACCAAGACAAGTGGGGGGGGGGGAGGGTTTAAAAAGTGGCACTTCAACTCATACTTCCTCATACTCCGCGGTAGGGATCCTCTGTGCAGGGTGATCGGTGGGATCCAGGGCGCCCTATTACTTTCTCCATTTGGACTGTGTGGTTGCCCCTCAAGTAGGAGAATGGCCACTGGCACTGACCAATAATGCGGGGGGCAGGGGGTGGGGTGGATGGGGGGAGGATAACATTTACTGACACTGACCACCAATGCAGGGTGGGGTTTATGTTGGTTAAAATTGTTCTTTATTTTAATTATTGTATTGTTTTTTTCCTGTGTTTTTTTTGTACTACAAATAAAATGTGTGCATAAGAATTCATTCATGTTTTTTTCAAACTATTGTGAGCTGCCCAGAGTCACCCGTTGGGGGAGATGGGCGGCATACAAGTTTAATAATAAATAAATAAATAGCTCGCTCCCCCAACATTCTGAGGTACTGTGAACTGGCCCCCTGTTTAAAAAGTTTGAGGGCCCCTGCTCTAGCGTGTTGATGAAGGATAAAATAATTTAAAAAAAAAATTGTAAGAAAAAAATGGATAAAAAAACACAGGCATGCCACACATACTTTGAAGAAAATCTAGTCAAATCAAAAAGGATTCTCTTTAAAACTAGTCCCATCTTATTCCTGTCTTCTCTCATACTCTTCAATCAGCCATCACTGTTCAGCCACCAAAAGTTAGAAATTTCAGTTAACCAATGAAAAAATTGTTCAGTGCTGCTAATTTAAGTTCAAGTAGGGGGACGCGGTGGCGCAGCAGCTTAATGACGCTGAAAGTTGCCGGCCAGAAATGGCTGACGCTTCAGCGGTTCAAGTCCAGCCTTCGCGTTAAACAGGGTGAGCTCCTGTTTCCTCCTCAGTTCCTGTCAACCCAACAGGTCGAAAACTCACGTGAGTAGATAAATGGGGACTCTCACTCCGGTGGGAGGAAAAATGCTGGCAGCGCCTTGGAAAAAGGAGTCGGGAGCAGTTGCCGGTAAACGCGAAACTGCGCTCGCCCGAAAAGGGCGCGAAGCAACGGAAACCCCGCCTCCTGCGCTCGCCAGCTGGGCTCTGCTCTAGGAAGGAGGCTCTGGCAAACCACTTCCGAAACACTTGCCTTGAAAACTGCAAGGACTCGTCCAAGCAGTCACTGCAGAGTCAGTAATGACTCAGCGCAGATGAAAAAAAAAAAAAGATAAAGCTGGTTGATTGTTCATAATTGTTAAAATGAAGTGCTTTATTTTTGGTTACTTTTGAATATCCAATTATGTGCATCAGAAATAGCACCTGTTAGATAATGTTTCATGTGTTTCACTTATGACTTTTCAGAGTTCAGATTGTCTTAACATGTAATTCTAATTCAGGCGCTGTATTCCTATTATTCACGTACAATTGCAGCATGGCTGTAACTAAATCTAAATGAAAAAAAATATAGATTGGTATAGATCCCTTTGTAAGCAGTCAGCGTAGGACCAGGGGGTAGATAATATTGTCAATTAGCCAGGACAATAATGACATCCATTGCACTTCTCCCCATAATGGGGACTGTTTGATGTATAAGAATTAGCAGGTAGTTATTTTTGATACTGAACTGAATATGTTCACTTATAAATTGCTGCAGATCAAAATATTTCATTGAGTAGTTGGTTCAAAAGTTCTTATCCTTAAGCACAGAATGTGTCTGCATCGGAGACAGCCAGGAAAGCAAGGCCCGCACAAAATCTATTTGTTCACCTCATTGTTTGGTCTGGTAGTTCAGGCCCCAGGCTAGAAAGCAGGAGGCCGTGAGTTCTAGTCCCGCCTTAGGCATGAAAAACCGGCTGGGTGACTTTGGGCCAGTCACTCTCTCTCAGCCCAACTCACCTCACAGAGTTGTTATTGTGGGGAAAATAGGAGGAGGAAGGCGTATTAGGAATGTTCACCGCCTTGAGTTATTTCTAAAAATAATAAAGGCGGGATAAAAAAAAATATTAAAAAAAATCTAATATGTCTACTTATAACAGCGGGGGTTGTCTATTCCCTTTACATTGCTAGCAGTTATCACCATGACAACCACTCCCCCAAACCTGATCCACCAATTAAGCCCTTCCCTAACTAAGAACTCTCCAACTAGGGCCCATCATCCCCAGCCACTATAGCCAGTATGAATTGATTTGATCATCTGCTAGGCTTATGTTTAGACTGGAATTGCTCAGAGTCTGAACAACTGACATTATTAATACATGGCAGTCAAAGGGCTACCTTTAAGGGAACATTTTTGGTAGATAATAACTCCAAAAACTTTAAAAACCTGTTCTGCACCTGCCACTTCTTGTGCCTTTAGGAATGGGCTAAGGATGATGGAGTGCCATCATGTACCTCCTCCCAGGGACAGTGTATGTGGGGAAAATAGCCATCCAAAAATACCATTTAAAAAATATGTCATTATGGGGATATTAGCCAATAGCTGACAGAACCATCTATGAATGAAGAGACATTAGTGGAAGAGCTTTTGTTGAGCCAATGAAGGATGCAGGAAAGTTAAGAGTTATCTCTTACCAATGTCTTGCATAGGCTAAGGGTTGTATGCTGGGTTACAAACATTCTAGAAATTAGGTTATGTTATTTCTAAGAAAGCCTTTGCTTTGCACTTGTTAGCTTGTAATTAAGTTTGTTTTAATTAAAGGAATCTTAACAAATCAGGTGGGGTCTAGAGCCCAGCAGGCACCAAAGGAGAATTCTGTGGGCACCATGTTGGAGATCCAAGACTAGCAACTTTTTTTTGACCTGGAGCTGTACTTTCATTTTCTGCTCTGCCTGGGGGCCAGGAGGGCATGGCTATATTTGATATAGTGAGGTAAGCGGAAGAGAATTTTTAGAGGGCTTTCAGATAAAGCTTCAGTGAAGAAATTTTGCCCTTTAAAGTTTCCCCAAATGGGACTGGTTAGTTCATTTTGGGGTGGGGGAGGGATTTTCAGGGTTTAAAAGGGGTGTATTGATTATCTGAAGCGTTTGAAATTCTATAGTGTTTTATGTAACATAGATGGTTCTACCTATCTTGACTTTGTCATCTGATTTGGACTAGTGGACAATTGCATATGCATACACACTCACAAAGATGTTGGCAATTAAACTTGTCAAATTAGCATAAAGGAAGAAAGAAGAAGTAAGGAAGCCATTAGAGAAAGCTAAGGAAGCCTTATGAGTAGATAAAAAGCTGCCGGGAGTCTTGCTATAAACATTCTGTAAGCAAAGTTTTTAGGTAAACAAAATGAGAAAAATTTTGATATGATTTGCATGGATATGCATGAGCTTTCCTGAATAACTTTTTGCCAGTCTAGCTGGCTATTGTAATCCCAGAAGATACTTGGTTGGGGAAGGCTGAATATAAAGCCTGTAATAATACTTAATATGTATAATAATGTACTGTATACTTCAAGTGTTAAATAAAACTGCTTCATATACAGTATTTTAATCATCCTTAAAACAGCTCTGTGTAGAAGACTTGGGCCCCACTCACATCTGGGCACAGAAATCCTGTTGGCACCCCATAACTGATGAAAGTCAGAATTTGTTTTTGTTAAAATCAGTCTAGGTTTGCATTTAAATGTGAGCATTGAAATAATGCAGAATTGTATCTTGTGAGCTTGGCACCCAGTCTTTTTATTACCTATAATGCTCTTGGAATTGTCCACCCATGGTTGAGAGATTTCAGAAATGACACTGAATAAGGCTTGGAAAAATGGGAGGAAACAAACAAATTCAGCCAAAACATTTTAATGAAAAATACGACTCATGGAAATGTCAGTGCAAATGGAAAGTCATTAAACAGAAGTATGTCTATTTTTCTCAACATAAACGTTAATGATATGGTTTGGAGGAAAGGATATATTCTGTCCATTTCCAACAGGAGTGCTACTTGGTTATTAGTCCAACTGCATTTTTCATTCTCTTGACAGTAAGATGCTAATAAGACATGCAAGCTATAAAGGATTAACAATTCCACCAAGATATGATTCTTTTAATTGAGCCAGATCTACAGAGCTATGGTTTGGGGCAGAAAAACCACATCCTGAGCTGGGTGAAGTCAGGAATGGTAGCAGAAACTCACAATTTGAAGTGGGTCCTGAGGGGGGAGCAAATAAGGAGAATACCAGAGAGGAATCTGGTTTTGTTCCTTCAGTGAAGGGCATGAATAGATCTCCTGTACGGTTGGAACAGGAGAAACAGCAATCTAGAGTAGTGCAATATCCTAGGGAAGAAGCAGGGAAACTTCACTCCTCAGGTCCTGTGGGATTACAACCTCCATCATTTCTGACCCCTGACCCTGCTGGCAGGCTAGGGCTACTGGGATTGAAGTGCACCATAAGGTAGAGAGCTTTAAATTCCCCTTTCTGAGTTGGATCTATACTGTCAACTCTCCCATTCAGCTACAAAGTTTACCAGCCAATAACTGTCTCTCAGTCTGACTACAATGCACTGCTGTTCTGAGGATAAAGTAAAAAAAAAAAAAGGGGGGGGGATAAACCCTGGGCACTACACTGCCCTCCCAGGAAGAAAGGCAAGACAAATCTACTAAGTAAATAATAGAAGGTATGTCTCCAAAGATGGGCAGAAATACCTTTGTGGGTCAGCTAAGTAATCACAGCATGTATTCGGGACTAAGGAGGCTCCCTTCAACCTTCTGCCCCTTTGATCAGGCCTGCTAACATTGGAAAAGGAGCCCTGCACTGCGTGAGCTTGATGGCTTGACCTAACAAAGTATGTAGACCTACCCTTGCTGTAGATAAATATCAGGGAAAATGCACTCCCTTCTTTTCTTGCAATGTAAACTATTAGGAAAACCTGGTCGGCTGCTGTTGGAAACAGAACTGCCCTTTTCTAGCAAAGCAATTTATACGTGTGTATATGTAAGTAATAACATTTCTAACAGTGCAAAAATCCACAAACTGCAACGCTGTATTGTCTGAAACATTTTGGAACAACGAAGCCATACTAGCACTATAGAGTGAGAGACTGCAGAATTCACATCGAAAGGTTTCAGTCTCAGTCTGAACGATAAAATAAAAATAATAAAATCTGTTACAGTCTGAAAAGGTGCTCCCAGATTCTTTCTGATTTTTTCCAGTGATGTGAGTCTTTCCCTTCTACCTTCAGTGGAAACAGTGTGCTCTGCCTGACTAATTCAAGATTTTAATCTACTTTAAATTCAATTTCTGAAATGGAAAGATTTTTTTTTTACACTTCCCTTACAGCTATAGCCTAGGCTTCACGGAAACATGTATCATGAGTAATTTTGTAACAAATTCTATAAGCTGGTACCCTAAAGTTTTCACTATCTTTCACCAATTACAGTGGTACCTCGGTTCACGAACTTAATTCGTTCCGCGACTCTGGTCGCTAACTGAATTGGTCATGAGCCGAATCAAATTTTCCCATAAGGTTCAATGTAAATACAGTTAATCCATTCTGACCCCTACAAATTTGGTCGCCAACCGATTTTTGATCACGTCCCGAATCAAATTTCCCTATAAGGTTCAATGTAATTACGGTTAATCCGTTCTGAACCATATGGTTTTTTTTTTAAAACCGCAAAAATATGACACAAAGTACAGTATGAAGAGAGAGAAAGCTAACCTTGCTCGACGTGACTTCTGGTGTGGAGGACAGGAAGGCGGGTGGGGAGGCGGTTACTGCTTGGAGGGAGAGTCCCCCTCCCTACAGGAAGCCGCGACCACGTGTCACGGGAGGGAAAATGGCTGCGGATCCTGTTCGTAACCCGATGCGGAGTTCGCAAACGGAGGCAAAATTTTGTGACCAGAGCTGTTTGTGAACTGAATTGTTCGTGAACAGAAGCGTTCATGAACCGAGGTACCACTGTATTTGGTTTCTTGAACAGTTGTACACTACTACCCTCTTGTGGATAACAGGCATATTTATTAAACTTTAAAGATATGCTGAGAACTAGTAAGATTCCCAATTGTCAGTATCATCCTTTTCCTAATTATTCTCCAACAACCTGCAGCAGTAGAAGGGTAGGATTTCGATTAGTATTTGCTTCCATATCAACTAATCTAATATTATCATCCTTGCAAGGTAGACCAGGCAGGAAGCACGGCCAGATGAGTTCATTCTACTTTATTGTAAGGTTACATTGATAGAATCTTGCAAGTCTGAAAGTACATTTCTCCCTCCATGTCCTTTACAGTCCAAGAAACTAGGGAGGGTCCCTTCTGACCATTTCCTTGGCTGTGTCTCTTCTCCCTGTCCCTGCAAGGTCATTCCCGCATACCATCACATATATCATTTTTTATTCTGATACACTTTTTCTTAAGGACTTTCTGGTTGAGCACTGGAATTTTAATTATTTAAGCCCCTCCTGTTGTGGAAAACTCAGAAGTACAGAGCACAACATGCTTGTTGCAATGATCGTTGGGTGCCTGCTTTACAAGAAGAGGGACCCCGAACCATGGTAAAGCAAAGATTTTTATAGAAGTTGAGGGTTAGAAGGTGGGAAATCCTAGGGATCTGATTTGTTGGCCAGTCTGGGAACGCTAGGCAGGCCCTTGTCCCTGTACCTTTCCATTGTTTCTATTGTTTATTATTTCTATTGTTAGACAAAACAGGCCTTTCAGGAGCAGCAACATTGCTGAGGAAGCACATTGTGAAGGAGAGGGAATGCTGAGGTCATCAGCTGATAGAAGATGGAAGGTTGGGGTTTCTCTAGATTGCAATTATTATTTTATTTTAAACTGTAACTAAGGGCTTCTTCCTAAAATATCCGAAATTCATATAAACTAGGCAGACAACCAAAAGTGGCTTTCAGAGCTGAAATTCATAAATGTTCAAAACTGAAAACTGGGTTTAGAAACCATTTTTTGAAACATCTGTTACAACTCAATAATCCCGTTGATCTCTGCAGTCAAAAACAGAATCTTCTTTTCTCTAGGGACATAGAAAACAATGAGAATGTCAGTGTTCCAGACATAGGAGGTAGTGAGAACTTGGAAGAAGCCGCGGCTCCCATTTTTCACCTTAAGGCCATAAGAGTAAGCAGGATGATGGCCATGCTTAGTCTTACCTAATCTCCAAAATGCATACAATCTGACCATAGTTTTTAATGTTTAACAAATGTTTTAAAAGTCAAAATAAATTCCCATTCCAATTTTCATAGCTACACTCTTGCCTATAAAAATCAGTTTCATTAGATAAAAATTTGTTACCTGAAATGTCCCCAGCCCTTTCTCAACTGAAAGAACAGAGGTCTTTTAAATGGTTAAATAAGTCCTATATCAACCTTTGCTGCAGACATACCAATATATCTCAACTGTCCAGACCAATGTTTCTCAACCTTGGCAGTCTGAAGAAGTGTGGCTGGGGAGTTCTGGGAGTTGAAGTCCACACATCTTCAAGCTGCCAAGGTTGAGAAACATTGCTCCAGATGCTTAACTCTGTACTGTATTCAGGAATATATTTATGGCAGAAACTTATAGATACAATGTAGCCAGATTAATTGAAGAGCTGCCTTTTATGGTATATTGAAAGTTGTATATATGTGTGTGAGATTTCAATGCAAACTTTAAATTTTGAGGCTTTTCATTCCATTCTTTCAAGTCATCAGAAATTTGGCTACTCTCTTCCAATCTTGAGAGGGGGAGGCATTACTATAACACTTCTGTCACATCTGGAAAAACTGTTCCTATACCCTGGAACATTTAGCGAACACATTACTGGACAAGAGAGTACATTTCTTAAGGTTCTTGTCAATAAGATATCTCCCAATCTGGGGGGGGGGGGGGGGGGGACAAGCCCTGTCTGAAGATTTAGAATGCAGGTGGCGTAAGTTGAACTTTTATTTTTTTTATGAGGTTTTCTTTACCTTTTGATTATTTAAAAATAATCATGGCAATTTTTTCTCTGAACTATTATCTTGCCTACCTACATACATAGTGAGATCAAACAACAATTTGCCCACCTTGGGGGGCAGGGGCGGAGAGAGCCTGCTCTGAAGATTAGCAAAAGGAACTCTGGTTATATTTACAGGTGGCTGCTGGCCGTAAAAGGGGGAGGGGAACTGTTGGTGTGGCTTAACTGCATGAATAATATTAACACTGCAACAATAAAACAAAAGCATGCAGAATGATAGGCCTAAAAAGTTCAGTAAACCAGTTTTCTGATCTCTTAACTTCATTAATTTTGAAAGAAAATAGTTTTTATCTTTTCATACCAAGCATCACTTTTTAAAAATAAATCATATGAATGAAATGAAATTGTATGAATGAATGAAATTGTATGAACCTGCAAGCAAAGTTAAGAGGGTTAGATAAAACCAACTATTTCTGAGCTCAAATTAAGGAGGAACACCAGTGAAGCACAGTTCATGGTCTGCAAATCCAATCTCAGTATCTTTGGCCTGTTGAAATTTTCAGCTCTACCATAATATCTACATAGAAATATTTAGAAATATATAAGGAAATGTCTGCTAACAATCTTTAAATCAGTAGTTGATCTACCACAGTTTTCCAGCACAGTTTATGTGGAATTTCATTCCTTCCATCAACTGCAACCACCGTAATTCAGTCTTATCATACTGGTTACCCAAATTTCTTTTTCCTTCCATGCTGTCTTCCCTTCCACAATAGAATGCTTTGTTTGGACAAAGCCTTAACTTAATCCGGACATTATTTCTTCTGGGCATTTTGTAGAACAGTAATATGTTTGCCATAGCATTTGACCAAGCACTGCTTATGCATTCTGTGACAAGAATAATCAGTTTGACCAACAGTTTCCTAATATATATTGATAAAACTATAATCGCCACTTCAGTTTTCTAATTTATAATTGGAACTACTCAGTCTTAATCCATGTTAATAGTACTAGCATAAAATATAGGACAGTATAAGAAGCAACAACAATATTAGTTCATTTTAATGTGGTTCTTCAAATGTGCTGTTTATTCAGATGCAAACGTGTCAATTACACAAGTCTGTTTTGGGAGAAGTGGGGGCTATCTGATGAGCCATAATTACTTTTTATTATTTCTCCTTTTTACATTTGCAAAAGGTTTTCTTATGTTATTTTATGAAGGTGATGTGGTTTTCCTAAATCAAACTTCAATTAAAATCTATCATAATAGAAAAAATAGCCATTCTATTTATTTCTGTGTATATTTTTCTATATTCTGTGAAATTCTTAACAAATCCTTTCCAAAGATCAAATACTAAACAAGTAGTTACTGCCTTATACCCACACAAATATTTTTTCTTTAAACTAGATAGATGAGGAATTGAAATTTACTGTTAAGAAAAAGCTTCATATTGACAACAACCTGGCATGCATTCATGACTCCTGTACAGTTGCACAAGGGTTATGGTTACAAACAGATGGCAGTTCACATGCCTTTAGTTACACAAGTGGCTAAATTAAACTCCACAATAAATAACATTAGTAAAAGCAATAAGACAGCTGCAATTCATTTGGAACTGACACCTATGCCCTGGTTTATGGCACTGTAACGTAATTCCAGTTGAATCCTTAACTCTTAGAGGATTCACTGCTGGAAGAGATCATCCCAGTCATATTGCAGAAACTCTGAAGAATACTTACAGCTCTCAACTCTATAGTATAAAGTGATAATGGATAGCCATCTTTTTGCTACAGTGGCCACAATTCTAGGTTGGGTGTTAAGCGTGATGAATGGAGTGTGAAGAAATTATTTACCTAATATACTAGACTATGTGAAAAGTATACTAACATGGTTTTCAGAAATAAGCAACTGGGCAACAATATGCCATTCTTGTCAATTAAGAAATTCTGAATATATTATTAATCATATAATAATGATTATTTGTTATATGTCATAGCAGATTCATGCTGTAAGTTAAGAAAGCATCCCCTTACCTCCAGCATTGTTCTTTCTCATGTCTAGCTAGCTTAGGTTTTTTGTTTTTTTTCAAATCAGTGTTTCAAAAAGAAACTCTGCAAACTCTTTGATACTTGAATGACCTACATTTTAGAAAATGCTTCCCTTTCTTTTTAAATTCTTGTTTGTATTGGTTTTCTTTCTATGAGGCAACTGATAGGACAAAGAAGTTATATTGCTCAATCTCATATAACAAGAGGCAGGCAAAACCATGATTCCCACAGAAACCTTTTTCTTTTGGTTCTGATTGTTTGCTGATACTTGACAGTACCTACTGCTGAACTATCATGGCATGAATGTTTTGCGTTTCCCTCCTCAAATAAAAAAGTAGCCTCCCAACCATAAAAAGTTTCATGTTACTAGCCTACCAAAAAGCCAGATACAACTAACCTGCCCGGCTGTCATAAATTGTAAATCTGAATGATGTGGAACAAAATGCGTGTACCAAAACTGAGAATCCTAGATATTGATGAAGTTAGTAATGCAGGATTACTGAATTGTACGTATGTGTATTTATGTTATGTACCAATATTCTGTCAAGCAAGTAAATGGCATTACTATGGGGGGATATGAAGATTGCTGATACCAGCTCAAACTGAAATTACAATTTCTATTATGTAAAATCTCAGTGAAATCTGCTAGCCTTAATATTTCATCATTGCAGAAAATCCAATGTTACTTCATTTTTGAACAATATTTTAAAGGATACAATCAGCCCAATGACTTTCAATCAGCATTTTGACCCTGGAACTTTGATTCAATAGATGGTTGGTTTGACTTCCACAGGAAATTAGGTATATTTGGATAACTTTACACAATCTAGAGGTGTGCACATCATCCACAAGATTCAGTTCATGGCCTAATCCAGTGGTTTGGAAAAAGTACCTAGTTGATTTAGAGGCTGGCTGTTTTGACCTAGTACCTGATACAAACCATGCTTGGTGCCTCCCATTATCTAGCATGGGAAAAGCGTGAAGCGTCATAACATATTTTTCAATTGAATGAGATGAAAATTCTAAGCATATTAGATAACACTGTCCAATTTCACAAAAATAGGGGCTTTAAGATAGACATCTTTACTTTTTGATTGGTTTTGATGTAAATGTCATTGTTTTTTCAAACAAAATTAGTATTTGCAGGCATCACTGCCTGTTTAGTAGGAATAACTCTGAATCACATTTCCGATAATGTGTGTTCTGTGAAAAGAGGATCATGACCAATTGAGGGGGAGATTCATTCATTCACTTCAGTGGACATTATCTATGAATTAAATCCATTTGTACAGAAGTCCATTGTACAATTGTCTATGCAAATATTTTGATTTGGGGACACTTCCTAAAGATGTAAAACATTTATTGTTCACCTATGGTACATGATAAATGTTCTTCAGTTTTAATTTGAAGATGGTCCCTAAAGCTTTTCTGTGATTTCTTGTGGCCATTCAGAATGAAGCAACACATTATAATGGCCATTTGGGGTCCTTTTTTAGTATGTTTCATTTGTTATACAAAATAACTCCTCCAAAACAATGTGATTTGAACATCCCAGATGAACTTTGCTCTGGAAGTAGAATGTAGTCATGTCATTCAGTTGATTCCATTTCTCTGCTTCCCCCTTTCTGCATATTTGGTACATCAGAGGCAAAGAGAAGGTAGTGTAGTGTGTGCTGGATGATGATATAACTGACAGCACATCGCATGAGGTGCTTCAGACTCTGCCGTTGCAGGTTTGGGAAGGGGCCCAGGAACTGTGGACGAACCTCTTCCTGTGATTAGAAAATAGTCCTCAGACCCTTCATTATAATCCCTTGCCCCCCTCCACTCTCATTCTTGCATTTTGTAGATATGGAAACAATTTGGGGGGGCAATCACAGTATCTACCTTTCTGCATAGTTACAAAATGCAAATGAGCCCACCTAATTCTGTTTGGATAGTTTATTAGAAATTCCATTGGTTTGGTGGGATGCTTGGTAATCTCTAAGTTAGTAATCCTAGCCTACATAGGATTCTTGAGGCAAAAGCTGAGCTAGTTACACTTGTGGCATACTGGTCAAAATGTGCCCAAACTGACCAGTACTGTCCTTATCAAGGAATACAGCATGTAGTATGGGTAGAACTAAGCTGGTAATCCAGTCAACATCTTTTCTATCTTGCTAAAAAGTGTTATGTGAAAGCCTTGATTGTCCAAAGCCATGATCGGTAGTGTCAGTCAGAATATATTGGCCTATAGAGTGTATGGAAGATTGCAAATTGGAATGTAAGAAGAATAAATATAGAGAGCATAATTTAAGAAATGAAACAAATGAAAGGAAAATAGATGTGTATTTATGGAATTAAGAGGAAAGATGTATCAGATCTGAATGAAGATGGTCTCATCATATGAACTGAAGCTGTATGTTTAAGTATGAATTGAAAGGGCTAACATGTCAGGAAGTGTGGTGTCATCTAGAGGGCTGTAGGTTTATATGAAGGTAGAAAGTAGGAACCTATAGGTTGGTTGTAGCTGCATATTATAATTCAGTGAACGCTGATAATGGAGAACTAAGATGGGGTTTGGGAAATATTGTACAGTGTTCTGCATGAAAGCAATCCAGGGGATGATCTAATTTTGTTAGAAGACCTGAATGAGTGGGAGGGAACAAGGCAAGGAAGTAAAGAAAAAGTGACTGGACCACTCAGACTCCAAATGAATGAGAATGGCAACTGATGAATATCTGTTTACAAAAAAATAAACATTAAGTCCATTCAGATGTATGAAAAAAATGAAAAGCATGACTGATTATGATGAAAGACTGAGAGAATGAGTGAAGGGTACAAGGGTAATGAGAAGTTGTGAATGTGGGGCAGACCTGTATTAGGTAGTGTCAAGAATGGATCCTGGGAAATAATGGACATGGAAGAAAAATAAGTGAAAGTCAAATGAAGGAAGAGAAAGTACACGTCCTAAATAGAAAAGTGTTAACAAAGAGATTAATTTCCCAGCAGAATGAACAGAGAATGGTGAAATTAAAAAAAAAAAAATCTAGGAAATGCAGTATAGCCTTATGACCAGCAAGAATATGCACAACAGATTTTTTTCTCTATAGCAGGTTACTATGAATATGAGAAATGTTTACTATATGATGATTTAGAGAACACATATAATAAAATGAATAGGTTTAAATTATGGAATATTTTGCACAAATATGGAGTGACAGATGGTTGCTGAATATACAGGTGAAACTCGAAAAATTAGAATATCGTGCAAATGTTCATTTACGTCAGTATGGCAACTCAAAAGGTGAAACCAATATATGAAATAGACGCATTACATGCAAAGCGAGATATGTCAAGCCTTACTTTGGTATAATTGTGATGATTATGGCATACAGCTTATGAAAACCCCAAATTCACAATCTCAGAAAATTAGAATATTACATGACATCAATAACACAAGGATTGGAAATAGAACAATATCGGACCTCTGCAAAGTATAAGCACGCATATGTACTCAGTACTTGGTTTGGGCCCCTTTTGCAGCAATGACTGCCGCAATGCGGCGTGGCATGGATGCTATCAGCCTGTGGCACTGCTGAGGTGTTATGGAAGACAGGATGCTTCAATAGCGGCCTTCAGCTCCGCTGCATTGTTCGGTCTCATGTCCCTCATCTTTCTCTCGGCAATGCCCCATAGATTGTCTATGGGGTTCAGGTCAGGCGAGTTTGCTGGCCAATCAAGCACAGTAATCCCATGGTCATTGAACCAGGTTTTGGTACTTTTGGCAGTGTGGGCAGGTGCCATGCCCTGCTGGAAAATGAAGTCAGCATCCCCATAAAGTTCGTCTGCGGAAGGAAGCATGAAGTGCTCCAAAATCTCCTGGTAGACAGCTGCGTTGACCCTGGACTTAATGAAGCACAGTGGACCAACACCAGCAGATGACATGGCTCCCCAAATCAGCACAGACTGTGGAAACTTCACACTGGACTTCAAGCATTGTGCATTGTGTGCCTCTCCATTCTTCCTCCAGACTCTGGGTCCTTGGTTCCCAAATGAGATGCAAAAGTTGCTCTCATCAGAAAAGAGGACTTTGGACCACTGGGCAACAGACCAGTTTTTTTTTTCTGTAGCTCAGGTAAGACGCTTCTGACGTTGTTTGTTGTTCAGGAGCGGCTTGACAAGAGGAATACGACATTTGAAGCCCATGTCCAGGATCTGTCTGTGTGTGGTGGCTCTTGATGCACTAATTCCAGCCTCAGTCCACTCCTTGTGAAAGTCCCCAACACTTTTGAATGGCCTTTTCCTGACAATCCTCTCCAGGCTGCGGTCATCCCTGCTGCTTGTGCACCTTTTTCTACCACACTTTTCCCTTCCACATAACCTTCTATTGATGTGCTTTGATACAGCACTTTGGGAACATCCAGCTTCTTTTGCAATTACCTTTTGGGGCTTTCCCTCCTTATGGAGGGTGTCAGTGATGGTTTTCTGCACAACTGTCAGGTCAGCAGTCTTTCCCATGCTTGTGATTCCTACTGAACCAGCCTGAGAGACCATTGAAAGGCTCAGGAACCCTTTGCAGGTGTTATGGATTCATTAGCTGATTAGAGTGGGACACTTTGAGCCTAGAATATTGAACCTTTTCACACTATTCTAATTTTCTGAGATTGTGAATTTGGGGTTTTCATAAGCTGTCCGCCATAATCATCACAATTATACCAAAGTAAGGCTTGACATATCTCACTTTGCATGTAATGCGTCTATCTCATATATTGGTTTCACCTTTTGAGTTGCCATACTGACATAAATGAACATTTGCACGATATTCTAATTTTTTGAGTTTCACCTGTATATAACAAGAATGAATGGGCTGAGAGGAAGGAGAAGACCATGAAAGTTGCGGTTAGATAGAATTGATGAGAACTGAAAAATTTAAAAAACAAAACACAATGTATGAATCAATGATGAAGTAGAAGCAAAAATGGTGTACAATGCAAATTTTATAGATAGAAAAATAAGATAAAATATAAATTTTTTAATCTCATGCCTTTATTTTTCTTACTACTTGTCTTCTGTGCTTTTGCACAATACTGCTTAACCCAGATAATTGCTGATGGTTATGTATGTATGTAAAACTACCCATATGGGAGCTAATGAGAACCACTTCCCTTCCCAAGTAAAGTTTGTAACTCAAAAGTATACCAGCAAATACCCTTTTATTACATTTGTTAAATTTGCCATACTATAATCTTAAGACTATTTCCATGAACATAAAGATCAGTATGAAATTAATGGTTTGAGCATAAGTCAGCTTCAATTTTGAAAACAAAAGTAGTATTTTTCACATACTTCAGTTTTTACACAATTACTTCCTCAACAAAAAACAAACAAAATTATTTTCAAGTTTTTCCCCATTGCACTTGTTACCACCAGAATTACATGAAGGACTTTACAATACAAAATTACAAAGAGGGGCAGAATCTACTAGTACAAAACAGATGAGGACTATGTAAGTCTTGAAGTGAATGTACTGAGTACTCAATGAAGAATTTCAACCTGTGGCTTCTGGTGAGCTTTTCAACATTCATTTATATGGATTTGTTTTTCTTTTCCTGAAAGTGTCCATTGTTTAAGAGGAGAATATTAGTAGTATCCTGGAAACAAGACAAGGACAGACTTATTTTGCAGTTCAAGGATTGTCATAAAAGGGAGTCAAGATCTGTGCACTGTGCTTTAACCAGCGGCATTTTGAGATCATACAGGGAGAAGAGGCAAGTAGAAATATAGCATTTTAACTTATATGCATGTTGAAACAATAAAGCATTTCAAAATAAACTCCCCCAAGTCATTTGAGATCCAATTACAATGTTAAGATGAAATCAGTGTTACTTGTAAGATAAATCCACCTAGCTATTTTAGAAATATGAAAACAATTCAATAGGTTAATAAAACAAACATTATTTTGGGAAGTGACAAGCAAGACAGCTGCTGCCCTTGGCCTGGAGGCTTGTGAGATGATAATACATTTCTATCAGCATCTAGTGGCTGATTATGCCCATAGCACTTGCCTGTAAATATTCCTGCCTTAATTTCTACAACAGAGATGGGCAACTCCCACCATCCCAAACAATTAGCCATGCTGGCTGGGCTGATGGGAACCGTTTGATAACATCCCTGTCATATATTCTGGTTTATTCAACAGAGGAGCAACACCCAAACACAGTCCTGGGAAGAACAGAAAGTATCTCATCTGCAGAAGAATAAAACTAAGGTTCACTTTGATTCATATTACTAAGACTAGGACACGCGTCTACCTGCTTTAGCCTTCATTTTCACTATTTGGCTGATCAGCAGCATCCTTTCTAAAGAGATGCCTTTTCTAAAGAGATGGCTGACAAAGAGGTATTTGAGAATGTAACGTACTAGCCAGTTGTTCAAAGTAAAGCACCTTTGCTTTGAGATCCAGGCAGCTAAATCCAGGACTTTCAAGGCTGGCTGCAGTAGCATACTGTGCAAATGTTGCAGTTTGTTCTCATACATCAATTGCATCTCTCTTTTTATATTGTTAAATGAATCGTAAGAACATGAACATTATCACCATAGCTTGAATGAGTTCCAGCAGAAAATATCAAACTGCTTATCACAGTGCACGTATTTATTTCATAAAACATGTTCATGATGTCCCAAATGGTAACAGTTTTCCAGAATGGGGAAGCTACCAGATTGCCTTTATACCTGCTAAAGCCTCCCCGATCCACCTCTTTGTGAGGTGGCACCCAAGTTTACCACGCTTCGTTTGAGGTTCCACTGCGGAAAGAGCACTACTTCTACGGTTAGTTGTAAACACTTTCCTCAAAAGAGATTAAGTGGCATCTTTTCCAACAGGATTCTCACACATGAGAAAATATTGAAAATTACAAAATGAGGGAGGGTTAAACTTGCAAATCAAGAAAATAACCCTCTTAGCCCTTCACTGATTACTCAGGATCAAAGTTTTTTCTCTCTTAGTTTATTCTTCATGTGCTCATTTACCAGTACAGATTGTCCATCACCATTGCTTAAATACTTGTCCTTTCCAAACTTATGTTCTTGTTTTTGCCTTCTTATCTCCTTATACCGTAAGGTGATGTCACTAAAACAAACAAACAAGTTAAGAATTGTTATTTTTTCTTAAAAAAAAAAGCAATAAACCTCTGTGGCTCCTTTCATTTCTCTCAAACAATGATAAACTAAACTGTGAGAATATCAAGCATTTCTTAATCCTGTAAACAAAGTGCTATAAGGTTTAAACAGCCTTCCAAATAAACTAACTGGGAATTGATCCACCCCCTGCCCCTCCTCAACTCTTTTGAGACTTCTTAACAGAAGGTGGAAATGTCTGGGCAGCACTTCAGATCCGATCTCCAAAAAGTGTTCCAAAGCATGCAGGAGTATGAATGTAGCATCCCTCTGCAATACCTTTCCTTGGAATCCAGTGCTGCTACATGATCCTAATAAAAAATCGCAACTCTCTTAAGGTTTTTCAGAAAGGCATTATGTTCATACTCCTGCATGCCTCAAGGCACTGTCTGGAAACTGAATCCAAAGTGCTACATAACCCTATTATGATTCCTATATATTCCACTGTGAATATGGTAACATGAAGAGGAGAGAGGGAGAGGGAGAGGATGAACTTGAAAATAGAGTACAAGGAGTTTGCAGCTTCTACTGTTTGTCCAGGTGAATACAGAGGAATTGATTGGGATCTCACTTTCAGCTGCTCTCTACCTAGTATAGGGGAGTAAAAGAAAGATAGAGCAGTCCTTCTTTCTCAGAGGTGGGGAATATATTTATAAAAGATGGCCTAGCCAGATGGAGTACATTCTGCCAAACAGAATCTCATAACATAGGGTTTGTGGTGGGATTCCTCTCTGTTCCATTTCTCTATTTCAGTTAGAAATAGCAAGAAATCTTCTGGATTAGAAATTTCATTTTGGAAGTTAGCACAGTACAGCATACTACTGCTTCTGTCTTCTTCTTTGGATCTAATGAGGACAGACAGTGTGCTGCTTTCAGAATTACAGGGCAACTGTGACAAGTGGCTACAATTAAGGCTCTACCAAAGGCCTCTAAACAAGTTTATTTGACAATCAACAAGAAAGTGAGTTTATATTAGTGGTTCTCTCAACTTTGGTGTCTTGAAAATATGAATGTTTGTTCATATGTTTAATAGCTTTTACGATAGAATTTTAAAATTCCCATACAAACAGTCTAAAGACTACAGGCCTAGCTAGTGCAGTCAGGATTCAAATTCTTCTTACTGAATGAAAAAGCGCCAAACCGTCCAGGCAAGCACAAGCATGATTCCAAGGATCCAGCACTGAGTAATGTAGAAAGGAAGTGACAGTGTTAAAGTGTAGGGATCATATTTTATCACTATAAGGAACTCTGTAGCTGTGATAGCAGCAACCAGCCAAGCTTGCTGACCCAACTTCTTATGAAATTTCCTGCGATAAGACAAAAGTATTAGAATATAGGTACAAGATAAATCTGTACTCAAAATGTTATTTGCAAGGCAAAAACAGAATATGCATTACTCTTGAAAATGAGCAGATTAAATTGAATTACTCCAGTTAATATCCATTTCATGCAGTTAGTATTATCAAAATGTTATCTTGAGATGCTTCTCTATACAGTATAGCTGAAGCACATACTTTTCAGACACTGCCCCCAAACCCTAACCCTATAATACAAATATTGATCAGAATGGTAACCCAAATTTCTGCGTTGATGAGACCACGTTTCATATACATACAGTAAATTCTCAGATTAACAGACCTTGTTCTAGTGGTTTGGTTACAATGGACATTTCATTCCAAAAACATTTGAAAACAACAAGCTTATCTGTTACTTGGGGAAATTGTCTGTACAGTGACTGTGGCTTCTCCTGCAAAATCTGTATGGTTTTGTTTGGTTTCATGGTTGAATGAAACCATGAAGGAGGCAGGAGGGACAATGCTAGGAAGACTGAGCAGGATATGTGCATACAGGCATACATTTTATTGTGCTTCGCAGATATTGCAGTTTTTTTTACAAACTGAAGGTTTGTGGCAACCCTGCATCAAGCACATCTATCAGTGCCATTTTTCCAACAGCATTTGCTCACTGCGTGTATCTGTGTCACATTTTGGTATATAATTAAGTTATGTATATTGTCTTTTTAGATGTAATATTGTTCCACACTTAACAGAGTACAGTATAGTGTAAACATAACTTTTATATGCACTGGGAAACCAAAACATTTGTGTGACTCACTTTATTGTGATATTCACTTTATTGCGATGGTTTGGAACTGAGCCTGCAATATCTCCAAGGTATGCCTGTACTTCATACCAGAGATCTTGGTGAGGGGAGAAGGCAAGGAGGGGAGACACTGCAAATATCTGTCGGATGGGCGGACAGTGTGTTGGAGCAGCAGCTCAGTCAAGGTAGGGAGGTTGGGAAGGTGCTCAGAAGTTTGAATGAGCAGGGTGGTGACTGCTGGGAGAAAAACGGTGCTGGGAAGATGGAGTAGATGTGCTGGCTGGTGGATATATGCTAGGATAACAGCATTGGGAATCCCTTTCCCCAGTCTGGCTCCTGCTGCAACCTATGCTTCCTTGCTGACAACAGCTGGAGAAAAGCAATTCCTTCCCTAAAGCTAGCAGAGGGAATGATGCTTCATAGAGGGCTGCTTCTAAGTACCTGTGGTCAGTCTCTAGGAAAAGAAAGAAAGAAAGAAAAAAACAACACTGGGGGTGGGAGGAGACTTTCAGATTTAACAGATATTTGGTTTAATAGACACTTCCTCTCTGAACAGTCTGTTAAATCAAAGTTTCACTGTATTGCAATATTATTACATTATAATTTAGCTACAGGAAATTTCAGTATTATATAATAAGTTGCTGCTCTCATTTCTACTTTTTTAATAAAGAGAAATTATAGCAATTTTGCATGGTTAATTATTTATAAACAAAGAAAGAATCTTGGCAGATCATTTTGCTATACTTACAAAGCAGAATTATGACAAATTCTGGTAAACTCTGAAGTGACAGCTGTAACAAAATTCTTAAAATCAAGTATTTGGGGTACCTGTTTTCACATCTAGTACCTAGTAGTTTTATACCAATTACTTGTAGAGTATCTAGCTGCTGTTGTTTTAAACCAACACCCTGGAAAAATCTACATGAGGGAATGCTGGAAACAATAGCAACTGCTACAGCAAGGAATCTTAATCCTATAACTGTTAATCTATTTCCTAGCATAAAAAAACCCTGCTGAACTGGATTGTCACACTTTTCTAAGTATGACCCTGTATTCTATTTCCCCAAACCAAATACTGGCTCTAGTGGTGGGGGTATTCTTTTATCACTCTTATTCCAGCAGCTATATGCAACACAGAGAACAAGCCACAGGGTGCAAAAAAGTATGACTCATTGGCATTCCTTTTATAATCACCAGAGCCCACCCAGAGTGGATAAAGCCAAGGCCTTGGGCCCCTTTCTTGTACATTTTTCAAAAAGTGTGGTTTGAAGGAGAAAAAAACCAGATGCTTGAAATATACATTTCTCCTCTTAAAATGACCCCTGGCCCACTGCTCTCAACATATCATGCAAAGCCTGATTTGGCCCTGAAACTGACAGAAAAGTACTTTTAATGTGCAATATGAAATCACCAAATGATAAAAATCACTAAAAGGTCTTCAATTAAAAAGCCACTCCTTATCTCTAGCTGCAGAGGGGACTACCCACACAATCTCTCTGTAGATCATTCTACAAATCCAATTATGATGTGTCACAAGCAGAATAGGAACAAGAGTTTTCACTGATTTAAAATAGGCTGCAAAGGAGGTAGTTTGTGACTGATCAGCCATGCTACAGAAGGAAAATCACTCAGCATATGGTCTACTCACAACTGAATGCCCAGAAAGAGCAGGACATTCCCCAAGATTGCAAGGAATCTCCTTGCCTAATTCTTCACAATTCAGGGTATGTTCCCACAATCTTTACATTTTATTTATGATTTATCCTCAACTTGTTTTAGGCTTTGGATGAAGCAGGTTTGGACAGGTTACTTTCCAAATACTATCAATTCTACAAGTCCAAGTTCCTCCTTGGGAGCCTTGCCAGGAATTCCAAAAGTCAATTCCAGTGTTTCTTCATTGACATATCTTCTCTAGCGGTCCTTTAGTTAGGAGGAAGACTCCTACCTCTTCTTGTTTTTCTTCTTCCCAAGGGTTAGAAATGTTGCAGACAATAATGCAAATAATTTCCTATATTTCCCCAATCCAATTTTCCATCTTTTTTTCCAGATTTCAATGCATCATAAATTACAAAAACTTAATTACGGTAACCATAGATATGCATGAAATAACTACTGGGGCAGGGATGAAGAGCAGCATGGTAGTGAAAAGGAATTAAAAAATTATTTAAGACTGAAGAGGTAGCAATGTATTATGTCAGAGTGTTTGCCTGAGAAAACAAAGGGACTGAATAGCAACAATGGGGTGCCTGGACCTTCACTTCCCTGCTCTTTTCATGCAACGAGAAAGACATTTACCAAGAGCCAGGCAACTGGAAGAGGAAAGCTGCTGTTCACAATTGCACTTAGGCTACCAAGAAGTTCCTTCTCCTTCCAGCAGCTTCTTCTCCTATAAAAGCTAGTTATAAACATTACTACAGAGTACATGAATTGTACAATCTTAAGATGCCTATTTAGTTTATTTGGAAACTTCAGAATGTTTTAAGCCTTATATTTGTTCTCTCCAGATTTTTCTGGGCTGACTTATATACTGTTGAATTACATTTTCCTATTTCTCTGGATTTTTCCCTCTAACAATTGGCAAGGTTATGAAATGATGCAGCAAAAGCTACTAATCTTTCACTCCTACAGAGTATGCAATAAGGAATCCATTAATTCAAGAAGTGACTATAAAAATGTTATTGCCTTGCAGCTAATGTGGTCATACAAAATCCTTATGGTAAATTCACTAAAGACACTTATTCAATTAGACTTTAAGATTAAACATTTTAATTTATAATTGTGTAATTGTCCTTGAGAACCAGATGCCAATGTAAAATTACTTAGAATGGTAGAATTAACTATATTGAGTCACATATGGATACTGACAAGGTGTGCTTGAAGATGGCATTTACTACACAGCAATTTCAGAATTTCTTAGGTTAAACTTAAAAAGTGATTTATTTAATCTTGATTATGCAAAGATAGATAATTTTCACAAACTGAAACCAATACAAGAGCACTGGGTTTTCACATACAAAAACAAACCACAGATCAAATATAAAGTACTAAACAAATATATCCCTCCAAGAAATTAATATTTCACTTTCATATATCTTTAGTCTTGTTTGTCAATCATCAAGTTCTCAGGCTCCAAACCAAGTTTTCTCATAATTTTCGGGTGGCATCACCAGTGTATGATTAGCTTGGCAGACACAGTGCCAAATGCTTTTTGCCTGGAAGTACACCCTATTTTGCTGCAGTCTTCACACTATAATTCTGAGGTTTCCAGAGCCTTCTTGTAGAAACAGATAAAGACATTCAAAAATGTTTCATCATGTAAGTTATTGTGAAATTTCATAGAGGCCTTGCTCATCTTGCTACTGGTGACCATGTTTAAGAAGTAATGGACTGTTGATGGATGAAGTATGAGTTTCTTGTCATACTGAGAGCACTTTTAAAATCTATTCCACATGCCATAAATGGAACAACCGTTATCGGTAAGTCTTAGGTAAAGTATTGTCCAGAGCAGAGGATACATGAAAATGCTACTGGCTAATTCAAACACCCCCTACAAAGGGAAATTTGTCAGAGAAAACCAAAATATACTTATCCTTGTAGCAGAAAGATCACAAAACAAGAAAATTCTTGCACTCTGGTTCAAGAAACTGCTTATTTGGGCTTACACACTTCTAATGAGACTAAAGATGGAAAATGTATGAGAATTACTGGTAAAACATTACAGGAGGAACATATACAAATTAGTTACATCAGGCAATGAATTTACTTTGCTTTAACTGTACAGCTTTATTGTTGCATGGCAACAGCACATATGCACAGTGGTGAAATTTTGCAGAGACTTCAATGAGCATTTTAGCATCTGAAACAAAATGCTTCCAGCAGTCTTGTTAAAAAGTTTTTCTGGCAAATTAGTCTTACTGATATTTAAAAGAAGTTAGATAAATCTTTTAGCTGCCTAACAAAATGGTGTAGTAGAATAGAAGAAAAAGTCTTTGTTAGCTTTCAAAAATACTCAGAGAAAGATGCCTTTATATATGTTTTACAAAGGAACAGTTCTGCAGACAGTTTGCTTTTAACTTCCTCCCACTGAGAAGTGTAGGAGTGAGGAGATTCTTCTTACGTTCATGCAGAAACTGAAACTTCAGTGGAATTGGGAAATGCTGACAAGTCACTTTCTTTATAATTTTTTTGTTGTTCAGTCGTTAAGTCGTGTCCGACTCTTCGTGACCCCATGAACCATATTGCGCCAGGCCTTCCTATCTTTCACTGCCTCCCTGAGTTTGCTCAATTTCATGCTCATTGCTTCAGTGATGCTATCTAGCCATCTCATCCTCTGCCGTCCTCTTCTCCTCTTGCCTTCCATCTTTCCCAGCATCAGGGTCTTTTCCAAAGAGTCCTCTCTTCGCATTAGGTGACCAAAGTATCTGAGCTTGAGCTTCATTATCAATCCTTCCAATGAGCAATCAGAGTTGATTTCCTTTAAGATTGACTGGTTTGACCTCCTAGCAGTCCAGGGGACTCTTAAGAGTCTTCTCCAGCACCACAGTTCAAAGGCATCAATTCTTCGGTGTTCAGCCTTCTTTATGGTCCAGCTCTCACAGCCATACATTACTACTGGAAAAACCATAGCTTTGACTATGCGGATCTTTGTCGGCAAGGTGACGTCTCTGCTTTTTAATATAATAGAAGTTAAGAAAGTTAGGAAATTGTTAACCATTGGATCATTTTTTGGATTTTTTTCCCTTGGTTTCTGTTTCTTCTATTAGCAAAGAATGGCAACATAGTGAATTGGTAATGAGGCACTGGTGACTGATGAAACTCCCCTGTTCCAATGCTATGCCATGTGGTTGAACAGAGGGCAGAGGAATATAAGACAGATGCTTTTTCAACTCAAACACAAGGACCAGAAGATGGGCCAGGATGCTGAAGAAAGGAGCTCTTTAATAAGAAATGAGACCTCTTCTTACTTTGAAGCAGGAAGTCTATTCCATATCACTGGGTCCAACACGAGGGGGCAGGGAATGGCCTGAATATCATTGCTCAGTGTCCTGAAATCCAACTGAAGTAATCACTTTTAGCCCTTCTTCCCAGCTCTAGGAGTCAAAGACTTGCAAGTGATACTATCTTAATAAAGTATTGGAACCCTAGATACTAAACACAGACACTTTTCTGATAGTCAGAGGTGAAAGAGTATGCTGAAAAGTTGTGGGGTCAACCAGTTTGCTTCATTTTCACCAAATTTAAAACAAAACTACAACAAAACAAAACAAAAACCAACTAGATGGATCTGATTCTAGTGTTTGATAAACAAAAAAAAACAGAAATAACAAATCATAAGCAGGCAGGTGTTTAGTTCATGCATTGCTTAGTGAGGGCATACTGTTGAAAAATATGAATAATGCACTGAAAAATAGCGCCATTACAGCTGAAGAATTGTTAGAAAACCAAGACTGAAAAAATCTTTAGGCTAATCCAGATATAACAACATCCTCAGGCTATGGCACTGCTTTTAAAACTCTATCCAAAATTATCCTATGTGAAAACTAATTGTATTCAAACTAGTCTGAATCACAAACTTCATAACAGGTGGTTCTGTACTACTATATATTTGAAAACTACATACAGCAAAGTGATGTTGCAATAATGCAAAAATGTTACTTTGTCAGTCATTATGTATCTGATGCCTGAAAAGAAAGTACTATGGTTTTCTTTGAAGGAACAGATGGATTCATTCATTATTTTGATATGTTTCTCAACAAATTGCAGGAATTCTCCCCAGTCATAAAAATAAAGCAACTGACTTTGAATAAGAGAAATAACTTACGGATCATCCATGAAATCATAGATCTCTCTCATGGCTACTCCTCCCACATTCACATAAAAGACAAGTCGCAGCAGGACCAAGTAGTGTTCTGGAGGCATCCATAGGACAAATTTCAAGTAAAATGTGTTCAACTCTGCCAATAAAAACTGACACATTCCATTCAATCACTTAGGAATTTCCTGTTATTCAAACCTAAAATATGTCACAATTCTTCAAAGTGTATAAATTTGAATGTGTGAAATGTCTTGCCAAAGTGATATTATCAAAGTTAACAAGGTAGTGTTTCCATAAAACAATTTTAAAAAATAAAACTGTATTTTCAGACATCATCCCCCATGTCTTCTTGGATGCTGCTGTCTCCCTATCCTCATCTACTACAGAATGGAAATTCGATACAATGACCAAGCACTTCAGTGTCCAAATGAGAATCTGGTTGTCCTTGCAACTACTGAAGTTCTAGATTCAGAATTATGGAAGCGAGTTGTTAGAAAAACATAATTATTCAGTACAAAATTACAAACTCAAAACCCCACAATGATTCTAACCTGCTAATCATACTATTCCAGGATTGCCACTTCTGTCATACAGATTCAAAGGATCAACTTTTTAAACAACCATATTCAAGCAATAAAGTCAGATCCTCATTCAAGAAGACTGAATGCAAATGCAGGGAAAAAATGTTCTTTTTCAAAGACCCCCTTTCTTTTTCTCCAGATAAAAGTTCATATTTGCTTAAACAAAGAACACTAAACACATTCTCCTCTCTGACTACAGAATCAGAATTACCTTTCTTTTTCTATCAGTTGTCCTATCCAAGCAGTTATGTGCACATATGAATGAACCACTTTTGAAGGAGAGGATTTCTACTTCCCCAAGTCTGTATTATCAGGGAATTCATTTACTTACAGTAAGTTGACCACACCTGCTTTGACATTATAATAAATAACGGAAATAAAATGTGTTTCTTGTATGTGAACACTCATGCTTTAGTCTATACAATTTATATATTCTTTAGTATTTCTATAGTCTTCTAAATTAAATGGGACCATCATGGCCTCTTCCCTCCTCACTTCTCCTTGATTTGCTCTTAGCATGAAAGCAGGAATTCTGCCAGATAAACTGTACAGTGGTACCTCGGTTCACGAACTTAATTCGTTCCGCGACTCTGGTCGCGAACCGAATTGGTTGTGAACCGAATCAAATTTTCCCATAAGGTTCAATGTAAATACAGTTAATCCGTTCTGACCCCTACGAATTTGGTTGCCAACCGATTTTTGATCGGGTCCCGAATCAAGTTTCCCTGTAAGGTTCAATGTAATTACGGTTAATCCGTTCTGAACCATATGGGTTTTTTTTTTAAACCGCAAAAATATGACACAAAGTACAGTACGAAGAGAGAGAAAGCTAACCTTGCTCGACGCGACTTCTGGCGTGGAGGACAGGAGGGCGGGTGGGGAGGTGGTTACTGCTTGGAGGGAGAGTCCCCCTCCCTACAGGAAGCCGCGACCACGTGTCACGGGAGGGAAAATGGCCGCGGATCCTGTTCGTAACCTGATGCGGAGTTCGCGACCGGAGGCAAAATTTTGCGACCGGAGCTGTTCGTGAACCGAATTGTTCGTGAACAGAAGCGTTCGTGAACCGAGGTACCACTGTATTTTTATTATGTCAAACTTAGGGAGTCTGTGGGAAAATGCAAAAAGCCTGTTTACAATATTTTGAAAAATAAAACCTATTTGGAATATTTATGTTAATTTGTTGAAAGAAATGACCCTTACAATAAAAATAATACCACACACTGCTAGCCATCTGCGAAGGCTGGATGCTGGCTTCCACTCAAATTTAACCCAACTGTATGGTGTGAATTGAAAGGCAATTCTCTTCATTTTACCTCTGGAAGTGAAATTAAAAGTATCTCATGTTAAAATGTTTTTATTTTTCACTTTTTAATTAAACAAAATGTGATGAACAAAAATATTGAAAATGTTAAAACAGCATAAATAACAAAAACAAGAAACAGCCCCAGAAGCAGTGTAGAAACTACAAATAAAAACAAAACAAAAAAGATTTGGGAATATATAGAAGTATTTTTGTAATTTAAGGAACGAAACAAAACTTTAAACAGCATTTCTATTCAAAAAGACATTTGTATAAATGGTAATCATATATCATTAACCTATTAATTTATTTCAGAAACATATCATTTCATAATATTTATGAAACTGTTATAATTATTAATTTATCCTTGATTAAAACTTGACTGCACCCAAATAAATTGGGTAGCTCACCCCAAATTAAACAATTTAGGATTCATTAGCATAAATGGTGATAAAAGTTCTAAGAGTTGCATTTTCTGCCTTAGACATAAAATTTTGTAACTGAACATACTTATATGTGGGAATATTCCAAAGTCCTTGCCATTTATATGTTTTCAAAGAAAGCCACCCCAATGTCTTCATTCCACAGTAAATGCCAAGTCCATTACATAAGATTACATCCATAATCCACTGCAAATAATAATAATAATAATTTAATGATCCATCACAATCTCTATACATAACTTGTGACTACAGCAATAATGGTACTGCGATTTCTATGCATAATATGCTTTTAAAATATATAATATGCTGTCCTTATAATATGCTACATAATATTTTACAATATCAATTATATATAACCAATATTTTGGCAAAACAGACTGTTTCTTAGCCCATAAAATGATTTCATCTACAGAATCAGCATGTTATCTTCTCAACAGGTAATGATAAAAAGAATTCCATCCCACCCAATTTTCACATACTTCCCCTTTACTTGCAGTACCAATTAAGGAGTTTCTGTGATGGTCAATCTGTTATTTTCCATACTAACCAGCTAAGAGATATATCCTGAATTTTTAGTTATAAAGTTTGGGTTGGTCTGAATACTTTCTTCTCTCAAGACATATAATCTGTTCTTTCCCTAGACTTGCACATGTTGCTTCATCTTTGATTCTTTCCTTGCTGATCTTTTTTGTTGCCAGGTTTCCACTATTCAGTTCAGAATGCACCATTTAACAAAAAATAAAACTTTTTGTTTAAAAATGTATTTATTATTATTAAATTCACATTACATTTATTGGCATGCATCTTCTTCTATTTTTCTTATTACTAATCTTAGTTTGTCATATCATCTATTGTAGAACAAACTGTGGTTTATCTTTGTTGTTCATATTTAACTTTGGTTTAAGATGAATATAAGCCAACTTGAATCTAAAGATGTTCATCAGATTAGGCCAAATCTCAAATAATGAGTTGAAACAGATGGAGTTAGGTTGAATTGGTGACCACATGAAGGAAAGTGCAATACCTATGAAGCAACCCCAACCAAACACAGAGTTTTTGTGAATGATCTGGGGTTTCCAAGTACTTCAGAAAGATGGACAATGAGACAACAACCCCCTCTCCCCCCAAAAAACCTGGTTGTATTTCATCCCTCTATAAACTTTTATGATGAGGAAAGGGGGACGGTGGCAAATAAAGTTGAGCAAATGATGTTCTACTCCTATGGGATGATTTGGGGGGAGCATTCATACACAGCAGTTTCTTCTAAAAAGAAAGAAGCTGAATGCCAATTGCAATTCATTCATTTGTTCTGAATAGCCAAGGAAATCATTGGCAGATTTTAAATATTAAGTCCAATAGTACTAGTTGTATTTTTTAAAAATCAAAATATCAAATAATCTTCCTAGTGAGTACCACATAACTCCCCAAATCAACAAAATCTCTAAAACTATTGCACAGAATGGTTTATTAATTAGCTGTGTATTGTTCATATCCTTTTGCTTCCTGCAATTCTGTTCAAGCATCATTGCTTGAAAAAAGGGGAAGTCTAATTCTCCTTGTTTCCAGCGATCCTGACTAGAAATGCTTGGTGGAAGAGGGAAGTGCTAAGACTTCCTCTTCTCAGTCTAGTCAATAGGAAATATGAATCTTGCACATTGCTGGGTCTCAAGTCCAAAAGAGTAGGCTAGACTCCTAAGCACTGAATTGGGCTCCCAATAAAATAATATGGTTAGTGTATGTCTCCTACTTACTTTTTTAATAAATGAGAATTAAGATGAATGAAAATTACAAAGGAAAAACATGAGAATTCACAGCTTGCCTAGTCAAACTAACATAACAAAATATTATATTTTATTATTACATCTAAATTCAGCCAATTACTCTTATGGAAAGCATAACTAACCAGAAGCCTAGTTCATGTGTACCTTACATCAAATATTTAGATAAATTAGTAATAAAAGGAACTGCACATCATTTATGAATCCGACTATATCAGAGTTCAATGCTACATGGTCTCTAGACAGGAGAGTCTAAGAAAAATTACTCTCACCGAAGCTATTCATATTTAACTAGTGACTAAATCCTGTGAAGTGGCTTTTTGAAAAATGGATTTGAGCCACTACATGCTGAATAAATTTTTAAGAGAGTAATTAATACTTACATGATCCCACCAACATTCACTGAAATTTGGAAGTTGATGTTCTAGACTGTATTCCAGAAACTCAAACATTACACTGATAATCATGCACATCCACCAATCTCGAATCATTAGTGTCTAAGTAAATTATGAAAGAAACAGTTATTCTGCAGATCAGTCCATATTATCCAATATTGAAAAGAAATAAGAAAAAAGTCTCACTGACATTTAACTTCTGAGTAGGGGTAAATGCTTATCACTCTGTTTAATTTTAAGACTGCTGGACAATTTTTTTTCTACATTTATCTTTTTTCAAGCATCATATATCTGCACTAATTTATAACATTTTAAAATAAGCATGAGTATTCATACAATTTCATATGCACGTTCTCATATGCAATACAATATATCATTTAACAAACTTACTAAGCAATTTCTTTACCAATTTGTTTTAATACTACTTTCCCTCATAATTCACATTTTTATATGCATGGTTTTGATTGCAAACACCAAAGGACAATAGTATTCTGGTTCATGTATTAATTCAAGAAGTATAAATTAAGAAGGCTAGTATTAAAATGTGAATCAAATTAATTTTTTCTCCAGTTTTAGATTATAATATTGTCGACTGCATACCACATTTCAATATTCCTTTGAAAATGAGAAATCCTAGACTTCAGGAACAAAGGATCTCAAGAATCTCCAACAGCCCAAAATATTAAGCCTACTTTCAAGCAGGAACTAATTGTTCTTTAAATTCTAAGTATTGACCTGAATGGTCCAATGAAAGTAAACTTGGATTCTGTTATTCTATTTTGAACAAAAAAGGAAAGAAAAATTATACTGGTATCCTTGCATATATCAACAAAATAAAAAGCAGATGAAACAGGTTTGACCAGCCGCTTAGTTGGAAGTGATTGCTCTCAATAAATACTATTAAGTGCTGAGCAACATAACTGGTACTGAGAAGAGAAATGCAAGATTTCTATAGTGATTATTTTGCCCTGTGCTGTTGAAGCCTACAACTGAATTATAGTGCACAACTTAGTAGCAGAATGCAAACTTGAACCATCCTATTTGCTAATGGATAGTTGGCTTATGGACTCCATCCTTTGATTCACTCTATATATTGTATATTTTTCTGAAATGTTTGATTACTTTCTTCCATCTCTGGTTATACTTTGTCAATGAATACTTTCTACTTAATTGCATTTTTCATTCTGTATTTAAAATGATACAGCAATGTTCTTTGGGTAGATTGTTTTTAAAAATATAAAATGTACAGGTGAAACTCAAAAAATTAGAATATCGTGCAAATATTCATTTATGTCAGTATGGCAACTCAAAAGGTGAAACCAATATATGAGATAGACGCATTACATGCAAAGCGAGATATGTCAAGCCTTACTTTGGTATAATTGTGATGATTATGGTGTACAGCTTATGAAAACCCCAAATTCACAATCTCAGAAAATTAGAATATTACATGACATCAATAACACAAGGATTGGAAATAAAATAATATCGGACCTCTGCAAAGTATAAGCATGCATACGTAGTCAGTACTTGGTTTGGGCCCCTTTTGCAGCAATGACTGCCGCAATGCGGTGTGACATGGATGCTATCAGCCTGTGGCACTGCTGAGGTGTTATGGAAGACCAGGATGCTTCAATAGCGGCCTTCAGCTTCGCTGCATTGTTCGGTCTCATGTCCCTCATCTTCCTCTTGGCAATGCCCCATAGATTGTCTATGGGGTTCAGGTCAGGCGAGTTTGCTGGCCAATCAAGCACAGTAATCCCATGGTCATTGAACCAGGTTTTGGTACTTTTGGCAGTGTGGGCAGGTGCCAAGTCCTGCTGGAAAATGAAGTCAGCATCCCCATAAAGTTCGTCTGCGGAAGGAAGCATGAAGTGCTCCAAAATCTCCTGGTAGACGGCTGCGTTGACCCTGGACTTAATGAAGCACAGTGGACCAACACCAGCAGATGACATGGCTCCCCAAATCAACACAGACTGTGGAAACTTCACACTGGACTTCAAGCATCGTGCATTGTGTGCCTCTCCATTCTTCCTCCAGACTCTGGGTCCTTGGTTCCCAAATGAGATGCAAAAGTTGCTCTCACCAGAAAAGAGGACTTTGGACCACTGGGCAACAGACCAGTTCTTTTTTTCTGTAGCCCAGGTAAGACGCTTCTGACGTTGTTTGTTGTTCAGGAGCGGCTTGACAAGAGGAATACGACATTTGAAGCCCATGTCCAGGATCCGTCTGTGTGTGGTGGCTCTTGATGCACTAACTCCAGCCTCAGTCCACTCCTTGTGAAAGTCCCCAACACTTTGGAATGGCCTTTTCCTGACAATCCTCTCCAGGCTGCGGTCATCCCTGCTGCTTGTGCACCTTTTTCTACCACACTTTTCCCTTCCACATAACCTTCTATTGATCTGCTTTGATACAGCACTTTGGGAACATCCAACTTCTTTTGCAATTACCTTTTGGGGCTTTCCCTCCTTATGGAGGGTGTCAATGATGGTTTTCTGCACAACTGTCAGGTCAGCAGTCTTTCCCATGCTTGTGATTCCTACTGAACCAGCCTGAGAGACCATTGAAAGGCTCAGGAACCCTTTGCAGGTGTTATGGATTCATTAGCTGCTTAGAGTGGGACACTTTGAGCCTAGAATATTGAACCTTTTCACACTATTCTAATTTTCTGAGATTGTGAATTTGGGGTTTTCATAAGCTGTACGCCATAATCATCACAATTATACCAAAGTAAGGCTTGACATATCTTGCTTTGCATGTAATGTGTCTATCTAATATATTGGTTTCACCTTTTGAGTTGCCATACTGACATAAATGAATATTTGCACGATATTCTAATTTTTCGAGTTTCACCTGTATATTCTTAATAATTTAGGAATAAGTGCAATTTTTCTAAAGAGCAGACTGCTATACAAGTCCAATAAAAATAGTAATGACATAACTGTATAATAATAGTAGCATCTGTAATATCACTAGCAACTTTATTAATGAAGATGTTGGAATAATGAGGATGCAATGTAAAGTTTTCAGTATTCAGTATTTTAAGTGAAGGAAGGCTGTTTGATACTAGGATATCAATCCAACACCCCAATAAGAGCACATGTGTCCCTTTTAATATGTAAAGAATGATGTAAGCATTCAAATCAATGAACTGTGAACTTTTGTACAGAAATTATATGCATGTTGAACATAACCTCTGAACATTACTCATGGAGAGTTTGTTACTAAACAAGAATTTCCCAGAATTATGCTGAAATCAAATACTTAAGATATAATTTCTGATGTCAACTGCTGATCGGTAAAATCCAGGGCAATAAGAATATGCAAAATGTTATTGCAGAAAGTGCATTACAATGCAGCACCAAACCTTAGCTTAAAAGTAGAAAAATGTTTTCTTATGCCAGTCTGCAACTAACATTCCAAATGCATTTCCCAACTTCATGAAGTGCCTGAAGTTATTAGCTACCCGAAGGTGAATATTAAGAAAAATGTTTGCCTCAAATGATGTCTTTCCATTACATTCTAGAAAAACCATGGGGAGGATTATGACTTTCAAACTGGGCTCAGATAATGATATCAACTCCAATTGCAAAACAGAACAAATTTGATATTCTTAGTATTTATTGTATGAGTAAACACTATTTTTTAAAAATTAAAGTAGTGAAAGAAAGGAAACATGGTGTTTTTAAAGTTCAGCTCCGCAAGACTGTAGTCTATAGACATGGTAACTAGGGACACATACTGTATGCCTGAACTGGTTTTTCTGCTCAGCAGACAGCATCACAGTATAGGGGAGGTCAGGCGTGCTGTTATGATAGCAAAAAGCAACTAAAGTAGTCTTCACAGATGAATTACAAAGTTATAGTCAATGGTGAATAGAAGTTTTAAGACTAAAATAAATTTGGGTCATTAAAAGACAAAAAATAGTTTCTTAGCTATGAAAACATAATCAACCATTTCCTTTAGCAACATTTACAAAGCAGAACTGCTTTGACTTCATTACTCAGAAAGATACTTCAAAGTATTTTGTATAATAAGAGGGAAATAGAGATGCATGTATGCGTCTATTAGTTTAATCTTAACATAGCTAATTATTTTAAATCTTCTAATAAAATAGCTCAGTTGATTAAGATTTAAAGATATTCAACAGTAAAACAAAGAATTTTATTGTCATAAGGTTCTTTAAAAAAGAATTCAGATGATCTGTGATAATTTATTTATTTATTTATTTATTTATTTATTTATTTAGACATTCGATTTATTGTCTGCCCATCTCCCCCCAATGGGGAACTCTGGGCGGCTCACAAAGTACATATATATAATCTTACATCTTACAAGTATACCATTAGCGACCAGCAGGGGTCGCTAGGGGGTCATCCGGGCTTTTTTCCTCCTCCGTGGATCTTCTTCTTGCCGCTCGTATCGCTCATCGCTCACGCCGGCTGCATTTCGGAGCTCAGCCAGCACCGGAATTTTTCTCCCCCGTGCAGCACCGCCGGTTCCTCCCGTCTAAACGGGAGTACCCATTTATCTACTTGCAGATGGAATAGCTTTCAAATTGCTGGGTGGGCAATGAGCTAGGACAAGGGACAAGAGCTCACCTTGTCCTGCGGAGCCCGGCTCGAACCTGCTGGAGCACCGATCATTTCTGACTGGCAACTCCAGCGTCATTAAGCCCTTGTGCCACTGCGTCCCAATATAATAAAGGATTTGCTTTTTTTTTCTTTTTTTTTTTTTTACAGATGACTACTGTATATCAGTGAATATGCACACTGGCAGTACTGACAAGCAATGAAACTTCAGAACTGTAATAAGTAATTAAACAAAAAAAGGGCCAGTTCTCACCTTTAAGTACCAGCCAAGGAAATGAGCAGGAACAAATCCATCTAGTTTATCCTGTAATTCAAGTAGATTATACAGATTAGAGTTACTTTCTGTTTAATAAAATGGATCAACAAAAATGACCACAATGACTACTGAAGCATATATTTCCATATACAACATGAAACATCTCTCACAAAATTTTTAAAATATTTAAAATATCTGCTAAATGATTAAAAAGTATTTTTACATCTTATATCTAATGTACAGTATAATTTTTCTTATCATCCAGATAACCAAAAAGATTAATCTTCTTGTTTGCATTTTTATAATCTATCTAGAAGGTGAAAAATGGGTGCTTATCTTAGACAATACAATATCTAACTATGGAATATTCCTGAGATGATCCCTTCTGCTGTTGTATACATATCACCCCAGCAATACCAGAGACAAATACAGTTTTCTTAACTTTCAAAAAAATGCACTAACTAAAAAGTAATTACCTTTGATCCATGGAGTCTGGAGTCAATCTGGTTTACAGATTTTGGGCATCTATGTTTTGGATCAGCTTTTTAGTCCCATAAAAAATAAAAGCTTACCTAACATATTACATAGTTCACATTTTTATAGATCAGCAGCCAACAGACTGTAGCCTAGAAATACAGACTTTAGCAGCAGCAGATAACAGATATAGAATTCCTTCAATATATTTCAAAGTATGGGAGTAATTAAATAATTTAAGTCTACTCTTAATATACTCAATTACAGAGGAATGGATAGCATGATCAGGTTACTACATAGGTAGCCCGATATAGTTACTTAGTTACAGAAACCTGCATACATTTTGTATTACAAAAAAAGATCCACATTCAAAACATTAGATCTAGCAATATATATAAATCAATAACATTGGGAAAAAAACTTTATCTTTGTTGTACATTTGGTTAGCTATGAGAAAAGACCATGAAAAAACAACAACAACAAAACCAAAGCTCTATGCAAGGCCATGATATCTTAGCCCCCATGCACAGGAAATAACTTTTATGGCTTTCAATATTTCATTACAGGTAATCCTCATTTAGCAATTGCCTTGGATAGCAACCATTCACAAATACAGGGGTAATACATGGTAATTAAAAATTCATTTTCTGACCACTGCCTGCATTTAGGACAGCAAACGCCTTCAGTGTGAAACTGATTAAGGTCTGGTCAGTTTCATGCAGCAGCTGTGAGGGCTGGAGGGTTGTAATCCACTAATTAAGGTCACAGAGCTAAGCTTGTTAACTTGCCGTTAGCACTTTTTAGGGAAGTGCTCAGCTGGGGAGAGAAGCAGCTCATGAAGAGATAGCTTGTTTAAGCAAACTCTGCCCTGCAAGGGGGGAAAGGGGGGGGGGACAGGTCTGGCACAGGACACTGTACCAGAGAACTTTATCTAAATGAGATGGCAGCAATCAGTGATCTTCACAGCATCTCTCTATCTCTCTCAGAGATGTGTTCACTTAGCAACCATTCTGCTTAATGACTAAGTTGTCTGAACCAACTGCAGTCACTAAACAAGGACTACCTGTAGTATATCTTCCTAGTAAAAAGCTGAAAATTTGCTTTTAAAGAAATGAAACCTGAAATTCTTAGAAAGTTGAATTGGAACTCATCTATGGAAGCACTGATGACACATTCTTAGTTATGAAACAGTTGATGTTGGATTAGGCAACAATTATCAGGCATCCATGGTAATCAAATAAGTAGAAAATCTTAGAACATGAAAATATTGTTAAATGAATACAATCTCTCCATTTCAGCATCTTACCCAAATATTGTGAAAGGCATCTGTTCCATTATCTGGGTCATATATAAGGCAATTTCCACCATAGTCTCTTTCAGGCAAAGGCACTCCTAAATTAGGATCAATAAATTTCATAAACTGTCTTCCATCATGTACAGTCTGCAAAATTAAATATATGTTCAAGAACATCAACATTTCTTTAAAAAAGTTACATTTGTTAAATTGGCAATACAAAAAGAAAAGCCTTTTAAAACTTAAACCTTAAAGCATACATAATGGCTCTCCTGACCCTAAAAAGAGTTGAAGAAAGAAACTTAGATGTCTAGTAAGGCCATACACAATATTCCAAGTTTGGAACAGCCATATTTTGAGCGCTTTGAACTAGGAACAAGACATCACGACTCTGGACATTTGTCTTAGGTTTATTTCATTCAACTTGTTCAAAGTGCCCCATAATCCTGCAAATGGCTTGTTTACTTAAAAAAAAATATTCCAGCTACAAAGACTTCAAGACTGCATTAGCCAATAAAACAGCACCTGTTGGTTCAATCTCTGCTGATACTGGCTGGGGCTGAGGACAAAAGGAGAGTGTGCTTGAGGGACAATTAGTCAAACACCTAGATATGCAAAAAAGAGTGCTGCCTGTCTAATAATTAAATTTAAGCATGCCTTACCTCTTTGTTATGAGGTATTTTATTATCTCTTTTTCAGGCACTTTTCCAAGTATACTATGCATATGTAGAAAATGCAAAAATGTATTATTTTATGGGCTGGGCTTGGCAAGTAGATTGCCAAATAAGAAGAAAGTACAAGTGAATAGCTGGAAAAGTGTATTTTTGCCACTGTTCAGTGAATTACTACTTTTGCTTCTTCGTTGGGAAACACTTTTTGGATGTAGGCACTTGTTGCAGACAGCATGTTTAACTGTTGCTTTATCTGTAAGGATTTTTTTTGTAAAAAAAGTATTATTTATTATATTTAAGATCAATTTAAAATTTGCTTTGCTTTGGGTATTGAGTAGCATTCATCATGAACTACCATCCAATCAACTTTTCCAATTCTGGGATGAAAAAAGTAAGAGAATAAAGTACTTATTTAAGAGAATACTTATTCTCTTAAACTTAAAGTTTCTGTTATTCTGTATGAAGGAATATTCAGAATGTTTCAAATTTTATTCTATTGGACCAAGGTTCATTCAAAAAGTACTATGTTCCATGTTCTAATAGGCCATTCTAAATATTTCATTCCAAATATTTTTCTGTTTCACGTATACCATTAATGTCCAGTTAGTGCTTATAAAATAAAAATTTAAAAATCAAAGTAATTTTTTTTAATCAGTCAGTTTTCTACAGACTATGGCCATCCCTAAGAAAATATCCAAAGTTTGATTCTCCAAACTTCCCAAGAATAATTGCTTCACTGAAAATTCACATTAGCAGTATCATAATTAAAGTAACCCTCCCTAATCCTGACTGGGTTTTGGTATTTATAAGACACATTAACTTCATCCATGACCCAGTTAAGCATGTTATATGAATGTAGCCATTGTTTCTGCTTGAAAAATAGATGCAAACTAGCTGTTATCCATTTGAGATTGATGTGATTTCTTCTTTCAGAGGATGAACTAGAACCTGGAACTAAGGGCTAAAAATTTTCAGCAGAACAATTATCTTACTAGCTAAAAGGTTTGTTCCAATACAGAAAGCAAAACATCCTAAACTTTCCAAAGGAAAGTATCACTCAGAAGTGTTGTTTGATTGTTTACATACGTGTCAAAAACAACTGAGTTAAAAGTACATTTTGACTCTTGCTTTGTAAACCAGAAGGGACAATTTTATCTGTAGAAGGTCTAGATTAAATCCTTGGAATCTTCAGTCACAAAAAATTCAGTAGATGATGATGAGAAATACCTCAGCCCAAGATCCTGCAGAGTCACTGCCAAACAGATTAAACCAGACTTTTCCAACTCACTGCTGAGAATTCTGGGAGCTGAGATCTACAAGATGCTTAGGCTGGGGAAAGCTGCATTATACGATATAATACTAGAGAGCTAGTTTAGTGTAGTGAGGATGCTGGCCTAGAAATCAAGAGACAGTGAATTCTAGGCCTGCCTTGGGCATGAAAGCCAGGTGGGTAACTTTGGGCTGGTCATTCTGTCTCAGCCCAACTCACCTCACAGGGTGGTTGTTGTGGGGAAATAGGAGGCAGGAGTATCAGGTATGTTCACTGCCTTGAGTTAACTAAAATGTATTAAAAAAGTAGGATAAAAATCTAATCACAACAACAGTCAAATGAACTAAAAGGTTTCAATTAAAATGATGTCACTTATGCATTTGAATGCAGTATGCTTTCATGGTAAGAAGTGAAATTGGTGATTATGGTCTCTAATTTTTATCTCTAGGGTTTTCTTTAAAATATAAACTTTAAATTCCTTACCTGAAAGAGTATGAAGATGAGGAAAAGCTCATATACAACACTGACGCATAGCCAAAACCGCCAGTAAGCTAGTGGAACAAATTAACCAAAGAAGAAAAACATAGATATATTACAGTTTGAGCATAGGGCTAAACTAGTAGACAGATATAGGATCTTTAGGAATAATAAGAAGCATCATTTGCATGGAACTGTATGTGGTTTGAAGGAAGTCTACAAAGCCTTATTAAAAAGAAAAATACAGGAGGCCCAAATGGCTAACTGGAGAAGGTTAGTGCAATCAGTTATAGAGAAAATTCTTCCACATTTTGAGGACTTATAGTCCACTCATCTCCAAAACGAGATTCAGGGCAGCAAAATACTGTAGAGTACTTTGATCAATTCATATGAATTAAATTTTAGTGGGCTCTTTGCCTTAACTTCTTTTTCTACTTCCAATTATATTTTTTTTAAAAAATCACATATTTTTTTAAATTATTAATAAAAATGAAACAGGGTTGAAAAGTAGGGCAAACAGCCATTGCAATTTGGCTAATATATCCAGAACACTGCATTCTTACATAACAAATACAATTTTATCTTGTAAAACAGCTGTGGATTATAGAGAAAGTAGATCTGACTTCATCTATATTGCACATCTCATTTATTCAGCATCATACCACAACATCATTTCAAAGTGGAATGGTTTAAAGTCAAGGAAATTACAGATGAGGGTAGTGGCAGCAAATAAACATTCTGGGAACTAATAAAAGGGCATTCTGGAAATACCAGAAGGTTTACAAGAAACTGAACAATCAGCATTTTGTGCTGCATTTACTTCATGTATCCTATTTTACTATCAAGAAAATACATCTTATTTAGACAGGTAAGACCGATTTGTTAGTCACATTGGTCAAAATAAAGAAAAAGTGAACTTAGCTAAAAGAAGGTGCCCCCAGAATTACTCAGAATAGTTTCTCAAAACTTAAACTAATCCACCCTGATAAATTAGAATTTGCAAGTACTTTCTTTAAGGAACAGCAATCTACAGGTGTGAGTTTCAGAAGTTCCGTTCAGGATAAAAATAACAGTTCTGATAGTATATTTATTATTTTAATTACTACAACTGTTATCACATAAAGAGGTTACTGGCACAGACAGTTGTAAAGGGAAAGTGTACTTCACAGGCATACCTAAGCATTACAAAAAATCACCTTAGTGTCATTAAAATTAATTCTAATTATACCTATGTTGCATTTTTAAAATTACTCTTCTGATATTATACCTTCCATTATGAAGATGCTCCAATATGTTATTTAGCTAAAGAGAAGTTATAAGCATATAAAAAGAAATGTTGGAAATATTTAATAACACCACTATTAGAATGTCTACGCTTATGTTCAAAAGGAACATGCCTTTGCTTGTTTCACCAGCACTCATGCTTATTGAAGCATCCTTCTCTGCCAAGGATAATAATGCTTGTAGTGGGAAGAAAACTCCTCCAGGAAACTGGACTACCCACTGCCCCTTCAACTGATATAGCTGGGCTTGGGAAAAGACAAGCAATGAACTGGAGAATTCAAACCCCCATGAGTACCTTACAAGTGTTCATATGAACCACGCATGAAACATATATCTTCTATTAGCAGTTTCATGACACACTCACAAAACTCAAGTCACATTTGCAACAGTCATTGCAGTGCTCAGCACTCATTTATTCACAATAACCATTTCCTCATTTATCATCGGTCCTGTTATTTTTATTATGGTAAAGAGTAAGCTTTCATAAATGTATGAGTAATGGGTAACATTAGATACATCTCTAAATTATTTGACTAATATGATTTTTAACTTAAACATTACTTATATATTCTTCTAAATATTTTGTCAAATTAAACAGTAAATCGGAAAATTTACATCAATATCCAGCAGTATGTTGAGTTCACAGAATTTACTCCTATATAAGTGAATACATGGTTAGTCTGGACAGTGATCAGATTAAGACTTTCAAAAAGCTATGATAGATTTTGTTAAGGAAATCTTGATAGATGGTATTAAAAATGACTAATTTCAACATTTATATATGATTACTTTATCAGTCATATTTTAATGCTATGAGCTATTTTGATTACCTGGATGAGGTCTTGAAAATGGACCATCTTTTGCTTGAGTGACTCCAAAACACAAAAAAACTAAAATGCTGGCTACAATACCTCTGGAAAACATTAAGAACAAAACACTCCTCAGTATATTGTAAATACTTGCATTTATTAACATGTTGAATGTTCATGTAATATCTAAAATTAGGAGATATGATTAATCATTAATTCTATCTTGGCTAGTGATTGGGCTAAAATGGAAGTTTTGCCTAGCAGGCTTGGCCCCTTTAATGAACCTTGACAAATATCAGTTGGACTGGAAGGAAGCTTCACTGAACAAACTGCTATCACCAGAATTTCTGCTATCAATGAAATGTAAACAATCTATAGAGATTCTTAAATAATGTGTTATGGACATAGATTATAAAACTATCTAAACCTATTTTCTGGTGACATTAGGTCTTAGAAACAGATACCTCACTACCCTGGAATTGCCTAGATATTGCAGAGGCCCCTCTTGGTTTATACAGTATTGCCATCTGCCTTGGTGGATGGCTAGTTTACTAAGATTTCCTATGAGGAAGAAACATGCCATGTGAATCAGATGCAAACAAAACAGCTATGTCTTCTTTACTAAGAATATTATAGAAACATGTACAGTAAGTTAATTCACTTTTTTAAATAAAATCTTCCAGGTTGTCCAAACAATTACTATGTCACCTTCTTACTATCAAATAGGAATCCACACTTTACACATAACATAGTCAAATTCTATGCAGCAGCATTTAGAGCCAGATATGAAGTAACAGTGGGCTCTTCATAATATTTCTATGCAATTAGTGATTTTGATTATACTGTATCCAATTTTGATATAGTTAATATGTCAGTATTATTTTTTGTTTTCTGTTTGTCTTATGCTTAACACTATGGGTTTGTTTGTTTGTTTTTTGGAACCATGATAAAATTAATTACTGAATGAATGAAACTTTTAAGGCAATCTAATCTTGATGAAGTATCATGAAGTTTGCTTAAGAGACTGGCAAACTTTAGTTTGCAAGATTTTGCATCTAGTAGTGATTGGACTTGATATCTACATAACCAACTCTGTTTTTCTACAGTTCTATTTTTACAGAACCAAATACTAAATGGTGGCAACATAGAAATGATTCTTTTCAGTCTCAGAAATGAGTTTGTAGACCTGGCCAACCAAGCATTCCTCCATCTCAACAACTCAGTTTAGACAAGGGAGAAAAGTCTTTGTGTTAGTGCTATTAGAAATTGGAAATCCTGGATGAACTAATGCAGATGGCCAAGAAATCTACCAAAAGACTCTGATCTATCTAGCTTCTGGCCATATAATCTGATAAACTGCCTGTTTAAAATATGCTTCAGAATGAAAGCTTGTAACCTGGAAATAAATTAAGGTTTATTTTTATATTAAACTATTATAAAGCTTATTATTATAAACCAATAAATAATTCAATCTAATAATAAATAGTTCAATCTAACCAAATTATAACTCCAACTCTATTAAATCCAAACTAATCCTATTATACAAAAGCAGACACATCTTTTTAAAAATGGGAGAAAGAGGGCCAACCTTACTAAGATCAACTTAGAAGAGGGTGCCTCAAGTAATTATCCTGATAGTTTTTATTTCTAGGCTAGCTATATCAGTAAGAGGAAGATTTTCTCAGAGATACAGTCTGGGCCAGAAATATTGGAACAAGGATAACTGTTTTGGCATTTGGCCTCTGTACACCACCACATTGAAGTTGAAAGGAAACACACCCAGATGGGAGCGAAGTCAGGACTTTCAGCTGTAATTCAAGGGGTTTGACAAAAGTGGGGCACTAACCATTCAGGAAGTACAGCCAGTGCCACACACACACGCCCATCATTGGTGGCTCATAAATAATGGAACAAACCAACATCATTACAAACATAAGGATCGCCTTTAATACCTGGATGAAAATCCTTTGCAGTCAATGACTGCCTGAAGTCTGGAACCCATGGACATGACCAAATGCTGAGTTTCCTCCCTCAAGATGCTTTGCCAGGCCTTTACTGCAGCTGCCTTCAGCTGCTGCTTGTTTGTGGGTCTTTCTGCCTTCAGTCTTATCTTCAGTAAATGAAAAACATGCTCTGTTGGGTTGAGATCAGGTGGCTGACTTGGCCATTGAAGAACATCCCACTTCTTTGCCTTGAGAAACTCTTGGGTAGCTTTTCCTGTATGTTTTGGGTCATTATCCATCTGCAATATGAAGTGGCAGTTTCATCAGTTTGGCAGCATTTCGCTGAATCTGAGCAGAAAGTATAGGCCTATACACTTCAGAATTCATCCTGCTGCTTTTATCAGCAGTCAGGTCATCAATAAACACCAGTGACCCGGTTCCATTGGCTGCCATACATGCCCATGCCATAACACTGCCTCCACCATGTTTGACAGATGATGTGGTATGCTTTGGATCATGAGCTGTTCCTTTCCTTCTCCATACTTTTCTCTTCCCATCATTCTGGTGCAAGTTAATCTTGGTTTCATCAGTCCAAAGAATCTTATTCCAGAACTGGGCAGGCTTTTTTAGGTGTTTGCTGGCAAAGTCTAATCTGGCCTTTCTTAACTTGAGCATTACCAGTGGTCTGCACCTTGTTGTGAAGCCTCTGTATTTACATTTATAGATGTAGATAGATAGATAGACTGTAGATGTTGACAGTGACATGCCTACCTCCTCAAGAGCATTCTTGACCTGGCTAGATATTGTGAAAGGGTTCCTCTTCACCATGAGCATAATTCTGCAGTCATCCACTTTAGTTGTCTTCTGTGGTCTTCCAGGCCTTTTGCTGTTGTTGAGCTTGCCAGTTAATTCCTTCTTTTTCAGGATGTTCCAAACTGTTGTATTGGCCACTCCCAATGTTTTTGCTATTTCTCTGATGGGTTTATTTTGTTTTCTCAGCCTAATGATGGCCCCCTTCACTCGCATGGACACCTCTTTGGACCTCATGTTGAGAGTTCCAGTGAACAGCTACCAAATCCAAATGTAACACTCAGAACCACCTCCAGGCCTTTTATCTGCTTGATTGGTCATGGGGTACCCAGGAAACAGGCCACACCTGGCCATGCAGCTGCTTGTCAGCCACTGACTCCATTACTTATGAGCCACCAATGATCGGTGTGTGTGTATGCCACTGGCTGTACTTCCTGAATGGTTAGCGCCTCACTTTTGTCAAACCCCTTGAATTACAGCTGAAAGTCCTGACTTTGCTCCCATCTGGGTGTGTTTCCTTTCAACTGCAATGTGGTGGTATACAGAGGCTAAATGCCCAAACAGTTGTCCTTGTTCCAATATTTCTGGTCCTGACTGCATATAGAAACAGGGATCTAAAGACAGAAAAAGTTTATTAGGATTTTATTTATTTTTAATTTAAAAAGTTTACTTGTGTCCCCCAGATTTTGTTTTCAAAGGAAGATAGTCTAGACTCTAGGTGAAGAGGAGGTAATCACTGAATTAAATCTGCCAGAGGGAACTCCCAAAAAGAAGTGTATAGAGTTGCTCAGCAGGAAATGGACTGATTTCAATCAAGACAAATTAAATCAGCAAGAGCAGAAGTAAGTCACCTTTTCCGATTTAAAATTACAGTTTCCTGTATAAACATGTATACTGACTTCTTAGAACAGAAGCATTATTCAAACCCTTGATTAAGCAATCTAGGGAAGCTGGGGGGCCGTGCTATTAATATTGACCTATTTTTCTCCCATCTCAAGGATAGAAGGAAAGCACATTAATATGAGTCTTTCTGCAGTTGGTCGGCCTTAATAAATCTAATAAGCAAACAAAAAACATGGATGTGAAGAAGAACACTTTGTTTTAGAGGGGAGAATTTTGCACCCTCTGGATTTGGGAAGCAGTTGATCTGTGATAAGATCCTGCCACAAAGCAACAATCCATTCTTCTGTTTTGAAGCTGATGTCTCCCACATTAGGCTCAGGCATTAAGGGAGCAAAATAATGAAATGGAAGTTAATAAAGTCATTCTCGCTGAAAGGCCACCCGCTGGAAGACTTTGATTTAAAAAAGGAGGGAAGGCAAAGGCCTAAGGGTAGAGACCTGGAAACCAGGCAATCTGCCTCTCTGCATGTAGTTGGCTATTGCATATTTATGATCTGAGAACTGAATACACTGCAGAATTCACATAATTTAGAGAACCAGCATTGAGTCCCTAATTATCAGAGCCCAGATATGGTGGATGGGACGTATCATTAGAATGGATGACCACCATATGCCTCGCCAGTTGCTCTATAGTGTACTGGAGTCTGGGAAGAGACCTCAAAGTCAACCACGCAAGCACTACAAAGACACTGTGAAAAAAACCCTATGCCACTGCAATAGGGAACACGAAATTGTGGCTGCTGACAAAACCTGCTGGTGAACCCTGTACTATGAAGCCTCCACCAGCTTTGAAGACAGGTGCCCCCAAAAACGGATAGAAAACGTCACAGAATAACACCCACAGTTACTATAACAATGGACTTCCAATGCCCATATTGTGCTAGGCTCCACTTCCAGACTGGGACTGCAGAGCTCTGTGTCCACAGATGAACTGCACAACAGCATGTCTTCTTCAAACCAGAAGGACTAGCGTATGTATAGAGAACAATCTAGCATCTAAGCTCTACACGAACTGAACGTTCTATACTACAAATGTAGGTATCCCTACAAAGAACATGTTACCATAGGTTTAATAGTTTCTTCCAGAAAGGGGTGCAGTTGGCACATCAACCAAACCTGATAAAAGATGTTCTTGGCCACTGCCTTAAACCGGATACCAGAGAGAGATTCCAGATGTGCCCCCAGACAGTATAGTTACACATTCAGGGAAAGTGTGACCCGCATCCAGAAACAGATTAGGTGAATTCAGTACACTGATAACAACCAGTTCTAAATTTCCTGAAACTTTCTTCTAACATGCAGATACTGAAAAGGATTATAGACAAAATGAGGCCCTGAGGGACAATATATAACAGCTCTCGTTTTAAGGAGCAACTATATCCAAGTGACACCATTTGAAATTACCTAAGACATAGTGCTGCAAAGATGTGCCTCCTATTCCCAGAACATTCAGGTGATCCAGAAGGATACCATGGTATTAAAAGTCACCGAGATGCTGAGAAACACCCAAAGAGTCATTCCCCAGGCCAATTCCCAAACAAAAATCATCCACAACCAACTAAGCTATCACAACCCACAGTGTGTTTTGAAACCAGTTTGAAATGGATCAAGCTAATGTCTCATCTAAGCAATAGATGAGACCATTTTTTTCTCTTCATATTTGTTTCAGTTTAATGAATATCTAAAGGTTCAACTGAGAGAGGGGAAGTATCTCAAAAGAACAAACTGTATCATGAGAGAGGCCGCCAATTTAGTTCAGTCCTTTAAAAAAAGTTGAAATAAAGACCTGCAGACAACATATCAACTTGACACTCTCTTGGGTAAGTTAGACTGCTTAAGGTAATAACTCTGGAAGAATTCAAAACAACTAGTTTCTCTTTCTAAAAAGCAATAAAACTATTCTGATACTTCAATTTTTGTTTTATAGGATCAGTAAAAATGTACATTCTCTGCACTCAAGCAAGACATATAAAGCTGTCCCTTAATATTTTGACAGTGGATTACTGAATTTTACTGAGTTTAGATACTGTCAGCAAAAAATTATGTTTAACATTTTGTCCCTTTCCAAATCTGAGAAAATGGCAGATTCTCACCCCCAATCTCATGCATAGCTTTAAGTACTTCTGAAGCACAACACAGAGGCAGAGATGATCTCAGCCCCGCCCCCCTGCCCTTCTTGGGAAATGGGAGACTCAAAATTTTTACATATAGTAAAATTAGATTTATCAGAAAGCAAAAATGGCATGTTACTATGTATGCAAACACCCTGTTTAATGTCTGTTTAACATAATATGTGAAAGCAATCTATAGCTCATGTAACTTGCCATAAATCCTCATTATCTTCAGCTTTCCAATGGGCAATTCACTTGCGTTTTGATTAAACATCTATGAATTTGAATTATTACACAGATTGATCAAAATCAAAGTTTATATGATTTAGAAAGCATACAAAACAGCTTATTGTTTGTGTTGACTACAACAGTGAGGATAAAAATCCAGCAGTGGCAAAAAAAAACTTGTAGACAATACTTGCCTGGGTTTCAGGCCTAATTAGTCTTTCCCATAAACAGCATGGATTTTATGGATATTAAACTATTAATAGAAATGTAATTTTTTAAAAAAAAGAATAACATATGCAAATTGCAGGACTAAGAAATTATAAATATACATCCTAAAGTTAGTTCATAGACAGATATACTGTATTTGGTTATAACCCTGAAGTTTAGCATTAGGAATTAATTTCATCCAAAGATCCCATTTGTCTCAGACATACATAAAACCTTCCCTACCTTATGCTTTCTTCTCCAGCATAACAACAAACATCTCAGCACCCAAATGATTACTTGATATACCGTTATTATTTACTAGATTCATATCCTGCCTTTTTTCAAGGAACACAAGCTACATACATGGCATTGCCTCCTCCATATTCTACCTCCCTAAATAACAACCCATGAGGTAAGTTGGCCTGAGAAACAGTGATTAATCCAACATCACTCACTGAGTTTAATACTCTATCTTATTACAAAACTAGTGATTGTTTGACAGGTAATTTGTATCACAGTAGAAGAAGCAATAGGGCAAAAGTCATGTTTAGGTACATTAAACTGAGATATGGTAATTCAAACTAAGCTATGAAGTCTAATCACTCCAAGTGCTAATATGAGTCAGTTGGATATAAGATACCTATAAATGTTTTAGTACAATATATTTTTGCCTCCAGAATTACACTAGTAAAAAAATTAGCAATAATTCAGTTGGCAGGCTATTCCAATGAAATGCCACGTAAAGTAGCAGATGAAAGTGCAATCTCAACGTGTATATTTATGCTTATATAAGTAATTTGCCACCTACTTAATGTGTGTACTACCTTTCAACAAGGAGTTCACAAAACACCCTTCCACATTTTCACCCATTATTGTGGCCCTAATAGTTTAGTTTGACTCTAAGTATCACTGGGAGAAAAAAGCGGAGAAGTGATTAAACTAGACTGTTGTTGTTTGACTGGTGATATAATTATTCTTTCTGATTATTTATATTCCATTTCAACATTACAATATCCTGCTTCTCACAACTATCATATTCACAAGTAGCAGTTTTTTTCAGTACTGTATACTCTGGCATTCAGTGGTTTCAGGCTTATAGAAAGAAATCAGCTGTAGTCCAATATTTACTTCACTGAAAGCAATACAGAATGAATCCTTTCTGTCCTGATTTTGTACAAATGCATTAGTTCTCAAATCTAATTTAACAAAACATTTGCTCTAGGATACAATCAAAAGATGCCATTTGATTCATGAGGTAACCCAATATATCTCTGCCTACTTAGATATCAGTCCTTGTAAGTTCAGTGAGACTTTATCAGATAGAGGAATATTTAAAAAACATTTTCAATTTGAAATGATCTTTGAAGTGATCAAATTGCCTTGTGATTTAATAAACAGAAACCTCTATTTAAAACAGCAAGATTAATCGATATAGAAAATTTAAATTATATTTTTATCATCTACTATACAAATAATATATTTTACAAATAAGGCTGGAGAATTTCTAAATATGCAACAGACTGTTGCAGAAAACAAATCCCAAATATGAAAGTACTGTAATTGAAAAATTGGTATTCCAACAAACTACAATAATTAATAAGTTGGCAACACAGCATTTGCTTGCAATAATTCTGTAAAAGTTAGTTACCTCTTTGTGTTATAGGCTGTGTCCTGTGGTGTTTCTTCAAGCAAGGTCACGTATCCCAGGGTACAAGTAAGGATAAACAGGACTGTTAACGTGTGAGCTTGCCTGTTGACCGGGAAAAAAAAAATCAACTTTTTCTGAAGCACTGTTTATAGTTGGCTCAGTATTTTCACCAGCAAAAATTAAAGCTTTATGTGTGCATGTATGTGTATATGTTTGTAAATACACATACCCCTAATGTAAAATGCATTAATACACACACCCCTAATGTAAAATGCATTAATATACCATTTAAAAGGCAAAGTACCCCCCTAACACACCCCTAATGTAAAATGCATTAATATACCATTTAAAAGGCAAAGTACTACAAATTCACTAGCTACCTGTACAAGTTCAGAGGAGTCACCCATTACTGTCTCCAAAACAGGGGGTTTTACACCTCTTTTGAAAGGCCCTGAAGAAAATGCTGGTTTCCATGGGGAGAACTGCCCAGAGATTGCAAGTACTGAAAAAGCCCTGCTTATAGTTGTCGGCTATTTTAACTCACTTAATGAGACTAAATGGATCAAGCCTGAACAATAGCTACAATAGAAAAATCCATGATATGATAATCTCAGGCAAGGAAAAAAAATAACATCACCTTAAACTAGACTCACAAGAGAAAAAACAGGAAGTGCCTCAAAAGTATATTTTCACTCACTCTCTATGTGTATTTGGAGTTGCACACTTTATACAAGCTGAAGCTTAAAAAAGTGTGCAAAAGCAGTCAATAAAACAGCAGCTGATCACTGAGGTAAAAAGAGAGAGAGAGAGAAAAAAACCTACAGTAAAATCCTTCTGAACCAAAACATATTCAGAATCTGACAAGCTTATAAAAAAGCTAGGGATTGCCACTAGCTGTTTTCCAGGAACAAAGCAGAATCAGAATGCTCTCAAAGCCTTTAGAGGTGTAGTTTTTTCAAGAGCAATAGGACTATTTTCATATTCTCTAGATTTCACTTTATCTTTTTATTGTTTTTTACAGAACATCCAACCAACTGTGGTGGAATCTGTCTATATCAGAATAGGACTTTCTCTTAATTTAAGAGAGTTTATAGAAGATTCTGTCCTCTCCATCCACTAAGTAGTATTAAGTAATTGGTCAACAACTTTTCACCTAGTAAAACACCCACTTTGGAATCTAAAGGCTTTGATATTTTCACAACTGGAAGAAGCCACCATTTTCTTGATTCTTGAATGCTATGCAAACTAACAAAAGCATTCCGTTTACAAATACCATCTTAATACTGAGCCTGAATTACAAAAACACCCCTCAAAGCTATAACATCCAACCTAATTTTTGAACTTCCTTGCTTTTTCCACATCCCCTGCCTTTTACAAAGAAAAGTTCTAGAAAACACAAACGCTTACGCCTTCTTTTCTGTCATTTTAGCTGATCCCAATACGTTTATTCTCCAACCATGGATGTTGAATTTCATAAGGATAACTGAGAAAACCTCATAATCTCAGTTGATGGGCAACTGTTATTCTTTCATTCTCTCAGTGCCAAAGTTGAAAGAATGACAGCAGATCCATGTGGCAGCCAAGAGTCTCTGATAAAGCCCTAGAAATGTGGTGGCAGCTTTAATGCACAATCTTTACCAGAAGGTTGAACTATTTCCTTGTCTCATACAATCTCTTCAAAACTGCTTTTTCTCTCTTCCAAATGGGTTTGAAGACCAGAAGATAATCCCATGGGAGAAACAAAATGGGATGAGAAAGTTGAAGGGGTAGATGAACATTCTTCCTTTATTTCTTATTTCAGTCGCAACATTCCTCTTCAGTCTGATCCAGGCTCAGTCACATAACCATGCCAGCTACTTCTACCCTCAACTGAATCATATTAAAATGTTTCATGTTGTCATACAGGTAGTAGACTCAATATTTACATATATGCAAGAAGATAAATGTGTAGGTCTGGTTTTTAAAATGTAAATTTTCAGAATCAGTGGGAAAATACCTCACTTTCCTAGACCTGTGTTTCCTAAATTTTTTCTCTGCGAGGACCCCTTCCCACTTTTAAAAATTATGGAAGACCCCAAAAGAGATTTTGTTTGTGTGGGCTATATGTATCAATATTTACCATATTAAACATTAAAATTGTTGCATTTGTAGAATATTTATTTAAAATATTTATATTACAGTGGTGTAATATGGCCAAATGTGAAACACCCATAACTGCATTCCGCTCACATCCTCCCCCTCATTCTCCCCACCTCCTCTCATTCCCAAACTAAAGGGGCCCATCCTATCCAACAACAAACCACAGGGGATGAATTAGACTCCACCCAGGCTACCAGAGTTTCTGAAACCATTAGCACTTAACCAAGCAGTGCCTCCCACCCCTCACCCACACCATTAAACCTACTGAATCCTCCCTCTGGCCTCCCTATTCTCATAGGGAGGGAGGGAGGGAGGGAGGGAGTTCTCTCTAGTTCTTCCCAGAGAACTTCACATCCAGTAGGCCTGGTAAACTGGACCTCATTCCCACCACTGCCTCTCACCCAGGGGCAGAAGGCATGACCAGCCCCATCCAGGCCCCACTCCAACAAAACAATACAAAACACACAATATCCTTGTTGGTCCAGGTCTTCCCTTCAGGCTGTCCACCACAATAGTCCATCCAAGTCCTGAGTCCCACAAAGAGGGACGAAACTACCAAGATGGCTGTTGGCCCATGTGGCTGGCCAGTTGGCAGCTATAGGATGCAGGTCAGTTCTCCCACAGTACAACTGCCCACTCTTGCTCCCACTGCCACCATCAACCTGGGCATCCAAGTCCTCCAATCAGCCAAGACTCCTACTCCCAGGGAAGTAGCCACAGTCACCTCACTGTAGACCACATTTTAAGAAACACTGGCCTGTGAGTTACAATTCTTCAACAAAAGAATGCCAAAGACTCCAATATGAAATTGTTGACTAATCAGTAAATTATTTTATGTATTTAATGTTTAACTATAATCATAGTTAATCATGTTTTCTTCTCCTACAGGAGGCATTACTTTACCTCTGGAAAGTTATGTTTCTGCCGTTAACTATCACTGTGAACAGTTATTGTGCTTATCTCTGTACAGTGGTACCTCAAGATACGAACGCCCCATCTTACGAAAATTTCAAGATTCGACCAGCTCCGGCCGCAAAAATTTACCTCAACATGCGAACTCCGCCTCAAGCTACGAACCGGATCCGCGGCCATTTGCCCTGCTGCCACGTGGTCGCAGCTTCCAAGAGGAAGTGCTAATGAAATCTGAGCGGGAGGACAAAAGCCCAAGGAAAGCAATGCAGAAAGAGGAAGTGCTAATGAAATCTGAGCGCGCGGGTGGGGTGGGGAGCTCCCGCTCCTGGCTGTGCGCGCTGATATTGCTTTCACTGTGCTTTTGTCGCTATGGAGAAAGGAAAAAGGAAAAGGAAAAGCCATTTGCCCTGCTGCCACGTGGTCGCGGCTTCCTGTGGGCGAGATCGCGGTAGCAAGGAGGCGTTCGGTGAGGCTTGTGGTGTGTTTTGTGGGGTTTGGAAGGTTTTTGGTGTGCTTGTCAGCATGGCTCCAAAGAAATGCAGAGTGGGCGTGGCAAGAATAAGGCTTTGCAGCTAAGAGGCAAAGAAGAGAGGAAACCCCTGAAGGAGATCTCCCCGAAGTCCCTTTGGAGGGGGACTCTCCCTCCAAACAATAACTGCCTCCCCACCCCATTCTCCCTCTTCATACTGTGCTTTTTTTCATGTTTTTGTGGTTTAAAAATAAAATGCATATGTTTCAGAACTGTTTGTATTTACATTGAACCTTATGGGGAAATTTGCTCTTTCCTTTGGCCATAGCCCTTGGCCTGATGATTGCTTTCACTGTGCTTTTGTCGCTATGGAGAAAGGAAAGAGCGCGGAGGAATCAGTGGGGGGGGGGAAGCTCCCGCTCCCGGCTGTGCGTGCGCGCGACATAAGCCTCCCCCCCCATTGCTTTCAGTGTGCTTTTGTCACGCGCGCCAAGGGCTATGCACAGAGGAAAGAGCGCGGAATTAAGAAGCAGCATGGGGGTGGGGAAGCTCCCGCTCCGCTGTGCGCGCGACATAAGCCTTCCCCCCAATTCCTTTCACTGTGCTTTTGTCGCGCGTGCCAAGGGCTATGCACAGAGGAAAGAGCGCGGAATTAAGAAGCAGCACGGGGGTGGGGAAGCTCCCGCTCCGCTGTGCGCGCTACTTAAGCCTTCCCCCCCCATTCCTTTCACTGTGCTTTTGTTGCGCGCGCCAAGGGCTATGCACAGAGGAAAGAGCGCGGAATTAAGAAGAATCAGCATGGGGAGTGGGGGGGAAGCTCCCGCTCCCAGCTGTGCGCGCGGGAGCCTTTCTCAGATTTCATTAGCACTTCCTTTTTCTGCGCTAGGGCTGACTAAAGCGCGCCTGGGGAATTTCCTAGCCGTGCAACGCCGGCTGACACATTGAACCTTATGGGGACATGTGCTTCAGGATGCGACCAAATTCGGAGGGCGGATTAGCCGTATTTATATTGAACCTTATGGGGAAATTTGCTTCAGGATGCGACCAAATTCAGAGGGTGGAACGGATTAACCGTATTTACATTGAACCCTATGGGAAAACGTGCTTCAGGATGCGACCAATTCGACTTGCGATCAGAGTCACGGAACGGATTAAATTCGTATCTTGAGGTACCACTGTATCTATTTGAATACTATAGATGAAAGGCCTGATCACAAGAATCCCTTACTATATATTTTCTGTGAGTGAAGATGGAAAGTAGATTGCACCGACTGCATTATCATTTCCACCTGGGTCTACAAGCTAAGCAGAAAAAGAAAAATCCTTATGTATTCAAGTAAAAGCATAGATTTTCATTCCTGATATTTCATGACTGTATGTACTTTCAGGGAGGGGCCAATAAGAACAGTTTTGCTCCTTCTTCCGATATAAATACAATATAAATGGAGCATTAGTTAGAAAACAGCCCTTATACTTCTATTCCGTGAACACTTAGATTACCTATTTACTTTTTTTCTTGAAATGGAAGACTATATTTATTAGATTTTATTTCATGGACTGGAGACTATTTCACAAAATGTCTGTTAGCCTTTAAAGTGCTGTAGAGTTTCTTCTTTTTGTTTCAATAAACATTAAATACATACATATTTCTGAAATTCATGCTTTACATTTGTACTTACATAATCAGTAACTAGCTTGGTGGCTAACTTCTTACAGGACTGCCTTCCCCAACCTGAATAAGCCCATCTATTATGTTCTTCCCAGGAGAAGCTTTTGGTCATACCTCACTTTTGTGAAGTACTGTAAAGTGAATAGAAGCCAGGAGGCACTGCTCTCAGTTGCTATTCAGGCCTTGTGGGATACAATTTCCTTAGAATTAAAGCTTGCTCTATCTCTTCTAATGTTCTGGAAGCTACTGAAGATATTTTTTCTGAAAAGCATTTGGTTGAATGGTTTCTTATCACCACCTTTAATTTACTTATATCAATTTAATTCTTAATATTACTTAATTTGGTTTTCTTATCATTTGTTTTATTTTTTCCATTATATTATTATTTAACTTGTATTGTTGTAACTTAGTTTTTGGTTGTTTTAATTGATTCCTTCTGTCAACTGTTTTGTAAACTGCCATGAATCTGTATTGATTTGTCAATACATAAGTAGAATTAATTGCATCAGCAACCCCCCCCCCAAATTTGAGAGCTTTTGATAGTTTATGATAACGTTTACATAAAGATACTTTAATTACTAACATTATTCCGCTAATGAATTCCAGTTTACTAGCATGAAGTAAATTAGATCTTTACTACTGTAGTTGCTTTTTCCATCATCATTGTAACTCTAACTACTAAAAATGTAAAAGTATCAAATTTCATTTTTAAATGCTCAGCCAAGTATAAGAATAACTAAGAATAAATAGGGACATCAAAAATAGGAGGCTCAAATGGACACTTCTTTGAAATAATATTTAACCTACAGGAAGAAAAATCTGATTGCAACACAATATATAATTATTTCCAAGAATAATTATAATATTATGAACTGTTATGGAAAAAAAATAATGCTCAGCAGAAGTTTATAAACTAAGTAATTTTACAGGAACCTGACAATTTTACCTACATTCTCCATTTAAAAGATGGCATAACCCAAAATGTCAGTAAGATCCCGTTACTAGGTCACTATTTTTGCTACCACATAGTATGTTCCTAATGTACTCTCTATGATGTTTCCCTAACCTATAATGAAAGATGCTGTTCCCTAAATCGCAGAGCATTGAATACTAGGGCAATGAATTCTTACTTACTACACTGGAATGCAACAACCTCTAGGATTGTTCTAAATTTGTTGCTGAGTATTAGTGTATCCCTCTTACTGCCAAGATCACAAAGTTCATATCATACAAAGCCAGTTCAGATTCTTCTATTTGCCAAGTTTTTTGCAGAGCTGGACAACTGTGCCCCCTGCAATATGAAGCAAACCATTTTTTTAAGTCTACAGCTATTTTATTCTCTTCTCTATAAATGGTGCAGGTAAGAAAAAAGGAGAGTTGCATGGGAAGTACTGCAAGATAACTGGAAACACACAACTTTCTGCCCTTCTATTTGCAGGAAGCATATTCTGGATCCAATCCATCTAGCTGATGCCAAGACTTGTGATTAACATACATTATCATTTATTATAAAATTCATGTGTGCTTTTTGTCTAAAGACCTACAAGTGCAATTGTAAACACTATATTTTCTAACCAGTGGAGGTGTCCCTAATGTCATTTTTCTTATGTGCAACAAGGATTTTAAAACATCAGCTAAAATCAAAGGTGTAAGGGAAAAAATAGCAGAAATTTACTATGGCTCACTCAGAAATTATCTCAGGTAGTGTTCTTATGTACTTTCTTCAGGGATTACTTGTAAAGTAATAAAGTTGCTTTGTCAATCTCTTCTTTTGGTACAATTCCATTTCTTTGCATGCTCTCAGCAATAAACATTCTACATAATTCAGTTTCTAAGGCTGCTAATCTAGAAAATAATTTTACAATCTTCTCCCATTGCTTCTTAAAAGCAGACAATCAATTTGAAAACCTGTACAAACTGGGTAAGAGCCAGACTAGTATGAATTTGGAGAATCATCAGAAACTATTTAGAAAAGACAATGAACATAAAAATGGATTTCCTTTTCCCTAACAGTCCAGGAAAACATCCCATCACTACTACTGAAAAAAGAAGGGCATGAATTTAAGTACAATCTTAAACATAGTTAAGGGATGTAGTCTCAATTCCCCTTTATTGATGCAGATTAAATTGGCTCATTTCACCAGAATGTTATTATATGGCCCAACATCCCTTATTCAGTTTATGACTTCTAGTGTGGCTTAACAGATTCAGGAGCAAGACAGCAGAGAAAAAGAGGAGGGAAAATCCTTGCATTGTAGGAATAGTCTATAAAGCAATCTTAATCAGGTTTACTGATTGAACTGGTGACTCGCTCTTCAGCAGAATTAAGTTCAGTAACAGCATTAGTAACTGTAAACTTGTTTACAACTTCGATAGTAAGTGATGAAAAATGACATCCGAGACAGCAACAGCTATGGAGCCAAGTCAGCACAGAGCAGGGGAGGGGCGATTTAGGAGGTTTGTCCTGAACCTAAGAACGTGATGCTCCATCTCTTTCAGAGTACATACACATCTCACCGGAATCAAGTACTAGCTCTAAATCCCTCTGTTGCTGACATTCTGACTAATCGCCCGTCAATCCGTCCCTCCAGATCCAGCTATTCTGCCACCCTCTGTGCCCTTATCTTTACGTACAGGGTCTAGATGCGTGTGCTCGTTCTGCCAGCAGGGCAACCCGGCGGAGAACAGGAGCACACGGAACACGGCCGCCCCTCTCACCAGAAGAAGGTGTTGGTCCCATCGTCGTACACCTCAGACTCGGTGCTGCGCCGGTCGCCATGAGTGACGACAGCGGCGTCTGGCGCTGCTGCAGCTGCCACCGGCGGCAGGTCCCCGCGCGGCCCCTCCACAACGGGCGGAGAAGCACCGTTGGGGGGCGGCAGCGGAGACGGAGGCGGCGGTTGCCCTTCTTCGAGCGCGGCTTTGCCGGAGGCTCCTCCGTGACCCCTCCGCTCGCCGCGCCTCATAATGAGACTGATGGCGACTCGCTGGGCTCCGCGCGCCCCATCCGAGCGCCGAAGAACCAAATCACAACAGCTCTGTGAAGGCGCCTGCTCAGCACTCGCTCGTGACCCCGCGTTGGACGAGATTGAGGGGCGGGGCCGCTCTCGGAGGCGGCGTGATCGGCTTCGGCTAGGGAGCGCATGCGCGCACCGAACCTCCCCCCCCCCCCCCGCTCGTGCAGGCATCGTCCAGCAACGCTTTGAAGCGCGAGCGATCGCAGGGAACCTTCTGTTGTAGACAATGGAAGCGAACTTCAGTGACAGCAAGCCAATGCAGGATGGTTTACATGGAGAGAAGGACGTCAAGATGGAGCCTTTCCTAACGATTGGCTGGCTCGCAAAACATTTTTAGATAGTTCAGGGCTTTGTTGCTGAACTCGGTACGGTTAGTTTATGGTCCCGTGTGTTAAGTAAACCCAGGTATAAAAGTGCAGTAAATACATTAATAGAAGGCTATTGTGTCTAAACAGAGACAATATACTCAAAATTGCAGGCTTAGTTAAGGACGGGGAGAGGAGGGAGAGTATACCCTTCAGTCGCTGTAAGAACAGTTCCTTCAGCCTTATAACAAGGCCTTACTGGCCCCCTGCCTAATTTTAAAAGCTCTCTGCAAATGACCACTTCTGGTTTTTGGAAAGAGCCATTTATTTTTCCCCCCACACAGCAACCTCTGAGCTGAGGGAAGAGAGAGAGGTCTCTGTCATTGGACTAGTAGTTGAGTGAAGATAAAAACAACCAAAAAATCCTGCAAAACTACTTTAGAATTAAATAATAAAATAGTAGAATTCCACTAAAGAAGCCGAGGTCACTGCCTTTCACTGACCTGTAACAGGGAGAAATGCATCCGGTGATGATCTTTTTAGCCTGTTTCTGTACCAGAGTAGGGGTGTATGTTTCAATTTCTGTCCACCTGCAATATATCCAGCACAGAGTACAGTGAAATCTTGAAGACCAACATATTTAATGTGCCATAAGCTCACCCAAACACAGAGTCCTATTTTTACTGGATAGGCTATACATGACACACCCTGCTGTATAATTATGGCAACCTTCACATTCACTGCTGATTTTCCAGCAAGATTAGGTTGCTCTCCCACAGATATCTGTTGCCATTTTTAGGATGTAACTGTAGGAATATTTAGTCAAAAATCCATTTGAGCTCATCAGAACTTACTTCTGAGGAATATTCATATGATTGCATTAGATCACATTGCAGGTAAATTCATTTGAGGGCTGCTGTCACCTAGTACTGGCCAAGCACCTGTGGTTATTAGAGTAATTATTAATTTTAATATATAATTGTTTATAAGTAATATTTATTTTGTGAAGTTATCTTTTCTGGTTTTAACAGTATTTCGAGTTGTGGGTTTTCTTGTTGTAAACTGCTGTGGGTTGCCAGATTTGGTGAGAAACAAATGTGATAAATAAATCCTACTTTAACACTGTTGGAGTTTTAAGCAAGTATTTTTAGGATGGTACCATCTATGTCATGTCCAGGATTTCTGCATTTTGGCCAATGTAAATGTGCATTGCTGGCTTATAGTTGTAGACATAGTAGAATCATGCAGTTGGAAGATATTATTGCTCCAATTAGGTTGTTGATTATTTAAATCCCTGTATTATATTTTCCTTAATTACAGTGCCAATGGATGTTTTATGTTCATACACAGCTATGAGTTGCATCATTGTGGTATTATTTAGTTCAGTTTATATGCTGAATGTATTTTGAGGAAGCTTGACTTGAAAGAAGATGAGAAGTGTGGTTTTAAACTTGGAGGAAGAAACATCAACAACTGTGCTTTGCTGATGAAACTACTGATAGCTGAAGTTACAAATTATCTGGAAGCTCTAATAATTAAAAAAATTTAGTCCCTCAAGTCCAATCCTCTGTTCAGCTGATGGTCACCTTCAGGTTCAGCCTGATTCCTGGTGACATCACAGACAGATCCATGCAATGGTAGTTGCCACTGGCTTATTCCAAAACTTGACGTCTCAGTCTGGTGGTCTACAGTGCTGGAATTCTCTTGTTGTTTCCCACCCAAATACTAATCAGTTCAGTTCCTGCTTTGCTTCCAAGCCCAGACAAGGTTGGCCAGGAATTCACACTAAAACATCCACAACAGAAGTTTACTTGTACAGTTCCAAGGAAGGGAAGGTCACCACCTCTCTGGGTAACTTATTCCATTGTGGAGCTGCTCGTACTCTTCAGAACTGCTTTCCTGCCCTTCCAATAAAAAGTGCCTTAACTATAACTTAAATCCATTATTCCTTGTACTGCCTAATGGGATGACAAAAAACTTGTGTCCTGCGATGTAACATGCTTTCACTATTTGATGAATGCTATTGCATCCCTACCTTATTCTTTTCATTTCATCTCTAAATGGTCTCAGTTCCTCTGATCTCTTCACAGGACTTCATTTCTAGTCCCTTGACCATCCTTGCTGTCTGTGCTCTGAACCTGTTCCAGTTTCTCTGAATCCTTTTTAGTGTATGCTCAGAACTGAACATAAGCATTTAAGACTAATACAGAACCAAGTGGGACAATTAGTTTTTGTGGTTTAGAAGCCATGTTCCTGGTGATGATGTCTTACATTTCATTTGCCTTTTTTGCAGATATAGTATATGATATTGCTGATGCATATTTGGTCAGAAATCAATTACTATGTGAAGTTTTTTTTCATAAATACTATTGTCAAGCCCTCCACCACCACCATCACTACCCAGTCCTGCCATGGTACCTCATCAGAGCATCAGGGCATTTCTGGGCACAATGAGCAAAGAATTCTAGAAGTCTACACCAAACAGCATGTATTCCTAGCAGGGCCACCCAAGGCAGGAAAGTTATCCCAGCTAAAGCAAGCAGGCACCTATATCCTTGTCAGTAAAGAAGTGAGACAAAGCTGTGCACTCACTTCTTATTCAGTTTATATGCTGAATGTATTTTGAGGAAGCTTGACTTGAAAGAAGATGAGAAGTGTGGTTTTAAACTTGGAGGAAGAAACATCAACAACTGTGCTTTGCTGATGAAACTACTGATAGCTGAAGTTACAAATTATCTGGAAGCTCTAATAATTAAATTTAAGGAGCACAGAGAAAAAAAAAGTCAACAGGTACAATCACCAGCCTTAGAAATGACAATTAAGATACTGAAATAATGGATATCTTCTGCCTCCTGGGATTAACTATCAACAGTAAAGGTACCAGCAGTCAAGAAATATACCAGAGACCAGCACTTGGTAGGAGAACAATGAAGGTTGTTGAAAAGATGCTTAGATACTCATGATGTGTCTATGCCTACAAAGATCAGAATCATTTGGCAACAGTTTTCCCTGTAACATGCTGTAGAAGTGAAAGACTTTGAAGAAACAGGAGAGAAAGAAGATTGATGCTTTTGAGATTGGTGTTGGAGAAGACTTGAAAAAAAATCACAGATAGCCAAGAAAACAAAGGAATAATAGAAGAAATCAATTCAGAATTCTCACTTAAGGCACAAATGACTAGGCTCAAATTATCAAATTTTGGACACATGCAAATATTTGATTACTGTGGGTGAAGGGTACCTTGTTGGAAAAAGGGCCAGGTTGGGAACAGATGATCCTAGAGAAGGTCTATGTGGTTGCTAACAGTCAACATTGACATGAAGCCATGTAATCAATCAATGACTGCCAAGCCAGGTACCCCCTCACATCCTATATTTTTGCATATGATTTTTAATTTCTAAGTAGAGAATTTTGCATTTATGTCATTTAAGACACATTTCTCTAATCTATAAATATGGTTTTGAATTTTATTTACATAAATAAAATATGAGGTATCCTACTGAATTTGTAATTGACAAATTGATTCCATTTACCCATCTGAGTCACTTTCAAGTGGATAAAAACATCAATGTTATGGATAGTGTTGTTTTGTGGTCTAATTATGTTATTCACATAACCATTGTCTTCTTCACATATTGTGCTAAGCCATAATTTTATTAATCATGTTTTGTTAAATAAGTCACAAGGGTTAGGCTCATAAATAATGCTAAGCCCCAAACAAGGTATATTCTGGTTTAGTACAATGTGTAAAGTCAGCCATATACTTAATTCTGAAGTTTGCTTCTTCTGGGTGTTCCATTGTTGTTTGAGGGTGAGCTTTGTTTATTCATCAACATGGATTGATCCTCATTTCCCAGGATCATTCTAGGATAAGCCATAGATTCTTGAAGTTCTGAAGATACGTTATCTGATAAAGCAGAGTTCATTGACAGTTATTTTTAGAGCTAGTATTTCAAGTGCTATATTTTTGTTGGAAGGTTTAGATTGAGTTAATCATTACAACTAAATTCATCTTTTTTTTTTTCTGGCTTTGTCCTGTACCTGATGATTCCAGGTACTCATCTAGTCTTGGCAATGTATTCCTTGTTTTTTAGCAGTTTGGAAATGAATACTTGAAGTGTTTGGGAAAAATTTGAACCTATCCATACAAATAGCAGGAGCATGTCATTAGACTTAATCAAGAATTATAGTGTGGTTATTGTAAGAGAAGCTTTACTAAAGCATTTTCCCCCCCAGGATGTCTGTGGTGGCTTCCTCAACATGGTTAACACAGACAACTATATAAGCTGGAAGAAAGATACTTCTACTCTCCAGTTCATAGGATAGTTACCTTAGAAAAAACAGGCTGGAAAATTTTCTAAGAATTAGCTCTCTACAGTATCCTATAAATATTTAAGGTTACATGCTCCACTTCATTTCACATTCTTATAATCTTAAGTACCTAAATGCAAAGCCTGTTTGCCAGACCTGAAAGGCTTGCTTAATGTACCAAGGCAATCATCACACTACTATCATTCTTGTGTCCCAAAAGTCTGCCTTGGGAATATATTTGAGATACTGCAGATGCAGTAAGAATGCATTGGGGTTTTTTTCCCACATACACTTGCGCATCCATTCCAAAATTATAGAGATTCAACTATGGATCACAGTTAAAAAGCTTAGTACTGTATAAAAAGGTTAATAAAAATATTAGTCCTCACCTGGAAGTCTCGTTCTCTTTGCACCCATCTCTCATTTAGCAGTCTTATCTAAATTATATTGAAATGAGAGTCTTTCCACAATCTTTGTTTGCTTTTGGAACTGGTTTTTAAAAGCTTTAGCATCCAGATATGAATTCCCAATTATGCAGAGTCAACTACAAGACTGAATTAATCATTATACTAAGTACTTTGAAAAGTTGATCCATTGCCAAATGGAGGTTCATAGATGCTCTGGGAGTTCTTCCAATATGGATATATATACTCATCTTGATACTTGTATTGCAGGGTTTTCAGATTCCTTGTAATTCAGAAAATGACAGCTATTATTTTATCATAAGGAGAAATGGAATATTGGGATCATGGCTGGCTCAAGCTATAGAATGCTTTGAATTACAGGACAATGGGTATCTGGAGGCAAATGTCTATCTATTTCTAAATGTGAATATTGACATTTTAGGAAGCAGAATTGGGGCACTAGAATGTGCTTCAGTTTTTCATCTGATTATAGACTTCACCATCTTAAACCAACAAGCCTTGTTTTTTTCTAGTTAAAGGCCAAGATATTGGTAAATTCATCTTCACCTGTAATATTCTGTTCAAAAGTCCATGATGACTATATTCTTATGTTGTTTAACTCAAGCCACAGCTGAGCCAATTGTTGCTATGCTAGGCAGTGGTCCTACATTAGATTCTCTGGTGTTAAAAAAAAAAAAAAAGGTATGCAAGTGACTTGTTGTAATAATATGACTGATTAAGTACTTGCAGCAAGCAATATCTGATAGCTTCAAAGCTAGCCAGTAAGGCATTTAAACAGACCAATATGAACACACAAAAAGGGATGTATAGCCAAAAAACGATATAAGACAGTTGCCAAAAACTGTAAGGATTGTGTCAGGCAGGCTAAAGCATAGATGTACATACTAGGACACTGAAGAAACTAGCAGAGGTAATTGCAGAACTCCTAACTTTAATCTTTGAGAACTCCCGGAGATCTGGTAAAGTTCCAGAAATTTGGAGGAGTGCAAATGTCCTATCCCCAAACAAGGGAAAAAGGAGGTCCTGAAAAATATAGACCTGCGAGTTTGACATTCGGTCTGGCAAGGTTCTCAAGCAGATTTTTAAATAGCATATTTGTGAACACTTGGGTAGGAATACAACAGTTAACAAGAGCTAGCATGGGTTTGTCACATATAAGTCATGCCAATTAACCTTTTCTTTTTTGACTGAGTTACTTGCTTAGTAAATCCAGGGAATGCTGCTGTGAACATAGTGTACTTTGGCTTCAGCAAAACATTTGACAAAGTTTTGCATGATACTCTCATTAATAAAATAGTAAATGATGGTCTGGATGATTCAACTGTTACACCGATTCACAATTGGCTGAATGACCACACTCAAGGCATATCATAAATGGGTTCCCATCAGACTGGAGAGTACACTCAAGGGACTCTTTCCTGAGCCTTGTGCTGTTCTACATGTTTATTAATGACCTGGATGAAAAGGTTGAGGGGACAATTATCAAATTTGCAGATGGCACAAACAAGGAAAAGAGACTAAGAGTTTAGAAGAGAAAAAGTAGATTAAAGGAGGTCTAGACAGGCTTGAATGGTGGTCAAAATGAACAAGAAGAAACTTAACAAGGAGAAATGTAAAGTTGCAAATCTGGGCAGAAAAAAATGAATTTTATTGGTATAGCATGGGAGAGACCTGATTTGACAGTAGTATATGTAAAAAGGATCTGAGTGTTCTAGTAGATCCCCAGTTGAACTTGAGCCAACAGTGTGATGCAGCTGCTAAAAAAAAACAAATGCTATTTTAGAATGTATTAACAGGAACAAAGAATACAGATCAGGTAGCTGGCATACTCACTATTACCAAGGGAGGGGGAGTCAAGGTGGCAAGGAGTGCACACATGTTGTCTATGTGCTCTTAACATTCTTTTTTTAACCTTATTTTACCTTGCCATTTATTTATTTAACTAAAGACAGTAGGACAGGCTGCACCAGTTCATTTTAATAGTGAGCCCTTTTAAACACTTTGTGAAACAAGAAAGAGTATGGGGAAAAGAAAGAAGCAACACAGAATGAATTCAGGAATAACAGTCACTTCAAAGCCTCCAAAGCAACCAAAAATTGCCGACTATTTAGCTACAAAGAATGACTTACCAGTAAGTAAATCTAATAATAATGGTGATGGTAGAAACTTTACTTATGTGAATTGACAGGATGCCTTGGAGTAGGATTTGCAAACACAGATCAAACAACAACAATTGTTCAATCTCTCTACCTCTCTTCAAGAAGATCGCCAAACTGCTTTTACAACACACACCTCTTCTGAGGCTGCTGCTGTCTCTCCAACAACTTTCACTCCCGTTAGGGAGCGAGAGGTCAAGAATCTCACAAATGAGATTGCCACAGACTTTGTATCAAGACCATGCCTTTTAACAGCACAGACTGTACTCTCTATTTTTGACTATGTAACAACAATAAACAATATGGATTCCTTTAAAAAGTCTTTTGAGGCTTTTACTCAGAAACATTTAGACAAACTGACTGCACTTATGGAGGAACAAATTAACACTAGAAGAGAGCAGCCTGCATTTAATAGCAAAAAATACTCGAACTCCAACTGTAACACCAATAGGAGAGAGGACTGTCCATTACTGTATGATGAGAAGAAGGGGAGGGGAATTGGGAATACTCCAATCCTTCAAACAAAGCAGGTCACCCTACATACTTGTCTTAATAGAGCTAACAGGGGTCACTGGGATACAAAAAGAGCTATCGGTCTATCCTTCAGTCAGCTCCTCCACTGTCAACTCCATCTGATAGATTTACAGGCAGTGGAATAGCTACCCACTAAAAGGGAAAGTAAAAGAGTTTTGCTGACATTTAAATGCTCTACAATCCCTAGAATGCTGCTTAAAATGAAACCTTTTCTTGGTTCATTTCAAATATTCCCATGACGTGTGTTTCAGGATAATAAAATATGCTCACTTTTTCCATCCAACTATGCAAGCTGAAGATCTCCTTCTAGGCTCTAGGAATGATAAGCTGGGAGTCTGACCTTGACAAAAAGCCACTCAGATAAACACCTAAAGTCGTGTGGTGACAGAAAGGTTTCTGATGAAGCTCTAAAAGCACAGCTGATTCATTGTTTTGGAGCACTGCCAAATAGTGAGCAAAATGAAACATTGAGAAAACTAAGGAATTTACAACAGACACTATTAACAACATACAGCAGCAGAACTTCTGACTGAATTAGTGGCAGTATCTCCCAAAAAGTGTTACACTAACAATCTACAGACACCTCTGATACATTTTGATCTGAGGATTTTCAACAGAAGAGCAATCAGAAGGAAGACAACCTTGCAATTCTAACATGAAGGAGTGAACCTGCAGCACCCAATCAACAACAGTATCACCTCTGATGGCAAGTCCTGGTCCATGGCACACCAGTGCTTTGCTTCTCTCTCAGGCCACAGTTCTACCAAATGGACTGCAGATTATAGCAGGGTTCCTCAACCTTGGGCTATAGGGACCCCTCAGAACAAAATTCTCAATTCTTTGGATGAACTCACTGCCATGAACAATTTAGCAACACTTCTATCCCAGCAAACTCAATCAAATATTAGAGACCACCAGACTCCCAGGTACAATGGACCTGAGACGGATGACCTAACAAGTGCATTAGAGTGCTAGGTGAAGACTCACAGGGACACCAGACAAAATGTTATAACAAAAGAGAGTCAACATGGTGAAGAATCACATAGTCCTGATAAGCTGCTTCGCTGTGTAGAGTCTTCAAGGAAAATTCAAGCCGCTAATCAGTGTGTGTATACCTGAATACATCAGGTTCCCTTGATCTCATATCTTCAAATGAATGACTGAACAGAGTACATTACAACCCACCCCCAATTAGTTTCTCTTCTTGCTCTCCTATAGGTATGATTAATGATACAACTATTCAAATTAACTTGGAATCTAGCAGGATGGAAGAACAAACTATGTGATTTACAAGAATTTCTGTCCAATTTTGGTTTGATTGCAGTACAAGAGACCTGTTAACAGCTGGAGATGAACAGATGTTGATACCTGGCTTCAAGTCCTGGGTCACCCCAGCATGAAAAGTAAGAGAGAAAGGCCGGGCGATAGCAGGTTTGGCCATATCGATCAAGGAAGAGCTAGGACGAAAGGGCACAGATCATAGGTGCCTCTTTACCTTTTTGCTTAGCTGTTAAATTCCAATATAAGGCCTTGGACACCATTACATTTGAATAGAAAAGGTCTGTTTAAGACAGCATGTTGTTGGAGATGTAATAAGGATAATGTTTCTTTAAAACACATGTTTTTACAATGTCCTGTATGTACTAAATTCTGGGAGAAAGTACTGGATTACATATGACTGTGCAACAAAAATTACAATTTTCAGAAGATAATATTCTTTTGAATTACTGTACATACCTATTACATGGAAATTGACAACTGGACAACGTAAATGGATTCTCCATGCTCTTACTATGACCAAAAGATTGATATTGCAGCATTAGAAAGATAAATGTAAGGCCCCTTTCACTCAATGGATTGAAGACCCGATTATTCTTGCCACCTATGAGTGGATTGCCTATAGACGTAGACTTTGTATGGACAAGTATAATGAAATATGGAACTTATTTATACAAAATACAGTGGGTTAAAGACAAATGATAGTTATATACATATATTAGAAATAAATATATATATACTTAAATTTTATTTACACTAGATAAGTATATATAGAATTGTAATGGTTGTAATGATATACCATTTTTTGTTTTCCTTTTCTCACCCTTTTTTTAAAGCACTCTATGCATTCTTTTTTTGAGAATGTATTTGCACTGTAATTATTTTTGTGTTTTTTTAGTTTCCTTGTTTGTTTAAAATAAAAAAATCAATAAAAAGTAGATAAAATAATAATAATAATAATAATAATAATAATAATAATAATAATAATAATATAATCCAATATAAGGCCTCTGCGATTGTGATGTTAAACATGTATGTGCCTTGCAAATGTCTACATATTATTCCCCTGATATATGGGTGAACTTACCTTGATAGAGTTAATCTCAAAAATTCCTAAAACAGTCATAATTGTTTTGGGAGATTTTAATGCAAGGCTAGGGCCTTCTATACAAGATCATATTAGTAATATGAACATCCCCAAAGAATTCTACTCCCTACTACCTTTATGGTCTTTTAGGGACCAGAAAAGAAATGCTACTGGTATACAGTTGTTAAACCTGATACGCAAGTGTAACCTGCAAATTCTAGAGGGCAAGGACCAAAGTTTTGTCTACCCCTTTACTTACCATTGAGAGAAATCAAGTAGCACTATAGATTATGTATGTGTCTCCAATAGTAACGTGTCCCGTTTCTCAGACATCCAGGTTTATGTAAGAGAGGACAGTACCACAAACCAGTTGTTGTTGTTATTATTATTATTATTAAATTTCTCCCCTGCCCATCTCCCCCCAATGGGGGACTCTGGGCGACTCACACAAAACACTAAAACCATAAATATATATAAATACATAAAACATCAAAATTTAAAAAACATTACTAAAAAAAAGGAAAAGGAGAGTCCAAGAAGATGAAGAATCTGGGGCTGAAGACAGCAGGCTTCTATGGGGCTAGCCATCCCCACACTTGAAGTATTCCCTCCCCACCCCAGTTGCTGTAAATTTCTATGGGCATTCATACCTCAGACCTCATACCGCAAATGATATATGGGTTTCACTTCATTTAGAGACCCACCAGGATAGAAGGATAAAATGGGCCAGAGTGGATGCGATGACTCTGACTGAATATATGCATTCTGATCAAGCCCTGATTCTGGTAGACACAGTTACTTCTCCTTGCACAGATGTCGACTCTGTACTTACAGCCTATGAAAACCTAAGGGCAGGACTAAGAAATTTTTTAACTGAAAAGGCCCTTCCCAGAAGGTCTCAGATAAAAGGTCCTAACTTGATTCAGAGTGTCATTCCCTGAGAAAAAGATTAAGGCTAGCCATGCTTTTAGCACAGAATTATCCATCAAATAATAACCATACTGCCATGCTAGTGCTTAGACAAGAGTACAAGAAAACTATCACGCACAAGAAGTCTCACCTTTTGTCCTCTCTCTGGTTAAATTTAGAATTAACAGCCCAAAACCCAAACCCAGTCTTTTTTGGCATTCAGTTGCAGGAATATTGCAGGAACATAGGTTCTCCCTGAACATCTCTATACTTGCTTCCATATGAGAGGAATATTACAGCCAATTATCCACTGCCTCAAGTTGCAGTTGATTAGAGGACTCACAAAATGATCTACAGTAAGTCCCTCCCCACCCTGGCCTCTGGAGATTGAGCAGAAGACTAGAGGACTCATTCAGACTCTGAAGTCCAATAAGGCTCCTGGGGAAGATCTTCTACCCCCTGAATTATTCAAATGTCTCATTAATTGGTGGGCTCCCTTACTTGCAGGTTTATTTACTCATATAAATAATTCCTGCCAAACTCCAGCTAGTTGGGAGCTTTCTGTTGTGGTCTCCATTTACAAAAAGAATGATAAAGGTGATCCCTCAAATTAAAGACTGATTAGTCTAACTGATACTGTAGCAAGATTGTATGCCAAGTATCTTTTATACAAGATTGAGGACTGGGTAACTGAAAAGGGCTTGCTACCCGAAGAGCAAACTGGATTTAGATCTGGTCACTCCACTATTGATAACTGTTGTATGTCATCTAATAGAAAAATATACAGCTAAATGGAGCCAACTGTTTACAACTTTTATAGATTTCAGTGCAGCATTTGATTCAATAAATAGGGACCTTCTTTGGAAGAAACTTACAGACCTGAGCATGGATCCTAGACTCCTCTCTTTAATCAAGGCATTATATTCAAAGTCATGCCTAAAGGTACACACTGGAGTGCGTAGTTCCTAACAGGGATAATTAGAATCAATAAAGGGGTCAGGCAAGGATGTACACTGGCCCTAATTTTGTTTAAGCTGTACATTAACGATATCCCAAAGTCCCTTCATTCAACCAATATACATATGCCTAAAGTTAAAAATAAACATGTAAATATTCTGCTTTACGCAGATGACATGGTATCGACGTCATTCACACAGGTAGGGATGAGAAGACTGCTGCGCAGGTTTAGTTCATACTGTGCACTCAACTACCTGAACAGCAATAAGTCCAAGACCAAGGTCGTTGCTTTCGGGAAAAGGAAGACTAGGTATAATTGGATAGGGAACATATAAATCAGGTTGTCCTATCTATACTTAGGACTTGTTTTTACAGAAACAGGTTCATGGCTCCCACATTTTAAGGAGAGATCTTTAAGGACTACAGCCTGTGCCAACACCATAAGGCAGCTCACCAATCACAGCTACTCAGGTTCTCTAATTCCAAACATAAAGGTATATAACAGCAAAATAGTCCCAATGATTACATATGGTGCAGAACTGTGGGGATATATAAATGCCCCCTTATTGGAACAGATACAGTCTACTTTCTTGAAATACATCTTGTGGGTAGACAAGTCTACACCAGCTCCAGCAGTAAGGGCAAAGTTGGGTATACCCCCTACACAAAGCCCTCTAGTAATTAAAGTATTCAACTATTGGCTGAAGATCTTATCTATGGACCCAGATAGAACAAGCTTTGTTTTGAAGGGTAGTTGCATAGTATGCCTCCTTGCACTTGGGCTATCCAACTTTCAAATGCCATCTCACAATATGGATTCTCCATCCAATTCTCAGTCCAATCAGATCTGAAGGCCAAGAAAAGTTTCCAACAAAGAGTCGTGGATGTGGCTGCCCAAAATGATATTGCATCCCTTAAACATGTTAAGTCCTTGAAGTGGCTGGCTCAACACAAATCAGCCTCCCAGTTAAAAAAGTATTTAACAGCTTATATCCCTCAACATTTTAGAAGAGCTTTTTCTAGAGCTCATTTTGAACAACTAGATTCCATGGTAAGATATGGGAGGTTTCACAGAGTTCCATTTGAAGAAAGACTGTGTACAGTGGTACCTCAAGATACGAATTTAATCCGTTCCGTGACTCTGATCGCAAGTCGAATTGGTTGCATCCTGAAGCAAATTTCCCCATAAGGTTCAATGTAAATACGGCTAATCCGCCCTCCGAATTTGGTCGCATCCTGAAGCACATGTCCCCATAAGGTTCAATGTGTCAGCCGGCGTTGCATGGCTAGGAAATTCCCCAGGCGCGCTTTAGTCAGCCCTAGTGCAGAAAAAGGAAGTGCTAATGAAATCTGAGAAAGGCTCCCGCGCGCACAGCCGGGAGTGGGAGCTTCCCCCCCACCCCCCGCGCTGATTCCTCTTAATTCCGCGCTCTTTCCTTTGTGCATAGCCCTTGGCGCGCGCGACAAAAGCACAGTGAAAGGAATGGGGGGGAAGGCTTAAGTAGCGTGCACAGCGGAGCAGGAGCTTCCCCACCCCCGTGCTGATTCCTCTTAATTCCGCGCTCTTTCCTTTGTGCATAGCCCTTGGCGTGCGCAACAAAAGCACAGTGAAAGCAATGGGGGGGAAGGCCTACGTAGCGCGCACGCACAGCCGGGAGCGGGAGCTTCCCCCCCCACTGATTCCTCCGTGCTGTTTCCTTTCTCCATAGCGACAAAAGCACAGTGAAAGCAATATCAGCGCACTGGGGGGAAAGCCTTATGTCGCACGTGTGCACAGCCGGGAGCAGGAGCTCCCCCCCCCCGCGCTCAGATTTCATTAGCACTTCCTCTTTCTGCATTGCTTTCCTTGGGCTTTTGTCCTCGCGCTCAGATTTCATTAGCACTTCCTCTTGGAAGCTGCGAGCACGTGGCAGCAGGGCAAATGGCTGCGGATCTGGTTCGTAGCTTGAGGCGGAGTTCGCATGTTGAGGTAAATTTTTGCGGCCGGAGCTGGTCGTATCTTGAAATTTTCGTAAGATGGGGCGTTCGTATCTTGAGGTACCACTGTATCTGTGGTGCACCAGCTGTTGAAGACATTGCACATATCCTCTTTGATTGCAAACTATATTCTGCAGAAAGGACTCTTTACTTAGATTCTTATTTAAAAAACTGAAAAATACTGGGGCACCCAGGAGAAACTGTTTTACTTTTTGCAGGGAATGAACCTCCATATCACTAGTAAGTGCACTCTTTATATCAAAAGCCATTTCAAAGAGGACAAACTATCTAGATCAGATTGGGGTTAATTGTAGGAGTGATGACGTATTATGAACATGTCCTGCTGTTTTCTTTGTATTTACTTGTATAGGTTTTATACTTTTGATATGGTCAGATGACTAAATCAGTAAAGTGTCAATTAATTATTAAAGAATACAGATCAGAGATTGTAATTTTTTTGTTTTGTTTTATTTTACTTATGAAATTTAAAGGCTGTCCCAATCTGTCACAACTCTGGACAGCTTACCAAATAAGACAATCAAAACAAAAATGTAAATAACTTTTAAAGAAAGTTCAGAGAAAGGCATCTAATAGATTCTACTATGCCTTGATGAGACCCCACTTGGAATATTATATCCAGTTTTGAGCATCACAGACTAAAAAGGACATCTCAGTTTAAAAAGGACATCAGCAAACTCAAGTGGGTTCAAAGGACTATCTACAAGATGGTAAGGGACCAGAAGTCAATTCCAGTGAAAAGTGGTTAAAGGAACTGGGTATGTTTAGCCTGCAGAAGAAAATACTGTGGAGAGATATAATAGCAGCATTCAAATATATAACAGGGAGTGGACTTATTTTGTCACAGGGAGGGCAGGACCAGAACCAGTGTATTGAAACTACAGGGAAGTGGGCTCAGATTAGAAGTTAGGAACAGCTATTCACCAATAAGCTGCCTCATGAAGGGAAACAAGTGGAATGTTTCCCTTCATGGGAGGTCTTCGAATAGAGGCTGGGTAGCCATCTGTCCAAAATACATTAGCAAATCCTGCACCATGCAGAATATTGGGCTAGATAGTCTCAGAGGTACTTTCCAACTCTATGATTCTGTGACACAAGCATAAGGTTACAATGAAGCAGTTAGTGACAGACAATTTTGGCAAAATGACAACCCACAAGGAGTAGGAAGCAACTGAACAACAAATACTTGTAGCTTGGCCAAAACCACAGTAGGTGGTGCTGTAAGATAATTCAGTCCAAAATACATCCCACACTATTAACCTGCATACCATAGTCTCCGCTTGACAACCTGTATAATTATTATGGATATTTCCTAACTCCTATCTATTCCTCAACTTTTCTAGCTATCATCCAGAGCATACCTATGATTCAGTGTCTGAGTTCACATACCCTAAGCCATGTTTTGTTTAAGACCTGGATTGCTGAAAAAGGAACAAAGCTGGGTCCACAGTTAACATTAAGACAAAACCTATCCGCCTATTCTGGTTGAAGAGTAACATGTGAACCCAGGCTGCAGGAAGCTTCTTAGCAAACTTTCCAACAACCTTTACAAATACAAGGAGCTACTTCTACAACAAACTGGTGCTTGTTTGCATCTATATTCTGTGTTTGCATAATTGCTTAGGCAATACTAATAATAGGACCAAGCAATTTATCATCATCTGCTAGTCATAACATCTTCTATTGTTTATGAAGAACTTATTTAATTTGTGTAAATAGCCTTTCATCCATGAATGTGCCTAGTCATTTTATTTTAAAAATCCATCTGAGTTAGAAACTTTAGCAAAAAACTAATGGCTCGTGCAGAGAAGATCAATTTGTACCCCATTTTTCTGTGGCCTCTATAGCCCACCACCCCACCCGGGGGTGTGGCACACTAGGGATGTGTCATAATTCTATGGGAAATCATCATTTGCACTTTAAATTTAGATAATCTAAATCTAGTGTCAAATTCATTGGATGTCTAAGTTTTAAGACTGAAAGATGCCAAGAAAGCGTATATGTCTACTTCATAATAATTTTATAGATACGTTTAAATGGAGAATGTTGAATTTTAATAAAATAAAACTGGAAGAAGATGCATTCCCCATCAGTTTTCTGCACTCTGTTCACTGATACATATATAGCTGTACTATTCCTCTCTCAATAATATTTAATATTAAATTAAAGAGCCCTGTAGTACCATTAGGCTTTCTCTATAAAATTCATCTTTCAGGACAGATTGAGTCTGGAACATCTGTATTTTTTTTTAAGTGTTTAGCTCTTTTAAGTATAGCTGGTTAATTGCTACCTTTATAGATTGGGTATTATTTAGAATGGGTGACCGAAAAGAATACAGATTTAAGATATAGTTCAATACTTCATTCAATAAATATAAATGTGTTACAGTCCAGTAGATTTGCAACTGCTTTAATAAGAGCACCCAAATGGTGCTCATAAAGGGTTCTGTGCCAATAGAAGAGAAGTGTCAGTTGGGGTCCTACAGTCTCTCCTTGCCTCAGGGCTATTCAGCAGTTTTGTAAGTGATTAGGAGGACAGAATCTCAATTCAAAATGACCTTGACAGGGCAGAAAATGGAGCCAAATCCAGTACTGTAGGATTATGACATATGGTAGCAAGTATGGTGTCCTGCATCTTGGTAGGAAAAATCAAATGTACAGGAAGAGGATTGGAGAGATCCAATGGTGACTGTATGAGAAGTACAGGTAGTCCTCACTTAACGACCATTCATTTAACAATAGTTTGAAATTACGACAGCCTCGGAAAGGGTGCTTTATGGCCCGTAAAGCACTTCTGGCCATCATAAAACGTTGTGCCGCCCCCCCCCCCCCATGGTCACGTGGCCGCATTTTGGCAACTGGCTTGTGTTTACAACCAGTTGGCAAGCGCCCTGCAATCATGTGATCGCCATTTGCAATCTTCTCTGCTGGCTTCTCCATTGGAAGCCGGCAGGGAAGATTGCAAGTGGAGGGGATGCAGCGGTGAGCAGTTATGGAGCTCAGATCTTCAGATTTGAGGTCCGTGCCATCACACCACTGCAAGGTTTTCCCTCCCTCTTCAGCAATGTAAAGGCATGGACCTCAAATCTTCAGGATTTGAGGTCCCTGCCTTCAAACCACAGGGAGGTTTCCCCTCCCCTTTCAGCAGTGTGAAGGCACAGACCTCAAGTATTCAGGTGCTCCATTCACCACAGAGAGGGAAGGGGAAAGAGAAGAGTGAAAGAGTGACAACTCTTTTGCTCCATCTTCTTTCTTTTGCTCTGTCCTCTTTCCCCTCCCCTCTCTCAGTGGAGTGCTCCATTCACCACTGAGAGAGGGGAGGGGAAAGAGAATGGAGCAAAAGAGCTGTCTGCTGAAGGATTTCAGCTCTGTGCGGAGCTGAAATCCTTCAGCAGGCAGTTCTTTTGCTCTGTCTGCTTAATGACACGGGAGATCGCTTAACGACCACAACCGGGAATGCCTGGTTTGCAGTTGAGTGAAGCAGTCACATGGGTGTCTTGCTTAACAACTGCTTCACTCAACGACTAAGATTCCAGTCCCAATTGTGGTTGTTAGGCAACAACTACCTGTATATGAACGATTGTTACACAGAAGTGGACATTCTCTATTGCCTCAGAGAACCAGAACAATTGGGTTGAAATTAAAAAAAGGAGATTCAGGCTGACTACGAGAAGGAATTTTCTGATTGTGAGACTTGTTAAACTGTGGAACAGTCTTGTTGAGAAAAATGATGGCCTTCTCCTCACTGGAAATTTTCAGACGGGAGCTAGCTAACTAGCCATCTGTTGGGGAGGGTTTAGTGAACTCTTTCACTAAATGCAGAGTTGGAGAAAATGACCTGTAAAGTTCCTTCCATGTCATATATACTATGGTTCTATGAACTTTGATTAATAAAATCATGTCTTACCAACAGGTTATGTAGGCTGAATTTTGTACACTTGGACTGGTTTACCGGAATAATGCAATCTGTTTGATTCTAGTTTGGCATGTTTTGTTAATATAGCCCTTGTAACTTGTAAATCAGGGTTTATGGCCTAGGGTATTGTGTGATTCAGCCTTGTGATTTTTAACATCAATTATGGTTAAGGAAATTATAGCTTAGGACAACATGTGACTGATTTTGGCATAATTAGATTGAGGTTTGATTGATGGGTAATTGTAATCAAGGATTAGGCAATGAAGCAATTGTTTTTTCTTAGGCAAGAGGAACAGATGTTCAGGTATGGGAGCTGTCTTCACCCAAGGGTATCTGCCTACCCATGGCTGATACAGAAAGGCAAAGGCCTATTCATGACTAGTATATGCTTTTCTAGCCCAGAAAACACCTTCACTTTGCAATCCATGTCTATCCTACCAGTACTACTCATTATACTACTAGTAGTAGTGCGTTCCTGAATGTATTACAAAGGAGGCAAATATTAATATAGATCAAATAATTCATTACAGATCAACATTTGCAATACGTACACCAAGCTCAGTGCAGTTTCTGCTCTCGGTTCCACCTTCTCATCATGTGCTGCTGGGCAGAAAGCACCAATGGTTTTTCAGTAGGGAACATACAATAAAAAGGTCAAGGAATGCTACAGGCCTTTACAATTAGCCCAGCATCTCTAACAGCTGGGAAATATGATTGGGGCTCCAAAGCTAAGCAGGTCAGGCCTGGTTAATACTTAAGATAGGAATCACCAGGAAATTCCAGTTCTGTGGAGTTCAAAAGCATCCTACAAGATGTCAGTACCAAACTACTCCAGTATTGTTAACAAGAAAACTGCATGGATGTGTCCCTCTAGTGACCAGGAATTGAGTGTAACTCAAAAGTATCTCTATCTTTATTCTTTTTCTGGGAATTGTAATCCATCAATCTTGAAGGCACGAGGAGAGATCCCTGAAAGCTCTAGCATGAAAGTCATCAGTTTTACCCAACGCTTGGTGACCTTTGCACAACTCATTGAACTGCCCATTTTTCAAGCAGCTACAGTAGACCCAGTTCAAAATAGTCATCCTTGTTTAATAATAATAATCACACTAAGCAAAAACCAAGCAAAGCACAAAGAGGCTTAGTTCACACATATACATTGTGTATGAGTGTGTATATGTGTGTGTGTATATAGGGGTGGTTTATTAATTGTGGTTTATTCACTATGCCATAATAAAACAAACTGATTTAGTACAATGAATTAACCTAGTCCAAAGGTAACCTATATACCAACTATTTCCCATTTTCTTTCGCTATACCTAATGAGAGAGAGAGAGAGAGAGAGAGAGAGAAAGAGACAGAGCATTCACCAATGGGGTATAATGATTACTGTAAGATATTGGACTAGCATTGGTTTAAGTCCACTATCAGCCATGGAAATTTCTTGGGTGGCTTCTAGCAACCTCTCTCAGCCCAACTTATCATACAGGATTGTTGGGAATAAAATGAGGGGAGAACCCCATGGAAGCTAACTTGAGCTCCTGTAGAAAAGATGGGGCATAAAACCATAAATGAAACACACACATACCCAATAAAAATAACACCTAGAAGCAAATACAAAAACGGTCTATTAAGTGTTCCCTTTCTCCCTGAAATGAGAAGCATTGCTTACCTGGGAGTAAATAAATTGCACAACGAGAAGATATGGATAAGATTGTATTGCAATTACAGTCATGAACCTTATACACTTCCAGCACTGTCTCTTTCCTCCAGTAAAAAACTGGATTCATTGTGTGCTAAGCCATTGTTTAATCAATCATGGATTACTGAATGGGTAATCATACTATGGTGTACAAACCACAATAGCTGGGTTCATATTACTGAACCCAAACCTAACATGCCACTTCAGGACTATAAGGAATTTTAGAGTCCATGTAATACCAGGTTTGGAGATCCTCCTGTATTCTAGATTAACATTTCAGATGGATACCTGCAAAAATGAGGAGGAAAAGACTGCTTCGTAGAGGAATGAACCGGATGGCCTGACTACCCGGCACATTACCTTCCCAGATCTTCTCAGTCTAGCAGTTGACTAACACAGAGCTGCCATCTTAGCCTGCAGCGGATCTGCCTTCCCCAAAACCTTCTCAGCTCGAGCCTAACGCCTGGTGCAGAGTAGTACTTTTGCGCACTTGCAGATGCTCACCAGAGTCCGCTTCTGCCTTCACTCTACCCCTCCCTTTTCTGTGGTCCAACGCAGCCACACCCGCCGTGACTCCCTTAAATTGGCCCTGAGCCATTTTACAATTCCGTGCGGCGTGAACCCATTCAAAAAGTAAATGGCTCCTGACGCCATCCCCGAAGCCATGCTGACTTCTTAACTTCAGCTCAGCTAGTGAACCAGCTGGGAAGCGTCCCTGCGATCTTTTAGTTGCACCTTAGGAAGCCAACTGCCACGGTTCAGTTAGCAACAAAAGGAAGCGCAGCGCGCACACCCGCCTCCGAGCAAGATCGCAAAGGGCTTACTCGCCCCACCCCTGCCCGGCTACTTCTTCGCAGCCAGGTGAAGTCTGAGAGGGCGGGAAGTGAAGGGCAGGTCTCTTTCTGCCTCCGGCAACAGCGGCGAGCAGTGGTTCTGTAGCCGAGAGGCGCATCGCAACCGAACAGCCACACGCGGAAGTCCAGCCGCCTGGAGCGCCCAGGCTGGAATCAGAAGTGGACTCTGCGGACTCTGAAAGGACGCCTCAAAACAGTATGTGACGGAGGGGCCCCCTCCGGCACAGCTCCTGAAGTTTGGTTAGCGGGCGAGGGCGCCTCAGATCCGAGCTAGGAGCGCTCGTCTCCTCAACCTGTTGCACGAGAGGAGCGCCGACCTCTCTCCGCCATGCCGGTAAGAGGGCAGAACCGAAGATCGGGTGCGCGCAAAGCCAGCCGAAGAAGCAGCCCTAACTGGCTGAGCCAGTTCGGAGAGTCCTCGCAGCCCGGCCGAGTTGCCCCTTCACTCCCTGTGGATTGGGGCCCAGGGATCGTACAATGTGAAGTGGGGCGATGAGGTGCCAAACACAAATGAGTCTCGGTTTTGTTGGACGGTTGACGCGGGCGGAAGTAGCGAATGGGCTAAATAGAGGACTCCCGCAACTAGAATGAACTGCGTTCCTTGTTTCGGCTGTTCAGCTATACATCTAGATATCTTAGTTTGTTGCATGTCAGCATGGAGCTGCAGGACCGGAATTAAGCTATGGTCCTATATTCAGCTCCCTGGAAATAAATCCCACTGAACTGGGTCGGAATTACTTTTGAGAACAGACACATTTCTTGAGCCTTCTCGGTCTTCCTGTGCGTCGGAATGAGTCCATTACTCATTTTGCAAGAATTTCTTTTCTAGGTACTTATAGGCAGAACAAAATATTTGTTACAGGTACTTTGGTGTAAGGCATCTTTAGGATCAGATTTGTTTCCTCTTGAAAGCCCCCCCTCCCCAAAGATCACGGTCTAACTATAGCTGAAAATATCAGTTTCACTTTCACTTACAAAATTGTTTACTTATGTTTGATATTACAACGACCGGAAGATTTTATAGAAAGGAACTGTTGTACCAATAGAAGAGGTACTGTTGTTTTGAAACAGGTACTGTTAGAACAACAGGTACTGTTGTTTTAGAAACTAAAACTGTGGAGTTGATTGATCATTCCCTGGAGAAAGATTCTTAATTAATCTTATAAAGAGAAATACTATTGCTCACAGCTTAGAGGTTAGATTTCATTTGAATTGAATAGCTGTGCAGCCCAATCCTGTGCATGTTTACTCAGAGTTTAGTGAGTCTTACAAAAGTTTATTACCTGTTTTGCTATTTGATTAGCTAATTAAATATCCTAATTCCAGGGAGGGTGACAGTTGGTAAACGGGAACTAAAAGATGGTTATCCACCCATGCAATTAAAGTTTCCCAAGAGTTTCGTATCTCTTTAGGCAGGTTCCTAAGGCTAAAGCTGGCTCTTTATTCCGGGCTATCTAATCCTTATTTGACACACAGCTGCATGAGCAGCCTGAAATTAAAAAAACAAAAACAAAGTGAAGTTTATATAAGTAAAAACCAGAACACAAAACTCAGTACCTATTGCCTTTTCTGTGAACCATCTTTCTATTAGCATTAGAAATCAAATAGTATTGTTGTAAGCTGTGTTCATACATCATAGTAAGGTATATCTTCTCTTAAACATAGTTTATGGAATAAGCCAAAATGGCTGGGCTCACAAGGTCATAAACCACGTGGGTCTCATATGCCATATCACCAGCACTAGGGCTACCATATCTGCACTGCAAAAATCCTGATGCTCACTAGATGGCAACAGAGTTAAGCAGATAGCTCCGTGAAACAGCAACCCAATTACCAACAAAATGACTGAATTTTAGTGGCATGATTTCAGACTTTTTTTTTTTAATGGAGGATTTTAAAGATAGGAATGGAAGTAGCTTGTTTTCCACTTCCATTTCTACCCTTAATCTCCCTCCAAATGAACTGATTTGGGGCCATTTGGGGAGGGGGAGGGATGTTAAAGAGTAGGGATGATACAGTGCCTTCCATCAGCTTCCCATTCCAGTACTCACAATTGAAATGCCAAAAAAGTCCTCCCCAAAATCAACCATACCCCTTCTTGCAATATGACTTAAAAGTATCCTCTGGAACAGTGTTTCTTAAACTTTTTTCTCTCAGGACCCTTTCTCTTTAAAATTATGGAGGATCCCAAAAGAGGTTTTGTTTGTATGGGTTATATTTATCAATATTTACTATATTAAAAATTAAAATTGACGCATTCACTGTTGCTACTGCTTCTCATGATTGCTTAATGGGATTTTGATATTGTATTATTTTTTAACATAGGCTGGCACATAATTTTGATTTTGCAGATCCCTATGAGGGTCTTGGGGAACCCCCAGGGGCCTTAGGACCACACTTTAAGAAACACTGCTCTGGAAGGTTGGGAAGCTGAATTGTAGTCTTCAGCCTCTCAGAAGTTGCCTACTTCTGTCATAAACCCCAGTTTACAAATCATAGTGGCTGAGCTCACCTAATAGTTAGCTTAAAACCAAACAAATCACATGACTGAGGGCCCAACCAGATGCCCATGGATTACAAATGGCAACAGTTAGGTTCTTGTAATATGATAACCCATAGGGTAAATATGCACTTTGACTCAACTATTTTGTACTTTACCTACAGGATGGATTGTAAATCAGATTATATCTGATCAGATTACAGAGGTTTATAGAACAGCATAATAAAGATGTATTTTCCATTTTCAGTTTCTCTTTATGTCATTTTAACCATCTCTGACCAACTTTCTCATAACTTTCTGATTTTGATCCTTAAAAATAGATCCACCCTGCTTATAAACTATGGGCTGTGTTTTGAATCTCAATTAATTTAACACATTTTAGCATTTCTTGGTCATTTGAATCACAGACAGAATAAATATATTTAGTCTTGAATAGAAATTGGGTTCAGATGACAAGCTGAAATAGTGAAGTTTTCAAGGTGATAATGATTCACAAAGTAACCTTTTCAAAATACCATTATTAATGGAGACTGATGAACAATCACCAGGTAAAAACTCCAGGCAACCAAAACACCTACTGTATTATGCATTTTAGAGACAAAGGCAAAAAATTGAGTTGCCAAAAATCATATTATTTTATGGTTAGTACTACAATCTAGCAAATTGCTCTTAGAGATTGTAAAATGGCACCTGGGTGACCCCATGTTGTTCACTCCTCCCCTAGATCTCCTAAATTCTCTTGCTAATACTTCCAAATTCTTTTGGAGCAGAACAGCTTCTCTAAGAACCAATAAGCTAGTATTCTAACTCCTGACTCAAAGTCAAGTACATTTGTGAAGGATTGTCTGATGCAGATATCTGTGCTGGAAGCATAAATGTCACTAGTAGGAAAAAAACATCACTGGAGTGATATTGGCAGGGGTCAGGGCTTATAGGAAACCTTATATCTTGAGTGTTCTGTGGAGTCTTTGGGGTTCTCTGAGCTTGGTTGTTTTCTTGCAAATGTTTTGTTACCTGGCTAGGTAACATCTAGAAGCCCTGAAGATGTTACCTAGCCAGGTAACAAAACGTTTGCAAGAAAACAACCAAGCTTAGAGAACCCCAAGGACTCCACAGTGCAACCCTGAGCTACACATAATTGCTTCTATTGGTAGGTGTTCTGTATTTGTAATGCCTGAATGAGATTAGAATGGTTCCTCACTCCAGAAATCTGGAGGATCTGCCTCTCCTTGAAGGGACTGCATTTATGATGCCAGTGGAGAGAGAGTAACTGATTCAAAGAAGATCAAAGATGAAAAGAGTATACTCAAATTCTGTACAGTACAGCTGTCAACATCCAAAATACATTAGAAGGCATTCCATAATTATAAGAACCTCTATTATTAGAAGATGAAGTTAGATGAATACTTCATTTTTTACCAAGTCAGAAGGATACAGGAATTGATGGCGTGTATACAGAAATGTAGCACGGAACAGAAGAGGAATCAGTAAAGGTTCTAACCAAATTATGCCAGCAAATCTGGAGAATGACACTGTGGCCAACAGATTGGAAGAGGTCCTTCTGCATACCAATACCACAGAAAGGAGACTTAACAGAGTATGCAAACTATTGTACAATAGCCTTAATTTCACATGCTAGCAAAATAATACTTCAGACCGTCCAATGCAGATTTGAGCCCTAAATGGAAAGAAGGATGACAGATGTTCAAGCTGGTTTTAGAAAAAGCCAAGAAGCAAAGAGATATTAGTCATTCTTCAGCTGGTCTATTTTGGGATTTTCCTAATAGAGTATTTTTCCCCAATTCAGTATTTTCCCCTTAAATATTATTCTTCTGTGATCCTCAAGGGAAACTCAAGCATTATGACATCTCCTTGGGCGTGAATGATACCATTTTGCTTACACAAGAAGTTACTTAGAAAAGCAGTTTGCTATTAATCCTGTTTCTCAGGAATAATTTATGTTGCATCCTATTCCCATTCATCTTAGAAGAAAAGAGGCAAAAGTCCAAACAACAAGAAATACAGGGAAAGGGCAACCACTTGCCTAGCATAATCTGAAACTCTTCTATAAGCAACCAGAGATAGAGCCTACCAAGAGGCAATCGGAGGCATTACAGTAATCTGGACATGCTCCAAGTTCACATTCCATTTCGCATATAGCCCCTGGCAGTGGCATTCCTAGTGTTTATGCATTTTACCTGGATTGTCAAATGTCCTTCTGAATGAGACTGAAGATCAGCCCTCTCAGAACACTGTAATATCAGTTAGCACTAGAGATGGGCAAGACTGAAGGACAAAGCTGTTTGAGGTTATTTGATCGTGGCTCAAAGGCCTTTTGGGCTTCTTGGCGGTAAAGCTGTAGAATGTGGTTCTGGCTGGGGTGAACATATTTTCCTAGCTGGTGGATTGTGGGTCATGGTATGCTGGCTTGGAAGGAAGTCTGTACATAAGAGATCCAGCATGCGTAGAATAGTGTGACTGTGCTTGGGGTAAAAGTAGACTTAGTTGTGCTTGTGGCATTCTGGCCAAAATGAATGCTAAAACAATGCTGTGTGATTTGCCACATGCCGGAGATTATATTCATAACTTCCAATTTATGTAATGGGATTTATAATGTAACATCTTATGTGGGCAGATATTTTAATCCAATACATTTCATATCGCTTCTCAGAGAATTTCAGAAATGCCATTGTTACTTTGGAGATGGCATTGGCTGCCTTTTGCTTTGTAATTTCTGCTCAGTTGTACATCTGCCCCAAAATAATAAATTGTAAACCAGAGGACCTGGTCCTCTCAAAGGGAAAACGATTTTTCAAAGATGCAATTTCCTGCTTCATAAGAAAGTGAAGATCACAAAACATTCTCTAAGTAAGAAAAACATTATTTCAAGACTGCTGCTGGGTTCCCACATTGTACTACGCCATACATCGTGGCTTATAAAGCTCAAGACTCAACTTGACTCAAAACTCAAGTTCATGTAAGAAGCTCAAACTGCACTACAGCCAGCAGGATACGTGAATCCAGTATGTAGCATATAGGAAATGGCAACCAGAAAAACATAACTTTGGCTTTATTCAAGTGGACCGTGAGGCCACTAGCCATGCTGTCTCTCAATTCTTAGAGTTCTAATCTCAATATATTAAAGGATGCCAGATTGGAGCAGGCTCAATGAAATCTATTTGAAATTATACTGGAATGGTAGTTGGGCTGCACAAATTCCAACAAGCAGTAGACAGCCATAAACCATACCTCTAGTGGTTTTCTGCATTTTTGCTGCTCAGATCTGGTACCATTAGTAGATATAGCTATAAGCTTGTCTTGTAAAGCGCTTCCAAACCTTCCGAAACTAGGCTCGTTACATTTTTCTTAAGATTATGAAGGTTTTCATGGGGAATGTTCTAAGGCTGTAGAAATACTTGTATAGATTTACAGTAGGTCTAGGCTGCCAATTACAAAAGGGTTTCATAAAATATTGTTAATAAACTTATTTATATGTGATAGTGAATATATTATCTCCATATCCATTTGATTATCATCTTGTGAATTTGAAATCAGTGCAGTTCAGATACAAATAACACCTGATGATCTTGTATTTGGGCAAAGCAATATATCAAGCTATAGTTGCCAACATATAGTATACAACATTTCAATTTTTGTTGATAACTTTTCTTCCTTAAAATGTATTTTGACATTTGGTTACTATCCTTATTTTTGCTGCAATAACAACTGAAGGTGATTTAAAAAAAGTTACGTTCAAGTTGTGCGCATACATATTTCTTTTGTTCTCATATCACGTGTGATGAAATAAATAGGTTTTTGAAACGTTGCAAAAGTGGGGCAATACTGCAGGGTGATCTCACTTTCAAACAACATTCAGTGTTTTGAAAACAAATTGCTTATGCATTGAACCTGGTTTTTATGGTGATGCAAAATATTCCAAAGGACTCATCACAAAGCTTTTTAATACAAGCAAAATATCCCCTTTGAAACATTAAAGCAGCCATGTTCCCCACAAGACTCTTGCAGCTGTTTCAAAGACTATCCTGTGACATATACAGCAGCCTTCAAATAGCTGAGAAAAATTGCAACTTTTCTCAGAAGATTCCAGCTCAGAACGCTGGATTTGCATATCCCTACTTTACACAGCCCGACATTTCATACTACTGGTTGTTAGTTGCAATGCTTTTGTTGTGTCTGCTACTTTGTTTTTTATTAGAAGTGTTTTCCCTTTAGCAAGCAGATCTTCTTGATGCAATCAAACAGGCTGAGTTCATGCATCATGCTATTAAAACACAATGTGGTTTATTTGGTTTGGTTTGGGTCTTGGTTTGTAGCATAAACCAAACTGCTATGGTTGTAAATCAAGGTTTATGGCTTACTACATTATATGAACCCAAATGATTGAGTGCAATGTGTAAATCAGGCCATTGTGATGAAAACAATGCCATCTGCTTATAAGAGCCAGCCAAGATGAAATGAAATATCCAGGAATGAAGCTTGGTGGGAAAAAAAGTGGGCTATTTTGGTTAGAAACTACATCAAAACAAAACGGTGACATGGATAAATGTATATTCTTAGCATAAAAGAAAAACATCTTTGACCATTACCCTCTTTTTCTCTAGGACGAAATTCCACTGATGCCTTTATCCCCTTTGGAAGACTATGAAGGGCTGATATCAGTAAGTTATATATCTGCTACTTTGGTGAAGGAGCCTTTAAAACTATTTTACAGAGAGGACCTAAGGCATATTTTCATTCTAATCTTAAACAGAGATGTGTGCATATCCAAAATTGCGCATTAAAAAAAAAAACTTTCCAGTCATAATCAATCCAAGGTTTTCCAATGCAATTGTTTTGGCCATGCTTATTTCATAGCTGCTAGTGTTCTTAAAGTAACTTCTATTGGAAGTCCACCAGTAGAATGCCTGTGCCATTTAATTCAATTCATTGCAAGGGACTCAAAAGAGCCACCATTTGAGAGACAGTTCTTTCAGATGGCAGCACTTTGTTGAATTTATCATGCTGATTGTTTGGACTTGTTTCCTGACACATCTAAACACTTGCATTCCTATTGTTCTTTTCCACAGTCTCAGGCAGTTTGCAACATTTAAAATGACTTATACAGCTACACAAGCATAACAAAATAAAATGCTGACAATAATCTAATGAAAAAGCTCAACTGTTTTCTAAACAGATCAATTTTCCTAAGGGACATGGAGGGTGTGCTTGAATACATAGGCCTCCTCTGGACAGCTGCTATTCAGTGGATGACAGTATTTGCAGGAAGTTCTTTAATGAAGATCATAGGAAGCCTCAGCACTCTTATGTGGGAAAAAAGTGTCCTATAGGATTTGCTGATTCAGATTCAGTTTCTACCTGTAAGACCAGTTAAGTCTTTTGGCCATTCTCAGATTACAGTTGTTGATTTTACACAGGAACTGCTTCAGTTTGTGGGAGAGATGGTAAACCTATAAGATGTAAAACTTGTAGGAAGTGGATAGAAATGACAAGTATGTGTTAGATTTGCTAATGCTAGGGTTAGTAGGCAAATGTGTCAGATGGATCTGAATGCACTGACTTGGTAGAAATTCCATCTTTTAAAAATGTTAACATGTTATTGAACCCAGAAGTACACTTTGTAGACTACGTATATAATGGCATGGTGCTTATATCATGATTTAACTTTATAGGGCTTACTAGGCAGTCCTCTCCTCAGCCAGGAATCCTCAAAGTGTGGGTCAGGACTTCTGAAGAATTGCAAGCAAAATGAGAGAGCTGCACTTCCTCCCACTTTGCCTGGATGCAGACAGCCTTCCCTGAGCTGCTGCTGGTACTTAATTGGGTCATTTGCAGAATGCAGGCACTGGTGCTCTCCATCAGTGTCCCTTGTGCTCACAGCAGCAGGTCCTCCTGAGTGCTACTAGAGGCAACTCAGCCAGGGCTGAGGCGCTCTGGTCTAGTCTCCCCTTCTTTCCTAGGTGTGGCTCTTCTTGGGCTTTTCCCTGAGGATATCACACAAGGTGCTGAGCCAGCAAACCCACTTCAGAAAGCTCAACCATGCTGGCCTACCATCATGTGGTGTCAACCTTCTAGAAGAAGTAGAAAGGTGTGGAGTCTGGGTTGCCTGAACTGGCCGTGCAGGTTCAGTGACAAGACAGAAACCTCCCTGATCAGCAAAGGGGAGATTTATACATACTTAGGCTCATGTATGTACTAGTGCAGCCCGATTGGGGCAAAAGAACCATCATAAAATCATACCAAGGGAGATACAAACACACAGAGATAGAAAGAGCTTCTCATGTATACACATGAAGCCTTGTACAAGGAATCAGCCTTCCTCCCCCTTTCCCTTTCGAGGGCGACAGAAAAGAGAAGACATTCAAGGTGGCACGCACACAACACTCACACATGTCATACAATGAAGATTACCTGGTAGGCAATAAACAACGGAAATTTCAACTTTCTTCTTGTATGCACTCGATTTACGAAATGTACTTAAAACTTACGCAACAACAGGAAGTGCGAATAACTGAACACATGGCACAATCAAATCCCGCATCCAACTGTTCACAGTAAGTAACAGAAAGGGTTGTATAGCCGAAAAGTTGGAAGACACACAGTGTGGCCAGAGCTTGGAATCCCAACAATTCAAAACATTTCCTTCACTGTGGAGAGATTCAACTCCCAAAGGGGCAGACCCACATAGTTTTTTTTTCTCAAACTATATCTCTTCAGCCCAACACAGATGTTCACCTGGCATATTATACACATACACACAGGCACCCACAACACCATATTGCTGACAGCAAGATAATGCAACTGCACATCACCCATTTTCCTCAACAAATACACATACAAATGACTTCCGGTGAAGTCATGGTGAGCTAAACTCATCTCAGTGGGGAGAGGAGATGATGACCATGGCAAAGACTGAAGAACTGGTGAGGTTCTCTGGAACCTCTCTGGACAAGGGGAAGATGGGAGATCACCCACACATGCTCCAGATGGTTGCTCCTCACGAGACCACAGGACAGCGGTCCCCTGTGGTTTGAATGCTGGGAGACAATGGGATCAATCATCAAGTTCACAACCGTGGCAGACCCTTTTAAAGGACACTGAGTTTGCTAACCTTGCTTTTAATCACTTTCGGAAATTGCCAATTTAACTATTTTAAGGCTATTAGAGATCTTCAGAACAACAAGTTTGAAAAGCCACCTGGTGAGTCTATCTTCATTTCTGAACAAAAAGAAACAAAAGAAAAATTAAGTATAAGTTTAAGAACGTAAGGAATTTGAAATAAATGGCAAAAAGCTAAATAAGATTTTGAACCCAGAAATTAATTTGTCTGGAATTAAGAGTCCAGGCAAATTTGGAATATTGAAATTTTTACTATACGGTTTTGGAACTAACTATATAAAATAAACAGCTTTTCATGGGAACCAGAATTATTTTGTCTACTGTAAGTCATAAGAGAGATTAAAGACTTTTTGATTTAAAGTGGCTACTAGAGGGGACTAAAGATTCCAGGCAAAAAGAAAGAAAAACTGCCTTTGGTTTTGATTAGGATAGGGATTTAAAAAATGACACAAAACACTATAACATTTGAAATATTAAAGGGGATCTTCAAAGAATGGGGCCACAAATTAGTAGCCATAATATCAACAATATCAGTAACAATGTCTTCTTGTATGGATTGACTATGTTTAAAGGATGTTAAGTTAATGAAGGAATGACAGATGTGAAACAAATCTTGCTTGATGCAGAAATAATGGAATCAGAAATATTGGATTTTAAAAAGCATGAATTATAAGATAGAGAAGGTATTTAAAGTGGAAATACAAGTGACAGGCCAAAAGAATGACCTGGATAAGGACTCTTTACTGGATACACAAAAGAAGCTGGTTGAAGTTTTAAAAATTAAAGAGGAAATGCAAATGATAGACCAAGAGAACGACCTGGATAATGTCTTTTTATTGGATTTACAAAAGAGGCTTGTTAAAGTCTTGAAGAAGCCTATGCAATGGGACAAAGAAGAATTGAAGAGAGATCACATCCTATGACAATATTTGAATGAACTAAAGATTCTCAGAGGTAAAAGGAAGGAATATGAAGTTGGTCTGTTTGATCAAGGTTAAAATAAGACATGTTTTTATGAAATTCTGGCAACCCTTTATGAACTTTTTGCTGATACTAGGATTGAAAGGGTGATGTTTATGGATTTGCTTATAGATAAGGGATGGGTTATGGGAAGAAGAGATATCTGTTTGTAATCTTATAGGGGGTGAAGAGCTACCAAACTTGTTTATACTTGTGATGAAGATTGGAAGTCACTTCCTATGTATTTCTTTTCTTTATGTCAGTCTTTCCTTTTTCTTCTTTTTTTCCTTTTTCTTTCTTTGCGCTTTTTACTCTCTCTATTTACTTTCCTTTCTCTGAGTTTAGTTTTTATTAGTTTTTATTACTGTAATTACAATCTTTAATAAAATTATATACCCACATAGACACACAACTATACACAAATACTTACAAACAGAAAACATCTGCAGAGATTGTCTCAGGTCTGTACCTGCAGAGTGCCACACACTCGCACTCACAGAGCCTCACACAGTGCCTCTAATCACTGGAACCCTTACCTTGCAGGATTCTCTCAAAATAAAAAACTTCCCTGGCCAAATTAAAATTCCTCCAACTGTATCTTCAAATGGGTTCAGGATCGGAGAGGAAAGTGGGAGGTGGCAGGAACCACAAGCCTGCAAAATGGCAGGAGCGCGCTGCAAGTGATTGACCGCCTCCCTCTCATCCTTCCAACCCGAGTCACAGAACCAAACTGTTGTGGCCCAAGCCTGGCTCACCCAAAGCAGCCAAATCACTTTGAAGACACAACATAATTTCATTTGCTTGCATATAAGCAGTAATACAATATATACTGGATGCCCAGAAAAGCTTTGATGCTTTCCTGAGAGGCCATGAGCAGAAGCAGAACCAGGGCTTATATACCTTTGGCCCACTGCATTGCGAGGCAAAGAAAGGCAAAACAGAGAAAAAAGGCAGACACGGTGGAAATTACAGCAAATATTGGAATATTTTAGATAAACCCTTCCATGTGACCACCTTCTTCTTTATCCCCTCCTACCGGGTCAGCATGCTAGCCATACGATCTCTGAGGTATGTTCAGTGAATAGAAGCAAGTTGGTTTACTGAGCCACAGGTTCCTGACTGAGTCCTCCCCCGTCACCACTCAGGGCCAACTCAGCTTGCCCTGAATGCTTTCTTACAAGGCCACTTTAAGGAGTTCATATGTGTGTGTGTGGGGGGGGGGGGGGGCATCTCATAGGTTTGGTAGTGAATGCAGCTTACATGTGTGGGGGGGGCACCTTTTACCACCGCAAGGCGTATATTTGTGTGTATGCGTGCACTGGGAGGCCCAGGGCAGATTGCCTGTGTGCCCCTCTGGGACGCGTGAATAGAAGAGACAAGGGATGGGGGCTTAGAATGGAGCAGTCGCCAACATTCAGGGCCCCTGCAACTGCCTCTCCCCTAGGGATGCACTGAGGACATTTTTCAGGGTTTTTTTTTCACTGCAGCTGCTGACCTGATGGGGCATATTTTCAAACTCGTCCTTTGCTTTGCCATCTTTTTTCTGCACGCTAATCTTAGTCATATTCTGTCCTGTTTGTACTGACCCGTAGAGTCCAGATTGCCTTTACATCATTTGTTTCCAACATTCTATTGGGTGCGAAAGAATAAAAATGCATGGAGCTAAGAGAATCCATCTGGATTTGTTAATGGTTTGAACGTTCAGGCATTATTGTCTGCTACAATAGTTGTGTTAGAGAACTTGGAATTCTGCAGCAGTCTGAACATCATCTTCACCTGGACCTGGAATGGCATTACTCTCCATAATGAAGGTAGATGTCAGTGCAGTCAGAAATCCTGACCGTCATAGCTTGGGGGGCAGTGTGAAATTCTTCTTTCTCAAGTTTCTGCTATATTGAAATTAAAGCTTCTCATCTCCTCACTGGATGTTGTCTCTGCTGTGTAAATACTTTGATTAAAGAACCACTTTTATGGGCTTCTCCATTGTTTTTTCACCTCCATTATTCCAAGGGTCCTTTGCTGTATCAATACTAGCCGCCACAAAGCCACAACCTTCTTATTTGAGAACTGCCATTATTTTGTAGTATTTAAACAATAGTATTGTGCCTTTGAACCTACACTGACCTAGTTCACATTTTGTGCTAAGCTGCAATGGGATTTTCTGGGTTTGGCTTCGTATACAGTATATTATGCAAACCTAGTTATTTATAGTTTATTTAGTAAACCATGGCAAAACCAATCAAGGTTGACCACCATGTATGAATTCAGTCCCTACAGAACCTGTTTCTTCTTCATGAGTTAGGCTGTGTTTCTAAAAATTTCGTCATCTTTTGAAAACATGATCTTTGTAACTTTGTAGTTGTCACTGTCAGCAAGAATACAATAATTGCTTTTCTGTCATGAAGTATATTTTACAATACTATTTAACGTTGGATAGGTTTCCAGAATCATTCACAGAATTTTACAGGAACTGATATATTACCTTCCAGCTGGAACACAGTCTTTTTGTGATCAATATTTCCATTCTTTTCTTACCAAGAAAAAAACCTTTAAGATATTAAGGAGGAAAAGAAAGCAATATCCATGCAATGCATTTGATTGGTGGCACTGATAGTTCCTTAGATAGTTTTCAGTTCTATCTAGATTCATCATTGCATCCTTTGGAATTATCTTTTTAAAATACATTTTCATTCTTTTCTTTCTTCCAAAGTGAATTATCTCAAAATGCCAAGTCCCAGAGGAAAAAAATAATAAAAAAAATACTCCTCCAATCTTTCATTTTTTTAAATTCCTAAGTAACCCTCACAGCATAAACCTTCTAAGTGTCAAGATATTCCTTAAAATAATCATTTTAAGTACTGAAGAAACTGGCAAACCATTTTTATAGTGTTGCTATGAAAACTATCCAAATGTTGTAGTTTTAGGAATGAAGCTTAGCTCAAGGGAGACTTTACTTTTTAACTTGATTGTCTTTATAGCCTTCACCAAATGGCTGAAAAACCATCATTTCTAACCTTTCCCCAAGGAGTATTTTGTCATCAGATAAAGGAAATTCTAAGAGATGGTTTTAAACTGTTACATTTCAAAGGTTTTCTAATTACTTGTATACAGTGACAGTATCTTAGCTGATAATTCCTGAACACACTAATCTTTATAAAAACCAAGAGAATTTTCAGTTTTTTGACAGTTTGCAAAGAAATCCTGTGTAGCGAGAACTATATTGTGGTTTAAGTTCACAAAAAGGATAGCTGAAAGACAAAGATTTTACCCTCATGTGCAATTCTTAGATCTTTGAATGCTATGAGTCATCCATAATATATTCATTTCTTCTTTAGCAGTTCATCTTTTATCAGAATGAGAGCATTATTACCCTTTTTGATAAATGAGAAAATCCACTGAACATTAATAAAAGTTATGGTACACTAAATTTTCTTTCAATAAATATTATAGCATCATTGTCATAGAAATCAATTTATTTGGAATTAAGCATTATTTTTAGAATTTTTAAAAATAAAACAGTATTAGAATGATTTTTATCATTTGCTTATGGCTATGTATTGACTGTTCAAATGAAAAAAGGTACGTAGCGGCACTTGCACAGGTTCAACTAAACCATATTAGAGTCTAACCATCTCAGTAGATGTTGTTAATTAGAACGTCAAAAGCATCTTCCTCATGCTTTTGTCAGGAAAAAGGTCCCAAAATTACAAGCTGTGGATGGATCTAGTCAATATTTGTTTGTTTGTTGCCGCCACAGGGGTGGGGGTGGGGGGGTTGTATTTGGGTTTTAAATCTGTAAGCTGCCTAGAGTCACCATCTGTGAGCTGGGCAGCCATATACATTTGTTTAATAAACTAACTAACTAACTAAATATTTCATTAAACTTGTGGAACAATCATGCTGGCTCAGTTTATCTGACATTCTCATGTTGCATTGAAATGTTATGTTGCATTGAGAAAGAGGAACTAATCGTTAGGAACGGACGGTAAGCAGGGGTATCTGCAGGCAGGGGTTCAAATTCTGCAAGATGGCAGGCACGCAAAGAAAGCCTTGCCCCCTTTGTAAATGTGTGTGGTGTTATTCGGCCCATCATCTTGCAGTTTTTGATTTCCCCCCTTCCTACCCGCTCAGTAAGAATTCTTAGTGAAGAAAATATGAGTGGGAGAAGTGTAAGACTCACACTTGGGATGCAACATTACTTAGCTGTTCAGAACATTCATTGACTTTCTGAAAGGAGCTAGGATTGCTCATATGAAGGAAGAAATGTAGCAATAAAGTGATACAAGACTGATGGAAGGGTGGATTATTTAAATAAACTGCTGGAGGAGAAAATGTATGGCTTTCCATCCATCTTTTCTAGCAGCATCCTCTGAAGGAAAAAAAAAAGTGAAGAGAGGAAAAGCAAAAGAGAAAAAGCTTTAATAAAGGAAATGCATTTGAAAATATTTGGCAGCTGAAGGATAAGAAAGAGAAAAGAATAACAAAGCTGACAGTTAGAAACCATTAATAACTTGTTCGGATTTGGAGACCAGCAATTTAAATACTTGGGAGAAACAAAAATATCTCAGGGGAAAACTCTTGACAGAAATGACTTTTCTGACAGCAGAAAGGGACTTATTTAAAAGTGGTATAATCTATACATGCTCCTTTGAGAGTTAGCCCATGTAAACTCTTTAGGATTTGAATGACAGTGCATGCTGTGATGAAGTGTTTATATATTTTCCCCTCCTCCCCAGAGATGGCACTAGAAAATGTAATCTGATATGGATGTGTGTATTCAAATTGTTTGATTAAATATTATCCTCTTCTACAATAATTCCATTGTACATTCACTTTATTTTTAGTTTCTTCTTGTATTCATTACCATTCTGTGCCAATTTAGTGTACTCAATCTTCACTGGGCTATTTTTGTACATCACCCCCAAAGTTTTTGTTTTAGTTGATAAACTTTATTTATTTATTTGGAGTTTGGAAATCTCAGGGCTTGGCTGATTCTAAACTACTCCCTTTAAATTATGACTGGTGCTCTTTTGGCTGCATAAGGATTAGTATTCATGCTTCTGTATTAGAAAAAAGGAAAATAATCATAACTCTATAAAGACTCAAAAGATAAAAATATGGAGAAATGTTTTTATTTTTTAAAAAAATCAGAGATGTTTGAAAGTTCATTGTCAATGTAAATTTTGGGTAATAATGGAAACAGTTCTAACCGTATGGTCAAGGGAAGCAGAAGGAAATATTACAATATATAAATCCCTATTTAAAAAGAGGGGGAAAAATCTATAAATAATTTAGTAAATGATAAGCAAAAGTGTTTAATAAGCTCAACAGGTACAAATAATACGAGAAAGCAGAGGTAAGAGGAATAAAAGCACAAGAAAAAAGGTTACCTTAAAACTGTAGAAATCAACAGCATTATGGATTGTTGATGGAACATATTGTGTTCTTTCTTTCAGAAATGTAAAAAATAAAGATCCATAGCCCTTCAGATTGTCAATAAGTCACATAAAAATGCAGTGTATACAGTATTTGAAAGAAAGTGCTTTCCCAAAGAAACATTAAATTGGCACACTTGCTAAATAGCTTGAAATCAGTATAGGCTTCTCCCTGTTGAGAATGCCTGTAGGGGCAAATATGGATTTTCTGCTGCAAAATATGAGTGGAATATCTCTCATAACTAAATCTCAGTGGCTGACAGTGGCTAGATTCATGCATCACGCTAAGCCACAGAGTCATTTGCTTTTGCCTTGGAGTAGAGATAGGAAATTTCCAGAAATTTTGAAGCCGATTTGGGAAAAATGTAAATATATGCAATACTCATTTTTATGCCACCCTTTATTCTTACTATTTAAGAATATATAGTGCAGTATGTATGTATGTGTGTGTGTATGTGTGTATGTATGTATATATACTTACACACACACACACATATACATATACACACCTTATGTGATGATCATACTTGTTATGTTTATTAAAGTATAATTTAGTGAGACAGTAATTGCATTTACTAATTCCATTTACTTTAACATGCTTTAAAATCTTTCTTAGTGCTTCTTCTTTCCTTGAGGCTTAGTCAAAAGCAGATCCACCAACATCTAGATCAAAAATCAGCAATAAGTCCACCAGTAAATCAGGCCCCGCGCTGCCTCCTTCTTCCCTCACTGGTGAAAATGGCAATGGCTCAGGGCAAGGCAGAAGGGCATCCTGTTTGGCATTTGGGAGTTACTATATACTTCACCACTTGTCCTCTGGATAGCATTCTCACATTCTAGATAAAAGTCTTCCCATTTCAAGTGAATAGAAAACATTTTATCATAGCATAATATGCGGTCAAAGAGAGCATGAATGATTAAGATTAAAAAAGGCAGAGAAATGCCAAGTGATTCTGATAAAAATAAAAGAAATGTTTTGGAAGTAGGAAGAAAGCTATACCAAAAGCCTCCTCTGAATAAATTGAACTAAAAATAAAAAGCGATGAAATGATTTGAGATGAAGCTTCAAATAAGGGAATGCAGGATAGGTACTTTAGAGATTTCTATGGGAATGATAACAATATGTCAAAAAGTCAAATTAAAACAAATGCCACTAAGGAAAAATTGATGGAAAAGAAATCATAAACGCTGTGAGAATGGTGAAAGTGGTAAGGCTATACAGAGTAGATAGGGTAATGGTAGAAACGCTAAAATATGAATGTGGTTTGCTTATGCAGTGGCTGTGCAACTTGTTTAATGTTGGTGTAAATGCTGCACCTGTGGCTGAAGACTGGAAGAATGCTGCTATTGTTCTCTGACACAAAAGGAAAGGTTGTAAGAGTGAATACAAAAATTACAGATGATAATAGGTTAACTGCATCTGGGAAGATGCTGGAAGGATTCTGATTCAAAGAGTATGAGAGGTGACAATGAACAAAAATTGTGAGTGCAGTGCAGCTGTATGCCAGGTAGTAGGTGCACAGATTAGAATGTTGCTGTTCAGCAGGCATTGAGAAATGTGCAATAAGTGTTCTTTCACACATTCTTTGTTTTTGAGAAAACCTATGGTACAGTGTACAGCATAAGTTACAGAATGCTTTGCACAAATAGAGAATTGAAGATTGGTTCCTGAATGTGATAAGAGTAGTACAGGATGGAAGAAAAACTTCCATGTGAATAAATGGAATGCTTAGTGAATAATTCGACACTGAGTAGTGAATAAGACAAGGATGTGTGCGGTTCCCTTGGTTGTATAATATATTTATGGATCAGTGTATATGGAGTGCTTGTGGTGACATCAGAGGTATATAGATAAGGGATATCAGTGTCCATGTACCTTTGTGTGCAGATGTTGGCTGAGAATTCAAATGATTTTCAGTGAATATTAGCTCATTGTATAATGTGAATGAGGAATATGAATCTGGAAATTAATGAATCAAAGACCAAGGCAGTAGTAGTTGTGTCTGACAAGGAAAAGGGAGTGCAAGTTATAAATAAATGGCAAATAAATAGAACAACTAGATGAATTTGGGTAAGAACCTGATAGAATGTTTACTAAAGATGGAAAAATGGATGGAGAAGTTTTTAAAAAGTGGAAATGCTGGTAGAAAAATAATGAATACTGTGTGGTCTGCTGCAAAGAATGAATATTTCTCCAAAGAAAAAGTGAAAAAACTACATAAGAATTTGTTTCTGTCTGATGAATCAATTTATGAAACTAATGGAAGTAAAGATGGTTTGCAAGGAGAAAAGGGGCTATAATAAATGGTAAACTTTCTTATTCCTTTTCTGTGCTTTCCATAACCTTGCTTACCCTAATATAGGATAGCATGATGGATATGCATGGATCCTTGTATGTGGAAAACATTTTGGGGAATGAAAAACAGCAATATATGAGCACCTTATCTTATTGCATTCATTATTCTGAAAGAAAATGTTTCATTGGAGGTTTTTTCTTCACCCTTTCCATTTTTTAGTAGAAAAAGAGGGGGGGTGGTAAAAATTGGGAGGAAAATCCACATATCCCAGTTGTTTTCAAAGTCTTTACATCTCTGTCCTAGGGTGATATACGTATGGGTCAGTGAATAAATTGTGCTTTGTTTTCAGGCAGTAAATCACAATTCGGAACTGCAATTTGTTATTATCTTACTGATTGAAATTGTAGCTTACCAGGTTTGTGTTAGCTTTGTTCATCAAGGAGTGATGAAGAGAAACCATGCTTAGCATGATGTGTGAATGAATACACATGTCTCTTGGAGATAAAATGAGTTGTAGATTTTTTTTTTACATGTGTTTACACGTGGAAGAGATGAATGGACACTTTCCAGTGTTATTTAAAAGGGGAAAAATAAGATTATTGTATATAATCTACTTATTATATATGTATAATATATTATACATACATAATAAGTCACTTGGGGTCGGGCGGCATATACATTTAATAAATTATTATTATTGTTTCATTCTGTGAGACAAGGAAAGCTGGTTATTGACTTTCTGCTAGTTGATTCAACTGATAATTTTTCTCTGACCAGTTCCCTAGGAAATGGGATTTTGTCCTAGTTTGTGATGATCACAGTCTGAACGGTGAGAAAGATCGCAAGAAAAAGGAGTTTCTGGAAGAATTGCACAAGAAAGGGTTTGTTATCAAGGTAAGACTGACATCCCTCCCCTCCCCGAAGCTGACGCCACCTTCCTGGCTATCGAGCTGACATGCTGGTTTGAAGCTCTTGTGAACAAGAGGCCCACAGCTTTCCTTGCTCAGGATGGAGCTGATGTCAGGTAGCTTGCGCAGGCAACACAACAAGCTCATGCTTTAGATACATTGGGTGTGATCTGTCTAACAGGCCTTTTCTCTAGTACTGTCACAATGCTTTTGCAGCAATCTTCATGGGAAATTCATGAGTATGAGAGTTGAGGATTCTGCCTAGACTGATGTCTTATAAGCCTTCATGTCATTTATTTTTCTAACTGATTCTTAGGTGATTAAGGACCAAAAGCTCTTTTATGGAGTTCATGCACCAAGTGGAATCTTCCGAAAATACCAGTGGCTTCTGAATAATCCTGATAATGAGTTGGGGCATATGCTTCCACAGCAACTAGATTACCAATCGACATGCACTTCGACAAGGTACAGTGGCCATCCATCCATCCATCTCTCCTTCTCAACTTTCCGGTTCTTTACAGGATCTGCCATCATGCAGCAGCAGCTGGTGCATACCATTCATACTCAAGTGAAGCTGCTGTCCATATGATTAGAAAGATTTTCCCCACTTGTGACATTATTAAAGAAAGTGTTTGCATTGGCACGGAGAATATTGCTTTAACTAAAGACTCTCTAAACCACTTTCAACCTGCAGAAGCATCAACACTATTCAATTAAAGATAGAGATTTAAATTCATTTAAACAGAGATTTTTGTGAAGGCCTTTGCACTTACTAGACAATACATGAAAATTAAGATAAGTTATACTGTTTACTGAGCAGCTGTGTAGATTTCTGTGTAGAATACAGAGAAAGAATTAGACACTTTTCAAATCAAAAACAAACCAAAAATAGAAAATTCAGGGAAGACTTGAAGTAGGGAGGTCAGTCCTTACAGCTTCTTCACTGGCAAAGCCCTTAGTGAACGGTTGCCTCCTTTTCTTCATTTTGCAGAAAATGGATCGATTTGCTCTTGTTTCTCTAAACTGCACTGGCAGGATAAAGTAGGATTGCAGCCTTTTCAGGGATAAAAGTTACATACTTGATCAGCTCCACACCAGGAAGAAATACTTTTCTGTCATGGATAATGCCAGTCGTATTTACTCCTGCCTCTGAACAGCTTACTCTAGCATTGCTATTTCTCAGTTCTTGTGTGTTTTAGGATACGTATTGTGAGCTTTATCCTGCAAAACACAGAAATTCAGAGTACCAAAGGTATGAAAAGATCTTTCTCTTTATTAACATGAATGCAATCTCTTTGTATTTCATTTTCATTTTGCAATGTCCTTTTTATAAACGCAACTGTGATCACCAGTCAGTTTTATTACTCACGCAGAGACACTCCCCAGTTCTAGTTTATGTAACCATATCTGCAAGCTGAGCCTTGCCTTCTGAGGAGTAGTAATGATGTGATGAACTGAAAAAAAAAGCTTCAGTTTTTATCAGTGTCACTTCAAATCAAGCAATCTCATGTCTTTAGGGTCCAATGTTTCATTTGTAATGCCGGTGTGGTGGATTGGATGCAGTGTGATGATGTTTCTAGGAAGACCAAGGTTCAAATTCTTTCAGAAGTACCCAGATCATGCTTTACTTTTATAACCTGGATACGAAAGGTATCTACAATTAAGCAGCAAAATACATGGAAGAGGCTTCTACAGGAAATGTCTTTTTCCAATTCTTTCAGGCATGCTTCAAGTGCTGTGCAGTAAATTATGCAGGAGAACCTCTCCAGCTCAACACAAAACATGGTGAAGGCTTAAAGCAAAAGAGCATAATTAGAGTTCTCTGGGCCCCAAGGCAAACTTAGATGGGTCCCCCAGTTGTGAGAGAGCTCAGAGGCTGAAATTCCCCTCCAGCTGTGGCAATTGAAGGCAGGGAGGAGAAAGGGAGGAGGAGGGCCACATGACCACTTATTTCCCATTGCCACAGCAAGTAGCATACTGGAGCCCTCGAAAGTCTCTCATCACATGGCAGTGAAGGAGAAGGTGGCATAGCAGTTACTGCAGCTCCCTTCTCACTTCTAGAGGTACAGGAAACATTTTGTATATAACACTCCTGGGCTGTTATCTAGCTGACTTTTCAAATCTTTGCAGTGCAGATCTGGTAGACCTATCACTCCCTATGTTCCTTCTCCTGGGCCATTCCTTTGCTTCAGCTCCTGTGGAGGGGGGCATGATCGGTTTTGCTTCTGGTGGTGGGGAACACACACACTCAGATTTGCTTGTTGTTTGGTTCTTTTTAACTGAAGTTCTGGGGCAAGGAATGGGGATAAGGGAGAGATTCCAAGGTGGCTACCTATCTAGAGAGATAGTATGATGTGGTTAAGGTGTTATACTAGGAACAGGGAGACCCAGGTTGTAGTCCGCCCTCAGGCATGGAAGTTCATTGGGTAACTTTGGGCCAGTTCATTCTCTTTCAGCCTCTGTGGAGCCAAATAGGAGGAGGGTACACCTTGAGCTCCTGCACAAAAGATGGGATATAAATCAAATAAATCAATCCCTGCCTTCATTGTTAAAGCCACCTTCCCCAACATCTCCTGTTTTTGGGGACCACAATTCTCATCGCTCCCTCCCAGTCAGCATAGCTAATGATTGAGGGCAACAAGAGTGGTGATTCATCATCTGTGGACTGCAGGTTCTCCATCCTCTGGTTTAGAGCTTTAGCACTGAAGACTGGTAAATTACACCTGAGAATATTCGGGCAACGAGTGGAGCCAGAATACAGATCATATTAATCTGTTTTTAAAGCTGGTGTCAATTGTCTTTTAAATCATCTGAAGTTCCCAAACTCTTTTCAAGGGCACATTTACATGGTGTGCCCTGCAGTAATCCAGTTTCTCTCACTAAGGCATGTGTCACATAATCCAATCTGTTTTTTCCAGACATACTGTATGTGCAACTGACTCATCAGCCGTAGCTGGGCAAAAGTAGTTATTTCTGTCATCACCTGAGATGTGAACAAATATCTGAACTGCATGAAAACTCATCTATGGTGTCATGCATTTCAGATACAAAACAAATAACGCAAACCTGGGTTTTTCAGTGGGATTATTACACCATCCCAACCAAACTGAATCATTACCATGGAATTAGCTGTCAAATGACCAGGAGCAAATATTTTATTTCAAGCTGTTTTGTCCAAAATTAAAAATAAATTAAAACAATTACAAATGATCTGATAGCCATGAAATCTTGTAGCTGACCCTAGAAAAGGTTGGCGTACCATACCTCAGTTGAACCTATTTTGTGGGCTGTTTATTTAACTAAAATGCTACTCTAGTCCTTGGAGGAAGGATGTTTATCAAATGAATGAGTAACAGAGCATAGCATAGATGAATTAGCTTTAATTGACATGCACATTCTAATACATATGCATGCTGCTCTGAAATATACAAGCTTCAAGGAGACATACCGTACTTGTTCAACTTTTTTTAGGATAGTCACTTGAGAAATATCCTGGCAGAACTGCACTTTTTTGGAGGGGGTCTTGATCTTGTTTCTCTTCTGCTATTAGAGAAGCTTCGTGACCTGATAAAGGAGAAAGTGTTTGAAACTGCATTTCCTTTACATGAGGTGAGGAAGTCTGAAGGCCAAGCTAAAGGTGATAAATACAGAAGTTAAATTAAATAGCAGTTGTGGGCTTAGGTTGAGGAATGAAGTTGAGACTTTTGTCCTGAGTCCTGGATCCAGAGAGATATACCATTACAAGTTTCTCTGTGTACCAGCGGTGGTGGTGATGGTGGTGGTGGTAAGGGGAGCGTTATTGGTGCTTAGACGAAGCTAAAATAAATATGACAGAAAATAAATTTGAAATGCATGAACAAAATCAGTAGACGAAAAGCTTTGTTTGAACAACTGTGTCCATATATACAGTATCTATTCAGCATCTTGTAGGTGTTTCTTGCTCAGGACTGAAGAAATTGTTTATAGAATATATAATCTGTCAGGAGTTTTAACATGCTTAATCACATTATTTTATCTAGAGAGAAAATCTGCATAAATTTCTGAAATTGAATTGGGCTCAGTGGAGAAGAATCTTCTGTAGGCAACCAATTGAAGAAATCAGGTAAGGGACAGAGGATTTGGAAATACTGATGGAGTATGCTTGAAAATGCACAAACTACTATAATAAAAATATAATCATATTAATTTAGATAGCTTTTTGTGTTCTATTTCCTCATGTAAAGGAAAATAACATGTACAGATTATAATAAGATTTAAATTGTATTCCTTTTTCGATTCTGAATTGAAATCATACAGTCAAACGCTGGAAACTCATCTATGGCATCATGCATTTTAGATAACAATCTGTTTCTCTGGAAAGGGGATGGTTCTTTGGTATTTACCTGGTCTGATCTGAAGATTAAACCTTGCTACAGCTCTTGCCAGTGTTACTCAACTTTTGAACACACTTTAGCATTCCAGTTTCCGGTATTTGGAAACTGAAATACTGGATTTCACCAATGTTCAGTGCAATCTGCTATTTTGGCCTCTGGGAATAGCTTCCATTGACTGCTTTTGGAAAACAAGGCCTCGGCTTGGAAACGGCTTCATTCAGTGGAAGTTTTTTCAGATCCGGAGCTAGAGGGTTTGTATCATGTCAAGGCAAGCAAAGCTGTTTGGAGAATTCTTTCAAGGTATACTCTTTCCTTTTCAGAACATATTTTGGGGAGAAAATTGCCCTTTATTATGCTTGGCTGGGCTGGTATACATGCATCCTGTTAGTAGCAGCTGTGCCAGGTATTATTCTTTTCATCTATGGCTTCATCACTTTCAGTTCCAGTCAAGTCAGGTGAGTTAGTTTTTTTCCTTGTGAGAATATGGCAGGATGATGATGATGATGATGATGATGATGATGATGATGATGAACGTAGCCACCTTTGAAAGTTTAGAAAGAGAAACCACTCTCTTGGTCTTTTGGCTTTGGTTCTTGTAATTTACAAGCATCTTTGAGCTGAGGCTGGGGAAGGGGACAATGATTTTGAGCAGGCTGCAACTTTCTCCTCTTTAAGTTTCCTCTTCATTTCCTGGTAGACCCTCCAATCTGTGAAGCTAGTCTTGCACCCACATTGGACCTCTCCAGTCAAGAGCAGGCAGCTGTTGAAACAATCCTTCCTCAACCCTCCAACTGCCCAAAAAGTTATTTTTGCCTTGTTCCCCACCCCTCATACAACCCTACTGAATTCAGGAGTAACACTGGGACTGAGAGGCCAGTACATGTATAATCCAGGAGGACTGTTTCCCAGGTGCTGCCTTCCTGTGCGGATAGAAGCAGTTGGAAAAGGTGCAGAATCATTTGTCAGATTTTTCTTCACTCTACATGGATACATTCAAGTATACCGTGGAAATCTGGTATATGGGAACCAACAAAAGGCCCATAACTGATATGGGGAGCAGATGGGAAAGAACAGTTATTAAGATGCAAGGACAGCTTCAAGTGGATTCTTAGAAGAGCATGAACTTTAAAAAGGGACATTATATGCAGTGCACTAAGTAAAGAAACAAATGATAGAAATGTTATATTATGTAGAGTAATGATTTCCTAACATTTATCCATTAAAGCAACATCCTGGGGGTCTTCTAATATCTTTCTACTCTGGATGAACCTATAAAAAGTCAAGTCTGGTTCTTTGAATATTGCCTACAATCCTGCAGCAGTGTTGAAAGGGGAGAGTGCAGCCAATCAAATAAAGAAACTATCTGATAGTAGCTAGCTTTTCCTGGCATACCAATGACTATAGCTTCCATGGACTGTACAACAGGCTTCCAGAAAAAAATGGTGCAGTCTTCACTTAACCAGAGGAGCTATGGGGGTAGTCTGGAGACAATGTTCAAGGATCCAATGTCAAATAATAAGAACTATCTTGCCTGTAAATCTGTATTATGTCCTACATGATATCTCTGTCAGCCATCAGGAATTGGAATGCTACTCATTCTGTCAGTTGGGTGTGACATCTCTTTTGTTACAGAAGATGATTGCCAGCTTGCTATAGAATGGCATATTGCATAGTTCAACATTGTAATCATGTTTTTGAACATTTTTTTTTTTAATAGAAAACATGCAGACACGTTCCCTTAGACATTTAACTATGAACAGACTTGTTATGGGAATGTGCTCTGGAATTTCTTCTGGCCTTCCAGGCTGGTCCATCAGTTGGCGACAAATCCTACCACTTCATCTGACCAGTACTCATTTGTTGACTGAGTCAGGGAGAGAGCTGTGATTCTAAAGAAAAATATACAGTCTCAAAAAGCTAAGCAAGGCCAAACCTGGATAATACTTGTGTAGGAGACAGCCAGGAAATCCTAGGGCTATATGAAAAAACATCTTGGAAGAAGATGGCAAACCCAGTTTTGTATTATTGCCAAAAAAACTACATGGGCCTGTTTATGAAGTCACTAGGAGTCACACTTGGCTTGAGAGAGTCTTTACCTTTTTATGTGGCATTTCATGATAGGGCAGATCCTATCTGATGTGGAGTTGTAGATCTTGACAGTATAACATGGATAATCATTGCTCTTAAGGAAGGCCAACAATTAAACCCATTCTCAGAGTATTTTAGTTTTGGACAACTTTCCCCATTTAGTGCTTGATAGGAATCTGGGATATTTGTGAACTTGGCATATTGTTATTTATGTGACGAGGGCACAAAGGGACAAGAAGATTTGACCTCTGAATCACATGTGTGTATATGTGTGATCTCATTCCACGTATCCGTAGAGATGGCATCATATGCCCTTTGCTCTCTGAAGATTCCTACGGTCTAATGATTGTATGAATATTTGCAGCTTAAATCTTACTGACGTATCTAACAACCCACTGTTTTCTCCCTAGGATTGGTTTCATGCCACATTATAACTTCACAGATAAACAAATAATTGCAATTCGTCATGCTTTGGTTGTAATGACACTTTGATTTTTTTTTGTTTTTATAATTATAGTATTTTCTTCAAATACTCTTTTACAACTATGACAAAATTTTCTGATGTTTTTGTGTTTCAGGTGGTTTCCAAACAGATTGTTTCTAATAATAGTATGAGTGAATTTTATATTTTTAACACATTGTGAGCTCTGAGCTACTTTGGGAGAGTTAATTCCTGAAGCTGATAAATACATTTAAACGTTACTTGTCCAGACTGACCAAGAATGCTAACTTATAACTCCTGGCCTAATATGGACATCCTATGTTTCCAAAAATGTAACATGTAGAGCAATTGATCACGGTCAATGAAATTTTGCAGGGATAGAATAGATGAGCATTTTAGTCAAGGACAACCAGTATTGACCTGTGTAGGCACTGTTCTGCCTTTGCCCTTTTATGGAATAGAGTGAATTGTAGGGATAATAAACCAGTAAATGTCCAGTTTTGTTGTCTCTCTAACTTAGTAAAGAAATCTGTGAGGCCAACACTACCATCATGTGTCCACTCTGTGACCAGAAGTGCCCATTTTGGATTTTATCAGACACTTGCACATATGCCAAGGTAAGAATGCTACTTACATATAATATCTCACTTATCTCTTGTGGTGCTCTTATAATTCTAGTATTTTCTACTGCCAAAAATCAGAATATTCACAGTTAGTTATGCTTTCTCTATGGAGGCTGCAGAAAAGTATCTTTTGATCTGTTTGCAAGAGAGAACTAGGGAAGAGCCAAAGGACCAGAGAAGAGCAAATGTGGTCCCCTTCCAAAAAGGAGGGGGGAAAAAAAGGGGATCCTGGTGGTCATCAACCATTGAGTTTAGCATCAATACTGAGGTCAGTGAGGCCATTAGGCTGTAACTACCAGATAATGGGGCAGGACTACAAAGGCAAGGGGATTTTGAAAGAACAAAGAATCAGTATTCTGTGAACATAGTTTCTTCTTTGGAGTTATTTTCTTTATTTTCCCAAAGCTCTGCTTGTCTCCCAGCAACTTTCCCCACCTTATCAGCACACTTTGGCCTTCTAAATGTTTTATGGCTAAGCTGAGAGCTCAGTTTCCCTGTAAGGTATATTTACGAAGGGGGTAGTTGCTTAATATGACACTATATAGTTCCACCAGTGTTTTGTTTGTGGAGTCCTTGGGGTTGTCTGAGCTTGGCTGTTTTCTTGCAAACGTTTCATTACCCGGCAAGGTAACATCTTCAGTGCTAGAATGGAGTGGGGTTTGCTCTCTGTTTATATACAGTGTTTTGTTTTCCCTGGGAAGATGTATTTAAGTTATAGTCTTTAGCTTGACCCCCAAATATTCCTTCAAAAATATCTTGAAGACAATGCCATGATTGCTAAAAGTCAGCATAGCTTTGTCCAAAACAGATTGTATGAAGTAAATCTTGTCTCCTTTGATAAGATGACTGCTTTAGTGGACAAGGTGACTACTAGGGATATAATCTACCTCAGTTTCAGCAAAAGTTTTGACAAGATTCTACATGACATTCTCACTGGCAAACTGTTAAAGGGTTGTTTAGATGGCATGGCAGCACAGTGGATCCCCAACTGGCTAGCTAATAGCCCTCAGACAATAATCATTAAGGACTTTACAGTTGTGTACTGCTAGCCAGTTGTGTTGAGGCCAGTATTATTCAACATTTCTATTAGTGACCTGGGTAACAGGATTGGCTGCTTATCATAATTGGGAATAACAGAAAATTGGGGATGACAGAACATTGGGAGGTCTGGCTAACACCCAGAATGACAGAATGAGATTTCAATCTAAACTGGACAGATTGGAAAATTGGTCTGAGCGATCAAGATATCCTTTAAAAGGGAGAAAGGTAAGGTTTTATATTTAGAGAGGAAAAATGTAGGACACACATACAAAATAGAGAATTCATGGCTTTGAAATGCTACATTGGAGAAAAACTTTGGTGTCAACATTGTCAACGAGCTGAAATGAGGCAGCAGTGTGAAATAGCTGCTAGAAGGGATTTGAGGGTATGCCCTAAAAAGACAGGCTGAAGGAACATGGGGTGGTTAATCTGAAAAAAATTAAGGGGGGTGATGTGATATCTGCGTTTATGTATGTAAAAAGGTGCCATGAGGAAAATGAACAGGAACTATTTTCCACTGCTACAGAAACTAGGACCAGAAATAATGAATACCAGTTATAGCTGCCTGTTGTTGTTGTTGTTCAGTCGTTAAGTCATGTCCGACTCTTCGTGACCCCATGAACCATATTGCGCCAGGCCTTCCTGTCCTTCACTGCCTCCCTGAGTTTGCTCAGTTTCATGCTCATTGCTTCAGTGATGCTATCTAACCATCTCATCCTCTGCCGTCCCCTTCTCCTTTTGCCTTCAATCTTTCCCAGCATCAGGGTCTTTTCCAAAGAGTCCTCTCTTTGCATTAGGTGACCAAAGTATCTGAGCTTGAGCTTCATTATCAATCTGTCAGGTTTAGCCCAGGAAACTCCAGAAGACAATACAGATTCAATCCAGCAAGGTTTATTTTGGCTTCACCCCATTTACAGAATCTTCTCAGACTGAGAGCAGTTCCCAGGGTCAAACTACAAACATCACTAGCATTCCTCAGGGAGGGGCCAGTCTCATCCTCTTATCTCTTCTTCGCTCCTCTGGGGATGAGAGTCCATGTTTCACACCCCTGCTCCACACTCCCACACAATCCTTCCAATGAGCAGTCAGGGTTGATTTCCTTTAAGATTGACTGGTTTGACCTCCTAGCAGTCCAGGGGACTCTTAAGAGTCTTGTCCAGCAACACAGTTCAAAGACATCAATTCTTTGGCGCTCAGCCTTCTTTATGGTCCAGCTCTCACAGCCATACATTACTACTGGAAAAACCATAGCTTTGACTATGCGGATCTTTGTCGGCAAGGTGACGTCTCTGCTTTTTAATATGCTATCTAGGTTTGCCATAGCTTTCCTCCCAAGGAGCAAGCGTCTTTTAATTTCATGGCTGCAGTCTCCGTCTGTGGTGATCTTGGAGCCCAAATAAATGAAGTCTGTTACTGCTTCCATTTCTACCCCTTCTATTTGCCAGGAATTGATGGGTCCAGATGCCATGATCTTAGTTTTTTTAATGTTGAGTTTCATGCCAGCTTTCGCACTCTCCTCTTTCACCCTCATCAAGAGGCTCTTTAGTCCTTCTTCACTTTCTGCCATTAGGGTGGTATCGTCTGCATATCTGAGGTTATTGATGATTCTCCCTGCAATCTTAATTCCAGGTTGTGATTCTTCCAGCCTGGCATTTCTCATGATGTACTCTGCATATAGGTTAAATAAGCAGGGTGACAGTATACAGCCTTGTCGTACTCCTTTCCCTATTTTGAACCAATCGGTTGTTCCATGACCGGTTCTAACTGTTGCTTCTTGGCCCGCATACAAATTTCTCAGGAGACAGGTAAGATGGTCTGGTACCCCATCTCTTTAAGAATTTGCCAGAGTTTGTTGTGATCCACACAATCAAAGGCTTTTGCATAGTCAATGAAGCAGAAGTAGATGTTTTTCTGGAACTCTCGTGCTTTCTCTCTGATCCAGCAAATGTTGGCAATTTGATCTCTAGTTCCTCTGCCTCTTCGAAACCCAGCTTGTACATCCGGTAGTTCTCGGTTCATGTACTGCTGAAGCCTAGCTTGTAGGATTTTGAGCATAACCTTGCTAGCATGTGAAATGAGTGCAATTGTGCGATAGTTTGAGCATTCTTTGGCATTGCCCTTCTTTGGAATTGGAACGTAAACTGACCTTTTCCAATCCTGTGGCCACTGTTGCATTTTCCAAACTTGCTGGCATATTGAGTGCAGCATTTTAACAGCATTGTCTTTTAGTATTTTAAATAACTCAGCTGGAATACTGTCATCTCCACTAGCTTTGTTGTTAGCAATGCTTCCTAAGGCCCACTTGACTTCACTCTCTAGGATGTCTGGCTCAGGGTCAGTGACCACACCAGCATGGACATCAGGGACATTACGATCTTTCTTGTATAGTTCTTCTGTGTATTCTTGCCACCTCTTCTTAATCTCTTCTGCTTCTGTTAGGTCCCTGCCTTTTTTGTCCTTTATCATGCCCATCTTTGCACTAAACGTTCCTTTGATATCTCCAATTTTCTTGAGGAGAACTCTAGTCTTCCCCATTCTATTGTTTTCCTCGATTTCTTTGCATTGTTCATTTAAGAAGGCCTTCTTATCTCTCCTTGCTATTCTCTGGAAATCTGCATTCAGTTGCTTATATCTTTCCCTTTCACCCTTGCTTTTCGCATTCCTTCTTTCCACAGCTATTTGTAAAGCCTCATCAGACAGCCATTTTGCTTTCTTGCATTTCTTTTTCTTTGGGATGGTTTTAGTTGCTGCCTCCTGTACAATGTTACAGACCTCCGTCCATAGTTCTTCAGGCATTCTGTCTACCATCTAATCCTCTAAATCTATTCATCACCTTCACTGTGTACTCACATGGAATATGATCTAAGTCATACCTGAGTGGTCTAGTGGTTTTCCCTACATTCTTCAATTTAAGCCTAAATTTTGCAGTAAGAAACTCATGATCTGAGCCACAGTCAGCTCCTGGTCTTGTTTTTGCCGTCTGTATAGAGTTTCTCCATCTTTGGCTGCAAAGTATGTAATCAATCTGGTTTCGGTATTGACCATCTGGTGATGTCCATGTGTAGAGTCATCTCTTGTGTTGTTGGAAAAGAGTGTTTGCTATGACTAGCTTGTTCTCTTGACAGAACTCTATTAGCCTTTGCCCTGCTTCATTTTGTACTCCAAGGCCAAACTTGCCTGTTATTCCGATTACTCCTTGACTTCCTACTTTAGCATTCCAATCCCCTATGATGAAAAGGACATCTTTTTTTGGTGCTAGTTCTAGAAGGTGTTGTAGGTCTTCATAGAAGTGGTCAACATCAGCTTCTTCGGCATCAGTGGTTGGGGCATAGACTTGGATTACTGTGATGCTGAATGGTTTGCCTTGGATACGCACTGAGATCATTCTGTCGTTTTTGAGGTTGTACCCCATTACTGCCTTTCCCATTCTCTTATTGACTATGAGTGCAACTCCATTTCTTCTAAGGGTTTCTTGGCCACAGTAGTAGATATAATGGTCACCTGAATTAAATTCACCCATTCCCGTCCATTATATTATTATTATATATATATTATATATAGCTGCCTAGATTTCACTTAAATATAAGAAAAGACTTCCTGATGGTAAGATCTGTACAACAGTTGAACAGTCTATCCATCAATGTCCATAGGGGAACATGATCAAGAAAGGTATATGATCAAGAAGGCAGAATGACAAAAAGCAACATTGTGATGCAATGTGTGTCTGATTTTTCAGTTGGCCAAATTTTTAAAGGAGATGCTATGGGCTTTTTTCACATGTTGTGTTGAACTGTACAATAATGTGGTTTTTGAAAGTTGGGCTTCGTATGTTTTTCTATGAAACATGACAATTCTATGAACCAGACAATTATAACGTATGCAATAAACCCATGATTAAACAAAGCATGATGTCAGGCCTAGCCCAGGGAACTCCAGGAGACCATGCAGATTCAGTCCAGCAAAGTTTATTCTCTACAACCTCTATCAAGAATCTTCCCAGACTGGAACTAGTTCCCAGGGTCAGTCAATAAACACAGCATGAATTCCTCAGGGAGGTGCCAGCCTCATCCTCTTATCTCTTCCCCACGCTTCAGGAGACGAAAGAGGATGCTTCTCTCCCTGAGTCTGGCCTGCATAATTCCATTCCATCACACATGATATGTGAATCCAGTAATTATGCCACACGCTGTTTTCCAAAGAACTCTAGTGACTTGCCTCTTCTCTTTTTTACACCATTTAGATCACCCATTTGCTTGACAATGAAGGGACAGTTATGTTTGCAATGTTCATGGCCGTCTGGGGTAAGCTTGCAGTATGGTTGATCTGTTTTGGGTTTAATGAGGAATGCTGTTTTTAAATGCAAGCTCCTTTCTGTCCACAGGATAATCCTCTCTCCTCTTCATTGCCAACATATTTTAAATTTCTTATTCTGCTAACAGAATATGGAATACCTTATGGGAAACAAATCATCATAGATGTTTCATTATATTCTTAGCTTTTCCTTAGAAATTATACCCTTGGCATACCTTGGACCTTGGCTGGTCTCAAAAAGCTAAGCAGGATTGGACCTGGGGAGTAGTTGGATAGGAGGCATAACTCTATAAAGCACAGTTGTGGCAGCTCTTAAATGCCTTCTAGATCCCTTTTATAAAATGGATTGCCCTGTGCTGTGCAGAATAACTGAGTGGGGGATTCATGCAAGAGATTGAAAATGGTGCTTTTGTGCTCTCTCTCACTCTCTCTCTTTCTTTATCTTATGTTTTATCCTTAATGTACAGCCACTGTATTTCTGGAGCTATGGAAGAGAAAGAGAGCTAAAGTTGTCAGTGGTTGGAATATGTATCAGTGGGATGAAGAAGAGGTAAGGCCAGTTCTTTTCTGGTTCGTAAGCACAGAACCAGAACCTATTACCTCTGGTGGCAAGAAAAAACTCTTCGGTAGTAGCTCTAGTATAAGTGCAGCCACTAGACAGGTGTGATGTCTAACCTCACATATCACAAAATAAAAATAAAGAGTTGACACTTCTACTTACCTCTTAGACCAAGAGTCAGCAATTTTTTTTAGGCAATGGGCCCCAAATCCCAACAGAGTCCTATTATGCAATTTTGTGCAGCATTGTGGACACCAAAAATTGAAATTAAATTAAAAGGATTTACATGCTATAAATGTTCAAAGAGATCTCATGCAAAATCACAGAGATCTTATTGTATTTGCCTAACAAGTAAAAATTCACCATTTTTTTCCCTAATTGGTAGGGAGGTTGCACTGGGCATCATCTAGTAGTGCTACAGATGCTATATTGCTGACTGCCACCTGGTACTAATACTAATACCATTGAAAATGTTGGTAGAAACTTCAGCAATTTTGCACTGAGGCAGAGATCAGTAAAAGAGCTCTATAACTGCTGAACATCAGTCCCAGTTGAGATTCCTAGAAATGTTCTCTTGTCCTCGAATTGTTGTTCCAGAAGTGAAACAAGGAGTAACAGTGGTAGTTGTGGGATTGTCTGTCAGCTCAGTTTCAGGAAGGTCTGTGCCTTTCATTTAAGGAAGTAAATTGTTGACTACGCATTATTCTTTATCGTGTATTTCTCCAGCTTCTTCTGAAGGTTCTTTAAAGAAGCTTATTTTGTGATTTTTCTGGGGCAACTAGGATCTTTATATATAGGCACCATGGTTCTTAAATCAAACTGCCTGCAGAGTTGTTCAGGACAGAATAAATGGTGGTGAGTTAAACTCTGTATCAGGCATCTTTGAATGTTGGTAATTGAGGTGAAAGAGACCGGTGGTCACATATACTTCCCATAATTGCTTTTAGCTGCATCATATCCATCTAGAACAATCTCAGATCTCTGAATTGAAAGAGAATATTTTATTACTTGGGCCAATTGTGTGACTTGGTATAAAGTAGCTTCACATGTTCAGTCCTTGATTTATAGATCTGTCTCTGGCATTTCCAGGGAAAAGGTCCTGATGTGGAAACAGGAAGTATTTGCCTGTTTTTGTTTCAACAACCTGGGAATTGTTTTGCAGCCCAACATCTTTCAGTCCCATTTCTGCCTTTGTCTACAAATGTTTTGCATACTTTTAGATTCAGTTCTCTCATGTCTGTATTTTTTTTTTGAGAACTGTATAACAAAAACCAAATAATAATTATGTTCTGTTTCAGATATTAGCTTGGCAACTATGAAAGAAAGATTAGCTCACATGGAATGTGGACATAAGTTCCTCACATAACCCTAAAGAAGACTTTTACATGTCACAGTACAGGTAGTCCTCGCTTAACGACCATTCATTTAGCAACCATTCAAAGTTACAATGGCACTAAAAAACTTCTTATGACCAGTCCTCACACTTATGACTGTCGCAGTATCCCAGCAGTCACGTGATCACGATCCAAGTGCTTGGGAAACAGCTTGCACTTAAGACAGTTGCAGTGCCCCGTGGTCACGTGATTGCCATTTGAGATCTTCCCAGCCAGCTTCCGGCAAGCAAAATCAATGGGGAACCATGTGATTTGCTTAACAACTGCAGTGATTTGCTTAACAACCACTGCAAAAAATGACATAAAATCTGGTTCGGTCATGTGATGCCTCGCTTAACAACTGCCCCACCTAACAATTTTCCGGTCCCTGTTGTGGTTGTTAAGCAAGGACTACCCAACTGAGCAAAATGATCCAAAAATCTCTCAGGAAAACAGATTTCCAATCTTATTGGTTGGGCTAAGGACAGCATATACTTGAGGAAATTTAACATAGAAGGTTTCCATCTCCTATGAAATAGAAGTTAAAATAATTTTACAATTGCTGAATTATTTGACTGTCTCTGTTAGATTCTGAGGATAATTCACACAGATAGCTAATATGCTTTCACACAGATGTCAGAATTTAGGCTGCATAGGCCAGTCCTGTATAGTCATAATATTCTACTGATGGATCTTATTAGTATGGCTGAACTGAAATGCTCACACCCCCAACTACACCACTGACTTTTTGGCTGCAGAGTTAGGGAAGGGGCAAAAGTAAGCAGCAAACTAATCACTCACCATGTTGCTGCTGAATAGAGTATACATATTTTTTTAAAATGCAGAATTTGTCCCTGAAATATTGCCCTAATTCAAATTCTGGTTTCAAGCATTATTTTAAAGCCAAGTCTCATTGGCTACAACAGGCCATCATGACATAAAATTGGAACAAGGGATAAGCTTCTCTCTTCACTTTAATGACCTGAGAATTTTAAAGCCTCTTCAAGTATTTGAGAAAAGTGTGAGTACTGTTATTGCTGGGATCACAGAGTTGATGGCAGTGAAAAAGCTGAGTCGGAAGATATAATGTTATGAAACCTTCTTCCTCGTAGCCTCTTTTTTGAACAGAACAAATAGTGATGTTTTCTTTCCACCTTTAATGCAAATGGAAACCTTAACAAGAGTTTTCAGTGCAACTGTACTTCTTTCTGTAGGAGGAAGTGGCACTGGAGCTCATCAGTAACCCTGAAAATACCTCCAAGGAGTATCAACATTCATACATCCGCAGTACACTTGTGCTTATCTTAGTTCTCATTATGGTATGTGGATATTATTTCTCTAATGCAGTGTTTCTCAACCTTGGCAACTTTAAGATATGTGGACTTCAACTCCCAGAACTCCCCAGCCAACAGGACCCCATTCTGGAGCTAGGAAAGTAGGGAAAAAAATCATTCTGGCCATTGTGGTACTCCCCAAGAAGTTCCAAATATTGGAAGCTGTTATGAAAATACAACCCAGACCTTCCCTTCCAGTTGGAACTGGAATTTGTCATTTATTTATTTATTTATTTGATTTATCTCCCCCCATCTCTCCCTAATGGGGGACTCTGGGTGGCTTACAAGATTGGTTAAAACAATAAATATATACAAAATTACATAAAACATGAAAACTATGCAAAGCATTGCCAAAAGAAAAAAGAAAGTCCAAGAGGCTGATGGTTCCAGAGCTGCAGATGACAGGCCTCTAAGGGGCTAGCCATGCCCACGCTTGGCGTCTTCCCTCCCCACCCCAAGTCAAATCACCAGATTATTTGCACTTGAGAAATTTGGAAATTTTATTTTTAAAAAATTATTTCCAAAATCTAAATGTAGCATAATTTTCTACTGATAGGAAATGGCTGAGAGAAAAGATTTGCAAAAGAGTATCAGGTCATCTTCTGTTCCACCTTCCTATAAAACCAAAACAAACAAGCAAAGTTTTCAGAGAGATAGTGTGACTTAATCAGCAGCAAAACGATAGAGTTTAGGTACTGTAAAGACTAATAACTTCATTATTTAATCAATATAGGCCAGAGACCATTTCTTTAGATGGAATTGATTAGATTCATCATGCTTACCTGAAACTGGTGTAGCAAATGGCCCTTCATTGTTCCTCTGATGCTTGCATTTCTCCTCTTCAGTGCTATCAGTACAGTCTTATTTTTTTAGATCTGTGTGCTGATTGGGATTGCCCATGCCTTAGTCATCTACCGGGTTGTGGCAACAATAATCTTTACTCAGTCCAACTCAGAATTCCTTCAAGAGCGAGCCACTACAGTGGCAGTCCTGACAGGTGCAGTGTTGCACTACTTGAGCATCGTCATTATGAACAAGGTACAGAGTCATACCTGCCACTTATTTTGCAGCTGTCTGTTTTGCAGGCACTCTGCACTTGTATAATTTATATTTCTATTGCAGGTGAACAGGCATGTTGCACTGTTTCTCTGTGATCTAGGTAAGAAACACCTAATTCTGTGTGCATTCATCCTTCTACTTGAAATATATATGTACTGAATGACTGTAGAGCAGCTTGTCCTAACCTGTGCTGCCCAGCTCTTTTGGACTGTAACTTCTGTGGCTCAAGACAGCATGGTCAATCATGAAGGATGAGGCAAATTGTATCTCAATACATCTGGAAAATATCAAGTTGAAGAAGATTTCTGTAGGGGATTAATAAGGATAAAAGGACTTACTACAGAGATGTTCCATGCTGCATGAGAAATGCTTTCTTGAAACTGAGTAAGGCATGCATGAGACAAGATCAGATGTTCTAGGGACTCTAGCTGACTGCAGTTTTGTACCTTTATTTCCAGAGAAACCAAGATCATTCAGCGAGCAAGAGACAAACTATACAATTAAAGTCTTCACCTTCCAGTTCTTCACCTATTTCTCTTCTCTGATCTACATTGCTTTCTTCCTAGGGAGGTAAACAGTAAGTAGTAAACTTGGGAGAGTTAGGTATTGGGCAACTGCAAGTGTTAGAGCTGAATCTCAAGATCTGAGTTTCCGTTAAAACTTTGCCACATTTTTTTCTGTAAAATGATTTGTAAAATGGGAATAAGGATGATCTTTTCCTAAAGTTTGTTGTGGGGTCAACCATATAGATTGGAGGTCTCTTTGCTGTTAGAAACAATTTTCATCCAGTATCCAACCTTCCTTTTTTAGGGAAGGTTGTTAAGAAAATGATCATGCAGCAGCTTTAGCAGATCCTGGATGAAGCAGATAATCTGGACTCCTTTCAGTTGGGTTTCAGACCTGAGCATGGGACTGAAACAGTATTGGTCATGTTTTTGGATGACCTCTGGTGGGAGCAGGATGGGGGTAGTTCATCCATCCTTGCAGTACTTGACTTCTTGGCAGATTTCATTACCATTGACCATAGTATCTTTCTGGACTGGCTGTGGGAGTTGGGGATGGGCCACACTGTATTGTGCTGTTTCTCTTCCTTCCTCTGTGGCCAGTTCTAGTTGGTATTGATCTGGAGCGAGAGCTTCCACCCTTGGCCCCTACTGTGTGGGGTTTCACAGGTTTGGTACTCTCTCCACTCCTGTTTAACATCTACACAAGGCCATTGAGAGAGGTCATCCAGTGGCATGGGGTGTGGTATCATCAATATGCTGATGATATCCAGCTGTACATCTCCAACCCTGGTGAATTAAGCAGTGCTGTTGATGTCTTGTCTCAGTGTTTGGAGGCTGTGGGAATAAGATGCTTCAGCACAATCCTGGCAAGACTAAGTGGCTTTGGGTTTGGGGGCACGTATCATCTCTGATGGTAACTTACCATCTTTGGTAAGGGATTGGTGGAATTTTCCCAAACAGACCCTGTACACAATCTGGAGGTCCTTCTGAACTCACAACTCTTGCTCAAGGAGCAAGTGGCAGTCATGTCTCAGAGGACCTTTGTGCAACTTTGCACCCATTCCTGGATCAGGAGGCTCTACTCTCTGTCACTCATGCCCGGATGGATTAGTGTAATGAGCTATACATGGGGCTGCCCTTGAAGAGCATCTGGAAGCTGCAGCTGATGCAAAATGTGGCAGTGTGGGCAGTTATGTGTGCTCCAAGATTAGCAGACATTACATCTCTGCTCTGCAAGCTGCACTGGTTGCCAGTTTGCTTCTGGGTTCAATTCAAGGTGCTGGTTGTGACCTATAAAGCCCCACATAGTATGGGCCCAGGTTATTTGAGGGACTGTCTCTCCCCGATTACATATAACCATCCCATCAGGTCCAGCAGAAGGGGCATGTTATAGGTCCCATCTACTAAGGAGTTTCACCTGATGGGACCCAGGAAGAAAGCATTTTCTGCCATGGCACCTGCCCTCTGAAAAATCATCCCCCATGAAGTTAGATTGGCCCTGACCCTGTTGGCCTTTTGGAAGGCCCTGAAGACGTGGATTTGCCATCATGCCTGGGGATCCTGTGGAAGTATGGAGCCTGTGAGATGGTTGTATTGTTTGTAAGCTGCTGGTTGGCTCTCTCCTGTGTTTATGTTTTATGGTTAATTGTTTTAATTGTTTTTTTAACTTATTTTATTGGGGTTTTTTGTTACTGTTGTTTTTGGTCATTTATATGTGCTTTGTTTTTTGTTATTTTAATTCTGTGACTGTTAACTCAGCTATATAAATTGAATGAATGAATGAGCAAGCAAGCAAGCAACATGGATGGTGTATATTTCTGCTGGGAAGGAGAAGAGGTTGGATTAAGTGTAGTGCGTTACACGTAGTTGTTTATGGTTTAGATCATCATTGACACAGCTGATATAGGATATGATATAGGATTCCTTTCCTCATTTCTTTGTTTATCCATGCCCTTTGAAGATCTGACTCTAGTTTTTGATGTTTGAGGTACTGTTTTTTAACCCTACTGGAATTCTTTACATCTATCATTTTGCACGTGATGTTGACCAAAACTGTCATTAGGATTAACAATTTTATTTTAATCTCACTTCATTATTAGGATTAATGGCCGTCCAGGGTCTTATGTACGTGTGGCTGGCAAATGGAGACTGGAAGAAGTAAGTTACTTTACCACAATAATCCCTTTTATCTCTCTTTATCTCCTATTAATTTGGTCTCTCTGGCCTTTTCATTCATATCCTAGCAGATTGGGGTGGTTTAAATCTTGATACCAGATGGAGGTTAACTATTCTGTTGCTTAAATCTCACCATAACTTTTGCCTTGCACCCTGACATTTCTATTAAAAAGTCACCAGAAAGTTGCAGGAGGTATCCTAATACATGTGTTCATGAGAGTAATGGGTAGGTGTGGATGCGAGATGCATAAGAGAAGTTCAGATCACTCACTTAGCTGTGGAACTAATTGGGTTGATCACTCTCTCTCAATATAATGTTTTGTCAGATGATTTGTGAGAGGATAAAATGGGTAATAGAGAAAAAAGGACCTTGTATGCCACTTTGAGCTCTTGAAAGGGAAAGCCAGATAAAAATGTAAAAAATATGGAGACATGCACCATTTTCTGGCTCTTTCCACATATGTCTTTTGCAGAGCGAGAATACCAAAAATGACACTAGAAGCAGCCTTTAGTTACAAAACATTCCTTTTTTTTTTTTCTTTGCTTTTTCTAGTGTCATCCTAGCGGCTGCATTACAGACCTTTTCATTCAGATGGCTGTCATTATGATATTAAAGCAAACCCTGAGCACCCTTGTGGAGTACCTGCTTCCGTAAGTAGATCAAATCCAGCTCCCTCTTTTTTCCAGATCATTGCGCAGTTACAGCTCAAGTGAAACTACTGTATGCGTGCAATAATAATTTTAGTTCTGGGAAAAGAAATGATGAATTGTGCTTCTTCCTTGGCTTCGGGGCAAGGAAGGAGTTTTGTTCTTTCAAACAAGGTTGCCTAATATCTAGGAATCTGGGTGAGGTTTCTCTTCTTTTGGAAAACATGGTTCAGTCCATATGCTTATATCATCTAACTCTGGGGTAGGACATCCTGCAATGGAATTCCCTCTGCCTGTGACATATGTTGTCTGCATTTTTATATGAAACAGTTGGAGAACCATTAGATGAAGGATGCTCTCTTGGAGTTGGGGACTGTGGAATAATAACATTCTGTTCTCTCTTTTTCTTTTTACTCCTGTGATTCTGCTCCCAGGCACGCCTGTGACAGCTCTGCATAAGCAGTTGGAAGTAGGGAGTGAGGGCGAGGACTTCATTCACGTGCCTGTGCTTAAGGGCTTGTACACATGGTTGCAACAATTTGCCTCATTGTGAGAATCCTATTTGAGGGCATCTCGATCTTATAAACTGCAGTCATCATATCACAAATGTTCCTTGCGTTAAAATCAGGCACCTTCTGCACTTTTTAAAAAACTTTTTTTTTTCCAGCAGCCAGAGGGCAGTGCAGTGACATGATGATGATGTTCAGGGCTGCTGGTTTCTGCAGGATTTCGATTACTTTGGGGGAGTAGGCATAGTTTTTGTTTGCTTTGCAGTGGAAAGGTGTATTAAGGCTATCTGAAACTTAAACCATCTGATTTCTTTCTTTTTCCAATGCAGTTTGATTGGAAATATATTGTCAGATTTCAGCTGACAACTGAAATCTCTCTGGGGCTTTGAGGACCACAGCGTGGTTCCTGGTCTGGCGATTGCCCACCTCATCACATATAGAGAAGCAAGTTTTTAGAAACTGCCCCACTTCTTGAATGGGACACAGCCAGTTATTTTCCAAGAATTCCTACATTATACAGAAGTGGCATGTTGCAGGTCCCCTCTACAAAAGAGTTCCATCTGACGGGACCCAGAGGAGAGCCTCTTCTGCTGTGGCACCCACCCTTTGCAACATCATCCCCCCTGAGGTTAGATTGGCCCCAACCTAACTGTGCCATCAAGCCTGGAGATCCTGTGGACATGGGGAGCCTACAAGATAGCTATATTGTCTGTGAGCTGTAGGTTGGCACTCTCCTGCACTTTTTAAAAATGTTTCTGGTTAATTGGTTTAATGTTTTAAATTTTATTTATGTGAGTTTGTTTTTGCTGTTTTAACTTGTGAGCCACCCAGAGTCATGTAAGTGAGATGGGTGGCTATATAAATTGAAATAAATAAAAACATACATACATACATACATACTAAGGGAACAGAAGTGTTACCTCCAATGTGAATCAAGCCTGTGAAGAACTGTTCTCTTTGCAGAAACATTCAAATGACTATTTGGAGAGAGATCTGTGAAGTGTTCAGAGCATAGATGTTCTAAGCCTTTATAAAAAAATACTATTTATCAAAGAGTTGTGAAAAGGAAAGGCAACCTTGTTACCTGAGGATTTTGGAAGATGGAAGTTGTGGTCCCAGATTTGGGGAAGGCATCAGGTTGTGGGAAGGGTGGACTATGCTTACTGTTGGCATCTTTAAGAGTGTATATTCATGAGCACCTTGACAGCCCACAGATGCCTTCTTTTGAATCTTACCTTCCTTAATGTTACACGTTTGCCCCTTCAGCTGGATAACCTACAAGTGCCGTCTGCTGTGCAGAAAGCCCCAAAGGATTAACATGGAACAGACGTCCCAGGACCTGTGCAAGGAGGAATGGTTATGGAACTATCGGCTCAATGAAGTCAATGCCTTCACTTTGTTTGATGAATATATGGAGATGAGTAAGTGAAATTCAGTGGAAAGGCTCACAGGATGCTGAATTATAAGGCTCAGCAAAGTTGGAATTCAGCAACCTGCCATGGTGGTCCCACTAGGATTAGAGCACTAGCTGTTTTGTCAGTCAAGTCTACATGAGGTTTTGAGGAAGGTGAAAATGGAATACTATAGTGATATTGTTGCATTGCCTTCAGTTCCTCTTACCACCAATTATTTGAAAGAAATATGTTCTTGATCACAGCGAGAATGTTAACATCTGAATCCAATTTGTATATGCTCCGTGCAGTTAAGAAAAGCAATGGAAACTTTCCAATTAGTATTGGATGCTAATTTCCCCAACTGTTTTGTCATGGGGCAAACTTAGCTGAGGCTGATAGAACCTGAAATACTAAACTTCTGAATGGCACAGATTGCTGTTGTTTCAAGAAAAGCTAAATTCTGAAAAATTCTCCTGATTTGCCAATTGCACATAATATTCTATTCATGCCGGCCAATTCTGGTAACTGTGTTTAGAGTTCTTTTGGATAGTTGACACCCATTTCTGGTTAATTTGAATCTTCATATAAAGTCTTACATCTCATTATCTTTGATATTTTTCTTAAACTACTTTCAGGTTACTATGCTCACTTCTCATTTTAGGTGATTATAGCAATCGTTATATCCTGAAGGTTGATTTTGTAAATGTTTTACACTAGGAAATGGTCCCATCTACTGTTTATTTTGTGACATTTTTTTAGTGACATGTTGAATATGAATGAATATTCTCTGAGTTGTGTTGTGGTTAAACACATGGAAGTGCAACCTTCCAAGATGCTAATGCACAGGACCACTTTGGACCCTTCTGTTCAGAACCCTTCCAGAATTGCAGAAGCCACACAGCCATTGCAACAACAGTAGTTCTTGCCTTGGACCTCTGTTTCTTGCATTGTCATTCAAAAGCTCAAGCTTCCCATAAGGTTTTTCAATGTCAGATAATGTTTTCCTTGGAAAAGGAGTGGACGTCAGTGTGCTCTATCACCTGCAAGCTCTTGGACTAGGATATACATGCCTCTTCTGGCCTAGCAGATTTAGTAATTGAAAGCTCGTGTTCTTTAATTTGCTGCCTCTTTTCAGCCTCTCTTTTATATCCTTAGTGATCCAGTACAGCTTCACCACTATTTTCGTGGCTGCTTTCCCCCTTGCACCATTTCTGGCCTTTCTCAATAACATTATTGAGATTCGGTTGGATGCTATCAAAATGGTGAGACTGCAGAAGCGAATGGTGCCCAAGAAAGCCAACACCATTGGTAAGATGAGGATCAAAGAGAGAGATTTCTTTTTTTTCAGCCCGCTTGGTAGGCCTGCTTGATGTCTCAAAGCAGCAATTCTACTGCAATAAGGTGCTACCAAGTGTTCTTTTGATGCAGCTGCTTTTAGGCAAGGTGTTAGAATCTCGGGATTGAATCAGCTGCTTTGATGGACTTTAAGGTCAAAAGCAATATATCAACCTCAGAGCTTCTGACTTAAAACAGTGAAGCACAGCCTCCCAAGTCTAGATTTAGCTGGGTTTGGCCATAGCAAGAAGATCCAACAGAGAAAATCAGTTAGATGCTAGTTGGAGAATGAAAATGAGGAATGCAAGTGGTTATACCATGTTCCCAGTGTCCTCTCTAAATAACACACTGGTCACCACATTCTTCCACGTTGCTTTCTCTCTCAGTACTAGAAATCAATCCTTATTACTCCAGTTAATACATTACAGCCCATGGTTCATTTATATTCTATATTTTCTACAAATACGCTGTATTCAAAGCAGTTTGCAGGAAATGGACTATTCTTTTCTGTGAGGGGCCAGGATAAGGATTGATTACAATTAGGGCAAACTCTCCTTCTTCCCCATATTGACTAAGAATATCTCTTTTGTTTCTCATTCCCTTTGCAGGTATCTGGTACTATATCCTAGAAGCAATTGGTATACTGTCTGTAATCGGCAATGGCCTCGTTATTGCCATCACCTCAGATTTCATCCCCATGCAGGTGTACAAATATACATTCAGCCCATGCAAGCAGAAGAACTATACTGGCATTGAGTTAGTATTATCTGAAATCCTAACATGGCTGTTAATTATAATGTATAGTTTATAGTTGGGTCTTTATTTAAATAGATATATTTTTCATAACTTTTCTCTAAGCTTAAGGCTAGTGGGATAAAAGTTATGGATCATTATCATCATCATCACAGGAATATAACTGGATTTCAAGAACCTTGTGTGTTTGTTAGGATTAGTGACCTTGTATTTGTAGCAGGCCCTGTTGCTTCTCTGGCAATGTTTGCATGGTAAATAATTGTGATTAACTCAATTCAGTGGCCTTGATTCACATGAAACATTGAACCAGAATTCACATTGAACATTGAACAGGATGGGTTCCTGCTACCCAGCAATCTAAAATGTAGTTGAATAATTTGTTCAGAGTGTCATGTGGATGTGGCCTCTTGGTGTTAGGCTCTCTATCAAGTGTGTCATCATGTATGGTTGTGGAGAGAAGAAATAAAAAGGTAGGTAGATTAAAATGAATAAAAAAGTTTGTTGTTGTTGTTGTTCAGTCGTTAAGTCGTGTCCGACTCTTCGTGACCCCATGAACCATATTGCGCCAGGCCTTCCTGTCCTTCACTGCCTCCCTGAGTTTGCTCAGTTTCATGCTCATTGCTTCAGTGATGCTATCTAACCATCTCATCCTCTGCCGTCCCCTTCTCCTTTTGCCTTCAATCTTTCCCAGCATCAGGGTCTTTTCCAAAGAGTCCTCTCTTCGCATTAGGTGACCAAAGTATCTGAGCTTGAGCTTCATTATCAATCCTTCCAATGAGCAATCAGGGTTGATTTCCTTTAAGATTGACTGGTTTGACCTCCTAGCAGTCCAGGGGACTCTTAAGAGTCTTCTCCAGCACCACAGTTCAAAGGCATCAATTCTTCGGCGTTCAGCCTTCTTTATGGTCCAGCTCTCACAGCCATACATTACTACTGGAAAAACCATAGCTTTGACTATGCGGATCTTTGTCGGCAAGGTGATGTCTCTGCTTTTTAATATGCTATCTAGGTTTGCCATAGCTTTCTTCCCAAGGAGCAAGCGTCTCTTAATTTCATGGCTGCAGTCTCCGTCTGCGGTGATCTTGGAGCCCAAATAAATGAAGTCTGTTACTGCTTCCATTTCTACCCCTTCTATTTGCCAGGAATTGATGGGCCCAGATGCCATGATCTTAGTTTTTTTAATGTTGAGTTTCAAGCCAGCTTTTGCACTCTCCTCTTTCACCCTCATCAAGAGGCTCTTTAGTTCTTCTTCACTTTCTGCCATTAGGGTGGTATCATCTGCATATCTGAGGTTGTTGATATTTCTCCCTGCAATCTTTATTCCGGCTTTTGATTCTTCCAGCCTGGCATTTCTCATGATGTACTCTGCATATAGGTTAAATAAGCAGGGTGACAGTATACAGCCTTGTCGTACTCCTTTCCCTATTTTGAACCAATCGGTTGTTCCATGACCGGTTCTAACTGTTGCTTCTTGGCCCGCGTACAGATTTCTCAGGAGACAGGTAAGGTGGTCTGGTACCCCCATCTCTTTAAGAATTTGCCACAGTTTGTTGTGATCCACACAATCAAAGGCTTTTGCATAGTCAATGAAGCAGAAGTAGATGCTTTTCTGGAACTCTCGTGCTTTCTCCATGATCCAGCGAATGTTGGCAATTTGATCTCTAGTTCCTCTGCCTCTTCGAAACCCAGCTTGTACATCTGGTAGTTCTTGGTTCACGTACTGCTGAAGCCTAGCTTGTAGGATTTTGAGCATAACCTTGCTAGCATGTGAAATGAGTGCAATTGTGCAATAGTTTGAGCATTCTTTGGCATTGCCCTTCTTTGGAATTGGAACATAAACTGACCTTTTCCAATCCTGTGGCCACTGTTGCGTTTTCCAAACTTGCTGGCATATTGAGTGCAGCACTTTAACAGCATCGTCTTTTAGTATTTTAAATAACTCAGCTGGAATACTGTCATCTCCACTAGCTTTGTTGTTAGCAATGCTTCCTAAGGCCCACTTGACTTCACTCTCTAGGATGTCCGGCTCAAGGTCAGTGACCACACCAGTATGGACATCAGGGACATTAAGATCTTTCTTGTATAGTTCTTCTGTGTATTCTTGCCACCTCTTTTTAATCTCTTCTGCTTCTGTTAGGTCCCTGCCTTTTTTGTCCTTTATCATGCCCATCTTTGCACTAAACGTTCCTTTGATATCTCCAATTTTCTTGAAGAGATCTCTAGTCTTTCCCATTCTATTGTTTTCCTCGATTTCTTTGCATTGTTCATTTAAGAAGGCCTTTTTATCTCTTCTTGCTGTTCTCTGGAAATCTGCATTCAGTTGCTTATATCTTTCCCTTTCACCCTTGCTTTTCGCATTCCTTCTTTCCACAGCTATTTGTAAAGCCTCATCAGATAGCCATTTTGCTTTCTTGCATTTCTTATAAAAAAGTTAGAACTAATTTAAAAAGGCAATGCTTGAAAAGTACAGAAAAGGAAATTAAAATGGCCTTTAAAAGAGTGGCACATTTTGTGAAATACGTGCGAGAGAATCAGTATATTTTCCTCACAGAAAAAATCTAATACTGTCTTATTATTGGTGGCCTTCATTTAATCATATTACATGCATGCCCTGTAACCAAAAGTATTGCACTGAGGAAAAATATCTCCCATGTTGGAACATCAAAGAACCCAGTAACTTACAAATGCAACTTAATCCAGATGCATACACATGAAGTATTTTCTTCCATGTTTCACGTAATAATGAAATTACAGTATTAGGTCAGATTACAGTATTAGGCAAGACATTTTAACTTGCAGTTGGAAATCTGAAACATCAATGTTGCTAATAGGAACTTCAAAAGAATTAGGATAATGAGTAAATCTATCTTGCGATAAATAGGACTGGACTTGGAATAGGACCTTCTTTCAGTTCCATTTGAAATCTCATTCCATGGCAGTGGGTGCCACAAAGAGGACTTACCTCTCGGCCTCTGTTCTGCACAGAACAGACTGGTGATGCTTTTTGATACTGTGCAGAATCTCCTCTTTAATGATGCGGAGTGAGGGAGAGCTGGAACACTCAGAGATTCAATGGGGGCTCTTTTTGTCATTCTTTGCAGACAGAGATGATTAGATTTGCCTCAATTTGGACTCCAGTACTGGGGCAGGTAACAGAAGGTTATCTTGGCTGCTGCTTGTCAGGTTCATATGGATTGTTTTCAGCTTGAACCTGAGGATATGGACAGAGTGTTAGGAGAGATGAGAGCCACCACTTGCTTGCTCAAACCTTTCCTTTCCGGTTGATTAAGTTGGCTAGGTTGAGATTGGCCACATGGTTAAGGAAGGTGATAAATATCTCCCTGAGCATGAGATTAGTTCTGCATGTTTAAAGGAAGCAGCTATAAGACCATTACTGACAAAGTCCTCTCTTGACCCAGAAGTCCTTTCTAATCACCTTGCCCAAGAATGGAATATTTGATACTGAGTTATAACTCAGTATCAAATACAGTGGAACCTCGGTTCACGAATTTAATTTGTTCCGCGACTCTGGTCGCGACCCGAAATGGTCGCGACTGGAATTAAATTTTCCCATAAGGTTCAATGTAAATACAGTTAATCCGTTCCGACCCCAAATTTGGTCGCCAACCGATTTCTGGTCACGACCCGAGTCAAATTTCCCCATAAGGTTCAATGTAAATACGGTTAATCCGTTCTGAACCATGTTTTTTTTTTTAAAAACCGCAAAAATATGACACAAAGTACAGTATGAAGAGAGAGAAAGCTAACCTTGCTCGGGAGGGAAAATGGCTGCGCTTCCTGCTTGGAGGGAGAGTCCCCTCCCTACAGGAAGTCGTGACCATGTGACACGGGAGGGAAAATGGCTGCGGATCCTGTTCGTCACCCGATCCGGCGTTTGCGACCGGAGGTAAATTTTTGCAGCCTGAGCTGGTTGTGACCCGAATTGTTCATGAACAGATGCGTTCATGAACCGAGGTTCCACTGTATTCCATTCTTGGGCAAGGTGATTGAGAAGTTTGTGGACTCACTTTCTGCATCTGGATGAAACTGATTTGCTGGATTAATTTCAATCAGGGTTTCATTTGGGATATGGTACTGAGGCTGATTGGGTCACCTAGGTATACCACTTAGGTAGGTGTGGAGGAATACCACCATGCCAGTTCTCCTGGACCTCTCAGCAGCTTTTGATACTGTCAACCATGGTATGTTTCTGGGCCTTCTGGTGGGGTTGGGTCATGGGGCCATTGTTTTGGAATGGATCTAGTCCTTCCTCTTGGGACATGCCCAGAAGGTGATGCTACAAGAGTTGTTCAACAGCTAGATCACTGACTTATGGTTTCCTCCAGAGTTCTATGTTATCTCCTGTTTTATGTAATATCAACATAAAACTGCTGGGGGAGGCCATTAGAGCTTTGGAGTGAAATGCCATCAGTACACCAATGACACCAAGCTCTATTGCTCCTTCCCTTATAACAACAAGGAGGCAATCAGTACATTGCCTAAATGTATTAATGGGCTGGATGATGGACAACAAGCTGAAATCAGATCTGGTCAAGAAGTGCTACTGGTAAGGAAAAAGATGGATTCCGGTATTAGTGAAACTACTTCTGGATGGGGTTGCAGTCCCCAGAACAGCAGGTTTGCAGCTTGGGAATGCCCACAATCCTCAGCTGGATATGCAGGTGGCAGCTGTGGCAAGTATTAGGTTTGCGCAATTAGAGCTAGAGTATCAGTTGTGACCCTTCCTGAGCCATGTCTTGGTTACAAACTGTCTCAACTGCTACAGTTACTTTACATGGAGCTACCCTTGCAAAGTGATTGAAAATTGCAGTTAGAACAAAATGCAGCAGGTAGGCTGCTGATTGGTACAAAGTGCAGAGATCATATGATGCATGTACTGAAAGATCTGCACTAGCTTCCAGTTGCCTACAGGACATAATTTAGGGTACTGCTGTTGAACTTTGAAGGTTTAAAACCTGCAGGACTGTCTCTCCCACCATAAGCCTATACTGACCAGCCATATAGATCAGCAGGAGAGATCTATATGGAAGATTTCCTGCTGCCAGAAGCTCAGCCTATCAGCTATGTGGAAAGGGTCTTGCCCTGTGTGGCTCACCAAGCTTTTATTATTTAAATGATGAGTTCTGATTTTAATTGTATTAAACTTATTTTGTGACTTTGTATTTTTGATTGTCGTTAAGTTACCTTGAATGTTAGAATGAACAGAAGGGGGTAGAAATAAATAAATACAAATCTATTCTGGTCCAAATTTAAGTATTACAACCTGCAAAACTGAAGTATTGCACACTGATTGTTGCTTTGTTCTGCTTCCATAGCTGTTTGACAGGTTATATCAACCACAGCCTTTCAGTGTTCAACATCCAGCACTTTGGGAATACTGTGACTCTGGTGGACCTTAAGGACCCAGTGGGGAATGTGATAACCCACTGCAGGTATTGGCTAATGCCTATCAATGTTCCTATGCCGTCAGCTTCAAAACAGAAACTACACAACCAGGCCAAATGATGTTTTTGGATATATATCTCCTTTGTGTTCAGTACTCTAATGGGAGAACTGGTTTTTACAGAAACACGTTTTATACATATACACACCAGGATTTATCTTATGCTACTTCTGCTTTGCCTGACTATGGTCAAAGCTCTTTAGAAGTTAAACAATACATTACATTAAAATAATATTAAAGCAAACTTTACACTGGCATTCTAAGAGCATTTGTTTTACCTATTGAAGCAAAAATTGCCATTTTAAAGCAGAGAAAAAAGTATGTGAAGGAGTCTTGGGGGAGGGGGGCAGAATAAATTGCAAAGTTTATCTGTTTCTTTCCACTTTCTCCAGGTACCCAGACTACAGGAACAGTGATGACTACAGTTATTCTATTGAGTTTTGGAATATTTTTGCTGCACGTGTTGCCTTTCTATTCGTATTTGAAGTAAGTGTTTGAGTTGCTAAAGCATGGAGATATTTTTATGCAGGCAGCAAAGCCTACAGAGTTAGTTTCAGGTGAAATCATTTGTGAGCACGAATAACCACTGAAGAATACTGTTGAAGACAGATGTGCAAAACCTTCTAAGAAAGGCAACCTGTGTCTGTAAGGCTTTCCCGTCTGGCCCCCTGGCCTCTCCTCAAGCCTTACCACATTTCATTATGTGAAAAAGTGTCCCTTCCTTCACAGGCATTGTGCTGTCTTTCCATGTGTGTGAAAGAGAAGTAGAATGGAATATGTGTAAGAGTAAGAATGGAGTGTGACAGAGAGCAAACGAGGGTCGGGTGAGTTGTGGGGAAAAAGTGTCAGCATCTGCATCCAAGCAGCAGACTTGGATTGTGGTCTTGCCTGTTGTTGACATGTGGCTTCCAGTGTGAACGTCCAGAGCCAGCGCACTGCCTTAACGGTCTATAGCTTTACTGGACGCTCAGTTAGCTCAGCAGGACATATCACACTGAGAGCATTTGCCTCCTCCAACAAAGTGTGATTGAAGTTCCTACCCAAATCCAATCGATTGCTCCATCATAAGTGATTATTGGTTGAAATCCATCTACAAACATCTGCCTTTTAACAGTTCCAAAGCAGGAGAAGGTTATCCTCAGGAACCAGGACTTTATACTGCAGCAGACAAATCAACATGGAATCCCCCCACCAAGGTCCAAATCTGTATGCAAATAGGAATCCCTTGTTATCTGCCAGGTACTCAAGAGGCCAGATCTATTTAGCATTAGAGATGAAATTATGCTGCGTCCTATGATCTGAGCCTCAATGGAACCCCCTTTCCAGTTAGCAATGGAAAATAATACTTTCTCATCTTGAGTGTCTTTTCCAAGATTAAGAAGGCATCACCTTCTCTTAGTTGGATTTACATTTAGTGCTAATCCATAATGTGTGGTTTAATTTGGCTTGATGTGTGATTTCTAAAGTTTAGGCTTTGGCTTAGCATCATGTGCACACTAAGCCACTGTGGCTTGTTTAATAAACTAACCATTAAGTCAGAGTTGGCACAAAGAGGATCCTGACCATCGCTTCAGGATACAGTATGCTGGTTGATTTATAATGCTACTGGTCTGTCAATGGAAAGATTTAAATCAGTTGTAGTAAAAGCTTGATTTGGGCTATAATTCTGAACTGCCATGATGTAGTAATGAAATTAGTCAGTGTTCCAAGTAGTTTAGAAGAGCAGTTCGCTTGATTTCTACTAGACATTGCCTAGATGATGAAACAGCTGTGTGCCTGAAGGAACAATATCATGATAATTCTGTGATCTTTTTCCAGCATGTGGCTCTTTGCATTAAACTAATTGCAGCATGGTTTGTACCTGATGTGCCCAGAAGGGTTAAAAATCAGAATCTGGAAGAAAAACGTAGCAGGCTGTGGCTAAAGCTCAGGTAAGTGTTTATTTAATACCAAAATATAAAAGATATACAAAACTCTCAAAAATCCAGCAATGGACACAAAGACTGCCAGTTGAGAATTGGGGACATTAATATTTTCCAAATGTATACATCTCCTTCTTTGCTGTACTGTTGGTCCATCTTGATTCACTAAAGGTGCATAAGAGCAGCAAATACTTGATCGTAAGAAAGCTTATTCCCGGAGAACCTTTCAGAAATAAACTGGCAAAGACCAGGATTAGCATACCACAGTATAAACTCGACTGCTTTGGCTCTTGGAGTTCTTGTGAGCCCTGAATGTTGACACTGTGCACTAACTGTGGACACCCTGTAGCGTTCTGTGCTTTTTGAACAGAAGAGATAGAACCATGGAAAATGTGCAGTCTCTCCTTTTACGGTTGCGGTCTGCCTATCTCTCTGGGCACTGGCAAGTGAGGCAAACACCCAAAGAACCAATTGCCTTGATAAGTCCAAGTCAGCCCTTGAGGAGCCAATCCTGTCTCTAGATTTTCAAATAGAATCCAATCCAGATCGGAATCCATTTTCAATCTTACTCTGGGAAGAACTCTCACTCCTCTATGATCATTGACTCTGCTCAATTTCTAGCGGAGTTTTTTCACATGGTTGAATGCCTTTTGGGTGCAGTCCTGGGAATACAATATAAACTTCAATAGTTTGAACCCTGAAAATCCCACTGTAAATATCTTCGTTCCTGTTCTGTGAATCAAATCAGTTGTACTCTTGCACATTTATGGATGGGATTCTTTTGATTGTAAAGACTGAATGGGACTAGAGCACTAACTATTCATGCTATTGATAGATACTTTTGAGCTTGCATAACATGAGGAAATGAGCAACTACTTGTCGGGTTAAAACCATCACTTGCTTTTTAGATCAGAAGTTTACAATTTTTTCTGGGTTGAGAGCTATATCTGACTTTTGAATGGCATCTTGGAGGCTACATTCCAAAAAGTAATGGGTGGGGCAGGACAAAAATTAATCATGATTTCATTTTGTTTAGACTTAATTAGAATGCAAATCAGTGAAGATGATTACACCCTGGTTATTATGAAATAACTCCACTATTCTTACATTTTAAAAATGTTGTTCCTGATAGATTTGGAAGGCTTCTGAGGGACTTATCCAAGGTTTTCAAGGGCTGCATGCAATCCCAAGCCCTTTGATTGTGCACTTCAGCTTCTGATTGTCTGTTCTGTTTTGCAAAACTGAACAGAGTTGAGCTTGTAGTGGGACCAAAGAAGTGACAATTTTGGTAATGGAGATGATACCTTGCAATTTTGAGAAAGCAGATTTAGTTATTTTTTAAATAGATCCTGTTGTCTATTTATAGTTATTCTGGAAGCCACACTGAAAGTGTTTTATCTTACCAGCAGACAGTAATGTTCTCAATAAAATCAGTACTCTCAGCAAGCCTTCCATCTCATAAACACCATCAGCAATCACAGGTCTGTCTCTTTACCACAGCTAATTATTAATTTGACCAGCCTCCTCCACCTCACTGTTCTTGTTCATAAGGGAGAAAGGGAAGGCTTGCTTAAAAGCAAAAAGCCATACTAGGGAGGAGGAGGATGGGCCTCAGGAGTTGCCTAGCTATACCAAGCTTTGACAATGGCCCTGAAAGTATTTATGGATAGGAGTAAATCTTAATCCCTGAATTGGACACTGTATGCGTGTGCACGTGTCTTACGTTCTCTGATAAGAACAGCAGCAGCTGTTGAATACGTGGGAGTGAATAAGAGATACGTGGTACCTCAGTTCACGAATTTAATTCGTTCCGCGACTGGTCGCGACCCGAAATGGTCGTGACCGGAATCAAATTTTCCCATAAGGTTCAATGTAAATATGGTTAATCCGTTCTGAACCATGTTTTTTTTTTTAAAAAACCGCAAAAATATGACACAAAGTACAGTATGAAGAGAGAGAAAGCTAACCTTGCGTGGGAGGGAAAATGGCCATGCTTCCTGCTCGGAGGGAGAGCCCCCTCCCTATAGGAAGTCGCAACCACGTGACATGGGAGGGAAAATGGCCACGCTTCCTGCTTGGAGGGAGAGTCCCCTCCCTACAGGAAGTCGCAACCACGTGACATGGGAGGGAAAATGGCCATGCTTCCTGCTTGGAGGGAGAGCCCCCTCCCTACAGGAAGTTGCAACCACGTGACATGGGAGGGAAAATGGCCGTGCTTCCTGCTTGGAGGGAGAGTCCCCTCCCTACAGGAAGTCGCGACCACGTGACACGGGAGGGAAAATGGCCATGCTTCCTTCTTGGAGGGAGAGTCCCCTCCCTACAGGAAGTCATGACCACGTGACACGGGAGGGAAAATGGCCGCGCTTCCTGCTTGGAGGGAGAGTCCCCTCCCTACAGGAAGTCGCGACCATGTGACACGGGAGGGAAAATGGCCGCGGATCCTGTTCGTCACCCGATCCGGCGTTTGCGACCGGAGGTAAATTTTTGCGGCCTGAGCTGGTCATGACCCGAATTGTTCGTGAACAGATGCGTTCGTGAACCGAGGTTCTACTCTAACTGCTAGAGGGGCAAATGGCTGTAGACCCCTGTCAGCCTTCCCAGGTAGACCAGACAGGAAATACAACCAGATAAGCTAATTCTACTTTATTGTAAGGCTATATTAACAGAATCTTGCAAGTTTGAAAGTACAGTTCTCCCTCAGTTGCTGTCACCTGTACAGCCTGATAACTTAGGGAGGGTCCCTCCTGAGCCTCTTGCTCCTCCTTGCATCTCTTTGTCTCAGCTCCCAAGGTTATTCCCTCATACCATTACAACCCCACAGTATCAAAGCCCAGATATCTTTGAAGATTAGCGAAATTATTAGCTGTTGCTTGGGAAGGTCTGTTTGCCCAGTTAACCCTTTTCTATTTTCCCCCTTTCCTTTTCCTGGCTTGTTACCTATTCCTCTTACCTCATTTCCATCCAGAGTTCAACTTTTCCCCCCCCTTTTCTTCTTCTCTCGTCCCCATCGTGTGTTTTTTCTCTCTTTGTTTGCTGTTTGTGCTGGATAGAGGTAGGGAAGTGTGTGTGTGAATGCATGAATTTGTTTATGTAAGAAATAATTGGCATATGCAGATGGGAATCAATGAATTATGTAACTGGAATACATAATTTAACATTGCAATTAATTTTAATTACTAGTTCTTAATTCAGTTAATATAATGCTGCTGTCCTACTATCTGTGGAGGTGGGATGGGGAACAGCTTCTAAGAGGTATATATAACAAACATAATACATACATGAATGTATACATACACAAGCGTGTCATATGGACACATTCATGAGGGGATGGGGAAATAGAATTTTCAGGACTGATTGTTAACCTAGAGTGACCAATTCCAGCAGCAAAGTAAGACAACTAAGCATTGTACAGGATTTGTGTCCGCTTCTGCATATAGAAAACATTTCTATATGCCTTTCTGCATATTTCTATATGCCACTTCTGCATATAGAAAACATTTCTATATGCCTTTCTTTTGGGGGAGGGATTATTATTTTGGTGTGTAACTGATTTAAATCATGTGCATATAGGGAACATATAGGAGGCAGCCATGTATTTATTAAATATATATATAGTGCCCTAATTTCCATGGTCTCTCTACAGTTAAGTACAATAACAACACAATTAAATTAAAACTTGTGGTGTACAGGTTAGTCTAGCTTCCAAGTGAAGGCTGTTCCACAGAATTGGAGCCATTACTGAAAGACAGCATGTCCTGACCTTTCATAAAGTAAAAGAGCCATCAATAATTTTTTCCTGGAAAGAGCATATTGGATAGTTCATTTCTAATTGGATAAGGTGGTCCTGTAAGTACCTTGGTGGGTGCCAAGCCATAGAAGACCATGGGAAAACAAGCTGAACCTTGTGTACTGTCTGGTAGGGTGCTGTCCATATTTCAAACACTTTTAAAAATATTTTGAAGTTCCAACTTCCATCCCATACTCACAGTCATTCAAATATCCTTGTATCTCAGTTTTCTGTAAAAATCTGAATGGTGTACAAGGGTTTCCTAAGATTTCCTATATAAGTGTAATCAATATCTTACCTCCTTAGAGAGTCAATTTTTTAATAGAATTATATGTAATTCAAGGGCTACTGAATGCAACTGAAGTTATAAAAATGACTTCTCTATATTTCAGAGAAATGGACGATTCCACAGATGTATAGTAAAATGTGGTGGATATATCACAGGAATAGAAACAAGTGCTGAACAAAATGGTGCTATATGCTTTGAAGATGCCAGCAGAAATCTGCAGCCCTATTTGGTCTATTATTTACACTGTTCATGGACTTTATACCTCTTCACTGAAATAGTTCTGGGTGGTACAATTGCTTTGAAAGGTCAGTATTTTTAGAAGAAATTAGGCCAGGTGAGGAAAATGACACCAGATGACAAAGCAAACAGTACCACATGACATGGTCAATGTAATACTGCATTGCAGAAGGGCCAGAAGCATTTTCAGTTGTTCCATGTTCTTCTGTAAGAAGTTGCAGTCAGTAAATCACTTGTGACCTCTGCTGTCATGCTAACATCTACACAAACATGCTGCATACCTCATTAACTCAGGCCAATAAGGCAGTACTATAGGTAATCCCTGAACAGTCTCTCAGTTCATGTAAAATATCAGTAGCTTATATTCTTCTTTATTTGCTGATGATCCTTGATTAGGGTAAAATATACTACTTGCCTAACAGAGTCATTAGCCAAAGATATTAATGTGTAGTACAGCCAACGTTCCCTCCTTACAAATAATTCCAAATTGCTCTTTAAATTTAAGAGAGCTAATATAGAAACACTTCAAAATGTCTCTTGTCTGTGCTGTACTCATAATTCCTGGATCATTTCGCCAACCTTTGCATGCCATTTTGATATAGGAACAGGTTTCTTGTATGTCAATTTTTAAGGGTGATTCAGTTTACCACTAAAAGTGATGGGAGGCTTTATTAAGACATTTATTACATACATTGTAAGATCTTGTCTAGATTGTACATAGTTCCTGATCCCACTATTCATTCCAATGAGCTGTTGGGGAGATGCTCTTATTCCAGTTATTTTGTGATTGTGTTTCTACATTACCTACACTTTTTCATTTACAGTTGAGATTCTTCATGCAAGTGATTCTAGGACTGAATATATAAATATTTCTGCCAAATCCAGAAATCATGTATATTGTTACAAAGATAAATTAATTCAATTGTCTTAGAAAATCCTGTACCCAGAAAGTTATATTTACATAAATGCTGGATATAGCAAAGATAAGAACTTATATGATGCATATATAAAAAAGAGGACCTATTAGGAATGTACTTGTTGGAACCTGTGTGATGTGTGAGATGAACTGCAATTGCTGAACTGATTTTAATTTTTATACCCTCTTATGTTTTCCTTCCAATCAAGTGTCTAATAATGCTTAAAACCAAAAGGTACCCAGACTTATAATTGTTGTTTATCTTATGGACTTAAATTCCAATTAATTACTTGTGTCCATTCCATTTGTAGTGCATAGATCAGTAAAGCAACTAAATAAACATTGAAGTCAATATGTAAGTAAGAATCTGCTACTATAATCCTTTAATTCAGATTGCCTCATATTTCACTATCTGTGAATTTTATTGGTTTGCATTAAGTTACTTGTATCACAATCAGATTGTAAGCTGTTTGGGTACAATTTTTTTTTAATTTCAATCTGAGCCAAATTCTCACTCCTTGTAAGGAATTTAACCATTGATTTCAGTGATCACAACTATATTCTCTGGCTCCTGAAGTCACATTTACAACTGGGACTTTAGATTCAAAAGATAATACAAAGACCAAATAACAGCTGCTTACTTAACTCCTATGAATTTACAATGGATGGCAAGCATCTTGCTCCAAAGTTTAATGTTCTGACAAATTCTAAATTTGATTGCAAATTAAACTTGGGCCTTAATTTTGAAAACATTTTGATCAAGGATGTTCTTTGAAAAGTTATGAGTCTTAAAGATAAAATGTAGAAGATAGCTATGGCTCTATAGATTATCTGACCAAGAAGTTTTAATTCAATTTGAAATTCCTGTCTTTCTGATCTTGTGCTTTGCAACTTGTTTAAAATAAGACTTTTAAAAAGAATACATTATTATTAAGATTTTATGCAATACGTAATTTTGATTAAAATAATATTTTATACAATAAACTTTTAAGAAATAAAAATGAAAATTTTGAAGTTTTATTTTAGTTGGATAGATTTAGCAAGTAATCCTGTATTTTAGGTATGAGTAGACTTTCTTTGGCCTAAGGATTGCATTATGACTTGTGCCCTGCTTGTTGTGATGTTACCACACTAGACAAGGCTAATGTTTTGGAGTGTTTTCTGTGTATTTTTTCAATTTGGGGAGTTGTTCAAGGGGGAAAAAAATTGTTCTCTAAGCCTGGCAGAAGTTAAGGCAATTATATTACCTTTTAAGCTTTCCACAAAACCCCGTTATGACCTTATCCCCTCAGAAGGATTAAGAGCTTCCATACACTGCATTTGGAAAGAAGGTAAGGAAGATACCCACTACAGTCATGAGGAGTGGAATAGCTCTGGTTCTTTACACATGGCTTCCATTTGGAATCTGGACAGCCAGAGATTTCCATCCCCTCTCATTAATACAAGAAACTTGGCATTTTGCTCTTTTTATTACATGGATATTTTCTTCAGAGCTCACTTGTGAAATTTAATTTTATTTCTCCTTCTCAAATGCATTTATCTTATTTTAGACTAGGAGAACCATTTCTAAGAGAATGAAGATGGTTTTAAGTATACATGTCAAGAAAAACTTAGTAATATTTCTCTGCACAATACTCATAAATCCTCATATTCTTCGTATGGTAAACTATGTTACTTTTTGTTCGGTAGAGTATCAGTGAAGGCCTTGGAAAAAATATTCAGATGCTGTGATGTGTCTATATGTACAAAGATCAGAATAGTGCAGGCAATGGTATTTCCTGTGACAATCTATGGAAGCGAAAGTTGGACTTTGAAGAAGCAGAATAGAAAAAGGACTGCTGCTCTTGAAATCTGGTGTTGGAGAAAACTCCTGAGAATACCATGGACGGCCAAGAAAATGGATGGATCATCGAACAAATCAACGCAGAGTTCTCACTGGGTTGACACAAATGACCAGACTCAAATTATTCTACTTTGGACGCATTATGCGAAGACCCAGCTCTCTGGAGAAGGTTCTAATGCTGGGAAAGGGAGAAGGAAGGAGAAGAAGAGGACAACCATCAGCAAGGTAGATGACTCAGTTACAGTGGTGATGGGTACACCATTGGAAGATCTGAAGTGCCAGGTTAAGACAGATTGTCATGGAGGAAATCTATCTGTGGTTGCTAAATGTGGATAGCAACTTGATGGTACATAATCAGTTACAAAAAAGTGAATGTTATTAAAGAAGTAGCGGTCACTCATACTATTATTCTTGTTAAACGTGTTTGTTTAAAATCAGTGAATGCATTACATACCAGACTTTCTCACTGTAGTTTTCCACAGTTGGGCTAGTTCTGCTTTTCTAAAAAAAAATAGGAAGCCCTGAGGAATTTTTGTTAATTGTTCCTAACATTATTATGGATTAAGCTCTCAGTAATATTTAAAAATTAGCAGATTTTCCAATTTAACCTTGCCATTTTAATGAGATTTTTTAAAACTAAATTTGAACATTCCTGTGAAGATTTTTAACTTGAAATATTTTAAAATCAGAAGCCAGTGTAAAAAACCCTTTAGGATTGTCAGTTGTCAAATGTTAGGTGCCTGTTACATATTAAAGAAGGTAAGATAAGATTATGTGCCAACCAAATACAATACTTCTGTAAGTTTTCAAACAATCTTCCAGGAAAGATTTATGTTTTTTTTAAAAACTTAACTGAAGATTACTTAGATAGCTTATCAGTCTTCAAGATTCTTATAATAATTTACGTGACTTAACCCTGCCTTCAGATTTACAGTTGAAAGGAGGAATCTATGCAACACTGTTTCCAGTCTTTGATTTAAATGCTAGCGTTGACTGTTTAATGCCATATATACTTGGGAACCAGAGTAAATAAAGATTTGCACACCTCCACATAAGTTTCTGAATGACAAAGTAACTGCCGAGATATGGTGGGTAATGACAGAAGCTTTTTGAAAGAAGACTCTTATCAGTAGAGACTTGCCTAATGCCCATATGCTGTCCTCAAGTATTAGGCAAAAAAAATAAAAAGATAGCAGAGATTCCTTAGCAGAAACCTACGTGGAAAGTGATCACAAAAAATAGAATATTATATCAGCTTCGGAAAGCTAGATAACCTTGAATTACAACTACTAGACAATGTAAAATATCACAATGGGGAGTTGTCACATAGCTATTCCAGTGTTCAAAATTTCTAGAGGATAATTTCTAAGGGGAGTATAGATAATATGAATGTTGAATGAAAACCTGCCCACCCAAATACATTTGACTTAAGATATGAAGTCACTTAATATGTAAAATCACATGACTTGCATTTATTGAAAGGAATGTTGATCTTGTGAAAAACATTTCAGTTTGGTAAACCATATAAAACAGTAATTGATAGAAGTCTTTCAAGTGCTTGGACATAACACAAAATGGCTAATAAACTATGGAACCAACCATAGAATAGAATACTCCACCAAAATACAATAAAAGCTTGAGACAAGTATTGCAGATAATAAATCCAGTTCTATCTTTTGTTTGATTTGATAAAAAGCCTATACAAAAGGAAGGTTTTATGTTACAATAACAGAAGAGGCCAAACTTAATCTCATGCTTTGTCATTTCAGAGTTCACTGACCATACAGTAGTTTTAGAAGAATAGTCCTGTACTTACAGCTCTGGCAATAGTTTGCAAAGGGCCAAGTACCCTGCAAAGGTTTATTAATGAGGAGAAATGGGAATTGTACAGAAAATTCAAACACTGGCCATAAGATATATCTGTACATTTTTTGAAGATGACTGGAGAGCAGCAATGAACCTGTTCTGAATTCCATGACCCATAGCAAGCTGCGGAATTTGCTCCTAGATCAAACACAGCAATGCTGCTCTCTGAAATTCTGAAAAAAACAAAGCTTATTTATTCTTAAAATCAAGTAATAACTGCGCTAATAACTTCTTGATTTTATTGCTGTCTTTTACATGTATAGTTTTTTAATGAGCGCTTAAAATTAGCACCTCAAACAGCAAAGAAGGTAGACTATTAAAACTGTAAAATAAAAAGTTATAAACAGAGTAATTCCTCAATCTACTATGTGACTAAAGAAATGTAAATTGTAAAAAGTCAAATCTTCCAAGAGGTGAGGTGTTCCTCCTTGAAAATGGGTTAATCATTACAAAACAATATGTCAAAATGTGTTCTTTTCTAACCTACTGTAGACGACCTCCGTGCTCTGGCTTTCACACCACTTACCTTCTGTCTGAATGTAAGCTTTTATATTGAGAGGGTGACAGCTGGCATTAACGGTATAGTACTTAATATTCAAAGTTTGAAATCCAGTCTATTGAATGAATGGAGCGGAGGTTCATCCTAATCACGTCTACTTTAGTATGGCAACTTCTATTAAAGGCTCCATCTAATAGAGATAGAATTTTTATTAGGGCACATTTAGCAGAAGGAACATCCTGGCACCTGCAACTGAATTGCCATGCAAGAACAGTCACTACTTTGTGCTTCCTCATGTTTTATGTGAGCTGGCAACACACCCAATAACAAGTGGTTTATTTTGGAGGACAACGTTTTTAGTATTGCAGTAAATCTTCCCTGTATGCAGGATTAGTTTGACTCATTCATTAGTGCAAACTATATTAATTTATGCTTGGGAGTGCAGAACCAGAAAAATGAAATTATAGACATCATTAATACTGATTCTGAAGCTTGTCTAATATATCTTATTCCTTTTTTTACTTTAATACTTTCAGTGCTTTCTATCTCAAAGTAGCTATTGCTGTAGTGATTTTCAAAAAACCAGAAGTAATTTGCTTATCTCTTATTAGTTATTTGATGTATGGTCTCCAGTACATTTAATTTGTATACAATTGTCAGTGTCAAATAGCATAACCCTTCAGCATTTAGAAAGTTTAATAAATCAACACCCAAAGATGCCTATATTGCTATAGATATATTTTTTTTGCACACTATTGTTCCTTGAGCAAAACCTACAAGGGCAGTTTCCCAGTTTTAATTTCTTCTGAAAATAAGACAAGGTAAGATGCTGTATATATTTCTAAACAAACTGAGTATTCAGGTAAAAGGGATGACAATTCTGAGCCCACTTCTAGCTTTCCTTCCCTCCCAAGTAAGATGACCTCCCTCTCTGGAAATTGTCATAGATTCAATTTGTTCCCCAAAATAAGGCAGTCTAAATCAGTGTTTCTCAACCTTGGTAACTTTAAGATGAGTGGACTTCAACTCCCAGAATTCCCCAGCCAGCCAACACTGGTCTAAATACTCCTCCTTGGCCAAAGTTGGCAACTTTGTTTTTGACAGTACTTCTGGCATACAAAGCTGTAATAGAAAAAATTTGCTTTGGTTAATTTTTACTTCTTGCAATGTGTTTAAGAGGCATGTGTTCCCCACAAGAAACAATTAGCATTGTCATCTGGAAGCAATATATTGGGGAAGGCTAGACTGTTTCTACGTGAATTCTGCTCTTGCCATGGACTTACTATTGACAGGCCATTTAGCCATCTGGTTTTAATAAAACAAAATTTTGGGAAGGCTAGTGCCAAGATTATACAGTAACTGGATAAAGGAAGTGCACCTCTGAATCAAGAAGCCACATCCACTACAACATCCTTCCGCATGAGAAAATATATTTCTGTCCCAGGTCTAACAGCGTCTTCCATTATTTCAAAGCTCAATTTACATCAAAATCTACAACCAAAAGAAGGCCAGGTCCTATTCATCTGCTCCCCATATTTCTTTCAGAAAGACAAAAGTACCAGAAACCCAAATTATATGAAAATGGTCTTAGGATGTTGGTCCATTGTCCTGACTCTATAGGCTGTTGAATATTTAAGCAGGAACATTTCCTTTACTATTTAACTAGTATCGATTGGTAGTTTTAATTCAAGGTTTAATGCAAGGACATTGCAAAGCACATGCTTCATCTAGTAGCACATAGCTGTGACTGAGAATTTACAGAACTTAGAAACTGAGCTTGCATCCCTAGGACTGGAATCCCAAAATAACTCCAAATAGTAGTCAAATCTTGCCCTTCCCATGTGCTGAGAGGGAACAACACTAAATTGACCATTCAGTAAAATCATTATTATTCTTTATATTTGCTTTAAATGAATCTTTCCAAGCCCACTCCTATTGCTTTAACTCAACCCTATATATATTTACTCTGAAAGAAAGCCCCACTGAATTGAATGCTTACCTTCGGGGAACCAAGCACAGGATTAAAACTTGAGCAAGCAACATCTTAAATTAACACCAGACTCTCACTATCAATTCCATCGCCTGTATGATACAGCCTAAGTAAATACAGAACGTTTACCTGACTCAGGTGTGCATGACCAGTGCATGCTAGGAGCTGTAGTTCTTTCTCACAAAAAATTTAACCTCTGTGGAACAGCCGAACTGCATTACCCAGAATGCTTTGTCAAGAAAGGTGTGAGGCACCGCCCCATGACCTACCTGAGCACAGGGCAGCGTTTCCCCTGGCAACCGAGAAGATAATGAAGACTCCTCCCTGTATCAGCAACTCAAAGTATTGGCTTCGGCGAGCAAGAGGTTACTTTTGGTATATGGTAGGATAAACTGCTCGAAAGAGGTTAGTTGAATGAATTGAGGTATCATGTCTGATGCTATTTCTCTGGCCCAGTAGGCAGGGCTCAGCCATTTTTTGCTTTGCAAGAAAAAAATCTAGGATTTCAGGAGTAGAGATTAGGTAATCCCTCTGGGAGAAGGAAAGAGCACTGCTCTTTCATTCAGGTGTGGGTCTCCGCAGAACATAATAAATCTGGCAAACTGAGTGATATTAGGATTGCTGTCTCCAATAAACAATCTATTTTTGTAGTACAAAAAAATCCCCAACAAAACAATTTAGATGAAGGATAATCTGTGTCTAGTTAAATACTAATGGTGTTTATACTATATATTGGAATCTATCTCATGTATAAACATCATTTCTCAGTCCCTTGTTATCTAGTGAAGTTAAGTGGGAGGATATTTGTCTTTTCTTTAATCTGGGTTTGAGTCAGTAACCTGCTTTAATTTGAAGAACCTTGGAGTTCCTAAACAAGGCATAATTTCCTAAAAGGCTTGGAAGTTGTTCCCACTCAGCTCATTGAGGCTTGCTCCTAAATCAGTATAGATAGGATTATAGATGTTGGCTATGATCTTAAAAACACTTATTCCAAAGTATGTTTTACTGGCAAAATGTAGTTTATTTTTAATGTGAATAGGATTGTGTTCATATTTACCAGCGAAGAATTCAAATTATTGGCAGGGGAAGGGGCAGGAGAGAAGGAAAGTGCATTACATTCTTATCCCATTTATATGAAAACGAGTTAAACTGATTACAGTGATACTTCCCTCCAAATAGTTTTTTTTTAAGTCTTTATAAACTTTGTGCTTATATTCTTTAATAGCATACTGCAATGCATAAGATTGAACTCTAAGTATATGTGTTTAAGATTGCAACAAAACTCTTAATTTCTTATTGAAAAAAAAGCACTTAAGTACTATTAACTTTGATTGGAGCGTTCTCAGTTTTTGTTAAACAACTGCGCTACTGCTTTTGAGGTTTTTTAAATTATTTATTTAATCAATTTATATGGCTGCCCATCTCATAACGGTGACTCTGGGGATATAACATAGGATTAAAAACCCAAATACAACCAAACAGTAATAAATGTACATTGTGGCAACTGAGTTTTCAAGCTTTTTAAAATAAAAAGGAATTGCTCAGTGATCATATCAGATACCTGGCATTTTATGTGGGAATTGCCCTGTTACATTTGAATTTAGTTCATTATTAAGTGAGTATTCCAAATGAAGCAGAAATATCTGAAAGCTGCTTCATCACTAAAAAAATCAATTAAATGATGTGGTTTGGGAAGTAAGATTCTATTTTCTTTGGGATATCTTGGAAATGTTTATTTAATTATCCAAAAATTGATCTAAAATTATAGTTAATAAACTATGTGATTTAAAAAAAACACTGGGTGAAGTTGTGATACTGTTCATTGATTTAGTCTGTTTGTAATTGTGCTTTTTGAGGAATTCCCATCATTCATGAGCTCTTTCCCATTAGCTTCTCTCATGATAAATCATATTTATTATTCTAAATTTAGTAAAATCTGCTTTCTCCATAATACACATTCAATTACACCGAGTTTGGTTTCTCTTAAAATCAATAACGCTGGTGTTCCTGCTACTTCCATTTTGTCTAAAGAAGATGCTTTGTCTTCTGTATTGGTTAGGATCAAATGAAGGATATTTTTCTCCATTCTGAGGAGGAGAAAATTGTCAGCAAAAAAAGTTAAGATATTTCTGGAAAGACATCTTGGCAAAGTTCACCTTCCAGCAGATATCAAGGTAATTAAAATATACAATTCCTATTTGTCTCTGAAAGATCTACAATCTATAGTTCATTTCCCTGGTTGAACAGATGACAGGACACATTAACAGCAGTGTTGGTTGTATGTATTCCTCTGCTTAATACTGTATTTGATTTTAGGCAAAAGGTCTAGAAACTAATTTACCTCCTCAATAAACAACAGAGCATTTCTTATTAAATTATCAGTATTCTGCAGTTTCCAGAAAAGCAGCCAAATTTTGTGCTATGACAATTGCTGTTAGAAGTTGCTATAGCCAAACAAAATTCAGTTTTGTTTCAAAGTGAGTCTTATGTTGGATGCTTTGTATTTTAACTGTATATGCTTTTGGTCTATGACCAAACATAAATAATAGTAATTCTTCTTATTTTAACCTATATGTTCTCTACAATATTGTCATATTAATTTACTTGGATTTTTGATGGCTACTTTTACCTGTAGTGCAATTCCCTTTCTATTTTTTTAAAAATTCTCGTTGAACAAACTGTATCTTTATTAGTATATTCCAGTCATGAGAGATATCCAATCAGGTCTCCACTATTCCTGTTAAATCTTGTAGTAAGAGTTCAAACTGATCTAATTTATTTTTAATATTTTGAATTATTTCTTGATAACAGGAAAGTAATAAAAGGGCTTCTGAATATTTGCACTTCAGAATATTTTTCCCTTTCTGTTCAGCCACTGGTAGTGTGTCCTATCCTCAGAGCAAGGGATAGCATGACTTAGGAATGGAGAAAGGATACAGAGGTGAGGACACACAGAAGGAAGAAAGGAGGTTGTAAATAACTGATGGTGGAAAAGGGGAAGTTTGGAACTGCACTTTATTTTCTCCCACCTGGTCAGGTCAGACGCTTGCAGGAGAAACCACTTACTGTTCATTTTTAACCCCTGTAAATTTATGTATTTATTTTATTTCTACTTGCCCAAATCACCCAGACTCTTAGCAATTAACAACAAATATATATACTAATAATACATTAAAATATCATATACCAAGTTAGAATACTAATGGAAATCATCAGTCGTTCATCAGCATCAGCTTAGTCATCCATCAGCCCTCCAAAACAGTTCAGTTTTTAGCTGCTTCTAGAACAGGAAAATGTGATGCTCCACTAAGAGCCTGTTCCATTGTGCAGGTATGGCCAACGAAAAGCAGTGCCTATAAGCCTGAATCCCCCTCATGCGGCTGTAGTAGGGAATCACCAGCAGATTTCTCCTGGGACATGTGATCAGGTAGGTCAATTGCAGCTGAAGAAGGTACTTATAGGTATCTTGGAGTCAAGCCATGTAGGGCTTTATAGATTAAAACCAATACTTTGAATTGTATTTGGAACCCAGTAGAAAGCCAGTGCAGGAGCTGAAGGACTGATGTGATGTGTATAATTAAATGAAATGCCTTTTTAACTCAAAGGCTATTCTGAAGAAAAGAGGGGTTGTTCTGAAGATAGAAAACACAAGACACTGACTTGGGTCACACTAAACCAAAATGTAGTTTCCTTATTTGTGGCTTAGCATATCATTTGAACCCAACTTTTGTGGTTTACAAATAATGAGTTTAGTTAGCATGTGGTATAGTTCTGTCCAATGCTGGTTTATTCCATACAGCATACTTCGTAAACCACGGTTTAGCACCATATGGGAACACAATCTGTACAGGTTTGCTTACAGAGTTTTTGCACAAGGAGAGGGAGAGAGGTAGGCATAATGTTGAGGTCAGAGGGAGACTGAAAATGCAGAATTGCAGCTAGCCCCTCCCCTTAGTTTAACAATCAGAATTATAGTATTATCAGGAATGAAGAAGAAAGAACAATAAACACTTCGTAACTGCTATTTGCTATTAGAGTACAAAGTGTTCCAAAAAGCTATTGTAGTTTTTTGCAACATTATTGATTGGCAACATTAAAGACTACAGTATTACATTTGGCTTGTTATCAAGTGTATTTGTTGAAATATAATCTTGGTGAAACTGAGAATTACAAGATCTATCTTCACTTGAGGATCAGGACTTTCAACCCTGTAGGACTGATTTTGCATAGCTGGAAATTTGGCAGCATATTATAGATACTCTAACAAAATGGCTATTGGGAAAACTTGTCCCATTACAAAATGGCTCCTATAAGAATGCAATTTGTTACAAAGCACCATTTTACCCAAATGCTTCTTCTATTTTCCACCCCCCTCCCAAGATGCACTCTGCTCACATTTGCCCTCTTTCTGAGCAGATGGGCACGCTCTCAAATATAGCCCTGGATTTTTATTTTTGGATTTTCAGTCAGAAATGAAAATACCACCCGTTTTTTCTAGCTCTCTAACGTATCATTTAGCATAGATAAGGTCTGCCTTAATAGAGTAAACAGTTTATTGCTTTTACATAGGTGACTAAGAAGTGATAGCTATCTTTTGTGTATGCTTAGATAAGGTGGCAATTTTAATCAAGTAACAGTCTGAATACAAGACAATGGAGCCTATCGGTTTTTCCAAAATTATATTTGAAATGTAAAAGCTTCTATGTGAGAGAATGTCACTTTCTGACTAGTTTTCTTCCAAACTTGAGCTGCTGTCATACAGCCCTCTTTCTCAGGGTTGAGAATTTACAGATGTGCTTATTATGGTACATGCAAATAAGAGGGGAGAAGAAGTTTGAATAGACTAAATAATTCAGCCTGTAATATTACTGCTGGACACAATAATATTATTTACTAATTGTAACAGTGCAGTTGTCTTATTTTGCAAAGTTTTCTCCTTCATAGAAGCAAATCTCAGTGTTTTTGTTTGCTAACTGCTTGGGTTTTTTTTAGTTTATTCCTTGGGATATTTTTTTTTAATGTTAACAGCTTCAGAATAACCCTTGCCAAGGTTCAGGAAAGCTGGCTGGCCCAGTGCTACAAAGCTGCAGTCTTCACAGCTGCAGAGCTCTTGAAAAACTTGCTTCATAGCTACTGAGTAAACTTCTAGTTGAGTGCTTGGCTGCTGCCAACAGGTTGGGTGGCTTTTACTGTTTTTTTTAAATATTTAGGTTTCATTTTCCAATCTATGCAGGTGGAAATATGGGAGGAGCAATGATAACAGGTAGGAGGTACTGACTCTGAAGTACAGGCTTGGAGGATTGTGATTGGGGGCAGAGAAAGAGAACAAGCATTGAGGAAGGGCATGAGGTCATAAAAAGCAGGGAATACTTAACTGGCAAAGCCGGTCTGTTGGACAATCATGTGATTAAAGTTGTTACAATAAAGGAGTGTATGGCAAGGGCACACAAGAACTCTCGGCCTTTTGAAGATGCCTGCCTCTAGAAGTGGAGGGGAAGCCCTAGAAAGGTAATGCTTCTCACTCTGTTCTCCAATTTGCAGGGTGCTATTCATGAATGAGCTAAAATGACTCTGAAATTGCTCTCTGTTTGGCTCTTGCCATTTGTCCTCTTGACTTTCTGCCTTGCCAGAGTGGGCGGACAGGAAAGAATGGCAATTTCTCAAGGTAAGGCAGCAGCTGCTGGTGGTGGTGCTAGTGCTGGGGAGGGGGAATCCTTATATTTGTGGTTAAGGATAAATATCCTGGATTTTAATGATAAAGGCATGCCATCAGACTATTTCCCCCCCCTCTGCTTGTTACTTGCCCTGAACAGGGTTCCTTTTCTTGCAGTTCTTATTATTTGATCCAGTTGTCTCTCCTTTGTGAAGGCATAGTAGATATCTCTTTTTCAGAAGTTATGTTCTGTGTTCAGAAATATTGTTAGTCCTTGAGGCCATATTTTGAACTTTGTTTTGACAGGCCTATTTCTATCTTGTTTCTCACAGCTAAGAATAGTGGTCTCATGGCTTCCTAATAGGGGATTTTTTTTTCTGTTACTGTTCTTGACCTATAAGACCTTTTAATCAAAGTGATTTTTTATTATGAGCTGCCTAATTTATAAGGACATTGTTATTCATTTGCTGTTGAGGTTTTCTGAAATTCTGCTGTCCACTGGCAGATATTACCAATTTCCTGTAGAGTTCCTGGTATTGGACTGATGCCTAATATGGCTGACTGCTCTCTACTTTTGCTGGCCTGGGAAGACTCATCTTTTCCCTTTCCTTAAATTGGCCACATTGGGACTGGAATCTAGTCTGCCTCTAAATGACCTGAAAACAGAGATGATGATAATGGTAGAAGCAAGGTTCTTACCATCAGCATCTTCACCAACAAAGCTATGCTAGGCTCTATGGAGGCCAAGATGGATGTATTTAAAATATATGTTTCTATTTTATAAGAAAAATATCCTTTTTTGCTTATTCTCAAGCAGAAAGCTAGTTATGTGCTTTGCAAATGGAAGTAATATAGGTGACTGTGTAAAGTCAGTTCATTATGTACAAGGCCTAACATGAACTAACTGCATTATTAGAATCAGGTATTTTTACAATGAATTTTGTCAGGCCACTTATTTTATTGGGTGGTCACCTAGAAAAACGTGCCTGTCAAGCAAACCCACATAATGTATTACAGAATTGCTGGGATTTTGCAGTGCCCATAAATAAATTATATTAAATTAAAAAATACTGACTCTGTTTTGGTTGCTTTTCTTGGCAACTGATGGACCCAATGGGGTTCCAGAGGGAGCTGGGGGGTTATACCTGAGGATCTGCTACACAGTCTAGCGGAGGCCCTGGCTGCAACCTGGAACAGGAAGGTGGCCAAGGCCTTGGACAAGTTTGCGCCCGTGCAACCTCTCTTGATCCATCGAGCCTGATGCTCCCTGTGGTTTACGGAGGAGTTGAGGGTCCTGAAAAGGATTAAGAGACATCTAGAGTGCCGCTGGAGGAAAACAAGGACTGAATCCAACCGAACACAGGCTAGAGCCACTTTAAGGCCTACCTTGTGGCGGTAAGAGTGGTGAAATGTCAACATTTCTCCGCTCTTATTGCATCTGCAGAATGCCACCCAGCGGCCCAGTTTAAGATCACACAATCTCTTTTGGGAAAGGTGGGCTGCGAGGAGGAGTTTTCTGGCATCTGGTGGATAAAATTGCTCGGATACGTTCCCAGTTGGATGCCAAGCATGGAGCAAGGCCTGTGGAGGTGCTGGGGCTATGTACTTACCCTGTTATCTGGGAACAGTTTGACCCTGTTGGACCTGAGGAAGTGGACAGGGTCCTCTGGACTGTAAATTCCACCACCTGTCAGTTAGATCCATGCCCCTCCTGGCTGGTTAAGGCAGCTCAAGAGGTGACATGTGGGTGGATCCAGGCGATGGTGAATTCATCCTTGAGGGAGGGAGTGTTTCCAGTGGCCTTTAAAGAGGCACTGGTGCACCCCCTCCTCAAGAAACCATCACTGGATCCCACCATACTGGACAATTTTCATCCAGTCTCCCACCTTCCCTTTTTATGGAAGGTGGTTGAGAAGGTGGTGGCATTGCAGCTCCAGAGGATCCTGGATGAAACGGATTATCTGGACTCTTTCCAGTCGGGTTTCAGGCCCAGATTTGGGACTGAAACAGCATTGGTCACACTGTTGGATGACCTCTGGCGGGAGTGGGATGGGGGTAGTGCATCCATCCTTGCTCTTCTTGACCTCTCAGCAGCTTTCGATACCATTGACCATGGTATCCTTTTGGGTTGGGTTGGGTTGGGTTGGGTTGGGGAGTTGGGGGTGGGTGGCAGAGTTTTGTGCTGGTTCACCTCCTTCCTCCAAGGCCGGTCCCAGTTGGGGTTGATAGGGAGCAAGAGGTCCAACCCACAGCCCCTCCTTTGTGGGGTGCCGCAGGGTTCGGTACTTTCCCCGCTCCTTTTTAACATCTACATGAAACCACTGGGTGAGATCATCCGCCACCATGGGATGAGGTATCATCAATATGCAGATGATACCCAGTTATATATCTCCATCCCAGGTGGTTTGAGTGATGCTGTGGCTATCCTTTCACAGTGCCTGGAGGCTGTGGGGGTCTGGATGGGTAACAACAGGCTTCAGCTGAACTCTGGTAAGACGTAGTGGCTGTGGGTTGGGGGCTCCTCTGTATCCAGAAGTTTACCATCTTTGGTTCTGGATGGGGTCACACTACCCCAGACAGACCTGGTGCATAACCTGGGGGTCCTCCTGGACTCAGGACTCCTGCTCGAAGTTGTGGCCAGGAGGGCCTTTGCTCAACTACGTGTTGTGCACCAGTTACGCCCTTTTCTGGATCGGGAGTCCTTTCAGTCAGTCACTTAGGCCCTAGTCATCTCCCATATAGACTATTGCAATGTGCTCTACATGGGGCTACCCTTGAAAAGTATCTGGAAGCTTCAGCTGGTTCAGAATGCAGCCGCGTGGGCAATTTTAGGTGCACCAAGGATGGCACATGTTACACTGTTGCTACGTGAGCTTCATTGGGTCCCAGTTTGCTTCTGGGTCCAATTCAAGGTGTTGGTTATCACCTTTAAAGCCCTACATGGCATGGGACCGGGTTACCTGAGGGACCATCTCACCCCCATTATATCCACCCGTCCCACCCAGTCAGGCAGAAGGGGTATGCTGCAGACCCCGTCAATGAAAGAATGTTGACTGATGGGGTCCAGAAAGAGACCCTTCTCTGCCGTGGCCGCCGCCCTATGGGATACTCTCCCCCCAGAGATGAGGCAGGCCCCAACTCTCTTGTCCTTCCGGAAAGCGGTCAAGACCTGGCTCTGCCAACTGGCATGGGGTGCAAAAAAGGGCAACCAACCCTGGGGGTGGCTAGCACCCTGAAGATGCTCCCATATGTAACATCCTACTGACCATCAACATCTTGGAAGATATTATTTGTGTATGTGTTTGGTTTTTATTCTATTTTTTACTGTATTTTATATTGTTTTATTGTATTTTGATATTTATTGTGAACCGCCCAGAGTCACTTTTTGTGAGATGGGCAGTATCTAGATTTGAAATAGAAATAAATAAATAAATAAAAATGTTCATCAGCTGGGAGATGCATAGCAGCATGAAATAGTGGAAGAGCACAATTGCTTTCTATTTTCAGAGCAACCTTTCTCAGCTTAGATATCTTTTAGACATGTGGGCCACATTGACTAGAGAATACTGAAGTCTACTTATCTGGAGGATACCTAGATTGGGGAAGGGTGATGCAGAGTAATTTTCTCCTTTTTCCTCATTTGAAATAAAAACATAGCTTGCACCTTCATTTGAACCAGCAATTTATGGAATTAAATTGTATTCCAATTCTGATATACAGGGGATATATGCCTATAGCTGTGAATATTAAGAAAGAGATAAATTCTGGCTTGCTTTAAATGAAGAAATGTGGAATGGAACTCCTCTGACTGTGAAGTGTCAGTTTGTCTGACTCACCCTTCCATGTATGAAATGAAATGAAAATTCTGGAAGGTCACTTGCAGAATTTTCAATATCAACATAAAATCAGAATTATGTACTGTTTTACAAGAAGACATTTTGCATGGCAGTCATTCATCTAAATTTATTGTACCAATTAAAAAAGAACAGAGGAAATAATTGATTTTCCTTTCCAGGCTAACTTTCCATGGTGTGAGAACGCATAATGATAAACTCTTTTCACAAGAATACTCAGTTTATAAACTCAAGTTTGCAGTATATGCACTGATGTTTCATGTCCAAAGTTTGACCCAAGACTAAATGATATCCTTACAAGTACTTCATCTTGTTCATATTCAACTGCTGATGAGACTAGCAATTCAGATTTGGCATTGGATACACCAACTCTGCCATTCAAAACCTCACTCTTGTTTGATCACTACTCTGATGAGTTTTTGCATTCCAACAAATACAGTAGCAACCCCAACTTTTATGATATGATCAGAATGACACATGCTTGTATGTGATACTTGCTTGTGTGCAGGGGGTCATGGATAAATCCCACTTGCCAGGACAGCCAACAAGTGCAGTCTTGTTCATTCATGGCAAGGCTGTGTTGTTGCCTGGCATGGTGTATGTTTGGGCCCTGTGACATACTGGAAAAAGATACTAAGTTAGGATACTTGGTCAACTCACTTGAGCCAAAAGCAAGCTGTCATTGTTAACACAAAGACATCAACTCAGAATAAGAATAGAAAGGAATCTCAAGGGGAAGTGTTGAAAGAGGCAAGAGGGATATCACCTTCTGCTCCCAGCATCTGTCACTTAAAGCAGCCAGTTCATTCTCCCTAGTTGTAGGTCTGGGCCTGTGAGATAAAGTAGTCTTGCTTTTGCTTGCTTTTGTCTGGGCTGTAGCCACATTGTTTATAAGACCATTTCTCTGTTCTTTGAGCAATCTAGTGAACTGAAGGTTAACAGGGTGTTCTTTCTCATTACACATTTCTCTCTCTCTCCCCTTCCTTTCCACTTAAGCTACCTTTGTCATTAATTGCTTTGGGCTCTGAGCTTAAGTTCAGTTACTTGGAGGAGTGTTTCAGAAATTGGCAGAACTTGTATGACAGTGTTAAGTGCTAATTAAAGAAGGTTTAGGCAGTATAACAGGTTTAAAATGCAGTTACTAAAGTATTGGCCAGGCACATTTCAAGAAGTTTTGTGCTATTTATACTGGCTGTCTACTTTCTGGGCCCAATTTGAAATCTAACTTTAACCATAAAAACTTATTTAAGATCAGGTTGTCTGAAGGACTGTCTACATTCATGTGAACGTATCTAGTTGGGTATTAAGATTTGTTTTGGAGGCCCTCTCTTCTGGCTAGCCCTTGAAGGACAGGAGATTCACAGTAATAGCCCTCAGTCATGGAGATCATTTTCTCAGCATGAGATTATCATTTTTATATCCCATGAGGCCTTTTCTAGGTTGCGGCTATATATTTTTAGGACCAGACTGAATTCATCACCCAAAGGATGCTTGGGCTGAAGTGTGCTGTCAGCTGCAATAATTGGGCCAATGATAAAATAAGGTCTCTAATGCTAATCTCTGATCTGCTTGTCTAAAGATCTAGTCAAACATGTTTTGCAGGCTTCTCAGTTGATATGTAAACCAGGAGTGAAAAAAGGAAATGTATATAATCTATGAGCAATGATTTTTCTTTCATTCCAGGTGATTCTAGCCCTTAACCTCCATTTATCAGAGTAATTTTCTAAATAGATATCCACTTTGTAAAGTTAAGTGTTGAGAAAGAGATCTGGAAAGAATTAAACTATTTAAGAGATGTCCTATCAAAGGGATCAACATGTCTGTGGTCAAATCTAGGTCTATGAGCATTTCCCATGGGCGTTTGCAGATGTGCTGAAAGAACAGCACTTCTGCAGGCGGCTTGTTCCTGATCAGGGAAAGAGGTCTTTAACCAACAGATAAATGCAACATATTCACATGCCAGTAGGGACTCAGCCCAATTGTAACAATTAAATAAGCTTCCTTAGAATGATGGTGCAGTTCTTGGGGTTTTTTTCCCCCCTTTTCATTTGTAGCTTTTGAATAGAAGGGAAAAATCATGACATGAAGCACTAAAAGGCAGGACGACTCTGTAGATGGACTTTATGGAGTAGTTCCGCTTATGAGAGGGCAAACAAGTGGGCTGAGTGTTTCTTTATTTACTGTATGCCTCACTGAGTTTGGCAAGATTTAATATTCTGTTTTAAATATGCAGTTTATAGCAGCCTCAGGTCCTTTGTATGTTATAAGAATTGGTTGGCTCTCGATTATAATTGGCCAGCCATTTTTGTTTATACCTGCTGGCTTCCATGTGCAAAACTAGCAACAGCTCTTGATAAAGCAAGGATTCATAATTTGAGCTTTTTCTCTGACACTCTTGGTAGTAGTTAGTGGCACATTAACTGCAGGATATCAATTTAACTTAATGTCAGTGCTGGCAGGGTATCAATAGTAATGAACTACTATGTATAAATGGCATTACTCTCCTGCCAGTCATAAGGATTTTTGGTGAAGGGATCATGCAGTAACTTTACTAGGGAAACATATTTATAATCCCTTTCATGCCAGTAGTGGCAATCAGGAACCACTGTGTGTCAAAAAAACCCCAAACCCTCCAGATCTAAAAATAATCCAGAGAATGCTACCAGTACAGGGTTTTTCCCCTTTCTCTCAGTCTTTAACGTATCTGATAATTTTTCCCTCCTTTTTTAAAAATGCTTGTTTCCTCTTTGTTTCTCTTAGAGGGTGTGTGTGTGTGTGTGTGTGTGTGTGTGTGGGAAATGTTATAGTGGGAACAGTAGAATAAATCATAGGGTTAATGTGCTCTTTGTGATTTAGAAATGCTTTATTTGCTACTTAGATTGTTTTAAAGACTGGCAGACAATCTGTGGCATAAGCCATTTTACTATATTGATATCTGTCCATGTAGTTAAAGTTGCAATATATTCTGCTCGTGATGTCTGCTCTGTTCATAGTTTTGCTGCTAAGTAACTCCTGTAACGAGTGAATAATTTGGAAGCTTTGGGGAGTTGGTTGTGCTTTACTTGCTGTAAAAGTATGACTGGATTCTACAGCATAGGATACATAAAGTAGTTGCTATTTAACTGATGTGCTTTATTGCTAACTTATTTCTTGGATGGTTTCATTAGCCTCCAATTTATCCTGTGTGGACCCAGATCATTTGTATGATCATACCATTTGGATCCGACAAGAGTCTGTTAATCATTTGTTCTGCCCTTTGGATAATCAGAGCCTTCGGCTACTTCAGTCTGCCTCTGACTTCAGTGTCCAGTGGAGCAAAGATTGCCACCAGCTTAACCTCTCCTCCTCAGGCCACCTGCGTAGCACACTGCAGAATACAACTGCATACCTCACCTTTGAGCACCCAAGGGCGAACGATGCAGGCAACTACACCTGTACCCTCTACTTGAATAATCAAAGAAATATCTCCTTTACTATTCAGCTGGACATGGCAGGTGAGTAAAAGAAATGAGAGAAGTGACCACAGACATAGGTTTTGGGGGAGCATGTTGCCTAACCCTAGGAGAAGCAGTTCTACTAGCGTTTTGAGGGAGATCAGTTTTCTATCTAATTTTAGCTTTTACAAGATCTCACAGCTGATCTATACCTAAACCAAAAAGCAGGCTTGGCTTGGCTTGGCTTGGCTTGGCTTGGCTTGGCTTGGCTTGGCTTGGCTTGGCTTGGCTTGGCTTGGCTTGGCTTGGCTTTTCTCCCCTCCCTCCCTCAGAGTAAGGGCATTGCACATATCTTCATGATCATCTGAGTTGCAGTTTCAGCCCTTTTGATCTATCTGTGTTGGTCTGTGACTGATTTAGTAAGGTAAAATGTGTGAGATCCTGTCACTGCATAGTGAGTTTTTCCTATCTGATCCCATTTCTTTGGCTCTGTTTGCAGCAGTGAGTAAACTTGCAGTATGTTATTGCACTACTTCAGTTTCCTTATGGAAATTTACTTAATGAGGAAGAGAAAGTACAACATGTCTGCTTTTGGCAACAGCATTCTGTTGGCCATAATATTTATTTCTAGCCTGTTTTGTGTGTTGAAGTAGGAAATGTATAGAAATTGACATCTGTTTGTGAAAAGACACAAATTTGTAGAGTTTCTTTAAGCCCTTCACTGTTTTGATATTATTACCTGGGGTAGCATAAATAATTGTAAAAACAGATTGCATACTAATTTGTGCAATTAAAACAAATGACTGAAGAATACTCTGTTGTTATGAGGCACCACTAAAAAGAGAAAAGGTCTTTAAATTGCAGTGTAATAATGAGTGATGGAACTAGAATTGTGAGGAGAGATTGGTGAAGCTGCAAAAAGTGCTAAGATGAGCATTCCGATTCTGCTTTTGCTACATGTGATATTATTTATAGTTTCTGTGCATACTATTGTACTTTTTCATATATTATTTCTGATCACTTCAGCATTTCTGACTAATAATGCAGAAATAGCTGTGCGGTTGAGCTCTAAATTGAAGTGGGAAAAAACCACTCTTTTATTTACTGTTGGTTAAAAGAACATTTGGAAGAGATAAATGTTCCTTTCTTTCCATTCTGTATTATATGACAAATTTTAGAATAAAATGCCACTGTGAAGCACTTCACTTTTCTAAAAAATAAAAATAGCCAAACAAGAATCTTAAAGTTGTCCTGACTTGTCTATGAATTGGTTGCTGGCATCAAAAATAGTATTTCTCTGTAATAAAAATATGTGTTATTTTCTAAGGATTGTAGATGGATTTATGTCTCTGAAGGGACGGGCCCTCTCACTTCTTCATATGCATCCACAGTTTGAGTGTCTGCACTTCTCATGGATTTCTTCCCTCTGTACTATCTAATCTGCAGAATAACATGGATTGACTTAATTTCTTGGCAAATAAGCAAATGCCTATTTTTACAAAATGATTTCATTTTTTAAAAAGTAAAGAAATAAATGAGGCTTGATTTCTAGCTTTGAGAAAAGAAGGGCTATAAAGGAAAGATAAATTATAAATTATAGCAAGGCTGGCTACGTCGTATGACACTACTGTAACTAGTTCTACATCATTACCCCCTGGATCCCCTTACATACCTTTAGATGCTGAATTTCAGTTATTTTCAGTTATTTTCCATAGTGAGGGGAGTTTTTTTCCCCTCAAGGATTCTGAAATTATGTAAGGATAAATCCTCCTTTGAGAGTCAGTTTGGTATAGTGGTTACAGCACCAGGCTAGAAACTGGGAGACTGTGAGTTCTTAGGCACAAAACCAACTGGGTGACTTTGGGCCAGTCACTCTCTCTCAGCCCTAGGAAGGAGGCAATGGCAAACCACTTCTGAAATCTTGCCAAGAAAACTGCAGGAACTTTTCCAGGCAGTTGCCAGGAGTCAACCCTGACTCAAAGGTATCAGGTTCAGCCCAAAAACCACGAGACAGTCCAGGAACAGTTCAGTTACTTTATTAGCTTACACCTACTAGACAGAGTCTCGCCAGACTAACTCTAACCCCCAACGACAGCAACTATAACCCGAATCCCTTAGGGAGGGGCCAGTCTCTTTCTCTTCACTTTCACACGCTCAGGCTGGGGACTGAGGAAATGCTTGGAATGTCTCTCCCCCTCCCTGCAACCTTGAAGCTCCATTCCAGGATCCTCCTTTCCCATGCCTTCCATCACATCGGCACCAAAAAAAAAAAAAATCCTCCTTCATGAACAGGTTCATGTACTGTAGATTTCTTGACAGCAGAAATGGTTTGCCCATCCCTGCTTGATGGATGGATGGATGGATGGATGGATAGATAGATAGATAGATAGATAGATAGATAGATAGATAGATAGATAGATATCTTCCCAGTCTAGTCTACAGCCCTAGAAATTCTTGATGGTCTCTCACCCAAGCATTACCCAGATCAAGTCCTGCTTAGCTTTCTGAGATTAGCCAAGATCAGCTAGAAGTTGTCCCCTAGCTAGTAAAAAATGTGCAAAAGTTCCATACTTACTATATGTTATAATGGATGAACAAGCATATAGCGTGAAAGTTAGAGACCTTTACTGGACTCTGAACAGGCATTGATGTTAATTTAGTTACTGGCAATAAGAAAGTTAATCATTAATGTGAGATGTCATAATTATTATTGCTTCTTAAACTTGTGTGTAGACACTTTCTCCCCCCCCCCCCCCGCCATGTACCCGATGGTTTTTAATTTGAGAAATAGTATGTTTTCTTGAGAATCTGGACACTCTGCCTTTTTTAAGTCAAATGGAAGGACAGGGGTATGCAATGACATATATAGCTAAATCTATTATTTTCCCAAGAGATAGGGAAATCAGTGTGACAAGAAGGGGGGCAGGTAGTTACTAGGATGCAGATCTCAGCCAGACTAGTCTTAACTTATCCTGTTGTATTAGTCAGCTGTAAAGAATCAGTAGAGGATTTGTGAAAAGCGGCTGGAAGTTCAGTCTCTTTTTTAAAAAAAACTATTTTTGTTCTTCCAACAGATCTTTGCAGTATGCTTCCCCACTTCCTTCATCCCTCTAGCAATCTGACTATGGAGCAAGCTTTGGAAAGTCAAATAACACTGAACTGCACTGTGCAGCTGCCTTTCAGTGACAACTGTGATCTTGACCTGCACTGGATGAAAGATAATCAGTTGTTAGACAATAAAACTCATGCTTCTTATACTCAGTGGTAAGAAAACTTTTACATAAAGTTGTCTTTATTTGGTTGCATAATGGTGGCAGCGAGGAGAACAGGAAGTCTCCCAAACTCTGAAGAACTTTTGAAGACAATGATCAGCTTTTTATAAGGGCTTATCTAGACAGTTAGCCCTGCTGATTTTCTGGAATAAGAAGCAAGTTTGCAGTGAAACTGGCTTTATAGAATGGAAGCTGCATTTGCTGTCCTTATAGGAAGGAATACTTATCCTGAACCTTTAGAAAAGGCACGTGTGTAAAAAACAGAAAGGAGTTTGTTTTAAAATGAGAAATTATTGTATGTCTCATTGGAGAATGGGAGAATAGTTGTCTTAGTTTTGCAGCTTTAGAAGAAACATGAACACTCCTTCACAGAGTTATGGTGTGTGGTAATGCTCAGCTGCTGAGGAAACATATATATAAAGTTTGTGGATGACATGGGCTGTATTATATGTTTTCATCAGCATAGTGCTTACCGCCACCCAGGGAATCTGGGCAGTAGATTCTTGTGAATTCAGTAATAGAATCAAATTCTAAATGGAAAAAAATCATTTACATTTACCCCCAATGCAGCATCTACAAAACTTGTCTGGTGATTCCGAAGGCCTCTCTCCACCCTTCTCCTTAGCACTTCGCCTTTGTCTGTTTACTCTTTTGACTGGAAATGACAATAGCAAGTGGCCAGAGCCTGGGCTGGTGGGTTGCTTTGCAACTGACCAAACTGAGTTGGGCCCAGAGGTGGAACAGGTAGGGCTTTGTTAGCATTTGGATAGGAGATATCCAGGAAATGCCATGGCTGTAGGTGAGACAGGGAAGTTGAAAATATTCCAGAAGAAGGAAATGGCAAACTGCTTCTGTACTGTTGCCAAGAAAACTGCATGCTTGTGTCCATATAATCATGAAGAATTTACCTTGATTCAAGAGTTATACCACTTTTAGCTGCTCAGTAAAAATTGGAATGGGAGGGAATGAAGCTTCTTTGCACTGCAAGGTAAGCTTAGAAGGGGCAGTGGGGGAGAAAGCTGGTAGAAGAGGCAGACCAGAGAAAGCCAACAAAGGACATGATCATCTGCTTGGCCGAGTAGATGCAATATATAAGGAGGCGCTTTCTCTGCTCCTCTTCCCCTTGCTCTTCCTTCAAAGGCCAGTTTCATCTTTAACAATCAACAAACAATAGTAGAACTGCCTGGACCCCAGCCGTGGCTGGAGACGTCGGGTGGCTGTGGTGGCTGACATAACCCTGGGAGACTCCTGCATTTCCCAGGCCCAGAATCAGACCTCCTTATTCCAAACTGGTCTGTCACCAATAGTTTTGGGTGCCTCCTTCTGAGCCGCAGAAGCCTAATGGATCCAAATGCTTGGATTTTTTTTTGGTGTGTGTTTTATTTGTTTGTTTATTTATTTGTGCTTTTTGTTCTCTTTCTGATGCTCTTACTCAAAGGCTACCATCCCAACATTTTATGAGTGGCCACATTTCATATGAATTACTCTTTAGGAGAGCATTTGGGAACAAGTGAGCTTTATTCTGTCCTCAGATTATGGCACAACAGACTGGTTCTGTTAGTAGTTGTATTTGTCTCTTTTTTTAGTCCTGTGTTGTGTTGGTTGCTGTAAGCTGCTCAGAGCCTGTGAGAATTGACTGGTAGAGAAACCTAAGTCAATAAATCTATTGTGTACTTGATTCTACTTAGGCGCCCCCAAAAGTTGAGGACTCTGGGTTACACAATAGGACGCTTATAGTTTCACCACAGAAACTTTTCAAGTAAACCTTTTAGAATTCCACTTTCTGTGGTTCCTTTTGTTCAAAGCTATCTGTGGAATCACTCAGCTGGGTTGGACAAAATGATCTTAATGTAGTGAAGGAGGCTTCCTGTTTATTTTGATATGATCCTCAGTGAGTATGCCATATGTTGTTTTTCCTTTGTCTTTTCCCTTTGTGGGAGTCAGATTTATATATTTTCTCTCTCTCTGTTTCTTTCACTCTCACTGTCTATCACTGCCTTAGGTGACTTGGGGATGACTCTCACAATGGCCTTGGGCATAAAGCTGGAAAGATATATTAAGCTAATTAATTTTATTATTGATTGCCAATAATTGTTCAAAAACAGTCTGGCCTATAAGCAGATGTTATTCAGCTGTATAATCTAGTAGAAAGCTAGGCTTGCTTTTTCCCACTTGAACACTTCTGTAAGCAGTATCATATCGGCTATGCATTTCTTCTCTGGCATAATATTAATTGATGAATCCTGTCCTTTCAGCCTACTGCCCAGGATAGAAAATCTGTCACAGTCAGAATTGAGCACAGCAAATGTGTTAAGCGTAAATAAAGGGCTTAACTCTATTCATATCTTAACTTATCAGTAGCTTATCAATTCTTAGTTGTTTCTTCTGTCTGGGGGAGTCTACTTTCCTGGACTCATTCTACTACATTTTTTGCAGTTAGGTTTAGTTTTCAGTTTTGATCTAATTTTGGTAACTGTTACGATCAAAGCAGGCAGTTTCAATCCAGCTTGATAGTCAATCCAGAGGTAAAAATGACAAAAATAAACTAATTGACTATAATAATTAACTGTGACTCTTTAAAAAGGAAAGAAAAGAAAGAGGAAAAAAAAGGAACAAAAACTCAAGTTTAAAGAGAGTTAGATTAAAAATTCATACCCATTTTCTCCTTGAGGAAAAAAAAGAAATCAAAAACACATTTTTAAACATTAGCCTGCTCCCCAACTAGAACCTACAATTCATTTGTATGCAAAAGGGAGTGGAGAGAAGTGATTTGGGAAGATCCCAAATCTCTGCTAGTTTATGTGCACCAGTGTAAACTAACTGGTTTGATTCCATTCTTGAGAACCAAGCCTGGTGCCCATATAACAATTTACACAGCATTCCCTTTAACTAGGCAAAACTAATCTTTCCACAATTCCCAATCTGTTCCTTTTAAAAGACCTTCAGTGAACTGAGGCTTCTGTCACCAAAGCACATCTGCTTGGATTGATCAACGTTCCTGAAGAAAGTGGGTTTTTCCTTCAGGCTGGAGAAATTATTTCTTTGCCATGTGGAATCACAGTAATGGCAGCTAGTCTGTCTCTATCACTTGAACCTCTGGTCTTGTGGATGAGAAGGTTTTGGATGGAGGGTAGGCAGATGAACGGGAAATAGGCAAGAGTTTTGGTAATTGCTGCTAGTATGTTTTCTTTGAAAGAAATCTTGACTAAAAAACATGGAAAGAACTGTGTTGAATGAAAGAAACTTTGGGAGGATTTTAAATAGAGATACAGAATTGAAAACCTAGGAACAAGGTGAATATGTTGGTTAGCTACTCAATAATAACATTAATACAGTTTAAACCAAAAATAAACCTCTCCCTTTAGAAATTTACAATCCAGTTCAGACTATTTACTTAGAAAGAAGACCCATTGAGGTCAATGATTATTCCCAAGCATGTTTGCATAGGTTTGCAGGCTAAGCCTTGGGAAAGGAAGGGAGAATACAGAAGGGAGATTGGAAATTACATGAGAAGGATGAGAGAGGGAGGTAGAATGTATTTTGGGTGAGAAAACCAAACCTTTTTTTTCTGTAACAAGCTTTTTGCTGCTTTTCCTGATTTTTTTGGGGGGGGGCTTGGAAAGACAAAGAAAAATGGCATATCGAATATGACTATGTGACCTTGTGTAAATCACAAATTATAGTCAAAGCTAATTGTTCAGTTCAGGTAACATCTTTGCAGATGCAAACTCATTTTTGTAGTAGAAAAGGCCAAGATTACCAAGATGGACATGCTAAAACAGGAAGAGTATTTCCATAGCATAGATTTGCTTAGGTCTTCTTAGAAGTTAAATATGGCAATGGAAAGCCTATCACTTTCCCTGATCCAGTGTTTCATAATATCCAAAGACTATCCATCCATGAACATCACACACTTTTCTAGTTTCAACAGAGGTACAGTATATGATGGAATCTGGATAAGACTTTTAATATGTAATCCACCCTGCTGCATTTGTGGAATTTTACAGGGATCTAGACATTGTTTGTATCATGAATAACTCTTCCATGTTTTCCCATTACTTCTTCTGTTGCCTTTGTTTCATTACTAAAATCAAGTCCATTAAGGAAAAAAGATTAAGCTTCACAGTGTACTTTCATAGGTAACATTAGGAGCCCTCTGTCTGTAAGCACCCTAACATTTTCGGATAGTCCAACTCTGATTGAAATTTTCTGATTCTCATCCTGTGCTCTTCTTCCAAAATAACAATACTTAGAAGTATACTAACTTTTTTTTTTTTTTGCTTCCCAGGTTCAATGACAATGAAACCAAAATATTTATCTCCAGTGCTTTAGCGCTAAACATGAGTTCTGATGAAAATTATGGAGTTTTTGCCTGCTTCATTAGAAATAGTACAGCACTTTTTACACTGAAAAAAACAGGTAGTGTGCATGTGAGAATGGTCAGTACCCATTCAAAAGGAAATCTCTGAAATAACTCCTTCATAAAAGATTCTATTGATTATTGCTGCAGCTAGATGTGCACAGCATTGTTTGATAGTGAGTTCAGAAAAAAATAATAACCTATAGATCCATTCAAGCAGTTTTCTGATTCTATTAACTAGATAAACTAATGAATTGAAATATTTATTTATTTGCTGTACAGTCATAGACAAAATAAACATTCATACAGTCTTTTGCATTCTTTTTTTAATGGCAGCTTTAAACATGGGGTGCAAGAATTTGACAGCTGAGTTTGCATTCCATCTGCTGGGTGATTCTTCCAAGCATAAAATTGGCGGAGGGGGTATTATACAGTATTTGCTGTCTTGAGTTCCTGGAGGAGATAAAAGATGTTTGTGCTCAAATTAAAAGAGGGCGGGTAAAACATTGGGCTTTTGAGAATGAGAAGCAGCACTAACTTAGCTGCTCATTGTGGCAAGCTGTCATCGTGAATCTAAGGAGAGAAATTGCCACATGATGGCACCAGCAAACAATGAAATTTTTAAGGTTGTAGACTAGGCTGGGAAGTTGAAAAAACATTCTGGAAGAAGATAGTGGCAAATCGCTTCCATTCTGTGAAATGACTTCTGGGTAATGCCTTGTGAGACACTGAATATGCACTGATGTTTTTCTAGCCTGAAAACGCCGGTGGAATAGCTAGCAAAAAGTCAGCACAAGTTCCCAGTTGTTATCGCACCAATAAGTAACAGCTGTGAAAACTTGCACTCTTTCATTTCCATATTGTTAAAAAATATCCCTACTTGGGTGTGTCTATGAAGTCTCTAGGAGCTGAGCTTCAACTTGGATTGGCTACTTCAAAGAACATATGTATCCATTTATACTAGCCAGAGTTGAGCTTGACTTAAAAGAGACCTTTCTTCTCCTCAACAAAAAAGTAAATGTTGAAATATTTTAAGTTTGGAATTTGGGGGACGGCAGACTGCATTTTGATATTCTAAGCATTGCCAGTTCCTCAGTCATTCTGGAAGTTCTATTATTGTTAAAGGAGCATTCTGCAGACTTTTTTAGAGCATGCTTTTGCAACGTCCAGATGCAAAATGTCTTAAAAGAAAGTGTCTGTGTACAAACATAACAAGATAAACTTGGCTCTGAGGTATGTGAAGAATTTACTTCACATCCATCCTTCATCCTAAGGCCTTTAATTTATTGTTTTGTGAATAGGAATACTTACCACAGAAAAATTTAACTCTCCATTTTTAAAGTCCTGCTCAACTCTGTAGTTGTGTTGTTATTACAGGTAATCCCCAGGTTCAGAACACCCGGTTTAAGGACCTCCCATAGTAAGAATGGAGCCTATTATAGCAAAATTTGAGTTAAATACACAATGATTCGAATTAAATACACAACGGTTTGAGCTTATTACACAATACTACTTATATAGTGTTATACTATAATACTATTCCGGCTTACATACAAATTCGACTTAAGGACAGACCTCCGGAATGGAACTCGTTCTTAAACTGGGGACTGCCTGTTTTCTTGTTTAGACAGCAGTGCATCTATTTTTTTCCAAGTCACAGAATCAAATTCCATTTTTAACCCGTCCTATGCTGTACTATTTTACCACGATTTGTTGATAATGTTGTTTCTTTCCTTTTCAGATGAGACTGCTGGGCATTTGGGTGCAGTGCTAGCTGCGTTTTTTGCTGTAGCACTCCTGCTGTTCATAGCTGTAATGTATGTGAAGTGCCGACTGAATGTCCTGCTCTGGTATCGGAATCATTATGGAGAAGTAGAAATCAATGGTATGTATATCTGTCCCTTTTCCTCTTGATTCAGAATATTTAACATTTGAAGAAGTCATTGAGAGAAGAGAAGAGTTTATTAGAAATTATATGGGATCTTAAAATTCTAGCCAAGCCAATATTTTTATAGTTTCCTTTCAAATGGGAATGATTAGAGGCTAGAACAGGTGCCAGCCTGCTGCCTCTTGACACCTAGGGCTCTGTGCAATAGATGAGCACACTAGGGAGGAGAGTGTGTCTGTAATTTATTTCATTTTATTTTCTGCATCTCTTGTTCAAAAGTACAATTTAATTTTGTCTACCATTCCATCTGTTTATATGACACTGCCTGCAAGGTTATTCCAAACTCAAATATTATCAAAGTCAATCCCTTCTCTCCACCCCATTTTGAAATTCCACAAGAAAAAAGCTCTTGGTACTATGGGAATTAGATGGGATTGATTTTTTAAAATTAATCTGTTAGCATAACATACCGTGTTTCCCTATGCTTTTTTCTACAGATGGAAAAATTTATGATGCGTATGTGTCTTACGCTGATTCAGTGGATGATAGAAAATTTGTGAATTTTATAGTGAAGCCACAGCTAGAGAATCGCTATGGTTACAAGCTCTTTTTAGATGATAAGGACATTCTGCCCAACTCAGGTAAGAACTTAGCATAAGAAATGGGCAGTGTTTGGTAGGCTGGAGCTATGGCCTAGCTTCCTGACTCTGGAGAACTGCAGGAGGCCATCCAGTGATACTATAATGTCACCGAAAGGGAATTAACTGAGTTTTTTTCAGTTGGGACATGAAAGTAGGAATAGGAGGCCTCCCAGAAGCAAACCAGCCCTATTCTTTCCTTTAAATGGAATATGGATTAAATAATATCCAATAAATTTGAATATTTTGCTTTGTACCTCATGAAGGCCTATGGAGTGATTTGAGTGAATCAAGAGAAATCTGTAATTTAATTTGCTTGTTTGTCCACATGTTCATAATAGACTACCTTTACTTGAATGCTGACATACTGGAGTGAAATGTGGTCTTTGTTTTCAGGACATTATATTTTATATTTGAATACAAGCTCAGTTTTTCAGACAGTTATCAGAGGGAAGGAAGTAAATGCAGAATACAGAATTTCTACAGAGTAATATCAGGACAGTGGAAATTGCTTTATGTTAGTCAAAGGGTTTACCCCACCAGTCCATAGAACTTCTCTTTCCTGAAGCTCCAGCCCCTCCATCTTCTCATCATGTAGCTGTTGCTTGAAATTGTTTCCAATATTTTGAAGTGAAATTTCAACAGGTTTCTCCCCAGAACTCTGCACTTTTTTCAACAAATAATGAAAGAGAAGAGCATATGAAAGAGGAGATCTGTTCCTTAAGAGCTGCTGCTACAAGTCCTGGAGTTCTTTGGAGCAGCAGTTCCCTGAGATCATGTGGGATCAGTGGTGATATTCTGAAGAAGCTGTAGCTTCTCCCACTGATATCATATAGCATTTAGGTGTGTCCCAAGAGCTCTCTGTCTTGAACCAAGAGTTTTTCCCACACTATCTATATGCTCAAGGTAATGTTTTTCAAGTATAAACTCCAATCCTTCTTCAAGGAGATCTATGAGTAAAGTTTTTTTAAAAAGTATATCTTGTTGAAGTCAATTGTAATTAAGTTCTAATTCAGTCCCTGCATCCAGTTTCAAAGGGAAGGAAAACATGTATGCTTCGGCATTCACTTGTTATAGAAGCTTAGAAGCTCAGCAAATTATGGTTTTTCCTTTGGCATATATTGGCATCTGTAGTTGTTTGAAATACATGGCAAGTTCTCAACATGGAGAACATTAAGATTCTGTGAAGCAGAAATTAAACATTTGGTAGATAGATTCTCAGTGATACAAAAAAAAAAAAAAAGGTTCTCTTTTGCCATATAATATTTGTGAGGAGAGAGAAGGTACCATCTGCCTATAACCCTTTTTATGTTTATGCAGCACACTGATACATTCATAGTACAACCCTGACTATTCAAAGATTGTCTTATGATATAGTATATTGCTAATTTTGGATAAACTTCACACACTTATGTCTCTCAGAGAACATATGTGAATAGATTATTTTTGTTGGCCTGCTGCCTCTTGGGACCCAAAGTTCTCACACTTGTATTGTGTAGGCTTGATATCTTAAGAAACTATTTATTTGCGTTTATGCTAAAGAACTCAGAGTATTCCAGAGTATTCCAGGCTATCTGGGCAACTTACAGGGTCAGTCCTGTTTTGGCAGTTTGTAATATTTCACTCAATTATTGATTTCTAATAACTATTAATCACTTTTTCTGTAATATAATAACTCTGTCAAAAAGGAATAAAACCTTAAATGTATAGAGATGTGCAAAATTTGGTGATTCAGGAATAGAAGCTCCTAGAAAATTCCAGAATGTTCTGTTTCCTATCTGGACCATGCTGAACCTTCTCCAGACTATGCCATTCCAGCACCAAAAATTATTTCCTCTCTGGATAAACAGACTTATTTTCTTGAAGTTCTGTGGAACATTCTATTCCTGAATCACCAAATTTTGCACCTTTTAATACATGACCTTAACATGAGAACACAGCAATACCTTATTAATCTAGATGAACAAATGTATTCTCAGCTGATGCTGAAATCTTCATCCCTTGGCAACATGCTTGAGGAGGAAAAGAATTTTAACTTGAGACACCTATATTGAGAATGCCCTCTCTTGGGCTTGTTGTTATGGTCCATGGAGTCAAGCCTGACTCTTGGTGACTACAAAGACAAGTCCTTGCAGTCTTCTTGTCATATTTAATGGCATTTTCAGAAGCGATTTGCCTGTATCATTCTTTCTAGGGCTGAGGAAGTGACTGGCCCAAAGCTACCCAGCTGGCTTCTGTGCCTAAGGCAGGACCAGAAATTACAGTCTCCTGGTTTCTAATCCATGTTAACCACTAGATCAAAGTTGCTGCCTCACAGCAAAATCCTGGCAATAAAGCAATAATAACAGCATCATCAGATTTTAACAACCAGGGTAACGTATAATGGAGAAAGCATTGCATATTGCTAGTGCATAGATAGCTGTGGTCAGGCTAGCCCTCTCCAGGAACTAGCTATAGTAGTATAGTAGTCAAGTGGAGCAGAAAAAAAGGCTTTCCTTCCAGAGGAAGAAATGTGCCTCCATTGATAATGATGGCTCCAGGAGCATTCTGAAACTCATCTCCTTAAGAAGAAATGTCTCCCAGCTAGAACAAGAAGTCAGAAGTCAGCTTCAGTTTATTATCGTGTGTTGAAAAAAAAATCACTGGATTCAGACACCAGTCTAAAAGCTGCACAAATTCTCTTGATTCAGAGAATATAGAGAAATACAGCCTGTTGTTATCAGTGTACTGATGAAGTCTCTGCTGGAGTTTTCATATAAATGTTAGACAGCACTAGGAACAGAATAACATCCTGTGGAACTCCCCAGTTTAATTGCCGTCAGACTGAGATACAGTCACTCAGTGCTGTTTCTCTTGAGAATAGCCCTGAAGTAGGAAAGGAGCCAGTCGGCGCCCTGAATTCCTTACTTCACAGAGATGCTCCTGAAGGACACTGTAGTCAAAAGAACCAAGAGCTGTTGCGAAATTGAGAAGGAACAAGAAGTTTGTATTCCCCCTGTCTGTCTCATAGAGAGATCTTCCATCAGGACAGCCAAGGTTGTTAAGTCCCAAATTATGGGGCTTAATTTGGCCTGAATTTAATTTGGATTTGGATGCTAGTGATAATATATTCCTGCATAGATAAAGATGAATGATAAAAAAAATCCCCAAGGGGTTGGCCCTTCTCAGAAAATAAATTTAAAAAAATCTTCTTTTCCAGAACCTTCTGCAGATCTGATTATGAATGTTAGCCGGTGTCGACGCCTTATTGTGGTTCTTTCTTATGCATACTTGGAACAGGAATGGTGCAATAATAATTTCAGGTAACCAGACAGTCATTTCTCTAAGATGTGTGTGTACTTGCTCCCTTCTCTCATTATATCTGTTTTTTGAATGCTGAACTGGCTTGTAAACTACATTTTGCTGTGATGCATGAACTAATAACTCTTCCTTGTATGATTCCTCCAAACCAAGATTTCAAACCACTGATTCATTCTAGTTTCCAATCTCTGTTTCATAAGTTCTTGCAAGTCACTGGTTTGAATGTGATGGTAAATTGTGATTTGAAAAACTAATACAATAAATATTCTGTTCAGCTGACTATGTGCATGTAGCTCATTTCCAGACTTCCAACCTAGGGTTGAAGGACTGGGGAATGTAACATTTGCATGCAACCACTGTTTTTGATAGGCTACTAGATCCCCTTATTCACAGCAACTAAAATCTTTCCTATGTCTCTGAAAGTGATACACAGAAAACTAAAATTTGTACATTGCATGTTAGCTTCTGACATTTGAACAACTTAAAACTTAAGGTTCTAAGCTAAATGAAGTTTGGAACTGATATATATTAGACAAGTGAATCAAATGCAAAACTTTTCCTGTAGAGTGGAGGACTATAAATAATTACAGAAACCATGTTTTGTTGGTGAGTCTGTAAATCCATTGCCTATTTTTCAGGGAAGGTCTTTGGAGACTGCTGGAACTCTCCCGGAAGCCAATCTTCATTGCCTTTGAGAGCCAATATCGAGAAATAGCACATCCAGCCATTAATTTGTTAAAGCAGCACAAGAGCAATGTGACCTTGTTGATGTGGCATGCTGGTTCCATGGTAAACTGGGGGCAAAGAGGCTGTAACCTCATCATTTGGGTTCTTTTTTTGAATAGCAAGACAATATTTAAGATTTTATTCTAAATATAGAGTAGCTTCTCTTCCAAGAAAAACCAAAAGTAATCCTTTAATTATTTGACCTAACAGCATTACATATTTAGAAACTTTGGCTATTCTTTGAGGCCTAGATTTGGATTTCATATAATCAGAAAGAACAAATTGTAAATTTGCTTTATCTTTTCATAATGGACTATTTCAGAAGTGATGAACCTGTAACTCTCCAGATATTGCTAAACTAATAGTCCCAGAAGCTTCAGCCAGCATAGCCAATGTTACAGTGGTGGTAATTGTAATTTTCAACTTCTGGTGGGTAGAGGTTCCCCATCCTTGATCAGTAGGTTGTTACACTGAATGCCTGTTGGCTAGAGAATAGATTATTGGGGCTGACAGTGTGTTTCTTGTGTAATATATAAATATTTACATATACAGATGTGACTTGATTTATGCAGAGGATAAGGAAAATCATGAACTAGACTTAAGCACTGCAAAAAATTGTAAGAAAAAATGTTGTAATGCCTTGTCTTTAAAAGAAGCAAGCAGAAATCCATAGGGAGGCACCAAAAACATGAAAAATAAGAATTGATAACATATACTGTTTTTCACCTGAGGTGTTTAATGGTCAGATAGTTCAAAGGCAAGTGAAAGTTATGGATGGTGAAGATGAAAAAACACAAATATTCTCCAAAGCAGAAATGTAGAAAAGCATTATACCCACTTAGAAGTTTATAATTAGACTTATTTCTGTTTTCATATTAGTAGTAAATGAATAATAACATGGTCTTTTTCATTGGTTATTGAAGGTGGGATGGAAACTTCTCTTGAGATATGAAAATAATTTTACATGAGCTTAGTACAAGCTGAGTATTTGAAACAGTCCTTATTCTGTAGACAACAACAGCATATGTGATTTTTTTTTCCTCCCTAGGAATGAAATATCCCCTGGCTCAGGAAAAGAAGTATCTAATTTACATTTTCTGTGTAGTATTTCCTGATTTGTGCCAGAACTAAATTGTATGATGGGCCGGGCTATGGTTTGAGAGGCTCAGGAAATTATTTTCTTGCCAAACGGAAATTAATTGGGGAAAGGAGCTCAAGAAGGCGTTCTAAAAATGAATATATTAAAAGACCAAATACAAACAATTCCAATGAGATGGGGGGGAAAGCACATAGTGGACCAGATTCTGAAAGAAAGTAACTCTGGAAACATGGCCCCAGGGAGGAGTTTGGTTCTCCTGCAGCGGATGTATTCGGTTGAAGGCTAGACTGCCATCTCTCAGGAATGCTTTAATTTGGATTTCTATCAAAGTAGGGGGTTGGACAGAACATATTATTCTATGATTGGATAGAAGTCTGTCAACATTTATTTGTATACTTTTTAAAATGTTACGTTTCTAAGGAAAGGCCATCTTCTTTCATTTTTCATATGCAGTCTCCAGCATGGCTGGCTTTCTCTTTTGTTGCACAAAATACTGGTGCAATTAAAATCTAGAGGGGACATTGCTTGACTTTTGGTCTTTCCATGCGTGATATTAGGACAAGTCGTTTTCCAAGTGCTCATTGAAGTTTTTGCCTTCCTTGCCTCACTCCAGAAGTCAGTCTTCCAGAATTTTTTCACAGTCATGGAGTGTGATTATTTCTATTTTCTGTCAGTGCTTTTCCAAACCTTTAACTGATTGAAGCATAGAAGCCATATGTCATCAGGAGGTGGGGGAGTCTGGAGATCATCGCAAGATGATCTTCATGTAATTTTCAGAATTGTGAGGATCTTAATTCTTATTCTGAAGTGAATTTGTTTTTAGATTTGAGCCATATGAACTAGCAGGAAAAGTTATCTGTAGTGTTTGTTTGCTGGTGTCCATTGTGCTTTTTAAATGTATACCAAAATAAGTGATGCTCCTAGGGAAAATGACATTTTCAGTAGCATAATCCTTTTTTTTTTAGATTTTTTTAATCCCGCCTTTATTATTTTTTATAAATAACTCAAGTCAGCAAACAAACCTAGTACTCCTTCCTCCTCCTATTTTCCCCACAACAACAACCCTGTAAGGTGAGTTGGGCTGAGAGAGAGTGACTGGTCCAAAGTCACCCAGCCAGTTTTTCATGCCTAAGGCAGGACTAGAACTCCCAGTCTCCTGGATTCTAGGCTAACACCTTAACCACTCGACCAATCCTTGCTGCCTCTGTTCAGTATGCATGTATTAGCCATTAACAACAGTAACAAGGAACCACTTCTTGATGGTTGAACTAGCTTTGCACAGATATTCTGTGATAAAAACTGATAAATTCATCTTAAAAATGGTGTGTGTGTGCGTGTGTGTGATCCATCAAATAAGTAGTTAATTTTAAACAAATATAATTACTCTCCCATTACTGACAGAATAGACTTTAGGTGGACCTTCCAGTTCCCAGCACGGTGATTATACTTAGGTATGTCCACTGTAGGAGAGCAGTAATGCTTTTGCCATTGTTGAGGCTTAACCTATTCAGATCCTGACAAATTGTAGAGTAACTAAATCCAAAGCCGCCTCTTTTGAGGCTTATTATCAATTAGAAAATCTGCTTGATTTAATTTACACTATAAAGAATCCTAAACAAGTAAATAAAAGTTATGAGGGGAGTTAATATGAAGAATGCAGAAATAACTGCCTCCTCTGCCACAATAACAACAGTAAAAAAAAATACCCTGTTTCAAAAACAGTGCTATCTGAAAAATTCCACCTTAATCCTACCTGTGAGAATTCTGCAGTTTGCAATCAGTGCATGAAAGCTACACAGACTTGAATAAATTTTCCATTTACTGATGTTTCTAAATCAAATAGGAGTAGTGCATTAATCTTTTGTTCTGACTCTCCTTGTATGAAGAAGAGCAGCACGCCGTCATTCTGACCTGGGGCCCCTGATTTGTTTTTTTCTTATACTGAAAGTAAAGCTCTCATTTAGCATCTCTCCTCAAAATAAGGCAGCATAAGATAATTTCATCTTATCCCAAGAGAGATTTTAAAGTGGTATTTGATGGAGGCTTTTCTATCATGGCTAAATCATTTCATTCAATAAATACAAATGGCTGTGATCTGTGAAGATAAGTTCTGAGGACATTGATTCCAGTTTTCAAGAAACAGGGCTAGTAAATTATACACCAATCTGTGTAATAGATATTTTAGAAAAATATATGTGAAATACCTCTTGCTTACTTATGAGGAATGGGTCATATTGCATGATGAAACTGCTGGAGAATAAACTGGCTGTTCAAAATTAGAGAGTAATTTTGTACTTGCTCATTTAATTCATGTTAACATAAATAAGTTGATGCAGCTTTTGTGGACTCTGAATCAGACAGGCCATTTTAATCAATTGAAATACATTCTAGAAGAAACTTGCTAATACCAACATCAATTACTATTTGTTAATTTTATTGAGAGTGATATACTCAAATTGCATACTATCTTATGTTTAATGTCTAGCTATATATTCCTTTCTGCCAGAATTGTGCATTACTACCCTTTTTTCCCCAACTTCTTAACAAATTTGCCATCTTAATCAAAAGGCCATAGCTGTTTTCCTGTTACAATCACCAAGAAAAAGCTATTTGAATTTCTTTATGCAGTCAGTTCAGTATAATTCTCCTGTCCTGTTCCTGTGCAAGCCTCTTTGATGATTATGTGCCATTAACTTTTTGTCAACTCTTAGTGAGTACATAGATAGATTTTCTCCATGATGATCTGTCCCTAATCAGGTCTTTCAGGTTTTCCAACGGTGCACACATCACTTCTGTAACTGAGCCTATTCACCTTGCTGCTGGTTTTCCTCTTCTCTTTCCTTCCAGCTTTCCCAGCATTAGAGCCTTCTCCAGAGAGCTAGGTCATCACATAACATGTCCAAAGTAGGATAACTTGAGCCTGGCCATTTGTGCCTCAAGTGAGAAGTCTGGGTTGATTTTTTTCCATGATCCATGTGTTTCTTTTTTTGGCTATCTACAGTATTCTCAGGGGTGTATTCAAATTCAAAAGCATCAATACTCTTCCTATCTTGCTTCTTCAAAGCCCAACTTTTGCTTCCGTAAAGTCATGGGGAATACCATGGCTTGCATGATTCTGATCTTTGTAGGTATACACACATCATGGCATTTGAATATCTTTTCCAAGGCCTTCATGGTTGTTCTACCAAGTGCTAGTCTGCAGCATATTTTGTGACTGCTGGTTCCTTTACTGTTGATGGTTGATCCTAAAAAGCAGAAGCTATCTACCACTTTGATATCTTCATTGTCAATTGTAAGGCTGGTGGTTCTAGCTGTTGTAATACTGCTTTTTGTCTCTTCTAACATCTCTCTGTTAAGTTCCTTTCTGAGATTTTTGTCTTTCTTGGCTTTGGCTTCTCTTCTCTTTATGGCAATCTCCATGGTTTGTTCTGGCATCCAGTTTGCTTTCTTCTGTTTCTTCATTTCTGGTAGTCTCTTTTCACACACTTCATAAGTTAAACAACTTATTTAAATTCATTCCATAATTCCTCTGGTACTGTATCAATGAGGCTCAGGTTTTCAAAGTGATTCTTGATGTTCTCCTTGAAAATGGTGGGTACACGTTCAAGATCATATTGTGGAAACTGGTTGGCTTTCTTCTTCTTCTTTAACTTGGAACTTGCACGTGAGCAGTTTGTGATCTGTTCTGCAGTCGGCACTTGGCCATATTGTTGATGGTATTTTTAGCTCCTCCACCTCATTTTAGCAATAATATAGTCAATCTGATTTTAGGCACGCCATCTGGTGATGCCCATGTATAGAGGCATTGTTTTGGTTGTTTGAAGACAGTGTTAGCTATGAAGAAACATTGGCATGGCAGACATTGATAAGTCACTCTCCTGCTTCATTTTGGTTTCCCAAGCCATACAGTCCAACTACATTTTCCTCTTTAATGTTTTCAACTTTGGCATTCCAGTCTCCAATCACAAGCAGCACCTCTTGCTTGCGTGTTCTGTCAATTTTAAATTGAACTTGATCATAAAACTCATCAAACTCCTCTTTTTTGTATCAGTAGTTGGAGCATCAACTTGGATGATTGTCATATTAAAGGGTTGTTCATGAAGTCAAATCGGTATTATTCAGTCATTGACTGCATTGTAGCCAAGTACTGTTTTTGCTATACCCTTCCTAACTATAAAAGCAATGCCGTTCCTTCTTTGTTTTTCATGTCCTAAGAAATAAACAGTGTGATCTTCTGACTGAAAGTGTCCAATCCCAGTCTGTTTCAATTTGTTGATGCCTAAGATGTCAATTTGTAGTCTTTTCATTTCATCTTTCACTGTGTTCAGCTTTCCCATGTTCATGCTTCTTATGTTCCATGTTCCAGCTGTAATTTGGTCTTTGCAGCTTTGGATTTTCTTTTCCTGTATGGCAACATCAGCAAGTAGTAGATATCCCAAAGGCTTTAATCTAGCCATGTAACACCATTAGTACTCTGAAAGATCCTTAGCTCTTCTTCAGCAGCATGTTGAGTGCCATCTGACCTGAGGGGCCCATCATCCAGCACTGTATTGTCAATAATTTTATATTTTCTGTCCATGTGGCTTTGTTAGTAAAAATATAAGACATATTACAGGTAGTCCTCAGGTTATGACCACTCATTCAGCAACTGTTCAAAGTTATGACGGCATTGAACAAGTGGTACTTATGACCAGTCCTTGAAGTTCTGGCCATCGCAGCACCCTTGTGGTCCTGTGATTGCAATTTGGATACTTGGCAGTCAACACGCACTTACAGTGGTTGCAGTGTCCTTCAGTCACATCATTTGCTACCTTCCCCGCTGGCTTTCCACAAGCAAAATCAATGGGGAAGATGGTAGGGAAGATTGCAAGTCACTCCTGTAGCTTGCTTCTGCCACTTTTTTTCCCCAAAAGCCCCGCTACAGAGTACAAGATCCCAGCAATCCCGTACTCCATAGCACACACACACCTGCACTCTAGCATGCGCCCACCTACAGCACCCCCTCTGCCTGCCCGCACTCCCTAGCACTGGCCCGTGGTCCTTGCCGGCCTGCCCACAATCCTCGCCAACCTGCCCACACTCCTTATTGCCCATGCAAGGCCCCTGTGCCGCTCCCTGCTCCTTGCCTGGGATTCCTACCTCTTTCGCTTAATGACCCATGCAGTCCTGGGGTTATGACGGCAGCCAGGACTGCTGGGATTGCCATTGCTAAGCAATGCAGTCACCTGATGTTGCACTTTACAACGACATCACTTAGCAACAGAAATTCCAGTCCCAATTGCCATTGTAACCCGAGGACTACCTGTATTGCCTTCTCCTGTGCAGTATTAATTGATGCCTTTGCCATTGTCACTAAAGTGATCATCTGCCTTCAGCATCTTCCTAGTGCAAACCTACATAGCTTGTTAATATCATTGCTTATGCTCTTCTATAAGAACTTCTTCAGCATAAATTATCAGACAGTTGAAATCCTTGCTGCTGACCATATTATAAACTATCTTGTAGTACAGTGACGTCTTTGAGATAAAGAAGTGCTGCTAATATTCAGTGATCAAATGTTGTATTTTGCAACTGTTTGTTTCGCTCTCAGATTTTTGAAAGATGGAGGCTTTGTCACTCCTGGAATATCTTCAGAAAAAGCTCTTGTGTTCTTAAACTTCATTAGATAGTCTAAGTATTTCCTGGATCAGTTATGGGATTTTTCATCCCGAAAGTACCATGCACTGCCTTGAAAGAAAAATAAGTTTTACCCCAAATATCTCGAATAGGGAGGATCACCTTACATTTCCCAAACAGAGGCAAACATTATTGAAAGCAAGGCAGTGAGTAGGAGATGAAGGCACCTGGCTGGACATAATGCAAGCTAATAACTGGAATGGAGACAAGAGGAGGGAAGAGCAGGAGAGAGGGCGATCTGGCACCACCCCTGCCTTGTTTAGGAGAACTCTAGAAATAGATGGGGCATTCATGGGTGAAAAGCTTTCAGTAACCTGAGACTGCATTTTTTTTCATGTCTCCTATGTACCGTATGTGTACGTTTGTCCTGTATGTTTGTACAAGGTGGCTGCTCTTTATTTGTACAGTTTTATTGTGCCTCAGTCTATGACAGATATACACATTTTTGTCGATTTTTATCTGTGTCTCAACTCACGCTCCTTTTCAGGGAAGGTGCAGTAGTAGATCAGTGAGGTTGAAGTAAAGTAATGAAAAAGAAAAAGAATGGGCCACATCCAGGAAGGTATCTTATGTCTCCTTGTGTCTGAAAATACAGTAAAGTTTGCAAGAGTTTCTCTTAGTTTTGCCAGTTAACTTAAAAGTGATACTCACATTATACCCAACTCAGTGTTTCAATTTCACTTCCTCCTCCACAATTGCAATCTCTGAATGTTACCCAAATACCTACCATAATCCTATAGGATTGCATGAAGTCACTTGTTGCATAAAAGTTGTTATGTTTCCAGAACTGGAATTATTTGGCAGGGTGGCTGAAAACTGAGTGAGGGATTTGGGTAAGTCATTGCATTCATCACAAGGTCAGACTGTCAGGAAATAACAGGATAGGAGAAGGAATTTTTGCAAGGCTCCTGCTCACTGCTTGATCACCCTACAGCTTTTGAGACTCCCCTGGATATACCCACATATTCTTCAGCTTTTTCTTTACAATGATGAAGGAAAAATATCTGGCTTAAAACACTTATACACATATTCAGAATATACAATTGCACTAAAATCTTAAGTTAAAGGAAAAGCAGGCTTGGCAGCTAATACCACTTAATATCTCTTCTCTGGTTTTGCAGGATGTTTCATCTCAGAGATGAGACAAGGCTGAATGTAGATACTACTCACTGAACTCTACATGCCTTCCCAGTAACAGGTTTTTTATCTCCCTCTGTTCGATCCTTTGGAAGCCAGACATGGTCCCTGCACTTCACAGATTGCCTCTGAGAATGTTTTTCTCAAGTCAGGGTTTGGAGATACATTACTGAAAAGATTACATAGGATGATGAGCATATGACAAATCTCTCTGGGTTTTTTTTTCTTTTCCTGTCCTCTGCTTCTAGGCAATTTCATCAGATTTCTGGAAGGAGCTGTGCCTCTTCCTGCCACGGAAAGTATCATATCAAAGCCTCAGGGGAGATCCCCAAACCTATCTCCAGGAAGACAAGGATCCAATGCTGATTCTGCATAGCAACTATCCAGAATTCCAGGGGGATTCCCAACCTGAAGGAGACATTGGTAAAAACACTATTTACTATTAGCTTTGTCACTGTTTCTTAATGGAATGACTCTGAAGTAAGCCTTTCTGGGGCACGGTTCCCCAGCATGAATATCAGTAGAACATAACTGATGTTAACCATACTGATTCTGTTGGGGCCTTAATTTGCTTTTCTTTCTTTTTTAATTATCCCACAACTGGTGAAAAAGGTTGAGACTTGTAGCTAATGCTTGAAAGAAAAACATTAAAATTGCCAAAATACCAAAAGGCAATCATAAGCAGTAGCATGAATGGGTCAAGACAGAAAGGTTTTCCCAGTGACCGAAATGAGTTCAGCAGTCTGGCTCAACCCGTCATTTTGAGCAGATTTCCATATAAAAGACACCATCTATGGAAAGGTCCTACTCCTCACCATGTTATCTCCTGAGTTCTGGGAGCAGACCTTCACTCAAACATGTCCCTAAAGATTTTAATGTCTAGATCAGTGTTTCTCAACCTTGGTGCCTTGAAGATGTGTGGACTTCAACTTCCAGAATTCTGGGAGTTGAAGTCCACACATCTTCAAGTCACCAAGGTTGAGAAACACTGGTCTAGATACTTAGCTGTTTATACTAAGCAGAGAAATAATCATTTGAGTGGAGGTGGCAGCCAGAGTGAGAGAACGTTCAGTGATCTTCAGGAACTGAAGACTCATCTGCTGAGGAGAGCAGTTTGTGGGGAAATGATATGAGCTAAACAAGTGAAGCCAACCAGGTTTCTTCCAGTGAATGAATAGGTACACCTTTCGGCTTCTCTAGGTGAGGGCAACACTTCTTGGCTAAAGAAGCCTCCTTGGCTTGTCTGGTACAAGCCTCCTGTTTTTGCACATTGCTACAAAGTAGCTGTATACTGTTGACCACACTTACTTTGGGGTAAGTTCCCTTGCTCTGAAGAAGACCGTGCATAAGCATGCATAGAATGAGATCCCATGTCGAGTAAAACTCTTAGTCCAAGGCAGCCAGTGGGATTACCTGAAAATGACTCCTGTTTGTGCTGTGTATGGTTATTCTCATTTTACCTCTAATAAACAGATTTCTTCATTCATTCACAAAAGATAAAACCTGTTCACTATGAAATTACAGCGAAGACAAATGAAATAATATGTATCCCTTGAGAACTGAAGCCTATCCAATCACTTTTAACTTAAACTGTATTCTCTTCTTCCAGTCCAGGTTTGCAGAGTTAATTACAATAATTATTACTAATTAAGGTAGCTTAACCTTCATAATATTTATATTGGGACATCTTTGTCTAATATCTTAATTTGTTTTGATTGATTACCGACCTCAGCTCTATTCCTTACTGTTTCTGTGGCCTCTAACAGCCTAATGGACAAGCATTGTTTGGTGGCTGATGTAGAAGGACATCAGTTTAACCATCCCTGCATTGCCCGAGCACCCCTGGCCTCAGTCTGTATAAAAGTCAATGTATTGTCAGGCAGTGAACCTCATTGGCATACTGTGGCACAGTTTACTGCATGCTAATTAATCCATACATGTTTATAAATTCACATTAAGTACTGATCAGCAAGCAAAACAGGAGTTTCCATAAAATACAATTTGCAGTAATCATAAATTGTGTATGTGGTATAGATATATGGAGATTACATTTTAATTATTGTGATAAATTTATTTTAATGTAGCAATACGGGAGGGTGGCATATAATCTTTTCATTAAGTAACATTCCGACTTCCTCTGTCATATATATGCCAATATATCAAAGCTGAAAAAAGAAAGCAATAAGAAGCATGAATCAGAATTGGAAGGGGATATTTAGGCCATCAAGTCCAATCCCTGCTCGGTGTAGGAATCCAAATTAAAGCATGTTCAACAGATTTCCATCTAGCCTCAACTCAAACACATGCAGTGAAGTTGAATCTATCACCTCTCTGGATAATTGACTCCAGTGTTGAGCTGCTCTTACTGATATTTTTTTTTTCTGAAGAACAAATCTTGACATTTTTTCTTTTGTATGATATCCTTTAGGTATTTGAAGGCTATCCTCATATCCTCTCCACCGCAGGTCTTCTCTGAAGGATAAATATTCAGGATTCCTTCAATCTTTTTTTTTTTTTTTTATAAAGTTTAGTTTCAATTTCCTTGATCGTCCTTACTGCCCTTCTCTGTACCCTTTCCAGTTTGTCTGACTCCTTCTTAAAACAGGGAGGTGTCCACAGCAATATCATACTTGGATCTGACCAAAGCAGAATAAAGTGGAACAATTACTTCCCATGATTTGAAAAAAAAATCAGGAGGAGTCTTTGCAACTTTTTATAGTTCCTATGATTTGGAAACTCTGCTGCTGTTGATGTAACTAAAATTGCATTTACCTTTTTCCCAGACATATCATGTGGCTGAGTCATATCCAGTTTGAAATTGTCTTGTATTTTAACCCCTTTTTCAAAGGTACTATTATCAAGCTAGGCATCCCACTGTATATTTGTATCCTTGATTTCTATTTACTGAATGAAGAACTTGACATATGTCTCTATTATATTTCATTTGGTTATATTCAGCCCATTCCTTTAACCTATCAAGATACTTTGTAATGTTATATCTGCCTTCTTATACTCTTATCCAATTTTCTGCCATACACAGATTTGATAAACATTCCTGCCACTTCTTGATCCAAGTCATTATCAAAAATATTGTATTACAGAGGGTCCCAGACTGAATTTTATAGTACCCTGCTTGATCCCTCACTCCAGTTTGATAAGGATTATTATCCCTAGTAAGGACTTTCCAGTTTGATGAACAGTCTTTGATTACAATTTTTGAGGCAGCTGTGCCTTCACTTAGTTCTTATGCCATTTGGCCTTTACTTAACTAACTTACCATTCAAAATGTCACATGGCTCTTTGTTGGATGCTTTGCTGAAATCTAGATGTATTTGTCTACAACTTTCCCACATTCTACTCAATGGGTTATCCAATTAAGAAAATATGAGATAAAGTTAGTTAATTTTAGTTCCTGACAAATATGCACAGACAGCTGGTAATTACTTCAGTGTTTTCAAGGTACTTACACATTGATCTTATGAACTGCTCTAGGGTTTTCCCAAATATTGATGTCAGACTGAGGGGTCTGTAATTCCTGGATCCTCCTTTTCCCCCTTTTTGAAGAGAGGAACAATATTTGTTCTCTCAGTCTTCTGACATTTGACCCCTTCTCCAGGATTTTTCAAAGATAATATATCATGCTTTGGCTAGACTATTATCTGACTCCTTCAGTACCCTACATGTGGTCTATCTGGTCTGGAGATTTCAGCTCGTTCAAAATAAAGCAGAACTTCTCTGTGTTTCTATCAAACCTAAGCTGCAGTACTGCCCGATTATTCTGTTCTTCACAGTTGCTTGCTGGAGCCTGCTATTGAGGCAAAGTCACCACTGAATAGCTCTGTTTCTGTTCCAAAGGGCAGTCTTCCATCTCTAGATCCTGAAACCTGGCGAAATCGTAGCTACGTCATGGTATTCCTTTTTAGGCATTTCGGCCTAGGGGCACACATTAGATCAATGGTAGCAAAATACATCTGTGGGCATTCATTAAATCCTCTGGATTTAATGAACCAACCCTGGCATTGGGGATTTGCTAATTCAGGCTGAGCTTGCAGAGCAATACATTTTAATTTTAGCAACAGGAGCAAAATAAGTTTGGTGCTCATAAAAGATTTACCAGCATCTGGCAGCACAAAACCCAGTTCACGTATACTCTGTGATTTTAATTGTTGGAAAAAATAAAAGCAATTCATGATTTGGGTGGGCTTTTCTTGCTGTTGAGACAACAGTGGTTGACTTCTTTTGCAAAAGGGATGTGTTCACTGTCATGAATAAGGACTGTTCATTTCACGGTATTGGTCTGCACCTTGTTGGAAGCTCTCATTTGTCTGTTGCTGTGTACAACGGCATCTTTGGATACTCAAGCCTTCTTACTCTCTAGCTTGCATGAGAATTGCTGCACTATCTTTTAAGAATTATAATTTGGTTTCTCTTGCCTTTCCTCCAACCAAAGCATCAGAAATGAAAAACTATAAGGAAATTCAAAAGTCATTTCCTAAATACAAATACAGGATGAGATAATAAGTCCTGATGGGAGTCAACCTTCATAAAATGCATGCAAAAAATAATCAAAATAATTTATATCTTCTGTATCAGCCCAAGCAAATGTTGCTTGGCTGTGTGGTCTGATAATAATTTGTACCACCAACAAATCATTAATTAAAAAAAAAAGATAATGAACCTGTCTGTACTACAGTGCAAGTGCAAAGAACATCTTCCTTTTGGCAGATTGCTTGCTGAATGCTAGCCATGTATGCTCCTAATATCACTGAGCATTTCATGTTGAAGAAGAATTCTGCAGCAGGAAGAGTTGTTTGACTCACAGTACTGCCAAACATCATGAGTCAGTCAGATTTGTACACAAAATGAAGTAATTATGGAATTGCAGTAATATTGCAATGTATTTATACATCTGAAATAAATAAAAAATAGATTTCAAGGAAGAGATCTTGGAATCTTTGAGGGCAGACTGGAAACATCAAATCTATGTGCTGCCCTTGTTGTTGAGTAAGACAAAAGTATAGGAACTAAGGAAAGAAAACGAAGTACAACAGGATGAATTGCATCTCCACTTTTACCTCTGTGTAAACTACTAGTTTTCTCCTGCACAGTATCTTCTTGTAAAATCTGCAAATATATATGAAGGTGAGCAATATATAAAAGAGGAATCAAAATGGCTTTGTGAAAGGAGAGAGAGCAGTGTAATACCTTGTGGTGATCAGAGCAGGAAGGCTAAGAGCCATTCAAATTGTTCCTATCTCTGTTAATTGATACAGGGCACCATCTGATGTGAAGTTCTTTTGCCTAAAACCTAGATGAACAAAAAGAGTAATCAGAGTTAAGAAAAATATTTAAGTGAAACTTGCACAAGAGAAGTTTTTATTGGGTTGCACCTTGCTGCTTGTTCCTTGTCTCCCATTCTTTTGCCCTCAGTGGTTCCCACACCCACAAATTGTGTAGGGTTTTCTATAAATGAGTAGAATTATTTTTTTCATAGAGTCTGCCTTTGGATGGTCTTTGCTTGCAGCAGGCCACTGTAGAACAGAATACTGGACTAGGTAGGTCTTGTGGTCTGATTCAGAATGGATTTTCCTATGTCCTTATTATTGATCTGTTATTTCTGTTATTTACAAATCATTCTAAAAACTTCTAGCAGTTCACAGTTGTATGAATGAAAAAAAACATAACAAACATATAGTAAATGAGGAAATCAGCTACAACTATCCTTTCAACCATCAAATTGTGCTCACCGGCATGAGGCAATTTCAGCTTTCAAACACCTGTAGAATAATTCCATTTTTACAGCCTTTTGAAATGAAGCCAAGCATCATACTGGCCAGGCAGCAGATATTCCTGTTCCTCCCCGCTTAAGTAACCTTAGGCTGCTAGACAACCTGCTGAAACTGTACAATAAAGATGAAGAAGTAAGAGTGCTTCGATGCTCTTACCTGCACAGTGTAGGTTTGAGCATCAGCTCTTATTGTGCTCAGTCAAGTTCACTTCTTGACTTTCTTAAGGCGTGATTTCTGTTGCTTCATTTCCCAAAACTTGGTAAACCAGAGAGCACCTCAGGATCTGCTGACTGCTTGAGGGCAAGCCTGTCAACTGCTCCAGTCACCTTATGTTCACGACCTTCAGCCAGACATTTCACAGAACTGCCTACAAGATTAATGGGAAAAATCTTTAAGTGTTTGCTGAAAACCTTCTGGATCCATAAGACATTTGGGGTGGTCCATCCTAATTGAACCTACAGAGGTTAAAAATCAGCCCCTTCACTTCTGCCTATGCCAAGTGAGAGCATATGTTGAAGTAAAGCACACAGAGTAAGTCTAAAACTACCAACTGAAGATCAAACCACAGGAGATCCTAGAGGTCTGTAATTGGAGTTCTCTCACAGGGCTTTAGCTTTGATTGAAGCATTGACCACAAATAATTTTAGTTCATTTCCTTCAGTGGAATTTTCTCCCAGTCATAGATTTACTGGATTTCATGTAATTTAATTATTACACTGATTTAATAGCATTTTGCATTTCCCCCAAGGAACTCTGGAAACTGTAGTACTTTCAGGTAAAAAAAGGTAGAGATCTCAAACAGAAATATTAGTATCCAGAACAATGTACAATTTGCAGGAAATTAAGCTACTTAAACTGGTATTGAATAGGTTCAATATTAAATGTAGCCTCACTTTGAATATTCTGTAGGAATTATAATGTATTTAGTTATTTCAAACTAGTCTTGTGTGAACATTTGGAAATATCAGCTTGTTATCATTTCTGTCCTACAGTCGACCGGGGACCCGTTATCAAAGGCCCACCACCACCTCGTATGATTGGTCCTGATGGTCCACGTCTTGGGGCAATGGAAGAAGTACAGCTTGAGGAAAACCAGAAGAGTGAGATAGACATTTCTGACCTGGGATCTCGCAACTATGAAGCAAGGACAGACTTTTACTGCCTAGTGACAGAAGATGATATATAAGGACTGCTAAGATATTCCTGTGAAAATGACAGTTTTTATTAGCATGGTGTTCCTTGACAAGGATAATATACTTGATTAATCTGTTTGATCCAGAATGACCCATGAAGTGCTACAGAACTCTGACCTGATCTTAATACTTTTCAACATGTTTATCACTAACTTAGATGAAAGGTAGCAGTGAAAGAAATTTTCAGATGATACAAAACTGGAAGGAGTAGCTAAGACTTTAGGAGATAAGAATAAAACAGTAGAGGCTTGGCACCCTTCTGTTGGGCACAGGGCAGTTGGATAAGGTGGCCTCTGAACCCCCTACATGATTCTATAAGCATTCGCCATTAGGAAGCATGCAAAGTTTCTGGGAACATCTGGTTATCTTGTACACAATAGTGCCATACAATTTCAGATGATGATCTTGCATCAGATTACCATGTTGGGGCTTATTTAAGCAGGTTTGGCAAGCTTTTCAGTTACTGCTAACTCTCCAGGTAAGTTTTGATATATGAGAAGTGAACATTAATAGCTAAACGTTATTAGTGTAATTGAAATTATGAAGGGAAATATCAACACTAAGGAGATCTGAGACTCCATTCTTGCTAGAAAAATGCAAAGAATGGCAGGTTTCTAAATGAAAAAGCTTTGATTTTCTTTGGAAGAAAATTTCAAGACACTCACTTGTACTTATTTCCATGTACATTTGAAAATGCAGATTTAGTATATGCTATACTAATGGATGCAGACCTGCATAGATTTTTAGGCTGATAGAATACTATTGCTATTTATTGTTTATATAGTGCTATCTAAGTAGATGATGGCATTCTTTATTGGGCTTTTTGCAAGTTGTAATTGCAACACATCTGGAGGACATTAGATTAGTTTCACTGCAGATTGGTTTCATTTCTCAAGCATTGTTAGTCTATGATAGCTAAAAATCAGAAGGTGTCTGGTACCACCTTTTCAGATGAACACATTGTATTAAGGCATACTGTAATCTTTAATAAGCTAAAGGTCACATCATCAGATGCATGGAATGACTAAAGTGATGTAAGTTTTAAATTGGGATGAGGCAAGGGGGAAGAGAGGGAATGACAGTGTGGTTATGCAGATGCAGATGCAGCTTACAGGTAAGATAGATTGCAAGTACCTTATCAAAACCATTATGTTTGGTGGGATCTTTGAAGGCAACCTGAACTATTTCAATGTGTGTGAGTTCAGACATCTCTTGCTCAATTACACTGGTAAAGTTCCTTTTTTTCCAAGGGAAAAAAATATATATAATAGAGTATCCAAGTTGGCTTCAGAGAAAAAGGCAAGAAAAATATCTTAGATGCCTAGATACCTGTTGGTAGAGGGAACAGCATTTCCAGGGGGAACAGAGAAGAGATGCAGGAATGGGGCTGAGAAGGAGACCCAAAAAATAAAAAAAGAATTTGGAGACAGAGGGCAAGTCTGATGACAAAACGTTTAAAACAAATGTCTCAGGAAGTATCAGGAATTCAAGCACATTGGGATACACTCTTTTTATGAACTTGAGCAGCTGCTCAAGTTCTCAAAATTTGAAAGTCCAGAAATTAGGACTAACTCCTCTAAGCAGTTGAGTGAGCTTAGAGTCTTGAGGGGCATATTGAAATTGCCCCTCAAGTTTTATCCTAACTAAACCTGAAGAAACAGTTGATTTACAGAGCAGAAAAGTTATCTTGCAATGATATTAGAGTGATGGTGCTTAATCAAGTGTTTCTTTGTTCTCCAATCATTGTGATGACAAAATTTCCTTTTCAAAAGTTTCTTGTTAGAAAAAGACTGTCCAGTATTCTATACCACTTCATTCTCTTCAGACAAGGTTCTACAGGTGAAACTCGAAAAATTAGAATATCATGCAAATGTTCATTTATGTCAGTATGGCAACTCAAAAGGTGAAACCAATATATGAGATAGACGCATTACATGCAAAGCGAGATATGTCAAGCCTTACTTTGGTATAATTGTGATGATTATGGCGTACAGCGTATGAAAACCCCAAATTCACAATCTCAGAAAATTAGAATAGTGTGAAAAGGTTCAATATTCTAGGCTCAAAGTGTCCCACTCTAATCAGCTAATGAATCCATAACACCTGCAAAGGGTTCCTGAGCCTTTCAATGGTCTCTCAGGCTGGTTCAGTAGGAATCACAAGCATGGGAAAGACTGCTGACCTGACAGTTGTGCAGAAAACCATCATCGACACCCTCCATAAGGAGGGAAAGCCCCAAAAGGTAATTGCAAAAGAAGTTGGATGTTCCCAAAGTGCTGTATCAAAGCACATCAATAGAAGGTTATGTGGAAGGGAAAAGTGTGGTAGAAAAAGGGGCACAAGCAGCAGGGATGACCGCAGCCTGGAGAGGATTGTCAGGAAAAGGCCATTCAAAAGTGTTGGGGACTTTCACAAGGAGTGGACTGAGGCTGGAGTTAGTGCATCAAGAGCCACCACACACAGACGGATCCTGGACATGGGCTTCAAATGTTGTATTCCTCTTGTCAAGCCGCTCCTGAACAACAAACAACGTCAGAAGCGTCTTACCTGGGCTACAGAAAAAAAAACTGGTCTGTTGCCCAGCGGTCCAAAGTCCTCTTTTCTGATGAGAGCAACTTTTGCATCTCATTTGGGAACCAAGGACCCAGAGTCTGGAGGAAGAATGGAGAGGCACACAATGCACGATGCTTGAAGTCCAGTGTGAAGTTTCCAGAGTCTCTGCTGATTTGGGGAGCCATGTCATCTGCTGGTGTTGGTCCACTGTGCTTCATTAAGTCCAGGGTCAACGCAGCCGTCTACCAGGAGATTTTGGAGCACTTCATGCTTCCTTCCGCAGACGAGCTTTATGGGGATGCTGACTTCATTTTCCAGCAGGACCTGGCACCTGCCCACACTGCCAAAAGTACCAAAACCTGGTTCAATGACCATGGGATTACTGTGCTTGATTGGCCAGCAAACTCACCTGACCTGAACCCCATAGAGAATCTATGGGGATTTGCCAAGAGAAAGATGAGGGACATGAGACCGAACAATGCAGCGGAGCTGAAGGCCGCTATTGAAGCATCCTGGTCTTCCATAACCCCTCAGCAGCGCCACAGGCTGATAGCATCCATGCCACGCCGCATTTTGACAGTCATTGCTGCAAAAGGGGCACAAACCAAGTACTGAGTACATATGCATGCTTCTACTTTGCAGAGGTCCGATATTGTTCTATTTCCAATCCTTGTGTTATTGATGTCATGTAATATTCTAATTTTCTGAGATTGTGAATTTGGGGTTTTCATAAGCTGTACGCCATAATCATCACAATTATACCAAAGTAAGGCTTGACATATCTCGCTTTGCATGTAATGCGTCTATCTCATATATTGGTTTCACCTTTTGAGTTGCCATACTGACATAAATGAACATTTGCACAATATTCTAATTTTTCAAGTTTCACCTGTATGTATCAAGGGACCAAGCACAATAGGAACATTTCCACAAGCCAGCCTTAGACTGTACTTAAATACTGGTTTGTGCAATTCAAAAGGCAGCTATTTTTACTCTAAAGATTGGAATGCAAATAAAGGGTTGCCATTTTAGCCAGCTATAGTCCATTTCAGATGTGATATATGAACTACTACGCTTTGGTCTCAGCATCAAAACTGAAGCCATCCTTGTCATGAATATCAAGAGAGCGAAGCTGGACTGGGAAAAATTGCAGCTTTTTCAAGCCAGGACATGACTAAGTGGATCCTCTGAACTATCTTGAGAGAAGGGGTTAACAAGAGAAGATTGCAAATGAGAGCCTCTGTTTCTTGCATATCAATCAAGAAATCTTAGTAAAGAACATTATCAAGCGTATTAGCGTTATCTAGTGTTAGTCCATTTCGTTTGGCCTATAAGGTTGGCCAGAGTTTGAGGCCCACTTGGTATCTTGCTTTAACTGGCTGAAATTCTGTCTGAATCCATTTGCCCTGACTTTCCTCCAGAAATATAGAAGTTTAGAGAACGTCTGCAGGTGTACTGCTCCCTCTTTCAGTCCAGTTCTTGAAGTCAACGTGATGCTTAGGAGATGTCTGGTGGGGGCTGGGGCATAGAATGTAACATAAAATAATGCAGCATCAACACAGAATGCAGAAAGAAGGGACTGGAAACACCCATTTTGTTCCACATCAAAGCCCAGTACAACTATTGATCAAGAAACAGCTAAGATATGGCACAAAGTTCCATTTCTTTAAAAATCCCCTAGATGAAGGAGAGGAGAATTCTATAATACTGTTCAAGCAGCACATACCTGAATTCTATTATGTCAAAGGATATCCTTAAAGTTCTTGAAAGTTTGGATCCTTTTGGTATATCTGCTACATTCAGTCTTTGATTGAGGGCATGATCTCTTGGTTGCATACAATTGATGCAGTCTGATGAGTGTCAAAGCCACTGTCCTGGATGAAACCCGGAGTATCCAGGAGTACATCAGTAAGATGGCACCCAAAGATGAGCTGCTGAGAGAATGCCTCAGGCAGCAGCAGACAAGGCAGGAGATTCAAGCAGAGGAAGTGCCATGGCAAGACAAGCCCCTGCATGGGATGTACCATGGACAGATAGCTGAGGTGGCTGACATTGGGAAATCCTATCAGTGGCTGGAAAGGGCCTGACTAAAAGACAGCACTGAGGCACTGATCATAGCAGCACAAGAACAGGCACTAAGCACCAGATCCATAGAAGCAGGGGTCTACCACACTAGACAGGACCCAAGGTGCAGATTGTGCAAAGAGGCCTCAGAGACAGTCCAACACATAGTGGCAGGGTGTAAGATGCAGGCATGAACAGCATACACTGAACGGCACAACCAAGTAGCTGGCATTGTGTACAGGAACATCTGCACAGCGTATGGGCTAGACCCCCCCCAAGTCCAGATGGGAGATTCCACAGAAGGTTGTGGAGAATAACAGGGCTAAGATCCTGTGGGACTTCCAGATCCAGACGGACAGGCAGGTACTGGCTAATCAACCAGACATCTTGACAAAGACCAGAAGACAGTGGTAGTGATAGATGTAGCAGTGCCAAATGACAGCAACATCAGGAAGAAGGAGCATGAGAAGCTGGAGAAGTACAAGGGCCTGAAGGAGGAAATCGAGAGGATGTGGAAAGTCAAGGCCAAAGTGGTCCCAGCGGTGGTAGGAGCACTCGGGGCCATGACTCCTAAGCTGGGAGAATGGCTCAAACAGATCCCAGGAACAACATCAGAGCTCTCTGTGCAGAAGAGTGCAGTGCTAGGAACAGCTAAGATACTGCGCAGAACCCTCAAACTCCCAGGCCTCTGGTAGAGGACCCGAGATTGAGGAAGGCATATACCACCCATAGGGGTGAGAGGGGATTTTTATTTTTATATATATATAAAAAATTCCCCTCTCACCCCTATGGGTGGTATATGCCTTCCTCAATCTCGGGTCCTCTACCAGAGGCCTGGGAGTTTGAGGGTTCTGTGCAGTATTTAATAGATTAGATAAATATACTCTTAGCATTGGTTGTTACAGCAAAAGCAGTCTAAAAGTTGGTACTGTTTGACAGTCAAGTTAGTGAAAATAGATAATTATTTGAATACATTGCTATAAAAATGAGAATCCAGAAAATAATTATTTAAATCTATGAGGCAAGAAATCAAGAAGCATTTGGCTTGTTATGTGACCTATGGATGACAGGAATACTAAAAGAAGACTGCCAAGAAAGTGGGTGAATTCTTTTGACTGGCCTTCATCAAAGGCTCCAGACTTAACATGCTAATCATGGCATAACAGGACATGTCTCTGACATGGGAAGCAATGTAGAATTGGGACCAGAGCTTATACATTGGTCAAATAATTTGGAATTAGGTGTGCAGAGTTAAATGGCAATGCCTGGAAACAATGGCCAAAAAACAAACATTGTGCAAAGAGTCTCAAAAGGGTAGCTCCAAGCCAGATGTTCAACAAAATAGTAACACTGTTTCAGTCTTAGTATAATATAGTGCACTTTGAACAACACATTTCATATAGATGGAGATGCCTTAACTGGCAGGAACCTTTCAGAAAAGTGTATAACAAAAGGACAATTACAACTATCAAGAGGTTAGAGCATCTTCCTTGTGAAAGACAGTTTTTCATTACAGCTTTTTAAACAGAAAAAGGTAACTAAGGAACATAAAGGTTTAAAACATTAAGTGGTTTGAAGAAAGCAGATACAATCTTCCCCCCACCGAACCTCAAGTGAAATTGATTGGCAGTAGTTTGGGACTGATCCCTTCATACCACACCTACTTGTGGAATTGACCTTAGCAAAATGTGGCCATAGCGGTTAACTTAGCTAGCCTTATCTTGTCCAGCCCCTCTTAAAATGGCTATTAGCTATGAACATTAAATAGAATTTCCCCCTTCAGAAACAGTATGGTATTGAAAATTGCTGATGGGTGACAGCCAAGCAAGGAAATTACAATTACCTGCAGGAATTAACTCTATCTTTGGTCTTATTCAAAGGAGCTTATCATGCATTCTTCTAAAGACTTAATTGTTGGCAGTGCAATTACATACAAGTTGCACCCATGTTTTATAAAAGTCTAGATTTTGAGTTCAGTGTTGCTGCTAGTTTTAAGGACAAGAGCTGGAAACAGCTGGTCTGTGATAGAGTAGCAAGACACCTGCTCTGAAGTTAAGAAGGGTGATTGATGTATGTGTGTACAGTGTGGTTCCTTCCTTCTCTGTTTGGATAGTCTATTAGATGTCATATCATGGTTAAATGTATTCAAAAATTCCACCAACCTTAATTGTTTTTGGTGTAACAGACATGTTTTTCTCTCCCCAAAACCCTACCGAGTTTTTTTTTTTTGAGCCCAAAATGCAGTTCCTCCTCCTCCAATGATGTCACTGTATCACCTTCAGATTTTTTTTTTTTTTTTTTTAAAGATGCTGTCCTCCTGACTGCAAGGTTGCCCTTTTCTGCTATAGTAAACACAGATGACAGCTTATGGCTGGGGCTGTGACAGAATGGCAGTCCCCCAGGGGCCCCCTTGGTTAACTGAAAAGGCTAGGTCTTGCTCAAGAGCAGGAGCAACACGAGGTGGGATTCAGCGGGCCAAGAGGGGAGGCCATCACACCCGTAAAGGAAGGAGCTGCCTTTGCTTTCAATCGGTACTGAGAGAGCGTGTGTTTATTTTCAACCTGCTGCGTTTCAAAAATAAATGTCCTTTGGGCAGCACTGTTTGTACTTTAACTGTTCTCCACTGCATTCCTCTTCAGCTACTCCAATATTTATATGTTTTCTCAAAAGGCTGTTCAACTTTTGGTGATAAGATTGTACACTTTGACCCGCTGCTGCACAGGCTGGACTCAGCCTGGCTTTGCTTCAAAATACTTTCTACTATCAAGTGAATTGTAGCACCAGATACTATTAGGCAGAAATGCAAAACGGTAAATGCTTAAGAAAATATTTGCTTTGCAGAGGATCCGGGCAAAACAGGAGCTCATCCCTTTTGCTGTATAGCTAAGGTGTCTTCCTAGTTTATCCAGGCCAGAATGGGACAAATTGAAGTAGAATTTGACACGGTCAGGAATTACATTTTCCTTTCCCAGCCTGTCCTACGTGGATAAATCGGCACTACTGTATATACTTACCAGTTTTATTACAGTAACAATCATAATTTCCCTTAAAGAATCCTAGGAATTGTAACTGGGTGGCAGTGCTGCAAATTCTGCTAGAGAGCTGTGGAACAGGAGAACTTCACAGTCAGCTTAATAAGTTAATAACTATGCCAACCACATAAAAGGAAGTAAGAGCCTTGTTGGGTCAAGGTCTTTACTTACTTGATAACATAAATGAGTCTGCTCGGGGACTGGTAGCCAGCAAACGCCCAAGCTGGGGAGCAGACTTTGCTCTAAGTGACAGGAGGCCAAAGGCCTCCAGGAAGGGACAAATTTCGAAGGAGGGCAGAGTTCCTGTTCTTTGTAACGGTTGCATACTGTAGGACACAGAATTTTAGCAGGTTCAATTTGTCCTGCAGCCATGAAGAAAAAGGTACAATTAAAAAGCTTGGGTCTACTCTTTTGTTAAGGCTGCAGGAGCCCTGCTATCCGTTGCAGCAGATCGCTTTTGGAGTTAATCAGCTCAGTGCCATCTCTAGCTGACCTATTGAAATCGATCCTCAGCTCTTCTCTCACCTTCCCTTGGATTTCGCTTTCCACACTCTTCTGCAATGGCTCAGGCTTTCCTAGAGCACAGAGAAACAGCTGCGCTCTAGGAAAGATTCCCAGGATACAGGTGAGGGCCTTCTCCAACAAAGATGCTGTCATTTGGGTTTGATAGACTTGGATTCAAGGGCATCTTATTTGTTCAGATCACAGCTGCAGTCCACTAACAAATTAGCTGTGTTCATCTTAAACCATAAATGATAGTTAATAAACCAGATTGGCTAAGCCAAAACCAAATCAGCTGCATTATATTGTAACATGTTATGCAAACCAAGCCATCCCATCAGGTCGTTAGGCATTTGGTTGTGTGAACGCAGCCAAGGTAGCCTTTTTATGTGTTATGTGGCCATATCCGTGTGTAAATGGTTGAAACTGTGGCTCAGGGGTTACACAATGGCCCACTTTTTTCCTAGGTTTAGATTTGTCACAGCAACTGATTTCACAGCCAAGGCAATATATCCCATGTTGCTTTGATGGAGAATAGGCAGGCCTGATAGGAAAAGCAAAGGAATGGCTCTTAAAAAAGACAGCCTCGGTGAAGAAGCAGGTTAGCAAATTAGCAGTAGTTTTATCTACCTGCTCAACATGTTAAACTCTAATAATTACAATAATCAGGCTGGATTTGTTCTTTTTGTCTTATCTCTTGAAGACGACAATGGGAAAGAAATTAACAGCCTGATTTCCAAACATTGGTTCTCAAGCATCCTGTCTGAAATTAAGCACACTGGTACCAGAAAGCTACAACTATAAGCACATCTATCCTAGCTGGAAACTAGGAGAGATGTTTTCCCAGTGTTATATTCATGCCTTCTCCCGGTATTCAATTACTAAAGCATCTCATAGGGAACACTCTACTCTTCCCTGGCCTCAACGTAATTCAAACGTCATTGATTTTCCTGCAGGTAGTTTATATGTTCAGCACAATTGCCTGCAGCGAGAAAGATTTCAGAGTTACTTTACGCATATAGGCTTTGTTTTCCGGCACACATCCTCGCTTGACGTGGGGCTGCTTACAGAAGCTCATTCATTAGACTCACTTTGCGGGAGGAGGTTTCTTCTGGCATGCTTGCGTGTTGGGTGTTCCCTGGATGAAGCTTAGGTGATTGGGGAATGTAAAGGAAACAAGTACTTTACAGAGCAAGAGATCAGTTGCTAAAAATAATCACATTTCTTTAGGATGAATGGTGCCCAGTTATATAGAACTGCTTTCCAAAATGGTAGGCAGGTAACTGAGGTAGGACCCTCAGTTAATTTTCCACCCCATTCCCACCCTGTTTACCAGCGTTAAAATTAGGGAACAAAAGTGTTCTATGTGCAGGAAACATAGCTAGCCTTGCAGACAACTGTGGGCAGTCCCCAGCCAAGATAAAGGAGGAGAACTGGTCCCCTGCCAAGGGATCGGGAACTATGGGAATGAAAGAGAAATGTCCCTTGGGGAATAACGCTACTGCGTTGGGGGCTTTATCTGATGTGTCAGCAGCATTGCATGACTGAAGTCAGAACGCCGATGAGAAACATGCAAGTAGCCAAACAATCACAAACTGAGAAGCCAAAAAAACCTTTTAAATTGGCCATTTGGAAAGTTCAAACTGGCTTCCAGGTCAGACATGAAATATTCATGAATTATTTCAGTATGGAATTTCAGTTCTGGCATTATGAGAATGACATCTTATTGGATCTGGAAATGTCTGTGTCCACATACAAGGCAGTGACAATGAGGTGGTTTTTTGTTTTTTGTTTTTGTACTATGGAGGCAAGAAACATGCAGAGGGTATTGGCTTAGTTTGCATAGCATCCAAAAGTACTGTGAGCTTCATCAGCTTCAGGTCAATTAGCAGAGCTGTCACTTTTAGGAACAACGAAAATGTTCTTAATTATGCTCCTCAGAAGCAGGAATGAGGCAAAAGACTTATTCTACACATAGTTATAAACAATCCTGTATTCATTGCCACAGAAGTAATAAATCCTGAACTTTGGTGACTTTAATGCCCATGTTGGTAACAACCAGCAAGGATGGGAAAATGTCCTAGGCAAATTTGGTGTTGGAGAGATGATCAACAATGGCCTGTGCCTGCTTATCATTAATAGAAGTAAATTAGCTAATGACTGGAAACATTCAATCAGCACCAATTAAAACCTTAGTTAACATGGCATTCACCCAGTAGAAACAATACATTAGTCCTCAACTACTTCCAAATCAGCAGCTGTTTTCAAATGTTACTCACGGACGTCCAGTCAACGAGAGGCACTGTGTTTCCATCATCATCTACATGCAATCCTATACCTCTGATTAAAACAAATTGCTAATAATGTAGCCACACCCAATCGTTATGGACAAGTGAATTACAAGACTCTACTTGCCAGCAAGAGTTCCAGCTAATTTATTACCTTTGTACATCTGGAAGATGAAAATGATCAAGAGATACAATTCTCATAAATAATTAGCAAGCATGCCAACAAAATCTATTCTGTTGGAAGACACTGAACACATCCACAACCATAGATTTTGGATGAATGAAAACTATGCACACTCAAAAAATGTGACACAGTATTGACAACTTAATAAGCAAGTTCACACCTACTTCAGAACAGAATGGAATGTCTACTGGAATAGTGCTGCAGAAGAACTTGAAGAACTTGCATATTGCTGAGAATGTCATAACCTCTACACTTACTATGCTGCCTCAGAGGTAAATTTCAACACATGAATGACACCAGGAAAGCAGACAGTACATTTGTGCACACTGGAATTGAATGACTGAGTCACTTGCACGTTTTTCCATATCCTTTACAACTGCCCTGTTCTGAAACACTCCAGTAGAGCCACCAACTCTTGACAGACCAGATGGAACATTGAAGAATGTAACCCCAGAATCTCTGAAGCTGCCATCCATCAGTTAAAAAGAGGGAAAGCTACTGGAGCAGATAAAGTCACTGCAGAAGCAATAAACTCTGGTGGTGATACACTTAATTTGTCAGCTCCATTCATTCCTTCAAGTGGTTTGAGAGTCTGAGAAAATACTTTATTTGTGGAAACAGGCAATATTTCCAATTTTCAAGAAAGGAAGCAATCAGGAATACAAGAATTGATGTGGGATTAGTCTGTTGTCAGTCATAGGCATGGTATTTATCAAAGGCTTCAGAAAAGATGGAAACAACTAGCCCAAGAATAGACTGATTTCTGAGCTGGAAGAGGATGCTGAGACCAAATATTTGTACTGTAACAGCTGCTTGCTGAATGCATCAGGTGTGGCAAGAGGCTTGTTGCTGTTTATTGATTTTGCAGTGGTGTCCATCAGCCAATGCTATGGAAAGCACTCACTGCAGAAGGTGGGCCCACTAAAATAATACAGCAGATACATGAGGAATCATGAAGTTTTGTGCAAAAGGAGAACTGTCCAGAGATTTCCCAGCATGCAGTGGTGTATTTCCCTTTCAACATTGTGGTCGTTGCAGTCATAAGATACTTGCTAGCATTGTATCATATTTGGACTAAATGAATTAATCAGAGTTCTAATGTTTGCTGATAAGCATGTGATTTTTCTTCCTGGTGGTTTTCATTCAGGCTGGGCAGGGATGCTGATTTGGACCACCTCTGGGCATATGATTCTCTTGTTGGGAAATCTTTAAAGCCTTGTTTTTTCCTGGTGCTCATGTGCAACCCAGGAAAAGATGTTTGATTTAATGAGATGCCAACTGGTGCAACATTATGTGTTCCAAATCACTTTTTCCTCTTTGAATCCAAGTTGCTGCACAGATCTAGTTTTCATCTCTTTCCTGCTGATACGTGCCTGCAGTATTCTAATACTCATCCTAGGACTCTTATCTCATTCAGTCAGCCTTATTATCTCCGACATTTTGTGCTTCATATACATTATTGGATTATGTTCTGTAAGAGGAAAAACCTAAATTCAAATATGCTGACATATTCATATTCATTGAGTGACAAGAGCTGCCTTCCCTAAGAACTTTGTGCCATTTTTTTGTATCTTCTGTGGAGAAAAAGGGTCAAGCAGCTCAGCACTTCCATTGCAAATGCCAGACTGCGGTATGGTGTCACAAAACTACAGAGTGGCATTCCTGGTGTATTTGACACCTGGACTGGATACTTTAACACTCCCTTCCTCGGTTGCTGCTGTGCCCTGCCACTGACCACCAAACAGCAATCTGATTCCACACCCACCACCACCCCTCCATATAGGCTCCTTGTCATCCCCAAGTCACCTGACAAGGCACCCCCTTATTAACTGCACCCAGGGTAGACTGCCCCCCACCCCTCTTCGGTATGCCACTGAAACTACGTATCTGGTTGCTAGGATGCACATTTGGTCAGCATTACAGCACATCAGGCAAGAAGCTGAGTCTTCAACAGAACCCTTCATTTAAAGGATGAGGATCCATGTTGTGGGATACTAAAAGTGCTAATAATATAGTGCAGAAATTATCTTGAGTGCAACAAAGTACATTGTGAATGCATGTTGATCTGAGGTTTATGAATTTATTGCTGGCAAAACAGTTCAGCAGGTCAGTCTCAGGCACTTTAATTTTACCAAGAAAATCCTATACGAACAGAGTTAAAAGTAAAATTCTGTACAAATCACAGGGTGACTGGCTATCCAGTTTGAGTATCTCCTTATAGCAAGCATTCCCTTTTCATAATTTCTTTCCCCATTTATAGGCTTTGTAACCCACCAGACATGAAGTAAATTATGCTATATGTAGCTCCAGAAAATTATGTCTTCAGATTCATTATAGCTTACAACAAAAATGAGAGAATCCATCACCAAACTCCACCATAAATTTATATTCCAAAGCACTCTGTCCTCCCGTGCATTGGTTAATACAACTTTAAAAACCTACATTTATCCCTCAAAGTTCCAATAATTAGACTTTCCTAGAATCTTGCCCATAGATTTATACATACTGTTAAAATCTATATCTCAAACTCATACAACCCAATTCTTTTAAAATTAAATGCAAGCAAATCATTTGCAGGATATATAGAGGTAGGAGAACATGTACAATAAACAGTGAGAGTTTTAGGGGAGTTGCAGGGAGGGATGGAGGGAATAAGAGAAAGCAATAAACATAAAAGCAGATGGAAGCACCCATAAATGGAACCGTGAGCCCTGTGAGCCCTCCTTTACTATCCTTAGCAGTCTGGAAGTCCTGCTGTGACATCAACACTCGTACATTCTAAAAAGAATCCCAGCTTCATGGGTAGCCAGTACATGGGTCTGGCAATGGTGAGAGGAGGCTTCAGAATTTGCATGGATGCCGATTTGCATTTTTACAGTCATGGTACATTTTCATGGTGTAGTAAGGCCAAGAGAGAGAAACATGAGCTTTAAATAGACTTTTAAAGGGACAGAATGAATGCAAAAATAAAACATGTTAGCTAGACTGACACCAGCTCTCTAAAAAGGAGGGAACTGCAAAAGGGGGTTGCATGAAGCAGGGTCACAGTCCTTAGTGGTGCTTTATTAACAAGCTTCATGGAGAACAGTTAAGGCTGGAAAGTCCATTTTCTGCAGGTCCTTTTCTTTACAGGCTAATGAAATCTTCTTTCCGAAAGCCCTTCTGCAAAACATAAAAAAGACTGTCACGAGGACACATCATATCAGCGATGATCCAGCAAACGCAAACATATCTAAGCCCCACAGGCACCACAGGAAATATCGTTGGCTACTCTGCTAGAGACCTAGGCCCTACAAGCTCACTTTGGAACAGAGAGTAGAGAGAAAAAAACCAAACCGTTTTATAGTCCCGATGAAGCTTGCTGTACTGCCACATGTTAGTCAAGAGGCTTGAAGCGGCTCGGGAGGCCTTCTCGCTATCCGAGCTAAAGAAAGAAGAGAAATCTGTAACATGTTACTGGTGCACATTGGGACTCAAACATACCCACTCCCTCTCCATGAATTGCTAATGGCTGTTAGGTCAAGATACTTCACACTCATCTGTGGCTGGAATCCTATCCTCCCACTTCCAGGATTAAGTCCCTTTGATCCCAAATATTTATTCAGAGGCATCCCTGTAAGGAACAGATTTATACTTTTGCAAAACCAGAAAAACTGCTGCCACTCTTAAGAGGATTTAAGGCTAAAGGAGGTACAGAGGCAGCCAAACCTCTTTGTGCTGCTGTGATGCAGTACTGATTGACTGTCAGCTGCACAGACCTCAGAAATGCCAAATCATTATTCTTCTAGATGGAGACTCTATACATGCACTTTGGTCTTCTCTAGGCAGCTGGTGCCATCTCCAACACGAGCCCTTTTGAGATGGGCATTTTCAAAATGAGTATGAGGATCAGACTTTGCACCCCTATCAGGTTCTAAAAGTAAGGCCTGTGGGATAAATGGCATGGATCAGTCTGGATGCCATGGTAGGAAACAAAGGCGCTAACAAGTCAGATTAGGGTGGAAAAAACTCTTGAATGTTGGAAATAAACCATCTAGACGGACTAGTTAATACAAGTCAACTGAAAAGCTTTTAGGTCTGGCAGGCTTGCTTTCTTGCGCATGCTCTTCCTTCCTCCAGCCCCTGCTTTATGCACTGGATCTTGCTATTTGCTTTTGAAAGGGACTGCACCTTTTGAGGACTGTGTGTATGTGCCTTCAAGTGAGTGTTGACTCCTGGTGACTGCCTGGACAAGTCCCTGCAGTTTTCTTGGCAAGATTTCAGAAGTGACTTGCCACTGCCTTCTTTCTGGGGCTGAGAGCGCGCGACTGGCCCAAGGTCACCCAGCTGGCTTCGTGCCTCAGGTGGGACTAGAACTCCCAGTCTCCCGGATTCTAGCCTGATGCCTTAACCACTACACCAAACTGGCTCTACTTTTGAGGATTAGGTGAATCTAATAACTTCACACTCTGTGATGCTGAAACAAGGGGCATAAGGAAGTTTTCTGAAGCTGCAGCAGAGTACAGAAATTAAACAGTGTAAAATGCAACTCTCAGTAGGGGGTTCTACTGGTGAAGTCAGTGAATGGGAGTAGGGAAGGAAACTGCTGGCCATCCCTACCTGTCCCTTTTCTTCTTGATGTAGAAGAGTTTGCGCAGGCCATCAAAGTAGACAATGTCACGTGCAGCAATGGGGCTCTCCACAACCAAGTTGTTCAGCACTGCAATGATGTTGACTACTACATCTGTTGGGGGCCACTTGTCCCCAGAGCTTCCAGGAAGTTTCTCAATCAAATGGCTCACCACTTTGGTTGCTGCCAATCCAAAACAAAACTGATCAGCCATGCAGGTTACCAAATACACAGAGAAAATGTAATTTGTCCAAAATCTTACTATGGATGATATAAGTAAAGTATTTGAATTGTGCAAAGGGTAACTCTTCTGTCAAGGCCCTGCTGTGTTTTCCTATAGGAACAACTCACACATTTCATCCTTGTTGCGTGCATTCCGGGACAGGTTGCGAATCAGTCCTGTCAGTGAACGAAGCTGGTGATGGTCAGCTGTGCGGACTCTGTCCAGTACAGGGTTCAGGATCCTCTCTTGCTCCAAAGCCACTCTACTGAGGACCCCAGCCCACTACAATGGACGAAGAGACGAATGAGCTGGCAAATGATGACTCCTCTGCCAAGTCAGTAAAAATTCTGGGCACCGTGGAGAAATAATATCTGACTGACTCTTCTGCTATAAGATGCTCTTGCAAACTATAAAACATCCACATATGTATACCAAGAAGTATCTGATTGCTGCAACAGATGGCTCAGTCTATTCCTCTCATTCCTTTATCCCCAGACCTTCTGGACTATTGACTACTGCCTCAATTTATGTTTGGCTTTAGGCAGACAATGGAAGCCTTGTCACTCCTTTACTTCCCACAGTTAACTTTACTGGTTCCCCTCTTTTCTCTTCTCACCCTCCACAACAAGATGGGCAAGCTTTCAACACAGTCACTGTTCAGGCTCAAGCAACACAAAGTAGGCAAAGTAATCATCCTTCATAGATGTCTTCTCTATATGTTACTTTAAAAACTCCAGAGCGTTGGCAGTGTAAGTATTATGTGGCTGAACACAAGCTCTAGCACAGGGAAATCCTCAGAACCCTTTCCCTTCAGGGTACCAGAAAAATGGGGAAAAGCTGTTGGCAGCTTTGGCAACAGAGATGCTTCATTGTTTGAACAGGCCTACTAAATTTTGCTACAATGCTTCTTGAAAGTATAAAAGGAACCACCAGTGAGCTCATCTTCCATATCTAACACAAGTTTCCTACAAAACTTCAAGTTCACAGTCTTAACTTCCTCATCTCCTTAATATGCATTGCTTTATTTTCAAGTCTTAAGAAGATGCAGGATGGTATTTATGGAGTTAGCCTCACCCTCCGGTCTCCTGCTGTGATATTCTGGAGAGCTCCAGAAGCTGCCTCTGTAGTATGCTTATTTAACTCACATCGCTGCAGCAGCCTGTTGTACACCCCTATAATCTGAGGGTTCCAGAGCCACTCCATCCCTTTAGGGTCTTTAGAAACCTCTGTGAAAGTCACCATGTCAGAGTTCATGTGGAGCTGAGGAGAAGAGTGAGAGATATTTAACGGCCTTTCTTTGAGGCTATATGAAATTTTGTTCTAGCTACAGCCTTGTTGTCCCCTTTGCAGCTTACACAGTTCAATCAAGGCTTTATCACTGCTTAATCCATTCCCATGGATCCTATTCTCCACATCTTATTTCTAAACCATTCTGACCCAGTTACTGTTCTTTTGGGATATTATTAGCCCCATAATTACTGTATGTGTTTCTTATACTCTAGCATTAATTCTCACCAACCGAGGCATATTACTCAGAGGAACTGACAACTCTCTGGATCTCGCAGCTTCTAAAAGTAATTTCTGTTCCAGAAGGATTGTTGGGGTTTAAGTGGGAACAGGAATATGACCTACTGATCGAGAAAACCTTCCGTTTGATATTGGGGATTCACCACTGTTACTCAGCTCAGGGGCAAATTTATCCTGCCCAGAGTAGTACATTAGTGAAGTCTTACATTCTAGAGATGGGGCTGAGGCATATTCTTGACTATAGGGGCTGGGGTTGAACTCTGATGTGCTCAGGAATCTGGCCTTCTTAGTCAAGTGGTTGACTCCTCTCCAGGAGTGGGCTTCCTTCTTTCCTTTCTTTTCTCAGTTACTTTTCATCTTAGGAAACAAGGGCTGCCCAGAACAGGCTCAGCTCCCTCCCATAATGGCATTTTTCACTCTCTCACCTCTCGGGCCCTCCTGCTTTGTGGGCTGAAGCAGCCTACCAGTTCACTGGTCATGTTAGCTCCATCGCCCCTCTTTTGTCCTTCCAGCCGCTGGAGCGAGGAAGGAGGGATTTCATCATAAAGTCGGTAGGAGAGGTTGCGCAGTACACAGACTGCATTCTCCACACTCTGTAGGGACAAAGTCAATTTTTGAAAAAATAAAATAAAGTTTTTACAGTGCATTATTCATTGCAATTTTTTCTATTCCTTTCTTAATATTTAATAGTAACTGGCTTAGACTAAATTGGGTTAAGATGATGTTCAGCTGTTAATGGTGTATTTTATATATTTTGATTTGCATTTGATTCTTGCTGTAGGATCCCTTAGGCAATAATATAGAAGAGCTCCAAACAGTACTTTAAAATATTTTTGAATCAAACATACATATTTGTTTAATGATGCATCATTTGCCTTTCAAATGTTTGCCTGAGGCATCTTATGACAAGAATCTTCATTGGCTTTTGGATTTAGAATGGCAGATTCAGGTTGTTTTGGTGCCAGAAGCCATCCATACTGTATTTTTGCCAAGAATATATTAGGCTGAAGATCAAGTTTCTGGATATCTCTATTCTAAGTGACAATCAAGCATTAAACTTTACTTGAAGGACTAGACCTTTAGTCTATTAGACAATTCATAAGATATTTTTAAAATTATTATATTGATAGCCACCTTTGCACATGGAGTATGAGGTGTATTTCACTGGCTGTATTCAAACAACATGCTCAACAAGGTCAGCTACAAACTTAGCAGCTGCAGTTGCATGATTAGCTTTAATTCTGGTTAACTTTGGCTGGCTTAGAGTATTGTGTGAGCATAGGCCAGCTGAGGTTTATTCTTCAATGTACCATGCAAACCAAGAAAATAATTTATCAGTAACAAAGTTCAGTGTGTTCTACAAACACAGCTACTGGCTCTCCTGTTTCACCTTTTTATTCTCACAATAGTTTTGTAAAATAGGGCAACCAGAGAATTATTGACTGCCTAAAATTACCTAGTGAATGTCACAGCTGAAGATGGATTCAAACCCACATTTCCTCAGCCTTGGTCTGATATTCTAACTACTATACCTGCAATAATATAAAGTGCTTCATGTTTACATTTTTTTAGTAGATTATGTCTAAAAAGAAAAGTGTAAATGGAAGTCCTATTTTTCATAGAGATACATTTGGCAGGTGCCCATGCTAACTAAAATGTTCAACTGAATGTTCAGTTCATTATGAAATGTTGGTGTGCCTGTGCACTATGTACAACCCTTACTGTCATGCTTTTGCTTTCTTCTCAGTGCTTGCCTTAAGAATTCATGTCTATAAATGTATCAATCTTTTACAATGCCACTTTACTGAACTAGTAGCCACAAATAGTAAAAGCTTCATTCAGCAATTTGCTTAAGTAGATAATGAAATGACAGCCTTAAGCCTAAGAAAAGATATGATGGATGGTCTATGAAGGATGACACAATTAAATATCTACAGTAATGGAAAAATAATTTCATGTCACTACATGTGAAAGAACAATCACAGGAAATCATCAGCAAACTTTGTCTTGGAAAGAGTGCATTTCCCCACTTGACTCAAGAATAAAATGAGGCAGCTCACCTTGTCCTCTGATTTTCCCACTTCTAGCGAACTATTTATGTAGTTGACCATGGAATCTATCAACCCATGGCATTCACGCATTTTTTGCCGAGTCTGCTGGCTGGCAGAGCTAAGATTCCTAGAGGAGAAACATGAAGACTTACCATCACAAGAATATTCCTTCAATGCACCCTCTTCCAACTCAAGTGTACGCCCTCCCATTATTAGAAAAGAAACACAGTATCTCAGTGAGTATCTTTCAGACAGTTTCCCCCAACCAAGCAGTAGAACACGGATCCAGAATATGATCTGGACCAAGACTGAGCAACTTGTTGCAGACTCCCATTTTCAGTGACCCTAGCAAGCAAGGCCAATTACAGGCATTCAATCCAGCAAAAACTGGAAGGTCATATAACTCGGCCATGACCTTGACAAAGTCAAGCGGCAGCCAAATTTGATCTCTATGTGCAAAAAAAGAATATTTTCATAGTAAGAACTGTACTGTCACAGTATCCTATTTTGCAATCCAACATAATGCTCCAGCAGCCATATACAGATACTTCTCATAAGTGAATTACTCCCCACTTCAAGTATTGATTCAATATGGTTTTCATCTGTCGGAAACATAACGTGCTGATTGTGTTGCCATCATCCTGATTCTGATCTTTGCTATGCATCAAATCAATGACATTGAATAAAACAGCATAAATGAGGAAGGCTATGGACAAATGACTTTCCCATATATTTAGCGAAAGCATACAATACAGAGCACACTGATTTGCCAAAGAACCTTATGAAAGTAACGGTGCTCACTATTTCTACTGCATATACATGATTAGTTATGAACTATTTTTACTGAATGGGACTTTGTAATGCTTGCATTTTTCTTTTTATCTGTACCAATCTTACTACAGGGCCATACCAACAACTACTACTATCATCAGGATTTTTCTATCATGTGAGCTCCTTTGGATCCAATCTCCTTAGGATCCTGTATTTCTCATATAGTTAAAGTACCTGAGGAAGCCAGTGGCATTGTAGAAGATTTCTGCCTCAGAGGCATTTTGCTGGATAATAGCAGCATTGCTTGAGCCAGAGAGAGGGGTCAAGATCAGGTTTGTGAGCTGCTCCAAAGTATCCCGGGCAAGGCGATCCTTGAGATTATCACTTGAAGACAGATTCCAGAAAATGCCTGCAAAGCAATCAATCAGGAGGCAGGGGAGTGAGATAACTCCTTGCAGAATGCACTATTCAGCAAGATGGGAATGGCTCCTTTATATATACCAGACATTTGGGGGCTTAAGTAATAAGCTTTTTATAAAAATAATCTTTATTGCTTGTAATATCAAAAAAGAAAAACAAGCTGAAAACTAAAACAAATCGGAAAATAAACAGGGAGAAAAAAGAAAAAAGGGGGAGTAAATTACATCTATATACTACTAAAACTCTCATGTCTGTAACCTTCAACTGGGCAAAATGGTGTGTCATAGGACAACAATTTTTGAACCTTGGAATGGGGGGGGAGGGAGGGAGATTTCTGATGCTCCCTGCCAGCTTCCCACAAACAAAGTCAATGGGGAAGCTGGCAGCAAGTGACAAGTTGCTCACACTCCCACTACTTTTTTGCCCTTGGTCATTCTGTTTCTCTGTTTAGGTAAGGAAATATCTCTGAAATGATGACCCAACAGGTCATGGGTTGTGTAGTACATACTAACATACACATATATAAGGCTGATCACTTTTTAAGCAGCAGATTAAACCTTGACCATATAGAAAAGTTTAAGTCAGATTTAAGAAAAGTCAGATTTTCCTCTGTGTCAATATAAAACAAAGGCATACATGGAGAATGAACACATTCTATCAACCAAGATTTAAAATCACATATAACAGTTTTTCCATGGAAGTAAACAAGGTTTTTAAGCTACTGTTCATGCACAATACATCCAGATTTAGATAACAGTAGTATATTATTTTAACCCTATGTTGCTTTTATTTTCTTTTACGTCATAATCACCACCACCATTAATTTTTACAGTACAGAATGCTTCACAAACCTTATCTCATTAATCCTTGCCCAACTAGGTTTCAGTCACATTTTCAGTTTTACAAGCAGGCAGCTAAGACCAGATTCATAGGAAGATTTTGACTGCAAAGCAAAATTGCAGATGGCAGACACCAGTCCAATGATGCCCTGACATGTCCTGAGGTCATTTTTTAACTAACCCAAATTCAGGAAGTGCCTTAAAACTTACATACAAAGAATTTACCAGTTGGGAAGATGTTAACTTGTCCTATTTGCTTTCCCATGTCACCTGACATAGAATGATTTTCCCAAGGCCACCTGAGTCTATGGTAGAGCAGGGCCATGAGCCACACTATTCCTAACTTCAGTCCAATGTTTTCTTAGCTGGATCTCATAGCCACTCTGAATAATACAAGATCTGTTATTTGCTGACTTCCAGGACTCCTGGAGTGTAACCAAGGTCACTGATTCATTTGATTTTGGTATTAAATACATGCAGGCTATTTCACGTCTCCTCAAAACCTCCTTTTTACTATTGCTCTAGCAAGGTAGCAACTTCCAACACTATGCTCATTAAAGTACAGTTGAAATAAACTGGAAAATCAATGTTAAAAAAGCAGGTATCAACCAACCTCTTATAAAATCTTGGAAACTGCACTAAGCAACTGTTTCCTTTTAAAATGGATAAATAAAACAATGAAGATCCAAGAATCTATTCTGCCAATTTTTAAATACATTCAAATCAGATTCAGAACTGTGCCAATATTTGTTTCATTCTATAGTTAAACTGCAAATTCCCTTTAAACACTTATTCAGATGGATTCTGAAGGCCTTGACAGCTACTCTGAGGCCCTGGCCTGTTCCTTTCTTGCAATGAATGGTACATCTGAAAGTTCCATCCCAGGCTAACTAAAACGTTAGAAAATTTCTGAAAACATGTTAAATCCCAATCTGGTCTCACAAAAGACACAACAAAATGTTCATTGTGAGGAAATAACCACCTAGGCTAAAATGTGCATTAGCTCTATTCTGTAAAAAGGCCTGTTTTTGCAAAAATTCTGATTGTTTCAGTGAAACCTGGGGAAATTAACAGAATCCAGGAGTGTTGTCTGTTAGCTCTCTATATCAGTTTGGATAATGAGTAGAGACAAAGCATTTTCCTGAGAAAATTCTATTTGGACAGCAAGAAAATGAAGCAGAGAGATTCTGGTTAGGTGATGGCCATGTATAAACTTGCATGAATCAAGCTCTGTGAAGCTCTCAACATTATTAGCATGTTTTACTGCAAGGAACAGAGTGGCTGAATCATATCAACTTGTTGGACCAAGATAACCTTGTAGGCCCAGCCAGGCATCTTCCTCGTGCTTTCCAGCAACTCATCTTCAATCTCTTCTGCATAGCTCCTCACAACAGAGACCTTCTACAACAAGATTAACAGGATACTTATGGTTCTAATTTTGTTTAGTTTTCACATTTGTCAGGTTACTTTCTTCTTCCATTTTCAGTTAAGAATGGAAAATACTGTCCTCCCAGATACTGCTGAACATCACCCCCAGCCAACATAATTAAGGATGAATGATAATGGGATCTGCAGTCCCGTATCTACAGGGCAATAGATTGACATTGTCCTCCTCCTCATTGTAAAGGGATGGATGCTGGATGGATGCTGTAAAGGGCCAGTTCTTCAGCTAAGTTTAAATTCTGGGAGACCTGAAACAAGTATTCAATAAGGCCAAAAGCATCAACTTGGTGCCTCCAATAACTACCAATATTGGCTTCCTGGCTATAAAAAAACCGCTACAATCATCAGCTTCTGCTTTCTGATCTATTATCTGCTGCCACAGGAAATGCCACTCATTAATTCTGTTTTGTGTTTGTGAGCAGACTTATCTGTTATGGGATCACAGTGCATCAACCACTGTTGTAGATGCCAGGGAAGCTGTAGATATTGAGATGTCAGGCCTCCATCCCAGGGGGCTCTGGAAACGTGCTTGCTTCCCCACTTCCACAAATGCCCCAATATCCTGGCTACTAACTTCATGCCTCTCCTCAGCTTCTGCCAATGCTGCTGTAGCTGGTTTTGCTGAAAGGCATAAGGATTTTCCCTCTTGGGAAATCTGGGATTAACAGATATTTAAGAAGCATTTTTTCAAAGGGGTGCATTAATCCCTACGCTTGCTAATAAAAATGCAAAGAGTTTTGATTCCAGCTTGGTAACCATTTAAAGAAACAGAGTGTGGCAATGAAACAGTAAAAATGAACCAAGGGCAGTTCCATTCAGAATCATAGACAATCGATGGGCAGCATGGCTCTCAATGAATTCACATTATAGCTTACCCCAGTGGATGCAGGTGAGGAATCAAGTTAGTAAACAAGAATTTAGGTTGTTCTTTTAGCAGCCAATATACATTTGCTCATGAAACAAAGAGATCTGTTGCAACTCTGCGTGTTTGGGTGGCTGAAGAGCAGGGAAGCCATACATGGGGGAAAATACTATGGTTCTGGAAAACAGGTTATGCATATCCAGAGTTCTTGGTCTGAAAAGGATGGGCTGAGAGAAAATAAAGGAAGTGAGAATTCAAAGAGAAATTCCCTTAAATGAAAAGCAACCCAAGGCAGGATGCTACCAGATGAGGTGATATTTCCCCTTATGAAAACTAAGACAGTGATGCAGGCTTGGTTGGGATTCATCTCCTTGCACACTGGTAGAGAGGCAGATGGTTTATAAGGAAATGAACGGATGAAAACTAAAGGAGGGTCCTCAGCTTGCCTGGGTTAGAAAGCAAATCTTGCACAAGACTGCAATTAACCTCAGGCTACTAGGAAAAATAGTGCAATTATCAATGAATGTATTAATGCAATATTTGTTTTGGAACTTTTGAGCTTGCTGGCCACATATGAAGGGCTTCAGTACACAGGCGAGGTGAGGAAGCATTCCCATAATATACTTTTGCATTTTTGCCATGTGATTGGCAAGAGATGGGAGATAATTCTCTCTACACAAACTCATCCTCCCTTGAAAGCAGCAGATATCTGTCTTCTCTGACCACTGCCCCCCCCCCCCCCCCAAACATACCAGCACCATATTAGGCTCATCTTGTGCCCAAGAATGAGGTGTGCCCCAGGCTATGATATCTGGGGATTACCCTCTCCAACTTCAACTGTATTCCATTAAAACTTCACAGAGTTTAACAGGCTAGAAACATGCATGAAAGTTCATTGCACCATAGCTCTGGGCCTAACTTTCTCATTAGCTTTGGTATTAAACAATCAGAGCCTGCTGGGCAGGGTTGAAGAGGATCTTTTTATAACAGAAGCAAATACAATCTCTCCTCTTTGGCGGATCTCTTTATCCCATATCCCAGTTGTTCCTAGGCAAGGATATTTGCCAGCAACTGCAACATATAGCCATGTCCTTGCCTCTTGCTCCTCCAGCCCTACTTCTCTTTATCTCCTTTCTCTTTACATGATGTTAAGCAGAACAACCACTTAATTTATAGGAATTTCACATGCTTTCCCTAGCCCCTCCAAAACCTGCCTCCTAATACCCTTTTCTTCGCTAAGATTTGCTGATGCACATTGAAGTTGAGCTTGTTAATGGGCTGGCATTCCAATCTCTACTCAGGACAATATTCAAGGAAGTGGAGAGTATCCAAGAGCTGCTAGTATTTCACTGATTCCTTCAACTCATTTACTCCTCAATCTAGCTTTGCTGTTTGTGAACTAAGAAATAAGCCAGTATTTTGGGAAAATTAAAGGTTGCTAATTATGAGGGGAATTTGGAACAGAAGGGAGGCAAATGCTCTGAACATGAGTACATTTAATGCACAGCACAAAGTATACAAATGACCTAAATACAACACTGGTTTCATACATAATACTGAACTTAGCATTTTTAGTTTAGTGTTATTTGCAAACTCAACCTAACATTTTGTATCACTCAGTAAACTATGGTTTGCTCAGCAAATCCATGGTTATAACATCCTGGTTCAGCATTAACTGTTGAAAGTCCTTTGGGATTGCAATGGTCTCTAAATGTGATTAAGAGCGAGCATAGCCTACTTGTATAAATGCAATTCAGCTGTACATTAGAGGCTTCTTTCCAGATGAAAATAGAAGCCGGGGTAATTTTTTTCAGAAAAAGGCAAATACAATTAATGTCTTGTCTGCTTTTACTCTTTGTGGTAAGGCAGATGGCAGCTTCCATTGTGGCATTAAGTCTGCCCTGTACATCACTTCTTGCCAACTTTTCTCATGCATTTCTCTTGATACAGTCAGGTTTTCAAATCCTGTCACATTTTAATTTAATCATATATTAGCACCCCATATAATATTACTAAATACAGCAAGAATTTTTTTTTTTTAGATGTAAGAATCTCTGAACCAGGCTTGTAAATCATAGCAGCTATTATATGTCAAAATTTGATGGGCTGTCAGGCTCCAACTTTGAGATTCCTTTTATATCTTAAAGTTTGTCACTGAATTATTCATTGTAGTTATTTATTTCCAACCTGGTGTAAGACTTTTGCTGGCTTATATACAATAATTAGGAGATGAGGTGGCTGTAGTTTCTTTCCTGACCCCTATCAATCTGTTCTCTCCTTATCCTTTTGTTTACTCCTTCCCTACCCCAAACATACCACACATCCAGATTCCGTTACCAATTAATAGTATACAGCATATTATTTAATGGATTCACATTTAATGGACTCAGGATACAACAGATTAAATGTTTCTCTGGCCATGTGGACATCCCTCCAAAGTAACAGACAAGTCTATTACATCTTACATTTACCTTAACTTTACAACATCTGAAGTAATTCATCATTTGCATGATTATATTAAACAAATTACATCATTTATGCCATTTATGTAGCTATATTGTGTAAATAACATAAATGACCATGACCACATACCTTCATATTTAATGGACATTCTGGAATAACAGATGTCACCTCCACACAAATCATCCATTAAAACTAGGTTTCACTCTATATGAAATCTTAGCAACAGCAGTGGGAGGAAGGCTTCATCTGTCTCATGACTCTTCCCCTGTTTAGCTATTTTTATAGATTAAAGTGATGCTATTGGTTGTATTTTAATGTGATTTACCCTGATAGTTATTTGGCTGAACAGAAGATTGCAAATAAATAAAATATTAGCATTGTTTTATAAAGACTGAATCACTTTCAGTCAGTTCACGCAGTAATCTTTTTTTAATATGGGAATAAAAGCCAGAACCTTTATTCCATTTCCCATTAAGAACAATTTCTCTAAGACTCCTCTTGCTTCTTCCTGTTGTAACATTTGACTATTAATCACAAGGATCAGTGTCATTATACTAAGATTTCTCCTCTTTTGACCCTTATGTTAAAATACAGCAAAAATCAAATGTAACAGTAGGGCAAGAGATATTTTTTTTCAATGGAAGACTCTTTTTGGCAGCTTCCCTATGGCCAATAATAATGGGTTACTAGTCTTTGCTTTTTATGAAACACTGGAATACATTTAGGTTCTAGCTTGGGGTGGGGTGGGAAGGAAAGACTGTTTTGAAATTGGTTGGAAAAAAATTATGACTTATCCTAGTTCTCTTTAATTTTTCTATTTCTTAGGTGGGTTACAGATCCACGTTCCCAGTCCTCTGCCCACATTTTGTCTACAACATTGTTCACTCACCAGTAACATTCTTGCGTAATTCATCATCCTGCTCATGCAAAGTACGCATCAGCTCATAGATTCCATTTTCTTCCACCAGCCCCAGCTTGTTCTCAGCATTGTCATAAATAAGATTGCGCATGGCACCAGTTGCATGGCGCTGCACCTCTTGGTTGGAACTGTTGAAGAGCTTCACCAGCTTGGGTATGGCTTGGAGACTGCGAGCCTATAGAAAGAGGGAGAGTGGTACACATCTTAGAAGGAGAGAGAAGGGGGGGGGGATGTGGGTCCTTGTGCAGTACCCATCTCATCCTATCTCTAAGTAAACTGTCTTCTTCTTAGCCAAATAATCTTCCCTCTTAACATGCAAGAACCCCACTCACCAGAACTGCTTTACCAAATGATGGCACCATCTCTTAAAGGAGAGTCATCACTGAGTAAACATGCAAACAATATTGGGAGGCATCCCTTTGGATCTGAATCCATCCACCTTAGCCTCACCTGTTTCTTGGCATCACTGTCACTATAGCACTTGTGCTGGATATAAGCAGCCCCAAGCACCTGGAGATTGGGGTCACTAGCCATCAGATATTTCACCGCAGAGGGAAGATCAATGTCATCAAACCTGAAATCCAAAGTTAAATTAGAGAGGACATTATGTAGTTTCAAATCTTCCCCTCTTTACAGAGATTTCTAACAATATCCATCTGACAGTTGTGCTTAAAAAAACCCATGAAATATCTACTAAGCAAAACTATATATATACATTTATATACATAATTGCCTTGCTAGCTGGTCTGAGGCATATAAAGAACTTGAATTTCTTGTCAAAAAAAGGTCTTGCTTTAAAAAAGGGGGGAGAGGGAGGAGGGAAGAGAACATAATAAGAAAAGAGCCTGGCAAAATAGCATTACAGAGCTGGGATAAACAGATCATAAATGTAAGAACATCAAGTTTCTTCTTATTACAAGCTTTGCTCTTGCTATTCAATATTCCCTTATCTAAGCCTTTTTTCCTTACATAAGAGCTAGAAACTTGATTTACTTTTCACAACTACAAATGAAGTTTCTCAGAATACAGAACGCCAGAAGAAATTCAGATTTTGTGCTATCATAAGAAGTTAAGATTCTGTGCCATCAGCTGCTTGCCTTGCCATCACCTGTGCCATCACCTGCTTGCAGTGCAAAGATGTCAGGGAGGGAGGAGGGGAGGGAGAGAAATAAAAAATTCATTCATTCATACCCAGTGGTTTCAGTTCTAGGCTTCTTCCTTTGTCAATTAATGGAAACCTGCTGGACCACCTTGTTACCTTGAAAGGTTGAGATGTGTTTCCATAATGGCCATTTCTAGCCTGGGAATCAATGGTTCTTACCTTGCCAACCTCAACTCTTACACTTACAGCTAGCCAACAAGGAATAATTGAAATAACACTTGTGCTATAGAAAAATACCATATACCAACACCCGGTAAGTTGTAAAGAAGCTGACAAAGATTTTAACACTTGCCCAGATTCAGATTTCAGGAGCAGAATAACCTCATTTACAACTCCCATATATGAAATTCAGAAATCAGTGGGCACACAGAACATAACACCTATTATTTTCCTTGCCGCTGTGGTTATTTTAGGCTGATTTCTGCTCAGCAAAGGCAGAACCCAGAGAGCGATGGCATTCTTTGCACCTGAGTCCATTAGGCATAACAGATCATCAGGTACCCTAACCTCCAGATATGGCAATAAAGAGCACTGAGGGCAAAAAAACAATATACAAAAATTAGATGTTCCATGCCCCTATGGCAGGGTTTCTCAGCCTAGGACTACTTTGTGTGACTGAACTGCAGTCATATCATTCCCAGCTTCCACTGTCAAGTTTAACAGGAATTTATTTGGTTGGAATTCAGGGTAGGCTAAGTAGGTGAAAGCCATCTGTTTGTTCCTGTTTCCTCAGTTCAGTTAAGTACAAAGTACTGCACCACTACAAATTCACAGCACACTTACCCGCCAGAGAAGGACTGCTGAGACATCAGTGTATTTTGACCATCAAACATGTCAATGGCACGCAGGTCTTGCAAATGGTGGTTGGATTCAGTGAAGCTGTGCACAGAAGGGGCACGGGTACTGCGTTCCACTGCAGCGTAAGTATTCCCAAGCCCTCCTTGAGAGGTCTGAGTGCCACTGAAGGAGCCTGCACTAAATCGTGAGCGATTATTGCCCTGGAAACGTTGCAAAGTGCGCATGGCTGGTGCACGGATGACGGTCCTGTTCTGTGGGACCACTATACCATCCATCCAGTCAGGGGGCCGCTTTGTGCAAGCGTTAGAGCCAGCGCTCATCTGCCTCTCAAAGGTGTAGGATTTGTGGAAGCCACCACCACCCCTGTTTTTGTAGAGAGTTGCTTGGGTCAGTGGATCCACGTCAGACATTAAGCTGTAGTGGTCATCCACACCCCCAGGACTGCATAGCCCATCTGCTAGACGCAGGGAGTGCAAGGACATGGTGTCATAGTTCTGGAGGTTCCGGTAGTTCTTGTCAATGAAAGACCTGGGCCGGTTAGTGGAACTGTAATTTGTACCATAAGTTGGACACTTTGGACCAGTGCCATTGCTGATAGCGGCTATTCTAGAATTGGGTCTGAGATCTACTGCTGACCGGGAGGACCAGCTGGTAGTCTTCACGGAATTGTAACCTTTATTGCCAACTGGCTGGTACAGCTGCAAGGGGCAGGAAAGAAGGAAGGAAAGGTTAATACTTATTTTCAAATGCTGATAAATATTCTCTGTCTCTCACACACAAATACACACATACTTCCTTCATGCCAGTTATAAGACCAGCTGAGATATTTTGAAACAATCTAATCTATATACTAATGAGCACCTGCTACAGGGAATCTGGGGACTACAGGCTGTTCTCAATAACATCTACACTGCTTTGTGCTGAACCTTAAGTATAGGTGTTGCTTGCCCTAACACTATAACTAGGGTTAAGAGTATCATATGATATCATAACTAAAAGGCTGTAGTGTTGGAGGTCAGCAACAGAAGGGACATATGTGCATATAAACCATTCCCCAAAATCAGATTCCTTTAACACTGACAAATAAATAACCATGGGAATAAAGTGCAGTTAAATATTATTAATAGGTCCCCCCTATTAAGGAGGTCCATCTAGAGGGACTGAGAAAAAGGGCCTTCTCCGTGGTGACTCCCTCTCTGTGGAACATTATACCCACAGAGATAAAACTGTCCCCCACCCTGAGGTTCTTCCGCAAGACCCTGAAGGCATGGTTTTGCCAGCGGGCCTGGGGATCCCAGGTTGATCCGGAGCCCATCAAATGGCTAGTATAAATGTTTTGTTGTCACCAGGGAGTTGGGGGGGGGGGTGTAGTAGGTTTTGTATTTGGGATTTTTATTCCTGTAAGCCACCCAGAGTCACCATGAGTGAGTTGGGCGGCCATATAAATTGCTTAAATAAGCAAGTAAGCAAGCAATAAACAAAAGAAACAGCTCTACTTACCAAACCTTTGTGATCTGTGCCATTGGTTTGGGATCTGGAACTAAACTGTTGCTGCAGAGTTCTGAACTGACCATTGGATGAGATTCCACCTGTAGTAGAACATAGAGGAACATTATATTAAGTATAGGTAGTCCCTGGGTTAAGAATATCCGGGTTATAGATGCCCCATAGTTAAGAATGGAGCCAAGTATAGCAAAGTTGAGTGAAATACACAATGATTCAAGTTAAATACACAATGGTTCGGGTTCATTATACAATACTACTTATACGGTATTATACAATAATACTGTTCTGGTTTACATACAAATTCAACTTAAGGACAGACCTTGGGAATGGAACTCATTCTTAAACTGGGGACTACCTGTATATCAAGTGAAGAATGAAATGGAAGCAGGGCAGTAACTGGCTGGAGCTGATTACATTTGAAGGAGAAATGCTATTTACATTCCAATTTGAATTTCTCCTCAAATTTAGGATACTCCCCAGCCTGGTAATGCCCTCCAGATCTCCTGCATTCTGATTCCCATCCAGCCAACATAACTTAGACAATCTGGCTAAAAATGATGGAAGATATTGTCCAGCATTCCTGGAGTCCATCATATTCTTCTAAAAAAAAAAAAAAAAAGTAGTATGGATTCTGAGATTGTGACTGACTTTTGTGTTCATCTTATTAGCAGCTATAGTTCTGGTTTCAATTATTCCCATGTTGTATTTTTGAAATGGCACAGGTTTATAATCTCATATTACCGGCCAATTCAGTCCAGTATTGTGTCTTCAAGCTGGCAACAGTCCTCTAAAATCTTGGGCAGAATTCCTCCCCAGTCCTGCAGTATGGGATTCTGTCCCTGGAGATGCTACAGACACAGTCCCAAGCATTTAACATCCAGATAGTTTCCTTTACCACAAAATTAAAGTCCCAGGAGGTTAGACTAATATACAGCTATCTTGAGCTGAAGTTGTTGGAAGAGAGAGCTGTGGGTACAATAACTACATCTTTCCTGTGCTTTCTGAGCTAGGCTGTTGTCTTCAGGTGCTGTGAAAGATGCTGTCACTGGTGCTGAAATAAAATTCCACTTCCAGTCTAATGACTTTTGCACATATAATGTTAGAGGGTGCATCATATTTGTCTCAGGCAGTGAAATACCTTGGACCAATGCTGATGACCAACTAATTGCTTCCAGAAACTCACAAGCAGGACATAAGACAATGTTTATCTTGTTTGTCCAAGTATAACACTTGTTATGCCAAGTATATTCTACTTCAGAATAAGGGCCTCAATTTACTCATCACAGCTTTCTGCAAAATATATTTAGAATAGATCCCACAGTCCATGTGACAAAATAGGCTCTGCTGTTTCTACAACAAAATAGGTTCTGCTGTTTCTACAACAAAATATGAGTCCATAGATATTGCCATTTAACAGACAGCTGCCAGAGGATTCAGAAAAGTGGAAGCCAGAGAATCTCTACTCCATGTGGGGACTAGTTTTAGCTAGGGTTTTATTTTCAGGATCCTTTTCTAACAGCCTAAGTCCTGTCACCTTCCAGTTGGGAAATGATCCTTTATGCAACTGGATTGCCTAACCCTCTTCCATAACTCTAGACTTGTGCCAAATATGTCACATGCACCTGTTTGTTCTCTTGCTGTTTTTTAACAGTATCCTTAATTCACCTAATCACCATCCCTGCTTATCTCTAATTAGAGCACTACAAATGTGGAGCCACTGGACTTGTTCAAAACTGCAGAAGTTACTGAATAATTGCTTAGCAGCACTTTCGCCTATAGTCTCCTCGTTCAAACATCTTGCTACTCACAGATGACACTGAATATGCTATACCGAAGTTGGATCACACAATACACTAAGCCAGAAATACACAGTCCCATCAGCTCAAGGGACACACACCAAAACTAGGTGGGGACAGGATCCATTTCGGAGAGTAAATGCAATGCAGTAAAAGTTAAGCTCTCAAGTGGGTGCTTTATGCTTCTGCAATCCCTCTATTAAAAAAGAAGGGGGCAAAAATATTAGGGAACTTTGGGGACCACAAAAGGGAGGTAGTAGATTCCATGCAGCACACTTTTTGCAGCTCTGCATTAAACCTTGAATCATGAGTTGCAAACAAAATTGACTGAGTTCATGCAATATGCTAAGCTAAAACCTAGCAAACTACATTATGGCTTAACATGATATGTCATACAGGTAACTGGTAGCACTCATATATTATGTTGATCCCATTTGTTTACAAAGCCATAAACAAACTACAATATGGCTTAGTATGATATGTGAACTACTCATTACTTTAGAGTTGAGATCTTGTCTGAAAATATTTCCAAGAGATGAATCCAATCAGAAATTAAACTTAGCTCTACATTATTAGGTAGACTGTTAATAATTGCAGTTACTTAATAGATTTCTGGACACAAACATTTCTGCTAATATAAAAATTATACAAGGCTCTTTTTCACTTCACTGTATAAAACGGTTGACTCAGTTTGTCATCCATTATACCCTTAAATGCTTGTCAGCATTGTTTTATGTAGCAAAGTATCCTCCATATCTCCAGAGTCTTTGACCCAAACCTTATTTTAATGCTGTCTCTTATCGCTTTTGTACTTTTCCAATTTCTACTGTATCTTCATAGCCATTTGCACCTGCTTGCAACCATTCCTTAGGGTGCCTACTATATTCTTTACCTGCTTCTGGATGGTGTGTTCAGGCTGTAAGGATTGGGTCAAGGAGTACAAGGCTGCTCACAATTTAGGAGCTGCTAGATGGTCCTACAGGCTACTGTAATGCTGCCAAAGTAACAGCAAAAAGCCTGCAACTCTTTCAAAGCTACCTTGTACTTTCTGCTGAGTAAATTAGTGTCAGAGACCATTCCTTATTTCAGAACATCCTTACTTCCCTTAAGATGACTGCAAAACTTGTGCTTTTTGACACTACTGTATTTGCCTTTTGATTGTTTGCTTTGTTTCAAAGAAACGTTATGCTACACAAAGATTATTTAAGGAGATCATGGAGCCTAACAGCATAATAACTACTTTCCAGTAGTCCAAGGGTCTATCTTGGGGATCTGCCATTATGCCAGGTAACAATGACAAGTATTCAGCAACTGCCACAGTTATTCAGCAGCCGCCAAATCTAAGGGAGCTTTACGGGCCAAAGGAAGGCCACAGAACTATGTATGTTTTGCAGCCCATGGGTTATCCATCCCAATTCTATGGCAGCATATCTGGAAAAAAAATAAAATGCGTTTCACAAATCAGGCCCCATTCTATCACTCACATAGGCAATCCCAATCTTGCTTCACATACATTGACTTTCTACATGTAAATATATACAAGGAAATGGACACGAACATGTGGTTTTGAAATGAACACACACATACACATTTTTAAAATTAAGAAATAACAATAATTTCCATGCACACAACACATTAAGTCTGAAAATGGTCCTTGTCTTCTCTTCTATGAGCAAGATTGGGTTTGTACGAGATTGTCATCTGGCTGTTGTAGTACACTGACATTGCAATGCACTTAACATTCAAACCTTTCTCACAAGTCTCTACCCACAGTTCATACCAATCATTCACTCTCTCATTCATTCACTTTTATTGATTAGCCAACTGGCCTTATCAAAATTAAAGGCAAATATACAAAGTTATAAAATGAGGTACATTCAGATAAATTCATCAACTGTGCGTATTACCCCAATTTGTTCTATAAAATAAGTTCTCAATTGAATGGCCTTGACTATGAACTTGGCGATCCTGCTACTAACAAATGAGCTTGCACCCTTGAGGAAAGAAGACAGTTTGGGCTGTTCGGTCAAATTCTCTATTTAAGGGCCTGAAGAAAAAACTTTACTCTGCCTGGATTTCCCAACCAACCCTATGGAAGACTTTACAGTTCACACCTGCTAGTTAGGTTATCAACACTGACTGGTATGACTGGAATTTTCTGGGTAAAAGAAGCTGCACAACATTTTATCAGCAGCAATTCAAACCCCTTGTCTGCAAATGCCAATCCAAGAGTATGGGAAGCTCCTGTAGATTCTTCATCTCACTTTTCAGTTTGATTTTCTTCCTGCTACTTGCAATGTTCCTCCTTTCTCACATATGAGAAAGTCCCTCATGTAGACTTAACTACCGTAAATAAAAAGGTTTCAGTCCCTTGTGTTGTCTCTTCACTGAATTATTTCATGCCTTATTTCCCAGGCACCCTTTCCTTTTGTATCAACATCGAAACACTTTTTAAATTATTTCTTAACAAAGGCCCTTTTGAGAGAGCTGTAGCTTGGCATATTTCCTAGAGAAAAGAAAGGAAGAGACCAGCTATCAGGGTAGTCCAGGTGCAGCCCAAACACTGCTGGTGATTATATTTCAGAAGCTGCACAGTTACTGTAGATACCTTAGCTAAACCTTCACAAGTGTAATACTTGGTACATTGAGATTTAGTTGATATAATTTAATGTTTTCTGTCAGATGATCCCACTGTTTTCATGACTCTAGGGGGAGGGGGGTACAGTGGTTACCGTATCCATTTTATAAGCTTGTAAAAGAAACTTTCATTTAAAAATAGCATCACAGAATACTTTACTATTTACAATAAATACACAAAAAATGATTTTGACTGATGTGTCAACTAGACCAAATGTATTTTCAGGCAAGTTTTTTATTGTGCAATTGCCCTGCCTTATTCATGAAATTTTAAGAGCAAATCTGGAAGACAGTGTATTCTACTTCTAACCCTTTCATCTTTTCCCTTTCTATTTTCTGTCTTTTTTCTGACCACAAACATTTGTTAAGGAAAGAAAAACGGAACAGCCACAGAATGCCTTTATGTGGGTAGCACTAGAAGTCAAAACAAATCTTGGTCTGTGTATGTGAGTTTACATGGCTAGCTTACGAATGTGAAATAGTGGTTAAAGTTATTGCCCTAATTGAAAAAAAGATAATCACCCTAACTGAAAAAAAAATCTGTATTCCCAGACAATCCCTTTTTTTAAAAAAAGCATTTAAACTGATGAACATTTTGATACTCATACTAGTTCCCTGTCTTTATGTGCTTAACTCAGAGCAGACTTCCCCAATTTGGTGACTTACAGATGTGTTCAACCAACTCTGAACATCCCCAGCTAGCAAGACTAAAAGGAAGATGAACTTCAACACATCTGGAACATATCTACTTGGGAAGCCTGGGACAAAACTCATTAAGTATTTAGCTATGTTAATACAAGATTATAAGACATGTTTCACCTCACTGTAGAGGAATGTGTTAGTGCAAACATTTACTAGTGAAATACAGTAGTTTTTCATGTTTAATAATTTCATCATACTTAACAATCATGTAGAATTTATAAAACTAGCCAGTAAATTCAGGGTCAGGGAGTAACTATTTCTTATTATTACAACCAAGAGCCAACATTTGCATTAAGCTTTTGGTTTAACCTTTTTGTTCTCATTCCCTACTTAACAGTAGTACTTCCACTGTCTTATATTCATCCCTTTTTCCTATTCCTTTGTTTGCTCACCACTTGTGAAGTTTCAATGATAAATTCTATAGGGCTTTTTAAACATGATAGCCTGCAGTGTTATATAATACACAAATATACAACAAGAATCTAACACAGACACATTTTGTTAGGCAGGAATAACTGATTTAAGATTGAAATTGTATCTGTATATCCTCAAACTTCAGAGCGATTTCATGATTTGGTTCATAATGCATGTAAAACATACATTTCTTATACATAGTAATCTGGGTTATTATTATAATTTGAGAGAATAGCAGCATGGAGGGAGTAGACAGAATTATTTTGGGAAAAATGCAGTGGAAAATATGTAATAACTATACGAAATTTTGTTAGGAGGTTTAGAATCCCATATATTCCAAACAAGACTAATACAAATTAGGACCAATTATATCCTAGTGAAACCAAAGCAAAGCAATTACCACAGATGTTAAAAAAGATCACACAGAGAGAAATAGATTGTGTAAACTAGCCTTATATGTGTCCATGATACACCTGGGAAACCACAGTTAAAACTTAGAATGTCAGCATTAAAAGAATGAGTGAACAAATGAAAGGGCTATCACAATAAAGATTCAGTGGTATTAAAAACATAATGGGTTTTTAACACACTACAATTTTTAACTGATAAGGTACTTGTAAACTGCATCTGTATAACCAACGTATCTTCCCCTCTACCCCATCCCAATTTAAGTCCTACACGAGTCTAGCCACTCTATGCATCTGATGAAATGAGCTGCAACTCACAGCTCATTACCTTTTGATAAAATGTATTAGTCAGAAACAGTGCTACCAGACTCCTGATTTTTTGCTGCTATAGACTAACACGGTTCTCCCCCTACAACAGTGGTGTGGCAATCATATGTGTTCCTAACAATTTCCATATAGTTAAGGACACCCTCCCCCTCACGCACACACAATGGTAATTGTTCCCTTAATATAGAAGGCAAGTAAGTCAGGATGAGGATGGGGAACTTTTTTCTTTATACCAAAAGATTAGGAGACCTACAGAAAGATTAGGAAATCTGCTGTGCCTTGACAGATGCTTTCAACATATTAAGATAAAGATAAGGTTTATAGAAGTAGCATGGAAGAAAGTGAAAATTCCTCCCATTTTACCAAGCAACTGCTGAAAATAATTATCTAGATGCTGTTGGTCAAACATACCTATTGAAAAAAATACTGTGGTGTATCTTCCAATTAAAGAGGAAACAATCCAGGCTCAAAACCCTACATGCAACTCAGTTCCTAGAGCTTCTCGTTAATATTGACATACCAACTTCCTATCTCATACTTGATTTTTTTCTCTTTCACAACATCTTAGTTTATGACAGTGGCTTACAGTTCATTCAACAGATTTGTTTTCAGGCTTCCACTGGAAATTGTTCCAAAATACAACACAAAGCTTCCCTTATTAAAAGTAGCCAAATAATTTTATGTGATCAGGATGCTATGCAATCCAGCCCTCAACTTTTTGCTAACAACTGGATGCAAAATGTTCCATTTGATCATCTCAAACTGGTTCCAAAGTTTTAGTCCACTCATAAGAGCTTTAGTTCTTGAATTCCACTCAGAAGGCTTCCATCAGCAAAAAAGGGACAATAACTGATTCTCTCTCCCTCTGCAATCCCAGCACCATTTCCTACATCTGCCCTGAGGGTATCTCAGTCCTCTGCCACAATTGTTTGGGAAAGTAAAAGGGAATGCAAAGTAAACAGGGAATTTTTGCCTCCTAAGCCATTTATTCTTTCCAATTTATATGAACATTTTTATCTGTTAAATTTCCTCAGTGCAACACAGGAAATGGGGAAGCATATTTGGAGGGAATCCCTGTGTACTGCTGCTTTAAAGAAGCTTTGCAGCAGTTCAGATGCAGCTCTACACCTGTCTATTCTCACAAAGTCAGCTGTTTGGTGAAAGTAAGTTAATTGATCACTTGCTTTGCACTGCTTCATTTGAAACTGAAGCAAAGCTGGTTTTCCCTTTGCAAGGCTGCAGCTCTAAAGAGCTTGAGGGCCAGCTGTTTCTCACTGGGAAATTCTGACTTTGCCCTGGCTTCTAACTGCAAGGCAACCATGCAACCTTTCAACATGGAAAAGAAGAAATTCTACTCCTTGTGGGTCCAAGGAGATACCATGAAGATTTAACTTCATGAAGATTAAGAAGCTTCATGAGATAACTGAGGAGAAAGTCTGCTCAATGAAAGTAGGGCAACAACAAGATTGTTCTGAGAATCATTAAGTACAGCAGGAATCTCTGTGTGGGTCCCACAGTGCTGTGACTGAAAAACCACCTGCTGATCTCAGTGAGAGCATATATGAAAAGGCTGAAGGCAGAACTTTAAAACAACTTGAATCTTCCTAGCTGTTTAAAAAATTAAGTCCCAACACCCACACTTTAAACCAGGCTCAGATACGCATTGGCAGTTTCCCCAGCATGCTGGCTGGGGAATTCTGGGAGTTGAAGTCCACGCATCTTCAAGATGCCAAGGTTGAGAAGCAATGATCTGATGTATAGGATTTAAACCAGAAGAAACTGAGGACATTGCCTCCTATAGTTCAAACAACCAAACACTCCAAAAAGTGATATAACATCAGCACAGAAAGAAAAAATCACTTCATTAATAGAATTCATCAGGATACAAGGAATTTAATGGGGGAAATATGCACTTCAATCTGTTAGGCCAAGCCCCCTGGCATTTTATTCCAGCTCCATTGAGTAACAAAGACTAGGATGGTCATTGTATAGCTTAATATTTTGTTGTGATTCCAACAGAAATCAGCCCTGCACAGTAGTTAATTAGGATAATTTTTTTATTTGGTTCTTCTTAACAGTAAGGTTAGTTTAGAGATGGAAAGGCTCTCATGGTGTTTAGTTACAACAAAGCTTTAGCCCTAAGACAAGCAGTGAAAAAAGCATGCCTGCAGCTGAAGATAGATGCATGTGACTCAGAAATCACAGAAACATAAATTTGGAAGGGCCATTTTGGGCATCAAGTCCAATGCTCAGCTCAGTGCAGGAATCCAAATGAAAGCATCCCAGGAAGAGGGTTATCTAGCCTCTGCTTGAAAACATCCAATAAAATGGGAGCCTACCATCTCTCTGGATAATTTGGTCTGCTGTCCAACAGCGCTTGCTATTAGGACTTCCCTCCATCACTCATTCAGCTCCTTCAACTGCTCTTCCCTGTTACTAATCCCCTGGTCATCCTTACTGCCTTTCTTTGAACTGCTCCAATATTTCATATTTCTTTGAAAATATGATCCAAGAACTGGAGCCAGTCCTTGAGGTGCAGATCTGACTAAGAATAAAGTGAATTATTATGCCCATGATTTAAAAAATATACTTGTTAGAACTGCCCAAAATTGCCTTTGCTTTTTTTGCAACTACATCAGATTGCTGTCTCATATTCCATTTGTAAATTACTAAGTTATCTTTCACAAGCATCATTGCCAAAATGTCTTCCCTCTCTATATTAATTTAATGTATTTCTATCCTGCTGAAATTCAAAAGACTCTTGGCAGCTTACAAGTGCATTTGATATTTGCTTCCTAAGTCAAGAACTTTGCACTTGGCTCTGTTAAATTTCATTCTATTACTTTCAGCCTATTTCTCTAAACTATAAAGATTGTTCTGAGTTTTATTTCTGTCTATGTTAGTTATCCCACCCAATTTTCTTTCATCTGCAAATCTGATAAGCATTCCCTCCACCTCTTCATCCAAGCCATTACTAAAATCATTGGAGAACCCACTGGAGATTCTCCTAGCACCCCACTTGATTCCCTTTCAAATCTGATGAAGAATCATTGAAAAACACTCTTTGGGAATGAATTTATTTATTCATTGAACATTTCATCAGGCCCACTTCAACATTATATTCAAAGTAAACCAGTATTCCCTGATCATGTTTCTGTCAATCTCAGGCTTCAGCCTTACCTCTTCTCACTGGAATAGATAAGTGGACCAACAAAGCTAAACAGAAGAGCATTTGTGATGTCACAGAAACAAAGCAAAATCCAATTCCTTAGAACACTCAAATGTGTGTGTGCACACAAACATAGGAATGAAAGCACTGTACTGAAGAATTATTCATTAGACACATAAATGCATTTTTAAGCTTAAAAAAGTGTCACTTGCTGATGAGATGGGCAGCTATATAACTGTATAAATAATACATCCCTTTGTCTGTTGTTTTGTTTTGGTTGGTTTTTATACCTTTTAATATATTTATTGATTGTTTTTAGCCTTGTTGTATGCCTTACCAGACTCACTTACTGGGAGATGGGCAGCTATATAAATTGTATAAACAACAACAAGAGCAACAACAACAACACTGTTGGGTGAGGCAGCATTTCATATTGCACAGGTCTTCAGTCTTCATCCAAAATAAATGTCTGTTGTATTACAACACTGAATGGATAACAAATGCAGAATGAATGACTACAGTTGTTGCTCAAATGTGCAATATTTCTGATGTCATGAGATACAGTACTGTATCTTAGCTCTGAATCTCCAAAGTTTTCTATCTTATGAACTACCATGAACTTGTGTTTCCTTTTTCTTCTTCTTTTTCTGCTCCACCAAGTTGGAACTAAACTGTTGCTGTATTTATCGGTAATTTGATTAAAACATCATAAATATAAATAATATAAATATAAAACATATTTAAAATAATTTTATCTGCCAGATTTGTACTTCACACTAAATACTTCTCATAGCAGAAAGAAAATCTGGACCTACTGTACTTTAAATTTCTGTTTAGCATATCCTCTGGGGGAAAGCAGCTAGTCCCATGATAAAGACCTTACTTTCCCTTCTGTAAAATGGATAAAATAAGAAACTAATGAGTGAAATAGGAAACTATCCTACTGAACTGTTCTAATAAATAAGAAATTGATAGCAGAACAAAAAATTGCAGATTTTATATACTTACTATCTAGACTGCTTCCAGGCAATTCCCCGTTTTTATTAGATTAGAATGATGTATGCTGTGGAAGTATGTAGTATTTGGATCTGAAGTAGGCAAAGGTACGCTGGAACTCAAGCCACCTATTCCTGAGCCTGCACAGCTACATTTGAACCCAAGTGCAGCAAGGGTACCGACCATGGTTACAGTAGCACATTATGGTTACACAGGACTGCACTATGACAACTGCGTGCTTCAGCAGCTTTCTGGAACAGCATCCCTCCAGAGATCTGCATGGCCTCCACTCTATCTTTAAAAAGTCTTTACAAAACTGGCTTTTTCCCCAGGTCTTGGGTTAGCGTAGATGAGGAGTCCCTTTTAGGATTTTATATATTAGCTAAATGTTATGTTCCAGGATCTACATTGCTATCTTCTGATTTGAGGGGAATTCCTCTGCTTTTAATGTTGTATACCACTCCAAGTCTTCTGGAGTTAACCAGTCTTCTAAATTTACTAAAATAAACAAACTTTAAAGTTAAAAGAAGGCAAAAAGAGACTTTCTTTGTACACATATGGGGAATACTTAGCTATATAGGGTATGACATCCTGTAGAGCTTTAATTGCAGGGCTGCATCTGGATGTGGAAACTGATTCTGTCATACTGACGTCAATGCACAATACTTAACAATCAGGATGTAAAAGTATGGCACAGTAACATTCCCAAACAGTGGTAATTTCAGCAAGAGCTATGCTAGTTGGCCAAGGCTGTTTTTGGTTCCTGGGGAACCATCTGAGTTGGTAATAATCCTGGGTGAATCTCACAATAATGGTCTCCTTTAGGAAACACCTGGACCAGCACAAATCTGGCCCAGTTCTGTTTTCATCTGTTAAATCTACCCCAAAGAAAGTTTAAAAGCTCACTGAGGTTGCAATTCCTGCTTCCTCTTGCAACTGTCGGCAACTACCTTGCTATCATGCATATTCAATTACTGTATGATGTGAGATGTCAGGGAGTAACAGGTTAAAAGCTGCAAAGTATTTGGTTCAAATGTAGGTAACAATGATACGAAGAGACCCCCCCCCCCACACACACACACACTTGCCACCTTACTTGGCTGTTTTGAGGGTATTTTTAATAAATAAATAGGCTCGTATATTTTCCTAATTCTGACTCCAAATTCTGGCACAGTGCTTAGCCCAGCCTATTGACAAAAAACAGGCCTGTCCAGCTCTGCTCAAACCCTGATCTGATATGGACATCTGAACAATATTTAAGTCTGTGTAAAGTCAGGGAAGTTGAAATGAACAGATCTAAAATGTGAAGTGTGAGGTAAAACATAAGCATGAAATTAAAATAAAGTACTCATTAAACTTGAGATTTGAAAACCTATGTTTGTGTAGAGAAAATTAATTCAACAATATGGTGCTTCTGCTGTTACAGAGCCCTGGAATAAACCCAGACTCCAGGAATGACACAACTACTGTACTAATTGCTCCAACCATATGCTGTTTCCACTCTCTGCTTTCCTCACAAGTTTTAGGAAGGATCTGAGTTCCCACTGCTATATTGCCTGCTCTGCCTTGCCTTCTCCTTTCAAAAATGAGGTGTGTGTGTATATACAGTCCAGAAAAGCCTGATTCCTTTCCAGGAATGCATGTAAAATGTAGAATTCCATAGAGCAGTGTTGTCCAAACTTGGCCACTTTAAGATGAGTGGACTTCAACTCCCAGAATTCCCCAGCCAGCATGGCTGGCTGGGGAATTCTGGGAGTTGAAGTCCACTCATCTTAAAGTGGCCAAGTTTGGACAACACTGTCATAGAGGGTCAGGTGCTTGGGCAGCCTCTTTTAGCCATACACCCAGATAATTCGTCTGCAGTATAGAGCTGCTGTAGAGTTCTCATGATGGAATTTGAGAAATAAGCAAAATGCACTATAATATATTTCTTCTCCACAGGGCAAGGGAGGGAATGTGCAGACAATACAGAAAAAGCAAGACTCGGCTTATTAACTCTGTCTAGAAAAAAATTTGTGAAGGTGGATCTGGAGAAAAGGCAATTTCAAGAGGAAAAGGAAGTGGCTGAGCTAACAGCCACACAGAGAAGCCATTCCACACATTTGGATAATGTGGTAGCAGGAGAGAGAAAAACTGGGTGGGGTTCCAAAGTATTATCTTGCTCCAAACAAAAAGACTGAGGCATGATTTCTTCACATACATCTGACATTATATATATATATATGTATGTATGTATGTATGTATGTATGTATGTATGTATCAAATGCATGTGTAGATCACCCTTTTCCAACTTACTGCTACCCAGCTGTGTCATCTAAGATTCCAAGAATACCCACTTGCTGGCTGGGAATTCTGCGAAATGTAGTCTAACACCAAATCCTACCTATTCATCTATATTCACTGGTCACGTCTGAGAGAGAATAGCAGGGGGTGGGAACTACAAAGTTTGGTGAACCTCGTACAACTTTTAGTTAGGAAAATGTTTAAGAGGGAAACTTTCCAAAACAACGTAATGGGATTGAGTGTATCAAGAATAGGATTCTGAGTGCCAGAGGAAAGCTGGCTGCATGGAGGCCCAGGGACAGAAAATTAGGTGGGAGGGGGATTCTGGAAAATCTTAGATTAGAGTTGCTTCAAGCCAATGCTATCCAGTAGGGATGTGTAAAATGTTTTGATTTCAAAGAGGAATTTTTGACCCCACTGTAAAACAAAAGACTATTCTATTTGAAAAGAATATTAAAGACTTTATCTTAAGAAACTGAGAAAAATTCTATTTTTTCTGTAGAGAAGATTTTGTATTTTTTTTTATAACAGGTGTTAATTGAAACAGATTCTCAGTTAATAGACACCAAGCTGCATTTCCATTGTTTTTATGAGAATGTATTTAATGTTTCCAAAAATGTGTTAAAAATCATGCCCATGGCCACATTTTCTAAAATTTGGGTGGCGGGCATCATTCAGGAAGCAGCGGTGACCCTCCCTTCCCATTATTTTCTGTGGCCAAAATTCTCAGAATAATGCAAGTTTCATTCTGATGGGACAGAGAACATTCAAGCTGTTTCAATTTTTATTCTAATGGAATATGGCTGACTAGAAACATTTGACAGAACATTTGAGTGGGGTACTTTGTTCTAAGCTAAGAATAAAACGTATTTTCTGTTTTATGCATATCCCTATCAACTGTGGAAAAATGCCATAGGCACTGCTTATGAAATGGATAAAACTCCTTTAAATGCCTTCAGTAACAATAGTGTAGTATCCTTCTGTACATAAAAATATATCTGTTTTTGAATAGCATCATCAAAGAATAAAGCATGATAATGTCTTGCCAATGGCAACTTTAAAACAAATTTCAGTACTGGACACAGAATAGCTGGTAGGGAGCGGAAGAATAGAGAAAAGCTAACTGTCATTTAGAGTTGCTGTACAGAAGACAGAACAGACTTTTTTTTTCTATTGATACAAAGGGAAGAACTTGAATTAATAAGAAGAAAGTGCAAGGAAGCAGATTTTGCTTAAGTAGGAGGAAAACTTTCTACTGATAATAGTTTGAAAATATAGCAGACTTTTCTTACAGGTGGTGGACTATTCTTCAAAAGGGAATTTAAGAAAAGCCAGAATATCATTGATCAGGGATGCTGTCACTGTACCCTGCATTAAACAGAGATCTGATTAGACCAGCTGCAAGTTCCTTTCCAATTTCTATTCTTCTGATTTTCTGAATTAGGCTAGCACCAATTTGATATGCAACAAGATATAAAGTTTACCTTTTCTTCAAAAAGCCCTGACTTCTTTGTCATTGTTAAAAATGAAAATGTGGGATGAACATTTTACAAGTAATAAAAATAAACAATTTCTGCAAATTATGCCCCTGCTAAATGCACCAGAGTAAATCTGATTAAGTTTTTCTTTCTCATTCTCACTCATTCTATTTCTAGCTTGTTAGCATTCTTGGAAATTATGGATAAGCACATGGTTTTCTTGCTTGTCCCATCTTGGGGATAACCTAATTCCAAGTAAGCCTCCAAATATTTTATTTTTTTAAAACCCAACAATAAAGGTAATGTAAAACCTCATTAAAATGTTTGACTTTTTGATGTGAGAAAATAATGTTTGCCAGGCAGTTCTTGTGTTTTACACAGAATTGGCTAGGTGCGTACTTTTGTATGTGGATCTCATCATAAAGGAGTGCTTAGTCTACAGAGGATAAATGAAGTAAAAAATAAAATACAAATGTCAAGGTGGTGGTCTGCTCAGGCATGCATGCATGCACACCAATGCTATTGTTTTGGATCTTTATGGCTGAATCCCATGCATCTTATTGCTACAGTTCTACTTCCCCAATAATTATCTATGAATGGAGGGAGACTGCTTTGCTTTCAGAGTAAAGAAACTGTTGAAAACAAAGGAATGGGCAAGAGGTGCAAATGTTGCTACTGAAAGTCATGGATGCCTTTGACAATTAGCCTGAAAATTGCCTCCTTCTTGGGAGGACCTGCTTGACTGATGTATTCAGCCCGTTTTTGGGGTTGAATATCACTTACCTCTTCCCCTTGTCTCATCTGTATTCATCCCATTTTACTCTTTTCCAGTCAGTGCACACTGTAGCTACTAACTCCCCTTCATCTATCTCCACCCACTTGTTTTTTCTTCCTTGGCTGTTTCTGCTGGAAGAAAGAATCATGTTTTTCTGTGGCTTGAGAGAGAGAGAAGGGTTGGTACATACAATGAGGGAATCAAACTATTTTATAAATGGGGTACTGTAGTTCACTAATTTTAATCAGTAGTTATTACTCCTTTTTTTTGTTCTGGCTCTATCCTTTTTGGGAGTGTGGTTTCTGGCAGATTTATTTATTTATTCAATCTATATGGCCACCCATCTCAACAAGAGACTCTGGGCAGAGTTCAGATACATAATATACGCACAGAGAAGTGTGTCACATGCATACTTTATTGGGGATGGGGAAATCTAAGGTGGAAACTCTAAACTGATAAAGTAAGGAGGCTGGGCACTGCCCAGGATTTTATTTATCATTCTTTCTCTGTTTATATTTCTTTTGGGAGGTCATTCAGGGTAGTCTTCTTTTGTGGTAATTACAGAACGAGCCTCATGAGCCAGAAGTTCTAATTCTACCTCTCTTCTTCTTCTTCTTCTTGACCTAACTGTGAACTTGTGGATCTTGCACCAATCACTTCTACTGAACCAAGTGGGGGCACCCTTTTAGTGGCCAAGGGTCACTTTTTACATTTTGGGGCAACCAAGCAGCAAAGTGGATTGTACTGGGATGGGGGAGGAGATCCAGGAAGGTTATTTTTAGGCTTACACTTCCATTTGTTTAAGTTTTCCATGCACAAAAATTGGTAGGAAAATGTGATGTTACTCTTCAGTAATCAGTCAGAGAGACTACTGAAGGCCACAAAGGCAGAATTCAGGGTCTATGATCAGTTCTGGGATTGGAAATTACACTCCTGTCCTAAACAATTAAACTGGAACTATTCTGCAACTGAACTGTTCTCCCTTTCTGAAAAAACTCTGCAGAAGCCTGAGATTTCTAGCACACAACACTTGCACTAGGAAAATAATTTATTATACTGTAGTCTTTTCAGACTTAAACATCAAAACAGAGGAGGTTTTCCTCCCCAAGAAGATCCACTGCATAAAAAGCCAAACAGCAGAAAAATCAGGTACTTAAAAAAATACTAACTTTAAAAAGAAAAAAAGAAAAGAAAAAACTTCTCAGAATAATGGTCCCGATGACCAGGGCAATGCAAAACTGAAGCAAGAAAGGAAGGAGGATGTGTCAACAAAACAATAGGTAAGTCAAGGCTAATGGCCGGAGAAGGATTAAAATCCATCCTCAAAGCATACGTGTAAAGGGATTCCTACTTTAGTTTTGGCATGGCAAGAAACCAAAGACCACTGACGAGAGTCAAGTTGCCATATAATAATTAAGGATATATAACATACTTAATATAAGGATATATATAAATATATATAATAAATAGCTATCAACATTTAAATATTCTAGAATTCTGGAATTGTGCTAAGTTATAAGTCAGCAATGGGCATATGTGACTAGTATTAATACCTATGTTCTGTGTATGAAGGCACCAGGGCAAGCTTGCAGAGTTCCATTCTCAGGTAAAAATAATCCTTTTAGGCATATGCTGATCATTATCATTTACTAGCATATTGCCTATCCCTTTTTAAGGCACAGTTGGACTGGAAGCTCCAGCTGGTCTCCTCTCAACAGAGTTATTCAGAATCTGATTCCCATTTTCTTTGTGGTAGTTTCTGCCTTTCTCCTTCCAGTCTTTTCCCTTGCTCCATCACTTCCACTACCACTGCCAGACAACAGGAGATACATATAATGTCCAGCCTCGCTCTCTCCAGAGGCAAGTTTATCATACTCAAGATGATTCCTCTTAAAGGAATTAAAATAAATTATGTATGCTGCCATCACAGTCTTTTCAAGCCTGGTTGTGGAGCAAAGAGGACAGGATGACAGACGAAAGCCCCCTCCCTCCCTAACCCTACCTGTATGTCATAGTTGAGACCCCCCCCCCCCCCCAAACTCCATCTCTGCTGAAAAGAGAGAACAAACAGGAAATCCTTTGTTCTCTCCCTGAAGGACTTAAATGCAAGCACTTGCTTGAACTGTAGCTGAAGAGCTCTTTAGAAACACTATCATCTCACCCCTGTATTTGAAGGTGAAAGATCTTTTATCAGTCACTGGAGGGCATTGACTCAGATTAAGAAAAGAGTTAATAATATCAAGCCTATCTACTCCTGCCCCCAAACTGAGATTTTCAATATATACATGGTAAAATATTATGTTTGTTCAGATTCAGGAGTCCTGGGTTAACCTGCAATCTTATTATATATGCCTACTCATATAGTGTAGTATGAACCCATGTTTAGCTAGAGGAAGTCTTCCATAAAAATGTTATGTCCTTTTTCTTTAAAATGGGGGTGGGGCAGCATGTGACCTCTGAGCCACCCTAAGCCCTTGTGAAACCATGGTCTGACAAAGTTTAGCAATGCAACTTGCCAGATAACAGCAGCATAATTTCTCACCACTGAATACACCTATAAAACTCAACTCCTCCAACTCTGTCAAAAATTAAGAGAAACAGACCAAGAAACTGGCCCTCCAATGTCTTTATTGTGCTAGTGTTCTTCCCTATGCAACATTTGCAGGCAATCTAGTGTTTTCCAGATACGCTGAATGGCAACACTCATCATCGTGACTGAGCATGGCCAACAGCAAGTGATTATAAAAGTTACAGTTTAAGATTTCTGGGGGGGATCTCTGCAGTACGACATATTTGAGAATCATCCAGTCTGTGAATGGTAAGCCTTTGTTTTGATTCTGTCCAGTCTCTCTACTACTGTTGGCCTGGGACTGATTCCCTATCTCACAAAAAAAATTGGATCCTATTGGATAGCTGCCCATCCTACATCCATTAAAGATATACATGTTTCAGAAGCAACCAGGTCAGAACCTGTAACAGGACTGTACCAGGATAGGAATCATATCTATGTATGCCTCCTTGAGTTTAAAATGTTACAAAAGAAATATGTATTGAAGTCTACACAATTCTGATACAGGAAGAAGATAAATAGGTTGTCAGTGGGAAATGCATGGCCTTCAAGTAGTACAACTTCCAGCTTCCTGCATTAGTGACCAAGCTAGCTCAGTATTGCTGTTCACCAATATTTATAGGCCCTTCACCCTGGAATAAATTATTGGTGTCCTGAATAATCTGATTAGAATTGAAGTGATTTGCTCATTCTGTAACTGTGGATAATTCATATTTCAATCCAATTTAAAATCCCCATATTACTTCATAACAACTTTCTGTAAATCCCACCATTGGATTGGATACATAACAACACTGTAAGGGACAGGACAGACATATCAGAACAGGATATGGGGTTAGTCTATAATTAAAATCAGACTGATAGATCAAAAGGAAGGTACAGTCACAAAAAGTGAGCTCCAGGTGTGTTCAAAAGCTGCTTACCCATTTGTGATGAAGCATTAAGTGGAGTACAGTTCAAAGGGAATTTAGTAGCATAATACTGTGCAGTGGATCTACTACCATTCAACCATCTCAGAATGTTGCATAGACATTAAGATAGTCTGTATGCTTTGAATACAGAGATATTGTTATTTCTACTTCATGAGTTGAGAAACAGTGACAAATAGGAGAGTTCAACTGGGACATGCTAAAGAAGCCACTGCCTCAGCAACAACCCACACCGAAGTCTCAACTGGACTTCTCCAGTTATCTTCGCTACAGCAGTGCTAAGACTGAAGAATAGCAAATTGCCACCTTGACTTGAGTTAGAGAATTCATCATTTCCTGATAAAGAACGAGAGATGGCAACTTTTATCCAGACCTCCAACTGATGCTCTATGTAAGAAGTTAAACAATAATAGTGATAAATTAAATGATTTATGAAACACTCTTTCCAACTAGTCAATTATATCAGAACAGTTAAGACACTCTCTCAAAAGTTTACAGGAAGAAACTTTTGAGCCAGACTTCCCAAGCCAGAGACTTTCATCTTAAAAAGAAATACAGCAGGTTTCTTCAAATGCTAGTAAGTTTTTCAGATGTAACATAGCAAAAGCCTAGTAATTAGCAGCAGTATAATTGTAACTGGTGCCATCTAGAAAATGAAAATTTCAAAACTATAATTCTGCTCAATGCTTTTATTAGTTCCTGGATTGGCAGACACCCAACAGCTACAATTTTCCGGTGATGCTGGGGTGGTGAAAACTACACCAAATTGAATTTTTACCAGTGATGCAACTATGAAAGACACAATGCCTCTGTCAAGAAAGGTGGAGTGCCCATTTTTCCAACAAGACATTTGTTAATTAATCAGAAATAAACTCCTCTGATTCACATTGGAAAATGGGCATTTGAAATGAAAAGGGAAGCATGAATTCAAATCCTGTTCTGTTCAGTTATCAAGCTACTTTCACTGTTTTCAGTAACTCAAATGTACATTTTACACGTAATAAATCCAGTGGGACATCATCTGACTAAACATGCCTAGGATCAAGCTTCCAGTCTTGTTTATCTCACTATGTTCAGTTTTAAACATCTTTACTAGAACTCAGCTATATTTAGTTTAGTGGAACCAACTCCTAAGAAAGAATGATTCTGATTATGGTTCTGTATTACATAGTATTTTGAATAGCTATAATATGGTAGCAATAAAAAATTAACCTAATAAATTCCTTCTACTTATCACCATTATGTGAGCTCTAGATAAATGATGTGGATGAGATTCAAAAAAGAACAGTGTGGAATACAGTATTCCTGGGTTGGTTTAGGAAGAATAGGTATAGTTATAGTTTCTTCAGTTTATGTATTTTTTTTTCTCCTTCTTTATTCTAGTTGTCCAAGAACTGGGAGGCAGCAATCCAAAGTAGGCTGGTATAGCTAGCAGAATGGCTGATTACCAAAGCAGTAGTGAAAAACCAAATTAATGAAAGGCAAATTTCTTCTCCTGTCTCATGCAATCCTCCTTTTGGCTGACAAATCTTTGGTACTATTGTCTCTTATATGAGATGAACAGAAGGCTAGAAATGAAAGACAACATGTGGATTTCCCATAACATTCCATTAATTTGGTACTACAGTAGGAAAAACAAAAGCTTTTTAATGAAAGCACCCCTAATAACCCAGCTGATCATTGTTTCACAGAATTCAAAGACATTTCAAGTGGTTACACAGCTGCAATCAAGGCCACACACCCAACCCAACATATTCCTGGAAGCAATATTTGCATCAGCATTCTTGAACTAACTCCTCCAAAGTCAGCTTTTCCCTAAGTGCATTTCAACAGGCCTTTTGACAGATGCAGCACTGGAGAAGAAACTTAGGGGAATTCATGGCACAATCAGAATTAGATGCAATAAAAAGCCTGAGTAAGTTCTAAGCCAGGAGGCATCACAGTTCATCTCTTCGCTTGCTCACGCAATCGCTAGATGGCTTTTGGCAAGCTACGGTTTCATTTGTTTGTTTGTTTTTTCCCCTAGGAAATAGGGAGAGTAAAATTGTCATACTTGGACAAGCATTCGCAGGAAATGTCTGTGCAAATGCCTGCTCAACCCACTCAAGTCCACTTATAGCCTATTAGACCAGTGTTTCTCAACCTTGGCCGCCTTAAAGTGAGTGGACTTCAACTCCCAGAATTCCCCAGCCAGCCATGCTGGCTGGGGAATTCTGGGAGTTGAAGTCCACTCATCTTAAAGTGGCCAAGGTTTTACTGGCCTAAATGGATGCCTCCTTACATCACCCGGTTTGCTCTGGAAAAAGGCGCCAAGACCTCCGTCCCTCATCCCAGTGCCTACCTTTCAACTCCGCGTAGTCCGGTACGGCTCCGTTGGTCCTGGGGACCGAATGGGTCTTCTGCAGCATCCTCATACGGACTTGCTCCTGCACCCGGGCGTTCTTGAGCACTTCGGCATCCGGAGCCTCCTTGCGCTTCCTGTTGAGCTGCTGGTCTGAGGGCAGCGCCAAGGAGCACACGCCGTTCTCCAGCTGCAGAGCCGACAAGAAGAAATTATTTTCCTGCATGGTGGCAGCAGCTGGGCAAGGGGGACATGAAAACAGTCCGACTCTTTCTCTGGTGGTGGGCCCTGCCAGGCGCTGAGGCCTTGTTTGACCTAGCGAGACAGTCCGGGCGGGGAGCGGGGTGTCTGACAAGCCTTCGGCTCCTCTTCTCTGAGTCCGAGCGACACTTCCACACTCTGAAAAGGCGCGAACTTGTCCACAGGTGGGTGCGGCAGGCCCTTCTCTCTACCTCGCTTACTCAGATCAAGAAGTTGTTCCACTCAGGGCGCGCGCGCACACAGAGAGCCTCCTGTAACCTTCCCAGTCCCACGCCAGTCCCAGTCCCCGTCTTCCCCCACGCCTTGTTTTGGTCTCCTGGGACTCTTCTCGCCCGGTCCTCCCCCCTTACTTTAACACACCTACGTAGTTACACCCCTCTCCCTAGCAACTGACATCAGCAAGGAGGCAGGCTTTAAGGCAGAGCAGGGCAGGCGGTTCCACCTTAAGCAGGTGAGGCGTTTGGCAAGCTTCAAGACAGACTTCCAAGTGTGCAGAGATGCAGCGCCCGGCCCGGCCCTGTCCCTCGTCAGCTCCGCAAACCAGCAGAAGCGGTTATGGGTGCGGCAAGGCCTCCAGGGCTTGAGGGGGTGGAGTGGGGTACCGTCCCCCCTTCCTCTGTTGGGAACGAAAGCTGCGGGTTGCTCTGGTCCGGCTAGGGGAACTGCCCTGACTCCCCGGTGCAGAAAGGAAGGAGGACGCACGCGGCCGTCCCGCCTCTGCCAAGCCCAGCTTTTTGCTCCTCTCGCGGCTTGTGAAATGCTAACAACTGTGCGCGTTCCAACAACTCCGCGGTCCTGGAGGCCAAAGCAAGGAGGACTGGCGCTCCACCAGAGGCAGGTCAAAGTCCAGGACTGCTTTCTCCGTTCTCCCCACCCAGGAGCCCAGGAGGCACTTTGCCTCGCCAAGTGTGGTCATGCTGATCAGCAATCGCTTGTAATAGCTGGACTTAAAGAGGGTTAACTTGGAGCAAAAGGAGGGAGGGTTGTGACAGCCAGTTATCTTTTCATCAGCAGCCCTTCCCTTTTCAGAAGTATCTGGTGGGAGTTACAAATGCAGAGATCACTGAGTGGTGTCAGCTGTTGGCCTGGAAACTTCCTGCAAGGGGTCCTGGTCACTCTGTTGTGTTTTCTTTTTCTTTGGAGGATGTACAACAATTTAAAGGGAGCTCAGCACTTGCTCAGAAGAAGCAGAGAGAGAGAATTCCACATGCCTACAGGAACAGCCTAGGGCAGAGTCAACATTACACACCCTGCTTGCCTCACCATGACATGATGGACCTGGAAGAACCTAACAGGAGCGTCTCTCTCCCCCTCTCTCTCTCTGACACACACACGCCTTTGTTCATACATAGCACTAGCCAGTCAATTATTTCATTAAGTGCTGTTGCTCACCCACACATTTAAATCTGTGAGTTTTTGTGTGCAGTAATCTTTCCTCCACCTGGTAACCTTTGCTTACTGGGCTCTGCAACTTAAGTCCCTTCGTGTTTCTCTCCAGCTGGTTTAACCAAAAGGCAAGAAAAATGCCTAGGCAGCCTGTGACTGATAGGCATGTGTCTTACAGAGCGCTTGCACCCTCCCCACAAACAAGTCTTCCCCAAGTCAGATTTGAAGAATGGGGACTTTGTAAAATGACCATATAGTTTTCTTACCAATAATATGGAAGTGGATTGCCATTACCTTTTCTTTTTAACTTCCCAAGCTAGCTTCTAGCCCCTATGTGGGTACCTAGAATTATTGTGCTCTGTAGTATGTACTATATGGTAGCAAATGGACCTAAAATAGCCCACACAGTCCCGCTCTGTCATTCCAACAAGCTTGTTGGTCTCTGATTAGGTTATATCTATCCATTTAGAGATATCTACATAGGAAGAAATAGTTAAAAAATAGTAAAGTACCTCAGATATTTCCAGTATGTAAAGATATGGCTGGAAGCAATGGCCATTCAGGAGACTGCCTCTGGCTTTTTATATGGATGGAACCATCCATATAAAAGTCTCCCTCCTAAAGTGAGACTTTAGGAATGATGATATTCCAAATAATAATAATTAAGCTGGAGAGGTAGTTAAAGGATAGAAGCCATTCACTCCCCTCTTGCATATTACTAATTTGGTTCATTCTTGAATGGAAACAACAATTATTTCTATAAATATGCCAGCCTGAGGCTTGCATGGAACAATAATTAAGATATACAATGTTCATAGGATCATTTTCCTTTGTATGGTCTCTAGCCACATAATTAACTTACATTTATGAAATGTTGTCAGATGTCCAGACTCTCTGGAGGTATGTAACCTTGATGATAGTAATAGCTAGGCCCAATCCTGCTTAGCTTTTTGAATTCCACACAGCACCTCTCAGAATATGCATACATACATACAAACCCATCACACTATTCCCTTTTAGGGTAAACAAAATTATAAGAAATAAGTAAGAATAAGCCAAAGAAACAAGCCAAAAAAATGCCAAAATGGAAATATTACTACATCTTATTATGCTTATACATTAAAAGTTTATGTATAACTTGAATTCATTTCAACATGTCCTGTCAAACATAAATACCATGGTCTTTGATACATTAATTTTTAGATCCATGTTTTTCATGCATTACATAATGTATCTAAAATTTGCGGCAAATTATTTGCATTCTCAGCCAACAACTTGGCATTGGCTGCTTACCTGTGTCAACACAAGCATTCCTTGGAGAAAGTTGTTAGCAACTGCAGAGGATTATGGAGGATATGGATTAACTAGACATGGTTGAAGGCATTCTCCGTGGGAGCTCTCCTATGGAAAGCGTCCCCCTGAAATGAGGATGACCTTAATTCTCACGGCCTTCCAGAGATTGGTAAAAACTGTATCTTTTAGAAAGCCTTTGGGGACTGATTGTGGAGACATTGTTGCCTATGTTACTTAAATGAGTTTTAAATAATGAATATAATCTGTATGATTCATTGTTTCATGTAGTAATATCTGTAAACCATCTAGAGTCTACCTGCATAGAGATGGTAGATAAATTGCATTAAAAATAACAAGAAATTGCACATCCATAAATATATTAAAACAACCAAGGGGACATCATACTGTCCACTCAGTGTTGAATCTTTCACAAAGCATTCTATTTATTCTCATACTGTACATGCTTCCATCATATATGTTACTGCATTCAGTAAAAAACCTTCAGTTCCATACTAGTACAAAACATTCTGTAATTCAAGCCTCTCTGCTTTATCATATGCTTTCTCTGAATCAAACATACAATGCACATTTTGACATTCACATGTTTCTAGGTGTCCTGCTGAAGAGCAAAAATCTGGTCTGTGCACTGCATGCCCAGCATAAAACCACACTGCACTTTCCAAATTTTGCTCGTTGTCATCATTTACCAAATGCCAAATTTTACAAAATTACCAAATTTTACCTGAGTATGCAGACTCCAAAACTCCAAGAGTTTTGCATTCACTCCTGCTACTTTTCATTTTGTATAAGGAAACAATTGTCAAGCATGGATGCAGTCTTTACAAATGTTAACACATAGTTAACAAATCACATAGCTACTCCATAAACAAACCACAACCGTATTTTAATATTTCTCCAGATACAACATCTATTCCTGTAGCCTTACCATTTGAAAGCTCTCTCACAACATTTATTACTTCTTCATCAATTTTTTAAATAGGTACTGGAATTTATAGTATTTCTTTCAAACCCACTCTTCAACACATCACCATTATTCCCATATAAAACTAATATACTCATACCAGCATTCCCACAATTCAGTTCCATCCCAAATCACATGTATTTTAATTACATGCACTCTGCTGGAGGCTCCTTGTTAGCTTTTTTCGCACACTTTCAAAATAATATAGTATTTTTATTTACATCAAAATTGCTCTGCATTTTCTCTCCCTCCTTGAATCTTGACCATTCCTTGCTCTTTGACTATATTTTTTCAAACTATATTTTCTCTCTTTAAACATTATTCAGTATATTTTTCTTACCTTTATTTTTTGCAGCACATTTTTAATGCAAATTTTCTTATCCATAGCAATGGCCATCCATCCATCCATCCATCCATCATCCTAAGGAATGTTGTAAGAATCATCATTTCCCCAGGCATTCTTTTTCATACTTCCCCCTTAGTGTAACTCTACACATTTCTGTGACTTTCTGTAACATAAATCTCTGCTCCAAGCAGCGTCCACATCTTATTTCCTTACGTTTAATTTCCATTAATTCTGTTGGGAGATTAATCTACAAGTAATATAGAATTCATACTTTCTGTTCTTGCAATTGTTCTGCCTTCATGCTCTTTTCACATCTTTCCTTCCACGCCCCTTTATTCCCAAAATCCACTCTTGACACTTTCAGATGATGGTCTGTCCCACACTGAGAATTTCTCATCATTCTTGTCTCCTTGTATTCTCTTAGTCTTTCATGATAAACAATGAAATTAGTCATGCTTTTTAAATACTTATTTTTCTGTGGATATTTATGAATACAGTAGTCTTAGTTTAAACAATATATTCACAATAAATAGTTATCTTTTCTAAGTAGTTATTCACCAAAGATTCACCATTTTCAGTCATTCTTGGGTCTCTGAATATCTTAATCATGTTCTCTGTACTTTGTCATCTTATTTGCACCCATCCATTCATGTCACCTCCCAGCCCCCACTTTGATCACATTCCTTCAGAACTTTGCACAATTTTCCCCAAACTCATGTCTGTTTTTTCCAACATCATCATCCTCTGGAATGTGACATGCAGGTACTACGAATCTATAGATTCCATCTTTCCTAGGTGACACCAATTCATACTTTCTGACATACATTTTAGCCTTTTTGAGGCTTTCACATAATGCCTTTTAGTATAGAGAAGGTCCAGACTAGGTCATCAGGCTTAGTCACATCCATGTTATGCACAGCATTCCCTGCTAATGGTAAAAATTATCCTGGTCAGTTTTGGTACATTTTGGCTAGTATCCCAGAAGTGCAACCCAAACCAGATTTACCCCAATCTTATTTCCATGTTAAGATCTGTAATCTAGGGACTATCTCAAGCGCACATAACATTGACTACATCCCACTAAGTAGGAGGCACGTGGAGTATAGCAATACACACTTGGAATACTAATCCTACAAAATCTTAGAAGAAGTCAGTTTTTTCTTGGGGTGGGGAAGCAGCCTTTAACATGACACATTGTATTCTTATCTGTAACAGCCTAAGGGCAAACAGTGTTATCCCGCCCAAGATGACATCTCTGCTGACTTGGTGCAGGAACATCGTGCGAGATCATTTTCATGATTCATCACAAAAAGTTTGGACTTTGTGGGAAGTCTACCGACATGGGAAGTGGGTCAGCGTGTGGTGACCACTGCATAAAATGTGCATGGCATCAATGCGTTCAACTCAGAGTCTAGTCTTTAAGATAAAATCTCTGATTCTGTCCCAGGTGTTGTTTGTGCCGATTCAGTGTATTTGCTTCCTTGTTTCTAATGGTAGGGCACACCATTAGAAACAAGGAAGCAAATACACTGAATCAGCACAAATTCACACCCCAATTCTGCCACTCCTTTGGAAAAGACCCTGATGCTGGGAAAGATGGAAGGCAAAAGGAGAAGAGGACGGCAGAGGATGAGATGGCTAGATAGCATCACTGAAGCAATGAGCATGAAATTGAGCAAACTCAGGGAGGCAGTGAAAGATAGGCCTGGCGCAATATGGTTCATGGGGTCACGAAGAGTCGGACACGACTTAACGACTGAACAATTATGCTGATCTTTTCTAGCTGAAATGGAGATTGAGGCTTTGCAAGGCCAATGCAAATGGCAGTGTCCAACAGAGAGAGATCTTTTTGCCAGTCTTTCTCCATGCTTCCTGTTTAGTGCTTTTTCACTAAGAATCAGGGATGCTACTTTCTGAAGAACTGCTGCTCATTTACTTGAAAAAAATGGTAGAGAGACAGACAGGATTTGCCCAATTTTAAGTAACAAATATCAGGCAGATGGCGATAAAGCTCCCCCCCCCCATCTCTAAGAACTATGCTGTGTGATGACCTCCTTGCTTTTTATGCTGTGTGATGAAGTCTCCTGTAAAAGCATCAGATGCAAGGAATGTATGTGTTGCAAACAATGGGGGAGGAGGAGCCATCAGATGGAAGTGGGACTGGGCTTTTGCTTCCTTCCATTCTCAAAGGTACTGTACATATCACTTTTTTAAAATAATAATTTTATTAAACACTATGGTTAAACAGATAAAAACTAGTACAAACTACAGAAAATAAAAGAATAAAAAGAAAAAATACAAGTGCAGAAAAAAAAAAGAAATAAGAATATAGCAAAGAAAAAGAAAAGTATATAAAAAAGTGACACCACCCCCTTTGTCACAATAAGGATAAACAATGTTAACAACTTATCACCTTCTCTTAAAATACATCAAACAATCTCTTCATCCTATATCTCATCTCTTATCTATAAAGAGATCCTTAAAACCTCATTCAGTCCTGGTCAGCAAAAGTCTATGAAGAGTTACTGGAAATAACCACACATCTATTTTAACTTTGATCAAATAAACCCACTTTTTATTCTTTCCCTTTTAACAATCTTGATCTTTAATCTCTTCAAATGTACATATCACTTTTCATTTTGTCAAAAATCTCAAATCAGGTGGCTATGAGATTAAGGGCATCTCTGGATACAATTTGTACTTAGTGTCCCAGACATAGAAATCACAACATGGTACTGTGCAAATATTTTTGTGCATGCTTATCTTTGCATATTGAACCATTAAAAAAATAAACCTGCCAACTTTCACATTCAGAATGAGACCATTTGAAAAATTTCTTTGCCATTTTGTTTTCATGGCACTAAAAGCTGCAGCACAAACAGGCTGTATGGTCCACACACCTCCAATAAATTTTTGTTGCTATTCCCCTTTCTGGTTACACTGCCAAACTAAATTGTGGTGCTATAGCAAAAAGTAGGTGTATTAGCTAGGCAGCCATCCCCAAATCTGGTACCTGCATATATTTTAGATTTAAGTTTCTAAAATCTTCCAGCCACCTTAGCTGCTTGCACCACATAGCTAAAGTTATTGACATACAAAGAAGCCGTGCAAGTAATATTGCATGATATGGCATTACTTTAGAACAATGTAAAACACTTAGGTCTCAAACTCAGAGAACAAAAGAGAAAATGTATTTCTTATAAATTCTTGAAAACGATGTATATTCAAAGCACTATCTCAGAATTTAAACAGTGCTGCTTTCATGTGATCCCTTTCTATGGGATTTTAGTGGCTGAAAATGCCAGTTGCCTTAAATAAAATAGCATGAGATAAAAGGATAGGCTATCTGGACTTTTTGGAATTGTGAAAATTTAGGAGTTTGGACAAATACATCTTTTTCATCCCGGCATGAAAATTTGCACTTACTTCAGTTCCTTTTATACATTGTCATACATACTTAGCATTGTATTATCAATTTTTTAAAATTCCCTTTTCAACCTGCCCTCTTTCTATTAAATATTACTACTGTACAAGCAGTGAAAAGCTTCCAAGGCAAATAGCTGCAGTCTAATTTCCTGGCGTGCTAATGTTTCACTGGCAGATGGGGATGGCAACTTCAGAGGCAAAGTGATCTGTTTTGTAGTGTACTTCTCATCAACTCACAGGCAACTGAGCAAGAAATGATTGGGCTCCTGTATTTATAACTGGAATCTTGGTGTAGTGTAAACCTGGGATCCAGGCTTTATTGACCTTCAAACACTCTTCCTTCTTGTTGAAGTTGTTAGAATGTTTACGTATCTTGATAGCTTTTCTGTGCAGTCACACATTATAGTTTGACATAGTTGCCAGTACTTGTGTGTCTTTGAATTGGGTCTTGTGTCCATTATGAAGCAGCACATGATTTTTCAAGCTGTCTCAGCTGACAATGCCTTTCATATTCCTTTAACTGAGTATTAATACTTCATTTTGTGGTTCCAATATATACCTGTCTACAGCTGCAGGGGATGCAGTAAACAGCTGACAATGAGAGTGGATTTCTGCCATCCTTGGGTGATTGAATGATATCTTGGATTTTCTTTTTGGCTTGTATTTCCCTAATAGTTTTCCAGGTTGAGTAATCTTCTCAATATAGGGGAGTTACACCTTTCCTACTGGGTGTGATTTGTCCTTGGATGCATATTTGTTATTGCTTTTATTATTAGATTGCATTGTCCACTTGATCTCCCTGGTGGAATATCCATTAGCTTATAAAGTGCTATCAAATTGGCAACTAGGTCAAACTATCACATGCAGCTGCACATAGAAGCTATTGAGATACATAAACATTCTAATACTTTCAACAAGAAGGAAGGGAGTTTGAAGATCAATAAAGACTGGATCCCAGCTTTACACTATACCAAGATTAAACATCGTTTAATTAACCAGCAGCAAAAATAACAGCAGCTTCACCTGAAACAACACCAAGCAGTAGCCTATCTCAAAAACAGCCAATCAGGAACTAGTTCACTTGGTATTTCCTCAAAATAGACCAGTTAGAACTTTACCTAGATGAAGAGCCAATCAGCTTTCCTGGATTCCTATGACATGGACCAGTTAGATAGCTCAACTGGAAAGATCAGTCGGAAGTCAGATTAGCCAGTTACAAATACAAGAGCCCAGTCAGTCCTTGCTCAGTTGCCTGTCAGCTGCCAAGAAGCTGACTATGAAACAGCTCACTTTGCTTCTGGAGATACCAGCCACAGCTGCTGGAGAAATGTTAGGACACCAGAAAATTATCTGTTTACTTTGTGCTATTATTTTATCTCTTTTGTTTTTGTTTCTTTTTTTTTCTTTCAAAATATTCTACACACACACACACACACACAGAGGACCATCATCATAGGTGACTTTTTCTTATAAAGCAGCCTAATCTTGAAGAGAAAATCCTTAATCCCCTACTCTATTCACTCTTAATTTAGATTCATTACATACAAACAGTATCAGTGTTACTTCAGGACACACAGGAAATAATTTATTCTTTATATTTCTTACAGTATGACAACAAATTTGAGTTTTCTTTTAACCAGGAACTGCTATCTTGGTTTGAACTGTGAATTCAAAGTTATCCAACATGGCCCAAAGCTAGGCACACACACACTGGTTTTTCTGAGAACCTCACACTATGCTAGACATCTAAAATCATTTTGCTTATATGAAACTGTTTTCACTTGCATTTTCCTGCAAGAGATACACTTGATCAATTAGGGGACCTTGAGTGTTGCTGAAGATCAAGGATGCATTGATCTGATGGAGAAACTGCTCAATACTTTCCTGGGGTTGCATAGTGCAAGGAAAGATTGTGCATCATTACCAGTTAGTTTTTCAGGAAATCTTGCTTGCTATTACCATTTTTTAAACTAAACATTTCTGAAACATAGAAGAACTCCTGGATTGTCCAGAACATAGGCTGTAAGACATTGGACAAAATCAATTTACCAGTCTGTTACCACTTTATATTTAATTTGGGACTGCCCAAAATTTGCTATGCAAAAATTTTTGTTTGAAATAGTATGATGTTCCCTGATCTCTGGGAATATGATTAACAATCCTGAGTTATGACAGTTTCAGTGAGATGGTACCTGTAGGCTTATGCAGATTCCATACAACAGGAGCGTCCTTCATTAGACAGGAGGATGCCCACCTTTCAGGGATGCTGTAATGTTCTGCACTGCCAGACTTTGGATTCCAAATGACTGACTGAGGGTCCTTTCCTGTTGTGGCTCTAGGATTCTCTGCTATCAAAAATACCCAGAGATTTCAGATGAGTCGATGTATTCATAGCATCATGTAGCACAAAATTCTAACTTCAGCATGGCAAATTTTGATATGTGCTAAATCCACTTCTAATGTTAGCCTGTTCTTGGCTTAAAAAAGAAAGTTTTATTAAGCTTATTATTTAACCTTCAGTCTCATAAAGAGCCAAATAACCCAGGACAATGGGTTAATCCTGGGACATTTACACAACCTACCCATGAAAATGCCCATTCTGCCTTAATTCAATAGCACTTTCTTGAAACCCACCTGCCTGCTTCTCCAGCTGCTGTCATTCAGTTTCTCCCTCAGCTCAAATTTCTCTTTCACAGTCAGTCACAAAAGCCTTCAAACACACTCTTGCAGGGCAATCAATACACTTTTTGTCTCCACCAAAGCAGCTTAGCCATGAATGTGAAACACAAGACAAGGCCGTGTGAGAGCTGCATCCAGTGAAAAACTATGAGCTGTCATTGGAAGCTATGACTTCATGCATGGGTACAGTAAAATCATAGCAGATGGCAACAGAAGAGGCAGATGGAGGACATTTTGCATCAATATTATGAATACTGAGAACTGCTGCTATTTTTAATAGGACGTCTAGTATGTAAAAGGCCGTGTATTTTTAATCTAATTCATGTCCACAAGGAACCACAGAAGTGGTTGAAGTGGTTCTGCTGTGCAACTGGGGTAAGACTAGATTGTCCCCCTGTCAGGCACCCTCCAAATGTATAGGAACTACCACTCCCCAAATTTCTTACTGCAAAATCTGGGAATCGTAGCTAGAAAACATTGGAAGGCAGTAGGTGGAGGTTGGACTAGATATGTGCGAAGCTATTGTACCCTGAGCTAGACTCTTAGTCTGCCTAGGCCAGTACTATCCACTTTGACTGGCAGTGCCCTTTAAGGCAGTCTTCCTCATCTGGCACTCTTAGACTTCAGTTCCTGTAAAACCCAAGCAGCATTGCCAGGTAGCAGAAAGCTGATCTAAGGTCTTGTATGATCCCAATATGAGATTCTTTGGGGGAAAAAAAACTTAACTGGACTCTTAGTTTTGTTTCCCATTTAAAAATTTCCCCACTATAAACATAATGTAAGGAGAATCTTTCTGAAAGAGACTAAGAGTCTAGGACAGGCAATGTGGTACCTTTCAATCATCTTGGACTTCAGCTCACAACAACTTCTGCCAACATGGCAAGAAATGATAAACTGTAGGACTTGAAGTCCAAAACAACTGGAGATCCAAGTCTCCTGCACCCCAGTTTTAATAATGGTCTTTTTAATGACCTTAGAAAGCCAACAAATACAGTGTGTAAGCAATTTCCAGTTGCATGTTTTCAACACCTAATATTCAGAGACCAACTCTATCTAAATATATGTAGACACTTCTAGCTATAATGGCCAACTATAACCAATAGTCACCAATAATCTTCTAATAATTTGTTTAATTTAAATACTGTATGTTACATCAATCAGAAAACAAGAAGATATGAGTTCTCATCCCTCAGCAGGTCATCTATCTTTGCAGCTATAGTTCTACTTCTACTGGACAAATCAGTCTTATATCTTGCAGTATCCTCAAGCACTTGCAGGTTCATACATTACAAGGCTTGTCTTGATGAAACATGCAGATATTGAAGTTGCTATCACAGACCCGCCTTAAATAATGACAGACAATGATTCAAAGCATATCAAGAGCATTCATGTCGTTGGAGTAAAATTCTTCAAATCAAGTACAATTTTATGAATGTGTTTGTATTATTCTGATGCTGTAACCTACCAGAAGGTTTAAGAATTTGAAAGGTAGCTAAGAAGTTAATTAAAAAATGAACTCATGCTCCCAGAGAATGAAGCACAATCTGAGCTATACAAAGACGTCAGCCTGGTGAACCATATAAGGGACTCTCAGTTGAAGACGCATTGATGTTTTGCTTGAATCGCATGTAAGTGTGTGACCCTGAATACAAGTAGCTGAAGAACATGAGTGGGGACTTGGCTGGCCATTGGGGAAATAGATTGCTGGGCTGGGTAGACCTCTTGCCTGTTGTCATGCTCCTTCATGGTCTTAGGGATTGCCTGATTCCCTGCTTCGGCAATCTGCTTTTTCTGTTTGAAAGGATCCTTGGAGTCTGCCATTAGCTCTAACTATAGACATCTCATTATGGGTTACCACTCCATACAGTATTATTTCCTGTCTGCCACCATATGCCTTCTGCCAATTCCCATTGGGGTTTATCCTACCTTACACACTTTCGATGAAATTGCCTTGTGCAATTGTTAAGAGCCAGACTTCACATTGCTGCTATTAACGATCCCCTGCTGCCTTTAACACATTAGATTGATGCACATCAGCTTAAATTGTTGTTGTTGTTGTTGTTATAGATTTTATGGCATGCTAAAAGCCCCAGTCTTCTCTGGAAGGCCTAACTCCAAGATTCTTTACCACATAGTAATCACAAATTACAATACAGTAGTAGCTGAAGCAAAACCATCCACCAAATATTTTATGCTAATATTTTATGCTAGAAGAATAATGAGTCTATATATGTTGCCTGACAAGTTAGTAAAGCACAAACTTAACTACTCTCTGGCTTTGTAATGACTGAAACATTATAATGTGGGTAAATTAAGTGACTGTAGTTGACCCACCTCTTCAAACCACTTTAGGATCTTCAGATGAAAGTTGCCAGATACAGAGAAACAATTATTACTATTTTTAATTACTGCTGCATGCACTTTACTCTACCCCAGTTTCCAACCTGGCTCTGCTACTTATTTTTTTTTTCTATTCATCCACCTTTCTGATCACTGCAGCTACATTTCCTTATAAACAGTGTACATTAACTATCCATGTACTCTGTAAACCCTAGGCTTCCATGAGAACTTGATGGGGCTCTGTGAGAGATAAAGGGCAGAAAAAAATCCCAAAACAAACAAAAAAATCCTGCTTTAATATATAAATTTGAATAAATAAATTACAACAAGCACAGGTTTTGTTTTATTGCCAATTTTCTATCACCAGAACTTTGCCTTTTGATTGGAGTTCTGAAATTATGCAGTCTGTAAAAGTTTTAAAACCCCTGATCTAGATCCATTTAGAGCAGGGTTCAGACCTAATTTTAAAGCAGAAAGTGCTTTGGTCACTTTGTGAAATGCCCTTTATTAATATTGTAGAAATGCAGGAGTGCAACTGTGTTGATTCTCTCAGTGGCTTCTTAACACCAGGTGACTGTGGTATCCTTCTGACTAGGCTGTTTGGATTTGGATGGCCATTTCCACAAACAACCCCCAAGGAGGTTTTTTTATGGTATGGCATTCCCATCCTAACCATTTTTATCTCATGATAGCATCTTATTTATTAATGAACTGATTTATCTATTGACATCATTTCTCTACCACCCCAGTCTCACAATTCTGGGTGAATATCAACAAGAATATCAACAAGCAATATTAAAATAATACCATCAATGCCATTGATATAACATGATCAAAAATAAAAAGATGACAATTCTTAAAAAATTATGTTTGTCATTAAATGTTTTCAAAGCATATGCTATTTTGCCAGCCCAAGCCCTATGAAGAAGTGTTTGAGCCATCAAAGATGGAACCAGAGCTGTTGAAAACATATTCTGAAAACTTCAATAGAGGGAATCAGAAAAGATCAAGAAGGTAGCACTGATTTTTAAAAAAAATGTGTTGACTTTGGCTCCAGGCACCATGAGTAAGCATGACTAAAAGACAGGGTGTCCGGTCCCATAGCATTTCACTGATTCTAAGAAACAATGAACAAATTCAATAGCCATCCTCTTTACCCAGTCAAGGCATTCAACTCTTTTGTACATGGGAATAACAGAGAAAGTTGGCTTTTGCGGGGAGGAGAGAAGCCAACAGCAGTGACTAGCCTCCTTTCAAAAAGAGTGGAAAGATTCTACGTTTTAGTATACTGTACTTTCTTTTTAATTTGCAGTGGCTGGGTACATACTATATGCCAAACTCTAGGATCAAATTAATCAAACCTTATAGCTGAATTTGCATAACATGTTATGCCCAAACAAGCTATGTTGCGGCTTAACAACATGCTAAGCCAAAGGCAGGGTTTCCACAATGTGCTAACAATAAACCATAAATTACCATCCAATTCTAATGTATTGTGCAAACCCAGCAGATTCGTAGTGTTTCAAGACAGGAATCAAACAAAACACTTGCAAAAAAAAAAAAAAAAAAATCCCAGAAAAGGGTGTGTTTGCTGGTTTAAGCAGAAAGGGTGCAATGCATGACTGTCTCACACTCTGGTCTAACCCTTACAAGGCTTCCTGATGTGTGACTCTCAGCCTCTCTCTCTAGAGGGCTGGTGGCATGAATAGGCTTGGCAGAGGAAGACCATCAGAGCACAAACCTGCCTGGCAACTAACTGCTGGAGAGATCCCAGGTGCCTTGGGTTCTTCTGGCAGTCAATAAGATTTTTCCTTAGGGGAAAGTAAGGGCAAATCAGACATTGTGTGTGTGTGTGTGTGTAAGGATGCATGTCCATTTATCACTAAAGATAAAGAAGGGGGAGATGAAATTCACCCTTTCCCCCCCTTACCTGCCTCCTCTCCTTTTCCAAATCCACCTTCCACCTATCCCAGCTCACTGTTCATATCAAATTTGGTCTGGTGGATAGGAATTTAAACACCAGGAAGTTAAGCCAGAGAAGCTGTGCTCTTTTCTGAGATCATCACCCAATCTACCTTAAAAGCACCTTCCCTTGAAAGCAGACATTGCTCTTGTTACTTTGTAGCCAAATTGGCAAGTGTGTGTTGAGCAAGCATGTACACATTTCAAGGAGATGGGCAGTGACAAATTTGATAAATAAAATAAAATAAAATAAAAAAATACAGACTTCAGGAGCTCTGATTCAGGTGGGAGGCTCTCCTAACTCCAGGTAGTTCTACTTCACTTGGGCTACCATCTGATGGGCTTCTCTTTGCCCAAGGCTTCTCTTTGCACAGCGTGTATGCCCAGAGTAGTATTTCCCTAAACTGTTCTCCTTTGGTATGACTTTGAGGCGACAATAAATCATTCCTAATAAAACAGATAAGACTTCCAAAAGTTGCCAGCTGTGCTCTGGGAATGTATCTTCCACTGTGAAATGCAGCCAAACCTGGCAATCCCTGCAGTTAGCAGTTGCTCCATGTGCAAGTTAAGTCTCGTGTACAAGTCCTGTGGTTGGTCACACCCAGCCAAAGCCTGGGAATCTCCCTACAGCCATCCCAAGATCTAAGTGAATTCCTAGCTGCAAAAGAGCAGATGAGTGTCAAGGGAGCCTTTGACTTTCTCCTCCCTCATGTAAATAGAAGGGTGTTTTCCAACTGACAAGTTTCCAATGTTAATAAATCATTGCTGCCTATTATAATGGTAGTTGTTATTTTGGGCTGTTCAGGGACACTGGGTTTTATTGTGTTACAAAGCGCCTACACTTTCTGGGTGGGACATGGGTAGTGTTTGTGGTGGAGTTGGGGGAAGGCCATGGACACTATTTTGAACTGCTTAGCAGAAAAACAAGAAACAAATGAAATAAATAAGCTATCACACATGTTCTGTCCATATCCATACCGTAATCCATACATTAAGAATTTTTCTTTGTGTGTTTCTGTATGTACATGCGTGCAAGTTGTGATACACACATGCACATCTTTCCAATCAATGCTGCTTCAAGAGATGATTAATGGTGGTGACTGGAAATAACTTGTTAAATTACTCTTTTATTAGCACAATAGAGGAATAGCACTGATCTATTTTCTTTGAAGTAGCATTATAGTATTACAGACGTACCATACTAATAATGCTAATTAAAAAGCCATTTTAAAATAATTTTTTGTCACTGCCACCATAAATTATTTTGCTAAAATGACAGGAAATGAAAAGATCCCCCCCCCCAGCATTAGATATATTTAATTGCAATAACATGGTTATAAATATTCTTTGTGATTATCTTAATATTTAGCACTAGTTCAGATATTGATTTGAAAAAAATGATAACATGTCCATTCAAAAAGTTATACTTGGGGAGGTTCATATGCCTGAAAAATAATTACCTCATGTTAAAATCAGATTTCTTTAAAAGAGTGCAGTAATGTTATTGGTATCTACACCTATGGAGGTTGTCTCCTCTTCTGTTCTCAAAAATGACAGACACAGAATCACAAACGGGTGACAATTTTTTGTGGACTTCTCATAAAATGTTAATGATAAATTAGGCTGAATCCACAGTAAACTTGTTTGGAACCAACCTTCATCTTACATACTTCTCTTGGCCTCACCTTCATCTTTCAGTCACAACCATTTACTATCATAGTCTTGTACCTTCCAAAAACAGAAAAAATAATTTCCATTTTATCATGAAGAAACCCTAACGAAGGGTAAGGAAAAGGCCAGAATGCAAATAATAACATGAGGAGACACTTGCAGATGCAGTAAGCCATTCAGGATCTGAAGGCAAGGGTGATTCTGCCAGAAAGAGGAGTAAAATTTGGACTGCCTAGCTACAGATTTACTGGTGGATGAATGAGCATGTATTACAAACCTAATTAATTTGGCTTATATTATCCAAACTTAGTTAGGCAAGGGGGGGAGGGCATACTTTCTTGTCAGAGATCGGCCTTCCTGAGTTTTGGGTGCTCCATGAAGTGCAACCCAAAGATAGGGAAATGTGGAGGTGATGGTATTGGCCAAGGCCTATGTCTTTGAGATAACAGGCTATGTGTCAGATCATGAGGTTGGGCTGTAGAGACAAGTTGGGGATCCTCTTCATGTAACACCCACTTTGCTGCAAAGCACTTCCTAAGCTCTTGGATCTTATTACTAGGCCGGTTTTAAAATCTCTCCAGCTGCTGATGCTGGGAGACCGGGAGACACTTTTTATGCTTGGGGAGAGAGATCATGGAAACTCAAGGGTTCATAGCCACAGTGGCAACCACGGACTTATCTGTATGGCCCAATCCAAAATCATTTGAAGATAGAAGCCACAAAGTATAAGAGCCAGTTTGGTATAGTGGTGAAGGTGCTGGCCCAGAAAGCAGGAGACAGTGAGTTCTAGACCTCCCTTAGGCATAAAAGCTGGTTGGGTGAGTTTGGGCCAGTCACACTTTCTCAGCCCAACCCACCTCATAAGGTTGTTGTTGTGGAGAAAATAGGAGGCAGGAGTGTTAGGCAAGTTTGCCACCTTGAGTTATATATAAAAAAGTGGGATATCATCATCATCATCATCTTCTGAAACCAGGAAAGGAACATGCCCTATAAACTATTACAGAACAGAAACAGGAGTTGCAGTTGTTCCCTAAAAGAGACATTGTGCAGCAATGTTGAAACCAGAAAAACTGATTTATAGATCCAGCAACCAAGTCACCCCATTTCTTGTCTTTGACTGGACAACCTTTGAATTCCCACTAGAAAACAAAATCTGAGGTTGGGGGAAAAAAGAATATATTTCAAAATGTAAGGAAGGGTTGGAAATTATTTTGAACCTTAATAGGCCACAGTGAAACATGGAAACAATGATAATACAAGAACTTTAATCATTCATTTTCAAATAAGATTCCATTTAAGCCTCTTCTTCCATATTCCTGTGCAGTGGTGGGTTTTTGATCTTTGTCCACTTAAAAAAACACCCCCTCACATTTCTGTGAGTGGGCTGAGAAAGCAAAAGATTTGATGGGTTGCCAATGCAATATCCCCAGGTAATGTTTTAAATGGTTGAAGAAGGTTAGTGTTGCTTGTTAAAGGACATAATTATTTGTCTGTACTTGGAGGTTATAAAACACATTTACAGGCTGTTTTACAGGAATCTAGCGGGATCTTAATGTTGTCATCGGTTACAATAAATGAACTGGGCACTTAGTTCCCATCCCTTAGCAGTCATATGAATTGTATGAGGAAGCAGAAGAGAAGTCTGTTCTCAAACCAGTTAGATTATCATCTTCTATGTGGAGCTGCCCTCAGTTTTGCAGTTCAAGTTCAAGGCTTCTGGGGACTCCACTCTGTATATATAGTTGACTTTGGGTGATAAATGGGCTATCTGTCCTTGGTATAAGGTTATCACTCTATTTTGTTGGATTTCTGAAGAGATGCAGAACTGTGGTAATATTGGCCTCACTACTTGTCAGAATAATAATAAATGAGCAGTATAGTGCATAGTGAGTTGTAACTATTTATGTACTGTTGTAAGTTATTACTTAAGAAACAGTTATTGATACTTGCCTAATGATGCCTCCAAATCTGTGATAGAACCCCATGAATTCTCTTGATCTCCAGGACCATTCCAGCCCTGTATATACTTCCAAACTGGTGAGGTGTAGCATTGTTATGTGCCAAAACTGACTGATATTGGCTGATACTGTCTCTACTACTAGCAGGAAATACAATATGACTGGTAGCCTAATCTACACACACATTCTGTTTCTTACTAAAAAGTGTTATGTGACCAAAGTCATGATAGACAGTAGAGGTTGTTATCAATGAGCCCATCTAGTGATGACCACAGCACATGGAAGATTGCAACATGGAATGTAATAGGAGTAAATAGTAAAAGCATGAATTAGAATGAAAATTTTAAAAAAAGCAGTTATGTTCTGTGTCTGCTTCCTAAAAACACTACAGTGGTACCTCAAGATACGAACGCCCCACCTTACGAAAATTTCGAGATGCGACCAGCTCCGGCCGCAAAAATTTACCTCAACATGCGAACTCCGCCTCAAGCTACGAACCGGATCCGCGGCCATTTGCCCTGCTGCCACGTGGTCGCGGCTTCCAAGAGGAAGTGCTAATGAAATCTGAGCGCGAGGACAAAAGCCCAAGGAAAGCAATGCAGAAAGAGGAAGTGCTAATGAAATCTGAGCGCGTGGGGGGGGGAAGCTTGCGCGCGCGACATAAGCCTTTCCCCCCAGCACGCTGATATTGCTTTCACTGTGCTTTTGTCGCTATGGAGAAAGGAAACAGCGTGGAGGAATCAGTGGGGGGGGAAGCTCCCGCTCCGCTGTGTGCGCTACATAAGCCTTCCCCCCCATTGCTTTCACTGTGCTTTTGTCACGCGCGCCAAGGGCTATGCACAAAGGAAAGAGCGCGGAATTAAGAGGAATCAGTGCAGGGGGTGGGGGGGAAGCTCCTGCTCCCGGCTGTGCGTACGGGAGCCTTTCTCAGATTTCATTAGCACTTCCTTTTTCTGCGCTAGGGCTGACTAAAGCGCGCCTGGGGAATTTCCTAGCCGTGCAACGCTGGCTGACACATTGAACCTTATGGGGACATGTGCTTCAAGATGCGACCAAATTCAGAGGGTGGAACGGATTAACCGTATTTACATTGAACCCTATGGGAAAACGTGCTTCAGGATGCGACCAATTCGACTTGTGATCAGAGTCACGGAACAGATTAAATTCGTATCTTGAGGTACCACTGTATTTCAAATACATGAATTAAACATAAGATGATTTATACACAAAAGGAATGAAATCTAAAAGGATGGCTGATTTTATTTTGTATAATGAAAGATTGAGAGAGGTAATGAAGGACAGAAGGGGGACGTCAAGTTCTGAATGTGGGACGTATTGGTAGTGTCAAGAGGGGACCTTGCGTAAAATGGGCATGGAAGAAAAGAATAGAATAAGAAAGTACATGTCCTGGGTGACTCGTCGATTAATTTCCCAGCAGAATGGATAGAAGTGGACATAAGGAAAGAAGATGTGGAACCTACTTGGAACAGAGGCAGTGGTGTGCTGGAGCTGGTGCGTACCAGCTCACAAGAGCCAATGGTTACATTTTCTGGAATTTTGTGAGCCAGCTGAAAGCAGAGATGAGCTGCAACACCCAGCACACTGATCAGTTGTTTGGCAGCTCGCAGTGTGGCAGTGGTAATAGAGGTGGCAGAGCTGTTTCTTATACATTTATCAGCACACCACTGAATAGAGGGATAAAAATCAAGTTACAAGGTGCTACAGAAATGTGTGGAGTTACAGTAATGGGAAAAATGAAAAAGGATAACTGGGGGAATGATGAACCAAAGGAAACACTGGAGGAGAAGCAAATGCATATAAAAGAACGATTGCTGCAAAAACGTGGATGGGAAACAACACTGCATAAAGTGTACAGAGAGAAACAGTTGCAAAGAAGTAGTCAATGAAAGCAAGGATTGCTGAGAAATAAAAGGCAGAGTGATTTTGATGGAAATAAATGTTGAATAGTGGAATGCTGTGAGAATGTTGACAATGACAAGGCTGTGATAGAGATGATATCACTGGAGATACATTGAAATCTGGATGCGACTTCTGTGTGGCTGTGTGTTTTGTTAAAGTGTGTGGAGACTGTATTTGTGCCTGATGATTGAACCCTATACCAGGGCTCCCCAGACTGTGAGGTGCAGGCAGAACCTTTTAGTTACATTTAGTTACAGAACCAGGGGAGGTGTGAAGAACCTTTTAGGTACATTGCTACAATAAATCCACCTTTTTTCATTGTATTGTTTTCATAGTTCATTTGTGTTCATGTTGGTGTTTAGATTTTTAGGGGAGGTGTGTGATTAAGATTACACTAAAGGTGCGATGGCAAAAAGTTTAAGAACCCTGCTCTACACAAAGGGAAAGTTAGTGAGAGTGAATGCAAATACTGTAGGATTCAGTTTGCTAAATGTGCCTGGGAAGGGGCTCGGTTGAATTCTGATCAAAGAGTACACAGGGAGGCAATGAGCAGAATGAAGGCAGCGCAGTGCAGCTTTGTGCCCAGCAGAGGTGTGCAGGTCAGAATGTGAGAAAGGAAGTTTATTGTATCTATTGATCTAGAGCAGTGTTTCTCAACCTTGGCAACTTGAAGATGTGTGGACCTCAACTCCCAGAATTCCCCAGCCAGCATGAAACACTGATAAAGTGAATAGGCTTGAATTATGTAATGTTTGGCATGAATATGGAGTTGATGGTTGCTTGCTGAGTAAGAAGAGAGCAGTAAGTAAAGCAAGTGTGAGACTAGATGGAATGCTTAGTAAATGGTTCAGCAGTGAGCAGGGAAGAAAACAAAGTTGCCAGCTTGAGTATTTAAGTATACATGTCAGGAATCTTTGTGGTGGTGTTAGAGAAGTGCTCATTGGAGACATGAATGAGGGGTAGTTTTGTATAAACTGTTGGATGAGAACCCAAATCATTTGTAGCAAACAGAACATTAGATTGTCTGATGCAATGAGGAGGCTGAAGCATGGATTAAAAAATATATCTAGGTGGTTGTATTTGACAGGGAAAATGGAATGAGCAATGGAAAATGAAAAAGTGGAGCAAGTAGATGAACTTGTATTTCTTGGTAGGAAATTTATTCAGGATGGGAAAATGCATGGAGATATTTTAAGATGTGTAAATGCTACAGAAAGTTAGTGAATAGTACATGGTGCAAGGAATGAATGCTTGTTGAAGAAAGCGAACATGGCTAAGTATAAGAGCATACTTTGGTCCATTGTCATGAGGAAGTAAGAGTTGAATATCTCAGGAAAAACACAAAAGTAAGTTGAATGCAGTAGGAGAAGTACTTAAGAAGTGTGCATGATAAAACAAGAAAAGATCAAGAGATCAACAATGAATGGGTTCTACAGTATGGATTGAATATAAAAGTATGCCTTGGTCATACAGAAAGAATGAACAAGGATCAGCTCTCTGAACAAACATATGAAGAGGGAATGGTCAAGAGGAAGGGGAAGGCTGAGAAAGACATGGTTGGATGAAATTGAGTTCCTCTGAAAGAAAAAGGTGAGAAGTTTAAAGAAAACAACAACATATGTATGGATATGATGGAAGTAAGAGGTGGCTTGTATGGAGAGGAATAAGAGGTTGTATTTGACAGGGAAAATGGAATGAGCAATGGAAAATGAAAAAGTGGTGCAAGTAGATGAACTTGCATTTCTTGGTAGAAAATGTATTCAAGATGGGAAAATGCATGGAGGTGTTGTATATATTGAACTACGGTTCCTTTCCTTTTCTTATCTCGTGCCTTTAATTTCTTTGGCTTACTATCCTTACTCTTTTTCTGCACTTTTGGTAATGTTGCTTACCCCAAAAGAGAATGGTGTGCTGGGTATACATATGTGTATGTGTGTATGTATGTTCTGGGCACACTATTTTCAGTGATGTGTATTAGGGTTCCCTCAGAACAATGTTAATAGTACAGGACAAGACTAAAGGCAGAAGGATAATTAACATTAGGAAGATTATGAATATGCAAATTAAAGTGATGAATTAGCATGTGTAATGACTACTACATATTTATTTTCTAAAGTATGGAGCTTGTGATAAGCAAAAGGAAATTGAAAGGGCCCATCAAAAAGTCCCCAGCCTAGTGCTCTTCAGGTGCCTTGGGACTCCATAGAGTTGGGAATTATGTAATTCTAACACATCTGGGGAGCAACAAGATGGGAAAGGCACTCCTATTTCACCTTGTTCATCACAGACTTAGTCTCATCAATAAGGCAAAAGGTTATTTTTCCTCCCAGTCTGAAAGAATAAGAAGAACACAGATAGAAGATTCCATGAACACCTTCCCATTTAAGGCTCCAGTAATATAAGGATTAAAGAGTTACTCAACAACAATGAATTTCAGAATGGGAAACAGAAAATAAAATACCAGAATATCACGTGAAAAACCTGGACTCTTGATAGTACCTTGATAGGCAGGCAATAAGAATCTGCCATGACCCTCATCTTCCATGTTGTTTGAGGGTTCCAAATGGGGGGCAATCCAGGGAATGTTGTAAATTTCACTGGAAAAAAGGGGACTCTCAAGGACATTTGGCTTTGAAGTATCCTGATAAAAAATTAAAATTCCCTATAGGAAGGCATTACAGAACTCTCATTCATCCCACTTTTCCTTTGCTAGCTGAGCAGAAATGGAAGTTGTGCATATGAGCTGATCCTGCTCCTACTGGCCCAATCTGTTCTTCACCAAGAAAGACCTTTGCTCAGGATGGGGCTCAAAAGTTGCCAGGGTGGAAAGAATTTAGATGAAATGAACACGTTCTTCAAATCCACACCTACCCTTAAAGCCTCCAGCACTCATTTAAATTATAGAATGTGCAACCATAAGCAAGTTTGAGAAATACCAACTTGTAAAGAAATCTAGGCTCCTTTATCAACATTTGCCAGTCTATTCTTGTACATAAGTTATAGCTGGCATAACAAACAGGAGAAAGGCCTCTCTTCTTTCATCCTATCTCCCTAACTTGACAATGTTGTGTAGCTATACAGACACAAGCTAAGAGCCTTATTCATTACATTTCCACCTCTCATATGCATGCTATGTATTTCCAAATTCTTCTTCCCACACATATTCCGTAAGGTAAAGTGCTTATTGTTCTTCAGAGCAGCCTAATGAAATATGTCATTAGTATCCTAGTTTTATTGGCTGGGAAGGGAGATCAAGAGAGGATTGCTTTCCCAAATCTGCAGAGAGGATTTGGAATTCAGCAGCAATTCCCACCCAGATCTTCCTTCTCACCTCAGATTCCCATGCCATTGCTACCATTCTGGCTTTAGCATATACAGTTGCACTCTATCTTTTAAAAGGAAATACTGACTTCTTCAGAAGGATAAAACATTTTTACCTGCCCAAGTTATCTGGTTGCTGTAGGTGGTGTTATTCATGACAAAAATGGTTTTCCAGGCTAAGGAACTTTACAGTAATGTTCTTTACAATCAAGTGGAACATTTTTGCTATGCTTCACTGTTACTCTGTGGATGAAGCTATTCTGAAGTTATTCGGCATTTGTAACTGTAAAAAGTACACTGCTCTATTTCTCTCAAACAGACTCTCAGCATTTCCTCAGAGATCATTATAAACACAATAAATTGGACTGCCAACTCTGTTTCTAATATTCACCTGAAGCAAAACAGACAAACAACCCCCCAAAGAGCAAAGCCTGAAGCTAGGGCATCACTTTTTATTTGTTCCCCGGCACTTACAGGACTGTGACATTTGACCTACAAGAAGCATTGAATTGGTTTTGAAATTATGGAACCTGAAGCCCATCGCATGGGGAAAACACTAGATTGCTATGGCTAATAGACTCTGATAGCCTTATCCCTTGCTGTGGATTTATCTATTCCTTTGAAACCATCTAACATGGTGGCCACTATGCCACAGTTCATAGCAGTGAATTCCACAAGAACACTACGCATGCCATGGAGTGAAGAAACATGATTTCACTTGACCACAAAGGAGTTGTATTTTGGAAATGGAGACGCACGTGCCCAGTCATGCCTCATGTGGGATTTTTGAATTTAGTTTCAAGTTCACAGCAGCAGATCACACAGCTTCTAAACAAGATACCCATACATGTGATAGATTTATGGAGGAGAGCAAAATGCTCTTGGACCTTCTCACTGGGTCTGTCCTATGGGAGAGCTCAAGCCTTAATTTATGAGGTTTGCAGGTTGCAAACTATTTAAAGACCCCAAAGGATTTGCTTGCTTACAATTTGCCAGGCAACCAAGCATTATGTGCAGTCTGACCCTCAGGATTTTTGCTCTGAAGTAATTCTGGTTGGCTCCCAGAAAAGGGTGTTTCAAAGTGCAGCTCTTACACATTTTCACCAGATATTTATAAGACTCGCCTGTTCCCAAGCAGACTAATACATTCTCCAGCAGGACATGTACTGAAATGCCACCCTGCCTATAAGAGCCAGAACCAAGATCTATGACATGAAGCTGCCTAGCACTTGCTTACAACAGTTCAACACTAGCTGCCTTAAAGCTGGCTTATAAATCAAGATGGAAAGGCAGTAGAAGAGAGAGAGAGAGAGAGAGAGAGAGAGAGGAGGGTAGACATACAGTGCCTGGCATCCTGGACCGCTTGTTTTCCTGCAGCATCCTCTCAGTCATGATGGAGACAATTTTCCACGTGCCTAAGCTTGGGGCTCTTGAGGTCCCAAAGGCGACCAGATGGGCAGTTATTTCCTTCTGCAAACACTTGGAATGATTACACTCTACTGTTCAGTAACTGTCAGTACAAGAACAAGCAAGGCTTGGCTAGGCTAGGCTAGACTGGGGAGGGTTGGGCTGGGCTGGGAGCTAACAGTTAGTTCCACCCACTGATGTTATCCAACCGGTTACTTTCCTTATTGTTGGATTTTCCTTTAAAAAACAAACTTCGAAAATCAGCAAGGCAAGTCTGAACTTTCTGTGGCAGTGATGATGGAACTCATTGTGCAAGTTGCCAAAGGGAGACTCCACGGGCCCTCTCCAAGTTTCTCAGTCTTTCTGTCCAAAGCTAACTTAACTCACAGCTCAAGTTTCAACTAACTCTTAGCAGAGTTGGATGTACAAAAAGATATTGTACTGGATTAAGAAGGAGTTGAATTATGGTCATACCATTAGAAACATTTCCTCTGTTAATTTGCAACACAGGGTGTGGTGTCTGTCTGACCAGGGTTCCTTCTCTTGTCTTAGAGCAGCTTTTCCCAGCACCCTCCAGGTATTGGGGACTACAGTTTCTATTATTCTGGGCCAGCTCAGCCAATGGCTATCTGTCTGTCGTGATGAGAAATGTAGTTAAATGCACCTGAGGGCCCCATTGAAGGGAAGGATGGCTTAATTTCTGTCCCTTCTCTCTTGGCTTAATTTTCCAGATGTTTCTTCTGTCTTGTTTCCTTATTTACTTTGTTCAATGATACCATGTCATGTTTCAGAAACTGAAGACAAAGTGGAAAATTGCAACCTACAATTGCAAAAAAGAGAGCCAGTTTGGTGTAGTAGTTAAGGCATCAGGCTAGAAACTGGGAGGCCATGGGTTCTAGTCCTGCCTTAGGCACGAAGCCAGCCAGGTGACCTTGGGCCTGTCACTGTCTCTCAGCCCTAGGAAACAGGCAATGGCAAACCACTTCCAAAAATCCTACCAAGAAAACTGCTGCCAGGAGTCAAGACTGACTTGAAGGCACCAAGCAAAAAGCAGCTGATTTGAAGAGCATTCTTTGTTATGATTTGTTTCGGTTGTACCTCCCCTAATTACAGTATGTATGCTCCTCATGCATAACAATAAATAGAAGACCAGAGCACAGAAAGGTGAACATTTAGACCTTAAACAAAAGCCTAGTAAGTTCTACTGGCCCCTGTTGCAGGCTGAGAGAGCGAATATAAGAAACCATTCTGGGAACCGTCGCTGTGATTCCTCCTTTCCAAGAGGCAGCCTTCTAGCTGAAGGGCTACCGGAGGATAATTCAACATCTGAAGTCCTCTCTCTGAAGAGCTGTCCTATTAAAAGTTGCTTCCAGACAGGCTTGCTAGAATGCAGCGAGCAAGGGTGCATCAGGATGTCACGGAACAGGGTGACAACTCGTATTCATCAGCCAATATTTTTTTTCTTTCTCTTGACTGCTTTTGGTTTTTGTGTGGTTTTGTTTTTCTCAACAGTGGTAACCTGTTTAAGAAGAAAGACCTGGAATGTAGCGCTTTGATCCTTGTGTGTGTGTGTGTGTGTGTGTTTGCAGGAAGGGGGGATAGCAATGACTTTGATCACTCTTCTTCCTCCGACCCCTTCCCTGCTCCTTCTGCTGAATTCCGGAGAGGTGAGCCTCTGCGCAAGGATTTCTCACACCTGTGCCTACGTCATCTTAAATTACCTTTTTACAGAAGAATTTTAGACTTTGAGAATATCAAGGTAGGTTCTGAAATTAATGTCATGCCTCACCTCTGCATGTTTTTTTACCTTTCATATTCAGTGCAGGAAAATTATTTCTCCCTGCATACATATACAATGAGGACAAATTATCCGCAAATGTACACGTTATAAAAAAAAAGTTCCTGTAAGTCTGTATCTGCACACAATTATTGTATGATTATGAGGAGTGACCAAACCCCCCCCCCCAAAGAAGCCAGAAATCTTATGACCAATAATGACTGAGCCCCTGCATTTGAAGAGCAATATTTGACAGAGGGGGCAGGAGATGTATTTCTGCATCGGTCTGTATTTATTTTTTAAAATTATTATTATTATCACAAGTAGTGGGATGCTATTAGAGCATTTTGTGATTCTAGAATATCAGTGTTAATGGCTTTAAAAGGATTGGGTGCTTGGGGAGAAGAGCAGGTGGATGAATAAAACAAGTAGGAACCCAAAAATACCCCATTGTATGACCCACTATAGAGAACCAGTTTGGTGTAGTGGTGAAAGTGTTGGCCTAGAAACCCGGAGACGGTGAGCTCTAGACCTGCCTCAGGCATGAAAGCCGGCTGGGTGACTCTGGGCCAGTCACCCTCTCCCAGCCCAACCCACCTCACAGGGTTATGGTTGTGGGGAAAATCAGAGGCAGGAGTATTAGGCATGTTTGCCACCTTGAGTTATACATAAAAAATTACTGTTATTATTATTTACCCACAGAGGTCTGAACAAGATCTTGAGGCCTCCTTTACAATAAAATACATAACCCAAATGCATTATGTGAACTTTACAAAATTGGAAAACAGATATAATGTGAAAGAAGGTTGGAGACAGTCCAAATCTGGTGTAAAACGAAAGAACTGTTAGAAATGAAAGCCTGATGTGTTCATGACAAAAGAGCGCTTGGACAGCAGACCAAGTTACACAATTCTCTCACATTTACATTTCTACTGAAATTATAGTAATTCTTTCTAAATTTTCATCCACACATATAATTAATACATGCAAATTTTGCACAGATTAATGCCCTCTTCTTCTGTTTTTTGGGTGATACATGCCTTATTCTTTGTCTTCTTTATGTGATGCCTGAATGGCCACCATAAGTGGGAGAGAGGGAAAGTCGCTAGGCTGTATCAATTTGCAGTCCTAGGGCCATGGGTGGTGGGAGAGAAGGAGACTGGGATTGCCCAGAATGAACCCTCTCCTGGTATAATCAGATAGATGACCTTGGAGATCGCAACAGACAACATTAAACAACTGATTTGGGCACAGACAGTTCTAAGTCATTGTTGAAATGAATTTCAAAGAGCTCTGCTGGATTTTGCGGTACTCCTTATCCAATCCAGCGTTCCTTTACCGCCTGGGACTAGCTGGATGCATTTGGGAAGCTCACAAACCTGGACAGGCGGGCAGTAGCTCCCTTCCGCCTCACTGGGAAGCAGCCAGTATTTTAGGAATGCTGCCTGCGATTCAGAGGGCAGGAAATCGCCATCAGGATTTGTAGCCATTGATAGCTTCATCCTCCATGAACCTGTCCAGTCCTCTTTCAAAATCATTCAAATTGGCTGGTGTGGCAGAGTTTAAATATGTGATGGGTGAAAAAGCATTTTCTTCTCTGTGTTCTACCACTGCACATGAAACAGAAACAATTCAATCTGTTATTAATCCATGTTAATCCATGTTATCTATGCCATCCATATCATGTCTTCCTCTCTTTCACTCCAAGCTAAAGAGCCCCGATTGCTTGGGTCTTTCCTCGTAGGGGAGCTGCTCCAGCCTCCACATTATTTTAGTTATCCTTTAGTTGTTGCGCTTTCCCTAGTTCTAAATAATAACTGTACCCAATACTCTGTGGTACTGCCTTTGATAAAGAACATTATTATACCAGCAGTTCTATTTTCAGTTCACACTCAAATGGTTCCAAACATGGATTTTTTTTGCAGCAGCAGCAGCAGCAGATTTGAATATTTTTCCTGAGCTGTCCACCACGAACCCCAAGATCTCTGCCATTGCCAGCTCAGATCCCATTAATGTACCACATAAATATGTAGTTGGATTAGCTGGATGGGAAAGTGCAAGCGTGTTCTCACTGAGGCATACAATTACCACATAACTGTATTCAGCAAGTCATTTTCATTTACACAGTGTAACCAAAGCAGCTACTTACTCTGGAGTTTGCTGTTCTCCTTGTCTGTTTAAAACTAACTTTCCAATAGATTGGGATGGATTGAACTGGGGTAGTTCTTCTGCACATGGAGCAACTGTTCTAGCAGACAATTCCCCTGGTCAGTTGTTGTTCATATTAGCTGTTATTCCTCTGGTTTGTGGAACTTGGAGATGCAAATAAATAAGTAAATAAATAATAGCCATCAAGAGGGCAGTCTGTAGAAGAAAGGGAGAAAGACACAAAATGAGGATTGGCTAGCTGCTCACCCAGGGCTACAGAGGTGCTTACTTCAGGTAGGCACCAAACCTGGCATCGTCTGTTAGGAACCGACAATAGCAGATGATGACAAAGACCTGTCTTGGTCTGAAGATGGGCTTTTAGGAACTTCAGCCATTCTCTTGTTGCATTCTCTGGTATGCTTAGGCAAAAGGTGTGAGATCACACGCCTGTAGGCATTACAAAGTATTTCCTGTTACAGATAATGCCTTCCAAAGTGACTGGCATCAACTAAAAGGAGAGAGAAGTTTTTCCGTCTGGTTTTCAAGCTGTAAAAGAGAAATAAATGGAAGAGAAGAGAGATTGCTTCCTCAAGACCAGAAGAAAGTAATTAAGAATTAAACACCAGAATTAAGCTGGTCCTTATAGCCAGCTTGCTGGTGTTGGTATTTGAACACCAGTCAATAGACCTCAGCCCCAATAGATGTTTGAGATACTGACCTTCAGTATTCCAGTCCCAGGACAGCTGTGAATAGCAACTGCATGTTCTGTTTTGCTGGACCGAGGAGGCAGATCCAAGTCCCGACTGTTCTTCCTTTTGGAGCTCATACCTGGACTTCCTTTCACTTTGATGTTCTTTAGCTTCTCAAGAGCTCCTGGTCAATCTTTTCAAGATGGAGTGTTGTCTTCTAGTATCTGGAACTCTTTCTTCTGTGCCTACAGGTTTCTTTCTGCCTCTTTCTCATCCAACATGCTACCAGAAATGATGCCACAAACCTCAATGTATTCATAATGAAGAAGTTTTCTCCATAAATCATTTGGTTGCTGCATCTTCCCATAAGGCTCCACTATCAGAACTTGGCTCAGATTTCAGGGCAATGAGGCAGAGTAGAATAGTTGAAGCATTAATGATTCAGGAAGGGGTATTGTGAAGAACCGTGTGACCCAGGGCATAGGGGCTTTCACTGTGAAACGATATTGGGTGCTCAGCAGAGGAAGCCGAGAAAAACCTAAAAGCTAAAGCAATTTAAGTCTCTGGGCTGAGCACTTGGAGTCACATACATTATGATGATCAGTTCTTTGGTGCCTGAATGGAGTAAACCAAGAGAGTATGATCACCAGGTTGGGTTGCTTAGGAGTGCCAGCTGTTGATGCAAGCCAAGCGGAAGAGGAATGTATAGGCCGGACTACCCGTTTTGTCACCGCTCTTCATTAGAGGACTAGATTTATCTGTTTAAAGGGTGAGAACCTGGACTTTTCCCATCTCCTCCTCCAAACACTGTAGCCCTAGAGCACTAAATTGACTAAAAGTTACACCTGATGTGATTTCATGGCTTGGATCTCTATAAGCTAATCTGAGGCGTTCCTCTACTGTCACACAGCATTCAAGAGCAGAAAAGATGACGCAGCTTTTTGAACATGGAAATCTTGCTGCAAATGAAATTATGTTATGCCATGCAAGATCTTTTCAAAGTGTCTTGACGAGTAGGAGCCAAGGAGTCATTTCTCTTTGCATGGAAACAACTTGTAAGTAACAGGATTACAAACGCTTGCATCAAACCTGTGAAGCCAGATTTTCCAAACAGCTTTAGGGCAGTTGCTTCATTTTCAAGGGTAACTCTTGTGGATTTTTTGTTACTATAAGATACTTTGAAAAATCAAAGACCTACTGGTAGGCCTATTAGATTGATGGCCATATCACACATTATGACTTTCCTAAACACTTGTCCCACTCTGTGGACTGTATTCCGGAAAAAAATCTAATCAAATCTTTGAGGAAATTAATATTTTGAGTAACAAATTCTTCATTCTATTGCAAAATTAAATACCACTGGGTAGGGTTTTTTTTTTTTTTCTTTTATCCAGCTGTCTTGCTTTGTAAAGTATTTTTCATAATTGATCCTGGTTTAGCTAGTCAAGAAAGGGAAAAGGTTGCGCAAGTTTTAGTGAAAAGTAGCCTCAGTCATATGTTTCTTCATGTGTATCTTTGCAGCAATAATGGCTAGGAAGGGAAAGGTACTCTTTTTAAAAATCAGAGCTGCGAATCTAATGAAACCAAATTCTGTACCCAATAGCATATTGAGCACAGCATTTGTGCTTTTGCAGAATTACAGCATACATACACAAAGTCCTACTCATTGTTATACACTAATATTTGTTGTAAGCTGCTCAGACAGACATGAGTGGAATGGCATTTGAGCCTGGTAAAATAAAGATTGATTGATTCAGTGTCAGTTCTTAGCAACCACATAGACCATATAGACCAGGGTTTCTCAACCTCAGCAACTTTAAGATGGGTGGACTTCAACTCCCAGAATTCCCCAGCCACCCATGCTGGCTGGGGAATTCTGGGAGTTGAAGTCCACCCATCTTAAAGTTGCTGAGGTTGAGGAACCCTGATATAGACCACAGGATGATCTGTCTCCAACCTGACCCTTCAGGTCTTCCAGTGGTACACCCATCCCCACTGTGAATCCATACACTTTGCTGCTTGTCATCCTCTTCTCTTTCCTTCCACATTTCCTAGCATTATGGACTTCTCCAGGGATGTGAGTCTATGCATAATGTGTCCAAGATACAGAGTAATAATTTGAACCTGGTCACTTGTGCATCGAATAAGAACTCTGGATTGATTTGTTCTATGATCCACTATTGCCTGCATGATTCTAGTCTTTGTAGATATAGACCCATCATGGCATCTGAATATATTTCCCAAGGCCTTCACTTCTGCCCTATCAAGTGCTAGTCTGTGGTGCATTTCTTGACTGTTGATTCCTTTACTGCTGATAGCTGATCCAAAAAAGCAGAAACTCTCCCTCACTTCAGTATCTTCATGGCTAAATCTAAGGCAGGTTGCTCTACCTTCACCATTAGTTTGATCTTCTTTACATTTAATCATGGCCTGTTTTTTTTTCACTGCCATCTTTGACTTTCATTACTAGATTCATTACAGATCATTTGCATTTTCAGCTATCAGAGTAGTTTCATCAGTATAATGCAGGTTATTGAAGTTTTTTCTTCCATTTTCAAAATGACACTTATCTTCCAATCCAGCTTCCCTCATAATATATTCAGCATATAGACTGAACAAATAAGGATACAGTATACAGCCTTGTCTCATTCCTCTGCTGACCTGGAACCAGTCTGGTTCACCATGTTATATCTGAATGGTGGCTTCCTATTCTGTGTATAAGTTTTGAATGTCTTGGGATTCCCATTTTCCTAAGAACATTCCACAGCTTAACATGGTTGACACAATCAAAGACTTTTCTATATTGACTTCTTTTTGAAATTCGTTGGCTTTCTCAATTATCCAACATGCATCAGCAATAAAGTCTCTTTTCTAAAACCAGCTTGAACATCTGGCATTTCCCTTTCTATGTATGGCTCTAATCTAATTGGATGTTCCAAAGCATTATTTTGCTAGCATGTGAGATTAAGGGTATTGTGTGATAGTATGCACACTCTGTTAAGTCTCCTTTCTTTGATATTGATATGTAGGCTGACCTCTTCCAATCTGATGGCCATTGTGTCATTCTCCAGATTTGCTGCATAGTTTGGTTAGAACTTTTACTTATTCTTCTTTTGTTGCCTGCCTTATTTCTGTAAATACTCTATCAACCTTTGTAGAGAATTTCAATATATTCCTTCCATCTTTATTTGATCTTCGAATCAGTTTATAATATGTCCACTGGTGTCCTTTAGCATACCAGTTAAAGGTTGGAACCTCCTTCTGAGTTCAGAGATCTTTGAAAATTTTTCCTTGTTTTCCTATGTCTGTTTCCATCTTCAGTGTCTTTACAGATGTCATTGCAATACTGCTTCTCGCCTCTTCTAACAGCTCTCTGAAATTCTTTGTTAAGTTCCTTCCTGAGATCTTTGTCTTTCTTGGCTTTGGCTTCTCTTCTTGGCAATTTGCACCATATCTTTTGACATCCAGGTTTTTCCCCTGTTTCTTGGTTTGGGGGATTCTTTTTTCATATTCATCCTAAACAACTGATGAAATGATGCCTTTACCATTGCCGCTAAAGTGATCGTCTGCCTTCAGCATCTTCCTATATCACTGCTGCCTGATACAGGTGCCTGCTCGCTTTAGCTGGGCAGCTGGAATGACTATCACACCTTGGGTGATCTTACTGGAAGTATATACTTCTGGCATACACTTGTGACATTATTATCTCTCCCAAGAAACTACCCCCTTCTAGACCACAATGAGGCATTATAGAAGGACTTGAAGGGGAAATAAACATTACTCACATGTAATGAGCAAACTCAACTGACTTCCAAGAAAATATGATTAAAGTAGGTTTTGAGAAAAATTAAGATAAAATATTGTTTCATTTTATATAGGGAGAAAAGCAAGGTGTGCACCTACAGATATATGGATATGCACATACACACACATATATGCACACAAACTTTAAAGATGGTCACAATAATTCACAAAAATAATTATAGAAATTGATACGTAAATCTGTGGCTTGGATTAGTGATGAAGGAGTTGCTCCACGATCTTCAGAATGTTTGGAAGGATTCTGTCTTGAGATGAGGAATAACCTAATTTGGGCACATTTAGATTTTAGGAGGATGCCCTTGTTGCGTTGTGCCTAAATCAGATTATTTCTCCATCTAGCCCAGTGTTTTCTACTTGTGGGGTGGGAACTAGAACTCACGGTCTCTCAGTTTCCAGCCTGGTGCCTGTAAATCTGAACAAGTCTCTTTCAGCCATCCCAACCTGATTTCTCCCAGAAGTGTTGGATTTCAGTGTCCAGCTGTTCAGATATTATGGAACTCCATAATATCTAGAGGGCATCAAACTAAGTAAAGGCAGCCTGTTGTTCAGAAAATTCTCTAATCAAGATGCACTGGCTCCCTAGTGGATAAATATGTGTCCTTAAATGCAGAGGTTGTTTAGTAGGAAATTGCGAAGCATAAAGCTCCTCGGTCCATGGATCCCATGAGTTCTAAACTTGTACGCATTTCATTGCTGATTCTTCTGTGTTTGCAAACAAGGGATTCATAAAGAGTAATTTAGAGACCATTAAGTTGTATGATGTTTAAATGTGCCAGATCCTTTTGGGATGCTAAGCTAAACGGTCACCTGAATTGCTTGTATTCGGTCAGCATCTTTGATCTGCTTCTGAGGTTAACTTTAATGTTGTGAGGTCATGACATGAACTGTAACATAAAAATAAATTATAAGAGTTATGAACAGCAGTTTAACTTTGTGGGACCTAGCCTAGAATAGTTTGGGACAATGCGTAATGAATGATGGAAAAAAAAGCATTACATCTTCTAGCACCTAGTCAAGTAAGCGAGAGGCAGTTCTACAGAAACCTCCAGGTGAGGGCTCTAAAAAGAAAGCTAAATGCATCTGCAAACATTTTGTACCAGGTGTAGCCTTCTCTGCAGGAGGCATTAGCTAAGTTAGTCATTCCGCCCACCCCAGCCATAGCTTCCAACCTAAACATGCTAGCAGGTCCTGAAGCAGATGTCTTCTTCAGTTCCTGGCATCTCTTCTAAGGCTGAAGATGCTCTTGGGCAAGACGTAGAATGGTGAACAATTGTTTCCAAGCTTGGGCTGGGAGAGTAAAGAATTGTAGGGAAACTGATGAGAAAGGACTGAAAAGCGGAACATTGCTCCTGTTTAGAGTAAGACCTTCTTTTCACAAAAAGTCATAGCTTTCAAGCTTCTTTAAAGCTGCCTATTGGCCATCATTTAAAATGAATGACTGTATCTAATTGTCATTAGCTAAATTGGTCCCCCACCCTCCCCAGGGCCCTCTCCAGTTTTTTTTTCTACTCCAGCAGATGGGTGAAATTCTTACGCTATATTTTCTCTTTGAAGAAATGCCCTCTAATGTTCTGTTCTATGAAGTATTTTTTTCTAAAACACAGATGGGAGAAAGAAAAAGAAATGAAGTCACACGTGTAACTGGAGCCATTTGTCATTCCCTGGCAGGTATAAATGCTGAGTGGGGAAGCAGAGAGCTGTTCTCAGGGAAGCTAATCGAATGCTAATGTGGCAAACCACTGAGATCTGCCCCATAACTGAAGAATTACTTATAGCTGGCTATTTAGGCCTCAGGAATGGGATCAGCACCAGTTTAGAAGCTGCTCTTCAGGAGGAGAAATTCCCTGACTCATATTCTGTGATTCAAGGGTGGCTGAAACACTTCAAGGATTCTTCCTCCAATAAGATACAGTGAGACAGGAAGTCTTGACCTGTTTATTGATATATTATTAACTATATTTATGGAGAATTGCATAATCATTCTTTGGATGGCTCAAAAAAGCAGATGTGCTATTATAAAATTAATGAATTATTTTTTTAAAAAAGCCTATTCAGAATAAAAACACTCATCACCAACACTTGACCTTTTATTTAAAAGATCTAAAAAAACCATTCTTTTCTAGGGTCAAAATGCTCCATAAAGAGATGTTTATTTCATAACTAGGGTACCACTAACAAAAAGTTGTTTCCCTAGTGATCACCAGCCTTATGTGGTTTAATAGTTTGATGTTTTTCATTTTACAAGGCTTATAATTGCTCTGATTGAAGCCAGCTCTGAGCAGTGTGCAACTCCTACTTTTTGTAAACTCAGATTTAAAAAACCACCGTTAACATAAGTGATAAAACAATAGCACAAATTCATAGACAAAAATATGTAAAACTGGGAATAAAAGAATCCTGTTATATTAAAAAACCCAGGAGGGCCCCTGAAAGATTTTAAGATTAAAACAGGTGCATAGGGAGGCATGAAATAATCTGGTCTCAAGCTATTCTAGACTCTAAAGATTCTACTTCAAGCTAAGTCTATAATAGACCAGTGAAGCTGAAAAAATGAAAGGTATAATCTGGTCAAAACACTTGATCTTCCATTCCTATATTAGATCAAGTTTGTTTATTGAAGTATTTTTAAAGGCAGCCTGCATACAACACATTTCCATGCTTACAATGACAGGTGTGCCATACACTCTACAAAGCACTCAGTAGTGAATCCCTTGACGGCAATTTTGTTTTAGAGCTACTGCATGGTGGGCCTAGCTTCCATTAGGGGCTGTGTTTCCTATTCTTCAGTGATTGGTGTCATATCACATTCTATGGTAATTTTGTAGTTGTTGAGACATTTTTGGCTCTGCCTGGTATCGGTTAAGTGCTCTTCCAGTCCCAATACAGAGAAAATGGGAAATGAACTCCCAGGGTTGTAAAACAGAAAGGAATGTTTCACTGGAGAGCTGAAACGGCATCTTGCTTTCTGCAGTGAAGATGTAAGCACGTAATTATTCTCCCTGCTCAGGAGCGGATGGTCTTGGGTGGAAGCGGAGAACTGTCTTATCGAAGTGAAGGGGCAGAGCGAGGCCTATGCAGTCCCAGAAGGTGAAAATGCAAACCCTCACTCAGGTGCTACCAAATAAGGAGAGCAGAAGAACAGAATAAAAGTAACAGGGTTTTAACTACATTACTTACCTGAAAAAATGGGAGAGTCATCTTAGATTCACAGCGAATCTAAGCAGGCAACTTCCTTCTCTCTGATCTTGTACGGGAGTAATAAATTCAGGTTCCTCTTGCTTTGCAAGTGCAGCACTTTTGCTAAAAGGGCATATCTCTTTGTAAGACCTTTCATATGAGGAGAGGCCATTGGATGTCTTCTTTTGTTTTATGATGCTACAGAAAATTCTAATCAATTTAATAAAAGTTTAGGTAATTTAGACAAGAATATTTCTTTACATAATTGGCCTGACCTTTCCTTCTGTGCTGCTATTTGTAATGTTTACAGCACGTGTGTGCGTAAAAAAGAGTCTCAGGAAACAATCACCCGTTTCCTTCTCCCCCGGCTGGTCACTTTGTGGCTTTGTGCTCAGCTGCCTTTCATCAACTGAATGGCATGTAGAAGGTCCAGAAGAAGAATAGATGAACATCATGATTTCAGGGGTGCGATTGGTGAGTGGGATGAATTTCTCCCTCCCACTTAACTATTCAAGAACTAGTCCAGGAGTTGGCTCCAGCATTCTTGAACAACCAAAAAGAAAGAGAGACATCTTTGTGCTACATCTGATATAAAACCTTCCTTTTCTGAAATTTTCCACCCACAAAGTAATCACAAAATCTTTCATTCAATATAATACGGAGTCATGGAAGTCAATGGGCTTCTTCTTAATTCAAGGGCTGTCACTGAACATTTTCTAAAATGTTGTTTTGAAGATTTGAAACCTTCTTGAAAGAAAGCTCCATTAATCTTCCCCTTGATTGGCTCTTTAGCTGGAATGATGGAGTAAACTATATTCACAACTTGAAATACAGGCTTTTCTGGAAACAAAATGCATTGGACCTCCTCAACATGCGACATTTTGAATTCAATCGTATTTCTATAAATGTGTAACGTTTTAGCTGATTTGTGTATCAGCATATTTCAATCACTGATAATCAAGACATTAGGTACTTTTGTCATTTGAGATACATTTCAAATGGTTAATTAGAGTTCACATAATATGGTTTGATCCAGGATCTAGGATCAAGAATTTGAAGCAGGGAGCCTTATGGTGAAGGCTTAGTCAAATTGTTCTCACAATTCAGTGTTTTAATTTGAATTATGAGACTCTCAATGAAGATGTCATTATCATTTATTATAGTTATACAAGCTAATAGTTACACCAATTAGAAGTAGTATAATAGATCTTGTTGCCCAGTATGTATATATTTGTTAACTGATTACTAACAATTTTGTATACGTTTATTATTAATTCAGTCCATCTCATCAGTCCAGTTCAATCATTCTTATTCTTAGGTGCATAAGGCTGCACACTGAGTAAGCATGCATAGAATTAATTGCATACCTCAATTGTTTTAAGTCGTTTTAATTTAATTTACAGCATCATTCTATACATTTTAATAAAAAAAATTTACAGCATCATTCTATACATTTTAATAAAAAAAATAGTCCTACTTAGCTCATTGAATTATATCTCAGAATAGCAGTTTTGATCCCATCTTACTTTTGATGGATTGTATCCATAAATATTGATACCACATGAATATTAAGGCTGCAGTCCTAAAGATATTTAGCTGGAAGAAGCCCAAGCTGGACAAGTAAACATGCATCAAGTTACACTGTAGGATTACGGCCTGGGAATAAGCCCCACGTTCATGAAATGCATAGAACATTTCTAAATAAGCCTGCATAGACTGTGCTGTAAGTGCGATGGATCTGAAAATTTGGAATTCAGTTCACATTTCAGTGCTGGTTATTCCAAGGGATGCAGATAGTTAACTCATTTTTTCCCCAAGCAGAACCTTCAAGCCAGGCAGGGTGGAAGCCCCTAATCAAAGCATTATGGGTAGGAAAAAAAGTATATGTTGGCTGTCCTCCCCTTCTGCCTTGCAACTGAAATAAGAAACTTCCTATCTCAAGAGTGTCAACTTGGCACCTAACAGCTCATGTTATATTTCATGAGAAAAATCAGGAAGATGTAGCTGACAGTGCACATGTCCAGTCAAAACATTTTTGTTTTTTACATAAACTAACCCTGATTGTCAGATAAAGCACCTCTGGAAAATAGCCACCAATAAGTCAAGCACACAACTGCTTTCCAGCATTTTTGGCAGGCCGTCTACCTGAAAGTAATAGGCTACGGCCATCAGGTAGGAATCTAATATCCTTCGAAGATTTCATGAAGAAAAGACAAGAAAACGACTACATTCGCATTGTTTAGGCTCTCGGTTGCTGATTGCCTAGCAAGAACTCAGACGTGATGTCAGTTTGCCTCACATCAAGCAGCTCCTATGCCTCTGCCTTCATTCATCCCACTGATAACAGCGTTGGCTTCCCGCTTAACAGCCACCCAACAGCACTGGCGGGCCTTAGTTTCAATTAGCAGCCACCGAATCCATCAGTGAACAAAAAAAGGCTGTCACAATACCCATCTTGCCTTGTAAACCTGCAACGAGGGTCCCCCCCCCCCAGCCCCCATAACCAAACAATAAAAGATAACATACACTTCACCATGAGGGAAATCTAATTCCTTCTTCAAAGTTTCAGCCATCTATCTGGAAACCAGCACTAAGGGCAAACCTCTGATGCATCTTCTGAAGATTGCTGTTGATCTTACCCCAGCAACAGTGTGCATTTTTGCCAAAACATATAAGCTTTCTCATGCAGTAATTGATGGCTTCTCTAGGATGTACTTTTCTTTGCAAATATATAACTATAAAGGTTGCAGTGCAGCATAAATCTGAACATAAGAAGACAAACCATGGAAGACAAACTGTTCCCCCTTTTTGTCAGAAAGAAACAAATTAAAAATGTAAAAGAGCCAAACCATATGGGATAGTTATCCTCTTAGTAAGGCTAAATGTATTTTACTGCCGTGATGAATAAATTAAACATCATTCACAACTCTCTAAGTCAATGTTATGCTGTTTGACACACGTATGAAATTTACAGAGCAATCCTATGCATATTTACTTAGAAATAAGGCTCATTCTGGGGAGCTTATTCATAGGAAAGTAGAGCTTCCAAATACAAAATGGATATTAAAAGTAAGATAATGCAAGGAGATAGTAATAAAAACATAGCAGCACGGGGACTAAATTAAGAGCGGTATCAAAACTCTAAAGCAATTTGAAACCAAAGAAGACTTCAGCAATGAAGATATTATGTACAGGCAGGCAGTCCTCGCTTAGCAACCCCAGTTGGGACCGGCAACTCCATCGCTAAGCGCCAAAGTTGCTAAGCGGAAAATTGTGTGACCACAACAGGCATATGACATCACTTTCCATCTGGTCATTAAGCAAGACATCACATGACTGCAACTTAAGATTTTACCGCTGACTTCTCCATTAACTCTGCTTGTCGGAAGCTGCTTGTTAAGCATGCGAATGGCGATCACATGACTGTGGGATGCTGTGAGGGTCATAAATGTGAGGGCTGGTCACAATGCTGCTTTTTTTACACCATCGTAACTTCGAATGGTCGCTGAACAAGGCAGTCGGTAAGCAAGGACTACCTATAGGGGATGCATTTTACTGTCAGAAAGTTCTGTGCTCTTGGCACCAGCATAGCCAAGGCCCTGCAGGCATCTCGCTCATTTGATGACTTGATAGAACAATAAAGCAAAGTTTATAATGGAGCTCAGATGTACTGTATTCCCACATCCCACCTTGGCACCCCAGGAATGATCTCTTTATTATTCTATCTCATCCCCTTGCAGTTATTTTCTCCCCTATTTTTTTATCCTTCTGTGATGTGAATATAGTAAAGAATCTCACGGGTGGCACTTTGCTTTACCTGGAGCCAAGCTACTGAGCTGCAGTCTCCCATGGGGGTTTACTGGAAAGGCCCAAACCAAACCCTTTGCGGGGCTCCTGCCCTCCTGTTCTGATTCTCTTCCTTCCAAGGAACATGTCTTTCTGTATACTTCTCCAAAGTTTCCAGGGAGTTTTTGATAGGACAGGCATAAAGATCTGAAAGAAATCTTGCGGAGAGTAAGAATGTATGCGTAAGTGCTAAAGGGCAGAGCCAGTTTCCCCATTGCTGCCAACTGCTGCGTTTCTGTCGGTGGCACAACCTGGTCAGCCTTCTTGGTCTTTGAAGCTGAGCAGGATCAGACCTTGCTTGGATGGAAGGCCACTAGGACTTCCAGAGTGGTTGGGATTGCAACTGGGAAGTTGAAAAAAAACAGCGACAAACCATTTCCTTATTTCTGCTAAGAAAACTGCATGGATGTATCCATGTAGTCACCAGGAGTGGACATCTCTTTTACTTGGTCATCACAGCGATTCCACGTACAAACTGCAGACAACAAAGCCTATAGAGTAGATGAGCAGCAATTGTAGGCTCCTTCCTTCCTTCCTTCCTTCCTTCCTTCCTTCCTTCCTTCCTTCCTTCCTTCCTTCCTTCCTTCCTTCCTTCCTTCCTTCCTTCCTTCCTTCCTTCCTTCCTTCCTTCCTTCCCTGTAGTCACTATTCACCTAACCCCAACACAAGGAATTGCAGAATAGTTATTAGACCACTACCAACTGGCCTGTGTATTATAAGATATGTGGAATCCTAACACAAAGTAGTAGAATTCATTGCCAATTGAACACTTCCTTTTTTCTGTTATTGTATTGTATTCTGTATTTGCATTTCATGCCTTGTTCTTCCCAATACAACTGTTTCACATTTTTATGTGTGTGCATGTGTGCGTATGTGTGTTCAATTTAGAAATGTCCTTTTTTCATAAAGGTATATGCGACTCAGGGGTGAATTTTTGAAGGTACATTTCAGCCAATGAAAAGCTTTACTTACATCAAGGGTGGCAGTCTTTCACAGGTAGCAGGTACACTTTTTGGCAGATGCTGAGATTTATAGTCAGAGGGGTTCTAGGAATTGCAAGGAAGAGAACACTTTATGCATGCAGTCAGTGCTCCCTGAGTTGCTAGTCTAGAGGTGCGTGCAAAGAACTTACAGTATGTAGTAGCAGTTTATCTGGCAGCTGGGATTAACAGGGGTGAATTCTGAAACATATTCCTTCTTGCCACTGTTCCAGTTTGCTCAGGATATCATAGATAGGCTGGGAGGAGTTATGCAACCCCAAAATCCTCCCCTAAAAAAATTGGCTTTCACAGGAAAGGGGGGGGGGCTGGATGGGGAACAACAGGCTTCAACTGAACCCTGGTAAAATGGAATGGCTGCAGATTGGGGGCTCCTCTGTGTCCGGGAGTTTGCCATCTTTGGTTCTGGATGGGGTTGCACTGCCCCAGACAGACCCAGTGCAGAATCTGGGGGTCCTCCTGGACTCACGACTCCTGCTCAAGGAGCAGGTGGTAGTTGTGGCCAGGAGGGCCTTTGCTCAACTTCGTGTGGCGCACCAGTTATGCCCTTTTCTGGATCAGGAGGCTCTCCGGTCAGTCACTCACACCCTGGTCATCTCCCGTATAGACTACTGCAATACACTCTACATGGGGCTACCCTTGAAGAGTATCCAGAAGCTACAGCTGCTTCAAAATGTGGCTGTGTGGGCAATTTTGGGAGCCCCAAGGATGGCACATGTAACACCTTTGCTGCGGGAGCTGCATTGGGTACCAGTTTGCTTCCGGGTCCAATTCAAGGTGTTGGTTATTACCTTTAAAGCCCTACATGGCATGGGACCAGATTACCTGAGGGACTGTCTCATCTCCATTACAATGACCCGTCCCTCCCAGTCAGGCAGAGAAGGTATGTCATGAAAGAATGTCGATTGGCAGGGCCCAGGAGGAGAGCCTTCTCTGCCATTGCCCCACCCTATGAAACATTCTCCCTCCAGAGGCGAGGCAGGCCCTGACCCTCCCGGCCTTCCGGAAAGGATTAAAGACATGGCTCTGCCAACTCACATAGGGCATGAGGAGGGGTAACCAACTCTGGGGGTAGCTGGCACCCTGAAGATGCTCCCATAGGTTACTAACTTTCATTTACCATCAATTCCTTGGAATGCATTATTTATTTATGTACATTGTTATATTGTATTTTAATTAGTATTTATTCTTGTTTTATTGAAAACCGCTCAGATTTGCTCCTTGAGTGAGATGGGTGGTGACTAAATTTGAAATATAAATAAATATTGCTGTCAAGGGAGAAGTTTCCAGCAAATGTTTCTGGAGGAAGTTGGTGAGCAGACTTGATAGGTGCCTTCCACAGTCCTGGGTAAGTGAGCACCGCTCAGCTGACTGGGCCTGTTATGTTGACAAGTGACCCACTTCTCAGGGAGAGAGATTAGCTATGGCCAAGATCCTGTCTACGTTGCTGGCCACGAGGCACCAGAAGATACCAGACGATACCCGTAGAGGACTCAAAGCCATTCTTTTCGATCAGCTCTTATTGTTCCAGACTAGGGATTTTCTGATACACAAGTGAGCTTTTATTTTCAAAATCTGACTGTTAACTATGCCTAAACAGAAATCCAAACAGAAACATGCTGAAAGTGCATTCAATTTGTTATATTCTAAAGAGGGGAGAGGGTTGAGGAAGCTGTCTGGAAAGGACATACACGTGCCTTTTGTGAAACACATGCTTATTGGTGGCATTTATGACAAAGACACATATTGCTACTGTCAAGCACAAGTGCAGAATATTAAGCGAGTTTAAATCCTTTCCAAGGCTGATGAGCCCTCGGCCAAATGCACAAGATTAAGTGACAGAACAATGCATGCGAAGGTACTATTTCAAACTTCTTATTGCAGCATAATTTGCTACTGGCCATGAATGATGGCTTTAGTAAACTAGTAAGCAGTTAGCTCACATTATTTGGGGGTATTTCTTGGACTGAGTTTAGGAAAAGATGATTTCCCCCATGGCAAATATTGCTTCAGCGACATTTACTGTTGTCTTGTTTGGTGGAGGATTTTTGTGTTTGGAAGGGAGTGGGGGATAGAGACCAGTGTAAATGAATGAATGAATGAATGAATGAATAAATACATAAATGGCGATGCATATACATTTTGATGCATGTATTGAATAAATAAGATCCCTACTTCCATTTCTGAGATGGTGGTGGATTTGCATTTCTTGAACAGAAGAACTGAGGAATGTTCTCCTTGCGTCTCTTTCACCATTTCCCAGAAATTTCAGTAAAAGCAAAGAACTCATAACTTGCCTGGAATGCGAAGATATGATTTTGACAAACGAATCAGCTATGGTTACTCATTAGGGAGAACATGAGCATGTGGACTTCGGAACCCCCTAATATGTATTTTGTGCCATTTCTTTCCTAACCCTTTTAGATAAATAGAATGGAATACAGAAACTCTTGAACCAAGTAATTTCTGAGTGGGCTTCAATTTAGGCCAAACTGCTTTGCCCCCCCCTAGTGGGACACCTTCACCCAGCTTCTAGCGCCCTTATAACACTTCTGTTAGAGTGGTGAGAGAGTTGACTTGAGCTGAGAATTATGCCATCGTTTGTGCATCATGCTTTAAGAGTGTTGTTTCCTTGATGGAAGATCTCTGGTCTCTCCCACCATGAATCATGCTGCTTCCCTGAACTCATTCCCTGCACTGAATGAAGAGGACTTAAGATTGGTCTTTGAAGTTCTGACCGTCACAGTGAGCCATGGTCATGTGATCATGATTTCTGATGTTCCTTGCCAGCTTCCCGCAAGCAAAGTCAATGGCGAAGCTGGCAGGAAGTCAGAAGTCACGGTCACATGAGGTCCTCACTTAACAACAGGAACCAGGACTGCCGTGACTGCCGTTGCTAAGTGACACAGTCATTAGACATCACGCTTTATGACTGTGTCGCTTAGTGAAGGCAATTCTGGTCCCAACTGCTGTCCCGGCCCGAGGACTACCTGTCTATGAAATGAAGAAAAGTGTTTGTCACATAGGCACAGAAGTACAACCCTTTAAAATTGCTTCACCTATTCCAGATTGAGCCTAGCAATGAAAGCGGGTGATGGGTGTCATGCTGAAATGAAGTCCAGCTAACACTGTACCAGGATTATGGGAGGGTTCCATTATTTACATGTGATACATCAATGGCACCCCCTTGTGGACAATGGGAACATTGCATCCACCATCCTTGTCTGATGGACAGACTACTGCAATTTACTCAGCCCAGAACTCCTCTGAAAAATCGCATGGAAGCCTTGGATGCACAGAATGCAGTAGTTTTTCTGCGTGGTGAATATTGGGTTGGCACAATGTCAAACAGAAGACTTTCTGGCTACCTATATTTGTTCCCACAGTCCTTGTGGGAGTGTGATTCAACAAGGTGTTTTCCTTTAAAGTCCTAGTGAATGAGAGAACCCATCCTAATGAGCTTGGGGCACACGGGGAAGCATCCTTTGCCTCCCCTCCCTTTTGAGGTAATGAGGTATAGCGTGGCTTCCTGTTTCCTTACATAAAGGAAAATATAGCATTTCTCTTCTAGAGTTTTAGGAAGATAGTAAAGCCTGGACATTTTATTTTATTTACCTTGTGGCTGACATTTGTTTTGATTCCAAGGCCTCAGTGGAGAGTAACATTAACAAATCTATTAAAAACCACACAGTCCAACACTAAAATGCAAATACACACTAACAGCAATTAAACTGCAGTGTCTAATTGGGTTAGGGCGGCTGCTAGCCAATAGCAGCCTATTTTACTTTAATTGAATGTTTCTGCTTGCTTTAAACTGTGAGATCTTATGTTTCACTGTCCCTGACCTAATGCAGCCTTCCCCCAACTTGGTACCTCCTTCTTTTTGGGAATTGTAGTCTGTGTTTACATTGGACTACAATTCCCAAAATTCCCAGTCAGCTTGCCTTGAAAATAGGAATCTTGGGTTCTCTTTCTCCAGAGGCTACAGAAGCTTCCCCATCGCTCAAGGCCAGCTGTCGATCAGCGCTCCTGCTGAACACTGTGCCTGTGCTGGTGGTGGTAGCAGGGGACTCTGCCGGCCTTGGGAAGGTGTGCTTGGTGGTGTTTGGAAGAGCAAGGAATGTGCGAGGAAGAGGCAGGGTGTGGCTGCTGGGTGGTGCTCATTGCCTCAGGAGGATGCTGTGAATACTCATGTCAAGCCAAGACTTGCGCTTGTGTGTGAGCAGGTAAATGATGGCGCTTCTCTTCCCTCCAACTTCCCCAAACAGGCAGAGAAATCTAGCTCTTTCCTTGGACTTCAAGATAGATCCCTTTTGCATTAAAACAAAGAAATTAGACAGTTCTTCCCTGGTGTTTTATCAACAATGTCCTTCATAGTTCTCACTCTAATACAGTTCCATCTTAGCAATTTCTTTTCTCCCTTTGTACCAGCACTCTGAATACGGGCCTCATACTCTCTTCATGTGCAGCTGCCATGCCTCATGCAGATGGGAGAATTTTTGTAAAAAGCAAAAGAGTGAAGTGGCAAAGGGCAAGTATCAATGGGAAGAACACATCCCAAGTGCACCCTTGGCCTGAACCATTACGGGAAGCAGACTAAGGAGGCCACAAATGTTGAGTGATGTCCTTGTGAACTAAAGTTTAAAAAAGCCAGCTTTTCCAAGGGTTGAGCATCTTTCCTCTTACTTGTATATGCACAATGTTAGCAGCAAGTGAATATTCTTATTTTTTACTGTGAGACAGCTGAACAGAATGGGCATCAGTTTTTTTGCTTATTTGAATTAAAATCAAAATCTATCCTCTCCAAATGCTCAAGGTGTGATTTTCTAGTGGAATTCTCCAGTGCCTCAGGTACTGTTTCTCAAATCACTTTTCCTGGATTAGTATTATAGTACCTATCAGGAGCAAGAAAAACTTCTAACCACATGCATTCATATTCTCCCTTTTCAGAGAAAAGGACATATGAAAAACCTTATTTTCTGAGGCCAGTGCAATTAAGTTCCACTGAAAATCAAGTTCTCTGTTCAGCTTTTAGCAAGACTTGATTGTTGCTCCTATCCATCCTTCAATGGCAGTTTCACACTTCAATTTCAGGTGCCAAATATTTCCACACATGCATGGTTTCACACAACTCTGCCTAGAACACAGGTTTTAGATGTTTTATAAATGGTGTTGCCATGCATCAGACACTTAAAAGACAAAAACAGCTTGTAAAATCTTCATCTAATTCTTACTTCAAAAGGATAGATCTGTAGTATAGAGTACAAATATTAGTTGAGAGGAAGGGAATGAGCTGGGTAAGTCTATCTGCCTTTTGAGGTTTTGCAAGCCAGCAGTTGGCTAATGCCTTGGAAACATTCCTCACCCACTCAATATAATTTTTGTTTGTTTGTTTGAAGAGTAGGCACTATTAATTTAGAAGCTGAGTATCTTTAAAAAAAAAAACCCTCCAAGCTGTTGATGCTTCCACTTGGTGAACACGATAGGTGGGGAAACATCTCTACGGATATCACTTGCTTGGCTGCTACCTCACTTTTTGCTTTTTACTCGTTTCTCAATTTCTCACAAGTGCCTCCCATCTTTGGAAGCTACAGTTCACAATATGTATGCTAAGGCCCACCCCTTTACTTCTCTCTCTTGACTTCAGTTGTGTCATTTTTCCTGCAGCACATGGGTGGCTGCTAATTAAAGCAGTAGTTGATGCAGTTGCTAGGGCCAGATACTTTTTTCTGGCCAGCACCCTGCCCTTGAAATGGTATCTTGGCTGTTTGCTTCATTCTCTTATGTTTCTTCTACTTTTTGTACCTTAGTAAATAAGTTGCAGCCACAGTGAGCAGTCTTCCTGCTGCAGTGGAGGAGTCCAAGCTGCTGACTGGGATTGCTTAGTGTAAGCCCGTTCTCATCCCCCAATGGCCATGCTTTTTGGGAATGATGAGATTTGCCAGCCAACATATCTGGCAATGCTACTGGGGAAGGCTAATTAAGTTACAACTGCATCTCAGGGCAGTTTACAAATAATTAAAACACAATGATTAAAACCAGTGAATTAAAACTATTTTTAATATTCTTTTTTTAAAAATGGGGCAGGAGAAAGGAAAACAAATCAATTAACCAAAGAGGCATTCATCCAACATTCATAGAGTAATTCTTGGGTGAAGAGTAAGGTCTTTGACGGGTGTCTAAAATACTTAATAGGCACTTTCTGGATTTCAGGGGGAAAACCGTTCCAGAGGACAGATGCCATCACAAAAAGTCCCTCGCACAAATCATTGCATGATGGCATTCTGCAAAGTGCAGCAAGCTTTCTGATGATTGACAAGATCTGTGAAGGTGTCTATCAAGGATCCTGGTCCCAAGGTGGTTTGGGCTTTATAAGCAAAACCTTGAGCCTAGCTATGTAGTACCTTGGCAGCTAGCACTGTTGCTTCAGCAGAAATGCCACATGTGCTCCACTCAGCAGCCTGACCATTCCATTCTTGACCTCTCCTTCCCAGCCTCCCATCTTCAGTGGGTGGGACAGTCAAAGCAGGATGCCTCCTGATTGCCTGAAATAGGTAGGGGTACAGATTGGCTCCATTCCACTAATGGAGAATATGTTTATGTTCTTTGCCATTTAACAAAGGTTTGATAAACCTCAACTGTAGGCCCCTATGGGTTGCTCACCTAATGCTTACCTGACCCACAGGACGATATCAGTTCCTGATCCCTAGGTATTCAGTGGGTACTGGGGACTCTTAATTTGTCCATTTAAACAACCTCCATTGTATGAGCTCTGATTGTAACACCTGCACTGGTTCAAATCATATTCCTTTTAAGATAGATATGTCTAGGCTGACCTTGCTCAGGGAATTCTGGGCAAGTCAACTGGATTGCAAGAATTATCTAGTTAAATAGTGAATAAGGTTCATCTTAGTCAGAGGTGAGTGAACATTATAGGCAAGGAAGAAGTGCACTTTTTAAAATGCCCTATCTATAGGCTAAGGGAGGGGGGGAGTTGCTAGACAGGGAGGAATGAAATTTCAGTCCTGTTCTTTTCATTTTAGGAATTAGAAGGAGGTAAAGACCAAACATGATGCCTTAATTCTTGCAGGGGCTTAAGACAATTACTTTTCTCATGAAACTAAGCCCAAAGCCCAAATAGAAAAGGCTCCCCATTCTCTGGGGGGAATTATGGATCTATAGATGGAGCATTGAGGGACCACATGTGGCCTACAGGCTGCCCAACCCTGTTCTAAGTAATTGAGATGGGATGTGGAAAGTGGATAATCCTTCCTACTATAATTGTGGATCCGCCCTACCCAAGAACTCTTGGAGACTTAATCCTGATATTAACCTAAAGGTTCAAAAAGTAACTTGATGGGATATGGTGTGCACCTCAGCAATTTGCTCAGAGCTGCATTAGATCAAGTCCACACATGCAAGAGACACCACTCATGGCTTCTGAAAGCCCAGGAGACAGCAATCAATAATAATGAACAGCTGTGGATACCTGAAGGTGAGTTGAAGGAGAAAAGCAGCTTAGCTCCCTAGAAACCACAACCAGGCCATGACCAGTGTTGAGACCTGTTCTGAAACAGAGAAGCAGCCACATGCCTCTGGGCACTAATGAGATTTATTCATGAATATGGTTTCATGCAGCCATTGGGAACTCTTCCTCATGATGGAACAATTGGCAGTGAGGTGGGATTGTTTAAAGTATCCATAGTTTGTTTTCAGTGTGGTAGTAGCTTTCCTCTAACAAAATATAAAATAAACACTAATTAGGGGCAGGATCATTCGTAGAAGAGCCGCTCCATCTTTAGTTGTTTGACATCATGTGAACAACAAAGAGCTGGTGAATGACCAAGAGTGAAGACGATTGAACATGAGCTAGAGCTGCTATTAGAGCCTACCTTGTTGCAGTAAGGGCAGTGAAACGTAATTATTTCTCTGTCCTTATTGCATCCACAGATAGTCACCCAGCAGCCCAGTTTTGGGTGACCCTCCTTGGAGAGAATAATACTGAGATTTAGCTACAAGGTCGCTGTGAGGAATATGCTGTGCATCTAATGGATAAAGTCACTTGGATTTGCTCTGTGTTGGACTCCAGCCTTAGGGCAGAACCAGTGGAGGTTATGGGGGCTGAGTCTTGCTCGTTATCTAGGGGGAATTCGATCCTGTTGAACCCAAGGAAGTGGACAGGTTTCTTGTCCACTTCTGAGTTAGATCCTGGCCTCTCCTGGCTGGTCAAGGCTGCTTGGGAGACGACATATGATTGGGTCTGGGTGGTAGTTAATTCTTCCTTGAGGGAGGGGATGGGCCTGCTGGCTCTTAAGGAGCAGGTGATGCGCCCCCTCCTCAAGGGGCCATTGCTCAACCCAACTAATCTGGATAGTTTTCATTCAGTCTCCAATCTCCCTTTTTTAGGGATGGTTGTGGAGAAAGTGGTCACGCGGCAACTTTAGTGGACCCCGGATGAAGCAGATTATTTGGACCCCTTTCAGTCAGGGTTCAGGCTGGGTTATGGGACTGAGATGGCATTGATCACACTCTTGGATGACTTCTGGTGGGAGCCGGGTGGGGGCAGAGCATCCATCTTTCTTCTTCTCAGTGGCCTTTGATACTATTGATCATGGTATCCTTCTGGATTGGCTCTGGGAATTGAGGGTGGGTACCATGGTGTTGTGCTGGTTCGCCTCCTTCCTCTGGGGTCATCTCCAGTCAGTGTTGATAGCAGGGGAGGTCTAGCCCATGGCCCCTACTTTGTGTGGTGCCCCAAGGCTCGGTCCTCTCTCCTCTCTTAACATCTGCATGAGGCCGCTGGATGAGGTGATCCAACAGTTTGGGATGTGGTATCATCAGCATGCAGATGATACCCAGCTTTATCTTTTTCCACCCCAGGCTGCCTGAGTGATGCTATGGATGACTTGTCCCGGTGCCTGGAGGGTATAGGGGGCTAGATGGGGTGCAATGGGCTTCAGCTTAACCCAAGCAAGACTGAGTGGCTTTGGATATTTGGGCCTTCTGGTGGCAAGGTTTTTCCACCTTTGGTCCTGGATGGAGTGGCACTGCCCCAGATGGACCTGGTGTGCAATCTGGGGGTCCTCTTGGACTCACGGCTCCTGCTAGAAGAGCAGGTGGCAGCCGTGGCTAGGACGGCTTTTGCACATCTTTGGGTTGTCCACCAGTTCACCCATTCCGGACCGGGAGGCTTTGCTTGCTGTCAGTCATGCCTTTGTGACCTCCTGTCTGGATTACTGCAATTCAGTCTATGTGGGGCTGCCCTTGAAGAACGTTTGGAAGCTTCAGCTGGTACAGAATGCAGCTGCATGGGTTGTAAATGGTGTTGGCTATTCAGCACATGTAACCCGACTGCTTCGGGGGATGCACTGGTTGCCAATGTGTTTCCAGGTGCAATTCAAGGTGCTGGTTGTCACCTTTAAAGCCCTTCATGGCTTGGGACCAAGTTGCCTGTGGGTCCCTCTTTTCCCAGTTGTTTCTACCCATCTAATTCAGTCTGGCACATTGGGCATGCTATGGGTCCCATCAGTCAAGGAATACCAGCTGGTGGGGACCAGGAGATGTGGCTTCTCTGCCGGAGCCCCTGCCCTCTGGAACATCTTCCCTCCAGAGATCAGGATGGCCCTTTCATAAGGCCTTGAAGACCTGGTTATGTGCCTGGGCCTGGGGCCCTAAGTGTGTTTTAAGGGCCCTGTTTCCTGGTTATATTAACATCTATGGTTATAATTTTTCTCAGCTGCAATATATATATTTATTTTTTGTATTGTGTTTGTGCTTGGTTTTAATTGATTTTATAATTGTTTGCTGTCCAGAGTTGCTTGTTTGACATGGAACATAGAAATTAAATACATGCATACATGCATGCATACATACATACATACATACATACATACAAGCCTATGGGACTCCCAGAACTGCAAGCTATAGTCATTTGCATCAGATTCACATCTCTGTGTGTGCTTGACACGGGGCTAGGCTTCTGCCTGAAAGAAACCTTAGCTGGAGCTCTTAGAACAGAAGGAAATGCTATTGTCCCTAGATAGACGTTTTTTCGAAACAAAACAAAATGTTTATTTTCCCAGTGCCAGACAGAGAGCCTTTGCATCTTTCCTTTTCTCAGTAGTGGTGCCTGTCTTCATTTTTCCATCTCTTCGGTTCTAAATATAGCCCCCAAAGTGTTTCAGAATTCCACTGTGACCCCCCCGTCCCACCTCACCCCACTGTGCCCCATCCTAGCACAGCAGAAGGAAACCTGTACGGCAGGGCTGAAGTTAATGAAGTCAGGTTCTGAGCACTGCTTAGGAGACGCTTTGTTTCCTGATGCATAATTGTGTTCAACTAAGCTGTAAAGAAGAACAGAATATTGTGTGGTGCCTCATTTTAATATGGTAGAGAGCAAGTGGAAATTCTTTCCTTCACAGGGCACTGACGTGCGTGGTATGCATGTACTGTCAATGTATATATTTCCTTCTTACTACTTTCATTACTATTGATTTGACCTACTTCAGGCTTGGCTGGCAACAAATTAGTTATGGTGACCATATCTGAACTTGATTGCCTAACAGGTATATTTGGTTTTATTACACTTGTCTATGGTTTTTTTTTTTTAAATTACCTTCGTAAAGAAGGGGAGAACATACCAAAAAGGACAAAAACACAAGGGATCTGTCTGTCTACTGGTCATTGTCTATCTGTCCACAGGATGATATTGATCAGTGTTTCCACTTGGTTGATAAAGAGCCAGTTCCTAAGCAGAAGCAAAAAACAAACACACGTCATCAATCCGAGATTGTAAATCCAGGGTGGCACGCTGTTATTGCACTGTAGAATAAAATTCTTCTTTTGCTACACATCATGCTTCATAAAGGCATATAGTGATACATTTTTTGTAGGTAATTGAAAATCACATTCAGATGTTTAAACTAAGTTATTCTTCTGAAATATGAAAACATATTAATTAATAGGGATACTAAACCAAAGCAACATGATAGTGCAGCAAGCTCATTTCGTCTGCTTAAGTGACCCCCATCATTTTATACTTCCAGCATAAGGATGTTGACAGCCAATTGGAGGGGTGCAGTACTGAGTTGCAAAGCAGAGAGAAGTACTTCAGATCCAATATAGGCACCCTGTCCGAACCTGTTGACTACTCTTTAAAGCAGCAGTGAATTTTCCAGGATTCTCATGGTAGCTGCATGGACTTAGATTAAGAAGGTTTAAGGATATAGTGACTGCCTTCTTAACTTAGATGAGCATTTTCCTGAGCCTGCATGGGTAGTGTATAAGACCAAGAAAAGATATTGCTTCTTTAAGGAGAAGCCAAGAGGTCCAGAGAGAGTGCTCACACCAGATCTGAAGCACCCTTGCCCACTTTGGATCCAAATACTTAGACACCTTTATAGCCAACCCTTTTACATGTTCTCTGAGGTGTCTAGTAAACCTGAACATTTTGTGGTAGTGATGAATTAGCCTCATCCTAAGATTTAAAAAACATACCTAATATTTAAGAGCCTTCACCATTGATTAGTTAATAGGGGGCATTCCAACTCTTTATTCCAAAGTTCTTGCAAATAACAGATATCCACCTATAGGCCTTTGGGTGGGGGCAAAGCAGGGTGCCACTCCTCCAGGTTCCTCCAAATATTTAAGAAATAATACCTTGCCCCATCCTGGCTGAAAATAGCTGGGGGAGGGGAAAAGACTGGCCTGTTTTCTGCTGTCAAAACATGCCAGGTACCATATAGGGCAATATGGGGCCAACATCCTTGATGCCCTTGGTCTTTGTGGATGTGCCTTGGTGCCTACCTGCATCCCTGCCTGTTTATTCCTGCTAAAACATGCCTCGCACATATAGACACCTCCTTGCCAGAAGCTGTAATACAGAAACCATACTCCCAAAACTGGTGGGTCCAGGAAAAACAAAACAAAACACTGAATATCATTGATCAAAGTTGCCTATAAAATAATCCATAATCCATAAATAAAATGGATTCCCCATCTGTGCTTCCAACTCTTTCTCTCTCTCACGCACACATACAAACTGCTTTTACATTAATAAAAAAGACAATATAAATACAGACCCAGACATTTTTCCCTCACTCCCTGCCAAAGAGAAGGAGGGAAAAAACTAGAAAATAAGAAGAAAAGAGATAACTGGGCAGGAAAGGAAAGAGAAAGAGCATTCCTGTTAGGTATTACAAAAAGCATTACAGCCATCAAACAGCAGTTTGAAGCAACAAGCTATCTTCATGGTGAGTTTTTAAAGCCTTTTCAGAAAGATTTGCACAGTTGCATCTCCTGCGCTTTTCCCGAAGATACCCTTTTCAAACAGCATCTATTCTTATCAACCAATGGAAGAAGACTCTCGTAAATACATTTTACAGATTGTTTCAATAAGTCTACATTCCCCTGATTAAGGTTTCATCAACTGGGCGATGGCCTGAATATTTTACCTGAAATATTTTACCAGACAGCATTGAATCACACGTCTATGTGTGATACTACATTTTCTGTATGTAGCTTCAGGTGAAAATATATTTCATGTATATTTACTTGGGTGTAAACTGCTCTAACCAGTGGCCATATACACAAAACACTTCTGAGTCAGCTGCTCCCTCAGGGAAACTCCTCCCCTGCCACTGCCAGCAGGCCATTCCAGACGCTCCAGTCACGTGAGGAGCCAGCTCATCTTTTCCTGATGCACGTATATATATAACATTTCTACCAATGTTTCATTCAATGTGGCTACAGGATAAGGAGAACAAAATGGAGACATGTTTTGAATGGGGTCATTCTAGGGTTTGTCTCTGTTCTGGCAGCAGAAAGAAGTGGTTAGCCTTAGATTAACCCTCTTGAGTTTGTTTGCATGATAGGCCGACCTGGGGGAGGGATTTTAGCCCAACCCTTGGGGCTGTATGGGCCAAAAACTAATCCCAGGGCTGATTGAGTTTACTGTTGTCATGATATGCTCACCTGACCCAGTTAAGAATGTTATGAAAATAGGACTAATGAGACTTATTCCTGACTCTATGAGAATAGGGCTGCAGCTGGCTGGGTGCAACAGCACCTGGGAGAGGGTGAAATCCTTCTGGTGATTTGTGTGAGGCAACTGTGGAGCCTGCCAGACATGTCCCATCAACACTGCATGCCTTGTCTAGATCTCTGCAGGAAGAAAACTCTGCATCCTGCTAGTTCCATGACATCAAATGCATTTACAAAACAGAAGCCTGAGAAAATCAGAACCAAGACATTTATTTTATTTTTTTAATAACAATATCCATTAAAAAAAATCAGACATAACTTTCTGAAAACAGCTTTCTACCTCATAATTTCACAGAAATTATCTTGGAAATATTGTTTTGCCCTTCTCTCCATTCCTGTTTTGATACTCCCACCACAGCAGACCAAAGATGAAACCGGAGAGTAATGAAACCTCATTCACCTTCCATACTTGATGCATTTGAATATAAAGAGAGAAGGTTGCTCCAAAAATAGTAATTGTGGGGGGAAACATGGTCAGATGCCTCCTACCAAGTCCATTCATTCAGCCCCTACTCTGCATTCTTAGGTTCTGTCTCTCTCAAATAAAAGGATGTGGGTTTTTTTATTGTGTTGGGTGCTCCATTAACATGGCACTGAGTGGGGAAATATGGGCAGTGACTCCTACTGTAAGCCCATCACAACCCAGAATTCCTATGTTCCCAGGATTTCTGTTTAACCTTTGCTTCTCTGCTAACATTTATACTAAACATATTCTGTCTCTCGTGCTTGTAGGCAGCCAGTCTTGCTCCATACCAAGCAACAGATGAAGAAAGAAAAATAAAGAGGATGCAACTATGTTGTGGAAGAAGAGGGAATCAGCTACACTTTCTGCTTCCCATTCCTTTGCCAATTCCACATCCTCTGTATCTTTCTACCTGGAAGGTATCCTCCTGCTGGGAGTCTGTTGGGTGTCTCCCAGTGGAGGAAAAGTGCAAGGGAATGCATTTGCTCCACCTCCTCCCCAGGATCGGAGGTGGCTATTTATAATTCTATTGTATGCGTGAGAAGGGAGCAATCCCTACCTGAGGCACAGTGTAACTGTGGGGCTGGAGCAGCAAAAGCAGCAGAGCTAGCAGGGAACAAAACCCCCAAATTGGACCAGAAAGACTGGAACACCTCTCCCCTGATGCAAGTCTTTTCATGTCCCTTTGAAATCCTTTCAATTTTCTTCAGGTTCTCCCACTGGCATGAAAGTGTGCCGTAGCCTAGACACATCAAGCATGAACAGTTTGTGACATATTGAGGATTTCCCCCTTCCCTGCTCACTCTATGAGTTAAAACAAGGGCAAATAAGCCACAGAACAGTCATAAACTTTTCCTGGCAGTTACATGAGCTTTGAGAAGCTGCACCAGCTCATTCCTGGTTGGCAGTAATACTGGTGGGCTTACCTCACTCTCCTATTAGCAGTAAACTTTGCCTTTCAGCACTACTGAGTTAATAAATGTAATTGCTGACTAAGAAATTAGACCCCTTAAGAAAAGTCACAAAAAATCCCAAAGTAAACATGGTTTGCTTTAAATAGTAGTTCTGTAGAAAACCTCCACTCCGAGTGTTCTTGGTCAGGCCTCTGACAGATGCTGCATCCAGAAGCCCACCGGTAGCAGTAGAAAAACTGTGCTGGGTCATACTGTGGAGCCAAGGTGGCTGCTGCTTCCTTGTCCCTGCTTAAAGAAGACCAGAAGTAGGGGTCCAGCTGATGGCAGAGCTGGTGCTTAGTCTTTGGGTGTCTTCTTGCTGCGTGAATTCCACATGCCACGTTTGGAATGGTAGTAATGGTAAAAGTTCCTGAGTCGCAAACGTTCTACTTCTAACCCACTTTGAAGCACCCTAGAAACAATGGGAGTAAATCAGGCAATGGAAGGGAAGAGAGAAAGAGGAGACAGAAAGATCATGAGTTGGGTTCTCCAACTAAACATCTGCTACAGACTCAGAACTCTTTCATACATGACATGAATAACCATGTATGAATTAGCTAGGATGATGTGGAGCTAGTTCAGAAGCTGCATCTGGTGCAGAATGCAGTTCCCAGACTGTGAAGTGGAATAGCCAGGGCTACAATGTCTGGGCTGCAAAAATCTGGATGACCACTTAGCTGCTATCTAGTGATCATCCAGATGTTTGTAGCCCAGATATGGTAGCCCTAGGGATATTCATTGGATTGTGGAGCACCAGTCCTTAAACTATTACTGCCTGTGTCTGACTGGGCCTTATTCAGTATGATGACATTTGTCTGTTAAGCCCTAATTGGTTTACAACCCAAATACCTGAAAAAGTGCCTCTTCTAATATCAGTGGACCCATATGTTAAATATGGCCAGCAAGATCCTATATGTGGCCCTACATACAGGTATTTCCCATACTATATGACTCAGAACAAAGTCTTCTCAAGCACTCTCCCTACAGAGGAACAGTTGGCAGCTTGTAATATGTTTATTCACTTGTGTGGTACATACTGCCCCAGGCCCAAAATATTATTAAATAAATTACAAATGTGTTGATGTGGATTGGTGTATTGGTGCATCTAGCTGCATGGAAGTTAAAATGTTAAACTCTTATAGTTTTTCCAACTTTTATTGTACATTGTGTACATTCAACAGGCAATTTATCAAAACTTCTCCGTACTTTAAGAAGACTCCACTAAGGACAGGATTACATTTAGAAGTAAACAGAAATGATGGGTACATCAAATCAAACAGCTAAGGCTATAATCCTCTGCAGTCTTATGCAGAAGAAAGTGTTATTAAATTCTATGGGATTAATTTCCAAGTAAACATGCCCAGTCAATGTGAGCAAACCGGTTGCCCTGCATAGCATTTTGGGCGGTACCCTCGCTGGTTGTTCTGGGATTCTGGAACTCCTTTTTTCAAGATCTGACAAAGTATGAACTCAAACCATTTCCAGCAGGCAAAACAAAACTGTTTGATCTGCCTAGGGACACGCAGGAGTCTGTGGTTAGTTGAACATCTGACTTACACATTGTTTATATTGTGACTCTGTATTGCCTCTACTTCAAAGGGACTAGATTCCTCCATCCTCTGACCCCAATAATTTATTTTCAAAATGGAAGATTGTCTTTGATTCACTGAGAATACAGTAAAAGAAACAGTAACCTTACTGTGGGAGAGAATGTACGTATGTGGTAGGAGAAATACTATATACATGGATTGGACACAGACGGCAAAAATAATCCAATCCTGGTTGGCTTCCAGGTGGCAGCATTTTCAGGTGTTGAGAGCACGCTGACTTACCGAATAAATACAGCCTGCATTACCCCTTGCAAGTCTGTGCTCAGGCAATGGTTACCTTTGTAAGCAGCATAACATTAGAAGAGCAAAGTTCATGTAAGATCAGGGCTCTTCCATGAATACAAAAATTGCAACCAGCAGTTCATAGAACGAAAGGAGGCAAATTAAGGTCCAAGGATCAAATGTACATTATAAACATTGAATAAGCACTGATAAACATGAACAGACCACTCATGGGAATGGTTAATTTAAGGTTAGTTAGCTGTTAAATAATCTTAAGTTAACCATTAGCAAACAGCCCCTAACAGTCAGCATGGTGTAGTGGTTAAGATGCTCGATGAGGTGTTGGATAGGAGACCAGGTGATTTTGCTCCAGTCACTCACTCTCTTTGCCCAACTTACCTCTAGAGGTTGTATAGTTGTGGGGAAAAACAAGAGAAGGGTATGTTATTTATGGTGCCTTGAGCTCCTGAATGAAAGGTGAGTTAGAAATAAAATAATGTGCTGGTTATTTGAAAATATTTGGGCTGGTCCCTATTGGTCCAAGAGGCCTTGGAGAAGGACCCCAGAATGTGCCAAAATCCAAACTAGTTATTGTGGCACAGTGATACCTTTTTCTTTCCCATCCTGTTTCCAAGCTGAACCAGCTTTAAAGGATGTAGTTATGTGGAGAAGTCCTGAAAGGATTCCCTTTTTCTTTTTCAGTCTGTCTGTAGTACAGAGCAACTTTCCTGGGTCAGCTCTACTGGGCAGAGAAACTCCAATTCAGAATGTGGCAGCTAAAATAGTCATAATGGCTAAGTATTTGGAACAATTAAATACAAATTCAGTATCTGTTACCCTGACTACATATTTGCTTGCAAGCTTAATTTAAACTGTTGATCCTGGCTGTTAAAGCCTAAAAGTCACTGGCTGAGATAAGCGGCCATACAAATTGAATGAATGAATGAATGAATGAATGAATGAATGAATGAATGAATGAATGAATGATTTAGGACTTTGTTGTCTATGGCTGTATAAAACTGTCTGAACTTTAGGATCTATTTACTATGGCCAAGTTCATTAATCCACTGATAAAACATTGGATTGGCAGATTAGGTAGGGCTCTTCCTACAGTGTCCCCTCCCTGGAAATGTGTTTGATCTCACCTGCTGAGATTTTAAAGAGAAATGTTAAACCATTTTTACTAATCGCTGGAATTAACTGCTTCCTCTTCAGTCTGGGTATTAGGAACTGCGTGGAGACAGTGTTCCATATGATGATGAAGATGCATCATTCTAAGACTGAAGCAGGAAAGATTCAGGAATTGTAGAAACAATACTCAGTTGAGTCCTGGAATGCTGTAAAATGGGAAATGGAAGCTAACTGATCCATTTGGTACCAAAATCAGAAATCTCTGGGAGGTCTTGGTGTGCCATCATGAACTTCTTCTTTGCTAGTCTGGAAATCCCTCCTGCCTGGCCCTTAGGATTTTGATCCCTGTAATGGCGAAAAAGGGGCATTCTGGGAGCAAGGGTACATCCCACTCTAGGTATAGAAGAAAAGTATGCCAGTCTGTAAGGACACTGAATTGAGCAGTTCCTGTACTCTGAATTCTCTTTGAATTGGTCTTATTGTCCTGGATCATTCTGCTGACTAGCAGCATATAAATAAAAGAAAAAAAAAAGATAAATACTTGGCCCTTTGGCTGAAGCAGTGACAGGAAAATGTACAATATCCCAAGCCCATGAGAAAATAGGTAAAAAATAAGTTCAAAGACATTCTTGGCAAAGCCTGAGAAGACTGGCTTCCCCTTTATTAAGCAAGGGTTAAAAAATCAAGGGAGGGTGTAGTACTCTGGTTCTCGGTGAGAGGGAAAATGGTGTCTATGTCACTTGAAAAGGAGATCTTCAAACAGGCTAATAGCCTAAGGGCATTTTTGCACAGTCTCCAATCACATTTTAGATATTGCATGCAAGCCCAGGTCTTTTTAAAGTCAGTTTCACAACCTCCAGCCCACATATAATAGAAGCAGACAGCACAGACTTGCTGGGAGAGGGGATGGGTGGCGGCGGCGGTGGGGAGATGTACTTTAGTTTGCCCTTACCTGTTAAAAAAATATAGCTCACTGTGTCTTTGGGACAGAAGTGGAAAGCATTACCTGCAAAGAATTTAAGGATCCTGCAGATGCAGCAGCAAAGGTGTACAGAGACATCAATACACACCTCTCCATCCAAAATTCCCAGTTATTACTCAGGTTAAATAATCTGCTTTTGCTCGTGACCGATAGAATTCCAACATCTCCCGCTTGGGTCAGAAGGGAGTTTATAAAGAGCAGCCTCACCTGTCCAAGAGCTCCCAGTCTTCCCCACCCCAGCGGTCCCGGAATTCTTCTGTGTTCATCCCCCCAATACGATCAAAGTCAGACTTATAGATCCCAAAGAGGCCAAAGCCGTTCACTTCCCAGTAGCCTGAGAAAAGATAAACCAAGAATTCTTTCTTCAGATTTGATATGGAAAGCACAGCTAAGCATCAAAAGCTGAACGGTCCTGTTTAGACCATAGAAATACATCCCATATTGGCAGCAAACAACATTCTCACACAGTTAGAAAACAGATGAGGAGATAACCTTTATTGAGCCAATTTAGGGTCGGGAAAGAGTATGCCAGCTTTACAGTTGCCCAGAATGTCCCATTAAACTGTACCTTCTCTCAGATCAAATCAGTTTCCAACTAGTATACCTATACAATTGGGCTCCATAAGGAATACTCTCACTCCCTTGTGGGCATATTAATGAACGAAATGCTGGAAGGGTACGCAAGTATGTACATTCTCATTCAAAATAATTTTCTAATTAGTCTATGCAGGACATATATTGATAATTTCTGCTAATAACATGAGGAATTAGGAGGAACTGGTTACGGGAATAGAAGATAAACACCCTCAAGTTGAGCTTGACTCTGATGATACAAGGACACAACCATGCAGTCTTCCTGATAATGGTATAAACAAAGCTCAGATGATCCTGAAGACTTTAGAGAATAGGCATATGGCCCAATTTATACAATAATAAGTAATTAATAGCAACAGTACTGTACATGTTAAAAAAAGTGTACACTTCCTTTCATCCCTATTGCTTTCCACTAAAACATCCACACATATGCTGACTGCTTTCATTGAGCAGCCTCACTTGGCAGTGTTATCATTTAGTGCTTTTGATGTCAAAATCACTTAGGGGAGGCCCATGCAGTAGCCCAGATTCCTAGGTCTGTGCCTGAATATGCTGCACCAGTCCCCAGGCAATGGTTCCCCTTTCGCTGCTGGACTGTGGAGACACAAGGGCTTCGTGGCAGGAGTCCTGCCAAGCCTGAGCTGAACTTTATCAAGCAGAGCTTCCTAGAATATCCCTGAAGTTGCCTGCATATGGTTTCTGCTGTCATGTCACAGCAGTGAGGATTACTGAGCCACCTATCTGTGGAAGAGAACCAAACGAAGTTTTCAGAAGGGCTGGAGGCATCCTGGAAGAACTAGATGGGGACCAGGGTTCAGCTGCTGTAGTAGCAGGCTTCTGGTTTCACCCACTTCAGGAGTACAATGCCACCTTAGCTGTGTGAATTAAACCAAGTGGTCCCACTGATGTTCTCCCAGCAGTGGCGGTGCCTTACCGTTGGGTTCTTGTGGAGAGCTCCCACAGCCCAGCCTCATGACAATGGGCGCATAGGCCAGCTTCCCCTCCACACAGTGTTTCCGGATGCTGTCCAGAATGTTGAGGGGGAAGTGGATGTGCAGGTCACAAAGGAATACGATACTGCTGCCATCCTGAGGGATGAAAGAGCATCACAGGCAGGCCATGAATGGGGGGCAAAGTAGACATTCAGCACCTCCAGGAAGAGCCATCCCCTTCTCCTTGGGCCTCACCTCTATGGCATCCACTCCAGCCTGTAGTCCTGCTGAGCGCTCAAAGTTCCCTGTACGTTTCAAATATTGGTACCTGTAAAGGAAATAACACCTCAGTAGCAGACGGCAGGAAATAAAGGCACAGAGATAGAGGAGCCACTGGGAAGTACAGTCTGTTCAGTAAAATGGCTCCAAATACCAGAAGTTTCCCAGTATTACATTATGTGACAGTTAAGGCAGAGAACAGGCAAGAAAGTAGAGAATTTTAACTTTTAACTCTTTAGCTTTTCAATCAAATGCAAATAAATTCATATACTACCAAAAGTTCATCAGTTACTTTTTAATCAGTTAACTCTTCACTTATTTTTAGAAGGAAACTTCATCATCAACATTTTCTTGTTCATTGTCTTTTCCAGAACTGTAATTGAAACAAAGAGACCTAAAAACAAATGAACAATCAAACTGTTCTTTAACTTGCAGCCCTGACAGTTCAGATGAGCTCTCACTGATTAACTCAGGTTGCATGGTTAACAGAGCATAAACCCTATTTAATTCAGTGGAATTACTTCCATGTTCATATCTACAGGATCTTGTTGCAGAGTTTTAAGTCAATCACAGGGCTATTCCCTCAACTCTTCTGGCTTTTCATTACAGCTGTTCATTATCACTTTCCTCTTCCCTCCTTTTTTTCCTTTTGGCTTGTGGATTTTAGACCGTCAACACGAGGGCAAGGAGCCTCTTACAGTGCAGTGAGTGGGCAAGAATGAAGTAAGGGGCACAGTCACCCTCTCTACTTCTCTGCTATTTTCTTTCAACCCCCTAAAACTAATTGACCTTTAAGTTAACACACTCTCAAGTGGACACACCTAGAAGATCAAACCTGGGAAGTAGCTAACGTTTTGTGCCGGTTGGGTCTTTTGATCATGCCCAAGTTGGACTATAAAATCACAGCCATGGCTGTCTCTTCTTTTTCCCTTACTCTGTATTAATCCTGGGGACAGGCTCCATATCATATTGGTGCCTTCAAGCTGCGTGTCCTTTAATTGCTTATATCTGGTAGCCCTTTTAGTGTCTACGGGTTCTAGAGTGACTTGGTTTCCTTCACTTATATCTCCATATTGGCTGTTGGAATAATTACATCAATAACCTTTAGCCAAAATAGAACTAGTTGTTTATTGATACACTGATTGTTTTGGGCTTCCTTTTCAATGAATGGAACTTATGGCAGTTGGTTTGGGAGTCTTTTTGGCTGAAGAATGAATAAAATGTGACATGCAATTACTCACTTATGGTAAATTCCACTGTTTTCAGTGAGGTTCACTTCCTAGTACATATGCTTATGGCTGTAACTTTAACCTAATAATAAAACTGATTAAAACTGCAGCCCTAGGAATGCTATCTGCATATTAATTCATCACCCTGATATTTACAATAGTTAATATAGCAAGGAAATCATCCAGATGTAATAGAGCAATGGCATTAACCAGGTACATCATACACACACAACTCCGATCTCTGTCTAACCGTCCTGTTGTTGGCATCTCTTTTTTGTATGCACAAGCACTGGGATATTTCTGCTGTTGTTACCCTTTGCTGCTGAAGCCTCATTCTTCTACGCAGCTGAAGAAAACAGGCTATTTGCACATGAAGTTGCAAGTTTAGAGAGGAAATTGAGCAGATTTGATTAAAACAGCCTTAGTCCTGTTCCTAAGTTATCTCCCTGAACCTACTGTATGTTGCAAAGAAATGTACTGGGAAGCATTAATAGTCATTAAAAAAGGCTTGGAAGTTTTAAGATTTAACGGTGTGGACATAGGGAAACCCATCAGAGGAAATGGTTCTGGAGCTTTCATCACTGCTTGGGATACCTGGGCAGGTGAGCCTCCTGAAGTGCTTTCTCCACATCCATGTCATCGCTATCGAAATCCACCAAGATGATATTGAAGTTGGCATCCTTGGTGTTCAGATACAGGCTGGCCATATCTGAGATAAACTGCTGTACCCAGCGTGCTTGGTTCTTCACTGCAAGATATGAACAGGGATCTTTGTCATTCTAACACGTACCCAGTACAGCAGTGTTGTCCAAACTTGGCCACTTTAAGATGAGTGGACTTCAACTCCCAGAATTCCCCAGCCAGATGGCTGGCTGGGGAATTCTGGGAGTTGAAGTCCACTCATCTTAAAGTGGCCAAGTTTGGACAACACTGCAGTACAGTGTTCATGGGCAACATTCCCCTGATTAAAGGCTTCAGTTATCCTTATGGACACACAATAGCAGGGGCACATGGACGGTTCTCAGCATATGTTTCAAACATGACTTCAGAAGTTTTTAGCCTATAGAAATTCACTATTTGAGCATTTCATTCTTCCAGTAGCAGAATGAAATAATTATACAGCGAGGAGATGCCAATATATAGCTAAGCACCTATATAATTGCCTTATCACCTATTGATCAGTGAATCTTTGCTTTTCTCATTATAGAATATGGGATTTGCCAAAGGAAACAGAAACACATAATTTAAGATCAGGGATACCGTATTCTTTCTTTGCTGTTCTTTTTTTCATGGTGCATACAGCTGAGCTTGGGAGGGACAGATCTTAGTCATTTTACCCTTCCCACATTTCCTTCTCAAATGGGGCATAGACAGACTTTCCTCCTATAATTTCTCTCATTTCATGTCAACAAGGTCCCACAGGAACAACAATGAGGAAGAAGCAAATTCATCACTTGGATAACATAAGAATTGAGCCAAAAATCTCAAGCATGGCTGTTTCTTTGCCTGATTCATTTTTTAAAAATAAAGACAATATGAAAGAAGAAATATGCCCATGCTAAATATATTCACCCCAATTTTTCTATAGGTTAATATATTGATAAAAAAACAACCTGAAAAATTCATTTATCCAGAGGTGAGAGTAGGATAAAAAGAGTATGTGTGTGTTCCAGGAGAGATTTTTTTCGAAACTACTTTCAACCCAAACCCAACTATAGTTGGTCTCCAGCCTTGGTTTGCCCTCTGCCTCACATGTCATGCCATTTCTGCTGGGGACAGCAGCCTTTCATTCCTGGGATACCGGGGCAATCTCTTACCTGGCACGACAAAATGTACCATAACATCATGCCTCCAGCTGAGCCGCAAAGGCCGGCACAGGATGGGTTTTCCATACAAAAGACTCCAGGCACTAGGTGGTGGCTGAGATTCAGTGGACACAGTTGCAGGCCCTTCAGGGTTGACTTCAGTGCTGTCCTCTGACTTGCCCTGGTGGAGCAGGACATAGATGTACTCTGAGAGCCGGACTGTTCTCTGACCCCTCTCCATCAACTCTAGCTCCATCAGATAGCGGTTGCCACGGGCTGTGTCTCGCCGCTTCTCAACATTAATGATCCGCAAGAGAGTGTAGATGCTGGGGGTGGGAGGACAGAAAGCTGTCATATGGAATCCTGGGTCACATCAAATACTCTTCTCCAAGAAACTACCTTATATCAGCTACACATTCATTCATTTAGCATTGCTTTGTCTCCTTTATTCTGACAAGATCTTGGGCAGAAAGATCCTTCCCATGACCTGCAAACACACAAATGTACCATTTCCCCCCAGAGTAGTGGTGCTAACTGCTGAATGGAAGGGTGAAGGGGATCCTTATTCCACCCCTATCTATTCTGGTGATAATGCCTCCCTTCACATACTCCTCCTCCATTCTTACCCGCCATTCTTCTCGTTGAGTTTCTCCATATACTGAGCCACCACATCCACCACTTCACTCTCACTCAGTTGCAAGTTTCCTGAAACGTTGCACCTCAGATCATTCCAGTCTGAGCGTAGCAATTCAAAGTCAACAGGGCTGACACTGAACGTCCTTTGCCAATTGATGGAGTCCTCTAGCCAACTCTGCTGCAGCTCAGAATTTTCATAGCTATAATCAGACACTTCCTCTTCCACCTCTTCCTCCTGGGCCTTCTTGGGGCCCTCAAGCTCCTTCTGCTGAGATTCTGTCATTTCTGACATCTGTAGGAAAGATGTCACTTGCACACCTTCAGACAGCACCATCTCTGAGGAATTGAAATCTAACATAGTCCTTCCTGGAGTGGTGACTTCAAAGTTTTCTTTGCTGAACAGCCCTTCTGCAGGCAAGATCGAAGCACCTGGGTGCATCCGCCGCTTAATCCTGCCTTTGGGGACTTGCCTACCATAAAGTTGTTCCCATTTCTGGCTGGCTCGGAGGCCTTTCCTTTTAGAAAGATCTGCTTCCCTGGTGGCATTACCTATGAGCAAAGGTGTCCTACGGGCAGAGAGAGTGTGGAGTTTGTTGGAGGGAGCAGGGTGCCCCTGAGGGATTCTGGAGTTCAGTCGCACCTTCCTTGGTGACCTAGGATAGAGGAAGACTCCAGGGAAAACATCCTTCGGTGATGGGGCCTTCTTCTTACTGGGTTGCAGCCTGGTCACATACACTTTCTCTGGAGGTTTGCTAGTCACCTTCTTGGATTGTTTCTCCTCCTTAGGGCTCTGCTGCTTGGTCTTTCCAGCAAAGAAGGGCACAGAAAGGTGAGGCTGGAGGCTGAAAGAGTTGCCTCTCTTTGAAGATGACAGCAGTCCCAGATCACCTTCCTTCCTTCCCTTCTCCATATCTTGCGCCCAGTTGAGGGACCGGCCATTGATAATGACATGTTCTCCAAAGGGTGCTGCATTCTCATAGGCCTGGAAGCCCTTAGATGGAGTCAGAGGACTTAGGCTAGGCCCACTGCTTGGGCCTATGGGGATAGGCTGCCTTGTAAAGTCTCCTTCTTCATTAAACCTCTTTTGCTTCTGATGAAAGCTATAATAGTTCATGTTATTTCCATAATCCTTTGTGGCTAAGGGCCTATCTTTTCTCTTCATTCCAGGGAACACATGGGGATCCAACACACTGGGGCTCTTGACATCAGGAAAAGGGTCAGTAGGTTCAGGACTATCAGCTCCTTCTTCCTCCTCATCAAGGAAATCTAGGAAATTATTCACAAAGTAGGTAAATCTTTGGAGTGGTGTCTATGATTGCTAGGATGACTTATAGGTAGGGTGGGTGTGGCAGACAATGAGATAAAGAACAACGCTTTGAGTCAGCAGGGCCTATAAGAGGAGCCTGAGAAGGGACTGGGGAGGTAGAAAGTGGCAGATATTCAGGGTAAGCATAGGCCACTAGAAAACAAAGCCACAAAGCCCTCTGTTTCCTAAATCCAGCAACTCCCATTGCTCTGATTGTAAGGCAGGGGTGGTTTTTGGGGTTTGTTGAATTCAATTTCCATGAGCCCTAGCCAGCATGCTTAATGGTGAGAGATGATGAATGAGGCTATATAACAAAATCTGTGTGAGAGACAAGTTGCCCCTCCCTGTCCTAAGTAAGATGCTTGATGATATGATGAAAAACAACGTCCTTATGATCTTATCTATACTGTTGTTCTTCCCTGCGTATAGTCTGTTCTGGCTAACAAATTATTTGAGATCAAAAAATAAATTCCTTTGTGCAAAATAATAAAAAAATGACAGATTGTACAGATCTCCATAATTTATTTTAAATGGAGAGTTTTAATTTTTTTGGGACAGAACTAGGAGTTTAAGTGATAAACCTTGGTCATCTTTGAACCAGAAGAATTAAGACAATTTTTCTCCCCATATTAATTAACAAAGCCACATACATTCTTTGAGAGGAGTCAAGGCTACATGTCACAGAGGCTGAGGGTCTAATATTCTTGCTGCTGCAAAACAGATTTAGGTTGGGAAAAGTATTGATTGCATTTTAAGGTAATCACAAAGTTGTTCTCAGCATAAACAGTGTCTGGACTGCAAAAATTATTTCCTTGATTGGGTGGGCTTTTAGAAATCTGTGGCAAAGATACAGGGAAGAGTAGAGATCAGTGAATTGTTGAAGATACAGGAAGCTCCCCACAAAACATGGCCAGGATCAACTACTTCTGTGCAAAGGCAATACTGTATGTCTTTAATAAGGCTGTTGTCTGCCCATCACCTGCTTGAGAGTGTTAGCCAGCACCATGTGCACAAAACCAAGGATGTTCATTACAGATCAGGAGAACTGATTTTCAAATCAGCTTTCTGTTACAGAGCTATCAACACTATCTAAAAAGAAAGTATCTGTGTAAATACATTCAGAAATCACCCCAAAACATAACTTGTCACAGATGGAAATGTATGCCCTGCAGGTGGATAGTACAACAGTATTACTGTAAGTCTTGCAAGTGGATGGTCAGCAGCATTATTATTAATATTGCTGACAAGCAAGGATTCAGTAGCTGCTAATAAAATGGGTTAAAAAATGAAAGTGGCCTCTGATTGGCTGGAGGAAGCTGGATCCTAGGAATACTCACTATCAGGATTCAGGAAGAGAAAGGCTCTCTGGTGTAGATCCTCCTCCTCTTCATCCATTTTCATGTACTTATAAAAGCCAAATCTGGGGGTGAAAACAATAACATTTCAGATGCAACATGCATGCGTGTGCACACACAAAACGTGTGTTGCTCAAATGTAGCGGAGGGCTTGGAAGGCAAAAGGAGAAGAGGACGGCAGAGGATGAGATGGCTAGATAGCATCACTGAAGCAATGAGCATGAAATTGAGCAAACTCAGGGAGGCAGTGAAAGATAGGAAGGCCTGGCGCAATATGGTTCATGGGGTCACGAAGAGTCGGACACGACTTAACGACTAAACAACAAAATTTTCACAGAAGCAAATTCTAGAAGAGCATTTTAAAGACTTATAAACATTGCAAACAGAAGGTTTGGTGAGTCACAGCTTTCTTCACCGGATGTATGGAGTGGTCTGTAATACATGTGTACTCACCTAGGCACTCAAGTACTGAAGGATAGAGGCAGTTATTGAAACTGAGTTTCAAAACATTTAGGTAGAAAAGAACACAAATCCTAATCCAGTCATGTTTGCTATAAACACATGTTGGTGAAATATATCTGATTAGTAACAAAGCATGAGACAGGTAAGAATCCCGTCTCAATGCCAACGTCAGAGAGCACCCATAATATAATAACTTCCCCGTACATGGTTCAGTTGCAATTAAAACAGGTTCAAGGAGCAGAAGAATGCCATGCCAAGAGCCCCCAATCCTCCACTCAGCCTTCCCCTTGGGGTTCACTCCTGTGCTACCAACGTCTGCTGAAAGGGCCTTCCAGAGGCTCTGCCTTACATGCAGAGGATCCTTCACAAGCTGGAACCTGAACAGATTAAGTCACAGCTCATGTATAACTCATTGTAAAGACTCCTCCCTGCAGCTGTTGATAGTCAAGAAGTAGGACTCAGCAGCACATGTAACTTGTCATGGACTTGCTTCTCATCCACAGGTTACTTTAATCAGTTTTTAAAATGACTGAGAAGGGTTGGAGACATTTTCTGCAGAACATCAAGATTAAGGGTAGCCATGCAAATATGGCTAAGATCAATTGGGATGTCTGAGAAGGGAAAGAGAGGCAAAAACTATGGAACATCCTGCCTCCTGAGGTCCGGTGTGCCCCCTCCCTCATGGCCTTCAGGAAAGGGATTAAATCCTGGCTCTGCCAGAAGGCCTGGGGGCCAGAGGGGGGCCCGCACCTGTGGAGATGGCTGGTGGGATGATGGGTTGTCTACCCCCCCCAGCATCTTATAGGTTTTTTAGGGCCATAAACCAGAGGAGGTTTTTTAGGGTTTTTTAATATGTTTTTAATTATTTATAGTTTTTAGCCATCTCGGAGAGAGCTGTGTTTTTATTGTGAGCCGCCCAGAGTCACCCGTTGGGGGAGATGGGCGGCATACAAGCCAAATAAATAAATAAATAAACAAACAAACAAACAAACAAACACACTGAGTTTTGAACATCCAAAAGGATTGAAGAGGAAAAATGTGTAGCTGTACGTTGAAGTCCTATCTGTACCAGATTGCATTTTACAAGTGACTTTCTTTTAGAAAGAACATTCCATGAGGAGAGTTGCTGAGGGGCACTCCCAAAGAGCAGGGGGCACTGGGAAGGGAATGCCCCACCATACAGGCCACAGAAGCACAAGGGCTGAGTCCTTTCTATTACAGTTGTTAAGGTAAGGAAGGTCCGCCAGCTTAGGGCTTCATGATCTCTAGGTCCACCAATCAACAATACCTAAAGTGGAGGTGGGGAGGGAGGAAGTGGCTGTGAAAGCTGGCAAATCCAGTTTCTCTCAGAGTCAACACAGCACCACCGAACAGGTGTCAAGCCCAGGGACTGAACAGAAGGAGGTGGTCCTACCACAGACCTGTTGGGCTGATTGTAGCTGAGCGGATTCGCACCCTTGACCACACCACCTCAGGCCTCCTCCTCCATATGCCATAGATTGTCCAGATGGGAGACCTTCCATTTTCCCAGGAAAAATACTTCTTTCATGCCAGAACACCTTGGACCCAGCTTCAACTTGCCTCAGCAGTAGGCTACCTACTAGATGGAACTCTGTTGCAAAGATAAGTCCTCAACAAACAGTAAGTGGGCATATTGTCAGGTGACCAGGCTGCATGGATGAGCCTTCAGCCTGCTAAAAGAGAACTTGCTTTCTTTCACCATTAGATTTTCTACTGTTCAATCATTCCTTTGAGAACTGTTTTTTTAATGACTCTCCTTTATACTTACTTTTCTAAGTACAATGGGGACTCTCTGTAGAAGCATTTGTTCTCTGTCTCCATGTGTGTAAGCCGGGTGAAATCATTGGGATAAACAAAAGAGAGGTAAACCTGTAGGAGGGGAAAACTGGTGAGAAAAGTCACAGCAAGATATCTACATTCTACAGAAACTAGGGAAAAGGAAGAATGGACATATGGATTATCTCATCTAGGAACAGGAGTTCTCCAAGCAAATCCTAAAATATGGTCATTATACAGGACCATGGATATAAACCTCAAGTAGGGTGAGAGAAACTGTTAAGGACTGCACATCAATGTCTGTGTTGTGATATATTTTAAATCTAGCTTTTATTTTCTTTTATTGAGAAACAAACTTCCACTCCAGGATATTGTGCCTACAGATACACAGGGACTTATTAAGAAATGTTATATATGGTTTCCAGGGTTCAGGTAGCAATTACCTATCCATTCTCCTCTCTATCCCTTCCAGTCCTCTCTTCCTAGATTCCCCTTTCTTCTCTTTTCTTATTTACTAATGTTAATGCAGTTCCCATTAAAACATTGTTGATGCCGTTATTTTGCATACTAAGAAGGAATGACAAAAAGAGGAGAGATGTGGACAGGGAAAAAATGGCAACAAAGCCAGTCAGACACTTACAAATTGCAGGCCCTGATAGCGGGCAATAGGAAAGTCCTTCACCACATATGTGGGACTATAAGCACAGGGCACCAGCACATTCTCCACATGGGATGGCTCAATCTGGGGAGCTGAGAGAAAGGCAATTAAGAAAGAAGAAATTATACCTTTCTAGATCACATGAACTTAAGTGATGACTCCCTCCAGACTGTGATCTTCTTGTCTGATTTATCCTAGTCTATGATACTTGCAGTTAACATCATGGGTTAAGTACCAGGTATTCTTCTCCTTGGCACTTTATACTTTATGAGGAGGGATTTTGCTTTCTGTGGAGAAGTACTTTATTAGGTGCATCCTTCCTTGAAGCATAAAGTGGTACAATGTAGATTCCCCTACCCTTGTACCTTCTAAATGTACTGGACCACCTTTCATTATTCCCATACTGAAGTAGCGCAATATTCTTGGTGAGCATCAGGCTGGAGACATCTATCTTGCCCTTTCCAAAGATCTCAAGATTATAACACAGAAAGGTGGTCATCCTAAGTTTCACATACATAAACATTTTTTTATGAATGCCTGCTTAACCCTTTGCTGCTAACACTAATATTTACTTAGCCTAATCCCTAAGTGCCTGCTCATATCATACTTCAGAGCACAACACTGCTTCCTAGTATCCAGCTGTGTTTCTCTTAGTCAAACTGTTTCTTCCCTCCCACTTACTGAGGAAGAAAATATCCCGAGGGTCAGGCTTCAGCATATCAGCTCCATGTTCATCTCTTTGTGCACCCCAGAGGTAGCTGTCAGCATGGCTAGCAAGAGACTGAGGCACATGTTCTACCTCATTCATTTTCAGGCTGGATTCATCTGAGGGGAGAGGAAGAGGGGCAAGAAGAAAGGAGGTATGATTGGTGTGGGTAAAATTCACATACCCTTGGATGTTTGCACAGCACCGGTAGCCCACATCTTCTCACATTTGTCAGAAATAGGTACCAAGCAAGAGGCTTCTTGGAATAGATTCCTAACATTTTCACAAAGCCTACTAGCTGCAACCAACCTATTTCCCTGACTAACAATGATTAGTGGTCTCTCTTCCTCAACCAATGCTCTCTTTCTTGTTAGTGTCATTTTCTGGTAGGCATTTTTGTTCTGAGAAGCTGTGAATTTTCTAGAGTCAAGTGGTTTGTGTGCATGTGCACTCGTGCGTGTGTATGTGTGTGTGTGTGTGTATGTATGTGATACACACGCACACACACACACAGAGCACATTTAATGTACCATTTGTTAGAAACTCTTAAACCGAGGACTTGATTTATAGCATACTTTTCAATGAATGTGTCAATACTGGTTTTCTTGCCTTGACCATGGCCTTTCTGTATGAATCTTTACTATTAAATCTGGTGACTTTGTTGCAGATCTTGCTCGGTATTTAGTTCCTATTTTCACCCTAATGCCCTGCCATTTTTGTTACTGCCTCCATGCCTCCTTTATGCTCATCAGTCCTTGTTCTCTGCTCTTTGCTATTCTGTGAAAGGATGTGGCCTTTTGCTATTTGTGGTTTCATTTATGTATATCTTTTTTCTCTACTCCTTTTGAAGTGCTTTGATTTAGAATTAGGCATATGCAATAGTTTTATTTTCCTTTGCCCCTGGGGTTGGATAGGCCTTGCGATCAATGCCCATGTGTTTTCCTAGTGAAGGATCAATTCCAAACACAACTGGGTGTCTTTGAGGGCCACCTATGACACTTCATTCCTTCCAATCTCACTCAAGTTTCTACTTGAGGTTGAGCTTTTAGATCTACAGGGGTTTTATCAAAATTATGCAAAGCTAGGCTATATTTTTTCTAGTTAAAGATAATTTTTACTTTTTATGCAGGATCTCTATTTTTATTAAGCCTTTTTACCAACTCACACCTTTAAAATATGGTTGTGCATCTTCTTCCTGATAAAAGGCTGGCTACTACCTAGGTGGAAAAACAGAATTTTCCAGTACTTCTTTTGGTCCACAGGTTCTGTTTGTTAGAAAAAGAGATTCCTTTTTCTTGGTATGTTTAATGTTAATCACAGTCACTGTTTTTAGAAGGATGACAAGGGGATGGGAGCTGCTATGGACATGCACTGCTGGGGGATGTATTTGGAATGGGCTGTAATTGGGTATGTAAAGACTCTTTGAGATTCAACCATGCCTTATCTGCTGTTTTCAGTTCCAGTAGTGCCAAATTATCTAATTCTCTTTCCAGGTCTCTGTCCATAACTTCTGCCTTACTCTCCAGAATTTCCACTTTGTCATTAATTTGCTTTACATCTATGGACACTTGTTTTACAGAGCTTTCCATCTTAATTTCTTCTTTCATCTCCTCTTTCATCTTTACAAGTCTTTCATCCATTCTTTTTTCAAAATCTGTCAATGTAGTATCCAATGGTTTAGTTAATTTAGTATCAAGTGACTCAGCTAACTTATTGCCCAATTCCACAAACATTTTCTGAAGTAAATCTGATATAGTTCCTCTCTTTGCAGGTTGCTCTAGCGATCCTTTCCTCCCCTCTACTATTTTTGCCCCTTTTCTGGTGGTTGCTATTATAATATTGTAATCCAAAACTGAAAGTGTTTCATTTGCAAGGGAGGGAGTAAAAGCCAAGCTTTTCCTCTTTTTTTTTTTTTAGTCTTTCTGTGCCCTTAATACTTTCATCTCAAATGACACTCCATAGTTATAGTCAGCATCACAGTCTGGCTCATATTACTGTTATCTTTTGTTTTCTAAAAGCCACCAATTGTCTGTACTCTGCAACAATAAACAAAAAAATTCCCACAAAGGTCTAGTTCATTTGTCTATTTTAATTCCAATTTATTCCAAAGCACTTTCACCAAAAAATAATCTTTTAAAATAATTATCCCCTTTATCCATTTTAAATTTTCTTACATCCACTCCTTGTTAAGCTTTTTGCCAAAAGTTTTTAAATCTTTAAAACCCTTTTTTTTTTCCTTTTTAGTTGAGAAGGAATGTTGACTCATCAAGTGGAATTCTCTTATCCTGCCACTCAGAAAATCTCTCTTTAGGTGTAAATTGATTACATTAAGAAAGTGAGGCTTGGGTGAACCTTGTGCCCATATAGGCTGTATTATGGCTGTGAGTTTGGTTGAAATCCCTTGACTCCCAGCTGCTCAACTCATGAGTGAACTGCAAAAATCGCAGTTCCTGCAGTCTATTCATGAGGAGAAGCTGTCTGGAGTGCAAGTGGGCGATCTCATGTTCTCTCCTTTATCCAGAAAGACTGCACTGGTCAGACTTTGCCATCTGGCTGCCAATCTCCACCATAATGCTATCCCTGCTCCTTTAGGGATGTCTAGTCCACCACAGATCCTCACCTGAAAGTGTGAGAGAGAAGAAATTTTGTTTGAGATTTAGAGCAATTCCACAGGATTCTGGAGAAGATATTAAAGAAAAGTTTATTAAAGCTTTAGCATTTTTTTGGATTGGGATGAAGAGGATACAGAAGCAGAAATTAATAAAGTATATAGAATAAATACAAGATTTGCAAGAATAAGAAATGTTCCAAAGGATGTCTTGGTGCACTTTGTCAGTAAGAAGACAAGAGATCAGATTTTGCAGCAGGATTTTTATACAAGACTGAAGATTGATAATAGATGTAATTGTTCTTAAAATTTTTTTTTATTAGAATCTTGCATAAGAGAAAAGAGTATTCTTTTTTGACTGATAGATTAAAGCAGAAAAAGATTCCATTTTGATGGAAAAAATTGGAAGGTGTGATTTTTACTTTTAAACAACAGAGTTTTCAACTGAATTCTGTCCAGAAGGCAAGGGAATTTCTAGAAAATGTAAAGAGGAATTGGAGGAGTTTCAAATGGAGGTATCAGATGAGACTACACAAAAACTTCAACAGGTGCAACAGGAAACTGAAAAGGATGATACTGAACTAGGTGTTACTTGTATCAATTTTTCTAAATTTTTGGCTTGATTGTGGATTACAAATGCTTAATGTGGAATATAAATGGAGAAAATGCTCCTTAAAAGAGAAAAAAAATCATTACTAAAAAAAAAGATATAATTTGCCTAAAAGAGACACACATAATTTTTTTTTATAAATCAAATATTTTATTTCCTTTTTTCTAAGGACATAAAATATTTGACTTATAAAAAATTGGGTGAAGAATTTATTTCAGCAGGAACTAAAAAAAGAAATGGAGTTGTTTTATACATAAATCCCCAATTAAAGCCAGAATTTGCATTGACTGATAAGCATAGTAGATGTGTTGGGGTAGAAGTTAATTTGCATGAGACTAAGACTCTGATATTGGGAATTTATGCCCCAAATGAGGATAAAGTACTGTTCTATAAAGAACTTATGGAGAGACTAATAGGTTTCTTTTATGAAAATTGGTGTTTGATGGGGAACTGGAATGGAGTGATCTCCCCACAACTGGATAGAACTTCTGAGAAAAATATTAAAATCACTAAAGGCAAATTACCAAAAGTTTTCTTTGATTTGATGGACAATTTAGGGCTTGTGGACATATGGAGACAGAAAAATGGCAATTGAAGAGAGTACACCTACTTTTCTGAAAGACATCGATTCTTTTCAATAATAGATATGATATGGGATTTTGAAGAATTTGGCTGCTAAGGTTTCTAAAGTAGAGTTATTACCAAATATTTCTTTGGATCATAATCCTGTGAATTTGGTTTATAAAAGGAAATCCAGTTCTTTTAGATGGAGACTAAATGAAATGTTGTTACAGAAAGAAGCAATAGGGAGGATTGTAAAAAGAAATTAAAATAATTTTTTGAAAATCATTTAGACAAAGGTACTTATTTAAGAATGGTTCAGGACACAAGTAAAGCTTTTATCAGAGGATATTTTATACAACATAATAGTGAACTCAAAAAGAAGAGGCAAAAGAAGACACAAGCTATTTTGAATGAGATAAAGAGAAAAGAAGAATTAAATAAGTATTAAGCAAGATAAGTATCTCCAGAGAAGATAAATATTTCTCTACAAATTAAGCTTTTACAATGACAGTTATCTATGTTAACAGTAAGACAAATGGAAATCAAAATGAACTATGTAAAGCCAAAACCCCCCCAAAAAACTGAGTTTGCAAACAAACCAGGGGAATGGTTGGCATATAAATTACAAAAAGAGAAAAAAAGACAATGATATTGAAACTACAAGAGGGAGATACTGTATTAACGGATAGTGTGGCCATGCAAAAGCATTTTATCAATATTATTCTAACTTGTATAAAGCAAGTGACGTCTCTCTGGAGAAAATAGACGAATACCTAAAGAAACAAAATTTACCGAGGATTACAGAGGAATAGAAACAGGTTATGAATGGACCTATAACAATAAGGGAAGTTTCTGAAGCTATAAAAAAGACTGAACCAGGAAAGGTGCCAGGTTCAGATGGATTATCAGGTTCTTATTCTAAACGTTTTGAGGATGAACTTTCACAACCTTTACAAAATGCGATGTAAGATAGAGATCTTACAGGGAGGAAAGAGGCCAGAGAGTTGGAAAGAGACCAATATAGCACTAACATCTAAAGAGGGACAAGATTTGACTTTAACAAGAAACTGTAGGCCGATATAATTATTGAATAATGACTACAAGTTTTTTACAACAATTCTAGCTGACAGGCTGAAAATAATTTTGCAGGAATTTATTCATGAGGATCAATGTGGGTTTTTACCTAAAAGACAGTTAAAGGACAATCTTAGAAATGTGTTGGACATTTTGGAATATTTGGAGCAACAGAATGAAAAACAAGCTGCATTGATGTTTTTAGATGCAGAGAAGGCTTCTGACAATTTGAACTGTCAAAGGCTTTCCTGTTCAAAGTTTTGGAAGATATGAACTTTGGAGAGAACTTTATAAAATGGTTAAGATCAATTTACACTTCACAGAAAGCACAAATAATTGTTAATGGAGATCTAATAAAGCCTTGTGAGATACAAAATGGAACAAGACAGGAATACCCACTGTCTTCTTTCTTGTTTAGTTTGGCTCTTGAAATACTGAATAGAGATATAAGAGATAGAGATATAATAGAGAAATAGAGAAATAGAGAAATACTGAATAGAGATATAGAGAAATACTGAATAGAGATATACTGAATAGAGATACAAAACCAGGTTGTACCGATGAGAGAATTGTGGGAGTAAAAATTAAAAAAGAAACGTATAAGTTAATGGCTTTTGCAGATGACTTGGTGTTGGTTTTGGAAGATATTTTAAAGGGAATTTGAAACATTAATTGGAAAATTAAAAGAATTTGGTGCATTGGCTTTTATTGCATTTATTGGTTTTAAGATCAACAAGGCAGAAGACGAAGATGTTAACAAAAAGCATGAAACTAGAGATCAAACAGAGTTGGTGAATAAAATAGGTTTTAAGATTGAGAAGAAAGTAAAATACCTAGATATCACTATGACAAATATGAATTGTATGTTATTTCAAAATAATTATGTTAAGACATGGAAGGAAGTTAAAAAAGATACGTTAAGATGGGAGAAACTAATTGTCATTGCTTGGGAGAATTTCTGTGATAAAAACGAATGTCCTACCTAGAATGATGTTTTGTTTCAGATAATACTTGTTTTGACAACTGATACACCATTTAAACAATGGCAAAAAGATATATCTAAATTTGTGTGGCGGGGAAAAAAACCACAAGTCAAATATAAGGTGTTGCAGGATGCAAAGGAAAGAGGAGGGTTGGGTCTACCTGATTTGAAATTGTATTTTGCAGCTGGCTGTTTGGTTTGGAAGAAAGAGTGGGTGCTGCTGAGAAATAGGGGGCTTTTGGAATTAGAAGAACATGACCTGAGATTTGGATGACCTGGGCATCTGGGGTACAACAAAGTCAAGGTTAATGTGGATTTTAAAAATCATTATGTTAGATGTGCCATACTGAGAATATAGAATAGATACAAATCCAGGTTGTACCCGAAAACACCTTTGTGGCTCTCAGCACAAGAAGCATTTTATAGGTGAGAAATAATAGGCAAACACAAATGACTAACTTATTGTGAGATCCTAAAATTTTGCAAAGGGGAATACAAAATAAAATCAAGAGAAGAACTGGTGGCAGAGGGACATAGTTGCCAATGGTTTACTTATTTACAGTTATTAGAAATATTTAAAGTAGACAAAAGAGTTTATGGTTTTGAATATTGTTAAGACTGAGTTTGAAATGGACTTATGTACAAATGATGAACATGGAATTGCTAAAATGTGTAAACTTCTATTGAAATTTGAAACAGAAGAAGAACAAGTGAAAGAATGTATGATAAAGTGGGCTAAAATGTTTGGCTATAATATATAGATGGAACAATAGGAAAATATATGGTTGAAAGGACTGAAATTTACACAATCTTATAATCTTAAAGAGATTTTTTAATAAAATGACATACTGTTGGTATGTCACCAGAGAAACTGTCTAGAATGTATAAAGGCATTTCAAATTTATGTTGGAAATGTGAACAACAGGAAGTGATATTTTATCATGTTTGGTGGACATGTAAAAAAGCTAGAAAATTTTAGATTCAAATACATACATTAATTCAGAAGATTTTAAAGATTAATATACAACTGAAGCCAGAGATTTTTCTTTTGGGATTGATGGACAAACAGTTGGAAAAAAGTCATGGAACTTTGTTTTTGTATATGATAATTGCAGTGAGATTATTGTATGCACAAAGATGGAAAGATCTGGCAATACCTACAATGGAGGAATGGTTGGAGAAGATGATGGAACTTGCTGAGATGGCCAGATTGACTTCTTTGATTAGAGAAATGACAATATCTACAGTACATCTATTGCTGACTGGAAACCCCTTATGGACTTTTTGTGGAAAACAGAAAAAATGAACTTATGACTTATTCTTTTGATGAAACAGGATAGATTATAGCAAGAAGAGAGACATGTTGTAACTTTAGAGAAAGAGGTGAATTTATAATTGTACTTATAGCTGCTGTAAAGAAGATCAGAAGCCACTTCTTTGTATCTTTTTTCTTTCTATTTTTTTTCTTTTTTTGCACTTTTAGCTTTCTGATTTTTTTCTTTTTTCCCCTTACTTTATATTAATTTATACTAGTTTTTATCTTCTTTATTATTTTATATGTGCTCTGGGTACCCTGACTGGAAGAGATGCTCAATGCACAGAGTCTCTGTGTCTTTTGTTAGTATCATCCTATGTATGTTCAAGGACTCCACACATTTTTTGGTGCTGATCAATATAAAATGGCCTCCATTGCTTATCTGTATATATTTCTGCCTTGTTAGGTACATCAACATTCAGTAAATGTATATAGCACTCACACTTAATTCCTAAACTGAAGTTTCTGGCCAAGCCTATGGGTGATGGACTGTTAGCATGAAAAGCTGCTTAAATTAATCCCTACACATTTTTCAAGATGATATGTGTCCTTTGAAAAGGATAGAAATAACTGTGCTTTGTCTAAGACACTTGACTTCTCCCAAGAATCAAGGCAGAATAATTATAATACTCCTTGAGAAAGAAATGTACAATATGTATCTCCATGCTCCATACAGACTCTTCAAGACAAGGTTTCAGTCTTCAGTGAAAAGGCACAACATATTTATCCCGCCGCCTCATACTGTTCAGGCTCCAGAGAGAAGCCGAAAGAGTTTGAGCTATTTTTATGATGAAGAACAGGATATAGAAAATTTATAAATGAATGTATACATACCCATTTCCCAATCTCCAGATGTACTAGATATAACTCCAACTTCCAGAAGTCCAACATCATTTAGGAAAGGGTGATCTCCGCAGTGTTTCTTAAACTCTTTGCTCTCAGGATCCCTTCCCACTTTTAAAAATTATGGATCCCTAAAGAGCTTTTGTTTGTATGGCTTATATTTATTGATACTCACCATATTAAAATTAAAATTTATGCATTTGTCGAATATTTATTTATTGAATCATGTAAAAATAACAATATTAAGCCCATTAGATATTAACATAAATAAAATATTTTTCATGAAAACCCTATTTTTTTTTAACAAATAAAAAATAATGAGAAGAGCGAAATTGTTTTCAATTTTTGTAAATATCTTCAGTATCTGGCAAATAATTTTGATTTTGTGGATCCCTGAGAGGCTCTTGGGGACTCCTGGGGATTCTCAGACCACAGTTTAAGAAACACTGATCTAGCGGATCCTGCACTGACCAAGGCCTGCATTGAGGCTTTGCTCAAAACAATGTTCACCAGGTAAGTGTTTCAGTTGAATCCTGCCTCCCACCAATGTCACAAAAAGTGACATTAATTATGCATCCTGCTTTTCCCTCAAGAGCTCAAGGCAGTGTACATAGTGTCCTCTCCTCCCATTTTTCACCGCCACGACAACTCTTGAGAAGTAGGCTAGACTGAGAGAGTAGGAGTTGCCCAAAGTCACCCAGTGAGTTTCCATGGCTGAGGGTGGATTTGAATTTGAGTCTTAGTTTAACACCCTAACCTAACCACTATTCCACACTGACCTCCTGCAGGCATCATGCATTCAGCAAAACTGTCCATCAGGAGAAAGGCTAATGACATATTTCTATACATGCAAAGGTCTTTACATGAACCAGAACCTTAATAAGATAGCTAAATATATGATGCTGATCACATGTGACTGATGTCAGTGTGGGGAAGGGTGGGTCATCAACTGCTGATGTGGTGAGTGTGTTGCATGTGGAGTAATGTACAATGGGGGTTGTGGTGCTACTTCAATGTCTTTCCTCTATAAGAATCCAAGCAACTCACAGATCTCCACAAAGGACCCTATCACCTGCCTCTTACTTGGCTTCTCATCTGCCTCAAGACAATTCTTTGCTCTTCATATTGGAGTTTGCTGACTTCAGCCATAGACTGGATCTTGACTATGCTTTTGTTTATTGTCTGCACGCTCTGTTCATTTTTAGACCTACACTATTTGACTCTGTCCCTTGTCCTATTTTGTGAACCCCAGGATAGGACATGGGCTGGAGAAGATAGGATGGAAACTTTTTTCTCTTGAACTTCCTTCAACTAGTTTATGTTAAAATCTACACTTTGGGGGGAACAATTATCTCTGTCCTAAGTGATCTCTTGGAAAAGAGCAGTCTTTATACAGTACTACAAAGCTAAAGCAACAGACAATGACTTCCATTTTCTGGATTCTGGTCCGTTTCAGCCAATAAATAAGCCAAGCATTTTTTTAAAAAAAGGGGGGGGGAGTCAGGGAGGGAAGAATGATATAGTGTCCACTGAGGATGTTAATTGCACCGTGTATCACTCAACCAAAAGAGCAATGGCTCACCCGTGCACTGCAGCTGTCTCAGCGGAGGGAGAGAAATGTCAATATTAGTTCTCTTTCCTTGTGTCAGCACGAGACCCTGGCAAGTCTGCTGAAAGTAAGGCAGATTCACCCATCAAAGAAGAATAGATGGTTCCATTCTTATCTGCCTGTGATTCTCTGGTGCCAAGATAACTTATGCTTAGAATACAGACTTGGCTAATCTCTCTAGGAAAAGGGCAAATGTGATTGCAATAAAGAGCTTAACAAGAGGCCTTGGGAGAACAATTTCTGTAAAAATGGTGCTTTATAAAAGCTGCTCTTATTACACTTTATGAAAGAAGAACCATTTAAGGTAATTCTGAATGTCATCTGGGGGAGGCACAGAACATGGATAATTTCAACAAGACTATTATTGTTGCTCTTAGCTATTTACAGTATACTAAACTTACATGTCAAATCTTCATCTATTATTTTTGCAACACAGAACTATGCTACATAAGCCAGTTAACTTGAGAGATACAGACCAGGATTGTTCATAACAACATTCACAGATTTTGTTTCTGCACAATATTTCTGTGCAAGAGCAATCAACACACACCATTGCTATGCAGAGCCTCTTGCTTTAAAACAGTTTAACCTGAAACACAAAATATCAGGCCAAACAAGCTCTGTCAGAAATTAAGTTATTCAGCATGTCTGCATGTCCACTGTTCTCCTGAAACACTTTCTAACAATCTCTCTTTGAAATCATACTAATTCCATCTGTTAAAACCAACAGAAGATTGATTTTCCTAGAAATATTCTGTCAGAACTGTTTTAGAGCAAAACTTTTGCAGCTTGAAGTCATCTCCTTCCTACCAATTGACACGTCTTGTACTGTGCTTCTGTATAAGGAGAGTCTGCAACCTGTAGAAATTCCATGGCATTCTAAGCTAAGGAAGCTTGGCTGCTGACACATAGCTGGGCACACTGCAGAGAACAGGCTTTGGCTGACAAAGTGGCTTATGAAGTTGATCCAAGTCTTTAAAATGATGGGCTGGCACTTGGGAAAGGGGGGCGGGGCTTGAAGAATGAATCCTATGTATTTTGTTATGAACAGTCCTGGCTGTAACTCTACAGTTAATTAGCATTTAAAATTCCTTAAATGATCCAGCACAGTTTTCAGTTCAAAAAATGTATCAGAAAATACTTTAAAAAAAAGGGGGGGGGGGACTTCAAAATACTGGTTTTGAGGAAAATCAGTTTAAACTAGGTATTCTAAGCAAATCTAAGAACATTCTCAAACTCATGTGAAAGCAGGATAGAATGGGTGTATATGTTACCATACCCAGACTGAAAAGAGTCTGATTCATTCATCACTGTTTCAAACACACAGAGAGAATGTGGGAGGCTTGAGAATAGGTTGCCTGGTTACTGACAGAGTATATTAAAGACTTAAGATCCAGTGGCTAGGCAGCTCCAAGAGCTAGAGAGTAGGACCTTCAGGTAGTTCTGGTCAGAACCACAATTATTTGGATAATTCATCTTATTTCTGAACACGTTTGCTCTTTATTGCTAATTACCACCAAGGCACTGACTCTGACAGCACAATGCCAGATTAAAAAACAAGGCAAAGCAAAAAAACAAATATGCATCATAATACTATGGAAAACAATTCTGAAAGCTTTCAGCCCTTGCCTTGATTAAAGCCTTCCCAGCTATAGTGAGAGAAACTATACTTTTGTCACATGAAAGTAACCCCAGTCTAATTCCCTGGATTGAATATGGAAATTGAAGCTTTCAGGAATGTCTAATGTATATGTCTCTAGTTTCCAGGCCTTCCCTCAGGCAACATGGAGTAAACAGTACACAAATATAAATTTAATTTGCCCCTTTGGGGCAGTGACCTAAACTGATATACAATATCACAAGCTGTTAATGACACAAAAGGAAAGGGCACATTGAGAATTTCAATGCTATCACCGAAGAGCAAAGCCCTTGTGTTTCGAAGCACTGAAAAGTAAAGGTCACTTCACTCTTATTTATAAAAGATGCCTCATGGATGTTATGGCCACATCTATTTAGCGCACTGACAGCAAGGGTTTTCATCCATGTCAATACTAAGAAGCCGCTACAGCTGCAGAAAAATGGGAGGAAACCTGCTGGCCAGATTCCTGTGTCAACTGAGCACTGTGGCTTTCTCAGTTCTAATTCCATGTAGGGACACCTCCCAACCCAGCAGGATAGGAAGGAACCTTGAGAAGATGGAAATTCAAGACAGAAGTAATCAGCTGCATGTTTGGGTCAGACAAAAAACAAGCATATTAATAATGTTTAACTTACTTTCAATCATGCATCTAAGACAAAACAGCTTGCATTAACTTACAGCTGGAAAAATCACAATATGTGTTGTTAGATTTCAGAACAGGCAAGAAGATTGGCCAGAAATGTCAATCACAATATAAAATACAAGACAGATGTGAGAAATTGTGGGGAGGCTGGGAAAGAAATATAAAAGAAAGTAGACATTAACGGTCAAAAGATAGAAGACAAGTCCACTGGCACCTTATCTCGTAGATTGCAACTTAGCCCAGGTGGCATGAATTTTTGGAAGAACCGTATCAAATAACGTAAAGAGATTCTGCCTCAATAAAGAGACTATAGATGGAGGTAGGACATTCTTCTTACAATTTCCAACATTCTGTATTACTCCAGACTAGCATTAAAGATACCTTACTGAAATCTGTACAGTTCCTGCTTCCTTGATCTTGCCTAGCTGCTTGGGCTTGATAAAAGGACACTTTTTTCCTCTGGTTTTGTGCCATGACAATTAATTTGTTTTAAGAGGATTATATGTTTGTTTAGCTGTATGAAATATAAATAGAAATATGAGGATAATGTTTTAATGTATTCTACATATTATCATTATTACCCATAAGTTTTAGATTGGCTATATATATGCATTTTTAATAGGGAAATGTAATAATGGGTCTGTTTGTTTTTTAGAGAGATGGGCTAGATCTGGGAGTTGCTCAGAATATTTTCACTTCTGCAATAAAAAATTAAAATGAAGGAGGCGCTATTCTGCTCCAGCTGTGAGGAAGCTATTCAACAGTGGTTGGAACCATTGACATCTAGGGTAGTTTGTCGCAACCACCAGACCAGACTAGTGCAGCTCTGATTTAGTCCACTAGGTCAAAGCGTGGCTTGGCATTTAGTGCATTTGGTGCTCCAGTGAGGCAGACTCTGGCAAAAGGGGGCAGCTGTTTAAAGACCTTCCCTCCATTCACGCTAAAGATGCTGTGATGTGTTAGGGAAAGCACAACACGGGAAGGACAAGAGCCCACTTCCCTTAGTCTGTGCTTCAGTTGCTTCATCAACATTCCCAAGCTATTCTCTTGAATAGCTGGTACATATCTGTTAACTACAACCTAGTCTTGTTGAGTTGTCCTGCATTTTTCCATACACGCCTGCTGACTGCTGTTTTCTTTCTAAAGGTTCAGACTCTTTTTGACTGAAGCTTTGCAAACAATCTTGGAGTGCTAGAATTCAAAAAGTTTTGTCTTTTTTTTTTTGGCAAAGATTAAAAAAAAAAAAGCCTGTTGGGGAAAGCAGATAGGCAGGCTAAGAAGATTAAGCAGGTAATGCTGCAAAAGGAAAAGCAGGCAAGGCTAAAGAGCCAGAGAGGAGCAGCTTGAGGGCTGGGCAGGGGAGAGGGAAATTGCTGCCATCAGTAGCCATATTCCACAACTTAAGGAAGGTAATTACAGATGCTGAATAGCAGGAAAGTCTGTGATAACATCCATGATATTCATCCACTTGTTTGTATGTGGAAGCTAAATTACATCATTAAATATAGCTATTGTTATTAAATGCTTTGGGGATTTCCAGAGCAAACTTTCGGCAGGAGATTTGCCCTTCCTCGAAAAGTATTCCAGGTACTGCTACTTGTCTTTCAACTAAGACAAGCTAAAGGCAGGATATGACACTGGTCCTTCAAGAACCGTATTGCTACTACTCTGATTCTTAGGTAGCATGAGTCTTGCCCTTCTCCATGCTATGGGATATGCTGGGAAAGTTCACCAGGTGGGTCCTTCTCCAATAATACAGAATGATGAGATACAGTCATCCTTATTATGGGCTGCTTTGGGAAGTCTAACCTCTTATTTGTTCTAACTGCCTTTGAAGTTATTGACTGGTGAACTGCTTCTTGATTTTAATGTTAGTTGTTTATTCCATTTTTGCAATTGGTCTTAATTACTGTATTATTGTTGTTGTTATCCCTAGCTGCTTCATAGCCTAAACTGCAGATTTTGTTGTATTTGGAAAACAGAATACAAACACAATAAAATCTGTAGTGAGAATTGCATAAACTCCTGTACAGTATGCATCAACACCAAACTTATCCTAGGCATCCCTGGACGCAGCTGAAGAATGATCAAATGCAAAAATGTTGCCAGTGATAATCTGTGTAATGGCTAAAAATATATTCAATGTTAAATGGTAATATTTTACCCTTCTCCTCCCCATCTCTTGTAACTCCAAATGCAATTATTCCTGTATATTATCTGTCTCTTGGCAAAGGAAGGAGTTTCACGCAAAGAGTGAGATACCAAGAAAATCACTTTTCAAGGGGTGCTAGCTGTAGACTGGAGGACAGAGGCAAAAATTCACAGTGACTGATGTCTCCAGGAGGAAACATTCCCTCGCAGCCCATCTGTCTTACAGGCACTTCTGTCAATACTCCAATTGCCATGATTCCTCGTGTGCCAACCATGCCCCTGTACTTCTACAGAACCCTTCTGCTTTATCTACGCCTTCTGCTGGATACTTAATTACAGACACCTTGTATATTGAGTGCCAGGCAAAAATCTATTCATCAAGCGCCTCCTGCTGCCAGATCAAGTTATGAGGCAGGAAGTGGAAGATCTATGGATTTAATTAAATCCTGCACTATCCATCCTTGCTTACAAGACAGCTGTTCTTAATTCAGCTTAGGGAGCACCATCTGATGGACATTTACTGGGATGGGGGGAGGGCTTTCATGCTGGCGTCTTCTCTTTTTGCTCAGGGACCAAGGAAGATACAGAGTGAAAGAGCAGCACAGCTGATGCCCCTAGAAGGTATCTACATACACTGTTGCCCAACAGATATTACACATACACACTTTTGCTTTTTTTTTTGTGAAGCATCAAAACATCATGCTGTGCCTTTCTTTTTTTATTTGTGAAAGGCAGTAACTAAATGTCTCTCATAGCTCAGATTCCTGATCCATCTGGTATTATTTTACGGAGCATACCCACCACTCCATAAGCATGTTGCCAGACTTGTTGTCAAGAGACCAGCAATGATTCTAGACACTTGATTTGACACAGCTTAATGCAAATCAGACTCAGCTAAAGACTCTCAGACACATGACATGGCATGGTTAGATATGAATCCCCATTGCATATTAGAAAAAGCTATTAAAACAGTTGATTGCCCTCAATCAACGTGAAGGTGCAATTTCTTATCATACCCACTGTGGTTTAATTCCAGCACTTTTCTCCTGCCCTTCCTGCAGTTTGACAATCATTTGCCTTGGGCTTCTCAGCCTCTGAGCTGAGAAATCCTCAATTTAATCCCTACACAGGGAACAGTGGTTCAGCTATTTTCTTCTAGCTTCAGAAGATACTACTGTCAAAGCTATCAAAAGAAATTGAAGAATGATCGAGCACAAGGTTAATTAAATAACTTTAGATGATTTATGTCCTTCAAATTAATATTTCTCCTTTGTCTTACAAAAGGAAAAGCAAAACATATTTCCATCTCAGTTTTGTTTATTGAATAGTAAGTGCCCCTATGGGAATTAGTCCCAACTAACTATGTGTAGAACCTCATTTTTGTAGGAAGGACAACCAACCAGTTGGATCCACTCTTCTCCTTTCTAGAGTGGACTTGCACAAGGGCTTTTCAGGGATGTAGTTGTAGGAGACTGGCTGGAAAAAAGGCCATAGTCCAGCTGGTAGCTCAGCAGAGAAAATACATGGAAAAGCCAAAATTCTACAGGATTAGTAAAAGCAGCTGGTAAAGCTTTGAAAAGAATGACTATGAAGGAAAAGATTCCAGAAGAATTTATTCAATTAAATTATCTAGAAGATTTCTATTCTACCTTAAAGGCCTCCCTTGCAATTTACATATTCCATAAAGAGCAACATTATGAAATAGTAATAAAAACACAGCAGTTACACAATTAAAACGATAAAAGATCAGAAAGCGTAACACTGAGGCAGTGAGGAAATCAGCAAAAATAAACTAACAGAATCAAGCCATAGTACATATGGCAAACAGCAAAATTAATCAAATTAACTAGCAGTTTCAGAAAGCAACAAAACATATAATGCAATTTTTAAAATTCACAACATTTAATCAATAAAGCTTGAGCACATAGGACAGGCTTTACCTGATGCCTAAAAAATAATAAATGCAATAAACTTGGAAGATGATCCTGCTATACAGCTGCTGTACAGAGTTCACACTTTTTAGGGCTCCTTCTCGATTGTGTGATGGGAGGTAGAGGCAGAGCTGCACTCTCTGAGAAAAGGGATCCTTATTTGTGTTTCTTTGGGAGTTCTCCTATCCTACTGTGCAGATCCACATTTCTTAACACTAATTATACTGAAAAGATGACCCTCTCACCTATCACAATGATGCTTTATACCACAAAATGGGCATAGAGGGGTTCAATGCAAGAATAATTCAGAATACAGGGTCTTTTAGGCCATACATACAGATGGCCCTCACTTTTTTGCATACTGTACACATTAACCACAAACACTGCAATCCTGTTTGTTAGCATGCAAGAGAAACTGGGTTTCTAGAGCTTCAGGGAACCTTTACCTGTATAGAGTGAGATGTAGGGGGAATCAATGACCTCAAACTTGAAGCTGGGAAGGAAAACTCGCCACTGAAAGAAACCAGAGAAACCATTCAGTCTGCACGTATTTGTATTCGTAAGTAATAAAGTTTACTGTTGTAGCTACAGGTTATATCACACAAGCGTAATTCATAAAATATAATACAAAAATGATCAGATGTGAATAAAATTATACCAAACATAGATATCTATCCAGAATTACAACGTTAATGCAGTTAAGAGTTATCTATTGCCAACTCTAAGGGGACGCAGCGGCTTAATGACGCTGAAAGTTGCCGGCCAGAAATGGTCGACGCTTCAGTGGTTCGAGTCCAGCCTTTGCGTTAGCAGGGTGAGCTCCTGTTTCTTCCCCAGTTCCTGTCAACCCAACAGGTCGAAAACTCACGTGAGTAGATAAATGGGGACTCTCACTCCGGTGGGAGGAAAAATGCTGGCGGTGCCTTGCAAAACGGAGTCGGGAGCAGTTGCCGGTAAGCGCGAAAAACTGCACGCACCCGAAAAGGGCGCGAAGCAACGGAAACCCGCCTCCTGCACTCGCCAGCTGGGCTCTGCTCTAGGAAGGAGGCTCTGGCAAACCACTTCCAAAACACCTTGCCTTGAAAACTGCAAAGGACTCGTCCAGGCAGTCACTGCAGAGTAACGACTGAGCACAGATTAAAAAAAAAAAAATTGCCAACTCTAAAACTGCAACCTTCCCAGGAATCCAGGAAATATGACTGGAATATATTTCTCCTAAAGCAACAACAAAATAAAAGTGGTGGCTTGGTAACTAATGTAAGGGAACACATTCACCAGCAAAAAAAATGTATACATTCCACTTCAGAGCCCATGAAGTTGCTGGTTTTTTTCTCCTGTGATACCATATCATGAAAGGGACAGCAGAAAATATTATGGCTAAAATTCTTCACTGAAAACAAGCAAAAAACCCTATTCTGCAGGAGCTTTATGGAATCTTCCTTCAAGATGTACTGAGGGCATAATTTGGAAATGAAAGGTCTTCTTTAATAAAGGTCTGGTAAGGTTGAGTAGGTAGTATTGTGAATAGAATCTGTTTTGCTTAAAGTGAGAATACCAAATCTTGAGCATTGCCATAAACCTACATCTTAGCTAATATCCTGCTCCAAAGCCAATCATGGATCTTCTCCCTACCCCACAGTTTAAGTTTCTTTAGAGAAAAACTATCCAGGCATTGTAAGAAAAGGCAATACTATTTTCACCAATCATTTGGGTGATGTCTCAGTGCTTTTTGATTTGCAGTCAAATCCTTTATCCTTCTGTTGAATGTGCTATTATTTCCTTTCAAAGAATGTAAGCTAAGTGTTCCTATAAATGTACTAAAAAGGAGTTGCTTCACATCTTCTGCCTGTCAGATGAACTCGTCTTCTGTATTTCAAAATGGAAATACTGCATACGGTCTTCTAATCAGCAGAGTGAACATTAATATGGGGGAGGCTGCAGGAGAGCCACCTCCAGTGTCATGATTTCAATGTCATTTGTTCACCTTTTCAAACAAAGCAAATGAAAAACAATTGCAGAACTGCTCTGGATATGGAAAATGGTTTCAAAACGACACTGGCTTTAGGACAGTGTGTGACCAGTTTTTATGGTAAATTCAATGTTTTCCACTGAGCTAAAAGAGATTTCATTTCAACAAAAGTGCATGTTCCTCTAGTGGATTCCTTAAAATAATATATGTCTAAGAGCCCTCTTACATGTTTACATGCCATTTATGTGAGAAATATAACTTGGATTATTCAGGGAACTGGTATTTAGGCTCACTGACAATATTCCTATAGTTGGGCTGAGAGGTATTGTACTGTTTGCCATATATTTCCATTTGAAATGTCTGAACACAAAGCAGTGCCAATCACTTTGAGTTTTCCCCCAAAAGCGACTTCCCTTTCCTGTTGTAATAAGTTTAATATTTCTTGTTGCTAAACTTAATCCTGGGAGGGGACCTTGGGAATAACTGGCCAGCATTTGGACACTGTGGAAAAGTATCAAAAGCATTAATGTGTCTAGGTTTATCTGCTTATTTTATATACTTGCTTTTAGACATGGCCATATGCTGTCCATTCATCAAATTGACCCAGGCGAGCCACCTCACAGATGAGCAGGGAGAATAGTTTTATATGCCCAGCTGCTTTTTAGCCCTTGGAGCAGCCAAAGGATGGTATATATGATGTTAAACCAAGGATAATCCCATGTAGCATTCCTCCTATTTCCTATTCTTTGGGTGTTACGCCTGACAGGATGACCCACAATCCTTTGAGAAAGACTTCGCAGTAGGGACAGGCAGTCCTTGCAAGGGAAGAGCATTTATACCGAGGGGCTGTTCTTCCTTTTAATTTAGAAGTGGGATGAATGGAGCCTCTTTTAAAAAGACCAATATTTCAACTTCAGCAGCCTGTGATGCAATGAAGCCTTCTGCAAAGGGAACATGGTTCTACTGAAAGGCATGAAAATGAGGCCCTTTTAACATTTCTTGGAGGCTTGAGACATTTTATCTTGAGGATAAAAGTGTTCAAGAAATTACCAGCTAGGAACTCTTTCTCACTCTCTCCATTCTTCCCCCAGAGAAGACTACAATTAATTTGAAGGAAAAATACATTCCCAATCTCCATTGCAAACCTGAGAAGATGGGACTAATCCCTTTCTCCCTCATCCTCTGTTTTACTATAAACCTGATTAAGGGGGCTAAGAAAAAGTACTTCCTTATGCTTGTCTTATCTGATAAATATTGATCTGATAAACATGGACAGGTTTTTTTCAACTAGTAACTCCAAAAGCCTGCATTAATGAAAGTCCAGTTAATGTTCTGCCAAAAATGCCTTTGGGGCTAGGACAGTTTCTGTAGGATATCAATATGTATTCAATGACAAAATTTTGAGTCAATAACCAAAAAGCTGGCAGCCAGAGCTATTTATATACTTTTTAAAGCTATTTGATTTTCCTAATGGATTGTTGTACCTGAAGGGGAAAATAATCCATAGAGATTTACTTACACCCACTTCCACATGGTCTGATCCACGGTCATCCTGCTTATGGAGGAGCTCAAAGTAGTAGCGCCTGGAGGAAAGGACGCTAGGTGGGAAGAGAAGAAAAGGAAAAGAGGTCATACTCACAGCTTTACAGGACCCTAGGGAACTCTCCACTGTAGCGCATGGTAGAGACATTGGTGCGGGGGGGGGGGGGGACACTTATAATAAAGCTGATGAAATAAGCTGCCATTGACCCTGTTCCACACAATAAGCCTTGTGTGTTCCCAGGAATAGAGAAAAGCAGCAGAATGGGGGTGCTATTTGCTATACACTTCACTATCTCTTTATATCAGTGTTGTCCAAACTTGGCCACTTTAAGATGAGTGGACTTCAACTCCCAGAATTAAAGTGGCCAAGTTTGGACAACACTGCTTTACACAGAGGTGCTGAACAGGCAATATCATCATAGGAATGATGTACAATACCATAGGTCCTTCCCTGTAGGCTAATGGGAACAACTCAAAGAGTGTTCCCCCTTTCTTAAATGCAAAGGACATCCAAGTTTTCTACTTGTAGAGAAAAAGCTGCAAATCATCAACTTCTGCTTATTTAGGATTGCTGTATATTGTAATTTTAATCGATTTTAACCACTTTGTAAACTGCCCAGAGACGTTTTAATGAGATGGGAGGTGACAAATTTGACAAATAAATAAGTAAGTAAGTAAGTAAATAAATAAATAAAACTAGCATAAGCTGTCATAACTGTATTCCTATTCTCATGAGATTAGGAATGTTGGATGTAACAAAAGATAAAAGGGAAAGGTAGTAGTGCGGGGATTAAGTGTCTCAGCTGGGATCTAAATTTACCAAATGTCCTTTGGAAAAGCCCTGATTCCCAGCCTCAGCTGTCTTAATTTAAGTTATAATAATGGCCTGCCTTGCAGGGTTATTGTAGAAATATTAGGAATACTTGAAAGGGGTTGAATAAATGCTAAAGGTTAAATCCAAATTGAATAGCAACAGGATTATCTTTGCTCACATGCCTGCTCTCTTATGTGCAAAAGGATATGATGTGTAAAGGTTGCTGAAGCATCCAATGCTGGAGATTGGGTGGGCTAGGAAAAAAATACAGTTTAGCTCCCCAATATATGCACAACACCTGTTCAAGCAATGTGACTGGTATTATCATGTAACCCTTATTAATGCTGTTATTATTGCAAATAATAGGGGAGGAGGAGGAAACTGGATGCAGGGCCAAGAGAAATAATGGGGCCTAGACATAAATACATATTTTGCTCAGCCATTGAGCATATATATAGTCAACATTTTGCCCAGTTTTGGTCCAATTCTTTGTGTGCAACTATGACAGCTTTGAACATGTCTTCTGTTTTTGTTTGCATGACTAAAGTCTGGACACTTTCAGAAGTGAAGTTTTGACCCAAACCCTGTATGTATTTCCAAATCACATATGCACAACTTTGACCATAGCTTTCAGCTCAAGTGCAATGCAGGATTGAAAGATCTATGGCAAACTTCAAGCATTCAGAAAGCTATCTTTGCTAGAAAGGAGAGGAAGTACTGAAGGAATAAAGAGAAGAACTAGAACATAGGCAAAGAGGATGCTGTCAGTAATTCCAGCCATAACAGATGACCACCCCTAGCTGACTGGGGCAAGATAGAAGAGCTGCAGCTACAGCTGAGATCCTGCCATGCTATCACTGCTGCCTGTCAGTTCTGATTGGTGCCAGCAGAAGACTCCTAAAATCCTCCTTCTGCACACGTGCTGGCTTGGTGCCCTGCATGTTGCTGCTGCTGCCGCCGCTGCCATGGAAACCATATCCATCTTCCATACAGGGAGCCAGAAGACTCTCTGCTTTGAATTAACCAATATACTCAATCTAGGCAATGTGTTATTCATTTTTATGACAACACAAACTCCCCAGAATTGAACGAAGTTTATTAATTTTGTAACTTAGGGATTCTTAAGTTACAAAATTTAGTTAGGGAAGTTGGGGATACTTAAGAAACCCTAAGTCCTGGGGAAAAAAAACAAGATCCAACTCTACGTGGAAAAACAAGGCCCAGGCTCCCAAAGTATATGATGGACAATTACCAACTTTAGCTGGTGCTTGCTAACTCAGCTGTGGCAGTACCTTGCAGAAATGATGGTCTTTTTCCTAACAGCAAAAATATTGGGCTACCCAGAACTTGCTAGGAATGTGGGCATTACAAGTAGTTTACCTCAAAGCCATGAGATAACTGACTTCAAAGAGCTGCCCAAATGAGAAGGCCACAACTCACTCACAGCGCCCATGTTTAATCCCTGGTATCTTCACCCCAAATAATAGGTATCAGATGCCCAGAAAGTGCTTAGTTGATAGCTCCCTATATTCTAACTTTACACTTCTTCAGAAACAAAAAAATAACAGCAAAAAACACTTTGCACCATTTCTTCAGTTCAGCAAGTGTTTGTCTGAATTATATCATTTGAAAGATAAGTACTTCTGGAGTCCGAGTCAAAAGTAGCACTTCTGGAACTTTAGTTGCCTAAGGAAACTAAGTAAGGGTGCCAAAAAGCTTTGGTCTTGAAAAGGCAAATGGGAAGGAATAGATCAGCCACCAGTTTATAGCTGTTTAAATAAATTTAATGTTCCTTTTCCTTATCAGACCGATTCCACTGAGGGGACTAATGAATCTTCTTTGAAAAACACAGACATTTCCAGTTGAGACTTGAACTCTCTTCTTTAGGTTACTGTGATATTTTTGTTTTCTATTCCCTTTATTTCACTTCACATAGTAATTCATTAGTTTTTAATTAATTCTCTGCTGCATGTACTACCAACAGCATTTAACCAAAAGGAAAATGAGTCCCCCTCTCCAAATAATTATCTATAAAGTAGGAGGATCATCGTACATTCGCTGAACAGAGGCAGATACTTTTGAGAAGGAAATTCACTGAGAGTGAGAACTCTAGAAAAACATGTTGAGTTCATGGATGGATTGTCTTCTCTGTCAATGGGCTCCAAATGTCTATAATTCTTCCTCATTTTTGAAAGATCATCATACATTAAGGGCCATCTTTCTTTGATAAATACAGCACATTACACAGCATTTCGACTGAAGTGCTCTATAGAAAACTTTCCCCCCCCATTTTCTTTAAGCTTTGAATTTCTTTTTTAAACTGCCCTAAATAGCCTGTCTCTGTTGCCAGGTTATCCTTGGATTTTTTGTTTACATCAAGCTTAGATTCTTTGTTCTTATCCTTTTTCCCTTACATGATCACAGGGCTATTCAAGGAAGAAGTAGGTACAAAAGCTTTACTTTTCAAAGAGCCCCATGCTGTGGTAAGCACGTTGGGCATTAAACATTAAGAAAAAAGGAAAAAGAAGAAAAGAGAGACCTCTGGACCTTCTCATAAAGTTTAGAAAGTATAAATCCATCTACCCTTGGTCTGAGGTGATGAATTTTCATACAGATTTTTATTAAAAACTGAAATGACCTGAATAGAATTGTATCCTTCAAAGTCGACAATGACACTAAATTTACCTCTCCTGGTTCATTTATACCCAGCCAAGACTTTGGATAGAAGTTCAGAAGGGCCATAAAATGTAATGGTTTAATGGATATAGCACATGTTATCATTTAAGAGAGAGATGAATAGAAACATAGAACACCATAAAAATAAAACACAATAAAATATGCCCCAAATCAGGTGTGTAGAAACCTTTTATAGCATATATACAGCATTTGTATGTGTATACACTGATACGTACAAGCAAGGCATGTAAACCAGCAATATCACGGCCTGCTCATCACAGCTGTACTTCAATTGAAGAAGGATGAAAAGCTCTTCTAATTTCCCCTGGGAACTCCTGGAGGTATATAGGCTTCTTGCTATCAAAGCTGGCTAGTCTCCAATCAGCTGTTTCATCAAACTGCGTACGGCAAATCAGTCCCAACAATTGCTAATGATGCCCGCCCTTCCCTCCCACTTTCTTTCACTGGCCCTTAATTAGATTACCACAGTACTTTGTCCCAAGCTAATCATGTGCAAGGCAATCTGCAGCAGAGGAACAACTCTCCCCAGCAGTTTTAAAACACTAGCCACAGGGCAGGAGAAATTTTGAACAGCTCATGTATATCTCTTGGTGAACCAATCCCAAATGTTCAAAAGTCAGTTCCTCTCCTTTAAAATCAGTTTCCAGAAATTGGAAAACATTGGACTATAACAAGCTCTCAAGTATGGATTCTACCAAATCATTTCCAGGAACAGAAATAAGGAATGATTAATGATGGAATAAAGCTAAGAAATCTGACTTCATGCATACTTTAAGGCATTGGTTCACAAAATGAAAGCTACATGGTTTCAGAGAGAATGGTCTGAACCAGAATTCAGCCTTTTTCTGCTCTTACTTTCACTCAACTAAAAAGTCTACTCCACTGTAAAATGTTCATTTAACAGCTAAACACTTTAACACCATCAGCACCACCAAGGAGGTGGAATGGGAGGAGGAAGTAGGAAAAACCATGTTGCTCTGTTGCTGGATAAACCAGCATTTTTCATGTGACGTGTCTGTTACAGTAAATGTAACTTAGATGTCTCAAGATTCCTCCTTGCAATTAATTTTAAGTCACCTTATGGCAGATCCCAGCCTGCACCTCAACCTTGTGAAAAATTTAATATAAAAAGTAAGAAGTTCTACCATAGAAATGAAGACTTAAAATCTTCTTTAATAAAGCATCCAGACCTGAAACAGAATGTGGTTCTCCTATAGAAGCCCTCAGGTCCTAAGCTCTTTAGAATTCTAGAGGTCTTAGTTATTACAGAGGCCATGGGAACATCCCCTTTCCCTTAGTTCCATGGGAACTAAGAATCCATGCATATATACTCAAGTAGTCAATCAAAACTATCTATGCACATTGCAGATTATGGAAACTGAAGCCCAAGAGATCTAAAGGTCCTTTTGGGGAATAAACTATAGTGGGTTTATCTGTGTTCAGAATATTTTGATAAACAGTATTCGTAATACCAAGTGAACTCTGGAAGTTGTGATTGTATGTATGTATTGTCCTTGTAGTAGAAGATGAAGATTATGTGAAAAATAAAGTTTCTACTTGTTTAATTAAACCATGAGAAGATACCTCTGCTAACCTGCTCCTGACTCTGCTTTGTAGTATTCAGAGATAATCTAACAAAGGCATTTAATTTTGTTCTGTTTCATATTTCAACATCTACCAAAAGAACATTCATGACCAAATACTTTAGTTTTATTCACTCCTGTTTCTCATGGGTTTGAGAACACCCAAGAACACATACTTGGGATGCTTAGAAGAATGGGATATAAAGGAAAGGGAAAACTAACTCATTCAAAAAATGAGATTTGTCTGACCCAAATTCCAGTGCAAGACAGCTTGCCTATTTCCAGTGAAATATTGGGCAAGAGGTTCAGGGAACCTTAAATCCATAGCTTTTTAAATTTGAAATAGTAAACTACCCTCAGTGTCACTGTGTCTCCAACTGCTACAGAAAGATTGAGGTAAAAATATATAGGCCTTTGTTTCTTGATCTGCTGAGCGCTTTGATTATTTAGTGAAAAAAACGCATGCTGTATCTTAATATTGCTCCCTGCGTGAATCAGTGCTAGATCACTGAAAGGTCTGAAGATGATCCACATTTTTTAATTCTACTGAAGTTCCAGCATGGTGGTATTACTGCTGGAAAATTTCCATCATGCCAGTAGTCGGCTTCATTTCAGCCCAGTGTTTGCCCATTCATATTCTGTTCTTGCATTTGAATGACTTTCCTCATCACTCTCCTCTAGCAGCAGAGAAAAGCAATAAGCATTCAGCGCATCTTCATTATTATTTTGGAGCTGTTAGTATTTTGATCTTAGCCAGAGAAATAAGAGGCTATGCAAAGAAAAAAGATATATCTATGTATCTATATCAGGGGGATATGAAAGTAGTGCAAAGGCTGTCACTTCCAAAGAGGAAAGTTTGAAAGCTTCCCAGAGACCTATTTAAATATTACTTTCAACCATTGTGACTATGTGCAAAATAATCCCTTTCTGCACGGAAAGGACAAAGGAGTTTATATGTGTTAAAAGAACATAAACCCACTACATCATGAGTGGACAGTCTACAGCTCAGGAGGACTCTCATTGCAAAAAACCAACAACAACAACAACAAATCATTTTATCTCCACCCCCCACCTCTGAGCAGGCCCGTGAGATAGGTTGGGCTGAAAGAAAGTGACTGCCCCCAAAGTCACATGAGTTTCCATGGCTGAGGATAAATTTGAACCTAGGTTTTCCTTGTCCTGGCCACTAGATTACACTGGTTCCTGGTCCTGGCCACTACATCACACTGGTTTACAATTGCAGGCATTTTACTGTATGAAAATAATGTATTAATGGGAGACACAATAACTGCTGTGAGAAGAACCAGCAGATTAGTTCTGTGTCCAGAAGGACAACTAGAACTAATGAATAAACTTTCTAAAAAGATGTTGATTGAACATCTTGAGAAGCTTCCTAAAGGTAACAGCTGTTTTACAGTAGAAAAGGCTGCCTGGAGAGGTGACAGGTTTCCTTCACAGGATGTAATGAAGTAGAGAGAGGATGGCCATTTCCAAGAGATTCTGCAGCTGCCTCCAATACTGAAGATCCTGTATGAATAGAAGGTCAGAACAGATACCTTCTAAGGGCTCCCACTTACTCAAATGGTGTGTGCTTTTCTACTGACAGGATGCAAAACCAGAGAAAACACTTTTGAGTGTAAGGGAAACACCTCTTCAACAAAGTGCCAAGAGAGGTCCAGCTTGACGATGAACTGATGGAGCAAAGGAAGACACAGCCATAAGAGAGCTGCCATCTTCATTCAAAGCAGAATCAAAACAATGGGAAGGGAGTTGTCAGGCTCCTAGCTTGACAGAAAGTAGCTTAGCTTCAAAGTGACTGGCCTTTGTGTAAAATAGAGAGAGAACAGAAGATAGTAAAGGAAAAGTAGAAAGATGCAGAACAGAAGTCAGTAAGGAAAGAAAAAGGCTAATGGAGAAGCAAGTTTAGTTGCCACTTTAAGCAGCTTTGAGAGACAGTGTGGGTTTTCACAGGCTAAAATGAGGATGGGTATTTATGGTTCAATGTTTGTGGGAGTTTAGGTACAGTCTTAGCACATCATGTGAGCCAGGTCATCATGTTAAGCTGTGGTGGGGTTTATTTGATTGGGACTACAATGTTATGGGAACATACCAAACTGTGCTTTGTGAACTTGGGTTAGAACTGGCCTTGGGTCAGGAAAGCTGGGTCTAAAGTTAACCATCTACAGCCAGTAAAGTCAACTGACATAACTCAATTTTCAGAAAATTAAATAACAAGAATATTTGCAAGAAATACCATTTGCCTGCAAGCAAGAACTGGTGGGACCACAAAACAGACAAAGTAATAGGAAATGAAGAAGCTAAAGTACTCTGGGATTTTAGAATTCAAACAGACAAGCATCTGCCACACAACACCCCAAACTTAACAATTGTTGATAAGAAAGACAAAAAAGTCTGGATAGTGGACATTACAATACCTGGAGACAGCAAATTAGAAGAGAAAGAACTGGAGAGAAATCACAAAATACAAAGACTTGCAAATAGATGTAGAATGACTGTGGCAAAAGAAAGCAAAGATAGTACCAGTAGTTATAGGCGCCTTAGGTGCAATCCCAGAACATCTGGAGCACCACCTGAACACCATCAGCATTGACAAAATCACCGTCAATTGCAAAAGGCAGCTTTACCTGGAACAGCTTATATCCTGCAATGATACTTTTAACATCATCAAGCAAATCTGCCTATCCCAGGTCCTTGAGAAGGACTCGATAGGTGGATAAAAATGCCAAATCCAGTCTAAACATCTGGCTGACTATGTGACCAACCATAATAAAAATGGCACCTTAATTATTTATTGTTGGCAATAATAATAATAATAATAACCCAGATCAGCAGCCACTGTGCTCTCAGCTGGCAATTGGCAATTACCAGCAAAAAAGATCTGGCTAGCTCCTTTTTTGCTAGCAAGGAAGGAGCAAGATGTGGTTTTGCAGTATGAAGCATGCCCAGTGGCATTAATATGCAAGCCCTGCCCCACAGCAGGTCACAACACAGACATATAAGGGCAGGGCTTGCACACTGTAGGGCAGGGCTTGCTATAACCCATCCTGCTTTGCTGCAGATACCCTGCTTGCCTCAATATATTATCACAGCTGTTACTCAGCATTCTATTTCCTCAAAACAGCCCTCCTTCATATCTGATATATTACTTCTAAATGTGTAATTACATGGTGCATGGTCACCTAGAGTTTGTGTCTTGGTGAACTCTTTGAAAAAAGCAAGCTCAGTGCTACTTCTACCCCACCTCCAATCTGGAGGTCATTATCCCACCTGGCAAGGCAAGAAGTTCAGAGAGACTCTTCTGGGGGAAGGGCTTCAACTGGCCAGCTCTGACCATCTCTCAGGCTTAATCCAGCACAGAAGCTGGGTGGGGGCAGTTTATACCAGCTCTGGTATAAGATGCAATACTAAAATAAATGTGAAGCCTTTCTGCCTCTTTCCAACATATGCTCCTTGTATGACCTGTCAGGAAGAGTGAGGAGGGCTTTGAACAGACTCCTTTAGATGACGTTGTTTTGTGGCACAAGGGCCTTCGAGCATCAGTTCCTAGAGGCCTCAGTAGAGGACTACAAGAAAATTGGGAAATTCAGAAGGGTGGCTGAGGAAAGAGAACAAGATTCTCTCCTGGCTGAATCTGTTCTGGAGATCCCAATACTCCCCACAGAAAATCCTCCATGCATAGGTCTCCCATCTGCAACAGGAGCCTAAACAGAGTACTCTGCAGCTGTCCTTGGACCTACCAATTCAAAAGCTTACCCACTTCCTTCATATGATCTCAGACTGAGCCCATGGATTATGCCCTCTTGAGGCTATAGTAATCTCCACTCCCACAGATTTCAGTGGAGAGAATTAAAAAAAAAACAAATCTGCCTCAAGAAAAACAAAAACGCATTCTTCCACCTCATGACTTCGCTGCTCTCATCTGGCAGAGCTTCCAAAGCAGTGAATTATTCTCCCTTTTAATTCTTAGGATCATTCTATCAGTCATAATGAAGAATGGAAGGACATGGTGGTAGCACCTACCGGATTGGCTTTGAGACTTGAGAGCTGAATTTTGTGAATTCTCCTGGAGCAGTCCACTCAGAGCCCAGCTAAGGGGAGGGGAGGGGAGGGGGAGAAGAAATGAAGAAATTGTTTCATCTTTTACACCAGTAAAAAGTATTGAAGATTTTGATCACTGTGGATTTCCTAATAACCTCATTAGTTATTGACATCAGCTGCTCAAAAACTGAGCTGCTAGGTAAAGTCTGTTGCTACTGCCTTCTTCTAGAATATATATATATATTTTACTTCTCAGTCTCATTTAGCCTTAGGATCTCTTGATACTCTCCTATTCAAGAACTAATCTGGTCCATCTGGGCTTGGCTTTTGCAAATAGCCAAGATCAACAAGGGACTGCCAAGAACTGATCAAACAAGAATGCCTTGCAAGTGGTCACGTCCGAGATAATGTAAGAATGGTAAGCCTTGTCCCATAGTAGAATCTCCATAATGATCCCAATCTCCATAATTGAGATAAAAGTAGTTGTTGTAGCTACAACTTTTCCCTTTTCTAAGGGCACTGTTGCAGTTTCACCATGCAAATAATAAAAAAATTCACTTGTGTCTGTATGAGCATCCTCATCTCTGCTCCCTAGGGCTGGAAAAGAAGAAGGGGAAGTATAGAAATTACACAAAAATCAGTGCTCAGGCCTGCACCCTGCCCCTCTCAATCTTCTTTTCTTCTTTGTATTTGCTTTTACAGGGAGGGAATAACAATGGTAGCTTTGTGAAGGTAACAACAAAGCTGCTTTTCCAATCATTCTTGAAAAAAGTGGGGTGGGGTGGGCATGTTGGCTTCAGGAGGGGAAAAATCCAAGGAGATGGGAGGCAGAGCAGGAATACCCACCAATGGAACACCCAGAGAAAAAACTATGAAACTGCCATTGCAGCATTTGCTATGGGGTAACAACTGAGCTGTAAATTAATAGTCTCAGCTGGCAATGGCTTCAGAAAGCTCCACAGCATTCTCATAACACGAGGTGGCATTGATCCTAGGTCTGGGTAGTCCTTATATGTGAAAGGGACTTAAATGTGCAAGTCTTGACATTGGCCTTTATGCATCCATCACAAATATACAGAGTGAAAGAACTATAGCTGTTGGACATGCATGCTTAAAATCTGACCATAAAGGAAGAATTAATTTTGTTTTACTTTAATTTGTTAACAAAGTCAAGAGCATGGATTATAAATCTGTTTGGTGCACCCTGGGGGTTTCAAAACTTTCCAATATTTGAGAGACAGTCTTTGAAGTACATCTGAGATAAGTAATAAAAACATATGTTCAGAAGAATGGAAAACAGATATGAAATCTGCTCAGTTTCATATGCAAAGTTCACTGCCTTGAAAGCAGCAAGAGTGTTCCTAGTGATTACCTACTTCCTAATGTCTTTAGAACCAAGCTATTAATCATATATATTTGTATGTATCTTTTTCCTGATGGTTCTCCCAGCCCTACCTTCTTTGCTCTTTACTGACAAACAGATCCAGAGGCTCTAATTAAGGGCTGAAAAAATAGTGCGGGGAGTACAGCTTAACTCTTTCTCATCAGTTTCTGGCACAAAAACATTCTGTTCACATTGCTTTGAAAAGAAATCAGTCCTTCATGGTTTCTCGCAACAATTGTGAAAGCAACTAAGAGTTTATGCAAATAGCACTTCCTTCCCATTTCTCTCATACTCTTGATTGGAAAAAGGAATCATAGAGAAGTAACTCCAAGCACAGTCAACTTTTGCCCAAAGCCATTTCCTTGCAGGGTTAGATCAGCCTTCTCCTAGCTGGTGTCCTCCAGATGTGCCTTTAATCTTCCTGGCTGCAAGTTGGAGAGATGCAGTTCCAACACGACTGAAGGCCTTAGACTGGGAGTAGGTAGCCAAATATAAATGGTAGACTAAAGCAGCCAAATATAATAGTTCTGGTAGCTAGGGGGTAAAGTAGGAGCACCATAATCAGTGTGCGTGAGAACTGTGTTCATATTAAAGACAATGCATATTTCCATCTTTAAACCATATTCTCTAACTCCTCAGAATACACCCTCTAAGTTTACCAGATGAAAATATTCCTATTCATGAGAAGTTGGACTAAGGGCAGAGTCAGACAACTTAGCACAGCCTGAAGGATTGTGCGAACTATTGGATTTCAGACACATTGAACATATGAAGGAGTTACACAGATCTAACCCTTGGACTGAAATCTTTTGCTGATTCCTTACAAGCTATAACATGCCATTAGCATTTCACGTACAAGTATACCAGTAATATTGAATGAGTAGTCCCCTGAGGCATCTATCATAACTTTGCTGCCCGTCAGATTTTGCTGAACAGCAAAATAGCACCAAGATTGTAAAAATCAAAATAGCCTGAGGAGTTGCATTAATTCTCTTTCTATCCATTGTATCTGTGTCTGTAGATGGCACTGAATGCACTTTTCCCAGATTCAGAGAAATCTAAAGAGGGATTGTTGACAACATGGGGGCAGAAGCACTTACTTAGCTGTTTTCAAACATTTTAAAGATAGACAGATGAGCTTAAAAAAAATCACAAAAATGGTAGATTTCTCTATTTGAAGTTATTTTGTACATTCTTTGTTATGCTTCTCATGTTACCTCTTCCCAAAACAGCAAATTGTTCACAGTATGAACTGATACTAATATGATGCCCAACTACTTGAGTTGTTTTGAGATTGTTTTTTGTAACTCTGGAGTGGGTTGGGGAATGCTGGTTTGTACCAGATGCTTACAGATGGGAATTTGAAGCATTGTTTGTTGAGGGATGGAACTGGAGAGTGTTGGAAGAAGCAAAGTAAGTAGGTTGGGACAATGCTGAGGGCAAGGTAGAGAAATGACTGGATCAGGATCCAGAATGAGTTTTAGGAGATTTGGGCTGGAAATTCACTCCCAGACAGTGGCAGAGGCAGAGAGGAGGGAGCATGGTGGAGATTGCAGTTTCATCCAACATCTTGGATACCAGGAAAGGATTAGATGTGTGGCAGTCACCATTTGTAAGCAGAGGACTGGGTGAGAGAGACTGAGTGGGGTGAGGTAGTACAAGAGCTTGCCCTGGGGAAAGCAGGCAAGGGGAAAGTGCAAGGCTGGGGCATGGAGGAGAGAGAGCTGGCAACATTAAGCAGATATTGGGGCTGCCTGTTAACAGTGCAAAGAGGCTATGGCAGCAGTGGGCCTCTGAGGTGTCAGGCCATTGTGAAACAGTAGCAGTGTGAGGGGGAAGGGTTCAGACCCCTTTCCCTGGAAAAGAGGTTAGGAGGACCAAAGAGAGTCTTCCCCTAGAGTGAGAGAGGAGGTAGAAAATTAGTAAGGCTCTAATGGGAGTAAGACTTGAGGGGCTCCTGGGGAGGTGTGGATGATGTGCATGTGGCAAGGGGCATCAGCTGTTTAGGTAAGCAGACTGTGGCCTCACTAGCTTATTTCAGTGTGAGATTAGTAAAAGAACAGTAACTGATATGGAGTTTTGGGGGAGGTCAGCCAATCCAGTACGGGGCTATGGCACTACACACTACATATCCAGTGGGTGGAAGAGGTAGTTTTGATGAATGGTGGCTGTTACAGGAGAAAGGGGGACTGCAATTTGGTTCAGACTCCCATTTGTTACCCAGTACCTGCTTTTGAATCTGAAGGTCAGACTTCTGGGTGTCTTAGTCTCAGGCTGCTGTTAGTAAATATCTAGTTTGTTCAAAATAAGATCTCCTTCATTCATGACCTGGCAGCACATGAATGGGCAGACTCAGCATGTATCACTGAAACTTGATTAGGTAAAGAGGGCAATGTAGTTCTGCCAGATATATGCCCTCCTGAAGATTTCAGATCCTTCAACAGCCACTGCTGATGATACCCAATTATATAGAGTCACCCTAGGCCAGATCAGAGATGCCAGAGAAGTCTTCGCCTAATGCTAGGGGGCTGTAAGGGACTGGATAGGTTAAAAAAACCCCCTGCTCAGACTGAATCCCTGTTTTATTTCTGATTGATTAATAGATCTGAAAAGGTTACACTCCCCTTTGAAGGGGAAGGTCCATGGCTTAAGGGATTTCCTGAAAACCCCTGGTCCTGCTGGAACACCTTCAGGTTCTGCTGCAACAGGAGACAGAAACCATGACCAGGGGAGTCTTTGTCCTTCTTAAACTGGTGTGCCATTTGCAGCCCTTCCTGGACCAGGAAACCGTATCAATAGTAATCACACCCTCATCACCAAACAATTAAATGACTATAATATGTTCTACTAGGGGCTGCGTCTATCTGCAAAATGCAGTTGGTACAAAATGCAGTTGTCTGGTTAGTAATATGCGAGAACTGGAATTGTAATATCATATTGATCTGGGGTCACTATGCTGTGGTTATTAGTAGTTTTCCAGAGCCAATCCAAGGTTCTTTCCTTAATCTATAATGCCCTTTGTGACTTGACTTTAGGTTATTTGAGGAGCTGGCTCTGCTAATTGGATTCTGCCGAAACTATGCAAGCATCCAGGGAAGGGATACTGACGGCCCTGACCCCACACAAAGTCAAGGGGTCACAGACCCAGAGGCTGTCTTCAGGCAGCCTCAATGCTATGGAATGATTTGCCTGAAGGTCTATTCTGGCATTCCTTGAGGCTGTCAAGACTGTTTTGTTTAAGCAGGCTTTTGAGATATAATGTGTGGATTTTTTAAATTTTATCTTTTATTTTATTGTGACACTGGGCTGCTGCTTTTTTATTTGATTGATGGTTTGGGTTATGATGGTTTGGTCTGGCAATTGGACAGAGTAATTGTTTGGGATTTTATATGATGCTTTTATGATGGTTAGTTTGTAAACCATCCAGAATCTGGGAGCTTGGCAGTGTATAAATACATGTAATAACTAATTAAGTAATTAAATAAACCAATCCATTTTGCCTGCCATCAAACTGCAAAGTTCCTCCCTTATATGGAAAACCGTGCCTTATTTCCAGCATTTCTTTATTCTTTAACGTAGTGGTAAATAGACTCTCAGCACATAGTATGGAAATGAGAACTCAATTTTCATTCTGAATGAATTGAGAGAAATAACCACAAAACTTGTGCTATTGCCATAGACAAGAGACCTCCAATCCAAAGCAGTGTTAGTGAAGAAACCAAGTGGGCTCAAGCTGTGAACCACAGCAACAGAAGGGGGCTTGCATATAAAACATCACTATCGCAACATGTGAGAATTTCAAACAGATCCTCAGACACACACATTTGAATTTTGTACAATAGATCCAGGTTTTAATTATGCAGCCTCCAGATGTAAAACTCACAGCTGAGTTGGTTCAAGGTTTATATGTCTCCCAGTGGCAACACTATAGTTCCATTTACATGTAACTCTCTCAGCAAGGAATCAGAGAGATGATGCCAGATGGCACTGTGTGTAAGAAGGCTATAAGAAGCACATCCACCCAGAAAGTTGCTACAATGCCATTATCATTATCTTACTATTATATGAAGTTGCCCACCTTGCCCACAAATGCCACCAGACGTATATTGGCTGGAGTCTCATCAGGGCTGAGCCAAAATTCAGAATTATCATCCGAAGCTACAGAAAACTGAAAGTCTCCTGTAAGACAAGGAAAGAGAATTTAACCATGAACAAGACAGGGGTAGCAGCAGATAAGAGCAGGAATGTGGAGTGAGATTTAAATTTGTTTCCTGTCCTGGTGGGCTGGGCATGTACCTGCAAGTTACAATGTCATGTGTTCTTAAATGTTACTGTCTGATCTCAAAAATCTGGAGTGGCAATGCCTCATTGTTGTTGCTTATTTTTAAGAAGGGAGGTGAAAGAAATAATGTTTTCTCATAAGCTTTTTGAAGGCATGAAACCTTGTGACCAGGGGAGGGAGTAAGGAGCAAAATGTGATCCAATCATTACTTAGATAATCTGGCTTCCTCTGAAGCTGTCCAAAAATGCCCTTCTGAGACTGTAGGAGAAAGGCAGTAATAGGGGATTTCTGGATAAAAATATTCTTTCACAAAGGAAGCTCTGCCCTTGAAAGGGAAGTTATTGTACTCACCATCTTTGAAGGGATGAATGTAGCCAAAAATACGTAGTCCATAATTTTTCCACTTGGGTGACACAGCCAACTTTTTTACTGTTGTACGAGTCTAAAGTCAGAAAGGAAAAGAGTCTCTTTGCATGTAACATTCCACTTCACAGGTTTTGGGCAAATGCTATGCAACTATATTCACTGTAATTGCACACTGAAAACAGAATATATATGTGTTGCTATGCATTGTGCAAATTCTATGCATTACACAAAACATCAGCAGGGTGAGGGAATGCCAGTTAAACTTTCTCTCCAGTTATAGTAAATAATGTCCTATTACTTTTGTGATACTGTCTGCTTTATTATGTGTTGTACTATTGTCTTGATGTTTTGCTCTTGTAAGCTATTTTATATTGCTGGCCTTTGGCTATAAAATTCATTCATTCATTCATTCATTCATTCATTCATTCATTCATTCATTCATCAAAGTGACTATTGTAAGAATAAAGAACATTCATTACAAGAATGTATGAAGCCAAGGGCATTTCTATTGTACTGCTGATCTCCCCACACTATAACTTCCTCTATCAGGTCCAAATTTTGCAAGTGTTTCCAGATTTGGTCTGTCCTAATCAGTGGGAATTCCTTGCCCATTATCATAGGAATAGGATACTATACAGACTATATTCTTACTGAATTTTGTGCCCTTAGGTTGTACTGAACTGTAACTCCATTTATTTTTTTAGTTTTTTTTTAATCCTGCCTTTATTATTTTTTATAAACAACTTAAGGCAGTGGACAAACCTAGTACTCCTTCCTCCTCCTATTCTCCCCACAGCAACACCCCTGTGAGGTAAGTTGGGCTGAGAGAGATAATTTCTGGATAGCACAGTGTTTAATTAGGAGAAACTGTAGTCCAGCAAATCATGATGACTCCTGATAAAGAAAAGACCGTTGTTGTGATTATTTTATTTTTGTACACTTTGATTTTTCTTGCTTCGTTGTATACTATCCAGAGTCAGCACAATTGGAGCAGTTTACAAATGTTGTAAACATATGAATGAATGCATAAATAAATAAATACTATTAAATTGAGTGGAAGATATTACTGGACTGGAGTTCACTAGCATTTAGATCAAGCCAAACATTTTAGCAAAACGTAAATTCACTCCAAAAGTGCTTAAGAATATTTACTGCATAGAGAAAGAAAGGAAACACTCTCTCTTGGAAGTGGCATTGTTCTGGAGAATAGATTATACTCACATGAGGATAGAGGGGAAAATGCAGATTCTTCCTTAGATGTCCCACAGCTCCTCCACACCAGTCTTCAAATACATGCAGGTTTGCTCTCCCTTTATACTGCAGAATAAAATGGTGTCATTTAGGCTATACGTAAATTCTCCAGCAGTTTTTGTAGAGTATGATGTATATATGTATAGGTATGCAGGTTTGTGTATGTATAAAACAAGAATAAAGAACCTGAGGTCCTCTAGAAATGTTGGATTTCAACTTGGATCACCCCAAACCAATGTTAAAGGGTTGTGGGAATTCTTGAATACAAGTTTAGTAATGTAACACATCTTTCTCCTAGAGATGCCAGGTAGACACATAAATTGTTGATAACATTCATCAGCTAGCCAAGAGGAAGGCTATGAATTTCATTAAAACAAACAAACAAACAAACCCCAAACTAAGCATCACTCCATATTTTACATGGTAGATATTACTGGATAGGTACTGATGAACGCAATGCATTATACAGTGTAACCCACTACAAGATTCTCTGGAGTGTAGATAGGCTATAAATATGTTAAATAAAATGTGCTTGAGACGAGTTTGAGATTCCCTAAAGGATAAATATTAATGTATACCTAAAAAAGATGATATGGCAGCCATTTGTTTATCAGTGAATAAATAATTGAATAACTGAAACTTCTGACTAGTTTATAAATATGATTTAAAACCAGAAAAAAACTTAAGTATAATAAAAGAATGTAAAATCAGAACAGCTGCAGAATAAACCAAAATATACCAACAGAAGAGAATATCTGTAGCTCAGGGTTGAAGTGTGGAGTCCTTGGTGTTCTCTGCACTTGGTTGTTTTCTTGCAGACGTTTCATGACCCAACTAGGTAACATCTTCAGTGCTAGAAGGGAGCGGGGTTTGCTCTCTGTTTATATAGCTTACCCTGTCAGTGTTGGAGGGGGTATTGTTTTTCTCCTTGGTACAGTAGTTCTTTGATTAGGCTGTTGTTTACTGCTTGTTGTTTACTGATGGGGCAAGCTACTGTATATGAACAGAGCGCAAACCCCACTCCCTTCTAGCACTGAAGATGTTACCTAGTCGGGTCATGAAACGTCTGCAAGAAAACAACCAAGCTCAGAGAACACCAAGGACTCCACAAACCAAAATGTATCCTCCAAGTACACAAAACAGAACAAAATTCTACCATTTGCATCCTGGCTTGTGGTATTAGCCCAAAGATGGGCTGGGTATTTAGACCTTAGAAGTCAATGATGTCTCCTTGAAAAACAGTGATGTCTCCAACTCTGAAAGAAACAGGGGGGAGGCTCAAAAGCTTAAAAGCACTAGGTGCTATAGTTTCAGATAGCCAATTGCAATCTGACATATCTGATAAAGTACTGGAGCATATTATGGGCTCTCAACTACAGCCAATAGTGAGATTATTTAGACCCATCCCAATCAGTCTTGGTTATGGGAAAACGGAAATAATCAATATTCTCCCAATAGGAAGGGAAATATAAAATAAAAAAAACAAACAAACGCTAACTTCTGGACAGCCAGCACAATTTAGGAAAATCTTTCCTCCCAGTATTACCTTTCCTGTAATTGAAACCCACTCAGTTGGTCACAGCCACGTGGAATAGTAATGGCCTCTTCCTCTACTGACAGCTACACCCTAACATTATTGTATGATTTGGCATAAGCTTAGTACCAAGCCAATATTGGTACTAAGCTTATGCCATATCATTTGTATCATCCAAGGACTCTCTTGGCTAAGAGGAATTCTGTCCAGCTACAGCAAGATATATGGTAACTGCTGCATATTTCCCAAGCTGCCTTTATCAACAACAGAGTTTCATTGGAAAAAGCAGATCTAAGCCCAACAGATAGTTGTATTAAACCAAAACGTTATTACAGCAACCTCAAAGATGCATGGGGATTACAGTTTTATAAGAAGGTTGAGAATTTCCTGTTAGAGAAACTTAACTCACACAGAGCTTCTTATTGCCAGGGCTGCACTATATCTATCTTAGTGTTCTCCCACCCCCATGTTTTTCTCATTATTTTGTAATTTCTTTCTAATTCCTTTCTACCTTCTGAGGCTTAAGCATTGGCACCAACTTATGGACTTTATTTATTCTTTCATTACTACTATTGACCCTCCCTATCACAGCTCTGGTTCATAAAATATGGTAGCATACTGAAGACACAATAAAAATGTACTTTTATTAAGGCTTTGCGTTAGCAAGATTGCAACAATTTTTGGATGGAAAAGGGACTCTTTATTTATAATTTAATATGTTTGGGGCCAGCTAGTTAGACTGTGGAAACCCAGTATTTGTGAACTCTGTTTTTATGTGTTTTTTTTCTAGTTTTGTATGCCACCCAGAGTCCACTGGAGTTAGATGGCCAATAAATTTAAAATAATAACGCATATACTTTACATAACAGAGAGAAGTTAGTATTATAATCCTTCCCTATCACATAGAGGCACTCTTGCACATAGAGATTTTCAATTGAAGATGTTTTCAAACACAGGATCTCTATGTGCCTTCTAAGGTAATACAGAGCCATGTGAAATAGGGCTCTATCATGGATAGACATGTATGTTATGTACCTTGAAAGTTAATAGCCTTACATGAATGAGAAATGTGGAGAATGGAAAAGTTCCTTTGCTATTCAGAAACGGCCCTCTGCTATTTAAGCCTACCTGTAGTAGAAAAAAGAAGCTACATTTTGGTATCATCTATGAAGTAGCACCATCTGTAGGTACTAATATCTAGAACATGTTATTTCAACATACATTTCCAGAGGTTACAAGATAGGTACGCTATCTTCCTAGTGTAGCACCATGTAAACTGAATATCCCATTTCTGTAGAGGTCCTCTAGGTGTACAGTTCTTTAAAATTTCTTAACTACTCTTTGGCATATATTAACCCACCAAACAAACTTAAAACAAAATCAACACACAACCCATCCCCCACATAACCATTTAGACTTTGAAAAAATCCTTGGTATATATCACCAGAGAAATTGTTTAGAATGTATAAAGGCACTTCAAATTTATGTTGGAAGTGTGAACAACAAGAAAGGACATTTAATCATGTTTGGTGGGTGTGTAAAAAAGCTAGGAAATTTTGGATTCAAATACACACACTGATTCAGAGGATTTTAAAGATTCATATACAATTGAGACCAGCAGTTTTTCTTTTGGGATTGATGGACAAACAGTTGGAAAAAAATGATGGAACTTTCTTTTTGTATATGATAACTGCAGCAAGATTGTTGTATGCACAAAGATGGAAAGATTCAGCATTACCCACAATGGAGGAATGGTTGGTGAAGGTGATGGAGTTTGCTGAGATGGCTTAAATTGACTTCTTTGATCAGAGAAAAGACAGTATCTATGTTTATCACTGGCTGGAAACCCCTTATGGACTTTTTGCGTAAAACAGAAAAAAATGAACTTATAATTTACGGTTTTGATGATTAGACAGGATAGATTATAGAAAGAAGAGAGCTATATTGTAACCATAGAATAAGAGGTAAATTTATAATTATAACTGCTGTAAAGATCAGAAGCCACTTCTTTGTATCTTTTTTCTTTCTTTTCTATTTTTCTTCTATTTTTTTCCTTTCTTGCACTTTTAGCTTTCTTTTTGATTTCGTTTTCTTTTCTTTTTTTCTTACTTTATATCAGTTTGTTTGAAAAGGAAGATTAAAAGTAATACTATTTTAATAAAATTATATATAAAAATAGACTGAAAAAATCCAATTATAAGTCAATATCCAATGGTTCATATGTAATAGAAACATTGTAAAATTATGTATAACAGATCCTGAAAAGATTAAATCAACTCCTGTTCAAAATGTTTTCCAACTGTTTCTTAAAAATCCTAATGAGGTGGTTCCAAAGGGTGGTGCCAACTCAGAGAAGGCCCTGCTCCTCTTGACAACCCATGTTTCCTCTAAAGGAAGCAATAGGAATAGTCATATAAAAGAAGGCTGTGTTTACAGAGATGATTCTACTGAGAAAACTTTCCTCCTGACACTGAATGAATCCTTGCTGCTACACACAATATGGCTAACATTTGATTCCAAGAATGTTGGCATCTCTGGCTGAAGGTAAAAACCAGGGGCCATTGCAGTCAACAACCCTTCACTACTGACAAATGTGAGGTACAGCACAGCAACTCCTGAATCAACAATCGTGCTGAAAATGGGCCTCTCCTTTTCTTAGTATCTCTGTTGCAATCACAGTCCCATCCAGGCAGTGATTAATAATCTTGCTAGCGTCCTGCATTCAAGCCTGAGGATTACAACCTGGCACACCTCAGCTGCTACCCCCTAGGTATCACTGTGATACCTGAAATGGAGGACTGGATCACCAGCTTCATTAAAGTCACAGGAACTGAGGCTATGGAAAGAAAAAGAAGTGGCTGAGACGGAACAATATCAAAGTAAAGCTCTGATGTAGCCCACCACAGTATCTTCTAGTGACAAGTCAGTGTTTTAAAACTAATGTTTAAACAAATATCACGCACATCATGAGAGACATTGTTATTTCGCACAAAGTTACTGTCCAGATGCTGACCCGACTCCTATGAAGACCTAAGCACTTGACAAAACAATGAACTAAATTTATTATCGTTTGTGGCACGTCCCAGACTTCTTCTGTCTGGTTGCTGCTGATACTGACTAAGCTAGAGGTTCCGCTAATCTGTAATGCAACTTCCAGGTTTCCCTCTGTAATCTACCTGCAGCCTTTTCCCTTGAGAACCTCCTCTCCTGTTTTCCCAGTCACCTGAATGCATTTCTAACAACAGCTTCTCTGCATGTTTTCTTCTTCCTGTCACGGTGGCAGCCAAACAGCATCTGAAATGCCTAGGTGGAAGTCTCTGTGTTGCAATACTGAATATTATTCCAAACCCTGTAAATAAAACTCAGCTAAAGATTCAGCAGAAGGTGGGCTGGATCGAAGAGGAGGGAGCTGAATGAATTATATCTTATTTATATGCCTAAACTAATTATAGAGCCTCCTTGACAGCATTTAAAAACATTGTTTAGCTGTTATGTACATAAACCTTCAAGAAAGGTTCAATTATTGTAAGATCATTTCAAGAAACAATGGTCTCCTCAGTCAAACAATTAGTCTACTTCACAGGCTGTTGCACTCTTTTGGCAGACCACGGAAGCTTGCCATCAGATGCTGAAATCCATTGTGAAACTTCTATGAAGCATCAGAGTAGAAACTGAGCAAATGTTCTTATTTTCCTTCACGCTTCTCATTCATTTCACTGGTACTTCAGTGGGTTGCATCAGGCTGGTACACACAAAACACTAAGCCATAATATGGTTAGACTGATGTTGGTTTTATGTGAACCTATTCATTATGGCTTAGTGTCATTTACAAACCAGATTGCTCTGGATTATTTGACAAACCATGGTTTGGGTTAGCCCCAACCATTCAATGATTTCACTTTAATTTTTCAATTTTCCTTTTAACAATACTTTCTAAATGTTCTCCCTGCAAATCACTAACTCCAAATGATCTTTTCCCTAGTGGTGGGAATGACATTAGCATAGCAGAAACCAGTGGTTCCCAGTCTAGGGAGAACCATTGTCAGCAAAACTCAACTGCCTTATGTGCCCTTGAAGAGAATGGCCAAGTATCTGTTGACTGGGAAAGGCAGGATGAAAAAGGTTAGAATTTAAACTCTGGTGCATATATACAGGCTATGCTTGAATAAGCACATATTCTATTGTATTTGGCTTTGTTCTTATCTACAATAAAGCATCTACACTAGCCAAGTAGTGTCTGAGAGTCTACTACCAAGTACATGAATTCCAGAATAAAGGCTGAGAGTATAGACAACCTAGACGTATAGTCTGTTTATATATCATAACATTTGTATACCGCTAACTCCATGTAGGCCTCTGTTGGTTTACACAGAATCCAATAATAAAAAATAAATTCCACATCATACAGTAAAACTGATAGCAATAATGCCCCCTTTGTCATCAAGCTCATCCACATGGGCTGCCAAATGTTCTCAAGAACAATTCAGTTTTGACTGTCCTAAAAGCCATCAGAGAAGGTTCTATACTCTTTTTTGCAGTTAAAGTATTCTATAGGCATGGAGCACATATTGAGAAACGTTGTTCTCTTGCTCCCCCTCCCCAAATCTGACATGGGAGGGGGCTTTTAACTTTGCTAGTTGGGAAGCCTGCATTGGACAGGTCAACAGTCCTGCAGGCATCAAACCATATAGGGCTTTGTAGGTAACAATGAGCGCCTTGAACTGTATCAGAAGTGTATTGGCAACCAATGTAGTGCCCATAGTTATGCTGGGCCAAAGTATCACTAACCTGCTCATTCCATGGCAGAACACGGCTTGTTACATTTGGCTTTGAGGATCTTCCAGTTCTGTCATGGCTGTACCTTTTAGAAAACCACCCATGAACACCTTGATCTTCTACCTGTAATAAGAAAAAAAGGAAATGTAAATAACAAATGAAAAATTAAGTGGGATGTCACTTGTAAAGGACCAAAGAGGCATAAATTTGGAGTTATACCTGAAGATAAGAGCGCCAAATACAAAGGTTTTGAGAAAATTGGTTGATAATCATAGAATGTAAGTGTTGTAAGAGATCTTAGAGATCTACCCTTATGTCCAGTACAGGTATCCATCACTACAGCACATATAGAAAGAGCGCAACAGATGAGGAAGGTCCTCTATCTCACTTAGGTCTGTTCCCATACACAGCGATGCCACTCTTGAGTCTCCCAGCTTTAGAAACATCACCAGGAAATGACTCAGTCCTGCCCAATCAGGTTGTGTCAACCATCCCTCCTTATAAAGAGACAAATTACCTGGGCAATTAGGGTACTCAAAAAAGGGAACAAAAGTCTTAGCCTGTGATCAATGACACCATGTCAAATTCCTCTTCTTGAGGAATTAATTCTCAGCCAGCTACCACCCATGAAAGAGGAAAGAGAAAACATCCCAGGAAGCTTCAGGATTAGCAGTGTAGCACATGGCCTTCTGCCCAGTAGCAGAGGACTTTTGAGATGCCTGTACCAGCTATAGATGCAAACATCTGGCTGCTTTCTGCAGGATTGGGACTTTTACACCTGGCTTCTAATTAACCAGTTTGTTCCTTATGAAGAAGCTGTGGCTGTCAGTGAGGCAATCAGTGCAGTGGTTAGGAGGTTGTAAAAGTGAGCTGTGGCTCTTGGAAGCACTTGCTCACATCTGAAGTGTGGCTCTGAACTCATTTGTGAGCATCTATCATAAAAGGACTGGTAGTCTGAAATGACAACAGATATTTGTCTGGCAAACATGCGGGGCTCTGTTATTCACAAGAACCATCATAGAGCTCTGGAAGAGAAAATATCTATTTGCAGAATTAGGCTATGTTATAATTGAAAACAGTCTTCCCCAAAGTGGTGCCTTCCCTTACACACTGAGAGGGCACCAGGATCTAAAAGACTATCTTAGAAAGAGTAAGAAGAGTAAGAAGTTGGAAGAGACAAAAGCTCTGTCATAACATGAGATAGGCAGCCATATAAGTTCAGTAAACAAAAAACATCCTCACTGAGTGCCACTCAGATTGTGCAAATGCACAGCATGATTTTGAAGTCCCTTAGATTGTTGTCCACATTGGAAAACAAGTTTTCTCCCAGAGGAAGTGGCCATACATGAATGGAACTACTTCAAGGCCTTGTTGTTCAGAACACATTCGAGCAGACAGCAGAAACAAGATGGCTGCTGTGGCCTTTGTTTCTCAGCAAAAATCTTAGCTAGACAACTGGAATTTTCCCTTAAATATTGCTCTGTGTTTTCCAGCTGCATCTCAGGTGTGTCATCAAACCTCAGAAGATAAATCTTCACACATGCAGAGATTATTAAAGCATCGCTGAACCTGGACACGGAACAGAAAGACTCAATGTATGTAATGCTATTATTCTGAGCTGACTCTCCCCTAGTTCAGATGACTCCTGAGAAGCAAGCAAGCTTCTCTTATGTGGAAGCCAAAAATATATTGCCTGAGACTTGAGTGTGTGTGCGCGCGCACGTGTTTTAAGTGGGTGAGGACTAACATGAAGACGTTTCATTTCATCATTTCCACTTTAGCACTGAGGCTTGGTCTTGCAAGAAAGCCCTCTACTGTTAAAAGGGTATTCTAAGAGTAGTACACTGTGAAATCAAGAAAATATTCTGAGGACAAAAATGTATTGCAGCAACTAACTGGTTCCAAAATGTTTATTTGCTTGGGAAAAAGGGCAGACAAAATGGAGAAGCAGTCAGCCTATACAGTCTACAGCCTGAGGTGTTACAACCCAAGCCAGACAGGCAGGCTGCATCCATGAATACCAACTGGCAGCCAGAAGACATGAAAAATATCCTTTAAACTTCAACAGACTCAACCACAGTTTCAACTGGGAAACTGTTAATATTTTAGATCAAGCCAAATCCAAAAATGCTAGAGAATTCCTAGAAGTTTGGCATTCAGACAAATCAGTCATCAATGGACCATAGACATAAACCCCATTTACAGACCTTTAAAAAAATGCAATCAAAAGCCTAGGAAGGAAACAAACAGCCTGGAACACATCCCTTCCAGTAGCCAACACTCAGATAAGCAGGAAACAGCACCAGATAAACAATTAGGGAAGAAACAATACTGTACCCTAATTAAGGGACCATCAAGGAGAGAGCCACACATGCACCAAGCCTGGCAGGGCAAACTACCATATATAAATAGCCAGCAAACCCCACTCTCCTTCGCACTGATGATGTTACCTACCCTGGTAATGAAATGTCTGCAAGAAAGCATTCAAGCTCAGAGACCACCAAGAACCCAACAGTTCAACCCATATATTTTCTTCCATTGGAATCCAGTTGCAAGTTAGCCTCTCGTACTTTCAGGTTGTTAAATTAGATCTGACCTGAATCTAGATTCATTTTGATTGTGCAGATGCAGTTTCAGAGTTCCCATTTCCCAGTTTTTTAGTGTTCTGAATTCATATTCACGTTAAAGAAAGGAGGAGGCAAGGGATGTATATTTGATTATTTTACCAAACACTCATCCATGTACTCCAAGAACCCTCCATTTTCCCATTGTTAATGAAGTATTAATATTATTAATTATAATTAATGAATTATCATTCTAAGTATCTTTAGAAAGATAAGGTGATGGAAAATTAAAAAAAAAAAATCAATCCTTACCCCAGCTTACTGATGGAGATGTTCTAGCAAAATGCAGTTGTTTCTGTGTCACATCCCTAAAGATGCATTCACTTCTATGAAAGAAATAATATGTGTCCCATGTGTAGAAATCACATCTATTCATGTCTATTTTGCCTCATGCGCATGCTGCAGGAACCTAGGGCCAATTAATTTTTCACCACAGACAAACACACGTTGTGCACTTCCAGACAGCTGTATTAATTTACCAGCAAAATGTCTTGCCTACAGGCAGTTTTCATGACACCATAGCCTTCCCATCTGTAGTAAGATTCCTCTCCTACCACATTTCTCCTGATGAGAAAAAAACATTTTAGCTTTAACCTCTTAACATTACCAGTATTAGGTTCATAGCCACACTTCTGCAGGTAGTTGGGGTGGCCTGTTTTCCATTGCAGGGAAATCATGGGTCCTGTCCTGCATTTAACTCCTGCATGGTCAGACTAGGGCATCTACAGCACCTTCAATCAACTTTCTGGCATTTGGGTATAAACTATTAAAAATGCATCTTCTTTCACCCTACTTCCTGCTTTAGTCAAATGCCTCCACACTTACAGCTGCTCAGAAAGCTGCTTAGATGGAGTCCTGCCCCTATTATTGTATCTATTCCAGGCTTTTCTATCCAGGTTTGCTGCTATATCACCATGGCAAATGATACATTGCAGATTTTACAATCATTCTTCCCATTCTCCAACACCCTGCCCCCCCCCCCCCCCAGCATCCTCTCAGAGGGCTGAATTTTAGAGAGGGGGGTAAACACAAGACAAATTACAAACATGCATTTTTGGGGGAAGGGGGAAGACATGTTTTTCTTTTTGTGGAAAAAAACTCTTCAGATTTTATACTTCCAGAAATAAAAGCATGCCCTTGATTATAGTATTTTAGTATCAACATAGATCTGAAAAACATAAATGCAAGTTGGAAGCATTTAAATGAACATTTTTAAGTTCTAGGAAACAGAAAAACTGGCAGTCTGGAAAAGCTTATTGTACGTTTGCCACCTGTGATAGTGCACATTCTGTATTATTCTTTTGGCATTTTGTGTATTATTGAAGGATTTTAAGCATGCGAGTTAAACATATTTGTTATTTTTACTTCCCACATGAAAGTATCTGTGCAATAAAAACAAAGGCATGAAAGGTGGCAGTGAGGGGTTATGGAAGAAACTGGCATCCACTTTTCTTTTTGCCAGGGTTATGTATACCAGTTCTTGCCAAGAGAGGGCAACTCTTCATTTAAAAAAAAAAAAATGAGGGCTGTAGTAAAGATTCAAAAGAGAAAAGGAAAGATTCAAAAGAGGCAAAAGTCTGGTGCGGCTGCTTCAAAAGGTGTCTTTGGTGGTCTGGTGTTGTGTGTACAGATGCCATGCAGAAACTTTTGAAACAGCAGTCTGAGTCGTGTAAACGATGCAGCTGCTTTAATGCTTTGAGAAGGGGTGTTTAGCAAAGCCCTATTTTTAAGCCCAGGGTTAAAAGACGAACTGGATTCTCTTACAGAGATGAGTCAGAGAAAAAATATTTTCTATATCAGCTTAAAAATATAGGACTGACTGACTTACTGACCAATTCATAACTGTATGCTCCTGGGAATGGGAATATGACTGTTGTTGAATGCATTTGTAGCATTAAATGTTTAATAGCATAAACATACACATACACACAATTAAACAACCCTTGATAGGATCAGGAAGGATTCCTCATGTTGTACTCTGCACATTTACACTCCATATTATACAATTATGCAGTGGCCTTAGTGATCTTATTATCAAGATACAGTCTTCCACATTTTTTCTGGGATTCTGTTTTTCCCACTACCATGGAACCAGACAGGAGTAAATACAGTATAGGGATATTTCAGTGAAGGTTATAGACTCCTTTTTCCCCACTGCAGTGATTTTTGTGGGCTTCTGTGATCCTACCAAATTTTTCTTTTCCTCTATTCTCTGCAACCTTATAAAACCTTGCCTGGAAGCTCCCAGGAATTAAACTGGGGATATAGAAAGAATATGCTGAACTACTGGCTGTTGGCGTTACTTACTTACTTACTTACTTACTTACTTACTTACTTATTTATTTTATATTTTACTTCAGCAATGAGAGAGCCAAAGGGATGGTTATTCCTTCCTGCACTGCCACAGTAATGCCAAAAACTCAGGACTAGACAAGTGGAATCCACACTGTGATTCCTTCCCATGCCAGGACAAACATGGCATCTCTCTCTCTCTCTCTCTCTCTCTAATTTATATGGCCGCCCATCTCACGCAAAGTGACTCCTGCCACTTGGCTGGTCCTCCATGCTGAGCAGCTGGATTGGTGATCCTCCATTTTCATTTCCCACAATGCCTTGGGATGACATTATGTCCAGTGCTTTGAGGCCCTTTTGAGAAAAAGGCATCTCCCAGCCACCTTTAGGCTACTGCTTTGGTTGCCACCCCCAACTAAGAGTGTGCCCTCAAAACCTAGAACTGATTCCTTCATAGAGTCCAGAGTTTTAGTTTGTTTCCTTGCCATTTGCAACGGGGGAAAGAAAGGCAGGATCTAAATCTAAATAAATGAACCACCACCACTCCTTCACCAGAGTCCAAAGCTTTAGCCTGCTATCTTATTTTCAGCTCCAGCAGGAACGGTGGGATAGACATCTAATGAATAAGCAAATAAATAATGAAGCAGTGCAGAAAGGCATGGAGCTATTTTGCCCGCTGCAGAGATCACACAAGAATGCCAAATACATTGCAGCACCTCCCAACCAGACACAAACAGCTAGCCTGCTTTTTTATACCTGGGTGCCATTTGGAGATCTCCGGTACTGAAACTGACTGCATGACACACTTTTATCCGGCTTCCCAACCAAACTGGAGAACAGGATTGTGCTGAAGATTTTGCTTCCTTCCATAATCTGTCCTCTTCAGCTTTGAACTGAAACAGATTTACTCAGGAAGCAGCGAAGAGAAGCTTATTGATTGTCTGGGTGATAATTAATAGGAAGTAAATGGCACCTGTAATAATTGCTTCCACTACTACTCACAGAACAGCACTTCTAATCACATAAAAAGGGCTTTGTTAAGTTCACCTGCTACTAAAAGCATCCTTAACTTGCTGGCAGAGCTGGGACTGTCCCCAGAGATACATCAGTAGCTCTTCGGCATGTCAGGCTCAGATTTTGGAGCCTTTATTCTATGAATTTTAACAGGCCAATGTGGTCTGGGTGATTTGTGTAATACCTTTTGTATCATAATTTAAAAATAAGGAGGAACATACATTCAGTGTGAGACTGCTTGCAAGGTCATACTCGGATTGCTACTGCCATTATTATGCATAATTTTTACTGTGAGACTCAGTGACAGTAAAAAGGCTTCCTGTTCTAGTTAATCTCAAGATAAGCAACGTGTCTGTTACTAGAAAATCTAAAGAGAATGCTTGGCCCATGCACAGATTCTTGAGCACTAAAAAGTTCCTTGTCATAATCTTGTAGTATTCAGAAATGACACAACTTAGAAAGACCATCTGACTTCGACTTCCAGGGGAGAAATAGTGAACTGAAGACAGCTCCACTAAAAGCGGAGCTGACGACTGCGGCAGAATGAAGAGCCAGCGACTAGACTGGCTCTTCGTAATTCCTCTCTGGACAAAGATAGGACTTGAGATTGCCCACAAGTGCTCCATACAGTTGCTCCTTGCGAGGAGACTGCAAGATAGTAGTCTCTGGAAGGTTTAGAGCTCTGGGAGATGAGGCAATAGCCAAAAAAAAAAAAAGACACTATCAGTAAACTATCTGGCAACAAATGTTAATGGAGTGTGATCAAAAGTAAATCATTAAGGTTTAATGGGGCATAGCAAAAACATCACCAACAGTGCCTTCCTAGATCCCCTTCCTTTTAAAAATAATTAGATGATGATGATGATGATGATGATGATGATGATGATGATGATGATGATGATTTACATTTGTATGCTGCCAACTCTCAACAACTCTGGGTGGCTCACAACAAAGACTTTAGAAACAAATCAATAAAAATAAAAGATGGCAAGCATGATGAAGCAAGGGGTCTCACTCTCTCTCACCAAAGGCTGGGTGAAGAGCCAGGTCTTCAAGGCCCTTCTAAACAATAGTCGAGTGGGGGCCATCCAGATCTTGGGAGGAACCTCATTCCAGAGGGCAGGCATTGCTACAGAGAAGGCACGCTTCCGGGGTCCTGATAGATGGCATTGTTTAATTGAAGGAACCCGGAGCACGCCAACCCTGCAGCATTGAATTGGCCAGGAAGATGCTATGGGAGACAAGTAGTCCCTCAAGTAACCAGTCAAGTAATGAAGTTAATCTGACTTTGTCTCACAATGGAGATAAATTACTCTGAACTTCTCCTTTATGTAATAACTAATGACAGAATAATACGCACATTATTTCACCATGCTTCTTGCAGAGTACGCTGAAATAATTTCTAAAATCTCCTCTCAGGAAAGAAATACAAATGAAATAGCATAAGCTTATTAGTAGTAGAGATTAGAGTGTGTGTCTGTTGGGCTTCATGTGGCACTAAAAGCCTTCTCTAATCCAGTGTTCTCCAGATGTGCTGGATGACAACCCCTGCCATCCAGTCAGCATATGTATTGAATACATTTCATAAAAATAGTGGAAAGCTATAGGCCAGATTACACATCCACCGGACATAGTGTTGGGGAAGGTTGCTCTAAAACCCTTCTGTTCTTTAGAAGTGTTGCATGTGTACAAATGCTGTTGGAATGCACAAAGGTATGCCTGTGTGTATAATGTATGTGCTGTTACCTGGTGTTGTGTAGGAATGGAGGGATCATATTCTTGCACTTGTCAAAGCTCCTGTGGCTTTTTGAGCCACTTTTGAGGTCGGAGGGAAGCGCAAGCCAAAGTATCAACGACTACTGTGTGCGCCCATCCCATGGGTAGAAGAATGAGTGCTGCTGTTTGCTTCAGGAGATAACAAAACCTATATGAAAAGCCCTGCTTACGTGTGTATGATATCCACTCATACACATTCGTCCCATGAGATAAAACATCTTCCATGGGTACACTATGGAGGGAATTTTGATCTCCAAAGGATTCCTTTCATTCTATGCATTTTTTACTCTGAAATAAACTACACCAGATTCAATGACTCATAAAGACCTAATGCAAATGTCCTTTTAAAGACTTAACTCACTGATAAAATAGAATTGGGAGGATAACATTTTATTTTTTGTAAACAAATACTTTTTTTTTTAAAGGAAAAGTATTACTTTGTTTTGTCTACCAGATGCGCACTACTGCCCTCTTCTGGGTGGAGTTAGTTCAAACGGTTGCATTTCATTTTGCTACTGTTAAAAGACAGGTAAGACCGCAGAGACAAGAGCCACCATGAATTTTAGTGAAGTGACATATTAACTTTTATAAAGCCTACATATATACATATACATACATACATACACATATATACATACATATATATACATATACATATGCATATACATACACACACACATATATGCACCCCAAAAGAAAGATTATGGATTATTAAGAATAGCTACAATATAAAATATCTAAACAAAAACCAATTAAATCATACATTTTTTAAAAAGAAATCTGAAGGCCCACAGAATTCAATAAAGATCAAACTCATCCACAGTGTTATTCTCATATGCTTAAGTCATTATTTCTTTATCGAGAAGTGCCATGTGTTCTTGCTCTAATGGACTCAGAGGAAGCAGATCTGGGGTTCTGAAACTGCCAGACAAGTGAATCAAATTCTGACTATGTGCACCGCTACCTTTAGGATGCATGTTTCTAGTGAGCATCTGTCCTTACTCCTTGCTCTACAGGTGAATACCAATGAGCATTTTCAGTTAATAGAGCTCCTATAAAATGCTGTGGATATCCACATTACCTGTGTGTGTCGTCCTTGATACTGATCTTTCTGAACTCTTGAGTAATGAACCACTAATGTGTAAGGTCACATGTTGGACCCACTGCACTCTTGTTTGGTTGGGTTTGTTTTTTTTAACCTTTCTTCATAGTGAGCTCTTGTGCTCCTGATTCACTGGTTTACTCACAGACAGAACAAGCATATATAGATACTCTACAAAGTTTTTTTGACTATGTATGTATGTATGTATGTATGTATTTATTTATTTATTGCCAAATTTGTATGCCGCCCATCTCCCCCAACGGGTGACTCTGGGCGGCTCACAATAATAAAAAAGGAAAAAACACAAGTCCCTCCAACCATGGATAAAATCTATAAATAATTAAAAAACATATATTAAAAATGCCCTAAAAACCTCCTATAATTTTTAGCCCTAAAAACCTGCAAGATGCTGGGGTGGGGGGCAAACCCATCATCCCACCAGCCATCTCCACTGGTGCGGGGCCCCCTCCGGCCCCCAGGCCTTCTGGCAGAGCCAGGATTTAATCCCTTTCCTGAAGGCCATGAGGGAGGGGGCACACCGGACCTCAGGAGGCAGGATGTTCCATAGGGTGGCAGCTGCAGCAGAAAAGGCTTTCTGCCTAGACCCCACCAATCGAAATTCCTTGACTGGTGGGGTCTGCAAGCTGCCCCTTCTGCTGGACCGAGTGGGGTGGGCTGTATCAAGGTTAAAGCAAACTAGGTTAAAAGCATGCCATTTGATCACCAGGAACTGAAACAGTTCTTCTGTTGAAGCCCTGATACTGAGCAAAATGAGACCTTAGGAGACAAAATAACCCCATCTTTAGGTGCAAAGATGATGACAATGATTTCAATGGCTGGCTGGGGATTCTGGGAGTTGAAGTCCACATGTCTTCAAGTTGCCAAGGTTGAGAAACACTGCTCTAAACTAAACCTTGCACGCTCCCTTACATCTGATATTGCCAGCTGGATGCTTTGTATCATGGACAGACTGATCCAACTGTGGCCCTCAGGAGCCAGAGGGCAGTTAATTTCCCTTGGTTTTATATAGATGGACTGCGATAGTGCCAGGCAGCACATCAACAAGAGGCAGACAGAAGAACAGAACCGTTAAGTTCTGGTCTATCCCTTCCTTTAAACAATTCATCAAGCTTACAGCTGTGGATGATATCAGTTAGTTGTTGTTGTTCAGTCGTTAAGTCGTGTCCGACTCTTCGTGACCCCATGAACCATATTGCGCCAGGCCTTCCTGTCCTTCACTGCCTCCCTGAGTTTGCTCAGTTTCATGCTCATTGCTTCAGTGATGCTATCTAACCATCTCATCCTCTGCCGTCCTCTTCTCCTTTTGCCTTCCATCTTTCCCAGCATCAGGGTCTTTTCCAAAGAGTCCTCTCTTCGCATTAGGTGACCAAAGTATCTGAGCTTGAGCTTCATTATCAATCCTTCCAATGAGCAATCAGGGTTGATCAGTTAGTAAGAGTAGCCAAAACTTGCAGCCTTTGCCCAATGGATATATGACTTGGAGGACTAGCAACTTCAGCAGCTGTAAAAGTGGGTCTTATTAAAGATGACTACATGGGGCAGATACTTAGATAAGCAGGACTGGCTCTCCAATCTTTGTATCATCTCAAGGCTAGAGAAACTAAGGTATGGTTCTATGGTACACATTTTATTGTATACTGTACTGGCAAAGACAGAATCAAACAATCTGCAGGGGGTTCAGAGGCATTTGGCACTGCAGCAACAGAAGGGAATTGAGCTGATCTAAGGGTTTTTTCAGGGTAACAGGTGTGGACAGACTTAGCACTCAGACATAAAGCCCTGACACTACCAAGAATGAATAACTGGGGAGCCAGATTTCTGGAATCATCTATACCTCAGAACTTGGGTGGATGTTATGGGAGCTCATAAACACACTGTCCTGGGAATGGTTCTGACCACACAATCCAGTCTATCTGGATCTCAGAACTGCTTCCTCTTGGTACAGATTTAAGAAAGTTGCTGTCCCTTCTTGCCTGGTTAAGATTTGCCCTCTGAAAGATGTATGTATGTACACCCACACAGGCCTTTCATCTCTTTTGCCACATTTACTTTCAGTGTCGTTCTACATAGAAAATCTTTCATAGCTTGATGCCCTCTTACTGTACTAAACTACTTTTAGAATTCTTACCCAGCATAGTAGACTAATATACCAGGAAGGGAAAGGGTTTTTTTTGTCTTGACTCAATGTTTTGTCTTCCACACAATGTTTATAGGTAAAGTAAGAAGGAGGGTTGTTGTTATTATTATTGTTACTTATTCAGCTATGTGAGGAGTAGAAAGGCTGGATAGCATTTGGTTTGGCTTTTTTTCTATTTTTTAAAGAAAAATTACATTAAAGAACAGGGCACAGTAGTTTTGCTATTATCCACTTGCCTTATTTCCCAGAGAGAAGCTCTTGGAAGATCAGAAATCAAAGAAGATCATTATTTATGTTTCAAATAAAGTAGGAGTGGGTGCCATTCATTACGTGTAAAATTATGAATAGAAGCTAATAGGTGGACATGATGCTAATGAAAACAAAATCCATTTGAGACATGTTAAACTTCAGTGGATATACTAGCTAGAGCAGGGTTTCTCAATCTTGGCAACTTTAAGATGTGTGGACCTCAACTCCCAGAATTCCCCAGCCAGCATTTAATTCTGGGAGTTGAAGTCCACACATCTTAAAGTTGCCAAGGTTGAGAAACCCTGAGCTAGAGAGAGAGAGAGACAGAGAGAAAATGTTAGCCAGTAAAGATTGCAGTTTCACACAATGGATAGATAAAAGCTAAGAAGCCTGTACATTTCTAGTCAGAATGGCTAACATTGCAAATTATCACTTGGTACCCAGAAACTGGCATCTGTTCAGAGAAGGATCTGCAATAGCTCAAGCAACTAAGTTAGAATCCAGACACTGTTCTCTCCCTTTGCCTCTTCTTCCACAGATGGAATTCCCACATAAGAGTTAGCTGAATCAGAACAACTTAATTTTGAATAGTTTCCTCTATACATTCTGGAAGTGAAGAAAGTCCTGTTTCAGAAGCAAACTTTGAAATATGATCCCAGGATCCAACAGAGAAACATTAAAGAAAAAATTGGTGCAGGAGAGAAATACTGTAAATATGGAAACTTTTATTTCATTATTACTAAACTCCAAGAAGCATGACCTGGGAGGGCCTCTCTTTAGGGAGCCCAGATATAATAGCCTGGTGTATAGCCTGGGCCTCCTCCTGCAAGCTTACACACTCCGTTTCTCCTGGCAGCTGCAGAGAGGAACCTTGGGTTTTTATTGCTGAGGAACACAGAGGCTTTTTGATCTGCCACTGCTTCACACACACACACACACACACACACACACACGGCTGGGAAGGAAGTGGAGGGGGGAGGAAAAAAGTCCATTTATTCGGCTTCCACCAAGCTTGTGCTGCTCTTCACACACTGAGATCCAAGTGCAAAGTGCACACAAATTAGGTGATGACTAAACAGGATTCCTTCCTAACCAGCCTTTTGGAGAGGCTCCGGACTGGGCCTTGGAGCTGAAGTAAGGCTGCTCCATGAAGAAAGTTTTCAAACAAAATGCGTTCTGTTGGGGAGGGATGCAGAGACACTCTCCCCCCTCTCCTTCAGAAGCACAAATGGCAGCCCACCCTTCCTTCCCCCCTCATCAAAGCAGCAGACAAATCACCTTCATAGCCACTCACAGTTAAGATTTCAAGGCAGCAGAAGGAATCCTTCCTCTTTGAAAAAAATCACAGTACTATTATACCATCTTCTTAATAATGCCTTCAAAGGGCATTGTGGTGTGCCCCCCCCCCCCCCGGGGCTTAAATTAGCTCACTTCAACAGAGTTGGCAAATTATTTCTTTAGCACTGTGCATCCTAATGGGCTCCCTTTTGTTGACAGTATTTATTATCAGCCACTGCCTCTCTTCTTCCTGGCCTCGATTCTTCATGCCGTTGCTGTGAAACAAGCTTTTATAAGACACTACTTGGGATGTGGATCTATTCATTACCTCGAACTGAATGAAAGCCCCTTGTAGCAGACGTTAGAGCTGTATAAAGGAACTCAGGCAATTCAGATAGTACACCTGTGGGTCAAAGACAAACTGTTTTCAGGGAAGGCCTTTATTCACCGTCTGACACTAACTTAGGAAGCAGTGGAAGAAAAATATGTCACAATAGAAGGGAGCACTGGGACCTGTATGGGTAGATAGTGAGGCAGCCAGTGCTGTGGAAGATACCAAATTATTCCGGATGGTGATGCTTCCCAAAAAGGAGTGCAGGCTCTTCCAGGCAACCACTGTGTCCATTTTGCAATGGACCCAGTTTGGAACATACTGAAAACTGCAGTAGCAGTGGAGGACTGTGAGGCGCCTTGGTGTCACGTCTGCCAGGATGGGGCAAAAAGCAGCGCTCCAGTCAGGAGGTGCTGGCCAAGGAAATCTGCCATACTGAAGTTTGCAGTAATTTTGCCCACTATTTGCAAGCTTTTTAAGGTGTCCAGGGCATCTTTTGTGTCAAGTTCAGCTAACAGTATTTCTGTATTAATTAGGATAGACTGTGGAAGGAGGTCCATTTTATGGCGAGGAGACTCCCTATTCCTCAAAACATTTAATGAGTATTTTGTTCTTTGAATGTGTGGTCTTTTTTGAGGGTCCTATTTACACCTTGCTCTTGGTTTGCACAAATAATGAGTCTATTGAAGATATCTGCATTTTGTATACAGAATAAATACAGTATCTTCTACTTTCATGCAGTTGTGAACATTTTAAATCAAATGTCTTCCTCCCTCCCTCCCTCCCTCCCTCCCTCTAAAGCATCCTGTATTGATAAATAATGTCAGAATTGAATATATTTTTATACAACAGTGAAACAAATCTATGAGCATACACTATGAGAGCTACTTAAGAATAATGGTCTTTCCATTTGTAAAGACTTCAGATATAATAAAATGTTAATGATAAGAAGACTGGATAAAAGGGAGTAACAATGACTGTAGTCAATGATAAAAGAGAAGATTGCCAGAAAACCAAGCATTACCAGTATTGCTAAATCCTTAGGCAATCTTTTGGCACTGGCAACTTTATCTGCTTTATTTGTTTCAAAAACAGTGAGGCCAGCAAAGTAAAAATACTGTAATCACAAATACGACAGTTTTTAAAGTGTTACAGATGACAGCACTTTATAACAAGCTTCTAACTCCTGAAGACAGTGAGATTAAGACAAACACAGATAAACACACACACAAGGCTGAAAGCATACAAAATATTAATGAAGGATGAAAACAATCCATGTTTCTTTCCTCTTTTTGTGACTGCTTCCAATCTTTTAGTAGGAACATAGACTTGTTTTCCTAAAAGCACAGTCCATTTTCAATGGTTCTTATGAAACCTGGGTGCATTTTCTCTCTTCAGTTTGGGTTGTGGGTCTATTTCATCAATCTAGGGCTAAAGAACTTAGAGTGAGTTTCTTTTTAGCATCCTACCCTGGATGATTTTCTACTACACAATCAACTCCTACTGTTTGAACTTCCATCTTGCATATTGCAGTCCTACAGATATTGTTCATTTCTAAGGTAGGAGCAGACAAAACTTAAGCTCTTCAATAGCAATTTTATGCCAAAAGGAAGTGAATCTGTGCCAAGAGATTTGGCAGATATTGGAAACCCCCAGGAGAGGGAAAATTAATTTTGTAATGAACCAAAGTGTGAGACCAGATAAACCAAATGTCAAAACAGAAGGCTGTTGTAGAAAGAATCCCAGAAAGAAAGGGCCAAAATAATCAACTTTAAATTATTTCCTGGAATTTTATTCAGCATAATGGCTTTAAAATGAGCTTTAAATAATTCATTTACACCTATTTTTCCACCAATTACTTTTCCTTGTGCAGCAATAAGTAATCTAATTGGAAAGTAAAAAGAAGAATGTTGTTATATGCATCAAAGCAAGTCAGGAAATGTATTCAGTAAAATCACAAAATACAGCCTTCTTTCACATGTATCTATTCAGAATACAGGTAGGAGATTGCATATTGGAATACCGTCCTGCACAGGAAATTAGCATTTCAGAGAGGAAACAGGCTGAGTGAGACACACTTGTTTTCTTCATGCAAGGAGCCTTTAAAAAAAAAAAAGACAAGAAAGAAAATGAATAAAAATTCAACAACATAACTGCAGACTTGTTTAACAGGAGCTGATAGAACAGAAGGCCTTTAGGGGTTGTTTTAAGCATTTCTATAGAACAGTGGCTTTCAGATACAGTAATTTGAATAAAAAGTAAAACAAAGATCACAGCACTTCTCTACTAAAGGAATCTAGGCCTCTTTTGGGACCTCTAGGACTGAGATTTAGGCTACCTTAAATGAAAAAAGGCTGCTGAGGTTTGAATGTCTGCTTCTGCCTTCTTTTTGTTCCTGATTTCTTCAGAGATGGTGGCTAGGGTCACCAAATAGCTTTATACTTATGACCAGAGTGGAGGTAAGGCAAGCCTAAGAACCTAGACTAACCAACTTGTTTTTGTTATTTATTTTTATTAAGAATTATACATACAGTAAAAGTCAAATCTAAAGAAAAAGGTAGAAAAGAAGAAAAAAGAAAAAAGGTGCAAGAAAAGGAAAAAAGGAAAGAAAGAAACTGAAGTTATGAAGTCTAATGACTTACGACCTTCTCTTCAACAGACATTAACAACCCCATCGTCTCCCCTCCCTCTTAACTGTTCCAGAAATCCCTTCAACCCTTTATTTAATTCTCATCTTTCCAATCATTAAATCCATAAATCATCATTTCACTTTTTTCTTCTTTTAGCAAAAAACCCATAAAAGTTTTCCAGTCCTTTAAAAAAGCAGTTGTTTTTCTTTGTCCCTGACCAAACAGGTCAGTTTTGCCATTTCCGCCAATTCTGACATTTTTACAATCCATTCCTCCATTGTGGGAATTTCACTACTTTTCCATCTTTGTGCATATAATAATCTTGCGACTAACCAACTTTTAGACTGCTACATTGGCTGCCATGATTCTGAATCCATGCGGTATCACAATGCTGGATGAATCTGCCAAGAACGTTGCAGATCAAGCTGGGCTTCCTGACTGGAATGAAGAAGAGGCTGGTGGGCTCTGCAGTGTAACACTGGCAGCCTGGAGGCAAAGAAACATTGTGTGGTCTGTACAAAGGCTTGATGCCATGAAATGCTGCTTCGAATCATGTCTCCCGGCACTCAAGAGGAGGCCGCTGCTGCTTCCAGTGGATTTTCCCTGTATTTCTTGCTCTTCCACACAATGTCGTCTCTCATGCCAGCTCCTGTACTAGCCTGAAGAAAAGCTGCAATATATACCCAGTGAGGTGCTCCCTTAATTCTAAATAGCATCAAGAGGGGGAGTGAAGAAGAGATAACGCTGCTCGTTAAAAACGAAACACCGGGCTTTTGGGAACTCTGTGGAGATTTCGCAGCAGGAGGCTCCTTCCCCAGAAAAGCTGACAAACCCTGACCTCAGATCAAGGGGATAAGCTTATTTCTGATGTCTTTGGGATACCCTTATGTGTCTGTTAATAGGGAGAGAGAGATGGGGGGTTTCAATCTCTTTATATTTCCTCTTACTGATGAACTCTTACTAAGTTCCATCAAGTGTTTTCTCATTAATCCTGAGTGTGTGTGTGTGTGTGTGTGTGTGTATACACACACAACGATATACATACATACATACATACTATTGAAATACATACATTTAGTGAAACAAAATTCCAGGTTCTTTGAAAAGCCAATGCTATATAACTTGGCAATTTAGTTCAAATATGTATAATTAATTAACAATGAAATATCTGCATGCTTTCGCTTTGGGATATTTATTCCATAACATTTCTATTACAGATAGACTGGCTTTCAAGAGTTTTGGTTTCTGTTCACAGCTCTGTGGGCAGTCTAGCCAAGTATCATTTCCAAATGAACAATTCATCGTGCTATCAATCCGAAGGATTATGCAGCTATTCTGATGTTTTTGTGGCAGAGAAATGACTGAAAAAATATGGGGAAAATGCAGGAACCCCACTGGGAGTCATGAGCCGGATTGCTGGATAATTGCACTGGGAAACTCCCGCAGGTACTGTCGAGATGTCTTTCTCCCATCTGATAAGCTGAACCCATGAGACCCGCTGTAGTACCAGAAAGTCAGAACGTTTAAGAGGACTACGTTTTAATGTCTCATGCTCCAAGATTCCTATCCAAACATGGCAGCCAAAATTAAGGACTACAAAAATGGTTAAATCAGTAGTAAAATGGTAGCAGCTGTGCCTTTGGTTTCAATTTTTTCATGCCAACTGCTGTAAGAGACAGCTGCGGCAACAGGCATGCCTCTGCACAGATTTGCGCATTGCCTTTAACTCCTATTCTTCCTTTGTCTCTAAAGACACATAATCAACATACTGTTAAATGTTAAAAGTGATTGCTCATGCAGAGGACCTGATTTGCATTTGTATCCATATATGGCCATGTCACATACCACGCTCTTCTTCGGCGTATGTTAATTGTTCTGCATTACTTCTCACCCAACTTCGACAGTGTTTTCTCTTTCATTCTGAAGGTGCTGGGGTCTCTCACATAATCACTGCTATCATCATAAGGGAAGTATTGGCTGCCACAGAAGTATTTCCCTGCCTTTCAGATCAGGCTCTTGGTGTGCCAATTGGCTTACTATTTCCAGCCTGCCTAGGGTACTGAATAATTCTAGGTAGAGCCAAAGCTTTATTATAAAGCAATGTGCTAACAGGAGTGTTAATGGAGTTCTTGGTGCTCTCTGAGCTTGGTTGTTTGCTTGCAGATGTCAAACGTCTGCAAGCAAACAACCAAGCTCAGAGAGCACCAAGGACTCCACAGGTCAACTCTGAGCTACATATATTTTCTTCTATAGGCATGTTAATGTCTTTTATTAACCAGTCTTATGAGACAGCTTAACAAGGTAGCTCTGCAACTTCAGCAGACAAACGCACTTCTAATTCTTCCTTCGGCTATCAAATGCCAGCTGCCAAGTCCAGTAAATTGCTGCTCAAAGAACAATCCCTCCCAGCCAAAAAATTCAAAAGGATGTCCCATATGTTACTGTCTGGGTCTTCTCACTTCCCAAAGATATTTCTTAAGGGAGGCTGATGTCACAATTACTTTAATTCCAGTCTTAAATTGTCATGGAACTTGACCTCAACAAACAACCCTCTTCCCCTATCTTTGCAAGAGCCACAAACTATTATTAGAGAAAATTTCCGGGGGGGGGGGGGGTAGAATAAGATGGAAAATATTAATACTGGAGGACAGGAAGAAATCTGTACAGATTTTTCATCTTGCTGGACTACATTAAGTTAAACGCAATAGGCTGAAAAATCTTTCTAACCCACCCTGCCCTTTAGCAATTGTTTGGGCAAAAATCTAGCCAACTATATAAGCCAAGTGCCACTGGCTTTCAGAGAACATATCAATACCTCAATAAAACCAAGGCATGCTTGTATTTTAGTCTTTATCATCCATGTAAATATTGCAAGGGTCTGTAATTGCATTTGACAGCTTGACAATAGTGTTAATAACCCCTGCCCTTCTCAAGATCCTGGAGAGGAAAGTCTTCCTTCAACTGCATTGGCTTTACAGAGTAATACATTTTCTCACTGCTTTCTAATTATTTTCAAAGACAATGGCTAGGTTAATACTGTCTCTGTGTATCTGTACATGCATGCAGTTTTGCCTCCTCAGCAAGTCCCTACAGTTTTCTTGGCAAGATTTTTTGAAGTGGTTTGCCATTGCCTCTTTCCCAGGGCTGAGACAAAGTAACTGGCCCAAAGTCACCCAGCTGGCTTTGCACCTAAGGCAGGACTAGCACTCCTGGTCTCTCAGTTTCTAGCCTGGTGCTTTTAACCACTACACCAAACTGGCTCTCTTACACACTGTACTAAGCCATAATGTGGTTGGTTGGGTTTTGGCTTCAGACAATGTGAGAACCCAGAAACTGTGGCTTTTAAACTATGATTGATGGCTCAGCATGGCAAATGAATCTGGCTACTGTAGCTTGTTCAACAAGTTGTGAATAAAACAAATAATAGTTTATTGTGATATATGAACCCAGTCAGTCTGAGGACAGAAGCATCTTTGATTTTCTTCAATTCCAGAGAAAATTAGAGCCTTTCAGTGACAAAGCACTGCACTTTCAGAGGGGATGAGGAAGGGTTATGGTCTCCAAGCTTGGGGAAGTTTCTTGCTCCAAGAACTTTTGAAGCAGATAATGACAGAGACTAATCTTCCAGCTGTTCCCAAGCTCAGAAATGGAGGAGAAATGGAGCACCATCCATCTACTTACACAGAACTTCAGAAACAGAGAAACTCTAGAGATAAGAGAAATGGGGGGGCCATAATCCTCCAGAATGAACTCCAATTCCTGTTAGCAACAACCCATCATGTTTGGGGATGGTGGGAGCTGGAATATACCATCCCCCTCTCTCAGGGTATTTTGCAACCACATTTTTTTCACGCAAAGTTTGGCCAACCCAAAGTAGTCCCCTATGGATCCCAAGTAGTTCATCTAGATGCCATTAACATAGGTTGCCATGTACTGCTGATAAAGTCTTCCTAGCTGTGACACTGCTGGCTTTCTGACTGATGTCCATATCATGTTCAGATTCTAAAGCACTTCCTTACAGGTTCCCTCCCCATCTCCAAGCATACTGGGATTAAGAAGAATCACCTCCCTGCTTTCCTACTATTCTATCAATCTAGTCCCGAAACAAACAATGTTAGAAATCTTTATTTTTCAATAAGTAACAAACAGAAAAAGCAAGAAACCAGGCACAAGTGAAGTTACCATCTGCTCATCCTCCCGGCTCTCACTGGAATCCTCAGCCTTCCTGTGAGGAGAGGGAACATGGGCTCCAGCTGCTCGCTTGCCAGGGTCTGTCTCCTCTCCCAGTCGTTCACCATCTGCAAAAGAAAAGGCAGATGCATTGCAAGCTGTGAGAAGACAACACACAGAGCCAAGGCCTGCACCAAACCTCACCCTGTCCGAGTTCCAGAGAGCAAGGACCACGCCAGTCCTTCACAGCCAGTGAGAGGGGATACTGGAATTAATCCAGTGTTGAGCAAGCAACCCACATGATTATTTTTATGTTTCATGTTATGTTTTAGGTTTTTAATAGCCATTTTGGAATAGCACAGAATATAAATGCCTGTAAATAAATAAATGCATAGACACACACATGATCCTTTCTGAAATTAATCTGCAGAAAGAGCAAACTACACAAGGGTTAAAATGACCACAACCACAACCTGATAGTTCTTAAAAAAAAACCCATGGTGTTTTGGTCACTAACTCTCTCCGGCTACTCTCCATCCCTTTCAAATGGTCAGTTGATGAAGAAATGGTCCCCGGTTTCTTCAAGCTTGCTTTCTGGTGTGTCAGTATTGTAATTTAAAAGCAAGTAGAAAACAAGGCAACATTGTTCTTCCCAATAATGCACCATGTTTCTATTAAGTTGATTTTTTTTCAAGAGTTAAAAAAATTCTTTGAAGACAGTTTACTCCCTCTCACCCAACCACTGAGTGTTTCTCTTCCAGCTTATAAAAAGAAAAGCAGGACACGATCACCTCTGACAAAGCTGAAGACTTATAAATGCATTACGTGGGGAACAAATATTGGGTGATTAACACTTGAAAGAAACTAGTGTTTGTACAGTGTTAACATGAGAAATTTCCTGCAAAGTGATAACTTTATGATGTGGGGAGAACATGTAGAGAAAAAACTTACAGCAAGAAAATGTTCGTGTCCAGACAAAAAACCAAAATTCACTGGAGCTAGTTAAGAGGGTTATAGAAATCATTCATAGATTTCTTTTCAATCAAAATGGCATGAATTGCCAGAATGTCATCCACTGAAGCACCATTGGACATTTAATTTATAGAATTTGCTAGTATCCATCTCAACCCTCCCAAGTATTAAGGAAAAGTGTTTACAAAAAAATAGGTTACAGCAACAACTGTACATTTATTCTTTATTGTTATTTTAAATCACTCACAAAAAATGATAAAATAAAGTAATGCTTGAATTTGTGCTCTAGACAGATTTAGATAGCTTCTTGGACTTTTGGCTAAGATTAAGTGGGTAGACAGATTTAGAACGAGTCACACATTCCTCCTCTGAGAACATTGTTTCATCTTGAATTAGGCCAATTAACATTAATATTCCTGGCTTCATTCTCTCATAAATTTCCTTGCACCCTCCAATACAGGGTATGAAGCCCTGAAACTAGCACAGCTGGTGAGATTACAGACACTGCAATTATCAATGAGAAATCACAATACCATCATCTGCTTCATGTAAACATCTGCTGCTTAGTGTTCTAAATAGAGGTAGCTCAGTCTTTGGGACCAGACTTTGCCAGTGCAACAACATATGTGCATGACAGCATATGTGCTGACTGAGCATTCCTTCCTTTATAAACTAACCTTCCACCCTCCAGTTTTATTGATTTATCTTGGCATGTCACTGAAGACACCTGTAGAAGTCTGGTGAGTCCTCCCCTTGTACGAGGACTTATTACAGAGGTAGGGAACCAGCCTTCCTTGAAATACTACCAAATCACAATTCCCAATAACCTCACTCAGTATGGTCAGTGGTGAAGAATGTTGGGAGATGTAATACAGGAACATCTGGAGTACCCTAGACTCTCTGGTTTATTGAAATGTAAGTGCCCAAATTATGGAGTATATGAAAGAAAAGTAGGGCTTATAATTTATTTATCTTATTTATTTGATGTGCCACTTTTCTGTAGAAAATAGATGTTCAAGACAGCTTAAAGTTCAAACAAAACACACAGAGTACAAAAAAACCCCACAAGGAAATTAAAACATGAATAATAAAATAATTGGCCATTAAATAGTCACAAGAGATAAAAGCTCCATTATAATGTGCCTACAATTCTGGCCACCCTTCTTGAAAATGGAAATGCAGAAGCTGGAGTAGGTTCAGAGGAGAACTATGAAGATGTTAAGGGGTAATGGAATCCAAGCTTTGGAAAGGGTTGAAGGAGCTGGACATACAGCTTGCAAAAGAGAAGATGAAGGGGAGTTATGATAGCTGTGTCTATTTATTTATTTATCAAATTTATATGGCTGCCTGTCTCACAAAAAGTGACTCTGGGCAGTATACAACAATTAATTAAAATAATAAATATATAAAAACAGTCATTATTAAAATGTAAAAACTACAAGGCACAAGAGTTAATGTTAACTGCAGTAATGGAGCCATCTCAAGATTTTACCAGTCCCCTGGGACCCCCACACCTGATGACATAGCCAGGCCTGAGGGACCTCCAGAACATTAACAGGGATGGAGCTAACTTCACTTCATAGGGGAGAATGGTCTATAAGGCAGGCCCCATGGCAGAGAAGGCCCGCCTCTTGGGACCCACCAAGTGTAATTCTCTAGCAGATGGGACCCTCAACATGCCTTCTCTACCAGATCTGATGGAACGAGCAGATATAATCGGGGAGAGGTTCTAAAAGCGTGTATCTAAAAGGTTGCCAACTGCAAGACTTGTTTTCGGTTCAAACTAAGGCAGAACAGAACTAAGGCAGAAGTTGAAGTGAAAATGAGATTTAGGCTGGATATTAGGAGGACTTTCCTGGTGGAAGAACTATTAAGCGGTGGAACAAGCTGCCTAGAACAGGGGTACACAATTCCTCTTGCTGGAGGTATCCAAATAGGGGCAGGATGACCATCTGTTGGGGATGGTTTCCTGGACTGGTGCAGTGGGCAATGGGTCAGACTACAGTGTGCCTATAAGCTTCTTTCCAACTCCAATATTCTGGGTTTAAAGGCCTGGCTAAATGGATGTTTTTAAAGATTTTCTAAATACAAGAGAGCCTGGGGGCCAACCCAGCTCCAGAGGGAGTATGCTTCATAGCCTGGAGAGGATTCAGGAGAAGAACCCTTATCACATTATGGATAGAGAAGTTTCTGTAAGTGGGGGCATCTTCAAAAGAGCCTGTTCAAACAGGTTCCTAACAGAAGAAACAGCATCTCAGTCAGGCCTTAAATGATTTGGACTTAAAATGTTAACATCAGTATCCAGGACAGATGTAATCTTTGAATCCAGTTTCTTATTAACCAGATGTGATGATACATGGGCACAACCTTGGGAGACAGGAGGGAGACCTGCAACCTAGGGCAACACTCTGATAAGACACAGCTCAGTCCGCAGATTGGGGGGAAAGCATGGGAAGCGTTTCAGAAGAGACTCTCCCTAGTTTCCTGAAGACTAAAAAGAGACGAGGGGAGAAATACTTTAAGTCTTACAAGATTTTAATGTAACCTTACAATAAAGATAGTATTGATGCTCCTGGTTGTACTTCTTGTCTGGACTACCTTGAAGGGCTAACACCAGCAGCACATCCATCTTCATCCAGCTCAGTATGAAACTTAGGCAACATTTTAGAATACTGACAGCTTCTTGGAGTTTGATGGTGGATAGCAGTAGATTTGGGAGACATCAGCATACCGATAGTGAACCAATTTAAATCATTAAATGACCTTCCCTACCAGTTTCACATACACGTTGAACAGTATGGAGGCAAGATGGATTTGTCTGGGACAACATCAGTCAAAAGTTAGTCCCACACATCAGTCCCACACATTACTATGGCCTGACAGGAAGAACAAGAACCATCAAGGTTTGGTCTTCCAGATGATCTAGAATAGTGTTTCTCAACCTTGGCAACTTTAAGATGTATGGACTTCAGCTGCCAGAATTCCCCAGCCAGCATGGGAAGTTGAAGTCCATGCATGCTGGCTGGGGAATTCTGGGAACTGAAGTCCACACATCTTAAAGTTGCTAAGGTTGAGAAACACTCGTCTAAAACAATATCATGATTCATGATACTGAAAACTGTTGAACAGCCCAGAAGAACTAGTAGGGCCACATACCGTTTAGTTCCCAACATAGATCATCCTACAATGCTGCAGTATTCTGTTTGGAGGCAAAGAAAGAGGCATTCTTTTCTATAAGCACTGTATGTTATTCTTGATTCATCCTATGATTTCTCCTATTGTACTCTGTTATCATATCTGCTTCTTTCCTCTTAGCTTCTTGATAAACCAAGGCATTAATTTGGGAAGAGGGCCCTTAGGAATACCAACCAACCCCCCACAGATCAGCCAGATCAATGGCATCTCTGAGAGGTGAAAAGGAAACTCTTCAAGCAAATTTAGGAAACCATTTGGATCCAGATCCAATCATTTTAGTCAATCCTCCATCCTGAAAGAGTCTGTACCAGCCATTAGTCTAAAACTGAATCATCTGTCCATAACCATGCAGGACTTGTTGGCTTGGGAAGGACAGACAATTAACACATTAGTCACCCTGCTGCCTAACACTGTCCTGGCTACCCAAATGCAACAATATATACTCAAAATTGGCAGTCTATTTGATGGAGCATTTCATCACTCAGAAGGAATTCCTATTGACCACAGCATGACACCTGCTCACCCTCCAGTTTTAGCCTAAGAACAACCTGGCCAACAGAGCTAGGAAAGAGCATGAGCATTTACTATCCAAGCATATCAAACATTTGCTTACTGATAATGTATTGATTATTTTTCACTTTGTTTAGTTATAATGGTTCTTTTATAAACCAGTTGTTACCTGCCCAGAGTTATGTATTTAACCATATAAATGTATTTGACCATATAAAATTTCTAAATAAATAAATTGGGGCAATAATCATGCAGACAATGATGAGTCATTTCTGTCCCTCATCTGATTGCATATTACCTATCTAGGCAGCATATGATCTGGTGCAATTCATTCTTTTTCTTTCTTTTTCTCTTCACCTTCCTGGCCAGCTTTTTCTGGCTCCTCCCAGGTCCATCTGAATGACATCTTGTACAGCTATTCTTTGGGCCTCTTTTGCTAGAAGCCTTTTTGAATCAGTGGCATAATACTGTATCAATTCCTGGAACTGGGTCTGAATCCCATAGAATGAAATCTGGCTGTACACATCTGATGGTTTCCAATAAGAGTGAAACCTGTCATGTGCCACCTTCTGGTGGTCAGTGTAATGGAAAACACCACACGGGATACATAAAACAGAGTAAAAATAGAAAAATCCCCATTTCCCAAGAAGAGGTGGAGATCTTGTAAGACTTCGTACATGGGCATGACATAGTGTAACATCTGTATACTTCTGTCTGTGAGAGCTTAAGGAAATGTAGATTATATACACCTTTCTGATAGATTCAGCACAATGCTAGGTGCTGAAGGTGCACAGAGAGAGGGAGAGAAAGCAAATACATTCTTCAGAGGCTAGGTGGGAGCCAACCCATAGAGGCTGCCCTAGCACTGGTCTCAGTAATCCTCAGCTCGCAGACAGTTGGGCTTGCCCCAATTTTGGGAGAATGGCAGTGGTTCTGTAAATATCTCCTTTCTTACTGTTGTGCTGAGCCACTTGCCTTGTCTCATCCATCCATTGTTTAATTAATACAAAACAAAGTAAGAATTAGGATAAACTCCAGCCAGAATGTTACTAAATACTCTTTGCAGCACATGGGCAAGTTCTCAGTGGCACCATTCAACTGGTAACACCAGAAGCCTGGCATCCTCTGGCAAGCCCTGCCTTCTTTGCTTCTGCCAGCAAAGGCTGCTGCTTTCTGAAATAGCCCATGCTCTGAATGACTCTTCCTTATGATTGGGCATTTCTTTATTCTCCAAGGAATTCAATTCCAGAATGGGCAAGAAGTGCAAATGACTGCAAAGCATGGGTAACATGGAGGATTAGTCTTGCTTGGAAAGAAGCCATTTGCCTGCCAAAATTAAATCATTTTTGTAACACCTAAACAAGGCTTCTCTTTCTTTCCTTCCATGTCCAGTATTCACCTCCATCCAATTTTCCTTCCTTCCTTCCTTCCTTCCTTCCTTCCTTCCTTCCTTCCTCCCTTCCTCCCTTCCTCCCTTCCCTTCCCTTCCCTTCCCTTCCCTTCCCTTCCCTTCCCTTCCCTTCCCTTCCCTTCCCAGTTTGCAGCTATCCCTTCCTCTTAACCCACCACCATCCTATTTTTAACCTTCATTTTGGTTGCTTCTGCTAGAAGGATGGAGAGTAAAAGGTGTGTGTACTTTTCTCAATGGGGCACATTTTTTAAAAGAGGCAATTAACTTTAATTAATAGTTTTTCAATTTTTTTTTTACCTGCCATTGCTCTTTTTTTACAGAATGGCTTCTGGCCGGTACCTAGATATGTTTCTCATATATGTACAGAGACAGGGAAAGAGAGAATGCCCAGGACTGGCTTCAGCTGGAATAGGCAACCCTAAATTGATATGGTAAGGAAACTGGGCACACAATTTATGTATATGCTTATCTTTTCCTTTCCTATTTATTCATCCTAGATTCAGGCTCTTCCTTTTGCATAAATATAGTCTCTTCTTTGTCTTGCACAGAACTGAAGGGCATGATATCCATTATGTTCTATACAAGTGTTGTGCTTGGAGTGAAAAGAACTGTGCTCAAAGGTTTGGGATATATATGCGATTATCCTACTCAACTGAGAAGGCTAGGATAGCTTTTTTTCCCCAAGGAGAGGTAATTTTTTTTTAATCCCCAAAAGTTCAGAATGATAGCTAAGGTTAGTATATATGCCATCCCCCCATGTCTCCATTTAGTCTTTCCAACCCACTCAGTAACTACTATTATTCAGGGGATTACTAATACTCAAATAGTGGGGCATATTTGAAAAATTGTACCAAAGTAAAAACAGCTTAAAATATTTTATAGACGAGAAAGAGAAAGAGAGAGAGAAAATAACAGCAAACAGGCAATTTGTAGATGAATTCTAAGATGTATGACTCAACACTGATAGTAATTTTTCCATCTGTCCCTAAACTGTAGTATACCGGGTATGAGACTGCATAAGCTTGTCTTGATACCAAACAGACTGGCAACTTTTCTCTGCATATGTGGTTTGAGATATACACACCAAATGAAGGAAAAGCCTTAATTTCCCATAACAAAAGGTCAATTCTATCAGTGAAAAGCCAATTAAATGCAGGGCTTGAAGCTTAGTAATGTTTGTTACTATGGGTCCAACCACATGAGAAGTTAACTTTAAGACTGGCTTTTCCAAATCTGAACAATAAAGATAGCTGGAGTATCTACCAGATGTTTCTTAATTGTTTACATATAAGCAGCATGTTATGAAGAAGTTTTTTTGCCACTACAGACAGAAGGGCTATAAGAGAATATCATAGACAACATGGCTTTCTGGAACAGAATTAAGTCCACACAGTCTGATGACCCCTCTAGTAAGACACAATGGGAGGGTCAGAAGGCATTATTCAGTTTTAACTGGTATAAGAATTTGGATACTGTAGCCATAGCACTGATTGATGAAAGTCATGATGGGCAGTGGAGGTCACCACCTATCCGTTGATGACCTTGGCATATAGAGGATTGTGCCTTGGAATGTAAAAAGAGAAAATGGTAAACACTACAAATTAATGAAATGAGGAAGGAAGGAAGGGAGGAAGGGAGGGAGGGAGGGAGGGAGGGAGGGAGGAAGGAAGGAAGGAAGGAAGGAAGGAAGGAGGGAGGGAGGGAGGGAGGGAGGGAGGGAAATAGATATGCTGTATGCCTGTGAAAATAAGAGAAAGGCCAAGTAGGTAATAAATCTGGATGAAGGAGATCAGATTTTGTTCACTGGAATTGATGAATACAGGGAAGTGAAGCTGCAGGTTTAATTAGAAATGAGAGGGCTAGATTATATGCCAGAAAGTGAACGGCAATCATCTTGGTTATTGTGGATGCATATTAAAAGTAAAACTTCAGTACATGTTACGCTCCAGTGAATAGTTAGAATGGGAGAACCAGGGATGTGTTTGGGGAACAATTGTGCAACATTCTGAATGAATGTGATCCACAGGGAAAGATTAGTCTGCTAGGTGATATGAATGGATGGGTGAGAAAGAGATGAGAAAGTTCAGAAAAAGGAATTGGGCCATTCAGAGACCCAAGAATGAATGAGGATGGTGACTTTTTCATGAGTATCTGCTTAGAAAAATATCTGCTTATTTCACATTACACAGTTCAGCATAAATCTATGCATACATACATAGGGCAAAGGAATGAATATAACTATAAAAACATAACTGATTTGATTGCTGTTTATGATGAAGGATTGAATTAGCAGAGGATGGTAGGGCGATGAGAGGTGAATGCGCAAATGATCATTTTCTGGTACTCCCAAGAGATGGAAGAAAATGAAATATATGAAATAAACTAGAGTGAAAGTAGTATTACTCTAGAGAGAGGAAGTTCAAGCCCTGAATGAAACAATATTAGAAGACAGATTAATCTCCCCACAAAATGAATGGAAAGTGAACATAGGGAAAAAGAGTGTGGAAGCTGCTTGGAGAAGTGAAAAGAACAGAGTGCCAAAGATGTCTGTGGAGTTACACTAATAGGAAGTATTAAAAAAGATGCTAGGTGGAGTAAGGAAGTGAAAGAGGTTGTGGATGAAAAAGCAGATAAAATGCATATAAGAAGATGATTGGTGCAAAAAAAGGGGTGAGAAAGATACAATGTAATCTGTATAGCAAGAAAAAAACATGAGAAAAATAATTGCAAAAAATAAAATCAAAGATAACAAGGTAGCTAAGATTCATGGAGGCCAATAAAAGAGTGATTTTGATTGGAAATAAAAAGCTGTTTTGAAAATATGTGAAGAGAGCTAAGCAATACTGTAAAAATGATTTGGGACAAAACCGAAATAAGGGAATCTCAAAAGTCAGTCTTTCAGAGATTTGAGCAGGAATGATAGTGATACATGTACTCCTTGAGTTACGACCATTCGTTTAGTGACTATTTGGAGTTATAATGGTGCTGAAAAAATGGACTTATGTCTGATCCCCAAAGTTATGGCTGTTGCAGCACCCCTGTAGTCACATGATTGCGATCTAGGTGCTTGGCAACCTGTTTGCACTTATGGCTGGTTGCCAAGTACCCTGTGATCACATGATCTCCATTTGCAACCTTCCCCGCCGACTTCCCACAAGCAAAGTCGATGGGGAAGCCAGCAGGGGAGATCACAAGTCACTCAGGTAAATCTCCCCCACCCAGTCTGGCATTTCTTTGCTTGCATGCACTGCGCTCTTCCCTCATTCCCTCACTCGCATGCACCAGTGCACTCCTTCCCCCTTCACCCACTCAGATGCACCGCACCCCCTTTACGCTGTGTTGCAGCTCTGCAGCTTTGCAGGAGGAAGAAGAAAGCCTCATGAGCAGCCAGCAGCTTCCAACATGACAGCACATGCTGAAAGCATCTCTGGAGAGTCCTTGAGCGAGTGAAGGAAGGAAGGAGGGTATTGGTGCTTGCGAGCGAGAGAAGGGAGAAGGGGGTGCTGGTGTGTGCAAGTGAGCAAAGGAGGGAAGGAGGGCGTGGTGCATGCAAGTGAGTGAAGGGGGAAGGTTGGTGCTGGTGTGTGCAAGCAAGTGGAGGGAAGGAGGGTGTGATGTGTGTGAGTGAGTGAAGGGGGAAGGAGGGCCAAGAAGCCCCTGAGCTGCAGCATGGCAAGCAGCCCCAGAGCTGCGCAGTTCTGGGACTGCTTGCTGCCCCACAAGGCAGGGTGCAGGGCAGCCAAAAGGGCAGAGATGGTGGGGAGATAAGTGGATGGGGGGACTTGGAGGCAGTCCCTTACCTTACTGAGGCTCAAGACTGGGAGGGACCAAGCTTGGAATGGCTTGGATTGGGGTGGGTCCTTGGCTACTGACTGGTGGAATTCGCGTAATGATGGCAATAGGGAGTGCCAGGATTGCCATCGCTAAGTGATGCGGCCATCTGACATCTCACTTTACGACCGCATCACTTAGTGATGGAAATTCCAGTCCCAATTGTGGTCGTAAGTTGAGGACTACCTGTACATTGAAGAGGGAATTCAAATAAAAGCTATACATGTTAATGTCTAAGAAAAAATGGGATTAAAAAAAAGTAATAAATGATGTCAAAGTAATGACGAATGGTAAGGTGTAAAAAGGCATTACTGAGGAAATATTAAAATATGGATGTGGCTTACAGTACTTATGGAGCAGCTCTGTACCTTGTTTAACATGTGAGAAGACTATACCTGTGTCTGATGATTGTAGGAATGCTGTATTTGTTCCCTATACAAAGGGGAAGGTAGCTAAAATAAATACAGAATCTACAAGGGGATTAGTTTATTAAATGTGCCCGAGAAGGTATCTGACAGAACTCTGATCAAAAGGTAGGAAAGATAACAGTGAGTAACATTTGGGAAGTGCAGCATAGTTCTACGCTAGGCAGCTGGTATACAAACCAGATTCTCGCTTTTCAGAAATGTAAGAATAAGAGAAAGTAAATTTATTTAGAAAAGATTATGATAAAGTAAATAGGCTTCAATTGTGGAATGTTTTGCATGAATATAGAGTTGAAAATTAATGTTTCAAAGACTAAAGCGGCTGCAAATAAAAGTGTGCTTCTGCCCACTAAGTTATGGAATTACGAGTGGAGTATATGAGGATTAGAGTTAGTAAAAATATAGTTGTGTGAATGGATCAGAAATGAATGAGTGATGGGGAGGTTTGGTCATACAGAGAGAATGAACGAGGACTGAATTGCAAAACAAACACATTAAGAAAGGGCGGGTGGAGATGAAGGGGAAGACGAAGAAAGTTGTGTTTGGATGGGGCTGACGGGATCCTTGGAAAAAGATGAAAAGTTTAAAGGACGAAGGAAAATGCATGAAGTGATATATGGACGTGTGGGAAGTAAAGACAGTTTGCAAGGATCAAAAGGTATGGAGAGATGTAGTGAATGGTGTCAGTGTACAGCTTTAGCTACATCTTTTTTTTTTTTCATATTTCATGTCTAATTTATTTGGATGCATATTTTTCTCAATTTTGGCACTTTACATAATACTTAGCCTGAAAGGGAATAGCTTGCTGGACATGTATGTATGTATGCATGTATGTATCCATAGCATGGCATGGCCCCAAAAACAGAAGCCAGTTTTATGATCAGCAGGCAACCAGCTGTTGCTTCATAAGACTGTTTTACAAGAGATCTCTTTCCTTTAATTTACACAAAACTGCAGAGCTCTACAACAGGAATCACATAAAGGAATTCCTAAAGAGAGAAGGTGAAAGTCAAAACATTTAGGCATCTGCAAGATCCTGCTGCTATAATCAAAATGACAAAAGTGGCATTGTATCATAAACTTTGCCCTTTTGGAACATGCATGTGACACAGCTTTCATCCTTCATCAGCTTTTTAGAATATTCTTTTAATTTTAAATGTGTAATCAATGGGAAGCTAGAATGCTACAAAGCTAAACACCAGTGGGCTTTTTCGTGTATGTGTATGTGTACGTGTATGTGTGTATACACACACACAAACACACACACACACAGATGGTATACCAAAAGTCAGGCCCCATAGGCCAATTACAGTACAGTATGGTTTTTTTTCCAGAGAAAATGTTAGGAATGTTCAAAGGTCATGCATCAAGTGAGTAAGGAAGTGTTTAGAAAAAATGACAGCCAATTCGAACATTTAATGTGATTTATATGATAAATTGTTTATAGGGCCTGACTTTATCTATGAGGCCTGACATTTTGGTACACCGTGTATATATATTACAAGAATGTCTTTGAGACCATATGAGTCCTGTAGGCATTTTTAGAAAATAAAAGTGATGAATAGGTGGAACTGGAAATGTGCCACCTGTCCAGAAGAAAGACAAATATCAGCTCCTGGGAGATTGTCGATGGTATCAGAGAGCCACTTCACCAATTTTGCCTTCTCGTAATGGGTGTTTCACGGCTAGTCACACTCATCATTGGAACCAAAATTCCAACTGCGCCCACAACCCCAGAAAAGTTACTTATCTCTGATGCTAACTGAGAAGACAGTGAGAGAAGCAGCTATGACCCTATCTGAAAAACTGTGATCATATGTACATATTTTACAAAGAACCACAGAATGCAATGGAATCTATTTCTGAGTAAACATACGTTGAATCAGATCATAAGAATGCTCTTTCCAAAAGGGGTTTTTCCCCCCTGAAATCCAGGCGGGCTTATTCTGAGAAGCCAGCAACGGTGAGCTACCTGAAATTCTTGCACCAGCTCCTTCATACTGGCCAAAGCATTAAGACTTCTAGACTAACGTTATCAGCACAGCTCTCTTACACCAAATAAATAGTTCTGCAACTAGTGCTGTATACAAGCTTTATGCTTTTTTCTTTGTCCAGTGTTTGGCTTACTATTGAATCAAAGGCCTGACAGCATAAAAAATGGCTGCCTGAGCAAGACCCCATCTCCAGCTGTGGGTATTCAGCAGACTCTTCTGAGAAGCTGGAGCATCTCTTGTCCTTATGATACCTGAATAGTCTTTTTGCTAGTGCATATCTAAGGCAGAATGCTAGCTTCCTGGTAATTTGAATTGGCCACAAATGCGAGACTCTTGTTCACCTTTGACTATGACCTTTGTCAGCCCCAAGCTCTGCTAGGAAATCTCATTTGTTTGAGCACAATCATACTAACTGCTATGGAGTCATCTAAAGGAGCAGGAAAAATCCACCCCCCTCCAGCAGATAAAACTGAAGTAGATACAATCAAGAGGTTTCTTAGAGCACTAGATGCCAGCTAGCTGCAACCGTCAGAGATGGATCTTAATTGTATATTGGCAGGAAACTGCTCTCCTGTGTAACACAAATTCCATTGCCAAAGAGAGCTCCCATCACTCAAACTCACATTTACCACACTTGAAGGGGAAAAGAACTCAATAAAATGCTTCTGGAATGAAGACACTGCAAACAGAGCCCTCACTCACTCTAAATGATCTAGCCAGTTCATCCATTGATCTTGGCCTAAGATTTGGCACAAGCAGGGCACTTCTGGCCTTGAATGAACCAAACAGAACTCTGCTATCCAATACTTGCTGATCTAGATAAGTTATATGTGGCATCTTCCCCAAATATACACATGAAAGCAGCTGAGTCACTTTAAAGAAATAAATCTTCAAATCGGTCTGATACTGGCACGGATGTAACAAGATGTACATTTTTCAATTTAATATTTGTACTTCTTCCAAACATGGCACCAGAAATTCCTCAGGGCAACGCTATATAAGAAACAATGCAAGTAATACAACCATTACATCTATAAAGAGAGACATAAAAACAAAACATTAACAGTAGCAAGAGAGTAAAACCTATCTAGAAAAATCCATCAGGCAGATTCAAGGCAAATGTTAAGGGCAGCTCATATTAGCCAGTTGGAAAAAAATGACACAAAAACAAACACAAGATTTCTCAGCTGATGTCTTTTTTGTATAGGAAATACTACAGTAAAGGTGACACTTTTGTTTTCAGAGCCGAGGGAAGCATTCTTTGCCTCTGAGTGCTGGTTGTGAAATGACACTAATGAGATATGCCACTAACAACTACATTAAATCTGTAGACTGACTCTGAAATACAGATTTCACGGCTGAACCATCTGGTCTAAGTTTTCAACTTTCTGTTTCTTCTGTTGTGGTGGGTTTTTTTTTAAATAATATCTGGCCTGATGAAAAATTTCCCAGAACTGAAAAGTTTGCATGTTTTTTTGCCATTTTGGATAGTCCTAATAAAGAGATTGCTACAACAAATGAAGTTGGCTGACCTTGAAAAAGCTAAGTTGAGTTGGACCTGATTAGTGTGTGGATGGGAAACTAGTGGGCAGGTCCATTACCCACTTATGGATTTGGATCTTTTTTTTTTTTTTTAACAGACCAGCACAGTTCTAAGTAATTTTTATATTCCTATTTGCAAATGATTGAATAACCGACAAACATGTAACACAGAGCGATTAAAGTCTTCGTCATTACGATGGCACCAAGCATGTCTGTGAGTGGAATAAGATGGGTTGCAGGGATGATGAAACATGTGATGATACCATCATGCAAATGCTGTGACTTACATACTTGTGTCAGATGTCAGGGCACAAGCATGTTAATTGTGCATTTGCTTGATGATGCCACTCAGCATGTATTGTCGTTTTGGAATCATCATGGTTTGCTGCAGCTGTCACTGATTGATACCTTGCAACAACTAATAAGTTAAGTTCCAATACAACATTCACAGCTGAAAAGTAATAGAACCACTACTGTTTAGTATCTTCAGCTCCAAATGAATTCTATCTAGTGATCAAGAAGGAGACCACAATCAACAGCATCAAAAGTGAGTAAAATGTCTAGTTGGTATCTATCCCTTTGCACCATTCATTTGATCAAGTCAGTTTTAATTAAAAAAACAGGTCATAGATGGGAATAATATGAATCAACATAGGAAATATAAGTAACAAAGAGGGAGAGTTAAAAAGAACAACCAGAAGTGAGATAGAACTTGTAGATTGTTACACGACTGCTCTGTAAATCTTTAGCTGAATAAAACGCTTTTATATTAAAATGGGAGTTGCTCTGATTATTATCAAACCCAAGACCATTGATAAAACTGCAGGTTTTTACCACTTTTTACCACTTTACCAATACAGCTGGATGTTATTGCATGGATATCACTATTTTGGCTCTGATCACTATTTTGTTGGGTACAAATTAAATTTTCCATCATCATCTCTGAAGCCATTAACCCTATTGCTTCATTGTCTAAATTTCCAAAAGAGATGGGAAAAATTTAGACTTTAGTCCATGAAAGAAAAATTAAAAAAAAATTAAGAAATGTAAAAATATTTAAAAAATTAAGAAATGTTAAAACATTTTCATGGATAAGTCAGTTTTCTGTGTACAGTATGTTGGAGGAAAGGGACTTGTTGTCTACCTAGTTTCCTCCTAATCACTCAGCTTTGAGCCAATATTGACTACACCTTCTTGAAGCTTATAAGGAAGCAACTCTAAAGGCTAGTTCTCAGAGGACTAGTCTTGACTGCTCTTTTACTTGGCGTCCCTACTATGTTATCTAACATCTATATGAAACTGCTAGGGGAGGTCAATAATTAATTTAAGGTGACGTATCATCAGTATACAGATGTTACATAGTATACATCCCTCCCTGGAGCAAGCAGAAAATGAAGTGGATGTCCTGATCCAATGCCTGGATGCTATAAGGGATCGGATGTGATGAAATAAGCTGAAGCTTAATTTTAGGAAGACAGAGTTGCTGTTTATCCAGAATCCCATAGTCTCTGGAGGCTCCCATGCTGGCTCTTGATGTGTCTACACTTCAACTGAAAGAGCAGATCTGTGACTTGGGGATTCTTCTAGACTCATGGCTCCTACTGGAGTGGCAGATAGAGTCAGAAGCCAGGGCACCTTTGCCCAGCTTTGACTGGTCCTAACACTGAAGTCATGTTTAGACCATAAGGCCCTGATGACTGTCTCAATACTCTGTGGCTGAATTACTGATACGTGCTCTACACGTAGCTGTCCCTGAAAAAGACCTGAAACTGTAGTTGGTACAAGATGTGGTAGCTCGCCTGCTGTTGGGTGAGAGTTGCTTTAGCAGCATATTGCAGATGCAGCACTGGTTACCAATAGGTTTCTGGGTTCAATGCAAGTTATGACCTATACAATTCTACATGATTTGGGTCCAGGTTACTTACTGGCCCATGTTTAAGCATCTCAGGAGGGTATGCTTGGATTCTGTCTCCACCAGAGACCAGGAGACAGAAATTCAGAGACAGGCCATCTTAGTGGCCCCATCTCTTTGGAATATGTGGCGTCCAGAAATCTGGTTGGCCTCTGCATTGCTAACTTTTGGAAAAGGTGTTAACACTTGGCTCTTCCAGAGGGCATTTGAATCATGAGACCTAGTTGATCTAGCTGGTTTTAAACCTGTTTTATTTTAATTTTAACAAACTGATGCGGGGGGAGAAGGCGGCTATTATTAATGAAAGTCCTGAAAATTGAAGAATATGTATGCATAGAGATTTTAAATCATTTGAGTAATCTCATTATGCAAACTATATAAATTGATGCAAATGATGCAATTTGCATCATTAGTGTAATGACCTCATTATGCAAATTGAAATATAATTTGGCTTGCTGCAGGTAAAGTCCATTAAGCTGGGATCTGGTAAATCAAGGTTTCACTCTAATTTTAATTTTATGTTAGTTTAATTTTACTAGAATTTCATTTTTTCATTTTACTTTCTATTGTTGACAGTACAAGTTTAAGTTATTGTTATCTATATTATTGATTTGTAAGCCATCCAGTGTGTTGTTTATATGGGCAGGATAGAAATCTCATAAATAAATATATAAATAAAAACCCTTATCTCTTTGCAAAATAGCAAAAGTCATTCTGGTTCTGTCTTCATACCCAAACAAAAGTCAACTAGATTGCATGATAATTAATTATTTAATTTAAATTTATTATAGCTGCCCAACACCAATGGACTCCAATATGCATTATTTATATGGCTGCCCAGGGTTCCTTTTTGTGAGATGGGCAGCCATGTAAATTTGATTGATTGATTGTTTGATAAACAAATAAATAATTACGTTTACTCCCTTATTAGAAATCATGGAGGTTATTGAGCCGCTCCAAGATGATGTGCGGTTTCCCTTTGATTTCTAGTACAGATGATCTTCTGACTAAGATCATCATATTAAAAAAAACAGTAATTGAGGAAGAAAGAAGAGATCAGAGAGATGAAGTTGTTAGTGGTTATTATAGGATTAAGCACTGGTACCTGCTGATTGCTGTTCTATCTAACTGTGGGGTTCTGAGAATCCTCCTCTTAGATGTGCCATAACCCAAAAATTTCTCCTAAAGCTAAACAGCTTTGCAAGATTAAAATTATCTGCTTCCTCAAAATAATGCAGATTTTAAAATGCATTAGCTGACGTTTTATATACAGTCTGTCTCCTTTGTGAAATACGCAACTAAAACTCTTTCCACTGAACAGTGAAGTTATTCTATGGTAAACATCTCAGCACAACGGCGGAAGAAACTGCAGGGAATGCAACTCCCATTATTCACATGTTGCCTTTTTCTTGACCATCAGAATGGAGGAGCAAAGAGAGAACAAAGGCGAATTTTGCCCTAGAAGCCCAGAGACCAACCGATCATTAAAGCACACGCAAAGAGAATTTGTGGTGGCAACTGCTAACATAAAACTGGGGCAGCCACTGTTCTGCAAACACACCGTACAGCAAAAACACTAGTACTTTATACAATATATATGTCAGTGCAGTAAACAAGAGTTAGAGATTGAAAATTCACCATCATAGAGTGATGTTACTTAAGAAAAAATGTTCCTTGGAAAAACTAAGAAAACACGCAAACTTAAAAACAATGATCTTTGCCAGTATGAACAGCTCCTTCCCTAACAGCCCATTATGGTTGGTTATTTATTCATTTATTTGATGCTAAAATATACATTTAGAGATATTTAGGTATCCGATTCAGGTATTTCAGATTCCTAAGTGCCACCATTAGATGTTTAGGCACCAGTCTTGTGCATAAGAAAACTTGAGGTGCCTAGGTGTCTGGAATTTCTGATGCCCTGGCAATCCCTTCCACTATATTTCTCTAGCTTTTTCCAGACAAAAATAACTATTTTCCTTATTTACTTTCCTCTTAGCAAAAATAGCTCCAAAATAACTCCACCAGAATTGGGCTATGTTTGGAGGGACTAAAGGTAACTGTGATATACCTATTGTCAGGTTTGTGCTACAGTTTCAGTTGCTCTCCCACCTCACTTTAGTAGGAAACTATTGTCAGGTTTAGTAATCATAGTCAGAGCAGGCTCTGAACATCACAAAAAAGGAGACTGATACTGCAGGTTACCCCTCTTTGCAATACAGTGGAGTAACCCTACAACTGGCTGCCTTGCAGATGTTTGAAGTTCAATTCCTTCCAACTCCAGCCAGCACGGCAGTGGTAAGAGATGGTGAGAGCTTAAGTCCAAAATGTCTGGAAGATACCAGATGGTGGCACCCTGGGGCAAAGATCCAAGACCCAAGATTGCAGATGCCATGAGCACATACCTTTTTTCACCCAGTGCTCATTTTTCAACTAGACAACAGAGAAGGTAAAGGGAGAAAAATCTCTTTTCTATCCGTTAAATTAAGAATGATTTTAAGCCTGCTACCAAGCCACTCTTGCATCTTAATCTCTCATTGTGCAAAGCCAAGGGAGAATGTTGGCCAAGTCAGGGGAAGTCAAGGAGCGAGAAAGGGAGTAGAAGGTGGAGCCTATGATGGAAGGGCCCAACCAGGTTCTAACCCAGGATCCCCTTAATCTTGGCAGAGCCTCCAGTACATGGATGCCTAGTTTGCTACAAAGCAATCCTTCAGCATTATGCCCCATTTTAGTTTTGTGGTTGTTCAAGCTAGATGCGAGTCCATGTCTACCACTGAGAGAGAACAAACTGTTGGAGGACAGAGACAGATGGCATGCTTCAGTCCTGGGATTTGCTAACTACTTTTCCTCAAATGCACTTTTTTTTTAAAAAAAGAACACCTTCCATAGTTAACATTCTAGCCCCAAATCTCCACCAAGCAGCAGCACTTGACCCTATACGGCCATTAGTATTCTAGAAGCAATGTGCTCCCTTCCAGTTTCCATATCCCCAAGCCATCTCCTAGGCAACAGGAGCAAAAATTTCATCCATGCAAAAGCTGCATAACAGGAACAGGAAATTAAGTCTTCAAATTCCTGTATCCTGTTTCTAGCCATCATTGAGCCTCAACAAACCAATGGCTTTTTTTTCCTTTTGGTAACTGTATTATTTGTTGCATGCCTCACCTTCAAAACATATTATGAATCTGCTCAAGATGACATAAGTGAAGGTAGTTACAGGGTTTTTAAAAGGCAAAGAACATCAAGAATTTTAAAAGGTAAAGTACATGTACACACACACACACCCCAACACATCCACACAACAGATACAAAGATTGATGGGATGAAGAAAGGGTGAGAGATAAGAAAAGGATACGCTTTATTTGTTTGGTTAACAGTACAGGTAGTCCCCAGTTTAAGAACAAGTTCCATTCCCAAGGTCTGTCCTTAAGTCAAATTTGTATGTAAGCCAGAACAGTATTATTGTATAATACTGTATGATTGTGTAATGAACTTGAACCATTGTGTATTTAACTCAAATCATTGTGTATTTAACTCGAATTTTGCTATCATAGGCTCCAACTGTGGGTTGTTTATAACCCAGATGTTCTTAACCTGTATTTGCAATCCACTCAATTCCAAAAGACAACTACCCCAGACTGAGTAGCAAACTGCAAATTATTTAAATGTGGTCAAGTTATAATGGCTTCAGTGAAAATCCCATAGGCCCCTTTTTCCCCAAAAGTAAAAATACAATAATGATTTTCAGTCCTTTCATGATTCCAAAGATTAGGTGTCTGAAGCTGTGGCCTCACTCTCTCTCCCCTGCTTGGGCTGGTCCCAACATAAGCTTCATCCATGCAGTAAGTGGGGAAGTCTCCAATGCCCTCTGCCCCATTTCTGAAAAGCCAGTGATAAAGCTGGAGTTTGACAGCAGCTGGGCAGGTTTTTTGGAAGTGACCAGGGCATGTCTGAGCTCAGTTTTCCAGGAAGAATTTAAGCCTGTTATACCTGAGGAAGTGTTCAGGATCTTCAGGGCTGTGAACACTGCCACCTGAGTTTTGGACCTGTGCCCCTCCCAGTTGGTGAAGTCCCCCTGGGAGGTGGCATGCAGTTGGGTCCAAGTGATATATCATCTTTTACTCTTGCCGGGGTAGCACTTTCCTGGACAGAGTTGGTGCACAACTTGGGGTCCCTCTAGACTCACAGCTCCTGTTCAAGGAGCAGATGGCAGCCGTGGCTAAGGGGGCCTTTGCAGAGATCCATCTTGTGCACCAGTTGTGGGAGGCTGGATGCTCTGGTCACTTCATGGTTAGATTACTGAAATTTGCTCTACATGGGGCTACCCTTAAATATCATCTGGAAATTACAACTGGTCCAGAATGCAGTGGCAAGTACAGTTCTGGGCGCTCCACGGTTTGCCATATTACTCCACTGCTGCACTAGCTTTCAGTTGTTTTCTGGGTGTAATTCAAGGTACTAGTTGTCATCTTTAAAGCCCTAAATGGCATAGGACCAGGTTACTTGTGGGACTGCCTCTCCTTGAGAGTATCTGCCCGTTCCACCAGGTTAGATAGGGTGGGTGTGCTCTAGGTCGCTTCTCTTCAATGCTATGATCTAGCAGGACTTACGAAGTGCTCCTTCTCTGCAGCTGCTCCTGTCCTGTGGAACACCTTCCCCCAGAGATCTGGCAGGACCCCACCCTCCTTGCTTTCCAGAAGACCTTGAAGAGCTGACTGTTCCCACAAGCACTGCGGTAGGATGACACTGGAGCCCAGCAAGGTGGCATGTTGATGTGTGGGAAAGTGTTGCCCCAGAGTGTTACGAGTTTTTATTGTGATTGTTTTTTGGCAGTTTTTATTGTCTTGTGAGCTACTCAGGGTTGTGGTTATTTTTTTGTTTGTTTGTTTTTGGACTTGCCTTCAAGTCAGTGTTTGACTCCTGATGACCACCTGGACTAGTCCCTGAAGTTTTCTTGGCAAGATTTTTCAGAAGTGGTTTGCCATTTCCTGCTTCCTAGGGCTGAGAGAGCAACCGGCCCAACGTCACCCAGCTGGCTTCATGCCTAAGGCAAGACTATAACTCACAGTCTCCTGGTTTCTAGCCTGATGCCTTAACCACTACACCAAACTGGCTCTGGTTACATTAGGGGCAGCTATAAAAGCAATATAAATAAATAAATATCAAAAGGAAGAGTAGTTCTACTCTAGTCCAACCCCAAAACCTTTGCCTTTCAGTTTCGTTGCCTTTCTAATTCTGACTCCACTTTCTTAACAGTGATTAATAACCCCATGGGGAAAGTAATTAAGGTGAAAAAAACTTTGGATGCTTGAAAAGTGGCTAGCCACTCAGGAAAAAGCTTCAGTGGAAAGCAGGGCAGAAAGAATAACAAGAGTTCTTATTGGCATAAGCCCAACCCAAAAAACTCATAATCTGGAGGTACAGACTACTTTTGTGGTCCAGAAGTATTTAATTTCTAAAAGAAGAAGTATGGTCTTAGGTCTGCTGAAAAGTTAGTTTTTGATCCCTAAGTCTTTCCCCCTAATCTCAACTGAGGAAATGTGGTGGCTCAGAGTTGAGAAAAAACAACATACATAAGAAAGTAAATGTGAAGGGAAGCTTCGTACTGCAGAGATCATACTGGAATTTGCAGACTGCATTTTCAAACCATCTTCCTGTTTTGTCTGCTGCTGAAATGCTCAACAATGTGGGAAGAGCTGTGGCTTGGTTTCTATCACAGCAATCTCTCCCAATTGCGGTTTCTTGTTTTATTCTTCCACAGGAGTGAATATATAAAGAAATTAACAGCAATTATTCATTTTAGAGTAGAAAGCAAAAGATGACACAGAGGGAACATTATTAATTTGACCTTTGTGGAACCAGTAGAATACAATGATATATTCCTCTCTACTCCAAGAATCATGTGCATTTTTTTTTTTAATCTGCGCTCAGTCGTTACCGACTCTGCAGTGACTGCTTGGACGAGTCCTTTGCAGTTTTCAAGGCAAGTGTTTCGGAAGTGGTTTGCCAGAGCCTCCTTCCTAGAGCAGAGCCCAGCTGGCAAGCACAGGAGGCGGGGTTTCCGTTGCTTCGCGCCCTTTTCGGGCGAGCGCGGTTTCGCGCTTACCGGCAACTGGTCCTGTCTCTCTGTGCAAGGCGCTGCCAGCATTTTTCCTCCCACCGGAGTGAGAGTACCCATTTATCTACTCACATCAGTTTTCGACCTGTTGGGTTGACAGGAACTGGGGAGGAAACAGGAGCTCACCCTGCTAACGCAAAGGCTGGACTCGAACCGCTGAAGCGTCGACCATTTCTGGCCGGCAACTTTCAGTGTCATTAAGCCGCTGCGCCACCACGTCCCCCAGTCATGTGCATACTATAGGTTTACTTCATCCCTGTGTAAGTGCGTGGGAGCCTCGACCATTATGAGAGAAAAGAAGTGCAAAGTGCTTAGGAAAGTCACGCACAAGCAAGAACAGCAGCAGCCAGTGTCTGGAACAAGGAGCAACTCGATAAAAACCAAGCACAAACCAATCTTCATGGTTTCACTGTGGGGTCTCTAACAGAAAAATATAGGTTTCTCAACTGCCTCAAGGCCTTTTTTCAATTGCCCTGTATTTCACAGAAATCAAGAAAACCAGGTGTTCTGGGATTTCCCTAGAATCAATGTAGCACAAAACAGATTTCACCCGTTCTCAGCGAAAAGAGCGGCACGAGTTGGAGACAAGCCCAAAGCATTAATGGTGAAGCATTCATAACCCTCTCACATCCACCAAGATGTTTACATGCAATTATATCTTGGTGTAGCCTCAGGGCCTGAGGCATTGCGGTTACTCTATTTTTGTGATTAATTAATAATGCAACTCAACTTGCACGAGTCAGGTCTGAGTTTAACACAGCAGTCAACCCACTTCCCAGGAGATAAGAAGTTTGAAGCAATAGGCTGGCCATGCCATTGCCTGCTATCCTCAATTCACCTCATCGTTCCTAAGCAGTGGCACTTCAAAGACAGATTTATGTATAAACAGCAGCGCTATTCTCTTTGGTCCAAAAATAATGGTCTATCTTGTCCAAGGTCTTTTGGACAGCAGCCAGCACCAGAAACTTCTGAAGAATAGTACCACAGGAAGGGCTATAAATGCAGTATTTTGAATACATGCTCATTTTTACCCCATCACCACTCTGTCTAATCTACTAATATATTTAGTTCTAAATAGCTGCAAGCTTAACTCTGATTTTCAACGAGCATCAATGTGCTTCAAGTTAGTGAGAAAACCCATTGTCTACACATACCATATTGGATTTCGAGCTTCCCAATATATATTAAGGAATCCTTTGCACATCTGCTATGGAATTTTAGCTAGGCCAATCATATCTGCCTGCAAAATCCCAGGAAATCACTCAAATTTTTATATCCCAGATATGGTAGGCTAATCTTGGCATGTTTAAAAGGACTGTTCTAGCACGGTATCAACTTTGGCCCTAGCGATTGTCCTAACCTCTTTGTCAATTACTCTTGGGCATACTGGAAGGTGTTGGTGCTATCTTTTCAACTTATACAGGCCCATTTATACAGCACAGGGAAGAAGCTGTTGTGTCTCTTGTGTCATCCCCAAGCTGTAGGACTCCTCCCACCCCCAGGAGTTTGGCTGCCACTCTCTCTGCTTGCCAAGCTTTGAATTTTCAGTTAATTTGAGTAATACTTTTAATTTATTTTAATATTTTGATTGTTCATTAGGGTTTTTGTATTCTGTATTTTTAAATAGTGTTAGCACTTTGAATATTGGACTGAGCAGAAAAGCAAAGTATAAATCAATCAATCAAATAAATAAAATTAGCATCCTTTTCTCGGAAAGCAGACAATATTCCAGTAAGGAACACTTCTTTTGTCAAAAAAAACCAAAACAAAACTTCTCTTTTATGAACCCCTACTCATGTACTCCCCTGCTATATAAAAGCATTTTCATTTCATGCACCATTTGCCTCTGAGTTTTCAGACCTGTTACCTTTTCATATATCCTATTATGGAGCTAAAGACTCCAAATGTAACGTGGGCTCCATTTTGTCAGCAATAGCCTTAAGATTATTGTCTCTGACTGTACAGTAGTTGCTACAACTCTCGGCAAATATAAAACCCGGGGTTAGACATGGGGGAGATTTGAAAGCAAAAGAAGCACAAAAAAATCTTCAGGCATAAGTTCTGTATTTTATGCAGCTTTTAAAAACCAGAATCCCAGAATTTCCGCCTCTCATTCTCAGGCAAGCTAACAGCCAGCAAGACTGACCATTGTTCAGAGGAGCTCTTAAGCCCTCATATCTTTTAAGAGGATTAAAGGAAAAAAATGGGACCAGTGCCGCGAATATGACAGAGAGACAGACAGACAGCCTGGAAGAAGATGAAAAGGAACCCATAACAGATATCAGTGCTCCACTCAAGACATGGGAGACTCTGGGGCCAGCCAGTTGGTGCCAACAAACTAATTAAAAATTGACCATTTGGTCAAGACTGCTGCTTGTGAAAACATAGACTGTTCTTCCAGTGTTGAATAGATAGCGGGTTGTACTGAGTTGGCTGGTTCTGGTTAAGATTTGAGATGATAAGGGTGTGCTCTCGTTCATGAACAAGCACATTGCTTGTTTGGCTGGTGGCTCAAAATTATTTTAGAACACAACTGTGATCTCAAGATTGGTCACCAGACTGACTTAATATGAGGGACCTGGATTTTGAAGATGTGGGCTAAAGTTCAGCCATGAACTTATTGGCTGGTTTATGACAAGTTATTCTTAGTTTCAGGATTTACCTTGGTGAGAGATAAGAGGGTGTTGGAAATGAGGATTGTAAACAATCTATACAAGTAAAACCACAAAAGTCGATAATATCATTGACCCACTCCCTGGAAACGTTTAAGCTTCTGACTCAACTGGAACACACCAAAGCAGTGGCATCTCTTATGAAAGAGGCTATTCTTTTTTCGACCCACCACATACTGCAGCTTAACATTTGAGAATACCTACCAGCTCTCCCCTTGTCTAAAGACCATACATGCTCTACCCATCATGGCTGAGATCAATTTCTCCATTAAACTGAACCAGATTCTCTGATAAAGGCCATGACACCTATTCCTGTGTTCTAGCAATTTAAGCAAGTTTATATACATCTTTTTATTTTGCATAATATATTATTGTCCTAAGATCCACCTTTTTAGAGAGTTTAGACAGCACTGCTACTGCTGTAAAGGTGTGATGGAATGTGAAGGTGACCTCGGAAGGTGGGGGGAAGAGATGCCACCTAGACAGAAGAGAAAGGAGTTCGCAACAGAGTAGTGGCCAGAGAAAGAAACTTAGGAAGGACCCACCCTAACTACTCGGGCGGTAAATAGGGATGGCGGGAGACGTGTACTTTCAGACTTGCAAGATTCTGTTAAAGTAGCCTTACAATAAAGTAGAATTAGCTCATCTAGTCTTGTTTCCTGTCTGGTTTATCTGGCAGGGCTGACAAAAGGTTCCTAAAAGAAAGGCATGCAGGATGTTAGGATAACTGGATACAGCATTCCCTGTGAGGCTGCATCCCAACATGTGAAGTCTGATCCCTTTCCCCTCACTCAGAGATTACTCCATGCAGTGCTCACAGCTGTTCTCAATCTTTTATCCATGCCTAGGCAAAGTTTTTTTTCCCTCTTTTTGACAGGTACCAGCTGCTTCTTTTTAAAAATCAATCTAGGGGAGACAGTGACTTGAGGATATGCCCCAGATATTGTCTTTCTTCTTTGCCTTTTTTTTTTTTTAAAAAAAAACCACATTACACATTTTGCAGAATGCACAGAAACATAAAATGCTTCCTCTGACACCTCCCCTCCAACGTTATACTTTGCTGTTCTGACAATCAAATAAGCAGATGAATAAAATTCTTCCCAGTTGACAACTGGCAACTCTACCGTCATATGCGTTGGGAGGGTGGTATATGATTTCCCTTCAAAGTCATCCAGGAAAAAAGACAGGCTGCCCCTCCTCCCCACCCCCTCCTCCCCCAAATACAGAGATATAACAAGAAGCAAGAAATCAGGACATCTTGTAAAGCATTGTACAGCTTTTTACAATACAAAATCAGAACAGCGCATATGCTATTTAAATTAAAATCTCATTAGGAAGACAGGAAGCAATGCCCAGTCAAATGCTGATCAAAAAAGAAAAAGAAAAAAAATGCTACTCCTGTCTCTTTTGTTACTCAGTGAAAATGTTACTTTTTATCCAAGGCACATAAAAAGGGTACAATCAGTACTTTTTTTTTTTTTTAATATGCCACTTGCATTTTAAAATATTGTAGATTTTGTTCTCTGTAGCAGTGGACAAAACTGGAATGTTTGATCTTTTCTTCAATTTTTTCAATCATCACGTTAAGTCTGCATTTCAGAACAAAACCCTTTAGACATAGTTCGCAGTAAAGTATCAGATCAATTCCTGACTCCTAAAACGGAGCCCGTCCCCCCCTTCTTTGAAACTGTCAGGATTGAGGGTTTGGTTTTTCAGCATGTAGGATACAAAATACAGCCTACCTCCACTGGAGCTCCATGACTAAGTGACTACATGGATTTTTTAAAAACAATACAGAAGTCATAGTTTGCCACTGTATTCTTCTCTGGTTTTTGGCTTACGTAGCCCATGAGTATTGTAATCAGCACCAAAGGAAAGTTTCAGCCCTTGGCGATAAGCCAACAAACCACAAGGATTACTAGAACTCTATTGTTGTACGGTATAATAAAAGAATCTTGAATGCTTCTATCCTCTCTTATACCAAAGAGAATCAAGGTGGGGTTGTTTTGCATTTCTTTCTCACTTTCTCTTCCTTCCCTGGGCTAAATAGATGCTTATGTCATTATTCTGGCATTTCTTCTTCAAATTTAGCTCCTCCACAGAAAGGAAACCTGCTACCACTGAGTGCACCTGACATTTTGCCTCTGTGGATCTGAGGCAGCCATTGTTTTGCATACTAGTCTCGCTTGGATTTATGCACACACCAGCCCTGTTTTCACTGTGGGGCTGTTTTCCTTAGGATATGCTTTGCAGTTAGTAATGAAGCACACAGAGCATGCATTCTGAAGAAACAGATTTGCTGTCAACCCCCATTCCTGCAGTATTTTCTGCTTAGCTACTGCTCAGAACGTTGGTTATAGTTCTGTGCCCCAAAGACAGGCTAACAGCCCCAGATCATGTTGCTCTCCTCAGGAATAGGAAAACTATCCAGGTTAAAATCATTTTGAACTTTACTGGAATTTAAGAGGCCCACAATATCCAGTCCCCCAGAAGTTATAATTAGAGCTGTTTGCTTGCTGTGCATTTACATGCACACAGCTTAACCCAGATTCAGTTTTTGTGCAATACACTAGAAATAATTTTATCTTCAAGTAAATCTCTGCTTCTGGTGACTTTTTGGTCCATTCCAAAGGGCTTTGGAAGAATATCTGAAGCACAGTGAAGATGCATTGAAGCTAGTACACCATGAAGGCTTACTGAATACCGAAGAAACCAAACTGGCCTATAAGAAAGACCAATGAGGAATAGAAAAGAGACATGGCAATGCAAAGTATTACATGGCCAGTTCACAAAAAATCTAGCAGGCAAAGCAGATAACAAGAAGACCTGGCAATGGCTAAAAGCAGGAAAATTGAAGAAAGAGACAGAGGGGCTAATTCTGGCTGCGCAGGACCAAGCCTTAAGAACAAATGCATACAAAGCCAGAACTGAGAAAACAGCAACAGACAGCAAATGTCGCCTCTGCAAAGAAGCTGAAGAAACAGTGGACCACCTGGTTAGCTGCTGCAAGAAGATTGCACAGACTGACTACAAACAACGGCATGACAAGGTAGCAACAATGGTGCATTGGAATATCTGCAAGAAATACCATTTGCCTGCAAGCAAGAACTGGTGGGATCACAAAACAGGAAGTAATAGAAAATGAAGAAGCTAAAGTGCTCTGGGACTTTAGAATTCAAACAGACAAGCACTTGCCACACAATACCCCAGACTTGATAATCGTTGATAAGACAGACAAAAAAGTCTGGATAGTGGACACTGCAATACCTGGAGACAGCAGAATAGAAGAGAAAGAACTGGAGAAAATCACAAAATACAAAGACCTGCAAATAGATGTAGAATGACTGTGGCAGAAGAAAGCAAAGATAGTACCAATAGTAATAGGCGCCTTGGGTGCAATCCCAAAACATCTGGAGCACCACTTGACGACTGCTGGCATTGACAAAATCACCATCAGTCAATTGCAAAAGGCAGCTTTACTTGGAACAGCTTACATCCTGTGACGATACCTTTAATACCATCAAACAACATCTACCTATCCCAGGTTCTTGGGAAGGACTTGATAGGTCAAATCCAGTCTAAACAACTGGCTGACTGTGCAACCAACAATAATAATTTATTAAATTTATTTGCCGCCAGACTCCCAGCAACTCTGGGCGGTTTACGATTGTTAAAAACTTTATATTAATCTTTATCCCCACCTTCTCTTTCCAGTCCTACACCCATCACACTCCTTCATTGTTTACTTTCTTAAAGTCTTGGTTATTCTTATCTTGATGGCAGAATAAATAAAGGATCATAGGTATGAGCGCTTCATTTCTTCCAGGACACAGAATCTGCTGCACAGGAATCTGGATTCCTGAGCAAAAATTACATAGTCCTCCCTATTCTATTTGCCTCCTTTTGTTTTAGTCTATTCTAATCAGCAGCATAAGCCCAGCTAGCATGCTATCTGCAATCACGCTATTCAGTGAAAGCACTACCACCCTACTGTGTTTGTGCACCCTTAATGCGTCACATCAGCTTTCAGTGACCATCAAGATTTAATTCTTTACCCACAATATGCACATTCAGTGGTGTGCTATGGGCAGTGCTGGGCAACAGCACTCTGTTAGACCAAGATTGGATTTTGGCCAGCACTTACAGGAATGAAGAACTCATGTTGATAGGTTATAGCAAGCAGGCACGTGTCTTAAAGAATTTTACGCTTAGCGCAGAATAAAGTTCACCAAATACATGAAGTATGGTCCTTAGCTAGGGAGAAAAATAATTAGAGAGAGTCTTCTACAGGACATGTTATAGAACTAGTGATCTTTGGCAATGGCTTTTAGCTGAGGATGATAGTTGAACTGCTTATAACCAATTGTGCATGATTACACTATTTCTTACAGATTTGGGGAAGGGGGGGGTCAAAAAGCAGTCCATTATTCTAATAACTACCTGCTACCCATCAACTGTGTCTTTCTGGTATTTATGTAGGATAGACAAGTCTCTATGTAAGGAATAAATTAACATGGATCAGATATTAACCAGCAAAAATGTTCAAAGCTTACCTTTCTCCCAGGACAATCTGCAAGAAATCATCATTCAGGAGAAACTATTTTTCAAAGACAGACTTCAGTGTGAATTTGTTGTTTAATTTGAGCACTTCAGATTGAAACATGACACTTATTGGAATACTGGTTTTATTCACAAATGATCAGATCAACCCAATTTTTTTTCCTCCCACCAGATCTACGAAATAACCCTGTTAGAGCAGGAAAAAATATGGTTGATTATTGTTGCTATAATATACAGCAATTTTACCTTGCTATAGAGAGACAATTGTTTAGAAACGTCACAGGCTGTACCTCTTGCGATTCATGTCTCTGTTCTGTATCTGTGTGTGCGTATCTGCAAAAGTACAGCATTTCGTGCATCTGATGGAGCTGTAATTACAAAAGCTTAGAAGGAAGACTTTGGGAAAAGGCAAATAAAATGTGCGTGCGTGTTTGGGCATATTAGTTCATTATGGCAGTGGGTCCATGTGTGGCTTTTTCATTCCCTCTTTCAGCTTAAAGAAGTGTGTGCAGAATTCTAAAACATCCCCCCCCCCCCCCCCGTTGTTTCAAGGCATCCACTGAAAGGCAGTACAGCAAAAGCCGCATCACAGTGTTCAGGTGCAAGCCCCACTTCCTTTGTGCAAGTACACACATACACAAAAGGGGCAGAGCTCGCCCTGCATTCTGACGAAAACAGCAAGCTCCCAGCGATGCTGTTTGTGATAGTATCTTTTGTTCTGGACATGGGTAGCCTGGCTTCATGGGCAGCATGTCACAACAATGAGGGACCGCAGCTGATTGTGGTAGCAAGACATGGCAGAGGAAAAGAAGAGGCACAGATAAGTAGGGGGGTGAATAGGCTACCATATTCTGAAAGATTATCTGCCAAACTGTGCTAATAGAGGGGAACAGGCAAAACAAAGCAAGAGAACCCCAATCTGAAAACGCAGGAGGCCAAGTCATTCTCCAGGCTGGCAGGACACTAATGACAGTCTGTCCTTTACCAGGCAGAACAGCTATTAAAGCTACTGAAGTGGCGATGCTAAAGTAGGTCACGTAAGAAGTTTAAACAATGTCCTTTAGCAATAAGAGTCAATGATTAGCAGTGATGGGCAGGGACACGAAGGCCATTTCTGCTTCAAAGAGTTAATGTACCAGAAGCTTTGACAACTAAGCTTCCAGATGGGTAGAGGGGAAACTTCCTTTGCCCTGTTCTCCTGCACACTAATAGGCTGGAGAAAGTCCACCAAGCAACAAGGAGGAATAGAGTTAATTGCACGAAGTTTTGTAATTAAGACACAGCGACAGTGAGGTTTAAGTAATGCCAAGGCAGTAACACTGATCACATTAAGTCAGCATGCAGTATGGCATAAAAACTCTCCCAGCTTCCTGACTGTAGGCAAGGTCGTAACCTAAAATTGCAGGACTTGGTTACTTTTTCAGAAAGACTTGGTAGAAAAGAAAAACTATTATCAGACTTGAGATTTCCAAGGCTTCAGCACGTATACAGTTCCTGGCATACTATTTTTACAGTGGTTTTCATATTTTACAGCAACAATATTATCTGTATCATTAGCAGCCCATAGTTGTGTTGGAAAATTTCTATGAGTAATTTCCAATTTAGTTTCCACTCAGCATACTCCCAGTTAATCTCTACTTGGTGTTGCACATTTCCATGAGTATCATGCTTAGTTTGGAAAACCCACTTACAGCCTATGGTTTTCTTGCTCTGTGGTAGTTCTGTTAAAATCTATTTTTTGTTTTTGGGGAAGGGTTCCATTTTTTCCTATGCACTGCCTTCCATTTCTGTCCTTCAGCTGCTAGAACTCCCTGCACTACTTTCTATGAATTGGGATCAGGCCCATTCTTTCCTCTAGCTATGTAGCATGTTCTATCAGGCGAGATTCCTTTATCAGATCTTTGGGATCTTCTGATTCTGGGACTGGTTCTGAGTGGTGTCAACAGCCCCTTCTGAATCTGATGCTATTTCAGATTCCTCAGACTCATTTTCAGTAACCCCTTCTGACTGTGCAATGTCATTTTCATTATTATTGTTATTATTTGCTGCTTACCTTTGAAAGCTTCCTGGGTAGAGCCAGGTGTTACTGGTAAAATGAGATTCATGTGCACTATTATCTAAATATTGCAGCTCATCTGGAATTATCTTTTCTTCTTCAGTAAAACACTTCATGAGTTTATTTTTCCAGTTTTTAAGTCCCAATTCCTGTAGCCTTTTGCTCCTATTTGATAGCTCATCATCATTCCTAATTGGGTTCTGCATTTTAATTTATTCCTTTTTTCTTTAGGGATGTCCTCTTTAAGCATGATATTTTCCAATCGCAAAGTCACCACCATTTTCAGAAATTTTATGTTAGCTTTGAAGGCATGAAAAAAATGCTCCTCATATAGGATGTCCTAATGAAGAGTCACAAATTGTGGCCTATGAATGCTGGTTCAGCTGTAAGCTTGACCAAGAATCTGGAGATAAATTGGGACGTTTTGTGACTGGGGTGCTTTAGGTGCTCAGATTTTAATTCTGGTTCCCTGCTGGGCCCATAACTCTTTTGTTGGAAAATTACTGTGGGTAATTTCCAGTTTAGTTTGCACCCAGCTCACTTCCAGTCAATTCCTATATCCAGTTCAAAACAAGCACACAGGCCACTCAGTTCAGCTAGCAACCATTATAGCTTAATGTTGTCAGCAAACATAAAAAACAGGTTACTGGCAAAATGGGACTAAAGGCAGGCAAACGCAAGGAGAGAGAGAGAGATGAATAAAAGGCAACAATTTACATTATCTGTATATATCTAGCTTTATACCAAAAAGCACTTTCCAGAAACAGTATTGTGTTAATTTGCATGGACAGTGCCATAGAGTTTTGGTTATTCCAGCCTTAGTCCTTTAATGTAAATAATGGAGCAGAATAGAAATGGAAAGGAGGGCACCATATTACAGACAGTCCTCTACTTACGAACAGGTTACATGCCAAGAGGCTATTTGTAAGTCCATTTTGTTTGTAAGTCCAACCACAACATGCCATGTATGTATGCCTGGAAGTTTATGGCGCACCGCATACATCATATGTGCGCTATAAACTTCCAGGACCTTCCTTCCAGGACCTTCATTGTTGGAATTATTGGAGGTTTGTTCATATCAAAGAAAGTTTGTAACTCGAAAGTTCGTAAGTAGAGGACTGTCTGTTTCTCTTTTCTATTCTGCACTATGAAATAAATAATTTGGTGGACAAGGATGATGTATGTAACAACTGAACCTTCATACATTTCAAAGATATCCATAAAAATACTTACATAGTATGATTTGCATTAGAACCAATTTGCTGTAGTGGTTAAGGCATCAGGCTAGAAACTGGGAGACCAGCTGGGTGACCTTGGGCCAGTCACTGTCTCTCAGCCCTAGGAAGCAGACAAGGACAAACCACTTCCAAAAAACCTTGCCAAGAAAACTGCAGGGACTTGTCCATACAGTTGCCAGTAGTCAAAAACTTCTGACTTGAAGGCACCAAAACAAAACAAAACAAAACAAAACAAAACAGAACAAAACAACCAGAGGCCACGGTTATGCTATCATTACAAAATCTAAGATATCCTCCTTCTTACCCTCCTTCTGCCAACAAATGCACAGGTCTTGAGGATTGGAAACTGGCTGTTCATCTATCAAACATCGCATTAAATATTTTTTGTCATGCAAGTCTGTCAGAAATGGTAATAAACCCTCTTCAGGGAAGAAGAGATTCGTTCCCCGGAAACCCTCCAGACTCTCTAAACATCTTTAACTAGAGAGCAAATAATAAGTCTAACTTGCAAATATCACAGACAGGAAGCCACAATTAGCTGCAAAAATCTAGACCCAATTTATCAGCAGGTGGCCCACAGGTGCCCCTCTGTCCTTGGAGGAGAGTGAATCCAAGGACTGATGAGACTACGGTCTTGCTTTTAAAAGGCACAATGTCCTATGAGTGATTTTAAATTCATATAGGACTGGATGCTAATATGTAAGTACTCTGTAGGCCTATTTACATCCTGAACAACATAACAGGTAACTAAAACTGGGCATGAGCTTGAAGGCATATGTCCTGCCCTTAGTGATAGCAGCTCAGCCACTTCAGAGGAAGCATCTGAACAGCCTAAAATGGCCAAAGGGAAGAGAAGAGTGGCAAATGGGAAGGAATGCTGAAATCATGCTTGCTTTTCCACCGTTCTCTGTATCCCTATGAAGTACTACATGTGGCGTATCTTACAGGAAGACAGCCCTGCAATCTTCATACTTACAGTATTAGGGGGAAAAAATCCAGTTCTTACTCCAGTATAATTCTTGTTTGAAGAAAGTGTGTGTGTTTGTGTGTGAATAAAAATAAATGCATTGGAAAAATATTGACACAGACATTACTAAATCAAAATATCAACTGAGACAGATATAGCAGAGAGAGAGAGAGAGAGAGAGAGAGAGAGAGAGAGAGAGAGAGATGAATGTGTATTCACAGGCACATTTCCCAACATTTGGCTGTCAAGAAGATCAGCCTTTTTAAAACTTCAGTAAACCTCATAATGAGCATCCCAACAAATTTCATTGTAGAATCTCAAGATGAACCACTTTTTGGAAGCAAATGGAATGAAAAACCCGGGAGTTACAAAGCTGTGGTGTGTATGTATTAAACTTCCTTAAATTACGAAATATTTTTCTTAAGTAAAATAAACATGGGCATGCCTAGGGGGAAATAGTCCAGAGACAGGAAAGGTCCACCCAAAGTTAAAAAGTAGAGCTTATGCAGGAACAGCACATGGCTAAAGGGATACAGAGCTCTCAGACATTTTTCTGCAGCCTCCATTGCTTTCTGAGTACCTTGCAGGGCTATGGCTGAAAACTGGCAGTGTGGTTTCCCTCCCCCTTGAGTCAAGAACTGTACAAACTAGCAATGTAGGTTCTAAAGAGAAAACTCCTCCCCTTCCCACAAAAATTGAAAATCTTAAGCCTGCCCACCTGTGTGATGCAGCCCATACATTTGCAGCACTCCCTGCCTATGGTGGCCTTCAGTACCTTTCCCAAATGTAGCCCCCAGCTACCCAGAGGGTGCTGTCCTAGCCATGAACCAGGACATACAAGCCACAATAGCTGGCCTCAGGCAACATGCTAAACTAAAACTGAAGAAGCTACATTATGACTTAGTTTGATGTGTGAACCCAGCCATTCTTAGTGAATGCCTCTTCCTCCCCAACTCTGCAAAATTTCTGAGAAGACCCAATATTATAACTACCTACTCCTGAAAAAGTATTTTTATCATGGGAATCAGTGCTAATCTACATCCATCAACAATCACAGCAAGCAGGGAATGGGAAAACAAATACTAATTACCGAAGACATATATATGCAGGGATTGTCTTGAACATATTTCTTAGTTTCCCAATCACTAGCCTATCATTGAAACAACCAATGTGAAGGGCCACTTCTTATCTACGTCAAAAATGTTCTTTTCCATCACAGATGCAATCTGCATCCTCATTAAGCAACAATTAGCTCAGCTCAGCCATGATGGGCTCCAGAAAGCAAGCCATTTAGCTGTCAAGCCCCAGCAAATGAAAGGAAAAGGGGTAGAATAAAAAAACCAAAACAAAACCTCAGGCATGGATTTTAATTAGTAATGGTTTATATAGTGGAATTGCAACCTTTTGCTGGACAAGCTTTTTGAGATTTACAGAAGAGGTGAAAAAAACCATCTCTTGGTTAACTCCATCCTTACCAACCTTGATGTCATCAGAATTCAGGGTACAGAATATCCAAGAGAAAAATCTAACCCGACCCAACCTGGTGTTGTCCAGAATTATTGTAGTTAAGGTCCTATAAGTCTCAACTGGTATAACCAATGGCTATGTTGTGTGAAGAGTATGGAAGTTAAAATCCAACACATCTGGAATGCAACCCATAAAAATTAATCTTGGCTCAAATTCATTTTTTCCAATTTCACATCAGATTCATTCCACTGAGACTGACACAATTTCCCTGGCATGTAGCTAGAAATGAGCCTCAGTTCCTTATATACCAACTTTGGCACTGAGATCTTAGTCTTGCTAAACCACATTTTTCCTATTACATTTAAGATCAGTTTGATTCTAGCTTTAAGATCCTGTTCAAAAAGCTGAGATTAAGCCATGGTTCCCTCCTAAAATACCACAGGCAACAAGACTGCGGCAGCAAGATCTAGATCAACCTCCTAGAACTGGCATGCAATAAGAGATGGTGAGGAGCTGAATGGAAAAGGGGGAATGGCTTAGCCCAATGACTCTGATCAAAACTGCTGGGGATGGGACATAGCTGCAGTAGAGAAATGTAATCCAAGAGACATCTCTGTTTATTTGACTCAACCCTAAAGATATGATTGTTTTGTTTGCAAAAGCACAGACAGAATTCAAATTTTTAATTACTCATGTAAATCTCTGTATTCCTTATGAATACCTTCTTTCTTTGTCCCACTTGGTGTAGGCTTTGCCTGTCTGCACTGTGCTTGCCGAGTTCTTACAGCAAAGCTATCAATGCATCATCATGCATTTTTCAGCCAGCCAGTTGTAGAACTTGATGCTGTTTTGGACTGAGAGAGAGTAATTGGCCCAAGGTCACCTGGCTGCCTTCTGTACTTAAGGAAAGACTAGAACCTGGGTCTCTCTGCTCCTACTCCAGTACTGCAAACTACACCACTATGCTAAACTGGCTCTCATAATTATTCCTTATGAATTTATGCACTAAAAAAATAGGTAAAGACTATATCTATTGAAAATCCTTCTTTAAATGTTATTGTATGATTATGAAATAAAATGCTGGATGTTGACATCATTACCAAAAGCTTATAGTGGCACAACTGATAATCCATATTTATGAGCATCCTAAGTATAAGCATTTACAAAACAAAGCGGCCGTCCAGACCCCAGTGATGTCTGTATGACAAGTGCCACACTCTTAAAATACCTTATTCTCCTTTTTTAATTTGTACTGTAACAGAACAAATGCCTTTGATCTGGAACATCTTTTCCCCTTCCATCCCCCAACTCATCTGGCCTTTCCTCAAACAACTGTAGCTCCTTGAAATGTCCTTCCTAGATCTACAACTACAGAATATAAGCATCTTAACTGATAAATAATGGAACAACAATAATACAAGTGAAGCTGACATGTGAAAATTCATGTCATAGCTAATGTACCTCAGAAACTGAGATCTAGTGTCTGAGAATCAGCTGTGCTTGGGCCCAAACATGGATAGGAAGAGCAAGGGTGGAGAAGTTAGGTTTCTATGAGCAAACCCTGTATATGTAATGTCAGCTGGTTCAACAAAGCTTTTTAAAAGTCTCCATACTGGTTCCTTGAACTTCTCATCTCTGCAGAAGGGCTATGCCTGATATATGCTTATAAAAGAGAGCTGCAAAGTGCTTCTCATTCATAATTTAACATTAGAAGGTTTTTCTTTTTTTAAGAGCTTTAAACTATCATAAAGGGTACGTGGAAAACTGAACATTGAGGAAAATCAGATATCTGAAAGCCAGCACATAATGGAAGCACTCACAAAGGGAGGATGAGTGAACCTATCTGGCTTCATCCACATTTTGATCCACTCAGTCAGTAAAGACTGGTTTTGTTTCCTTCTCCTGCAACGGAAGGGTCTAAGAAGAAGCATAAAGTCCTGTTCCTTAGAAGTGGCTTTTCCTACACATTTAGCCCTAACTACTATTTGGCTACCCCTATTTCTGAAATTCTCCCCTGTATATCCTTTATGTAAGAGCTGAACCCGGTATTTCAATTCTTCTTTTCATCCTGCCCTCTTTTTTCTCAATTTTAACATCAAGTCTATTAGCTTTTAAACCATTAATTTGGATTGTCAATTGCATTTGAATATTCTGATGCCTGATAGCATATGAATTGAGCAATCAAATGAAAAACCTGAATCATTCCACTCAGCCTCTAGTCTTGCGATCCCCACTGTGTATCTAGCTCAAACACAATAGAAACCAAAAGGATTACTCCTGTTAAAAGCGACACTAATTGGGAATATTGAGATATCCCTCATAGCACTTATTCGATTTTTCTTTACAAGAAATGCAAAGTCTTTAATTTACACTAAGTAGGTTCAAATCAGATTTAGGGTTATACTCAGTGGGAGTCTATCTCTGGCAGCAGAACTGATTCTTACTCTCACTTCTGCACAAAACCTAATCTGTTCTGGAAGATTAAGGGACCTTCCAGGACAGACCAACCCTGGAAGAAGAGACAACCACTGTGGAGACACAAGTTTGCTACTCTAAGTCCTACTTATAGCCCACACACTGAAAGCAATGAGACAGGGAAGTCACTTCTAGCATAGGTTTCCCAGATTTCAAGGATTCTCACTCTAAGCATGACTGAATCTGGATCTAACTTGTAACAATTTCCATCATTGCAACAGTCATCCCAGTAAAAAGGAATTAAGGATCAAATACCCAGAAGTGTACTATTTTATTAAAATAAAAAATAAAAACAGAAATGGCAACCGGCTTCTGTTGCCCTTCCCCCGTGAGAGTGGTCCACAAGGCTGTTCCTTCTAATGTAGTCAATAGCCCTTTTAACAAGGTTGGGGCTCCATCTGAGAGGTTTGCCTTGGGACTAAAAGAGCTGTCCTTACACCCCTGAGTTCCTTCCTTCATACGTTTTGTTTCCCAAGTGAACTACAAGGCTGATAATTATGTGTCAATGAAAGTGACAATTTTACAGTGTCTCTCTAATTACGCCAGTAAAACAACTGCTGAAGGATTTCCAAGAAGTAACTAAGATGACAGTTCTTAGGGAAAAACACATATACAGTGGAACCTCTAGTTACGAATTTAATCCGTTCCGTGACTCTGATCACAACTCGAATTGGTCGCAACGTGAAGCACATTTTCCCATAGGGTTCAACGTAAATACGGTTAATCCGTTCCGCCCTCCGAATTTGGTCGCGCCGCGAGGCACATTTCCCCATAAGGTTCAATGTAAATACGGCTAATCCGCCCTCTGAATTTGGTCGCTCCGCGAGGCACATTTCCCCATAAGGTTCAATGTGTCAGCCGGCATTGCACGGCTAGGAAATTCCCCAGGCGCGCTTTAGTCAGCCCTAGCACAGAAAGAGGAAGTGCTAATGAAATCTGAGCTTTTGTGCGCGCACGCACAGCTGGGAGCGGGAGCTTCCCCCCCCCCACTGATTCCTCTGCGCTCTTTCCTTTCTCCATAGCGACAAAAGCACAGTGAAAGCAATCAGCGCGCTGGGGGGAAAGGCTTTTGCCATGCGCACAGCCGGGAGCAGGAGCTTTCCCCCGCGCTGATTCCTCTTCCTCAACTCCGCGCTCTTTCCTTTGTCCATAGCCCTTGGCGTGGTGCACCGACAAAAGCCCAGTGAAAGCAATCAGCGCGCGGGGAAAGGCTTTTGTGGCGCGCACAGGGAGCTTCCCCCCCCCGCACTGATTCCTCTTCCTCAACTCCGCGCTCTTTCCTTTGTCCATAGCCCTTGGCATGGTGCGCGTGAGGAAAGCCTTTCCCCCGCGTGCTCAGATTAGTGAAGAGGCGCCAGGTGGCCCTTTCATTAGCACTTCCTCTTTCTGTGCTAGCGCTCCAGTGGTGAAACTGACTAAAGCGCGCCCGGGGAATTTCCTAGCCGTGCAATGCCGGCTGACACATTAAACCTTATGGGGAAATTTGCCTCGTGGAGCAAGCCTCCTTGCTACCGCGATCTCGCCCACAGGAAGCCGCGACCACATGGCAGCAGGGCAAATGGCCGCGGATCCGGTTCGTAGCTTGAGGCGGAGTTCGCATGTCGAGGTACATTTTTGTGGCTGGAGCTGGTCGTATTTCGAAATTTTCGTAAGGTGGGGCGTTCGTATCTTGAGGTACCACTGTATCTTCAAATCCCATCTAGATCTGTATGTAAATGGAAACCACCCCACCCACCCAGTAAGTTTCTACCAACTTTTCTGGTTGTGTTTCCCTTTTGTTTGCTACGCACTCTAGTTTTTATTACAACCTTTGCCTTTGATCGGATTTCTGCAGTTTTGCGTCCCCATGGAGTGTTTCTAGAAGTGTCAATTTGCTTTTTTCTGAAACCACCTGCTAGTAGTGTTTTCTATTTTTATTATTCTAAATTCAATTCTGTTCAATAGATGATTATACACAGTCAAATAACACAATGTGTCGTATTCCATAATGAATATACAAAAACTACCAGGCAATTTAGTGTGAAACAGATGCCAATCTTCTGTTTTTCTTTAAGCATTCACACAGTATATGTTGCCCTTGACATTAAGAAGGGACGTTACCTTGAAATTATGTGGGTTCCTCAAATGTGATTCACCATATATTATTGGGCTACAGTTCCTATAATCCCCAGTCAGCATGGACTTGTAAAGTTTGAAGGATGGGAGAAAAACTGAGTTAAGGACATCCTTGTTTTTTCCAAAAATAATTTTTACAAGCCAAATATGAAACCAGGGACATCTACAGAATGGGTTGTAGCAAGGAAAATCAGAGTGATTCAAGCAGTGTTGCGGCATCCTGATACAAGACCCTCCCCTTGCTGAAATGCTGCTTTTGTCATTCTGATGAAAGCAGGAAGAACCTGAGAATGCTGCTGAATGGAACTTACAGCCCTTCCAATAGATGGCTGGGTATATACACCAAATCTTTTCCTTGCTCTATTCTCTGCCATGATATTATCCTCTTGGCCACTTTGGAGGTGTCCCCCCCGCCCCCCAAGCTAGGCTCCAAAGAACAGCTGAAACAAAATCTTTTTCTGAAAAGTTGATTTTTAGAAGAAGCAGGAAAGATGTGACAAGAGAGCCACTTCTACCTTACCAAAAAAAGAGAACAAAAATCAGCATATGCTATTTTATATGTATTGATATAAAATTAGAAAAGAATTGTTATAATTTGATTATAAAAATATCTGAATCCAATCACTCTTCCCAAGGTTTGGGGCGGGGGGGAGAGCCAAGATTAATAAATTTATACAAAGCTTGTAGTGATGTTAGAATGATAACTTTTGCCAGTTGTATTTAGTACAAAAAAAAAAAAATCTAAAGAAACACCAAGCAACTAATGTCAGCAGTGAGAAGACAAGACACCTCTTGCCCCACTCTAAACCTTGCAGAAACAGGGCAAAGAAACATCCTTCAGAAGTATCTTGTTCTCTGGGAAGGGCATGTTTGAATGCAACATCTGGACATATGTATTAATCCTAGATAGTACTCATGTCTTTCGGAGAAAAACCCGCTCCTAGGCAGGAATTTTTCAGACGATGATGATGATGATGATTTGCAAGTAACAAAATCTGTAGAATATTTTTTCCTGCTGGGAGAATAAATGGTTAAATCTATTTTTGCAAAGTTGCACTGAACATTTTTGGGGGAGAAGGGAAGGTATCTCCCACAGGTTCATACAGTTGCCTGGGCTCTTCCCATACTAAGGATCACATCAGATTCATTCTAATCAGAATGGAAGGAAAGGGCACAATTCAGTGCCCCTGAGGAGGGAAATGTTATTGGTGTTATTTGAAACAATAAATGGCCCAGGAGAATGACAAAAAGGCAGAAGCCAGTTGAAAACTGTAAAGAGGCAAGTGCTTTGCATATCAGCTCTTGCTTTGCCCTGAACAGTGTCACCCCATGATTCTGAAGAAGGGGATGGAAAGCACTAACCCTTCCACTGTCCATGATGCCAGAGGGAGTCATGGTGTTACGGCTGTGGAACTGGCAAACGTCATCATTTAGGATCCAGAAAAAGATTTCATTGAAAAGCTAGCTATGAACAAATATAAACGTTACGGTACATACAGACCTTGATTCACCGGAAAACCAGTGATTACAAATATAGCCCTCTAAACCCCTCTAGAAAGTGCATGCAAAGTGGAACAGTTCTAATATGGGAGGCCCACAAAACTTACAACAAGATCTCAGTATTGTTCAGCGGTCTGGGCATAATAGGTCCCACCCCAAGAAGTCAGTCCTGACTAAGAGGCAGTTGGGTTGAATTTTATGACCTGCCTCTAGTTGTTCCTACAGCTATACTTTTGTTATGTTAGTGAAGCCAGTAATACATAGCATAGTGGGGTAGGTGAAGGCCAGAACTGTGCAGAAAGGTGAAGTATGTTCTGATGTTGTTCTTCGTCAAATATGCATGTTCAAGAGATGGACTGTAGTGAAAAATACTGCAAAATTCCACTTTCCAACTAATTTTTTCAGCCATTCCTAAAATTGCTAGCCACAACATAAGGTGGAACTACCTTGCTTTTAACAACACATGAACAAAAAGAAAAATATTCTGTACTTGCAGATCCTCTCCATAAACCAAAATTTATTTTTTTCTCTGCAACTTTTATACCAGATCTGGAAAATCCTTGATTTCCCCTGATGTTGCTGAAATTGAATTCCCAGCATTTCTCACCATGGACCACACTAGCTGTGGTAGCTGAGACTGATAAATCAGCAAGGTCTAGAGGGCAGTAGATTTCCCATTCCAGTTTGATACAATTAATCTTTCTCCAAAATTGCACTTGCAACTATCTGTAGTGCTGACTTCATTAATGTTTATATCTTTTTGCTCACTGAATGGAAAAAATAAAACAGTGAAATTGCAAGAAAGCCAGATGCAACTCTATTCTTGTCTATTAACAGGTAAGGGGGTGGGGGAATGCAGTTACAAATGGAACATGTAGGCAACCAAGGTAGATGTGGTTGGAACCATTCGTGTTCGTTACCATGAGCGATACATGAATTTTTTTGCAATGTAGCAAACTGACTGTGGCTTCTGCATCTAGGTTTCAAAAATCCAGCAGCAAAAGTTAGAGTTTTCTTTACCCATCTAGTAGTCATCTGGATTTTTTTCAGACCATATGCATTACTTTCTTTACATGATATCTGTTTTTAGCAATTGGACTTTAAGCATCCACTGAGGTGCAGTAAACATTAGCAGATTTCAGGACAGACAGCCATTAACTGAAGTAGAAACAACTGAGAATAGAAATAATGGCATGCAACCTCTCCCTGCAAGATCACAAAAAAAAAGACTTTTTTTAATTTGTAGAATTTTTTAGCGTGTAACCCTGGTCTTCGTGCAGATTTTTTCTTTTGGTTTTAAAGTCTTACCTGCAAGCAGAGAAAAGGAAGACTAATGGGTAGCATGTCAGCCTAAGGGACCCATGGCCAAAAGAATGGTCCTGGTTGTGTTTAAGGTAAAATGTAAATGACCAACGCTGCCTCTCATTCCTTGAAGCCCTTGTCTAGCTATTCTCACCTTTCACCAATATGGATAATCCAGTGGGGATGTACTGTTACTGTTTCAAAAAGACTTTTGTTTCTTAAATGCTCATCTTGCAGTCGACAGAGTCCTGATTTTGTAGCCAGGAATATGGCAAGAGTGAAAGCACCGTATGGTGGAGAGTGAAGAACTCATAAATCTACATTTAATCAAAAAAGGAGGTGGGGGAAGGAACAAGTAATAAACTCGATTAACAATATAATTAGGGCAATAAAACAGGGCAATCAAATAGTGAGCAACAGGCCAATAAAGGACCATAAAATTAGACTCATTAGTGATCTTTCAGTGGCTTTATTATGAGATTTTTCACTAAAGCAAATGGCAAACCACAACTCTAAACTCATACAAGGATGATTCAAGGATGGTAAGTACTGTATGAAAGCAGTGATCTTGCCAAGGTTGCTCCAGGTAGGAAGGAGATACCAGCTTTCACCACCCTCTGAAAATTCAGTGCTGCTGGGTACTGCCAAATCTCTGTCCAGATTACCAGCATTAGGGAAGATGCTGAGATGATTGGATAAGCTGAAAGTTTTCTTTATAAAGAGGTCGCAAATAAGCCAAAACAGGCTATTTATTCATGACCAAAACACTATTTCTCCCAATGTTGGAATAACAGTAGTTTAGCAGGGACCTTATAGAAGACCAAACATTTTCTTTGTATTCTACAACTTTAAAAAATGCAACCCCACTTAGTTGAAAAGATTTGATAACTTGCTTTGCTGGACTCCTTAGCTTTTAATAGCAAAACACATACGGCTAACGTGAGCTAAAAATTTAGAACCATATGAACAGGAAAGATGGTAGCAGAAATGTTGGGCAGCAGGACCGACTTTTGGTTTATATTTCAAACATCTTGAAACGCAGACATTTTGGGGTCAGACACCCACAGCTTCCTTTTCTCAGAAGCATCATCCTAGAATGATAGTCAGATTAGATTATAGCAATAAAAACACAACTGCAAAGTCACCAGGGAACCTGAGGGGCCAGTTGCATTTCTCTTGAAGGTTGTTTCCTACACGTTCATGCTCAATAAACAGTTGTGCAGTAAGCAGAGGAGATTCTGACTCAGAGTTTAAAAAAAGCAAAGAGCAAACACTACAAGGAGCCAGCCATGAAAACAATCCAACCCAATACGCAAAAAGCAGCAGTCTGCTTAATTCCCAAACTCCTGACTGTAAGCATCAGGGGAGACTTCAACTACTGCTTAATATGGGGCGGGGGAGATGTATACTCCATTTTCACACCAAAACCTGCCATACTTCACAGTGTTTATGACGGCCTAGACCAACTGCTGATCTGAGTGCCATATTTGATTATAACTCCCCCAGAAAATCATTTTTAGAGCAGCCGAAATACAGCGATAAGCAGAATCCAAAGGAAACTGAGGGGGATCTTCACTGCTTTGTTTATGAGCAAGCCTGGGCTATCGTTTCAGAGGAGCAGTTCAAAGACTAAAGATATGTCTAGCACACATGCGAAAGTCCTCCTTGACATTTTTTTTCTTTCCAGCTTAAAGAAGAGAAGGCCAAAGGGAGTCATAATACCTGAAGGGAAAGCCAGTTTGGTGTAGAGGCACCAGGCCAGAAACTGGGAGATGGTGAGTTCTAATCCTACCTTAGGCACAAAGCTACCTGGGTGATTTTAGGCCAGTCACTCTCTCCCAGCCCTAGGAAGAAGACAAGGCAAACCATTTCTGAAAACTGCAGGCAGTCACCAGGAATCAACACTGACTCAAAACACGCGCCCCCCAAAAAATCCCGAAGGGCTGTCCGAGGTGTAAATTTATTCTCCATAGGGCTCAAGGGTATGAAGGAGTCAGTGGAAGTTTTACAGAGGGAGATCCAAACTTGAAATAAGGAGGAATCTCCTGATCATTAAAGCTACAAAGCAGTGGAACAGCCTGCTTTATTGAATCACCGGAGATTTTCAAGCCAATGTTGGACAGCCATTGGACTGGGATGGTCTGAGGATTCCTGTCCTGGCTGGGGGTTGGACTAGAAGACCTCCAGGTCCTTTCCAATCCCATGATGCTAAGATAAGCAGTGGCATAAATAGTCCAGGTAGGGGTGGCAACCTTGGAGCCTGCAGGCACAGGGCTCACCAGTTGGGCCTTCAAACTAACATATCCTGGGTGCAATCTGCTGACACCCATTGAGGGACTAGGCAAGAGAATGAGTGAGGCAAGCAAAAACAAGCAAAGAACTTCAGCACGTACTGACGAGGGTGACTGCTAGATGGCAGTAAATAGGTGCAGAAAATTCAAATTCTTTGCTGCCATCTGGTACTCATCCATGATTTTGCAGCCAAGATCTGATAACCCTAGTTTTAATACACTCTGACAGGGCCACCCCACCCATGAGAGAGAGCCAGGAGTTGCCACTGCTGATATCCTCCCTGAAAAGTGGCTTGTGTGTTCAAATCCTTAGCACAAAACAGGTCTACTCCCTCAAATTTAGGCATCAGCTCTTCAGTTGGTTCCCAGCATTTGGATGGAAGCCCTATCTGAAAGCTTTGCCATGGGGCTGTACTTGGAAAAGACTGTATAGTCATGCAATGCAGGAAGCCCAGAGTTTGAGATTCCTGTTAGTTATCCTTTTCAGCTTGAAGACTCCAAAATACACCTATAGGATCCAGGAGTGAATAGGTTTGAGGCGGTCTGCCGATAAGCGAGGGTAAGAAATTTGGGGATGACAATAGAAAGTAGCTAGATTTTTCAAAGTCTTAGAGCTAGTTTCTAGTGTCTTCAGGAAAACAAAAATACAAGACCAACCATAACACCATGCAAAATATACCATTTCATTATCAATACCTTTACTTGCATAAAATTAGTTTATTTAAGAATATTGAAGCCAAGAGTTTGAAGCCTCATGTTAGATTATCACAGTCATTTTTTTTTTTAATCTTTCCCCTACTTCTCTTCCTCTAGTGCAGTGTTTCTCAGCCTTGGGAACTTTAAGCTATGCTGGCTGGGGAATTCTGGGAGGTGAAGTCCACACGTCTTAAAGTTCTCAAGGTTGAGAAACACTGTCCTAGTGGCAGCATGGAGCAGTCATCCATTCCTGGGGGGCGGGGGGGGGGGCAAGCTGGGTTTCAAGCTTGTAGTGTAGAATTAAGTGCTCAATACGTGCACCAAATTTCATTTTGGCAATTTACATTATGGCATATAGAATTAAGGATATACACATGCTGGGGAGAGAAGAGAAGAACTGATTGTATCATGGGTGTTTTATTTCTCTTCAAGAAATATTACACAATTTTTTTCTATACCAGGTAATGTAAAGTGATAGAAGAAAAGAGCTGGCTAATATCCTGCCAGGTTCAATGACCTACCTGTGCTGAACATTTGCTAATGGCCACTGTCTGAAAACAGTAAGCAAAGGAAACAGGGCACAGTTCTGAGAAAGACAAATGGGCCCATTATACAGTTTTCTACTTGCATTAGGGCCCAAGAAAATTCCCACTATGCTGTGAAAAGGAGGCATATATAGGCAGAACTGCAGAAGACTCCTTGCTTATATAATATCGTCTCAGGTTACTCTGAACAGCATGGGACAAGGAGGAAACAATTAGCCTGTCCTTTTTTTTCCTTCTCAAGAAAAAAGAGATATAGGTAATCCGGAATGGATTGAGAAACACCTATGCTGAAAACAAGACGTTCTGGGTCAGGTCAATAGAGAACGATCTTGGTTGTGGTCAATAAGAGTCAGATAAGCCAAGAAGTATTCAATCACAGCAGTGAAGAAAAAAAATTCAGCCTCTTGCAAAGCTGTTGCTTATAATATGGTGAATCTCCCAGAATTTCACTGGAGTCTGGCAGTGCCTAAATTGAAAGACATAAATAAATCCCAGAAATGCATTTTGAAAAGGTTGCCGCTTGGTATAAATAAATCATAATTACTATACATTCCTACTAGAACATTTAATTCCTGAAAGATCTGCACGGAAAAGAGCACATGTGTAAACGCTCCTAATCCCAGGCATATTAAGGCAGTTTTTCCCAGTTGATGCCCTTTAAAATTCATGCTGGTTATTGAGTTCTGGAAGGTGCCACCTCAACATAATTGCAGGGCATGAGTTTGGAGAAGGTTGGTTCAAGTTCTCTGTTTATCATCAACGTTGTGATCAGCTCTCTGAACCTCCAATTACCTGTTATAGAAAGGATGATCATGTGTGTCTTCTGTTCCTCATCATTATCCATCTGGCTGAAATTGAAAGAGCAGCACCCCAAAAGTCTCACCTTCCCTGATTTTTGTGTATTTCACCTTCTCCTTTCAGCTGTAATAAGAGAGGGGCAACACTAGAGAAGAGAGGGGCATAAGTTAGCAAATGCTTTTCCTCTTTTTCCTACCCACCTGATGCCCTCTGGCAGAAGGCTGTCCTCAGCAGCCAGGTCTCAAAAGGAAGCTAGCATCCTATTCCCTTATCTTCTCTCACACAACTCAGGTCAATTATTTACGGCCCAGTGAACAACATCACACCAATCTATCATTGGGGAAAAGTAAATAAATGAAGGTTAATATCCCTGGCAAACTCACTTGATACACTGCATTGGTGGTGATAGCAATGGAAAGAACAGGCTTAATAAAGCATTTTCATACCACATAAACTGTGGTTTATGCACGCTTGCCTCTTCATACCACTGAGACTAAGAGGTAGCACTCTCTGGGGTTTTCTGCAAAATGTCTCCATCAGAAAAGAGGGGGGGGAAGCAAATAACCAAGAGTCAAAGCTGCTGTGTTATTTTTTTTCCCTGCACTGTCAGGCTCCAAATACTTCTGGCAAAAGAAAGAAAGAAAGAAAAAACTGCAGAAGCCTGCTAAAAATTCATAATTGCACTGCCTCACCCCAGAAGCTGTCTTGCTTATCAGAAAGGACATCATCTATCATTGTTCATTCAGTCTCCTTTCTTTAATATCAGAGAGAGATGAACCCATTTATGTTTTCCTTACTATGATGGCTCAGTAAAAATGACAATAACCAGGTTTCTGAAACAATGAGGCAGGTTTCCTTAAGGAAAAGCAGGCATTTAAGCGATATTAATTTTTCTTCTCCACTAAACCCTATTTGATCTTGGTTAATTCCTGAAATGGTGTGCTCAAACTTATTCCTCATGTAATAGTTTAGATTATGTACCAGATGTAGAACTCTCTCTACACCACTGTTCCTCAACCTTAGCCACTTTAAGATGGATTGACCAACTCCCAGAATTCCCTGGGCTGGCTGGGGACTTCTGGGAGTTGAAGTCCACACTTCCTAAAATGGCTGAGGTTGAGAAACATTCCTCTACACCATATATGTTCAGAGTTTGGGAGCAGGGAAGAGATTTTTCCAGGAGTTTTAGTCCATACACTTGTTTTTCTTTTAGGACAGAATAAAGACTCATCCAGACATTTATATGCATTTTGATTTACAAATAGGAAAAATTGCACCGTTGTCCCTATTTGGGGGAACCAATGTGGTTACAAGGTTCCTTCAGAATAGCCCTGAGAGAGATGGGCTTGAGTACCATTCCCTCTGGCGCAGCACCACTTTTCCTGATGACTTCTTGACAGAGCTAGTTTTCAAGACTGCATATAGATTAAACATGCTATTAACATATCAACAGAAACAAAAAACAGATTGGACCTGAGGCCTAAATAAAATCACTGCCCCTAACAATGGAATATAGCCATAAGCAACTCCTTTTAGATTCGAAACGAAAAACAATGGCCTCTGTGGGACAGAAGGATTGCAACAGTCCCCTGGGATGTTGGAGGAGCGCTACCAATATTCAAGTATGAGTAGAGACAGAGCAGAGTCTAAATGTTCCAAGCAAAAAGATCAACTTGCAAACCTAGTTTAGGCTACCTGCTATTGGCTTCACATGCCAGGTCTTAAAAGCAAACACCTTATCTTGAAGAAACCTTGGAGATCAGAAGATGATATGTTTTCTCATTTATTTTTAAAGCAGCCACAATATATCCCAGTTTAGGTGCAAACTATAGCATTTCCCTTATTGGCACTGCAACAAAGAGAGATGTACTTGCTCTCCTCGAACGCTGCAAATTGCTCACGATGGGTCGAATCAGGAAAATGGCACAGGTGGAGAGGATTTTTTAAAAAGTCCTTTCACATGTACCTAACCAGTTCAGTATGTCACATTTTCTGCTGTTAAAATTAACAGAAATGAGAGAACCTGTAATCAGTCTCCAATATCTCACATAGCTGAGCCCAAAGAAAATAATGAACTTTGGAAAGCAAAGAGCTTTTAAGTTTCAGTTTGGCCTTTTATTACTTATCAATAATGTCTAACATTGTACTAGAAACAGTTTACCTGTTAAAGTTTTGGAGGGTTCTGAACAAGACCAGTTATTATTGTGTCTCTGTTCTGGAACAGAATATTCTCAAATTTTCATTGGCATTATTTGAATAATATTTTATTCAACAGTTTGCATCTTTAATTTATTACTGTAGTTATTATCCATCCGTTTTGGTACGTTTCGGAAAGGCGATACATGTAAGTTGTGCAATTTACACATCATGGATAAGAGCAGATGTTCGATGACAAATTCTCTTGGCATTCAGAACAGCAACCTTGTGAGTAATATGCGTAATGTACTTTGTATATCCCCAACCTTATATCACATTATTTATTGCTTTGAGGAGCAAGGAGACCATTCTTGTGAGGTGGATAACTATCACAAGCTTTCTATGTGTGGGGAGAGAAGCAGGACAAACAAGGAGTAGTCCATTCAACATTACTTTGCCTTGGATCCATGTGCATAATTAGTCTTTTGCTCCTCATACCATTATGAAAGCACTAACTTTTCCTGAACACCCAGCAAGTTCATAGCTGGGTAGACAATGTAAACCAAGTCCAGGTCTAGCATTTCATCTGCATTTAATTATAGCAACAGTTACAGAGATTGAGATTTATATATTTCCTCCTACAAAGAAAGGGCTTCAACTTTCCAGATCTGCATCCAAAACAGTGAAATTCAAAAGGCTGACAAAACTATAGCTCCCATATGTGGTGAACACTGAAATCTCTTTGCCTCCTCTATCCTCTTGGCTCACATTTTTAATGTATGAAAAACAGTCCCCCATGTGTTATGACAGCAAAATGATGTATGGTTAATGTAGGCCATGGGGGTTACAGGGATAATTACCTCCACATCTTGATGGCTGGCAGACATCAAATACTTTTCCAGACATTTAGTAGAGCTACCAATTAATCTGAGTCCTTGCCACCCCTGGAATCTCAGCAGCTTCACCCACAAAGACCTGACAGATGAGTGTCAGAAGACTGGTACTTGCTTTCTCGGGGCAGAGGGCACTTCTCCCTTCCTCTCCCCTTAGCAGGATGGGAGCCCATTTCTGTCAACATAATAAAAATAATGAAGATATGTGTAGGACCAGGTTCTCCTCTGCAACACAGGAGCTGCAGAAGCAACTCTTCTTCTGCTGTCAAAATGGTGTGAGAAGATTTCAGAGAGCCATTATTCTTGGCATGGAGAAGACCTACAGGGTAGGATTTCCTGGTATGGTCGAAAGTTGCTCACAACTGTCCTGCCAGGATAGAGCAACACTGCAGAAACACCCATGCTAAAGGATGATAGGAATCTAATAGGTGGTTCCCAAATTCCAGCTATAATGCTTTCCTTTTTGTCCTCCTAGATTCACAATTAGATATTGCCTGACAGCATTGTCCAAACATAGCAGATTCTCCCATTCTAACTCAAGGACCTCAGTCGATACCCCAAGTATTGCCTTTATGGCACAAACAGTCTATCTTTCCATGCCCATAGGCCATAGGTTTAGGGAACCAAGAGCTGCAGCATTTAGGTTGAGAGAGATGACACAAAATAGGCAGGGACTATTTTTCTTCTAACAGATGACCATTTTTTCTATTCTGTGTCCCATTCAATATGAATGCATGGTCCTGAAAAAAGATATCCCCAAATTGGGAGGCATGTGTGGGGGTTTTGTTTCTTTTTGGTTTGCATTATTCCTATTGTTGTCAAGGGACAATCAATGTGGTCCCTACAAAAGCACTCAGACTTAATTTTGCATTAAGCAAGTAACAAGATCTAAAGTTCAATACATTTTATGAAACACCTCTGATTCAAATATGAGGTTCCTGTTCAGACCGCAGACTGAGGATTTTCAACCATACTGCAAATTTTCCTTGCTGTACCTTCAATCTCAAATTATGTTGAAAGCAAATTCTTTCCTGTACAGTAGTCATTACATTTTCTTTCTTTCAGAAAGTCAGAGCAACCTAATACTCATCTCTCTCTTTCTCTCCAAGGCCACCAAAAAAACAGCTAGAATTCCATTCAATAGAAACTCAGAACGGCTTGAAAGAATTGAAACTTAATTTAACAGTTAGCAATGTTTTAAAAAATCTAGACAACTAAAAAGGTCTGCACCTATAATCAAAGTGGGTGTTAGGCAGACCTTGCAGGAAGGTGTTCAATAGATGAAAAAGGGTCCTTTGGTTTGATTTTGAGCTTCTATTTCTGGATGTATTTATTTGGTTTTACATTCTTGATAACAGAAAAGGACCTAGGTGATGAAATGAAATAATACGACTATGTTTTTCAGATGCATATACACATAGGGTTTTCAGAGTTTCATTTTCTTTGTAACCGTGCTGAAGATGGCCTGCCATTGTTCCTCTAGGCTCTGCATAGAGCATGAAGGGAACCCCACCTTCCAATCGTCATTCTGTCCAGGGTTAGAACTCTGTCCACTAATCTGTACATCATTAAAGAGCTTCAGGGGAGAAAGGAGGCTGCATAATTTATATGCCCTTTCTATTCTTTGTAATGAAAGAGCGTACGTGTTCTGGCTCTTGATAAACAGTTAGGAGACATAAAACAGACATCCTCAGATATATAATCCCACCACATAACAAATTGCTTACAGAACATTCTAAGAGACATTGACAATGATTATTATTTCATCAATTCACAAAACAAAGCAACACCAACAACATACTAAGCAAGGAAAAATGTAGCACAAGAAACCTTAAGAGCTTTCTTAACTGATCTCAATGCACTGAACGGCTCAAATGCTTTCTAAAGCTTGGAGGGGGTGGGAAATGTGCATGCAGCAATAATTTGCCTCTTCACCCTTGGCAGAAATATTGGGAGCCTGTTATCAAATGCAATGTCCAGCATAACTCTATCCTCTTCCCCATGGCTAGTACATACCCAATTATGGCAAACAGCAACTTAATTTATACTCAGAGTCAAAATTAGCTTCTCCTGGCACCTAACCTTCTTTTTTATTTAAATGATTGGGTATGTTCACATAACATGCTTAATCCTCAAGTGATTGAAGTGTTTGGTTCTCTCATACACCTTCTCACTCATCTAGGAAGTGTCTGGAGATGGCTGGCTTGTTAACTTAGCAGTGAGGTATTTGCTGTTTAATAGGTGTCTTCTGCCAGCAATTACAAGTGCAAGAGGTCACACTTCGATAAAAGGTCTTTATGGAAGCTATAAATCTCACCACAGTGCAGGAATGCAATTGTTACTTTAGAAGGTGAAGTTCTGGGCAGACAAATCCAAAATCCAGGAATCAGAGCTGAGTGTTGTACCAATCCAAAGGTCAGACAGGGCATCAGGAGCTGCACACATTCAGGAAATCATGTCACAGACTGGAAAGTTACTAGCCGACAGACATGAGCCTCCCAAGCCTTTCTTTCATAGCACTGACTCAGATATGCCTCCTTCTTTCAAGGAGCCTCATTGTACGTTTCTGTTCTACTCACTTGATCTTTCTGTGTGTGGGGGGACTAAGGATGCTTCCCCAATCAGGCTCTAGGTCAGATGATCAGCCTGCTGTTGTGCTTCTGCCACAAGGAGCGGATTACCTGAGAGCCTGCTGGCTCCTGGGTTGCAAGATCTGAAGCCCTGGTCTTCCAATCTGGAGCCTGACTGATTAGATAGGTCATAATATTAGTGCTGTGCGTATTTTGAAAATGTGCTTCAGACTATGTGCAAGTGCAGTATCTCTCTGCTATACATTAAAAGAGCACCACGTTTACAATATTACTGTGTGTCCATGAAAAGAATGCTGCTGTTTTAAGAGCTGCATTGACCTGAATGAGTGGATTCTTAAAAACAGTGGTATTTTTTTCAAGGCTCGCTGGAAAAAAAAAATTGGCTTCTTTAATGAATAGCCAAGAGAGCTGGGCTCACCAAACCATGCACAATCCTATCATTTAAATATTTTATACTTAAGTGTGCTGGGTCAGTGCTGCCATTGAGTACTTGCAGCTATGGGACATAGATTTCAGTATCGCATATTTTATGTAAATACAATAGCGGGCAGCTATTAGTCTGTCTGTCTTAATTACTGAAGATCCCAGGGCTGAGCATTCACAGAACATTCACTTTCTCTCCAGGTTTGCATATCTGAAAATAGCTTCATTTAGCAGAGAGAAAAATAAAGTTGCTTTCACAATCCATACCAATGATGTATACCAATATATCCAAAGATCAACTCATTTTTGTTTTACAGCTAAAGGCATCCTGGCATCCTCCAGATATACCAAATGCAATGCCCACGTTTTCTTGGCAGAATTTTCCCGAAGAACAATTTCTCCAACCTGGCCCCAATACATCTGGAGATCACCAGCTGGGGGAAGGGACAAGTAAACGTTTGATCTAAAAATATTAATGGCTTCCAATTAACACTACCTCATTCTTATGATGATTCCATAGGGAATGCTTCTTGCACTGTCTATGAATCTCTGCAATAATTATCTGGAGTGTTGCAATCTCAAGCACATTTGGCGGGGTAAAATTGGGAGTGGGGGAAAGAACTCAATGAAATGTGTTAACTTCCTCAAAACACATTTACTTTATTTGTTTAGGTATTAATTTCACATATTTACGTGTCACAATGCTCCCAACAATTATAAAAATAAATAACAAACTAATCTAAACAATAAAACACACTGTAAAACGATTATGATCTTTTAAAACAATAAATATCATAATATAATAAAAACAGAGGCAAAACTTCTCACAAGGTGACATCATTAAAAAAACAAAAAACAGATAAAAAGCACTGCCACTATTGGAAAAAGACTAAAGAATTTTTAAAAATGCCCCAGAAGAAGATGACTATTTTCAAATTGACTTCATTAATATGCTTCTCTGAACTGTATTTTTCTCCAGTGCTCAAAGCCATCACTAATCATAATTAACAAATTTTAATTCACAGTTCCCCGTCATTTTGATGTGGGAAACGTATGAACATTGGGTGCAATCTTGAAAATGAAGGTAGTCCTTCGGGTTCGAAGAAGACCCGCAGTTGTGCAGTTCATATGTGGACACGGAGGTGGCTCTGCAGTCCCAGTCTGGAAGTGCAGAGTCGAGCACAATGGGGGCCCTGGAAGTCCATTGTTGTAGAAACTGTGGGAGTTATTCTGTGAAGCTGCTCATGGTTTTCTATCAATTTTTGGCAGTGCCTGTCTTTAAAGCCAGTGGACACTTTATAGTACAGGGCTCACCGACAGGTTCTGTCAGCAGCTGCAGCTTCTAGTTCCCTTAGCTAGATGTCACAGTGGCATAGTGTTTCTTTCACAGCGTCTTTGTAGCACTTGCATGGTTTACCTCAAGGTCTCTTCCCAAACTCCGGTATACTATAGAGCAACTGGCAAGGCATACGGTGGTCATCCATTCTGATGATGTGTCCCATCCACCACATCTGGGCTCTGATAATCAGGGACTCAGTGCTGGTGGACTCTGCACAATCCAAGACCTCCAGGTTGGAGACACAGACTTGCCAACAAACACCAGTGGAGCGGAGAGTGTGCATGTGACATTGTGAAATTCCTCCACTAACCTTAAACATAAATTTAACATAATCCTAAAAAGCAAATCCTCCAGATTCCAATTAAATTCTACCCCACCCTCAATTCTGGTCTTATCTACATTGTGTCAACAATTTGCTCATAGTGGCCCTGTCTTCCCAAAAAACATTAAATGCACTCCTGAATTAAATGATGCCATGGCTATTTATTCCTAACAGTTATAATCAGGCCAAAATAATAACCAGTCTAGCTAACTTGGTTGAATATAATAGGAAAGTAAATGTGAAATGTGAGTGAGATTACTGCAACAGGACAACAGGACAGCACAGCTATGTTTAGCATAGGTATAATTCCATTATGGCCTGAATCTGGAGCCAAGGTAGGGTCTAGCAGGAAAGCAAAGCCAGTATTTGAAAATGGAGCAAGAGTGAACTTTATAGACCCTCCTTCCCAGCCAAAGATACAAGGGATATAGTGGCCATGAAGAATGATATCCATCTTGCATATTATTGCTGGTGTGATCATTGAATAAAGCAGGGCGAGCACACAAGGAATAAATAAATAAATTAAACAAATAAATAAATAAATTCTGAAAGGCTATTCATGTAAGACACGGATGTTGTTCCACAGAACAGTTCCACCTATAATCACAAATGGAAGATGCTATAACAATGTAGGATTGAACAAGCTGTTTATACAAAGAGCCTAAAGCTACAGTCCAGTTCATACTAACATTTCTGCATGCAATGATCATGTTGAGACATTTTAGCACTATGAAGTAGTTTGTTTTTTGGCAGTAGTAGAGATATTCCCTGAGTTTGCTACTAGATACTCTTTACAGACTCTACCAACATTCTATTTTAAGTAAGCTAATCCTACATCTTAACTCTAATTGCTTGGTTTATCCTTTCATGAATTCATTCTTGAACAAGTTATTGGAAATGCCTATCTAATTCTAATCAATCTCAGGAAATCACATTTCAACTATATTAATGCTGATGGGACTTCATCACAAAAGTTCAGAGTTATTTTTATTTGCTTATTTTGATTCCTAGAGATCTAGATCAGAGATTTTCAGACTTTTTCATACTATGGAAACTATTAATTAAAAAAAAATCCAGCATCCCTAACCAAGAGGCATTTGACTATGTTTGAGCAGAAATTTGGACATGTTTGAGTACAAATCTTCCACCTTAATCTCTCACAGAATTTTATCAAGTTTTTGTGGAACCCCAAGGTTCCATAGAATACAATTTGAAAACTGCGATCTGATTCCTTTCAGCTAAAGAATGAAAACCCAACATCTCATCTTAGAAAGACTGCTTTTTATCTGGGGGGCGGGGGGAACCCTCTCTCTTCCAATGGCATTCATCTCCATTCTGTCATCAGAGAGTCTGCCCATATATTTTCAATTTTCTAGTTCAGCTACAAAACATGATGTCTGGAAATTCTTAACACCATTGTTCCTCCTTTCCACTCTTCCCTGAATAAAGCAACCCACTTCAGGAGTTCTTTCCTTTCATAATACTTCAGCAGTGCCTCTTGTCCTTCAGAAAGTGCATAAAGAATGAAAAATAATCACTTTATCCAGACAAGTTTATAAGAACATGGTTGAATAAAAAATAACAGTAATATTTATTTAAATTTCACAGTGCAATAACTGCATACAATGTGGCACTTTAAAAAGCACCATAACAGATTAGCATTTTGTACATGACTTCAGACAGGGGAAGTATGACTCTCCTCGTCCCATCAGACTTCTCAGCCTCCAATACCACTAATCGTGGTACAGTATCCTTCTGAAACAGCTATGACTGTTTTGTGGGGTGGGGGGCTGTTTTGCATTGGCTCTCCTTCTTCCTGAGCAGTTGGTTCCACTCAGGGCAGGGAGGAAGGATCAAGCCCTCAGGTGCCCCATGGGGAGTGTTGCCGAGCTTAGCACTTTCCCTTCAATATCTACATGAAGCCACTAGGGAAGATTATCTATCAGCATAAGTTGGGGTATGATCAATATGCCAATGAAACCCAGTTATATATGCCACCCCTGGCCAAGCACGACATGCAGTAGAGGTTTTGTTGCCTGAAGGCAAACAGGTCTGGATGGGGAGAAACTGGCTTAGGCTGAACCTTAGCAAGACTGAGTGGCGTGGAATCCAAAGTTGACTGATTCTTTGTACAAGTTTCTGGACATCTCTAGCTATGGACGAGGCTATGCTCCTTTGAGCAGAGCTGGCTCACCATCTGGGGATCCTAGAAGACCAAGGGGAGGCTATGCCAAGAACTTGGGCAAAGTCTTTGAAAAATTGTGCACCAATTATTATTGTTTCTGAAATGGGGGCTTTGCATATGTCCCTGTCACCTCACATTTAGACTATTGCAACTTACTCTACATCAGTCTGCTCCTGAAAAACCGTTTGGAGGCTGCAACTGTTTAAAATGCACCAGCCCAAATGGCTGTGAGCATGTCTAATTTTGTCTAGGTGACACTTTACTACAGAAACAGCAATGGCTGCCAGTTTGTTACCAGGTGTACAGTAATTCAAGAAGCTGAGGTTCCCTCTAAAGCCCTGTATGCTTCAGGGCTCAGGTATCTCTGAAACTACCTATTCTAGGTGGAATCTGCCTGCCTAGTAAGATTGGGAAAAATGGGTAGGTTAAGGATCCTGCCTCCAAAGGAATGTGGTCATCAAGGTTCTCATGGCTGAACTTTCTTGGTGATGGTCCTCCATCTTCTGGAACAGCCTTCCCCTGGACATAAAGTCAGCCCTGTCCCTGTTAAGTTTTCATAGAGCAGTTAAGACCTGGCTTTTTGGAGGAGTTTTAGGGAAGAAGTGAAAGGATGGTTCTTCTGCAGAGGGGGTAGGTGCTACTGATGGATGGAGTGAGGTTAGGATTGGTTCTGCTAATTTTGATTTTTTAAAATTATATTTAACCTTAACAATAACAGGAATTGCAAGCCACTCAGAGTCTTCAGATTGGAGTGGCATAGAAACCTGAGAAAGTAAATTAATAAATAAATAACCTATGTGGTAGGTTATAGAAGATGCTAGTTCATCAAGATAAGTGATCTGGAGAAAGGCCAGTGACCTGGAATAACAATTCAGTTGTGAAGAAAACATTGGATAAGATTACACAGAGATAGCAATAAACAGGCTAATGCAGTGGAGTAAAATGTGTTGTGGAAAAGTGGGAGTTTGAATGGGTAGGTGTTATAAAAAGGGACCAGGGGACATCAAGGAAAAAAAGGACAGAGAAACAGTGATACATTGCAAATAATAGCTAGAACAAGCCCAGGTATCCATTTAATAGATATCTAGTACTTCATAATAAACTGTGAAGACAAACGCTATAAAAATATGCAGGAAAGCTAAGTAGGATAATAATGCCCCCCCCCCCCCCATCGTTCTTCAATTCCCTAGTTTTTTCCTATGCTTGGCCCACATGAGCTTGTATTTAAAATTCTTTCTAATGAGCCAGCAGGGATAAACAGGCTAAAAGCTAAACAGCCTTGAAATATCAAGCATTTCAATGCCTGATCAAAATTCAAAATCAGGGACTTGCTAGAAGCCTCTTTCTAGAGCAATTCCTTCTTTGGCAAGATGCTCTCATCCAAGCATATCAACAAGGTGCTTTCTGTCACTTTTACTCCAGCTATCCCTGGGTGATAGCTGAGCACAACAGATAACTTGTGATGGGCACCATAGTAACCCTTCCAATAAAATAAACATAAGAACAAATATACAGGAAAGACAGTACAAGTTGATAAGACGTATACTGAGACAACAAGAGCAGTCAAAGCATGGCATGGATAGCTGCAGAAAGCAGCAATAGACTTCTGATCCATACCAGGTGGTTGCATAACCACTACCCTCAGCATAGAAGCTTCAATGCAACTTTACTTGGGACATGGGAGGAGGAAGGGGAAGTTTTATGTAGAAAGTGGCTGTTGGAATCATCTGTCTTTCACTCTCTAGCCATGCTCCTATTTAAGTTCTTGGCCAATGTCTGCAGAGATACCTAAAAAGCAATGATGAAATACTCAAGATTGCAGTCTTCCATTCTGAGATATTCACAAGTAGATTTCCTCTATGTCTTTTATGCAGAGCCCACAGATTCATTGCCCGAACCACCATGATTGTTTAACCTGGTCTGAGTGTCACTGTGTTGTAACTCCAGAGTTACAACATCCTGCATCTGAAATTACTCTAGCTGAGGTCAAATGTGAATGCAGGTATGTGTCATTCCGTTGCTTCTCTACTGCTGCTATTTTGCATGGGGGAAAGGGGAGCAAAGAGGAATAAATGAGAATATTGTCAGTAGTTGGATATTTCCTTTACTGTCTCCCTGGGGAATACATTAATAACCTTTTAGAAGTAAGAAGAGGCAAAATAGAAACAAAAAAGTAGCAAACGTAATGGTCTATATAACAAAATTAGTTTACCATCTTGCTGTGAGAATATAAATTAGCAAAAATTTATACTCTTCTTTATACTCATACTCTTCTTCCTCTTGCAGGCCTTGTTTGAAAGAAGACTACCTGGTTTGTTAAATCGTAGTTTTAAAATTATATTTAAGCCAGGAAACAGTGTATTAAATATTACCAACAAACCAAAATTCCAAATCACAGTTTGATCCTGGCCTGTAGATCTGGTTGGGAAGTACCATTTAAATCATTTTTCTGGTTTGGTTTTGAACTAAACTATGGTCTAATGAACCATGATCTAATAAAACAAGAAGGCTCATTATAGGCAAAGTATCACAGGTAAAAGAAGTTCTTGAGCTTATGGTTTGTTGAGCCACTAATACTAAGTGTGAACTAGGCTAGGGCTTTGGACTTCAGTTATCAAATCTAAAGCCCATTTTTCAATTTCTGACCTGTTACTCTTCCTAACTTCCTGGAAATAGGTTAAATGAGAGTTCTAGACTTGGCCAGGGCCACTTAGAGAATTTTATGGACAATCTCCCATGTCCAAAACCACTATTCCTGATATTTTAACTATCTCCAGGGTACATTTTTTCTTGTAGTTTAAATTTGTTTTTAAAATTTTGTAATCAGTGTGCAAATATTTCTCTAGATGCAAGTTCTATTAAAAATAAAGATTTTGAAGGAATCCTAATTTATTTTACATCTAGCCTGCCCATGAAAGGAACACCTTGTATAAATACTACTTAAGTTACTTATGTTCATATTTTTCATATTTTCCTTCAATTTCTCTGCTTGTTATTTGCTATTTGATTATAAATTACAAATTACATTCCAATTCCATTAGCTTAAAATGAATCAACACTAGTAAGTGTTGATGGGGGGAGAGATAGAGTCTAGCACCCCTGACATGCAAGGTATCACAAAGCATGCTCTTTCTCTTTAACATCTATATGAAGCTGCTGAGTGAGGTCATCCATTGGTTTGGCGTTAGGTATCATCAGTATGCTGATAATACCCAGCAGTACATCTCGACCCAATCTGTCTAAGCAATACTACCAATGAGCTGTCTTAGTGTCTTGAGGCTGTGCGGGTACAGAGGAGGAGAAACAGGCTCAACTCAACCCTGGTAAGACTGAATGGCTGTGGTTATTTGCCCCCTCTGGATCCAAAGACTATCCATCTTAGTCCTACCCTACTCAGGGCTGGAGTGCTGTTTGAGGATCTTCATGGTCTTGCAGCTCCTGCTTGGAGAGCAGGTGTCAGCTGTGGCCAAGAAGACCTTCAAACAGATTCATCATGTGCACCAGTTGCCCCTTTTCTGGACCAGGAGGCTCTTTGGATTGTCACTCACACTTTGGTCACCTCACATGCGGACTATTGCGATGCACTCTACATGAGGCTGCTCCTGAAAACCATTTGAAAGCTGCAGTTGGTCCAGAATGCAGTGGCATGGGCAGTTATGTGTGTTGTATCTCTGCTCTGAGAGCTGCACTGGTTACCGGTAGGTCTCCAGGGGCAATTCAAGATGCCAGTTAGCATCCTTAAAGCCCTTCATGGCATAAGGCTACTGTGATGGAATGGTTTGATGAAGGCTACGCTCGGGGAGATAAGCATTTCCTTAGCCCCCAGCAAGAGTGTGGGAAGGTGAAGAGGATGAGACTGACACCACCCTAAGGAATTCATGGTGTTTTGGCTTGCTGGCTTGGGAAGTTTAGATTCAATCTGGAGAGATTCTGTCTTTGAGGTGGAAGCTAATAAATGCAACAGAACTGTATTTGTACTGTCTCGTGGAGTTCTTTGGGCTGAATGTGACAGCTATTTGAGGAAGGCAGCTCCCATAGTCCCTGCCCAACTTGTTCAATCTGACAGAGTCAACATGCTCTGGATCCCATCACTAAAACAGTGTCATTTGATGGGACCCAGGAAGCAAGCCTTATCTGTCGCTGCTCTTGCTCCCTCCAAGATCCATCTGCCCCCTGCCCCCGTAACTGAACCACATCTTTAATTAGCACCCAAATACTTGCTTGGACAAACTAGTCTCTTCCAATTTGCTTACCTCAACTAGTTCATTATTTCCTGTTTTGCCCTAAGTAGGCACTTAATATCTGCTAGACACTAACTAGATAGCTAGTGTAGAACACTCTTTGTTCACACATGTTACAGCACAACCCCCCCCCCCCCCCCAAACTACAAGGGTAAACTAATACAGCAGAGCATATTACGTAGATGCAGCTGCTAGGTTTTAAAATAACCTGGCTAACCTTACGTGGACTCTGTCTCTATCCTGCTGTGCACAGACTCCTTCTGGTAGTTATTTCCCTTCCAATTTGTGTCATTGAACTGTCCTTCCTGTCTGCTTCCCTAACTCTTCCATCCAGTTGAACTAGAATCCACTGAGTTGGGCTTTAAATAGCACCTTTTAAATGAGTCATGATTAAAACCCACTGAACACAATTTTCAGTCCCATTGCTTTACAGCTCAGTTCTACAAACATTTGTTTGAATAGACTTATTCGGAGGTCAGCAAGCAGCCTGCCTTACTTAAGACTAACTGGCTTGGGGTTATGTAGCTCCTGGCATTTTTGCATACTTCTTTAAAACTATTTCTATTAGATTTTATGGATAGGCAAATGGTTTGTGTTGGCTCTTGGTTACCGAAGTAAAAAACAAAAAAACCCACAAATCCCTACTAAAATTTATGCCAAAAACAATGTTCCCTTATTTATAAGCCAAGAACATTTCTTTTGATATACAAATGGTATATAGAGCTGTTAAATTCTTCAGCGCTGACTTCTTTAGTGGCTCAAACATGAAAATATAACTATCTGCCAATATTTTACACCCCCCTTCAGTCTACCCAACATGGCCTGTCAAAGTCAGTTCTGCCCACAAAGCAAGCTTGGTATAGAAGGAGGCAAGACTTTCAGGCTACCCAGCTGATCATGATCTGATTACAGGGGACAAATTCTGACATACGCTATTATTGTCATCATTACTGAGCATTTCTCTGGGTCTCTGAAATATATACGTGCTTTGTACCACACTTCCTATCCACTATACAATTCTCAGGAAAAGGATACATTAACAATGATTTCCGTAGCACAGTTTAAGGCATTAGGAGTAATTCTAGCCTAATGCAACCAGGACCTTCATAGCCAAATCACTGAATGATGGCAGTTGAGAGCACAAGGACCACGAAGGAGCATTCTCTATGAAACATGTCTTTTATGAAGCCTAGGATTACTATGTAAATGTGGCCAAAGTCACACTTGATTACCATAGTACTATGTCTCTATAATATGTACTGTTCATAATGACTGTACTGAATAAATTAAATTTAAATCTGGAATCAGCAAATATTGTATCTTCACAAGAGAGTGTCAAGTTTAACTATCCAAAGGAAGTCCTCCGTTTCCTTCTCAGCTGCCACCTAAAGCTGGGCTTTAATGTACAGAACTGTGGAATGCAGAGCACTGTATTTTGTGTTCCCTCCTTCCCCAAATACTTCCAGATGTACAGGGTTTATATCCCTTAGAAGTTTAACATTAAGCTAATGAAAACCGCATTCCTTCTTTCTAGCTTATCCTAAAATCCATCCCATTCTTGCATTATATCATATGACATGGGGGGGGGGGGGAACAAAAACACTGGAATGAATAGGCAGATCTTTCCCCTCCATGGCTAAGGCAAAGCACCATTCAACTTCCTTCTCTTTCCTTGAATTCCTATTCTTTTCCCTAACAAAATCAACCTGTTGGGATTCAGCTTGAATTCCTACTGCCTGATAAACCTGGAAACAGGTATGCCTAAGCAGTGCTAGGACAATGCTATTAACAAGACAGGGCTGGTGCTAATGATGATCAGGCTGATTAAACTTTAGTGTGCCCACACACAAAGCAGACAGCAATTTTCAGTCTCAGAAGTAAAGCTGCCTTTAAAAGCATTTGGAAAAAATGTCTGGCAGTTAATGAATTTGTGAACTGCACTTGTATTTACAAACTAGCTTGCAAGTATATCGTAATATCTATTTGACATTCTCAGTTATCATAGTCTGCTTTTGTCCCAACATGTATTTTCATGCTGTTTTGTTTTAATTACAAAAAGTGTCCAATCACAGGCTGGTTGCTGAGCAGTTCACCTACTTGTGATTACTTCTCTCCAGTGTGTAACTTTAAACAGTTATTCAAATGATGTATATGGCGACGTCAAACCTGAAATCAATTGAGATTTCAGGTTGGCAAACACAATATAAATTAAAACCATAACTAAGAGAGGGTTTCCCTCCCTCACCCCAAGATTCCTTAATTTACAAAATAAATTTTGGAAGAGATTTCTTCTAGAAAATGAGGAGTGAAAAGGGAAGAACACAAGCTCCATTAATGCATGACATAATGCTAAAACACTAAAACAAGCCAAACTAGGCTAAAGCCATAGTAAGAACTATCATGTTAGCTTAGATGGTGCCACCAATGAATTCAATATTGAAAGTGACCAAGTTTAAAGGCAGTCCCAATTCTAGCAAAAATATCCTGGCTAATTTACATCAAATGCTTCCTTAACCTTTTAAAAAATACTATTATTTTCTTGCCTGCACGTTCCATGACCATAGAGGGAGGCTGTGGTAAAATCAGATTTACTGAAAGTCAAAATGATAAACTTAGATTTCTCATGTGATGTTATCTTCTATTAACTCTTTTGCTAAAGCATAGTATTCTTGAGCAGGGGGTATAGACAGGGAGTTATTTACTGTCTCTCAAAATTTCAGAGGACCCAGTTATTTATAAACATTTAAGACTATGTTTAACATTAACACTGCATCAACTATTGGTAAATGGTTTTTGTTCAGAAGCACAGCAAAAAAAGCCATCCTTAATTACAGAATGATCATTTACTGTTTCACAAAGACGATCTACCATTCTTTTTCTTTTTACATTTACTGTCTTTTGTCCTTTTCCCTCTTTTTACTTTGCCAACTGCCTCACTCCCCTTTCTCTCTTTTTCTTAGCTTTCTGTATGGACTTCCTTAAGAGGAAGTGCCCAGTTTACTCTTTATTTGCATTGTATTAATGCAGCAGTCTATCCTTTTATCAAAGAGGCAACTTCTTCTCCTGCCTAACATTAGTCATACAAACATACATACATACATGTCATACAAATGGATCTCTCTCTTCATATAGAAGATTTGGGGCCCACACATTTTGTATCTTAGGAAGGAGAAATACGAAAGTACCCAGGGCAATAAAAGACTGAGCCTGAATATTCAGAAATGTGTTGAGTATTCAAGAGAAGGGGTTCTTTACCTCAGAAGTCAAAAAAAATGTGACTCCATTTGATTGCTTCTAAAGCTGTGAGAGAGTGCAGAGCAGAGAAGGTTGTGTGGTTATCTCTCACCAGATCTGAACTAAAAGTCTTCTCCTTCAAGTTATCTGAATGCATAGAGAAGCTGGGGAAGGAAGGAGATTTTGATTCATGCTGATACCTGGACAAGAGGTCGCTTGCTCTTGGTGGGCTTGCAAAATTAGAATGAAATTACAACATTCATAAAAATTGTAGTCAGCTTCTGGTCCCAAGATGTGGCAATGGATTTAGGAATAAATAACATACTTCATGGAAGGTTTTGCTTTTGAAAAGTTATATTCCAGGTTTTTCACCATCACATCTAGTTGGTGAGATTCTCAAGGGACCTAGATGGCTGCTATATATACATATATATAGTTTCAATATATACTGAAAATATATATATGTATATATAGCAGCCATCTATATATGGCCAATATATATATACATATATATTTTCAATATATATTGAATATATATTGAAAATATATATGTATATATATATTGGCCTCCCCCAATCTGGCAGTATCCAGGTGTTTTGAACTTTTCCTCCCATAGTTTTTTTTTTAAGCTTCTGATGCTGTAAATCTGAATGAGGAACGGTGGTAGATATTAACCAGTGCCTGGTCATGAAAGAAATCAGTAACATAGTTAGCCCCTCACTTCTTTTCTATGTATCAGATTTTTAATTGCAAGTTCTAGGGATCTGTAAAGCATAATGTATACTGATGGTGATGTAATAATAACATTGACCCGATGGCCAAAGACCCAGAAATTATGGCCACGAAAAGTCGCTGCTTCTGCCTGGATTCCCCAGCCTCCTGCTCATCTCTCTCAGTCTCACCACTCATTCTGCGCTAGCTGAGAGATCAAGCCTGAAGCCCCCACAGCACAGCGATCTATGCCTTAGAAATCTAATTTTCAGTTGCCTGCCTGAAAGCATTTGAGGAAGTAGCAGAGACAACAAATGAGGGCTATTTTGGCTCCCTACTGGGGCAAGCGAGAACAAATAAGCCATAAACTAAAAGACAAGTTAAAAGGATGACAAGGGCTTATATATTACTGCAACTTTAGCCCTACAAATTAGGGGTTGGGACTGTTTTTCCAGAACTGCAAGGAAGCTTTCTCTACTAGTACCAAGCATGAAAGCTGCGAGTCAACATATATATAGAAAAGGAATGAAGAAAAGCATGAAGAGATAAGAACTGCAATGAATGGAAGGGTACTCAGTACCTGATATGGAAAGTACAGACTTCTGATTTGGGTTTTAATTGTGTTTCTTTTATTCAAATGGTCCACTTAGCTTACTGGGAAAATGTATTCTAACAGGAGAATTAAAGGGAAAGTAATAAACAAAGCTCTGTATTCATGCAAGAGATTGAATCATAGTATATTGGATGGACTACAATTGGTCGGCTTGTAGAACATGCTAAGCTGCAAAGCAGTGTTAAGTCACAATGACTGGCTCACACACTATGCTAAGCAAAACCTAAAGAGGCCACATTATGGCTTAGTACAATGTCAGGTCAGGGAGCTTTGCCCAGAAGTTCCACTCCATTAAAAGGTAAGTAGTAGAGAAACTGGTAATCTGTTGTTGTCTAAACAGAGAGAAAGATTGACCAGGAAACAGGACAGGAATATTTAGATACCAAGTGACTGCTAGAGAATACAAAATGTAGAGAGCAAAGTTTGCCTACGTGCCGGACCTGACTCAGGGTGTAACAAAGGCAAAGAGCTGCAGACAGTAACATTCTTGGTTGCTTGGATCCCTAAGCAGCTGTGACTCAGAAGTAATTTTTGTGGCAGGTTCAGAGGAATATTATTTAATACACCTCTGGCCTACAGGTGCAAAGAGGCATCCTTAGCTTTATTTGCTGCCGTTCCACATGGACTACTGTGCTACTGCACAAGTTAAAACACTGCTCTACATCTTTCAGATCATAGGTTTGAAATCCACTCCAGACTCCACCTAAGAAACAGACTTCCACCAACCCTATGAATATCATCTCCCCGACTCTCTGCACATTTTCAAGAACACAAACTAAAGGCACGCGGATTAGACTTTGCAAATAGTCCTGTGCTTATTTTCATTTCTAAATTATCAGCCATCTTCTCTGTCTGAAGTAGAAGAAACCTTCTCGCTGTTACTCTTCAGGCATGTCTTTCATGGATGCGCCTTATTTCAAAGTTCCTCCGTAAGGCTGTCTTCAGTACTTTATTATGAGAAAAAAGCACCATCCGCAGATTTGAATTCTACTTTTATCTACTCGTTGCACAGGTTGCTGTCTCACTCCGTGCTACTAACCCCTCAACCAAAACACACAAGTGGAGAGAGGCACGCCCTCTAAGAAAAGCTGCTGCTGCTGCTGCTGCTGCTGCTGCTTGTGTCAGTCCCGGAAAAAGGAGTGCCCTCCTTCTGCTAAGAGCCCTTATTTGCCACCACTGGCATCCCTGCAGAAAGCCCGTAGCACTGAGCATACAGGTAGCTATACAGAAACTGCAGTGATAGAACTCCAGATGTTGATGCCTTCTTCACCCCTCACCATGTTAGTTGATGCTGCCAGGAATTGTAGCACAACAATTGCTGGAAAGCCACAAATCCTGCTCTCCCTCCAAAGAAGGAAATGACAGGCAAGCAGTCTGGTGACACAAGCTTACAGATGTGTCTGTTTGTGGCCTCAGCCTTCAGTAAATGTCCTTACTTGCGTTAAATACCACGTACTTGCATGTGTTCTTACTCTTACTTAATAATGGTGATGCACATTATTTTGTCCGTTCAGCTACAATGAAACCCATAAACCTGCTCCTTTATACATTCGTCCAGTTATAAATATATGATATAAATGGTATTCTGAGGGCATCTAATTTTATTACTTGACTAACATGAACATAGACAAAGACACTATGCTGCTTCTTAAATTCTCTCAGATATAATTCCTGAATTAATTATTACCCATAGATGTTTGGGGGAAAATGGCATTAACCCTGAGCAGCTTCCCAGTGTGTATTTACATAGTTTTAAAACTACATTATTTATCTCCAATTAGCATTAATATTTTCTATTTTCCTATGTGAATGTCTGATGCCCGTCAAGAGAATGCTTCTCAGGGATGTAATGATGAAAGAGGATTTGCTAACAAACTCATAGTTGCATTACTGTACCTATTGGCCATTGTTCCATGACCTCACAAAGAAACAAATACAAATATCGGCACAACAAATACATACGATTACTGTTCTCCCTCACAGATCCAGACTCCAATTGCTTCAAGAGCAGCTCTTGGGTATGATGGAAGCAGAAAGTATATTTGCTACTCATTTTTCATACAAGTTCCTGTTTTAGCCAAGGCCCTTTATCATCCAAACCTTTTGACTCTTTTATTCCTTTTAAATCTTGTCTTGTAGCATTTACCAACTCTTACTGTCAGCTAGAGAGCTAATGGAGGTCAGATATCCAAGGGCAGAAGGGCTAGCTAAGGCGTGAACCCACTGCAAACCTGACACATTTCTCAAGTACAGTGCTGATATAAAAAAACTGACAGGGAAGTGTTTGCAAACCACAGCTCACACAGATAAATTCTCCAGTAAAGCTATCCAGAGACCATAGAAAATCCAGAAATCATGACCCAAGGCATAACCAAGATTTGTCCTTGCCACTGATGTTCTAAACCCTAGTCTTGTTACTTGTTCTTAACTTTTGCACATCACAGTATGGAAGACGTGATTTTCATATCAAGAAAACACTTCTACCTTCTGTGTGTACCACTTATGTCTAGGAATTGCTATTCAACAACCTGCTTCCATATAATCTGAGGGATTGAAAGCAGGGTTGATCCTCTCCAAATTCAGGAGAACAGCCAGCTCATTTTTAAGAAAGAAATTCTGGAAGAACTTTACATGTTGCATACAGAATTCTGAAAAAAGTTATGTCACAGAGATCATGGCAAATACGTTTCCTATTTATTGAAGTATTTAAAACATCATGTGAAATACAAATTATTCTTTTATGTTTTTAAATGTACATCCCCCTGGAAAATACAGAATTAAGAAATTGTGTGTTAAATTGTGTTGATTTCTCATTTCACTCTCCACATATAGCAAGAATTCAGAGCAATTCAAAGATTCTCAGAAGAAAGCAACATCTTAAGCCAAGGGTTTTTTTTTTTAAACTACATTGGCTTTACATGTAACAGAAAGAGAGACACACACAAGTAAAGAGGAAAGCCTCATATTTCTGGACAGAAAAGAATCCAAGAGAAAATATGATGTTTAATGGCATGGACCTGGGATGGCTAGGACAAGAAAACAACTTAGCAAAAATATTCTTCTTCTGCTATTGTATCTGCTGTTTCTGAAATTGCTATCATTATTGCACAGCATCACCTCATCATAGCACACAACAGTTTCTCTGGATTATATAGAAATGTCTTCTTTTCTGCTGTTGATAAACCTCCCACTTGGATTGAATGAGGAGATGTCATAGAGAGAGTTGATAAGTAATACAGAATCACTGAGATCAGACTGGTATTTCAGAGATGGCAGCATGAATGCTTTGATCCATGGCAGAAAAACTAAAATACTCGGTTCAAGAACTGTTGTCAGGGAATACAAATACCAAACTCAGGGCAGAGTTTGATAAAATGCAGCTCCATCCTCCAACAGTCGGTGAATAGCATGATGTTATCCCCACGTAACACAGGGAAGAGGCAGTGGAGCTGGGCAGGACATAGGAATACAAAGGAGCTACGGATCATCACATCTGCAAGCGGCAAAGGGCTGCATTCATGTGCTGTCTCCACAGTGCTCTGCTAATATGTGTGAGTAGAAGGAAGCAGGAGACACTGCAGGGGTGCCTCTGAGCAAGCGTTAGCAGAGCAGCTGCTCAGGGCATTTCAGGTAATATTTTATATTTTACATTTCCTTATGCAAAACATTAACAACAAGCCACCACACAGACAGTATCGTTAACTGGCTGTTGAAGCTGGCTGCAGAATCCATAAAGCTACATGAAGAGTAAGTCTATAAAAGTGACTTTGCGGATTGCGCTTCAGTGCTGGCTATATCACTTAGAATTCTAACTTTTGCCTTCCTTGAAATACTATGCAAGTTCTTTTTTATACTGGCAGTGGCATTAGCTTTCCTTATAATTATATAGCCAGCAATATATATTTTTTCCTAGAATAAGTGTACATACAATTGACATGGAAATCTTTATTCTGTATGAAAAACAGAATTTCAAACACAGGCTGTAGTGTAATAATTAACAGATTACTGAGTGCTAGCTTTGAAATGCACGTCTCAGCCTCATGTAACTTGTTGCAGTTAAACTATTCCCTCAAAGGTTGGTTTTCTTAAAATAAACATTCTTCTTTTCTTGATCAGTCCAGTGTTGGGTTTGTAAGCTAGCACCACATGCTCCAAAACCACTTGGGCCTAGCAACACTGGAAGAATTTCTTTAAAATATTCCTTCTAGGGAAGGGTGATTTCTTGTTCTGTCCTATCCAGGTTCAGGTAGTAGGGACATTGCCCCATTCAGGAACAGACGTTGCCACATGTCTTATCTGCCCAGATACCCTGGAACTCAGATAGCTTCCAGGAAGTTATGACTATCAGTTGAGTGTTTTGAGGCTCTGAATGATTTATTATAGATTTATCAAGGCTTCTTTTGGACTACAGTCTCTATATCAGATGAACTGACTTAAAACATCTTCATAGCATCACCCAGCCTTTGTGGATGTGATATGAAGCCTTTCCTCATGACCGTTATTTTGACCTAATGAAAGTTGGCTATTTCTAGAAGGGCCTGTAAGTGACCACAAAAGAAGCAAAACTGTAGATGTTGAAGAAATAACTCCATCATCTACCACCAACCTGTTGTAATCTAGACTGTACCCACTGTATAGTAAAAATTAAAAATATATTCCATCACTGGAGAGGACATCTTATTGATGAGATTGTCGAAGGATAGCTACTGGTCAAGGCCAGCCACATCAGCAAGCCTAGGCTGAGTTACACACACACACACACACACACACACACACACACACACACCAGGTCTGGAGGACTGGATTTTTAGAACAACCAAGTGCTATTTAAAAGTAAAGCTGTTAATCAGACTCCCAAGATTTCTCTTGTTCCATGTGTTTATGAGATGGACATTCGTAAGGTGCAGGAACAATAAGATCTGCCTCCGTTAATAATGTCACTCTATTACTCCTTAGAAATAACATAAGCTGACATGCTGCAAGTTGGAATTGTCTTCAACCACTGTGCATTCTTTTCAGATGTGAGTGTTCTTGCCTCTCTTCCCTCCCTTTAATAAAATGCACTTATTAAATAAGAAGACACCTTGAATTATTTTCAATTAGGTAAACTTATAAATCAAACAGTTACTAACAACTAAAAATAATAATGCAGCTGAGGATCCTGGGCAACTGATGGATCAGGATCTACAGGCAGATGTCTGATTTGCAGGGATACTGGCTACCAATTTTGTAACAGCAGCAGCAGTAGCAGGAAGAAAGCCCTATAACCCTACACTCCACACCCTCAAAAGAAAGACAGAGGTGTTGTGAATTCAGTTTCTGAATTATTTAATCCAAACTCTGGTTTTATATGTGGCCTTGGCTGATGGTTTTTGGGATTCTAATGAAAAATGAATAAATTCCACAAATCTGAAATCTCCCTGTTCCTGTCCCAGGCTTGTTACAGGGTACCGGTTCATGGAAGAATATAATCTAAGACATCTGAATGAAATACATACATAGGTACCAAAGGAAAAAGATAAACAAGCAAACAGGCAGCGTCTAAGTAGCTCACAGCAGGGAGAAAAGAGTGAAATAAAGTGAAATGTATTATCCTTTGTTGTGGCAAAATGAGTGCAAGAAATAAGAGGACTAGAAAGTGGGGATAAGAACTCTTTAATATGCCAAAAATCCCCCCCCCCCCCGCACCACTGCTAAGCTAATTTGCTCCCTTTCAGAACTTTCGGGAGTGTTGCCGCTGCCATTCAATCGTCCAAGTGAGAATCAGGATGACATCCTAGTTAAGGTTCTGGACTGCGATGAAAAGGATGCAGGTGTAAACTGGACTACTAATTGTCTGTCAGCAAAACCTACTTATTGTGTGTTGTAAAATAAGAGAAGCCCATATGTGCTATCTTGAATTCATAAAAGAAAAGTGGGATATAACTACAATAACAGATAATATAAAAATAACCATTGTTTGCCTAAACAGGGTAATGGTGCACAGTACTTCCAAATGCAAACTCACTATGACGAAGATTCTCATATTTCTGAAATATATTCTGAGACATATTATTTATATATATATAAATGTCTGTCTTGGCAGCCCATATGGACCAAAACCTTACATTAGAATGCTGGACCTAGTAAAGGTAGGGTTAACTACCACCCACATTTCATAATCTAACAAAAGGATCATAGACTCCAGAAGCAACAGGAGCTGCTTGATCCTGTGGTGCGATGGACCAATAAATCACAAAATGTTAACATACAAGAAAATAAGAGCATAAACAAAAATTCTGTACTGTATCCTACCTACCACATATCACCTGTATGCTTCAGAACCACAAAATGCCAGATAGCTGGATGAAAATGGAAACAAATAAACCCATTCTTCATGTGCAAAGCTGCTCCAGTAATAGGTTACCCACAGAGATGGTACCCAGAAGACTTTACAATACCAAACTAATGTGGATGTTTCATTTCTTTCTTTTTTCTTTAGATGATTCCATGAAGTCACACAAAGACACATTAACTCTATATCTGCAGTTGTCATGAGGCACAGGGGGCAGCCTTTTTTTAAAATTAAAGCACTGCTACTATCTCTGCTTTTGTACATTGGGAGGAAAAAGAAAATTTGTCATACAATCTTCTTTCTGATTCCCTGGATATTTTGTATTGTTAACTTAGACAGACAGACAGACAGACAGACATAGATTAACAAGACCCAATGGATTTCACATTAAGCAGAACCATGAATAGGCAAACAGTTGGTCTTTAAAAAGGTACTGTAATTTCTGGAGAGTTATAGAAAACCCAGGCTTTTATTCAAGGGAAGTAGTCTTAGCCATCTCATAAACTCTGAATCAGCAAAGCATATGGCTTGCATGTCCTACACATCATGACCTTGATCATAATTTACTCACTGATACTTATATTTTAAGACAACTAATCAATCTGATTCCTTCCAGAGGACAAAAGATATACCATAAGCTAGACCATATATGCTTGCTATGATTTTAAGGAGATGATCAGCAATCAGTTCCATCTCTATTCCTTCTACAGGCTTGGGGAAAAAGTTATTAGCCTTTTATAAACTACAGTACACTATCAAAGCATACCCCATTTCACCGCAAACTGAAAAATTTGATTTAGGGACTCCCACTGTAGCAACACCTTCATCAACTCAGCAACAGCACAGGCACAGTCAATCACAGATACAGCACATATTTTTGTCCCATGAAAGTAGATACAGATTAATAAAACTGACAGTCTGCCCATAGCGGTAGAGGACAGTAGAGTGGGCAGCAGACACACAACTGTCAAAAATGATGCCAATTTCCACTTCTAAAAGGTATTTAGCATTATGGAAGGCTCCATTAATAATGATAAATAAACACAGATACAGAAGGTCCAGTGGAGGGTCTTACCCCATGTCTTTCAGTGCTTTATTGCTTTCCATTGTGGAAACTCCCCGTAATTTGGAGGGCAATTACATTTTTGTAATGTTATTTGAGTTATCCTCACTTGAGGCACAAATAACCAGATTCAAATTAGTATATTTTGGAAACATTATGCAAAGACCTAGGTCTCCTGAGAAGTCTATAATGCTGGGAAAGATGGAAGGAAAGAGAAGAAGAGGACCACCAGCAACAAGGTGGATGGACTCAATTACAGCACATTAATTGGAAGTGGACCATTGGAAGACCTGAAGGACAAGGTTGGGGAAAATCTATCAGTGTGGTTGCTAGGAGTCAGGATGATGACATATAATAATAATAATAATAATTTGATTATAGCCAATACACTCTGTGAATGGAATTAAAGAGAAAATCATAAATTGCCAGCACCACAGTTCTCAATAGAGCTTTTTCATTAAGGTTGAGTAAACAGGATAGGATTCTGAAGAGCTTCCTTCAACCTGGTGTTCTCTAGATGTACTGGATTTCAACTCTACAATTCCCAGCCATGGTAGCATCAAGTTAGGGAAACCTGACCTAGAAGAGCAATAAAAGCCAAGCCATATTAGGGGGAGCTCCATAGCCTTGGCTAATCCACAAGAGAAATAAAGTGAGATATTCTCATGGTGAGGAATGAGGTGCTAAATAATAGCTACCAAGAGGCACAATGCAAGAATTAGCCTACATTTCAAATGAGCCCTTGACCCCTATAGAGACCACCATCCAGATAGACTTTGTCCTACTTCCTAGGTTCATGCTTTGACATCTTTCAGCTAAGGCCACTGGATAGCAAGTTTCAGGTTAGGTCTTACAGAGTTGATGTCAGGATGTAGGTAAGAATAGACTAACTTGACTCTATATAGGTCCTTCATGTATTCAAGGGGAGAGGGGAGAAGGAGGAAGGAAAGAAGCCCACAGGTGGTACACAGGCAGTAACTGCTTGTGGGATTCTCTATAAGCCAAGGCTATTCCTTGCATTAATACACTACAAGATTAAAAAAAAAACTGCATGAAAGAATGCAAGTCTTCAGCCTGCTACCTACTCTGAATGTATCTAGAGCGATATTATGTCATCTATAATTTACAGGCCCAACCTCACTGCATTTTCCTGCTTTCCAATAAATGCTTCTCAAAACACCTTTCCTTGTGCTGCCAGATCTCCCTTCCTAAATCCCTGTTCCTTTTCCCCACTGCCAATGACCAGGCCATCAGTATTCTGCAAGTGAATCTATTAAAGCTGCTGTTTACAGCTCTGTGCAAATAAACCTATCTCCTGTTTGACTCCTGCAATAACCTAAAGTGCTAAATCATTCCCTTCAGTGAGACACATGCCAGGGAAATCTCCAGCCAGCAAAGTACTGGCAACCTCCATTAAGAGTCATTTTATGGGTAGGGGTATTTTTTACCTGGCCCCTACTACAGTTTCCACTTCATTGACTTGATATGCTTTGCAGCCTGGAGAGTATGGTAACCGTCTCATTATTTCAGCTGAGGAATCTCTGTGTTAAATGAGGCAGAGAATGGTAATTATCTACTTCTAAGATAAAAGGTAAAAATACTTGTAAGAAAAAGGGTTATTTTATCAGGAACATAATAATACCATGCTGGTCAGGATCCAGATCTACACATGTTACAGCACAGGAGCCTGGCGCTTTCTCCTTATGTATTGTGTAGTGGAAATATGCACATCTAGTCACCTTGATGCACAACTAACCCTGCCAAAAGCTTAATCTGGGAGTTTAAAATTAAAAAGTGCTAGAATTCCGTGAAATGTCCCAGCCTAGCTTTTCAGACAGAATCTTATTCACCAGCGATCACAACCATTTTGCATGTCAGAATTTCCAAAATAACTCCATTGACAGCAGGAGAAACAACACATGCCCAAACCCTCAGCACATATAAAGTGCATCTGCTTAGAATTGGCCAATTTAACAAGTAATTAACCTTTCTGTACATTCTCCACTTGGTTGATTTGAGATCAGCAAAGTGAGCCATTACCAGGGAAGAAATTAGACTGTGCCTTCTTGCAACAGAAGCTCATCAGTCATATGAGGAATGTGAGAATATGCATCCCATATTCCCTAGAGGTAATTTCCATCCATCGTCTCCTTGGCTTTTAGGTTTCTTTTTAAGCAGTGAACCTGCAGGAAGGAAGTTCTTATGAGTTCCTGCTTGCAACTAATCTAGAAACTAGAGTAAGATTATTCTATAATGTCATTACCAGCATTTCTGTGATGGAATGGTTTGGTGAAGGCCGTGCTTGGGGAGATAAGCATTTCCTTAGCCCCCAGAAAGAGCATGGGAAGGTGAAGAGGATGAGACTGGCACCACCCTAAAGAATTCACAGTGTTTGCTTGCTGGCTTGGGAAGTTCAGATTGAGTCTGGCAAGATTGATGTCAGGTTCAGCCCAAAGAACTCCACGAGACAGTACAGATATAGTTCTTAGCATTTATTAGCTTTCACCTACAAGACAGAATCTTGCCAGACTGAATCTAAACTTCCCAAGCCAGCAAGCAAACACTGCGAATTCCTTAGGGTGGTGCCAGTCTCATCCTCTTCACATTCCCACGCTCTTTCTGGGGGCTAAGGAAATGCTTATCTCCCCGAGCATGGCCTTCACCAAACCATTCCATCACAATTTCTAACTATAGTACCTGGCCTTGATATCGCTACTGACAGAGCTTCCATCTTGCTGCCATCTTCACAAGCTAATTCTAAGAAACTGAAAATAATTGTCCTAAAAGTATTGTTATATGCTGGGTCTAGATCACAATAATGCATGCACCTTGCATGAGAGATAATGAGGCACTTGTCTAGCATATATGACCCCAGTGTCATTTGATTTAATTATTTAAAAACAAATATTAAACAGCACTGAGAGCTGAAGTGTCACACTAGCCAACTGCAACTGCCACCATTCCCACCTTCTCACATTTTTTGAAGTGCCCAATTGTCACAGAGTTTGAGAAGCTGCTTCACTGCTAGTCTACAATAAGCACAACAAAGGGAGTTGTAAAGTATTTGGAACTGCGGGCAGGTCATTTCCCATGGGGTGAATTTCTGCTTCAACAAGTCTCCCAACTCCTGGGGCTTCCTCCCTCCTGCCAGTCGGGAGGTGCCATTGCCCTTTGCCATCATCCCTTTATCCTCTACAGCAGTGTTTTTCAACCTTGGCAACTTTAAGATGGGTAGCCTTCAACTCCCAGACTGGCTGGGGAATTCTGGGAGTTGAAGGCCACTCATCTTAAAGTTGCCAAGGCTGGAAAGCACTGCTCCACAGTCACACCAACTGGCAGCTTTGCTGCTGCCCCCACAGTGGCCAGCCAGAGTCTTTAAGTGAGTTTTCCCTCACTATGAAAAGAAGCAGTGGTGTGGGAGAAACAAGGAAGGTGGTAAGGTGCTAGCTAGCTGCTGTTCTTAGCCCTCCCCCATTGGCCAGGTGGAAGAAATTCTGCCTGGTTCAAGGAGGGATTGGTGAGGACAATAGCGAGTGATGGGAGTGGGTGGGATGATGTGGAAGGACTCAAAGGCATGATTTTAAGGCAAGAGGTCTTTCTCAGACTCTTCCCTTTAAAAAAAAAAAGTCTCTCAAGGACTTATGTTAGGCAGGCAAAGAGTATGTTTCTCCACTGACATATGAAATCATAGCTCTCAGGCCAAGGCAACCTCCATTTCTCCCCAGTTTCACAGAGGACTTTTCAGTATGAGTTCCTTATATCTGAAAACAACTTCTTACATCAGGGTAATAACAGTATGTTATCCAATTGTAACGCTATAGTTAGAAACATGGGAATTGGTGGCAGAGTTAAAAAACAAGACCATAATTGCAGAACAGCTCTGTGAAAACCATGAACTAACCAGGATCAATATTTCTAGCTCTCATTGATGTGGAGAAAATCTTGTCTGATTGATTATATCACTTGTATCGTATAGTCTTATATTACCTAAACCAAAACAGTGACTTGCAAGTACCCCTTATCTAAGAATGCTCTCCAAATAACATGTTTTTCTTCTTGACATAGTCCACAGATGGCTGATATAGGCGTGTGTGGAATATGGGAAAAACAGTGTCTCTAGGTGATTTTGTGGACACTCCATGTAATTCTGTTGGCAGCAGTACAAAAATGGTTTGTCATGAATTTCTTCTAGGATGTTCAATGAATAAAAAATTCTACCCTGTAACCTGTACATGTTTTCACAAGGATAATTTCAGTATTTTTAAATCAAACCAGACATTAATTATATTTGTCTTCTGAATCTTTAGCTCCTACTGCTCAGAGATAGCACTTGTGATTTCTATCTCATTTTCCCCTCCTGCCACATTCTACCCAACCATCAAATATCCCCCACTTCATCATTCCTCAACTCCCTGAAGAAAAACAAAGTTCCCAGCATCTGTGCTCATGTTTTTCAATGAGCAGTAGGGAAGATTAGATTTGTGTTGCCATCCAGATATTTTTCTGGAGAAAAATACAGGGTGAGCTTTTTAAGACCTGGACTCTTGGGAACCCACTAGACTAATTTGCAGAAATAGAAATATGTTTCAATAGTGACACAAGTGTGCATAATGGGTGGAGGAGGGATATTTGGAAAAACTGAAAATAACAGTTAAACAGTCAGAGTAGTCATTCTGCAGCCTGGGAAGGCAAGAAAGGTTTTAACATAGTAACTCAGATTTCGCTCCATTCTTCACCACCTCCTTCCAGTCAATTAAATAGATGTCAGATTTAAATATCTCTCCCTCTGTTACTCCAGTTAGCTGATAACTGATTTCCCTGCCAACCACAACTGTACAACTAAGCTATCCAGTTGCTGCAGCAGATGGTCATCAGCATCTGGTCATCAGCATCTTTTTCCACAACTGGAGGTCAGAAGAAGGTTAGCTTTCCATCATCTGGCACCAGCACAAGGTCAGCTTGAAATAAACAGGAACAACTCAGGAGGTGCTCTTGTGATTTTGTCAGGTTCAGCCCAAAGAACTCCACAAGACAGTACAGTTACAGTTCTATTGCATTTATTACCTTCCACCTACAAGACAGAATCTCACCAGACTGAATCTAAACTTCCCAAGCCAGCAGGCTAACACTGTGAATTCCTTAGGGTGGTGCCAGCCTCATCCTCTTCACCTTCCCACGCTCATTCTGGGGGCTGAGGAAATGCTTATCTCCCCGAGTGTGGCCTTCGCCATACCATTCCATCACAGATTTCTAAGCATATAGCATTTGAAAGACTCCAACACAAAGACTTAGCTCTCTGGAGAAGGCTCTAATGCTGGGAAAAGTAGAAGAAAAGCGAAGAAGAGAATGATCAGTAACAAGGTGGAGGGACTCAATGACGACAATAATGGAAGACCTGAAGGATTATGTTGGGGACAGATTGGCCTGGAGAAGATCTATCTATGTGGTCACTAAGAGTCAACACTTACTTGATGGCAATCAATCAATCAATCCTCCAATGACTAGATAACTGCCTCACTCATGCCAAAAGTAGATTTAGATAATCTAGCACTCTTCAGGTGCTTTGGACATCAATTCCCATCTGCTCCAAGGAGGAAACTAGTGGCAAGAAATTGTAACCCAAAACATCTGGAGGGCATCATATTGTCTACCAATGACCCAGGAGAAGTTGCTCTCTCTTGGTCCATTTACCTTCTCTCATCCTGCATCCCTATTTCCATGCCATCTGGCATTACCTGGGAATAGCAGCGCTTGTTCAGCACCACTTCTGGAGAAATTATAGTGCTGCACCTTAATCTCCCCATCTGGTTACAAGAGTGCCATACTGCACCTCGTCTAGCAAGGCAAGGCAACACAAGGCTGTGCTAACTACCCATTAGGTTTACATCTCACTCTTGGCATGAAACAAAACTGTGTATATATACAATGTCCAAAATGCTGCATTGCAGTACTCCTGCCAGGTAGAACTAGGGCATCTACCTCAATTATATTTTTCAGACAGAAAGAAAAAAATTGAGAAATCTAAAGATCAAAGAAATATCACATCCTGTTCAACAATTTATAGATCTGACTTTAATAAACTGAGCAGGTTCAGATTGTACTGCCCACTAGAGTACTGATTGTAAAGAGAAAGAAAACAATTTACATCTTCTGAAATATAACCCATAATTACTTTTTTAGTTTGGTTTTATCTTAGGATGAGAATTGAGCTTCTGTGGTTTGTTAACCATGGTTTATAGCTTAGCATGACATGTAAACCTAGATCACTGTGGCTTGCTTAACAATTCACAGTTAATGAATTACTTATCAAAACGGAGCTCTACAAGTTTGTTGTCCCTCACCCTGGCCACTTCAAGCTGGAATTGAGTCAACTTTGGGGAGCAAATAGGAGCAGATTTCAAACCTGACTCAATCATAAAATTCAGTCTGCTAAGGAACAAGTTTCAGGATTCAAAATGTTTAAATATCATTCTCCTCCTTTCATTAATTTAATCTTCAGCCTATACAGAACTGTTTTTACAGTCATTTGGATGGAAGGAAAACATAAGCTCTTTGAGTGACAATACCTCTCCGTCCTAGTGAGCTACAATGGATGCCATTCTGGATCTGTCTATAGAATAATTTGACAATCATCACTGCTACACATATTTTTATTTGTATAAATCACAATCCCCAAAGAGCCCTTCTGTTTACACCTCTCATTTTGCTACTGATTTAAGACTCATTTTCTCTTATCTTAACTTAATCTATACATATTTCTTTCCCTGCCTCATCTCTTCCTTCTATCTATGGCCCTTTGGTTTCTTTTCCAAAGCAGAAGAAACATATTAGCTTGAAAAGAGCCTCATACAGGCACAGAAAAAGTGCCCCTAATCCTACCCGCACTCTTAGGTCTTCTTTTTGAAATCCTGAGTCTTAGTGAAAACAGAGTTCCCCTGCATTGAATTTCAAGTCCTGGTTTCCATATTTTACTGAAGATGCAGCAATCATTTCTGTAAAGCACAAAATGAAAAAAAGGAAGAAAGCAAAATATTCCCAAATATTATTTGCCCATTTCAAAACAGGACTCAAGTTTCTTACCTTCAGCCCTGCTCCATCTATTTAACAAGAGGAAACAAAAGTCATCTGTTTCTTCTTTGCATTCTTATAGGTAGCATGCAAAAGTACTCTCTGTACATTCTATTGGAACCAAAAATTATATTGAATAAAAAGCACAGATTGGTATCTCCATGGTGACCTCCCCTACACACAGTTTCAAAGAAAGTAAACATGTGGCTTATGAAAAAGTAAACCTCTGCTCAATCTGCATGATTTCAGAGACAGTGCAATGTTATCAAGAGAAAGAAATTACTTAAACTTTCTCTCTCTCTCTCTCTCTCCCTCCCCACCAGGCAGAAATATACATCTGTACAGTAATGATATTTTTTTCCTTTTGTTCTAGAACTAAATCCAGTATATGATACCTTTGAACATGCTAAATGTTATCATTGTTGTTTATTTACAAATTCTATTTCCTGAGATTTCCAGTAACAATCTACTTATAGATTGATCTAGTTACCCCAACATTTAGAATAACAATAGCCATGATGTTCATGTTTAGAAATATTCACTTTGATATTCCCTCCCCACCTTCTTAATAGATATCAGTCAAAGGAGATCAAGAAAAACCTGGAATTGTTTTGTATTAGTCATCACAGTTGCACTTTCTTGGCAAAGGTAGAGGCAAAGAAATTGCATAAAATAAACTTCTTTGTCTAGGCTTAAATGAGGCAGATCTCATTAGGAATCTAAACCTAGCTTCCAGAAGTCAAAATCCAGTTATCAATCATTTCAGTGTAGGTTAGCTGGCCTGGCCCCCTTCATGGATCACTGCCTTGTCGTGGCGAAGGGGCTTGTGTAACTCAGTGAAGCCATGAGCTATACCGTGCAGGGCCACCCAAGACGGACAGGTCATGACAGAGAGTTCTGACAAAATGTGGTCCACTGGAGAAGGAAATGGCAACCCACTCCAGTATCCTTGCCAAGAAAACCCCATGGACAATGTTAAAAGGCTAAAAGATATGACGCCGGAAGATGAGCCCCTCAGGTCGGAAGGTGTCCAATATGCTACTGGGGAAGAGCGGAGGGCAATTCCAAGTAGCTCCAGAAAGAGTGAAGCGGCTGGGCCAAAGCCGAAAGGACGTTCAGCTGTGGATGTATCTGGAAGCGAAAAGAAGGTCCGATGCTGTAAAGAACAATATTGTATAGGTACGTGGAATGTAAGATCCATGAACCAAGGCAAGCTGGATGTGGTCAAACATGAGATGACAAGATTGAACGTTGACATCTTGGGAATCAGCGAATTGAAATGGACGGGAATGGGTGAATTTAATTCAGGTGACCACTATATCTACTACTGTGGGCAAGAAACCCTTAGAAGAAATGGAGTTGCACTCATAGTCAATAAGAGAGTGGGAAAGGCAGTAATGGGGTACAACCTCAAAAACGACAGAATGATCTCAGTGCGTATCCAAGGAAAACCATTCAACATCACAGTAATCCAAGTCTATGCCCCAACCACTGATGCCGAAGAAGCTGAAGTTGACCGGTTCTATGAAGACCTACAAGACCTTCTAGAACTAGCACCAAAAAAAGATGTCCTTTTCATCATAGGGGATTGGAATGCTAAAGTAGGAAGTCAAGGAGTAATCGGAATAACAGGCAAGTTTGGCCTTGGAGTACAAAATGAAGCAGGGCAAAGGCTAATAGAGTTCTGTCAAGAGAACAAGCTAGTCATAGCAAACACTCTTTTCCAACAACACAAGAGACGACTCTACACATGGACATCACCAGATGGTCAATACCGAAACCAGATTGATTACATACTTTGCAGCCAAAGGTGGAGAAGCTCTATACAGACGGCAAAAACAAGACCAGGAGCTGACTGTGGCTCAGATCATGAGCTTCTTACTGCAAAATTTAGGCTTAAATTGAAGAATGTAGGGAAAACCACTAGACCACTCAGGTATGACTTAGATCATATTCCATGTGAGTACACAGTGAAGGTGATGAATAGATTTAGAGGATTAGATTTGGTAGACAGAGTGCCTGAAGAACTATGGACGGAGGTCTGTAACATTGTACAAGAGGCAGCATCTAAAACCATCCCAAAGAAAAAGAAATGCAAGAAAGCAAAATGGCTGTCTGATGAGGCTTTACAAATAGCTGTGGAAAGAAGGAATGCGAAAAGCAAGGGTGAAAGGGAAAGATATAAGCAACTGAATGCAGATTTCCAGAGAATAGCAAGGAGAGATAAGAAGGCCTTCTTAAATGAACAATGCAAAGAAATTGAAGAAAACAATAGAATGGGGAAGACTAGAGATCTCTTCAAGAAAATTGGAGATATCAAAGGAACGTTTAGTGCAAAGATGGGCATGATAAAGGACAAAAAAGGCAGGGACCTAACAGAAGCAGAAGAGATTAAGAAGAGGTGGCAAGAATACACAGAAGAACTATACAAGAAAGATCTTAATGTCCCTGATGTCCATGCTGGTGTGGTCACTGACCCTGAGCCAGACATCCTAGAGAGTGAAGTCAAGTGGGCCTTAGGAAGCATTGCTAACAACAAAGCTAGTGGAGATGACAGTATTCCAGCTGAGTTATTTAAAATACTAAAAGACGATGCTGTTAAAGTGCTGCACTCAATATGCCAGCAAGTTTGGAAAACGCAACAGTGGCCACGGGATTGGAAAAGGTCAGTTTACGTTCCAATTCCAAAGAAGGGCAATGCCAAAGAATGCTCAAACTATCGCACAATTGCACTCATTTCACATGCTAGCAAGGTTATGCTCAAAATCCTACAAGCTAGGCTTCAGCAGTACGTGAACCGAGAACTACCGGATGTACAAGCTGGGTTTCGAAGAGGCAGAGGAACTAGAGATCAAATTGCCAACATTCGCTGGATCATGGAGAAAGCACGAGAGTTCCAGAAAAGCATCTACTTCTGCTTCATTGACTATGCAAAAGCCTTTGATTGTGTGGATCACAACAAACTGTGGCAAATCCTTAAAGAGATGGGGATACCAGACCACCTTACCTGTCTCCTGAGAAATCTGTATGCGGGCCAAGAAGCAACAGTTAGAACCGGTCATGGAACAACCGATTGGTTCAAAATAGGGAAAGGAGTACGACAAGGCTGTATACTGTCCCCCTGCTTATTTAACCTATATGCAGAGTACATCATGAGAAATGCCAGGCTGGAAGAATCACAAGCCGGAATTAAGATTGCAGGGAGAAACATCAATAACCTCAGATATGCAGACGATACCACCCTAATGGCAGAAAGTGAAGAAGAACTAAAGAGCCTCTTGATGAGGGTGAAAGAGGAGAGTGCGAAAGCTGGCTTGAAACTCAACATTAAAAAAACTAAGATCATGGCATCTGGACCCATCAATCCCTGGCAAATAGAAGGGGTAGAAATGGAAGCAGTAACAGACTTCATTTATTTGGGCTCCAAGATCACCGCAGACGGAGACTGCAGCCATGAAATTAAAAGACGCTTGCTCCTTGGGAGGAAAGCTATGGCAAACCTAGATAGCATATTAAAAAGCAGAGACGTCACCTTGCCGACAAAGATCCGCATAGTCAAAGCTATGGTTTTTCCAGTAGTAATGTATGGCTGTGAGAGCTGGACCATAAAGAAGGCTGAACGCCGAAGAATTGATGCCTTTGAACTGTGGTGCTGGAGAAGACTCTTAAGAGTCCCCTGGACTGCTAGGAGGTCAAACCAGTCAATCTTAAAGGAAATCAACTCTGATTGCTCATTGGAAGGATTGATAATGAAGCTCAAGCTCAGATACTTTGGTCACCTAATGCGAAGAGAGGACTCTTTGGAAAAGACCCTGATGCTGGGAAAGATGGAAGGCAAAAGGAGAAGAGGACGGCAGAGGATGAGATGGCTAGATAGCATCACTGAAGCAATGAGCATGAAATTGAGCAAACTCAGGGAGGCAGTGAAAGACAGGAAGGCCTGGCGCAATATGGTTCATGGGGTCACGAAGAGTCGGACACGACTTAACGACTAAACAACAAAAGCTGGCCTGGCATAGGACTGCCATATCTGCAAAAAATTCAAATACGATGTAGATGGCATCAGGGAGTTATTTTTTTCCCTTGACTGCCATCTAGATGGTTGACAACTATCTAATGGTTGTTGGTATTTTTGTAGCCCAGATCTGTAGCTATAAATTCATAATAACAGGAGCAAAAGAATCAGTACTGCCTCACAATACAAATTCCAGAGTAGTAGTTTCTGTAAAAGTTGTAGCAAACATAAATATTGTAACATCTTAAATGCTTTAAAATTAATATTGCTTAAGGCTTTGTTGAAACAGTTCATTTCAACAGGTGCAGAGGGTATGTTGCACACACACACACACAAAACATATTGTTAAATGGGGGAGAATTAGGAGAAGAGTGAAATAAAATGTAGGGAGGGCAGATTTTGTCATAGCCCAGGACTCAGACGTTGACTCTGATGAAGCTGCTCCAGCAGAACCTGTGGAATGTCAGCCTCAGGAGACACAAAGCCAAGAATCACCTGAGGCTGATGAAACACAGGCATGACCTGAACAGCTGGAGCAGTCAGATGAAGATGGAGCTACCTTGTATGGAGGATGAGGATGGAGCTACCTTGTCAGTCAAAGACAATTGTATCAAATTTCTGGCTTCAGTGGAATTTACCTAAATGATGCACAACACACAGCTATGCAAATAACACTGTTCTTAGCTAATTATGGTTTCCACCCTCAGTTCTTCCTTCTGGATTCACACCGGATACAGGCATTTCAAATATACAGTAATGCCTTTCAGATTGACTAATGCTCCCACAGTCTTCCAGCATTTCGCAAATGATGTGTTCCGAGATCTCCTGGACTGCTATGTCATTATCTACCTCAATGATATTCTGATCTTTTGCTCATCCCTTGTAGAACATGAGCAACATGTGTGAACTGTGTTACAGAGATTCCAGGAAAACCATTTATATGCTAAGCTCTCCAAATGTGAATTTGAAAGGATCACAATCAACTTTTTAGGCCATTGCATTTCTTCCACTAGCATTGCCATGGATCCTGGGAAGGTTGGTGCAACCCTGACTTGGCAGCCTGCACCCAAAGTCAGGGATGTACAATGCTTGCTGGGCTTTGCAAATTACTATTGGTCCTATATTCCTCATTTTGCCAAAGTCACAGTACCATTGAACAACCTCTTCTGGAAGAAGGTACCATTCCTATGGGATGAGAGGGCTCAAAAGGCTTTAGATACCTTAAACACTGCTTGTGCCTCTCAGCCCATCTATCATCCAGATCTAGCATGGCCTTTTGTAATAGAGACTGATGCCTCTGACGTAGCCCTGGGAGCAGTGTTGCTCCAGGCAGATGGACACTGCTCCATCCTAGTCCCCTGTGGGTACTACTTCCAGAAACTTAACACAGCCAAAAAACATTACACCATCTGGGATAAAGAACTATTAGCAATTAAAGCTGCATTTGAAACCTGGTGACATTCGCTAGAAGGGGCCCGACACCCAGTAAAAGTCTGCACTGACCATCAGAATCTTGAGCATCTTCAGACAACCATGAAGCTGAACCAAAGACAAATCTGGTGGCTGCTGTTTTTCTCCTGCTTTAATTTTAAAACTACTTACATTCCCAGCAGCCATAACAAACATGCCAATGCCCTCTCCAGGAAGCCAGAACACAAATGCTCAGACACTGACTCTCAACCTGCCACTGTCATACCTCCAGAAAAATTTACTGCTATCAATGTTCCAGCAGATCTACTTTAGGAACTACAAGAACAGCAATGCCTAGATTGCTATGCCCAGACCCATTGGAGGAAAATTGAGGCCACTACCTAACAGCCCCCTGACATTGGACATTGCATCAGAACCTCTTACTCTTTCAAGGCCGATATTACACTCCCGCTGGACTCCTGTGGGGTACAGTCCTAAAACTGTGCCATGACAGCCTACTGGCAGGGCATTTTGGTTGCTTCAAGACTTTGCATTTGGAGGCTAGAGATTTCTGGTGGCCACATCTCAGGACGGAAGTAGAGCAATATGTTGCTTCATGCCCTGTTTGCCACTGATTCAAGGATGTTCCAGAAAAGCCAGTTGGAGAACTACTACCATTGCTGTGTCTCTTGATTTCATCACAGAGCTACCTCTGTCAAAGGGAGCAGCCACCATACTGGTAGTTGTGGACACTCTTACCAAGATGGCTCATTTCATCCCCTGTACAGGCCTACCCACAGCCAAAGAGATGGCAAGTCTCTTCTTCAATAACATCTTCCATCTACATGAGTTACCAAAGCACCTGATCTCAGATCAGGGCCCACAGTTCACTGTTCAGTTTTGGTGGGCACTCTTTGACAGGTTGGGGGTGCAAGGCCATTTTTCTTCAGCCCATCATCTACAGTCAGATGGGCATACTGAATGGGTGAATGACATCTTTGAACAATATCACTGGTGCTATGTAAATTACCACCAAGACAATTGGATCAAACGTCTGGCTTCAGCTGAATTTGCCTACAACAATGTGTAGCACACCTCTACGCAAATGACACCGTTCTTAGCTAATTATGGTTTCCACCCTCAGTTCTTCCCTTTGGATTCCTCTACTTCATCCATTCCAGCTGCAGATCAACCCCTGCAGGAGCTGAAGACAATCCACCAAGTCCTTCAGGATTAAGTACAGAAAACAAAAGAATCATATAAACATTTCACTGATAAACATTGATGACCTGGAACTATCTTGCCAGTTGGGGACTTGGTCTGGATTTCCACCCAGCATCTAGCTACCTAGCGTCCATCTAAAAAACTAGATCACTAGTTCCTTAGTCCTTTTCCCATCAAAGCTGTGATTAATCCAGTAGCCTATTGGGTTAAACTACCTGCTCCAGCAAGTACTAATTGTTCCAATGTTCTGCCTTCACCATCTGTCATGGTACACGATGAGGCTGAGGATGAGGTGGCATGTATTTTGGACTCCTGTTGGCATCACCACCATTTACAATACTGGGAAGGGATATGCCTCAGAAGAACAATCCTGGGAGGATGCACCTCAAGTCTATGCACTGCGTCTGATACATCAATTTCATAGATGATACTCCTAGGAGCCTAAATCTCCAATTGAAGGTGGAAGGGGTTCCGGGGAGGGGGATAGTGTCATGGCCCAGGACTCAGATGCTGATGAAGCTGATCCAGCTGAACCTGTGGAATGTCAGCCTCTGGAGACACAAAGCCAAGAATTACCTGAGGCTGATGAAACACAGGCACTACCTGAACAACTGGAGCAGTCAGATGAGGATAACGTCAGGCCTCCCAGCCCCTGCATCTGACGAGTAGAGCAGAGCAAAGATGCTCTATGAGGCTCCTTGCCAAGCAAGGGAGTAAATACCTTGATTAAAGATGACTGGCCATAGTCTGATTTAAGAGGCAGCCCTGACTCATGATCCCTTGTTGGAAGCAACCATCTGATTTTCTGCTGTGGTGTATTGTTCCTGTGAATCTTGCTTGTGAAACTCTGACCTTGGACTGGCTAACAAACCTGACTTGGCTTTCTGAACTTTGGACTAGGTTTTGACTTACTCTCCTACGTGCTCCTATTGAAAGTGAAACCACTCAGGCAAGCTTTCTTTCCAAGAGGCTTTGTTGCTCTACATTTCTTCCCTTGTCTGCTGTTATCTGCTCAGCCTTAAATAAATTGCTTGCCTTACCTAGCAACTGTATGATAATGTGAAACCTAAAACAGCACAGATTTTGAAAATTGCTATAGATAATGGCCATTGACAAAACAGCTGTTGGATCTGACACAGACAATAAAAAGTTATTGCAGGTAAAACCTGTGATCCAAATCTGGAAATGTTCAATATCACTCCATTTAATTTTCTTGCTTATTATCAGTTGTCCTACACAATGCTGTCAATAGACTTCAATTTTGTTCAACTTAAAACTTATTGACCTAGAACATGGGAACCACTTTTTAAAAAATTCTATAAAGTGTCAAAATCTTTTCTTTTCTTTGTTCTGCTCTACTCATTCTGTCTCTGCTTTTCCCATGTATCTTCTTTTTTAAAGACTTTAAGTATCATGCTTCTGTTTCCACACAACCTTATATCAACCTTCCTACAGATTTGAGAGACCAGGAGAAAGTCAGTGGTTTGCCATTACACTGGTCTCAGTTATGTCCCCATTTTCTTTTTTGCCACTGAAACTACATAAATAACCTAGTTCAAATGTTCTTATCAACAATAGCTTCTGATGCCAAGAGTTTTATTTCAAGTAACAAAGACCTTTTATGTCTTTTTTACTACCCTTTCTTTGCAGTCCTGTTTCTCACAAGCACAGCTAAACATACATGTCACTTTCAGATGATTAAATCTAGGATTAATAAGTCAGGATGAACATGAATTGTATTCACCTACAAATAACTCCTTTCCTGGCACTCTGTCCCTCCACATATAAGACAAAACAAACTAGGAAGCTACACTGAATTACAGCTTTCTGTTACATCCTAATCAGGATCTGTGATTAATTATTTTTGAACAAAACAGTAACTCATATTTAAACATAAGGACAATCAGCACATAACAGACTGATCAGACTAATGATTTTCTTATGAGGAAAAAAAATGAGACATTGGGCAAATGTGTGATTAACATCTACCCCTTCAGTTATTGATTAGATAATATTATGAATTCAGCCCTAATAAAATATCCATATTATATCACTGCATGCAAATTTACCCTTCTGAATTTACTAGAAATGTTTCTGCATCACTTGACAACCAAAAGTCTTAAAATTCTACAAGAGACGCTTATCTTTCACACTAAGAAAGGCAATTGTTCTGAAGAGTACAGAACAATTACTTAAACTAGCAGCCCATTGCTATTTCGTTCTTCCTAAGTAACAACCTTGATTTAACTTGTCTTTTCTTCCAACAGTTTAATCACTGCCAGCCTTACAGCCTCATTTCTCTTTAGTGAGACAGTTGGAGAAAATGTGGCATTTATGGTGATTCAGTTCTTCTTAGTTGACATATTGGACTTTTTTACCTGTCAGGAACATTCTGTATCTGTCTTTTAATATTTTGTTTCAGCTCTAAACCACTTTTCCACCCCTCATAAGATGTTTACATACTCTTTTAAGTCTGTGTTCCTTGCAAATTTGATCAGTGAGTACTCCAGTTTATATCACAGATCTCCAAAGATAAACTTCTACAAAATTGCATTTCAACATTAACTTTGAGTAATAATGACATTAACTCACCACACCTCAGAAATAGAAGCATGATATTGGAACTATGTATAGTTTTGAAATCATTATTCATCATTTGCACTGTAATTCAGAGGCAGGTATCACTTTGAGTAAAAATACATGACAGTTGCTGTTCTTACTAACACTTTGTTATAAGAAACACTGTCAGCGATTTTCTCTGAATACTTGCAGGCAAAAGAACAGGATGCAATGGGTGTACGTGCAATCATGAGAACTTGGTTATCCACATCCTCTTCTCAAAATCAGCCTATGTAGTTCATAATAAACCACAATGACAGCTAGGTTAAGAGTGGTTTCAATAGCTTAAGCCTCCAGAGAACATTCTGAAATATCCTCCAATATACATGTGATTTTGTGGCATTGGGCTGTGTATGTTTACAAAATTCCTGTAATACATTTGTATCTCTTCCACCTACTCGTTCTTAAGAGCTGACATAGTAACTTTGCAATGGCAAAATCAAAACATTACTTCCCGCTGGGTCATGCTTTAACTATAGGTTTCTGAATAAAATGTTTGAGTTTATTAGTAGTAGGCCATAAACCATAGTTTACAAATGACAATGGTTGTGTCTGCATATTACACTACATCAAAAGCGAGCAAAAGTCTGGGTTTACATGTCTCTCAGTGTGATATGTGAACCCAGATTTCTACTTTCACCAACAACCAAATCCATATAAATATGATTCAAGGGCTCAGGGGCTACCTCTCCTCAGTAGAGGAAGGAAAGAAGGCAGGCAGCCAGACAACTTGCTGTCTTGGCCCATATTTAAAAGTGACTGAGGATTTTTTAAAAAAAAGTAATGGCTGGGTTTCACATCGTGCTAAGTCATAATTCATAGTTTACAAACCTGTATAAGTGGATTCATACATCATACTAAACCACAAATGAATAAGGCACATCATGGCTTAGCCTGATGTGCAAACCCAGCCAATACATGAAGATGTAAAAGTAGCACCTGAATTGCAACACTTTGAAGGGAACTATTGGTATGGAGGAATATCAGCCCCTAGACTCCCAGCAGCCAAAGTGATACAGCCCAGGCAGGTCTTTCATTTTAGTGAGGATGAGGTTTCAGTGGCACCAACAATCTGAAGAATTATCTCCCAGAAGTATTGAGAGAAGATGGGAAGATATAGTACGACAAAAATACCAACTTTCATTGTTCCAAACCATTTTTTAGTCTTAACTGCACACTTTCCATATATTGTCATAGTAGCTTGGATGGAAAGGAAAATGATCTCTTTAAGTGGGAATACCTCACCATCCAGGAGCCACAATAGACGCCCCTCCGACCCACAATCCTCTTGACAGCCATTAATGCAAAAAGATATTTATACTGGCATAAATCACAATCTCTGTTTATAACACCCAGTGTTTTCCATATTTATTAGACTACTACAACTCATGGAGTTCCCAGACATCTTTGGGAAATGGAAAAAGCACCAGATGGGGAAGGCTGCTTTAGACCCAAATTCTTCAATTACTAGTCTGAAGAGTAGAAAACAGATATATAAGGCTACAAGCTGTAACAAAATCTTCAAAATAGATCAAGCTGATATATTTACTCAAGTTGCGTGCTATTCTGAGCAGTCATTTACACTTGTTCCAAAAGCAACTAGTAAGAAGATACTTTATCCACCACAGTGGAAAAATGTGCCCTTGATGTTCCTATAAAAAAGGGTTTTTTTCTTTTATTTTCTACTCTCTACTACCTTATGTTCTCCTATCCTTCTCCATATACTGAGCAGTAGAAGTACAGTAGTTTCATAATGCTGCTATATCCAGTTACTTGGTATATCAAAGCAGAAAATAACTTTTAAAATCAGTAGCTGAAGCCCTTGGGTATTAGGAAAATAAAACATCCAACTTTACCTTGCTTACAAACCAAGTTCTACTCATGATCTTACCAAACTCATCGTCTTACCAAACATCTTAACACATAACACCAAAATATATTTCAAGTCTTAGAAATTATGTGATTTTGATAAAGTTTCATCAGAGACTCTATATTCATGGTAGTTTCATTAAAAGTCATTTTCTATAGGGATTTTTCTTTTCTTTTCTTTTTTTGTATGACTTTGCAGTGACAATGGAAGATATTCCTATGTACCTGAAGCATTTTAGACTGCAACCTAATGGCTAAATTCTATGCGTAGCTACATAGCAGCCCAAGATTACTTAGAAACAGAATAAAGCTAATGCAAATATTACATTTCATAGTTCTGGCATAAATCTTATAATCTACTCAAGGTACTGTACTGTACTGATGAAGCAACAAAAGTCAATGTTCTGATACTACTGCTTGGGGTTTTTCATTTTAAAGTGCTTTTTAGAAGAATGCCTTCCCAAATTATTTACATATTAGAAAAGATGTTGAGAAACTATTGACCAAAGCAATTATTTCAACATACAGAACTAATTTGAAGAAGAAAGTCTTCAAGTACTATCTAAATCCCAAAACTAAAGCATCAGCTGATTGGAACAGATTTATAACTTTTGCTAAAAAGTTCATTTCTCTATATATTGATCTGAAGGAAGCCCTTCAGACAACCTTTAAGTTCTTTCAAGTTTCAGACCAGCAGTTTGAACTGGACCTAGAAAAACAGTGGTAGCCACAAGTTTAGAATTGTGTCTGCAGACTTTCTGACCAATATCAACATCCAGCCAGCCACATTTTGTACTAGCTCAAGCTCCCAGGCTATCTTCAGAGACAACTCCACATAAAGCCAGTGGCAGTTATCTATTCTTGAGATAAAGCACTGATAACTCAACTTACATATTAAATAAAACCAGAGATTTTGTAAGATGGATCTTGTTAAAACCACCCCAGGACACTGCTACCAACGATGCCTCCCAAGCTGCAATGAATACAGGATCTCCCCAAGGTTTGCACCTAGTTCTTCAGGGAGGAAACATCCCATCTAGAACTGCTTGTACAAGGTTCTCCAGATCAGACAGCTTCCCAACCCACTAAACCTCTATTTTTAAATTTCAGCTGTTCATTCTCATTTTCATTCTCTCTCTGTTCCATTCTGGAACTGAATTCAGATACCTGTGAGTCAAGAGCATATTAATATCAAAATCCAGTTCTTTAGCTGGACAGTGGCTTCATATGAATCAGTGAGCCTGTGGCTGAGATGTAGCACCAAGCATTCCTCAGCAATGGTCAAGCTGGTGAGAATTCTAGTTCAGCAATATCTAGAGGGTCACAGGTTCCCACTCCTTAATTTATAAAGTACTGAGAATAAGATAGAACCCTGCACCCCCAAAAGACAAAGAACAAGGGACAGAACAGAAACCACCCATTACTACTTTCTTAAACTGATCGGCTAGGAAAGACTGCAACTAATAATTATTGGGCCTTCTAAGTCTAGGCTGATGGCTAATGGGAGCAAATGCTATTGCAGGATTGCACAGAACCAAGAAGTTGTGTCCACTACAATAAAAGTCATTCTCCAGGCTGGCCAAGGCTATTTGCATACCAAATCCAATGTCCAAGTGCCAACCAAAGCCTCCACCAAGCTACCCATGGCAGCACAGTACCATTAAAAAGCTGCATAGCATTAAGCAATTCTAATATTAGCACTGGTAGGCTCCAGAATCATATATATTTGTCTTATTTCCTGATATAGTAGTTCTATGTGCATTGTGTTATGCACATGTAAAGGAGTAAGATTTCCAAATGATTCCTAATGATTAATCTTTTTTTTTTAAATTCACCACAATACATATACATTTATTAGATACGCTCTGATCTACTAGACTATATAATAAAAGGTTACTGAGAATTCTGGCAACTCTCTTCCCCAGTTTTTGTATCTAGAATAGGCTCAGTGTTTAAATATTTTATCTTCTACCATAAAACACAGACCTCTGTTTGCAATGTAAAGAAAAACAGTCCTGTGAAATAATCTTATATCCTCAGTTCATTGGAAGGTAGAAAAGACAGCAAGTTCAGTTTTGATTAATGTATAACTTGAGATGTAATTCTCCTTTGATTATTATGAGTGAGCAGTTTTATGATAGTTCTGCAAAAGGTTTTTTAAAAATATCAGAATTTGACATATTGTACACCAGGTGGACTAAAAGTGTTTGAGTCAAAGAAATAACACAGCTATATTACAGCGTCCAACTATGTGCCTAAAAGAACAGAGCCATTAGAAGCCATTCAATCAGGTTTCTTACGGGACATATTTCAGGTGCCATGATGGATCCTAAAATCAATCCTTTAGGGAAAGACTGGATTGGCATTAATAAAAACTTGAGTGCATATAGTGCATGTTAGCTATGGCTTAAATTAATTTTCAAACCAAGCAGTTTGACCCTACAAGTTAAATTTCAATCTTCTTGGTGGAAATCACTTTGTTCCACCTTAAGGTACTGTGAACTCTTTCCTAATGCACTGATCTCTTTGAGTTTTGAACAAGCCAAATCATTCTTCAAGCAGCATGCCAGAGATATCGACCTGCAAAATGATTTCAGCCAGGCTCCATTTTACCTCACCCCAGTGAGACACCAGGTAAGAGTGCTACTTCTCTCCATTATTTGTTTAACACTGCATACCAAAATACCAGATGACCGTTTACATTGCCCTTCTATCTGCTCTTCAGGAGGGCAGATTTTACCATGTTCCTAAACAGCACCATCTCTGCTCATGTGGTGAAGGGGAGAGCGGGACCATGGATTATGTACTGCTACACTGCCTCTCTTACAGAGACATTCGGGCTCTGTATATTTATAAGATAATACCTAGGCAGGACCAGGGATGATACTTCAACCTTCTACAGGCTGATCAGGAGGTCAAGATCCCCGGTAGCGCAGCCAGATTTTGCACACAGCTATGATGGAATGCAAAGGACTGCTTCAAGTAGGATGACTCTGATTATCTCATTTTACTCACATTAAAATATTTTATATACTATTTTAGGCACATCATGCACTGTTTTTTGACGTGTCTATCTTATTATCTTACTTTTTAAATTGTTCTGGTCTATGACTGCAATAAACTAAACTAAACATGCCTTCTGGATCACAGTGGTGTAAATCAAGTTACTGAACATTGAAGAAAAGGGGTGAACAGCCAAATCCAATATTACCAAACTATACTTCTATTTCCTGAAACAAAACTAAAATAAAAATCAATTTATTTTAAAAATACAGCTGAATGGAAGAACAAGTAAGAACTCATGTTGAGGTCCCAAAATCTTCTTAAATCTATTTCCATCATCCTCTATGGTATAATAGTGTATAGGCAATTTTGTAGCATCTAAGATCTTAGATGTCAGAAGCAGGTCCGTTAACGCATTCTTTTTTCTGTTGCAAAAAGGACTCCAAACTAAATTCCAGCTAAGATATAACAAATGCCCTGTGATTAAAAGAGACAACATAGAGCTTGTAAATTACAGATATAGTAGACTCACAGATCACAGTAAACCAAGGCTTAACCATAATTTAAACATAAATCATAATTGACTACAATTGCATTATCTGACAACTACACATTATGGCTTAGTAAATGTACAGACTCAGTCATATAGTGTAAGGCATCCCTCATAGACTCACTGAAATTCACAAACCTTGGTTTTCATTTTAAAAATTAAAGCACGTTTCTGTGGTTTTCCTACTGATTACAAGACCATTCCAAAAAAATTCTAGATCCTCTAGCTGATCAGCAGCCAGAAGTTTTAAACATTTTTAAAAAATTAAACATTTGAATTAATCGTAAGGATTTTCCCTAACCCATTTCATTATTTTTTGTTCTCTTGACATTTCTCCCAGAAGTTTGACCAATTTTTTTTTTAAATTAACAAATGATATGGCTCAGCAAAGAAGATACACAGGGGGGCGTGCCCCCCATCTTACCTTCTCAATCTGTATGAGATCAAACCCCTCCTTTGTCACCCCGAGATTCACATTATGACTATAGCTTCTTTTTTCTCAGCCCTGTGTGTGAAGTTCAGCAACTGACTCGGATAGAGAGAGCTAGATTTTCCATGCACTTTGGAATTTCTTTTTCCCCCAAGATATACAGTAGAGCTCTGTGTGCTGGATTCAGAAATCATTACTCAGTCCAGCGCTAAAGAAATATTGAGCTGCTGTTACAAACATTTCACCACAAAGACTAAAGACCTGGAGGATTTAGACAGCTTGTTGGAAATTGTAGCCAAGTGCCTGACCTCAGTTCTGGAACCAGTTAAGTGCACAGAAGCTCTTCTATGGGCTTTTCTGAACTCAGATGGGGACATGAAAGCTGCAACCCCAACTACACTTATGTAGAAGAAAATCCAACTGAACACCTTTGGGGATTATGTCAATAAACCTGTACAGTGTTGGGCTGCAGAGTTTTCAACACTCTTCCTGTTATCATTCAAAGAGAGGGCTTGGAGAATGTCCCCTTAACAAATCAAGGTTGGTAGAAATAAAGATCTGACAGCCCCCCCCACCCTTGAACTGAGATCAATTCAAGTAATCGCAGGCCATTGTTATGAATACCACCATATATTGACAAACATACACACGCATCTTCAGAAGTTTTGAAAAAAGGACATTTTAAAATCATGCAAGCATTAAAAAAATAAAATACCAGATGGTTTAATAGTTCCTAGCCTCTCCCAACAAAACCAAGTGGCTGCATCATTTCTCAAATTATGTTTCCCAAATATGAGTTTTGGTCTTTCAAGTCAACCCTGATGACTACATGGTTGTCTGTGTGGTTTTCTTGGCAATATTTTTCAGAAGTGATTTTGCCAGTACCTTCTTCATAGCACTGAGAGAGAATAACTGGCCCAAAGTGACCCAACTGGCTTTCACGTCTCAGAGATGACAATAATTCATAGTCTCCCAGCTCCTAGTTCGGTGCCTTTAACTATGACACCGAACTATCTGTCTTCTCAAATATGCCAGACGCTAAACAGGTGATTCACCGCCTGATCCTGCAAGTCACACTGTATGAATGTAGTTTATGTACACAATTATGCAGCTTCAGAAGTTAAATGCTCAGCATCCTGGACATCACAAGTCTGAAGTCTATTTAGGATGCTCTGAATATTCCTCTTTAAGGTATAAAAGATACGGATTGATTAATGGATCAGAAGGAAAATACAGGAAAGGACAATATGCAAAACACAAAGATGAGCCACCTCAAGAGGCGGCCGATATTCAGAATGCTTATTTACTACCCCTGAACCCATTTAAGCACTCTGACATATTACAGCATTTACTTCCTTGCTTTGCAAGTATGCCTTCCCTGTTGCTTTAGATGAGAGCTGGTATTATTCCAGATTAATCACTCTAGGCAAGATGAGCATGATTTTGTGCAACTGTTGTACAGATGGCTCAATATTTAAATTCAAGGGAGACGCTGGGAAGGGAAGAAAAGGATAGTACAGCCTATTGGAGAGTTGGGGAAATACAATCAAGCAAAGTGGGGTACTGCTCCCTGACAGACTTGGAATAAAGCGAGGGATCTAAAGTGTGGGGGAAAGGGGCCACCTGCTCGCTTACCCCGGCCGTAGGCGAAGTGCAAGCGCAGCGCCTTGCCTTGGCGCACCAGGCTGATGTGCAGGTAGGTGAACCACACGGCGAAGGTGAGCAGCACCAGCAGCAGCAGCAACTTGAATTGCTTCCGGATCTTCTTCACCGGGAACCACAGCATCCTCCAGGCAGCATTCCCGGGGGGTCAATCTGCCCCCGGGGGGTGAGCTGCGGGCGCTCGAGCCGTCCTTCCAGCGGGAGGAAGAATGGGAGAGGAAGGGTGGTGACAGACGTGAGGGGTCAGCCCCTAATCCGGCCTCCGCGTCGCCCCCTCGCCGCTCATCTTGCCCCGAGGGCAAGAACTACGCTTTCTCCCCGCGGGCCGCCGGCTCGTTGTCCGTTACCTGCAGCGGCGGCGGCAGCAACTTTGGCGTCTCCGGACTGGCGCGCAAACTTCGTTTTGGCGCTGTCCAGCCGATCGGGCTGGCGAATTGAGGAGGAGGAGAAGGAGGACGCTCCCAAGAGCTGCCCTCAGAGGATGCGGGAATGGGTGGGGGCTCTTGATGCTCTCGCCCAAGAAGAGCTCGGCCGCCTCCAGCCAACTCCTGGCGGGAAGGGACAAAGGCATCCAGGCAGCGGGAGACTCCCTACGACCGCGAGCGAGGCAGCGGCGCGGGAATTTACAGCTCACTCCCTCGCCGACACCTCCGTTTACCTGAGGCTCTGTGCACGGAGAAGCAGCCCAGAATCCCCGCCCCACAGCGAGGGTAGTATAATCCGTCCTCGGCAGGCAATGAATGGAGGGAGCGGAGCTGCCCAGAGTTTCTCCCCCCGTCCCGGCTTTGGGCTGTTCTTGAATTGTGGTTCCTCGGCCTGCGCTTTACAGGATCTTCGTTGCGGATGCCAAGCCGGAGCTGCCGCGTTTCCTACTCCCGTCTTGCGCGCGCGGCTCGTAGCGATGCCCTGGCGGCATCATCGCCTCTTCGCCGTCGCTGCTCTGCTTTGGCTCGAAGAGAGCAGCATCCTCACGCTGTGATGCAACCGAGCCTGAAACAGGGCAGCCAGATGGACAGCCCTACTAGACCCAATGGGAGCCCCGTTTTTTTCGATCCGCCCAATCCTCTCGCTCAGGAGGCGGTGCGAAAGCGAGGTTCGGCTGTGCGCGGCGTTCATCTCCACGCCAACGTGCAAACATCCACCTGGGGAGCGGACTCAGTGCCTGCCTAGGCGAAGGAGGGGAATGATACATGGGGGAGGAGGGGCTGCTGGCATCGTTCTCTGCAAAGCTCCCAGGCCTTAGATGTACCTCCTGAAAGAGAAATCCGGCTGTTCTAGCTTCAGGAAGAAAATCCTCCTGTTTTCTATGTATTGTTCGTTTGAAAAGCCACTTCACAATCCTATTAGAGCGTCCCCTTCGTGAGGGATGGTACCTTCCCAGCAGATGCAAGCTGGTACTCTGTGAGAAGGCAGCAAGATTTTCCAAGATGGTTTAGGCTGAGGATGCAGGCGGCCTTCCTTTGAGATGGCTGCAGGTAGAACTAAGCAATCGGCTTTGCTTGTGGCAGAATGTCTGAAGCTGTTTGCCGTGATACGCTCGAGTGGTAAGGAGTCCCACTGTTGAGCTCGATCTTTGCTTGTTCCTGGAGATGTCAAGCCAAACTCTCTCAAACCTGGGAGGTTTCAAGTATGCCCAACAGAGCTTCAAAACAGTGCTCGACCTGCTTCTGAAAATCCTTATCAAGGATTTTGATAATTTCATCAAGGAAATTGCTTTGCTAGTGCTCTTCAGAAATTAATTTGTAATAATTGACTTCAATTGTTGTTGGTTGTTGCACCACATAAAAAGTGGAATTCGGAAGAGTTATGAAATGAAATGTCTACTTTAGATCTCCCTCCCCACTTTGATTTCTTAAATTCCAAGTATGACTGTGGTCAGGTGAAACAGCTGCAGACAAGGTGTTATCAAGAGGACCCCATAATGTCTTTTATGGTTTCTCCTCTATCCTTGTCACTGCCCTGCCTGTTTAATAAGCAGCCATGGTCTTCTCTGGAGACAGGACTGTCAGCCTGATCTGTTGATTTGACAATAGAGTTCAGCTGAGAAGACATTAGCAGGGAATAACAAGAAATGAAAGTGCAGAAGATATGACTACCTATGTTAGAGCAAGAAGGATTTCTTCAAACATTCAGTTGCAAAAGAAAGTAAAAGGAGGCATAGGGATTGCAATTTACTCCAGATGGAGAAATCTTAACAGATGGTCAACAGGAAGCAAAGGAACTTGACTCCTATTTCACCTTTGTCTTTACTTCCAAAGAAAATGGTGATTTGAGTATCATAGACTGGGAATGAACACCACAGGGAAGGGTGGAAGTCAGAAATGATGTGGTAAACACTCTTCTAGTTAATTTGAATGCCTTCAAGTCCCTAGGCCCAGATGAAATATACCCTAAAATATGGAAGGAATTGGTGGAAGAGTTCTCATGAGCTCTGTTAATTATCTTTGAGGAGACCTGGAGAATTAGGGAGATACCAGAGGATGGGAGAAAAGCAAATTTGGTCCCCCTCTTCTAGAAAGAAAGAAGGAGGATCCCAGAAAGAAAGAAGGAGGATCCCAGAAAGAAAGAAGGAGGATCACTCATTTATCAGTGAGCTAACACAATACCTGGAAAGATATTAAAGCAGATAATAGGGTAGGCTATTTGTATAGAATTTGAAGACAATACCCCACTTGCTAAGTGTCATGTAAGACAAATCTCATCTCCTTCTTTGACAAGGTAACTACTCTTTTTTTGGCAGGGGAATATACTGTGCATATAATCTACCTTGATTTCAGCAAAGCTTTTGACAAGGTTCCACATGACATTCTCATTGATGAGCTGTGAAAGCGTGGCTTGTGTGGCTCCACAGCAAGGTAGATCCACATCTGGCTGGCTAACCATGCTCAGAAAATCACTGCTAGCTTTATTTTTTTTTTCATATAACTTTATTAAGATTTTAATAAAGAGAGATAAAACTAACAGAAACTAATATAGAGAATAAAGGAAAAAAAAAAGAAAAGAGAGAAAAAAAGACAAAGCCAAAAATACAGAAAGAAGAAAAAGAAAGAAAATATAAAGAAGTAACTACCAGTTTTCTTTACAGCAGTTACCTCTTACTCTATGGTTACAGCATAACTTCATTTTTTCTATAATCTATTTTTTTCTAATCATCAAAACCATAAATCAAAAGTTCATCTTTTTCTCTTTCACGCAAAAAGTCTATAAGGGCTTTCCAGTCAGCAATAAACTTAGATAATGTCTTTTCTCTGATCAAAGATGTCAATTTAGCCATCTCAGCAAGTTCCATAATCTTGAAAATCACTGCTAGCTTTATATCAAGATGGACAGCAATAACTAGTGAGTCTCACAGTGTCCTGGGGCCAGCATTATTCAACATTTTTATCAATGATCTGGATCACAGGATTGATTGGCTGCTCTCAGATTTGTGGATGACAGGGGAGGTCTGGCTGATACTCAGGAAGACTGTGATATAATTTGGACAGGTTGGAAGACCAGGCTGAGAGGAACAAAATGTCCCTCAGGGAGAAATGTAAGGTATTACATTTAGGGGGGGAAATATAGGGCACACATACAAGAAAGGAGATTCATGGCTTGGAAGCAGTACATTGGAGAAGGACTTGAGTGACAAGCTGAATATGAGACAGCAGGGCTGATGCAGTTCTGAGCATCATCAGAAGAAATGCTGTATCAAAAATACATAGTCCTTATTCTCTCTCTTCTGCATTAGTGAGACCATACCTGGACTTTTGTGGACAGTTCTGGCATCACATTTCGAGAAAGGTATTAACAGTTTAGATCAGGTTCAGAGAAGGTTGACAAGGTTAATACAGGGACTTGAGAACATGCCCTACAAGGACAGCCTGAAGGGACTTAGGCTCTCCAGTCTGGAGAAAAGAAGACTATGGGGAGACATGATGTTCAAGTATGTTAAAGGATGTCATAGGAAAGATGGTCAGGAATTATTTTCCATTGCCATAGAAACTAGGACCAGAAATAATGAATGTAAGTTGCACCTACCTACATTTCATTTGAATATAAGGAACAACTTCTTGATGGTAAGATCTGAGCAAAGGGGAATAGTCTGCCTATGGAGATTGCAGGTTATCTATCCCTGGAGTTGTTTAGAAAGAGGCCATTGTGGTGTTGCATTTGTGAGCTGCCCTTTGGGACTTTATCATCAGGCCTGGTAGACTGAGACTGAAGTAATATGGACTTGGATTTGTCAGCTGATTGTTGGCTTTGGTTTGGTGGAAGGTGTTTTCTTGGTAAGAGCTGAGGGCCACCAAGCCTCTCCCTGGGTGAGAGCTGGAGGGGGACAGCAGCTTGAATCACTCTGTTGATGTTGGTAAGGGGAGTGGGCACCCTGGCAGACTGGTGAGAAGGAGTTAGTTTGGGGTGCCTGGTGGGAGGAGGATACTGGTTGTGGGAAGTGCTGTCCAGGACAGCTGGAAGCACAGAGTGGGCAAAAACACCCCCAGAATCCAGACAACCCCCAGGAAGATAGATTGTTTTTTGCTGGGATTTGGTGAGACCCTCATACCTAGGGATGGTCCAGTATGGGTTGGGGAGGAGGGAATCTCTGGTGGGTTAAGGGCAGGCCAGAACATCTCCATAGTGTTGGGTAGGGGGAAGTATGGTGGTGGACAGGTGTGGGTTGCACTCAGGGAATATAGTCCTGGTATCTTGTACTGTGCCACATGTGACCTCATCTGAGCAAAGGGGAATAGTCTGCCTATGGAGATTGCAGGTTCTCTATCCCTGGAGTTGTTTAGAAAGAGGCCATTGTGGTGTTGCATTTGTGAGTCTATCAGCTTTCAGCTGCTGCTTTTGAACACCAGGTCGGTCTGTAATATCCCTCATTTGTGTTATGATCACAGGTGAGAGGGCTGACCTGGCATGTATTATCGAAACCTGGCTGGGCTTGGAAAGGAGTGTTCCCCTCTTGGAGATGGGCTGACCTATGTTTCTGGTATGGTATCATCCAAGAGCTCAGGGCAGAGGTGGGGAAGTGGCTATGGTTATCCAAGGTTCTCTGGGGGCTTTCAGGGGCCCTGCTCTGAAAATTACTGGATGTGAGACCCTGCTTGTTAGGTTGGGCTCTAGGGTTCAGCTGGCATTGTTGCTATTGTGCTTGTTTCCCTGCTGCATAGCAACCTCCCTACTGAGCCCTGTCAAGGTCAGATCACTCTGCGGTGGTCCTGGAGTTCTCTGATGCTGGCCCCACCTATTAGATCAGTCCACCTCAGGCAACTGAGGAATCCTATTGGGTTCCAGAGGGAGCTTGGGGTTGTTCCTGAAAGTCTGCTGCATGGCCCAACTGAAGCCCTGCTTGCTCCTTGGAATGAGAGGGCAGCAGGGCTTTGCATCAGGTCACACTCATGCAGCCTCCCTCCTCCCATGGATCCCGAAGCTCCTTCTAGTTTACAGAGCAGCTGAGGGAGATGAAATGGGTGAAGTAACTCCTAGAGCATTGCTGGAAGGCGACAAGGAGTGAACCCAACCCAGCATGAAATAGAGATGCTATTAGGCCTACCTCAGGGCAGTAAAGGTGGTGAAATGCTTGGATGAGAGGGCTCAGAGGGTTACCTGCAGGGTCGCTGTGAGGAATATGCTAGGCCTCTGTCAGATAATGTCTCTCAGATTCACTGCAAGTTGGACTCCAGCCTTGAAGCAGGTCCTATGAAGGTGACTGAGGCTCATTCTGCTTTGGTTATCTAGGTGGAGTTTGATCCTATTAGTCCTGAAGAAGTAGGCAGCATTCTTGGAACTATCAGCTCAGTCATCTGTATTTTAGATCCCTATCCCACCTGGCTGGCAAGGTTTCCTGGGAGGTGACATGTGGCTGTGGTGAATTCCTCCTTGAGAGAGGGGGTGGTTTTGCTGTTCTTTAAAGAAGGAATAAATAAGTAAATTCAAGTCCAAATATGCCCATACAGAACTTTATTTCTTGCCCAAGGCTTTGGTTTTTAGTATGATTTGCAAAGCAGATTTCTTAGATCTTGTTTTATTCAGTTCTGCTAACACTGTTTACAAATGGACCAGAACGCTTGCAGAATGAAAGCCCAGATTTAATTCCTATTTCCATAACACCTATGCTCCTTTTGAATCTGTGTGATGTTAGAAGAACTAATGAGCTGAAACAAGCAGGAATAATTTTGGTCTCATTGTAAGGGAAGCATAAAACTCAGCTACATACCTGAGATCTGAGGGGTCAAACTTAAATACGTTAGATCTTTCAATCCTATGTATCCATCCTTTTGCTTTTCATCATTTGTCTTTCATTTTTTAATTTTTTTTCTGAATGAACAGTTTCTTTCTTATTGATTATTTTAATATTTTCTATCCTAGTCCTTTGAGGTTTTTTCCCTTAGTTTTCCCAAGCAAAATATCTTTGTCACTCTTCTACTTAAGGCTGCAATCCCTATACGTATCTACTTGACAGTTACCCTATTTAAATCAGTGCAATGTATTTATGTGTAAGATCTGGGTGTACAAACTTTCTAATAACCTTTCAAAAGGTTATCTGTTAGTATCATTAGAATAGGTTCTTGTTTCAGCTGAATACTGCACAACCTAAATCAATTTAGATAAGCAATTAAGCATTGTCAAGGATTGTTATAAATCCTAAGTGATTTTGAAATAATATATGCACATTTTTTTTCTTAGTATCAGTTTCCTTCATTTGGGTAGTGATCTGCCAAATCCTTCCTAATTTAGTTTAATCAAATCTGTAAATTTCCTAGTGAGAAGTAATGCAACTAGTCTTGTTTTGTCTAAAATAAATAATTGTTAAGTCAGCCAATAATGAGGTTTAGAGACGAAGTATCACTACATTCATAACAGTATAATAACCCCAGTGCAAAAATGAAGATGAAAGCAATTGGCTTAAAGTTAAAGCAAGTAGTAATGTATGCAGTTATAAATACATATAAACATATATAAATGCCCTAGACATAAGGCTTTTTACACACTGAGTAATTAAGTGAATGGCTTTTTAAAAAGTAAGCTGCAGACCTTCAACCTTCTCTTTCAAACTATATTCTTTGAAATGAAGTCCTTGTATGTTCTGAAATCCAAGATCTATCTTAAGCAAGAAATATTTAACTACCTTAGTTAGATTGACTTTGTTGGTTTTATTTGAAATTTTGTGAGTGTGTATTGCCTTGCCTTCCTCCTTTCTGTTTCCCAAACTATTTATATCTAGATAAAGTATTGTTTTTTAAAATTGTCTTGTCTCCCATATATGCAAGATAGCATATGAGGAAGGATTTTCACAGAGTTTGCTAAAATTTGTATTTCTGGACTTTGGATAGGAATACATCTTCCTATTAATTTTTTTCCTAAGTCAGTACTGAAGGGAGTCCTTGACTGAAGACCTTAGACATCTCTACCTGAGTAGACTAGGGCATGTCAGGAGAAGTCTGACTGGTGGCACCTATCATACATTTTTTTTAAGCAGGGAACCCGTGAAAGAAGATGTATCAATAGAATAAAATCAACTGCCTTCCCAGATCTGTAACTAACACTGTATTCCCATTATTGCATCACTAGTAATAGCAAGTTTCTGTTCTGCTCCTCTTTTTCTCTCTGTTTCTCTGATGTTAATGTTTTTCTTAAAATTAGCCAAGTACAAGTCAGAGGTGCCAGTCTATAATTCCTGCGGGCTACCAATGACAGTCCAAATAACAGCTGCAACAAAGGTGAGGTTGTCACTAACACTCAGTTTCCTCTCCTTAGTGATATATTTGTGAAATGGCAATGGGGTGTGTTTTGATATTTATGGAACCAGGAAATCAGACGAAGGCTTAGGAAAAGTGCCTTGCCTTTTTAATATTAACTGAGTTGAAAGATGATGTGTATAAAAATGTGTCAATGAAAAAGTCTGCTTTTGCTAATTTTCACAGAATACTTGTTATTTTTCCTTTTGTTATCAAAGATGATGTGGGTCAGATATTCCAGATCATCCTGGTTTATGTGTCATAAATATGTCCCCAGAGATGTGGGACAAAATCATATCAAAAAGTCTAGATTTAGCCTTCCAAGGGAACATGAATATTAATTTCAGAGTTGCTTAGGTGACAGTAAATCTATAATCTGCTGTCTTTACCTTGAGTGCTATTTATTATGTCAGATTTTAGGTGATATATGCAGTTAGAAGAGGTTAACTGCCAAGTCAGTAATTGTTAACATAGGTTATTAAGTAAAGGTCAAACCTGGTTAGAACTTGGATAGGAGACCACCAGGACATAGACTAGACTGGAAAGTAAAAAAAAAAAAAAAAATCCAGAAGAAGGCAATTGCAAGCCTATGAAAACTAGATGGATGTATCCATAAATTCAACAGGGATTTAGCTCAGTTGAAGAAAGCCCCTACTTTTTAATGCCAACCAAGACAGTATAAATATTATATTAAAAAGAAAGGCTGTGAAAACAGCTTTTCCTTGTAGAAAAATTCTTATGAATTTTTGCCATTTCACTATTGTACCAACATTTTACCGTATGCTTTGTGGACAAAACTCTAGTAAAAATGCATTCCAAAAATTTTAAGGAGACGGTATGGGGAAGGTGCAGATTTATTAACAATTTACTGCACAATTTCGCAGTAGCAGGTGTGATTTCTCAGTAGCAAGTTCTGGCGTAGCCCAACTTTTGTTTTTTATGGTTACAGAAGGAGCAATGAACTCTGAGACCTTTGTAAAACTGAAGCCTAGAGCAGAATTAAAACCAACATCTTGGTAAACACGGGATCAGTTTAGGAGAATCTGGCAAAAGTAGCTCTCCATTTGCCTCATGCTTCACTCTTTGTGCTTCAAATTATGTGTTGTGTTCACACAGTAGCATTATTCATTTGAAATGCTGAACCACAAACTAGTCAATCATTTCTTAGCTTGGCATGTCATGTGAATCCAACCAACCATAAGTTAGCTTATGATTCAGTGGCAAGGTTTGTGCAGTATACTAGATAAGACTAAAATGTTATTGGGCTGTGTGGGGCTCAACGTGATCTAAGGACTCACGGCTTAGGATGCTGCATGAACTGAACCAGTCTGTAAAGCCATCATATGGTTTATTGTTTGGGCTTAGCATGTTATATGAACGCAGCAGTTATTAAGTTAGGCTTAGGAATTAATGTGTGAACCCAGAAAATAGGGTTAATTCAGTAAACTCTCGTTAAATTAATCAAGGGTGTCTTGTGAGGATATGTTCAGTTCCCTCCAGGCTCCTCTTGGTAAATTGATACCTTCTTTTTCTATCATTGCCTGCTAAAATTTCATTTAACCAAGTGAAAACTGCCCCCTCCAACCAGAAATCGATGGGCTGACTAGATGCTGAGAACTGATTTTGCTTTCTTTCTGGTTGCTTTTCTCCTCCGTTGACATTTTCAGCTGCTTAATTGATTGAACAGCCATTTCTCCAGAGCCTGTTCTGTTGTATAAAAACTGCCTGGCCTTGATGCCAAACCCGTCTCCCTTTTGTCTGGCAGCAGAGAGGAGGAAAAGGGACAGGAGTTGCTGTGACCTTTTCATGACTCAGTTTTGAACTGCCTGGAAACAGTGTTATTGTGCAACACACAGATGATGAGCACCAGGGATGGTCTTAATTTTGGATGGAGTCGAATCTAACCTTTTTGTTAGCGCTAGGCGGTCACATTGCTGTTCGCTTTGTGGCAGATCTCACATATTTTAGCATCTCCAATCTGTTTTTAAAGGTTTTCAAACCATTCAAGCCTTTTGTCTGAATACTTGGTGAATCACTAAGGGAGTTGAGATAGGGCTTGCTATAAGGTGATTAACACCTTGCAGTGGAAACAACAGCTATGTAAATCCACTCTACTTCTCATAGTCTGCAAGGGACTCGATAACCCACCTCTGACCCCTTTCAAGCACTTTTGCAGAGTCTGGAGTTCCCTGTCAGTTGCCTCTCAGCTTCTTAGGGCTTTTCCAGGCAGCTGAGTTAAAGTGCTATGCTCCAGCCCTTGACCCAGCAGAAAAGACTTCCAACATAAATTATCTGGTCCCCATTGCTGATCCCTGTTCTCTCACAGTAACACAGCTGGCACAGAGTGCAGTGCTCATTTATCTATTGAAAACCAAGTGAAGGAAAGGAATTGGTGGAGTCCCTTGGCTGGTTTCCCCTCCTACCAGGTGTCCCTATTAGTGGGAAAAACAAGCACCAGTCACTTTCCTTAATATGGGGCAGGATTGGGGTGAGTTTAGACAGGTGCTTAAAATGCTGTATCAGGCCAAAGGGGGCTTGGGCTGAAGTCGGAGGGACCTCTCCCAATGATCCTGGCCACCTTTTGTCTGTGCCTGTCAGTTGAGCTATTTCTGACCACAGGTCTAGAGTACTAAACCCATGTTCAAAAATAGCCCAGCTGACAGATCACAGGTGCAGAGGAGGGCTGCCAGCAGGTAACCAGATTCCAGTTTTGGCCTTGTGGCCAGCAGCCTGGACAGCCATCAAGAACATGCAGCTGTGGCTAGCGGTGCATAATAGCAACAGTCATCTCTGTGGCACCCAGTGCTGCCAAAGTTGAAATGAAGTAGGCAAAATGGAGCTACCCCTCACCATAAATAACTGGTACATTCATTGCACAAACAACCATGGGAGTTGCAGCTCCATGATACTGGTTCTGTGAGCACTGACCAATCAGGGTAACAGTTGTAACACTCATGCATGAATCCTCAGAAATAATAAGAGAAATAAAACTCATAATAATCTTAAAAAATACTGCCATATGAAACCCATTGATTGGCAGAAGCAGGAGAAACCTGCAATGCACTCACTGTTACAGAACTAACAACATATATCTGGCAGAACCCACCTTTCCTTCCTAATCTAAATCAACCTGCGCAGCACAGGATAGAACTCTTTTCAAAATAGTGCTAAACCTATGTGTAACACAGATCTAGCACTCTTTCAAAAGAACACTAAACCCATGATTACACTGGTAGCCCTCATTTAGTGATTGCCTTGTACAGCAACTGTTCATGGTTACGATGGTGATGAAAAAGTAACTTTGCCACCAGTCCTCGCATTTATGACCTTCACGGGTCTGTAAAGCAAAGGAAAACAGAAGTAAGATCATAAACAGAGTTGTGGTTTCACTTAGCAACTGCTTTGCTTACCGACTGAATTGCTGGTCCCAACTGTGGTCAGTAAACAAGGGCTACTTGTAAGGAGCTCGCATACAAATGCTATGGACATGCCTGTTAAGCATTATATGGGCAGATGCCTCTAAGAAACCAGATTCCAGTCTCTCCTGCAGCCTAAATCAAAATGGCCACAGAAAGTAGTGCCAGGCAACAGGCCTAAAGTGGCCAATAAGAACTTGGCAGAAGCGCAATCCCTGACTTCATCTGCAACCAAATGTCAAGTCAATTGTATCAGGAAAAGAGGAAAAAACACTACTAAAAATGAAAACAGTTAAGGTTGACCTTAAGTTGGCTCAGCTATGGTCAAGGATGTACACATATATATGAATTGACTACTAAAAGTCATATTCCAAAGATGGGCAGAACCTGGATGGTCAGATGGATAAAATTAATAAATAATAATTAAAATCAATTGCCTATAAAATAAAGCACCTATTTGTAAAAGTAATTGATTATAATGTACATATACTGATGCAAACCATTCTGTCATACACAAAATATCGTACGTACACTCAAGTACATAATTGGCACAGAGAAAGAGATTGTGGAATACTGGACTCAGCAAGTATAAGCCTATGTGTGCTTACTCTGTAGTAATTCCCATTGATTTCAATGGCTCTTCCACAGAAGCCTGCAAGCTGAGGATGGATCTTTTTACTCTTGGATGGAAACTGGGGAAAGAATCCTTGGGGTTTTGAATTGATTGTCCCCCCCCTATTTTGCAAAATGGAAACAAGTAGAGATCTTTCTGCTGAGCGTCAAACAAAGGAAGCCTATATATGTTTACTCTGTAGTAAGGCCCATTAGGTCCATTGACTCCTTCTCCCAGGCAAGTAGACTTAGGACTCTTAGTCCTGTTTAGTCCTGTGTTTTACCTGTCCTGTCAGCATGCTTGCTTTGTTCTCTTGTTACCCCATCCCCACCCCTATTTGTAGAGGGTGAGGATCTGAAGTAGAGAGGCTTTCTGTCCATGGAGACACTCCACAAACTGAGAATCCTGGCTTTATTCTTGTGGCGAGTTCCTATGAAAATAGAGGAAGTTGCCCCTTGCAGACAATACCCCACTACTCTCCACCTTCTGAAGGGTCATAGGAGATGGGCAAGGTACATGTAGTCACCTCTGCCCTCCATGCGGCACCAACGCCTTTTGCTTTCTGCTTTCATTCTTTGTGCTTCCTGCCTACATACTCACTTTCACTGTCTGTTACCATACTTATTTATTTATCAAATGTAGAAGGTCGGCCACTGAATTTGGTGAGGCTTGAAACCTTTGTCTTCTTGACTTTGGGTAAATAAAATATTTATTTATTTATTTATTTATTTATTTATTTATTTGATTTGATTTGATTTGTCCCCGCCCATCTCCCCTACAATGGGGGACTCTGGGCGGCTTACAGTCACTAAAATCACAATACAAAATATCATTTATCTAAGGAAAAAAATTAGTTTGACTATACCTGGCTGACCAGTAGATCTCTCTTTGTCCAGATCCTTACTTCTTTTTATAGTTGGGGGTTGCAGTTAACATTTGTGGGACCGAGATCAAAGTAGGCAGGACAGTAATGGAGTGTGGGTAGGGATTTGTTACAGGCTTTTTTTCTCCCTCAGGGTTTTAGGAAGTAATTACCTTTTTCTTTTCTTAGGGCTCAGATTTGACGTTCCAGATGGCATACCATAGGCCTTGTTTTATCACTAAATCTTTGCTTCTGTTTTGTTTTAATTGCAGTTACCATTATATTGCCACTCTCCTGCTCTCCTTGCTTCCTCCCAGATGTTTCTATGCAAGTAGCTTTTGCATCACAAATGCAGACCATGTTAGCTCACAACACCAGGGACTGAAGCTTACAAAAATATTTGAGCAGATACAGATACTGCTCTACATTCATCTCTTCTGCACAAAATGGAATCTAAGTTTTTGCTTTGTTTTGTTTTTAAGGTGATGGAGATTACCACACAAATAAGATACCCCCTCATACTACTGAAATTTAATTGCTAGCTCTATACCATATCATAGCCATTTTGTAGACAAAATCTGTCTAGTAAAAAATGCACTGCTTAAGTTGTCACCCTTCAGTTGCGCAAGGCCCTGCCCTCTTCCAGATCCTCAACTGTGCATACATCCCATACTGTAGGAGAACATACAGTATGGGATGATATTGCTACATGCAGCATGTATCATGCTACATGCAGCATGATAATGATCACAGGGCAGTTGTCTTGACTTTGCCTGCCCCATAGGTGATGAATGAGCCTTTCCCTTCCATGCTACTTTATGACTCTTGGGCTGAAATTCTATACACAAGTCTTCTCCACTCTAATGTCTGAATTGGACGGATTCAGTCAGAAGATTATATGGTTTACTATATGGTTTTTCAGGAAATGAAAAACAAAGAAGGAATGGTGCTGCTGTTATAGTCAGAAAGGAAATAGCAAATACTATATTTGGGTACCATGTACTCAGTCACCAAATAATATTAATTAGATTTTGGAAAACCTTTTAATGTGACAATTATCCAAATTTATACTCCAACCACTGATAAAAAAGAAAAAGAGGTTGAAGAGTATTATGGCCAAATTCAACCTGAAATTGACAACTCATGCAAGCAAGGTGTGCTTGCTGCTTGTGGTTGAGACTGGAAAGCCAGAGTTGGAAATAGTAAGGAAAACGTAGTTGGGCTGAACACCTAGGAAACAGAAATGAAGCAGGAGATTGACCTATCAGTTTCTGGCAGTCCAGTTATTTCTTCATTGCTAACACAATCTTCAAACAACCAAAACAATGCCTACATACATGCACATCACCAGATAGTGTACACAGAAATCAAATTGACTATATCATTGGCACAAGGAGGTGAAAGGGCTCAGTTATAGCAGCAAAGATGTGGCTAGAGACTGACTGTAGAACATATCACAAACTGCTCAGGTGCAATTTCCAAGTCAAGCTAAAGTGGATAAGAAAGCCAGCTGGTTTCTACAATATAATCTTGAGCATATACAGTACCCACATTTTCAAGGAGAACATTAGGAATCACTTTGAAGTCCTGAATCTTGTTGATGGGAATCCAGAGGAACTGTGGAACGAAATCAAAAAAAGTTGCTAAGGATTAGTATGAAAAGAAATTTCCAAAGACCAAAAAAATAGAAGAAAGCAAACTGGATCTGGACAGACAGTGGATATTGCCAAGAAGAGAAGAGAAGCCAAAGCCAAGAAAAGCAAAGATCTCAGGAATGAATTTAACAAAGCATTTCATGAAGATATATCCTCTAAAACAGTGGGGCATTTTCATGCCATGATTAGTGGGACATAAGTGTGAGACTTTAGCAAAGAGAATGGTCTCTCATCTGGTCATTTTCCATTATCATGATAAACTTGTTCTGTTTGAACTGGACTAAAATTGATCCTGTGGAGTCTTAGACATCCTTTCATGCAGTTATATGAGCAATGGGAAGAGTTTGGCCAGACAGTAAATTATCCCTCTTTACTATTGCCTGTTCTATGGTGAGGACAGCTGAAGAGTAGAAGTTATTCTGCACCAAGCTAGTTCATAATGCCAAAGCTAGTCACAGCAGAATGTCAAGGATCTTTTCCTTCTTCTTGTGGCCAAAGGAATATTTTCACATGTAATGCTGTCTGAGCCAAATCAGCAAAGCTGGAGCATCTAAAACACCACTGGCAAAAGCAATTCAAGGAGAGGAAATTCTGAAGCTGTTTCTCAGTAAATACAGAAAAAAAGTAATCAGTCTTTATATTCAAGTATTCTAGATACATATTAACACTTTTTATTGATTTCTAGGAGAGAGTTCAGAAACTGGCAAGAAGCAGTCTAAGTGGATTCTCCCTCTTTCATAACATTTTAGGTTTCTTCTGGCCTGAATTGTATCAACATACATTCAGCATTGATTTGCCCCCTCAGTATTAAAGAATTAATGCCACCACTATAATTTCCAATTTCTGCCGTAGCCACAACTTTCTTCAGATGGTTTCACCCAGAATATAGCAACAAACCTGAGTTTTCCACTCAGGGAAGAGCTGCAGTAGAACCTGGGTTGCTGATGTGTAGGATTTTGTTTCAGAGGCTTTTTGATTAATTCACCCCTTCCAATGGAATACTTGAATTGCCAGATCACTTAGTTGAGATGAATTGTATCAGATGACTTTGAACTGATGTGAAGGTTTGATGGGCTTTTGTATGCATCTACATACTATTTTATTAAATCAAATATTTATATCAAATCAATTCAACTGGACATGACTTTTCTTAACAAACCCTGGTGTTTTGGCATGCTATCTAGTAAGTTGATCTTATGCTGAGAGGTCTGTGTAGAGGATAATGATAAAAATATGTATGCCACCCGATTCACAGGGACTCTGGGCAGTTCACATATAAAAATACAGAAAAAACAACACAACAGTAGAAAACAAGGAACAAAAGATGGCAAAAACTGGGCAATAACAAGAAGCAGACTTATATTACATCCCCAGAGCATCCCTGCTTATCAACACCCAAGCTGGAGACCCAGATGATCTCTAACTATATTCTTTGCAATTAACTCTGAATGTGTGCTGAAACCAAAGAACTTATTCAAAGACGTAATAAGCTAGGCTGAAACTCTGTGTGTGATTGTTGCCTTCCTTTGATTTTCCTGTATTTTTCTTTTTGCAAATAAATTCCTTTTTATATCTAGAGATTTGGCTTCATTGGTTGAACAACTGAATTTCTCATTAAACATTTTCCCATGTGGAAGACTTCACAGTTGCACAGCTGCCCCTTGTGCTTCAGGACTGGCACAAGAGTTGTTAAATCCTGTATTTATGGCTTTGGACAGGAAGATTGTTTCTATCTTTACTAGGCTTGAGCTGAAGAAAGAAGGTCTTGATAGAAAAACCCAAAACTCCCTAACTGGAGAATGAAATGTCTCAGGAGGTTTTGCCTGACTAGTGGCAGCCTATGGTAAGTATCTACTACTAGAAAAGCCTTGGAAGAATAGATCTGCCAATATAACCTTAAATTCTTATTCTTCAAATTGTATTGCAAATTTGAGTATGAAATCAGCTGATTTAGTATAAGGTAGATGGTAGATGCATTTGGGACATTCATATATTTTGTTGAAGTGAATGTACAAGCTGTAAAAAGTATTCTAACTTTCTCATAATGATCCATAAAGTGGCTTTGTAAAGTCTGCAAACAGGACTCAGGATGAGCAGTGCTCTGCTTCTGCTGTCTCTCAGCAACTGGTTATTCAGGGGCATTCTGCCCTGGCTCCTGGAAATAGAGTTTCATCATCAAAAATAGTAATCATTTAGGTATCTGTCATTTACCCAATCTTTTAGAACCATCAGTTGGGGGCCTTCAGTGCAAGTTGTGGCAGTTAGTACATGTTGACTGAAATTATATGGTGAAAACTTTTGAGTTCTAAGAAGTTGGATGTAGGTTCTCAGCAAGAAAAAAGTCTCATCCAGAAGTAGCTTTTGTCAATGGAAAACTTGGCTACTTTACCTCTCAACCCAACTCCAGATCCCAATACTTGTCCCTTGGGAAACCCCATTGCTTATATCCTGTATCCTGGGTATGAGTAATTTCTTTTGTTCTTATATAATTCTCAAATTATTTTTGCTATCTGTATCCTGCTCTTGTAATAAATTATCCCTATTTTCTTATCCCAGGTTTGGACAGGCAGTTGCTGGTAGGACTGCATGACTGAAATGCTCTCTGGTTTGGAGAAAATCAATCAATTAGACATTGATATTAAATCAATTAGGGATGTAATTGTATTTAAAATGTATTTTTAATGTGATAACTACATCAATTATTTTCAGCAGTTTGCCTCCAAACTTCAATGATGCAGTCCTAGAGTGGGAGGATTGCAGTTTATATTGTCCTGCCTTATCCCACAACCACATAGTTTATTCAGCAGGATTTACTAAAGGACTTTTGAAAACTGAAATACATCCTTGTTGATACTCTCAAATAGCTAAATGTTAATAAGAACAAGACTGATCTCAGTAGAAGCCATAGTGATTCTTCTTCAACCCAAAAACTTAAGTGCTTGGTATTTTTACCTGTAATAGTGATTTGCAACAGAAAACAAGGGGATTAATCTAACCTCCATATAATTTTCTGGATTTTCCTGGAGATCCCTTTCCAAACATTGTTTTTACCCAGGACATACATGTTTTGTTGAAACAAATCAATATACCAATGAAAACAGTGAATAAGGCATCAGAAGTATTGGACATAAAAGATGCAATTGGAAAATGAACATACTAAGAATTGTGCTGCATTATAGGAAAAGAAAAAAAAGATGTAAATGTATCTTATTCCTAATTACAAGCTTATGAAATTGTTAGAATTGTAACACATGATGCAGCTGTTTTCAATGCTTCACACAGCCTGTTTCCACATCTGTCAAAGGCAAAATTTCTCACCTGAGCTTAGAACCAACATTCAGCATCTTCAGGAAGATGCCAAGGCACAACCACCCTGAGATGCACATTGACATACTTTCTACAATGCTCCTCTTGGTCTAGTGGCCTCCACCACTCGTGCTGAGATTCTCTCTTTATGTTAAGTTGCCAACACAGCACCATTTTCTTTTTATTATAGTGCCCCCAGTTCTGCAACTGAATCCATGCCAATAGAGGCTGACTGGATTGAGACAGCATTTAACATTTCATAAATAAATCCTGCCTACACTTTCTTGCACTGCCACAATTAAAATACGGCCTCAGAAGAAGTGGAAGTTTCATCAGGCAGCAGCATCTGGCCAATCTTTGGTAAGCTCAGAAGCTAAACAGGGTCAGGCCTGATTAGAACTTGAATGGGAGATCTCCAGGGAATAGCAAGCTGTCAGCTAGACTAGGAAGTAAGCAAACAAGAAAGAAATCCCAGCAGAAGGCAATGAGAAACGAATTCTGTATTGTTCCCAAGAAATGACATGGAACTGTCCACGCAGCACTAAATATCAAATTGGACTTGAAGAAGACCTTACCAAGAAGAAGAGGAACCTGCTCCCAGGCCATGGCCCCAGTCTCAGCCTTCAACACTCTTAACATTCAAATATTCCATCACCCACTTCAATTCCCGGGAGAAATAAGGTTTGGAATATTGCCCAGAGAGAGATTTCATAATCTAAAAATTAAATAGTAATTCAATGCTTTAACGCTAGATCTGATCCCCCTCCCCAACTTCCTACTCCCAATTTTCTTACTGGAAATGCAGGTAAGTGCTCATTCAAAAATGGTCAGATGCACATCACTGTAATGCGAGTATTCTTAGATCAGGCTGTCTGAGATGAATGCGCTGTTTACACAATTGTTTGGCTATTATGCAAGGACAGCAAATTGTTAATTTATTATTATTATATTTTCACTGTGAAGGAGGGGAAAGAGCAGTTGTCAGCTCTTTTAAAAATTGTTTTTGGGTTACAGCACCAAATTGAGGTGACCAGCCTCGTCTACTGTTATCTTGATTTGACAGGAACACCAGCCTTTGCTTTTCTACCCTAGATAGCAAAACTCTTGAGCAGCTCTGGTCCTGGCTGGATACTGCCCCCTTGTCAGTCTTTGAAGGTATGGCAGGCAAAATATGTGGTTGGAGTAGTAAACAGAAGAAAAGGAAACTCATTTTCTGCTAAAATAAAGGTGAAGTATCCTTCAGGTCAGGCTCAACTCTTGGTGATTTCATGGACCTGCCTGTGGTTTTCTTGACAGCAATATGGAACTGGTTTGCCATTGCTACCGTCTGAGGGTTTTTTCCCTAATTCCCAATCTAGTCATAATATTTTAGGAAAATCTCCCATCCAAGTATTAATCACGTCCAATTCTGCTTAGCTTCCAAGCCCAGACAAGGTTGGTTAGATGCTACCATCTGATGAGACCTCTAAAAGACCTCTAAGGAGAATGAGCGGTCTTTTAATTCCAGGCTTGTGTTGGGTTGTCCTCTCTAAAAGAATGATTAAAGCAGGCTTGTTAATACCTGGATGTACAGAAGCTGGGCCATTTATACACTCTTAATAAAGGTGTGCTCTTTACATCGTCTTTTCCTCCAGAATAATGGAGAATGAACTCTTAGCTTTTCTCAGTTTCATGTGTATTTTGGGATTCTGCTGCTCAGTAACAGAATATTAGTGCCATCTCTTGGTTATTAGCAGTAACTGCATAAATACTGTACCGTAGCCTTGCTCACGAAATGTAGCAAGGCAAGAATGAGTTGAATTAATTTACATGATGTCTATTAAGCCCAGCAGTGAGATTAGAGAGGATGGAAAGTTGACTTAAAACAAGTGTACCTTTGAGATGGTCTTGAACAAAATAAAATCTGTACCTAAGGTAGGACCTAAAAAAAAAATTGTTTAACCAAAAATTTGTTTTGCTAAAAAAGAAAGTTTGTTTCACATAACATTTTAATCTGTATTTCACTTTGTTCTGCTCATGCTACTTGGTTGCATGATTATTTTTCTTCTTTATGTTGGCATTTGTCCATTTCATGAGCAAGAGTCATTGCGTATACCATGAGTAGAAAGACATTTTAGAATGAGAGTACTCATTGATTGGTGCCTGGGATTTGTATATGATGGAAACAATTCTGTTGATCTTGTATTAGTTGTATTTCACCTTAGAAATGTGTGAATAGCGTGCATTCTCTTTTTGCTTTGACAGTTTTTGTGACGAGTGCATCAAGGGAGTACTCCTTTATAACTGTCTGAGATTGCCAGATCCTAACATTGAAATTAAACGCATCACAAACACCTGAATTTATTCAAAGCGCATTAAGCAAAACCAAGGCAACAGAAGAGTAGAGACCAGTTGTATGTCTCCAAAATCTTAATCTCTAAATGGATTTTGGATAGCATCACATTTCATTTTTGTTTTTAAAACTCTGCTGGAACGCTGGTGACTGATCTGAATCTGTAAATCCAGATTATCAATAAAGAGCTCCAAGCAATGAGAGGGAAGTGTCTGATTTGTAGTAGAAAGAAAAGAAAGGCTGCTTAACATTCCTCCCTCCCCAACCTCCATTTGCAAATTATATCCTCAGGGGAGAAAATAGAGGAGAAAAAGGGGAGGAAGGTTATCTAAAACTTCAAGGTACTTTCCAAAGCTCAAAGCTGTTAGGGGAAAAAAAGGATAAAGCACATAGTACAATAAATAGAAAGGAGAGCATTAACAAATTATGTCAATTGCTATGACATTTCCAATCAGTTAAACCATGGGTAGACAACTTTTTAATGGCCAGGAGTCATACTTAACATGGTGTGGGCGGCCGGGGGCTGTTGTGAGCCGGTTGAAGCCATAATTCCATTGTTGCCATTGTTGGGATTGAGAGAATGTTGATTTTTTTCCCCCTCTTTGTTTTATAAATTTTTAAAGGCAATTTTGGGGCTTTCAACTTTTTTGAGTGGTTCCTGCTTCAGAATGTCAGGAAATCATGTGACCAGTTTTTGGCAGCTCTGCTCAGAGTGGCTCCATGGGCCATATAAAAGAGACTGGGAGGTTGCCTGAACTACACCAACATTATTTGAAAAAAGAAAAAAAAAAACAGCATTTGGCTTGCAACTGTTTCAGAAGGCGAGACTGTAATGGAGAGGAAAAAAATCCCATCCCAAAAGATACAGACCCAAGAGAATTAAAGGAAGCTTAAATTGAACCTGCCAATCTAGAGTGGAGAGAGATAATCAAAGCCCAAGGAATTCAGACTCTGCACAAACAATGAGAAACAGGAAAGTTTCTCTCTCTCTCTCTCTCTCTCTCTCTCTCTCTCTCTCACACACACACACACACACACACACATGTTTTTATAAGGAGCCCTCCCTCTCCCCACCCCAATTTTGCCATTGTTATTTTCTCTTTCATAATAAGAGGAGAGGCATCTTTCTCAGAAAGACCTCAGGAAAACTGCCCCAACCTGGAGAAGGCTTGGAGAATCAGAAGAAAATAGCCATAGGGCATAATGAAGACAAGCATGGATTAGGATCTTTTTCTCAATTTATTTTATGGATTTATCTGAGTTGTTTTTTTGGTATCCTGTAGCTGATTTTGTTCTACCTGTATTGTATTTATGTGTACATATGTGGGTGCAGATGTGTACAGTATTAGTCCCTGGAAAAGTAGCCACTGAGTTAAAGCCTAAAGAAAATTTCCTTTTCCTTTTCCTTTTCCCCCATTGCCTTGTTTTCATGTAGTTCTTTAACCTTAATGTACATTAAAAAAAGACCAGGATTATTTAGATTAAGTTTAACTAAAGGAATTAGTATTTTCATTCTGACAGGGAATTGGGCCTACTACATTCTCAGCTAGTCTGTTAAGCTATGGAAAGGGAGAAAATACTGAAGTAGGAGTTTTTTTCACTATCTTCTTCCTGATAAACAGTTTAGAGATGGATTTTTAAATTTTATTTCTTTATTTACTTTATTTGTATGCTGCCCTATCTTGAAGGTTCTGGGCAGCCAAGAATCTTTACATAAGATAGCATCCACAAGGGAAAGGGGGGGGGGAACCCCAAATGTACATAAAAATCCAAATCAAAAATGTAAAAACCAGAAAGTACAAAAGTCATGCCCTCATGAACCCCATCTTCAGTCACAGCATATCCTCTTCCTGTACAGATAAGTCTTGCCAAGTTTCCTAAATCCCAGGAGGGATGGAGCTGACTGAATTTCTGCAGGGAGGGAGTTACAAAGAGTGGGGGCAGCTATCAAAAAAGCCAGCTTCTGAGGCCTTCTCAGGTGGCAAGATCCTGCAGGGAGGCGACCTGAAGGAAACTGATTCTGTTTCAACTGGTCAGACAGGCAGATGAATATAGGAGAAAGTGGTTTGTTAGATAATCAGGTCCTGAGCCCAATAGGGCCTTCAAGATGATAACCACCACCTGGAAGCCAAGTGGCAACCAGTGCAACTCCCAAAACAGTGGGGCCATTCAGATATACCAAGATGCACCCATCACTGCCTGGGCCTGCATTTTGCTTCAGCTGTAGCTGCCAAACGTTCCTCAAGGACAGCCCCACATGCAGCATGTTACGGTAATCCAACCAGAAGGTAACTGGGGTATGAGTGCTATGAGCAGGACCTTCTAAACCAGGGATAGGTTCAACTGGCACACAAGATAGACCTGTGTGAAGCCCTCCTGGCCACAGCTGCCACCTGCTCTTTGAGCAGGAGTTGTGAGTCTAGGTCGTCTCTCAAATTGCAAACCACCTCTGAACAGGAGGATACAACTTCATTCAGAGTCAAAGATGGTCTTCCTTTGGGGTCATTAGGGCCACAAACCCCAAACTACTCCATCTTGGAGGGATTTGGAGTCTGCTGTTCTCTGTTCAAATCTGACGGGCTCCAGGCAGTGGGCCAGCACTTCTGAGATGTATAACTGGGTATCAACAGCATATTGATAATACCCCCCATGCCAATGAATGAGCCCCCCTAGCAGTTTCATGAAGATGTTAAAGCTTCTCTCTGTGTGGCAAAGTTCCTTGTAGTCAGAGAGGTGGGAAGCTGACTTGTGAGTAACAGAAAACAAACACTGGGTTCTCCCAAAGATGTAGAAAACCTGCTGTAGTTTATTCTCCCCAGACTCTTAAGCATTCAGGACCAGAGTTGCAAACAAAAACAGACTTTTTGGAGTCTCAGCAGTCCAAACCAAGAAATCAAAAGTAATTTCTCAAAATAAAATATCAAACTGTTTGGGTCCAGCCAATCGACCCTAATTACCAGGTTCGGGACTTGGTGCAAGGTGAAGAGAACACAAGATGAAAATCAGACTTTTTCTATCCACTTTATTTTAGAGCTCTAAACAAACTGGAGACTCCCAGCTAATGGAAGGAGTCCTGATTACAGATTTTACATAGCTTATATACTTTTTCTTCGCAGGATCCATGTGATAGTATAAACAAAGAAACCGGTTAACTTCTTACAAACATCTGTTTCACCAGGTCACTGTGACTTCAACCAAAAATGGGTTTTTGTGTCCTTCACAACATCCTTCTGCTATACATTAATTATTATTCATTATCTATCTTAAACTTATCTTAACCCCAACCCCCTTCCCCTTATCCTATCAGGAGAGTAACATTACAGGCTTATATATCTTGTATGTTCTGTCAGTTGCCCAACCCATGACCCATCACATCAGACTGACCATAGCTGGTCTCTTCCACCATTGCTATAGGATCAAGGAAATCACAAATCATACAATTATTTTTATCTTCAAGGATACAATGAAATCACTAAATAATATAGTTGTATTTAAAGCTTAAAGATTACAAAAACAAGCAAGCGGGTTGCAAGGAAGCCATAAAGCACATAACTATCTTTAAAAATTGCATAGGCATGTCATTGGGAAGGAATACATCACTCTTGACAAGAACACTGAGTACAGTTGCTATCACAGATGCACACATTCTCATATGTCAGCCCACCACCCATGTCTTCATATGCAGGTTCAACTTCCACATACTCAGGTTCACTATCAGATTCATCTCCCATAAGATCCATTCCTACAAAACCAAGGAAGAAAATGGGTCAGAAAGTAACAGTTTGAGGCTTGTTATCCTCTCTTTGAGACCCAGTTTGGTATAGTAGTTAAGGCATCAGGCTAGAAACCGGGAGACCGTGAGTTCTAGTTCTGCCTTAGGCACAGAGTCATTTGGGGGACTTTGGGACAGTCACTCTCTCTGAGCCCTAGGAAGCAGGCAATGGCAAAGCATTTCTGAAATCTTGCCAAGAAAGCTGCAGGGACCTATCCAGGCAGTCGCCACGAGTCAACACTGATTTGAAGGCACATAAACACATCCTCTCTTTGCACCAACAGTACAGTGACCATACATCCATTATTAGGAAGGTCAGTCCTTTATTTCAGAAAGCTGTCCTTTAGATTTATTTAATTATTTGTTTTTCTTGGTTTTGTTCTTGAATTTTCCTTTGTAAAGCAGAGTTATAAACATATACTTTTTTTTTTTTTTAATCCTCATGAACCTCTTTCATACTGGCCCCTTTTTCAGGTTTGTCCTTTATTTTTTCCAAGAAAATATGGTCACTCTAACCAACAGACTCAATGGGCATTCTAGCCTCAGCATAAAGGCTGTTCCTTACTTGAGAAGTCTCTGGCCCCTACCTTTCTTCTATGTAAGGCTTTCCAATATGAGAAACCAGCTCTCTTCGGTGCCTGAAAAATGAGCCGGGTCCTAGCTAAGCAGCATAGAAGGGTGGGGGAGTCTGTTTATACAGGCCTTGATAAGGGTAATTCCAGCAGGCCCTTCCTCTGCAAGCTGCTCTGTGTCCTGGTCATCCTCTGATATCTGCTATCTCCATCCACCTTCTTCTCTGGCCCTCACACCTTCCGTTCCACAGAGCAGCCTTGAAGCTTAGCCAGCCCTGAGCCTGCAGGCACTTCTGGTCAGGAGCTGTAGCTTACTTATGAGGAAGCTGGTGTATTCCCTTCACCACACTCTGAAATAAAGTAATTAGTGGCAAGTATCAAATAGGCTGTCCCCAGAAGCGTAGGAGGATGTTGAGAGATTGTGAGTGCAGGATCTAGAGAACTCTTGGGGAGTCAGGAGCCCCAGTCCACCTTATTCCCAGGCCTGTGTTCACTTGCAAGCAGGACACCTCATTATAAAGGTACCATTCCTAGCTTTTAGGTAGAAAATAATTCCACAGTTTTTGAACGTTCACTGGCATTGGCCCGTTGCACTGCTCTGCAGGCTAATCAAAGAGCACAAATGCAGTGGAGGGGCAATATTGGTGAGTTGCTATTTGCTACACCTCCACGACTAAAATACGTACAACAAAAACTAACAGAAAATGTGATTCACCGATCCCTTTGTAGCTATCTAGAAGCAGCTCAGATTTCTAGACTTGCCATCACATTCTAGTTCAACCCACTACTAATTATACTGCCAAAATAATGCTGTAGCTTTCTGTTTTCTGAGTGGTTCTCACAATCCATATATCCCAAAGTTTCCTTGATGCAGATGTTACATTCACCGTTCCTAAGGTAAAAGGGAAGATATTCAGAAGCCTCCTGGCAAAATGGTAGGCCTCAAATAATCTACCATTCTTAGTGTCACATATAGCTCCCAAGTTAATTTCATGTGGCTCTCTGCAAGTCGCACTCTACCACTTACTCAGCTGCACTCACGTGGCCCACAACAGATGTTTTCACCCCCAAAATGTTGCCTTGCTATTTTACAATTTCATAATATATGCATGCAGAGAATGTTATTTGCTTTACATCTATGGAAGAGTCTAAATGAATTTTACTCAGTTTTTCTCACTGGAATCATATCAAACATACTAATTTAGACCAATGGAAGAAAATATCAGGGATGAACTGTTGAGTTCTTGGTGCTCTCTGAGCTTGATTGTTTGCTTGCAGATGTGTCATTACCCAACTAGGTAACAACATCTGCAAACAAACAACCAAGCTCAGAGAGCACCAAGGACTCCACAATTTAGACCAGCTGCACTATCCAATTTTCCCCATTTTATTTAAAGGAAGAGAATAGCAATTTCAGAAGTGTACTAGTGTAAACAGAATTTCAGTCCTAATAGACAGGCTTGTATTAACTACTGGCATAGCCAGTTAATAAGCATTATTTTCTGAAAGCTTTGCTTCTTAAATGTCTCCTCTGGGACTACTTACATGGCTATGCACTCATGTTTCTACGTCTTTCCTTTTCCTTTAACTTGCTTTTTCATGCTCTGACTACAAAATTAGCTGTGGTTTGCATGTGTGTTTGTAGGATTAAAATCACCACCACCGCCTCCTCCACTGCAAACATATTGGAGAAGAAGCGAAGCGTCTCTGCCAAAAAGAAAAAGAAGTCCAGTTGCCATGACTCAACCTCCAGACAATTCGACCTGGATGACCGAGAATCTTCATAAACATATCCAAGAACGTTCACTGGGGCAATCTGTATGTGTAATGGAAAACAGGGAACACAAGAGGGCGCCATAACACAGGGAAGGAATTTAGGGCATCCCTGCTTACCCACACCACATCCTAGTGCCGGAGGTTTCCCCAATTTAGCATCTTCCAGATAGGATGGGACTGTAACTCCCATCACACCTGGAAGGATGTATGATTCAGTTCTGAGAAATTCCTAGGATGGTGTGCCACATATAAATGAAATAATATATTAAAATTCTGAACAAATATTAAAGGAAAAGAAAAACATTTTAAACAGAACTAAACCCACTGACAAGGCATGACCCTGCTTTGAATATGATTTGGAAGAACGGTTTTGTGCCCTGCACCTCAGCTATTCATGAAATCTTTTCTCAGACTTCTGCTTGAACCAGAAAAAAATATGTCTGGTTTAATGAATCAAACCGTTAAAGAAGTGCATCTTTAATGCAACTCTGAAAGTAAATGCATTTTTTTTTTTCCAGATTGGTGTGCTTTAAAAACCAAAGAAAGGCACTGTGTTCACTTCAGGTCTGAAGCCCTTCTGAATAATTTTCTTTTTTTTAATAAGAACTTTATTAAGTTATAAAACGCATAAAGTTAAAAGCAAACAAGAATAATCGAGGAGAAAAGTAGAGAGCAAGAAAGTTAGAGATAAAGAATACAAAAGTGTTGGAAAATGAAGAACAGAAAAAGAATAACTTCTGACTTCTTATACAGCAGATGTAGATAAATCATATAATAACTTCTTACTCTAAAACCACTTCTTAACTTACATGCTTCTGAATAATTTTCAAAGGGAGTACAGCTCTACCTGGGGGCTAAAGTAAGGATTAAGAAATTGTGAGCCTCCAGTTGTTGCTGAACTACAATCCCTACATCAGGACTTTGGCAGGACAAGACAATGAACCTACAGTTCCTAGCACTCTTTAGTGGTCACTCCTGAGAGTTGCAGTTTGGCAACACATTGGGAGCTACAAGTTCCCCTTATTCTCAATAAGTTTTCAGTGAGCCTCCTTTGGGGAAGAATTCTATTAGCAGCATCCTCACTGATTGCCACCTCTCCCACCTCCGATAATAGGCCCACCTAGAGAAAGATCTCCAGGTGTCTAGGCAGGCAGATGTAGGAGAGGAAATAGCTTCCCTCCCAACCCATTCCAGGCAAAACTTCTGAGCAGAAGTACCAAAAAGCCCACACTTAGCTCAGTCAGCTACCACCTTTCCTTGGTAAAGGAGCGGAAGAGTTTATAGGATCTGAGCTGGATAGAAATTCCTTACATGCACTGATAGGCTTTATATCATAAAGACGTAAACCATCTGCACTTATGCAGGATTTTGTAATGTTGAGCCACTGGAGAGTAAAACTTATTCAAAAGGCATAAACTATACAAAAGGGGAAGAGGAGTTGCATTATATGTGAAGGAAGTACAGAAATATAGGTAGATCTTGATTATCGCCATTAATGAATCCCACAAAATGGTCACATTATTTGAATTCTCACTATTCAAAGTGATATTTCCATGGAAAATATGGCAATTGGTTCCAGTTCGATGGAAATAGGCAATGAAAATTTTCAAACATACTTTTTATATGTATGTTAATAAAATAATACAGTACATAAAAGGAATATCCTTATAATTTGAATTTGTGGTTAACAAAGTCACAGAATAAAAATGAAAACAAAAAAATTATACCATAGATTCAGGCATATCAACATCTTGTCCTATTTTGGCACTGCTATGACCACATTCATGTCATTCAATTAAGTCAAATTTTTGCTCTAACATAATAATGCCTCTTCTTTTTTAAACTTGTACTGTTTTCCTCTGATAGAATGTTCCTTTTCTCCATTTTGCACACCATGAAGTTTAGCAGCGTCTAAAACCCCAACTGCAACTGCACACACACTGACCTCAATTGTGCACACACTAATGTGAATTTTAGGTCACATTAAATGAAACCTGGTAGTAATTTACCATTCGCACTAAGTCGATTACACATTATTTGAACTTGTGCTAATTGTGACCTACCTGTTTACTGAAACCCAGGAATCTGAGCTTGAGAGTCCAGTCAAGAGCACTTGGAGAAGAAGGGAAAATAATGAAGATATTAGTGGGGAAGAAAGTGTCATAGACCTCCAGGCCAGACAGAAGAACTGAAAAATGTCATCCTGCATCAGGTTAGAGAACTTTCAGGGAGGAGAAACAGATTATTATAATAATGGGCAATTTTAACTGCCCAGGTATCTGTTGGAAAACCAACCTGGCCAAGATTGAAGATTTTTGGGGGATTTTGCAGTGAGCTTGCTGACTGCTTCATTTTCCAGGAGGTTGGTCCTAATTCCTAGAGGAGGACTGCTTGAAGGGGTAAAAGTAGTGGGAACTTTGGAGAAAGTGCTCAGATAATCTTGGGGTTCAAGATACTACAGAAAGAGAAACAGAAGCACATATACGAGATTTCAAAAGAGCCAGTTTCAACATTAGGGATGTATTAGGCACAATGCCATGGGCAAAAATTCTCAGATCAAAGGGAGTTGAGAGTTGGGAACTTCTCAAAAATAAAATAGTGGAAGTACAATTGCATACCATTCCAATGAGAAAAAAATGGGGGAACCTTTTTTTTAGGGGGCTTTTGAGTGAGATAAGAGTTAAAAGGAGCATGCATAGGAAATTGAAGATAGGTGTGTAGCTCTTTGAGTGGCCTGGTAGGCCTGGTAGGCCTGGTAGGGAAGAAGTTGGGATACCATCAAGTTTGTGCTCTCCGCTTCCTGCCATCTGTTTGGCCATTAGGTCTCTTTTCTTGCCTCCGGATGGCATGTTTAGACCATAGAGGGTGAGCCAGAAGGGCTGAGGCCAGTCACCACTTGGGAACTTATTTCAAGAGCTGCGAGTCTGTCAGCACCTTGGTCCCTCCCCCAGTAAGACCCAAGACACTTCTACTTGTGAATAAATAAGGCACCTTTACTTTCCTGCTTTCAGAACCAAAGACTGAGAATAGTTTGGTGTTACTACTTGCATTAAACAATAACTATACAGATGCCCAATCAGATTTAGCCGGATAAATAAACACAAGAATGATTTTGCATTATAGTAGCTATTGAACTTAATGGGAATGAATCTCTTCCTTCTGGTCTTGAGAGGCATGCTTGGAGAATGCAGTGTCCGTCACCCAGGCTCTTTCTAAAACCCAAACATGTAGACGCAATTTAACAGCCTTTGCTGCCTTGCAGATCCTTGTGATGCTGTTTCTTCTCTCCGTTCCTCCTGCACCTCCTCTTAGCTGGTCCCCATCAAATCCAGGTTGGCTGCTTGGCTACTCATTGGTTCTTCCAGACATGAGCTGTTCCCCCAGTGTTCTCCTTGCTCTCTTGGCCTCACTCCTCTTCTTTCCAGCCAACATGTTGGGCCAATTCTTTTCGAATCCGCCTCCCTTGAATCCAAGTTGCAGGCTGGCCCAATGGAAGGACACAGAGCATGAAGAAAGCCTTGTGTATTTTCCCTTTACCCCTTGCTCCTTTGTAGTCCTTCTGACTTGCCTTCCAAACTGGAATGCTTTATCTCTAATCTCCCTTTTGTCCTCTTCAGCTGCTTGATGTCAGAGTCGCGCTTCGTGCCAGTCCTCGAGCAGTGCCGGAAGAAAGACAACTTGGACTCTGCTTTAGTTATTTCTACAGACTATATTATGTACAACTATATACACAAGCTAGTCTTACAGTTGAAGACAGCACTTTCTATATACATACAGCAATATACCTTACCTATGAACCTACAATATTCCACAGCACCCAGCAGTAGGCAGATGGCTTATATCTCCCACACTGTGATGAGTCAGTACTCATCAGGTGTAGGCAATTAGCTCATTAGCTCTGGCTACCTGGTTTGCCTCGTGTTATTCACACAGTAAAATTTCCTTATGAGTATACCTTAACACTTGACTCACAAAAAATCTTTCTCTCCCTTGGCACAAGCTACCTGGGCCTTGCTCACATTCTGTAACATACTCAAATACAACAGTTGTATTTTCAGACACTGAAGCTCTTCTCCAGGCCTTCTTCTGTTCAGAATACTCCAAGCAGCAGGGGAAAGTTGCAGAAAAAGGGAGAATGCAGGTGTTTCCCTTCCATATTTATTTATCTGTCACATTTACATAGCTGCCCATCTCATACAAGCAACTCTGGGCAGCGTACAACAATTAAATAAAACAGTAAATAGATTAAAAAAATAATTATAAAAAGATAAAAAGTGATTATTAACATGAAAATATTATCAAAAATTTTTAAATATACAAACTCCACGGAGAGAGCAGAATATCAATTACAGTGGAGCCATCTAAGAATGTCTCCAGTTCCCAAAGACCCCCGGCCTGGTGACACAACCAGGTCTTGAGCGACTTTCTAAACGACAGCAGGGAAGGGGTGAGCCTCACTTCAGAGGGGAGAATGTTCCACAAGGACCATTCACAGCCACAGCAGAGAAGGTCTGTCTCCTGGAACCCACCAAATGCAAGTCCCTGGCTGGTGCAACACGTAGCACACCTTCCCTGCCAGACCTTCGTTAGAAAGTCTTCCCCTCTAGCTGGCACACTGGGTTGGTTTCCTTCCCAAGTGGTCCTGTACTTGCCTGCTGATCCGATCCACCTCTCCTGAACCCATGCCAGCCAGTGGGGTACATAGCATGAAGAAAACTCCTGCATTCTCCCTTTATGTCTTGCTCATGAGTTCTCACTTTTCTTCCATACTCTCAACTAATTTTTCTGTCTGGTCAGAGTCTGTCTTTAAGTCTCTGACTCTATTTTCATTTTTTTAGGTTTACTTAAGCTAATCACTTTTTTCTCTTTTTCCTAGCCATTTCTTCCAGCCTTGGTCTCTCCCCCCGCCTTCTCTGGTCAAACCTTGTTTGTGCCAAGTGGTTCTGGGCATCGTATTTTAGGAAGGAAATGGACAAATGTAGATCCTGTCCAGAGGAGAACACCCAGAATGATAAGGGCTCTGAAAGAAAAAAAAGTATGAAGAATGGTTGGAGGTGTTGAATACGTTTAGAAGAAGATACTGTGAGGAGAAGTGATAGCTGTTTTCAGGTCTCTGAAGCGGCTGCCATGAAAAAGGTGAGGCAGAATTGTTCAGAGCTGCCCCAGAAGACAGGACAGAAAACAATTGATGTAAATTACAAGGAAAGAGATTCTGGCTGGACACCAGGAAAAAAAAAATTCTAATGGTAAGAGCTCTTCAACAAAGGATGAGGATGTTTCAGGAGGTGGTGAATGGCCATGGGTCAGGAACACTGTTAGTAATGGCTTCCTGCTCTGGGCAAGTGTTGAATTAGAGGATCTCCAGGGTCCCTCCCAGCCCTTCCGTTCTATGATTCTGAGAAAGTTCCTGAGAAGCATGTCAGAAAAGCTTCAATCAGCAGATAAGATATTTACCCAGCTTACACTTGATGACCTATGGTTGCCAGCTTGTTATCTCTTCTGCAGAAATTCCAGTTACAGGGTTTTGTCTCTCCCCCTCGCCTTTTCACTTTCCTGAATCCACTCCTGCTAGGGTAAAATCAGTCAAAACGGCGGAAACCATGCTGCAGCCATAATTTGCTTTGCCAGTGCCCCAGCCGCCTGCTTTTAAAGCCCTCCAGGATCCAGTCCACCAGTGATGTGGGATGACTCCTGCAGGGATTATAAACCGAATCCAGGCTAAGGGGAGCTCTGCAACTTTTAAAATACAGACAGGGAACAGCAGAAGTGCGCACAGTTTCAAGAAGAGCAAGGCAGGGTGCTTCTCTCATTGTTCTCCTCCCAGAAGCAGCTTTTTGGGCAGAGAAACAGACCCAGCCGCACCCATCTGTAGCTGTTCTCTTGCAGGAAGGAAACAGGCCATTAAAGGGAGTGGAGGGAGGTCAGGAAGTGAGAAGAAGTGAAAGGATTAAGTGTGTGGCAGTCAGCTGCTGAGCTTTTTGCCTACATGGACACACTGTGGCTAAGCTAAGAATTTAGTATGTTGTGTGTTGTCTGAACCCTGTCCCTGATTTTTTTTAATGGGATTTAAATGCCAGGTTTGTCCAGTCTGCTTTCAAACAGAGGTGTGCTCATTTTTATTTATCAACAGAAGCATTTAATATAATTTTAAATTTGTACACACACACACACGTACACACCCCTCTTAAATAAGTAAGCTATGTCCTTTTTGCTGGGTCTTTAAGAGCCATTCACTCTGCAGCAACGATCAGAATCATCATGTATGAAAAGTATAATCCATTCATTCAACAGAAAAATGCTGTGGAAGACGTTACTGTAAAAACAGGCTGGGCAGGGAAGCCTATTTGCAGCCCTAAAAAGGCCTCTCCTCTTTGCTTATTTTTCTCCCATTCTGGACAGCGGATGTTTCATCTGGTTTTCATTAAAGAAATGTTTGCAAGGAAAGTTCAATAGAAGACTGTGAGAATGTTTATTTTAGCATGAATCCAAACAAATATTCTTAAAAATATGCTCCTTAGTTTTTTTCGAACACGGTATTTAAGAGATCAAGGAACTATCGATTCTACTTATAGACCTAAATCTTTTATCTGCCTGCCCTTATCAGGAGTGAATCCAGATGTTGCTTTAATCCTGTAACTGCCCTTTTTGGTTCAGCGCAGTTTTGGAAAGCAGAATTACTAAGATGGTATATTGTTTGTGTTTCTTCTTTTATGGGTAGACCAAGTGAAAAATCAGGTAATGTTTCTCTAATTTTTGTGTTCTTAAAACTTGTTACAATGACTGTTCAACTTTATGGGGGTTGTCTTCAACTTGTATTTTCTTGTGTTTTCCCAGAAGAGACAATAGAATAAGCTGCCAGGCCCTCTTCCTGGAAACTCCCAGAGCTTGCCCAGACTTACTGCATCCCGCTATTCGCCTTAAACAGAAACTCAGAAACATTACCAGGAACACATAATTGTCGATGATTTTTATGCAATGAAAAAATTTAACTCTTCATTCTCACATTCCCCAACCTCTGCTCAAAGACACCAAGTCTCTTTTTTTAGCTAAGTCTTCATGATGTTGCCTTTGCCTGATCTCCAACACCCAGCTAAAGCAGCTGAAGGAGAATTCTGGGGGCCAGCCTAAAAGCCCCCAACCTAGAAGCATCTGCCCAGGGAAGGCAAAGCACTGGCAGAGCTACATGGTGTCAAACTGGGCCACTCTCCCTATTGCTAAAAATTCTTTCCAGGGAAACGAAACTTAGCTCAGCTGTAAAACATTTAGAAAGTCAACAAATGCTGATAATCTGGGAAAAGGATACTAGGAAACAAGCAGAAGAAAGCAACTCCCTAGGAAAAAACTTCTCTTTGTTCTTTCAAAACACCATTTGTATTCCTGCCCCATTATCTCATAATTACATCCTAATGGTCTCACTGACCTCACTAGGCACATGCTATGTTATATCCAATCACACGTATATTCTAATGTGCAAAATCTATATAGAGGGACTTTAACTCCACTCCTCTTTGGGCCTGTCTTTGCCTCCAACACTGTCAATAAACCAATTTATGCTTTAATGTAATCTGTTCTGGTCTCCGGTCCAAATATACCCCTAAAAATTCTACTACATAGTTTAACATCATCTTTATCTATTCCATTTTTAAAATAGTGTTTGGTTAGTCTCCCAACCAAAATTTTAACATTCCGGCATATTTTATTAATGATGTTGTTGATGCGAAGGTCAGGGGTTAAGATCTGTCTAGACATTATTTGCCATTTAAATTGCTGCAGGCACCCCTTCCCTCTAGCCGCTGGGCATTGCCTAGGCTGCAAGACAGTTGAACATTAGCTGCTGCAGAGACATCTGCCTGTCTAATGCCCGACTGGCACTTTCCGAAGCATTTTTCCAGTCTTAACTCAGGCTCCTTAGAGTAACACAGAAGGTTTAGCATTCTTTTGAAAGAAAACTTGCTTCAGTCTTTTTTTCAATATGAGGAAAAAAATGTTATTTAGGAAAAGCACTAGTCCTGTCCCTCACAGATGGTCAGTTTAATCTTGGATTTTCATGTGGCCATACTTTACTCTTTTAATTACTTTGGGGTGGTGGGTGGCATATATTTGTTTACCCTGTGGGCTATTTCTGGATGCTGCCTGCCAGTATTTGTAGAGGATGGGGCTTGCTCATTATCAGTCACTTCGTCTTCTTTCTCACTTTGCCCTTCCTCCATGCTTCTGACTTATCAAACTATTTTAGGACATGGGTTTAAGCAGAAGAGTGCTAGAGCTGCCTTCAGATAGCCCAAGTGACAGGTAAAAGTATGGAGCCCCTTCACGCTTGTGATCTGTTAGCTGGGCAACCTGACAATGGCTAAACAAGCCGTTGCGAGCATCTGCCTGTTGTTGCCCATCCCGGCTCCACCACCGCATGTTAGGGACAGCTAATTGGTGGGTGGTTGCTTTCCTCGGTGGTAGGAGAGGCTCACTGGAAGGGGAAATGAAACCAGGGGAATCCACCAATCAAGTCCTTCAACTTGTCTCACATTAAAACAGTGAGGTCAGCGCCATTCACTGCTCTCATAGCTGAAGCGTAATAGGGAATTTGTACCATAAAAATAGCAGGCCAAACCAAATTTCCCCCATTTAGTTGGAATACCAGGAAAAACAGTTTTTTCCTACTTTCCCAAATATCAGGTCTCAGTGTTAATGCAGCTTTCCAATGCACAGACATTTTTTTCCAAACAGAGAGTAAAGAAAATAATTTAATGGTCTGGGAGCAAAAAACAAAAGGCTGTGACTCCTTCCTAAACCCAAGGCCAAGAAGAGGCCTGAACTGTGAAAAAAAAACTGCAGGGAGCATTGAGCCATTGCACTCCAGTGAAGCTCCTCCAACACAGGCGTCATGTTCCCAAGCAACAGTTCTTTCCTAAATATGCAAGGACTTTAAAAGGGGGTGAAGGAGAGGGAGCAAATCCATAAGTATCGGTCCTGCCCGTTACCTTCTCCTTGTGCATGTTCAGTGTTGAAATTTGGAGTGCAAGCTCTGAAGAGAATTCTGCTCCCATTCATTTGAATGTAATTGGAACTCTCCCTTGTGGTAGACTGACCAAATATCCTGGTTTAGGGGAGACATCCTGGGCATCAAACCCCCAAATAGGAAAAGCGTTGTTGAGAGTTCGGCAGCATACAAGTTTAATAAATTATGGTTGGTCACACAGCCAGATATTTAGATTGGATTTGGCATTTTTATCCACCTATCGAGTCCTTCCCAAGGACCTGGAGTAGGTAGATGTTGTTTAATGGTGTCAAAGGGATCGTCACAGGGTGTAAGCTGTTCCAAGTAAAACTACCTTTTGCAATCGACTGATGGTGATTTTGTCAATGCCAATGGTCTTCAAGTGGTGCTCCAGATGTTTTGGGATTGCACCCAAAGCGCCTATTACTATTGGTAGTATCTTTGCTTTCTTTTGCCACAGTCATTCTACTTCTATTTGAAGGTCTTTATATTTTATTATTTTCTCTAGTTCTTTCTCTTCTCTTCTGCTGCCTCCAGGTATGGCAATGTCTACTATCCAGACTTTTTTGTCATTATTATTATTATTATTATGGTTATTATTATTATTATTTCCCACTTTCTAAGAGGCCACCTTGGTTGACTGGTAGCAACAGCACAAGCAGCAGGATGCTCAAATGGTCAAAGCAGCACACATCACAGTGCAGGCAACAACTTTTTAAATTGCCCCTAGTTCAGTCAGGTATATAATATTAGGGCTGGAAAACTCCATAGGACTGCTAGATGGCAATAAAGAGTTTTCTGTATCCCACTGCTGCCATCTAGAGACATTTGGAGTCTTACAACCCAGACATGGAAGTCTAAATTGAGTTTGTGCAAGTACTTGAAATTATGGATGAACATTAATAAATAAGTAAATTATACAAACAAATGAATCCCACCTTTCATTCTTGGAAATCTGGAAATGGTGAGTCATTGCCTTTTTCAAAGATGTTTCCTACACACTGGTATTCCTGGCAATCTCCCAATTACTAACCAGGCCCAACCTTGCTTAACTTTTCAAGATCAGCTAGTTGCTATCATGTAGCTAGGCAATATCTTTTATAGAACCAGCCAGAGTAGCAGAAAAGAATGTGCAAGCTTTTGTGTTCTCCAGTACTCTTCATAAGCAATATGTTACAAAAAGCAGGGAATAGAAAAGAAAGTCCACCAGTCAAGCCACTGAATTAGACTGAATGCATTTGCTACCAGTAAATCTCACAGGTGTCAAGTCAGAAGAGAAACGGTTGCTTCCCCAACTTTGGAAGCACTCATTGATAGCTAATCTATATTCCGCCACAAATTTAAACATTTGCATGTTCTTTTGTGCTGATTTGCTTGATCCTAAACAGAAATGTACCCAACAAGATGTATTTGCATGAAACTGATCATGTGATCCCATTTCAGTTGGGGATTTCTTCAGAATATTGTATAATGTGCATATACTATAGAAAAATGGTTTTGGACTTGGTGAATTGGGGTAAACAATATAAAATATGAAATAAAATGGGATGAAACTGAAGTGAAGGAATATTTTAGAGAGAATGAGAATGATACTGATATGACAAAGGTTGTTATTGAAAGAAATGCTCTACTTTAGTGTCCAAGAAAAAAATGATGCAAAAGAAGTCAAAAAAATGGTATGATATTATTGAAAAATGGTAAGCCTGATAGTATGCATGGTATGACATAAAATCTACAAAAATATAACTGTGTGGTTTGCTTACTGAGAGGTTAAGCAACTTGTATAATGTGTGTGTGAAGATTGCTTCTGTGTCTGAAAATTGGAAGAATGCTGTTACCTACAAAGGGAGCAAGACTGTACATAAAACTACAGGTTTTCATTTGTTAAGCATGCCTGGGAAGATATTTGACAGAATTCTGATTGAAAGGTTATGAAAGTAAATATGAGCAAAATTTGGGAAGTACACTGTGGTTTTATGCTAACGGGGTATGCAGAAAAGATTTTTTGCTCTTTGACAAATCATTAAGAAACAAAATGTGAGGAAGTTTATGATATATCTGTTGATTTAGATGAAGCACATAATAACATGAATAGGCTTAAATTGTAGAATGTTTTGAGCAAATATGGAAGTGCAAATTGCTGAATTTGATAAGAGCAGTATAGAATAGAGTTGATATGTATTGAAATCCCAGGTAACTGAGTCAGTGATTGCAAGTTACACATAAATGGTGAAAAACTAAAATAGATGAATTTGTGTACCTTAATAATGTTTCCTAAAGTGAATGAAGAAATTTTAAAATATGCAAATGCTGAAAGATAGTATGCAATATGTGGTCTTTTTCAAGGAATGAAAGTTTGCAGAAGTGAAAATGGTTGTGTACTGCAGCCTGCTTCTGCCTACTTTGTTATCTGGAAATGAAATTGGGTATGTCAGGAAAACCATAAAAGTAAGTTGAATAAAGTGGAAATGGGTTATTTGAAAGGAGTGTGTGTGGAAGGAGACAGGGGCAAGCATGAATGGATGCTGAAAGAATGTGACTGAAGACCAAAGTGAAGGACCAGCATGAAGGATGTGTTGTTTGGTCATACAGATAGGATGAAGGAGGGATGAATTGCAAAACAAAGATATGAACAAACAGTGAATGAGTTAAGAGGAAGGGAAAGACTGAGAAAATTGTGATAAACTTGTAGTTGGGTGGAGCTAATGAGATCCTGAAAAGAAGGTGAGAATTAAAAAAAAGAAAAGGCATGTAAAGATGTGGTAGAAGCAATAACAGCCTGCAAGGATAGAAAGATATAGGGAGGTATAATGATGGTGTCGGGGTAAACTAAATGTCATTTTTTTTGGTCTTACCTCATTCCTTTACTTTCTTTAGCTTAATATTTCTTACTCCCTTTCTACATTTTCATAACATTCCTCAAAAGGAAATACTGAGATATGTATGTATCACTGTTGCTATGCTTTTAACTGTTATTTGATTTTTAAATGACTTTACAGGTAGTCCTTGCTTAGTAACCACAATTGGGACTGGCAACTTGGTCGCTAAGCAGAAAATCACATGATCATGACAGGCTTATGACCTTACTTCCCATTGTTAAGCAAAGCACCTCAGTCACTAAGCGAAAAATCGCGTGACTGTGACTTATGATTTTACTTCCGCCTTCTCTGTTAATTCTGCTAGTAGTATTGCGGCTACTAATTTCTGGCTCCATTCTTCAAAAGTCTCCTTTAGTATTTTCAATGTTATAACATTTTGCATCATTTTATAGATCCCAGTTAATTAACCCAAAAGGTAGGTTTGTGTTTTATTTCCTCTGCCTAGAATTTAAAATCATAAAATTACTTATCTTTGTTATGTCTTGCAAAAACCAAAACAGATCTATTTCCCACAAGAAGCTGTTCATTCTTAATAATTAATTCTAAAATCTTATTGTAAAAGTTTCTGTATTCCAAATTTATCTGGACCCTTTGTTTGTAACTTTCTAAGATCAAAATCTTATTTAGCTTTTTGCTGTTTATTTCAAATTCTTTAAATTTTTAAGCTTATGATTAAAGTTTTCTTTCATTCAGGATTGAAGGAAAACTTACCTGGTGTTTTCAAACTTGTCATTCCGAAGATCTCTAATAGCTTAAAAGTAGTAGGCAATTTCCAAAAGTGATTAGAAAGTAAGGTTAACAAACTTAGTGTCTTTTAAAAAGTGCCAACCGCAGTTGCAAGCAAGATAGCTATTCCCGTCATCTCCCAGCGCTCACACCCATAGGAGACCACTGTCCTGCAGTCTCCTTGCGAGGAGCTGCCATCCAGAGCACACATGGGTGATCTCCCATCCTCTCCTTGTCCAGAGAGTTTCTGAACAGCCAGTCTACTCACCGGCTCTACATTCTTCACTGTGGTCATTGGCTCCACTTTTGCAGAGTCATCTTCAGTCCACTATTCTTGCCCCCACCCCCACCAGAAGCCTCAAGCTGCCTTCAGTCATTATTTAAATGGAAGGTGTGGCTCACATTTAGTACTGTAATACATTTGACAAAATGTGAATTCTGGTTCTTTTTAATGAAACAAACATGGCTATGATTTAAATGTTTCTTCATATTGTGTCTCTTAATATTCCATAACTGATGGTAAGATAAATATCCAAGGAAGATATAGGAAGTGGACCAGCTTGCATGGCCAGCCCCATAACTCTTCTCCTTTTAAAGTTTTCACAGAGTCAGGCAAAATGCTTGACCAGAAGTGGTTCCCTCAAACATTGTGATCTACTTGAAATTCTGAAAGGGGATTGAAAAGTTGACAGGATGAGATTCAGTGTCATGGGAAAATAAAATCAGTACCAGTAATGAAAAGGGGGTAGACCAGAAATGGCAACTAAGTACTATTGCAAGCATGTAATAATGGTTTTCTCTCTGCGCTAGCTAGCAGAAACCTAATTCATCAAATATTTCTTCTTTCAGAGGAGAATGGGATGTAGTTAATAATAAAGGATATCTTAAAAAAAAAAAAAGGAAAGTAGTTTTCAAGTTGAGTTCAACTATTAGTGACTTTGTGGACACAAACATAACATTTTTGTGGCCAGAATACCAAGTGGTTTGACATTATCTTCTTTTGGGATGGGATTTTTTTGTGAAATTGCATTCATGGAAGAACGTAAACGGGGTTCTTCTGTTTCAGTTCAGCTACTGCTGTAGCAGCAACTAAGTCTCTTTACTGAGGCTGTTTGATATGTGGATGAGATGATTATTCACCTCCCTATCTTACACTTTTCACAATCATCAAAATGGGATTATAAAGACCATTTCTACGTTACCTTCTTTTATAATTAGTTATTACACCATTTAAGAATAGTGCACATTGACCGCAAGCTAATGTTTGCAAAAGCTGGCTTGAACTCTGTAAGACTTAGCTCGACTGTAATGGAAAACAACATTAAAATGTTAATCAGGCTATGCTGTTGTGATTGCTGAGGAAAGATACAATGCTATTGAACGTATATTATGCCACAATACTCCTTCTCATGTGATAAATGCCCATAGGAAAACAACTGCAAGAGGATGGGGATAACCAGCATCTAATGGGAAAAGAGTGTAAGAGGAAGGAAGGAACAAACCGATGGCTCTGTGGAAGAAACAGAACTGTTTAGACTGTTTATTGGAAGAAAAATCAGGAATGATTGACTAGACTGACAAGAGATATCTTGCCTCTCCCCTCATGCACGAAGATGGCAAAGCCATAAATAGGTAAGATAATGGTTATTCTTTCACATTCTTGGAAAACAAAAAAGGCCCCTTTGGGGGACTTTGTTTGCTTTAAGCAAAATGTCTGGCATATTTTGATATTCTTGATGGTTATTAGGTGAACGCATCTAAATCTAAAGGTAAACCACCGCAGGCTATTAGTTAACCACAATTAATTGCATAGGTAGTGTTGGCCACAAAAATCATGGTTTCAGCCCAGCCCTTTAACCCAATGAAAGACTGGACTCGAGAAACTCAGTTACTCATTTACACACCTTAGTAAGTGAGCACCCCTTCCCAAGAAGAGAGGCCCGAAAATAGAAGGCACGAATCATTTATTCCTTTTCAAAAACAGCATCGTTATCAGATTACATGATTGGTTACATAGTTGAGCATGTGTACTTAATAACTAACATCCCACAACAACATAACATGCTTTCAAACCACATGTATGGTGGCGTCCATGACAGTTGGTGGTCTTCTGTATCTGGGACACTTAGTGGTTTTAGAACATCTTTGTTTTAAGCCTTGTCTGAATACACATCTACATCTCTGTTCCTGTCCTTCTGCTAACTGACGCCACACCTGCTTTCACGCATGATCGGTATCTTCCTCTTTCAACTCATTTGCAGGCTCAATTACAGAGATCGTTGTCATGCTCTGCTGAGGGGTACAAGTTCAGTAGCCCATGAGCCTGGTCAGACCCCAACTCTATTAACTCCAGTTTTGCTGATATCAGGAGACCACATGCTAAACCACGTTTTGTAATCGTTGGGTTCAGACCGCTAAAAGCATAGACGAGGAAACCACACGTTTGAAGAAACGTTAAGAGCCCACTTTGACTCGTAAATGGCGGTTCACGCTCTAGCATTTTGCCTGATCCTAGCCACCGTTTGTCAAATCGGTGCGCGAAGTCACTTAATTCTCATGGCCATATTGTACTGTTACATGAACTTCTTCGGCGAGCGTACAGCGTTACGAAAGCATCTGCTGTTCCTAACATCAGAAGTTCCTCTCGGCAGACACAGGGTCCGCGGCTTAAAGTATTTGCTTCAGAGAAAGAGGCTGCGGGCGGATAGAGATAAAAAGCCAACTTTCGATTCCCCAACGGAGCCGCCTTCGTTGGCTGCAGGAGGCGCGAACTCCCGCCTCCTGACACAAAAGCGCTGAGCCCCGCCGCTGGCCCGCCAGAGCCTCCGCTTCCTTCCCCCGACAATGGCGAGCGGCGTCCAGTTCGCGCACCCACCGCAGGGCCAGGGCGGGTTGCCGAACTATGAGCAGCTGAAGGAGGAGCACGATATGGGGATGATCGGGGGTCCCGGGGTGCCGGCCGGGGCCACCGTGATTCGCATGCACTCGCAGCAGGTCTACGCGACGCCGCCCCGCGACCACGTCCTCTGGTCCCTCTGCACCACGTTATACTTAAACGTTTTCTGCCTGGGGTTTTTGGCCTTGGTTTTTTCCATTAAGGTGAGAACGCGCTGGGTGCTTTCTGTGTGTTTCCCTCTTCCCGCTCGTTCCCCGGGAGCGCAGGGCACCTTTCCGGAAAACTTCTAGGTTCCGATCGAGCGCTAGCATTATAAAGTTAACTGTCCGAAGAACTCGATCCTGTTCATCGGTACTCGGAAGTCAGCGCCATTGACCTCCGTGGGGTTCGCAATGCGCAGCGGGTTCATTATGGCCGTTGCGCGGCAGAGAAATACCCCGTCGGGCCTGGGGTCCCCGTTTGATCGCGCTCCTTTGGATCCTAATTCCCACGGTGGGGGAAGGAAATCGCTTGCAGTGGCATGGGGGTCGTTTTTAGGATTGCCCAAGAAATCGGCCTGAAATAGAAAATGAAAGCGGAGTAGCCCAAAGAAGTGATTCAATGGGGCTGTCCTATTCAGTGTAAGTGGAAATTTTGCACTGGGCAGGTTCTGCTCCCCCCCCCTTTTTTTTGCATCTTCGTTTAAATTAGAAGTTTAGAGGATACTTTACTACCCTGTAATTTCTTCTTCTTCTCATTGGCTGGGTTTACAAATCACCAGCCATATTTTATCCTGATAAATTGTGTAAACCCAGCCTAAATGCTTAGGTATTGGTTGAGTGTCACTTGAAAACTCTGAACATTGGACTGAGTGAGGAATTGTTAAGCCAGTTGTGGGTAAATATATTGTGCATGATGTACAATTTCTTATTTTGAAAGGGGTTATTTTCCCTCTGCTGTAGGATATACTTGAATGTTCATGTTCATTACTTCGTGACTCAGTACTTCATGGGAAGACAGTTGATGTCTTTAGAAGGAATGATTTGTATATTGTTATGAAGATGTGGTGTTTGATATACCCTGTGGCATTTACACAGGCAAGTTAACACCTGAGGCTGCATTTGTTAGGTGATGTATTGGCAGGTATGAAGCAGCCTTAATCAGAAGTAGGAATAAAATATTCTGGGTAGCACTTATGACACATCCTGTTATCAGACTCTTGGGTTTCAAAACTATAAATCCTTGATTAAGAGCAACAGATAGCTGGCTAAGTTTACATCATATACTTGTAGCTTAATGGGTTGTGTGAACCCAGCCAGCTATGGTTTATTCAGGAAACTATGGTGAAACAAATCTTGACTGAATGTTGTGCGAATACATTATGCAATTTCTGTAGCCGCCCATCTCAATCCAAGTGGCTCATTAATTTTCCTTTCTAAGGTTGCACAACCTTTCTACAGTTACTGAAATGTAAATACTAACATTTGTTGCGCATTCTGTCCTTATGTTCAGTTTCCCATGTTGGTGTGCAGGGTTTCTAGCCATCGAGAAGAACATGGTACGTCCCCATCTACTTTCCATGCTTGGCATCCAACAGAGCTGCTCTTGTGGATCACCAGGCATCTGATTCTTTACAGATGTGAACAGCTGAATTAATGCATTCTGCTAAGCTTTAGTTGTCTCTTGAACTCCTCAAGCTTGTTCATGGAAGTTGCTCAGAGATTCAAGTTGCCCAACTACCAGTGTAGTTATCATGCTGCATACTTGTTTATGTGAATTAACCTGTCCATACATTATAATTCTCTGCAGTTTGTTTTGAATGTAACAAAGATATAACCCATGAAGCACAACATCAACAAACCAGTTTAGATAATTTGACAGTAATCTCAGTAGCTCACATATAAGAAAGTGAGACATGTGCAGAAAATTCTAACGAATGGCCAGATTGATCCACATATCCAAGTACGCCACATGATAATTGTACTAACAGTTGGGCAACTGAATCTCTGAGCTTCCTTAATTTTCAGTTATTGCTTTTGCCTCCAACATCCATCCTTAGAAGCTTTCTCAAGCACCAGTTTCAAATGCAGTGCTACTAATAAGGAACTGCAATGGGAAAAAAGAGCAATTCCACTTCAAATAGAGCAGGTCGTACTCTGAAGCTGCAACTGAGTGCAGGGCTCAGTTGCAGTCACAATTCAGCTAATTCACCTACATCTGAGGAAACTTGTATAGGAGTGCAATGAAAAAGTCTGTGTTCTTAAAGAGATCTCAGTATATTTAAAAATGACCATCCAAAATGTACAGATCAATGTGTGATCCTTCTTTGAATTCCTTGATTTCTAAAGTTGCCACTCCTCTCAGTGTAGAAAATTGTCCAGACTTTTATATACTCAACTGTACTGCCATATTTTACACGTATTAAAAGGGTTGCTATTAAGCTAATGCCTAATCTAAGCAGGCTGTTTCCTGAAGGTGGGGAATAGTAGTGGAATGCAACTCAATTCCAAACACATTTCCGGAGTAATGCAAAGACAAAAATGTGTCCTTTGTCTCCTAGAAACCATAGTTCTTGTAACAAACAGTATCATAAGGTCCAGCTGCATTTGCTCTGCATGTCTCGTCCTTGCAAGTGAGATATTTTGGCCAGTTCTCACCTCCCCTGATGACATAAACATGGCATTCCTGCATGCTGTTTTGCAAAGAATATTTTCTCTTAATTTGGTGCCATAACTGAAGTTCAGGAGTGTGGCAATAGTTCTTCTATGGGTTGCTTCCAGTAATGGATCTTCTCTTTCTTCTCTCCTGACAGGCCAGAGATCGCAAAGTGGTTGGGGACTACAATGGAGCTTCCAGCTACAGTTCTACTGCCAAGTGTTTGAACATTGTTGCCCTCCTGCTGAACATCTTGGGTGTTGTTATTGTCATCATCATCTTTGCAGTACTGATTAATGCTAGCAAACAACAGCTGCCCTACCCTCACTGAGCCATGCATCAGCATAATTTCCTTTTGAAAACTGCCCACCTCCTGTCCTTGATACAAGAGCTTCTGCTCCTACTTCTTGGTGGTTGGCCTTCTCCCTCCACTCCTAATCCTAATGCGTTGTTGCCCAAAAAGCAGCCCTTGCTTTGAGAAACTAGTATGGTATTTGCAAGAATGGGTCTCTTGCCATTGCCCAGATGGAAGTGGTCAAGTGTCCATTTCAAGAGCTGGAATGTATAACTGCGTTATTGATGTATGATTTCAGGCTGCTTTTTAAATATTACACATGGCCTTGCTGCCTCTTCTGCACTCTTGATTTATTTTTCTATTGGCTATACCCAGGCAGCTTTTTCTTCAATTGAATGTTACTGATCTGGAAGGACCATGGTGTAGCCTGGAGGAAGGAATCACTCTGAAAGGATGCAAAAGAATCAGCCGGCATAGTTTTCCTTCTGCTCCTGACACATTCTTGGGCTGGCATGGGGGTTCCTTTAGTTTTCTATGACTTTTGTAATAGGAAATGACTGTAGAGCTTGGTATGGTCTGTTCTAAAACATTTGTATAATTTTTAAATAAATTGTATGGTCTTGAGCATGTTTGTCGTTTTTTTTTTAAAGGAGCTCCAACCCATCACAGTGAAAGGGATCCTATAAAATGTGCCTCAGCTATAAGACTGGTGTTAACCTGAAGTACCTGCACACTGCATGCTCCAGCAACCATCTTACAGCATTTGTATAGTATCTTGGAGATGGCTCAAAGCTGCCCCCCACCTTAGAAGACATGACAGCTGTAATCAAATACTCATTCCCCCCCCCCCCCATCCTTGTAGCAAGACTTCTTCCAAACAAACACTTCTATTGTAGGGAATTGCTGGGGTAAAGGTCACAATTTATCACAACTTTAGACACTGGTCCACACTAAGTATCTTTCTCAGAGATGCCTTGCCATGGTGGCTGTAGCAGTGCTGATGTCATAGAAATCCATTTAAATGGCATTGTGTTATCAGTGCAAACACATTTCTCCCAGAGGTCATAACTAAGGTCCTATGTCTAGCCTGCATTAATAAAGAAGTGCTCACTTGAAATCTGGATAAATCTTGGGAGCTGCAGGCAAATGGCTACTGTACAAGAGTCTAAATCACCTGAATTTTTATTCACTGGAACTGGCCTCTCCCTTGCAGATTTCCTGGAAAATCCAGGCAGCAATCTATTGGTGATTATCTAGTTCTGGACCTCACAGATTTCACAAATGCTTGGAACAGACTTGGGGACCAATTTTAGGATTGGGCATTATAATGCAGTCAGAACTCCAAAAAATCAGCCTGATCAAGTTATTGGACTACCTTCCCCAGTGAGAAAGCCTAAGAAAAGGGGAACTGATAATGTCACACAGAAATTTACAGGGCAGAGGGATAAGTTCTGCACTTGAGATCAGTGGAGAAGAATATTTAATAAGCCATACAAAGTAGATCAATAAACAGTCTTCTAATAAACCTAAATAATCCTACAGACTAATTCTGCATTCAATCTTTCATACTCCCTGCAATGTTGGATACCTAGCCCAGAGCAAGCATGAAACAGGAGGGAGAAGTTTTGTTTACAAGCTGACCTTTGACTGTAGCAGGTAGTGCTTTTTTCAGGAAGGTCATGGCTTTCTGTAGGCTTCTGGATTGGTGCCTTCTAGAATTTTAACCAAAGTCCCCATTGTTGCAAAGTGTCCATGCAGCCCTTTTATTTCACATTGGTTCCCTTCCTTGATGGTAGAATTTAGCACACGTCCAGGAATCCAGGGTTTGCTTCAGAACATCTCTGCTTTGTACAAAGGCTCCAGCTTCCTCCTAGTGCTCCCTTAAAACACTTGTCTCAAAAACATAATATGTGGAAAACCAAATACAAGTTGTCCTTTGTAGATGTTTTCCATTCATTCGCCATTCACACTAAATGGCTAATCTATGGGTAGTTTATTCCTTTCAGGAAAAAAGTGGCTTGTGGTGTTCCAGACATGGATTGCTGGAGTGGGAGTGATGTAATGTTTCTTCAGAGTTGCTTCACACATGCTAGTCAGAATCTGGTGGACCGCACCATCATAGTGAACAAACCATTGAAGACCAAATACTAGAGATGAGGAATTTCACACTGCTTCTCAAATGCTTTTAGTGGCATGCATTCATGTTAATCTGCAAGTCCAAGAATTCAGTGACTATGTGAAAAGCAGCCAAGTGATATTCTTATATGTAGATCTTGATGAATATTCTTCATATCTAACATATATGTAATGAAATGTCCACAGTCATTGTTATCAAACCATTAGTTGAAACTGGGCTAGGTTTCCCTATAGCTATTTTCCAAAGTTATTTGAGAACTTAACAGCTTCATGGGAAGAAGAATTGCTTCTTTTTCAGACAAGGCAGCTTAGCAATATCCTATAGCAGAATGTTTACTGCTGCAAGCCCACATTCTAATTAGGAGGTCTGAAACAAAAAGGTTTTTAACAGGCTGTTCATTGGAACAGGAAATAGTACAGGGAAACACAGCAGGAAAATGCATCAAAAGTTGAACCTCCCTACTCACTACTAGGGAGACAAAAAAGTTCAAGCAAGTTGCAGATTGTGGGGGAGATATAACATGTTTTATTTTAAAGTGTATTGTGTGTAAGTACTGACACTAACCAGGACAAGATAAGTTTTCTCCAGTGTGCTCTCCAGAGAGGATGAGGGCTCACTTTTCTTAGATAGCCGAGCTATCAATGAATGCTAACTGACATAATTGAAGTAAAAGGTGGACTTACAGGTGGTCCTCATTTAGCGGCCACTATTGAGACCAGCAGCTCAATCATTAAGTGAAGTGGTCACTAAGTGAAACTGCAACTGTGCTTATGATTTTACTTCAGCTTTCCTTTGCTTTACAGACCTGCAAAGATTATAAATGCAAGGACTGGTTGCAAAGCTACTTTTTCATCACTGTCATAACTGCAAATGGTCATTAAGTGAGGCAGTCGCTAAACAAGGACTAACTGTATTAAGAAATACATAGGATAAGGAAATCTCACTTCTACCTTAATTGCATCTTGAAATGAGAAAAAGACAAGAGATAAACAGGAGGTTCCCTAGTCTCTGAAACATAGAGACTCATTTTACTAACAGGCCATGTAAAACACAGAAATTTAGGGGAAAGATGTGAAGCCCCTTATCTATTTCTTGCTGTTTGCCCTAGTGGTTAAAAAGGCCCATAGGGACAAGAAATGATGCAATCTCCAACAACAAGGGCTAAATAGATCTGTGTCTTCAAGAGTAGGAACCAAGATCATAAAAGGGAAAAGGTCCAGTTCTATTTTATTGATAGTAATACACTGTATAGGTTACAATACAATGTGTTGGTCTTCGAGGCCACCATATAATATCAGTACAATATATCTCCCCAGAACACACTAAAGAGGATATTACTACTAAATTAAGAATGTAGTGTGTAACTTCTTCAGTAAAGGGAGGTGGGGATGGGGGAAAGCAGGGTGTCCACTTCACTTTGACAATCTGAACATCAGTCTGAACTTTTCTAGTCAGCTACAGGCAAGCCTTTAGTGAAATCACAAATGGACCATCTTGGGTTTCACTGATCAGATATTCCTTGTTAAACACTAAGAACCTTGATTTAACCAATACAAAGCTACTCTCTCAGATGGTCTGCCAACAACACTGGGAGGTCAATGCACCCCTTATGAATTCAATGGTGCACTTGACAAAGCAATACATGAATCCAGTTTAATGAGTTTACAAAAGTTCAGCAGTGTGCCTGAAACTGTATGTGAATCTTAAGTCATTTGAAGCCAGCTGCATATTTATTCCGATCTGCTGAGAAAGCTTTTTACCATACTGTGTGCACAAAAACACTTGCTCCATATTTGCTAAGCTTGTACAATTAACACCTTGTTACCAGACTTTTTCTGTGGAGGTCTAGATCTTTATATAGTTGAAGTAATTACTGAATGATTGGGGGGGGGGGGGAGCAGGGGGTAAGAAGCTGAACTGACAACCATTAATCTGTAAAGCTGCTTTGTCTAAGATAATTCAGTCCTTGTGTCTGTCCAGTAGGACTCAATCTGTAAATTGCAGGGAGAGATGGCTAGCTGAATCCTGTTCAGCTTTCAGTTCAAATACTAACATGAAAAGTATTCTCCATTGAAAGGCTATACAAGCTTTGCAGGAAAAAGGCCATTAATGATAGAAGTGAGCACAGTGTTATGGGCTAATGTAAACACAAGAAGTGTTTACAAATCTTTTACACACGATCTGGACCCATCAATTCCTGGCAAATAGAAGGGGTAGAAATGGAAGCAGTCACAGACTTTATTTATTTGGGCTCCAAGATCACCACAGACGGAGACTGCAGCCATGAAATTAAAAGATGCTTACTCCTTGGGAGGAAAGCTATGGCAAATCTAGATAGCATATTAAAAAGCAGAGACATCACCTTGCTGACAAAGATCTGCATAGTCAAAGCTATGGTTTTTCCAGTAGTAATGTATGGCTGTGAGAGCTGGACAATAAGGAAGGCTGAGCGCCGAAGAATTGATGCCTTTGAACTGTGGTGCTGGAGAAGACTCTTAAGAGTCCCCTGGACTGCTAGGAGGTCAAACCAGTCAATCTTAAAGGAAATCAACCCTGATTGCTCATTGGAAGGATTGATAATGAAGCTCAAGCTCAGATACTTTGGTCACCTAATGCGAAGAGAGGACTCCTTGGAAAAGACCCTGATGCTGGGAAAGATGGAAGGCAAAAGGAGAAGAGGACGGCAGAGGATGAGATGGTTAGATAGCATCACTGAAGCAATGAGCATGAAACTGAGCAAACTCAGGGAGGCAGTGAAGGACAGGAAGGCCTGGCACGATATGGTTCATGGGGTCACAAAGAGTCGGACATGACTTAACAACTGAACAACAACAAAACACAAGATATTCACCCATATTGAAGGGCATTGTTCACTCTAGATTTACAAAGGATCAGATCCACTGGTATTGGGGGGGCTGATGCTGTATGCTGAAGATGAGGCTCTGCTCTTCACATGGAGCAGCATTATCAGTTTGTCCTGGAACATTATTACAGTTTCTGTAGTATGCAATTTCTCCAGGACTTTCTGAAATATAGGCCCTGCCTTCCTGCTTGCTCTGAGGAATGAATCCTTATTCACAGCAAGTCATTGCATGTGAGGTGTCCTAGACAGCACCTAATTTGCCATGATGGTAGCAATGAGGTGTAGATTTGGTCCATGCCATCAATCCTTGTGGCTTGCCTTGCTCTGAGGAAGGACCTCTATCATGGCACAGCATTGAAGATTGGAGGGTACGAAAACCTGCGGATATTAGTCTAACAGCTAGCCAGTTCTTCCAACAATCTACAGACTGCAGAAGGTAGCAATAGAGGAGATGATAGCAGGAGTCTGGTTTAGATAGTAATGCTAGCTCTTCTTCCTGGGCCCTGAATTAGAGGCACAGAAGAGGAAGCGGGACCATTAACCTTGCTCAAGAGCCTCTAAAAAGCTAGAACCAGCTTTTGGTGTTTCTGGGAGCACTGACATGCTTACCTCTGGTCATTTCTTCCTCTTGCTTCTGTTTTGGCACAGGAACCTTGTGAGAAAAACAAGGCATTTTCTATGCCAGATGGCACAGGAACCTTGTGAGAAAAACGAGGCATTTTCTATACCACCACGCTCCTAAGCTTCCACATTAAATGAATAAATGAATTCAAAACCAAAGTAGAATGCTGCCTTCCTTCCCAATACCTCTGAACCCTGGTTTCTCTAATAAGGAGAAAAATCAATAAACCAAGCAGTCTGGTTTCAGGTGAAGGTTGCTGAACTGAACTTAGTATAACTTCATTATAATCTTCAGAACATTCATCCATATAACTCAGCGCTGCCTACGGTGAGGTGTGGAACCGTTTTCCTGATGAGAACTATGTTCCCATGGTCTAATCGGGAGCTGCATGCTGGCCCAGGATGGGTGATCTGATAAGCAGTTGACAATTTATGGAGAACATAGCACAAAGAATACTTAAAAACTAACATATAAGGCCATCCAATAAGCAGTAATATCCCATAATAATTTGCACATTGTCCAATAATTTAGCTCAATAAGAGAAAGTCATGAAGTTCAGAGACTAACATACTGAATTCAAGAGAGAAGGTCAAGGGATTTGGAGCGCAATGCACTGGATTCAGTAAGATAAAGGCCTGGAGTTCAGACATGGCAAAAGTAATGAGGGAATTTTTAAAAAATGTTACTGTACAACCTGAACCAAGCTAATGCCATGTTTAACCACTGCATGAACTTTAGTATAAAAAACAGTAAGATGCACGGGACAGTATGAGATTAGGCTGAAGCTGCCATAACTAAAGATGAAGCAGCCATGTAAGCAGAGAGGACAGAAAGCCAGGAATCTTGTCTAAAAGATCCTTCCAGGGAGGTAGAGAAGAAGAAAACAAGTCATTAAGGAAACAAAGGAAAAATGTCACCTGAAAGGAAGCTGAGTCTGAGCACATGGAAACACCCCCCCCATCCCATCAACAGTTACAGACTTGTAAATTAACAAGGCAGACCAGACCACCCATATATCTTCCAACAAAATGGATATCCATGCAACTTTATCAAAAAGTGCCTGACCTCTCAACCTACTACAACACAACCAACACAAGCTATGAAAAGGATCACACTCAGAAACATCTCAAAAACATCTCAGAAACTACCAACAGACTATTACAACCACATGGCATCTGTGTAGCACACAAACCAACTAAAGTCCTCCAAAACATCTTAAGTAAACCAAAAGACCCAGTACCCCAAGGAGAAAAAACAGGAGTCATCTACATACAGTGTAGGGACTGTAACAACCACTATGTAGGACAGACAGGCAGAAGGCTAGCAGAGCGCATCCATGAACACCAACTAGCAGTCAGAAGACACAATAAAAACTCCTTAATCTCACAACACATGGACAGACTTAACCATAGTTTCAACTGGGAAAGTGTCAGCATCTTAGACCAAGCTAAATCCAAAAACACAAGGGAATTCCTGGAAGCTTGGTATTCAGACAAGTCGGCCATCAACAGGCACATAGAAATAAACAACTTCTACACACTATTCAAGAGAGACAATAAAAAGGAAACAAAAAACCAGAACATTTCCTTGCCAGCAACCATCACCCAGATACGCAGAGGTTAACACCAAGATTAACACCAGACAAACAATCAAGCAGTAAATAGTACCCTAATCAAGGAACTACCAAGAAAAACAAAACAAAACCCACACTCCCACCATCACTGGCAGGGCAAGCTACTGTATATAAACAGAGAGCATTCTAGGACTGAAGATGATCTGTGTGTGTCCCTAATTATTTCCCGCCTCTTGCCCAGGGCTGTGTGTCTCTCTGCTCTAGCCGCACCCATCTGGAAAACCCAGGTAGAAAGCAAGGGGGGCTGACAAGATCCACGTGCCTCAACAGGCTGTGAGTGTGTGGGTGAGTGACCAAAAGCCAAACTGGGAGTGCATGTACAACAGCACAGGCTGTTTTCTGGGAATGCACATGGGCAGGTAATGTAATGTAATGCCAGGTGCGGAGATACTGAGGAGTTCACAAGAAAGGCATTTCACAGGCTGATAAGCTAGTTCCTCACACAACTTATTTTGCAGCATGATGATTATACAACTTTACAAACCAGCCCCTTGGCACAGACATGCCATAGCAGAACACAGCATACGTACCTGTTGTCTATCACGGGGAGCACTGCGAGCTTACTCCTGTAAGTATTTACCTTTAATAAAACTTTTACTGATCACACTGGCTTTCAGCCCCTCTTTCTTGGGAATCACTAATGGATACAGCATATTCACTTTACTCAGGGGTAAAGTTTTGGGGGAAAACAGTTACTGTACTTACTTTATACTGGGTTCAGTTATAGGACAAGGCAGAAGAAAGAAACATAGGGATTGCTGCAACAAAAAGGCTTGAGTTTTGGAGGCTTACTCCCATAGTAAATTTAGTGGAAGAAAAAATGACAGAGGTACCTCGGTTCACGAACTTAATTCCTTCCACGATTCTGGCCGCGAACCGAATTGGTCGTGACCTGAATCAAATTTCCCCATAAGGATCAATGTAAATAAGATTAATCCATTCTGACCCCTATGAACGTGGTCGCCAACCGAATTGGTCGCCAACCAAATCAAATTTTCCCATAAGGTTCAATGTAAATAAGGTTAATCTGTTCTGAACCATATGTATTTTTTTTTAATCACAAAAATATGAAACAAAGTACAGTACAGTACAGTATGAAGAGAGAGAACACTAACCTCGCTTGAGGCGACACCAAAAAGCTTCACAGCAAGTGTCTGTCTGCGACCACGATCTCACCTAGAGGAAGCCACAGCCACGTGTCAGAGCAGGGAAGACGGCCGCGGGTCCTGTTCATCAGCCGATGTGGAGTTCGCGAATGGAAGCAAAAATTTGTGAACGCTGCTGTTCGCGAACCGAATTGTTCGTGAACAGAAGCATTCATGAACCAAGGTATTACTGTACAAGATGTAGCATTCTCTCATATGCGCATGTGTGCACACACACATCTACTATGGAGGAACACCTTTTGCATAGGCACTTGTGAGAATAAAATAGAAGTAATGTTTCTGGACTGAAGAGAAGCTGAGCAGGGAGGGGAAAAGAATCACCCTTCCTTCACAGCTTGTTCACAGAGTTTTGGTCCTCAAAGGTCAGCGTTAAATACAAGAGTTGGCAAGGAAGGAAGATGGAGAGTCCCTATCAATAACTGCTTTGGGTGGCCTCATTCCATGTGCTGCTTGGCTCCTTGAAACCCCAGTCCTTCTGGAGCTGGGGACTCAGGCCAGTCCAAAGAGCAGGCATTAGCATACTGCTTTTTTGACCAAGTAAAGCTGGCCAGCTCTTCCCGGCTGTGAAACCCAGCTCAGGCAGGCTGCTTCAGGGACCCAAGACCATACTTCCAAGGTCTAAGAAGGCAACATACTGGAGAGGTTTGGTTCAGCTCCTGTAAGGCCCTGCAACCTCCTTTGGGCTGAGTTGCAAGTCCAACTCAGTGAAGACCCCTGCATGAGGGTCCCACTGGCTGGGTTCAGGTCCAGTCCATCAACTGGGTGCTGGCTTCACATGGCTCTAAGGGGTCTCTCTCTGGAATGAGGAAAAGGCTGGCAAATGAGGGGGGAGCTCAGGGGTGGGGTGGGCATCTCACCCTGAAGCTTTGCTGAGTGAGCTCAGCTATGGGTGGAGGTGACAGAAGAAGAGAGTGTTGCTCAGCAAAGCAGAATAGAGAGGTGTGGTTTTCCTTCTTAAGAGATTTTTGCCCTGAGGCAAAAGTATTACTAGTCTGGGTGTCAGAAAGAGACATAAAGGGGAAAGTGCTAGGTGATTGGGTTGGCTCTAAAATGGTTTACCAGGCTCCTTTTGATTACCAAATAGATTACAAGAGCTGATGTGTCACTGGCAAGTATATGCCTATTACTCTACCAAAAAATGGCCTGGGATGAGTTCATGGCTCTGACAACTTGATTTATGGAGTTATTCTTTGGCTACGCCTGTCACTGATTTACCAAGACCAAACAATCAGCAGTACAAGTGGGAAGAGTTGAGGGAGGAATGTCTGTGCCACCTTAGTTTAGAAAGGTCATATTTGGGTGCTTAATAGCATTTTTATTCCTTCTTATTACTAGAAATGCTGTACACAGGGTGTCATGGAAGGGACTATTGGTGGCACCATACCTTTCTTCAGACTGTGTTCTCAACTAAATCTGAATGTCAGACTTGTCCCTAGTACATAAGGGTATCCGTTTTGATTGAAAAAGAGAATTGCTCTCTGTGATCAGTGTTTTGATCTCTTGGCTTGAACACAGCATTAAGTTTTACAAACCTTGAGACAAATTGGTGAGGGATAACAAATCACAGAACACAGTAGACTGAAACAAAATTGAACTGCTGAATTTTAAAATGTTTCGGATCAATTCTTTAAAAGTTACTATTAAGTCCCATTAAAAGCAGTGAGAAGGGATTTAGCCGTATATAGATTAATCTGGAAAAAATCTTTATCGAGCCTAGTAGAATTGACTTCTGTAACTAGCATGGTTATGTTTGTGCTGCATGTCCCAATGAATTCCCTGAACTACAAACTATCCAGCCATATTTCAGAGTGTTGTGTTTTGCAAATCCAGGATGTATCATTAGTTTACATATCAGTGTGCTATATAAATTTGTCTATTGACACAACATAATTATATTGTGAGTTAATGTTATTAGACTGTGTTATTTGTATACTGTTGGGATGAGAGTATGATTTTTTAAAGACATTACATCAATGATACTCCTGAAGGAGCTAAAAAGTATGTTCAGAAACAGGACTAGAAGAATTAATCTCATCTTGATTGTGTTAATTACACAATAACTGTAAAGTTTTTAGCCTCAGGCCAAACTATATTCATTCTATAATTTGGACAGCCTAGATTTACTTGGTATCTTCTCATCCCCCAACTTCTTTTATTTCTAGTCAGCATGGGTAAAAAAACACACTATTATTAGAACCACTTTATCATGTACTAAAAGGGGAACTCAAGGATGTACTGTAGTCAACAGGCAGAATCTGATTATTTACCACAAGCCTGGATTCCAGTAAAGTAACCTTTACTGTAAAAAATATGCATTTATAATGGCTGACTAATGAACCAGAAAGCGATATTAAGCAATCAGCATTGGAAGGGAAGTAGTGTTATTTTTCAGAACTAAATTCAGAGGTTGTTTACCAGTCTTATTTCTTTTTATTTTTCTTGTATTTCACGATTGTCAGTTGGCAGCTGATATACATCACATTGTGTGACATAGTTACCAAAAGCTAAACTTTAACTAGATTTTAAGCCAAGTAAGTTGAATTATATGCCCCAAGACAGGACATGTGGTTGCTAGTTTAAACTGTTTCTTCAAAGTTGGGGGCAAGATTCTTGTAGGATGGTTTCTGACTTCCCTTCTAATTATGAACTTTCAGTTTCTTCTCCTATTGCTCTCTTTTATTTTGTGACATTTATGTGATGTAGCACAAAGTCAGGATAGTTTCACTGTCAGAATATACCTATCTCACCAAAACTCAAGACATAATGCAGTCTTGTCTTAACCTGAGTTTAAACCCAGCCATTGCTTTTTTATGGCTTAGCAATAGTGTAAGTGTGAACCAGAGAATGTATCAGGGAAACATATCGCATGAAACCAACTTTTCTGTGATATTGGCAGATCAAGCTAATGTTAGTGTGCACTTTGGAAAATGTGCAAGGGGGTTATTGTGAGCCCTAATGGTAAGGATAAATAAATATCCCTGAACTTACAATAAAAGTGTTCAATCTTCCACATGTACTCCACATACAAAGTTTGTGGATGCTGAAAGTTTGCACGGACACCTTTGTTGCAACTTTCCTCATATCAAATGATCTCTTACCTGCCCACCAAATTTTTCTGGAGAAGAAGAAAGGGGTGATGGCAGATCCATCCTAGTGTGTCCTTTCCAGATTAGGAGAAAACAAGAAATCCAAATAATTAACTTTTATTTTCACTGGAGGAGGAGGAAAATTAATTCTTCTAGATCTCTCAAGAGCATCTGATGCCATTGGCTGGGTTCAGACAGAACCCTAAACAGTCAACAGTTTATAATTTATTTATTTATTTATAATATTTTATTGAGATTTTAAAGATACATATTTAAAAGTTAGAAATGAAAAGGAAAATTTGAAATACAAAATATAAAGCAAAGGAAAAGAAAAAGTGAGATAAAGTAAAAGAAGAAAAGATATGAAAAATAGACAACTTCCAGTCTATCTCTGGTCTTAGAAATAATAAGGCTATCATAAGTGCTAGTTTTTAATACATTAAATAGGAATAATTCTTTGTCTAAACATATCCCATTACATTTATAATCTAATCTTCAAATCCCCATGTAAGCTTCGCCCCACCTGCATTTTGCAGATAGTCTATCTATGGTTTCCATTCTTTAAGATAATAGTTGTTTGAGTTTTCTTTTAATAAGCAAGTCAGTTTATCATTTTCTGCCATATCCATCAGTTTTAACAAACATTCTTGTATTGTTGGTAGTGTCTGGGTTTACCAAAATTGTGCATAAAGAAGTCTTGCTGCGGTAATCATGTATTGAGTAATTCTAATAAGATGTTTTCCTATTTGAAAGTCCATTATCCCCAACAGGAATAGTTCTGGTTTAAATGGAACCTGTATTTGTAGTATGCTCTGCATCAATGTTTATATTTGAGTCCAAAATTTCTTTGCAATTTTACATGTCTACCACATATGGTAAAATGACCCCTCTTGTTGGTTACATTTCCAACAAACATTGGAAATTGTCCCATACATCTTTGATAGTCTTTGGGGTGTCATATATCATCAATACATCATTTTATAGAAATTTTCTTTCAAGTTATAACATAAAGTAAATTTTAATCCTTTAGACCACATATTTTCCCATTGCTGCATATGTATATTATGACCAATATTTTTGCCCATTTAATCATGCATTCTTTAACTCGTTCTTCAACCATTTCTTCTCTCAACAATAATTTGTACATTTTTGCTATTAAATGTTCATCTGTTTCGCATAATTGGATTCAAATTCCGATTTATTCTGTTCAAATCCAAATTCTTTTTTATTAATTTAAAATTTTTCTTTGTATTGCATATAAGAGAGCCATTGAAAGGTATATCCTTCTAAAACCAATTGTTCTTTTAATTTTATATTCTCCTTGTTCTTTTTCTAATAAGACTTGGTATCGCATCCATTTATTTTTATCTCTTGTTTCAGTTCTATAGAAGGCTTCTTGTGTAGAGGTCCACATCGGCATCTTAAGACATAAAAGTGGTCTACATTTATTCCAAACTTTTAATAGAGATCTTCTAATATAGTGATTTTTAAAGTCCACATTAACTTTAACTTTATCGTACCACAAATATCCATGCCATCCAAATCTCAAATTCTGACCTTCCAAGTTTAATAAATTTTCATTTCTCAAGGTGATCCATTCTTTAAGCCATACTAAACAGCAAGCTACATAGTACAATTTCAAATTGGGAAGACCCAAACTACCTATTTCTTTCACGTCTTGTAAAACTTTATATTTTATTCTTGGTTTTTTCCCTTGCCATATAAACTTAGAGATGTCGCGTTGCCATTGTTTAAAGGGTGCTTCTGAAGTCAATACTGGAATTGTCTGGAAAAGATATAAAATTCGCAGCAAAATATTCATTTTAATCACCAATATTCTTCCTAGTAGCGACAATTGTAACTTTTCCCATCGGTCTAAGTCTTTTTTAATATCTGTCCAAAGTGGAACATAGTTATTCTGAAATAAATCAGCATTCTTCGATGTCAAATATACTCCCAGATATTTTATTTTTTTCTCTATTGTAAATCCAGTTAGTTCATTCAGTTTCTTCTGTTGGTAAAAATCCACATTTTTAGTTAAAACTGTTGCTTTTTGTATGTTTACTTTGAACCCTGCTAGCGACCCAAAGTCTCTCAATTTTTGCATTAACAATTCAATCCCATCCAATGGGTTTTCTAAGGTAATGACTAGGTCATCAGCAAAAGCTCTTAACTTATATTCTTCTTTTTAAACTCTTATTCCCAAAATGTTGTCATCTTGTCTAATATCTCTAAGTAATACTTCTAAAACCAATATAAATAATAATGGAGACAAGGGACATCCTTGTCTCGTTCCTTTTTGAATTTCACATCGTTTAGTAAAATCTCCATTAACAATTATTTTTGCGGTTTGTGGTATGTATATTGATTTAATCCATTTAACAAAGTTTTCCCCAAATTTCATAAAATCCAAGACTTTAAACATAAAAGGCCAATTCAAATTGTCAAAGGCTTTTTCAGCATCCAAAAATATCAAGGCTGCTTGTTTTTCATAGTGTTGTTCCAGGTATTCTAATATATCCAGAACATTTCGGATGTTATCTCTGATTTGTCTTTTTGGTAAAAATCCTGCTTGATCCTGATGGATAAATTTTACAGGAATATTCTTCATTCTTTCCACTAGGATTGTTGTGAACATCTTATAGTCATTGTTCAATAGAGATATTGGTCTATAATTCTTTGTCAAGGTCAAATCCTGCTGGTCTTTTGGAATCAAGGTAATATGGGCTTCTTTCCAAGTTTCTGGCATTACACCTGTGTCCAAAACTGAATTCATGGTCATTTGTAAAGGAAGACAAAGCTCCTCCTCAAAATGTTTATAGTAGGCTGCTGATAAACCACTTGGGCCAGGGGCTTTTCCACAATTAATTTTCTTAAAGGCAGTTGACATTTCCTCTAATGTTATGGGATCATTAAGTAATTTTCTCTGTTGATCAGTAAGAATAGGTAATTTTTGTTTAGACAGATATTTATCAATATCATCTGAATGAACATCTTGTTTTTTATATAATGATGAGTAGTAGCAGAAAAAGGCCTCTTGAATGCCTGTGTTATCCATTAAAGTCTTCCCATCATGTTGTATTTTAGAAATTAATCTTTTCTGTCTTTGTTTACGCAATTTATAAGCTAGCCATCTACCTGGTTTATTTGCAAATTCAAAATATTTCTGTTTTGTAAATTTCAGTTGAGTTTCTAATTCCTATATCATTAACATTGACATTCGTTTTTGTAAAAATTTAATTTGTGTATTCAAAGTCTCATCCAGTGGATTGTTTCTCATCTCAATCTCTTTATTTTTAATTTCATCTAAAATCAGTTGCATCTTCTCTTGTTTTTTCCTCTTCAACTAGGCATCATATTGAATGAAATAACCTCTCATGTAAGTCTTACTAGCATCCCAGTCTGTGTATTAGTGCCTTTGTTCATATTCAACTGAAAAAACTCTCTTATCTTTTTTTTACAAGTATCAACTATTTCATTTTTCCATAAAATTGTCTCATTTAATCTCCATTGAAATGTACTCTTTTTCCCTTTAATAGTCAACTTAACAGGGTTGTGATCTGAAAAGATCTTAGGTAATATTTCAACTTTAGTAACATCCATCATCAGAGTTTTGGAAATCAAAAACATATCTATTCAGGAAAAGGATTTAAATCTCTCAGAAAAATATGTGTATTTCTTAGAATTTCCATTTAAAAGTCTCCAAATATCTTGTAAGTCCAACATGTCTTTCAGATCAAAGAATGTTTGGGGTAGTTTTCCTTGTTTAAGTCTCAGCCCCTTTGGGGACTGTTTGTCTTCCATTGGAGAAATCACCCCATTCCAATCACCCATAAGGCACCAATTCTCATATTGTAAGTCCATCAATTTGTCCATTAAGTTTTTATAAAATATCCCTTTATCAACATTTGGGGCATAAAGTCCAACAACTAGTGTTTTAACCCCTTGTATACTAATTTCAACTGTCACATATCTTCCTCCATCATCAGTCAAAATCAACTGTGGATTCAATTTTGATTGTATGTACAAAACAACTCCTTTAGTTTTTTTTGGTCCAGCCGATATGAATTCTTCTCCAATTTGTTTCCAAACCAAATACTTAATGTCTTTTTTACAAATATGAGTCTCTTGCAAACAGATTATATCCAAGTTCAGTTTCTTTAAAAAGTGAAAAATTTTTCTTTCTTTTTTGAGGAGCATTTGCTCCATTTATATTCCAGGTTAAATATTTGTAATCCATAAGTACAGTGGAACCTCAGTTCACGAACGCATCTGTTCACGAACAATTCGGGTCCCGACCAGCTCAGGCCGCAAAAATTTACCTCCGGTCGCAAATGCCGGATCGGGTGACGAACAGGATCCGCGGCCATTTTCCCTCCCGTGTCACATGGTCGCGACTTCCTGTAGGGAGGGGACTCTCCCTCCAAGCAGGAAGCGCGGCCATTTTACCTCCCGTGTCACGTGGTCGCGACTTCCTGTAGGGAGGGGACTCTCCCTCCGAGCAGGAAGCGCGGCCATTTTCCCTCCCGTGTCACGTGGTCGCGACTTCCCTGTAGGGAGGGGACTCTCCCTCCAAGCAGGAAGCACGGCCATTTTCCCTCCCGAGCAAGGTTAGCTTTCTCTCTCTTCATACTGTACTTTGTGTCATATTTTTGCGGTTTTTTAAAAAAAAAACATGGTTCAGAACGGATTAACCGTATTTACATTGAACCTTATGGGGAAATTTGACTCGGGTCGTGACCAGAAATCGGTTGGCGACCAAATTTGGGGTCGGAACGGATTAACTGTATTTACATTGAGCCTTATGGGAAAATTTGATTCCGGTCGCGACCATTTCGGGTCGCGACCAGAGTCGCGGAACGAATTAAATTCATGAACCGAGGTTCCACTGTATATTTGTATTAAAGTCTTTTATAATCCACTCCAGAAGCCCCAAGCTTTGTTAAATCTGCACTGGTTTCGATATCTTTTGTAGTCTTTTCTTTTTCTTTTTCTTCTAATTCTTTATGGGTATCGTGAAAGTCTGCCTTATATTTTTCCAAAAAGGCTTCTGCCTTTAAAATAGAATTTATTCTAAATCTTTGCTCTTTATACATAAAAGATACTCCTTCTAGTCTCTCCCATCTAAAAGAAATACCGTGTTGCTTTAATTTATCTGTGAAGAAGGAGTAATCCTTTCTTTTTCTCAAAATCCTTAAAGGTATTTCTTTTAAAACAATCACCTTTTTGCCTGTGATACCCAGTCCATCATTATAGTGTTTTTTCAAGATTTGTTCTCTTGTAACCTTCTGTACAAAATTAATCAATATGTCTCTTGGGACCTTTTTTTCCCTAGCAAAACGTGAATTGACTCTAAAAACTTTGTCTATTTCAGAATCTAGATCTTGTTCCTCCATCTCCAAAAATTGTGCTAATGTGGTAATGATGAATTTTCTTACATCTTCCCTGGGATTTTCTGTTACTGACCTCAATCTCAATATAAATTCTTTCTCCCTCATTTCTGCTAATGCAATAGCATCCAAATTTCGATCAATATCTTTAGTGGCTGCTTCTGACTTAATTTCTAACAACTGTACCTGTCCTTGAATATTCTTGAGGTCAGTTGACAAATGATCAACCACATCCTTCACTTTCTGGACCTCATTTCTAAATTCTTGAGTCAATTCCTTCTTTAAGTTGTCTATTTTTTCATTCATTTTTATGTCTCTTAGGTCCATCTGGTGGCTTAAGGCAGCAATTTGCATCTAATACTTTTTTCATGTCTCCACCCCCCTCAACCAGTTCTATAGAAGTTCTTGTTGATTCTCTTTCCTTTTCCTTATCCTTCTTCCCTCTTGAAGCCATTGTAGACAGTGCAAAATTCAATATCTTCAGTAAACAACAATTATAATCCAATAGCAACAGCTTTCTTCCAAGTTCTCTAACAACACAGCAGTTATAATCCCAGCTATAGAAAGCTGTCTCTCACTGTTCCCAAATATAGATAATAAAATATATAAACAATTCTCAATTCTCAAGCTTTTAAGTTCAACATAAAGGAAAAAAAAGGAAAACTCAGCGATAGAAATCCAACAGCAGATTCGTAATCCAATATAAGCTTATAAGCAAGGAAAAGCAAAAGGAAAAAAAGAAAAATTTATAATCCCATAAAAAAGGCAAACCATTAACAGTTTGTAGAATCCTCTATTTAAATTCCATAAAAAGTTTCCATATTGTAGCAAAGTCCATTTGTCAATTTCCACCCATTACATTCCATGACAGAGAATAAAAAAGTAACTCCGTCTCTCATTCATGAGGCTCTCTGCATTTGTAAAGCACGATGTTTCCCAGCCGCCTTCACTATTCTACTCACCGGCTTTCCTGTGGTGAAAGCCAGGAAAGGCAGGAGGAACAGCGTCCGCGGCTCTTGTGGTTGATCTTCCGAACTCCCCCTATCCAGGGGAGTATTTCAGTGGTCTTCTCTCCTCTAGACCCACCGCTGATCAAATGCAGCTCAGGCAGCCCCCAGAGCTCTGAGAAACATGTCAGCACGCTGCCCTGTCCGGGCGGAAGTCAACAGTTTATTATTGATTAGCCATTAGGCCATATCAGAATACAGAATATAAAACATAAAACATTAATAAGACCATATATTAAAAATAGAATAAGAGAAACAAATTAAAAAAGAAAGAAAAAAAAGATGCAAATCATATTTCTGTATCACCCCTACAGTTTACCCTGATCAGATCCACATACGCAGATCTCAACTGTACTGTTTTGTTCAAATAAAGGGCCGTATTATATGTGATCTTTGAATTCTGACCGCACATGAAATATGTTGTTATAATATAAGGATCCCAATAGGTTGTCCATCTAAGGTGCAGTCCAAGATACTGATCTTTCTCTTTCTTATACAATTGACATTCAAATAATATACGTGTTATGTGTTCTATCTTTGGAGCTCCACAAATACAAGTACGTTCATTATAAGGGACTTAGTTAAATCTTCATATTTAACCATTGTGTCCAACTGTTTAAATCTTGCTGTAGTAAATACCGCCCTAAGATTTTTGGGCATTTCTGTGTTTAAATACTTGGCAGTTTGGAAGGTATGTTTATAATGGCTCATCCATTTCAGTGTGCCAATCTTCCTAAGGGTGGCTATATCTTTCTGTGCTTCTATATCCAAGATTCTCTGTGCAGCATCTTTTTAGCTTGTTCTCTAGAAGCAATTGGACAAGAGACAGGGAGACCACAGCTCCTAATATAAATTGTCAGTTGTACTATCCAAGAAGTCTGTAACTGAGATTTTGTCTGTTCTAACAGACACAATTTTGGGAATCTGTCAGTTTCCACAGCATTGATTTTGCACCAGTAATTATAAGCCTTGATTTTAGACAAAGAACAAATTGTATGAACTCCTAATTCGGCTCTAACTGTAGCAGCTGAAGTCCTTTTATCCACATCCAAGATACTTCTCAGATACTGTTACTATGTTCTAATAGTGATACGTGTTTTAAGCCCCAAACTTCAGCACTATATAAGAGCATAGGAGTAACCCTGGCCTTGTATACTTTGATAATTGGGGCTAAGGAGCCTGGATAGCTATGATTTATTAATTTGAGCAGTAAGTTCATACACGGCCTTGCTCTAAGTGAGCTCCTTTGATGATGAGGAAGCCAAGATCCAGTCTCAGAGAAGACTACCCCTAGATAAGGCAAGGTATTAATTTGCTCTATAGGCTTCCCATCTATGGTTATGATGCCATTTTCCAAAGACCATAATTTTTTACTTTGATTTATTAATGATTAGAGAATTATTATGACAAAAGGAGCCAAGTCTTCTTAACAGCCTACACAACCCAACTTATGAATATGATAGTAAAATCATATCAGTGTATAGCAAGGTGTTACAATACGTGTTTAATACCTTGGGCATATATACTTCAGGATCCTTCATTAGTCCTGGTAAGTCGTTAATGAATAGAATAAATAACAATGGTGCAAGTATGCACCCTTGTCTCACCACTTTGTAAGTATCAATCCTACTTGTCATGGCTCCATTAATCCCACACTGCACTCTCAAACTAGTGCTTGTATAAAGAGCTTTGATCAACACCAGCAGTCTGGGTTCCATTTTGAGGACAGTCAATTTTCTCCATAATATAGTAATACCTCGGTTCACGAACGCTTCTGTTCACAAACAGTTCAGTTCGCGAACAGCAGGGTTCGCAAAATTTTGCTTCCATTCACGAACTCCGCATCGGGTGACGAACATGACCCGTGGCCATCTTCCCTGCTCTGACACGTGGTCGTGGCTTCCTCTAGGTGAGATCACGGTCACAGACAGACACTCGCTGTGAAGCTTTTTGGTGTGCTTTTTAGCACATAAAGTACATCCAGCATGGCTCCAAAGAAAGTGCAGAGCAAGCATGGTGGCAAAAAGAAAATGCAGAGCGGTAATGAAGGTGACAAGAATGTGCAGAGCAAGAATGAAGGGAGCAAGAAAGTGCAGAGCAAGAATGGTAAGAAGAAGGTTTTGAAGAAAATAACCATTGAATTTTAAGAAGGAAATTGTAGAAAAGCATGACCATGGTATTCGTGTGACCGATCTGGCCTGATCTGGTACAAGATGGCGAAGTCGACAATCTCGACTATTTTGAAGAATAAAGATGGTTAAAAAAAATAGATATGGTTCAGAACGGATTAACCTTATTTACATTGAACCTTATGGGGAAATTTGATTCGGTTCGTGACCAATTCAGTTTGCGACCAAAATCATGGAACGAATTAAGTTCGTGAACCGAGGTTCCACTGTATTTCTCTGCTTACTGTATCAAATGTTGCACTAAGATCTATAAAGGCAGCAAACAGTTGTTTCCCCTTACTGACGTATTTTGTAATTAGATGGTTCAAAACAAAGCAACTGTCAATAGTGGATCAACTCTGTCTAAAGCCGGCTTGTTCTTCTGTGAAAATACACTTTTCATCTACCCAACTCTTGACTCTATTCAAGAGGAACCTAGCATATATTTTAGCCATAATATCTATTAGACTAATGGGCCTGTAATTGCTAGAGTCCTTTTTATTCCCTTTTTTGTATGTGGGAACTACTATTGCCATCTTCCACCCAACTGGGATATGGCAGGTATTATTTATATGTGTAAATAAGCCTGCCAATAGACGGCCCCACCAGTCAGGGTATTTTTTTTAACAGCTCAGTGGTAGAAAGTCGTCCACCAGGGCTTTATTGCTCTTCAAGCCTTTTATGATAGTTTTGATCTCATTTTCTAATACTGGTGGCCAAAGGGGTCAGGCTTCAGTGATAAATCACTACTCAGAAACTGTTTCTCAACAGGTTTTGAGAACAAACAGGTGATGATAATAGTTTCCCCATTCCTTGGCAGAGACTGGTATATCGAATGTGACTCTCTGTTCTTTCAGGATTCTGGCTACAGAATGCCAAAATACAGCCCAATTATGACTTTTTGCCAACAGCTCAAGTCCTGACCAACTGGGGCAGCGTAGCTTTTTCTCTTTGATTTAATAAGTTTTTTATATTTGCTTCCTAGAGACAGCATCTTAACTTGTATATATACAGAGAGGTGCCTTTGTGCAAGTCTCACAGCGGCCTTTAATTTCTTTTTCATCAAACGGCATTCATTGTCAAGCCAAGGAGATCTACCTGTAGGGAAACTTTTAGAGGAGGATTTAGTTATTAGGTGTTTCTTCAACATATGGCACAAATTGGTAAATGCATTGGAGACTGACTGCCAGTCGGCCGTGGATGGCTGGATTATTAAGGCCCAATTGACAGCATTCCCTGATTTCAAGCTATTCAGTATTGCCTTGGTATCTAATGTGGACCATATTAACCTTTTATTTTGACTTATCTCTGAGTTAATAATAACCCACCTATCAGCCATGTTATGTGATCTTAAACCTGAAGGAGCCGGGAATTTCACACCCACTGTCTGATGATTGCTTTCTCCTCTTGGATAGACAGTGACCTCTGAAAAGAGGTCGGCTTTACTTCTGGATACACAAATAAGATCTAGCACACTGCTCGAATGGGCTGAATAAAAGGTGTATGGATATACATAATTATTATCCTTACCTCCCAAAATTTGAAGATTACATTTAAAAATCAATGATACCAAGTATAGACCAGCGATATTACTTTTGTTATCTCTTGAAAACCACTGTGGATGATTATCAAAAAATTCATTTGGAAGTCCACTGTACTCAGCAAAATCATGGAGAGATTGGCCTAGTTTAGCATTAAAATCACCAAGTAATATAATTATGACTTGAATATGCAAAGTAATCATTCCTTCCAATATTATTTCTAGACATATCAAGTAATCAGAGTTATAACAGCTTTAGATTTTATGAAATTGTATTTTTATTTATTGTTTTAATCAGTTGTAAGGCGCCCAGAGTCCCCCATTAGGGGGAGATGGGCGGGGATAAATTTAATAAATAAATAAATAAAATAATAAGAAGATGTGTTTGGGGAAATATAAACATTTACCAGTATAAGCTCAAAATCTTTATATCTGAATTTCATGGCCAGTGTATGAGGGAGTTTATCCCCATTACAGAATTTCTCACCCTGCCATTGCAATTCTTCCTTAATAAGAATGCATAAGCTTCCAGAGGCTCACCCTTTATTCTTTAATTTTTGGGCAGGAGTATATCAGCACTGAAAACCAGGGAGTTGTACTGGTTCATCCTCTCCTGCTAACCAGGTTTCTTGTAAAGCTATTATCTCAAATCCAGAAAGGAATCTCACCAAATCACTGTCAACAGACTTTTTCCAGGCAGCTACATTCCAAGTTACAATTTGTATTGTACGAATGGGCATGGGAGCTGAATCTGTTAGTGAACCTGAGTATGTGGAAGTTGAACCTGCATATGACGACATGGGTGGTGGGCTGGCATATGAGAATGTGTGCATCTGTGACAGCAACTGTACTCAGTGTTCTTGTCAAGAGTGATGTATCCCTTCCCAATGACATGCCTATGCAATTTTTAAAGATAGTTATGTGCTTTATGGCTTCCTTGCAACCCCCTTGTTTGTTTTTGTAATCTTTAAGTTTTAAATATAACTATATTATTTAGTGATTTCATTGTATCCTTGAAGATAAAAATAATTGTATGATTTGTGATTTCCTTGATCCTATAGCAATGGTGGAAGAGACCAGCTATGGTCAGTCTGATGTGATGGGTCATGGCTTGGGCAACTGACAGAACATACAAGATCTATAAGCCTGTAATGTTACTCTCCTGATAGGATAAGGGGAAGGGGGTTGGGGTTAAGATAAGATTAGGATAGATAATGAGTAATAATTATTGTATAGCAGAAGGAGGTTGTGAAGGACACAGAAACCCATTTTTGGTTGAAGTCACAGTGACCTGGTGAAATAGATAATTTTATAAGAAATACCTGCAGATGTTTGTAAGAAGTTAACCGGTTTCTTTGTTTAAACTGTCACATGGATCCTGCGAAGAAAAAGTATATAAGCTATGTAAAATCCGTAATCAGGACTCCCTCCATTAGCTGGGAGCCTCCAGTTTGTTTAGAGCTCTAAAATAAAGTGGATAGAAAAAGTCTGATTTTCGTCCTGGTGTTCTGTTCACCTCACACCAAGTCCCAAACCTGGTAATTAGGGTCGATTGGCTGGACCCAAACAGTATAAATCTCTCTGAAACAAAATGACTGAATAGAAGATGAAGATTCAGACAGTTTGTTTCTGGGGCTGGAACATTACTTCCCGTGTATACACAGTTATTATAAAGTTCAGCTTTCCTCTCCCTAAGTTGTGATTGTTGATCTTCTTTACCATAGGAGTCAATATTCAGCAAACTCTGATCCAGTAGTGCGTGAGCGCAGCAGCTACTGCTGATGACAATAGACTCAGTCCATCCTTCTTGTTTTCTAATTGCTGGGCTTGATGGCAAATAGGTTTGAATTTAGGGGGACCTCTTGGGCTGCTGTTTCTACCCCAGGTTTAAAATTAGGGGCTCTTTTACCAAATTCTTACAGTGCACAAGAGGCAGAATTAGAGGTTGCCCAACAGGTACATGCCTTAGCAGTGATAAGCAAGTTGAGGGAAAAGGAACAGATTACTTTGGACTTGCATAACAAGGCCCATGAGGGAGTAGAGAAAACCTTGGCAAAGGCATGTCAGGTTGCAGCACGGACCAATCATCGACAAATGGTTCAGCCCATTGTCACTAACTGCCTGGAATGCCAAGTTCAAAACCAGAACTACTCCAAGTTGCAACTCCCATTCTGTGGTCAGAGACAGGTTGGGACATGGCACCAACAATTTTCCTGGACTATATTGAGGGATTTTCTGAATGGGTGGAAGCCTTCTCCACATGCAATAATACTGCAGACACCACTGCAAGGTTGTTGTACCAAAAGGTCTTTTGTCACTGGGGCCTGCCACTCCAAACTTCAGTCAATAGGGACACTACTTTAGTTAGTCAGCTCTTTGGAGCCTTTACCTCACAGTTAGGAATCAAATGCAAGTTGCATGTGGCATACAGGCCCCAGATCAGTGGAAAAAGGAAACTCTGTCTCCAACACCTACATGCATGGGAAGATTTTCTGCCAACCATTCTAGCAGCCATGAGAAGCTTCGTCTTCAGCTCAGCTGGATACAACCCCTAAGAAATCCTTGGGGTGCACGGGGAAACCAGGGGAAGATGGCTTAAAAAAAAAACTTAGCAGAAGTAAGAACAGACATGGCTAAAGCCTTAGAAGAAGCCAGTGCTGGTTCCAAAGAGTCCAAAGTTATCCCAAAGTGACATTAAACCAGAGGATCAAGTTATGGGGGGGGGGGGGGGGGTAAGGAAAACCAGGGGGAGCCCTGCGACCTCAATGAAAGGGACCCTCTTTTGTCCCCCCTTTTCTCCCTCTTTGTCCCCCCCTCCTCTCTTTCTTTCAATTTTATCCACAGGGTCCAAGCCATGAAGACCTACTGTACATTCTCTTCCCAATACTCCTCCTGGGACTGATAGAAGATTTTATATAATTACATAGATGTATTTGGGTCCAGCCAATTGACCCTAATTACCAGGTTTGGGACTTCGTGCAAGGTGAACAGAACACCAAGACGAAAATCAGACCTTTTCCTATCTACTTTATTTTAGAGCTCTAAACAAACTGGATTCTTTTCTGTTCCTGCTTTATAATGTTGCATCCTTGATTACTGTTTGAAATTATATACAGCACTCTAGGATACCAATCTAATTACTAAAACTACTTGAATAAAACTAAATAAAACTAAACAAAAGCACTAAAATGAGTAAAAATTCAAGAGCTCTTTACAGAGCTGTCACTCTGTCGCCATCTTGCATCCTTCTCCAACAGCACCCTAAACCAATATTTGACTGGCTATTAATGGATCAATATCTTATGCATATCCAGCCAGCTCTGTGACTAGTTTATGCATCAGTGTGTGATGTGGACCCAGCCAATTAGGTTGATTCAATAAACCATGGCTAATTTAATCAACCATGGACTAGGGTGGTATAGGAACATAGCCACATGTCTTCTGGATATGTATTTGGATTTTGGTAGTTCAACATTTCCCATGGCTGAGAGTGAACCTTGAGTTTCTCAGAGACCCAGTTTCAAATATATCCTGAGCTATGGAAGCTCCCTAGCTGATTTTGGGCTAGTTAGTCTCTCTCACTCACTGTACCTTACAATATGTTATGTTAAGTAAGTTACATAACAAGTAAGTTACTTGTAAGTTAAGTAAATTACTTAAGTAAGCTACAATATTATGATAAAAGATTGGTAAGACATGATAACATTATGTAATTATGAAAACAGTAGTTAGATGGAATTTCTCTCTCTCTCGCTCTCATTCTGCTAGAAAGTCATACAACAAAACAGATAAAAGGAAAATTTTGAATCACAGTTATGGCCATCAACTTGGACAAATTTATTAAAAGATTAGATGTGAGAAACAAATCTGCATTCTTTTAATTTCAAAAAAACTTTGCAGCACAATTCTAAACAGGCCTACTCAAAATTGTTCGAGTTCAAAGAGCTTTACTGTCAGTTACAAGTGTATACACACACACACATTGCATTTACAGTTTTAAACTTAATTCTAACAGTAATAATTGGATGGAGCTGAATTATGGAGAGAAAATTTATCCCATTTAACGGGATAAATTCAAACTAAAACATACAAATATGACTAGACAGGATTTGTAATTGTATAAAGGTGAATCAATGCTAGCAAAACAGATTGCATGAGTCAAGTACAGAACCCTAATCAGTCACATTAGAGGAAGTTTTGGTTTTGTGAGAAACAAACCTTAAATTCCAAGGAATTAAGACAAAGATCCAATGAAGCAGCAAGGCATGGCCATTTATTGAAAGAGTATGTTGTTGCAAAAGTGGGTGTCCAGCAAGTAGGCATACCCTGTGATAAAATGCATGCACTTTTTATTTCCTGTGCCCGAGCGAAAAGACCCTCCTCCATTTCCCCATTGGTTAGGTACTCAGGAGTTTACAACCTATCCGATATGCCTAATACAACTCACAGAAGTCCCGCCTTAGTTTACATCTCCCATTACCCTTATTTTAGAAGCCCCTTTCCCATATTTACTTATTTCCTTCTATGGCAGTTTTCGACATTAGCAGTGTGTGCTCAGTGACGTGGTTTCAGATTTTGTGCAACTATTACAAAACCAACTCAGGTCAGTTCGTTAGCTCTCTATTCAGAGACTCACGTACACACATTACCACATCTTCTGCATTTCAGCTCTTATTTTAAGCGATCCAGTACTACTTTATGATAAGACCCCCCCTATGCAATTGAGGACTAGTAACTTGATTGTATCACTATATATGTTTTGCTTAGAAAATCAGGGGTCTGGGAGATCCCCTTTCACTACTAGTTGCTCATTAGAGTTTATTTTAAAGCATATACTGTCAAATTAGTTTACTTGCAAAAACAACACTTTTATCATTCTCACAGTTTCAAGGAATATGATACTTTAGTATTAAATGGCAACTGCAAGAACAATCTAAATCTAAATGTCCCCACCCCCACCCCCATCATGTTGATAACTGAGAATGCCCACTGTTGAATGGAGAGAGAGAGAATTAGAACAGGATGTGATGTCATAGTGGATGCTCTGCTGTGCCTACCTTGGGAGATATCTACTGCTGTGGCCTGCCCTTAGGGATAGTAGCAGAAAGCTCTGGTACTCTGGGGTGAGGAGGAAGCAAAATACCAGATTCTGAACTGCTGTATCTAAAACTATTCCATTTTCTCAAATGGACTTTATCCAATCCCATCAGCTATAAGAAAAGGATGATTCTCAGATTTGGGGTAATGATCAATCAGCCCTTAAGTATTTAAAAACACACATTCATCAGATCAAATCCAAAGGCAGTTTGATTCAGCACAACAAAACTGGTATCTGTTCTCAGACTCAGTAGCTTGTCACTGCAAAATAAGGTGGCAGATAATTAAATCCTCTAAATCACTCCATTTCTTTTTAACGAGATAAAAACTCCACATGTAACTGGTTCATATCCTCGCTAGTATCTGAAGATATCCATAACGAAAGCAGCACAGCCAGTACATTAAAAATGTTTTCAGCTTTCAAGGCATACCAAATGACAATTATTGCTTTCTTTTATTTTCTAGGCTGGACGCATGGGAACTCTCTTGAAGGAATGTAATGACAGGAAATTTGGGAGCAGCTTGTACAGCTGCTGCCAGTGCAGATTTCTGTTTAATAAACCAACAAAGGAATGTATTATCTAGCCTCTTGAAACTGACAATCTAAATCAGAAGCATACTACAGAACATTGTCATAAGCTCACATACAAAACAGCAGTCTATCTGCTTTCTCAAATACAAAGAACAAGTGTAGCTTTTAACAATGGGAACTCTTAAGATTTAATAGAATGCACCACATTTATTTCTGCAGCTAAAGTTCCATTTATAAAACTCTGCTTCTGGGCTGAGCTTTCAAGAGTCTACATCCCATTCATTTCCATTTAATGTTTTAAACTCAGGGTGTAGTGCTATGCATACCTTATGCTGGGACTGGAATCATGCTGCTGGTAAATTCTCAGAACTCTCCCAAATCTTATACTCTTCTAGGGCATGGGGAAAAGAAAATGTACTTTAAAATATTGACTTCAATCAAAAGCAGTGCAAAAAAGCTGCACATATCCCAGTGACAACATCAATAATGCCACCCTATCAATTAGGGGCTTGAAAGCCATATTCAGTCACTGTAGGAGAAATCAGGACTTCCAAAATGACTCTCTCTGAAATACTAGATCCCTTATGGAGGGTTAGCTAGACAGTTGAAGCTAAACTATCTCCATACATATATACGATGTGGATGCAGGAAGGCAGGATTTGGTGTTTTGGCCAATGGAAAATATTTGGGACAAGTTAGAATTGTAAACATGGGGAAAGTTCTATTGAACTCTATTGGCAAGCTTTCATTGTTCCCCCAACAATGAAATCAAATTGTGAAATGCTTACATTAAAAACATGCCAGAACAGCTTTAAAACTGAGCTGTAGAACAAAACTGACAAGAGCCGAGTAGCATCCAATTTGGTAAAAATCATCTCCTGCCTAAAAGTGAAACCTTATGAAAAAGGGCTCTGAGTTTCCCTCATCTTTATTTTCTTACATTTGAAACCCGATAACAAGGAAACTGACGTTCATGAACCTTCACACATTTCCCTCATCTCTGTTATGTTGAAAGGCTTTAGGCAGATTTCCTGTCTCCTTAGAGGCCATACAGATATGGGAGGAAGTGACCTCAATCTGCATTCTAAGAAACAATAAAATTCAGAAGATCAGAGGGGGGGAGGGTGTCCCGAACTCTGACTAGTAACCAATAAGTCATCAGGAAGATAAGTTTCCCCCAATAATGAGGAGGATCCAAAACTTATGCCAATTTCAGCCAATCTTTTGTTAACTTCCGTACCTCTTTGTAAGAAACATGTATAAAATCGTCTTCTTTGGGTGTGATCGGGGTTCTTCTCTGTCTTAAGGGGAGACCCCAGCTGACTCTATTGGCAAGCTTTCAATAAAACTTTAAAATCTCAGCTGGTATTTTCGTGTCTGATCTTCTGCCGGACTGAATCCGAATTGTTGTTGTTCAGTCGTTAAGTCGTGTCCGACTCTTCGTGACCCCATGAACCATATTGCGCCAGGCCTTCCTGTCCTTCACTGCCTCCCTGAGTTTGCTCAGTTTCATGCTCATTGCTTCAGTGATGCTATCTAACCATCTCATCCTCTGCCGTCCTCTTCTCCTTCTGCCTTCAATCTTTCCCAGCATCAGGGTCTTTTCCAAAGAATCCTCTCTTCGCATTAGGTGACCAAAGTATCTGAGCTTGAGCTTCATTATCAATCCTTCCAATGAGCAATCAGGGTTGATTTCCTTTAAGATTGACTGGTTTGACCTCCTAGCAGTCCAGGGGACTCTTAAGAGTCTTCTCCAGCACCACAGTTCAAAGGCATCAATTTTTCGGCGTTCAGCCTTCTTTATGGTCCGGCTCTCACAGCCATACATTACTACTGGAAAAACCATAGCTTTGACTATGCGGATCTTTGTCGGCAAGGTGACATCTCTGCTTTTTAATATGCTATCTAGGTTTGCCATAGCTTTCCTCCCAAGGAGCAAGCGTCTCTTAATTTCATGGCTGCAGTCTCCATCTGCGAGGAGAGTCAAAACTCTCAAATTTAGCTAACAAAAGCATCTGATGAAGTGAGCTCTAGCTCACCAAAGCTTATGCCCTTTAATAAATGCCCTTACGTCGAAAAAGGTGCTACTAGATTCCTGATTTTTTTCCTCTTCGGTAGAGGCTCTTTTTGGACGAAAAACCAAACGAAAAGTAGAAGGGGAAAAATGAAACGACAAACTTATTTCTATCCTTACATCATTTCTTCTAGACTCCTAGTCTCGAACTGATGTTTTTAAAGAAAAGGTTACTCCAAATGCGAACGGAGTTAACTACCATCTATTACACAGCCTGCCTTTCTCTCGCTTACTAAACGCGGGCTCTCTTAGCGGGACGAAAAGGCCGAACGCGGCTGCAGACCGGAGGACCGGCTCCCCGCCACTCGCGAGGAAAGCGCTTGCCATCCCTGGCCCCGCCCACTTCTCCACTGCACGGGCTCGCGCTTTCCGCTTCCTGGCCAATCAGTGGCGGCTGAGGGGCTGCGCCGTTGCGGGGCGTCTCGCGGAGCTCAGCCGCTCTGTTGCCCGGGTATTTTTGGAGTTGGTCTAGCCATGCAGCCTCAGCAGGTGGACCTCACCATCCCCTCGCCCGTTGCCTGTCTAGTCCCCAGGGCCGTACCTAATGCTATGGTCAGGGATCATGTGGTCTGGTCGCTGTTCAGCTTTACCTCCTGCAATTGCTGCTGCCTTGGTTTTCTCGCCTTCCTCTTCTCTATCAAGGTGAACGCAGCTGGAAAAGACGGGAACCGCCCTCTCGCTTTTCCATCCTCTTTTCAGGCTCAGCTGCTTCTTTCTCCCCCTCCCTCCGCACTTCTTTCTAGCCTTGAAGATCTCTACTTCAGCTCCTCTCTAAATCGAAGAGAGCCCTCTGTTGTAAGTAATGCTATAAGTAGTAGTAAATTAGCACAATTTACAGTACAAATACCCAACTACAGTCGTCCAGTTACATGGGAACATGCCCTCTTGAACTAGGTAGGCTTTCTCAGGAGCCAAATAGAATTGCCTTGTGTGTGTATGCAGGTACTTTGAGTCACTGTTGACTCCTGGTGATTGCCTGGACAAGTTCCTGTAGTTTCCTTGGCAAGATTTTGAAGTGGGTTGCCACTGCCTGTTTCCTAGGGCTAAGAAAAACAGTGACTGGCCCAAGGTCACCCAGCTGGTTCATGCCTAAGGTAGGACTAGAACTCATGGCCTCCCAGTTTCAAGCCTAGTGCCTTGTCCACTACACCAAACTGTGTCTCATAGAATTGCCTTGTTAAGAGTTAAATCTGCACAACAGCTCAAGTCTTCAGGGGAAATATCATTGGGAAAATGGTTGGTGATTTAAACTGCCTTTTGTTGATTAAAATAAAAGTCCCCACCCCACCCCACCCCTCTTCTGACTCCTGTGCTCTTCTGTGGCGGAGCAAAGTTTAGGGAAAAGATCATCTTTTAATTTGAAGTGAGACACCATTTGTGTGCAGATGGGGAATATGCAGCTGCTAATCTCTTTTAGGGGCTCTCCCTAGCAGCATGAAATCCACTTACTGCTGTCACAACTGTTAACAAGTCTGGCTCTGGTTCAGCTGCTCTGTACCTTGTCCCTTAGAAGTAGAAGAGGCATCTGAAAGGCTCCCCGTATCAAATAGGATAGAATACTGCTTTCTGTGCTTGCTTGATGTATAGAGAAAATAGCTTTTTTCGGTGGATCTGGCAGGTATGGGGAGTGGTGTTTGCTTGCCTGATGCTCCAAAGAAAGTGGCATGGATGATGAGATCAAAACATTAACTGGTCCCATTCCTGATAAGTCCTGGCCCTGCTATCACCCAGCTAAATTCAGGGTTTAGACCAAATCCTGTTTCCTACTCTTCCCCTGGAGCAGTGTTTTTCAACCTTGGCAACGTTCAGATGGGTGGACCTCAGCTCCCAGAATTCCCCAGCCAGCCATGCCAAGGTTGAGAAACTGCCCTAGAGCAAGGCTGAGCAGTCCTTTGCAGGAGACTGAAAACTGCATTCAAGTTGCACTAGGATCAGAAGGGGAATATGGGTAGGCCATAAATAAAGTAAGTTTGATATAGTTGCTAAAGTGTGTGACATAGTGATTAAAGTATTGATCAGGGACCTGGGAAACCATCTTTCAAAGCCCATTCAACTGACTGGATTGTTCTAGATTTACTGGGTCCAGTCAATATTACTGAACCCAATCTATCTCATGGGGTTGTTACAGGAGGAAAGGAGACTCCCCATGCATATGTCTCTAGCTCATAGAACAGATGTAGATAAACTGATGTTCCTGAACTAGAGCTGCCAGGATCCCTCCCCATTGGCCATACTGGGAATTACCCTAATGGTCAAGAAGTTAAAGTTCCACATACAAACTACAACGAAGTATTTTCATCAATCTTTTTTTCATGCTTTCTATATACATGTTCCGTGGATTCAAATTCAAACAAAGACATCCTGTTCAAATGTCACACACATGTTACCACATATCATTATTAGTGATGATGGATAATCAGCACATAGACAGCTGTAATACGAAATACATTACAAATTCAAATTCCACAAGTTGTGATTTATTTGTCAGAATTATTTACAATGATGTAATGTTTACATAACTTTATCCTGTTTATACAGATACAGCGGAGAGATAATAAAAGCATGTAAATAAGAATACAGAATATGAATACAGAGCCAGGGAAAATTGTAATATAAAGGTAGAATGTAAAAACACTTAATGTTAAATGTCTTTAAAAATAAAAAGTAATAACCCGTTCCTCCACCCACATTGTCTGTTTAGTCATCAAATAAAGCATTTGAAAAGGATAAAAGATGAACTTTAAAAGGTAAACAGATCAGTTCCAATTTTTTCCCTATAATCCTAACTCCTTTCAGATTCTTTCATATTACTAAAAAATAGCAAATGAGGATGTGTTTTTAAAGGCTTCACAGAAACCTCAGGAAGACTAGAGATTATCACTCTTCCTGGACTCTATAGATAAGGCTCAAAAGTATGGTGGGAAAATGCACAGACCCACAAACATTCCACCTCTCATGTATAACAAATCTTTATAGCATAACATTGTATGGAAGATTTATAAACATGCTCTGCAAAATATTTTCACAAATTTCCCTACAGTTAGGAAGACTTTGGTCACAATGAGGTTTTAAAAATATTTTTAGTTTCTGAAGCTGGAAAGGAATCAATAACTGATATTCAATCTTGACAAAACAAATATAGGTAATCTTTTTCCCTATGCAAGGATCAAAATTAATAATCACAGCTTGCTCTTAGATCCATCTCAATGGAATGCTTCTGATCAGCAATGGGCATCTAGTTAACTGCAGCTCCATATTGTTTTCTTGGCAACACTATAGAAGTTATATATCACTGCCATTGTTCATTAAGATGTTTTCATTTCCTAGTGTAGAAGACACACTAGTAGAATAATGTGGGAACAGGACTTTAATGGCAAGTACCAGTACTTTAAATTGTGTTGTATTGGAAACTGGAGTAACCCTTTAAGAGTGTAATTCACCCCAAACCTCTAATGCTGGTTAATAAATAGCACTATGTTTTGAAGTAACCATAGTTTTTGGGCAGTTTGCCCACACATAGCACATTACTTCAGTAAATCCTGGTGATTAAAAATGCATAGATTTCTATACAAGGGAGAATGTCCATGAAGTCATTTATAGCTGAGCTCAACTTAAAGGAGATTAGTTTTTACTGTATTTTTCATAAATTACCTTGAAATCATTTAGACTAAAGACAGCATATCAAATGTCTTTAAACAAAAAGTTGTTTAAGAACATCTGTACAAATGAGCAAAGCTTCATGATGCATGGGAAAGGGAAAGTTTGATCATTGCCTGACTTGAAAATGTCAACTTTTCAATGTAATAAATTCAAATTAAAATAAAGTTTAACCACGTTGTTAGTTTTGCCCTAAACAGATACATTCAACACTATGACCCAACACATTTACAATTTAGTTTATCACATGCAGATTATAATCATAATGTAATATCATATTGCAAGGTGGATGGACTCAGTTACAGTGGCGATGAGTTTACTGCTGGAAGATCTGAAAGATCAGGTTAAGGACAGATCATCATAGAGAAAATCTGTGTGGTTGTTAAGAGCTGACACTGGCTTGAGGGCACATAATCAATCTCATATTGGCTTGAAAATTTTTCTGAGCCTGAATTGACAGGAGAACCTAATGTTTTGAATTCTACTATAGTAAAATATTTGATTTGTCTATTTACTAAATTTATGGTCATATGTTATTGATGAATTAAGCAAATTATCTTGACTATAATATTTTCCTGCCTACTTTCTATTTCTGTCTTAATAATATAGAGAGTAGAAATCTGTGGGCGTCCAGATGTTGAATAAACTCCCAATTTCTTGAACTTTGGCTATGCTTAGTGGAGTTGGACTAATCTAGAAGAACACAAATACTATACTTGGTATATAATAAGGGCTACAAAAGGCAGGATGTTGATGTAAAGTTGGTAGGGCTGAAAAACACACATTTTTTAAATAGCTCTGAGCAGGGGCTTCCAGTTGCTGCAAAGAGATTGTTCATTCCTGCTCTAGAGTGTTTCACAAAAAGAAAACTTATATTTCCTGTAGTGGTGCTTTTTGGTGCTCTTACCTTCTCCCCAATATATGAAAAACATAAAAAGTCAGTAATTCATTCAAACATGCCTCCTACCATTTTTACAGGAAAAGAATGATTGCTACTCTCCAAATCAGCATTTCTCAATTGTGAAAATATCCAGGTGTGTGACTTCAAATCCCAGAATTCCACGGCTAGCAGGCAATTTATAAGAATTCTGGCAGTTGAAGTCAGGATACCTGGAAGTGTCCAAGTCTGGAAAACACTGCTCTAATTTCTAGGTGGAGAGGCATACAATAATCCCAGATCATTCTTGATAGTGCTGAACAGAAAATTATTGGTTTTGATGTGATTATCTAAGATTTAAGTGACCAAAACATTTGCAAAGATGCTTCCACTGCTAATTCTTATTTTTTAAAAATAAATTTCTTTCCCTTTCCCCTTCAGTCAAGAGATCGTAAAGCTATTGGAGATTCTGAAGGTGCAGCTAACTATGGCAGGACAGCCAAGTACCTGAATATTGCTGCGGTGATAGTAACCGTCATAATCTACATTATTGTCATCATTATATTAATCAGTAGTGCAATGTTCATCATTAACACAGTCTTCAATATAATGAAGCTTCCAGATGAAGTAAACCAGTTCAGCGTGAAATAAATCATATGTCCAAGATATAATTTTCAACAGTGTATTCTAGTTTAACATTGGTTTAGCTTTCTTCTGCATACATTAAGCATACCAATTAACAGCTTGGTTATACTTCTGGGGATGTAGATTATGGTCTCTGCTACATCTATATCCAACTACTTCCATACCACAGCTGATTAGAGTTTTGAATTATCATCCAGTTTGAGTTATTTATTAAAAAGTAGAGTATTTAACAAAGTTGGTATTTTCTTTATCCCAAGGTCTACATTTCTGCCTTCCTAATCCTTGTTGCTCCTAGGAATCATCAGTTTTGTTTTTTGTTGCTTGTTACTGTAGTTTGATTAATTCCTCACAGAACATTGCAGTTTGTGTGTATTTCAGTATGCTGTCAAAATCAGAACTTTCTGTATTTTAGTGTGAAGTTGAGGTGAGTTCAGAACAAATAAAAATGCATCTTTATATTCTGTGTAAGTAAAGTTTTTGTTGGTGAAAAGCAGAACTTTTCATGGCATAAGTGTTCAGGTACCTTGTGGGAAGTCTCTTTGTTTTGTTCCTCTTTCAGAAGGAAAGTAGATATTACAAGAATATATACTCCATATCTGTACAGAGTTGCATTAATTAATAGCTGGCTGCCAGGTGCTACTTGTCACCTTTAAAGCCTTTCAGAGTTCAGAATCTGGTATCTGTGGGACATCTTTTCCCTGTAGCATCTGTTCACCTGCTAAGATCTGGGAGGGTGAACTCACTACATGTCCCCTCAGCTAGAGACTGTCATCTTCAACGGCCATGTAAGTATACCTTTCCAGTTGCCATCCCTCTTCTTGGGAATAGCGCGCTATTCAGTCCCGTCTCTTCTGGCTTTTAGGAAGCTGATGAAAACCCAACTGTCCCCTCAAGCCAGAATGCTAGATTTCCATATTTGCCTTTTGGCCAGGAGATTGGCTTCTTGTTATTACTAGTGTTTAAGTCATGACCGCTATAGGAATATTTGTAGTTACTTTTTAACTGTATGATTTTAATTTCAACTATGCATTGGGTGTCTTACGCCATTCAGGGTTAGCAGATTGGAATGGTTTATAAACCCAAGAAATAAATAAATCTTATATTTTCAGAATATATGTAAATAAATGAAAAGCTTTAAGAAGTTATCCAAGAAGAAGGTGTTTAACTCTTTCCTTCTGGGTTTTTGTGTGTTTGTTTTTGTTTTGCTGACAACTGGTGTGAGACAAGGCTGAAGCTGCCCTAACTAAAAGATGAAGCAGGCACTAAGCAGAGAGGACAAAAAGCCAGAAATCTTGTCTAAAAGATCCTTTCAAGGAGGTAGATAAGGAAACAAGTTGTTAAGGAAGCAAAGGAAATAAAATGTCACCTGAACCAGAGAAAGGAAGTTGGGCCTCAGCACATGGAAACCTTCCCCTAATCCCATTAACAGCTACTAGACTTCTAAATTAACATTAAATTAACATGGGCAAGTGTGAATGAGTATGTGTGTGTGCATGTGAGAAAGAGCAAATGTACATTGTAACCAGTAAAGTTACACTGTTACTTGAAATTCACTGAGTCTCTATGTATTCCGAAGAACCTGTTGTGCCTCTGTTGGGCTGGAAGTGATTTGTGTGTGTTCCTAATTATTTCCCAGCTGTTGACCAGGGCTGTGTATGTCTCTGCTCTAGCCGCACCTATCTGGAAAACCCAGGTAGAAAGCAAGGGGGGCTTAAAAGATCCACACGCCTCAACAGGCTGTGAGTGTGTGAGTGAGTGACCATAAACCAAAGCTGGGAGCATGTGTAACACATTTTTTTTTCAGTTTGAACTAGAGCTGAATGAAATAATATAAAAACTAATGAACCTAAACTGAACTCCAAATGTAGAGTAAGTCAAATTGAATTACATTATACATTTTTCTATCTTGCATAATTTATTTTGATTTTGAAGGTCAAAAGCTTCACTCTGACAAAAATCTTTAACAGATTGGTCTTTAACAGTTTAGTAGGGACTGAGTGCATATGGGAAGAATAGTGATCCTTATCCTCAAATCTTTTAAAGAAATAATGTTACATTAGTGTTGTTTAACGGAAGTCAAATTACACATTTTAAAAACTTAACAGTTAGATGAGTGATACTGATCCCAGTAATTTTTATTACTTAAATTTATCATCTGGAATAATTTTCCCCATGCTATATGATACATATTACATCCATTAATAGTGCATTTTCTGAAAGAAGCTATAGCACGTAAGAATTGCCATACTGTAATAAATACTACTAAAATGTATGGTGCTAGAAGTCTCTTTAAGGTAGAAACCTCAAAAATGTCAAAAATTTTGTCATTTATAGAACGGAGCTCCGTAAAATCAACAGATACACCTTTAAAAAAAAAAAGAATGTCCATGTATTTTCCTGGGAAAGTCTAAATCCAAGTGAGGTAATGTTCCAGCTTTTGCTCAACCAAACTTTCAGCAGCCCTAGCTACCATAATCATCAAAGAGGGATGTGATAGATTTACTTCAGCAACACCTGGGAGGCACTCTTTTTCAACCTATTTCAACACACAACAGTGCATCTATAATGCTTCGATGACCCTCCTCCCCCCTGCCCCCAAAATCAATCTTTGGAGCGCCCCAACAGAGAAAGAAGAAAGAGTCAAAAATGGCAATGGAACACAGAAGCAGTGTTACCCTCTTCCGCCTAATCACTCCCCAACATCCATAGTCAAGGACCTGTTTGAGATGGAGGTCCACTGCTGAATAATAGCCTGGGTGGAAGCATATCTCACTCATCTCATAACCATTTTAGCACTGGATTCCCTCTCCCATAATATTTCATAAGCTGAGATTCTATTCCCATTTTACTTGGGCATTCATGTTATTGAACTCAAAGAGAATTCTGGGAAAGCAGGTACAGGATAGTGTGTTTTTAAGAATTATCTGAAATAGTATGCACTCCCATACACATGGGAGTTGATGGTTTTTTTTGTATTGGGGATTTTACTCTGTAAGCTGCCTGGGGTCACTGTGTGTGAGTTAGGCAGTCATATACATTTGTTAAATAAACAAATCTACTGTAAGTTGTTCCTCTTGACTTTTCTGATCAACCTAGAGTTATTTTTCCTCTGTTTTATACAGTTGTACATCCTCTATAGGCAACCCCATACAATTGGAACAGAAAGCAAGCCAATACGAATTAATATAGGGTCAGTATTTAACAGCAGGTAGTCCAAAGCCAATTCAGAAATTGAAGCCAGGGAATTACCAAATAGGGTAGAAGCAGAGGCACTGGAAGGTCAAGGCATTGGCTGGGTTCAAGTAAATTTGAAACAAGGCTGGCTGATTTGTCTTGTGCAAACCCTGCTCTGCTCTGTTATGGTGAGAACTCAGTCACAAAAGCAATATAGCAAGACACTTCCATGCACAGCAATAAAAGGACTGATAGTAAAACTGCAGCCTTTGTAAGTTATTTAGTTAGATAAGTGTTTCTCAACCTCAGCAATTATAAAACGTATGAACTTCAATTCCCAGAAGCTGGTTGGGGAATTCTGAGAGTTGTAGTCCATACATCATAAAGTTGCTGAGGTTGAGAAACACTGAGTTAGGTGAATTAAATTTACAGTATCTAATTTCAAATACACATCATTACACTAAATGATAAATAATGGTTAACGAACCACAGCAGCCAAGCCAAAACCAAATCATATTACTATGCATACTTTCTTTGGGGTTCTCTGAGCTTAGGAAGATCTGCATCAAACTGTAGATCATGAATGCTACAGACATTCGTGATCTACAGAGATCAGATTGCTGCATTCGTTAAACAATGGCATCATGTTAAGCTAAAATATGGTTTGTTTTGGTGTAGCATTTGTAGTGTGATGGACTTCTCCAGAAGAGATTGTTACACAAAAATCAGATAATGTTCTTGGTTGTAACATTTAGGATTCAAAGTTCTCCTGGAAGGCAACCTAAATTCCATCATTGGGAGGGGGAATGGCTGATAACATGGTGACTGGGAACAAATTATTAACACCTCTGGCACAAACAGTGAATGGTCATCACAGAATCTGCATTTTTAAATGGGTAGTTATGTCTTGTAAAGCAAGAAGCAGTTTTGAGCCATGTAAACTTAGTATGAAATCTATAAAAGTATAGGATATTGGGATTCATCCAAGGGCTCTGTAGTGGATGCACCAGGCCCAAGCAGTCCTGGTGCAAGTATTTGGTCCTCCCTTGAAGATCCAATGAGTAAGATATCATCAATAAAACCTACTTTGCTTATTTAAATGTGAGTGTAATCTTGGAATTTCTTAAACTTGGTTGGAATCTCCTTGTGCAGGGCAAAGCATTTCAAACTGTTTTGCATACAGCACAGAACAAGAGAGCCATTTAGGTACATTCTATACAATTAACAACATTCACCCATTGAGTGCTACATCTATAGGGTTTCCATTCCCTGGCATAATACAGCATCCTGTGTGAATGCTGCATTTATAGTTGATAATCATGATTTACAGTTTAATGTATTGTGCAAACACAGCCTAAAGAAAATGAGAGTTTAATCAGAGGGCTGATTAACTTTTTCCCAACCTCCACAATTTGAAATATGGTAATCCTACCCAAAACTGATCTTGAAGTGCATACCCAGAATTATTCATTCTGTAATAAGTATTTTAATAATTCTTGGCTTTGGCTGACACATTTACTCACCCTGGACTGGATAGGATGACAGAGACATCTGGTTCAAGCCATGAAGATATGTGTTGTGATACCATTGCCCAAATCATGCAAATTCCATAATTTGCATGATGACATGACACATGTCAGTTGTCCCTAGAGACACCTATATGCAATTAGATGGGCCAAAGTTTTGTTTCAGGTGACAACTGTTCCTCCTCCATTTTTAATCACCCGTCACCACCTCTGCAGGGGGATCTGAGTGTGTAAAAATTTAAGCCATTGTTACTGAACATGCACATGTGTGCTTGACCTGGCTTTGCAAACCCATAATAAAGTATTTGAAGACTGAAGCACTCTAGTGTCCTGCTTGAGTAGACAAAATGAACTTCATGCTGAGAAGGGAGATAAAACCTGTAAGCCAAAAATGGGATGAAACAAAAATTCCCTCTTACAGATGTTTCTCCAACAAGACTTAAAACCTTGTGATGGAATGCTAGGTCATGTTTTTGATGCTCTCTAAACTCCATTTTTTCTGCTGGCCTTTCTGAGCCCTTAATGGGCACAGAAACCCTGTTGGTGTTCTTTCCTGTACTGTTGTAAGGTGCTTTGAGATTGTTATAAACTGAAAGCCACGTAGGAGCACTTGCCTTAAATTGCATCTTCTCTCAGTCAGGTCATGATGGAACATGGCTCCCAATATTTCTCTGCAGGCCTGCCCACCAGAGTGCATGGTTTAAGAGGTAGCCTGGAGCTCTATAATAGGAGGCAGGCATCACAGAGCCCATTTTGGGATGCAGTGGGTTAGAAATATTAGCTATTAATCATGTGTGTAGCCTGCACTGGTTCTTCATAGTTCTTCAGGCACTCTGTCTACCAAACCTAATTCCCTAAAACTATTCACAGTGAAGGTGATGAATAGATTTAGGGGATTAGATTTGGTAGATGGAATGCCTGAAGAACTATGGACGGAGGTCCATAACATTGTACAGGAGGCAGCAACTAAAACCATCCCAAAGAAAAAGAAATGCAAGAAAGCAAAATGGCTGTCTGATGAGGCTTTACAAATAGCTGTGGAAAGAAGGAATGCGAAAAGCAAGGGTGAAAGGGAAAGATATAAACAACTGAATGCAGATTTCCAGAGAATAGCAAGGAGAGATAAGAAGGCCTTCTTAAATGAACATGCAACGAAATTGAGGAAAACAATAGAATGGGGAAGACTAGAGTTCTCCTCAAGAAAATTGGAGATATCAAAGGAACGTTTAGTGCAAAGATGGGCATGATAAAGGACAAAAAAGGCAGGGACCTAGCAGAAGCAGAAGAGATTAAGAAGAGGTGGCAAGAATACACAGAAGAACTATACAAGAAAGATCTTAATGTCCCTGATGTCCATGCTGGTGTGGTCACTGACCTTGAGCCAGACATCCGAGCGAGTGAAGTCAAGTGGGCCTTAGGAAGCATTGCTAACAACAAAGCTAGTGGAGATGACAGTATTCCAGCTGAGATATTTAAAATACTAAAAGATGATGCTGTTAAAGTGCTGCATTCAATATGCCAACAAGTTTGGAAAACGCAACAGTGGCCACCGGATTGGAAAAGGTCAGTTTACGTTCCAATTCCAAAGAAGGGCAATGCCAAAGAATGCTCAAACTACCACACAATTGCACTCATTTCACATGCTAGCAAGGTTATGCTCAAAATCCTACAAGCTAGGCTTCAGCAGTATGTGAACCAAGAACTATCGGATGTACAAGCTGGGTTTCGAAGAGGCAGGGGAACTAGAGATCAAATTGCCAACATTCGCTGGATCATGGAGAAAGCACAAGAGTTCCAGAAAAACATCTACTTCTGCTTCATTGACTATGCAAAAGCCTTCAGTTGTGTGGATCACAACAAACTGTGGCAAATTCTTAAAGAGATGGTACCAGACCACCTTACCTGTCTCCTGAGAAATCCGTATGTGGGCCAAGAAGCAACAGTTAGAACCGGTCATGGAACAACCAATTGGTTCAAAATAGGGAAAGGAGTACGACTAGGCTGTATACTGTCACCCTGCTTGTTTAACCTATGTGCAGAGTACATCATGAGAAATGCCAGGCTGGAAGAATCACAAGCCGGAATTAAGATTGCAGGGAGAAACATCAACAACCTCAGATATGCTGATGATACCACCCTAATGGCAGAAAGTGAAGAAGAACTAAAGAGCCTCTTGATGAGGGTGAAAGAGGAGAGTGCGAAAGCTGGCTTGAAACTCAACATTAAAAAAACTAAGATCATGGCATCTGGACCCATCAATCCCTGGCAAATAGAAGGGGTAGAAATGGAAGCAGTAACAGACTTCATTTATTTGGGCTCCAAGATCACCGCAGACGGAGACTGCAGCCATGAAATTAAAAGACGCTTGCTCCTTGGGAGGAAAGCTATGGCAAACCTAGACAGCATATTAAAAAGCAGAGACATCACCTTGCTGACAAAGATCCGCATAATCAAAGCTATGGTTTTTCCAGTAGTAATGCATGGCTGTGAGAGCTGGACCACAAAGAAGGCTGAGCCCCGAAGAATTGATGCCTTTGAACTGTGATGCTGGAGAAGACTCTTAAGAGTCACCTGGACTGCTAGGAGGTCAAACCAGTCAATCTTAAAGGAAATCAACCCTGACTGCTCATTGGAAGGATTGATAATGAAGCTCAGATACTTTGGTCACCTAATCTGAAGAGAGGACTCTTTGGAAAAGACCCTGATGCTGGGAAAGATTGAAGGCAAAAGGAGAAGAGGACGGCAGAGGATGAGATGGTTAGATAGCATCACTGAAGCAATGAGCATAAAACTGAGCACACACAGGGAGGCAGTGAAGGACAGGAAGGCTTGGGGCGACATGGTTCATGCGGTCACGAAGAGTCGGATATGACTTAACGCCCGAACAACAAGAAGCCTGCGCTGTTTCAAAACTCACGCCGCTAACAAGCTGTTCGCTGAAACACAATGACTGTATCGCCCCTCAGAGCGAAAGTGAACGCTGCTCCGGGGCCTCCCACTTTTGCTTCTCCATTTGTTAGGGGTTGGTTTCATTTCCTCTCCAGAGCGCGTCTCTGGACCAGCCGCGCCTCGTTTCCTTAACTTGGCGGCGTAAGCCGGCTCTGCCCCTGGGACGTTACGCGGAGTGTTTTGCGCCGGGAGTCATGTCGTCTGACGCCGTTTGCCTCGACCTGCAGCCTTACTACGACGGCGCCGACACGGAGCGGAACGGCCCCGCTGCCCTCCATCCTGACGCGAGGAGACTCGCCGAGGAGCAGCCCAAGGACTATGTCCTCTGGTCGCTGTTCAACCTTCTCTTCTTAAGCTTCTACTGCTTCTGCTGCCTCAGTTTCGCCGCCCTTGTCTTCTCCATCAAGGTGAGCGAGCCCAGCACGGACGGAGAAACTAGTTAGGCGCCGGAGCTCCTTCCATGGAGTAGTTTTCCCCGTGGCATAGCATTTCTTTCGGGAAAGTTTGCCTCCCTTTCTTGCTTCGTTTAATATTTAGAGCGGCGAGGATTCACATGCTTTTCTTCCCCCCGCCCCCCGGCTCCATCCCTCCCTGCAGTCCGCGGGTCTTTCAGGCTTCTCTCAACATATCAATTAAGCGGAAATTCCAGGCGCTACTTTTTGCCGGATGAACCTCGCTGGCTGAATTTCTACGTACAGTATTGCACTAGCGTGACTTTTCATGGAAAAGCTGCCAGCCCTAGCTTAACGCTTAACCGCCGTTTAAGGGACTATCGCTCTCCTTAACACTGATGCATGATAGGGAGCTAGGTGTTGGCGGTTTTTATAGCATAGGACATTTTTCTTGGTGTGTAAGGAGAAAAGTATAGGGGAATTCAAATATTTGCCGTTATTTATTTGTGAGACTTTTGCTTTAGTAATCTCTCTAACTGAGGCTTTATGTGTGACAGGCAAGAATACCTGAAGAAACCAGCCTTGAGCTTGCTAATGAAGTGCAGATTCAGAAGATGGGGGGGGGGGGGGGGGGCACTAGTTTCAAATGAAGTCCTTTTTAAAGGCAAAGAGTTGTACTGTTGGAAGGGCAGTCTTCCAAAATGTTTCTGGGCTTCTCAAATTCTTTGAGAAGGATTTGATCCCATTCTGCCTCCATCATCTGACTTCAGAAAGAGTGGGTTATTGATTTACGATATTAATACATGACACTCCCAACACTTTACAGTCATGCAATATAAAGTTATAAACATATTAAAGCCAAACAAAATATAGAACCATAATTATTTCTGAAAACAGAAATAAAAAAGAAACAAACGTAACATGGACAGATACTGTTTTAGACTGATTGGCAGGTCTCAAGGAACCCAAGGCAAAGATATGAGAGGCGGGAACTTTGACTGATGATAGCAGTGATTGTCACGGCGGTCATAAATAGATAATTTGAGGTTTAACTGGTATAATTATGTCTTAAAGTTTAATTAATTTTCTTTTTAACATTTTATCCTTTTCAGTCAAGGGATCGTAAAGTTGTTGGAGATCCTGGAAGTGCAGCTGCCTATGGGAAGAAAGCCAGATGCCTGAATATTGTTGCCTTTATCTTGGGCATTGCAGTCACTATTGTTTGTTTACTTCTAATGATTGTAAGTGTAAGAAATTACCTTATGATATTAAGACAAATGAGTAAACACCAGTGATTACAGCCAGATCAATGGAGAACAAATCATTCATCCAGGATATTCCCACCAAACGTTCTGTTACCGAGCTTTGGCTGCCTTACTTCTCTCTCTCTCTCCTCTATATTTTCCCTTGCTAAAAGGAGGAATCCTATGTAGCACAGTTTAATACAGCTTGCCCTACTGACAATGGGAGAGATTTATATTGTTTCTAGAGCAGAGTTTCTCAGACTGAATTCCACGGAAGCCCAGACTTCATGACAACTTGACAGAGTTCATGAGGGACTAAGACCAGACGAAATGAAGTTCAGTTCAACACAGCCAGTGGTATTCAAAGCAATTTTTCTAAGGAAAAGCAATCACATCCCAGTCATTGAACGTTGTTTTGTGTGATTAAAACATTAAACTCCCAAGTAATTGTGAAGTTCAAGTTTAAATTTTTGTATACTAGAAATGTTAATTTTGCATTTATAATAGTTTATTTTTTATACTTGGGGTAAATGGAGGAACTTAATGGGACAATAATTGGGGTTTCAGTTTTTGTGAAATTCAAATAACTTTATAAATTTGCATAAATAAATGACAGAAAGCAGGAAAAAAATGTCTGGCAGATTTAGAGCTTTTCCTCTTGATCAGGAGTTCTAGGAATTTTTTTAACAGTGGAGGCAAAGTAGAGCCTTCTGTGACTTTATAATGTGCTCCATCTTGTATTCTATACATTCATCAGTATTAGTTGAGCCTCTGAATTTGTTTCTATCTTCTTTGTCGTGTCTCTGTTTGATATGAGATAAGCCACAATGGACTTAATTGCTGTAACTTCCTTTTATATATTCCAGACTGCATATTGCTTCCCTGAATTGTGAATGGCTGTGATTTAGAAACTTTGTAACTGTAATTTCTTTACAGTTTGTTTGAAGTGAGAGTCAAACTTTTAAAACTGGTATGGATTAAAACAAGTGGCAATTAGAATGGCACCTGTTTAATTTATTTATTTAACAAATTCCTATAGCTGCCTATCTACCAAAGGAACTTTGGGGAATGAACAGAGATTTTTAAAAATCCGTGTTTACAAACAATTGAGCCTAAGTCAAGGCCCCTGAGAAAAACTCAGTATCAAGCTGTCAGATCCCTCCCCTCCCAATTAAAATCCTGTCCCCAGTACCTGGAGTAATATGTCTTCATGGCTTTTTGGAAGGCCAACAGGGTAGGACTGTCCATATCTCAGGGGGGAGACTATTCCACAACACAAGCACCATGACAGAGAAGGCACATATCCTAGGGCCGACCAAGTGACCGTGCTTCACCTGTGAGGCCCAGAGCATGCCCACTCTGCCTGATCTGGTGAGATGGGCAGAAACCATTAGGGAGAGAGAGTCCTGCAAATAACCTGATCCAAGGCTTTACAGGTGACAGCAAGCGTCTTGAATTGCATGCAGAATCCTGCTGGGAGCTAGTGCAACTCACACAGCAGTGGTATTTTCTGGGTATACTCTAGAGCACCAATGCTGCACATGCCACTGTATTCTGGACCAGCTGGAGCGTCTGAATGCTATTAAAGGGCAGTTCCACGTAGAGCACTTTGCAGTAGTCCAATCAGGAATTAGCTAAGGCATGAATGGTCATGAGCAGTGCCTCCAGATGTAGGAATGGGCATAACTAGCATACAAGATGCAATTGTATAAAGTCCCTCCTGGCCACAGCTGCCACCTACTCAAGCAGAAGCTGAAAGTCCCCCCAAATTGTGCATCAACTCTGCCTAGGTGAGTGTTATAGTATGCTAATGAAAGATCACTAGATATGGGCAGACCCTAAGACTCACAGCCACTCGGTCTTGTCATGGCTGAGCTGAAGCCTGTTCTTCCCCATCCAGACCTACACAGCCTCCAGGCACTGGGAAAGCACCTCGATGCCATCACTTGGGTGACCTGGGGCAGAGATGTATACCTGAGTATCATCAGCATACTGGTGATACTTGACCCTGTGCTGATGGATTACCTTGTCCTATGGTTTCATGCAGATGTTAAAGAGAAGTAGAGAGAGGATCAGGCCCTGTTGCAGCCCCCCCCCCCCCCCCGCAGGGGCCTAAGGCTAGACCACTCCCCCAACACACTGACTGGAACCAGTTTTGGTGGAAGGATGACAATCACTGAAAAACTGTGCCTACACTCCCAACCCCCTTGGCAGGTCCCGAAGGATACCATGAGAGATGGCACTGAAAGCCACTGAGAGATCAAGGATGATCAAGGATGGATTATCCCCATTCTGGACCTATCAGAGATCATCCACAAGTGCAATCAATACCATCTCAGTACCATATCCTAGCCTGAAATCTGACTGCAATGAGCTTCCCCCAGAGCCCTTGGGAGTTGCAAGCCCACCCCAAGAAGGGAAGGCTGGAGGTTGTATGGAAATTGTCCAGTACTTCAGCTTAATGGGAAAAAAAATGGTTTGGATCTCTACAATCCTTTTAACTTATTCCTTAAGGTGAGTTTTGCTGCCACATAGGTTCTGTAGCCTAAAAAGGGGGTTTTAGCCTTTTTTTCATAAGCATGCAAGAGAGAAATCAGGCATTAGATGGGAGTAATATTCTCAGGATTTTAACACTTCAGGAAGCTACAGCAGAGTGATAGGAGCAGAGCACCTGTTCCTTTCCCTTCTGGTATACTTCTGCCCCCAAATGGGCATCTTAAGCAATAAAGCTGGGCCAGAGGAAGTACAGGTAGTCCTTGACTTACAACCATTCATTTAGCGACCAAAGTTACAACAGCACTGAAAAAACATTTGATACTCTCATGAAGTTTCAGCCATTTTTTAAAAAAAAAAAATGTTTTGCTTTCTGATGTCTGTGCTATTATGCAATGATGTTTACCACATGAAAAAGTGGACAAAGCCTGCTGGCATGCAAACTCAACTATTGCATTAAATTGTTAGGGAAGAAAAATACTGAAATATATGAAAAAAAATGTTTCTATAGAAACTTAATCGAATACATACTGTGCAATCAGTTTTTATCAGTTGCAGATAGTATATTGGAAGAATGGATTTCTCCAGCCGAAGCTACGGTGCAGATGTAAAAGGTTGTAATGGAAAAATAATAAAGCTGGAAACTCTCCCTCCCCCCCCTTGCCTCTCCTGCAAACTCTTTCTTCCACTTCCTTCTGCCATTCTTTGCTCATGCAAAACAGGATCAGCTCCAAGCTACTGCGTGACCCAAGAGTGACTATGTTCCGCTGCCAAAAACTAGCCCTTTTAACGCTATCATACTGAAACCATGGGAGGGCCATCACCTGTCTGCTTAAGGGTTTGCCAAGGGGCAACCCAGATAAGGAAATCCTTTGCTAATAAGTGAGAATCCACAGGAATTCCATCCTTATTAAGGGAATGCGCCTGCTTCTTTCAACGTTCCATTCTCTTCTGCAATAGATTCCTTGACTCATGGTTCTTACCTCCCAATAGAAAAACCATTTATCCCCCATTTAACACCTTTCCAAACCTATCCTCGAATCAGATCCCTCAGATTTCTCATCTCTCAACCTCAAAAGTGTATAAATTCTATGCTTTTCTATTGTTTAGGGTCCCTCTTTCTCTGAAAGCAGGCACCCAAATTCGGTTCTTTTCTCCTCAGTGTTGTGCTCTTCCTTTGGCAAAATTCCACAACAAGGAGGTGGATATTAATCGTTGCTTACACACATTATGCTTGTCTGGTCAAGAGCTGCTCAGCAAATATATTTGAGAATGCAGAAATAAGAACAGGAATAGGTGGGTCTGACAGCTGGCAGCCCTCAATACATAAACTTACCCAGCCTTCAGCTTTACAGAATACATGTTTTGTGGACCTATATGTGGACCTATATACCTATATACACCATTATGAGTCTGTTTTCAGAAGTGTTCAGAGAGACTATATACGTCACTGAATCTTTTGTTTAGGCATAGTTTAAGCAGGAAGTGGCATTGTTCAACAGTGGAGGAGCCAGATTTAGAACTGATAACGGTTAGAGTTCATTTCTTTTTGCAAGTAAATGCTCTCTTTATCTTCTATCACTTATTTGATACTTGCCACTCCTGCATTCTACAAGACTCCAAAAATTTTCCCTTGACTATAGGATATTTGTGGCTCCTCTGGATTCCTGCATAGTTAAGACCCTCAGTCTTTATTTCATTTATTTAGTTGAGAGATTTATAGGAGTTATAAGAGGAGATCCTTCCCTGTCCCTTTAAAGGAATAATGCAATATTGGCTACTACTAATCTCTCTTAATTGAAACTATCGATATGTCTGTTTATGTAGCACATTAAATATGTTTAAAAATCCAGGTTGTAGAATTCACCCTCATCACTTTGTACCCTTGTTGCTCAGAATGATAACCAAAGGATTTTAAGTAGGATGTGCACAAAACGCAAAATGTGTTCTCAAAGTTCAGTTGATCTGTTCTGGGCTGACTGGGATTTGGATGAAACAAAATCTGGAATGTTTGCCTGTTTTGGTTTTAGATAATCCAAACCCTGAATATCAGCCCCACTACATAGACCAGACCAGGAAATCAATTCCACAGGAAGGCAAAAATAACTTTTATTGGGATTGGCTATAAGAAGAGAATCTTGCCAGTCTGAATATGCTGACCCTCCTTCCCCTCTTCTTATACTGCTGTCGATTAGGGAGGTGCCTGTCTGAGCCTCTTCCAAATATTTTCTGTTGATCGTGGACTTCAGATATGTTTTACCCCTCATCACTTTGGTAACAGAGCTGGCATATCTCTGTCAAGGTCATCTTCCTTATTCTTTGCATGGCCACAGTTTCAGAGATTCTGAACATGGGAAACATGAGATGTGGAGCAAATCTCCAACAGCAAAACTCTGGATAATTCCTGGACTAGAGCAAAGACAGACAGAAAATTAACTCCAATTGAGTGATTGTCCAGATTTTTGCAGGTGAGATCTACTAGCCTTGCCAGGCTGGCTCCAGGGGTTCAAAAAAAAAAACACAAGATGGTGGCCACAACCATGTGATAACAGCCCCACCCTTTTTTACATGTGCAATGATGCATGTAAAAAAGGGGCAGGGCTTTGATCATATGGCTGTAGCTACCATTTTGACTTTTTTGACCCCTCTGAGGACACCCATGGCTGTCTGTATGTTTTTGATCTCTCCCAAGATGCAACCTTTTCACCAACTGCCTTCTCCAGGGTAGGAGGACATCTTGGCAGAAAATATTCCAGTCAGTCCATTAAGGGGTATTTTACTTCATTTTAAAATAGACTTCATTTTCTAATTTTGTTAACTATGTTGTCTGCACCTAAAGCCTCACTTTGCTATCCAGAACAGGGATTGTCTTCCTCCACTCCAGCATTTAAAAGTTCACCTGCAGATTTATTGACCTTTTTTTTCCTGGCTGTCTGTAAATAAAAAAATTAAAAATTGCATAGAATAGGATAGTGGGAAGGCTGTACAGGGAAGAGATTCTGCTCAGGGAGTCCAAAAATCCCTCCCTTTCTCTCTCTCTGCCAGCATTATGTAACATTTACAGTTCTCTTTAACACACAGACCAAAAGATTACTGATAAATCAAGTGCCTACCCTTAGCAATTATTTTTAACCCTGAAGTGCTAAAGAAACACTTCAGCAAAAAGCAAGTTCAAACAGATCTTTGCAGCAAAGTGTGCCATGCATCGCACCAGCAGTATACAAGAACACAAACAGAGTTAAAATGGTAGAATCAAAGGGGTTGGGAGGGACCTCAGAGGTATTCTAGTTCAACCCTCTGCCCAGAGCAGGAATCTTCAGACCTCCCAGATCAATGGCTGTCCATCCTTGGCTTGAAAACCTCCAATAATGGGGCCCCCATGACTCCAGGAGGCAAACTGTTTCACTGCTTAATAGCTCTCATGGTCAGGAAATTCCTCATCTGCATTTGGATCTTCCCCTGTAAAGCTTCCATGGACTAGTTCTCATTCTACCCTTGAGCACTATGGAGAATAAATCTACACCCCGCTCCTTTGACAGCCCTTTCAGGTATTGGAAGACAGCTATTATGACTCCCTTTGGCCTACACTTCTTTAAGCTAAACATACCCAGTTCTGTTGGCCACACATCATGGTTTTCAGCCCAGCCCTTTAACCCAATGAAAGACTGGACTCGAGAAACTCAGTTACTCATTTATTAAGGCACCTTAATAACTGAGGACTCCTTCCCAAGAAGAGAGCCTGGAAAATAGAAAGCATAAATCTTTTATACCTTTTCAAAAACAGCATCATAATCAGAGGTTCCATGATTGGTCACTTAGTTGAGCATGTGTACTTAACAGCTAACATCCCATAATCATAACACCTTTTCAAACCATGTGTGTCTGTGTCCATGACAACTGGTGATTTTCTGTATCTGGGACACTTAGTGGTTTTAGAACATCTTTTAGGTTTTATCTGAATACACATCTACATCTCTGCTCCTGTTCTTCTGCTAGCTAACTTCACACCTGATCAATATTTTCCTGTTTCAACTCTTTTGCAAAAGTAAAAAAGCACCAAGAGTCAACCAACCAGAATTATTCTTTGCTTTTCAAATGCACCCAGAGTCAAAAGCTGCAAAAAGGAATCACCTTGGGGGATAAAAAGTACAAACTAAACTGTTGATGATGGCTTGCTGAGTTTCAGTTGGTGCACAACTCTAGTGGGAGAGCTGGCTATCAAGGTGGTGCTGCTGTTCCCAGAGCCCAGCTGTTCTTCCAGGAGTTATACACTGGCTGAAGCTCGAATTCACCCCTGGACTTTCCCATGAAAAGGACCAAGGTCAGAAGCCAGCTAGCTTTGAAGTTTCCTGCAAAGAAGAATGGCTAAGTGCAGAAATGGTGGCCTCCCTCCCTTGACCAGGAAACATTGGCCTGGCCTTCCATCTGACTAGTCCCCAGCTCTCTCAGCCATGGCTTGTTCAGTGGGATTTTTATAGGGGAGAATATATACTTCTAGCTAGCCTTAAACTGGGATCATGGGGGAATCTTAAAGGTAAGCCTTTTTAAATTCAGAAAACAGAAAAAGGAAAGAGCTCAATTTAAAGTGTATGCATGTATAGCCAGCAAGCAGCCAATAGTGTCCATGGGGGAGGTCAAAAAAGGCAAGATGGCATGTCATCATGATGCAAGCCCCATCTTTTTTTGTATATACAGTATTGGGCAACAGTAGCAATGGTTGCACAGTGGCCCTTATAATGAATACTTTTGTTTGAAATGTTTTATAGAAGGAATTTGAATGGAACCTTTGCAGTGTAGATCTTGCATACCCGGTGCTTGAAAAATGAACAAGTTGCTCTGGGGGATTTAAAGCAGAAGAAATGTCAATTGAGAAATAACATAAAATTGGAAAGGAGAGCCATCATTAGTATTGGAAAATACTAAACTACTGAACATATTTGATTTGTGGGAAAATATCAAATTGTGGGGAAGACCTCTAAGCTTTAATCACAACACAGTTCCTGTATTTTGCATGGCATTTCTCTCCGATCTCACTTTATACTTCAGTAGAATCCAATCCACAAAATGCTTGCCATAATAAAAGTATTAACCAGGAGATTTCATCTGACTCTCCTTTAGACACAGATTTTTTGCAGGGTTTCTACTGGCCACATGGTGGAGTCACAGCTGAAAGAAACGAGGTTGGTGGAATGTGCTAGTGCTGTGAGGAAGCAAGATGGAGGGACAATCAGTATGGGTATTATTCATTGAATACTACTCTTAAAACATTACACCAACTTTTTCTTTTTGGTACAATGGTAGTGGAGTTCTTTAATGTCCCTTCCTCCAGTCTAATTTCTCTGATTTAAATCATGCCAAACTGCTATTAGTCCCACAGGAGAAAAGGCAAGTACAGCTATGAACTGGAAGTGTTAGGAGTTGTGGGTACATGATTTAATTAAAGAAATGACATACAGGGATAATCCCTCAGCCCCAATCTTGCTCTTCTAATTTGTAAAAAGGGCTTCCTGAACATTTTTTTAAAAACATAATAAATCTGATTACTCATTTTCTGCACTGTGTCTGGTTTGGCTAATGTCATGATCCTGTTGCACTCACACACACACACAAAGGAGTCAAAACTCCTGGAACAGCAGTAGCTTGCCTGACAGCAGCTTGCCTGAGTCTGGTCCGGCAGTGCAGGAGCACAACGTAGCAAGAGACAGGACACCCGGCAGCGAAGACGCGAGCGAGGCACCGGCAAGACACAATGAAACACAAGTATATACAAAGGAGGCACGAGGGGGTACTAGACGGTTGTCGTCCCCAAACCTTCCCTTCCATCGTGCCTATTTTGCATGCCACTTTGTCCCCTGCTAAAAGGAGGGGGAAAATAATCAGAGTTCTTTTAGCCTGCTCCTCTCCTGAATTATTCAGTGGGAAATGCAAGGCTGGTGAGTCAGCATTCCTCTTAAAGGACCTACCCAGGTGCTGAAGTTCATAAGCCAGGAGGAGGGAGGCAAGTTCATAAGCCAAGGAGGAGGGAGGCAAGAGTTCCCTCCAATGGGAAAATGGATTTCTTGAAAGCTCTGTGGAACTTGTTTTGGCCCATCCTATAAGCTGGACAGGATTAACATGCTCTGGGTCTCATCAATTAAGCAATGCCATTTTATGGGAGCTGTGCCTTCCCTGTTGCTGCACCTACCCTATGGAATAGTCTTCCTCCCTCTTCTTTGAGATCCATATGGCTCCAACCCTGCTAGCATTTAGGGAGACACACAAGAACTGGCTCTCCCTGCAGGCTCTGGGATAGGACATAGGCCTGCTTTTAGGTTTGTGTGAGCAAGCTTAGAAATAAATCAAATCAAATCACTTTTCTATGTGTGAAGGTGTGCAGTTTTGGTATTACTGCAACAGGACTGAAAATAAATCAGCTCAGTTGCCAACCTCAGGTGACATTACAGGTTCACAGAAGTCTGGGGCCACTTCTGCAGAGTTTTTGTGGGGCAGGTCCCTAGGCCCTTGCCCAGGAAATCAGCAAAAGGGCAAGGGAAGACACAACGGCTGGAAGAATGAGAAGCAGGCAATGCACATTATTCCAAAATCTCTTTGCTTTCATTCACAGGGAAGACCCAGAAGTGAGTAGGTGGCATCTTGCAGCTTTCCAAACGTTGCCTTTGAGCCGCGGGCCTGAATCATTCCCCAATGTGGGGAGTAGTGCAAAATCAACCACAGTGATATAAAAAAGCATTTTTTGCCCAAGGGAGAGAGGGCAGGCATAAAAACCAAATATTTCTTTTAGTCCTAGCAAGACATTTCTGATAACCACATTCAAACTAGAGCTGTAATTTCTTTGCTATATATATAGACAGAGATGAAAATGTGCCTCAGCCAGGAACTATATAAAGGGCTTCCCTAGTCTGGCTCCCTCACAGGCTAATCTTCCTGGGAAACTGCATGTCCTCTTTCTTTCTCTTTGCACCTTTGCGAAACCTGCCTGCCCATGACATCCCACGAGAAGGAAGCCTCTCCCACCGTCATCACTGTCAGGCCTCCTGTGGTCCCCCGGGACTATATTATTTGGTCAGTCTTCAACACTATCTATATGAATCTGTGCTGCCTGGGCTTTGTCGCTCTTGCATATTCCGTCAAGGTAGGAAAATATTTTTTGATATTATTCTTGTATCTTGAGAGCTGCACTGGGGGCTGGCTATTTACCTGGGATGCTCTCTGGGGAGCTTCTAGAACAGAAGAGTTCCCAAACGCTCGCTGTGATATTGTGCCATGGAACCTTCATAGTTTCTGTGAAGCTTTTGAGTTTCACAGAGCTCCATCATGCATTTAGTTGCCCTCTAAATTTGTAGGTTTAGTATGTTTAGGGAGATGAAATGGGTCTTTCTTTATATCTAAGAAGAAAGGAGTTTAAATCTAATTTGGGATAGTAGACAGATCTCGGTGTCTCAATTACAAGCTCTGTCAAACTTGTAAGCTTGTATGGAACTGTATCCTAACTAAACTAACAGTGATCTTTTCCATAACTTCTCAATCAAATAATTTGTTTGACATCCCAGAGTTATGTTCTGAATATCTAGCTTTTCCCAGGGGATTGTGGCTTTTTCATGTCAAGTAAGTCTGCTTTGAAGAACATTTGATCTCTTTCTTGCCTATGAGTAAGAGAGGAAATAATATAATTTCCAGGAAGCCAAAGGGATTCTATGAACTTGTTCAGACCTGATGTGAGAAATTGCTGAAAATGGAGTGTGTATTTTCATGTAGGTAAAAAAAGAAATCAGGGAAGAGTCAGCCTGCAATGAGTACACTGTACACACACATGTGTACTGTGTACATACATTATTCCAGGCTGCCAAAGATGATAAAGAAAATGTGATAAAACATGTGCTAGTGCAGCTTTCTTCAGACAAGTCCCTTTATTCAGCTGATGTAGGGATAATACTTATTATTTGGTTTGGTTTGGGTAGTTCACAATACTGTATAGCAAAAAACAAGATAAAAATGCAATACGAAATAGATAAACAAGATGAGATTTGGCCACTCAGTACAAATCATATACAGAAGCACATCCAATAAGGGGCTCCATCCACCTTAACCAAAGGCCTGGAAGAACAGCCTGGAAGAACAGCTTCAAGGCCTTCCAGAATGCCCTTAGAGTGGGAGCCACACAAATATCGGGGGGAATCTCATTCTAGCGGTCAGGCACTATGAGAGAGAAGGCTTGCTTTCTTCATCCCGACAGATGGCCCTGTTTAACTGTAGGGGCCTGGAGTATGCCAACTCTGTTAGTCTATACTGGCTAGGCAGAAAAACAGGAGATAGGTAGTTCCACAAATAACCTGGCCCGATGACATGTAAGGGTTTATATGGGATAACCAGCACCTTGAATCGCACCTGGAAGCACACTGACAACCAGTTCAGCTCATGAAGTGGAGGTGTAATGTGGGTATATTGAGGCACGCCCATCATTCCTTGCACCACTGCATTCTAGACCGATTGAAGCTTCTAAAAGATCTTCAAGGGCAGTGCCATGTAGAATGTGTTGCAACAGACAAGCCATTAGGAGACTAGGGTGTGAGTGATTGTCTAAAGGGCCTCCTTGTCCAGGAAGGGGCACAATTGGTACACAGGGTAGAGCCTTCTTGGCCACAGCTGCCACCTGCCCTTCAAGCAGCAGCTGTGAATCCAAGAATACCATATTGTGCACCTCTCTAAAATAGGGAAAAACTATCCTTTCCAAGATTAAAAATGGAAAATCCCCTGATCTAGGGGGTCCTAATATCCACAGCCACTTAGCCTTGGTAAGATTGAGTCAAAGTTGATGCCTCCCCATCCAGGCCTGCACAGCCATCAGGTACTAGGAGAGGACTTCAACAATCTCATTTTGCTGGCCTGGGGTTCAATAATATAACTGAGTATCATCAGTATATTGATGATACTGAACCCCAAACCAGTGGATGACCTCACCCAGTGGTTTCATGTTAACCAGGAAGGGAGAGAGTGTTGAGCCTTGTGGCACCCCACAGTGAAGGGGCGTAGGGAGAGACCTCTCCCCACCACCAACATCAAGTAGAACCATTTCAGTTCAGAATTCTTCTTCTGATGACACACTGGTGGCATATTTTAATTGCTGAGCCTTTCTGTGATGCCCCAAAGAAAGAGTTTCTGCTGTTTACATGTTACACTACCCATAGTGCATTGAATAAACCACAGTTGAATGGTTTCACACATTGAGCTAAGAAACAAACCAACCACATGATGGCTTAGAGCAATGTTTAACCCCATCAATAGAGGAAAACACATGTTCTAGATTATATTTATAACTTCTGTGATGAGTCAAGCCCAGGCATTTCATTTACTAACTGAAGTTTTTTAGCAATATTGGAGTTGTCTGTTGTTGCTGTTATTGTTTAAATAGTGAAGCCAGAAGGGTAATCAGTTTTCTGAGAGATTTGAACATTGCTCACCATAGATTGAGTAAATAGGTAGGTAGGTATTTTTGTCCCATTAACCTGTCTGGCTACAGGCAAAAAAAGGATTAGCTCATTTTCAGACTGGGCTGTGTTTCCTCCAAAGACAAGCTGCTTCAAACACTTTGTAAAGTAGAAGATGGAATACAATATTTTAAGTAAATAAGTTACTGTTAAAACGTTTTTCCAAAGTTCTTCTACTCTGCCTTTTTACTGTAGGTTGACATTCCAAAAGGACACTGGTGTTTCCTGTAGGTTGATCTGAAAGATGGGAGAAACTGCACGTTTTGTGTGTCGGGCTATTAAAGGCATTAGAGGAAAATAAGGAGAGGAGGAGGAACAGACAAAGAAACAGGGCTGATGTGGGAAAGGCTAGGATACAATAAAATCAATCCTAGTTAATGTTAGTTAATTTTGGAAGTGTTATGCCACACATTCTTTGCAATGAAACTGGTTTAGGCTCACTTACTGAAAAAGATTAAATGATATCATGAGCAAGAATCTGCAGAGAATTTGTGAGACAACCCTTGTATTAATATCTTTACCACCTGATGATGAATAAATGGTGCATTTATTGATTATGTTTAAGAGGCTGCATTCTGTGCTTCGTGAAAATGTGAGATTGAAGTACAACATAGGATGAAAGCAGAAGTAGTGACATACAAGCAGTTGGAATTGGTCGAGGCACAGATGGAAAAGAACTATGGGAACTGTTTAGAGTGTGTGGGCAAATTTTAGAGAACAATTGCAATTTCATGTGGTTTTCCCTGGAAGGAAATTGTGCCGTGTTCCTACTCTTGTTAAAACTACAGAATGTGTAACTGCTGGTCTACCAAGATTAAGGACATGATTTGATTTCTCCTGCTGCCTCTTCGGGGTTTCTGCATTGAATTCATCTTCCACAAGTTAGGTGGCATTGAACTATGATATATGAAATGTAGCAACGTGTCACTAAGCAAAATTGTTAACATATGGATTTTTTGTGTGTGCAATATTCCTTTCCTGGACTGTGCCATTTGCACTGTGGAAGATAGAGGAAGAGCACAAACATTTAACACAACAGCCAGGTGGTTTATATAAATGATATGCTTTCAGTAATATGTTCTCAAATATTACTTTTTTTTTTTCCTTGAAGGCTCGGGATCAGAAGGTGACTGGGGACCTGGAAGCTGCCCATCGCTATAGTTCCAAAGCTAAATGCTACAACATCCTTGCCACAATGTGGAGTGTGGTGCTGCCATTAGTGCTCATTGCTTTGGTGATTACTGGTGTCCTCCACCTCTCCAAGCTGGCTCAGGAGTCCATGGACTATTTGGCTTACAGACTCTTCCCAGATGATGCTGAGGACAAAAAGTGAGGGGGAACATGTCTTAAGAGATGGGTATAACCTAAGCACTGCACAATACAAAACCTCTACTTGCTTCTGATCTGGGTCATCTGGTTCACTACAGTGAAGCATTAATCAAGCCTAGGACTCCTTTCTCAGAAAGTCCTGCAGATGTCCATCCTTGGTGTCCTGCATAGACTCATGGCTGAATTGTTCTACCTCTGCTCTGTCCTACACTTATTTTTTTCAAGGCTCTTTCCTCCCTAGCTTTCTGTATTTTCTGTTGGATCCGCATACATTTTGGGTAGGCAGGCATGCAGCCACTCAAGGAAAGCAAGTAGAAAAGCTAGCTTAGTAAGAATGATTATTACAATGCTTCTGGAAATTGACTTCTGTTTACAAAGATAGCCTTGTGCCTTTCAAATTTCTTGCTAGTATGTTTTTGTAGTTTCTATCTATAGGATTGCTTTCAACATATAATAGCTAAAATAGGTATTTTTTAAAGCACATCTTTTTTTTTTCACCATGTATGTATTATTTATGGTGAGATCCCATGACAAGCCATCGTGAACTGAATAGTTAACTGAATTCCATAACTGCCAGCAGGCACATGCAGAAAACCAATGGGAGGGTTGGTTGGTTGGTTTTTAGCAAAGGTATAATTTAAGCTCAATAATAAAACCTCAACCAAGAGTAGATCCCCACTGAACTTGGTGGCATTTTCTTCTCAACAGCTATTTTAAAAATTGCATGGTTAATCTATAAGTCAGAAAACTATGTAATAAGGTTAAAATTAACAAATATTAACAGGTTAGGTGGACAGTCTCTTATGAAAGTCTTCCCCAATTTACTATAAAACTTGCTAGATGAGGCTGTAGAAGTCAGAAATATCTAGAAGGCAGTAGCCTAGTTGGTTGCCAGTATCAGAACATTTGCCACCTGGGCTTCTTTAGATGGTTCAGACTACACCGTCAACAAGCTCCATGTAATACTGCTAGTGGTTTGGTATAGGGAGGGCTCTGTCAGATGTTTGTGTCTTTAGCAGCAAACCTTCAAATCTTCCTTCGAACCCTCTGGTTCCTTACCTGTTTTTGATGCCAATTTCTCTTTATAGTTGCTGTTTAAGTTCAGAACTCAGACAGCACACTAGTCTTCTGTGCATCTCAGTGTTAATACAAGTAATTATTTTGATCTGCGTCATGTTTTCAATCTATAGTTTATTTTAACCCAAAGAAAAAGAAAAAGAGAGAGAGAGAGCTTGGATCACCTCTGTCTAGAAGCCCAGTGGGCATGCCAGCCCTGCTTCAAACCTATAGCCTTGAAGGCTCCATCCATAATGTGCACTTGAAGGTATAAAATTGTACAGAATAGTGTATGAAGCAGAGGAGTCATGGGCATCGATTGGTGGTGGTGGCATTCAAAGATGACACACAATGCACATAAAAAAGGAGCAGGGCTTTGATTATGTGGTAGTGGCAGCCATTTTGACATTTTGGCACTCTTTCCCCTCCCCCTGGAGATGCCCCTGAGAAGAGCCGTTGACCAAGTAGAAAAGAAAATCCTTGACTGTTTAGGGTGAAAGGTGTAAACTTCCAACTATGCATGCTTGTGATTGCAGTTTCTGAGTCTTTCAGAACCGGGGATAGGAGAGACAGCAGAACCTACTGCAAATGTAATTTGGACTCAGAATCTATTTTCTCTAAATAGACATGACTTAAATGGGCCTGTAACCTTGTCTGAATAACTTCCTTAGCATAAAGGCAATTTTAGGCAAACCAAACAGAGTCATTTGCATTTAACCGTCCTTTACTAATTCAATGTGATGTGGTACAATATTGAAACCGAATCAGTACACCCCATGCTAATCCCTGCTTATTAAAATCCACGAGCAATACACCTCTTCCAGATCTGGAGTGATTTGTGAATATTTGTAGTGATTCACCAACTGGAGACTGCTGCTGTATCCTCAGACATTCTTAATCAAGCTTTTGTTATAATAACTGGAATGTGTTAGCTTCCTTTCCCTTAGCAAAGGAGGGAAATACAGTCAAATTATATTATTGCAGAGGAAAAGTACTTGCATTTGCTACCAGTATAGAAGTATCATAAAATAACCAAAACTCATATCCAAAGCTCTTTTGCTTTCCCTTGCCATTTTGGGCTTCTTGGGAGATGTTTTACAAAATGTCCATTGATTCACAACCTCTACTTAACATTCCTCTGAGGCTCACCCTTCTTTAGATTCTTGGTTACACTGAGGAACAAGGATTGCAATGTAGTGCAAAGCTCTGTAATTTACTGGTTTCTCTTCTCTCTCTTGCCTCGGCCATTTGTTTTAAAAGCACTCCCTAGCATAAAAAGTCCTCTTTAATCTTGGATGCACGTGCACCCTCCAGTTGTTTGCCCTGGTCTGTGTTACCCTTTTGTCTGCCTAGGTTGAAGATTTATTACATAGTCTGGCTATTTCAGTCCAGGATAATAGCAGAGAAGCTGCTGGTCTTTGAAGTCTTTGTGGCGAACAGCTACCTTGTTTACTATTGCTTGACCATCTTACCAAGCACCAGGTTTCCAGCTGTTTTGCTGGATGGTGGCATGAAACGTGTGAGCTGTGTTGAAAGCCAATCATTATATCATTATTATCATCAGCTAAATATTGCAACTTGTGGTCATGGGAAACCAATGGGATGTGCCATTTGCTAACAGCTCCCTTTCATTTGCTGGTGTCGTGACTGAGCAACATGGAACAACTGGATATCTAGTCAACTACTTCAGTTCCTTTAACTTCAGTGTTGATTCCCAGATTTCTGTGTGCTGAAAACAATTCTGGTGTGTGCAGCATTTAGAGCTTCCAACTGTTCAGGTTGCCACAGAATGTGGGCTCCTGTTCAGCTCTTTATGAAGGCTGAAATCCTAGATACACTTCTCTGTGAATGCAGAGGGGCTTCCTTCTGAGCAAGACTGCAAGGTACATGATGGGGCATAATGGGGGTCTTCTAGAATGGAAACACATAGCCATTTCTAGTTACTTGTCACATGCTTAACACGTTACCTTTTATAATGTCAGCTATTATTACAAGAGAGCATTCCTGAAGTCATGCTGAAAGAAATAACTTGCTTTCAGTGGGAGTTTTGATCTCTTCCCATGTGTATTTATTTAGAAGAACGTGGCTGTTCAAGAAATAGTAACAATTCCAACAAGCTTAATCATTCTTTTCCACCAAAATCAGTGGGGTTTAGAAAGGACTGACTTTGCTTGGATTTTGCTTAGCCTATATCAAACTCAGAGATGTGGAAAAATGCTATTAGTTACATGGAGGCCCCTGCTGTCAATCATAGAGATTACCTTAGATGAGAGCAAGAGATTTCTCAAATCAAATCAAATTTAAAAGGCTACTCAACTCATAAAGTTTCAGCTCATGCATGTTACTTCGAAATAAATCATCCTACTTATGGCTCATTGAAGAAGGGCAGACAATGTGCGTTCCCTGAACCTGCCCTAAAGGGCTTCAAAACAGTTGTGGGCTTCTGGTGATTAAGGGATGCACATTTCCCCTACTAAAGACAGGTCCTGAGTTGCCGCCAGCCTAATTACAAGGCACCAAGGTCCATTTCACTCCCTCGTTAAACGTTCCCACATGCCAGCTTGATGGCCACAGGGGTTCTGGGCTTTTTATATATGAGGGTTAGTTTGGAATTTGTGGCGTTTGTTTGGATAAAACTGAATCCTAGCAAAAGAAGAACTGGTGTTTGAATGCCAGCTAGGGAAACATGATACTGTTTAGGTGGAAATAAGTAAGCAGCCAAGATATCAAGTGCAGAAGACAGACCTATTGCTCGTAGGTCTGGTTTTTGAGCAGCCAGAAAACTATTGGAAACTTCAGACCTTCCAAGTACCTTTAGGGAAGGGCAAAACTGAGCAAATGCACTGAGTAGTAGGAGAGACCTAAATTTAGGCTGGGGTTAGAAAGGGACAAATCCAAATCTCTGTTCAGGAAGAAGGCACACTGGATGACCCTGGTCAGATCACTATGCCTCAGCCTAAGGACAGATCTGCCCCTCACTGCTTCCTCAGGGCAGGAATGGATGATCTTGTCCTCCTCCCGCTCTGAGCCTGCAAATGCATTCCCACCTGTGCTTTCCAGCTTTGATTCAAAACTGCTGTTCTCCATCCTGAGCCCTCTTAAGCCCTTTAGAACAGGGTTCCTCAACCTCAGCAACTTTAAGATGGGTGGACTTCAACTCCCAGAATTCCCCAGCCGGCTGGGGAATTCTGGGAGTTGAAGTCCACCCATCTTAAAGTTGCTGAGGTTGAGGAACCCTGCTTTAGAACACAGGGTTCTAAAGTGTTTCCTTCTGTTCTGGTTGCAGCCCCAGCTCTGATTGGCTGCAATGGCTGGCCCGCCCCCCTCCTCTCCAGCAACTGGTCACTGCCTTGGGCAGCTCTTGCATTTGGCAGCTCAGGCTTTTGGGCTGCCGTCTTTTCTGCTGGTCAGCAGTCACTGGGTTTGATCATCTTGGGATTGATCCAGCACGGCTCATTAAGTCAGTAAACTGTCCAGCCCTAGAAGCTCATGCTCCATTCCAGCCCTTACATCTCCCATGGACACCCTTTTGGTTTCTGCCCCTTTTGCTTTCCCACCCCCTGCTCGTAGCCCTGCCAAGTGTCCCTACCTTTTCCTGTATTTTAAAGCACTTTTAAGCTGCAACCTGGGAACATCGTTACTTCGTTTCTGTGAAACTGAACTGTCCCTTCTTCCTTGTTACAAAGATAAACCTGTTCCTATTGCTTCGATTATTGTAGCATCAGAGCAATGAGGGTACCCCAAGGGAAAAAAAAGGAAAAAGGAAGGGTGTGCATGGAGGTCAAAAGAGGTAATGTGGGAAGCAGTGCATCTATGTGTGCAAACATCTGGGAAAGCAAAGGAAAGGCACAGGAACTAGTGAGGAAGGAACAATTCCCCAAAAGTGAAGGCAGGCACTGGTAGACTGGTCCACCCAGGAACCCGCCAGCAAGGCCTGCCTGCCTTCCATGGATGGGCAGGGCAAGAAACAGGGGACTGTCCAATCAGGCCATAATCTGAAATGAGCACCAGCCCATCTTTGTCACCAACCACTACAGTCTAGGCTGCAATTTCTGAAGTTGGCTTAAGAAACAGCTGGGAGCAGCGTGGAAGATAAGCAGCTTAGCCTACAGTGCAGAATTGCCTTAACAAACAGTGATGGGGCTCTTGGTGCTCTCTGAACTTGGTTGTATTTCATTAGCAGGCTAGGTAACATCATCAGTGAGAGCTAATTAGTGATAATGTTACCTAGCTTAGTAATGAAACATCTGCCAAAAGGAAACCCCAACAACTAAGTTCAGAGTACACCAAGAACCCAAAAGTTCAACCGTGGGCAACATACTGTTTATTCTCTTCTATTGAAACAAAGTTGTTCTGAAGAAAGCATTAGATAGGGATTTATACATTAGCAATCATCACTCACTGAAGTATCTGTTAACTCAGGGATTTGTACAACCTAGTACAGGATAGCATGGCATTCTTATATACTGGCAAATATCTCAGGCTAAGAACAATAAGAGGGGACTTTGGCTATTTTCCCCTTCCAGCCTTCTATCCCACCCCTCCATTGTTTGCATCGTCTCAATTCCTCCCCTTGAAGAAATTATAGGTGCCTCTTTGTCAATCAAAGCGCATCATTTGATTGCTCAAATGAGAGGCAAATCCTTTCTAGCTCAACAAAAGTGTGTCTCTCATTGATGCAGAAGTATCTAGGAAAGCTCTTCTACTGTAATATTCCACACCACAATTGACATCGTTGGGCCTTTCTTTTTAGGGAAGCATTACAGCATTGCTGCATGTTCAGGTGGTGGGGGAGAAAGGGTTGGAAAGAATGTGCTGCATGCCCAATTATTGCCTTTCATTTTGTCAGATTGTTTATCCAGTTAGCCAGATATTGGCTATGTAATAATGTCACACACTAGTTCTCCAGGGTTCCCGACAGGGTTAGGGTCTGGAAAAAGTGCACATCTCTCTATGAAGCAATTTGAATAATTTAATCTGCTGTTCAAATCTATGGGAAATTATTTGCACATAGCAAAACAGTGCAGAAACTACAGTACTGCAAAATGCTTTACCAATACAGTATCAACAGAGGACAATATGCTCTATTTTCTAACCCAGAGAATATATAGTTACATTTAAGACATGCAATTCAGGGAGAGTCAGGATATCACAATCACAACAGACTAAATGTAGCATGAAGCTAGAAATTTCTAGCATGAAGCTAGAAATAATAAAGGACACGGCTGTTCCTTTCCTAAATCTAATAAGGTATGTAAGGAATAGAGGTGTGACACATGTAAACCAGTGCTTTTCAGACTTGGCAATTTTAAGATGTGTAGACTTCAACTCCCAGAATTCCCCAGCTATCTGGGGGGAATAGTTGCCTGTTGTCAGCTCTTCAAGGTAGGTCAGACTCAGACACCAAAGTTGTGAATACGAAAACTACTTTTATTAGAGGGTTACGGTAACAGAATTTTGCAACTCTGTATGTGCCTCCCTGCCTCCCTTGCCTTTATCCTAAAGAGAACAGGGACGGTTCGGTCTGAGACATTTACTCAAATTACATTCCTGCTACAGGCTGAGATATTTCTTAGTTGACTGTTGCCTTGGCTGCCGCTCTTCCTCAAAGTTATTCTCACAGCCAATTACATCTACAGGTAGTTCTCATTTAGCGACTACAATTGGGACCAGCAACTCAGTCATTAAGCAAAGTGGTCACCAAATGAAACCACAACTGTGCTTATGATCTTACTCCAGCTTTCCTTTGCTTTACAGACCTGCAGTCATAACTGTGAGGACTGCTTGCAAAGTTACCTTTTCATCACTGTCATAACTGCGAATGGTCACTAAACGAGGCAGTCACCAAACGAGGATTACTTGTATTCTCTCTGCAATGCTGCTTTTTCCGTGCTAAAGGCTGCGGGAAAACTAGCCATTCTGAGCAGAGACCCAGGGAGGGAGGGAGGGGCAGGTGTCATTGCTTCTGTGCTCTGCTCTACTCAAGAAGATGTCCTTGAGTTGAGCTCAACTTCTGGTAGCTTCATGGACATCTCCATCCAGTTTTCCTGCAACAAAATGCAAGTTGTGCACTGTTGCTGCTTTCTGGCAGCAGCTTAGCTTCCCAGTCTATTGTACTGCTCTGGGATCTTCCATCAAAATATAAGCAGGTTTGATCTTGCTTAGCCCAGAGCCATGTGTAAGATCACCATTGTTGTCACTGAGTTAACTGAAACTGCACAAGATCACTAGAGAGGGAAGAGACAAGATTTCTCTCCCTCCATCTCCTGTGGAATCATACTCTTGATTATCTTCCCAACAAGACTTATCTGCTTGTTTGTACATGCACACAGCAGAAAGAATAGCTGTGTGGGGATATGTGCAATATACAATCTTTTGTGTTTTTTCCCTGTTCTTGCTTATTGTGCACTGCCCAGCCCTAGTTTCTATGTTGGTAGGTGTACAAAAAGCATAACACAAATATATAAACGTATTTTTTAAAATGTGCACTCTGGCAATCCAGGCAGCCTCAAGCAAGACATCCTGCTCACTGCTTTAAAAGGGAGTACTTAGGCCCTGAAATGGACAGGGAGCAGGTGGAGTTGCCAAAAGCATTGGCACATGATTCCAAATAAGTTTTGAAACCCCCCTCTTGATCAGCAGCAGCTTCCGAACCATTTTTAAAGGCAGCTCCATGGAGGATGGATTGCAGAAATCTAAAGAAGTCAGGAGATCATTTTTGCTTATTTTTCTCACCTAAGGAAGCAAGCAGAAGCCCCAGTTTGCTGCACAGCGAACGGGCGAGGTTGGACAAATGAAGTTGCAGCTGTTTCTCCCTACTGGCTGTACTGGAGAATGGAAAGACACAGGCTTTGACACGGCAAACAGGCACCCAGCCCCCCTGCACTTGTCAGCATTTTCCAATGGTGAATTCCAAAATGCTATTGAACCACAGCTCACCTCCCACAGAGTCACTGCAATACACTGAAGAATCAGCAAAGCTGCAGGCTATAGTCCAGTGACCCAGAAAGTCAAGGTTTTTGCAGGCTAGGTCAGAGCAACCAGAGGCAGGATTATCTTCTTTCTCGGATGCTTCTTTTTCTTGGATGACTTTGATTGCAGCTGTGGTTTGGATGCCATCATGTGGTTGCTTTGTTGACTTTCAAAGGCTAAAAGTGGATGGAAGTGACGCCTCCCAAATGCCTTTAAATAGCCCGCTGGCTCCTTTCCACAGAAGGCTTCTTTCGCTGCCGAGCATCCTCTTTCAGACACTGCTCCATTATTTGGAAAGAAGGAAGGTTTTCTTCCTCCCAGTAAAGGGGCTAGTCGTGATTCCTGACCTAAACTGACCCTGAAATCCACAGATCCCCTTCTGTGCCCAAAGAAGCCCCCAGCTTCATTCCAAACATAGGCAAGAACCACAGTTGTGTGGGCCCATGCAGGAAGAAACCCACAGCAGGTGATTGAGGTCCAAAGTCACAAAATCCAGTGTGAGGGGTCAGAACTCGCTCAGTATTGTTCCATCAGGCAAAAAAGTCAGAAAAAACAGTATTGAGGAGCAACTTCGGAAGAAGGAACATCTAACAGTCACGTTTCTCTTGGGACTGACTTTGAAGTTTGGACTTTACGGCTGAAATATCTGGCTTAATGATTTGGGGGCCTTCTCCCTTATTTTATTTTAGGGGATGGGCAACATCATTCTTGATGAAGAATTCTAGACCATTCAACTTGCACATTCTTTTGAGAATTTTTAGTTTGGTCCCAAGATAGAGGCTATCCAGATATAGAGTTTTTTCCCAGATATTATCCGAATGAGAACGGCCTTGATGCAGGTCATGACTCCCAGTAGGCATAAAGAGAGGCTCTTTTTAAACTCCAGCCTAATCACCATAGAACTAAGATTGAAAAACAGAGCTTTCATGTCAGGGAGGAAACATTTCAGGCAGGCTTAAGCTCTGGATACTCATTTCAGAAACTGAGTGTCATGAATGTCTGGATCACAAGGAAAAATAAATTGGAAATACTGAAAACCACAAGAAGGGCCTTCACAAATATATTACCAAAGAAATGGAAATAGCTTATATAGCTCCAGTTATTTACAAACTCATCTACTGTGGTAATTTGGCTAGCATAATAATATTATACCTTATAATTCTGATGTGAGTCGCAAAAAGGGAAATAAATATGCAAGAATTATGTTGTACAGATAATGAAATAAATGTTTGACACCCAGTTTGATGGCAACAACACATCAACAGCATTAAAGGCAAAAGCATAGGCATACATTTTTCATTAAGTATCCATGCAACTTGCATTATCTCAGGCTGTATAATACAACATTATGTACTGATTAAAAGAAAAATTTATCCAGTGATACTGCTGAAATTTACAAATGAATCATGTCTCTGTAATATGCCAATAATAATGTGAAATAAATAAGAAAATTATCAACTCTTTAATAGTTTTCATATGTGCATAAAGTTACAATAAGATGGATTTAAAATGGCTCAACAGATGTTTTCTGAATCCAACCAGCAGTTGTAAAGAAGGAGACACTTTGTCCTGAAATGAAAAGAAAGGCACAATATGTAAAATAGTGATTGAAACCTATACCAATTCCATAGCTTAATTTATGCTACTTTTCTATACACATCTGTATAATAGAGTTGGAGAACCTATACATTTCCAGCTGTTATTAATTCCTACTTCCCTCAGCCACATCGCTAGCCAAAAGTCAGGAATGAAGCTCGTTGTAGTCCAGGTTCTCCAAACTGCTGCCCCTCTAGAAACATGGCAGTTTGACTTCCAGAATTTCCAGTCAGCATCTGGGGGATACCACTGCACCCAACATGATCTGGAAGACCAGACAGATCCCACCCTGTAAGAGGGTCCATACCTTTTTCCACACACAGCAATGGGTACTGCCTAACATTATTTCTAGGTGTAAATATGTAGTGGCACAGTAGAATTAAGGTAAGCAGGGTTCTTGCTGTGCATTTTCTTCTAGTAGCTCTGGGACAACAGTTGGAACTGGGAGAATTCTGTGAACACCTGAATTTCTCAAGGGGTGTCAGCTGTAATTGTTTAGCTTGGTTTGCTTTGGCTGGATTCCCACATGGAAAATCCAGAGAGGATAAAGCTTTGTCCCTATGGAAAGAGGGAAAATCATCACAGAAATAAGTGTCATAATCAGAAACGTTTGGCATGTGTTTATCAGATTCTTCTGCTGTCCTGAGCAAGTCACTACATATACTCTTTTATATAGATTTTTTTTTCATCTACTGTATATGGACTGATCTCAGCTGCTGGTTGGCTGTGGATCCAGATTGGCTTAGTTCCCGCTTCAACAAACACGAGTGCCTGAAGGCCATGCTGAGTGCTAGCCTGGTGCTATATAAAATTCTTAAATTGTAAGGGGCAATATGGACTATTCATATTATGGCAACAGAGAGAAATGTTGCACCTTCTTTTAAGGACAGATGCTCTCCTGTTTCAGCCAGTACCACCTCCAGAACAGATAACTGTAAATCAGGAGAAGACCTGGTCATTTTGATGGTGGTTTTCTCTTTGGTGAGGGTGAAATTCAGCTTGTTTCCTAAGTAGCACACTCCAGTAATGTTCAGTTGCTTTATGTCATCAGGATAAACAGGGTCAAACTTCAGGCAGCTTCTGGAGATCCTAGGAAGGGTAGAGTAGTAGAATATCCTAGTCGGTGGCTAGAATAGTGAATCCCATACATTTATGGGATTTATGAAACATGAAACAGGATAGAGCTACATCACCCAGGCTTTCATTCAGGATTCCCTTTGTTTCCTGATCAAGTGATTTTAAAGCAAAAGCCATTCAAGAGCCCAAGAACAAGTTATTTCAAAGCTTGATGGGAGTGGTGGGATGGCAAAGAAAATGATTAAGGTGCAAGTTAAATTATTTTTTTTTAAAGTAGTTTTAAAACCAAAGAGCCACAGCTCAGAGTAGAATACATCTGCAGAGCCTCTGGAGAGTTACCAGGCCAAAGTTAATCCTGCTGGCTAGAGGGGCCAATGCATTTCACAACTTGATTTTCATACCATCAATGCACAGAGTGCTCTGCGGAGCAACATCAAGTACTTAACATAGGTACGTTTAGCACCTAGTTTTTCACCAACTTCCCCACCTTTAAACACCTTGCTTCACATAAAGAATCTGATTTAAGGCTTGATGCTTATTTCATGGGTGGGTGCAGGCTGCACTATGTGCTACCCCAAACCAAAATGAGCTGAGAAAACCTTGGTGGGGAAGGACAGGATGGTAACAGTCTCACCAGACCTCCCCGCATGTGGGATACCGGCTGCTCGGCTTATGCTATTTCTGGCCAGCAGAAATCAGCAGATACAAAAGAAGTTTGATGACTACAGTTAGAGGCAACTGGGTTTGCCAATGCATAGCTCCTGCAGAGGGGAAAGCTTGCTTTTCTCCTACTTTCTAAAAATAGTTATCCCTGTTATGAAAACCACCTTTGGTCTTTCAAAACACCAACATTCTAATTAAAATACAATTATATATTATATGTTTATAAATACATATATTTACATAACTAACTTGCAGCTGGGATTCCCAGGCAGAGTTGTAAAAACATACAGAGCTAGATCAAAAGCAGTTCTCCAGAGGGTATTCCTCTCCTTCCTCTTGTATCACAAAGATACTGACCTGGTTCTAATTTGAATGGTTTCCTGTTCATTCTCCTCATCCTGTAAATTGTGCCAAGACTATTTTCATCCATGGTCTCCAAGATGCAGTCTCACTTTAGCGTTTACTCAGCTTGGTGACACGAACCAACTTTATGATTATAATGACCACACATTCTGATTTCAAATAAATCAGAATAGCCCTATTATTCTGCCCACCTTCAGTTAGCTAACCCCATGATATTAACTCTTCCTTGCAAACCAAAAGACCCAGTAGGCCAAGGAGAAAAAAGCAGGTGTCATCTACATACAATACAAGGACTATAGCAGCCACTTTGTAGGGCAGACAGACAGAAGACTAGCAGAGCACATCCATGAATGCCAACTAGCTGTTGGAAGACATGACGGACATGGACAGATTCAACCACAGTTTCAACTGGGAAACCGTTAGCAGCTTAGACCAAGCCAAATCCAAACATGCTAGAGCATTCCAGCAAGCTTGGCATTCAGACAAATCAACCATCAACAGACAGAGACATAAGCCATTCAAAAGAGACAATAAAAAACCTAGGAAGGAAATAAAGACTCAACACATCCCCTCCAGCAGCCCACATCCAGAAAAGCTGAGATCAGCACTAGGCAAACAATCAGGCAGAAAACAATACCCTAATCAAAGAACTACCAAGGAGGAAACCCCCCCCCAACAAAAACTGGCAGGGCAAGCTACTGCATATAAACAGGCAGCAAACCCCACACTCACTAGCACTGATGATGTTACCTAGTTGGGTAATGAAACATCTGCAAGCAAACAAGCAAGCTCAGAGAGCACCAAGAACTCCACAGTTCAATCCTGAGCTACAGATATTCTCTTCTATTGGAAGAGAGAAAGATTCTAGGGAGAAACAGACAATAGCTACTTTGACAGAAATCAACCAATATATCTTGCATCTGGAGATACCGTTTCAGTAAAAATTAGGGTCAGGAACCTCCGTAAAATGTAGAGTATCACAATCATAGATTCCTTGTGTGCTTTTACATCTCCAGAAAGGATACAGCAAAAACAAATCACTGCACAGATGTTCCAGATATTGAAAGTATCCTATACCTATGTAGATCTTCCTCAAGAATCATGTATTGATAAATGTCTGATGTAAGAATATTGATAACTTTGAGGAGATGGTGTTATCTCAGATTATTTGTCCATAAATAACAGTTAAACATGAGATATAAAATAGCAGTAAACAATTAAATTAAAAAGAGTATAAAAATAAAGCTTATATGTAAATTATTTCAGCTCTCTGAGAAGGAAAACAGCTTTCTTTTAAATCATCAACTGTGTATTTCAGACAAACTTGCAGGCCATTGCTTCATAGGCCTTGATGTAGAAATGTCTTAAGGTAGTCCTCGCTTAATGACTGCATGTTTAGCAGCTGCTCAAAGTTCTGATGGTGCTGAAAAAGTAACTTTATGACTGATCCTCACACTTATGACCATCACAGTGTCCCGCGGTAACATGATCACCATTTGCGACCTTCACAGTTGGCTTCTGACAAGCAGGCCCAATGAGGCCAGCAGCAAAATTGCAAGTTGCAGGCATGTGATGTCTTGCTTAACAACCACAGTTGATTCACTTAATGACTGTGGCGGAAGTGAGGTTGTAAGTCCATCACAGTCACATGATGTCTAACGATAGAGTTGCTGGTCCCAGTTGTGGCTGTTAAGTGAGGACTACCTGTAGTGATTTGACACTGTGATTGCTCTGCCATGTTAAACTCTGCTAATTTTTTTAGCCTGTTTTAATTTGTAACAGATTTGTGCTTTAGTAAAGGAAAGAGCTGGTTTGCCTCCAAAGATGATTTAAAGGCAAAAGAGACAGATCTTAAGTGAGGCTTGACAGTGTACTTTATGGTGTGTGCCTGGTAACTATGGACTTAATGGTTGAGGTAAAATAGAAAGACACAAAAGGGACTTTTGAATAGATAGCAATCAGTCACTCACAGAATGTACTAAATAAACACATTCTGTCAAACTTCTGCTTTGTTTTGCAAAATACTTTAAGTTACAACAACTTGCGTTATATTTATTTTTAGGTATAACTTTTCTAACCTGTATCTTTGGTATGCTTTTTCTGTAAGCACTTATTCCTGGTTACACATTCCTGTATGCATCTTTTCTGAACATATGTAAATACATTTCAAGTCAGATATACAATAAAGTAGCTAAGAAATACTTTGTAATAGACTCTAGAGTTCGGTAAGCTACATCTCCATTCATTTTGCAATAGAGCATATTTTGGCAGATCACACAATTTCAGCTGGGAAGAAATCTGTGACAAATTTCTCTACCATTCCTAGTTTATACCTGAACCCAGCATATCCAAAAAAGATGGCTTGTAGAAATCCACCCATCCCAGTCAAGAAGTTTACAGCTCCTGATCCATCAGAATTTTCCACCCAGATCTAAGGAAATTAAAAAAAAAAAAAAAGATGTATAGATGGATGTTGTTAAGAGTAGAACAACTTATGACAGGAATAAAATGTGTCCAACTGCTTGACCTTGAATGGCTCAGTGATGTTGCTGAAACATTTGCTCATTTGTTGTTGTGCTCTTTTGATTTCCTTCAGCTCCAACCAGCCAACAGCAAACATGCTCTGATGGGAGAAAGACACTGGTACCACTCTATCACCAACACACCCTTATTCAGACAGATGCATTGCAGATGGGCAAGATGGAAATCACTTGCTCCCTTTTTACCCAAGTCATGGCTGGCCCCTGAGGATCAGTCACAGGCTCATAGATCTCTAGATCATTCCTTCTGACTTCTGGGTCCATAGGGTACATGACAGGAAACCCAAGCAAGACAACGTCAGCTTGTTTCACTGGCTCACCTGTGGGAAGAGGCATGAAGCAAAGCCTGATGTGACCAAGGCACAGCTGTGTGATGGTGACCGCTAAGGAAATGGAACTTCTCATCTTCATGCTACCTTCCCTTTGATGGCATGGGGGATATAGAAAGAAAACTTCTACTTATGAGTATGTCAAAGATCCTTGATGCATGGGAAGCAAAGGTGCAGCAGCTGTCACGATACATTTATATGTGGAGAAAAGCCTCACCTGTTTTCCTAACCCTACAGCAATAAAGACCTAGGAGCCCTGCTAAAACGTCAGTTTGAAGAAACAATATGCAGATATGCTAGTCTCTGGCCCACCAGATTAGATAATAGTTTAGCCAATATGTGAGAGAGCTATCTCTTTCCAACACATTCCCTCTCGAAGGGATAGGCAACTCACAATCTAAAGCCGTATGTAGTGCCCAAAACCTGTGCTGCCTTCCATGTAACTTATAACCAATGCCATCCTAATGGTTCCAAGCAGTTTTCCTTGCAGGTGATCAGAGGATTCCAGGGGACAGTTGGAAGGAATGGGAAAACAAGGCTTCCCCTTTCCTTCTAGCAAAAATTGCTGTGTTCCCAAATATCAGTGAAAGTGAGAATACAACACTTTTGCCTTTTTTATTGTTGGGAGGAAAAGGAAAATCTCTTGGCTTTGCACTGTCCTTCTCCCCACCCCCATTCCCTGAGGGGAGGAAGTACATCCCTGAGCAAGACAACAAAAAATATTGAACACTGCTCGTTGGGCAATATGTTAACTTGGTGCCCTCCACATTAGCATGTAGGATGAGTGATGATCACATCCCCATGATAAAGTGAACAATTTGACCTGCAATGCAGTTGGTTTAAAGGGTTGGATGAACACCTTGGTTTCTTCTTCTGAATCCCTCACCTGGACAGTACCCATCATATTCTGGATGGTAGCATCTGCTTTTATCCAAAGGCACTTTAAGTTTCTTCATAATTTCCTTCCATTCTTCAGGGACAGGAAAATGCAACTGGGAGCCCAAGTCAATTGCAAAGTTCAAGCTGAAAAGGTACAGAGGAAAAAAAATAGCTGAGTTAGCATAATAGAGAATTACAAATTGGAAACATGTTGACATTTAGCATTTTAAAAGACAACACCAGTAGATGTTCAGGGCACTTATTTTTTTTTTTGAGGTTGTTCCTAATTAGTTATTAAAGAGGTTCTCATTATTCCTCCCAAGAAATGTTTGTTTTAATCACTGTGATGTCATACTTGCTTAACTTTTACTCCAGTGAAATTAAATTGTATCCAGAAGTTACCACGGCATACATCTTGTTGCAGAAGACAAATCAGTCATATACTACTTAAAGAAGTTCCTCTAGTACTGGGGTAAAGACAGGCAGAGTTTTTTTAAAAAAAAATGTTCTTACATTAGCTTTTTCAAAAAGTATCCACACAAGGTTTGCAATCATATTTCAGCCTTTCCATATTTTATCAGTGTTACCTGGAAACAGAATATTTATTTCTGAACAATGCTGTTACTCTTTCACTCATAAATTTTCAAAGAGGTGGCTTCCAGTGAAACCAAGAAAACCAGCAGAAACATTTTCAAGTTTATCAGTCTCTGTATTTCTTTCCCTTTTCTTTGGAGTGCCTTTAAATGAACATGGGACCTGAGATCTTATTGATAAAATTGACAAGACTTAACTTTTTTCTTGTCCGTTTAAGGTTATTTCCAGACTAGTGATTTATAGCATCCTTTACCATCAGTGTGATGTTATAAAGCCCATCATTATTACTGATACATTTGCACAGCAATGGCTGGATGACATTATAAGATGCAATAAATCATCAGTGAAACGACCCCAGTAAAATCTAGATAAAAAGGACCAGGAAAAAAAAAGATGGATAAAAACATACAGTGCAGAAAAAGGAAGTTACACTCCATAAGATCATTGTAACTAAGTCACAACAGTTTTCTTTTGCAGTTTATTTTTGTAATCATCTAGGCATTAGGGAAGGGGGTAAGTTGGTGCAGAAATCTTTACATAAAATAAACAGTAAATGAGATTGTATCTTGCATCTCAAGGAGGATGCTTGCTGGACAGCCACCACTCTTGGATTGTTTAATGGGTTTTTTTGTTCAATGTGGAAGATTAGACTGGATCTTTCCAACTCTACAATTCTATGATTCTATAACTGGCCCACGCTAGGGATGTCTTCTCTGGCATTAACTGGAGAGGATTTGATGACAACATTTAAAGCTAGAGAAAAACATCTGTGGGTAACAGTCATGCACATGAACTGCATTTGAAAAAGATTCCCAAATAATCCTTGAAGTACTTGGAAATTCGTGCTTGATTTTGCACTATTCAATACCAGCTAGGGGAAGGCTTTGCAAAAAACAGCTTAAAATCTGCAAAGAAGCAATATATATTTCATAAGGCAGTGTGCAATAATCTCTTGTTAAAAATCTTGCTCTGCTTGTATTTGGTTGGCCTCCTTTTCTTTCTCTCCACGGGCAGTGTCTTTCTCAAAAGGGGTGAGGAGGGAGAGAGTGGGAAGGTTACTCTTAAACCATTCTGCATTTGAAAGTCAACCCCTTCTGGAAACCAGAAAGTGAATCCTATATCAAGTGGAATATATCACTCAAAGCAATCGTTTCATGGGAAGGAGGGGGGAATTGACAAATATACTGTACTTGGTTTGGATTTTGGACCAGAAGATTGAAAGCACCTTCCCAAGAGTTGGACCGAAGGGAGAAATCCTCAGCAAAAAGGATGAAGCTCCCCAGCCAGCCAGACTTGAGTATGACGTGAGGTTCAGCCTGGTTATGGCAGCCTATCATAATTATCCTTTACTGTATTTTCCAAAAGGATAGGTCCTGTCACTGAGGTTTTAAATTACCATTCTCACAATTTGTAATAGATAACAGATGCATTAAAAAAGTGAATTCAGTGTTAACCATCAATAAGGCTAAAGTATAAAAAAGCCAAAGAAGGACAGAAAAGAAGGATCATCAATTCTGGAAGCCTCTTACCTCCTCTGGGCAACAGCATTTGTATAGACAGAATTATTGACACTGCAGTGATACTCATCTGGGGGCATAACACCTAAAAGAAGGCAGACACCTTTAGAACACAGCAGCCCATCCACAGGCACCACTGTGATGTCATCATGGTTAGGAATGGACATCTATGACCTATCCAATCTTTTTTTCTCCCAGAATAACCCTTAAGAATAAGTATAGATAGATAAAGGTTCAAGGGTACATATTGGTTGCAACATATCTGGGCATTTAAAAAAAAAGTTAATTGCATACAATTTGAAGGAAGATGCTATTATTTGAATGCATCAGGCTTCATACTAGGACTTGGCAATAAATCACAGTTCTCCAGGCACTTACCATATTTTTCCGACTATAAGACGATACTTTTTTCTAAAATCCTTACCCTAAAAATTGAAGGGCGTCTTATTCAAGGAAGTCAGCCGAGGAAAGAACCTCGCAGTTGAAAAATTGCCCATACTTTGTCTCTGCAGGTAGGCTTCCTCCTATTGCTAGCCTCCAATCACGAGTGAAATAGCTTGTCTCCCAAACAGACTTCCTCCAATCACGAGCCTTATGTAACTGACATCAGCTGATGCTGAACAAACCAATTAGAGGAAGGCTGTTTGCAGAGACAAGCTATCGGCAGTTTCACTCGTGCTTGAATGTAATCAGTTATGCAAAAGAGCATGGAAACAGAGCTGCAGAGAGACGGTTTGGACCTCCTCCCACCGAGTGTATCAGGTAAATGTTAACTAATTACTAAATAAAAATGTGTTCTGCACTATCTTTAAAATATTGATTTCTTAATTTTGGGTTGCAAAAGTGGGGGTCGTCTTGTACATGGGGGCGTCTTATTGACGGAAAAATATGGTAACCTGTTATTTAGCACTTGGCTTGACTTTTCACAAGACCCTCAGACTTGACCTAGCTAGATTACTCATGTATTTATTACATTTATTTATATATCTCCCACCCATTCCTGGCTGTTTGCAAACATAAAATACAATCATTTCTAATTTTTATTTATTATATCTTTACTGTAGACAAGAATGAAGCCTTAAAGCCAACCATTGATTGCTCACATCAGAGCAAAGAATTAAGAGGGAACCACTGGTGAGGTAATGGTATGTGGGAATGACCTTGGGAGACCAGAGGGAGAGCCGCAAACAGGACAACCAGCATGTAAAAGGTGTTTCAGCCGCCAGAAGGGGGGATGGCATGGAGTTTCCCCTTCTGAGGGCTGAAACACCTTTTACACACTGGTTGTCCTGTCTGCGGCTCTCCCTCTGGTCTCCCAAGGTCATTCTCACATACCATTACAGGTTCTGCCTCATAAGCTTCAGCTGTTACAGGAGACACACTGAATTGATTTTTATCCCTGTTTAGGAATCCTCTTACACCAACTTACCAACAATGTGATAGTTCTCTTCCTCGGAGTTCCACACCACTCGGCTGCACCAGTACTGAGCGACAGCCTGGACCACGTCCCAGCCACCTTCCTGCTGAAAGAGCTTCAAGTCCTAGAAGTACATCAGAAGGAGGGATTCCATTGACCCTGGAGTGCCCGACCTGAGTCAGACAGGCTAACAAGGTTTGGTGGCAAAAACAGAAGCAGGGTAGGAGGCAAAAGTGGCTACCCCAAGCCCTGCCCCAGCTACCTGAGTGATGTAGAAATACTGCTCAAAAGCCAGCATCACATCTCCATTGATGTGGATCTCCTCATTTCCATAAATTTTCTCAGGGCAGACCTCTCGGCCTGTTGCTGCACTCTCCCAAGGAAACTTTGCACCCTGCCACAACCAAAGCCCAAATCAAATCAAATCAAATCAAATCAAATCAAATCAAATCAAATATCTTGACAAGGTCAAGGCATATTGAATAGTAAGACATTTCCTTTCTTTGGGCAATTTCAAATCCAGAGCATGCTTGTTCAGGAATGGGCAGCTATTTGCTGCATGACAGAAGACCCTGTTGGAGACTGGTCAATGGCCTCGTTTGCTCAGTCCAGTTTCTGTCCCCAGTGAGAGAAGGCAACTTTTCAATGTCATTCTGTGCCTTGTTCAGAGTTGGCAAAGAATAGCTCTGTTGTTCAATTGTGGTTTCCCTCAAAGCTCTTCACTTGGGTCATACAGGGTGAGACTGATGGGGGGTTGAATTCAGCACCTTCAATATTCAGCCATATGTTCACAGGAAAGAAGAGCATCCAGGAAGATGGCACATGAGGGCCATTGTCTGGATCCAATAGGCAAGTCAAGAAGTCTTTTGTTAAAATGCCAATACCGCGGCTTGTGATGTGGCCAGGTTTTACAATGATTCACCTACAGCTAGTTTGGTGTAGCAGTTAAGGCATCAGGCTAGAAACCAGGAAACTCTGAGTTCTAGTCCCATCTTAGGCACGAACCCAGCTGAGTGACTGTGGGCCAGTCATTCTCTCTCAGCCCCAGGAAGAAGGCAATGGCAAGCCACTTCCAAAATCTTGCCAAGAAAACTGCAGGGACTAGTCCAGACAGTCACCAGGAGTCAAGACTGACTTGAAGGCATTAAAAAAAAAACCCTATAGCTTACAATGACATTTACTGAGATTGATATTGATTTTAAAGCTCAGCAACAAATAGCACATTTGAGAAATGCTTACATGCTTGTGCCCTCTGAATCCATGTTTTGTTAGCACAAGCATCACTGGAGTTCTAGCAGCCAACTTTTGAATGACTAAGTCTGCTGTTCAGAATTATGATCTTAGAAAATGTACTTACCTGTTTTCCCAAGCTTTCAGAATCTGTTCATTGTTGTTTAAGCATACTGCCATAACACTAAAGACTAGAAACTTACTCCAGTGGCCTACCTAGCTTAATTTCAAATGGTTTATATACTCATGTGGTATTACTGATCGTTGGTCTAAATTATTTTATTTAAGAAGTTCTAGACAAAGCTAGAAAGTCACCCTGAATTGTCTGCTCTGCTGCTTTAGCAATTCTTCCATAAATTATTTTCAAATTCGCCTGTTGAAGCTTGGAGCACCTTGCCTATCCTAGCCATCTGTGCTTCCTGAAGAAGAGAGGGGAGATCCCTGATTTGTCTTCAAAGCAGGTCCTGAAGTTGGATGAGATATCATCTAACTTCTTAGAAAGGGTTAAAATCACCCCAGTTTAGACACCACTTCCTACCCTTCTACTTCCAGTCTTCCCCACTTCAGCCCTACTTCAGACTGCAAGACTGTCATTTTAATGTTTAATGCAGACTGTCATTTTAATGTCACCCATGTGTTCGTAACCATTTAGAGCTACTCTTGTTTCAAAGAGCCTTCTGCTGCTGCCACTGAATTTTGTTCTTGTTTTTTGAAAACCCGCTGAAAAGGTAAAATAAACAACAGTTCAAGCCAAGGGGAATCTGGGGGAGGGGGGTGGTCCTGCACTGCAGATTTTTCTTTCATAGAGGAAACTGGCTTTATGCCTTCCATGGAAGGAGATGCTGGCATTTTATCTTGCCTTCACAAGTGTCTTCTACCTTGTATCCTTGTTCCCATGCATTGTGTAGAGCTCCCTCTAGTGTTCGGATCCTGTATTTTAGGATTGCACAAGCTGCTTCTGGATAGAAAAGCAAGATGTTTGGGTATATCCAAGTATCCTAGGTTTAACAACAAAAAGAAAGGACAACATATATAAATATTGCCATCAAATGCAAATGAGGTTGTCTACAAGATCTGCATATTAGAGTAAAACCAGCAGTTATTCCTCTCCCATAATAAGAGCTCCCAGGTTTGGATAACTAAACTGCCTTCCCCAACCCAGCGTCCTCCAGATCTGGTAAACTACACCCACGAGGCCAATAACCGGGGATAACATGAGAATCCAAAACATATGGAGCAGACCAGATTGTAAAAAGCTAAAATATCTTGAGTTTCATGTTCTGAGATCATGGAAACACCAATGCTGTCAGTCAGCATTCCCCCTAACCTAGAACCATCCAGATGTGCTGAGGCTGCAGTTCTCAAAATGTTGCCCTGGAATTCTGGGAATTACTGTCTCAGCCAGGTGAATGGAGTGGTGCATTCCTTCAAGCAGACACCCTGAATTCTACCCTCCATCAATCTAAACCTTTTGCAAAATGGCATTTATTAGTCACTCAGCAGATGGACAGTCCATGCCTGCCTCTGACCCTAGGGACCTGAGATCATGCTACCTACATTCATCAGCAACATTTTTCTTCTCGACGGCACAGTAAGGGTGGGACGAAGAGTTGGAGCCTTCTGGGAGAACAGCTTCTTCAGTCTTTACCCTTAAAACAAAATCTAGGCCCTAGAATGATGGGGCTTCAGTTTAAAGACTTAAACTGGAGAACCACACAATGGATATTCTACTCTGGGGTAGGAGACTGGTGGAAAGTTGATGTAAAACCTCCTTAGGAGACTCTTACTACTGTGAAAGAAAAACTGATGGGGCCAGAATGCATTTCTTCCAGTACTGATTATGCATAGCTAGTCCCAACACCCATCACAATTTAAGGGACAGCGTTTAAGTCAGGAAGTGCAAGAGCAATAATAAAAGATGGCATTTCATGCATCTGATGAAACAACTGGAAGGTTATCAAAACCTAAGTTATAAAAGAATAGAGGGGGATGCATAGAGAGAGAGAGAGGGAGGAAACTTCACTCAAGGGGAGAAACAGAGACAGATCCAGAGTTAGTTCATCTGCTAATAAAACCTAACTTGTTGACTATTTTGAAAAGATATGAGTCAAGCAGAGATTGTGGCTCAGGGCAGAGCACATGCCTGGCATAGATAACTGCCAGGTTCAATCCATGGCACCTCCAATTAAGAAGATCCCAGGCTTAAACACACACACACACACACACACACACACACACACACAGCCTGATGTACACTAGGTGAGATGAACTAAGTCTAACTTTCTATCTTCACTTTGCAGGATGAGTCACATAACTGAGCTAACAGTTGATTGCACAGTGGTTAAATCAACCTGCAACTGAGAGAACTGAGAGAGCTGGAACTCTGCAGAATTCACAACACCTTTTAGTCTTTGCATGCGCATCACAGAAAGCTAAAACCAGCTACAGGACAGTAGATGACCAGGTCTTTGCCACGGGATAGAACATTTTCCCCAATTCATCTCCGCTTCATACAGTAGTAGAAAATTGGGGCACCTGTGGTGCCTTTTGCTCACCTGGTCCCAGAAGACGTGGCCCCAGTAGTCTTCCCCAGATGTGCCATTGGAAAGGCCTCCTGGGCTGATTCCAGAGAATGGTAAGTTAGTAGAGCCCAGAGGAGGAATGGCACTGAGCAGGTAATAGAGACAGCCATAAATGGCCTGGCTGAAGGGAAGAGGCCCCTCCACATCTACACAGCAGCCTTCCCAGAGCGCTGCCCACGCCTGGACGTGAGACAAATATAAGGAACCAGATCCAATCAGGGACATTCCTTCACAAAAGGTCCTCTGCACATCCTCTTCAGTCTCTGCTATGGCAGTGAGGAACTCCCATCTCTGCTCCTTCTTTTCTCCAGGGAGGGTCACTGATTGGGGCACTGGGGTCCAGACCATGTGGACAGTAGGCTGGGGGCCACCTTCTACTTCTGGGACCAATGTCTTTCCATACAGATAACTAAGGAGAAAGAAAAAATTGGGAATCCTTATGTTTCTCTCTGGAGATTAGAGGGTCTGGTAAAGAATGGAAACACCACTGGTATTTTATACCCATCTCATACCAAGGCTTTGTTTTCCATCCTTTTGAACTCTAATCTAAAACTTTTCCTTCCATCTTTCCATTCTCTTTTTTCTTTGTATCTCTGCCTATACCTTTCAAGTGTAGTGGCCAATGGTTCTCCCTCAGTGGCTCTGCCTTGTAGGCCAAGCTAGTAGGGAATTCAGGAAGCTGTAGACCCAGCTCATTTGGAGGACACCAGGTTACGGAAGGCAGTATTAGTCAAAGTCCACCCCTTCTTCTAATCCAAAGCACCCTCTTAGCAATATGGGTGTTTCCTGACAGACTGTCTGTGTCCTCTGGAGGGGGCTGCATTTATTCCCTATTCAAAACCACAGGAAAAACATCTGGCTTCTGTTATTGCTGTCTTTCAAGGCCAAGAGCTCCAGAAAACCTTCCCACAATAATACTCACTGAGCTCCCAGGAAATCTGGCCCTTTCTGCAAGTCCAGGTCTGGACTCTCTGGTGTGAACTGGGTGTGGAGATTCACTGTGATGGGTTTAGTTTCAAGAGCTGACCTTGAGATGGTTACGCTGAAGGCCAGAAGATGGAGAAGAGACTGGTGGGCATAGATTGTGTGAGTAGCTGTATATTCTGAGCACTGGGCGGTGTGGATGTAGGTCCCTGCAGACAGAAGGAAGGGATCAGTTAGAACGCATACCCTAAATTCTCAAGTCAAATCTACTCATGCAATTTCACACAAGGAAATGAGTCTGGGGCAAGAAATCTAAATGTGGCCTACAATATAATCCTTCTGTTATTTGATAAATTGAAATGTGAAAAAGATGGTTGTTTGTGATTGTCTCCTTAAAGATTAAATTATATTTGATACATCATAGAATTGAAAAATAATCCATTTGCACAGGAAGGTGGAAAAATATTCTCCAGATCTTGAGCACTCTCTACTGTAATTAAGTTTTCTTGAAAATTCCTGTCTTCCTCCAGTTTAAAGATTTTCAATTCTATTTAAGGAGGCTTCCCACTTGGACAAGATATGCTGGACAACAACTTGCATCATCCTGTTGCTAACGGGAACTATTTCGCTGCATCTGAAGGATATCTAGTTAAGAAAGGCTGTTTTAAAAGATGCCTTTCAAAATAGGTTCATCTGAGAGATTCTCAGATTCCTTTATGAGCTCTATATGTGGATGCGAATTCAAACTTAGGAGAACTTAGCTCAACTTGAATTTCCTATATCCACCCCCTTGTTCTTCTTTATGAATTCTGGGGCTCATATTGTCCTTCAAAACAAAAGCTATTTTCTGTGCTCAGTGTGTGAGTTGAAGAAAGCCATCCTGACAGGGTGGCCGGAATGTATTTGCCAACAAAAGAATGCAGATGAGGATCGTTGCATTGCCACGTACCTGTCCTGGTGTCCAAACAGAAGGTCTCCCTCAGGTTGTTGGCTCCATCCACGTCCATCCTGACATTCACAGGACTGGGGAGATCAGCCCGATGTGTCTGCCCAACTGCTTCATTGTACACCCCATTGACATGAAGGATGTCCCTGTAGACTCGGGTCCCCAGATAGGCATTGGTCATCGTTGGGAGGAGTCTGGTGTCAGAAGGCAGAGCATCCGTGGTAAATATGGTGGGGTCTTCACCCACCACCGCCATATCAAGATGAGGGAGGAGGAATGGCTGGAGTTCTAGCTGAAAAAAAAAATGCACACAATAAATACTCTATCTGTATGATGCTGAGCAGAGGGGGTAATTTCCATTCCCATCCTCCCTCTCACATGGCACTGAGGATCAGCTTAAAATCCACATGGAAAGAAGGACTCAGATGGATCAATTCAGTTTTGGGAGGATTTAAAGGAGAGGCAGGCAGCCTGATGCCTTACAGAATTTTGGGAAGGGACAATCCCCCACAACTCCTGATCAGCTAGTGGGGACTAATGGGAAATGTAGTCCAAAACTTCAGGCTGCTGGTTTCTAGGGAAGAAAGGCGCCCATCCATCCGCACAGAAACATTCCCAAAGAGCAGAGGAAGCTCTGAAAAGTGGCGCCGGTCACCCCACACCCGTCCGGCCCGAATCAGCCCCTCCAGCCCTCCACTCCGCTTACGGGAACTCCAAAGCTACCGAGGACCTGGAAGCGAGGCAGTCCGGAGCCGCCCTTCTCCTCCTCCTCCCTCTGCCCCTTCCAGGGGCTCACCTCTTCCTGGAGAGTTTGCTGCTCGGACGTTTTCCGGGCGGGCAGGGTGGAAATTCCTGCGGAGAAAGGGACAGCCTGTGAAAAACTCGCCCCGCCTTCGCGGACTCAGGGGACAGGCTGAGGAAACCAAAACAGCTAACTGTGGCGCGGAGCATTGCCGCCCTCCCCCGCCCCGGCATCGGCCCTTTCTTGTTCCTTCCATTTTTCCGTCTGGAAAGTCTTTTGAAGAGACGTCCCGGTTTGTGCCGCGAGAGGGCGCTGTCTGGCCGTGCAGCGCGAAGTCCGCAAACTTCCTACTGTACAGCTCAGAAGAGCTGCGAGCGCGAACTTGTGAGCAGCAGCGCAGCGCGCCTTCTCTCGGCGTTTCTTTCTCCCACTTTTCTTTTCTCTGCCTTTTCTCCGTCACCCACGGGGGTGGGTGGCGTAAGATGATATAGGGCAAAAAGAGGAAATAGCATTTCTACGTGGACTTCGTCCTGAAACCATGCTCGGTAAAGCCAAGTACTGTACTTGTTAGTACTTGGATAGGAAACCACCAGGAGATCACCAGATTGGAAAGTCGAAAAGATGTCCCGGAGAGAAAGGATGGTAAACACTTGCAGCCAAGAAAACTGCAAACTTACATGAATGTGTTTGTATAGCTACCAAGAATCGAGTTGGTTTCAGAGACTTACTGATCTCAATATCCCTCCTGGCGAGCTTCGCCTCTCTGAATCTTTGCAGCCTGAGTAATAGAAATGCCGTTGCGTTCAATGATCTGTGCCAAATTGCTCAGAGATCTGTACCCAACTTAGACTGGACATGGAAAAGAATGTAGGGGAAGAAGGCATTTTCCCGCAAGTAAAATAGTGATATGTAAACCGTGGGAAAATAAGTAGTAACTTTGTGGACCCCAGTGTTATCTTCGTATGTTGAGAAACTAGTAGTCTGTTTTATAAAAATTAGCTGTATATTTTAAATCAGTCGGATAGGCTTACTGCCAGGGGATGATGGGAGGTGTAGTCCAAGACATCTGAGGAAGTTTGAGTTATACCGCTGCTTGTACTATTTTGCGTGGTTTTGCAGATTGCTTTAGTAGCTGTAGAACATGAACAGAATTACTACAAGTGTGTCTAGTATCTTACCTGCTCTCTGCAGGTTTGTGGGAAGGGACCTCTATTTTGAGTTTCTTCTGCAAGGATGTCCTTGTTTCATGAAGATTTAATCTATTATTATTGTGTCTGCGTCTGGTATACTTTCTTGATTATAGTGGCAATTGGTAAATTATAAAATTATAGTTCATTAATAAAGGATATAATTCAAATGTGGCATTCATTTCAGAAAAAATAATGATGATTTGAATGTACCAAAATATTAATGAAGTTGGCTAGTACTTTGTTAAACTGTCCAGCTGCAAAGTGCTAGCTTACCAAACATGTCTCTAAAACAGTCTATCACTGGTATTTGATGTCATGTAAAAATGAGAAAGCCAGTTTGGTGCAGTGGTTAAGGCACCAGGCTAGAAACTGGGAGACAGTAAGTTCTAGTCCTGCAGTAGGCACAAAGCCAGCTGGGTGACCTTGGGCCAGTCACTCTCTCTCAGCCCTAGGAAGGAGGCAATGGAAAATCACTTCTGAAAAACCTTGCCAAGAAAACTGTAGAAATTTGTCCTGGCAGTCTCTGAGAATCAGACATGATTGAACGGATAATTAATTAATTAATTAATTAATTAATTAATAAATAAATAAAATGTGATCTGTGCCCGAAGTGTCTGCCAATGCAGTGCAGGTACTCTTAGTTTGCATTTTAAAGCATGAACATGCTTGGGTAAGCTGGGCTTTGTTGTGCTTGTGCATTGTGGCCAAAATATGCCCAAATTGATTGGCACACTCTTAACCATTAGCAGGGAATGCTGTAGGTGACCTGGGTATGACTAGCCTACATCTTTTTCTCTTACACAAATGTGTTATGGGAAAACATCTATTGACCGAAGCCTGATGGGCAGCACAAATCAGAAGTGGGCCCGCCTGACGATGACCATGCCATATGGAAGAGCGCAACTTCGAATGTAAGAAAGCGTCATTTTTTTAACAATAGAGCATGCTATTCTTTGGCACCTCCTGGTATGACCATAAACCCGTATCAGGCTTTTTAAAAGTTAAAGGTGAAAAAGCTCCCATCTCTTACATTACCTGGCCTTTCCTCCTGCTTTGGGTTAGTGGCTTGGGAGTTCCTGTTGCCACTACCTACCTTCCGGGAAGTCTCACCTAGCGTCCACCCCGCTAACTCCAGCACGTGAGAGAAATAGGTACTAGATCTTTGTTGCCTTTCTGGTGACTAGAAGGTAAAAATGGAATAGTGTGGCATTCTGGCTAAATGTTTTTATCTATTCCTACAGAAGTAGAAGACTCCTTAAACAGAATTTCCTTCTGCTCATATTTACCCAGATTGTCTTATTTTAAAAGGAACAACCATGTTTTATTTAATCCCCATTTTTCATTGAACCTGTTCCAGTTTGTCTGAACCCTTCTGAAAATATAGTACAGTACGTGAGGTTGAGTCAGACCAACATAGAATAAAATGCAACTGTTACCTCTTCTGGTATTGAAATTATCCTTCTGTCGATGCAGCCTATAACTGCATTTGTCCTTTTTGCAGCTGCCCTGCCCTGCTGGCTTATTCCGTTTGTAACTAATATTATTCCTAGATCTTTTTCAGAAGCATCCCCCATCCTATATTTGCACATTTAATGCCTGTTTCTTAAGTGAAGAACTTTGCGTTTATCTCAGTTAAATTGCATTCTATTATTTTCACATCCGTTTCTCCAACCTATCAAAATTGTTCTGAATTTTATCTCTGTCTTCTAGGGAATTAGCTCTCCCACAGAATTTTGTGTCATCTGTATATTAATAAAAATATGAAAGAGTACAGGATCCAGAAATGAATCGTGTAGTATCATGAGCACTGGGTTCATCATACTGTATGTTTTCATGCCTGAGCAGTGCTCAGGTTCTCTCTGGACACTCTGAGCTTCTTAGAATTGGGGTGTTAACATAGCATATTATTATGTCTTGCTGAAATTATAACATTTTGAAGGGAGATCCACTTCCCTGTTTCAGCACATGCTATGAAAATATATGGGTGGGAACCCTCTTCTTTGATATCTTGTTATTGTAATATATGGCAAGAAATCAATAAAAAATAACAAAACATTCATTTTTCAGGATTGCTACTAAGGAATGCATGTTGTCATCTCAGTACAGTATCTGAATTTCCTGAGTTTACAAATAGTCCAAGTTTTCTACTGCTAACAGTTCTTTGTATTCTCCGCATAACCTTTCAGTTACTCTAAGGCAGTGGTTCTTCAACTGGGGGTAATTTGGGCACATCCTGGGGTTATGGAGCAAATTGTAATTGCTTGTTTGTGAGTCAAGGATCCAGCTTGAGACTGCTGCTGCGGAGGCCCTAGCAGAGTCTTTTCTGGGGGTGGGGGGTAATGACATTCTTTGAGACTGGGAAAAGGGGTAATTGGGTCCAACAGTTTAAGGAATGGCTACATCGCATGAAAAGACCACTGCTGCCTTTTCATTACATTCGTAAATATCATTTTATTAAGCGCTCTTAACGAAAGAAAAAAATAGGCTTCAGTTGTCCCACCGCTTCTGTGATTCTTTTTGTACAGTGAGAAAGGCTACATGGCTACAGGACTGCTAAGCGAGCTGTTCAGAAGCCGGGGGCTTTCTTCCCAGGAACCTTGAATGTAACTGAGAACGGCAATAGTACCTGGGCCTGGGCGAGGTGACAGGGATTTGCCCCAGTGAAGGGTGCCTGCCAGCATCTCTTCACAGCTGTGCTGCTGAGGAGTATCACAAGTGTCGCTGGAAGCCCAGGAGGAGAGGAGGGAAGCAGCGGCATGCACTTGGGGGTGTCCTTTGTAGTGCAGCCTTGAAGGGGGCTTTTCTCAAAGCAGAAGAAGATTATTGCAAGTTCCAGCAGAGGCTGTGGCGGGGGAAAGTAAAGCTTGCTGTGTTTGCAAATGTGCTTTGCAGGGGGTGTCACATCGAACGTTTGTCAACCCCTTGAACGCTTCCATAACAGCCCTGTTAGTTTTTAGAGGATGAATTTAGTGGAAATGCCCTGAAAGATGCTAATTCTGAGACAGTCCCTCAATGTGTTTCGCACTCAAGGAAGTCAGAGAAGGAACTTGACTCGCATTAAACTACAACCCGGAAAGGAGGGAAGTGACACGTGATCCTTTGAAAAGGAAACTGATGTTTGCAGTTGGCCTGCAAAGAACAAAGTTCTCCTCGCCTGTTTATAAATTCCACTACCAAATTAGCCTTCAGCCTCTTTTTTTCCCACCCAAGAATGGTAAGTCTGAAAGGTTCAACTTGGGCTGATTGTTTTTTGTGGTACCTTTTTGTACGATAGTTGGGCATTTTTGTGAAGGAGCCAATGCTTTCAAAGACTTAAAAGTGGGGGGAGTGTTTTCAGCATTTGTTCAGTGACATAATTAAGGTCTGGGAGGAAATGTCTCCACGAGGAGAAAAGGACTTTTCTCTCTTCCCTAAATTTGATTTCCAAGTTAAGCCTATAAGCTTGTGAAGGTTATTCAAAAGCTGTGGCTCATCATAGACCATCAGGGCCTCCCTCTGCATAGAGAAAGGACGTGCCAAATATTGGGGTCAAATAACATCCGAGGGACTTTTCCACAACTGCTTGGGACCTTGCAAAGAATTCTTGGGCTGGATTTTGGTAGAATCAGCCAGTTCCTATAATTTTATGCCGACATACTTCTTATTTTGTTCACATGCTGTGTTGCATTCCATTTTTACTTTGTGTACATTTGCATATTACATACTTCTTACGATATTAATATCAGGTGACTCATTACAAATGCCAGAGACACAGCCTAGAGTATGTACTCTAGATCTGTTAGATCTTTAGATGTCTGATGTCTGATCTCTAGATGTCTGAGGGAAGATACGGTAGCAGTCTTCCGATGATCTTCAAAGTTCCGAAGGATTGTCACATGAAAAAGGGAGTGTGAACTTATTCCCTCCTGCCCTACAAGGGCAGAACCAGCAAGATAAAGTTACAAGGAAGTTGGTTCATGCTAGATGTCAGGATGAACTTCCTGACTGTATGGAACAGGCTGCCGAATGAAGTGGCAAATTCTCCTTAACTGGAGGTCTTCATACGGAGAATTGGGGTCCTCTGAATGGATGGTCCTCTGTCAGATGCTCTAGTGGATTCTGCACAGAGTTGGACTAGACGATTTATGATGTCCTTTCCAACTCTACAGTTCTGTAATTCTAGGACAGGATTTCCTGATTTTTGCAGAGATTTGGGTTTCTCTCTTTCTGGCAGAAGGCCTTCAATTTGGCATAAGTTACATTTGGATCCTGATTATTTGTGAGTTGATGTTTATTTCTCTTTATTCTTGTGGTGAACATGCCAACTTCAATTCTTATCACACCCTCATTGACAGTTGACAGCAAGCAGGCAAACTGGGTTTGAACTCACATAATTTATAGGAACATATCCTTTTTTTGCCACTTACAACAGGCAGACTCCCCCAGTCCCTCCCCCTCCGAGAGAGAAAAGGCTTTATTCTTTTTAAAAACAAAGGCAGAATCAAAGCTAGCTAAGGGAGGAAGGTAACATCACTGCTAAGCCTTTGATTAAACAGTGGATCCACAAGAAACTGGGAAAATCCAGGGAAACAAGGAGAAGTTGTTTTTGCTTCAGGCAAACAAAGAGAAGTTTGCTCTTGCTTCAGGAAATCCATTTATCTCTAGGGAATAGATGAACGAATCTGGCAGAAAACTGTTAGAATATTAAACTTTATTTTCTCTATGTGTTTTATACAACTTGGAACATCTTTAACAAAAGCGTTGGCCCTAAATTAAGTACAGACCAGCATCACTGTGTGGTTTGCCCAGAACCTTATATTTTCTTTATAAATTTTCTATGGGAGATCCTTTCAAGTTATGATCTGTGATTTAATATATTCACCATCACTGAATATTTTTGCATGGTGATACTTAAAATGAAAAAGGAATTTTTACATTCCTTCTTTTCCTATTTTAAAATAAAGTTTGAATTTATTTATGTCGCATGAGATTGGTCTAGCTCTCAAAAGAGGAAAGGGAGAGAGGATCGATTCCACTAGTCACACACCTCAACACTAAGGACCAAGAGGCGGCATGTAGAATGTATTTCTTCTTAATTTATTTCCTTTTAATTGGATGGAAAAACAACATAGGATGTGGGAGCCCCATCTGCCTCACATGCTGGATGTAGGAGGAAAACGCCAAGTGAGCCAAGAGAGATGGTGGCAGCAGCAACTATCAAGCTGCTACCTCAGGCAGGAACTAGAGCTTGATATGAAGACTCAGAGGGCTTCTGGGAGAAGAGGCTTAAGACCACTAATCTTTACTCTACCAGCTCAGCTATGCAGCTACAGCTGTATTAGGTATAATTGTTTTGTACAGTTCTATTTCTGAGGGTTATTTTACTACTCACTGTAACGAACTGCCACCTGTTGATCCCAAATCCAGTAACTTTCCTTGCAACCAATATTGATTCAAAAGAAAGTTCATTTATTGAGAATAAGTGTACAGATCCAAAGCATTGCTAAGACTGAGCAAAAGCGCGCCAAAAGCTGTTTTTCTTACTTCCCCCCGCCTTACATCGCCCTTAGTTCTTGGTCTTCTGATTCCCTTGCTGGCATGGCCTTGATCATGCCAGAGCCTGTGATAAGGAGCCATCTGCTTTAAACGGTTTCTCATTCCTTCTCCCCCCCCCCCCCCGCCCCCTTTTACAATGGCAGAACCGCAGCATGTAAGAAGCCATTTTTTAAACTAGCCATATAATAATCTATTATAAAATCTTGCGAGGATTCTGACATGCTGCCCCTCCACAAAAGGGGATGTCAGTCAGATGATTTCTCTTCTTCACTCTAAAAAAGAAAAAGCAAAGAGAAACATAATACAATAACCATTCTAATTGTTAAGGCTTTGTAGGATAAACATCATAATTTTTTTTTACTAAATGTAGAGCCTTTACATGTTTCTTGTCAACCCATTCAGCCATTGATTTGAGAAAATGTTTCCACTGAATTAAAAATTGAACCCTCCCCTGTACTTTCTACTGTCCAGTATCTCTTTAACTTCAAAATGTTGTTCTCCTTCAACCATCATTGGTTTAGGAGGTACTGGGGAGGGATGCCATTGAGATGACTCTTTATAGGGTTTAAGCAGGTCACAGTGGAACACTGGATGGATTCTTTTAAAGGTAGCAGGCATCTGTAATCGTAGTGAAACTGGATTAATTACTTTATCTATAACAAAAGGCCCTACGAATTTTGGAGCGAGCTTTCTGGAAGGTTGTAATGATTTAAGATGCTTGGTAGATAAAAGAACCTTATCTCCTACTTTCCAGTCTTTTTATGGGGTTCTCTTAGCATCTACAAATTTCTTGTACGTTGCTCTGGCCTCCTTCAACGACGCAGCAATGTGAGGCCACACTTGTGTCATTTGTTGGACCCATTCATCAACTGAAGTGACTTGAGTGGTTTGTTTAGGTAGTTCTGGGATGGGTACAAAGTTTTGTCCTGTAGCTATTTTAAAAGGGGTGAGGCCAGTGCTTTGGTGCACTGCATTATTATAAGCTACTTCAGTAAACGGTAACAGTTCATCCCAATTGTCTTGTTGGTAGTTAATGAAACATCTCAAATATTGTTCCAACACTGAGTTCAGACATTTGCATGATCCTGCCGTCTGGGGGTGGTACCCCGAACTCAAGCCTTGCGATGCCCCCAGTAGTTTTAGGAACGCCCTCCAGAACTTGGCAGTAAACTGGACCCCGCGATCTGAAATTATTCATTCTGGGACACCATGAGCTCGGTAGACATGTTGTATAAATAACTTAGCCAATTTGGGGGCTGATGGAAGGGATTGGCATGCCACAAAATGTGCTTGTTTGGAAAAAAGGTCTGTAACTACCCAAATAACTGTCTTTTTGTTGCTTTCAGGCAGGTCTACAATAAAGTCCATGCAAATTTGCTTTCAAGGAGCCCCTGGGTTTGCTACTGTCTGTAGAAGCCCCATTGGTTTGCCCCCTCTCTTTTTGGCCATTGCACACGTGGGGCATGTAGCTACATATTCCCCTACATCTTTTCTCATTGTTGGCCACCAAAATTGACGCCTGAGTAGATGTAATGTTTTCACAAAGCCAAAGTGCCCAGCTGTTTTGCTGTCGTGACTTCTTTGCAAGACCCACTTTCTAGCGTCTGCAGGGACATACAGCTTATCTTGCCACCACCATGCCCCTTGTTTGTTCACTAGCAATTGGCTGTTGCTTTTAAACCAATCATCCTGAGCAATCTGGGCATTTAATTTTTTCAACAACTCTCCTTCTGGTTGTTCTTCACCCCTTTTTTTCTGAGCTCTAGTGACCACTCTTAGGGCTGCTTGGGTACATGGAATTACAGGAGCGACTATTTCCTCCCGCTTGCTGTTGTGTTGAGGCAATCGAGACAGGGCGTCTGCCAGAAAATTTTTTCCCCCAGGAATATACTTCAGGGAGAAGTTAAATCAATGAAAATATTGTGCCCATCTCATTTGCTTGGGTGACAGCTTCCTCAGTGCAGTCAAAGCTTCTTGATTTTTGTGATCAGTCCAAATTTCAAAGGGATGGGGTGATCCCTCTAACAAGTGTCTCCAGCAAACTAACACCCAGCGTACTGCGAACGCTTCCTTTTCCCACACCAACCAGCGTCTCTCAGTTTCTGAAAATTTCCAGGATATGTACGCACATGGAAACAGCTCCCTCCCGCCCCCTTCTGTAACAACACAGCTCCCACTGCCACATCCGAAGCATCTGCCTGTATGACAAATGGCTGTTCTGGATCAGGGTGCTTCAAGATCGGTTCAGCCATAAACAGATGTTTTAAACTTTGAAAAGCTTCCTGGCACTCCTTAGTCCAGGCCAAGGGGGCTCCAGGTTTTGATGCCTTCGCTTTGTCCTTGCCCTTGGTTTTCAACAAATCGGTGAGTGGGAGTGCTACTTGGGCAAAGTTGGGTATGAACTGCCGATAGAAGTTAGCAAAGCCCAGGAAACTTTGAAGCTGACGCCTGGTTTTGGAAGCCTCCCAACCCGTGACGTCCCTCACCTTGACCGGGTCCATTTCAATTCCCTGATGCGAAATTCTATACCCCAAATAGTCAATTTGCTGTTTATGAAATTCACATTTGGAGAGCTTGGCATACAATTGAGCCTCCAGTAGCTTTTTTAGTACCTTCCTGACCAATTGTACATGTTGCTCCATGGTCTCAGTGTAAATCAGGATATCGTCCAGATAAACCAACACCCCCTGGTATAAATGCTCTTGTAACACCTCATTTATAAGTTGCATAAACTCCCCCGCTGCTCCTTTTAATCCGAACAGCATTATTTCATAACGGAAACACCCCAGGGGCGTGTTAAAGGCGGATTTCCATTGATCTCCTTCCCGGATTCGCACCCTGAAGTACGCCTCCCTTAAATCCAGCTTTGTGAAAAATTTCCCTTTGAATAAATGGGCCAACAGGTCTTTCATCAAGGGGAGTGGGTACCGGTTGTCAGCAGAAATGGCATTTAGCCCTCTATAATCTGTGCACAAACGTAGGGAGCCATCCTTCTTTTCCCTAAATAGCACCAGTGCAGCAATTTGAGAATGCGTAGGTACAATAAAGCCTCTCTTTAGATTCTTATCAATGAATTCCCGCAATGCTTCCAACTCTTTGGGTGTCATTGGATACATTTTCTTCCTTGGAAATTTAGCCCCAGGCTCAATCTCTATGGCACAGTCACTGGCACGATGGGGGGGTAGCTGATCTGACTCCTTTTCGCTAAACACCTCCTGCAGGTCACAGTATTGCTTGGGAATCTGAGTTGCAACCTCCACTGCCTTTTCCCCACTCACAGCACCCATCTCTCCATCTGACAACGTTTTGGTAATTCCTTCAACTTCCACTCCCCCCTCCTTCAGGAAACGTAAGATCTTCTCCCAGTTCACTTCTGGGTTCTTCCTTTTTAACCAGTTCATGCCCAGAAGCACTGGGTTGCATGCCATGGGAGTCACTAGGAATTTAATAGTCTCTCTGTGGTCCCCCATAGTTAGCTCAAGCTCTTCAGTACAATATTCCACCAGCCCTCCCCCCGCTGGGGATCCGTCCAGCTGGGTAAAAATCACAGGGATTTTGAGTCTCAGTCCCAAACCCCGGGCAAGGGTGGGGTTAATCAGATTTCGGGAGCAGCCAGAGTCTATCAGCACCCGTATCTCTGCCCTTCGATTAGTCCTCACCACCCTTAGTTCCACCCAAATTTTAATGGGACTCACCCCCATCTCTTCGCTCTCCGAGTCCTCCCGTGAGCTGCTTTCTTTCTCTGGAAGAGCGGCCGCCTGTCGGAGAGAGAGCAGAGCTAACAACTTCCGGATTTTGCCGCCACCGCGTGCTGCCGCTCTAGCTCCTGTCTTGCTGCCTACTGCCGCTGACTCCTTCTTGCTGGGCTTCGAAGACTTCGGCCCCTTCCGCTCCATCTTCTTGCCTCCTTGCTCCGTCTTTGCTTTAGGGCACGCAGCGGCAAAGTGCCCCAGCTTCCCGCAGTTGAAACAGACGCGCCGGCTCCTGCTACTTTCTGGCGCGCTGGTCTTCGCCTTGGGAGCCGCCTTCTTTGTGCCAGGTAAGGGTGGAAGTCAGGTTCTTGCTTCTATGGCGCGCCATTGCTCCTCCACTTCGCCGGCCATAGCAACCCATCCATTAAGGGTTTTGGGGAAACCCCGGCACACCACACGCTGCAACAATTCAGGTTGCAAGCCTCTCTGGAAGAACTTGATCAGGAGCTCCTCAGGCACGTGAGGCAGCCTTTGAGCCAACCCCCGAAATTTGTAGGCGTACTCTGACACCGACTTGGACCCCTGCTTCAGCCTTTCCAGGTCGCGTCGTGCTTTAAGCGCCACGCACAGGTCTTCAAAGCGCGCGCAGAGAGCCGCCATGAAATCCTCTAATCTCCTTAAAGCCCAGTCCTTCGCCCTCTGCAGGCCAACCACCCATTCTGCAGCTGTACCTTCAAAAAAACTGGACACATAGGAGACCTTCTCCTCACTGCGAAACAGACCCCCATAGCCCTCCATGTAGATCCGAACCTGGGTGATAAAGCAAGCAAGCTGCTCAGCATCTCCCCCGAATTTCATGGAGATGCCCTGCTGCTGCATCGGGCTCTTCTTGGCTCTGCTAGGTGTGAGATCCTCCTCCTCCTCGCTGGAGGTCTCACCTTCAGCTGACTGCTCTGCCGCCTCTGTACCTCCCAGTGTGGCTGCTGACTCTCGCGTGGGGGGCATAAATCCCCCTCCAAGCAGTTGATCTACCGCTGCCTTTAGTGCTCGCATATCATCGGATAGGGACCCCATCTGCCCTTCCAATTTCCCCATGCGATCTTTCATCGAAGGGCCCCGTCCCTTCGGCGCCGTTGCCTTCGCCCCCACTCGGGCTTGGCATGATGATTGCACCAGCTCCTCCTGGGTTATCACCTTCACTTCCAATGGAGGAGGGACTGGTCTCTCTTCTTCCTCAATTACATCGTCAGCCATCCCGCTGCTCGGTTGGTCCCGGTCAACGTGAGGCTTTGGACTCCCCGCAGGGCAATCTCCCTGGTGGAAGTCTGCACTGGGAGTCTTAGCAAAATGTAACGAACTGCCACCTGTTGATCCCAAATCCAGTAACTTTCCTTGCAACCAATATTGATTCAAAAGAAAGTTCATTTATTGAGAATAAATGTACAGATCCAAAGCATTGCTAAGACTGAGCAAAAGCGCGCCAAAAGCTGTTTTTCTTACTTCCCCCCCCCCTTACATCGCCCTTAGTTCTTGGTCTTCTGATTCCCTTGCTGGCATGGCCTTGATTATGCCAGAGCCTGTGATAAGGAGCCATCTGCTTTAAACGGTTTCTCATTCCTTCTCCCCCCCCCCCGCCCCCTTTTACAATGGCAGAACCGCAGCATGTAAAAAGCCATTTTTTAAACTAGCCATATAATAATCTGTTATAAAATCTTGCGAGGATTCTGACACTCACTAAGTTGGGAACATTTGCTGAAAACAGCCTTGAGACTTGTGACAAGGTACCTGTGACTCTGCAAGATGAAATTGGCCTCCAGGCTGCCTTTGTTATATATTCCATAGATAATATGGCACCATTCATGTGACCGATAATCATATTATCAACAGCATAGCATAGCATAGCATAGCATAGCATAGCATTGCATTGCATTGCATTGCATTGCATTGCATTACATTACACTAATAAACCTCAGACTGAACACTCAGGAATCCAGTTCCATAGGTTGCATCTACAGAGAAGGGGCCTTTTTGTAGAATTATTGAAGGGAAGAATCCATTTAATGTATTTATTTATTTGGGTGGCTGGGGTTAAAGCCTTCCCTCTCAGGTGAATGAAAACCAATAAAATGGTGGAACTGCCCATATTAAAAAAAAAAAATCCTAAAGTAAAGGGAGAAGGAGGAAGATGAAAGAAAGAAAGAAAGGAAGGAAGGAAGAAAGAAAGAAAGAAAAAGGAAGGAAGGAAGGAAGGAAAGGAAAGGAAAGGAAAGGAAAGGAAAGGAAAGGAAAGGAATTAAAGAGTTCCTGGAGGGATTTTGAACCAACAGCAACTGGTTTATCAGACAAGCATTTAACTGACTGTACTATTGTAACAGGGTAAAGGTGGATCAGAAAGCCCTTTGAAACAAATATAGTAATAAGAGTTTTGTTAAAACCCTTTTTGCTGTGCCTGAATATACAGGTGTGTTGATGCTTTAACCTTACAAACATAAATTTAGCTTAACTTTGTATATGTAACTTCATGTGTATATTTCTTTCATTATCCCTCCATTCCCCCTGCCCCACCCCCATATCTATGTATACCTACAAAAGGATATGTGTATAGAAGGACTTGTTTGCAGGAAAGAAAGGGACCAGCCACAGCTTCTCTGGGAGAGAAATGGGGGGAGGGCCCAGCAGCAGGGGAATTGTTCAAGGGGAGGCAGGTTCAGCTTAGGAACTTGCAAGTTACTGCCAAAGGGGTCCCAGGTGAGACAGGATTTTCTTAAACCATCTTAGAGCCAAGCCGGCATCAACACAGGACAGAAGCAGTTTAAAGGGCAATTACAGATAGGCCCTAAAATAATTTAAACTATACTGAAAAGAGAAATTTGTACTGTAAATTATATGTTGATTATGTGCCATCAAATTGTTTTATACTCCTAGCAACCACATAGATTTTCTCCAAGACACTCTATCCCTAACCTGTTCTTTCAAGTCTCCCAATGGTTATTATAGGTTATATATAATATAAATTATATTATATATTCAGGATTTGTAGAAAACTTTCTAGATGAAGAACTTAAAACTTGTTTGTTTGATGGAATGGTGATTTTAGGACTAATTTGAAGAAGGCAGTAGAAACATGTATGGCCCAAAACTGACCTTCACTAGCTGCTGGGAACAGAGCAGATAATTAAGTCGCAAACCCCTCCAAATTTATTTCTCTCTTAATACAGCATTTCTTATCAGCTACAGCTGAGAAGTGCAAGTACAGTGAAACCTCCCCCCAGGAGGAACTGCTGGATGTGCTCATGTTAAAAGCAGAAAGATAAGAAACCACCTAGCTCATATTTCTCTTAGCAACAAGTGCCCACCTTTGGGCAGTAGTGCCCACCTTTTGGGAATGTTTTGCCCATCCAAGGGTGTGAATAATTACTGTCTGCCAATGATCATGTAATTCTTTGTTCCAAGAATGTATAAAAGTTGCATTGATTGACAAATAGGTATGCCTGCTCTGGAAATTATTCCCAGGCACCTTACTCTGTGCAGAATAAATACTTTATTATCTCCACCCTGGTGGGTTTATTGGGCAAAATTGCATGCCAGGCTAGAACCCCTCAGAATTCCTGGGGCAACATGTTCAGTAACAGCTTTTTTAAAGTTGTATTTCCCCAATAGAAAGCAAGGGTTTTCTTCCCCCAAATACTGTGACTGGGGAGGGGTCATCTCACATTTTCTGATTAGAAGAATAGAAGTTGTTGAAATGAAAGAATAGGCTGGAGGTGAAGGTTAGTTGTTGCCTGGAAGGGACTCCTTGCCTTGCAAATGTAAATTGTTTTGTAACATTTAAGGGCTTCTCTTTCTATTTTGTCTGTCCATGCCCAGTTACTCCTTTCAGCACTTCATTGTATTTTCTTGCTTTGCCTTTTCAATTCAAGATCTTTTCCCATACTCCCCTCCACCCCATTTCCCCCCCCCTTTTTTCTTCTGCTTTTGCTTGAAGAAGGGAGAAGAGTATGGATATGGGTGTTGCATTTCTATGTGTGAGTGTATTTTGGTGTGAGGGACAAAATAGTTGGTATCAGTTAATCCTGCCTCCACAAAGGTGGGGAAGATGAGCACTGCAGAGGATTTTTTTTGTCTGTATTTTTTTTTCTCTGTTCTTCCTTTTGGGGAAAAGATGGTCATAATTTCAGGATTGTTTTTTTTCCCCCTAGACAAATACAGTATTTTTCCTGCTGCTCCTTCCCACTGCGACAACCTTGTTCTAGCAGTGTATCTCTCAGCTGCATAACTACAGCAACATTGATCATTGTGCATCTCATCCAGTGGCGTGCTGAGAAATGTTGAACAACCAGCTCTGTGGCGCGGGGGGAGCATCCAAGACCACCAGGCTTCACCGACACTGCCGTGCTGCCAGCTGCCACACAGCTGATCAGGTGCAGCCGTAGTGGCTCAGCTCCGCTCTAAACTGCCTCAGAAAATTCCAGAAAATTTAACAATCAACTCTCAGCAGCTGGTACAAGCCGTCTGATTTTTGAAAAATAGTCCCTTTGGAAAAGTTACATTGTGGAACTGCTGTGCTACAGGTAGCATGTTATCTTTGAGAATGGGCTGTCTAGATGGATAATACCACTGCCTTCAACCAGCATGTTCCATGAACAATAGTAGTGTTTTTCTCTCCTTTTAGTTTTAGATTGGATATATACTATAATAACTGATATGAATGACAGTGTGAGAGAAAATCTCTATGGCGCGTTGAATGAGCTCCTCCATGAAGAATTTAAAGAATTTAAATGGAGGCTAGAAAACATTAACTATGATGGGAAACCAAATATTCCCAGAGGTCGGTTGCAGGATGCTGATAAGCTACAACTTGTAGATCTCATGATTCAGAATTATGGAGATGATGTTGCTTGGAAGGTATGCGCTGATGTCCTTAAAAAGGGCAATATAACACATGTTTTAAGAAAGCTCAAAGAAACTATACAGAAAGGTAAGAAAAGCCAATGTATTATAAAATATGCTCAGATATTGCTTTCTGGAGTCTCTCAGACCTCATCATTGCAAGTTTTGAAAGAGATCTTTAAAACACAGTTAATTTAAGCTTTCCTTGATTGGATTTTATTTGACAGTTCAGCAGGTGGCAGCATTTGGCTAATTTTTTCTGGATCCATAAATTAACAAGGGTCAGACATGGCTTATTCTTGGATGGGAGACTACAAGCAGAACACAAGGACTGTTGGCTAGATTCAAAGTAAAAAAAAATATGGAGGAAAGGTTTGGCAAACCACTTCCATATTGTTGCTAAGAAAAATGCATGGAATGTTCATGTAATCACCAGAAGCTGAGCTCAAGCTGAGGGAGTCTTTAATTTTACATATCTTTTCTTCCTCTCCAAGCTATTTTTGACTTGGGTGTGAGGAGCATTTTAATTGCTGGGTTTTGTAAGTGTTATTAGGTAAAAATGTAGAAAGATCAATAAAATAGGCAGTCTATAGAACACTATTTTGTAAAACTTAAGGACTCTTTCTTTATGATCTTTTAAATAGCCCTTCCTTATTCTTCTAATTACTTTTCATTTCTGCTCATATTAATTTTATTCTCACCCTCCCCCTTTTTTTGTTTTTGATGTCAATGGGTTTTTCATGCCCCCCTGAAAAATTCTGCTGGATTCATCAAACCTGGTGAGGGAATTACTGGGAGGCTACCTGGTGCCATAGCTCTCCTGCTGCCTAAGCCAAAATGACTATGGAGGAAAATCAGTGGCAACCAGAGGGGGAGATGCATGTCCACAACAGCTGAAATCAGGAAATCATTACCTGCTATGATATTACCATGGTTGCCACCAATGCCCCACCAAGTGCATGTAGCAAGGCTTGTGGAAGGAGAAGCCTCTTTAACATCACATCAAATAACCAAGAAGTTAGTCCCCTTCAGGTATGGGCTGGGGGTGAGATAAAGGCTACATCATGAGGAAATGTCCTTAAAAGAAAGTCTAGGAAGGTGTCTTCAAGAGGCTATTAGAGGGACATGTGGATGAACATCTAACTTTGTCAGGTTTAGCCTGGGAACTCCAGGAGACCATGCAGATTCAATCCAGCAAGGTTTGTTAGCTGCAATCTCCAGATAGAAATCTTCCCAGACTGGCAATAGTTCCCAGGGTCAATCAGTAAATACCGCTTGCATTCCTCAGGGAGGTGCCAGCCTCATCCTCTTATCTCTCCCTCGCGGCTCAGGAGACGAAAGAATATTTTTCACTCCCCAACTCTGGCCTCTATCTTCCCATATCCCCACAAACTTGTCTTCAAAAGGGCTGTGATGGTGACCTCTTATTAACTGGGAATATGGGGGGGGGGGGGGCTTTTGGATGTGTGTGTGCCCTTGAATCAGTCTTGACTCCTGGTGACTGCCTGGATAAATCCCTGCAGTTTTCTTGGCAAAGTTTTTTCAGAAGTGGTTTGCCATTGTCTACTTCCTAGGGCTGAGAGAGTGGCCCACGGTCACCCACCTGGCTTTGTGCCTAAGGTAGGACTAGAACTCACAGTTTCCCGGTTTCTAGCCTAGTACCTTAACCACTACACCAAATTGGCTCTCGATAAGAAGGTAACTAAAGAGAAATAATTTGCAACAGCACTTAAAAATACCAAGATTCTGGAAGGTGAAAACTGCTGCTGTATCTGCTCTGGTTTTACATCAAAATAAAAAGATTGTGTTAAGCATAGAAGCCAGAGAAATCTCATGAGAAGTTTTTCAGCTGAAATTAGGCATCCTTATAAATATGTTTTATATAATCAATTCTCTTTTCTGTAAAATTCAGAGCCTTCTCATTTTGCATCCATCTGTTTTCTCCAAGGAATGTTTCTGGACTTTGTTCTTGATGTACAAATCTTATTCGTAAAAATTTAAGGAGCAGTGTACTTAATCATATTATAACTTATGATTTCCTAAGTCTCTGTTCTTCGCAATGAATGGGTGCAGAGCAGTTAGATGTTTCAACCAAAAACAATGCAATTCATCTTCACCTGGTGCTAACCAATTCTTGATCTTCCTTGCCCTTTTCTCCACTATTTCTGCTGTTATTATGAGTTCTTTCATTTCAGATTCTTTTTTATTCTTATCAACCTCCTTTATCTAAGCTGCATTCTTGTTGTATTTCTTTGGGTTGTCCCATAGCTGCACCCAGAACTTCACTGTTCATCTTTGTCAGGTGCTGACTGGTTCATTGCAGTCTCTCCATCGCTGGAATGGTGGAAACGTTTCTGATTCAACTGAAATTGGAGATTCTGCCTGTAGTTTGCAATTCGAACTTCATATCTGCTGATCTTTTTGGCTTTGGCTGTTATTTGCTGCTTTATTATTTCTAATGCTTCTTTGATCTTCCTTGTTTCCAGGTGATATTTCTTGATCAGGTATTCTTTGGTCTTCTTGTTCTTCAGCTTCTTTTCTTTCATCTGTTTGTTTGTTTATTTATTTATTAAATTTGTATGCTGCCCATCTCCCCCAGTGGGTGACTCAGGGTGGATGACAATAAAAGTAAAAGCCACAAACAGTTAAAAAATAAATACCCCCATTCATTAATTAAAATCAATCAATTAATTAAAAGGTCAAACTACGGAAACAAACCCTATACATGAAAACTAAAAAACATTCAAGATGATGGGAGAGTGACATCAATTACCATGCAAGCCACTTCCACTGGTGTGAGCCCCCATGTGGCCCCCAGGCCATCGGACATAGCCAGGATTTCATGCTCTTCCTGAAGGCCATGAGAGTGGGGGCACACTGCACCTCAGGAGGTAGGTTATTCCACAGAGTGGGGTCCATGGCAGAAAAGGCCCTCTTCCCAGATCCCACTAGTCGAAATTCCTTGACTGGTGGAGTCTGCAACATGCCCCTTCTGCCGGACCGAGTGGGGCAGGCTGATATAACGGGCAAGATGGCTCCTCAGATAACTTGGTCCTGTGCCATGATGGGCTTTAAAAGCAATAACCAACACCTTGAATTGGACCCAGAAGCAAACTGGCAACCAATGCAGCTCACGTAACAGTGGTGTTATATGAGCACCCCTAGGGGCATTCAGAACTGTCCACACCACTGCATTCTGCACCAGCTGAAGCTTCCGGATACTCTTCAAGGGTAGTCCCATGTAGAGTGTGTTGCAGTAATCCAACCAGGAGGTGACCAGGGCATGAGTGACCATGCGGAGGGCCTCCCAATCAAGGGAAGGGCGTAACTGATGCACAACACAAAGTTGCGCAAAGGCCCTCCTAGCCACAACTGCCACCTGCTCTTCGAACAGGAGTCGTGAATCCAGGAGGACCCCCAGATTATGCACCGGGTCTGTCTGGGGTAGTGAGATCCCGTCAAGAACCAAAGATGATAAACTCCCAGATCTTGAGGCTCCCTGTACCCACAGCCACTCTGTCTTACCAGGGTTCAGTTGAAGCCTGTTGTCCCCCATCCAGGCCCCTACAGCCTCCAGGCACTGTGAAAGGGTAGCCATAGCATCACTTAGGTCACCTGGGATGGAGATATATAATTGAGTATCATCAGCATACTGATTATACCTCATCCCATGGTGCCAGATGATCTCACCCAATGGTTTCATGTAGATATTAAATAGGAGTGGCGAGAGCACCGAACCGTGAGGCGCCCCATGAAATAGGGGCTATGGGTTGGACCTCTCACTCCCTATCAACACTGATTGGGCTCAGCCTTGGAGAAAGGAGCTGAACTAGCACAGAACTGTGCCACCCAGCCCCAACTCCTGCAGCCGACCCAAAAGGATACCATGGTTGATAGTACTGAAAGCTGCCAAGAGGTCAAGAAGAGTAAGGATGGATGCACTATCCCCATCCCACTCTCACCATCATCTAAAAGTGTGACCAATGCTGTTTCTATCCCATAACTGGGCCTGAAACCTGACTGATAGGGGTCCAGATAATCCGTTTCCTCCAGGATCCTCTGAAGCTGCTCTGCGGCCACCTTTTCCACCACCTTTCCTAAAAAGGGAAGGTGGGAAATTGGACAAAAATTGTCCAGAAGGGTCAGATCTAGCTATGGTTTCCTGAGGAGGGGGCAGACCAATGCCTCCTTAAAAGACTTCAGAAATACCCCCTCCCACAAGGATGAATTGACCACTGCCAGTACCCACCCTAAAGTCACCTCCTTGGTGGCTTTGACCAACCAGGAGGGACAAGGATCTAAAAAACAGGTAGCTGCTAACAGCCCTGAGGATCCTATCCACTTCCTCAGGGCCAACAGGATCAAACCGTTCCCAGATAACTGGATAAGACCACTCCCTGGGCATCTCCACTGGACCTGCCTCACGCTTGGCATACAACTGAGAATGGATCTGAGCGATTTTATCCATCAGGTATTCAGCAAATTCCTGTTCAGATTCAACAGATATCTGTTCTAGCTTGCTTGCATCTGAACTTAGCATGCTGATCTTATTTTCCAACCTGATCTTCCATTTTGGTGGTGCACTGTTTGGCTTTTTTTCTTGTTTGTTGATTTTGCATCCAAAGTATTCAGTTACAACTACAGCCGTGCTGTACATCAGTTGGTTTGTTTCTTGCAGCGAGCTGGTGCTTATATTTGATATTACAGTATTGGCATTGTTTAATACTTGTGCTAGCTTTTTTTTTGCAACAAGCTTCAATGCAGGCAACCTTGTTCTGTTGTTTTTGTGCTGTTCTAGATGCTCATTTATTCTTTGTTTCATTTCCTCTTGTTTTTTTAGTTAGAGGGCTTTGTTCTTTCTGAGGAGAAGGCTCTACTGTCTGAGCTATTTCTGGCAAGGCTTCGATTTCTTTGCCCTGAGTAGACCTTTGCAGTTCTTCCAATTCTATTTCTGTGAATACTTTATTTCGTGTTATAAATTGATGTTGATCTGCCAGCCTCTGTTCTGTTATTTCTGATTCTGGAGGTTGTTCTTTCCAGAACTGGTGCATTCTTTTCAGATATCCTCTTCTTGTGGGACTTGATTTGTGATAGCAAATTGTTATTTCTTTGTTTTTAGTCTTTGTATATTTGCAATGGGTAAACAACTTTTCTTCCAGTAATTTTGCAACTGCTGCCCTGGTTGCTCAGCCAACAGTCCTGAATCCTGTAGCCCACTTGTCACCAGATGTCCAGGAATTAGAACACCTAGCATGGTCCTTGTTGACCAGGGCGATGACTGATCCAGTATGGGTTTCTGTAAATTATGTCTCGCCATATTGTTTATGGGAGAGACGCTCTTCCTCTGGCTCCTCTGATGAGACATGTCCAGGATGGTTGAACCTCTGGCATAGCTCTCATCCTCCTCAGAGCACGCAAGCCCCACAATCATGTCAAGGTAGTGCCTCACTGGGAATTGTTTTTGTTTTTGTTGTTGCTGTTATTGTTATATTATTATTATTTCTGCTCCATTTTCAGTTGCAGGTGGTGTTACTCTTCAACAGATGCCAGATTCAACAGGTAAGACAGGAATCATCATCAGCAAAGTTGGATGAGTGATTTCAGACCTAAATTTTATGTAACCGATTGCATTACGGTCCGAATTAGATTCTGAACACAAAAAAGAAGCATAAAATATTATAATTATATAAATTAAACATTTGAACTTAAAATGTTTCAAACTGTGATGGTATGTATACCAATTAACCTAGATTAATCAGTAAATCTAATCAAACTCTCTTGTGTTGCAAGTACGGTTACCAGATATCTGAACAGGCATAGGAGGACATGGAAAATTGGAAAGGAGGGCAAATGGGGGAAAAGTAGGACGCAGTAACTGTTTAATTTTCTTGGCATCAGTGACAAAAATTACAGCACAATTGCAAAAAAAAAAAAAAGAAAAGTACTTAGGCCTGTATGTACTGTATATGAAATTACTTTTTCCAGCATCAGAAGTTCTGGTTTTTCAACGGCAGGAATGTACTAAAGCTGGTGAGGAGGCAAAACTGCTGACAGTAGCACAGGCTGGCTGGAGAGTTTTAATCAACTAAGTAAGGTCATAGAATGGAGCTTGTTAACTTCTGGGGAAGCACAGCCCCATGGAGAAAAGCTGCTCAGAAAGAGATACTCATTTGATTTTAAGGCTATGCCTGCCAGATGGCAGACATGAGGACAAAAAGGAGGACATGTCCTCCTTTTGCAGAATGTCTGGTAACCCTAGTTGAAAAGGGATCACATTTTACTATCTAGAATGTATAACTGATTAGCACATGGAAAGCATTGAACAAAATGCCCCTCATTTTCTTAGTGATCTCTCTGGAAGCAGCCAGTCAAGTTTTCAGAAGCTTTGTGGCTTCAAGGAGAAGATCCAGTGGGTTCTTCACTGTTCAGCAAAATGCCTTATTGAATGACTGTTTTTTAAGACTTCTTATATGGGCTGTCTTCTTTTTAGATTACAGAAGCCATGTTAAAGAAATATTTCAGACCATCAAAGATCCTAATTCTTGTCTTGGTGAATATGAATATCTAAACCAGAGATACTCAAATCCCATCATTGCAGCTTATCACCGGCTTGAAAAAGAGATAGAACATGAAATTATGGCTTCAGGAAAGAAACATGCTGAAATTATGAATAAAAGAGCCCTTTCTTCTACCACCCTTGAAAAGCTATTTGACCCTGATAAATATATGAGAATTCCACAAATTGTTGTACTGCTAGGACCTGCAGGAATTGGAAAAACCATGACAGCAAGAAAAATCATGTTTGACTGGGCTTCTCAACAGCTTTATGAAGAAGTATTTAATTATGTTTTCTATATTAATTGTAGAGAGATGAACCTTCACACAGACACAGAGGAGAGTAGTATTGAAGAAATAATTGCAAAACAATGCCCTCCTACTCATGAAGGTAAAGATACCATTAAAGCAATACTGCAGAATCCAAAGAAGCTTCTGTTCATAATTGATGGGTTTGATGAATTAAGATTTTCCTTTGATCAGTCTGGAGACTGCCTATGTAAAGATCCCCAGAAGAAAACATCGATGAGGATCCTTCTGAACAGTTTATTTCAGAAAAAGATTCTTCCTGAATCCTATCTCATAATCACCACAAGACCAACTGCTTTGAACAAACTTCAATGTTTGGAGGGCCCACGTTACTTTGAGATACTGGGGTTTGCTATAAAGGAGAGGAAGGAATATTTCCACAATTTTTTTAAAAATGAAGATAAAGCAACTCAAGCTTTAAAATTTGTGGAACAAAATGATACTCTTTTCACTATGTGTGTCATTCCCCTTGTGTGCTGGATCATCTGCACAGTGATGAAACAAGAAATGGAAAGAGATGAGGATCTTCAGCAGACACCGTACACCCTCACTGCAGTCTATATGCTGTACCTCTCCAGCTTGTTAAAATTTCACCATAAAGAATCCAACCAGGATTTCCAAAGGATCTTAAAAGGTGTGTGTTCTTTGGCTGCAGAGGGAATGTGGAATCAGCAAATATTATTTACAGAAGAAGAACTGAAGAAGCACAATTTAGATCAGGAAATTCTTCCCCTCTTTCTAAATGAAAACATCTTCAAAAGGGACATTGAATGTATTCATTCCTTTAACTTTATTCACTTAAGCTTCCAGGAGTTTTTTGCTGCTTTGTTTTATATTTTAGAAGAAGGAAAGCAGCAACATTTTAAAAATGCAGATGAAAATTTGCAGACACTATTAGAAAGCTCTCTGTATGCTAGGCTTGATTTTACTCTAACAGTGCAATTCCTCTTTGGTTTTTTAAATGAAAAGAAAAGAATGAAAGACTTAAAAAAAGCATTTCGATGGAAAATTTCACCTGATATTAAAGAATGCTTATTAGAGTGGGTGAAAAGTATCATCAAAGAATGGAAAATACATTCCTCTTTGGGAAAAGAAATTTTTAGTTGTTTATATGAGACCCAAGATCACACATTTATTAAAAGTGCTTTGGATGCTATGACTGTACTAAGTTATGGTTACAACTCAGGGATGGAATTGATGATCCTGACATATTGTGTAGAAGACTGCCATAATTTGGAGGATCTCTATGTTGATGGTCCTATCAATCTAGAACTAAATGACAACCTCTTTTCTGCAGAAACTCAGTAAGTATTTTTGATTGTCTGAAAGTCTGTTGATTATTTCACCCAGTCTATGATAACTCTGTTACCAACAATGCCTGACTTGCTTTCTGAATTATAACAATGGGATTGATCAAATGCTACTCTGGAACAGCGTGCTTAAATGTCTTTGAGCAATTCAGTTAAGCAGGAACCTCTAGTCTTCAGTTCAGATACATTTATGTTAGATAAAAATAATAAGGCCGGTGCAGTTGATTCCCCTTGAGCAAAAGTGGCATGACTTTATTTATTAGATTTGTTATAGCTGCCCTACTCCAAAAGACTCTGGGCAGATCACAACATCCAATATAACAATTAAAAACAATTAAAACATAACCACAAAACATAACACCCTGGACAAAACTTGCCATAATGGTAAACACACACATCCATCCATCCATACTTCAGGGGCTCTACCAACACATTAACTCCAGGCCTAGGCACAGAGTCAGGAGCCTTCTGGACCCCTCAGGGAGGAGGGGTGAAGATGCCATTGTAGGAAGATGGAACTGGCTTGTGGGGAACGAAACCGCCTTCTCTGGTCTGGAGCAACAGCTGAGCCTCTTGCTGTCACTGTTGTGGTGATCTCCTGTTGGGGCCCTTCCCCACTTGCACCTAAACAGGACACAAACATACCTCAGCAACAACTTTTTTTCTGCTCAGTCTCTGTGATGCTGGGTTCATCGCATCGCTATCCAGGAGTGAGCCAAGCTTGACTCATCCTTAGCTTTTCTGATGTTAAAGTAGTATTTTCTCCTGATTCAGCCACTGAGGGCATCTGTACAATGTGTGTTCTTCCTAACTGCTGAGACAAGGGAACAATATGCTTGTTTCTTTTCTTGCAAGATCACTCTTGACACTAACAAAATAAGACCCATATTGATAATCTCTCATCCCCTTTGTATCCTTCATAATTCTCAGGCTTTTATCATAAATAGTGAAATCTATAAGACTTTCAGATTCATCCCTTTGTCCATGTGCACACATTATATTGGTTCCTCTTTTTACTCCCCATTTTCCATTCCTGCAACATTTATCACTAATATACAAGTGTGCAATCCTCAATGCTATTTTATTCTGAAAATAGAGGAATTGGTAAGATAAATGCTGAAGTCTGAGAGAGAAACTCTAACTCTTTCTTCCCTCTTTAGTGAAAGGAGGTTGGTGAAAAGATCTCTGGAACTCTTCTTCAAAACTCTGACATCTCTGAGAAAGTTAAAGTTGCTGAGGTAAGAACCTGCTTGCATTTTACCGGAGATGTTATTGCTGTAGTACAGTGTTGTCCAAACTTGGCCACTTTAAGATGAGTGGCCTTGCTGGCTGGGGAATTCTGGGAGTTGAAGTCCACTCATCTTAAAGTGGCCAAGTTTGGACAACACTGCTGTAGTCGCTCAGGTATTTCTGTTAGGATGACGTCATACAGCGAATCCTGCAGCTCTGACCATTTTTCCTGCCTCTGCCTGCAAAGAAGAAAAGTAGGGGGGCTGGATACGTTGAACATCCCTGTTCATTGCACATGTTCTGCTTTTCATCCCTGCCTCCATCCTAGCCCAGGCCTTCTATTAAAAATGAAAGATAGTCTCCTTCAAATCCTACCTCCTTTTTGTTGCAACTCAGCTTGTAAAACCCTTGGTGGTGGTATATCTTAAAGTATTGATGCTACATAGCAACTAATAATAATGAAGGTACGTTGCTCGTTCATGTCCCTCAAAGCAATTAAAGATATTTTGTTTTGAAATATTATATGAAGAATGAGAAATATTTAAGAAAAATAATGGATTGATCTCAGATGTTATTTAGTAAAAAGTTGGTGCAAAAACGATTTTCACAAAGAAGTTTTAGAAAGTGTTAGTACAAAACAAAGACAAGCTCGGTCCTTCCTAGCAGGTAGTAAACTTAATAGTGAACAAGGATGTTGAAAAAGTGTATAATAAGTTTGGGGTTGCTGATATCAAGCAAGGAAGCTTCCAGGGATGGAAAGGGTTGCTACACCACAATAAAGAGGGCCTTCAGGGGCAATTGTGTCAATGGCCAATCTTACCTTTCCATCCCATAATGAGACAACTATGACCTTGTCAGGAAGTAGGATTGCTACTTCTGTGACTTGGAATATCTCCAAGAACATTCAGGATTCTTCAGGTTTCATAAGTTTCCAAAGCAGTCTGTCCTAATAGATCTCTCATTGCTTTAGCAGGGTAAGAAGGGTATCAGTGCAAGCCTCATTAGAAATTGGTCTAATCATAAGCAATGGGGAGATGAGAAACACCTTTAGTGTTGAACTACTTTGTTCATAAATTGGGGGCAAGCCCTGCTTTATGAGAAAGCAGTTTATTGAAATAGCATCATGATTTTCATTAGTCCTGAAGTTCTGAGCCAATGTCAAGAAGGCATTGTTGCATGCATATTCCCAAGATCCTTCAACCATGGATTCTTCAATACTATAATGTTCAGATTCCTACCCTCAAGAATGGTTTATTACAAAGTTCTTGTAAATTATCAATACTTACATTTTTGAAACTCTTTGTTTATAAAAGCAGTCTGTAGGTTTAGTCTCTGTCAAAACCTATAACCAAGATTTTAGGAGTTTCAAAGGCTGCAGGACAAGAGGTCCAAACTGAGAGATGTTCAGAGTGTTTTTAATTGAATATATTGCCTTTCAGCATTTTAAGTCAGACCAAATTCTTCTTGCGGAAGCTGAAAGCTTTACAGAAGTGATTAACAATTGGCTGGTCTTAAGTGTTCAATCCTTTCTCTGCCCAAGCACTAAAAAAATTCCTGCATTTTTAAATTAAGATTTTCTCATGGGAATCATGAGAACCTAGACCAAAGTTAAACCTTTGTTCCAAAATCTTAAAAATGTATCTTGCTGCCTTTGAAATGGGAAAAATAGTAACTCTTAGCTAAAATTCCTGCATTTTTAAATTAAGATTTTCTCATGGGAATCATGGGAACCTAGACCAAAGTTAAACCTCTGTTCCAAAATCTTAAAAACGTATCTTGCTGCCTTTGAAATGGGAAAAATAGTAACTCTTAGCTAAAATTACCAGGATTTAAAAGGAGACAAAGACAGATTTATATCTATAAGAAGCCGCCAAGACACCTGATGTGGGAAGACCCTCTGCAGAAGCTGGGTCTAGCGTGAAATGGCCAATAAGAACTGGAAGATTCCAGTCCCTGACCATGTTAGCAACCATATTGTCAGAGAAGCTTGCCAAATTATGGGATAAAACAGAATGAAACTGAATCTCAGCCAGATGGAGTTGCTGTTAATTCACTGTGGATTTTTTTTTTTTCTTTTTAACAACTCTGGTGTGACTCTTGTTGAGATGACACTGCCCTGAGGGAGTGGGTTCATGACTTGCAGGTCCTTCTGAACTCATGGCTATTGCTGTATGGGCAGATGTAAGCTGTTGTTTGAGGGGGGGAGGGCAGTTGCTGAACTCTGGGAAGTGTGCTAATTATGGCCCTACCAGGAGCAAGAGGATCTCACAACAGAGATTCATGCCCTCATCTTTATATGATTGGAGTACTACAATGTGCTCCATGTATGCCTGCCTTTGAAGATTACTTGGAAGCTTCAGTTAGTCTAGAATGTGGCAGCTGAGTTACAGGTTGGCATTTGTAGCCACCAGCACATTACGCTAGTGCTTCAGGGCCTGCATTGCCTTCCTCTTTACTTTTGGCCGCAACAAGTTTTGACCTATAACAACCTATATGACTTGGTGCTGAGATATCTTCAGGGCTGCCTTCTCCAGTGGAAATCAGTCCATTCTCCATGTACACCCTGGGAAAATACTGCTTATGATTCCCCACCATTACCATGTGAGGGTGGCACACCATGGCTGTTCTTTGGTTGCTGTGCTCATACCTCAGAACAGCTTCCTGGTTAATATCAGGTTAGCCCTCACCTTCTTGGCCTTCCAGAAACTGTTAAAGATGGAATTGTTCCAGAGGGCCTGCAATAATTGAGGTAACACTGATGTATGATGTACAATGGATAGGAGGCAACATACTATATTTTTTATTACCAATTTTAGGATTGATTTGTTTTATGGATGGTATATTGTACTATGGTATTTTGTTGTAAAGTGCTGAGACTACTGTGATTGCAGCAGGGACTAAACAAACAAATCATATCCATGGCAAATACTATTCTGGGAGAAGAAAGGAAATCCTATTTTAGAGGTTCATCCTCATATCCCCCTAGTTGTGCTATGAACATGCCCGGGTAATGTTTTTTTTTTTTAATTAATTTTTTATTAAATACCAAAAAAAAAAAAATAAAATAAAAAATAAAAGTGTGTTAACATAAAAGTGAACATAACAACAAAAACGTAAATATATCATTATAATAGTACACAATTACAATTCTATATATGCTTATCTAATACAAATATTATTCAAGTACATATATATTTCTAATAGAATTATATAACTATCCTATGTTTTTAAAACCAGTGTCTTTTGTATAAATGAATCCGATATTTCATTGTGCTTGTCCATACAAAGTCTACATCTATAGGCAATCCACTCATAAGTGGCAAATGTAATTATTCTTCAATTCATTGACTAAATGGGGCCATACATTTATCTTTCCGATGTTGCAAAATCAGTCTTTTGGCCAAAGTAAGGGCACGGAGAATCCATTTACATTGTTTGGTTGTCAAATTCCATGTACTAGGTTGAAAACACCTCTTTAACATCACAGCTAATAACCAAGAAGTTAGTCCCCTTCAGGTACGGGCTGGGGGTGAGATAAAGGTACATCATGAGGAAATGTCCTTAAAAGAAAGTCTAGGAAGGTGTCTTCAAGAGGCTATTAGAGGGACATGTGGATGAACATCTAACTTGTCTTCAAAAGGGCCGTGATGGTGGCCTCTTATTAACTGGGAATATGGAGGGGCTTTTGGGTGTGAGTGTACCTTTAAGTCAGTCTTGACTCCTGGTGACTGCCTGGATAAATCTCTAAAGTTTTCTTGGCAAGGTTTTTTCAGAAGTGGTTTGCCATTGCCTGCTTCCTAGGGCTGAAAGAGAGTGACTGGCCCAAGGTCACCCAGCTGGCTTTGTGCCTAAGGCAGGACTAGAACTCACAGTCTCCCAGTTTCTAGCCTAGCACCTTAGCCACTACACCAAACTGGCTCTCGACATTGTTTGGTTGTCAAATTCCATGTACTAGGTATATAGTTCAAAACAATATTATCCTCTGAAAATTTTAGCTTTTGTCGCACAATCATATTTATATAGTCCACTACTTTCTCCCCAAACTTAGTGAGTATAGGACATTGTAAGAACATATGTTTTAAAGAAGCATTGTCCTTATTACATCTCCAACAAAAAGCTGTTTTTGAAATCCTTTTCTACACAGACATAATAGAGCCCAATAAATTCTAAATATTATTTTTTGTTGTATAAGTCATAGTTTAAGATCAATTGACACTCTTGCCATAGAAGTTCAGACACTCTCCCATCGTCTAGGCAATATAGAAATCTCTAATTCTTTATTCCACTCATCCCTTAGCATCTGCATATCAAATTGATTTATTGATAATGAATATCTATACAAACTAATAGTAGAGGGGTTTTTTTAGTTTTAAAGGATTTAACGAGTTGTTCTAATATCTCAGGTGTTTCAGAAGCTGAAAATGCTGCTGGTCCAAACAATGTTGTTAACATATGTTGTAACTTTGCCATTGGGTTATATCTGATAGATGATATTTATCTGTTGACACAGCATACATTAAAAATTCATCTTCATCATCTATCGGTTGGTCCAATGTCAATATCCCTGCTTCCACTCAATTTTTCCATATCACCATCTTTTTCTCAATTTTTAAAGTTGGGTTTCTCCATAAAGTCAATTTGGCATGGGAAAAAGGGTTGAGTCTTTTTTTATTAGACATTACATTCCATAGCTTTCTAACTGACAAAATTGTTTCCAGAGATATTAGAGTTTTAGTGTGTTTCGATTCTAATGCTGTCCATCCAACCAAAGGTGTTATATACGTATATTCCAAAGTTGCCCAAATCAGAAAATTAACACCACTTGCTGGCTTCCTGTATTTAACACTTGACAATGGATAAGCATGATGATATAGCTCCAGATTTGGAAGACCGAATCCTCCTTCATTATAACTGCATTTTCTGTAAAAATATTCTCAGAATTGAAGAACCCCATAGAAATTTTCTAAACAAAGAATTTATTTTCTGAAAATATTTTCCAGATATAAAAACTGGGAATCCTCACAGAATATAAATGAATCTGGGAATAATATTCATTTTGAGAACACTCATCTTACCCCGAAGGGTGAGGTTTAATGACTCCCATCTATTAATATCTGAATAAATCTCTCTCTATGTTTTATTTATATTACATGTTGCTAACTGAGTTATATCCTTTGGTATAGACATACCTAAATATTTGTTAGATTCAGTACAAATATGGAATTGATATTCCCTAAATGAATAGGTAACCAAGTTTTCTCCTATTGGTATCAATTCTGATTTGGACCAGTTAATAGAGTATCCTGCTAGTTTACTAAAGGCATCTATCATTTGCATCAACACTGGAATAGTAGTATGAGGTTTAGAAATAAACAAAAGAATGTCATCTGCAAATAAAACCAATTTATGTTCAACTGAGTTGTGTACTACTCAGTAGATCTCCCAGTGTTGTCTAATAGCACAAGCTAAAGATTCCACACAAATCTTAAAGAGCAAGGGTGAAAGTGGACATCCTTGTCTAGTTCCTCTTAATAGTGGAAAAGTACATACCATTAACCTTTACTTTAGATGTGGGCAACTCATATAATATCTTAATCCATTTTATAAATTCCAAAGGAAATCCAGATCTATTCAATTTGGCAAACATATACTGCTTGTGTATTTTGTCAAAGGCTTTTTCAGCGTCTAATGATATTAGACATTGATATTTGTTTTTATTCAAGTCTATTACATCTACAACTAACCTGAGTTTGTCTGCTGCTTGCCTAGTTTTTATAAACCCTGCTTGATCATTCTTAATAACAAATGATATCACTTGCTATAATCTATTTGCTAATGCTGCTGTTAGAATCTTTGTATAGACATTAATCAATGAAATTGGACAATAGTTAGCACATTGAATATGATCTTTTGGTATAACTGTAATATAAGCCTGATTAAATGCCTGTGATAAAATTCACTTATCAAATATCTCTTCATATACTTGATAACGTTTTGGCACCAAAAGATCTATAAATGTTTTGTACCACTCGATAGGAAATCCATCTAATCCTGGTGTTTTACCACTTGCCATTGTTTAAATTATTTGTTTAATCTCTAGCTCAGACAGTGGAACTAATAAGAGTTGTTTTTGTGTATTAGATACATCCTGTGGTTTACTATATAATTCTGAATAAAGTTTTAAAAATTGACAATATTGATTGAAGTTTTATACATTTCATCTCTTTCACCTCTATTGATTAGAATCATTGCCCTTTTTTTTTTTTTTTGCTTTAAAGGGTTAGCTAAGGTCTTACTGGGTCTTTCACTATTCTCCCAATATCTCTGTCGTAAACATGTTAGGAAAAATTCTGTCTGCTGTGATATTATGGTAGTTAATTCATTTTTTTTTCTGTATTTCTCTATATAAAACTGTAGATAGGCATTTAACCATTTGTGCCCACAGATGTTTCAATTCATCTTTCAAATTATTTCCCCTTTTATTTTTAATCTTATTTTTGTGTGATGCATAAGCAATCATCCTACCTTGAATGTATGCTTTATATGCTTCCCATTCAAAAACTTGGGCACTTGATGTTTCTGAATTGAAATCAAAATATTGTAAAGTCTCTACCCTCATTTGTTGTACAAATTCTTTATCATTCAATAGGGAAACAGTAAGATATCAATTTCTTGATACTGTAACCGGTTTCTGAAACACACATTTCAAAGTTTTTGCACTATGATCAGATACATAACAAACATCAATGTTACATTCTTGAATTTGTTGATATAAAGTCAATGATATTAAAAAATAATCAAGCCTAAAAAAATTGTGATGTATATTTGAATAAAATGTATATTTTCTTTTAGTTGGATACATCAAATGCCAAGAGGCTACTAAATTAAACTCTCCGATATAAATCTTAATTGTTTCCCTCACTAACGATTGTTTTTTTTTGTGCTGGTGTATTTCTATCAAACTCAGGATTCAATATTTTGTTAAAATCTCCTATTATCAGTTTATCATAAATACACTCATTCAAGAGTTGAAAACGTTCACAAGGCATAATAGAAGAATCTAAATTGGGTCCATAAACATTAACCATAGCTATTACAGTCTCGGCTATTTTAGTGTGCAAAATTAGATAACACCCATTTACATCTGCAATAACTTGTTGTACATGAATTGGGAATCCTTTTTGAACCAGAATGGCCACACCTTTAGCTTTTGTCAAAGTATTTGTGAGATAAACTTGTCCACGCAATCTTTCATTAATAGAGATTTATCCTATTCTATTAAATGAGTCTCTTGTAGATAAGCAATATCTGCCCTTAAGGATTTTAAATATGCTAAAATTACATTTTATTTCTTGGATTCTCGTAACCCTTTTACATTTAAACTAACTAACTTCATCCATAAATTTTATTTTGGCCCACTTATCAATATTCTCCCAATACCAATTCATTTTATGACCTGTACCATTTAACAAATACCTGGTAATAAACTTTTCTGTATTTAAATATTTAACACAATTTCTAGTATTGTTCAAAAATGTAGAACCTCCATAAAGACTCAGTTTAAACTTCAAATACCATTCTTTTACATATATATTGTATACTTAAAAGGAAAAAAAAAACGTGATTGTGTGCATAAAAATGAAAAAACAAACAAGTGACATCATAAAAATATTAAAAGGGATCTTGAAGAAAAAAGTAAGAAAAGGATATATATATTAAAATATATATATATCACAGAAGTTAATGACTTCCCAAAGGGTGATTTCATCTCTCTTCTTACACTGAAAATTACAGAACAGTTTCAAACATTACTAATTGAAGAAAAAGAAGACAGTACTGCATGTTGAAAAATAAACAATAGAGGTGGCAGTATGCCCAGACATTTGATTTCTAGGAGTAAGCAAAACCAACAGGAGTTGAAGTACAGAAGAAGAAAAAAAATTAGCATGTAGACTTTTAATCTGAGGCTTTTTCTGTAGGCAAACTCTGATTTCACCCACGGCAGATTCCATAGAATGCAACACCGTCAAGCGTGCCCATCTGCAGATTTTAAGGATAACATACAGGCCTCTGCATTCAGGGGATTATCAGATTTATGGATCTGATCTTGATGGTTGATGCAAAATTTGAATGAGAAACACATGAAATATTGGAGTTGTATTGATCTGGCAAGACTCTGAGATTTTGCAAGCTGCTTTCATAGTTCTGAAACCTCTTTGGCGAAATCAGGATAAATTGATATCTTGCTTTGACTAGAGCCCCACTTCAAAGGAGACTTTACTGATTCCTGACGAAGTAGACATAAAATCTCATCTCTTGTAGTAACATGGAGAAATTGCACAATAATAATATTGGAACTAGTTCCAGTCTTCCTTCTCAGTACAGGAAATGTAATCACATGATCAATCTTGACTGGAAAGTCTGCTCCCAAAGAAAGGAGCTTTTTGAAAAAGAACTTCCATAAATTCAGCCAGGTTTGATTGATTTGGAAGGTTTTCAATACTAATCACATGTAGGTTTTTCAAATGTATGCAGTTGTGACTCCAGATCAGTAATTCATTTATGCAAAATATTATGACTGGGTTGAGTTATAGTCTCATGAGCATTTAAACAATCCTCATAGCGAACCATTCTTTCTTGCATCATTTTTAAATCAGCTTTAAGCTCTGCCAGATCTTGTTGCATCGGCTTCAAGAGCTGTACCTGAGCCAGGATCTCTTTTAGTAAAGTAGTAAAAGAATCCTCTGCCGCCATCTTGCCTGGCTTGGCAGATAGTGGTGTAGTTGAAATTGAAGCAGCTGTTGAACACTTAGGTTCATTAGGTTAGGTTCATTAGGTTAGGTTAGGTTATTGCCATTCCAATAGCTTGTTAGAAACAAAATAGTATGTAATGAAAAGTTTTATTTACTGAATGATGAAAATCCTTATCCACACAGTATGATAATACAGAAGTTTGAAAGCCTTTTAATCAGGAGAGAGAGGAGAGATGTGCACTCACCGTGGCATCTCAAACAAGGGGTAATGGCTTCTTTATGCTTGCCTCATGATGTTGCTTTCATCTCTTCCCTATCCCCCAGGTGAGGCAGCCTAAAGTCATCTTTAGATGCTACAGTTTTAACTTGGTGCTTTAAAACTGCAGCATTAGTTAAGGGCAGACCTTGCTCTTTACCAGCTCTCCCACCATCTTCAATTTGCACCTTTTCTCTGTGCCCCTTAGCAAGGCTGATGACAGGAAAAAGGGCATGGGGTGTCGGGGAAGGGATCCCTCCAAATGCTCCTTGCAAATCCTGCTCTCTCTGTGGGATGTGTCAGGCGAAATCTATCATTGCAAGTATTCTCCTCCATTTCCCTATCCTCCAGCTTGCACAGGAAGGAGAACAGTCAGTGGTGGCATTTTCTGTGGCTCAGGGGGAGGAGAAATGAAGGCAGAAGAATCCACCAATCACTATCCTTCACTGGTCCCATGTTAAAAGTGCAAGGACAGCACCACTTGTTAATGAGGCATAATTGGGTTTAGCTCACCTTCTGTACTGGCGCAAGGCCTGGTGGATTGTAGAGCTGTGCCCCAGGCATTCATGGTCACAACTTCTTGTTTGCTGCAGATTTCGCCGTGGCTTCTTAAAAGAATCCAGCTGCAGGCATGTTGCTGAAGTGCTAAAGAAAAACCAGAGACTAAGAGAGTTATATCTGTCTGATGGCGGCATAAATGATGTGGGAATAAAGCTGCTGTGTGAGGGGCTAAAACATCCCAACTGTTTGCTAGAGAAACTACGGTAAGTCACCCATCTTTTCTTTTCAGTTTGATTTGCATAATGCTCTCTTCACTGTTTAGGTTCTGGAGAAGCCATTTTAGTTTAATCTTTAGTGGTGCACCCCCTCCTCAAGAAGCCTTCCCTGGATCCTACCATACTGGACAATTTCCGTCCAGTCTCCCACCTCCCCTTCTTGGGGAAGATGGTTGAGAAAGTGGTGGCTTCACAGCTCCAAAGGGTCCTGGAGGAAACGGATTATCTGGACCCTTTCCAGTCAGGTTTCAGGCCCGGCTATGGAACGGAAACGGCATTGGTCGCACTTATGGATGATCTCTGGTGGGAGTGGGATGGTGGAAGTGCGACCATCCTTGCTCTCCTTGATCTCTCAGCGGCTTTCGATACTGTCGACCATGGTATCCTATTGGGATGGCTCGGATCTGGGGGTGGGTGGCACAGTTTTGTGCTGGTTCACCTCCTTTCTTCGGGGCCGGTCCCAGTCAGTGGTGATAGGGAGCGAGAGGTCCCATCCTCGGCCCCTCCTTTGTGGGGTGCCACAGGGTTCGGTTCTCTCTCCACTCCTTTTCAACATCTATATGAAACCACTGGGTGAGATCATCTGTCATCATGGGATGAGGTATCATCAGTATGCTGATGATACTCAACTATATATCTCCATCCCTGGTGAGGTAAGTGATGCCGTGACCGCCCTCTCGCGGTCCCTGGAGGCTGTGAGAGTCTGGATGGGGAACAACAGGCTCCAGCTGAACCCTGGCAAGATGGAGTGGCTGTGGGTTAATGGCATCTCTGTATCCGGGACATTGTCATCATTGGTGCTGGATGGGGTAGCACTGCCCCAGACAGACCCAGTGCGTAATTTGGGGGTCCTCCTGGACTCATGGCTCCTGCTCGAAGAGCAGGTGGCAGCTGCGGCCAGGAGGGCTTTTGCACAGCTTCGGGTTGTGCACCAGTTACGCCTTTTCCTGGATCGGGATGCCCTTCAAACGGTCACTCATGCCCTTGTTATCTCCCAGATAGACTATTGCAATGCGCTCTACATGGGGATACCCTTGAAGAGTATCCGGAAGCTTCAGCTGGTCCAGAATGCAGCCGCGCGAGCGATTTTTGGGGTCCGAAGAAGGACCCATGTATGTCAGGCTTAGCCCAAGGAACTCCAGGAGACCATGCAGATTCAGTTCAGCAATGTTTATTAGCTACAACCTCTAGCAAGAGTCTTCCCAGACTGAAACTAGTTCCCAAGGTCAGCCAGTCAAAACAGAATGAATTCCTCAGGGAGGTGCCAGCCTCATCCTCTTATCTCTTCCTCGCCCCTCAGGAGACGAAAGAGGATGCTTCTCTCCCTGAGTCTGGCCTTCATAATTCCATTCCATCACAATATAACACCTTTGCTCCGTGAGCTGCATTGGGTACCGGTTTGCTTCCGGGTCCAATTCAAGGTGTTGGTTATCACCTTTAAAGCCCTACATGGGGCCAGGCTACCTGAGGGACCACCTCATCCCCATGATGTCAACCCGTCCCATCCAATCTCACAGAGCATGCTCCGGACCCTCTTGGCAAAAGAACTCCGATTAGCGGGGTCCAGAAGGCGGGCCTTCTCTGCTGTAGCCCCTGCCCTTTGGAACATCTTGCCCCCAGAGATGAGACAGGCCCCCTCACTCCCGGCCTTTCAGAGGGATTTAAAGACTTGGCTCTGCCATCTGGCCTGGGGCGGGGAGGGAGGTTGTCAGAAATGGGGTTGGCTAGCCCCTTAGTGGCCTGGTGTGGCCTCCATCGGCCTCTTGGATTTTTTATCTTTTATCTTTTTTCTATCTGTGTTAGTGTGGTTCTTTTTTATAACTTTTAATTATGTATTTATGGTTTTAATTTGATGTAAACTGCCCAGAGTCCCTCATTGTGGGGAGATGGGCAGGGACAAGTCAAACAAACAAACAAACAAACAAACAAACAAACAAATAAATAAATAAATAAATAAAATTTATATAGCTGCCCATCTCACACAAAGTGATTCTGGGCAGCGTACAACAATTAAAATAAAATAAGTGAATAAAAACATATAAAAAGATAAAAAATTATTAAAATAAAAACATCACATTTTGTTTTAAAAATTAGGTTTTAAAATGTACAAAACCCATGGAGAGGGCAGAATATCAATTACAGTGGAGCCATCTAAGAATGTCTCTGGTTCCCAAAGGCCTGATGACACAACCAGTGTTGAGGGACTTCCTGAACAACAGCAGGGAAGGGGTGAGCCTCACTTCAGGGGGAGAATGTTCCACAAGGAGGGAGCCACGGCAGAGAAGGCCCACCTCCTGGGACCCACCAGATGCAAGTCCCTGGCTGAGAGAACACGTAGCATACCTTCCCTGCCGAATCTAATGGGATGGGCTGATGTGATCAGGGAGAGGTGGTCCCTCAGATAACCTGGCCCCATTCCATGAAGGGCTTTAAAGGTCAAAACCAGCACCTTGAATTGGACCCTGAAGCAAACTGGCAGCCAATGCAGCTCACGAAGCAGAGGTGCAATATATGCTCTTCTAGGAGCACACATAACTACCTGTTCTGCTGCATTCTGCATCAGTTGAAGCTTCTGAATACTCTTCAAGGGCAGCCCTATGTAGAGTGCATTACAGTAGTTCAGTTGGAGGTGACTAGGGCATGAATGACTGTGAGCAGAGCCTCCTGATCCAGGAAGGGGTGCAATGGGCACACAATACAGAGTTGTGCAGAGTCCCTCCTAGCCACGACTGCCACCTGCTCTCCGAGCAGGAATCGTGAGTCTAGGAGGACCCCCAAGTTGCTCAATGGGTCTGTCTGGGGCACTGCCACCCTATCCAGCACCAAAGACAGTATAGTCCCAGAACTGACAGGACCCTGAACCCAAAGCCACTCAGTCTTGCCAGGTCATAATCCGCTCTTTCAAGGCTGTATTTCATGGTTGCTTTCAGAAACATCTTTGTAACTCTTCTGACTATTCTCTGCAGCCTTTATGATGAGCACTTGACAAAATCCTGTGGCGAGTGTCTTGCTGAAGTACTCAGGAAAAATGAAAATCTGAAAGAGTTAGCGCTGGCTCCCTGTGAGATAGATGACAAAGGCATGGAATTGCTGTGTGAGGGGCTAAAACATCCCAACTGTAAACTAGAAAAATTCTGGTAAGTCACTGGGTCTTTTTCACTTCTGAGAGATTTGTCTAAGTCTCTTGATTGGTGAACGACTACAAATACATTCATGGAGATGCAGCTTCAGTTTAATTGAATTATCACATTCCCTCCAGTGTTTCCAAAACTATAGTTTATAGTTGTTTTCACAAATATGATTGTAACTCCTCACCTATCCGTTTTCTACAGGCTTCGTCGTGGCCTCTTGACAGGATCTTCCTGCAGGAATCTTGCTGAAGTTCTCAAGAAAAAACAGAGTCTAAGAGAGTTATATTTGTCTGATAGTGGCATTCACGATGAAGGAATACAGTTGCTGTGTGAGGGGTTAAAACATCCAGACTGTAAACTAGAGAAACTGTGGTAAATCATCAGTGCATTCCATTTGATTTGTATAAGTCTCTTTTGAATGTTTAACCTGGATATTTATCTGTAGAGAGGCAGTTTTAGTTTAATGAAATCATTGCATTAATTTCTGTCCTTTCAAGACTGGAGGTTGTGGTTGTTGTTTTTTAAAAAAACCTGTAACTCATCTGCCTATTTCTTGTAGGCTTTCCAGTGTGTCCTTGTCATTATCCCATGGCAGGCATCTTGCTGAAGGTCTCAAGCAAAATCAGGGACTGACAGAGTTAGATCTGTCTCACAATACAAGAGATGATACAGCTTTTAGATATCTATGTGAGGGGCTAAAATATCCAGGCTGTAAACTAGAGAAACTAAGGTAAGTCACCAGTATTTTCAGTTTGATTTGTATAACTTGGTCTTGACTGTTTAAATTCTGATATTTGATTCGGGGAGACACAGCTTTAGTTTAATTAAACAATGATATTAACTCCAGTTCTTTCAAGACTGTAGTTTGAAAGTATTTTCAAAAATATAATTCTAATGCATCTCACTATTCCTTGCAGGGTTTTTAGAGGGTTTCTCACAACATCCCAGTGCAGAGAACTTGCTAACGTTTTCAGGAGAAGCGAGACACTGAGAGAATTAGCTCTGGGTTACTGTCAGATAGGCAAACAAGAAATGGTAGTGCTGTGTGAAGGGCTAAAACATCCCAACTGTAAATTAGAAAAACTATGGTAAGCTACCAGTGTTTTCTTTTTAGTATAATTTGTGTAACTCTCTCGACTGCTTAACTTTTTGAAATTAAAAGTTAAAAAGTTTAATCAAGTAATCACATTTTCTCCACTTTTTTTCAAGACTATGGTTCATGATCAGTTTTAAAATTATAATTTTACTTTATCTGACTCTTTTCTGCAGCTTTTCCACTTGGAACCTGAGAGAATTCTGGTGCAGGCATTTTGGTGAAATTCTCACCCTAAGCCAGTCACTGAAAGAGTTGGATCTCTCTCCCTCTGACATGGATGACGGAGACTTGAAATTGCTATGTGATGGGCTAAAACACCCAGACTGTAAACTACAGACACTACGGTAAGTCATTGGTGCTTTCTTTTCAGTTTTGATTTCCATAAGTCAACTTCCCATTCACTTCTGAATACAGGGCAAAATACTCAGGTAGCAGGTGGTCTGCAATTCCTGCTTGCTGAAATGGGAGGATAGCCCAACTTACCATTTCCAGAGGGCAAGAGCAGGTGATGCTGTCCCCAGCCCACCCCTAGCCTGCTAGGAGGGCAACTCCCACCCAAGTTCTTTTGCTCCATATCAAAAGTAGAATGTTCTTCCCCCCCCCCTCCTTAGTGCAAATTCCTCCATTCCAATGGCTGGTGCATGATCTGGGGGACACCCCTCCCCCCCTCCATTCTTGGCTTTCAACGGTCATTTTGTACTGAGCTGCTGTTTTTTAATAGGTTCAACAATGGATTGATGAAATGCTGTCCTTTTCTTCCCCCTATTAACAGATTTACTAGGAGAAGAGAGAAAAGCCAGTTGTTTATTTTTCTTTTTTATTTACAACAGGGTGAAACTGGCAAGAGTTCTGCCAAGTTTCCCTTTCTATCCCAAATGACTGGAAGAACTGTAAAACAAATGTTTCTCTTTTTTCACCCAAAAACAGACCTGCCCACAGAAGGGAATGCAGCCAGCCCTGGCTTTCCGGCCATAGGAGGGAGGGGGAGAGAAGCAGGGGGATTCCACCGATTTGGGGCTGTATTAACTACAGTCTGGGCAGAACCCCTGGCCATCACTGTGGCCAAAGAGGAGATAGATCGAACAATCGATCAATCAATTACCAAACCATCTGCTCTGCTATTATTCAACCAATGGACCTCCCGCTGTTGAGAAGAGGAAAGCATGAAGCAGAATCTTCATCAGCTGAGTGGTGACAGCTACCACCCTCCTCTCAAAGCTGCCAAACAGCTGATCCGTGAAACCTTATTTCTGCAGCTCCACCACTGGATAGATGACTGGGTCTAGCAGTTGTGCAGCCTAGTCCCATTCAGAATCAAACAAGGGCCATCGAATAATCCTTCTCGTCAGGTCACCTGAGAGGCTTCTCTTTGCTGCTGCTCTCACCATGAAGCCTCACTGCCACAACACCTTATCCAAAGAGGGTCCAAAGTTCCTCCACCATTCACCCAGGACCTCTTCAACTCCCCAGACCAGCCTTGACATACTTATTTCTATAAAACTCAAATATCTCATCCCCAGCATGCATCTGGCCTCAGCCCTATGGGGGGCGGGGGGAAGCCATGGACCCACATCATGTCCATGGCATTGCCCCACTCAGTTAAGCTAGTAACTCTGGCATTATGTTTTTGTAACAAAGCTGTGCTTCCCCTTGTGAAGGACTGGTTGTGCAAGTGCTTATTCTATTGGTGTAACTCTTTTATTTATGTAACATCTGGAAATTTCTCCAGGGAGAAGCAGTTTTAGCTCCGTTAAATAATCATGTTCATTGTAGAACCTTCAAGATTACAGTGGATGGTTGTTTTCAAAAATATAACTGTAACTCAACGCCTTACAGGCTAACTTGTTGCACCTTGACTGAAAACTGCTGCAAGTATCTTGCTGACGTTCTCAGGGAAAACCAGGGACTGAAAGAGTTAGCTCTGTCTCCAAGTGACAAGGACGACAAAGCATTTGAAGGGCTGTGTGAGGGGCTAAAACACCCAGGCTGTAAACTAGAGAAACTACAGTAAGTCATCAGTTTTTAATCTCTGCTTCATTCTTTGAAGACTATAATGCATTTTTATTTAAAAAATATATTGGAACTCATCTGACTCTTCTTTGCAGGCTCTCGCGGGGGTTTATGACAGAATATTGCTGTACACTTCTTGCTGAAGCTCTCAGGGAAAACCAGGGACTGAAAGAATTAGATCTGTTTCCTCCTGGCACAGTTTACAAAGCGGTGGAACTGCTGTGCGAGGAACTAAAACAGTCAGACTGTAAACTAAAGAGACTCTGGTAAGCTGTCAGTGCTATCTCTTCTGTTTGATTGATATAACCCTGTAATGTTAATTTGTTTACTTAGGACATCCCTTTTAATTTAAACCAAATTAAAATAAATCTTTTACTCCAGGCCTCTTGAAACCTGTGGTTCATTTTTTTAAATAATATTTTATTGAAATTTTAAAATTACAAAGTTAAAAGTTAGAAATGGAAAATACAAATTATAAAGAAAAGGAAAAGAAAATGTGAGATAAAGTAAAGAAAAAGAAGAAAGACATGAAAAATAGATAGCTTGCAATCTATCTCTGGTCTTGAGAATAATGAGAGTATCATAGGTGCTAGTTTTTAATGCATTAAGTAGGAATAATTCTTTGTCAAAACATATCCCATTACATTTATAATCTAATCTTCAAATCCCCATGTAAGCTTCACCCCACCTGCATTTTGCAAATAGTCCATCAATGGTTTCCATTCCTTAAGGTAATAATTATTTGATTTTTCTTTTAATAAACAAATCAGTTTATCATTTTCTGCCATTTCCATCAGTTTTAGCAACCATTCTTGTATTGTTGGTAGTGTCTGGGTTTTCCAAAATTGTGCATACAAAAGTCTTGGTGCGGTAATCATATATTGAGTAATTCTGATAAGATGCTTTCCGATTTGAAAGTCCATTATCCCCAACAGGAGTATTTCTGGTTTAAATGGAACCTGTATTTGTAGTATGCTCTGCATCAAAGATTGTATTTGAGTCCAAAATTTCTTTGCAATTTTACATGTCCACCACATATGGTAGAACGACCCTTCTTGTTGGTTACATTTCCAACAAACGTTGGAAATTGTCCCATACATCTTTGATAATCTTTGGGGTTTCATATACCATCGATACAACATTTTATAAAAGTTTTGTTTCAAATTATAACATAAAGTAAATTTTAATACTTTAGACCACATATTTTCCCATTGCTGCATATGTATATTATGTCCAATATTTTTTGCCCATTTAATCATGCATTCTTTAACTTGTTCTTCAACCATTTCTTCTCTCAGCAATAATTTATACATTTTTGCTATTAAGTGCTCATCTGTTTCACATAGTTGAATTTCAAATTCCGATTTATTCTGTTCAAATCCAAATTCTTTTTTATCAATTTTGAATTTTTCTTTATATTGCATATAAGAAAGCCATTGAAAAGTATATCCTTCTAAAACCAATTGCTCTTTTGATTTGATTTTATATTCTTCTTGTTCTTTTTCTAATAAGTCTTTATATCTCATCCATTTATTTTTATCTCTTGTTGAAACCTGTGGTTCATTTTTAAAGTCTTTGTAACATAACTTTTCCCTGCAGGTTATGTAGTTACCAGTTTAGAACAACTTTTAATGAACATTTTTTCTTGTTTTTACTGAGAAGTAGAAGACATTGGAATTAATCTGCTTTGTGAACAGTTAAAACATTCACAGTGTAAAAACGTTACTGATTTTTCTGCTCAGCATAATTACTATTAGCTTTCCTGGTTGTTCATCAATAGTTCATATTTGGCTTTGTGGTTTTTTTCCCAAGCTGTCATTATGAATGTTTAAAATGAAAGTCTGCACAGAAGGAAGTTCCCTAACTTATCCTTCTGCTTGTAGCCGATCACACAAGACCCATCTACTCCTAACTCCTGTCCCCTTCCCTAAAAACAGCTTACTTCCCCTTTTATTCAACTGCTACCTTTGTTTGATTCCCATCCAATACATTCCCAAGAAAAAAATGGGCAAAAGCTGGATATATATGAAGTATCTGCTTTTATTTGGACAGAGTGGCTGAGTATAGGAAACGCTGTCTTATTATTTCCATATGTTTGAGAACAGGACATTGAAATCTATCATCTCCAGATACTTTAAGGAATACAGCATATTGCCTTATATTTGGGAAGCAGCGTTCAGGCTGGCTCCCTGTTCAGTCTTCAATAGCTACTTTGGCATCCTTTTTCAGGCGTTTTCTGATGGCGCTCAATTCATTGCATGGTGGGACAGCTCTGAATTGCATGTTCTGCATATAAACTGCATATTCTATGTTGCATCTTTGGCCAGTTTTTATCTGCGTAAGTTTAGGAAAGACAGAGGGCTGTTAGAGCAAACAAGTCTGGCCAGATCATTTCTGGATTCAAGGCAGGAGCATCTGCTGTTAGTTCCTAATTTAGTTAATATTCAAAGAAACATTTCGTTTTTTATTCAGTATTCCAACAATAGTGTTTTTATCAAGTTGATTAAACCATCTTTTATATTCTGTTTTGTTTTGAACTCTTCCCAACTGTAGACTGCCATAGCAATGACATCTCTATCTTTTCTGAGAAAAATGCTTTGCGTATAATATCTCTCTCAGGTATAATATATCTCTCCAGCATGAGAAGAGACTCCTAGCCTCAGATCTCAGTGACAAGTTACTAGTATCTATCAGCATTTCCTCAAAAATCATTTTTAAACTAACTAACCTGGTTTCTTCAGAGTTCACTTCATCTGTTTTCTAGAGTACATTTAAATAGTACATTTAGATAGTAAGTTCAGCTAAAGGCCAGTTATTAGACCAACTGAAACATATTTTCAATTAGCTGTGTCAAGTTATAATTGTCCACCTTAGTGGGGTTTTCCAACCATCTGCTTACCTACCTTTATCTCACATCTGGAAAAAGGCTGCTTAAACGAATAGCAGAAAGGTGATATGCTCATATGAATCATTTTCCAAGCATGTTCGGTGCAAAGTTTTCTCCACTCTTCCTTAGCTTATTATACTAAATATAAGATTAGCATAAACTGTTGTTACATTAGTATGCTTTTGCCGCTGGCTTCTGTTTCATGAATGCTAGTAGACCCAGCTACATAAGCAACTGGTAGCAATGCCCACTGTTCTGTATACAGACATTTGTGTATTTGTAAGTATGTAGAAGATTAGATCCAGGCTTCATCGTATTTAGAGGTGATCCACTGATATCAGTGTATGGGAATTAGTTATGAATAATGTATTTCCCATTGATTTTGGAATGCTATTTAAAAATCAAGAACAGATGGAAACGTTTTAATCTACTTTGGCTTTCCAGTGTCATGTTATCCAGAATAGTCTTTATTCCTAAAATCAATATTGTTAAAAAAGCATTACTGATGCCCTTCTCCATAACAAAATAATACCTTAAAATGTTTCATGTTATTCCATCTTATTGACTATGTGCATAAAACTGTGATTTCCAAGTTTAAATAAATTCAGCAGATTTCATCATCAAATCTCAAAAATAATCTGGACTAAATGGACTAAATTTAGTCTCAATAGATTAAAGTCTACTCATCCTACTGCCAGAGTAGATTTGGTTGTGGAATTAGCCTTCTAATGTCCAGACTGTTAAAAAGCCTATACCCTGAAGCAGATTGGGGTACATTGGAAGATTGTCCCATGCAAACAGGACATCTCTAATCCATCCTGTCCCAAATCAAAGCATTCCTCAAAGCTGTGGTCTTGTTCTACTACATTGGTAAGGCCCAAAGATGAAAAGAAAAACATAACATGAAAAACTGAGTTGCAACTGATTCAGATATAAAAGGGTTGTGGGACAATTTGAAAATTACCAGGATGGGATCAAGAGCACATTTTGAGAGGAAAGCAGCCTCTCCTTATGGAAATAGAAAGGTATGTCCACTCTTCTAAAGAGCTTTGGCAGTGAGAATTTCACAGTCATGTGACAGAGTCAGTTTGTGGTATAAAGCCTGAGTGTCTATATAGAAAGGTCCTAGCTGATTTTTTCTTTCTTGGGAACAATTGCATCTACGGGTGAGGTCTGTTTTCTCAGATAAAAGAGAAACATGCTCTTAGAAGGGGTAGCTTTTTAGAGAATCAGAGAGAATCTTTCGAAGAGAATAGAGTTCCCATTTTCTGACTTATATTCCAGGTACATAAAATGAGTGAGATCAAATAATCCTTGGGATGATTTCTGGTGAGCTGGGTCTGCCCTTGAAGCTGAAGATGGGTCTCTTTACAACTCTAGGATAGATTTTATTGGAGGCTAAACTCAGATTATGTTTTTCATTACAGGTTGAATGGAGAATGTATAAACATGGATCGCAGGGATGACAGTGTGATTAGAATTTTTCAGAGGACATTTTCTACATTTAGAAGGGTATTGTTTCACTAGGAATTTTCTGGCAAGAGTTAGAATTTAATTAATTCCAGCTGAACATCTGTATGACTTCTCTTAAGGAATCAGTGTCTGAAACAAAAACTGCTTTGAAGAATCCATATTGGGCTTTTCTGTCTATTCAGCTGGAAAAGGCAGAACTACAAGAATGAAGATTGGCATCCAAATCATCTGGATCATGGAAAGGTGGAAAATGTCACAGAGATTTTCTGCATTGTGAGAGAGCACACTTCCTTGAAACCTGAAGAAGGAAAGATAACACGTCTGTACTTTCTCATCATTAAACTAAACAATTAAAACCATTACATTTACTTTGGTATATAGCCATGGAGGAATTAAAATCTTGCCAGAACTTCCTGGAATTTATAAAATTAGAAGATACAAATTATATTGAGAAGGATTTACATTATTGTTCCTTAAGTACATTTATTTTTGAGTAACTGTTGTGTTATTATTTTTCTTATGTAGCTTAGTTATAAAAAGGTTATATCTACCTAGGCAGTCTAGTAAGTTAGAATGGGTCCGTTAATGGTTGTAAGAGATTCCACATCTGAGAAAGCCAATTAAGAAGCAAAGGAAAAAAGAGTTTAATAAAGTTTGGGACTAAGGGCAAGTTTGCACTGCAACCTGAGCTGCTTATTTCCCTGTTGCTCCCTGTTGTTTCTTAAACCAACTTCAGAAATTGCAGTCTGGATTGGAGTGGGTTGGCAGCCAAGGGGCTGGTGTTCAATCTGGACTACAAGGTCCACAAAACTTGATTGGTTGTCCCCCTGCTTCTTGCCTTTCCCTTCCATGGCTAGCTGGCTTCTAAGTGGATCAGTCTTCTACTGCCTGCCTTTTCCTTTTAGAGAGTGTTCCCTCCTCGTTTGTCCCTCTGCCTTTCCTTTACTTTCCCACATGTTTGCCTTCACCCCTTCTTCCCACTAGCTCCTTTGACTGTAATTTGGAACGTTTTCTCTTTTTTTTCCCTTGGGGTACCATCGTTGCTGTGATGTTCCAATACACAAGATCGTTGGTTGCTGCCGTCTCATTCAGATAAAGTTCTGTTGTGTAGCTACACCAGCATTACTCTCCCTCCAGCATGCATTGTGTCCAGGCACAGAAATTTGAGTGTACGTGCATGCATTTGTCGTAAAATTATTTTCCCCCCACTATTTATTACTTTCATATTTGTGAACAGTTGCTAACCAAGGTAGCTACTGAACGAGGAGTGGCTGTAATCAAAACAGTCAAGGACAGTTTTTCTTTATAGCAAGGAAGAAGGGATTGTTCAGCTTCGTAGAAACAAAGTAGTGATGGGGGATGCTACTAGAACAGAAAAAACCCTGGAGGTGATGTGCTCTGAAGGGCTTGAAATGATCACCAACCAAGTTTGAGGAGAACATTGGAAGCTCAACAGGCAATCAGATTTAGAGATCTGCTTATGCCACTAAGAGATGCACATGTCTATCCAAATGCTGAGAGAAGGAAGAACTTCCTCCTGCATGCTAAAGGGACTTGAGGTGGCACTTCTGAAGACTGTGAGCCCTCAGCCTCTTTTCCAAGGGTGCAAGCAAAGGGTGCAAGCAAAGATGCAAGCCGTCCTAGTCCCTGAATTTCTGCAGCCGACAGAAACATTTCTTTCTTGACTTTACTAACTTTCCTCTGCACTCTGAGTATTCAGACCTGTCTCTGAAAACCACTTAAGAATTTTGAAGTGCATTAGATTGAGAGCAATAATTTTCCTCGATGCCAAGTTAAGCTGTCTCCTTTATGCATAAAGTATCCTTAAGTATTCTTACTGTAGAAATAGGATTAGGAAGGGTGAAAATCTAATGTACTTTTTCTTGATTTGAATAAAGCCTTTTGTCATTGATTATGTCTTGATTAGTTTGTGCTATAACATTTATTTGAATGTTAATCAAATTCACTGCAATTGCTTTGCTTAATTTATATTGTAACTGGTTCATTTATTCTGCTTAAATCATTATGAAATGGATGGAATTTCATTATTTCACATTTGTACTCTTTTTCTGTAACTTGTCACCAGTTTGCCTATTATTGCAATACATTTTAAACTGATTTTCCTTTTGGGTGTGTGTGTGTGTTTTAATAACTTCATTAGAATTTTTTAAAAATAACAGTTAAAAAACAAACAAAAGCTAATATTAAGAAAAAACTATAAAAAGACAGAAAGTTTAGAAATAAGAGGTATAAAAAGACAAAGAGAAAAGAATCAAAAAGAAAAAAAAAAAGATTTGACTTCTGACCCTCCTCACAACAGATAAAAGTAACGTTATACATCCAACTCTTACTCTAAGGTTCAAACATAACTTCCATTATTTCTATTAATCCGTATTATTTCTAATAATCAAATCCATAAAACAAAATTTCATTTTTTCCATATCTTGAAATAAGTCCAAAAATGTTTTTCAAGTATTATTAAAATTACACACTGTCTTATCTCAAATCAAAGCTGTCAATTTTGCCATCTCTGCTAATTCCATCAACTTCACCATCCATTCTTCCACTGTAGGTAATGTTTTGTCTTGCCACCCCTGTGCATATAAAAGTCTTGCTGCTGTTATCATATATAAGAACAAAGTTCCATAGGTTTTTTCCAACTGTTTGTCCATCAAACCTAAAAGAAAAATCTCTGGTTTTGATTGTACGTTAATCTTTAGAATTTTCTATATACGCATATGTATCTTAGTCCAATTTTTTTTTTTTTTTGCATTTTTACAAGTCCACCAAAGATGATAAAATGTCCCTTCATGTTGTTCACATTTCCAACATATATTTGAAGTACCTTTATACATTTTAAATGTTTTTCTGGCAACAAATACCAATGATACATCATTTTATAAAAATTCTCTTTTAAATTGTAACACAATGTAAATTTTAATCTTTTCTGCCACATATTTTCCCATTGCTCCAACTGTACAGTATAACCAAACATTTTAGCCCATTTTATGATACACTGTTTAACTTGTTCATCTTCTGTCTCAAATTTCAATAAAAGTTTATGCATCTTTGCAATAACATGTTCATCATTGGTACATAATTCTACATCAAACTCAGTCTTACCATATTCAAAACCATAAACCTTTTTATCCATTTTAAACCTTTCTTGTAATTAAACATAAGAAAACCATTGAAACACATATCCCTCTGCTAATAGGTCATCTTCTTGTTTTCAATTTAAAATCTCTTTGAGAAAATTCCAATACATCATCGTAGGTTAGCCATTTATTTTTCGTTATCATTTCTCTTCTATAAAAAGCTTCTCATGGAGACAGCCAGAAAGGAACTTTCGAAGACAACCTGAATTTATACCTGTTCCAGATCCATATCTGAATCTACCCGTCTCACCCGGTCAGGCAGGGAGGGTATGCTGCGGATCCCGTCGATGAAAGAATGTTGACTGGCGGGGTCCAGAAACAGAGCCTTCTCTGCCGTGGCCCCCGCCATATGGAATACCCTCCCCCCAGAGGTGAGGCAGGCCCCAACTCTCTTGTCCTTCCAGAAAGCAGTGAAGAGCTGGCTCTGCCAACTGGCATGGGGTGCAAAAAAGGGCAACCAACCCTGGGAGTGGCTAGCACCCTGAAGATGCTCTCATATGTTAACATCCTACTGACCATCAACTTCTTGGAAGGTATTATTTGTGTATGTGTTTGGTTTTTATTCTATTTTTATTCTATTTTATATTGTTTTATTGTATTTTAATATTTATTGCTGTTTTATTGTGAACCGCCCAGAGTCACTTTTTGTGAGATGGGCGGTATCTAAATTTGAAATACAAATAAATAAATAAATAAATAAATAAAATATTCTCAAGATAGCACATCTAATAAAATGATTTTTAAAATCTACATTAACTTTAACTTTATCTTACCATAAATAGCTGTGCCACCCAAATCTTAAATCGTGTCCCCCTAGTTCCAATAACCTTCTGTTTCTTAAAGCTATCCACTCTTTCATCCAGACCAAGCAACAAGCTGCAAAGTAAACCTTCAAATTTGGAGGACCTAAACCTCCTCTCTCTTTAGCATCTTGTATAACTTTATACTTAATTCTTGGTTTTTTACCTTGCCACACAAATTTAGATATATCTTTATGCCATTGTTTAAATGGAATATCAGTTGTCACCACAGGTATTATTTGAAATAGAAAAAACATTCTAGATAAGACATTAATTTTAATTACTAAAATTCTACCCAACAATGACAATTGTAATTTTTCCCATCTTGACATATCTTTCTTAAAAGTATTCCAAGTCTTAACATAGTTGTTTTGCAATAACCTACAATTGCCATTCGTCCAATGCACCCCCAGATATTTAACCTTCTTTTCCACCTTAAAACCAGTTTTATTCATCAATTCTTCTTGTTCCTGTATCTTCATATTTTTCATTAACATTTTAGTCTTTTGTTTGTTAATTTTAAAACCCGCCAAAGCACCAAATTCTTTCAACTTTTTCATTAACTCTTCAATCCCCTTCAAGGAGTCCTCCAGCACCAGCACCAGCACCAGCACCAAATCATCCACAAAGGCTCTCATATGTCTATTTTTTTATTATTTTTATGCTATTTATGTTCTCACCTCTCCTTATATCTCTATTCAAAACCTCCAAAACTAAAATAAACAACAGGTGAGACAATGGATAACTTTGTCTTGTTCCCTTTTTCATCTCACATGGTTTAGTTAAATCTCCATTCACAATAATTTGTGCTTTCTGTGATGTGTAAATCAATTTCACTCCTGTTATAAAATTCTCTCCAAAGTTCATATCTTCCAAACTTTTAAACATAAAAAGCCAATTTAAATTATCAAAAGCTTTCTCTGCATCCAAAAAGATTAATGCAGCTTGTTTTTCACTATGTTGTTCCAGATATTCAGTTATATCCAACAGCATCCTGACATTATCCTTTCATTGTCTTTTAGGTAAAAAGCCACACTGATCTTCATAAATAAATTCTTGTAACATAACTTTAAGTCTCTCTGCTAAAATCATCATAAAAAGTTTATAGTCATTATTCAATAATGATATTGGTCTATAATTTTTTGTCAGGGTCAAATCCTGTCCTTCTTTAGGTAGTAGCACTACAGTGGCCTCCTTCCAAGATTCTGGCATTCCACCTTCCAGCAGTATAGAATTCATTGTAGCTTGAAGCAGTTGTAGAATTTCATCCTCAAAACTGTTACAGTATGACCCAGGCCATCTGTTCCTGGTGCTTTACTTGGTTTCATCTTTTTAATAGCCTCAGATAGTTCCATAACTGTAACAGGGCCATTCATAATCTGCCTTTGCTTATCTAAAAGTTTTGGCAAGTTTTTTTAAACAGTCATCTATTTTTTCCAAAGAAAAGTCCTGTTTTTTATATAGATCCGAATAATACTGGTGGAAGATTCTTTGTATAGTCTCATTATTTATTTCCATGTCCCCTTCTTGAAGTTTCATAAACACTTTCTTTTCTTTCTCCTTTCTAAGTTTATATGCCAACCAAACTTTAATTGTAAGCTGCCCAGAGTCACCCTCTGTGGGAGGTGGATGGCATATAAATTCAATACTAAATGAATAAATAAAAATCTGCCCGACTTATTTGCAAATTCAACATTCTTTTGCTTGACATAATTTATCTTTCTCCCCAATTCTCTTACTGTTAACATGGATAGTTGTTGTTGTAAAAGTTTAATTTGTTTTAAAATACTTGACTTTGCTGGTGTTAACTTTAGCTCATCCTCTTTTTTCTTTATCTCCTCCAAAATGGCTTGCATTTTCTCTTGATTCCTCTTTTTACATTCAGCATTATACTGTATAAAATACCCTCTCATGAAAGCCTTACTTGCATCCCAAACCATTCTCAAGTCCATACCTCTATTTAAATTATTCACAAAAAAATTCATTAGTTTTTTTTACAGACTTTCACTATCACATCCTTTTGTAGCAACATTTCATTTAATCTACTTCTAAATGAAGTAGATTTTCTTTTAAAAGTCTAACTCACCAGATTATGATCAGAAAAAGTCTTTGGTAAAATTTCCACTTTGGAAGTATTGACCGCCAGAGCCATTGAAATCCAAATCATATCTATTTGTGTCTTTCTGAAAAATAAGTATATTCTTTAGAAGAACCATTTTTCTGTCTCTATACAGTATATCAATTAGGTCAAAATTGTGCATCAAATAAAAAAAAAGTTTGAGGTAGTTTGCCCTGGTTCTTTTTAATTTCCTTCATAGATATTCTATCCAATTGTGGGCATACCACTCATTCCAATCTCCCATCAGACACCAATTTTCATAAGAAAAGTTTATCCATTTTTCCATAAGACCTTTGAAGAATTTTCCTTTGTCTTCATTGGGAGCATATAATCCCCAAATTAATGTTTTGGGTTCCTGTATTTCAACTTCTACTCCAACAAATCTACCAGCTTCATCACCCAATATTAATTCTGGTTTTAATTTTGAGTTAACATATAACACAACACCATTAACATTTTTTGAACCTGCTGAAATAAATTCTTGTCCCAATTTCTTACTTATTTACTTATTTTATATCCTTTCTTCTGAGTTTCTTGTAAACAAATTACATCTTTTTTCAATATTTTTAAATAATGAAACACTTCTCTTTTGTGGAGCATTTGCTCCATTAATGTTCCATGTTAACCATTTGTAATCCATAATTAGGCCAATAATTTAGAAGAGTCTATGCCTGTGGCAAACAACTCAGAGTCCTCTTTTTCCTCTTCCTGAACTTGTTTGACTTTTAGAACTTTCTGCTCATCTTCTTCCACTTGCATTTCATCCAAATCTCCTTTAAATTTTTCCAAATACTCTTTAGCTTTGTGAACTGAATTTAAATGAAATCTTTTCTATTGGAAGGTAAAAAACACTCCTTTCAGTTTATCCCAATGAAACATAATTTTCTTCTGTTTCAATACCTCTGTTAAAAAAAAAAAGTAATCCTTCCTCTTACATAAAATTCGAATGGGAATTTCTTTTAATATAATTATATCTAAATTATCCATCTTCAATCTGGTATTGAAATGCATTTGCAAAACTTGATCCTTGGTCTTTCCCTTTGCAAAGTGTAATAGTGCATCTCTTGGTACACGTCTTATTGCTGCATAGCATGAGTTTACTCTGTACACTTTATCTATCTCATCTTCCACTTTTTCTTCTTCCCAGTTTAGAAATTCTGTCAACGCTTGAATTACCCTTCTTCTAATATCTTCCCCTGAAGCCTCAGGAACAGTTCTCAATCTCAAATAGAATTCCTTCTCTCTTAGCTCCAACAGAGCCATATTATCCAATCCTTTCTCCAACTCAAGATCTCCAGCCTCTACTTCATTTTCCAATGTTTCTATTCTTTCTGCCACCTCTTTCACTTCTCCACCTAGTTGTTTCACAAAGCCATCCATCCTATCAATTCTTTCATCCACTTCTTTTCCAGCACTGTAAATTTAGCCCCTAATTCATCAAACATTGGTTTAAGTAAACTTAAAACCACCATCTTCTCCTCTACCAGTTGCTCTACTGAGCCTCTTCTTTCTCTTGATTCTTTTACAGCTTTTCTTGTTACCATGTTTTTTTTTTCCTATTAATTCCTTCTGTGCACACAAATAAAACACCAAACCAGATATTATTAATTGCAGGAGAAAGTAAATTGACACTTGTCACTCTGTAGGGTCTTTCAAGCTAAATTCACAGGCTCAGTTCAGAGTAAATACACAGGAATCAGGTTACAGCCTTCTTCTATTTTGAGAACTCCACCAATCAGCAGGCAAAATTTAACTAAACAAAACTTTCTCATGGAAAAGACAAGCCTCATTACTGCAGATAGAGTTTCGTGAAAAAAAATAAACTTTTAGCAAATAAATTTTCCTTTTCCACTGTAAAGATCTAAGATGATGGCTGGGAGGGAGCACTGGCCAACACGCTAGGTTGGACAATGAATTTACTTGTCTGGAGTGCCCTGGAAGCTCTTCAAGGTTGGTCTGTGGACTTTGAGGGTGCCTGGATACTGTGTGCCTGGTGAAGCTTGGCGGGAGCTGGTGTAGCCGGGTGAAGCTTTGCAGTTGTGTTGGGTGGTGTGGCAGGCAGCCCAGCAAGTGGCGAATAGGAACTATGTTGCGTGGTGTGGTGTGGAAGACAGCATGTGGCAAGGACCCAGGGACCCAGGGAGAGGAAGAACTTTGGCACCAGACTTAGCTCCATATGCTCGGAGGTCAGTGGAGCTCGGCGGGGACTGGTGGGGCTCGGCAGAGCTCCACAGTTATGCTGGGTGGCATGGTGAATGAGCTGGCAGAGAAGAGTCTTGGGCTGCAGTGGCCTGGCATACAGCCTGGAAGACAGCCAAGTTTGATGCCGGGTCAGTCTGTGGGCCCCAAAATTGGCTGGATTGATGGCACAGGCCTGAGGTCAGGGCATCGATTGGACAACCAATTTGGAAGCTGGCATCTGAACAGCAGCTGTGGTCTGAGGAGGCCCAAAGGACTTGGGGATTGGCTGATTCGAGCCCATGGAGGGTGCTGAGGACCCTCCAGGGGATGATAGCTGGGCCTCCCTCCCTAGTGTGAGAAACAGGGAGGGGAGTCTGAGAGTGTTTGAGTGTGTGGGTGTGTGTGAATGAGGATACTCGTTCCTGAATGACAATTGGCATGAGTGAAGAGATGGAGTGGGTGCCCCTACTGGCCAGTGAAAGAAGCTGGTGAAGTGGGCACAGTGGGTGAAGGGGGTGGGGGATAGGACTCCCATGGCACTGAGAGCAGGAGCTGAAGTGCTGGGGAGCCCACCCCCCCCGATTGATTGAGCATGTGTTCATGTATGATAGGATGGAGGGTCCCCTAACTATGGAGGCTGGAGGTCTGGGATCAGGAAGAGCTGGAGGCCCTGAGGGGTTTAGGGCAGGTTGTTCCATTCAGGTGGTGATGGGGAGGGGATGTTATGATAGGAGTCCGAGGGCGGGCTGCTCTCAGGGAAGATGCCCCTGGTGTCTACTACTGGTGGCATGTTCCGACCCTCTGGACTCAGACCCAGGCCCTGGACAGCAGATCCACAGAGGCCCTGGCTTTTGGCTGCTTCTTCTTAATGCCAGGTCAGTTAACAACAAAGCCACCCTTATATGTGATTTGATCACTGAGGAGTGGGCCGACCTGGTGTGTATCACTGAGACCTGGCTGGGCCCTGAAGAGGGCGTGCACCTTTCAGAAATGTGCCCAGCCGGGTTCATGAGCTGGCTCCACCCAAGACCCCAGGGCAGGGGAGGAGGGGTAGCAGTTGTCATCTGGATATCTCTGTTGGCCTTCAGAGGTGCTGCTCCACAAGTGGCCAGTTGTGAGACCCTGTTCCTAAAGTTGGGCTCTTGAGGACAGTAGGGATTGTTACTACTGTACCAGCCTCCCTGCTATGTAGCAACCTCCCTGCCTGAGTTGCTGGAGGCTCTCTTGGGGTTGGCAGTGGAGTTCCCCAGACTTATGATTCTGGGGGACTTCAATCTGCCATCCCTGGGACATGCCTCAGAGGCGACTTGGGAGTTCATGGCCACCATGGTAGCCATGGGCCTGTCCCAGATTATTCGTGACCCAGCTTGAGACAGTGGCCTCACACTGGACTTTGTTTTCTTGTCAGAGCAGTGGCAGTGTGATCTGAAGGGGGAATTACATCTGTCCCCCTTGTCATAGTCAGATCATATCCTGGTGGCCTTGAGATTCTCCTATGCTATCCCCCTCTGCAGGGAGGTAGGACCTATTAACTGGTCTGCCCATGGCAACTGATGGACCCAATGGGGTTCCAAAGGGAGCTGGGGGTTATACCCGAGAGTCTGCTGCATGGTCCAGGGGAGGCCTTGGCCGCTACCTGGAATAGGAAAGCGGCCAAGGCCTTGGACAAGATCACATCCATGCGAGCTCTCCTAACCCATTGAGCCCAACACTCCCCATGGTTTACGGAGGATCTGAGGGTCTTGAAAAGGATTAAGAGATGTCTAGAGCATTGCTGGAGGAAGACAACAACTGAACACAACCGGACACAGGTTAGTATCATGAGCCATGATTCAGAGTCCGACTCTGAATCTGATTCTGACAATATTGCTCCAGCTGATCAGCCACAGGCATCTCCTGATCAGCTGGAGCAGTCAGATGACAAGGCATGACCCCCCAAGCCCCAGATCCAGATGCACACAGAGGTGAGCAGAATAGCGTCAGTCAAGGAGACTCCTCACAAGGCAAAGGGTGAGGCCTGAATAATTGCAGTCAGCTGCCAGCAGAGAGATTTATGTAGCTTGCTTTGCCTTCACTCTCTGTTGGAAAAGAACTGTTTGAAAACCTAGCTCATGTCTTGTGTGTATCCTGAATTTCCGACTTCTGGACTGACTGACTATTTGATTTGACTTCATGACTTTTAGCATTGTAATTAGACTACTCTTTTGCTTCTCAGACTACAAATGGTACGTTATTTTGATAAGTCTTTGTTTTGCAACTTGTCTGCTGTTATCTGCTTCTGTTGCTTGGCAATTGTATCTGCTACCTTGAAACAGAACAGTTAGAGCCACTGTTAAGACCTACCTTGTGGCAGTAAGAGCAGCAAAACACCAATATTTATCCACTCTTATTGCATCTGCAGAACGCCACCCAGCAGCCCTGTTTAAGATCACCCAATCCCTTTTGGGAGAGGGGGACCAGAGGCCCACTTACAGGGCCATGCAAAGGAGTTTTCTAGGCATGTGGAGGATAAATTCTCTTGCATTCGGTCCCAGTTAGATGCCAAGCATGGGACATGGTCTGTAGAGATGACCAGAGTATGGACTTACCCTGTTATCTGGGAACAGTTTGATCTTGTTGGACCTGAGGAAGTGGACAAGGTCCTCCGGGTGGTCAATGCCACCACCTATCAACTAGATCCTTGTCCCTCCTGGCTGGTTAAGGCTACTTGGGAGATGACATGTGGGTGGGTCCAGGTGATGGTGAATTCATCCTTGAGGGAGGGAGGGTTCCCAGCTGCCTTTAAAGAGACACTGGTGCATCTTCTCCTCAAGAAACCGTCACCGGATCCCACCATATTAGACAATTTTCGTCTACTCTCACACCTCCCCTTTTTAGGGAAGGTGGTTGAGAAGGTGGTGGTGCTAAAGCTCCAGAGGATCCTGAGGGAAATGGATTATCTGGACCCTTTTCAGTCAGGTTTCAGGCCCGGATTTGGAATGGAAATGGCATTGGTCGCACTCATGGATGATCTCTGCTGGGAACAGGATGCGGGTAGTGCATCCATACTTGCTCTTCTTGACCTCTCAGCAGCTTTCAATACCATCAACCATGGTATCCTTTTGGGTCGGCTTGGAGAGCTGGGAGCGGACAGCAAAGTTTTGTGCTGGTTCTCTTCCTTCCTCCAAGGTTGATCGCAATCAGTGTCGATCGGGAGCAAGAGGTCCAGCCTGCAGCCCCTCCATTGTGGGGTGCTGCAGCGTTCGGTACTTTCCTCACTCCTTTTTAACATCTACATGAAACCACTGGGTGAGATCATCCACCACCATGGGATGAGGTATCATCAGTATGCAGATGATACCCAGTTATACATCTCCATCCTGGGTGACATGAGTGATGCCGTGCCCACCCTTTCACGATGCCTGGAGGCTGTGGGGGTCTGGATGGGGTGCAACAGGCTTCAGCTGAACCTTGGTAAGACCAAGTGGCTGTGGATTGGAGGTCCCACTGTGTCCAGAAATTTACCATCGTTGATTTTGGATGGGATTGCACTGCCCCAGGCTAACCTGGTGCATAATTTGGGGGTCCTCCTGAACTCACGACTCCTGTTTGAGGAGCAGGTAGCAGTCATGGCCAGGAGGGCCTTCACCCACCTTCATGTGGTGTGCCAGTTACGCCTCTTCCTGGATCAGGAGGCCCTCTGTTCAGTCACTCATACCCTGGTCATCTCTCAGTTAGTCTATTGCAATGCACACTGCATGGGACTACCCTTGAAGAGTATCTGGAAGCTACAGCTGGTTCAAAATGTGGCACATGCAACACCTTTGCTGTGGGAGCTACATTGGGTGCCAGTTTGCTTCTGGGTCCAATTCAAGGTGTTGGTTATCACCTTTAAAGCCCTATATGGCATGGGTCCAGGTTACCTGAGGGTCTCACCCCCATTACATAAACCTGTCCCACCCGGTCAGTCAGAGAGGGCATGTTGCAGACATCATCCGCGAGAGAATGTCGGCTGACGGGGCCCAGATGGAGAGCCTTCTCTGCTGTTGCCCCTGCCCTTTGAAATATTCTCCCCTCAGATATGCGGTGGGCATCTCAGCCTGCATGGAATGATAAGAGTTTTAATCGATCCTGGGGATGGCTGGCACCCTGATGTCACTCCCTGACTTATTCACCAATCCCATCATTCTTGGAATTTATTTATTATTTTTAAGATTGTTTTTATATTGTATTTTAATTTATTTTACCTCCTCTGTAAACCATTCAGAGTCGCTTTTCAATGAGATGGGTAGTGACAAATTTGACAAATAAATAAATAAATAATTGTAGTCAAACGTGTTTAAGAAATGGGGTTCGGTCAGCTTTATCGTCCATTGAAAACCTGCACTGCAGCGGCAAACGAGATGATTCCCCCACCTCCCAGCTGCTCCCTTTTTGATGCGGTTTTCACTATAAATTCATTTTCCTTTCAGCTCATTGGAGCAGCTCAAATAAAAAGAATAATGGAAACTGGTATGAAACTAGCATTCTGTTTTCCTGAAATAAGCATGTGTTTACTATATAATTTGTATTCCATTTTAACTTTCAAAGTTTAAAATCTAATTTCCTTACAGTATATTATAATTAAGAAAATATGCCTGAGTTTTTTCCTTCCCTCCCCTTATGATTTCCCTTGAGTGTTGTGTTTCTTAGATTGTAAGATTTCAGGCAGAATGTGTTTTGTGTAATATCCATATGTCATTTACTATGTTTTATAGAAATAGTAGGCTAGCTGAAGATGGAGTCCTTGGGGTTCTCTGAGCTTGGTTCTTTTCTTGCAAACATTTCGTTACTTGGCTAGGTAACATCTTCAGTGCTAGAATGGAGTGGGGTTTGCTCTCTGTTTATATACAGTGGCCTGCCCTACCAGCGTTGGTGGGGGTCTGGGTTTTGTTTTGTTTTATTTTTTCCCCCTCTGGTAGTTGTTGTTGTTATTATTTATTAAATTTCTCCTCGCCCATCTCCCCCCAATGGGGGACTCTGGGCAGCTCACACAAAAGATTAAAACTATAAATATATATAAATACATAAAACCTAAAAATCTAAACAAAACAATACTAAAAAAAAGGAGAAAGTCCAAGAAGATGATGGATCTGGGGGTGAAGAAAGCAGGCCTCTATAGGGCTAGCCATCCCCACGATTGATGTCTTCCCTCCCCACCCCAGGTCAAGTGGCAGAACCAGGTCTTCAAAGCCCTCCGGAAGGCCAGGAGTGAGGGGGCCAATCGCACCTCCGGAGGCAGAATATTCCAAAGAGCTCCTTGATTAGGATATTGTTTACTGCTGATTGTATGCCTGGTGATCATCTTGGTGTTAATCTCTACTTATCTGGGTGATGAGTGCTGGTGAGGAGATGTTCTGGTCTTTTGTTTTCCTTTGTATTGTCTCTTTTGAATAGTGTGTAGATGTCTCTTCTATTGGTAGCTGAGTATTTTTTGTTACTACAGGTGAGCAGTAAATACTCCAGGGCCCCTTCTGCTTCAAGGCATGGTATGCTACTTCCGTAGGCTTAAAACAGGAGATGAGAAGCAGGGGTACGTTGGTAGGCCTGTGGAAAAAAACAGCCCCACCAGCTCCTCTTGTCCCTAACTGCTTCCAGTTTGTCATTATATAGTGGCTATTGTTTTAGTAGAAGAATTGATGCCTTTGAACTATAATGCTGCAGAAAATCATTGAGATGATGGTGGACTATTATAAGAACAAATCATTATTTTATCTATCTGTCTGTCTGTCTATCCATCAGATTTATAAAGCCGCTCATCCCACAAATGTGACTCTAAGTGGCATACTATAACACAGCCGGTTAAAACACATAAAAACAACAATTAGAAACAAACACAAATATAAATAAGACTGCAGGAGAACGTATACACACTGTATAACTGACCTGTGGGCTCCCCATTTCCCTGTAATCCCCAAGCCTGCTGGAAGAACCATGTTTTCAGGGATTTCCTATATGCCAATCGGGCCTTTCTTCTTGCCGACTAAAGACACATATTTAAATGCCTCCAGTACTTTACTCTTTTCACTCAGTAAGTCAAAAAATATGAAACTCGTGAAATCGTTTATGAATGTTAAGATACTTTTGCATGAGATTAGAATATAATCAATGAGGGAAGGTCTTGAGCCAAGCCAGTGGAAGGATTCAACAGGGAAATCTCTGCTGATAGATCCATTTAATAGATATAAATTTAGCTTGTTAATTGTTTATAATAGACACAGCCCCTTATAGTCCTCTTCTGAATCTTTAGATTGCCAGATCAATAAAGGGTGAATTGTGACTGGGTCTGGAGGATATTGAGTAAAACGTGCCTTATCGTTCACCCCCACCCTTGCATTTAGGTCACCAGAAACTATTACATAAGCTGAGGGGTTATTTAACAAGAGAGTACCTATGTATGCTTCGAATTTGGTCCATAAACTGTTAAATTGGGACCTGTTTTGAGAAGGTGGGAGATAAACATTAACCAGTAATAATAGAACATTATTAAATTTTAGACATTGCATAGCACTCCGTTGGGCCTAGATGTATAACATTTGAACATAGCTTAGCTGAAATTTGTATACTTAATCCACCACCCAGTCCTGCTCCAGGAGCTGCTGGGAGTGAGAAAGGTTTATACCCACTTATATAAAAGCTGTTAGCAAGCCAGGTTTCTTGGAGTAGGGGTAGTTCAAATTCACCAATGTAGTTTATAAAAGCAGAGTCTTTGGATTTAACATTCCAACCTGCAATACTCCATGAGAGAATCGTTAGGGGTTTAGGAGCATCCAAATGTCATTCTGAGTTCCCAGTAGTGGCCGTTGTGAAAGGGGAATCCCGAAGGATGGTTGCTTCATACTGTTTGTTGTTAAGATCAGCTGTCATAAAGATAGGTGTATCTTGGGTGTCAGAGAAAACAGCATCAGTATCAGGGTAGGTAGCTCCAGCGATGCCAGGCCTCTGTCTCTGAGAAGTTGCCAATTGCCGGAGCAGAATTCTTCACCTTTGTCAGTTGGATCCTCAGTATACCCATCTAGCCCCCACAAAAATTTATAGGCATTTTCTGGGGGGAACAATTGGGGAGCCACACTGTGGGAGGGTGTTAAAAGCACATCTGAGTCCAATGAAGGCAAGAAATGAACTTTTTCCTCAGGATCTATGTGCTTTGGATTCTCTAACTGATGTAACATTTTGTCAGGCTGCAGATTCGCAGGGACTGGGTTAGATACTAAAGGGTCTCCAGTGGTGGTCTGTATGTCTGGGCTTTTTATTAGCATGGCAGTATTAGCACTAATGAGATCGATCCATCACTCAAGGGGGGAAAGGGTTTTTCTGAAGTCACATGTCTTATCCTATAAAGCCAGGAGGGGGCGCTATAGACTTAATTTGATTTCTGTCAGATTCTTACCCAAGATGGTATGTAGATCCAGAAGACTTTGTGGGGAGGAGGTTTCAGTCCCCCAACCTCTTATCCCATTGGCTCAGTTCTGCTACTACAGTGTTCAGGATCTCCAAACACTCTGAACCTGCTCTTTTAAATGTTGAGTGATTGAACTTCACTGGCTTTGTTGAAATTAGTTGTTTTTAAAGTCCAAAGAGCATATCTGATTAAGCTTATTTTTCACAACTCTTGTTTTCAAGATAGAAATGCACATGGGTAGGATATTGCATGAGCACAACACCATTTTGCTACTGAAAAAAAAAAGTCTGCCTTAAAAATAGCAGAGAAATGTGCTGATGCTTGCATGAGATCTGAACAGCTTCTTCCTGATAGTTTACAAAGCATGCACAGCAACCTGTCTGTTTCTTAAGTACATACAGGATTGGATCTAGACCGTCATATTTAGACAAGATCCACTGAAATGAATGGGGTGCAAATGAGTTATGAGATGTATAACACTGTGATAACTTGAAAGATTAAATCCATTCAGTACATTATCATCATTATCAAATATCACAGATAATATCTCCAATGCTTGGCGTGTTCTGTTCATCCTACTGTCAGAACATCCATCTTTGTGGAACTAAATCTTCTGATACTCAGACTTAGACTTTGCTCCAGACTCTGACAAACCCCAAATGCTGAGCTGATTGGGGAAGTCTGGAAGACAGTTTAATTGAGCCAAAACAAAGTGATGATCTCTCATTGATCTTGTCTGAAACCAAAGTCTTCTATGTAGCTCAGCCCGATCCTGAGCAGTACTGTATGTGAGCAAATCCATGTACTGAAATGTTACTTGTGCATTTTCAGTTAAAAGAGGTCACTAGGTCTTTCAAATACTATACAATAGAACATGGCTATATATTTTTTATAATGGCAAATCAATCCCACTTTTAGAATTGGAGATAAACAGTAACCAATCAATAATTATAAGTCTAAAAAGTAAAATTCAATTCAGGTAAACAGATGACATTTCAGATAAAAAAAACTTCCAGCACTGCATAAAGTATACTTTGCCTGGAACAGAACAATAGCACATTTATTGTGTCATTTCTTCTTTTTTTCAAGTTTGAAGGTTGGTGTAGAGATCACTCTTAAGCTATTATTTTCTTTCATACTTTCTTCACCTTCCTGATTTGTCCTAAAAGTTTATTACAGAGCCTTAAACCAAACTATTTCTTGAAGTTTTCATGAAGTAAACCTTTTCTCTTGAGTCAAAATGACCCTTTTGATCCATCCCCCAATGGCTGCCCCACTCAGTACGGCCCTCACAATGAGTCCATTACTGGCCCCCAGTCACATCCCACAGGTGGAAGAAACTTCTTAGCTCCTGATTGGGCAGGGAGAACCAGGCTGGATCAGTTAAGAGCGGGAAGGGGCATTGCTCAAGTTCAGAGATGAAATGAAAATATTTGAAAACTATGAAGTTAACCTGGTCCTGGTCCTGGTTCTTCCACCCCACAGGTGGAAGAAACTTCTTGGCTCCTGATTGGGCAGGGAGAACCAGGCTGGATCAGTTAAGAGCGGGAAGGGGCATTGCTCAAGTTCAGAGATGAAATGAAAATATTTGAAAACTATGAAGTTAACCTGGTCCTGGAAAAAAAATGATGCAGGGCAATTTGAGAAACACCAGGACACCAAGAAGAAGAAGAAGAAGAAGAAGAAGAAGAAGAAGAAGAAGAAGAAGAAGAAGAAGAAGAAGAAGAAGAAGAAGAAGAAGAAGAAGAAGAAGAAGAAGAAGAAGAAGAAGAAGAAGAAGAAGAAGAAGAAGAAGAAGAAGAAGAAGAAATTATTACTACTACTACTACTACTACTACTACTATTCCCCTCCTAAAATGGATAGATTTTGTAGGGAGAGCAAATCCTCCAAGAGAGAATGGAAATCAAGTTTTCTAATCAAGTTTTCTGAAACAGACAAAACATACCTGGAAAGAGTGAGATCAGATAAACTCTGTAATTGTCTGGGGTGGATCAGATTATATTTGGAGGTCTGAGTCTGCCCTCAGAGAAGATCAGGTGGGTCTCTGCACAGCCCTGATAGAGACATTACTGGGGACTTATCTTTGGTTGACAGGTTAAAATCAGATTTTTTTCCCCTTATAGTTTGAATGGAAACGATATTATACGGAATGGAGAATGGAATGACATAATTATGTGCAGGAAAGACCTTGGCAGACAAGGGGAAGAGCTGCAGCCTGTCATGGCCCAGGCTCAGGACTCTGATTCTGAATCTCAAACTGACCTTGAAGAAGCTGCTTCAGCTGAACCTGTGGAGTTTCAGCCTCAGGAGAGACAAGGCCAGGAATCACATGAGGCTGATCAAACCCAGGCACCACCTCAGCAGCTGAAGTCAGATGAGGATGACATAAGGCCTCCAAGCCCCCGCAGACAGCGAGTAGAGTGAAAAGCAGAGCAAAGATGTTCTATGAGGCTTCTTGCCAAACAAGGGAGCCAATCTCTTGATTAATGATGGCTGGTTGCAGCCTGATTTAAGAGGCAGTTCTGACCCATGTGCCTTGCTTGAAACAACCGTCTGATCTCTGGCTTGTGTGTGATACTCGTGTGGATTCTGCCTGTGAAATTCTGACCCCTGGACTGGCTGAAGACCCTGACCCAGCTCTCTGGATCTTGCACCGATTTTGGACTATTCTTCTGTGTGTTCCTGTTAAAAAGCAAATCACTCAGGCAAGCATCTGAGACTGTTTTGATCTGCGTGCTTTGACTGTTGTTATCTCTTAACCTTGAGTAAACTGTGAATTACCACAGCAACTGTGCGTGAGTCAGTATTTGAAACCAGAATCAGGACACAGCCTAGAAAACAGACAAGCCTGCTGCAGGAATGTGGGTGTGGCAAATGTCTCAGAAGGGACCTCCCCCTAGTTTCTTAGACTGTAAAGGTTGGGGGGGAAATGTACTTTCAGATTTACAATATTTGGCTAATGTAGCTTTACAATAAAGTAGAATTGGATCATGTGGTTGCGTTTTCTATCTGGTCTACCTTGCAAGACTGACAATATGCTTGTGCTAGTAATAGGGCTAGGAAAGTTTGGAATTTAATAGACATTTTTCTTATTTGAAGTAACACCTTTGGCTATTTATTATGCCTTGATGAGTTTCTGATTTGCCATTTTTGACTATACTGCAATTGCTTCAATTTACTGTAACTGGTTATTCTGTTTCAATCAGTATGAAATGTATGTATAAATAGAGCAGAACAGGGTTATATCCGGGTTGAGCCCAACATGTATGTATGGTTTTTCCTCCAGTTCTCACAATTTTTCTATAACTTGTTGCTGGTTTTTCTGTTACATCAATACATTTTGAATTCATTTTTTAGTGCACTTTATCTCAGTGGCTATCCTCTTTCTACTTGTTGGAGCTTTACAAACTAAAAGGGATAACTGAATTGAACGTCCAGGGGGAAGTGGGCATTCTGGTTTCTTCGAACATGTGTTCACTATTTCTTTTATATTCTATATCAACCTCTAAATGATTTAATTTCCTTGGAATGTAATGAAGAAATGGTGCCAGATGTGTTTTTTCTTTTCCCTCACCTTACTCCTTTCCTTGTGTGCTGCATATCTTAATTTGTAAGGTTGTGTAATATCTATAAATTAATTTTTGCATCACTCTGTTTGTCATAAGATTAGGAAATACCAGCTCAGGACATTTTGTTGTTGAAGGTTAGCTGCGAAGATGCCACAGCACCTGCCACTTGAAATCCAAGTATGTTCTGGCAGCAAGAACGATCCTGTGGCTGTGGAAGAATTACCTCCACCAGCTCCTCTACAGATGAGCTTCCTCCTCCTCCTCCTCCTCCTCCTCCTCCTCCTCCACAATTCAGGTTTCCATACCAAATGGTCTGTATGGTTGACCTATAATTTAGATCAAAACTTCTGGACCCATTTGAAAAAATACTGAATTGATATTGGCTTATAAGGAAAGAAAAGTATGGTTTCCTTTCCCCAAGAGTAAAGTGGCATCACCCCTTCTTTTGCGTTCCTTGGCTCCCGAAAGCCATGAGATTTTTGTTTTTGAAGGAGAGAATCCCAGACTGGCCATTCACCTCGCACTGGAATTCAGCTGCAGACTGGCTTGATCGGCTAGAGAAGCCAAGCGACTGGGGAGATGCCTCCAGTTCCCTGGAGGAGAATGGGCAGTGCCTGACAACTTCAGAACTTTCAGCGGCAAAAGCTAAGGGACGAATGAAACATTTACAACAGAGAAGTGTGCTAAATTTATCACCATTAAGCACTGAACCAATGGTAATGTGGGGACTGATCACATTCCTGGAAGAGGTTAATAACGAGGCCACTCTGGTTGGGGCAGGCAGATGGACAAATAAGCAACCCCATTAGGGATCTTTGCCCTCCCCTCTGCAAATGATTTGAATGTCCCCTGAAGCCCCCACTTTGCTTTAATGCACTAATGCCTATTGGGGCACTCGCAAAGCAATTGGGGCTAGATCTCTGTACCTCCAGATCTGTGCTCAGAGCTGCAAAAAAATTGATGGCCGGATTGCCCCAGATCTAGTTCGGCTGTAAAGGGAATCCTGGTGTTAAGCGGTGTGTTACAGACCCAGATGACAGAGGAGAGCTTCAGGCTGTCCTGTGTAATGGGGGGGCAGCAGCGTGTCTATTGAGAGAGGGGTTGGACTGCCCAGCTATTGCTGGAAAAAGTTATGATTTCCCAGTAGAAAAGATAGTTGGGCCAGAAGATAATACCTGGAAGGGTCAGGGTCGATTTACATCCACAGGTATGGAAGTCTGTGCAGAAACCCAGATGGCAAGCTGGCAAAGGCAGAAGTGCTAGCAGTAACCCTGTCATTGCTTCTGTTTTTTAATCTCCTAGATGAGCATTTTTTTTATCCTGCTGTGCACGTTGAGTTGCAGTAGCTTTTGCAATTCCTTGGACTCACAAAGACATCTAGCGTGCGTATGCCTCAATGAATGATCATGATAATTGTTGGATTTGTTCTGCTTTACCAGGACATGGGCACGGGGGATTTTATTGTATTTGGAGTTTTTATTAGGGTATGATTATTATCAGTTTGACCTTTTTAGCAAAGTGTTAAAGGAGAAGTATAGGGTTTTTTTACCTTATTTAACTGATTGTAAGTTTTTTTTATGATCGTGATGAGGACTTTATGTCAGAAAGGATAGAGGTACAAACAGTGTTTTTGGAAACTGGGCCTATGGGCTATCTTTCATACCCTTTGGTGGAGTGGGACATATTATGACTAAAGCTGATGAATGTTTAGATTTTATTTTAGAGTCTTTGTAGGCTACCACTGATGTCCCAGCAGCAGTAAATCGGGCCCTCGAAGTGCTGACACCTGCTCAAGGAGGAACATGTGCCATTGCGCAGAAGTGCTGCTGGTTCACCTTGCACCCGCAGTTTAAGAAAGCAGAGCAATGCCATCGCACGCCCAGAAGTTGCTGGGGGAGCTAAATCAAGTGTTTTCAGGCAGGGAACTGGGGGGGGGGGAAAGGTTTGGGTCTTTCTTTGTATGATTGTTGCATGTTCACTTTTTTTATGTGTATATGTTTACATCTATGTGTATATGTTTTTTTGTACTCAGTTGTGTAGTAAGCACACACATATATATACACTATAACACGACCTAGAGCTACAGGATTGGTATATAGAAATCCTGTTTATGCAAGGACCCCATTATTTAGTCCACCTAGCTGACCCTGAGGAAGAATTATCGGTGAGATTATATGGGGTGATATGGCTCAATTTTTTATACTGGGGGGGATTCTATATCCTGGCCCAAGCTAGCACCATACTTACCCCTGGGTGGGCTTTTAGTATAAACAATACTAGATATTGAGAAAACCATCCACAGAATGAAAGCCTTGGTAGCTGAACATCCAGTACATGGATCAAACAACCTAACTATTTTTCCTTTCTTTTTCAAACTACCACTGAATGAGATCTCTGACCCAATTAAATAAATATATGTGAGTAAGAATTCTCACGAGGGGGAATGATGGAGTGGTGATTTTAGGGTTAATCTGAAGAAGACAGCAGAACTTATGTATGGCCCCTCCTTCACTAGTTGCTGAGCAAATAATTAAGTTGCAAACCCTGTTTGAATTGCCTTCCCTTTATTTACTGTGCCTGGCATCAGCCAGAGAGAGAAAAGGAAAAGCCCTCCCTTGGAGAAGCGCTAGTAACTTAGATAGATAAGGTACTGGCTACCTCAGCTCGTATTTCCCTTAGCAAGAACCAGTGCCCACCCTCTCGGTATCACTACCCACCTTCTTAGGAGTGTTTTAACCGTGTCCGCCAATAAAATGGTATTAACCTATGATGTAATGATTTTCTGATTGGAGCTGTTCAAAAACCCAATGATTTGCATGGAGTGTAGTGCTTGCCTTGAAAACTCACTTGCAAGTGCCCTTTACTCTGAAGAATAAAGCTATTAAAGAGATTTCCGCCTTGCGTGTTTAATTGGGAGTGGCACGCCAGGTCCACGAACCCAGAAGTTTCCTGGGACAACAAAGCCGGATATCCTATTGTGACGCAGTGGGAGGAATTGGAGTCCAGAACATTATCCCCTAATACGTCAGCCCAGAAAGCCAAATGGTTAGCCATGATTCAAGCACTGAAATTAGCAGAAGGAAAAACTGTAAACATTTTTACAGATTCAAAATATCTTTTCAGCATTCTTCATGCACATGGAGCTCTCTGGAAAGAGCGTGGACTTTGAACTACTCTTGCTTCTAACATCAAATATGCTGCAGAGATATTAGAGCTACAGCAAGCAGTACAAAAATCTAAGCAAGTGGCTGTTATGCATTGTAGAACTTATCAGAAAGGTGATAGTACCGCTGCTAAAGGCAACCGCAGGGATGATACAGCTGCAAAAAGGGCAGCGCTTAAGGACTTTACTGACAGCCAAGCACAAGGGTTGATTCCTTTCACCAAATCCACCTCATTCTCAAAAGGCAGTGAAGGAATAGAAGGCTGTGGAGAGAGAAGATGGTTGCTTGGAACCTCCAAATCATCAAATTCTTTTGCCCAAAAGCATGCTCTGAACAATGAGCAGACTGCAAGCAGAAGTTATTTCGGTTTCACAAAGAGCGGTTCAAAATCACATGGCTCTCGCTTTGTTATTAGCTAGTCAAGGAGATGACTGTGCTCTTATTAACTCTCGCTGTTGCACTTATGTTGATCAGCACAGCAAGGTTCCCACTGATGTTCAGATTATTTTATAGCAGTCTGCAAACTTTTAATACTGTTGCACATCTGATGATTCTTTACCTTCTTTTTTTTAATTTTTGGGAGACTCTCATCTCTTGATTGCCAAATTTTGGGTGGTTAAACTCTTTCTCTGTTGGCCCTTCTCCATGGTGAGCTGATGTCCTGTCTGTGTCAGGACAGTACTGGCAAGCATAGTCGTGGCTGGATGCTGGATCCAGGCTGGTGAAATTTCCCAGAGGAGAGATCGTTGAGATTACTCTTGTGACTCCTTACAGCCACTACTTGTGAGTAGACCGCAGAAACTGCCACTTTGTGGTTGGCCGATGAGTGGAGTGACTGGGAGTCAGGATTTCATCAGGCTGACACTCGCAAAGCAGCCTTTCATGGACATTAAGCTCAACCAAGCTTCATTTCTTGATCACTTTTTTTGGATTATTATTTCTTTTTGTTGTTTACTGGAGAGATTAAGACTCTTTGGATTGGCAAGGTTTTACTGTGTATATTACAGTGGTACCTCGCGTTACGAATTTAATCCGTTCTGTGACTCTGATCGCAACTCGATTTGGTCGCACCGCGAGGCAAATTTTCCCATAAGGTTTAATGTAAATACGGTTAATCCGTTCCGCCCTCCGAATTTGGTCACACCGCGAGGCAAATTTCCCCATAAGGTTCAATGTAAATACATACGGCTCTGCATTTTCTTTGGAGCCATGCTGACAAGCACACCAAAAACCTTCCAAACGCCACAAAACACACCACAAGCCTCACCGAACGTCTCCTTGCTACCGCAATCTCGCCCACAGGAAGCCGTGACCACGTGGCAGCAGGGCAAATGGCCACGGATCCGGTTGTAGCTCAAGGCGGAGGTCGCATGGCGAGGTAAATTTTTGGGGCCGGAGCTGATTGTATTGCGAAAAATTCGTAAGGAGGGGCGTTCGTAACCCGAGGTACCATTGTACTTGTATTCACTGGGTAAGTAGCTTCCTCCTTAGAGAACAATACTGTAAACATGATTTTAAAAACTTCAAAAATATATGCTTGTTTGGACTATGCAGCGAAAGTGTGCTTAGTATATGGATTTTGGAAAGTGACCCCTCTGTAAGGGTTCACTTAAAGGTCAGCAGTTTTACACCACCCCTGGGTGGAGAGTTCATCTTATAATCCACTTTAGTAATGAGTGCACCGTAGGGAGTGTGAAGGGAGAAGAAAGTGCACAGATGCAACTTGTGAGCCATGCATAAAGGGTTAACTATGGATTAAGGGGTCAGAGAGATTTGGAATTAGAGCTTTGAATTAATTAGAAGATCATTTCTCACTGTGTAGGTATAGAGTCGAGGGCAACGCAAGCGTACCTGTGGACTAAGAATTACACACTCGGCGTAGCTTATCGCTTTGTGTCTGAGGGATGTACAATTTATGCCTGTTTTTCACTTGTTGCCGGAATGTATAAAAACTCTGTTAATTTAAGAGCTTTTGTGCCTGCTCTGGAAATTATTCTTGGGCACCATGGTTTGTGCTGAATATATTCTTTATCATCTCCACCCTGGTGGGTTTATTGGGCAAAACTGCATGTCCCCCAGAGCTCCTGGGACAACACCAAGTCTGACCCAGCAAACACAGTACTTCTCCTATGGAGCTGAAGGTGAAAAAGGAGGGGAGCATTTTCAAGGCTTGTGTGAGCAGCTTGGATGCACCTCAGGAGAAAAGCTTTGTCTTCCCTGTAGCCTCCTGGAAGTCCTTGTCCTCCTCCATCTGTTGCAAAGGGTAAAAGAAGAATCTGCACATGCCCAGAAGCCCTTCCTTGGCATTACAGGCTCTGTAGGAGGCTGAGAAAGCCCCAGGAAAGGTGTGGAAGACCTGAAGGGAAGCAGGGTGTGTGTGTCTTCACTTAAACCTTTGTCGAGGAAAGGCATCTCTTCAAGACTTGCACAACGCTGTTATTTGATGTGACCGATTAAGCAGAACTGCCGTGAAACATGTCCCCTTTTCAAGTAGTTTCCTCAGGACACAGGAGAGGAATCATGACTCACACTATAAAGAGGAAGGGAGGAGCAGTTTTGAAAATGAAACTGCTTTTTACAGGAGACCTGCAAAGGACAAAGTTTTATCTATCGGTTTACAAATTGACAACCAGTTTAGCCTTCAGCCTCCCTTTTTTCACCACAGAATGGTAAGCCTAACATCCTAAATGCTTAGATATGGGAGGGTTGCATTTGTGGTCCGTATTTCTCTGATAGGCCCTTCTGGGGAGGAGCCAATGCTTTGGGAAAGACTTTGCAGGGTAGTTTGTGTGGGGAGGAAATGCCTCCGGGAAGGAAAGAGGCCCTTCAGCTGAGCCTCGAGTGTGGCTGGCAACGGAGCGTCCCTGATCTCCAACCTCAGCCTAGAAACAAAGTTTTTTCGGAAGTTACGTATGAGGCTGGAGATCATCGAGGCCTGGCTCTTCATGCAGGGGTTGTACTTGATACTGGGATCAAATAACTTTTCCATGTCCTGCTTGTGACCTTCCAAGGCATTGTCGCTGGGATGGGTTTTAATTCATCCATTCGGCCAATTCCTATGACTTCATGTGGACAGACTCCTGGCTTTGCAGTGTGCTGAAAGGCTGCATGGAGTTCAGCCTCTTGTGCTGTCTGCGCATGTCAACATCATCACGCAGTCTCAGCAGAAGAGGTGAGGGCCAGGGCATTTGTCTCGCGGGAAGAGCATCCCTGCTGAGGAAAGCTGGTCTGGCTCCCGTGTGCCCTCCGTGGAAGAAGGAAAGAGGTCTTGCCACCCGGGGGTGGGAGACATTTTGGGCTGGATGCAGAGGGTAGGACCCCCCCCCCATTGTTCGATCTGTTGGGCTTCTGCTCGATTTTGAGCACCCTTTAAAGTACCGCAAGCCCTCCCTTTAGCAGACGAATTGAGGGCAAGGGATGTTTGGAAAAGCCAAAGTCCACTAAGTGGCAAATGGCATTTTTTGTGCCCAGAACACAGTCCTGCATGAGAAATCCTACTTACCATTAGTTATTTATTTAAGGATGTTATGAGGCTGCCCAATTCATAATTTATAACTCTGGGCAGAGCTCATCAATAGAAATCAAAAGCAATTAAAAAAGAAACACTAAACAATATAACACCACTATCACAATATACAGTCACGATAATTATTAATTACAGTATATTTATTTACTGTTATAACTCATATAGAAATGCTTTAACTGAATATAAACATTTCTCGTACCAAGGGATCTGCCTTGCTACTTACCCGCGTAGGTCTCGCCCGAGCTGTGCACCACCTCCTCCAGCCTACCCGCAGTCAGTAGCACCTGCCCGCGGCAGCCCCCTGCCGCACATTGGCCCACAGCCTTTTCCCACTTAATGACATGTGCGGTCCTGGGGTTACAACAGCAACCAGGACTGCCATCGCTAACCTATGCAGTCATGTGACGTCACACTCTACAGCCATCTTGCTTAGAGACAGCAATCCTGGTCCCAAGTGCTGTTGTAACCCGAGGACTACCTGCAATAGACATGTTTACTCTGAATCTAATTCATAGTAATTGACATGAACAGCGTTGTGAGAGAAGAGAAGAACTTTACAAAATATGGGAGGCGCTCCTTGAGGAGCAGTTCAAAGAATTTAACTGGTGGCTAAAAAATATTGACCTTGATAGAAAACCAAAGATTTCTGGAGATCAATTGGAGAGCACCAATCAAGCAGAAGTTGTAGATCAGATAATTCAGAATTATGGATAAAATGTTGCTTTTGTGTGTGTGTGAGAGTATGTATGTAGTTATAAACTAGAGTCTGAAATATGTATTCAGGTTATGGAGAAGATATTATTTGTGTCTGTGTGTCTGAAATACATATCCAAACATAATTTTTGTTGCATTCATTTACAAGGGAGAAGTTATGAACCTGATTCTATCTATGTTTTGTTGAGCTGACATTGCGTTAAGTTTGACCTTTCCTGTAATTTGGGGCAGAACAGTGGCTTGAGACCTTCTCTCTGTTTCTTTATAGTTAATGTAAGGATTTCCTCTTATTTTGAACTCAGTGCTTAAGGTATCTTGTATTGATTTACCAGGGATGAACATTATTTAAAGATATCAAACAAACTCAACTGTGGTCCAGTACTATCTATTTGCACACCAAAGGATAAAAATTATCATGCAGTAAACAATACCACAGATCCTTCTGTATCAAATCTCACCAAAATGTAATAAATGTTCAATTTATTTATTTGAAGACAGATTATAGTTGGTGATTTGGAAGTAACCTCTAGCATTTGACAGTGATGTTGTTAATGCAAATAATGACAGATTAAAAATATCATTTTTCACCTTTGATATATGAGGTCAATGAAGCCAAGTTGGATAACTTGGGCAGCCCTTGTAAGTCCCTTGGGGCCAAGCCATGTAGTGCTTTATAGGTCAGAAGCAACACACTGAATTCTACCTGGAAACTTACTGGTAACCAGTATGGAGACTGTAAAATAGGGATTGCATAAGTGTAGTGACTTTGGCTTGCTAATGTATGGGCTGCCACATTTTCTACCAATTGCATACTCCACGTGGTCTTCAGAGACAGCCCTGTGCACAGTGCATTACAGCCATCCAAACGGATGATGGTAAGAGCATGAGTTACCCTAGCAAAGATCCCCTGCTCTGCGAAGCCACAGCTGGCAAACCAGCTGGAACTGGGCAAAGGCCCATCTCCAGCCATGGCCTCTACCTGCCTATCAAACAATGGCTGTGAGTCCCCTGAGCTGTGGACCTGCTCTTTCATGCCACCCCTTCGAGATTTATCATTAGAGGCAGGACTCCCTCTGCACAGCCACTCTGTCTTGCCTGGGTTCAGTTTCAACCTGTTTCATCCCATACAGTTTTGATCAGTCTCCAACCACCAGTTCGTCAACCATGTTTAGCATATAATGCCAATCAGTGATGGTACAGTGATAATCTGCAGCTTTGTATGAAAGACGGGATGTGGGAAACATACTTAAGTCCCCGTCCCCACACCAGTCAGAAAGGTTTATTCAGTTAGGTTTCTGCTTATGAAGCATGTGGAGAATAATGACTTCAAAGAAGAAACAACAAAAGATGGTAAACTGAGTTTGTCTTCCTCCAACAGCATCCCCAAGTGCAGCCCACCCTCAGATTCCCACTATCCCACTGATCTATCCCATTGACATTTTCTGCTTAGTATTGTAATTCACTTTATATGAGCCTCCCCTTGAAGACAATTTGGAACCTACAGCTAGTGCAGAATTCAGCTGACGTCTGGAAGTTGATTTAGTCAAATGACACTTGTGTTTAAGGATCTGCATTGCTTGCCATTAGGCTTCTGAGCTCAATTCAAAATGATGGTTATTATCACCAATAAAGCTATTTCTGGCTTGGGTCCTCATTACTTTTGGGATTCCAGATGGAGTCTCCCCTTCCAATGTATGCAAGCCAGGAGGAGACTCTGGGCTGCACCATCTGATAGGGTAGGGGGAACCCCTGGAGGATGGACTTCTTGGTTGCAACCTGCTCACTTTGGAAGAGCTTGCCCTTCCAGCTCAGAATGACTGTTGATTGTATCTTATGCTTTATGATTGTAAACTGCCTAGAATCTGTGGAGCAGGTGACATAAAAATACTTTCATAAATAATAAACTCGTATGCTGTGCTGTAGATAGTGTGCGATCTTTGTGGCTGCACTCTACAATTTAGTAGGAATATTGAAGATGATGTTCTCTTCAACCTTCAACCAGCATTTTCCGCAAACAGTATTAGTTTAATTTTATATTTTCCATTTTACATCCTTCGAGAAAGAGTTTTCTGCACATGTGCAGCATAATTTAATACTGGGAGGAAATGTCTCCAGAGAAGGAACTGCCCTGTCCTCTCCATGCTACATTTGGTGGCTGGCAATGGAGTGTCCAAAGGCTCATGAAGGTTACTCAGAAGCTGTGGTTCATTCTAGACAGTCAAGGCCAGTCTCATTCTAGAGGAGGACTGAACCAGCCATTGGGATAAAATACCATCAGGGGGCCCTTTCTGTGTCCAAGGAATTCTTGCTGGGTGCAAAATCCTGGGCTGGACACTGATCTAGTCCATAAAGCCCTTCTTATCACTTTGACAAATTTTCCTGGGTTTTCAGTGTTCTAAAATCCTGTTGAGACTGCATTCTCTATGTATCTGTGCATTAATAAGATTTATAAGGCACCCGACAGTGTGATTCTGCGTGGTGTACAGCACAAAAAACAAAGCATAAACAATCCCCCCAAACACCCATCTAACATAACTTGCATGTTAATTTCTTTCAGTAAGTCAAAAGTGGGGTGGGGGGAGGCAAATGTTGATGCCCGTGTCAGGATAGCATCACACAAATGATGTGATTTGTCCACTTGCACAAGACATAATTTGTGTGATTATGTCAGGAAGCACAGGTTGTCGTTTTGAAGGCATTGTGCTTGTTATGGCCACTGAGCTAATGCAAGAAGTGCAGTCTCTCTATGGGTCCATTGGGGCGGGGGAGTGTCCACCCCTGAAGGAAGCTGATTTGTCCACGTGGCCCCTGTATGGCCTCCATGGCATGAGAAAAGGGTTGCTACATCCCAACCGCTGCAAGAGGTGAAGGGCTGGATGCAGACTACAGTGCATAACGCAGAGTAAAAGACCCGCCATTGCTGAACCTGCTTTGACTCCATGAGATTTTGAGCACTGTGCAAAGTCCTGGTCTTTAAAGCTCTAGAAATCAGAAGCTGGAAATGCCAAGGATCAGCTTCTCATTGTAATATGGCACAGAGAGGTGATCTTCTGCTCCTGCTTGAAGGAACGGTTGAGTTTTAGGACAGGACTTTGGGGCTGGTGCAGAGACCAGACTTGACAGAAATTGGCTCCCAACACCACAATTAGTCTCCTATTACTACTGCTCTATGCGTCTTTGAAAGCTCTGCATTTTGTTTGGGGAATCATCCTCTACATCTTCACATTGGTTTTGGGGGGGTGGGGGTGGGAATACTAGACCCCAACAATATTACTGCTTTTGTTCACTGTTCCCCTTATTTTAACCCAGGGCTCTTTACAATCTTACAGAGTTCCTTCATTTGAATTTTTAAGTATTTGTGAATACTTTTAACATATAGGGAAGCCCCTCTTTCCATTCTATTTTGTCTTTTGAGCAAATTCTACCTTTTAACTGCAATGTTCCCAGTTGTTGGAGCTATCCCACCAGTTCCTCTTTATATATGTTCTATCACATACATAAAATGTATTGTTTCCTGTATTCTGAATATTAGTGTATATTTATTTATTTGTTTGTTTATTTAAACAATTTATATGACCGGCCAACTCACTCACGGTGACTCTGTGCAGCTTACAGAAATAAGTATATATAATGAGGACCATGAACTTTGGTTCATAATGGTTCACTGAGTAGTTTGATAAGTAGCATTGCAGTAACACTGCAATTGCCTCTGCAGTTTTAAGCTTTTTGCTGAAGCAGCTACTTCAGTTTTTACTTTCAGCTCCCACTAAATTCATTTGAAAGCCATCTTAATCATGTGTGCCATGCTTCAGCCAGACAGTTTTACGTCAGTAGTTGTGAGATGCAAGCCATCTTGAGTCAGCAGTGCCTCAAGTCATGGTCCAAGCAGCTAAATCTCTCCATGCCTTGAATTCTCAGTATCAGAGAATCCTCTCAGCTGCTGTGGGAGAAGAGGTTTGCTCTTAGCCAACACAATAAGGCATTAGCAGAAGTGGAATCTGCAGAAATGGCTGCCCACTCTGATTGTGAGGCGTTCACAGACCTTGGCCAAGTGCCCTTCCAAAGGTGAACAGAATAGAGCAAAGAAGGCCCCTGAATCTTTTACAAAAGAAGAGACATTAAGCAAACTCCCTAGAACAAAGCAACGTATTTATGCATATATTATAATATTGATATCCTGACTTTTCGTTTCTACAAACATTTAGGTTTGGTCACTATATGTATGCGTGTATACGTTTTGTGTGTGTGTGTATTCACAAAATATGAACCATAAGAATAAAATCAACACAATTAAAACCAATCATTAAAATTGTTGAATCAGTTGTTACTTAGATGACCACTGGAAGAGTTGGGACCAAAAGCTCCTTCGTTTGCCTTCCACAGTGTGAGAGCCCCACAGCAGAAAGCCCCTTCCCATCTCTCAGAGAGTTCCAGTCTGTGGGGAGGCTGCCCCTGAACTGTGTTCAGAAATCTTACTCTCCCCTATGTTTTTATTTCTGTTTGGAGGAATGTCGAATATTAGCGTGAGGTGAGGTGAAGTAGTAAAGATTAATGACAGGAGCACCATGTTCCTGGTGTGGTGTGCATTGGGACAAAGGGCTGTATGCTTTTTAGATGAAACAGATCCATTTGTGGTAGAGGAAACCCCCTGGAAGTCAGTGGATCTGCTTTTTGCTGTTTCTGCTTGAAGGAGGGATAGATGTAGATACGTACGTTGGGCTTCTCTCTGTGAGGAAGGTTTGTATGTATGTGAGAGAAGTCTTGGCATATGCAGATTGGGATGAATTACTCAACCTCCAGAAAGGTGAAGAAAATGGGCATTGCACAGGATTTTTGCCTGGGTTTAATTCTTTTATTCAGTCTACTTTCCTTTTGGGGGCAGTCACAGTAATTCCAGATGAATAGAGTCTTTTGCCTTCCCACTTTGATGGTGTTGTTCCATGAGTACCAATAGAAGAGAATATCTGTACCTCAGGGTTGAACTGTGGAGTCTTTGGGGTTCTCTGAGCTTGGTTGTTTTCTTGCAAATGTTTCATTACCCAGCTAGTTGGTGTTCATGGATGTGCTCTGCTTGCTTTCTGCCTGCCTGTCCTACATAGTGGTTATTATACTCCTTATATTGTATGCTGTAGATGACTCCTGTTTTTTCTTCTTGGGCTACTGGGTCTTTTGGTTTTCTTAAGATGTTTTGGAGGGCTTTAGTTGGTTTGTGTGTTACAGAGATGCCATGTGGTTGTAATAGTCTGTTGGTTGTTTCTGAGACGCTTCTGATGTATGGCAGTGTGATCCTTTTCATAGCTTGTGTTGGTTGTTTTGTAGTAGGTTGAGTGATCAGGCACTTTTTGATAAAGTTGCGTGGATCCAACTAAAACCCAAACCAATGAGCAGAGCACATCCATGAACACCAACTAGCAGTCATGATGAAAACTCCTTAATCTCACAACACATGGACAGATTTAACCATAGTTTCAACTGGGAAACTGTCAACATCTTAGACCAAGCTAAATCCAAAAATGCAAGGGAATTTCTGGAAGCTTGGTATTCAGACAAGGCAGCCATCAACAGGCACATAAACAACATCTACATACTATTCAAAAAAGGCAATAAAAAGGAAACAAAAGACCAGAACATCTCCTCACTAGCAATCATCACTCAGATAAGTAGAGATTAACACCAAGAATATCACCAGACAATCAAGTAGTAAACATTACCCTAACCAAGGAAGTACCAGGAGAAGAAAAAAATAAAAATAAACCACCTGCCCCCAACACTGGCAGGGCATGCCACTGTATATAAGCAGAAAGCAAACCCCTCTACATTCTAGCACCGAAGATGTTACACCAGTGTATCTCTCAGCTGTAAAATCCACAGCAATTTTGGTCCTTGGGCAATAAGGTTGATTTTCTCATTGTCAAGAAGTGACCCCACATGGAAATGTGTTGTAATAGTTCTTGTGTAATTGCCATTGATGATGGTGATGATTATATGCCATGACTTTGACTATTAGCAACCACATAAATAGGTTTTCTCCATGACGAACTTTCCCTAACCTGGTCCTTCAAGTCTTCCAACCATCCATTGCCACTGTAACTGAGTCCATCCACCTTGCTGTTGCTGGTCCTTTTCTCGTTCCTTCCACCTTTCCCACATTAGAGCTTTTTCCAAAAAGCAGGTCTTTGTATCATGTCCAAGAAATAGCATAATGGTCCACTGGGTTTGTATCAATCATTTGGCATGATCATGCCACTATGAACTTCTGTGGTCATTCAGTGGTCCATCCCAAAGATTTTATGGATCTGATTGGATTCTGGTGGGTGATTGCCAAGTTTCCTGTTGGGTGCCTTGTTGAAGCCTGGCATAGAAAAGGGACAAAGGGGTTACGTTTGCTTCCCCTTGAATGGCTTTTTCCTGAACACCAGTCCTAGACTGCACCTTGGCAAACCAAATCACTCTGGCAGATGAAGCATCAGAAGAGATGCCTGAAGTGGTGCTTGTGAAAAAATAAGGAGGGAATATAACCAGATACTGGTACAAGCCATTGGGATAAAATACCATCAGGGGGCTCTTTCTGTGTCCAAGGAATTCTTGCTGGGTGCAAAATCTTGGGCTGGACACTGATCTAGTCCATAAAGCCCTTCGTAACGGCCGGAGTGCTGATGTAACTTCATCTTCTAGCACCAGATGTTATTGTAAGTAGGCAATACCTCCTAAGGCATCTGATGTAAGATCTTGTCCCGTTCGTCAAGAGAAACTCCCGTGACACGTGTGGTTCACAAAAGAGGTTTACTCAAGCGTAATGCAACAGTTACAAGCAAAGCCAGGACTGGCTTGGTACAATACATTGGTTCCTTTATACCTCCCCCCTTCCCGCGGTTTCGCCCCGCGATCGCGTTACAGGCTGCAGATTATCAGCGCCCCAATAATCCCCCTTGATAGTCCAGATGGCAGGTTCAGCCCGAAACCCATTGTCCCTTGATCGACTACCCCTCTGGCGTGGGCTTGTTCCCTTGGGGTCCTTTTCCTTGCGTGCAGAACCGGGGTTTCTGGATGTGCGGTGATCTTAGCTTCACGACTCGTGGCTCTGCTCATTGTTCGCTCGTGCCGCTTATCAGTGTAGATTAATTGTTTCCACTTTGTGGTTTCCCCGCCGGCTAGGCGCAGGTGGCCATTAATCAGCCACGCGGCTCTCACTTCCCCTTTTTCCCTGGCTTGCAGCATGCGGCAGAATTAGCTCAACCCGGCGGCGGGCTTCTACAGGAGCGCCGTGCCGGCTGAACCTGACATCTTGGATGTTGACGTCTCTACTGTAGAGTGTTTCAATGTACCCCTTCCATCTATGTTTGATCTCTTTTGAATCAGTACTTGTACAATACATTATTATCTGTTTACTGATATCCTTTAGCATACCAATTCAAGGATGAAACCTCCTGAGTTCAGAGATCTTTTGACAGACGTTCCTTGTTTTTCCATCTCTGTTTCTATCTTCAATGTCTTTAAAGATGTTGTTGCAATACTGCTTTTTGTCTCTTCTAACAGCTTTCTGAAACTTTTTGTTAAGTTCTTTCCTGAGATTTTTGTCTTTCTTGGCTTTGGCTTCTCTCCTCTTCTTGGCAGTTTCCACAGTTTGTTCTACATCCAGTTTGTTTTCTTCTGTTTCTTCATTCTTAGCAGTCTCTTTTCACGCTCATCCTGAACAACTTCTGGAAGTTCGTTCCGTAATTCCTCTGGTGCTCTACCAATGAGGTTTAGGATTTCAAAGCAATGCAACATTGGAGGATGCATATATAGCACCTTTGGTTGGATAGACAGTATTAGGGTCTAAATACAACAGAACGCTTATATCTTTGGAAATGATTATGTCACTTAGAAAGCTATGGAATGGAATGTCTAATAAGAAAAGATTTGATCCTTTTTCCCATGCTAAATTGACTCTATGGGGAAACCGAAGATTAAAAGTTGGGAAAAAGATGGTGATATGGAGAAGTTGGTGAAAGCAGGGATATTGACTCTGGATGAATTGATAGATGATGAAGATGAATTTTTAACATATGCTGTGTTAAGAGATAAATATCATCTATCAGATGCATCCTGGTGGCAATATCTACAGCTATAACATTATTAACAACATCGTTTGGACCAGCAGCATTTTCAGCTTCTGAGACCCTGAGATACAGAACAACTTGTTAAATCCTTTAGAACTAAAAAACCTACTATTAGCTTTTATAGATATTTCTTATCAATAAATCAATGTGATATGCAGATGTTAAAGGATAAGTGGAATTAGAGGTTTCTATATTGCCTAGACAATGGGAGACGCTGCTTTAACTTCTATAGCAAGAGTGTCAATAGACCTTAGACTACAATTTATACAACAAAAAATAATATTTAGAATGTATTGGACTCCACTACGCTTGTATAGAAAAGGATTGTCAAAAACAGCATTTTCTTGGAGATGTAATAAGGACAATGCCTCTTTAAAGCATATGTTTTTACAATGTCCTATACTTACTAAGTTTTGGGGAAAGTAGTAGACTATATGAATATGATTTAGATTTAGATTTTATTGATTAGTCAATTGACCTTATCAATACAACAAGGTAAAAAATATAAACAAAACATAATGAAAACTATAAAAGGATACATAAAACAAAGGATACGACAGACAGACAGACATATACTGTATATATGTGTGTGTGTGTGTGTGATCATGATACAAGGAGACAATTATCAGATAAGGGAATCATCTTTACAAGATATCCCAATTTGTTCTATATAACAGGATCTTAAAGCCCCAGCCTTCAGTATAAATATGGCAGTTCTGCGTACAATATATGTATTGGTACCCTGGAGAAAATAAATGTGGGTCCCAGTACTCTGTTCTTTCCAGTAATAGGGATCAGTATTTAAGCCTGATGGATGCATATAATTGACAATTAAACAGAAGATGGAAAATGTTTTCGATATCAGGCATATACAGGTTCTTTCATGAAATGGAATAGTATGGAAATAGCCATTGAGTCCAACAGCTCAAATCTTAGAAATTGAGGCAAACTCATAAATAGGTATTTTTCAGGCTGAAAATGTATTTTGTTAGTAGCCAACCACCTTAAAGATCTATTTTTGGCTATATATAATATATATATAATAATCACACAGAGAGGGCATGCTTCAGACTCCCTCAGTGAAAGAACTTTGACTGGCAGGGTCCAGAAGGCGGGTCGTCTCTGCGATAGCCCCGCACTTTGGAACATTCTGCCCCCGGAGGTGCGATTAGCCCCCACACTCCTGGCCTTCCGTAAGGCTTTGAAGACCTGGTTCTGCCACCTGGCCTGGGGTGGGGAGGGAATACCTCAAGCATGGGGATGGCTAGCCCCATAGAGGCCTTCTGCCTTCAGCCTCAGATTTTTCATCCTCTTGGTCTCTCCTTCTTTTTAGTAATGTTTTTAATTAAGGTTTTATGTATTTATATATTTTATGTTTGTTGTGAATCACCCAGAGTTCCCCCATTGGGGGGAGATGGGCAGTTGAAAAATCAAACAAACAAACAAACAAACAAATAAAAGATCCAAGAGAATATTAGAATTAGAAGAGCCCAACTAAGGTTTGGATGGCATGGTTATTTGTGGTATGATAAAGTTAATGTAGACTTCCAAAATCATTATGTTAGGAGTGCATATTAAGAATAAGGATATAACCCAGGTTGTGCCCAAAAATACCTCGAGCGGCCTGAGCACAAGAACCGTTTCATAAAAAAGAAATAGCAAGCAAAGAAAAATGATTAACGTATTAAGATGTGCTAGTACAGGAAAATGGAGAAATCAAGAGAAGAGCTGACTGCAGAGGGATTTACTTGTCAAAGGTTTTCATACGCACAGTCATGGGAGAGTTTTAATATGGATAAAAAGCTTCCAGGTATAGAACAACATGTAACAGAGTTTGCAATGAAATTATGTACAAGTAATGAACATGTAATTGCTAAATCTGTGTTGAAATTTGAAAAGGAAGAAGAAAAAGTTAAAGAGTGCATGATAAAATGGGCTAAGAATTTTGGTTATAACATACAAATGGATCAATGGGAGAATGTGGTCAAGAGGTCAGAAACACTGGGTGTGCTTTCACTCCTTAATATAAGAAAATGAAACTACATCTAACATAAGTTTCAAGAATTTAAAATACACAGCAAAAAGCAAGACAAGGCTTTGGCTATAGAAAGTTTTAAATGGATTATGGGCTGAGAAAATGTTGGCATACTTGAATTGGGGTATTAAAACCAATTAAACCATTAAAATTTCCAAGATTTCTGAGATGGCGACCGCCAGCAAACGCCGAGCACGGCCGCTGCATGAAGGGGAAAGATTACTCCCCCCCCCCAGGATTCTTTCCATCTCCTAGGGCTGAATTGGGTGCGGGCCCAACGAGCCTCGGATGGTGCGGCGAATTCCAGCAAGCTCCGATGCAAGGCGGCTGCCCAACTGTGGAGGAAGATCCCTTGGTTTGGAGGAACAGTGGGGCAGCAGGGGGGGTGCCGGACAGCATCCCAATTGACTTTTGTTTCAAGAGGGGCAAATTGGGGCTCCAGGATCTAGCCACCCCTATTCAATCCCGCCCAGTGCCAGTGCAGAGCCGTGGGGTCCCTCCAGTGGGGATTTGGGACTCCCTCCTGGTAGTGAGAGTCTGGGGGGGAGTCTAGGAGCATATGGGGATGTGAGGTTCCACCTGCTGGGTGAGAGCCAGGAGTTGGGAGTGTGTGAATGGGATGCCCGCCCTGCTGACTAGTGAGAGAGGTCATGCAGGGGGGCAGAGTGTGATTGTGGGGTGAGGTTGGTGGGGGGTGGGTCTCAGCCTGCCCCGAGAGCGTGAGCTTGTGCGTGGGCAAGATCTCCCCTCACCTGGGAGTGTCTGGTTCTGAATGGAGATGTTTGATTGGATGGAGGGATCTTTGCCCCAGATTGGGAACTCCGAGGGCCTGGGATTGGAGGTACTTGGGCCTGGCACCCCCGGGGATGATGGGGGGGCTACATTATTGAGGTGGTGATGGGTAAGGGACGTTATGGCAGGAGCAGGGGGGTGGGCCATCTTCGGAGAAGACGCCCCCAGTGTGTGCTACCGGTGGCATATTCTGACCCCCCTTGCTCACTCTCAGGTCCTGGCCAGCAGGTTCATAGGGGCCCTGGCCTCCAGCTGCTGCTGCTTAATGACAGGTCAGTTAAAAACAAGGCCCCCATCATAGGTGACTTGATCACTGAGGAGGGGGCAGACCTGGCATGTATCACCGAGACCTCGCTGGGGCCCGAGGGGGCGGTGCCCCTCTCGGAAATGTGCCCAGCTGGGTTTACGGTGTGGCACCAGCCGAGGTACCAGGGCAGGGGAGGAGGAGTGGCTGTTGTCATCCGAGACTTTCTAGTGGCCTTCAGGGGCATTGCTCCACAAATTTCTGGCTGTAAGACACTGTTTCTTAGGTTGGGTGCCCGCAAACAGTTGGGAGTCCTGCTACTGTACCAGCCTCCCTGCTGTATGGCAGCCTCCCTGCCTGAGCTGCTGGAGGCCATCTTGGGGCTGGCGGTGGAGTTGCCCAGGCTTATGGTTCTGGGGGACTTCAACCTGCCATCCCTGGGACGGTCCTCGGAGGCAGCTCGGGAGTTCATGGCTACCATGGTAGCCATAGGCCTGTCTCAAATTGTGCGGGACCCAACCTGAGATAGTGGCCACATGCCGGATTTAGTTTTCTTGTCTGAGCAATGGCAAAGTGATCTGAGGGGAGATGTACAGCTTTCCCCACTGTCATGGTCAGATCACGTCCTGGTGACCCTGAGTTTCTCCTATGCCACCCCCCTCTGCAGGGAGGCAGGACCCATGCGATTGGTCCACCCCCGGTGCCTCATGGACCCGTCAGGGTTTCAGAGGGAGCTGGGGGATATTCCCATGGACTTGTTGCATGGTCCAGCGGAGGCCCTGGCTGCTGCTTGGAATAGAGAAACGGCCGGGGCCTTGGACAGGATCGTGCCTTTGCAGCCTCTCTTGCCACGTCGGCCCTGACACTCCCCATGGTTTACGGAGGAGTTGAGGGTGCTGAAGAGAGGGTTAAGAGACATCTAGAGCGCCGCTGGAGGAAGACACGGACTGAATCCGACCAAACACATGTTAGAGCCACTATTAAGGCCTACATCGTGGTGATAAGGGCGGCGAAGCGTCAATACTTCTCCGCCTTTATTGTGTCTGCGGAGTGCCGCCTGGCGGTCCTGTTTGGGATCACCAGGACCCTCCTTGGTAAGGGGGATCTGGTGGTTCATTTGCAGGGCCGCACGGAGGAATTTGCAGAGCACCTGCAGGATAAAATCGCTCGGATTCATTCCAAGTTGGACTCTGAGCGTGGTGCAGGGTCTGGGGAGATACCAGGGGATCGTTCTTGCCTAGTTATCTGGGAACGGTTTGATCCTGTGGGTCCTGAGGAAGTGGAGAGGATCCTCAGGACTGTGAGGGTCACCACTTGTCATCTGGACCCATGCCCCTCCTGGCTGGTGAAAGCAGCTCGGGAGGTGACATGTGGTTGGATCCAGGCGATGGTTAATGCATCCTTGCAGGAGGGAGTGTTTCCGGCACCCTTTAAAGAGGCGTTGGTGCACCCCCTCCTCAAGAAGCCCTCCCTGGATCCTACTGTACTGGACAACTTTCGTCCAGTCTCCCAACTCCCCTTCTTGGGGAAGGTGGTTGAGAAAGTGGTGGCTTCGCAGCTTCAAAGGGTCCTGGAGGAAACGGATTATCTGGACCCTTATCAGTCAGGTTTCAGGCCCGGCTATGGAACGGAAACGGCATTGGTCGCACTTATGGATGATCTCTGGCAGAAGCGGGATGGTGGAAGTGCGACCATCCTTGCTCTCCTTGATCTCTCAGCAGTGTTCGATACCGTCGACCATGGTATCCTATTGGGACGGCTCAGGGATATGGGGGTGGGTGGCACAGTTTTGTGCTGGTTCACCTCCTTTCTCCAGGGCTGATCCCAAATGATGGTGATAGGGAGGGAGAGGTCCCATCCTCGGCCCCTCCATTGTGGGGTGCTGCAGGGTTCGGTTCTCTCTCTGCTCCTTTTCAACATCTATATGAAACCGCCGGGCGAGATCATCCGTCATCATGGGATGAGGTATCATCAGTATGCTGATGATACTCAACTATATATCTCCATCCCTGGTGAGGTAAGTGATGCCATGGCCGCCCTCTCACGGTGCCTGGAGGCTGTGAGAGTCTGGATGGGGAACAACAGGCTCCGGCTGAATCCTGGCAAGACAGAGTGGCTGTGGGTTAATGGCTCCTCTGTATCCGGGACGTTGTCATCGTTGGTCTTGGATGGGGTGGCACTGCCCCAGACAGACCCAGTGCGTAATTTGGGGGTCCTCCTGGACTCACAGCTCCTGCTCAAAGAGCAGGTGGCAGCCGTGGCCAGGAGGGCTTTTGCCCAGCTTTGGGTTGTGCACCAGTTACACCCTTTCCTGGATCGGGATGCCCTGCGAACAGTCACTCATGCCCTTGTTATCTCCCAGATAGACTACTGCAATGTGCTCTACATGGGGCTACCCTTGAAGAGTATCTGGAAGCTTCAGCTAGTCCAGAATGCGGCCGCGCGAGCAATTTTTGGGGCCCGAAGAAGGACCCATATAACACCTTTGCTCTGTGAACTGCATTGGGTACCGGTTTGCTTCCGGGTCCAATTCAAGGTGTTGGTTATCACCTTTAAAGCCCTACATGGCATGGGGCCAGGTTACCTAAAGGACTGCCTCGCCCCCACGATTTCAACCTGTCCCACCTGATCTCACAGAGAGGGCATGCTCCGGATCCCCGTGGTAAAAGAACTTTGATTAGCGGGGTCCAGAAGGCGGGCCTTCTCTGCTGTAGCCCCCACCCTTTGGAACATCTTGCCCCCAGGGGTGAGACAGGCCCCCTCACTCCAGGCCTTTCGGAGGGATTTGAAGACCTGGCTCTGCCATCTGGCCTGGGGCGGGGAGGGAGGATACCAAAAATGGGGTTGGCTGGCCACTTAGCAGCCTGGTGAGACCTCTATTGGCCTCTTGGATTTTTTAGCCTTTTTATGTTTCTCTTTGTAACTTTGGTTTTTATAATCTTTTAATTATGTATTTCTGATTTTAGTTTGTTGTAAGCCACCCAGAGTCCCCCGTTGTGGGGAGATGGGTGGGGACAAGTCAAATAAATAATCATCATCATCATCATCATCATCATCGTCATCATCATCATCATCATCTTTGAAATTAATTCTAAAGAATAAATGTATTTTCATGGGAAAGAAAGAAAAATTATTTTTGATATTGGAGACATAACAAGATAAGCAACTTATAATGGTGTTCAGAGATATTGTCGAGGAGTGGGAACGGGACTTTGAATCAATAGTATCAGATATGTTGTGTGTTTTTATCATCTTCCTGTTCCCAGAAGAAGCTGTTGCACTAGAAGAAGCTGTTACACTAGAAGTGATTATGGAGAATAACATGAACAAGAATTTATCACTGGGTATACAAAAAAAATCAGAGGAGGCTCTAAAAATTAAGAAGGAAATAAAAATACCAATTCAAGAGAGTAATTTTTCCCTGTTCAACTTACAAAAAAGGCTTGTTAAAGTTTTGAACACGTTTGAGACATGGGATAATCATCATCTGAATGGATTAAAGTACAATATTTATTATGTAAAAGGAAGGAACATAAAGTTTGATCAGGGTTAAAATGGGATATGTTTTTACACTCAGGGATTCTTTCTGGAATTGCTGACATCTGGACTGGAAAATGCATTGTGTATTGGATTTGCTTACAGTCAGGCTTGAGATATGGAAGGATGAGTTTATATTTGTGAACTAATTTGACTGTTGTAAGGCTTTGTTTGCACTTTCTGCTGACGCTTGGATTGGAAAAGACATGGTGTATAGAACTTTATTTATTTATTCATTTATTTATTGGATTTCTCCCCCGCCCATCTCCCCCACAATAGGGGACTCTGGGCGGCTTGCCTATAATTGAGAATTTTGGGGGCAGGTTCTGTCTGGACTTGTAGATACCTGGGTTGTAAAAGACGTGCGTTGGATTTGCTCATAATTAAGAGCTGAAATATGGAATGATGAGTTTTATATTTGATAACTAATGTGATTATTTTAGGGCTGTGTTTGGACTTTTAGCTGGCACCTAGATTGGAAAACATGTTGTTTATTGGATTTGCCTTTAGTTAAGAGTTGAGTTATAGGATGAAGAGTTTTATATCTAAGAGGAGGTGAAGAGATAGTGATTTTTTTAAAAAAAATATAATCTTTATTAAAGCTTTTAAACAAGAAGCTAAACACTAACACAAACTAATACAGAGTAAGGAAGAAGAAGAAAAAAGAAAGAAATCAAAGAAAAAGCAAAAACTGCAAGAAAAGAAAAAAGTTAAGAAAAAAATATAAAGAAATGGCATCCAATATTCTTCACAGCAGTTATAAGTAAAATATATTTCAACCTCTCTCTCTAATGGTACATCATATTACTCTTCTTTCCATAATTTCTCTTGTCTAATCATCAAAACCATAAATCATAAAGTTCATTTGTTTTCATTTTTACACAAAAAGTCCATAACAGGCTTCCAGTCACCAATAACTGTAGATAGTGTCTTTTACTTGGTCAAAGAAGTCAATTTATCCATTTCAGCAAAATCTATCAACTTCACCAGCCATTCCTCCACAGAGGGTGGTGTTGAATCTTTCCATCTTTGTGCATATAACAATCTCGCTGCAGTAATCATATACCGAAATCATCTTCCATGGCTTCCTTCTTCCATTTCCTTCTTAGCTGTTGCAGTCATCTTTGTGCCAAATCCTTCAAGCATTTTCTGCAATAATCCTAATGAAATAGCGTGATTGGTAATTTGTTCTAATGAATCCCTGCGTTCTTGCCCCAATTTGGCAGATTTCCTTGTGGTTGCCATAGTGAGAAAGTAAAAGTATGTCCATAACTGCAGGAAAAGTAAAAGGCAAGCTGCTGCTGCTTCTTTTTTTTCCCCCCGTTTTGCTTTTTTCTATCTTTAATACTGCACAGCACTTTAGGGGGCGTTGTAAATCTCGGCTTCCAAACTGCTCAACCCACAATTCACCCAGAAGCCGATGGTGAAACTGTTTATACTTGTTGTGACGAGGGCGGACAGTCCTTTTCTTAGGGTTTTTTTCCTTTTTTCTTTCTATTTTCTTTCTATTTTGCTTTCTTGCCATTTTTATTCTCTTTTTCTATTTTTTTCTCCTTAGTTTGTGTTACAGGTAATCCTTGCTATCTGAACACAATTGGGACCAGAATTTAGGTTGCTAAGCGATGTGGTCATTAAACAAATTATCAAGTGACCGCTTTGCTTAGCAACTACAATCCCAGCACTCCCAGCTACCATCATTTAGCAAGAATTGCAGGTCATTAAGTGGACAGAGTCCCAGGTAAGGAGTGCGGGGATGCCTCAGGGGGTGGGGGAGGTCCAGTGCAAGCCATGCGCAAGTTCAGGGGCTGCTGCAGTGTGGCACAAAGCTGTGGCCGCCCCTGGAAGTCTTAGCTGCCCCTGCAGCACTTATGACCGCAGAGGCTCTGAAACTCCTCCCACCCAACTGTCTCCCCCCATCTATGCCCTTTTGCCTGCCCTGCACAGTGGCACCCGGCAGCAGCAGCACTGGGGCTGGGGCTGAAATAGAGGCCCGAGGCCTTCAGCAGTTTCAGCCAGCCGCCACTGCCCTCAGGCCTTGACTTCACCCCAGCACTGCCACTGCCACTGCGAAATGCCGCCTCATGCCTCATGCCACTGGCCTGAGATTGTTGAAGGCCTCAGGCCTCAACTTTAGCCCCAGTGCTGCTGCCACTTAGTGCCACTGTGCAGGCAGCCAAAAGGTCATAGATGGCGGGCAAATAGGCAGGTGGGGGGAGTTGCAGTGCCCCTGCGGTCATAAGTGTGGATGGGCTGCCAAGCACCCAAATTTTGATTACATGACCGTGGGGGGCACTACAATGGCCGTATCTTCCAGCACGAGTTGTAAGTCCATTTTTTCAGTGCCATTGTAATTTCAAAGAACCACTGAACGAACGGTAGGATAGTGAGGATTACCTGTATCTTTTATCATTGCAGTCAAAACTTTTTATTATTTATTTATTTATTTATCATATTTATATTGCTGCCCATCTCACACAAGGTGACATTGAGCGGCATACAATAATTAAAAAAATAAATACATAAAAACAATTACACATAAAAAAACTGTAAAAAAACTGTAAAAACACACAAAATAGGAGGGGATAAAATTAACGAGGGAGCCATTGTAAAATCTCCCCAGTCCCCTGGGAGCACGAGGCCTGATGACATAGCCAGGTCTTGTGGAATGTTAAGAGGGGTGGAGCTAATCTCACTTCTGGGGGGAGAAGATTCCACAAGGTGGGCACCACAGCAGAGAAGACCGGCCTCATGGGACCCACCAGATGTAATTCTCTAGCAGACGGGATCCGTAGCATGCCATCTCTGCCAGATCTGATGGGACAGGCAGACTTTTAATAAAAATATTATTAAAAAAAATAAACAATACTTTTTGCATTGGTCCTTCCCACTTTGACGGCACTGTCCTACCAGTGTATCTTTCCTTTGAAAAAACTGTCATAGTTAAGAACTTATTTCTTTGAAAATATTCTGTTCTAAAACTATTATTCTGTAGGTAGCATACATTTGTGAATGTGCTATCACCTTTAATGTGAAGATAGAAGAGACTATAAACTTTATAACATTGTATTTTCCAAGAACAATATTTTTTAACTGTTTCCTTTTAATTTTAGATCAGATATAACCCATAGTAATCAACATGAACAGCCATGCGAAAGTAAAACTTTACAGAGCATTGGATCAGCTCCTTGAGGATCAATTTGAAGAATTTAAGTGGATGCTAGAAGACATTGACTTTGATGGAAACCCAAACATTCCTAGAGGTCGTTTGGAGAAAGCTGATAAGCGAACAGTTGTAGATCTCATGATTCAGCATTATGGAGAAGATGTTGCTCTGGAAGTCTGCATTAGTGCCCTTCAAAAAACCAATATCAGAAATGTTGCTGCAAATCTGAAAGAAATGACACCAAAAGGTAAAAGCCAACATATCACATAATACACTGTTCCCATTTCAGAAGACAGTCTGAATCCATTTGGATTGAAGAAGTTGCCTTCTACTGAATCTGGTCTGATTGTTGTCTACTTGGACAGCCCGTGATTCCCTGGGATTTCAGATGGGGGTTTTGCCTGCCAACCTGAGATGCTAATTTTATTGAGCCTAGAATCTAATAGCAAGAAAGCATCTGCTCTATAACTCCACCTTTGATTTTTCCTATTACAGTAGAGTCTCGCTTATCCAACATAAATGGGCGAGCAGAACGTCAGATAAGCGAAAATGTCGGATAATACATAGTAACAATTGAGTGCGGTAAAAAAAACAAACACCGATTCGCAATCCGCTGCGCCTGTTGCAATCGATTTTTGCGTTGTGGCGCCACCGTCAGGAGCAACAAGAAAGTACACTCACACTCACAAACAAACGGCACACTTTTCTCATTGCCGATTTATGCGTGTTGTGTTTTTTTTAGGGTTGTCGGATAAGACGGAATGTCGGATAAGTAAAGGTCGGTTAAACGAGACTCTACTGTACTGTCAAAGTAAAGTGATAAGCCAAGTTCAGACAAAGTAAGTAGTCCAAAGGTCTAAATTTAAGGGAGGTCATATTAGAACTGGATTAAATCCATGTCTTTTCTAGCCATATTTCTAGGTGTGTTGAAAGGAAATGTTACCGGTGGTGTTGTTAGTGAGGGAGCCCTCAGGGCATCTAATGTCACATGGAGCCAAAGACAAAAGATCAGCATTCTCTCTCCCAGGCCCACGGTCCATCTGGGAGCTTGGGCAGGGTTGGCAAATGACCCAGACAGACAAGCCTTCTTGTGATATATGCTGAGCCTAGAAGCCCGGTAGATCTCCTTCAGACAAGTCAGATATCTTATGAGTAGGGATACCGAATATTTGGGGTGTGGGCTTAGAACCTGTCTTAAAGGCCCTTCTCAGAAAACACATGTGCTGACTCTGCGAGTTCACTTGGACTCCGCGTTAAGTGGAAAGCTCAACTGCTGGCCAAAAGGGCTTTTGACTAGTATAGGATGGTGAAGCAACTGCAGCTGTATCTGTAGACTGGATCTTGGCTCAGTTATTTGTGAGTTTCAGCTTAGGGTGGGAAGGGGTGTAATGTAATAGCCTCCTTTCCAAGACGATCTGGAAATTTCAGTTGGTGCAGAACATGGCCACAGAAAGGTTAACGAGGGTAAGCTGGTCATTTCACGCATTCACTGCATTGATTATTGATTTGAGACCAAAGATCAATTTCAACCTTTTTACATCTTGACATCAGAAGGATTTTCCATTTGTCAGTTCAAGAGAGAAGGCCTTGTCCTCCTTCTGGAAGAAGTTGCTCTCTGGGGACCCTCCTCACTGCAGATTTGTAGGAGGTCTTAAAGGCAATTTAGGCTTTTCTTAAATGGGCTTTACTGGTTGGTTTTGCAGATGGCAGCACCTGGCCATCCTTCTCTGGTCCCAGAACCTAGGCAGGTTGGACTTCTTAATCCCTGGATGGAAAACCACTAGGGAATACCAAGTCTGTAAGTTAAACTGGGATGTTAGGGGTGGGGGAACCATCTGAAGGCAGTATCAAACTACTTCCACACTGTTGCCATAGAACTGCCTGGCATGTCCACCTCATCGCCAGGAGTAAAGTCTGATTTGAGGAGTTCTCTGTCCTTAGTGACCCTTTCTGAGACTCCCACTTTGTCTGACGTAGTAGTGTGGGGATAGGATATTTGAACTCCTGACGTTTGTAGGTGCTCTTAGGTACAAAGATAGAAAGCATCAGTAACAGAGAGAGCATAATAGAGTGTACTGTAAAAAGAAATAAACAAGAATTCTTTCTTCTTGATCAGTCTTCTTTTCACCTCCCTTCCCTTATTCTTCTCATTTTTCATTTTTCCTCATTATTTTTCATTTTTGCTCATAGTATTTTTTTTCTTTTCCTCTTTGTTCCTCTATAAGGTATCTGTGGATTTTTCAGTTCCCCTGGAAAATTTGGCTGGATCCATCAAAACTTTTGTCTTCTTTTGTAGCTCTTCAGCTGTTCTGTCTCAGGAAGAATATCCTCTGAAATACCACTATAACCATGAACACCACTTCTGACAACAATTTTGTAATAGTTTCAGTCTTGGAATTCAGCTGAAATTCCTATGTCCCTTCCATATATAATAAAATATGCTAAGCTGCAATGTGGTTTCTTCAGTCTTGCTTTGCTTGGCATATTATGACTACTATAAGCTATAAAATATGGTTTCTCGCTTAGAACAAGCATGGGCAGCCTGCATCATCATATCACTGCCCCCTCCCAATGGCCCTTGCAGACCACTTAAAAAAAAAAGTAAATATTTGCTCTTGGCTGTAGAATATTTGCCAAGCCCTTGTGTAGTATAGTATGTGAAGCAGTTTAATTGTAGTTTATTCCCTAAACAACATTGAAGAGGTAGTGTGCAAGCTCATTTTAGAGAGTTTGCAAATGAAGAAATTCTAAAGGCTGCTATGAAGATTGGTGGTGAGAAAAGACCTTGATTAAAACTATTGTTTAATGAAATAATGAAGCCTGTGTGGCTTCCATGTTAGCAATGCTGGATTTCTTAACCTTAGCAGCCTTGGGTGCACAGGTGGCAGGGCAGTGAATTTGATTGCAATAGGTTCCCTCTCCAAAGGGCTGTGATGTACTTAACCTTTTCTTAATTTATGCATCATTAATTTAAGACAACTTTTCTCCAGTCTTCAACCCCCCTCCCTTTTTTAGGGAAAGTTAGGGGGGTGTTAAAGAGTAAGGGATTAACTGGATCCATCCCAATCATACATCAGACCTAGTCATGAAAGAGAAACATTATTGCTCATTCTGGTTGATGGTCCTATTAGATCTCTCAGCAGCATTTGAGACCATTTTCCCTGGTCTCCTCTGGACCGTCTGCCAGGGCTTGTGTTGGCAGCATCATTTTATGGTGGTTCCACTCTTACCTGAGTGAGTAGCTCAAGTCAGTAATCACAGGGGAAGTGTGCCTGATTTCACAACCATTCCTATTGGAGGTGCTACAGAACTCAGTGCTTTTTGCTCTAATATTTAACATCTAATTGAAGCTGTTGGGTAAGATCATTGTAACAGTGAGGTGTCATTAGAACTGACAATGTCCAAGTACGCCTTGCACCCTGAGCTGAAAAGAAATGCTCCTGACAGCCGGAACTGGCATCTGATGACTGGATGAGGTTTGAAGGGGGGGATAGGACAAGGTCAAACTAAACTCTTCCAAAACTGTGTTACTTGTCAGTAAGCACCTGGGCTTTCCAGTAACTCTAGACCTGGTCCTTATTCTAGATGAGGTCATGCTCCCCCTGAAGGCCTTTGTCCATGACTTGGGGGTGCTCCTGGAGTCATAGCTCCTGCTTAAAGATTAAGTGAAAACCTTGCCCAGGTGGATCTTTGCCCGGCTTTGCCTGGTGTGCCAGTTATGGCCCTGCCTTAGCCAGGATTAATGAGACTTTAACTACACCCTGATCACCATGTAGTTGGACTGGGACACACACACCAAATGGTAGAGTCTTTGGAGATAATCCAGAAGCTTCAGTTACTCTATAATGCAGAGGTTGCTGGTGGGACTGCCCTGCCATTGCAGAGTAACACCAACGTTGAGGTTGCTGGCATCACTTCTTATTAGCTTCCAGGCCCGATTCAGAGTGTTAGCAATTATATATACAGGTCTTATGCTACAATTACTGCCTTGCCACAGTATCCTCTACCTGCCTAATCCTCTCAGTGAAGTTCATGGGACTTGGATGAGGTGGCTGTCCTTCTCTGGTGCAGACCCTATATTATGAAACCTGCTTCTCCCAGAGGTCCAAATGGCACCTTCTCTTTTTGTATTTTGGAATATTGGGAAGTCCTTCTTATTTCATCAGGCATTCAGTTCCATTTGGCTGTGTGTGCTCATCTGCACATTTTTGTTTTTATGTATCTACACATGCCTTTATACAATTTTTCTATTTGCTTCATTTTTTTTCCCTTTGTCCTATATAGCCAAGAGTTATATGGGGAAAGCTGGTGGTTTTAATAAATGGGGTAAATAAATAAGTAAATAAATACATTCCAGTCTATTTTCCATTTCAGATGTCGTTCCTCACCAAAGGCCAGATTCATCCGGTAAGCCAGCAATTATTCAAAGGATCACTGATTTATGTTCAAAGTTAATTCTGCATGGTTGTGTCTTACCACCCGCCCCCGCCCCCCTGCAACTGTGCAAAAGTTTGTTAGAGGTATTGGTCACCTGAAAAACCCTACTGCTGAAAACTCCAGGATGGTTTTTTCAGTGTCTAACATAAGAAAGTGAAAACAGTATCACAATAAAGGAAAGTCATACTTTAAACCTCTTCAAAGGATTCTGAAAATTCATTTGCCAACAGAGCAGTGAATTTAGAGTAGCAATTTCAGCCCTAGGTTTCAATGCCACATTACAGGTCGAAATCATATTCTGAATATCACTTCTAATTTACACTCTAAAATGTTTAAGACTGAAATGGTATAACAACTTATCTAGGAGTAAATCTGTTAGAGAGATTTATTTAAATGAGATGTATTTCTAAGTAGACTTAAATTGCAGTTTGCTATAAGAAAGATCATACAATTCTATTGTCTAAAACATACTTTTGTACTCGTGCAAATCATTCGATAAGCCAACCTTTATTGTGCCAGTGATCCCACTGGAACTGTCTAGTTAGCTTCCAAGCAACTATGCCAAGACTTCAAGCATTGAAACTGCTTTGCAGCTTCAAGGAGCAGATCCATCGAGTGTTTTGCAAAATGCTTCACAGAATAGCTTGTGCAGGCCTTGTTTTAAAGACTTCTAATGTCCTATGTCCTATGTCCTTCTTTTAGGCTACAAAAGGCATATTGAAATAAAATTTCAAATAATAAAGGATCCTAATTCTCGTCTTGGTGAATATTTGCATCTAAATGAGAGATACTCAAAACTAATCATCATAGATTATCATCGATCTGAAAAAGCAAGAGGGCATGAAATTTGGGCTTCGGGAAAGAAACATGCTGAAATCATGAATACCAGATCCAGTTCTTCTGCCACCATTGAAAGCCTATTTAACCCTGACAAACATGGACTAATTCCTCAAGTGGTTGTGTTGCAAGGAGCTGCAGGAATCGGCAAGACCATGACAGCAAGAAAAATTATGCTTGATTGGGCCACTGAACACCTTTATCAGGACGTGTTTAATTACATTTTTTATATTCATTGCAGGGAGATGAACCTCCATACAGACTCAGAGAAGAGTAGTATTGTGGAATTAATTTCTAAACAATGGCCCAACAGTCATGCAATGAAAAACACAATTCAGGAGATACTGAATAATCCAGAGAAGCTCCTGTTTATAATTGATGGGTTTGATGAATTAAGATTTTCATTTGATCAGCCTGAAGCCGAGCTTTGTACTGACCCTTGGAAGAAGGAGCCAGTGCGAATCCTTCTGAGGAGTTTATTTCAAAAAAAGCTTCTTCCTGAATCTTACCTCCTAGTCACAACAAGACCCACAGCTTTAGAGACTCTCAGTCGTTGCTTGGAGTGCTCACGTTGCGCTGAGATTTTGGGATTTTCAATGGAGGACAGGGTGGACTTCTTCCACAGATTCTTTCAGAACGAAGAACAAGCAAAGCTCACTTTTGGACTTGTAAAACAAAATGATACCCTTTTTACCCTGTGCGTAATTCCCCTTGTGTGTTGGATTGTCTGCACCGTGATGAAACAAGAGATGGAGAGAGGCCAGGATCTCCAGAAGACACCCTACACCCTCACTGCAGTCTATATGCTGTATCTCTCCAGTTTGTTAAAGTTTCACCATAAAGAATACAAGCAGGATGTCCGAATAAATGTGAAAGGCTTGTGCTCTTTGGCTGCAGAAGGAATCTGGAAACAGGAAATACTGTTCATGGAAGAAGACGTCAAGAAGCACAATTTAGATCAGGAAGATTCCCTCCCCCTCTTTCTGAATCAGAGCATCTTCAAAAGGGACATTGATTGTATTCAAACCTACAGCTTCATTCACTTAAGCTTCCAGGAGTTTTTTGCTGCTTTGTTTTATGTTCTCGAAGCAGGAGAGGAGCAGCATTCTGAAAATCTTAATGAAAATTTGCAGACGCTATTAGAACAGGCTTTACATGACAGGATTGATTTAACAGTGACAGTTCGCTTCCTCTTTGGTTTTTTAAGTGAAGAAAAAAGAATGACACGGTTAAAACAAGAATTTGGATGGAAAATTTCTCCTAAGAATAAAGAGTTCTTATTAGACTGGGTGAAAAATAACATTAAAAAAAGGGGAATTCATCGCTGTCTAGAGGAAGGAATATTTCATTATTTATATGAGACACAAGATGACAATTTTGTAAAAAATGCATTGTATGATGTGACTGCAATAGATTATAAATGCCATTCAATTATGGAGTTGATGATCCTGGCCTATTGTGTACAACACTGCCAGAATTTGGAGGATTTCATGGTTGGAGGCTCTGTATTTGCATTGATAGAGGAAAAACTATTTCCACTACAAAATGAGTAAGTATTTTTGAAAGTCTGTTGAACATCTAATTCAGTTTATGATCCTGCCATCACTGTTCTCTAACCTGCTGTCTTAAATATAATACTGGGCCAAAGAAAATGCCACTTAGTAGTATGCATAAATGTCTTTGGGCAACTTAGTTAAGGAGGGGTCTCAGATCCTTAGCAATTGGGACAAGATATGGCTTGGGTTGGGTGGGCATGGAAGGACTATTCACTAAAAAGGAGCAGTTGTCCATTGGTCAGACCAACCCCAATCAATCCCTCCTGATCTTAAGAACCTGATAGTCGTATCACCAGGAATTGCTCAGCTCAGCTCAGCTCAGCTCAAGAACAGAGAGGCAATTGCTGTTGTGATCTAGAAGCTGTAACAGATATAAATAAATAAATAATGCCATTTAAAAATGTGATCATTTTATGCATAGCCCAACGCTGCCTTTAACAATTGCGTACTAATTTGAGGTTGGAAGCTCCTTCTGAGTTCAGACATCTTTTGAAAAACTTTCCCTGTTTTTCCATGTCTGTTTCCATCTTCAGTGTCTTTACAGAGGTTGTTGTAAGACAGGTAGTCCTCAGCTTACGTCCATTCCTTTAGTGACCATTCAAAGTTACAGCAGCATTGAAAAAATGGACTAACGACTGGTCATATAGCCATGTCAGAATCCTCACAATCAATTTACCACTTTACTTGTCAGCTTGCTTGCTTGCCTCGGTTCTGCCATTAGAAGATATTGGGGGGGGGGGGGGGGGTTCTGGACAAATCTGGAAGGGTGACCAAGAGAATTGACCATTAGAGGCAGATGGGTTGTTATCAGAGAAAGAGGAACGTTCAAGGTCATACCAATGAGAGAGTGTGAGAACTGTTGAAGATTAAGGGGGTGCATGGGGGAAGAAAGAAAAAGGGTTAACGCAATTTTTGGCCTGTGCGTCCTCAGTCTTAGCAATGCTTTAGAACTGTACACATGTTCTTAATAAATGAACTTTCTTTTGAACCATTACTGGTTGCAAGGAGAGTTACTGAAGTTGTGAGTTATGAGTGGCAGATCATTACATTTTGCTAAGACTCCCATGAGGACTTTTGCCAAGGAAGAAATTGCCTTGAGGAAAGTCCAAAGGATCGCTTTGACTGGTGTGCCACCGAGCAACAAGATGGCGGATGATGTGATTGAGGAAATGGAGGAAGTCCCCGGTTCCTCAGGAGTCCTGCTAGAGGTTAAATTCGTTCAGTGGGAGGTCCCAGTGGAATCCTCAAAGGCAACCAGGCTGGCAGCGAGAGGGGCGGCCAGGAAAGAATGGGGACCTGCACTGAAAGAATGCATGGGAAAAGTGGAGACTCAAATAGCTTCACTGGCAGATGATGTGTGGGCTATGAGAGCTGCGCTGAATTGGATGCTAGGGGCCAGCCTCTCACCCCCCTGCAAGGGAGAACAGCAGCAACTCCTGGATTATTGGAGGCAGGAGAGAGATCAGCCGAAGGTGAGACGTCCAGTGAAGAAGATGAGGACTACGTACCCAGGCGGTCGAAGAAGAGCCCGATACAGTAGCGAGGTATCTCCATGAAATTCACAGGAGATGCCGAACAATTGGTTTCTTTCCTCACCCAGCTGTGGATCTACATGGAAGGCTATGGGGCGTTGTTCCGCAGTGAAGTTGAGAAGGTTTCCTATGTATCGAGTTATTTTGAAGGCACGGCGGTGGAGTGGGGATGCACTGCGCAAAAGCTCCGGCATTGAGGAAGCTGGATGATTTCCTGGCAGCCCTGCACAAATGCTTCGAGGACCTGTCCGTAGCCCTGAAAGCAAGGACTCTGGAGTGGCTCCGGCAAGGGACTCGGATGGTGTCTGAGTTTGCATTCAAGTTCAAGGGGTTGGCGCAGAAGCTTCTGGACATACCAGAGGGGCTCCTCATCGAGTTCTTCTAGCGGAGGTTGCAACCTGATGTTCTGCTTGATGTGATGAATTGGGGCTACCCAGGGACCCTTGATGGATGGAGTGCTATGGCAGCAGAGGTGGAGGACCAATGGCTGACGGTGGCGGCGAGAACCCATTTGAGAGCAATGGAGGCGGCAGTCAAGAAAGCCAGGATCAAGCCCAAGGAGAATGACCAAGATGGAAAAGAGGTCGCCAGGTATGTTTCAGGTGTGGAGAGTCGGGCCATTTCATTGCTAATTGCCCCCAAGGGAAATCGGACACCGGACGGAAGAAGACAGAGCAGAAGTCGACAAAACCTATGAAGCCAGGGAAAAAGGAGACTATGGCTACCAGTGCTAAGGAGGGGCTGCTGAGCCCTGAGTTTGAGTCCTCGGAAGGAGAGGAACAGTTGGCAGGAAATTAAAATTGCCTGCTTTAAAACACACCCGAAAGCAGGTGTCCTTCCCAGGGGGTGAAGATCGATCAGGGGAGCGAGGAGACGGGGTGAGTCCCAGCAACATGTGGGTGAAGCTGAGGGTGCTGAGGACAAATCACAGGTCGGACCTGAGGGCTCTCATAGACTCGGGGTGTTCCCATTGCTTAATAAATTCCATAATTGTTCACGGGTTGGGACTGAGGGTAAAGAAACTCAAACCCCAGTGAAGTTTTCTCAGTTGGAAGGGTCTCCAGTGGGGGTGGGGGGGGGGAGTCCTGTGGAGTTTTGTACAGAGAAACTCGAGCTGCGGATGGGAACTCACTGAGAGACTATAAAATTCCTGGTGACTCCCATGGCAACCCATCCATTAATCTTGGGGATGGATTGGTTGAAAAGGAGGAACCCCACGGTGGACTGGGACGAAGGCAGCTTAGAGTTCCCACATGGGCATGGCACAAGGGTGAGAGGGATTGCTGGAAAATTGTCAGGGGTAGAGATGGCTGTGGCGAGTATGGAGACAGTGAATCAGAGTGTACCTGGGGAGCCAGCTTTGATTCTGGATCAGTACCAAGACTTGGAAGAGGTATTTAGTGAAAAGGAGTTGGACCAATTACCCCCCCCCCCCCCATCGGCCAAGTGACTGTGCCATAGAGATTGAACCCGGAGGTAAATTCCCAATTAAAAAGATGTATTCTATGACTCCCAAGGAACTGGGGGCTTTGCAGGATTTTATTGATAAAAACTTGCAGAGCGGATTTATTGAGCCTACTTAATCCCAGATAGCAGTACCGGTGCTATTCAGGGAAAAGAAAGATGGTTCATTAAGGCTCTGCATGGATATAGAGGCTTGAATGCTATTTGCCAAGATAACCGATACCCTTTGCCACTGATGAAAGACCTGTCAGCTCACTTGTCAAAGGGAAAATTTTTCACTAAGTTGGACTTATGGGATGCATATTTCCAGGTGTGAATACGAGAGGGTGATGAATGGAAGACAGCGTTCAATTGCCCTCTCAGTTGTTTCCGATACAAAGTCATGCCGTTCGGATTAAAGGGGCCCCCGGGAGTATTTATGCAACTCATTAATGAGGTTCTGCAAGAGGACTTGTACCGGGGGGTCTTGGTGTATCTCGATGACATACTGTTTTATTCTGAAAATATGGAGGAGCATGTGAAATTGGTGAAGAAAGTATTGAGGAAACTGTTGGGCTCTAGCTGTTTGCTAAACTGTCTAAATATGAATTCCATAAGGAACAAATTGACTATTTGGGCTATTGGATATCTAGTAAGGGAATTGAAATGGACCCAAGCAAGGTGAGGGATGTGATTGGCTGGGAGGTTCCCAGAACGCAGCGGCAGCTTCAAAGTTTCCTGGGCTTCGCTAACTTCTACCGCCAGTTCATTCTGAACTTTGCGGAGGTGGGGCTCCCCCTCACTGATTTATTAAAAACTAAGGGGAAGGATGAAGCAAAAGCCTCAAAGCCTGGGGCTCCACTCACATGGTCACAGGAATGCCAAGAAGCATTTGAAAAGTTGAAATGCCTGTTCACGGCGGATCCTGTTTTAAAACATCCCAACCTGGATAAACCATTTGTCATTTAGGCGGATGCTTCAGATGTAGTGGTGTTCAAGGTCATCCCAATAAGAGTGTGAGAACTATAGAAGATTAAGGGGGTGCATGGGGGAAGAAAGGAAAAGGGTAAAAGCAACTTTTGGCACATGCAGACTCAGTCTTAGCTATGCTTTGGAACTGTACACTTGTTCTCAGTAAATGAACTTTCTTTTGAACCATTACTGGTTGCAAGGAGAGTTACTGAAGTTGTGAGTTGTGAGTGGCAGATCGTTACAGGCCGTCACAGCATCCCTGCAGTCATGTGATTGCGATCTAGGCTCTAGGATGCCTGGATCACAATTATGTCACAGTAAGCTGTGTCACGTGACTGCCATTTGTGCCCTTCCTTGCTGGCTTCCCATAAGCAAAGTCAATGGGAAAGCCAGCAGGGAAGGTTGCAAGTCATTCCAGTAACTTGCTCCTGCTGCATTTTCTCCCAAGGAGCCCGCTATGGAGTACAAGATCCCAGGGCTCTCATACTCAGTAGTACTCCTTGCCTGCCCACACACAGCAAATCTATGCCCACCTGTGGCCCCTCCCGACCCACCTGCATCTCCTATCTACCTTCCTGCAGCCTCCGCCAACCTGCCCGTGGCCTCCACTGGCCCTCCTCCAGCCTCTGTCGGCCCTCCATCTGGCACGCCCATGCTCTGTAGCACCTGCCCACATAACCCCACCTGGCTGTGGCACCCCCTCACCCCTCCTGGGACTTTCGGGTTTGCCATCACTAAGCATTGCAGTCACATGACATCACGCTTTGCAACTGCATCACTTATGGATGGCAATCCCAGTCCCAATTGCCATCATAACCCAAGGACTACCTGTACTGCTTCTTGTCTCTTCTAACAGCTCTCTGAAACTCTTAAGTTCCTTCCTTATTTTTGTCTTTTTGATAATAGCCCAGGAATAAAGTGACTAACAGAGCAGTTAATCTTCAGAACTTGTTTTGGAACTTGTATCATCAGAGTTGTCTGTAACAGTCCAGCATTCAAGCACCAGAGAATCCATGATCCAGTCTGAATGTCCAGACTGGGATCTGGGATCTGGAGACTGGAGGATCTGGAGCTGCTCTCATATAGAGCGATGGGCTGACATGACTTGATTAGGTGCACTGCTGCCTTCTTTCAAGGAGATGTACTGATTGCCTTTGCTCAGCCCTTCGTGGCTCCCAGGGTGTCTTTGACTAGGCTCCCTGCCAGAATGTGTCCCCCATTATCTGAACTGGGCCTCATCTGCTCTGACTCTTTGTCCCCTGAAGCTGTCACGGGTGCCTGATTGCCTGCTTACTTTTCAGGCCGACAATTGGTCTGGTCCCCCCTTCAACCCCTGACTCAGAAGACTGATAGAATCATAACAGTGTTAGGGAAGCAAGCATCACTTGTGGGGAGGTGTTAGGGAATCCATCACTTGTGGGGAGGTGTCTTGTACAACACCTACTTAGACCTTTTGTAGACCCACTTAGACCTTTTGTAGACACTCTTGTCAACTTCACATTGCTAAAAAAAGATCCACTATTTGCTATTCCATCTGTGAACCTGTTTTTTATAAATGTCCAGCCTTTCCAGTGATTTTGTACAATTAAAAAAAAAAACTAAAAAATGTCCATGGAGGCAGTAACCAGTGACCTGTCAGGTCCAGCAGAAGAATCACAGCAAGACAATCCAGAATCAGCTTAGCTTCTTTATTAGCTTACACTTAATAGACAGTATCTCTATAGACTAACTCCCAACAACAGCAACTATAACCCTGATGCCCTTAGGGAGGGGCCAGTCTCCTCCTTTTTACTTTCCCATGCTCTGGTTGGGGGCTGAGGAAATGCTTTCCCTGGAATGTCTCACCTCCCTCCCTACAACCTTAAAGCTCCATTCCAGAATCCTCCTAGTTCATGCCATCCATCACATCAGCAGAGGCAAGAAGGCATTCCTGCCAGAGTGCAGAATAGCCAGTTGGAGCAGAGATGTTTGCCTAAAATAAAATGAAGCTCAGCCAGCCATCGAGACAGTCCCACTTGTTTGTAATTGTAGGCAGTGATTATCCTTTGAATATGAATAGATACGACCACGTATGAGTGTGGTATGCACGTGTGCATGAGTGTGTCACATTTGGACATTCCTTCTCAGTTCTAAGTTGTGGCACTTAGAGTTTCCTGATATATTTTCTCTGCTTATTCCTTTTCTTTGTATCTAGAATGCCATGCCAAATCTTAATTCCTTTAAGCAATGCTCTATACCATTTCATTTATCAAATGGCCTTTTTCTATCACTATTTTTCCATACTACAACATGAGTATATTTGTTTGTGGTTACTTGACAAATGGACTGGAATGCCAAGTGTATTTGAAAAGTAGAGAAAGTGGAAACACCGAATCACAGTCTGAGAGCAAAAATGTCTTTCTCTTTTAGGGAATGGAGTTTACGGGAAAGATATATGGAAGACTTCTTTAAAGCACTGACAGAGCTGAGAAAATTAATAACACTGAGGTAAGAAACTGCTTATATTTTATCACAGATATTATTAATACAAAAACCAATACATGGAATTAGAAGCTTGCATATTACCCTGAATATTATGGCCATAGCAGTCTCTCCTCATTTCTCATGTTATGAAAACTGGGAGGAAACGTGGCTGGTACCACCAATTCTGGTGGTTGAAAATAGAGGAGGCTTCGCTGGGGATTCCTGCAGCCTGGGATGGAAGTGGATGATCTCTGAGATGTTGAGAGAGAAGGAAGCAGAGTTTGAAAAATGCAAGGAAGGATGCACTATTATCATTGGAATTCCTGGATGAAAGGCAGGTACACTGTTGGAGAGCCTCCTCTGGATAGAGAAGAGAGAGAGATGGGGGGCCCCACCTGTTTTTGTGGCTATGTGGGAGAAGGTCTGGGGAGGGGTATGTCCATGACGGGTTATGGGGGGAAGGAAGGTTAAGAAAGAGGTTCCTATGGCATGTTGCATGGGTTGAATTGGTAGGTGGGTCAATTGAAGTACTTGAGAAACAGCAACCTGCTCTTGGTAGATGGAATGAATTAGAGTGGTTGTGTGGATAGTTGGTTAAGATGGAATTGGTGGTGATTGAAAGACTGAGGGAATGGGTTGGAGGGAAGGAGGCTGGGTACCATCTTTCTTCTAGCTCTCTTCCAAAGAAGAATGGTATTTCTCCAGTTCATCACAAACACATGAGAAAGCAAGCAAACTTACAGTTTCCAGAGTAATATAAATAGATAATATATATCCTCATCTGAAACTTATTTCCAAAATACTCATTAGATTCATATGCTGTTACTTTTTCAATTTTAATAAATCTTAGTAATAAATCTCAGCAGTCAGAGATGGGATAGTCCTGTTCCTTTCAAATAAACACTTCCAGTCCTGTTTGTTATAAAGCGTGCCCAACTGTAATGGGATGTGGGAATAACCTTGAGGAAGGAAAGGAAGAGCCACAGGCAAGGCAATGGTCAGGTAAGTGCCATAGCAGGAATGTAATTTGAATAAGGATCTCAAACTGGACCCTCCCTAGTTCTCTTCAGGATCAAGGAAGGGAAGGGGGAGACATATTCAGAGTTGCAAGAGTCTGTTACTGTAACCCTAAAATAAAAATTGTTTAGTATTCATGATTCTGGTGCTCGACTCTGGCTTATCTTGTAGGGCTGACACCATGGGATATCTCTTAATCTGGAACTGGGAGGCAGCCAGGGGATTGGGCACAATTGCTCTAGAGTGGCCTTTTATCGGTCCTAGATGCCTCAGTGTCCTGTGATTTACTGACAAGTTCCAGGAGATGAAGCAATTGAAGAAATACCTAGAGCAATGGCATAAAAAAAAAAAGTGAATATTACTGATCACAGATACATATGGACCCAGCACATATTGTGTCTACAGAATCTCACCCTGCTGATTCTTCTAAATTTTAGTATGGTCATAAAACAGTTATTCTAAAGATAAATACACATAGCCAAGAATTGGATTTACAATATGGAATAAAAACAAGAAGGTAAAATTCACAAGCATGTAACAAAGTAGATAATTTTTCTTGATGCTCAGCAAGAGTGCAAATGCATTTGGTAAAGTTGGATAGCCAGACCCTAGAGCATCTTGCAGTAGTCCATTATGAACACCAAACTTGCTGTTCAGTGTTACATTCCTCTAGACCCGCCTCCATTTCTTTTGTAAGTGGAAACCATTGACTGTTAACCTCCAGCCTCCAGCCTGGTGACTCACAGGAGAGTGGCACTGTGTGTGATAATTGGGGAACACTGAAAACAGCTCAACTCTACATAGCTTCATCAATTCACTTCCCCAAAGTCCTGGGTCTTCTGTGGTTAAAAGCCCATGTTCCACAGATCACTTGGTTTGTGGGCCAACTGTGTTTCACCCCTCAATGTCAAGCTCACATCATGGGTCTGATGTTACCCGAATCTCTTCGGGTGGCAGAAGATCTGTGGAACTGCCAGCTAAACATGAGGAGGTCAAGGATATTTTTGGGGAAGCAGAGGCAGACCAGACAGACAGACAGACAGAAACTTTATTTTGGTCATTGTCCAATAAAAATGCAGTCTATAAAACAAACAAAGCAAATTTATCCCCTAATTTCAATAAGTGTTGGCAACCATTTGTGGACGAAGCTTACACAGAACATAGCAGAATTTTGCTACTTTTAAAGAAATACGTTTATCTTGGTTGTTTAACAGATAATGCAAATAAAAATGATCAGAGTGCCCTGGAAATTTAAATAAAAGGTGGGAATGAACTGGTGGCAAATGTCCCTGTAGGACTGATAATACAAAAGATCATGAGCTGTGGTTTCTATGGCACCCATGTCACAGGGGCAATATCAGGTTTCTTATGGGTTTTCCTATATTTCCCTTCCAACACAGCTGTGGGGAGGACCTGAAATTGGGTGGGAGATTAGGCTCTTCTGAATTTGGGGACTGTAATATGATATAAATACAAAGCTGGGTTAGTCACTAAGATTTGGTTATTAGCAATTATATTATGAGAAAATGCAGCAGTTTCTCTTTGGCCTTCTGTATCTAAGATCTTTTGTCTTAACATTGATCTAGCTTGAACTGACTCTAAGGTTAAGATGGCATCACTGGAGAAACCATAGAGACTCAGTTTATTTTGGATCACTATTTCCCAAGAGGATTTGAAGCTATCTGCCAATATTAGATGGGTCAGTCCACTGGGGTTGTGATGTAATTTTAGCCAATAGGTAAAGATATTTATCCAGAGATTAGATTTGAGTTATTGACTCCTGCTTCCTGTCGAAGTACAGCATTTGGAACACAGCGGGTAACCTGGAAGATGTTTCTTAGAAATTTTGTTTGAATTCTTTCTAAGGTAACCCAGCTGTTCTATGGTCCCACCTGAGCCCCGTATAGCAATTGTGCTTGGGCTTTAGCTGCAAACAACTTAATTGCAGCAGGGATAAACTATGCTCGTCTGGAAAAATAGTCAGTTTGGATAGCTCATGCAGATCTCTGTGCATGATGAGATACATAGTCCAGGTGGGCATTTCTGCATCCTGAAGGTTGAAAAATTATCCCTAGATATCTAAATAACCTGCTCAATGGGCTGCCTGCCTAAGTTACAACTCCTCTATTTTGGAGAAAATAAGTATCTTAGTCTTGGTGTAATTCAGGGGTGTCCAACCCCCGGCCTGCTGGCCGCACGTGGCCCAGGATGGCTATGAATGCAGCCCAACACAAAATTGTAAACTTACTTAAAACATTATGAGATTTTTTTTGCAATTTTTTTTGTAACTTGATTGCGTGGTTCCCAAGTGTGAACTTTGTAGATGACAATGTCGTGTCATGATGTCACATAAAATAAACGTACGTATACTCTCGCTATTTGTACGCATGTATGGCTTCAGTTTTACGGCAGTGCTGTGCTTCCAGTGTGTTATCTTCTAAGCGCAGACAGTCAAATGGATACCATCAGATGTTACATGTGCTTGTGGTGACTTGGCAAGTGAAATGCAGAGATTATCAATAATATTTCAACCTACCATTGCAAACTATAGGCATTTAATGTTATTTAGAAGACAGGTAAGCATTCTTATTTGATTATTAATGGTACTTCTACACCTCGGCCGTGCCTCACGCATTGCCTGCCGCACTTTAGCTATACAATCGGGCCTCCGCCTTGCGCTGCATCAGCAGCCAAGATGTAGAAAGGCCCAAACCTTGCTTTCTATTTTCCTGTCAATTAATTTTCATAATAAAAGTAAATATAGTCCCTTATCTATTATTATTTTTTTAATCCCAGCATGGCTTCTACAACGTCTCAAAAGAAAACAGAACCCCCCCAAAAATATTACGGATGAAGGAAGATTGTTCAACAAAAAGGATTCTATTGTAAAAGCTAGTTATGTGGTAACATATTTAATAGCAAAAAAATCAAAGCCATTTACTGATGGTGAGTTTATTAAGCAATGTATGGAAAGCGAGGCAGATATAATTTGCCCTGAAAAAAAGGATATTTCTAAAATCAGTTTGTCTCACCAGACTATAGCCAGGCAAATTGAAGAAACTGAAAATCTATCGAAACAAGTTTGGAGACTAGAGCTGCTAATTTTAAATTTTATGCTTTGGCGATGGATGACAGCACTGATGCTTCAAATACACCTCCGCTTGCTATTTTTATTAGAGGTATTGATGATGAATATAATGTCACTGAAGAAATGGCTTCTTTAGTGCCATTAAAAGACACAACTAAATCAAGAGATATATACGAAGCAGTAAAAAATATGTTAAAGTGATTTTCTTTGTCCATTGTCAACATATCTGGTATAGTTACTGATGGTGCCCCGGTGATGGTAGGTAAAAGAGAGGGACTTGTAAAATTAATAGAAGATGATGCAATTGCCACCCAAAACTCATGTTTGATGAAGTATCATTGCATACTACATCAAGAAAATTCATGTGCAAAAGCTTTAAAAATGGATAACGTCATGTAAATCATCATCAAGACTGTGAATTTCATAAGGGCCAAGGGATTAAATCATCACCAATTCCAGGAATTCCTTAAAAGTGTTGATGCTGACTATGATGACATCATTTACTTTTCAGAAGTAAGATGGCTAAGTAGAGGCCAAGTGTTGAAAAGATTTTATGATTTGCAACATGTTATCAAGTCGTTTATGGTATCAAAAACAAAATTTGTGCCAGAACTTGACAATGAAAACTGGCTTACAGATTTGGCATTTTTAGTAGATTTAACCATTCATTTAAATGAGGAAAACATGCATCTTCAAGGTGAAAACCAATTTATCAATACAATGTTTCAAACCATAACAGCGTTCCAAATGAAACTTAGATTATGGCAAACTCAAATTAAGGCAAACAATTTTATGCATTTTGACATGTTGGCTAAACACAGTCCTGTGAATAGCAAAAATTATGCAGCCTTGCTTTTTGATTTGATACAAGAATTTGAAAACAGATTTCAAGATTTCCAGGAAAATAATATTTTGGTATATTTGCGACTCCATTTTCAGTCGACATAAATATGTTACCTGCCAATTTTCAAATGGAATGCATAGAGCTGCAATCTGACATTCAACTTAAAGAAAAATTTGATCATGTCTCTTTACTGGACTTTTATAGGTCCTATCTTCCCAGAAACAAATATCCCTCACTTCACAATCATGCCTTATTCATGTCATTGTTTTTTAGTAGCATTTGTGAGCAACTATTTTCAAGAATGAAGAACACTAAGAGTGAAATTAGAACCAAAATATCTGAGAACTCACTGAGAATTGCAACTACTTCCATTGAACCAGATATTGATGCATTAGTTTCTCAAATGCAATGTCAAATATCCTGCTAGTTTTATCTTGCCCTCTTTTCTTTTACTTTTATAATAAAAAATATTTTAAAATATCAATGAAGTTTTATTACTTAGATATGTTCACTTTCTATATTAGTGATCGCAAACTTGGGACCTGCTCGACGATTTTAAAAGACTCTCCGAACGGGGCACTGCATAATTAGGATTATTATGTGAGGACTTTTTGCTTATCTGTGGTGGCGGATATCACGAAAATTATGCACAGACCTTTTTTTGCTTATCAGCTTTTGTTATTGTTTGTGTATTTAATGTGTGGCCCAAGACAATTCTTCTTCTTCCAATGTGGCCCAGAGAAGCCAAAAGGTTGGACACCCCTGGTGTAACTGATGATTAGTTCCTCCTCAATACAGTCATGCATAAATGATCTCAGAGCTCTTTCAAGTCCAATAGAAGTTAATGACAGAATTACTGTATCATCTGCATATGGTAATAAATTGACATGCCTTTGGGCTAATTTAGAAGGATGAAAAGTAGAGCTACTTCGATGAGGGACCAATGAGTTTATATAGTAGTTGAGTAAAAGTGGGGCCAATACACATCCCTGTCTGACTCCCCCCCCCCTTACGGGTATTTCCTTTGCGACATGCCCTTGATTATTATACCTGACCTCCAATCTTGTGTGCTTATGTATTTTAATGAGCAGCAGGAGTAGACGTTTGTCAATTGTGGTATTTTTTAATGTATGCCACAGTTTAGTTCTAGATAGTGTGTTGAAAGCTGACCTAAAGTCAATAAATGCTGCGTAAAGGGATTGTCCTGATTTGTGGGTGTACTTTTCTATTAGATGTTGCAGCACCAAAGCATGGTCTAACCTTGATCGACCTGCTCTAAATCTAGCCTGTTCATCCATCAGAATGTTTTCAGATTCAAGCCAATGGATTAGTGTCTTCTGTAGATGTGTAGCATACATTTTGCCAATCTGACTTAACAAACTGATTGGACGATACATAGCTGGATCATCTCTCGTGCCCTTCTTATATAGTGGTATTATAATAGCCAAGCCCCAGTCCTTTGGTATCATGGCTGAATGATCTACGTATGCTGTGGAAAGTGAAGCTAGCACTTGGATTCACCATTCCAAATTATTTTTTATTACTTCATCTGTAAGAAAATCAGAACCTGGGGCTTTCCCTGGTTTGAACTGTTTAATTATATTTCTGATCTCTGAGCATGAGACCGGGGGCCAATAGGGAAGAGAGGCCACATCCAACTCCAAATCTGCTAGGAAATTCTCCACTTGACCATATAAAGTGACAGAATGGTGTTCCCATATACTGGCTGTTATCTGTGGCGAAGAGCTCTAAATATTGTTAGAAAAAGATGGGGCTACCAACTTCCAGAAGATGGCAGGGTTTTTTGCACCAGCAGCTGCTATCAAGCATTGCCAGGATACCCTCATAGCATTCCTTTATTTTCTATCTGGAGCAGCACAGCAACTCCATTCCACTACTACAGCTGGAGAGAGGTCTGGGAATTCTCCTTTGCAGACATTCACCCAACTGATTCTGTTACTCCAGCCAGTGCTGTCCGCCCAGATATCAAGGAAGAGGAACAAACAAGGGGCAGGATTTATCCCTCTCAGCCCTGGTTTGATACAGAATGTTTTGAAGCCAAGAGTAAACTGATCAGGGAATTTAAGTTATATAAAGAGAACCCAGCTGAGCACTCCATCCAAGATTTTATGCTCCTGAAGAAACCCCACAAACATCTTTTACAAAACGGAAAGAGAATTCACTAGGGCTTCCTGGCAGCAATTGATCATAGCATCTCAAGCCAGAAACCCAACTCTATTCCGGCACCTGATAGCTTTCCATCCAATTGACAGGCCCCTTTCACTTCCTCACCTTTTACCTACATCTGTGTGGGAGGACCACTTTAGAGCATTATATTCACAAGAAGAGGCTCCTAAATTTGACTTAGATATTAATAGTAACCTACTGTACTCCCTAACTTGGCTCCAGTCAAAAATGCTGAAATAAAGATGCTCATAACTCAGCTAAAGCCTGGTAAAGCTCCAGGCAATGACTTTATTGCGCCAAAATACTACACAATCATTTGTAATGTTGGATCCCTGTTCTTGCTTCCCTGTTTATTTACATCAATCGCACTGTGCAAATTCCAGAGGACTGGGGCCTAGCCATTATTGTGCCCATCTACAAAAAGGGCTCCCGAGAACTGGCTGCTAATTATAGGCCTATTAGCCTGTTAAGTGTAATAAGGAAGCTCTATGCCAGACACTTGTAGAACAAATTAGTTGATTGGATTGATTTACTGCATATATTGGCAGATGAGCAAGCGGGCTTCAGGTCCGGACATTCTATCTATGGACATGCCCTCATACTTTAAGATCTGGCCGAAAAACATATATCTAAAACAGGCTCAACACTATATACCACATTCATTGATTTTAGGCCTGCATTTGATCTAGTTTCCAGAGCAAGGTTTGGACCAAGCTCCTGCACAGCACCATTGATGGACGGTAACTATTGCTTATGCATAATTGCTGTAAGAACTCTAGAATCAACGTTCGATGCAGTATGCAAGGCCACCACACTAGTGAGATTCCAACTCACAGAGCAGTGAGGCACGGATGTATTTTAACTCCTCTGCTGTTTAATCTCTATAGAGATCCACTCGTTGCCAAAATAAAGTAATTAGGACATCACCCTCGAAAACTAGCAAACAGACATATTGCAACTTTGTTGTATGCAGAAGACATAGTACTTCTTTCACAAATGCTCACTGGACTTAAACGAGCCCTGAATGCTCTGGCCAGTTACTGCTCTGAGGAAGCACTTGAAATCAACTGTAACAGAACTAAGATCTTGATCTTTTCAAAGAGACCTAAACTACATGCCTGGGGGATAAATGACCAGAATACTGAACAAGTGAAATCCTTTAAATATTTGGGCATGGTTTTCCATAGCTAACCTAAACACAATGTACACCAAAACTATGTGATAGAAAATGCTCAAAAAACAGTGGCAGCAGTTCAATCCTTTCATTTTACCAGAGGAGCACAGCATATCTCAGCAGCACTGAAGCTATATTCAGCTAAGGCTTATGTACAACTACTCTTCAGTGCCCAGCTAGGACCTTACCCCTCCTTCACTCCACTGGAAAGGGTTCAGTCCAAATTCCTAAGGGCTGTATTCCAGGTAGCTCCCTGCGTTCCAAATGTTGTATTAAGGAGGGAGGCAGAGTTGCCTAAAGTCAAAACAGGTGCATGGACTTGTATTATAGCACATTGGCTGAAATTACTGTTTTTTCCCACAGGTTTGAGTTCTTTCCTTATTGAGGACAATTATAAATCAGTATGGCCAGGACTATTTTACAAAAACTTCAACATCTAGGCTTCTCCAGGGAGGTGTTCCTAATGATGGGCTATGAGCGTGCACTTAGTGCATTTAAGCCAGGTATCAAAGACCTGGAAGTCCAATAGGACCAGTCTGCTCTACTTAAGAACATTTTTCTGAGCAGTCAAGCCCTTTTTTATAAACCAGTGAGATACTAAAATGATATAATTTTCTCCAAATTCTGAAGGGCACTAACTCTAGCACATTGCAATGCTCTTCCTACAGCAGTTTTGGAGGGCTGATGCAAAAAAGTTCTACGTGAGCTGAGTTTGTGCCCTTGTGGACAAGGGGCTCTTGAAACTGCAGCTCATGTCCTGCTATACTGTGCCTTCTATAAGGACTCATGGACCCATTTTAAAATCCCTATTTGGTAAAATATCTGGGAAATTCTGACCTTTTTTATGTACAGTTGTTGCTGTCTGATCAGTATGATTCAGTTTCTTTGAACGTAGCAAATTTTGTTATACTGTCTGTAAAATAAGGCACACTTTGATTACCCACTGATGATCACACCTTTAACTGTAATATATTATCATTTTTGGGGGTGTTTTTATAGCATCCCAAGAGAACAGCAGAGAGCAAGGCATCAAACCTGGCCAGTGTAAAGTCCAACAGAGTTGCAAAACAGTGATGGACGAAAGGCAGGATTTAAAAAAAAAAAATCCCCTGAGCTGAAAAGTACAGAACCAGGTTTAGTTAGATTTGAAAATCAATATCCCACACTGCTTTAGAGCATTTCTAGCATTTTAAGAATATAACGGGCAATGGCTTCCTAATGACAGTCCTTTGCCAACAGATTTAGTTTAGCTAAATTGATTTCTGTTCTCAAAGAATCAGAGGAACCAAAATCACTGAAAAGAAAATTAGGTTTAGGGAGAAATCAAAAGGATAATACCAAGGTCTAGTATCTACAGAAGCCAAGCCCATCTCTAAACATGGGACAACATTCTTCAGACATCTTGGGACTGCCAGAACAAGCCTAAGAAACTTAAGCTATATTGTCAAGGATGTCAACTGTGTAAGAGTCCCTGGCAGATGGTCTTACTGTTTCTTGGCAACGCCTGAAAAATACAACTTGCCAAACTTCCCAAGGAAAACCTGAGTGGTGTGTTCTAGTTTTCAGTTAAATTGTCACCACATATATTTCTTTATTAATGTTTTTTTTCTGATGGAAACAAGGAAAAACATAGAGAAACTTGACTGAATTTGAAAATGTTACATCTTACAATACTGAATGTTTGTTAACAATTTATAATTTATTAGTGAAATGTGATTCAGAAAAAGAACAAGTCCAAGATTATATGATTAGATAGAGGAATAGTTATGGAGATAGAAGAGTGGGAATTTCAGTTGGAAAAGAATATTAAATTTACCTTGAAGATTATACTTAGAGAGAATTGTGGTAAGATGTGTTAGCACTAGTAGATTTCCCTAGTAAAATTGTGAAAATGAGTAACTCCTTTTCTGTGAAATGCTGTAAATGTAATGAAAAGATTTCATCTTTCTTCCATATGTAGTGGCAATGTTGCAAAGCTCAGCAATACTGGAAAATAATTCATTATAGAATGGAACAAATGTTGAACGTCATAACCCCATTTCATCCTGAGATATTTCTATTAAACGCCACTAAACCATACATTTCTTCAAAATATATTAAACTAGGATTGAATATGTCCACTGCTGCAAGGAATATACACACTTTATTTGAAAAGATGTTTAAATCCTTCTGTTGAAGAATGGCTAAACAAATGGTCAGAATGTACTTCAGTGTCTAGATTAGCTTAAAGGAGATTGGATTTGGAAGTCAATTCTATTTGGAAACCGTTTTTAGTTACAACTACACATATGAAATGGTGCCACGTCCAACATTGGGGTTTCAGAGTCTTTCTCTGACATATCATCTAGATATGATTTACAAGATTGTTTTAATGTATTGTTTATTATCTGTAGTTTTTCTCTTTCCGTCTTGTTGACTCCAGTTTGTGTTAACCAAGTATCTTTAGAGTTCAACAGAGACATGTTTTTTCACTAGAAATTGGCTATGAAATGTCTTGTAATATTTTAATATGTATTAGTCATATAATATTTTAGATTTGTTGGTTATCTGCCCATATTAATTGCTTTTATTGGGGGTTTTAAAATTATAGTTATCTGTACCATCCATTGTTATATATGATACTTTTGTAGCAGTATTACTTTTCCTTCCATTCTTCTTTGAAAATGATAATAACTAGCTTGTAAAAATGAATAAAATGCAAAGAAAACCCAGAAGATATCATTTTAATTCTGAATATTCACTACAGATTTTGGGGATGGCCCTTAATAGAGTCCTTCAGCAGGCAGCTTGCTGAAGTCCTCAGGAAAAAACAGAATTTGAGAAACTTAGAGCTGCGGTTCGACCGTAGAGATGACAGAGCAATGGAACTGGTGTGTGAGGGGCTCCAACATCCAGACTGTAAAGTGGAGAAACTAAGGTGAGTGGGCAGTGGTTCTTTTTCAGTTCGATGTGTGTTGCTTTCTCTTGAGTGTTTCTGTTCTGGAAACATATCCAAGGAAAAAGAGTTCCAGTTGCGATATATAACCATATTCTCTTCAGTTCCTTGCAGAGTACTAGGTTTTTTAAGATATAATTCTATCTGTGATTATAATCAAAAGGCCATGAAGATGGTTTGCTAGGAGGCGTGAAATGTGTGTCCCTCCTGACTGCAAAGACACTTTCTTAGCTGTTAATTGCTGAAAACCTGGCAGAAGGGCTAATTTTTCCCTGGGGTCTGTTCCTAGGGGTGAGCCCCAAAGATTATAACTCTTCATTCAGACATTTGCCGTTACGGCAGCAATTACCCTGGTAAGAATAGCTGGAGCTAGATTTCATAGATTTAGAGGTCTATAACTTTTGCTTTTGCTTTGCATATATTTTACTCCCCTTCGTTTAACCTCTATGGAAACTTTTAAATTGGGATTTACAACAATCTTTTTGTTATTTGGGTGGATTATATCATCTTCCTATCGCTTCCTCGAGTTTCTCTTCAATTCTTTGCTAGCTTCCTTTCATACAGTAAAGATCCTTGAAACATTCTTCTCCTTACGATTTTGGGAATCTGCTTTGATATAAATATTGGTTTGCAAGTTATTTGCTAATCTACATTAAAATTTATAATTTCCATCTACTTTCAAGAGAACTTTGCCTTGCTATAAATTTTACTTTCATTATTATTAACATTAAATACTTTGGACTTATCGTTCTTTATTAACATAATTCTATATGATTTGTGGTGCTGAATGTGCCTGATAGACATTTTCAATTACATTTATTTCTTTCACTGTTTCTGATTGTGACATTTCGCATTGGACTGGTTTTGTTTGGCTTTTTTTCTTCTCCCCTTTCCACCTAAATAAAGACTTCTTTGAACCACAAAGGGGCATGTCGATGAAAGAAAAAATGCAGTCTTACATTTTTTTTCTTTCTCTTTAATCACAATATATATTTTTTTGTTTTAAAAAAATTGAATTAATCAATGCTGTTTCTTTTCTTTCAATTAAGATAGCAATATGTGAATAACATGAATTTCTTATAACAAAGATACTCTTAATGCTTAATACTGAAGATATATTCATTCATTTATTTTTATTCATTCATCCATCATTTTTCATTCATTCATCATGTTAGAACTTTCTTTGTGTACATTTCTCATAATGAATTTGTTTATTATATTGTGTTATATACCAGATCTTAATGATCTATTATTAATCTTTTATTATTACCATTTGATGTGCTTTCATTTCATGAGTGCAAGTAGAAATACTAAACATAAGGTTACACATTATTTTTCAAAAATGAGTAAGAGAAAATAGGGTAAGGACCTTTCTAAGTTGGAAGAATCCCAGCAAGATACCTCCTTTACAGTATAGGAGGGTTTTGTGTATTTGAAGGTGATCTCTTTAGTTATTTCAAGAGTAAGCAGTAGCCTGAAGAAGAAAACTGCCACATGACATACTTGTCAAATTTACATATTTTAAGACTGAAGAGGCCATTTTAGAAGTAAAAAGAAATGAAACTCTTTTGAAAGTGGGGGGATTATAATGAAACTTTCACCAGAGACTAGCCCAATCTTCTGAGAAAGTGAAGGAATCTAAGATTCTTGACCACTGTTCTTCAAGATTAAAAGATAAAATATAAAAATGCTATTCCATTCCATCTAGAGCTCTTTTGGAAAGTGCTAATACTTTCATTCGTACCATTCATGATGCAGGCAACATGCTCAACTCTTTATCTGTAATGCAAAAAGATGTAAGAGATTAGAACTTGGATCCACCAACTGGCATTTCTGGGCATAATGACTGAGAACAGGTAGAAGATCACAAGTCTGACCAAGCAACTGGTATTCAGTAAAGTAACAATTGCCTCAATTTATGCCCCAAATGTCAATAAGACAACATTTTATGAAAGATTTTTTGAACTCCTGCTTGAAATTGTGGAGGGTAATATTTTAGTACTTGGGGATATGAATGAGGTTTTATCCCATTTTCTGGATAAGTCAACATTATCAAAAAGAAGTGTTAGTAATCTTCCTCAAAATGTTCCAGATCACATGAGATTGTTCTCTCTTTTGGATGCATGGAGATATAAGCATCCTACAGAGAGAGAGAATATACTTACTCTTCTTCAGTCCAAAAATCATATTCAAGAACAGATATGTATTGGATTTGGAATTAATTGTTGACTAACCTTTTTGATATGGAGGTAACAACTTGAAAATACATAGATCATAATCCATCAATTGTAAGATTAAATAGAGAAATCCCTACACTGAAACTTACTGAACTGTTAGAAGAGGAAATATAAAGAAATGTCAAAAGGAACTAAATAGTTTCTTCAAGGCTGACTTAGCTTCTGAAACTTCGTTAACTATATCTCTATATCTATATTAAAAGATCTGAACCCATTGCAAACCTGTCATGAATTAAAATCAACCTTGGATCTAGAACAAAAGATAGGAACAAGCTTGTTTTACTGAAAGTAATTTAAAATTCTACAAAGTTGAATTTTACCAGACAGAAATCTTTTTAAAAGGCAATAAGCCAAACAACTTATCAATTATCAAAGAAACAGAATAAAGTAATTATTACTTGTATTTCAGAGGGAACCAAATATGTCTCTGCAATGAAAGAAATTCTCTAGCGATCTATGAATTACTTTTCTAAATTGTATAATAAAAAGGTATCTGGTCCAGCAAAAATTGAACAGTAGTTAAATGGAATATTACTCACAAAATTTATTGATCAATGAAAATAAGCTTTTAATCAACCTATGACAGAAGATAAAATTAAAGAGACAACTAGTTCACCGTTCCCTCACCCGGAAGTCCCTGAGACGGTTGTGCGTGATTCAGGGACAAATGAAAAATCAGAGGTTGAGAGAGCTCCACTTGTCCCTCAAGAAGCCAGATGAAAAAAACCATGGAAATGGGGCATGAGGGGCTCAAACATCCAGAATGTAAAATAGGGACACTACAGTAAGTGATATTTTTTTCCTTTCAGTTTGATGTGCCCAACTGTCTCTTCACTGTTTATCTTCTGGAAATATATCCACGGAGAGGCAGATCAGCTGCCATATATAAACATATTCTCTTCAGTGCCTACAAGAATACAGTCCATGCTTGTTTTTTAAGAAATAATTGTAATTTTTCACACTCTTCCCTACAGGCTTCATGGAATACGTCTGACCAATTCCTACAGCAGGCATCTCGCAGAAGTACTCAGGAAAAATCAAAGATTGAGAGAGTTAATATTGTACCTCTACATATCATATGAGGAAGCTGTGGAAATGGTGTTTGAGGGGCTGCAACATCCAGACTGTAAAGTAGAGAAACTAAGGTTAGTGGGCAGTGTTTCTTTTTCAGTTCGATGTGTGTTACTTTCCCTTGAGTGTTTCTGTTCTGGAAATATATCCATGGAAAGACAGTTCCACTTGTGATATAAAGCCATTTTCTCTTCAGTTCCTACAAGAATACGGGTCCATGCTTGTTTTTCAATAAATAATTGTAATTTTTCACACTCTTCCCTATAGGCTTGATGGAGAATTCCTCACTGCATCCTCCAGCAGGCATCTTGTAGAAGTACTGAGGAAAAATCAGAGATTGAGAGAGTTAAAATTGTCCAAAACATTCACGACAGCAATGGAAATGATGTTTGAGGGGACGAAACATCCAGACTGTATAGTAGAGAATCTATGGTGAGTGAGCAGTATTTGTTTTTCAGTTTAATGTGTGTTACTTTCTCTTGAGTGTTTCTGCTTTGGAAACATATCCATGGAAAGACAGTTCCACTTGCTATATAAAGCCATATTCTCTTCAGTTCCTACATGAATACAGACCATGCTTTTTTTTCAAGAAATAATTGGAATTTTTCACGCTCTTCCCTACAGGCTTGAGGGAGAATTCAATGCTGAATCCCGAAGCAGGCATTTTGCAGAAGTACCCAGGAAAAATCAGAGATTAAGAGAGTTAATATTGTACCTCAACAAATCAGATGAGTACATTGTGGAAATGCTGTTTGAGGGGCTGAAACATCCAGACTGTAAAGTAGAGAAACTAAGGTTAGTGGGCAGTGTTTCTTTTTCAGTTCGATGTGTGTTACTTTCCCTTGAGTGTTTCTGTTCTGGAAATATATCCATGGAAAGACAGTTCCACTTGTGATATAAAGCCATTTTCTCTTCAGTTCCTACAAGAATACAGTCCATGCTTGTTTTTCGAGAAGTAATTGTAATTTTTCACACTCTTCCCTACAGGCTTGATGGAACATTCCTGACTGAATCCTGCAGCAGGCATTTTGCAGAAGTACTGAGGAAAAATCAGAGATTAAGAGAGTTAAAATTGTACTGCTTGCAATCAGATGAGAAAGGTGTGGAAATGCTGTGTGAGGGGCTGAAACATCCAGACTGCAAAGTAGAGAAACTATGGTGAGTGAGCAGTGTTTCTTTTTCAGTTTGATGTGTGTTACTTTCTCTTGAGTGTTTCTGTTATGGAAACATATCCAGGGAAAGACAGTTCCACTTCTGATATAAAGCCATTTTTCCAGTTCCTACAAAAAACACAGTCCATGCTTGTTTTTCAAGAAATAATTGTAATATTTTGCACTCTTTCCTACAGGCTTGATGGAACGTTCCTGACTGAATCCTGCAGTGGGCATTTTCCGGAAGTACTCAGGAAAAATCAGAGACTGAGAGAGTTAAAATTCTCTTTCTACAAATCAGATGAGAAAGCTGTGGAAATGCTGTTTGAGGGGCTGAAACATCTTGACTGTAAAGTAGAGAAACTATGGTGAGTGAGCAGTGTTTGCTTTTCTGTTTGATGTGTGTTACTCTCTCTTGAATGTTTCTCTTCTGAAAACATATCTGTGGAAAGACAGTTCCACTTGCAATATATAGCCATATTCTCTTCAGTTCCTACAAAAAATACAGTCCATGCTTGTTTCTCAAGAAATAATTGGAATTTTTTGCAGTCTTTCCTACAGGCTTGATGAAACTATCAGAACCTTCAGCACACAAAATATTAATGTAGTAGATGCTTGTTTTGTTTGTTTTGTTTCTGCCATTCTCTAAGGGATGGGGGGGAATGAAAATAGACAGAACCAGTACACTATCGGTCAGGGAGGTGGAGTGTAATCAAGGTTAAGAATGTGCAAGGTCGCACCTCTGTGAAAACCACAACTGGCACCTGAAATGAGGGGGGAGTAATAGGTAAATGTTGAGGGGGAAAAACCGCAGGCTTTAGTTTTAGCAATGCTTTGCTTAGAGTTGCATGTATGTTCCAATAAATGAAATCTCTTTTGAACCTAACTTGGGTTTCACGAGATCTGTCTTTGTTGGGATTTGAACATGGGAAACCTGACAGGAACATTCCTGACCGAATCCTGCAGCAGGCATTTTGCAGAACTACTCAGGAAAAATCAGAGACTGAGAGAGTTAAAATTGTCTTTCTACAGCTCAGATGGCAAAAGTGTGGAAATGATGTTTGAGGGGCTGAAACATCCCGAATGTAAAGTAGAGAAACTGTGGTGAGTGAGCAGTGTTTGTTTCTCAGTTAGATGTGTGTTACTTTCTCTTGAGTGTTTCTGTTCTGGAAATATATCCATGGAAAGACATTTCCACTTGTGATATAAAGCCATTTTCTCTTCAGTTCCTACAAGAATACAGTCCATGCTTGTTTTTCAAGAAATAATTGGAATTTTTTGCACTCTTTCCTACAGGCTTGATGGAACATTCCTGACCGAATCCTGCAGGAGGCATTTTCTGGAAGTACTCAGGAAAAATCAGAGACTGAGAGAGTTAAAATTGTCTTTCTACAGCTCAGATGGCAATGGTGTTGAAATGATGTTTGAGGGGCTGAAATATCCCGACTGTAAAGTAGAGAAACTATGGTGAGTGAGCAGTACTTGTTTTGCAGTTAGATGTGTGTTACTTTCTCTTGAGTGTTTCTGTTCTGGAAATATATCCATGGAAAGACATTTCCACTTGTGATATAAAGCCATTTTCTCTTCAGTTCCTACAAGAATACAGTCCATACTTGTTTTTCAAGAAATAATTGGAATTTTTTGCACTCTTTCCCGCTGGCTTGATGGAACATTCCTGACCAAATCCTGCAGCGGGCACTTTCCGGAAGTACTCAGGAAAAATCAGAGACAGAGAGAGTTAAAATTGTCTTTCTACAGCTCAGATGGCAATGGTGTTGAAATGATATTTGAAGGGCTGAAACATCCCGACTGTAAAGTAGAGAAACTATGGTGAGTGAGCAGTGCTTGTTTCGCAGTTAGATGTATGTTACTTTCTCTTGAGTGTTTCTGTTCTGGAAACATATCCATGGAAAGACAGTTCCACTTGCGATACATAGCCATATTCTCTTCTGTTCCTACAAGAATACAGTCCATGATTGTTTTTCAAGAAATAATTGTAATTTTTTGCACTCTTTCCTCCAGGCTTGATGGAGAATTCTGTGATGAATCCTGTGGCAGGGATTTTGCCGAAGTACTCAGCAAAAATCAGAGATTGAGAGAGTTAATATTGTACCTCAACAAATCAGATGAGAAAGCTGTGGAAATGCTGTTTGAGGGGCTGAAACATCCAGACTGTAAAGTAGAGAAACTTTTGTGAGTGAGCCGTGTTTGTCTTTCAGTTTGATGTGTGTTACTTTTTCTTGAGTGTTTCTGTTCTGGAAACATATTCATGGAAAGACAATTCCACTTGTGATATAAAGCCATTTTCTCTTCAATTCCTACAAAAAATACAGTCCATGCTTATTTTTCAAGAAATAATTGGAATTTTTTGCACTCTTTCCTACAGGCTTGATGGAACATTCCTGACCGAATCCTGCAGCAGACATTTTGCAGAAGTACTCAGCAAAAATCAGAGATTAAGAGAGTTAAAATTACCCCTCTTAAACACGGATGACAGAGCAATGGAAATGCTGTGTGTAGGGCTGAAGCATCCAGACTGTAAAGTAGAGAAACTATGGTGAGTGAGCAGTGCTTGTTTCGCAGTTAGATGTGTGTTACTTTCTCTTGAGTGTTTTTGTTCTGGAAACATATCCATGGAAAGGCAGTTCCAGTTGGAATATATGTCCATGTTCTTTTCAGTTCCTACAAGAATACAGTCCATGCTTGTTTTTCAAGAAATAATGGTAATTTTTTTGCACTCTTCGCTACAGGCTTAATGGAGACATCCATGCTGAATCCTGCAGCAGGCATTTTGCAGAAGTACTCAGCAAAAATCAGGGATTCAGAGAGTTAAAACTGTCCCTCCACAAAACCAATGACAGAGCAGTGGAAATGCTGTGTGAGGGGCTGAAACATCCAGACTGTAAAGTAGAAAAACTATGGTGAGTGAGCAGTGTTTCTTTTTCAGTTAGATGTCTATTACGTTCTCTTGAGTATTTCTGTTCTGGAAACATATCCATGGAAAGACAGTTCCACTTCCTATATAAAGCCATATTCTCTTCAGTTCCTACAAGAATACAGTCCATGCTTGTTTTCTAAGAAATAATTGTAATTTTTTGCACACCTTCCTACAGCCTTGATAGAACCTTCCTGACTGAATCCTGTGGCAGGCATTTTGCAGAAGTACTCAGCAAAAATCAGAGATTGAGAGAGTTAAAATTGTCCCTCTGCAACACCGATGACGGAGCAATGGAAATGCTGTGTGAGGGGCTGAAACATCCAGACTGTACAGTAGAGAAACTATGGTGAGTGAGCAGTGTTTCTTTTTCAGTTAGATGTGTGTTACGTTCTCTTGAGTATTTCTGTTCTGGAAACATATCCATGGAAAGACAGTTCCACTTCCTATATAAAGCCATATTTTCTTCAGTTCCTACAAGAATACAGTCCATGCTTGTTTTCTAAGAAATAATTGGAATTTTTTGCACTCTTTCCTACAGGCTTGATGGAACATTCCTGACCGAATCCTGCAGCAGACATTTTGCAGAAGTACTCAGCAAAAATCAGAGATTGAGAGAGTTATTAATGTACCTCGACAGATCAGATGAGGACGCTGTGGAAATGCTGTATGAAGGGCTGAAACATCCAGACTGTAAAGTAGAGGAACTATGGTGAGTGAGCAGTGTTTGTTTTTCAGATAGATGTGTGTTACTTTCTGTTGAGTGTATCCACAGAAGAACAGTTTCAGTTTCAATATGTTCCCTATGGGTCCTCCAAGTTCGTGTTTCTTCTCAACGATGTTATTCTAATTCTTCTTACTCTTCCGTGCATTATCCACAAATAATGATATTCATTCCAGGTCCTTCAGCACTACTGTTCATAGTTGGCTTTTAACATCTATTTGTAATTTTTCTGACTACTTTCTGTAGGATTGGTGGAGCGTTCTTGAAAGCATCCTGTGGGAGACACATTGCAAGGGTTGTCCGGATAAACCAGACCCTGTGTGAATTATTTTTATATGATGACTCCATTAGTGACATTGAGGAGAAGCTGCTGTGTGAAGAACTAAAACATTCAGGACATAAATTAAAGAACCTATGGTAAAACATCAGTTTATTCTTTTCTGTTTTATTTGTATATCATTCAACTGATTTCTTAGGTTTTGTTTGTTTATTATACAGGAATTTTAATTTAAATCAAATGATGTTAAATATTTCCCTTCTGGTCTTTTGTACCTATATTTTTCTTGTTAATGAGAATTGACTGACTCATTCCATGTAAGTTTTTTATCTGCTTGTTGAACAGAAGCTTGTTATGAACTCTTTTCTTGTTCTTATTGAGAAAGAGGCATTGAGATCTTTAAAGTTTTCTTGGAAGTAGAAATAGAACATATAAGACTTAAACTGCTGTGACAATAATTAAAACCTTCAGATCCAGCAGCAAAAATGTCACCTTAAATGTATCCTTCCTGTCCTTGTCATTGCAAAGTGAACTTCAATGATACGTGATGGCCTGATTGCCATGTTTGGGTTTTACTGATTTTTGGTTTTTACTGTTGTTGTGAACCGTCCAGAGTTGTGCTGCATAAGATGGGTGGCCATATAAGTCTTATAAACAAACAAACACTGAGAAATGAGCCTGGCAATTGTTGCTGTTCATAAAACCTGATGGTGGGTGAATTCAAGGGCAGAGACTGGTGAATTGCCATGGCTTCATTTCTGCTCCCACCCAGCATGACTTCCTGGTGAGAAAAACAGCCACCAATCACTCCTCTGAATGCACTGAGAATGATTGGCAACTCTGGGCAGTTGCTTCAGATGAAGGATTTTGTCATCTTTCCAGTTACCTAAGTCAGCTCTCCACCTCACCTGCCACTCAGGCATTTTCTGCTTTGTTCCAATATAATTCAAACTGAGAAGTGGTGCAAGGGAATGGCAGGGCTAGCAGGAATTGGCCACAGCCAGCAAAGTTGGGAACTTCTCATGAAATACACAAAATGGTATTGGAGTAAATAAAATCCTGCATCCCCCAAAGTAATAAAACAGTAGATAGCACAGACATAGAAAATCCATTGTTGGCAGAACTGAAAATCAACTTTGATGCTTGGTGTAAAGATCACTCTTAAGCTACTATTTTCTTTCATACTTTTTTTACCTTCCTGATTTGTCCTAAAAGTTCATTACAGAGCCTTAAACCAAGCTATTCCTGGAAGTCTTCCCAAAGTAAACCTTTTCTCCTGAATCAAAATAAGCTTTTTGATCCATCCCCCAGTGACTGCCCCTTGCAATCAGTCCATTATTGGCTGCCAGTCACATCTTGGACAGGTGGTGAAATCACGGAAGAGAATTCTTGGCTCCTGATTGGGCAGGGAGAACCGGGCTGGATCAATTAAGGAGTGGGAGGGGCATTGTTCAGGTTTAGAGATGAAATGAAAATATGGGAAAACTATTTACCTGATCCTGGAAAAAAAATGATGTAGACCCGTTTGAGAAACATTGGGACACAAAGAATTTAAAGAAAGAATTCCTGTCCTAAAATGGATAGATTTTCTAGGGAAAGCAAATCCTCCCAGAGAGAATGGAAATCAAGTTTTCTGAATCAGACAAAACATACCTGGAAAGAGTGAGATCAAATAAATCCTGGAATTTTCTGGGGTGGATCAGATTCCATTTCAAGGTCTGAGTCTGCCTTCAGAGATGATCAGGTGGGTCTCTGCACAGCCCTGATACAGACAGTACTGGGGACTTACCTTTCGTTGAGAGGTTAAAATAAGATTTTTTTTTCCATTATAGGTTGAACGAAAAATGGATTATATGGAATGGAGAGTGGAATGACAAGGTCCACACGGCTAGAGCCTCCAGTGTAGATGCTGTTTCTTCATGCCTGCTTGTTTGATTTATCTATTTTAATTTCCATTCAGAATATGGTTAAGAAGAGTTGGAGTTCAATATATTTCAAGTGAAAGTCTGAAGATGTTTCTTTCACGAACTATCATCTGAACTGACTTTTCTCTCTATTGGAAGGAAATCTTACCGAGTTTGTTTCCGAGGTGGGAATTAAATGTACAGGCAGTTGCTTGAAACAGAAGTGAAAGTTGCAGGTGGGGTGAAGCTTACATGGGGATTTGAAGATTAGATTATAAATGTAATGGGATATGTTTAGACAAAGAATTATTCCTATTAATGTATTAAAAACTAGCACTTATGATAGCCTTATTATTTTTAAGACCAGAGATAGATTGGAAGTTATCTAGTTTTCATATCTTTTTTTCTTTTACTTTACCTCACTTTTTCTTTTCCTTTTCTTTATATTTTGTATTTCAAACTTTCCTTTTCATTTTTAACTTTTAAATATGTATCTTTAACATCTCAATAAAATACTATTAAAAAAAACAGAAGTAAAAGTTTATTTCTGAGAGCACAGCACACAGGACTGGATCTCAGAGGTGGCCACGAGCAAGAGCCCTTTGTACAGGGAAACCTTGCCTTTGTTTCTTGAAAAAGCGCACGAAGAGAGACCCTGCCCTCTAGAAGTTCTTGGAAAGTGTAATTCGCCGGAGTTCCAAGAGGGGCGCTCTGAGGTCAGGCACCCCACTAAGCTGGTTTCCTCTAATCAGGCGTCCTGTGTTTGCCTGACTAGCACTGCCTCACTGGTGTTGAACTGAGGTATTTGCCTGTCTGCCACTGCCTGATTGGCATGCAGATCTCTTTGGGGAAGAGATCTTTTGTTATTTGACTAAGGTTTCAGTTAAGTTCAAAGAATGTGAGCTCTTCCTGCCAGATCTTTTGCTCTTTGATTAGGGGGATCTTTTCGGCTAAGTTCAAGGAATCCTGACTCTTCCTGCCACATTTTAATCTTTTGGGTGAGCCCATTCTAATTGCAAATTTTATCTTGATTGCTGTGGAAAGTTTCAGTGGCAGGATGAGACAAGTGGGAAGGTGGTTTCCTGCTTTCATGAAGGAAGAGTTTGATTTCCTTCTCCCATCTCTATTCAGTTGAAAAATGCCAAGCTCCATGAATGAAAGTTGAATCATAACAATTTTTTACATTGTGTGATATGTTAACCTTCTTTAAAGTCTGAGTAGGGGAAGGAAATGATTGATTGATTGATTGATTGATTGATTAGGTGCCATCAAGTCCATGTTGATGCCTAGTGACCACATAGATTAAAACTATTCTGTTTTCTTTGATTTACCATATAGCCATTCAGGCATTTAACACTTATCAGAATTTATTGGAATTTGTAAAACTAGGAGCTAGAATTAATGTTATATATCCTTAAGCACATAAAATTCTATACAATTGTTGGCCACTATTATTGTTCTCCAATATATGTGTTGTAATGCAGAATTCTGATCAATAGATAAACAAGTTTCATTTTAAGAGAATACAGAGAGAGAAGTATGATCTAGCCTCAAAAACTTTGAAAATTAAGGTTATCTTTGCTGTGTTTGAGTAGCAATCTCTGTCAATATCATTTTTTTTTTTAAAGTTATCTATACATCCAATTTGTCACCGGCCATCTCATTGAAAAGCACCTCTGGGCAGTTTTCAAAGGAGATAAAATCAATTAAAATACAATATAAAAACAACCTTAAAACTAATAAATAAATTACAAGAATGATTGAATTCATGAATTACTCACGAGTGACATCAGGGTGCCAGCCACCTCCAGGATTGATTAAAACTCTTATCATTCTCTGCAAGCTGGCAGAGCCAGGTCTTAAGTTCTTTCTGGGAGGTTAGGGGCCTCCACGCCTCTGGGGAAAGAATATTCCAAAGGATGGAGCAATGGCAGAGAAGGCTCTCTTCCTGGGCCCTGCCAGGGGACATTCTCTCACTGATGGGGTCCGCAACATGCCCTCTCTGCCTGACTGGGTGGGACAGGTTGATATAGTGGGGGTGAGACAGTCCCACAGGTAGCCTGGATCCATGCCATGTAGGCATTTTGAATTGGACCGGGAAGCAAACTGGCACCCAATGCAGCTTCCACAGCAAAGGTGTTATACCTGCCATCCTAGGGGCACCCAAGATTGTTTGTGTGGCCGCATTTTGAACCAGCTGTGGCTTCTGGATACTCTTCAAGGATAGCCCCATGTAAAGTACATTGCAATAGTCTAACTGAGAGAAGATCAGGGCATGAATGACTGACCTGAAAGCCTCCTCACCAGGAAGGGGCATAACTGGCACACCACAGGAAGGTGGGTGAAGGCCCTCCTGGCCACGATTGCCACCTGCTCTTTGAGCAGGAGTCGTGAGTTCAGGAGGACCCCCAGATTACGCACCAGGTCTGTCTGGGGCAGTGTAACCCAGTCGAATACCAAAGATGGTAAGTCCTCGGATGCAGAGAGGCGTCCAATCCACAGCCACTCTGTCTTACCAGGGTTCAGCTGAAGCTTATTGTAGCTCATCCAGACTCCCACAGCCTCCAGGCACCATGACAGGGTGGTCACAGCATCATTCAGGTCACCCAAGATGGAGATGTACAGGTGGGTATCGTCTTGATATTGATGATACCTCATCCCATGGTGGTGGATGATCTCACCCAGTGGTTTCATGTAGATGTTAAAAAGGAGTGAGGAAAGTACCGAACGCTGCAGCACCCCACAATGGAGGGGCTGCAGGCTGGACCTCTTGCTCCCGATCGACACTGATTGCGATCAACCTTGGAGGAAGGAAGAGAACCAGCACAAAACTTTGCTGTCCGCTCCCAGCTCTCCAAGTCGACCCAAAAGGATACCATGGTTGATGGTATTGAAAGCTGCTGAGAGGTCAAGAAGAGCAAGTATGGATGCACTACCCACATCCTGTTCCCAGCAGAGATCATCCATGAGTGTGACAATGCCATTTCTATTCCAAATCCGGGCCTGAAACCTGACTGAAAAGGGTCCAGATAATCTGTTGCCTCCAGGATCCTCTGGAGCTGCAATTCTACCACCATCTCAACCTAAAGGGGAGGTGGGAAACTGGGGGGAAATGGTCCATTATGGTGGGATCCAGTGATGGTTTCTTGAGGAGGGGATGCACAAGCACCTCTTTAAAGGCAGCTGGGAACCCTCCCTCCCTCAAGGATGAATTCACCATCACCTGGACCCACCCATATGTCACCTCCTGAGTAGCTTTAACCAGCCAGTATGGACAAGGATCTAGTTGAGAGGTGCTGGCATTGACTGCCCGGAGGACCCTGTCCACTTCCTTGGGTCCAATAAGTTCAAACTGTTCCCAGATAACAGGGTAAGTCCATACCCTAGGCATCTCTACAGACCATGCCCTACACTTGGCATCCAACTGTGACCGAATGTGAGCGATTTTATCCTCCAGATGCCTAGAAAACTCCTCTGTGCAGCCCTGTAAATGGGCCTTCAGGCCCCCCTTTCCAAAAAGGGATTGGGTGATCTTGAACAAGGCCACTGGGTGGCATTTTGCACATATAATAAGAGCGGAGAAATAACAGCGTTTCACTGTTCTTATTGCTACCAGGTAGGCCTTAATAATGGCTCTAACCTGTGTTCGGTTGTGTTTGGTCCTTGTTTTCCTCCAGTGGTGCTCTAGATGTCTCTTAATCCTTTTCAGGACCCTCAACTCCTCCATAAACCATGGGGAGTGTCAGGCTCGATGGGTTAGGAGAGGTTGCATGGGCACGATCTTGTCCAAGGCCTTGGCCACTTTCCTATTCCAGGTGCCGGCCAAGGCCTCCATTGGACTGGACAGCAGACCCTTGGGTGTAACCCCCAGCTCCCTTTAGAACCAATTGGGTCCTTCAATCGCCATGTGTGGACCACTTGAATAGGTCCCGCCTCCCTGTGGAGGGGGATAGCATAGGAAATCTCAAGGCCACCAGGACTTGATCTGATCTATGACAAGGGGGACAGATATAATTCCTCTTTCAGATCATATTGCCACTGCTCTGACAAGAAAACCAGTCCAGTGTGAGGCTACTGTCCCCAGTTGGGTCACGAAAAATCTGGGACAGGCCCATGGCTGCCATGGTGGCCATGAACTCCCAAGTCACCTCTAAGGCATGTCCTAGGGATGGCAGATTGACACTCCCCAGAACCATAAGTCTGGGGAACTCCACTGCCAACTCCAAGACAGTCTCCAGCAGCTCAGGCAGGGAGGTTGCTGTGCAGGAGGAAGACTGGTACAGCAACAACAATCCTAACTGTTCTCAAGAGCCCAACTTCAGGACCAGGGTCTCACAACTGGCCACTTGTGGAGCAGTGCCCCTGAAGGCCAACAGAGATTCCCGGATGATAACCGCTACCCTTCTCCCCTGCCCTGGAGTCTCGGGTGGTGTCAGATTGTGAACCTAGCTGGGCATGTTTCCAAAAGGTGCACCCTCTCCTTCAGGGCCCAGCCAGGTCTCGGTGATACATGCCAGGTTGGCCCGCTCCTCTGTGATCAAGTCGCATATTAGGGGGCCCTTATTGTTAACTGACCTTGTGTTAAGAAGCAGCAACCAAAAGCCAGGGCCTCCATGGGTCTGCTGTCCAGGGCCTGGGTCTGAATCCAGAGGGCTGGAACACACCACCAGTAACAAACACTGGCAGTGTCTTCCTTGAGAGCAGGCCGACCTATGACTCCCATCATAACATCCCCTCCCCGTCACCATCGGAATGGAAAAACCTGCCCTAAACCCCCCAGGACCTCCATATCCTCCCAATCCCAGACCTCTGGCCTTCATAGTTAGGGGGCACTAACACACATTCAATCGGGGGGGGGGCTCCCTGGCACTTCAGCTCCTGGTCTCAGGACCATGAGAATCCTATCCCTTACCTCCTTCACCACTGTGCCCCCTTCACTGGGTTCTCTCAATGGCCAGTAGGGGCACCCACTCCATCTCCCCACTCACCCCAGTTCTCATTCGGTGACAACTATCCTCATTCACACACACTTACCCACACACTCAACCAAACACTCTCGGACTCCCCTTCCTGTCTCTCCCTCAAGGAGGGAGGCCCAGCTATCATACCCTGGAGGGTCCTCAGCGCCCTGCATGGGCTCAAATCAGCAGGGCCCCAAGTCCTTCAGGCCACCTCAGGCAACAGCCGCTGTTTGGGCCCCAGCTTCTGGCTTGGTTGTCCAGTTGATGCCTTGGCCTCGGGCCTGCACTGTCAATCCAGCCGATTTTTGGGCCTGCAGACTGGCCCAGCATCAAACTTGGTTGTATTCCAGGCTGTGTTCCAGGCTGCTGCAATCCAGGACTCTTCTCCGGCTGCTCGTTCACCATGCCACCCAGCACAACCGCAGAGTTCCACCTGGCCCCACCAGCCCCTGCCTAGTTCCACCAACCTTCGAGCATATGGGGCCAAGTCTGGTGCCAAAGTTCTTCCTCTCCGGTGCCAGGTTCTTCTTCTTGGGTCCCTGGATCCCTGGGTCCTTGCTGCATGCCATCTGCATGCCATGCAACATAGTTCCCGCTTGCTGCGCCATCCGCTGCACCACCCAACATGACCACGAAGCTCCACCCGGCCACACCAGCCCTCGCCAAGCCTCTCTGGGCACATAGCACCAGGGCACCCCCAAAGTTTGCAGACCAGCCTTGAAGAGCTTCCAGGGAGCTTCCAGGTAAGCTAACAGAAGCAAACTCCTTGCCCAACCTAGCATGTTGGCCAGTACTCCCTCCCTATCACCATCTTGGAAATTGTTGACATTCTTCAACAATTTCCAATTGACAACTGACAATCTCAATCTCTCTTTCTTTCTTAGTCTCTGCACACTCACCCATCCAGCAGGATTCATAGGAGTTGTTTTTCTTGCTTTTGTGGTATACTGTAATATTACCGTATTTTTCCAGCTATAAGACAATACTTTTTTCTAAAATTCTTACCCTAGAAATTGAAGGGCATCTTATTCAAGGAAGTCAGCCGAGAATCGCGCGGTTGCAAAACTGCCCATACTTTGTTTCTGCAGAGAGGCTTCCTCCTATTGCCAGCCTCCAATCATGAGTGAAATAGCTTGTCTCCCAAACAGACTTCCTCCAATCACGAGCCTTATGTAACTGACGTCAGCTGATGCCGAACAAACCAATTAGAGGAAGGCTGTCTGCAGAGACAAGCTATTGGCAGTTTCACTCATGCTTGAATGTAATCAGTTATGCAAAAGAGCCTGGAAATAGAGCTGCAGAGAGACGGTTTGGACCTCCTCCCACCGAGTGTATCAGGTAAATGTTAACTAATTACTAAATAAAAATGTGTTCTGCACTATCTTTAAAATATTGATTTCTTAATTTGGGGTTGGAAAAGTGGGGGTCGTCTTGTACATGGGGGTGTCTTATAGTCGGAAAAATTCGGTATATATTTATCTCCTTTTATTTCTATTGTTTTATTCTCAGAGGACTTCTGCAACTCCAGTTAAAAAGTTGAAGTCAACACAAGCAGTCTGACAAGAATGAAACATTAAGAAGGACATTTATGCCATGGCTGCTGATAGGAGATATCAAAACAGAGAAAGCCAAATGATCAAAGGATCAAAGAAATGAAACATACTCCAGTATCCTTGCCAAGAAAACCCCATGGACAATGTCAAAAGGCTAAAAGATATGACAGCAGAAGATGAGCCCCTTAGGTCGGAAGGTGCCCAACATGCTACTGGGGAAGAGCGGAGGGCAATTCCAAGTAGCTCCAGAAAGAGTGAAGCGGCTGGGCCAAAGCCGAAAGGACGTTCAGCTGTGGATGTATCTGGAAGCGAAAAGAAGGTCCGATGCTGTAAAGAACAATATTGTATAGGTACATGGAATGTAAGATCTATGAACCAAGGCAAGCTGGATGTGGTCAAACATAAGATGACAAGATTGAACATCGACATCTTGGGAATCAGTGAATTGAAATGGACGGGAATAGGTGAATTTAATTCAGGTGACCATTATATCTACTACTGTGGGCAAGAAACCCTTAGAAGAAATGGAGTAGCACTCATAGTCAATAAGAGAGTGGGAAAGGCAGTAATGGGGTACAACCTCAGAAATGACAGAATGATCTCAGTGCGTATCCAAGGAAAACCATTCAACATCACGGTAATCCAAGTCTATGCCCCAACCACTGATGCCGAAGAAGCTGAAGTTGACCGGTTCTATGAAGACCTACAACACCTTCTAGAACTAGCACCAAAAAAAGATGTCCTTTTCATCATAGGGGATTGGAATGCTAAAGTACGAAGTCAAGGAGTAATCAGAATAACAGGCAAGTTTGGCCTTGGAGTACAAAATGAAGCAGGGCAAAGGCTAATAGAGTTCTGTCAAGAGAACAAGCTGGTCATAGCAAATACTCTTTTCCAACAACACAAGAGATGACTCTACACATGGACATCACCAGATGGTCAATACCGAAACCAGATTGATTATATACTTTCCAGCCAAAGATGGAGAAGCTCTATACAGACGGCAAAAACAAGACCAGGAGCTGACTGTGGCTCAGATCATGAGCTTCTTACTGCAAAATTTAGGCTTAAATTGAAGAATGTAGGGAAAACCACTAGACCACTCAGGTATGACTTAGATCATATTCCTTGTGAGTACACAGTGAAGGTGATGAATAGATTTAGGGGATTAGATTTGGTGGACAGAGTGCCTGAAGAACCATGGACGGAGGTCCGAAACATTGTACAGGAGGCAGCAACTACAACCATCCCAAAGAAAAAGAAATGCAAGAAAGCAAAATGGCTGTCTGATGAGGCTTTACAAATAGCTGTGGAAAGAAGGAATGCGAAAAGCAAGGGTGAAAGGGAAAGATATAAGCAACTGAATGCAGATTTCCAGAGAATAGCAAGGAGAGATAAGAAGGCCTTCTTAAATGAACAATGCAAAGAAATTGAAGAAAACAATAGAATGGGGAAGACTAGAGATCTCTTCAAGAAAATTGGAGATATCAAAGGAACGTTTAGTGCAAAGATGGGCACGATAAAGGACAAAAAAGGCAGGGACCTAACAGAAGCAGAAGAGATTAAGAAGAGGTGGCAAGAATACACAGAAGAACTATACAAGAAAGATCTTAATGTCCCTGATGTCCATGCTGGTGTGGTCACTGACCCTGAGCCAGACATCCTAGAGAGTGAAGTCAAGTGGGCCTTAGGAAGCATTGCTAACAACAAAGCTAGTGGAGATGACAGTATTCCAGCTGAGTTATTTAAAATACTAAAAGACGATGCTGTTAAAGTGCTGCACTCAATATGCCAGCAAGTTTGGAAAACGCAACAGTGGCCACGGGATTGGAAAAGGTCAGTTTACGTTCCAATTCCAAAGAAGGGCAATGCCAAAGAATGCTCAAACTATCGCACAATTGCACTCATTTCACATGCTAGCAAGGTTATGCTCAAAATCCTACAAGCTAGGCTTCAGCAGTACGTGAACCGAGAACTACCGGATGTACAAGCTGGGTTTCGAAGAGGCAGAGGAACTAGAGATCAAATTGCCAACATGCCAAAATTGGATCATGGAGAAAGCACGAGAGTTCCAGAAAAGCATCTACTTCTGCTTCATTGACTATGCAAAAGCCTTTGATTGTGTGGATCACAACAAACTGTGGCAAATTCTTAAAGAGATGGGGATACCAGACCACCTTACCTGTCTCCTGAGAAATCTGTATGTGGGCCAAGAAGCAACAGTTAGAACCGGTCATGGAACAACCGATTGGTTCAAAATAGGGAAAGGAGTATGGCAAGGCTGTATACTGTCACCCTGCTTATTTAACCTATATGCAGAGTACATCATGAGAAATGCCAGGCTGGAAGAATCACAAGCCGGAATTAAGATTGCAGGGAGAAACATCAATAACCTCAGATATGCAGACGATACCACCCTAATGGCAGAAAGTGAAGAAGAACTAAAGAGCCTCTTGATGAGGGTGAAAGAGGAGAGTGCGAAAGCTGGCTTGAAACTCAACATTAAAAAAACTAAGATCATGGCATCTGGACCCATCAATCCCTGGCAAATAGAAGGGGTAGAAATGGAAGCAGTAACAGACTTCATTTATTTGGGCTCCAAGATCACCACAGACGGAGACTGCAGCCATGAAATTAAAAGACGCTTGCTCCTTGGGAGGAAAGCTATGGCAAACCTAGATAGCATATTAAAAAGCAGAGACGTCACCTTGCCGACAAAGATCCGCATAGTCAAAGCTATGGTTTTTCCAGTAGTAATGTATGGCTGTGAGAGCTGGACCATAAAGAAGGCTGAACGCCGAAGAATTGATGCCTTTGAACTGTGGTGCTGGAGAAGACTCTTAAGAGTCCCCTGGACTGCTAGGAGGTCAAACCAGTCAATCTTAAAGGAAATCAACTCTGATTGCTCATTGGAAGGATTGATACTGAAGCTCAAGCTCAGATATTTTGGTCACCTAATGCGAAGAGAGGACTCTTTGGAAAAGACCCTGATGCTGGGAAAGATGGAAGGCAAAAGGAGAAGAGGACGGCAGAGGATGAGATGGCTAGATAGCATCACTGAAGCAATGAGCATGAAATTGAGCAAACTCAGGGAGGCAGTGAAAGATAGGAAGGCCTGGCGCAATATGGTTCATGGGGTCACGAAGAGTCGGACACGACTTAACGACTGAACAACAACAAGAAGTGGATTTGGGGCTTTAGCACTTCACAGGCAGAAGATTTTCTTGATTAGTAGCATTTGTTTGTTCATTAAAGTCATTTTAGTTTTGTACAGTTTGGGTGATGATGGTGCCACACCCATTGGCTGAAATCTCTCTTTAACTAATAAGCAAACCACACCAGAAAAAACAGATTTGGCAGTAACTCTTGCTTGCTTCCCAAAGGATGGCACTCTCAAAATAATCCAAAGAAATCTCTTGGGGGCCAAAGTACCCTGCTTGTAGGAGGGCCTCTTCTCCAGCCTTTCAAGCCTCAAGAGTGGATGCCTTCTAGCCATTCCTCCACTTTCAGGAACTCAATACACATAAGTTGCTATTGGGAAGGAGAAGGAGTTGCAGAATGCCTGTACATGGTTTAATTTTGGATTTAAAAGTTTCTGCCTCTATTTTTGGGGCTCTCTCAAAGCCAGGACAGTCACAAAGACAGCTATGCACCGACTCTTGCTGGAGAAAGGTTCTTGACAAGTCCCCCCTCAGCTGCATGCATGTGAGAGAGAGACATTGTTGAGCAAACCAGGCGGTGCCTATGACTCAAGATGATGTTATCACAGGCAGGTTGGTTCGGCGGCTCCTGATCTTGCCTGAAGAAATGAAGGAGACTCAAGGACTTGAACAGGAGGGTAGAACTAGAGGAATTGGATGCAAACAGAACAGGCAACTGATAGGAGTATTAAGCAGCATATCAAAGATCAAAGATCAAAATAGAGAGAAAGAATCAATTTGGACACTTCACCTTTTGCTTTGTTATTAAATACTTCTTTTCATGAAGATGAGACTTCCGGTAGGTTCACTCAGTGGAGAAACAGCAGATCGTGTAGGATGCAAATCTTAATAATTCATACGACAAAGACTAAATCCTTTAAGATTCCTTCTTTGGAATGGCCAGAAGAACCACGCCATTTTGAATATTTTCAAATAAGCCTCATAGTTCTAAAGTAATTACAAAACCAAGATGAACACTGAGAGACTTGACTGAATTTAGAAACTTTATAACACAGATTTGGGGCATTTTTTGGGACTCATTTGTAAGTTGCTTGGTGATAAAATAGATGCAGAAACTGAACAAGCTAAACACTCTGTGATTAACTTCATGCAGAATTTAGAGAGAAGTGATATGTAACAATGGGAATTGCAATGGAAGAAAAATATTAAATTTACAGAGAATGTTATACCTGGAGAAAACTGGTACAAGAAGTTTTATTGATCACATATTATTCAAGTCCTCAGTGACTAAAGCCAATAGTTCATTTTCCAAAAAATGTAGGAAATATAATGATTAGATTTGATCATTTCTTCATATTTGGTGATATTGTAATAGAAGTAATAATAATTTGTTTCTTCACATTTGGTGGTGATATTGTAATCTAAGAAATAATTTGTAATAGAAATAAACAAATTCTACAACTGGAACTTTCTTTTCAGCCAGCGACTTTTAAAAAATTAAATGTTATTAAATCTTATATTCCTACATACTGAACTAGCCCTGCATATGGTTACAGCTGCAACGATACTCGAGATCATATTGGAAAGCACATGCAGCTCCTTCTGTGGAAGAGTGGTGCTCTTGCAGTATGCTTGTTCAGTCACCATTCAAAGTTACCGTGGTGCTGAATGAGGGTTAGTTACAATATGTCCACATAGTTGGGGCTGTTGCAGCGTCCCCGTAGTCATGTGATCACCATTTGCAACCTTCACTACCAGCTTCTGACAAGCAAAGTCAATGGGGAAACTGGCAGGAGGTCGCAAATGGTGATCACGTATGGGATTTGCCTAACAATGGCAACTGGGACTGCCGGAATTGCCGCCATAAGTCAGTGTAGTCACGTGATGTATGACCATGTTGCTTAGCGACAGAGTTCCCGGTCCCAATTACCATCAGTAGACGAGGACTGCCTGTATTAAGTTCTGATAGTATGTCTTGATATTCAAAATAACCTCATATTTGAACAGTAAATGTGACCCAGAACTGAATTAATCACAGAAACCATTTATAGACTATAATTGTCAGGATTAGCCCAGGACACTCCAGGAGACAGTATAGATTCGATTCAGCATGGTTTATTGGCTTCATTCCCATTACAGAATCTTCTCAGAGTGAAAGCAATTCCCAGAGTCACCCCACAAACATCCTGCATTCTTCAGGGAGGTGCCAGTCTCATCCTCTTATCTCTACCTCTCTGTTCTGGGGATAAGAGTACGCGCTTAACTCTTTCCGCTCTAGCTCTCACATCACCCCTCCCTCCATCTTTATCCTCCCCCTCTGAGTTCTCAGGAGAACTTGGCAAAGGTGGGAGGGACGCCATCTCAGATGATGAAAGGCTCTCCGCGCCTCCTGCCTCCTCCATACCATCTTCCGATGGGTCCTGAAAAACAGCTGCAACATTAATAGAATCAGCCCCCCTCCCTCCTGCCATCTGCCAGTCTGAAGTAGATGGCCTTGGGCTGCCAGGTCGACCTTGCTCCCCCCTCCCTCCTGCCAACTGAAACTCTGAAGTGAGAGTCTGTGGGCTGCCATACCTATGTTGCTCCTCCTTTACAGCCCCCACCAAACCTTCCTCCAGCGCACTGTCCCCTCCTTCTTCTTCTTGCTGATTAACTGCTGGTGCTCTGGACAGCTCTCGAGGTTTGGGTTTGTTAGGGAAACGCCTATGGAAAGCAACTACCAACTCTGGGGCATGAACATTCTTCGCATTCTCCCAAGAACGGTCTGCTTCAGGGTAACCCTTCCAGTGAATCAAATATTGAATTCCTTTCCCTCTTCTCCGAGAATCCAAAATTGCCTCCACCTCGTATTCCTCTTCTCCTTCGACCACAACCGGTGGGGGAGGGGATGAGTGGGTTCTCAGAGGACTTGGGGGGGCCTCCTTCACTAATAAGGAACGGTGAAAAACCGGATGAACCTTCATAGATGGAGGCAGCTGTAATCGGAACGCTAAGTTATTCACTTTCTGCAATACTTTGTATGGTCCTACGAACCGGTCATTCAATTTTCTGGATGGTCTGGTGGAAGTTAGAAACTTAGTAGATAACCACACCTTGTCCCCCACCGAAATCAGCGGCCCTGCCTGTCTGCGTGCATCGGCATTCCTCTTGTGTGCCTCCTTTGCCTTAGCTAAGTGGTCCCGCAACAGTTGCTGAGCTGCTTGCTGTTCTTTCAGAAAATGCTCTGCCCCTGGAACTTGTGTGTGTGGAATAGCCTGTGGCAAAACCTGGGGGGCCCATCCGCAGAGTGCTTGAAACGGGGACATTCCAATTGAAGAGTGTACTGAGTTGTTGTAGGAGAATTCTGCCAAGGGAATTAACTCCACCCAATTATCCTGGCTGTAGGTAGTATAGCATCTTAAATACTGCTGCAACATCTGATGGGTCTTCTCTGCCTCTCCATTGGTAGCCGGATGGTGCGCTGAAGACATGCAGCTGTTTACCTTTAACAGTCCAAAAAGAGCTCTCCAGAACTTAGAGGAGAACTGACTGCCTCTGTCTGTTATCAAAGTATGAATCATTCCTCTAAATCGGAAGACATGATCCAAAAATAGTTGTGCTGTGGCTTGAGCAGAAGGTAGACCCTTGCATGGTATGAAATGAGCCATCTTAGTAAATAAGTCCACAACCACCAGCACTGAAGAATAGCCCTTTACTGGAGGCAAGTCAGTAATAAAGTCCATGGACACTGTATGCCAAGGCTTGGGAGGAGTGTCTAATGGCTGTAAGAGCCCAGTGGGTTTTCCATGAAAAGTCTTAGCTCTTTTGCACACGTGACAAGATGCCACGTAATCGTTAATGTTTGCCACCATCTTAGGCCACCAATAGTCCCGTAAGGTTCTGTGCAATGTCTTAAATACTCCTCCATGTCCTGCTGTTACATTATCATGGCAAAGTTGTAAAACTTCCTCTCGCAATGACAGAGGAACATATAACTTCCCTTTGTGATATAGGTATCCTCTTTCCATTGAAAAAGGGGGACTCTCCCTCTGGGTTCCCTGGAGGTCATCTATCCTAGCCCTTGCAAATGCATCCTGTGCCTGCTGCTCCTTAATTCTGACCAGTAAATCTTCTGCCTGTCTACTGGCTCCCAACTTCTCTCTCGCACATTCCAACCTTATAAAGTTGCACGGCTGCAAGATGGTAGCGGGTTGTGTCTGTGGTTGCTCTGCGACGTACTCCGGTTTCCGAGAAAGCGCATCAGGCATCAAATTGCGTGTCCCCGGAACGTACGTGAAGTAAAAATCAAAACGTGAAAAGAACTGACTCCATCGTACTTGGCAAGGAGTGAGTGAGCGAGAGCTCTGCATTGTTTTCAAGTTCTTATGATCCGTGCACACTTGCACTGGAAACTGCGCCCCCTCTAGCCACTGCCTCCATTCCTGGAAAGCTGCCTTCACTGCAAGTAACTCCTTGTTAAAAATGTCATAATTTCTCTCTGCTGACGAGAGCGTGCGAGAGAAAAATGCACATGGCAGCCACCCCCCCTTGCCTGTTTCATCTGCTTGCAACAACACTGCTCCTATTGCTACATCCGAGGCATCTGTATGGAGCACAAATTGGCGACAAGGGTCTGGATGCCGAAGGAGGGGTTGGGAGGCGAAAAGCTGTTTTAACTGTTGGAAAGCTGCCTGCTCCCCCTCTGCCCAAGTAAACTTCTTTCCTTTCTTCAATAGCTGCGTGAGGGGTTTGACACGCTCTGCAAAGTTGGGAATAAACTTTCTGTAAAAATTAGCAAATCCCAGAAACCGTTGTACATCCTTTACATTACGGGGTGGGTGCCAAGACAACACTGCTTGCACTTTAGCAGGATCCATCTGTAGTCCCTCTGTTGAGATTCGAAAGCCCAAATAGTCCAATTGTGGCAAATCAAATGCACACTTCTCAGGCTTGGCAAAGAGCTTATTTTCTCTCAGTCTCTGTAACACATTCCTGACATGCATTGTGTGTGTCTGGACATCGTCAGAGTATATCAGGATGTCGTCCAAATAAATCACCACATAAGAATCAATTATATCCGAGAATATTTTATTCATAAATCTAGAAAATACCGCCCCACAGTTGGAAAGCCCGAACGGCATGACTGTGTATTCAAATTTTCCATATCTCGTGTCAAAAGCTGTCAAAAACTCGTGGCCTTGTTTCACACGAATAAGGTTGTAGGCACTTCTCAGGTCTAATTTTGTGAAAATGCGAGCCTTTTGTAGCCTGTCTAAAAGATCTGAAATTAATGGGAGTGGATAATGATCTCTAATGGTTACCTTGTTCAACTCCTTATAATCGTGCACTGTGCGCATTGGAATGGTTCCTCTATTGGTAGTTTCGCACGTCTGTGGATCTGGCTTTTTTGGTACAAAAAATGTAGGAGCTGATGCTGGAGATTTTGACAGTCTGATAAAGCCTTTCTTCAAATTTACTTCTATGTAATCTTTGAGAATAGCTAGCTCTTTTGCAGACATGGGATATTGCCGCCTGGCTGGGATTTTAGCACCTGGCTTCAAATCAATCGTGCAATCACAGTCTCTATTGGGGGGGGGGGGGGTAAAGCCGTAGCTTCTTCCTCCCCAAAAACATCTGCAAAGTCTGCATACTTGGCCGGCACTCCCCTTCCTACCTCCTGGTTGCCTGTTAGAGGACTGGCAAATATAGCTCCCTGTACTTTGTGGTGTTGACAATCTGGAGCTGAAAATGAGAGGGTCCCCGCTGCCGAGTCAATGTCAGGGTTGTGCAATTTGAGCCAGGAAGTTCCCAACACTACTGGCATATGTAACGACTCTGTGACATACAATGGCAGTAACTCCGTGTGCTCGTTAATGGTTAGTTGCAGAGGGAGTGTGGATTGCTGCACCGGACCCGCCCTCAATGGTTGAGAATCTATAGTCTCTACGTTTATGGGTTTGTCCAAATCCACTGTTGGTAACTGCCATTTCTGTACAGTCTGAACATCTATGAAACTCGTGGTAGCGCCTGAATCTATGAGAGCCTCCAATTTGATTTTGGAGCCGGAAGGCAAAGTCACTGTGATTGGTACTACTATGAATGCCCGATTGCTGTCTCCATTGTGAGCTCTTCTTAATTGCTTGATAGCCCCCCCCGCGAGCTCTGAGCAGGGGGGCCTTGCCAGTTTCCCTGCTGCTGCGCTGGGACGGAAACTGCTTTCTTGATCGGTATCTGTTGTTTTTGTTTGGCTCCCGTTAGCGTATTTCTCGCGGGGCAAACTCTCGCCATATGCCCTGGGGCTCCACAATAAAAACACAAGTTAAGATCCCTTCTTCTCTGCCTTTCCTTTCCTGATACTGTTCTCCGAGCAGCTCCCAACTGCATCGGTTCCCCTGCTGTGAGGTCTGGTGTTAACGTACGAGGGGAAGGCATTGTAGTCAAGGGATGCTGAGGAGCTACTAAGGGAGTTAACGGTTCATACTGCTTCAACTCCATGAGCCTGGCTTCCACTACAATACAAAGCTGATATAGGTCATCCAGAGTATTTGGAATGCCTTGCTTTACCACTTCCGATCGGATTTCAGGATCCAAACCTTCTCTAAACTGGTCTATTAGAGCCACATCATTCCACTCAACATCTCCCGCTAATAACTTGAAATCTGCAATGAATAATCTTACCGATCTGTCGCCTTGTCTGAGTTTACGGATGTCCCGACAGGCAGTTAATCGTCTCACTGGGTCTCCAAAGTGTCCCCTGAAAGCTGCGACAAAATTCCGGTAGTTGTTGAGTATTGGATCTCCAGCTTCTATTAAAGGAGTAGCCCACTTGGCAGCAGATCCCTTCAATAGGCTCATCACAAAAGCCACCTTTGTTTGATCTGTAGGAAATTCTCCCGGCCTACCGTCCATGAACAAGTCACATTGTGCTAGGAAGGTTCTCATCTGTTCCACCTCGCCTCCGTACTTCTCAGGCATGCTGCCAGGTGAGCGCAGTAACACAGGTGGTGGAAGAGGTGGTGGCTGGACTACCTGTCCGAGCTGCTGCACCAGTTGCCCCATAGCAGCCTGCAGGTTATTAATCTGTGCATCTACTTGCTGCTGATGCTGTAACAACGCAGCTGCCAATACTTCTGGAGTCAAAGCCGCTCCCTGCGGATCTGTAGCCATGATGAATCTCCTTCTACTGGAAGGTAGTTTGACTCTGAGAAGATTGATGTCAGGATTAGCCCAGGACACTCCAGGAGACAGTATAGATTCAATTCAGCATGGTTTATTGGCTTCATTCCCGTTACAGAATCTTCTCAGAGTGAAAGCAATTCCCAGAGTCACCCCACAAACATCCTGCATTCTTCAGGGAGGTGCCAGTCTCATCCTCTTATCTCTACCTCTCTGTTCTGGGGATAAGAGTACGCGCTTAACTCTTTCCGCTCTAGCTCTCACAATAATTTTATTTTTGGGTTAATGTTTCTATGACATTCAAAATTTAGGTTTTTCTTAACAGGAACATATTAACAGTTGAACCTTAAAGGATTTGGAGGAAAAGACAGCCTTCTTATTGATTAGATGGATTACAGTACCTTCTTACTTTCTTTTATGATTCATGCTGTACTGATTATTGTGATTTGCATACTATTTTGATTTCCATACTCTTCAGTTTTTAAAATGACAGAAGATATTTCGTTACATAAAACCACATTGCTACACTGCAAATCATTTTTTCCATCTTCTTTTTTTATGATTCCATTTTCTTTCCTTTTCTTTTCCTAAGTAGAAAAAGAGATTTAAAAACCAAGAGGGACTGGGTGGATCTCTAAAGCTCTTTGCCCTCGACCTGCTACCCACGTCCTTCCCATCCTGCCATTTCTCTCAGTGGACCCGTGGCTGGACACATTTTTCTCTTATTTTCCATTTGAAAGAGCCACATATATACTCATCCATCTTGCCTGCTCGTTCCAGGCATGACTTCCCCCTTGGCAGTGGCTGGGTGATGGTGTCTGCAAGGCAGTATTGACCAGTGACTCGCCAAAAGGAGGAACTATCCCAGGCCCAGAAGAGACTTTGAAAAGGAGCTCCATTTGGAGCTGGATGTTGAGCGACCATCCCTGCCCTCTCTTCCAAACATCAGAGAGAGGGCGCAAGGCTTTCAGGTCTGCCAGGATGCCTGTCTTAGCTGGTTCTCTGTGCCCCCCAGCCCAAAGCTAATCGCTCCATAGAGTTCTCCCTACTTGAAATTCTTTCCAAGAAGGTGAGACAACAGTAGTGTCAGAAACCAAATAAGAACAAGACCAGCACAATGCAATATCTTCAGCATGTTAGTATTAATATTCTTATTTGGCATGCACTTGTATGAAGGAATCCCTATTACAATGTTAATGCACAGTGGTGGTCTGGCTTCTATTGGTATGTTGAGTCCACTGCAAAATATGCAGCTACACAAAACCTCTTGCCACTGAACGTGCAATGCACCCATTGCTGACGCAACCAGCAACACAGAGCTGGCAGGACCGGAGTCCGGGGCATCCAGGGAGCTTCCTCCTGCTTCATCCCGGCTGCTGCTCCCAGGATCAAGCTGGAGGGACGTAGCGCTAAGTGCTGGCAGTGAGTGGCTGTGGCCAGCAGCACCCAGGAGTAGCCCATGGAGCAGGCAAAAGGGCCAGAAGTTGAAAAATGGCACCCCCAAAGTAAAGCTGTAAAAAACTATGGCCAGAAAACCTTCTTGTTGGAAAACCAATAGTTGCTTCTATCAAGCAGACTCCGATGGGATAACTGATGCCCATTAGCAGAAAGCTGGCAAAAGGACCAAACCAGACCCACTCAGTGAAATCTCACCAAGTTCTCAAGTTAATGTCTACTAAGAGCCTAATACAATCAATGCCAGTGCCGGTTCCCAAAAGTTCAATACTGAGATTGATAGCAGTGGTATCCCACACATAAAAACACGAAGAGCTTCAGAAGGGGAACGACAGGCAACATTATAGTTATGCCAATGATAGGGGAGTAAGGCAGCTGGCAGTTGCTACTGCACAATAAGCAGAAGGAAAAAGAACAATTTCCGTGTGCCGTGTGCAAAGGGTTAACAATGCGCATAAGCAAGAATCAGGAAGTAAATGATGCAAGGCAACAAAGTGATCGGGATGGCGCGTGCAGGTGTCTCTTTGAGTACCCGTAAAAAGTGTAGGCACAGAGTAGAGGGCAACGCAAGCGTATCCGTGGACTGAGAATTGCACACTCTGCGTAGTTTATCACCTTGTGTCTGACGATGTACAGTTTATGACTCTGCTCTTCCCTTGTTGCAAGAATGTATAAAAACTCTGTTAACTTGAGAGCTTTTGTGCTTGCTCTGGAAATTATTCCCAGGTACCTGACTCTGCGCAGAATAAACACTTTACTATCGCCATCCTGGTGTGTTTATTGAACAAAATTGCATGCCAGGTTAGAACCCCCCAGAGTTCCTGGGACAACACCAAGTCTGACCCAGCAAACACAGTACTTCTCCCACAGACCTGGAGGTGAAAAAAGAGGGGAGCATTTTCAAGGCTTGCGTGAGCAGCTTGGATCCACCTCAGGAGAAAAGCTTTGTCCTCCCTGTAGCCTCCTCGAAGTCCTTGACCTCCTCCATCTCTTGCAAAGGGGAGAAAAATAATCTGCACATGCCCAGAAGCCCTTCCCTGGTACTACAAGCTCCGTAGGAGGCTGAGAAAGCCCCAGGAAAGGTGTGGAAGACCTGAAGGGAAGCAGGGTGTGTGTGTCTTCACTTAAACCTTTGTCGAGGAAAGGCATCTCTTCAAGACTTGCACAACGCTGTTATTTGATGTGACCGATTAAGCAGAACTGCCGTGAAACATTTCCCCTTTTCAAGTACAGTAGTTTCCTCAGGACACAGGAGAGGAATCATGACTCACACTATAAACTACAAGGAGGAAGGGGGGAGCAGTTTTGAAAATGAAACCGCTTTTTACAGGAGACCTGCAAAGGACAAAGTTTTATCTCTCAGTTTAGAAATTCAGGACCAATTTAGCTTTCAGCCTCCTTTTTTTCACCACAGAATGGTAAGCTTAACATCCTAAATGCTCTGATCTGGGGGGTGGGGGGGTTGGATTTGTGGTACATATTTGTGTGATAGACCCTTCAGAGGAGGAGCCAATGCTTTACCTCAGCCTAGAAGCATGTGAAATTTTTCAGAAGTTATGGATGAGGCTTGGAGATCATCAAGGCCTGGCTCTTCATGCAGGGGGTGTAGTTGATACTGGGATCAAATAACTTTTCCATGTCCTGCTTGTGACCTTCCAAGGCATTGTCGCTGGGATGGGTTTTAATTCATCCATTCGGCCAATTCCTATGACTTCATGTGGACAGACTCCTGGCTTTGCAGTGTGCTGAAAGGCTGCATGGAGTTCAGCCTCTTGTGCTGTCTGCGCATGTCAACATCATCACGCAGTCTCAGCAGAAGAGGTGAGGGCCACGGCATTTGTCTCGCGGGAAGAGCATCCCTGCTGAGGAAAGCTGGTCTGGCCTCTGTGTGCCCTCCGTGGAAGAAGGAAAGAGGTCTTGCCACCCTGGGGTGGGAGAAATTTTGGGCTGGATGCAGAGGGTGCCCCCCCGCCTTTGTTCAATCTGTTGGGCTTCTGCTCGATTTTGAGCACCCTTTAAAGTACTGCAAGCCCTCACTTTAGCAGATGAATCAAGGGAAAGGGGTGCTTCAAAAAGCCCAAAGTCCATTAAGTGGCAAATGGCATTTTTTGTGCCCAGAACACAGTCCTGCATGAGAAATCCTACTTTACTGTTAGCTATTTGTTTAAGGATTTTATGAGGCTCTCAATTCATAATTTATCACTGGGCAGAGCTCATTAATAAAAATCAAAAGCAATAAAAAACAAACACCAAATAATATAAAAAGTATAAAAGTATAATATGTAATAATATATTAATATAATAATATTAAATAATATTAAAAAAAACAGGCTAGAATCCAGGAGACTGGGAGTTCTAGTCCTGCTTTAGGCATGAAAGCCAGCTGGGTGATTGTGAGCCAGTCGCTCTCTCTCAGCCCAACTCACCTCACCAGGTTGTTGTGGGGGAAATAGGAGGAGGAAGGACTGTTAGGTATGTTCACCACCTTGAGTTGTTTATAAAAATAAGAAAGATGGGATAAAAATTATATATATATATATATATATATATATATATATATATATATCCGCACAATATCACAGTATACGATCACAATAATTACTGATTACTGTACATTTATTTACTGCTTTAACTCATATCCAGCAGATTTTGTCTATCAAATCTGAGTCTGCGAAACAAAATTCTTTTAAACTGAGGCCTTATTTTATTAGTCACTATCTTTTCCAGTCAGAAGCTGGGGAACCCTAAGAGTCACCGTCTGTATCTTTTTTCCCTCCATTGTAATAGGGCTGCCAGAGGTCTCTGCTCCTACTCCTTGAAGTCGTTTATTGAGGATCTAGGCCAGGACTTTTGTGGAGGTGTAAATGCTGGGCCTTTCTTTCTTTTGATAAACATTATAGTTCTTCTTTATAGGGTGTCCTATTCAGACAGGCTTGCAATTTGTCATAATCTGCCACCTTTAAGCTACACTGGGAGTATTTGCTGAAAAGCAGAGTGGATGTGTCCATCCTCAGTCTTCTCAAGGATAAAATTCCCCAGTTCTTCAGCATCTCTTTGGAGGACTTTGTTTCTAGTCCACCAAATTCCTTGTTGCCCTTCTCTAATGATATCCCTGTGTCTCTGAACGCCAGGCAAAGTGTGGCGCCCAGAACTGGACACAATACTCAAGGTGGGAATTGATCTACATAGAATAAAATGAAACTATGATCTTGGAATTATGCTTCGTGGATGCAGCCTAAAATTTCATTTTCCTTTTTTGCACATATATCGCATTGTTTATATAAACTTGTAATCAGCTTCTGTTTCATTTTTTTTTTTTTCCATCAGTACTGTTTCATTTCTGATTTCTAGGATATTAGCTATCCAGTCCACTTTGTATCATTTGTAGGTCATATAAGCATTTCCTCCACAACGCTGCTTATAAAAACGTTGAAGGCTACAGGCTAAAAGACTTATTGTTCAGCCCTGGAAATATAAACATAATGGTTTCAGCGATTCAGTTTGCAAAATTGATGTTATTAGCAATTTACAAATCAATAATTTATCAATACAGATAGATTAGCTATGGATGACTATAATGAATTATGGCTTCCATTCACTGAAATGTTTTCTGTTTAACTTTATATATGTATATGTCTGTGAATACATGCCTCCTCCTCCTCCTCCTCCTTCTCCTCCTCCTCAACTTCTTCCTCATTCCCTTCTTCCTCGTTCTCTTCTTCTTTTGTAATTTTGTGTATTATTTTTCTTTCTTTTTTGTATTCGGTTAATAAAAGAATAGGGAAAAATAATGCTTAATCTGGCAAGACTTCTTGACAAATCCAGGTTCACTTCTAGTAATTACTGAATTGTTTTCATGATCCTTATAAATCAACCTCCATGACCTGCTCTAGATTCTTTCCCAGTTTCGATGTTTTCTAGTTCCTTGGGTCTTCTCTTTCCCACTTTTTGAAAATGACAACAAAATTCATGTTGTTCCAGTCATCTGTTCTTCAAGATAATACATACTGCTTTTCTTTACCATCAGCTAGTTCCTTTGATACCTTAGACTGTAATTCATCTAGTCCTGGAGATTTGAACTTCCTGCTCCCTGACTAAGTTTCTTTCAATTTCAGGAGTAAATAGCTGGTTTTATTTTTCTGTAGCTGTTATAAAAATGTTTATATTACAACCATTCTGGAAATGACTGTTTCTTTTCCTTCTCACACAAAAAGGATTTTTTCTTCTAAGATAGTGAAAAGAGAATTTTTGGAAATTGAAAACATTTAAACATCTCTGTGATTTCAATCTTCAGCCACTGAGTGTACGAAGCTGAAACTTTTCTTGCTTGGCGGTGGCCAATAATGAGGTGCCAGGCTTCTTGACTTTGCAGTGGCTTGCCATTCAGTTGCAAGGTGCTGACTGTGACAGGACACAGGAGTCACAGGCTGAGGGGGGGGGGGTCTCCCCATTTCCTGGCACCCATGTTTGTTAAAGGGGCTTCAGTGCTGGCCAAGGAGGCTTCAGGGTTGTCAGGAATCAATCAATGTGCAGGCCCAGTGCCAGGCACAACCTGATCTCTCTGCATCCTGGAGCCTGGCCTAGACCCCTGATAGTCCCTGCAGGACATTTCTCTTTGAAACTGTCAGTCCTTCAAGGTTGTCCAGATCAGGAAACAGACTCCACAAGAAGACTAGAACTAAGTTTCAGTGACTGAGAGCTTCCCATGTTGTGTGTTATGGTGAGATGTTGTCACCCATGGATTTTGGATTTTGCTATCCGTGCTGCTCCACTTTTTGCTCTTCTGAAAAGCTCTCCCTCCTCCTTTTCCTGGACCCCTGAAGCTTTAGCATCCTTCTTGGACTTGAAGCAAGCACTTGCCACTGCTCCACCCCTAGATCTCCCAGACTACTCTCTGCCTTTCACCCTCTTTCCCTGCTGCCCTGCCTTACAGTGGTGCAAGCAGCCCCAACCCTAGGAAAACGGTCTTCTGTTCTGGTCCTTGGGTTCTCCTGTTTCAGTCTCACAAGCAGTTCTAACCCTCTGTTAAGGTATGGCTCTCCCTTTCACAGCACAGTGGCTTAGCAAGCTGAAATGTCCCCTCCCAAGCACCCTGAATGTCACACTCTCCTCCCTGGACCGTCTACCGTTTTTTTCCTCCTCCTCCTTCTCCACTTTCCCCGGTTAGGAACATGACTGCTCTCTATTCATTCCTGCTGCCGCTAAGCCCTGCCCAGACATCCTTGAGACTCTCATCTCCAATGCTAATTTTGAACTCTACATCGATGGTACTTCCTGTTACATTTCAGCCAGTCACTGTCTCTGGCTATCTGTCTGTTTCCCCTATAAATGCCTAGAATCCTGTCCATTACCTCCTTCCTGCTCATCAAACCAGTTGCACTCACTAGGGTGTGCATTCTTGCAACTGATTCCTCTGCCAACATTTTCATGGATAGCTGGTACTGCCTGGCATTTTGGGCAACTGTGGAAAAACTGAGGCTACCTGACTTCTTCTGACTCCCCTATCTCCAGTGTTACCTTGGTTCAAACCCCATTACATGTCCTTCTGTTCCCCTCCCAGCTGATGCCATTCACACTCCTTTGCAGAGACTGCCATCAAACATGCCACTTTAGCATCCCCAAAGGCCTCTCCTCCATTTCAAGACTGTCTTCTCTGCCCCCAATTTCTCCACCCTTTTAAGCATGCAGCAGGACAACCCAGCCTGGATCTATCGGATAGAGGCAGGTTGTGTTGTTGGCCCCTGAGGAGTCCCAGAAAGCCCAGATGAATGCTGTTGCCCATCTTCTCTCCATTCTTTCATTGCTTGTGTGGCCCTCTCTGTGGGATACTCAAGCAAAGTTGTGGGGGGGGGGGTTTCACAGAAATTAAAAAAGAAATTGGGGGGCCCTCAGATTACTCTCACATAAAAAGGACAGCCAGAACATGCCCCCAGTGCCAATAACACAGTGTAGTATGATTTGTAGGTAAACCATGTCATCCTGAGGGACCATTCCTGGATTTAGAAACAGGACTTCTTAGAATTACCCTAAAAGAAGGGGTATCCCTACATGTTTGTTACAGTAGACATGTTCAGCAAATGGGTAGAAGCATACCTGAACAGGAAAACTGACACAGTTGGTAGCAAAAGAAAAAACAAAAAGCAAGAACTGGCCCCAAGCTTCAGTATTCCCTACCAATTAAATTCAGATCAAGGGTGTCACATTTTCAAAAAATCATGGCCACCCTCGCCACCATATTACACATTGATCTGCATTACCACCGCATGTTTAATCCTAAGAGTTCAGCAGTGGTGAACAGAGTTCTCAAAATAAATTGGCAAAGATTTGAAATTGGCCTGGCCAAACATCTGACCTTTGGTGCTCATGGCAATTTGAGCAACCTCCTTTACTAATAACAAGCTGTTGCTCCACAGAATTCTTATGGGATGCCCCGTGCACCCAGTACGTGGTTTCAAACCAGCTGAAAATGAGGGACTGGGTTGGAGTTCCCAGAGCTTCAGAGGCTGTAGTTACAAACCATGGAAGTCTTAGAAGGTTGGTCTGAAGATGAGCTACAGTTTGGGAGGGACTGCTTGCCTGGCAAATTTAACCCTATGATTTATTTATCGATTTGTCCATTTATAACAATTAATTACTTCTCACCTCTTCTTTCTTTTCTCTCTCTTGTTATCTCCCTCCATGCTTCATCTTCATGCAGTTTTGCTCTGCTATGGCTTTTCCATTCTTTCCCCTTACAAGTGTAGTAATCCTTTCCTCTCTCCATCCTGGTTTTTTTTTTTTTACCCTTCTTTTTAGCAGTATCTGCTTGAAAGAGGGAGAAGAATATGGCTGTCGTATTTCTGTATGTGAGAGGGCTAACAGTACTTACAGATGGAGATCAATAAATCGGTCCCCAGGGAAGGAAGGAGCATGAGCTTTGCAGAGGATTTTGTCTGTGTTTCATATTTTTCTGTCCACTGTTCCCTTTGGAGGGAAAATCATTTTCAATACAGGGTCATTTTCCTTCCCGATATATATACATCTGTTCATGCTTCTTATTTTGACAGCATTGTCCTCTCAGTGTGTCTCTTAGTTGCCAAACCAATACAACTTTGGTTGTGGGCAGTAAAAGGTTGATTACCTTGTCAAGAACTGATCCCTTTGAAAATGTTACATTGTAAGACTTCTATGTGTTAGGTAGAATACGTTGTGTTTAAAGTGTAGACTAAACAACATGCATTTTCCATTAGCTTACATCCATTCCATCAGCTTACATCCATTTTTCCAGTGACCATTTGAAGTTATTATGGCCTTGCACTATATTCTGCAACACCTTGAATTTCCGGGGTCTTATGCACGAGTTCTTTTTGTGGACTTCAGCTCAGCATTTAATACTATTATACCAGAAATTCTTTACAACAAACTGATCCAGCTTACTGTGCCTGACCATACCTGTAGGGGGTAATCAGTTTTCTAACAGGTAGGAAACAACATGTGAGGTTAGGCAAAACTACATCCAGTACCTGGTTAATCAGTACAGGTGCCCCTCAGGGACGTGTGCTTTCCCTGCTGCTTTTCTCCCTCTATACCAGTGACTGTACTTCAAAAGACTCTTCTGTTAAAGTTTTGAAATATGCAGATGATACAACTGTCATTCGTCTAATTCGAAATGGAGATGAGTCAGCATACAGACGGGAGGTTCGACAACTGGTCTTGTGGTGTGGTTATAATAACTTGGAACTGAATACACTTAAAACCATGGAGATGATTGTGGATTTTAGGAAGAATCCTTCTAATACCCCTCCCCTTACCATACTCAACAGCCCACTATCAGTGGTAGAGTCCTTCAAGTTCCTGGGTTCTATAATTTCCCGAGACCTGAAATGGACGCTTAACATTATAACCATCATTAAAAAGGCACAACAAAGGATGTTCTTCCTGCGGCAACTTAGGAAGTTTAAATTATCCCAGGAGCTCTTGATACAGTTTTACAAGGGAATCATTGAGTCTGTTATCTGTTCCTCTATAACTGTCTGGTTTGATTCTGCAACCAAACAGGACAGATTCAGACTCCAACGGATAGTTAAGTCTGCAGAAAGGATAATTGCAACCCGCCTGCCTTCTATAGAAGAACTGTATACTGTGAGGGTCAAAAGGAGGGCAGAGAGGATATCTGCAGACTCTTCCCATCCTGGATATAAACTGTTCCAACTTCTTCCTTCAGGACGGCGCTACAGAGCACCATATGATAAAACATCTAGATATCAGAATAGTTTTTTCCCTTGTGCCATTGCTCTGTTAAACACTACATGACTTGATATGTGCTGGACAGTGGCTTCTTCCTTTGAAAAAGTTATTCTACTGTGTAGTGTTATTGTTTATTATTTTTCTGTTGCTATCCAAACACACTGTTGATCTTGCTGTTCGTCACTGAAGACAAATTCCTTGTATATATTTTATACTTGGTCATTAAGTATTTTGTATTTGTATTTGTATTTTGTATTATGTCAGTCCTGAAAAAAATGGACTTATGACCGGTCAACAATGTTCTGGCCATCACAACACCCCTGCGGTCAAGGGATTGCAATCCGGGTGCTTGGGTGCCCACTGCATGTTTACTGTATTTATCAGCATATAACACACAGAGGTGTATAACTCTTAATTTTAAGAAGGAAGTTTGAGTAAAAAAACTTAAATTTAAAGTAAATGACTTGGAAGCAAAATAAAGGGAGCTCTGAACTGTTTGTTTATTAATATTTATACCACTTATAAGGTAATAAGGTGATATGAAAGAAAAAGCACCTCTTTGAATGAAGAAAACTGGTGCTCCCCATCGCTCACACGAGCACCTGAGCTCCGCAGAGCAGGAGGTGAGCGGTGGGCAAGCAAGCGAGTGAAAACTGGTGCTCCCCAGCGCTCGTGCAAGCGAAAACCAGTGCTCCCCAGTGCTCGCTTGAGCAAAAGCTGCTAGGGAGTGTGGTTTTCACTCGCGTGAGCACTGGGAAGCATGGTTTTCGCTCACACAAGTGCTGGAGAGCACAGTTTTCGCTCGCTAGCCCGCCTCTCACCTCCAGAGCTGCCCCAGTTACAGCCCTGGCTGAAATGAAGTCTCCACTCTCCCAGCCCTGCTGCTTGAGTATCGACATATAATATGCAGCTCGGATTTCAGCCCTAAATTTTAAGGAAAAAAGTGCATGTTATACGCTGATAAATACGGTACAACATTGCAGCAAGCCACAGTCATCTTATTGCCATTTGTAACCTTCTCTGCCAGCATCCCATAAGCAAAGTCAATCAGGAAGCTGGCAGGGAAGGTCACAAGTTGCTCCTGTAAGTCATTCCTGCTGCTTTTTCTTCCGAGGAGCCCTGCTATGGAGTATGAGTTCCCAGGGATCTCATTCCCTGTAGCACCCCCCACCCGCCTCCTCACCCTCTGTAGTGTCCGCCCAGCCACAGCACCCCCTGCCCTTCTGAGGCATCCCCAACCAGCATGCCATCTTTGCTGGCCCTCCTGAGGTCTCCTTGACCCATATACTGCCTCCACTTGCCCTCCCCAGGCCTTCCCCTTGAAACGTGCATCACCTCCGCTGTCCCTCCCTAGGCCTCCCCCGACCTGCATGGCACCTCCACTGGCCCGCCCGCACTCCTTAGCACCTGCCTGTGGCACCCCCACCCCCCATGCACTCACCCCAGCCTCTTCCCGCTGAAAGACCCATGTGGTCCTGGGGTTACAATGGCAACTGGGACTGCCGTCACTACATGATGCAGTCACATGATGTGACACTCTATGACTACATCGCTTAGCGATGGCGATCCCGGTCCCAACTGCCATTGTAATCCAAGGACTACCTGTAGTAGACATTTTTATGCTGAATATAATTCTGAATAATTGACATGAACATCATTGTGAGAGAAGATCTTTACAAAATATGGAAGGGACTCCTTGAGAAGCAGTTTGAAGAATTTAATTGGTGGCTAAAAATATTGACCTTGATGGGAAACCAAAGATTTCTGGAGATCCGTTGTTGAAAGCCAGTCAATGAGAAGTTAAAGCTCAGATGATTCATAATTATGGAGAAGATGTTATTTGTGTCTGTGTGTCTGAAATACATATCCAAACATAATTTTTGTTGCATTCATTTACAAGGGAGAAGTTATGAACCTGATTCTATCAATGTTTTGTTGAGCTGACACTGAGTTAAGTTTGACCTTAATGTAATAAATGTTCAATTTATTTATTTAAAGAGAGATTATAGTTGGTGATTTGGAAGTAACCTCTAGCATTCGACAGTGATGTTGTTAATGCAAATAATGACAGATTAAAAATATCATTTTTCACCTTTGATATATGAGGTCAATGAAGCCAAGTTGGATAACTTGGGCAGCCCTTGTAAGTCCCTTGGGGCCAAGCCATGTAGGGCTTTATAGGTCAGAAGCAACACACTGAATTCTACCTGGAAACTTACTGGTAACCAGTATAGAGACTGTAAAATAGGGATTGCATAAGTGTAGTGACTTTGGCTTGCTAATGTATGGGCTGCTGCATTTTCTACCAATTGCATATTCCAAGTGGTCTTCAGAGACAGCCCTGTGCACAATGCATTACAGCCATCCAAACGGATGAGTTTAGGAGCATGAGTTACTCTAGCAAAGATCCGCTGCTCTGCGTAGTCACAGCTGGCACATCAGCTGGAACTGGGCAAAGGCCCATCTCCAGCCATGGCCTCTACCTGCCTATCAAACAATGGCTGTGAGTCCCCTGAGCCGTGGACCTGCTCTTTCATGCCGCCCCTTCGAGATTTATCATTAGAGGCAGGACTCCTTCAGCACAGCCACTCTGTCTTGCCTGGGTTCAGTTTCAACCTGTTTCATCCGAAACAGTTTTGATCAGCCTCCAACCACCAGTTCATCAACCATGTTTAGCATGTAATCCCAATCAGTCGTCGTACAGTGATAATCTGCAGCTTTGTATAAAAGATGGGTTATGGGAAAATTACTTAAGTCCACCACCACCACCACCACCACCTCTCAGCCAGAAAGGTTTATTCAGTTAGGTTTCCACGTATGAAGCTTGTGGAGAATAATGACTTGAAGAAACAATGAAAGGTTGTTCCCGTGTAAACTGAGTTTGTCTTCTTCCAACAGTATCCCCAAGTGCAAATTCCTACTGTACCTCCCCTTGCTTGTCACAGTTTCGGTACCCCTGCCTGCCTTCGCACCTCTGCTCCCAGGCCCAGACTCGCATTCCTCTCATTCCTCCCATTCCCACAGACTCACCCCACCCAAACAAGCCAAACTAAACATCCAACATTCCCACCGCCGGTTCTTTCAAGACTACAGTTAATGGTTGACTTTGAAAAGTGTACATCTGACTTATGTTATTATCCCTTGCAGGTTAACCTACTAGAATTTTACAGTTTTGGTGTGGGAATTTTGCTGATGTTCTCAGGGAAAAACCAGAGACTGAGAGAAATCTGTCCTCTGCTGACCTAAATAACAAAGCAATGAAATGGCTCTGTGAGGGATTAAAATATCAACACTGTAAAGCAGAGAAACTTTCGGTTTTATTCTATAACTCTTGACAATTAAACTTTTGGATGTGTATTCAGGGAGAAGCAGTTCTAATGTAATCAGATCACATTATTCACTCTAGTTCTTTCAAGATTATAGTTCATGGTTGTTTTCAGAAAATATAGTTGAAACTCCTCTAACTATCCCCTGCAGCTTTCACAGGGGACATCTGTGAATCAGGGTCCTTCACATCTCTCTCATGGAGGCATCTCGCTGAGGTTCTCAAGAAAAACGAGACACTGACACGATTATAACTGTTTCCCTGTAGCACAGATGAGAAATAAATAATATTTCTCTGTGTGGAGTTGAAACTTCCAGACTGTGAGCTAGAGAAATTAGGGTACGTCACCAGGGTTTTCTTTTCAGCTGGATTTGTATAACTCTGTCTTGATAACAGGTTCAATCAAAAGCATCAGCAGGGTTGAAGGCCTTTGTGCCAGTGACAGAGTGGAAGCAGGAGTTGTCTTCTACAGCCTCTCCACAGCTGCTGCCTGCAGTCCTGGTTGTAGTATGGAGTCCTCGGTGCTCCAGTATTTTGTCCCCAGTGCGCACAATTATAATGCCTCTCAACAGGTATTCACTGATGTGTCATGGATAATCACCACTGACTGTAATCTTGGTCTTCCCCCTACCCCCATTAGTCAGTAGAATCTGTGTAAAAACACCCCAGACTTCCATTATTTTATGTATTGGTGCCAGAGCTTGCTCCCCCTCTTCTTCCCCATTTTTTTTGCTGTCTCCTTTTGTCATATATGTTTGTTTGTTTGTTTGTTTGTTTATTTATTTATTTGATTTGATTTGTCCCCGCCCATCTCCCCTACAATGGGGGACTCTGGGCAGCTTACAACCACTAAAATCAAAATACATAATTAAATTATAAAAGGTTTAAAATTATAAAGTTATAAAAACTAGAAATTTACAAAAATAAGATAGAGATAAAAAGCTAAAAACTCCAAGAGGCCAATAGGGCCACACCAGGCCGCTAAGGGGCCAGCCAACCCCATTTCTGGTATCCTCCCTCCCCGCCCCAGGCCAGATGGCAGAGCCAGGTCTTCAAATCCCTCCGAAAGGCCTGGAGTGAGGGGGCCTGTCTCACCCCCGGGGGCATGATGTTCCAAAGGGCGGGGGCTACAGCAGAGAAGGCCCGCCTTCTGGACCCCGCTAGTCGAACTTCTTTTACCATGGGGATCCGGAGCATGCCCTCTCTGTGAGATCGGGTGGGACAGGTTGAAATCGTGGGGGCAAGGCGGTCCTTCAGGTAACCTGGCCCCATGCCATGTAGGGCTTTAAAGGTGATAACCAACACCTTGAATTGGACCCGGAAGCAAACTGGTACCCAATGTAGCTCACGGAGCAAAGGTGTTATATGTTATATGTTATATTCTTCGGGCCCCAAAAATTGCTCGCGCAGCTGCATTCTGGACCAGCTGAAGCTTCCGGATACTCTTCAAGGGTAGCCCCATGTAGAGCGTATTGCAGTAGTCTATCTGGGAGATAACAAGGGCATGAGTGACTGTACGCAGGGCATCCCGATCCAGGAAAGGGCGTAACTGGTGCACAACCCGAAGCTGTGCAAAAGCCCTCCTGGCCACGGCTGCCACCTGCTCTTTGAGCAGGAGCCGTGAGTCCAGGAGGACCCCCAGATTACACACTGGGTCTGTCTGGGGCAGTGCCACCCCATCCAGAACCAATGATGACAACGTCCCGGATACAAAGGAGCCATTAACCCACAGCCACTCTGTCTTGCCAGGGTTCAGCCAGAGCCTGTTGTTCTCCATCCAGACCCTCACAGCCTCCAGGCACCGCGAAAGGGCGGTCACGGCATCACTTACCTCACCAGGGATGGAGATATATAGTTGGGTATCATCAGCATACTGATGATACCTCATCCCATGATGGCGGATGATCTCGCCCAGCGGTTTCATATAGATGTTGAAAAGGAGCGGAGAGAGAACCGAACCCTGCGGCACCCCACAAAGGAGGGGCCGAGGATGGGACCTCTCGCTCCCTATCACCACCGATTGGGATAGGCCCCGGAGAAAGGAGGTGAACCAGCACAAAACTGTGTCGCCCACCCCCATATCCCTGAGCCATCCCAATAGGATACCATGGTCGACGGTATCGAACGCCGCCGAGAGATCAAGGAGAGCAAGGATGGTCGCACCTCCACCATCCCGCTCCCACCAGAGATCATCCATAAGTGCAACCAATGCCATTTCCGTTCCATAGCCGGGCCTGAAACCTGACTGATAGGGGTCCAGATAATCCGTTTCCTCCAGGACCCTTTGGAGCTGCGAAGCCACCACTTTCTCAACCACCTTCCCCAAAAAGGGGAGGTGGGAGACTGGACGAAAGTTGTCTAGTACAGTAGGATCCAGGGAGGGCTTCTTGAGGAAGGGGTGCACCAACGCCTCTTTAAAGGGCGCCGGAAACACTCCCTCCTGCAAGGATGCATTAACCATCGCCTGGATCCAACCACATGTCGCCTCCCGAGCTGCTTTCACCAGCCAGGAGGGGCATGGGTCCAGATGACAAGTGGTGACCCTCACAGTCCTGAGGATCCTGTCCACTTCCTCAGGACCCACAGGATCAAACCATTCCCAGATAACTAGGCAAGAACGATCCCCTGGTATCTCCCCAGACCCTGCACCACGCTCGGAGTCCAACTTGGAATGAATCCGAGCGATTTTATCCTGCAGGTGCTCTGCAAATTCCTCTGTGCGGCCCTGCAAATGAACCACCAGATCCCCCTTACCAAGGAGGGACCTGGTGATCCCAAACAGGGCCACCGGGCAGCACTCTGCAGACGCAATAAGGGCGAAGAAGTATTGCCACTTCGCCACCCTTATCGCCACAATGTAGGCCTTAATAGCGGCTCTAACACGTGTTCGGTCGGATTCAGTCTGTGTCTTCCTCCCGCGGCACTCTAGGCGTCTCTTAACCCTCTTCAGCACCCTCAGCTCCTCCGTAAACCACGGGGAGTGTCGGGCCCGATGTGGCAAGAGAGGCCGCAAAGGCACGATCCTATCCAAGGCCCCGGCAGCTTCTCTTTTCCAGGCAGCAGCCAGGGCCTCCGCTGGACCGTGCAGCAGGTCCACGGGAATATCCCCCAGCTCCCTCTGAAACCCTGACGGGTTCATCAGGCACCAGGGGCAGACCAATCGCATGGGTCCAGCCTCCCTGCGGAGGGGGGTGGCATAGGAGAAACTCAGGGTCACCAGGACGTGATCTGACCATGACACCATGACCATGACATGTTAGTGTGTAATCTAAATTTGTCAGCATGGATGACCTAGGGTGTTTCATTTTATTGAGCCACTTCAAAGTTTTCTTTGGGATAAACATGTTTGAATAGACAAACACTAAGAAATACAAATATTAGCCTTGGCCAAGTTTTAAAGGGTCATCTTACTGTTAATCCATACTTGTCTTACAGTGCTTGATACCTCCTCATCCTTGCACTGAAGATACAGAACCCCCAAATCAAAGAATTTAGACAGGCCATTTTTAAAGATATTCTCATAACTTAATAAGGTTTGTTTTTATGGATCATGCTACATACATAGAGAGCCATTTTACATGTGAGCAATTGCTATGTAGTCTCATTCTAGTCTCATTCTCAGCACCAGGTCAGTTCATGCCAATTGGCTCTATTCATCCATCATTGCATGTCAAACTGCAGCTTTAGGCTTTCCTTTGTTTCTCATGCAAAGGGGGTGAAATGCACTCTTAGCCTGCCTGCTATTCTGACTGAATTCCTACTAAAATACTGGCCGTTGTTCTCCGCTACTTTTGGGGGTACCAAAATAGAACCCAAATAGAAAATGGAAGCCTGCATCTGCAAACCAACTCTTTGTAATGATCCATCACTTTCAGTTCCCAATGAAAGAAGATCTCCTTGAAACTGGTATGGGTTCAAAGAAAAGCTCGTTTATTGAGAAGTCGTGTACAGGTCCAAAGCATTGCTAAGACTAAGCCCGCGCGTGCCAAAAAACTTTTACCCATTTTTATTGTACCTCCCCCCCTTTGCCTCCTAGCCCAGGTTTCACAGTTCTCTTCTCCATCGCACATTGGTACAACCTTGAGCACTCTTGAGAATCCGATAACAGCCCATCTGCTTCTGATGGCTCCTATCCAGCATGGCGCCCCGCCCTTTCTATCTACAATGGCAGAAACGAAGCAAGCAAGCTGGCAAGTTGACTAATTGATTGCAAGGATTCTGACACTCTTGCTGAGAGGAATGCACTGAATATCTAACAGATTCCAGTAAGGAAGAAAACTTTTCCCTAAACCTTATTCTATCAAATTTCAACAAGTTATCAAGCGAATATGCAATTAACAAGCTAATGCAAAGAAGAGATGCCAAGAGTGATAGCAATGGTATCCCAGAGTTAAAATGGCGTACCGGAGAATGAAGGCGATGAGAAGTCTGGTCTAGCCAAAAGAGCAGCTGTCATCTGAAGATGGAGAAGGAGGGGAGGAATTTGCTTGGATTCAGCTGAAGGAAGAGCTTTGCCTCGTCTAGCGGCCTCCTCAAGGCCTGTAAGTCCTCCATGTCATCCATGAAGAGCTTCCAAAAGGCCTCTTTTGGATAGTAGAAGCAACCAGAAGAGGAGTAGTGCAAGTGCTAGTGAAGCTCTGGAGAAGGGAGGGGAAGCAGAGCGTGTGTCAGTATATGCTTGTAAAAGCTGAGGGTGTGTGTGTGCATGTGTATGATGGGAAAAGGAATATACCTAGTGCATGGAGCTTGACAATTGGACAAAATAAATGGATTTTCCATGCCCTTACTAGGGCCAAAGACTGATACTGCAGCATTGGAAAGATAAATATAAGGCCCCATTTACTCAGTGGATTGAAGACCTGTGTGCGCTTGCCACTTATGGGCAGATTGCCTATAGATGTAGACTTTGTCTGGACAAGTATAATGAAATATGGGACTCATTTTTACAAAATACAGTAAGTAAAAAAATGATAGTCACATAAATGTATTGGAAATATATGTGCATCTGAATCATATTTGCATTAGATAAATATATACAGGTAGTCCTCACTTAATGACACTTCTTTTAACGATGGTTCAAAGTTACATTTAGTGATGGTTCAAAGTTACAATGGCCTCATAAAAAGTCACGCCCCCCCCACCTGTGGTCATGTGGCTGCATTTTGGGCGCTTGGCAATGGGCTCACATTTATGACTGGTTACCAAGTGCCCAGCTATCATGTGATCACCATTTGCAATCTTCTCTGCTTCTGCAGAGGGGATGGAGGGAAACCTCTTGGTGGTGTGCAGGAACGGAGCTCAAACTCTGAAAATTTGAGCCCTTTCCTCCAGCCCCACAAGCATTTCCCCTCCATCCTTGGGAGGGGAGGGCAAATCCTTCAGCGGGCTTTAGGAATGGTTGAAAGTGAAAGAGCTGCCTGCCAGGAGGAGCTGAAATCCTTTAGCAGACAACTATTTTGCTCTGTCCACTAAACGACCTGGGAGATCGCTTAACGACTGAAACTGGGAGTGCTCAAATTGTGGTTGTTGAGTGAAGCAGTCATGTGGGCATCTCAATTTTTGGTTAAGATTTTTTAATATATGGAAGAATTTTATTACATGGGTGAAATTCATATGGAAATACAGAAAAGAACGAGGCAAGAATGCCTACTTTCACCATTGTTATTCATTTTTGCCCTTGAACTTCTGAATAGAGATATAAGACAAAATGAGAGACTTGCTGGAGTGAAAGTTAAAAATTCTGGAAAATCCTATAGATAGAATGGATGTATTAATGGAAAAATAAAGGAATTGGCTGGGTTTCAAATAATGAGAAAATGAAGATGTTGATAAAGAATATGAGGATGGAAGATCAAAAAGTAAAAACATTTTTGTCTGTAAAGTAGAAAAAAGTTTGTAAAAACAAGGTTTCAGGCTGAGAAGGGTCATATTATGACGAATATGAACTGTATGTTATTTCAACATAATTTAGTTAAGGTATGAAGTGAAATTAAGAAGGATTTATTAAGATGGGAAAAGTTAGAATTATCATTGTTTGGAAGAATTTCTGTGGTGAAAATGAATGTGTCACCTAGAATGATGTTTGTATTTCAAATAACCTGTTTTGAGAAATGATGCACCCTTTAAACAATGGCAAAAGGATCTATCCCAATTTATATGGCAGCAGAAAAACCAAGGGTCAAATATAAAAGGAGGAATGGGATTGCCTGACTTGAAATAGAATTTTGCAGCCTGCTGTTTGGTTTGGATAAAAGAATGGCTGTTGCTAGGAAAGAAGAGAATATTAGAATTAGAAGAGCCCAAGTGAGGTTTGGATGGCATGGTTATTTGTGGTACGATAAAGTTAATGTAGACTTCCATAATCATTATGTTAGGAGTGCCATATTAAGAATAAGGATATAACCCAGGTTGTGCCAAAAATACCTTTAGCGGCCTGAGCACAAGAAGCATTTTAGAGAAAAGAAATAGCAGGCAAAGAAAAATGCTTAATATATCAAGATGTGCTAGTACAGCAAAACAGAGAAATCAAGAGAACAGCTGACTGCAGAGGGATTTACTTGTCAATGGTTTTCATATGCACAACTAAGGGAGAGATTTAATATGGATAAAAAAACTACCAGATATAGTAAAACATATGATAGAGTTTGGAACAGAATTATGTACAAATGATGAACACGTAATTGCTAAACCTCTGCTGAGATTTGAAATGGAAGAAGAACAAGTTAAAGAGTGCATGAAAAAATGGTCTAGGAATTTTGGTTATAACATTCAAATGGATCAATGGGAGAATGTCCTCAAAAGGTCAGAAATTCACACTGTCTTATAACCTAAAAGAGAATTTTTATAAAATGATGTATTGTTGATATATGACACCTGAGAAATTATTTAAAATGTATAAAGATACTTCTAACTGCTGTTGGAAATGTGAAAAGCATGAAGGGACATTTTACCATGCATGGTGGGCTTCTGAAAAAGTGAAAAAATATTGGATACAAACATATATGATGATGCAGAGAATTTAAAAAATTAATATTCAGATGAAACCAGAACTTTTCCTACTAGGACTTATGGATAGCCAATGAGAAAAGACTTATGATCCACTGGCCTTATATATGGTGACTGCAGCAAGGCTATTATATGCAGAAAGTTGGAAAAATATAGAAATATCCAGAACACAGAAGTGGATCGTGATGATGGTAGAACTTGCAGAAATGGCTAAACTGACCTGTTTGATTAGTGAAGGAACAACAATCACTTTTACAAAAGAATAGAAACCCCTTATGGGCTTTTTACTGAAAATGGATAAAAATGAACTGGTGATTTCTCGATTTACCAATTAAAAAGGGCTATGTATGTGAAGAATGGAACAATGTTATGCAATTTTGAGGGGGGAAATGGTATCAAGTACGCGTGTAACTCCTGTAAAGAAGATCGGAAGTCGCTTCTTTAAGTAGTTTTTCTTCTTCTTTTCTTTCTTTCTATTGTTTTCCACACTTTTTTGTATATCTTTTTCCTTTATTATTTCTTTTTTATATCTGTTTGTGTTCATCTTTTAAGTTTGTAAAAAATTATCTAATAAAAATTATATATACAAATTTTACAAAATTATCTAAATTTTCTTAGATAATTTTTTATATAAAGCCATCACTTGGGCCAGCCATTTTAGATAATTATCACCCTATCTCCAACTTCCCCATTTTAGGGAAGGGTATACCAAAGGTAGTGGGATGGATCTACAATCATAAAGGTCTTTTCATCCAATCCCCTTCTCAGTGTAGAATCCATCTCTGACAGATCCACCTTCTCTTTGAAGCTGTCCAGCAAGGGGCCACCCTTACTACAGAGGGCTCTGGATGAAACAGAGTATCTCCATCTGTTCATGCCTGGGTTCAGGTATGGGCAAGGAATGGAAGTCACATGGGTTGCGCTTATGGATGACCTAAACAGAATTGGATAGTGGGGGAACACCCTCTACGTATCTGTGGCCTCCTTTTTGACAGTCTGCAAGGGGCAGTTTTCAGTGTTTCTGCACCTTCCAAACAGTGTGACTCCAAACTGAGATGTGCTGCTCAAGGTGGAATCTGCCTGTCCATCACATGCGAGCCAAGAGGAAAGCTCTGAGTTCGCATTACTGGATAGGATAGGGGGCATCCTGAAGGGTAGGCTTCTTGATTACAGCTTTCCACCCCAGGTGAGGATGAATGATGCCTAGAATGCATGGAGTAGGTGACATACACAAACTTATAGAAATCAAATAATAAATAAACTGCTATGCTAATGGTAGCATAATATCTTTGTGAATGTGTTTCTAGTTTAACTTGAAAATAAAAAAAAATACTGTTCCCTTCAAACTTCATTTTCCATAAATATTAGTTTAATTCTCTAATTTTAATTTTAGATTGGATGTAATCCACTATGACTGATATGAACAACATTGTGAGAGAAGATCTTTACATAGCATTGAATGAACTCCTTGAAAAGCAATTTGAAGAATTTAAATGGAGGTTAAAATATATTGACTATGATGAAAAGTCAAACATTCCTCCAGCTTCATTGGAGAAAGCTAATCAACAAGAACTTGTAGATCTCATGATTCAATATTATGAAGAAGATGCTCTAAAGGTGTGCATTTGTGTTCTTCGAAAAAGTAATGTAAACGATGTTGCTAAAAAACTTGAAGAAACTCTACAGAAAGGTAAGAAAACGCAACATATTACACAAATGTTCTCTCTCCACTTAAGGTCAACTGAAAATAAAGACCCATTGTGATTTGGGAAGCTGTCTTCCACTGAATCTTGTTCAACTGATTCATTGTTGTTGACTAGGTGGCAGTGGCTCCCTGGGATTTCAGAGCGGGGCTTCCCTTATAGTCTGAGATTCCATGTCTGGAGCCTGGAATCAAGCATAAGAGAAGCATCTGCTCTGTCACTCAGCTTGGCATTTTCCTCTCATTGTCAAAGTAAAATTACTAGCCAAGGTCAAGCAAAACAAGCTAGTCCATTGATCTAAATTTAAGGGAGATGCTTAAAAATTGAGCCTAAAATCAAACATAAGGAAAGCATCTGTTCTATCACTCAGCTTGGCCTTTTCCTATCATTGTCAAAGTAAAATTATTAAAAAGTACAATTATAAGCCAAGTTCAAGCAAAACAAGTTAGTCCATCCTTCAAAGATCCTTAAAAGTTGAATTTAGTCCATCCTTTTTTCAAGCATGCTTCCTGACATGATTCAGTATTAAGATACCTTACAGGTGGTGATGCCATTGTTGCTACTAGGGAAGAGAACAGAGCATGTAATGCTGGGGGGAGCCAGAGAAAAAAGAAGGGAAGCATTTTCTTCCAGGAGCCCCAAGTGGAAAGGAAGTTAGAGCTGACCTTGGGGAAGGACAGCCCCCAAATATCTCAAATCCCGTGTGTACATTTCTGCACTAAGGACCCGAAATCTGGGAGCCAAGAAGTGTCCCAAAACCAATCCTAATCCCAAGAAGAAATGAGGTTTGTGCCTTGTTGAGACCTGTGTGGCTGCTTTAGTTTGCCCCACGTTCTGTTGGAGGGCATCAGACTGGTCTATGCAGAAACAAGAGCATTCCTGAAGGAGGGCACAACCCACCCACCCCTTGAAGAGCTGTCCAAAGATCTAGGGAACTGCAATTTCATCCAATCACCTAGGCTAGAGAAGAAAAGACTGAAAAGACTGGATAGCTGACATGGAGTCACTGAAACCCAGTTCACATTCAGAGGAAATGTGGTGAGGAGCTCATTCGGCTTCTAAAACTGCAATGCCTGAAAGAGACATACACACAGTTTGAAAAACCCAAAGGATCTGTTATCCCAAAGGGGGGCTTTGCTGTGATGAACATGGTAGGCAAAGCTCCCCAAATTTAAGATACACTTGGAAAATAAACTGTGGAGGATTGTAATGTTGGGATACACCCACCTGACACCACAAAGTCCTCACTGTTGGGCTGGCAAGGATTCCTACACACACCATCCACATACTGTATGCAAAACCAACCAGGACAGAAAAGTAGTGGTGAAGGTAATGCAGAGTGGGGACTCTATGCAGAGGCCCACAGGATGAAAAATGCTGCCCAGCAGGGTGCCGTCATTAGACACTGCTGCAGGAGGGATCGGGGGGCCCTGCAGGCAGAGCCAGTGAGCACCCAGACCCACCTCTTGCTTTCCCAGAAGGAGGGGATCGGGGGAGCTCGGGGTGAGGAGACAAGTCAGCGCTACTTCAGTAGGAGGCAGCTCAGGCTAACTAATGTTTTCCTTCCTGACAAGGGAAGCTTTGCTACACAAAAAGAACACAATTCCTGATATTGATTTCTTGGCTGCCGTTCTCACTATGTGCTACGCTTCTAATTCTAAGGATTCGCCTTTACAGTTCCTATGAATTGTTATGAACTCCTTTCTCTCTTTCCCTCCTTTCCTTCATTGTCAAGCTGGAGTTGCCTTACACCTGTGCCAAGCAACTGGTCTTGGCTGCTCTCTCAGCTGTGACTCGTGGGTTGACTCCTCTTAGCCACCCTTTAGCTACCTTAGGTTTGGCTGGTGTTTTAGTATTTTCGGCCAGGTTCTGGTTGCTGCTATCCCAAACTTTGGAAGGGACTTCAGCATCTCATAGACTTTCAGCCTTTGGCTGGGTGGGGAAAGGTTCATTACCAGCTGCCATATGGCTGTTGGGTATTGGTATTTCTCTGCTTCACTCCAATTTCAGCTGCTGACCTCAGATTTCAGCTCCTCACCTCATTCTCCCACACTGTCAGTCACCCACTGCACATTGCACGAGCCAACTTGTCCTGGTGTTTGAGCCAGTTAGCCTTGAGGAAGGGGCTCAAGTCCTTGGGGGCTTCAATCCTGCCCTCTTTTAGATCCATGTCCCTCCTGGTTGGTTAAGGCCTCCCAGGAGACCACATGTAGCTGAACCCAAGAGATGGTAAATCCTTCTTGATGGGAGGGGATGATTCCACCTGCTTAAAAGGACATGACGGTTCAATCTCTTCTTAAGAGCCATCACTGGATCCAACTTTTGTTCGATTTGCAAACTTCCCTTTTTAGGGATGGTTCTTGAGAAGGTGGTACAATTGCAGCTTTGAAGAGCCCTGGAGGAAATGATGATCTAGGTCCTTTCCAGTCATGTTTCAGGTTGGAATGTAGCACTGAGATGGTCTTGATAGCATTTATGGATGGCCTCTGACAGGATCGGGACATGGGGAGTATATCCATCCTAGCCCTCCTTGATCTCTGGATGGCCTTTGATACCATTGATCATGATATCCTTCTGGAATGGCTTAGTGTGTTAGCAGTAGGGGGAATGGTTTAATGGTAGTTCTCCTCCTTCCAAGACCAGTTCTGCAACCCAGAGGTGGGAGAGAGGGCAAGGGCACGGTTAGCTAATCCTGGTAATTTTCACAGTTGTGGGCCATTCAAGCCTACCTATAGAAGAAAAGAGGGAAAGAGGAAAAGAAGTTTATAGAAATTCATAGGAAATATTAGAGAAGAAATGTAGTATACATAGTAAATATAGACATCCATAGAATTTATACACCCATGCATTTACCTATTATGATCCATATTTATCATCTATATTTCACTAATTCCAGTCCTTCTTCATTTGCAGATGTTGAAGCTCACCAACTGCCAGATTCATCAGGTAAGGCAGGAATTGTTCAGAGGATCACTGAATTATGTGTGGAATCAAAACTCAGGACACAAGTGCAAAATAGTCAAGGCTTCACTGCAGTGTTTATTAGACAGTACATACTGGAGGGGGACCCCACCAAAGGTTAATGGGAGACTCTCTCCATAGGCAAAATGGATGGCCTGATATTTATACAGTTCTACAAGAAAGGGAAGGGAAAAGAACACATATGTATACATACATATTCATATGATGATGCGGGCATACCTAAATGAGCTATACTTCTCAAGTTACTTTCTGCCCCTGTTCTTGTCTGCTATCTACAAGGACAGAACCACTGCTATCTATGAGGAAAGCAATATATCAGAGAGGAAGAAACAAATTGGTTCAAGGTGCCAGCTGCCAGGAAGAAGGCATCCTCCCTTATGTTGCTAGGGGGATGTTTGTGAAAAGGAGTTTACAATCAGCCTAGTTCACGCCCCCCTTCATGGATCACTGCCTTGTTGTGGCGAAGGGGCTTGTGTAACTCAGTGAAGCCATGAGCTATACCGTGCAGGGCCACCCAAGACGGACAGGTTGTGACAGAGAGTTCTGACAAAATGTGGTCCACTGGAGAAGGAAATGGCAACCCACTCCAGTATCCTTGCCAAGAAAACCCCATGGACAATGTTAAAAGGCTAAAAGATATGACGCCAGAAGATGAGCCCCTCAGGTTGGAAGGTGTCCAATATGCTACTGGGGAAGAGCGGAGGGCAATTCCAAGTAGCTCCAGAAAGAGTGAAGCGGCTGGGCCAAAGCCGAAAGGACGTTCAGCTGTGGATGTATCTGGAAGCGAAAAGAAGGTCCGATGCTGTAAAGAACAATATTGTATAGGTACGTGGAATGTAAGATCCATGAACCACGGCAAGCTGGATGTGGTCAAACATGAGATGACAAGATTGAATGTCGACATCTTGGGAATCAGCGAATTGAAATGGACAGGAATGGGTGAATTTAATTCAGGTGACCACTATATCTACTACTGTGGGCAAGAAACCCTTAGAAGAAATGGAGTTGCACTCATAGTCAATAAGAGAGTGGGAAAGGCAGTAATGGGGTACAACCTCAAAAACGACAGAATGATCTCAGTGCGTATCCAAGGAAAACCATTCAACATCACGGTAATCCAAGTCTATGCCCCAACCACTGATGCCGAAGAAGCTGAAGTTGACCGGTTCTATGAAGACCTACAACACCTTCTAGAACTAGCACCAAAAAAAGATGTCCTTTTCATCATAGGGGATTGGAATGCTAAAGTAGGAAGTCAAGGAGTAATCGGAATAACAGGCAAGTTTGGCCTTGGAGTACAAAATCAAGCAGGGCAAAGGCTAATAGAGTTCTGTCAAGAGAACAAGCTAGTCATAGCAAACACTCTTTTCCAACAACACAAGAGACGACTCTACACATGGACATCACCAGATGGTCAATACCGAAACCAGATAGATTACATACTTTGCAGCCAAAGATGGAGAAGCTCTATACAGACGGCAAAAACAAGACCAGGAGCTGACTGTGGCTCAGATCATGAGCTTCTTACTGCAAAATTTAGGCTTAAATTGAAGAATGTAGGGAAAACCACTAGACCACTCAGGTATGACTTAGATCATATTCCATGTGAGTACATAGTGAAGGTGATGAATAGATTTAGAGGATTAGATTTGGTAGACAGAGTGCCTGAAGAACTATGGACGGAGGTCTGTAACATTGTACAAGAGGCAGCAACTAAAACCATCCCAAAGAAAAAGAAATGCAAGAAAGCAAAATGGCTGTCTGATGAGGCTTTACAAATAGCTGTGGAAAGAAGGAATGCGAAAAGCAAGGGTGAAAGGGAAAGATATAAGCAACTGAATGCAGATTTCCAGAGAATAGCAAGGAGAGATAAGAAAGCCTTCTTAAATGAACAATGCAAAGAAATTGAAGAAAACAATAGAATGGGGAAGACTAGAGATCTCTTCAAGAAAATTGGAGATATCAAAGGAACGTTTAGTGCAAAGATGGGCACGATAAAGGACAAAAAAGGCAGGGACCTAACAGAAGCAGAAGAGATTAAGAAGAGGTGGCAAGAATACACAGAAGAACTATACAAGAAAGATCTTAATGTCCCTGATGTCCATGCTGGTGTGGTCACTGACCCTGAGCCAGACATCCTAGAGAGTGAAGTCAAGTGGGCCTTAGGAAGCATTGCTAACAACAAAGCTAGTGGAGATGACAGTATTCCAGCTGAGTTATTTAAAATACTAAAAGACGATGCTGTTAAAGTGCTGCACTCAATATGCCAGCAAGTTTGGAAAACGCAACGGTGGCCATGGGATTGGAAAAGGTCAGTTTACGTTCCAATTCCAAAGAAGGGCAATGCCAAAGAATGCTCAAACTATCGCACAATTGCACTCATTTCACATGCTAGCAAGGTTATGCTCAAAATCCTACAAGCTAGGCTTCAGCAGTACGTGAACCGAGAACTACCGGATGTACAAGCTGGGTTTCAAAGAGGCAGAGGAACTAGAGATCAAATTGCCAACATGCCAAAATTGGATCATGGAGAAAGCACGAGAGTTCCAGAAAAGCATCTACTTCTGCTTCATTGACTATGCAAAAGCCTTTGATTGTGTGGATCACAACAAACTGTGGCAAATTCTTAAAGAGATGGGGATGCCAGACCACCTTACCTGTCTCCTGAGAAATCTGTATGCGGGCCAAGAAGCAACAGTTAGAACCGGTCATGGAACAACCGATTGGTTCAAAGTAGGGAAAGGAGTACGACAAGGCTGTATACTGTCACCCTGCTTATTTAACCTATATGCAGAGTACATCATGAGAAATGCCAGGCTGGAAGAATCACAAGCCGGAATTAAGATTGCAGGGAGAAACATCAATAACCTCAGATATGCAGACGATACCACCCTAATGGCAGAAAGTGAAGAAGAACTAAAGAGCCTCTTGATGAGGGTGAAAGAGGAGAGTGTGAAAGCTGGCTTGAAACTCAACATTAAAAAAACTAAGATCATGGCATCTGGACCCATCAATTCCTGGCAAATAGAAGGGGTAGAAATGGAAGCAGTAACAGACTTCATTTATTTGGGCTCCAAGATCACCGCAGACGGAGACTGCAGCCATGAAATTAAAAGACGCTTGCTCCTTGGGAGGAAAGCTATGGCAAACCTAGATAGCATATTAAAAAGCAGAGACGTCACCTTGCCGACAAAGATCCGCATAGTCAAAGCTATGGTTTTTCCAGTAGTAATGCATGGCTGTGAGAGCTGGACCACAAAGAAGGCTGAACGCCAAAGAACTGATGCCTTTGAACTGTGGTGCTGGAGAAGACTCTTAAGAGTCCCCTGGACTGCTAGGAGGTCAAACCAGTCAATCTTAAAGGAAATCAACTCTGATTGCTCATTGGAAGGATTGATACTGAAGCTCAAGCTCAGATACTTTGGTCACCTAATGCGAAGAGAGGACTCTTTGGAAAAGACCCTGATGCTGGGAAAGATGGAAGGGAAAAGGAGAAGAGGACGGCAGAGGATGAGATGGCTAGATAGCATCACTGAAGCAATGAGCATGAAATTGAGCAAACTCAGGGAGGCAGTGAAAGATAGGAAGGCCTGGCGCAATATGGTTCATGGGGTCACGAAGAGTCGGACACGACTTAACGACTAAACAACAAAAGTTCACGCCAGCTTCAGGGATGCTGCACATTCCTTTATGTTTCAGTTTTATTAAGGCAATCCCGTTCATCTGAGGCCTCTAAAAACTTGCTTCTTTCACCCAAAGATATATTTTCCTCACAGATGTTTAAAGCTAATTCAACATGGTCGGGTCCTCCCCTCCCCCCTCCCCAACTATGCAAGAAGCTATTTTAAGTATTACTCACCACGAAAATCTTGATGGGAAAAGCTCCAGGGTGGTTTTTGCAGTGCTGGCCGGAAGGAAGGAAGGAAGGACCTAACTTTCAAACATTTCAAAAGATTTTGTAAACTCCTATCTATTGGTAAACTAATGAATTTGGAGGAGAAATTTCAGCTCTGAATTTAGGTTTGTTAAGTATTGCATTACAGTTGCAAATTCGATTCTGAACTTAGAAAAAAATAATAAAATATTATAATTTGTACCAATAGAACAGTAGAAAATGAGAAACCAGTGATAAACAAACAAAATATACATAGTCATCTCTTAGTTCGACAGAGGTTTCAATAAAAGATGGCCGTATTACATTATAATTGTCCATTCATAGTCTCTTCTGAACACCCAACGTGTTCGGAACTTGCAAGTAACATGAAGTCTTCAGTCCATTGGCTAATTGGGGTCATAAATGTATCTTTCCAATCTTGAACAACAAGTCTGCTAGTGATAAGAATGGCCCAGAGAATCCATTTCTGCTCTCCAGCCACCAGTTTCCATGTAATAGATAGTCGTTCAAAAGAAAATAGCCATCCCCAAATATTGAAACCCATCTCAAGTGAACCTGATACACATAATAACCTCTTCTCAAAATATAATAATTATAGGACATTGCAAATATGTATGCTTAAATGACACTTTATTCTCATCATATCTCCAACAAGGCAATGAGTTATGGATTCCTTTTCTGTACAAATGTAATAGGGACCTATAAATCCAAAACAAAATTTTATGTTGAATAAATTATAATCTAAGATATATTGAAAATTTTGATACAGATGTTAAGACAATCTTCTGTTGTTAGATTAGATTAGATCTCAATTTATTTATTCCATTCAGTTTTTCAAATGTACATATCAAACTGATTTATTGGAAATCAGTATTTATAATGACTAATTTTAAGTTTCATAAGATTTGATTATCACTTCTAATCATTTACGTGTCTCTGAAGCTGAAATGCTGCAGGTCTCAATTAACATGACAACAGATGTTGTAGTTGTAAATATTGTCATTGGAAAAGTAAAGTAAAAAGGTATTTATCCTTTAACAAAGGAAATAATAAAAACCCATCATTATCATTCCATAACTGTTCTAAAGTAAAAATCCCAGCATCTATCCAAGTCTTCCATATAATACAGTTTTTTTTAAAAAAAAAAATCCGTTTTCAGGTCTGGATTATTGCATTGCATCAACTTAGCACAAGAAAAGTCATGAGAATGCAGTTTTCCAAAAATAGTATACCACAATATTCAACTTGAGGTAATAATGACAGGGGTTATGTCTAATCTGTTATGACTGGAAGGCAGTTGCATCTAAGTAATTAAGAATGCCATAGATAAATATTCCAAAAGGGCCTAGGAAGGAGAATTTATACTGAATGAAGTTGTCCCAATTTGGTATGATCAGAAGATATGCATAATGGTATAATTCAGAATTTGGGAAACCCAAGCCCCATCTTTAAATAACAACTGCATGTTTTTCTAAGATATTTTGAAAAAGTTACTTTGAAATAGATAGTTTGTATTGAAGAACCCCATAGAAATTTACAGTAGAAGATATTTAAATTGTGGCACATCTATCATCTGTGTGTGTGTGTGTCTTTCTGTGAATAAAAAAAAATTCACACAAAATATAAAGTATGCTGCAAATTGCATTCATTCTGAGAGTATTTACCATATCCCAATAGGGTGAGGTTTAAAGATTTCCATCTATCAATGTCCAAGGAAACATCTTTATATAGTTTATTAGGATTTAATGCAATTATTTGAGAAATATTATGTGGAATAATAATAAGTAAATATGCCAATTATTTAATAATTTAATGTATTGATTAACAAATATTTCCCTATTGACCTCAGTTCGGACTTAGACTAATTAACAGAGTATTCTGCAACTTCCCTCAACACATTAACCCAGAGGGTGGATGCGGCTTCGAGGAGAAGATCCAGAGACAAAACCCCTAATTCCCTAATTGAGTGGCTTCTGCAGGCCATATTTTTCACACTTTCTTATTGATTTATCCTTCCTTTAGATTACAGAAGCCATGTTAAAAAAAAATTTCAAAGACTTGAAGATCCTAATTCTATTCCTGGTGAATATGTGCCCCTAAACCAGAGATACTCAAACCTAATCATCCTAGATTATCCCCGGTCTGAAGAGGAGAGAGAACATGAAATTATGGCAACAGGAAGGAAACATGCTGAAATCATCAGCAAGAGAGCTGAGTCGTCAATGAGCATTGAAACATTATTTAGCCCTGATAAATATGGCCTAACTCCACAAGTTGTTGTGTTGCAAGGAGCTGCAGGAATTGGAAAAACCACAATGGCAAAAAAAATCATGTTTGACTGGGCTTCTCAACAACTTTACCAGGACAAATTTAATTATATTTTCTATATTTCCTGTAGAGAGATGAACCTCCATGCAGATTCAGAGAAGAGTAGTATTGCAGGGATAATTTCAAAACAATGTCCCAACAGTCATGCAGTGAAAAATGTCATTCAAAGCATACTGAAGAATGTGGAGAAGCTTCTGTTTATAATTGATGGGTTTGATGAATTAAGGTATTCCTTTGATCAGCCTGGAGGCTACTTTTGCACTGACCCCTGGAAGAAGGAGCCAGTGAGAATTCTTTTGAGCAGTTTATTTCAAAAAAAGCTTCTTCCTGAATCCTATCTTATAATCACAACAAGACCAACTGCTTTGAAGAAACTCCATGGATGTTTAGAACACCCACGTTATTTTGAGATATTGGGGTTTTCTCCAAAGGAGAGGCAAGAATATTTCAATAGATTTTTTGAAAATGCAGAACGTGCATATCACACTCTCAGATTGATTAGACAAAATGATACCCTTTTCAGCATGTGTGTGATTCCCCTTCTGAGCTGGATCATCTGCACCGTGATGAAACAAGAGATGGAGAGAGGCCAGGATCTCCAGAAGATGCCATACACCCTCACTGCAGTCTATATGCTGTATCTCTCCAGTTTGTTAAAGTTTCACCATAAAGCATCCAACCAGGATTTCCAAATAAACGTGAAAGGCTTGTGCTCTTTGGCTGCAGAAGGAATCTGGAAACAGGAAATACTGTTCATGGAAGAAGACGTCAAGAAGCACAATTTAGATCAGGAAGACTCCCTCCCTCTCTTTCTGAATCAGAGCATCTTCAAAAGGGACATTGGTTGCATTCAAACCTACAGCTTCATTCACTTAAGCTTCCAGGAGTTTTTTGCTGCTTTGTTTTATGTTCTAGAAGAAGGAGAGGAGCAGCCTTCTGAAAATCTCAGTAAAAATTTGCAGACCCTATTAGAACAGTCTTTATCTTCTAGGTTTGATTTAACAATGACAGTTCGCTTCCTCTTTGGTTTTTTAAGTGAAGAAAAAAGAATGACACAGTTAAAACAAGAATTTGGATGGAAAATTCCTCCTAAGAATAAAGAATTCTTATTAGACTGTGTGAAAACTATCTGCAAAAAATTGAAGAGCAATTCCCCTTTGTGGAATGAAGTTTTCAATTTTTTTTATGAATTACAAGATGACAGTTTTTTAAAAAACTCTTTGGAAGATGTGATTTTACTAAATTTTTTGTGTCAGTCAGTCTGGGATTTTATCATCCTGGCATATTGCATACAACACTGCAACAGCTTGAACGTTCTCGAAGTTGATAGACCTGATTTTTTATATTTCAAACCTCCTGTGAAACAATTTCAATATTGGTAAGTATCTTTCAACATTTGTAAAGCCTGCTGGGCATTCCATTCAGTTTATGACCCTGCCACTAGCCGAGGGCTTTTCCAGCTTTAAGGTGGGCGACTCCCATTCATAAACCAGCTAGAAGTAAAGCCATTTTAAGCAATCCTTTTCCAGATTTCAACCCGTTGCCAGGGGGCCTGGTGTTTTTTCCAGACCACACTCACCACAGCCCTGGTTGGTGGATTTCCCTTCTTCTTTACCCCTCCCACTCATGGCTGTGAAGCAAGCACCAAATTGCTTTCATTCCCAGGGGTTTCCACCCATAGACTTTTGTGTGAGCTTCCCTTCATTGAAATCCTTCTTATATCTGACACCTTCCCACGTGATCTGTCCACAGGTGAATCATTAATAAAATGAAAGGAAGGAGGCACCAGAGTTTTCTCATGGTCCTGTCACATGGTCTAAAAGGAAAAACTGGAAACGCTCTTGTCGATTTCACTTGACTAAAAACCAGAGAAAAGGACAAAGAAAGGCCCATAGTTGTACCATTCCTTCCCTGGGCTTGTTAAAGAAACCCAGCTTTTTACCAGTCTACCAATGAACTTGTGCAAACAAAAACAGTTCCAGCACTTCACTGGTCCAGCAGCTCAGGATGAAATGGCTGTGGACTGTCTGTGCACCTGTCATGGTGCACAGTAGCCAGCTGGAGGGGAGAGGGTTGCCTGCAATGCAGTGAGCACAGCAGGTAAACTGGAGAGCACTGCTTGATCCAGGACATGGTAGAAAACCCTACTTTTTATGCAGAGCAGGATTAGACCGGCAGAAGTTGCCTTCCTGGGGGGGCTGGGCATGAGCAGAGGATAATGGGTGTTCTTGGCCTCAGGAAATGTTTGTGGCCCATACTGACACTGGAGCAACCTAGTTGCAAGGATCAACTGTCTCTTTGGCTCTCTTGCTACTGCCTGTCTTGATCAGGATTGACTAGGACTTGCTAAGGATTTGGTAGGATTGAAATAACCAATTTTGCTCCTGCCAGGATTGTGAGAGGACTTGATTTCCATCCTGAGTAAAGAATAGAAAAGTCACTGTTCTGCTTTCAGAAGGATTTCTGAAGAATCACAGAGTTTGGGGAAACCCTTTTCCCATCCTGAAGATTAGCTGATATTAGTCTGCCTCGCCCTCATAGGGAGATTATTAACATGGCCCCTGAGCATCTATGTACTCCCAGCTTACTTATGTGTACCTACTTCTTGGATCCTTCTTACCACTCCTAGCTTTGTGGGTTTTTCCCAATGATTGATACTATTCTAGCTTGAATTGCCTCTCTCTCTCTCTCTTCTCCTCAATAGCATTCCTTCCAAGACTGGAGAAGAGTGAGGCTCTGCAGTGTCATCGAAGTGGTTTTCCAGGAATAAAACCACCTGTATAAGCTCCTGAGCCCCTTGCTGCCATTGCCACAGTTACTTCCTCTGGGGACTTTTCCCTCTCCCACTTATTTTATTTTATTTTGCTTGTTTATTTGTTTTAAAGATTTGTATGGCAACTCTGGGCAGCTCACATTTGCACCTAATCATGGTGTAAACCTGTCCTGGCAACCTGTTTTTTCTGCTGTATCCCAATAATGTTGTGCTTATCTCATCTGCAGCCCATATGGGAGACGGGCTCTAGTCATCCTTAGCTATTGAGGGCTTAAAATAGTATTTTCTCCTTACACCAGTATTGTATCCTGAGGGTGTCAGAATATTATAAGTATCCCCTTGTTGCTGAGATGAGGATCAACAGTGTGCTGGCTTGCAAGGTAGTTTTTAGAGTAGAGATCCTCATTTACAATAATTAGCGGAATCATTATCCTTCTGCTTTCCTGACCATTTTGGCTACTTTCTCAGATAGTGATTACTCAGAAAGTGTTGCTACTTTTTAATAAAACCTAAATGACTAGCAAATTGTGAGACGTTGAATGCCATTGAAAGATGGTCCATCATTCTCTTTGACTGTTTCAGGTATGACACAGGCTGAAGAGGTGTAGCATTGTGATGGGAGATAACATTTTTAGCTGAAGTGACATTGTTCAGTTGAATGACTGAACACTGATGACAACAATAAAGTATTAATCTGAAGGGTGAATGGGCTAACTCCTTGCTGGGGTAAGAAGCTAAATGGTCATCTGAAGAGGTGGCACTGTGTAATTTGACAGTTCTGACTGACGAAATAGACCAGTTCTGATAAATGTGTTGACTTCTCAATCCATCATCTGGAACCAGATCTTTTCTATAAGGACCTTTTTCCATAAGGGTCAATTTTTACAACGCTTTAATGTCCTTTATATGCTAAAGTAACAATGAGGTATAAAAAGCCTAGCTCCTGAAACTAGAAGATTTGCACCGGTTGTAGTCAGGTCTTGTCTGATGTCACACCTTGGAGAAAGTCAGCCCTTTTTCCCTGCTAGATTATGCTTATCACTTGCTGGAGGGTATCAATCCCTGGGATGTGTGGTGTCTGCTTTAGGATCGTAGCCTTGGAGATGGCATTAGATGTGAGAACAAATTTGGGTCCCTCTGCAGTGTCTGTAGTAGGGCCTGAAGTAAAAGATGCTTAGAAACGTATCAGCAGGATTGTTCCTAGCAGGACAATAACATAAAATGCCATCACAGGCCTACTGTATGCATGGAACCCAATGTCTGATACAAGGAGAAGATGGGCCAAAAACTGGTGAATATATGCTGTAGATGCTTTAAATGTGCAAGCACTCAACTGCTTAGGCAATCCTTGAACTATTCTGGTCCTATTTCAGTATAAACTTGTTCAGGCACTGTAATCAGGTTGTTTAAGCTACTCCTGTATTTGGAGCCTTGTGTTTCACATAGAAGAGGGCCTTTTCCTGTGCTGCAAATAGTGAAGGCAGGAGAAGTGGCTACCTTCAGACCTGGAGTCATGAGAGCCCAGGATCTCTCTTGCCTTATGTTTGCTCCATCCTCCAACTTGAAACAACAGCAGCAGTGGTCTTAGTAGAGAAGCAGCAGAACAGAAGGAGGGAGGGAGGAAAGGAGGAAGTAGCATCATGGCTGCTGTTGTTGTGGCATTACTGCCACCACTGCCAACCTCCTCTTTCTCCTCTAATCAGTTGGATCACTCGAGATGGAGCAAGGTGGTGCTAGACCATGTGGATGAAAGATTGCCTGTGGAGGCCTTAGCAGCTTCCCCAGCACTCACTGTTGGGTACTTCTTCCTCTTCTTGTGAGCACATGGTGGAGTTCAGACCCTCCTCTGTGGCAGCAGAGTGGAACCAGCAGCTATATAACCTTCCTCCTCCCTTTCTCCCACCTGCTATCAACTGCTGCAGCCTGGGGAGGCGGGGGGTGGGGGGAGGCTCAACATCATTGCAGCAGCCCTCTGAGAGATTTGCCTCGGTGCTCAGAGAGCCTTATTTATGTCCCAGGCTGCTCCCAAGCTATGGAATATGCTCCCTTGGAAATTGCACTTCAGCCTTACCTGCCACTCTCCGGAAAGTCCTTCCTCGTCAGTCAGGGCTTTTGCATTATTTAGTTATGATTTTAGATGTTATTAATGCAGTTTTAATTGGCTACTTTTGTTAGTAGCTTGGAGCACCATTTTGGTGAAAAGGTAGAATGAATAAGGAACAGTCTCAATCATAAGGAAATCCATGGATTGGCAATAATATATACTCAAAACCTAGTTATAAAGTTTTATAAAAGGTAGGCATAACAGAGAAGTTGACTAACATTAACAAACTTTTTATTTTCTAAATAGTTTCTCACTGACTGTCCTTTGAAAGTCCTACCTTACATGGTCATAGCAAAGCTCATCCGTAGTGTTCTTCTATTGGAAATTCAGTTAGCAATAATGTACCTTCTTCTACCAGTGATTTTTACGTATTCCTCTTTTCCCCCACCCCAAATTTCTTGCGCTGTTGGCATTTCTTTCTGTAGACTGGGGAAAAGAAAGAGCTGAGTGTAGAATCATCAGATGTTCCTTGGATATGAAGCACATGTTTATTACTGGAATGATAACCTGTTTCTGGAGAAAGACCAGTATTTTCTCCCCAAACTTACATGAAAGTGCCACACCTTGAGGTGCTTACTCCAACTTCAAAGGCCTCCTGATCCCCAACAGGCATTCTGTAGCTGCACAGGCAGTTCAGCAGGGAATTGGGTGCTTCCAAGCCAGGCCTGCTAATAGAAGCTAAGAAAGGCTTTGGACATTTCATCATGTCATTTCTGAAAATGCAATCAGGACATGTAAAATATCCGCTCTTCCACTATGCAATTTTGTACATGTGTGCCATGGAGTCACAATCAGCGAAGACTGATTAGATGAGACTTGGTGGTAGAACAGTTAAAATACTCCAGACATCTTGACACATTGACTGCTGTGGGGAAGTCATAGTGGTTTGGGTAAAGGGAACTCCTCTGACAAATATCAAAAAAGGATGCCTGAACATGTAAAGTAATTAGAATAGAAAAGGTCTAATTTAATGGACATGAATTGTGAACTCAGTGTTATTGCATAAGCGAGCTTGTTTATCTGTTTGACCTGAAATAAACTTGTATCCTGCATATTCCTGACTCCTAAAGCCAAAATTACACATCAGCCTTTCCAATTTAAATGGCAGAAAACAGAAGATGATGCTCTTATAGTAACTGGAAGCACCTTAGACTCCTATCTTAAACCAAGGCCCTTTAAAAAATGATTGACTGTGCAGTTGTATGAGAGAAATTTGACTCAAAAACTACCTCCATTTTAATCTCTGTTGAATAAGATGAATGGGTTGAAAAAGGAATGGAAATTCTCCCTTTCGGCAGGACACTGAAATTGGGGGGGGGGGGGGGGGGGGGTATGTTCTCTGCTTTAGAACAAAATAAAACTGGGGAGAGAGACCAGTAGACCTTTTCTAGACCAGAAGGGAGTAGGGAATATTACATTTGTTAATAACAATAACTGCAATATTTACTTTTGCGGCATATCATCTTATGCTTTATGACTGTCCAATTGTTCTTTTTGCTTTTAAATTCATTTTGGGTGTCTATGAGCTGTAACTTCAATATTTTTCCCTGTAGTAGAATAAAACAAAATTTCCAGTTTTCCGTTTCTTACTTGTAATCATATATATGCATGAAAGCATTATTTTGTTGTTGTTAAAGGCTTTTTGAAGTGGTAATAACAAGTGTTTATAAATTAGCCTCTGAATATATAGTATATACGTATATGTCTCTGTTTTTTGTGTGTCTGAAATTTATGAATTCATTCACAATTCTAAAATGGAGCGTTTAGGTGTGGTTTTTTTAATATCGTCTCTCTGATTATTCTTTTTCTTCATATCTACAATGCCTATGCACAAATACTAATTTCTTCAATCCATGCTCTGGAAAAAATGTCATTTAAAAAGTACCTTGTTGCTATTACCAATTTCCCATACTACAATATGAGTAAAATAATGTATGATTGATATACAAGTTTGTAGTCCTCAATGCTATTTTATTTTATTTTTTAAAAAAGGAACTAGAAATACAGAAGTAAAAAATCTGAGAGAAAGAAATGTCTTTTTTCTCCCTTTAGTGACGAGAGGATGGTGCAAAAATATGTGGCACTCTTATTTAAAGGACTGATTTCTGTGGGAAACTTAAGGAAGCTGAGGTAAGAAACTGTTACGCTGTTTTACTGTAGATGTGGTTCCTCCAGCAGCTCAGATATTTCTGTAATGTTACACAACCAGACCCACAGCTCTGAAATATTTTAGGCCGAATATTTCTGATCAGTCTGTATTCTCCCCCTTCTATCCCTGCCTCCGTCCCAGCACATTTATTCTACTAAAACTAAGAAGTAAACTAACTCTCATTCAAATCCCACCTCCCTTTGGCTGCAACATCGTTTGGAAGCTTCTTGGGGATGAGTAGATCTATGATCTCATTTTTTTAGAGCAAGGACACCACTCAAGAAACAATAATAATGTGTTGTTTGCTCAGGTCCCTCAAAGCAATAAAAATATTTTGTTATGAAAAATAATGTGAAGAACTAGAAGTATTTAATAAAATACTTATTATTTTAATAAAAATAATGTTTGGTATTATGGCACCCATGAAGCTGTAAATATACAAAGTGAACACATCTTTTTTATGCTGCTTATTCATTTATTTAGTAAATGGCCATAGACTGTAAAAGGAAAAAACAGAAACATTTACAATAATTAAAAGAAGTGAGAAACATGCAAGCAGCAGCATTAGTTAAAAACAAAATAAAAATGGGAAGACATAGGAAAGGCACAAAGCCATTTCACAAGGAAGTACTGGAAACTGATATTGAAAATAACAAATTAAATAGGCAATGAATGAGACTAATGTGAAAAATAATGTTGAAAAAACTAAATTTGGAGTTACTGATACCAAGACTGGGTGAGAAGGCAAAGGGTTGCAGAATTCAGTGTTAGCATCACATCAACAGATGTTAAACGTGTACTTGGGATTTTCACTTATGAGTTAATTAGTGGTACAAGTGTGATTGCTTTGCAGAATCATCTTAAACGTGACTGCTGGAGCCGAGTGACATCACGTCGCTCCACTTCAGGGCCAGCAGTTGCTTTAAGGTTCAGTCCTCCATTTCTGTGCATCAGAGTCCGTTGTCGTGCAGTGCTGGGACTTCATCCCAATGCCCAGAAGGTCAGCTCTGCTGCCCTTTGGAAGGGAACTATCCGAGGGGAATTTCGTCAAAAGCTCAAGTGAAGCTAAGAGGCCTTTTGAGGTTTCACACAGGTCTACAAGTTAATGCTCATGTATTGTTCGGAGTGATTCCCAGTGGAATAACAGCGGGCAAAAGATTGCTAGAAACATTTCCTCTAATGTTCATCAGGTATAGGTATAGGGGCTCTCGTGGACAAGATAAATCATTGTATAAAGGGTCATTATTAGCAGCAACATTTATAATCATCTGCAAACCTTTTTAAAATAACACATATGAATCTTTGTGCAGATTTTGAAATATAAATCCATCATAAAGGGCACTTCCGCCTTGGGCTTTGATGCCAGCCTCATATTGGTATGTCAGGGTTCCACTCAGCTGGAACTAACTAGGCAACAGACTTTTGAGAGAGAAGGATGATGCTACAAACTAATCTTTAATGAGAGTCAATAAAAACAGCCATAACATACAGTTGACTGTTTTTGAGTAGGGAGGAGATGGTTCAGTATATATTCCAACAGACTGCAAATACATCATGCTCTTTTCCTTTGAAACCCCCTATGATAGGAAGATCTGGCTGTACCCAACATATGGTCCTTAATGGATTGATGTCTACATGGAGGGAAGTATGCAGTGAAGTACCTCAAGGTTTTATCCTGGGGCAAGTCCTCTTCAACATTTTCATAAAAGTCTTAGATAAGGGGATAGAAGGGATGCTCACCAAATTTGCAGATTACACAAAACTGGGAAGGTGGGGAGCAAGATCACTAACACCTCAGAAGACAGCCTCAGAGTTCAAAAGGATTCTGAACATTAGGCTCTATGCAACAAAAGGGAGTTCAGTTACAAGAAATGTAGGGTTCTGCACTTAGGTAGAATAAACCAAAAGCAGAGCTACAAGATAGATGGTGCCTGGCTTGGTAATAGTACTTGTGAGAATGATCTGGGTGTCTTGACAGACCACAGATTAAGCATGAGCCAGCAATGTACTGCAGCTGCCAAGAAAACTAAGGCAGTCTTGGGCTGCATCAACAGAGATTTAGTGTCAAGATCACAGGAAGTGATACCTCCACTCTATACTGTACTAGTCAGACCACACCTGGAATACTGTGTCTAGTTTTGGCCACCACAATACAAGAAAGATCCTGAGGAAGTAGAATGAATTCAGAGAAGAGCAACAAAGATGGTGAGGAGCTTGGAGGAAAAAAATTATGAAGAATCTTATGAAGAATTGTTTTAAAAAACTGGATATGTTTAGCCTAAAGAAGAGGAGACTAAGGGGAGAGATGATAGCAGTCTTCCAGTCCTTGAAGGGATATCCAAAGGAAGAGGATGTGGATTTATTCTCCATCATGCCTGAGGTGGGACAAGAACCAGCGGGCAGAAGCTTTGCAAATAGGTTGCAGGATCATTAGAGTGACTTTCCCACTAAAACTCAAAGGACTTAGGATTGCAGCACTTTGGCTGAAACTTTCAGTCATTTAGATCTAAACATTATACATGGAGCCATCATTGGGGACTGTCTGGAGAAATTTCCATGGCCAGGAGCTACTATAAATAGCATTGACTATATAGCAAACTCTCATAGATGGTTACATTTCTTGAACGTCTTTAAGACTAACTGTTGTTCTAAGAGTGGTCAACCCCTCTCTCCTGGAAGGGAAGTCACTTACTGTTCCCTGTGGATTGCCTGAATGCAATTTTTCAGGATCCAGCTTCTGGCATCTTGCTGGCATTCTCAAGAGAAAACAGAGATGCACATCTGCAATTCCAGCTTATCCCAGCATGAGCACTAGCCACCCACCATTTCAAAAGGGCAGGAATGCAGGACAACATTCTTAACCCACCCCTAGCCAGCAGGTAACAAACCCCCCATGTTTTTGGACTCTGCTTTAAAGGTACTGATATCTGTTTTGCACTAGCTCAGGTTATGTTGCCTGACTTGTATGTTTCCCTTCAGTTCCTTGTAAGTAAACCCCTCTACTCCAATTGACTATTGCAGAGTGTGGTGGAAATGCCCCTTTCTCACTGGGCACTGCCTTCCATTGCCATTTTTTCTAACAAGTTCAGCACTGGAATAGTAGAAAGCGGGACTTTTGTTATAACAAGCTCATTGACAGAACAGTGAAACAGCAGGCCTTTTTCCTTTTCTTTGTTAAAAGTACATTTATAGAACACAGCAACTATGGATATCTATTCCTCTGTCTGTCTGTCTGTCTATCTCCAGGTGAAATTAATACATTTCAAAATGGACTTTTCCAAGTGATAGGAAAAATGGTAAAACAATTAGTGCTTTCTTTTTTCTCTGTTTCCCTGGCCAAAGAGGGGTAAAGAAGCAGGGAAATCCCCCATCTGGGACCTTGGTAAGCATTGTCCAGGCAGAGCATCAAGCCACCACTGTGGACTATTGGAAAATATGGGGTTTCAACCAAGCCTGTCTCACGCGAGTACAAAGGGAGGGGTGGCTTCGCTGCGGCCTAGCTTTGCTGCTTCATGTGGGAGGGGCTTGGAGCCCGCCTTTTTTCCAGTTTCCCTCATTTCCTTTTCTTCTCCTCATGGCTCTTCAGAGGTAGGAATGAGTCCTCTTTCCTCCTCAGTTTTTTGAATTAACATTTAACAAACCCCAACATGGACAAAGTGGAAGAAGAAGCTGAAATTTGGATTTTTATGGCCAGCTAAATTTGCAGCCAGTTTACACATGGGAGTAAAGCTGCTGAAGGCTGCAGTGCAGAAAAGCCCATAAACAGCAAAAGATTGAAATTGCTACATGTGGATCAAAATTATTGAGCGTAACGAGATAAACTATAGTAAATGGTCTGCTTTCTTTTCATTGTGCTAAAGGTAAACTTCTTCCGACTATCAACGTTTTGTAAATGTAGCCAGAGGGGTATCTTCATTTGAACAAATAGTCCTACTTTCTGCGGGATTTTGAAATTTTAATACACATGATTTCTAATTTGACTGATTACAGTTCATTGCAGGCTGCTTATTGCTGCGTGGCAAAATTCCCCAGAAGATATTTTAGAAAAGTTCTCAGAGAAAATCAGAAGAGCTTTCTCCAGCTGCAACTCTTTCATTTCCTTAGATCAGTGTTGGCTGGGGGATTCTGGGAGTTGAAGTCCACTCATCTTAAAGTGGCCAAGTTTGGACAACACTGCCTTAAATCATCACACAATTTATGAATTAAATGCCATCTATTTTCCTTTTGCTTACCCTGCATGCAGAACAAATTACAGTAGTAGGTTAGAGGAAATAAAAGCAATGTCACAATCAACAAAGGGAGGCTGAAAAATAGTCAGTAGCTGTATCAAAAGCCCAACAATGGAGAAGTATTTTACAAAGCCCTCGTGTAGATGTGTCCTAATTTATTCCTAAACTTTCAAGCCTGTAATGTTGTTCCCTGCAGCATTTCTACTTGGTCCTTGAATGAATCCAGCTGCAGGCACCTTGCAGAATTTCTCAGGAAAAATCATAAACTGAGAGAGTTATGTCTGCCTTGGTGTAACATCAGTGACAAAGGATTGAAGTTACTATGTGAAGAGCTAAAACATCCAGACTGTGAACTAGAAGTGCTACAGTAGGTCACTTATGTTTTCTTTTCACTCTTATATCTGTAGCTCTCTCTTAAAAGTTCAAATTCAGGAAATGTCTCCAAGAAGAGGCAGTTTTAATTGAATCAAGTAATTGCATTCACTTTTGTTCTTTGAAGACTATAATTCATATTTATTCTAAAAAATAATTCCACTTTAACCTTCAAATAATTTAATTTGCTTGGATTGTAACTAAGAAATCGTGCCTGAACTAGTTTTTCTCTTCCCTCCCCACATCCTTTTCCTCATGTCTTGTGTCTCTTAGACACACAATATCTATATCGCTTACTAAATATTACAGTAATATTAAGCCCAGCAAACTGAAGACATTTTGTTGCAGTAAATACTCCATCACCCCTGCCACTTCAACTCATTTCTGGAAGGTCTGGCAGGAAGGGATAAGAAGGCAATCAGTGATATTCCAATTGGCTTGTGGAAGCGAACGGAGAGAAAAATGGCTGATGTGGGTCTTCCGGGCTGTGTGGCCGTGTTCTGGAAATTTTGGTTCCTAACGTTTCACCAGCATCTGTGACCGGCATCTTCAGAGGACAGGAGCACAGACAGGAGCAGTTCTCTCCCTTTTCTCACATCTTAGAATGTGGAATCACCCAATGCAGCTGAAAGAGGAGACTTGGGACAGACTTCATTCATGTAACCAGGGGTTATGCTTTGGAGTCTGCTTCCCTTTGATGTGTAAATGGCTACCAACCCAGATAGCTTTAAAAGAAAATTGACAAATATATTGAGGATAAAATAGGGAATGGCCATTATGGCTAAAAACTCCCATCTGTGATGAGAAATACAGAGCGAATGGAGGATATATAGATATTTTTCCTTCAACTCCAGAAGGAACAGGCTACTTGTAAATCATAATTATTGTTGCAATTGTGATTTATTTATTCTACTGTTGTAATTAAAAATTGTATCTCATCTGACGATTCTCTGCAGGCTTTCTTGGGAGACCTTGACAGTATCCTCCAGCAGGCATCTCGCTGATGTTCTCAGGAAAAACCAGAGGCTGGTGGAGTTACACCTATCTTTCCACGATTGTGTTAGGCATGAAAGAAGGGAAGAAGCATTCCAATTATTATGTGAGGGGCTAAAAGATCCAGACTGTAAATTAGACACACTCAGGTAAGTTATCACTCTTTTCTTTTCCATTTGATTTGCACATCCCTCTCTTGACAGCTTAACTTCTGCAAATTTATCCAAGGAGCAGCAGTTTTAGTTTGATCAAGTAATTACATTCAATGTATTGTCGAAGGCTTTCACGGTCGGCATACGAAGGCTGGTGTGGATCTTCCGGGTTGTGTGGCCGTGGTCTGGAAGTTTTGTTTCCTAACGTTTCGCCAGCATCTGTGACCGGCATCTTCAGAGCGCAGGAGCACAGACAGGAGTAGTTCTCTCTGTGTCCAGGATGGTGTGATCCTTTTGTGGGTATAGAGATCTGAAGGGGGGGAGGATTGGGGGGGCTGGGGGGGTAGGTTAATGAGTGGCCGCTTGCCCTGGTATCAGGAGATCTGTGTATTTTTCTGTGGGCTAGGCAGGATTCCTTCTTCTATTGAGTTGTTAACGAGTGGCTGCTGAGGGTGATTAGCATGTTCATTGTGTGAGTTGTTCGCATGTCCTGGTGGTTGAGCTGAGTTCGTTGACCTTTTGCAGGCTGTATTTCTCAGGATTGGTAGCCAGGTTTTGTTGATTTTTAGACTCTCCTCTTTTTTATTGAAACTGTGCTGGTGTTTGTGAATTTCAATGGCTTCCCGGTATAGTCTGGTGTAGTGGCTGTTGGTGTTGTCCAGTATCTCTGTGTTTTCAAATAGGATTTTGTGTCCAGTGTGGCTGAGAGCATGTTCAGCTACTGCAGATTTTTCTGGTTGCTGTAGTCTGCAGTGTCTTTCGTGTTCTTTTATCCTGGTATGGATGCTGCGTTTTGTGGTCCCGATGTATACTTGCCCGCAGCTGCATGGTATGCGGTATACTCCTGCGGTGGTGAGGGGATCCCTTTTGTCTTTTGCTGATTTCAGCACCTGTTGTATTTTTCTGGTGGGTCTGAAGATTGTTTGGAAATTGTGTTTTTCCATCAGTTTTCCCATGCGGTCTGTGACCCCTTTGATGTAGGGCAGAAATACTTTGTTGGTGGGTGGCTGTTTTTCTTCTTCAGTTGCATGTTGTTTTCTTGCTTTGATGGCTCTTTTTATTTCATTCTTGGAGTAGCCATTCGCTTGCAGGGCCCAATTAAGGTGGTTAAGTTCAGAGTTTAGGAATTGGGTTTCGCGGATCCGATTGGCACGATCCATGAGGGTTTTGATAATGCCTCTTTTCTGACATGGGTGGTGGTTGGAGTTTTTGTGTAGATAACAGTCTGTGTGGGTGGGTTTTCTGTAAACTTTGTGTCCTAATTTGAGGTCTGGTTTGCATATGACCAAAGTGTCTAGAAATTGAAGTTTGCCATCCATTTCTTTTTCCATAGTGAATTGTATATTGGGGTGGATGCTGTTTAGGTGGTTCAGGAACTTCTCTAGTTCTTCTTCCTCCTGACTCCAAATTGCGAAGGTGTCATCCACAAACCGGAACCAGACTGATGGGGTAACGAGTGCGGTTTCCAAAGCCTGTTTTTCAAAATGTTCCATGTAGAAATTTGCTACGACCGGGCTCAGGGGGCTTCCCATGGTGACACCGTCTATCTGTTCGTAGAACTCATTGTCCCATTGGAAGTAACTGGTTGTTAGGCAGTGCTGAAATAAAGCTGTGATGTCTTCTGGGAAGATCTGTTTGATGAGTGCCAGGGTGTCCCTCACTGGTACCTTGGTGAACAGGGAGACCACGTCAAAGCTGACCAGTTTGTCTGTGGGGTTGAGTTTCAGGGTGCTGATTTTGTTGATGAAATGTCCTGAGTCTCTGATGTGGGCTGTAGTCTGTCCAACGTGGGTCTGTAGAAGAGTGGCCAGATGTTTGGATAATTCATATGTCGGTGAGCCAATGGTGCTTACAATGGGTCTGAGTGGGATTGAGTCTATGTGGATTTTGGGGAGTCCGTATAGTCTGGGTGTAAGGGCTTCTGTCTTGCATATGTGTTGAAGTACGTTGGGGTGAAGGGAGGAGCTCCTCGTCAGGGTGTTGGTTTGTTTCATGATTTTGCTGGTCGGATCCCGTTTTAGTTTTCTGTATGTGGCGGGGTCTAGTAGTTCTCTAACTTTGCCTTTGTATTCCTCTGTTTTCATATTACCGTGGCGTTGCCCTTGTCAGCTGGCAGGATGATGATGTCGGGGTCCGAATTGAGAGTTTCTATGGCATTTCTCTCTTTCTTGGTTATGTTGCTGTTGGGGGGTTTTGCTCTCCGTAGGATCCTTGCTATTATATATTATTATATATATTATATATATTATTATATTATAAATAATATAATACTATATATTATGGGATATTACAGAGAGAACTACTCCTGTCTGTGCTCCTGCACTCTGAAGATGCCGGTCACAGATGCTGGCGAAACGTTAGGAAACAAAACTTCCAGACCACGGCCACACAACCCGGAAGATCCACACCAGCCTTCACTCTTGACTGTTTAAATTCTGGGAATATATACAGGGAGAGGAAGGTGGCTGAATCACATAATCACATTCCTCATGTTCTTTTAAGATTTTAGTACATGGCAGTTTAAAAAAAAAATGTTGAAATTCATCTTACTATTCTCGGCAGGATTCCTGCGGTATCCTTGACAGAATCTTGCTGCAGGCATCTTGCTCAAGTTTTTAAGGAAAACCAGAATCTGAGAGAGTTGGATCTCTTTCACTGTGACATCGGTGACAAAGAAAAAGAGCTGCTGTATGAGGGGCTAAAGCATCCAGCCTGTAAATTAGAGAAACTATTGTAAGTCCTCAGTGTTTCATTTTCCATCTGCTTTGTATAATCCCTTGCTGATGGTTTAATTTTTATGTTTACATAGGCAGTTTTAATTTAAACAGAATTCAGAGAAATATTTTGGGATATTGGAGTTCACTGACCTTAGTTTTCTTCTTGCAAATATTTCATGGCCAAAATAGGTAAAGTACCTTTGCTTTGACATGACAGAGTGGGGTTTGCCGGCTTTTTATATATGCGTGTCCTACCTGTCTTGATCAAGGATGTTGGATGCCTGTTTCTGATTGACCTGCCTGGCTTGGTTGGCTGTATTGTGTCATTTCTGGTTGTTGCTGTCTTTTGTGTTGGTTGCCTGTGGTTGTCGCTTATCTGAGTATTGATTGTTGGGTGGGTCATAAGGGAAGATGTGCTCTGGGCTGCTTACTGCTTTCTTGGGCCTCCCTTTGCTTTTTTAAAATTGTTTGTAAACCACGTTTATCTCTATGGGTCTATGAATGACTCACCTATCAGAATACCAGGCCTCTAGGAATTCTCTTGCATTTTTGGGTGGCTTGATTGAAAATGGTTAGTTTCCCAGTTGAATTTGCAGTTCAGTTTGTCTGTGGGTTTTGAAATTAAAGAATTTTCGTTGTGTCTTCTGACTGCCAATTGATGGTTTGCAAATCATCTTTCTGCCACAAATTGTTGGATGTGAGAGTGTAAAACATTGCTGGCTTTTTCTTTTCAGTATGACTAATATAACTTCTTTTTGCTGCTTAACTTGTGCTTCTTTTTGGCTCTCTGGTTTGAAGTACCAGATGGACACCACGCCACTGGGGTGACAAGGATGAGGTACTTTTGAACAACAATTCTGGCCTTCCAGAGCATGTGTCCAGCACATCTGTCTTGTGCTGATAAAAATTATAAGAAACCATACTAAGGTCTATCAGGCTCTTAATTTATGAGAGCAATAGAACATAGGGAGAGATAGATCAGCAGTGGTACTTCACTTGGACAACACCTGGTACTTAGGGTCCTGGTTGTGTTCCTCAGAGAGCTATATTATTAAAAGAGGGGGGGGGGGGACAGGAGTATAAGGTTTCCAGTCATCTGGAGGGTTCCCATAAGATAAAATATCAGATTAAAGGTAAAGGGATTTCTGTAGCAACAGGGAAGAGGAGCAGAATAAATGTGTATTTTTGGAGAAAAAGTTCTCTGGTATTTTGTTCACCTTTTATCAGTCTTATAGAGGGACTTGAGGCATCTGGAAAGACTTTCTGGCCTCCACAATATTCATAGGCCTTCACTTTAGAGCTGTTCTCTGCTCAGGAAGAGAAGGTTATGGCTGCCTATATTCCTAAGTCTATTATACTTTTATGGAGTTTATGGCCTGGAGTTTCCAAGCCACGCCTGGGAGAAACTTATTATATTAATATGCACCAGAGACCTTATGGAACAAATAAACTCACAAGGCATCTGACATCTTCCCTAGGACCTGATCCATTATTTATTGGTGTGCCATATAAAAGACCTAAAGAGCTCAGTACAAGCTTGAGTAAGAAATGTTCAAGATGGAAACTCTACACTCCTTATTTCGTTCTGAGGCAGCCTTCTTTGTTTCCATACATAAGGAGACTGGATCAAAAGCTATTACTCTTGAAATTCAATGTTGCATCTGGGTTGGGGGGTACCATGCTTCTAAATATCCATTGCAGAATAAAAACAGTGAGAAAGTAATTTCTCCATTTCCTGCTTGCTAGTAACCAAGATGCATTGCCACTGTGAGAAACAAAATACTGGATTAAGATGATCCTTAAGTTGATGCTGTTCTTATGTAAATAAGAGAATTATTTACCTTTCTCAACTTTTAGAAAAACTTGTCTCCTGTCTTGACATTCTATGGATATCTACCTCAACAAAATAAAAATGCTAAGTACAATCAGGTTTTTTTTTTAGAAGACAAACAGTTTGTTTCAATCCATATGCATGGCCTTCAGTTAGATAGAACTATTTTCAAAAGATTCTCCAAATCTGCATCCAAGAAGCAATTTCCAAGTAAATAAGATTAATTCTAGCAGTTTTTCCTACAAATTTTCCATCTGCTGTAGTTTGTTTGGCCAGAGACCCCAGCTTCACAATACAAGTAGTCCTCGCTTACCGACCCCAATTGGGACCAGCAATTCAATCAGTAAGTGACGCGGTCATTAAATGAAACATCACGTGACCGCGCCAGACTTAGGACATCAGTTCTGCTGAGGTCATTAAGCGAATCACCGTAGGTCATGAAGTGCAACATGACATGACCATGAATTGTGACTTCCTGCCAGGTTCCCCACTGATGCTTGTCGGAAGCTGGCTGTGAAGGTCACAAATGGCAATCATGTGACTGTGAGATGCTGCAACCATCATAAATGCACACCGGTTGCCAAGCACCTGAATCATAATCATGTAACCATGGGGACACTACGATGGCCACAAGTTTGAGGACCAATCATAAACCTACTTTTTTAGCACTATCATAACTTTGGTCCCTGAATGAGGCAGTCGGTAAGTGAGAACTACCTGTATAGGTTTGAGCTTTGTGTATGCTGGCTATTAATATACTGAATGAGATATACATACATACATAACAAATATAAATTATAAATGAAGGCTCTATTGATCAACATTAGCATAAAATTATATTTATAATTTCATGAGAATTAATAATTATAATTTCATGAGATGGGTGGTGACAAATTTGATGAATAAATTATAAAATAAAATGAATGATAAGCTCTTATGCAATTATGTAGGATATGTTGCTTTTAGTCAAAGACAAAGACATACAGTTGGGATCATTCCTCCAGGCAGAGTCTCTAGACCAGAGGAAACCAACCCAACCCAAGATATAAACCTGTGTTGTCTACAATCTTGAATAATATTTAGGAGTTAATCCCAGAACTATGTAAGATATAAAACTATATTGTAGGAGCAGAAGAAATGGTGAAATAACAGTCTTCCAAAATACTTGACGGGGATGTCTTAAAAAGCAGAAGTCAGCTTTCAGAACTCAAGAGCCACAAAGGAGAAGTGGAAAATGGTGCAAGTTGGTAAAGCTATACAAGGAAAATAGGCATTATGAAATAGGGTATGTAAAGGAAGGAACAGGAAAGTGAGTACCAGTCAGTGGCTTATGCATGGGACAAATAGAACAGATCCTGAACCAAAGGACATGAAATGATGGATTTTTCAAGACCAGATCAGCAAGCCAGGAAGTCTCTAAAGTCATTGGTTTCATAGAATATCAAGCAGTGTATGAAAGGGCCAACTAAGTTTAAGACAAGGGCTATGGCATGCTATCAAGTTTCTAAACCACTTACACCCTTTCCTAGATCAGGGGCCCTTCAGACAGTCACTCATGCCCTAGCCACCTTGTGGCTTAACTACTGCAATGCACTCTGTATGGGGCTATCCTTGAAGAGCACCCAGAAACTTCATCTGGTCCAGAATGCAGCAGTGCAAGCAGTGATGGCCGTGTCTCGTATGCCCGTGTGTAACACCTCTACTTAACAAGCCACACCGGTTGCCAGTTTGCTTCCAGATGCAATTCAAGGTGCTGGTCATTACCTATAAAGCCCTACAGGGCCTGGTTACTTGAAGGACTGCCTGTCTCCCATAGTGTCTGCCCAGCTGATTTGATCCTGCAGGATTGGTGCACTCCAGGTTCCTTTGATTAGACAGTGTAACCTATTTGGACCCTAGAAGTCTGCCTTCTTTGTAGCATGAGAAAGAGCTGGATGGCCCCCACTCTGCTGTTGTTTAGAAGAGCCACGAAGAGCTGGCTCTTCACCCAGGCCTTTGGTGAGGGAGAGGGAGACCCGTTGCTTCATTCCACCTGGTCTGTCATTCTTGCTCCTTTGGAATGAATGGGATTGAAACACCCCTGAAATCTGGGGTGGATCAGACTATTTCTGTAGGCCTGGGTCATTCCTCAAAGGTAGTCAGGTGGGTCTCTGCACAGACTGAATATAGGCATTATTAGGGACTTATCTTTTGTTGCAAGATTATAATCAAGGTTCTTTGTTTCCATTACAGGGTGAATGAAAAATGTGTAGTCTTGAACCATAGGGAGAAAGCCTCCATTGGAATTACAGAGATGATGTCTTCCTTTATCCATAAAGTATTTAGGATGAATAAGTAGGCTTATGCTGGGAATAGATCTAAGAAGAAAGTCTGCAAGACTTCCTTTGAGGAACTGTCAGAGTCTGATCCAAGGACTGCTTTAAGGAATCTACATTGCAATTTTCTCTCCATTCATCTGAAAAATGCCAAGCTACAAGAATAAAAGTTGATACCTGACCAAGCTCATGGAAAGGTGGACAATAAATCACAGAAATTTTCTACACTGTGAAATAGACATGTGACCTTTTGAAATCTGGATAAGGGAAGATAATGTCAATACATCTTCAGAATTTTAAAAAAGGAATTAAAAACAATAGATTTATTTTGGATTATAGGAGTGGAAGAATCCAGCACTTGTCAGAACTTACTGAACTATATAAAACTGGAGACATAAACTGTGTTAAGAACCCTATGCATTAATCCTTATGAAATGTATAGATAATTTTACATATCATTTTTCAATATTTTTCTGCAATTTGTCACCAGTTTGCTTACCACTGCAATACATTTTAAATTTGTGTGCGGTTTACTTAAATGATCGGCCTCCTTCAACTCAGTGGAGCAATTCAAAATAAAAGGAATCACAGAAAGAAACGTCCAGTGTGAAATAAGCATTTTGCTTTCCTCAGTTAGAAAATGTGTTTTATTTGCATTCCACTTTAACCTTCGTGGAGTCCTTGGGGTTCTCTGAGCTTGGTTCTTTTCTTGCAAACATTTCGTTACTTGGCTAGGTAACATCTTCAGTGCTACAATGGAGTGGGGTTTGCTCTCCGTTTATATACAGTGGCTTGCCCTGCCAGTGTTGGTTGGGGTGTGGGTTTTGTTTTGTTCTATTTTTTTCCCTCTGGTAGTTCCTTGATTAAGGTATTGTTTACTGCTTGTATGTCTGGTGGTAATCTTGGTGTTAATCTCAGCTTATCTGGGTGATGATTGCTGGTGAGGAGATGTTCTGGTCTTTTGTTTTCTTTTTTATTGTCTCTTTTGAATAGCCTCACATTTTTGGATTTAGCTTGGTCCAATATGCATGGAATTCCTGGAAGCTTGGTATTCAGACAAGGCAGCCATCAACAGGTACATTGAGATAAACAACATCTACATACTATTCAAAAGAGAATGGGCATTTGTGCTCACTTGAATAATGTTCTTACACAGCTCCTCTTGTAGGAGGTTGGGTTGTTACTTTGGTAATGGAGTACTTGATTGGTGTGGGTTGTCTCCCAATAAACTTGGGTTTCTAATTTGCCGTTGTTTCCTCTGCTGATGAGGATATCCAGGAAGGGTAGCATGTTGTTTTCTTCCTCTCTGATGAATTTTATTCCTTTGAAGATGTTGTTGATGGTTTCATGTGTCTTCTCTAGTTGTTTCTTTTTTATTATAACAAATGTGTCATCTACATACCGGATCCATACTTTAGGTTGAATGTGGGGAAGTGCTATAGCTTCTAGTCGTTGCATTATAATCTCTGCGATGAGTCCTGACAGTGGTGATCCCATGGGTGTGCCTCTGATTTGTTGGTATATTCGTCCATCAAACTGAAAGTAGGTGGTGAGGCAGAGGTTGATGAGGTCCATGATTCTGGGTATTTCGATCTGGGTGTATTTGGTTAAGTCAGGTGTGTTGTGTAGTACTGCTGATATGGATTCTTTCGCTAGTTCTGGGTTTATGGACGTAAAGAGTGCTGTGACATCAAATGACGCCATAATTTCATCTTCATCTAATGTGTACGTCTGATTTTCTGGACGTACTGTAGTGAGGAGTTGATAGAATATTCACTGTTTTCTGTGAGGTGTCCAAGCTTTTTTGTCAGTTCTTTCGCTATGTTGTATGTTGGAGTCCCTGGTAAAGATACAGTTGCTCGGAGCGGTATGTCAGGCTTGTGTATTTTTGGTCATCCATAGAAGCGTGGGAGGATGGGTCCACTGCTTTTCATCCACCACTGTTCTTCCTTTGTGATCTGACCTTTCTTAGTTAGGTCATTGAGGGTTCTCTTGATTAGGTTGTCTGGTTTCTGTATTGGGTTGGTGTTAAAAGGGATGTAGGTTTCTTTGTCCTCTAATAACTTGTTGGCTTTTTGCAGGTATTGTGATTTATCCATAATAACTGTGGTGCCTCACCAGCAATCATCACCCAGATAAGCAAAGGTTACCACCAGGCACACAATCAAGCAGTAAACATATGCTAATCAAGGAACTACCAGAGGAGCAAAACAAAACCCCCACCCCCACCAGCACTGGCAAGGCAGGCCAAGTATATAAATAGAGAGCAAACCCCATCCCATTCTAGCACTGAAGATGTTACCTAGCTGGCTAATGAAATGTTTGCAAGAAAACCAAGCTCAGAAAACCCCAAGGACTCCACAGTTCAACACTGAGCTACATATATTCTCTTCTAGTGATACTTTAACCTTCAAATAATTTAATTTGCTTGGATTGTAACTAAGAAATAGTGCTTGGACTTGTTTTTTTCTTCCTTCCCCATAGCCATTTCCTCATGTTTGGAGTCTCTTAGACACACAATATCTGTATTTTGCTTACTAAACATTACAATAATATTAAGCCCAGCAAACTGAAGACATTTTGTTGCAGTAAATACTCCACCACCCCTGCCACTTCAACTCATTTCTGGAAGGTCTGGCAGGAAGGGATAAGGTAACCTGCTTCCCCTGGATGTGTGCTGTAAATGGTTCAACCCAGATAGCTTTAAAAGGAATTAGACAAACGTCTTGAGGATAAAATAGCGAATAGCCATCATGGCTAAAAACTGCCACCTGTGATAAGAAATTACAAAGTGAATGGAGGATATATAGGTATTTTTCCTTCAACTCCAGAAAGAACAAGCTACGTGTAAATCATAATTGTTGCAATTGTGATTTATTTATTCTACTGTTGTACAGGTAGACCTTGCTTACCAACTGCCTCACGCGGCAACTGTTCAACAGTGCTGGAAAAAATAACTTTGTGACCAAGGTGTGCATTTACAATCTTTGCAGCATCTGTCTCTTGTTAGGATATTCTCATGGGAAGAAATGCAAATCGCTTATCTCCAAACATTGTTTTGACTGCCATCTGCATTTATTTTTCTAGTTTGCACGTATACTGCAATTTACTGCCACCTATTGGCGTCTGTATGCTAATTACCTAAGGGGAGGTGCATAGTGTCAATAAATTGTGGGTGACTGTATGCCTCACTGTCTTAGTAGGATTTTAGTCATCATGTAATCAGTTTTATAGGTTATGTAGTAGTAACTAATAACTAAGTAGTGTACCTCTTCTCTGAGAGTTTTTTGGCTAGAGACTTTGTTAAACTTGTATAGAGGATAAGTCTTGGATGCCACATATACGAGAAGAAGTGATTTTTTCTATGTTTTGCATAAAACTTATATTTTATGTAGTTTTTATTTTTCTCAATAAACACCAGATATGTTTTATACTTTCTGGCTGGATTTCTTTGGAGAACAAGATAAGGACATTGCATTCTTTAAATCTCTCTAACGCTGGTGTGTATTTTTGGCATGAACTGTGGTTATAGCTGCACTCTGCATAACATCTCTCTCAGTCACATATTTGCCATCGTAGTCAGTTAGTACACATTGTCCGGTGCCTGATCCTTCCCCCCACCGCCTTTTTTTCTCCCCTCCTAGAGTAGAGAGATTGCTTGTTTAAGGCAATCTCTCCTGTGCCTGACCTGTTTTTTTTTTCTCCCCCCACCCTCACAGAGTGGAAAGATTGGAGAGGAAGGGATTGCAAGAGAGTAAGCAGGCACACAATGGGGAATACACATCTAAAGGAATACAGTAGCATTATAGTCAGTACACATTGTCCTGCGCCTGACCCTTTTTTTCTTTTTTTTCCTCCCCTTGTAGAGCAGAGAGATTGCTTAAACAAGCAATCTCTTTAGGCAAACGCTCCTGTGCGCTCCAATGAATGTAAATACAGACATTAATTCCCGTCTTGCTAATTATCCCAGCACCAGAGTGAACAATCCAAAGGGTGGGGGAGTGGGGAAAAAGGAAAGCTGAAGTAAAATTGTAAGCCCAGTCGCAGTCAAGTGATTTTCCACTTAGTGACCACATCAGGTGGTGACTGAGTTGCCAGTCCCAGTTGTGATCGCTAAATGAGGATGACCTGCAATTCTAGTCTCATAGAATTGAGTTTCATTCTTTTGGCTGAGTTTTCAGGGTAATATTCAGGCAGTGGAAACATTTGGAGAGTGAAAATTCCAATAAGAGGATCCAAGAGCAAGACGGGTGCAGATGTTAGGAAGGTTCAGGTTCAGTCATTCAGGCAGCAGACACAGCCCAAATCATCAAGATAAAGGCCATGATCAAAGTTCTTCCAGCACTGAATCCCAGTCTGGCCTAGCCATCAATGCCCAGGATTCCTAGACTCCTCACCCAGACAGATGAAGCTGAGCAGCCCTCCTTTACCAAGGCCTGACTCTGCAGGCTCCTGCTTTTGTCAGGTGTCTTCCTCACAAGCAGCCACTTCTCCCTCCTCAGGCCTTTGACTCCGGCTGCTGGAGTTGCCGTGAACTAGGAGGACTTGACTCCAGCTGGTGGACTGAATCACCCTATATCAGTGTTTTTGGCCAAAACCTCTTTCCCCCTTGGTCCTGGGATGGAGCTTAGCAGCTTCTGAGCTGACGAGGTGCTGTGCTTGTTTGTCTTCCAGTGAAGATGACATGGTTGCCTGGGCCCTGATGGGTATGATGGATTTAGCATTTTAGTCGTATTTCAGGTCTTTTTCCCCCAGTTTGTGAATTTGGAAGAATAATTCTTTCTACACTCACACTAGCATGAACTTATTCCCATTCTGCTTATAAGAATGCATAGACACTGTAAAGGCAAAGCGGTTCATTTTGTTCTTTCTAACAGCTTTGATAACAAATTCACAAAAGACAGATAGGAGTTTCTGTTTAGACAAGTGGCACAAGGCACAAGCTCAGCAAACAATATGTGGGTATTTATCCAACCAGGAAAAGTGTAAGATGTGACGGGGTTATTTATTGACTCAATATGTTTTGATCCCTTCCATCTGATATAATGGATGTCTTATGGAATAAGATGCACATGGTCTTAGGGAAAGATTTGCTCATAGATGCAGAACACTGCATAATCCAGAGCATCAGGTATGACCACAGAAAGTATCCTTCTTCTTTCAACATAATGAATGGCGCTTGCAAAGACAGACATTGCCAAACAGGTATTTGGCATTATTTTCCTTTCCTTTAGTAGAAAGCATGAGAAAGAGTCACGTTTGTCAGATCCGTGGCTATAAAAATATGATAAATAAATAAATTCCTGGTTTCCCTATTTTTAAAACCATTTAGGAGAGGGGGGAGGGGAGGGAGGGAGGGAGGGAGGGAGGGAGAGAAGCCAAGCACTCCTAGTTCTGATATATATGTGTATGCATATATGTATGTACGAACTAGGAGTGTTTAGCTTCTCAATCTCTCTCTCTCCCTCTCTCCCTCTCTTTATATATGGCCTTTTTCTCCATCTTTGTGTCATTTCTCTCTTAACTGATTAGCATGGTCAACTCCTTCTTGGCCAAACTATAGGAGTCTTTATCTCACAGGCCATAGTGAAGGGGATGAAGTTAGGGTAATTTTTAATATCTATATGTTTTTATAAATCAAGAAGGAATTGATCTTGAGCTATAAGTTTCTGATGACATTCATCTAGCATGCAAGCTCAGGTTTTATTTTTCTGCAATATAGTCTGCAACACCTTGAGAACAGGAGGAGTTACTTCAGCATCTACTATGGGATGGGGTCTTAATGAACTCTACTGTTGGGGGGGGCGGGGAAGAGAAGCTGGGGAGGACAGTTCCTTTGCTGCCAGTTCTCTGATCCCAAGGACTGATCACTCCAGTGTCTGGCACCAAAGGAGATATTCTTCTCCTCCCCCCATTTCTGGTGCAGGCAGAACCTCTATTCTGCTTTGTGGAAGAGCCCTTGGATTGGCTTTGATGAAGTGATTCAAGCCATGATTTGATTTACCAAAGTGCAGAGGTGACCCATTTGTTAATAAACTTCAGGGAGCATCGTCTAGGTGCCAGCCATCCCCAGGGTTGATTGGATCTTTCCTTGCCCCATGCAAGTTGGCAGAGCCAAGTCTTCAATTCCCTCTGAAAAATTGGGAGGGTAGGGGCCCACCTCACCTCTGGGGGGAGAGTATTCCATAGGGCGGGGGCAATGGCAGAGAAGGCTCTCCTCCTAGGACCCGCCAGTTGACATTCTCTCACTGACAGGATCCGCAACATGCCTTCTCTGCTGGACCGGGTGGGACAGGTTGATGTAATGGGGATGAGACAGTCCCTCAGGTAACCTGGACCCATGCCATGTAGGCCTTTAAAGGTGATAACCAACACCTTGAATTGGACCCAGAAACAAAGTGGAACCCAATGCAGCTCCCACAGCAGAGGTGTTACACATGCCATCCTTGGGACACCCAAGATTGCCCGCGTGGCCACATTTTGAACCAGCTGTAGCTTCTGGATACTCTTCAAGGTTAGCCCCATGTAGAGCTCATTGCAATAATCTAAATGAGAGATGACCAGGGCATGAGTGACAGACTGAAGGGAGTCCTGATCAAGGAAGGGGCATAACTGGCGCACAACATGAAGTTGAGCAAAGGCCCTCCTGGCGACGACTGCCACCTGCTCCTCAAGCAGAAGTCGTGAGTCCAGGAGGACCCCCAGATTATGCACTGGGTCTGTCTGGGGCAGTGCAACCCCATTGATTCATTTATTCATTTTAAAATGTCTGTGCTGCTTTTCAAAACAAGTTTTCACAGGGCAGATTACAAAACTTAAATGATGCCTCGTGACACTTCTTTGTTGTTCAGTCATTTCCAACTCTTCCTGACCTGATGGACATGATTTTGTCAGGATTGTCTATCAGAAACAGCTTCTCTGAGTTCTTATAATCATATGCTTTTGTCATCAGGGATAGCCACCTTGCCTTCTGTTGGCCTCTTCTTTGACTGTCCTAGATCTTCCCAAGCTTTAGGGTCTTCTCCAGTAACTTTGGCCTTCACATGATGTGTAAGAAAATAAGCTTCAGCTTCATTATTAATGGTTTCAGTGAGTACCATTGAATGATTGGTTTCTCTTGCAACTGAAGATACTCTCAACAATTTTCTCCAATACCAGAGTTTAAAGGCATTATTTTGTTGATGTTGTTGTTAATCCTGGAAACTCAGCAAATTTTTAATTCTGTAATTATAATTAATTATATAATTATGAATGTTGCATCCAAAAAATCTGCATTTTTTAGGAAAAAAATAATTGTATAAAATCAGCGATTTACAATTGGGGAACTAGGAATATGGTCATCTTATCATCTATGAGGGATCTCTTACAGGCAGAGATTGGCTCAGGGGATCCTTCTCAGCAAGATCTGAATGTGTTGCAATACACTTGGCAACCAGTCCAGTTCAAGAGTGAATGTCTTATCCCTAAAACAAGTTTAGTAAAGCAATGTATGGGAGTTTGTCCAACCAGGAAAAGTATAAGGATTTATAAGATTATTTATTGACCCAATATGTTTTTGATTTTTTTTCTGATATAATGTGGTTACAATGCACACATTGTTCAGCATAAGGAAAGTGAGGAGGAACATTGCATAATTCAAGATTACCCCTTTTCCTGAATATTAATGAAACCTGCTGAGCTTGTACAAACAGACATTGCAAAACAGATATGGGCTACTTAGCCTTAGTCAGAAAATGTAAGCATTTCCTGATTTCTCTGTTTATACAATCATTAAAGACCTCCATATATATATATAAGAGGAGAGAGACTGCACACCTCTGGCTCAGAGAGCTGGAGGGACATTTTGCAAGGCAAGATGAGGCTCTGGGCTGGTTTCCACCTGATTTTCCTGGTTGCTTTGTCTGTGGAGAGAGGAGTCTTGGGCCAGGACACCGAAGCCACTTGCTGTGCACGTGAGTTCCAGCTGAGTGATCTTTCAGCTTGGTTCTTAGCCTCAGTGGGGTTACTGTGTGCAGGGGAATACTTGCCTCACATTCTTTCTTCTGTCCACAACTATTGTGAGCAGAGGAATCCAGGCCCTGTTGACCAGCAGTTTTGTGGGTAAAGAGATGGCTCAGGAACCCATGAGGGATGGAATCCGGATGCTGTGAAGTTCTGCCTTAGTAAGACTGAGCATTTCTTGGTGGTGCTGGTGGGGTTTAAAGGTTGGGGAAAGAACGTTGATAAGCTGAGTTGTGATGCTTTTTGAGGGAAAGGAGTTCCTGTAAAAGAAGCAGCACTTTCAGGATAGTTTTTAATGATCAATCTGTTACTTTTTAATAAATAAAAACAAAGAATTGATCTTGAGCTCTAATTTTCAGATGACATTTTGCTTGTGCGGAACATATATTAGCTTGGGTTTTGAATTTTTATGAAATGTGATAAAGTAACACCTTTGAGGTTATAGGTATTTGCCTAAGCAGTTTTATGTATATATTTGAGAAGGTAAACATGAGAACAAGAACTGTTAATCCTACATCTTCTAGATGTAGACAGGGGCTCCTAATGAACGGTGCTTTATGTGGAAGCTCCTGGTTTCACACTGTGTAAAGGGTGAAAATGAGAGCTAGTTAGATGTAGTGGTTAAAGCATCAGGTTAGAAATTGAGAGACCATGAGTTCTAGTCCTGCCTTAGGTACAAAGCCAGTTGGGTGACCTTGGCCAGTCACTCTCTCTCAGCCCTTGGAAGAAGGCAAGGGCGACTTCTGAAAAACCTTGCCAAGAAAGGTGCAGGGATTTGTCCAGGCAATTGCCAGGAGTCAAGACTGACTTGAAGGCACCACCCCCCAAAAAAGGGGGGGTAGGTGGGTCAAAGCAAATCAAGGAAATGTTTTTAAAAGAAGTATGCACTCTTGTGTTAGAGAAGAGTTCTCAGTTTTCTCCAACAGCTCAGGATAGGAATTACTTTTTATGTGGAAAAATAAGAATGGAAGAACTTTTGTGCCTCTTTTGCACCCCAATTACCTTACCCGCTGCTCCTTCCTGATTTTCTAGCATTGCACACAGGACTACCTTTGTTTAATATTTTATTGTAAACCGCCCAGAGTCACTTCCTCGTGAGATGGTGGTGTCTAAATTTGAAATATAAATAAATAAATAAAATAATATGAACCTGCTACTCCCTAAGGAGACCACATTGCTTCTCTCCTGTTTTTCATGTTGTGTCCTATTTATGCTCTTTCTCCTGTTCCAGAGTTGCAGGGTTTAACACAATGTGGAGGTGACAAGATTGTTCTCCAGGGTCAGGCAGGGATACCTGGAATTCCAGGTGTGCCAGGAACAAATGGATCACCAGGGCTAAAGGGTGACCCTGGTCCTCAGGGGCCCCCAGGTGAGTAAATGCCCTCCCCCATTGAAGATGTCCCACCAGGTAGAAGCAGCCGCTCATTTGTTCTCCTTCATCGTAACAGTGGGAATCAGGCTTTGCATTTATAAACTGCTTCCTAGAAGAGGGGAAGTTGCTGGCAGAGGGACGAAAGTAATTCCCTTTCTCTCAAATGTTAGATAGGAAATGACAGTCTTATGTGTTGTGCAGAGCGCAGCAAAGGTCCCAAAAATCCTGCTCTCAGGAAAATTACACATCAGCATGAGAGCTTGCAAAATGCAATATCTATATTTTGCTTTCCAAAGAAAATCCAGTCAGAAAATATAAACTAACTGGTCTTTATTAATAAAAATGCAAAACTTCATAAAATACAAGTTGCATACAAAATATAGGAAATAACAAAGACTTCTTCTCCTCTTAGCTTCCAAGACTTATCCACAACAAAGTCTCTAGCTAAAAAAAACACTCTCAGAGAAGAGGTACACTACTTGGTTACTAGGTACAACTACATAACCCATAAACTACATGATGAACTTTACAAGACAAACTGACAGGCTGGGCATCAAGCCCTCCCGTTATATTGCCAGCATGTACACCCTCACTGAATAACTAACATATACATTACAGTAGGTGGCAGTAAAAAACATAACAGAATCACGAGATGCTTTGTTTACATTAGCTCATAGAATAATCTCGACACCTGTTTTTGTATAGGGAACGGGATGACCTTCTTCCCATGAGAAAATCCTGATATTATGCTCTTTGCTCAGTAAGAGGATTCTCAAAGGTCATTGTCTTAGCAAAGTAGTCAGGTGGTGCTTCCCTGGCTGGGTTCTCTGGTGTTGTGGAAACTTTTCTAAGGGAGGTGGACTACATCATTTTGTCCTGTGAGCTGTTCTTAAGCCCATGACCTTTCTTCCTTTCAGGAATCAGGCAATGTTACCACTGACCTACATATCCGGCATAATTTCCTACAGATCTAGACTCCCAACAATCCTGAGCTAAAATATGAAGCCATCGTCTCAAACCTAAATCTCTTTGATGCTCTCTTGCAGCTGTAATGTACTCATCAGTGCAATGTCTGTCTTCAAAGGTCTTTTTCTAGACTTATTTAGATGCTCCTAAGATGATCTAAGCTGGTTTTTCTTCTTCTTCTCCTTCTCTTCCTCCTCCTCTTCAGGTGGAAGAGGTTCTGCTGGGATAACTGGAAAAGCTGGACCCAAAGGAGACAAAGGAGACAAAGGTAATACTTCTACTGACTGAGATTAGGGATTGTGCAAGAGCTGGATCAAAAGGGAAGCACTGGTCCACCTGCATGCCACCAATCACACACTATTTCATGCTGTCCTTGGTCGAACTGTTTGTAATACAGAACCAGCTGATGACAGCAGTCCATCACTGTGAGGAATGGACAGTACACTGGCACACAAGTGGTTGTTCTTATGTATGGAGCTGGTGAAACCTCTGTCTTTCTGTTTATTCACTGCACAAGAAATTACTTGTTTTTTTCTTACAGGAGATGCCTGCAGCTTAGACAATGTTGCCAACTGTCAACAGAAAGGTATGCCTCCACTTCCTCTTCCTCAATAGCTTCCTTGTTGGGTTAGTTCAGCCTTTCCCCCCAGACGGTAGGTGGATGATTCTGGGAGTTGAAGGCCAAGAAACCTGGAAGTGGCTGGTGCAGAAAGCTTGCTTAGCATGCACATCAATGTCCTCTGGCCTGGCACATTCCTATATGTGTTGACTACAGACTCCATCATCTACAGCAGACTACCTATCTTAATGGATACAATGTGTTGTCAGTCATCATTTAATGAATTGAATAGCTCAAGTTGGAAAAGCACCTTTCTTTTAGTTAGCTACACTTTATAAGACACCTAAATAGTCTTTGTAGTCTTGATATTCTCACCAAGCTATAATTTCCAGAATCTTATACAGGAAGTGTTGGCAGTCAATCAGCTATAAAAGCAGTAGAAGTTATTAATCTAAGCAGATGGAAAGACTTTGGTTTGATAAGAGTTGATGGCTCTCTCTTTCTTCCTGTTTATTTCCTCCCAAAATACCTGAAATTAAAACTAGAAGTACTTACTGAACCATCTGGAAGGTTGTATTTTTATGTATTTTTAGTGAATGTCAGTGAATACAAAGCTGATTAGTTCTGAGACAGTGCAACACTTTGCATCTAGCGTAGGAGAGGCTTACCATGGTCTGGCGAAAAAATAGATACTTATTGAATATGTATTGCATAAAAAGACACTCAAAATATAAGAAGAAATTCAAATGATACTGTTGAAAATCCTTCAGAAGAGATTACAGATGTATATTTTCAAATTTTAAATTTTACTCAGACTTATGTAGTAAATCTGAGAACTTACCTAAAATACATTGTAAAAGAGAAGGTATAGTAGCCATCTCAAGAATGAGGCTTGGACTAGTACAAACTCATTAATCATAGACTGAGGATCATTATGATACGTGTTGTTTGTATGTATCAGCCTTCCTCAACCTGTACTCTCTGAAGTGTGGGATTCAAACTCCCATGATCCCCAGCCAGTAAGCCCAACAGTTCTAAAGATGCGTTCCACAGTTCTCCTTTATTCCCATGGAATTATCCTTTCTTTGTTTAATCACTTTTTACCAGGGATCTCCATGAGATCATTGCATTACAACAAGCATTCATATTCCTACAGCAGAGATGATGGTGATTTCACACTTGGGGGTCTTGCACAGAGACCAATAGCTGTCCCACCACATATATTTTGACAGCAGAGATTGCCTGAAATGACCTACCCATTCCTCCCTATTCTTCCCCCCAGAGACAGAAGCCAGAAACTGCAAGGACCTCCTAGAACGTGGGGAGACCCTGAGTGGCTGGTACACAATCTACCCAACCAAGGGGAACCCCATGATGGTTTTCTGTGACATGGAGACGGATGGAGGGGGCTGGTTGGTAAGCTGGAGCCTGAGGAGGAGGAGGAAGAGATACTAAGTACTTGAACATAACAGAAGAGGGAGAAGCTCCATCTTATGATAATTAAGCTTTTAAACAAGTGGGCTTCATGCTGCCATTCTGGTTACAAAATTATAGCAGCTATTCAGGTGCCCATCATCCTGCTCTCAGCTAAGCAGTTTGCAGCCCCAGGGCTGAATGAAGCTCCCAAGTCCACTCTTGGGAGTTGAGACCAGGACAGCTGAAAACTGAAGACGCACTTCCCTGTCATCGTTAGATTGAACAGACTGGAAGTCCTAAAACAGGGCTATCACACATCCCAAAATCCAACCCTGCCCATATATGGGATAGGACCTTGCCACTTTATGGTCCTCATCCATTTTGATTGGGTGCCCTCCATCAGGAAGCAAGCGAGAGAGAAGAGCAGCCCTGCATAGCATTGCCTCCTCTTAATAACAACAGAGCTCAGAGAGAGGGCACCATTGGTAGCTGCAGGGCCATCCAGACCCTCTCCACCTTCATTCCTTGCAAGGGAAGTTCCTCTACATTTATTATTCCAATCTGAATTCCAACCATCTGGGGGGAGGGGCAAAAAGTTGAGTGGGCATCCATCTTAACTATTTGCAACCTCCCCTGCAGACGTCCCTGACTGATTGTTTCATCCAGCTTGGAAAAATGTATATTGGCATCTCTCCCTGTGCTCCTTCCAAGGTCCGGCAGGATTCTTTTCTCTAGCAATAAATTTATCACAGCATCTTTTAAGGAGATAAATTAGGTTGATTGAGTTATCTGCCTAAAGCTACATATTGAGCTGCATGGTTCGATGGTGATTTGAATCCAGGCTTCTTTGATCCTAGTCCAACAATGCTCTAATCACTAGCCTACACTTGGCGTGTTCTTCATGGGCCTTTCTACCATGGTGGACAACCTTTGGATTTATTTATTTATTTATTTGTTGATTTAAAACATTTATATGGATGCTGGGAATGTCACTTTTTTTCAGCACCATGGGCTGCAGGATAATTTTCTAGGTTTTTTGTCATTTTGGTTTTGGGAGGGTATAAAATATATTATACCTATTCTAAGGCTTGAGACATTAAAATAGCTTTTTAAACAGCAACAAACAGCAACGCATTGTCTCATTGTCTAGCAAGGCTTAGCGGTCATCATTCTGTTCAAGGCCTTTTGCAAGATTGAAAGGCAACCCTCCATTTCAGAAATGGGGTAAGATTAGGAAAGCAGCTTCTGCATCACTGAGGTATCACTCCCTCTCTCTCCACCTAGGTCTTCCAGAGGTGGCAGGATGGATCGGTTGATTTCTACCGTGACTGGGAATCATACAAGAAAGGATTTGGGAGGCAAGGATCAGAATTCTGGCTGGGCAATGATAAGATCTATCTTCTCACCAGCTCTGGTAAGCCCCAAATCTCCTCTTCTACCTGACGCTCAGTTTGATACATTAAGTCCTTTTACATGGATAATGCTTAACTTTATCAGAATTTATAAGAAAAGATGAGTATCAGTCCTTCCAGATTCACCCTTTAATATTACCAGAGACTCTCTTTGCATCACAGGGACACAATATGCATAAAAGAAAGACTCTGATCTGCTCATGTCAGTCTGTAAGACTTAACTTCCATTTCCTTCCATAGAGATTAATGGTACATTCCAAACTGATACATCTGGGAAAAATATTTTTTCTGTAATTTGGAAATGGTCTCAGAGATTTATGCAGCATGATTCCTCAACAGGGTTGATCACTAACCCAAAAATAAAATAAAACAGAAAGTGGGGAAAAGGAGAAAGTTGCCTTCTTTCTCTTGAGGGACCATACATTCTCCTGTTTTTGAAAAATTACATGGAGCCAGGACACCCCAGCAGCAATCTATATCTCTCCTCACTGCCTTACCCATCGTATGTAGGTAGAAAGTTATTGAAAGATTGGCTTTGTGAAAATAAAGATAAAAACAGGCAATGCAGAGGATCTCTTTCTGGCTAATTGCACAAAACGTCCAGACAAAGTTCAAGTGAAATCCTGACAGTGGTTTAATTCACCTGGGCCAACACTTGTGCTCCTGGGATCCTGTTCCTCCATGTCGATTAGTTCTCTTTGTCTTTGGACTAGAATGACCCATCATCCCATTTTGTACTTGTGGAATGAAAGTTCACTGTGATGATCAATAGGCTTTCCTTAAAGGACTTCTCCATCTCTAGTGTTCAGTCTCTAATAGCATCTATTCCTCGGGGTTCAGAAACGCAGCAGTTGCGGATTGATCTGGAAGATTTCAATGGTTCCAGAACCTTTGCGACATATTCCAGTTTCAGAATCGCAAATGAAAGTGAAAACTACAGGCTAACGCTGGGCTCCTCTTTGAATAGTAACATGGGTGAGTAATCCAGAGAATGCCTGTTCGTCTGAGTACCTTCTTACAGCAAATATAAAAAACATAAATGTCACTTGATCTGATGCAGAATGCAGAAACATTTTAAGCCAGGAGCTGTCTAATTCCTTTCTGGCCTATCACAGGGGACAATATGGAAGTACAAATATGAAGGGCTATAGTGGATGGCTTAAACCTATTGAAGTCTTCAGGCAACTGTTTGGCCATTTATCCTCTGCAAACTGCAAAAATGATCCAAAAATGTCATTCTAACTCATTCTGAGGGGCTCTACTATCCCTAAGTGGAGTGTTGTGGAGGGATGAAGCCACATTATATTTTTTTCAAAATCTAGATAATCTTTGAATTCATTTTTTTCCTAACTAAGAACCTCAAAACCTTTAAAATATATATATATGATAAGAAAGATATTTCCAATTCCTTGGATTAGTGTAGGAGTGGGCAAGCAGTGGCAATTCAGCAGTACATGGCTTTCTTTCAGTGACATCGTTCCTTAAAACCTCCCTAGGCAGAGAGCAGGGAGAAAAAAATTCAATCCTGCTCCTTCTAATGCTTTCAGCACATCAGCGGAAGACCTGCAGCCCTTCAACTGGTCCAGGGAGCAAAATGCAGTCCCAGACTCAGAGAAGTTGCCCATCCCTTAGCTTAATGTGTTAATGGGATTCAGGCATTCTGGTTTATCAATCATGATCTATAACATGGCCTGTTAGATGGACCTCCAGGTGGTATATTCAGCAAGCCAGGTTAAGCAAACCATGGCTTCAAGAGACAGGTAAAGCCACTGAAACACACACTATATCATCTTGACTGGGCTTCCTTGTGATCCCCTTAACTCAGTGCTTCCCTGTGATTTTCTCCTTTTAGGTGATTCTTTCTCGGGACACAACAACCAGGCATTCTCTACAAAAGACAGAGACAATGATATCTATTCTGGAAATTGTGCCGTAACTTTCAAAGGAGGCTGGTGGTACAGTAATTGCCACTCTTCCAACCTGAATGGCCTGTATCACAAAGGGGAACATGCCTCTTATGCTGATGGCATCAACTGGTATGCTGGGAGGGGGCACAATTATTCTTACAAGTATGCAGATATGAAAATTAGACCGCAATAAATGAAACCACAGTTTGACAAATTCTTCAACAGACATGACCCAAAAATTTACTAGCAGATGAACATTCTTCTGCATTCTCTTCCTGAAAAAGCAAATTAAATGCTATAAATCTTTAAAGCTGCTCCTTCACATGTGCATTGGAATATTCTCCCTTATTGTACTCCCTTTTTTATGTACACAGGGGTGGGGTTCAAACCCTTTTCCCTGTTCATTCTCCAAATTTTTTGCTAAAGAGAAAAGTGCTCCTGGATGTGTTGCAAAGCTGACATTTATCGATCTATAATCCAGAGCTGTAAGTAAGGCTAGCCTCCAACTCAAGCAATTTCTGGGACTGTCCACAGAGGTCACCACCTTGCATCATTCTTTTGAAGGGACACTCCTTAGTCTTTGTCAGTGCCTAGACAGGGAGCCTGGCATCTTTTCTTAGATCAACTACTTACCTGATCGGGGAACTTGAAGGGGCTGCAAAACTCTGGACATTCTCATCCTTAGGGCAAACCCAGAACTATCCCTAATTTTGCTACCAAATAGTCCTTTGTGTTTCACCTGGCTGTTTGGGTCATGTCCTTCTAACACTGTAAAACAAAGGAAAACTGAAGTAAAATTGTAAGCGCAGTCATGGTCATGTGATTTTCACTTACCGACTGCTTCGCTTAATCAAGTTGCCGGTCCCAATTGCAGTCACTAAATGAGGACTACTTGTATATTAATCATCTTACCTGAATGCAATTAATCCTCTTACCTTGTAAGCTGCATGGAGTCACCATGAGTTGGGCGGCCATATACATTGCTTAAACAAATAAAAGAAATAAATAAATGTGCAGAGCTCCTTCCCTGGTATTCCCTGAAGAAATGTGGTTTGTGTAAGATCTAGAGTCACTCAAAATAAATGTGCCTATATTTGTAGCATATCAGAATCACATATATCTGGAAAAAGAGAGGCAACTCATAAGAAATCTGACTTGAATGAACCATGCACACAGAAGGCTTGGGAAATGGAAAGACTGACAGGTTGGAAATGCCCCAGTTACTGCCCCCCTCCTTTTTTTTTTTTTTTTCATGTCTCTTCCAATGTTTTTCCTTTCAGAAGCAGCAGGCAGCGGGCAAAAGAACCACAGTTGCAGAATGTGTTTTGACTGGTGATGCAAAGAGTGCTCCATCAGCTAAGTGCATCATCAGTAACACCCAATAGGACACCAATAGCCACCAGTATGTCCACGGGCAGCTCTCATGGTGCCTGCCAGGATCCGTGTCCTATTTTCACTATGACAGAGTTTTAAAGATTCCCCTCAATCAAATAACAACAAAATCCATAAATGAAAAAAAATGTCCTAGAAAAGCCAACTGTTGGTGGCTGACATCAATAGAAAGCAAAATTCTCCCAGAATCTCTTTTCCCAAGGCTTCTTGAAAGGGGATGGGATAATTTGCAGAAACCTCAACCAAATGGATGGTTTTCACTTTAGAACCCAATATATCTTTTGTTAAGGCACAGATTTTTTCAGCCGCTGCCTTAAGTGGGGAGGAACCTATTCTCTCAGCTGATAAATGAGAAATGTCCGGGTAGCCAGGGCCTCTGTCAGGCTGTGAGAAGCTACATGTAAGCCTCCCACATCCTGCTTCAAGACTGCTGCTTCTTGAACTCATATGGAATCCATAGCTATCAATATGTACTAAGAGCCAGTTTGGTGTAGTGGTTAGGAGTTGGGTTAGAAACAGGGAGGACATGAGTTTTAGCCCTTTCAGGGTTGTTGTTGTAAGGGAAAATAGGAGAGAGTATTATGTAGGCCACTTTCACAAATAAAGATGGGATAAAACTCTAACAAAACTGATTGGTGGTTGCAGCCCAATGCTTTCTTGGCAGTGTGCCCACTTATCCTGACCCTTCAGAAAGGGGACAATGAAGGATAGTAGAGGACCTCTGAGAAAGAGACAGTGGAAGGAACTAATAGCCATTCCAAAGCAAGGGGGAAGACAGCAATTCAATTGTGCCCCTTCTAGTCCTATCAGCACAAAGGGAAGGTCTCCTACTGTCTTTCACTGGTTTAAGGAGTAAGCGGCAGTCCCAAATTCAGGAAAGTTGCCCATCCTTTGGCTTAATGAGTTAAATGAATCTAATTATTCTTTTTTTCTTTTTCTTTTTTGTAAGTCATGGTTTCTGGCTTGGAACATTAGATGGACCACATCGTGCGATAGTCAATAAGTATAACAGTTTAGATTGACAAGCCTCTCACTCATGGCCTGGAGGTAGGATGAAGGCAACGTCAGGGCATACAGCAGAATAAAGAAGTTACCAGGGTGCTCCATGGTTAGAAGCAAGTGGGGAAAGCCCCATAGTATTACTTGTGAGAAGAGATCCAATATTACCCAGAATAGACTGCTCTCTCACAAGAGTTCCAAGTGTGCATTATGTTCAAATGTGTACATATTCAAAGCACTTGCTGCATGAAATCCAGCATCGCAGATCCGAAATGCATGAATGTTGCAAAGCTAACTTGCCTTGAGGAAAGTCTGTATAGGAAGTGACCCGACTAGAACAACTGATGCTGACTTCTTAAATTTCACTTCCTCAGAAGGGCTGAGGAACTGTAGTTACCACAAAGGACTTGAGGGTCCTTCTGATCTCATGGCTTGTGAGCAGGCAGCTCTTTGCCCAGCTTTGGCTGGTGCACCAGTTGCAATCCTACTTGGACCAGGATGCCCTGATATCAATAACTCATGTCCTGACTACCACTCATCTGGACTACCGTGAAACTACAACTCATACAAAATACAATGACAAGATTGCTGGTGGAACAAACTCAGCTGTCTAGAAGAATAAATCTGTATTAAAGTTGCTGTTTGGTTACTGGTAAGGATCTGGCCCCAGTTAAAAATGGTGATCAAATGGTGGTTATACAACACAGCCCTGGAATAAAAAAGGCAATGCCTTGTCAAGATTGAATCTACCCTATTGAAAGTACTCCTTCCTTGCCAGGGGCATGGGGGAGTCCTTGTCTGTAGTAGCCCCCCCCCAAAACTCTCCTGGTGAGGTATAACCCCACCCCCCGCTGATAGTCTCAAAATTACTTAGATATGTAAGTAGGGAGCCTTTGGCTCCAGATGACTGGGGGCGTCTGCCTTAGGTTTTGTTCTGGATTTTATTGTGATGTTGTTGCTTCCTGGTTTTGTTTGATTTTTTTGTTTGTTTGTTTGTTTTTTGCCTTCCTTTTTTAGTGTATTCCACCCAGAGTCCTTTGGGATTAGGGTGGGCTATTAAAATATGAAATAAGTAAATGACTAAGCAGACAAACCAGCCTTTGCCACTCCTGTCCAAAATGAGGAAGGCAAGGACTGAAAGAAAAAAAATCTTCAGCCTCAGCCATGTCTAAAGCATCCAGATGCTTAGTGGAACAACTGCAGCAGGAACAGATGCTTTGGAAGTACATGAGTCTACTCCAAACCAGGCCTGCCTTTAAGGCATTCCTGGGGAAGGGATGGGAACCCATAGCTTTCCAGAGTTTGCAAACTGTGGGTCCTTTGCTGGGCTGCCAAGCTCTGGATTTCAGCAATTTCTGGAAGATCATAGATTCTCCATCCCTGACCTGATAGGATAAATCATATTTCAAGTTATCTCCATCAAGCCAAGGCAAAGGGATTAAAGGCCTATTCCCACATCCTCAATAAATAGCAAAAGGAAGATCTGCAGATGGATTGTACCACCTCAGATAACAGAGAGAAAGAGAGGGATCACAGTTTTAAAGTTCCTCCCCATTAAGAGCTCCCTGGGGTAACACCTACTTCTCAATTGTTAGATGCCACTCCTGGAGAAGAACTTTTGGCATCCTTATACCTTATCCTGATTTTTGGGGTGGGGTGGGGGCTAGAATGACTTATTGCTTCTGGCCTGTGTAATACAGTACATATTCAATTATCCTTCTGCCTAATGTTTGGTTTAGTGACTAGCTGTTTATGGGGCTCTGTGGAATCCAACATCTGAAGTCATTGGCCTAATATTAATGTTCCCAACAGATGTCTCCACACTGGGGTTCAAGTGAAATCCAGGATTACCTGAGCAGAAATCTGCTCCAGCCAAAGGACTTTCTCATCTGTCCCACCCTGCATGCTTTCCTCAGCCAACTTCTCCCTTCTCTGCTAGGGGCCCCTGTTCCTCTGGATTAGCCTGCCATGTTATGGTGACAGAGGAAGCATCCATGTGACCCCCGAACTTCTGAAAGATGGCTTGCGAACTCTTCTTTAAGAACATCTCTGCATAGCGTGGCCATTTCCCATCCCCAGACCATAGCCATGGTGGGAAGAGGTTTGTTTTTTTTTAATCTGATGCAGAAGTAGTATTTTTCATCTTCTTCTGATGCAACCCTTGCTATTTGTATGGTAAGTGCTGTTTCAGTGGTATGCGTCAGAATGACGCAGGAGGGCTGGGATCTGTCCAACTCTTCCTGGCTGCTGCGGGTGCACTCCCTTCTTTTTGTCACTGCCAACTTCCCTCCATGGCCGTGAGGAGCACCGTGGTGCACCAATATTGCTAGAGAAAACCTGAGAGCTGGAGTCTCAAGGCACTTTCTCTAGCAGATAAAGAGGCCCTCTGGGCAGTTAGATCACACTGGCCTTCCAGTAGAGGAAAAGTACAGACTACTTTCTCTAGTGATATCAGAACTGCTGGAGATACCAGTACCTCCTGCCTTGGTCTCCCAGCAATCGCTGGCTCTTCCTTTTAAAGACCAATCCCTGCTACGGAGCGTGCCAGATTTCCAATCCCTTACTCCTTTAGGAGAAGGGATGTTCCCAACCCACTTGCCTATACACTACAGCCGACCTACGGTGCCGGACACTCAACGGTCACCAATAGGAACTGCGACTGTTTAACCACCCACACAATCCTAGAAGGCACCCACTCTTGGGCCCTTCACCCCCAGGAGGATGCGGTTTTCCTCCTCTTCCGCCTCACCGGTTATGACGGGTATTCCCCACTGAGTATACTCGCCTGGTCTGGTCGCTAGTCGGCCCACTCACTCCTGGCAATGCAGTTTTTCCCGTGATGGAGTTGCTTCTGGGCACACCCAGGCAGCCAATTTAAGAAATATGCCCACATAAACTGAGTAATGAAGCTGGCAGCTGGTACTCTCCTAACAATTTGCTGTGGGTACAGCACTTCACAGGTTCAGGAACAATGGGGGATTTCCCCTTTGATTGGAAAAACATCCAGCAATTTATTTATTTGTCTGATTTATATAGCTGCTCCTCAAGTGGGCTGGTGCTGAGGCTGGAAGAGAAGGTAAGTTTTGGTCGGTGGATGGAATGGCAGGTTCAGCCCTTTCTCAGAATCCTTCTGGTTTGAGAGTCTGTTGTACCTTGTTTTGGGTACATTTCGGCCTTGCTGTCTAGAGCATTGCTATCTGAGGAGGGAGGGAGATAAGAGCACTCAGCATCAGCAGAAAGGAAAGTTACAGAGAGTTACATTTAAAATGTAAAACTTCACAAAATACAAGTTTCATACAAAATATAGGATATAACAAAAGACTTCTTCTCATATTTGCTTCCGAGACTTATCACTGCAAAGCCTCTAGCTAAAAAAAAACACTTCCAGAGAAGAGGTTCACTACTTGGTTACTAGTTAGGACTACATAACCCAAAAATGTAGGATAAAGATCAGAATGAAGTTACAAATAATTTTCCATTTGTATCCTGCCACCTCAATTTGACTTTAATTGTATGGAAGCTTAGATATTTCTACTCTGGTATCTATATGCAGCCTTACTGGCTGACCTCTGCCATAGTTCCACTTACTGGATAGTTGGGTAATGTCAGGAGCTGGCTGGGTGTGGGGAAGGATTTCCATGGTGCACATTTCTCTTGCTATCCCTGTCCTCTGTTTCCTCCTCTTGTTGTCTTATTTTGCATTCTAATAAATATAGTATTTATAAGTAAGCCCCTTGGATAGGTCAGTTACTAGCATCTGTTTCACAGCATGCAAGAGTGTGGTGAGGGATCTGTATCTTCCCAGTGGTTGAGCTGGGTGCTAACCCTGGACACAGATGCCTACTGCTTGGATGGAAGAGAACTGCGAAGTTATGGAGTTCTTAAATAATGCTTCGGCACTGAGTGTGGAATGAGACAAGGATGTGGTATGGAGAGATACATAAATGGTTTGGTATAAAGTGGTTTCAGCTACTTTTTTTTCTTATCATTTTCTTATGACATTAATTTCTTTGGCCCCTTATTTCTTATTGTTTCCTCATGCTCTGCCTGCATAATTTTGCTTATATCAAAAGGGAATGATGTGATAGTTTTATATGGGTTTATGTATGTATGTATATATGCATGTTTTGGAATCCATAAGATTTTTGTTTCAATGTATTTTTGAATGCAGAAAACAGGATTTACTTTTGCTTTTTGATGTGCACTTTAAGTAAAACATGCCTCCCGTATTAACATGCATAAAAATTTTCCCACAACTGATTTGACTTTTTCAATGTTTAGATTTTAAAAAATTATTTTAAAAATCTTTAAAAACTTTAAGAAGTGGCATCCCTCTGCCCAGATATATACAAAAGAAGATTGGTAAAGTTTTGTTGCATTTTTGTTCAGTTACTTGCATTCTTTTCCTTTTTCAAAGCACTTTGGTCCTTCTTGCCCCTTAATGCTGGATCTCTGTGATTTTTAAAAGACATTTGTTTCTTTTGACCACATTGGTAAAGAAGCAGCTGGAATACAATAGTGCATTCTGAATTCCCAAATATGTAAAATATAGTACTGAGGAATTAGAAACACCATGGCCCAAACTTGAGGTAGAATATTTTTTCCTCCCCTTTAGTGAACAGAGTATGGATCAGATACCTCTGGAACACATCTGCAAAGCTCTGAAGCCTCTTAGTAATAATTTAGCAACACTGAAGTAAGAAACTACTCTCCATATTCCTTAGTCATTGGCAGACAACATGTGAGCCTAAAAGAAACTGAGTCAAGCCAGCAACTTCATAAGCGAGCTACATGGTGGGGTTGTATATGTCAGGTTCAGCCAGCGTTGCAGGGCTAGGATATTCCCCAGGCGCGCTTTAGTCAGTTTCACCGCTCGAGCACTAGCGCAGAAAGAGGAAGTGCGAGACCGCAAACTAATGAATGAGCCACCTGGCGCCTCTTCACTAATCTGGAGCAGATGCGTTGTGTTAACGCCAGAGGGCCGCGGGCGCTATGGACAAAGGAAAGAGGCGCGGAATTGAGGAATCAGCGCGCGAGGGAATGCTCCCGGCTGTGTGCGCGACAGAAGCCTAAGGAAGGCAATGACCACGCCAAGGGCTAACAACAATCAAAGAACAATGGGACTCAGGCTGAACCTGCCATCTGGGCAATTAAGGGGGATTATTGGGATGCTGATAATCCGCAGCCTGTAATGCGATCGCGGGGCGAAACCACGGAAAGGGGGGAGGTATAAAGGAACCAATGTATTGTACCAAGCCAGTCCTGGTTTTGCTTGTAACTGTTGCGTTACACTTGAGTAAAGTGGTTGGTGCCAGACATTGTTGTATGATCTTAAGGAGAATCTTGCTAGTGTGAGGGATTAGGGCAATTGTACAGTAATTGAAGCAATCCTCGGAGTCGCCCTTTTTTGGCAATGGAATGAACACTGATTGTTTCCAATCCTGTGGCCATGTGTTCATTTCCCAAATTTTCTGGCACAAGGCTGTAATGGTTGTGGGTGGTACAAGCTCAGCAATTCTGCAGGGATCGCATCAAGACCTGGGACTTTGTATTTTGGCAGTTGGCTCATTGTCCACAAAACTTCTTCCTGAAGGACTGGCTGGTTCTATTTCTGCTTCCCTTACCGCATCATCCTGAGGGGGCTGGGCCTCTTTGCTGCTGGCATATTGCTCTTCTATATATTCTCACCATCTGTTCTTGACACCTTGTTGGTCAGACAATTCTTCCCCTTGTTTGTTTTTGATTATGCTTTTATGAGCAGTAAATGGTGTTCGAATCCTTTTGACTTGCGCAAATGCATTCCTGGTGTGGCCCTTCAGGCAGTCCTCTTCTAACTGATTACAACGCTGGTCCTAGTAAACTTGGTTGTCTTTCCTTGCTGAATGCTTGGAAATCCGCATTCAGTCTCCTCGCTTCCTCCCATTTGCCTGCTGCTTTGGCTGCTTCTCTTTGCTCAGCTATTCTGATGGTTTCTTCTGAGAGCCTCTTGTGCCTTTTCTCTGGCTTCTTGTATGGTATGTGTTCAACTGCTGTTTCAGTGATGGTCGACTGAATTTCCTGCCACAGTTTGTTGGGCATCTTCTCAGCAGTGTCCAGCAGTTCAAATCTATTTTTCACCTCCGTTGCATACATGGAAGGGATTTTGGTGACGTCTTTGGTGGTGCTGTCTTTTTGATGTTGCATAATTTGACTCTGATCTTAGCCACCAGCAATTCATGATCTGAACTGCAACTGGCACCCAGATATGTCTCGACAGCAAGGACTGAACTGGTCCACCGATGGTTGCATAAGACATAATCGATCTGATTATGGTGCAGTTTATTTAGTGAGGTCCAAGTGTATAAGTGATGCTTGTGCTGTTTGAACCAGGTATTCATGATTCAGAATCAATTTTCATGACAAAATTGTGCCAAACTATCGCCTACATCATTCCTCTCCCCAAGTCCAAAGCTGCCAGTGATGCCTGTTTGTGCTTGGCTGCCAACTTTTGCATTAAAATCGCCCAGTATTTAAACAATGTCTTTTTTGGGCACTTGCTTTATTTGGCATGGAAACCCTCTATTTCAAGCTCCATTATATCAGGTGTTGGGCCGTAGACTTGGACAACTGTGATTTTGAGGGGCTTGGCACAGATTCAGATGGTCATAACATAATTGCTTACCATTGAGAAGCTTTCCACAACTTGGGCGAGTTTCTTGCTTGTGATAAATGCCACTCCATTCATTTTTATGGTGTCCTGTCCTGAGTAATAGATAGTGAATTCCTCATACTGGAAACAGCTGTTGTCTGTCCAGTGTAGTTCATTGACGCTAAGGAGGTCGATTTTCAACCTGGCCATCTTGCACTGGATGATATACAATTTACCCCGGCTCACTCCTTGGACATTCCACATTGCTATCTTCATGCAGTGCAGACCCTTGCTTTCATCAATGGCTGCATCAGCAACTGGGATTCCTGCTGGATTTGCTCCAGGCACATCGTTAATGCCTTGACTACTCACAGCAGGTCCTTGCTCTTACCCAGGAAGGTAGGTAAGAAAGGTACCCAGCAAGGCCTAGGGGTCCTACCACTGGGCACCATATCTGAATCATTTGAGAGCCTTTCCATAAAATTTTCTTGGCAAGGTTTTTACAAAGCAGGTCACCAGGTCTTTCCTCAACCCTCCCCATTTATCCAGGCTTGGGGCCAGCATGCAAGTACATGGGTGGGTTATGGACTCCTTACAAATTATTTATTAGCCAGTTTAAAAAAACAAAAATCCTATCTGGAAGCACCTTTAGAATACAGATACAAGGTAAGACTGTTAATAAAATGGACTTGCTATTTCATATAACCAAATACTGGTTTAGCCAAATAAGGAGAGTAGAGGAGATATGTTTGACACACAGATGTTGGCTTTGTGGGGTAAACCAGATAGGAACCACAACTAGATGAGCTATTTCTACTTTATTGTAAAGCTGAATTGACAAAATTTTGAAAGTATGAAAGTACAATTCTCCCCCCCCCCCCCCAATCTCCTTTACAGCCTGAGAAACTAGGGAGGGTCTCTTCTGAGCCTCTTGCCCCTCCCACTATCTAGCTGCAGGCTATGCTATCTCTTATCTGACCATTCCCTTGGCAGCGTCTCTTCACCCAGTCTCCCAAGGTCTTTCCCACATACCATTACAAGAGTTTATTTTTAGTTTAATCTATAACCAAAATCCAAGATGGTGACTAGGAGTGGGTGAGCACCAGCTGCTGCACTGGTCTAGGCAGAGGGACAGTTGCTACAGGTTTTTTCTACCTTTACCTGAATGCCTGAATGCCCTGAGAGCTTACCTGTGTGCCCTGAAACTTGGATGCCCTACTGCAGACTTTGGAGGTGCCCTATGGTAGAGTTTGGCAGAGCCAGTGTGGCTGGGCAGAGCCCCACAGTTGAGTCAGATGCAGCGTGGCAAGCAGCACACAAGGCAAGCGGCGTGAGCTCAAGGAGAGGCCAGGGCTACAGAGAACTTTTTGCTCTAGTAATTCAAATTTGAAATATAAATAAAATAAAAAACCTGTTTTTTATGGCAAGACCAGGCTAGCATATGTTGCTTTGTGAGAAAAGCCCGATAGATGTTAATCTACTTTCTAACATTTTTTTTCACTCTGTATATTTTTAAAAACAATTTAATCTATACACACACTCACCCGGGCTTAAAATACATTTGTAATCTGTACAAACATATGGAAATTGCAAAAGAGATTAATGAATAGGTATTAATTTTTAGACATAACGTCATGGCATCAACTTTGTCAGGCTAGTTATGGGGGTATTGATCCAAGAAGGAAAACTGGAAGAGCTGACGTATTTGTTTACCTGAAGTGCAGATCACTCCTGTTTCTGCTTCTTTCCTTCGGATAACAGGGGCTAAAAGATCCACATTGTTCCACAGAAAATGCTCAATGAAGGACAAGGGGGTGGGGAAAGTAATGCAATGCAGGGATTTCTGTCATTTCTAGAGATCTATCCCTCACCTGTAAATACCATGAGTGGTGCCAAGGTTGTGAAAGCAGGCATTGCAAAACAAGACTTTCAACATAGTTTCTTCCTGTAACTTAGCAGGAAATTCTATTATTTCCTAAATTCTCTGTTTACAGAATTAATTAGCATTGCTATATATACAGGAAGGCATAGCCCCCTCAGCCCAGCTCAAAGAGATATTCAAAGGACAGCAAACTAGGCTCCCCAGAGCAAGATGACAACTTGGGTTGGTTTTTGCTTCATATGCCTGGTTGCTCTGTCTGTGGAGAGAGGACTGTCCACACAGGAGGAGACAGAAACCAACTGCTGTGCACGTGAGTGTCAACTGGCTCGTTCCATGCTGACCCAGTTAATTAAGGTAGATGAGTCCAGAGAGCTTCCTGCATAACTGTAGGGCACTTCCTCACCAGTGAGAACTCCACCTCTTCTCATGCCACCTTCCAGCTCTTGGGACTGCACCTCCCTTCAGAGAAGGTGCTGCCTGGTCCCTTTGCCACAGCTCCAGGCAATGACTGATTTTGGTTTTTATTTTTTCCTCCTTGTGAAAAGCAAATGCAACAAAGGGAGAACAAGGAACGGGGGAGGGGGGGCACTGACTAGTGGCCATTTTGTCCTTGGCTATTGGCCAGAGGCTCTGGCTGATTCAAGCTGAGGGCTGGGGGGCCGGGGGGGGGGGGCGGAATTGATGTTTGAGGAACAAAGTTGGCAGATCCATAGAAAGAGCTTTAGTGAAGTTAAGCAGTTCTGGGAGAAGGATTTAATGGATGGAGAAAGAAATAGCCAAGTGGAACTTGTCTTTGGCCAAAGAGACGTGCCTTAAAAATATGCCTTCTCTATTCTGTAGCATGCACTGTTTCCCAGCCTGAAAGATGCTCCTAGCCAGACCACAGGGAGCTTTGTGTCAAAAGGACCTTTCACACATAAGGACTGATCTGATCTGAGATCGGTGCTAACACTGCAGTCATGAGAGGCTACAGCTGGGCTTCACATGCTGAATCCATCAGCTTTGGAAGTGGATCAACTTAGCTCATACTCCAGGGTAAACACAGTGAAGACAGTTTTGCAGGATTTCCACTTTTGCTGGACTTCCCCACTGGCAGAAACACAGATCACTCAGTTCCTGGGGGTTCAACTCCCCAAATCAAAGTTACCCTGGCACCTTGCCACTACTCCCCCGCAGCACCGAGACGGGGCTTTGCTATTCTGCTTGCTGCAAGAAGCAAATACTGGAATGAAAGCGGGTAGGGCTCCTCCCAGGTCCTTTTTTTTAGCATTCTGCCATTGGCCAGTTGGAGGGACAGCGGTTGGCTCCTGAAGCAGCTGGTGAGGTTGCTGGCTGCAGATCAGAGAGCAAAAATGCTGCCTAGGCTGGATAGGGCCAGAGACTTTAGCAAAAGAGGGACCTAATTACACATTTTGTGAAAATTGAGCTAAATCTGTCAGTAAATATCAGGTCTTTTAAATATATGGATTTGGTATTGCTACATATCATTAAATACATACTAACTCAGGCGTGTGTCTTTTTAAATGTAGTGAATGTATAACCTGTACATTATCAAAGAATTTACCTAACAAGTTTTAAGTATGCATTTGAAAATATGAATGAGAAGAAATCTGATCCTTGTACATACAGATGGATTCATTAGAGAACAATATTTCCTGGGCTCCCAACGACGTGTACTTTTGCGGAAACACCTTTTCCCATTATGTAAAGTGTGAAGGGTAATCAACTAGAATATTTTAAAGGAAAATATGTACGCATTAGTATCAGGGATTGTTTCCTGACTGTAACCTGTTCATTTTATTGTTTTTCTTCCTCTTGCCCCTTCCCCTCCCCCCTTCTCCAAACAGTTCAAGAAATGCAGGCTTTAAAAGCTCCTCGTGATTTTAGTAAAAAAATAAGAGTGGAGGAGTGCTTGAACTTCTACCGGATTCCCCATCATAGAAATCCAGCATTACCTGTTGCATCATCCTGGCTTTCTAGCATCCAAACCAGGACTACCTTGTTTTAGTATGGCCTGTTCGTCTGTGAGGAAAACCTCACTGCTTCTCTCTATAGTTTTTCACTCTGTTTATGCTCTTTCCCCATTCCAGAGCTGAAGGGCTTAGCCCAATGTGGAGGTGACAGGACTGTTTTCCAGGGCCAGGCAGGGATACCTGGAATTCCAGGTGTGCCAGGAACAAATGGACTTCCTGGCACCAAGGGTGAGCCAGGGCCTCAGGGCCCCCCAGGTAAGTTGAGGTCTACTTCTGTTGACCATTTGTTGTCAGGTAGTTCTCGCAGCTTATTTGCTCTGTTTCTTAGAATCAGAGAGAAAAACTCACAGCCTGGTCCATCTAGAGGAGAGGATGTTGGGGCAAGCATCACAAAGGTTGCTGGCAGAGGGTTGAAAACAGTGCCTTCTCAGATTCCAGCTAGGAAGGGACTGTGGCATACTAACAAGGTTGCACTTCTGTTGGGGAAGAGGATTTTAATAGGGTGATGACTGTACCGTAGTAGCAATCAGAGGGTGCTCCTGTAGTTGGAACTTCTAGTACATTTTTAGGGAGGGTGTAATGTATCATTCTGTTAAAGGAACTGTTCTTACGCACACCAGCTTTCTTCCTTTCTAGGGATCAGGCAGTTCTTCCCTAGCAAGGTGTTATGGTCTTTCAGTGCTTGAGAAAGATGAGGAAAACTTGAAAAACACTGCAAGTTCAGAACAGCTATACATTCTTCCATTCTATGGAAAATGGATGGTTAGCTTTCCTCTTCATCAAAGGGTTATTGCCGAGAAACTGAAGAAAACTCCACCAAACTGAGAGATAGAAGCCTCTGTGAACTTAGCTGCCAAGAGCTTGACACAAAGGGAGAACCAACATCATTGACTTGCTCCAACTTGGGGGGTCCACAGCAAACTGAGATTGCCCCAGAATGATGGCCCATGCAGGGGGTGTCATGGCACAAACTCTGATTTTACAGGTGAAACTCGAAAAATTAGAATATCGTGCAAATGTTCATTTATGTCAGTATGGCAACTCAAAAGGTGAAACCAATATATGAGATAGACGCATTACATGCAAAGCGAGATATGTCAAGCCTTACTTTGGTATAATTGTGATGATTATGGCGTACAGCTTATGAAAACCCCAAATTCACAGTCTCAGAAAATTAGAATATTACATGACATCAATAACAAGGATTGGAAATAGAACAATATCGGACCTCTGCAAAGTAGAAGCATGCATATGTACTCAGTACTTGGTTTGGGCTCCTTTTGCAGCAAAGACTGCCGCAATGCGGCGTGGCATGGATGCTATCAGCCTGTGGCACTGCTGAGGTGTTATGGAAGACCAGGATGCTTCAATAGCGGCCTTCAGCTCCGCTGCATTGTTCGGTCTCATGTCCCTCATCTTTCTCTTGGCAATGCCCCATAGATTCTCTATGGGGTTCAGGTCAGGCGAGTTTGCTGGCCAATCAAGCACAGTAATCCCATGGTCACTGAACCAGATTTTGGTACTTTTGGCAGTGTGGGCAGGTGCCACGTCCTGCTGGAAAATGAAGTCAGCATCCCCATAAAGCTCATCTGCGGAAGGAAGCATGAAGTGCTCCAAAATCTCCTGGTAGACGGCTGCATTGACCCTGGACTTAATGAAGCACAGTTGTGAGGCTAATCCTGACAACAGTGAACCAACACCAGCAGATGACCTGGCTCCCCAAATCAACACAGACTGTGGAAACTTCACACTGGACTTCAAGCATCGTGCATTGTGTGCCTCTCCATTCTTCCTCCAGACTCTGGGTCCTTGGTTCCCAAATGAGATGCAAAAGTTGCTCTCATCAGAAAAGAGGACTTTGGACCACTGGGCAACAGACCAGTTTTTTTTTCTGTAGCCCAGGTAAAACGCTTCTGACGCTGTTTGTTGTTCAGGAGCGGCTTGACAAGAGGAATACGACATTTGAAGCCCATGTCCAGGATCCGTCTGTGTGTGGTGGCTCTTGATGCACTAACTCCAGCCTCAGTCCACTTCTTGTGAAAGTCCCCAACACTTTTGAATGGCCTTTTCCTGACAATCCTCTCCAGGCTGCAGTCATCCCTGCTGCTTGTGCACCTTTTTCTACCACACTTTTCCCTTCCACATAACCTTCTATTGATGTGCTTTGATACAGCACTTTGGGAACATCCAACTTCTTTTGCAATTACCTTTTGGGGCTTTCCCTCCTTGTGGAGGGTGTCAATGATGGTTTTCTGCACAACTGTCAGGTCAGCAGTCTTTCCCATGCTTGTGATTCCTACTGAACCAGCCTGAGAGACCATTGAAAGGCTCAGGAACCCTTTGCAGGTGTTATGGATTCATTAGCTGATTAGAGGGGGACACTTTGAGCCTAGAATATTGAACCTTTTCACACTATTCTAATTTTCTGAGATTGTGAATTTGGAGTTTTCATAAGCTGTACGCCATAATCATCACAATTATACCAAAGTAATGCTTGACATATCTCGCTTTGCATGTAATGCGTCTATCTCATATATCGGTTTCACCTTTTGAGTTGCCATACTGACATAAATGAACATTTGCACGATATTCTAATTTTTCGAGTTTCACCTGTAGAAGGAATGTAGTTACAAAATATATAGGATCTTATATGCAATGTCAGAGCATAAACAGCAAAGGCCCTAATTAACAAGCCAGGAGCATATTCTACAAGCACACAAACACACATCTCTTTACATACACCCTATATGCATACCCAAAAGGAAGATGAGTGGAAAGAAAGAGCCCTTCTCTCCACTGCCCAAGTGGATGAAAGGAAGAAGAGAGGCTTCAAAAAGCCCTTTGTGGAAGGATCTCAGGGTTTTCGATACCGTGCTCCCACCTTTTATAATGTGTGGGTCATGGTATCTGTGCTGGTTCTCACAACAGGCGTCAGTTTTCACACTTTGTTCCTGGCTCATACATTTCCACCTTTTTAGATATTTTCAGTTCCTTTCTCAAGGAAATAAAGCCTTGTTTATTAGTACTGGCCACACAATCAGGATAGCTGTTTCCTTAGTTTGTTTATCAGTTCTAAATGGTGCCGGTAAAAGGCTTAGCCTGCATTCTTCAGCTCTCTTTTCTTGTTCTTCCCTTTTCTGGTCAGCTAGTAATAATCCTACTATACATATAGCGCATAGTAGGATTCAGAGAGAATATAATGAAAGGATACTTATAGGGCACTGAATGAAGATAAACATGCAAGGAATAAAGGAAGTGTGTAGAGAATACCAATACGCATTTCATAACCAAGTCACACAGAAGGTTAAGACCTGTTGTCTATCATCCTGGAATGCATGACATGAAACAACAGATTAAGTTACAGAAGGGCAGGATTCCGGATGAACGTTAGGAAGAATTCACTAAGAACCATTTGACAGTGGAAGCCATTATCAAGAGAGGTGGTGAGTTCAAGCAGGATAGACAATTAGGATTCCTACCCTGAGAAATGGCTTGGAGTTGATGGCCTAAAAGGCTCCTTCCAATGCTACAACTATAAAACCAAATCCCCTTCCTCTTTGCTGCATTGCTGTCTAGCTACCCTGAGGTATTTACTAGCACAGGGCAAGGTTTGGAAGGCTGCTTTCTAGGTATATTCCAGATGTTCTCTAAGAAGCATTGTTCCATTCTCCTTAGGTGAAAGGGGCTCTGCTGGGGTACCTGGAAAAGCTGGACCAAAGGGAGAGAAAGGAGACAAAGGTAATGTATCTCCAAAGCATTTTTTTCTGAGGGGGCCAGAGTGAATTCCCAGGCCACTTGGCCACCAAACAATATATACTCATTCATGCTTTTGCTTTGGGGAGCACTCTGCAAGACAAGCTCTTAGCAGCCTATTTCCTACACGTCTATCCCTCTGTGCAAGAAAATAGAAAACAAACTTACAGAAAGAGGTGTTGTTATATTCAGAGTTTGTGAAATAGTTCTCATGTTCACTTTTCGTTTTACTTGGAGTTTACTTGGACTTTGTTCAGCTCACAAGCAGGTTCCCCCCCCCCCCTTTCTTTCTACAGGAGAGCCCTGCCAATCGGAAGGCTGCCAGCAGGAAGGTATGTCTAAGCATTCTCCTCTTCCTTGTTCAGTCATTTCGACCTTCCCCAGCTGATAGCCTTGCAGTCTGGAGAATTTTGGGAGCTTAAGCTCAGCACATCTGAAGAATACCATATTGGGATAGTTGGGTTATTTGTTTATTTTTATACAGCCTTACACCCCAAGGATTCCTGGCACATCATATTTCTCCTAAATATTATAATAGATGCATGGAGATCTGTTGCAAACTGAGATGTTATCAAAATGACAGCACGTGGACCATGACATCATGATGCCAGCTCTGCCCTTACATACTTGCATCTTGACATCTGATGCAAGTATGTAATTTGCAGATTTTGTGCCATGAGGTCATGATCCATGTTTTGTCACTTGCACCCTGGCCCTCACTGTGGATGCCTGTGAGATGGTTTCAGGTTTACAAATCAACCTTCTTCAGCCTGTTATCATCCAGATGACAGCTCTGTGCTCCCATCATTCTCATTAAGATCACTTTTGTTCAATGGAGATGATGGGAAGTGGTGGAATCAGGACAGACGTGAAAAACTACAGGAGAGAGAAAGTGGAAGTGTGCAAGACTAACAAGTTAGAAGCAAATTTTCAGGTTTCAATCCATGCAGAAAAGTTAAAAATATGCTCATACACATTGGGAAGATGTATCCAGGTATGTCATTATATGCAGATCCAGTTTGTAATAAGAATGAGCAGCAAGGCTACACTTGGAGCGCCATCTTGGGATGATTCAGCAGAAATGACATCAGCTTGGTCTTAACTTCTTTTTGATCTTTCTTTGTTTGCCCTTTATCACTCAGGATAATAAATGTAGAACTGCTTCAACAAGCTGGAACAGATGTTTGGACTAGTACAAATTCACTGATCACAGATTAAGGATCATTGTGATGCATTTCATACACACATATCAGCCTTCCGCAACTTGTGTCTTTTTAGAAATGTTAGACTCCATCTCCCATAATCCCCCCCAGATAGCGTAATCAATAGCTCTAGCTTGGGGAAGGCTGACACATACTCAAATATGTCTTCTTCAGGTTTCTTTTGTCTTGAAGGATTTATATTTTCTTTCTTTAATATTTTTAATGAGATCATTGCATACCACTGTGTATCCGTAATCCTATAGCAGACATTATGGTGATTTCACTGGGAGTTCTTGCGCAGAGACCTATAGTTGTCCCACCACATATATTTCCAGAACAGAGAGAACCTGAACTGATCCACACATTCCCCCCTATTTTTCTCCCAGAGGCAAGAGCCAGAAACTGCAAGGAGCTCCAAGAACGTGGGGAGGCCCTGACTGGCTGGTATACAATCTACCCAACCACAGGGAAAGTGATGGTGGTTTTTTGTGACATGGAGACGGATGGAGGGGGCTGGTTGGTAAGTCAATGATATTAGAGAAGCTTGCTTCCAACATGATGAAAACAGGAAAATGACTTTTTCTTCATTAGGCTGTTAATAGTAATATCAAAAGCTAACTCAGTTTTTTCCCACCTGGTTCCCTCTAGATATGTTGGGGTGACAGTACCTAGGATTCCCAGCTGTTGGCCTGCTGGCTGAGAATTCCAAGAGTTGCTACCCCAGCATATCTGGAAGGTGCCATGTTAGAGAAGCTATATGATAGGAACCGCTCCTCTGTCTGCCTGAAGTAGAGTCCAGGAGACCCTGGGCCCACACACTCCTCAGCATCCACCCCTACAAGCTCTGTAAAGAAGAGAAGGCAAGCCACACTCTAGATAAAAATAGGCAATCCCTACTCCAACTTAATTTTAATTGCTTGCTTGCTTTTGGCCTTGTATACTGCAGGGAGGGCTGGCAAAGGTGGCCTTTCATACTGAATTTTATGTCCAGAGAACTGGGTAAGAGTGCTTCCAGACAACTTTTTAATTATGCAGTCACCCTGCCACACTGGTATACTTTTAAAGAAGTGGCCTAGTAAGAACTTACTAAGCCAGTACGAGACCCCCAACTGGAAAAGGTATAAAATTAAGAAAACAGCTTCTCTCTCTCTACCCAGGTCTTCCAGAGGCGGCAGGATGGATCAGTTGATTTCTACCGTGACTGGGAATCATACAAGAAAGGATTTGGGAAGCAAGGATCAGAATTCTGGCTGGGCAATGATAAGATCCATCTTCTTACCAGCTCTGGTAAGCCCCAAATCTCCTCTTCTACCTAATGCTCAGTTTGATACATTAGGTCCTTTTCCACGGATAATGCTTATCAGAATTAATTTATAAGGAAAGATAAATATCAATTCTTCCAGATTCAGCCCTTTAATATTACCAGAGACTCTCTTTGCATCACAGGGACACAATATGCATAAAAGAAAGACTCTGATCTGTTCATGGCAGTCCATAAGACTTAACTTCCATTTCCTTCCATAAAGATTAATGGTATATTCCAGATTTATAAATCAAATCTGAGAAAAATAGATTTTTTTTTCTGTACCCAGGCCTTCCAGAGGCGGCAGAAATTTGGAAATTTTCTGACAGCTTTATGCAGCATGATTCCCCAAGAGGGTTGATTACTAACCCAGAAATAAAGTGTTTAAAAGTGAGGAAAAGAAGAAAGTTGTCTTCTTTCTCTTGAGGGACCATGCTTTTTTTTCTAAAAAAAAAAAAAAAGTAGAGTCAGGACTCCCCAGTAGCAATTTATATCCCTTCTCAGTGCCTTACCCATCGTATGTAGGTAGAAAGTTATTGAAAGATTGGCTTTGTGAAAATAAAGATAAAAACGGGCAATGCAGAGGATCTCTTTCTGGCTAATTGCGCAAGAAGTCCAGACAAAGTTCAAGTGAAATCCCGACAGTGGTTTAATTCACCTGGGCCAACACTTGTGCTCCTGGGATCCTGTTCCTCCATGTCGGTTAGTTCTCTTTGCCTCTGAACTAGAACAACTCATCATCCCACTGTGATCATGTACTTGTGGAATAAAAGTGTACTCTAATGACCAACAGGCTTCCCTTCAAGAGTTTCTCCATCGCCACTGTTCATTCTCTAATAGCATCTATTCTTTGGGGTTCAGGAACACAGCAGTTGCGGATTGATGTGGAAGATTTCAATGGTTCCACAACCTTTGCAACATATTCCAGTCTCAAAATTGCAGATGAGAATGAAAACTACAGGCTAATGGTGGGCTCCTATTTGGATGGCAACATGGGTGAGTGATATAGAGAATGCCTAGTCATTTGAGTATCTTGTTATAGATCATAAAACACAACAATTATCTTAAGACAGTTAAAAATCTCTCATACAGCAGTTGGTTTTCCAAAGGCATTCAGCCAAGTCACATGAGTTTCAAGGCACCATATGAACATATGAACCATTTTTTATGGTTTGGTCCTCAGCCTCTGTTCATAAGAAGTGTATTATTTTCGACAATGAGTTTTAGAGTTACCATTATGGCTAATGGTGAAGAAAATACATTATTTCAGTACAGTTGCATGTAACATTAGGCTTCATGGGTTTCTCTAATCCTTTAAACAAATCCAGCCAAGTACTGATAGTCAGTTACAATATTTTACATAGTGAATTCTGCAAGCTAACTTAAGTCTGAGTATAGACATACTTCCTTTTATCAGCCCTGAACTGATCAGTCAATTTAATTGGGGATCCTATAGTTCAGGTGCTGTAACAAAACCATCCTTTCATTGTTTCATTATATATTTAGATAATCTGTAGGTCACTGTATGACCCCCAATTGTGGAGGGAAGATATAGGGTTAGGGTTATAGGCTAAAAATAGTTTTATAAATAAACACTCCTAAATTACAATACTAATAGCTTTATTATAATTTTCAAAACCTGTATCATCCTGAAGTTAGTTTATTGTGACCTTTCAGTTGACTCCAATCATGCCTTGCTTTGAAAAAGCCTTGATAGACCAAAGATTGTATTTGGATCTTCAGAAAAAGATTTTAAGACCTCGCAGCAGAATCTTTTTTATAGGCTTTTCTCTACACACACTACTCTACTCTACTCTACTCTACTCTACTCTACTCTACTCTACTCTGCTCTGCTCTGCTCTGCTCTGCTCTGCTCTGCTCTGCTCTGCTCTGCTCTGCTCTACTCTACTGTTTGTTCCTCACAGGAGAGCCTTTACTCTAGCCAGGCTTGATGTCTTCCCACTAGGATGCTGGAGGGAAAATACTGTTGTGTCCCTCTCTTGGAACATTTATGTCTGTCTATGAAGCTATCAAAATATGTACACACAGTCCTCATTTAGCAACCACAACTGGGACTGGCAACTCAGCTGTTAAGTGAAGCAGTCACTGAGTGAAACCATGACTGTGCTTACGATCTTAATTCAGCTTTCCTTTGCTTTGCAGATCTGTAATTTTTCTCACAGTCATAAATTTGGGCATTGTTCGCAAAGTTACCTTTTTATCACTGACATAACTGTAAATGGTCACTGTCTGAGGCAGTTGCTAAACAAGGACTACTGTATTGCCTGTGTATTGCTGTCCTGCCCTTTTAGGACAGGGTGCTCCAAGTGAATAACTCCTTCCTTACTATTTAGCTTGCTCTGAAGAACTAACCAACTTTATGCATTTGAGTCAGTTTTGACTCCTGGCAGCCACATGGATATGTCCCTAAGATTTTCCTGGCAAGATTTTAGAAGTGGTTTGCCATTGCCTACTTCCTAGGGCTGAGATAGAGTGACTGGCACAAAGTCACCAAGCTGGCTTTATGCCTAAAGGCTGGACTAGAACTCATAGTCTCTCAATTTCCAGCCTGGTGCCCTAAGCACTATGCCAAACTGGCTCCCTGGCCTGAAGAGGAAGTAGTATATTTTCTGTTAGAGGATTGGTCCATTACTATACCTGTGAAAGGAGCTAAATTCTTTGCCACCAGGAAGCAAAAGGTTTGAATTTGGCCTTAGAGTTGCTTTTCTATTAGTTTGTGTTATTTTATTTCATTGTGTATTTTTTAAATGAATTTCTGTTAACTGTGTCATGTGTGGTATATATTCGATTCTTTATCAATTTTTGGTCTTTGATCATGAATAAATAAATAAGTAATCTCCAGAACTGCATGTAGAGTTTAAACACAGATTAAATATAATTCATATATTGTATATGTATATATAATACAATAATTTACATATATAATAGCATGTTGGTGATCTTATTACGTTGCTTGATGTTGGCTGGTTGTTTATTTAGGGGTTAGGATGTTATGAAGCCTAGCTGTTTGTGTTTGTAAACCATGGTTTATAGCTTGGCATGTGACACGAATCCAGTCAATTGGAGTTTATTTAATAAACCATGGTTAAGCAAACAAGGAATAAGGTATTCTTCTCCCTCCTACCTGGTAATGTGATAGACTGAATTGGGAATTTCTGCATGTAAGTTATGTATTCTGCCATTATGTTTGATCCCCTGCTGATTTCTTCCTAGCAGAGAATATGCATTTTTCACTGCTGTAGCATTGTGACTGAAAGCAACAATACAGTAAATTCATTGATTTTCTCCTCTGATTATCTGCATTCAGGTGATTCCTTCTCAGGACATAATGGCATGGCATTTTCTACAAAAGACAGAGACAACGATACCTATGAACCCAAAAGTTGTGCTGCACTTTACAAGGGAGGCTGGTGGTATAGTGCCTGCCACTCTTCCAACCTGAACGGCCTGTATCACAAAGGGGAACATGCCTCTTACGCTGATGGCATCAACTGGTCTGCTGGGAGGGGGCACCATTATTCTTACAAGTACGTGGACATGAAAATTAGACCACAATAGGTGAAATGTCAGTATATTTGGAATTTTTAAATTCTGACTTCCTGAGAATTTATTAGCAGATGCATGTCCTTCTGAATTCTGTTCCTGAAGAAACCAAACTAAATGGTGGCTACTCAAACTATTGAATATACAGTACTGTGCAAAAGTTTTAGGCAGGTGTGAAAAAATGCTGTAAAGAAAGAATGCTTTCAAGAATATATATTGTAATTGTTTATCAATTTACAAAATGCAAAAAGAAAAACAGCATCAATTCTTCTAGGTACACTTGCACACAGTTTTTGAAGGAACTCGGCAGGTAGGTTGTTTCAAACATCTTGGAGAACCACAGATCTCCTGTGGATGTAGGCTGCCTCAAATCCTTCTGCCTCTTCATGTAATCCCAGACAGACTCGATGATGTTGAGATCAGGGCTCTGTAGGGGCCAAACCATCACTTCCAGGACCCCTTGTTCTTCTTTACACTGAAGATAGTTCTTCATGACATTGGCTGTATGTTTGGGGTCGTTGTCCTGCTGCAGAATAAATTTGGGGCCAATCACACACCTCCCTGATGGTATGGCATGATGGATAAGTATGTGCCTGTATTTCTCAGTGTTGAGGACACCACTGATCCTGACCAAATCTCCAACTCCATTTGCAGAAATGCAGCCCCAAACTTGCAAGGAACCTCCACCATGCTTCACTGTTGCCTGCAGACACTCATTATTGCACTGGTCTCCAGCCCTTCAGCAAACACACTGCCTCCTGCTACAGCCAAATATTTCAAATTTTGACTCGTCAGTCCAGAGCACCTGTTACCATTTTTCTGCACTCCAGTTCCTATGTTTTTGTGCATAGTCGAGTCACTTAGCCTTGTTTCCACATCAGAGGTATGGCTTTTTGGCTGCAATTCTTCCATGAAGACCACTTCTGGCCAGACTTCTGCGGACAGTAGATGGGTGTGCCTGGGTCCCACTGGTTTCCACCAGTTCTGTGCTGATGGCACTGCTGGACATCTTCCAACGTCAAAGGAAAGTAAGCATGATGTGTCTTCCATCTGCTGCATTAAGTTTCCTTGGCCGACCACTGCGTCTACGGTCCTCAATGTTGCCCGTTTGTGTTTCTTCAAAAGAGCTTGAACAGTGCATCTTGAAACCCCAGTCTGCTTTGAAATTTTTGCCTGGGAGAGACCTTGCTGATGCAGTAGAACCCCCTCATGTCTTGTTGCTGTGCTCAGTCTTGCCATGGTGTACAACCTGTGACAAGAAACTGTCTCCCACAACCTCACCTTAGTAGCAGAGTTTGGCTGTTCCTCACCCAGTTTAAAGCCTCCTACACAGCTGTTTCTGTTTCAGTTAATGACTGTGTTTCAACCTACATATGAAATTGATGATCATTAGCACCTGCTTGGTATAATTGAGTAATCATACACCTGACTCTAATCCTACAAGATCCCTGACTTTGTGCAAGTGCTTGAAGTGTGCAAGTGTAAGAATTGATGCTTGTTTGAAGCCAAAGGGTACTCACACCAAATGTTGATTTGATTTAGATTTCTCTTCTGTTCACTCACTTTGCATTTTGTAAATTGATAAACATAAACAATTACATGTATTTTTGAAAGCATTCTTACTTTACAGCATTTTTTCATACCTGCCTAAAACTTTTGCACAGTACTGTATGTGTGTATGTGTGTATATATGTGTGTGTGTGTGTGTGTGTGTGTGTAAATAAATAAATAATAAATGAGGGGGCTTGTTTGGGAATTAAAGGTATTTGAAAGGAAAAGGCTAGTTTCAGGATGAAAGGTACCTGGCTGTCTCTTGCATGAGAATTAGTATCTTCAGTTTGGGATGTTATCCACTGTTATCTTATGGAAGGCCACTAGCCTAGTAAATTTTGATTGCGTGTCTAAAATCCCCACACTGTGAACGCAAAGTAGTTATTCTGATTATTGTATCATCAGAAGGGGCTTACAACATTGATATAATTTTTCAATTATATGTATTATTTAATTCTCTTATAAAGTCTCCCCATTCCTCGGGTTGTGGCATGAGGCTGCCTTATATCACCATAAAGCTGAGTGCCAAAGGAAGCATGGGCATTATTGATCCATTTGAGCTGATGAGGTGAATATGTGAGGCTTTGCAACCTGAGGGTCATTTGAGGAAAGGAAGGAACGTATTGTATGGAAGGAACTACATCTTGATAAGGTTTCTCCAATCATAGATTTCATGTAAGACAAATGCTTCTTAATGGAGACAATTAAACTAACAATGTATGAACAGATTCTTCTTTCCTTTTGGAGGAAGGTTTTATTTTCTGTATTGCAACTTGGAAAGAGGAACACTAAAGGAAATATCCATACTTATTTTTGAAAATACGTAAGCTACATGGATCTCACTCTACTAAAAAACATCAACCTGATTGTCACGGTCTGAAAATAGTGAAGAGATTTCAGGGTTTTTTTTTTTTCTTTTTTTACTGCTCTGTCCCCAGATATTTTTACCAAATACCCAAAAGCACACCAGTGAAACATGATAGGATCCTAGGGCAATTATTAGTACCGTCACCTCAGCATTGCTTTGTGTGGTGCAGGGCTGGGGAACTTTAAGAGGATGCTGAAGCAAAATTCCCAGCAGTTCTAGCCTCTGTGGCAAATTTGGAACTTGCAGTTCAGATTCCCTGCCATCGGCACAGTATTTTATGAAGGCACATCTTCACATTGATATCATAGTAATGGGGAAGAGGAACAATTCATTTGCAAGCCTTCGATGTATAGTTCATTATATATCATTTGGATATAAATGGCTACTGAAAAATTCCTAACGTTCAAATTCTACCTGGTGTTTCTTTGTCATACTACATGGGGATGTTATGAAATCCTAACATTCATGTTTGGATACCCTCATAAATGTTTGCGAACATTCCTCTCATGCATATGTGCAGTATCAAATCAGCCAAAGCTAAGTGCAGCTACCAGATATGAAGAAGAGAGAGCAGAACAGCAACTTGCACAAAAGAAACAAAGGGTTTTGAGTGAGGATAAATGGAAGGAATACAGTGTGTTGAACTTCTGCAAAAAGAGTGTGTGTGTGTGTTAATGCAGTGTATAAATAAAAATGTGTTTACAAGTAGTCCTCAACCTACTACCAACCAGCAACAGTTCGAAATTACAACAGCACTGAACAAATGGTGATTACAATCAGTCCTTGGAGTTCTGGCCATCCCAGCACCCCTGCAGTCACGTGATCGCGATCTGGGCACTTGGCAACTAGTTTGCAGTTACAACCAGTTGCAGCACCCTGTGATCATGTGATCACCATTTACAATCTTCCCTGCTGGCTTCCCCAGAAAGTCAATGGGGAAGCCTGCAGGGAACATCACAAGCCACTGGGATAGGTTTCCCTCCCTGTGACCCTCTCCCAGCTACTCTGTGCTCATGCCACACCAGCCACTTGCATACTCCCACGCACCCTCCCCAACCTCTCTCGCACTCTCCCCAACCCTCCCTCACAACTTCGTGCACCCTCCCCAATCTGCATCTCTCAGACATCCCCTTGCACCTGGCATCAGCCACTTATCTGCCTGCTGTCCTGGGACTTGCAACTTCCTGCTGGCTTCCCCACTGACTTTGGTTGTGAGATGCCAGCAGGAAGTTGCCTTGCCTAACGACCATGCAATTCAGTTAACAACAGCAACCAGGACTGCAGGAATTGCCATCACTAAGCGATGTGGTCATACTTTATGACTGCATCGCTTAGCAATGGAAATTGCGGTCCCAATTGCCTTTTTAAGTTGAGGACTACCAGTACATGTTTAGACATGATGTGAGCCCTCTCTCATCCTGGTGATCAAACAGCATTGGGACTGGAGGCTTGTAGTGTGTGAAATCTTCATATATCCCTCCTGTTTCTATGGATGGGGCTGTTTCAAGGCACTTGCTCTTTGGTTGGCTTGCCTTCTATGGAAGAAAAAGAGGACTTTTTCATTCTTGCTAATGAATGCTGGTCAATTTCACCTCTTCTTCTAGCCTACTGAATGCAGATGCAAAGAAGGGAATAGAGGGAATAGGCACAAATAGGTTTAAAACAGGTGGGATTAATTTTGGGTGCATTTTGCTCTGGACTCAGAACAGCTGGGACACTGAAAAGCTGGTCATCTGGAAGAGCCTAGAGACATGGAGACTGACACATTTTCTAAACTTTCCCATTAGATTTGTTTTGCATTTATTAGTATCCTCTAATCTTCCTACTAAATGAATTCCTACTGCATTATGACATGCTTCCCATGGACTATTTTACTACTGGGAAAAGACATTAACAAATTTCATTATTTTATGATGCAGGCAATGAGTCTGTGTCCCTTGTCTTACACTATCAAAGTGAGATAGCTCATTAAACCTGAGTTATATAGACTTCCGGTGGTGATTTCAGCAGAGCCGGACTACTTCTCCCTGGGAGGCTATGGGGGGGGGGGGGGGGGTCTATTCATTAAAACCCCAACTCTACCACAAGAGAATTGTGATGGATGGAAGGAAAGCTAGGCTAAGCAAGCGTCCTGCCGAAAAAGAGGGGAAATTACCTTGAAACTCGGCATTGAAACGCCCAGCTGAAGATCCTGGCGTCTGAGGAAAGCTCAAGAAATTTAAACTTGAGCAAACAACTCTGCTTATTCTCCACCCCAGTGAAAGGAGATTAGAAATTTGAAGATCTTAAGGAGTAAACAACAGTAAGAACTTACCGTTGAAGCTGGTGTACAAAGCTTGGGGAAAGTGAAATACTTTGAGTAACTGGGGTATCAAGTTACAAACTGATAGTAAGTAAAATTATATTATTGCAGAGTTGCCTATACAATAGCACCATCTAGTGTCTACTAATAGAAGTGAAGGAGGAAAAATACAGAGACTCTGAATTACAATTACAATTTAAAAGTAATCTGAGGAGAAGTGTATGAAAAAGTGAATACTTAAGTAACACTGTAAAAGTAACCTGGAGACTAGAAGTGGTAAAGTCCTAATGGCGACAGGCCCAAAAGAAAAAAGGAGAGATTCTAAAGCAGGAAGAAAAGGACAGCCAGGAGAGGAAGTTATAACAATGGAAATGATGAAAAAATTAATGAAAATGATACAGAATACTAACGAATGTATTACAAAATTGGAAAATAAAATTGAGAAAAACTTTGAGAAAATGGGAGGAAGATTTGATAGAATTGAAAAGAGATTAGAAATGATGGATAAAGAAGTAAAAACAATAAGAATAGAACAGGAAGAAGTAAAAAATAGAGTAGAGAAGGTAGAAAAAGTATCAAATCAAAATGTGGAATATAATGAAAAAATGGCTCAACAGATGGATATACTTGAATACAGACAAAAGGAAAATATGATAAGATTAAGGAATATACCAGAACAAGCAGAAGAAGATTTAAAGAAATTTATGAAACATAGCTTGGCAAAATGGCTAAATATGGACGAAGAAGAGTTAACATTCCTGATTGATAAAACTTATAGAGTAAATTCATTATATGCAAGGAAGAATAAAGTACCAAGAGATGTTATGTTGATAGTGACTATTAAATCTTTTAAAGATAAAATTTTTAAACTGAATTTTGAAAATCCATTAAAGATTGAAGGAAATATAATTTGCTTGTTGAAGGAAATCCCACAAAGAATGTTGAGGAAACTAAAAGAATTTAATTATACTGTCCAGGCCTTGAGAAGGAATAATATTCAGTTTAGATGGGAGATCCCACAAGGACTGTCATTTATTTTTAAAGGTAAAAGGCAAATAATAAAAACAGAAACTGAAAGGGAATTTTTTTGAAAGAGATATGAATGTGATTTGATTGATGGGGATCCAGAAGAAGAAGATATGAAAAAAGATGGAGAAATAGGAGACCCAATAGTAGGATTAGAGGAAGAGGATATATAATCATAACAATGACAAAGAAACTATATTCTGAAAATGTTAAAGGTCTTAATTCAGTAGTGAAAAGGAAAAGACTATTTCATCATCTGAAAAAGAAAAACTTAGATATAATTTGTTTACAGGAAACTTATATTAAAAAAGTAGATAGAAGACTCTTATTAAATAAGAAATTAGGAAAAGAATATATTACATCTGATAGTAAGAAGAAGAAAGGAGTAGTAATATATGTGAATGAAAGATATGATTCTAAACTAATTTGGTCAGATAAAGAAGGAAGAATAATGATGGTGGAAGTGAGAATTGGGGTGGATTCTATAACTGTTATTAGAGTATATGCGCCACAAGAAAAACAAGAGGAATTTTATAAAAATCTGCTGAGTAAGATGTTGGAATTAGCTAATAAACAATTTATAATCTTGGGAGATTTCAATGGAATTGTTCCAAAAAATTTAGATCGAGATACTGGAAAGAAACAAAGGAAATATGTGAGGACATTACCAAAGAGTTTCTTTGACATGATAGATACGTTTAAACTAATGGACACTTGGAGAAGTAACTATGGAGAGGCCAAAGAATTTACGTTTTATTCAATACCTAATGATTCTTATAGTAGAATCGATATGATATTGATATCTCCAGAGTTGTTCTTTAGGGTCAAGAAGATGGAAGTACTCCCAAGGGTTTATTCTGATCATAATCCTATTTTAATTAATTGGAATGTGAAAACTAACAGAATTGGACTAAAAAGGTGGAGATTGGATAATTTTTTATTGAAAGATGAAAAGGTGGTTAACCAATTTAAGGAAAAGATAAAAAGTTACTTCGAATTAAACTTAAAAGAAGAACCACATATTGCTATAATTTGGGACACAGCTAAAGCGGTTTGGAAAAGACAGTGGATTCAGATAAAAGCTAAAATAAACAGGGATAAAAAGAAAAAAGAAGAAGAATTATATAAAGAACTGGACCAAGTAGAAAAGTTAATGAGAAAAAAGGGGAAATCAAAGGAACCTATAAAAATGGACTACATAAGAAAAGAGATTATGTCTATCCACGCAGAAGAAATTGGGAGAAAAATAATTTTTATGAAACAGAAGTGTTTTGAAATGGGAAATAAACCAAGTACACTTTTATCATGGCAAGTAAGGGAAAAGCAAAGGAGAAACATGATATTAAGAATTCAGCATAAAGACAATATGATACAAAATGAAGAACAGATCCAAAAGATTTTTCAAAGTTACTATGGAAAGTTATATAAACAAAGTCCAGAAAATGTAAATAAAATGGAAGAATATTTGAAGGATTGCAAAATAATGAAGTTTACAAAGGAAATGAAAGAAAACTTAAATGAAAGGATAACACCAATGGAAATTGACTACATAAATGGACTACATAAGAAAAGAGATTATGTCTATCCACGCAGAAGAAATTGGGAGAAAAATAATTTTTATGAAACAGAAGTGTTTTGAAATGGGAAATAAACCAAGTAAACTTTTATCATGGCAAGTAAGGGAAAAATGGACTACATAAGAAAAGGGATTATGTCTATCCACGCAGAAGAAATTGGGAGAAAAATAATTTTTATGAAACAGAAGTGTTTTGAAATGGGAAATAAACCAAGTACACTTTTATCATGGCAAGTAAGGGAAAAGCAAAGGAGAAACATGATATTAAGAATTCAGCATAAAGACAATATGATACAAAATGAAGAACAGATCCAAAAGATTTTTCAAAGTTACTATGGAAAGTTATATAAACAAAGTCCAGAAAATGTAAATAAAATGGAAGAATATTTGAAGGATTGCAAAATAATGAAGTTTACAAAGGAAATGAAAGAAAACTTAAATGAAAGGATAACACCAATGGAAATTGACTACATAAATGGACTACATAAGAAAAGGGATTATGTCTATCCACGCAGAAGAAATTGGGAGAAAAATAATTTTTATGAAACAGAAGTGTTTTGAAATGGAAATAAACCAAGTAAACTTTTATCATGGCAAGTAAGGGAAAAGCAAAGGAGAAACATGATATTAAGAATTCAGCATAAAGACAATATGATACAAAATGAAGAACAGATTCAAAAGATTTTTCAAAGTTACTATGGAAAGTTATATAAACAAAGTCCAGAAAATGTAAATAAAATGGAAGAATATTTGAAGGATTGCAAAATAATGAAGTTTACAAAGGAAATGAAAGAAAACTTAAATGAAAGGATAACACCAAAGGAAATTGATTGGGTGATAAAAGAAATTAAATTAAATTCTACCCTGGTCAAGATGGCTTCCCTTATGAATTCTATAAAACTTTTAAAGAAGAATTATTAATTCCATTACAAAAAACCTTAAATACAATTCTGGAAGAAGGGAGAATGCCAGAATCTTGGAAGGGAGCGAATATTACTGTAATTCCAAAACTGGATCGAGACTTAACTTTAGTGAAAAATTATAGACCGATCTCTTTGTTGAACTGTGATTATAAACTATTTGCTGCAATTCTGGCAAGAAGATTAAAAAATCAGTTAAAAAATTATATACATGTAGATCAATCAGGATTTTTGCCCAATAGACATTTAGCTGATAATGTAAGAACGGTATTAAATGTTATTGAGTATTATGAATATCATCATCATCAAAAATTGGCTTTGCTCTTCCTTGATGCTGAAAAAGCATTTGACAACATATCTTGGAGTTTTATGAAATTAGTTATGAAAAAAATAGGAGTAGGAGCTAAGTTTGAAAGAGCGTTGGAAACAATTTATAGTGAACAAACTGCAAAACTAATTATAAATGGACAACTGACTCAGAATATAGTTATACAAAAAGGAACCAGACAAGTTTGCCCTTTATCTCCATTAATTTTTATTACAGTTTTGGAAATTTTATGTCAAAAAATTAGAGATAATGAAAATATAAAAGGTTTGAAAATTGGGAAACAAGAATATAAGTTGAGAGCATATGCTGATGATGTGGTATGTATTTTGGACAACCCAATAGATACTGCCAAAAACTTACTGGAAGAAATTAAGAAATTTGGTCAAGTGGCAGGTTTTGTTATTAATAAAGATAAAACAGATGTAATTACAAAGAACATCTCAAAAGAAGAAATAGAGGAATTGGAAGAAATATTGAAGATTAAAATAGTTAAGAAAACAAAATACTTAGGAATAAATTTAACCTCCACAAATAAATCTCTTTTTGAAGAAAATTATATGAAAAAGTGGAGGGAAATAAAACAGGATATTACTAAATGGAGTAGACTGAAATTAAGTTTATTACGAAAAATGGCATTAGTGAAGATGAACTTATTGCCTAAAATGAATTTTTTATTTCAAACAATACCAATTATAAGGAATGAAAAAAATTTTATAGAATGGAAAAGAGATATTTTGAAGTTTATATGGAATAATAAAAAAACAAGAATCAGTTATATGAATTTGATTGATTTAAAAGAAAAAGGAGGATTTGGTGTCCCAGATTTGCAAGTGTATTATGAATCAATACACTTGTCTTACTTGGATTAAAGATTGGATTTTACTGAAGGATGCAAGGAAATTAGATTTGGAGGGCTTTAATAAAATTTATGGTTGGCACATATACCTTTGGTATGGAAAAGAAAAAAAAATCAAATATTTTTAAAGAATATCCCAAGACAGAGTATTTTTAGAGTCTGGAAAAAATATAAAGATAGACTAGAAGTTAAAACACCAATGTGGCTGTCCTCCAAAGAAATTCAATCTAGTTATATGAAAAATTTAGATACCACATGTTTGAAATATAGAGATATTTTGATTAAATATAATGGGAATTATAAAATGAAAACAGGGGGAATTACAAATAGATTGGTTTAAATACCATCAATGGAATGCAGTCTTTCAGCAAGATTTAAAAGAAGGACTTCAAAAAGAGGAATCAGAATTTGAAAAAGTTGTTAAAAGTGAGGAGAAAATTATGTCAAAAATATATAGAATTTTGCTGTTATGGAAAACAGAGGAAGAAAATGTAAAACATTGTATGATCAAATGGGCACAGGATTTAGGACATAATATTATGATGGAAAGGTGGGAAAGATGGTGGGAAAAAGATATAAAATTTACAGTATGTCAAGATATAAGAGAAAATAGTTACAAAATGATGTATAGGTGGTATCTGACCCCAAGTAAATTGGAAAAAATGTATAAAAAAATAGAGGTTAAATGTTGGAAATGTGGGGAGAAGGGTGCCTCCTTTTTTCACATGTGGAATTGTAAGGAAGTGAAAAAATTATGCGATATTATACATAAACATATAGAAAATATGATTGGAACGAATTTTGTTAAAAAGCCAGAATATTATCTGTTGGGGATGCTTGATGAAAAAATTAAGAAAAAGTCATGGAATTGTATTATGTATGCAACAGCAGCCGCAAGAATGATTATTGCTCAACATTGGAAGTCTGAGAAGATTGAGAATTGGGAACTACAATGGAAGAAGAAATTGAACCACTTCAAGCAAATGGCAAAGATAACAGCGTGGATTAAAGATAAGACTTTGGAGAAATATAAAGACGATTGGATGGAATATGAACACTGGATGAGAAAACAGAACTGAACCCTAGATAAATTCCCCAAAGAATGCTAATTAAAACATTGTTTTGGTGTTTAATAATTTAAAAAGTAGAATAGAAATAGCAGCTTATTTACATATATATTTGTTTTTACTGTTAGGATACTGGAAGTTAAATCTGTCTATTATGTAATAATAAAAATTATACCAAAAAAAAAAGACCCGAGTTATATAAAGAAAGGGGGAGGGGGTTAAATTTTAACCAGTTGCTAAAAAGTAGTCAAATATTAAACAGGAATCTAGCACACAATGTTTTCCAGATACATAAACATCTTTGGCTACCTTGAAAACCACTATGTGTAAAGCAGCCTCCACTTCCATCTATAAAATGTTCAGGGTCAATATGCTATGAAGACCTTTTAGGTATATAAAAAAATAGCTCTACTATTGTAGAAGTAGAGTTGATTTATTTATTAAATTGATTTATATGACCACCCATCTTGCAAATGCAACTCTGGGCAGCTAACAACACATTTAAAACAATACCAAAGCAAACCACAAAGCAGCAAAAGCATAAACATCTATAATGGTTGCCAAGAACAAACCCAATAAACACTCAATGGTAGCAACATCTCATGGGTCATCAAACTTCCTGACCCCCATGCTGGTAACTCCATCTAGGAACACAATATCAACTCTATGGTATCAACTGGGAGAGGGGAAGAAAGGGAAAAGTCGAATACGAGTGTTAAACATTCCAGATTGTGTTTTTAAGATATCAACTTCAACAGACACTCTCCCTGTTTATATATCTTTGTGTCTCAATCAGTCAGTGAACATATCACCACAAAACTGTGACAAGGCTCAGGAAAGCAGCAGCTCCTATGGTGAAGATGTAGAACAGGGAGAATTGTGGCAGTGATTATAATTAAGACACAAAGAATTTCATCATTCTGCAAATACTATAAACTCTGTACAGTATTTCCTAAACTTGGTGTGTGAGAAACATCCCTCAGTTATTTACTAGCACTGGAACAAGTTCCTTACTGTACTGTGTGTGTGGTTGTGTCCAATTCCCCATCTTCATATCACTGTAATGGGGTTGATCAAGTACTTGCAAACTGGTAAGATGATGAAACTGTCTAGGACTACTAAACCATGATATTATGATTTTGAATTCAAAGATGGAGGAGCAAAGAAGACTTATGCCAAGTCTTCCTTGTGCTGTTCTGATCATGTCAAATTAGCTAACATACAGTCAATGCTGAGTTATAGGAAATATAAAAATATATTGCTATTAACAATCTCTTTAAACTGACAGGGAGTTTGGTAACAATTCCACTATTAGGTTACAAGGAGAAGCAGCCTCCTGAGAAGGGGCAGACCTGGCGTTTGCTACACAGATCACCACCATTTGGGGATTTTCCGCCTCTGACTGATCACAAAGCGGAGTGCTGTATTACAACCCAAATTACCAATTCAACGCCGTCTATTAAGCAATGAGCATTACCTGTCTCAAAATAACCTGTAATTAAAAACCCCATGCAATGGACAATTATGCCTCTACAGTCAGTTAAATACATCGACGGGCTCAAATGAACACATCCTTAATTCCCCCCGTGGGAAAGGACATTACGATGATGACACCCAGTGAATTCACTCCTTGTTTTCCCATGGGAGAAACCACTTCCCAGTCTCTGGGGCTAGTCAAATTACATTAAGCGGGTTATATTAAGCGGGTCATCTGAACAGGCTCCTTTTCAGGAATGGCTTTTCCGCCTTTCACCCTCCCGGACTGAGAATCTAGAACGCGAAGGCGGAGAGAATACGGGAAGTTCATTCCCCCTTCCCTTCCCCACATCCTTCGACAGCCCCGCCCCGCTTCCGCCCTTTGCATAGTCCCTTCAACCAAGCCACGCCCTTCCGGCTGCTTCTCTTCCGCTGCGCTTACGCTTTCGTCGTATTCCGCCCCTTTCCTACGTTCGGAGAGGAACTTCCGTGGGTAGCGCTGCGCTGCGCGAGCCTGCGATAATCTCTTTTCCCGGCCGACCTTGCGGAGACCTTCCCTGCCGAGGCGCGGTTTCGGTCGGCGCTGCTGCGGGTTCAAGGGCAGGGCCGTTCACGCGTTTCCCGCAAGAGAGTGAGCAGGCCGAGAGGCAACCACCGGGGGAACAATGCTGGCTTTCCAGAAGGGGCTGCGGTTGCTGAACGGGACCGTGAGGAGCCAAATCATCCCACGGGCAAAGATGTCCGCCAAGTCTGGAAAGAACAGTCCATTGGTGAGAGTTTGCTTTTCTTTAAAGCTTCCAGGCCCCCAATTTTTTTTTTTTTAAATGGAGTCATGAAGGTCAATGCTGCTGGGCTGAGGCTTTATAAAGCCTCTCTCGCCTTCGAGGGCAGGTTTCCGAAGGGCTCAGTCACATCTGAATTCAGTCACGTGGCTTGGGCTGTGCTAGAGAACGTTAGGAAGCAACACAGGCCAAAGTGTTTTGTTTTAATTAATCTGGTACGGCGAAGTCTTGCTATGCTATATCTCTTTTCCGAACGGACTGAAATATGTGGTGGAACAGGAAATGTTCCCAAGGACAATGTCTTCCTTTAAAAGGAAAAGTGATCGTTCAAATGCTTGTGATACGTTCACCTCAGCCTCTATAGTACATGGTACTCTATAGTTAGAGAAAGCCTTATGAATGATTAACGAAAACCAACGGATATAAGTGTTAATTCCTGCCGGCTCTCCTACACTCATTTCACTTACTAAAATCAAAGGCCGCAATATGAAGGCAGGAGAGGTTAACTCTCCCCACACCTCCTGTATCATTTTCCCCCTGAAATTCCTCTCCCCTTGCAGAGGACCTAATAAGACTCTTGAGGTCCTTCTGAGGACCAATACCTTTCCGAGTCACTGTTCCCTGGGAAAACAGTGCAGAGGGCTTTAAGTTCAAATAACTTCCCCCTCAATTATTTTTTAGAGAGAATAGTTGCATGCCTAAATTATGTATATTATTTAAATGTGTAAGATTTGCTCTCAGCAGCAGACTTTTAATTGCTTGTCACTTTAAGACAGTGTTTATATCCAACATCTTACAGTTTTTTTTTTCCCTGAAAGCATATCTTTTTCCCCATTGCCCAATATTGTATCAGTGTATATTCCTTAGAGGCTTCCATGTAACAGATAAAATCACAATGAAGAATAGGGTAGATGGTTTGAGCTAGTTTAAAAATCATTATGGTTTCTTAGATCAGAATGCTTCCACTCAGGGTACTTGTTGTGCAATTGCCTTGCTTCAAACAGAATTTTACAAGAGTAGGCTAGATAATGGCCTTTTTCAGTTGTAATCTTTTGTACATTCCCATCACATATCCCATCTTTCTCATTTCACAAGAAACTGGTAAGAGGGGAAAGACCAAATAAGCAATTGTCTTCTTATTGGTAAGCATCAAGAAATACCTTAATTTCTGTTTCAAGAGTATCTCAATTTTTAATAACTTCTTGCCGCAAACATGATTGCATTATTTTTCATGTTGTTCAAGATTTTCCTGCACAAAAAGCACTAATTGCATGCATTTTAAATAGCCCATAATACATCTGAGATTTATATTGCTATTTGTGTGTTGCTTGCTGCAAGAAATAAATATAATGGATGGAACCTAATTTGAAATATTTTTAGGCTGTTCTCTTTAAAATTCCCTCAAGGAATCTGCAGGCATTTGTACTACTGAGGCAGCTGAGGATTATTAAGATCACAGGGCATATCCTATATGCCATAAGTTATTTCCTATGTGAATTGCAGATTAATCAGACGTACAGTAAATATTTTATGGAAGTTTGCACACAGTCCATAAGGTTTCATATATGAACTAGATATGAAAACAACTAAAGAGTCACAAGTCCCCCCCTCCTCCAGCTTCAGCAGTCTATTACCTCTGGTGTGCTGCAGATACACAATTACATATTTTTTTCAATTTACAGGAAAACATCATTGGATTCGTAGTGATTTTTGGTGGCGGCTTTTTCCCAATTTGTTGGGTTATGGGCAATCTGGACAGTTATAAGTGAGAAGAAAAAGCTTTTGGAACGTGGTCACAAAGAAGAAAATGTCAATAAGAAGAGCTATTCTCAGAGGCTTTCATTATTAAAAATAAAATTTGAAAACTCACAACAGCAACTACAGGATTTTATTCAGAAAAACAGTGCATGCTATTCATGATAGAATTAGATATTGGGGTTCTCTATTATTACAAAAAATGTTTTATGCAAATTTCAGACTACAAATTTAAATTAGCTTTCCAGGGACAGAAGGCACAGCTGGAACAAAACAAGTAACCCCTATGTCTCCCTCCTCATCATGAAATTTATATTACCAGGGAAAGAAGGTGTGATATGCAGAATGGTTTTTGACATTAGCTGTACTGTTTCAAATAGTTTTTATTTGCAGGACCCTCAATCTTGAACTTAGTCATCGACATCTAGCCTAACGTGGTGCAATTCCAGTCTGTGCAGTTGATTTATGGTTCAGTAGATCATGTGAAAATGTTGACTAAACCATAGCTAAGCAAATATAAGTAAATATAGGTAGTCCTCAGTTAACAGCAGCAATTGGGACTGGAATTTCTGTTGCTAAGTGAAGAAGTCATAAAATGTGACATCATGTGACCTCATCACTTATTGACAGCAGTTTTGACATTTCCTGGTTGCTGTCCTTAAGCGAATCCTGCACCATCGTTAAGTGAGGACATCACATGGTCACCATTTGTGACCTCCTGCTGGCTCTCCATTGACTTTGCTTGTAAGAAGCCAGCAAAGAAGGTTGCAGATGGCAACCATGTGACTGAGGGACACTGATGGCTGGAACTTTGAGGATCAGTCATAAGTAAAACTTGTTCAACACTCTCGCAAATTCAAGCAGTTGCTGAATGAGCGGTCGTTAAGCAAGGACCATCTATATATTAAATAATCATAATTGGAAACAATATACTGATTTGTAACTATTAAATAAACATTGAGACAAGATAGGGAGCTATAGGCTTTATGAGAAAGGATGCATGGAGTTAAAGCCAAGTGCTACATTTCTGTTTCTGAATTCCATTGCACTTCTTGATATCTCATCCTAAGTATTGCACAGCTCAATAAAATACTTTTTAGTTTTCTTCATAAGCAGAAAACTCAAGCTAGATTTTTATTTAAGAAGTTCTTTAACCAGGACTGACTCTATTGATGTAAAAAAATAACAAGTACAGTGTATTCGGAGAGTATTCAGACCCGCTTCACTTTTTTCAATTTTGTTATGTTGCAGCCTGATACTACAATCGTTCAAATTCATTTTTTTCCTCATTAATCTATACTCAGTATCCCATAATGACAAAGTGAAAACAGAATTTTAGAAATGTCTGTGAATTTATTAAAAAGAAAAAACCGAAATATCACATGTACTTAAGTATTCAGACCCTTTACTCAGTACTTCGTTGAAGCACCTTGGCAGCAATAACAGCCTCGAGTCTTTTTCGGTATGACGCGACAAGCTCTGCACACCTGGATTGGGGGATTTTCTGCCATTCTTTGCAAATCCTCTCAAGTTCAATCAGGTTAGATGGGGGCTGTTGGTGGACAGCCATTTTCAGGTCTCCAGAGATGTTTAATAGGGTTCAAGTCAGGGCTCTGGCTGGGACACTCTAGGACATTCAGAGTTGTCCCTAAGCCACTCCTGTGTCGTCTTGGCTGCGTGCTTAGGATCGTTGTCATGTTGGAAGGTGAACCTTTGGCCTAGTCTGAGGTCCTGAGTGCTATGGAACAGGTTTTCATTGAGGATATCTCTGTCCTTTGCTCCATTCAGCTTTCCCTCAACTCTGACCAGTCTCCCAGTCCCTGCTGCTGAAAAACACCCCCACAGCATGATGCCGCCACCACCATGCTTCACTGTTGGGATGGTATTGGGCAGGTGATGAGCGGTGCCTGGTTTCCTCCAGACATAACGTTTAGAATTGAGGCCAAACAGTTCAATCTTGGTTTCATCAGGCCAGAGAATTGTTCCTCACAGTCTGAGAGTCCTTCAGGTGCATTTTTGCAAACTCCAAGTGGGTTTTCATGTGTTTTGCACTGAGGAGAGGCTTCCGTCTAGCCACTCTGCCATAAAGCCCAGATCGGTCGAGGGCTGCAGTGATGGTTGTCCTTCTGGAACTTTGTCTCATCTCCACACAGGATCTCTGGAGCTCAGTCAGAGTGACCATCGGGTTCTTGGGCACCTCTGTTACTGAGGCTTTTCTCCTCCGATTGCTCAGTTTGGCCGGGCGACCAGCTCTTGGAAGAGTCCTGATTGTGCCAAACTTTTTCCATTTGAGAATTATGGAGGCCGCTGTGCTCTTGGGAACCTTCAGTGCAGCAGAAATGTTCTTGTAGCCTTCCCCAGATCTGTGCCTTGCAATAATCCTGTCTCAGCTCTGCAGGCAGTTCCTTTGACCTCATGGCTTTTGCCCTGGTACAGTATGCATTGTCAGCTGTGAGGCCTTCTATAGAGAGGTTGTGCCTTTCCAAATCATGTCCAATCAATTTAATTTACCACAGGTAGACTCCAATCAAGATGTAGAAATAGCTCAGCAATGATCAAGAGAAGTGGGAGGCAACTGAGCTAAATTTCAAGTGTTGTTGCAAAGGGTCTGAATACTTAAGTACATGTGATATTTCAGTTTTTTCTTTTTAATAAATTCACAGACATTTCTAAAATTGTTTTCACTTTGTCATTATGGGGTATGTCAGTATAGATTAATGAGAAAAAAAATGAATTTGAACGATTGTAGTATCAGGCTGCAACATAACAAAATTGAAAAAAATGAAGGGGGTCTGAATACTTTCCGAATGCACTGTATTTAACCAATACGTTTGTGAGAAGAAATGAAGAGGCTGTTGCTGGTATACTGTTTGAACTGTGAAATAGTCTGCAGAACAAACTTTGCTTGTTCTATAAACATGCTATATAATTTTAGATAAGCAGCTCAACTTTTGTATACCTCATATGCTGATTTACCCTAAAAGTATAGCCCACAGGCCTTTGCATAAATTCATTGTACAGTAAAAATTTGACACTTGGTTAAAGCTTAGATATCCTGATAATGAAGTTACCTGTTATGCCAAATCTATTTACTTTAGTAATGGCTGGGGTAAAAGAAGCATTTAAACAAAAGGAATTTGGGAGAAAACAAGTTTTAATGTTGATCGGTGTGGAAAAGCATAAATGGCTGTAATTTGTTTTAAAAACAGATTGAACAAAATATATGAGGACCAGAAGCCTGTTTCTAAAATAAGATGCAATAGATTTTATAGCTAGGTTCCATTACATTCAGATTTCTTTTTTAAAATAATACACTACAGGTTTTGGATATATCTATTTGCGGGCATTATTCCAACTTGTGTGGAAATAAAGTTTGCAGAATTTCTGAATACAACTCTAGATTTAAAGATAGTGTGACTGCAAGTTGTTTTTGGACAGAGTAAGATGACATTTCAGATGAGCAAAGCTCCCCCTATGTATATCATCTTTTATTTAGGAGCACAAGGTGATGTAGTTATTTTTTTCCCAACAATCCTATGAGATAGGCTGGCCTGAGTGTATGTGACTGGCCCACTGATCCAGTAAACCTCTGGCTAAGCCTGGGTCTCCCCACTCCTAGTTTAGTACCTTAACCACTACATAGCTTACAAACCATTCTTTGTGATTAGGAAAAGATAGACACTCATTCCCTATCTGTCTTCCAAACATTTTATGGAAGAATTAGATCTGGCTGAATGTAGTGTTTTCTTTTTGCAGAGCACATTTGCTTTCACATAGTGCTCATATACATAAAACTGTTGGCCTTAATGCATAGGGGTCCTGGTTTTCCCTGTGAAACCATAGAATCAGATTTAAGCAACTAAATTCGATCTGTGATGTATAAACCCCTAATACAGTGGTACCTTGGTTCACGAACTTAATTCGTTCCGCGACTCTGGTCGCGAACCGAATTGGTCGTGAACCGAATCAAATTTTCCCATAAGGTTCAATGTAATTACGGTTAATCCGTTCTGAACCATGTTTTGTTTTTTTTTAAACTGCAAAAATATGACACAAAGTACAGTACGAAGAGAAAGCTAACCTTGCTCGATGCGACTTCTGGCGTGGAGGACAGGAAGGCGGGTGGGGAGGCGGTTACTGCTTGGAGGGAGAGTCCCCCTCCCTACAGGAAGCCACGACCACGTGTCACGGGAGGAAAAATGGCTGCGGATCCTGTTCGTAACCCAATGCGGAGTTCCCGAACGGAGGCAAAATTTTGCGACTGGAGCTGTTCATGAACCGAATTGTTCGTGAACAGAAGCGTTCGTGAACCGAGGTACCACTGTATATAGTACACCATTATAAGGCTGGCCAGTGATATGCAACACTTTATTCACTTGATTCAGTGGAACTTACATACTTGATTTTGGGGGGTGGGGGTGGGGCTTCTGGTCATTCTTGACTCCTAGTGAATGCCAGGACAAGTCCATGCAGTTTTTTGGGTGTTTTTGGAAGTGGTTAGCCATTGCCTTTTTCCTAGGGCTGAAAGTGTGACTTTGTGCCTAAGGCAGGACTACAACTTAGTCTAGTTTGTAGCCCAGTGCCCTCCCCACTACACCAGTGGTTATTTGAAGTGTGTGCATGTGTGTATAGTTGCTGCAGTTTTCTTGGCAAGATTTTCAGAAGTGATTTGCCATTGCCTTCTTCCTAGGGCTGAGAAAGAAGGACTGGCCATATGTCACTCAGCTGGCTTTGTGCCGAAGGTGAGACTAGAATTCAGTCTCTCAGTTTCTAGCCTAGTGCCTTCTCCACTATACCAAACTGGCTCTCATTACAGGTAGTCCTCTTTTAGCGACCATTTGCAGTTACAAAGGTGATGAAAAATTAACTTTGCAACCAATCCTCTCATTTATGACTTTTGCAGATCAAAAGAAAGCTGAAGTAAGATTGTAAGCACAGTCGCAGTTTCACTTAGCAACCACTTTGCTTAATGACCGAGTTGCTGGTCCTAATTGTGGTTGCTAAACAAGAACTGTATTTGAAATGTGTGGTGCAATAATTAGAAAATCATGGACACACACAAAAACAACCCTAGACCTACGAATTAAGTGAGGTATGAAGGTTGTGGTGCTGCCAGGATTACTTTAGAAGAGCCAGCTTACCATATACAGAAGACATTGTTACTAATATAACAATAAAATATGAATACTCTTCATATTTTATTGTTATACTATTGCCCGTTAGTTTCCTTTGTCTCTTCAAACCCAGCAGATAAACTGTTGTAAATACCACTTATTGTTTTTCACTTGCAGACCATTCAGTTTTTGTTAAGGCTTTTTAGAAAGCAATACTTCTGCTCATAACAGAACAGAGAAAATAAATCTAGTCTTAAAATACCCTGGCATTCTCTAATACAAAAGCTCACTTTTTCTGTTTCCATCATAAAATGTTCAAATGTGTATTTTAAGAGGACTACTTATTAGTGCATTGTATTTCCATAAAAGAAATAATTTGAACACATGGGTATATTAGTCAAGATATATTCCAGGAGGAAATCACAAGCACATTTTTCAAGAAGCTGTTTTAATACAGATGAGTCTAACTGCTCAAATGATAGGGAAGGCAGGCATATTTAACAGACTTGTGACTCTGCCTATCCTGCCATTTAAAAAATCAAATGGCCACTGTGCTACAAGTTTTCTCCAATGGACTTTTGGAACTGGAAATAAATACTGCATGCAAAAGAAGTATCTTTGGAAACGACTATATAAACCTTTTCCTTGCCAGGTTTGAAGTCATCCATTAATGTTCAAAGAAAACATGTCAGAAATTAGAATTAGATCAGTAACACTGATTCCATCTGTATTCAGAATTTTTTAAACTATTTCTAAATCAAACATCACATTGGGCTTCTTGAATAATACTGTACTCAATCCAAAAGTCAGCCTGTAAAAGAAAATCAATAGAAATGCAAAAGAGGGAAGGCAGAGACATTTATTCCAGCAGTTATTTTACTGCATCATACTTCAGGATAAAATGTTTGTAAAAGACAAGAGGAAACCCAAAGAATATAAAAACAAATCCACGAAATTTATGACTTTATTCTCAGAAAACTTACTGATGGGATTCAGCAACTTCCTCTATTGCAAAATATGGGGAGGCTATGGGGGAAAAGTGTGTGTTCCCAATTTTGTTACCTTTGAGCTAGCAGAAAAAAGGTTCCAGGAAAAAGATCATGCTTTCCCCCACCCATCAGAAACACCTGATAATGGTTGAAGATAGCTTTACTTTCTTGCACAATAAGTGCAAAATGGAAGTTTTGCTGCTATCCTTCTGTGGAGCTAATGACCTGCATCCCCTTAGAGTATGTAGTGCCTAGCATTCTCCACTGGGAAACTCACAGCAAGACTAATTCGCCATTTATGGAATACCATTTTGGTGACAACAGGATGAATACTCCCAGGGAACACACTACTCAAATGTTAGTGCATAGGAAGGAATTCCTGACTCCAAGCACCAAAGGCCCACACAGCAAATGCCACTTAGATCTCTGTACAAGCATCACAAAAGAAGTTCCCCCAGCCCCCCCGCCCCCTTAATAGCATTCAGCACAGAGTCAGTGGTCAGGGCACTGCCAGCTTCAGCAACAGTACAAGTACAAGATATTCCCGCAGCCAGTGCAAAGTCCTCTATGTTAGGATATCATGGGCTTGGTGCTCCACCAACATTTCCATGTTCTTCACATCTGTGCACCAGAACTCCAGACGGTCTTTCATACCCTTTATCTAGAAAACAAATCAACAATCGCGTTAGAAACTAGGACACAAATGAGGAAAGACAAACAAAAACACAACTGCCAATATCAGAAGGTTTCCAGAGCATTCCAATCAGATTCAGTTTGCAGATGTGCAACTAGCGCACAACATGCTGTGCAAAGGACTTTCTAGCCACGACTGCCACCTGCTCTTCAAGCAGGAGTTGTGAATCTAGGAGGACCCCCAAGTTGCACACAGGGTCTGTTTTGGGCAGTGCAATCCCCTCCAGTACCAAATATGGCATAGTCCCAGAATCAGCAGGTCCAAAAACCCAGAACCACTCAGTCTTGCCAGGGTTCAGTTGAAGCCTGTTGTTCCCCATCCAGACGCCCCCATCTCCAGACACTGGGATAAGATATAAACAGCATCGCTTAATTTGACAGGGGCAGAGATGTACAATTGAGTGTCATCAGCATATGGATGATACATCACCCCACAGCAACGGATGAGCTCACCCAGTGGCTTCACATATATTTTAAAAAGTGGAGAGAGCACCAAACCCTGCAGCACCCCACAAAGTAGGGGCTGAGGGTGGGATCTCTCCTCCCCAATCATCACCGACTGGAACCGATCCCGGAGAAAGAAGGAGAACCAGTGCAATACAGCACCACCGACTCTCAATTCCCAGACCCGGTCCAGAAGGATATTATGGTTGGTGGTATCAAAGGCTGCTGAGAGATCAAGCAGAGTTAGGATGGATGCACAACCAACATCCTGCTCCTGCCAGAGATCACTGAAAAGTGTGACCAATGCTGTTTCCATCCCATGCCCAGGCCTGAATCCTGACTGAAAGGGGTCCAGATAATCCATCCAGGGTCCCCTGAAGCTGTTGCACGACCACCTCTTCCACCACCTTACCTAAAAAGGGGAGGTTAAATACTGGATGAAAATTGTCCAGTATAGTGGGGTCCAGTGATGGTTTCTTGAGGAGGGGATGAAACAAGGCCTTTTTAACGGGCAAAGGAACAACCCCTCACCCAAGGAAGAATTCACCACCACTAGAACCCACTCACATGACACCCACTAGGCAGCTTCAATTAGCCAGGAAGGGCATGGATCTAAAGAGCAGATGGCCAAGCTCACAGTCATGAGGACCCTGTCCACTTCCTCAGGCCCAACAGGTTCAAACTGTTCCCAGATAACAAGGCAAGACTCTGCCCCAGGCATCTTCCCAGACCTGCAACAAGGCCGGTGTTCAGCTGCAAATGAATTCAAGTGACTTTGCCTGAGAGATGCTGAGCAAATTCTTCTGCACGACCTTGCAGGGGGGTCTCTGAGCCCACTCTATCCAAGGTGGCACGGGTCACCCAAAACAGGGCTGTGGGGTGGCTATCAGCTGATGCAATAACGGTGAAGTACTGTCGCTTTGTCGTCCTTACCGCCACGACATAGGCCTTAATAGTGGCTCTCTCCTACGTTTGGTCGAGTTTGTTCCTTGTTAGGCGCCTGCGACGCTCCAGACATCTCTTCTCCCGTTTCATCTACCTCAGCTCTTCCGTAAACCATGGAGAGCGATGGGATCCACGAGAGGGGAGAGGTTGCATAGGCATGATGCAAACCAAAGCCTTGGCAGCCCTCTTGTTCCAAGTAGCAACCAAGGCCTCAGATGGAGCATGCAGCAGACCAGCAGGAACAACCTCCAGCTCCTTCTGAAACCCATCAGGGTCCATCAGTCGCTGAGAGCAGACTGATTCAACAGGCCCAGCCTCCCTGCAATGGACAGTGGTGCTGGAGAACCCCATGGTAACCAGGACATGATCTGACCATGACAAGGGGGACCCCAGAAGCTCCCCCAATTCCAGATCACATTGCCACTGCTCAGACAGGAAAACCAGAACAGCTGAGTGACCACTGTTCTGTGTTGGGCTCTGGATGACCTGGGATAGCCCCATGACTGTCATAGTAGCCATGAAATCCTGAGCCACCTCTGACCCCACTCCCAGGGAAGGCAGATTGAAGTCCTCAAGAACCATAAACCTGGGGAACCCTGCCACCAGCCCACCAATGGAGTCAAGCAGCTCAGGCAGGGAGGTTGTTACACAGCAGGGAGGCTGGTACAGCAGCAACAGTCCTGACTGATCCCTAGAGCCCAACTTAATGAACAGGGTCTCACATCTGGCAACTTGTGGAGCAGCGCCCACTGGGAACATTTCCAAAAGGGCCACCCCCCTCCCTTCCATATCCAGCCAGGTCTCAGTAATGTATGCCAATACATACTTGAAAGATTCCACCTGCTCAGCAGATCCTCCATTTATCAACCATCTAGTTGATGGGTTGCAAATTTCTTGAAAATACCAGGACATTTGTTTTTGTTACTTTTGAAGCATTCATTATTACAACTGATGTTCTAAGACTGATGTTCTCAGTCCATGTACTAAGACTGATGTTCTCAACCCATTTTTTATTATAGAGAAAATGGCTGCATCATCCAAATATAAAATAATAGATATGAGGCAACTAGAAAGAGAGGGAGGATGAGGTCCATGGGTGGAAAGCTACAGCTGGAAACAGCTGGTGTAAGACCTCAGATAGGACACTGTAGATGTGGAGTACAGACAGCTTCAAAAGGTTCAATCTGAAGACTTCTAATCTCTAAGGCTTTCCAACATTCATTTAGCTCAGCCTGGAGGTGCTGTCAAATTTGCTTCCAATTCTAAACCAACAGGAATGAAGACTTCCAAAACACCTTGCATCATAGGAAAAAGCATGCTTCTCTTTTTGCCTCAATTCAGAATTAGTCTCCCAAGAGTGTCTTACTAGTTCCATTTGCCTTGGTAGCAGCACATTAATTATACTGATTGAAAGGTGTTGCTAGGAGTAGACATGTTGGGAATCAGGTGGAATTAATGTGATTATTCCTGCTGCTCAGTACAGAAACTTAATACTTCTCCATTCTAAAACTGATGCATGTATATACACACAGAATGTGATGATTGAACAAATAAAACACTCTGCCAACAGCATCTGCTATTTCCCACCCACAAAGCTTTTACTATAGTTCCAAAACAAAACCTCTGCGAGGGGCTGCATGAGAAGAGGCTACCTGTTGTAAATCCAACACACGTGGTTGGACCCAAGTCATGTGAACCCTTTTATCCACTTCATCAATACTGCCTTTCACCAAACCTACTGAGAGTGCTTTCATCACTAGCAGCTCCACCTGCACAAGAAAAGAAAACAGTGTCTTTACTATCTTCAGAAGTAGTATCCAATTCTTCCCAGGTGCAACTTACTGATCTGAGCACATGCTAGAACTCAAGGTGAAATAGTGAACAAATACAGAGAACACATAGAGCAAAGAAGATAGACTTTATATAGCCTTGCCTAAGAGCTTAAACAGAACAGCTTTAACAAAAATTACTTGACAAAAAAATGTCAAATTAAATGATGGACTGGTTTCTATTCAACTGAGTAAAAATATGATATAGAAAGCAAATAAATAAATTCCTCATCAAACCAGAACATCTGGCTCCAAAAGTAACTCACCTCATTTATAGTGACTTTGGCACTTCTAGCAATCTCTTCAAAAGTAAGTTGCCTGTGATTAGCTGGTCTGGTGAAGGTCATCTGTAGCCAAGAAAAGCTATAGGATTAAAACTAATTTGGACTTTAAAACATTATAATATGTCGACTGTAATTGCTACAAATATATTTTTTCTCTATCCTTGCTGACCTCAGTACAAGATGCTATTGACTGTAAAGCAATCTAGATTTTTGATACGATCTTTAAGAAAATACAGCATATCTTGTCATTATAAATAAGCACTACATAATTTGCACTGATCCCAAAAAACCCACCCCTCTCAAAGCAAGCTTTCAAATAAAAACCAAGGTTAACTAACATTAACCTGCTTATGATTAACAGATATAATTATTAAATATATATTATCAATCCATATGAGAAAATACTTCATATAATGGCTTCCTTTATACTGTATTCTAGTCTAATATTTTTGAACAACACAAGTATTAAGACACAGACTGACATACAAAAGGGAATTCTGACATTAGCATAAAACAAGAATTCAATAAAGAATGAGATTAAACTGAATAATAAATGTGGCAGGATAGTAAGCATAATATACTACTGAGATACTAAGTGGTGTTATTAAAGTCCATTTATTTGTTTCAACCACCATGAGAAACAGCCACTTTTTTTGCACTGTAACTTGTTTTACAAAAGTAAGAAATGGATGTTTGAGTGATAATATCCAGCAGGGCAATTTCCAGAATACAAAGAATGATCCTCTGTATAGGACATGCAAATTAAAGGAAAAGAAATATCAGTGAACAAAATGAATATATGTTTTTGGCCTATGACCGTACAAATACTTTGCACAAAATAATCCATGTAATCCAGATAGGGAGCAATGGTATTACCTTTGTTCCAGGACTTACCTCCATTAAGCAAAGCAGCTGGATTTTCTGCAGCAGAAGAGTTTCATTTGCAGCCAAGTCTGGCTGTAAAACATAAAGCCAAAATATTAAAAACTTAACCTGCATTTTAATTTAAAAAAATGTCTGACAGGAAAGCACCACTAATTTTAGATGCTTTGCTTCTGTGCCCAAAACTATTCTCAAGACCACTACAAAACCATTCAAGACTTCTAAATGCAGCTATCTAGGTGAATTAAAATAGGATCTCCTAGTGAAGGGAATATCAAGATAAATAATAAAAAGAATTCCAATAGCCTTTACAAATGGTCTTTATCTCATTTTATTGGAAGTACCTAGCACTGGATGTTAGGGATGCACAATTTTGCAGAAGAGGTACTACAGAACTCACTGAAAATCCAGCTCTTACTTGCAACTTATTAAAACTGCATCTTTTTCCAGGAAGACACAGCTGCTTTAGTGAGCCAAAAAGTGTTACACTCTTACACATTCCAAAGCATTGTACAATAAAGGCACCATCTAAAGCAGGCCTGCACAACATGCGGAGCACCAAGCAGATTTGTGCAGCCCGCCAGCACTTTTTGAAGAATAACCTACCCACTGATGATAAATGTCACCACCGCCAGGAACGATCTGCTGTTATTGACTAGGTTTTCAAAGCCACTTCCAACCTGAAAGACACGCTGCCACGCACCTCCAATGCCTCCAGGCCTCACGGACACTACTAGCTCCATTGCTGCTGCTGCGCTGCTAGCTGCCAAACAGCTGATTGGCCCGCCAGCTATTTCTTTGTAATTTGCGATTATTTTTTAAGGTATCAATCTGGCCCTTTCCCCTCTACAAGTTAAGTAGGTTTGCAGGTTGTGTTCTGTTCCACAGAAACAGCCAACTATGTACTGTGGCCTGAAAGATGGAGACCGTGGCCTTCAATTTTGCAATCCCAGACAGGCAGCAAAACCCTATGTGCTCTGTTTGGCCTATTAGGTAATCAGTTAAGCAAGCCTAAGCTTGCAAAAGAACCATTACAATAATTTGATCTCTCCGAATTCATATTTAAACAGAAATCAAGAAATAGATTCATCTAAAGGTGTTTATATTACTTTCTCAAAATGCTATCCAGGCTTGCCAATCACTAACCTGTTGGCCCCATGATGATTTCAATGCCTGGAATTTTTCCACATTGCCACTATTGAAGGCATAAAGGGTATCAATCAGCCATTGTCTGTCAGTGTCCCTCAAAGATTCCAGTACAGGATGCATAAGCTATAGACGGAGATAAGACATGATATTATTAAGTTAACAGCAAGCTTTATTTACCCAACTGTTAAACTAATACAATTCTACTTACCAGTTCCCCAAAGTTATAGACTCCTTCACCCAAGAGTCCTGCCAAGCCTAAAGTAAAAGCTCTTTCCTGCTGGTCTGCCACTGAAAAGAAAAATGTTCTATTTCAGTGACTATCCTACATCCCCATTTTAGTAGTTGGGAGAATCCCCAACTTCATAACTGCTATTGTAAGTACCATTCATATCTATTATTTTTAATCTGAAGTTGGAACACTGACTTTATGCATAAGATATACACTCATTAGTGTACATTCCCCACTCTCTTGAAAAATAAGGCTGTGTCTCTGATCATTCTCCCCACAGAAGTGCCTTGCTCTTATAACAAGATGTTTGTTGTATACTTCTACATCTGTGACAATTTTAAAAATTTAAAAATCTTGAGTGGAGTTGCTCCTTTTTGAGGCAGGTCTTTACAAGCACCACACTGCCAGATATTCAGTGCAGAAAGAAAAGTGTTCAGTACCTGGTAGGTCTTTGACATCTATACAGCCCAGGAACCTTAATGCATCCTTATAGTAAGAGGCATGATTCCCAATTGTCTGATAATACTTGCTAGAGAGATCATAGAAGCGGCTGTGAACAGATGTCACACCAGGGAGATTATTCAACATCTCCTCAACTTCTTCAATTGTCTCCTAAAGAAAATAAGGTGGATACCAGCTCTTAACTTTCATAACTATGTATGTATGTATAAGTCTGCTTTTAGAAATATATACATATAATCAATCAGTACAGAATAAAATTATCAGTATTTGAATCAATGAACATTAGTAAGTATTAGCTTGGGCTTATCCATTTATGTTAGGAGAGTGGCAAATAAAAAACAATCATTTAGACAATCCAGAGTATGCAAGGTCAGCCAGATTGTCCTGAAGAAGGTATAATAGAGCAGGGAGATTTGCCAGGATGAGTGAACAATATCTGAAGTCAAGCAAAAGACTTCCTGGTTTCTAAAGGAGAATTAGGGCATAATACAATATTTGTATTTTTGTTGGCAACAATAGTTGCCTCAATTTGTCTGAATAAAGAAATTAGGAATTATTTGGGAAATGCAGTAATTTAAACAATGTAACATCCACATTAACAATATTTCATTAATTTCATTACAGTATATCAGATTATTTTAGTACTTTTCACAGAGTTCAATAATAACCACAGGAATACTAGAAAAGAAAGATACGTAAAAGTTCTGAGCAGCATAAAAATAAACTATTTGATGCAACAGGCAAATCTGAATCAATGAACATGCAAATAAAACACTGCCTCACCTTTGTAACTTGCAGGTCACCAATGTTTAATTTTAGAGCACCAATGGCCGTTTTACATAGAATCACAGCTTCATCGCTGCTTTTCACCTACAATCATAATATAAATGCCACATCACAAAACAGCTGTTGTTGTATACAACTCGTCTGCATCAAACAGAGTACAAGTATCAGATTGAAACAGTTCTAAATTTAACTTCTGTCCTTGTCTATTTTCTTACTGAGAACAAAGCATACAGGTAGGTCTCGATTAGTGCAATTAATGAATCCCACTATTCATTATGCGCTATCTGAAATATTTTTATGGAAAATAGGGTAATAGGTTCCAGCTCAACAGGAATAGGCAATTAAAATTTTTAAACATAATTTTTTATATGTTTATTAATGAAACACAGGTAGTCCTCACTTAACAATAGCTCAGTGACCGTTTGAAGTACTGAACGAATGGTAGTTATGACTGGTTCTCAAAGTTATGGCCATTGCAGCACCCTCAAGGTAATGTGATCAAAATCTAGGCACTTGGCAACCCACCTGCATTTATGTGCACTTTAACTCCCCCCACCTGCCTATCTCCCTGCTATCTCTGCCCTTTTGGCTGCCCTGCACTCCACTGCCACTGCCTACTCCTGCCGCTCCCCACTGTCACCTTCTTCCCACTGCCGACAAGCTGTGCCCAGCCAAGGCAGTTACTGACCCTTCACAAGGCCTTCACGACGGCCACCTATCTCCCCCACATCTCTGTCCTTTCAGTGGCCTTGCACGGCCTCCACGAAGGGCCAGCAACTGCCTTGGCCAGGTGCACTTCATCAGCAATGGGAAGAAGAAGATGGCAAAGATCAGCTGGAGGCGACAGGGGTAGGCGGTGGTGGAGTGCAGGGTGGCCAGAAGGGCAGAGATGGGGGGGAGATAGGTGGGTGGGGGGAGATAGGTGGGTGGGGGGAATTGAAGAGGAAGCGAGCACAGCAGGGCAGGAGAAATGCGCAATCCTTGCCTAACAACCACAACTGGGCCTACCAGAACTGTTGTCACTAAGCAGTGCAGTCACGTGATGTTTCTATCTGTCACGTGAATATCTGTCAACTGCTTCGCTTAGTGACAGATATTCCAGCCCCAATTAGGGTCATTAAGCGAGGATTACCTGTACTGTATAACAGTAAAAGAGGATAAACCTATATCTAAAGCATACGTGCCATCTCCTGTATTCTGCTGCAGTTCTTCAAAATTAGCTGCTTCTTTTTTAAACTTTCCTTGAATGGAACCTTCCTTTCTCCATTTTGCACACACAGCGATTAAGGTCTAAATCCCAATGGCAATTGCGTGCACAAGCCTCGCACTAACTGAATTTTAGCTTGCATTAAACTCAACCTAGTATCAATTTATAATTTGTACTAAATCAAATATCACACTATTCGAACTTGCACTAATCGCGACCTACCTGTATTTGGCTGGCCAGTTGAGTAGATGTCTGAAAATGCTACTACCTGAATTAATAAAATATTATATACAATGCCTACTGCATTCTTTCCTTACCTTTTCTCGGGTCTTTTCCAGAAAAGTAAGGGCAACATTAGGATCTAGGGAGATGCATTCAAGAAGCAACATTAAGGATTATTTTAAAAATCTATGCAATTCATGCAATTCAGCATTAACCTTTTAAAAATTACATTATGTACAAAACATATTAGTATAAAACATATAAAATATCAGAGCAAAGAACCTCAGGCATACTGTTTATATCCCTTTACTTTAGTTTTCTCAAATTAAAGGAGACATGTTGCTTGAATAAATGTGGAACCTCTTGCATATCATTTCATTTCACCCTACACTGAAGGAAGCATAAACACAAAACTAAAATCCTATGACTATACAAGCACTAAAATAGGCTTTCAGTCTGTACTTCCAGAATTAGCTTGCATATTAATACCATAAGTGGGCAAAATACTCAATTTGGAAAAGACTTTTTGAAAATGTTCCAATATTGGTTAGCTTGGAACACTTTTGGAATAATCAAAGCGGCATTTGAACAGTTGCAGTAAGGTCCAAACAGCTATTCTAGATTTGAAACTATCTACATATCACTAATACTCCTTTGCCATATTTGATATAGATATTTCAAAGTCAAGCAACAATAAGTACCCACAAAAAGCTAAAAATATAAATGTTTTTCCTAACAAAGTTGAGGTCAACTGCTGTTACTTTACTGAAGGTATCACTATATACCATTCTTGGCCTCAAAATTTCAACCTGAACCACTGTATTCAGGAAAACTAATTATGAGTAAAAGGAGTTTACCTGTCATCTGCCTTACTACGTGAAGAATGATTTCTACAAGGGATAAAGGGTTCACCCTGGAATAAAGAGGAATTACTATGAATTGAGGGGGAAAAAACCCTAGGCTTTTTTAAAAGTTTAGCCATGTGAAAATTTTTACCTGTGTTCAAACTCACTGATAAAGTTCTCATAAAGCTGTAAGCCAATAGAAAAAGATAATTTTAACAACATATATATATATATATATATATTTCAGTTAAACAACCAAAATCATTGTCACTGAACACTTTCTTGACAATGGAAATATTTTTGATCAGAAACAGGGGAAGTGCACAAATCCCAATGACAATTCTATGAACAGTAAAGAGGCAGCATAGGAGGATGTGAAAATCTGGCAAAAATCACCTTCCCCTATCCTAGTTCTTCAAAGAGATCTCCAGTGTACAAAAACCCTTTCCCACAGGCGCAGGATCTGCTTTTCAGGTCAATGAACACTACTTTATGCATTCAGAAGCAGCAACTGGGTCCAACTGGGTGCTGTTCATGTTGATGTCAATTGTGTCCTGCCACCTTTGCTTTGGTCTTCTGCACGGGTGTCTGCAATTGGTGTTGAAGTGGTAGGCGGTGCAGGCATGTAGAGTGCAGCTTGTAGGAAGTGGCCATGCCACCGTAGGCATTTTTCCTGCATTTCTCTGTTATTGGTGCAATGCCCATCTGCTGCCAGACTGTATTGTTGCTGATGTGGTCAAGAAGGGAAACGCCTAATGATCAATGGAGCATACCCATCTCCATGGCATGTAGAGGACGTTCAGCACTTTTGGTGGTTGGCCAGCACTCAGCACCATATAGTGCTCCTGGGTGAACCATCATTCTTTACGAAGGCTGGTGTGGGTCTTCCGGGCTGTGTGGCCGTGTTCTGGAAGTACCCCCCACCCCCCTAACCCCCCCAATCCCCCCCATCGCCCCCCTTCAGATCTCTATAAATACCCACAAAAGGGTCACACCATCCTGGGCACAGAGAGCTGCTCCTGTCTATGCTCCTGCACTCTGAAGATGCCGGTCACAGATGCTGGCGAAACGTTAGGAAACAAAACTTCCAGAACACGGCCACACGGCCTGGAAGACCCACACCAGCCTTTGTATGTCGGCCGTGAAAGCCTTCGACAATACATCATCATTCTATACATTTTTGATTTTAAATGAATTGGCATGCACCTATTGCAGAGCATTTCAGGGATTTCCTTCCAGCATAGCCATGTTGCATTCACCCTTACGCACATTTCCCCATTAATGCCACCATCACTTTGCAGATGGGATCCTAAGTAACAGAAGGAGTTTGTCTTCATTAAATATTTGCTGCTGACCTAGGTGAAGGTGCTCAGGCTGGTCTCTAAATCTTCTTGTATATTGAGGCGCAAACCAAATTGGCTCAGGTAGTCATTCCATGTCTGGACACAGCACTGCAGTTCTTCCCTGGTGGTAGCTGTGAGCAGGACATCGTTGGCATAGAGCAAGGCCCAGGGGATACTGTGATGAAGGTCTCACATGATGGTATCCACGACAAGAATGAACAGCCAATGGCGATAACGCCGAGCCTTGGTGCACACCAACTTTCACAGGAAAGCTGTCAGAAAGGCTGGCAGCACATCTCAATTGGCTGCTAGTATTAACATAGAGCATCTGGACCCATTTTATGACTAGCTCAGGCACACCATGGCCACAAAGCGCATACCACATCAGCTTACATGGAACATGGTCAAAAGCTTTTTTCTAGATCAAGGAAAGCCAGATGTAATGACTTCTTATCTCTATGAAAACCCTTCCATCAATAGTGGAAATCTACAGAGTTAAAGTGTCTCATTAAATCAAGGATAGTGTCCCATGTGGCTATCTAGCTTATTTTAGAAGACTCCCAAGTAAGAAAGTGCCCCCCTACCTCCAGTTGCCTTGCCCTCTCTTAGTGTAAAAAAGATTCATTTAAATGCTGCATCAGAACCTTTAACTTAAACCTGTCAGATCTAGTCCTGCTCTCCGTGACAGGAACCTAGTCTTATGTCCCATTCTAAGTGGTATCTTTTCAAGAATCTGAAGAGTGTCATCAAGTTCTCCCGTCACAGAAAAAATATACAGTTGATTCTTCAATGGGTTCATTTTCCAAATCACTATGAACTTTTTATTTCTATTACATAACTTCTTCAGTACCTTACTTCACTGCAGTGACATCACATGCCATTCTACAGCAATGTGAACACTTGTGTTATATATCTAAAAAGGAAAATCAAATCACTAAAATGGTGTTTCTTTGTTCATATAAATTACAGAATTGAATGCAGCGTAATTGCAAATAAATAGATTACAACAACCCCTAGAATGTGATTTTATTACAGATGATTCTTAAACAAACTATTATAACTGACATATATTTAATAAAACTAGGAAGCATACCTTGATGAGACCATCTCCTTGGGCAAAGCAGGGGTCTTGCACGAAATCCAAAACTTGCAAAGTTAGTTGGTGCCAGAGTCTGTAACATACACAGACAAAAAGAATAGCAAGTATCAATAGTGACAAATTTATACATGAGCAAATCCAAACTGAAAATTCAATGGTAACCATTAAATATATGGGCAAATTATTCAAAACATTTGTTTGAATAGGAAAACTTAAATAAAATTGATTTTAAAACAACCTAACACCAGCATATGTTGTTTAAAGTAAGAAAATAACCAAAATAGTTTATCAGGAATAGTTCACAGGAAAAGTGCATCACTAAGAAAACTCAGGTGGCAAGTTTTCAGAGAGCTGCTACCCATCTAAGTAATAAACAATATTGAGCAAAATAGCTTGTGTCATTATAGGACAGCTTCAATACATTCATAGACCTTGTCGAAGGCTTTCACGGCCAGCATACGAAGGCTGGTGTGGATCTTCCGGGTTGTGTGGCCGTGGTCTGGAAGTTCTGTTTCCTAACGTTTCGCCAGCATCTGTGACCGGCATCTTCAGAGTGCAGGAGCACAGACAGGGGCAGTTCTCTCTGTGCCCAGGATGGTGTGACCCTTTTGTGGGTATTTATAGAGATCTGAAAGGGGGGGGATTGGGGGTGGGTGGGGGGAGTGGGTTAATGAGTGGCTGCTTGCCCTGGTATCAGCAGATCTGTGTATCTTCCTGTGGGCCAGGCAGGGTCCCTTCTTCTACTGAGTTGTTAATGAGTGGCTGCTGAGGGTGATTAGCATGTTCATTGTGTGAGTTGTTCGCATGTCCTGGTTGAGCTGAGTTCGTTGACCTTTTGCAGGCTGTATTTCTCAGGAGATGCGAACAACTCACACAATGAACATGCTAATCACCCTCAGCAGCCACTCGTTAACAACTCAATAGAAGAAGGGACCCTGCCTGGCCCACAGGAAGATACACAGATCTGCTGATACCAGGGCAAGCAGCCACTCATTAACCCACTCCCCCCACCCACCCCCAATCCCCCCCCTTTCAGATCTCTATAAATACCCACAAAAGGGTCACACCATCCTGGGCACAGAGAGAACTGCCCCTGTCTGTGCTCCTGCACTCTGAAGATGCCGGTCACAGATGCTGGCGAAACGTTAGGAAACAGAACTTCCAGACCACGGCCACACAACCCGGAAGATCCACACCAACATTCATAGACCCTTGGCAATATTTCACAACGATGTATATAGGCCATCAAGGCTTAACGATACCTTAAAACCTGAGTATTATTTATTTGGTGCCTTCAAGTCAGTGTTGACTCTTGGCAACTGCCTGGACTAGTCCCTGCAGTTTTCTTGGCAAGGTTTTTCAGAAGTGGTTTTCCACTGCTTCATTCCCAGGGTTAAGAGAGAGTGATTGGCCTAAGGCCACCCAGTTGGCTTCTGCCTATGGTGGGACTTCTCAGTCTCCCAGTTTTTAATCTGATGCCTTAATCATTACACCAAACTGGCACTCACAATATATTTATTTTTGTTGTTTAGTCGTTAAGTCGTGTCCGACTCTTCGTGACCCCATGAACCATATTGCGCCAGGCCTTCCTATCTTTCACTGCCTCCCTGAGTTTGCTCAATTTCATGCTCATTGCTTCAGTGATGCTATCCAGCCATCTAATCCTCTGCCGTCCTCTTCTCCTTTGGCCTTCCATCTTTCCCAGCATCAGGGTCTTTTCCAAAGAGTCCTCTCTTCGCATTAGGTGACCAAAGTATCTGAGCTTGAGCTTCATTATCAATCCTTCCAATGAGCAATCAGAGTTGATTTCCTTTAAGATTGACTGGTTTGACCTCCTAGCAGTCCAGGGGACTCTTAAGAGTCTTCTCCAGCACCACAGTTCAAAGGCATCAATTCTTCGGCGTTCAGCCTTCTTTATGGTCCAGCTCTCACAGCCATACATTACTACTGGAAAAACCATAGCTTTGACTATGCGGATCTTTGTCGGCAAGGTGACGTCTCTGCTTTTTAATATGCTATCTAGGTTTGCCATAGCTTTCCTCCCAAGGAGCAAGCGTCTTTTAATTTCATGGCTGCAGTCTCCGTCTGCGGTGATCTTGGAGCCCAAATAAATGAAGTCTGTTACTGCTTCCATTTCTACCCCTTCTATTTGCCAGGAATTGATGGGTCCAGATGCCATGATCTTAGTTTTTTTAATGTTGAGTTTCAAGCCAGCTTTTGCACTCTCCTCTTTCACCCTCATCAAGAGGCTCTTTAGTTCTTCTTCACTTTCTGCCATTAGGGTGGTATCGTCTGCATATCTGAGGTTATTGATGTTTCTCCCTGCAATCTTAATTCCGTCTTGTGATTCTTCCAGCCTGGCATTTCTCATGATGTACTCTGCATATAGGTTAAATAAGCAGGGTGACAGTATACAGCCTTGTCGTACTCCTTTCCCTACTTTGAACCAATCGGTTGTTCCATGACCGGTTCTAACTGTTGCTTCTTGGCCCGCATACAGATTTCTCAGGAGACAGGTAAGGTGGTCTGGTATCCCCATCTCTTTAAGAATTTGCCACAGTTTGTTGTGATCCACACAATCAAAGGCTTTTGCATAGTCAATGAAGCAGAAGTAGATGCTTTTCTGGAACTCTCGTGCTTTCTCCATGATCCAGCGAATGTTGGCAATTTGATCTCTAGTTCCTCTGCCTCTTTGAAACCCAGCTTGTACATCCGGTAGTTCTCGGTTCACGTACTGCTGAAGCCTAGCTTGTAGGATTTTGAGCATAACCTTGCTAGCATGTGAAATGAGTGCAATTGTGCGATAGTTTGAGCATTCTTTGGCATTGCCCTTCTTTGGAATTGGAACGTAAACTGACCTTTTCCAATCCCGTGGCCACTGTTGCGTACAATATATTTATGCCCTCACTTAATTTAATATTATGAACCAAAAGTGATGCTTTGTTCTTACTATGATGAAAAGAGAAACAAACTATGTGCTGTTGACACCTACATGTTGGTGGAATCAAACTTTTTATCCCCCAATGGAACAATATCCCCATTTGTTCTCTAATGTTTGAAAACTGGAGGTCCATGCAGAGCAGATAAGAATGGTACAAGTGACTACTGGGACAGAACATCAAATGGAAATCTGCTCTGAGTGAGTGGAATCTTTTATGTCTGGAATATATTCTAATGTTGCTTTAAAAAAAGAAAGGTTTAGTTTGAGGCATAAACATTTTTCTGCTTAGAGAGCAATGATAAAAGATTCAAGTGCTGTGCTAGCAGTATTATTAGCTGCATAAACAGCCTGTAAATACATAAACTGGAGAAGGACTAGCAACCAGCAGACCACCAAAAAAGAAGTGTATTTGTCCGTTTGCCCAATTAGCACCCCTACTACAAGCTTGTTCCTGCACAACACCAATTGACTTTTGGCAATCAGAACTTCACTGAATGTTAGCAGATACCAGCCTGGGCTTACCCATTTATTTTAGGAGAGTGGCAAATACAAAATATTCATTTACATATCTCCAGAGCACGCAAGGTCAGCAAGATCGGCCTGAAGCAGGCAGGATGTAACAGAGCAGGGAGACATGCCAGGACGAGTGAACCAGCCTCGCTCAGCATGAGGAAGGGATGAGACAAGGGAACAGGTGAAAACTAAGCGCCCCGTCTTAGATATATACAGCCTGCTACGACAGAAGGGGGCGACGGGAGGCTCAGTGCCTTATCACTGCTTCTTGCCCTTCAGCATTTCCCGAGTAAGGCACCTGCTCGCCGCAGGCAACAAGCACACCGCTCGCAGCTAGCGAAGATCTCTCTCCGCCCGCTACCCCCCACCCCGACTCCAACGCACGTGCACCCATTCACTTCGCTCCCTTCCCCCCACCCTCTTACTGAACCGACCCCCGGACTCACTTTTTATTGTAAAGCTCCTCCAGCCGGTGCCAAACGGCGGCCTGACCGGGCCCCGAGCTCTGGCTCTGCTGTAGGAAAGCTGGCACGTCCTTCATGGTAGGGCCGGGAGGGGAACAGCACGAAAAGAGCCGCGGTTCACTCCGAAGAGCAGTAGAGGCCGGCCCGTCTTGCCGCCGGAAATGCACACTCACTTCCGGCACCTTCAGTGCGGAGCATGCCGGGTACCGTATGGATCCGTGTAGAGTAGCCTCGCTTTAGCCTTCCGCCCGCGGAGAAGGATTGGTTGATCACTATGGTAAGAGCGGCCGCTATGCTCTCGGAATGGTAACTGAGAATGTTCTGAGCTGCCTTCCTCGCTCGGGCGCCCCCTGCCGACCATAGATCCCTCTTGCGATGTGGCGTAAAGACGCCGCTGGTTAGCTCTCGGCATTCGCTGCGCTCCGGCAGGCGTCTCTTGTGAACACACCCTCGTCTCGTTCTCCTTCGCGTGTTGTGTCGCAAGGACAGCGAGAACTACAAAGATTTATTATTATTGCTGCTTAGGTACGTTAGACATCATTATACTCCGTCTTGTACGGGCCAAGGACTCAGTAGCTTTGCTGGCCAAAGATCTTGGGTTCACTCCTAGCAGAACCAGCCCATGGGCTGTCCTGCAGTAAAACGCTTTGCTGTTTTCTTTATATTCGGGTTTATCTCAGCATTTAGAAAATTGCAAAAGGTTAATGTTAGGAAAGACATTCGTGTTCCGTTCTCTGTAGTTTTGGAAAAAACGGACGGCTGTTGCATTTTAAGGCACGGTCTCGGAAAAGGAAACAAGCCAGGACGGTGACTACGAAGATTTACGGTTTGCCTTAGAAAAATGCATATGAGGGAAAGTAGGAGCAAGATTTTTTAAAATTAATTTTTATTGAAGATTTTTTTACAGAGTAAAACAATGCAAATATAAAGAAGAAAAAGAAGAGTGATAAATAAGAAATAAAGAAGGGAAAAAAGAAAAGACAAAAAGATATAAAGATATAAAGAAGCAGCTTGATTTTCTTTACAGCAGTTATAAATGCATTTATATTTTATCCTCTCATTCTAAAGTTATATGGTGGCTCCCTTCTTTCCATATTGTACCCTTTCTAATCGTCAAACCCATAAATCACAAGTTCATTTTTTTTCTGTTTTCAGCAAAAAGTCCATCAGTAAAGGGTTTCCAATCACAGACGAATGTAGTTGTCTTTACCCTGATCAGACAGGTCAATTTTGCCATCTCTGCAAATTCTGTCATCTTCACCAACCATTCCTCCATTGTGGGTATTTCAGAGTCTTTCCATCTTTGTGCATATAATAATCTCGCTGCAGAGGAAAAGTAGGAACAAGATTTTGGCTGGCAGAGTCAGCCAATCAGGGTCTTCTAATCTGTTTCATCAGCCAGTTTATCTTACAGTACATAACTATAGGTCCCTGGGTTAAGAATGCCTGGTTTACGGACGGCCCATAGTTAAGAACGGAGCTTATTGTAGTAAAATTTGAGTGAAATACACAACGATTTGAGTTAAATACACAATGATTTGAGTTAATTACACAATACTACTTATACAGTATTATACAATAATACTGTTCCTGCTTACATACAAATTCGACTTAAGGACAGACCTTGGGAATGGAACTTGTCGTTAAACTGGGGACTACCTGTATATAGGTGTGTCCCATTGCTTCTGGCAGCATTTTTCAAACTTGGCAACTTTACGATATATGGACTTCAACTCACAGAATTCCCAGCCAGCATCTTAAAGTTGCCAAGTTTGAAAAACACTGGCCTAAGGAACATTATTAATGGTATTAATCTTACTGGTTTTCTAAATGTCACCCTTTGTTCATGCAGCTGTAATTTCATTAATTCCTGCATTTTGGAAGGAATTTTGTATCCCAAAATTGGGTCTTTCCCCTCTACTGAGTTAAAGTGCTATCCATCCAACCTTAAGCTGGCAGAAAAATATACCAGCATGGAATTTGCTGTCCCTATTGCTGATCCCAGTTCCTGCCAGTCACCTGACTTCCTTCCAAGCCTAATAAATTTTATACAACTTGTGGTCTTAGAATAAGATGAAAAATGCTCCTTTTACAGCTAAGGAAATGTTAATACTATTTCACTCACAGTGTGGGGATGAAGGCAGTATTACTGATGCAAGGCAGAAAAAAAAGATGTTGCTAGAACTTGTTTCTGCTAGTTAGATGCAGATGGGGACATGGTTTTAGTCAAATGTTGTTTCAGTGAATCTTCTCTAAGTGAAACTGATTTGGATCCATCCTATAATTTTTCATAGAAATTAAGCCATTTGTTAGATTATTTAAAATTTTGGTTTTAAGCTTATGGTGCTTAGTCAAAAAATCTCATGGCTACTGACTCTTATAATGGCTAACACTGGAAATTTAAAGAAGCACTTAATGTCCCAGAGTAATTGAAAAAGGCTGAGCAAGTAACTTAATTATCACTATAATTCGTATTTAGAGATAGTTACGTTTTTTCTAGCGTTTGCTATACTATGTGTACTCAGTTGGTTTTCCATTTCTGTTCTTGTTCAGAATTAAATAGAAAAGGAAAAGATTAAATAGAAAAATCACTAAGGGAGTAAATACAGTATACTTCTTTATATGTAAAGGAGGGGAATAATGCCCAGTAACATTTTATATCTCCTGAACATTAATAGAATATTTTACATGTTTTCTCAACTTGGCAGTGCCTCTTATACTTCCATTTCCTAACTGCAGCAATATAGAACAATGCCAGTTTTCTTTGACTTTAGCTATGCTAAGAATGTTATTAATAAATACTATTATTAACATACATTTGTATAACACAGAAACTATACAGATGAAACTCGAAAAATTAGAATATCGTGCAAATGTTCATTTATGTCAGTATGGCAACTCAAAAGGTAAAACCAATATATGAGATAGACACATTACATGCAGAGCGAGATTTGTCAAGCCTTACTTTGGTATAATTGTGATGATTATGGCGTACAGCTTATGAAAACCCCAAATTCACAATCTCAGAAAATTAGAATAGTGTGAAAAGGTTCAATATTCTAGGCTCAAAGTGTCCCACTCTAATCAGCTAATGAATCCATAACACCTGCAAAGGGTTCCTGAGCCTTTCAATGGTCTCTCAGGCTGGTTCAGTAGGAATCACAAGCATGGGAAAGACTGCTGACCTGACAGTTGTGCAGAAAACCATCATTGACACCCTCCATAAGGAGGGAAAGCCCCAAAAGGTAATTGCAAAAGAAGTTGGATGTTCCCAAAGTGCTATATCAAAGCACATCAATAGAAGATTATGTGGAAGGGAAAAGTGTGGTAGAAAAAGGTGCACAAGCAGCAGGGATGACCGCAGCCTGGAGAGGATTGTCAGGAAAAGGCCACTCAAAAGTGTTGGGGACTTTCACAAGGAGTGGACTGAGGCTGGAGTTAGTGCATCAAGAGCCACCATACACAGACGGATCCCGGACATGGGCTTCAAATGTCGTATTCCTCTTGTCAAGCCGCTCCTGAACAACAAACAACGTCAGAAGCATCTTACCTGGGCTACAGAAAAAAAGAACTGGTCTATTGCCCAGTGGTCCAAAGTCCTCTTTTCTGATGAGAGCAACTTTTGCATCTCATTTGGGAACCAAGGACCCAGAGTCTGGAGGAAGAATGGAGAGGCACACAATGCACGATGCTTGAAGTCCAGAGTGAAGTTTCCACAGTCTGTGTTGATTTGGGGAGCCATGTCATCTGCTGGTGTTGGTCCACTGTGCTTCATGAAGTCCAGGGTCAACGCAGCCGTCTACCAGGAGATTTTGGAGCACTTCATGCTTCCTTCTGCAGACGAGCTTTATGGGGATGCTGACTTCATTTTCCAGCAGGATTTGGCACCTGCCCACACTGCCAAAAGTACCAAAACCTGGTTCAATGACCATGGGATTACTGTGCTTGATTGGCCAACAAACTCGCCTGACCTGAACCCCATAGAGAATCTATGGGGCATTGCGAAGAGAAAGATGAGGGACATGAGACCGAACAATGCAGCAGAGCTGAAGGCCGCTATTGAAGCATCCTGGTCTTCCATAACACCTCAGCAGTGCCACAGGCTGATAGCATCCATGCCACGCCGCATTGCGGCAGTCATTGCTACAAAAGGAGCCCAAACCAAGTACTGAGTACATATGCATGCTTCTACTTTGCAGAGGTCCGATATTGTTCTATTTCCAATCCTTGTGTTATTGATGTCATGTAATATTCTAATTTTCTGAGATTGTGAATTTGGGGTTTTCATAAGCTGTACGCCATAATCATCACAATTATACCAAAGTAAGGCTTGACATATCTCGCTTTGCATGTAATGCGTCTATCTCATATATTGGTTTCACCTTTTGAGTTGCCATACTGACATAAATGAACATTTGCACGATATTCTAATTTTTTGAGGTTCACCTGTATGTATCACATTTCAGCAAATGGCAGTTAGAAGATTTCAGTTGCTAATTCCTTCAGACAATGCAAACATTTGCTTAGTGTTTCACTTTACATTTAGCTCCTGTTGCAGCTGGGCTTTCACACTGTACATTTTCTACCACCTAAAAGGCTGATTAACATTGTCAGCTGTAATGAAAATTATCAATAACAGATGACTGTTCTTAACACAACTGTCCAAAAGGCGACAGTAGTGTAGTAGGCAGTGTTGGTAACAGCTAAGACATGATTTGTTTAACTGTGATTTTTTAGTAAGTCACAATTTTATTGGATTCTCTCATTATTCTGAACCTGAGCTGTACCACATTAAGGCTTAGCTCAGTGAATGTATCTAAACTAACATTTGGGGACATGGATAAGAGCTTAGAATTCAGTATCAAGATTAATTTCACACAAGTCAAAGAACAATGACTTCTGCAATGAATCAGCATTTGAAAGGAACCATATAAAGAGTTGGGTTTTGCAGGAGGTCTTCAGGCCTTGAATACAGAGGGTGGAAACTGAATTCAGTGAAAGACCAGTCCTGACTGTCTACTGATCCCACAGACCAAATAACATCAACTCCCTAATATTACACCACTCCCTTACCTCAGCTCTTTGTTCAGGTGGGTTGTGAGGAATCATTACTAACCATGCCCTCCTGTACAGAGAAAAGGACCTTGTCCAATATGTATGTGGATAAACTGACAGTAGCTGGACTCAGGATATATACAGATGACATTCAGTGACCTTGCTGTGTCTTTGCATGCTATTTCTCTGTTTTGCCCTTGCCTCATTTTTTTCTCTTCTGTCTGCACCCAATCTTGATGTGGTCTTGCGAGAGGGGTCAGCTCCTGCTAGCATTGCCCATGACTCCCTGTTTTTACGTGAAGGTTAACGGTGGGCTGTGGGATCCTGCCAGTGTTTTTGCAGAAGTTCCAGCAGAATTGGCATTGCTCTGCTTTGCCTATGCCCCATCATTTCCCTTCCAAGGGGAAGCACCAGCTGTGGGTGAAGCAAAGCAATAGTAAGGGTTGGAGTAGCAGGTGGGATGTGTTTTGTATGGTAGAGCCTCCTTTGGATGGACTAGCCAGAGGCTCCCCATCCAAGCTGCAGAAAAATGGAAACTTTTCAGAAAGTTTATTTTTTCAGTAAAATATTTATGAATTTGCATATTACACCACTAACTTCCAAAACTCCAGGCAGTTTACAGAGTAATGGAAACATAAAACATTGGATAAATTCAGTCCCACCCCAGGTAGACGTGGTGATTTCCTCTTCAACCACTGTAAGTTCTAGGAAAGACTTTGGTCTTCAAGACTCTGAAAAATTGTCAGAGAGAGTACCAGTTAAATCTTAGGAGGAAACATGTTCCAAAACATAGGGGCACATGCTGAAAAGCAGTATGTTCTTGCTCCTCTTCCTCAGATCTCATGTGGTGGTGGGATTCAGCAGCCCCCAGACTGAATATACTAGGTGGGGTGAGCAGGCAGTCCTTCACATATTCACATGCCAAGCCATAAAGAGCTTTATAGGTTAAGATCAGCTCTTTAAATTGAATGTGGCAGCCTACTGAAGCCAATGCTGTTTTTGTGTGTTCTGTGTTGTTCTTTGTTTTAACGATTGTAAACCGCCCAGAGTCGCTGGGAGTTGGGTGACACATACATTTAATAAATTATTATTATTACTATTACTATTATTTAATGCTTGCAGCACTGCTGTTGTATGGCACTGGTGGCTCTCACCTACCAGCAGGTGAACTATTGTATTTTGAACCAACTCTAGCTTTCTCGTAGTCTTCATAGGCAGTTCCAATGTAAAGTGCATTGCAGTAAATGATAACAAGAGATGTATTTTGGGAGAAAAGGCGAAATCTCCTTTGGGTTGGGCTGAATTCTTGGTGATTTCATGGGCAAAGCCATGCAGTTTGTTTAGCAACAATATGGATGTGGCACGGGGAAATGGGACTGGCTGGGTGCCGTTTTTTACATCCCCCCCCTTGGTTAGCGAAAGACAACATAGGTCGACTCGTTAGGTTTCTTAGCATTTCAAGATCGACTGCAGTGAGAAAAAATGGGGTTCGGTTTGAAAATGTTTCTGATGATTTGGGGAGTGAAAACAGGAGCCTTGTGGGAAGGCTTACAATCTGCAAGATTTTGGCTTCCTTGGCAAGAAAGGAAGCTATAACCATTTCAGGCTCCGGCGCTGTTTTGTGGCATAAGTGCTGCTGTATTTCATTTCCATTGCCATTTTTTCAGCAGTTTAGTAAGAGGGTGGTGGTGGAATTAATTACAGGGTTATTATACTCAGGTACTGATAAGATGGGCTGCCATTGGTCCTTCTATTAGGAACAGTGTGGTAAAAAGTGTTCTGTTGTGCTTCCTGGCTCAAGCTAATTGAAAGCAAACAGAGCTGTGCTCTTTTGCCCTACATTCTAGATTAGCCTTCAGATCACAACAGCTGACTAAGGGGGAAAGGAAGAGACAAAACAATGCCAGGCCTTTATCAGCCCCTATAAAAATAATTTTAAAAAAACCAAAACCTTCTCTTGGTTTTTCTGATTTAGGACTAGGCCACTGAAGGGAAATGAACTGGAGGTTGCATTTCAGAATGTCTGCAAGGAGAGCTGGTCTTCAGGCTGCCAATTTTCAGAGATTAACGGGTAAGTCTGCTTCAGGTGGCTCTGCTTGATCCAGGAAAAGCATACCAGGGTTTGGGAAGGCTATAGAGATTTGTGACATTATATTATGACTGTAATATAATTATTAAAGGGGAAAAGCTAAATATAGGAAACAATGCTATGTAATAAGTCAGGTTCTTAAGCAACCCAGTAATAAATAATAATAAAGCCAGTGTTTCTTGGTCCTGCTGCCTGCAATTTTTAAGAAGAGATTCTAGGGCTTGAATCTAGAAACTCTTCCTAATAAATGGTGTATTCTAACCCTAGGTTGTGTCTTCTTCCTTAATGAATTCAGTGTTAGTGCTGTTTTAATTCTGTGCCTTTTGCAGAACACAATGGGTATGCAGAATGTGTTATTTTTCCAGCACCAAGCCAATTGCCATGGAATTCAACAGGCACTCCTACCAGCTTTTTATTTTTTGTTCCCTTGCTTTGCATGGCCCCATAGATGATAGCACCTGCCCGGTCTTGTCTAGGCTGGGATTTTAAGGTTGTGTTTGTTTAGAATTTGAATAGGAGACGTCAAGGCTGTAAACTCAAGTGGTCAATTGAGTATCCCAGAAAAAGGATACTCCACTTCTGCATTATTTCCAAGAAAACGGAATTGAGGTCCTCATGTAGTCGCTAGGAATCAAGCTCAATTTACGTATTGCATAAAATATAAACAAATGCTGGTTTCTTTTCCTGTGTAGTTGCAATATATGATAAGCAGTGATAACTACTCTCATGCAGCAAGTATTAACCATATAAAATTTTGTTTTACTGTGCTAAATTATTTTTCATTCCTCTATAAAAATTTCCTCTCTGGACATTTATCCCAGTAAGCTTTTTTTTTAATTATTTTTTAGGATGGAAGTTTCCAGATCTCTGGATGTATGCCCAGCATCAGCATTTTAAAATCTCTTCCAGTTTGACAGCCTGCAAAAATCTTCCCTTAATTCCATTAAGATCTGTCCTCTCCTTTCCTCATGGAAAACTTTTGCCGCAGAAGACTTCAGAAAGTACCTTAAAAAACACAACAGGCTTGTCTGGGATCAGGTATAGCCTCGATACTCTTTTTCATAAATATTATTTAATTTGAAATTCTGTTAAGTTTTATTTAAGAGTAAGGCTCATTAAACTTCAGAGGATTGTTGAATGTTTGTGTAGCATGGAAGAAAGCCTATGATCAGCTACCTTTCAGGTTCAAAGTTCTCATTCTCATCATAGTTCTGTTGCTGGCAGAAGGAAAGGATCCAGAGGACACTTTTTCTATGTGGTATTAGATTAGAAAACATGTAAAAACAATATATATTTTTAAATGTAATTAGCTTAATATAATTTAATTTACTGTTACAATCCATAGGTTATAATACAATGTACAGTTATCAGGTGTGCAATTAAAAAAGTAAAAAGTAATTAGTAAACAAAGCTTAAAATGATTTAAAATAACATAAAAAGGCTTTTTTTGCTACAAGGACAAAATCATCTCCATTTAATGATACTACGGAAGAAATGTTTACAATGTTGGGCTACAGCTCAAGTAGAACCTGTCAATCTCCACAGTATTCTTCGCAGCTGTCTTCAGTGTTTTCCATAGGAATTTAATTTTATGGGAACCAGGGTAGAACACTTCCTTTTCAGAACAGGCTCTAAATATTTGGCATGAGCATCAGAATAAGTTGGGCAATGAAACAGATATTGGATATTTCTACATTGCCACTCTGACAGAGGCAGACTCGTCAGTAATGTAAGACTTTTAGGAGATGGCTGCCATGTATAGCCAATGCCATTTCTTGCATCTGAAATCATGTTAGCGCAAATTGGAGGGAAGTTACAGTAATGCATTTCAGATATGGCTTCCATTCAACTATGTTTTTTTAATACTGCCTATCAAGGGCCAACTTTGTTGTTAGTGAAACTTAAATCAGCTTCTGCAGATGCAGTATAGCTAATACCCTGCTCTTGAAAGTCTGTCACAGTGTTCCCAGAGGCAAAAAAGCATTGGTGAATACCATGTTTTACATAACATGTAAAAAGTGCTTCTCTGCATAAAAAGTAGGATGCTATAACTTATGAGATGCTATAAAAGAAATGATGCAATTGTTTCTCTGTTTTGGCCTTAACTGTAAATGGAATTATCTAATCATTAAAAAAAATCTCTTTCCCCACTTGAACTAACTATGGCACAAATATGCCACAGCAAGTTCTTTTTTCTGCTGTATCCTCATGATGTTGCTTTCGTCTTGTCCTCAGCCCATGAATGAGAAAGCCCTAAGTCATCCTTGGCTGAATTGGGGTTATTTTCCCCTTTATTCTGACAAGGTCCAAGGACAATCTGTATAAAATCTCTTAAGTGATATCACCTTTTATCAGGGAAGTCAAGTGATTGCAGTGATTTGAAACAGAGGGAGAACAGGAAGTGGCAATGGGAACAGAAAGTTGTATGCTAGTATAGTTTTCTATCAGCTAAAGGCTGGGTGGAGATTGCTTCAGCTCAGCATTGAGGGAACAGGAAGAGCTCATGCTAATCCTTTTCTGAATAAATAAGATTAGATAACACTCCATGGATGGGTATTCCTATATCAATCATCCTGGACTGGAAGTTTGATTCTTATTTTTTCCCTTATAATATAAGTGGGCTTCTTTATATTCTAGAGCATGCTTACTGACTATGTTGCCTGCAGGGTCCAGGAAGTAAGATTCTTGTCCCTGTCCACATTGTCAAGAGTGTTCTTTGGAATCGGCCAAGGAGGAAATAACGGTGGAAATAAGAAGCTCAGCCTAAGGGATGTGATGGAACTCATCCGGAAGAAAGAATGCCATAGGATAGTAGTAATGGCTGGAGCAGGACTCAGCACTCCAAGTGGCATTCCAGATTTCAGGTACCGTAGGAACTACTCATATGGCTTTAGCACCTTTAACCAAATACAGCATCTGCCTCACCAAGACACAGAAATGGTCATCCGTGAAACCTGTTTTTCATAGCTGTCACACAGCTTTCATCGTGTATTAAACAGCAATAGTCCAAATAGGGGTGCGTTTTAGAACTGTAGGGAAGCGTCAGTGTCATTTTTTTTCTGTCTCCCAGCCTGGAGCCCTGTTTCCTCTTTTAATTAGCAATGCAGTAGTTCTCCACGAAAGAGGAGAGAGATGCTTGGGCCAAACGAAATGAAATATCTTCAAGTGTTTGTCTTTGGAAGTATCCAAGAATGATGGCATGTTAGTATTATTGACCAAGAATCACATTTCCTTTCCTTTTTGCTTGTTTGATCTTGCTATTCTAAGACATTAACGCATTTCTGATTTATTTATTTATTTAGCCTTCAATCAGATTTGACTCCTGGTTATGCAGTTATTTCAGCAGCAGTTTCAGAAGTAGTTTGTCATTGCCATCTTCCTAGGGTGGAGAGGGAGTGACTAGCCCAAGGTTATCCAGCTGGCTTTCATAACTAAGTCAAGACTAAAACTCATATTTCCCCACTCCTAGTCCAACACTTCAGCCATTAGGTCAAATTGGCTCTGGATTTATAAATTAGTTGCAAATTAAAATTCCTCTTATTTTACAGGTAGTCCTCACTTACCAACAGTAATTGAGACCAGGAACTCTTGTCGCTAAGTGATGCAATCATAAGGTGTAATGTCATGTGACCATGCTGACATACAGTGTCAGTTTCAGCAGTCCCAGTTGCCATCATTAGGTGAATCCCACGTGGTCACAACGTCCCATGGTCATGTGATTGCTATTTGCGACCTCCTGCTGGCTTCCCCATTGACTTTGCTTGTCAGAAGCCAGCAGTGAAGGTTGCAAATGGTAATGATGTGACCATGGAATGCTGCAACACCGTAAGTACAAGTTGGTTGCTGAACACCCAAATCGTGATTATGTGACCATGAGGATTAGGGACGGCTACAACTACAAGGACCTGTTGTAAGTGCCCCTTGTTCAGCCCCATCATAACTTTGAACGGTTGCTGAACAAGTGGATGTTAAACGAGGATTACCTGTATATGAATTCATCTTACCAGGTAGGCCAGTCACTTCTATGTTGCCTGTTGCACTTGGTATCTTGTGGACAGCAGTAGAAACCAATTAAATATCTTTGGCCATTATCGCGGAGAGGTGAATTGGGTGAGGTGATCCAGAGAGTAGCTGTGGAGCAAAGCAGCAGGCTTTAAGGAGCATATTGGACTCTGAGGGAGCTATTCCGGATCTGTCTAATGTTAGTTAGTGATGTGGAGAGGAAGAATTGCTGCAAGGGACCTGCCACTGGATTGGACTCACTCTTGGTGCTTCTGTTACTGTTGGAGTCTGCCCCTCTGCTATTTTAACGTGGAGTGGGAAGAAATAGAAGAGATTCTCCTATGCCCTTGGTTTTCACATTGGCTACCTCTTTTGAGTTTAAAAGGAAACTCAACTTTCCAGCACTCTCTCCCCACCCTCATAAGGTCTTCTAGCTTATTTGGGGAAATTAACACTTTCAGTTAAGTGCTGCATGTGTTCTGATAGTGACAATGTGGCTGCTTGCTAGATATAAACAAAAAACACAGAAACAGGGAATTGCTTTTAAGTCTTCCCCCACCAACAGCTTTTTCCTTAAGGCACATCCAATCTATCCTATGCTCATTAAAACCCACATACGCACAGAGTAAGCCATGTCTGGGAGAGGTAGATCTAATAGCAGGTGTAACAGATACTCTATTGTTTGTGGAAACTTCTTGGGACAGATTTTTTTTTTCCCTGTCAAAATAGTTCAAACTTGGAACACTCCAAAGAAACATTCTGGATGTCACTGTTTTGTTCTGAGCTCAAAATAAAATGCATTTACCATTTTTGTGCCTTCCCTTAGTACTCTAACCAGTTGATTTCTTGGGTTAGGATACTTCAGAACTTGGGCATTTCTTCTGCTAAAGCTTTGGATTGCTAATTTGTGGATTCCCCTCATAAGTTCACTGGGTTGAACAATGACTAAGCAGTCAGGCAGGCATTGCATGTTTTGACAAATGTATGGGAGTAACTGCCTTTGATTAAATCAGTGATATTAATTACAGTGTTAATGAAGTCTAGATTTGGATTTTATATACAGAGAAACAGTATATGTGAGTTCTTCTGGAGCTGTAAGTATTCCCACCCTAGGTAATTCCACTTGGCCAGTTGGTAGTCCTGTAATATATGATACTTTGTTCTGGCGATACATCATCTTAATAAATCTGTTTTTCTGACTTGGGGGAAAATGTTCCTAATCCAGTTCTTGCCTTTATTTCTGTGAGCCACTTTAAAAAGGAAGTATCCCATATAAATAGTGAACCGTATGATAAGCTAGGGATCTGTTGCATGAGCTTTGTTTTCTGGCCTATCCGCATTCTAAATTTACTCTGCTCTTCTTTTTGCAGGTCTCCTGGGAGTGGACTATACAATAACCTTCAGCAGTATAATATTCCATACCCTGAAGCCATATTTGAGCTTAGCTACTTTTTCCAGAATCCCAAGCCTTTCTTCAGGTTAGCTAAGGAGTTGTACCCTGGCAATTACAGACCAAACTATGCCCACTATTTTCTTCGACTTCTGTTTGACAAAGGGCTCCTTCTGCGCCTCTACACACAAAATATTGATGGGCTGGAGAGAGGTGAGCCTCTTGCCACTGGCTCTAAGAAGATAAATTGAGAGCAATGTCAGATGGCAGCAATGTTTGTGGTGGTGAGGGCGAGGGCATCATCCATTTTAAATACTTTGAGTTGGTGAAGAGTTGGACCAAACTGATCTCTCTGTCTTGTGTGTTCTAGTTGCTGGGATTCCTCCAGATAAACTAGTTGAAGCTCATGGCACATTTGCTTCTGCTACATGTACTGTCTGTCGAAGATCATATTCAGGGGAGGATTTCAGGGTAAGCCACAGCACAACAGATACAGCACTCCAGGAATAATACAAGCATTATATATATTTAAATTATTTATTGGAAATGTACCATCAGCCTGCTTTTGTTGATTCCAGGCCACCAAGAGGGTAACAGTTTTCCATCCCAGGCATGAAAAAGGTCATTCACCCAGATAATCAGTGCTCTTTCCGTCCCATACTCAGGCCTGTCTTGGGATCTGACCCTAGGATTAAGGCCTGAAGACCAGATGTGGGGACCTGCACGCAATTGTATGTCCCCCTTCCCCAGAACAATTAAACCATTCATACTGCTGTACTTCTTATGGCCCATCGCTGTAGAAATATGCCCCCACATCAGATTAGACTCCTAAAGCTCTTTCACCCCACCTTTATATTCTACTTGGAGCAGTATCACTCCAAACTTATCAAAACCTGCTCTCTATGGGACAACTGTCTGGAATCCCATGCTTGCTGTTCATATCAATTCCGGTTAACCCTACATATCCTCCTTACCTACCTCTATACGCAACACAGTAGACCCGCAGTTGAGCCATTCCCTCCCCGGAAATCCTTGTCCTACTAGGCACCGGCCTGTGGGGGTGCATGCCCCTCACCTTTACCCTCACTTCACAGGGGCATCTCCCTTGCCCTACATCTCTCAGGAGACAATCCTAGATCACCATCATCATCTTTCCTCACAGAACAGTGATTTCTCTAAACACAAGGTGGACACTGGTGAGGACAAAGACAACAACCAGTGACACTCTGGCTGCCCCTCCAATTCTCAGCTTTTCCCGGCTGCTCGTATTCATGGGCTCCTGCCTCTTTCCATTGGCCAGGCTAAGAAACCACAGCAGCTGCCAAACTCACTGGCTCATCTTTCAGATGGATCCACATATTTCAACTTGATACCTAGATTTTTGCTTCAGCAAGCTCACAGGATTACTTTTTGCTTTTATTATAGTTTGGTGTACACTGTCCTATGTTGTGATGTCAGTCTTGTGTCTTGTACTGCCTGACTAAGAACTTACATCCTTATTATCTGATTTCATTTCAGGGGGATGTGATGACTGACAAAATTCCCAAATGCCCTGTTTGCACTGGAGTGGTCAAGCCTGACATTATATTCTTTGGAGAAGAGCTCCCTCACCGGTTCTTCTCGTATATGACAGACTTTCCTATGGCAGACCTGCTTTTTATCATCGGAACCTCCCTTGAGGTCTGGGCTGTCGTGCACATGGGAAGAGAATAAGAGATGGGTTTTTAAGACAAAGTGGTTCAGAGACTCTGGAAAACAGAGAGTAAGCCATGAGAATTCAAATGGAAGGAGAGGGTGGCAGTTCAGGGATTAACAAAAGAGATGGGAAGAAAGTTCAGGGCCTTAAGAACTCACTATCTTTAGCTATCTTTTCACACAGGAATAATACTACAAGTCTACTTGCTGGAAGGGTTCATTCAAATATATTTTGAGGGCTCTTAGGAGAACTAGTGTATAAATGAAAGTACTGTATCATCTCTTAAATATTGTGACAGTACTATTTTTCTACAGTAGTATCCTGTGATTTGCACATGGCTTTTCTTACTTAGCAGATATGGAGTGGGCAAATTCAGAAGTTTTTAAGTTTAGCATTTGAGTGCTTTCAGTTTAGCATTTGAGGCCCTATCACTATTTTCTTAGAAAAAAGACTAAAGTGCAACAATCTTTACTTTGCAAGAGATACAACTCCCCCTCCCACCACCACCATTTCTGATGCTTTATTTTAGGTGGAGCCCTTTGCTAGTCTGGCAGGAGCTGTCCGTGGTTCTGTCCCCCGTGTCCTGATCAATCGAGACCTGGTGGGGCCATTTATGTTCCAGCCACAGCACAATGATGTAGCTGAACTGGGAGATGTAATCAGTGGAGTGGAAAAAGTGGTAGAACTGTTGGGCTGGAAAGAGGAGTTACAGGAACTAATAAAGAAAGAAAAAGAAAAGGTATGAAACTTTGATTTGAAAACCTTGTCTCTCAGGCTCTTTTATTTTGCTGGCTGGAGTTATGAAAACAATAACATTAACGATAAAACCTTATTTAACATAGCCTTCACGGTTATTTTATCCATCAGGCTATATATCACAGTTGTATAGATTTATTTATTTATTTTATTTTTATTTTTTATTATTTATTTATTTTGTTTAAATTTATTATAGCCACCCAACTCCAGTAACTCTGGATATTATTCCTTTCCATCTCAGACAACTCAAAGGGCATGGCTATGCAATCTGCCCTATGTGACTATTTAATGTATTTTATGATTTGTTTCAGTAACAGTTTTGCAGAGTGAGACTTGAGATTTGGAAATGATCCTGATGCCATAACTCTTGTATTTACAATTATAGTACAGGTAGTCCTCGCTTACGAACCACTCGTTCAGCAACTGTTTGAAATTGTAATGGTGCTGAACATGTGTATTTATGACCATTCCTTGAATTTCTGGTCATCGCAGCACCTCCGCAGTCACATGATTGCGACTCGGGCACTTGGCAACCAGCTCACGCTTAGGACAATTGCAGCGTCCCGCCATCACACAATCACCATTTGCAACCTTCCCTACCGGCTTCCCACAAGTAAAGTCAATGGGAAAGCCAGCAGGGAAGGTCACAAGTCACTCTGGTAAGTCCCCCCCACATTCTGCACATCGCACTGCACCCTTCATTTCTTGGCCTCCCTGTGCTTGTGCCGACCCCCACCCTCCTTCCCTCAGCCTCCTTGCGCTTGCATGGACCTGCACCTTCCTTCCCTTGGCTTTCCTACACTCATGCGACACTGCAGCACCCCCCTCCCCAACTTGTGTGCAGCCTGTGCTGAGCCTCCCAGGGCCTCCCCAACTCCCCTGCAGCACTCCCACGCTCCTTACCTGGGACTCCCACTGCTTCCTGCTTAACGACCCATGCATCTTGGGATTATGATGGCAACGGGGACTGCCTGAATTGCCATTGCTAAGTGATGTGGTCATGTGATGTTGCACTTTACAACCACATTGCTTAGTGACGGCAATCCTGGTCTCAATTGTCGTTATAACCCGAGGACTACCTGTATATCCATGTGTGCAAGAATATGAGTATTTACAATCTTGGATTCTATACCACCACTCATTACAATAAAATCCTGAAAGTTTTTCTCAGCTCCAGGGCTCGAAATATTTTATAATGTTGATTGCTTAATAATAAAAACAAAATAATTTGAAATAAAGTAAAAATCACACTAAATAATTAAATCTTACATATTTGTTAGGCCATTATCAAAACAGCATGCTTTGATCTCCGTCTCTTTATGAATGAATATACAGTACTGTGTGTGTATGCAGGAATATTTCATTCAACTACAGAAAAAGCATCCTGATTCTCAGATTCTGTTGGAGTAAATAGTATATCAGCTCAGACTTGGTTCAAGTATACTAACCCATGATTTACTGAATAAACTTCAGTTGGCTGGTTGTGCAGCATCTTGGTTCACAAACTACAATGTTTAGGTTCATACAACACAGTAACATGTTATAGCTTGGCACACTGTATGAGTCTAGCCATAGTTTATATTTTGCCATTAGTCAAGGTAGACTTGGTACATAATGAAGATCATATTTTAGCAAATTCTGTAAATAAATCCAATTCCTTTACTTATTTGTAAATATTTGTTTCTACAAGGAAAACGAGCGATTCAAATCCACGTGGAATTAAAAATATTGTGGCAATTATGTAACTTGAGCATCATTGTTTTGAGGGAAGACCAAGCAGACAGATGTTAAATGTATTTTGTCTGTCACTCCAGAATGATATGATGCAAAATATCAGTCCGTTCTGGTCAGCTTCAGGTCAGCTTAAGTGCTGTTAAAATTGGTTCTTCCTTGTATGTTTATTTTACCATTTGGCAGTAATGTTTTTGCTTCAATTTTATTTTATTTTTTTGTATCTCATCAACAGTTGGTGTAGGTTGTAATAAACAATCTATGTTCTCTGTATTTTCAGCTGGACACAAAAGAGAAATAGAAGTGTAATCTCTAATTTTGGAAAGATTTAACTTCTGAAAAAGTAAAGTTTGCCTCAGCCAAAGGTTCTAGTGATAAATTCACAGATCCAGATGAAAAGACGGTCTTTTTGTTGCCACCACCTAGTAGATGACAGTAAGAACTATCTGGAGATAATAATTTAACTCCTTGAACATCTTTGACGCATCAGAGAAGGACACTCCCTCAAGCCTCTTGGGGAGATGGAAATCAAATAAGATTGGAATTTACTTTTATATAAAGATAGGCTGTAAAGATGTTCAATGTAACTGCTACCTCCCTTTTAGAAGGTATTAATTTTCCCCCATTTTTTTACTTTTTCCACTTGGATAACTTCTGAGTCATTTAAAAAGCATCACAGATCTGTGGTGTTTTAGTCAGAGCCTTAACAAGAATATACTGAATCCGCAATTTTCTACCCACTTGGAAGAAGTCAAACAGGGACTGCCGCTTTTATCAAAAGAGTGAAAAATCTGGTTTGAATCCCATCTTCTATTTATCAACTTGTAAGAAGGGGTTCTTAAAATAATGTGTATATTAATTTGCAGATATCACTTACGTAACTTGAAAAGATAAAATGTTTATATATCTACATTTCTGGTAAGAGACTAGCACGTACAGATATGCTATAGCTGCTAGATGGATGTGTAATATTTGTAACTACAGTTGAATTTAAAGCAAAATAAAATCTATTTTAACAATTGTTCATTATTTTGTCTAATTTCCCAGAATTTACATTTAAGCTTATATTCTCTGCCCTTGATTTCATTTAATAATTATGTTTTTTAAAAAAGATTCTTTATAGTTCAGTTTCTGTAATGCATTGGTGAGGTTTCCTCGGTATACTGAACATCAGTTCACTAGTTTCCTGCTTCTTATTCCTTTAAAAGAGACGATGGCCTGGCTTTTTAGGATTTCTGGTTTCATTTTATAATAGCCATTAGAATAACAGAAAAGAGCCCTTCAGATGTTTGCTGATGAATTACGACTCTCGGCAGCCTTAGGCAAGGGTAAGGCAAGGGTAAGGGATGCTTTGAGTTGTAATCCAGCAATGTCTGAGAAAGGTCACAAATTCCCCTTTCCTGCCTTACATTGTCTTCCAAAACTCTGGTGAAACCTTATGAAATGCCAGTGGAATTTCACTCACACAATAGGTCTTCACCTTCTTCCTTGCAAAAACTGCTTGAAGGATTAATGAGTCCTTTAGAGCAGATTCTGAGGGAACATCATAGCTACGGAGGGAAATGAAAACGTATCAATGGATTTCACTGAAAGAAACCTGTTTAGATAGCATTACGTATCTTTGAGTAACGCACTGCAGGAAACAGTAAGGTACCCGGCCAACTCTTTTTCTATGCCACAGCTAGAACTAGCAGCTCTGATTAACAGCAGGTAGCCTAATTCCAGCCCTCTGGGTTTCTCTCCTGAAAAAGACATCAGGGTATCTAAGTTTCTAAACCTTCACCCCATCAACTTACAAAGGAAATATACCTGATGAATCACATCAGTATTAATCTCATCCCTTCACCAGTATGTCAAGCAGATATGACCTGTTGTTTCCAGTCACCTGGAAAATAAATTTTTAAATTAAATTTATTTCAATTTTTAAATTAAACTTATCCCACCCTCAGCCCCACCACCCAAGCTTCCCATTCAGAAATTCTGGCCAGTTCCCCAGGTTAGAACCTTGACTGAACTTTTTGGAAAGGTTGGATTTTTAAAAATTATTCTTTAAAGTCACAGTGAATATGTTTTTGCATATTTAAATTAACAGGCTTACCTAAATGTATAATTCAAATAATGGATTAAAAAGTGTGTAAGTTATTAAAATGAGACATCTGAATCACCAGCCCAGTAAACAGCAGAAATGTGTATTATTTATTTTTTACGGTGTTAATGTAGTATTAACTGTTTATCAAGCATATTTTATTTCAGAACAATAAAATGAGAAACTTTATCAGTAACTATTGTATGTTTTTCTTCTAATCCCTTCCTGGTTAGGGGAAAAGATCACTGTTCAGTTAAACGCCCATCTAAAAAGGACACATGGAAGAACAATTACCTTTAGTGAGTAGTCATGGTTGTAACAGAACTACCAGATTCAAAGAAAGTATTAGATTTTGGTTGAAATGCAAGCATTCTAATTGTAGCTTTCTTGAAGATCTGACTGAGTCATTATGGAAAGCAGGAAGAGACAGGACTAGATTCATAATTTTACCTGCTTTATACATAATTGAATGCAAAATGGTCAAATTGAATGTTTCTGTAAATTCCTACATGAACAGAAGTTGACGTAGCCAATGGTGCAAAGTTAAAAACGCCATCTTTCTGCAAGTTTGAATGCATACTTACTGTTGTTTACAGATGCAAAACAGAAAAAAAGTGAATATGGCAGGTGCAGAAATTTGGACATCCCCCCCCCCCCCCCCCCGCTTCAGTCAATACTTTGGAACATTTCTTGTGGCTCAGACTTTGGCTCAACCCTGGCAGCACTACAGGTGAAACTCGAAAAATTAGAATATCGTGCAAATGTTCATTTATGTCAGTATGGCAACTCAAAAGGTGAAACCAATATATGAGATAGACGCATTACATGCAGAGCGAGATTTGTCAAGCCTTACTTTGGTATCATTGTGATGATTATGGCGTACAGCTTATGAAAACCCCAAATTCACAATCTCAGAAAATTAGAATAGTGTGAAAAGGTTCAATATTCTAGGCTCAAAGTGTCCCACGCTAAGCAGCTAATGAATCCATAACACCTGCAAAGGGTTCCTGAGCCTTGAAATGGTCTCTCAGGCTGGTTCAGTAGGAATCACAAGCATGGGAAAGACTGCTGACCTGACAGTTGTGCAGAAAACCATCATTGACACCCTCCATAAGGAGGGAAAGCCCCAAAAGGTAATTGCAAAAGAAGTTGGATGTTCCCAAAGTGCTGTATCAAAGCACATCAATAGAAGATTATGTGGAAGGGAAAAGTGTGGTAGAAAAAGGTGCACAAGCAGCAGGGATGACCGCAGCCTGGAGAGGATTGTCAGGAAAAGGCCACTCAAAAGTGTTGGGGACTTTCACAAGGAGTGGACTGAGGCTGGAGTTAGTGCATCAAGAGCCACCACACACAGACGGATCCTGGACATGGGCTTCAAATGTCGTATTCCTCTTGTCAAGCCGCTCCTGAACAACAAACAACGTCAGAAGCGTCTTACCTGGGCTACAGAAAAAAAGAACTGGTCTGTTGCCCAGTGGTCCAAAGTCCTCTTTTCTGATGAGAGCAACTTTTGCATCTCATTTGGGAACCAAGGACCCAGAGTCTGGAGGAAGAATGGAGAGGCACACAATGCACGATGCTTGAAGTCCAGAGTGAAGTTTCCACAGTCTGTGTTGATTTGGGGAGCCATGTCATCTGCTGGTGTTGGTCCACTGTGCTTCATGAAGTCCAGGGTCAACGCAGCCGTCTACCAGGAGATTTTGGAGCACTTCATGCTTCCTTCCGCAGACGAGCTTTATGGGGATGCTGACTTCATTTCCAGCAGGACTTGGCACCTGCCCACACTGCCAAAAGTACCAAAACCTGGTTCAATGACCATGGGATTACTGTGCTTGATTGGCCAGCAAACTCGCCTGACCTGAACCCCATACAGAATCTATGGGGCATTGCCAAGAGAAAGATGAGGGACATGAGACCGAACAATGCAGCGGAGCTGAAGGCCGCTATTGAAGCATCCTGGTCTTCCATAACACCTCAGCAGTGCCACAGGCTAATAGCATCCATGCCACGCCGCATTGCGGCAGTCATTGCTGCAAAAGGGGCCCAAACCAAGTACTGAGTACATATGCATGCTTATACTTTGCAGAGGTCCGATATTGTTCTATTTCCAATCCTTGTTATTGATGTCATGTAATATTCTAATTTTCTGAGATTGTGAATTTGGGGTTTTCATAAGCTGTACGCCATAATCATCACAATTATACCAAAGTAAGGCTTGACATATCTCGCTTTGCATGTAATGCGTCTATCTCATATATTGGTTTCACCTTTTGAGTTGCCATACTGACATAAATGAACATTTGCACGATATTCTAATTTTTCGAGTTTCACCTGTAAGTAGCTTTGGGTTTTGGGGTCACCTGGATCTAGGAATTTACCGTATTTGGTTCTGGATGGGATTGCACTTGACTAGGAGGACCTTTGCACAGTTGTGTACCAATTGCACCTCTTCCTGGGTCAGGAGGCTCTATGCTCAGTCATGCCCTGCTCACCTCCTGTATGGATTACTGTAATACACTCTATATGGGGCTGCCCTTGAAGAGTATTTGGAAGCTTCAGGTAGTGCAAAATGCAGCAGCGTGGGCAATCATGTGCGCACCTAGATCTGTGCACATTACACCTCTGCTCTGCAAGCTGCATTAGTTACCAATTTGCATCCAGGTCAAATTCAGTGTGCTAGTGATAACCTATAAAGCCCTACATGGCATGAGGCCATGTTATTTCAGGGACCACCTTTCCCCAGTGACATCTACCTGTCCAACCAGGTCCAGCAGAAGAGGCTTGTTGCAGGTTCCATCCACTAGAAGATGCCATCTGGCAGGACCCAAGAGGAGGGCCTTTTCTGCTGCTGCACCCACCCTGTGGAACATCATTCCCCCTGAAGTCAGGCTGGCCCCAACCTTGATGGCCTTCCAGAAGGGCCTGAAGACCTGGCTTTGCCACCTGGCCTGGGGACCAGAGAGTGGTATGGAACCCCTAAAATGACTGCTCTGTTCTTGAATGGCTCTGCTCTCCTGGTGATTATATTGCATGTTTTTGTTTAAAATGTTTATATTGTTTGTATGTATCCTGCTTCTGGTTTCAAATACTGACACACAGTTGCTATGGTCATTCACAATTCACTCAAGCTCAAGAGTAACAGTCAAAGCATGCAAAAAAAAGACCCTCAGACACTTGCCTGAATGATTCTCTTTATAACAGGAACACACAGAATAGTTCAAAATCAATCCAAGGTTCAGAGAACCAGGTCAGGGTCTTCAGCCAGTCCAGAGGTCAGAATTTCATAGGCAGAAACCACACACACAAGCATCACACAAAAGCCAGAGACCAGACAGTTGTTTCAAGCAAGGCACATGGGTCAGAACTGCCTCTTAAATCAGGCTGCAACCAGCTGTCATTAATCAAGAGATTGGCTCCCTTGCTTGGCAAGGAGCTTCACAGAATGCCTCTGCCCTGCTCTGCTCTCCTCTCTACTGGCTGTTTGCAGGGGCTTGGAGGCCTTAGTTGTTCTCACCTGACTGCTCCAACCATCCAGGCAGGGCCTGTTTTTTATCAGCCTCATGTATTTCTTGGCTTGGTGTTTCCTAAGGCTGACATTCCACAGATTCAGCTGGAGCAGCTTATTCAGATTCAGAATCTGAGTCCTGAGCCTGGACCATGACAGTATGGCCGTTCTATTTTTTTATTTTTTGGTACTGTTTACGTTTTAACTGTAAGCCACCCGGAGCCATGAATGTGAGATGGGCAATTATAGAAATTGAATAAAATTAAATAAACAAACATAACAGCTTCTAAAACTGTACTGTAGTTACTGAAGCATACAATTTGACCAGAGATGTCAAACATTGCATTCAACTGTAAATAGCTATTGGACATAGAAAAGCCATAATTATAGTTAAGATTAAGGGACACTGAGTGAACAGCTCAAAGTTTCCAATCTTTTAAAATGTATGATACTACCATAATTCAAATTAGAAGTGGCTAAAAGATCAGTCAACTAGGTTGGATCTTCCAAACAAGCAATCACTACAGACTGAGCATATAAATTATAACTTTACTGGAATTCATGTTTCGTTCCGCCCTTATCAACGTAACATTGTCTTGACCATAATATTTCTGTAAGTGGAATCATCCACATTGATTTTAGCTATACCTTACATCTTTTATAAATACCCGTCTGTTTTTAGTTACTTAGAGAACCGCTATCCAAATAATTATAGACAGAAGTACACATCTTGGTATTGGAAGGGTTTGTTTATTCTAGTGAAAATTTTAATTTACATTTGTGCTATGTTCTGAATTCGCTGGTAAAAAGAAAAGAAGCTGGGAAATGGAATTTCTTTCTAAACAGGGAAGTTTAAACTCAAGTAAAGGATGAAAGTAATCTGTGAATGCAAAATGCTATGGAAATACAGCAACTAAAACAGATAATTTATGAAAATAAAGCAGTCTTTTCTCTCAACAGTACAAAAAGCAATGTTACTTCAGATAACTAAATATGTAGGAAGAGGGACACAAATGCAGTGTCAGACTGTGAAAAGATCAGAGTCCTACTGCAAATACTGCATCTACATATACTTCATTGTGAACAAAATAGATCTCTGCATTTCCTATATATTTCCATATTTATTTAAACATATTTCCTTGTACCTCCACACACACACACACACACACACACACACAATACATGTGCACATTCATACTTTCAACAATGGCTCTTCTTTGCAGATTTCCAACCATCCATGTGTTCTAAAAAGAATGGTATGAAACTATGTTTGATTGTCACACACTATATTTATAAAAAATGCAGGCTTACTTTGTTCACACATTTTTATAATATACTCCTAGACATATCTACTATACAAACACATGCATATTTGCCTACAGTTCCCATGTGTGCCAACCATGACATATGGTTTTTAAATGTTATGCTCAGCACAGGGATTAACCTATATCCCTAATTCATACACCTTTTTCTTCCTAAACAATTGGCTACATGCATGTATTTTTAGCGTTTCGTGTGCTGTTAACCCACTTGCAACTGCCCTCTCTTGCCTCCTTGCCAATCTGCTGGAAAGTCTTTGGAATGCATCAGAGGGTGAGGCTCTTAGAAACACTGAGGGGAAAAGACAGTCAGAGAGAATAAAGCTGTAAAATTCTTCAAGAGAAGAATTGCTGTAGGGATACAGAAGAAAAAGAAATTACATGGATCTGGGTAGAGGAATCTAAGTCACAGAAAATCTTTTTCCAGGTGTTTGTATCAGAAGATCAGCCCTGATATAGAGAGTAGCAGGTCCATAGGCTTGTGAGAAATAGAAGAGGATGACTCAGTCTAATTCCAAATCAGAGTCCGATGATAATCTCTCCTCAGCTATTTGATGAACAGCTTCATCCAGGGAGGTTAAATTGAGAGAGGTTAAACTGCCATCAGGACCCAGGCCCATAGGTCTGATGATCTGTTGTCTTCAAAGGAAAAAAAAAAGAGAGAGAGAAATAACAGTGATAATGAGAAAAAGTTATTCCCCATGAGAAAACCCTTACAGAAACTGCCATGAAATGTTTTCTGATCTTTGAACATAATAAAGTGTTCATTCATTAAGCCATGAAAACCTTGTGTGAAGGTCTCTTGAGCCCTTTTGATAAAATTGAAATAATATTATACCTAATAAAAATAATCCTAAAATTTCCAGAGATTGACCCATAGTGCATGTACTGGGACTAGTTTTGCTTATAGACATTTTTTTGAAGAGGGTGTGAAACTTTAAAAGATTCTAAACAGACACTTTTGAAATGTAATTACTATTTGTTTTATATGAAAAGCTCTAAGTGATTTGTAATTCAGCTTGGCCCCAAGCAGATGCCTTTTTCAGCCCAGGTTATTTAAATCCTTTATTGGAAATGTCATGCTGAATTTAGAACCTACATATGGCAAACCTATTAAGATCCCTTTAAACCACCAAAAGAACTTGAGTAAGTCTCCCGAGTCTCAATTCTCTGAAGGATTTTAGAAAGCAAACTCAATGGGTAAAAGACTAGCTTATAAACAAGCTGTTTTCTGAATTTTTCAACAGAGTTCATACATAAATGTTCTTCAGGAGATACTATTAAATAATATAGAATGCACATTTCTTAATATTCTTGAGGTGGCCCCTCTGTTTATTTTAAGAGTGCTATTAAGATGTCTGAAGTAGTAAGATTATGCTTTCCACATATGGCTCAAGAGGCATTTTTAATGCTCACAGGATTTGGCAGAAATTTGAAACCCAAACAAAATAATTAGTATAATTAAACTGGTATATCAAGTCATATCCCCCTGCAGAACACCATGTTAGCCACTTAGTATGATGTGTAACTCAGCCTAAGAATGTGATTTTGGGAGCTTAATACTCAGTAGCGAGGCCAGGCCAATGATATAATTGCCACTGGTAATTCTGAAAGTAACAGCCCTAACATCCTTCACTGTTGAGCTAGCCAGCAAATCTCTCTGCGATTCCTTCTGATCATCCTCAATGGCTAAGGAATGTTCAGACTTGCATTCACCTCCCTCTAATATGCATAGGAACAGGAAGGAGATTGCATCAAACTACCTCTCCTGCTCACCAATTTATCTTTTGAATTCTTGAGGTAGTTCCTGGACTCCTGCCTGCATTGCTCCTAAAAAAAATCAACCACTGTAGAGTGTTTGGGAAGGAAAATCAGCGGCTTCAGCTGCTGTCTGCCACTGCAGTCTACACCAACTATCCAGAGACCCAGATTGGCACTTGTGTGTGTGATAAACAAATAGTATAAAACCTCTCACTGAGGCCATTTTAGAGCTTTGGAGTTGCTAAGGGTTTCCTCCCTCACCCTTTAAATTCCTACCCTTATTATCGGCCTGAAATTTAAGTTTAAGGAAGCTTAAGGAAAAATCCTAAGCTATTTACTTGGGATACCATTTTCAGTCTTTGTCAATTACTTTTTATTCTCACCTGTTAAAACTTCCCACTTTTCACATATAACTCTTAGCACAATGTTCTGGCAAGACAAAACATTTTACAAGTTTTTTTAAGAAACCATGATATGATAACTGTTACAGTCAACCTGTCCTGGATAAATTTGCTTAGGTTTGATGGCAGGGCACCACCCCAGTCCCCTTCAGTGCAGAGATTACAGAAATAAGGGTGAATGGGGAAAAACAAATTGATCTCCTCTACCATCCCCTGGGCTCACAGTTGCCTGCAGACATTTCTTTCAATGTTAATAGAACCATCGAACTGAGTAGCAAATTAGCCCCCCAAAAATTAAATAATTTGAAATAACTTATCTGAATCCATTGTAAGTTTGGTATCTTAGATGTTTTGATTTTAGCCAACTGCTCTCTTTCAGACTGTTCTCTGACTACCAATCCATTTCAGGATAAGGTCTATCCTTTAGTACCTGGAGAGTTTGTCAAACATGTTCACCAGTTTCATTGCTTCAACCTCCTTCTGTTCATCTGTCATCCCCTCCATTGGATTGGGAAGCTTTTCCTCCACACGTCCAGTTATAGGATTAATGCTAAATAGTTGAATCAAAAAGTAGCACAGAGAAAAGAAGGCAGAATATATGAAACACAAACAATGAATCAACAAGCCTGATTCTTCATTTCTTCAGGAAGGTAACTAATGCTCTTCAGGATAATCAATTTTCCCACTCGTAAAAATCAAAAGGGCATAGGGACTTGGCAGGATAAGGGATAATCTTGCTATTACAATTCATATTACATATTTCTTTTCTTGGCTGTTTTTTTTTAAATGGAGATAAGAGTAAAAAGGCATGGTGAGTAGCCTAGAAATTTATTATTCCTTTGGTTAACACAAACATATGGTATTAATATTAAGAGACACGGGAGCAACACAGAATATGCAGGTAATGTTGTGTTTCTCTCCCCAAAACATGTCCATTACATTACCCTTCTTAATTCAGTTTTGTCCATCAATTTCCTGTTACTATTCTTGCTTCTAAACTTACAAGGGAATTCCTATTTTAATAAATCCTACATAGAACAGCTGCCCCTCTACATGTTACAATAAATCTAATGTGTGCAGAAAAACTGGGGGAAGGAGGAGCTGGAGGGAGACAGGTAATGTAACATAATTGTAAACCGGTTGCAGATAAGAAGTAATTCATCAAAGAAAATGTCAGAATACCTACAACTGTGTGCATATCTACTGGGCAAGTGATTGTTGATAACTGTCATTGTCAGTTAGGTCAAGAGCTGGAGGTAAGAGGAGTTGTCTACTTGTGAAGAACTTGGCAAGAAGTGAACAAAGAAGCAAAAGTTTAAACACAGAGAAAAAAAAAACTTAAGAGAAATCAAGTAACAAAATGAGCCGGGGGCAGTGAAAGACCAATAGGTCTTTTAAAATTTTTTTAAAAAGGAGATTCAACTTGATGGTAAGAGCTCTTAAGCAGCAAAGCAGGCTGCATAGAACAGAGGTCATATTCACAGAAAGGCCGGATGGTTTAGTGGATTCCTGTTCTCAGCAAATGAATTAGAAAGTCCCCTTTAACTCATATATGTTAAAATTCTAACATCCAGGAAGAAAAGGCACCAAAGAAACAGAAGCAAAGATCACATTTAAGGAGCCAAAGCATGAACTGCATCCCTACTTAGGCTTTGCTTCCTTGTATTCCTCTGTATCGGTGTCTTCATCCTCAGAGTATTCTCCTTCTGTCTGGCCCCCAGCCATGAGGCCTCGTGCTGCCAGAAGACCAGCAGCATTTCCATATCCTGTGTACTTCACAAACCGTGACACTGTGGAGACAGAGAAGGTCAAACTTCCTCCTGCTATTATAGAAACAAATGAATTCAGATAGTAGCAAATATGTCTCATCTTTATCAAATCAATTTTTCAAGGAGGTAGATTCTTGCAAACCCATAAGGGCACACATGAGAAAGAAGCTGAGCTAACTAACAAGATCCCTCTTGGTTACTGATACAGCTGGATGGAAGCACAACTGCTTTGGACTGGAAAAACTCTTTGATTGTCACCACTCGTTTGGTATCCTGAGTATATATTATCATGGTAATCCTGGTAAAAATGTAATTCTATTCTTCTTCAGGCCATTTCTTACCTTTTCCTCGAGCTAATATAATAACCACATTAAGTGGATGTCACATATGTTAGAAGGCTGCATACTGTCTACAAGACAAAGCGTTTAGAAGAGAAATACCACTCTGAAAAAGGCATCTTTGCAAAGCTGTATTTGCTGTCATAAAGTTCAAGAAAACAAACAGTAACTCTTCTGCGAAGAAAAGTCTAACAACTAAGAATCTGCAAGCCTGGTGGCAACAGTAGTATTCAAACTTATCTATCTTTCTCCCCACTGATTTTAAGATTGGTCCAGTGAATGACATTTCCCTTCATCTCCATGCAATGTAATTTAGTCCAATGACCCATGACCTCTTAATTCACCTCCATTCGTAATATTCAACCACAATCGAAATACCATCTCAGTTAGATGGATCAGCTTGTTCACCTATTTACTGATTCAAACTGCCAGCCTACAACAAGATGAGGAAGAGAAAGGACGGACAATTACCGCTTTCCTTGCAGAGTACAAACAGGAACTCAGCAGCACAGTGTTTCACATCCGTGTCAATGTGAGTCATGAGGCGTACAAGTTTATTTCTCAGCAGGTTTCCCACCTCTGGTCTATTCTTCACATCCCGTAATGGAGGAAGTACCTGTGAATCCATGGAAAGCCAAAAGTGATGCTTAAAGCCATATTAAGCTGGGTTTCATGAAGCCCTGAAAATACTGCACCAAAAATGTCTCAATAAGATTAACCTCATCCTGATACTAAATACAGATGCCTTCTTGCAATTAAGTAGCCAGAGTGTGTACTGATAACTCCTCCTATATGGACCTACCTGAAGGGAATACCAAACTTTATGTTCTAAATAAGAAACCAGCAATGTGTTGCCCAAGTACAGCCCACAGATCCTTTTTTGCAGCCCTGTCCCCACTCTGGACTATATTGCCAAAACTCAGTTACAAATCCTTGAATAATGGTAATACAATTTTCCCCCCATTTGGCAAATGATAAAATAGAGTTAAGAAAATACCCAAATGTATTTTTCCTCTCTAACCACTTGTTGTACTCATTGAGTACCACATGCTCCTGATCACATGTTGCCTCAGCAGTAGCAACTAGCTCCCTTTGGCTGATCTCGGAAGCTAAGCAGGGTTGGCCCTGGTGGGAATTCTAGGGCTCTTAGCTAGACTGGGAAGCCAAGAAAACATCCTAGAGGAAAGCAATGGCAAATCATTTCCACAGCTCTACCAAGAGGACTGCAGGGATGTAGTCATTCAGAATAGAATACAACTTGAAGATCTTCGCATTTTATATAGCAATTGCACCATCCATAAAACGGAAGAAGATGAAAAGTATCCCTCAGAACTTGATGAAGAAATGTCCTGATGTCCACAGATTCCATACCAACAGTACCAGAAAGACAGTTTCACACTATCAATGCTGTATGCTGCCTATTATTTGCCTCATACTGTAGCTGGCTCAGTGAAGCTTTATTTTATGGGTCCTGTTTGACTTAAAATTGTACCTTTGATTTAAGGAATTTCCTCGTCTGTCGATGGACCCGGGCACTTTCAGTCAGCAAGTTCAGCACTGGGGTAAGACTCTCCTTGAGTTTGTGACCCTGTGAAAGAGGCGTAACAACAGATTTAATCAACTGTACCCGAGGTTTCCCATGCATGAAAATGGTTTGGAGGTATAGATTTTTTAGTGAAAATCAACCATGTTAGTTGAAACTGTGAGTAACTGCAGGTCAGCAGGAGACGACATCATGCTGACCAGAGTAATTCTCAAGGGGAAAAATTAGGTTTTTAGGAGAGCCACTTAGGCTTCATTTCTGTGTAAAATTCCCTCCCCAATTTCCCTTTTTAGCAACTGCTACCACATATTTCATGTCCTGGCATTATCATGTTCAATGTTTATCTGTATAGTCTTATATAATGTATGGCCTAGCAGGTGGCAGCATCTAGTCAACGCTTAATTTCAAAAAAGCTCTGCAGGATCAAACCTAGTTAGTAGTTAGATGGAAGACTATCAGGACATCCCAGAGTTGTAGTCTAGACCAAGACATTTTTTTTTTAATATCCCAGAAGAAGACAATTACAAACCACTTTTGTATTATTGCCAAAAGCCCTGTTCATGCAATCACCAAGAACTCAGCTTGACTTGAGGGAGTCTTTTCCTTTTTTACATAATGAATAATCCTAGCATTAATGCAAAAAGCAACATTCTTCTGCACGAATATCTGACTGGTTGAGAGTTGCTTCACATATTAGTGAAAAGCAAAAGCACTGATCATTTGGATTCACTAAGAGATATCTTTCTGATCAATGGAAGACAGACCACACAGAACAGTATTAATTCCACCTCTTAGCTGGAAGGCAGGGAAGGCTTAAGGCTTTTTCCCATCCTGTGGAGGAAACACATATTTATCTGGTCTAATAGTTCAGGACCAATCTTACTGCTTCCCTCTGAGCAGCCTTACTGACTTGTAATGGAACCACACTAATCATCCCTGTATGCAAACTGAGAAAACTCAGTTATTTAACAAATCCCTTTATCTAACAAATAATCTAACCTAACATCTAACAAATCCACCTAACCTAGAAAGCTCAGCAAGCTGATCAATTTAATGTCTTCATCCCAGAGTTTTGGTGAATTTATTTCAAGGCCTGGGGTTCATGAAAAGTAGCTCTCTAATCTCCTTTCTTAATTGGCACCATAAAATAGTTTGAAAAAACATGGCAGAGAAGACCTCTTCAGTGGTATGCATTCAGCTGTGCCCATGTCCTGTAAGTCCTTCATTGCCCTCTTCATCCTAAAATGTTTCTTTTTTGTTTTTGGAGAGGGGGGATTGCAGAAACCTCTGTTTTGACTTTGTTGTGATTTCTAGCTCATTCTTGTGAATTCTACTGGATGTCCCCTTCAAGGTGTGTTTGCAGGAATGTCTGCATGTATGCCAGGATTTCTACAGTAGTATGCCCACTTGAGAGGTCATGGCACCATGCTGAGAGATGTTTACTTTGGCTATTGGTTTCTCTGCCTGGCTACTGAATGGCCGCTTTGGCTGAATACTGTTTGCCATTTTGCCACATGATCACAAAGACATATACGCTGCTAAACTAGCTGAGAAAAAGATAAGAGTTCTTACACTTTTTCACAGCAGTTCTCACAAAGGGGAGGCAAGAAGTTAATGTGGACTAAGCTGGAAGGAAGGAGAGGAGGAGAAAAGAAGGAGGAACTATGTCGGATTAGGCAGTTTTGGAGCTTGTCAGGGTTCACTTGTTAAAGAGCAGACCTGAGATCACTGAGTGGGCTGGGAGAAGGCTGCTGAAGCATTCCAAAGAGGCCTGAAGACCATTAAAAGATGGCAAGATCAGGGCATTGTTGAACCATGTCAAGAGGGGGAGAGAGCATTCAATATGTGATTATAATCTGGAGGAGGACTGAGAAAGACAATATCCTACCAGCTAGATATTCCCAGTCACGCCTAATTAACCCTTTTGCTTAACTCTAAATATGGACAGGTTTATAGACAAAGCTATACACACAGATAGCAACAAGCTTAAGCTAAATATATGCCAAGCAGAGAAAGGCTAGTCTAGATACACTCTCCAAGTAGCAGTAAATCACTGTTGTATTCCTATCCCTTTACAGCTGAAGGAAGAGTAGGGAGATGGAAAAATGCTCGCTTAACTGCCTCTTGCCTAATTAGCCTTGTACACCTGAAAATAAAACTAAGCTATTCCTATCTGTTGGTATATTACAAATTATGGGAAAAATTCACAAAAAGGTGTGCGCTGCATGTTTGATTACTTTCCAAGGACTCAAAGCCTTGTCTGCTTTCTGTCCAGAGGAAGATAGGTGTTTCAGTCTTTGGTATGAAAGACAATGCTGGACTTCTATCTGCTTTCCTCAGGTCTGTAGGCAAGGATTTCTTCTTATGCAATCAGACTGCTTCTCTGAACAGCTTCTTCAGTAAGAAGAGCTTTGCTGCAAAGTTGGATTTGATTAGTAATCCATCTTGCAATGTCTGAGCCACAGACCATAGACCACTCCTGATGCCCTAGGTGTGGCTATATACAAAGAGGTTTGCCATGACTTCTGACCCATTTATTGATGTCCTCTCTTTTAAGCTAGACCTTACCAGCACTTCTGGGAGAAGAGCACACGCCAGTATCCCAAGGTTCTGATGATGATGGAGACAACTGCATCCCTTATTCCCAGAGTGGATGCCTTGCGGACTATCTTTCACTCACTGGGGTCTGTGAATGCCTATTCTTCCCTCAGAACCACTGATTTTAAAAATTAGAGAGGTCACCAGCTTCTTGATGTTAGGCCAGGTCAGGAAACAGACTCCACAAGAATGACTGGAACTCGACTGTATTGATCTAAGTTATAGTAAGAGAATCTTGAAAGCCTGACAGACTTTTCCTTCCCCTCCCGCTTATAATCAAGAGAATTAAGGCAGGGCTAGTCTGAGTTTTTTTCTAATGCTGCCTCCTGTCCTGGACTCAAACCATATTTTTCTAACTGTCGCCATGTAATTTCTCCAAGATATTTCTGTGGTTCTCTGGAAGGACTCTCCTGTCCTTCTTGCTGATATTAGGGTACGGGTGGGGAGCCTTTCAGGGCACCAAATTATCACCGCAGCTTGCACTATCCAGTACTGAGTCTGTCAAGGTAGGGATGAAGGATTTTCACTTCCTTTTAGCCTTACTGTGTTGCAGACTGGTTGAAAGCCAGCACTGTCACATGCCTCTCTGTACTCTATTGCTTCTGGAAGTACGATTGGGCTCTTCCCTGATCTCACTCTTCAGATTTGACACAGGGCCCTTTGGGCTGCAGCCTTCTGCCACTGCATCAGTCAACTCATGCACAGCTCTAGGAGATGCATTAGCACACATTGCAGAGAGCACTGGTCACCTTCTTCTCCTCTCTCTATCTTTTATTCTTGGCTACCACGATGGAGCCAATGAAAACTCAGTGCTTCTTGCAGAAGGCAAATAGTAAGACCAAGCAAAGGGGTTTCCTCCATGGGACAGGAAGAACCTTCCTTCCAGCTTAGAACAGGTGAAGTTAACCTTTTCCTGCCAGCTCTGTCCCTGAGCGTGTCTTACTTTAGCTATGGGAAAAACAGGGCAATGGGACTATGACAATTAAACAGCAACACAGAGAAAAGGAGAAAGCAAATCAACATTAATGTTTCTTATTCCAAAAATTAAATTTGCCTCTGACAAACCAGTAAGATGTATCAACCAAACAGCCAATGGGTCAATCCAATTCTGGAACGTTCTCTATTCAACCTACTCACATGTCAGATAATAACCATTAATTTGTGCTGTTGCTACCTCTTTGCTACCAGGCTGACTGCTATTACAGGAATTTTTTTAGGGAGTGATAAATAATTAAGATTTATATCTTCCCATGGTAGGGTAAATCTCATACATTTAAGCACAGAATTCAAATGAATCCTAATCAAACATGGGTATCATCATAAATCAAAGTAGTTTGGTACAATGTTGTGAAAATGTTCTGCTTCACCCACCCTATCAAGACGTCGATCAAGGAAACTCAGGAGAATATTGACAGCATCCATGTTGACTCCCATGTATTCAAGGGAGCCTGGGTGGATCTTTGGAGCCAGCAAGACATCTAAACACTTGAGAGGCAGATTGCCCAAAAGGTTGATTGTATGGCTAAAGGCATAATACAAGGCAAAACAGAAAAAAGTTAGCAACCAATATATATGAAAGGCGGTTTCATTTTGAAAACCCTGGTAATTTCTAGGTTTTAGCAACAGAACAAATTGCAAATTGTGCTGTCAGTATCAAATAATAGCAAACTCTTCCTATCTAGTCATGCTTCCATCATCCTCTCCATCTGCTGTTATATATCCATTTAGAAGTCAGTAAGATCGCAGATTTGCCAAATCTCTTGATCATAATGTGCAATAGTACCCACATACTATTATTTATTAATTTTATATCCGGTCTCTCTCTTTACACAACAATCAACATGGTTTACAACAGTTCAAAACAGAAATGATAAAAGACAAGAGTAATGCCATTATAATTAAATTCAAGGCAAAATTAAAATTAGTATCAATGAAATCAAAATCAGTTCAACTGATGAAAAGCTTCATGGAAGTAATGGATTTTCCCTATTTTCCTAAACTCCTACCATGGAATTGCTAGGGGAGGCCCTCTCCTGTATACTAGATAGGCAAGCTTCCAGCAGCAGCAGCAGCAGCAAATATCTTCAGAAGAGCCTCTCCTTCTGATAGTGTTTATCACTAACTAAAGTTATTACGGGCTGTGTCAAGCACATGAAGCAGAAGAGAATTCTGTGTTTTTTTTTAATACTCTACACAAGCTGCACAATGTTTTTTCAATGCTAAAGCAATTACAGCCACAGCATTCTTTTTTCACCACTAAGAATTAGTGTATACTGTACCGAGGTCCACATTTTGTAAGTAGGATACTACATTTATTTTACCATACTGGAAGGAGAAATCTACACCTGATCTGCAATAACAAATTGGTAATACATGCTGTTTGTCAACATTGGGGAAAAAAAAAACTTTTAAGCAACACAGTCCAATTTATTTAACTGTTCTGTTTATTATTTAATTTCAAGGCTTTCCCCCCTACTTTCATTACTACACCTACCAATTTTGCGGTTGTAGTGATCCTTTAATACTGTATATGTATTTTACTTTTATTGATTAACGTAATACAGACAATCACCTGTGAAATTCTTCTGTCCGATCATCACCATCTGCTGAAATCATCAGGCAGTGACGGAGAAGGGCACCCAGACGTCGGTACAGAGCAGCATCTTCCTGGCCCCAAAACAATATTAAAATTTTTATTATGAGAAAAGAGCTCATCTTTATTTTAGACAGTCTGTTGATTGATACATATAGTTCTAGCAGTACATTTTCAGGACCAAATGTACATTTGAGTTCAAGGAAAGAATGGCATACAGGGAATTTGAAAATCTGCAAAGCAAATTAGCACACACAAAACAAAGCATCTGTAAATCCTGACTCCCTAATTTGTGACAAAATGCAAAGCCATAGCAGCAGATGAATTAGCGTAACTGTCTCATCTGGCATTTCTTTCCCTTTGTCCCTTCATGTATGTCTACTGTATGCCTACAATTTTCTCCAAGTTTCCTTTCCCCATGTTAACTGTTGCAAAATAACAACAATAAGCTAGGTAGCAAGAATGCAGGACTGAGAATAAAATAACTGTTATATTAACAAGGCAAATGTTCAGAATAGAATCAAACTAGGTTCATGAAGAATTGAAATTCTTGATCTTAAAATCAGAAATAAAAGGCAAGTAGTGAGGACACGGTGAACTGAAGACATCCCTGAAGAAGCGGGGATGCCATTGCGGCTGAAATCAATGGCCAGATGCGGGATCCAGGTCAGCAAAATCTCTCTGGAGAGAGATTGTGAGATTGCCCACAGGTATTCCAAACAACAGCTCCTCATGAGTAGACAACAGGAACCGATGTTTTTGCAATCTCCTTGTGAGTTGAGTGGCTGGGAGTCAAGGGATTCCATCAAAGCTCATAGCTGTAATGCAGCCTTTAAGGACATACGATTCAGCTGATCCTAATTTCTTAACCACTTTGGAATCAATTTTTTATTGCTTTTTAAATATTGAGAACCTCTGGAATGCCAAGTTTCATGGTATTCACTGGATGAGTTTCCTTCAATCCCTTACAAAAGAAGTTTTAAGTACGAGTTTAAGGATTAAATTTTTTTTTTTTTCAGAATTAACAGCAAGAGTGATTAGAGTGTTGATTTTAGAAAGTTATAAATGGACTAAAGGTCCAGATAGATTTAATAACATTCTGAAATTAAATGTAAGAATCATTCCCATGGAAAATTATTCATGTTTTTGCATTCGGAAGAAAAACAACATGATAAGATGGGACTTTGAAGGTTGGACACTAGAAGGCACCAGAAGGAAATAAAGATTATAATTAAAGGGGAAGAATACTTAAACTCGATCTGATGATGCAGAATGGAGCAAAATCTTTTAACAATGGATGCATTGAGAGGTATTTGTGAACAAAGGACTCAGAAGTTCAAGATCAAGATTTTTGGGAGCAAGGGGAAGGAATATAAAGTTAGTTTATTTGACCAAGGTTAAAATAGATAGGTTGCTATTTCTAGAAATTTTTAATGGATATCTGACCAGGACTGAATGATGATGTTTTAAGGTTTTGTTTATAGGTAAAAGTTATATTGGAAAGAGTTCATTTGCTGTATTTTAAATTTATCTGATTAAGATTAAAACAGTTGTTATCTCTGGTAACTTTTACTGGAATTTTACTGACTAGATATGAATGATGAGGTTTGGGGGATTTGTTTAATGATGGAAAATGAGATATAAATGTAAAAGGAAGTAATTCAAGTGGGCTTATTAGATCAAGTTATTGTTATTTCTGGTAACCTGTAATGCATTTTTGTTGATTAGGATGGATGATGAGATTTTAAAGATTTGTTTATAGAGAATGAGGTGAGAAATGGGGTGAAGAGATTGTTGTATTTTAAGAGATGGTGATAAGTTGTTAAAAATGTTTATACTTGCTGGGATGAAGGGGGAAATTACTTCTTTTCTTTCTCTTTAGGTTTTTATCTTTTTTCTTTGCACTTTTTTTTCTTTATTTTTTATACTTTGTATTAGTTTCATCTGTACAATGCAATCTTTAATATAATTATTATTAAAAAAATAAAAGCCAAGTAATGAAAATATTTCCTTAGAAATTACCTAAAATATACTACATTTTGGCCTTTCACCCAGCCATTTCAGATCCTTCAATAATTTGCTGAGTTCTTGATCACAAGTAATGTGTGTTGGATTCTGATTTCCAGAATTTCTAACCCACATGACCACGTAGTGCAATACATTTGGAAGGTATCAGGATGGGGAGGTCTAGTTTAAGCCACTAGACCGGTTCTCCCCCACCCAATCTAACTAAATAAACAGGCATGCAAATTTAATAGGCCTTAACTTTCATTGAGAGCCATTTTGGTTAAAAGTAACAGGCTAGAAACCAGGAGACTGGGAGTTCTAGTCCTGCCTTAGGCACAAAACCAGCTGGGTGACCTTGGGCCCATCACCCTCTCTCAGCCCTGGGAAGAAGGCCACTTCTGAAAATGTTGTGAAGAAAACTGCAGGGGCCAGGCAGCTACCAGGGGTCAAGACTGACTTGAAGACGATGATGATGATGATGATATACTTTCCCGAACTTTTCAAAGCCCAACAATGTTGAAAAATTCCAGTAAATGGTAACAGAGAGATCTATCATCTATCATATTTTAGAATAATGAAAGCAAACATGACCTTACATATTTGTAATTATAGAAATAAATGACTAAAGAAATATTATCACAAATCATTCTTGTGGCATATGTATCTAACCATGAACCCTAGTTATAGCAAGTCACTGCATGCAGAGAAGCAGTTAGCTGGGCAAATATATAAGCACACACATGGAATAAGTCTGAAACATAAGAAGAAGAATCAAATTATATATTTTGGGGAGTGGAAACAATTTCCGTTCAATAGAACAGATGGGATCAAGGAAGTGATTCTATCTCCTGCTGAAATCTGCTTTATGTCATTATAAAGCAGCACTGGGTTATATCACGTAATGCCTTGCGATAACAAAATCTGCTTGTCTGGCCTGATCATTTGGAAAGGGTCTGCTGAAGTTCCCTACTCCTTGGAAGGTACACATAGCATGGACAAAGAGCAGGCCTTCTCAGGAGTAGCCTGTACTTTATGGAACTCTCTTCCCTTGGAGGCAACATATAGCCCATGTCTATTTCGACATGCCTTCAGCCCAAAATGATTGTATCATTATAGCTTTTATGTTTCCTTACAATTTACTGCATTACTTTTGACTTGTATTATAACCACCCCGAGTCCTTCAGGATAGGGGTGGCCTAGAAATGCGATAAGTAAGCAAGCTAAGTAAATAAGGGGGCAGGGAGGACTGCAGGATAAAATAGAGTGATGTGAGTTTCCTCTCATAATTTGGAACCCATTCCAGGTGTACTCCAGATGTGGACTTCCAGGGGACTCTAAACACGTCCCTAGCTGTAGGAATCACAGGTGAAATGAAGTGGTGAATAAAGACAGAGGCATCTATGAATGAAATACCCAACGTCACTTCTGGGTGTCTTACCTCATCCACCTCCTTTTTGTTGGTGTCAAAAGTAATATTGAAGAGGACCTTTAGGACTTCCATAGCACGTTCTGTCTCTTGCCGAGGTAATGGCAGGGAAGGATTCCCTTCAGCAGCTACCTCATGAGGGTCAACCCACTTCACTCCCAGCGTAAGTTCCAGAGTATCCGTCATTAAACCAATACCTCGAAGTTCCTGTGCAACCTGGCACCGAATATCCACCCTTAATGCCGTCAATAAAAAGAGAAGGCGCAGGTCAAAGAATTTTATATCATGGGGGAAGTTTCTCTCATTATAGAGTTTGATGCGATCTGTAAGGCCCACCACAAACCGAGCTTCAGCCATCAGTTCCTGAGCCCGGGGACTACTGAAGACAATATTGCAGAGGCACTTAAGGGCCTCCAGAATTACATCCAGATCAGGAACCTCCAGGATTTGCTCTTCTCTGTAAACAATCCCAGCATGCCTGGCTAGCGTCTTCAAACTTTCCATGGTGGTGAAAGGGCCAAGGCATTTTTTATCCCGGGACAGAATTCGTATGCTTTCCAAGCATGTCACTTGACAAGATGGCTGGAGAACTCTCTCCAAGAACTTGATCAGAAGCGTGGCCAGTTTCTAAAATATCAGAAAGGAGATGTAAGAACAAATCTAGTAGTGAACGAATGAAGTTCTGCATAAGACAACAGGACACTCTATGTCTGCTTTTGTACAATTTCAGAAGTTCAATGAAATCTAATGTATCTTAAACCCTGACAATGTGTTCAGTCCCTCAATCCCATTTCTATCTGGATACAAGCAATGTTAATACAACACCCACTTTATCATATCACCAGTTGACACATAGCAATTAGAATGTGCCTCTATTTCTTAAGTTTAGGATGTAAGTGTCTTTTCTTATATAGCCAAAACAGCACCATCAACGTGTAAGAGGCCAGTACTAGCAAGTTTGGAGAAACTCTGAGATTTTCAAAACTTAAGGGAAATGGAAATCCAGAAATAGTTTAATAATGATTGAGCATGCTTAGTGATTATTTAATGCAGATTGACTCTTGGAGGGAGAAAAGTGGAAATTGAGGGAAGAGATGAAGGAAGATCCAATAGCTAAGAGACTGAACAGTACTTCTCTACACTGAGTATGGCACTGACAGCATCACTCTTTTCAGTGCCAAGGGGAAGACATAAAAGATGGCAGCTGGCCATTCAGCCCCTTGCCTCAGTCTTCACTCAACATGTTTGCCATTCACAAAATAGGGGAATATTTTTTTAAAAAAAGTAACTAGCGATTGAATGAGCAAATCAGCAAAACCATCCAGAGATATCTGCAGGGCCAGTGGGTAGGGGGAGGGGGGGAATAAAGAAAGCAGCATCATGCTGTCATGATGTGCATTATGACATCACATACATGTATGCTGCTTTCATTATTTTGACGAAAGCCTTTGATTCTATGGATGCCCCTGAAGTCATCCTGTAGAATGAATGAAGAAAACAAGTAGTTAGTAGCCAAGTATATTCTGCCTTGGCTAAAGAAGGGAAACAAATAGTCTCCGGAGCTGGGAGGCAGAATTACTCCAATGATAAATTATCCACTCACAGCTTGTGACAATGTCATGAGGACTTTGGGGTGGGGTGGGGGGAGAGGATGCCAGGGCATGTTTGTGAGGCAGTTAGATTTAAGTGGGGAAAGGGCCTCAGCCGTAACACTAAATCAGATCTGTTTCTGCCAGAAACAGAAAGGGCTGGCAGTGCAACGATTACTTAGACTGGGCAGTCACGTGTTCAGCCACAGAGTTGGGCTGTTAAAGAAGAGGGAAGTGCATTCAGATTCAATTAATATTACTAAATATACATGACTTTGCTCTCTGTATGTCAACAATGCAGCAGGTAGTATTTGTTTTCCACAATGGAACATGGACACTTTTCTAATTTGGCAGGCAGTGTGGCCCCAGAAGCAGGACAACTGGTCAGTTCCCAGGTGGGCAGAGGGAGGCAGACTAGAGACTCTCCATCTCCTCTATATCTTGCTCCTGTCTCTGAAATACAGAACCAGCTTGTATAGTGTCCGACTTTCCCACCTGCTCAGCCCTCTATGGATGGTATTAAAGTATGCTATCATTGGCTCCTTTCCATAATGAAAATATGATAATGAGCTATTTATGCAGCTCGTACTTGTTACAACTTTAGGCTGGCATTTGGCTCTTGGGCAAGATCCATGACTGAGGAATCTGTTGTAACCATATGGGGTCCAGTGGTGGGACTTTAAGGCTCCAGCCCAGTGTGGGAACTGATGGGCTGCCCTGCTCTCAGGTGAAAAGATAAGCTTATAATCAGCTCATAGTAAGATGGAGCACACAGCTCTACTGCCTCCCAGTATAGTCAGTAGATAGACAGGGGCATGTCCAGCAGCAGGAAAGCTGGCCAAGAGAGGTCCATGCCCTACAGTGTACCAATCTCTCCTAGCTGTAACAATACAGTTGAGGCCTACCTTCTTAATCTCAATAAAGTTTGTGAGACCTCCCTTGATACCAGTAGAGCAGAATATAGGTAGCTCAGGGTTGAACTGTGGAGTCTTTGGTGCTCTCTGAGCTTGGTTGTTTGATTGCAGATGCTTCATTACCCAACTAGCTAACATCATCAGCGCTAGCACTGATGATGTTACCTAGTCAGGTAATGAAACATCTACAATCAAACAACCAAGCTCAGAAAGCACCAAGAACTCTACCTCCCTTGATGTCCCCTGAGTCCGTCAGCACAGTAGATTTATGCTGGAGCATCACAGGTAAATGTGGTGAGACTTAAATACCTTTGTGACTGATGTAATAAATTACCATCCATAACATTTGTGGGTGAAGAAGCATTTGTTAAGTAGGAAGAGGAAATGAAAATAAGCTGTACCAGCTTTCTCCCCCAATAATGAATGGAAGAGAAATATCTGCATGCAATTGTATCTTTATATCTGCTCTTATCGTTGAATAATAATTCAAGGAGGGAGAGTATTTGTGCCCTTGGTCTGCTTTTCTGATCATGAATAAAGTTGTCTTGAACAAATATAGGATTTTGTGCTTAATGAAGAACCACTCTATTACATACCCCACCCATCTTGCTTTCCAAGTTGAACAATAAGATAAATGTGGACAAACAATATAAAACAATCCTATACATTATGAACAATATATAAAAACAGCAGTGCTTTTTAAAAGTTATTAAATCGTCAATAATTAGTTATGTATTAAATATTAATAAATATCTTCATTTAAAATAGATTTAAGAGCAGCATGATGCGCACACATCTTAAATGGTATGCATCAATGGGTACATAATGGTAAGAAGATCACAAACACTTCTGAGTTATATTAGTTCAGTATAATTGGCTGTTGCCTCACCAAAGTTAGTTTTAGAGTTTTAGTGCATTATCATATTTTTGCCATGACATGCATCTGATTGGCATGTGAATTACTTGCTAGCTGCTACCAACAACCATTTCCTTTACAACAATTTGCTGGGGTGTGCCTTGTTTTTTCTTTACTTCCTGCATTTTATAAATGCCATATGCTGTGGAGAGTTACACCTGGATGTTAAGGTGTACAATCACATACAGCCAAACAGAAATACATATTGCTACTGCAGACGTATTTATAACTATTTCAGATTTTTTCCATTTAGACTCAGCACGCATGCAGATGGGCATATAAATTATCCACCTAATATTATAACATGAAGCTACCTTAGAAATTGTCAGACTCGGTCCATCTAACTCAGTAGTGTCTATCCCAATTGGCCACACCTTGCCCAAGCTGTGCTTTTTCAAGATTTGGGGAATTATTTTGGGGAATTTCTACACTCAGTGCCTGTGTATTGTTACTAATCACACTTGGGCCTCTCTAATTGTTATATATTCACATTTTCTAAGAAAGGAGGTTCATTTAAATAGGAAAATCAATTTGATATTTAAAAGCAGCATTGCCAGATCTTCATTTATGCTTAGAAGCTCTGAAGACCTAAGGAAGAAGACAGTCACTGCATAGCTGGCACTCCTGCTCCACCAATATCTGCACCCAATTTGCCAGCCATGGAAGTTATAATCCTGCCTCCACTGGCAAATAGGAAAGGAGACTAGATTAAGCTGGAGCAGCAGAATAGAAACCTCCACAGCTGGAACTTCTGTTGTTCTGGGGCTCTGTGCGTGTGTGTGTGCATGTGTGTAAATTAGTGAATTCTTCCTGTTGCATTTGGGTGCAACACAACTGTATCAAGACTGATACTGCATTGATCCACAAGCAGGCACACTCTCTGGAAGAAATAGGTAACCAGAAGCTTTATAGCTTCATACTGAAAATCAAAACAAGATCCAAATGTTCAGCTACCAAAGTATTCTCTGTTTTAGAGTAGGCAATTTGGAGCCCTTCAGATATTGTTGGACAACAGCTATCTACTTTGCTCATCATTAACAATGTTGGCTGAGACTACTGAAAGGTGCAGTACATCTAAAGGACCACAGGCCAGTCTATTTTTTAACTACCTTACACCCAGGATGATTTCATTCTCATATGACATTAACAGCCTTTCTTTTCTTGCTGCAGGCAGGACCACATGAACTCCAAAGACAGAACTGTGTATTATCTTAAAAATACCTTAAAATGGTTATGCTCCAGCTGTCCACTTTGGTCTTAAAGGAAGAATATAGCACAGGGGAGAAGAGTTCATGCCTTTCTCCCATTCAGTAACCAGAAATCGTTATTTCTCACACCCAGTGTTCCTGATGGACTACAAACAATGAAACAACATACCTTTCTTTCTTCCTGTTCCTCATCATCAAAGGTGAAACAGTGAGAATTCTGAGAAAGCAACAGAGAACATTTACTGAACAAACTAAGTAAATAATTTTCTCTAATCATAAGAAGGGCACTTTTTAAACAAATTGATTTCTTCTGAATACCAAGCTACTCAGATGCCAACCAATGAAATATAAAGCTGAGTTAAAAAGAAGAAACGTAAGATGGATTATTACTTTCTAAGTAGCTTTATTAATTGGGGCAAGTTATTTTCAAACCTCCTACCTTAAAAAAAAACTTTCTATGATTACTAGTTTTTTAAAGTAAACTCTGGGCAGTGTAAAAAATTCTGAGGCATATTCTAAGGTGCAGCTCAAACATGCACTGGCTTGACATTATAATTTAAACGTGGACCAGATGACATACTGACCCTTTTCTACAACTGCACATTCCAGATGAAGATAGTGGGCAAGACTTCATTCATGAGTTTGCCTCTCATTACTTTTTTTTCTAACTGAGGTATTTCTCATTAGCCAGTAATGATCTCCCGGGTTTCCCAGTTCATCAACTGAGGTTTTGTTCAAGTTTTCCCAAAAGGCAAATACCTTTAGGTTAATAGAAGTTTCTTCCCAATTGCAAATCATGTTCTGAAGAAGGAAACTTAAATAACTTTCACAGCTGCTTTACTTAGTTAAATTTTATTCATACAAATATTACTCCATTTTGGAAGCTCATTATTAGACTTCACTGCATTTGGCAATAAAAAGCAGAAATTCAAAGCAGTGTATTTCTAATGAGGCTACATTTGTGTGCCATTCTTAGTTACTGAAATCAGAGACATCAGCTTCAACGTAACCCAAGAATTTTCATTTATCATTAGGTATTTTACCTCATAATTCTTTAAGATATGGCAATTAAAGGCAGTTCTATTTCTCCACACATGAAAAAGTCCAGCCTGCAGTATCTATTGTTCTCAATGGACTGCTATAGCCTAGTTAGACGCTGTAAGCACATCAAACAATCCATTCTCAGCTACCTTTTGGTGGTGACAGCTTGAAAGAGGAACGTGGGCTACAACTGCTACTTTTAGAATTATATCAGGTCTTTTTGGAACAAGATATATTTCTCTGTTATCATTAGGAAAGGAATTGCCATATGTTTTGCTTTATTCATTATGCAGCACCTTCTGGAGTTCTCTGGCACAAATTCTTAGAAAGCCTCGGCATTAGCCTCTTTCCATATTAAGAGGTACCCATGAATCATTCATGTGTTTTCTGACAACAGCATCTACCCACCACACACTGAGATTGATGGGGAAACATGTTAACAAAGGTCTCAACTCCTCTGTAGCAGAACAGTGGAACTACAACCACACTGATTTTTTCTAAACAAAATTGTCTGTTAAAAAAATTCAGTATCTGAAAGGACTAGGTAGTCTGATATTTTGTCCTCCAGAGTAAAGATTATTCTAATTATCATTACTGCAATTACAATTTTCATCAAGATAAAACTTCCTGGCTGAAAATTTTGGACAAGTCTGAGTAGCAGAACACACACTGTGGATGTGAAATGCTCTAAGCTCAAATCCCAACATGTCCAGTTAGGAAGGTTCTGTGGTCAAGAACTTTAAAAAAAAATGTCTACTTGAGAAGTTTGAGAGTGCTCCTGCCAGTTGATGGACAAATGACCAAATATTGTATATAGCAGCTTCATCAATGAGCATGAAGAGAATGCAACCTATCAATTCATATTCATATTCATTCTCCTCTATGAAAATAACAATTGGTATTACATATATTACATGCAGCTATTCTGAAAATCTGTTGCAGAGAGTCACACAGATGTATAGAGCAAAAAACATCCATGATAAAATCAGCTAAAAATCCATTCACAACTGCATATTCATTACAGATTGATTTCAGTTTCCTAGAAATGTTTAATACTGAAAGACATAGCATAGGTTGTGTAACATTTTGAAGCAAATCCAATGAAGACTGAGTTTGAACATTTATCCTCACCATACCCATTTATTCCTTTTATCAACTGTTCTATGGCAAGGTCAAAGGTTGAGATAGATTTTATCTAAAACAGTCATCATCATCATCATACAATAATTCTTACACACACCACTTCCCAGGACCATGTGTTTGTGAATTCCACACACCTGCCTATCACATAAGTTTCTCTTTTCCTTTTTGTCATTTGAAATTTGCTCCCCACTGGCATGATTCATTCTCGAGGTATAGCATAATTTTGCTATTACATCCTTCTGCATTTTATTTTGAGAAAGAAAGGGAGAGAGTAACCACAAATGGCTAGGTTAAAAGAATAATAACAAGAATATACTGCCCAATAATACAGACAGATGAAAGTAAAGGCAGCATCACAAGAACAGCATCAAAACGTGCAATGTGAATTCTTCAGCAGGCCCTTCAGGGTGCTCAATTCCCAATGAAAACTCACCTCCTGGTTGTAGATCTGTAGCACCTTGAGGACCGTATCTTGCTTCCCATTTTCCACAGTCTCTAGCACAGCTTGGAGCGTCATGTCTGCACAGAGGGACGGTGGCCCCGACTGCAGTGAAATGTAGTAGAAGGCTTTGTAGTCTGGCTGGATATTTACTGATGCAAAGGGTCCTTGTTAAACAGCTGACAAGAGGGAGGAACATTAGCGAGCCTAGCCACTCCAGGATACCAAAGTACAAAGCAGATAGAAACTCCCAGTAAAACCAGCCAGTAGCTTGCTTTCTTGCTCACACACGAATCCTCTTCCTCTTTCAGCTTCTCAGCATTTAATAAATGTCCTCTGAGCAAAGCATTACCTAGCTAGCCTCCCCTTCCGCCAGTCTGAGGATTACCTTAAAACAGATAACTGCATGATGTAGCTCCTCAAATCACCTCCTCCACCCATTGTCCTCATTTCTATATATATATATATATATATATATATATATATATATATATATATATGTTAAAAAAGAACAAAAGAAATGCCCCTATGATAATAAAAGGATGCATGCCCAGCAAAACCACACGCATCTCCTTGCTAGATTCAGATAGTAACACATTTTCTGGTGAAAAAACAATGGAGGTCTGAAAGCGTACTAAAGCTGTGCTCACTAATCAGAGTATCTCTTCAACTGACTCATCACTCAGATTCAAATCTCTGAGCCTGCTTAGAAAACATGAGGTGGGGGTAACCTTTCCACCCCAAGGCCTTAACTCTCTGGTCACCATTTTCTCCACATCTCTAGGTCCAACATCCAGTCTGTGTTCAGAATAGCATAAGCTACAAAGACAGTAGCTGTTTAAGGATGCAGACACGTTTGTATCCCTCCAGTAGTCATGCTAATCACAGTGCATTTCACAGTATGTGATGGTAACAGCTGTGACAGGGAAGGGGACCAGCAAGCTATCAAGGCAGGTACTAGAAGAGTTTGTCACAATCAGAATGCTTAGCCTTATGATTTAAATCAGGGGTCCCCAAACTCTTCAGCTCATTGACCCCTTCATGAAGTTTCAGATTGTTCATCAACCCCAAAACATTTATTATATGAAAATAATTTAATAAATACTACTTTAACTAATAATACTATGAATAATAACAACGACAACATCAACACCTTGGACAGTCCCATCGACCCTTGGGGATCAATATTGACCATTTTGGATTTAAAGCATTTAGGTTACTTCCTATTTTGACCTTTAATAGTGGGGGGGGGGGGAGCTGAGCATGATGCACATTTAATTTACTTGCTTATTAAATCTACCTGACTAACCAAACTTCAGATGGCTACAGAAATTACATACCAAAAACAGAATACAACATCAGAAGAAAACTAACTAAAATAGCAATTAGAGGTCAAAAACTAAAATTATGCCGTTATGGCAAATGGCGCTGCTGTGTGGTGTTAAACCCCAAAGATCCTGCAGAAGAGCCATGCTTTTATCAGCTTCTGGAGAGCCACTGGGGGAATGGGGCACCCATGTCCAGGGGGCAGCTATTCCAAAGGATGGGAATTACAGAGAATGCTGGTGGTCAGGCCCCCTCATGCTGATTTTCCTAGCGGGGGGACCATTAACAGGTGCTCTGTAGTTCTCTGGGTAAGGCAGGCAGAAACTGTTGGAGAATCTATTGGGTACAAACCAGAACTGCAAATAAACAGTTCCCAGAATATCACAAATGCTTCTATTTCAGAGTCGCTTCTCACTTTCTAAAGTGTTCGTCCTTCACAGTTTACATATCTGTTAAGGAAAACCCCAGAAATGATGAAGTGGCTTTAAAATAAATTTACACTAATGCTGCAAACCTCCACATATTTAACTGCTTGCTGTTATTTATTTGCAAAATTCAAGAATAGCAAGGAACAACATTTAAATAAAGAGGAATAATGTGCCAAAATATGTACATCACTGAGCAGCTGTCAGGATCAGCAGTTCTGGCAAAAGGTATCACTAAGCTTGGAACAATCTGTAGATTGCAAATGCCTCATATTCTTCACACAGTACTTTTAAACAACAACATTTGACTACTCCTCATAACTATAAACATGCAGCAGAGAGCTTGAAATTTTTAAAAACAAATTAGATGATTGTAATCAACTTTCTTCTGTGCACAGAACAGATATACTTCCCCACCCAGCACAAGTAATTTCTACATACAGCTAATAGCTTGTAACCAGAATTGGATCAAATCCTCTCTTGGAACCCTGAAGTCGTGTGAGAAAGGAACTTCGTGGCATTTACATCTAATTTAGCCTAGTTTTTTTTTTTAAATGCTACAGAAAATTCAGATCACACAATTTGACTACAATTACTCTCCAATTTTTCAAATGTACAGTTTTGATTTGTTAATAGGTATAAGTGACAAACATTTCTAGTGCAGCCCCAGGCATTAAAATCAGTCAAGATAAGATGTATCATCTTAAATGTTTGTGTTTCATCCTGCTCTGTCATTCTGTTTTCTTGATCCATCCTAAATCATTTCTGACCTACTTATTATCAGGAATCAGGGACAAGTTCTCCTTCTAAATCCACTGAAATCAATATAGTAACGTTAGGAATTATGGTTGGGGCTTGAAAAGTCTCCACCACAATTATTAAACCAGATTAAAGCACAAAAATAAGGAATTCCATGGAGTTTTACAAGGGCGGGTTAACAAGCAGGCCCAAAGGACCGAAAGTTCCCATGATGCAATTCATTTCATTTACTGGAAATGGGGAAACAGAGGCCCACAGGGTTTTTCTTTACAGGCACTGTGGGAGGAGAGCCATGTTAGTCTAGGGGGGCAAAATATCAGGAGACTGGTAGTGCCTTTTCTGGCTAAGAAATCTTATTAAAAGACACAAGCTTCATCTGATAAAGTGAAATTATTCCTTTTTATAAATCTATTAGAAAAGGTGCTACCCAAGTCCTTCTGATTTTTTGCCAGGTTTTTTTTTTCTTTTTTGGTAATATTTGTTTCATATAGTCATTGTATAGTAGTATAGTAATTGTACTCTGTTTATTTAGGCTTATTATTCATCATAAACCAAATCCATACTATTTTTCTCTACGTGTTTGGCCCAAGTTTCCTTATGCACATCAATGAATAGGTCACAGATATAGTACAAATAGTACACCTCTGCTCAGTTCATATGCTGAAGATTGCAGTATTCACTACAAAAGAATTGCTCAATCCATTTGAAAAATAAAGCATAGCATTATTGCAAATATTTTGGCCCTTAATTGGAAAATACAGTTTTAAATATTTATTTTTCCACATATTATATATTAGGATAATTAAATGTAAGTAGTTCCTTTCCACACAGGAATTGTATACAGTATTATAATCCTAAATAGCTGATAGCAGCTGCTACTGCACAAAGCCTGTCTCTTTTAAACAGCTGTTTCAGAAATGGGATGTCCCATCAATAGAAGGAATAGTTTATCAAAGGATGCTAATTCCACCACTGATTATATGAATTCCGATGTAACAGATGGTGAACCAAGATCCTTCATCTTACAGTGTTTGGAATGGAGATTAAGACACTTTGAAAAAAAGAAATTTTGGCAGATGTTGCCACTAAGTCTATAACTGACACCTGTAACTCTACTGCATCACGCTTTCTCCTAGGAAGTAAATATTTGGAAATAGCTGTTTCAGGTTTTTTAAAAATTCAGTTTGCAAACCCCCATTGGAAAAATGCACTGGAATTAACAAAAACATACTGCAGAACCTTTACACAAAGATGAAGCGGCAAATTGGAAAACTCCACGAGTTTTACGTAGAGTTTCTACGAATGTTTCTACGAACTCTACAAATCATGTCTGTTTCAGATCTATTGAGTGGTATCGCTGCTATTTGCATGGTGAGACTCGGCGGCATACAAGTTTGATAATCAATCAATCAATCAATCAATCAATCCAACATCTAGATTCCTTTGGAAAACATTCACACGCTCCTCTCCCATCCATTCAATGACTCTTCCTAGTCCAGTAGATAAACTATTTAAAATATATTATGCAAAGAGCCTTTTTGTACACTATCAGTATTTTTAAATAGCAGGAATAGAAGACAAAAGCCTTTTTACTCTAAATTCCATTCTAGCCACCACCAGTGTCCTGGATTAAAAATGGAAATTTAAAAATAAAGCTAATTAGAAGCAGAAAGCAGAAGTTACCTTCTTTATAGCATTGCTGTCTTTGTATACACAGTTATCTATCAAGGTTTTTGCTTCATTTTCTGAATGCGGCAACTCTCCCACCTTCCCTCAACCCTCCAAATGCAGTTTTCAAGTGAGAAGACACTGGTTTTGTTTTCTTTCTACTGGAAAATCCCACCAGCGGAAAAACAGAGGGAGCAGTGGGGAATTATAATGCTAGGTTACTGATCCAGAAATTTTAGCAGAGAAAGAATTGACCTCTAGGGAGCTCCACCCCTTTTAACAAGCTCTCCTACAGCTGCAGATACTGTACAGCTACCCAAGGCTGATGGGAAAGAATTCATACAAAACTATACGGAAGTAAGATCTAAATCATGGCACTGAACAGACTGTCAGCTGTATCCAACTTGACCTTGATTCAGACCCAAAAAATCAGCATTAAGTAGATAAGAAGGCATCCAAAAGAATAAGAATTCAGACAGACTGTCTGTTTAGATAACAGACTAACTGTAAGTCTTCACAGAGGGTAGGTGAGCATTATGTCAAAATTATCTGTGACAGAACATACATTTAGTAAAGGCATTGATACAAACTCGTCTCCTTAGCGAAATGAGTCAAGAATAACTACTACCTCATGGCTAGGTAGCACAAGGTTTTTTAAACTGATCCCCTTTCAATGTATCATAACCATAGAGAGAATCCATTTTATCATTATTTAATCACTACCACCCTTCATCCATAATACATAATCTTGGCTTTATGCTACACTATGTGCAAATGTATTTACCCAGCTACATAAGGAGTCAGTTTACCTATAGGAACGGGGCATCACGAACAAGAACTTTCCCATTTCACATCACCTTAGTTATAACCCATATTATATGGTGAAGAAATGTTCAAAAATCAAATCACATCTCTGGGAATGTCAGTTCTTGTTGAACACTGAAGTATTTCAGTTTTTAATTGGAACATTACATCTTCATAACAATTTGTCTGAGGTAGGCAAGCCTTGTCTCTATACAATTTTTATCCTTTTCAGGAAACTGTATCCCATCACTTTCTTTGGATCCTAGCAGAACCACTTTCCTTCTACCTGTTGATGTGAGTCTAAGACAAAATCTTCTTTCTGTGAGCCTGTTTTAAGTCTGAAAATAACTTAAGACAGGTTCAGAATAACAGATTATAAGTGTTAAAAATCACTTCAGGATTTTATGTGAAATTATTCATTTACATCTATGACAAAGGAGTAAAAATGACATCTCATCAGCATTCCTTTTGTGGCCTTTGCTCTCCCCCAAACTGGGTGGGACCAAAAAACTGGAACATTTTTGCATTTTGGGGAACAGGGTAGAAGATGGATTTTTAAAGGGTAATTTAAGTATTCTAAGCCTTATAAATACTTATACCCATTTCATCCCTTAAAACTTGTGAATGTCCCTCTCAAAACAGGCTTCCTCCTACCTAATGTTTGGAATATGGCCCTCTTTTTGTTTTTGTTTTTTTTAAATAGTTGATGCTGCTTTTCCAATAATATACAAATCAATATAATAAAATCGGCTCTGACGACAGTGTTTTCCCCTTTCTGCTGAGTAACATACCTGCTAATGCTGTACTGTCTTATTTGCATCTGACACCTGGCCTTCTTGCTTGCAAGGACAAAAAATACCTTTATTGCTAGCACTTTGGCAAGTGATTTTGTAGAAGAGCACCATTCAACCATCTAACTCTTAAGCAGTATTGCAACTAGGACAAGATATTGGGAAGAGAAGTTAGGACCTCCGTAGCCCAGCTTATTCCGAAGCAGATTTGTTTAGCCAGAGGATGAGAGAAACAAACTGCATTTGATTTCTGTCACAATGATGCCTTAACATAAAATATGGAACCACTCATCTTTTTTTTTAAAAAATGCAAGTTTACTAAACTATGTTGTGACTGCTTTTTGATCGACTGATCATGTGCCATCAAGACAGTGTCAGCTCTTAGCAACCACACAGACAGACTTTCTCCAGGATGATCATGACTATTTTCGCCAATAACAAAAGCACAGAAGAACATGTAAGATCAGAGGAGATGGGAAAGAAAGAGAATGTTATGTGCTAACCTCTAGGAGCTCTATCAGGTCACTCAGTTCATGCTCCAAAATTTCCTAGATGGAACTGATCGGAACAGTACAACTACGACACTGCACTTCCACACTGACATGTTTGGCACTCCATGCTATTTACCTGCAAACACCCACTCTCATAAAATAAATATTTCTTGTTTTCACCTGCGCAAAACAGGTAAGATGTGACTACATGAAATGTGCAAGTTTAGGACACTATTAGCTTGCATCATTCAAAGAAAGAAGATGGGAGAGAACTGGGTAAGATTTCCAGCTTTCCTTGAGCTGTGGACTACACAGAGAGCTACCAATTCAACTTTCCCCACTGATGGGAAATGGGACACCTGCCAATTTTCTACCACCATAAAAAGATGCCCCACTGAAGCTGAGAGGCATCCTCCCCTTTTCCTCCCTCCACATGGTGACACACAAAACTCAGGTGCAGATTTCTGACCAAGGGCCTTTTCTTCAATAAAGAAGCTGATACCAGAACACTGAGATCCTCTGCCATTAAATCATGAAAAGCAATCCTTGCTTCTGGCTGTGTTTACACATATGCCGAACCCTGGTTAACTGAAGCCTGGTTTACCTAATTAAGGCATTTTTACCATACACTGAACCATAAACTAACTACGCAGGTTGGGTCGGCACCCTGCGCTAGGCTCAAATGTGATTAGTCAGCTACTGGGTCAACGTGTCGTGGGAAGATCATCATTTAGTCCACCGTCAAAAAACGCATTGAGAAGCCCTGGGGCAGCTACTTTTCTTGCCAGCTGGCACCGAGACCGGGGAGGGGGGGGAGAGAGAAAGAGGGGGAGAATATACTTAAGCCTCACTTAAGCCACCGAGAGCAGAAGTTACCTACATTGCGTAATAAAGAAGGTCGCCCGCAGCATTTCTCTGCCTGGGGCGGACAATCCAAGGAGCTCCGGCGGGGAGCTTCCTCTTGGCTCCCGGGACGGGCGGGCGCTCCGCACGACAGAGTTCCCGTGCCCCTCCCGGCCCCGTTTGCCTGGGCGCCAGGAGACCACTTCCCATTAGCAGGATAGCCCTCCCTCCGTTCACACGCAGCGGCAACACGCAACGCCCCGCCGCCGCGCCCGCGCAAGGCTCTCTAGCCTTCCCCCGAAGGACCTATCCGCGGCTGCAGCCGGGCGCAGAGCCCTCCTTCTTCCTGCGCACCAAAACAAATCTCCGCTTCTCGGTGTGGGCGGAGCGGGACACGGAGGCAGGAAGCAGCCATGGCGGACTGGGGCAGAGGTGAGCGCGAAGAAGGAGGCGACGGAGCGGGTGCCGCGGCTCTCCTTTTCTTCGTTGCCTTGGCAGATTGATTTGTTTTGGAAGCGGAGAGGGATGCAAAATAAGGAAGGGGTGTTTTCCAGCCATCCTCCGCATAGAGGTCCCTCCTTCCCTTTCGATTACCTTGTTAGTCCAGCCTTTGGGGATGGAGACGGACAACGGCGTCTGTGGAACATCTGGCAGGCAGCTGGCAAGATAGAATGTCCGCCGGAGCAGCTGAGGGAACAATAGCTGCCTTCTCTCCGTTGCCCACCGCGCCAGCTCTTCTGCTTTCGCTTAAAGACCTTGGTTGGGGCCAAGGAAAGGAAATAGTGTGGCAACAGAGCATATGAAATGGTGGTAGGATGCACTGGTGTGTGGAACTGGGTGGGCTTTCTCATCATGTCTTTTTTTTTAAGTGTTTTTTTTTTCTTTTTACGAAGTATTTATATTTGCACTCTGCCGGCTCAACCAGGAAGTTGGGAAAAATGTTCCCCATGAAATTCACTAGAGATTTGTAGACTACCCACTGTTTGTCCTTTTCTATGAACTCCTACATACTGTATATTCTTAACTGTACTTAAGTGGTGACTTTTTTTTTTTTTTAGGTCCGAACACAAATGCTGTGGATGATATGTTAGATATGGAAAATAAGCACATGGCAGAAAACCTAGCCACTAAAGTCACCCGCCTAAAATCGGTTTGTAGTTCACTCAATCTGTTAGGTTTTCCACTGCTTTCTGATTACAATTATGAGTTCTGCATGCCAGAAACCATTGGATTTTTTTTTCCTGTATTGATATTGTGGAAATGAAAATTATAGTTTTGAGCAATCCTTTCCAAAATCAGCATTATTACTAAAATATGTCAGAGATGGGAATGTTAAAAACAGTAATTTCTTCTTTTTTTTTTATCTAGCTTGCGTTGGACATTGACAAAGATGCTGACGATCAAAACCAGTACCTTGATAACATGGTAAGCAACTGTTTGCAGTTCATGTGGAATTATTAGTGAAACCCACCATATACTTGTGCCCTCATCCTGTGAAGGATGAGTTACATAATACGCTGGAGTTATATAAAAACACAATTTTGTGAGAAAGTTGTGCCCATCACATTCAAAAGAGGTCACTACTATTAAGCATTCTTCCTTGCTGGTCATGTTTCAAATGAACTTTTGTCATTTTGTCTTTATTCCAAAAAAAATGGCATTTTAGCCTGCTATGGAGTTCCCAGAGATGTATGTGTGCGTGCCGCTTTTCTAAAAGAAGTCAAATGTGAACTTTTGGTCTTCTGATATCAGCAATGGTGTGTAGGTTCTTAGCTGTGGCTTTCATGACCCTAATATTAAATATTTTATGGAATTGTTTTGTATAGCCAGATTGGTGAGGGCAATTTCAAATAATCATTTCTTATACATAAAATATTTCCTTGTATAGACGTGCAAACCATGTGTAGGCTACTGCATGTTATAAAAATAAAGCAGAAGTCTGTAAGTGATGGGTCTCCTCTGCTGGGAAACCACAGCCAGTCATGGCTGCTATTTCATGTGCACGTTAGCCCATATCTCATACTACCCTTTGTAATATTTTTGTATATATGTTCTGTTCATCACACTGTTTTGGAAGATCTAGGTTTAAAAGTTTGTTCGTTATTAATAAAAGCCAATAGTGGACTTCACACATGTAATTTTTTCTCCTATTGGATAAATTGTGAGGATAAATAACATTAGAAAATTCATAGTGCAAATTGCCGCAGCATCATTAGAGTATTACATTTTGAATTTTGCCAATATAAGTATGTATGTATATCTACACTTTAGTTTAATTTAATTTAATTTAGGAGCTGCTGGACTCAAGAATGACTGGGCAGCTCACATTATAAGGAAGAGAATAAAATACAATACAATTTAAAAAGACAAAACCAACAGAGTAAAGAAAAGAAAGAACAAGACGGTTGATAGAACTTCCCTTTCAAATATTTAACAGTTTACATTAATTAATCATTTCTCTAAAATGGGAATGAAACATAATTTTCAGGTTGATTCTAGATTTTCTTGGCTATTTTAGAGCCATGGAATACCTGTTCCGTAACCTTTGTGTTAAAGTTAACTTCTTTTTGTTTTAGGACTCTGATTTTATGAGTGTGACAGGCCTTCTGACAGGAAGCGTGAAGCGTTTCTCTACTATGACTCGGTCGGGAAGGGACAATCGCAAGCTGCTCTGTTATGTCTCTGGTGGACTGATTCTTGTCTTCTTCATCCTCTATTATTTGGTGACAAGAGCACGAACTTGAGGGAGAGTATTAAAGTTTTGTACTGGATGTTTGTTGAAGGAAAAAAAATGCTAATGGAAAAAAGGAGCTTTGGATGACCTTCAGGTGTGTATCTTGGGAAGGATTATTTAAATTTTCACAGTGACCCAGAGGCTCCTTTATGGACTACAGTATGATCTCTCCATTCTGAACTCATCTCTTTGCTTTAAAGGGGATATAATTCTGTCCCTCTCTACTTGAAAATTTAAATGCAGCACAATTCACTGAAATGAAGTCTCTCTCCCCCTGCCCTTATATAAGCTTGTTCTCTTTACTGGGTGAAAGAGGAAGCATACTTTGATGTTGCTTTCTACAGTTTGTAGTTCAGCAGGAAAATCCTGACAATGTTTAGTAAAGATGCTCTAATACCTATTTTAATGGGAAAAAAGTGTCACTTGAAAGCCTAATATTAGGATACGTGCATTTCTGAGAAGTGCTCTCACTCTCATATAGGAATGTCTTTTAGAACAAAATTGCTTTATCTCGGTTTTTGGATAAACCAGCAGCTGTAACCATCCTAACAATAATCTTTGCTTGTTAACTCTCAAGGAGGTGTATGGAAGAACAGAGTTGGATTTAAAGCACTTACCATATATGAAATACCTTGCACATACTTACATTACATTATTTCTGCTTTTTTTCCCCTTTCCATTCTAGCTAGTCCCTTAACTAAATAATTTGTCAGTTTTGAGTTGGACTAACCATATAGTAAGTTAATGTATCTTCATTTTTTAAAACTTTGTCCAAATCAATCTTGTAGTTCTTTTTTAATTGATGTGTTGGTTCTAGATTAAAAGTTCAATTTTACGCATATTTTTCTGGATTGCATTCTGTTGAATTCAGTAAGATTTACTTCTGAGTAGACATGCATAGGATTGCACTATAATTCTAGAGGTGCTTGACCACTAGGGATTGCTTAGTGATTCTCATCTCACTGGAATCAGTAACATTTTCCTTCTGATGTTTATTAGCAAAGCATTAGCAGCATTTAAGCTAAGATGATATGTACAATTAATAGTGCAATCCTGTATTTGTCTACTGAAAAGAACTCCAGATTTATAACCCAAGATTTTTATATCATATCTGATTTATTAACACTTCTGGTTTCCTAAATATAGTTTGCCATCATATGTTGTTCCACAGTGAAAAAAAGAATAGAAGGAACAAAGCATCCAGTGCTGATCCATTTTGGATCTTCCTGTAATTGATATACCTGGGACAGCTTTTCACTTGAAACAAGTGAATATTCTGTTGTGGGTGAATCTCATTTGTCATTTACTATATCTCACAATTGAAATAGTGAGATTGCAATTCTCACATTGCATTTAAATTTGAAAATAAAGTAAGTTTAAGCATTTGACAGCATTCCCAATTTTCTGCAAGTACACCTATCCAAAGCATATATTCTAATGCCTTTCTTAGGCTATTTTCCTACTAATAGCTTACAGTGTTAATATAGATAGACAATTTCCAGTTCTTAAAAAAAAAATGTTTCTGTGCTTCACTTGGTTATGCCTTATATTTTTCATATTGTGCATTATAAAAGCAGAATTAAGTTCCATTGAAAAACCAGGACATAAAGTAAACACCGACTTCCTGATTTATTTATTCTAAATGAAGATAGTAAAGGAATATACAAAATATTTTTATGTGACTTACTGCAAGAATAGCTAGTTCCATGAAATGGTTCTGAAGCAGGAATCCAAGTAGGTTTTTACAAAAAAAAAATATAATATATATCAAACATTTCTAATTCCAATTTCTGGAGAATGACACCATGGTCTCTATATTAGTGTCAGAATCTAGGCATATATTCAGCAGGGCAAAATTTGCAATGGGCCCTCTTCATCACAAGAGCTGGCTGTGGCACATTCCTTCATCAGAGATTAGAACTTCAGTCTCAAACAATAATCAGTTACTGAATATTTGTAGTAATCCTTCCAGACAGGTGGTTATAAAACATTGTGAAACAGCTGTTGGTTAGTTTTGAAGCTTTAAAAATAAGTAGCTTTGAAACATGAGGAACATGATATAGAAATAGAAGTTGAAAAACCAATGTGATTTCCGCACAGGGGACAAAGTCAGTAAACGTCCACAATCACAGGGGTTGTATAATCAGAATGTCTGATTCCAAAACTGATTACAGGAGCACAAGATACCTAGAAATATGAGGATGAAAACAGGTAAGACAAAATAGACCTGTCTTCTGGCTATTAGTACATTTTAGTACTGTAGAATTAGTACATTTTAATAGCATTTATTTTCTTCAAAAAAGAATATATATGGACAAAATAATATAATCTATACTAGCAAACCTAGTAGGGCGTATTTCATAAAGTGATGAGACAGATATTTTAAGAAACTTGAAGCCCTGATACTTTGCAACATAGACTATTGCCTTTTTATTTATTTTTTGGCTAACAGCTGTGATCCTTTTGTTCCTGGCACTCTAGGTGGCACAAGGGTATCTTAAAATCCTCTAGCAATCATTGTTTGTGCTGTGATGGTCACTGACTGCCTTATAAAGGGCTTACACCAGTAGTGGAGTTGTGAGGAAGACCTGGTCCCTTTGGACTAATACCAGGGTCTCCAGACACATCTTACAGATGAGGTCTCCAGTGATGAGAGAACTCAAATACTACGCCCCACCCTCAACCCCAGCTATAGCAGCTGTGGAGCCAAGAGACAGGACACACAGCCACTTCTTTCCTGCTGATTCAGCAGCTGCGGGCTTGAGCCCTATGAAGGTCCACTCTCACCCTCAGTCACTACGTGTCCCTCAACTTCTTGCTCTAGAAGATATCTTCCCCCACTTAGCCAGGGAAAGGTCTTCCTCTCTTATGCATACAGTATCATAACTAGGCAATATTTCTTTGCTGCCATCTGGTGGTAATCTGAAGCTTCATCTATTAGTTTGGCATGTTACAGTAGTTTTCAAATTTTTTCAGTCTGCAGAAATTTTTAGTTTTTTTTTTTAAAAAAAAGGATTACAGAATCCTTAAGAGGCACAGTTCTTATTATAGAAAATTGGCTGCATTTAAGTGAACTTTTTTTTTTTTTTGCCCTTAGTCTCCCATGGAGCCCCATCAAATTCTCATGGAACTCTAAGGTTCCGTGGAACACAATTTGAAAAACCATGTGGTATGGGATGCCCGTTCTCTCTCCCCGCATCGCTTCACAAGCTAGCAGGAGGAGAGCAAGCAGACATAGAGAGCAACCAGCAGCAACAGCTGAGGAAGCTGTTGGAGTCTCCAAGGATTCCAGTTCCAGTGCATGCACTAGTCAAGGGGCAGAAGAAAAGGAGGGGAGAGCAATCTCTGAGATGTCGGTTCCTCTGTCTTTTGCTACCTTCTTCCTTCAATGCCTTTCTTCCTCTATGGCTCCTCTTGAGACCCTGGGCTTGGGCTATCTTGTCTGGATCATAAAAATCTGGGCTTAAGGTAACTCTGCTGCCATCTTATGGTCTAAATTTTGCAGTTTAGATAGGATGGCCCTACTTTAGACAATCAGGCTCGTTGACAGCAGAGGGCAAGGAGTGGGTAGCCAGAGGAAGCCTTTGAGCACTTCCCTTAGATTAGAGCTGAAAGCCACAGATTTATCTTAGTTTGTGGGAAGGGCTTATATTACAGTTGGAATTCTGAATATCATAGTCAACTGTAGTTTAAGAAAGCAGAAAGTTTCTTCTAGAGTAAGGTAAAAGTTAGGAAGAATGAATGCCCCATTTCATTCCTAATGTAACGAATCACTGGAATATATGAATGGAGCAGGCTAGGGGAAAAGGTCACATTTATTGAATGTTGGCATGGACTGATATAAGTATAGAACTTTTGAATTCTTAAAAATAAAGTGTATTGCAAAACTCCCTCCTCACTTCTCCTATTGCACAAGAACAAATACAACATTCTTTCCTCCATATATTTTAGCCCTGATAAATTTCAGAGCCTTTTTTCATGACGATAATCTAACACTGTTTCAGGTGGATGGGCGGACATCTCTCTCTCTCTCGCTATCTGGAAAAAATATAATTTCCTCACCTTTCCTAATTCGTAGTCTGCAGGTCCAGGCATTTTTTCGGTTTTGTGATCTTTGGTTCTGCCTCCCATGGTATATTTTGGTGCACTCTTTTTGTAGATCTCTACATTGGGCTTGTGATATGCTGCTGGACCTGGGGTCTAGAAAGGAAAAACCATAGGATGCCCCAAGATGGAAAGGAATTTATATAGTTCATATATTGTTTTTTGGAAAAACCCAGCAGCTCATTACACATTTCATGAACTATTGTTATGCGCATAGTAACATCTTATTTTGTTCCTTCTGTTTTTTTATTAATTTTAAATAATGTTCTACTCCACCTTTCCTCTACCAATCTGTGTTGGGAGAAGTAACAGGTTGCTGCAGGAAAAGGAGCACAATAGATTACAGGTAGTTCTTGCTTACTGACTACTCATTCAGCGACCATTAAAAGTTGCAGCAGTGCTGAATGAGTGGTACTTATGACCAGTCCTCAAAGTTCTGGCTGTCACAGCACCCCCATGGTCACATGATCACGATTTGGATGCTTGGCAACCAGCTTGCACTTATGACAGTTGCAGCGCCCTGCAGTCACATGAATGTGACTTTCCCTTCTGGCTTCCCACAAGCAAAGTCAATGAGGAAGCTGACAGAGAAGGTTGCAAGTCATGCTGTGCTGTGCTGTGCTGTGCCTCCTTTCCTTGGCCTCCCCGCACTTGCATAGGCCTGCACCCCGCTTAAGGACCTGCACATTTTGGGGTTACAACAGCAACCGGGACTGCCTCGATTGCTGTTGCTAAGCGATGTGGTTACATGACATTGCGCTTTATGGCCGCATTGCCATCATAACCCATCTCAGTTCATTGCTAGGAGACAGGTTTATGTCCCCCTGTTGAGGCAGGATAGAGGAGTGAGTGTGTAAGAGAGGAAAAAGCAGAGACCAGGGTAAAGAGGATGCTGGTTTTGGCCATGGGATTGATTTCAGGAAAAGTCAATGCTATTTTAAGGAGTTGGGAATAGGTGCTCTGCATCTGCTCCCATCTGCCCCAAAGCAAATCTGAAGGACTGAATAGCCCAAGAAAATATTACTTTGGCACAACTAAGAATCATTTGGGCCTAAGTGCCCAAGTCTTCTAGGTAATGTATCTTGTGTTGTCAGTGTGAATCCAGTGGCGCTCACTCTTCAGCGCTTCATGATCTACTGACTACCAGGGAGCAGCGGGGTGTAGATAGAGAGCTAAAACTATCCACTTTTTCTTCTCTATTTTCCATCACCCTTCCTGTTCTCTGTTCATGATATTGCTAATCTCAGGTCGCTTCCTTCTGCCTTTCTTCCTAGGCACCCAAGCACAGAGTAGGTGTGTAGGATGTAGGTGCTAGGCTTTGTATTTCCTGTAAATAAATCTTTTTTCTTTTATAATTATAAAACTTGCTTCACTAATCATTGCTCAGGTCAGATTTGGAATGCAAAGAGCACTTCAAGACCCCACCCTTGAGATTCTGAGGCAAAAATACGACACTAGGCCCCAGGCAGAACATATCCCACACAAGCAAGCCAAGGAAACTGACAAATGGTGCTGTAATGTACAACTGCTGTGCTTTCCTCCCACTTAAGAGAATGACTCTCTCTCTCCCCACTACACCCAAAGGAGCACCCTGACCCCTGTACCCAGGCAAGATTAAAACATTGGGCAGCTGCAATCCAGTATTTGGCTTAGAAGTATGCCCATCTCCCCCCACCCCAAAAAAAGATAAGATGCAATGGAAAGTATCCTGCAGGGAGTGGGGGATGGGGTTCTGGTGGCATTCTGGCAAATCATGTCCCTATGGCAGCCATTTTGTAATCGGGCAAGCCTTTCACCCGGCAGCTATTTTTGCAAGAGTATTCACAATATGTATAAAATAAGCCATTAAGTACACGAGCTACCATTAATATGCAGGTAATTAATATACTAAATATTGAATATTAAATTTTACGCAGATAGATCAGTTCAGAGATATCTTTACTGTTGGCAGTGTGGATAATCTCTTCAGGCTGTACTTCAAGTTGGGAGAAGAGGAAAAGCTATAATTTCTAGGTGAATGATGCAAACTAGAGATAGGTTCTCTAGCAGTTCCCCCCTTGCCCTCATCTCCAGTTTAGAGAAAGGATATTTTAGGGCTTATATTATAGACCCCTTCCACATACATAAGCTGTGCCTAACTGAGATCAGTGACATCACGAGGCTTCCATGGGGCTTGGGATTCCAACCTAATTAATTAGTTCTGCTCCTCTTCCAGGGGAAACACTGTAAAAACAGTTGGACACATTAATGTTGGAAACTCCCTCACTGTCCGCCACCAAGATCCTAAGATTTTGCTTCTTCTGTCAAGAAGCAAGGCTCTCTGGTAGCTTTCCACCATACTTATGACCTCTGCGGCAAGAAGGGACATCATTGCTACTTTTTATCATTCCCCCATTAGCCATCTGAAAGGAGCTTTGGCTCTATCAAGGTAGGGGCAGGGGGGAGGTAAGTACAACTCAGCAGTGCAACCATTATGCTGCCAAAAGATATGTAGCAGAAGGCCACCAAAGTGGGGTTTAAAAGCCAGATGTGTTTCCAGATTGCCCATTGCAGCTATGAAGTAACAAAGATTGATACAACAAAATATTAATTGAGCCAACAGATTACCTTGTGAAGGTCTTCATCAAAACGTCCAAGCTTACTCTTTCCTGTCATAGAATAGGAAGGGCTGGCTGAGGTAGCCACTGAGTGTGGTCCAAGCACCTCTGGAATCATGTAATTGTTAGGACCTGGAAAAATGTGAATATGACCAAAATGAAGAGTGAGAATTTCAACAACCCTAGAGAAAGAGACAGGTAATGGTTGATCTTCAAAGTGCTACTTTGAGTTTGTTGAGGGGACTTGGGAATAACCTAGCTCAGCCTTCCTCTTCCAGGTGCTTTCCAAATATATTCCAGGACTGCAGTTGCCAAAATTTTCAGCTAAGAAACTTCCCTGTGGCATCGCTGGCTGGGAATTCTGAAAGTTGAACCCACAAAATGTCTAGAAGGAACCAGACTATGGAAGAATGTCCATGAGAATATCTGACTATTTTTCTTTGAATATCAAACTATCACAAGGCATTACAAATTATTTTTGAATACCTCTCAATTCCAAAAGCAATTTCTGAGTTTTATTCTTTAAAGAGGCCAAGTGTTCTTTCCCTGCTGTGCCCAAATTTTTTGTTTAAATCAGTTTCCTACAAAGATTATATTCTAGCTACGCAACCAGTCCCAGAATTTATCTATAGACATAGTGCAACAGAGATAGCGCAACTGAAGCTTACCTCAGTGAAAAAAAAACCTTTCATGGCTGGAAGAATCACAATTTCTATGATCTTCTGTTCAATTACACATAACCAAATTCAGTTGGACTTTCCTCCAAGGAAACCTGCATGGAACTGAGCTGCATCCCACTTTATTAGATGATATTAACAGGATCTGGACATGATTCCTTCAAAGAATAGCAAAGCAAAAAAACAAGCAGAAGGAATCAGACTTACCTGGCGTGCTATCTACCTTTCCTCCATGAGTCCGATATCCCATGGAATGCATTGGTGCAGCTTTATAGATAACTTTTTTTGCCTTATCGGGTGAGTAACAGGCTAGGAAAAACAGATGACATTGCTGACAATTAGGTTTAAGCTTAATTTCCACGATGCCATATGTCTGAAAGTGGGACTGAGCAATTTTTTCAGGGCCATATATTGTCCTTCCTGTTTGAGGGTTAGACCAGAGACCACACTGTAAAACACAGGTACAGTTGGTTCAACAAATGGGAGGATAGGGCAAAAAATGAATTGCATTGCATTGCATTGCATTGAATTTCAAATTTACTGAAAATAAAATAAATAATTCAGATAAGGTAATTGCCATTTATTGAGTAATTCCCCCCCTCCTCATGTTAAAAAATGTAGTAGCAATTTTTGGAGTGGCTTTGGGAAGTGTACTTAAAACACCAGGAAATCCCACAGCTGTAAGCCAAACTGGGATATTGAAAAAAAAAACATCCTGGAAGAAGCCAATGGTAAGCCACTTCTGTACTGTTGCTAGGCAAACTACATAAACCTGTCCTGTGGCCACCAGGAGTCAATGTAGTTACTAGGTACCTTAAGTTACAGGATAAAATACAATTTTTGCACCATTTATTCTGCCTGCAAAGAGGAACAGGGCTGGAATATAGAAGTAATACAGAGGAGAAAGAATGTGCAAAGCAGTAAGCTAGAGGAAAAGGCCTGTGTGTGTGTGTGTGTGTACACACAAAAATTATCTCATCTAGTCAACAAGTGATCCATCTGAACATCCTTTGGATTTTGAGCAAACAGCAGACTATTCATACCTATTCTTATAATCCAAGTATACTAGCTATATCGTATGAGGGTTGAGGTCAGTCTTCAAGTACCGAGATCCATTCTTTAACAAAACTTTGTTAAGTGAAAACAGTTTTGCATGATGAAACTGCATAGGACAACATCAATTCCTTTTCTTGTACAGGTGATGACATGCTTTTGCTTCTATGTACCCATATGGAACCCTTCAAAATGCTACTCCAGAACTCTTCGAAGAGGCAATCCACTCAATTTATATACTTGGGATAGAAGTCCATTACTCACCGGGACCTGGGGTAGTCTCCACTTTCGATCTGGATCGCCCACCCATTGTATAAGAGGGAGCAGCTTTCCTTCCTCTATGAGTCATAGAACCCTGCACATAGTAAGGACCCGGAACATTGTCCTTGCTAGAGGGAGGCTTTGCACCATACATGCTGTAGGCAGGCGCTTTCCTTTTGGTGGGGATGTGCGATACATAGCCTGGAAAAAAAAGGAGTTGCGTCATGTCAATAACAGGAATTCTCAAACTTTTTAGTAATGTGACCCCCTAAAATGATAAATTAATTTGTGTGACCTCCCACAAGGGGATCCCAACCACTGTCGGAGAAACCCCCATTATAAGAGAAGAGCTGTGTTAGGCTATAGTAGCAAAAAATCAGGAGTCTGGTAATACCTTTTCTAAGTATTTTCTAAATTCTAAAATTTTCTAATAAATTTTATTCAAAGGCGTAAGTTTTGTGAGCTTCATCAGATGCTTTTATGAGTTGCAGTTCATGAAAGTTTATGCCTTTGAATAAAATTTATTAGTTAGAAAAGGTATTATCAGACTCCTGATTTAGCCATCAGAAATTTTGCACTGAGTTGTATCATCTTAGCATCTTCTACTGTAACCAATTGTGATTCTTCAGATCACAACTAACACAAGCTTTGTTATACCTGTTACCTGATCGCCTATAATCCAATACAGAGATGAGAGCTGAAGCTGGGATCCTGTTCTAAAAAATCAGTTTTCCCCAACCTAGCAACTTTCAAGATGTCTTGACACTGCAGCACCCAACATTTCCTTCTGGCTGAGAGTTGTGACTGCCATACATCTGGAGGGTGCCAGGCCAGGAAACCTGGTCTAGGTTTTATTTCTGCTGACAGCTTTTCCAGATAGTAGCCTTAAACTGCTTGTTTCCTGGATATAAGGCAACTGGAAATAAAGATGGCTTAAGAAAGCCCCTTCCAGATTTCAACCTCTTCTTCAACTTTGGCTAGGATGAAACCTTTTGTGTTCCATCTGTACCACACTTCCCATGGTCCCAAAGTGGTGGAATCCTCTGCTTCTTTACTCTGGGAACTGGGAAAGCAAGTACCAACCATTTTCCTTTCCATGTATGGTTTTTTGAGGAAGTCATTTCCATTGATGGAGACCTTCCCATCTAGCACTTCTATTGGTGGGTCAGTTAAAAAGAAGGGGAAAAGGACTAAAAGAGAAAACACCTTTGTTTTACCATTCTTTCTGTCACCTGAGCCAGAAGGGGAAACTGGCAAAACACTTGTCAATTTATCCTGGTTAAAAAATATCCACACTTTTACCATTCCACTAGTGAACTTGTAAGGAGAAAAAGATCCTGAGTTTCATCAGTCCAGTGGTGAAATGAAGGGGGAAAATAATCCGAGATTCATCAGTCAAGATCTGGTCAGAAAGGGAGAGTCAGCTAAGCAGCACAGGACAAGATGGTTGTGGAAAGCAGTGACCAGGACCTAATGGCTAGTTAGAGTGCAATGTTTGTCTACCATGAAGTGAAGCACAACAGGTAAACAGGGAAGCATGGCTGTGCCGATACAAGTTGGAAAACAGTGCTTTTTATGTGCAGCAGGAGAAGATGGTTGAGGTCATCTTCCTGGTGGCTGGGGGCAGGAAAAGGAAGGCCTCATCCATTGCTGCCCTTGAGAAACAGTTAGTGGCCTGAACTCATGCTGATGCAACTTGGACATGCAGATCTGCCCTCAGCGACATCACCAATCTGGAACCAAAATTAAGTGCTCTCAATTCAAAATTTTGTCCTTTGCCAACCATTGTTGTGTTGGCTGAGAATTCTGAGAATTGCAATCCCAGCACTTCTGGGGGGTGTTAAGGTGGGGGTGGCTGGTCTAGATCGTATGAGTTGTGGTGTCCCTGACTTAATGTCAAGAATTGAGGTTTGAGAGGATGATTTTTCAGGAGCTCTCCAAGTGCTACAATTAAATTCTATTTAAATCAGTTTAAAAAAACCCACCAAAGTCAGTACTGCAGTTTTCAAAAAGCCATAAACATCATAAGTATATAAGAGTAAATAAAATATCATCATCGAGCAACGTAGTATTGTGACACATCGGGCACTAACTGGTAAGGATCACTCTGTACAAGCTCTGCTGAAATGTGCAGAATCATTAGAGAAAGCTGTTTCCAAAAAAGAATACATGTGTGTATGTTGTGATGTGTTTTTGCTTTTTTAAAAAATCATTTCTACTAATTTTTATTATTGGATGTTTCATGTTGTTATCCAACCGAAGACATTTTTATGCGGGGTCTGCTGCAAATGTCAATGATAAATAAATATAAAACAAAACACTGAGTGCATTTTAAAGTCCTGGCTGAACCAATATATATATGCACATACATGCCTGGGACATTTTTATTTCTGTTTATTTACCTGTTGCTCCTTGTATGAAATACTTGGGGCCAGGACTGGTATACTGGGCCATGATTGGGCCTCTTGGACGATGAGGCCTCCATGTCCCTATCCAACCTCCCTGGCTCATGGTGGATACTTATTCCAAAACCTAAGAAATGAAGAATACAGATCAAATTCTTTAAAAGAAAGACTGGATACTTCCTTTTATATTTTACAGAGCCTTGTTGCATTTTCTCTGTTTCATTAGCATTCAAGGGCTAAGCATGAAGATATTTGGTCTTTACTCCCTACTTTATATATAATACTCCCTTTCTTCTTCTCCTTTTGACATTTTACATCTACACTTAGTGGAAATATCACTATGCTTCTCCTAAAAGCCAAGAAGGCATAGAAGGCACAATTGAATTGGGAAGTTTAATGGTAGACTTCTGTGGGAAGAAAAGTATTTTGATTGATGGAGTGAGTGAGTGAGTATGTGCCATCAAGTCACTGTTGACTTTTAGTAACCACATAGATAGATTTCTCCATTACAATATGTCTCCATCTTGGTCTTTCAGGTCTTCCAGCAATGGAAAAAAGTAAATTTCTCATTAAATGTTGTTGTTGTTGTTGTTCAGTCGTTAAGTCGTGTCCGACTCTTCGTGACCCCATGAACCATATTGCACCAGGCCTTCCTATCTTTCACTGCCTCCCTGACTTTGCTCAATTTCATGCTCATTGCTTCAGTGATGCTATCTAGCATCTCATCCTCTGCCGTCTTCTCCTTTTGCCTTCCATCTTTCCCAGCATCAGGGTCTTTTCCAAAGAGTCCTCTCTTCGCATTAGGTGACCAAAGTATCTGAGCTTGAGCTTCATTATCAATCCTTCCAATGAGCAATCAGAGTTGATTTCCTTTAAGATTGACTGGTTTGACCTCCTAGCAGTCCAGGGGACTCTTAAGAGTCTTCTCCAGCACCACAGTTCAAAGGCATCAATTCTTCGGCGTTCAGCCTTCTTTATGGTCCAGCTCTCACAGCCATACATTACTACTGGAAAAACCATAGCTTTGACTATGCGGATCTTTGTCGGCAAGGTGACGTCTCTGCTTTTTAATATGCTATCTAGGTTTGCCATAGCTTTCCTCCCAAGGAGCAAGCGTCTTTTAATTTCATGGCTGCAGTCTCCGTCTGCGGTGATCTTGGAGCCCAAATAAATGAAGTCTGTTACTGCTTCCATTTCTACCCCTTCTATTTGCCAGGGATTGATGGGTCCGGATGCCATGATCTTAGTTTTTTTAATGTTGAGTTTCAAGCCAGCTTTCGCACTCTCCTCTTTCACCCTCATCAAGAGGCTCTTTAGTTCTTCTTCACTTTCTGCCATTAGGGTGGTATCGTCTGCATATCTGAGGTTATTGATGTTTCTCCCTGCAATCTTAATTCCGGCTTGTGATTCTTCCAGCCTGGCATTTCTCATGATGTACTCTGCATATAGGTTAAATAAGCAGGGTGACAGTATACAGCCTTGTCGTACTCCTTTCCCTATTTTGAACCAATCGGTTGTTCCATGACCGGTTCTAACTGTTGCTTCTTGGCCCGCATACAGATTTCTCAGGAGACAGGTAAGGTGGTCTGGTATCCCCATCTCTCCAAGAATTTGCCACAGCTTATTGTGATCCACACAATCAAAGGCTTTTGCATAGTCAATGAAGCAGAAGTAGATGCTTTTCTGGAACTCTCGTGCTTTCTCCATGATCCAGCGAATGTTGGCAATTTGATCTCTAGTTCCTCTGCCTCTTCGAAACCCAGCTTGTACATCCGGTAGTTCTCGGTTCACATACTGCTGAAGCCTAGCTTATAGGATTTTGAGCATAACCTTGCTAGCATGTGAAATGAGCGCAATTGTGCGATAGTTTGAGCATTCTTTGGCATTGCCCTTCTTTGGAATTGGAACGTAAACTGACCTTTTCCAATCCCGTGGCCAGTGTTGCGTTTTCCAAACTTGCTGGTGTATTGAGTGCAGCACTTTAACAGCATTGTCTTTTAGTATTTTAAATAACTCAGCTGGAATACTGTCATCTCCACTAGCTTTGTTGTTAGCAATGCTTCCTAAGGCCCACTTGACTTCACTCTCTAGGATGTCTGACTCAGGGTCAGTGACCACTCCAGCATGGACATCAGGGACATTAAGATCTTTCTTGTATAGTTCTTCTGTGTATTCTTGCCACCTCTTCTTAATCTCTTCTGCTTCTGTTAGGTCCCTGCCTTTTTTGTCCTTTATCATGCCCATCTTTGCACTAAACGTTCCTTTGATATCTCCAATTTTCTTGAAGAGATCTCTAGTCTTCCCCATTCTATTGTTTTCTTCAATTTCTTTGCATTGTTCATTTAAGAAGGCCTTCTTATTTCTCCTTGCTATTCTCTGGAAATCTGCATTCAGTTGCTTATATCTTTCCCTTTCACCCTTGCTTTTTGCATTCCTTCTTTCCACAGCTATTTGTAAAGCCTCATCAGACAGCCATTTTGCTTTCTTGGATTTCTTTTTCTTTGGGATGGTTTTAGTTGCTGCCTCTTGTACAATGTTACAGACCTCCATCCATAGTTCTTCAGGCACTCTGTCTACCAAATCTAATCCTCTAAATCTATTCATCACCTTCACTGTGTACTCACATGGAATATGATCTAAGTCATACCTGAGTGGTCTAGTGGTTTTCCCTACATTCTTCAATTTAAGCCTAAATTATGCAGTAAGAAGCTCATGATCTGAGCCACAGTCAGCTCCTGGTCTTGTTTTTGCCGTCTGTATAGAGCTTCTCCATCTTTGGCTGCAAAGTATGTAATCAATCTGGTTTCGGTATTGACCATCTGGTGATGTCCATGTGTAGAGTCGTCTCTTGTGTTGTTGGAAAAGAGTGTTTGCTATGACTAGCTTGTTCTCTTGACAGAACTCTATTAGCCTTTGCCCTGCTTCATTTTGTACTCCAAGGCCAAACTTGCCTGTTATTCCGATTACTCCTTGACTTCCTACTTTAGCATTCCAATCCCCTATGATGAAAAGGACATCTTTTTTTGGTGCTAGTTCTAGAAGGTGTTGTAGGTCTTCATAGAACCGGTCAACTTCAGCTTCTTCGGCATCAGTGGTTGGGGCATAGACTTGGATTACCGTGATGTTGAATGGTTTTCCTTGGATACGCACTGAGATCATTCTGTCGTTTTGAGGTTGTACCCCATTACTGCCTTTCCCACTCTCTTATTGACTATGAGTGCAACTCCATTTCTTCTAAGGGTTTCTTGCCCACAGTAGTAGATATAATGGTCACCTGAATTAAATTCACCCATTCCCATCCATTTCAATTCGCTGATTCCCAAGATGTCGACGTTCAATCTTGTCATCTCATGTTTGACCACATCCAGCTTGCCTTGGTTCATGGATCTTACATTCCACGTACCTATACAACATTGTTCTTTACAGCATCGGACCTTCTTTTCGCTTCCAGATACATCCACAGCTGAACGTCCTTTCGGCTTTGGCCCAGCTGCTTCACTCTTTCTGGGGCTACTTGGAATTGCCCTCCGCTCTTCCCCAGTAGCATATTGGACACCTTCCGACCTGAGGGGCTCATCTTCTGGCATCATATCTTTTAGCCTTTTAACATTGTCCATGGGGTTTTCTTGGCAAGGATACTGGAGTGGGTTGCCATTTCCTTCTCCAGTGGACCACAATTTGTCAGAACTCTCTGTCATGACCTGTCCGTCTTGGGTGGCCCTGCACGGTATAGCTCATGGCTTCACTGAGTTACACAAGCCCCTTCGCCATGACAAGGCAGTGATCCATGAAGGGGTTCTCATTAAATACTGGCTCCTAAACACTTTCCCCTGAAGAAGGTATATTGATTTTTCTGGACTGAACTCACCTGTACACATATTTAAGACTGCACACTTATTTTAATTTTTCAGAATGTTGTTTGGTTATATTTCACAGGTCTGGTAGATATTGTAGGAGGAGTGATGTGTTGGTCTATGATAGCCAGAAACAGAAGGAGTCTGGTAGCATCTTTTCAGACTAACATATTTTGTTAAAAAGCATAAAATTTCATGAAGTACACCTCACTTCATTAGATGCATGTCGGTTTGTTAAGACCTTCTGAATTAGCCTGAAATCTTCTGATGTACCTGAGTACTGTAATCTCTCACTCAACCGCTCTGAGCAAGAGACTAGTGGACTCACATACTGTACATCAAAAGGTTTCAGGCTATCTCAGAAAGTCTTAACAAACTGTCAGTTGATAAGGTACTTGTAATCTGTCTCAAATGTAACCTGCATTTGCATAACCAACCTGTCTTCCTCTCCCTTCCCCACCTCCTTCATCCAAATTTAAATCTTATGTCAGTCTGATGAGTGAACAGTAATGGAAAAATAGTTCCATTTTCTTTGCAGAACTGTGAACCTGAACAGGCTTTCCCATTTTTTCAACTGCTTTTAGTGGTTGTATGAGTCCACAGTTTCCAGTGAGGGAAATGCTATTTGCTGGTAGTTAACTTTCTCTGCCTTATGCACTAGCTACTGTATACAATTTCTAATGCCTTTTCTAGGTTTATGTGCATTCACCCAACCTAGAAAGGGGAACACATAAAATAATAAGCTGTTCACCACACTGCGGAAGAGTCAGCCAGATTTGTAATTTTAAAATATTTTCCCATTTGTATCTAAGTATGGCACAAATATGCAACATCTTTTTTTTAGTCATATCCCCATAATGTTGCTTTCATCTCAGCTCCAGCCCATGAGTGAGGCAGGCCATTTCTTTATTCTCTTCAGCCCATGAGCAAGGCATGATTTCTGGTGTCTTCTAACATATTCCAACTATCGCAATGCTTATATAACAATAATGATGTGATACCTCTATTTGTGGCTATGACTCTATGCATGTAGGACTTTGAACCACATATTTTCAGACTCTTTTCTTTCACACAGGCTATTTTATGCACACTGTCAGCAGCAGGACGAGGTTAGTTATGGAACTCCATAATCTTCTCACATGTGGGAAGATTTTAACATATGAAAGTGTACGCGCTCCCTCACTCAACACACGCATGCACACACACACACATACACACACACACTTGTACCTGTTTAAATTACAGCGTGCTCTGTAGATTCCTATCAGGAAAAATAAAATCTTTGATGGAGAGATTTTCATGAGGAAAATAGGTTCAAGCTTCTTCACCAAACAGTAATTTAGTCATGCTGTACCTCCCACCCAGCCCAACAGTTGCTATTGGCTAACATTTAAAGTGTCTGTTCCAGCCATATCACTCCATCACCTTCTTCATTCGGGCTCTAAATAGGCTTTTTAAGGTCGAAAGAAAACACAGAGGAATTCAAGTTATACTGAAGCTGACAGATAACATGATTCCTACAGCAAACAGAATCATGGAGGTGCCTTCTGATGAACACACAAAAGATGGGAAAGACCAAAGAAGAAGAAAACATTTGGATTCATCTAAGTAACAATAAAATGTGGCAGGAAAGCACAGGAAATCTCAGGATATAGTGATAGATGTAGTAGTTGCACAATACATGTTAAATGTGATGTTATAAATATTATAATCAATATGTATTGAAAAGTGTGAGAGAATACTTTGACAAAAAACAGTTACAAAACAGGCTGAGATTTTTAAAGATGCAGAGGTATAAGGCAGGAGTGCTATATGCAAGAGGAGACAGGTAAGAGATAATTGATGTAACTACATACAAAGAAAAAAGAAAGGAGTTTTTGGAAAGAAGAGAACCCAGAGTCAGAGATATGGACCTAGACCAACCAGAAAGAAAAGAAGTCCAATATAGATCCTGGACATGGAGCATAAGACAACTCCTAATACCCAGATGCCGTAGTGGTGATCATTATCAGTCCTGTGGACACATCCTCCATTCACCCTTTTTATTGGCTTCCTTCATCAAACTGTGCTTAGACAGACATCCCTTCAAGGAGATATGGGCTGGCCTTGCATCTGATACTATCTATTCCCATGTCACTACTTTACAGTTGTCTTTAAGATAGGGTAGAATGAAAAATTTAGGCACTTTGGAATGGTTTTAAGGATGTTTCTGAAGTAATTTGTTTGTAAATTTTACCACTAAATGCCATACATTTGGTGTCTGTATTTCCTTGGACAAGTCCAGTGAGAAATAACACTTAAGCAGATCTACAAGTGTGAATGAAGCCCATGCAGAGTGTGAAAAAGCCTAAATAAATGAATTCTCTGACTGCCCTATGAGCCCCAATTTGGCAAAGTAGAAAACTCAACAAGTCATTTATGAGGACAGGTTTGGTCCTAAATGTCATACTAAGTCAAAAATAGTTGGTGGTAAATTTGTTATTAAGGAACATCATCCAGAGCCTAACCACTGAGGTGTGTGATTGAACTAAACAAACGGATCACCAACTGATTCCTAACAAAAAGGCTTCAACCTAGAAATAAATAGGTTGACAGACTTATACAAGGCTTACTTCCAGTTGAAGGATCTGAGTGTTAACAATTAAAAGATATTGTGCAGCTTTCTTTAGGTCCAATCATTTGGCTGGATTGATTTATCAGCTTAAGGGGCACAGAGAGATGTGTAATTATAGAAGATATCCAACAAACAAGAGAGACAATGCAAGGAAAAAATTAAGTTTGGGCTGCCCTTCTTTTATGAGAAAGAAAAGGGAACTTAAACTTAAGCTTCAGTTAAGGGATAAAAAAGAGGCCTGATGTATGATAAATTTGATGACACTATTTAGGCTATTTTGATATCTGCCTCCCTCTGTTCATATTGTAGTGTATTCAGTTCATCATTCAAATTGGTATATTCTGCAGTTTTTGATGACCCCTATCAAGCCTTCAGTTGGCATCAATTTCCAAGGAAACACAGAAACCAACTACACTATAAAAAGGAATAGGAGAGAAATGAGGAAGATAAGGATTTTCTTAAACAACCGAACGCTAATTCACCTTCTTTTGTCTTTGGAAATTGAATGTATATGGGTATCCTTCTTGTCTGCTATATCTTTCCTTACTTCCTTTCAACAGGCTATAGATGGTTCGAAGAGAAGATGGAATGCTGGCCAGGCAGGACCCATCTCTATTTGCCAGGATTTGCCCTCCCCTCCATGAGGGCTTGAGAAGAATCTTCATGAAACTGTCATAGAAACGAACAATTGCCCTTCAAAGTACTTCTTGGTATTCTAGAACCCCAGCAACAAATGGGAAAGCCTGAGCTGTGTGTCATGAATTAGGGTCAAACTATATATGTGGGAGATCCATGACTAGGTCTCCTAGTGTATTTTTCTACATTGTAAAAGGAAGGTTTGGACTGTCAGGGCTGCATGGGAGGAGGGTGACTGATCTTCCCATACACGCATCTATATTTTCCTAGGCAAATTTCTTCCAGTATGGCTATTAGCCTTGGAGATGAAAACCTGTTAGACAAACAGTTTCTGAGAATAGATGGCAATAATTCACACTAATACATAAAATTGTGTGGGGTCTAAATATGCTGTCTTTCATCCAGAATACTCCTGTGTTTCCTCATCACTTCTTTCTCTTTTCCCCAGAGAAAATCCATTAAGAAACAAAAGTTGCATAATGTCTTTTGACAGCTAATGCTATGACTGTTTTATCTGGCATAAGATATATGTATTTTTGCCCATTTGATTTTTTAAAGCAACAGTATCCCAGAACAAGGAAGGGAGGGAAGGGAGAAACTGATTAGCTCATGACCATCTACTTTGAAGCTCAGAGGGCTGAGTTCACAGCATTTATAGCATTTTTATCAGTATGATGGCTTACAATTCCAGACTTGAAAAAGGATGGACTGGGTACATCTTTTGGACATGTCTAAATTGCTACTTGAGATTAAACCACAATCACTTTTTTTCATTTCTGCCAAAAGATGACTACAGGATTTAGGGAGTAGCCTACATATAGAATAAATGAGTTATTATTCTCCTTCTAGATAATCATTGTGCTCAGCTTCAGTTAAAGCTGAGATGACTCTTTATCTGGTGATTTCTAGAAGCCCAGGAAAAAAAGTCTTCACAGAACTGTATTTAACATGCAGGTAGTATTGTCTTTATTCTCTTAGATTCCTAGGGCTCCTGCATGGATTATAGTCTGGAACACAGTTTTGGGAATGTGGTGATCATTAGCCAAGTATAACACAGAACAAAGAACTATGTTAGCAACACTTCTCATACAAAATGACACATATGAAAACATAACAAGATAATTTCTTCCGTTAAGACAACTTCCTAAAAAAGCAAATAAAATATTAACTGACATTTATGGATTTCACAAAAATGAAACGCTCTGTCAAGTTTCTGTCAACTGAGAGTAAACTTGCATTCTTATTTATTGTATGAACGGAAGTGGGTATTTTGGCCAAAATAGAAGAATTCTGTTTTTTTTTTAAACCCAGGATAGATTGGCATGTGGCAACTGGCAAACACAATTGCAACAATGCAAATCTGTATCTTTTTGAGTAAATACAAGAAAAAGATAGACATATTTTGCGTGTCTTCAATAGTGTGTATAATGTACTGGGACTGGTGCATAAACATAAATATCTTAAGACACAGGCCCACACTTTCTACTGCAATTATAATATGCTTGTTGTGTAAAGTGGGACATTGTTCTCGTCTGTTGTGAACATAGAAACTCTCCACTGTTTCTGAGGCTGACATAACCTTAGGTTACTCTTGCAATCTTAAAAAGAGATATTGGGAGAAGCCAGATCTGCTTCTTTCCTAATACTGTGTCTTAGGCAACAAGGGACCAGGGGAACCTACTCTACCTAGTCCTATTGGCTCTTCCAGGTCAGATTTTTAGAGAGAAATTTATTCTTTTCCACACTGACTTCAATATCAAAAGAATAACGAAAGTTTTAACTTCAAGATAGTTTGGAGAGAGACATTCATAGTAACATCACTGTCTGAATTAAAATTTACCAATCCATTTGACCCCCTAAGAGTTGGATAGAGAGATGTCCAGATCTCTAATAGAAAACATCAAAGGCAAGAAATGGATTCAGTACAATCAACAGCCCCCTCCCACTGGAAGCTGAGCAAAGCTTGCAGAGAGTGACCATTGATACAAAGAGACAGTCTTTAGTCTGAACTGTCTGAGAGAAGATGTGATCCTCCAGATCATCAGACTTCCCATCACCCAATCCGTCTCAGCTCAGTTTAAAACACCCTTGATATTGATTTATTTGAGATTTATTTGGATGTTAAGATGCTATCTGCATGGCAGACAATCAGCACTTGCTCTTTCTGGCCAGTGGCTGAGCAGAGAGCTGTCATCATATCAGTGCCTAACTGGTATCAGGTCAAGATGCCCAATAAGGGAGTGATCTATCTTGTCCCTTTAGATTCCACTGAGTGATTACCTAAACAAACATCTTTTCCTCCACTTCATAAAAATGAAAAAAAGAAAAGGCCTGTTACATGCATTGGCTTACTGTTTTGCAAAATATATCAGAGACAGTATGAGGGGAACCTATACAACAGGGAGATCAGTTGTTTAAAAATATAAACAAATTTATTGAAAATCCTCAACAGCTTTCCAGTCAACATGGCAACAAAACTTTGTTGCCCTCCAAACCCTTGCAATTTATACTGCTGGTATTCCAGCAATCCAGCACCTTTTTCTAACTGTAACTAAACTGCATTACAAGAACAGGAGCAGAAGAGCCAGAAGGTGATGTGGGGCAAGAATTCCTCCAATGGGAGTATAGGCTGCTTCTTAAAGCACCTAAAATCAATACACTGTTGGTTCTAACGCAACATTCACTGGACTGAAATGACATTTTTTGCCTTCAAGGATAAAAAAAATACCCTGACACAAAAGAAATTGCGAGCAGAACACTCCAATGAAACCATCGTGCAATTGCTAGGAGCATCAGGTTGCTTGGGACTACAGACTGCAAAATCATCTCAGACACCTCAGAGTAAACTCTGCTTTGCTTTGCTTTAGAAAGAGTATTGTGCAGTCTGTGACATGTTAAAACAAAGAACTTTGGAAGAGGATCAGGATGTTCTACCAAAGCTGACTCTACCATTAAGTAAAGTGTCTCAGGTAAGAGGAACTGAAAATCATGATGCTATCAGCTTGTTGGAGGGCAGAGCTTTTGTGGCATAGGGATTGTCTTATTCTATGTAAGCTGGGCTGCCATGGGCTTAATTAGATCTACCAAATCTAGTAGCAGTGCTAGTGGTCTCTCTACCTGAAGATTTTACGTCTCCAACAAAAGATGGAGGAGAAGCAGGAGTTACAGGTCTAGGTCTTTGGTATACTGCCCTTCTTCTTTGCCCATGGTTGTGATGCTGATAGTGTCTAACCCTCATGATCTTGAGGCTAATTCTTACCGAATGAAATACATGTGTGCACAAGTCGCTGTCATTTAAATATCTAGAAACACACTTTTCATTTTGCAGTGCTTTTCAGGGGAGGGAGTTTAAGCAAGACCTCAAATTCTGGATGTGAAGTATTATGCATACTCAAACCAGCTCTTGTGGCATTGATACAGTCCCTGTGAGCAGGATGTACTAAAAGTAGAAGGGTCAGCAGCTTCAGACTTTAAGCAGTAAAAGACGGGTAGTACTGACTTTGAACAGGGGTGGACTCTGAGGCAACATGCCTTCACCAGGCCTCCCCGTTTTAAAGGACTATCCCTGCCAGCATAGATCAAAATTTGTCTCTGCAGGTCTTAACAAAAAATCCTTGAAACAATCATGTTCACTGATATTTCTCCTGAGGGTTGCGTTCTGTGTTAAATTTTAATTTTATATTTGGGTGGTTTTAGTTTTACAGGAGGTTTTCATCTTTGTAAGCTGTTGGAACCGTTGGTATTGGATGGCATATACATTTGCTATTGAATAATATAAACGATAACATTGTTTTGAATAGGTTTTTATTCAATTTTGTGAATGATATTTTATGAATTTACTAAGCCTTCATGGAGGGGCTCTTTTTTTTTACTCCGAATAATCATTCTATTGGCATCTTATAATAAAATAAAAGCAAGCAACATGTATTCATAAAACAGAACTTGAAAGTTACCAATGAGTTTAATGAAACAAGACCTTTAAATGTTTTGGAATACTCATTTTGATGGATATTTTATATATGAAAATTTGGACTCCTTGGTCAATAGAGGCTCAAGGTGTCAGGCTGCATTGTTCTTTCAGTATTTCTTGGTTACAGCTGCCGGTAATTAAATTGTAGGCTTTTTATATTTTTCTTTGAAAACTCAAACTCCTGGGATGATCAGCAGTTATCCATTACCTTTCTCTGAAATTAAATGAACAGAACCAAAATCAGCAGAAACGCAGAAGGCAGTGTTATGAGTGAATTCAAGCCTTGGAAAAATAACAATTCATAAACATTCAGCTGAAGCTCGCGTACTACACTCACGCTAGTCTTCATCTAAGGTCATAGGAGCATCAGGCCCTTTTGTGGTATGACGGATGTCATGGTAGACATACTAGCGGCCACGTGTTTCTCTTTGCTGAACAGGAACCTGTTTCCTGAGATGGGCCTGTTACTCCATGAGCTTGATTTTATCTACTGAACAGAATAGGTCTCTCAATCATCATAAATTCAGCTTTAATATTTGCAAATGTGTTGGTTGGGCTCTTGTGCTACATTGTGGCATATCATTTGGGATGTGTACTTACCAGGGGGAGGGCTCCTTTCTCTTCCTGCCCACTACACTCACTGCTGCCCTTTCCTTTCCCTTTTCACCTTCAATTCAAGCACAGCTGCTTAAAGAGGTGCGGGGAGAGTTGTGGAGGCGAATAAAGCCGACTGAAGCTTCTTGACCTTGCTGCCATCACTTTTTTTAAAGGGGCAGAAGAACAGGAAGTAGAACAAGGAGAGAAAAGACCACTGAGCCAGGAGTCTTCACAAGTTGGCCACGAGTGTCTCTTGTTAGGATGTAGAGCCTCAGCAATTGCCTAATGATGGTCACCCTTTAAGAAGATTTGGTAGTCCTGGATCCCACCTATTGGGCAAGAAGGGAATGCTCATCAACCGTCTTGCATGATAATACTAGAGCTTCCTATAATGGATAAAGAAGAAGCAAAAATGCTCTCCCCCCCCCCACCGCCCCCCCCCCCCCGCTGCCCCAATCTACTGTTGTGCTTTCATTCACAGAACAGTTGCAGTTCCTTTGCACAGTTGTAGTGAAATCAGACTCATGTCACAGCTGAATGCTTTGGGTCCCTGGGCACAAAGCTGCCACGATTTTTCTAGAGTGCAGAACAGCCACAAAAATAGGGAGGAATCTTTGATTAAGACTCCAATGGATGGATGGATTGATGCTGAAGTTATGTCAAGAGTTAGAGTTTCCCAGAGCAGGAATGCAGAGGATGTAAATAGGTAACTGCCATTTCAAGGCGAGTCAGGGAAGCATAAGATGAATTTACTATTTCTATGTGGAAAACATGGGGAAAGTGTGCTAGATTTGAATCTGAAAGAATTTAAGGTGGAGTATCAGCCTTTACTGTCATAAGATGTTAACTATTGGAAAGAGGTTCAGTTCTGGAGTTGCAATATAGATTCAGTCTTAGCCATGCTATGAAGAATTCTGGGAAGCTTCAGCTTAATTCTAGCCCAGCTAAGGGAGCCCAGCAATTAAATCCCACTCCATACTCCTTGCTTCTTATTTGATAGCCTTCACCTTTGTTTTGTTTTTTAAAAAAGTGTGCAAGAGCTA